>JALMGA010000001.1:258673379-268673379 GCA_023333525.1 Aspidoscelis tigris stejnegeri
TGGTTTTCTTTCAGGGTTAATAACTCAGAAAATCCACCTTTAGACTAGATAATGTGGAAAGAAAACTACTGGTCACTTTGCTGATGTGTTCTCTCACTCTGAAGGTGGAGTGAAGCTAGATTAAACCTTAGGTGTGACCACAAGCCAAGGTTTTAATCCAGCTTCGGTCCCTGTGAGGTGGGGGGGGCGGAGTTCCCTCCCGGCCACGGGGGGAAGAGCAAGCGAGGAGCCCCCTTCGCCCTCTTGTCCACCCCTTGGCTCTCCTCCTCTGCGGGGCAAAGTGGCGGCAAAGTGGGGGAAAAGCGGCGGCGGAGCCCCAGGGAGAAGCCGCTAGCGCCGCAGCGCCGCAGCGCCTGGATGGATGGATGGATGGATGGATGGATGGATGGATGGATGGATGGATGGATGGATGGATGGATGGATGGATGGATGGATGGATGCCACCGCTGCCGCCTCCGCCGCCGGCTGCTCTTCCCTCGGCGCGAGGCTGGAAGAGGAGGAGAGCCGAGGGGCGGGCGAGAGGGCAGGTGGGCTCAGTGTGCCCACCTAGATGGATGGATGGATGGATGGATGGATGGATGGATGGATGGATGGATGGATGGATGGATGGATGGATGGGTGGGTGGATGGGTGGATGGATGGATGCGTGGATGGGTGGATGGGTAGATGGATGCTGCTGCTGCTGCTGCTGCTGCTGCTGGGAAGGGGGAGGGTGGATTGGGCAGGGAATTCCCGGCGGAGCATGACGCAAAGAGAAGGGATTGTGGGATCCTGGCAGGGAAAACCAATCACAGGAGAGAGTGTGGGCAATGGGCAGGAGGACAATGCTGCCATGTGGACTCCGAGTATTGATCCCGCGTTAAGGCTGCCGTCGGAACCGGATCAACTTGCAAGTCGTCTGGACAGCTTTGTTCCGTTTCTTTTATTTCGAATTCTTTAAACTGAAATAACACATGCCATGAAGACGCGCCCAAAGAGTGAGGTATGGGCTATTTGGAGGTGGAAGCATGTATCTCCACCTCAGTGTGTCCTATGGATCAAGGTGTGGATGTAGTCAATTGCTAGTTTCCTTCACAGGAATTACCTCTAAGAAAGGCCTCAGAAGGGTCTTTTTAATAAGTGTGTGGAAGAAGAAGAGTTGGCTTTTCTACCCCACTTTTCTCACCCATTTAAGGGGACTCAAAGCAGCTGACAAAGCTTTCTATTCTTCTCCCCACAACAGACACCCTGTGAGGTGGGTGAGGCTGTGGGAGCTCAGAAGATAGCTGTAACTAGCCCAAGGTCACCCAGCTGGCTTCATGGGGGACGGTGGAATCAATCCCGTTATTCCCAGATAAGAGCCCAGCTCCCTAACCACTAGACCAATCTGGAAGCACCAACATCACCCATGAAGACGAAATCCATGAGCTGGGACTGATGTTTCCACAGGATGCCTAACTTCACCTTGCTCATAGTTTTCCCCAAAGTGTGATCCACAGCCAAAAGGAACAGAAATGGGGAGAAGACACAATCTTGCCATAACCTATGAAATAACAAATAAAAGCAAATATAACTGAATCATGAAATAACCGCAGCAGTTACTCTACTCAGTACTGCAAAGATACCAAGTCCAAGTGCTTTATGATCCACCACACAATGTATATAATTTGATAAACAGTATAAATAAAAGATGAAATAAATCTAAAGAATATCCTATATTGAATTACTCTATTTCTTTGAAGTATCAGTCATAGGAATCTCCCCTGGAGAAATCATGTTGAATAAAGAGATTTAATCTTTGGAGGTCCATTCCTACATCATGCTCAGACACTGTGTAAAAACTCTTCCTTTTTCGAAGAAATTAATCATATAACTGGGAAAATTGCAATGTTGATGTTGTCTAAGGTAGGTCCTTCTATGGTCACTACTCAGAGGATTATATAGACTGAGTCAGAGTAGAATTAAAGTATATAAGTGGAGAAGGAGAGGATAAGAGAGGTACATCTGAGGTTGACAAGATGAAGAACATCATTCTTCCAACTCAGCTTTCTACTTTCCACATCTGGTGCTCCACTGGATATAGGCAGCCAAGATGAAGATCGTGGGCTTAAGGTAATTTCATTGTTAACATGTTTGAAAGAAATGTTGTTTTTCTGTGTTATCATTCCAACACCTAAGCAAAATTCTCTGTATTGTGGCATAACTAACTTTGGAAGGCACATAATCTATGCTGCATGTTTGTTTGTTTGTTTGTTTGAATTTATAACCCACCTCCACCTGAAGGTATCAGGTCAGTTAACAGATGACTTATAGAAACAGGCAAATAAAACACAAGAGTTAAAACAGATTAGCATTGGAGGAAAGAGGAACAGACTCTTAAAATTAGATGACATGGACAATGGAGGGTCTTCTGCATAGAAAAGACCTGAGTAAAAATGTAGGAAGCATCAAACTGTATTTATGTATTTATTTACTGTTGGTAGCAACAGTTTGCTTTGTTTTACCTTATTCATTGTTGTATTAAGATCTTCTGCCAAAATTCCAAGGTACCATTAGTGGAGCATCTGACGCGTTGAAGGTCATCTGTCATAGATATTATACAGTACACCAGCACCATCTGATGAAGGGGCTCATGGAAGAAAACCCCTTCCACATGACACACTGGTTTTCAGCTTTTCCTTTGTGACCCAAATAGGCTTCCTTCTGAAGTTATTAAAGAAGTCTGAGTGATGTGAGGTCAGTCTTCTAGCTACCTCAACGGGAAGCAATGCAGCAATGCATGAATGCCACCAGAGGCATCATAGACAGGCTTCATGTCATTCTGGAAGAGACAGTGAGGGCATGTAGGAAGCCTCCGCACACACCTGGGCGAATTTCAGGTCATCCAGTTGGGAACTTGTCCATTATTTCTTACAAATAATTGAGACTTCACACATACCCAATGCAAATTTTTATTTACAAAAATGTATAAGGGACAATTTGAGCAATAAAACTTATATGGGTCAGGACAGGGTGTGTTGGAAAGGGCCCTTTACTTTTCATAAAACAGACAGAAATCAGAATTTCAATATATTATATGCCATTTACCATTTCCTTTTATAAAGATTCATCATCATTGCACTCTTTCTAAAAGAAAGCAATGGGGCCAGGAAGATTAGAAGAGTAAAAGTCCTTAATATAAGAACATAAGAACATAAGAGAAGCCTTGCTGGATCAGGCCACAGCCCATCTAGTCCAGCATCCCGTTGCACACAGTGGCCCACCAAATGCTCATGGGCATCTCAAGCAGAGACAAGGATGAACCTTTGCCTGCTCTCGAATCCCTGCAAATAGCTCTAGAAAGTATCCAGGGAGTTCTCATCACTATATGTTCAAGGGAACATCAAACTGAAGAATGAATTTCCATATCAGTAGAAGTGTGCGCGTGCAAGTGCTCACATGAGGTGAGTGTGCGCTTTGTTGTTGCTGTTTTAATTCTTTGACTTTACTGATTTAGGGAAATCAGATATCCCAGCTTGAGGTAGTCGAACGCCAAATGCTTGCGACCCCAGCACAACGTTTGATGCCATCACCACATTTCGTGGAGAAATGCATTTCTTCAAGGACAGGTAAACTACTTTCTTAAAATAAATGGCACACTGATTTGGGCATAATTTGGCATTGCATCCCACAATCTGTTGCATGTGCATCTTGATGCCTTTTATTTCCCATGGATGCTGCTGCTGCTTCTGCTGCTGCTGCTGCTGCTGCTGCTGCTGCTGCTGCTGCTGCGAAGAAGAAGAAGAAGAAGAAGAAGAAGAAGAAGAAGAAGAAGAAGAAGAAGAGTTGGCTTTTTTACCCTGCTTTTCTCACCCATTAAGGGTACTCAAAGTGGCTGACAAAACTTCTATTCTTCTCCCCACCACAGAACACCCTGTGAGGTAGGTGGGGCTGGGAGAGCTCAGAAAGAGAGCTGTGACTAGCCCAAGGTCACCAAACCAGGAGTCCAACCCTCTAACCACAAGACCAAAATGGTTCAGTGTTGCTGGGAAGCTCCCATGTGGATTTTTCCTTATATTCCTGCATGTATCAGAGGCTTCATTTGATGGCCAAAATTCATCTTATTTTATGACATATGAATCTATAAACACACAAATCAATTCAAAGAACAACAGAAGAATGAAGGTCAACCGAGAGGTAATGATGATTATTATGAAAGTTTTTTTTTAAAAAAAATAATAATGTCAGTTGTTAATTAAAATATTTTTTATGTAAAGAGGAAGAATCACATTTGTTACAACACAGCAAATTACCTAAAAACCCAAGTAATTTTGGAGTTAGTTAGCCAAGAGTCTGTAAATTTGGGCAAATGAACTATGTCATTTTTAAGTACATCATAAAACCTGATGAAGAATGTTGTACATAAAGAAATATTTGGCATAAGGTTAACATTAATCCAGTCCTTCACTAGGTTAGATGGCTCAACAGCACTTTTAAGACAATTTTCTCAGAAGCAAAGTAACAGCACCCCCTACTGATAAGAAAGAGATAATGCAACAGGAAATATAGAAAGCAGAAATGCCAAAAAAATACCAGAAATGCTTACCGACAAATCTCAGAATAGCTCAGTGGGAAGAGAACATGGTCACTAACAACAGAAATTTTTATTACAGAGAATGGGAACTGAACAGGTTATCATGGGGAACAGAATTACACTTCATTGCACACACTATTATGTATTCCTGCGTGGTTAAGAACATCAGAGAAGCCCTGCTGGATCAGGCGACAGCCCATCTAGTCCAGCATCCTGTTGCACACAGTGGCCCACCAAATGCTCATGGGCATCTCAAGCAGAGACAAGGACAAACTTTTTCCTGCTCTCGATTCCCAGCAAATGGCCTTAGAAGCGCCCCAGTTCCCCCCCCCCAGCCTGAAAGATGCACCTAGGCATTCGTTCTAGTAGCCATTGATACATCTGTCATCCGTGAATTTGTCTAACCCTACCTTAGACAACACTTGCAGTGAATTCAAGCTGTCCTTCCTTTACATGAAAAACCTGGCTTCCTGCATGTGGTCCTAACCACCATTTTAATATGAATGTATTCCTACAAATTCATACAAGTATCCAATACAAATGGATACACATGCCTGCATTTCTCTATGATTTGGATTGCATTGCAGCCCCTTGGTCTACAACAGATCCTGTTGATCCAAATGGGGCCGGTCTAGCAAAGATGAGGCCTCCTTGATTTGGATTAACATGTGGATGCAGAGGTCCCAGATTTGGATCAAGATGTTAGGGCAGAAAGAGCCAATGTCTTGCATTCAGAAAAAGAAAGAAAAAAGTCAACGGAGTCACTATACAGATATTTATTTATATTTATATAAAATATATCCTAAGTTCACCTGAAGTTCCCAGTGCAAGTTGCATGTAAAACTTAATTGAAACACAATACCACCACCTGCTCCAGTGCAGGACCATATTAGGAGGAAGCTTAAGAGGCATATATCTTAGCCTAATATATCTTAGCAAGATGTCTGATATTTAGGGCCTTTCCACGGAGACAGCTCCAAGGGAATCACAGGAACATGTCATCCACACTGCAATCTAGCTCAACTGTCCCCAAGGTGGTTGGAGCCATTCTCCAGGTTTACCTGCTGCATATCTTCAGTATGTTGAAATCCCACAACCAAGAACAAACTGTATTTCCCACCTGGATGATTCTCATTTTGTAGTTATTCATCCTCAGCTTGATTTTGCCAGCCTCCCATTTCCAAATTAGTAACATATCCTATAGATAACATATCCTATAGATATCCTCTCATTTCTGCTTACAAGACAATATCAGCTGAAGATACCTAGGAGTGGGTGGCACTACAGAACCACCTTGTTTGCAGCATCAGATTATATTTATTTATTTATTTATTTACATTTACATATATATGTCTCTGTTTTTATCAGGGAAGGCACACCACAATGTGGTGAATGACACACCTTCCCTGAAAGCTATTTTATGCTCCCACCTCAGATCTTTTCCACAAGCATTGCATTCTTGATGGACTTCTTATGTCATGACAAATGGAGATATGATATATGAAATCATGCCCATGGGCACCTTAAATGCTAAGATGCCACCATCATCCATGAAATCTAAATCCATAAGCAGGGACTGATATTTCCAAAAGATGCTAAATTCACCTCACTTATAGCTTTCCTCAAAATGTGGTCCACAGGCAAATGTGAGAAGACACTATCTTGCCATAGTATGAGATATAACAAAGAATGTGACTCAACCATAAAATATTCAGCAATTACTCACTGCCACAAAAATAGCAAGTCAGACAAAGTGTTCTGTGATTCACCATGATGTATCTAATTGCAATATGAAGAAGAAGAAGAGTTGGCTTTTCTACCCCACTTTTCTCACCCATTTAAGGGGACTCAAAGTGGCTGACAAAGCTTTTCTATTCTTTCCCCCACAACAGAACACCCTGTGAGGTAGGTGGGGCTGTAAGAGCTCAGAAGAGAGCTGTGACTAGCCCAAGGTTACCCAGCTGGCTTCATGGGGGAGGGCGGAATCGGACCCGGTATTCCCAGGTAAGAGTCCAGCTCCCTAACCACTAGACCAAACTGGCTCACAATATGATACATAATCAAAGTAAAATCAATCTAACGAATATCTTATGGGGATGTGCACATATATCTGTCACCTTCAAAATTCGTATGAATTTGTACGTTCACATTTGAATTGAATGTTGGCTACATTCAGAGACTGATCTTTGAATGCAAAGTGAATGCTCATTCATTCAGTGCTTCATTTAATTTGTGAACATGGGGAGGTGGCAAAGCAGCTACTCAGTCACATTTGCAGTGGATTTAGAGCAGATTCAAAGTGGATTCCAAACATATTTGGAAGGGATTCAGAGGTACTACTGGTGGCAGGGATTCAAATAGCATTTGAAAAGCATTAGAAGAACATTTGCAGCAGATTCAAAACCTACCACATTCAAAATTGCTCTGCTTGCACAAATGCAAAGTTTGATGTGAAGTGACCATGAAAAAAATTGTGCTTATCCCTAATATCCTACATTGAAAAGCCCATGTTTCTTTCTATTTAAAGTGTTCAGTCATGGAAACCTCCACTGGAGAAATCATGTTGGAGAAAAAGTTTAATTAGAGATGCAAGAAAAAAATTGTGTTCAAAAATTCAGTCAAATAGTTCGTGTTAGTTGATATTTTCATTAAAACAAACATGCATTTGTTCACATACCCTGAATGCAAAGATGAATAATTAAATCAAACATTCATGTTTCACTGTGCTTTTGCCCATGAAAAGAGATCCCCACCTTTTTTTTTTGGATAAAGCATGAAAGTGAATGATGGCAAAATGAGCACACAAATTTCATTCATGCATATCTCTAGATTTGATAATTAGTGAATCCTGCATTAGTTTGATGCAATGACTCAGGAGATCCATTCTAACTCTATGGACATTCAAAACATTCAAAATTTGTCCAAATTTGGTCGAATTCAGACATTCGAATTCAAATTGAACATTGGCACCTTCAAAGATTGCCATACGAATTTGAATTGAATGTTTTGATACATTCGTATGAAGCTTCATATAGGATTTATATGGGATTCATATGCTATTTGTATGTATTTGTATGAGATCCTTATGCATTTGTATGGGGTCCATATGCTATTCGTATGGGATTGAACATTCATATTGAATATGTATCCTACCACATTTGAAAGGGATCTATTTGAACAAATACAAATTTTCTTGCATTCAATTTGGTACGAATTAAATGCAAAAAAAACCCAGTCATGTAATTCCCTAGTTCTAAGATTACAGCATCTTCAGACATTGTGTAAATCCTCTTCCCTTTTTGAAAACATTACACATCAGTAAGAAATCATAATGTCCTGATGTTCCTTTTCTGCCTGAGTCAGAATAGAGGTAAAGTATATAAGTGGAGAAGCAGAGGTTAAAGGAGGTACAACACGGGTTGTCAAGATGAGGAGCCTCCTCACTTTCTCATTCTTACTACTCAGCTTTATAGTTTCCACTTCTGGTGCTCCGCTGGATATAGACAGCCAAAATGCAGATGCCGACTTTGTTAAGGTAAAACTTAATTGCTAACATGTTTGAAAGAAATATTGTTTTTCTGCAATATCATTCCAACACCCAAGGAAAATTATCTGTACTGTAACAGGACAAATTTTGGAAGATGCATAATATATCCTGACTGTTTCTTTGTTTGAATTTATAGCCCACCCTCCATCTGAAGGTGTCAAGTCAGCTAACAAATGGCTTTTAGAATTATTTATTTACTTATTTATTTATTTGCTTAGTTACTTACTTAGTTACTTAGTTATTTACTTGCTTACTTACATTTCTATCCTGCCCCATACCCAAAGGTATCTGGGCGGGCAACAACTGTTAAAACAACAGATTAAAAACACAATATGCATTAAAAGCACTTTTTTTTAAAAAAAGTAAGAGTGGAGGTGAATGGAATAGATTCTAAAAATGAGATAATATGAGGGACTGGGGGGACTTCAACAGACAAAAAAGGTCTGGGTAAAATGGTTGGAAGCATTAAACTGCATTTATTTATTTATTTATTTATTTATTTATTTATTTATTTATTTATTTATTTATTTATTTATTTATTTATTTATTTATTTATTTACCAATTTTGGTTGTTTTATCTTATTCATTGCTCATTTCCCCCCTTTGATTTGATATTAATTGAAAGAGGGACATTCAGCTTTGTGTGAAGCCCCCCCCAAATGTGGGGGGCTTTGGCTTCATACCTGAACATCCATTGAATGTTTGCACATGAAAGGAATGCTGTCATCCCTTCTTTCCCATCCCATCCCATCCCCCCTCCCTCCCCCACTCCATTCACCTTTTGCCACTGCCACAGCCGCAGCCTCTGCTGCCGTTGTGCTCTCCTCTGAGGCTGAACTAGGCCTTCTGAAGATACGCACCCAAGTTTAGAGACCAACCCCATCCAGAAATCACAGGTAATCTTGTGAGATTTCCCATAATTCCTGGATGGGGGCAGCCTCTAAACCTGAACATGTACCACTGGAAGGTCTAGTTGAGCCTCAGAGGAGTGATGGTGGCAGCAGCTGGATTAACAGGTAAGGGTTGTGGCCAGGGGGGACCTGAGGCTGGAGATGGGCAGATCTGGCCCTCAACAAAGCTTCTACAAACTCTGATGAAGGACAGATACATCTGATTTGAAGGTGAAGGGGGGCCTATAAATGTAGGCCCCTTTCAATTCAGCCATGAATGCTTGAATTCATACAAATTCATATGAATTGTGAAGATAATGAATATTTTTCACCCACCACTATAGAAGTGCACAAATGTTTTTTTGCATTCAAATTCAATTTGAATCGAATGTCAAAACGTTCAATTTGATTTGAATATTTAGAATCCAAACACAACAAAATCCCATTTGAATTGAATACTTTTGAATCCATTCATTTGAATGTTAAGATTTGAATCCAAAGATACAAATGTTGACAACATTTGTATTTGAAGATACAGATGTCAACAACATTTGTATGTGTCATACGTATCTGTACACATTTCATAAGCAAATGTGTACAGATATGTATGAGATGCATACAGATACGTATCTGTACATTCATATCTATACATTTGTATTTGTACATATGTATCTGTACATTCAAATGTTTTGAATCATTCAAAAGAATGTTTTGGAACATTCAGAATTCATTCAAATGTTTAAATTTGAATGTGAAGACATTCTATTCGAGTCTGAATGTCCACATTCAATTGAATTTGATCGAATTTTGAATGTTTAGAACATGTGTGAGAAGGTTGCCTCTTGGTTAATGTCCTGAGTGACTACAGAAGAAACAGAGTGAACTTTGTACTCTTCTGTTATACTGTACAAAGATTTGACTTTCCTGGCGAACCAAAATTAGGTACGAAAATTTTCAAATCTAACTGGGAATACAGAACTTCAGATATATGGGTAAAAATACTTACATTCCTTTGAAAACTAATGTCTTAAAGATTTTGTTCTTCTTTTTCCTTCACCTAGAAATATTTATATAACTTCTACAGCCCTGACAAAGACCACTTGGCTGAGCTCAATGAAAATGATGTGACTGAAAAGCTCAAGAAAATGCAGACATTTTTTGGCCTTAAAGCAACTGGGAAAGCTGATGCTGAAACAATAGCAGTGATGAAGAAGCCCAGATGTGGTGTATCTGATTTGGCCTCATTCACTCTCACTGAAGGAAATCCTAAGTGGGAGACAAAAAACATCACATACAGGTAAAAATTAACAGTCAATTATTTTAGGACCCATAACAGAAAATATGACCTGCCCAGCCACTGCCAGTCACATCGAATCATAGAATCATAGAGTTGGAGGGGACCTCTAGGGTCATTGAGTCCAACCCTCTGCTCACGATCTAGTTATGCTGCCTCTAGAGTCACCTTACCTCTCCTGGGTAGGTGTGAACAACACACAGGCCAAAAAGAGGCTGAGTTCTCAGCACATCCCAAATTGGACTATTATACGGTGGTGTGATCAGGCCACAGTTTCTAAGCTTAGCCAGCTGTAAAGGACAGCTTAAATGTGTTTCTCCTTTTTTTTTAAATGCAAAGATTGGCTTTCCTAATCAAAAAACTATACCTGATGTTCCTGTTCCCTTAGAGTGCAGTTCACCGCATACTCTTAGCGCTGTCTTCCATTCCTGGTGAAGGGGCCCACAGCAAGAAGAAGGCTTTTCATTGACATTTTTCTGTAAATGAGAACAAGACTGAAGACTGAGAGAGGACAAGAACCACCCACATGCAAAAGAAGCCTCCCTGATGCTCAGAACTCATACATATTTCTTACTGAAACAAAAGTCTTTCTTAAATATTGTGCCATAGATTCCAGGAGCTCCTGCAAACCTGACCAACACTCAGAGATATTATGGATGTTGTAATCCAACATCTGCAGCACATCAGATTAGGGAAGGCAGCTCTTTACAGGCAGTAGGGTCAGTATGCAAGTGCCGCTATGAAAGAGTAACATCAGTAGTAGAGGTGTGCATGAATGCAATTTTTGAGATTCAATTCAATTTGAATCTTTAAACTTTGAATTTACCCACATTTGATTCAAAGTTACTAAATTCAAATCTATTCGTTTGAATTTTGTATTTGAATTTGCACTTACAAATGTCAACATCCATATGTGCCATATATACGCATCATTATGCATCCCATGCGCATCCTGTATGCATCCTGTATGCATCCTGTTTTAGTCCCCTGCGGATCCATAGAAATGGATGCGGGAAAAATCCATACAGGCAAGTACACATAGTTTATGTGTCCATACACATACGAATGTCTGAATAATTCAAACAAATAGATTAAAAAATGTTTAAATTTGAATTTATAGGCATTCAGTTCAAATTCGAATGTCCAAATTCAAACAAATTCGGTCAAATTTTGAATGTTTTTCAATATTCATGTACATCCCTAATCAGTAGTCCTTGATATTAAGGAAACCAACATTGGGTTTTAATGCATTACTGGTTCACCTGCATCTTTCTTATTTGTACACCAGCTTCTATTGTCTTTCTACATGCAGGTAAACTGCTAGTGATGCCTAAAACTGGTGTGGTTAGTTTCAGCAGACATCTGGAGGGTCAAAATTTGGCACCCTGTTCTAAAGGATTAATGACAATTTATTGAACCTAAGTATCTCTTTCTGTGTGTGGCTCGTTAGAAGGAGTAATCTATGTTTCATTATTAAAGGATTGTAAGGTCACATTTTGTAAATCCTGGTGTGGAACAGGCAATCAAGAAAGCATTCGACGTTTGGAGCAAAGCATCACCCCTGACATTCAAAAGACAAGACCATGATTTGGCAGATATAATGATCTCTTTTGAAAGAGGAGGTAAATGTACAGTGCAACATCTGAAAGTTTATTGGGGGGTTTTGGGGGGGGGAACCCTATATAACTGAACTCATTTATTCTTTCACATTCAGATCATGGTGATAATTCACCTTTTGATGGTCCTGATGGGATACTAGCACATGCCTTTCAGCCAGGAAAATATATTGGAGGAGATGTCCATTTTGATGAGGATGAACGCTGGACAGTGCAAGGCCCAGAAGGTATGTTGCTGCTTCTTTTTCATATAACCCCAGGAATGGTCCTGCCAAAAGCTCTGTAATGTCAGCGGTGCTGTGAATGAGTTTGAATTTACAAATGTGCCGGTGCATTTCTTATGTTAGTTATTCCAGCTGTGTTTTGGGCACATGTTTTGGGGGTGCCATGAAAAGAGTAGATTATTGCAAAGTAATGGCTTATTGGTAGGGATTTGTGTATTGAATCAAATGCAAGAAAATTTGTATTTATTCGAATAGATCCCCTTTGAATGTGGTAGGATTCAAATTTGGTACAAATGTTCAATCCCATACGAAGCTTCATACAAATGCATGAAAACATTTGATTCGAATTTGAATGTCAGTCTTCAAGTGTGCCAACATTCAATCTGAAGCCGAATGTCCAAATTCGGCCAAATTCGTATGAATTTCAAATGGTACAAATATTTCTGCACATCTATACAATTGATGCTACTTATGGTTGCAGTATTATTCTACTTCCTAGGTACTAAGATCAAAACTGTGCAATACAAAACAATATTATGAAAGTATATCTGTATCTCTGTTTCAGGTACTTTTTAAAACTACTCAGTTTAAATGTTGTTGTTGTGTGTCTGGTTCAAGAGACCCCAGGGACCACAGCAGACAAGGCCCTGTTATCCTCTACTGTCTCCCAGAGTCAGTCCAAGCTAGTGCTCATTGCCTCCGCAGCACTATCTAGCCATCTCAGCCACTGCCATCTCCTCCTTTTTCCTTCACCTCTGTGAGCCAGTTTGGTCTTGCAGCTAGGGTGTTGGTTTCTTATCTGGGAGTCAACAGGTTTGATTCTGCACTCCTCCAAGTAGCCAGCTGGGTGTCTTTGGGCTAGTCGCAGCTCTCTTCTGAGCATTCACAGCCCCACCTACCTCACAGGGTGTCTGTTGTTGGGTCAGCTGCCTTGAATCCCACTGAAATGGGTGAGAAAAGCGGAGTAGGAAAGCCAACTCTTCTTATATAAATTCTGTTTCTATACAACTGTATAAATTAAACAATGCAAAATATATGCAAATAAATTTCCTTCTCCCCACTCCTTTTGGGATGTCTTTCCTAGTTGGTGATTTATGACTGTCTTTTGCAGGACTTGGAATCTCCAAGTAAAGTATCTGTCCAGTTCCACTGCAACAAGACCCAAAGACAAAGCTTTAAAATCTCCTTCATAGGATGTCAATTCTCATAAACCTTGTTTCAGATCTTCTGCCAGTCACTACTATGGCTAAAGATCCTCAATGGTGTCATCCAGGACATGAACCATTTCTTCTTCTTTTTTTTTCTCCTGTGGCACATGCTGTTTTGAAACCTCCTTTTTATGTTGCAATTCTTTTTATTTTCTTATCTTCCTGTAAGGAAACCACAACTTCCATTTATATTTCGCAGGGCGCAATGTGTTCCTTGTTGCTGCTCATGAACTTGGCCATTCCCTGGGACTGTCTCACTCCACAGATCCTGGGGCTCTGATGTATCCCACTTACTCGTACACAGAGCCTGACTTGTTTCAGCTTCCTCAGGATGATATCGATGGCATCCAAACCATCTATGGTAAGGCTAAACTGAAGCAACAGAAGCAAGTACGTTGTTGAAGCAAGATCTTCTTTTGCAGTTGGGTTTCAAAGGTTTCATTTATCTATTTTCAAATTCAGCCAGGGCCCAAGATGGTTGATAACCAACAACACATGAAAATAGAACATAAAATACTAGGGGTGGATGGGTAGAAACTGAATTAAAAACTCCACCCAAACCCTGTGGGAACAGAAAAGTCTTACGTTGACATGGAAAAGTTGCAAAAGTGGGTTTGGATTACAGTTTTGGAATATAAATGGATATTTTTGGAAGCATGGAGCTCCCCAGAGTGGTCATTCATTGCAGCCAGGTTTTCAAAAGAGAAGATGCCCACCTAGCCTCACATGAAAACTCATTTTGTTTACAAAATTAATTAAATGGCATAATTTTTATTTATGCAGCATCAAGAGGGTTCCCATTACTATACTATTCCCTTGAACATCAAAGTGAAAAATGTGTGTGTTCATATGGCTTGCGTATAATTGTGCTTTATTTTTATTTCTGATTTTTTTTGATTTAGGAAAATCAGACACTCCAGTTAAAGGTCCCCAGACACCAAGAGCTTGTGATCCCAGGACAACCTTCGATGCAATCACCACAATGCGTGGAGAGATGCTATTCTTTAAAGGCAGGTAAGCCACTTTCCTAAAACAATTGGCACACTGATTTGGGCATCATTTCTCTTGCAAATACATCATGACCCCCATTATTTTTTGTGGACTGTTTATATGCAGAGCAATTCGGGTGTGCAATTCCTAGCATCAGTGAAAGCAATATGAAAGCTGTTCTGGGGCCTTTCCGCCCTGGCCCTAAAACCACATTTAGACACACATTAGACACACATATAAACTTACCTTCCACATGGGAGGCCAGATTAAGGACTCTTTTCAGTGGCCCCTGGATAGCAAATGAATATCAAATATAGCAAATATCTGTACCAGAGCTGTCCTAATTACATACCAGAAGCCTAAGTTCAGATAGGCCCCAGGCCTTTCCCCAGTCACAAAGCTTGTGCAGGCTTCAAAGAAGTGCTCCAATGCCTAGGAACAAAAGTTCCTAGCTTCAGAGTCTCTGGGGGATGTATTTCAGTGGCAGAAATGTGTCTCCTGTTATGCCTATTATGCTCTTAATATACTCCCCCTAACAAATGAAAAGATTATTTGTCTCTGAAAGCAGTTAAGCTCTTGATAATATGTCACTTATGTTTTGAAATCAGGCATTTCTGGCGTAAGCACCCCCAGTTACCCGTTGAACTTTACTTCATTTCCCTGTTTTGGCCGAACCTGCCATCTGGAATTCAAGCTGCCTATGAAAACTTTGAAAAAGATGAGATTCTCATATTTAAAGGTGAGTGGTAAATCTCCCAATTTCTGCTTCCATGTAAAATTGCTTTGTCTAGATTATGCTGCCAAACAGATGGGGAAAAAATGACCATTGTTTTATTGGTTAAATGATTATAGGCAGTGGTGTATCACAAAATGGAACCACTGCCCTGGCCATCAACACTTCGAACGCTGCTGATCCGGTACGGGACTGTTTCAGGACTCAAAGTGCAGATAGCCATTCCTGCACTTACCTTACGCAACTGGTTTAGTATTATTATACCATTCCAGTCAGGTAAGTGTGTAGAGGCCCACTGAGTCAGGGTTGATTCTTAGTATTAATGTCAGGAATCAATCCTGCAACCATCTGCTTTGTAGGAAGTTACTCTACCAATGAGCAATAGCAATTCCCAAACACTGGCTGTTGAAGTTCAAACGTATATCTAAGTGATAACTGATAATAGAATAAGGTAAAACATTTGGGTTGGAGTATAAGTAATGTATATTCTCTATGGAGCCCAATAAAATAAAAGGAACTTTCTCCAAAATGAGAACATACACTATGGCAGCTATTAGTCCTGATGACAATAGGGGGTCTGAAGTCTACCTTTTAAAAGATTGCAAGCAGAGCAAGTTATGTGCTCTAGGAATGTGCACAAATTTTTTCTGCATTTGATTCAAAGCAAATCAAATATTCAAAAATCTGTATTCGTACGAATAGATCACATTCAAATGTGGTAAAATTCTATTTGTATGAACGTTCGATATGTATCAGATATGAATGAATACATACCTGATACGAATAGATACACATCTGAAACCAATGGACTTGTATGTGGTATGAATAGATACATATCTGATATGAATAGATACATCTCTGATACAAATAAATATGTGTCTGATACATTTACTCAGTTTAACGAATGTTTGAACTAGTCATACGAATGTCCGGAAACATTTGTATTCATTCGAATGTTAGCATATGAATACTGTAACATTCGATACAAGTTTAAATGTCCAAATTCAGCCTAATTTTGAATGTTACGAATATTCATCCACATCCCTAATGTGCTCACAACTTGCTGCTTCGCTTCCTTTGGCAGCTGGTTGGCTAGTGCAAGAGCAAAGTGGAGGGGCCTATTCACACTAAGCCTCTGGTATGCAATTAGGACAGCTCTGGTACAGATATGCTGTACCAGAGCTGTACCGAAGCTATCCTAATTGTGTACCAGAGGCCTAAGTGTGAATTCAGCCCTGGATTAGTTAGCCCATGGGTCTCATCCAGTAGGGCACTTTTTATGTTATGTGGAGCATGAAGCATACAGGGAGTCTACTCCATGTTTGAAAAGGAACATTCACACTTACCCATTCCCAGAGGATTTTGCTGATAAACAGTAGTAAGAATTAAACTATTATTATTTATCTATAATAAAGATTTTCACTGAATGCAAAGGGATGTTTGTTTTGGGTGGTTCTACATGTTGTTTGGCTTTGGTTAGATCCTAAAGTGTAAACAGAACTGGGACATGCATACCTCCACACCTACCTTTGAAAAGGCTCAAGTATAAGAGGATCTGGTAATATTAATATTTGGTAAAAAAAAAATTAAAAGTGTGCAGCACTTTAGTGCTAACTTTTCATAAAGATTTGAATGCCACATTAGTGGCATCATCATTATCATCATCATAAACAGGAGCAAACACAAGTTGTCTCCAGATTTTAGTTACTTATTCTGCTATATTTGGATATACCCAAATAAAGCATGGATAGTCTGGAATATTCATGCTTTATTATGGAATATAGACATCTAGCAGCATGAGTAACCAATGTCTTGATGCTTTTTCAATAATATGTATCATCAAATGTTTCCACAACACCACAAAAGGGGTCCTAAAATAACCTATTACATTATGTTTTACCTGCAGGAAACAAATTTTGGGTTCTAAATGGCTATGACATCCAGTCTGGTTACCCTCAGCTTATCTATCGCTTGGGCTTCCCTCGAAATGTGAAGAAAATTGATGCTGCATTTAGTGACCCAGAATCTGGGAAGACATATTTCTTTGTAGGTGACAAGTTCTGGAGGTAAGTCCGAAGAAGGGCGTGGAACATGGAAAGCCAATGCAATATAGCTGTCCAAAAACACTACTTAAAATACTGCTTGTGGTTAGAGCAGTGTGGATCAGGCTTGTTCATCAAAAACAAATCACACCGAGTGGGCCAGGACAGTCACGTGCCTCACCCAATAGGTCTAGGCTCCCTACCACACCTACAGCCTATTTTGGAGCGGATGATGACCACATAAAACAAATAATAATACAAGAAACACACATCTCTGCAGAACATGGCCACTGGCATTATTTCTCTTTGTGCATGCCCCCCATATGCCTATGCAGTAATATCATATGACGCAGTCCTATCTGTAAACAGAGGAATAATGGCAGTGAGAGATAGGTGTGTTCCCCACATCTTTTATGTGGTGCTTACTTCCCCCAAGGTATGTTGTAAATGCCGTAGAGAGACTGGGCTCTTTGAGTGAAGAAACTGACAGTACTGGGCCTTTCTGAGCTGTCCATTTTGTGAAAAACTGTACTTCAGCACAACTCTAGAATGCATTTGGAGGAGCAGAAATGATACCTCCGGCAGTTTTGGCCAGAGATTTTGCCTGTTGTGTCACCTTCTCCTTCCTCTGTGCATCCACATAATAGTCAGTGCAAGTGAATTCTGGAAGTAGAGATTGTCAGTGAGAGTGACCTCAGAGTACTTTCTATTGGTTTACCACTACATCATTCTGGTTGTGGCTTGTAGAGGTCCAGCAACCCAATGAAGACAAAGAGAGAGAGAGAGAAGTAGATAGGTAGATAGGTAGATAGGATGGTAGGTAGGTAGGTAGGATGATAGGTAGATAGGTAGATAAATGAATGCATGCATACCTCATACCATGATTGCCTGAATGAAGGTCTAAAAGGCCCTATGGAGAATCAGTTTCTGAGACGTCGCGCAAAGTCGTATCTCTTTTTCTAAGCATTTAGTGTTGTGGTCCAAAGTTGGGTTTTCCCTTCTATAGGAGGAGTAGTTACTATTTTCTATATCTCTCCTTAACTTTTAGATGGTTGATTGTGTTTTATTGGGCTTCTTGTATGGGCTTTATATCATCATCTTCTTCTTCTAGAAATCTGATCAACAAACCACTCTAGTAGGGATGTGCAAGAATATTCAAAACATTTGAAATCCGATCGAATTCGTTCGAATTCAGACATTCAAACTTGAATTGAATGCCTGTACATTCATTTTTTAACATTCAAAAGAATTTTGAATGTTTTGAATCATTTGTATGAATAATTTGCACATTTGTATGTGTACGGATACGTACACATTACATACGTATCCGTACACATCTTATTCGTATCTGTACGCATTTGTACAGAGACATATGGGATGAAAATGGGATGCATAGGGAATTTATTTATCTTTATATTTATATCCCACCCCATACCCAAGGCGTACGGACACATATGAATGTTGTCAACATTCATATCTTCAAATATGAATCAAAGGGTGTTTTTCCACTGTCACTAAAAGTACCCATTAAGTACCCATAAATGGGTACGTAATGGCATTTTTGTACCCATAAATGGGTACGTAGTGGCATTTTTGTACCCATTAATGGGTACTTAATGGGTACTTCTAGTGACAGTGGGAAAACACCCAAATATTCATACAAATAGACACAAATGTATTCGGGGCGAATTGAATGTGAAGACATTTGTATTTTAAACATTTGAATTGATTCGAATACCAAAAATTGCATCTGTGCAAACCCTTAAACTGTAGTAGTAATACTGAACATAATTAATTTGCTATGCCATGTTAATGATGCCACTAATAAAACTTCCATTTGCTTGAATTCTGAATGCTGTTTATATTAAGGAAATTTCTGATCTTTGTCCAGATATAACGAGATAACGCAATCTATGGAAACTGGTTACCCTCAAATGATAACCAAGCATTTTAAAGGAGTTGGCCCCAAAATTGATGCTGCTGTACAGCTAAATGGTAAGAAAAGAACTCTATGAGCATAATTATACATAGACTAAAAGACGGCTGGTTAAACTATGGTTTCCAAATGTTGCCATTAACTGCTGACATTTCTGCGCTTACCTCCACTGGCTTGCTGCAGCTGGTCCATTGCCACTGGAGGAGCCCACCTTCTGGAGCAGTCCACATGGTCCAGAATAAAGTAATCTACATCGGGACAGCTGTTCCTGGTTAGCCCCTGCACCAGCCCCAAAGCTCATGTGAGCTTTAGAGCTGACCTCTGAAACTCTGATAGCCAGGAATCTAAGCTCCTGGCTGCAGAGCTCCCAGAAACCCATTTCATTGCCATGCCTTGTCACACTGTTGAAATGTGTCCCCCATTGTCTACCAGATCATGGAGGCATGATGCCACCTTAACTTGCACCAGCATGTGGAAGGGAGGTCCCTGGATTCCTTCTTACTGCTTTTTGGCACATAAGTTAAGCACAAAAATTATCACACAAATGGGATGCACCAGGTGTTCTCATTTTGGGTTGCCCAATGCATCCCAAACTTATCCAGCACTTCACCAAGTGCTGGGTCTGTGTGATTGCCTCTGTGCTAGAGGCTATTGCCTCGCTGTGACAAAGACCATGAAGACTGGCTGTCATGGCGGCAACTGGGTAATGCGCCACACAACTGCAGCTGTGTTCCCCTGCCGCATCCACCCTTCACCCAGAAGAGGTGCAAAGGGTGTGTGCTGGGCTTTACTAGCTGCATACCAGATGTGACTAGTATAGCTGGGGGACCATCCGACATGAGTGGAGCTATATAAGAAAGTGAAGTGACTCCACACAGTGCAGATGGTCCATGCAGGAACATTCCCCAACTGTCCCACTGGACCAAGTGCAAAAAGGCCCTTAGATTGATCTAACTGCAAGCGCAAAAACAGTCTACAGCTTCCATTATTTTCTTGTCATTGGTCAAGCTGCTGGAGTTTTTGAGAACAGATCACAACATCTGAGGTTCATAGTTTGGTCAACCCTATTTTAGAGGAATCTCAAATGCTCTTTCATCATGTTCAGACTGAGTATATGTTCAGACAGACAGTATGTTCAGGGGCCTGTCACTGCAGTGCCACTGAAACAGTGCTATGTAGCATTTGATGGTCCCATGGCATGATTTATTATTGTAAATATGGCTGATTGGGCCATGGCTGTTCTGGCAAAGAGATGTCTGAACTAGGGCAGTGCACAAATGTTCTAAACATTAGAAATTCAATCAAATTTGATTGAATGTGGACATTCAAATTCAAATAGAATGTCTACACATTCAAATTTAAACATTTGAACGAATTTCAAATGTTCCAAACATTCGTTCAAATGATTTGAAACATTCTAATGTGCAGATAACAGGATGCATACGGGATAAAATGGGATGCGTCTGAAATGCATAGATACATACTGAATAACATATGAATGTTGTCAGCATTCGTATCTTCAAATACAAATGTTGTCAGCATTCATATCTTCAAATACAAATGTTGTCAGCATTCGTATCTTCAAATATGAATGTTGTCAGCATTTGTATCTTCAAATACAAATGTTGTCAGCATTCATATCTTCAAATACAAATGTTGTCAGCATTCGTATCTTCAAATATGAATGTTGTCAGCATTCGTATCTTCAAATACAAATGTTGTCAGCATTCGTATCTTCAAATATGAATGTTGTCAGCATTCGTATCTTCAAATACAAATGTTGTCAACATTCGTATCTTCAGATTCGAATCTAACATTTGAACAAATAGATTCAAATTTATTCTATTCGGACTGGATTTTGTTGCATTCAGATCCTAAACATTCTAATCGAATTAAATGTTTAGACCAGCGGTTCTCAACCTTCCTAATGCTGCGACCCCTTAACGGAGTTCCTCATGTTGTGGAGACCCCCAACCACAGGGGCAGAACAGCTGGGAAGTGGGAGGGAAGGGTGGTGGGAGACTTGTTGTGACCCCTCTGAAAGGGTAGTTTGACCCCCAAAGGGGTCCCGACCCCCAGGTTGAGAACCACTGGTTTAAATATTCAATTCAACTCGAATTCAAACGCAAAAAAACCACATTTGTGCATATCCCTAGTCCAAAATAGCACAACAGCGTTATCTTACGGTCTCTGCCACCTTTTCTGCATCTTCATGATGGAACATACTACTTAAAAAAAAAAAAAAGGATCAGGCATCCTTACTAAGATCTGCCCAAGGGAGTGATCATTTTGATTTGCTAAGTGAAAGAAACTTCTTTGCTTTCCCCCTTTTCATTCCTATTTCTTTTTCTTTTTCATCCACAGGGTATATCTACTTCTTCCAAGGAACAAAAGTGATCCAGTTTGATCCTAATAGTGGCCGTGTTGTCCCACCCACTCGAAAGAGCAACAGCTGGCTGAACTGTTAAAAAGCCTACTCAACACTAAATGTGCTTTTACTAATGTTTTGCTTAAACTTGATCTGTAAGCGGCAATGCATTCTTTGGCTGAGTTCACACTTAAGGTTTAATCCAGCTTCAATCCACTTTCAGGGTAAGAGAATACATCAGCAAAGTGACAAGCTGTTTTCTTTCAGTGTTGAATAACTTAGAAAATTCACCTTTGGGATAGATAATGTGGAAAGAAAATTACTGGTCACTTTGCTGATGTGTTCTCTCACTCTGAAAGTGGCCTGAAGCTGGATTCGGTGTGATCACAGCCTTTCTCAACTTTGGCTCAAAATCAGTCGTAGCATATGGCATTGTTCTCTCAAACTGAATAATTCCAGTGCATTTTAATGTGCTTAGATAAAACATTGTGTTGCAACCTGTGTTGCAACAGATTTGACTCTGTGTCTCCTTTCAAATACACATTAAAGGTAACTTAATAGTATGTGCTTCCTGTGTTATTATCTGATGCAAGCATTATTTACACAAGATTCTCCCCTTGATTACTCAACCTAGGCCAAGGCTATTTCCACAGTAGTGTGGTTGGGGTTGTGAGCTGTGAAGCTGGAGCCACTTTGACTGATGTGGTTGCACGCTAGAGCTCTTCTGCTGGCTCATCTGCATTTGGATAGCCTGGATTCCCCTGCTAAATCTCCCCACATGAGGCTTTTGGCCCTCCACATGTCTCCCTGGACCTGTCCAATCACCTCTGGAACACTGGTGGGCCTTTAAAAACAGGCCTACCAGTATCCTTGCCTAGGCGGTCATTTTGGCCAACTAGTCAGGATCAGTCTGCATCCAATGTGGATGCAGCATGGTAGCAGGGGGCGGGGCCTCTGTATTTCTCCAGAAAGCAGAACAGAGGGGACCAGAAGAAGGCTGGGCCTTTGCTGGACCGCCCCCAAGGGTAGTACAGAAGACGCCCAAGGCTGTCATATGGAATAGAGGACTGCCCTTTTCCTTCTTTATGGGCTGTGCAAAAAGAGCCCTTTCAATTTACTGTACCACCTTATAATGCCAGCAACACTTCCCCACTTTCTATACAATTGGCCTCTTCCCCATGGGGCAGCTCTTGCCTATAGCATCATTTGCACATAGTGGCAAATGCCTTGGAAAACTCTCCTTCGATAGAGAAAAATTCCTAATTTCTTTTCCTGAAAAAATAGGGGGCTCTTCTCAGACTCTCTGTGTAAAAAGTACCATTAATGGGTACTTAGTGGGTACTTCTAGTGACAGTGGGAAAACACCCACAAACAACTAAAAGTGGTATTAGTAGGATTTGAAGACTAGTTCATCCACTATAATATTAATCAGAAGAAGAAAGGTTTAGAAAGAACTAGATCTTCAATAAAAAAACTATGTCTAATTGTTAAGGATACAATCAGAAATCACTTTTAGGTTGATGATGTATCTTTTTGTTTGTTTGTTTTTCTTTCAGATTTGTTGTTGTATTTTGCTTTATGGAAGCTTTAATAAAATTTCTCAAAGAAAAGAAAACTATTCTTCGTGTGACTCTGCCCCATTCCATAGAAGGGTTTTTTGTTTTGTTGTTTGGCGACATTAAGGATTCCAGTCTGGATCTCTCCCTCCTTTCCCACCTTTTATTTTATAATAAATTTATAATAAATTGTCTATTGTCAGAAAACTCATCCTTGCAAGAATGTAGAAAATAAAACTTCTTGCTAATTCACCAAGTCTGTTCACCTTATTGGAGTATTTTACCCACTATTTCTAACAACGATTACAATAGTTAGGAGGATTAAAAGTGCGAACAGACCTTTACTCTAGGTTTATGAGCTTCATTCAGCCCACCACTACAGGCATAGATCCAGGGCATTTTTTGTACATAATTTTGTTTTCTATGAATCCTTCCAAGCCATTTCCCCAAACCTGTTTCATTTTGTTTGGCATTTTCACCAATATACATGCTTCTTTTCCTTTCTTAATTGGAACACTAGTATAGATGTAGGGTAGTAATTTGCAAGGACTGGGGGTCACTTTAAAGCAAAGGTATTTCAACGGGCCAGATAGAAGCTTCACCACCTATATACACACTGTTTGAGTTGCAGGTTTATTTTAAACCTTCTCTGGTCCATCTTCATGTCTGATTCTTCACACCTTTTCATTTCTATCCATTTTATTTGTGGGCTTTCCATGTGGGAAAGTCCAAATGGAGGGTGGAAAGTCCACAAAGAAAACGGATAGAAATGAAAAAGTGTGAACAGTCAGACCTGAAGATGGACTGAAGAAGGTTTAAAGTGAAGGTGTGACCATGGCCCAGATGGCATCGTCTTTGGCTGGTAAAAGAGCAATGGAAGAAGGGGTACATCCAATAGAGAAGCACAGCTGAAGAAAATAAAGGCAAGAAATCATGGACTTGAGAAGATCTGAACATGGGAGTGAGGAATTATGTTTGCTTCCCAAGGAACAGATGCCTTTTTGGTTTGTTGCTCTGCAGCTAGGTGGGAGTAATCAGTGTCTGCTCCATCAATAGTTGGCTGGGTGAAGGCTTGTATTACCTTGACATTCTTGGGAGAGGAGGCTCCATGTGATGTTGTGGCAGTTTCCACAATGATACCTATAGCTTCTGCAGTATTTTTGGCTAATGCCTGACTCCAGAAAGTCTGCCCTGCAGGCACATGGAAGGCACATTTTCACCAGATATTAAATCCTGGTGCTGCCTTTGATAGGAGAACACATGAACAGGCAATAGACTAACAATACAACTTCTTTGCCGCCCTTTTCCTTTATCTTTAGTGGATCTCCTGCTGGCTTGTGGAGATCTCCAGCAGCACCAAGGAGATTCAGTTAGGTATGTGCTACGAACCGTGCTTTTCTGCAGAATGCTGCCGGAAGTCCTAGTTTTCATGTTAATTCTTCTTCACTAAAAACAACTTCATTTCCCTCATTACAGCCATGCGTCTGGAACAGTGCTTCATTACGCCACAACACTATCAGGAAACTAAGCGTTGATGGGTGTTCTTATTCCTTCAGTTTTGTTCCTCTGTATGCAGGAACCATGTGAAGAAGATCCAAAAATCCAAGGGGATCACTTGGGATATTGGGAGTAAGGACAGCTAGCCATAGTCCCCTGTGCTTCCTGCTTTATCTCTGCTCTGTGATTTCATAGGCTAAAAGTCTATCTGCCTTCCTGCTGAATTCACAAACGTACTTCCTTCTTTTGCGCGGAAAATCATGAAAATCACCTCCCCATTTAATGTAGTCAAGACTAGTTCTTTCCTGACTAGGCACATTTCTCTATGACCTGTTCTGCCACCTGGGTTAGACCCAGATCAATGGATCTCGATTAACGGGACCCACTGATCCAGCCCATGCCTGCAAAGCTTGCACAGGTTTTACAGCTGCCCCTCTCCCATGCTTCTGAAGGCTAAGAACCGTTGTTCCTAACCTCAAAGCTGGGAGGGTGTTGAAAAGCAGCCCCTCAAAGTTCCAGGGGTGTGTCATCTGTGTGCCTCCTGTAATCCAAAATAGCAGCCTTAGGATCTCTCTGAACTGGACCTTTTTCTTGCTTCTGTCTTGCACTAGGGACCTGCCATCCTCTTGCTAGTGCAAGCTATGCCAGACCCTGGCCAGAACCTGCCATAGCCTGCACTAACATGTGGATGGGAGATTCCTATTTCAAGATATAATCCAGAACAAGGACTAATGCAGAAAAGACCTTATTCTTGTTGTAGACCTGGAGCCAATTCACCCTTCAACCCATAGTCAACAATTAGGCAACATCGGGGAGGTGCATTTGCACTTGCAGGAGGCATTTACATACTAGAAATGCCCCCTGCCTGCCCAGAAGTTGCCTAGGTGTGGAGCATGAAATCGTGCTCTACAACCTTACCAACACATACCCCAGCTTACCTGCAAGCATCCAGCTGGTGGCCATTCACACCTCTGCTGGATGGGGACGTCATTGGAGCTGCCTCACAAGCCTGTGTGATTGTAGTCATGGAGGGTGCCACACACAAGATGGTGGGGCCCAGAAGAGGACCAGCCGGCAATTCAAAACATGGTAAGTGTAAGATGGCAGGGGTGTAGGCTAACGTTGACTAATGATCACAAGTGTTGACTGAACTCCTTTCAAGTCCATGGGACAGGAAGGGAAGTGCGGAAATGCCCCTGACTAATTGGGTCTACAACAGGTCCAGATTAAGGGCCTCTTAATCCAGATCTGGCCCCATCTTGTGCAGATAGAGTTGGACTAATAGGGAGCAGAACCTCCTTGATCCGCATTAATGTGCGGATGGGAGCCCCATGATCTGGATTAAGAGGCTCTTTAATTTGTATCAAAGAAGGGTAGAAAGGGCCCAAGAATAGTTGGCCTTGCGAGCATTATCTCCTCCTGCCTCATGGATGCTTATACTCTAGTAACTAGAGTTAGGGGTTGTAATTGTGTACGCTTGGACTTATATTAAATAGCCTGCTTCATACCAAATCAAAATAACACTCCAGGGCACAAAGAAACATCCCCTGTGCTTCCTCTTGTCTTGTGTTTCAAAATTCTTGCTTAATTAGCATCCTATCCTCCACTTGTAGCAGCCTGTTTGGTCTAGTGGTTAAGGAGCTGGACTCTTATCTGGGATTACCAGGCTTGATACTGCTCTCCTCCATGAAGCCGGTTGGATGACCTTGGACTAGTCACAACTCTCACAGCTCCACCTACCTCACAGGGTATCTGTTGTGGGGAGAAGAATAGAAAGCTTTGTCAGCTGGTTTGAGTCCCCATAAATGGGTGAGAAAAGTGGGGTAGAAAAGCCAACTCTTCTTCTTTTAAAATATTCTCTCCCCATGAGACCATTAAATGATATGCTGGGTTCATGTCTCCTTTGGGAGCTGGAACCACAGGATTAAAAAACACACACACAACAACCACATGAGGAAAGAGAATTGCAGGAAGTTTCAGTGAGGAAGAGAATTTGGTAATGTGTACTGTGATTTTTTGCCAGCAGGAAGGCAATGACCCAACACCAAGAACTATTGTTAAATCTTAGCACATTTACAGGCAGCAATAAAGACAATGCTGTGTCACACATTTGTTGTTGTTAAGGGCTGTCAGGTCCTCTGGAATGCATTCCAAACTACTTGATGTCCTCATAGGGTAGTGTAGAAAATACTTTCCATCTGGAGATGGCCTTTTCAATGTGAATTGAACAACTTATCTGGCCACCTTGAAAAAAAAAGATAAAAAAAGAATAAATTGGGTGTTGATTCTAAAGTGGAATCTTTAAGTGCATTTTGTAGTATGCAGAAAGAACATCAGCTTTAGTCCACCTTTAGAGTGAGAGAACACCTCAGAAAAGTGACCAGTAATTTTCTTTCTACATTATCTATCCCAAAGGTGAATTTTCTGTTATTTAACACTGAAAGAAATCAGCTTGTCACTTTGCTGATGTATTCTCTCACTCTGAAAGTGGATTGAAATGGAATTAAACCTTAAGTGTGACAACCGCCTTAGTTATAGAATTGGGCCATGTCTCCAATTCAACAGCGGCCAGGCAGGAGATGCTTCAGAGTGAAGAGCTGCCATTTCCCAGGGCATTTCTCTGCCGGGCAGGAAGTTCCTCTGCTAACAATTGCACTGGCAAAAGGGCTTGTGTGATTGTCAAGAGGATGACCCCTCATCCACATTCAGGCCATAAAAAGTTCATTTTATGGCCAAAAAAAGGGCACATCCCTAGTGGTAGCATATGGAAGTTACTTTTCCTATCCCATTTCTAATCTGCATTAAAGCAGATAAGTTCCATGTGCTACCACTAGGGATGTGTATGTTTTTTTGGTGGGGGCATTAAATTTGAAACGAATGTTTGAAAATCCGTATTCCTATAAATAGCTTGCATTCAAATGTGGTATAAAATTCTATTTGATATGAATCTATTTGTACGTATTTGTACAAACATTCAATATTTATCTGTTACAAATGAATACATATCTGATACGTATCTGTTGTGAATAGATACATATCTGATACAAACCGATACATATCTGATATAAACAACTATGTATCTAATACGAATAGATATTTATCTGCTACGAACGGATATGAATCTGATACAAACAATACATATCTGATATGAGTAGATAAGTAACAGTTACATATCTGATACAAGTAAATATGTATCCAATATGTTTCCTCAGTTTAACAAATGTTGGAACTATTTGTACAAATGTCTGGAAACATTCGCATTCGTTTAAATGTTAGCATACAAATATCATAACATTTGATTCTAGTTCTAATTTCCAAATTTGGCAAACTTTCGCTGAATTTCGAATGTTATGAAGCTACCACTTCCAAGCCACTTTTGAGAGTTTCCCCCCTTGGCATCTTGATGCACCCCCCCTCCACTTATATTTTATATTCATCTTGGAACAACAGGCTGCTGCAAGTGGAGGATAGGATGCTAATTAAGCAAGGATCTTGAAACACAAGACAAGCATTACTTCATTATGATGAAAAAGAGGAAATGTAGAAACAGTGATGAAAACAGCAATGATTAATCCAGGACCCTTCCTTCCTATTCCTGTAAAGTTCTGAGTGCTCCCTCTCCCTGCTTAAAATACAAAATACTAAGTCCAGAATGGATCAGACCCCCCCCCCATTCTGTTAACACAAAGGTACTGGTAGTACATGATTTTCAAAATCTATTTCTCAGTGTTACGCAACAACCATTTGTAATTGAAGATGCAATAAGATTCTTGCCTACTGGTATTTATTTATTTTTATTTATTAATTGATATGTTTATATCAATTTCTATTCTGCCCTTGACTGGCCTACTAGGGGTGCAGTAGTTAAGGGCACTAGGTTAGAATCCAGGAATCTCTGGGGGCTGTTTTTGAAAACTGTTCTCCATAGCCTTCAGAGGTATTGAGCTTTGCATCTGTGGGGAGGCATTCATTCATTCATTCATTCATTCATTCCCCACCCTATACCTGTAGGTCTCAGGGCAGGTTACAAGTTTTAAAGCAGCAGTATCCATAAAGCAGTAATATCCATAAAACACTTAAGAAACAAACAAATGAAAAATCCAGCTTATTTAAAAAACATATTCTAAATATTAAAATACTAATATCTACAGTGGGGTCACATTAGCCAAAGGCCAGGGCAAAGAGGTGCATCTTTACCGCCTTTCTAAATGGGCCAGATCAGTACTATCAGTGCAAATGGCGCTGATCCAGCCCACACCTCCACAAGATCCAGACTAGTGGAGCTGGTCCAAAGCAAACCAAGGCCCTTTCTGTACTGGACTTTATTCTGAATTATATCTTGGAATAGGGATCTGTCATCTGCATGCTAGTGCAGACTATGATAGGTCCCAGGCAGGGTCTGCTGTAGTCTGCACCAGCAAGTGGATAGCAGGTCCCTATTCTGGGATGTAATCCAGAAAAAGGTCCATTGCAGAAAGACCCAGAGGTAAGTGCAGAAAAGGCCTATGAGTTCAAAATGAGACTTGGCCTAATTTGTATTTTAAACACTTTTAGTGCTGCAAGAAATCAAAGGCATATGGAAAGAGAAGCTAGTTCCTCCAAGGTCACCAACTACAGCAGGTGAATTGTTTTTCATATCTCGGTTTTCTTTTCAAGTGCTCATTATCCTGGAATAACAATTATATGAATGGCATAAAGAAAGCAGGTATTTCGTTTCATGCCCTGATGTGATTTTTTTTTTCATTCCGGAGATGGAAGACATATTCCCGCTGTTATCCATGCCAGGTATGTAAAAATAATATCTCAACTGCTGCATGAAAGTCCAGGCTGGATTTCAGGTTATTTTAATGTTTTAAATAGATTTCAGAGAACATTTCTTAGGATTCTTCTCAGTGAACCCTTACAGATATCATCTTTCTCAAAACAGGACAATATCCAATGGGAGCACATTTGGTTTTTGTTGTCAAATACTGGTGAAGAATCTATATCTTCAGTGAAAGTATTGCTAACAGACCTAGCAAATGATGATTAAGTAAAGGCCCTGGAGTGGAATGACTGGGTAACTTATCTGTCAGTCATGATACTGCTTCTCACGATTTTGAGATAGACTCTATGCATAATGTTGATTGGTGGACCCATTCCAATAAAGAACTTTTTTTCATTAAAATTGTAAAAACATGGACAAAAATATTAAGCGGGCATAGATTTCTTAAACTGTAAACTACCTGATCTGCTTTATGTCTGATAGCAAGTACCACAGAAAGTTGAAGCAGTCTGCCTGTTGCTCTTATCAATGCTCTTCCAAACAGAGGCAGTGGACTCATTCTATGAGCATCTATTATTTCAATGCTACTTAAATAAGGAACACGACTCTTTTGGGAAAATTTAAGACCTGACATAAGCCATGTTCACACTTAAATTTTAATCCAGTTCCAATGCACTTTCAGAATGAGAGAACACATCAGCAAAGTGACTAGTTACTTTCTTTCCTCTTTATTTAATCAAAGGTCAAGTTCCCACTTGGCAATTTAATCCGGTTTTAAACTGTTTTTTTAAAATCAGCAGCGAGGTCTGATTTTTTTTTTTTTTGCATTCCCGTGGTTACCTTATAATGCGGAGTCACTCTCCATTCTTCAGTGCCTGGCAGGGGAGAAATTCCCTCCCGTCTCTCTTCCCCTCACCAAAACTGCTTCCCCATGCAGTGAGCAATTGGACACTGTCTTACCCTGACTACATTGGGGCGGGGAATTCAAACCCTACTCTCTGTATAAACCTGCCCCTGTATCAGATCATGGAGTCCCTTGGCAGCAGTTTTTGTTCACTGCTTCTCTCCTCCCCCACTCTCCATCTTGTATCCACTATCACACAACTCCTCTCACTTGTTAACAAAGCAGTAGAACATTAAAGATCACTTTCCCTTTTTTCTTACTTTGGTGTTTTGCACTGGATTGGTATAGCAGAACAACGTGAAATGGCAGAGAGTGAGGCAAAGGGGATGGATGACAAAGGTGAGGGAGGGAGGGAGGGAACAAGCAGGTTTTTACACAAAGAGCTGACACACTGTGCAACCCCATGATGGAAGCCACTAAATTCTGATCACTGCCAGTGAGTCCCTCTTATTGAAATCAGATGCTTTCACTCACTCCCTTTTACATTGTCTGATCTCATTACATTGTGTGTGCCTGAGCTACTGTGGGTTCTGTTCATTCTTCAGCTCCCTCCCGTCGTCTTTCCGCCAGTACTAGATTTCTTTAACCCATATTGAAGAGCCTGGGGAAGAGAGGACTACAGCAGAGGAAATCACGGCTTCTCATTGGATCGGGGAAACTGAGGAGAATGCCCCTAAAGCATGGTTCCCTCCCCCCAAAACCCTCTTGTTTTGGGTTCCTAGTTTGCTAAATAAAACAGAATATTCTAAAATTCATCAGTGAGACCTCTTTTGATCCGAATACAGATAATCCACATTTTGGGACCTTTAATCCGCAGAAACTACAAATTCTTTAAAAACTTTGAAAATGGCGAACACTCAAAACAATCCCAAAGCTCGAATGCACCCCAAAAGTGGCTTTTCCAAGTTACATAATGCTGAAAAAACACCTTGATATTTTGCTGATGAGTTGCCTCATTCTGAAAGCAGATTGAAGCTAGATTAAAATGTAGGTGTCAATGGAGCACACAACAAAAGTGAAGTGCAGATAGATTAGTTGGAGGTTCAATCGACCTGTTTCCTTTTCTTTGTATGTTTCTCAACCTGAATGTATACAAATGTTAATTGTTTCTGTTCTGAACTATTACTTGTCCAAACCTGTTCAAAGTTTAGATACTATTATGTAAGTTGAGAAAGTTTATTTATTTTAAAAAAATACATAACAAAGTACCAAAAAATGTTCTTTTCTGTGAGAACGCAACTCAGATTTCATTTTAAAAACAGATTGCAAAGAAGACTTTCATGCTGTGTGATGTGGTGTGGTAGCTTCCCTTTATTTTGTGTGTTGTTAGGTGGGAAATGCTGTTTCTGGCTACAAAGAGTTACAAAATCCAGTGTTAGAGCTAACTTGCATTGTGACACCCTCTAGAGTACAGAGACAAACTTTCAATTGCTAATCAGAGCATGATTAACTGTGAATCAGTACACAGCTGGTTTTACGAAACATAAAGCTCAAAGAAGCTCGAAAACCAGATTGGGGGAATCCTGCAACAGATGAGTATGCATTTTTCTTGTTCTCGTGACAACGGAAGTCAGTTTTAGGATGCAGTACCTTCTAGCTTTACTGTTGTGCTTTCCATCTTCTTTTGGATTCCCCTTATATTCAGGGGAAAGGAATGAAGAAGAAGATACAAAACGTGCACAGGTAACCACATTATATACTGCTGAGAAACTCTGATGCCTTTGCTTGCAGGTTCATCATTCTCTTGGGTCCTCCTGGGACTTTCCTCCAAGTCAGTAACAGGGCTGGTTGTTCCGGGAACGGAGATGATAGGTGCACCCCTAGATAAAAATCCTGTGATGAGAAGACCTCAAGGTCCAACCCAAGAAGTGCTTCTTACCATCACCTCCACCAGACTGTATCCTTAGAGCAAAGTGTTTTTTAAGTAGTATACTGTGATCCTCTTTGCTTGAACTGATTGCAGTATTAAAGAATTCCTGGTAGTGGAAAATCCTGACAGCAGCTGTAGAATCCATAAAGGAGGGGAAAGAGATCAAATGTTTCGGATTTGGCAGATGAGTTCCTCTACCATTTTCTTTTTGCTTCTCATCTGGCTCAAGTGCCTTCGCTTCAGAAGGCCCACAAAGGAGACCTGGTGCTTAAAATACCATTAGAGAGAGCCCTTTAAGGTATCTTTGGTAGGATCCACATCACACTCCTATTATTTCGCAGTTAGCAAGACAACAGCACATCATAAGTACTCTTAAGAGTGGCTTTGAAGGAAGAAGAACACTTTCTCCTACTCTTCCAACCCACCTGTGTGGAAGGGGCAGGACTATTAAAAGAGTTTCTAACCAGGGTGATCTACGTTTTCTGCAGGGACTGCCCTGTGAGAGGCCTGGATGCCAAAGCTTTGGCTGACCCTGCGCATGCTTGGAGAACAAAGAAGCACCATGGGGTGGTCATACAGTGCTACATAGGTGGGAAATGGAACTAACTTTGAGGGATGGAGGAATGTGTGTGCAACTACCACAAAGGAGAGCTGTTGGTAAAAAGGGGGCAGGAATGGAGCTGTTGCATGAACCTAGACTATGTCAAGGGTAATGGGTAGGATAGAGACTGAATATTTATGCAGAGGGTTAGGACAAGGATTCTAAGCAGGGTATTGTACCCTAAGACTATCACTTGAGAGAGTAGGAATGCTGGGAAGACCATGGTAAACTAGATGAGGCATATCTATGGGTGTTTTTCCACTGTCAAAAGTACCCATTTTTGCACCCATTTAGGACCCATTTGGGTGTGAGCTGGATGACCCCATTTCCACTATGGCACCCATTTGGGACCCGATTGTTTCCACTGCCATTGGGGAAATCCGGATCTAATGGGTACATTTTGGCCTTTAAACTGGATTTTCTGTAGACCCCATTAAAGGGGTCTACAATGGGGTCTTCTGCCAGAAAATCCAGATTAAAGGGAGCCTGTTTCCACTGGAAACAGGCAATGGGGTCCAAAGGAGGCTAGGGGGAGGGGATGCACCTTTGGGACCCCCCCAACATTGGCTTCGAAGTCACTTCGAAGTCACTTCGAAGTTGACTTCACATTCACTTCGAAGTCACTTCGAAGTCAGCTTCAAAGTCACTTTGAAGCATGAGCTCAACTTTGAAAGTTGAGCTCATGCTTCGAAGTCACTTCGAAGCTGACTTTGACGTCACTTTGAAATCACTTCAAAGTTGGCTTCGAAGACTGCCCCCCCGCCCCCCCAAAACACCTGGGGTAATGGACCGACCCCTTGTGGGTTGATCCGGATTCCCCAGATGGGTGCAAAGCTGTTTCCACAGCTACACCTCCTGTGGAAACACATTGGGTGCTTCCCTTAATCCAGATCTACTAGATCCGGATTAAGAAATGTACCCATTCCTTAGATCCGGATCTTCTTAGATCCAGATCTAAGGGCTGCAGTGGAAAAACACCCTATAATGGTTATGAAAAGCAGGATGACATTTGATGTCAGAGTAGGATCTAACCATTGAAGAGAAGGGAGTACAGATGCTCAGTGCATACTTACCCCTCACTAAACCTTGGCTCATGTGGGGATGCTTGCCTGGAGGGTAGCCATCTTCCGATCCTGGTGCCGTTGCCTGTTCATATGCACAGCCCCATCACAAGGGCGACCAGGTGGTGTGCCACTTCAGTGTGCATGCTTGGCATGGCAGGTGACCCCCCCCCCCAGCACATCTTTCAAACCAGAAGATATGCAAAGGGAGTGTCTGTAGCCTTAATGGCTCTGGTGGTTGTGCAAGGTAAGTGCAGGCATGGTGTAGTTCAACCTGCACTACTCATAGTCCATGTGGGATGATCTCCCACACAGAAGTCACCATTTCTGGTTAAGAAATGACTCCTTCACAGGTGGATGTTCCATCTGAGACCTCACCCCACGTGGACTACTGGGCCATGTGTGAACTGGCCCTGTTTCTCCTTCTTGTTTCCTGCCTGATTTTACTACTGACCTGTCTTCTCATCTGCTAGGGCTCTTGTTTAATGCCAGATCAGTTCATAATGACTTGATACAGCTGAGTCCCCCAAAAGGCTGAGATCTGATGGTCAGTAAATCTAATCCAGCTATGCCAACCAAAGACCTTGGTAAAACATGAGGATGAATGTGAATGCTGGTGGTACATTGCCTTCTCTGGTGTGATTAGTTTCCTGAACTCAGCTGGAAGTAACTGGAGGATGGGAGATGAGTTCAGTACTTTCCCCAAGCAAGAGCTGGTGGTAGGTGTGGGATACTGAGCTGGCATTAAAACCTAGCCTGTGCCTAAGGGAGGTCTCCTCCTTTAGCTGAATAAGCAGTTTTCCTCCTCTGGGCACTGTAATGTTTTTAAATTTATTTTCTTTTTAAGTTTTTTTTAATTATTGCATGGTGCTCTGAGACCTCAGGGTATAATGCAGGACGTAACACATCTGGGGAAGGGTTCTGGTGTGTACCTGTCTGTGCACATGGATCCACAGTGATGCATCTGTAGAGAAATGCTCTGCTGGGTAGAAGCCATGGTCCATCTAGCCCAGCAGTCTGTTCATGCAGTGGCAAGACAGCTGCACAAGGAAGTCCACCAGCAGGACAAAAATGCATATCTTGCTCTGCTCACATTCTTCTAGCAACCAGTCTTGAAACGCATGCTTCCAAGAAGTGGTTGACAAACTGCCACCAGAGCTAGTGGCTACTGACAGCCATGTCTTTCACAAATATGCATTTAATTAGTTAAAGTGCATGAAGTATGTGTCATCCATATGACTGTTGTCAGAGCTGTGATATTTGGCACCCAAGTGAGTTGATGTGCACCCAAAAAGCCACTTCTGCCAATTGTGTATTAACAAATTTATTTTGCATTCAAGACCGTTTTTACTTGTACTTCTACATGGGCAAATGCAGAGGTAATGTACAGATAAGATCAAACTTTGCCTGCTCCTACAAATAAATTGCATTGTTGGCTCAAATATCATCACATTTTGGGCAGTTTCTACATTTGTACGTAGGGCTGCTCTACATGGGGCTGCCCTTCAAGATGGTTTGGAAGCTGAAGCTGGTGCAAAATGCAGCTGCTAGGTTGGTGACCGGGACAGCTGGCCAGATGCACATCACAGTCTTAAAAGGATTGCATTGGCTACCAAGCCCAATTCAAGGTGTTAACTTTGGCTTATAAGGCCTTAAATGACTTGGACCCCAAATATCTGAAGGAACGCCTTCTCCCATATCAACCTGCCCGTGCCTTAACTCCCCCCTATCTGCAAGGTAGCCCCTCCCGGTTGTCCCACCACCTTCATCAATAAAATGGGTGGGCATCTGGGAGAGGGCCTTCTCAGTGGTGGCCCACAGGCTATGGAATAATCTCCCCCTTGAGGTGTGTCAGGCTCCCTCACTGTATGCATTTAGGAAGGCAGTGAAGATGCACCTCTTCGCCCTGGCCTTTGGCTAAATGGAGACACCTTTTCCCTTTCCACTTGCAGCCACTAGCAGTTATTTATAGACACCATTGTTTTAATATAGATTGTTTATTGTTTTAATGCATTGGATTTGAGATATTGTTACCCACCTTGAGACCTTTGGGTATAGGGCAGGATAGAAATATAAATAATAAATAATAGTCTGGTCTAAGAAGGAGACTTCTGTAGAAGAAAATATGCAAAGCTGGGATCTTTACATAAAGCATAAAATTATAAAGCTACAATGGGTCTCCCTTCTAGGGATGTGCACGAATGAATTTTTGCATTCGAATTCGATTCAAATTGAATATTTGAATATTTAATTCAAATCAAAATTCTAAAATCTGGATTTTTGAAAACCTAATTCGAATCCGGATTATCCAGATCTGTATTTTAGAAAATCTTATTTGAATCGAATGATATGAATGTCAGGAACATTCGTATCTGATTTTTTAATCCATTCACATGCCGGTTTTATTGCATTTGCATTTTGTTTGCATTCTGTTTGCATCCAATATTATAAGTGCAAATAGACCCATATTCGGATGCGATACACAATGGCAAAGTCAGTAAAATTATTCAAAAATTCGTATCAGATTTTTAAAAATCCAATTCTAATTCGAATTCGAAAATCTGGATTTTTGAAAATTCAATTCGAATGTCAATATTCGTTGAATTGAAATTGGATTTTCAATTTTTTAAATATCCATGCACATCCCTACTCCCTTCTGTACTGCTGGTGCATTCTAAAGGATGCCTTCCCAGTAGGAACTTCTGTCCTACATGCATAACAGAGTGCAGACCACCAGACTGGTCCAGTCTACCAATAGACTTCTTTAAAGAGATCTATTGATGTACTGGATGGAACTGGACCACTGGGATGTGTGGACACATCATGCCTCCATGGTCGTGTACAAGGCGCACCACCAAAACAAGTCCAAAATGTTGGAGCCTCCATGGAGGCTTAGATGGAACAGGCTGTCTAGATGCTAACAGCCTTGTTTCAGTCCAGTGACAGACCCATCAACTCTTGGAATGGAATCCTTGAACCAGATCAGAATGGGACACAGTGATCCAGGTCATGGAAGGTAGGTGCAAAAACAGCCATGAACTCATTATACGATCAAACTGCCATCATTGTTATAATGTAGTGGCATAGTGTAATGGCTTTAAAGATGGGCTTGGGGCAGCCACAGTCTCTCAACTTAACCTGACTCACAAGAATGTTGTGAGAAGAAAATGGAGGGGGAAGGATTAAGCATACCACCTTGGGCCCTTCAGATGAAAGACAGGCTATAAACGCCATAAAAGAAATCTCTAAACAAATGTCATCAGCAGTGGTGGTGGAGCATTCCAATGCACAGGGTAGGGTTAAATGCTCCACTGCTACTGTGGGGGATGAAAGCAGCTTTCCCCCATGTCTGGAAGCACCCAAATGCATGGATGACAGGTGTATCAATGGTTATTCGAATTGATGCCCAGGCTGGGGAGACAGGCAGGATGCCTCTAAAGGCCATTTTGCCTTTGTCTTCAGCTTGAGATGCCCAGATGCAATTGGTGGGGCACTGGGTGAGACAGGATGCTGGACTAGACGGGCTGTGGACCAATCCAGCAGGGCTTCTCTTATGTTGAGATGCAGTTCCCCTGAAAATCTGAAAATTATAAGGATTTCTAGAAATCACTGAATGTTCCTAAGAAAGGAAGCTGTGAGAACTTAGGCCTTTCCTGCACTGGGCCTTATTCTGGATTATATCCTGGAATAGGAACGTGCCATTTTCATGCTGGTACAGGCTATAGAAGACTCCAGGTGAGGTCTTCTGTATTCTGAATCAGCATGCAGATGGTAGGTCCCTATTCTAAAATAAAATCCGGAATAAGTCTCAATGCAGAAGGGCTTCGGGATGGATGAGGTTACTACTCTTGAACTACACCTGGAAATCCCTGTTATGGACAGCAGCCATGAGAGTATTGGGCTGACTTGGAACTGCCATGGATCTGAGTGGTCCTAACCCCGTTCAGCTGGTGGTTAAGAACATAAGAACATAAGAGAAGCCCTGCTGGATCAGGCCACAGCCCATCTAGTCCAGCATCCTGTTGCACACAGTGGCCCACCAAATGCTCATGGGCATCTCAAGCAGAGACAAGGACAAACCTTCTCCTGCTCTCGAGTCCCAGCAGATGGCCTTAGAAGTGCCCCAGTTACTCCCCCCCCCAGCCTGAAGGATGCACCTAGGCATTCGTTCTAGTAGCCATTGATACATCTGTCATCCATAAATTTGTCTAACCCTACCTTAAAGCCATCCAGACTGGTAGCTATCACCACCTCTTCCAGCAGCACATTCCATAAGCTGATGACCCTCTGGGTGAAGAAATACTTCCCCCTGTCAGACCTTATTCTCCTACCCATCACCTTCATAGAGTGCCCCCTGGTTCTAGTGTTGTGCAATAGAGAAAAGAAATTTTCTCTATCCACCCTTTCTATACCGTGCATAATTTTATATACTTCAATCAGGTCCCCTCTAAAACGCCGTCTATGCAGAGTTGGCATGAGACTTGGGCCGCGTCCCCACTTGACTATTTTAATCCAGATTGGACTATTTTAATCCAGATTCAGAACAGACAGTGCAGTCTGGATGTTCCCATTTGCTTGATGGTAATGTGGGCTCAGTTGGAATACTGCAGTTCCCATTTTCATCTCCCCCCCCCCCCAGCACTTGTCCAAACTCTGTAAGCCTGCCCCACTCAGAATCAGCAGAGCAAAAGAACAAACAGGGCAAAGTGATCACTCTCCCTTTCAAATCGGACACCCCCTCCATTCAGGAAGGCAGCAGCTTTGCACAGAATCAGTTGAGTGAAAGGACAGACATGGTAAGCAGATCTCTCCCTTTCAAATCAGCAAGGGGTGAGAAAAGAATGTAGGTTTGTGGTTCCTGCACCTGTGTTCAAAGACAGAAGAGGGGTTTCCCTTCCTTCTTTTGCTTTGAATGAGCTGCTCAGGACGGAATGGGGTTAAAAAACGATCTCCTTTGCCGATTGCTGTAACAATGTAATATATCTCTCATAGTTACAGTGACATTCACAAAAAGGGGAAATCTATGTTCAAAGATCCAACACTATTTTTGACCTCCAGGACTCTAGCATTCCAGGGGTGAAAAGGACAGGGGGGCATACCTTCCCAGATGTGAAATCCCACCCATTGGTGACAGGCATTGGCCAGAAGGATAGGGGGACAGCCCAAAAGGCAGTTCCTCTGCCTGAATAGTCTGGTAGCATTCCCATTGGGGGGAAAAGCGTGCTAGCCACCAAAACAGAACGGAAAACAGTTTTTTCTGAGGACTTTTTTTCTACAGATTTTAGCAACATAGTCCAGGAATAAAAATTTAAATGGGATCGGACGATCCCGAAAATGTACTGGATTTGCATTTAATAGCATGCAGAAGTAACATCATTTTTCAGTGGTACCACTACCAGCCCAAATATGATTAGAGTGTGGTAGCAATTATGTCTGGGAAGCCTACTGCTCCTGAAAAAGAGGAAGAATTTCAGTACTATCCTTTAGGAAATGGATACCCTTGGCATCCCAACAATGGCCCCGAGAAAATAATTCAGAAAACAAAAAATAAATGTAAGTGTTTTTCCTTTTCACAGAACTATTTGAATCAGTTTTATGAGCAAGATCGTGAACCAGGGCAGCGTGGATGGAGAAGCAATAATTCTTCCTTTGCGGACAAAATCCAACAAATGCAGCAATTTTTTGGACTAAATGTAACTGGGGAGGTGGATGCCAACACCCTGGAAGTTATGCAGCAACCACGATGTGGAGTACCTGATATTGGTCAATATGTCTTGGCACTCCCTGGATGGGAAAAAACCAGGCTTACATACAGGTAAAAACAGAAATAAATATAATTTGCTCCATCAACACAAAGTGGTCTGAGGTGCAAGTAAACACTTAGGGTGTTTTTCCACCACACTCCTTTAATCCGGATTTAAGAAGATCCAGATTTAAGGAACGAGTACTTCCCTTAATCCGGGTCTAGTAGATCCAGATTAAGGGAAGTACCCAATGTGTTTCCATGGGTGGTCTAGCACCCAATAGCAATGGGTGCTAGCCTCCCTGCTGTGGAAACCCCAGAGCACCCATTTGCAAATCCGGATTGACCCACAAGGGGTCTGTCCGTCACCCCAGGTGTTTTTGGGGACAGGGGGTGCAATCTCCGAAGTCCCTATAAAGTCCCTACGAAGGGTTTTTCCTCCCTTTTCTGCCATGTTTGGAATGGTAAAAGCCTTCTGTTTCTATAGTTTTATCTATGGTACTTCTTTTTGCTTTGATGGACAGAAAAGCAGCAGTGGCTACTTTCAGGAACAACCTAATTCCACGGCCCAGTACTCCCAAAATGGCGTCACGTCAAGGATTCTATGGAGGCGGTAGCAGCTGACTTGCTGTCTGAATCTCCATCAATAACTCTAAAAATTACCAGTGGTGCCACTACTGCACATAAACTCTCTAGTCTTAAAATCCAAGGCTCTAAATCATCGAAAGGTCCCTTGCCTTTCTAGGTCCATCTTTCCACTTCTATTTTCCATTTTTACTTGTATACCACCTTTCCAAAAAACAAAATTTTGTCCAGGGCGGTTTACAACAAACAGAAAAAAAATACAAAGAATACAACAAATCAATACAACAAGTAAAAAACCAATCTCAGTAAATAAGAGATCAAAAAACATATCATAAACAATATCCCCTCTCTAGCTCCAGGAGGAAGGCATGGCCCAGTTGGATGGAAAGATAGATTAAGTGTCCATTTTTCTTCATACCCACCACTAGGAAATGAACGCAGGGCTGGAGAACGCCGAGTTGGAAGTGAAAGTCTCTTCCTTCTTTTTATCTCCCCGGAGGAGACTCAGCACAGCTGGAACAAGTGCAGGGCAGGAGGACGCTGAGTTGGGAGTGAGCGTCTCTTCCTTCTTTTTATCTCTCTGGAGGAGACCCAACATAGCTGAAACAAGTGTAGGGCAGGAGGACACTGAGTTGGGAGTGAGCGTCTCATCTCCCCAGAGGAGACTCCGCATAGCTGGAACAAGTGCAGGGCAGGAGGACTTCCTGTATTGCCAGGAGCCAGGAGGAGGCAGGGCTTCCTCAGAGGAGCTTCTGAGCAAGAGAACTGCCAGGCAGTGGAGGCTAAGATGCAGCTAAGGCATGGACCTCAAACACAGCAGTATCATGAGGTGGCTGACAAAGAATAAGTCTCTGCTGTGAAATGCAGGTGTCATTTTCTCAGGTGCTTAGGTAAGACACCATGATCACTGCTGAAAATGACCACCTCATTATTTTTTAGTACAAAGACATCATTTTCAGTTACTATTGTTACATCTCCATTGAGCCCAAAAATGGCACAGGTGAAGGTTTGCCTTTGTCTCATCCTCGAGATGCCCATGAGCAATGGATGGGCCACTGTGTGGGACAGGGTGCTGGACTAGATGGGCTGTGGCCTGATCCAGCACAGCTCCTCATGTTCTTACCTTGGTTTGTGATTGTGTCTATTGATCATAAGGTACCTGCTCCATCTGCAAATGGGTACACAGCAACAGAAGGTGTGTTACTGAGGCCCTGGTCACACCCGTATGAGACAGGACATCCTATTCATAATTCGAACTGAGGTCGTACCAGCTCTGTTCACACCTAGATTGTTATAGGTTGTCCTCAGCCTGTCCTGGCTTTGGGCTGCATCACTCACACCTTTCTCCGTGATCAGCTTGAGCCTCTTCCACAGAACCCTGGACTCTCCACTCCTTTTGCTGCATCAAATCTATCTTCTTTCTTATTGGATGCCATTGTGTCACTCAAGGGACATGAGGGTGTGTGTTTGCAGTTCTTTTCTAAACCTGCTCCCCCACCTCCATGCCCCCCTTCCTTTTTTATGTGCTGTTCTTCTCCGTGCAATTAATTTAAATAATAATAATAATAAAATTTGTGGGGAAACGCTAGATAGAGAAATCATACACATAAACTGAGGAGAGAAGGGAGGTGCCTCATGAACTCCATGAGTGCTGTTATCCCCTAGACATTGGCCAGAAGGAAAGACTGGACCCTACCCACCACAATTCGGTTCAGCCTCCTTTAGCCCATCCCCCCACTCACACTGAGGGAGCGAAGGTGGCCTGGCATGCCAGGATGGATTGAGACCTCTGGAAAAGATGGCTCTGGTTAAAACAATCCAACGGGGGTAGGCTGGCTTGGGAAATGAATTGAATAAAATAATGTGAGTAACGCAACCTGAAGATGATCTGAAGTCCTCCTAAACTAAAGGTGTGAACAGGGCCTGAGTGCCTCACTCAGTAAGTGGGGACATGGCCCAAAACTCATACATTTTATCTTTTTAGGATTGTGAATTACACTCCCGATATGAAAAAAGCTGAGGTGGATGAATCCATCCAAAAAGCATTTGAAGTCTGGAGTGCAGTGACCCCTCTGACCTTCAGCAAAGTTCATAAAGGAAGAGCAGACATAATGATTGAGTTTGCAACTAGAGGTAATGTATCAGAGTTAGAGCAACCTTAAGTCTCATTATTAAGTTCTATCAATAGTGTGTATAATCAGTTCTCCCTATGCTGTTGCTTAGTGCACTATGGATGTCCTCGGTATTTTGATGGACCTTTGGGAGTGCTTGGACATGCTTTTCCTCCTGGTCATCCCCTCCGTGGAATTGTCCACTTTGATGAAGATGAAAATTGGACAGCCAACTTAGTTCGTAAGTAGAGTATGTAACTCTTTGCAGACTATTACTTGTATACTAGCAGTGAGGAGAGAAACTGCAAATCAAGGAGGGGGCTGGAGGAAGATGGGAGGAAGCTTCTAGGCACACACCCCCTTGATGCCACAGTGTGACGGTGGCACAGGGCCATGATCCAGGGGTAGGAAGGCATTCTGCCCCGTGGGATTGAACCCTCCCCTCCCCCCGACCAATTCTGACCAATTCTGATGCCAGCAGCCAGGCATCATTGGTGACATGCAGGCAGCAGCCAATCGTGCCAGCCAGGGGTTGGGACTCCCACAGCTGTCCAGGAAGAAGAGTGAATGCTTTCCCCACCGGACGACTCAGGTAAGCCCGGGAATGGGTCAGGATGGGTGTGGAGCACAATTTAGTGCCCTACACCCTGGATGCAATTAGGACAGCTCAGGGGCAGGCTGGAACAGTTCCGGATGGAACCTTCCTCCAGTAAATGCGTATGCTCTGTCCCAGAACTCTCCTAGTTGTGCTACAGAGGCCTTAGTGCAAATAGGCCTCAGAAGTCTGCTTCATATGAATAGTTTGAAATATTCATATTTGTTCAAATAATAAAAAATGAATGTCTGGACATTTGATTCAAATTAGAATGGCCGAATTTGGCCAAATTCAATCTTGGCTGCTCCCTAGAGGAACATCTAGGCAAACTATGTCATAGTCTAAAACTGACCCTTTCTGCACTTGGCTTTATTCCAGAATATATCTTGGGATGGGGGTCTCTTGTCCATACACTAATACAGTCTGCACTAGCAGGTGGGTTAGCAGGCCTCTGTTTTGATATATGTTACAGAATAAGGCAAAGTGCAAAAAGGCCGAAGATGAAAGTGCTTCTTTTTGAACTCAGGTGAAAAATAATACTAGTTCTTCAAATGTGCAGAGACTGTGCACATGTTTTAAATATTCATTTAAAGGGCATGGCTGAGAGAATTAACAAAAGAACCAGAAGTAGTAGGGTTTTTTTTACCATCTCATCCCATCCCATCCCTGAAAATGACCACCTTGATGTCCAAATTTATTCATTTGTGTCACTTCACTATTTTTTCATTGCGAAGTGTGATAGGACATCACAAACACAGCGTAGCAAATAGGATGCAGAAAACTTGCCATTGTTAAAACTGCAAGTCTCAATGGATGGCCGCGCTTAGCTCTCAGCCCACTCACCCACCTTGTCTTTGTGCATCTTATTTGTTTAGAATTCAACTTGTTCCTTGTCGCTGCTCATGAGATTGGCCATGCACTAGGTCTCGCTCATTCTGGGGATCCAAAAGCACTGATGTACCCAAATTATAAGCTCTTTGATCCCATCGATTTCCCACTCTCTCAAGATGATATTAATGGTATCCAAGCCATCTATGGTAAGTTGAGTAATTAAAAGCAATCAAGAGTAAAGTATGGGGTAGATGGTGTCCTTTTGTGGCCTTAGGACCTTTTGGAACTTAGTAATGTTCCTTACAAACAAGGGCTGTGGAATACAGGAGCCCCCTCCCCAACAATCACTGGTATGCTGTGTCTGCCCAGGATAGAGCATAATCCAGATCAGGGGGCTCAGACCTGAACTACCAGTAGTCCTCAACATCAAGGACTACAAACATATGAGCTCAGCCCAGTCCAGATCATGGAGGCATGCATTTTCTGGACTACCAGGAGACTCAGGATGTGTCCAGACTTAACAAAGCTCCACATTGGAACGCACACCCAATCCTGCGTAGTGGCAGCACATTAGCCACCACTCCTTCAAATTTACCTTACTGTGGAATGATCAACACTCACGCCACAGTATATGGTAAATTTGAATGTTCTCGCTCAGCTCTCATTGGCTGCCCCTTTCCCAAAGTCCTGGAGCCGCCGAAGAGAAAGCTGCAGACTTCTGTCGGGAGTGTGGACAAAACGTTGTTGCCTCACAGCAGGTAAGCTGCATATTTAATCTGCACCTCCCATGCCTTAAGATCTGGTGGGGAGGCCCTCCTGGTTGCCCCGCCACCCTCAGCAGTGAATCAGAGGCGGGGGGTGGGCACCTGGGGGAGGGCCTTCTCAGTAATGGCCCCCAGGCTATGGAATAGTCTCCCCCTTGAGGTGCGTCAAGCTCCTTCTTTGTACATGTTCAGGAAGGCAGTAAAGACGTACCTCTTTGCCCTGGCCTTCAACTAAATATGGTTACATTCCCCACCCACACTTTTAAGTAGTACTGTTTTTAATATATACCTGATTTCTTTTAACATTCTGGATTTTAAATGTTGTTGTAAATATTACTGTTTTAATATATATTGTTTGGTTTAATGTGCAGAATTTTAAAGCATTGTTACCCTCCTTGAGACCTCCGGGTATAGGGTAGGATAGAAATACAAATAAATAAATAAATAAATAAATAAATAAATAAATAAATAAATAAATAAATAATCTGGAAGCTGCCTCATTTCCTCCCCACATTCAGGCATTGTCATGGTACTGATGTTCATTTTGTATGCTCACTGGTTTTTAATGTTGTTGTAACCACCCCTGAGACCTATAAAAAGAAGTAATATAGGCCATAGATAGATAGATAGATAGATAGATAGATAGATAGATAGATAGATAGATAGATAGATAGATATAGATAGATAGATAGATAGATAGATAGATAGATAGATAGATAGATAGATAGATGATAGATAGATAGATAGATAGATAGATAGATAGATAGATAGATAGATAGATAGATAGATAGATAGATAGATAGATAGATAGATAGATAGATAGATAGATAGATAGATAGATAGATAGATAGATAGATAGATAGAATGGGTTCCCTGGGGTTGCAAGGCTAGAACCTCTGTATAATGCTACTGTGCAGACTAGGGGTGTGCATGAATCCAATTTTTGACATTCAGTTGAATATTCGACTGTCCGAATTCATATGAATAGAGAAAAAGCAAATTATTAGAATCAGAACCAATTTGAATACATTTGTATTTATTTGTACGAATATTTGATATATATTTGATTATGCAAATGTCGTAGTCATCCATATGCATCCCATTTTTATCCCATACGCATCTCATTTGCATCCTGTACGTAGCTGTACAGATGCGTATGAATACGAATATGATGTGTATGGATTCATATGTAATGCGTACATATCCATACACATATGAATGTCCAAATTATTCATACGATTAGTCTGAAATATTCATATTTGTTCAAATAATAAAAAAATAAATGTCTGGACATTTGATTCGAATTAGAATGTCTGAATTTGGCCAAATTAAATTGAATAACAAATGTTTAGGATAATCTTGCCCCTTCCTAGTGCAGACAGTGCTGGTCCAAACCATGTCTTGCTGTGGTCCAAATTAGCAGGCTCACTGGTCCAGCCTCACCAGTTCAGATTAGTCAAGGTAAGCACAACAAGGACCTTACTTATCCACCCCAAGAACAACAATAGGCATTGAATAGGAGAAGTTTTCCCAGATGTGATTTGCTTTTTTGGTAGGAACCAACTGTGCGTGTCTATGGCCCTTTTGCACTGGCCCTTATTCTGGATTATATCCCAGGGCCTTCCATAATGTCCACCAGCATGTGGATGACAGGTCCCGACCTCACGATATAATCCAGAATAAGGTTGAGTGGAGAAAAGGTCTATGTCTGCATGTCCATGCGCACTGTTGTTACTGGAAAATAATTGGGTTGGGATATATGACTTTTACAGTCACATTTACCAGCAGTGTTACTTGTGAGCCAAATAAGATAGCTTACATTCTAAAGCGAAATATGTGGCCTCAACATATGAATCATCTGGAAGGAGTAACTGTTGCTGGCTTATTGTCAGAGCTTTTATGATGAAGTTCAGATGGTATCTTTTGGACAGGCACTGCCTTAATAGCATCCTTGTGCTGATAAAATGGAGGTGCACAGTGGCCACCAGCAGGTTCACAAGTTTCCTGTGAAGGCCAAGGGACATGTGCCACACAGACTCCAAAGGCTGCTAATGGATGTGCTTTCAACCAGGGGAAGGACTTCCACCTGGACTCACCTAGGCTGGCTGCAACTGACGGTGCAGTAAACCGAGTATTCCCCTTAAACTCTTTGGGAAAATATCAGGCATAGAAACTCCATTCACATGAATTTGTTATCTTCTTTTTTTTTTCCCCTTAGGAATTTAAAAAGAATGAGTTGGTTCAATTCTTGGAATAACAACCCTAGGCAAATCATGTTAGAGAAACTAGGACCTTTTCTGTACTCATTTTAGATCGGGTTTAAGGAACCCCTTAATCCAGACCAGCAGACTCCTATCTGCACATTGATGCAGATCAAGGAGGCCTTGGGCCTGTTCACACTTGGCCTATTTCTGGAGTATATCTCAGGACAGGTGTCTGTGGTCCACATGCCAATGTAGACTCTGGTAGGACTTACCTCGGACCTGTTATAACCTGCACTAGCATGCGGCAGCAGACCTCTATTCTGGAATATATTCCAGAATAAAGGCAAGTGCTGACAGCCCCCTAGTCCTGCCCTGCCCCCTCCCCATTACCCCTGCTCCTTCTGCACAAGACAGAGCAGAATCCAGATTAAGAGGCCCTTAATTGGGATCATTTGTAAACCTGTTTAACCAGGTCCACAAAAGGACCAAGAGCCTTGTCCCAGATCACAGGAAGTGTGCAGACAGCATGTCCCCATGCTACAGAACTACAAGGGGTGTTTTGCAGCAGTGCACCATGGGATGCCACCAAAAACCACATCCTTCAAGTCCCAAGACTAGAAGCTTTCATCAGGGGTGTGGTGGGGCACTTGTAAAACTCACACAAGTTTCCCAGTCCAAGGAAGCAGGGGTCATATCAGAGCTGACCTTGCCCATGCCTCTACACGATCCAGGTCATTGAGTCTGGTTATTCCAGATTCACTGACCCAGGTGCAGAAAAGGCCCAGTATGCACTCTTTATTTTAATAACCCGGTGTGAGCAAAATCATACTGCAATTGTGTTAATATGGGCAGGGGGTGACTATATTGTTAGCATCAAGTTCTTCTTAACCTTCTTTTGTTTAGGGCCATCATTAAATCCACCCAAAATTCCTGCAAAACCAAGAATGCCAAAGGGCTGTGATCCAAAGATATCATTTGATGCCATCACTACACTGCGTAGAGAAATCGTCTTCCTAAAGGGCAGGTAAATAGAATTCAGTTCAAAAATATAACATCCACCATACTCTTTGGTCTAGATCAATACCTGAATATAGCATCCAAATATGTTAAGGCCTCCTTAACATATTTGGGAGCCAGTTTGGTCTAGTGGTTAAGGAGCTGGACTCTTACTGGGGAATACCCGGTTTGATTCTGCCTTCCCCTGTGAAGCCAGGTGGGTGGCTTTGGGCTAGCCACAGCTCTCTTCTGAGCTCTCAGAGCCCCACCCACCTCACAGGCTGTCTGATGTGGGGAGAAGAACAGAAGATTTGTCAGCTCCTTTTAGTCCCCTTAAATGGGAGAGAAAAGCAGGAAAGCCAACTCTTCCTCTCCTCCTCTTCCCTTTCTGCATGGTTAATACTGACGCCCTTTCCACCTTTGGCCTTATTTTGGAATATATCTCAGGATAGGGATCTGTTGTCTGCATGCTAATGAAGACGTGGGCAGGCCTCACCTGGGGCCCGCCATAGTCTGCATTAGCATGTGGACTGCAGGCCCCTGTTCTGAGATATATTCCAAAATAAGGCCAAGTGCAGAAAGGCCCAATGTTTATAGACAATCCAGCTCTCCACATTATCCCTTTCAGAAGTTGTGCTTGTCACATCATCTGTACTCTCAGTACTCTAATCACCTCACCACCTGCAGCAGCACAAGTGTGCAAAACAAGGGGGGGGATGGCTTTGCTTTAGTGGTTTTCTTGGAACCCAGGTTACCATAGTGATTACTGTAGAAATAACAGGACCCCCTACTCCAGATGCCACATCTATGGTGGGGACCAAATCTTGCTAAGCCCCTAGCAAAAGAACTGGGATCATCACTGAAAAAAACCTTTCACCCTGCTCTGGAATGTTTTGTTCAGTTGTCATCTCCTGCAGACTTGGCAGTTTCATCCTTCACCCAGTCTGAAATCCAGATCTTCAACTAAAACAGAGGTACGGGGTGATAGAACCTGTCCTGGAAGATGGCTGCCCATTCAAAGACAAGGAGAGGAAGGCCTTTGCAACTCCGGCAAAAGCAGCAGAAACATCTTCAAAAATACTGAAGAAACTATAAAAGACTAGGGATGCGAACGAATGGGGTTTTTGACATTTGATTCATAACAAACTGAATGTTAGAAAATCCATATTCTAAATAAAGGAAAGGCCTCAGACTTTCTTGGTTAAATAACAAAAAAGAAAGAAAATCCATATTCGTCCAAATAGATCTCCTTCAAATGTGTTAGTATTCTATTAAATATGAATGTATTCGTGTGAATTCATACAAGTATTCAATATGAATGAATATGAATCTGATATGTATCCTGTAGCAAATCCGCTCTGAAAGCATCAAATCCGACCTGCATCCACTTTTAATCTGATCTCAATCCATGTCAAGTGCACTCTGGGTGCATTGCAGATCTGACTGGTGCAGACACTTTCCTACCTCCCTGTTTAACGTATGTCCAAACCAGCGGTTCTCAACCTTCCTAATGCCGTGACCCCTTAATGGAGTTCCGCATGTTGTGGAGACCCCCAACCATGGAGGTAGAGAAGCTGGAAGGTGGGAGGGAAGGGTTGCAGGAGACTTGTCACGACCCCTCTGAAAGGACAGTTCGACCCCCAAAGGGGTCCCGACCCCCAGGTTGAGAACCACTGGTCCAAACTATTCCTACGAATGTCCAAAACATTCATATTCATACAAATGTTAATTTATCAATATTGTAACATTCGATTCATGTACTAATGTTCAAATTGTCCAAATAACGAATGTTACAAATATTTGCACACATCCCTACAAAAGACCACTTTCCTAGCCTTTTAATGTAATATGAAAGCTATGAAGCTTACGCCCCACATCTGCATTGTCAGCCACTAAGCTTGACCCATACCACATGTTTTTTGAATAAATAAAAATATATTGCTAAGCAGGAGTTATGGAAGTAAAACATAAGAGACAGTCAAACTGACCACAATGGTCCAAAGCATGTGTGTGTAACACAGTGGTTCTCAACCTGGGGGTCGGGACCCCTTTGGGGGTCAAACTACCCTTTCAGAGGGGTCGCGACGAGTCTCCCAACACCCTTCCCTCCCACCTCCCAGCTGCCCCACCCCCATGGTTGGGGGTCTCCACAACATGAGGAACTCCATTAAGGGGTCACGGCATTAGGAAGGTTGAGAACCACTGGTGTAACACTTCATTAGAAAAATTGTGTTAGACCTATGATGCAGCTCAAATTACAATTATTTCAGGCACCTCTGGAGAGTTTATCCTCAACAATCTGTAGTGGATTTTGAATTAATTTCTTCTATTTGGCCTTTGCTGCCATCGGATATCCAGGCAGTTTATGAAAATGCAAAAGATCAGCTTCTCTTTTTCAAAGGTAAGTTATTCTGAAATTATCTTTATTTGTATCATTTTTGAGCAAAAGAATTAATGTATCTCAAGATTTTAGGCTGCATCCAGGCATCACTTATTCTCCTACATTTGATTATTCCAGAATATCCATGCTTTATTCTGGAATATCCAAATATAGGAGAATAACTCAAGCAATAATCTGAATGCAACTTTAATGACTTTCACTCAGTTGACTGAAAAGCTCAAAGATTGTATTCTACCAAAACGAAGCAATTTTTTAATGCTCAGGTTCCATAGCTGAAAAGTGGAAAGTGGCCTATCATCTTCATTTTAAAATGACTGAAAGAAAAATCTGTGCAATAATAGAGCTAATAGCTTAAAATTGGTTTGAGGGAAGATCATAGATACTATTATTAAAGATAGTGCCAAAAAATAATAACAAAAGCACACATAACACATTCCATTCGTTTTAAAAAGTAAGATATTCTCTGTGTTGTTATTTTCCCAATTCTGAGGGGAAAGCTGTGGCCACACCTTTGCTTTAAACCTTCAGTCCGTCTTCAGGTTTGACAGCTTACACCAGTGATGGCCAACCTATGACACGCGTGTCACAGGTGACACGCCAAGCCCTTTTGGGTGACACACCTGGTCACCCTGTCACCTGGGCGTGTAGTGCTTGCTTGTTCTTGAAGTGTGCAAAATACTAACTTTCAATTGAAAGTTAGCAAACAAAATTCAGCAACAAAAGTCACTAATGTAAAGAATTATTTGTTTTTGCTTTTAATAACATACATATATCAAAAATATAACTTTCTTACTGGAGCTACAAATATCACAAAATTATGGATATTTCTAGAAGTGACACAGCACCCTAATTAACCTTGATTTTCTTGCGAATTTTGACACACCGAGCTCAAAAGGTTAGCCATCACTGGCTTACACCTTTTGATTTATATCCATTTTATTTGTGGACTTTCCACCCTGCATTTGGACTTTGCTGAATAAAAAGTCCATAGATAAAACAGATAGAAATGAAAAGGGGTGAACAGTCAAAACCCGAAGATGGACTGAAGAAGGTTTAAAGTGAAGGTGTGACCATGCCCTAAATGTCAGCAATTGCTATTTATTCTGTAGTTAATATTTTGTTGCTAATTCGCTCTTTCCTTAAGAATTTTAACTGCAGGTTTGTGGTTGTCTGATAGTTCTGTAGGCTCAGTCCCCTGTGATTGGCAGACCAACTTGCATGGTCTTAAAAGGCAACTCCACCTTCCCCACCAATCAATGCGCTCAGTTCTTCACCCCTAGCATGGTGGTGTTTTCATTTATTTATTTCCTTAGATCCAGCAGTTATCAACCTTCCTAATGCCGTGACCCCTTAATGCAGTTCCTCATGTTGTGGAGACTCCCAACCATGGGAGCTTGGATGAGGATGGGGCGGGGAGGCGGGAGACTCATCGTGACCCCTCTGAAAGGGTAGTTTGACCCCCAAAGGGGTCACGACCCAAAGATTGAAACCCGCTGCTTAGATCAGATTCTGGGACCCTCATGTATTAAGGGGAAACTCCAAGTTAAATGGATTCAAGAACCCAGATTTATTTAGTAAACAAAATAAAATCTGAAAACTGCAGTCAAGGAAGAGCATTTGGGGATGGTGGTATCCAACATAAGTGTGTGTAAATGCTGAAGAATGTGCCCCAAAATCTTTCCAAGATGGCACTTTTGGGGAAAACCACCAGATTCTCAGTAAGTTAAGACTCTGGAAATATCAGGAACTTATAACTCACATAAACTTATTCAAAGAAGGAATGTAGTGTGATAGCTATAGTCCCAGGCTAGAACTTAGGAGTTCCTGGATTTGAATCCCCATTCTTATGGGAGAGCTTCCTGGATTAGGGATGTGCACAATGTTCTAAACATTCGAAATTCGATCAAATTCAATTGAATGTGGACATTCAAATTCAAATAGAATGTCTTCACATTCGAATTTAAACATTCGAACGAATTTTGAATGTTCCAAAACCTTCGTTTGAATGATTTGAATCATTGGTATCTGTACGAATATGTATCTGTATGAATACATACTTATCTTTACAAATATCATATATATCTGTACACATTTGTGCTTATAATACGGAACGAAAACGGGATGCATGCGAATAAAACAGGATGCATACATATACGTATAATACTAATGTTGTCGGCATTCGTATCTTTATATACAAATGTTGTTGACATTCATATCTTCAGATTCAAATCTAACATTTTAAACGAATAGATTTGAATGTTTTTGATTCAAATCGGGTTTTGTTGCATTCAGATTTTAAACATTTGAATCGAATTGAAAGTTTTGACATTCAATTTGACTCAAATTCGAATGCAAAAAAAAAAAATTGTGTACATCCATACCCTGTGTTGACCTTGGGACCAGTTTCAGCCTAACCTACCTTACAGGGTTGTTGTGTGGATAAAATGAAGTAGAGAATGGTGTGCAGCGTTTGACCTCCTTGAAGGAAAGGCATAATATACTTACACAGTTATGCACTTACAGAAAATCTTTTCAAATCAAAATCCTTTCTCTCATTAAGTTGGGGTGCCGCCAGACAAATTAAAATTGTGAAGCTTACCCTTACTGCAAAGTAAGGGAGCTCCGCAGGGAGAACGGATTCCTCTCCCATCCTCACAATCCTCCAAAGCAGCAAGGAATGCTCTTCTGACCACATGTTCAGCCCCTTCCTCTCTGAGAGGCCTGCTTCTACTAGCAAGGTGAACTCCCACAGGATCTCACCCAAACACCCAGGAAAATGTGGAGGGAAGGGAAACTCTGCAGCTGATGTTGCTATATGTACTTTTTAATATATATTTTTTTTACCTCAGAGCATCAGGCTTTACTTCACAGGGACTGCAGAGCATTGTAAACCCTGTCAGGCACCTTGGCTATTGCTCCACAGTCCCTGCGAAATATTCCTCCTGTCTGGACACAGACTTGATGAACTATGCCAAAGAAATGCCAAGATGAAAGAAAAAACAGAGTTTACACCTCAGTCAAGGTGTAGCTTTTCCACAATCTCATCTTCGAAAAACTTCCATAGCTTCTATTTTTCAAGAGAGAAGTGAAAAGAGAAATGATTCCTTGAAGATATAAACTTGTAATTCATTTACCTCTGGAATGAGAAACCATTGGCCTGTTAAATGATACTGAAAAATATTTGATGAAACTTTTTCTTTTTTTTAATAGATAATCGCTTCTGGGTCAGTAGTGGCTTTCAGGTACATCCAGACTATCCCAGGACCATTGACAGTTTTGGCTTCCCACAGACAATTAAGAAAATTGATGCTGCTGTTTGTGATAAAAATACTGGGAAAACGTATTTCTTTGTTGGTAACAAGTACTGGAAGTAAGAACTTTTGTTCCATTTCATACGCAAATGCACACCAGCAGGACCAGGATGAATATCCTGAGTCCTAGGATTTATCCTACTTATTTACGGAGACAGAAAGACCATATAGAAAAGGTTGTTTGGCTTGGCTTGGCTTGGCTTGACTTGGTTGCTTGGTTGCTTGCTATATTGTTAGACATGTATACTGATTTCAACTCCATGAAGGCACAGCTTACTATATAAATCATCCATGAGACATCAAAGATCTGGAGGGGAGGCCCTCCTGGTTGTACCACCACCATCCGCTTCCCAAGAAGCCTACTCAACCCACAAGAGTCTGCATTGGTCACTTGGAAGGCTGGAAGAGCAGTTATGACAGCATCTGCACTGTTTAACAAGTAATGCTCTAACTAGACTGCCACTAGGAGTCACTATAGAACAGCGTCCTGCCTGCCTGGTGCTTGCTACCCTGGTAGCATAAAACTCTTATTTCCTGGCTGCAGTGTCACCTGCCAGGGCTGTTATCACTTGTGGATCATTTGCTTTGTTTGTTGTGATGGGGCCATTGGTGATAAGGATACCGTGTTTCCCCAAAAATAACACAGGGTCTTAAATTAATTTTTGCTCCTAAAGAAGTACTAGGGCTTATTTTAAGGGGATAACTTACTTTTCCATAGAGCTTCACTGCCTAGAGCGGGCCTTCAACATGAGGCAACAGAAGCAGGGCTTAGAGGTGTGGCAGCCGTGAGGGAGCCAGCTGGTGCCTGGGCCAACTCCTGCAATCTCAGGCTAGGGCTTATTTTCAGGGTAGGGCTTATATTTTATAGCTTTAAGAAATAATGGAAATTTTAAACTTATTTTCGGGAAAACATGGTTGCAGTAGACCAGGAAATTGCAGTCAAGTGGCAGCAATGAGGGGGCACAGTGGCACTTACTTCCACTCATCCTGTTTATGGCAGGATGTTGGCTGGCTGCATGGAGGCCCACACAGTCCTGCACCCAGCCAGTACATTACACCAGCTGTGATGGCACCATGTAGATCAGTGGTTCTCAACCTGTGGGTCACAACCCCTATGGGGGTTGACCTACTCTTTCACAGGAGCCGTCTAAGACCATCAGAAAACACATAGGAACCAAGACACCGCTCCTATATCCATCTCCAGACAGGTCCACCCACATACAGATACACCCACATACATGTACCTGGTGTGATGACATCATCGCGCCAACCCCATCACATACACCCCATACAGATACAGTAGAGAGCAGCTACTGTGTAGAAGGCAGCAGTATTGGAAGTAAAACAACACTTTTATATTCAGCTGTGGTTGATGTAAATACTATGCTTTAATTATGTTCAATTTGTAACAATGAAAATACATCCTGCATATCAGATAGTTACATTACGATTCATAACACTACTAGCAAAATTACAGTTAAAAAATAGCAACAAAAATAATTTTATGGTTGGGGTTAGGGTTAGGGTTAGTTTGGGGGTCACCACAACATGAGGAACTGTATTAAAGGGTCACACATTAGAAAGGTTGAGAACCACTGATGTAGATCCTGCCTATCTACAATTTTGCATGATAACTACAGAGTTAACCTTCTGTCCGTATCTCTAATTCAGGACTGGTCTGCATGGTATTCTCCATCTTTTATACTCTCCCAGAATACAGTGTACTGCATAATGGGATACTTTACTAATCTGAACTCTTCAATAAATAATTATTGAGATAATCAAATGCTGATTGCTACAAAGTGGGGAAAGATGCAGCAAAAAAAAAATCAAAAGTTTGCATTTGCTGAAACTGAAAATACAGAAACACGATTAGGTATCTTTATTTGGAATCTTTAGGGCAGGTGCAAAATGCATGTTAGTCACTTTCCTTCCTAACACAGATGAATTGATTTCATCACATTATGTTCTGCAGATATGACGAAAAACTTCAATCTATGGATAAGGGCTATCCGAGAAAAATAAAAGAAGATTTTCCTGAAATTGGCCCCAAGGTTGATGCTGTTTTTCAGCATAAAGGTAAGAGGAGTTTAATTCACAAGCTCTCTAAGTGTTCTGCCTAAACTCATAGCAATTTTATTGTTGTGCTATAGAGACATATTATGTAACAATCAGCTGCAGGAGCATCATGCTTGCTGGATCAGATAACTTATTCTCAAAATGCATTGGGCATAAATTCTAGTAGCTATTTATACACTTGATCTTCCATGAATTTATATAATCCATTCTTAAAGCTATCCAGGCTGCTTGCTGTCACTGTATCTTCTAGTAATAAATTCTATAGACTGATGGCTTACCATTGTCAGTCATAACCATAACTCTCCTGCCCAGAATTGATGCTCCTACCGTAGTACCCTTGCCAGTCCAGTATGCTAGCCAGTATGGAATCACCCTAAACTTGCTATGTTAACCTAGTGTCCTCTATTTCTAGGATTCTTCTACTTTTTCCGTGGTACAAAGCAGTGGGAGTTTGATCTGAAAACTAAAAGAGTGATTTGCCTAATGAGAAGCAACAGTTGGCTTAATTGTTAGTGTAAAAAAAACACAAAATTAATTGGATGGAAATCTGGTATTCTAAGTACGTTTCTACGAAGCAGAAAGAATGATGCAACCTAATTTCCTAAGTACAAAACAAGATTATGTCTTTCAAGAAATGCCTGCATTTAATCAGTTTTCCATATAAACAATGGTCGTATCTTCAGGGTCTTTTTATAACAATTCTAATGAATTTTCTCCAAACATGCTGTTCTATACATGCCTGCAGTGAAGTGCGTCTCACTGAATTCAGTGCGACCTAAACCCAATTCCATATATATAAAATCAAAGCCTTAATGTTTAATCTTTGGATGGGTTTGCGATAATCTTTGTTTTCGCCTTCGTTTATGGGGGAAATGTCTTTGATAGTCTATGCAAATGGAAAAATAAACAAGCAAATAAATGCAATGCAGCTGAATGTATTTTTTAAAGTTTACTGGAGTTTCCAAAAATCATAACAGAAAATATGATGCTTTTTAATGAAGAACATGTATGAAGCATTTCTGTTATGCAACAGCCTTTATATAATGAAAAACACAGTAGAGGTTACAGGAAATTATAGCTTATGGGGAGAATGATGGTTGCTCAGTGGAATTGGAAAGTGGGTGGTAACAAGATGAATTCATGGCGTCTTCCCCAGAATAAGATAATGGCTCATCAGTTCTGTATTTGTCAAAAAGGCCCCTGTGTTGACAAGTGGAAAGAAAAAATAAATAATTAAATGTGGTTGTGCAAAAGATTTTAAATACTAATATACAATTGAAACCACTGGAGAAGAACTATGGAAGATTCCTTCACTAAGTGACTGCAGACTGTTATTTGCTCAAGGTTGGAAGAATTCCTTGTGGTGCCCACATACATGCCCAGACCCCAAGAAGTTAAGTTTAATATGTAAAGCCAAAGTGTTGTGAGAACACGTTGTCCAGACAGGTAATGTGTAACCAAACTGCTTCAAGAGAAAATGGTAAGTTAGGGAAAGGAGAGGCTATCCTAGCTCTCCAGAAGGGAGAGGGGATGGAGCCTTCAGGAGGAGTAGCCAATCAGATTCAAAGCAGCTTGGCAAACTGGTATATAAGGCAGTATAAAAGGGCAGTTGGTGGTTAACTTCAAGAGGGAGGTTGACAGGAGGGAAACGGGCTCAAGGCTGTACCTGAGGGAAGCAGGCAGCTGGGTCCTGAGTTTTCACAGATTATACGTTGGTTTGACAGCATAAGGGTTGTAACGGTCAAGCGTCGCCTATGCTGTAGATTTTAGACTGAAGGAGTTAAAGTCCATATCTTGGTGTAAGGGGGAGGAACAGATCTCACTGGGAGCAGATTGGATGCTGTTGGTCATATTAAACTTACCTGTTGTGTGCCAAGAACCTTGTAATCAATAAACTTGTTTCTTATTTTTTAAACATATAAAGGCTGTTCGTTTCTTATAGTATAAAGTACAAGAGTCAAGCCAGCCAAGTGAATAGGGCAACTGTATCTTTAAAACACTCACTGTGAGCTAGACAGTGGGGAAGGTGCTGTCCTCTGCAGCACCAATGTGACGGTTTCAGGGATACAGGCTGCAAACTGTTTTGCTTTCTGGCCTTGCAGGCTTCTAGCTAGCTGCAATAGCCAGGCTTGGTGCAAACAGCCTTTTGCAAACCCTGGGTTTTGGGGCTGCAAAAAGGGTGGGAAATCCTGTGCGGGCCCTGCTGCAATGATTCGCTGCAAGTTAAGTTTGGAGGGAAAAGCTGTCCAGGGATCTGAGTGCTGGAGGGGGCTAGTAGGAGGAGTTCCCACCAATCAGGCAAGGGGAACAGGCACCTCTAACAGGAGTTTCCAGCAGCATTTTATTGCAGCAGTTTTCCCCAGGAGGTGACAGCCAATCAGGGACAGAAAAGAGGTATAAAGGAACACAGAGTACAGCAGAGGGTGTCTTCCTGCTGGGACAAGAGCTGAAAGGAACAGAAGAGCTGAATCCTGAAGGAGCCGGACCAGTAGCTGACCAGGGGTCTTCATGCTGGGACAAGAGCTGAAGGGAACAGAAGAGAGCTGAACCTGAGGGAGCTGGACCAGTAGCTGACCATTGGTCTTTTGGCTGAGTGATTTCTGAAGGAGACAATCGTGAGGATTGTGGCTCTGAGGGAGACTTCACTAGCAACTGACCAGGCTGGATGATCGGTCAAGCAAGGACGGACTGGGCCTTGTGATCATCTAGAGCCACGTTCTGGTACACTGGCTAGGCCGAGTCAGAGCAAGTCAGGGGGCGAGGAACGTGGAGAGGTTTGTCTGTTTAAAAAGAGAACTATTTTCCTTTACAGAAAGGGGAGCTGATAGGCTGGGAAGCTGGTAACCTTAAGAGACTTGCAAATTTAAACCGACAAATACCTGAACCTTATTTTCTTTCTAGTATTGCTTGTGTATAATAATAAACTTGTTTTAGTTTACTGTTGAAACGCTTGCTACCAGTGTTTTGTGTCCACACTGTAGTATTCACTTGGCCATTGCATGAACTCAGCATCCTAACAGGGCCAAGCTACTCCTAGAGAGGGCAGGCACTGACTGGAACGCTGGGCATCATGACAACCAAGAACTAGGCAACAATAATATCAAGCTTAAGAGCAGGGGAGAGGAAAGAGGAGGCATGCCTCTTGGTTGAGAATATATTTCAGGGTTTTAATCCTGTATGTAAACAAACGCTACCACACTACGAACAGTATATAAAATCACTACACTCACCGAAAGCCCGCCTCACATTCCTCAATACCTGCAATGAAAGATTGGTTAGTGAAATGGCTAGATTTGCCAAAAATGGGCATACTGATCTGTTTGGTTAGAGAAAGATCATTGACATCATATCTGAAGAATTGGCAACTCTTATTCACTTTCTGCGTGTGAAAGAATTTGAATTGTTAAATCTAGGTTTTGGAAGGCAATAAAGTTGTTTTCTCAAGAAGTGAAAATGCCGTGTTAGTTATGGATAGGTATGATTGTAGATTTACATATAATTTCTAAGGGGGAGATCTGAAGTCATTCAATGTACCCTGTTCCCTTTCCTTTTGATTTTTTTGTCTACTACTTGTATCTTTCTCTTTTTCATTTATGTCTTACTTTATTTTGAAAAAGAAGAAGCTGAAGAAATAAAGAAAAGCCCCTGTGTGGATATGTTCATGCAGTGCCCCCCCCCCAAAAGATGGTCAACAACATGGTTTGGTTATAGCTTAGGCCACTAAGACGCTTAGCTGTTTTCAGTTGAGATGATCCAGAGTAGCTCAGTCACAGAATGATACTCACCACAGAATGGTGTGAGTGGGATCAGTGCCATTTGCACAATAGTGCTAATTTCTATCACCCATACCACTGTGCCATGGCCTCACAGCATAAGCTTCAAGGCTGAACACAAAGGCCTTCAAAGTTCCTAACCTTAGAAGTCTTTAGCTGCAGCTGCAGCACTTGGTGCGCGTGGCCCACTGCCAAAAATGCTCCTCCATTGTCCCAAACATGGAGGCATGACTGCACTGCAGGCCTCCTTGTTCAGGATTAGGGCCCACTGGTCTGCTCGATAGTCAGTTAATCATGACTACCAATATTCCTAACGGGGAATACGATCTGTCAAAAACAGAGTGTTCCAGTGGGAAGGGGGGCATGGCCACATAGATCTGTGGCTGCATTCACACCTAAGATTTAATCCATCCTCAGTCCACTTTCAAAGCAAGAGAACACATCAGCAAAATGGCCAGTCATTTCCTTTTTTACATTAACTATACCAAAGGTGGATTTTCTGAGTTAAGATAATGCCAAAGGGAAACAGCTTCTCAGTTTACTGATGTGTTCTCTCTCTCTCTGAAAGTGGACAGAAGGTGAATTAAATCTTAGGTGTGAATGCAGCACAGGTATGTGCACATTAATGTAGCTTAACCCCCATTGATTGTGCTCCGTCAGTACTAGACAAAACAGAATCCAGATTAAGAGGTCCTTAACCCAGATCCCTGGTATTATTGTTTAATTGGCGCTGAAAATTGGCACTACCCTAACCCTAGGGACCTCGTTACGGAACATGGGAAGCATTTTGACTGCGACGCCCTGCACGACACTGCATGTGTCAGCGCTGTTGCCATGATGAGGCTGTCGCTTTGCACAGTCGCACTTGTGTCAGGAGGGCAACAGGGGTTGTGTGGAAGGCCAGTTGACCACCTTGTCCAGCTGAGGTTCGAATGCTCCTCAGCTGGACGCAACAGGTAAGTGATTGGGAAAGGTTGGGAGGATGTAGAGCACGGTTTAATGCTCCACACCTAGTGCATGATTAGGGAACTTCTGGGAAGGCAGGGGCCGCTTGGAGGCTGTAGCAACCTCCTCCAAATGAAGATGCCCTTCCCCAGAAGTTCCCTAATCATGCACCACCAACCCAAGTGTGAAAAGGCCTCAAATTCCATCTGACGAGACTCAAAACTTTTCTCATTTTTTCTGGAACATTATTGACTTTTTTTTTCTTTACTGCATTTAGAATATTGAACGCCTTACTTGAGAAATCCCAGATGTGACACAAGCAGTTTACTAAAGACTGCCAAAATCGGGCAAATTTGCACTTCCCTTCCAGTTCAAGGGACAGGAAAGGCGAAATTGCCCAAGTGTATGTGAGCATTCTCACTAACAAATGCTAGTTCATGCCATCCCTCCCCCCTGCTCCATGCATTCAGACACCTACCTTCAGTGTGAATTGGACATCCAGGCTCTGCCATCTTTCTTTGCCGATGGCAGCACCAAAGTGTAGGCCAACACCATCACTGGGGCAACCCTGACGTGCCACGCATGTGCGCTTGTACAGTGTGTCATCTGGCATGCTTTCCAAACCAAAAGATGTGCAAATGTGCCTGCCTGGAGTCTTACCAGATCGGGCGCAGGTAAAGACAGGTTCATGTGTGGAGCACTTAATGGTGGGCTCCTGCATCGAAGGAGCCGTTTCCGATCCAGAAAAGGCTCCTTGAAGTGCAGACGCTCCTTCTTGGACCGCACTGCGAGGCAACTATTGGGCCAAGCAAGGAAAGGCTCCAGGAAACAACTAACATTGTTTGGGGTTACCACACTGTCGTGCTTCTTTATCTTTGACTAGAGGTGTGCAAAATTGGCTAACAGTACGCTTTTAACATCACCAGTATTGTTAGGGAGCCTGGAGGGTTGTTGTTTTTGTGTGTGTGTGGATAAACTAGCATATCTGCCACTTACCTAAACTTCTGGAAGGTATGGCAATGGTTCAGATGGGTTTGCAAGTGCATTAATCACCACTTTGTCCTTCTACACTCTCCCAATTTCACAAATGTGAGCCAGTTTGGTCTTGTGGTTAGTGTCACACTCCTATCTGATAGTCTCATGGTTCAGTTGTGCACTCCTGCACAAAGCCAGCTGGGTGTTTTTGGGCTAGTCACAGCTTTCTTCCGGAGCTCTCACAGCCCCACCTACATCACAGGGTGTCTGCTGTGGGGAGAAGAACAGAAGGTCTGTCCGTCCCTTTGAGTCCTTTAAAGGTAAGAAAAGCGGGATTTGAAAAGCAACACTTCTTCTTCATTATTACAGGCAGTCCTTGCTGAAATCTTTTCTCCTGTACAATCACTGGAGCCCAAACTTGAGAGAAAGAAAAGAGATTGGTGGAAACTTTTAACATCGATACCTACACAAAACCAGTGCTATTCAGGCAGCATTTTCTGCCAACAGACCCATCTATGGGACCTGGCGGAGATCTGAAACACAAGGGTTGGGTTGAGCAGACGGATCTTGCTCAATCTTCAGTGGAACTGTCGTGCTGGCACTTGGCAGTCCCACAGTAGCTCTGTCTGAGGTCCTCTGAGGCAAGGCGACGGAGCTGAATAACTGGATCTCTCTCCCTGATAGAAGCAGCCAGCTATTGCTGGTAATTGGCAGGCGGAAGATCTTGCAAGAAAAGAAAAGATGCTGAGCAGCTGGATTTTGGTCAGCTCAAGATAAATGGCCTTTGGCTTACTTCCCTTTAGTCCCATTCCCAGCTACAGTAATGTTTCTGAGCATGCTATGCTATGCTATGCATGCTCATACTGATCTCACTGTAACCAGCTCTGCTATTTTTTTATTCCTTTTCCCTTCCTCCTTAGGGATAGATGACGAAAATCCATAACATTCAGCCCTTGTACAAATTTGGCCGAATTTGGACATTCAGATCCGAATGGAATATTTTGATACATTTGTCTATGGGGTTCATGTGCTATTCGTATGCATTCATGTGGGATTGAACATCCGTATTGAATACAAATTCTACTATATTAAAAGGAGATATCTTTGAGAAAATACAAATTTTCTTGCATTCAGTTCAATACTAATCAAACACAAAAAAGGTTTTGTGCACATCCCTACTGTAAGGCAGTAGTGTGTGCGGGCGACACTCTGGGCCAGAATGTCTGCAGTTTGTGAAGCCATTTCTTTACTGGTAATGGCTCCGTGAGTCCCAGAGCATCCCACACAGAGAATAAGCATGGTGCATTTAAAACTGTACCATATTTCTACTAGTGGGAGAGCTGGTAAGAATCTGGGTGCTCCATCAGCACATCTGGAATATGTAGAGGAGGAACACATGACTGACAAAACAGGTGCATTCAACATGCTGCATCGCCAGATCACTGCACAAGTGTGCTGGTGCCATCACCATAGTTCTGCAGCCATCCAGGTGGCCAGTTGCATTCCGGGCAAGACTCAAATGTTCCAGGCATCCATACTGTGTAGGAGTGCAAACCTGAACTGGGAGATAATCAGATAAGAAACTGAGGGCACGTCCCCATGCATGTTTGGTCCGGTACCCAACATGATCTCAGCAAGGGGCGCCCCATACATTTTAGTTTTGGTCTGCCGAAAGTGGACCAAATCGCTCCAAACTGTGCCAGTCTCGGCACGGTTTGGGGTACCCACATGCATCACTAAGAGAGCTGAGACTGGGCACGGGGACGGTGCCAGACTTCACAATCTCAGCAAATAAGAAAGAGGTTTGAGTTCTAAAGCCAAGCCTCTGTCCTGACACCCAAGATCATGAACAGGGGTTGCAGAGGCTTGAGGTTTCTCACTTTTCCAGGGGGGCAATAAGAAAGTGAGAAATCTCAAGCCTCTGCTATCCCTCTTTCCAATCTGCTGACAGAAAGAGGCTTGGCTTTACTGCCAAAGTAAAGGATGGTGGTACAGGTACTTGTTCTGATCACCTACAAGCAACGCTGCTGGCAAGATGTTTTAAAACATAGTTTGCTTGTTGTCATCTGATTATGAAGTGTACTACTATGATGTGATGTTAGATAGAGGTGCATTCTGCGCATTGACCAGAGAGGGCAGTAAAACACCCTAAATTCTTGTAAAGAAAGTTGTAGAAGACCAATAGAAAGCAGTGGTGCTAGTTGTTACCAAAGAGTGGAAGCCATCTCTGTTTGAGAGATAAGAGATACAATATTGAGCAGGAGGGATTGTCCCAACCATCAGAAGCACTTGAAGGAAATGCCATGGAAGTATCTCTTCCAACACACTGTGTAATCCAACAAACAATATTTCTGAAAGAAGTTCAATTTTTCCCTGTAAGATAAAAAGTTAAAATAAAAAGCACAATGAATATTGAACTTTTCATCTCTTTCAGAAAGATTGATCTCCAGCACTGGAATAAATAGTAAGAACCACATCTGCCATCTAGTGGACACAGTTATTTCAAAATGTTTTCACAATTTTTAGCTGATTTGAACTAGGGATATGTGCAAAGGTTTTGTTTTTGTTTTGCATTCAATTTCAAGTCGAATCAAATGTTAAAAAATTCAATTTAATTCAAATGTTTAAAATCCAAATGCAGCAAAACCTGATTCGAATCCGATACATGGAAATCTATTTATTCGAATGTTAGGTACGAATTTGAAGATATGGATGTTGACAGCATTCGTATTTAAAGATACAAATATCAACAACATTCGTATGTGTTATATGTATCTATATGCATTTTGTATGCATCCCGTTTTATCCAATATACATCCCGTTTCCGTTCCGTATTATAAATGCAAATGTGTACAGATACGTATGATATTCAAGCAGATACGTATGTAATACATACGTATTTGTACATTCGAATGATTCAAATCATTCAAAAGAAAGTTTAAATTCGAATGTGAAGACATTCTATTCCAATGTCCACATTTGATCAAATTTGATCAAATTTCAAATGGTAAGAACATTCGTGCATATCCGTAATTTGAACTAAAAGGAATTTGGAAATTCTCTGTTCAGAAGCAAAAAGTCCATATTTCAGAGTCCTTCTCTCACCTTGCTCTCATGTCCTATATGAGACAAATGGATGCTAGAACTAATGCAGAAGACACTAGTAAGAATAAATATGACTGTTTCTATCTAAATTCATATCATGCCCAATTGAGATTGTTGTCATTGGCTTAAAAATTAGAACTTTATAAAAGGCTGTAAAGATTTTTAAAGAACAGTTAATAATTATTCTTGTTTGTACAAGTTCCTGAGCAACTGGACACAAAAGTGCTTGCCTTCCTTTGGGTTCCTCCCTCTGATGAGATTTGTTAAAAGAACTACTTTAGCTACACATAAGACAATTTGGAGTATATTTATCGCAGTGAGTTTAATAGTCCTTTAGTTTATTGAATTTGCCAGCGGTTTTGCATTCAAAACAGACTCTAAAAGTTCTAACTTAAAAAAAAATGTGAAAGAGAACTTATAAGCTAATCTTCTGAGACACCCCATAAATTTGTTTGTTTGTTTGTTTGTTTGTTTGTTTGTTTGTATTTCTATCCTGCCCTATACCCAGAGAAATCTATATGTCTTTTGAAGTAAGTCGTCTCTTAACAGAGAAAGAGTGGATGTAGGGGTGTGCACAAATGCAATTTTTGACATTCGATTCAATTTGAATTGAATTTTTGAATATCTGAATTCGTAAGAATAGAAAAAATGAATGTATTCAAATTCAAACCTATTCAAATACATTCATACCTATTTGTTCAAATATTCCATTCGTATTTGATGATACAAATGTCGACAACATTCGTATGTGTCCATATGCATCTGAACACATCCGTATGCATCTGTACATATCTCATTTTTATCCCGTATGCATCTCGTTTTCATCCCATACGTATCTGTACAAATGCGTCTGGATACAAACAAGATGCATACAGATACAGATGTAATGCATACATATCCATACACATACAAATGTCTGAATAATTTGTACAAATGATTTGAAACATTCAAATTCGTTTGTTAAAAAATGAATGTATAGACATTCAGTGTAAATTCGAATATCTGAATTCAAATGAATGTCATTGAATTTCAAATGTTTTGAATATTCTTGCACATCCCCATTCCTAACTGCTTTTCCATGGTCCTTTCTGCACTAGGTTTTATTCTAGATTATATCCTGGAATAAGGACCTGCCATGGTATGCCCCAGGCCAGCTGTAGTCTGTACCAGCATGCAGATGGCAGGCATGTGTAGACAAGCCGGCACTGTTCCAACCACCTCAGCATGATATAGCTCTGGGAATGGGTAAATTCACACTATGCCTCCATCAGGTAGGAGGCATAGCACTAGAACGCTCTTGTAGATGCTAGAACCTGCACTCGCAGATGCTTGAAGAATTCTAAACCTACCTAAAGTGCAAACGGCTGCCAGATAGTGGCTATCACGGAGCCCAGTGATGGCACCAGTGCAACCGGGCAGAACAGTGATGTACATCACTGTGCTTGTACTGCCTGTCATACACTCTTCCTGCCCTTCTTCTAAACAGGTTGAAGTCCAAATGGTGCATCTGGAGCCTTATCAGCTCCAGTGCTAGTATAGCGTGGAGCACATTAACGTGCTCCACCACACATGTTACATAAGAACATAAGAGAAGCCTTGCTGGATCAGGCCACAGCCCATCTAGTCCAGCATCCTGTCGCACACAGTGGCCCACCAAATGCTCACGGGCATCTCAAGCAGAGACAAGGACAAACCTTCTCCTGCTCTCGAGTCCCAGCAGATGGCCTTAGAAGCGCCCCAGTTCCTCCCCCCCCCAGCCTGAAGGATGCACCTAGGCATTCGTTCTAGTAGCCATTGATACATCTGTCATCCATAAACTTGTCTAACCCTACCTCAAAGCCATCCAGACTGGTAGCTGTCACCACCTCTTCCGGCATATGTTCTGGGACATATAGAGACATTTCTGGTAAGGAAAGGGCTCCATGAGCTGCAGGTGTACCATCTTGGGGCTCCACCCACCTTGCCCAATCGGTCAAGTGCGCAAAGGCCCAGTGGGCCTATCTTCAGTAAAAAAAACTGCTTCACAGCTACAATCGAAGCACCTGGTGGTCATTTTTAAGTTACTATTTTTTCTTCCTTTTTCACTTTTTTGAACCACCCATATATGTCTAGGAGGGCACATGATTCTGACCAAACTGTTAGTTCAGTGATCAAAACACCTTCTAAGGTATAATTACAATTCCTTGGCTGCTGCAAAACATAACCTATGCACTCATTTGCTTTTTAAGCAATACCACCTGAGAACAGCTGAGGAAACAGACAAGCATTGGGTGCATCTGAAAGAAAAATGTCCACATCTGGAATGCCTTAATAGGCAGAAAAAGAATGGCATTTGAGATTCTGGTCTAGCACTTTCCCTGCTATGAAAAAAAAACCATCTACAGGGAGCAGGAAAATCAAGAAGGGACTATACTCAACTTGCTTGTAAACTAAGATGGGCTAAATCAAGTTTATAATACATTTTCCAGAATGTATTGAGGTTTGAAAGATAAGGAAATATTTCCTCCCTTGCTCCTCTTCTCACATATTTTCCACTTTTCACAAAATCACCCCCCTGCGCCAACCTACAAGTCAGGGCAAGACTGAGCTGCCATTGCCAGCTGTGGTCCTTGGAAGTGCCACTCAGCAAATAGGCAGGCGCTTTGTGCATTACAGGAACGAGGCCTCCAGAGATGTTGAGTCAAATACATCAGTGTTCTCGGTCTGCTAGGAGGACCTGCAGTCCACCATGCCCAGAAGGTCCTGGTAAGTGCAAAGCACCAACCTGCAGACTAAGCACTACTTTTAAGGACCGTATGAGCATAGTAATAGTAATAGTAATAGTAATAGTAATAGTAATAGTAATAGTAATAGTAATAGTAATAGTAATAGTAATAGTAATAGTAATAGTAATAGTAATAGTAATAGTAATAGTAATAGTAATAGTAATAGTAATAGTAATAGTAATAGTAATAGTTGGCTTTTCTACCACACTTTTCTCACTCATTTAAGGGGACTCAAAGTGGCTGACAAAGCTTTCTATTCTTCTCCCCACAACAGAACACCCTGTGAGATAGGTGGGGCTGTGAGAGCTCAGAAAAGAGCTGTGACTAGCCCAAGGCCACCCAGGTGGCTTGTGGGGGAGTGCAGAATCAAACCACTAGACCAAACTGTGTCATAAAGTATGATGGACCAAGTGGTGACTACATTGACACATTCATGCCATTTGCTTGACAGATACAGAAGCTGTTTGCCATTACCTGTTTTTAGGGAAACATTGGGGGCTAAATTTGTGACCCTCTGCTTTCCAAGTAGTTCTATTATTATTGAGCTATATTTACTGCCATGTACAAAAAATATCATACCTAAGGCGAGGAAATGCATGATGTTAGATAGAGGTGCATTCTGTGCATTGACCAGAGAGGGCAGTAAAACACCCTAAATTCTTGTAAAGAAAGTTGTAGAAGACCAATAGAAAGCAGTGGTGCTAGTTGTTACCAAAGAGTGGAAGCCACCTCTGTTTGAGAGATAAGAGATACTATATTGAGCAGGGGGGATTGTCCCAACCATCCGAAGCACTTGTAGGAAATGCCATAGAAGTATCTCTTCCAACACACTGTGTAATCCCAACAGACAATATTTCTGAAAGAAGTTCAATTTTCTTCGAGAAAAAAATGTTTTCGATGCCAAAGTAAACTGTAATTCATTTAACACCTGGCAGTGCATCCAGTATCTACTTTCATAGCCTCTGTCAAGATCTGATTGTTCATAATCTGGGGATACACTTGCTAGTCATCCTTGCATTGCATTCACCACCGAGTCCAATTCAAGGTGTTTTACTTCTAAGGTCCTAAATGACTTGGGCCCAAAAAAACTAAAGGAACACCTTCCATATCAACCTGCCTGTGCCCTAAGACCTGGAGGGGAGGCCCTCTTAGTTATTCCTCCACCTTCAGTAGTAAAAGGGGTTGGCACCTGGGATAGGGCCTTTTCAATGATGGCTCCCAGACTGTGGAATAGTGTCCTGGCCAAAGTGTGTCACGCACTTACATTCTATGTGGTCAGACAAGCTGTGAAGACACACCTCTTTACCCTAGCCTTTGGCTAAGTAAAGGAACAGCTTCTCCTTCCTATGTCCAGGCACTGATATGACTTTAATATGTTTAATATGTTATAGTTTAAATATGTTAATTTTAAGAACATAAGAGAGGCCCTGCTGGATCCAGCCTTCTAGTCCAGCATCCTGTCGCACACAGTGGCTCGCCAAGTGCTCATGGGCATCTCAAACAGAGGCAAGGACAAACCTTTCCCTGCTCTCGAATCCCAGCAAATGGCATTAGAAGCGTCCTGCTTCCGCCCCCCGCCCCCCAGGCTGAAAGATGTACCTAGGCATTCATTCTAGTAGCTATTGATATATCTGTCATCCATAAATTTGTCTAACCCTACCTTGAAGCAATCTAGAGTGGTAGCTATCACCACCTCTTCTGGTAGCACATTCCATAAACTGATTACCCTTTCGGTGAAGAAATACTTCCCCTTGTCAGATCCAACTCTCCTACCCATCAGCTTCATAGAGTGCCCCCTGGTTCTAGTGTTGTGCGATAGAGAAAAGAAATTTTCTCCATCCACTTTTTCTATACCATGCATAATTTTATATAATTCAATCAGGTCCCCTCTTAAATGCCGTCTCTCTAGACTGAAGAGGCCTAGACGTTGCAGCCTGGTTTTGTAAGGGAGGTGTTCCAGACCCTTAATCATTCTGGTTGCCCTTCTCTGCACCTTCTCTAGTTCCACAATGTCCTTTTTGACGTGTGGTGACCAGAATTGTACACAATATTCCAAATGTTGCCTCACCATAGATTTATAAAGAGGCAAAATGACACTTGATGACTTATTTTCTATTCCCTTCCTAAATATTCCCAGCACTGAATTTGCTTTATATGTTGTAACCTGCCCTGAGACCCTTGGGTATAAGGTGGGATAAAAAAATTAAATAAATAAATAAGACATTTGTGCTTCAGAAAGCATGGCATCTGCTATCTTCCAATTTTTGTTCTGTCACTTGTCCAACTCCCCTGGGACTTAACATCCTATTGTGCTGAAGAAGGTCTGTGATCCTTAGGAACTGCTCTGCAAGGCACAAAAGATGCTTGTAGCAGGAAAGTGCAGAAGTACCATTCTGCGTGGCAGTTCAGTCCACTAAATTTCACTGGCATTATTTTTTTCCCACTTTGCTTCCTGATAGCAAGGAGTAAAGCTACCCACCACCGCTGCCTAAGTGGTAGTGCTTACCCCTTCATCAACACTTTAACTGTGTAATTACCCTCTGAGACATGAGTCACTTCAACTCTGAGTTCCCAAAGCAACTTTCCTCTATAAAAGAGAGGCAGGATCCTCCTACCTGCCTTTGGCAAGGCAACCTTTGCACCTAGGAAGATATGGGTCCCCCCTGTGTGTTCTACATATTTTTTCTTCTGGCATTTTCTCTGAAATACATAGTTGCAGCTCCGGCACTTTTTGCATTGCCTCGAACATCCAACTGGAAGGACTTCTATCTTGCCCAGGTTGGTGATTTTTTGCCTTTTTTAATGCCTAAAAGGGCCTCGGGATGGTGAAGGGAAATGGTGGGATTTTCTTTAGGTCATCTAATCACTTCTCAACGTCCCTGCCAGATGGCAAAATGAAATCTGGGACAAACCGCAGATATGTGAAATACAGTATTGGGAAATCTCATGGGATTTCCCATGATTCCTTGCAAATCACATGAGACTTCTCATGATTATCACATAATTATGCGGGATTTGCAAGGAATCAGAGGAAATCCCATGAGATTTAGCACGATTTCTGCAGTTACAGGATCTGTGGATACGGGGGCAGGCCTGTATTACATTTTCAATTGACTGACCCAGGATTCGTGTGGCCAATTCCCACATTGTCCTGGAAGAAATGTGGTGGTTTTCTCATGCCTAGAGGCACCCTAAGGTTTTATTACATGATACACTCACTGGCAGAAAACAAGAATGAATTCAACAAAGCTTGCTTTTCTGTGGACTGTGTGTATAGGATTAGTCTTTAACGTTTGGGGCATGGTGGAGAATTTGTTTCATTGGTGTCAATAAAGCTTGGTCCTGGTGAAAGACTATTGAAGATAAGATGTTTGTCGATCCAATACCATTAGTGATAAGGAGTGAGCAGAGAGAGGTGTATTTTGTTATGTGCTTTGGTAATTTAGAAATCATGGCTCAGCAGCTCCTAAGTTTGTACACTTCGTAACAATTCAGACTTCTGCTTTTCTGGTGGAAATAGAATGTCGTAGGTCCAGCTTGCCCAAAGGCATCTATGGCAGAGTTGAGAAATCAGAGGCAGATGATGATTTCCAAATGATGCAGAATTACACCTTGCAACTTTCCTGATTATTACTAACAGCAGCTAAAAGTGGTGAGATTGAAGCCGAATTGTACCTGGAAGGTACTGGATTCCCCATCTCTGATATATACTCAAGCTTTTGAACCTCCTAGGAGAAAAGCAGAGCTGGTGATGTTTATAGCAAGTCTTCAAAATTCACATTGTGCCTGTGGGTCTGTCTTGACACTGTTACTTAAGTCCTCTAGTCTACAGATTTATGCGTGTGCACCTGTCTGCACATATGTATCTGAGCATGTGGCCACTATAGCAGGCAACAAAAGAGGTCTTAGATGGAGGCCCTTCACTCACAACAGGCTGGCTGCAGTTTTTTAAGTTCTCACAAGTCCACAAAGGAACTTCTTTTTGAAATTCTTGCTACTCCACAAAGGAGCCAATTTGTAGCACTGCAAGGCCGTGTCTTCATGGCATAGTTATCTCGAATTCAAAACGTTTTGAGCTCGCGCAGTTCAGACGGCACTTCGGATTAACACGGTATTTCCGTGTTAAAGGACGTTATCCCGATTTGAAATAAATCCTGATCTCAACAGGTCTCACTCCGGATCGGGCGTCGATACGTGTTTCCTTTTTAACTGTGTGGACAGTATCGTTCCGGGATGAGATTCAGTGTTAAGGCTGTCCCGCCCCCCCAATCGCACTGTAACCAATGGCTGAACGTATTAGAAGCACGTCATGTTTAGGGTTTCCTTCATTGAAAAAATCCACCCTCAAACACCCACTATAAACCTCCAGTCCTTAAAGCTGAAACACTGTATCAATCTAAGCACTTCACACCTTTAAAACAATGTTGCAATTTTGCGCAATTTCAGACCTTTGAAGGTTCGGAACAGTCACTTTCAGCCCCCTTAATGGTGAGAAGGCTTGTCAGCCACTTAGTCCCTTGAAGGGTGAAAACAGAATGTCAACCGCTTTGAGCCCCCTCTAGGCTACTTTGCCTGTGGTCACACCTAAGGTTTAATCCAGTTTCAGTTCACTTTCAGAGTGAGAGAATACACCAGCAAACTGACAAGCTGGTTTTCTTTCAGGGTTAATAACTCAGAAAATCCACCTTTAGACTAGATAATGTGGAAAGAAAACTACTGGTCACTTTGCTGATGTGTTCTCTCACTCTGAAGGTGGAGTGAAGCTAGATTAAACCTTAGGTGTGACCACAAGCCAAGGTTTTAATCCAGCTTCAGTCCCTGTGAGGTGGGGGGGGCGGAGTTCCCTCCCGGCCACGGGGGGGAAGAGCAAGCGAGGAGCCCCCTTCGCCCTCTTGTCCACCCCTTGGCTCTCCTCCTCTGCGGGGCAAAGTGGCGGCAAAGAGGGGGAAAAGCGGCAGCGGAGCCCCAGGGAGAAGCCGCTAGCGCCGCAGCCCCGCAGCGCCTGGATGAATGGATGGATGGATGGATGGATGGATGGATGGATGGATGGATGGATGGATGGATGGATGGATGGATGGATGGATGCTGCTGCTGCTGCTGCTGCTGCTGGGAAGGGGGAGGGTGGACTGGGCAGGGAATTCCCGGCGGAGCATGACGCAAAGAGAAGGGAGGGTGGGATCCTGGCAGGGAAAACCAATCACAGGAGAGAGTGTGGGCAATGGGCAGGAGGACAATGCTGCCGTGTGGACTCCGAGTATTGATCCCGCGTTAAGGCTGCCATCGGAACCGGATCAACTTGCAAGTCGTCTGGACAGCTTTGTTCCGTTTCTTTTATTTCGAATTCTTTAAACTGAAATAACACATGTCATGAAGACGCGCCCCAAGTATTTTTTTTAAGACCCCACATAAATGTGTCACAGAGAAAGGACTTCCATTTGCAAGCCCCTTATTTTATTTATTTATTATTTATTTATATTTCTATCCTGCCCTATACCTGAAGGTCTCAGGGTAGGTGACAACCTTTAAAACAGCAATTTACAAATCAGTGTATATTAAAATTATACATAAAAACACATTTAAAATATTCAGCATGTTTAATCACCTCAAAGCCTTCTTTAAGCCACCTCAGAGGTGCCACAGAGATGCTTTTTTGTTGTTGTTGTTGCTGTGTTTGATCACAGGGTTTGATTTTGTCAAACTAGACCAAAACCTGGGTCAAGGGAGATCAAAAAGGGAATGTGAGCCAGAACACTGGTCTGCTTCTGATTATCTTGTCCCAGAAATGGTCCGAGGTACATCAGTTCTTCTGAGCTTGTTGTGAATATGTGCATACACTGTCTCTAAGCCCATATAATAATTTGTGGACCTGTAATGCACAGAAACACATTCATAACGTACTTGCTAGCCTTTAAGATCTCATATTCGGACCCTTTGCCACTTTCATACGGCAACTGTTGATGTTAGGGATTACTCACAGCCTCTGCCCTGTAAGCCAGTATTTTAAAAGTGCACATTCGAGCAATTGCCAGCTTCTCCCTGTATTTTTCCTCCTACACTTAAATTAAATGCAGACATACCTTGAATGAGGGGTTGCTGTGCTGCTTTTGTTTTCCACTTACAAAGTTCAAACCTGGTTTCCAGCAACTATGGAAACCCCATTCGCAGGTTTAATAATGAGTAAGGATATGCACAAATAGTTTTTGGCGTTTTTTTGCATTTGATTCATATTGAATCGAATGTAAGAAAATTAGTATTCATTCAAATAGATCCCCTTTGAATGTGGTAGGAGTCTATTCGATATGAACGTCTTCATATGAATTTGTACAAATATCCGATACAAACACATACATGTCTGATATGTATCCATATATTTCCAGTATGTATCTGATACATATCTGATACGTATCCAATATGCATTCCATATCTACTTCGAAAGAATCAAATCTGCCCTGAATCCACTTTGAATCCAGTCTCAAACCATGTCGAATTCAATCTGGATCCATTGCAGATGTGCTGGTTCAACTGCTTTCCCACCTCCCCATTTCACGAATTTTCTGCAGCTTCATATGAATGTTCCAAAACATTCGTATTTGTACAAATGTCAAAGTATGAATGTGGTAACATTCAATTTGTTTATGAATGTCTAAATTCATATGAATAACAAATGTTATAAATATTTGTGAACATCCCAACTAATGAGTAAGTCAAGGGCTGTCCCTTCCCTGTTGCTTTTTTCATGTTATTTATACAATTAAAGTATTTTTTTTTAAGAAAAGAAACTCTACTTCAAGGCAGAAGCTATCACGTAATGTCATATTGCAAATAGGTGGATCAATAATTTTATGAACATGAACTTGAGCCAGACTTCAGGAGACAGTGGAGGAAAGAATGCTTGACATGGTGTCACCCATGGGTCATGGAGAGTCAGACACAACTAAATAGCTAAACAAGGATACTCTTGCATCATAATAATGTGCTGATCTGTTCTGTACAATCCTGCATTGACCAGGGCAGTGGTTCTCAACCTGGGGGTTGGGACCCCTTTGGGGGTTGAATTACCCTTTCAGAGGGGTCATGATGAGTCTCCCACCACCCTTCCCTCCCACCTCCCAGCTGCTCCACCCCCATGGTTGGGGGTCTCCACAACATGAGGAACTCCATTAAGGGGTCACGGTATTAGGAAGGTTGAGAACCACTGGACCAGGGGGTTGGACTCGATGACCCTAGAGGTCCCTTCCAACTCTATGATTGTATGAATACTGGAGTGGTTTCAACTTTGACTTACTTTTTCCCATCACCATCATGTCACTGGTTTACCACTGAAGGAAGTTCTTTTGCAAAATCCATTTGTATTGCAAAAATTATTTGCAGTTCCCAAGAAAATCAGAAATGTCCTCCTAAATTGGCCAAGGAAGCTGTGTGCCTAAAAGTGGCAGATTTCTGATGCTCCTACCAGGTCCCTCACAAACAGTGCCATGCTTAAATTCCAGACCACAAACAATGTGGCGTCCATGTGGAATGCTTACAACTGCTTGTAATAGGCCGTGGTTGATGTGGGGTACAGCATCCTTTTTGTGCTCTATCCTGCTCCAAGGCCTTGTGCTGTGTAGATGAGCTGGACCACTAGAGGGCATGACCTGCCAGTAAACGAGTCTATATAGTAGGGACAAAAACTATTCTATGAATCTCGGTCAGCTGCTTTCTAGCAGCCCAATGCAGATAGGATCTTCCTTTCAGGAATCAACCTGTTCAGTCCTGTAGATGTGCCACACTAAAAAATTTTTTTAAAGATGAAAATAATGAAAATTTTAAAAAATGAAACAGCTTTCTTTCTCCCCCATGACTTTAGGAATACCTTGACAAATATTACACACCCAAAGGAGGGCACCAAGTTGGAGAGTTCACAAGTAGTAACAATCCATTGACCAAGAAAGTTCTGCAAATGCAGAAGTTCTTCAGCCTCCAGCTCACAGGAAAGCTAGACTATAGCACCATGGAAGTGATAAAGAGGCCACGGTGTGGGGTTCCGGACATAGCAAACTATCGTCTATTCCCAGGAGAACCTAAGTGGCAAAAGAGTACATTGACATACAGGTAATATGCTGATATTGATTATATTTGAATTACTATGCTAACATCTCATCTGTAGACATAGCACTGATCCACACTGAACTATCTCTAGTGACTTCCCATCTGTATGGTTATTGGTCAATGCCCATTATTTAAAAAAACACCTAGAATTTTGCAAAAGAATCACTATTTATTGAGCATCATTGATAAAACTTTTGTTACTTTTGTTTATGGGCCTTTTCACATTTAACTGATATGGGAAAGATCAGAGACAGTGACCAGTGTTCACATTATGAGTGCTGGCCCATCCTAAACTTCATCTAGAGCAGTGGTTCTCAACCTTCCTAATGCCACGACCCCTTAGTGGAGTTCCTTATGTTGTGGAGACCCCCAACCATGGGAGCAGAGCAGCTGGGAGGTGGGAGGGAAGGGCAGTGGGAGACTCGTTGCGACCCCTCTGAAAGGGTAGTTCGACCCCCAAAGGGGTCCCGACCCCCAGGTTGAGAACCACTGATCTAGAGCTACCTGGGTTTGGGTGAAGTGTAAACATGCCCATTGAGGAAATTTTCACTCCTCACTGTCAGCCAAAATATGTGCTTTGTTTTATCCAGGATAATTTACCAACTGTTATGCAGATTTGTAAAATTGAGAGCATCCATTAATGGAACGTTCTTGGGTGCATGGCTTTGTGTACCTGTATGCATATTTATTTATTAATTTATATTTCTATCCTGTCCCATCCCCGAAGATCTCTGAGTGTGTCACAATATTTCAGAACATATGGGCAATGGGAGCATTTTTTTGGGCTTTTTTGCTGGACCTTCATTTCAAGAGCGCTTTGTTTTTATATTGAAAATCATCTTTGGGATTTAATTTATAAGTACATATCATGTATTACAGTTCTAAAAATCTGGCTACCATCTTGTCTCAGTTGCATGCTTTGGAAATCTTTACCTTCTTTAGTTTCCTAATCTACTTCCTATTTTTTTCATCACTGTATGTTCATATCCTGATAAAATGTGCCTCCCCCCCCCTCCCCAATTCAGAGTAACAAAGTACACATCCAGTCTAAGTCATGCAGAGGTTGACAAAGCTGTGGACATGGGACTGAGAGCATGGAGCATGGCTGCACCTTTGAACTTTGTAAAGGCAAACTCTGGAGAGGCCGATATTATGATATCATTTCAAAGTGGAGGTAATTGTTAACAGTGAAAGGTTATCACATTTGTCATTACTGTTAATACAGTGTCTGAAAGTTGGGGACCAAAGACCAGGGGAAAGAGATGCATCTTCACTGCTCTCCTGAACACATGAAGTGAAGGTATCTGATGCACCTCAGAGAAAAGACTTCCATAATCTGGGAGCCATCACTGAGAAAGCCCACTCTCCCAGTGCCTAGCGCTTTTGTTACTGAGGGTGGTGGTACATCCAAGAGGCCTTCCCCTACAGATCTTAAGGAATGGGCAGGTTAATATGGAAGAAATCATTCCCTTTAGATGTTTGGGCTCAAGTTGTTTAGGGACTTATAAGTTAAAGTTGGCACCTTGAGTTGAGCTTGATAGCAAGTTTGAAGTGCAGCTCTTTTAAGACCAGCATAATGTACATCTGGCAGTCATTTCAGTCAGCAGTCTAGTAGCTGCATTCTGCACTAGCTGCAGCTTCTGAGCTGTCTTCGGCCCCATGCAAAGCACACTATAATTGTCTGGTCTGGATGTTACCAGAACATGGATACTTAGAGTCCACAGGGCAAATGGGAGGTAATAGGGTTCTTATTCCTAAACTGTCAACCTAAAAGGAAGTGGCTGTTTGACCCTTGCAATCAGTTTGCCAACAGTTCTGCAGCAATCCCCAGATTCCAAGAAACTGCCTGTGATTGCGGAACTGCAGAATGAAATGTTCCCAAAACATTGCGGGTTTGATGCTTTGCTGACCAACTGTGACACTATCTGTCATGATTGCCCAGTCACTGTAATGCCCTTTCATGTCCTCTATTAGATCATGGAGACTCTTACCCATTTGATGGACCACGAGGAACTCTCGCGCATGCGTTTGCACCAGGTGAAGGACTGGGTGGAGACACTCATTTTGACAATGCCGAGAAGTGGACAATGGGGATGAACGGTATGAGCAAAACCTCAATATAACCCAAAAAAACATTGTGTTGCAAACTGCTTAACGGTGGAAGAAATAAATACAATGTTCACTGTGAAATACATGGACAACTATAAGGCTTGTTTCCAGACATGTTAAAAGCGTTTGCAGGTTGTTGGCATTGTGACAGGTCTGGGTCACAGCCCTGATGCCATTTCAAGGCACTGCCGGTCTATCACCCTCATAGGGCCTTTCCACACTTGGCTCAGTAGTGCATGTTGGGGGAACATCTGGAGAGGAATCTCTGCACTTGCAGAAGTTGTTTCCACACCGGAGATGTGCGCCATCCCAGAAACTACCCCAGCATTTGCTAGTGGTGATGCAGGAAATTCTGCACCACACATGTCCAAAGCCTTACCTTTCCTGGCCACCAGAGAGGCCATTCACACCTCTCCTGAGTGCTAGGGGTCATCTGACATGCCCTGCAAGTACACTGGCATGTCAGATGACCTGGAAAGCTAGCGTGCATGCACAGAACTTTACCGTTGTCCCAGTGGTGGTGCCAATGCATGCACACTTACATTTGCGCCCAAAGAGAAGATTACAGCGGCTGGAAACACGTTGTGTGGTGGGTTGGTGGTTTGACATGTACTAGCCTTCACCATCCTCATCCTCCAGACAAGATGGGAAGTGAGAATTTCCCCATAATCTGAAACAGTGTAGGAAATCCCAAACCATCTTTACTGTTCCGGAAAGGTGCTGGGTGATTGTTCACTTGGTGTAGCTCCTTCCAAGATCTCAGCATGTGCAGGAGGAAAAGCAAAATGAAAGCGTTGCCTGAAATGAACTCTGGGAGGTTTTGCCCGATATGATGTCTAAGGAGTCCACGTGTTTCTATCAGCCCACATTACAGGGAAATGCCAACATCTGTAAAAGGCCATGTCTCTGCACAGCATCCAAAACACCTTGGAGAAGCATCAAAGTCTGCCTGCCTACAGAGTACCCTGTGCCAAAGGGCAGTTTCTTCCCACCATGCATGGAAGCTCTGTGGAAAATGCCACCTGCAGAAACTGGCTAAGTTCCATCTTATCCAGAATGCAGAAGCCCTGTCATACCACAGGCAAGACATGAATGTGGTCAGTCACGTCTGCACCGATACTCATCACAGGCCATTGAGGAAATAGCCACTTAACATTACTGAGCAGTAACCAGCAAATATGCAATAGATGGCCACTTGCCAGTCTTTACTTTAGATATGCCTTCTGCCCACTCTTGAATAGGATGTGCAACAAAGCCCATCCCCCCCTTTGATATGATACAAATCGAAGGGAAGATTATTCAGTTTCATGTGAAGGTCCCACAAATGTTGGGGGTATTGGCTTTGCATGCAAACATCCATCAAATGTTTGCATTCAAAGGGAAACCCCCATCCCTTTTTCCCCATCCTGACTCACTCCCTGATTCGTCTTTTACTGCTACTGCCATCACTGCAACATTTGTATGTATCCTTACGCATCAATACGCATTCTGTTTTTATTCCGTATGCATCCTGTTTTCATCCCGTACATATTCATAGAGACGTGTATGGATACATATGTAATGCGTATGTATCCATACACATATGAAAGTACAAATTATTTGTACGAATGATTTGAAATATTTGCATTCCTTCAAAAATTTAAAAATGAATGTCTGGACATTCGATTTGAATTCGAACGTCTGAATTCGGCCAAATTCAATTGAATAATGAATATTTCAAATATTCTTGCACATCCCTACTTCATAGTCACTGCAACATACAGGCTTTTCCCATCACTAGGGCTGTGGTCACACCTTCACTTTAAACCTTCTTCATCCCATCTTCAGTCCTGACTGCTCACACCTTTGCATTTCTATCTGTCAGATAGTTGAGAAAAGACGAGCATAAAAGCTAGCTCTTCTTCTATTTGTGGACTGTCCATTTAGGAAAGTCCAAATGGACGGTGGAAAGTTCACAAATAAAGCAGATAGACGTAATAAGGTGTGAGTGTTGCAATCAGAAGATGGACTGAAGGTCTAAAGTGAATGTGTGACCATAGCTTCAATCACAATGTAGTCATTAAAGAAGCATATAATGCTAAAGTAATAACTAACTTATTATATTAGCAAAGTGCTTTGAAAGTGTCCTACTGCCATCATTAAAATGGAAACATCCTATTTATCCAAAGCATGTTTGTTTATATTATACAGGATTTAATTTATTTACTGTTGCTGCTCACGAATTTGGTCATGCCCTGGGCCTCGCTCATTCTAGCGATCCATCAGCTTTGATGTATCCGACTTATAAATATCAACATCCTTTCGGCTTCCGTCTCCCCAAAGATGATGTGAAAGGGATCCAGGCTCTATACGGTAATGGCATAAAAACAAAATTCTATTTATTCATGTTTTTTACTCCTTCTCTTCCCTAATGTTATGCATTCCCCTGATGTATTCTTCCTCTGACTCCTCTTTTCTTGGATCTAATTCTTTTGTGCTTATGAAAAAAATACGATTTCTTTCTTGCACATACGAGCATGCTCATGTTTTCTTGGCGTGTGCAATTGAGTAAGTGGCATGAGAAAAAAAAGCTGTAAGTAAGAATCAAAGCAGTTGTTGGATAAATTAGGAGGCAAAGAGCTACTTTGCGTGATGCATACCATATCATGCAATCTGCTGATGTAGATCTGTCCCCTGCACTGTTCAGAAGCTTGCATAAGCTTCAAAGTTACCTTCCAAAAGCTCTGATACCAAGGACCATTTTGGCATTCCAACAAGGTGCACCACCAAAATGGGTCCCCCATGGTCCTAGTATCCTGGTAGACCTCGTTACTGAGGTCTACCAGCATTCTAGCCCAGAAGCAGATCAAGAGGCCATTTGGCAACTAGAATACATCCTGTCTTGGGCAGACAAAGTGTATCAGATGGGGTGGGACCTTCTCTAGTCAGCAGGAGAAGGTGGACAAAAGGGGACTATGGTTACAATTGTGGAAGTAGTCAATTCAGTAAAATAAATAAACAAAATAAATATAATAGTCAGCAGGAACTTTCAAGATAATAAATAACGATCTCTCAGTAACACATACAGGTTCAGACAACCTAGCCTCCCAAGTAGGTCCCTCCCTGGCTCTTCTTAGCTTAAGACCCTAAGGAACAATGTGGAACTATCTTGGCAATTTCTCCCTCAGGATGCAGGGATACCACTTCCGCCCAGAAAATCCCAAGCATAGAACAATTTCTTCAGGTGTCAATGCCTTTTATACTCCTGGCTGCCTGGCATGGCTTCACCTGATTGGCTGCCCTTTGGGCAACTTCCCCCCCCCTTTTTTTGTATGCAAGTTAGGGAAGTCTAGCCCCCTCTGCTTACCTGTTCTTACTATGGTTCCACAGTATAAACGTTAAATATAATAAATACAGTAAGTATATTTGCAAACATGTTACATTAAATACAATAAAAAGACCCCAGGCATCATAGGGACTCAAAACAGCTGACAAAGCTTTCTATTCTTCTCCCCACAACAGACACCCTGTGAGGTAGGTGGGGCCAAGAGAGCTCAGAAAGAGAGCTGTGACTAGCCCAAGGTCATCCAGCTGGGTTCATGGAGGAGTGCGGAATCAAACCCGGTATTCCCAGATAAGAGTCTGCCTCCCTAACCACTAGGCCACTGATGTTATGTAACAATAGGGTGGTGTAAAAATAAGAATAAATAAAATAAACTGTGTGTGATTTTCATTTCTCAGTAAAATATAGTAGATTGTTTGTGGTGTCCCAGGGTCACGGCAGTCTGCACCCAGAGTGCCACATCCTCCTCTTCCCAAACCACCAACTCCAGCTGATCCTGACCACTGTGACTCCAAGGTATCATTTGATGCTGTCACAATGCTGGGGAAAGAGCTTCTTTTCTTTAAGGACAGGTAAGATTCCTCCATTCTGCTCCGCCATCGATAGCTATGTATTATCAACATGATAAATTTTACAATATCAAATAGAATCCTACCTCATTCAAAGGGGATCTATTCCAACAAATACGGATTTTCTAACATTCGATCTGTTACAAATCAAATGTCAACAAGCCCATTCATGAATATCCCTAGGACTTATATTTTGTATTGTATATTAGAGTTAAGAAAGACATTTGAAACAAAAAACTTCCAGTAACTGCCTAGGCTGTGGTCACACTTAAGGTTTAATCCAGCTTCAGTCCACTTTCAGAGTGAGAGAATCCTTCAGCAAAGTGACAAGCTGTTTTCTTTCAGTGTTAAATTAAGTCAGAAATATTCACCTTTGGGATAGATGATGTGGGGAAAAAATGACTGGTCACTTTGCTGATGAGTTCTCTCGCTCTGAAGGTGGACAGAAGCTGGATTAAACCTCAGGTGTGACCACAGCCCCTGATGCACCCATGTAGTTTTCTTGATAGATTCAGAAATGGTTTGCCTCTAACTTCAGCTCCCTCCAGACAGTTTATGAAATTTGGGATTATCCTGGGGCTGTGTAGGATTGCCAGACCGGTTGCAATCCCAACATAGATCCATGAGATTGGGGCAATGTCCTGCAATAATGTTATTGCAGGATATTCGATTCCCAGCTCAGGTTTTTCCTAAAAAGTGAAAGGACATGCCTGGCCAGGATGTCTTCTCGTGTAATCCACCATCTTAGGAATGGCTGCTGTGCATGTGCAGGGACAAACCAGGCCTAAAATGGAAGCCACACATGTGGGGCATGGCAAGATTTGAATCTGAGATCAGCTTTCCAGGACATGAGGCCACTTTGCACAACACTTTGTAGGCTGTAGAGTACTAAGCCTGGTACACCCCGGGCACACGATGACCCTATGCATTTTGGGCAGCCAAGGACACTCCAAGGCAGCCAGAAATGTGAATGGTCATCTGTACCCGGAGTGTATTGGCCTGCACCACCACTGAGCACCACCCACTGGTTGTTGCGATTGGCTGCTCTTGCCTGCATCACTCACTTCCTGATGCACTGGCTGCTGCCTGGCAGCCCTGTATCGGTAGAGGGGAGACCAGTCTGACCAGGCAGCATGCTTCCCTGCCCCTGGATGTGTCCCCCCCACTGCTGACCTGCCAGTCCAGGGCATCATGTGGGTGGCATGCCTGGGTCACCCCCTGCCATCCTCCTTCCACCTCTCCACAATCCGCAGGGTTTTGCTCCAGGAAACCCTGAGAGGGGGAATGAAACTACCCACAATACTGCTGAAAGATACTGTAGAAGGATGGCAGGGGGCAGGCCAGGCAGGCCCCCTGTGCCATACACTGCACAGGCAGGTCAGCAGGGTGGGCGATCAAAGGGGGGGGCGATAGGGCATTTCCTCCCCCTCTCAGGGTTTATTTCCTCCTCTTGAAGATCCAAACCTCTAGAGGAGGGAGGAAACACCCCACGGATCACAGAGAGGGGGGAGGGAGGATGACAGGGGGTGTCCCAGGCACACCCCCAGTGCAATGCCCTGTACAGGCAGGTCAGCAGGGGGGATCCCGGGGGAAGCATGCTGCCCAGTTACTGGTCTCACCTCCCCCCTTATCGGGCTGCCAGCCAGCAGCCAGCATGTCAGGGAGTGCATGACGCAGACAGTGGCAGCCAATCGTGCCATCCAGGGAGCGGGATCCCTGCAGCAGCCCAGGACAAGGAGCGAATGCTCTCCCCACTGGAGGCTCCAGGTAAGCCTGGGGTATAGGTTGGGACAGGTGTGGAGCACGATTTCATGCTCCACACCTCATCCGCAATCAGTACAGCTCTGGTACAGGCAGGGACACTTCTAGGCTGTAGTGGCCTAGAGAGCGTGAGTATGCTCTGTACAAGAGCTGTCCTCATTGCATACCAGAGGCCTAAGTGTGAAAAGGCCTATGGTTCTACCACTGAATTACAACCTCTTGCAACAGTATCTTAGGAGTTTACTTTTCCAAAAGGAGCATGATTTTTTAAATAAAGGGGAAGAGAAGCACTTCTTAGTTGCTATATCCAAATATGGTAATTCAAATTCCCTCCTTGGGGCCAAAAAGTGCAATAAATGTATTTTTTAAATGGTTAACAAATAACTCCTGCTTTTGAAGAAGTAATTTCAACAGTCTACTTGTTTTCTTCCTGTTCTGGAATGACTTGATAACTTGTCACCTTGTTATTCAATGGTATATGAGGGAGAGCAAAAGAGACCCTCGAAAAGGTTTCTCTTTTAAAGAAAACGCAATGCCTCTAGTACGTTCTTGGCTTTCATATTACAAAGGGAATTGCATTGTCAAATGTGCACTAACAACCTGCTACTGAATTTAACACCAGCAAATATCTGCCTACCAAAAAGAAAACAGTCCAAACATGTGAAGATCTAACATCTTTGATGGATCTCAGGCCAAAGCTTCACTGACTGGATTGTGGTCACACTTAGGTTTAATCCAGCTCCAGAGTGAGAGAATACATCAGCAAAGCGACAAGCTGTTTTCTTTCAATGTTAAATAACTCAGAAAATTCACCTATGGGATAGATAATGTGGAAAGCAAATTACTGGACACTTTGCTGAGGTGTTTCTCCCTGAAGGTGGACTGAAGCTGGATTAAATCTTAGGTGTGACCACAGACCTGAGGGATTTCCGCACTGCAACGCGTTCCAAACGGAACGCGTGCAGACGGGCAGCTTAAGACACTTCCGGGCGCTTTCACCTTTCACACACAGACGCGCCGGAATGCGTTCCGGCGCGTCTGTGTGTGAAAGGTAAAAGCGCCCGGAACTGTCTTGGCCGGCAAAGGCCGGCCAGGGGCGGGGATTCGGCCGCAGCGCTGCCCGCCCATTGGGTGAGAGCACCCAAGGGGCGGGCAGCGCTGTCAAGCCACCCGCCCCGTGCTTCGTGCCAGCTCTACGGGCTGGCACGAAGATGCCCGGGCACCCGGGCACCCATCATGGGGCCCGGGGCAAGGCCCCTATGGGGCCGGACCCCTTTGAAGATCAGAGCCCCTGGCTCTGATCTCCAAGGACTCGCCCCGCGCCCCCATCGCGGCCATCTACGGGCTGCAGGCGCCTGGATCTAGGCGCCTGCAGCCCGCAGATGAGTCCCACCCCCCCCCAGTCCCCAAAACCCCCACACCCAACCACCCTCCGGCCCGGATCGGGCCCATCTACGCTCTCTAGGTGCCCACAGCGGGGCACCCAGAGAGCGAAGATGTTTCCCCCCCTCCCCCAGGGCCCTGGGAGGACGCGCGCGCGACGGACGACTTACCTCGTCGCCGTCCAGCGTCGAACTGAGGGTGGCATTGTGGGAGCGCGCAAGACGCAGCCCACCTAGGCCCCCTATTGGACAAGCAGTTCATGTGAACTGCTTGTCCAATAGGGGGGCTAGGTGGGCTGCGTCTTGCGCGCTCCCACAATGCCACCCTCAGTTCGATGCTGGACGGCGACGAGGTAAGTCATTCCTCGCGCGCGCGTCCTCCCAGGGCCCTGGGGGAGGGGGGGGAAACATCTTCGCTCTCTGGGTGCCCCGCTGTGGGCACCTAGAGAGCGTAGATGGGCCCGATCCGGGCCGGAGGGTGGTTGGGTGTGGGGGTTTTGGGGACTGGGGGGGTGGGACTCATCTGCGGGCTGCAGGCGCCTAGATCCAGGCGCCTGCAGCCCGTAGATGGCCGCGATGGGGGCGGGGGGGACCCTTGGGGGACCGGAGCGATGCGCTCCGGCAGCCCAAGGCGTTCCTCGCCCCCAGCGAGCCCAACATCGACCTCCTGCCACCCCAGAAAGGGGCGACAGGACGCCGATGCTGGTGGCTCCTTCCCGGGTCCGGCAGCGCCATTGGGGCTGCCGGACCCGGGAAGGAGCCACGTCCCGGCGGCCGGCGGAGGCGACAGACGGGACGCACCGAATCGGGGTTCCCCTGTGCCATCTGCCAGGGTCACTGACCCTGGCAGACGGGAAAGGGGAACCCCGATTCGGTGGGTCCCGTCTACCGGCTTCGCCGCGCCGGCGCAATCGCCGGCCCGGCAAGTCGGCCCCTGGGGGCGTGCCGACGGCTGTCAGGGAGAGAAGCGTGCGAACGCTTCTCTCCCGGAACGCGCCGGGGCGGCTCGTCCGCGTTCGAACGCATGTAGAGCACTTTAAAGTGCTCTACATTTCGAACGCGAGAAAGACAGCTGCGGACACGAGGCGGCGCAAGCCGCGCTCGGGCAATGCGGATGCCGTGTCCGCAGCTGTCTCCCACGCGTTCCGAACAGCCCCGTGCGAAAACGTCTCCGGTTTGGAATCCAGCCTAACAGTTGATTATAGCTTTAAAATAGGAATAGCAGATGAATGAAGACAATGGGGAAAGGGAAAGAGGCCATAATGGTAATCTGAGCTGCATCCCCATAGGGGCAGAGTCTAAGACAAGGTGCAGAGTCCTGGCTGAATAAGGCAATGGTTTATGCTACATGAATCCCTGGATCCCTTGGAGACGGACGTAATAGCAGAATTCTCCCTCTAGCAGCCCCTAAATACATCCAGATTTGCTGCCAGGGAATGGAAGGGATAGTAAGGGATTTTGGATCACCTGATGCTAATATACCTATGTTGCAGCTTCCAGCAACCTCAGTCATTTACACAGATGCTCAGAGTGAAAAGAAGGATCAAGGTCAATTTAAGAGTACAGGGCTGCCTCCAGACTTGCAGAATAAATCTGCAGTTAAAGGTAAAAGTTCAGCTTAACTGCTACGCAGCGGTGACCGGCCATCCCGACTCAAAAAGCAACTCTGCAGCTCCCCGTCAGAAGCTGCGGGAGCTGAATCAGCACACGCCATCATGCAGGTTGAGGCAGCCATTCACACTTGAGCTGCCCTCCTGCTCTTGTGCTGCTCTCACCATTCTGCCCAGACTGGTGGGAAAATTTGGATTTTCTTTATACTGCACAGCGAGCGTCCTTAGATCAGCATTAAGGTAAGTGTGCAGCAACAATCAGATAATGCAACACCACAACGATGCATCCATCGCCATGTATGATACCCCAATCGCAACTCCGCATTCTGGCTGCATGGTATAAACAAGTCTGGACACAGTCCTTAAATCTGTCTTCTTGAATGGGTGTCTCATTGTCCTTCCACAAGGTTCAAGGACAAAAGGAGTTACTGTCCTTAAAAAACTGCATCTTGGAAACCATTTTTTTTTTTACTGCAAAAATGAAATCAGGCCACAATGCATCTAGTCCAGCATCCTGTCCCACACAGTGTCCCACCAATGGCTTATGGGCATCTCAAGCAGAAGATGAAGGAAAACCCTTCACCTGCTCTTGACTCCCTACAAAGAGCCGTTTGAGGCATCCTGCCTATCTCTCTAACTTAGAGGCATCCATTCTAGTAGTCATTGATAACGTTAGTCCTCCATGAATATGTCCAATCCTTTCTTAAAGCTTTCTCAGCTGGTTGCTGGCACCATCTCTTCTGATGGTAGGATGTGTCCAGAGACTACTGAAAAGCCTTTGGTACTTTAAAACATCCACTGAAGGGAATTGTGTCATTTTGCCTTATTTCTTCTTCATTCCTTTCCTTGTCACCAGGATCTTCTGGAGAAGGCAGGCTCGGCTAACAGCAAGTGTGCAGCCATTTGCCATTACAAGCTCTTTCCCTCAGCTCATGTCAAAAGTAGATGCGGCCTATGAAGTATCTGAAAGAGGAGTTGCTTATTTTTTCAAAGGTTGGGCACTACTGAAGGAATCTGTGGTCTGATTCAGGGGTAGCTCCCCTCCCCCAGCCTTTGGGGAACTTTGGGGGGATTCTACAGGTATTGTGGGCATTAGGTCCCTGTGTAAACTTTGTACAGAGGCCAGAGACTAAGGTGAAATTGGTCTAAGTATTAAAAGCTGAAGATATGGCCATTCAGGCAACTGTTTTGTTTTAAGAGGTTCATGTAATGTGTGGAAATTAGAGAGGCAATTGGTAATCATGGAAATGGGTACAGCTTACCATTTATGGAGACTATTTTCTTTCCAAGTAGTCCAGAATTGATAATGAGTCTCCCTTTTTTAATATATATTATTTTGACGAACACTATACAAATGCATTAATACACAACAAAATAGAAACTGACAACCAATAAGCTACAATCATTTTCAGCAAGAATTTGGGTTAAAATCAGGATCAGTGAGGCTTGGAGCATTTGGGTGGTTGTTGGGTGTGGGATTATGTGCAATTGTACAAATTAGGGATCTGCCAAACTATGGTTCACTAGTCATTTGCTTCTTACTAACGGCTCAGAGAGGCCTTGGGCTCTCCGGTGCCTTACCTGACAGTCCTGGGCTCTCTACAACACTCAGAGCCTCCTGAAATGCTTCATCACTGCTCAAAATGATGCCTCCTTGCCTCCACCTTCACACAAGGTGATATTATTCAAAACAGTGCTCTGAAGCATATCCACTGAGGACAGCAAAATTGCACTTTCAGAAAACAGCAGCCTGGATTACTGGTGTGCATGAATATTCAAAGTCATTCCTAATTCGGTCAACTGGCATTCCAGTCTACCATTTTGGCCACGTAGACAAGGCATGTCTGTGCCCAGTGCTGGTGCAGTGTGCTGGCATGGCATGGCATGGCCTCTCCTGTCCCACACCAGCAGCAGGGCAGAAGGACAGGCCAGAAGAGGGCCAGTCTAATGGGAAGTGTGCGAAGCCCTAAGTCACCCATCTATTTCCATAAGCATCAAATACTTAAGTAACTATTCTGTTTCTTCAGATCGGGAAACTGTTAATATTTTAACTCTTTGGTTGTTCCACTAACAACATATCTGCAGAGTTCTTAACAGTTGGGGGAGTTCAGGCAGGTGCATTCAGACATGGAACTCTTCTCATGTAGGATCAAGGGCCTTTTCACACTTTGGGAAGGCCTGGGGACACTCCAGCTCAGAGCGTCTGCACATCACAGAACAATTCCATCTCAGGGCGACTTCAGGGATGCCCAAACACCCCCATATTCAATAGCTGTGGAGCAGTTCCACAGCTATACTAGGAGTGTCTATGGCAGCCCCAGATGCAGCCTTCACACTTCTGTGCAAAGGCTGCACGGGGACAGGGCAGAGCAGGCGTGACTGCACAGTTGTGCACCAAATCACCCAATCGCTGTAGCAACAGCCGGCCACACATGACCATTGCTGCAGTAAGGTGGAAGCTGCCACAGTAGCATTTGTATTTACCCTTTTGCAGGCTAAGTTTCAGGTAGGTTTCGGATGGGGCCAACATTCACAATGCAAATGCCAGCCTCTGTCCCTGATCTTAACACCATCCCAGGGAAATTACGTGCAAAAAAACTCCACGTGACTCAAAGGTTCTACCGGACAGCTTTCTTTCACTTCATCATGCGCTCTGTGCCTTTAGGGTGTAAGAAGGTAGGGTAGCAGGTGAAGCTCTTATCGGAGTTTCTCCTTTGAACTCTCTGAACTGCATTTTGATCCAAAGAGGCCAGAATGCAGATGTAGGAAACCAAAGGCAATGCGCTCATCTGTGTTCTGCCTCTCCCACACAGCCCCATGGTTTCTGTCTGCCTCTTGCCACTGTTATGAGCTCAGACCGTGGAGCTTAATTTCCCTTTTCCTCGAAATAAGGAACAGTGATGCATTAGGACATTTTTAGCTAACATAGTACTGAGAAGTAATAACATTTTTCTTGCTTTCTAGGTCCTCATTACTGGACAACTCATGGGTTCCAGATGAAGGGTCCTGCTCGTTCCATTTCAGACTTTGGTTTTCCCCGGAACGTGTTACACATTGACGCTGCTGTTTACCTGCAGGATGAAAAGAAGACCTTATTCTTTGTAGGAGATGAATATTACAGGTTCTTTCATTACTGCCTTCTAATTAAAGACAAGACTGTGTCTCCAGTTTAAAACAGAGGTGGCGTTTTGTGGGCACATAGGAGAGGAAGCTGGATCACTGCTCAAAATGGTGCCTCCTCACCACCTTTGCACATGGAGGTATTATTCAAAGCAGTGCTCTGAAGCAAATCCACTGAGGACAGCAAAATTGCACTCTCAGAAAACAGCAGCCTGGATTACGGATGTGCATGAATATTCAAAAGTATTCAAAATACAATCGAACTCATCTGAATTTCAACATTTGAATTCAAATTGAATGTCCATAAATTTGAATTTAAAGATTCAAACAAATTTTGGATCTATTCGTTCAAATTATCTGGACATTCATATGTGTGCAGGTTCGTACACGATGCGTACTTGGAGATACAGATCTTTCCCGCATCCATACACATTTGTACAGATCCGTACAGGACAAAAACGGGTTGCATACTGGATAACTACGGGATGCATACGGATGTGTACAGATGCGTACGGGATGCGTAACAACGCGTACAGGCACATATGAATGTTGTTGACATTCATAAGTACAAATTCAATGGAATATTCGAACAAATATATTTAAATGTGCTTAATTCGAATCAAATTTAGTTAAATTCAAATTTTAAATATTTGAATTGCATTGAAATTTTGGATATTCAATTCAAATTGATACAAATCTAATGTCAAAAAACCTATTCATGCACATCCCTGGTCATGTGAGCTGTCAGTGTGCTTGCGCGGCAGGTCAGATGACCTCATCAGCCGGCTGGAGTGCAGATAGTTGACAGCTGGACACATAAGGTAAGCTCACGGTCATGATTGGGAAGGGCTGGGTTGCTTGTGGCGCATGTTGCTGTGCCCCACAGCTAGTTTACAATTAGGCAACATCTGGGCAGGCAGGGGGCTTTTGTAGGATGTAAGTGCAGATGCACCTGCCCAGATGTTGCCTAATTGTAAACTATGGGGCGAAGTGTGGATCAGCCCCTGATTGCTATATAGACAAATGCTTGCCCACTTGAACTGTTTCTAGCAAGACTTTGCAGCTCCTTCAAGGACAAGGTCTCTTTCTACTATCAGTCATCTCCTTTAAAGTAGGTCAAACCCCATTTTTATCTACAGGGAAGGACATGAAATCTTCTCTTTTCTCTCAAAAGCTATGATGAAGTAAAACGGAAAATGGAGACGGATTACCCAAAGAGCATCGAAGATGAATTCTCTGGAATAAATGGCAAAATAGATGCAGCAGTAGAGGTGAACGGTGAGTATTTCCCACTTCACAGCAGATAAGTTAATTTTTAGATCAAAGTAAAGAAGCAGGAAATTTGGTTGCAAGGGGTTGGTCTCCTGTGTGTCTCAGACAGGTATAACAACATGGCATCTTTATGGCACTTTGAATGGACCACAAGAGCACGGAGTCTGCACAATACTACCCATCATTGTGCATTCAGTTTCCAAGAAGAGCACAGTATCTGCTTGGACAACATGCATGTTCCCTGCCACGCCAACACAACTGCTGTTATACCACCTCATCAGCAGAGCTGGCTGAAGAACTTCCAAAGATCTTCAAACCATGGTAGAATGTAGGTTTTCATGGCCAGTTACAATTTCACTTGTTGCAGTTTTGGGGTTGTTACATTGTGTTCCATAGTTCTTCTGTGAACTTGAGCTCAGTTTCACAAAAGAACAATGGAACACAGCATAACAACCCAAAAACTGCAACAAGTGAGATCCTCAAACCACTTTCACCTTGCATTGATGGCTTCTCATACAGGTCCCCTCAGCAGCATTCTAGGTCAGGGGTAGGCAAACCATAGCTCTGGAGCCACATGTGGCTCTTTGGCCCCTTTAGTGTGGCTCTTCCAGCTTAGGAGAAACCTAATTAAGTTAATAACAATGTACCTACCTATGTAGTTAAAGTTTTAAAAATGTGGCTTTCAAAAGAAATTTCAATTGTTGTACTGTTGATATTTGGCTCTTTTGACTAATGAGTTTGCCGACCACTGTTCTAGGTAACCAAAGCCAGGGAATGGCCCATGACACCCCATCCCATTTAGACCGGACTGTTTTTCAATCTGGACAGTTGGGGAAGTAGGAGGAAGTGTGCAGGCAGCACAACTTCACATTAAAAATTGTGCCAGTTTGTTCTTGTGGGCTTTTATCTTGTCTACCAGTTTGGTTCTGTACTCCTACTCAAAGCCAGATGGGTGGCCTTGGGCTAGTCACAATTCTCTTTCTGAGCTCTCACAACCCCACCTACCTCACAGGGTGACTGTTCTGGGAAGATGAACAGAAGGTTTGTCAGCCGCTTTGAGTCCCCTTAAAGATGAGAAAAGCAGAGTATAAAAGCCAACTCTTCTTCTTCCTCTTCTGAGTTTAGCACTGTTATTTAATGACAAAGTTATAGTCACATGTTTCATGCTATTGACTGGACTATCTTTAAAACTGGAAAGCAAGGGGCGAGTTATCCAAAGGAGGAATTCCTGCTTGCCTCATATCAGGCCTTAACATCATGGGCCAACATCCATCGACACAATCCAAGGATCAGGAACAATGGATGTCAAGATTTATGGCTTTTCTGTACTTGCACTGGGGGCGGGAGATGTTACAACTGGAATAGCTGCTAAAAGAGCCATTCCCAGCTGAAGTGGTCCTACTGCCCTGGAAAAAAACCTGTCTGCACCTGCACAGCAAGTTTTGGGACAGGCCCTGTGTTGCTCTGAAACTATGGCCTGAGGGTCAGGATTTCAGCAATGCAATTTGTGCTACACTACAAAACTGCATGGGTTTTTTCATACGATGCAAAGCTTGCAGACCAGTGATGGTGAACCTATGACACGCGTGTCACAGATCACACACCAAGCCCTTTTGGGTGATGCACAATGGCAGCCCGGCACTAGGCAAATTGTTGCCATTCGGTATCTTGTAGGCAACAGGTCACTTCTGACTTACAGCCTACAAGATACCGAGAACACAGAGGCACTGTCTGTGCTTGGCATAGGAGGCGCGTTGGAGTCATGTCATCGCACTACTGGCTCACACACGGTGCGTCTGTGCTCCCATCAGCTAGAGGACTGAAGACCTGTGTGCGGAAGCGATGGCTTTACTCACAATTTTTCCATCTAAGTACTTTTGTGTGACCTTATTCTCAGCATTACATAATATTAAAACCAATAAAAGAAACCGACTGACAAATGAAGTTAGTAGCGCTCTATTGGGCTTGAAGTGTACAAAATGCCAACCTTCAACTGAAGATTTAGCAAACGAAATTCAGCAACAAAAAAAAAATCACTAATGGAATTATTTGTTTTAGCTTTCAAAAAATACACACATCAAAAATATAACTTTTTTTAACTAGAGCTACAAATATCACAAAATTATGGATATTTCTAGATGTGACACAGCACCCGAGCGAAGCTAGGTCTTGCTGTGAATTTTGACACACCGAGCTCAAAAGTTTTGCCATCGCTGTTGTAGACAATATGTAAGGGATATAATCCAGAATATGACCTGGTGCAGAAAGGGCATTAATTAGACCCTCTGAGCAGCTGGTATCCGCTGGTAGTAACTGAATCTGGCTTCACTTAAGGGGCCATCACTGCAAAATGAAGATGCAGCAGCCTTATGATAGCTTTGTGTTTCTCATACTGTTTTGCTCTCAGGTTAAACAGTTTTTTTCCTTTTTTCCTTTTTTTTACTTCCTTGCCTTTTTAGGATTCATTTACTTCTTTTCTGGCCCTAAAGCCTATAAATATGACAGAGAAAAGGAAGATGTGATAAACATTGTGAAATCAAGCTCCTGGGTAGGCTGCTGAACAAAAATAGACAATGGATGGTCACAGTGAAAATCTGGAGCATGTGAGCTTATGGCAACAGCAACACCCACTACTTGTGGCTTTGTCCTCAGAAGAAGAATGGCAAAGAGACGTGTTGTTACTCAACCCCAGGAAACAGAAAAATGGCGACGGGGGAGGGAGGGGGAGAGGAGGGGAGGGGAGAGAAATGTATCCAAATAAATGACACAATAGCGTTTTGGTCATTTCAGCCATACTTTGCCCAGATAGCAGAAAGTACAGTATGTAGAATTAACCTTATAAAAAAACCTCTCAAGAAAGAGCTGGTATTGTCTATTTGCTAAAGCACCTGGCTAGAATTCAGGAGGATTTCCTGGATCTCCTACCTCTCAGGGACACTCCCACGCATTCCGGGATGCTCCATCTGCACACTGCAGTGTTGCCACCATCTCATGGCATGTAGGGATATCTCCGATCCTCTGAGCTGCTAAGGATCTCCCAATAACCTCTCAGAGGCATGTTCACACCTACTTCCTGGGCAAACACTGTGTGGGGATGGGGCAGGGTAGCTGCAACTGCAAAAATGCATGCCACATGGCAGTTGCCATAGCAACAGCCATGTGTGTCACAGAACTGCCATAGCAGTTGCCATGGTGATTCAGATGGTCTGGGACAGATGGTTCACACTGCAGGTGCTGATAGTGAAGTTGGTGATGGCACCAGTACATGCAGTGTGAGCCCCGGTCACTACACCTGTACTTAACTGCACCAGAATACTCATTTCAGGCAGTTAAGTGTGATCAGGCCCTGAATCTCCATACTGCAGGGAAAGCTCACTTTCCTTGGACCATTTGCCTAACCTTCCTTACAGGGTTGTGGTGGGATTAAAATGGAGGGCAGTGGTATCTGCTGCCATGGCAATTTTGAGAAAAGGCATATAAACAAAATAAATAAGTTTAGAAACCCAAGAGGGAAAGAAAATAAAATGTGGAAGGGTAGGTGAAGGATTTATGATCCTTTTCAATAAAACAGCAGTCTCATCCTCAAATCGAGACCGCTGACCCTTGGGGAAGGAAATCCTACATTTGTCTCTCTGACAATAGAAATACAACAAGAAGAAATGATGTAGTGAATTGTTCTCATTTTGGCAACCCTACCTCCATAGCACTTTTATTTAAAAGTAGAAAGAAAAGCACTATGCTAGTGGTGTTTTTCTTCCTATGGTGCAACCCTTGCCTAAGAGTTATTCTTAGGCCCTTTCTGCTGGGCCTTATTCAAAGATATATCCCGGAAAAAGAGCCCACTGTCCACATGCTACTACAGTCTACAGCAAGCCTCGGATAAGACTCAGTGCCAGAATAAGATTCAGGGCTTGAAATAAGACTCAGTGCAAAAAAAGGAGCTTATTCTCATTCTACCCTTTAATTATGGTAAAATAAGATTCAAAGATCCGTCCACATTAGCAATAGTTAAACTGGAACCTTCCAATTGTTGCTAACTACAACTCCCATGAGTTGGGACAATGACAAGGAATGATAAGTTTTGTAGCTCAACAACATGTAGAAGATTACTCTAAACTGGATGAAAATGAATCACTATTTCATTTTTGAGAGCAAATTCTTTCTCATTTTGGAGATTGAATGCAAATGCAAGAATTCACTAGAAATGTGCCAAACTCATTGTGACGGTTTCTGGGTGCAGGCTGTTTGGCTTTCTGGCTTTGCAGGCTTCTACCTAGCTGCAATTGCCAGCCTTGTTGCAAACCCTGGGATTTGGGCTGCAAAAAGAGCGGGAAATCCTGTGCGGGCCCTGTTGCAGTGATTGGCTGGAGTAAGGTTTTGGAGGGAAAAGCTGTCCGGGGATCAGTGCTGGAGGGGCTAGGGAAGGAGTTCCCACCAATCAGGCTGGAGGGACAGCAACCTCTGTTAAGAGTCTCCAGCAGCATTTTATTGCGGCTAGAGCCAATCAGGGTCAGGGGGATGTGTATAAAGGAACACAGAGTACAGCAGAGAATGTCTTCATGCTGGGCCAAGAGCGGAAAGGAGAAGAAGAGCTGAATCCTGAGGGAGTTGGACCAGTAGCTGACCATTGGGCTGTTGGCTGAGCGATTTCTGAAGGGGACAATCAAGGAAGATTGGGGCTCCGAGGGAGACTTCGCTAGCAACTATCCAAGGCTGGATGATCGGACAAGCAAGGACGGACTGGGCCTTGTGATCATCTAGGGCCACGTTCTGGTACACTGGCTTGGCTTGAGCTGTGGCAGAAGCAAGCCAGAGGGATAGGAACGTGGAGAGGTTTGTCTTTTAAAAGGGGAACTATTTTCCTTTAGAGAAAGGGGTAGCTCCTAGCCTTAAGAGACTTACTGAGTTAAACCTGAGTTAATCCAACAAATACCTGAACCTTATCTTTTTTTAGTATTGCTTGTGTAGAATAATAAACTTGTTTTTGTTTACTGTTGAAACGCTTGCTACCAGTGTTTTGTGTCCACACTGTAGTATTCACTTGGCCGTTGCACGAACCCAGCATCCTAACAGGGCCAAGCTACTCCCAGAGAGGGCAGGCACTTACTGGATCGCTGGGCGTCGTGGCAATTTGGTGGCAGCTCGGGACGAATCTTGATTCAGTCCGCTTTGGCCAGAATACTACAGTAGCAAGCAATACTGTGTGTGATTGAGAAGGGCAGCCAGAGTTTGGCTCCTTTGTGATTGAGTCTGGTGTCTGGACACAGAGCCCTACGGTAGTGCCTGTGGGTCAGAACTCCTCCATCCCTGAAGTGTGTGTGTGCTAGACATCAGGGAGGGCTAGTAGGTACGGGCAAGCAGGCACAGGTCCTGAGGTAAAGGCTTTGGGTACTTTGTAAGGACCTGTTGTGCTGTGAGCCCCAGTATTTGGGTGAGCCTAGCCACAGTATAGTGGGGTCAGTAGGTTTGGTGGCCAGAGGTAATTGCTTTGGGTAAAACGTACGGTCACCAGCCGGACGCTGAACCACGTGGCTACACCCAAATAAGCCTGGTTCCGGAGGTAAACTGCCTGGGTAAAGTACGGAACCAGGGAGGGAATTGTATTCCCTGAGGGTTGGCTACAAATAGCAGCAGCCAGCACGGTAGATCAAGTGGTGGGGAGTCCCACACTTGATGCTAACTAGGAGAGGGTCTAAAGCTGTTCCAAAGGGTCTTGGGGGACTGCCAGCTAGGCGTGTTAGTGGCAAGGGTCCCAGAGCCGAACCAAGGAAAGCTATTATGGAGTCTGTGGTGGAACAGGAGGTTTCAACCCCAGAGCCAAGCATAGGTGCAGGCCCAGGGACTCATGAAGCTGTGCCAGGAGTGGCACAGGACAGAGGGCTCGTTGAGCTCAAACTTATGCTTGAATATGAGCTGGAGATGAAAATAATGGAAAAACGATTAGAATTGGAAATGGCCAGAGAGTTAGCTGCAATGGCTGGTGTGTTAAAAGGAGTCCTAAGGAGCCTGGGACTCCAAATTCTTCTGTGGGTGATCCATCTGAGTCTCGAGTTGCGGTCATCACTGGAAGGGATCCAGGAAGCTGGTGCCAGGTCGGAAGGGCCAAGGACTAGAGCATCCTACGCCGAGACCTGGGAGACCAACAGGACAGCATCTCCAGGCAACCGGGTCAGCAAGGAGCTGGATCCCACAGCAGGACCACTGCCAGATGGGACCAGCAAAGAACCAGACTGATTTTGGACTCAGTGGACTATTTGAGTGACTTTGGGAAATGTGTTTAGTTGTATATAGTTAGTTAAGGAAATTCTTTTACAGAGACTTTGGACTTTTATAGAATGTGTTTATTAGATAGATTGTTAAGTTACGCTCCTCCTTGGGAGACAAATGTCCATGGGACAGTTGTGCCCCAGGTACATTTGTCTTTTTTGGGGAAGGGAGGGGTTGTGACGGTTTCTGGGTGCAGGCTGTTTGGCTTTCTGGCTTTGCAGGCTTCTACCTAGCTGCAATTGCCAGCCTTGTTGCAAACCCTGGGATTTGGGCTGCAAAAAGAGCGGGAAATCCTGTGCGGGCCCTGTTGCAGTGATTGGCTGGAGTAAGGTTTTGGAGGGAAAAGCTGTCCGGGGATCAGTGCTGGAGGGGCTAGGGAAGGAGTTCCCACCAATCAGGCTGGAGGGACAGCAACCTCTGTTAAGAGTCTCCAGCAGCATTTTATTGCGGCTAGAGCCAATCAGGGTCAGGGGGATGTGTATAAAGGAACACAGAGTACAGCAGAGAATGTCTTCATGCTGGGCCAAGAGCGGAAAGGAGAAGAAGAGCTGAATCCTGAGGGAGTTGGACCAGTAGCTGACCATTGGGCTGTTGGCTGAGCGATTTCTGAAGGGGACAATCAAGGAAGATTGGGGCTCCGAGGGAGACTTCGCTAGCAACTATCCAAGGCTGGATGATCGGACAAGCAAGGACGGACTGGGCCTTGTGATCATCTAGGGCCACGTTCTGGTACACTGGCTTGGCTTGAGCTGTGGCAGAAGCAAGCCAGAGGGATAGGAACGTGGAGAGGTTTGTCTTTTAAAAGGGGAACTATTTTCCTTTAGAGAAAGGGGTAGCTCCTAGCCTTAAGAGACTTACTGAGTTAAACCTGAGTTAATCCAACAAATACCTGAACCTTATCTTTTTTTAGTATTGCTTGTGTAGAATAATAAACTTGTTTTTGTTTACTGTTGAAACGCTTGCTACCAGTGTTTTGTGTCCACACTGTAGTATTCACTTGGCCGTTGCACGAACCCAGCATCCTAACAGGGCCAAGCTACTCCCAGAGAGGGCAGGCACTTACTGGATCGCTGGGCATCGTGGCACTCATGTTCAGCAAACTCATATTCAAATTCCTGGCTCCGTTTGGCTCCACTCAGTTACATATGAAGAAACCCAATAGCCTGCTTGCTTCTCCCATTGGGGTCACCATTATAGGGCCCTTCCTGGCTGGGCCTGTAGTGTATGACAGAGTGCATGTGCATGACACATTTGTACATGAGTGGCAATGTCACACACATGTGCACCAGTGCACATTATGGCCCTATAATGACTGCAATGATTCAAGAAGCAAGCAGGTAATGTCTCCACTCTGCAGGTCTCCCTGTCTGTAAGCAAGTGAAGCCAAATACAACCAGAGGCCAATTCACACTTTGGCCCGTAGTTCATGATAGATGCATCTGCACTTAGAGGAAGCTGTTACAGCCTCCAAGTGCCTTCTGCCTTCCCAGATGTTCACTTTTCATGAAATAGCTGTGGAGCACCTTTCCCAGAAACCTACCTGGACCGGGAGGTCATTGGAGCTGCCATACAAGCATGCTGGCAGCTCTGCTGGCCTTATGACACAACTGCAAAGAGCATCGTTATAATGATGGCACTGGAACACACAAAATCATGGAAGCTGCTGCCCTCAAGATGGTGGTGCCCTGAAGAGGTAAGTGTTCGATCATGCAGGGGGGTGGACTAACATTGACTAGTGATTGCAAGTGTGAGTGCTAGTCAATGCTAGTTGATTGCGCTCCTTTTCCATCCACAGGATAGGCAGGGAAGTGCGAAAGCGCTCCAGGACTGTTAGGGAAAGCACCTAACAATCTTGGCTTCTTGGCTTGTGTTTGACAAACAGCAATTTGGCACATGCCTTCTCCCTTACTATAACCGCAAGTGGGTTTTGCCAGCCAGAGCATTGCTTGTAACCAGAGCACTGCTTTGAATTTGCATTATGCTATGGTTACCCCTTCATTAATCACTCCCACAAACCTTTGTGCAGTGCAAGTAATTGCTGCCTACAGAAAAGGGGTGAAGAGAATCACAGACCAATGCAAGTCAATAACATGACAGAGAGGGAGCCAGCCCATCAGTGTAAATCAATGGCAGAGCAGAGACCAGACAGAGATTCATGCTGCAAACTCTCCAGATTACGTTAAATGAGAGAAGCCACATTTTACTGACTGTGTAAGAGCAAAACCAGGCTGCACAGAACCACATTATATAGTAGATGACTGTATACAACTGTTGACATGCTCATTTGCTGTTTCATTTTAGAAATAAATACATGCTTTTGTTATCTGTGGACTGCTTTGGGAGCCTTCATTTGGAGCTGGAAAGGATTAAAGGACAGTATATAAATAATGGAAGTATAGGCGCTGTTTCCACCATTATTCAGCCAGCTTTAACCAACCTGATGCCCTCCAAAAGTCTTGTTTGCTCTAGGCTGTAATGCGCTCTACATGGGGTACCCTTGAAAACAGTTCAAGAGCTGGAATTGGCAAAGAATGCAGCAGCTCAAGTGCTGACAAAAGTCTCTGGCCAGACTCGTACCACATCCGTCTTAAAGGATCTTCACTGGTTACCTATTCGCTACCCTGCCCAATTCAAGGTATTGACGCTAACATATAAAGCCCTAAACAGTTGGGCCCTGGATATCTGAAGGAGCACCTTCTCCTTTTTAGATCTGCCCAGGCACTGAGATCTCAAGGAGAGCCCATTATTGTAGTTCCTTCTCTTGCAGAGGAACATACAAGACAAGGCCCTTTTCTGTGGTGGAACAGCCTCCCTCTTGAGGTTTGCCAGGCACCTCCGCAGTATAATTTTTGGTGCCTGGTGAAAACATGTCTTTTCACCCAGGTTTTTGCCTTTTAAATAGCTTCCTCATGGTGCTGTCCTATTGGGGAGGAGGGTGGGGCTGAGTGGGACGGAGGAGGTTATCTTTTTTAATTATGTTTAAATTTGATATGTTTTATTCTTATTACAACCTGTCCTGGGACCATTTGGTGAAGGGCAGGATTGAATGGATGGATGGATGGATGGATGGATGGATGGATGGATGGATGGATGGATGGATGGATGGATGGATGGATGGATGGATGGATGGATGGATGGGTGGGTGGGTGGGTGGGTGGGTGGGTGGGTGGATGCCAAGATCCAGACAACTGTGGATCCTGCAGGTTTTAGGACCAGAGCGTTTTCTCTGGCCCCAGAATGGGCACAATGTACTAATATCAGGTGATGATTTTTTGTGCAGAGCACCAACAAGAAAGTGATCCATGTAAGTGGGCACGCCAGTGACACAACAGAGACCATACTGTGCTTTCTGCAAACTCTCCTTTTTCCCACTTTGCAGAAAAACATTTCTGACAGTGCTTTCCACTCCTTGGTGGCAGGACAGTAGCCCACTTGGTGAGGGACTGTGGATCCTGCATCCTTTTGGACATCTCCATGAAAACCACCGAGTTAAGCCATAGAGAACGCGACCTGAGACATAGCAACAAAGTAATCCTTTGTCCAAAAGTAGCATGTAGATTTACTGATAAGAAACCATACTGTATATTTTCAGGTACATGGTCATATACTGTAGCAAAAACCTTCCTGTCCAGACTCTGCTAACAAGCTTAGTCCCAAATATTTAAATATCCTCTTTGCATTGCTAGTCTTCACCATGAGAACCCAATGTTGATGGTATAAGCCAGCACTGACAAGACTGGTGTCAAGATGAATGGTAGACGAAGAGCTGTGGCCATCTTGACAATCCCATCCCATCATTACTTCCATGTGGATCTTGCCCAAGGAAACTTGTAGCCCCATCTTTTCTCTCCATCCCATAGCCCGATGAATGACAGTATTATTTGTTGTTATCACAGCACCCTGGTTCTTAGAACAATAAGAATCGCAAACAACATGGAACTGCCCACATTTTTCAAAGACACTTCACTGATTCCTGAATTCTTGATTAGGATTTGAATGAACAATGGGCCAAAATTCTAGTTGTTATATCTGGTGGACTGTGCAAGCTAATAAGAAATGTGGCCATCCCAGGAGACAAGAGAACTGAGCAAAAAGAACTGGAGAAGATCAGTCATTAAATATCAAGACCTACAAATGGAAATCCAACAGCTTTGGAAAGAAAATACAACAGTTGTTGAGTACCGAAAAATCGTGGCCAAATCCTGATGGATTGCACAAGGATCCTCATGGGCGCTTCTGTAGTTTTCTTGACAGAGGTACAGAAGTGGTTTGTCATTGCCTACTTCCAGGGAGAGGTGGGAGGGGATGTGAACCAGTAGCCCCTTGTGTTCCAGGCTGCTTGCATTACCATTGAGCTTCAGGTCCTCCTAAAGACAATAGTAATTCTTATAAAGACCAAGAAAAGAAATATTTGGAAGATGCCAGAACAGATTAAATAGCGATCCACAACTCCAAAAAGCAGCACTACTTGGAACCAGCCATAGGGTGTGATCACACAGGCAGTTTGGAGCCATCCCCTTATCGAGGAGCACAACATCTGCAGATGCACTAAAAAGAAGTGTGCCACACAATATAAAAATAAGCTTCCCACTTCCTACTTCATTGCCTTCCATGCCTCACATGATCACCTTCTGTCTGCGCCTCCCATTGGCTGCCATCAGTCCAATTTTCTACAGGTCTTTTAGTCGGCAACCACAGTAGGCTGGGATTGGCTCAGAAGCCTTGCAGCCTTCCACCCCATCTGATCCAAATTCCCTGAGTCACCCCAAAAATGATTATTTCATGTCAGCAAAATAGATGCACAAAGAACCTGAGATGCAATAAAGTATTTTTTAAAAAAAGATTCTGTTTGTCCTTTGAGCCTCAAATTCACCCTGAGGCCACCCCTTTTATCGTGTGTGATCACGCCCATATTCTTTGAATGTTCCCTATTGATTTTCATATCCCTCGTCAGAACTGAAATTAACAATGGACTCAAATTTCACGCGTGACAAACTTCCAAGCTGCAAGAAATAGTTGAGCAATCATGATAATAAATTCAAGCACTCGAAATGTAGGGGGGAAAACACATACCACAAAACAGAACTTGAGAGCCTGGCCCAAGTCCCAGAAATTTGCTCTCTGTGTGTGTTTTTTGTCTGTAAACCAAATACTACACAAATATGCATTATTGTCAAGTCTGCTTAGATTCCTGTGATGCTAAATGGAACTTATTCTTGAGCAAGCTTGCATAGGATGCAGTCTTAAAACAAAAAGTAATTAGTCACCTAAAAGATATCAATGACCTTAAGGGAACAAAGAGAAATTTCATAACGATGACAATTTATTTATTAAGTGTTTCCTGATCTTGGGGTTCAGTACAAGACATCCAATACAAGCCTATGAGAAGTTAGTTAAATTGTTTGGGTTATGCTTTGTATAATCAGTGTGGCACCTGCTTACGTGTCAATGTCCACATGGATAGAGTGATTGACAGGTGGAGGGGAAGCTGTTCCCAAGAGTATCAAGTGCTGGGGAGGTCACTGTCTTCTCTTCCCTTTCAGTGAATCATTTTCCAAACAGTTATTTTCCAGACAAAGCCCCTATATGAATATTCCTACAATGTAACCAGATCGTTGTTAAATATCATTCACATGCCAACCCCAGTTGCATTCATAGAGGCACCTATGGTGTCATTCTAGGCAACAGGGCGCAATGGAAGCAAATGTGTCCATTTCCAAACACCGTCAAAATCCTCCAATCTCTGAAATATCCTTACCTTAACCCAGTTCCAAGAATTCTTGGGATGCACCTCCACAGCGGCATCCTCAGTGCTGGATTGGACTTCCCAGTGGACTTCACCTGGCTTCCTGCAACCACAGGAAGGGTTCTGCTGTCATCAGGCTGCAGGAAGCCAAGTGAAGGCCACTGGGAAGTCCAATCTGAGGATGGCACTGTGGAGGTGCAGCCCAACCATTTATCCTACTTGGACAGGCCCTGTGCTGCAATGATGGCTTCTCCTACTAGTCTCCCCGGCAGCATTTGCATCTGCGCTTGGAGGAACTCCTCACTTTGTGCACTGGGACAGAAGTGTGGCCTATCTGATCATGGCAAGGACCCAGCTCAGTGTGCAAGAAGCAGCGTCAACTATATACATTGCTGAACCAGCGAAACATGCATTTGTATGCACTTGTGCCTTCATACAGAGCTGAAAAGAGAACATCCTCATTAACAGAATCCCGCATGAATACGAAAACCCATTCAGATCCCTTTTGAGATGGTCATCACACTGCTTGTGATGGTATATAAATGTCTTAAACAAATAAATACAGTCGGATCCCCTAATCCACTGGGGATACGTTCCAGCTCCTACACGGTTACCTGAAACCATGGATAATCACAAACAGGCCTTCCAGTTCTGGGGTTGTGCAACCCCAGAGCCAGAAGTGCTTTTCTGGCCTCCAAAAGGACTATTTCAGATTCCGGAGAGCATTGGAATACAGTAGGTATGCATCACCACCGGACACCTCCCTCCCGCCTCCCACACACTCCCTTACGGCTCCAGTGGTGTCATGCACCTATTCCAAAACTCTACGGGGGCCGAAAGAGGCGTCCTGGTTCTAGGTGGTTTTCCCTTATGGCGCCCGCGGGGGGCGGGGCCAATCCAGTAACCATGGTTAGCTAAAAACATCATTACCAAATCAGTGGATATGGGGGTCCGACTGTACTTCAGCAGTAAATCAACTAGTTGTAAAACAAAGGGTCTAAAGGCCTTTTTGCGCTTAACTTCCCACAGAAGTTAAGTACAGGACTGGTGGCCATCCTATAAACACCACCCTATCCCAGACTTCACCCAAACGCACCAGCATACTCCCAAAGTGCAGACAGTCCTATCTGGGACTCTCCACCTTGCTGTAGCAAAGTAGAGTTAGGCCAGGACCAGCAGCTGTTATGCGGACACAGACCCTACTTCAGTTCCCTTTCTGGCCTGAGTTGTTTGATTCTGGTCGGGAAACATGCTTCATATTCTCCTTCGTGCACTAACACAGAGCATGTAAAAGTGGCCTTAAAGCCCACAACATTTGAATCCATCTTCGTTCCACCTTCAGTATGAGAGAATACGTAAGCAAAATGACTAGTCACTTCCTTTCTGCAATATTTAGTACAAAGGCAGATTTTTCTGGGCTAGAGGATGTGGGAGAAACACTGCTTGACACTTTGCTGATGCATTTATTTTTCTCTGATGTTGGACTGAAAGTGGATTGAAACCAGTAGCCACTAACCACCACTCAAAAATTAGGCGGCATTTATTGTTTTGCAAAGACAAAAGCTCTCTTTAACTGCATGTTTCATAATATTTAGAAAGTTTGGCTCTTCTCTTTGTCTTTTGAAGACAGCAGCAATCTGCCTGCTTCAAAAGCTCATACTATCATTGTGTTATTCCCCTACTATCCAGCTGCTGATAAATGGATTTCAACATGTCTGAAAATCATGTGAGTCATCCGTGGGAACAGCATATCAAGTACAGTAAACTGTTGAGATACCATCAGAGAGATAGATGGTCATCAGAGGAGATGAGCTCTTCCTGGCTACATTTCTCCTTTTTGCAGTCTTTGAATTTTACTATTGTTGCATAATAAGCTAGAAAACCGCTTGTCACTTTGCCAATGCAATGATTGGAAGCCTGGGCAGAATATTCCACACTACCGAACAAACCCATGGTCCTTCAGTTCTCATTATTCTTTGCCCTTGGACAGAGTCATCTAACAGGGAGTATGGCCTCTCTGTTCCATACCATACTGCCAAAGAGAGAGGCCCAGAAGAGATCTAAGGCCTTTTCACACGAGGGGTTCCAGAACACATGGAGGACAAGTGGGGACAGAGCATTCACTCCTGTGGGCCGGCGGTTCCCTTTGGTACTGCCTCAGCCCGTCCCAGAGTGCCCTCCACGCGTCCCGGTGCGTTCAGTGCATCTTGGCAGGTTCCCAGCCATACCGGAGGGAAAGTGTTTGCACGCTCTCCCTCTGTGACAGCTGAGCCCCTCCTCTGGGCTGCTCCAATTGGCTCCTGTGGAGCCAGGGCACCTCCTTTCCCTCGCTTCCTGCTTGCTCCTGGGGCCCAGACCAGGCTCCTAGGGCCAGTAGGACCCACACCCTAGACCCCCCACCCATCCCAGGGGTGCACACGCGTGAACACTCCTTACCTGCTCACCGCCATGCAGCAACTGAGGTGATTGGGCCGGGTGCTTTTCATGCATGCATGCCACATATTCCCTGATTGGTCAGGGACCCGCCTGGCTTCAACTGGTCATCTGCACAAGCGCAGGTCCCTGACCAATCAAGGAATGCATGGCACGCATGCACAAAAAGCAGCTGGCCTGATTGCCTCAGTTGGTGCATGGCGGCAAGCAGTTAAGGAAACTTCATGCACATGCATCCCCGGGGTGGGGTGTGGATCCCCCTGGCCCTAGGGTCTCAATCTGGGCCTCATGAGTGAGTGGGAATGGAGGGAAGGCATCCAACAGGCCTCCTGCCCTGGGTCTTGCCTTACCCAATGGCAGGATGCCAGGGGAGGAGCATCCCACCCACATCCTGGCCTTTCCAGGCTAGGACAGGCAGGAACACTTTCTCCATTTGTACGAAGGGAGGCAAGAAATGCATGTAGACGCGTTCCTGCCTCCCTCCATGTGAATGAATAAAGCATTCCTGCGCGTCTTAGCCTTCTTCGCTACAGCCATTCCAGCTGTAGTGCGAAGAGACTTCTAGTTCACTGATAAGTACTGAAAAGCCCATGCACTAAACAATAATTGACATGAGTTGTTCTTAACCTTAAGTGCTGCATTCTGAAATAAATAGTTCAACTATCCTAAACACATGATCATGGGTGCTTCCGCACATGCCCTTAAACACCCATTAAGGACACATGTGGAAGCACGCATCCACACAGCAGCACCTTTTTAAGCCGCTTTTAGTTCGGAGCATCCGCACAGTAACACCCATTAAGCACACATGTAGGAAACCGCATCCGCACAGCGGCACCCATTAAGTACGGAAACACCAAATATAATATAGCTTTAAAGGGTGTTTCACTGTGAAAATGCATCCATTTAGGATGCGTCCGCACAGTGAAACTGGGCCTACCCAGGGCCCTCCCCTGGCCTGCCATGCTTGGCTCCTTGGAGCCAAGCATGGCGAGCCAGGGGACTCTGGTGTCAGGGCTCGCCCTCACCCCAGAAGTGGCAGATTGCCGCTTCTGGAGCCAGGGGGAGCTTCTCCAAACCCCTCCCTAGCCCCCCCAGGTGAAAGCCCGAGTAATCCCCTGCTTACCTCTTCAGCGTCACCCCCGATTCTGGCTGGGGAATCCCAGGAGGCTGCACGCCTGCGTGCTGCACGCCTCCTGACTGGCCAGGGTAGCGTGCCTGCGCAGAAAGCCTCCTGATGGCCAGCGCTGCCGGAAGCAGCTCTAACTAGTCAGGAAGCGTGCAGCATGCAGGCACGCAGCCTCCTGGGATTCCCCGGGCAGAATCGGGGTGACGCCGAAGAGGTAAGGAGGGGATCGCTCGGGCTCTCTCCTGGGGGGGGCTAGGGAGGGGTTTGGAGAAGCTCCCCCTGGCTCCAGAAGCAGCAATCCGCCACTTCTGGGGCAAGGGCGAGCCCCGACAGCAGATTCCCCCAGCTCGCCATGCTTGGCTCCGGCGGAGCCAATCATGGTGGGCCAGGGCAGGGCCCCCGGGACACAGATGTGAGGTGGGCACTGTGCGTCCGCACAGCACCCACCTCAAATCCATATCTAAGTCGTCCTTCCACCACGTGTGTGGAAGGACAGGGGTGAGTAGATCCGGATCTACCCTCCATCCGGATTTAGTAAATCTGGATGTATTCTAAACTAATACAGCTGCCGATGTATTAGCATTGGCGGCTGAACCTAATTCTAATGTCTGCACTTGGTGATTTTGTACTTGCGAGTCTTTTTTGTACATATTTGACAGGTAAGTGGTGGGAGTTGCTCTGGCATGGAGCATCTGCAGAGCAGAGAGCTCTTTAGGAGAAATGGCTCGGTGGTAGAGATGTGCACAAATATTTCTAATTTAACATTCTGACAAATTTTTTAATCTTTGGAATCATTCATGTGAATTATCTGGACATTCGTAAATTAGAATATATATACATTCAATTTGAATTTAAATGTCTGATTCGATTGAATTCAATTGAATTTTGCATGTTTCAAATACTTGTGCACATCTCTACCACTGAGCATTACATACGTATGCATTACATACGTATCCATATGCATTTCTACAGATACGTACGGGACGAAATAGGATGCACATGGGGGGAAAAAAGGATGTGTATGGATGCCTATGGATGCATATCTGCACATTCAAATGTTGTTGACATTCGTATCTTCAAATACAAATTGAAAATTCGTACGAATAGATTCGAATGTGAATACATCTGAATTTTAAACATTTGAATCAATTCAAATTTTTGGGTATTCAACTTGAATCTAATCAACTCCCAAAAATTGCATTTGAGCACATCCCTACTCTGTGTACAGCCCGTATCATGTAGCCATGAAGCACTCAAAAGTATTCAATGCCTATATTAGCAGCAGGGCTGGGACAGCCTGCATGCTATGTATATACTGATCCAGGTGCAGTGGAGCATGTGACAAATGGCACAGGTGCACAGATCACATGGTGCATTACTAGATCACCCCAGCAATACCCCGTGCCAGTGCACACTGGCACATTAGTGCTGTCACTGGGGCTCTGTGAGGGCCAACATAATGGCAGCCATTTGCACGTAGCCAGTGCTTAGTTAAGTGTTGGTTGAGTTTAGAATGCATTGGCTATCTGCAAGTCTAGATGCCCAAAGCATCCTAGTACTTTGCCTCTCAGTGACAGGAGGCAAAGTGAGGATTCACCCTGGCATGAAGAATCACAGGTGAAATTTTGTGAAACCATAGTAGTTTCTCAGGCTGCATTCACATGCAGAAAAAAAGGGGGCGAAAGCAGTTCAAAAGCAGTTTAGAGGTAATAACAGCCGCACATTTTATCTGGGGCCAATTCACACTTTGGCCCATAGCTGACAATTAGGCAACATCTGGGCAAGCGCATCTGCACTTGCAGGAGGCGTTTACAGCATAGAAATGCCCCCTGCCTCGAGATAATAGGAAACAGACAATAATAAAGTATCACAAAACCATCAGGGAAGGAGGGATTAGCGGGATTGATTGTCAAAGAACGTTCTTGTTTATGATTTAATGAATATAATATAACTGGATGGTTTTCTTGTATAATATCAAAACTACAAAGTTTTAAAAGAAAAAGAAACGTCCCTGCCTCAACAAAGTTGATTAATTATCAACTAGCTGTAGAGCACAAAATCACTCTCCACAAGCTCACCAATCCTTACCCCAGCTTACCTGATCACAACCAGCCGGTGACCATCCTCGCCTCTGCTGGACAGGGAGGTCAACGGAGCATACAGAATGTCAGCATCATCGTGGTGACGGCACTGATGCAGAAACAGTCCAGAAGAGTGCTGCACACAAGATGGAGGAGCCCTAAAGAGGACCGTCTGTCATGTCCTGAGTCAGCCAAGTCTTGGAGAGCAAACACATGCACACTCAGGGTTAACAGTAGTAGCAACCAGCCAAAGTCTGAAGTTCTTTCAGGGAGCAAGGATAAAGCATAGTCAAACGTTCTGCATTCCAAGATGCCAGAGGGTCTGCGGTGCCAGATATCAGTCCAAGGATCAGAAATACAAGGAGCACACAGGCTGAGATTGCAGGATAAAGAGCCATAGGGCATGTCCTCAGGCACATTTCAGACTGAATTGAAATCAGGTTCAGCAAGGGTCATCCCCATGCAATTTTGATTTGGTCCAATTTCTGTGGGCCAAATTACCCAAACCAGGACCAAACCTATGCCAAATTTGGTACTGGAAAAAACAGGTCTGGGCACGGATTGGGGGGTTGGCACACATTACTTAGTGAGCCGAGCCTGTGCATGGGGACAGTCCCGGGCGATTTGTGGAGGAGATTGGCACTCGTGTCAGTGGTAGGTGGGGTTTCACATCCTGTGTTTGCCATTACTGCCCTGTGCATTGGAGATCGCAACCGCTGAGATTTTTTGGGAGTAAATGGTGTTAAACCTGAAATGATGAGGGGGTCAAATGGCCTTCACTGCCACGAGACTCTTTTATACAAGTAGTCCATCCCCCTTTTCCCAATCACATGATAATGGCTTAATTTTTCTCCATTTTAAGCTTGCCAGGTGTTCTTGCAGTTCCTGGGTGGAGTGGAGGTGCACAAAACTGCTCAACTGCTCAACTGCCACCAAACCTCGTAGTGGCTTTGATTTCTAAAAATTATTTTTTCCGTTCAGTTCTGCTAAGGGGGAGGGGATGCAGCATTTGCAACAGGCAGCACAAGGGTGGAGTGACGTCAATCCGGCTTCCAGTGAGGGGGGGGGATGGAGAGAGGGTGCTGCTCCCCCATGCCAGGGTTTGGTGTGGTTTGCATGGAGATGGCTGAATCCGCACCCAGTCTGCACCCAGACTGTTACCAGGAATGGCATGGAGTGTCATGGTCAGCCAGGATGATGACTCAGAGGATGAGGAGGATTCACTTCCTGAGGTACAGGAGGAACCTGAGGTGATGCCAGGACCCAGTTCTGACCCCCCAGCCCCATTGGAACCTGGGCTTCAGCAGCCCAGCCCTACCACAGCAGAGGTGCAGGATGTGGGAGACAGGGAACAGCAGAGCCCAGAGATCCCCAGCTTTAAGCAAAGGAGAGCAGAGAAGCAAGGGTTAAGAAGATCAAACAGGCTGGCCCAGAAACATGCAGATCACCTGCACCTGTGAACTCAATCTGCAAAGTTAAAACACGGGGCAGATGCTCAAGCCCTTTGTCAGAAACTATTTGTTCACCTTAAGAGAAAGCTGCTGTATCTGACTCCTGGACTGCTTGGAAACCCTAGACCTTGGAACGTACCCGTTGACCACCCTTCTGGCTGCCCTGACCTCAGACTGGACTGTTTGTACGACCCTCGTTAACCCTGGACTTGGACTGTTTTGGATTCCTGCTTTTCGGACATCGTTTGGGGCTGTATCTTTGCGGAGCAATCTCTTACCAGCTGTGTGTTTGTAGGTGAGCGGGCAGCTTTCCCGGACATGGAGATGGGCAACAATCAATCTCGGTCCCACACCTGGTCCAATGCGTGGCCAATCAGACCCAAATGGCTTGCATGGGGATGCAGCCATATTGTCTGCAACAAGTTATGCAGGTGTGAGGAATGCTTAAGTAGGCGAGGGAGAATCACGCCTCCTGTGGCACAGGTCTTTGGCCTGCAAACATGCTGACTGTTTCAACTGCTGTCATTCTTTCCTCAGAACGCTCAGGGAAGGGCGTCACCTGACATCCTCATTTGAGCTGACTCCATCTTGGGTTATAGGGTCAATGTTCACATTGTGGGCCCGTACCATGCCTGCAGCGCCCTGATTGTCAGGGGAACTGGGCTCACCTTGGTTTTTCCTGGCGACAGACAGTTCTTCGTCAAACGAGGAAAGGATGTGGGGATGAGGCCCGATAAATGACAGCGATGGAACAGAGGTAAGTATTCAATCTTTGGGGGGCAGGCTAGGCTAACATTTACTAGTGTTTGCAAGTAAACTTTAGTTGATTGCACTCCTTTCTCATCCAGTGGACAGGAAGAGAAGTGTGAAAACACCTCTGGTCTCTAATGTGGATTAGAGGTCATTTTTAAGCTGCTTTTTAAAAAAGAAAATGTGTCTGTGTGTGCAGCCTACGTCTATTTTAAGATTGATTTCCAGTTTGATCCTACCCTAATGTGCAGTTTACAAGCAAAAGTAGTTCCATTTCTTCATAATTGCACCTCTTCCAGATTGCACTTCTTCCTAAAGATTCACACAGGAAATAGATTTTTTTTAAAGAAATAAATGCATCTATACTTCTACTGCTGCTTCATCATTTCTTGCACATAACAAAGAAATCAGTTTTTCAGAAACGCTGCCTTTCCAAATTACACTGGAATTACAAGCCAAGAATCAATCAGTTAATCACTCACTAAGGCTGTGGTCACACCTAAGTTTTAATCCAGCTTCAGTCCACATTCAGAATGAGAGAAGGCATCAGCACAAGTGACCAGTAATTTTCTTTCCACATTATCTACTCCAAAGGTGAATTTTTGAGACTACTGTGGGGTACTTTTCAGTGGTGTGCAATAGCACACCTCCAAAAAGCACCTCCTGCAAGCCCTGAGGCTAGGAACTTTGGTATTTTGGCCAGGGAGGTGCAGAAAGGGCTCACTGTGCGTAGGAGATGGTGGGAGTGAAAAAGAAAATCCATTATCCAAAAGCCTGTCTCATTATGTACCAAACTTACATCATTAGTTCACTGCAAGCCTACTGTAAAATTCTTCCCAGTGAACTCTGAGCCCTGGAAGATAAAATGAGATGTTTCTAACCAAAATCGGCCTGCATGCCAATGTATTGCGCAGTGTGTAAAAACTTCAGAACAACTTAATGGATACCTTGTGCCAAAAAGCTTATGTCAGGTATAAAGATGCACTGCATACATATGAAATTCACTCTGGGTTTGATCTTTCAACCTAGGAATTAAAATCGGCTTTCATTCATGTTTACATTCAGTTGAACTCAGTCCTGGTCAAAGCCCCTCAAGGTATATTCTAAGACAGCAGATGTATAAACAGTAATTTGCCAGGTGGGATATCTCTGTTTTTGCTGGTCTTTCAGTTTCGGGCAAGCTTAGGCAGGATTGCTGAAATGAACAACAAGGTTATGTTTTACCAATATTCCTTGAACTCTTTTAAAAATGAAACAAGATATATAAGCTAATCAGCTTATAAACTTGCAAGTAGATCAGCTACATTATTTTTATCTGTTTTTATTGTGATTTTATTGTGCCCTGCTCTGGGATCTTGGGGTATAGGATGGAAATACATACATACTAGGAGTGCGCACTGATGCAATTTTCGGGATTAAATTTGATTCAAATTGAATGTCTGAAAATTCAAATTGATTCAAATGTTTAAAATTCAAATGTATTCACATTCAATTCAATTCATTCAGATCTATTCATGTGGATTTTTGATCCATATTTTCAATTACGAATGTCGACAACATTTGTATGTGCCCATATGCACCTGTATGCATCCCAAACGCATCCATATAAATGTGTACGGATGCGGGAAAGATGCATACAGGCAAGTATGCATTGTGTACATATCCGTACACATACGAATGTCAGATTCATTTGTATGAATGATTTGAAAATTCAAAATTTGTTCAAATGTTTAAATTCAAATTTATAGACATTTGATTCAAATTCGAATGTCCAAATTCGAATGAATTTGATCAAATTTTGAATGTTTTGAATATTCATGTACATCCCTAAACATACTAACATAACATAACAAATCTCTTATGGATTCCAGCAGTGGCCTCTTCCTCCTTCTCCCCCCACTGTCTGAAGCCCACCTATTGCATCCTGTCTGCATGCCAAAGAGCAGGCTGTATGGTTGTACTTGGAAGGACACTCACCAAAGGTTAGAAGAGTTTTTAAAGGGCATCCCACTGTTTGATTTTGGAAATGCAGAGCCACGGCACCCTCAATTGTTCCATCCATCCTTGAAGATCTCTAAATTTGATCCAACAGAAGAATTGCTTTCAACCCTTCCACGGATGTTCAGTAGAAACCAACCCATGTTTAAGGCTGCATCCTGACAGGGCTTAAATCCAAGATTATCCATGACAATCTCAACATTGACCCAGATATAGAGGTGAAATCCAGGTATATCACTATTCTGGGGTAAAAAAATCCTAATTTGGGTTTTCCCAAAATAGCAATATGGCTTACCTTGTCTGGACACTTTCTTCCAGGATCCATCTTGGTGGAAATGGTTACTGTACATGCACAGGGGTAAAACTGGGCCAAATTGCCCTTCCCTTCCCGTGGATGGGAAAGGTATGTGATGTACTAATATTGACTAGCACCCAGCCTGCACTTACCTGTGTTCAATCGCCAGGGTGCTCCTCTACTCTACTCTGCACAGTCACAGTTGCGTCAGGTGATCATGTGAGCTGCCAGCATGCTTGCATGGCAGCTCAGATGACCTCCTCAGCTGGTTGCTAAACGTAAGTCTTAGGTTGGGATTAGTGTGTTTGTGGAGCACGATTTCATTCTCCACAGCTAGTATGCAATTGTCAACCTCGGGGCAAGCAGGGGGCATTTCTAGTCTGTAAACACCTCCTGAAAATGCAGCTGCAGCTGCCCAGAGACGTTTTCGCACGGGGCTGAACGGAACACGGAAAAGACAGCTGTGGACACGTCATCCGCATTGGCCGCGCGCGGCTTGCGTTCCGACGTGTCCGCAGCTGTCTTTTCCGCGTTCGAAATGTAGAGCACTTTAAACTGCTCTACACGCATTCCATCGCGGACGAGCCGCCCGCAGCCGTTCGGGAGGAGAAGCATTCGCGCCTGCTTCTATCTCCCGAACGGCTGCGGGCGCGCCTCCGACGCCGCGCGGCTTTGACAATCAGCTGTTTGTCAAACAGCTGATTGTCGATCTGCCTCCGCGGCTGTCTGCGCGCCCCTTGCCGGCGTTTGCCGGCTAAGCCAGCTTCGGGTGCTTTGAGCATTCGCACCCAGACGCTCCGGAACGCGTTTACACGCGTTCTGGTGCGTCTGTGTGTGAACGGGGAAAGCGCCCGGAGCTGGCTTAAGCTTTCCGCCTGAACGCGTTCCATTTCGAACGCGATGCAGTGCGGAAATGCCTCAGATGTTGCCTAATTGCATACAATGGGCAGAAGTGTGAATTGGCCTCAGGCCTTTCATACAATCAAAATATTTAGAAGTATTCATTGTACCATCAATGGAGCAAGCACCAGGTGAGGTAAGGGCACAATTTTGCCCTGTCATCTGGGAATACCTTCATTCATTTGTCATGATCCAAGCCAGCTTTGATCTCTACAGGTAAGTCAGAAGTGACATGCCGACAGCACACCAACACATTACCACATGCCAACTCCTCCATTCATGAATGTTCCAAAACATTTGTATGAATATGAATGACAATGTACAAATATTGTAATATTCGATTCATATACAAATGTCCGAATCAATACAAATTTGTATGAGTATCGAATGTTACAAATATTTGTGCACGTCCCTATACATGAAGCAACCCCACCTAGCAGCATTGTAATGGTGCTACATTCCCCCAGTCAAGAGGCCTTTTGCGCACTACATCCGGAATGGATGTAGTGCACGAGGCCTAAGTAACTTCAGGACGCTTTAGCTGTTCACACAGAGGAAGGCAGAAATGCGTGTGAACGCATTCCTGTGCACCTGTGTGCGAATGCTGAAAGCATTCGGAAGTTACTTAGCCGGGAAAGGCCGGCCAGGGGCGGGGATATGGCCTGCAAGGCTGCCTGCCATTGGGTGCGAGCACCCAGGGGCGGGCAGCGCTGTCAGACCGCTTGCCCCGCTTCGTGTCAACTGTATGGGGCTCGATCAAGCCCTGTGCAGCTGGCACGCAGCTACCCGGGCACCCGGGCACCCATCGCGGGGCCCGGGGCAAGCTCCCTATGGGGCAGGACCCCTTCGGAGATCGGAGCACCTGGCTCCGGTCTCCGAAGGCTTCCCCCCAACCCCGATCGCGCCCATCTGTGGGGTGTAGGCGCCTGGATGTAGGTGCCTACACCCCGCAGATGATTCCCCAACCCCCCCGCACTTCACCTCCACCCACCGCACCCACCCACCCCTGACCATGATCGCACCCATCTGCGGGGTGTAGGTGCCTGGATGTAGGCGCCTACACCCTGCAGATGATTCCCCCCTCAGGGCTCGTGGACACGATGCGCGTGCGCGAAGCTCCTACCTCTTGGATGTCTGGGCTCGTACTGAGCCCAGGATGCCGGGAGTGCACACCATGTGGAGCACTGTGGCCCCCTATTGGATGAGCGCCTACACCCCACGGATGGGCACGATCGGGGTTGGGGAAAACCTTCTTAGACAGAACCCACTTGGGTTCCATCTAAGAAGGGGTCCCTCAGCCCCTTGCCCCTAGCCAGCCCGAGATCGGCCTCCTCCCGAAGCCAATCCTTGTGACTCCCTGACTCTGGCAGCCACAATGGAGCTGCCAGGGCCGGGAAAGAGCCACGTCCCCGTGAGCAAGGCAACCTTGCCCGGCCAGCAATTGTGCGGGCACACTGCCCCTGGTCGATGGCAGACGGGACCCACTGAATTGTGGGTCCGCTCTGCCATCGACCAGCATCAGTGACCCTGGTAGATGGGACAGGGGATCCACTAAGTGGTGGGTTCCCTGTCCCATCTACCGGCGTCGGCGCGCCTGCACGATCGCCAGCCCAGCAAGGCTAGTGAACAGTGCAGCTCACATCAGCTGTGAGGCCGATTTTCGGCCAATGCTGGCGGGAGGGGCCTTTAAGCATGTGCAAACGCTTCCCTCCCTGAACGACCTGGGGCGCTTCAAACGCACACGGATGGATGCAGAGCACTTTAAAGTGCTCTGCATCTGGAACGCTTGGAAGACAGCCCGGAACGGGCTGGGATGCAAACCCGGCCACGGCAATGCGAATGCCGCGTTCCAGGCTGTCTTCCAAGCGTTCCAAAACCCCATGTGCGAAAAGGCCTTAGATCCAGCCTCAATTGTTAATTCTGTGTGGTCAGAAATAGCATCACATATGTATATTCATTAATGATCCTAGGATCCTAAGAATGAATCAGCACCAACTAAATGCCAGAGTTTAGGTGTTATCACACCTGACCAAAAGCACAGCACATTTCAGTAGGAGCAGTTAAGATATGATTCATTAACTGAGAAACTAACGCAATCAAATTGTATCAGCATCAAATACTATGGGTGGAAATAATTCAACTCCTTCCTTCTTCTCATGCAGTCTTACGCAATCTAAAGGTTAACTTACTGTACCTAGGATTATTCTAACACCTAGCATTGGTGTATAAGACACAACATACAGCATAAGAAAGCAGTTTTTCACAGAAACTAAGCTCAGAGAAATCAGGAGCCTGTTCACCCTTGGCTTTTTTCTGGAGTATATCTCAGGATAGGGGATGCAGACTCTGGCAGGCCTCACTTGGGACACCCTATAGCATGCACTTGCATGTGGACAGCAGGCCCTTATTCCAGGATAGATTCCAGAATAAAGCCAAGTGTGAATAGGCCCCAGGATTGGAAAGAACATGTCCAGTGCCCTGCTATGATCACTAGTGCTCAATTTACTAAAGGTTTGCGTAAAGAAGTGCATCTTAATTAAGGTCCAAATGCATACAGTAATCGTGCCTGATGGACCTCAGAGGGGATGCTGCTCCACAACCTGAGGGCAATTGCTGAGAAAACCCTCTCACTCTTTCCCATCTCCACCACCAAGAGGACATTCCTAGTAGATCATAAAGGATAGGCAAGTCTATATGGAAGGAAGCATTCCTTTAAATATTTGGGGGTCCGATACATCAGGTTAATGATAGAACCTTGAATTACATGCAGTAGTAGATCAGAGGAGATTGTGGTTCCTTTAGGACTACATCCAGCCACCAGTTCCCATCAGTAGCCTGTATGGAAACTGGTGACCTGTACTCTAACCTTCTGCTCCATTGCCCATAGTTCCATGAAATACCAGGGGTTCCACACTTGGAAGCAATCATATTGAGGGCCCAGTTCATCTCACAATTGCACAGTGAGACCAGAGCATTAACAGAAGTGCCTTTCATGTCAACTAAAAAGTCCCCCAGAGAATTCGTGAAAATTACCCAAATGCCATAAGTCTCCAAGGGTGGGCTATCTCAATTGATCCACCACTACAGGAGAAGCATTCTGGTACCATAAGTCCATATTTATCTGCCCCATCCACCCCAAGAATCATTTCTCCCACCTTGTGGATAAGGCAACTTCATAGGCAGTTTAGTTGTCTAGAAGTTTCCTATGTGTGCTGCCATTTGTGCAGTCTGCACCTAGTGTTCTCCAGTGGGATCACTTGGAACCTCCTCCCCATTCAACCACTGGTCTCTAGATTGGTTCTGGGAATATTCTACTGTCTCTCATACTTCATAGAAGATAAGAAAAAGGCCTCAATTCAATATCTACCAGATCTGAATGGGAAATGTAGTGTATGCTTGGATATTTTGCAAATTCCCTGATAGCAAGATATTTGGCACTTCAAAAACTCCTTGACCAGGGGTGGGAAGGAAAAAGGACATCAGTTAGATGTGAGACAGTATTCCCATATCTGGACATCCTATCTGTACCCCTTTACCCACAATCAATAATGACATAGTACATGGTCGAATGAATGGATTGCAGAAGTCCTAGTGGCCTGGCATCCTTTATCTAGGCTTTATCTTGTCCACATTGGGAACTAACATCTGTTTTAGGGTGCACTCAACTTGAGTCTGCTTTAAAATACAACTCCCTCAAGATAACATGCAGGAAGACCTCTGAAGTTTATACTCACCAACAAGCATGTATATAGCAAGATGAACTAAAGCACAGGGCCCGCCTACACTCATCTCTCCATGGTCTGAACCAGTGAGTCTGGACCAGTCAAACCTGCTTGTTCAGACCACAGAAAGGCATGATCTGAAACAGTACCAGCTGCACAGTGGCACCGGTCCAGTCCAGCCCAGCTCACATGAACTTCAGGGCTGGGCTCTGAGTGCTTTGAAGCACTAGGAAAGGAAGTTCATGGCTTTGGAGCCACCAGGGGACCCGTTTTAGTAGTGCAGTGAAATGGGCCCTTTGGTAGTCCAGAACACAGAGATATGTCTGGAGAATGTTTTGTTGTCAATTAAACCTCATGTGGTCACACTTTCACTTTAAACCTTCTTCAGTCCATCTTCAGGTCTGACTGCTTTTCATTTCTATCTGTTTAATTTATGGACTTTTCATCCTCCATTTGGACTTTCCTGAATGGTGCTTGGATCACTACAGCAACAAGCATCTCCTTGGCCAAAGCATGGAGATGCTTTGCAAAGCAGTGAGCCAAGCACCTCTAGCTGGTGGGTTCTCTCTCTCTGACTGGACTGAAGCTAGATTAGAAATTGATGATGATGATGATGATGAAGAAGAATAAGAAGAATAAGAATAAGAAGAAGAAGAAGAAGAAGAAGAAGAAGAAGAAGAGTTGGTTTTTCTACCCCGCTTTTCTCACCTATTTAAGGGGATTCAAAACAGCTGACAAAGCTTTCTATTCTTCTCCCACAACAGAACACCCTGTGAAGTAGGCAGGGCTGTGAGAGCTCAGAAGAGAGCTGTGACTAGCCCAGGGTCACCCATCTGGCTTCATGGGCGAGGGCGGCATCAAACCTGGTATTCCCAGATAAGAGTCCATCTCCCTAACCACGAGACCAAACTTGCTCACCAAAATTAGGTGTGAATGCAGCCTCTGTCATTCAAGGAGGGATTTTATTAGAATGCATTGTGTCATACAAAGTAGTTTTAAAACTGTAGTGGACCAAAGAAATGGATTCCCTTCCCCTCCAGGCACGCACACACTTTTTTTTTTAGCAGTTTACTGGTAGAATCATGAAGCCTCAAGAAAGGAATGAGAAATTTTGCAAGGAACTGGGGAGAGGCCTGCCATGGGTATAATGACAATTTGTTTCTTTATAAAGCACTAAAAGGCAAGAACCCATTCTAGACTTAAGCAAACAAAAGAGTAAGGTTTTTTTCCTGGTTTGTGGGTGAGGAGTGACTAAATTACTCAATCTTACACAAAGGCATCACGTAAGCCTACAGTATTAACTGACGAATACATTTCAGCGCACCACAGCATCCTGAAACATTCCCAGACGTTTTGATCTACTGCCATTTAGGGCAACTGTTGACCTTTGTGTTTACTGCAGCTTCTTGTCAACTCACTTGCTTCTTGATATATTATTTATTCTGATATTTAAATTTGAGATGTGCATGGATATTCAAAAATCCAAAAATCCTATTCGACTCCGTCAAATATCGACATTCGAATTCGAATGGCTTTTCAAAAATGTGAATTTAAACATCCAAATGAATTTCAGATTTTTTACTGAATAGAACATCGTATATCACTTCTGAATATTGTGTTTATTTGCACTTATAATGAGGGATGAAATCAGGATGAAAGCAGGATGCGCACAAATTCAAAAATTGGAAACGAATGTTGTCGACATTTGTATTTTCGAGTTCAAATCAAGTTTCTGAATGTGTGGATTCAGACAATCCAGATACAAACAGGATTTTTGAAAATCCAGATTTTCGATTTTCGAATGGAATATTTGAATATTCGAATCAACTCGAATTTGAATGCAAAAAATGCATTCGTGCACATCCATAATTTAAATAGCTTCCTTGGTGTGCTGGTGTGTGTGTGTGTTACATTTTTCAATATGGCCGCGTTCCCATTATAAGCTTATTTCAGTTTCAAAACGGTTTCAATCCTCGCAGTTCCCCCGTCAGGTTGGCTTAACACGCTTTCTGCGTGTTAAATCGCCCCAAAGCGTTGTAAATGTTAATCCTCATTTCAACAGGTCTCACTCCGGTTCGTGCGCTTGAAACATTTTACATTTTTTACTGTGGGAACAGTACCATGTTAAGGGATGAGAATGCATGTTTAAGGTTTCCCTTCCCCAATAGCTTGCTTCCAAAGATAGTGAAAAATCCTGTAAAAATCCACCCCTTACAGCAGCAGCTACACTGTAGCCATCCACACACTTCACACCTGATAACAATGTTGCAATTTTGCACAATTCTGCCTCTTTGAAAGTTCTGACCTTTAGAAAGGGAAAGGAAAGGAAAGCAGCTGCCGGTTCTTGGAGATGTGTGAATGTTTAAGGCTTGAGTTGCTGCTGCTGCTGTGTGCCCTGGGCAATGGGGAGAGGAGGGGAAAGAATTGCTGGCTGCCTAGTGCCATTTTTTCTCCATCCAGGCAGGCGGCATCCATCCAGCCACACCGCTAAGTTCCATGAAGGGGTCCCTTAAGGTTGGCGTGTTCACACCAGGTGGAAGAGGGCAGGGCAGCCCCAAAAAGCGGCTTTTACAAAGTAGCCACTTGAATCCCCCCTTGAGTCATGTACGCCACGTACGATCCTCAGAATCCCGATCTAACGCAATTAAAGTTGAAAATAATGGGAACAGGCATATTCGCGTTAGCATCCAGTTCTATTATTTCAGTTTACGGAAACCGAGATAAGCTTGTAATGGGAACTTGGCCTCAGTTTCAATATGTTATATATTTTATTCCTATTGTGACCTGCCCTGAGAGCTATTGGTGAGGGGTGGGAGATAAATTCCCTAAATAAATAAATATCACATTTACAGACTGCTTGTGCTATTGACAAAAAAAAGGGGTAAAAGAGGAAATCTAAATGTATGAAATGAAAACAGTGTAAAGAAACCTCAGAAAGTTTCAGGGGATATAGGACAATTAACAGAATATATTCTAATAGACTAATAATAATTTTTAACAAAATAATAAAAATATAACAAACCTATAAAATTGCCCTGACAAAATGCCCACCGCAATACAATGTACACTGATAACCTGAATATCTAAGGAAAGTAAATGTTGTAACTCAACCACCTCAGAAAAATGGAATCTCTAAGTCCATTAATCATTAACAGTAATCATTAGTTCATTGCTATTCAAGCCAGGGCATAGTCCCGAATGTAAATTTATAGAGGACAGGCTGCTAATGGCTGCTAAAATGGATGCCATCTCTGGGTTGGAGATACAGGCAGGATTCTTGTAAAAGCCATTTGCAGGGATTTGAGAGCAGCTGAAGGTTCTACCTTCATCTTCTGCCTGAGAGGCTCAGAAGCATCTGTGTGAGATGGGATTCTGGATGAGATGGGCTGTGGCCTGATCCAGGAAGTCTCCTTTTATGTCTTTATGCCTGCATGTCAAGATCACCACCCACAATCCTGGATGAGACTAGGCAAGGACCCAGAGAGCCTTTTCACACTTCAGCTCATGTCCTAGGGAGGCGAGATCCTGGAATACTTTGGGCATCTGCACTTACAGACACCCAAAGCATTCAAAACTTACCTGGCACTTTCCTAGACACCAGCAAAGTGCATTCCCTGCTGCAGTGCCATTGCCAGGGCAACCAGTTGCCACAGCATGCAGTCACTCCTGTGCCACCACTCACATGCTCCCCCTGCACCATTTATAACTGGAAGAGATGTTCCACACCTATACAGGCAGGGGAGAGGAACTCTGGCACACATGGAGCCATTTCTAGTAAAGAAGAGGCTCTGTGTGGTACAGATGATCCATGTGAGAGATCCTGCTGGCTTTATCTATAAAGTAAGTGCAAATTCACCCAGAGAGTTTCACAGTGAATGAACATGCAGTATAATTGAAGTTATAAAATTATATACTTTACACATATCCCACCCAGCCAGGCTATCCACTATATGAACATCCTTGTATCCCCTCCCCTTGTTTTTCCAAGTTCTGGCTTTGATAATCTCTCAGTTACCTAATCATCCTTTACCCACCACTTTTGGGGGGCCTCCAGACACAAGTTGAAACCCATGATTCTTCTAATTGCCATACCTATCCACCTCAATCCCAATACAGTTCCAGGTAAGTCTATAATATCAGCAAATGGAAAATCCAGCAACAACACTGGGTTCTCTGTGATCCTGATTCTTCATGTCCTCTTTTAAAATACTCAGATGCTAGCAAGCACCGAAACAGACCAATGGAAATAGGCGGGCGCTTGCTAACACAGAGATATTATGATGTACTGTTAAAAAAATAAAACCTCAACTATCATTTGTTGAATCCACATAGTGATTTATTCAGAATGAACTTTATACAGTGCACCTTATTCTTGCCTAGAGTAGATCGTCTGGACAGGTTCCCTCCTCTTCTACCTAGTCCTCCCATGACTAATATCCTATCTCCTTGCATATTAACTATGTACTGGTTGTTGCCACCTGACCTTGACCGATAACTGCCTTCCCCACATATTCTCCTCAGAAGCAACTTTACCTCAGAGGTAACAAGGAGGTGATAATTTGGGCTATATCCAGGCATTACTTACGTATTCCATTATATCCTGGAATAAAGCATGGATATCCAAATATAATGGAATAAGTAAGTGACATCTGGATCCAGCCACAATTACATTACAATCGGGGTTTCAATCAATCAATTATATACACAGATTATACAGTCACAGGGTATAGCAGGCAAGCCATGCTTGACAGGTGTTTAGGAAGAGGAACAAAAATACAAAGGTGAGAGGCAGGATTGTCCCAGGAATGCCTTCTGCCATTCTAGAATGGGTGAGAGAGACAGGCAGGATGCCCCTCAAGGCCATCTGCAGGGACATGAGAGCAAGCAAAGGTTTTGCTTTTGTCTTCTGCTTGAGATGTTCAGAAGCAATTGGTGGGTCTCTGTGTGAGACAAGATGCCAATTCACACTTTGGCCTCTAGTACAGCTCTGATGAAAATCATACGCACGCCCACTAGGCTGCTACAGTCTAGAAGCATGCCCACCCTCACCAGAGCTGCACTAATTACTGATTAGGTGTAGAGTACAAAATCGAGCTCCAAACCTATACCAACGTTTACACCAGGCTTACCTGGAGCATCTGGGGGCGTGACCATTCACTCTTTGTCCACGGTAGGCAGGGAGCACATTGTGTGCTCATGTGCAGCAGTGTTGCCTGCTGGGATCGATTCCTGGCATCCTGCACACACACAGCGGTGTTGACGGTACTGATTGGCTGTCAGCTTTGTGCACAGGCTCAACACAGCCGCCATTTGGCAGGTCCCTGCATGCAGGCGCCACAGCAGCGTGGCTCGGGACTGATCCACAGGATGTGGTGTGGCACACCCCTCCAAATGTCGCCGGGATTGGGTCCTGCCCCTCTGCATCACCCTGCTGGCTTGTCACGAACTGGGTGATGTGGCTGGAAGTGGCCAATTTATCCAGTGAAATGGTGGGACCCTGGCTTTTGTGGCAGTGGCACAGCTCGACCCACGGAGGACCATTCACATTTCTAGTTGGTAAGGAGTGTCCCTCCTGGTCAGAAATGTGTATGGTCCTCCTGTACCCGGAGTGTACCGGCCCTAGTGCATAATGCACTAGGAAGGTAAGTGAAGAAACCTCTTAGATGGGCTGTGGACTGATCCAGCAGGATTCCTCTTGTTTTCTTTTGTTTTTAATTGCAGCATTTTAAACAAACGTCACATTTTCCTCTAAGCTGTGGTCACACTTACGGTTTAATCCAGCTTCACTTTCTGAATGAGAGAATACATCGGCAAAGTGACAAGTTGTTTTCCTTCAGTGTTAAATAACTCAGAAAATTCACCTTTGGGACAGATAATGTGGAGAGAAAATTACTGGTCACTTTGTTGATGTCTTCTCTCACTCTGAAAGTGGACTGAAGTTGGATTCAAACTTAGGTGTAACCACAGCCTTGCTTTCCGGAGGCCCCTTTATCTCCACATAGTGTGAGAACTCAGATTCAATCAGGTAGGCCAAAAGACAAGGGCCCACGTCTTGCTCAGTGAAAGACAGCAGTGCAGGTTGGCTGTTTGTTTGTATTTCTAACCCACCCTATACCTGAATGTCTCAGGGCAGGTTACATTAAAATTACTATACAAGCAGACAGAATACATTAGCTGTAGTATGAAAGTCTAAGCAGCATGACTTATGCTACCTAGAATTTCCTAGTCTTGTACATATGAAGTATGCATTTGAACAGTGTCTGTTGCTGTTTCGTTATCCGTTTCTCCCTTAGACAGCAACTTCTGCTTCCAGTATTTTGCAACAATCTTTATGAGCAACAGGGGCATGATTGCAATAATACTACCAGCCTATAATCTTCAGATTTGCGTATGCTTCATCACACTTCCAGCATCTACAGACGACATTTGTAATCTTAAACACTGAATGGTACCGGTAATGATGCACCTTGCAGAAATTTAAGCCAAAATTCCCCGGTTCTCAAAGCAGGTTTTTCCCATGCAGCTACAGGCCCAGGAAGCTAGAAAAGAAAGCCGAGTGCTGCTCCCAAATTTTAAAAGGGAGCCATTTAAGGTGCAGATGGTAAGAGACAATGTGGGACTTGAAAAAGATACTGCCGTTTCCTCTTGCATCACACCCACCAGACACAAGAAGAGATCCCAAGCTTATTTTGACATCTGGTGAGGACCTTTTAGTAGGGATGTGCACAAATCGTTTCTGGGCATTCGGTTCGAAATGAACCAAATGTTCAAAAATTCGCATTCGTACAAATAGAAGGCATTTGAATGTGGTAAAATTCTATTTAATACAAATCTATTCATACATATTCAAACGAACATTCAATACGTATCAGATATGAATGAATACGCATCCAATATATATCTGATACAAATGAACAGATTCATATCTGATACGAACAGATGCGTATCTAATATGAATAGATACGTATCTGATACGAATGGATACATATCTGAGGTGATTAAATATGTATCTGATAAGTTTCCCCAGTTTAATGAATGTCCGAACTATTTGTACGATTGTCCAGAAACATTTGTATTCATTCAAATGTTAGCATACCAACATCATAACATTCTATTTGAGGTCAAATGTCCAAATTTGGCCGATTTTCAAATGTTATGAATATTTGTGCGCGTCCCTATCTTTTAGAACTGAAGCAACTGGGGCTACCAAACGCCAGTCAGGTACCAGCCTGTGGCCTTTTGTTGTTTTTCATGCTCTTGGCTGGCTTTGGTAGCCCCAATCACCCCAATTCTTAAAGCAGCCAAAAGCTGTCAAGGTAAGCATCACTATTTTGGGAAAGTTGGATTTCCCATAATGGCAAAAAAGAAAAGAAAAAAAAAGAAAGCAGGCTTGAGGCTAATTCAATTGGGAGTATGCTGCGAACTTGGAAATGCCAGGGGGAATGCAAGAGGAAAGTGCATCTGGAGGAAATTCAAGCTTTTCTTTATCGTGTTGTGACCCAGCACAGTATCTCCTAAAGGCCCTGAGAATAAAGAATTGGTAGCATGTCGACTTGCTGAAATATTGCTCATTGTGATGGCTGGGATGATGGGTGATCCCCCACATGGGAATTAAGGACAGAGAAGAACTCTTGCACTTCACTACTTTTTCTATTCCTGCAGGCTTTCATCTATTTCCAGAGTCTAGGAAAATTTGCTCCAGTTCTTTCTCTCCCAGCATTAGCAAAGAGAAGGAAGTTAGAAGTACTGGTGCATAAACACCGTTGATTGGTCCTTTGGCCTTTCAGAGCAACTGGCTTGGTGCCAAACTTAGGACCTATCTATTGCTGCACCCTGTACAAAGGGCCTCTGTCAAAGGAAAGCAATGGTGGTGAATGGAAGAAAAAAGAAACACCATGAACAGAGCAGCAGGGGAACAGATGGAGGAGGAGAAAGGAGGACCCGGAAGAATGTTACTTTCTTCATCCTCAACCAGGCAGTGACTATGTAGGAGATAATTCTATCATCCCCAGGGTTGGCACTATTGGCACCACCCAAGCGTACAGTCAGTAAATCAACCATGTAGTGAAAGGGATCCACTTTTGATTTTTATATTAAAAATTCCATCCAGGCCTGCCTCCATATCCACTGATCCGGTAAACCATAGATCCACTCAATCACGGTTGACTGGAAGCTGATTCTCACTTCAGCCCATAGATCACAATAGGTGGACATCTGGGCAAGTGTATTTACACTTTCATGAGGTCCTTAGAGCATGCAAGTGCCCCCTGGCTTCCCAGACGTGAACTAGCTGTGTTGCACAACATTGTGCAACACAAGCTCACCAATCCTTACACCACACATCCAGAAATCTGACTGCATCCAGCCAACAATCATTTGCACCTCTGCTGGCTGGAGAGGTCATTGGAGCTGCCATGCAAACATGCTGGCAGTTCTGACGACCCCCTTACATGACTGTGACTGCGCAGAGCATGAGTGTCATCATGGCAATGGGGCACCACACTCAAGATGGCAGCACCCTGCGGAGGAGCAGCCTAGTGACCAAACACAGGTAAGTGCTCAATCACATGTCCTGTGATCGACTAGTCAACGTTGGTTCACTGCACATCTTTCTCATCCATGCAACAGGAAGGGAAGTGCGAAATCACCCCGGATCAGCCTTCCCCTACTAAACAGTACCATTATTTTATTTATTATTTATTTATTTTATTATTTGTATTTCTATCCCGCCCCATACCCGAAGGTCTCAGGGCGGGCAACAATGCTTTAAAAATTCCAAACAAAACACAACAATAGATATTTGAGTGTCCACATTCAATCGAATTTTGAATGTTTAGAACATTTGTGCACATCCCTAGAAAGAACTACCAAAAAAGGGCGGGGGGAGACAGGGAAATAACCAAGTAACCCACCTAGACAAGCAATACTCCTAATACGGAAACAGCCTGCGACTGCAGTCAAGAAAATTAGTTTCACTTATTCTGTGGCTTAGGTTGACGGCAGGAAAGAGGAATAGACTTCCAAAGAATGATGACCATTTTTTTAAAAGTGTCATTGTTTTTTGTCAGATTGCAGAGTTATAACACCCCAAATATTACACAAATGTAAAAAAAAAGTAAAACCACAGACTGTGTGACAAATATGAGTCATTTGGGACTACCTCTTGATGCCAGTGGGCTCTCTATAAATTTGCTCTCTTTGGGCATTAAGCGCTACCAGCCAACAATTTTTCTCCTCCAACCCTGGTCCTCAGAAAAATCCATTATGAGGTACCTCTTCATCTGGATGGCATTTCTGCCTCTCAGTCTTGCCATTCCAATTTTGTTCAGCTCTGCAGCATCAAGCCCTGAGGACTGGAAACTTTTAGAGGTACGTGCAGAATAGATGTTTGGGCACTAGAGCTTAGCAGAAACAGTGCCAAAGGGGGAGGTTTGGCAAATGGGGACAATCACCAGGGTGTTTTTAGAGAGACTTCAATATTTCTGCATGTTTGAGGTTCATGTTTTGATATTTACTTTGTTTGCTTGTCTATCATCATGAATTTCTTGTTTAGAAATGGCTTTTCTGCTGCACTGTCTTCCTTTTCTTAAAAGTGTCTTCTTTTATAATTCCAACCCACACATATGAGACTTTTCACTACATATATGTATATTTCATTTTTCTCTTTGGTTTCGCTGGTCAGTCCGATCTAGGGAAAATCGCTTATCTTTTAAAAGGGTCCAACAAGAAGTTAACAAAGATAGTAGTTAGATATATTGAATCTATTATTCGGAGGAGAGACGAAAAGATGTCTACGTGTGAGATCTAGTGTGTAGTTTATGGTTGTTGTTGTATCTATCCACGTGTTATACCAAGTCCTCACTTTTAATTATCAATTAATGGCCTCGACTGTATAAAGAGATTTCAATATTTGTGTACTCTTTTATGCCAATAAAGGTTTTTTGATTTGATTTTATATCCAGCGCTATATTTTGAATCTAGCTTCAGTCCACTTTCAGAGTTTTCTTTCAGTTTTAGCTAAGGACCCATCTACATCTGAATTTAAATTCAGCTTCAGTCCATCTCCAGAGTGAGGGATCATGTCAGCATTTTCTTTCCACGTTATCTAATTCAAACATCTCTCCATCTGATGTCTTAATACAATATTGCAATTAAGGAATGTGATTTGCATTGCACGACTCTAGCTTGCTACATTGCTCTATAAAAAGAATACAAACTCTATGATTAGCATGCAATATGTTGCTTACCTGTGCCACTGGGGTAGGGAAACTAATCAACAGAATAAAATGAATTGTGGAGCAAAGAATAGACCAGGCTCAGCTGGACATCTAGAGATGCCCAAGAGAATACAAACGATGCAGATTTGGATTATAATTCTCATGATACACTGAAGGAAGGCTGATAAAAAGTTGTACTATTTTCCAAAGTTTTTCTGTATTTCATAAAGATAGAACAGTAACATGCATTAAGAAATAGAGGAAATCCATTTGTTTGAGCTTTGTTTCTTCTGATCCTTGTTTACTTTCCCACTATCCACAGGCCATCTGCCATTCCTGCTGTGACTTATTCCTGTGGGGTCTTTGGCTGTATCCTCAATTTGTAAACAAGAAATAGGCATAGAATGAAAATTCAATTGTCACTCACTTCTGGGGTGTTTTTCCACTGTCACTAGAAGTACCCATTAAGTACCCATTAATGGGTACAAAAATGCCATTACCAACCCATTAATGGGTACTTAATGGGTACTTTTAGTGACAGTGGAAAAACACCCCTGAGTACACTTTTAGGAATCATTGCCAAGGATGATTAGGGCCAACAAGAATGGTTTTTTAAAAATCAATCTATGAAATTTACTACTAGAAGAAGTAATGAGAGTAACCAGTCTAGATAGCTTTAAGAAAGGTTTAGACAAATTCAAGGAGGTCGGGAGTATCAATGACTATTAGAATTGATGCCTAAGCATCACCTCCAGGTTAGAGAGACATGCAGGATGCCTCTAAAAGCCAGGTGAGAGCAGGTGAAGGTTTTGTCTTCCGCTTGATCATGCTGAGAAGTAAATGGTGGCCACTGTGTGAGACAGGATGCTAGATGGGTTGTAACTTGATCTAGCAGGGCTCCTCTTAGGTTCTTAAGTGGATTTCTACTCATATGGCTTTCAGTTCATACAAATTTTTGTTTTCCAGTTCCATATCCATGTATGAAGTACAAATACTCATTCCACTTGGGTCCATGCACCTCTGCAAGAACTTTGTCATTTATAGCTAAATGTTATCTACACATTTCAATATGGGCTGTAGGCTGAGTGGTAGAGCAAACTACCTAGAAAGGAGTGGGTTTCAGGTTCAATTCCTGCCCTCTATCTGAAAGTAGACAATGACAAACTGCATACATACCTCCAGCTAGAAAACAATACAGAGGTGCCCATGGAGGTACCCATGTAGTCAATCAGGAGTCCAACCTACTTGGATACCCTGCCCAATATGGCCAATCCATGGTAGAGCATGTTGTATGCTTAGCTCTCAGAAACATCTCCTTGTAGAGGAATGATACAAATCTTTTGCTGCAGGTGAAGAATGAAGATCATGTGTCAAGAGACTTAGGAGAACAGTCTGACTGAAAGCTTCACTTTCTCCACATCAGTAGTGGGACCCGATATACAAAGAAGCAAGACTTTCAATTGCCCTATTGTCCTGCCTCCCCTGCTTCACAGACACTTATTGCAAAATTTGTGTCCTTTCAACATTCTTAAACCATGGGAGGGGAAACAGAGGAAGGAAAGAAAAGGAAGAGATCTGTTTTAAAGTGGAGTCATCTCAAAGGCTGTCCATAGAAAAATCAAATAATAATAATAAGCAAGGATGTTGGGTCACTACAGGTGTTAATTCATAACCCAACACCCTTACTTACTATTATTATTATTATTGTGGTGTTCCTTTTATCCATCCTTTATCATCAGAATAATTAATTTTTGTTTTGAATATCTCCTGCTGAGAAGACAGGCCTTCAGTGATGTGTTTGATTTTTCTATGGACAACCTTTGAGATGACTCCACTTTAAAACAGATCTCTTCCTTTCCTTCTGTAAATGTAAAGCTAACAGTAGTCTAAATATCTTGATTGCTAGGCTAGAAGTTAGGAAACCTTTGCATGTGAATTCCCCCTTGGCCATGAAAAGATCTTTGGGTGCCTTGAGCCAATCATTTCTACCCACCTTAATGAAACTTTTGTGAAAATATAAGGCAGAGAAGAGGACAAAAAATGAGGAGTAAAAAGCCCACCTGAATCCTATTTAGCCTCATTTTGTTCCATAGGTGTCAGAAAACTACAACCTATGATCATCACTTAGCAAAGGGTTGGAGAAGGCTATCTGATGTACATCTACTGTACCTGAAGACTAAGGGTTTGTTCACACTTAGCTGCCTGGAATGAGTATTCCAGGGCAGTTAAGTACAGGGATAGTGGCCTACTTTTGCACCAAGAGCCCCAGTGCTGTCTCTAATTTAACTACAGGGGCTTAGCTGTAGACGGGCTATCCTGGTCAATCACCATGGCAACGGCCGTGGTGACATCTCCTGCATGTCCAGCCATTGCTATGGCAATCACAATGCAGCACACATTTTCAGAGCTGAAGCTGCTCTACCTCACCCACGTGTGTTTGCACTGGAAGATGCTGCATTTGGGAGCTCACTAGTTCCCTTGCATCTCCTAGCAAAGCTGTGGAGCAGTAAAAACTGCAGCACAGCTTCAGAGGAACTGGGGTGCTCCTAGATGCTCTCAGACAGAAGCAGTGGTGTGGTGTGCAGACAGAGAGACCTGGAGCATCCCAGAATGTGCCCCAGAGATAGGTGCAAATGGGCCCAACACAAGTTTAGGAAAAGGAAAGGCTATTAATTACCAGTAGAGAACCTTTTCATTCTGCCAGCAATGATATTGGGTCCTAGCTGGATTAGCAACTGGCAAGTAGGCCCTAAAATCAGTACAGGAAGGGGAGCAGTGAAAGAGTAAAGCAGTCATTTGCTACCAGCTTTTGATCTTTCTAAAGCATGGGAAATTGCACTGGAACAAACCCAGCCAGTAGCTGCTATTCATTAGAATATGGGCACCTGGGGTCTCCTTTAGACCACACCAGCATGCAGAAGGGAGGCTCCTACCACACTCACTTGCCCTCTATACCAGCCAATGTGGAATGGAGATGTGCAAGAATATTCAAAACATTCAAAATTAGATTGAATTTGTTTGAATTCAGACATTCGAATTTGAATCGGATGTCTATACATTTGTTTTAAAGGATATTCAAATGTTTTGAATCATTCATACAAATTATTCGGACATTCATATGTGTATGTTTACATACACATTACATACGTATCAGTACACATCTTATTCATATCCATATGCATTTGTATGGCTACATACAGGATGAAAATGGGATGCATATGTGATAAAAACGGGATGTGTACAAATGCATATGGGTGCATACGGACACATTCAAATGTTGTTGACATTCATATCTTTAAATATGAATCAAATGTTTGAACAAATAGATATGAATGTATTCAAATGTATTCATAAGAATATAAAAACATAAGAGAGGCCCTGCTGGATCAGGCTACAGCCCGTCTAGTCCAGCATCCTGTCGCACACAGTGGCCTGCCAGATACTCATTGGCATCTCAAACAGAGACAAGGACAAACCTTTTCCTTCTCCCTGCCCCCCCCCAGCCTGAAAGATGTACCTAACCTTTCATTCTAGTAGCCATTGATAAATCCGTCATCCATAAATTTGTCTAACCCTACCTTAAAGCCATTTAGACTGGTAGCTGTCACCACCTCGTCCAGCAGCACATTTCATAAACCGATGACCCTTTGGGTGAAGAAATACCTCCCCTTGTCTGATGTGACTCTCCTACCCATCAGCTTCATAGAGTGCATTTATTTATTTTTTCTCTATTCATATGAATTCAAAAATTCAAATATTAAATTCCACTCCCTTACAACCAAGAGCAGTTTGTCCAGCAAGGTGGACCACAGGTGCTGGCTTTGACTCCTTCAGAAAAACACATCTCTTCCAACATTCGGTGAACTCATTCAAGACTTTTCATTTTCCAATCTAGGTTTATCTTGACAAGTTCTTCCCCTCGATTAATAAAGATGCGGGTCACAATTTTGAAGGACAGCTCAAAGAAATGCAGAAATTTTTCCATCTGAGAGTCACAGGGAAAATGGACAGAGAAACTATGGATGTAATGAAGCAACCTAGATGTGGGGTTCCAGATGTCTCGGAATCATTCCGATCTGGAGATGGATCAAGATGGAGAAAGAATGTGCTGACTTACAGGTAAGTTAGATTTCTGTTTCATCTTTCACACACACACACAAAAAGCAAGTTCTTTTTCCAGTGTATTCACGAGTTGCATTTCTCTCTTGCTCCAAGAATTAATAACTACACTCCAGACATGCCTAGAGCCAGTGTGGATGCAGCAATAGCAAAGGCATTCAAGGTGTGGAGTGATGTGACCCCACTGCAGTTCAGGAGAACCTCAAGACCTGCAGATATTGAAATTTTCTTTGCTCATGGAGGTAAGACCTGCTTGTACTTACTGGCTAGGTAGTCCACACAATGGCACATACATGCATGTACACATATACATTGTGGGTAATTTCTACTATGACCTAGCCTGGGAACTTCTGGTGAAGGGTGGAACATGAGGAAGGATGTCAGCCAGTTTGGTCTTGTGATTGTGAACCAGTTTGGTCATGTGGTTAGAGTGTAAGACTCTTATCTGATAGTTTCCAGTTTGATTCCACACACTTACATGAAACCAGCTGGGTCACCTTGGGGTAGTCACAGCTCTCTTTCTGAGCTCTCACGGTCCCACCTACCTCACAAGGTGTCTGTTGTGGAGAGAAGAAGAGAAGGTTTGTCATCTACTTTGAGTCCCCTTAAAGGTGAGAAAAGTGGGGCATAAAAGCCAACTCTTTTAATTTCTTTAAAAATAAATAGAATAAAACCACATTTCATATCTAATTCGTTATATGGATCCACAATAATTCTTTTACACAGAAAAAAAATCTCTTTCCTGTTTCTTTTCCCTCTGACCCTTCAAACCTCTTTCAGATGCTCTTAAGCTGCTTCTCTTTACCCCCCCCCCCCCGCAATGCTTGGCAATGATGTTTACTACATTTTCTTTCAAATTTAGCTCATGGAGACAATGGCGTTTTCGATGGAAGAGGAGGAACGCTGGCTCATGCTTTTTTCCCTGGGTCAGGCATTGGGGGAGACGCCCATTTTGACGAAGGGGAGGCATGGTCACAGTACAACAGAGGTAACCATTCATTAACAGCGTCTGATAGTTTCTAGTTTTTGCAGTCTTCTTTTCTCTAATCCATGGCTGCATCCACATGGGCTCCGTTTATTGCGGTGTTGAATTGGGGCAGCCCCAATGCGCATTCTAACTCAAATTAACATGTCCCCATGTGATTGAGGACAGCGTGGGTTCAAGGCAAATCCGCCTGTCTCCATGAAAACCACGGTAAACCCCTTCATCGGGGAACCACATCCATTTTTCTCCACCCCCTCCCCCCAATAGGAAGCCCAGCTGACGTCACCATGTCCTGTCGCACCGGCTGCAGCAATGACAGGGGAAAGCCCTCCTGGTTTACACCACATACAGCTTAGATAAGATAAAAAATGATAAAAGGGGGGCTCAGTGCTTCAATCACTTTAGCCGCGGCTCAGTGCTTCAATCACTCTAGTGGAGGTGCCCACCTCTACTTGACAGTGAGCACACGTTTGCCTGACAGCAGCTTCTTCTGATCTTTTCAGCTGACTGCAGGGAAGCCATGGGCGCTTTGCCCATTAAGGTGATCAAGCACTCGTGCACTAAATCAAGCCCTTTACCCACACGTGCCTTGCCAATCGGGCGATCAGGGAAGGGCGGTGTCTTGCTTGTAGCCAGAGAGGCACTTGGCGACCCATCTGACACCCTCATCCCTTCTCTTCCTTTGAAGAAATCCCCCGATGGCAGCACGTACAGCAGGGACAGCAAGCACAGGTGAAACCTTGCCCGCTAATGCTGCGATTGCCAATCTCCACCTCCAATACCCCAGGAGAGTCCCCAAGACTCCAGGATAATGCATGATTGCCTCCTAATTCACATCAAGAACAGTTGGAAAGGGGGGGGTTGCCACGGATTTGTGCCATTTTCCCACATTTGTCACGGATTAGAGGCTTTTCATGGGGACGCTCCAAGATGAACTCAGGTTCACCTTGGAGTATTTTCAGCATGGGGATGCACCTGATCAAGCACAAAACTTATAAGGTTAAACCATAGTTCCATGAAAAACCTTGAAAGAGCAATACAAAGCCATTTGAGAAGATAGATGTTTAAGAAATACTTAAGCATGAGCCAGTTTGACCTTGTGGTTAGAAAGCCAAACTATCATCTGGTCATTTCCCAGTTTGGTTCCGCATTCCTCCACAAAGCCATCTGGGTGAACCTGAGCTCATCACAGCTCTCTTTCTGAGCTCTCACAGCCCCACCTACTTCACAGGGTGTCCATTGTAGGGAGAAGAACAGAAGGTTTGTCAGCCACTTTGAGTCCCCTTAATGGTGAGAAACATGGGGTATAAAAACCAACTCTTCCTCTTCTATAGATGTCAAAGTAACATTTTTAAAAAGTACACAAATTGAGATTGGTTTTTAAAATGACCGTATTCATTTGGAAATAGGATGGAACAAATTCCTGTGTATGGCTAGATGATACATCAAAGTAGCAATGTCACTTGATTTTTAAATAATTTTTCTTTGGATGCGTCCAATGGCAAGAATCAACCACATGATCTAAAGAAGACATGGGAGGCAATTATGGATCTTTTGCCACCATTTTACTACTTGTCTGCCGTCTCCTTTCATTAACATTGCTCTTGCAAATACCTGGAAGCCAGCCTCCTTTTTGTTTTTTATGCATGCTTAGGTGGCTTCTGCTTTCCAGGTATTTGCAAGAACAAGGACAATGAAAGGAGCCAGCACACAGGAGTAAGTTATAGCTATTATGGGAAACAGCATTGTTGCCAAATTTTGCATAATAGAGATATTACAGGATATCTCCTTGATATCCTGAGACTATATTGGCAATGCCACACTTCTGTGTGGGATTCCTAATACAGTTCTGGGAAAATTGGAGTTTTTAGCCCACATCTAGAAACACTGTTTATTTTGGGCCACCTTGGCATACACCAGCCTGACCTACCATTCTTGATCACGTTTGTTATTAAAACAGAAATCTTAATCCACTCAACCAGTTACCCAGAATTGGTGATACCATTCAGATGGAAACCTATGCACAAAGGATCGTATTTTAAAAATGTTTCAAGAATATGTTTATGCATTATTGTTGTTGTTGTTGTGACCTGCCCTGGGACTGCTTGATGAAGGGCAGGATATAAATTCTTAAATAAATAAATACTTTGCATTTAAATGCACACATGTATGTGTTTGGAAAATGCAGTGAAAAACATACGGAAGTGTCTTTTTTATTGTTCAGCAAGTAAAACATTTTGAAAAGTACTAATGAATGCATATAGTATGTGCAATATGTATACAATTTGCACCAAAGAACCTGTGCATTATGCATTTTTGGGGCAGAATTCTAAAAAAAAGGCAACATAACTGTGAGAGAAATAACCTATGGTTAAAACTGGGGGTGATAACAGACTTTTCCAAGGAAATGCTCTGCTGGGGTGAAGTTTTCATGTTGTTGTGCCTTCAGAGTTTCAGGCCAAATGCCAGTAAACATCAGAAGAAAATTTTCTGGAAGCAGAGATAGGAATGTAGATTCGTCACCAGCCTTCTATTTTTGTAATTTTTTAACAGTCATCTTACTTCCTCCTTTGTTTTTTTTTCTCTGTGCTAGAAGTGAACTTGTTTCTTGTTGCTGCGCATGAATTTGGACATTCTTTGGGACTTTCTCACTCTAGAGTCCGAGGGGCTTTGATGTTCCCTACTTACTCCTACATGAACCCAAATAACTTCCAGCTCCCAGGTGACGATACACGCAGGATCCAGAGGTTATATGGTGAGTTCCATGTGAAAACTCTGTTTTCTGCCTTGGATGCCAGAATAACTTAATATTGGACGTTGTGAATTTTTACAAGGAACACACCATTTGCAGAAAACTGTCAGGATCAATGCCCATGTTTACCCATGTATCAGTACTAGAGATATGTCAAACTGGCTCGGTTGATTTGCAGCGAACTGGTGTGTTTCTGTGGTTCACATGCAAACTGAACCATGCTGTTCGCAACACCCAGTTTGAAGGTAGTTTGGTTTGATTCACAGCAAACTGCTAAATTTTAGTTAATGCACATTAACTACCCCAAGGCAGTACTGATGGCTCAAGGTTTTGCCATCCTCCCAGAAGCAATCTATGCACCATTGTAGAGTGGCGGTATCGACTGAGATCATTATATTGACAGAGGAATGAGAGTAGATATCTACCTGGTTTGTTTGTTTGTTTAACTATTTGGAGAAACAGAACTTAGCAATAAGTTGATGTTTTCTGAAGCTACATCTGTGCTTTGTTAAGCACCATGGGTGTGGCTACCATGAGGCTGCAGAGACTGGTAGTCAGGATATCCTCCTGGGTGACATGTTTTACTGCTCCCAGAGAAGCTCTGCTATTCAAAGTGTGATGGATCCTGGCACATTGTATCTGAGGAGAGAGAAAAGGGATGAGGAGATTCCTGATATTGCATCCCAGCCCTTATTAACACAGTGCACCACAAAGGTGCAGCAGCCTGTGTTGATTTTTCTTATTAAATTTCCAAGTTATCCTTCTACTTGGAAACTCAGGTTGCAATTCTGACTTTATTTTTCCTGTACTTTCCTGTATTTTTGTTTTAGCTTTTGTCTTTTTACTGTTGTCACCTGCCCTGGGATGCTCAGGTGAAGGATAGGGTATAAATAAATAAGTGAATGAATGAATGAATGAATATCCTATAATTACATTAAGATTGCACTGTGTCTGAATTTTGAAGCCATATGTGTTTGTGTGTATGTACATAATTATTTATTTTTATTCTTTCTCTTTCTCAGGAACGAAAAGTTCCAGTGGAACTTCATTATGATTACTGACATAAAGAACTTATTCTTGTATTACATGCTTGGGAAGAAGTGACGTTCTTAAATAAAGCACAGTATTATACATTTCTAGTTTTTTATCTGCATTTTTTCCCTTGGAGAAATTTCTGCCCCATGCACAGGACAAACTTGATACAACTATTCTTCATATAGTTGTGATAAACTGGGCCACCATAATGCCATCAAAACTATGTTGACTGAGCTGCGTCTCCATTACTGAAAGAGGTAGCTCTGTTTCCAGTGGATAGGGAAGGCGCCTTCATCCCTGGCACTCTCTTTGTCTCTCTTTTAAAGCAAGGAGGCACCATTTTCTGCAAAAGAACCTGCCCTGCTTCAGAAGGGCCTCTGTGAGCAATTGCACTCCAAAACAGCACACATAGGGTGCAATCAGACAGGCCTTTTTCAATCGCCTCTTTTAGAAATGTGTCCCTTCTGTAGCCATTCAAAATAATAATGCTACCTCATATTTTCACATTACTTTCCCTTTTTCTCAAAATCAGGCTACACCTTCCTAACAACAAGTGCTCACCACTGTTTGGCCAGCCACCTGCCCAGCTTTCCAGAGGCCTGATTGCACCCTGAGCATTTATTCTTGTGCTGCAACTGGCTACAATCCTTCTTCTGTTTCCCCTCCCAATGTAATTGAAATAAAGAGTCATTTTTTTTGTTATTTTCTGCATGAGAAAGAAATGCCTGTTCCCAGGCTTCAGGAGACAGTCAGGCACATCCCCAACTCCAATCCTTCCAGGGGGTGGCCCTTTAAGCACATCTGATCACACTCACAATAGTTTCAAAGTTGTCCATTGCTGGCAAAAATGGAGATACAGCAGCAGTGTGTTCCTTTTGGGGATGGTGAAGGTGCTCTATGCAGGTAAATGGAGACACAGCCTGGGTTTCCCCTCTGCAGTGCCACTGATAGCCTAGAGCTAGAACTGTCTTCTACCACACCACTGATTTACAATGGAAGACTGGGTCTCTACGGTTCTTCTTACTTTCAGTTTGCCAGTGGTGGGAACTGCTTGCATAACATGCTGTTACACTACATTGTGGCTTAGGCAAACCAAACCATAGTGTTACACAAGAGATTACTGTATACAGAAACTACTGAAAGAAGAAAAATTCCATAGAAGCTCAAAACATGAGAACAGACAGAGTATTCCACATTCTGGATACTGAACTTATCTCTGTTGATCAGAACAACTCTTTGAACAAATTGACCCATCCCAATTCCTTATTATGTCTAGATTTGACCAATGTAGCTAAATCAGTACAACAACAACAACAACAATGATCTTGTGAGCCAGTTTGGTCTAGTTTTTAGGGATCCGGACTCTTACCTGGGAATACCGGGTTCGATTCTGCTCTCCCCCATGAAGACAGCTGGGTGATCTTGGGCTAGTCACAGCTCTCTTCTGAGCTCTCACAGCACCACCTACCTCACAGGGTGTTCTGTTGTGGGGAGAAGAATAGAAAGCTTTGTCAGCCACTTTGAGTCCCCTTCAGTTGGTGAGAAAAGCGAGGTAGAAAAACCAACTCATCATCATCAGTTGGCCCCTTGATGCCTAGATGAAGAGTCAAATTTTTAATTGGCACCAAAATATGTCAAAATAGGTCCCATCTGGGCCTTTCTGAGGACAGTTTTCCAAAAACAAGGAACGATGAATGAGCAGGCCTTATCTTTTTCACTATCTTTCTGGCATTAGACAGATAAGAACATGGTACTCTAAACTCAAGTCATGTGGGGCCTTCAAAATGCTTAATCCTCATCCCAAAGAATCTCCCACAGTAGATGGTTTCCAGATTTCCACCACCAGGCCTTCCACTCATTGGGGGTGGGGGCATGGTTAGGGTTTCACTTCAGCAATCCCAGGTACTTCATCTAAGGCTGTGGTCACACTTAAGGTTTAATCCAGCTTCAGTCCACTTTCAGAGTGTGAGAATACATCAGCAAAGTGACAGGCTGTGTTCTTTCATGGTAGCTTGGCTTCTGAGTGCTCCCATCTAGCCAGTTTTTGAATGCCAGGTGTGTCCATAATAAGACATGATACCAGATGAAGGTACTGACCTGGCATGTTTCACCGAAATGTTGGTGAGGCAGACATGACCCCAGTTGCGCCCACCAGGTTTCTGTGTGCATTGTGCCAGGCAGGAAGGTGGAGGTGGAGGTGTTGCTATGGTTTACAGATCTTCCATTCCTTTCAACTAAAGCCCGGTGAAAGACCACAGTGGGATCTGAGATTCTGTACCTTGTGATGGGCCAATAAGACAAATGCAATCCACTACCAAGCCCAATTCAAGGTGCTAACTCTGACTTATAAAGCCCTAAATGACGTGGGCCCCAGATATCTAAAGGAGCACCTTCTCCCATATCGACCTGCCCGTGTTCTAAGATCTGGAGGGGAGGCCCTTCTGGTTGTCCCTCCACCTTCAGCAGCTAGGCGGGTGGGCACCTGGGAGAGGGCCTTCTCGGTAGTGGCCCCTAGATTGTGGAATGGTCTCCCCTTGGAGGTACGTCAGGCCCCTTCTCTGTCTATGTTCAGGAAGGCAGTGAGGACGAACCTCTTCACCCAGGCCTTTGGCTAAATGCCCCCTCCGCTTCTCCCCATTGGACACTCTACTGTTTTTAAACTGTTCTTGTATCTCTCTCTCTCTCTCTCTTTTTCAATATTATTATTATGCTGGTTTTTAAAATTTGGTATTGGTTTTAGCACTGTTTTATACAGTCTTGAAATGTGTGTGTTTTAAATGTTGTGAGCCGCCCAGAGACCCCTGGGTATGGGGCGGGATATAAATATAAATATAAATAAATAAATACCACCCACCTTGTGACTCAGCAGCCTTTCTGACCAAGCTGATAGAGTAGTCTTGTATGTGACGCTGCACAACCCTAGCACGATAGTTCTGGGAGACTTTAAATTCCATGTGGAAAGTACTTTTGCTCGACCAACTTGAGATTTTAATCACAATCCTAACAAATACTTGGCTTTCTATACCTTTTGTGGACTAAACTGTCAAAACCAGGACCAATTTGCATTTGGATTGAGTGAGATCTTAGTCCAATTCAGATCGTTAGTATGCTTTATTCCAGAAAGTGAAACCGAGGAACTAGACTACTTGACGAGGGAATCATACTTCTCTCATTTCCTCCCAGACAATAGCAGACTCCGTTGTGGGTGTTGTTCTCAGGAGGGCGAGCATGGACTGCTCATTTCCATTCCTTCTTTCCCTTGTGCATTTGTTCTTTCACTCAAAGCAGCTGCAGGGAGCTTGGGCAGGCAGCTTTCTTCCTTTTTAGCTCTGGGAATAAAGCAGAATAGGAGCAGAAGGAAGAAAAGGCAGGACAGTGGGGTCAGAGAAGAGCAGCCTGATCGTTGAATAAGGTATCCACTTGGGCAAGCATCACGCCTGTGCTTAAGCGATTGCATTGGTTGCCACTAAGCTACTGGACCACGTCCAAGTTTTTACAGTTGGCACATAAAGCCTCAAACAACTTGGGAGTAGGGGTGTGCACAGATACTCATAACATTCAAAATTCACACAAATTCATCCAAATTTGGACATTTGAATCGAAGGCTGGCACATAAGAAAATTGTCATTCGAATGGGAATCAAATGCTTTGGAACATTTGTACGAAGCTTTGTTACATTCATGAACCCGAGGAGGTGAGAAGCGGCTGCCCAAGTCACATCTGCACCAGATCCAGAGTGGTTCCGAAGTGGGTGGCGGGAAGACTCAAGGTGGATTCAGGGTGGATTTGACATGTTCAGATCGGATATGTAGGGGATTCATATGGGATTCGTAGGAGATACATAGGGGATTGGTAGGCAATTTGTATTGAACATTTGTATCAAATTTGCATTGAACATTCATACTGAATTCAAATCCTACCACATTCAAAGGGGATCTGTTCTAGCAAATGCAGATTTTCTTGCATTCAATTTGATATGAATCGACCCCCCCCCCAAAAAAAACCCCATCATATACATTCCTACTTGGGACAGGGATACCTTAAAAACACGTCACCCACTGTAATCCTAGAAGAGCCCTGAGGTTATCAGGTCTTACTGCAGGTTCCACGCAAAATGCAACCCATCTTACGATACCCGCAGTCAAACCTTCTCAGCTCTAGCACTTTCCCTTTGGAATGCCTTCCTCTCTGCTTTTGTGAGGTGCTATACAACTTGTGGGCACCTATTAAAGACCTATCTTTTTATTCAAGCATTCCCTGTATGAAAGTTTGTTTGTCCCTGGGCCCACTCAGTTTTTAATGTGTTTCAATGACCGTTTTTATTCTGTTTTTACCCTTGTTTTTAATGGTCTGTAAACCAAATTGATTCTTTTAAAATGCCTTAAATAATAATTAAGGCCGGACAGTCATTTGCAGGGTATGTAGTAACTCATTGGTACAATAAGTGCCTGGAAACTGGAGACTCAGATTCAATCCCCATTATCTTTCCAAAAGAAGATAACAAATCTGCCATAAAAATTGAACAATTGAGCCTGTCTCAGGCTACATTCAGGCACGGTCAAAACCCCCAAATTATTTCATAATTGTACCTGATTTGCCAGACATTATCACAGTGCTCTGAATACAGTTCTGGAATATAGACCTGATTTATTGGATTATTGTTATTCCGGCAGAATTAACTATTGTAGTACAGTATCTTGTTATTCTTTAATAGCAGAAGAATTACAGTGAGTGTTTGGTGTGAATTGTTGCTACCTGGAGGTACTTTCATATGATACTATTGGGAGGGTTAGATCATGTGGAAAGAAAATATCACAGCTATAACATCACTCGAGTGATGCAGAAATCCTAAAAACCAGAGTATCAATCTAATGTATAGACAAGGAGTGATGGGTCTGGGTGTACTTTATTCAGACAAAATGATAATTTGCAGGATAAATAAGTGGTGTCTGGAAGCAGTGGTGATGGAGTTAAGTATGTAGGCTTCCACGGCTGGATTCGAAAGCAAAATCCTCTGAAGATGGATATCACAGCTATATCAGAAAGTTGAGGTTCTCAGAAGAATCCTGGAACACACACAGCATAAAAGCCCAAAACCTGCTGCAAATGAGATGGAGATAAGCTTGTCTTAATATCAAAAGTAGCTAGCAACAAAAAAGTAGCTTCACATAGGCTGGAACTGTGCAGGGAAATCCTATGTTGTGCAGGAAAAGTGAATTAGATCCCTCCTGCATCAGCTGTACATGTCTATTTCTGTTTCAATATAAAATACTAACCATGCCAGGAAATTATTAAACCACAGCTATGTTAAATGATTTTTTTCTATACATGCCGGAAAAAAAATTCCACTCTGGCATCTATATGCACACTTCACATCTTTGCTGTGAGAATTCTGATAAGATAGCTCAGCAAACATTAACTAATCCTGGTGTCAGAAGGTATATTGACATTTCTTTAATTGTTTGTACCCACTCAAAAGATTTCATATTAGTTTTGGTCCTAAGCCATATGTCAACCTGAATGAATGTGTAAATGGTAAATAAACCATAGATTACAGAAAATGACTGTCTACACAGCTTTTCTTTCCTAAGGAAACAAAACTCAAGGTATGTGCTGGGGCCTTGGAATATTTGGACACTGAGGGGCATATAATTATATCTTAGGGCTTTTTTGTACTTACTTCGCTTAATATGAAACATAGAATCATAGAATTACAGAGTTAGAAGGGACCTCCAGGGTCATCAAGTCCAACTCCCTGCTCAATGTAGTATTCACTAAACCCTTGATGCTTTCACACTTTCTTTCATGTCCCATGGACCAGAAATGTGCATTAGAGAACATTAGAGACTAACATTAACTAGCGCTCAAACTTGCGAGTGCTAGACAATGATAGCCTACCCCGTGTATGATCAATCACTTACCTGTGTTTGATCACCAGGCCAATCCTATGCAAGGTGCCGCCATCTTTGATCCAGAGCCCTGAGGGACTGCACGGTTGGGCAACAGTGCTGTAGCTATGGCAATGCTGACACACTGCACAAGCGCAGTCATGTCTAGGGTCATCTTTGGTGCCAGCACACCTCCAGACAGCAGCTAAATTTTACATGATATAGTATATTCCAGAAGAAAGCACTCCCAGAATAATCACTATTTACCCAGATGTCTATGGGGTAAGCAAAAGGACTTACCTGGCCTGAATTCCTGCTCACACAATGTAGCCAGTGCAATTGCCGCCCCATGTCCATGCACAGCTGCCATTTTAGCTCCAGTTTGGCCTCACACATACCCAGCGGTCTTTTCCAAAATGGTGTCTTCTTTATTTCTTTCAGAGTATGGGTTTCATATTTACATACTCACAACAACTTACAGCTTCTTAGAGCAAAATTAATGCATCAATCAAACTTACCTATTCCTGAACAGCCAAGAATATTTCTTTGATGAACCTATTTTGTAATTAAACTAATTTGACTGTAGTCCTATACATTTTTTGAGTGGGTGGGGAGAAGAAACATCGATTCCCTGATGTAATAAGTTTTTTAAAAAACCAACTGATTGGTACCCATTGTTACTGATATTCAGTGGAACTCACAAAATAAATCAATGAATGAAACAGCACAGTTGTTAACAGTTCAAAGTTTAATAATTAATACTTTAACTTTCCAAATGCAGAGAAAGCTGAAGATCTTTTTGCCAATCTGAAGTAATTTAATCACCAGCTTCCTTGTGAGGAAGGGATTTTTTTAAGCACTTTCTTTCAAAACATGGGCAGATAAGATAGTCTGTTTCTCACAGGACTGTTTGTATAACAGAAAAAGATAATCACCTCTTAGCTTTCTCAGACTTGTGGGTTTCTCCTGAGTCAGAGGGCCTGAATCAGCTCTTGTCCCTCACCTTTCTGGTAGACTCCAAAATCCATTACTGAGGTGTGGGAATATGCAGTCCTGAAGCTTCTTTTAGTTGTTCACTGTGGTTCTAGTGTTCCAAGTCAATTACAGACAAATCTACTTAAGCCTCCCACCCAAAATCAGTTGGGCAAAGTAGCCACTGTATCTTTGTGCTTCTTTATCTCAGCATCAGTAATTTTCTTTGTGTTGGGTTGGGTGCGGTAATCTTCTTACATCATCTTTCTCTTCAGTTGTCCTTTGAATAACATGGATTTGTACAATGTAGTTGTGCTTTCACAGGGGCGGAAAAATGCGCTTTTCCTTTTTTAAAGCAATTCTGGAAACTTTCAACAATGTGGTTTGGGCCTTTGAGATGCCATTGAGTTACACTAATAGACTAGACATGAGATCATAAGAGGAGTCTTGTTGCATCAGGCCACAACCGAAATAGTCCAGTATCTTGTCTTATACAATGACCCATCAATTGCGTCTGGGTGTCTCAAGCAGAAGACAAAAGCAAAATCTTCACTTGCTCCTGACTGCCTGCAAATGGCCTTTGAGGCATCCCGCTTGTCCCCAGTCTGGAGGCAGAACCTAGGCATCCATTCTACTAGCCATTGATCCACCTGTCCTCCAAGAATTCGTCTAACCCTTTCTTAAGGCTATCCAGCCTGGCTGCTGTCACCACCTCTTCAGGCAGTAAATTCCACAGACCAAGGCCTCTTTATAAATCTATGGTGAGGCCACATTTGGAATATTGTGTACAGTTCTGGTCACCACACCTCAAAAAGGATATTGTGGAACTAGAGAAGGTGCAGAGAAGGGCAACCAGAATGATTAAGGGTCTGGAACACCTCCCTTACGAAACCAGGCTGCAACGTCTAGGCCTCTTCAGTCTGGAGAGACGGCATTTAAGAGGGGACCTGATTGAAGTATATAAAATTATGCATGGTATAGAAAAGGTGGATAGAGAAAATTTCTTTTCTCTATCACACAATACTAGAACCAGGGGGCACTCTATGAAGCTGATGGGTAGGAGAATAAGGTCTGACAGGGGGAAGTATTTCTTCACCCAGAGTGTCATTGGCTTATAGAATGTGCTGCCGGAAGAGGTGGTGACAGCTACCAGTCTAGATGGGTTTAAGGTAAGGTTAGACAAATTTATGGATGACAGATGTATCAGTGGCTACTAGAATGAATGCCTAGGTGCATCTTTCAGGCTGGGGTGGGGGGAAACCAGGGTGCTTCTAAGGCCATTTGCTGGGATTCTAGAGCAGGAATAGGTTTGTCCTTGTCTCTGCTTGAGATGCCCATGAGCATTTGGTGGGCCACTGTGTGCGACAGGATGCTGGACTAGATGGGCTGTGGCCTGATCCAGCAGGGTTTCTCTTATGTTCTTATGTCTTCCTGGGTGAAAAAATTCTTCCTGTTGTTGGTCCAACGATCCTGCCCATCAGCTTCATAGAGTCCCCCCTGGTTCTATCAATGTGCAATAGCGAAAAGAATTTTTCTCTATCCACCTTTTCCACACTGCACATAATTTTATATACTTGATTCAGGTCACTGCCCTAAATACTGATTTTGAAGGCTGGAAGGCCCCAGTGTTACAGGCTGATTTTGTACTAATCTCCACAGCACCACTGACATATTGTTAGGCTGAGGCTGTATCCAGGGCTGCATCCAGACTTGTTTATACTGTGAGCAAAATGTGCAGTCTCACATGGGGCGTCACACATGACGACTGGTGCACCGTCATGGTGTTCCATCATCCAATCGCTACTGTGCACTTAGTGTAATGCTGATCTAAGGACATTTGCTGCACAGTAGAAACAAAACTTGAATTTTCCCACCAGTCTGGGCAGAACAGTGAGAAGAGTGGGACAACCAAGAGCAGGAGGTGCTCAAAGTGCACTGTTATCAGAATTAAAACATTTTAAAAGACAATAGCAGACAAGAGTCTTAATATCTCAGATAGAAAGTGTTGAGTCTTTATGTATGAAAACATATAAACTGCTTTTTATTTATCATATGGTATGATATTATTTTAATTTTGTGTTGTGTCATGTCATTTATGTTATATATATCCCACATTACCATTTTGTACTTAGTCAGCTTACAAAATTCAAAACATTTAAAATACATAATGTAAAAATATTTTATAAGAGTGAAAAAAATAGAACCAACTCTTACGGGAACGTCCAGAGGCAAATACCAGATGGATAGAAACATTTTTATTTTTATCTTTCCCTAAAAAATGTACAGGGTAAGACTTGCCTCAAAGCAAAACAATTCTGGTCCTGGATACATAAGGAAGTGCAAATAGTGTTAAGAGTATATTTAACATTGAAACCCAAAATATTTCTATTAAGTCTAATGGATTAAAAAAAAGAACAATGAATGGTGTTATTACAATATATGGTAACTGCTGCCTGACTTTCATATGCACAGAGAAAACAAAAAGTATCCCTTCAATAGAAGATTGGGCCATTAAGAGGATGGAGTTTGTGGGAATGGGTGAATTAACTAATCTGATAAGGGGACTCAAAGCGGTTGACAAAGCTTTCTATTCTTCTCCTCACAACAGATACCCTGTGAGGTGGGTGGGGCTGTGAGAGCTCAGAAGAGAGCTGTGACTAGCCCAAGGTCACCCAGCTGGCTTCATAGGGGAGGGTGGAATCAAACCCGGTATTCCCAAATAAGAGTCCGGCTCCCTAACCACCAGACCAAACTGGCTCACAGAGATTTATCGGTGGAAAAATTTATCAATTGATTATTTACAGTGATGAGAAAATTGTATAAAATGGAAGAAGATGAAAAAAACTTTTGGAAAGCAGAACATTAGAGGTCAAATGTAATCAAGAAATAAACAACTGTATATTTTTTCAACAATATGCATTTTTTCTTTTTCAGAAAATAATAAAAATGGATGCATGCATGCATGGATGTTCCAGCAGAGTAAAGATAATCCATATATATTATGCATCCATTTTTATTATATATATATGAGGTAGAGTCTTGCTGCATAAGTGATGGGAAGTTATCTCAGAAAACACTAGTGAACACTACTCCCACATCACCTGTCAGCAAGCCAGCTCTGGAAGATATCAAGCTCCAAGATGGGTGGTATTGTTTTACAAGTATCCAGATCTAGAGCTGTTTATGACTTTACATTAAAATCATAATAACATAAGAAACGTCCCACTGGATTGGGCTGGTGCCCCACCCAGCCCAGCAACCTTTTCTCACAATGGCAACCAGAAACATAAGGCAGCCAACAAGTAGGGTTTAGGTACCCACTTTGCCCTAGTCACAAGTCTCCCGGTGGCCTGTGTTTAGGAGCATGGTACCTGAGTGCCCCCAGATGTTGCTGAGTGTGTGTGGCAACCCCACCACAGTGCAGCCATAATCGTGCTATATGCAACCTTATTCAAGTCTATTCTGAATCTTTGGCTACAGTCCATCCAGAAGAAAACCTTGGGAAAGTATGCTACTTTGCGTAATTTTAACTCACACAAGTGACAGCTTTCCTCTGCTGGGGAAAACAGGAGTGTTGGCAATGAGTCTTCACAGCAAACAAAGAGCAAGTGAAAGAGATCAGAATTTCACAGGATTGGCTGGATTTAGAGGAACCAACTTCCCTCTTTCTTGTGGTTTTGGCACTGAACAAAGAGGGGGAATGGTGGAGAGGTGTGTTTTGGGGTGGGGGGAGAGGAACTAGCTGCTTCCTACTATATGTGACATCAGTGGAAATGTCAACAACAAAGTGGGGAGAGGAAGAGGCAAAATTTAATATTTCCTTGTAATCAGTTTAGAATTGTGACACTTGAAAAAAATATTGCAGAAACATGCACAAAAGACAGGCAAACGCCTTAAAGTGAGTCACTTGGACTTTTATTACATGTCACCTGGCTGGGCTTATATAAAGCTTCCACTCCTGGGCTGAAAGACACTGGAAATCAAAGAGCTTCTTCTTTCAGTGGAGACTATCAAATAGCCCCCAGGATGAGGCCAATGGTACTTCTATGTGCTCTGACGTGGCTGCCATGCATTTTTGCCTTTCCAATAAGTCAAAAAGCACCACTATTGCACTTCAAGGACCTGAAATTCGTAGAGGTACGTAACTATTTGAGTATTACCTGCATGTCATAGAGATAGTCTGGGGGAGTCTGGTTATCCTCTTTTGAGAAGTGTTTCTGTTATCAGGCTTCCCTAAGTGATACCTGAATTGGAGAAGAAAATCTACAGAAGGCTATGACTGGAATGTAGGTTGTGTGCTCAAATGAGTGGCAGAAGGAATAGAAGGAACCATTTAAAATGATAAGAGCTGTAAGGCAGAAAGTTGCTCTCATCTTGGTTTAGCAATGCATTTTATTCATCTCGGTCTGCAATATGGGGATAATATCCATCTTAAAAATTTATGGACATAGGTTGCATATCTATGTTCCTGTGGGCTGTCCACCTTGCAAGCCAGGAGCATCCCCCTGCCCTGAAGAAGGAAGGAAGGAAGGAAGGAAGGAAGGAAGGAAGGAAGGAAGGAAGGAAGGAAGGAAGGAAGGAAGGAAGGAAGGAAGGAAGGAAGGAAGGAAGGAAGGAAGGAAGGAAGGAAGGAAGGAAGGAAGGAAGGAACATAAGAACATAAGAACATAAGAGAAGCCTTGCTGGATCAGGCCACAGCCCATCTAGTCCAGCATCCTGTCGCACACAGTGGCCCACCAAATGCTCATGGGCATCTCAAGCAGAGACAAGGACAAACCTTCTCCTGCTCTTGAGTCCCAGCAGATGGCCCTAGAAGCGCCCCATTTCCTCCCCCCCCCCCTCAGCCTGAAAGATGCACCTAGGCATTCGTTCTAGTAGCCGTTGATACATCTGTCATCCATAAATTTGTCTAACCCTACCTTAAAGCCATCCAGACTGGTAGCTGTCACCACCTCTTCTGGCAGCACATTCCATAGGCCGATGACCCTCTGTGTGAAGAAATACTTCCCCCTGTCAGACCTTACGCTCCTACCCATCAGCTTCATAGAGTGCCCCCTGGTTCTAGTGTTGTGCGATAGAGAAAAGAAATTTTCTCTATCCACCTTTTCTATGCCGTGCATAATTTTATATACTTCAATCAGGTCCCCTCTCAAACGCCGTCTCTCCAGACTGAAGAGGCCTAGACGTTGCAGCCTGGTTTCGTAAGGGAGGTGTTCCAGACCCTTAATCATTCTGGTTGCCCTTCTCTGCACCTTCTCTAGTTCCACAATATCCTTTTTGAGGTGTGGTGACCAGAATTGTACACAGTATTCCAAATGTGGCCTCACTATAGATTTATAAAGGGGCAAAATGACACTTGCTGACTTATTTTCTATTCCCTTCCTAATTATTCCCAGCATTGAATTTGCTTTTTTTGCTGCTGCCGCACACTGGGTTGACACCTTCATTGAACTGTCCACCAAAACCCCGAGATCCCTTTCCTGGCGTGTTGCAGAAAGCTCAGACCCCATCAGTTTATAGACGTAATTTGGATTCTTGGCCCCAATGTGCATTACTTTACACTTGTTAAGATTAAAGCACATTTGCCACTTGGTTGCCCACTCACCCATTGCTAAGAGATCCCTCTGGAGCTCTTGGCAATCTCTTTCAGATTTTACTACCCTAAATAATTTAGTATCATCAGCAAACTTTGCTATTTTACTATGTACCCCTTTTTCTAGATCATTGATGAATAAATTAAAAAGCATTGGTCCCAGTACTGAGCCTTGAGGGACCCCACTTTTTACTTCTTTCCACCCTGAGAAATTGCCGTTTACTACTACTCTCTGCTTTCTGCCCTTAAGCCAGTCACAAATCCAGGACAGAACCTGTCCTTTTATTCCATGGCTGGTGAGTTTACTCAGTAGCCTTTGATGTGGGACTTTGTCAAAAGCCTTCTGAAAGTCCAGATAGACAATGTCTACTGGTTCACCTTTATCCACGTGTTTATTGACACTCTCAAAGAATTCCAACAAATTTGTGAGGCATGATTTACCTTTGCAGAAGCCATGCTGGCTTTTGTTCAGCAATGCCTGCTGCTCCATATGCACACTAATTTTGTCTTTAATAATGGTTTCCATCACCTTACACGGAACTGACGTTAAGCTAACTGGTCTGTAGTTGCCTGGATCACCCCTGGATCCTTTTTTGAATATTGGTGTTACATTTGCTACCCTCCAGTCCTCAGGTACGGAGCCTGATGTTAGGGAAGGAAGGAAGGAAGGAAGGAAGGAAGGAAGGAAGGAAGGAAGGAAGGAAGGAAGGAAGGAAGGAAGGAAGGAAGGAAGGAAGGAAGGAAGGAAGGAAGGAAGGAAGAGAAAGAAAGAAAGAAAGAAAGAAAGAAAGAAAGAAAGAAAGAAAGAAAGAAAGAAAGAAAGAAAGAAAGAAAGAAAGAAAGAAAGAAAGAAAGAAAGAAAGAAAGAAAGAAAGAAAGAAAGAAAGAAAGAAAGAAAGAAAGAAAGAAAGAGAAGTTGGCTTTTCTAACCCTCTTTTCTCACCCTGAAGGGGACTCAAGCTTTCTGTTCTTCTCCTCACAACAGACACCTTGTGAGGTAGGTAGGGCTGTGAGAGCTCAGCAGAGAGTTGTAACTAGTCCAAGGTCAGCCAGCTGGCTTCGTGGAGTCATGTGGAATCCAACTGGCTGAATAAGAGATGTGAGCCTGGCACCCCAAACACAAGACCAAACGGAACCACGCAGTGCCCTTGGATCCCACTCCAAGGATGCTGACAGCATGTTCTAATGTGAGTGCAGAATTTTGGCACTCTCAGGGCACCCATTTTCATTGATGGCCATTTGGCCACTCTAAATTGACTGGGGAGCACAGTATCTGTGCCAGCCAACCAGAGGTCTATTGCTATAACAGATTAGGTAGTCATCCAATGTGGATGGAGAGGTCTAGCAGGAGGCAGAACCTCTCTGTTCCACTCCAAAGTGTGTGGACAAGAGAGGTCCAGAAGGGATCTAAGTCTTGGACTGTACTGGGATACCAGTAAGTGCAGAAAGGCCCAAACTCTGGTGATTATATAGATTTAACTATATACAGCTGGATCCTTGCCAGATGTTTTTTAAAATAATTGTTTCCAAGCAGTAGCTCTCCTTCTGGGCTGCAGCCGTTCTCAAGCTTTGATTACTGAACTGTGAACCATCTATGCAAATGATAGCTGAGAAGAGAAGAACAATGTGAACTCTATTCAGGTTGAGAATTTTTTTTCCCTTTGAAAGGCAGATCAGGCAAGGCTAGGAAAATGTCTTTTCATTCTAATTGTTTTCAGAGTTTTCTTGAACTTTGTTTTAATTTTAGACTTACCCTCCTTTACATCACATACTTAAGATGCAGAAGCCTCTAAGCCATCACACATACAATGTTGTAAAGACCCAAGTAAGCTATAAGCAGCCTGCAAGTATATGTGCACATACCCTGTGAATCTAATTTTATTAAAATCAGGCATGGTATAGAAAAGGTGATGTTTACTACTAATAATGACATCCTGCAAAAAATTGATATGTGCAGGTGAGTTCCCAAACAACCCTTACTTAAACTTTGGAAGAAAGCCATTGTTTTTCTTTTTGTCTTCAAAAGACAATTAGCACTTCTCTTGATGGATGGACAGACGGACGGACAGACGGATGGATGGATGGATTCATGGGGGTGGGATTCAGCCAAGGCTGGATTCTCCCACATTTGACTTGTAACAAATCAAATGTGGGGAATGGCTTATTGCACACCCCTAATTTTTACCAACGATAGCAACTGGTTTTAAATAAAATGTCACGTGTATCCCTAGTGCACCTGAGAGCATCCTTATTTTCATCTGTGAAACAGAAATACTGTGATCCTATTAGAGGAATAAACTAAATGGTCTATATCTCCTTTTTTAAATTATCCAGGCTTACCTTAACAAGTTTTTCCCAATGGTGGGTAAAAGCATCAAACATAAAATGGAAGAACAAATAAAAGAAATGCAGAAATTCTTCCGTTTGAAGATAACAGGGACACTAGATACAGAAACCATGGAAGTAATGGATCAGCCTAGATGTGGTGTTCCTGACGTATTGGAGTACAGAACATTTCCAGGGGCGCCAGTCTGGCATAAGAATATTCTGACGTACAGGTTAGTTATTACTTTTTGAGAAATACTGTTCCGCCTCCCCTCGAAAACCTTTACTTCCTAAATACTAATGCTGCATTTTGCTCCATTGTTTCAAGGATCAATAACTACACTCCTGACATGCCTAGATACAGGGTAGATGAAGTCTTAGCAAAAGCTCTTCAGGTGTGGAGTGACGTGACGCCCCTGCAGTTCAGAAAAACAACGGACCCTGCTGATATTGAAATTTGGTTTGCCTCTGGTGGTAAGGCTGCCTCAATAGTTTATTGCATACTACATTGGTTTATTGCAGCAGTTCTCAACCTTCCTAATGCCGTGACCCCTTAACGCAGTTCCTCATGTTGTGGAGACCCCCAACAACAGGGGTGGGCAGCTCAGGTGAGGATGGGGTGGGAAGGCGGGAAACTCGGCGTGACCCCTCTGAAAGGGTAGTTTGACCCTCAAAGGGGTTGTGACCCACAGGTTGAGAACCGCTGGTTTATTGCATACTATATTAAAGTTCATATACCTAAGAATTTCACAAAGAAAGCACGTAATTACAAAATACCCTCACACAATAAAAACATCTGACATACCTTCTAAAAGCATGGTTAAGACTGATGGGTAATCTTACAAGAAACTCTCACTTGTTTATCATCTGTTTAGTTAGGTGTATCAACAGCTGCTAGAATGGATGCCTAGGTACTTCGTCCAGGCTGAAGAGGCAGGCACGATGCCCCTAAAGGCCATTTCCTGAAATCTGAGAGCAGGTGAAGGTTTTGCCCTTGAATGCTGCTTGAGATGCCCATGAACAATTGGTGACCCACTGTGTGGGACAAGATGCTGAAGTAGATGGGCTGTGGCCTGATCCAGCAGGGCTTCTCTTACCTTCTTAGGCTCTTAACCACTGTAAGGTAATATTCATTATTCATACAAATTTGTACAAATTTGGTCACTAATCAAATGTTATGACATTCGTACACTAACATTCACATGAATAATAATGATCCGGATATTCATACAAATAGTTCGAACAATCATATAAATAGTTTGGACATTCATACAAATTGCTCAGACACTCATTAAACTGAGGAGGAGGGAAAGCAGCTGCGCCAGTCACATCTGCAATGGATCCAGAGTGACATGGATTGAGAACAGATTAAAAGTGGATTCAGGTCGGATCTGACACTTTTAGATCACGGGTATGTTAAGGAATATGTATCCAATACATATTATTTTGTATTGGATATGTATTCATTCCTATCAGATATGTGTTCATTTGTACTGGATACATATTTGTTTGTATCGGATACGTATTGGATATTTGTACGAATTTGTATGAATACATTTGTAGCGAATAGAATCCTACCATGTTCAAATGGGATCTGTTCATTATCAATTGAATGTCAAAACCCCCATTTGTGCACGTTCCTACCTGGAACCACACAGGTGCCTTGGGGTGCCTCATTAAAGTATCTCAAGGTGCCTCATTAAGGAGCCCAGCCAAGTCATGGAGAAGCCCAGCCAACTCAGGCTTTACTCAACTCGGGCAAACTGGGTGGCCATCTGGTTAGCCACTGCTTCCCCCCTCAGCTCCAAAGATAATTATTGTACCTTTCTGTCTGGGGCAACTTCCAGAGAGAGGAATAGTTGCTGTCTTCCAGTGACTCTCAGGACAGTAGCAGCATCTGTTCTTCCTATTCTATGCAACTGCCACCATTATTATTTTTTTCGAGTACAGCTGCCTCAAAATACCTAGGACAGGTTCAAAGACAAACGAAATGTGAGATGCAGCTTTGGTCCAGACAGATGAACTTGATGACCAACTACTGCAATATAAACTTCTCTTTTTTAAAAAAAATATATTTTTTATTGATTTTAAAAGCAATATGACATTAAAAAAACAATTAAACAATATCTATCATACAATTTCTTGTATCTTCTCTTAGTGTGTATTGCTTTATTATTCTGTATGACTTCCCCCGTTTCTCCGACTTCCCTTCTTAATACCACTTGTTCCTTTGCTTCTTTATTCATTCTGTCATTTTCTGACTGCCTTCTTGTTTTTTAGTCGAAACCTTCTGTCGACACTTGTAGTTCGTGTAGATAGTTAATAAAAAGGTGCCAGTCTTCTACAAATTTATCCATTGTTGTATCATTTAACAAGTTTGTCAGTTTGTCCATTTCTGCCAGATCAACCAGTTTAATTAACCATTCATATTCTGTAGGAATCTCCTTCTCCTTCCATTTTTGTGCATATAGTAATCTCAAGGCCTTCTTCCGGATCACAGAGGTGTGCAGGTGGCACGCCTCCACAATCCGGAACTACTGGGGGCTGCTATTCAGAGGTGCACCACTGCATGCCACTGAACAGTACTCCCCTACAATCCCGACAACTAGGAGCGAAAGTTTCTAGCTATCAGCGGTGTGGCTGCAAAGCTTGTGTGAGCTTCACAGCCACAGGGAAGGGTGAAGCAAGCCAATGCTATCAGTGCAGACAGCAATGATCTGGCCCACGGTTCCACATGATCCAAATCAGTAGGCCCAGTTATTCTGGATCAGTAGATCCAGATCAAAACAAGGTAAGTGCAGAAAGGGCCAAAAAGGGAGAACACAAGGTAATATTAGTTAAAGCACAGTTTGCGAAATTTGGAAGCTTCTGTTGGATGCTATTCCTTTTTATATACATAAAAAAATTATTAATGTTCATAAACACATAGTACAAAAGTAGCAATAAAAATGCAAACACAACGGTGACTGTACAAACCACCCATACATCCCTCCACTAATTGACAACCTCTTTTAAATCTTCTCATTTTCTTCTACTTTAGTTGGACCAAATAAAAGTCTTCTTGTTTCCTCTGCCTTGCAGTGCAGTTTCAAGTCTTCACTTTTAAATCTTATTTCCCGTATTTTTTTTTCAAATCTATATTGTTCCATTAAATATTTATACCAGTTTTCTCATGACCATTTTGTACTATCCTTCCATCCCAATACAACCGTAGATTGTGCGGCATATATCATTTGGTCAAATAAATAGTGTTTATCTGCTCCTAATCTCCCTGTTAACAGATTAAACAATGCTATTTCAGGTGTTAAATCCCATATATATTTAAAATATTATTAATTTGATTTTTGGATAATCCTCCAAAGCTTTTGGTACTGATGCATTCCCACAAAAGGTGGAAATACGTACCTCTGTGTCCACAACCGTGCCAGCATTGTGGTGACAATCCAGGAATCATATGCAATAATTGTACTGGTGTTTTATACCATCTGTAAAATATCTTAAATGTGATTCCTAAAATTAAAGATTCTAACCTTTTAGCCAAGGGTTTCCTGAATATGATCATCTAAGTTAGTGATAGCAAACCTTTTGAGCTCGGTGTGTCAAAATTTGCAAGAAAACCTAGCTTAACTTGGGTGCTGTGTCACATCTAGAAAACCTAGCTTAACTTGGGTGCTGTGATATTTGTAGCTCTAGTGAAAAAGTTATATTTTTGATATATGTATTTTATTAAAAGCAAAAACAAATAATTCTTAAGTGACTTTTGTTGCTGAATTTCATTTGCTAAATCTTCAATTGAAAGTTGGTATTTTGTACACTTCAAGAACAAGCAAGCACTACACGCCCAGGTGCCAGGGGTAAACATGTGTGTCACCCAAAAGGGCTTGGCGTGTCACCTGTGACACGCGTGTCATTGGTTGGCTATCACTGATCTAAGTAAACAATCATGATAGTACCTGGTGTTAGCACAAGGATTAAGTGTATATTAGGGGTGTGCAGAAATGCAGTTTCCAAATTTGATTTGCAGTGAATCAAATATTCAAAATCCAAATAATCCAAATAACAAAAAAATGACTGTCTGGACATTTGATTCAATACAAATACATTTGTATTAGTTATCTGTGTGGGTACATACACATCTTGTATGTTCCCATATGCATCCCGTATGTATCTTGTTTTCATCCCGTACAAATACCTATGAGATGTGTACAGGGACATACGAGACATGTACGTACCCATACAGATGCAAAGGTCAGAATTATTGATACAAATAACTCGAGATATTTGTATTCGTCCAAATGTGTACAAATAATGAATATTTTGAATATTTGTGCACATCTCTAGTGTATACATTAATATATATATTAATGTTGCAGATTTGTTTTATTTATAAAATTAAACCTTTTTTAGAAAACTGAAAAGTGTTCTATACCTTTCTGATAGCTGCCTACACAGGGGCAAAGAAGCACAGCAAGGAAGTTTCCAGATTCTACCCAATTCTTCCCCCTGATATGCCACTGCTGTGTATAGTACATGAGAATTCTCTATACAGTCCTGTGCATTGCTGATAACATTTTGGCTTTTCTCTTTTTCTTTCCCCACACAGAACATGGTGATTTCAATCCTTTTGATGGAAGAGGAGGTATCCTGGCTCATGCTTTTGGACCTGGACAACAAGCCATAAGCGGTGATGCTCACTTTGATGAGGATGAGAGATGGTCATACACCAACAGAGGTAATGAGGTCCCCATGTAATCAATATGCACATGGATCCATGTTCTTTGGTTCACAGCCCCCACCCTACCCCATATATCCATTTCATTGGGCATTTGCAATATTAAATGGAAGTGCTTGGAGGAAGTATTCTTCCCCCTCGGTTTAAGCATCTCTCTATGTAATTCCTATTTGGAATTCACAGCCACAAGAATTAGCAGCAAGTGGGTATGATAGCTATAGGTTCACACTGGCCTCTTCTGCACTTCTTGCCTTGGTACACAATGCAGAGACTATTCTAAGCCCAATTGCTCAACCAGGCCAAGAACAGAGGCGGAGTGGTAGCACACAGAAGGGACCACCTGCATTGCCCCCACCTTATCCTGCCCTTCTTTGAAGGCTGGGAAATGACAGTTCCCCAGTTCCCAAAGCTGCAGGCCAGAGGGATTTTGGCACTATGATGCAAACAGCCCTCTTCTGAGGCCATTTCCAGAGCCTGGCAAAATGGTACCAGGTTCCTCGCATCCCTTGGGCCTCTCCAGCTGACTGTATGGTGGACAGCAGGAGTGGCCCAAGACCTGGGAAGTGTCAGGAGAGCACTTTGAAGTGGTGTCCTGTTGGAACATTCTCTGGCATAATTTTCAGGAAGCAATCCAAGCAAAAGGCCAATACAATCAAAACATTCCTTAGGAGTCCATGACTCTTGGGGATCACACTGGTGGATGGACACTAAATTCCCAGGAAGTAGCTAGAAGCCACTGAATATTTCTTGCTAGAGAGAAGCAACATAAGAACTGGCCTTCTAGGGGAGGCTCTTCTAATTCATTAGCCTGTTCTCTCCCAGAAGCCATGCAGATGCATGGGTTCATTACTATTCCCCTCACTAAACATCCTCAGCAACTGCTCTACAAAGGTGCAGTATATCTGATCCTGGAGGTAGATCACAAGTAGCCACTGATGCCCTTGTCCTCCAACCCACTTTTGAAGCCGTCCAAGTCATTGGCCATCACTATATCTTGTGGCAGAAAGTGAGGAGTAGTTCAGAAACATCTAGCAGCCCTCAGCCAAGCACCCCTGAATGAAGACAATATCTTGTTTCTTTTTGGGTTTTAGAAGTCAACCTTTTCCTTGTTGCTGCACATGAATTTGGACATTCTTTGGGGTTGGCTCACTCTAACGTCCGGGGAGCTCTGATGTACCCTACGTATACCTATGAAAATCCAGATACCTTTCAGCTTTCAGAGGATGACATACGAGGAATCCAGGAATTATACGGTAATTGTTGTTATTTTCTTTGGTCTCTTCTACTTGGGATCAACCCATGGCGAATACGTGGACACTTCCATGCAGGGTTTTTTCGCAGATACAGAAGTGATTTGATGTAACTTTTTTTCTGAAGAGACGCTGGGAGTTAGTCCTACAACTCCCTGCTTTCCAATTCATTGTTCTATCATTGAGATACAGTCATTCCCACAGGATCCTAAACCAAAAGTCCTTTTTGAATGGTGCAGGACAAGAGAGGCCCACCCCTTCCAGTGTCTCAGTGAAGTAGAAGATCAGGGATGGAGGCAGGCATTTGCATCTTCAACACCCACCCTTTCCAAAGTTATCCGGCACTTTACTAAATGCCGGGTAAGTGCAAATGCTGCCATACTAATGAAGATCACCTAGCCGCAACAGCCATGCATGCCAGGTGTTACCATAGTGGCTGGGCAACATGGTGTACAACTATGGGGGGTTTTCCACTAGCACCCATTAGGGACCCATTAAGAACCCATTAGGCTCAGAGCAGGAAGACCCTGTTTCCACTGCAGAACCCATTAGAGTCCATTAGAACACCTGTACTAGGGAAATACAGATTAAATGGGTCCTTCAGGACCTATAATCCGAATTTCCTGTGGACCCCATTAAAGGGGTCTACAATCCCTTCTTCAGGCATCAAATCCAGATTAGACACATTGCCCCCCCCCCCCAAAAAAAACATGGCATGACCCACTTGGCTTTTGGAGTTGGCAGAGGAGGCTGGGGCAGGATGTGCTGTCCCACACTAGGGGCAATCCATCCCAGCCTGGTTGCGTAACCTAGTCCAGGACAGACCACACTCGCCCAGGATACATAAGGTAAGTATAAATAGGGGGGAAGTCTGGCTATGAAGAAAGCCTAGCTTTGGTTGAAGTGCAGTAGACAGAAAATGGCCAACTTCTAGGGGCATTTCTTGTTCAGTATTAAACTGCACCAGGAAGAAACTTGGAAGCTACAAACCTTTTGTTCTAAAGTTTCAAAGATCTAAGAAGGTAAGAGGAGCTCTGCTGGATAAGGCCACAGCCTTATGTCTCACATGTGTCTCACACAGTGGCTCACCAATTTCTTCTGGACATCTCAAACAGAAGGCAAAACCTTAACATTCTCTCAAATTTCTGCAAATGGCCTTTCCCTAGCCTGGAAGATGTACCTGGGCATCTATTCTAGTAGCTATTTGTGCACTTGTCATCCATGAATTACTCCAACCCTTTCTTAAGGCTATCTAGGTTGGTTGCTGTTACCACCACCTCTGGCAGCAAACTCCATAGACTGATGACCCTCTGAGTGAAAAAAAAATTCCCTTGTCTGATCTAACTCTTCTACCTATCAGCCTTATAGATTCACCTCCTGGTTTGGTATTGTCTGATAGAGAAAAGAATTTTTTTCTATCCACCTTTTCTATACCATGCATGATTTTATATACTTCAATCAGGTCCCCTCTTAAACACCATCATTCCAGGCTGAAGAGGCCTAGACGCAGTCTGATTTCATAAGGAAGGTGTTCCAGCCCCTAAATAATTTTGGTTGCCCTTTTCTGCACACCCTGAGGCCAGGAGTATCAGACAGCATCAGAAAATCCTTTCAAAGAGCCAGCTCATTTCATGGCTTTTAGGACGCTGCCACAGCATTTACAGTGTGGCCTGTTATTGCTCTGAAACCTTCTGGTTGCCGAAGGCTGCCAGATTTGGGACTGAACCACTGATTTTACCATGCTTAGGATGGAGTGATAACTATTTTCTTATTCTTCTTCAGATTTTGACTTCTATTTACCTTTATCCACAGGAAGTAATTACTGAATTGCCTCTTGGGAAGCTACAGAAGAAATATAAAGTTCCTAATGTGCGCTTCTGTTAATTTCTTTTCGACCTGTATTTTTTTAAAAAAATTGGCATAAACTGGAAATACATTATTTAATCTGAAATGGAGAACTGTAAAGTGGTTCCAAATAAATAAATAAATACATAAATAAATAACCTGACCATGTTTTATTGAAAGTTAGATAAGAGAGAGATGGGGAAACTGACCCCCTAACACCTGGGGATTGCTGTATCTTTTCCTCTTTTATCCATAAGAGCAATTTTCCTTTGTCTGAGAGCAATTCCACAATTGCCAGTATACCAGATCAGCAAGGCTACGTCCCCATGCAAGCCACTTAGAGCAGAATTGGAACACATGGGACCGGGGGCAGGTCTGAGATTGCTCCCAGCCCTTCCCCATGCCATTCCCGGCAATGCGGGCTAGATGTGAGTTGGGCACAGATGGAGGCCCAACTCCCCAGATAGCCCGTGATCATCCCCATGCATGCTGGGGCCCAAAACCATACCAAGACTTTTTTTTTCCTGGTACTAAATTTGGTCTGGCATGGTTTGGGAGAATTTGGTCTGCTTTCCGCGGACCAAATCAAAAATGCATGGGGATGTCCCTTGCTGATCCCACATTCCGTACCGTACCAAATGTGCATGGGGACAGGGCCCAAGTGTACTCTCTTTCACCTGAAGCACCCCTAAGACTGCAACAGAGTGTGGAAGGGAGGCTCCTTCCCTTCTGCTGATCCAGTATAGGAAAAGTAGAATTTACCTTAGTTTTTGATATAACCTTCTCCCTACAGATAGGTGATTTAATATATATTTGTCTTCCTCCAAGCCCATCTCCTATACTGATGTAGTTTTCATTAGATACAGAAGATGTAGAGCACAACATCAGGCTTGGTTCGCCACAGGGCGGTATACAAATAAATATTATTATTATTATTATTATTATTAGCAAGAAATGTCTAAATGCAGTGATAGGAGTCATGCTCTGGGGTAATTAATTTGGAGGAAAATTAGCTCGAACCCAGACATGAGGACTTAGATTGGACCATATAGGCAACTCAGGTTTTAAGAATGGAGAACTGGCCGGGTAGCAGGAAAGCAACAAGATCAAGGTGCTTTGAAAAACAGAAATAAGACTTAATACATAGCAGGAAGCTTCAAATGGCAATAAAAGCAAGGTAACAGCAGACTAGTTGCGGACAGTGGTAGCACAGGAAAAAGGCAAAGTGCAATACAAATATGAGTACAAACCCAATAAAAGAGCACAAACCTAAGCTGGTGTGTATTCCTCTCTGTGGGGGCATCCTCATAGGGTCTAAAATCTGGGGTGGATTCGGATTCGGCATTGGGGGTTCCCATTAAATCCCCCAATGCTCCGAATCCGCTCCAGATTTTCCAGCCCTGTCCCCATACCAGTTAGAAATGTGGGAAAGAAAACCCCTGTTTAAAGATGTTTAAACAGGGGTTTTCTGGCTGACTCGGATTAAAGCCGAGTAAAGGAGGACAGCTGGTGGCCGGTTAAGTGAGCAAGGGGGTGTGCGTGTGGCACCCCCTCTCACTTCCCCAGCTGCTGGTTGTCCTCCTTCGCTCAGCTGAGCCATTTTTTTCTTTCCCCTGAGAACGTTGGAAGGAGGAGCTGACAGCAGCTGCCTTCCTTCTTTTCCCCTCCCCCTGTTTCAATAGGGGTGCATGGAGGGGAGGCTGCCCCTCAGATGCAGCACCCCCTTGCTCACTTACTGTATCGGGCCGCTTCATTCGGCTTAGGATGATGTTGAGAGTGGTAGTGGCAGCGGCAGCAGCTCACTGTGCCACTCGCAGGTGTGCTTGTGCGCACCTGCGGGTTCTATGGGAACAGCCCGATGCACACTTAGTGCTGTTCCCAGCCTCCAACCCAGCAGAACCCAGAGCAAACCTGGATCAGAGTAATCCGGTTTTGCTCTGGGTTTGCAGTAGGTGGAAACGCGGCCAATGTGTTGGGGCAGGGGGTTACCCAAATAACTACCCAAGAGGAACCCTAAACCACACGGATCTCATCCTCTAGCCACGAAGCAGGACTTGAAATCATAGTTTCAGCACAACAGTTTGGTCCACAAAGAATGGTAACTGTGCAAAAAGCCAAACTGCTCTGCCTTATTGCTCAGCTGGAGTGAAGTTAGAGTCTTTAGACAAAGCTTTCTGTTCTTCTCCCTGCAACAGAACACCCTGTGAGGTAGTGGGGCTGTGAGAGCTCAGAAGAGAGCTATGACTAGCCCAAGATCACCCAGCTGGCTCCACCAAGGAGTGCAGAATCAAAACTGGCATTCCCAGATAAGTGTCTGGCTCACCAAAGTGTGTCTCCAAGCTAAGGGAGCTGCCCCTAACAAAAATGGAGGAAAAAATTATCAGAGGTGGCAAAGGAATTGGATTGGGTGATGATGGAGGAACCATGAACTTTGATGGGAAGATAGAACCCCGCCAGGTGCTGTTCTGGGGGCAATTTTTATTACCTGTTCTGGTCATGTGAGCAGTGGCCCAACCTCTGGGACCAGTCAGGGGTTGGACTCAGACAGCGACAAGGTTTTCCCTTTGGAAAAGGGGAGGGGACAGATTACACCTGGAAAGAAGTAGCAAGAGATAGGTCTTCTGAACTCCTCAGTTAGCTGGGACTGGGGACTCAGGTTGTTTACTGGTAGTGACTGGGCACTGATAAGACAATGAGGCAGCTCACAAATGACAATAGGCTAATCAGTAAGCAAATACTACCCCTTCTTGCAATGTTGCTCAAAATCCTGTGGGAAGCATTCCAGTGATTTACACTTTACCAGTTTACAAAGATATCTTGATTACATTTATTGATATATTTGGATTAAGTGTAGAGTTTGCCTCAAGTTCAAGCCGTTACTCTTGATTGAATCTGAAACGGTTACCGCTCTGCCCTGCCTGGCAGCCATAAAGCGATGGGGAAAAGAAAACAGAAAAATAGACATGTAAAGGCTTGTCTTTTAAAACAAGATGGTGTTCGCTTGATGAGAGTCCCAAGATTCCTACAGTCCTCTTTAGCCCTGCCATATTAATGCCAGCTGATGCTAATTATAATCAAAGAAAGCATATTTTCTTGTAAGGCAATCCTGGCTTCTGCTAGTAAATTTTATATAGAAGGGACGGACTTCTGACAGCAGCATTTACTAACTTTATGCTTCCAGTTGTTCTGTTCTGAGATTTTGATCTGGCCCAGCAAGCCACACTCCTTGAAGGTCACACAAGTTCTTATCAAGCACGTTTGTGGAGCACTCTGTTCAAAAATGCCATCCTAAAGAACACTCTAAGGGCATGTTCCCATACAAGTTTAAATCCAAATTGAATCCATTTTTGGGATCGGAAGTTTCCTTTTTTTAATTCATGGACTTTATGAGGACTATCCTGCAAAAATCTGCAAAAAAAAAAAAACAAGTCCTCGCAAAAACTGTTCTCGGTCCTCTTTTGGAGCCCAGCCTGCATTATTTTTTTGCCTTTGGAAACGCTACTGAACTATATCAGGGTGGAAATCTGTCCTTCTGGCTAATGCCTGCCAGATATGGGTGGGATTTCACAGCTGAAAAGGTCTCCCACCTCCCCTTGCCATGCCTGCTCTGAACACACTATGATTAAGAGAGATACAGTTCCAGGAAAACTTTTTAAAAACACAAGCCTCAAGCAATACATTGTTGCAAGGCTGGCAACAGCAGAGGAAAGCTAAGCCTGAGCCTCCATTTTACAGAGGGAAACTGAGGGAAACAAAGGGAGAGTAATAGCCTCCCCCCCCCCCCCGGTCGAGCTGCCAACCTACATTTTGAAAGGGAATGTGAGCTGTTGGTTCTCCAGTTTAAGCACAAACAAGGAGAACCAGCAGGGAGGGAGCTTCCAATTTGAAAAGGAGAGTGTGAAAGGGATCACTGCTTTGTTCTTTTGCTCAATTGATTCTGCAGGGCAGGCTTAACAGAGGTTGGACAGGGGTGGAGATTAAAAGGTCCTGTTTCTCTGTGTTGGGATTTTTTGTGGTTTGAGTAGGAACACCAGTATTCACATTCAGCCTATGTTATCCTCAAGGAAATGGGAACACCCAGAGTGCACACTCAGTCCTGAATCTGGATTATAAAAAGTCAAGTGGGAACACACCCTTAATATAGAATTAGGTTAGTCAATTATTTGTTACCAACATTTTCAGAATGGAAATGACACTATGTACAACCAACATCCATAAAACAGTTTCTCTTGCAAATAAGGTTCCCAGCTGGGGCCACATTCAGATTTTATATTTTTAATACTTGTGCAGAAAATAATATTTTAAAAGCTTTAGCTTATAACGCACATATGGGGAGCCACCCTTGAGCACCACACAACAATTATACTTAAAAATGGACAAAGGCTCAATCACCTCAGAACTGATTTCCAACCAATGCTGCATTTACACCTAAGTTTTAATCCAGATTCAGTCCATCTTCAAAGTGGGAGAGCCCATCTGCAAAGTGTCATTTCTTTCCACATTATCTAACCCCAAAGTGATTTTTTCTAGATATAATGCCGAAAAAAACAGCTTGTCACTTTGCTGATGGGTTCTCTCACTATAAAAGTCATCTGAAACTGGATTAAAGCTTAGGTGTAAGCACAGCAAGACTGCATTCATGTGTGGCTTACAAAACAAAACAGCTTAAGACTGTTTTAGAGAGCGTGTGGCCTTCATCCCATCCATAATCCACCTTTTCTAGCCTACAATGTTCATGAGAGGGTCAAGAAGCAGACAGGTATGTAAACAAAACTAGATGCAAACCACCTCTACGATGCCTCAGAAGTGTTTTTTATTACTGAACACAGCCCTAGTTTCAAGGAGTTCCTGAAAAAAAAAACTGTTCTTCAGGCATGTTGACTGTAGAAAAAGACCTGCTAGAATCAAAGTTCACCTTCTGTTGTGTCTTTTGCAAGTGCTTATCACAGAACAGCAGAAAAGAGTTAACTGGGTAAATGTAACCTTGTTTGTTCCCCCAGCTTTTCTGTAAGAACTGAGATCAGTTCCAGTTTCGCTTTTGTAGTTAGTTGGTTGCTGTTCAACAGGAGAAGAAGAAAAAGAAGCCATGTAGTATAACAGACAGAATAGGCAAACTGAAATGTTATTGTTAGACTTAGTAAAGTATAAGTTTTGAAGCTAACAAAACTTGTGGACTCTATTCTTGGTAACCAGATTGCTATTGTACTCTAGCACAGAAGTACAGCTCTGCAACTAGAAAAATTTCGCACACGCATATCTTTATCCCCAACACCTTCACATTGAAATACTCTTTTTAAAAGGCAGGGACCTTTCTGCACTTAACATATTCTGGAACATATCTTGGGACGGTGGTCTCTTGTCTGCATGTTAATGCAGACCAAAGCAGGACCTGCGATAGTCTGCACTAGCATGCAGACAGCCGCCCTCTGTTCCGGGGACGTTTTTGCACTTTCTTTCCCGGCCTATGGATGGGAACGGTGCATTAGAAACTAATGTTAACTAGCACATGCCCTTGCAAGCGCTAGCCAACCCCCCAATGTGATCAATCAATTAGCACCTCAGGCCGCTGCCATCTTGAGCACGGTGTCCTGAACAACTGCACATATGCCAGGTCTGTCACTACATTGATGCTCACACTCTGTGCAAGTCATGTTAGGGGGTCATGTGAGCTGCCAGCACGCTTGCAGCTCAGATGACCTCCTCAGCCAGACAGAGTGCAGATGATTGGGATTGGGGAAGGTTGGGTTGAGTTGAGTTGAGTTGAGTTGAGTTGAGTTGCTTGTGGTGCAAGATGTCATGCAGCACAACTGGTTTGCAATTAGTCAACATCTGGGCAGGCAGGGGGCGCTTGTAGGCTAGAATTACCTCCTGTAAGCACAAGTGCACCTGCCCAGATGATGACTAATTGTAAACTATGGGGCATAGTGTGAACTGGGTTCAGGATATATTCTAGAATAAGGCCAAGTGCTGAAAGGCCGCAGGTTTAACAGATGGTGAGAAAGTAGCACCAGTCAAACAGACAAACAGACAGAGAAAGCCTCCTATAAGTATAGTTTTTGACACCTGTTTAAAACATACCTGTCGGCCCAGGCCTTTGATATTTAGCTTGCTCTGGGTGTAGTCCTGCTGGGGAGGGTGAGAAGGAGGCAGGGAGAGAGATATTTTAAAGACGTTTTAAGAATATTTTTATACATTATTGTTGTTGTTGTTGTTGTGACCCACCCCGGGACCTTTTGGCAAAGGGTGGAATATAAATTCTTAAATGAATAAATAAACAGCTTGTGAATCTAATAACTGCTTACTGAAAGAGATTGAAAAGTGAAAATTGGTGGTTATACATAAAAATACGCCGTTAAGTTAAATGCCAATATATTGTTGTTCTATAAGAAAACTTTAAAACGCATTAAACAAAAACTAATTAAATCATCCTTATGTTGCAAGTGAAATGACTGTTTAAGAACACCCATTTTTAAAGGCCTTCATCTACACTCTATATCAGGAAAATGGTAGAATACAACTGGGCTTTTCCATTTGAAGCTGCCTTCAGATGGTGCCTAAATATATCACTATTTAGCAATATTCCAGAATAAATACCTACAACTTCTAGGGTAAGTCACAGAGCTTTCAAACCTCTGGCTGCATTATCACAGGTCAAGAATCCAGGAGGCTTTCTTTCAGTGTTAAATAGCTCAGAAAATTCACCTTTGGGATAGGGTGGAAAGAAATCTTTGCTGATACTGTATATCCTCTCTGAAAATGGATTAAACCTTAGGTGCGACTTGGAATATTATCTATCTATCTATCTATCTATCTATCTATCTATCTGTCTGTCTGTCTGTCTGTCTGTCTGTCTGTCTGTCTGTCTGTCTATATCCATCCATCCATCCATCCATCCATCCATCCATCCATTTTTACTATTTTCTGAAAAACAAAAAACACACATTGTTGAAAAAGATTAAAAATATACAATTGTTTATCTCTTGATTGCATTTGATAATCTCTATCTATCCATATCTCTATCTATCCATATTTATCTATCCATCTATCTATATCCATATCTATCCATATCTATCCATCTAACCATCTGTCTGTCTGTCTGTCTGATGGTTATGCATGACTCTAAATGAACTTACATCTACTACTATAACATTTTGGAAGTTCCTTTCCTGTACTACAGTTCCTACGATCTATAGCCAAAGTAGCTATTGGTGACTATAGTTAAGAACCATGGCATTTCTAGTCCAAAGAAAATGAGCTTTTCTAATTTTTCAATGAAGTTTTTTAAAGTTTACCTAAAATTCAAGAGCCTTTAGCAGAACAAAGCTTCCCATTGATGCAAAGGATGCCAGTGTCTGTAAACCTAATGTACCAGGAAACAATTAGGGATTGTAGGGTAGGGATTTAAATACTTGGCAACAGATCTTTCATTCTATTGTCAGCTTTGTGTGGGATGAGAAACCTGTTACATAATGAGTATTTTAATCGCAAGAAGTATTGACTTCCACAACAATGCTCCGTCAGATAGGTAACCACAAGCAAGTCTGGAGGATGATCACTGTGAGAAGTCACAGACACAGACACACAAGGGCACATTGCTCAGAATCAGGTTGACAGGCTGAGCCACCTTGGCCTCTGGAACGTCAGCAAATTAAGGGTGTTTTTCCACTGTCACTAGAAGTACCCATTAAGTACCCAATGGCATTTTTGTACCCATTAATGGGTACTTAATGGGTACTTCTAGTGACAGTGGAAAAACACCCTAAATCTCTGGGAACCTCGAGAAATCCCAGGTCAGCCACAGGAACCAGGGGTTGTCAGCCTGTAAGACCAAAGAGGACATTGACTCTCCTTCCTTAGCAACCCAGAACCTCATGTATCCCCTAGACCATAGGCGTTTTCACATTATCTTTCCCATCTGGTGGATGGATAAGGAGCGAACTGACCCAGTGTTGACTAGTGCTCACACTTGAGCACTAGTCAACTTTACCTGCTCCCTCCCCCTGGGATCAGATACTCACCTTACTTGATTTCAGGGATCGGTCCTCCTCTGGACGCCACCATTTTGACAGCAGCGCCTCTGCGATTGCATGTGTGTTAGCGCCGTTGCCTTGACAATGTGGACACTCTGTACATGAGCAATCGCATCTACAGTCGTCTGCGGTGCCAGAGCTCTTGCACAAATGACCCCGGAGTGCCAGCAAGAGAAAATGGTCACCCTGCTGTACACTTCAGGTAAGTATTAGGTAAATGTGGAGCACCTAATCAACGATTAGTGCACTTCTGGGGTGGTGCACAAAATCTCACACGCATCCCATTCTGTACTTGTTCCAGCCTGAGGAGCAACCATCCACACCTCTGCCAGTACCACACAAGCATGTTGTCATCTCAGATGACCCCAAACGTGACTGTGCATGCATGGCTCATCTCTGGCCATGGTGACCTGGCAATTTCGCACACAACCTCATGTGCGCTGTCTGGTCACATGCTCCATGCCTCATCTATCCAGAACTTAACTGGCCATCACACTGAATAAAGGTGTAAATTGACGCAGAGCTATGTATAGAGTTAAGGGTATTGGTGAAATGATACAGAATGAAAACAGCACCCATCTGCCTGCTAGTGAAGTCTTCTGCTCTATTGCCTCTGCCTGCCATCTGGTGGACAATGCAGTTCTCTTATTTTCTGCTACCCAGAGCCTTCAAAGCAGATGGAATAAAAAACAAACACGCCATCGCATGTTGTTTGTGACAGCAGGGTTTCAGCACAGCACAGTGAGCCAGTTTGGCCTAGTGGTTAGGGTGCCGGACTCTTATCTGGGAATACCGGGTTCGATTCCACCCTCCCCCATGAAGCCAGCTGGGTGACCTTGGGCTAGTCACAGCTCTCTTCTGAGCTCTCACAGCCCCGCCTACCTCACAGGGTGTTCTGTTGTGGGGAGAAGAATAGAAAAGCTTTGTCGGCTGCTCTGAGTCCCCTTAAATGCGTGGGAAAAGCGATGTAGAAAAGTCAACTCTTCTGCTGCTGCAAAGGCTCTCATGGCTATTCTCTTGACTACATTCTAGGACATTTCCAGTTGTGCCACTGTAGAAGATGTGACTATCAAAAGGCATCTGGCTCCAGCCTTCAGATTGTCACAGAACTCATACATGGACATCCTGTTCCTCTTTTGGATTGAGTTTAGAAAATCATTTCCCACTTCCCTCTCTAATGCCCCTTTGCAGAATTTGGGCATCCTCCAATCTAATCTAATATACTATGGAAAGAATAGCCCTGACTGATACCCCCCTCCCACCAGATCTTGTGTATTATTGCATTATTATACAGTCCCCCCCCCCCGTATCCCCAGGGGATTTGTCCGGCTCCTACCATGGTTACCTAAAACCGTAGATAATCGTGAACAGGTCTTCTGGCCCTGGTTCATGCAACCCCAGAACTGGGAGTGCTTTTATGGCCTCTGGGAGGCCTATTTCAGACTCCAAAGAGCATGGGAATAGGCATGCGAAGACACCGGACACCTCCCTCCTCCTTCCCATGCACCCCCTTACATTTTGGGACAGGCTCCAGTGGTGTCATGTGCCTATTTCAACACTCTACAGAGGCTAAAATAGGCCTTCCGGTTCTGGGTGCTTTTCCCTTATGGTGCCCTGGGGGGTGGGGGGGCTGATCCGGTAACTGTGGTTACCAAACCCCTGGATATGGGGGTTCAACTGTATTTTATTTTAAAGAAACTAATGCTAAGCCACAAGCTTAACTTCACGTTTGGGCTACAATCACAAGCAGAGGCAACCAGAGAATATATTTCAGAAGGTGGTGCTCAACACTCATCCCAGAAATCTGAGGTGGTGAAAGCTGTTGCAGCATAGAGGCCAATAGGGACGCCAAGTAAACCTCCATCTGGCACTACTTTTGTAACTCCTTGCTTCCAGGTCACCAAACACAGCAGGCACAGGGCATTGGTGCTCCAAACCCTCTTTAATGTGCAGACTGATTTTAACAACTTTTTGTAGTGTGCATTCAGCCTAATAGTCATTGCGCCAGTGTGGATGCTTGTCTTTTTGTGTTATGGGCCACTCCTAACGCTGCTTTAAAGAAGAAGAAGAATGTAGTAAGTATACATGATAATTATACCTCTCTTACCATAAGGACACATTTTCAGCTTTACCCCACCGTTAAGCTTGCATATTTAAATATCTCTCATAAAACTCAGGTGAATATTATAATTTTCTTATCTAGAATTTGCTCAGGGCTTCATCTGACCTGTTACGAGAATCTGCTTTGCATTTTGTAAATAGCTCCTCTCTTACTCTGCAGATGGAACACACACATAGGGGAGATGAGTTTGGAAAACAGGGTTGTTCAGGGTTAAATTATCTTCTGCTGGCCCCTTTCTTTAACACTGCACTTGTGTTGGCTGTTTGCAGGAAAAAGGACAGTTTTCCACTTGGACAAAACACATTTCATGTTCTGATATCCTTCAGCAAGCATCTCTTTCTGAGCAAGTTTAGGGCACTTTGTTAGCCAGCCTCCTACTGAATGCTTATTTGTCCTTGTGGTGTTGCATCCCAGCGATGGAGGCCTAAAATGATGAAATACTGATCACAGCTTATTAGGCTACATATGAAAACATGTGCGTTTTCCTCCACTTGCTTTCTGTGTCCCAGTGCCAACTCAGGCTGCCACAGTGGTATAGACGAAGGAGAAATATACCTCCCATTCTAGTATTGTGGCAGCGATGGAACAAAATGCATCCTCAGATAAATGTGCAGCAGGAGACCGAGTAGAGCGGTGCTAGGGCTGAGCAAAAATATTTGTTAACATTTGTTATTCATATGAATTTGTCTGCATTTGGACAATCGCGTATGAATCGAATGTTACGAAATTCGTGTTTCAGACATTCGTATGGATAGTTTGGACATTTGTTAAACCAGGGAGTTGGGAAAAGTGGCTGTGCCAGTCACATCTGCAGCAGATCCAGATTGCATTCGACATGGATAGAGAACAGATTAAAAGTGGATTCAGGTCAGATTTGATGCCGATGGGATACGTATCGGATATGTATGTGTGTCAGATACATACTGGATATTTGTACAAATTCATACAAAATACATTTGTATTGAATAGAATCCTGCCACATTTGAAGGGGATCTGTTCAAACGAATACGGATTTTCTAACACTTGATTCATTATTTATCTATTTATTTATTTATATTTACATTTATATGCCGCCCCATACCCGAGGGTCTCTAGGCGGCTCACAACATTTAAAAACAGACATTTAAAAAATTATATCAGCCCTAAAACCAGAAACAAGTTTAAAAATGCAGCTTTAAAAAAATACAAAAATAGTTGAAAACAACAGTGATTTTCCATGGGGGAAGTGTGGGGGACATTTAACCAAAGGCCTGCGTAAAGAGGAACATTTTCACCGCTTTCCTAAATAACTCAAATGTCAAAAAACCCATTCGTCTACATCCCTAAATGGAATGTGCCTGCTCCATCTGCGCTGCTATCAGCAGCTTCACGCTGTTACCACTGTATGAACAGCTACGGTGCTGCTGAAGATGCTTCCAAAGACTGCCACCATCTGGCAGAATGTAGTAACAGCAGCATCCCAAACGAAGCAGTGCACAGGTAGGCAGCGCAGCAGCTGCTGCAGACCATAGGAAGCACACCAAGCAGAAAGCAACAGCAGAACATCAGGTAGAGTGCAGCAGCAGCAGAATTAAAACAAGTAAGGGGCTGGAATGCCTCCCTTATGAAATCAGACTGCAACACCCAGGCCTCTTCAGCCTTGAAAGACAGAACTTAAAAGGGAACCTGATTGAAGTATATAAAATCATGCATGGTATAGAAAAGGTGGATAGGGAAAAATTCTTTTCTCCATCAGACAATAACTAGACCAGTGGTCAGCAAACTCATTAGTCAACAAAGCCAACTATATAGGTAGGTACATTGTTATTAACTTAATTAGGGTACTCCTAAGCTGGAAGAGCCACACTCAAGGGGCCAAAGAGCCACATGTGATTCCTGAGCTGCAGTTTGCAGACCCCTGAACTAGGGAGTCAATCTATGAGGCTGATGGGAAGGAGAGTTAGATCAGACAAAGGAAAGCATGTTTTTTCACTCAGAGGGTCATCAGTCTCTGGAATTTGCTGCCAGAGAAGGTGGTAACAGCAACCACTGTAGATAGCTTTAAGACAGAGTTGGACAAATTCATGGATGACAGGTGGATAAATGGCTAGTAGAATGGATGCCCAGGTACATCTCCCAGGCTGGGGAAAGAGGCAGGATGCCTCTAGAGGCCATTTGCAGTAATTTGAGAGCATGTGAAGGTCTTTGCCTTCTGCGTTAAGCAGTCTGTTGGCCACTGTGTAAGACAGGATGCTGGTCTAGATGACCTGTGGCCTGTTCCAACAGGGTTCATCGTATGCTATGTTCTTACGTTATGCCCTGCTGACCACCTGACCACACTGCTCCACGGACTAGTTCTGTGCAGAAACAGACATGGAATCTAAATGCAAAAACAAATTAAATTATCTGGAGCAGATGTGTTGGTACAGCACTCCGTTCTTGTGATTTTTATTTTCTTTAAGAACTGATAAACCATCCTTCACTATTTATTTGTGTAATAAATTAACACTCATTTTATTATGTTATTGTTTGCTTACTTTTTATTTGTTCTGTAAAATATTTCAATCTGGCTTCAGACACAGTTATGGCATGGAAACCGCCTTGGTCGCCCTGGTTGATGACCTTCTCCGGGAGAGAGACAGGGGGAACGCTACCCTGTTGGTTCTCCTAGACCTCTCAGCGGCTTTCGATACCATTGACCATGGTATCCTTTTGGAGAGACTACGGAGTTTAGGAGTGGGAGGCAATGCTTGGCACTGGTTCTGCTCCTATCTCCAGAACAGATCTCAGATAGTGACTATGGGAGACACTGATTCGATACCCTGGGAACACACTTGTGAGGTTCCTCAGGGGTCGATCTTATCTCCCATGCTATTTAATATCTATATGAAGCCGTTGGGAGAGGTCATCCGGAGATTTGGAGTGAGGTGTCATCAATATGCAGATGACACCCAGCTCTATCTCTCTATACCATCTGAATCAGGAGAGGCGGTGGAAGTGCTTGATAGGTGTCTGGAGGTGGTAATGGGCTGGATGAGGGCCAATAAATTGAAGCTGAATCCAGACAAGACAGAGGTGCTGCGTGTCACAGGGTCTCAGGTCTGGGTAGTTGGGAGATACCCTGCCCTTGATGGGGTTGCAATGCCCTGGAAGGGACAGGTGCGTAACTTGGGGGTACTCCTGGACTCTACGCTAACACTTGAAGCTCAGGTGGAGGCCGTGGCCAGGAGTGCCTACTCCCAACTCCGGCTAGTCCATCAACTGAAGCCTCTTCTGGATAGAGATGACTTGGCCACAGTTATCCATGCCCTGGTAACCTCTAGATTGGACTACTGTAATGCACTCTACATGGGGCTGCCCTTGAAGACGGTTTGGAAGTTGCAGCTAGTGCAGAATGCAGCGGCTAGAGTGCTGACCGGAACATCTAGCTGGATGCACATCACGCCGGTTTTAAAAGAATTGCACTGGCTGCCAATTCACTACCGAGCCCAATTCAAGGTTTTGACTTTGACTTATAAGGCCCTAAATGACTTGGGCCCCAAATATCTAAAGGAACGCCTACTCCCGTATCGACCTGCCCGTGCCTTAAGATCAAGTGGTGAGGCCCTCCTGGTTGTCCCACCACCTTCAGTAGTGAGGTTGGTGGGCACCTGGGAGAGAGCCTTCTCTGTGATGGCCCCAAGACTATGGAATAGCCTCCCCCTTGAGGTGTGTCTTGCCCCTTCCTTATATATATTTAGGAAGGCGGTGAAGATGCACCTCTTTTCCCTTGCCTTTGGCTGAGCTGATTATATTTTCCCACCCAGCAAAACACCATCATTTTAAACATAATGTGTATTGTTTTAGTGTTGTTGAATTTTTAAAGTGTTTTAATGTATGTTCTGTTTTAATCTACTGTTTTAAGGTTGTAACCCTCCCAGAGACCTTTGGGTATGGGGCGGGATAGAAATGTAAATAATAAATAAAATAAATAATTTCACAAAATATTTTGTAATTCATTTCTACTACTGTTCACAGACAGCTAATAGTTTTATCCAATTTTCTTTTCCCACCTGAGTTTTGGTGTCAACAGTTTTATTCCATTTTGGGCATGCCTTCCAATTAGAATTTCAGGTTGTAGTCACACTTAAGGTTTAATCCACCTTCAGTCCAACTTCAGAGTGAGAGAGTATATCAGCACAGTGACAAACTGTTTTCTTTCAATGTTAAATAACTCAGAAAATGTACCTTTGTGATATGCAACACGGAAAGAAAATTAGCTGGAGCTGGATTATACCCTAGGTGTCACCACATCCTCAGTGATTTGGAGCAAAGACTATATTGGTTAATTTTGCAAACATTTGGAGTAATATGAATGATATTGAATGTTTTGCAGCAAAATTAGATCAGTAGCAGATGCCTACAAAAGATATAGTGAATAAACTAATATAAATTTATAATAGGGAAAGAAAAATGACCAAATAGAACACTAGGTGGCAGCAGAGCAGTATTCGAATTAAAAATCACCTCTTTTAAATTCACAAGGGATGGGAACCATTTTATACAAGGTCCCAGAAATAGGTGGTTAAATACTTTCCTTGGAATTTAGAGATGCACGCGAATTATTCGTGCATTCATTGCATACTCTGGAAATGGGCACCCACTTTCAAAGTGTGGAACCCAGGCTATATAGGCTGCTCCTGCTGCTATCTGTCTGCACTATGGTGGCTGAAGCAGTACGAGAGTTAGAAGGGACCTCTAGGGTCATCGAGTCCAACCCCCTAATGCAGGATTTCCTAGACCATCCCAGACAGATGTAGGTCCAAGCTCTGTCTGAAGACCTCCAGTAAGGAGAGCCAGCCAGCTCCTGTGGCAACCTATTCCACTGTCCGATTGCCCTCACCGTCAGGAAGTTTTTCCTAATATCTAATCTGCACTGACTCCCCCTTGAAGTTTCATCCCGTTGTTTCTAGCCCTCCCATCTTGTGCAAGTGAGAAGAGGGACAATCCCTCTGTGCTGTGACAGCCCTTCAGATACTTGAAGACTGTGATATTGGAATGGGTGGCCTCAAACCTACAAGTGCCTCCCAGCTAACTGACCTCCTAGAGTTGTTACGATAAAAGGAAAGGGACCAGGTATGCCATTCAAAGCACCTGAGAGGAAAGGTGTAATTAGAAGGCTGTTTTAAAAGTGAGCACTTTAAGCAGAAGAAACCACCTGTTCTTCTATGGCATTAATAGGAACCCATGAGCCACCAGGCACATGACTTAGCGGAGAATTTTAAGTATTATTAGAAAGCGGAGAAATCTAATAAATTTAAGATTTGGGGTTGAATCACTAAAGGTGAGTTCCACATTGCCAGTGGTGGTTGAAGAAAACCCCATGGAAATTTTGATTTATAAACTGGAGGGAACATCATCAGTCACGACAGATCACAGAGTTTCTCAGAAAGTTTTCCCCGCATTTTTAATACCCCCTTTCCCCTCCCACAAATGAAGCATCTCTTTTTTCTTATGTTATTTGTCCCGAAAATTTGAGATAGGCTACTCAAGGGGTCCACTTCAGAGGTCAAGTTCCAACTGGGCCATTTAATCCGGGTTTTAATCCCATTTTTTTCAATCAGCAGCTTTTTGGCATTCCCACTGTCAGCTTTTGATGTGGACTTGAAGGGAGGGAAACCCCAACTCCATCCTCTCCTCAGCAGAATCCCCTCCTCATGCAGTCAGCAATTGGACACCCTGGCTACATGTGGAGGGCGACTAAAACCCCACCCCCTATATAATCATGGAGTTCCAGAGCTTTTGTTTACAGATCAGGACTACGGCAGCAGGGGGTGAGGCTAAGGGCTGATTGAAGAGGGCAGAAGGGACATTATGCAGGATTTTACACAAGCTGATCTCTTGTAAAATCAGACATCATTCTCTTGACATATCTCACCCCCACCCCAATACATGTAACTCTTGTACTGGGTGGAGAGAAGGGACGAGAGAAGGGAAGTAGGAAGGGAGGATGGAGCCAACAATTGTACTGGAGAAAGTAGGCAGGCTATTGATCTCTTATTACAAATGTACAAGCTCTCCTTGTAACAATATGCAGCCTCTCTCCTTCCTTTATGGCAGCCCATGGCAGAGAACCGGACACAGGAAATCGTGCCCCAAAAGCATGGTTCCATTCCCCCCCCCCAAAAAAAATACCTGCTTGCATTCTCACGGCCAAATAGTGAGGATTATTTCAAGATCCAGCAGCGAGACCTCTTTTAATCCAGATAGAGATTCTCCGTGTTTTGGGACCTTTAGTCTGTGGAAACGTGAAATCCCTTTGAAATTGTTGGGACAGTTAGAGCTCAAGCCAAATTCAAGGTTGACTAAATCCTGTGTCAGAACTCACCCATAGAATCACAGAATATAAGAACATAAGAGAAGCCCTGCTGGATCAGGCCACAGCCCATCTAGTCCAGCATCCTGTCGCACACAGTGGCCCACCAAATGCTCACGGGCATCTCAAGCAGAGACAAGGACAAACCTTTTCCTGCTCTTGAATCCAGCAAATGGCCTTAGAAGCACCCTTAGGAGTTGAAGAGAACTGAAGAGCATCCAATTCAACACCCTGCTCATGATATGAATATGTTAACACATCTTAATGATGCCAGCAAATGGCCTTTCTATTTGAAACCTCCAGTGTGACGCAAACCACTCCTGAGACAGAACAATTTTTACTGCTGGACAATTTGTAAAGTCAAGAAATTTCTTATATTTAGCCTTATGTTTCATTATGCAGTAAGTTCCCTCCGTTTTCACCAGCTGGGCACATGAAGGAAGAATACAGAGAACGGGACTAGGCAATGCTAAGGACTGTCTTCAGCAATGGAACTTGCAAAAAGTCCTGAATCCCATTGTAGCATATAGGAGGTTACACCCACTGTATAATGATACACTTCCTCCTTCCCCTCCTAAAGCCCATTGATTCAAAATCTTTGACAATGTCTGTTTTTTCCTGTCTAAAGCCCCTTTTCTTAAAACTTGTTTTTGCAGCACAGAGAGACTTAATCCTGTCAACCTACTGCAGAAAAGGCAACACTTAAATTGTTACAGCTCAAACCTCACAGAAGAACAGCTGCAAGACAGTGAGTTTCCAAACTGAGCAGATTATTGGACCAATGCAGTTTGTTTATCTGACTTGGTAAGCTTGAATGTTGCACAGTTTCCCTGTTTACTCCTTTCCTTTCCCATCCGAAAAACACAGTTTCCCAATTGTCGCTAGGGTGTGTTTTTTGGGTATAAAAACACTCAGTATCTCTGGCTTTCACGGGATCTGCTGCTGTGTGGCTTTTGTTAGGTCTGCTGCTGCATCTCAAGCTTGCAATAGGACCCACTCTTCTTTTTTTGTAAATATTTTTATTCAACTTTTACACTGAATAGAGAAAAAAGCATTGATTCCATCCATAAAAAATAAACTCAACATCTACAATTATTCCCTTCCCTCTCTTCCCCGCAAGCAGTTCCAGTGTCCATCACCTGTACCGGTATGGTTTATCTTCATAAGTCCTTTTTTCCATGGTGTTGGGATGCAGAATCATCTTCCAGATATCCATCACCTTATATTTTGGGGTTTTGCCCTTAAGCAATATACAGTTTTCTCAATAGGGTCCACTCTGCATCTTAAGAACTGAAATCAAAATCCTTGATTCATCTCTGCATCCCACCAAAACTCTGGCTCCCCAAAGTCCATTCCTTCCTTCAAGAAGAGCTTAACTCTTCAGTTTTGCCAGAAGTCCACTATATTATCAGTTCAACAACTGGACTGTGGGTCTTCGGTTCCCCAACATTCACCCTGCATCTCATCACGATTCAACATGGGCTGCCCTTTGACGTTTCTGCCTGAGCCAGTTTTTAGAAACAGAAGGGCTGTGTTCCCATTAAAGATTTAAAGAGCTTTCAGATCGTTCTGAGAACTGACCGTTCCCAAAGTTTCAAAATAATCCACAGTTTCTGAGGATTTAAGGTCGCAAAACGTGAATTATCTATATTTGAATCAAAAGAGGTCTTACTGCTGGATTTGGAAATAATCCTCACTGTTTAGCAATGGGAACGCAAGTGTTTTGGGGGGGAAGGGAACCATGCTTTAGGGGCATTCTCTTCAGTTTCCCCGATACAATGATAAGCTGTGATTTCCTGTGCCGTTCTCCACCATCAGACTGCCTGAAACAGAGGGGCGACAGAGGGAAAGTGTGTCAGCTCTTGTTGCTTCTTCCTTCCATTCACATCTTTTGCCTGGAGCCCCTCCATTTCATGCTGAGCCGCTGTCATGATCCAGAGCAATTGGCAGCTCCAGTGTAAAAGCCTCTGCTTCCCTCCCTCCTTCCCTCCCTCTCCCTTGCTATGGGGGAGAAGTAAACAAAGCCTGCAGGCCCTGTGCTTTTGTTTTAAACCTACATCATTTTACAGAGATCACTGATCAAGCAGCCTTGAAGAACTGCTGCCAAAGGACTCCACCATGTGAATCAGGCACAGGCTTATATATGGGGTGGGGTTTCAATTGCCCACCCAGATGAAGTTAGCTATGATGGAGGACAGGGGGAGGTTTTTTTTCCCCCTCCAAACCCACATTATAAGCTAGGAGTGGGAACGCAAAAAACCAAATCTTGCTGATTTTAAAAACTGTGGTTTAAATCCAGATTTAATTGCCCCAGTTGGAACCCGGCCAAGAAGTGACCCTGGAAATCAGCCATTTCCTGCCTCTAAGAAGAGATACTGTAGCTATATTTTTAAACACGATTTAAAAAAAAATCTAGGCTTTTCAGCTTTAAAATACTTTTATACTATAACTGTACTTGGTTAAATTTTGCACACTTCCTAGTTATTGGTTTCCGTTTTGTTGTTATTTTTATTCTATTTCAGGGTCCTGTGTATACTTGTTAAAAACTAGATTTGCTTTCTTAACTTCCACAGGAAACAGCAGCAGAGCAGCAGCCTATTCAAAATTTATTCTGAGCAGTACTGGCAGCTTCTGTTCTGGGCATTTCAAGGAAATATCTTCGCCTCCTCACTGCCTTGCTGCAGGGCAACACACAGCCCTCGCTTGCCAAATTGCCAGCTTCTCCTACAGAGAGTATGGGAGAAGCAGCAGGAATTGAACCGCCTGCCATTTCTGAAAGCAGGGCCATTGCCCACCAGGTGCCCACAGGTGCCAGGCGCCAAGCAGGAGTGACGAACAATCATCTGGGGAAAGCCAGTGGGGGCATTTTCTGACTGACTGGCACCTTCCTTTTCCCTGCTGCCAGCAACGAAGGGGTGGACAGAAAAAAAAACAATTGTTTTAAGTTATACAAGTCAGGCAGGTAGACGCCAGTTGAGAAATCAAGGGAAACTTGCTTATGCACGAAAGGCGTGAGGATTTAATTTTAAACAAAAAAAAGCGAATGGTTTCCCTTGTGGTCTCTCCACTACAGCCTTCCCCACATGTAGAGAATGGGGGGGGGGGAGAGAACCAGGGCCCTTTCTGCTCTAGCCCTTGAACAGAAGAATTGGAACTGAAGACCTCAAGTGCTTGCTTTTTGCTGTTCCTTGTTCCCTCCCACACCATTTGTCTTTTGTTTCTTGTCTCTTTAGATTGTAAGCCTGAGGGCAGGGGCCTGTCTAAGATTAATATAATATTGTAACCCGCCCTGAGACTTTCCGGTATAGGGCGGGACAGAAATACAAATAATAAATAAATAAATATCTCAGGATTGGGGTCTGTTGTCTGCAGAGTAATGCAGACTCTGGCAGGCAATGCCCAGGGCCTCCCACAGTTTCACACCAGCATTTGGACAGCAGGCCCCTATCCTGAGATATAGGGTGTTTCCGCACAAGCCCTTAAACCACAACTAAACACACATTAGTCACACATACAGACAACGTGTAAACTTAACTTCCACGCTGGAGGCTGGAACCGGGTCCCTTTTCGGGGGCGCTTCCACACATCAGCAGGCAAGACCCGTTCTTAATCAGGTCTTGCCGCCGAAAAATCCACCACCCCGGAAGACCTGAAAAATTAGGTCTTCATCCAGCCCTTCACCTCAATCCGTTTCAGAAGCAGGACACTTCCGCACATGGGGAGGCGAATGCCGGATGTCCCAAGGGCCGCCATCTTGGGGAGGGCAGAAGCAGGCTGGTTTGCCTCCTCCTGCCCTCCCTGGCTCACCACATGTCACCAGAAACACATGGTGACCGGCAGCTACATGCTCCAGGGGCTGCATCAGCAGCGCATGCATCTGGCTGCCTTCAGCACTGCTGCTGCAGCTTCCACATAGCACCCGTGCAATCTGGCTTTGCTGCGGGCAGCCCACGCATGTGCGGGCGGGGTCACAGGGCCTCCGAGGCCCTGTGAGCCCGCCCGCACATGCACGAGCTGCCGGCAGCAAAGCCAGATTGCACGGGTGCTGTGTGGAACATATCCTCGGAAGAACGGATAGCTGAAAAACGGATCTCTTTAGATCCATTTCTCGGCGGCAGGTGCGGAAGCCCCCGTACTCCAGAGTCAGAGCAAGTGCAGAAAGTTCCCCTCACACAGAGCCACCACCAATGCTCCTGTGGTCGCGGGAGAGCGAGGAGAGGAGGCCAGTCAAAACTTCTTTTCCTAGGTGGAGAGTGCATTGCTGGATGGGCTTTAACCATTGGGAGGAACGACCCAACGCTTCCTCCCACCCCCCGGCCCAGCTAAGAATTCGCTGAGGGACGGAGCAGGCGTCGCGCGCGCGCGAAAACGCGCGCATGGCCAGCGGTGGGCGAGGCTCGAGGCGCGCGTCGCCAAGCCGCCCCGCCGCGCCGCTTCCTGCTGCAAACTTCGCGGACGCTCGGGCTCGGCTCCTCGTTCCCCAGCCGCCCCGCCCCGCTCCGCACCCGAGCCAGGCAGGGGCTGCTCTGCTGCACCCGCCCTCCTCCGCCTGCTCCGTCACGTGGGAACTGGGAAGCAGCGGCAGCCGAAGCGGGGACGGACGGACGGGCACTCACTCGCCCGCGCGCGCGCCAGAAACGCCTGGAGGAGCAACGCGCGGCGTGGTGCGCTCGTGTTTTGGGGGTGCGTGCATAGTGGTCGTCCACCCACCCACCCCCGACGGCGGACGGAGGCAGCGGCAGCGTGGACTTTTTGCCAGCCCCTTGTATCGCTCTCTGTGCCTTTTCTCTTTGCTGCGAGGCTTGACTCACGGAGGTGGCCATGAAGCTGCTGCTGGCGCTGGTCCCTTTCTGTCTGTCTGTGCGGCTCGGTAAGTGCCCGTGTGAGGAGCCCTCCCTCCCGGACAAAGACGGCGCCCTTTCCCCGCATCGGGCTCTCTCCGCCTTCCATGAGGTGGCCTCCCCAAAGCTTTGGCTAAGGAGAAGAAGAAGAGTTGGCTTTTCTACTCCGCTTTTCTCACCCGTTTAAGGGGACTCAGAGCGGCTGACAAAGCTTCTGTTCTTCTCCCCACAACAGAACGCCGTGCGAGGTGGGTGGGGCTGTGAGAGCTCAGAAGAGAGCTGTGACTAGCCCAAGGTCACCCAGCTGGCTTGATGGTGGAGGGGGAAGAAGAGTTGGCTTTTCTACCCCACTTTTCTCACCCATCTAAGAGGACTCCGAGTGGCTGACAAAGCTTCTGTTCTTCTCCCCACAACAGAACACCCTGTGAGGTGGGTGGGGCTGTGAGAGCTCAGAAGAGAGCTGTGACTAGCCCAAGGCCACCCAGCTGGCTTCACGGGCAAGGGCAGAATCAAACCCTCTGACAGGCTTCTTAGCAAGTTGCTTTCTTCCGTTATATATATATTTATTTTAAAAAGTCATGACCATCATCATCATTTATACTCACACAAGAGGGTGTCTTGTCCTTGAAGTCAGGCCTTCTGTCCACCTGAGTCATCCTGACTGGCAGCCGCTTTCCAGGTTGCAGGTGTGGATGGAGAAAGTCCAGGGCTTTAATAACGTGGTCCTCTGAGTACCAGTAGTGGGCAGAGGCTTTTGGTTGCACACCTGGGCTCTTTTTCACTACCATGGGCAACCTGGGTTGTGGGAGGGCGGTCTCTTCCGCAGACCAAGTTGGAGAAAAGGGGCTCCTGATAGCATTTTTTTATTTAAATCTTGGCAACCAAAATGCCATGTGAAGTTACTAGATGTTTGGGGGTTTTTTTCTTAGTGGGAATATGAGTGTACAAGTGTGTAGATGTGTCTCAAAAGACCAACTGAAGATGCTGAGCCTTGGACCGCCTGTGTACAAAACAGATACAGTACTACCAAGTTGTAGCTGACCTCGTCTCTCCAAAGCTGTGGTCACACTTAAGGTTTAATCCAGCTTCAGTCCACCTTCAGAGCGAGAGAACACATCAGCAAAGTGGCCAGCAATTTTCTTTCCACATTATCTATTCTCAAAAGGTGAATTTTCTGAGTTATTTAACACTGAAAGAAAACCACTTGTCAGTTTGCTGATGTATTCTCTCTCTTTGAAAGTGGTCTGAAGCTGGATTAAACCTTAAATGTGACCACAGCCCCAAGTGGGTTAATGGGTATAGCTTGGATTGCCAGGATGGATACCCAGTTGTGCAATGATGCCCCTTGAAGGCTTTCCATGGTGCCTGCAAAACTTTGTTTTGTTTATTTAAATAATTTATATGCTTCTTCCCTTTTTAAAATATAATCTCAAAGCAGTGCACAAAGAATGAAAGCAGTTAAAATCATAAAAACATGGTTAAATTCTAGGATGGGGAAAATAAACAAACAAGCATTCACTCTGGAAAGGCCTGGGTAAAAAGATAGGTCTTCAGTTGGTGCCTAAAAACCTGGAGTGCAGGCACCCTATAAATATCAGAGGAGAGATTGTTCCTGTGGGTGGGTGCCACCACAAAGAAGTCTCTGACCCTCTTCCTTCCACACCTAGTACATTCATTTCACCATGTCTGCAGTGAGTGTCTGGGAGCAGTGGGCACCCTCAGGCTCTTTCTGCACTTGCTTTAGATCTGGATTAAGGATCCTCTTAATATGGATAACGAGCCTCCTATCCACATGATAATGAGGATCAAGGAGGCCCTACCTTGTTAGTCCAGCATGGGGTGTTTTTCCACTAGCACTAGAATACCCATTAAGGACCCATTAAGGACCCTTAATAGGTACTTAATGGGGACTTCTAGTGCTAGTGGAAAAACACCCTTAGTCTGCACAAGACAGCTCCAGATGTAGATTAAGAGGCCTTTAATCCACCTTTCTTGTAGACCCATTTGATCAGGTCTTTCAGCAGACTGGGGGTCTTGTTCAGGATCACGCACTAACTACTGCGGGTTGCTTTTCAGCAGCGCACCATAGCACGTCGGTGATCTGGCCTACGCTGCAATAAGATCCAGCTAAGTTATTCTGGATCCTCTGATCCAGATCAAAGCAAAGTAAATGCAGAACATGCCTCAGAATTCTCTATGGGCCAGTTTGGTCTAGTGGTTAGAGAGTTGGACTCATATCTGGGAATACCGGCTTTGATTCCATACTCATCCATGAAGCCAGCTTGGTGTCCTTGGGCTAGTCACAACTGTCTTCTGAGGTGTTGCAGCCCTACATGCCTCACAGGGTGTCTGTTGTGAGGAGAAGAATAGGAAGCTTTGTCTGCCATTTTGAGCCCCATTAAATGGGTGAGAAAAGCAGGGTAGAAAAGCCAACTCTTCTTCCCCCTCCTCCTCTTCTAATTTGCTTGCAGAAAAGGCACTGTAAAAGGTACTTGTAGAGCCTCCAGTGCCCTTGGCACAGTATTGAAAGGGCAGGTGTCCCAGGCATTTGGTTGCCATGACCTTCAAGGTGCTTGATGCTGTGTTTGTGGATGCTCTTGTGATTTTATGTATTTAATTACTATATGCACTTAGGTGTTCACATAATAACCAAAATTAGTGGGAAATTTCATAATGGACTTCTTAGAAAGAAGAAAGAAGATGAGTTGGCGTTTCTACCCAGCTTTTCTTACCCATTTAAAGGGACTCAAAGCGGCTGACAATCCTTCTGTTCTTCTCCCCACAACACTCTCTGGGGTAGGTGAGGCTGTGAGAGCTCAAAAGAGAGCTGGGACTAACCCAAGGTCACCCTGTTGGCTTCATGGGGGAGGGCGAATCGAACCCGGTATTCCCAGATAAGAGTCCGGCTCCCTAACCACTAGACCAAACTGGCTGAAGCATCTTTTAAAATATCCTCAGAGGCACCACTACTTTATGCAAAGTTTCATATGCCTGGGCTGTATAGTCTTGGAGGTGTGACTCCAAGATTCATTTATTTATTTCCATTTTATTTGTTTAGTGCCTTCCTAAGAAATTTCTCAAGGCATTATTCAACAAACGGGAAAAGCATACAATACAAAATGATAGATTATAAAAGCTACAGATTGCAAGTGAAATAAAGAAGCAAAAAGATGCTCATTTTGCAAACTGCATTCTACAGCTTTTATTTTTTAAAACCAAAAGACACTTGTCTGAGCAGAAGCTCGGATATGCTCAGCACACAGATGTGTGACTTTGCACCCAGTTGCAAAATTAAGTTTAGAATAGATTTAAGCTGTTGGAGTTTGTTCCTTGCCAGGACGTCTGCCCTACTGCAAGTCATAAACAGAGCAGTGGGTGTTTTTTTAAAAAGCCCTAAAATAGAAACAGGGTTGTTAAATCTTGATTGTTGAGAGTCTCTTGCAGTAAAACTTGTACTAGAAACCACAAGGAACCGTCTCTGTGAAAACAGAGTTAAGGCAGGAATATGTAAACAGAATTTGTCAAGCAAAAGCAAAGCTTGCTCTTAGTGGAAGAAAAAACTCTGTTGATTTTGAGAGAATTTACATCCAAGTAAGGCTACAAAACTGAAGCATGTTTATGAAGATGTACAATTTACAGAACAAAAGCCTCTTTGCTTAATTATTTATCTATTTATTGCCTCAAGTAAAAAATTGGGGAAATGACAAATGTTGCTATCTGGATGATAGGTGCAGGACCCAAGTTGAATTTAAGCTCCCACCAAATAGCCGCCTTAAAAAAACCCAAACATGATAAATATTTCTGTTCACAGTTCTGTTGTTATGGTGACCCTTAGCATTGTTTTTCTACATATGGGAAACATGCTCAGCTTTGAGTTCCTGTCTTGTCCATTAGTCCAGCTGTTGTAACTTTATAGAAACCAACTTATTAAAGAAACTGGCTTCCTTACCCATGGTTTTGATGGGTTTTTATTTTTGCAGCTTATTGTTAGCATTCACTTTCAGGTGAAACTTTAAGAAGCTGGCTTGTTAGACATTGTTAAATGACAGGGCCTTTAAATAAAACAAGGCTGTGGAAAGGGAGTGAAAAAGCCCTTTCTGCACTCATTGGTGATCCGAATTAAGAGGCCCCTTAATCCAGATCATGGGCCTCCTGATATATCAAGGAAGCCCTGCCCCTACTAATCTGGCTTCATCTGCACTGGTTGGAGGCCCTTAACCCAGATTTGTTGTAGACCCATTTAATCAGGTCTACATCCAGACCAAGGGCCTGGTTGCAGATCACAGGAGGTGTGCACTCAGCATGCCTCTCTGATCTGAAATTGGGTGCATGTGTATGCTTTAAGCAATGCACTATAGAGTACCACCTAAAATCACCCCTCCCCCCGGCTCCAAGGCTAGGAACTGCAGTTCCTAACCTTTCAGAGGTGTGCTGATAGTGGCTGTGAAGTTCACACAAGCTTTGCAGTTATGGGGAGGTGTGAGTCGGATCAGCATCATGAGTTCCCATGCCAATGTTCTGGCCCACACCTCCAAGCAATCCAGATCAGCGTGAAACCAGACCTACTGATCTAGATTAACAAAAGGTAAGTGCAGAAAAGCCCAAAGGTTTTGTTCACTTACAGTGAAATAGTGGTAGTGTATGGCTCTAGTGTTTTCATCTCATTTTCCGTCTGTTTCTGTTGGTCTTTAGAAGTTCTTTTTCTGCCCTTTGATGTGCAGATGGACACAAGTCAATGGTCAGACATAACAAAAGGGGTGCCCCTCAAAGGGGGTTCCCCCATGTTCCCAAGCCTTCTCTAATCCACCTTTTCCAGTGCAGAATGTTAAGAGAAGGGGAGGGGCAGACTGGTGTGTCAACGATCCCATGGCTAAGCTGCCTCATAGCTGCCTCAGATACACTGGTTTTTGCTGTGTAGCCTAAGTATATCCAGTTGAGCACTGTTGCCTATAATAGGAAAATTAGGCAAGAAGGTCATGTAAATTGACAACATTTGTCCATTGTGACAAAATTCGAGAAAACTGAGTCCTTTCATAGTTCATCAGTGCATTCAGAATTGAAAGAAGGAAATCTGTGCTAGGGGAAGTTCATATGAACAGAATAGAAACAATTGGAAAAGTTTCTCCCAAACTTGATTGAAGCATCAGCCTATTTTGCTTACTTTTCTAAATTGTGGGAGGCCCAAGGACTGATGCTTGACATCTTCTTGGAGGGAATTTCTAGGGTGTGCGTTTCCCATGGTGGATGACTTTATACCATCAGCAGCTACACGCTTCATATCTGTGAACCCATTCCATCTGATCTATGCAGGTTTTGAATTGCTTGGTCCTGAGATTAGGACCAGAAGATCAAATGACCCTGAAAACACAGATAAGAACCTGTCCCTCTTATAAAAAAGGTCATGTAAATCTGTTGAGTAAGCCACCTAAGAAATATTATCTGTGTGGTCCACAAAGCTCAGCCCTCTTACTGTTCCCTTCTGAGTTATAAATCAAAGATCTCTTGGGGAAAAAAGATAATGAGCAATTTCCAAAACTCAATGGGATGCACAGTCTGCAGATCAAAGTTGTCCCAAACTTGATAAGCTTTGGCAACCTCTCAAGATTTCTTGATAGGATAAAATAAGGTGATAATAATCTACAAGTTAGATATTTGAGAGCAAGTAAATCACCACCAGTAATGCTGGGTGAGACTGAGGTGGTATAGAGTGGCACACCAGTTGGCATGCTTGAAAGCCCTGAACCTCATTCTTGTCGACTAGAATGTCTTTCAAGGCATTCCTGCTAGTCAGCATCGCCCCTCTCTTGAAGGTATCTAAAAAGGTTAAAGATGCTCGGTTCCTGGGGACTGCTTAACTCTGTGGTTCTCAGCCTGTGGGTCATGACCCCTTTGGGCAGTGATGGCGAACCTTTTGAGCTCAGTGTGTCAAAATTTGCAAGAAAACCTAGCTTAACTCGGGTGCTGTCGCATATCTAGAAATATCCATAATTTTGTGATATTTGTAGCTCTAGTAAAAAAGTTATGGTATATTTTTGATTTATGTATTTTATGTAAAGCAAAAGCATATAATTCTTCACATTAGTGACTTTTGTTGCTGAATTTTGTTTGCTAAATCTTCAATTGAAAGTTGGTATTTCGTAAACTTCAAGAACAAGCAAGCACTACACGCCCAGGTGCCAGGGTGACCATGTGTGTCACCCAAAAGGGTTTGGCGTGTCACCTGTGATGGTTGGCCATCACTGCCTTTGGGGGTCGATCTACTGTTTCACAGGGGTTGTTACGAAGTAGCAACAAAAATAACTTTATAGTTGGGGGTTAGGGTTAGGTTGGGGGTCACCACAACACGAGGAACTGTATTAAAGGGTCGCAACATTAGGAAGGTTGAGAACCACTTAACTCCTTTGAGATCAGCCAAGTTTTGATAGGTATAACCACACACTAAGATCCAAAATATTCTCCCTTCCTCATCAACAATGTAGGACATAGGTCGGAAAATGAAAAACCTAGTAAAAATACAACATAATGCTTTGGATGGTGGTTCCCATCATACCTTATCCTTTGCATACGTTGAGAGAGTACTGAAGAAAGCTGGAGTATAAAACCTCTAGAGGACTTCTGTAGAAAACTGGCCACATCATACTAGATTATGCCTGCACTTTGTGATGGGAATGGGTATAGCTCAGCAGTAGAGCAAACTGCCTCAAAAGCTGGGGGTCAACAGTTTGATACCCAGCCTCTTCTAGGAAATAGGCAAAGGCAAAGCACTTCTGTATCTCTGCCAAGAAAACTGCATAGTTATGCCCATAGAGGTGCCCGTGCAGAGTCAGCCATGGCTCAGTGATACCCAACAAGGACGATGTGGCCCAGAATACAGAAAGTGGAAGCTAGTGTCCACCATCACATAGAATGTTATATTCTCTGTGCTTTATATTGCATTGCTTATTCCAAGGTTGTATCTTGGGCTGCGTTCCCATGCAATAGTAAGTCTGCTGAAAATCTTTTTTTGCCACGGAGCGGTCCCATGCACGGCTTTAATCCGGGTTTCCAGCGCCGCTAATGGGGAAAACCCGCTTTAAAAAAATACCTGTTTAAAGCAGTACTTTCTGGAAGATGCGGGTTTTCAGCGCAACATTTTCCATGGGATCGCTCCGTGGCAAAAGGGGCGGGGATTCTCTCTGTCTCTTTTGCCTGTCATCCAGCCAGCGATCTATGCAAACAGCGATCTAGGCAGGCATTTTCTCTTTGCTGTTTCTCTTTCCAATCCCAAAGAGAAACAGCAAAGATACATTGTGATGAATTGCTTCCGCGAAAGTGAAAGTGTAAAAGAGCTGGCTGGGTGGAGATCTTGTAAAGAGTGCCGGCTGCAGTCTTCGCAAGCAGGGGAGACGAACAGAGAAGTTTTAAATTTTTCTTTCGGTCTTTTTGAAGGAAAGGATGGCAGGATCCCTGGCTGGGGTGAGGCGTTTCGGCAGCTGGAAATTCCTTCTGCCTGATCACCCAATGAAACAGCGAGGGGCGGGGAGAAAAAGATGCGGGTAAACAAAACACGCTTCCTTGGGGACAGTCCGTTCATTTTAAATGTGTGTTTTGCTTACCCCCTTGGGAACGCTTAAATCCAGATTGAACCCGCTTTTCTTTAATCCACTTCAGTGGAGGGGCAATAGAGATACAAATTAGTACCATGGGAACGCACCCTTGGTGGCAGAGTGACCTTTGCCTGCTGAGAAGGTTCCCTCCTTTTCTCTTCTCACCTCTAATGTCACAGGAGAGTCCCAAGAATCCCGAAATACCACGAAAGCAATTTTAATTTTGGAGATCCCTGAAAAACAGTGAGGGGAAGGAGGATCGTTTGGGGCGGAGGGAAAGAGATTTTTTGAATGCCACAAATAATTACCAAAAATGCCTGAAGAACTTTAGAGGCATTTCAAAAGAGGTGAGTTAGAAATCGGGTTTTAAGAGCTTGCAATTTCCGTATGTCCTGTCACAATCGGAAACTGCCCTTCTGCAGAGCAGCATGAAGATCTTCGTACGCAAGTGCTTTGTAACAGAGGTGTAGAAGAAACATTGAGCTCTAGGGTGCCGGTGTCATCTGTTGCTGAGGAACTTAATCAAAGGGAGATTTGTATAATTTTAAAAGACAGCACAATGCAGCATTTTTTTTCCAAAACAGAATTTCTATTTTGAGAAGAGATTTTTAAGTTCCTGCCTATCTTTGACATTAAACTCTTGACCCTAAAAAGCAAGCAGCATTCCTAAGTTTCCCCCTATTTTTTATTTCTTTTTGCTGTAGCAACCAAAAGCACCTTTTCATAAGCTACCAATTTCTGTGTCATATGTACAATCTTTACATAAGCTCCAAAAAAAGTCCCATTGGAGCTTCAAGTGCGAGAAGGCCAAAAGGACCAGCAAAACATGGATCAGTTGTGGGGACGCTGAAGCTTTTGGGTGCTGCTTCCAACATCTTCCAGCATCCCTGACCATGACTGTTGGAGATTTGAGGGGGGGGGGGCAGAGAAGAGCCAGTTTGGTCTAGTGGTTAAGGAGCCGGTTTGATTCCGCATTCCTCCACGAAGCCAGCTGGGTGACCTTGGGCTAGTCACAGTTCTCTATTCAGCTCTCGCAGCTCTACCTACCTCACACGGTGTCTGTTGTGGGGAGAATAGAAAGCTTTGTCAGTAGTCTTGAGTCCCCTTAAACAGGTGAGAAAAGCAGGGTAGGAAAGCCAGCTCTTCTTAACAGGGTGTTCTGTTGTGGGGAGAAGAACAGAAGGACTGTCAGCCACATTGCGCCCCCTTAAATGGGTGAGAAAAGCAGGATAGAAAAGCCAATTCTTCTTCTTTTTACCCTAGTTTTCTCATTCTTAACTCAAAGCAGCTGACAAACCATCTGTTCTTCTCCCCACAACAGACACCCTGTGAGGTAGGTGCAGCTGTGAGAGCTCAGAAGGAGAGCTGTGACTAGCCCAACGTCACCCAACTGGTTTCATGAAGGAGTACGGAATCAAACTGGGAGACTGCTAGATGAGAGTCCGACACTAACCACAAGACCAAACTAGAGTTAGAGTCCAAATGATATTTGGAAGGCTATAGGCTTTTCACCACTGGTGAAGGTAATGAGGGAAAGGAGGACATTCCATTGCTGGTAAGCTGATCAGCCCAGTTGTGACAGCTGTGGATATCTGGACATCAGATACTTTGCCTTGCATAAATTCTGACCACCTTACCTGCCTCTTTACAGGCCTCCTTTTTCTCAGTTTTGATACTGGGTAAGTCCCTTCACTTTCTATGCACCTGGTAGATTGCTGTGGCAAACCTTCTAGCCAAAGAGAGTGTAGCACGCAGCAGGCAGCGCTGATGAAGAAGCTGCCTTTTCTGCTCTTATTCCTAGGATTGACGGGTGGAGAATGTCTAAGAAGATGTCCCTCTTTCTTTGGTTGCTTTGCTAGAGAGAGACAGTGGCATGAGGTGCATAGAAGGTTAGTGTGGAGGCATCCCTTGTATACTGCTGTGGATTACTTCCTGCAGGCAAAACTGTTGTGCAGGGAATTTCCACCAATGGAAATCTGGGGTTTAGGAGAGCCATCGTGGTCCAATCTACCAGTGTGGATTAGTGACACCATAGAAGTGAGACCCAAGCTGCATTCACATGGGTGGGTTTGTGCTCTAGGAATCTAGGCTTCTTGAAGTCAAGGTTTAGCGACCACAGGAAAGCAAAACCACGTGACACAAGGGACAACTGTGTAATACATTTTATGCTAGATTGTCCAAAAGGAGAAGCCCTGAAGCAGGTAGCAAGAAGAACATTTTTCTTATCTTAGTTAGTCCTTATAGGCCCACCCTACCTAAGAAGTTGAACATCTGTCAAACCCAGTATTGTTAGCACTGTTACACCACAAATTGCTTTCTCCAGTGTTCCCCCCCCCCCTTCAATGCTGGTCCTTCCAGTTCACCTGTGTTCTGTATAAAGCACTCTGCATCTCTAGATGCTCCTGGTGCTAGCATGTTGAAAATCCCTGGTATAAAGAAATAGTTCCTGCTCCTGTTGTAAATCATCATAGATTAAGTTTCATCGGGTGAAGCAAAAAACCCACTGTAGCAATATTTACATCTCCAGAAGAGATTTGCAGTCTATAGTTGGAAGTTTAAAGGTCACTTAGGAAGCCCAACACAAACATCACAGCCTTGATCTGATATTCAATACAAGTCTTACACCTTCCCTCGCACGTCTGTCTTCTGGAAATGTCATGCAATATGCAGCCAAGGCTTGTTTATGCCTATAGAAAGGGCAAAGTGGTGATTCACTGTTAGCTTTTGATGTTTGGAAGTTGTGGCAAATAAGGTTTTCTAATTCCACAGTGCTGCACAAAACAATTTCCCATCATTTCTGACCACCAGCGGTTAAGGAGAACTCTCTTTGTAGCCTTTTTTTCATCACCGTACATATTACCACTGTTAGAATATTTTAAAAAGAGTTCCCAGTAGAAGTAAAACAGAGAAACTATGATTTAAATCTGAAGTGAGGAATTCATGGCCCTCCAGATGTTGTCAGGCTCCAATTCTAATAAGTCCTAACCAACATGGCCAGTTGTTGATGTAGTATTGTATGCCACAAATTTCCTGGCAATAAGTAGTGCATGCAAATCTGACCCATATTGGTTAACCAACCATCACATCCTCCCTGAGGCTGAGGGTATCAAAGGAAGTGACTAGCAGAAAGTACAAGCATGTGATGTTCATATCTACTCTGAAAAGTAAGTACAGTATATTCTGGCGTATAAGACTACTTTTTAACCTAAGAAAATCTTCTCAAAAGTGGGTGGTTGTCTTGTACGCCGGAATTTACAGTATTCATCAATCCCGAATCATACGTATCTAATGTGGGCCATTCTCACACAACTCAGGTAAAGTAGAGGTATCTTATTTAGGTCAGGAGTTCTACTCGTAAAGGTACTAGCATTCCATTCCATAATGTTGAACAGTGATGGTGAAAAAGTGGGGTATCCATCAAACATATCGGTGAGCAGCTTCTCAGTTTATTAGCGGTAGAGCATGAAGAACAGGTTAAGTGCAGTGAAATGTGTTTCCAGGCATTCTCAGATGCTGATGATGTCTTCAATTTCAGACTCTTAGGGTGCAATCAGACAGGCCTTTTTTCAATTGCCCCTTTTGGAAAAGGCATCATTTCTTGGACACCTCCCAAAACAGATGCTATAATAAAAATAACCTTGTTGCATATTTCAAGACATTGTTGATCTTTTTCTTTAAAGTCTGGCAATGCCTCCCTAACAACAATTGCTCACCACTCTTTGGCCACCACCAGCCTGGGTTCCTTTGGCCCTGATTGGTCACCCATCATTAGCAGCCATTTCCAGCCTGGAATTAACTAGATCACTTCCCAACCAATCTGACCCAAATAGTAAGTTGCCCTGAAGCGATGATATGCCATCTGGGAAAGAGTTGCACATTAAGAGGCTTCAGGATTTTTGGTATTTTGATATCCTGTTCGTTGAGCCTCAAGTTCTCGCATCCTTAGAATGTCTGACTGCATTCTCAGAATGTTTCCACACTTACCTTCATTATCCAAGGCTGGGGTGAGATGTCATCCCACACTGTGACTGGTTGTTGCTAGAGCAGGATAGGGCCACCTGCATAAGATGGTGCGCTGTGCCATCTTATCCCTGGCCACTGACTGAATGCTGGGCCCAATGTTCAGATTTAGCAGCAAGCCTCTGAAGTCCAGGAACAAAAGTACCCAGCCTTCAAAGTTCTTGGAAGTTCATTTTCCCCATTGTGCCACTTCCAATAATGTTTCCTAGAGTGTTGCTGAAAAGAGTCCTCCTTGACCCACTAGTGTGCTAATAGAGCTCATTGTTACACCAAAATGGTGCGACCTTGCTTCTCCCAGTGCTGGTGAAGTGGGGCTTCCCCTACCCCACATAGACCTGCAGAAGGGAGACTCTTGGAGCCCTCCCTAGATCCTAATGGTGAGTGTAGAAAGGACCTTAGACACTAGCATGAATATTCCAAACAAGATGGATCCTTCGCCCAAAATAAGCCAGTTTCTGCCTTTGTGCTTTTAGTTTGAAGATTCCTGCAACAGAAACAAGGCTGGCCTAAATAACCTCAAACTTTGCTTTCCAGCTTTTTGATTTGTGTTTTGTTCAGTTGATGTCATTATCAGTTGCCTGCTCTGTATGGACTGAGTGTAAAGATGTCTCCTGACTAATTTCCATACATTCATATGGATTCCAGAGTGAATGGTGATTTGTTTGTTTTTCCATCCTTGGCTTTAATTATATTTTTCATAAAATTATTATGATTTTAGCTGTTTTAAGGCTTTGTACACTTCTTTGAGATTATATTTTAATGGGAAGTGGTATATAAATATTTTAAATAAATAAATGTGTACTTTTTTCATATTTGGTACTAATTTGCCCTCAGAAAGGGAGAATGACTAATCAGCTGGAATGTTATTTGCAGTGCTGATGTGCCTATTGCAGGTGTGGATAAATTTTCCACCTGATGTGCAACATCATTCATATTTACAGAGTCATTAACAGAACAGGGGCCTAGTACAAATATTTATCAATATATCTTTTTATTTCAGTGAGATCAAATGGGAATGCTACATCTGTGACTTCTCCTCATCCAACGATATGTAAGTTACTGCTTAACCTTTTTCCCTTATGGGCTAAGATGAAGGAATTTTGTTCTGTCACCCCTGGTTCCAAGACATGCAGGTGTTCACCTATCCCAAGAGCTTTGATAATTTCTAGAAAAAGATCCTTCTCTATGCGATACCCAGGTTGTAATGTAGCCTTTACAGACAGCATGTTTTGCTTAGTGTTGCTGCTATCATATTGTACTGTAGATACAAGGGTCCCATTCTCACTCGGACACCATCTTTTGTCCTTCCAAATCCTTTGGCCCCATTAAAAATTTGCTTCCCGCATTTTCCGAGGAGTAAATCACCCAAAAATGCATTTTAAAAACCCTTGAAAAAACAGCTCTCGCTCCCATTTTTGATGCTATCATGCTTTATCTTTTTTGTTTTGGAAACGGTACCACAGTCTGTCGCCATTTTGGGTGTGTCACTAAACAGGTGGGGTTTCACTCTTGGGAAGGTACCCCCTTGCCATCTCTCCCGTGTTTTTGTTCTCCTCTTTTGTGGTAGGGCAAAGCAGAGGATAATATTACCAAATAAAGGAATCATTCGGACATAAACCCACCCCCCAGTCTGTTTTTCCCCCCTCTCCCTCATCCAGATTCAATTATTTCCCTGTCCTTTTCTCTCTTTAAAATTCTTCTTTCCCCCCTTTTTGATCTCCTTCTGCCTGGTTTTGGGCACCGGCAGCAGAGCTCTTCGGTCACAAGGAAATACTGTCTTTGGCAAAGCCCTCTTCCCAGCGCTTGGATTTTAAAGCCTAAATCTATATTCCGTCTGGCTGAAGGTGTGTTCTGGGATTTATGAAAAGCAAAGGGGTAAATATACCAAACCGTGACAAAATCACCTAAGATCTTGCTTTTTTAGGTGTTGGAAGTGGGTGGAGAATTTTAAAGAGAGAGGGCGAGAGAAAAATCACCTCCCTAAGCCTAGATTTAGCCCATGTTTTGCACCAGGCAGTGGGGACACATAACGGTTCCATATGGGAACGGAACTGAAAAATACAGGCTGAGGGCACCTGATGAGCTGCAAACACAGTGAAACTGGTCGTCTCCTGCCTGGGCCAGTGGTGGTCATATATTGGAATCTTTACACCACAGGTTGATGTACTATATAGCTGAAGAGTGTCCTCATAGTTAGGACCTAGCTGTGCCTTTCTCTGTATGAGAGAGAACTAAAGGAAGAGTAAATACCTGGAAAGTTCCTATATAGGTAAAAAACCATTGCCTAGTGGCTCAGTAGGCTGATGCACCACTTAACATCTATTAGTTCTAATCCCCATATGGGAATGAAACTGAAAAATACAGGCTGTGGGCACCGATGAGCTGCAAACACAGTGGAACCAGTCGTGTCCTGCCTGGGCCAGTGGTGGTCATATATTGGGGTTGATAAACTTCTGTCGCCCACTGCTGGATGCAAAACACGGGCTAGATCTAGGCTTAGGGAGGTGAATTTGCACACGACTGCAGCATCATGGAATCAATCCCCGTGGTCGTGGGGGATCGCTGGTCTTCAATTGCACAGTTGCGCAAAAGCTGGAGCTGGAATTCCCCAACCTCGGCCACATCATGATGTTAACCACTGGAGCAAACCCAATCAGAGAGAGGGGTAGGAACCCCAACTGGCAAAGGGGGCGGGGAGCAAAAGATGCTGGTTCCCCAACGCGTTTTATGTAGTGTTTTCAATGGGAATGGCAAAATTTGGGTTCTGTACATTTTCAGTGGGATTGGGCAGTATATGTTTGTTGCTGGAATCTGTACAATGTACACTTAACATTAGATAATGGTCACCATGGCTGTTTGTAAGGTTGATAATACGTTTACAAGCTTCATAGCTAGTCCAGAGCAAAAGAAATTGAGACCTTGAAGCCTTTTAGCAAATAACAGAAGTGTTAATCCTCTTCTTAAGGGGCTGGATGGCCAAGAAAGATGTTCTTCCCCTTTGTACTGAAATCTCTCATTTTGTTTTGGGGGTTTTCCGTTAGCAAAGTTCTGTGAAAATGAAACAGATTCATAAAATACAGCTGAAAGGAGCCAGCGGCAGAAAAGAACCATTGTTCAAATAACTTGAAATTCTGAAAATCTAAAAATAAAAAGCTAGGGAAATCGAAAGACCTCAAATTGTGTTCCTGGAGCCGAGGATCTCATCTTTAAATATAAAAATTGAATAGATCAATTGTATTCAATTTTTCATCTTTTTCTTCCCTAACCCTCCCACCCAATCCAGATCTTATAATTCAATTATTAAGGCTGCTTCTCGCATTCTTTATTTCTTCACTCAATACATTTGTCACTCCTGGTCTATGAACGAAACTGAATAAGTCTTTCCACTTCTCTTCGACTGATGCTGTACTCTGTACTCCCGTGTAATTAATCCGCCAATGTCTGTAAAAATCAAATTTAACATGGTCAACAATATAATGCCATATCTCAACTTCACATTTTCCTGCATCCTTCCATGCTTTTGCTATTGTTGAGATGGCAGCCATCTGATTTAACATATATTTCTGATCTTCTCTTACACTTTGTCCTTTATAATTTTGCAATTATAGTTCTGGATAACATCCAAAATTTATATCCATGATTGCTTGGATTTCAGTAGTAATAGTCTGGAAAAATTTTATTATTTTGGGACATAACCACTGCATGTGGTGATATGTACCCTTTTGCCCACAACCATGCCAGCACCTGGATGACATATTGGGAATCATATATGCCAATTGGGCTGGAGTCTTATACCACTTATGTAAGAGTTTCGTACTCAGTTCTTTCACTCTGCTAAGTTTTGAACCCAGGACTGCATCATTGGTCTCTGGCCCACCAAGTAACGCACACCCCCTTCCGCGCACATTAGCTGATCTGTTCATTAGATTTACAATAAACTTATGCATGAAACTCTATTCCCAAACTTCACTGTCTTTATAAATTTGCTTATTAAATTGAAATTGAAATAAATAATGAATATTAGCTGCTTTGCCTCCCCTGAACTATCCTGAATGGTGAATTGTCCCAGTTCTATTTCTGAATTCTGTCTTTTTGCATGTCCTCTTGGGTCTTCCAGATTCATGACAAGGATTCAGGGCTTTTCTGTTGCCTTAAAGGTGGTGTCTCCATCCACAGTGATGGAAATGTCTGGGAGCAGACAACTCCAGAGAAGTGTCCCTCCTGTTTCAGCTTCTTCCCTGCCTGCAAGTCCAGTGATGTAGGCACCTGACAAAACTGCCCCTGTGTGCCCCAGGCAGACATTGCAATCTTCAGCAGGTGCTTTGTCTCAGTGAAAACAGAGACACGACATCAGAAATCACATCCATGGAGTTAAGGGGAGACACAGCCACAGAGATCCTAATGGTCACCCACACTTTGAAAAAACACTTCCTGCTTAGGACTCTTGCCAGTATAGCATTCACAACCATCTTATAGAGCAGACTCTGCATCCTTTGGTCTCGTTTCATAAAGTTAGCAAGTAATGAAGGGGAACTCATTTTTCAGCTCTGTTGAAAAAAGAGTTTCCTGGTCCCACCTTTGGCCTGATCTCTCTCTTAATTGGATCCAATCTCTCTGGAACTCCCAATTGGGAATATACTATTTCATATTTTTGCTACTGTTTAGCTTTAGCATCAATAAAATGCATGGATGGGACTTGACTTTTTGTATGCATCAGAATTAAGCAACTTTATCCCTATCCTGTGGTTCAGAATTGCTGTTCAGCCAGAGTGGGATTGGGAAACGTAAACTCTTCTCAATGGGGTGCCAGTAGATTAGGGGACATCGGAACAACAGCTTCATGTATGGGGCCAACACTTAATCGAATTCAGACAGGAAGCTTTTTGCTACCTCATTCAAAAAATCTTTTTAAAACCTATCTGGTAGACTATCTGGTAGTCTCCTGGTTCGATTCTGCACTCCTACACAAAGCCAGCTGGGTTGCCTTGGGATAGTCACAGCTCTCTTTTGAGCTCTCACAGCCCCACCTACCTCACAGGGTAATCTGTTGTGTGGTGTAAAACAGAAGGTTTGTCAGCCACTTTGAGTCCCCTTAAGGGTGAGAAAAGCAGGGTAGAAAAGCGAACTCTTCTTCTCTGTATGTGCAACCCAGATTTTAAGTTGTAAGAAGAAGGTTTAGACAAATTTATGGGTGAGAGATGTATCCATGGCTACTAGAATGGATGCCGAGGTACATCTTCGGGGACAAGCAGGACGCCTTTAAGGCCATTTGCTGGGATTCGAGAGCAGGAGAAGGTTTGCCCTTGTCTCTGCTTGAGATGCCTATTGGCAATTGGTGGGCCACTGTGTGAGACAGGATGCTGGAATAGACGGGCTGTGGCCTGATCCAGCAGGGCTCCTCTTAGGTCCTTATGTTCTTAAGAAGAAAAAGAGTTGGCTTTTCTACCCAGCTGGTTTATCATTCTGCTGACTGTGGGAAACGTCTGTTTGGGATTGCTGATCCAATGGTATTGCTTCAGTTTCTATGTCTGGATCCAAAACAAAGATATAAGGACAGAAACGCACGTGTGTATGTTTCATCACAAAATTAATTACCTGTTTGGAAGGAGCTGTGGTTAGGCACTCTTTCATAAGCAAGTTAGGGCACGACATGGCAGTGATGATTTTCCCATTTCTTTTACTGAAAGAAGCAAGCCAACCAAAAGGGACCATGTATGGAAAAAAATCTCTGGTTTTGATATGCTCATTATTATTTATGCCCTGCAAAACATGAAGTATTCTGGATGAGCTGGAAAACTTTGATTACAGTTTGGACTCATGCTTCTGTGATTTAAGAATCCTGTTACATAATGGAATCTCCTACATATGCTGAGTTCATAAATAATAGTTTTAGGAACTGAAACTTTTACTATGCCCGCCAGCCCTTTAGATCCATGTAATGTGCTTCCTGTGGAACTGCTCTTATGTCTACTTTTGAAGGGACAGCTGTTGTAAAAGGCAGCATTCCAGCTGTTGAGTGGGGGGTGCCTCCTTGTGCACATTTTGGACAGATGCAAGGAAGACAGGGTTATAGGAAGTTGTAGGGAAATTTTTGCAGGGCTCATTTCTCGCTTGTGTGAAAGTTGTAAATTTGCAGATGTTTGGAGCCATGTCCTTCGATTGCCAGGTTAGAGAGGGGGCAGGTATGACCAATTTAAGGAGATGCATATGGGGTTTGGTGTGTAGTCACTTATCACTTACTCCTGTGCTGGTGTTAAGGTCAGCGATGACTGATACAAAGGTTTCTGGATATTTGAGTAGCAGGTCCCTTATATAAATTTCCATATTGGTCCAAAATACTGTTACCCGTATTTTCCGGCATATAAGACGACTGGGCGTATAAGACGACCCCCAACTTTCCAGTTAACATATAGAGTTTGGGATATACTAACCATATAAGACAGTGATGGCGAACCTTTTGAGCTCGGTGTGTCAAAATTTGCAAGAAAACCTAGCTTAACTCGGGCGCTGTGTCACATCTAGAAATATCCATAATTTTGTGATATTTGTGGCTCTAGTAAAAAATTTATATTTTTGATATATGTATTTTATTAAAAGCAAAAACAAATAATTCTTTACATTAGTGACTTTTGTTGCTAAATCTTTAATTGAAAGTTGGTATTTCGTACACTTCAAGAACAAGCAAGCACCACACGCCCAGGTGCCAGGGTGGCCATGTGTGTCACCCAAAAGGGCTTGGTGTGTCACCTGTGACACGTGTGTCATAGGTTGGCCATCACCGATATAAGAAGACGACCCCCGACTTTTGAGAAGGTTTTCCTGGGTTAAAAAGTAGTCTTATACGCCAGAAAATACAGTAATTTGTGACTTCAGCTCTTTCTGTACTGGACCTTATTCCAGTTTATATCTTGGAATAGGGACCTGCCATCCTTATGCGGGTGCAGTCTACAAAACAGGCATGACGTAAGAGTCAAAAGACTCTCCTGCTACTGTGTTTCCATATGTAGATAAATGGCCACTGAGAACAGGCTGCTTAACTGAGTGGGCCATTCATTCAATCTAGCATGCCGTTTTTAGCATCCATATAGCTGTTGTTATACCCATGCTTAAGCAAATGTGCTGGTTTACTGATTTGCAATCTGGTTAGATTTCAGTCTTCTAATGTTAGCATATGAGGAACTAAGCAACTTAGGTCGAGGGTATTTAACAACTTTCCTGTAACAGACATATAAGGTCACCAAGATAATCTGGAAATGCCCTGCTTCTTTAAGGAGTTTTATATGTCAAATTAACTATCTTAGCTGTTTTTATGCAAGTTGCACAGAGATATTTATATGGAAAATTCGTATATTAATATTTTGATTAAGTTAAAGAAACAATGCCACGGCGTTTTGAAGAACACCATAGGAAAGGTTCATGTGGAATGAAGGGCCTCTGCCATTTTGATATCCAGGCCCCCAATGGGCCTCTGCCATTTTGATATCCTGGCTCCCAGTGTTCAGGAACTCTTTACCCTCTTTGTGTGTTTACCACTTGGAACAATTTGATGTCAGATTATCCAACTGTCTTCAAATACACACAACTATTTTGTAGCAGTGACACAACCTCTAAAATAAAGATAATGGGGTGTAACCTCAGCATTTGCCAAGCTGCCTTTGATCTCAATTTAATTAAGGCAAATTACATTTAGGCCTGTTGTGCACCAGGATGCAGGTTATAAAGATCAAAGACAGAGCACCTCCATCCTTTTAGCTTGCCAGAGATCACTGTTTTTTAGGTAATGTATGCTTGGACCTTTTCACAGTTACCATGCAATGAAACTGGCAGCTGTAATCCTGGTTCCTTCTCTGTAAGCATACAACTTTATTAAAGGTGTAAAGAGGGCTCTTCAGCCTAGTTAGTTAGTTAGTTAGTTAAAACTTTTTAATACTGCTCTTTCAAGGTAAAAAATTCATATTGGCTTACAAAAATTCAAACGCAAGTTACAAGCAATTAAAACAACATTACATAAAAACGATATTAAAAAGTGGATGAGGACATAATATAAACGTTTTCACCTTGGGAATACCTGGATGAACAGATGGCTTTTCAACAGGTACCTAAAAGTCTATAACAGTAGACCTAACCAGTGCTTGGTAGGAACCACAGAGGAATTTGCCTTAAGAATGTATTGTTTTATTATTATTATTTTTAATCACTGCATGCCAGTCTATTCTTATCGAACATCCCTTAGATTTTTTAGAATACAGCCAGTAGTCTGAGGTTGTTATCAGACACAGCAAAAAAACCCACCCCATCCATGAGTTGTGCCTCAAGTCTTCAAGGTGGGATTGTTCACATACAGTGTAAGACTGTGATCAGACACAGCAAAAAAAGCATCTCTCAGGTGCCTCTGAAATAGCCTGGAGAAGCCTTCAGGGTGGGCTTGTTCACACACCAGTCTGCCCTCCTCCTCTCCTGAGCATTTTCTACTAGAAAAGGTGGATTAGAGAAGGGTTGGGAACATGAGGACCACACACTGACTCTGAAGCATCTTCTTACGCATCTAGTGGGAATTTCAGCTTGAAAACCTGGGTTAGCCAAACTCTGTATTACATGGTGAGGATTTAGCATCTAGATTGGCTCATTGCTGAGTGCATTGTAAATTTTTAATGTTTTTTTTAAATATACTTTATTTTCTATAAGTACGTAAACAAATATTAAACAACAACCAAATACACAAAGCGAAACACAAACCGTACAAAAACATAGAGAACATACAAAGAAAATACAAGAAAAAACACCCTAACCCAAGTGTCTGCTTCCATTTGGTCACCTGTACTCTTTTAAAAAAAATCTTAAAGGAGGGCCTTAATCACCATCCTTATGTTAACCATCTATTTAAAAATATATTTTCAGCTGATTCTAGGAAAGATCGCCTGTTCAAAGTTTTTTATGTTTTCAAGTTTTTTTAAAAAAATAAAGAACATTTTGCTCTTTTAGAGAGGGTTATGCTTATCCAGAGTTGAAAACTGGCCTACATGTGTGTTTCATGTCTTCTTATATTTCATAACATGCTTCGTAAAGGAACTGGACTTCTTAATTGCTACAAGGTAAGTATATACTTTTGTCCTCCATTGGGTGAAAGTGTGTTCTGTTCTGTGACAAGAAGCAGAAGAAATAACATTTATTTGAGGATGTGGGGAGTTTCGTTTATGAAACCACGGCTACATCTACTTACTGTTTGCAAAAAGAAAAAAGTCCATGCTCTGAGCTTCCTTCTCTTTTGCAAGGCCAGTTCTAAAAACACACCAGTCTTGCTTGTTGTAATAGAGTTAGTTGCTTCCCTGTCTCAAACACATTTACTTTCTCTGCTGCAACTGGAGATTCAAGGCTGTGGCTTTTTCCCAGGTTCAAGATAAAATTGGTAGAATAAATTTGCAACAGCACTATCTGATGCAGCCTAAGCAGAATCTGGAAGACCATCTATCGCAAGTGCAGTGTTTTGGTTTTATCCTGCACTAAGCTGGGGTAAGCGCTAGTGGGCTTACAAAGTGGCTTCCAGCTTTTCTGATTCAGTGAACCCTCTTTAAAGACAATGAGCAAAATTGGTTCAACAGAGATACCTTATACTTTAAGAAGTGGTAGGATCACCTGAGCTAGGGGTACTGTAGCAGAAAGCAAAGGATTGGTGACCTGAACAGGACTTTTTCCAGTCCTGTGATCCTCACTATTATAGTAGAGAGGAAGGAGTCATAGGGCACTATTTCACTATGTTCTGATGAATTAGATGCCTAGGAACTTTTCTCCAGGTTGGAGAGCCAAGCACCTCTAAAGGCCATTTGCAGGGATTTGAGAGCAGGTGATGCATTTGTCTTCTGCTTGTCCTGAAGCAATTGGCCCATGGTGTTAGATGGGTTGTGGTTTGATCCAGCAGGGTTCGTCTTATGTTCTCTGATATGCTGGTTATCTCCTTCCAGATATTTTTTATCCCATTATTGAATGCTTTTCAATTCTTTCAGTCTGAAATAATAGTGTAATTCTTCCAGTTTGGCATTCGCCATTTTTGTTCACCTGCAAGAGAAGACCTGTAGTTTTCTATGAAGTAGAGAGAAATACTTAGGATTGTGATGTCTCTTCAGTTTCTAAGCTGATCAGGCCTCTTCAGGAATTCCTTGGCAAGAAGTTGATGATTACTGTGTTCTTCTCACCTGGAAATTTGTCCAAAGATAGGGACATGGTTTGATGGATCTAGTTCAATGCTTCCCCGAGTGTGGTGTGTTTACCACATTTTTTATTTTATACATATTTTGGAAAACCTCTAGTTGTTGATATAAATATTAAATAATAGTGGTGTAGAGTTGCAACAAAAATCATGGTTGGGATGCAAGTTTGAGAAATGCTGTTCAAGTTTATTGTGGCACAAGAAGTTACTGTATTTTCTGGCGTATAAGACTACTTTTTAACCCAGGAAAATCTTCTCAAAAGTCGGGGGTCATCTTATATGCCGGGTGTTGTCTTCTTATACGGCAAGTATATCTCAAACTCTATATTTTAACTGGAAAGTTGGGGGTCGTCTTATATGCCCAGTCGTCTTATACGCCAGAAAATACGGTATTTCTGTTCCTGGGGTCTAAGAAGAGATTCACATATGGAAATTTCCTCACTAAAGTAACTCCTTTCTTTAGGTCTGATGTTGGGTATTTCTTATGTTAGTATGTAGGCTTTCACAGCTAGTTTAGTCTTATTTGTAGCAGTTTTGGGGCTGTTGTGCTTTGTTCCAGGTTTCTTCTGAGAACCTAAGCTTTCAGATATTGCTGTAATATCCAGCTTCAGAAGCTTTGGCTTTTGATGCCTTCTTCACCAATTGCCTTTGACTCTTCCAAAAATCAAAGGCTCTGAAGATGGATATCACAGCAGTATCCAAAAGCATACATGCTGAGGAGAAATCTGGAACACAACAGCCCCAAAACTTCTACAAATAAGATATTTTGTGTTCATCTTTCAGTACTGTCTCGTGGGCTTGTGAATGTTCTCCACCTGGGATTGAACATCATGTCTGTGACTTGCTTGGTTCTGTTGGATTTCACAAGAGGGTCTAATAGTAGCTTAGAGATTAACAGAAGGAAAGACCTTGGTAGAATGAACCTACGTAGGTTATGCCTTCTTCATCAGATGCATGGAGTGAAGTGCCTAGCAACAGACACATACAAGCAAGATGTGTAAGTGAATAGCGATAGAAATGCAAAACTGTAAGGTAGTGAGGTGACAAGTTCAATATAACTATGGTCTTTAGGGCTTTATGGGAAGGAGATATGATGAACAGTCCAAGAGAGCCCTCAAGAGGCTGAGGTGTTTAGTATTATAATGTGTGCAGTGTGCCAGGAAACTACTGTCTCTGTTCTACCCCATGTTGATGAACTGAAGTTTCCTACTGGTTTTGACACTATCAAGTGTGGTGTCCTTTTGGGGTAGGAGACACTACCTTCCAGTGATTCTACCTCTTGGACACATTCTAATGAGTTGTCACAGCCCCACTTGACCTCACAGGATGTCTATTGTGGGGAGAAAACCAGAACGTTTGTCAGCTGCTTTGAGTCCCCTTAAATGGGTGAGAAAAGCAGAGTAGAAAAGCCAACTCTTCTTTTTTTTCAACATATGCAAGGATAAATAAACTACACCCTTCTTCAGTCACATATGGAGATTGGTAGCAAGTGGTTTGGAGGGTGTGTGGGTTATATTCAGGAAGGTATATGGTAACTTTGTTCAGACATGTTTTGCCCTTTGGTTAAAGACAAGTAGGAACTCCTGACAATCCCCTGACATTGCCCAGAGCCATCTTAGAACAGAAAGAATGGCCGTGAAATATCAACACTCAGCCCAAGAGCCCAAGAGATGATGCAAGCCTTCCTTCAAGCAGCTGTGCTGCCCCCCCCCCACCCCCGGGGTGCTTTTCAAAATAGACTATTTACAGAATGTGTTGTTTGGCTTCCTTACGATTGATGCTATCAATCTTGGTTTATTAGTAAAAATGCAACAGCCACCACAATGTGTGGAAGGGTGTTTTCATATTTCTTGTCTCAGCAGAGGTTCAGTTTGGCTTGATGGATTTAAAGTGTGGAATTTTGGTACACAGGACCTCATGGGCATTCAGTATTTTCTCATCTGAGGCTTCCTTGTTAAGAAGTAATGAACACTTTGCTATGCAAGTCAAAAGGATAGTTGCTTAGTGTAAGCTACCTAACACTGAATGTCTTTACTCCAAAAGTGTGGTACGTGGTTAAACCTGTTAAAGATATGCAAACGCTTTGATTTCCAGCCTTGAACTGGGGATTGGCTTGGATTAATGATAACCAAAGTTCTAACTATACTATAGTGAGGCTTTCCAGATTGTGATGGACAGCAACACCCATAATTCCTTGCCTTTGCCCAAGCTGATGGGAGCTGTTTAGCAGATTTGGAGAGGCTCACACCACTCATCCTAAATAGAAGAATTCTTATAGTGTCTTGAAAGCATTTGAAAGTTCAGTAAGCCAGCCTTAACTGAACTGTTGGTTCCCTATGAATGACCACTCACAGTAACCACAGACAGTATAGGCAGACATGCTAGAGGCCTGTCCTCTAAAACATTTGGTACCTGTCAGATTGACAGAGGTTGGCCTATAGTGATATCATTGTAAGTATTGTTTCTTCGAACACATTATCTTTTTATTCTCTTCCCTGTATTCTCTTTTCACCATCTTTCTACATCTGTGCCTATCTCAGACTATCCAAGATAGATTCAGAATTGCCTGAGACATAAGGTACAGTCCTGCAGAGTTCTGCATACGCCATTAAGGCTAAGTAAACTTGAGTGTTGTAAGGATAAAAGAGGCCTAGGACTGCTAGGTGAAGCATCTAGCATCTCCATAGTGTCTGGGGTAATTATCACACAAGTGAGAGCTACAGAAATCTCTTGGGGAACTTACCTGCTCAATGCTTTCTGTAGACACTGCCATTACTCCCAGGTCCATGGATGGGGAGGCATCATGCTTGTCCATGACATCATGATGTGCGCCACACACAAGTGCAGTTCCATCCAACCGCTGATCCAGCAGTAATTACAGCTTCCATGTGGCGCAGGTGTTTTCCCCACATGGTTTTCACAGTGCTCATTTGCCCCTTAATTACCCCAAGCCATCCCAAACCTGTTTTCTGATATCCAGTCTTGTCAAACAGCAGTTTAAGACCAGCCTGCTCCATATTGTGTCTGAGTCCCATGAGGTGGGTTAGCTTGAGTTATGAGGTGGAAGTACTGCCAAGGGGAAAGCTGTGGAAGAATTGTGGATTTTCCTTTTTTTTAAAAAAAATCCAAATACGGTACTTAAATCCTCTCCTTCAGCTGATGGTCATAGGGCAGACAATAACAACAAAAAATATTAAACTGATAAAATATGTTCCTCAAGTGAATCCGTACATTTACTACTATATCTTATAGCGTTTTCACATCTTTCAGCCAAGATTAATGCCACCACCGGTCCTGAAAACACAACAGCTGCAACCACCCATACTTCAACATACAATGTAACGTCCACTGAGGCGAGCACCACCAGGAATAGCCTTCCAACCATAAACATGACTTCTACCAAACCCACATCAGTCAAAACTTCTCATGCGACAGAAGCAGCTCCCAAGACTGTGGTACCTACTGCTGCTGGAACAGGTAAGTGGTGATCTTTCATTTACAAATGGAATCCTTGCGTCCACATTTTGTCATTTACTAGATGAAATTTCAGCCCATTGATTGAAGAAGTAGTGTTGGACTCTTATGTGGGAATAACGGGTTTGATTCTGCGCTCCTACACGAAGCCAGCGGGGTAACCTTGGGCTAGTCACAGATCTCATCTGAGCTCTCACAGCCCCGCCTACATCACAGGGAGTTCTTTTTGGGGAGAAGAATAGAAAGCTTTGTCAGCCGCTTTGAGTCCCCTTAAATGGGTGAGGAAAGCGGGGTAGAAAAGCCAACTCTTCTTCTTCTCTCTAGATCAGTATAAACAGCTTGATGTAGCTGCAAAAAAAGGGAGAGAAGAAAAGAAACATGGCCTAATACAAATTTTGAATACAAGTTTTGAAATCATGGAAGCTGGTCAGATTTCATCTGCATTTTCTTCAGCACTTGGAGAAGGCTTTTCTGCACTTAACTTTGGGGCCAGTCTACCGTGTAGACATATGCATAAAAGACCAGTCCAAGGGAAACTCCACCCACCACTGGTAAACTTTATCCACATAGGATGGAGCATAATTCAGATCAAGAGGCCCTTGATCTGGAACATTGATGAACCTGATCAAACAGTTTTACTGATGGATCTGCAGGCCCTGATCTGGAACACTGAGGCATGCAGGGGGCTCACCTCTGTTTTCTGGATTACTAGGAGACTGGCCCATATTGGTGGCACGCCACTCAGTGGCAGGGCCATCGCAGGACCTGTCATGCAGATGGCGCTATTCCAGATCACTTTGTGCCGTGATCTGAACCAGCAAGCCTGGCTGGTCTAGACCTACTAATCCAGATCATGACCTTTGAGTACAGAAAAGCCCAAAGTCTTTTATAGAGTGTTGCCTTCAAGTTAAGGAAGCGCCACATTTCAGGAAAAGTGTAAACAGATCAGGAGATGCTCAAATGAAGCTTAAAAAGTTGGTCAACAAAATCACAAGCAGATCCACTGATAAATGGCTAAAGGAAGAAATGGGTAGAATAGTGGGGAAAAGTGTGATAAGCTCACTAAAAATCCCTTAAGGCAGTGGTTCTCAACCTGTGGGTCACAACCCCTTTGGGGGTTGAACCACCCTTTCAGAGGGGTCACAACGAGTCTCCTGCTGGCCCTCCCTCCCAGCTGCCCCGCCCCCATGGTTGGGGGTCTCCACAACATGGGGAACAGCATTAAGGGGTTGCAGCATTAGGAAGGTTGAGAACCTCTGCCTCAAGGGTTCTTGACTGGCAGAGACATACCCGTGGTTTGCCCAGAAAAGCAAAACAGATCAAGAAATATCAAGTGACAGGAGGGAAGAGTTTTCAGATAATGTCAGTTTGACAATGAAAGATAGGCTTGATAGATTCTCTCTCAGTACAGGTATTTGAACTGAAGCTGGACAGCTGTCCATTGAGGGTTCTCTAGGACTAAATTTTCTGCAGCAAAAAGGGTATTAAACTACCTCTGTCAGATTTTGTGACATGAAATTGTTGGAGAAGTTCATGTCTATCTTCTTTCAACAGCTCAAGTCTCTGTATCAGGATTCAGTGCAGGCAGCTTCTTGGGTGGCATCGTGTTGACCTTGGGACTTCTTGCTATCGGATATGTTGGATGCAAAACCTACCACACAAAACGTGGAGTTCAGTACCGGACCATGTAAGTTTTGGGTGATGCTGCACTGTTGACTGGGCCTTTCTTGGTTCTCTGTGTATCTTTAAGTAGCATAATTTTTAATATTCATATGTTTATTTAATCAGTCTTCTTCAACCCCAGAATTGTCATGGCTAAATCAAAGCAAGGCAGGTATCTGGGAGCTTACTCCTGATAGCTGTGCATCCCCTTGGAGACAAGTTGTTAGGAATCAATTGGTTTGTCTGTTTTTAATTTTTTGTAATTATTATCGGATATGCAGAAATTAATTGGCTCAGTGTAGTACAACGTATATAAATTACATTTTTTTCCCTGGTAAACCAACTTGTTATATGTTTCCCTCACTTCCTCCTGCCCCCTACCTGTATGTTCTCCACTTCTGTCTCTTTTGGGAACTATCTCAAACATAGAGCTGTGACCCTGAGTCTATGGACTGCAAACCTGTTGAGCCATTTATTGAAACCAGGGCCAACTGGCTTAAGTTTGGGTCCTTGCCTTATGTGCAAAAGTTCACAAGTGCAGTTCCTGCCCTGTTCAAATGGAGCTGTAGACTCTGGGCCAGATCTCTGCCTAACATCCAAACCAGCCTTCCTTAGCTTTGCCCCTTCATTTCTTTCTTTATTTGAGATTTGTATACCATCTTATGCTATGGATCCAAGCTGGTGGGCCAAAAAATAAATAAAGCAAACAAAACAAATAGCAATAAAATTATCAAGCCATAGTACTAACCATACACTAGTTACAATAACCTCAGTCACTAAATGCCTACATAAAAAGATGGAATTTACCAAGTGCCAAAAGTTGGTTTCTGTACTTTCCTGGTGTTTCTTAATGGAGAGTGAGGGAGGCGTTCGACAGTTTTGCAAAACAGTTCATACCTGGTGACTGTTCTTCTCCAAAACAACTGGAAGGGCCAAGTTGGGAAACGCTGGTGTGGAGCAATGATATGTTGAAGTATAAGGCCCATCACAAATACCTTGCTAGAGTGAAAGTTACCCTGTTTTTGCATATACCTTTGGAAATCTTGAATCTGTCCCTTAAAGATCTGGATCTTGGCGAGGACCCCATACATCCACATGGACCCTCTAGCACCCAACTGCAGTGGGTGCTAAATGGGGCACCGTGCGGACACTGTAGCACCCATTCCAATGCTCCGTTTTGCCATGTGGTGCAGTTAGCCAGAGCCACCGTCACTCACGGCATACGCCCACCAACAGAGGGTGAGGCGGAGAGGCACGGTTTCATAGCTGCTTATGCAGCAACTACAAAGCCTGTGCTAAACTCTGTAGACAGCTACAGAGGCATGCAGGCCACCGTAGCTGTGAGTGGCAGGCTGGAGCTGCCCCGCTTGAAATGGCTTCCCCTGCCCCTGGACCCCATTGGCCTGGTAAGTTGTGTGGATGGGTGTCCTCTAATCCGGTCTTCACAGCTGAAGACCAGATTGTGGACACCATTAAAGGGGTCTGCAGTAAATCTGGATTTAAGGGCCTGAAGGACCCATTAAATGCAGATTTTCCCAGCACTTGTAGGGACAGGACCTTCAGGATAGAGCTTTAATGGAGTCTAAAGTGGTCTTGCATGGGGACAAGGCATGCCTGATCAGTACCAATTGGGCACTGATCAGGTTCCAAATGGCGTCTTAATGGGGTCTTCAAGGCTGGTGCAAAAACAGCCTTAATCTTTTGAGGCCAGAATCCCAGACTTGCCCTCTGACTGGATTCTCGGCCATCACACACAGTCACCAGAACATCAGAGCTGAGAATTAGGTTATTGGCAGCCCGGATGCCTCTGTTTGCTTTCATTGCAGCTATAGAAGAACCTGTATATCCCTGCATCAAGGAGAAAGTTGCTCTACTAAACCCTTTATAGCTGCTTTGAACAATAAAAGCTTTTAAAATTTAACTTCCTTTGATTTTCTTGGAACGGGCAAAGATCCAGTCCTCTGCGACAGCTTTCTTTTGAACTGTGTTAGCATTTGTTGAGATTCCTGCTTTCTCTTATCTGCAGCAAATGTCTGTTCCCTCCTACTGTTCACATAACATCCACTGTACCAATGAGCACGTAGCCTGATCTTAATTCAGAAGCCTTTTTAAAAAGAAAATTAATCCTTTGAATGAAGGGATCCTCTTTAGTGGCATAGTTAAGTAATTTTAAACCCTGGACTAAAATTCTCTACGCCACCCTTACCTATTTTCTTAAGGTGGGTGTGCACATGACTTCACCTGCCTTGAAAAAGTGCCTTTTCTGCTAAGTGGAGACCTGGGGTGATTTCACACTTCCCTTCCAGCTGCTGGATGGAAAAGGGGTGCAATGAACTAACACTGACTAGCGCTCACACTTGGGACCACTAATCAATGTCAGCTGCCACCACCACCGCCGCCCACAATTGAATACTTACCTCCATTCGATCACGGGGCTGGCCCTTTTCAGGATGCCGCCATCTTGAGTGTGGAGCCCTCCACGACTGTACGTGTGTCAGCACCATTGCCATGGCAGTCGCAGTTGTGTCAGGAGGGCAGCAGAGCTGCCAACGTGCTTGTGCGGCAGTTCAGTTGACCTCGTCCAGCAGAAGAGTGAATGGTCACTGGATGGATGCAGAAGGTAATCTTTGGGGGTTGTGGAGCACAATTTCATGCTCCTCGCCTAGTTGATAATTGGTCAACGTCTGGGAAAGCAGGGGGTGCCTGGAGGCTGTAACAGCCTCCTCTGGGTGCAGATGCTCTTGCCCAGATGTTGCCTAATTATTAACTACAGGCCAAAGTGTGATAAGGCCCCCTGGATGTCTTCCCCGAAGTCAACTATCTTTAGTAACAGGGAGGGATTTCTGTCTTTTAAATCCCAGTGGCATTTCCATTCCTTTCAGCACGGTCACCCACTGTTTTATCATTGCATTTGCGATTTCTCATGTGGCTATCAGTTCCCATTTATGCAAGGACTGTTCTGCTACAAAGAGGAGTAACCTTGGGACATATCTGCTACAGACTGTAATAGGCTTTATAAGCTACATTTTGTTGTTGTTGTTGTTGTTATATTTCCCTTTTTGTTATAAATGTTCTACCATTATATACACACATAGATTCACAGAGAACCCCGTAAGGTAATAAAAGTATGGGGCAAGGCAACAGATTTGTCACTTGGAGTTCCCTGGGATCTGTTTCAGAATGCAATAAGTAAGCTGGAATGGCTGGCTGGATGTACATTATGACAGTCTTAAAAGAGCTGCACTGGCTTCCAGCTCACTGCAGAATCTAACTCAGTTTTGGACCTTAACATATAAGGCTAGGGCCCCTCATATATAAAGGAACGCCTTCCCCAAGTCAGCCTGTCTGTGTCTTATGATCTGCAAGGAAGGCCTTCCTGGTTGTATCACCACCTTCAGTAATGGAGGGGCTGGGTACCTGGGATAGGGTCCTCTTGGTGGTGGGTCCCAGACTGTAAAATAGTTTCCCCCCTGTGAAACACTGGATACCTTCAGTTAATACGTTCAGAAGATTGTTAAAAACATACTTACTTGCTCTGGCCTTTGACTGAAATAGGGAAACAGTATGTTCATTTTATATTTTGATGTTGTTACTGCCCTGAGACCTCTGGGTATATGGAAGGGTACAAATGCAAATAAATAAATAAAACTTCAAGCTGAAGCAGAGTTCAGCAAGATCAAAGTGAGGCTTTGAACGAGAGCTTCCTTCCGCCCTGATGCCATAATAAAAGTTCTGTGCAAACCACTACATCTATCTACTGCCATCCCTCACTCATTCCAAAGGATGTGCGCAAATATTCTAAGGCATTCAAAATTCAATTCAATTCTTCCAGATTTCGACATTCGAATTCAAATCAAATGTCCGTAAATTCAAATGTAAAAATTTGAACAAATTTTGAAGTTCAGATCTATTTGTGCGAATTATCCAGACATTTGCATGTGTACAGGCTTGTACACAATGCGTACTTGCACACATATGCATCTTTCCCGCATCCATACGCATTTGTACAGACCCGTACGGGATGAAAACAGGTTGCATACAGGACAACTTCAGGATGCATACGGATGTGTATGGATGCATAACGGTGCGTGCAGGCACATACAAATGTCAACATTGTAAGTGCAAATTTGAACTGAAAATTCAGACAAATAGATTTGAATTTGCTTAATTCAAATCGGATTTGGTTAAATTCGAATTTTAAAGATTTGAATCAAATTGAATTTTCGGATATTCAATTCTAATTGAATCCCGAAAATTGCATTTGTGCACACCCCTATTCCAAAGTACCTTCAGAATGCAGAAGTGCACTAAAAATGGCTATTTTCTTGTAAGTAAGGCCATTTCTGCAGCCACCTAAGTAAAACAAAAAGCATCCTTCGCTATTCTCAAATTAGCCCTTACCCAGAAGGGCTTCAGAGGTCTACTGTATCTATTAGGGATACACAGGAGAAGCGTAGCTTAAAAGACATGACTCTTTGTTCAGCACAGCCCGATAATAAATAAAATGAGCATGCAGTTTAGATTTATAAAGCACTGGCAAGCGTTTCTTGCTGGTACCAGGCACCATTACAATCAGGAACTCAGGCTCTTTGTATTCAAGAGTCAGATATTTGGGAATCTGAATAGGGTTCATGCTTGAGTCCACTTTTAATATCACCTAGCACTGCCAAAAATGCTTGCCAATGCTTTCACCCTTCTAAGCAAGTGTTTAATTTTTACAGGGCTTCATTGAACTCAGGGCCCTGTCATAATGGAAGATATGGGGGAGGGGGCAATTCCCTTCCTGTGCGCCCACCATACGTCCACATGTTTTGGGCTAGGGATCTCCAGGTTATGCTCCAGCTGGAGTTGATAGCCCTACTTCAAAAGGAACAAAATGCAAACCAATGGGATTAATAAGTTCTTACCGTATTTTCCGGCGTATAAGACGACCGGGTGTATAAGACGACCCCCAACTTTCCAGTTAAAATATAGAGTTTGGGATATACTCGCTGTATAAGAAGACAACACCCGGTGTATAAGACGACCCCCAACTTTTGAGAAGATTTTCCTGAGTTAAAAAGTAGTCTTATATGCCAGAAAATACAGTAATTTTTAATTTGGAGTAAGATTCAACTCAAAAACGTGACAGTTAAAACAGCCTTTCTAAAAGTCACTTGTCTGGCAAGTGAGCACATACAGAAGGCAGAATATTAACTTTAGATATACAGGGACTAATAATTCAAACTGATAGTGATTCTGTGACAAGTTCTGGATGAAATTGCCTAGGGGGTTGCATAGTTCATTTACACTTCTCAGTCCATCTGAAGATTTATGGTGTGCCTTCAATTTAATTACTCCAAGAGTGTTCCACATCCCATCCCTTGTCAAACCCTAGGTGCAGGATTTTAATAGTATCCTTAGTGAGTCTTCAAGCTCCTTCTCGTTCTTACCTTATTTCTAATACTTTGTCTTTCTTTTTCTAGTGACGAACATGATGCAATCATTTAAATTTGCGCTCAGGATACAGAAGTGACAGGCGGCTTTTATCCTTTGAAGTAATCATTCATCCCATGAAAAAGAGAAAAGACTTCAATTATGAAAAATTAATCACCTCTTACACGGAGGGTTTGATTCCCTTTCTAAAAATGTCTTAGCGCTGAAGATTGCTAAAGATTCTGAATACTTCAGAGTGCCTTTATTGAAGAATTCTTATCAATATCAACCTGCATAGGTACCGCTTTTTACGGAAGCACAACGAGTTTAGTTAAATGCTATTACTTAGATGATCAGTATAGATGACTGAAAAAAATTGGAACTGTAGTACAATACAACCTTGGATATCAGTGTTGGAAACACACGTCTACTCCTCCATAGGTTGCAGGATATGACCCCATCAAAGCTGGACAAACAACAATTTCCTTTTCAAAGTCGTCAGGTGAATCCAAAAGCAACATTTCTAGACTGTTTATATGAGATTTATGGAAGAAGGCTGTTTTTATTTTTTGTTTTTTAGTTAATCTGGGGAATTTCAGGCATTGTGTGTGCCTTTTTGATTTTTTTTTTAAAGGAAAATATTTGTCTGTTATCTAAAGCCAGGAAACCAGGAAGCGGTGGGATTTGGGTGGAGAGAGAATTGTTACAGTTTTGTTGAAAAAGGTGCATCCATTGTGAGCCAGTCCCAACTAAGGCATATTTTGAAGATGAGCTAAAGATGACTTTGCCCCAAAATGCCTTCAGGAAAAGAACAGGAATACTCTCAGTGATTGTTAAGAGTGAAGAAAAAGTGTTCAAATGTATTCAGAATAATCGTAGTGATGCTTTCCATTTCATACCTTCAAGCTGGGCACACAGTATCAAACGTAAGCCCATGTTCATTGGTCTGTCATCAGCCTGCTTAATAACGCAGAAATTTTTATGATTCTTACCCAGCTTGTATTCGTCATAGTTGCACAAAAGCAAAAAATGGGCTGTTGAAGGGGAAGATCTTATCGGGAAATTTACACTGAGAGTTATTTAAACTTGAATATGCGACAGAAAATATTGGTTCTCGACATTCTGGTATAAAGAGAGAATTCACTTTTATTAGAAGGGGCTTTGCTTCCCATTGTATGTAGAACACAGGAGGAGACAAGCTTTTTCTTCTTTGAAAGAAAAGGCACTTTGAAGGCCATCTACCAGCCATATCCAGCCGTTTGCTGGAGTGAGAACAGAGGAATACTTTTGCTCCCGCTTACGTATACTGATTTATTTTTAATTGTTGGAGTGGGAAACAAATGGTGTTGTGCTCAATTTGGAGGTCACATTCTTCATCCCTCAGTTTGGAAGTATGTTAGGTTTTGTAAGGGCAGAGAACCTTCAAAGCAATGCATCACACTGTTTGTCTCCCAGCATAGTTGCATTTCACCTCTACTTACAGTCCTCGTACGGCATAAGCCACGGAGTTTTCTGCAGTGTAGGAACATCCAGAGTCATTGTCTGAGGTTGGAGTTCTATCATTTTCTTTAGGGTTGAGCCTGTTTACCTATTTCCAAAAGCAAGATGGGCAAATTGGCTTCTTTGGAAGGACTTTCATCCACTGAAAAGAATTCTCACCTGACTCTGGCCTGGTTTTATTTCTGCTGTGAAATTGTATGCACTGTTCATGGAAAAGCTTGCTGTACTGTACATAGTTTTGTTTTGTTTTCAAAATGAGGGCCTTGCTTTCAGGGGCCATTCTACGTAGCTAGTACTTCTTTTGTTTATAGTTGGAAGAATTTGCTTATCCATGTTAATGATTTCCAAATTGGATGCACATAAATGTTTTGCTTTGCTTTTTACATTGCTTCAATTTGTAGGTGGCTGTCCTCTTGCACTTCAGAGGTATAGTTAGACCCCGTGAGTCAGTTTGGTCTTATGGGTAGAGTGTCGGACTCCTACTGGTAGTTTCACAGTTCAAGTCTGCTCTTCTCCCTAAAGCCAGCCGGGTGACCTTGGTCTAGTCACAGCTGTCTTCCTGAACTCTCCCACCCCTACTACCTCACAGGGTGTCTGTTGTGAGGAGAAGAACAGAAGATTTGTCAGCTGCTTTGAGTCCCATTAAGAGTGAGAAAAGTGGGGTATAAAAATCCACTCTTTACATTCTTTTCCATCTTCGTCAGCAGTCAGAGGCAATGGATGAAGAGCTGGCTTTTCTACTCTGCTTTTCCCACTGTTTAAGGGGACTCAAAGTGGCTGAGGCCATGTTCCCAGCTACGGCGAATCCGAATTACTCTGATCCGGAATAATCTGGGTTCTGCTGCAGGTTAGTGTTGGAGACCAGGAACAGAACTGAAAGCAAACAGTGCGGCGGTTTTTGGGCAGGAACCACTGCCACTTCTACTGTCCTCCTCCTCCTCCTAACCAGAAGGGAAACCAGAGCCTGGCCATGCCCGTCCCCGAAGCCCTCGGCCCTCAGCATAGCACAGCACGGTCCTCAAGCTCCACACTGTTTGTCTATCCTCCTGCTGCCACCAGCCATGGCTGTCTGTCTTGCGCACACCTGCCCTCTCGCCCGCACACTGCCACCGCCTGCCTTCCTGCTCCTCATGATGCCGCCCTAGCATAGCCCAGCCCGGCTGCAAGGGAGGGAAGCAATCCCCCCACCGCCGCCCTCTTCCTTCCCTCCTTCCTCCTCAGGCTCGGGGCAGCAGCCCCAAGCCACCAACAGCCCTCCTTGACTCGGCTTTAATCCTACTCAGCCAGAAAACTCCTGTTTCAACAGGAGTTCTCTTTCCCCAACTTTCCCCCCAAAATTCAGGGAAAGAAAACTGGCATGGGAACAGGGCTGGAAAATCCAGAGTGGATTTGGAGTACTGGGGGATTTAATGGGAACCCCCAATGCCAAATCTGAATCCACTCCGGATATTAGCCTCTATGAGGACATGCCCTGACAGAGCTTTCTATTCTTCTCCCCACAACAGAACACCGTGTGAGGTAGGTGGGGTCATGAGAGCTCAGAAGAGAGCTGTGACTAGCCCAAGGTCACCCAGCTGGCTTCGTGGAGGAGAATGGAATCAAACCTGCTACTTCAGCTCCCTAACCACTAAACCACTCTGGCCAAAATGGAGTTACAGACCATAAATCTCAGGAGTATTGCAAGTTTTTTATCGCAATTACTACATTGCTAATTGAACTGTGGTGTAATAGTGGTTTTAAATCTCTGCAAAGGCATTATGAAGTTACTATATCTTTTTTTATTATTTTTGAAGCAGTAAATTCCTTAGGCAACAGAAATGAGCTCAAGCATCCTCCCCTCTGAGATGCTTTGAACTTCAATCTCCATGAACTTCAGGCCACCCTGGCTAAATATGTTTTATGTACAGGTGCCTGCAGCATCTTAGAAAAGGACATGCTAATTCAACAGTCAGAGGAGGGTTAATGCAAGGCTTTGGGCTATAAAGCAAAATGTAATCATTACTAAACTCACCCCACACTGTACTCACAGTGAATCATTAATACCAGGATTTATTTATTTTCTTTAAAAAAACTCCCCATTGGAAGCAGCTGTCCACTTTAATGTTACATTTTGAAGTGCTTGTGATAAAGAACATTGATAGTACATTCAAAGTTTTCAGGTATTCATGGGATGTTCACAAAAACTTGCTAATTGACACTCCTAAATGGCAAAGATCCTTTCTGCTGACTGTATTTTGATACTAAAGATGATTTGGACAATAAATGACAGGAGAGGGCTGGCAAAGAAGGAATATCATTAAAGTTCCGTAGAATATTTTTAATATTGCATGGTTTGCTGTGTGATATTGTTTTGGCTCAGATACCTTCTGACTGCTCCTCTCCTTTTAGCGGGGAAAAATGTGCTTCTGAATGTTGAGGTGACCCCTCCTGGCTAGGGATGTGCATGAATATTTAACATTCGTTATTCTTATGGATTCAGACATGCGTACATGAATCAAATGTTGCGACATTTGTACATTGACATTCCTACAAATACAAATGCTTTGGAACATTCATATCAAGCTTTGGAACATTTGTGAAACAGGGAGGTAGGAAAGCGGCTGTGCCAGTCACATCTGCCATGGATCCAGAGTGAATTCGACATGGTTTGACAGCGGATTCAAAGTGGGTTCAGGCAGATATGATGCTTTCGAAGCGGATATGTTACAGGATACTTATCGGATATGTATCAGATACATATAAGTTCGTATCAGATATTCATATGAATACATTTGTATCAAATAGAATCCTTCCACATTCAAAGAGTATCTATTTGAACGAATGTGAATTTTCTTACATTAGATTCAATACGAATCAAATGCAACCCCACCCCCCACCCCCATTTGTGGACATCCCTTCTCCTGGCACGTCCATCTCTAGTGAAAAAGTGCTATGAGGCTTGTGGTATACTGTGTCAGGCTGGACCTGAGAATCACTTCGTACTGGTCTCCGGTAAAAATATGTCATGAGGTGTGTTAAGGGCCTTGCCCATATGGGCTGGACATGTGCTGCATCAGTGGCCCCATGAGAGGGGGAGATGCCAGGGGCCACAAAAGGTGGACAGCAAATCCTGGAGTGCCCTGACCACTCTGGCTAAGGCCTGGCAAAAATCCTGAGAGCAAGGTCTTCAGCAGAAGTATCTAATCCAAAAATGTGAACGTGTTGTCCCAGACACCTGCAAATGTCATGTGCTTCCAGATGGCAATTGCCAAGAATAAACTGCAACAGTGTGGGGAAGAAAGCCTCTACTATGGTGGAGAACACCCCAAAGATACAGCAACCAAGTTATATTGGAGGTGATAGGTGTTTACATGGTCTTTTAAGATGGCAACACCACCTGTTGGTCACACATTCAGAGCAGAAGGCACTAACCCTAAAGTGTCCAACTTCCTGAGCCCTTCTGAGATTCATTTGGGGATTACATCATTAGCACTCTAGACGTCAAAACTCTCCTGCACACAGATCCTCTTTATACCCATTGCACCTTATGAGCTCTGCAGAGTCACCAAGGGCACTTGGGGACAGTTGTGACTAAAGTTCTCTCACTTGATTATTCCAAAGTGAAACCAAGGCCTCTACAGGAGTACCAGCCATGTCTACCAGAAAATATTTGGCTCCACACACCCCTGCCAGTTATGACAAAAATGGAGCACCCATGAGTTACACATCTGGGGCCCTTCTGCATTTAGCCTTATTCTGGATTGCATCACAGAATAGCAGCCTGCTGTATGCATGATCATATAGGCTTTGGCAGGCACCAAGCGAGGCTTACCATAGATCCTATCCCAAGATATACCCCAGAATAAGGTCAAATGCAGAAAGGGCCCTGATATCAACCCACTTTTCCATTTTTATCGGACCCTGTCTGGCCAACCTCTCTCTAGTGCTTCTACATCCCCATCACTTAGCATTACCAAAGCAGATCTGAAGCTTTACTGGAATAGATGTAGATAATGCATTTTATCTAGGAGTGCCTAGAGTTGATTGGCCACCGAGGTCTTAAGCATCTTGCTCAGGAATGGGATCTTGGCTACAGGTCTACTACTACTGAAAAGTTGGATCAGACTCCTTAAAGAATGCTGGGACCACTCACTCTCTCTTGCATGGTTGTATATTGTCCATGTTATTAGCATATCTTACCTATGTAATGAGCTTCCAGCTGAAATTGTATTAAAAATGAGTATTTTTCACATGGCCTCCTGGCTGAGAGTTTGGGAATCACTGATCTAGCTCATTAATGTCGTCAGTGAATGCAAATGGAAATGTTCTCAGACTTACCTACAGAAAAACAAACTGGGAACCTTTTACACTGGAATTTCTTTCAAATAATAGACAAATTTAAAATGACCTGAGAAGTTACCCAACCACCTGTACCAACCAAAACCTAGTGACATTTCAGTGGTTTCTTATTTTGTTAAATCTCCCTTTCTGGCATCCACACACCACAGAGCTGCTTCCATCTTAGAGGGGCTCTGAGTGTGCACGGCCGTCCCCATGTTCAATAGCTGTTGAGTAATAAAACCCAGGCTCTCCTAATACAGCCACAGCCACAACCTTCACACCTACTTATGTGCAAAGGCTGCATGGGGGCAGCATGGGGGCACCGCATCACCTGAGCACTGTAGCAATGGCTGGCCATGCTTGGTTGGTTGCTGCAGCAAGGTGGACGTTGTCAGATGGCAGCATTTGTACTTACCCTGCTCCAGGATAGATTCAGGTACAAAGAACAGCTGCTGGGCACAAGGAGTAAGACTACTGCAGTACAGAATTTAAGATTGGGCTTTCCATAGTCATTTGGCTGGCCACTGTGAGAACATGTTTTAGTTGCTCAATAGCAGTTATGAGAGCCAGTTTGGTCTAGTGGATAGGAGCCGGATTCTTATCTGGGAATACCAGGTTTGATTCCGCCGTCCCCCATGAAGCCAGCTGGGTGACCTTGGGCTAGTCACAGCTCTCCTCTGAGCTCTCACACCCCCACCTACCTCACAGGGTGTTCTGTTGTGGGAGAAAAATAGAAAGCTTTGTCAACTGACCGCTTTGAGTCCCCTTAAATGGGTGAGAAAAGCGGGGTAGAAAAGCCAACTCTTCTTCTCCCTTACCAACATCTTGCATCTGTTGAGGAGACTTGCCATTATTGGGGAAGAGAACAAATAACTGGACCAGTGTAATGAAACTTGTTTAAATTACTATTCAGATTGGTAATAAATTTATAAGAGTGAGGGCTCCTTACAAGATAAACATTAACACAAGTTAAAGACAATAGTAAAACGCAAGTACAAAAATTAAAATGTATTAAAGCTCAAAGAAGCTGTCCAGAAGGGAATCCCGAGGTGAACAGAGACGTTCTGGCCGATTACCATTCATCACAGCAATAGGTTACTTTTAATTATGTATGTTAAAATATTCAAGCTGTCTTGTAAAATAAGCTAGGGAAGAAGCTTGCCTTATATCTATGCTCAAGACCTGCTGATGAATGTCTCCCACTCACTATATCATAGGCAGCACTGTCAGTAACCCAGCGCTCGATGATCTCAAATCCCAACCTGGCTGGTATAGGATAAGGAAATCTTCCACATTTTCAGGTGTAACCACCTTCTGAGAACTTAACACATTCTCCTGGTGGCAGCATTCAGCACTAGCTGTAGCTTCCAGACCACCTTCAAGGGCAGCCATGCAGAACGCACTGGAATTATCTAACTGGAAAGGTTGTATCAGTCCCATGCCAGAGCACAGATTCACACTAGGCAACTCCAAATTACACCAGTTCTTATAATGGATCCAGATTAATCATTCTGACATTAAGAAATACCATTAAGTATTGTGCATTAAGTATTTCAAGCAAATGCATGCCTCTCTTCAGTACAAATATGAGCACAATTCATAATGGGAATAAAGCCAAATACATCAACAAACACAACAGAAACAGAAGAATTTTAAAAGGGCTGATTTCAACAGACATCCGTAAGTACACATACATTTTAAATAGTTGCTGAAAATCTTAAGACTCCGGTGTCATGGAAATTTTAACTCTTGGCAGGGGGAGAGGGACTTTTCCCAAGTTGAAAGTCAGAGCAAAAAAAAGCTCTTCCTGTTGTTGCTTAACAAGGCCACTAGAAAGCAAACCCCCAAAGTAAAGGGAAGCAAGGTTGAGAGCACCACGGTGGCACTGTCCTTCACACGACTGGTCTAGAAATCTATCTGCAATGAACAAGGTTGTCCCCTCCATCTTCCAGAAAGTATTCTGGGATGTTCCAGCTTCTAAAAGTATGTCTTATTTCATCACAGTGCAGCACAGTAATTAGAAAGCTCCAGCTCCAGCCCTCCTTTATGCATAACGGTTACTTTACGCCAGTTATTCGCTCCTGGCTTATTCTGCCTCAAATGGTCATTTGTTAGGACGAACAGGAGAAGAACTGGGTGCTGTACCACCAAGTCCTTCGCTTGGAAAGACAAGGCTGAAGATAATGACGCAATAAATCTGAAGTTGAATCCCAGAAGGTTTTCATAAAGAAGTTCTATCAATGGGTTTATTTGACAGGAACAAATCTTTGATATTCTTATGTGCATAGTTCTAGAAGCATTTTACATTATATCTGAGTAATATATCCTTCATCCTAAAGCCAACAGGAGCCAAAAACATGAACCGTTCCTATACAAATGCTTTCGCTTGGTTTCTATTATAAAATGCACCTTCATAAATATATATTATATATTTAAATATATGACGGCTTAACAAAAGATACCGTTACTGGAGGTCTCTTCTCAAAAGTTGAAAGATTTATGATTCATTAAAACCTGTAACAACTTCTGAACGTTTGTCAGAATCACGAGCAAATTTTTTCATAAGGCACTACAGATCTTGTTCTGGGCAGCCCAGCCTGTCTGAGCTAGCACTCCCAGCAGCGACTTGAGAGATAAGCCTTGCCCAAAAATGTTAGGTGTAAGAATTCTTGTTCTGTTACATTCGCATCATAGACTGCACTACCCATATTGCTTTCTGATGTCCGACAAAAAAATACAGATTACGACAGGATTCTGTACTGTTATCTCCTTCATGAAAGAAATGTCCGCACTGTGCCCTTGACTGTTCCCCTGCATATAGGGCACTTCCTGAGAGAAGGGGCACAATCTTTACATACTACTAAATGGCCACAAGGAATAAAGACAATGGACACTTCTTTGTCCATGCAAACTTTGCACGTTCTCTCCTCTTGTAATCGTCTCAACTGCTCTTCCATGGGTAACCCTGTTGGAAGAAAATCGGAAAATTAGTTACTTCAATCAGATTTTTACTCAATCTAAACTCCTAAAGGAACTCCAGGCACTTTAAAAAGGCAACCCTACCACCACCAACACATAAAAGCAATTCATACTCTACCACTACAAAATACTCAAGTACCATCAAACTCATATAAGCACAAACCCAAAATGTGTCCAAGGGATTAAGGAAGGGAAAACAGATGTGTGTTCAGCCATTTCAAAAATGCAATTAATTTGTAGGCATGGCTTTCTGTGCTGTTACCTTTTTGCTGTTACGATCAGTGCTTTGTCACATTTCTCTTTCTGCATCCATGAATGCAAGTTCATGAACAGCCAAACGAAGAGACCTAACTACCCTATACAGTACTGCCCCATTTTTTAAATTGGACATATTATACTCCAAAGCTAGTCCAAGAGCCATTCTGCACTGTTGCATAAGTAATCAAAAAGCTAAGGCATGTGTCTTGGTGCATTTCCTCTAAGGAATCCAGGTGCAAGAGATTACTCATCTTGAGGGGCCTAAGGAATGGAGTTCACATTCCTTTCTTGTTGTAACATGAAGCAGAAAGTGAAGGACAAACTTCATATAGCTTTTCAGTATTTAACAACCATCACCAAGTGATGGAACAATTTTTAAACTATAATTTCAGGCTGCGTGTTGTCAGCCTAAATGCTACTGAGACAGTTGTCTTTAAAAAAGTCTTTTTATTTTATAAGCAGTTTTTTAAATTCTAAATGCTGCATAAACTATTAATGAATTATATACTTGCCTGAAATATCTTCACTTGGAACATATGTCATATTCTTCTCCACTATAAAAATAAGGCATAAACTATCAGTTAGATCACAAATAAAATTTTAAGGCATTAAAGTCACCTGAAGTTTCACAAGTACTGTACTGGTAAATGACCATTTCTATCATACTTTGGATGGAGTTGGACATGCTGGATAAGACTATGGCAGTTCAGCAACAATGAAGGAATGAATCCTATGATTATATTTCTACTCTAATGGTTGTGTTCGTAAAGAATGTAAGATTTCCTACAATTATCATATGCCATTGGTCACAAAAGGTGTTTCCTTATAAAATCTAGCATCTGCAATCTGAAGGAATTCTCGAAGGTTCCCAAGTATGCCCATCACCTACGTACCGGGCCAAATTCGAGGTTTTATCTTTGGTATGTAAGGCCCTTAACAGTTTGGGACCAGCCTACAGTAGTAAGCAGACTACCTCTCTCATTAAAGATCTGGGAGGTCTTTTAAGATCTCCAAGGAACATCTTACCAAAGATACAATATGATATTTAGCGATTCGTGGTGACTGCCCTGCGACTGGTCCTTCTCTGTTGTGGTACCCACCCTATGGAACAGTCTCACTTCTGATATTTGTAAGGTGGCTACATTTTGATTGAAGGCTTACCCGTCTACCTGGGCCTTTCCAGAGTGATTTTTTTTTTTTGTAGATATTAATCATATTTTTTATATAGCACTTATGATTTTAGTTGTTTTTATTCTCCATGTTTTGTAAACCATTTTGAGACTATATTTTAATGGAGAACAGTTTTAGAAATCTTTTAAATACATAATTAAAAGTAACCTATTGCTGTGCTGAATGGTAACCAGCCAGAACTGTTTTTGCACCTGAATCAAGCAGCAATTAAGTGTAACCTGATATATTCTAATGAACTCACCAAACAAGTCTTTGTATAGCCCAGGATCACATTCTTGTAAACAATTTCTGAATATGTTTGCAGCTTGGTTTCCTTTCACCAAGATAGTATCAATTAGTTCTCTTGCTTGCAGGGAGATCTGGGTTTTTTGTTTAATAACATGATATTCAATATCAGTTATTACTTTGGAAGTTAATAAACTTTCCAAGATAGGAAGCACACATGTCAAGCGCTGAAACAATGCCATTCGGTTCTTTCTAATTAAGGGCAAATCTAAAATATAAACATTGAAAAAGATGACTCATTATAGTTCTCCAATTCATTTTGCATTTTAGCGGTAAAAGCGATTAGAGATAATACATTCCCATAAGTTTGAAGTCATGGGAAAAGGAAAAGAACTTTAACATTGTTTATCTAAACCGATTTTAGACTTGGTGAAAAAGTAATGCTATACATTTAAACTTGCATAAAGATCTGTGGAAAAACCCACATGAGAACTGAAATAACTCTTAGTTTAGTAGGCTTGTTTCTGTTAGGGCACTGCCACTATAGGTACTATGGCTCCCCTAATCTAACAAAGCGTGTTTTATCTACCACAAAGCAGAAGCAGGGGCAGATAAAGCCACAAAGAAGATGGAGTTGAGGGCTGGGGGACATCAAGGAAGGCAATTTAACATTTTATGTCCAATAATTAATGTTTAAATGGAGAAAGAAATGAGAGGTAGTCCAAACTTTGTGAGAAAAGTGGATTATAGTGAAATTTAGGCCACATCTCGATAGCACTGTGGAGGCATGTTTTCCCCCACCCGTATGACTGACTTTTTCCATATTTTGCTGCACTGATGCAGCTTAGGGCCCACTTGAGGCAGCTGATAGGGCCTACTTACTACAGAGCAGGAATTTCCTCTCTGAAGGTGCCCTGACTCACAGCAGCCATTGAGGCCATGGCTGTCACCTGTGTGGTGCAGACAGCTCATGAGGCCAATGCAAAAATCAGCTTCCATGTGCAGTTGCTGGCATCCCTTAGGCCAACCTGACCAGTGGCTGAGGAAACAGCCCACTGATATGGCCAAGCTGTACCTGAGCCACTTCTCTCACCAGCTAGGGTTCTCTGGCTCTGTTGGTGATATAGCCTTATACTAGAAAACAATAAAAATTATGGACCTTATAGAAAAGCATTAAAGAAGGCCCATGATACAAACAGAAGATGAAACAGCATATTTTCTCAACTTTAACACAAGAATGGCTCAGCCAAAAAAGAGAAAACAAAAAAGAAAATGACCACCTATGTTAACAGAACCATCTTGACAGTTGACAGACACTGCTTACTTAGAAAGCACTCCCAGAATTACATAAGGTGTCACTAGCTATATAAGATCAAAGCATACTTTCTTGGAGAAGTATCTCTCTCAATAAAACAGCTTGTTCCACAGGTGACTCTAAGACTGTAAGAGTGATTGCATACCTGCTGTCTCTGCTTCCACCTGTACCTCCTCTTCGTCTTCCTTTTTCTCCTCTTCTGCAGTTAGGAGGTCTGACACAAGTTCGTTTGCAGTTTTGTAATTTTCTCCAGTTCTTAAGATTTTACTCTGAACTGTTTGCTTCACTAGCCTCCTGCTGAAACCCATCTCTAGCACAGCTTTAACCACAGGGTGTTCCATCATAACTGCATCCTCCGAAGCATTCTGACCAGGTCCAAAATGAATAACTATTCAAAGAACAATCAATGGCAGCACTTAATAAACTGCTATGCTAATTTTTTAAAAAAAATTAAAGACAGAATGAAATGTACTTTCTTACTATGCAGCAAACTTGTGTGTGATGTACTAAAAACATTTTACAGGGAGTTTTATATGTGATAAGACATGAAGCCATGCTGTAATATTTCTGCTCCTTTTAACTCACTTCTCTCTCCTCTACCACCACCAGAACACAACCCTTCTAGGCTACATTATCAGAGATTTTTTTAAGCAAATGTACCAAAGGAGTAGGACCTTATGCATGCAGACGGCAGGCTCTGTTCTGTGAGACATGTTGTTGAAAGGATAAAACTGAATCCTTTCCCACCAGCCCAATCAATTCCAAGGGCGGTAATACTCCACAGCTATCCAGTTACAATGCCATAAGACACTACTGACTTCCTATGCCATAGGTCAAAATCTAGATTGGAAAACTTCAACCTTAAAGGATGCGCTCGGTCTTGTATAGGTAAAACAAATTTTAAAGTCCAAATCATGCAAGCAGCATCTCTAGCTTCATTCCATAACCACTTCAGCCTTGTTTCACAGGAATTTCAAAACCACAATGTTTCACCACTAGGGGGCCCCCATTATTAAAATCTGTAGAGGCAAATCCTCATTCAGAACCTTCAGAGGATAACTGAGAAAATCGGAATAGTTTCTGAAACCACAGCTGTTAAATATATACTAGCTGCTTGTTCTACCAGAGTTAGCAAGTGGGTTGGAAGTGCACTGGTCAACATTAAGCTGCCCTGGGCAAAAACTGAAAGGGAACCCTTATTCAGAGCTTGTGTAATGGATGGGCATCGTCTGGGGGAGCTCTGGGTTCCTGGGCATGCAATACACAACAGTTGTCAGACCTGACAGGCCAGGGAAATGCCTTTTGCTTAGGCCATAGCTTCTACTGTCAGCTTCTACAGTACCAATGGAAACAGTACCAATGACAATCTGGCAGCAGCCCCCCTCTTCTACTCTTCTTGGGGAGATCCTCCCCCCACTGCAGCCAGGAGCCCACATGTCTGCACTGTGAGGGGCAGCATGGTTGTATGGCAGTCACAAAGGCACAAGCTGAAGATTTATTTACACTATAGATATGCACATGTATGCCTGTATATTATTTGCTAAAACTGTACGATTATTTTAAAGTTTTTACTTATTGTTTTATTACTCTTATCAGCCAAGCTGCTGACATTTTTTAAGATGGAAGAATAAGAAATAACTGATTTCACACATTTTATAAACCAAGTTGTGGCCAGAGAAGAGCTGAACCCACATTTTTCTTTGTAATCAACTGAAAGCAGTTGGTACCGATCAAAATGTACTCTCCTTGTTGGAAGATAAACATTAACCATAGCAACTGAGTTCTAAAGAAAAGTCAAAGGTTTGTTGACATTTTAAAGGATAAATAATTAGTCTGATGAACTCCAATCAGAAATATTAAAATATATTACGTCATTTAATAACCAGGAACTTAAATATAGATGATTCATATCCATTTTACTTATCAAGACACAAAACTTACTTGGTTGATCAGCATTTTCATCCACAGGTGTATCTGAAGAGGACAACAGCTAGAAAACAAAAAGTCGCATTTTAATGCAAAGAAAAGAATGTTTTTTTAATTATTTGCACAGACAAAACCTCAGAGATCTACCAGAGGTGATTTACATGCCAATAAAGTTCATGTATGTTAGTCTGCCTCCAAAGTGCTGCTGGCTTTAGGAAATTTTAAAACAAGTGTTTGCATGTGTATGTGTGTGAGAGAGAGAGACAGAGAGACAATACTACCATAATTGTCCCAGAAGAACCCATAAGGAATAATGACAGTTAAAAAGGACAAACTGAGAATTGTGTTTGTGACTGTTAACTGTGTGCCCTAGCAACTACATTACAGGAAGTCACTAATACTATTAAACATCTATGCAAAGCAGCTAGAAGAGGTCATCAGGACTCTGGGGGCAGGATGCTATCAGTATGTTGACAATGGCTGTATTTTTCCATAGCATCAAATTCTGGAGATGCTGTAAAAGACCTGAACCAGTCCCTGGACACACTGATGGGTTGTTTGAGGGTCAATAAATTGATGCTTATTCCTGATAAGATGGAAACTCTGGGGGTAGAAAACTCCCAGATTCTGCATCTTCTTGATGGGGTTGCACCCTCCCAGCAGGACCATGCAAACAGCTTGGAGGTACTTCTAGAATAGTACTTGTTCATGGAGATCCAAGAGACCTTTGCCCATAACCACTTGTATCTGGACAAGGATAGCTTGGCCACTGTTCCCTATGTACTGGAAACCTAGCATTTAAGATTACTATGACGTGCTCTGTGTGGAACCATCTTTGTATCTGTGGCCAGGCTGCTGGCAGGGGTACAAACAGATTCAAGGTTCTACATTTGTCAGGTGAGGCCTTAAACAACTTGGAACAAGATTACTAATAAATCATCTTATACTTTACAGACCAGAAGGGTCACAGAGATCCACTGAGATCTTATAGTAGCCCACAACCAGGCCTTTTTCTGTGGTGGTGTCTAACTTCTGGAGTGCACCGTCTCCGAGGACACTCTGTGCATAAAAATACATCTTTTAGGCACCTACTAATTACTTACTTCTTCACCCACGTTGTTATATATTATATTTAAGAATCACTTTTTATTGTCAGAAATGGTTTTAGCCTAGTTTGTTTTATTTTACATTGTTAGCCCCTAAACGATTTTATATGAAAAAGAAGAAGCAGGACGTAAATGTTTTAAACAAATTAAAAGATTTCCTAAGCTAGCCTACCACCTGGTAAAATTTCTATTGGGCCACAGTTTGGGTAATCTGGCCATGCTAGCAACCCAATCTTTCCTGATCCAATCCTAGGAATGCTCCAGTTCTAAGATGAACACTGATACTTTCAGCAGTTTCAAGTTGCATATCCAAATATTCCCCAGCCAAAATACCTTTCTCACACATGAACAATTATTCTAAACATCTGGAATCAGTATGTTTGAAATACTATATCTATGTCTATGGAGAGCAATACTTGCTAGGAAGTGTAAGATAAGTGAACCACATCCTTTTTTCCTAGAACAGCCACAAATGTTAACAATTGGGTTCCAAGCTAAGTAGATGATGGAACAGAGAATGCCAATCTTAGTTAAAAAAAACAAAAACACAAGGACTGCCTCCAAGCAGAGGAAAAAGATCTCACTTTGATTATGGTTATGTGAAATTTCTATTTTGCTTCTTAAACTAGTGGCTTCAGTGAGCAGAGTACTAAAAACTCTAAATTCCAGTGGAGTAATTTGAAACCATGTAACAACTTACAGATGCAAGTTCTAAGAAATTTCCAGAACTGCTACACGTGTAGGCATAGAAATTGCTATTGTGTTTGTATCTTCTGCAGTAAGTAATTATACAAGGTGAAACCGCATTGCTACCAAAAATAAAAAAGTCTCAAGCACATAAATGAATTGCTCATAATGTCAGGTGATTTGCTCAGAGCATCTTAGGAAGTCATTCGGGTTGCCTTGTGATCCTGCAGCACCCAGTCATGCATTCGTTTCATAACCATGTCTTTTAGCCTTCTAATCACAGCAAGTTGTTCAGCACAATGACAGCTCTATTTATAACCACCCTCTGCATTCCTAACACATGGGTCAACTTTTGTCACATGCCAGTAAAGCTGTCTTCAGAAAGTTCAGTTTTAAATTTTCCAGTTCAGAAATTACAGTGAGAGAAAGGAACCAAACCAATATGAATACCTGTTCAAGGAGATGGGGGAACCTGACTTGAACTTGATTAACAAACTCTTGTCCTCTCATCTGAATAAGGTACTCACACCTAGAAGAAAAATGCATTTTTTAAAAGTTGAATAAAAGGGGTTGATGTAAGCCCTTTCTGCACTAGGCCTTATTCCAGATTATATCAAGGAATACGGACTTGTCATCCACATTCTAGTGCCGATAACAGCAGGCCCTGGGTGGAGCCTGCCAGAATCTGCACCAGCAGGCAGATGGCAGGTCCCTTTTATAAGATATAATCCAGATAAGGCCCAGTGCAGAAAAGGCCTTAGTAAACTCTCTTTGTTGCTCTGTACCCTGTGTATTAAAAGATAATTTTACAGTAATATAAGTTTCCTTTAAAGGTATTAACCAAGTCAAAAACTGTGTAACAGCTTTGAACCTAACTCCGTGTGTATTTAACGGAGTCCAGAGCAAGAGAAGACTGTGTGTGTGAACATATGCAGCCAAGAGAGAAAAAGGGATGCATAGCCGTTCTCAGCACGTGAACAGTTTAATTCTGCATTATTCTGCATTTCCTAATTCCCCAGAAGCTCACTGAGCAAAAAAGATTAAGAGCAGCACCAACTCATCAATCCTCAAGGGAATACGGCCCTTTGCAGGAAAAAAAAAAAGTAAAGAAAGTTCTCTTATGGTTAGAGAGTTTTAAAAACAAATCTAAAAGATTTTTTTTCTTTTAATTATAGCAATAATGATAGGGTCATATCTCTGCAACTATTTCCCACAGGACTTTTAAAAAACATACCTTGGAAACCATTTGGCGTGTTCCACCCATGGATCATCCCCCGATTCCCAACACCTGAGCCCACCATCACAGCAGAAACATTTGACATCATCATTGCGGCCTTTAAATTTTCAAAACAAAACAAGAAACCAAACCACAGACATTAGGAACAGCCATTGAGTAACCTTTAAAAAATAGTACAGCCAAGTTACAAAAAGTTTTCTTACCCACATAATAAAATCCAGCATCTGCAAGCTGCTGCGGTTGAACCGGCACCGTAATGGGCCAATTGCTGAAGGTACTGAGACGTGCTTTGGGGTTCTGCATGCTCAGGTTAGCAACTGTGAAGCTGGGCTGTTCTCGCATTTGCTCCACAAAAGGGCAGTTTGGAAAGTGCCTTCGATGTTCTGACATAGCATTGTCCTTTGGCTCCCAGTTTGACAACTGACCACCACACGCAAAGCAAGCTACCTTGTCTGCAGGTCCTACGTAATAAAAGCCAGCTTTTGCCAAGGCAGATGGTGACAGGAAAGTCAACGGCCACGAATTAAAACTGCACAGTCTGGCCTCCTCTGAACTCATTGCAGAATTGGCAGATTTAGGTCTCAAACGTGCAAGACAGTCTAAGGGCCCGGATGTGATCAGCTCCTGGGGAAAACCTGAAAAGCTCCCACTGAAAAAGCCCACTTGATCCAAATCTGGTGTGTGTGCAGATGAACGCAAAGAAGAAAACTGAAAAGCAGCTGGAGGTGAGAAAGCAGAATTAAATGATGAGCCAAGCCTGTTCATAGCTGTCAAGCTCTGAAGAAAGCTACAGCTAGGATAGAGTTGTTTGTGCTTCTCCAAGGCATTGTCCCCTTTCTTCCAATTATCCAGCATCAAGCCGCAACTGTAACATTTTACTTTGTCTTTCACACCAGTGTAATAGAAACCAGCACGAGCAAGGCTTCTCTCTGATACTGGCACGTGCAAAGGAAAAGCTGAAAAAGTGGACATCCGGTAGAGTTCACATGACAGATCATACTTCAGCTCACTCTCATCGCTGGTCTTCTTCAGCTTTGATGGATATGAGTCAAATATATTCATAGTGATGACACAGAATAGAAGAACAAAGAGACTCTGAAGACTGGCAGGAATTTCCTTGCAAACCTGATTAACTTCCAGCCATAATAAAGAATCTGAAAGTGAAACATTGACATTCAATTCAAAAAGGAAAAATACAGTCTTACTAATTTAGTACTTTCCCATCCTTTTGGAATGAACAGATTGTTCTCCCTTTTCACAATCCTTTTCTCCTCTCTTGTGCTTCGACCCTTTGCACAATGAAAAGGGGCAGGAAGAATAGTTGAAACCTGACTATCCACTTAACAATAGCTTTGGCTGCATTCACACCAAAGTTTTAATCCAGCTTCAGCCCACTTTTGGGTTGATTAAAGCTCAGCAAGGAAAAACTCAAAGATGCTCCCTCAAATTTAACTGAGAAAAGTTATGGAACAAATAAAATGGGGAAACTCTGTCAGCCATGGTCATTCACTGGACACTAACATGCACCAAAAAGCTTTATTTTTTTCAAATTTATTTACAGACAGCTTAGACCAATACAAAATGCAGAGTTAAAAACATCTATTTCTAAAAAAAGAAAATTAAAACTAAAATTAAGCGATTCAAAACATAGTTCTGGTTTTAAGACCTATTGAGAAAAGTTTAACCATTACCAACTTTGCTGTACTGAGAGTTAAACCTCCAGCTTTTTATTTTATTTCTTTAAAACATTTTAGCCCAATTTCAAAAATTATATGTGATTAAAACAAGATATAAAAACAGTATTAAAACTGAATAGGGGTATAAAACAAACATTTGTTCACATTAGGAAAGTCTGGGCTAACAGATGGACTTTCAACAGGTGCCTAAAAGATAATAATGGTAGGCATCCCACAAACATCTGAAGAGAGAATATTCCAGACTTTAGGTCCCACTACAGAGAAGGTCCTGCTGTGAGGTATCACAAGATGACATTCAATGATTGATGGTACCCACAAGAATTATTCATCAGGGTGACTAAGGCTGATTCTGTGCCCAAACCAGGCCTGAACTCAGGCTGAAATGTAAAAAGGAAGGGACATCAAGTAGGACATTAAGAATGTGTTGTACATAGTTAGATTCCTACAGAGAATGTAACAGCTCCAGAGAACATAATTCTCTATATTGCCCTATAATATCTTACAATGGGTGGATTCCAGATATCGTTACCTACAATTCCATAACCCCATTCCTAACCCCATCCAGTGGCACAGGAAACCAAAATCATACTTTAACACTATTTAAAGAACCACAATTGGGCTACCCCTACTTATGACTAACAAATATATGGTGCCCTACTAATTTAGATCTGTCTCAGCCAATTTGATCAGATAGTGACAAATTCTACAAGTATGTAACACACAACTTATCAAGATGGCAATGAGATGGGCAGGGAACTGAGATAGATGAACTTCAGGATTCCTCCCAACTCAGATACTGTATGGTTACAGGACAATACTACTAGTATGAAAAGAAACAGTGGACACAAATCTCTACTAAGGCAAAGAGGAAAGCACCACACAATTCTGTTTGTGCTGTCAGGCCACCCCACCTTCCATGACAAACTTTTTAGTTAGGGTTAGGACAGGAAACAAATGAGGAATGCATGTTGAAGATCCTTCTTTCTAAAAGGCTTCAAAAGCTGGCAGAGTTAGGTAGCCTAGCAAAAAGCAAAATAAGGCCACCCAGAGAATCTGGATGGGACAAGCCAAGATAAGCCAAGAAAATTCTAGGAGAAAATAATACAAACCACTTTCATATGTTGCCAAGAAAATAACATCAATATACACATGTCTAGAGTTACCCATAGACAAGCTTGACTCTAGTGTGACTATAAGAAAATATCCCTGATTTAAACATTTGAGTTATTCCACAGCATTAAATAGCAACAATATAATCCTCTGAAAGCCATACTACTGGAAAAGAATATGTCCATTTTAACAAGCATACTCAGTAGAACCGAAAGAAGGCAGCATTTCATGAGTAAACAGCTATGAGAAGGGAAAAAGAAGAGTTGGCTTTTCTACCTCGCTTTTCTCAACCATTTAAGGAGACTCAAAGCGGCTGACAAAGCTTTTCTATTCTTCTCCCTACAACAGAACACTTGTGAGGTAGGTGGGGCTGTAAGAGCCCAGAAGAGAGTTGTGACTAGCCCAAGGTCACCCAGCAGACTTCCTGGGGCAGGGTGGAATTGAACCCAGTATTCTCAGATAAGAATCCAGCTCCCTAACCACTAGACCAGACTGGCCAAGGGAAGGAATATGAATAAGGTCATTAGGAAAATAAATTAACAGAATGTCATCAGAACGTACAGAACTAAACAAGGTAACCAGTCACACTGCAGTAGACAGAAGAGAGGAATTACAGTATTAATGTAGACATTCACAGCTTTAGTAATGGTGGACAGAGATGCTACCATATTCTTTACCTGCAATCATCTTTATGCTCTTGTTAAGTGTGGACGGTCCATTTAGACTGCTGTAGTAACAGCCATGCACGTCAGGCAGTTGCTATAGTGACTGGTGACACAATAGGCAACTGCACAGCCATGCCACGCCACTGCCACTCACCATTTGCATAGGAAGTAATGCGGACGTTGGGTCCAGGGGTTAACTGAAGAGTGTCCCAGGCATTCTCAGTTACATTGTGGAGAGTTTTTACTGTTCCAAAGCTATCAACAATCAAGACAGCTCTAGGCAACTCTGGGACTTAAGGCAGTCTTGAGGTGATTCCTGGAAACAAGTTGTGTTCCATGGAAATCTATAGCTCTTAGAAAGATTATCAGTACTAGCAGACAAACTTCTCAGAAAAGCTGCTCATGTATTCTCCCCTCCATACACAACATGCACATATAAGAAAGTGTGATAAGGATGTTTTGTTTTTATATGGGTTTTTACTGTAAGCTGCCCAGAGATCTTGGGATATGGGGCGGGATATAAATAATAACCCTAGTTTAACTGATTTCTCTACCAGTCTGCACCTAAATAATAAATGCCTTCAAAATAACTCTTAAGTTAGCCCAGGCTTGTAAATTATCTAACTGTCCACTGATATATGCTCATATTACCCACCAGGATTGTCTGAAAAAGTATAAGAAATCAACATTTGGAAATGTCTGGACATTTTTAAAAACATTTTTAAATGTTTTTGTCTCCTCTTCCCACCCCAGTCTCTTTTTCCTTCTGTGTTGCACCTTTTAGACAGCATACCAGTTGGCAAAGTCTCCATTCCTAGCCTATGGTATTCCACTCTAGGTACTTGATCAGAAAGGCATACTAAGCATGCATTAAGTTTTGCCTAGTCGGCAGTATTTAGTTGCACAAGCAATCAACTGAGACAGAATTATTTAATCATTATACAGACTATGACTATCTAATCCTTCCCAAGAACATACAGAGAGATCGGCACAAAATGTGTGCTGTTCCCAATAGTGCTGCCTTCTGTAGCTGGTGGATAATTTCTCTATCAATGTCCAAGATTGTTAAACTGCCACTGGTTATCTGAGAAAATATTATTAATAATAATTATTTATTGCTATTCTATTGTTCAGGGTTTGTTTGTTTAAAACAATTTGTAGTCAAGGACTGCAGACAACATTGTAAAACATTTGTTATGTCTGATTAGAGAAACTGGAAAGAACAATTGTTCTCTGGATTCTAAACACTTATTATTTCACCTCAGTGTGCCCTGCTTGACTCATCGCTGCCAGCAGATAAAGCATCCAAAGCCATCCTTGCTCTACTATCCTGAAACCCCTGAGCTGGAGGAGGGAGTAAAAAGCACCAGGCATGAGACCAAATGAATATTAGAATATGAAGAAATTATTAAAATGTATTGCAGTACAGAAATTGTGAATTGTTCTGTTCATTTTGTGATTTGATTCATTTTTGCACATTTCCACAATTTAAAAGCCCTCTCTCCTACAGTATTTCCTGATATCTGTCTTCAAATAACAAGGGTGCAACCTTCTAAAATAAGGTTAACTCCATCTCCTTTGAATCTATTCCCATTAAAACCAATACTATTTCCTAAACATAAGGCAGTAATTTTCATGTGGATAAGAGTCACACCACTTTAACCCCATTGCTAAACATACACCTGCCTAAGTTATCATATATTTGTAATTAAGTCAACCTCTAAAGCAGCGGTTCTCAACCTTCCTAATGCCGCGACCCCTTAACGGAGTTCCTCATGTTGTGGAGACCCCCAACCATGGGGGTGGAGCAGCTGGGAGGTGGGAGGGAAGGGCGGTGGGAGACTTGTCACGACCCCTCTGAAAGGGTAGTTAGACCCCCAAAGGGGTCCCGACCCCCAGGTTGCGAAACACTGCTCTAAAGTCTAGTTGCTGGGGGAACCTAAGTAAACACTGTCATGTTTCATGTCCACTTGTGTTTTTCCTGCAGACAACTGAATAGCACCTGTTAAATGTGACCTCTAGTCCGGTTTTGCAGGCCATTTCTTATGTTTCTGCCCTTCTTTACTGAAAGTTGTACTTTGTACACAAAAGCACTATTAAGTTGTACTTTGTACACAAAAGCACTACTAAGCACTCACATTCAGACATAGCTTGCTTATTCTACTATATTTGCTTATTCCAGGATAAAGCATGGATATTCCCAACTACCCATACCTTATTCTGGAAAGTCCAAATATAGTGGAGTCAGCAAGTAATGTCTGGAAGCAACCTAAAAATTTATAACACAAAGCTCGTGCTATATCTGGAAAAAGAAACACTTCAGTTGGTGTGTAGGAGGAATCTATTTCAACCCAAGCAGATAATTAGTATCTTCGTTTCCATGGTCCCACTGGTGATTTCATCTCATGAATTTGTTGGTTGTTTCTAACTCCTGTACTCTATTACATTTCATTTTACAATACTTTCTCTAACAGTGTGTATTTTGCTAATCTGAATTGCTTAACATGCTAGACGTTTGAAAATTACAGTACTTAGATTTTCTAGTGATTCCTACAGAATTCTCTTCAACAAGAGGCACTCTCAACCAAATAACTTGTAATAAACTAAGAACCACAGTCATACTAATGGCCCTTTCTGCACTTGGCCTTTTTCTGGAATATATCCCAGGATAAGGGTCTGCTGTCCACATGCTAATGCAGACTATGGCAGGTAGCATTTGGGGCCTGATATAGTCTGCACTAGTATGGGACAGCAGAACCCATTCCAGGATATATTCCAGAGTAAGGCCAAGCACAGAAAGGCCCCATATTTGCTGAGAAACCTAATCCCACTGGACTCAAAAGAATGTGCAATGCAATCTTAGCCATGTTTACTCTAAAGGAAGCCTCAGCACGTTCTCAGGCGATTTCTTCCAGGAAACAAAGTGAGGACTGGAGTCTAGTAATCTGTCCCCACACACAAGGAGACAAAGTTAGTATAATAACGTCCACGTCCCAAAATAAAATATTCATATAGATGTAAAACAAAATATTGTAAATTCATAAACACTGTTTTTTACAGAGACTATGGCTTCCTGTCAGTTTAAGGATACCTGTGTGCTTTTGAAAATAACTTAGCACTTGAAGCAGGAACTCCAGGTTAAGTCTTGCGAAAAATACTATATATATTAAAATATGCTATCTTCGAACATTTCTACAGTAATACATTTCCACGACTGCTGCTAGCCGTTTTTCACACTGCTCGAGATATCTTTTCCCCTAACACGTTGAAACACGGCTCCCAGACGTATCCCAAGGGCTGTGGTCACACTTAAGGTTCAATCCAGCTTCGAGCCACTTTCAGAGCGAGATAACACATCACCAAAACGACAAGCGATTTTCTTTCGGTGTTAAATAACTCGGAAAATCCACCTTTACGACGGATAATGTGGAAAGAAAACCGCTGTCCACTTTGCTAATGTGTTCTCCCGCTCTGAAGGTGGGCCGAAGCTGGATTAAGCCTCAGGTGTGGCCACAGCCAAGGGGGGACAACCTGACTAGCGCTTGGACTTCAGCCCTCGCGGTCCACAGCGCTCCCAAATCGCAAGGCAGGCAATCCACCTTCCCTCACGGCCAAGCGGCTACCACAAAATGGCGGCCTAGTATGGTTTGGTTACCCCAATATAAGCCCCACCCACAACGGGTACCCCCCCTCGCGCAGCGCACGCGCACGCAGCCCCTCCGCGCTCGCGCCACTCTCTCTCCCTCCGCTTACCATCTGCGCCTCGCCACGGAACACAGCCCGAGGGGCTGCCGCCGCCTTCCCGGCTCTCTATATACTCGCCCTCACCACGGCACACGGAAGAAGGGGGAGGCAGGGGGTGCGTCCGCGTCTGCTGGGCTGGGCTGGGCTAGGCTAGGCTAGCGGGCCCCCACCGAGAGCAAAAATAGGAACGGGCGGGGGAGGGGGGAATTCCTCTCGTAGACGCGAGCCAGCCTCCGCCGGAGCAGAGCGTGAGGGGGGGGGGAGAGAATGGGCTGGCTCACTCGCTCGGTGGAGGAAGGGAAAGAACTGCCGTTGGTGCGCATGCGTAGTTGGCACAGCCTACCTGGCTCGAGGCGGCGGCGGGGGCTGCGCGCGCAGGTCATGGAGTCTCAGGTCGGCTCCAGCTGTTCGTTCCTCAGGAACGGCCGACGGTCGAGAGCGGAATAAACGTCTGGAGTGGTTCGGTCCTCGGTTGGGAGTGATGCCCAAACAACGGCGTGCGAAAGAAGGCGAGGGAGAGAGGGAGGGTTTATTTTTAAAAAGAAAACCGCGTCGCTGCGAGGGCAGGATAGAGGGCTGACTGAGGACTGATGCGCACTATTTCGGGGGCTCGGGGCTTGGCCGCTGCTTCTCAACCCTCGCTGGCTTGGCCCTGGCAGGATGGGCCAAAGGACGAGGGTGCCGCTTGCCTCCTTGGGCTCGTCGGAAGACAGGTAGGCTGCCGTCGTCCCCGGGGGATAAAATGAATTACACGTAGCAATAGGATGCACCGGTTGCACCTTAAAATGTGTCACCAAATGAACGAAGGGCACGTATCACGCTGGTTACCTATTCGCTATTGAGCCCAGGTCAAGGTGTTCACACTAACATATAAAGCCAGTTTGGTCTAGTGGTTAGGGAGCTGGCCTCTGGGAATACCAGGTTTGATTCTGCCCTCCTCCACAAAGCCAGCTGGGTGACCTTGGGCTAGTCAGTTCTCCTCTGAGCTCTCACAGCCACACCCACCTCACAGGGTGTCTGTTGTGGGAAGAGTAGAAAAGCCTTGTCAGCCGCTTTGAATCCCCTTAAATGGGTGAGAAAAACGGGGTAGAGAAGCCAACTCTTCTTCTAAACAGCTTGGGCCCTGGGTATCTGAAGGGGCGCCTTCTCCCATATAGACCTCACCTCCTTTCAGACACATATCAAGCACCAGCACTTTTATTTTTTCTGAAGAATGGTGAAGGTGCCTCTCTTTAGTTGTGCCTTCAGATGAAGTCTAGGCATTTTGCTATCTCCAGGTACTTTGCTTTGAGAAAACTGCTTCAGATGTCCTGAAATTTATGTTTAAGAAAATGTAACTCATACTGAGATCATAGGATAGAGTGTGGGATATAAATACAAGTTATAAATAAAAATAGATTTTAAAAAATCACTTCTACCAGTTCAGTATCCACATGGGCAAGGTCTAGCTGAATATGGTTGATTTCCAACCTGGTTGGTCTCTACTTAGAGAATCCTCTGACTATAGGCTAAAAATCCTGCCTATAGCTCTTCATAAGAGGTTGTGGGCAGTAAACTTAGACATTCAGTCATAGTGACAAAGTTCTTCTTACGTCAGCTAGGATAAAAGCCTTTTCTGCATATGGTTTCTGTATTGAGCATTTGAAGAACCTCTTGCAGCATCTATATGGCAGACTAAGGGAGAACACGTGATTTTGATATCTACTGTGAAAAAACAGGTCGTATTTCTTTATAAACTTCATTTATACACACTATCATTTAATATGAGTCATTTTTAAAAGCATGCATGACAGTATATAAGTTCTTAACTCAGTCCCTGTTACATCTGGAAAATTATGTAGTTAAGAGTTGCAAGAGAAAAAAAGAAAATGTTTACCAATCCCACCCCATCCCAAATAATTGTTTATTCTTTCCAGACTGTCAATAGTTTAGCTCTGTAAAATTATCTCCTGAAAGGCCAATCCTGCTGTTACTGAAACAGTATTCCCAGAACTGATCTTTGGATTGCAAAAAGTGACAAGTTTAACTCTGAGCATATTTTTAAAGCCTATTTTGATCATTTAAAGAATGTTCATCTGCTTATTGCCTGTAGGCATTTGCATTATTCAACAGGTTTTAAGATTTATAGAACATTGACTCCTATATTTCTCCCTTTGGAAAACTGAAATATGGAATACAGCAGACCCTTGAAACCTTCATTTTCTCTATTTGTCTGTTTCAGTGATCTGGAAATAAGGGATTAATTTACTTACTGCTATTTTGAGAAATGTTGGAGGGTGGGAATGGTTCAAGCTGGATTTCCGATGTTGTCATACAACCTTTGCTAAACTTTTTTTAATGTAACCACCAGTGTTTTGTATTCAGAGGGATTATTATACCCTTCTTCAGTTTTTGCTAATCAGAATGCACCAAAACTCATACATTCAAGAGTATTGAACTGGTGGGATTTGCTTTGAGATCAAAATTTTAATTGACTTTTTACTTCATTCTTCCTTCCTGAATTGCAACAGACCTTAGGTATTTAAAGCTACACTTGCTAAATCGCTACCTGATTAAAGAACCAGATAGATTGCCAAAGTCCGTACAGGAAAGAGTATGAAAAACTATGAGTTTGCTGTTGGCATAGCTTGAAGAGGAGACTGTGGAGGAAAGCAGATTTTTATACTCTCAGGGCTGTGGTCACACCTAAGGTTTAATCCAGCAAAGTGGCCAGTAATTTTCTTTCCACCCAAAGGTGATTTTTTTTCTGAGTTATTAAACACTGAAAGAAAACAGCTTGTCACTTAGCTGATGTATTCTCACGGTGAAAATAGACTGAAGCTGGATTCAATTTTTTTGTGACCAGAGGCTTAGTGTATATTCAACAACGGGTACTTTATCAGGTTACTTGAGATTCAAATCTGTACCTCCAGATACAAACAGATAATGTAACTACACCTCTTCTGTTCTGTTTGATTGTAAGGGATTGTCCAAGCATAGAGAGATAAAATTTCCCTAACAAGAAATTGCAAAAATTGAGAAGCCCCTGAAAAATTTTAACTACCTCATAGCAATAAGCAAGGTATGGGAATTCCATTGATTATTCAGAAAATCGATGTTCAGTTTCAGATTAGTACAAAGCAGTCATGTGTCAACTTCAGTCAAAAGACATTAGTCAGTAAAACTTTTTAAGGGAGTATATGAAATAACTGAGAACATTAGGTACTTTTTGTGCAGGGGAAACCCAGTAGAAGTGTTTCCATTTCATATGACTGCCTATGAAAAGGGGAATTCCAGTCTTTGGATTATTTCCTATGTGTCATGACAACATGGCAGACAGCCAGAGTTTTATTTGGGCCAGCTCACACTGTTTACAATGAATTACTGAGCGATTGTCCTGTAAAAACAGGGCTCTTTCACATACATTTTTCTCATATGTGTGTTTATAGAGGCAGCCAAGACAGGGAAAGTTTTTTTCAGAACTGTCTTCACCCTTGATTTAATGCACCATAACCTGTTGGAAGAGAAGTATATATGTTACATGCAAACAGGTCCTCTGTCCCAGAGGCATTTAAAACCTGCTGGCTGGGGTAAGGATGGAGCTTCCAAACCAAATGCTCCCCTTACTACCAAACTCGTTTGTTGTTCAACCTGAAGGGAGGGATCTATTGACCTCTAGAGGCAAATGCCCAAGAAAGTGTTTATAGCTGAAATTGTAATGAAACCTTTGTATCAGAACTTAAGCTGGGAATAACATCTTCATTCAGATGCTGATCAGTCTGAGTCTACTTGACAGCCTAAAACAGGATACTTCCCCCCTCCTCTACAACTGCTATATGAAGATATGAAGAGTTTTTCAGTGAAGTTACTGCCAAATTGTATCAGGCAGCACACCTTTAAATAAGAAGAAGAATTGTAAAGTTCCAAATAAGAAAATTAGTAAGATGGAAACAAAAGCCTTGGGGTGGAATCAGAAGACTTTTTTTTCCTCTGGGGGAAATTCCTTGACAGACAACAGTATAAACTAGTATATTTTTAAAACTCACCTCTAAAAATCTCAGTCTAAAAAGGAACTGCGAGGCGCTATCTCAATATCACTTATTACTTGATTGTATGATCTTATTCTGTGTCAAATGGTCAGTTCAGGGCAAGAATCAAAGCCAAAATGAATAAAACCTGATTGAAATCATTTGTTGTTCATGTGTTCAGTTGTGTCTGATTCTTTGTGACCCCATGGACTATAGCTTGCCAGGCCCTTTGCCCACCAGTGTCTCCTGAAGTCTGGCTAAGCCCATGTTCATTGCTTCCACGACATTATTTATGTCATCTTCTGCTCTCCCCTTCTTTCGCCTTTCCCAGTATGTTTTCCCCCGCAGTAAATTCTGTGAGCAATGTATTAAGACATCGCAGAAGCAGCAACAAAGAAGCCTGTAGTACTATTTGCATGGCATGAAGTACTTCTTTAGTGCAGTACTTTGGCCCAGTGATGATCTTTTAAGACTAGTGTGGGGTGAGTGTACCAAAAATACAGATCAGAAGCTGCATTCCTGCATTCAGCACTAGTTTTGGCTTATGGAGCTCATTATAGTTCACTCTAGAAGCAACCAAAAACAAAACATAGATTGCAGTTGCCAGGCTATTTTTGATCAGGAAGAGTCAGAGCTGGTAAACTGTTCCCTATCAAGTGACAAATATATGTCTAAGAGTTCCTTCAAGTTATACATCTGTCCATCACTGGGATTCCAACCAGATGGGGGCCAAGATGTTTTTCTACTTCTCTGGATTACATTTCAGTTTATTCCTTCACAGTTCACAGTAATCTGAACAAGTGTGCAGCTAGCAGGTCCCTATTCCAGGATATAATCCAGAATAAGGTCCTGTGGAGAAAGGGTCAATGGTTTTTCTCAGCTCTGTATTTGAAATGACAGAAGACTACAGAAGCTATAGGGGACCAATATATCCGCCTGCCCATATTTTAAGATCTGCACAGGACTTCTGCTGACAGTGCTGCTACTTCTGTGGGCCTTTTTGCACTTGACCCAGAGGAACACTTTGAGTATGCTCCCACATGGAGTAAACATACACACTATGTGGAGCTACTTCTAGTGCCTGAATGTCACCTGCGTATATCGCTCTAGAGCACAAAATCATGTTCTGTAGCTATACTAGTGGCTGGCCAGGCATGGAGCCTGGCATGGGGTGGCACAGCCACAGTTGCACGCTGCATCACCCAGTCAGTGTGGCAATGGTACCTCACTGTCAAGGCAAAGTGATGACCTAGCATATGGGTGCTAGCAGCTAAATTTGGTTTGCAACTGCACCATAAGAAGAGAAAGTTAGTGCACGTTATGAAATTAACTCTTATTATACAGTGGCTTTCCTGTTAAATGACTTGCAGTTCCTTTACTGAGAAACACAATTTTTATCATGGTTAAAGTGTGCAAAAAGAAGACAGTGTAACCATCAAGACTATAATGCCACTACCTGCTTATCCAGTTATATCCATTTCATGGAAATGCAGCTTTTCCTTCCCATGCAAATTCCCAAGCCTTCGCTCCATTTTTCCAGGCTGTAGTCACACCTTGACTTTAAACCTAATTCAGTCTATCTTCAGGTCTGACTGTTCACACCTTTTCATTTCTGTCTGTTTTATTTATGGACTTCCCACCTTCGATTTGGACTTTCCTGAATGAAATATCCACAAACAAAATGAATAGACACGAAAAGGTGTGAGCAGTCAGATCTGAAGATGAACTGAAGAAGATCTATAGTGAAAGTGTGACCATGGCCACAGTGTTCCTCATTTCCCACCCTGCCATCTCGTGATGTTGCTGCAATACATGTCTTATAAGGTTCATCTACATAAGACCTCCGTAATCCATATTATTTGAATAATCTAGAGTAAAACACATTCGGATACATTTTATTCCAGATTACCCATGTTTTATTCTGGATTATTTAAATTCAGATTAAGTAAATGCTGTCTGAAGGGAACCATAGTCTCCAATTCATGGATTTTTAAGTGAAGAATGCTTGGAGAATACCAAGTTGACAAGGCTGTGCAACTTCTCAGTCACAAAGCAATAGCCCTGATGGCTTCCAATCAAGTCACCAAGCATTCTGTTAGCAGAACATCACACAGTAAAATTTGGTTGTTATGCTAGGTGCTTTAACATTTTTTAAAAAAAATTCTGAGTGAAAAATCTAAAAAGCCCTGGAAATGTGACACAATTAGATCAACCTCAGTAGGCAGAAAGGTTGCGAAAAGCATACTGTACTTCCAGACACAGAAAGTAAAATGACATGAAGAACAGATTAACTTAATGAAAGACATATTGCCATCAGTGGAACAATTAGTCAGAGATACTTTTGCTTAGTCACTCAGAAACACTCAACCTCCCAAGAATCTGTCCACCCAAATTGTTCAGCACAGATTTAGGAAATTTCTATTGTCTGCCTCACATTGCCAGTAATACCCTCCTACACATATGACCCCAGGCACAAATTTTATATTGTTTCCATCAAGGATAAAGTATCCTGCCCACAAGTTGGGGAACTGCTGCAGATAAATAGTAACTAAGAAAAAATGATCAGGATATGAATCTAATATGAAAAGCATTCTGATTCAACCAGCATGACCCATGACCCACATTAGCTACTTATCAATTAACACAATGGTGCTACAGTTGCATGCCAGATGTAAGGCAGACTGTAGTCAAAGAAACAGTGTCCAAAACTGCCCTTCCCAGTTACTGCTTCTCTGATCACAGCATTACACCAGAACCCCTATTTCTGTTGGGCAATTTGTATATCACAGATCGTTGTTTGAAAGAAAATTTTCAAGAAAAAAAGTGATTCAGAACGATGGGATCAACCTACTCTACTCCAATAGTATTTGTTGAAGCCTTTACAAAACTGAAAGAGAACAATGTCTCCTTCATATTTTGAAGCCATCTTTGATTGGCTTCAAAACATAGTACAAGGTACATGAACATGTGCTAAATACATGTGCTCAGAAGCTGCAGAGTATTCCTTTCAAATGTCTGAAAATCTTGCTGCGAAGTTTAGAAGAATAACCCTGGTTCCTCCCCCAGTTCCTTGTATTTCATTTGTAGTTGAGGCACTGCCTTTCCTCAACAGAGCCCCATGAAATTAATTTCTAGTATTTATAACCCACTTTCTACCTGAGAGTTCCAGGACAGTTGCAACAGTAAAAAGATAGCAGTTATAAGAATTAAAACATAATAAAATACAGTATAAAATACAACCCTCCCTCCCAGCAGGACTACAAAGAAACTAAGAAAAACTTGGGTGAAGAAGTATGTTTTAACCATATGTTGGTGCAGGCTGGGAGGCTGTTTCAAAGTCTGGGGCCACTACAAAAAAGACTTGCAAAACTATAAGGCCCTAACTTTGTGCTCTTAAGCGTGGACAGGTATCTATGGGAGAAGGTGCTCCTTTAGGGCCAAATCATTTATTTTATTATTTAGAAAACTTCTATCCTGCCCTTCACCAAATAGTCCCAGAGCGGGTTACAATGAGATTAAAACACATCAAATGGTAAAACTTAATTTAAAATATGTCAATGTCAACACCTTGAACCTGACTCAGTACCAAACTGACAAGCAGTGTGGTTCCTTCTTGGTAATGGTGAAATGGACAGAGATAAGGCAGGATGATAGCTGAGAAAAGAGAGGAAGGACAGGAGAAAAAGCAAAGTAGGGAGATAAAGATACAGGAAAATGAGTGGCTCAAAAAGGGAGGATAATTAAAAGAAAAGAGCCATGGAATTTGCTTGCTTTCCTGGAACTCTTAAGGGAAAATCAAAGAGGAACAACGGAGTATTTATTTTTGCATTTTAAGTTCTCTCTCCAGCCAAAAACAAAATTCCTGGAGAATTTTTGTTAAGGTCGATAGCAACAATAACATAATTATATTGGGGGGGAAAACCCAAGTAACTGAAAGAGAGAAACTTGAGCAGTGATGACCATTCATTGCTTCTGCTTACAGAGATTTTGCAAGCAGCCCCTCTCATTTGGGGTGGGATGCACGTGTGTGTCTCTACTGCAACCTATATAATACCACCCCATTCACTTTGAAAGATCCAGTAATCATGTCAGGACTGCTCATGTACATTATGGGGGGGAATTTAAACATTTGAAACAGGAACTACGTATAAGTCTGCACGTCCACAGAACTGCTTCCTTCTCCAAACGAAGTTAGTGCAGTTCAGAGTGTGGTCTTTAGCAAGCATCACCAGAAAAAAACACCCTTTGACACATTCACTTTGAAAGATCCAGTAATCATGTCAGGACTGCTCATGTACATTATGGGGGGGTGGGATTTAAACATTTGAAACAGGAACTACGTATAAGTCTGCACGTCCACAGAACTGCTTCCTTCTCCAAACGAAGTTAGTGCAGTTCAGAGTGTGGTCTTTAGCAAGCATCACCAGAAAAAAACACCCTATCTTCCGCCTTTGACACAACTGCCAGGAAAGTTAAGACAAGTCCAGTCATAACCCAAAAACTTCCTTGGACTGTGGAAGTTCCTCTACAAGCATGCAACCTCATCAGTGCTGTCACAAACATGAAACAGAAGCAGAGTGCTGTTGTGCCTGATCTCTGGTCATCTAGTTCAGTAGCTTCACATCAAACTGGCTCATCAGATGACACTGGGAAGTCCACAGGAACACAAAGTCCTTTCTGCAGTTGGCCTTGTTCTGGATTATATGCTGAAATAAAGACGTGACATCCTCTTACTTGTACAGTACACACCACAACAGACCCTGGGCAGAGCTGGCATAGTCTCTACCAGCATGCAGATGGCAGGTCCACACCCTTCTTTGCTATTAGTAGTTATAAGTTGCAGATCAAGGGAGATGAAGACAATGCCTTCTTCCATATCGGCCTACACATGCCCTAGGACCTACAGGGGAGGCCCTCCTGGTTGTACCATTACCATCAGCAACAAAAGGTGTGGGCACCCGGGATAGGGCCTTTTCCATGATGGTTCCCAGAGTCTGGAACAGTCCCCTTCCTGGGGTGCATCAGGCACCTTCACTCTATGTGTTCAGAAGAGCTGTGAAGATGCACCTCTTTACCTGGCCTTTCGCTAAATAAGGGAACAGGTTTTTTTTCCCACACATCCAGGCATTTTTAAGGTTTTAATAAGTTTAATGTGTTATGCTTTTAATGTGTTCATTTTATATATTGTAATCTACCCTGAGACCTTTGGTATAGGTCAGGACAAAAAAATTAAAATTATAACTTTTCTTCAGGTGGATATATCTCAATCAATTTCACCAGTAGCTGTGCCAGGCCGTTGGCGTTTTTACATATAAAAAGTCTCAACTTTCCAACCATTTTCTGTTCCCTTTGTTGGCCTGTAGGAGCCAATGAAAACATTTAATCACCGAAGAAGAAGAAGAAGAAGAAGAAGAAGAAGAAGAAGAAGAAGAAGAAGAAGAAGAAGAAGAAGAAGAAGAGTTGTTTTTTCTACTCCACTTTTCTCACCAGTGGTTAGGGAGCTGGATTCGTTAATGAAATGAGTTCTGGTTCCTATACTGTATGATATGTGGGGAAATTATCTACTGTCTCCAAATTTATCAGGCTCTCATTATATTCCCCTTTTCTGTGAAACTTTTCCAGTTCTGACACATATTCTTTTGAAGTGCAAAGGTGCTTTCTCAGTTCAGATCATATTACTTGTTCACTGTTTCTCAGATGAATTCACACCCTGGGGGGCTTTCCTACCTGGGCTCTGGTGTCAAGGTGAAAAACTGGATATCTGGGACAAGATGGAGGAGCCATGGGATTTATTTGGTATTTCTCCTGATGTTTTCAGCTGTTCCTCTTTGGTTGGAGGGCAGAGCTGTGGGTGCCCTGTACTTCTCACTTTCAAAGCATAGTGCACAAAACTGCCTAACTAAACTAAAAAGAGATCTGCACTGGCTTCCTCTTTGCTTCACAGCCCCATTCAAGATTTTATTGCTGACGTCTAAGCCCTATAATACATGTCCCCCACAAATATCTGAATCTGCCCAATATTTAGGATCTTCTAGGGGAGCCCTTCTAGCAGTACCATCTCTAGAGGAGATGCATGGGACAGTCATGACACATAGGGCTTTCTCAGTGGTGGCTCCCAGGTTGTGGAACAGCCTTCCCATTGATCTTCTCCAAGCACCCATGTTAGCCACCCATCAAAGTCTGGTGAAAAATCATCTAGGCTTTTGGGAACTGATTGGATCTGTTCTATATTTTTCGTAGTTGTCTCCTTATATTACTTATTTTGAGGATGTATTATTTTTAGCTTTTATGGTTTTATCATGTGCACCACTATTGGACTACATTAAATTGCAGTATAAAAGTATTTTTAAATAAATAACATAGAACTGCCAATCAGACCAGCACCTTTCGTGTAGATTAGAGGTGGGATGGGAGCAGGAGCGTCTACATACTACCACCTCTTGCTTTTTAAAATATGTGCAAATGCAGACACAAGCACAGAGTCAGCAGACCTAGCAATTACTGATTGGATTCATACAGCCAGCCAATCGTAACAAAATAACCACTTATATCATTTTACAGTCTGCATAAAATGTATCAAAAGACATTTTTTTTCAGCACCATCTCAATTACCATATTTGATTCCTGGAATGTCATCACAGTGCTGGCCTAGATGTGGGTATATTTCCATCTTTGGTGGGAATGTGATAATATTAAAAGTTTTTGAAGAATTACACAATAATATTTTAAATATAAATATGGGATTGACACCTGAAATACCTTTGTTTCATGTGACAACAGGGAGAGTAAGAGCAGATGAACAGTATTTATTTGATCAAATGGTATATGCTCCACAAGCTACTATTGTATTGGGATGGAAGGTCACTAAATGGACATCAGATAAGCATCTAACGGAACAATATAGACTAAAAAAAAATGCTGGGAAGAAGATTTAAAGCCAAAGATTGAAACTACGTTCCAAGACAGAGAACAATTGGAAAAAATTATTGAACTATTCAACGAGACACCAAGCTCCAGAATTTCTGAGAGATGAAATAACAAGACTACTTCTTTGGTCCAACTAAAGTAGAGGTAAATGAGAAGAATTATATGATGTTGTCAGCTGAGTGCACTAAAAGAGGAGGGATGCAGGAGTAGCAAATTATTTATATGCGAACATATTCTTTCTTTCTTTGTGTTATTTTTATTACGAGTGTATGAAAACTAATAAAATATAATTTAAAAAAGAAGCGTTTTCCAAAAAATAGAGAGCTGGGGTAAGAACTTCCAACTGCAGGTGAAGAAGGGACTTTAAGGAGTACATCCACAATTGTAAGTTTGGGTAAAATACATAGGCCAGGTTCCCACTGGGCATTTTAAGAACATAAGAACATAAGAACATAAGAGAAGCCTTGCTGGATCAGGCCACAGCCCATCTAGTCCAGCATCCTGTCGCACACAGTGGCCCACCAAATGCTCATGGGCATCTCAAGCAGAGACAAGGACAAACCTTCTCCTGCTCTCGAGTCCCAGCAGATGGCCCTAGAAGCGCCCCATTTCCTCCCCCCCCCAGCCTGAAAGATGCACCTAGGCATTCGTTCTAGTAGCCATTGATACATCTGTCATCCATAAATTTGTCTAACCCTTCCTTAAAGCCATCCAGACTGGTAGCTGTCACCACCTCTTCTGGCAGCACATTCCATAGGCCGATGACCCTCTGTGTGAAGAAATACTTCCCCCTGTCAGACCTTACGCTCCTACCCATCAGCTTCATAGAGTGCCCCCTGGTTCTAGTGTTGTGCGATAGAGAAAAGAAATTTTCTCTATCCACCTTTTCTATGCCGTGCATAATTTTATATACTTCAATCAGGTCCCCTCTCAAACGCAGTCTCTCCAGACTGAAGAGGCCTAGACGTTGCAGCCTGGTTTCGTAAGGGAGGTGTTCCAGACCCTTAATCATTCTGGTTGCCCTTCTCTGCACCTTCTCTAGTTCCACAATATCCTTTTTGAGGTGTGGTGACCAGAATTGTAGACAGTATTCCAAATGTGGTCTCACTATAGATTTATAAAGGGGCAAAATGACACTTGCTGACTTATTTTCTATTCCCTTCCTAATTATTCCCAGCATTGAATTGGCTTTTTTTGCTGCTGCCGCACACTGGGTTGACACCTTCATTGAACTGTCCACCAAAACCCCGAGATCCCTTTCCTGGCGTGTTGCAGAAAGCTCAGACCCCATCAGTTTATAGGCGTAATTTGGATTCTTGGCTCCGATGTGCATTACTTTGCACTTGTTAAGATTAAAGCACATTTGCCACTTGGTTGCCCACTCACCCAATGCTAAGAGATCCCTCTGGAGCTCTTGGCAATCTCTTTCAGATTTTACTACCCTAAATAATTTAGTATCATCAGCAAATTTTGCTATTTTACTATGTACCCCCTTTTTCTAGATCATTGATGAATAAATTAAAAAGCATTGGTCCCAGTACTGAGCCTTGAGGGACCCCACTTTTTACTTCTTTCCACCCTGAGAAATTGCCGTTTACTACTACTCTCTGCTTTCTGCCCTTAAGCCAGTCACAAATCCAGGACAGAACCTGTCCTTTTATTCCATGGCTGGTGAGTTTACTCAGTAGCCTTTGATGTGGGACTTTGTCAAAAGCCTTCTGAAAGTCCAGATAGACAATGTCTACTGGTTCACCTTTATCCACGTGTTTATTGACACTCTCAAAGAATTCCAACAAATTTGTGAGGCATGATTTACCTTTGCAGAAGCCATGATGGCTTTTGTTCAGCAATGCCTGCTGCTCCATATGCACACTAATTTTGTCTTTAATAATGGTTTCCATCACCTTACACGGATATAAGAAGGGTTTTTTTAATCAGCAGTGAGGTCTGGTTTTTGGCGTTCCCACTGTTAGCTTATAATGCTGACTTGCAGGGTAAAAACCCGTCCCTTCTCTCCTCCTTCATACTCTGACTTCATGTTGACAGGCAATTCAAACCCCACCCCCTATACTAGCCTGTCCCGGATTAAATGAAATCCTTTGGCAGCCCACCTTAGCACAGCTTGCCATGTTAAAGATGACTTTCCCTAGTGTTTTCTGCTAGATATGTGAATCAAAGCTGTGCGAAATGGCAGCAGGGAGGGAAGTAAGAACAGAGGGAAACAGGCTTTCACACAAGCAGCCGACAATTGCACTAGATCAGAATGTCAGAGAAGCACAAAATGGTGGGAATGTGATGCAGACAAAAGGCGTGAATGGAAGGAGGAAGAGATACAAGAGCTGACACTTTTGCAACCTCGGGATGGAAACGGCCAATTTGTTACACTGAACTCTTGTTACAATGTTACAGCTCTCCCCTGCCTTTCAGGCAGCCCAATCTCATTAGCACATAATGGCGGACAGCCAGGGAAAGGGAGGGGACTGGAAATCACAGCTGCCCATTGAGTGAGTGGAAACTGAAGAGAATGCCCCTAAAGCATGGTTCCCTCCCACCAAAAAATGCTTGTGTTGCCCTTGCTAAATAGTGAGCATTATTTCTACATCCAGCAGCAAGATCTCTTTTAATCCTAATAGGGATAGTTCCTGTTTTTGGACCTTGAGTCCGCGGGAACAGCTGATCCCTTGGAAACTGTTGGGATGGGGAGATCTCGAGCTGACTTCAAGCCTGACTAAATTATGTGTTGGAAGGGGGCCATAGTGGAGAAAAGAGCTCTCAAGTACTGTAGTAATTTGAGGCTACTTAGGAAAGACTCAACCCCTTGAATAGGAGTGGAACCAGACTGCAGGTAAGCAAGAATAAACATAATTGCTTTCCATTGATTGTTTTGTGCAGAAATTCTTTGCCACAGTTAGGATCTCTAATAATGTGCAAATTTTGCCCAGCTGTTTTTGCAAAACATTCTTCAGTGCCAACATTTCACTAAAGAACTTTCTTTTCTCACAAGTTGTTCAAAAACAGACAGTGCAACCAGAACCCAAGGCTAAAGACCTTCCTGCTATCTGTATCCAAAGCTGATTTAGGAAGTGATCAGCTTCTAAAACTGTTGCATTGGGGAGAAAAGGGAGCAACTGAGAAAAAGAGAGCACCAGTGGTGATTGCTTTGTTTTGGCGCCATCATGTGGTATAAATAAAGCAAGAGAGTGGAAAATCTTTATCTTACAATGACACTGAGCTCTTAGCAGCCCAAGGATGGGCTGTTAGCCCCAAGAAAGTCCTGTTTTAAAGTCAGTATATTGTTGGAGAGATACGGTGGAAACAGCAATTATTAAGATCTGGACTGGCCTTTATATCGTTTTCATTTTTAAAATCTGCCATTGAGGGAACAAAAATTCATATTTATATGCTTTTTTTCTTGCAATATTCTTTTGTTTTCATACATAGTCAAATGCAGCCTTGGATACATTTAAGCCATGGAAATCTGAGCCTTAACATCTGGAGAAACTGTCATTCTTCTGGATAGGGAAGTTTGAATCTGTATACTAGGTGAAAGTTTACTTTACCCAGTGCATTTGCAAGTCTCAAACCTTTCAATAATTCTTAACATGATGATGAATTTTACGACAATAATCCTCTGAAATGAGAATTAGTAAAGGCGTTATGGAATGAAAAAGGACATCCTTGGTATGAAGCGACTATGATAGCAGTCACATATTACGTTTAATTTGGTCCCTGGTCATCCTCTCTTCTCACGTATCACACCCAAAATGCATTTACATTCTTCTCCAGACTGTTCTTGTCTCATTCAAACTATCCTGTAACTGGACCATCCCAGTACTGAGACCATTTCAGCTGCAAGAAGCCAAGAAAAGAACATGGTAATCTTACCTCTCTCCTAACTTGGTTCTCCTGAGTGTTAGGACAGAGTGATCAAGAGGGAGGCCACACAGTGTTTGGCACATGCACAGAGGTCTGTGAAAAGGACAAGGTACAAGTGGGTGTGAGACCCTGTCCCTGCCCCACTTGACTGCAACATGGGATGTTTTCGCACTTTCCTTCCCATCTGTTGGACTGGAAAAGAGCACGATTAATCAATGTTGACTAGTGCTTATGCTTGGAACGCTAGTCAACATTGGCCGTCCCCCGTCCCCCCGGCCACTACCACTGTGATCGGATACTTACCTGATTCGATTGCAGGGCACTGCCATTTTGGCTGTATCACCCTCCATGACTGTAAGTGCATTGGCACTGTCAACATGATGCTCTGCGCATGTGCAGTCACATCTACGGTCATCCAAGTTGCCAGCACACTTGTGCGGCACTTCAAACAACCCCCGAGCACTGAAAGAGGTGCAGATGGTCATGCCCCTGGTCGCTCCAGGTAAATTTCTTGGTTAAGATGTGGAGCATAATTTCGTGCTCCACACTTAAGTGACAATTAGTGAACTTCTGGTGAGGCAGGGCACACTTGGAGGCTGTAGCAACCTCCTGCAAGTGCATATGCTCTTCACGAGCAGTGGAGGACAGCCTGTGGCCTCTGGCACCTGGAGTCAGAGGAGGCAACCAAGTTGGCCCACCCAATCCATCCTCATCCAACTACTGCCACCCACAATCCGGCTGTGCTGCCTCCAGAGTCACCTCACCCCAGGAAGGGCCATCCTGTCCCAATTAGATAGGCTTCAGTTCTCATTCTGTCCGAAAACTGACTATCATGTTGTGGTGACATGCAAAGATCCTCCAACACATCCCATGAAAAACTGGAGCAGAAGTCCTTTGCCTCAGTTCACTTCTCTCTTTCAGACTGGGTAGGTAGGTGCACACAAAGCCCAGGGAGGGCAGCATTTACGCTTTGATCTGCAGTGGTTCTGTGCCCAGGCTGATACAAAGAGAATGTTCTCTTCAGGTTGCCTTCTACTGGATGAGGCAAATTAATTAAAGATAAAAGGAGGTTGGCCCTTTGGGTAGGGGGAGACATTGGGAGCATTATTTTAATAAAGATTTATGTTTATATGTGGACCAACAATTACTTAGAAAATATTTATACACTGCAACATGTTTACTTGACTACTTGTATGATCTGGAAAACTGGGAAATGAGCTGTGAGGATGGTCCAAATAGATCTATCTTTCCTTGATGGTGGTTGAACACAACTCAACAACTACAGTCAGCTGCAAATAGTGTGGCTTCTACAGACACTTATCCCTAGCAGATATTTCTATCTCACAGTAATGAAAATAGTCAGTACTTTTAGATCAAAGCCTGACCTGGGCTGTGGTCACACCTTAGGTTGAATCCAACTTCAGTCCACCATTAGAGCAAAAGAACACATCAGGAAAGTGACCAGTAATTTTCTTTCCACATTATCTATCCCAAAGGTGATTTTTCTGAGCTATTTAACACTGAAAGTAAACAGCTTGTCACTTTGCTGATGTATTCTCTCACCCTGAAAGTGGACTGAAGCTGGATTAAACCTTAAGTGTGACCACAGTCACTGAGACTAAACCTCCTTCTTGGCCGTGGTCACACCTTCACTTTAAAACCTTCTTCAGTGCATCTTCAGGTCTGACTGCTCATACCTTTTCATTTCTATATGTTTCATTTGTGGACTTTCCACCCTCCACTTGGACCTTCCTGAATGGAAAGTCCACAAATAAAATAGATAGAAATGACAAGGTGTGAACAGTCAGGCCTGAAGATGGACTGAAGAAAGGGATGGTGTGACCACAGCTCTTGAGAGAAGATCTAGTACTGGCTGGGTGAGCAACCCAAGCTCCTCATCTTGCCTTGTGTCACCTGATAGATACCTTGATCTATCTGAAAAATAATCATTTCAGGAACTAAAGCCAAGCAGCATTGGGATGCAACAAGTCGTCCCAAAACAACTGCAGGCAACACAGAAAACTGAAAAATTCACTCTTTCATGTAACGAGGCAGAAATGTTTAATCAGCTTGGCTTGTATTCAGGTAAATACAGCAACTATTGGGTTGCCTTGGCCCCATGCAAGTGTATTCTTAAAAGGCTAAGCTGCTTCCCTGTTGCTGAGGTGACTTTACTAGGTAGAACAGGAAATGTGAAACCTGACGTCAATTCAAGAAGAGGAAGAACAGGTTCTTCACTAAGGCAATGACTAAACCAGCCAGGGTACACCTCTAACTAATCCACCAAGGAGAATCCTTTTGGTCAGCATCAAGAAGTCTAGCATAACATCAGCAACCCTTGAATGAGTCATCAGTTCATTAAGTGATGAAATTACCTCTTACCAGATCAACTCTGAATTATTGCTTGGTACCATCAAGATGGGGTCAACTGTCGGTAGATGTCTGCAGATACAAAAGTGGTTTCCCATTAGACAGATGCTGGGAATCTGGTAACAGCATAAGCATATCCACTTCCATTGTGTTCTAGGCAACCTCCTCCCTAGTTAGAATGCCTAAAATGAATCCCTGAGCTCACTAGGGTTTCCTTCACTCTACATTAGTATTGGCCAACCTAAACTACATTTCCCATTATTCTTTCTGCCTTGCCAAACTGGAAGGAGCTCATGAGGACTAGAAACTAATTTTATTGCAATTGCTGGGTAGCATCAAGCCATGGCTGATTCCTGGTTGACTGCATGGACACCTTCATGGGCACCTCTAGGCAGCTTTCTTGCCAGGGGTACAGGAGTGATTTGCCACTGCTTATTTCTGAGGAGAGGTTGGGGATCAAACTGGCAACCCTCTGCTTTCTAGCTAGTTTGCTCTACCACTGAGCTACAGCCACTCCCATAGCTTGGACACATTTCAGATTGCCCTGCTCTTCTACTTGTGAGTCATCTATTTGCTTTGATAATGGAAGTGAGGTGATTTATGCCGCCATCTCTACTTGAGATCATCAAAACAAATCCTTTCTAACTAAGGACCACACCTTTTCACCAGTCAAGCAAATAGCAGCCTTCTTTACTGAGGCCTTTGCCTCAAAAGAAGCTCACCCTCCTCCTTGACAATGAATTGCACCTCAAGGCTTTTGTCATTTTTAGTCTCGCAAAGGATTTATCGCCCTCTTCTGAGTGGCTGAAAAGACATCATATACCAGTTTTCCCCAGGATGGGGGAAACTTCCAGACAATCAGAGCCGATTTCCTAGAAAGGTGATAGTCTCTCCTTCATGGAGTGTTTTCCGGGGGAGGTTGCACAGGGGCTGTGGTCACACTTAAGGTTTAATCCAGCTTCAGCCCACTTTCAGAGTGAGCAAATACATCAGCAAAGTGACAAGCTGTTTTCTTTCAGGGTTAAATAACTCAGAAAATCCACCTTTGGGATAGATAATGTGGAAAGAAGATTTCTGATTACTTTGTTGATGTGTTCTCTTGCTCTGAAGGTGGATTGAAGCTTAGTGTGACCACAGGTTCCCCTGAAGTTAGATTTGGATTCGTGCACAGGGCAGGGAGCTATACTGGTCTAAGCAGGGCTCCCAGCACTCCAAGGTCATGTTCCCACTGGGGTTTTTATTGAGCTTTGAAAATGATTTTAAAATTCTTTGGCTCCATTACAGATTGGCTTCCTGCACTTTTCAAGGAGTAAATTGCACAAAAACACATTTAAAAAACCCTCGAAAAAACAGCTCTTGCTTCCAGTTTATCTTTTTTGTGGAAATGGTACCGCTGTATTGGGGGGAGATTGCATCTTTAGGGTTTTCCCCCCAGACAACCTTCTGTCCAATGTCTGTCGCTGTTGTGGGTGCATCATTTAACAGGTGGGTTTCACTCTCAGTAGCACAGCCCCTCGCCGTCCCTCCTGTGAAGCAGAGAAAACTTGCATCACCAAAAAAGAAAAAAAAAAGCATCACACCAACCCACCACTGGCTGAGCAAAACACACAGCCTTCAGAACACAATTGAGAAAATACACGGCTTTCTCATGTCTGGCGGGAGCCCCACTGCTTGCTTCCAAAAATAGCACCACATTATGCATGGCTGGTGGGTGGGTGAGAAGCGAGGAGGCAGTGGGTGGGTGTTAGGGGAAAGACAGCTTGACTGCCTCCATTTTTACCTGTGTGAACCAACCTCCACACACACACACACACACACACACACACACACACACACACTTGAGAATTAGCCTTTGCATGGACATCCATGATCCATTTCGAGATCGGAAGTGGATGGAGAATTTTAAAGAGAAAGGGCAAGAGAAAAATCACCCCCCTAGGCTTAGATCTAGCCCATGTTTTGCACCCAGCAGTGGGGGCGCATTACAGTTGATAAATTTCTCTCTCACCCACCGTCAGGCGCAAAGCATGGGCTAGATCTAGGCTTAGGGAGGTGATTTTGTGCAAGACCAAAGGATCATGGAATCAATCCCCATGGTCGTGGGGGATCACTAGTCTGAAATTAGTTGCGCAAAAGAGGCTGGGTATGTGATCAAAGGATGGAGCTGGAATTCCCCACCCTTGGCCAGTCATCATATTAACTGCAGGAGTGAACCCAATCAAGAGAGTGGGGTGGGAACCCCGACTGGCAAAGGGCATGGAGGAAAAGATGTGCTTTCCCCAATGCATTTTTGGAGCGTTTTCAGTGGGAGCAGCAAGAATGGGGGTTGGCTGTCATTTATAAATAAAAAAAATGGGAACGGGCAGAATGGGCATTCGCATCAGATTTAGGTTAATTTCATTTTTTAAAAGTCAAAAAGGAATGCAGCCCAAGTTTCAATATTTTACTGCTGATTTTCCGTGTCCTGGTTTTACTTGTTCTGACTTGCCTCGGGACTATTAGTGTAAAGAAGATAATAAATGCAAATAATAGATGAATGGATGAAAACAGTGAGGCAAATGTTTTGAAAAGTCCTGCTTCCTTCACTGAGCGTCTCTCCCATCCTAGCTCACCTTAAGGCTTGTGTTCGGCCTTTTTTGTGCAAACAGAACTCCCTCCCACCGTCTGAGTCAGTCAGCGGTTTCGCAAGTTGGCCTGTCTCTGTGTGTGACCTTCCCAGCTCCAACCCTCCCTTGGGAACCAGCTGATTAAAGACAAGAGCGACTGATTGTGCTCGCACCCAGCTGTCTCCCAGGGACAAGAAGGAGACAATGTAGGAGAAGCTGAGTACAATATCGCCATTGTTAAAACTTGCCCAACTGTAGCAGTGGCTTCTTGGGTTATAAATGGTCATAGTTTCCTTCACAGGCTCCATAATGGTGTGAACAGACTCGAGAGATTAAAGGCCCGGTCACAGATGCTGCTGGATCAGGGAATGTGAATCTTGGAGGATATCCTACAGCCACTAGGGCAGATGATTGTCACATCCTGTCTTGCCTAGCAAGCTTCTAATAGCAGAGCCACAGGCTGGAGAAACAGGTAGGATGCCTCTAAAGGCCACTTGCAAGGATTTGACAGCAGGTGAAGGTTTGCCTTTGTCTTCCACTGGAGATTCCCAGAGGCAATTGGTGGGGCACTGGGTGAGACAGGATGCTGGACTAGATGGGCTGAGCCTGAGCCCGCAGGGCTCCTCTTACGTAATGGCTGGTGTTGCCAAAAGTTGTATCAGACAAATCTGTTAGCTAGATCAAGGTTAGGTAGTTTGGGTCAGAAATGGCAGTGACTCAGATTTTGTACTCAGCACTCAAAACGGGGTAGGGCTATAGCTAGTAGCAGAACACCTGTCTGGCATGCCACAGAAAGCTGTTTTGAAACCTGGCATCTTCAAGTATGGTTTGAAAAGCTCACCAGAAAGCTGGATGAATCAATGGTAAACCTCAACAAAGGCAGATAAATATGTTCCTGTGGGTTTGAGAGCAAAGATTAAGGGTAAAAAATGAAGCAAAGGACTTGACAGTGGTGGCACAATGAAATGGTGGCATCCTGTGGATCAGGATCACAAGGCGATGAGGAAGATAAGAGGCTCTGACTGGCATCCTTCTTTGACCGCCCAAAGCATATTTTGAACCTTGGATGATCAAAAAAAAGTTTGGGGATGGCCATAGGAATCTTCCAACGAAAAACCTCACTCTTCCTCCATTTGCCCCTTTGCCTCAGTGCACAGGTCTCTGCCACATGAATGTTTAGAATTGTGGTACCCAATGAACTGTGGCCTTTTCACACCTTTATTAGGCACAATGTCCAGTGAACTTCTGGGATGCACTGGAAGGATCCTGGCACATCCAAACATGCCCAGAACTTTCCAAGAACTGCTATAAGTGCCATCGTGATTATTATCTTGCCGCAACAATGGGCATGCACAGTGTTGTACCTGTGGCAATGTGGCATGCAACTACAGCTGCACCACCCCATCTCATACTCTGTTTACCCAGAACAGGTGCAAACGGAGATGTGCCAGCACGTACGAGACAGAAGATAGTACAGCTGTAGGGCTGTTTTTAGTGTTCTACAGTTATATGCCTGGAGAATGTTCCAGCATGCATGGAGCCGCTTGTGGTATAGAATTGGCTCAGCCAATGCAGATGTTCCGTATGGGACCAGCCCCCAGCTGTCCTACTGAACAAGTGTGAAAAGGCTGTGATACCCATCGTATTTTATCCTGGACTGTACCGGCTGAGACTGATGAGAGCTTAATTATACCTGGGCTGTGGTCACACTTAAGGTTTAATCCAGCTTCAGTCCACTTTCAGAGTGAGAGAATACATCAGCAAAGTGACAAGCTGTTTTCTTTCAGTGTTAAATAATTAATAAAATTCACCTTTGGGATAAATAATGTGGAAAGAAAATTACTGGTCACGTTGCTGATGTCATCTCTTGCTCTGAAGGTGGACTGAAGCTGGATTCAACCTTAGGTGTGACCACAGCCCTGGAGTACCCAGAATCTTTCCCCAGCATTGCTAAGATTTACACACAGCCACATGATAGACAAAAACAAAGTTTTCATGTTTTTTAGCTGCTGCTTCATCTCTGTCTAAGGGTGGAAGGAAGCTTTACTTCTCCATCTCTGTTTCTGGTGTGGTCCAGGAGAAACTACTGCAGAAATTATTCAGAAATTATGCGCTGTGGCTTCGGAGCAGCCTTAATGCAAATTAAGAACCCGCCTGTCCCCATGAAAACCGTGGCAAATCCCTGCATTGGGAAGCTGCTGTTTTCTCCGCCACCCCCCTTACCTGAGCGCTTAATTGCCCAGGCAAGGGGTTGATTTAATGCAAACACTCGCCTGATAGCTGCTCTGCAATCAGCTGAGCAAGTGTTGGGGTTATAGCAGCTCTCATGTGCACAAGCAGAGCTCTGCTAATGATTAAAAGAGAGAAACAAGCAAGAAGCTAATGAATATGCACCTCTGCCTGTTACCTCCAGCCTTGGAAAGAGGTGCATATTCATTAGCTCCTTGCTGCCTGTTACCTCCAGCCTTGGAAAGAGGTGCATATTCATTAGCTCCTTGCTGCCTGTTACCTCCAGCCTTGGAAAGAGGTGCATATTAACCTTTTTTTTTAATGCAACATGGTTCTGATCACCTCCTTCAGACAATGACAAACTCTAGTGGCTGAATTTCAAGCCCCTCTCACAGAGGTTTCTCTTGCTTCTCCCCGTGCTTCAACAGAGCCAGGATCAAGCAGCTCCTCCTCCTGTCAAGCACACGATTGAAGCCGTGGCTGCAGGGGAGAAGTAAGAGAAACCACCGTGAGAGGGGCTTGAAATTCAGCCGCTGACAGAAGCTGGAGTGTCCCCATACTTAATAATTCGTGCTTGGCTGCTAATTCACAGCGAGAACAGTTGCAAAGGGTTTTTTTTTTAAACACGGATTTGTGTTTTTTGTCCCTCATGTAGTCCGAATTAGGGCTTTGCATGGGGACTCTCACACAGTATCCTTACCATGGGGACACCCAGATAGAATTTGCTGATCCTTTTCTCCACGGCGTGGAAGTGTTAATGGGAGTAGGCTACCTGTGTCCATAACGCTGGGTGCTATTTGTTATTTGTCTACTTTTACTGCCACACATGGAAAGATGTGTTTATGGGATCTTGTATCTCAAATGTCAAATAACTTGTCTGGTCCAGAATTATGGACCTCGGGTGAAGCATGGCTGGGAGAAGGCAGGAAGCAACAGCCCCAACCTACAGCTCTAGCTGAATCAACATAACGTCTTAGCTTTCCTGCACAGCTTTATTCACACTTCTTATGGCAGGTGTTTTTGTAGAATAGCATTGTGGCGTGTTCTGGCAGCCAAGATGTGTTTATGGGCAAGAGTGCCTGCCAAATGGTAGCGCTTCATGCATCTTGTAAGGTGGATGCTTTCCTCTAATATCTGATGCTGCAAAATACTTGTTAAATGGTTTCACAGCCAGTAGGGACAGGAGAACATAAGAGGAGCCCTGTTGGATCAGGCCACAGCCCATGTAGACTAGAATCCTATCTCGCCCAGTGGCCCAGTTGCTTCTGGGCATTCTCAAGCAGAAGACAAAAACAAACTCTTCACTACTCTTGAAGCCCAGCAAATGGCTTTTAGAACATCCTGCCTGCCTCTCCAATCTGGAGGTGGTCCCTAGGCATCCATTTAGTAGCCATTGATATACTTGGCCTCCATGCATTTATTGAATGAATCCTGCCCTGAATGGGGTCTTAATGCCTTGGAAGGGACAGGTGAGAAATTTAGGGGTGCTCTTGGACTCTGCACTAATGCCTGAAGCTCAGGTGGAGGCCATGGCCAGGAGTGCCTATTCCCAACTACAGCTGATTTGACAGCTAAGGCCCCTTCTGGACAGAGCTGATTTGGCCAGAGTTAACCATACTCTGGTAACTTCCAGACTGGACTACTGTAATGCACTCTACATGGGGCTGCCCCTGAAGACGGCTCGGAAGCTGTAACTGATGCAGAATGCAGCTGCTACACTGCTGAAAGGAACAGCTGCCCAGACGCACACCAGGCCAGTCTTAAAAGAATTGCGCTGGCTGCTGAGCCCAATTCAAGGTGTTAACTTTGACTTATAAGGCCCTAAATGACTTGAGCCCCAAATATCTAAAGGAATGCCTTCTTCCATATCAAACTGTCCGGGCCCTAAGATCTGGAGGGGAGGCCCTCCTGGTTGTACCACAGCAGCAAAAGGGGTGGGCATCTGGGATAGGGCCTTTTCAGTGGAATCAGGTGCCTTCACTCTATGTGTTTAGACAAGCTGTGAAGACGCACCTCTTTACCCTGGCCTTTGGCTAAGTAAAGGAACAGCCGTTTCCTCCCCATATTCAGACACTGAATATACTCTGGTTTCTCTTCAGATCGCATAAATCTTTCGATACTGTCATGACTTTAATATGTTTAATATGGTTTTAATGTGTTCATTCTATATGTTGTAACTCATCCTGAGTCCCTTGGTTATAGGGTGGGATAAAAATGCAAATAAATAAGATAAAATAAAATAATTCTTTCTTAAAGCAGTCAGGCTGGCTGGCTGGCTGCTGTCACCACCTCTTCTGGCAATACATCCCATAGACTGATGGTGTTCTGGGTGGAAAAAAAATACTTCCCTGCCCACCAGCTTCACAGAATGCATCCTGGTTCTAGTATCTGGTGATATGGAAAAGAATTTTTCTTTGCCCTCGTTTTCCACCTTGTACCTTATTTTATGCTCTTCGGTCAGGCCATCTCTTTCAAGGATGAAAGCAGTCCGCTTTCATAAGGAAGATGTTCCAGACCCTTAACCATTTTGGTTGCCCTTTTCTTCACCTTTCCCACTTCCACAGTATCCTATAAAGAGGCAAAATGATATTTCTCGTTTTGTTTTCTATTCCCTCCCTATTTACCTTTAGCACAGAATCTGCTCTTTTCATTGCTGCTGGGTTGAAACCTTCATTGAGCTGATGTGTTGCGTTAGGAGCCCTTTGGTTGGATTTCCCACTCTTCCATAGCAGCTCACTATGCTGGGCCTGTCACTGCCTCTAAGCCTCAACCAGTGAACATAGTGGATTATGCGCACATTTACCTGACCCTGAACTCAGAGAAGGAGAAGAGAAGAATTGGCTCTTATACCCCACTTTTCTCAACCTTATGGGGACTCAAAATGGCTGACATTCTGTTCTTCTCCTCGCAACAAACACCCAGCGAGGTAGGTGGGCCTGTGAGAGCTCAGAAGAGTGCTGTGACTAGTCCAAGGTCACTCAGCTGGCTTCATGGAGGAGTGTGGAACCAAACTTGCTGAGTATGAGATATGAGCCCTGAACTCTATTCCCAAGACCAAACTGGCTCAGAAAGGTGGAAGGGGACTCAACCTCTTAGTTCCCAGATACACTGGGGCATTTGGCTCTTAAATGGCCATCTTCCTCTGACTAAGAGGCAATGGAAACCTGACTGACACCTAGGAGAGATGCTGCTGGACAGGAGCTTGTGATTGAAGGCTGAAATTTGCACTTGTCTTGTGAAAACAGCTGTGTCTTTTTCTGCAGCCCCCCTGTGGAATGAAGCTCTGCACTTTCGTTCCTTTGTTTATGCCTTTAAGGTAGAGGATAGTTATTTTCTACCTGTTTTTTTTGCAAGAGGAGATCCATGTCAAATTGGCAAGATCGAAAACTGTATCAGGCATCAGTTACTTATTCCACTTTTATTTGGATACTCCAGAGTAAAGCATGATATTCCAGAATATCCATGCATTATTCTGGAATATCCAAATACAGCAGAATAAGTAAGCAAAGTCTGGATGCAGCCAAAGATTAGTTTCCAATCAGAGTTCTGTTCCTCTCCAGGGGTTTGCAGAGAGTTTAGTTCTGTCCCAAGCTGCTAGAGAACAGCTGGATTCTGATACCACTTCATTCTAACTGTCCGCCACCTTTTTATTCCATACACATTGCATGAGGGACCATCTTGTTTTCTTTGCTAAGGCCCCATTCCACCCTAGCCACACCCCATTCACACAGTTTCTATCACACAGTTTTATGTTTGGGTAGCTACTAGAGCCCTACGTTTTCACTCAGTGTTTCACTGGGAGAATTGCTGGATTGTCTGTTCTTTCCTATGATGCCTGAAGTTTCTGTACGGTTTTAATCTTGCTTTTATATGAGTCGGAGATACTTTTATGGGAAATAGTACACAGATGCTACATGTGTGCCTGCATATAAACACTAATTCACGCAAGAATGTAAAGAGCCCTATCCGAGCTCCATTTGCAGAGAGCACTGTGTACATCTACGGTGGCCTCATGTACAGTGTTGTCTCAGTCTCTAGTTCTGTGGAAGGAGGGGCTGTTCATCATGCTTTTTTAGCAGAACGTCAGATTGCTGGACTTTGTGGACTATCCAGCACTTTGATCCTACCATTAAATCAAAAGGAGAATCCTGGCTTCCCATCAGATGTTCAGGCTTTTAAACTTGTCGCATCAGTGAAAAACAATCAACTTACCCTGTGCCAGAAACCTTCCCTTTTTTCTTCTTCTTTTTTGCCAAAGAAGGTGCAGATTTTATTAGGCTTCATCTTGGTCCTTATGCAAAACACACAAGCAAAACAAAAAAAGCCAATATAGCTGCTCTCGGTCCAGCTTGTTGCAAATGCTTGGCTTTCTTATTGGATACAGAAACAAACATCCAAAAACTACCTGCATGTGGATTCAATGTGAGAGCGTACCTTGCTCCATCAAAAGGAGAGAGCTTTTATTCCCATCAGGACGGAGGGAAATGTGAGCCAGTTTGGTCTAGAGGTTAGGGAGCTGACTCTTATCTGGGAATACCGGGTTTGATTCCACCCGCCCCCATGAAGCCAGCTGGGTGACCTTGGGCTAGTCACAGCTCTCTTCTGAGCTCTCACAGCCCACCTGCCTCACAGGGTGTTCTGTTGTGGGGAGAAGAACAGAAAGGTTTGTCAGCCGCTTTAAGTCCCCTTACATGGGTGAGAAAAGTGGGGTAGAATAGCCAACTCTTCTTCTTCTTCTTCTTCTTTGGATTCCTGAGTCCCAACCGCAAAGCATTCTGGGTCTGCAATCTCAAAAATGATCTTAAGGCCCAGTCACACTTTAACAATGAAGCCCGCTTTCAGTCCTTGAAGGCCAGAAGCCAAACTGTGCTTCCAATTTTTCCACGGACTTTCCTGCCAGGAATGGGACTATCTTGAAATTGGATAATCGCAACACTGAATCCATCTCAACCAGAAACGGGTCCAGGCAAAGGGTTGCCATCCAGCTCAGCAGCAGCATGGAGGGCAGCCAGCATACCTTCTGGCACTTACGTCAGCCAGAGTGAGGGACACAAGCTGGTCACTGCCAGGTGCATTTGTTCTGCACCACCCACAGAGCCACCTCGCTTCACCTCATCCGGGGAAAGGACTGACCTGCCCCTCTCACTCTGCTACCATTCCACTACTCCAACTGCCAACAACTTCCTGACAAGGCCAATGACAAGGCTGATGACTCCCTGCCGCTGCTGACGTCTCAGCCCCACTGCTGCTACCATCTTGACCCTGCCACCACTGATTCTGAAGTTTACCTTTAAGCAGGTGAAGGGGATCTAGGAAGCAGGTGTGACCAGGCTGTTCTCAACCTTGCTAATGCTGTGTTGTGGTGACTCCAAACCTAACCCTAACCACCAACCATAAAATTATTTTTGTCGCTACTTCATAACGACCCCTGTGAAAGAGTAGATCAACCCCCAAAGGGGTCGCAACCCACAGGCTGAGAACAACTACTTTAGAGTGCGTCAGTGTGTGTGTGTAGGCAGAGCCCCCCAAGCTATCAGAGGCCCCCCAAGCTACCCATGAGGAACGCTTATGGCTTTTTAGTTATAAAAAAGTTAGGAAGGATGAATACTAGGAGGAGATAAAATGAAGCAACGTGTAGAAAATAGGGAGAATATTACTCCCCTTTTATATTATTTATTATTAAAATCTTAATACTATCTTTCCTCACTGAAGCCCACAGCAGGCTTTAAAGAAACAACCATAAAACACAGCTCAATAATTGAACTTCCTATGAATTCAAAGAAAGTGGCAGGAGATCTAAGCATACCTTCTTCTGTGACTGATGGAAATGGGCCAAGTAGCATGACAAACAACTTGAAAAATCTCTGCACTTTCGTTCCATAGAAACAAACCTTTGCAGGGGCTACTGGGAAGGTTCAAGATGCTGATAGGTCCTTATAGAGAATGGCCAGTCCAATCAGTGAGTGGCTCCGAAATAAACTCTTTGGGCTGTGGTCACACCTTCAGTCCATCTTCAGATCTGACTGCCCACATCTTTTCATGTCTATCCGTCTTATTTGTGGACTTTCCATCCCCCATTTTGGAAAGTCCACAAATAAAATGGATAGACCGCCTAAAGATGGACTGAAGGTTTAAAATGAAGGTGTGACCACTAGGGATATGCATGCATATTCATAACATTCATTATTCGTATGAATTCGAACAAATTCGGACATTCATACACAAATTGAATGTTATGATATTTGTACATTAACATTTGTACGAATACAAACGTTTCAGAACATTCATACAAATAGTTTGTATATTTCTTAAACTGGGGATATGTATCTATATGTATGCATTCCTATAGGATACGTATCCGATATATATGCATTTGTATAGGATTTGTATGCAGGATCCATATGCATTTGTATCGGATATTTGTACAAATTTATACGAATACATTCGTATCAAATAGAATCCTACCACATTTGAAGGGGATCTATTCAAACGAGTACAGATTTAATAATATTTGATTTGTTATGAATCAAATGCCGCAAAACCCATTTGTGCACATCCCGACTGACCACAACACTGGTTTGTGACTTATCATTTACGCCACTGTCTCCCCACAACTCTGAAGAGGAGTTTCTCAACAAAAACAGTGGCCATAACTCGCCTTATGTTCTTGTGTTTCATGACACGTTCTCTGAGGACATCAGCACTACAGATAACTAGGCCTGCATAACCCATCCTGTCCAGGCCTGAAATTTCACCTTTGGTTGGTTATTCGTGCAACCTAACAGTTTAGCCGAGGATGGCTAACAGAAACCCCACAGCTTCCATAAGTTTCCCAAGAGTCTCTGCTCCTTACCATCAGCAGCAAGGCAAAGCCCCTCCAAGTGTTCCCCTGGTACTTCTCTGCCCAGCCCAAGTGCCTGGAAACGAAAGGGAAATGCACAATGCAAACAAGGGCTTCCCAGACCCTTTGACTCAGGAACTCAGCAGCCCCTCCCAAAGGCCACTGTCTATATCCCTTAGCAGGCACAGCCGATAAGAAGAAACAACAAGAATTAGTGCGTCACCTCAGCAATTTATTGTTAAACATTTTCTACTGCCTTTCACTTTCATGAAACTGTTGCAAAGTGGTTCGCAACACTGACATCTCCGAGTAAACGCATATCCTGCCCTCTTCCCACTGCAGAACCACATGTGGATTCCAGGTGCTCTCGGCAGGGTCGGAGCCTTAAACTTCGACAAAGAGGGGGCCTCTCATCGGCCTCCACATCTGTCCCTGGAGCATCCGGAGGGCCAAGGCTAAACCCTCCCTACACGCTTCCTCCTCCAACTGATAGGGTTGGTTGCATCCTTGGACGAAACCGGTCCCTTCCCACGTGCCCCTTTTCACCTCCATTCCATGCAAGGCTCCTTTAATTTAGAAAGGAGCCTTTCCTAAACGAATCCCTGTTTGGACAACAGCTCAGGCAACGCCGTTGCCTGTTTGGACAACACCCTAAAAGGCCTTTTGAGAAAAGAAAACATCCCCCACCATAAATCTCTTTATGGTGCAAGGCTGGCTGTCCACTCGGAAGGCCACACACATTTGTTATGCTGGGAGGGTTTTTTTCTTCCATCACCCTTGTTGTTTTTGCCAGCACTGACAGCAAAGCATCAAGTTTTATAACCCTGTTGCTGTGCGGCCAGACATGTCAGCTCGCTTGAACCCTCTATTTTGTCTGAGCATAGATCCTTGGCAGAAACCTCCTGGCTGCCACATGTCAAAGGCAAGGCTGAACGTTTATGGAGAGGCACTTCTGGAGAGCAGCTGCAGGAGCGAGGAGACCTGAAAGGCTGGAAGTGAAACAGGAAATGCCTCATAGAAGACTTAGCACAGAGAGCTGGAGTTACAACACTGCAATGGCTCTCTTGAACTGCACATCAGTCACCCTTGGAAGCCTTGGAAATGGGTAATGCAGACATCTGGTCTACAGGTGCCAGTTACCTACGAAAGCAGAAAGGAAGCCAGATATCTGAAAGTCTCCTTAGAAACACATCTGCAGCCCGAGCCAGATCCAGATCTTCTAATCCCTTGGCAAAGGCCTATTTTAATAGCTGTGTTGACATGTGATTCCTCACCTCTTCTGTTGCACTTGAAAACAGAAATAACAGGGCAAAACAAATCTCAGCAAACTTTTCTGTTCAGCTGCCTCTACCCATAGCACTAGTTCCAAGACAGCCCAGTGTCCAACTTTTGCAAAGGACACTCATCTGTTGGAAGACACCCTGTATCTGAGAAGCTTCCAAGCTCAATGCTAGTTTCAAGGAAGAGAGACCTCAGGAGCACTGGAACAACCTTGGAAGCTCCCTACATACAGTTAGCTTTTGAGGGAAATGTGCATACGTAATGTATCTTTTTTCTTACTTGAATTGCTTTACTTTTAAATTATCTTCCAAGCAAGGACCACCCTCATGCTATAAACGTGATTTTATATGCCTGCTTGGGAATGCCCAGAAGCAAATGGTGGGCTACTGTGTGAGATGGAATGTTGAACTAGCTGGGCTGTGGCCTGATCCAGTAGGGCTCTTCATAATTAATGGGGAGCAGGTGTATCAATGGTCTAGTGGTTAGGGAGCCAATCTCTTATCTGGGAATACTGGGTTTAATTCCATTCTCCTCCATGAAGCCAGCTGGGTGACCTTGGCCTAGTCACAGCTTTCTTCTGAGCTCTGACACCCCCCACCTACCTCACGGGGTGTTCTGTTGTGGGGAGAATAGAAAGTTGTGTCAGCCATTCTGAATCCTCTTAAATGAGTGAGAAAAGTGGGGTAGAAAAGCCAACTCTTCTTCTTCTTCTAGTGTTACCTAGGTAGTGCTTCCAGGTTGGAGAGACAGGTGGGATGCCTCTAAAAGCCATTTGCAGGGAGTTGAGAACAGATGAAGGTTTTGCCTTTGTCTTCTGCTTGAGAAGTCCAGAAGCAATTGGTGGGACACTGTGAAAATAATGATGCTGGACTAGATGGCTGTGGCCTGATCCAGCAGGGTTCCTCTTATGCTTTTATGTTCAGGGCCATTATGTTCCTACCCAGCAACAGTTCAATCTATCCCTTCAGAGCAGTAGATTCCCCCTTCCCTTTCCTCATTCCCTCTGAATTCACACACTTCTGATCACCCTTATCTCAACATCTTCTGCAAGCCCAAATGGAAGGGTAGGTCTCCCAGGACTCCATGGTGAGGTGTTACTGAAAATACTGGATCCATCATAGCTGAGATATGAGGAATTTTATTGGGGCCCAAGGAAGGTTATTCCATTTATTCACACCTTTCAAATAGCACACACTTCTATAACCAGGGTGCTTCTGTTTTATCTTTCATGCCTTGCATAACTGCCAGATTTTTTCCCCATTTTCCTTTCTTTTTTGCTGCATTTTTAAAATTTCATTTCATTTTTCTATAGGACGTGCTCAAGACCGCTTTATTAGTTTGTGTGAACTGTTCTGAGACAGCTGTTAAATGACAAGGTAACAGAAACATAAGATAAAAACAAGGTTACAAAAGCTTAGATCTGAAGAGCTCAACACAGTGCAAAGTCCCTTCCCACGGATTGTCTCTAAAGGTGCCAGGGCACTGCTGCCTAGAAATGCTGGACTCTCTGACCAGTGGAAAAAATAAATAAATGGCGCTCAAAAAGTGACATTAATCCAACCAGCATTGTCTCTTTCTCTTTCTTCTTCTCCTGCTCACAGCAGAAGAGCAAGCTGGGATGGCAGCTCCAAGATAAAGGGCACAGGCCATCTTCAAAATGTGTTTGGATTTTTTGTATGGGATGCCCACGTGTCATCTGGTGAGCATTGTGCCATGTTTAAGGAAAGTGTAGTCAGCATCTCCATGACTCTATTAGAGCTTGCCCTCAAACTGTGCACATGGCATGCTTTTCCAGGTTCACTGTTCACTGCAAATACTAGTTAAATGCTTCTTTTGGGAAACTGCTTTGTCTGGAAAACTCCTGCACATTGGGTCCCCCAGATAAAGAGGATGGAAGAAAAGCAAGGAGGTGGAAGCAAAATCAAAGCTGCCTTATGCTACATTCACACCCAAGTTTTAATCCGGCTTCGGTCCAGAGTCAGACAACATATCAGCAAAGTGTCAAGCTGTTTTCTTTCGGTGTTAACTAACTCAGAAAAATCCACCTGTGTTAGATAAAGTGGAAAGAAAATGACTAGTCAACTTTGTTGGTGTCTCACTCTGAAAGTGGACTGAGACCGGATTAAAACTTAGGTGTGAACAAAGCCTTAGAGAACCAGCACTTGGGGGAAGATATAATCCACCAAGCAAAGGGAAAAGAGATGGTGGAACCAACGTGGAAAAGGCAAATAACATTTGAATTTTAAGAGGCAGCCTGGGGCGGAAGGAAAAGGCAAGGGTCTGCCGGGCAGATGGATAGAGGGCAGCTGGCCCAGAAGGGAAAAGTGGGCGACTGTCCACCATACTCAAAAGCTACTTTCCTTTTCTCCTTTATCTGCTGGCCACAACAAAAGGAACTCACTGTGAGGCTGGTGTTATGCTTGTTTGGTAAGAAGTGAAGCTTTATTAGCTTTATATTGTGGCTGTTTTGCACCACTTCTTTTAAGACTGTGTATGGCCTTTGCTCTCTGCCTAAAACAGACCTCTTCCACCACCAGGTTCCTTGATGTAATCTGAGTCTACAAGGATTTTACCCTCAGTGCCACCCATCTTACAACGGAGACAGTTTTAAAACTCTTCAAGGCAATCAGAGCAGTTGTGTGTTTGTTTACCTTAAAGGGGTGTAGTCAACAGACGTGGGTGAGGCAATATTTTTTACAAGTTGGTTCTTATTCCAAATTAATGAGAACAAATGTCATTCTAATCCAGGGTGTTGGGAGGCATTAGTTACAACTGGGGGTTTTTTGGTGGGTTTTGTTCTCTCCTTCCCTGATAAGCTCAGCTGAATGTCTCTCCCTGGAATTCAGAAGTCACAGAATTCGTGCCAATGGTCTGACCAAAAGTTCTGTGCATAGTTGTATAAGAAACAGGACAATCACACTTGTATCTTTTAAAGATCATTGTTATCTATGATTTGGAAATGATAAGACCCCAGAATGTAGCCCTACTTGGTGTACTTTGAATCCCCAAAATCACAGTGTTGTGCAAAACAGGACTGTATATTATGCACATAGTTGTTACCCATGGAACACTGGAGAAGAAGAGTTGGGTTTTCTACACTACTTTTCTTACCCATTTAAGGGGACTCAAAGCAGCTGACAAAGCTTTTCTATTCTTCTCCCCACAACAGAACATCCTGTGAGGTAGGTGGGGCTGGGAGAGCTCAGAAGAGAGATGTGACTAGCCCAAGGTCACCCAGCTGGCTTCGTGGGACCCAAACCATAGGGTTAGTTTTGAAGACTCTAGGTGGAATGTTTTAAATCAATAGATGGTAACAACAGCAAGAACTGTTTATGCACAAAAACAGAAGGTAAGAGGAAATACCTTTGGTGGAGGTTTGGTTGATAAAATTGAATTAGCTGAGATGGATAAATTGATGAACTTAAGAATAGAACTGCTGATAAGTTTGTAAAAGACTGGAAATCTGTTACTGACTTACAAGAACTAGAAAATGGACTTTTAATTGCCAGATTTGAAGAATAACAGAACAGGACAGCATCCTGAAGGAGAGCTAAAAGGGAGAATTAAAGAAGATGTAACCTAAAAGAAACTTTGGAAGACTGGCAAAAGTCAACTAAAATGTACTAATTGTTTTTTTTTTGCAAGCATTTCTGTATGGGAATTTTAATTATGATGTTTTACTTTTGTATCAGAAAATAATTTTTAAAAATTAAAGAAGTATTTCAGACTGCAGGGGAATGATCCATTTTTGAAAACTGAATATAGCCAGGAGTGTATCCTATGCTACTATGCAGGTATAGACGAGCTTTCTGTGTTCAGAGAAATTGGGAACAGGTAGATGGGAATATTACAACTCTTATATGATATACTTGAGCAATACGAGTGTGCAGACCCAATCCTTCCAAAGTTGTTTATACTGTTGGACCTCTGTATCCACTGATTCGGTAACCACAGTTAGTTTTCCGTGGTGACTGGACCAGCCTCCCACCCCCCACTGGTGCCATTAGACCTACCTGGAGCTTCTTGGAGGCCTGGGTCAGGAATTATGGGAAATTGAGCACATTTCCCTGCATTTGAAATATCCACGGTTTTTCATTAACTGCTGTAAGACCCAGAATGTATCCCCCATAGATATGGAGGTCCAACTGTATGCAAATTGAAAATACAATGCAGAAAGAAACCCAGGATTCGCAATTCCTCAACTGCAAATCACAAGCAATCTAGGCAGGCCTGCTTTGTGAGATTGCCAGGAAAGCTCACAAAAGAAAAAAAATATTTTTAATGTTTTAGTAATTTGTCTTTCAATTAATGTACTGTTCATTATCATGTATGTAATAATCTATTTCTGTATTGTTATACTGTATTGTTTCCTGGTGTTCACTGTAAACTACCCTGAGCCTTTAATTTTGGAAAGGCAGCTTGCAAATAAATTGAATGAAATCTTTCCCAAACTTTTTGGATGAGCCAGATTTTCTATTTTGGACCAGTTGCTGAAATAGTGAGAGAGCAGGAGGAATGAATATATTCCTCATAAAAGAGGTGGATTCAGTCCACCTCTTGACTTCACAAATGGACGAAGATTTTCTCACCTTTATGGGGCCAAGACTCCAGATGTTCAAGGAATGAGGATTTCCAATCAGAATCTTACATCAAGATGTTGGTCTTTGGCAGCTGGCGTGATTGGATCCAGAAAGACACTGTTGGCCTTATTTTTTCTTTGCCATGGATGGGTTACCAAGAATAAACTGCATCCAGAATTAGTTGTTGGAAATCTGAGGTCTGGACATATGAGCAGAGGTGACAGTTGCACTGTCCTGAAGAAACTGAACTGAACTAAGTGTGCTGCATCCCCCATGGCATGAAAACTGGAAAACCCATTTTCAAGCAGATCATATCCAGATCCCAGTAGCAGCTATGGACAGCCTGTCCAAGTAGGCTTCCCACATATGCAGTAGTCGGCAAAAGAGAAGCCTTCTCAAAATAGTTACATTCTGTAATTCATTAAAGGCTGCATGTAATTGATCGTGACGGAGTTCTGTTCAAAAGGTTTTCTTCCTGGAAGATGTGCAGAGCCCTTTTTCCCTGTAATGGCCCCTTCCCCCCCCCCCCCGAATTTCGGAAAGCACTGCCGCTTTCCTCATCAGCTATGCCACCCACATATCTGGAATGGCAAATGTGTTAACTGTCAGCCACATACCAATTCAGCAACCTCAAGAACTACAGGGCTTAACGGAGATTCTTAGGGACAGCTTCCAACTGCATCTGGGAAGATGGTGTCAAGAATTGATTGTTTGTAAATCTAGCCTAGCGCAAGGATTGTACTCAAGTACTGTTGGATTTCTTGTACTGCTTCTCAGTGGGATTAGGAACATAAGAACATCAGATGAGCCCTGCTGGATCAGCCCATTGCCTATCTTGTCCAACATCCTGTCCCACACAGTGGCCCACCAATTGCCCAAGGGCATCTCAAACAGAGACAAGGGCAAGCCTCTTGCTCTCGAATCCCAGCAAATGGCCTTAGAGGCATCCTGCCTGTGCCCCAGCCTGGAAGATGTACCTAGGCATCCATTCTAGTAGCCACTGATTATTTGTACCTACAGCTAAAGCCTCTGTTGTTGCTGGGCACCATCAAGTCATGGTGGATTCCTGGTTGACCATACCCTCCATGAGCATGTTACGAGGTTTTCTTGGCAGAGAAACAGGAGTGTTTTGCCACTGCCTACCTCTGGGGAAAGGCTGGGGAATGAACCGACAACCCCCCCCCCTATTTTACAGCCTCTCCCTCACAGCTAGCTATCACTGGTAGTTAAATAATGTGCCTCTTGGTTTGGTACATTATTTATGAATATTCTTGATGGGGCACAGCAGTGATTCTGGGGCAAACAGAAAAGATAAAGGATAGAACACAATGATATGGGAATGATATGGTAGACAGTGAAGTGTCCGCAACAACCCACAAAACACAGACCACCGTTGAACCCTGAACGATGGAGCAAAGAAAAAGAAATACTAGATGGCCCATGCAGTGGTTTGGAATAGCAACTGCTTGGTTGGGCAAACAGTGATCTTGGAAATACATGGAGAGCTTGGCAGAGTCTTCTTTAACTTTCCATGTACACTTTGGCTTAATGGTTCAGCTGGACTCCTGAGTCAGAAAACACTAATTTGGTGCAAAGCTGGAACAGACCCTGCCTGTAATGTGTCCCCTAGGTCAGTGTGTGGCTATGCTGATCCAAAAGGAAGCAAACCTCTTCATATGCTTATAAAAGCGCCTAGAATTATAACTAGATGAAGAACAGCAGCACCCAAATGTATGCTCAGTTACACTTACTTTGTAAACAGTGACACAGTGGTGAAATTAATAGGTGCCACCGTCTACATGTGTTTGGAGAACTTTTGCTGCTCTCTACTTCACAGAACCCTCCCCTTCCAAAAAACTTCATCTAACGAAGAAGATAAATCTTCCATTACCAGAATCCTTGCTCTACATACCTCTAACATTAATTAACCCGCTTTTACAAGCAAAAAACCAGCTTTTAAACATATGTTTTGATAGGCATTTAAATCTAATAAGCAACAAGTTTTGGGGTGCTGTGTTACACTACTGTCAAATTCTATGGTTTTATTGCACATTTGAATGTTTAATGAAGTTCACCACCCTGCAGTCACTTGGATGAAGGGCAACACTTCTGTATTTTAAAGAACTAGCATAGTTTATACAACAAAATCAGGGAGTGCAATTTAGAAGATTCACAAAATGTTCAAAAATCCTAAAATCTTTTTACTTTTTAGTCAAACCATCATTTTCCAAAGGCTTGGATACTTTTCCCCCTCTCTTAACATTGATATGAACAAAGGACAATGAAGGTAAACAAAGGACATTTTTGACAACCACAAGCTAAAAGCTTCCTTGCAGCTTTTAGGCTTGATATTGAATTAGAACTCTCACCTGATCCATCCAGTATAGTCAACAACAGGAATGATGCACGTTGTAAGTTCAGTAACATTGGCAAGGCTAAGGTGGGATCGATTTAAGTATGAAAAACCAAGCAAGACAATATAAGCACAAAGTATATATTTATATCGTGTAAAACAAAACAAAACAAAAGCAATGAAAAGTGTATTACATAAAAGAAAATAATGTAACAGAATTTACTATGGTACCTAATAGAGGCATGCTCTTACATCTAAAGAAAATATAACATTTGTAACTATATATATATTTGAAAAAGCTGTGTTTCGGAGTTCTCTAACAGAAAACACTTGAAAATACCAAGATTTCATTCCCTAAAGAGAAGTGTCCTTTTAGATAGCCATATGCTTGCCTCGCTTGTAAGAATCCCCCCCATGATTGCAAGTGAAGTTATTTTAATAAGGTTCTCCCCGGATGTGCAAAAGCGAGGTTAATGTTAATCACAGCAAAATTGTCCCTCCATCTCTTGCATTGCTTGAGTTCCAACACTGATTGGTACAGTTTTTAATGCATGCAATTTATAGAAGCAATACATAATCCAAAACAGGTTTTCTGCCAGACATAAACAAGAATTCATAAGCTTCAGCTGCGTACTGAACATATTGTACTTTTAAAAAAATCTAGTAGCTATAAGGACAGTGATCTGTTTAAATATATACACCAATCAATATAAAATACTACCCATAACACTTTGCTTTTTTTTTCATTTCAATACACACACACAAGTTAAGCCACTTTGTCAAGTGATCACATAAAAACTCCAATCAGCCTGGTTTTGTTTTTTTTCTTCTGCCAACAGTACATCTCTAAGGCACATTTCCCATCAAATGAAGAGGCTTAGAAAGTAATTAGAGTTAAGTACTGCACAAACGGCTTAGTGTTAAGAAATTCAAGAATTCCCAGTTTTATGTCGGTACCTCTCCAGCAGTGCTATTCAAATACAGTATAAGCTCTGTAGTGTATGTACAAAAAGAAAAAAAAAGAAGAAAAAAAAGAGTTCCAACTTTAAAAACTAGGAAGAAAGCTTCACCTTTAAAGCTGTGACCAAGAAAAGCAAACAGAAACTGTTACTATGATTCTCAATGCAACGCCCAGGTAGGAATTCGGCGATTTCTACCCGAGTCTCAAATACATACAACTGGTCCGCAAGTATAATGGGTACAACAAACAAACCAAAATTCAGGAACTCCAAACCTCCTTTTAAAAACAAAACAAAACAAAAACAAAACAAAAACATTTGTTAGTGTCAGAATGGTTTAGTGTCACTTTGTTTTTTTGGGGTGGATGGGGTGGATGGAGAGATTAAATAAAAAGTCTCCTAAAGGGACTTTCATCTGAGGGACTCTGAAGCGATGTCCATCTTTAAGGTTTGTTCGTTATTTTCATCCTGCCCCTTATAATAGGAGTGGTCAGTGCTATTTCCTCAGCTGAAATGTTTGACACCAAATTTCATCCTGAGAAGATATTTGATGGCCAAGTTGTAAATCTTGCAAAATACAGGCTACAAATAAACAGGAATGCCGATGGACCGTAATGATACTGGTGCCAACACATTGAAAAAAAAAAGGATTAAAAAAAATACTTCATAGCTTATACTGTAACATGCTCGTTTTTGTTCACTTAAAAATACTCTTTGGAAAACATCACAATTCCTACAAACAACTTCAAGGGCAACCACTTCCAGCTAAAAGCAACGGTACAAAGATGTACTCAGTCCTAGACTTCAGTGCTAATCTCTAAAACTAAAATATTATGCTACTTGCTCGCGTCACTCTCAAACACGTTTCTTTACTGTCTCCTTTATGGGATTATTTGTCAGCAAATGCATTTTAACTTGGGTGTTCATGCTGCTAAGATTGTAAACTCAGATGAGATGACAGCGTGGAATACTCAAAACTGAACTGCAGCAAAACATCTCTTATCCCAATGACCATCCATTAAAGACTTTGGAGTCTTCAAGCCACCAGTTTTATGAAAATCAAAGAACAAAAAACAAAACAAAAAAACCCTCCCAAAAGCTGTTCCATGATGCAGATTCATGTAGTGTTTGCTGCATTTAGAGCACAGAAATGATGCGAATGGCCACCCTTGGGCGACAGTCTTGAAAACAACTTGAGATGGATGCTCTGAAATAAGTGAGACTTGTTTTCATAATCAATGCATTCAGGAATGAACTTTGTGAGGGTTACAAATTCTAAACAGTCTCCCTAAAAGAGCCCTCGCTTCAAATTCTGCCATAGGTTCGAATGATAAGGCACCCGTCCTTTAGTCTAATGGATACATTCAAAGCTACCTTCTTAAAACGTTACAAGCGAAACACAGAACTACAGATATTCGCCGGCTATCTGGCTATATTACTTAGGTATAAAAAAAAAGTCAACCATTCAGATTTAAATAAGACTAGATGAAGTCAGGAAATTTAATTTTCACTATTTAAAAATAAAAAATAAAACACAAAATCAAAAAGGTTAACTTCCTAGCCTACTGTTATAATTAAAAATGTTCTAGCTCCTGAAAAGAAAAGGGGGAAAAATGCTAGAAGAAGCGGCAATCATCAAGATCCATAATGCTTATGTAAAATGACTCATTTGTGGTGCCATAAAAGGCGATCAAGCTAGATAGAGAGAATGGTTAAGTCTTTAAAATGGTCGCGATCTAACAGTTGTCTGCTGTGCACATTTTTACTCGTTTCAGTGTTGATCACTCAGGAGCCGTGATGCCTGATAGATTGTGCCCCAAAATAAAAATATTTCACCCTTCTTCTGATCCTGATCTCCAATCAGTACTGACTTCTTTTTCCATCAGATGTATCATTTTCGGCTTGCTGGAGCAGTTAAGTCACGCGTGGGTTTCTTTCTTTCTCTCTGTTTGTCCCTTTTTGCCTTTTGCTATGGGCAACTGAACCACAGGCAGAGGCAGCTGCAAGTGAAGACGTGCGAGTAGAATTCAACAAAATCCATCGCCTTGGATTAAAGGGATTGCAGGAGAGAAAGTACGACAAAAGGAATGGCCGCCATCATCCAGAACAGGGGTCGCTTCTCCCTTGCCACTTCCCCAACCATTCCCTCTTCATTACCACCATGTTGAACAGTAGTTGCGACAGCACAAAAGATAAATCTAATTCTTCAGAGTCAACTGTAAAAGAGGTCAGCAGTAAAACAGCAGCGATTGACCAAGGAAGAACAAAACATTGGATAAAAGAATCTGGAGTATTTTGTTCATTTACTTGTATTCTTCTCTGATCATAAGCCAAGAAGCCCTTGCTGCAGAGGTTTGTTTTCAGCAACAGCTATGTGTCTTATCTTCTTAGATCCTTCAAAGATTTCAAACTCCATCTCCCTGAGGCCCCTATAACCAGGTAAGAAAGCTTTCTTTATCTAGCTTGGTGGCTGCAAGTACAGACTCCATGTCATTAAGGATATCAGAACTCAAAGCTTCTTGTAGGCTCGGCATCAGTTCCTCTCCTTCTATGTTCATTGCATCTCCTTCCAGGGTCCCAAGGTCCACATTTGTACCTGGAATGCCTTCAAGGTAGTCTGGAAAACGATTCTGATGGGAAGGGATGTTGCTTTGGTTGATACTGTCACCTGAACACAAGATGAACGGAAAGCAAAATGTTAGAAGACATCAAACAGGGTTAAGATCAGGACCAATTGAGGACCTAGTGTTCTAAAAGCCAACTTGTTGGATAGATACATCAGACTACCCAAAACTTTCAGCTGATCTATTCTCTCCCATTAGCCTTTACAGGCATCACTTCCTACAGAGCTTATTCCTACTGCTTGAACGCCATAAATCAAATTTAAAAATGGCTGTTCTTGCTGTTATGTATCACTCAATATGGGCCGATTCCTGGTGACTCTATGGACCCACCTATGTAGTATTCTTGGCAGATAAGTGGTTTGCTGTTGCCTTAGAACATAAGGACATAAGAGAAGCCCTGCTGGATCTAGTCCACCATCCTGTCTCACACAGCGGCTAACCGATTGCTTATGGGCATCCCCAGTAGAAGGCAAAGGCAAAACCTTCACCTGCTTTCAAATCCCTACAAATGGCCTGTCTTTTTCTAGGAAATATTAGAGATCAAGCATATGACCCTCTGCTTTCCAGACAGATGCTCTGCCACTCCCATATACGGGAATGGGCAAAACAGCTCCCAATCTTATTCAAAATAATGGTTCTATATTACTGGGGACCTACAAAGGATAGGAGGGGAATGGATGCAGCTTGCTGGTTGAAATGGTTAGCTAAAGGCATAATCTTCATCTCCCAGCCACGTTTAACTTTCTTTAGCTATCATTGTCAAAACCACACGGACATTTAAATTGGGGATAAAAACCCAACTGCTTCAATGATTACATCATCGATGGTCCATCTCAGATTGGATCAAAAGAATTTAAATCAGAAAGGTAGCTGCAAATCATTTATTTTATTTTACTAGTGTGAGGGGCAAGAAAGAGAACTGTCTGAATAGTTAGGAAGTATTGCTGATTTATTGCACATTATGAACAGGAAAAATTGAACCAGGACATTGTTTTAAGAAGCCGGCCAAAGAAAGCAGTAATTCAACTGTTAACATTACTTAATTCTCCAAAAATCCCACTTTCTTCAGTCTGATCCTCACAAGGCCAGAAAAAGACAAAATTACTCCAAAACAATGACAGCAATTGCATAATAGTGCTACGCGGCATGGCTGGGCGGGTGGTGTGCCACCTCAAACAGCAGTGTGTTTCATAAAGAGATATGAAAAGGGCCTTTGGAAGCCAAACATCACCAAAGTGACAACAGAGAATACAGTGACACTTTGAATGTCAAGTCCACCTACTTACTGCTAGGGGCAAAAAATTAACTAGAGAGAATGACATCTACAGCCATGCCTGTTAAAAAACACTGAATTCAAGTGCCTGATATAGAAAATCTACAACTAGATGGAGTCCATCCTGCAGTTTCATATTCTTATCATTGTTTTTGAACAGGAACATGCATTAAAAAAATCCACTCTTTTTTATTTAACCTTTTAGGATCTATGGCCTGTCTATTACTAGTCAGATAAGCCCTGAAAGAATATCCCAGAATTTAGCCTCAAGGAAAGGAAACAAACCTGTATCCATCTCATCAACACTGTTGAGCAAATCGTCTGGAGTTCTAGGGACACTGTAACTGCTCATGCTAAGACCACTATCTGTGCTCTCATCTCTTGAGTGATAGGTTCCACTGTAGGAAAAAAAACATGGCATTATGTTAAAAACAAAAGCACAATCCAAGTCATTAATTTGCCCAAATGTAAGCTGAGAGCTGTCTTAATTACAAAATTGTGATTTCAGGCCCTTTATGCACTTGATCTTATTCTGGATTATATCCTAGTAGTGCTTTAGTCTATATTAGCATATGGATGGCAGATCCCTATTCTGAGATATAATCCAGAATAAGGTCCAGTGCAGAAAGGGCCTTAGATGAAAAAACAAAAAGCAGAATGAACAAAACATAAACTTGATTATTCTCAATGCCTGATTATACAATGAATATTCAATCAAACAAGCCACCATCTCTTATATCTGTGTCCAAAGTCTGTACTGAAAGGAATCACTACAACAGCACAGAGAAGGAAATTCCTCTCCTTTCCTTCCCCTGTATTTGGGCCATGAGATACTCACTGCCTTCATGAGAAAAGGCCCCAGCACAATTTGGGCATTAACCTGATCACTGGAATCTAATTCTATTATTTTCTACTGGGCCTGGGGGTGAAGCATAGAGCACATAAACAATCAAGCTCATGAACTCAAAGCAGTTCACTTTCTCTGAGATAGAGGTGTCCGTTGACCAGTATGGGATTTTCCTAACATCCTCAGCCAAAGCCCTTCAAGTAGCTGTTAGCTGTTTATATTATACTCTGCTCTATAAATGTTAGCTTTGGAGAAAGAGTTAAATGTTATGAGAACCAAGTTAAATTCATGAAACAGGAAGGTGGCAAATCTGCAGCCCACATCTCATCCCATTTGACTCAAAGGATCTACTCTTTGCTTAGGCTTAAAGATTTTGCAGTGGCATCGAAAGAAGGCCAAGATGCCACAGTTTGCAGTAACAGGTGCGGTGACTGCTTTGAGTGCGTAAGATGGCACCTTGTCAACACTTAAGTGCGTTCTCCACCACTGAGTTAAACGACATGAAAATGAAATGTAGGCATATAATGTCACAATATCCCAACATAGAGAATTTGCATTTATGCACAGCTACAGACTCATAAAATCATAGAGTTGGAAGGGATCTCTAGGGCCATCAAGTCCAACCCCCTGCTGAAGTCTGTCCAGCCTCTGCTTGAACACCTACAGTGAAGTAGAGCTCACTACCTCCTGTGGCAACCTATTCCACTGACCGATCACCCTTACTCTCATGAAGTTTTTTCTAATGCATAATCTGTATTGACTCTCTTGAAGATTCATACCATTATTTCTAGTCCTCCTATCTTTTCTTAAGTGAGAATAGGGATGGTCCCTCTGCACTGTGACAGCCCTGTAAGTATACCTTGGTCACTATAGAAATGCATTGTGACCCAGAAGACAAAGTAAGCGTGCATATGGACTTAAAATGAATAACATCTGCACCTCCTTTCAGTCAATGGTCAGCAATGAGAAGCAGCCACATCAACTGTTTTAGCTTCTTATCATCTTTAGTCCCTCTATTTCCAACATTTCAGGATTAGACTACAGAGACATCACAGTAGCATTCTTTTTTAAAATAAATCAGTTATGACTCCTGATGGGGCTAGAGAACATGAATGGAATTTCCAGGGGCAACCTGGTTCTCTCTATGGCAGCAGTTTTCAACGTTCCTAATGCTACGACCCCGTAATGCAGTTCCTCATGTTGTGGAGACCTCCAACCAGGGGAGCGGGGCAGCTGGGAGGGAGGAGGGAGGGGCGGTGGGAGACTTGTCGCAATCCGTCTGAAAGGGTAGTCGACCCCCAAAGGGGTCATGACCCACAGGTTGAGAACTGCTGGTCTATGGTGTCCTAAAATCAGAAATGGCTTGAGCACCAGAGAGAGTAAGACTGGTTGATCTGGAGTGATATATTTTATTCCCAATGAACAACTTTCACAGGATTTTCTGAGATGCATGTGATCGTAATTTGGCCAGTCTTTGATACAATGCATATTTGGTAGAGATATTAACTATATGCTGTTCTGTCCCAGACATTCCTTATACGGTAGAGAAAAAGCTTGATGACTATACTATGTGAAACCAGTGTTTCTCAAGTAGGGATACTAGAAACTGTCATTAGACTACAAGTCCCATCACCACCAGAAGCATCCCTAAGCAGTGGCCAAATTCCCTTGGAATGATGGGAACTACGACAACAGCTGCCTGTTGTGAAACTCTGCCCTGCACCCGCATACTTACAAAAAAGTTCTACTTTATTCAAAGCACGGCTACTTAAGTTGCTGACATAAAAAAAAATCTGAATTCAAACTGATCACATCTTGTTTTCTGCTTAAGAAGTCACAAAACCTGAAACATTGCTACATCTGACCCTGTTTTTAAAACTTTCCCTTTTTTTTTCCAGCGAAGTCTGTAGATATTTCTTTAAAAATCAGATGCACGTCATCAGCGAAAGTCTAAAGGCTGTACAAAAGAAAGAGTCACCTTCCCCCCCCCCGCCCCCACCCAACACCAAAAGGGATAGGGGCTTTACGGCTTGTAATACGATCTGTAGAAGTCTTATCACCATTTCCTGTGTCAGTGCTACAAAGGATAAAAATAGAACTGGGACTGCAGCAAAACTCCTTAAAGTGAGCCCCACAGTAGAGTACATTGCTAACTTCTGAAAAGCTTCTTTTTTTCCCCCCAAGCCAGTAATTCTAAACGGCTGTTCATCAACCCGCTTGTGCCTGGGCAAACATGTTATGACTCTGAAGACAAACTCTTCCTACAAGTCTGAACAGTTGACTTCCTCCTGCAGTTTAAAAAACAAAAACAAAACAAAACTGGACTTGCCATTTATGGAAATATACACTTACAGCTGTGGTTCTTGGAACAGACAGATGTTCAAACCAGACAATTACATGCACCAAACAGAATGTGAAAAGCATCATCTTTTTTTTCCTTGCAAAGCAAAAAACCCAGTAGCAACAGCTACTAACCTGTTAAGAAAAGGGTCTGAACTATTTGTGGTCATTGTTCTCAGTTCCTGAGACATTCCAGGAGAGGGCACTGCATTCTGAGAGCACGCATCTTGCTCCAAGTTGGGTAGCTGGCTACGAAGGGCCAATTCCTGCCAAGCAAGTAGGAACCACATTAGTAGGTTCTGAACTCAAGAGACCCTACTAGCACTGAATATCCACAGAAATGCCACATGTAAACCACATAGCTCCAGTTTCTTTTTGCATGTTTTCATACATACCTGTAACTTCCAGTTTCTTGAATTTGGTCTTCCTTCAAATTATATTTGTAATACTGGTAACATCACACCCCTATCCATCCCATCACCAATGTATTTAATACAAACTACAGAAAAAGCAAAAAGGGTGTCCCTGTGAAACAACTAGAAACTAGGTCACAAAAATACTGAACACTTAAAAAAATACAAAATGTATAAACTTGTTTACAGTCATGGAGCACAGATTCCTTGTTAAAAATATGCTCGAAAAATTAAAGGCAAACTTCTGTCAAACCTGTTGAGTGATTAACACTTTACTAAATCACTTTAAATAATCTGTATATATTACAGAAGGCAACAGTAAGCATTAAGTTTAGATCTGGGCAAAATACCTGAATTCAGCATCTAATAGGGTCATGCATTTAGTTTATAATGCTATTTTTAGTCGTCCATCTGTAAACTACAGTATAAGGAAAAGACCAACTTCAGAAGAACAGAATAATGAAGATCTCAGGAAAATTGCATGAGATTGGCACTGATGAAAAAAGTTCAGTTTACGGCTAAGAAATACTAGCATCATAGCAGACTGAAATGTATTATGGTAAGGACATCAGAAAAGAGAGGTCTTATTGGATCAGGTACAATTCATCTCAGTCAGAATCACTTCTCATGCGGTGGCCCACCAATTGCTCCTGAGTATCTTCAAATGGCTTTTAGAGGTATCCTGCCTGTCTCTTCAACCTGGAGGCAGTGTCTCGGAACCTTTTCCACTGATACGCTCATCCACCATAAATTTACCTGTTTCTTAAACCTATCTACGTTGGTTGCTGTCACCACCTCTTCTGGTAGTAAGTTCCATAGGCAGATGGTCCACTGGGTGAAATACCCACTTTCTCAGTCTTAATTCTCCTGCCCATCAGTTTCATAGAATGTTCTGGGGTTTTTATACACACCTGGTTGATCAGAAGTTAGAAATCAGCAGCAAAATACAGAGATTAGCCCCTCTAAAATGGGATGTGCTCCACCCAATTACCGTATATTCCGGTGTATAAGACGACTGGGCGTATAAGACGACCCCCAACTTTCCAGTTAAAATTAGAGTTTGGGGTATGCTCGCTGTATAAGAAGACAACACCCAGCGTATAAGACGACCCCTGACTTTTGAGAAGATTTTTCTGGGTTAAAAAGTAGTCTTATACGCCAGAATATACAGTATCTAAGGAAAAGGCAATAATGCCCCACCAGGGAAAGCTGTATTTCTGGTGACTACATGGACTCATCCATGCATGTTTTTTGGCTACAAAACTGAAGTAACCTGTCACTGATTTCTTCCATGAAAATGCCACAAAACCAACATGGTATTCTCCTGCCTGCAAAATGTGTGCCACACTACTAAGCTACGTTCACCATTGGTAATTTACTAATTGGAAAAAGGAGAGGTTACAGTTGATATTTGTGAAACAGGGTCTCCTAAGCACACAGAGAGTTTCCTTGCGCTATACGCACACTGGGAAGCATTAGAGATAAACACTCATGAGCACTTTTTAACAGTGACCACATTAGCTAACATCCTCCAGGCTCTCCAACAGTTTTTATAGATTTTAATTTAATTTTCTTAGTTTATACCGAGAACACAAGCAAAATAATAGAAATTTACAAATTTAAATGACAGAAATTAATAACAACCTCCCAGAATCAAAGATAACAACATGCACACACGTGCACATAGAATGTAGAGGCAAAGAGACTTGTAAAATCTGCATCTCTAATCATTACAAAGGCCTCTGCTTTCAGTGCAAGGTACATGCAATAGTAAATCATCTTCTGCTTTGTGGTGCTCTTACGCTCAGGAACTAGGATTGCAAGTTCAAGGACAGTATGTAGAACAGCACTGTAGGTAAACCTATGTCCTTGTCTCTGCTTGAGATGCCCATGAGCATTTGGTGGGCCACTGTGTGTGACAGGATGCTGGACTAGATGGGCTGTGGCCTGATCCAGCAAGGCTTCTCTTATGTTCTTATGTTCTTATGTCTTGTCTTTACATAAAAAAGGATACTGAAAAGATTCAAATCTTTGTTTTCATTTTAAATAATGGTGTGTGTAATATAAAAAACCCATGTTTTTTGTTTTAAATTAAGCCAAACTTTTCAAATGGCCCTTGGGAAAGCAAGAGACATTACACTCACTGTGAGTACAAAATTCTAATTTTGGATATTGTAAAATGAGCCAAAATGAGCTGTCATTTGGGAAAGCTGCAATAAAAATGAAGTTAGCTTTTCAAAAGTCATCCAGTTCTTAAAGCTATTTGTGGATCTGAGTGTCAAGAACCAGAAGATCTACAACTCCAGGATTAGTCCATAAGCTTAACACTCATGAAATAAAAGTACAGGACCTATTATGGATAAGGAACTGCCAACAGAATAGGGTAAATGTAATGTAAACAGATTTTATTTGATCAGCCATGTAGCCATTTCAATACAATACAATTAAAAGGAGAAATAAAACAGGAACAGAGGGCAAAGGAAGTGACCGACTTTCTATTTCTTCTTTTCATTCAGAAAATATGCTCTTTTGTTAATAGCTTTTAAGATAAAAAGACTGAATAGAACAGAATAGAAAACAAGAGTAGGAGCAAATGAACATTTCTCATAATGGAGAAGTATAACAAATGGGGTCCTGTTCTGGAACCAGTCAATTTCAATGTATTTATAAATCATATGGAATTAGGTGTGACCAGTGTCAGAGGGCGCATCCCCATGCACGTTTTGGTCCAAATCAAAATCGGGTTTGGCAAGGGTCGTCCCCATGCCCTTTTGATTTGGTCCGATTTTCGTGGACCAAATTGCCCAAACCTGTGACAAATTTGGTACCTGAAAAAACAGGTCCTGTCACAGTTTGGTGTCCTGGCATGCATTGCTTTGCAAGCCGAGACTGTGCATGGGGAAGATCCCGGGCTATTTGGGGAGGAGATTGGTGCTTGTGTCAGTGGGAGGTGGGGTTTCACATCCTGTGCTTGGCATTCCTGCCCTGTGCATTGGAGATTGCAACCACTGAGATTTTTGGGGAATGGTGTTAAAGCCAAAATGATGAGGGGGTCGAATGGCCTTCGCTGCCCCACGAGACTCCTTTATACAAGTATTCCACTCCCCTTCCCCGATCGCCAACGCAGGCAGGATAATGGCTTGATTTTTCTCTTTTACACAGCAAAAATTCCACCCCCATTTCCCGAGCACCAAGGCGGGCATGATAATGGCCTAAGTTTCCACTTGCCGCGTGTTCTCGCAGTTCCTGGGTGGAACAGAGGTGCACAAACTGCTCAACTGCTGCCAAACCTTGTAGCAGCTTTGGTTTTAAAAAATTATTATTTTTCCTGTTCAGTCCTGCTAAGGTGGGGGGCATGTAGCATTTGCAAGTGGGCAGCACAGGGGTGGGGTGATGTTGATCCGGCTTCCAATGAGGGGAGAGGGGTCAGAGAGGAGGAGGGCTGAATCCACACCCAGCCCGCGTTGCCAGGAATGGCATGGGGATGGGCAACATCCATTCTCAGACCCACGCTGGGTCCAATGCATGCCCCAAATAGCTCGCATGGGGATGCGGCCAGAGTGTAAAAAATAAAATAGAACTGCAAAAAGCTTCAAAGGGAACTGTTCACACTCGGGGACTGGGCATCAAAATGGCAGATGCCATTCAAAGTGATATCTATTGAAGCTAAAAATCCTAACTGATCCTATAGACCAAGAAAGGGATATGGGAGCAATTGTAGACAGCTGGATGAAAGCGTTGATACAGTGTGCTTCCCCAATAGAAAAATGACAACAGCATGATAGAAATAATAGAAAATGGTGCTGAAAACACTGCCCTTGTACAAATCAATGGTGTGACTGCCAGGGAAATACTGTATGCAGTTTTGGTTGCCACATCTCAAAAAGGATATAGTAATACTGGAGAGTGTTCAGAGAAAGAAGATTAAGATGAACAAGGGACTGGAGGACCATCCATGCAAGGAAAGGTTACAACACCTGGGACTTTTTACTTTAGAATGGTGATGAGTAAGAGGAGATACAATAAAGGTGTACTAAACTATGTGTGGTGTGGACAAGGTGGACTGGGAGATGTTTTTAACCATTCCTAAAATACTAGAACCAGAGATCATCTTTGAAACCAAATCCTGAAGAAATCAGGACAGAAAAAGTTTCCTTGCTTTAATGGTTTTTTTAATGCAATGCTTGGGAATTAGGTACCAAGAGAATCATTGTTGGCTGACATTCTTCAATGATTTCAAAAAGAGGTTGGACCAACTCATGGAAATCAGGGCAACTGATGGGTATTGGCCCTGTTGGCATTAGGAGGTGGTATGCCTTTGAATGCCAGCTGTTGGGAGACTGTGAGCAGATCAAGTTGTGTGCCCATGCTTTGTTTCCCTGTGTAGCTGGGTGGTCACTGTGAGAACAAACTGCTAGACAGGATGAGCCATAGGTTGGATCCAGTGGGGCATTTCTTATGTTCCTAAAATGTGCAATCCCTAAGCTTGTTTGAATGAAAGAAGTCAAATCAGGAACCAAATTAGGATACTGAAGAAGTTTACAGCGACTATGAAAAATGATTAAAAATCTAATTCAATCCAAACTGAAAGATAACAAACACTGCACAAAATTATTTTATAACATAAGTGAGGGATAAAGGACAGTCTTGCAGCAGTTATCTATAAGGCCTATCTCAGTAATCAACAGATAATACAGTAGATTAAAAACTAAGTTCTGTCATAGGCTTCAGCCAGTTTTCCATTTCAACACAATTAAAGATTTTTAATAACCTCATTAAAACTGAAGATGGGTAATTTTCTAAAAACATGCCCCAAAGATTTTGATTGCCTTAAATAACTATTGCCCAATTACTAATCTTCCTTTTCCAGCCAAGATTCTAGAGAAGGCTGTGGAGGTCTAAGTATGGGTACACTTGGACAGACTGGGCTACTCAGATCTGTTTTCTATTTGATTTTAGGGCTGGATATAGCAGCAGGATCGCTTTGATCATCCTGACTTATGGCGGGAGAAAAACAGGATTATGATACAGGATTAGTCCATAAGCACATAAGAAATACCACAGCTTCTTCTCATGGAGGAAGCCAGTTGCACAAAGAAGCTCACAAGCAGGGCATAAGTGCAGCCCTTGCTCTGTTCACAAATCTCTGAACCCAAACAGCCATCATAGCTAGTAATCTGTGGTGGTCCTTTTGTCCCATGACACAATGTGAGATATTTATGAATTTAAAGTATTTATGCTCATTATCTAGGAACTGATTACAAAACCCACAAGAATTTTAAAGGTTAAAGAGGAAATTCAAACAAATTTCTTGTATTTCTCATCCTACTCATTTTGCCACTAGAATCTTTTACTGAAACCATGAGACTATTCTGAAATTAAGAAATTCTTACACACAGCTGAAGCCTTTTTTCCTTTCCAGTGTTTACAAGCACATTGGGCAATGCCAACGCTTAAATCCTATGTATGTGGGAATCTGTTGAAGGATTTACCTGTTTTTTATTATACAGGCATTTACATTCTGTCTTGCTAAGGCAATTTTAAGTCTGAAGTACTGTAACCTCAAAAAACATGGGATGAATTCCATTAACTGTAACTGATTCTATAAACAAGCCAAAACTGCAGATTATCAAGGCTACATAACAATTATTGTATGCTTTTTTTCTTTAGGTACTCTGATGTATTGAATTATGCACTATTTCAAGTCTAAAAGGAAAATTTACCAAATGTGAATAGAATCTCCTAAGCAAAACTGCAGAAGAGTCAAAGTTTCCATAGACTTAGAACATTTAGACCTAAGCCCAATACATGCATTGATCTGTCCATCCTAATTATTTTTAGATGTTCCACTAAGCCCTGACACCATTCTGCTCTTGATGTTTCTCTTACTCCAACTCCCTCATGCTTTGAAAATCAGAACAGGGGGGCTCAACTAACAGCCTCACAGTGCCCAGGATATTCCTGTCTAGGTAAGGGTATAGGTGAAATACCAGTTCAAGCTGATATAGGCATTCCTGGACACAGAGGTCACCTAAGCCTTTATGGACAGAGGTGCCTCCTGGAGCAGCCCTACACTACGTAGAGTTAGATCTCCGTATCTGTTGATCTGGTTACCGCATTTTCACCTTTCCGTGATAACCAGATCAGCCTCTCCCCTCACCCCCAAGGCAGCGCCATTAGGCCTACCTGAAGCTTCTCAGAGGCTTGTAGCAAGATTTCCCATAATTTTCAGTAACTGCAGTAGGACTAGGAATGTATTCCCTGTGGACACAGAGGTCCGACTGTTATCTGTTCTTTCCAACCCTGCTAAATCACCAAATTCTAGACCTTTATGCTTCCTACCCATAACCTCTCCATCTTGTCAGGATTTAGTCTCAGTTCAGTGGTTGTACAGCCACTTATTCCATCCAGACATAGGTTTAAGACATTCACAGCTTCCTTTGAATAAGAAGCTATGCATATATAGAGCCGAGTCATTAAAAAAAAAAAATACCAGTAAGTGCTATATTCCAGTACAGGCACCATCCAACTGCAATTTTAAATTATATCCCCTTTTTACTGATCCTATCAAATACTGAAAGCAATGTTGACCTGAGATCTAATATGGTATTAGTGTTCTCTTACTCAATTCTACAAACTCTATTTACCAGAAGTCATAGGTTAATTCAACCAGCATTTTGGTGACAACTATAACTGATTAGACTCATTTTTTCCCTAAACATTGGGTACCCCCTGTATAGAATCTTCAATGACAGGGCTAAAAATCAATAGCTTACTTGCATGACCTGCAAACAGTTTCTTTTAATGGGAGGGAAAATGTGATTTCACGTTGAGTTTTCTGCTCCCATGTTTCACTGCTCAAACAAAACATTATATGATGTTTATTAACATTTCACTTGTATTTCTGTTTGACCTTTTTCAAGAAGGCATAAAAGCAGAGTAAATACACACGAAACAGATTATAAAAACAATGTATTGCTTGTTTTTTTCTTGCCACACAGATATACTAGCCATGCATTTATTGATTTGTTAGCAGTTCTACACATCTATTTCAAAATCAAAGTAGCAACAGCCAACAAGAAGGTGGATTTGCGTTTTCTGTGAAAGATAGCCAAGGCCAGAGCTGATATAGAAGTTGCCTCATAATAAGACAGAAGGTTGATTACTGTTGGCAAGTTCTGTCCTCACAGGCAGCGGTTCTTCAGGGTTGCACATACTAAAATCTGAAGGTTGATCATTAACACATGTTTATATTCTGAAGCACTTTCTCCTCCCAGACTAAGGCATTATTTAGTGTTCAGACCAAATGGGTCCAATTAGAATACGAGGCGAGGAATCACCACATGGACACACAGGGGATGGTAATACAAAGCCCCCTCCTTTAAGTTCATTCATCCACCACCAAAAGATGTGCACAATTATGTGGCTTACCGGGCCATAGAAATAGCTACTCACACTAACAGTCATTTGCTTGATGAAAAGAAGGAAGAAAATCCACTATGAATTTGTTCTTGGTCATACTGCTTGCATGAATGGACCTCTTATGTGAAGAAGGCTGCAATAAAGTCTGCACCAGTATTCAGTTTCTTAATCGGTACATACTGAGGTCAGACAACGTACTGCCAGAAAAGTATTGCTCCTCTAGAAAAAAACCCTTGTTTATTTTTCTAGGGTTGCCTTGAAATGGCACCCAAGGCTGCTCCCCCTATCATTTGTACCAGACCTACTCAGTGTTAGATCACATCAAGAAATCCCTTTAGCAGTTGTGGATGGAATAAAAACTGCAAGGAAACCTGGAATGAGGAGAACGCAAGTCTGAGGTTAGGCAAGTGTTTGAACTGTGTTAGAAGATAGAACACCATGAACATCAGACTCAGAAGTACTCCCTCACACACAAAAACGCCTATTAAGCTTCTCATTTTACTAGGAAATTAAATACAAAAGAGCTCAGTTTCATGCTAAAGAACTCTCTCTCTGACGTGTAAATATGTTTTGAGAAGAACAGACAACCTTCAGACCTGAGCTCTACTGACGAAGTCATTTACAACTGCTTTATTTTACTCGTATGTAACACTAGGTTTAAGTCTGCTAAGCAGTCCCATGCAAAAAAACCCACAGAACTACCACTAAAAGACTACCAAAAACATTCTTAAGCTCCCCAAGTCTGCCATTTTGTTCCCTATCCAATTTCCATTAATCAGCTTTAGATTTCTTTACCTTCTGTAATCAAACATTTTTATATTAAAAAGCATCAGCTACTTGACAAAAAACAGCACCCTGAGATCTCACCATGGCTGTTGTGTTATATTGTAGAATATGCCCCTGGATTACAGTTCTTGGGAGAAAATAATCAGGAGATGGACAGATCTGATGGTCTCACAATCAGTTGCTCTGCCACACTTTAAGACAGTAAAACAAGATTACAGGACATTCTATTACCCAAATGTTCTAGCCTAAGAGCAGAGCCACATTAACTTTTTGTGAACGGTTGCTGCAATTATTTTATTTACATTTAAATATGAACGTAATAGTGCGTTTTTAATATCATATATTTCTCTCTAAATTCACTGCTTGCCCATCTCGCATACTGCATATATACCCTACCTATCCATACTTCTGATGAATTAGCATCTAAACACTGAATATTTATATTATTAAAGGTTGTACCCATTAAGTACCCATTAGTGAGTACATAATGGAATTTTGTACCCATTTATGCGTACTTAATGGGTACTTCTAGTGAGAGTGGAAAAACACCCCATGTCTGTTACACTCTTAGGGTGTTATGGTGCTGTTGTTTTCAGAGATAAAGATAATTGTTCCCAGATAATGTTCAATATGCGCTTCTGTAACACTGAACAATATTTAAAGCATCCAAGGTTGCAAAACAGAAGAAATTCTTCACATCAGAACTTTTAATCTGTCAACAATTTTCCTTTCCAATTATATGAGACTAATGTTGGTCATAAGGCATGATTTAGATGCAATCATCTCAGTCTACTAAATCAGACTGAAAATGAACATTTGTGTTTATGAATGTCTTGCCTTTTATACCACACTTGGGGCTTCGGGGTTTCTGCTTATATCAAAAACAGGAAAGTTCTTCAATTTCTGACTAAAAATGAAAATATGAAACAAGGATCAGATGCAGAGTTTGAGACTGGTGAGACATACTTTTTCAAGCTGGGCATGAATATAATACCACAAATATATTATCTTTAGTTTTCCTTTTATACTTCACAACATGGAAGAGCTTGTCTTATTTCTATTAGTATTCTAGCAAGGCCCATTCTCTTGAAAAGGACGTGGCAAATCCAAAGATTTCCAAGGACAAAATGTTGGTAAGCAAGCAGCGTGAAAAGGGCAAATGGTGTGATAATGCTGCATCATCAAAACATAATTCAGAATGATTTCTTTTCCTTTCAGTTTTGCTGAACATGGAAAGAGTACTGTGCAGTTTTCTTGACTATGTCATGAACCCATTTGGAATTCAGCCTGCAATTTAATAGAAGCACTATGATGACGAATACACACACATATACTAAAATAACTATTTTGTAGAAAAATATTTATATTATTATTTGTATTTCTATCCTACCCTATACCCAAAGGTCTCAGGATGGGTAACAACATTTAAAATCAGACATACTGGGACCAATGCTTTTTAATTTATTCATCAATGATCTAGAAGAAGGGGTACATAGTAAAATAGCAAAGTTTGCTGATGATACTAAATTATTTAGGGTAGTAAAATCCGAAAGAGATTGCCAAGAGCTCCAGAGGGATCTCTTAGCATTGGGTGAGTGGGCAACCAAGTGGCAAACGTGCTTTAATCTTAACAAGTGCAAAGTAATGCACATCGGAGCCAAGAATCCAAATTACGCCTATAAACTGATGGGGTCTGAGCTTTCTGCAACACACCAGGAAAGGGATCTCGGGGTTTTGGTGGACAGTTCAATGAAGGTGTCAACTTAGTGCGCGGCAGCAGCGAAAAAAGCAAATTCAATGCTGGGAATAATTAGGAAGGGAATAGAAAATAAGACAGCAAGTGTCATTTTGCCCCTTTATAAATCTATAGTGAGGCCACATTTGGAATATTGTGTACAATTCTGGTCACCACACCTCAAAAAGGATATTGTGGAACTAGAGAAGGTGCAGAGAAGGGCAACCAGAATGATTAAGGGTCTGGAACACCTCCCTTACGAAACCAGGCTGCAACGTCTAGGCCTCTTCAGTCTGGAGAGACGGCGTTTAAGAGGGGACCTGATTAAAGTATATAAAATTATGCACAGTATAGACAAGGTGGATAGAGAAAATTTCTTTTCTCGATCGCACAACACTAGAACCAGGGGGCACTCTATGAAGCTGATGGGTAGGAGCGTAAGGTCTGACAGGGGGAAGTATTTCTTCACCCAGAGGGTCATCGGCTTCTGGAATGTGCTGCCGGAAGAGGTGGTGACAGCTACCAGTCTGGATGGCTTTAAGGTAGGGTTAGACAAATTTATGGATGACAGATGTATCAATGGCTACTAGAATGAATGCCTAGGTGCATCTTTCAGGCTGGGGGGGGGGGAGGAGGAACTGGGGCGCTTCTAAGGCCATCTGCTGGGACTCGAGAGCAGGAGAAGGTTTGTCTCTGTCTCTGCTTGAGATGCCCATGAACATTTGGTGGGCCACTGTGTGTGACAGGATGCTGGACTAGATGGGCTGTGGCCTGATCCAGCAAGGCTTCTCTTATGTTCTTATATATTAAAACCACAACAGTATATATCAGAGGTTCTCAACCTTCCTAATGCCTCAACCCCTTAATGGAGTTCTTCATGTTGTGGAGATCCCCAGCCACGGGGATAGAGCAACTGGGAAGTGGGAGGGAAGGGTGGTGGGAGACTTGTCGCGACCCCTCTGAAAGGGTAGTTCAACCCCCAAAGGGGTCCCAACCCCCAGGTTGAGAACCATTGGTATATATTAAAATAATAACAGTGTCTGTAAAGTGGGAAGAGACAGTATATTTCCATTTAACCAAAGGCCAGGGCAAAGAGGTGCATCTTTACTGCCTTCTTGAACATATACAGTGAAGGAGCCTGACACACCTCGAGGGGGAGACTATTCCATAGCCTAGGGGCCATCACTGAGAAAGTCCTCTCCTAGACACCCACCCCTTTTACCACTGAGTGCAGTAGGTGCCGACCTTTCATCTGAATGTCCCAGGACAGGTGATACCAAATGACAAAATACACAATTCTAAACAAAGGTAGCAGAAAATCCCCTTTCTGATCAAAATGAAAACACAACAATGGGTTTGCTTTTATTGCAAATATCATGTGGATTGGATTTCCACACATAATTTGGTTTCATAAGCAGGAATCCAACATCTTTTACTCCAAAAGGGAAATTCAATTGAGGTGTTCCAGTAATTGTATTTCTCTAGCTCTGACAGCATGGTTAGATTAATGAGAAGTATAAACCAGTGCATTTCCATTTGCTTGGGTCAGAGTGCATAGGTTTAATGCTTTGAAAAAGGAAAGTATTTCATTTCTGCATATTAATAGCATATTAATTTTACAAATCACAGTAAGGGCAGGCACCCTCGATACATATTCTTACAGGAACACAGAAGAAGAAGAAGAGTTGCTCTAATCCACTATTTTACAGAATCAAGAGTGGAACACTTAGCTCATCTTCCTTCCCCAAAGTAAAAGATCTTATTTACCTAAGCATCCAGAAAGTATCTGCTGACTCCAACATCTATTTTTTTAAGCTTCCTTTTAATCTCTTCAAAACACACATCTACCATTCCTTCCACACACCTGGAACAAAAATTCAGCTCTTTCCATTTTTTTCTTATTCCAGTCTTTATCACCAGTGAAACAAGAGGTTCTTACTCTTCTGTAGGAATTGGAAATTTGCCTCTTTTAAGTTTCCTTGAGCTAAAGAGACCTTACTCTTCCCAAATCTAGCACTCAGACCTCTGCATCATGCTTTTCAGTCTTATCTGACTCCTTCCAAGATGCTTCTTGAATTGCCCAACATCTGAGATGCCCGACCAGAGTCAAGCCCAGCAACAAGACTTGACATATCTTGACTACAGTGATCCAGTTAAAAAGACAAAGGCTGAACTGACAGAGAGGGAAAGAAGGGCCTGCTTCATGAGCTGAAACATAAAAGGTGAAAAACTCTCCCACTCACATACATAAACGTTTCAGGAAATTCAATGCCTATTTTCTGAACTACACTATTCATCACCATAATCCTTACCTTATACAGTAAGACAAACAGAATAGTGTCTTAGGCCAAGCTAGTAAATATGAAGCTGTCTCCATGTTATACCACAGACTTTCTGACCTTCTCTATATGGATAATTTCAAGATACCTGGTGTTATCAATGTAACATGAATGTAACATGTAACAGCATGAATGAAGGATACCTCAAACCTTCATTAGTGTGTGTGCGCGTGAGCATGTGAGCATACATACGCATGGGAACACATGTATACATGGCAGAAACCACGGTTTTATAGATTTAGCAGTTTCATAAACAGATGCCTAAATGAACTAAAGGGAAGAAATTCCATAAAAAATACAACAAAGCCAAAATAAAAATTTAAAAGCAAGCAAACTGCTCACCTAAGATGATGGAACATGTTAAGGACCACATTAAGACTTAAAATTGACAGAACATAAATGAGAAGACTGAATGAAATTATTTTCCTCTTCTATACAGAACTTGCACCACCAAGGGATCAATAACATTTCACCCTATGCAGTGTGGAAAATTTACTAACAAATGTGAGAGGTAGATTTCTGCTTATAGAAAAGAGATCTATTTATGTAACCCAATGTTAATAACTGTTTTATCAGTTGTTGTAAGGGGATAGAAAGACAGAAATGAATGGTCCTTAGATAAATGGTATTATTATGTATCTGAGCAGTTAAACTTTTTCTTTCTCATACAAAGGAGAAAGATTTAAGAAGGTATGAAGAAAGCTCTTCAATATATAAGGAATGAGAGAGGAAAAACCAAATTAAAGATGTGTTAAGATAGTTCTCCCATGACTAACAACTAAAAGCTCCAACAAATGTCTTAGGTGAGTGGGTGGATTTAAAATCTAAATTTATAAATGATAGTTATGGATATTTGTGTACGACAAAGATTTATGTATACTTGTACAAAAATGATTTTTTTAAAAAGGTATAAAATGTAAAGCAAGATCCATTTAAGCAACAAAGGAGCTTTTTCCAAGATAAAACTGGTGGCGATCTTGGCTTCTACAGCCTTTTCTAGCCTAGGTTTTCTATTTCTTAATAAGAACATACTTCAGTTTTGTACATATTGATTTTTACCCTGTGGAAACAATTAATAAGAATGTAATATAAACCACCACATCCGTTTTTGGATTCTGGACTATCTCTGTTGACATTTCTCTGCAGATTCTTTTGTTTGGTTACCATTTACGAAGAAGAAATGAAGCTGATCTTTGAATGAGAAACAGCTCTACCAAGACCAATATGTTGGTGTAATATTTTCATACTCTAAACGGTACATTAGTAAAGAATCACAACAGAAGGGAAAAGATGGGACCAACACCCACTGCTGCCAAAATCACAACGGAAGTAATACTGAGGAATATCTGGGCATACAGTACTGAACAGTAAGAACATTAGATCAGCAAGTTGGCTGCCTTAAAAAAACACTTCACACTGCAATACTGGTATCCTGTAACAATTAATGCATAGTTATAAAGAGCTTTTCCTTTCTTCTTTCAGTGGATGAAGGAAGGAACGTACCATGGACTTTAACTGTGGCCCTAATATTGAGAACATCTAAATGTGAAGGGGAAAAGAAACAGGCAACTCAAAATAAGAACCAATCCCAAATAACCTAAATCTGCCTTAAATGTACAAAACATCTGAGAAAAACTAGTTTTGATGTTATAAAGAAGCAATCTAGGGGTGGCGCTCCTATAAAATGACAGTAGCCTAAGCTACAGGATGGAAAACATGTAATAAGACGCATATCAGATTTTCCACACCTACCAAGTGAAATTACTGAGCTCAAAACTTGTTTCTGGAGGTTTTATGTCATATTATTAACAATGGTGTGGAGCAACTGAAATGCAACATCAAAGCTGGCGAACTATAATACAAAAGGCACACAGAAAAGTAGGGCTGCACTGACTGAAGGCAGATCACATAGAAAGGCCCATGTCCTAAGGAACTAAAGCAGCCTACGGAACAGGTCTGCTGCATTCAGCAAGCCATATTCATGATACAGCAAACTGGAATGTCCTACAATGATACATGCAAGGCTATTTACATAAAACCAATACAGTGTAGTAGACACGAGTGTGGGCACTGGATCAGGGAGAAGCCAAATAAAGTGGTCAAGTGTATGATCCTTAGAAAAAGGATGGGAGACCAAAGTAGTAGGTAGACTAATGTTTGTGAACGTCACGTTGGCAAGATATGTCCCTCCTCCTCTAGTTTGTAAATGGTAGCTTTACTCAGAAACTTGTAGCAAAATTCTGCACAAAAAGGGACAATCTTTACCACATTAAAGGGCATTTGGCTCTATCAACCTGCCATTACGCAAGTACATAATTTCTTTTTCACTGAACACCTAAGCCACAGGGCACCTCAGCTGCTATGCTGGATTTTTGCGTTGAGTATCAGATACTTAAAACTTATTCATACGGTAATTTGAAAGACCCAAGTAAAAAGCACCCTTATGATTAACTGCAGCTGTATGCAACTAGTATGTTGGTGAACAAGGTGTGAAAATGCTGCCACAGAAAGCAGCGTTAAAAGACTGGTTGAGAAAAATCAGGTTTCGATCGCGGGGAATTGTGCAGAGGCAACTTAAGACTCTTGTCCAAAAGAACCTGCCAGTGAAAAACAAGGCATACCAACTGGAAATCACTGCACCACATTTGGAGAAAAAACACAGAGCCATTGAGAAGATAACTTTCACGAAGCATACTATTATATGAATTACTGGAAGCAAGCTTTTGAAAATCACAAAGCTCCTTTTCAGCCATGCTGGGATTTGCAAAATACAAGTACACTTCAAGTAGCCCAAGCACCTCGTAAAGATGACCTAAGTTTGTTTGCTTGTTTTAAATGTTTCTTTTTTCTTTCTTCCTTTTTTTTATTTTTTGAAACATTTGTTAGACGCCTACCTGACGTTTTGGAGAATTTGCTGTGCTGGGATTGATATTCCGCAATGCCTAAGAGTAAAAGAAATAAGATGGGTAAGCGTTACGTTGGTTTTGTTTGTTTCTGCCGTGCACGGTCGGATGGGAAAGCTGACTTGACACAGACATCACCCTCTAAGCATTCTGAAGAGGCAAGTTCCTGCAACAGCCCAATGGTGACAACGAGTAAGGGGGTTAAGAGCTGACAAAACTCGCGGCATAATGGAACAAGACGCTTAGGAGGGCTTGCAGAGCACGTGAACACATGTTGTTTAACAGACAGAGAACAAGAAGGGAACATCAAAGAGAAGAACGTTATCCGGCCTGAAGTTAGTCAACTTCAAGAAGTTACTGCAGAAGAAAAAGAATCCAAAATTAGAAGCCTTATCTAAAAGCATGCTGGCACAATGGCATATGAATTTATTTAAGGATTAATAGCAAAGCAGTTATAGGAAAGCTCAGATGTTTCAGCTGAAAACCCTGAGTTCTAACATGTCCAAGGACATTTCATCATATGCTTAAGTGAGGGGGGGGGGGAAGGGAGGCAAGAGACATCCCATAGCAATCCATTTACATCAAGCGCTTCTCCCTACTTCTCCCTACTCTTGAGTATAGAAGGTAAAGCAAGACCGGTATCAGGGCAGAAATAGCAAGAGGCTATGAAGGCAAAAGCCTGGGAAGGGATCGCCAGAAGGTGAAAACATTTCATGGTGCAAAGGACCCATCACCCAAACAAAAGGGGGAAAGAAGTTTAAAAGTTCTCTCAAAAAGGTTAAGATGCCTGCAGTGCCCCATAACCTTCTCAAACAAGTGATGCCAGATGTTTAAGACAAAGAGCTCATCAATAATTAGCAAAAGAACTAGGAGAGGAAGCATTGAAAGCGACAGTTCTAGAAAGTAAGCTTCAATTGCCTGTTTGGGTCCATAGCTCAAGGGTTATTTTTATATAGGTATGTATATATAAAAAGCAAAAGTAGCAAATTGGCTTAGATGTGAAGCACAATGATTTTTAAAAAGGTAAAAAAAAGTGAAAAACAAACAACTTTTGACTTTAAGCAAGTTATGTTCTTCAGAACTGCTTACAACACAAACATTTCCTAAAGTGGGTGAGCTGTTTTCCCTTCCTCTGCCCCCATATTCTGTCTCGTAAATCACCCAGAGGAGTGGCTTATTATGGGATGCATGTATGACTAACACATTCACATTCGTCCTGCTAGAATGTCTAACCACGATTAAGTCTCTGCAAAATGCTGCGGTGATACATTTCACATCTGCTTATGAAAAAAGCAAGCAAGCAAAGGAAAAAGAATCCCCTTAAATTAGTATTGTGAAGTCTACCTCCAAGAGGGTCAAGCAACAGATTGTCAACAGTACTTCTCAGCAGAGCAGAGTTCTCTCATGCTGCAAAACACAATTATCTTGCAGAACTCAGCACCACAAAATGAGGTGATGGAAAGAAACTTTTTCCTCCTTAGTTTTAGATTAATTTGGAGGACAGATAACGTACGCAACCTCTTTCAACTGCAAAGAAGCCAGAGATCTCGTTGTCAAAATGTGAGATCCATTTCGAAAGTCCCTTTCTTCACCATTTAAGAAGGCTCAATCTGAACAGATTCATCCATGCAGAGCATTAACAGCAAAGCGTGCCAGTACTGGGAAATAGACCCAACACCACAGATTATCAAGGAAATTAAAACTACCATACAGTGCAGACATATCCTGAGAAAATTACTAACCTTGAGATGTATCTACTTGTGCAAAATTTGAGTCAATCTTCAGTCAGCTCTGGAAAGATACTTACTTCTTCAAGCTCTTCCTAAAAGGGATGGGGTTTGCCACCCGCAAGTCTTCCTCTGAAAGTGTTCTAGACTGGGCACAGCTACTACAGGAGACACGTGTAAGTGAGCCTGCTTGGCAGTGGATAGAGAGCAGAGCTAGGAATCGCCTGCTGTGAAACCTTGCATAAGAAATGCGTGTCTGCTATCTAACCTAAGATGGTATTCTCAACTGTGCCAGACTTGTTTTGAGTTTTTATCTGTCTTCCCTCCTTGGGAAATGTAAGAGTGCATTTCAGGATGGGTGAATCTGAATCATTACCTTCTGTGCTGAAAAAAGGGATCTCTTCCTCCCTTCAATTGCTGGTGCTTGTTGATAATAGGAGCTGATGAATCGTGCACGCGCATACAACAGGCATTAGAGTGGAAGTATGCTTCTAACCTGTGGCCTCACCTGCCGAAGCAGTTCTTGATGCTTCAGTCGCAGCCTCTCTTTTTCCATCTGCAGCTGCTGTAGTCTCATCTGCTGCTGCTGGTTGGAGTTGCCAGTTCCCAGTACTCCACTGGGTGGACTCTGGGAGGCTAATGGTGGTGGCTGCTTGACGGGAGCACTTTGGCTGATTCTCTGGCTCATGGCTACAGAAACAAACAAGACGAGCATTTTAAAGCACCCGAAAGCATATCTCAGGAAGCTTACATTCTAAAAGGCATTTTCAAATTGATTTACTAACTGATTTCCAAAAAAAATGTACATTAACTGTGTTGGTTCACTGGCGTCTGGTGATCACTGAGCTATTCTAGCATTTCAGGTGAAAGTTTGTTATTTACTTGCTTCACAGTTGCAGAAAGGGTTTTTAAAATCGTTTTCATGTGATATCCACAGCAAACTTAGATGGAATACTGTTTGCAGTATCACTCTGGTTGTTGTTGTTTTTAATTCCTGAGTAATGCTTTTCAAAATGTACCTAGTTCCAAAGTTACTTTAAAAAGTTGTTACCAACTTTTGTGCAATTTACTCATTGTAAAGGCATATCAAAACACTTTAGAAAAGTTATCTGACTTTAAATTATTATTTTGCAACTAATCCGCCCTACGAGTTTTCTGGAAAGAGTAAACAAATCAAGTTTCCTTGCATCCTACATATCAGAAAAAGGAAAATAAGTGATTAAAAATATCACAGATTCTTAAGGCTTGAGTGGTAATGTTTAAGAGAAATACTGGGGTACAGAAGAAAGAACAGCCTCTGAAAATAGCTCAAACAATTGTTTTTACAACCTACAAAAGACCTGAAAGTAAGGTAAGACTGATCAAATTCCAACATAAGAACGTAAGAGGAGTCCTGCTGAACTGGGCCTATCTAGTCCAGCCTCCTGTCTCACACAGTGGCCCACTAATTGCTTCTGGGCATCTCAAGCAGAAGGCAAAGGCAAACTTTCACCTGCTCTCAAAACCCTGCAAATGGTCTTTAGAGGCATCCTGCCTATCTCTCCATCCTGGGAGCAGTATCTAGGCATCCACTCCATGAATTATTCCACACTTGACTGCTGTCTAACATAGCTCTTTTAAAAAACAATAATTATAATTATAATTTTAGCTATACTGGATTACCCACCTGAATGTTTTCCTTCTAATGTTCATCGTGCACCTAAATTTATCTTTCAGGTGCTAGCTGAAGACACATCTTTTGATTCATATTTCCCAGTATGAGTGGCTTCCTCTTCCCCAGATGGTAGTTTTATTCTTGTTTTTGTCATAATTTCATCTGTGTTTTATGTTAAATTCCTTCAAGATTATTTTATAATGGGAAGGTGCACAGAAATACTTCAATTTATTTATTTTTTTACTTAAAGGGAAATTGGTGCTATACTTTGCCTGCTTTGTTTTATTTAGACTAACAAGTTTATGAGAGATCTGAAGGGCAGCTTAGATGCTTGAATTATCAATTGCATCATCAATATGTATAATGGAACTGAACACGTGCGCAACAATCCCTAATGCAGTAACCGCAGAAACATACTTTTTCCCAAAATATTCCTGCCAACTATGGCCTTAAATCAAAACCACAAAGAGGCTGTACCACAAAATAAACCACATCTTCTTCCTTAGAGTTTGGCTGTGCTCACACCTACATTTTAATTCAGCTTCAGTCCACTTTCAGAGTGAGATAATGAATTAACAAAGTGACATGTTGCTTGCTTTTGGCTTCATCGAACTCAGAAAATCCACCTTTGGGTTAGTATGGAAAATAAATGACAAGTCACTTCAGTGATGTATTCTTCCACTCTGAAAGTAGACTGAAGCTGGATTAAAATTTAGGTGTAAATGCAGCATTTATCTCTTATCAGGCCTTTAGTTCTTAATAGGCTCCCACCCCCAGCCTTCACTCCTATACTTGGTTATTCTACATTTATTTGTTTTATTTAAACAAATAAATGAAACAAATTGCTTTGTTACCAATTGTTATACACCACTCAAAGATCTTAGTAATATGGGAGTATATAAAATTTCAATTAACATAAACATGATGTGCTGAAGTTGCAAGCGTACAAGAAAGCATATGCAATAATGAATGTGAATTTAAAACAAAGCATCCACATACAATGAACAATGGCAGAGAGATTTTTCTGCACCCACATAAATTGATTTTAAAGGAGCCCTTGCTTATATTTATGAATTCCCAGTCTCTCATAATAACATGATGGCAGCATTACGAGAAACCTTCTATGCCTTTTGACCTTTCCAGGTCAATTAATAGCTGCGACCAGTGAAGCGGGGTATGGGGAAGAGGTTAAGCTGCAATTTGCCGTTGGCTTTTGATTTCAGAACTAGTCTTTCTTCCACGCTTCATCAAAACCTGTTTTGTTAACATGAAAGTCATGTAGTGCCAGAGCTGTTGGTTAGGCAATTCATATTCAAGTACTGCATACAATATCAGAAACAGACGCACACACTTAGCAGGTGGGGGAATTAAAAATGAATATATGTTGTTTATAAGTCCTTACTGAAATGTTATGGGAAAAGACAAGTCTTACTAATGGTCCTGCAATGTATTTGAGTTTTTCACCTAAATATACAAAATGTATTTAGCCAAAGCATGGTTATACAACATGGTTGGCTACCTTCTTGATATTCTGATCCAAGCCAGCATGGTCAACATGGAGGGACTGTAAGTGCTGTTGTCCACCCACACCTGAAGGGCATCACATTCAGAAGGGAATCTATCTTGGCATCTTTACAATCAACTCTACATTAGAAGACCCTGCATTTCTTAAACAAAATACTTTTGAAGTCCCTACTGCATGGCCAGACTTTCCTGTATACATCAAAAGCATTGTCCATCTCATTACCATCAATATATACTTTCCTTTGGATGTGTTAAGTATGTAGTGATCCAGCTTTCTACTACTGAGACAAAATATCTTCCCATACATTTCTAACCAGAACAGAACGGTCCAATAAAAAGCAGTGGACAAAATGAATCTGGACTGCTGACTAGAAAGAGAGAAAACAGGACACCAGATGACGGCTCCTCCCTAGGGAGGTGCTCTTCACTATTTGGTTGACATCCAAAATTCCCAAAGTCAGTTTAAACTAACTAAGCGCTTGGACGGCAGATCTGCTATTCTGATTACAGATTTTAGCCAACTGCTCTAGTCCTAGGTCACAGAAACAAAATACATTTATGATAAATATAGGCCCATGAAGAAATTCTGCCAGCTTCCATTTTGGTTGTAAACAGACAGTCATCGGCCAGCTCTACTGGGCTGAAGATCAAAGCCAGGCTATTTATAGACATGTGGCAAAAATACCGAAACACTTTTAGTGCCTCGAATGTATTTTCAGCCAGTTTGAAGATGCATAAATGATTAACATTTACGAGCACTATTCCTCCAGGAACATCATCTACTGAAACGAACCACTGCAACAAAACCCCAGACAGAAGAAAAGACTATGGCGGGAGTGATACAAGAACACTTTCTGGCTTCAGCCCTTTCTGTAAAATGGGTGGAGAAAGATGATACAGCATTACGAAAAAGTACAGAAAGTAAACCATTAAAGTCAAACAAACAAACATGTGCATCTGAAATCTATTGCCCTGAAGCCTGAAAAGGAATCACGGAGTACCTTATCTGTGTATCTTCAAACACCTCTTCCTAAAACCAAGAAAGACTTTTAATGGTTTTTAAATACTTTGCTTATTTTTAAATGCTGCCAAAACACAGAAGGGGAGAAGAACAAAACATTCATCTTTTATCTGCTAGAGCCAGGATTTACCAGCTTCCTGTTCTTTCATGAATATCAAGGAAGCATTTAAATATGGGAATCAACAGTCATACATAGGGCAAGCAGCAAAGACCTCACAGGCAGGAAAGAAACAAACAAGTCTTTGTTTCATAGGAGGAGAGGGGAGCATTTAAGAGGAATGAGGGATCTGAAACAAGGAAAGAACTTTAAATACAAAATGTTACCCATATGACACCTCTTGAAATTCACACTTTGGTTTAGAAATATTTTATAAATGTTTCCCAGTCAGTTTTATATTTTATGCACTCTGAAAGTCAACTGAATGAGGCAAGGATGTGACAATTTAAAAATCATACTAATTGGAGACCAGTTTACATGGTTTCAAAGAAGGTTTGGACCACTTCATGGAAGCAAGGGCCATCAGTGCCTGCTAGACCTGATGGTAGCCGCAGGTGGTATGCCTGTGAAGGCCAGCTGGTGGGAAACACAAACAGAGCAAGCTATGTGCTGGTGGACATCTCTGTGCAGCTGGTTGGGCAATGCAGGAACAGACTGCATGGCCATGGGTCCAATCCAATGGGGTATTTCCTGTACTCATGAGCCACCAGAAACTCTACAGACATTTTCAACTGCTAACATAAACATTCAAGTAAACCAAATAAAAGATGTACAAAGATGTCTTCCATGATCCAAGCCTTCTTATGTTACATAAGCCTTTCTTTCAATTGATTACACACAGGAAAACAGAGCAAACCTATTAATCTAAGAATTCAGGCTCTCTCCCTGCTTAAGTACAGGAAAACCCATTTTTGTCTTCTCAAGTCAGTTTGGTAAAAACATAGCATTATCAAAGAAAGTATGAAGTGATATCATGTACAACTGATAATTGTAGGATTTTGAATCAAACAGGTAGGATATGCATTGAGGAGGGACTGCCTACAACTCGAAAAGACTGTTCAGAGCCAGATTTTTTTGGGGGGGCACTTTTGGATAGATGCTATGGATTGCCAGGAATCCAGTTATCACATGGGACCCAATAGAAACTACAGCTGGGTTAACTAACTGCTGATCTTTATTTTTGCAGCCTGTACATATTTTTGGCCCCAGTCTGCACCATCAGGAGGACCTACCTTGCTTTATTTGCCAGAGGCCCATTCCAGTCTAATTAAAAGTTCTGTGTGCTAGATGTTTTCCTATCTTGTGAACGTCCAGCTCATTGGTTCTAAAACTCCAGGTCTTGGCCTCCTGGCTGGTTGCTAGCAAGTAATCAGGGCATGCCACAAATGGTGAGTTTCGCCTTTCCGAAGTTTGATGGAAAAGGTGAAGAGTGCCTATGATCTCTGCAACTTGTATTTTGGTCTATAGCCAAGAAAAGTTCTCATGTTCACCATTTGCTGGGTGATCTCCACAGAAGCAAAGGGAAGAGAATTGGCATCTCAAGGAGGTGCCACCCATACAGCTTTGTTAGTATGTGTTGGGACTTTCTGAGATAAAATCAAACACAGCAAAGCTCAAGAGATTTTTGGTACTCTACATTTGGCGGGTGCCTGTAGTATCTATCTTATAACTTGCCTAGATACCAGTCGATGCCTATTAGTAACCAAACCAGTCCAAAGGCAAACCTGACTGACTGGATGATTAGCTTAAAAGAAAGAAGATGCAAAGCAGCTTCCCTTTTAGTCACCGGTGTGCAATCTAACATCCATATACATCCACATTACTAACTCTGATGAAGACCAGGAATAAAAGAGTCAGCTTTCTCTTTCAGTCTTCCCCGCCCCATGAGCTGACCTAATTCATCTCTTCTTCCTGCACGGTGATGGCGGCACCTGTTCTGAAGATGGAGCTGAGTCCATGAGACAACAGAAACTGTACACATGCAGGCTGACAATCACGACGACATGTCTTGTCAACACTGTGGCTCCTGCGTGTTTTGCCTGAGGCTGCAGCCTTTACCCACAGGGAGTTAAGCAACGGCACAGAATGTTTATTGGGTACTCCTGTCCCATTCCTGTGTGCTGCAGAACCTGCTAGTCAACCCAGGGAGGCTGGAGCAGAAAGCTCCCACTGCTCTTCTTCTGACCTAGCTACATGCTGCAGGCCAAAAAAGGAGACAAACTGAGGACAAGGAAGGTGAAATGATCCCGAGAATTATCATTCTTTTAGTCAGAGACAAAGATTGAGCAAAGTACAAGAGAAAGATGAACTGTCTACAACCGTATTTTGTTTAATTTATTGCCAAGCAATATTTAGGAAAGGTAAATTCTTTTAAAAAAACATGTCACAGGGTGATTTTAGGAGGTATTATTTGGTTAAAAAGTGAAGGACTTCTATGGTAAAAATGCACTATTGTTCCAAGTGATCATTGGGGCAGAAGATGCAGCAGAGCCAATGTTCTCCAACACAAACCCTAGGGGCATAGGATGGAATGGACCTCTGGTAATGAAAACAATACAAAACAGACCAAAGAAAACAACCAGACACGGGCTAGGAATGTGCACAAATATTTGAAACATTCAAAATTCATTCAAATTTGTTCAAATTTGAACATTCAAATTCAAATCAAATGTCTATAAATTCTAATTTAAATATTCAAATGAATTCTGAATTTTTGAATCATTCATATGAATTATTCGGACATTCGTATGTGTCCGGATACGTACGACCACATATGAATGTTGTCGACATTCGTATTTGCAAATATGGATTGAAAAATTGTACGAATAGATTCAAATGTATTCAATTCAAATCAAATGTGAATACTTTGGAATTTTAAACATTCGAATCAATTTGAATTTTTGGATATTCGATTCAAATCGAATCCTGAAAATTGCATTTGTGCACACCCCTAACACAGACTACAATGATAAGTATCAGCTCAACAGCTACCTAAGCTATGATCACAAGGATTTGGGAGTACTGTTTTTTGAGACTGCCCCATCTATGGATGAGGAGGGGAAACCCATGTCACAGTTTTTTTAAAAAAGATGACTTCTCTTCCTTCCTCGTCATCACCTTTCTTGCTCAATTCCTATTGGCCACTACTAGTCTGATTTTGCGTGGATGCAGTTGGTCCACAAATATACATAATTCTGTGCTTGTGACAATTTAACAATCTGATTTCTGAACCTAAAACTAGGAAAAAGGTGAAATGACAATATCGCTTCAAGACCTGAGTATTAACCTAGTTTACACCTTCCACATCAGAACCAAACAAGGGCAGTAACATGTTGTTTCTTAAAACTGTGCAAGAATGCCAAAATCCTGCAATTACATATGAGAAACAAAAATGTTACATTATATGCTTAATCCCCCTCTAACTCGGGTAGTAGCCCAGGTAGCTGCATGACTTCACGACCTGATATACGATGCAGTACATTTCTAGAGGCTGGCACGCCAACACAGACTTGGAAGCACAGCTAGGTAATGCATTTATGCCACTTGCACACATGCCTCCATTTGTGGGCTTCCATGTATACCTGTGTTGAATTGTGTTAAATTCAGCAAAAATAAAATTGCTGAAGAGAGAACTATACAGGGAAATGAGGACCATTCTTGACCTACTAGCTGGTGGGAAGGTAAAGGAAATACAGGCAGATTTGTTTGCTAAAGGGCTTGTACAGAAGGGCAGATGTTACAGGCATTTGGTATATTCTGTTATGCAAAAAAGACTGTATTTATTTACTTATATTTATACCTTGCCCTATACCTGAGGGTATCAGGATGCATTGCAATAAAGCCAGTATAAAAATGGATAAAATAAGTTAGATAAAATAACAACAGTGACTGCATTGGGGGAGGCATGCGTCTTCCTCAGCCACAGGCCAAGATGAAGAGGTGCATCTTCACTAAACATCTGAATATATTCCATAATTGTGCCTGACACACCTCAGTGGGGGAGACAATTCCATTATTCAGGGGGCTATCACCAAGAAGGCCCTTTCAAGAGTCTATACTCCCTCTTAACTGCTGAAGGGGGCGCCACCGTCAACAAAGAGTGTTTATCTATATTGGCATTTATTTCTTCTGTCTCAGCTCTTCAAGTGGTGCTCTTAACTTTTCCATAAAGACAACATGATGCTACAGAGAGGCCTTCAATCCTGTGAGGAAAATTAAGATTGCAGATATTGTAAGAGAAAACACTGAAAGTGCTCCACTTTTAACCTAATTAAACACAGTTCTTAAGAGACAGAAAATCAAAAGCAGGTCCTTTTTTTTGGGGGGGGGGAAGAAATGGAAATAACTAACCTATATACCCCTCACTCCAAGAACACCCTAACCCTAATCCACAAAGAATCTCCCTTGTTTTCTTCACATTAGAATGAACAAGGGCCACACAACAGTAGAGTTTTTCATTTCAGAGGAATCTGTACAGAAGACTTCCTAGGAGATTGTGCTCTACGAAGTCATTCTTTCTACCGACTACTTTCTGTGTCAGCCACTTTAACAACACACAAAATATCCTGCCTTAATTTCAACCTTTTAGCTACAAAGCTCCTGGCAATAAGGTAGCCCTGATGCAAGAACATGAATCCTAAAAAGATAAAGGAGAAACTTTACCATTTCTCTACTCTATCTGTAGCCCACCAAATCAAAAATCATATCAGATCACATCATATTTTATTTAACTTTTTTTCCAGCACAATACACAAAGGTCTCAGGGTGGGTTACAACATTAAAAAACCAATGGACATATAAAATGAACATATTAAACCCATAACAGTGCCTGGATATGGGGAGGAAAAGCTGTTTCCTTACTTAGCCATAGGCCAGGGTAAAGAGGTGTGTCCTTCACAGCTCTTCTGAAATAAAATGAAGTTGCTTGAGGGAGACTATTTCACAATCTCGGAGCCATCATTGAAAAGGCCCTAACCCAGGTCTCCACCCCTTGCTACTGAGGATGGTGGTACAACCAATAGGGCCTTCCCTGCAGATCTCAGCAAACAAGCAGGCCAAGACAATATCGTATCTCATATCACAATGCATACCCTTAGGGGATACAAAATAAGGGAGAGGAACAATAAGAACATTTTCTGAATATTTCCCTCTTCTGTTCCATTCATAGAATAAAAGTCAGAACTGAAGCCACAAAATTTGCATTTTAGTACAGTATATGTTGTAAATTAGAGGCAAAGGCAGTCAGACAAGACAGGTATTTAAGCACAACAGCGTCCTCAGCATAGCTATTCCAAAGCTCAAGCACAACAACCATTCCTCTCCCATAGAATTTTAAGTTTCAAGGAAGCGTTCTTTCTCGGTTCAATAACAGCCTTTCTCCATTTGCCATCACCCTAGATCAGAGCAGCCCACATGCCTGTGTTTCTGTTTTCCTGCCGCCTTCAGCTGAGCTCTTTGACTGAAAAAAGCTGGAACAGATTAAAAGTCCAACCACAGAATTAAAAAAAAAAGTCTTCTGGCATGAACTCAAACCTGTCTGGACTACGCGTACCCAGTGGGCCCCAAAAGGGAAACTATGCAGTTAAAAAATAAAACAGCTGTATACTTTATATATGTGTGTATGTGTGTGTGTGTGAGGGAGGGTTTAACCACTGGAGCCCTTAGCATTTTAGGAAACAACAGACAAGTAGTCATAACCCTAAGATATAGGAAACACCATTATTTATAGAAACGGTGTGTTTTCAGAACGGAGATACTTCCAGTCCATGACCTTTGCTTTAGCTCTTTATACCAGATAGCCTTTAACAGTTCTGGAAACTCCAGAGGAGGAGCAGGGAGAGAAGAGAAATGGCATGGGGGAAAAGCACCCCCCCCCCAAAAAAAGAAAACTTCTCAAATGAACACATGGCCCAGGCATGATACTTTGCAGATCACTGACTACTTCTTAAGAGAAGCAGCAGTTCCTCTGACGAGACCAAACATGATTCCTTCCCACACTGACATACATTTAAAATGCAACTTCAATATTATTGTCAGTATTGCCACCTTCACACGCATGACTCTGGTCATATATTCAAATCATCTTCCCAAACCACCTTTGCCTGCCATCTGGACTTGCACAAACTGACTGGAGAGGCATCCTTTTTTAGCTGCAGCTCTCCTATTTACGGCACACTTCTCAAAAGGAAGCCTTTCCAGTACTATGTTCAACAGTTTTGCCTAGACAGGTGATTATAGTTGGACTCCGGCATCCACGAAAGATACGTTCCAGGCTCCACCGCGGATAACAGCAAATGCTGGGAAATGCATGCCATATCCCATAATTCCAGTGAAATCCCGCAAGATTTCACAGGGATCGCGGGAAATCTCACTCAAGATGCACTCCATAATACCTGTGAAATCCTGTGGGATTTCAAAGGCATTATGGGAAATTGTGCACCATTTGGGGCCAGTTCCTGCCTGTCCCAGGCCTTGGAAGAGCTTAAGGTAGGCCTAATGGCACCTGCGGAGAGTGTGGGAGGGATGATCCGGTCACTGCGGGAAACTGAAACTAAGGTTACTGGATCAGTGGATCCGACTGTATTCAAGTTTCAGCAGCAACTATATGGCATCATTTGCAATTGACAAATGCTGGTGGTAAAATAGAAAAAGAACAGAAAACCACAAACTCCATTAATCCCAACTCTAAGAAAACAGCAGCTGATCCTGTAAAATCTCTGGGACACACAAAGTACGGAAACTATTCTGTTATACTTGAGAGACAGAAAGATAAGATGGTCAGATATTTTCTGCTCGCCCTTCACTCAAGGGTCTCCAAGTATGTTACAATAGTAAAAAAGACAGAATGTGTAAGACTTAAGAACACAGGAGGAGCCCTGGTGGATCAGGCCACAGTCCATCCAATCCAGCATCGTGTCTCACACAGTGCCCGCCATTTGCTTTGGGGCATTCTCCAGGACAAGACAAGGACAAACCTGTCGTCTGCTCTTGATGCCCTGCAGATGGCCTTTAGAGGCATGATTAAAATGAATTAAATACCAATATAAAATACCCTCAAGGAGTACAGGGAAATTAACCATCAATGAGTGAAAAAGTTTGTTTTAGGCAGGTGCTGAAAACAATAAACTAGCCACAGCCTGGTGACTTGGTGGTGGTTGTAGGCAACAACTTACAAAAAAATCAGAATGGTGAGATGGCATAAGCCCTAAACATCTAGATTTTGAGAAACAGGAAGAGACTGCCCATTTAACTCTTTCCTACTGCCCCTACTACTAAAGAAGACCATTTGCTCCCATCAGTACTGCAATGCTGCCCCCACAAAACATGTCTCCCCCTCCTACCCTTCCTTGGGTGCATTGTTCCCTCCCCACAAGACAGAACTACCACTCCTGGGTGCCAGAGTCACTGAAGCAGGTACAACAGGAATCCCAGCATAGGTGTTGAAATTCCAGGAATGCCAGCAGCGATAGGCAGACACTACACCAGGTTGAACCTCAGCCTCTCACACAGGAGTAACTGGGTGATAAATCAGAGTCAGATTGGGCCCCAAGAACATGGCAAGAAGAAAGCATTTGTTTTTCATTTTTATGCTCTTCATGCAATGTTTTTGCTTCCAGCTGGCTGCAAACTACAAAGAGGCCTTTCCTATAATTCATTTCAGCGCTTTCACCATTCTTTCTTGTTTAATATTACTATCCCACCTTTCACCCAAAGGTCCCAGAGTGGTTTGCACAGCATTTCCAATTTACTCTCCTTCCTCCAACTTTAGTTCAGAATAGTGCTGTCCGGGTGGTTTTAAATCTTCCTAAATACTTCCATGTCTCTGCTGCTCACAGAAGCCTTCACTGGCTGCCAATTCGAGCTAGAGCCCATTTTAAATTGCTGGTTTTTGTGTTTAAAGCCCTACGCTCTAATCTTCTCAGGTATTTGCCACTCGGCTGTCATGGTATGTACCATTCCAGCTTATTGGCTGTTCCACCAAAGCACACAGCTATCTCTAAATTACAATCCTTTCAAGACCTGGCCCCATATTTGTGGAATAGTCTTCCTGTAGACCTCCCACTCAAGGAAGATCTTGTCCGCTTTTGGAAGGGGTTGGAAACCATTCTTTTTGACTCACCAGAGTGAGTCATGTAGGCATGAGACTGGGGAGTTGAGAAGCATCTGGTGAGGAACTGAGGTGTTGATTTTATATAGTTAAGTTTAATTGTATATGTATATATACATATCTATGTAAATATCTATCTATCTATGTATGTATATGCATATGTATATGTATATATACATAGATATACATAGATAGATATATACATCTATCTGGCAACCCCAGAACCGGAAGTGCTTTTCTGGCTCCAGAAGGCTTATTTCAGCATCTGGCCAGCATTGAATAGGTGTGCACCGCCACCTGATGCCTCCCACACGCCCCTTTAAAGTTTGGGATGGGCTCCAGTGGCGTCACACACTTATTACAACTCTCTATGGAGGTAGAATAGGCCTTCCAGTTCTGGGTGCCTTTCCCTTATGGTGCCCATTGGGGGGGGGGGGCTGATCCGGTAACTGTGGTTAACTGAAACTGTGGTTACCAAATCAGTGGATATGGGGGTCCGACCGTACAGGGTGGGATACAAATGCAAATAATAAATATACCCTCAGCCTGACCTCCTCAGTGATCTGCACATTATTTTAACTTAGCAGCAGTAAAACCAAGAGTGAACTGTATTTCTCTCTTATCTTTTTAGAAGTTTGCAACACTTTCAGGAGCAGGTGATCCCATCATTCTTAAAAAAACTTTGCATCTAAGCAGGCACTTCAGGTATTAGACAACAGAGTAGTACTACATGCCCTAGATACTCCCTGGACCTAGTCATATATTCTATTCTATTTGACGTGTATTTAGCATTCGAAATGATCCCTATTAGCCAAGGAAAACAGGCCCTGAAACATATACTAAATCCTACTCTATTTAGGAAAGTGGATCAAGGTGATCTGCTAATAATCACTCAATCAATTTACTTAGTGAAATAAACAAACCATTTATCAGACATCTCTAAAAAATTCTCTACGACTAGCTTGAACAAGAAACAGTAATAGCAGAATAGCAAGTCAATTTAGGAATGCTTATTCTACTACAGATCAAATCCTAATTTTTCTACCTTACTCCTTATCCAACTGTGTGTGTTTGTTTAGAGCAAAACTTGTTGCTTTTAAAATCTATATCTAGAGTCCTGCTGCAGGAGATAATTACTGTCATTTTAAACTGACAATCCATCCATCCATCCATCCATCCATCCATCCATCCATCCATCCATCCATCTTTTTATTCCTTGAAGTGCCAGGGCAGGTTACAACCCAATTAAAGCATGAAAACACGGCAGAAATAAAATATAATCTAGCGCACAGAAGGAACAGGTAAATTGCCACCTCAGCAAAAAGCCTCAGTACTGAGATGTATATTCATTTAGTAAACTCAACAGATATACTGACATATCGGACATCTCAAAAAAGAGGCCATTTTGTGGTCTGGGATCTATCACAGAGAAGGCCCTCCCCGAAGACTCCACATCTGTACTAGTTGAGGATAGGGTCCCAGCCATTTAAGGACTCTCTACGTCAATGTTAATATCTTGAAAATGACCTCAACAGTCTTTTGAGACTGGTGTGATGTGTGTCTGGTTAGCAGTAGGCTATACACTGAATTCTGCAATAGGTGAAGCTTCTAAACTATCCTAGGCCATTTCTGCACACATTTTAGAACATTCCATCGACACAGAAGCAAAGGCTGGGCTAAGACACCCCAAATGGCATACTGGCCAGTTTATCAGAAGATTTCCATGCTGAGGTCTATTGGAGTACTAGGAAATAGTATACCAGACCACAGAGGTGTGTAGATAGCATACCTTTATGATTCAATATACCTTGGAGACCCATTTCAGTGGCACACAAAGCATGCCGCTAAAATGGGCCCTCTGGGAGTTCCAAGCCCCCTATGCCAGCTCCGAAGCTGGTGCAAGCTTCAGAGCCAGCCGGGGGGCTGGCACTGAACAGGCTGTTCCAATGCAGACAGCCTTGTTCCATGCCAGTATATGAGAGACTGCTTATTCTAATATGGGATGGTCTGGCCCTTATGGGGATAAATAAGCAAAGTGCAAAAATGGGATTAAAGGCAACTCCAACATAGGAACTATTAACTGTAATCTAATCTATGGATCACTGTGGCCAAACGACTTCTTTCCAAAAACGGCCATAGCTGACAAACCAACCACAGCTGGAAATAAGCGTTCCTGGCCACTGAAGCTTCTGACAGAGATGAATCTGGGAGTGCTTCCAGACTGTGCATCTGTCCTTTACAAAGGAAAACAATCCCATCCAGAACAGGATGTCTCGCCACCTTATGGACATAAGAACATGTGATGCACAGTACCTCACCTTATCTGATGGCATCTGACTCAGTATCTTCTCATAACAACCTAGCATTCAAAAGCAATGCTAACAGAGCAGGTGGCAAGCTGATAGGCATTCCCCAAATCATCTGGTTGAAAGACAAATCAGAACAAGTGGGTGCTTTATGTGACCCTCCTCTCTTATCCCAATTATTCTGCTTCTCAGCACCATATCTCCGTGTCCGTAACTTTGGGAACAGTACCCCAAGTAACTCTCTTCCCTTCACCCCTTCTTTGGCACGCTGCATATAAATTGTGCAAATGTATTTATATCCAGAGTAAATACAAACTTCAATGAAATGTTCTCACACATGTAGGATGTGCTCTAAAATAAAAGACTTGGAACAACAGAAGTTACAAAGCAAACTCCTCTAGTAAGAGCACCTAGTAAGCCTGCATCAAGGTGGTAGGTAACCTTATGGATGGAACAATACTTTGCTATTTTAAATACACATGCTGTAGAAACTCCTGAAATTTAGCATCATGTTTAGAAGCTAACGTTGTATGCCAATCGGTGTTCAAAGCGCTATGGCATTAAAGAATACTTCTAACAGCTGAAAAGAAGAAAAAAGGTGTTACCCATCTAACTGGTGTTCAAAAAGTGCTAAATTAGTCAAGATGGGATGGAACCAGTAGTACCTGGCATACTTAGGAAACTGAGCAAAAGAGGTAAGATTGCTGAAAGGAATGCGAAGGCTGAAAGCTGAAAGGAAACATGATTCACAAAGCAGATCAGATGCTTCCATTTCCTGCAGAGTATAGCCATAAATGATGTTCTTCATACAAATCTTTCATCCTAAACTCTCTAAGTTCTCACTGGCGATATGTCATCACAACAGAAGCATATGACTTAATTTTTAAGTCCAAACACCACACAAATGCTTAGTATGCATTGGTTTCCCAGTCCACCAGATGCCACTTGGTATCCTAGCCAAAGAGTTAGGAATCAGTGCAGTTTTGTCTAAGAATGTGGGAAGATTTAAGAAGCACTGCTTTTTACAGCTGAAACATGGGTATTTTATCTATTTTGTCTTTCTAATATTTCTTGGGTTTCTTTAGGGCTGCACCTAATGTGCTTTAAAGTAATGTAGTCAGAGTTATCCTTTTCTCCCAAGGGCACCGGACTTCAGATACTGTGTGAACGTCTTTAATTCTTCCTTCTCAATTTTTTATCACCTGGGAACAGCCACATCTATTACTGTAACATTCTTTTTCTCAACCACAGTAATGTCAGGCCTATTATGATGCAAGTGTTTGAATGCTCAAATCACATTACAGTATTTTAACCTTGCTACTCCGGGCAATCTTTTCTGGCTTATATACTGGTATATACCTGTACATTTTTCCCAAGTGATAAGTTACTGTTTTTATATACTTTCCTTTTAAATATCATTTTAACTGTACCTTGGTGTCTCTTATTTTCAGTCCATGCAATCTAATCGTGTAATCTACTGTTTAATCTTTTTCTTTATACAATCTGCACTTGCTATCCCCTTTGTGACATTTTCAAATGTTGCTTTCACAATTCTTGCTTATATGTCCTGCTCTTGGGTTGCAACTACTCTTTGCCCCCCACCCCCACCCCCCCACCCCACCAAAATTCCTTTCTGTAACTCTGGTGGTTCTGCTTCTCTCTCTTTTCATCCATGCTTTTAATATATCAACTATACAATTTCCCCCTAGCTTTCTAATAAATTTTTAATTGTTTCTCTTCTATAACAATCTTTGATTTCCCTGCTAGAGGTAATCATCTAGATCTCTTTTCTCTTCTTCACATGTGATAACCTTCTGCCAATGATACACACAACATCATTTCTAGGATATAATACATAAATTTGCTCTTCAAACCATATGGGCTGCTCAAACCAATGCATCAAAGTCATTCCAAATTATACTAAAATCACTTGTATGGTCCGGGCATTTATGACTTTAATTATCTCTGTTCTACTAACATTTGGTTTCATAAATTTTTGTAAAAATTTAAAGGGTTGTGTGTGCAGAGGCAGTTAAAAAAATTGAGCTCTGATAGTATCAGTGCAAAAAGTTTCCCGAAGAGGAAGTCCACCTGTCACTTAGGATTAGGAATGTAACAGGATATTAATAAAAGTGAACGGGACAGAAGGCAACTGAGATCGTAAGCCACTGGCAGGTTTTATACTTTTTAAAATTAATGTTATTTCGTGTACAGCGCTGAGTACATGAACAGCGCTTTATAAATAAACTAAACTATAATAATAATGAGAGGACACCAAAGTCTTGGGGATGGATGGATGGCATGAATTTGACAAACTAACTTGAAACTATTAGTCAGTTTCCTTTCTGCAACTGCCACTAAGAAGCCATATTTACCTAATTATAAAGATACCTTAGGTGGGGAATGGGGTAAGGAAAGGAAGGGGAGAAAGCTTTAAGTGAAGCAACTTTTACCAAAGCGTGGGTCAAGCCTTGGATCTAGCCAAGAGGTGGTCTTGTTCTTATGGTTTATGTAGTAAATTTCTCCATCCTGGGTCATGGCTTGTTCCCATCCTTCAGGGAGCGGGCCTGTAACACAGAAGGAAGCAATTCATAGTAGGCTCTGTTTTCCCCCTATTGACAAACGTAAAGCTTTGTCTTTATGAAAATAAAAGTTATTTAAAAACACCACAGCACACACACAACTAATAACATTCCCTAGACACTCCAAGTGCATGGGGAAGACAAAGAAAAGCTGTGTTATTGAAAAGCACTTTCCTTTTCATCTCTGGAATAAAAATTTTAAGCTATGCTAGAAGCACCCAATCTTTTACAAAACAAATACCTCTATCTGTGTTTCTTGTTAACACTTTTAGGAATGGCTTGAACCTACACAGTTAAGAAGGCTTAAGGATCGCCCTTAAGCCTGTGTTGATATTCTTAATCCTACATATTCTGATTTTAAGGTTTTGTGTTTCTCTTTTAATGTAATGTTCTTTAAGTGGAAAATGTTAAGATAATCCAAAGGGCTGCATAAAATTATTAGGAATGATGAAGCTGCCTAGTAAATCTATCAGGATTCTCCTTCTGAATCTGTGAAAACCAGTCTAGTTCAGTGGATTATATTGTACTTGCCAGACTATGCCTAAAGATTCAGTGGATAGCCCTCTATAGAAAGGAAATGAGAGAGGGGATACACAAGAAAGTATAAAATATTCTGTACAGTATGATAACTATGTAGACAATGGACACGTATTTATTGGCTAGAAATAGCAATGTTCTGTTTTAATGGGCAGCAATAATGTTCTGCATTGTGACACCACAGAAGCAAAACATGCTCCAATTAGCTCCAATGTACATTCCAAACACAATTATGTAAATGTATGCAGATTACGGAGAAAGTAAAGATTACTAACAAATAGGCTTGCAATGTTGTTCATTCACAGAACACAGAAGGAAAGATTACGAAGGACCACCCGCCATACAACAAAAGAAAGGAAAGACCATAGGATAAAAATATAAGGTAGTTTTTTGTGCTATCATTCTGTAGAATTCATAAAGGTGGGGCACTGGTTGCTGTCTTGCCTAAGACCTTTGCACCTTCAACTCTTCCTGCCCTTAATAGCTTCAAGTTTTCCTGTTCTCTTATCTTTTAGCATATTCTGTTCAATACAAACAGAATGCCATTTATTTCTAGGATTTCCAGCCAGAATGCATGCAAAAAAATTAGAATTTCCTACTGATATTGTACTATACTGGTAGGAAGCAGGTTAGTGATGTCCAATTTAATAAGCTGTTTGAGGAAGGAGGAGGAAACTAAACTTGCCCAACATATTATACAGAATACTTACATATTATTCATTGCGCAACAGAACTTTCATAGAGAATTAAAAAAAGAAAAAGCTTATGGCTTAAAATAGAAAAAGCTAAAGAAAATAAAGGTAACAATCCAGGTTTAGAAGCTTACCCCTGGCTACATCCTACATTTTCTGTTTTCATTTCACCAAGCTCTTTATCAATACTTACAGCTCCCGGTGAAAGTAAGGAAGGCTACACCTGCTATTGTAAGTCTGTCTATAAAGGTTCTACCCATAACAAGTTTAAACAGAAACTAATTGCATAAAATGGGAAGACTGCATTTTTCTTATAACATAATGCACATTACAAAATACAGATATATTGTATCCATTGTGGGCATCTTACCTTGTACCAAGGTGTACTGTTTAAATTGCTGAGGACTTCCATCCTACTCATTAACCTGATGTCTAATATTCTTTAATCCTCACAAATACATACTTTTTTCTAGTTTAGAAGGCTCGGGGGGAGGGAGGCGTGCCCCAAAGTCAAGACTTCAGAGTACCTCTAAAGCCCCTTCGGAGTCCCTCTAAAGCCAGCTCTGAAATCCCTCCAAAGGCTTCGGAGATTAGTGCAGGCCCCAAAGAAAACCCATTGCAAGAGCAATGCAGCTATCAAAGGCTGCAAAGCCTCTGAAGGGTCTTTGAAGTTAGCAGCAGATTGCAGGAAAGGCTGGGCAGCAGAGGATGTGTGCCCAGGGGTTTCTTGCAACTGTGGTGGATCCCTCATGATTTTGCTCCCTTTCCCAGGCAAGTCGCTTGCTCACCTTGAAAGGGGAGTAAAAGCAAGGGAGTAAGGGGGTGCAGAGGCTTGAGCTTTCTCTCTTTCTCAGGGAGGTAACCTTATTGCCCCCCTGGAAGAGAGAAATTTCAAGCCCCTTCAATCCCTTGGAGCTGCCTGTTAATCAGCTGCATGGGAAGGCTGACTCATTCATGCGGAAAGAGGTGCATAATTAATGAGCTCCTTGCTAGCTCCTGCTCTTGTCCCTAATTGGTGTCTGTTTTAAAAAGTCTTCCCTGCTCTTTACAGCCCCTATACTCACCTGACAGTTGCCCAGCTGGGTGCCCTATAGGGTCTGTAAAGAGCAGGGAAGATTTTTAAAAATAGATGCCAGAGCCCTTTAAAACAGACAGGCTCTCCCGCCTGTTTTTAGAAATCTTCCCTTTCTTCCCTTTCCCCTTTGCCACATTGTCAGCTGCAGACTCTTCACCCAGCTCCATCCTGGGTGCTTTTGGTGCCGTTAACCTCAAAGATCCTTCAGAGCCTTTGCAGCCTTTGATAGCTGCATTGCTCTCGCAAGAGGTTTTTCTTCAGAACCTGCACTAATCTCCAAAGTTGCCTTCGAAAGGTCTTCGGAGCTGCCTTTGGAGGGCCTTCGGAGCCTTTGCTAATCTCCGAAGGTCACTTTGGAGATTGCACCCCCTGTCCCCCAAAACACCTGGCGTGACAGGCAGACCCCTTGTGGGACAACCCGGATTTACCACATGGGTGCTCCGGTGTTTCCACAGCAGGCAGGCTAGCACCCATTGCTTTGGGTGCTAGACCACCCGTGGAAACACACTGGGTACTTCCCTTAACTTGGATCTACTAGGTCTGGATTAAGGGAAGTACCCATTCCTTAGATCCGTATTAAAGGCGCGCAGTGGAAAAACACCCCTCCACTGATATAACAGCAGAAGAACATCAGCTGATGTTTTATTAAACTGCCTTTTTTATACACTTTCACTGCCAGGAAGTCTACTTTTTTAGTTCAGGGTTAGGAGTGACCGGCTTAACAACAGTGTAAGCAAAAACAATAACAACTGACCACAGACTAAACATAAATTAGAAGTGTGATACAGCAGCAAAAGATTAAATGAAAATTTCTAAATAGTTCTACTCTATTTAGTGCTAATTGTTTTATATTGTTTTATATATACGGTTCTATTTTAACATGTCTGTTTTTTAAATGCTGTTAAAGACCTTATAGGACAGGGCGGGATAGAAATGTAAAAATAGATAGAGGGATAGATAGAGATAGAGATCATACTGGGGGCCCTAATTTTAAGAAGGATTGAATAAATTAGAAGCAATTCAGAAAAATTTAAAAGATCATGAGAACTACAAAGGTTTAGACTTGATGAAGAAAGAACAGGGGAAGAAATCGGGGATGGGAAGAAAATGGCAGCCTCTTTAAGAGCCCAACGGGGTGTTGCAGTCATGGACTGTTCTCAAGCATCGCAGAATGCAGGACATAAAGTAAGCTGCAGCAGAGTATGTTCTGGCTAAAGGTTCTGACTGAACATATGGAGAAAAAAAATCACACTCAGTTTAAACACAGAAGTGATTCAGAGCAGTGGCGCCTTCTACCTCAAGAGATGTGTGCAGTATGCTTTAATCTGAATTCCTGCATGTAGCAGGGAGTTAGTCGGGGATCTTCAAGTAATATTCGCTATTTCCTAATCAAAATTGCATTAGGTGTTAGTACTCCTAATGCTGCAAAATCCCTGGCACGTTTAAAGTGGAAGGAGTAGTAGTAGTTGGCTTTTATACTCCACTTTTCCCACCCATTCAAGGGGAGTCAAAGTGGCTGACAAAGCTTTCTGTTCTTCTCCCCACAACAGACACCCTGTGAGGTAGGTGGGACTGTGAGAACTCATGCAGAGAGCTGTGACTAGCCCAAGGTCACCCAGCTGGCTTCATGGAGGAGTGCAGAATCAAACCCGGTGATTCCCAGATAAAAGTCCAGTAGCCTAACCACAAGACCAAACTGTCTCAGTACATTCAGAAGCGGGTTTGTCTACTGCTTGCCTGAGTCATCTCTTTGCTTTATCTCCTCCTCTCTGCAGGTAATGCTGCTGCTGCTTGTATTAACATCTCCCAGGCTAAGGACTAGGTTTGATTACTTCCTATTTAAGTCCACTCCTTGACTTATATTCTCCCTTCTGCAAGTAATGATGCTTGTGCTCATTAACTTTCAGTGAACGAGCATGCTTTTATTTCCTTTATCTACTTGCATTTTTGTGTTTTCTGTTTAATTTAATAATGCACTATTCTCCATTGTTTTTGGTATAAACTATTTGGGGCTATATTCTTTCAAAAGGCCACATTCAAATAAACTGACAAGAAAAGACACTTATGTTAGTGTTACAAGAAGCTTAAAAGTTAGTCACAAAAAACATTATTTTTTTCTCATCAGGTCACTAGTGATCTCTCCAGTTATTCAAAAGAAAAGCCAATAGTATGTCTGTGTAAGATTAAACAAGGGAACATCTTATATTACTACTGAACCACCTCCAAAAAGGGGGCCAAACACAAACTATCAGGAATCAACCAGCATGCAAAAAACCAGCAAGAATAAAAGATAAATAAATCCAGTTTCTAATAAATATGGCAACAATTAACAACAGAATATGTTCACATAGAGAAAAGAACAAGCCAGTTACAAGGTAATGCCGATTCAGTAACCAGAGCACATATACTTTTGGTAAGGCTTAATAATGATCTGAATACTTCAGATCAGAGCATTTTAGTGTTTTCTACTGTTATTTCACACATTTTTAAACAAAGGTACAAATATAATTATTAAAAGTGTTAATCTGAGTTCTTTGGATGTGTAAAATATAGATAATATCCACCATATAATACTGAAGAAGCAAAACAAAAGATAACAAAAGAAAATGAAATCAAATGGAAAATGGTCTCTTTGGACAAAAATACAATATAGGAGAAAGACAGACAGACAGACTATAGTTTGCATAAGATTCCAAGGAGTTTAGTGTCTGCTTGAATGATCTCACCATCCTTTTCCCATCAACCTTCCAAGCTCAAGTAGGGACTAAGTCCTGGATGGTACCAATCTTGTTACCCCTGGTCCACTTGAGTGAACACTTCCAGCTACCCCATGTTCTGGAGAAGAGTTAGTGCCGGTAACCAGTAATTTCAGTTCTTCTGACCACTAGGTCTTTCCACTGGATTCACATCAACATGAACGCCTGCAAGGAGGTGGTCTGCATTTTAAGAGAGCTCCTGCCTTCTGTCGGTACTCCTTAGGCAAAGCTCTGCGCTGCCAAACATCTCTGGGAGAAAGCTAGCATTTGGTGTGGAAATACCATAACCTTTAGCAACTGAAGACAGAATTGCACAACCAAGACTCTCAGAGAGAAACTAGTCCCCATCATATGCCGAATGTGACATGCCACTAGCAACTTTGTTCTGCTGGTTAACTGGCAGAATTGAACAGTGGAGTTAAAACAGAGTTAAAACCAGCAGAATTAAATCAGAGGGAGCAAGGGAACTGGCAACCCAAACAAAGGTCTGCTGTCATATCTTGGGTGAGAAAGTAGTGTGAGGAATTTGTAAAGAGAGGGAAAGCTTGTTACCTCTAAAAGAACCTGGCAGTCATTCTTTGGTGGCTGAGAACCTCAAATCAGGGAGGGTTTGTCCAGAAAAACTAGTTTTGGTGGCAACACCTGAGTGTATCAAGTGCATATTCACCTAGGAATTTTTTAAATGTCTAAGGCTAATCATTATCTTTGATGGTATATAAATACAGGATCAGGCAGTTAAACCACACTGCAGGCAGAGGTCATTCAACATAACTGAATTTATGGACATTTTTTAACATCAGCATGGGGTGAAATCAGATTTTTTAAAAAAATAATACTATATTACTATACAAAAATAATTTTGCAGTTCCTCATATATTCAATCATAATTGCAAGTCTTCTCAATTACCAACCGTTCTGAAATTCCTTTGTAAAAATCACATTCTATGATCTCTGGTCCCATTGAAAGGCTGAGTTAATTGTCAGAAGGATGATTGGGAGTCACATGTATCTTTTTAAATTTTTTTTCTTCTTTCTTTTCTTCTAACATTTCCTTTTAATATTTTCATTATTTGTAATAGAACTTCAATATTTCCAAATTTATTTTAAAAAACACTTAAGACTTCCTGTACCACATGGAGCTTCCATCCACATTTGGCCAGGTCCATCCATCAAGAACTGAATGCACGTGGACTTGGCAGAACCATTGATTTATTTTTATGGACAATCTGAGGGGAAGCCAAGTGCAGTATCAGTGAAATTTCAGCTGAATTTTTTTTAAATTCACCTTCCTATCCTAAAACTATGCGAGTTCCTTGTTAATGATACCAGTTGACATAATATAGGTATCTATCTATCTATCTATCTATCTATCTATCTATCTATCTATCTATCTATCTATCTATCTATCTATCTATCTATCTATCTATCTATCTATCTACATTTTTATCCCGCCCTATACCCAGAGATCTCCAGGCGGGTAACAACATTTACAATCAAACATTATTAAGACAATAACAGTATGTATTAAAACAATAGCATCTGCAAGTGGGTAGAGAAAAGTATTTAGAAAAAACATCAGTGCATCCGAGGTATGTGTGGAAGAATCACAAAAGAACTGAAAAGAGAGTTATGGTATACTGTATTGGGCAATGCCTAACTTGATAAAATAACCACTCAAATGTTTGTTATAATTTCCCTGCAGATTTTGCTAATTTCTCCTTACCAGTTGCTGAATTCATGATGCTTTGTTGCACTGGAGGACTTGCAGGGGAAGTAACATTCATCTGAGAAAGAAGAGTCTTCCTTGGATCCTGCCATGTTGTCGTCTGATCAATGTGACTAAGACAAAACAGATTAAGTTGTCAGGTAACAAGAATTAGGGATTTGCAAAAGAAGCTCAGAATATTGCTCCAATCACTTTAGCTACAGAATAGATTCTGTAAAACTACATATAAGTTCAGTATGCCTGAAGCACAGTTTTGGCTTGAGTGTTTTCATCAACAGTAGTTGCTCATGACACTTGGGGAACTGTGTCCTAGAACAATACTGTTGGGGAACAGTACTGGTGCCTCTTTTTCCCCTCCCCCAACATTTTATGTAATTCTCATAATTATTCCATTTATATATAATTTTATAATATATTATTTAATGTATTAGTGTATTTAATGTGTGATGTAAGACCGTATTTTCCGGCCTATAAGGCGACTGGGTGTATAAGACGACTCCCAATTTTTCTACTTAAAATGGAGATTTTGCAAAACTGGGGTGTGCAGCCTAAACCGAGCCTCGGACTTGGGGAGAGATGGTAGCCTTACCTGCTAATCCCAAGAATGTGGCTCGTAGCTTTTTCTGGCACTGATGCGAGGGAAAAACCTTGCTCTGATAAAGATCTGTGGCTGCAATGCAGCTTTGGAGTCTGCCGCTCTAGCGCGATTCGACTATGACCCTGTAGGGGAGGGGGTGTTCCACTGAGCGAAATATGAAGAATCCTGCCATCATTTTCTCTTCAAAAGCCTCTCTGCTTTCAACCCCTCCCCTACTGGGTCACAGAGACAAATCGCGCTAGAGCGGCAGTCTCTTCTAAAGCAGAGAAGAGAAAATGAGGGCAGGATTCTTCATATTTTGCTCGTGGAACACCTGTTTAGCAAGGTTTTTTCCTTGTGTCAGCACCAGAAGGAAAGCTACAAGCCACATTATTGGGATTAGCAGGTAAGGCTGCTGTGTCTCCCCAAGTCCAAGGCTCAGTTTAGGCTGCGCACCCCAGTTTTATGCTGGCAGCTGTGGCCAGCAGGACCCAGGTGAGGGTATTTCTGGTGTATAAGATGACCCCCGACTTCTCAGAAGATTTTTCGGGGTTAAAAAGTCATCTTATACGCCAGAAAATACGGTACTTTGTATTGTACCTTTTTCACAGTTGCTGTAAACTGCCTTGAGTAATTTATTAATAAGATGGTATACAAATAAACTGAATGAATGAATGAATGGCCTCTGACATACAACAGAAGAGCACTGCAACATGAATTTGAGTAGCAGCATAGAAAGTAACTTTTCTTGTGTTTAAGTCTCCAAACAATGCTACTGAAAATTATTTAAAATATCCTCAGGTCTCCCTGAATCTTTTGACGTTGTCCAACACATTGCAGATAATAGTTTCTCACCATTTTGTTTCAAGGGTATAAATGAACATGTATAGCCTATGCAAAAAGAATTTTAATAAGACACTGATTTCATATATGGCCAGCTGACATTTAATCCTATTTCCAGTCAGATCGAAGTGCAGTACAGTACTGTTCATGATGGGGTTTTCACAATAAAAGATCTGGCTAGTGATGACTGGGATTTTACTCTTTAGACCAGGCATGTCAAAGATACAGCCCGCGGGGCGTTTTAATCCGGCCTGCGGATGCCCGCGGACGCCGCGCGCCCCCGCCGACGCAGCCCGCTGCTCAACGCGGCCCACCGCCTCGCGCCGCCTCATTTCGCCCAACCGCCCCCTGCTTGTTCTCACGGCCACTCCCCTCCCCCCGCCCGGCACACACATCATCTCTGCTCTTCTCTCGCGTCGCCCTGGGATGTTGGCGGAGGCACATCGGGCATGACGACGACAGAGGAGGGCGGGAGGAGGAGGCAAGATTTGCTGCCGCCGCCGCCGCCGCCGCTGCCGTTGCTTCCTCCTCCTGTGAAAAGGGGCGCGGGAAGAGGCAGCAGGGGCAGCAGCGGCAACTTCAACCGCCTGCCCCTCCACTCACGAAGCGCGCTGCTGAGGGAGCGGGGCGGAGGACTCTCCTCTTCCGCCACCGCCCGCCGCCATCCTCCTTGGGCACGAAGGAGGCGAGGCGACGCGAGGCGAGGCGAGCGAGCGAGAGGCAGGACCCTCCATTGCCCGCGCGCGGGCACCACCATGACAGCCAGCCCCTCCCTAGCCACGCCCCAGCCACACCCCCAGCCCTCCTCTTTGCCCTGGCCACGCCCCCTGGCCCTCAGTTGTTGTTTTTTTAATCCGGCCCTTGGCCGGATTGAGTTTGACACCTCTGCTTTCGACAAAGACTGACAAGAAGAATGCTCTCTCACAGAGTGGATAAAAATTACATGGATCCAGTAATAAAGATTAGAAATTAGATTCTTAATTGGAAATGATTATTTATTCACATATTTCCAGACTTTAACAAAGTTTCATTCATGCTTTCTTACAGTCAAACAGGCCTAACAGGACTTTTTAAGATTATCTTCTATAGTTTGGGAAATTTTATCTTCATTTACAAAGTCAATCAAAAAGAAATACAAATGCAGAAAGGACACTTAAGAGATTCACTTAAGAGATTACCCATATTTTCCGGCATATAAGACGACTGGGCGTATAAGACGACCTCCAACTTTTCCAGTTAAAATATAGAGTTTGGGATATACTTGCCGTATAAGAAGACAACACCCGACGTATAAGACGACCCCTGACTTGAGAAGATTTTCCTGGGTTAAAAAGTAGTCTTATATGCCAGAAAATAGAGTACTTTTTTAAGGCAAATCACAATAATGCTAGAACAGTCCTGTTTTAAGTAAAGTTGCTTGCTTAAATTGCAACTACAACTAGCGAGGAGTACCAACTGATCCAAAAAGTAAACTACTTACTCTACATGCAGAAAAAGAAGCAACAAGGAAAAATATTCAGAATTAGAGACCTGAACTTTATATAATAAGGAAGCTGATGCTTTTTTGTATATATAATATGGGATTGGACCTGCTGAATCATGAGCAACTCTTCCAAAAAAGAGAACTAAAAATAATGTCACGAGTACACAAAAGGCCAATTAATTTCCTTTAGTTAGACAGAAAAGCAGGTTTTGTAAACTCTTTGTCAGGGGCTATTAACAAATATCACACACACACACACACACACACTTCAGGTGATCATATATTTCTGTAGGCAAAAACATTTACTATGCTCACTGTCCCCCAAGGATTATTAAACTTAATTTCTTCTATACTGTACTTCCTTGTAAAAAATGTATAACCACCAACAGATATTGAGATGGCATTGCTAGATCTGTAAATATTTTGCAATGTACGGTACACTTATTGGCCATGACACTGCACTTCAGAGCCAAATTAATCACTGTTAATTCTAGCAACAGTCTTCTCAATGAGAGAAGTAGAGTACCGTTAAAGCCACCTGAAAATACAACTATCTTTTCAGCGCAATTTTTCATAACTGCAAAAGCTGCTGATGGAAAAAGTGAAAGAGCCATAGCTGTGTTAAAAAAATTATGTAAAGTTCTCAACTGTCAAAAGGACAGCTAAAAGAAAGAAAAAACTACTGATGAGGAACACTAAAGAGGAGATAATAAAAGAAGACTCAGAACAGGGGAAGTGATCTATAGTTAACACCTGAATGATGTAACATAAATATGTGCAAAATTCTCTATTGGGAGGTAGACATTTCAAGGTTGTTATAAAATAACAAAAAACTAAATTTTTAAAAAATACATAACGTTCTGAACGCCTTTCCTTAAACTCTTTTAAACAAGGCATCTAATAACTAATTCCTACATTCATTCTAATGCACATCACAGTTACATTGAAAAAAAGTAGCTTCCTTCATCACAAAACAAATGTTAGAAATGACAGCAACTGATGGAGCTAAAGTGTATTTGTGGAAAACTTATCAGTATTTTCTCTCAGAGCCTTCTCGAGCCAAATTAAATATTTTGGAATGCCTGATTCATATGTTTACAAAGAGTTTGGCTCTCACTCCCTTAGTACTGAGTGTGTTCTTCAGACGCAAATCTCTGGCTCCTAAGTCAGTTTGTATCTCATGTTACAATTTCCATAACCAACTTCATTTCACAGAGAAGAAGAAAATACAGGGAGATAAACAATTTCCTGGCTTAGAAGATAATATATATTCCTATCCCTGTGCAGAATTATGTTAGCCAGTGAGTTTAAAACTCTCAAAAAGGAAATAGTACAGAAGTGCTATATTAACGTAGGGCTTATTGTAATGTTTTTAAAATTATTATTTATATGGAAAAGATACAGGGGGAAAAACCCTAAACTGTAAAATTAGAAGATATAAGATTTTTAGTTTTCTGTCTCTGACGAAAGCTTTCCGAGCCTTTCAACACTTGCCTCGTATGCCAGAAGAAGCTGTTCACTTGTACTCTTCTTCTGCACAGGGCTCCCTTCCCTGTTTTAAGCATACTAATGCCATTTGTTCTAGTCCGGGTGTCAACACTTCGGCCCCTGGTCCAAGGAAAATACCATAGTCCCATCTCTGTGCCTCATCGGAGGTAATTCAGCTCCACCCTCACACACTGGATGCAATGTTGGAGCAATGGGGCCATGGGCTAATCACAGGGAAGGATGGGTGTCATGTGCAACGGAAGTACATTTCTTCTGGAAGGCTCCTGAAACACAGAAGGTATGCCCACATTGCTGCTGGTGTTGGACTGGGACAATGGTGTTCCAGCCCTCACAATACAGATGGCACCTGCTTGGCTTTGAGCAGGTCAGGCTGGAGTGGATTAGCTAAATCCACGAGGAGTTTGTTTGAGCAGTTACCAAAAACCTATTGGGTATATGCAATGGTATATTGCTATATTTTTAATCCAGAACTTAAATCAAGAAATTTGAAGGCATCTACATGTCTATCTCTTGTAATAAAACCCAAGCCTAAAAGTTTTAATATCATTTTATTCAATATAATTTTGCTCATTGTTCAATATGTGGCACAAAGTGATATTTTTCTACTGTTTTAACTAATTTCTCAAAAAACTGTAATGGGCCTAAATTGTTTAGCTACCTTAACATGTTTAAATTTACTATTTTCTTTGGGTCTGTGACTCATAGAAATCCGTCAAATCATTGCTTGTAAACCAACTGAAACAGAACAATGGCTGTGTATTTTCAACAACTGTTTAAAAGCAAAAAAAAAACTATAAGAGTAAGATTTAGAACGAAAGAAAATCATACTGTTACAGTTGAGTTTCCCAAACTTCAGCCATTCATGACTTCCGCCATATACATTTATCATCCTTATTATTTACTACTAAATATTTACTGTATTTTCTGGCGTATAAGACTACTTTTTAACCCAGGAAAATCTTCTCAAAATTCAGGGGTCGTCTTATACACCGGGGGTCGTCTTATACGCCCAGTCATCTTATACACCGGAAAATACGGTAAATAAACTTATTTTAAAAAAATAGAAAGTTCATCCACAAAACATCTAAAATCATGTCACAACCACTTTCTATATACCATACTTTGGCAAACACTGCACTGGAATAAAGACTATCCTTCTTATGACTATCATTCAATATTGAAGGGAAATCCGGAGCATTTCTAGCAGTAGTTTGGACTCAAGATGTTTAGACTGACTAGAATTTCAATTGTTTCTAGAAAAAAATATGAAACTACAACAGTAATACTGTTATCTGAGGAATATAAATAGCATTCAACACCTGCTTCACAGAGAGCTCCGTATGCAGGTGGTTTAAAATTACATATATTTCTATAAAATGATTTACAAAGCCTATGATAAACATAGCCATGGTTTTTTTATCCCATAGTAGAAATACGATGTAGAAAATATACTTCAAAATCTGCTGAACAAAACAAGAGAAAGAGTAACACTCCCATGTCAGAAACTTCACTGGATTTTATATTTAAATATATTTTAGATAATATTACTGATATTCGATTACTCTATCTTGCTTCATATTCTGTTCAATAAATTTATATATATCATATCAATTGCTTGTAAACTACCTCAAACATATCATGAAAAGCCAGGATAGAAATAAACTCATGATAAGATGGTGATATTACAAGTTTGCTAACAATATAGTTTGATTGTCTATAAGGTTATCAATGCCTCAGGGAGGGAAAATGCTGATCTCAAATCTGAACAAAATAAATTCAAATTATCAGATAGAAATACAGAACGATGATTTAGTTATCATAATTTTTTTAGAATAATTAAAACATCTTTTAAACCTTTTTCATACGCAAAGTGATGGAAGAGCTGGCATTAAAAATGATCAGCAGGCTGACTGCCCAGATTTATGGCCCACTTAGCAAACCCTATGTTTGTTGTGAAATTGTTATTTATAAAGTCACATGCTAGGGCTTGTTCCCAAGCTCGCTAAACCTACATGCTTAATTGACTCACTGGACAATGCTTTATTATCAACTAATCTTTCCACAGTTCCTCACACAAATCCGTATGCTCTCTTGTTTCAGTTACACAGAACATTAGCTTGTCTACTTTCAGATTTGTCAATACACAGTTCAAGCACAACAGTCTACAATTAGTTTATATAAATGAGAGATTGCAAGCACTAATGCCATAGCAAATATACTGTAAGTCAATCTCCTACATAAATAAATGTCATCATTGTGACTAATTCCACTATACTTCTTCTAATGTTGCACAATCTAAGTGGAAGAATTCTGGTCTGAATACATGTCCACATCCATTTATCTAGATATGTAAATGTCTGAAAACAAAGATTAAGCAACTGAACTTTAAATATTTACGATCAAGAACAGGAAAGACACCACTTATAAAATAACTTGGAAATCATTAGCCTATGTTACAACTATGGTAATAAACCAAGTTCACTGGGCAAAATAAAGATACTTCTCCAGCTTTACGGCCTGGTTCCAAATAGTTATGCATTAATAGGTTCGTTTCCTTCTCTAAATACTAATGATTAACAAGAGATCCAAGGGTTCATTGTTGTTGTTTTTTTAAAGCATACACTTTATATTTTCCAATTTTCAGAAGAGCCATTACAGCAGCCATGTTATTTTGTAGGAAGAAAAACGGAGTGCCAAAAATTTGAACAAAAGGCGGGTACAGTACTTTTATAGTGGCTAGGGGAGCTTTGGGGCCTAAAAACCTAATTCTTCATTTCCCATACACATTGCATTGATTGTTTTATAGCTAAAGCACATAAAATTAGAGATCAATTTGGTTGTAAAGATGCTGAGGCTCCCAGACAGACAATGGCCATATAGTTCACATCACAAATAATTCAATTGTTTCCTCACTGTCTAAGTGGGACTGATGTCTCTCCAGTAGGCAAAAATTAAATGTGCCTCCCATCAATACTGTTCAGCTTGTTAAAGGCAATGAACAGGAAATACTAATGTGCAATAGGTAATTCAAAATAAAGAGTCTTGAATATTTACACTTCCCTGGAACCTTCTGGAAACATCCTTAATAATCTGAATAGTTATTTTAAAAGTTTTTCACATAAATGAAAAGGTAGTATGACAATTTTGTTTCACAAACGCTATCTAATCTGCAGCAAGGACTGGCTAAGAAATGTGTGCCTGTTGATTCTGCCAGATGTTAGTGGCACTTAGCACTAATCACAGGTTCTATGTGGTTTTTCTGAGGATACTGTCTTAAGTGGTGGAATGGAACAACTATCCAACAGCCCTCTGGCCAGTGAACAACACTGCTTCTAAATAACCAGCCCTGTTCTTTTGAAAACCTACAGAGAACTAGTAGGAGGAACATTCATGCTGTGGAATGCACTGTTAACAATATGCCTTTGTCATGCAGCTCGGTTTTTTTTCCTAAGATACTAAGAAATTTACTGATTTCTGATAGAAACAAATGACAGGATGAAGGCTGAAAAAGTGATTTTTAAATTGGAATTAGACAAGTCCCATTCGCTCATGAAGTCTCAAGTTGCTTCTCTGCTCTAGAAAAGCACACAGAAGTGAGAAAATGAAGCTGGAGGACCTTACACATTTTTAAATGCTTTCCTCCAATCATGCCACTAAATCATGAATCAGCAAATTGATTTTAATCAGTTTTCATTGAAAGCAAGGAATTTTTGGTGCAAGGAAAATTTTCTCTTGCTGTCTAGCGTGGACGGCAACATCTAGGAAAATGTGAATAACCCCAAGAAGAAGAGTTGGCTTTTCTACCCCACTTTTCTCACCCATTTAAGGGGACTCAAAGCGGCTGACAAGGCTTTCTATTCTTTTCCCCACAACAGACACCCTGTGAGGTAGGTGGGGACGTAAGAGCTCAAGACAGCTGTGACTAGCCCAAGGTCACCCAGATGGCTTCATGGAGGCGAGGGGAATCAAACCCAGTATTCCCAGATAAGAGTCTGGCTCCCTAACCACTAGACAGAGACAAGCTATGTACAGTAAGTATCACTTACTTTTGAACAGTCTTTCAATCATCATTTCAGCTCAATGTTTCTACTGCAAACTGAGTGGCAGACAATAATGCTCATGACATTAAGTTCTGCTAACCATTTGTCACACCCAGACAGAGCTGGGACTTACATTTCTCATTCTGTTTTATTTATTCTTGTGTTTTGGATCATTCAGCATATTGTTTCTGTAACTAGATAGTAATTTTTTTTTCAAAATTAATTTGATGAAAGTGATCACAAGAAGAAAGTCAGATTAAGTTAAAGGGAAAAAAAGGTTTGTGAAAGGAAAAGTATTTTGCAAACCAATAGGACAATATACTCAAAATCTGCTCAAGAATGTGCCCAGCCATTGTTAAAAAGACAAACTAAAAGATAATGTTATAAAACCAATACATCCACCTGAATATGGTATAGTGAAAAACAACAACAGTTCAATCACAAATGGCCTGTTTTTTAAGTAACTGCAATTGAACTATCCACATATAAGATAGAGATCACTCAATTTAGAAAAATCCCAAGGTTTTCAGACTGTAATAAATATTGCAAATAAATAAATAGTTTAGAATGCTAAACATATGTTATGTAATGGGCAGAAAACTAAAAATTGGGCAAAAAAGTACTTTGGGGGAAAGGATGTTGCCCATTTGAACATTCCTCACAGCAGAAGCCTTTTGATTATATACCCCTTTGCCCAATATGGGAGTGGCCATAGCTCAGTGGTAGAGCAAATGACCTAGAAAGCAGAGTTGCCAGTTCCATTCCTCCCCAATCTGCAGAAGTAGGCAATGCAGACCATTTCTGTATGTCTGCTAAAAAGCGCATAGAGGGGCCCATGTGTCCAGGAGATAGTATACTCAGTAGTATGCAACAACAACATCAGCAACAATGTCCCATATTATTTAAAAGAAACAAACAGATTTTATGTTGCAAAAGAAGGTGGTTCCTCTTGACGTGTATAATTTCACTATTATAAGCTGTATGCTATTTACACAGAGACTAATGAATGAATAAGTGAGAGCTATTCACTGAACACACTGTGCAATCCCAATTATACCTGTTCAGAATTAAGTCCTCAACAATGTTCTTGCTCAGGAAAATGAAAGCTAGGTCTGCAATCCAAGCCTCTTAAGACACAGTGTCTGCCTCCTGCACTAACTGTTCATCCCAAGGAAAAATAACTTTGAGTATACTGTGGTACCTTGAATCAATTATATTCTTCTATAAGCTCAAAGCGATGCTCTTAGTAAAGTAGCAAATAACTAGAAGCCTGAGTAAGAGCAACAAAACTCCTGATTCTCCTAAGTGCTGGCTTCAGAGAGTCAATAATGAATTGTACAATACAGGCTGTTATAGCATGGTTTTGCGGTATATAAAGGAAGTTACATTTTAGCAACTGCATTTGAGCAAAACCATACAATAAAAAAAACCACATTATGTGAGGGGCAATGTAGGAAGTCACAAAGGTATGTCTGATGTGTGTTGAAATATACTTGGGGATTACAGCTGTTAACCAAAGCAGCATTCAGAACACATAGCAGCTTTTCTACTATGCAAACACCTTATTGATAAGCATAAATCTATCCCTGATAAAAGCATATTACAAACACATTATCTTGAATTTTTGCTGCACTTTCGTTTTACAGCATAACAATCATCACTTTAAAAAACTCTAGCCAAGTATGCTGTTCTCATTAATCAATTCATACATGCTTTGATTGATTTGCATGTTCTACTTGTGTGAATATGCACATTTCCACATGAAACAGTACAATATGACTTGCCCTCACAAAAATCATGCATTTATAAGTAAACATAACCAAGATATTAAAAAAAAATCAGAAAGCAATTAGTGACAAAATATGGCCTGAACTTCTCAGACTGTAATTAATATCACAACAGCATGAATTTTCTTGGAACTTTTCAAATTTTAAAAAGGCAGCTTAAATTCTGTTACTCTTTCTTTTGACAAGAAAAATAGATTTCAAGCAAATCCTATACTGTAAGGACAGACAGAACACTAAAAATACATTTGTGCTGTTTATTTGTTCTGAAGTTGCAAAAATAAATCTTTGAGTTTCAGCTTTGCATGTTTCCTCTATTACCTTTTTGTTCGTTCTTTTTTGTTGTTGTTTTTTAAGTCATGGTTTCAGGATAATATTTTCCTTTCTTAGAAGCAGCAGGAGAAAAGTAGAAGAACTAAAGCACTCAAGGAATAAATGGTAATGTTTAAAATTTCTCAAGAATTCTTGAATGTTAACTTACAGAAGAGGAAATCATTAGTCATTTTGAAATTAAAAGGAAATAAAGCACCAAGATTGAAAAGTACAGTACCGTCCTCATGCTGCATGTGATATCTTTAGTGTGTGTGTGTGTATCCTTATTTTAACACTGCAGCTGCGACAGTGGTGTCAAAACTATGCTTGAAAATGTTATACACTGTTAAAGAACTATAAAACCCCTTTGATCAATAAACGCCAATCAAATTTGTATTCAAAATGTGTGCATAAAACGGTTACATGCACAGTGGGGCTGTACAGCTATATACACTACAAAAAACTCTACTCTTTCGTTTGTTTGCTAAAACAGCTGAACAGCATAAGCACTCTAATATTTTCTTCTTCTCAAACTGGAATAATTATTGCAGGCATTTGTTACCTATACATGTTCAAGTGCAGGATACACACACTTCCTAATAAGATATTATGTAAAAATACAGAAACAGGCACAGTTTAACTGCACCAAAACATTCACAACAGTTACAGTTAAAGACTAGTGACTATTACAGAAATTCGTAACTGACACCATGAAGTTGCATTCACCTGATATCCAGCAAAAAGATACTAATTTAGAAAGTTTCTTGAAGTTAGAAAGCTTTTCACAAAAGCAGAATGACAGCTATATTGTACAGTCTCTCCAAGAATTCACCTTAACACTTCAAAATGCTGGGCAGCATCCCTTGAATAATATGGTTTTGCTTTCCCACAATTAATAAAATATTACTTCCCTTGTATGACATGGTTTTGACAGCATGATTTTGCTCCTTCGTAGTTTGGAAACGGACTTGTCCTTGTTTAATGCGAACCTGGAAACTTTCACTAATGTGATTTCACATCCAAGGCACGATTGGCTTACACTGACAGAATGACTCTATCAGAAGACTGCCATGGATTTTCTTACAGTCTCTGTCTCCACTTCACATTGCCAATGACTTACAGTGGTTGACTGGGTTTTAGCTGACCCTGCCTCCAACTCATACAGGTAGATCAGGCCACTGTGGTTCCAGATGCATGACAGAGATTTGCACTATATTCTTGTTTGTAGAAATGAAACCATAGTACTTTGTATATGTATACAAATTAATAAAAAAGTGTTATAAATAAAAGATATGTAAGCCAGATTTTAACTGTTGTACAGTACTGAGAAGGGCTCTCACCAGATCACCCTCAGCATATCCATTTAATTTCTATGTTACCTTTCATAGGAAAAAAATGCCCAGAATACAGGAATGCACATGAATATTCATCACATTTGAAATTCATACAAATCTGCCCGAATTCAGACACTCAAATTCGAATTCATCATTGGTGCATTTGAAGATTGACCTTCAAATACGAATCAAACGTTTCTATACATTTATACAAAGTTTCGTTACATTTGTGAACCTGGGGAGGTGGGAAAGCGGCTGCCCAGTCACATCTGCAACAGATCCAAAGTGGATTCAAAGTAGAATGAGAGCGGATTTGATGTGTTTAGAGGGGATATGTAGACAATTCGTAGCAGAGATTCATACCGGATTTGTATCGAATATTCGTATCATATTCAAATCCTACCAAAGGGGCTCTATTAGAACAAATACCAATTTTCTGGCATTCGATTTCATATGAATCAAACACACACACACAAAACATTCATGCACACCCTTACCAGGCTACCTTACATAACAAATAGAATCTAATATAAAAACAGTGGTAGCGGTAGTGGTGGTGTATTGGAGGAGTACACAAGCTGCCCTCACTAGCTCATCCCAGGCACGGCAGGAACATAGGAAACACAGATGTAGTACCCTGCCTAAACCTAGAATATTTAAAATTTGATCTGAAATGTGTTTTTGTTATGTAAACCACACTGGGAGCTAAGGGGAAGAGTGGTATATAAATGTAATAAATAAATAAACCCTCCATGCACCGAGCTCTGAAAGAACCAGCCAGTCTCTATCAGGCAGCAAAATGCCACCTTCAGTCATTTCTTCAGAGGGAAGCATTCTACAGCTGGGATACCACTACTGAGGAGACCCGACTGTAAGTTACTGAACCACAGATTTTATTCAGAGGTGGAGAAAAAACTGGCGCCTAAAAGGTACTCCCTCTACCTGTTGGGTTCTAAGACTCATTCTTATTTACCAAGGCTTTGGGGAATTAGTTCTGCCTTTGAGATGAATGCTTTTACTATGATCTATTTTTAATGCTGGCACTTCATAGTGTTCTTTCCTGTTAACTATCTAAAGCAGGGTGATATAAAAATATCAATTAAACATCCAAGGCTTAAAATAACAGCTGGATCTTCATGTACTACATACTCCTTAGGCCAGAAAACATTAAAGCAATCTGAAGTATATTTAAATTTCTATGATTATATTGTTTGTGTGTGGCACTAATAATTTCATCTGTGGCGCACATTGTTCTTGCTGTCACAACAATCCAGTGAGGTTAGCGGAAGGGGCACTGAGTGAGCTTCTATGGCTGAATGGGGATTCTAGAGCCAAAGGTTCTGAGGACATGGTTCAGGACTCTGGCCATAAGCCAAAAGATTCATATCAACTCCACATAACTTATTAAATTAAATAATTCTACAGTTGCGGCCCATTTTGTAAGCAATTTTAAAATGTCAAAAGAACCGCAATAAGCTAAGGTGACCACTTTCTTCCAGCTCTAACCAGTTTGCCCTTGTATGGATCCACCTTTCCTTCAAAACCACTTAATGCAGCAAATTAAGTGAACAGAAATTTACAATCGTTCAAATATAAGCCAACAAGGCTGTTTGATACAAGCTGAAACACCATACTAGTTTTCCAGTTTTCACCATCCTCCCATCAAAGATTGAAAGCTTTACTATCAGGCAAGGTGACGCACTTAATGCTGCACATTTTGGGTGTTACTCCTACCAAATGTTATTCCTACACAAGGCTTATAAGAACACATATGTCCCTCTAAGTCCATTACTGGACAGCTCAGGAAAAATAAATTCCAACTGCTTAAAACTGCAATAATAAATGGCATACTAATACAACACCTTGCTGTTGGGCACCACTGAGTTGTGGCCAACTCCTGGTTGATGACATGGATGTCTCCATGGGCACTTCTATGCAGCTTTCTTGGACAGAGATAACAGAAGTGGTTCGCCATTGCCTACTTCTGGGGAGAGGCTGGGGACTGAACCAACAACCCATTCTAGGTAGTTTGCTCTACCACTGAACTACAGGCACTCCCATTATCACCATTACCCCCGGTCACTTAACACAGGAATGACAACTAAGCCTACAGTTCAATGTAGACTTGCAAAGCAAGCAAAACAAAACACAATGAATTCAGCTCCACTTAACCTAGAACATATCTTCCTGGAATGATGAAATCAGTTTTCATGAATAAAAATCTGAAAGCAGTAATAATTATTCCTGCTGATGGAAAATTTACTAAATACAACCTATTACTTAAAATGTTTATTTTGTACTTATCTACTCTTAAGCTATATAACTGCTACCCTCTGAGAAACTTATTCTTAAAAGATGGGATAAAAGTCTATAAAAACCCAAAGAAACTTCCTTGTTTGTTCAAGTATTTGACCACACAGAACAGATTCCAGTATTTCACCTGCACATTGAAATCCATAGTTCACGTTGTGCAAAGGCATTTGATTGGAAGGTGAAGGCCTATGCTCTCCTAGTCTGCAAGAAGTACTGCAAGAAGATGAGGAACAAAAGTAGATCGGCTTCACCTTGAGTGCACGAATTAAAGAGCAAACTTACAAACCAGTGTGGAAGTTGGAGGTGTGAATTGTCTCTGTTGTGCTCCCAATCAGATTTCTGTCCCAAGCAATTTTCTATGGGATATTAAAACTTTTCATCTATAAGAAAGGCTGACACGTGCCGGGGGGGGGGGGGGATATCAGTAGTAAGGACTGACTGCTAAATTCTGCAGTCATCAAAACACAGAATCCCTGTTTTGATCAGGCCTACCCCACCCTGTACAGGTAATATGCATTTTTTTAAGCCCTCCTGTCCTGGACTTAGAGGAACCTAACACTTTTGGGAAAAGTCATGATCGTTCTAGGTTTTCTCAATTTGGAGATAATGGCTCTCACTGTGGTGCACTGGAATCCCACAGCAATAGAAATGGCATTGTAACCCTTTCCAGACTGATATATTTCAATAACTTTCTCACTCATCTCCTTTCAGAATTTCTCCATCGCAGCATAGTGTGCTGCTTTTGAGACCTTTTCACACTGCTACAAAGGAACAATTACTTTTTCACATGCCTGATATAGGTGTTGGGTATTTTTTTTCCTTCAACAAATGAAATAATCATTGGAAAGCTGCATTCTGTGTTTACTCAGGTTGTCTTTGACCCATAATAAATTTTGTTTGAAGATCCAAAACAATTAAGTATGACAAATAATCCAAGACAGAAGAAATCAAGAAGGGGGCAAATACTTTTTCACAGTGTTGTATGCTGCAAATTTCAAAAAGACTGTGCAGTTTACATGTAAAATATTCTATTGAAGAAATCTAAGATTTACATTAGTAATTTTTGGGGGGAAACAAAAGTATTTAATGGGCACAAGATGATGAGCAAATCTTGTTAAGCTACACTTTAAAAATATGTCTCAAGCAAGTTTTCCATTATGCACCATACACTTCAAAAAGAGGTATTTCACTGATTCAATAAATTTACACTGAGATATAATGCCTACAAATTCTGAAATCAGATGAGAACTGCATCCACTGAACTGTTCCTATTCCAAATTATATGGGTGGGATTAGACAAAAATGGCACTTGGCCTTATAACTCATTGTGCTAGTTTTTAGCACAATGAGTTATAAGGCCAAGTGCCATGATCTATAAACACCTCTTTGAGAGGTCAAGACCTGAGCAAATAAAGGTGCTTCCATGGCTACTTTAGGACATGGACAAACAAAAGTAGTTTTCTTTCATTAAGGAAATGCTATCTTCTTTCACAGTTTGAAGTTTTGGTTTTCCGGAACAACGAAGCAGGATAGAGGCAAGGTATTTCTGTTCATAAACCAAGTGTGTGAGATGCTCTCTCCATATCTATTTTTATAGCAAAGAAGATAAACAGAGTCAAACTATCTCTCAGTTTGCAATTTAATTCTCCTCAAAATGAATACCAGAACACTATTAAGGAGAAAAACTACACAGAGCAGGGCTTCTTATGCTTCATGCCAACATCCTTTCTTCATTTGGAAGGACTGATTCAAACAAAATTACCTGGGGACAACATGTGTAGTTGGGCATTAAAATAAGAAAAAAACACTGGTATTCTGTTTACTGATAACATTACTGATAACGTTCTGTTAGCATATTACTGAACAATATTGCTATAAGTAGTACACTAAATTTCAATGCAAGTAATTTATACAGTTATAATTCTGAAGAAATAAAATTAACACATTTCAATAATTTCAAAAACGTGTCAATTTTTTTTTGTTTAAAGCTGAAAAAGATGTGTCATGAAGTAAGCACACCTATTTCAATACAATACAGATCAATCTGCTATTTCATTGTAAAACATACAGTTACAAATTATCCCAAAACTTACTGAATGGTTATTTCCTTCAGTTTCAGCTGTCTTGTAAAAAGGTTTCAAGATTGGAGTGGAATTATTCTCTTTAGCTTCATAGACCTAAACCCACCTACAGGGGAAACTATAGGTAACACATCCTGCCACTAAATTTTCAGAGAAATTCCTGATTCATTAGAGCTGTTGAACAGAACAAAGCAGAATGGAGTTGGTAGCTCTTTCACTAGAGGTATGCAGAGGATGGCCATTAGCCAAGGATTCTGTAGCTACATCCTACATAAAAGATCCCTACACTAAGGTCATTTCTAACACTGTTGCATGGGACAGAAAAACAGCAATACTTCCATTATAAGTGCTGAAAACCCGGCTGTTCTTAAGTGATCCAATCCTGGGAACTATGCTCCCTATTTAAAAAATCTCCTTCTCAACAAAATCTCACAACCATTTTGCCCATTCTAACCATTTAAGTTCGTAACAAAGCTGAACCAGCCTTAAGGCAATTGTTTGTTCCCAAATCTAAAACCAACTAGATTTCATTTAGCGATCCAAACCCCTTTCAACTGGTCCCTGATCTCTCCCTCTTTCCCCCATTACACCTGTTGATGCCTTGTAGGATGTGGATTGTTGACAGTACATCCATGTACTGGGTCTTCTGAGGACTTGTACTCTGCAAGTCGGTGGAAACCAGTCAGGACCCCACAGATGTGACTGGGATGGTGGGGTATGCCCTGGAGATGATAGGGGCTACTAGGAAGAAAGGGGGTTGCAGAACATGACTTGCAGTTTGCTGTGGCATGGTTAGAAAAGAATCAGTGCCCATCCTGCCCAGTGTTTTCCTCTTCTAGCTCAGCTTAAAGGACATCAAGACTAAAAGATACTTTTGTACTGCACTAGGTAGGAAGGTGATTCCACAAAATTGTATTTTCAACCATGACTCATTACAGCAACTGGGTATGAATTACAGGAATTTTCTACTTCCTCTGCATCCAAGGACAAAATTTTAGAACATGCATATGCAGGATACTACTTGTGGTGAGTGCTAGTTGAAGGTAATGAACTGTCCCTTTAAATAAAATTCTCAATGAGTCAGGTGACAAGAGGAATTTTGCTCTTACCTGCTGCTCCCATTTAGCTGTCATTTGAATACAAACCATCCTCCTTATAAATCATGTTTATTATCTACCTAAGGATGCAGAAAACATTTTGGACTCAAGTAGTTGCTTCGTTCCAAGAACCACATGGGAAGTAATCATAACTGTGTGACTTTTCTTTAACCAAATCTTTGCCCATGACCACAGGACCCCTGTTGGGCTTGAGGAATGTTTAATTTTTCTAAAAACCATCACCTCATTTTCACAGAGGCTACTTGTGAAGAACAAAACTTTTATCTTATTGTGTTCTGCCCTGAGACCTTCAAATATATATATAAATATAAATGACAAAGATTTATATTTGAATCTTAGAAGAATCTCCAGAGTGTCTACAGAGATTGTACCCCCTGTCCCCCCCAAAAAACCTGGGGTGACGGGTGAGCACCACGTGGGTTGATCTGGATTCGCCACATGGGTGCTCCAGCGTTTCCACTACAGGCATGCTAGCGCCCATTACTACTGGGTTCTGCACCACCCGTGGGGACACATTGGGTACCTCCCATAATCCGGATCTACTAGATCAAGATTAGTTGAAGAACCCATTCCTTAGATCCAGATCATCTTAGATGCAGATTAAGGGAGATCAGTGGGGGAAAAACCCTAGCTTCCTATTTGACCATCTAGCCCAGAGAAAAGACTTCCTGTTCCTTGATGGTTTTAAGCAAGACATTCAAACCTATACCAGCAACAACTCTTCCTCCCACAATTCTGTTACTTCAGAAGATATTTTCAAACCAATTTTTAATATATATGGCATAGCACACACTAACACAGCTTGTTAACAGTCTTACAGAACAAACCACATTATCTCTTAAAACCCCAGTAATGAATTTTGTCTTCTACTTCCATATACTGAAGGAATAACATTCTCTATTAACCTCAAAGGCATTTTAACACTAGAAATGCACCAATATTTCCCAGAGTACCCAAAGATGTTTATTGAAAATGGATCACCACTTGTGCAGGAAGCTATGTTAGAGCTCAAAGCGAAAATAGGAAGTTGTTGGCAAACTTCTTGAAAGAACAGTTTCCTGCAGAGAGGGTAACTACTCAAATCATCACGGACAATCAGCAACACACTTTCCACAGCATGCAACACGGTAAAGGTGTGTTTCAAGCATCTGAACAAGGATTAGATATGCGAGCACAAAATTCAAGTCTGTGCTTTTGCTTTAGAAAATAAGCAAAAGCACGCCTAGAAAAAACCCATACAAAGTACATCCCTGCAAATAAGCATCAGTTGCTAATTAAGAGTTGTTTCTTGCCTTTAAGTTTGAAGCCCCACTTCATAGCTTACTGCAGTGTGAAGCTACAGCTGGTCAAGAGGAAGTATTATGAAAACCAACAGATGTGTCTCTGAAGCGCTTGCTACTTGCATGATGCATAAATCCATTTTAAACAGTCATTTCCCAATTACTAAATATAAATGCAAACCACTAAAAATCCAACCATAACAATAACACAATGGAGCAACATTTGATGAATTTCACTCTCAGTAACTAATTTAGATCCCAGATCACATTCATGATACTCTCTGCTTTTGACTCAACTGCAGTAAGAACTTATAAATAAGGTTATTGGAATGGTTGTGTATAACAAGTAAATCAAAACCTACCACCATTCCTTAAGTTTCGGACCTCCATGCAGGTTACCAGTTGGCTACTGAGCCAGATTCAAGGTCTTAACATTGAAATATAAAGTCCTAAATGGTTTCGGTCACAAATATTTGAAGGACTGCCTTCTCCCATATAGACCATCCCATGACTTAAGATCATAAAGTGATGGTCTTCTTGTAGTTCTGCTACACCGAAAGGTGTGAGTGGTTGTGGCATGAAAACAGGCCTTTTCTGTGGTGACTCCCAGGTTTTGAAACAGTCTCCCAGCAGTGGTTTGCTTGGCTTCAACACTATACAGCTTCTGTTGCCTGGTTATAGCATGCAAGTCTTCAATGGTTAGCTTCTCTGCAGTTCTGTCAAAGTGGGGGAATGGAGGGAGGGTTGTATTTTATACTTTGTTTTAATATGTTTTAACTCTTGTAATTTTATCTTTTTATTGTTGCAACTTGCTCTAGGACCCTTGGGTGAAGAGTGGGATATAAATACAGAAAATAAATACAAAACTACCTCCAGTATAGGAAGCATTGTGCCTTTATAAACCAGCTGCTAGAGAACTATTGTATTCATGTACTCTACACAGACTTCATATTGTCACAAAGAAACAGATGCCTATGAGATGCTGGATTAGAATATGCAACTGGTCTTCTGATGCAGTACAGCTTTTTCTCACATTCTCTTTCTGTCTCAGGCAAGCAGGATTTTATGAATGCAACCCAAAGTGTCTCTGCCTCGCTCTTCCTGTTCTACTGCAAGCCATCTCATTTGAAACACAGCTTCCAAACCTGCCCCATTTGTGATTTGCACACACTGTCCCAACATCAGCATATGGGAAAGAAAACAAACAGAAGTGAAACAAGGTTGCGATGGGACAGGAAGAACTTTTTTGCTGCTAAAACTGTGGTGCCTAGAATGAGCACTGAGAAATTACTCATATATAACACATCTGGCAGAACAGACTGTAACTCAAGTGTCAAGATACAAAAGATGGGAGCAACTGACCCTCTGCAAAAGGTAGAAAGGCTTCAAGCAGCTGGGAAAGAAAGCCTTCCATTTTACATTTTCTTCTCATCCAATCATGGAACAGAAACTTAAATACAATTACTGTTACGGGCTGAGCTTTAGGTGGGAAAAGATACTGGGTCCTCATGATTCAAGGAAGACACCATTTGAATTGCTCAGTTTTTTATCTGAAGAATACAGTTCCTGTATTCTCTGCAAAAACTGTCATAATATAAGCTATATATGTGTGAATCTCTAGAGTATATATCCAGATTTTAGACTTCTTGGACTATAATAGTATTAATGTTTAAGTAATTGAATTGGTTCCTCTACATATTTTATTTTTATTATTTAATATCTAGTTGTACAAGATTTATCAAGCTTTCTTCTTGATATTTATATTGGCTTGTGATTTTTTTATGTAATATTACAAATGTTATATGTTTATTAGGTAATTTTGCCTTGCCCTTTTAACCTCAATCTTCCTACAGCAGGTACATGGGAGCACGTAAGATATCTCCAGTCAGTTCCTACCCTTTTGCTTAAAACTGCAGTTATTTCTAAGATAAAAGATATTACAGTAAGACACTTGCAACTCTAAAGAATCTTTCATTTCTAACAATGACATTCATAAACATGGAGGCAAGAGCAGCACAGTATGAGAGGGAAAAAGAATGAGATAAGGAGGGGGAAACTAGGGAAGGGTACAGGAAGGACAAAAACCCTTTCTTCTTGAGAGGTCTCTGTCAAAGTTTGTAGATAGTGGATTCGGACTGGAGACAACAAACCTCTGGCAGTCAGTTTTCAGCCAAGAAATCGGAGACTGAGTTTTCATTCCTCAAGAGGAAGGCTTAACTTTATTCAGCAGATACAGTTGTAGCATGAATTACACAAGTCAAAATGAGAGTATTTACAAATCTATAGAGCTTATGAAGCAGTTTGCAACCTTGGTCTATGCATGTATCCAATCAGAACACATAACCCAATTTTAGAATTGCGTCATTGGCATTTTTGCTGGCAATAACCTTGAAGCCTAGCACGTTGTAATTTTCATTTCTAACCACATTTAACCATTAACTGCTTGACGGACTCAGGTAGTATTCTAGATACATTAAAGAGACTGAGAGCACAGGTCCACCAAGAAAGACGGATCACATTTAGTATCCAGTCTTCTCTTCTTGGTGGATTAAAGTGCTTAAGGTCTCTTTGTGACAGGGATGTACCAAAGCTAAGGGCAACCAATAAAGAGTAGGAAGGAAGGCCAATTAGAATAATTAAGAAGTGCTATAAGACTCTTCTGCCACAGGATGGATGCATGGAATGAAAGAACAACTGAAGTAGCAACATATCTAATGAGCGTACCATGGCATCATAACCCCATGATCTAGAAGCTTTCTGCCCAGGTTTCACAGAATAGAAGTGGAGATCCTTCCATTATATATCTCCTGTGCATTGGATGTAAGTTCCCAGAGCCAGTCACATCCAAAAAATGCCTTAGCCTTTCAAGTTCTTAAGGAGTCCTGGGATAGAAGGCAGGCAAGCAAATGTCCTGATCTTTGTGGAAAGAAGAATTACCTTCAGACAAAAAAAATGGTCTGTACAAAGTGAGACAAAGTCAAGAGCAAAGACACAAAGCTCTGATCTGACCAACAGAGCAGAGCATTCAGACAATCTTCAGACTGAACTAACAGCCACTAGAAATATTTATGGTTGCATTAGAATCTTCAAGACTCAGTAGAAATGCCATCAGGGAGCTTTTATGAACTACTGGAAGTCAGAGAGCTTTGACTGTCAAATGAATATGCCAGAACAGATGAAGGGGCAAAAAACAAGAATCACCAGAAACATTGATAACTGAGGACTGGCCAGCATTTTGGATCAGCAGACAGCCGCAATGACAGAAACTCCAGAATGGAATATAGGATCTAAAAGGTTCAGATTATAGCATTTAAATCACATAACTAATGCCTTTGATGTAGTTATATAAATGTACCGCATGGAAGGTCTACTGGAAGCCACAGAGTGTGGACAACCTAATCAGGCAGGTTTAGGCTAAGCAGGGTGCTGGATACAGTGTCCGGTCAGTCAGTTTCAGCCATGCAGGATGAATATATAAGAAAAGATCTGGGACCAGAAAAAGATGTCAAGAAGTCACGGACTTTGGAATATGGAACCAGACCTCCCGGATCAGAATAGGGAGTTAAGGATGACCCTGATGTAAGACAATATTCCACTGGCTATTAAGAAGCCTGTGGTATGTCCCCTTCTTCAGAGGACCTCCCTGGACCCATGAGTGCTGAATAAGTTTCATCAGCAACATACCCTTGCCAAGAAAGAAGAGCAATTATGACTTAGTTGCAAGTATGCTTGAAAAAAGCAGATTATTTTGAGCCTTCTCCAAACACACATAAAAACCAAATAAATAAAACTAATCACATAAAACAAGAACAATGATAACTTAACTGCAAGTATGCATGAAGGAAACAGATTATTTGGACCCATCTCCAAATAGACAGAGAGATGAAACAAATCCCATGGAACAAGTTAATCGTCAAAGTTAGGAAACACCAGGGAAAGAAACCATTTTACGCCATGATCTATCTCCTGGATGCACACAAAACCTAAATAAGAGGGTCAGTGTTATTCTTTAAACCAAAGAAAAGTTTCAAAATTGCCCTCAGATTCTCTCAAACTACTGCAGCAGCACCCAAGGAAACCAGAAAGAAAAACAACTTATTAAAGCTGGTCCAGAACAGCATGTGACCCAGAGGGAGAGGCTCAAAATACGTAGAGCCTTTATTTTTCTTCCTAACAACCTGGTTTGTTTCTCTCCCCCTTTCTCCCCCCTCAAGACACATCCTTCACAGCTAGCAGCTCTTTCAATCATTTACTTTGGATGTCTGCTTGAGAACAAATGATCTTGCTCATGCAGATGAGTTTGCCAGACTTGTGTGTACTTTCCAGTCTCAGGCCCTTTATTGTTCTTACTGAAACCTGACCCTTTGAAACAGATACCAAGAAGAAAAAGACCAAAAAAAGAAACAGCCCACTCACAGGGGTGGGAAGATTTTTCCTGTAGCAGTAATAATACTGTGAAATACATGACCAGGAGCAAATGGGTTCCTCGGCCTTTGCAAAAATGGGCACTGTTTCGAAAACAAGCTACAGAGAAAGACTGGCATCCATTGTTTACTCATTTTTTTAAAAAAATCCACTGTTTGATGTGTCATTTCCAAATAAGATTGGCACTGGAACCCTAAATGTTCTCAATAGTGAGATCAGGGTTCCATCTATGATAGTATTGCCTTCAGGATCTGACATTTTCAGTACCTCCGCGAATCATTTGCCCACAGACCTATAGCTTCTCTGTTTGCATATACAGGCATGCCCCCATGTCCATGGGGAATACGTACCAGGTCCGCAGATATATGAAACTTTGGGAAATCTCACGCAACTTCCAACTGCCCCCATGTCTCCTGAAATCCTATGGGAAGCCTAACACCACTGGTGGGGGAGGGGGGAGGTTGGTCCAGGTGATTGTGGATAAGTGAAACCACTGTTACCGGACCAGCAGCAGATATGGGGGCATGGTACTCGTCATTAATTGGTTCCGGGAAGCACAATGAGTACCAAACACGATGAGTACCAAGCAAATTTTTTCCCATAAGAAATAATGTAAATAAATGTAATGCATTCCCAAGCCAAAGACAATACATATTTTAAGACAATTTGTAGAAAGGTAGGGTTGTATATCCTTACTTAACATGAGAAATAAACCTTTTAAAAAATCATAATAACTGTAAATAATATCAAAACTTCACTTTATCTGTACTGAGAAGAGTCCAAGTTCTTCTCCAATGAGAGAAGGAATTTGCAATTCCTCCTTAGCTTCCACTCATCCAGCTGCTTCTTTCTCTGGTCAGCCAGGCACTGTCACCATAGAGAGAGAGAAGCCTAAACTAGGGGCTTCTTCGTTCACCTTCTGCTCTATGGTGTTCCTGTTCTCCCAGGTAATGCTGACCCACCGCTCGGGTGTTGTGGGCTTGGCTCAAGTCACAAGAGGTGATTAAAAGAACCTGCATGAAGCAGAACAAGAGGTGGTAGCAAGTCATGAGGTTCACTGAGTACCAAACAAATGATTACCAGGACAAAACGTTTGCATCTAAAAGTGCTGAGTACCAGATTAAATGAGTTTCTAAACAGCTGAGTATCGAGGTATCCTTTGTAACACTTTGATCTTACTTCAAGTCCTTACGTCCAAGAACAGACTTTCAAAGCAGTTGATGGGAGGAATGCACACAAACTTTGTTTTCAAAGGGAACAGTAACTGACAGGGGTCCAAGTGAAATACAAAATTTCAGAGTTATCAAAGATGCTACCAAATTCATGCAAGATCCATAATTCTATGGAAGTTTTACAACACCAGATATTTTTACAAGAGAAACAACAACCTGAGCTTAAGCTCAAGAATTCATATTCATGTACTCAATAACCAGCCTAGGCTTGCCTACCATCTGCTCCTCTATCTCACTGTTTCTTAAAACTTTCAAGATTGTAGGACATCAAGCAATCCTTTCCTTTCTGCTGTAAAGCTATAACTGTTTTTTTTTAATTAATGAATTGATCAAATTTAAGGAATACTGAAACTCATAATTACTGTGAAGGTAGAAGGCTTCCATGCCAAGTCAGCTTCACAGATGCCTGCTTGGCCTCTACTTCATACCCTGCCTGCACTACACACTCATTAAACTAAATGCCAACAGGCCAAGGCTGATCAAAGTCTGGGTTTCATTTTGGCATCACCACTTCCATAATAGCCTGCAGATTCAATTGAGGGGCAGGGGAGATAGCACACACGTTTAAAGCCTTGTTTGTATTCACCCAGGCCTCGGATAGTGTTGGCCTACTTGGGTTTGGCTGGATGGGTATATAATACAGCCAGGTCATAGAGGAGAAGATGGGCAAGCATACACAGCTACAAACATAAACTGGAAGCTTTTGTTCCTAATTTTAATTATCATAATGTTGATGTTTTGTCCCAATTTCATAATCCCTCTAATTTTACCTGTGGCTTATTTGAGACAATCTTTCTCCAAATCACGGGTTCAGCTAGAATGCTAAGCACCAATTAAGTCAAATAAAGAAAGTAAAAGTTTCTGATCTGTTCTTGATATTTGTGCCAGAGGAAATGAGAAGGTATGAGATAAACTTGATACAGCTTATCCCCACTATGATAAACTACCATTTATTTTGAAAACTGAACTGGGCACGCACTTTTTAAAAGCCTTTGGAAAATGGTATTGGTTTAACAAAGGTATCTAGTGATATTTTGGATTTTTAAAATCGCTTTAGTATCATTACGACTGAAATGAAAAAGTAACATTTACAGGATTCTGCAGTACCTGTAATTCTGCTGCTGATAAATATATACAAAGCTACCAAGTCCAGTTCAAACATCTGGCAGCACTGCTCTTGAATCTTGGGAAAAGTTTAGCCATTCACCAACTACATCAGTGACTAGCAATTTTTTTTATTTGTGCACCCCTTGGCAGCCTATTTCCATAAATTGTACCCTTCATATTAGCAAAATGTTTGTAATTAACATAATTGTCTTACATCGTTGTTGCATGGGCCCTTGTGAAAAATGAGGCATCTCCAAATGATAAACAGAGCAAGGCATGCGACAGTATTTAAGTGATATCCCACAGTTTTAAACTTCAATTTTAACTTTTCGTCACGTTTTTAATGTGAATTATTTCTACCTTATACAAGACACAGAAACAAAAAAAAAGTCATTGGGGTACTTGTATCTTGGACGTAGCTGCTAGTTTTCAATCATCTAATCCAGCAGCTCTCAACCTTCCTAATGCCGCGACCCCTTAACGGAGTTCCTCATGTTGTGGGGACCCCCAACCATGGTGGCGGAGCATCTGGGAGGTGGGAGGGAAGGGCAGCGGGAGGCTTGTCACGACCCCTCTGAAAGGGTAATTTGACCCCCAAAGGGGTCCCAACCCCCAGGTTGAGAGCCACTGATCTAATCCATGGGCATTTTGGGATGTTTTAAAACAACAATGAACTATGGTTTTGCAAACTGGAAATGTGAATGTCACCTCTTCTGTAGTCTGACAATACACCAGTCATTGATGAACATTTGTCATGGGTACCCTTGCATTCTCGGTTCAGGTTTTCATTCCACAAATCATGATGATAAAGATCAGCAAAGAGAACAGGATAGGCTGACCCTTTCCTTGTACACCATCGAAGTCACAAGCAGTAGTAATGGTAGCAGAACACAAGGCCCTTCTGAAGGTAGCACCCAATTTCATAACATCTTGCTCCACAAAGCGTAAGTTGCCTCTCTCTGGTTAATGTCTGCAGCCTCTTAAATACATCTTATTCTTGCCTGCTAACTGATGCTTAAAAGTTCAAAAATTTTGGAAGAGTGAGATAGAAATGTCTACATAAATAAACAATGAAATATGTTGTTTATTTACGGCATGAGTCATGGCAGATTATAGGCTTGTTTATGATTACAAACTGCTGTTTCAGCAGAGCTTTAGGCTTCCTTAAGGATCTATCCAGGCTCATACATTATAGGTCCACCTGCACAGTCAACCTGCAATCAAATAAGCATAAAGCACAGGGTTGGGCAAACATAACACCCATACATTTTTCTTGACACCTAAAGAATCATAGCCTTTGAAAATGTTTCTGTGGTTTGTTATTGCGAGATTGATTTTGAAAAGTGGTTGCAAAAATGCTGAGGATCCCAGGGCAGGTGGAGAAACGCTTTTCTTTGTTTATTATTTTCTCCCCAGTTTTCCTATACTACCAGTATTTTGAATTGTTCTTCTCATGATAATCATCATTATATGGCCCCAAAGTGACTCTCAAAACCTTATCCTTGCTGAGCAGGCCTAAATGGAACTCAGTCTTCTAATTGTGAAATGTGTACACAACTGAGAGATGGCTCCTCATGTATATCTTCTAGGACAGATGCTTTTAACCTTTTGAACCTTGGGTGGTGGGGGTTAACATATGGATTTTAGAAGTTCCATGAAGCATCAGATTACTTTAAACTAACACTGTCAATATTTTTTCTGAATTTACTTATGGACAAATTTCTCAGAAGATTTCCTTAGCTTTCATCAGACTCTTAAAGGGGTCCATGGCCTAGACAGTATTAACAACCTCTGATTTAGAGTCTTTAGAAGCTCACATACAATGACTACACTCAGCGGTGATATACAAACTGTTTAAAAGCAGGTAATGTATGGACTACAATTAATTGTAAACTGAAAATAATCTGGTTACACAGGGCTCAAGCTTGCTTTCTTCTTGGGTGATTATACTTACTTCAGGAAGTATCTCTGGCCAGAAGGTGTCTTTGCCATCTCCCAGCCTGGTGGTAGGGGCACATCATCAGGAATTTCAAAAGATGACTGACGAAGATGCTGAGAAGATGACGCAGCTCCAGGAACCACACCAGAAGGGGTAAGCGCCCCTGGAGAAACTGTCCCCAACTGCAGAGAGGCTGGAGAGGAGTGTGCACGGACATGCTGCGGAGTGAGGGCTCCTGCTGTCCCAGCATCTGTGCTGGCCTGCAAAGAATTAAGCAATTCCTTAAGTCTGATGTAATCAGATAACTACTATACTTGACACATGCTCAATAACCAACTCTTTTCTTCTTAAACCATTTGACAACCTTTTCCTGCATTGCAAACCCCAAATAACTGCTACACTCACAAAGCAATCCAAAGCTGATAGTCATTTTCATTAATTAAAAAAATTCAAAACTTATTTCATACTCTTGACTTCTTATATCGTCAGGGACTAAGTGCAGTTTCAACTCTGGATAACTGTTCTGAAAGAAAAATTTTAAAATATTTATGTGGAACAAAAGAGCTTTTTCTTTTTCATGAACATATTTTCAAGCCTTGTAGTAGCTCTCCTTTTTAATAAGAAATATCTGGTTCTGGGATTTCTTTCTTTTCCTGGTCTCAACTAACTTGCTTTCCCTCCTTTGTTCCACATCTTTATCAAGGACTTCAGAGACAGCTGAGAAAGCTATTTAAATAGTATTACAAAACAGGACAAACGAGGTCCACATTGCAAATAGTAATACAGTCTGGTTTTGCTAAAATGTGTTCCAGATGACAAAAGATTTGAGGGGGAGAGGAAAAGAAAGCAAAGCAAGGCATGATTTAAAGCAGGGTGGGGCAAATCATTCTGTTCTTCAGGCTAACTTTCTTCCTCTTACTGTTTCTTTGAGGAAGAACTTAGAAATACTGCCATTTTAATACTGCATATAGCTGGAGATATGATATCTATATTCAATAGAGATCTACTGCAATGTTTACACCATTGGCATGACTGAATTACATTTTAAAGATGACAAAATTAGTCTTCAACTTTTAAGTATTATCTTCCTAGATCTTCATATCACTTTCCAATGATTACTCAAATGTCAATGTCTGTAGAAAGACTATGGAAGGATCTACATAGCCTAGATTTCTTCGTAATCGTAGCTGTAAACTCACTGAATTTGTGTTCACATTTATTATACTACACATTGTTCATAGTTGGTTGCCACTTGTTGGAAGCCCATCTTACCATAAGACTAAAGGCAATCTGAGGTTTTTAAAAAGCAGGATTTTACAGCTAGGAAAGAGTGATACAAAAGTCTTGTACTTTTTCTTAACCGGACCTGCATGGTTCTATCTATCAAATAGAGACACCAGAAACACTTTTTGGGCTGTGTCCAGACAGAGCCTAAAACCCAGTATTATCCCAGCACTATATTGGAACTGCCACAGGTATCTGCTGCAATCCCAACATAGCCTTCGGATAAAGGAATAACGGGTTTTCCAGAAATAGCAACATTGCTTACCTTGTCTGGGTGCTTGCCCTCGGGGTCATACTTGTTGAAAATGCCCACTGCACAAACACAGGGGAGATGTTTGCACCTTTCCAGGTATTCTGTACAATCAGAATACACAGAAATACCTACCACACCACTGAAGGGGCAAACACTAGACTAGGTAAGGTGCCAGGCTTGCCCCACCAATTTCATCCTACCGTTTAGCAGGGACAGTTGGAGGCAATCATGGGATCTAAACAGGTTCTTACACTTTTCTCTTGCCATCTCTATGTACCTATCTGCTCTTCACAGTCTGGAATTTTTATTATTTGGGCTTTTTAAAACTGTGGGATTCATTTTGTGGAGCAGCTAGATATTACAATAAATAAAGTATGGCAAATATTCATAATACTTTTTATTCATTTGAAATAGTTGTATACTGTACTGCCCTTCAATGAAAAACACTGGGCTAATTCATAAGATCGAGAGATTAAAATCTATAGCAAGTAAAGTCATGTAGTTAGCAATCACCAAATGCCAGAGTAAACAAATAGCATGCTTTAAGCCTATATGCTTTTCCTCTATTATATTTGGACAGCAGTGTCTTATATCCAAATCAAAAGTGCAGTGCTTTCTCTACAGGTTTAATTTCTTGATGGTACATCTGGATAGTTGCCTTGGATTTCCACATTCCCTACTTTAGAATGAAATGAGTCAAGGCAACCATAGAAAACTAAGCAATACCTTGCTGGATGGGACAGGTGGCACATCTAGTCCAGCAACCTTTCCTTACAGTGGCCAACCAGATGCATATGGAAATCCACAAGGAAAACACAAGCACAGTAATTTCTCCTGTGTGATATATCCCAAGAACCAACTTTTAAAATCATACCATATATCAAAGTTGGTCACACAGCCAATAGAGCCAAGAACCACTGTAGCCCTATCTTCCAAAAAAACTGCCCACACCTTTTTTCAAGCTATCCAACCTGGTTCTAGTGTTTTCATGAAGCAAAATAAACTTATCCATGCCATCCACACCAAGCATAATTTTATACACTTTTATTATGTTTTCACTTGCCTCCTTTCTAAAATAAAACCACTAAATGTTACAACATTCCCTCACTGGAAAACTCCTCTAACTCCTTAATCATTTTGGTTATCCCCTTCTGAATCTGTTCTAACCTTACCATATTGTTTCTCTGAGACCAAAGATGTACATAATATTCAAGATATTATGCCACTGGTTTGCATAAGGATACTATAATACCTTCAGGTTTACCTTCAGTGCCATTTTTTATTATTCCTAATACTATTAGCTTAATTTCTACCCAATTCACGCTGATTTGAATAATCTATTGCACCAAAGATTTATTTTCTGGTTAGTCACAAACAACTCAGATCTCAAAGGTCACCCAGCTGGTTTTTGTGGAGGAGTGTGGAATCAAACCCGGTATTCCCAGATATTAGTCCAGCTCCCTAACCACTAGACCAAACTGGCTCATTAGGAGTCCAACCTGGAAGTTACCAGAGCAAGTGTCACTGTGGTCAGACTGTCACTGTCCAGAAAGGGCCACAGCTGGTATTTGAAGCTGCAATCATCTCATATGGCAATCATCTTTTTTTAAAAAACATTTTATTCACATTTTCACATACATTTACACATAGATTAACACATATATACAAACCAGGAATACAAACCAGTCAATACTATTTACATTAATATACCATTCTTATAATCACTATATCCTGGTGTTTATTTGCACATTATTATATCCACCCACCCTTCCCTCCCCCCCTTGGATAGATGGTACAGGTGGGGGGGCCATGAATTATTGAACGTTATGAAATTGGTTCTAAGACAATAAGAAAATAGATATATGGCAATCATCTCATATGATGTGTCAATGCATCACAGGAAGTGGTGAGCTCTCCTTCACTGGAGGCTGACAGACATTGGTCTGGGACAGTTTAGTGAATCCTGCATTGAGCAGGGGGCCAGGCAGGATGTACCTGGAGGTCCCTTTCAATTCTATGATTCTATATTATACCCAATTTTTGCCACGTGTAGTACATTTTAGCTACATGTAGGGCATTTTAGTCTCTGTCAGGATAAAGGAGAAAACACCAATCACCTCCACCAGATTAGTCCAAATTCTTGGGGTGGATAACAGCACATCCACAGTGGTTTTATGAACCATTAGGTGCCAAAGCTAGCAAAATCCAAAATACTTGTAAGCCAAATCTCAGTCCCAAACTAACTCTTATCCAGTCACTATCAGGCAACTTTAAAAATTCTTGGCCTGTGTCAATACATTTATTCTACTTTGAAGGTAGTTATTTTTTAAATAATGTTATTTGTCTGAATGTCTGCAAACCTTTAGACTCAAAGCATGCATGCAGTTCAAATTCAGATTAATGCCAGCTTGTGAATAAAAAAATCATTTGATGTTTACAGCGGTTTCTGCTCATGCTAATAACTTCTCCTCTGCATTTGTCATGAAAGCATTAGATACTGAACCTAGATGGAAAGTATGTGATAAGCCTGTATTGCATTAAAGGTTCAAAGGCAGCAAAACCAATCCTCTGCTACTTGCAGTTCTCTAACTTCAACACAGCCCTACACTTTTTTCATTTAATATCTGTCAAGAGAATTAATACTTGGGCAAAGAGCTATATGCCAAAGTTCAATCCTATTTTTTTAAAGCCACACACAATGCAAAGCCCTCCTTTTAGAAGGATTTAATAATGGAAAAGCTGACATAATTAGTCATAGAAATTTCAGAAGCTGTTAAAAGGATATGCAGTCATAGTTCATAATGAAAACTTTCTTTTTAAACAATGATTATTTACATCAGTAAAAATTAGAACCAATAAATTCATTTTAGGATGTTTTATTTCACTCAAGTTTATGGTCTGCAAAGCTGTGCTTCCATAAACTGATTTCGAGACTCAGAACTACCACAGTCCACATCAGCATCAACAGAGGAGCTATAATGCATTAAGCAAAATTCATATACAGTGCCTGACAAAAGTTCTGTCGCTTATCCATGTTGTTGAAACCAAAGCCTATAACCTGACTTAAAATTCATCCATTGGTTTTAAAAATGACTCATATGAAAGCAGAAACCCTCCCAAATGAGGTTTTTAAAAAGAAAATAAATTTGCTTCACTGCTGAAATATTGATCATTTCATGAACACAGAAAGGTCAGATTTTGGCTAGACAAAAGTTTTGTCGCTCACAAAAAGTAATGTGAAAATCAAACAGATAATTCACTTCAAATACAAAGATATGTTTCATAACATTGGTGAATGAAGTTGTGGTGCTATTAGAGCCATATTTAATATTTTGTGTGACTTCCATGAGCCTGAAGGACTGCATCCATGCGTTTCGGCAATGATTCATACAATTTATTGATGAAGTCATCAGGAATAGTAAAGAATGCAGTTTTACATGCCTCCCAGAGTTCATCAAGATTCTTTGGTTTTGGGTTCCAAGCTTCCTCTTTCATCCTACCCCAAACATGCTCAATGATGTTCATATCTGGTGACTGGGCTGGCCAGTCCTGGAACACCTTGATCTTCTTTGCCTTGAGAAACTTTGATGTAGAGATGGATGTATGAGATGGAGCGCCATCCTGCTGCAAAATTTGACCCCTTTTATGATTGGGAATGTAAGAGGTAGCTAATACGTCTTGATATTTTAGGCTATTGATATTGCCTTCCACCTTGCAAATGTTTCGCACACCCCTATACTGAATGTAACCCCAGACCATGATCTTTCCACCACCAAACTTAACTGTTTTCTGGGTATATCTTGGATCCATACTGTAGGTCTCCTGCAGTATTTGCGGCAGTTGTGGTACAATTCAACTGAAGATTCATCTGAGAAATCCACCTTCTGCCACTTTTCCAGCGTCCATCCGTTTAGTAGGCTGTGGGCCTTGGCAAATACCAGTTTTTTAATTGCCTTTTGTTTAGTGCTGGCTTCTGGGCACTGATTCGACCATGGAGGCCATTTTGAGACAGAATCCTACAAACTGTTCTAGTTGACACAGGGACTTGAGGTGACCAGGCCCGTTGGAGCTCTGCTGCAGTGGAAGAAGCGCTGGCTTTTGATTTTTGAACCAACAAACGTTCCTCCTAAGCAGTCGTCTTGTGGGGTCTGCCAGACCTGGGCTTGTCAAAAACATCTCCAGTCTCTTCAAATCTTTTTGTAATTCTTTGTACTTGACGCTGAGACACATTAAAGGTGCCAGCCACCTCTGCAGAGGATCTGGTCTTCAGTCTCCTGATAATCAAGGCTTTGGTCGCAGGCTGGATTTTTGGCATGTTGTCAGAGGTCAAGTTGCAGTTCAAGTGAAGGTGTGGAGTGCTGGAGTTCTTTTTATACACACCCACTAATTATCTGATCAATTAGTGAGCACAGGTGAGGCTGTAAACTAGGATTAGGTGCGTTATATGACAAGGCGACAAAACTTTTGTCTAGCCAAAATCTGACCTTTCTGTGTTCATTAAATGATCAATATTTCAGCAGTGAAGCAAATTTATTTTCTTTTTAAAAACCTCATTTGGGAGGGTTTCAGCTTTCATATGAGTAATTTCTAAAACCAATGGATGAATTTTAAGTCACGTTATAGGCTTTGGTTTCAACAACATGGATAAGCGACAAAACTTTTGTCAGGCACTGTACACATCTTGCCATGTTTAGAAATCTTATAGATTCTGGGTTCCTAAACTGTGGCCTGTGAACCCCTGGGGTTCTGTGAAGGCCTCATAGGCAGTCTGTGTTCTAGGAGTAGGGCAGGGGCAGTCTAGATCTGGTCTAAGGATGGAGTGGGCCAGACTAGGGGCAGGGTTTGGGCATATTTTTGAAGACAGTGGTGGTTTGAGGCAAAAGAAGGTATTTGAAGGAGGTCTGTAGTAAAGTGGTAAAGGTTAAAAACTGCTGCTGTAGACTATACCATGATAAAATATCACTAGGATTTAATTCTACATAAGAACATAATAGGAGCACTGCTGGATCAGGCCACAGCCCATCTAGTCCACCATTCTGTCACACACAGTGGTCCACCAACTGCCCATGGGCATCTCAAGCAGAGACAAGGGCAAACCTTCTTCTGCTCTTGAATCCCAGCAAATGGCCTTAAAAGTATCCTGCTTGTTCCCCTTAACTGAAAGATGTACTTAGGCATCCATTCTAATAGCCATTGATAGATCTGTCATCCATAAATTTGTCTACCCCTTCTTTTTAAGCCATCTAGGCTGGTAGATGTTACCACCTCTTCTGGCAGCAAATTCCATAAACCGGGAAGAAATACTTCCCGTGTCTGATCCAACTCTCCTACCCATCAGCTACATAGAGTGCCCCCTGGTTCTAGTGTTGTGTGATAGAGAAATTTTCTCTATCTACCTTTTCTATACCGTGCATGATTTTATATAATTCAATTAGATCCCCTCTTGAACAACATCTTTCCAGACTGAAGAGGCCTAGACGTTCCAGTCTGATTTCGTAATGGAGGTGTTCCAGCCCCTTAATCATTCTGGTTGCCCTTTTCTGCACCTTTTCCAGTTCCTCAATATACTTTTTGAGGTGTGGTGACCAGAATTGTACACAATATTCCAAATGTGGCCTCACCATAGATTTATAAAGAGGCAAAATGACACTTGCTGACTTGCTTTCTATTCCCTTCCTAATTATTCCCAGCACTGAATTAGTTTTTTTTCACTGCTGCTGCAGACTGGGCTGACACCTTCATTGAACTGTCCACCAGAATCCTAAGATCCCTTTCCTGGTGTGTTGCAGAGAGCTCAGCCCCCATCAGTTTATAGGTAATTTGGATTTTTGGCCCCAATGTGCATTACTTTGCACTTCACCCAATCCTAAGAGATCCCTCTGGAGCTCTTGGCAATCTCTTTCAGTTTTTACTACCCTAAATAATTTAGTATCATTCAGCAGACTTTGTTATTTTACTATGTACCCCTTCTTCTAGATCACTGATGCATAAATTAAAATTAATTCTGTGAATTAACATTAGTTCCTTCTTTGAACATCTCTCATTAAATATATATTTTACAACACTGTACAAAAATTTAAGATAGATCAGTTTAATAAACTTTCTAAAGTCACTCTATTTATGTCTATTAGCATAAGTATTATCTGTAAATACTTATCTAGTGAAACCAAATTTGTTGAAAGTAAAGATTTTGGTCCCCATTGTTCTCTTAAAACTGAGTCCTCCTCAAATCAAGCTAGGCACTGTTATGAGATCAAAGTTCTTTCTCTAGTTAATTAATTCATTTCATTCTTCAGCCTCCGTCTCTGTTACATAATGGACAAGAATATGATGCAATGAAAACAAGCACTGGCATGATACAGAATCTTGTCTAAAAAAGTAGAAAATTGAAGCCACTATAGTTTTATCTCCTCCTCTGAAAGCCCACTTTCCAGAATGCAGGGGACTGGTAGGAATCCAGCGTATCATGCCTCTGAACTAGCAAACTGAAAGACCTTACTAAAGCTTCCCTACAAGATAAGGAACAGTTGTTGCAAGCATTCCAGGATGCCTGACAGGATAGAGTGATCCTACTTCACAAGAACAGGGAAGAAGCACTGTTCAAAGAAGGAACTAATTAAATGCTCTAGCACAGGGATGGCTAAACCATGACACCCCAACTGCTGATGAACTACAAATGTAATCAGCCCACCCTCCTGATATGGTGAACATTTGGCCAATCTTACATTTGAGAGGGATATAATCCACTGGATCTCCAGGTACAGTTAGAAGGCAATGTCTGAAACAATGGATAGCTGCTGTTATCCTGTTTAGACAATACTAAGCCAAGTAGACAATGGTCTGAAAGTTTCCTGTGTTCCTATGAGAGGGTTGCATCATCAGCATCTTCCATTTATAAAAAAAAAGGAGAGAGAAAAATAGAGCATATAAGTGAGGAAAAGAGAAACTAGCTCAAATTAAACCATCTTCAGATTTGTAACAACAACAAAAAATCCAAATAGAAAGTCAACTTTCTAATAAGAGCCAGAAGGAAGAAAAGTGAAGTCTTCCTGCTAGTAAAAAGGCAGCTTCCCCATTCTGCATGAGCAGAAATGTAATATAGAAAATAAATGAATTCTAACAAATGTTGGTAAAGGGGAAAAACTAAAAGAAACAGCGGATCCAAAGGAATCTGAAAGAGAAGGTGAAAGAACAATTTTATCTCTCATCCCATGAAGCTGGAAACATAAGAAGCTGAACGAAAGCCTACCAAACAACCAAAATTCCATTACAACAGAGAAGATGCATTTCTGTTGCTTATTGAATGCATAGGTCTGGAACTTCCTCTTTTAAAGATAATAACTATCAATTATAGCTGCCTACTACTACATGTTCACAACAGCCTTGAAGAGCAGGCAACAAAAGAAAGTGCCTACTTCCCAGCAACAGAAAGGAAAAAGTGTAAAAGGACAGCAGTATGCCAGCACTAACCCAAAGGAAAAGGGTAATCCAAAAGACCTACACATGCTTGAAAACCACAAAGTGGGAGCCTTCTTATAATTTCAGTACACTCAGAGGTGTGAGGGGTTGCAGCACACGAAAGGGCCATCGCTGTCTGGGTTCTTTCAGATAAGGGCAGCAAACGTAATAATAAAAAGGAAGCAAATTAAAGTTGCCTCTTGACCTCCAGGGCCCAAGAAACATTAAGTATGGTCCATTCTGAAAATGAAAGCAGCAAAGAAAAGAATAAGGATCCAAGTCCAAATCCTCTCTCCAAAATAACTTGTCACGAAGAGACACAACACCAACTATTCTCACTTAGTGTAACTTCACAAAATTGGTGAAGTAATCAAATTATAGAGCAAGTATAGTGTTACAGAATGCAAGTTAACAAATCATAGGCGGCATCCACAAAGGTGTGGTAGGAGCTATCCCAGGAGTGGGAGGTACAAGATCTGTATTAGTGAAGTGTCTCACTGCCCTGACAGATCAGGGCCTCCAAAAGCCTCGTGGCTGTGGAATTAACAGTTCCACAGTTGTGAGGGTTCTGTCCATGCTGTTTCTGCAATCACTAGAAAGGGCCACAGTTGTTGGTCCCTTCTGATCTGACAAAAGTCTGGTACTGGAAGAAATCATCTGGTTAATTCACTTTCACCCTAACTCTGCATGACAAAGGAAGCAGCGAATATGCTGGCAATCCATGCTCAGAGTTGGTTAATCCCACCCTATGCTGGGATGATTCCCAGGATGGTGCCTACAGCTCCAGGGTGTCCCATGCACCAGAAGTAGGCAAGCCCGTCTATGCATCAAGCACTGCAAGCATTCAAGGAGTGGGCTTTCTAAACCATTTGGATGCAGCCACTGATTTACAGCTTAATGCTTAAACAAATCCTTCTCCTCACTGTAAAACTAAAATGACAAAAACATCAGACTACTTTCAAAGAAACAACGTTTCATTATTATTTGCCAGAGTGTGCATTGCTTCCCAACCAGGAGTAGTTCTGGGTGGGTCAGGGTATCTTTAAATGACGGATACAAAGAATCAAGCACCTTGCATGTCACTCTTGACCTGGAGACCCTTGCTTGTTGTTTTCTACAGCATTTTTGTATACCTAAGGAAAAGGACATAGGCATATGCAGGAAGCACTTCAATGTTGATTGCTACACTGGATCCATCTCTTCTAAGATATCAAGCAGCTTAGGAAAACTTGTTTCATTCTAATTATAATTGGACTCCAAAATCTGTGGTGTATTTTCACTGAATTTAAGAATACAATATAGATTTTAAGCAGTGCTGACCACTAGTTTAATGTTTAAAATGATAAAATAGGCATATATAACAAGAATATGGATAAATATATCACACACAGGCACAGTATTCCATGCCATACACATCTTCAACTTAATGGAAGAAAGAAATGTTGCACATGAAGGCTGACTTCAGCTATGGTCCTTTCTGCAGATCCAGATTAAGGCCCTGTATGGTATGCATCCAGGGGTGTTTTTCCACTGCAGCACTTAGATCTGGATCTAAGAAGATCCGGATCTAAGGAATGGGTACATTTCTTAATCCGGATCTAGTAGATCTGGATTAAGGGAAGCACCCAATGTGTTTCCACAGGAGGTGTAGCACCCATTAGCAATGGGTGCTAACACCCCTGCTGTGGAAACAGCTTTGCACCCATCTGGGGAATCCGGATCGACCCACAAGGGGTTGGTCCATTACCCCAGGTGTTTTGGGGGGCAGGGGGGGCAGTCTTCAAAGCAACTTCGAAGTGATTTCAAAGCTGACTTCAAAGTCACTTCGAAGTGACTTCAAAGACAATGTTGGGGGGGGGTTCCCAAAGGTGCATCCCCTCCCCCTAGCCTCCTTTGGACCCCATTGCCTGTTTCCAGTGGAAACAGGCTCCCTTTAATCTGGATTTTCTGGGAGAAGACCCCATTGTACAGAAAATCCAGATTAAAGGCCAAAATGTACCCATTAGATCCGGATTTCCCCAATGGCAGTGGAAACAATCGGGTCCCAAATGGGTGCCGTAGTGGAAATGGGGTCATCCAGCTCACACCCAAATGGGTCCTAAATGGGTGCAAAAATGGGTACTTTTGACAGTGGAAAAACACCCCAGGTCTCTACATCTGCATGCTAATGCAGATCTAGGAGGCCACCGCTCCTGCTGGTACAGCTGCATCTGCTTTAAGAGGAGGCCTTAATCTGGATCACTGGTAGACCCATTCAGTTGGGTCTAGCTGTGGACTAGTGTGGCCCTAATCCAGAACTCGGGAAGCATGCGCAGAAAGCATGTCTCCTGTGCTCAGGACTACCAGAGGGTATACTTTGGTGGTGCACTAAAAAACATCCCCAGAAGCCCTCCTAGCCCTTGGATGTGTGGGGGTGCAGCTGTGAAGCTCACACGAACTTTGAGGTCACAGTGGGCTGATCCGGATCAGTGTCGTTAGTGTAGACAGCATCAATCCCACTCACTCCTTCCCATGGTACTTATTAGTGGACCTGGCTATTACAGACTATTACAGATTAAAAACAGGTAAAGGCAGAAAGGCCAAGGAGGCTGTAGAAAAGCAAAGAAAGCATTCACTCTGACTTGGCTACTCCGGACATTCACGTCGACCTAACTTACACTGATGTCTCAAAGGGCACAAATAGCTATATTTACATAAATTACATATGCCCATAGTTCATTTGTCACCCACTTTCAAGGTCTCCTCTCCCATTTCCCAAAATTGTTATCTTCCTCTTTTTAATATTTAGATTTATCTCTCTCTGAACCACTCACTCCTAAGCCATCAAGTAAGTGAATGCAAGGCTTAGAGCAACCTACCTCGGGTTACACCAAAATCTTCCTGGCTTAGCACTTGGGATGGTTCAGCTATCCAAACAGTGTAGAACCAGTTCAGCTACTCTGAACGGCTCTGCATGGTTCAGATAGTGAAACTGTGAGCCAGGAAGGCAGTAGCTTGGCACAACATGAGACTAAATCATACCAGGCCTTACATTCACACCCCAGCACAGCACATGACTAAGAAGGTGGTTCAAAGCACATGCTTTCTTGCTGATCTCTGTACAACTGATAAATTGAAAGCAACTATATAGTAGACCCTTCCCCCATATCCGCAAGTTCACAACTCACAGCTTTAGGGAGTTCTATTATGGGGGATACTTGTATAAGTTTGCACACAGAAAACAGTTTTGACCAAGGAGGTAAGGTTCATTTTCTGGTTCCCCTCATACTTGTATCCCTCAATATATGTAGTTTGGGCAAGTACTAACCCTCATGGAGGTGAGTGGACTACTACATTCATAATCATATTTCACTTCTGTGTAGGTACAGGCATTCTGCATAACCTCAGGAACACTGCACAGGTCTCTTTACCTTTCATTCATAACTCTGTTACGCCCTAATGCACAGCAGTTGTAAAACTTTCTCCCCCTCTCACTTCCTCTTTGTGGTAGGTCCGGGAAAATCCCTCTAAGCTAGGGATGTGAATCCTGTCGTTGCAGTTGTGGTCAGAGATGCAGGGAAATGCTAGTCCTGAAACCTCTGGAATGCCATTCTTGCCTTCCAAGCCGAACCCTCCCCAGAAAGAGACCTATGCCTAAGCAAGCACTTATGCTTCAAAGGGTACAAAGCCTTACAGACAAAACAGCAGTTCAGGAAGATCAAAATGAGGCTTCCACATGCAGCCCCTTTCTTACCATTCTGCAGTGCCAAATCACAGGACATCTCAAACTGAAAACCAGAGTTCTACTGTATACCACTGTGGATAGATTTCATGGTGTATTTGTTTTTTTACATTTAGTTGTATTATGCATTGCCTTGGTGTTTAGACCAGTACTTCTCAATACAGTCAATAATAGTTTTTCATAGATAACTCAAATTCAAGAGGGAACGAGCCTTTTCCCTCCCCATCCCTTCTGCCTTTACAAATCTACACAAGCATACATAAAAGTCTCCAAAATGCCAGCAACTTCTCAGACAAGAAACTGAAAACAATATTACTGCATTCTCTGCTTACGAAGAAGCTGGGAGTCAAGGGTTCAAATTCCCATACAGACAGCAATGAAATTCAGAGGTTTGATTCCAGATCAGTGACTGTTTCACATTTAGACTACTTTGCAGGGTTGTTGTAAGAGTAAAGTAGTGAGGAAAAAAATATGTTTGCTGGGAAAAGGGAGGTATGTAGATGCTAAAATAAACTGAGAAACCAGCAACACCATTTAATACTAAATAAAATGCTGTAATTCTTGTAGAGAAAGATAGATTTCATTCCTCTAAGGATCCAACTTTGATCAAGTACTTTCCTTACCTTACCACATGAGGAAACGGGGCATATAAAAAAATCTCTACTGAAAATCTGAGCACCTGAATCCTGCCAAACAAATTCCATCAAACCTGGGGCTCATTTCTAGGGAAACCGTCAAACACACAAGTTTCCAAATTCATAAAACCTGAGGCTTTTAATTCCAGTGACTTTTGCTACACTCAAACTCCTACTGAAGTTTGGACCAACTTCTACTGAGTAGGCCAGACCTCCAAATTCTCAAATCGTCTCTGAATAACTTTTCAGGGCTACTGACTTTTGCTGAATTTCGACTCCTAGGTTGTGATCACACCTGAAGTTCAATCCGGCTTCAGTCCACCTTCATAGCAAGAGAACACATCAGCAAAGTGACCAGTAGTTTTCTTTCCACATTATCTATCCCAAAGGGGGATTTTTCTGAGCTTTTCAACACTGAAAGAAAACTGCCTATCACTTTGCTGATGCGTCCTCTCACTCCGAAAGCGGACTGAGGCTGGATTGAACTGTGGATTGACTCTCAGTCTAGGAGTCGAAATTCAGCAAAAGTCAGTAGCACTGAAAAGTTACTCAGTTATTCTGTGGTGTATTTTTACTGAATTTAAAAATACATTTTTGCTCTGAAAGTGGACTGAAGCTGGATTAAACCTTACCTGCGACCACAGCCCCTAAACTGGTTGGACCTATTTCTATGGAGCAGGCCAGACGCCCAAACCCTCCAAATCTCCACAACTAACGCACTTTTCTTTTCTTTTTTTGCTGAATATGGACGGCGCCTACCGCAGCTTGGACCCACCTCCCTCTGTGAAACAACAACAGGCCAGACCCTCAGATGGTGTAAAATAAATAAATAACATTAAAAACCCACAATCCGGGGCCTGGTGGTGGTTTAACTCTCAAAAAAAGGCTCGACGTCGAATTCAAACTGGACGTCGCCCATTCCTACGGCACAGGCCAGGGTGGAAATCCGTCCGGTCCCCCCACCCCACCCCCCGAGCGGAAATTTCGGCTTCACAATATCCGGCGCGACTACTTTCGAAGTGGCTCCGAATTAGAGGGGGGGCGGAGAGAGAAACTTTTCTCCCCCTCCCCCCTTCCTCCCACCCCCCACCTCAGAGCCCGCCCTTCCCTCACGCTGCCTGAAGAGGGCGGAGGCGTCAGCAGCGGCGCCTCCTCACCTGCCTGCCCGCCTGCCCGGGCGGCCCCTGGCGCTCTCTCCCTCGCCGCCCGCCCGCCCTCCCCCTGCGCGCTCCTCCCCTCACCTGGCGGGAGTGGGCCTTGGGCTCGGGCGGCTTGAAGAAGGAGTCGGGCAGCTTCCGGAGCCTCATGGGCAGCGTGTGGGGCACGTTGGCGCCCTTGGGGTTCATGACGGCGTTGAAAAGAGCCTCCAAGTCGGTCTCGGAGTCGCCGCGGACGTGGACGATCTGGTGGCCGGCCGGGGGGGCGCCCGACACGCCGCCGCCGCCGGACCCTCCAAGCTGGGACGGCGGCGGCGGCGGCTGCCCTGAAGGCGGCGGCGGCGGCTGGGACGATGCCGCCGCTCCTGCTGGCGGCGGTGGCGGCTGCTGGGGCTGCTGCTGCTGCTGGGGCTGCCCGGCGGCGGCGGCGGCGTCCATGGCTGGCTAGCGCTCCCGTCCCTGCTTGAGCCGCTTCTCTTACGCCCCAGCTCCGGACGCACCGTCCCGCATGCCCCGCTCGGCTGCTCCTCCTGCCCGCTGGCTGCGTCCCTCGCTGTGCCTCGCCGCCGGCCGGCCGGACTCCCTTCCTCCCTCCTTCCTTCCAACGAAGAGGAAACTTGGCCAACTGCGTCTTTTCCCCAATCCGGCCCGTCCGTCCGTCCAGCAAAGTCTCTGCGCGCTCGTCCGTTCGGTAGCGGGAGGTTACCTGTAGATCCAGAGATCTAGGGATCAACGCGGGCAGGATTTCTACGCGCGACCGTGTCGAAAGATCGCTCGATCCCTCTCTCGAGGGACTCGCTCCCTGTACAAACACTCGCAAACAAAAGTTCTAAGACGCGCCCGCCCGAGCCAGCTCCGCCCAGCGCGGGCCCGCCCGCACCGAATCCTGGCTGGGCTTAATAGAGCCCAGCCGGCGGGAGGCGCCTGCGTCTCTTCTCGGGCCCGGCCGCAAGGGATTCAAGGAGAAGAGCGTTGCACAGATTTTTTTTACCTGCCGTAGAGTGATTTTTCTCCTCCCGGCACGCGTTCTCGCTAGGCTGAGCGTATAACCTCTTGCTTGCTTGCGTGCTCCCCGCCCGCAAGCAGTTAAGTGTACTGGCTTCCCCCGGTTTGAGAAGTTTTCTACTTTTCAAACGACCGCCCGAGCCACGTTTGATGTAGTTAAGATGTCCGACAACCAAGTGCTTTATAGTTTCCCTTTAAAAAAAGTTTTCCAGCCCTCTTGCAGAGAGTCGAGGAGGAGGGGAAATGGGGGTCGCTCCTCTCTGCACCCCCACGCCAGAAAAGAAAACGGAAACAAGGGTTTTCCAACACGCAACAGGGAGATACACACTGACACACATCGGTGGGGGTGGGGGGAAATCAGGGCAGAATGGCTCAACCATGCAAACTGGGGCTGGATAAATCAAGAGCAGCTTCCCACTATCGCCACTGATCGCAATGGCCTGGCGAGGAAAATGTATCCCTTCGTGTTTATATTGGCTCCTCTCTTCCTCGAAGGCGCTCCAAAGCGACGTGCAATCGCAGGGCTTCGTTGCAGGGGGGCAAATGAAATGGCTAGGATGAGAAGGAAGAGAAGAAGAAAGAGTGCGATCCCCTCCTCCGTCTCCCCTTGCAAACCTCCACTTCGGAGGTTGTCAAACTGGTCTGGGGATTCTGTTAAGGATTCGTCCCATAAAGCTGTGGAGTAGCTGAAAGAAATAATTAAAAGGATATTTATTAGGGCTGCGCTGGATTCTGTTTCGCCCTCGTTTTAAAACAGACTTGGTGGCACAATCCTTATCCTAGTGGGACCAGCACTCTTCTCAAGAGTAAAGCCAGCTGGAGTTGCTGGATCCAAACGTAACCCACCCAGGAACAAAAAAGATGCAGCTGAGCTGGAAAAGAGAGGAGGAACTTCCGTACAAGGAAAGGTTGCAACGCCTGGGGCTTTTTAGACTTGGAAGGAGACAGATGAGAGGAGACTTTGAATGTGATGTATAAAATTAGGCATGGCGTGGACAAAGTGGAAAACGTTGATGAAACTGAACTCTGGATAGATGAAAGGAATATATGTAGATCTATAGTGTGTGCAGTTTACTCCCATGAGATGTGGCACTGATTGCCAGCTTGGATGGTTTCAGAAAAGATTTGGACCAGATTGTGGAAATCAGGCTGATGGCAGGAAGAGGTGGTACGTATTCCAAACACCAGCTGCTGGGAGACTGCAAGCAAAGCAGCCCCCTGGCTGGTTGGCCACTGTGGGGAAATTTGCACTTTGCCCCCATGCCCTAGGAGGCGAAGCTGCTAGAATGCTCCGGCCATGCTCACTTGTGGATGGCTACAGCATTCTAAACTTAACCTAAGTGCAACTGGAAGCCTAGATGGTGGCCCCCGTGGTCACACATGCACCACTGGGTCGTATAGCCCCCCTGCACCTCTTCCACCCCGAAGAGGTGCAGATGGGAGCTTGCCAGGCTGTCCCAGCCCAGCAACTAGTATAGGTGTTGAGCAGTTTTAACTGCTGCGCGGCTATACTGCTCAAGGGTTGCTCCATGTGGTGCAGATACAGTGTAGGAATTCCCCCTGCTTGTACTATGCACCAAAGTGTGGAAAGGCCCTGAGAGAGCAGAGTGCTGGACTAAGGGTCTGATCCAAGGGGGAATTTCTTATGTTCCTAACTACTGCCTAACAGATACCATTTTTAGCTAGGCAAGTCTTTGGTTGATAGAGCAGCCACTGAGATCCTGAGTATATTATCGATAGGAGATCCACTGTGAGTTAGTCCAAGCATTCTCTCTTCTAGCCTTCTACTGTCCGTGTGGTGGGAACACAGACAGATGAAGTTTCCCTAAGTTGGAGAGACAGGCAGGATGCCTCTGAAGGTCGTTTGCAGGGAATTGAGGACAGGTGAAAGTTTTGCCTTTGTATTCTGGTTGAGAGTGCCCAGAAGAAATTGTTGGGCAACTGTGTAAGACAGTTTGCTGAACTAGACGAGTTACAGCCTGATCCTGCAGCGGTCTTATGTTCATCACCAACACTTTCCACTTGTGTCCAAAACTCAGCTTGGTTGCAGTAGAGCAAGGTTTGGATTGCAGTGTAAGCAGGATGTTACAACTATCAGGCAAGTTCGGATTTTGTCAGGGACCCAGGAAGTCTAGAGGAGCCCACTGATAGCGTTATCTGACCATGTTTTGGTCTCAGTCCGTATGTTATGAAAGACACATTTTTCTTTGTCCATGACACATTCCATCCTATCTATATCTCTTGTGTGCAAGGTTTAATCTGAACAGAGCTGCATTGTTGAAAAAGATCTTGATTTAGAACCTGTGCTTTTTCATACTCTACCATTGGAATAGTTTATTTCTTTGCCCTTTTCCCAGAATGATTTAGTGATAAGAACTTGAGAATGTGGGCAATTCTACACTGACCAATATACTAGATCAGCAAGTGTACACTGCTCACAGGTGTGGTCTAAGAGAGGCTCTGCCTAAGATCTTTCTTAGACTGCAACAGAAAGGAGGCTCCTAATATGCTTGCTAATCCATCATACCAGCCAGTGTGAAATTGTCTTATAAGGAGGTAATCTGGTCCAGCTCTCTCTTCTCACATTGGCTAACCAGAGGCATATGGAAACCCTAAAGCAGAAGCCAATTCACACTTGGCCTTGTTTGCAATAGGTGAACATCTGGGAAGGTGCATCTGCACTTGCAGGAGGCGCTTACAGCCCAGAAACAGCTCCTGCCTGCCTAGACGTTCACTTATCACAAAGTAGTGTGGCGCACAAAATCACACACATGCGACCTAACCTTCACCAATCGTGACCACAAACTTTCATGTCGTGTCCAGCGGTGAGCATTCACACCATTTCCAGTGCGAGGGGTCATTTGAAGTGCTGTGCAAGCTCGATCAAAATGGCAGCACCCTGGCAGGAATCAGATGTGAGATTGGATGGAGGTAAGTGTCTGGTTGCATGAGAGATAGAGTGCTGTGTACTAGCATTCTCCAGTGCAAACACTTGTGCACATTTCTTCAGTGCAGAAATGCCCCAGGACATGGACAGAACTAGCCTTACTCACAGTCTCCTAGCAAGTAGCCTAACATTTAAAGGCATGCTACCATCACTACTAAAGGCCATCAGGACTGACAAGTTATCCTGAAGTCATCCAAGCTACTGTCCACCACCACATCTCATAGTATTGAATCCCATCATTTAACTAAATGCTGATTGAAGAAATACTGCACATCCTTTTGTTGGTCTAGATTCTTCAAGGTTCTGTTTCATTAGGTTGTCCCTGCTAATCATAATTGTATACACTTCATGTCCCACCTCAACTCATCTTCTTTCTAAACCAAAAGTCTCAAACACTGCAGTCTTTTGTTGTAAGGAATTTCCTCTAGATCCTTGATCATTTGTTATCCTCTTTTAAAGCTGTCCTAACTATGCTCTATCATTTTTACGATACCAAAAGATCTCAAAAACCCTAAAATAGTTAAGACTTTCCCATTGTCTTATTGACGAGACTTGAATAAGTCCCATGCATCTAAATGTTTGGTAATTTTGTCTTTCATAAGGCTTTTGGTTGTATTCCCTGGAACAGAAAAGCTCAGAGTCTTAATTTTCTGAGCCTAATTTTCTTCAGTGGTTTTTAAAAATGGGACTTTCCTCAAAATTTGTTATTTTCTTTCTTCCTTAGGAGAAACCTTCCATTTTCCAAAGATACTTTCTTATTACTAATATCTTCCTTGACATTGATAGTCAAACATGTCCAACCTCTTTTTGGCCTCAGGAGTTCTTAATCTTTCGAGTACACTGTATCTGAGTAGCTACTGTGGCTTAAAATAACAACTACACTCAAAGTAAGTTTGCCCTTTCACTAGTCTTCTCAGTTCTCTTCTGAAATCAAACATGACTGTGCTGGACTTGTTAAGGAATTTTCCCATTGTATAAATACTTGGTTTTATAGCACTTGGTCACTATTTCCAATTGGTTCAACTATTTTTCCTTCTTTCACCAAGTCCTGAGTGCCACTTAAGACTGAGTCCAGGATCATTTCTTCTCTTATTGGTTGTATAGCCTATTGGTCCAGTAAATGCAGTCATTTCTAGCAGCTGAGAATTTCACAACTCTGTTATGGGTTGAGCAAACATCCACCCACTTGATGTATGGATAATTGAAGTTTCAGTTATTACAAGGCCTCCTCTTGGGAATGGCTCTTTCATTTCATTCTCCGTGTCAAAGTCTCTGAACGTATCCTGGCCTGGGGAAAGATAGTGTGTCCCAATATTAATCTACCTGCAGTAGTTCTGTAAATCACAGAGAATGCTTGACTCAGTGTCACCTTTTATGTATAAAGAAACATATCCAATACAATTTTTTAATAAAATAAGTAACTAGGAGTGACTACATACAGCTGGCTCTCAGAAGTCCTCCAAGATTCAGTTATGCCCAGCAGTGGCAGCCCAGGGTTTACTGATCTAGATGTTTGTAGGTGTGCGCTGGGTGAATCCTAGCTGCAAAGGCATGCGCTGGTCCTCACTATGCCAATGAAAGGCCCGCTGAGGAGACATGCATATTCTTGCAGGCAATCTTTGACATGCTGATTTTATTTCAGCAATGCTCTATGTGAGCAGTAATTGTATCCTTAATTATGATTTCCATCACTTTACCTGGAATTGATGCTAAGCTGTCAGGTCTTTAATTTCCTGGAACAAATGTAGATCCTTTTTTGAAGATTGCTGTTATATTTGCTACCTTCCAGGCTTCAGGTACATCCTGATTTTAGGGAAAGATTTTGTATTTTAGCTAGAAGATCAGCAATTTCACATTTGAATTCTTTTAAGAACTTTTGGGTTGATGCCATCTGGTCCTGGCGATTTGTTTGCATTTACTTTATTAAGCTATGTGAGGACCTCTATCCAGTTTAATTCTTCTGACTTCCTCCCTGAAAAATTATCTCAGCTGCAGGCATATTCTCTTGTCTTCCACAATGAAAACAGAAGCAAAGAAATCATTTAGATATGCAGATAAAACTTTTGAAATGTACGCTATTATCTAAAATACAGGATAGCAATTCTACTTCATCTTGATACAGTATGTCAGAAACTTTTGGATTTAAACTATTAATTTTTAACCTCTCCTTTTCTATTGTTTTTCTAAAAGTCAGAAAGATCTGCACAAGCTATATGTATTTTATTCATATGCACATATAATACAACTTTTAAATTTATTTTATAATACAAAAAAGTCTAAATAACTTCTACTTAAGTTTTGAATATTGATATTATTGCTGAAAAGACCAGGATCTTGACAAATCCAGATCAAGAGCAACTAATTACAGAACAAAGCTCCACCAAAACTATGGTACAGAACATAGATGTGCCGGTTCAAAGGATTCACAATCAAATAGGAGAAATTCTGTTCATGGCTGTTCGATGAAGGATAGCAAAGGCCATGGGCGTCCTAGAATATAAAATATCCAGGGTTATATGTAGGTTTTTACTGTTTTATGATTTTTCACCCAAAAGTTGAAAAATTGCCAAGATATTTTGAAGCTTAATTCAAATAGAATAGTGCAGTCTTTCCAGACCAGTAATTGCCCAGATGTTTTTGGACTACAGCTCCCATCATCTCTGACTATGGACCATGCAAGCTGCAACTAAAGGAAATGAAAACCAACAGCTCCTAGAGGGCAACAGCTTAGTGAAAGCTTAGTCTATTGTCTCTTTCCATTATATTATATAACTGTGAAGGATAAATCAGAATCATCTGCTTCTATTTTTAATTTGTACAATTTCCCATATCTGAACCAGGACAAACTGGTAAGTATTTACTATGCTTTATTGAAATCAGCAATTATAATTTTCACATTTGGAAAGTCCCATATGGCTTGGAACTGAAATCAGCACTGTGTTGCAGTCGTCCTAAATAAGGGTCAGCAAGACCAGGCTGGAAGAGGCTGGCATTCTCTTGTTCAATTTGCTGCTGAAAAAGGGGCAGAGGCAGAAAGGAGGAAAAAACTGGTACTTGTGACTTCTGGCTGATTTTTTGATGATTTTCCCTATTTTTTCCCCTGCAATTTGCATGTGTGATTCCTATCACCCATTTTCTGAGAAGCACAATGGTTAAGTTTTTGTGAATCCGAGATCTGTGAAATTTTCTAGGAACCTAATTCCAGAAAATTTTGATGGTCTGCTACATTTCTTTTTTGACAATTGTGAATTATATTGGTGGTAATTTTAATATTATTTGGCATAGGTTTCCTTTCACAGCCTTTACTCATTTTTTTTGTCGGTCTTAAAATTTCATAACATTTTTAAAACTTCAAAATCTTAGACTCTAGTTTGTGAGGAGACTGCTAATTCTTCAAGCTACGTCTGGCTCTGATTTTAGGATACTACACTTTAGTGAGATCTCACTCTAGGAAAGCCATATAGCAGAAGTTGCTCCTTTAGATATTTGGCTTTTAAGCTGTTTAAGGCTTTATATGTAAGAATCAATGCTAGGAAGACATGAAAAGCTACCTCCCTGTCACAAAGTTAAGACTGTACCCTCTGTACTGCATTTACAATTTACAAAGCATTAAATTTGATGTTTCACTTCATCTGATTGTTGTTCTATTATGGCAGGAGGGTTGTATTTTAAATATGTGTTATTATTTTATGTTTTGATCTGTTTATTGTCGTAAGCCAGTCTGGAACCTAGAGATGAAGGATGGGATATAAACATCTGGATTTTTAAAATAATGAGTATCATTTACTACACACATCAATGGAGTCTCTCTTACAGGGGATTTATTTGGCTCACTTTTTAAAAAATAATTTAATCAATTAAAGCCCCTTTCATTAAAGACATCAAGAGAACAACTTCCCTATGTGCATCCATCAAAGTCCAGTTTGGAGGGCTGTGACAAGGAGGTTTTACAGTACTTGAAACAGTAAAAGTTTAGAGAGCATATGACTCTTGAAAAGATAACTGAAAATATTATCACTTTGGATTAATAATTAGCAAAATAAGGACAGCAAAATTTAACTTCACTGACTGAACTGGTTACAGGTTAGGTACATAATAGTTTCATCTACTGCAAGGACACCTTTTTCTGTACATATCAATTGGAGTTTTTATTTTTATTTTTTATTTCTCATCTGTTATGATAGCTATTTCAATACAGCAATCCATGATTGGGCTACTAGACATATCTGCTGAATGCAGTTTCCTTCTAGTATCCGTAAATACAGAATGCTCAACCTGGTTCCCATTTTGAAATGCGAACGAAAGGAAACAACGAGAAGGAAAAAAATCATCAGATCAGAATGCAGAAACACCTTTACAGAAGTTATAAAAGCACATAAAGCACTCAAAGTTCAGCACACTAAATCCCATTGTCTCTAATACGACTGTGATATGGAAACGTTTAGTACTGCTGGGTTGTTCATATGCAGTATTTGCTCAGATCAGTTTTTATATACTTACATATGCACAGACTTTAAATACTTTGGAGATTATTTTTATTTCCTTAGTCCCAGGATCTTTTTCCACACTGAAATTGACATATAGAAATCAATAAAATTTAAATAAATTTTAGAACAGTCAGCATCACATAAAGAAAAAATACAAATATTGTGGCAGCCAAGGGTGAAACCTGTGAAACTACCTGAGTGGTCCTGATGAGCAGAGACATGCCATACTGACAAATTTTATTTATGATGCCTCTATCCACTGCCATAATGAGTATTCTCAGTTGTAGCCCGCAGGTTACAGAATAATCTCCCCTTCAAGGTGCGTTGGTTACCCTCATTGTATGTGTTCAGAAGACCAGTGAAGATGCACCTCTATCATGGATTCCCCTCCCCACGCAGGCAGTATCACTGTTTTAGTCATGCTTTTAATTTTTTTTAATTATAATTTTATTCTGACCATCCCTGAGACCTATGCATATATAGGGTGAAAGAAAAAGAGAAAGAAAGTGACTTGAAAAGTTCTTAAAGCTCTTCTTTTTTCTTCCTGATTACAGTTCGCATGGTCTGTATTAGATTTTCCAGGCTTCAAATGAGGCTTAGGGTGCCTCCAGACAGTGACAAAAGCTTTGCTGCTGCTGCTGCTGCTGATCCAGCAGTCACGTGATTGGTTAACATGACCATCAATCAGCAGCAGCAGAGAAAGTGAAGGCAGGATCCTGAGGAGCTCCGCCCTCCCTGCACAGCTTTCCCTTACCCTGTTGGGATGACAGGAAAGGACTGAGAAGGGAATGAGAAGCTTCAAGACAACTTTGAGCTGTCTGGATGCACCCTCAGACTCAGAGAAGCCCAGAACTGCACCACAGCACCTACTTAGGAGCAGGGTAGCCAGAGCTTTTTCTCTTATACCACCCCGACTTTGGAATCCTCTCTCCAAGGAAATTTAAAGGGCACCATGTCCTATTTTATCCCAGATATATGCAAGAAAACCTTTTAATTGTCAAAGTATTTTAGATGCCTAATTTTAGACTACTTCTTTTTGATTTTTAAAACTACTCTGTTGCAGTTATCATATTGTTTAATTGCTATTAGTCACAAATTATTCAGACACATTTAGAAAACAATCTACCTCACAAGGTCTTTATATAATGCCTTTGTTGTTTCCAGATACGGACCAAGGTCATCTTCATACTGACAAAGGGCTCCTCCAAGGCAGAGATGCTTAAAAAGGCAGAAGAGAAACTCCTCACGCTCCGAATCATCAAATATATCATAGTGTTCAGAATCTTCCAGAAGGAGAACCTTGCATGAGACAAAGAAGAAAGACAATTTAATAAAGGTAATGGTTTAAATTAATATACTATAGGACGTGTGCACAAATGCAATTTTTCAGATTTGTTTCGATTCAAATTGAATACCCAAAACTTGATTTGAATCTTTAAAATTCAAATTTAACAAAACTCGATTCAAATTAAGCAAATTTGAATCTATTCGTAAGAATTTTTGATTTGAATTTGCACTTACAAATGTTGACAACATTCATATGTACCCATACACATCGTTACACACCCCTTATGCAGCTGTACAAGCTTGTATGCATCCTGTAGTTATCCCATATGCAACCCATTTTCATCCCGTATGGATCTGTACAAATGCGTACTGATGTGGGAAAGATGCGTATCAGCAAGTACGCATTGTGTACAAACCCGTACATGTGAATGTCTGGATAATTCAAATGAATAGATCCAAAATTCATTTGAATCTTTAAATTTGAATTAATGGACATTCGATATGAATTTGAATGCCAAAATTTGGGCAGATTTGATCAGATTTCGAATATCTTCGAATATTCGTGCACACCCTGATATAATACCTCTGGCAGCATATACATAAACAGATTTAGGGGCACAGTTCTAGATTCCTGCACTGAATTCACACCTAAGGTTTAATTCAGATTCAGTTCACTTTCAGAGTGAGAAAGCACATCAGCAAACTGAGAAGCTGGTTTCCTTTGGCATTATCTAACTCAGAAAATTCACCTTTGGGATAGATAATGTGGAAAGAAACATGATAGGTCACTTTGCTCATAGCCAGCAATAGCCAGAGCAGCTTTGGGGGAAGCAAAATCTAATAGCTCAAACTGGATGACTCCCCATGAGGTTCTTCTCCCTGGTGAAAACCAATAATGGGTAATATGGAAATCAGTGGCGTTGGTAGAACAAACGATCATCTTGCTAAATGGAATTATTTAGAAGACTCTTCCATTTTATGTCAGTGTGGTGCTGAACAAACAACCCAACATCTGTATTCCTGTCCAAAATATCCTGTCTCATGTACTATGGAGGGAACTGCTCAATGCCACAAATAATGCAGTTGCTGTTGCTTGTTTTTTGTCAAAAACTATTTAACTTTATCTGTCCTTCTTATTTATCGGTACTATTTTATCCAATTTATTTTATTTTATTGATCTGAATGTTGTTCTTAAATTCATTTATACATTATGTTTGTTCCTTTTATGGCTTGTTTAGCTGAATGCAATGCCTTTGACCCAAAATAAATAAATGGATATGTTGAGAGTTCATAACCCAGCCAGGCCTCCAGTGACTGAATAGGAAGTAAAACATCTAATTTCTGCTTTGAAATTCTGCAGAGTTCACAGAAAAGGTTTTCTCTGCCCAGCACTATTTAAAACTCATATAGACCTATGGTCCCCTTACTGGCATGGCTGTTTACCCACATGAATCAGGCCTGGCACCTTTCAGGGAAGATCCAAACCATTGTAGCCCAATCAATCTTATCGACATTGTGGCAAAACTACATCCGAAACATCTTATATTCAAGACTGAGAAGTGGGCAAATGAAAATGCTCTTCTTGCTGAGGAACAATCTGGATTTCATCCTAACCATTCTACGACGGGTGACTGATTCATTTTGCATCATCTTAAAGCAAAACATACTGCAAAAGGGAAACAGTTTTAAATACATCTGTTCAGGTTTCTGCTAGTCCCACTGGGACTCTCAGCCCAAGTGGAGCTTGGATTAGACAGACTCCTGAGTTTGTCTGACCCTTTGCTTAAACAATCCCAGCATGCTCCCTTTACGAAAGTTGTTGCAATCTGCAAGCATAATAATTACACAAATAGAGATGGGTTGTGATGACCGCTAGGACCCCTCAACCCCAAAATTAAGTTATTTTGGTTTAAAATGCAAAGTGTGGCGAACACGGTAAGTCTAGACGTTTAAAAGTGTCGCCAAATCGTTTTTTGTCAAGGGTAAGTAGCCTAAGGGAGGGGCTAGTTGAGCACTCCAAGGGGAGGGGTGAAATAGAATGCTGGAGGAGCTCAGCCAATCAGGGCGAAGCAAGCCAGCCAGGCCCATATAAAATGGAGCCTGAGGGGATAATCTTGGTTCTCTGCCTTGGGTCGTTAATCTGGGAGGTTAACGAAGGGGAGAAACGGGCCTTTAGCTGTCCTGAGGGAAGCTGGGAATTGGGGTCCTGAGTTTGTTGTTACGTGTTTGATGTTGCTGGTGAAAATATAAGGGCAAGCAAACACATATTGTACTGGTTGAGAGTTTATTCAAGAAGTTTAAGAGTCTTTGAATTGAGTATGAAAGTTAGGGACTGAACTGTTTGTCAACAGAAGCTGAAAGTGTAACTTGAAGAAGAAGCTGTCTTGAGATTTAACTGTATTCAATAAACACATGTTCTTGTTATTTTAAAGAAGCTTCGTGTTCTCTGTTTTCAAAGTGAGCCAAGACAGGCTGAATCCTAAACAGATACTGTAACCCACTGCTGGCTAGGCAGAGTGGGGGAAGGGCTGTCTGCTGCAGCACAAGAAGGAGGCAACATTATTATCAAACTTAATAGCAGAGAAAGGGAAATGAAAGGTGCGCCTCTTGGAAGGAAATAACAGAGTTTGATTCACAAGTAAACACAACGCTACCACACTACCAAATAAAGATAAATAAATATATATGAAATAGAGTTAAGGGCTGTGAGAGTCTTCGGCCTTTACATTTTGGTGGCAAGCGCTGGGATACGAGTAATCCAGTGTTTGGGCAGAAATTTCTGAAGTGAAAGTTGTTGAATTTTGACTTTTAAAGTCACTTAAAGTCAATATCCTGAGGTAAAACACCTAGGGTAAGGTAGGGATATTGATTTGAAAACAGCAGGTGGTCGTTGCGAGGTATACGATTTGGGTAATTGGTAGCAACACCACTGGACATTGCTGGTAGAAGCCATTCTTGATTATATTGTTAAAAAAGCAGCCACGATAGGTGTTTCGAGGTAACAGCTTAAAGGTATGTGTAGAAACACCTAATCTAAGCTGCTAACTTGTGTACAACACAATACACAAAGGAAAAGGCAGATTTGTGAGGTAAACAAAGAGGGTAAAGTAGCAAATCTGCTGCAGAACTAAAAGTAAACAAGTGAATACATTAAAGGAACATGGAAACCAGGTCTAGAAGAGTGATATCTGCTCAGGAGCAGGCAGAAATATTGAGAATTAGACTTGCCCATGAAAAAGAGATGAAAGAGATTGAACTAGCAATTAGAAACATGGAAATTGAATCTGAGTATGCAAGGCTTAAACATGAAGAACGAATGTCTCAGTTACAAAGGGAAATCGATCAAATCAGATCACGTAACTCAGTTAAAGTTCCGACGGTCCCACAAAATAGCCGTTACTCTGAGTTAGGCCATGAAAAGGCATTACTGAAGCGGGACAGTTGGAGAGCAGCAGAAGATTCCATTCTGGTTGCCAAGGAAACGCTCCCTGTCAGTACATCCATAACAGACATAGGGGTGCAGGGAGGCGAAGAGCAGCTTGTTGTGGAGCAGAAGCGGGATGAAGGCTTACGATTCCAGACAGAAAAAGTTAGTGACATTAGGTCAAGTGGTGAAGCAGGGCCACAAGAAGTGCAGACAATTGAAAATGATTCTGCTACAGTGCCCCTCAACCTAAACAGTGATACTGCAGAAATACAGAGGCAGATTCTTGCAGAAAATGTTTATGATGAACAAGAGGGAGAAGTGTGTGATTCAACTTACACCCCAGAGTTTACAAAAGGGAGTGCACAGGTGGAAACAAGAGATGAACAAAGCTGTATTAGTAATACAAGTAAACAGATTGATGCTAGGAATGGACAGATGTCCAGTATTAATGGTATTACAGAAGAACAAGTGAAAGTTAGTATTAAACCAAAGGAGTTGAAAGAACAGCAGGTAGCTTATGACTTAGAGCAAACCTGGGAACTTGGAGATGAAGTAGAATCCATATTCCAAGATAGTATTGAGAAAGATGTTACAACTGAGAAAAGACTTTTAACTCAAGGCACTGCTGTTTGTGAGGATAGCAGCACTGGACTATTGGGGGGAGCAGTAACCAGAGTTCTCCCAGTAGTTACAGACAAGATACAGAGTAATCCATTGTCTGGACATAAGCAAGTTGACTTAATGATTTCTAAGGAGCTTGAACTTTGTGACAAGGTTTTAAAATCAGAAGTGGTGCTTCCTGAAGGTGTCCTTTGTAGTGACAGTAGTCCTCCAGACTCTGTTGATGAGGTCAGTGTAGAGGTTGGACAGAGCGACACTCAAGGTGCTGAAAAACAGTTGCCAACCAATGATGAGAAAAGTGAAGCTGAAGATTCCAAGGAAAGCACAGTTATAGCAGTGGGAGAAGAAAAGATATTCCCAGAAAAAGTAAACAAAAGCCATGCTGATGCAGAAAGAAAAGTAGTGGAAATGCAAACTGATGGCAACAAGTATCCAGAGCTTTCAATAAGTCCATTAGCTACTGAAAACATAAGCAAGGAATCTGAGACAGACTTGAAAAAGAGCAATGACCAGAACTCTTTGAAAGGTTTGGAACGTTCTGAAATAATCGAGACTGATTCGCGAGCAAAGGCTCCACAGACAACAGAAATAAGCATTGAAGAAGTTGCCATTGAAAAGCAGACAGAACAAGCTAAGAAATTAGAGCTGGTTCTGGAACAGACAGAGGCCAAATCTAGTAAAGACCAGCTAAATGACACAGGACTTAGCCATGAACTGAAGCTGGCTGTGCTTGGCTGTGAGGATGCAGCAATGGCTAAACCTAATGAGCTGTTTGCACGTCCAGAAAGAATCAAGAAGCATGGAGAGACCTTCAACCAAAGAAGCAATGAGCAGCTTATGCACAGAATAATACTTGTGAGAAAGAAGCTTTGTGAGCTTGGAGCTGCAGGAAGGTGTGCCAAGCAAGGATCATCAGCAGATGACCAGAGTCAGCCAATGCGTGAGGAGTCAACCCACATGGAGCCAGGGGTGATCCAAGACTGTCCAGAAGCAGCACCAGGCTGAACTGGAGACAAACATGCAGCAGGACTAACCAGCAGACTGATGACAGCAGTAAATGCTGAACAGTGACTTTTTGATTAACTGAGGGGGCAAAGGGGGTTTTAGTGGAGAAAATATATTAAAGTTTTTGCAGTTGTTCAAAAATAAATAAATAAAAATAAATTTTTATTTATTTATTTTTCCCCCCGCGATTATAGGGGTTGTGATGACCGCTAGGACCCCTCAACCCCAAAATTAAGTTATTTTGGTTTAAAATGCAAAGTGTGGCGAACACGGTAAGTCTAGACGTTTAAAAGTGTCGCCAAATCGTTTTTTGTCAAGGGTAAGTAGCCTAAGGGAGGGGCTAGTTGAGCACTCCAAGGGGAGGGGTGAAATAGAATGCTGGAGGAGCTCAGCCAATCAGGGCGAAGCAAGCCAGCCAGGCCCATATAAAATGGAGCCTGAGGGGATAATCTTGGTTCTCTGCCTTGGGTCGTTAATCTGGGAGGTTAACGAAGGGGAGAAACGGGCCTTTAGCTGTCCTGAGGGAAGCTGGGAATTGGGGTCCTGAGTTTGTTGTTACGTGTTTGATGTTGCTGGTGAAAATATAAGGGCAAGCAAACACATATTGTACTGGTTGAGAGTTTATTCAAGAAGTTTAAGAGTCTTTGAATTGAGTATGAAAGTTAGGGACTGAACTGTTTGTCAACAGAAGCTGAAAGTGTAACTTGAAGAAGAAGCTGTCTTGAGATTTAACTGTATTCAATAAACACATGTTCTTGTTATTTTAAAGAAGCTTCGTGTTCTCTGTTTTCAAAGTGAGCCAAGACAGGCTGAATCCTAAACAGATACTGTAACCCACTGCTGGCTAGGCAGAGTGGGGGAAGGGCTGTCTGCTGCAGCACAAGAAGGAGGCAACATTATTATCAAACTTAATAGCAGAGAAAGGGAAATGAAAGGTGCGCCTCTTGGAAGGAAATAACAGAGTTTGATTCACAAGTAAACACAACGCTACCACACTACCAAATAAAGATAAATAAATATATATGAAATAGAGTTAAGGGCTGTGAGAGTCTTCGGCCTTTACATGGGTGTGTCACAGTTTTCCCTCTCACAGCAAATATTATGTGGAAGTATCAGGCAAAGGCTACATGTTATTCAAAGCCAGCCCAGCCAGGAGACCTAGGATAAGAACTGCACCACAAGCTTGGTTTTCTTAATACATGCTCAGAGGCAAGAGAGCTCTAGAACAAGTTAGCCAAGCAGGCCAAAATGAAGTTCAGAGAACGTAAGAGGAATCCTGCTGGATCAGGCCAGTCCATCCAGTCCAGCATCCCATATCACAAAATAGTCTACCAATTGCACCTGCTCACAGTTCCATTCAAATGGCCTTTAGAGGCATCCTGCCTGCCTTTCCAACCTGGAAGCAGTACCCAGAAATCGATTCTAGTAGCCGCTGATACCCCTGTCCTCCATTAATTCGTCTAACCCTTTCTTAAAATTATCCAGGCTTTGACCAATGACCCTCTGGGTGAAAAAAATACCTCCCTCTGTCAGTTCTAACTCTTCTTTCCATCAGCTTCATAGAGTGCCCTTTGGTTCTACTTTTATTTAATATAGAAAAGTATTTCAAAGGGAAGGCTCCAATCATTCTAGGTGAAGTAGGGCAGATGAAAGGGGAAATATCATAAAAGTAATTCAGACAAACAATACAGCAGCAAAAGGAATCTCAAATATATTAAAAATAAATTTTATATGTACCATTATGTTATCCTATTTCTCAGTACAGCTGAATACTTTCTGTAATGCCTTCACCCACTGTCATATAAACTATTATTTGGTTTAACTTAACATTCTTATGCAACCTAAAACACAATTAGAGCTTCAGTCGATGGATTTAAGGCACCAATAATAAACAATGATTTAGCAGCATGGGCTTTGTGAATAAGAATCAAATATTATTGTATACTGATACATGTTCCTTTTAACCCAAAACAGAACCAATTTTGTGAGAACTGTTTTTGTACAATATCCTAGCAACTAAGTGAGAGTGGTAGCAAAAGATAACACGTACTAGTTCCAACTTGTTTTTCTTTCCTTGACAGAAAACTGGCTAAAGTCCTTAATAGAAAGAAGAGTGTTGCAATTTTAATTGCATTAAAAATACGATGATATTTGCAAAACATCTGCCTACTAGTAAACCACAGTTGAACCAAATTCTGTTTTCTGCCGACATAGAAAAGATAGGAAAATGACAGAAATTAACATCCAGATCCAATTTATGGCCAATGGTCAAAAAACTATACACTGTACTAACCTTTCTCAGCTCATCTGCAATGGGAATCTCATTATGGCATTCCTCCAAACATTTTACAATACTTCCATTTTCTCGAACAACTCCTGCATCGTACAATTTGTCAAAAAATGACATGGAAACTTGTGTACAAGGAACATTCTTGAATTCAACTTTTTGCACATTAGTACCTGGAAGATACACCAGAAATCAAATGGAAAGAACACACACAATTATTTGCATTTATGATTTGGCCAAAAGTTAACTTTGTTAACAATTCAGTCATGGATTAACATAGATTCACATCTTTAGAACTTATATGGTGTACAGTACTGGGGTAGGAGAGAGTAGGGATATGTACAAATATTAAAAATATTTGAAATTCAATCGAATTCATTCAAATTGAAATCAAATGTCTATAAATTCAAATGTAAACATTCAAATGAATTTTGAATTTTTGAAACATTCATATGAATTATTTGGACATTCATATGTGTACGGATACATACACAATGCGTACTTGCACGTACACATCTTTCCTGCATCCATACACATTTGTATGGATCCATATGGGACAAAAAAGGGATGCATATGGGATAAATATGGGACGCACATGGGTGCGTATGGGCATATACAAATGTTGTCATACATATTTCTTTTTTCACATAGCGTTCCAGCAAGTTCTGAAGCTTGCTGTAGTTGCTAGACATCTTCCTGATTGCAAATGTGCTTTCTGGCTGCCACACCAGCTGCTGGAAAGCACAGCTAAATCAGCAAAAATTCATGCAAAAAAGGTCTTATAATAATACAACCACGCAGACAACCACCTGCCATTTGGGTTGTCAGAGGCTCAAAACCCGGTATCCTGGGTTTGAGTAGGGATGTGCACAAATGCTTTTTTGATATTCTATTCAAATTGAATTGAATACCCGAAAATCTGATTCGATTCGAATCTTTTAAATTTTAATTTAATAAGATTCAATTCGTATTTATCAAATTCGAATCTATTCGCTCAAATTTTTATTCAACGTACGCATCTTCCCCACAACCGTGCGCATCCGTACAAGTCTGTATGCATCCCGTAGTTATCCCGTATGCAACCTGTTTTCATCCCGTACAGATCCATACAAATGTGTACAGATGTGGGAAAGATGCGGATCTTCAAGTACGCATCGTGTATGAACCCATATACATATGAATGTCCAGATAATTGGAATGAATAGATTCAAAGTTTGAAATTTGATTCAAATGTTTACATTATTTTGGGGCATTCTATTCAAGTTTGAATGTCAAAATTTGGCAAATTCGACTGGATTTCAAATACCTACGAATATTCATGCACATCCCTAGTGTAGACCTTACTGGGTACATGAAAATGTTTCAAGCAGACATCAAAGCCATAACTGAGCCAGCATTTACTATTCCAAGAGCTTGGTGCCACTTGCCGTTCCTCAGCTTTTAGAGTAACTTGGGGGAAGGTATGGAGATCATAGCAGACATGGAAGTTAATATGAAAAATAATACCTCATGGACACAGAACCCGAACTACTTACGACTAAAGAAAAAGCACCAGCACTTAGAAATTATGGAGTATAAGTTGTGTGTGTAGGTTCAACGTAGTGACTATATATTTTCAACTGTCCACATTTTCTGGGCAGCCAACTAAGGAAAGCCATATATACAATGCATTGCAATGGCCCACCACTGAAATTACCACAGAATGTGTAGTAAGCGGACATCTAGCTCTAAGTTGCAACTATCCCTAATTATAAAGATCACATTTGGGAGTCGGCTGGCTGTGGATGTAGGTCATTTACCTATATGTGATTTGTTCAGGGGTGTATGGTCTCCTCAGTTATAGCCTATCTGGTTTCTTGTGGCTGACACTATAGAAATCAAAAGGCAAATTGATTCCTATTACAGTTTTTGGAGGAGAAAAAAAATTAAAGTTAACAGCTGAAACTACTTAACATGGTGCCAAGGCAAGCTAGGGACTCAAGCTACATTAATATATCTCACTAATTCATTCAAAGGTTTTTATTTTTTATATTTTTCATTGATTTTAAAAGCAATATGACATAAAAAAACAATTAGACAATATCTGTCATACAATTTCTTGTATCTTCTCTTGGTGTGTATTGCTTTGTTATTCTGTATGACTTCCCCCGTTTCTCCGACATTCAAAGGTTTTTGATCCTCTGAAGTTAATGCGCCTTTGCAAAAATATACATGTGAATTACTTCATAATTATAAGCTGGAAGTTATTGCTGGAGAAGAAGAACTTCCACACAGAAGAGGGTTTAAAAGATAAGGGATGCTTACACAAAATCTTACCTAATGTAGTCCATTGTCCAGTAGATGAAAGTAATTTTAAATTGCTGTTAACATCTGGGTAATTAAAAAAGGCCTATAAATAAGGAGACAACAATCAGTTAAACTGATTATATAGTTGTATTCGATAGAAATAGTAAATAAGATTGTATCACACAACATAAGAATGTCAGTAAACCTGTAGGAAAAAAATACAGTCCTTCACTAATATCTGCACTTTCTCCCCTGAGCCCTTTTAGTCCATGCACCACCTCAACAGTATAGCACAAAGCACACAGTGAGGTAAGCTCACATTGTTGCAATGCCACATTGAGGTAAATTGGTACCATACCCAACCTCAGATCCAGTTTTTCTGGAAGCAACATGGTGGAACCCTCTGATTGGCCAAATGCATTTGATCAAAGCCTTGAGCTAATACAAAGCTTTGGATTATGATCATTAGAATAATCAATTATTTGAAACATGTGATCATGTGACTAATTAGAACTTCTGATTTGGCTGTTGTATTTTTTTTTTTTAAAGCAGAACTGCTCATGAGAAAATATACTTTTCTCCCCTCACCATGCACTGTTTCCAAAGCTTCTGAAATAAAGAAAAAACTAGAGTGCCTCATCCCACAGCAACTGCAATTTTCTTGTCTATTGGACTGGAATAAGATGGAAACACCATATGGTTAAAATCTTCAAGCTGCCATTCGTTAACTACTGTTCTTAGTACATATGCACTATGTACCCATTTTGGCTAGTACTGGCTGGTAGATTTACATTCTGAAACTCTGTCCAGTCCACCTCCATGTCTAATGCACAGGATTGCTTCCCACATTAGGGTTGTATTTCACAGAATCACTGCAAATCATTTCAATGATAAATGCTGAAATGCTAGAATTGTTTATGTAGAAGAGAAACTGTCTACTCAAAAAAACCATACTATTTCTTAAAGTGTCACCAGGCTGCAACGTCTGGGCCTCTTCAGTCTGGAGAGACGGCGTTTGAGAGGGGACCTGATTGAAGTATATAAAATTATGCACGGTATAGAAAGGGTGGATAGAGAAAATTTCTTTTCTCTATCGCACAACACTAGAACCAGGGGGCACTCTATGAAGCTCATGGGTAGGAGAATAAGGTCTGACAGCGGGAAGTATTTCTTCACCCAGAGGGTCATTGGCTTATGGAATGTGCTGCCAGAAGAGGTGGTGACAGCTACCAGTCTGGATGGCTTTAAGGTAGGGTTAGACAAATTTATGGATGACAGATGTATCAATGGCTACTAGAACGAATGCCTAGATGCATCTTCCAGGCTGGGTGGGGGGGGAGGAACTGGGGCGCTTCAAAGGCCATCTGCTGGGACTCGAGAGCAGGAGAAGGTTTGTCCTTGTCTCTGCTTGAGATGCCCATGAGCATTTGGTGGGCCACTGTGTGCGACAGGATGCTGGACTAGATGGGCTGTGGCCTGATCCAGCAAGGCTTCTCTTATGTTCTTATAAAATCAGAAAGTATAACTATACAAGAGATATTAATGGGAGAAATGAACCAAAAAATATACAATTTAATTATCCAATGGGATAGATCAGTAGCTGTTTAATCTTTCCCTGTAAGGGGAGGATAGATGTAGGATTTTTTGTTGTGTTTGTTGCATGGATTGTATTTTGCTTTTAAATAAATTTTTTAAAAAATCAAAAAGTATAAAATCTGTCAGGGAGATTTAAACATTTATCATTGCTTTCACCATGTATCTTGTATCAATAAAATGCTAACTCTGGATTATTGAGTCGGATGGACAAATCTTTCACAAAATTGTAATGAAAGAAGGATTTTCACTAATGCCTACTTATACATTGGAAAGGTTTGCCCACCTTCTTCTGAGCAAACTGCATTCTGCCTTGAAAACTCACAATGCTGCGCAGTTCATGAAAATTATTTGCTGAAGCTATCCTATAAATGAAATTTCAGTGCGAGAACTAGCAAACAATTTTCAAAAACAAAAGATTAGGTAGCCAGCATTGCCATTGGAGTGCCAAGTTACTTCAGTGGAACAAAGTGCCTTTTATCACCCTAGGCTGGTAGCCCAAACTTGGATGATGGCAGCCCAATACTGGCTATCTAGGCACTTTCATTTAAGCTACTGTAACATGCCATATATTGGGCCTCCCTTTAATGTACTTCCAAAATTACAGGTAGTGTAAAACGCAGCAGTAAGGCTTTTGACAGGAACCTGAACACAGGGGTCGCTTCCAGACATTAGCAGCTGATTCTGCTATTTGGAGTTATTCCAAAGTAAAGCAACTCTGGAATTATTGCCTGTTGCCCAGATTGCAGGGCAACAGCATGGGGAAACAGACAGCACAGTGTGTCCATATCCAGGTATTTAGATATGTCTGACTGCGGCTTACTAAGTAAAACAGAGCTCAGGTCAAATCTCTGTTACATGCAAGCAAGGGATGAGATGAGCAGCATACTGTGGGTGTTTTTCCACCTCGCTCCTTTAATCCGGATCTAAGAAGATCTGGATCTAAGGAATGGGTACTTCCCTTAATCTGGATCTACCAATCCGGATTAAGGGAAGTACCCAATGTGTTTCCATGGGGTACACCCAATAGCAATGGGTGCTAGCCTGCCTGCTGTGGGAACACCAGAGTACCCATGTGGCAAATCTGGATTGGACCACAAGGGATCTGCCTGTCACCTCAGGTGTTTTGGGAGACAGGGGGTGCAATTTCCAAAATTGCCTTCGGAGATTAGCAAAGGCTCCAAACTCCCTCCAAAGGCAACTTCGGAGATTAGCACAGGCTCCGAAGACAAACCCATTACAAGAGAGGTACATCTCCCCTGTGAGCACTGATGAGTCAGCCTCATTAATATGAACCTCTTTCCATGCCTGGAGGTAACAGGCAGCTCCCAAGTCAGCCTCATTAATATGCACCTCTTTCCATGCCTGGAGGCAAGGGGTTTCTCTGTGGATCCTTTGCTAATCTCTGAAGTTGACTTCAGAGGGACTTCGGAGCCTTTGCTAATCTCTGAAGGCAAATTTGGAGGGATTTCGGAGCTGCCTTCAGAGGACTCTGAAGTCTTGACTTTGCCCCCCCCCCCATGGATGCCTCCCCCTCGAGCCTCCTCTATACCCCATTGCTGGATTGTAGTGGAAACAGGCTCCCTACAATCCAGATTTTAAGGCTGAAGACCCCATTGTAGACCCCTTTAATGGAGTCTACACAAAATACGGATTATAGGTCCTGAAGGATCCATAATGATCCGGATATACCTAGCTGTGGTGGAAACAAATGTGTCCCCAATGGGGTCTGTGGTGGAAACGGGGTCATCCGGCTCTCAGCCAAATGGGTCCTTAGTGGGTGCTTCAATGGGTACTTAGTGACAGTGGAAAAACACCCTATGTTTACTCTGCTGTAGGGCCTGTGAAGTTCCCAAGAACCAGGCCCAGTGGCCCAGTAAGGCTTTTATTCCTTGCAACAAAAAAGCCCTAAATCAACTGGTCTCAGTAAACAGGCATCTTATCCCTCCTCTTACATACACCTGCTTTCCCATGAGATAACTTTTTGTTTGCCTTTCTTCTGTGTCCTTGCATCCTTGCAAACATCTGCTTCCTGCCTATCTTTCTCTCTGACTGAACTGAGCTGAACTGGCTGCCCATAAGGAGTTGGCTCTAGAAGGATTTGCTCTCCAAGTCTTTTCCAAATTCCTGCAAGTCAGGCACAGCCTATAGGAATTCCATCTGGAGTGGCTCTATATGGCATCCAGGTCTGGGTTCTTCTATCATTAACAGGAGTGGGAAAGAGAGGGCATTTCAGCAGAAACTGTATTACCTGTATTACAGCTCACACCTCTAGAAATTCCCTTCGACACAACTGTTAAAAAGATATCGGGGCCCTGCTAGAAAGTTTAATTTAGATCATACCAGCAACTTAACTTCTTAACTTACCCACCTGAAAAGGGGGTGTTCACATGTGCTGGGGGGGGGGGGGCTCACATTATCTGATGTGGTTTCAACTGTTGCTAGCAATCTTGATCTGCTGCTAGGTCCTGCCAGCAAAAATAGTTTGCAGGGAGGGAAAGCACAGTTGTTCCCTACAGGAGGGAAGAAAGAAGACACTTTTGCAGCTGCTAAAAGCAGTTGCTAATACATAAAATTTGCCTCATCAGTCATCCTCCCCTCTTTTACCGTTTCCATGTTTGTGGTGGGCATCTGCTGTCTTTAGTAGAACCCTCTCATGGTACCTGAAACCCATCAATATCAGAGGAGCCACTTTTTCACCTCTCCTATACTGTTTGGCTGGGAATAAAACCCATTCAAAACAAAGGGAATTTCATATGTGTATGGGTATGCTAGGTTACACATAATAGCTTATTATGCTATATTTATACATTCTTTGATCACATCACTAATTTTTTTAAAATGCTCTTCGTTTCTACACATTTTATTTTTATCTAATGCTTCAGGATGCAATCCCTATGCTTCCTAGCAGTAGCTATGAGACTTTTCTCATCTGTTGAATATTCCGAACTCACATTCAAACTTGCTCCCTTACCTAATAAAATACATTTTAATTCACTGTGCCTGTTCAAAAGCAGGCATAAATCTGCTGCTAGCACTCTACAATAACACTGACTTGAAGAAGAAGAAGAAGAAGAGTTGGCTTTCCTACCCTGCTTTTGTCACCCATTAAAGGGGACTCAAAGCAGCTGACAAATGTTTTGTTCTTCTCCCCACAGCAGAACACCATGTGAGGTAGGTGGGGCTGTGAGAGCTCAGAAGAGAGCTGTGACTAGCCCAAGGTCACCCAGCTGGCTTCATGGGGTAGGGCAGAATTGAACCCGGTATTCCCAGATAAGAGTCCAGCTCCCTAACCACTAGACCAAACTGGCTCACAGTTTGAATGGGATAAAAAGCATAATTTCAAGTCTTCCTAGGTATGCCCTGACTACCATCAGCAACAATGGCTGCCTGTGGTAGCTAAAGGGTATTTGCCATGCCTCTTTATCAACAGTAGCACAGAGACACAATCTGATGAATAAAGGGCTGGACTGCACTCTTAATCGTTCTCTTATTTCTATATTTATGGTATGCCAGTTCAAAATTTTTTATACATTTTTAATAAAGTCATAAAATAAATTCATAAATTGGATTTCATTATTTATTTAAAGCATCAATAGACGGTTTCCCTCTTAACAGAAAAAAAATCAATTTTAAATAATATTCAGAGGTACGTTATAAGATTTTCAAAGGAATATAGCAAGTTTGGACAAGTACCAGAAGAAATTTTTCCTGTTGATAGCCTTTGAGATTCTCATCAAAGTTGAATGCCTGCACTGTAGTTCTGCCATCCATGGACCTATAGAATGTAGTAAAAAGGAAAAAAAAGGGGGGTCTGTCAGGATTTATGCATAAGTGCAGCCCAATAAGAGGGAAAATATGCTGTCCAACCTCAGGTTGCTGTATGGAGAGAGAAAAACAGTACAAGCAGAAAGTTAGTACCGTAAACAAGTTTTCTCTAATTTAACGATTAGTCAAATGACCAGATCATAAAAATGGTTTAAAGAGTGGTACAGTAATAAAATCCAAATATCAGTATTAATAAAATAGTAATAGTAATACACTATATTAAATTAGATCGTCCTCCTTTGGACCTTTTGGGCACAAACTTTGGAAGTTTTCACAATAAACAGAGCAACACCTGCTATGATAAATTTATCAGAACCTCTTAAGAGCCATTGTAATTTATTTTTGCTATTTAGCCACAAGTTGTCTCTAATGCAACATCTAAAGCTGGTATTGCTCACTTATACCTTTAAGAAATACATCATGTAGCCCAAACACAAGATCCACCTGTGTTGGATAAATGCCTATTTCCCTAGGATGGAAATGTGCATTAGAAGTGCCACAGCCACAGCCATAAATCTACCAGTGGTTGGTGTTACTGTATTAAGCAACTTTACCTGCCTTTTACAGGAGTGTGGCTACACTATAAAAGGAGTCAATTGGCTAAGGCAACCACTGGCCCCCATTAACATCCTGTTTGGGTTCAAAACATGTGGCACAGAATATGACAGCGCAGTGGGCATTTAAATTCAGACTCTTCCAGATCATTTCATTACCTGTTTATCTAATACCTCTCCCCAACAGATAAAGTCTTACATCCCAGCAGAAGATGTTGGCACTGCCCTATTCCTAACAAGTATCTTCAAAACAAATGTGTTCTGTTCCACACTAAGCACACTTGCTATATAGTAGTGCCTATCTACTTCTCTGAGCTCAGTTTTCTGCCTGCAGAGGTTAGGCTACCAGCAAAGTAGCATCATCAACACTGCCTGGCCTGTTCATGAACAACCTGCAAAAAGAAAATTCGGCTTAGAGAATTCCTATGATGCAGAGAATTCCTAACACACTATTTAAACTCTGCAATATGCAAGCACTGTGTTGCTGAATAATTTCTAGACTTGAGGTAGGAAGCACTTTTTAGACCTGAAATCACTCAGTTTGACTGAAACACCACACACCCTGCCCAGAATCAGCGGAGTTTGGTTGAGTACTTTTTTATCTTTCCCCAAAAGACTAACCCGTTTCTGTACTTCAAGCTACACCCTTCCATTGACCCCAGTTCCTTTTTCTCCCAGTTCGGTCTTGTGGTTAAAATCCTGGACTTATACCTCACAGTCATGGAGTTTGATTCCGCACTCCTCCATGAAGCCAGCTGGGTGACCTTGGGATAGACACAGCTTTCTGTACTTCAAGCTACACCCTTCCATTGACCCCAGTTCCTTTTTCTCCCAGTTCGGTCTTGTGGTTAAAATCCTGGACTTATACCTCACAGTCATGGAGTTTGATTCCGCACTCCTCCATGAAGCCAGCTGGGTGACCTTGGGATAGACACAGCTTTCTTTTCTGGGTTACCTCACAGGGGCTGTAGTCACACCTATGGTTTAATCCAGCTTCAGTCCACCTTCAGAGAGAGAGAGAACACCTCAGCAAAGTGACCAGTAGTTTTCTTTCTTTCTGGCACCGTTCACACTTAAGTTTCAATCCAGTTTCAGTTCACTTTCAGAATGAAAGAACACATCAGCAAAGTGTCAAGCTCTTTCCTTTCAGCATTGTCTATCTCAGAAAAACCACTCTGGGGTTAGATACAAGGTTAGATAAAACGAAAAGAAAACCACAGGTCACTTTGCTGATGCCTTCTCGCAGTCTGAAAGCGAACTGAAAGTGGATTAAAACTTGGGTGTGAGCGCAGCCTCCCTCCTTGCCTTGTCTTCTGTCCCACTCTTCGGCTGCATTCACACCCACATTTTAATCCAGCTTCAGTTCACTTTCAGAAAGAGAGGACACATCAGCAAAGTGGCAAGCTGCTTTCTTTCAGCATTATCTATCTCAGAAAATCCATTAGATAAAGTGGAAAGAAAATGACTAGTCACTTCAGTGATGTGTCCTCTCACTCTGAAAGTGGACTGAAACTGGATTAAAACGTGGGTGGGAACGCACCCTCCCAGTGTTTTTCCTCCCCGCCTGCTCCGCTTCCTTTCCTGCAGATAAGATGACGTCCTAAAAACCCAGAGAACGAAGGATCGCCCCTCCCCACCATTTGAGGAGACGGTCCCGTGTCTCTCTGCTCTCCAGCGCCGGAAAGCCTTTTTTGGGAAGAAGATGGAAAGTATAGCGAGCCTCTCCGCCTTGGTCTCCGCAGGCCGACATGGCCGATCCTTCGGGACGGGACGGGAGGAGGGAGGAGAGAGACGCTCAAGGCGTTACCTTGGCAACGCGCGCCTGGCGGAATGGGTGTTTGCGCTTCCTGGTCCCACCGCGAAAGCAGCAGCAGCAGCCCGGTGACAATGGTTCCGCGTCTTCTTCTTTAGGGCAACAGCGTTGTCAGTGTTAAATCTTCTATTCCTTATTTTGTTCACAGGGCTAAACCTATGGGAGACCATCAGGCTCACTTCGTAGAAGACATGCTTGCAGAAGAAGTTGCTTTGCCAGAAATGTCAGAATTTTATATCGAGACCTTTCAATGTGCGAAGCATGAGATGTAATACTGAGTTAAAGCAACTTTCCCTGCCAGTTTGGCCTAGTGGTTAGGGAGCCGGACCCTTATCTGGAAGAAGAGGAAGAAGAATTGGCTTTTCTACCCACTTTTCTCACCCATTTAAGGGGACTCAAAGCGGCTGACAAAGCTTCTGTTCTTCTCCCCACAACAGAACACCCTGTGAGGAGGGTGGGGCTGTGAGAGCTCAGAAGAGAGCTGTGACTCGCCCAAGAACACCCAGCTGGTACATGGGGGAGGCTGGAATCGAACCCAGTATTTCCAGATAAGAGTCTGGCTCCCTAACATTAGACCAAAATGGCTCACCATCAGGCTCATTTTATGGAAGACATTCTTCCAGAAAAAGTTGTTTTGCCCTCATCCTGACCATTGGACATCCAGAAATGTCAGAATTTTGTATCAAGACCTTTAAATGTGTGAAGCATGAGATCTAATATTGAGCTAAAGCAACTTTCCCTGCCAGTTTGGTCTAGTGGCTAGGGAGCCGGACTCTTATCTGGAATACCGGATTTGATTCCGCACTCCTCCATGGAGCCAGCTGGTGACCTTGGGCGAGTTACAGCTCTCTTCTGTGATCTCACAGTTTTCTACCCCGCTTTTCTCACCCATTTAAGGGGATCCAAAGCAGCTGACAACACTTTCTATTCTTCTCCCCACACCCTGTGAGATGTCAGCAAAATGTCACTGGAAACAGCTACTCTGATTATATAAATGCTGGAAACATGAAAAACATTGGAATACTGCATCGTATAGAAATAATTTTAAAGAAATTTTATGTAGTAAAACTTCAGAGATATGGAGCATCTTGCAAGAGAGGCTTCACCAGCCCAAATGGTTGCAGCAGCGGCTAGATCAGTCACTGTGAAAGTGTGACAGTGTGTGTTCACTTCTCCAACTGGTTGTTCAAGATCTTTAGAAGAAAGGGCAAGGAAGGGCAGGTGTGGGGTGTGGCAGGAGGTGCAGATGAGCTTACACCTGTGATTGCAGTCTCAACTACCTTGTATTCCAGGAAGTCTCCTAAGATATAATTAGAGGTGATCAGTAGTGTATCTGTCCTCAATCCCCTGGATAATAAGCAAGGGAGAAATGCCCAGCTGGATCAGCCCAACAGCTCATTAAGCTCTCAGCAAAACTTGTTTCTTTTTAATACCATTCAAATTGATGCCATTGTTACTGTTTATAATAGTGGTTCCATAGGTGAAACTAGATGCTTTGTGATACGGTGTTTTGTTTTTTCTGATCCTTTTTGCACACACAGGCTCTTCGCATTTTCACTGAAAGGGCTGTCTTGGGTGTATAAGAACATAGAAGTCCGGCTAGATTAGACCACAGTCCCATATAGTTCAGGATCCTGTCCCACACAGGGGACCACCAATTGCTTCTGAGCATTCTTTTGAAATATTTGTAAAAATTATTTTGAATAAGTAAAAACCTACATTCTAGTATTCTTTGAAACCAAGTAACATAAATCTATTTTGCTCATTACATATACAACTTCCCACCTCCTTCCCGGTAAATCCAGTTTTCTGTTTTTTTCATTATTTCTCCTCCTCATATTCCTTTTCTTATTTTTTGAAACCTGTTAATAGTCCTTTCTCCGTGCTCGATAGGTAGTAAATAAAGGCTTGCCGGTTCTTTTACTCAGTGTCCTCTTATCTCTTAATAGAATAGTCAATTGGTCCGTTTCAGCTAACTCCATCATTTTTATAATCCATCAGTTTTTCGAGTCCAGTTGCAATTAAGGAGAGTGAAGAAGGGGGAAGTTAGGAAGATACCACTTTCTTCTTATCTATGACCTAATCTATTGTAAAGTGTAGTTTAGAACATGGAAAAAACATAAAAGAAGTCATATTGGATCAGGCCATAGCTCATTTAGTTCCACATCCTGGCTCACAACAGTGGCCTACCCGTTGCTCCTGGGCATTATTAAGCAGAAGATCAAGCCCCCTCCCTCATTGTCGACTCCATGTTAATGGCCTTTAGAGGCATCTTACCTCTCTCTCCAACCTGGGGGTGGTACTGTAGAGTATGGTTAAAGTTACAGAGGGCCCATTATTCACCCATGAGAATAATACATTGAGGCTGCATTCCCATTTGACTTTTAAAATCCAGGTTGGACTTTTAAAATCCGGATTCAGGACTGAGTGCACATTCTGGGTGTTCCCATTTCCTTGAGGATAACACAGGCTGAATGCGAATATTGGTGTTCCCACTCAAACTGAAAAAAAAAAAACAGTACCGAGAAGCAGGACCTTTTAATCTTGGCCCCTGTTCAACCCGTTAAGCCTGCCCCACAGAATCAGCTGCGCGAAAGAACTCTCCTTTTCAAATCGGAAGCTCCTTTCCTGCTAGTTCTGTGTTTGTGCTTAAACAGGAGAACCAACAGCACAAATTCCCTTTCAAAACTGAGGCTGACAGCTTGAGAGGTGAGAGAGGCTACTCTCCCTTTCAGTTTCCCTCTGTAAAATGCAGGCTCTCAGTTTGTCTTCCCTGCTGTGTGAGCCTCGCAACAATGTATTGCTTGAGACTTGAGTTTTTAAAACATTTCCTGCTGGTGTATCTCTCCTAATGGCAAGAATTTACTTGTTACTACTCTATCTTTTGAGGCTGGCTGGTGCTTTAATTTTTTTTTTCTTCCTCCTCTTGCAATCCTGTTCAGAGCAGGCATTGCAAGGGGAGGGGGGAGACATTTGCAACTGTGAAATCCCACCCACATTTGGCAGGCATTGGCCAGAAGGATAGATCTCCGCCCCAAATAGTTTGGTAGCATTCAATGGTTAAAAAATAATTTGGGCTTGGCTCCAAAAGGGGACCGAGAAGTTTTGTGAGGGCTTTCTTTCTGCAGATTTTTGCAGGATAGTCCTCAAAATCTGGGAATAATAATTAAAAAAAGGCTCTCCCGATCCAAAAATTGGATTCAATTCAGATTTAAACTTGTATGGGAACGCATCCTGAAAGTCTTACATTTGTCCAACAACTGTACAACATATGTTTGCATTCTGTACAGATGCATTGAAAATGAAAATCCTCTTACTGGATCAGATATTTGACTCATCAAGCCCAACATGTTTTTATAAGTAGATGGATGCCTGTAAGAATCCCTCAAGGGGGACAGTGTGCATAAGTTTATTCTTGATGGGCATACAACCTCCAATAATGAAGGAAATACATATCTATGTGGAATGACTACTGACAATGTCTGCCATGGATTTGCTTACTCTTTTTAAAATCATCTGAACATGGCTTTGATAGCTCGAAGTAGGGACTTCCATAGTTTGTGGGCTACATCAATTACTTCCTTTTGTCCATCCCAACTCTACCAGCATTCATCTTCACTATAAAACATTTGGTTTTAGTATTTTTGAAACAAAATCTTTCTCTGACTCACTTTTTTCACACCATGTGCAATTCTACATACCATCGCTACAACCTTCCATATTAGCTTTGTTTTCTGACCTCAAAAAGGCACCGGCTGTTAACTTTTCCTTTCTGAAAAACTGCTCTAACCTACTGTTCATTTCATTTATCCCTTGGTGAACCTCTTCCAACAATGTTGTAATGTTTTGGAGATGTTAACTCTTAAGAGTGAAAGCATTATTTATATAATGACAATCATATTGGCAGTTTTATTTTTCAACCCCTTTTACAATTATCCCCATCATGGAATCCACACTTCTGATAGCAGTCATCATCTGGATCATTCTTTGTGCTACCAGCTTTAGTTGCTACTTATCTATTTGAATTTAAGACTTTTCGCACTTCATACATGTAATGAAAAATTTAAAACTAAGAATAAATTTCAGCTGTAAAATGTATGTGGCAATTAGCAAGGAATCTGGAATTGGAAAGGCAAGTTTCAGAATTTGCTACTCTTTATACAGATCTTAAACTCCCTTGCAGTGATTCGCCTAATACTGTTTTTCTCCTGGGATATGAAATAGAGACTAAACAGGTAACTTCCTGAGAAATCTAATTCATCTGATCTCAAATACAAACACAAATGTAGAAGAAATTGAACTACAGTTAATGAAAGCAAAAAAAAGTTACAGGACAAATTTGTACATAGTTTTAATCAGTAGCAAAATAATTTCTTTTCCTTTTAATTAAAATGTACAGTAAATTTACAAACATCACCACTCATGCAAAAGTGAGGTATTTCCATTCTTAAAAAAATACAATGCTTTATAATAAAGTGCAGTTTACAGAATAATTTTTTGCCTTACACATGTAAACCAGGTAACAAGCAATCAATACTTGTGCTACATCTTTATTTTGTTTTAAGGCATGTTGCAAATAATTATTTTATAAAGACAGTAGCTGTGAATATTTTAAAATAGAGCACAATTCAATATCTTCTTCCTCAGTATCTTCTCTGAATTAGGTTTCGAGTATCATCTGATATGTTCCTATACCTTTGCCTAGGGCGTATGATGTCCATGTACGAAGGGGAGGCGACCTATACAGACAAAATAAAAATACAAGAATAGTGTATATTCACAGAAATATAACACAGAATGCTTACAGTAAAACACCACAATCTTGTATAAGCTACTTACAACAATTAATTCATTGTATCTGAGACAGGATTAATTCTGGTCTCCTAAGAGTGAAATTTTGTCAAAGTATAGAAAAGACAGGCCTAGGAAAGGAATGATCAATATAGATTGGAGCCTTACATCAAGTATCTGCTGAGAGGGCAGTTTAGATGCTGGACCTCTCTCTCTGACAAATTCTAAAACAAAGGATCTTCAATGTAACAAACACCACTGAGAGTAAATGGCCATACTTCTTTGGTAGACTCCAGGGGCCTTTCCCCTTAATGCGTCATTTGAAATATCCTGCAGCTAGCTCACTTTAGTTAGAAGAGCAAGACTCAATAGCACTCTTAACCTCCTACACTAGTCACTGTGGGCTGACAGAACCCTCCAGATTGAAAGATCTCACCGTTAATAAAATAATGTCTTTCTAAATCCTTGGCACCGGGCATAAATACCCAATTACATTTACCAGGATAGCTGTGGTAACTAACACATTTGTGCCATCACTTTCAAAGCTGAATCTCTACACCTAAGAGGGAAAAGATTCAAATTTTCCTGTCTAATAAAAGAGTTATTGTTTCCTATCCTCTAGCATATTGGAGGCTAGGAAACAATAACTACTTGAGAGTCCCACATTATATTTTAAAATCTATTTTATACACTGTGGAAACAAGAACAGCCGGTACTAAATGTGCTGGTCTACCCACCATGTCGGTGTCCGAGCATGTAAAAAGCTTTTCACAACCCTAGTACTAAGGTCACCATGGGCTGTCTCCCACGTTCTAACACTACTGGGTCTACTTTAGTGTTTGCTGTAGCTGTCTTAGGTTACAGAATCATAAATTATATGAATTAGAAGGGATTTTCACTGTTCTCTAGAAAATGGAGCAATCTACTAAAAAGTCACATACAAATGGGGACCATCTGTTTGCTTGGTTCCACTCAGAATTACGGATGATAATATAGGATTCTGCCTTAAGGAGAATCAGAAGTTCAATTCACCTGAGCTAGCGGAATAGCTGACACTAACCATTAATGGCAATTAGGATTTCAGACAAACCAATTTTTTTAAAAAATATCACTCTTTGGAGATGCCTGAGCTGGGCTTACTTTTGTATACAAAGCACAAGGCCTTCCCTAAAGAGTCTAGAAGACGAACAAAATGGACACTATAGCAGCAGGGCGAGAAAAATGTCGTGGCTGGAGATAAAGAGACAAGTACAGGACCCAAAGAATGACCACTGCTCCTTGCTCCCAAATGAATGTGGAGTGCGAAGGAGGCAATACACCATGCTATGTAAGTCAAGACCACTATGTTTGGAATGGAAATATTCTGCTAATTCCGATTCATAACCCCACACTGAATTACACAGCAGTATTAATCACCAAGAGAGAACAAGTTTTGGTCAATCAGTTCTTCCAATACTGTCTCTGCACACACAGCTTGCAGAAAAAGTGCAACACAGAAGAAGGGGGGCTATGCAACTCATTGGTTCTCCTTCAGTAGTTACTAACAAGACAACTACATGCTGCACACTAAATGTGCAGAGCAGAAAAGTACTAAGCAGGCTTTCCTGTCTCTTCCCCACATCCTTCCAATGAGGCAGCTTCCTTTAAAAAAAGGTTTAAGACTCTGTTACATGCATTGGGGCACAACTGGTATACAGAATTTCAAGAAAAATTCTAGCTGCATTCACCAGAGAACTACATATCAAATGTTTTGGTTCTGACAACAGCCAGACCCATTCTGTAAGCATAAAAGTGAATATTGTAGTGAACTCTGCTGAATCTTTTATACATAAATACCATCATAAACATGTTAAAGCATGCAGGCTTACCAAAGGGGAAATAGTCTGTAAAACACTTGTAGAGGATGGGATTTTATTAATGGTTTCATGGACATCTAAAATGATATAAAATAAAATATTTCAATTACAGGATGCCAAAGAAATAAGGAATTCAGTATCTTAAGCTTCCTTCAGATAATGTGCAGTACAGATTTCTATTTGAAGACTGTCAATGCACAAAAAGAATTTCCTCTCCATAAATTTATTTATTATTAATCTCTTATACTAAGAGAATTTAATGTTGCGTGAGCATTCCACTAGTGTCGATCTGTCAGGAGAAAGATGAGCTCTCTCTGTTTCTTAAAACACATAAATTCATGTCAAGACATCACATTTCAGAAAAACTAAAGTGGCAGGAAGTCAAAGGGGGAAAAGTGCACAGCCAGGAGAGACTCTTTGCAGTCATAAAATTTGCCTCTGAGGGGTGTTTAAAAGGGCTGCACCTTGTCTAATATAATGAAGTTCTCTATGCAAGTTGGAACTCTGTTTAAGAGCACAGAGCAGCCACCAGGTTTCTGTAGTTTCACTAAATCTAAATGTATTTTGATTAGTCATCTCAGTTGATTCAATATTCTTAACATGGGACCTTCAGCCACAAAACTAGTTACAAAGAAGGATAATAGGTGGTAGTAGTAGCAATGTAATTATGGAAGGATAAAGTGGCAAAGGTGATCAGGATGGGGCATTTATAAGTCTCCCACTCCACTCTGAACCATCTTATACCCCCCACTGCTGCCCTGAGGTGGCTGACGATGTGTCTTGACATGAGCCTGGGATCTGAGTGATCTCAGAGTGCCTTTTCCCATCCATGCAAATTGTTGCAGCTATTTGGCCAATTTGACTGGAATCAGTTAAGGGGCACCCTGCCTGTGTGGTGTGGCTAGTGGTTGCAAACAGTCATAAATGGGCCATAAAGCTGGGCTGCCAGTCAGCTTCAAGCTGAATTGGCCAGCACTGGTTTAAATAGCCTCCACAAAGGCCATGACACTCTTACGTAAGCTCCTCAGATGAGTCAACCACAGACATACAAATACAGCTTATTTCTCTCATCATCCTCAGAACGGGCAAAGAATGCTTAAAATAAATAGTACTGTTAATACTGATCACATCACGTATTATACTATGCAGCATAATACGTGATATAATCAATGCAGACCTTATCTAGTGATTATGAGAATCAGAGTCAGATTCCCATTTTCTATACATTATAACAAAAGAAAACATAGCCCTGAAATAAAATACAATATACATCCTGTCAGTGTATGGTGTAGTCGTGGGAAAGCAGAAGACAAGGATAATGGAAAACAAAAGAATGAGTCTACATTAACCATTTAGATTTAAAATGCAACTAGCAGTGACTTTTGCAAGTTGGGGAAAGGCAACGCCCTGACTGACATGCTTTCCCTTTGATCTCACCAACCCACATTTTGATCCACGGTGATGGGGAGACCAAAGGAAGGCTGGCTTACCAGACCGATGGCTACACTGGGACAGATCTGACCATGAAGTACTGAACACTTACTCTGTAGTCTCTGATTTATACGGTCAAGGGACTGAAGAACTTTGTGCTCTTCAAATGACAGTGCGCTCATTCCTTTCCGTGGAGCTCTGTTGAGAACTGCAGTCTGTCTGTATGGCTGGACTGTCTCCAGGTCAGTCAAGATTTCACTCTCTGTAGCTGACGAGTTCACTAAGTTTTCTGCTAGGAGAAACTGGGCTGTGCTGTCTGAAACTAACAACAGAAATACACGACAGGACTGTAATTTATTTTTACACACATCTTTCACAGTCTTCACCCTTTTCAACAACACATACTTGCACATCTTTCAGGCACTGTTATTTACTTCTGTATCCTGGAACACCTTAATTACAGTTCAGTCACGGGAACAAGCAAATGCTTATTTGCTTTTTCTGTATAAGTGAGGAATATGTTATGGAGGATTTTCAGAAGACGAAGGTGAGTGGGCTTTTGCTCTGTGGAGGATGATAGGGGGCGCTATGAACTATTTATATCAAGTATAGAAGTTCTTCCTTCAGCTTTTCCCTTGTCACTCCATGGATGGAAACTTCCTCTCAGCTCTATCATCTGAGGAGAATATTTATTTCCCTTTTCAATTTAAACTTTTGTTTTTTGACAGTCTCTCTTTCTTTATCTTGACTGATGGTGGGGATCTGGCAATTCGCAAGACCATGCTGTACCTCCAGCCTACAGGCTGCAGCATTCCCCTTGGCCACTCACAACTGCCCACAACTTTGCGGCCCCATGAGCTGCTTGGCTGCCATTTTTTCTACCAGCTCCAGGGGAAAGTGCAATATTCAGAGTCATGTTCAGTGAAGGTAAAAGCAGCAATAGCTCTGTAATTGGAACAAGGAGATGTTCCTTAGCAGGCTTCTCCTCACCACCCAGAGAGAAGATGAACTGCCAGTGGTTTCAGCTGCTCACCAACCCTTGTCCAGCAACTTGAAACCATAGTCCTGGAGGGCATCTGTGCATTTTATACTGAGGTTGTCAAGTCTTCCCACCATTAAGTGCAACAAGCAATCTCATCACCATTCAGCTGGACTTCGTCATCCAGGAAGTGCAGCAGACATGCAAGCAGATACAATACAGGAAGGCAGATGTGGAAGGCATAGGGAGAAACTTCCCATTTCTGATCCTACCTCTCCCAGCTCTTTGTGAAGGACATCCAGCAGATTACAGTTGAGGTCCAGATATCAGTAGTGATGTTTCCCAGTGAGGTGGGTAGTGCACGTTTTTGGTTATACAGCCTAGGACACTTAAACTAACTCAGACAAGCACCACTGACTGTTGGAGGTAAAGTGACTTGGCTTGCTTTCCTTAGTTTTGCTAGGTATTTGCTGCTTCTAGCCCCACTTTGACATTGCAGGCCATGGTTTCCACTGCTTTGGGAGATGTCCACAAGAACACTGGTGAATGATACCAGCTGGACTGGATCTGCTTCTCTAGCACCCAGATTTAACCTGGCTATGACTAGCAGCATAGAGACTTCATTGTAGGGGACTGATACCATTTTGGCAGATAGGAGGCACTCTACCCATAGAATCTATAATACCACATGAAGGGCTTTTTGTCAATGGAGTCACTCTTGTAGGATCAGTCTTTTGAATTCTAATATCCTGGATTTCCTTTTCAGTGCTTGAGTTGACAAGGCCTCTTTCTTGATGTGCCATCCTCGTATCTGACATTTTGTAAAACAAGCTAAAAATATTTCTCCAGTAATCATTCACTGCTACCCAACCTGGAGTATGAACATGGTCCTTAAAGTTTTACTTAATCAGATCATATTCATTTGTCAAAGAAAACTTTTTACAGTGGCTATAACATCTAACCACTGTAAGATTTTACCTGCATTCTTCATATTGTTTTCATATTGTTCCTTAGGACTCCAATTGATAACATCTGTAAAGTTAATTTTTCCTTTCTCAGGGAGGCACACCTTCCGTTTTCTGTTCCACGCTCAAATATTGCTTGGAGAAACTTTGGTGTGCCTGAGATCTGAAGAGTAGTGAAGGTCTACCTTCCTAGCATTGAGCCTCATAGATATTCTTCACTGTTTTATTCACCCTGAGGAAGCAGGGCAATACAGCCAATTCTAAAGTGATACCAAATTGGACCCAGGGGTGTTTTTCCACTGTCACTAGAAGTACCCATTAAGTACCCATTAATGAAATTCTGGCATTAAGTACCCGTTAATGGGTACTTAATGGGTACTTCTAGTGACAGTGGAAAAACACCCCAGGATTATATTTGAATTGCCTATCACCTAGCTGGTTTGCCTCTGCCTATAAACGTTAGAGCTTACTATATCAGATTTGCTGCCACTTCCACTGCTCTCACAGCCGGAGCCTCCTTGGAAGAGATTTGTTACTACTACTTGGAAAATGTCTTCTTCCATCACTGCAAGCTACAAGTTTACTGTTCTGCACAAAAGGCTTTTAATATGAAGGCATTACAACAAGTAACAGACTGATCCTTGAACTTCCCTCCCAACAGACATAAGCTTGGGCACATCCTACTTCTGTTGTGTTACATTAGAAATTTAAAGTGATTTTCTTTGCAGTTTTAACTGCTCTCTTTTTCAGTATGTGCCAGTACAGAACTTCATTAATTTTGCTCCAGAGGAAAATTTAAAGAGGGCATTTCCCATTTTAGAATATGTAGTACACAGTTCCTCCTGTTGTCTGCCACAGAGCAAGAGTAGTCGTAATTCCACACCTTTCACTTTCCTACTTCTAATTCCGAAAGAGCTTTTCACAATAAACTCTCCTTTTAAACAGTCATGAAAAAAGTAAGAATACTATAATCAAGATAGCTAAAATTATAGTCAGCATCAATAAAACTGTCTGTCAGCTTCCTGCTTTGTTATAACCAGGGCTGTCAACACAACCCATCAGCAATTTGGAGATAAAAGTGGCTAAATTAAACTTCATCACCAGCTATATGTGGGTATCAAAGGCTAGAGTACAATTGTTTTGGTTTTCTTAACATTAAATGAACAGAATCCACACTGCTTGCTGAGGCTGTTAACTGCTACCAGACAGCACGAACAGAATCCCTCTCTCCTGCACTGTTTGTTCGTTGAAGGATGATTCTGTGGTTAAGAGGCCCCAACATCAGCCTCAAAACGTGTTCCTCATCAGTGCTGTTTAGTAAGTGATTGCTGAGATGCATTGTGATGCCCAAAACTGGAACCTCAGCTGTCCTTTAGAGTCCAGTTGCTGATAGCTAAAGAGCTGGCTCTTCCTTGGAATATGAAACCAGCAGGAAGTTGCTCTCCCTTACAGAGGACAGGGAAAACAACAGCCCGAAATGGAAGCAAGAGCACCCTGCAGTTCCAGTCTTAAAAACAGTAAAGAATAATGCAAGGTAGAAAACTATTAACCGCCTGAGAGCTCCTGCCAAACACATTCTTCAAGAAAAAGGCACAGGGTGATTTCTGAAGAACTTTTGGATGGAACTCCCCCCAGCAAATATATATAGAAAAACCTGATAGAAAAGGCCATAGTCGATCTAGTCCAGCGCCCCATCTTGCATGATGGCCCCCACCACCTGCTTCTGGACATTCTCAAGTAGAAAATGAAGGTGAAACCCTCACCTTACAAATGTTCTTTAGAGCCATCATGCCTAGCTCTAGTGTTGAGGCATATCTTCCAGTTAGCCATTGATAGCCCTGAACTCCATGAATCTGTCTAACCTGTTCTTAAAGCAATCAAGGCTAGGGGCTGTCACCAACTCTTCAGGTAATAAATTCCATAAACCAATGACCCAATATACTCATTCCCCTTTTATGTCCTAATTTTTTTGCCCAAGAGTTTCATAATGTCTGGTTCTAGTGAATTTTTTCTTAACCCACCTCTTTCACATCATGCACGATTTTAAATGCATATTTTAAGGCTGAAAAGGCCTTGATGTTGTAGTCTAATTTCATAAGGGAGGAGTTCGAACCCCCCAATCATTTTGGTTGCCTATTTTTGTATTTTTTCCAGTTCCACAGTATTCTTTCTGAGGTATAGTGACCACATGTGAGTTTTATATGGCAAAAATATGGTATATCCTATTACCTTCATCTGAGTTATTGATCCCAATGACTTGTACTGCTTCGCCTGTAGATTGAGGTGGTGTACACTTGGTGGCTTGTGCAACATTCTATTAAAAAAGATTTTGTCAAAATCTTGAAAAATATAATTTGAATAAATTAAAAACTAATATAATAGAGCCATTTATGTTCCAGAAGTGCTAATATTATTCCTAAACACAAAATGAAGTCTTATCTATAATACCACACAATGCCTGGAGGTGATATCAAAATAGATACTTGTTGAAATAGCCCATATTTACCAATACTAATACTGTATGTTTATTAAAAGCAAAACAAAGTTTGTTACCAGTATGTAAAATAGGAACTCAGAGGAACCACTACACAGATTTTATAAAACTTATCACAGTTAGTCTTCAATCTTCATAAAGAATTCTGCAGAGATATGTGCTTGTTGGATAGATTTTTGTATCTTTTTATTTGGGTTTTACATTTAAATGTATTTTATATTATATCTTGATATATGGCTACTGTATTTTGACTTTGTATTTTGTGCAATTGCTTATAAACCATCTTGAGCATACCATGGGAAGGCACTAAAAATTACAAATAAGAAGATTATGATAGTGATACAGTCTATCCAAGAATTTATGACTCACTCCTAAAACATTTCTATGTAGTCCTCTGGCTCTGTGGTGATCTGAAACTCAGATTCTACCCATAACGTAAAATACATTTTCTTTTATAAGATAGAAAATAAGCTACCACAGACCTGCCATTTAAGAACAGTGGGCCCAAGAATTTAAAAAGAATCACAAAATAGTTCTTTCACGCATATTCCCTCTTGTATTGAAAGTACCACGTTGATTTACTATCTGGTCTTAAAATAGTAAAATTCATTTCAGTAAAAAAACAAAACAACAACAACAACACTTTAATAATATTCCAAAGTAGAGACCCAATATAGCAATTTTTAGTTTCAGTCAGACATACCTGTCCAGCACTACTGGGCTTCCGTCCTGCAGAAGCTATAATTTGTCTTCGTTGTTCTAAAAGAGCTTTGCGCTTATTTTCAATATTTTCAGCGCTTAGTTTTCGTCTTGCAAAACCAACAGAAGCTGAAAAGTGAAAAAGCCACAAAATTGTTTCATAATTATGGGGAATTTTTCTTTCTATAACAAATCACCTTAAGCTTAGAAATAAACTTACAACTTTTATAACAAATATTGTTATAAATGTTTTATAACACATTTAGAAAAAAAAAGGAACCAGTTAAACCAGCAAACTGGCCAGGGTGGCAAACTTCCTTGGAGCAGCAAATTTGTATTTTATAAGCGTTTAACTTATAAGGCCCTAAATGACTTGGACTCCAAATATCTAAAGGAACGCCTTCTTTCATACCCACCTTCCTGTGCCTTAGGATCTTTAGGGGGGGCCCTCCTGGTCGTACCACCACCTTCAGTAGTAAAAAGGGTGGGCACCTGGGAGAGTGCCTTCTCAGTAATGGCCTCTAGGTTAGGGAATAGTCTTCCCCTTGAGCTATGTCAGGCACCTTCACTATACATGTTTAGGAAAGCCGTGAAGATGCACCTCTTTGCCCTGGACTTTGGTTAAATGGGGATACACTTTCTCTTCCAGCTTTCAAACACTGCTATAGATATATAAAATTGATTTTAAGAGTTCTGAATGAAAATGTGTTTTTTTTTATGTTATGTTAGTCCTGACATTTCTGGTCCCTACTTAACTGTGTGGAAGAAATATGGTTGTCTGTACTTAGCCGATTTTCTCAACATTGATTAAAAAGACAGATCTATCTTAACTGTGCCTTAGCTTGAGATTCATAAGATCATCTAAATTTGGTCTATATTGCATTATTATCTGCACAATATTAAGATCTGACACCCCTCCAAAAAAAACTTACTGATTGGTGGAGAAGAAAACACTGCATTCATTTTAACACCTGATTTAACACTGCCCGTCAGATTGCCACCATCAATAGTGATATGAGACACACTAGCTCTAGCAGGCTGCAAGTCACCATTATTTGAATTACTGCAACTGGAATCACAATGCTGTGAATCTCCTAAAAGATCAAGAACAGAGGAACAGAATAACATTTTTAAATTATACTGCGAGGAACAGACATAATCCAAAAATGAATCCTCAGAAGAGAATTTGGTTGGTACATTTTTCAACAAACATTTAACGTGAACTAAGCACCATCTGAATCTAATTCTCAAATGATGAACACAAAAAGTTTACTGTAAATGAAGTGCAAAAGCTTTGAGTTAATGCAAGGCATGTCCCTTCTCCCCTTTTAACTGAAGTGCTGAAGCTCTATGTGACTAACACACCGGCTGAGACTGTATTAGATGACGGCCACAGCATTCTGTCACTTGCTGAAAGATTTTTTTTATTAATTGCCAGCAGTCTGCTGTACCAGTTACTAACGTGCCTGTTAAGAAACTGCTCATAATGCATTAGAAATTTTATGCCCAACAGTATAAAAATTACCATATTGCAGAATTAAGTAGTTTCTTTCAAAAGGAAAAAATATTATAAAGCATACAATTTATCAAAACTCCTGTCTAGTTCCAAAGCAAGCTTCCATATAAACAGAGGAGCAGAAGTAAGGTCTGCTGCCTAGACTTCCTTACTGCTTTTTCTTTCCAGTGAAAGCTTATATAAAACCAGTGCTATAATCTTTTAATGTGGTGGAGCTTTAACTGAAAAGATTTGAAGGAGGTTGTTTCTATTGACTTATGCTTGTCTTGTTACAGATCTAGATTCTTTCCCAAGTACAAAATTGCTAGAGCATCTTTGCAGCCTTTCATGTTTGCAGTACAGCTCTGCTTTGCCTTTTAAGTTATGATCGATATGTAAATAAATATACACGTGCAGCACTATTTAAAATGAAAACAACAGACTTTATGAGCAATACTTGTGTTGGGGACACTGAAACTGTTCCAATTCACTGGTATGTGTGTTGTAAAAATTGCTGGAGCCAGGCTCATGCTGTGGATGAACAACCTGCCATGACATCTTTTTATACTATGTCTATATGTACTTTAATCTTTATTGAAAATTCTTACATGCTACGTAAGGTAAAGTGGGAAGGAATCCAGGATCAGTTCTTCTCTCCTACAATTTACCTTTAGAAAATGTACCTCAGGTGATTCTATTAGCTCTTCAGCAACAGTTAAAGGCTTAATTTTACTTACATACTTATCTGTTTTTCACTTGTTTTACATTCTATAAACCTATGAAACATGATTATAATGAAGGATGGCACAAATATATTTTAAAACTTTAGCCTATCTGACAATTCACCTAAGCCCCAAATAAGGTCAGTTTGCATCTGTAAAGTGCTATAAAATAAAGATATCCACTACCCTTCCTAAAAGTCATGGAATGTTTTAGCCATTCTCTCAAATATTCTAACAGAACTTCCTGGATCCAGACAAAAGGTGTTGCACTTCAGTCTTAGACCTATGAACTTGGGAAGTGTTCCATTCTTGAAGTAGTTTACTGCCTTGGAAGGAACATGATCTGTGGATGCTTGTGCATTGTCTACAGATGCTTGAAGCTCAGGTAGAGGTGATAGCCAGGAGTGCCTACTGTCAGCTCTGGCTGTTTTTCTATAGTGGTCCATTCTGGTGCCCTCCAGAATGGACCACTATAGTGCACTCTACTTGGGATACCCTTTAAAGACAGTTTGGATGTTGCAGCTGGTGCAGAAAGCATCAGCAAGACTGCAAACTGAAACTGCTGATTGGATGCATGTCACACTAGTCTAGAAGAACTGCACTGAATCCCAACTCGCTGCCAAGCCTAATGCAAGGTGCTATCATTAACCTATAAGGCCCTAAGCAGCTTGGTGGCTTTCTCTTATACAATTGTGCCCATGCTCTAGCCCTGTGATGGCCACAGGTGACACGCCAAGCCCTTTTGGGTGACACACCTGGTCACCCTGGCACCTGGGCATGTAGTGCTTGCTTGTTCTTGAAGTGTATGAAATACCAATTTTCAATTGAAGATTTAGCAAACGAAATCCAGCAACAAAAGTCACTAATGTAAAGAATTATTTGTTTTTGCTTTTAATGAAATACATATATCAAAAATATAACTTTTTTACTAGAGCTACAAATATCTCAAGATTATAGATATTTCTAGATGTGACATAGCACCCGAGTTAAGCTAGGTTTTCTTGCGAATTTTAACACACCGAGCTCAAAAGGTTCACCATCACTGCTCTAGCCTCTGTATCACTAAATAGCTTCCATCCACTTCCAGGCACTGTTATCTATTGTTTTAGTGAGATTATTTTTTAACTGGGTTTGAACACTGGCTTTGTTGTCACCCACAAGACAGAAGTATAAATGAATAGAATTAAATTAAATAAAAATTCAAACGGACGTGAACTTGACACACTTTGTATTAATGAATTCCATTCCATTCGGCACAATTCTTTTGCTTTACTTATGCAATTAATGCAATTTTGGAGGTTACTTATGCATGTTTGTAATGCTTCTTAAAAAATAAACAATCTGAAAAGCCAAATTGCACTAGGGAGTAAAAAGACTAATTTAGTAATGTTTGTACACACAGGACTCACAACTTCTTTACAGTGGAGCTGAGTGTAGCAAAAGGAAAACAGAAATGCAGATAATACTTAATATCAACTAAAAGCTTATTTCTTTTCCACACCCAGAGGGTACTTTCACATATTTGCAAGTATATTGTTTCCACTACTTCAGATAATGACCATAAAATGAAACTACAGAAGACTACCTGGCTGAATAACAGCTCCACGGCTTTTGGAGGAAACCATGCTCGACTAGGCTTTTTTGCTTCTTTGTGATTTCTGAGGGTATCTCAAGCACAGTAGACCTGAAATTATTTTTGCTTAAGTCTATTGGACAAGAGGTGAAAACTATCTTACAAGTCCCCTCTTATTCATTAAAATAAATCTTACCAGCAGCACTGTCCTTCTGAGCAAGTGCCCGATGCACTCCTTGCCATAAAAGTGTGATTTCTTCATCAGTTGGTGTGCGATCTGGGCATAACCTATTTTCTGAACACAACATGTTTCTTTTTGTATAGCTGTTGCACCGAGCAACTGACTGAGCAGTATTTGTATTGCTCTTTGTCTTTTTCAATGGCTCATAAGTGAATATGCTGTAAGAAGGCTGCATAGCAGCCACATGAGAACAACAAGCAATGTCTGAAGGTGAAGAATCCTCTGCGATATTTGAATCCAGATTTTGACCTTCAGATGCAACACAACTTCCATTTGAAATGTAACTGTCTTCAGCATTTGCCTGAGTCTTGCAAATATTTACTGACTGATTTGTCCTATCTGCTGGATTTTCATCAGGCCTTTGGCTTGGGACTTGTTTACATGGTGGATGTGGCACCATGATTTTGCCCTGAGTCTTCATGACCTTTGTGGCTTCAGTAGCAGACTGTGGTCTGATAATTGTACCTTTTCGATTTTTAGTTATGTAAGCTGATTGGACTTTTGCAGATTTTGGTCTTTTGATAACCTTTGTCCTACCTTTACGTGGGTTGCTTTTTGGATTTTTGGGATCAACATTATATACAAGAGGCATCGTTTCTTCACCTCTTTGGGCTGCCCAAGCTTGTTTAGCAACATGATACTCTGTAGGTACAAAAACATTTCTTATTCCACTATCTCTTTCTGAACCTTCAGCAGATGTTTGGGAAGCCTCCTGACGATATTCTGGAAGAACAGAATTGAGAATGCAAGAAGGAACACTTCTAAGATTTCTAGAAGAAGGAACAGCTTTAATTTGCAAGCCAGCTGATGGGGGTTGTGCTTGAGACAGTTCAGTGATATTTTGTTCTGAGGATTTTTCATCATCATTAGCTCCCACTACAGAATCAATTTCATCAAACCACCTAAGCTTTTTACTGTTCTTTTGACTATCTGCATCTTTCACCTTCATTTTTGCCAGTTCAACACTATCTCTTGCAGAACATACAGGCTGATTTCCAAATCTGATACCTCTGTTTACAACTACTGCTCTAAAAGAGGCAGATTCATATTTAGATTCTTTTTTCAAAATGCTCTTTGGCAATTTCACTACTTTTCTTTCATTGAGGTTATTATCCTGCTGCACAAGATCAGATTCACTGGCTGCGAGATCCCGAAGAGGCACAGATGAACTGATTTCACACGCATTTCCTTCTCCACTGCCTGCTTGTTCATCAATGTCGCTTTTACTCATCTCTTCACACAAAGACCCCACATCTATACGGTCATCTCTTTCAACTTTAGCACCAGTTACACAGTCTGTGTCTTCAGTACACCTAGCTACATGAGCACCTTTGCCCTTCTGCACACCATTCACTACGAGCGTGCTATGGTAAGAGGCACTAGAACTACACTGTCTTGCAGGAAAAACTACTGAGATGAATGCATTTTGGCTAGAGCCTTGTGCTGGTAGAATTCTGTTGTTCTTGGGAACTTCAGAACTCTTCTCTTCCACTGAAACAACTGGAGAAGGATCAGTGATCGCCCATGCTTTGTTTAACTTTGGTGCAGGTGTTTCAGTAGCAAAAAGATCCTCTGTACTAACAACTCCTGAAGACGGATGTTTCCACAAAAAGATTTTGTCCCTTTTACTTTGTGCTAAGGCTACATTGTCATCAGAAGCACATCTCTCAGCCTCTCCCGCGCCATACATGCTTGGAACAGATGATTTCTGGGAAGGAGCAGTGGAACTGCCCTGTCTTGCAGGAAATACGGCTGAGATGATGGCATTTTGGCTGGAGCCTTGTGCCAACAGGGTCCTGTTGTTATTCTTGGGAAGTTCAGAACTCTTCTCTTCCACTGAACCAACTGGAAAAGGATCAGTAACTGCCCAAGCTTTGTTTAAATTTAGTGCGGGTGCTTCAGCAGCAAAAGGATCCTCTGTATTCACAACTTCTGAAGATGAACGTCTCCACAGAAAGCTTTTGTCTCTTTTATTTTGCGCAAAGGTTAGATTATCATCAAGAGTTATATTATCATCAGCCAATCTCCCTTCAGAAATGCTTGGAATAGATGGTTTTTGCTCAGGATTGGATGAATCTTCATTAAAAGGTACAACATTGTATTTAATTAAAATATCACGAAAAGGGGAAGTTGTCTGGATGTCTGAAGTATTTAAATTTATGAGCCAGTTATTTACATGCTGACTTTTGGAAAAGCTCATGTCATTTTCATCAGAGAAGCTTTCATTTCTGGTCTGTAATCCCTGTGGATTGCGAGCTGAGGAGTCCAGCTGTACAGATAAAGAGGCTTCAGCAGGTGACCCACAACTCTCATTTGGCTCTCCAGTTTCAAGACTGTCTACACTGCAAACACTCTCTGGATGGATGATTTCATTCACTTCTTGATGAAAATCCTGAGATAGAAAATCAAACAAATCATCAATAGCACTACTACAGTATTTACTCTGAAGTTTCTTATTCAGCTATGGTTCAGGGCAGAGGTAGGCAAACCGTGGCTCAGGAGCCACATGTGGTTCTTTGGCCCCTTGAGTGTGGCTCTTCCAGCTTAGGAGTACCCTAATTAAGTTAATAATTACCTATATAGTTTAAGTTTAAAAAATTTTGCTCTCAAAAGAATCGTACTATTGTACTGTTGATATCTGGCTCTGTTGACTAATGACTTTGCTGACCACTGGTTTAAGGGGGGAAATGGAAAATTCTGTTTAACTCCTCTTTGTGGTGCCCCATCATTGTATGCATTCAGATGTATGGTAAAGATAGGTGCTTCATCCTAGCTTTTGGCTGAAGAAGTGGCTAATCTTTCCCTTTCAGGCACCATTATTAAACTTTAACTCTGTTGGTTTTACTATAACCCACCTTGAGACCTTTGGATATAGGCCACTACTAAACTGAACTAGGGGTGTGTTCAAATAAAAAGTCATCCACCTTCATAAACCAGCCTCTTTTTCCTTCTCCCACTGCACAGCCAGTTTAGCTCCATTGTGGCTTGGTAGCCCCATCACATCGGAAGCCTAACCTTGTCCGCTGCACTTCAGCTTCCTGGTGGTTGCCGGTCATGGGCGTTTTGCCAGCCTGCCAGTGCACTTGCAAGGCTTCCTAGGCCTTCCAGAATTGGAGAATCATAGGTCCTCCCAATGAGCCAAGCACCCTTCTACTTCCTGAAAAACTCTGAACATGACCCATCTGATACATTAAATTTATAGATGACACTGCCATTTAGAATTTTGTCTATTTAGCAGACTATTTTTTCCACCTCAGAAGTAGTTCTAGACTAATCAAATTTATACTTACATCAGAAACGCATGGGATGCTTTACAAAACCAAGAGTTGATCAATTCAGCAAAATTTTCTATGTACTAAAGCCAAATAATATAATCCAGAAAACACCAACTTGTTTGACACTTAGCAAAAATGTTCAAGGTCACCAACTGTTTCTATGAAGACAGAACAATAGGGGCCTGTGCTTCCTTTTGGAGAGCAGCATATTTCTCTGCAACCTGTCAACTCCAGAGTGAGAGACTGTAGTTCCCTGAGCATCTGTGTGTTTCAAAGGTGGGGCTGTTACTACTACACCAGTCCTGGCAATGTGGAGTGATGGCAGGACTGAAACCAAACAAGTGCAAAACCATTAAACACACATGCCTGGTTCTGCAGGCCTATAAAGGCTCACTGCTTGTGGTGTTTACCTTGCCAGAGCCCCCACTGATGAAGAATGATTATCTGTGTCCAGTCACACCCAGAATGAGAAACTCGGAACCTGATGGGTGTCGTCTTGGTTGTCAGGAACTGTAAACTTCACCAGTGGGACTGTTTCTGCTATAGAAGTGCTGGCAGTGAGAAATGATCGCAGGACTGGGCCTAAGCAAGCTTACACTTCCCTGGCTCTGCAGACCTAAATAAGTTCACTGCTTCTAGCAGCAGGCCTCCCACTGAAGGGGCAACACGAGGGGACAACAAGATGAAGGCCACGTCCTCTGGCCCAGGTAGCTGATGGGAATTTTTACACATTTTAAATTCATTTCATTGTTTAAAGTTCCTTAAGTTTAGTCACAGAGTGTCTATATTAGGAGGTAGGAATAATATGCTAAAGCAAGAAGTAAGAGGTGGAATTGTCACTGAGGGCAAAACATCACTGTGATGTCGGGCAAGAGGAGGTATAGTCCTGGGAGGAAGACTTGGATTAGGAGGAGACTTTGATGCATTAAAGCTATCACTTGTGTAATAATGCATTTGTAAAAAAATGATTCTAATGTAAATACAATTGGCTTCTGTTGCTGACAACAATCTTCAAGTACAGTGCTGTGAAACTGTTTCCGATTCATCAGTGGCCTCTAGTGGCAATTTTATGATAAGAAAACAAAGCAAATTGTTTATATTGTATATTACTGTATTATTGTGATGCATTTCATGGAAAAACTCAATTTTTTTACATTCAAAAGAAAATTATCTACTATTACCATCGCCCTCCTCACCATCTCCCCTGCCCAGTTCAGCCAAGTGAAAGCTGAGGAATTCACTGCGTCTGGTTGTCTTTTTGGCACACTTGGCTGACATTCAAACCTTTCCAAAATGTATGTCCCCCCCTTGAATTTATTAACGTTTTTATATAACTGATGGTTTTAGATATTTTTATTCTCAGTAATTTGTAAACTATTTTGATACAAGGGAGGCCGCTGAAACAAAATAACATCCACACAATTCTAACAGGCACCAAGAACTGTTCCTCAGCAGTCCTCTGAAGCCTCTCTTCAAAAACAAAACAAACCAATAACATCAGAGGAAACACATAATAGCCCAAGGCTAGCAATCACACAAGAAAACCACTGATAACTCACTGTTATCAAGGACTATGGCTAACGTACAACAACCAGGAAAGGCCAAATGGCTCACTGACAACAACTACACAAAGGTCCACCAGCCAGGGCAAAACAATGCAATTCCATACAACCAAACAATCATTTGCCAACATCTGTTAGAAAGGTGTCAAAGTCCAGGAAACCATCAGTTGCCTTTGACTAAGGTGACCAACGTTTTTACAATGAAAAGGACAAAAATAAATTGAAGAAAACAGTATCATAAATAAAGGAAACATTTTATTCAGTGCAACAATAATATATAATAACATGATAAATGCATAGTAAAAGCATTTGCAATATTTTATTTTGTAATTATGCCTACATCCCTATTAATTTTTAATAATAATTGTAAGAAAAAAGTACTCATTTACACTGGGCTACAGCCCATCTAGTCACTCTCTTGCTCTCGAATCCCAGCAAATGGCCTTAGAGCAGCGTTTCTCAACCTTCCTAATGCCGTGACCCCTTAATGGAGTTCCTCATGTTGTGGAGACCCCCAACTATGGGGGCAAAGCAGCTGGGAGGTGGGAGGGAAGGGCGGCAGGAGACTCGTCACGACCCCTCTGAAAGGGTAATTCGACCCCCAAAGGGGTCCCGACCCCCAGGTTGAGAACCACTGCCTCAGAGGCATCCTGCTTGTCGTTCCCCCCCGCCCGCCCCTGCCTGAAAGATGTACTTAGTCATCCATTCTAGTAGCCACTGATGCACCTGCTATCCATGAATCTGTCTAACAAGCGTTAAAGGCCAACAAACTTGGAAAGAACCACCACATATTTATTAGAGATTAAATTAGAGAAATCAACAGATATCAGAAACACAGGCTGTGTTCACACCTAAGTTTTAATTCAGCTTCAGTCCACTTTCAGAGTGAGATAAAAAAATCAGCATAGTGACTAGTCAAGGTTTTTCCCACATTATTTAGCCCAAATGTGATTTTTCTGAGTTGGATCATGCTGAAGGAAAATAATTTGGCACTTTACAGATAGATTCTCTCATTCTGAACGAGGACTGAAACTGGATTAAAACTTAAGGTATGAACACAGCCCCTGATTAGGGAGCCCAAAGCAAAGCCATAATTTGCACCCCCTGTAGCTGTATCCAGGCCATTCATTTGAGGAAAGGGCCCTTGATGGGTGTCTGTATCCTTCCTGGGTGCTGGTGCTGCCTGAAGCGATCTGCCAGAGCAAACACTTCAGGCAGCACCAGCAGCAAGGAAGCATAAAGACACCTGGCACAGGACCTGCTGTGAAACCCAGATTGGGGGGGGGGTTAGGGAGGCAGAAAGAGAATCATGAGGATGGTATTCATTTAAGCATTGATTGGGTTCTGTACCTGAATACTCTGGAAGCAGCAATAAGCACATGGATAAAGGTGGTCCAGTTGACATTGTCTACTGGGCTTTCAGAAGGCTTTTGACAAAGGGAATGTCCAGACTTACAGATACTGTGCATTCTAATATGCAGTTGGGGCATGGCTGTCACTCCTGACGCCCAATATTCTGTAGTGGCTGCACATTTTGCCACCACTATTTTGAATTTACCTCCTGTGGAATGATGAGCACTTGCTCCACAGTTTCAGGTCAATCTGAATGTTCCCACCAGTCCAAACAGGATAGCAAGAACAGTGAAAGAGAGCTGAGCCTGCAGCTCAGCTTGCATTGGCTGCCCCATTCCACCTGATGTGCATTTAACTGCATGCGTCACGAAGTATCGCGGCTTCCTCCAAGAAAGCTTCGTGGTGACGGCTTGAATCCGGCCAGCACGTCATGGTTTTGCAGCATGTAAGCTGTGTATTGTTTTTATAACTGCATATTTAATCTGTTAATCTGGATGCTACCAACGTCCCTCACCTAAGACTCTTGAATAAACTCCTCAATCATGGCATAAGATTACGTTCTGGATTAGTAAGTGGCTAAGGTCAAATCCACACTTACTGGAATGGAATGGTCTTCAAAATCCAGGGCCTTTCTACACTTAGCCTTATTCTGGAATATATCCCAAAATAAGGACCTGCAATCTGCATGCTAGTGCCGACTACAGAAGGCACCAGGTGAGGCCTGCCATAGTCTGCATTAGCTTGTGGCCAGCATACCGCTATCCTGAGATATATTCCAGAACAAGGCCAAGTGCAGAATGGGCCCCATTCCAGGCTGGCTAATGTCTGTAACAGTGAGGGCCATTTGCATGATGGGGCATGAACATTCCTTGCTGGAGCATACACTGCACAAGGGCAGGATGAACCAGGTCAGGACACAACACTCAAAGCATCCCAATCGCACTACTCCCCGGTGATTCCTGACAGCACTTGACAGCTAAGTTGAGACAGCAGGTAAGTCTCAGGTACGAGCAGGAGGCCTCAGGGACTGTTCCAGGTGGATCTTGATGGGCTTCAATTTTTGTAAGGACAAAGTGATGCACACTGGGGAAAAAAACAAATAGCACCCATAAATTGATGGGGATCTTAGCTTTGTGGGGTGGGGGGTAGAAAAGAGATCTTGGGGCTCTGACAGCTCAGTTAGTGTCAACCCAGTGAATAACAGTAGTGAAAAAAAGTGAATTCAATATTAAGAGATAATCAGAAATGAAACAGAAATTTCATCACTGCATCACTGCAGCTCCTTAGAAATCTATGATGAGGCCACATCTGGAATAGTTTGTACAATTCTGGCCACTGAACCTCAGAAAGATATTGCAGAACTGGAAAAGGTGCAGAAAAGGGCAACCAGAATGATCAGAGAGCTGGAACCCATCCATGCTGAGATCAGGCTGCAATATTTAACACCTTGAAAAATGGTAAAGGGGAAACCTGGCTGAGCTATATAAAATTATGCATGGTGTGGAAAAGACGGATCAAGAAAATTATTTTCTTTATTACAAAACTTTAGAACCCCAGTGTCTCCAAAAAGCTGATAGCCAGGAAAGTCAGACTGACACGGGTATCATTATTCTATTGAATTTGTGTAGAGGGAGAAGTGAAGGGTACTAGTTTGGATGGCTTTAAGAAGAGGTTGAACAAATCCACGGAATACAGATATATCAGTGGCTACTAGAATTGATACCTAGGTATCATCTCCAGGTTGGAGATAGGCTGAAAGGTATTTGCAGGGAGTTGAGAGCAGATGAGTGTTTTGCTTCCATCTCCTGCTTGAGAAAGCCCAGAAGAAAATGGTGAGCTACTGTGTTAGAGAGGATGCTCGACTAGATAGGCAAGCAGAAGTATACACTTTGGTTAACCACTGTACATACTGCAACAAATTTAACTAAGGCGCTATGAAATATATCTCTATGACTAGCTTTACACATGTCTGGGTGGCAAGTCAGAAAAATTAAATTAAATATTAATTTTTGAGAAGTTAGATAAACTAAAAAACGGTTGGGTCTTACCTGTACACTGCTGAAATGCCGTTCGTGCATTTGTTGCTGCATTTCTTCCAGATTCTGGTGGGAGGGAAGTTGGTCACTATCTGGTTTTGTCTTGCTGTTTTCCTGCACTATCCTATCACAGCCAGCTTTTACTGATATCTGTTTCCAATGAAAAGGATCATTTCTGGTTGCTGAGAAAGCTGAATCAGCAGCCCTTGTAAGGAAAACAGTATAATTACTTAAAGATACATTTTACTGATTTCATGAATAACATTTCAAATTATTTCAGGCATCTATATACTGCTTTTTATAGAAAGTTTCAAAGTGCTTTACGGAAGAGTAATTAAAAGCAAGGTTAAAATTAATCAGCAGTTAAAAAACATTCTATATAAAAGGCAAATTTATAATGTACACTTAGAAGCTATCACTTAAGGAGGCCAATCTGAGAGCCATTGTGAGAATAGCATTCTGCATTTTGTGGGGACCTACTACAGGAATCTCCAGATGATGGCCTCAGGGCTCTTCCAGGATTGTAATGAGGGAGGGATTTTTTAAGGTACTGTAGGGCTTCACAGGCCAAACAAAAACTCTTGAACTGGTTTGGTTGCTAAGTAGAAACCAGTGCAATTTCTTTAGCAGAGGCATGATATATGCCCAACATCCTACCAAACAGAAGGAGGAGTTGGATCTTATACCCTGCTTTTCTTACCCTTAAAAGAACTCAAAGCAGCTGATAAGCCTTCTGTTCTTCTCCCCAGAACAGACATCCTGTGAGGTAGGTGGGGCTAAGTACTCAGAAAAAGAGCTATGGCTAGCTCAACGTCACTCACCTAGCTTCATGTAGGAGTGCAGAATCAAACCAGGAGATTACCAGAGTCTGACATTCTAACCACAAGACTAAACTGGCTCAACAACCTGATTGCTGAATACAGCACTAGCTACAGCTTCTGGAGCAGAAATAAGAGCTGCCCCATATAGGGTGCATTACAGCAGTCTGAAGATGAGGTTACCAGGGCATAGATAGCTGTTTAGAAGAGAAGAAGAGTTGGCTTTTCTACCCCGCTTTTCTCACCCATTTAAGGGGACTCAAAGCGGATGACAAAGCTTTCTATTCTTCTCCCCACAACAGACACCCTATGAGGTAGGTGGGGCTGTGAGAGCTCAGCGGAGAGCTGTGACTAGCCCAAGGTCACCCAGCTGGCTTCATGGGGGAAGGTGGAATCGAACCCGGTATTCCCAGATAAGAGTCCGGCTCTCTAACCACTAGACCAGACTGGCTCACTTAGTAACTATAAGACCATATATCGTGTTCTTGTAAAAAACAGTTCAACAACAGTCTGGAGCTGTGAACAAAAGCATTCTGATGTCTGTTTTACTGCTTTCTTCATTGTTAAGCTAATTGTGCCATCTTGCAGGGCAATTATCTGGGCTTGGAGGGTTTATCGTCTAACAGGACTTGAAAACTTTGATAACATTTACTGTATTTTCTGGCGTATAAGACTACTTTTTAACCCAGGAAAATCTTCTCAAAAGTTGGGGGTCATCTTATACGCTAGGGATTGTCTTCTTATGTGGCGAGTATATCTCAAACTCTATATTTTAACTGGAAAGTTAGGGGTCATCTTATACGCCCAGTCCTCTACTTATTTGTATGGACTTTAAGACAAATTGATTTAAGGATGTCCACACACACATCAGTTGTCACACTTTCTTCCAACAACTGGAAATGTTTCTATAATCCTTCGCAAAAACACTTCTAGAAGTGAGGCCAAAGAAACAGTTAAGATGTAGTGTAGCAGGGGTCAAGACTTTACAGTTTTGCATGATGTGCTTCCGACAGCAGCCTCCTATAACTCACTTAACAGATTTTATCAAGGAAAATGGAACAACTTAACAACAATTTCACATGATGTTCTGTTAACAAAAAAAGTATGCTTGATTACCTTCCAATGACCTTTGAGGGGGACAAATGTATTCCTGTTACTTGAATTTTCTGAAAAGCTTCATCTAATTTAAGTTCTCGTTTTCGCTGCACTAGGAGTTAAAAAACATTAAGAGACCTTTAAGCAATAACATCTTAAACATCAATCAATTCAGAAATATTTTGCAAAAAAGTCCTGTTGTTTTAAAGGATGCCACCACATATTTCACTGCTATCATGTGCCTATCTGTACACTTGCTTAAATGTACAGCAATCCCAGAGCAATGAGGAACACAAAAACATATAGAACCATAGAATGTAAAAGTTAGAAGGTACAACAGAAATCATCAAATACATAATCCCCCATTCAGTGCTTGAAGCTATTTAATCATCCCTAAGAAATTGTCATTCAAAATCTCACAGGCCTACGATCTGGGTGAACAGTATGTCTTAATGGTGCACTAAATGCAATATAAAGAGGGCATCAAATGCACTTTGAGCTGAGTCTTGACAGTAGCAGTGCCAACATAAGAACATAAGAGAAGCCCTGCTGGATCAGGCCATAGCCCATCTAGTCTAGAGTCCCATCGCACACAGTGGCCCACCAAATGCTCATGGGCATCTCAAGCAGAGACAAGGACAAACTTTTTCCTGCTCTCGAATCCTAGCAAATGGCCTCAGAAGCATCCTGCTTCCCCCATCCCCCAGCCATTCCATCAAACCACAGAGTGACAGTTCTACCAAAAATGCACCCCTCACAAAAACCAGCACATTTGGTTTATGCTTATATGGTAAGAAGCAGTTATTCAGAAATCTGGAGAGCAACTTGTTTTATGTGCTTAACTAGTAAGTACGTGGTGTTACGGAGCATGCATATTGTGTGGGGAAATTAGTCAAGTCACAAACATGAAAAGGAACTTAAGCGCTTCCTGGCCTTAAAAACAATAAATCAGCATGTTTCCATTTAAATCAAGTATGCAGTGAGCAAAATATACTTCAGAGACAGTTTCTTCAATAAAGTACCATTTTTTATTAAGAAAGCAGCAGCACAAGAGAAAAATAGCAATTTCAGGCAGGGTGCTGAGCAGAGCTGTCAAATGTTATCAAAAATACGAGTGGAAGGGAACCCCAACAGTCACGTAGGAACAAGGCTGACCAAATAAGGAGCCTGGTGGTTCCCCAGAAGGAATCAACAGTGTTATACAGGGGATGAATGTAGCATTTTGCTTCCTGATATTTATTCCTTTTCCACCCTCTTGTTCACATAATATACTTTTAACGGCAAGGCCATTAGGCTTGATACAGTTCGAGTCTGCCAAACGAGCAATATAGAACTGATTTCTCCCCCCCCCGCCATAACTCAGAAAAGAGAAGCACATTCATTTACCAACCTCCAACTCGCTTGCGCTGTGAAGATGGAAGATGACCACGCTGAAACTTTTCAGTAGCCTCCTGATTTTTCAGTTTCCGTTGCAGCAAAATTTGTTCTCGTAATTTTTGTTCTTTTTCTTCATCTTCCTTCCATTTTTCTTCAAGTGCTCTATGAAAAAAGTACATCTTTTAATGAAAACAAATATTGCCTTGCAAAACAAAATTTTATTTTGTAAGGCTCAAACTACTATGCAAAAGCTAAATGTATGCAAAGCCGGAATGAACTTCCTGAGCAGATCACAAAAGACTTGTCTCCTAATCGTCAGGCTTTCTGTGTCAGGGACATTGAAAAAATAAGGGTCCAGAAATGAGTTACAATTTTCCACTTTAGACTGCTTTGACGTCTTGAGTAAATTAAATTGTATTTGACAGGTAATTCAAATTGCAATATATCAAAGAGAAACTATGTACAGTTTTGCAGTTATCACAGTGACTAAAGGAATCTACTGTTACATTTATGTATAACATTTCAGAGTGTGCAAACTATTGAACTCTATACATTTCCTGATTACAAAAAGGTAATGTAGTAGTGTAACAAGACACCTTTCCTTGTAGCTATGATTTCATCTAGTATATATTTCAAAAGGTCATCATCATAAGAGCTAGGCTTGACCTCTATTAGACATGCTTGACTATTCTAAAAATTGAAATAACAGTATTCAATTTTTATCTGCAGAGCTACAACACAATCATTGCAAGTTAAGATAGGGTTGCTTCTAGACTCCTGTCATTTCCAGTGAACACCAATTAGAGCTATCAAAATATGGAGAGCACCATGCTAAATATTCTGCTGGAAGAAAACAGTTTAAAAACAAAACACCTACATATTTACGTACCTCCTCCTTTTATTTGTTTCTATAAAATGTTTCCGTGCTCGATTACGAAATAGTCTTTGATCCTTTAGCAACTCGTGACGCTCTTTTGATAAATCTCTTTCAAGAAGATTCTTGAGATTTCTGATCATGATATTAAAGCTTGTGACATTTAAGACAACTTTGACACAACTCACTTCTAGAAACCTGAATTCCTTGGGCTAGGATGATGGTCAGAAATTAGACTTCACCTAGTCTGTTAATCCAGTGATTACTATATAGGAATTAAGACTATAAAAAAACAGTACTCTTTAACACTGTATTGATGTTTGTGAGAGTTTAGAAATGGTTCACACGGTCATGCAATGAGCCCAACAGGAAAAGAATGTGGGCCCTATGTGGGTTATTCAAAAACATTTTGTTGTTCGACGCAAACAAGTTAGCATTCTCCCGACTTACAGTATAGAAAAGGAAACTGAGTGGCAGCTGGAATTCTCCTTCAATGCTGACAAGTCAGAGTGAAAATTTGAAAAATTCAGCAGCTTGTGCAGCATTGGAGACACCAACTGAAACTCTGATCTTCTTCCAGGGGAAAGTCAGTGATAGAAAGTGCAACATCATCCTGGGTGCTTTAGGGTACACAGGGCAAGCCACTGTGTACAGCCACTCTCAGTATCTTGCCTGCAACTATCTAATGCTTGAGCATGCTCTGCATCCCCTGAACTTATCTCATATGACACCAACGTTTGTGACCAAAGGGCATATTTCAAATTATAAAGGAATGATGGGGCTAAAACCTCCAACTATTGTTAGTTTCAAGATCACAATCCCATCAAACTGAAAGAGACGAACACACACACACAAATCTTGCTTTCCCATGGTAGCTGCGAAATAATAGAACTGTGTCTTTTTCATTTTAATTATTTGAAGGGAAAGGGGTGCTGAGTAAAAACTATGCCATTTCAAAAGAAGTTAATGCACTTCCTGCTTTATCTCTTCCATTTTCTATAGTTTCCAGAGCAGAAAACATCTGTCACTATTACCACTTCAATGGTGTATGGGCCTGCTCAGAGGTTTTGTTAGCGATTGTTGTCCTACCTCATACAGCGGTGATGGCCAACCTATGACACGCGTGTCATAGGTGACACGCCAAGTGCTTTTGGGTGACACACATGGTCACCCTGGCACCTGGATGTGTAGTGCTTGCTTGTTCTTGAAGTGTATGAAATACCAACTTTCAACTGAAGGTTTAGCAACAAAAGTCACTAATGTAAAGAATTATTTGTTTTTGCTTTTAATAAAATACATATATCAAAAATATAACTTTTTTACTGGAGCTACAAATATCACAAAATTATGGATATTTCTAGATGTGACACAGCACCTGAGTTAAGCTAGGTTTTCTTGCAAATTTTGACACTCCGAGCTCAAAAGGTTCGCCATCACTGTCATACAGTGTTCTACAGCTGCATCTGGGAGAGCAACAAGGCAGCAGCACAAAGAAATCTTCTAGAAAAAAACCCTCTTTAAATAAAGGAAGGGGAATATGAATGAGCAAACTCTCACTGGGATGCGAAATTTTGACGGAGTGCTGTCATCCCACAGTTTTCACAAGGACCAAGAGTCTGTCACAAATTTCAAAATTTGCAAAACCCAGGATTCTAAGCCAGATTAGCTGTTCCACAGCTCATGAATATATGATTCTACCAGCTTTGGTTCACTACAAATTGTGAGGGTCAAAAAACTGCAGTTTTTAAATTTACAAACTTTGACAGATTATACTGTCATAGAAAAGGGTAGGGATTATGGCATGAGCATAAAGTTTTTGATCAGTTTAGTGTCATTCTGACAGCCCATTGAAGAAATATGCAATTCTAATGAACTTCAAAGGGTCAGTGACAAAAGGAGGATGGAAACGACTCCTCACACCATGCTGACTGAGACCAGAAATGCGTACAATTTGCAATAGTAAATGAACAAGAACAGCCAGCCAAATACTCACAAGTTTTTTTCCCCAACACCGCCAGCAAACACCCAGACTTGCACAACAGTAGATGCACCCTTGTGAGTAAAGTGGGGATTACTTAGTTCCTGTGTGCCTCCCTGGGTGGGTGGAATTACTGTACACAAGAATTCTTTTTTTGGGGGGTAGATTAAGAAAGTAAACACAGTCCCCACTAATCTTGTTTGGGGCCACATGGTAATAATACTCAGGCTGTGCTCACAGCTAAGATGTAATCCACCTCCAGTCCACTTTCAGAACGAGAGAACACATCAGCATAAGAACACAAGAGGAGACCTGCTGGATCAGACTACAGCCCATCTAGTTGACCATCCTGTTGCACACAGTAGCCCACCAACTGTCCATGGGCATCTCAAGCAGAGACAAGGGCAAACCTCCTGCTCTTCAAATCCCAGCAAATGGTGTTAGGTGGGTACTGCTTGTTCCCATAGCCTGAAAGATGTACTAGTAGCCATTGATACATCTGTCATCCATAAATTTGTTTAACCCTTCTTTAAAGCCATCTAAGTTGGTTGCTGTTACCACCTCTTCTGGCAGCAAACTCTGTAGACCGATGAAGCACTGGGTGAAGGAATACTTCCCCTTGTCTGACGAGGGTCTCCTATTTATCAGTTTCATAGACTGCCGCCTGGTTCTAGTGTTGCGGGATAGAGAAAAAGTATGAACCCAGTCCACCTTTTCTATACTGTGCATGATTTTATATACTTCAATCAGGGGTGTTTTTCCACTGTCACTAGAAGTACCCATTAAGTACCCAATAATGGGTACTTAATGGGTACTTCTAGTGACAGTGGAAAAACATCCCCCGGTCTCCTCTTGAAAGCTGTCTTTCCAGGCTGAAGTGACCAGTAACTTTCCTTCCAGACTACCTATCCCGAAGATGAATTTTCTGAGCTATTTAACACTGAAAGAAAACAGCTTATCACTTTGCTAATGCATACTCTCACTCTGAAAGTGGACTGAAGCTGGATTAAACCTGAAGTGTGACTGTCTTCAAGGTGCGCCCATCAGACCTGCTTATAATTCCAGAAACAGAGAGCCACTCTCTCAGGTGCCTGCCTGCTTGCCAACCAGTCAGCCAGCCAACCAACCAGTCTGCCAGCTAGCCAGCCAGCCAACCAACCAGTCAGCCAGCTAGCCATCCATCCATCCAACCAACCAACCAGTCAGCCAGCTAGCCATCCATCCAGCCATCCAGCCAGCCAACCAACCAGTCAGCCAGCCAACCAGCCAGCCAGCCAGCCAGCCAACCAACCAGTCAGCCAGCCAGCCAGCCAGCCAGGTAGCCAACCAGTCAGCCAGCTAGCCATTCCCGCCCCTCGTCGCAGCAGCAGCAGCAGCCCACCCGACTCCTCCTCCTCCTCCGTCCCCCTTTGCTTCTCCCACCCAGACCGGGCCACGAGAGGTGGATACGCGCAGGGGGTGACGACGACCCGACGGACAGGCGACGGTCCCCGAGGCGGCGACGGGGCGCCGTCTGGCGCGCCCTTCCTCCAGCCTTGGGGGTTCGGCTCGAGAGGCTGCGCGTCGTCGTCGTCGACTTCGGCGGCCTCCCCTTCCCGATGTCCATAGCGGGGGAAGGAAGAATAACGGTAGACGTGGCCGCCTCGGCCGCTCGCGGAGTCGACGACGGTGTTGCCGGTGTGGTGGTTGCTGCCGCCGCCGCCGCCAGGCTCCATTCACGCCGCCATCCACTCCCTTCAGCCCTCCTCGTCCGCCGCCATCCTTCCCCTCATCCGGCCCGGCCCGGCCCGCTCCGCGCGCGTCTTTCTCCGCCCGAAGGCGCCCAGCCCAGCAGACCTTCCCTCGGTCCCTGCGCCCGGCCCGCTCGCCCGCGGCAACCCGGCTCAGTCAGCGCCCCGCGGGCGGGCTCCCAAGAGCCCTTCCCGCCGCCGCCTCAGGAGCGCCTGTGCCGAAGCCCCTCGCTCGGCTCCAGGGCGCCACCGTCGAGACGCCATGTTAGCAACCGGCGACGCCGCTTCCCTCGCAACGGAAACCCGGGGCGACGGAGAAGGGGCGGGGCCTCGGCGGAGGTGGGGTGGGAGAAGTCAACAAAGGCCGGGCGTCGTAGAGGCGGCGGGCGGGGCTACCGAGCCGTGTGTGCCGCTGGTTTGTTACTCGTGCTCGCAGGGCATCATGGGAATTGTAGTTCACGGCCTAGCCCAGTCCACACCCGTCCATGTTGCAGGAAGAGGAGAGTGGTTAGGGAGCTGGATTTTATCTGGGAATACTGGGTTCGATTCTTCCATGAAGGGTGTTCTGTTGTGGGGAGAAGAATAGAAGGAGAATAAGAGAATAAGACAGTTGGCTGTGAGCCAGTTTCGTCCAGTGGTTAGGGAGCCAGACACTTATCTGGGAATACCGGGTTCGATTCTGCCCTCCCCCATGAAGCCAGCTGGGTGACCTTGGGCTAGTCACAGTTCTCTTCTGAGCTTTCACAGCCCCACCTACCTCACAGGGTGTCTGGTGTGGGTAGAAGAATAGAAAGCTTTGTCAGCTGCTTTGAGTCCCCTTCTTTTTTTCTACCCCACTTTTCTCACCCATTTAAGGGGACTCAAAGCAGCTGACAAAGCTTCTGTTCTTCTCCCCACAACAGAACACCCTGTAAGGTAGGTGGGGCTGTGAGAACTCAGAAGAGAGCTGTGACTAGCCCAAGGTCACCCAGCTGACTTACATGGAGGAAGAAGAAGAAGAGTTGGCTTTTCTACCCCACTTTTCTCACCCATTTAAGGGGAGTCAGCGACTGACAAACCTTCTGTTCTTCTCCCCACACCAGACACCCTGTGAGGTAGGTGGGGCTGTTGAGTTGATCTATCTGATTTTGATTTTTTGGGGCTGTGAGAGCTCAGAGGAGAACTGCAACTATCCCAAGGTCACCCAGCTGACTTCATGGAGGAGGGCGGAATCGAACCCAGTATTCCCAGATAAGAGTCCGGCTCCTTAACCACTAGTCTAAACTGGCTCACACTTTGAGAAGCAGGGTAGAAAAGCTAACTCTTCTTCCATCTGCAATGATGGCACTAGTCAGCGAACTTCATGTCTGCACTCCCACACTTTGGAGGGCTAGCACACCCCCAGTAGTCTTGAACATGGGAGGCATAGGCATGGCGTCTTGCAGCCCTACCATATTCTGGGTCAGAGCCACACTGGACTACCTTAGTCAGCCAGTTTAGTTCTTGTGGAAGCCAGTTTGGTCTTGTGGTTAGACTCAGATTCTAACTGGTAGTTGAAGCCAACTGGGTCGCCTTGGGGTAGTTACTGCTCTCTTTCTGAGCTCGCTGTGAAGCTCGCATGTGCTTCTCAACCTTGGGGAGACTTGAACTGGATTAGCACCATCAGTTCAGATGGCACGTATGTGGCCCTTGCCTCTCTGTAATCCAGATTAGGCGATCTGGTAAAGCCAAGATCTACTGATCCAGATCTACTGCTTTGCAATGCAGAAAGGGCCCTAGGTAGCATACTAAAAAACAGAGACATCAGCTTGCTGAAAAAAGTTACATAATCCCTGTGTTTCCCAGTACTAATGTATAGCTGTAAGAACTGGACCGTAAGGAAGTCTGAGAGGCAGAGAATCGGTACTTTGAAATTCTGTTCCTGGAGAAGATTTGAGATTCCCGTGGACTGCAAGAAGATCAGATCACTGAGTACTAAAAGAAATAAACTCTGACTGTTCATTGGAATGACAAATACTGAAGCTGAAACTCAAGTATTTTGGCCACATAAATGAGAAGACAGGACTCTGATGCTGAAAAATATTGAAGGCAAGGGGACGGACAAAGGATGAGCTGAACAGATAGTGCTATGGAAGCAATGAATATGAGCTTGGGCAAACCTCGGAAGGAAGTAGATGACCAAAGGGCCTGACATGTTTAAGATCCATGGAGTCAGGAAGAGTTGGACATGACTTAACAGCTGAACAGGCACAACAAACTTGCAAATCATAGAGTACTTTGACATCTGTGGAAAATAAACTAAGTAAATAGATTACTACCACATGGAGCTCTCAAACTCAAGCAGAAATCTACATATATATGAGAACAATGGTCTATGTAGGTTTGAAAGTACAACTATTTAGATATTCATAAGCTGCCTTGAGGTAACTACACATTTTATTGGATCTATGGGTCACTTTGTACCTTTATTAGGGCTGCGTTCACACCTAAATTTTCTTCTAGCTTCAGTTGACTTTCAGAATGAGAGCATTAAACTCAAAAGCTGATTTCTTTCAGCATTATCTAACTCAGAACAGACTTTGTTGATGGTGTTCTTTCATTCTGAAGGTGGACTGAAGCTGGATTATAATTTAAGTGTGAATGCAGCATGGATGTGATGGCCAGTGAACTTCTGGAATGGTTCAGGTGTCTTCACCTTGCCACACCTAACAGATTCCAAATTTAGCCAGGCATTACTCCACATCCAATATATGACAAAGAATATATAATATATACTACATACATGCAAGCGTGTGCCTGTGTGCATGTTTTCATAAATTATTCAGTGCTGAATCACAAACTATCTGCAGATTACCAGAAGTGGAAATCAAAAAGATCAGATCTGTGCTTCTGGGTCCTTCCTTCCCCCTCTCCGAGCCAGTTTAGTCTAGTGGTTAGGGAGCCGGACTCTTATCTGGGAATACCAGGTTCGATTCCACCCTCCTCCACGAAGCCAGCTGGGTGACCCTGGACTAGTCACAGCTCTCTTCTGAGCTCTCACAGCCCCACCTACCTCACAGGGTGTTCTGTTGTGGGAAGAAGAATAGAAAAGCTTTGTCAGCCACTTTAAATGGGTGAGAAAAAAGCGGGGTAGAAAAGCCAACTCTTCTTCTTCTCCTGGGGCAATGACTTTTTTGTGCATGTCTTTACCCTGGACTTCAGATGAGGTCCCTGTATCCCTTCCCCATATATGCATTGTCATTGTTTTAATTTAGTCAAACCTTTTCTCTGTCTTTATTGTGATATTATTATAACCCACCCTGAGACCTTTGGATACAAGGTGTCATCAAAATATCATGCATGCATGCATGCATGCATGCCTACATACATACATACATACATACATACATACATACATACATACATACATACATACATACATACATACATACATACATACATACATACATACATACATACATACATACAGTAGTAGCTGGTATTCTGAATTTCTGAAATATTAGTTGCTCTGTTTAAGGAAGAAAAGGAAATTGGAAAGCCTGAGCATGTGATGCATATTCCTTCAGGAGAGAGAAGAAAAGATCCCACACCAAGATGAGCCAGAAGAAAAGGGGTACTTCCTTCCTTCCTTCTTTCCTAACATCAAGTAGCGTGAAAGATAGTGAGATAAAGGTATAACAAAATGATGGTTGAGATTACAGGCAAGATACTTGGAGTATGAGAAGGGTGCAAAAAATAGGGTATTGTCACTGATTTTGTCTCTGATTTGATGATACCTGGCAGTGTCATATGGTATGATTGCATTTTAGTGTTGCAGAATCTTAGATCTGATAAAAAGTAATTTAAGCAATTATCTATTTTCAAATATTAATAGTTGTGCTCTGCATTTGTTTTTATTTAATTTTATCAGATCATTTAAATGGATGGTATCTATTTTGAGAATTAAACCATAGATAGAATACATAACACTAGTTCATACAAGTTTTCTGAAGTCCGGACATAAAAGGGTTTGCTTTCTGGCTAATGTTTGTGCTGTACACATTCCTGAATTCTTAACTCAGGACTTCTTCAGCCAGAGGACAGACATTTCTAAGACAGCTTGAAATCCTCTGAAATATTTTTATTTCTTCAGTTCAGAGATGATCTATCCCAGTATATCCTTACTGCACTTCCTGAATATCGTATTTTTTATTTGGGCTGATACGGTGTTTGCCAACGACAAGCCATGTTCTTCAATGGTAAGGTTTGGTATGTACCTTTTTGGTGAGATTCTAGAATCAGAGACTATGAACAGTTAATCTACTCTCAACATTGGGTGGTAGGAGGTGTTGTGTATATAAAAAGTGCATACAAGATCTTTCTAAAAGCAACTAGTAAAAGGGCTGTTGTAGCATATATAGTTACAGTGGCATTTTAAAGATTCTGCTAAAATTTCTGGGACTTATGCCATCACTGAAGACAGGGGTTTTACAAGGTCATTAGTAAAAGTTGAAGAGAGAAGCAACTCTTAATAAATAATACACTTCATAGGTTTTCAATACTGGGATTAACTTCTATCGCAATGTAAATTCAGAATGTTGTAATTGTGCTTATATAACTGGTGGTGTATGTGTGTGCATGTGTGTCTAGGAATTTGTTGCTCTGCATTTCAATATTGTAACATTCTTATAGTGTTTTTTAAAGCTACAGTTGGGTTTTTTGGTAACTTTTTATTGAGATTTTCAAGAAACATTGTCTCACAACACCTGCAGAGAAAAATGCACAGATACATTAATAGAGAAAAAGAAAGAAAAACAATAGAAGTAGCAATGCTAATACCAAAGAAATGAGTAAAAGTGATTCTGATCTCACCCTTGATGATAATATATGTAAAACAACATTTGAACTTCTCTAAGTTTCTACAACAACCCTAATCTCTTGACAACTCTAAATTTATTGATATTCAGATCCTACTACTAGCATTGTTTCTTTTTCTCTCAGAAAGTCAGTAAGAGATTTCCCAATGTTTGAAAAAAGAAGCTAGCGGTTTTTCTTTTATCAAGCATGCCAGCTTATCCATTTCAGTTAAATCTAACAATTTAATCAACCAGTTCCCCACAGCAAGGAATATGGGATTTATCCATTCTTGTGCATATATTAATCTTGCCACTGTGAAAATATGCTATAGCTGTTTTATAATGTTGCATCCATCAGACCCAATAGAAAAAAAATTGGTTTCATTTGTTGTATAATTTATGACATTTAAAATTCTTGGAAAACCTGGCTTAAGATTTTGCTACTTCACAGTTGTTTTTCTTTTAAATATGACAGAGTATTCACTCTGCAAGTAGTGAGTTCCCTTTCACTACTTGTAAGACTTGTGACCGTGTTTCACTTGGCAACAAAACCAATTTTTTAAAAGAATGCTTTTATTTATTTTGAATATTCATGGGCTGCTATTCACTCAAAGCAGAATCAAAGTCTTGTTCCAGGCAGTTTCAAATAAATAACTTCTTTTTTTTTATCTTGTGGCCGTGTTGTTTTATCATGAAGACATTTATTCAGGTTTTAAAATAGTACAGACTAGGGTAACCAAAAGAAAAGGAGGAAGGGCTTCAGTGTTTCTAATGGTTGCATAGAACAGAAAATTTCAGCAATTGTAGCTTATCATACAGTCAACACTTGCTGAGATTCTTTCTTCTATTTAACTGTTTGTTTACTTTGGTTATTTATATTGGCCCTCCTTTCCAGATAGCCAACCTGTGAAGAGGACTTAATCCAAATTCAAAACCTACTAGTCAGGATGAGATTTGAATCTGCTGCTGATAGCCAGAAATATGGTGACACATACCTCAGACCACCTCTGGACAGTACACAAATAATCCGCTAGCAAAAAATGATGTGGGATATTGATCCCCTGCCATTATCCCTTGTTAGCTCAAAAGAACTGGGCATGGTGCTGTCATTGTGCATTTTAAGTTACACTTGCATCCAGGCCTCACCTCCATGTAAGAGAACATAAGAGAAGCCCTGCTGGATCAGGCCACAGCCCATCTAGTCCAGCATCCTGTCTCACATAGTGGACTACCAGTTGCCCATGGGCATCTCAAGGGGTGTTTTTCCACTTAGCACTAGAGCACCCTTTAAGGACCTATTAAGGACCCTGCATGCACATACCCACCCTCAAAACAGCATAAGGAAGGGGGACATTTATCTGGGAATACTGCGTTTAATTCCACCCTCCCCCACGAAGCCAGCTGGGTGACCTTGGGCTCATCACAGCTCTCTTCCGAGTTCTCACAGCCCCATCTACCACACAGGGTGTCTGTTGTGGGGAGAAGAACAGTTTGTCAGCCGCTTTGAGTTCCCTTCAATGAGTGAGAAAAGCAGGGTAGAAAAGCTAACTTTACTTCTCCTCCTCCTCCAATTGGTACAGGGATGCTGCCCCTGAGTAGTACAGCCCATTTTTCAGTCTTCTTTGAGACCAGCCAACAATCTGCAGATACAGGCAGTCCCCACAGTTAGGCTTGCAGAAGCCTACAAGTGGCCTTGATTTGAATTAATAGGATGGACGCTGTTAGGATACGGAAATCCCACTCTGGGGTCAGTGCTCTTGTCCCTCACCTCAGGGGACTCCAGAGGCCCAGGGTAGTGTGATGTGTAAATGCCTGACCCCGAGATCTACTTTTCCTAGCCCTGCAACCAGACTCCATGGCCATCTGTACACAGACTATTTTTAAATGAGCCACGATTTATTCCATGGCATCCAGACTGAGGAAGCTGGCAGGCTTATTTATTTATCTGAAAGTATGTTTTCACAAGCAAAATTAAATCAAGGCTTGAGTCATTTTCTGGCAAGAAGATAGGTCATAGGATGTGCACTTTCCCAACCGTCTAGGTCCTGGGAAGAAACTCATGAATTGGTTGTCCGTTGGCTGGGCCAATAATACTGTATTCACTAGAAGTGATCCACTAAGAGATTTCCACTTCACCTGTTAATATCATACTTACCAGGGATGTAACTCCATTAGAGTGGGGCTTGGCAAAGAAGGCAAGATCCTTCTGTTCTGCCATGCAGACACATGCTGTGGTCACACCTAAGATTTAATCCAGCTTCAGTCCACTTTCAGAGTGAGAAAATACATCAGCATAGTGACAAGCTGTTTTCTTTCAGTGTTAAATAACTCAGGAAGTTCACCTTTGAGATAGAGAATGTGGAAAGAAAATTACTGGTCACTTTGCTGATGTGTTCTCTCACTCTGAAAGTGGACTGAAGCTGGATTAAACCTTAAGTGTGACCACAGCCCAAGTGCTACACAAGCTTTGCACTCAACCAAATGTTCTAAAGGGCCCCTGCATACACACACTTAAATATACATACATCTCCCAGTTCCTGCAGTAGCTTTCCCCCTTTCCCCTTTTAAAGATCAAGGAAGGAGGGAAACAGCCAGAATTGTGCAGGACTGCCTCTTTCCTTGATCTTTAGGCTTGCATGGGTGGGAAAGGAATCATTGTTATAAGGTGTGGAATGGCTGAATTGTTACAGTGAAACAGTCTGCATTCCCACAGCAATAAGGAAGAAGCGTTTTAAAAGCAAAAGTGGAAAATAACACCTCAAAAACCAGGTGTTTATTTATTCTGTTTTTAAGCCAAATATTCCTCAAAATACCCCTGAAACTGATTGGGAATGGGGACGAAGAGGATCCAAACCATTTTGAAACCACTTTAAATGATTGGGAGTGGGAACAAAGAGGATCCAAACCATTTTTAAACAGTTTGATTCCTTGAGTGGAAATTCACCTCTTGTGACTATGGCTGTGCTCACACCTAAGATTTAATTCAGCTTCAGTCTGATTTCAGAGGGAGAGAACACATCAGCAAGGCAACCAGTAATTTTCTTTCAACATCATCTATCCCAAAGGTGAATATTTTCCAAGTTAGATCATGCTAACGACAAACACCTTCTCACTTTTGTGATGTGTTCTCTCACTCTGAAGGTGGACTGAAGCTGGATTAAATTTCAGGTGTGTATGCTTTCTGCAGAGACTGTTCAGTTTTCTTTTGTTTGATATTATAGGGTTGTTCTGCAGCATCAATTGTAGAAGAGTCAGCAAGTATGGGAGGAAAGAACCGATCTGCCTATGTTTTACAGGAGAAGAAAAAATGTTGTCTACCTTGTGATTTTCAGAGTAAAGTGTTGAGAGAAGAGAAACATTACATGTGTAGTATGTATCCTATCAACCCTTTTCTATTGCTGTATTTAGTGCTTTAATTCAATTTATATTGTTAACTGTCTCAAAACACTTCATTTATTTGCATTTTACCAACTTTTTTTTTAAACCCTGTTTCCTGACTGTATGTTGATCATCAGTTGATTACAGCATAAGATAATAGTGACTGGCTCAAAATTACCAATGAGCTTCTGTGGGGATTTTCATTCTATTCTCCTAGGTCCTGCTCCAACACCCTAGCTATTGCATCATGCCAGGACATATACTTGTGTATGTAAATTAAGCACCAAAGACAAAGGTTCCAGGAAATGAAAGATTCTGGTTACAAAATAAGAGACTGTCCCTATCATTATATTGTTACCATACTGTGTAAGAAGTATACATTATACAGTAGAAGCTAATGTAATGCAACAGCTCTGTTCCAGGAAAGCATTGCTTAATGTGAAAATATACGAGCAATAGACTTCAATGGAAAATGGGGGGTTAGGGAAACAGCAGCAGAAACCTCCACTGATTTTCCATTGGTTTGACTGCCCCTGTTGAACAACTGCATTGAGTTGGGCTTTCAATGCAAGTTGGTGAGGACAGAAACCTCCAATGAAAGGGGCACAATAAAGCATTCTCAGAGAAGATCTATCAGAGGGGCAATGTCAGAATACACAAATGCCATGTTCGAAACCTGCGTCACCCAGATGCCAACCAAGATCCCTACAGCCATGCTCACCCCCACCCAGACAAGGGCTTTTCATAGAGTGCTGAACACAAAGCTGCCATTTAAGATCCCAGCCGCCAGACGGTCTTTCACAAATGTCAATGGTAAAACACACTGATGTCACACAAGGTGCCAGCAACCCACCTAGAGAAGGATTTTTCACAGATTGCACGCAAAGGCAATCATAAGCACCCCAAACCCAGTCAGAACTCACCAAAGCATAAAGTCTACCCCAGAATGATTTTCCCCTCCACATGTTTCCCACACCAAGCATCTTCTTCACTAACCAAAGGAAACTAGAAAAACAACTGTTGGGCCAGATAGAGTGTCCTAGCATACTACGGTCTCACAACATGTCACGAAAGGAAAATCCACATCAGCCATAAAATCTCATCTGCCAAATGCCTGACAGCCTTTGGAGGTTTTGCAATCTGAAACAAACAACACAATTTGTGACATTTATTATAAACTAGCTGGATGAGTTGCCACACATAGCTATGACTTCATGCCTTGCTTTGTAGGCTATAAATTATGCACGACTGTGCTTGTGTTGTTGTTTTTTAAATTTAGTAGCAGTAAAAATGCAGGAGTATTCTTGCAGAAAAACTGTTTTTTTGTAGCAAGTTACACATCACAGGCGTAGTTTTTGTCACATGCAGCTCCTGTGTAGAAAGCAACTCAGGGTGAACTCATAAGAACATAAGAGGACCCCTGCTGGATCAGGCCACAGCCCATCAAGTCCAGCATCCTGTTGCACACAATGGCCTGCCAAGTGCCCATGGGCATCTCAAGCAGAGACAACCTGACACTCTGAATACTTGTCCCTTGATATTTTAGCATTCCAAACGCAGGGAGCTTCTGCTTTATTGGAGCAGAATCACCTTTCCCCATCTGCTGCCCAGAGTAGTATAGTTCTGGAATAATTTGACGTTTTGAGCATGTTTGAATTGGCTCTAAACTGGTGGTTAGAAGATGGGGTGGAATGGGCACAGGGTGAGGCACTTGCACATTTGCCAGGCAAACCCTTTCCTTGCTTCTAACACAGATGCTTTATTTCTTGTTGAAATTCTGGTTTGCTTCAAATAGTTCCTGTGCATAGTAATTTGAATTGAACAGTTCAGTAGTGTCTACTGTTGGCTGCAAGCACGCTACTTTTCTGATACATGACCTTCTTTATGCAGCTAACCTAGGCAGGAGATTACGAGAACTGAGCTGCTGTCGTTCCCCCATAGCGCTCCCCTCCTACAGGCATCAGAGCACAGGGGCAAGGAAGGTTTTAGCATGCAAACAAACCATGATCTCAACAACCATCATTCCTCCATTGGGCACTTATTGGTCACCTGTGGGTCTGTAACCCTGGTCACACCTATGAGAGACAGGATGTCCTGGTTCATAATTCAAACTGAGGTCCTATCAGCTCAGTTCACACCTAGGTCGTCCTCAGGCCATCCTTGCTTTGGGCTGCATCGCTCACACCTTGATCAACCTGAGTCTCCACCCCTTTTGCTGCATCAAATCTATCTCCTTTCTTATTGGATGCCATTCCCTCACTCAAAGGAGGTGAGGGTGGGTTTTTGCGGTTCTATTTTAAGCCTGCTTTCCCACCTCCATATCCCCCTTCCTTTTTCACACATAAAAATGCTAGATAGAGGAATCATACACATAAACTGAGGAGAGAAAGGCAGGAGCCTTATGAACTCCCTGTGTGCCGCCCTTCCCTAGACATTGGACGAAAGGAATGACTGGACCCCACCCATCACAGCACGTTTCAGCCTCCTTTAGCCCGTTCCCCCACTCACACTGAGGAAGAGAAAATGGCCCAGAATGCCAAGACGGGCTGAGTCCTCTGGAAAATAAGACTCCAGTTAGAATGATCTAATGGGTAGGCCAGCTTGGAGAATGAATTGAATAAAAATAATGTGAGTAACGCGACTTCAGGATGACCTGAGATTGTCTTAAACTAAAGGTGTGACCAGGGCCTATGTGTCTGTAGGCAGAGTTCTTACTGATCTTGCAGCTGGGGAAGAAATTTAATCCTTCTAGTTCACAGCTAGTACAATCCTGTACCTATTGCTATTTTTATTTTGAAATTAAATTGCTGATCAGTATGTGTAAGGTTAGAAAAATTCCAACTCTACTCCAACTTCTTGCTGGCATTGAGAGGAAATGGTAATTAAACACCCAGGTGAAGAGGTGCTGGAAACTAGCACCAGGTGCTGGAAACCATATACAGTTGGCACTTGGTGTACTTCCACTGGGAGGCTTTTCCAAAGTCAGGGAGCTGCTACAGAGAAGGCCCCCTCATGTGCCTTCAGGCCACCTCCAGATGGTGACTGAATAACTCTCTTGTAAGTGATAATGTGAGATATCAATCCCCACCATGATCCCTTGCTAGCTGTACCTGTACCGTCTTTGCACATTTTAACTGACCCATGCACCTGGGCATCCATGTGCCCGTAATGCCTGGATGTGCTTGCCGTCACCTTTGTGCATGTGTTGATGTCTGTTTTGGCCTCCGCACATGTGTGCTGGATGAAGAAATCATGCCAACTTTGTCCAGAAGATAAGTCAATCCATTACTGTTCGAAAACCTAGGACCAGGGCTGGGTTTTCCAGCAATATTTTTGGAGAAGAAAACAGGGCTATGCTTGTTTTTCCCCAGATACATGAGGATGCCCACCATAATTGTGCCATAATTGTGCTATATTCCCCCCATCTGGGTCCAGCCTCAGTCTGTAATCTTTCTAATCAGTGCTGTATGTTGCATTCTAATGTATAATGGCTATACAAGCTCAAAATTACTACATGCTTCTTTCAAGGGAATCTGCAGAGTTCTCTAGTTGAGTATGCAAGAAGTACCAAGAAGATGATCAGGAACATGATGGATGATCACCAGTCTTCTTTGGATTATCTTTCCAATCAGGTAAAATTTATGTGCAGGCGGGTCTATTACTGCAGAACAATTCTTCAGCTGAACTGAAAGTCAGATTCCAAACTTTGAATGAGTCCTCGTGGACCCTCAACTAAAAGTACAAAATTTGGCTGATAATTCTTTTTATTTGAATACTGCAAACTATTTTTCTCTTTTGATGTTTTGTTTGTTTGCAAATAGAAGCCAGTAAGATAGCAAGATCATTAGAGACAAGATGAATGTCACTAGAAAACGTGAGTAGCAGATTTAAAGCTAGTCTGGTCTAGTGGTTAGGGAGCCGGACTCTTATCTGGGAATACTGGGTTTGATTCCTCCCTCCCCCATGAAGCCATCTGGGTGACCTTGGGCTAGTCACAGCTCTCACCTGAGCTCTCACAGTCCCACCTATCTCACAGGGTGTTCTGTTGTGGGAAGAAGAATAGAAAAGCTTTGTCAGCCGCTTTGAGTTCCCTTAAATGGGTGAGAAAAGCGGGGTAGAAAAGCCAACTCTTCTTCTTCTTCTTCTAAAGAGAATATTTAGTGTGACCTGGATAGGGGAACATTTTGATTGAAGCAATGATTTATAAATGACTTGCCACCAATGCAAAAAAATGAATCTAACATTCTACTTTTTGTAGTCGTGCTGATTTTATTATAATAGAATTTGGCTGTCCTGTGGTCACACATGAAGTTTAATCCAGCTTCAGTCCACTTTCAGAGAACCTACATCAGCAAAGTGACAAGCTGCTTTCTTTCAGTGTTAAATAACTCAGAAAATTCACCTGGAAAGAAAATTACTGGTCACTTTGTTGAGGTGTTCTCTCACTTTGAACGTTTACTGGATTAAACCTTAGGTGTGACCACAGGTAAGTTCAAAAAGACCTCAGAAGAAAGTTCAATGTAGAAAAGGCCTCTATTTGTTTCTGACCTTCCCACGCTTGTTCTTCCCCCTTCCCCCTTTGAACCTGCTTCTTGGCCTCTGAATAAGGGTCGATTGGTCATCTTCAATTCCTCGCCCTCAGCATCACGGTCCCAATATCACCTTTCCTTCTTTCCCAGACTTGGGTATCTAGCATTTCCCCCCCAGAAGCAATTTGAGCTATCAAGTTGCTTGTTTAAAAACAATAATTCAGCACAAAAGCTGTTTTATTACGTTACCTTTTGAAAACCGGTACTCTTTGATGGTTTCCTCCTGTTCCACCACCATGCTCACATGGTAGACAGTTGTGCCTTCAGAATGAGGCACTTGGTTGCAGCCCACAATGATTCTAGGTGCTCCAGTGTGTTGACAATGCTAATCTATGCTGCTTTCTTTTGTAAACGTGCAGGTGAATGAACTTATGAGTCGGGTTATGCTGTTAAACTCTGACATGTCCAGAAAACCCATTGATGTTTTTCCTCATCGAGCTGTTCAATCTCACGGTAAATAATTTTCTCTGCAACACATTTTAAATCTGAGATACTTTTACAAAGACCCTTTCTGCACTAAGCCATATCCCAGATTATATCCATATGTGGCGCCGCCCATTCCCCAGCGCGAGCTGTCTTACACTCTTCACCCCTGTCTTTTATTCCTGTAAGGAGCTTTTATAATTTTAAAATCCTGGTAGCGTGTTTCATATTCCTGATAGCATGTTGTGGTTTGTTCAAGCCTCGCGCCTGCAAGCAAACACCAACAATGCTCAATTCATTCACCCCACCTGCCAGACAGTAAAAACTTTTGTCACCAGCCTACTGGCTGTTTATTTCCCTTAGCCTCAGCTTCCTTGGTTTACGAAGATAGAGGACTTCATAAGTGTAACAACCATCTAGCTTAGAATATAGAGAAGCTGGCAAAGGCTCTTCACAGAAACAAAATAAAAAAGCTTTATTCTTTGCAACTGAAACAGGTATGTAAACATATTAAATGTTCCGAAGAAGAATACAAGTATTTCAGTTCACAGGCACACAAATCAGTTCTTTAACTTCACAACCCTTTTCCTTCTACCCCTTCTGGCTGTATCCCTGGCCTAGAAGGTCTGGACCTATGCTGGGATCTTTCCCCTGAGGGAACTAGACAGTTTAACCTGCCTTCTCCCCAGAACCCCAAAGCATGGACACATCTCTCTTCTGGCAGGCGGGTTTTATACCCCCTCACCAGATATAACTCAACGCCTGATTGGTTGAGTGCTCTCTTCCCCCTCCCGTTATGCTAATAAGGGAGGCTTCGCCCCCTCCGTACCTGCTCAGGCTGTCTGTTTGAACTTCCTTGCTTATTCCGCATTGAATGCACCTTCACTACAGTTTTTAAATTACATCACCCAGCACTGAAATTTAGTGTGGGCATCACACCATATAAATCCAGAATAAGACCCAGTGTAGAAAGGGTCAAGGGTAAAAATAAAAGAGTCGCGAGGAAGCTGTTTTATCAGCTCTAGTTCTGCCAGAACAACTGAGGCCGCATCTAGACATTGGTTACTTATTCCACTATATGTGAGTATTTGGAATGAAGCAAGAATCTTTGTTTGCATCTGTTTTTAACGAGCCTAAGAACCTGGCATGATATGCCAGCTGTGGGAAGAAAGGTTACGGGAAAATGGATAAGCAGAGAAAAGGTTAACTCCAGCAGGATCCACACAATGCCAGTTTCTCTTAGTGCTTCAGAGCCCTTAAAATGGGAACTGTGCGGATGTGCAACTCCCAGCCATAGAAATGTCAAAGCTGAGGAATTTTCATTTCCCAGCTTCAATAATTCTTGCTGGGATTATTTTTGCAAATGCACAAGGTGTCCCCGGAAGTCAACCTTTTTCTGTTCTTGCAAAAATAGGTCTGTGCTATTTGGCCCAAAGAAGGCAAAAAATGTAGGTCCACAGAATTTGATGGGACAGCAGAGCAGCAAGAAGAGTTATTGAGTTTTCCTCTGTTCTGCCATTTAAGCGCTAGTACATGCATTTCTCCATTTCTTGATGGGTGTGCGGACAAGCAATCCTTGTACCTTCTGAGCCCACACATGGTGCCAGTGTGCAGTGTGGGTCTTTGCTCCTGTTTGTTTCTTTGCTGCTGTTGTTCGCTTAACACAAAAATTGATGCTAAAGTTCCTTTGGTAATATTGCTCTCTAGGTTTAGACTGCAGTGATATTAAAGATACAATTGGCTCTGTTACAAAAACTCCAAGTGGACTCTACATAATCCATCCAGAAGGATCAAGTTACCCCTTTGAGGTAGTACATTTTTTTTGTACTTGTCTCTTTCCTGCTGCTGCCTTCCTTTGTTACTAGCCTCAAAACCACCCCGGCCTCTAAAAGTGGCATGCCTTTCCATTACCTAAAAGTAGTAGGGGCGTGCACAAATGCAATTTTCAAATTTGATTCATAACAAATCGAATATTTGAAAATTTGAATTTATCCGAATAACGAAAAAACAAATATCTGGACATTTGATTTGATATGAATACATTCACTTGCATTAGTAAAAATTATTTATTTGTTTGTTTGTTTGTTTGTTTGTTTGTGTGACGGTTTCAGGGTACAGGCTGCAAACTGCTTTGCTTTCTGCCCTTGCAGGCTTCTAGCTAGCTGCAATAGCCAGCCTTGTTGCAAACAGCTTGTTGCAAACCCTGGGATTTGGGCTGCAAAAAGAGCGGGAAATCCTGTGCGGGCCCTGTTGCAGTGATTGGCTGGAGTAAGGTTTTGGAGGGAAAAGCTGTCCGGGGATCTGAGTGCTGGAGGGGCTAGAGAAGGAGTTCCCACCAATCAGGCTGGAGGGACAGCAACCTCTGTTAGGAGTCTCCAGCAGCATTTTATTGCGGCTAGAGCCAATCAGGATCAGGGGTGTGTGTATAAATGAACTCAGAGTACAGCAGGAGAGGTCTACATGCTGGGAAAAGAGCTGAAAGGAAAAGAGCTGAATCCTGAGGGAGCTGGAACCAGTAGCTGACCATTGGGCTGTTGGCTGAGCGATTTCTGAAGGGGACAATCGAGGAAGATTGGGGCTCTGAGGGAGACTTCGCTAGCAACTGACCAGGCTGGATGATCGGAGAAGCAAGGACGGACTGGGCCTTGTGATCATCTAGGGCCACGTTCTGGTACACTGGCTTGTCTTGAGCAGTGGCAAAGCAAGTCAGAGGGGGAGGAACGTGGAGAGGTTTGTCTTTTAAAAGGGGAACTATTTTCTTTTAGAGAAAGGGGTAGCTCCTAGCCTTAAGAGACTTGCAAATTTAAACCAACAACTACCTGAACCTTATTATCTTTTTAGTATTGCTTGTGTATAATAATAAACTTGTTTTTGTTTACTGTTGAAACGCTTGCTACCAGTGTTTTGTGTCCACACTGTAGTATTCACTTGGCCGTTGCACGAACCCAGCATCCAAACAAGGCCAAGCTACTCCCAGAGAGGGCAGGCACTTACTGGAACGCTGGGCTTCGTGGCAATTTGGTGGCAGCTCGGGACGAATCTTGATTCAGTCCGCTTTGGCCAGAATACTACAGTAGCAAGCAATACTGTGTGTGATTGAGAAGGGCAGCCAGAGTTTGGCTCCTTTGTGAATGAGTCTGGTGTCTGGACACAGAGCCCTACGGTAGTGCCTGTGGGGCAGAACTCCTCCATCCCTGAAGTGTGTGTGTGCTAGACATCAGGGAGGGTTAGTAGGTACGGGCAAGCAGGCAGAGGTCCTGAGGTAAAGGCTTTGGGTACTTTGTAAGGACCTGGTGTGCTGTAAGCCCTAGTATTTGGGTGAGCCTAGCCACAGTATAGTGGGGTCAGTAGGTTTGGTGGCCGGAGGTAATTGCTGAAGGTAATAAAGTACGGTCACCAGCCGGACGCTGAACCACGTGGCTACGCCCAAATAGACCTGGTTCCGGAGGTAATCTGCCTGGGTAAAGTACGGAACCAGGGAGGGAATTACGTTCCCTGTGTGTGGGCTACAAATAGCAGCAGCCAGCACGGTAGATCAAGTGGTGGGGAGTCCCACACTTGATGCTAACTAGGAGAGGGGCTAAGGCTGTTCCAAAGGGTCTTGGGGGACTGCCAGCTAGGCGTGTTAGTGGCAAGGGTCCCAGAGCCAAACCAAGGAAAGCTATTATGGAGTCTGTGGTGGAACAGGAGGTTTCAACCCCAGAGCCAAGTGTGGGTGCAGGCCCAGGGACTACTGAAGCTGTACCAGGAGTGGCACAGGACAGAGGGCTCGCTGAGCTCAAACTGAGGCTCGAGTATGAGCGGGAGATGAAGAAAATGGAATTGGAACTACAACTAGCCAGAGAGAAAGCTGCCATGGCAGAGCGTGAAAAGGAAATGGATATGGCAGAACATGAGAAGGCTAGGGCTCATGAGCTAGCCGTTCTCCAATTAAAAGCTAGCCAAGGGCAGGGTGCCCAAGGGTCAGTTCCTGGACAGGGTGATGGTGGAACCCCTAACCCCATGAAAATAGACATCAAGAGGTTTCCTTTATATACAAAAGGGGATGATGTCGAGTCTTTTCTCAGGGCTTTTGATCGGGCGTGCTCAGAATTTGAAATCCCACAAGAACATAGGATGATGTACTTGAGATCACGAATTAGCAGTGATCTGCTGGACCTTTATGCCGCCCTTTCAGATGAGGAAGCCCGGGACTATAAGGTGTTCCAGGAGCGGGTTAAGCAACGCTTTAACCTAACCGCAGAACACTATAGGCAAACCTTCCGGAGTGTTGAGAAGAAGGAGGGGGAAACCTATATGCAAGTTGCAGCCCGCATGGTGCGGCACTTGTGGGATTGGGTGAAAGAATCGCAGGTCAATACCATTGACCAGTTTGCAGAATTGATATTAAAGGAGCAATTCATGCAGCTGTTGCCCAACCACATCCGTTGGATTGTGGAGGACAAGGAATGTGTCACAGTGCAAGATGCAGCCCATTGTGCTGACCGGTTAGTGGTGACCAGGGGGAGTGGCAACTCAAAGCAGGCAGATGGGGCAGGGAGGTCATCATCTGTTAGGAACAGTTCCTCTGGTCATTACAACACAGGTAATGGAGAAAGGGCACAGTCCAGAGTGCCAGACAAGGCCAGAACCTGCTTCCGGTGCGGCAGTTTGACGCACCTAAAGGCCGAATGCCCTAAGGCGCGCCCTGCTGGGCAGGAGAAAGCAGAAGCACATCATTCCTACTGTGTGCGAGCCCCAAAACAGCAGCACGAGAGTGAGGATGATGGTGCTAGACAGGGACAAGTGGGACATTCCCTGCCAGAGCCTGAGAGCTACGTTATGATGAATGCTGAGCACCCCCCAGATGCTGAATACATCTGGAAGGTCCGGGTTCATGGGCGAGCAGTTAATGCCATAAGGGACTCAGGCTCTGCAGTCAGTGTGATTAAACCACAGTGGGTACAGGAGAGGGATTATGTACCAGGGAAGAAGATCAAACTGAAGGGAATTGGTGGCAGTTCCTTCAGGGCTCGCGTAGCAAGGGTTCCTGTACAGATTGGGGCAAGGTACATGGAACACGACTTTGCTGTAACTGGCAGGATCCCAGTTCCGCTGCTAGTTGGCAACGATTTGGCCAGGCGTGTGATACCAAGGATGGGAGGCAGACACACAACCCCAGCCTGTGCTAGTGTAAAAGCTTTGCAGGAGGCAGTAGAGGAGTTGAGGGTGGGGCAAACATCCTTACAGACAGAGATCGCACTGTTGAAACAGAGCAATGCAGACAAACAGCTCACCGAACCCAAGAGTGAACCAGCTGGGTTAGGTGAAATGACCAAGGCAGAGGGCCAGGAACTGTCACAAGGTTTGAGTGGGCTGGACAACACAAGCAGCACCTCCCCAGTAAAGAAGATGCCAAGGGAAGCTGAGAGAAAACTGCTTCCACAGGCAGCCAAGCTAAGGAGACTGGGATCGCTGTTAGTAGCAATTGCTAGTATGTCAGAAGGGATCCAGGGAGCTGAGGTCGTGCTGGATGGGTCAAGGGCTGCAGCATCCAGCACTGAGACCAGGGAGACCAACTGGACAGTGTCTCCGGACAACCAGGTCAGCCAGAAACCGGATCCCACAGCAGGACCACCACCAGAGGGGACCAGCACCACAGATGACGAGCACTGGAGTGGATCAAGCAGGCGACCTAGCGCCAAGGACCCAGCTGACCAGTGTTGCGGAAGGGAGAAGACCAGCAAAGAGCCAGACTGTGATTTTGGACTCAGTGGACTATTTGAGTGACTTTGGGAAATGTGTTTAGTTGTATATAGTTAGTTAAGGAAATTCTTTTACAGGGACTTTGGACTTTTATAGAATGTGTTTATTAGATAGTTAGATTGTTAAGTTACGCTCCTCCTTGGGAGACAAATGTCCATGGGACAGTTGTGCCCCAGGTACATTTGTCTTTTTTGGGGAAGGGAGGGGTTGTGACGGTTTCAGGGTACAGGCTGCAAACTGCTTTGCTTTCTGCCCTTGCAGGCTTCTAGCTAGCTGCAATAGCCAGCCTTGTTGCAAACAGCTTGTTGCAAACCCTGGGATTTGGGCTGCAAAAAGAGCGGGAAATCCTGTGCGGGCCCTGTTGCAGTGATTGGCTGGAGTAAGGTTTTGGAGGGAAAAGCTGTCCGGGGATCTGAGTGCTGGAGGGGCTAGAGAAGGAGTTCCCACCAATCAGGCTGGAGGGACAGCAACCTCTGTTAGGAGTCTCCAGCAGCATTTTATTGCGGCTAGAGCCAATCAGGATCAGGGGTGTGTGTATAAATGAACTCAGAGTACAGCAGGAGAGGTCTACATGCTGGGAAAAGAGCTGAAAGGAAAAGAGCTGAATCCTGAGGGAGCTGGAACCAGTAGCTGACCATTGGGCTGTTGGCTGAGCGATTTCTGAAGGGGACAATCGAGGAAGATTGGGGCTCTGAGGGAGACTTCGCTAGCAACTGACCAGGCTGGATGATCGGAGAAGCAAGGACGGACTGGGCCTTGTGATCATCTAGGGCCACGTTCTGGTACACTGGCTTGTCTTGAGCAGTGGCAAAGCAAGTCAGAGGGGGAGGAACGTGGAGAGGTTTGTCTTTTAAAAGGGGAACTATTTTCTTTTAGAGAAAGGGGTAGCTCCTAGCCTTAAGAGACTTGCAAATTTAAACCAACAACTACCTGAACCTTATTATCTTTTTAGTATTGCTTGTGTATAATAATAAACTTGTTTTTGTTTACTGTTGAAACGCTTGCTACCAGTGTTTTGTGTCCACACTGTAGTATTCACTTGGCCGTTGCACGAACCCAGCATCCAAACAAGGCCAAGCTACTCCCAGAGAGGGCAGGCACTTACTGGAACGCTGGGCTTCGTGGCAGTTTGTATGTATTTCTATCCCGCCCTCTACCCGAAGGTCTCAGGGCGGGTTACAATATTATATTAATCTTAGACAGGCCCCTGCCCTCAGGCTTACAATCTAAAGAGACAAGATACAAAAGGAAAATGGTGTGGGAGGGAACAGGGGTGCTCTGGCGGCAGCAGACATTCGTATCTCTACAGTAGATATGCATCTTGTATGTACCCATACACATTGTGCACATCCCATATGCATCCTGTTTTCATCCTGTACAGATGTGATTGGATGCATACAGAAGTGTACGAGATGCGTATGGGTATGTACAAGGTACCTATATACCCGTACATATGAATGTCTGAATTGTTAGTACAATTGTTTGTTCAAATTCTGAAATCTGAATGTCTGGACATTTGATTTGTAAACAAATGTCTGAATTCGTACGAATATTTTGAATATTTGTGCACATCCCTAGAATGTGGTCTTCATGCTTCTAATAATTTCACTCACTCTGCTCATTAACCTCAGTGGACTCTGAGCAAGATGGGACTCATGTCTCTATTCCACCCATCTAAAGGGGCCGTCCAGTCATATGAAAACTTTCACATAAGAGAGATAGAGCTGTGGTCACACCTTCAATTTAAACTTTCTTCAGTCCATCTTCAGGTCTGACTGCTCACACCTTTTCCTTCCTATCTGTTTTATTTGTGGATGCCTCTAAAGTCCGTTTGCAGGGAGTCAAGAGCAGGAGAGGGTTTTGTCATTGTCTTCTTCTTGAGATGTCCAGAAACAGTTGGTGGGCCACTGGGTGGCAGGGGCCCTTTTATGTTCTTATGCTGAAATCCACATGAAATCAATGGGCAATTTTTTTGCCAAAGTTTATTCTTTTAAAATTCATTTGCTTCTTTCTTATTTGGATCTCTGAAGACACATCCCATTGCTTAAATTAAACATTTATGCATTTGCAATTAATCTTACTGTTAATAACACTCTGGGAACATTCAGATCCAGAGCTGTTAACCGTAGCTTTTTGAATTTCAATGCAGTTTTTATTACACTGTTTTGAAGTCGCTGCTTCAAATACTCACTCTGTCCACTCTTGGCTAGCGTCAGCTAGTTCTGAATGCAGCTGTAGAGATACAATCTGTTTTGATCGATGTTGTGAAAAGCCCCGGGCTGTTGAAGAGTTACAGAAACACTGAGTATTAGGCAGGCAGGTCACATGACCTGAAGGAACTGAATAAAGTAATAAACTACACCAGTATTATTAGCAGTGGAAAAAGCTACCAGTTGCTGAGATAGTTCACACACCAGTGTTCTTCTCCCAACCTCCATAATCATTTTATGCTACAAAGATGGATTAGAGAGGGTTAGGAATAGAAATGTGCCAGAATATTCTAAATATTCATTATTCAATTGAATTAAGCTGGACTTGGACATTCCAATTCAAATCAAATGTCCAAACATTTGGTTTTTAATATTTGAATTAATATGAATATTTTGAATCGTTCATATGAATGATTCAGACATTCATATGTGTATGGATACATATGCATTACATATGTATCTGTACGCATCTTATTCATATCTGTACGAATCTGTACAGATCTGTACGGGATCAAAATGGGATGCAAATGGGATGAAAATGAGATGTGTACAGATGTGTACGGATGCATATGAATGTTGTCAACATTTGCATCATCAAATATGTATTGAATATTCATACGAATAGATACGAGTGTATTCAAATCGGTTTGAATTTTAATACATTCATTATTTCTCTATTCGTCCCAATTCGGAGGTTCAAATATTTGATTTGAATCAAATCAAATGTCAACTATTGCATTTGTGCACACCCCTAGTTAGGAACCCAGATGCCACCTAATACTGTCTCTGAGGCTTCTCCAGGCTACCCCATTTGTTATGGCCCTAGGTAGTCAGGGAGAATATAGCGCCATTATGGTGCCACTACGGTGGGGTTGCCTCAGAAACATGTATCTAATGCAACCCCACCATAGGCTGCTCCCCCCCTCTCAAATGCACTAAAAACTATTGCTGAAATCCCCAGCACTGGTTGCAGGTTTTCCAGTGATAGCACATTTACTTTCCTTCTGGTTGGTGGCCCCACAATTGGGCTGTCCAGTGCACATGCGTGGAGGCTGAAACAGATATCCATGCATGTACAGGAGTGATGACAGGCACATCTGGTAATTCCAGATGCCTGAATGCTCGGATGTGCACATGAGTTGCACAAAGACTGCATGTCTAGCTAGGAGGCAATAACTGCATAGGGGAGGAATTCTTGCATTATTGTCTCTTAATGGGATATCCGGTTGCTCTCTGGAGGTGGCCATGTCTGAACACAGCCTACGATTAGGCCTGGGAGACCACCTGGGAATATGCTGCAGGCTAGAATGGGAAGCTGAAAAATATCCCAGAAAGATGCAATGGCCAAACTGCTGCTGTGTTGCTGTTAGAAGAACTGCAGGCATCTATGCACATAAAAGAAGCTAAATGTGCCTCTTCCTTTTTTCAAGCGTAAGAACGAAGAGCCAGAGCAGAGCCTATGGGCTAACAAGAGATGGAACTGGGTGAAAATACTGGGATGCCATTACAATATCAAAGGGAAACAACATTAGGGCATCCTACTGCAATCACACTGCAACCCATATTGTCTTGTAAAGAAACAAATACAAATTTGCAAATCTGCAAATCGCCCATCCTCAAGAGAAGCAATTTTGGGGGGAGAGGCAGAAGTGATAAATAAAGCATCTGAAAAGTGATGGTTGTTCATTGACTTGGACCACATCTAGATGAGAGCTGAATGATTTCCTGCATGCCACATCATTGTGTGAAATGTACCCAGTTATTGAAAGAGCGGCAGCAGTTTAAGGCCACAACAACACCTCTACTTTAAACCTTCAGACCACCTTCAGGCCTGGCTGCTCACACACTTTCATTTCTATTTGTTTTATTTGTGGACTTTCCATCTTCCATTTGGATGTTCCTGAGTGGCTTGTGGCAGTCTGAGGATTGCTGCTCAGTCGTGGCTGCAATGATTTGTTAGCAGAAGTTCACCTTGGTCTTGGTATTTGCTGCCATCAGATCTTTGCAGCAAGGAAATAATTCCAGGCTTGCAGAGAAGGTGCCAAAGACCACATCAACCACCTTTTTCAGGTCTTGGTTCCAAAACCACATGACGTGAAGGACTTCAGTTGCATTTTGTACAGGTATAATTTCAAATCTTATGCAGATGAGGTAAGCTTCCAGGCATAAGCCAGCTGCATTTAAAAATAGAGTTCCAAAAGCAGAACAAGAGGGAGAAGTTGCACAGATCTTTAACATCTAAAAAGCAATGGAAATCCCATCCTTAGCTCACTACTTACATAATTTTTCTGGATCTCTCTGGATCTTTCTCTCTCCACCCACCCGCCCGCCAGCATTGGAGGCCACTAAACTCCACCCCCACAGCTAGGAATGGTCAAGAGAGAGAACAGTAATGTCTGTTGTGCCCACACTGATACCACACCCAGATAGTCTATTTCTGTGGACACATTTTTGATTAAGAATAGACTACCTTACCAGTCTGCATTGAGACCTCCAATAGTCCATTGTTTGAAGGTCTGGATCTTTGGGAAGAAAAGATGGAGGCTCTATTGTTTTGTTTTGTAGGATGCTATTGGAAAATCCCAATGTTTCATAAATTTTTATGAAATAAAAACACACTTTAATCAATAAATTTAAATGAAACAATCCATCATCACCATCACCACCACCACCACCACCACCACCACCACCATCATCATCATCATCATCATCATCATCATCATCATCATCATTATTATTATTATTATTATTATTATTATTATTTCTATCCCGCCCTATACCCGAAGGTCTCAGGGCGGGTAACAACTTTTAAAATATTTAAAATTAATTATACAAATTATTCATATCTACTGAGTAAGCCAATACTAGACTATGATTTAATCTGATTTCCACCCCTCAGTTCCATCTGTGAGAACTGATAAGTTGTGGATGCGTATGGTCTACCATTTCTACTTATTTAAACTGGCTCTTGAGCTGTCTCTTCAAGTGGCTGAGAAGTTATCTTTGGAAAGCAACCCCAAGGATACTTGGGAACTGTGTTGAAAAATGTGCTTGTTTGAACTGAGCAACAGATGTGAGAATCAGCACACAGAGCAGATATCCAAGGCGAATTAAATGTGAGGAGAGAACTTGGCTTCCTTTGCTGAGCTGGTGGGAACACTCAGAAATTCTGTTCCAGGAAACAGTTTTATCACTTTCTCTTCCTAAATATTTTATTGCATTTAATACTTCTATCTGGTTTTTAAAAAATGTTTTGTAAGGTGTCCAGAGAACAAGGGAGTATTTTAGGAAGAAAGAGGTAAATATTGGGAATAAGTAATGTTAGAAAGTAATTTAAGGTTTCCACCAAACATCAGCTGGAAATCATGACAGGAAGTGATAAGATGGGTTATTACTCCCTTCCTTTATTGCTTCCTGCCTAGATAGCACTGTGGCCCATGCTGTTTTTGCACATTTTTGTGACAGGCAGTCCGGACATTCAACTGGAGCCAAATTCCTGGATGTGCATGTTGCCAGCACTGCACATGTATGGTCAGTGGCTTCAGCCTACATGTATGTGTGGTAGACGTTCTCTGCTCTGTCTACATGGTGAGTTGAAGTGCTGTGGCTGGAAAACCCATGACCGGCACTGGGTTTTCCAGCAATAGTATGTCACTCTTTTTAGGGGGAGAAAAGTGAGGCTATGATGGGGCTGCCTAACTTACATGAGACAAACCACAGCAGCACCATAAAGGTGCTATATTCCCCCTCTCTGGACAGGGCCTAAGAAGCTATTAAATGAATTAATGGATAAACAGACACATTATACAAAAGAACCAGTCTTTTCAGGGACTGTACAGGTTGTAGAAATTTTTCTAATCTCCTTAAAATATATTGGGGCATGTTACCACCTACAGGCCAACCCGGAGCTAACCCAGATTACTCTGATTTGGAGTAATCTGGGTTCTGCTGCAGGTTGGCCTGTAGATGGGAACAGCCCAATGCGCGGTCGGTGCTGTTCCCATCTACAGGCCAACTTGCAGCAGATGGGAACAGCACCGACCGTGCATCAGGCTGTTCCTAAACAAAACCCGCAGGTGTGCACAAGCCCACGGGTGAGCGGCTGCCAGCCTCCTCCTCCTCCTCAGCTGCCTTCCTTCCTTTTCCCTCCCCCTGTTTCAACAGGGGGAAAGAAAAGGCTCAGCCACCGGCTGTCCTCCTTCGCTCAGCTTTAAACTGAGCCAGGCTTTTCTTTCCCCCTATTGAAACAGGGGGAGGGAAGAGAAAGGAAGGCAGCTGAGGAGGAGAAGGCTGGCAGCCGCTCGCAGGTGTGCTTGTGCGTACCTGCAGGTTCTGTTTGGAAGGAAGGCAGACAAGGACATTAGGAGGAGGAGGAGGATGTCAGTGGCTGCCTCCCTTCCTTTTCCCTCCCCCCCTACCTGCCACCCAACGACACCGCATCTGAGAGGAGGACAGCCGGTGGCTGGGTAAGTGAGCAAGGGGGTGCATGGAGGGGAGGCCGCCCCTCGGATGCGGCGGCATCGGGTGGCAGGTGGGGGGAAAGGAAAGGAAGGAAGGCAGCTGCTGACAGCCTCCTCCTCCTAACATCCTTGGCTGCCTTCCTTCCTTTTCCCTCCCCCTGTTTCAAGAAAGAAAAGGCTGGCTCGGTTTAAAGCCGAGCAAAGGAGGACAGCCAGCAGCCGGGCCGTACCCCCTTCCTCACTTACCCAGCTACCAGCTGTCCTTCACTCGGCTTTAATCCAAGTCAGTCAGAAAAACAGGGGTTTTCTTTCTTTGGATTTTCCCCAGAAAATCCGGAGAAAGAAAACTGGCATGGGGACAGGGCTGGAAAATCCGGGGTGGATTCAGAGTGTTGGGGGATTTAATAGAAACCCCCAATGCCAAATCCAAATCCGCCCTGGATTTTAGTCCCTTGGAATGCGCCCTTGGTGAAGGGGTGAAAAAAACTATTGGAGAATTGATGACACACCTCTGCAAAACTGAAAATCAAATCTTATACAAATCTACATTGTAACATCATTTTATGAAAGAACTTCCACACCCATATTTATTTTAGGTGCTCTGCGAGATGGATTTCCGAGGAGGAGGGTGGACAGTGATTCAGAAGAGGACTGAAGGAATGGTTGAATTTCAGAGAACATGGTCTGACTATCTGGATGGATTTGGTGACCTTTCAGGTATCAAGTTTAATATAGATACTTAAAACCTTTATCTATATCTATCTATATCAATCTATCTATATCTATCTGTCTGTCGGTCTAGCATCTCAAGGTCTCAGACCAGGTAACAACATTTAAAATCAAATATATTAAAATAATAAGAGCGTATATTAAAACAACAGTGCCTGCAAGTGGGGAGGGAAAGTGTGCCCTGATTTAACTGATGGCCAGAGCAAAGAGTTGCGTCTTCACCGCCTTCCTGAACATATACAGCAAAGGAGCCTGACATGCCTCAAGGGGGAGACTATTCCATAGCCTGGGGGCCATCACTGAGATGGCCCTCTCCTCGATGCCAACTGCTTTTGCTGCTGAAGGTGGTGGGACAACCAAGAGGGCCTCCCCTTCAGATCTTAAGGCAGGGGCAAGTCGATATGCGAGACAGCGTTCCCTTAGGTATTTGGAGCTGAAGTCATTGAGAGCCTTATAAGTCAAAGTTAACACCTTGAATAGCTCCTTTTAAATAGCTCTCAACTCAGTATGAGCATATGTATCTCAAGGATCCCTAGTTAACTCTGTGCTGTATGTGGAAGCATTTGCTCCATGTACAATGAACTGTGTTCACACGTGTTAAACAAGGTGGCTCAAACGTGCCTTATGGATGGCTGTGTGTGACCCTTGTATTCTCATCCCATCTCTAATCCTCTTATTCTAGCCTAGAATGTTCAGAAGAGGAAGGAGAGGCAGACAGGGGTGTGAGCAATCCCACATACAAACCATCTTTAAGCTGGCTTACAGGAGATTTTTCTTCATGCATGTGAAAGCACCCCACACTTTGAACAGCCCACACTTGGCACATGAGCTGGTGGTTCGGTCTACCTGGGCCAAGAAGCCCAGTGCTGTCTTCCCCAGGCACTTGAAAATAGTGCTCAAAGTGCACTATTTCAGGGCACCTTGCCAAAACTGCCCTGCCTTTCAGCCATAGAGGCTTGGAACTTTCATTCCCAGCATCTAAAGTTGGCCAGGAAGGCCATCCACAATGCAGATGGCCCTTGGTAGTCCAGTACAGCATGGAATAATTCATACAAAACAGAGCCATCCACAACTGCATCTCAAGGACTTGTTTGCATGTCCAGAGCATTTCCCATTCTGGTGGTACCTGAGAGAGAGGGTGATATTCTGCTGAGTAACTCAGAACTTCAGGTCATTAGCTCTTTCCCCCCCCTGAGAAATTACATACATTCATCTTGAGATTCCTTTAAAGACTTCAGGATCCACAACAAGTAAATTGAGGAAAAGACAGAAGGAGTGAGTGATTTTTTTAAAGCTTATTTTAATTCTGTTCATAGGAGAATTTTGGCTTGGACTCCGAAAGATTTTCCACATAACAAACCAGAAGACAGCCAGCTTCATGCTTTATGTGGGATTGGAATCTGAAGATGACACGTATGCGTACGCTTCGTATGACAGCTTTTGGTTAGAAGATGAAGCATGCTCCTTTAAAATACACTTAGGACGTTATTCTGGAAACGCTGGTAAGACTTGAGTGTGCTAAGAATCCTAGTTTTAAAAGGAATGCCTCAGGAAACAGGAAGATTAGAAGAGAAGTAATTTCTGTGCACATTATGCATTTTGTTAAAAAATATCTGTGTACAATGCCTTGGATATTCTGAAATTTTGGCTTTCTGCTTAAGGCATCCATGGTGTATGTTTTTCGTATCAGTTAATATTTTTGATAGACAGAACATCTGCAGCACATAAAGTGCTATAAAATCCTAAAAGAATGTACTTGAAGCAAATAGTGTTAACAACCGATACACTATAAAGGACGTAAATTGAGAATCCATCTATACAATCAATTTTAATTCTTGCAAGCTTTTTTGAAAGCTCTTAGGGGTAAGTTCTCTCAAGTAACTATAATGCTTTAGTCTGGAAGTGCTTTGATTTGGCTATGGCAAATAACATGACTTCAGAAGCACATTTTCCAACTTCTGAGATCACGTACGTTGTCATGGCCAAATATTTAGCTCCCAGCCTAATGCAACAGTCGGTTATACAAATTGCCTTGAGAGCCGTTTACTGAGAGGTGGTCTCTATCAAGCTGAAAATAGAGAACATTAGCCAATATCTGAGGACAATTTGGTACACTATGTTACTGGATATCTTTTCATTCACCTAAAAACTGCATACTCTTGATCATACTTCTAACAGTCATAAGAGTTGGTTTTAGAACTCCTGGTATGTGGTGACCCGGTCCTAGCTCTATTTTGGGGTGACCTAAAGTCACCATACAGATCTTGCCTTTGCTGTCATACAATGTGCCTGGCCACTGTTAGAAAATGTAACAGGATATAGAGAATGAGGGAGCTCTTAAACGTCATTTTCAGATTTTGTTGCTGGTAAATCAGGAAATACTTCATGAATGATGAATGATATATTCATAAACTAGGAAGATGCCTTCATTATTTAAGGATGGTGTAGAGGAGCAAAAGCCCTGTACTTTACTTCCTTTAGCATGTAGTTTTAAAATGCTTGAAACAATGGTCTGGGAAGCCCTAGCTGACCATGAGATGACACCATTGTAAAGTTGCTGAAACATATCCCAGCAAACAAAGAAACCCACACCAACAGCTATTAATTTGAACAGGAATTTACATAAGAGGAGCCCTGATGGATCAGGCCACAGCCCATCTAGTCCAGCAACCTATTTCATACAGTGGCCCATCAATTGTTCACGGGCATCATCAAGCAGAAGACAAAGGCAAAACCTTTACCTGCTCTCAAATTCCAGGGTCAGCCAGGTGCAAGGTGCTCACCTTGATCTAGGGCTAGGTTTGCTACATGCTCTCATAAAGCATTCAAGACTCTGAATGGATAGATTAATTTAATAACTTTCCCCCCTTTTTTGTCCTCCTGTAAACTAGGAGATGCATTCCGGGGACACAGGCAAGAAGACAACCAGAACACCTTGCCTTTCAGTACATTTGATATGGACAATGATGGTTGCAATCCACTCTGCTCTCTTCAAGAGCAGCCTGTGAAGAGCTGCAGTAATTTCAGTGAGCGAACCGGCTGGTGGTTCAGCCAGTGTGGTATTGCAAATCTCAATGGAGTCCATCGGGTCACAAGAAGGATGCTAACGACAGGGATTCGTTGGGATACTTGGACAATGAATGACCAACCAGTCAAAATTAAATCGGCTTCAATGAAAATCCGAAGAACATATTTCAGATAGCAGAACAATAGGATGGGAATGCATTGCTTTCTGAAACAGGACTGCTCAATGGTCCATCTTGGATTGGGTTGCTTATCATTGTATTTAGAGGTATTTTGCACATTGAGCTACTTTTGCAATTGCACTATAGCACTGCACAGTGAGTCTCCTATTATGATGCAGTTCTGTTTGGGATAATTTGTGGATTGAACTTTCCCACCCCAGGCTACAGAGGTGAGGTGAGGCTCTAGTCAGAAGACTAGCTTTGATTTCTCCGAAGAGTTTTCATTCATAACAAAACAAAAAGGTGTTTTGATGGCATCAGCAAAATGCTTCCAGAAAGGTGCCTCACTTCACCTGTCACCAATGGTGGCAATCCACAGGTCACCACTCTCTGCTTGGATGATATTAAAATGGCTTATCCTTTGAACACTCTCCTCCTTTTTCAGGGTCCTTTTTTTACTCGTTCAGTAGATTTGACAAAGGGCGCGTCCGCATGTAGTTTAAAAAAAAGCGGGGTGGAAGCGAGACAGCTTAATGTGAATCTGAATTCGCATTAAGCTGTCCGCATGGTAATGGTGGACAACGCAGGTTCCAGGTGAACCTGCCCGTCCTCATGAAAACCATGGTAAATCCCTGCATCAGGATACCGGCGGTTTTCTCCACTCCCTCCCCCCTCGCCTGAGCATGCGAACACACACACACAAGCACAGACAGGGGGGGAATCCCTCCTCCCCCCTCCCTCCCTCCCTCTCTCTCCCCCCTCCCAACCCTGAGCCCTCCTTCACACAAACAAACACACACACACACAGAGAGAGGGGAATCCCTCCATCTCCCCTTCCCCCTCTCCCTCTGGTCCCTGAGCCCTCCTTCACACACACGCACGCACATGCACAGACAGACAGACAGACAGGGGGGAATCCATCCAGCCCATGGTGAAAGCTCGCTGTTTCCCTCCTTTTCACCTGTCAGTTGCCCTGCATACTCGAGGTTGTAAAAGCAGTGTGGGCGTGAGGAAAAGGAGGGAGGCAAGGAGCTTTCACCACGCTAAAATCCTTGCTAAAATCTTGTTGTTTGCTCTGCATTCTTGCTGGCTACAAGTCTGCCTTGGAGCCAGGAAGTATGCAAGGCAAACGATGGGATTTTAGCAAGGATTTTAGCATAAGTGGGGACAGCGAAGCACCACTTGCTAATGCTGCAATCGTAACCCCCAAGTGTCCCCATGCCCCCTTTATAACCCGCTCTTGCCCTGTAAAAAGGTTTTTTTTTTTTAATTTTGAATTAGAGGATTTTGTTTCTCTATTAGCCCGATTTAGGGCTTTGTGTGTGGATGCTTGGGAGGTGAAATAGCTTTCGCCTTGTAACCTCCTTGCCATGCGGACAAGCCCTAAACAGTTGTGCTGCTGTCATCTAATCCAGGAGTGCTTCTTTAAGGAAAGGGGCTTTCACTATGGCTATGTTCACACCCAAGTTTTAATGCAGTTCCAGTCTACTTTCAGAGTGAGAGAACACATCAGCAAAATGATGCGTCATTTGCTTTCCACTTTAACTGACCCAAAGGGAGATTTTTCAGAGTTATATATTTCTGAAAGAAATCAGCTTATCACACTACTGATGTGTTTTCTCACCCTGAAAGTGGACTGAAGATGGATTAAAACTTAGGTGTGAATGCAACCTATCTCACATTAGCCCACAGGTTGCTATAGGTGCTGATTTTAGGCACTGATTGAAGATTTTTTTATCCAGGCCTTTCCAGAGTGAACACTTGTTTGTTTTCCCCACCCTTGATTTTAACCAAGTTTTAATATAACGATTATGGTTCTAGTTATTTTTATTCTCCATGTTATGTAAACTGCTTTGAGATTATATTTTAATGGGAAGTGGGATGTAATTTTTTTTTAAACAGATCAATCACAGATGTGTTGTAACCTGACAGCATTAAAGAAGTGAGAGTTTATGGTAACCAAAGATTCTTCCTGTTTGAGAGTGACAATCTGTCCCAGTAGATCGGCTCTTCAGCTCCAGCCCTTGGAGTTGCCCAAAACATCTTATAGGGCAACATCTCTGAATGGCCATTGATAAGAAAGGATGATCATGTGCGCTCTCCAGCTGCCACATATGCAAAATACCAAACAAACAAAACAAAGGAAACCTTAAGAGGGGACCTCATTGAAGTATATAAAATTATGCATGGTATAGAAAAGGTGGATAGAGAACATTTCTTTTCTCTATCACACAACACTAGAACCAGGGGGCACTCTATGAAGCTAATAGGTAGGAGAGTTGGATCCACCAAGGGGAAGTATTTCTTCACCCAGAGCCCGCATCCCCATTACAAGCTTCTTTCGCTTTCCCTAAACCGAAATAATAGAACCGGATGCAAATGCAAATTTGCCTGTTCCCATTACTTTTAACTTAATTGCGTTTGATCTGGGTTGTGAGGATCGTACGTGGCGTACGTGACTCAAGGGGGGACTCAAGTGGCTACTTTTTAAAAGCCGCTTTTCAGGGCTGCCCTGCCCTCTTCCTCCTGGCATGGACGCACCACCCATAAGGGACCCCTTCACGGAGCCTAGCTGGGTGGCTGGGTGGCTGCCGCTTCCATGGATGGAGAAAAAATGGCAGTGGGCAGCCAGCCAGAGATTCTTTCTCCTCCTCTCTCCATTGCTCAGGGCACACAACAGCAGCAGTAACTAAAGCCCCTTTGCTTTAAACATTCACATAGAACCTCAGATGCTTCCCTCCCTCCCTTTCCCTTTCTAAAGGTCAGAACTTTTACAATTGCACAGAATTGCAACATTGTTAATCAGGTGTGAAGTGGTTCCATCGCTACAGTGTAGCGCTGCTGTTAAGGGTGGATTTTTACACTGAAATCAATGTCTTTGGAAGCAAGCTATTGGGAGAGGGAAACCCTAAACATGGATTCTATTCCCTAAAAACGGTAGGGTCCCCACAGTAAAAAATGTAACACGTATCAAGCGCAGGATCTGGAGTGAGACCTGTTGAAATGAGGATTAACATTTACAATGCTTTGGGGCAATTTAACACGTGGAAAGCGTGTTAAGCCAAACTGACATGGGGTCTGCCAGGACTGAAAACGTATTGAATTCGAAATAAGCTTGCTGTGGGGATTTGCCCAGAGGGTCATCAGGACCTACCAGTGGGAAACAGAGAGTCTGCATTGATCCAAATGAAGGACCCATATGATCCAGATTTTCCTAGCTGTGGTGGAAACAGATGTTTCCCTAATGGGGTCCATAGTGGAAATGGGGTCATCCAGCTCTCAGCCAAATGGGTCCTTAGTGGGTGCTAAAATGGATACTTACTGCCAGTGGAAAAACACCCATAGTCACAGTATGCAATTTAAAGGCAACATGAGCTCCTCTGCCATGAATATTCCACAAACAGATTCTTCCCAACTGTTGCTGAAATCTCACCCATCAAGGGTGTTTTTCCACTGTCAGAAAGTACCCATTTTTGTGCCCATTAAGGACCAATTTGGGTGTGAGCTGGATGATCCCATTTCCACCACGGCACCCATTTGGGACCCGATTGTTTTGACTGCTGCTGGGGAAATCTGGATCTAGTGGATACTTTCTGGCCTTTAATCTGGATTTTCTGTAGACCCCATTAATGTAGACCCCATTAATGGGGTCTTCAGGCAGAAAATACGGATTAAAGGGAGCCTGTTTCCACGCTTGTGTGGCAATGAGGTCTAGAGGAGGTTAGGGGGAGGGGGCACCCATGGAGGGGGAGCCCCAAAACCTAAGCTTTGAAGGCATTTTGAAGTCACTTCGAAGTCTGTGCAAAATAGCTCTGGAGCGTCTTTGAAGTCTGTGCTGATCTTCAGAGTGAACTTCGAAGTGACTCCGAAGTGACTCCGAAGTCACTTCGAAGTTCACTCCAAAGATCAGCACAGACTTCAATGGAGCTGTTTTGCACACACTTTGAAGTGACTTCGAAGCCACTTCAGAGATTGCACCACCTGTCCCCCCAAACATCTGGATCTGGTAGATCCAGATTTCCAGATGGGTGCTCTGGTGTTTCCACAGCAGGGAGGCTAGCACCCATTGCTATTGGGTGCTAGAACACCCATGGAAACACATTGGCTGCATCCCCATTAGAAGCTTAATCCAGTTTCCCTAAACCGAAATTACAGAACCGGATGCAAACGCGAATTTGCCTGATCCCATTACTTTCAGCCAGAATCGCGTTCAATCTGGATTCTGGGGATTTACATGACTCAAGAGGGGACTCCAGTGGCTACTTTAAAAAAAATGCTTTTCAGGGCTGCCCTGTCCTCTTCCTCCTGGCGTGAATGCACCACCCATAAGGGACCCCTTCACGGAGACTAGCTGGGTGGATGCTGCTTGCCTGGATGGAGGAAAAATGGCAGCGGACAGCCAGCAATTCTTTCTCCTCCTCTCCTCATTGCTCAGGGCATGCAGCAGCAGCAGCAACTCAAGCCCCCTTCGTTAAACATTCACACATCTCCCCAAACCTGCAGCTGCTTTTGTTTCTTTTCCCTTTTTTGAAGGTCAGCACTTTCAATGGCAAGATCGTTATCAGGTATGAAGTGTTGGATTGCTACAGTGGATTGCTTGGATTGCTATTAGGGCTGCTGCTTTAAGGGGTGGATTTTACAGCTTGCTTTGGAAGCAAGCAATTGGGGGAGGGAAACTCTCATCCCTTAACACGGAAGGGTTCCCACAATAAAAAATGTAAAACGTTTCAAGCACACGAACTGGAGTGAGACCTGTTGAAATGAGGATTACATTTACAACGCTTTGGGGCGATTTAACACACGGAAAGCGTGTTAAGCCAAACTGATGTGGGGTCTGTGAAAATTGAAAACGGTTTGAAACTGAAATAAGGTTGTAATGGGGATGCGGCCAGTGGGTACTTCCCTTAATCCAGATCTAGTAGATCCGGATTAAGGAATGTACCCATTCCTTAGATCCGGATCTTCTTAGATCCGGATTAAAGGAGCACAATGGAAAAACACCCCAAGAGTGACAATTCACAGTAAATACCAACTTACCCTTTCCTGCTTATTTTTTAAGCAAACTGTAAGTATCTTTCTATTGCTATTCAGTTTTGTGTAATGGGAATGAATACATTACTGGCTTTCACACAGTTCACGCAGCTGAGTAATATACCTGTGCAAACGCGTGTATTCACATTGTGAGAGTTTGAGTGGAACCAGAAAGTGGAAATGTGTACAAATGAAATTCCATACAAACAATGGAAGCTACTGAAACAACAAACGAACATGGAACAAATTCTAGACTCAGCAGTTTGCTCTGAATGATAAAAAGCCCCTGACGGAGGGAGAAGTGCCTGGTGATGCCACCATGAACACGAGCAGTTGAAACTTCTTGCATTTGGAATGCTGAAAAGAAAGGGAAAAAATCTAGGAATTATACTTGTTGAAAAGTCTATGCCCCTATTTTCTTTGGGAGGGGCACTATCAGAGAAATAAGGAGGATTCAAAGGGTCTTTTTGTACTTGGCTGCATTCTGGACTATGGGTGGTTCCACATTAGCTGCCGAAAAATGGATCTAAAAGGATCCGGGTTTTGGCAATCTGTCCTCCCACTGATCCATCACAAATAGTGACGGATCCAAAGGGCTCTTGCGCGTCCACACATGCGCAGGGAGGCCGGATTCCAGAGGACAGATGGAGTGGGCGCTGTGTGGACACATCAGCACCCATTCCAAAAGTCCTCCAGCTCACGCCGCCTCCGGAGCCGCAGGACTGGAGCATGCAGCTGCCAGTCACCACGTGTTTCTGGCGAGGCCTGGCGCTCGGGGGAAGGGCTTCGGAAGCAGGCAGTCCTGCTTCTGCCCTTCCCAACATGGCGGGCAGAGGGAAGCCGTCCCTTCGCCTGGCCGTGTGCAGAAGTGTCCTGCTTCTGCACAGATCCAGGCGAAGAGAAGGATGTAAGACCTGATTTTTCAGGTCTTACATTTAATCTGGATTTCGGTGGCAAAACCGGTTTTAAAAACTGGTCTTGCACACCGACATGTGGAAGAGGCCTCCACATAGGGTCACAGAAGAGGATTTCAATACGGAAGTTGCTTAAGGTGAGTGTTCTTAATCTGGCTTGGGGGTGGGGTATTTAAAACGGTTTCTGCAGCTAGTATGGAAACACCCTAGGTCTCAGGATAGAAACTTCTTGTCTGCATGCTATTTCTGGCAGGTAGCCTGTAGTAGACTCCTGTTCCAGGATACGTTCCATAATAAGCCAAGTGCAAACAGGACTCTGTATGAGGACAACCTCTTTTCTTCTAAGGCCGCTTGGAGTACTATCTTTGCTGATACCACACTTACTTTATCATCCTTGCCAGGCAGATTTAAAGGATATGAAGGTTTCGGTTTGGAGGTGATTTCAGTTCCAGTAGCATGCTTTATTCGGGGGAGAGCATCTTTTTGAAACTAGGGGACAATGAGTATATTGTGTCAAACTCTCATCTAACAAACTCTAGGAAGCATTTTCTTTCAGAGCTTTCTCATTAAAATGAATATTTTTTTTCAGCTATTAGGACAGAATGTTTGTTTCTTGACTCTTTACTTGCTTCAGCTTTGAACTTATATCTGTTGAAATTATTATTTTATTGTTTTCTAAAATGCATCACTGCTTTGTTCATAATCTCAGGCCTTGGGATGTCTGCATAAAGTAAACAGACTCTTTAAAAGTAATGGACACTGCAAGGGCAGTTAAAAGCCAATAAAAGCAGAAGCATCTCCAGTTGTTGTCTAAAAAATTATGCCACATAATCGGAGTAACTTTTTGCACCATTAGTTTTTGAAGCACAAAACCGTTTCTCAATGTATCTGCATTCTTGAATGTTTCCATGCAGCACTGAGTGCGAAGACCTGAGCATTCCCGACGCTTTAGAAATAAATGGTCTTATCTGCTGAAGTGCTTTTACGTATGGTTAGATAACACTTCTTTAAAAGAAGCTGTATAGCATGCATTCCTGATATCTTTTCACTCACTTTTTACCACTAGCCCTTTGAGATTGATTTGAAAAATGATTTCCTCACTTTGAGCCTAAACTCTCTTAAGGTGCAACTTCCAGAAAATAGCTTTTTGCTCTTTTTTCCCTGGGGATAATGTTTTGGAGACTGTAAGAAGAAGAGTTGGCTTTTCTACCCTACTTTCTCACCCATTTAAGGGGACTCAAAGTGGCTGACAAAGCTTTCTTTTCTTCCCTCCACAACAGAACACTCTGTGTGAGGTACTGTAGGTGAGCCCATGAGAGTTCAGAAGAGAGTCGTGGCTAGCCCAAGGTCACCCAGCGGGCTTCATGAAGGAGGGTGGAATCAAACCCAGTATTCCCAGATAAGAGTCCGGCTCCTTAACCACTAGACCAAACTGCTGTTTTCTTTGCCTATTGGGTAGGAGGCAAGAAAGTCAAATGATTAGTATACAAAATAGTGCTGCATGTGGGTGCATTAAAAGCAGTTGGCATGCTGTTTTTAGGCAAACCTATCCTACTTTTCTGTAATGTTTCAGGAAGGAATTTGTACCAATGACTTCATATTAAAAATTGTTTCCATTGTGGGTTGTTCAGGCAGCCTGTAAAACAGTTGTCTGTCTCTATATAGTTCCGTAGCTTGTCTGTGTTGCTATATGTGGGTGTGGTTTGTGTCTTTATAATCCTGAGGCTTAGAGGTAGGAGAGAAGGAACATATGACAAAAGGACATATTAGACAGAGATATACAGAAAGGCAGTTCTAAGTAGATCCCTAGGTCAGTATGAGTCAACATGGTGTAGGCTGATAGTTAATTAGAGTATTAATCATAGATGTTAATTGGGCTGAATTGCACTTAATTTAGTGGGATGGTATAGCAGTTACCATCTCACTGAAGTTAATTAAGATGGGGCGAACCCAGATGCCTCTGCACTTAGAAGTGCTGGGCAATCCCAAAACTGACCACTAGCACATGAAATGCAGATGGTCAGTCCTGGTCCAGCTGGATCACCATGGCAGCAGCCATGGGGACTTCTGGTACAGTCTGGGCTGTTGCCATGGCAATCGTGATGTGTGCATTTGCGCTGCTGCAGCCTCCTCACCCTGGTCACATGCAGTGTTTGCATGAGTAGTGGCTGTGAATGCTGCATCTGGGAGCTTACTAGGAATTCCCGAGTAGCTCCTGGTGAACTTGTGGAGCAGTAACAACTGCTCTTCAGCTTCAGAGGATTGGGGATGGTCAGTCTCCCAATGTGTTTGGCCTTGTCTGGTCCAGGCACAATCTGATCATGTAGGCCGAACCAGCATAACTGGACCATGGAGGGTTAGTGTGGAAATGACCTTCGTATATGAATTTAATCTGGTTTTAACCCGGAGATTTTTTGTCTGCTTTTTTGCGTTCTCACTGTTACCTTATAATGCGGACTCACTCTCCATTCTTCAGTGCTCAGCAGGGGAGAAACCCCCTCCCCTCTCTCCTCCCCTCTGCAGACTCTCTCCCCATGCAGTCAGCAATTGGACACGGTCATACCCTGACTTCATTGGGATATGGCAATTTAAACTCCACCCTCCATATAAACCTGCCCCCAGATCAGATCAGAGAGTCCTTTGGCAGCAGTTTTTGTTCACCACTTCTCCCCCCACCATAGCACAGCTTCTCATGTTAACAAGGCAGTAGAAGATTAAAGATCACTTTCCCTTCTTATAATGGTGTTTAGGGCTAGATTGGTAGATAAGAGCAGCGCAGAAGGAAGGAAGGAAGGAAGGAAGGAAGGAAGGAAGGAAGGAAGGAAGCAAGCAAGCAAGCAAGCAAGCAAGCAAGCAAGCAAGCAAGCAAGCAAGCAAGCAAGCAAGCAAGCAAGCAGCCTTTTACACAGAACTATGAGGGAAGCTTCTAAAGTCTGATCACCACCAGCAAGTCCCTCTTACTGAAATCAGGCACTTTAACTTGTTCCCGTCTTTGCTACATTTGTCTGAGCTTGATACATTGTTGTTTGTGTGCCTGAGTTACTGTATATTTTTCACCCCCTTCCCCTTCCCTTTCAGCCAGTGGTGGATTTCCTTAGCTCTTATGAAGAGCCTGGGGAAGAGGGGACTACAAGTTATGGCTTCTCATTGGGTCAGGGGAAAATAAGGAGAACACCCCTAAAGCATGGTTCCTCCCCTCAAACAAACTGCTTGCATTCCCATTTTGCTAAATAAAGTGGAATATTTCTAAATCCAGCAGCGAGACCTCTTTTGATCCAAAAATAGACAATCTGCATTTCAGGACCTTTAATCCTCAGAAACTGCAGATTCTTTTAAAACTTTGGGAATGTCGAGTCTCAAAATGATTTCAAAGCTCTTTAAATCTTGGATGAGAACACATCCACAGAGTCTAGCTTGAAAAGGTGTGTAAGAGAAGGGCAGTGTTAGGAGAAGAATGGATCAGGATTATAAATTGGGTTTATAACTGGACTCAGGGCCTTGATCTGGATCACAGAGGCATACAGATGTCATGCCTCCATGATATGGAACTACTGTGGGTTGCTATCTGACCCCCAATGGCTGGGAACAAAAGTTCCTAGCTTCATGACTTGGGGGGTATTTTTTAGTGCCAAAGGGTGTCTTTTAGTCTCTAGTTTCCACAGCTGCCTATTACCATGGAAAAAGACGATTATTTTTATTGTTCTCATGTTGTTGGTGAAATGTCCTTATTTTTTACGACCATCTCTAAGCTCATCACCATCTCCCTCTTTAGGATTATTCTTCTCTTTAATTTTGTATATATTTGGGAGCCCAAGATATTTTAACTGCATTCAGTTTTCCAGCGGTTGCTTCATGGCTTTACTTCGTTCCAACAGATCTTTTAGTGAAAGCTTCATGCGCAAAAGGCTTTGAACGCAAGCCAGTTTTTCTGTCACTGTGCAGCTGGAAAAAGAATTATTTCTGCAGTAAGTGGGAAAGCAAATAGACTCTGACGTGGCACCAGACGCTCAGTGTGTTAAACATCTGGAAAATACAGAGCATTTTAGTCCAAGGAGTTTCCTTTTTCTCTGAAGTACTGAATTTCATCAGCGTCTGCAGATGTATTTAGATGGCTGAATGAACGTCAGTGTGTTTTCTGAACAGGTTAGCTGGGTTTTTCTCAGAAAAGTCTATAGCAAGACTATTGAAACCTCACACATACACACCATTTTGAGTATTATACAATGCATGATGAGACATTAATATGAATTTCTTTTTAATTTTTACGTTTTTTAAAGAAGCCTTTTCTAAATCCAGGATCAGTGTATAAGCAGGTGTGCAGGTTTTAACCTTGGAGGAGGAAGTCTGCTTTATCTTTTGGAGACTCCCTGTTCCAAAATGAGCAGATGAATGACATTGGTTAAATCACTAGAAACTTTATACCACTGATCCAGAGCATGGAGAACCTGTAGAAAGAGGTGCTGTTAGAAAAAGATTTTGAGGTACCTATCCTGTATGGAATTTGTCTGCAATACATGGCACTTAATTCCAGTAACATTATTTAATTTTAGACAGCGTGCAGAACTAGAAGCCCCAATGCCAGTTAGAGTGCAGATTTAACAGCAATAATAAGATGCAAAGAAATTGTCACTTAGGCTGCATTTCCACCGCAAAATAAAGTTTGATTTTAAATCTGCATTAACTTAATCCACACTGAGCTCTGTTTTTTAATGTGCCCATTTATAGCTTATTATGCAGATTTAGGGGAGAACCCTACCCCCTCTCTTTTGCATCATACCCCGATTTTATAGGCCTGGGATAAGGCTCTCCACGCATAAAGCAGCAAGGGGTGGGAAAGAGAAAGCTCTGATCAGTTGTCTCTTTAAAATTTCATGCATTCCCATTCACAAAAAGCGAAGATTATTTCTGAATCCCTCTATGAGACTTCTTTTTATCAGAATATAGATAGTACACATTTGGGGACCTTTAATCCTCAGAAACTGTGGATTCCTCCAATCCTTTGGGAACACCCAGCTTTGAAAACGGACTCAGTTCGTTTAAAAATGTCAATGGATAATGCAGCCCATAACGTTAACTATTGTCCAGCCTGAAGGAACGTAGTCTCACTATGATGGGGTAGCTGTGGCAACCTCATTGAAGCCCCACTTTTCCCCTCCCCCCAAATGCAGAAAAAAAAAACTATTATTGTTGAAAAACTCAGCACTAGATATATTTTATTTATTTACATTTCTATCCCGCCCATACCCGAAGGTCTCTGGGCAGGTTACAACAGGTAAAAATGAATTAAAACAAGATACAAATTAAGAGCAGATACAGATTAAAATGAAATACAAATAAAACAAGATGCACACTTAAAAACATCTTAAAAACATCTTAAGATTCAACAAAATTTAAGACCGTGCACTCCGTAGTGCATTAAAATGATACCATTATAGCTGGGGAAGGAAAATGAATCCTTAACCAAAGGCCGAGGTAAACAGGTGTGTCTTTAAGGCCTTCCTAAATAAATATAAGGAGGGGGCATGGCGCACCTCGAGGGAGAGGCCATTCCACAGTCTTGGGGCCACTGCAGAAAAAGCTCGCTCCCGGGTGCCCACCAGCCTCACTACCGAAGGTGGTGGGACAACCAGGAGGGCCTCATTATTGGATCTAAAGGCACGGGCAGGTCGGTATGGGAGAAGGCGTTCCTTTAGATATGTTTTCCAGCAGTAGTACATTTACCTATATTCTAGGTAGAGCTGCCGTGGGTACTCTATCCAGTGTGCAGGCCTGGAGGGCAGAACAGCTGGCCACATGTCAAGGTGGTAACAGAGCACGCTTCCAGGTATTTGACACTGGCCGAATACCTGGATGTGTGCATCACAAAAAAGCACAAAGACAGTGCTGGTCAGAGCACAGCAGGAGGAATAGTCCACTGGAATTGCATCTCCAACATCCAGAGCCCTTTCTGTACTGGAACTTATTCTGGATTATGTCCCAGAAATAGGACCTGCTATCTGCATGCTAGTGGAGATTACAGTAGGCCCATCATCTTACTCTTTTGTTTCCTTTAGGTGCTCTGTTTTTGTTGCATGTTTGTAAACTGAACCTGTGTGAAGAGATTATGTGCTTAAAATGCCAGCTGCTAGCAGTTGCTGGAGACTTGCATCCATCATTCTGAACTGCATCAAGTTAGCTTGAGAACTTCTTTGCCTGGGAACTTATCAGACTGCTTTTGTCTCATCCGTCTAAGCTGGTATGGAAGGATGAGACAGTTATGTTTTGCTGTGACCCAGAACTTGCATGGACATAATACTGTGAGAAATTAGGGGCTTTTTACTCTTAACTTCCATGGGCCAGTTCCTGGATGGAAAGTTCACAGAGTACAATTTATGTCCACATGGGGTGCTTTTCCACTACTAGAAGTACCTATTAAGTACCCATTAATGGGTATTTAATGGGTACTTCTAGTGACAGTGGAAAAACACCCATGGATAAGCAAGATATAGCAAATTGTACTGTTTTAGATCTCTTTATATGCTGGTTTGTCATGTGACCTTACTTTCCCGGTTGGTTTGTACTTGAAGCTTTCCTGGATTTTAAACCTGAATCTCTCTCAGTTTTTGTTGTTGTCCATTATCTTGTTGTAAGACTTTTTTTTAACATGATAAAAGAATGAATGAGTGGAGTAAAATGCCCACCTGGTGTTCAGATGATCCGTTTGCGCCTGCTTTAATTAAAGAAATTGCTTTATAAACCTTTTAATTCCTGAATGACTTCAGTGGGCTGCCCTCCTCACAACTAATTTTATTAAGAAAACGTCCTGCGCAGTGATTTAGTATCATGACCCAGCCAAGCACAGTACACTTGGAACTGATAGCTCTGATAATTAGCTGGTTTTAAATCAAATAAGCTCAACTTACTATCTGCAGCATTGGAAGATGTTGTGAGGTCTTTATATAACAAAAGGCTTAAAGCACAGGCTTTAAATGAAATACAAGTTTCTCAGTTAGCTTCAGATAACTCAAGACCTTTTGGACCTATCTCTGGGTATGGATGGGGGCACTCCGGGGCACTCCATTCACATGCTGCAGTGCTGCCTCCATCCGAGAGCCTGCATCTAAGAGCATCTTGGAGTACTCCAATCCTCTGTAGCTCTGGAGCAGTAAAAACTGTACTACAGCTTTACTGGGAGTGTCCTGGCAAGCTCCCCAGACATAAGGTGTGTCCCCATTCAAGATTTAAAGAGCTTTGAAATTGTTTTGAGTGCTGACCATTCCCAAAGTTTTAAAAGAATCTGCAGTTTCTGAGGATTAAAGGTTTTGCTCTGGATTTAGAAACAATCCTCCCTATTTAGTAATGGGAACACAAGCGGTTTCTTGTGGGGAGGGATCCATGTTTTAGGGGCATTCTCCTCAATTTCCCCTGATCTAATGATAAGCCATGATTTCCTCCCCTTTTCCCTGGGCTCTCACCATTACGTGCTAAGGATATCAGGCTTGGCTGATAGAGAAGAGTGAGCAGAGACAGCAGTAGTTTACAATGTAACAAGAGATTAGACCATTACAATGTAACAAGAGATCAAACCATTTCATGCTGTGTTGATCCAGTGCAAAGAAAAGACTGCCCTTTGTCCTCCCTCCCTCCCTTGCTTCCCCATCGCGATCACCCCCTGCCATTATAAGGAAAAAGGAAAAGTGATTTTAATGTTCTACTGCCTTGTTAACAGGAGAAAGAAGTTGTGCTATGGTGGATACAAGATGTGTGGCGGGGGAGACAAGTGATGAACAAAAGCTGAGACCTCTTTTGACCCATGATCTGGTCCAGGGAAGGTTTATATAAAAGGTGGGGTTTGAATTGCCCACCACTCCAGTGAAGTCGGGGTATGACACTGCCCAATTTCTGACTGCATGGGGAGGAGGTTTTGCTGGGGGAGGGGGTTTCTCCCCTGCAAGTCCGCATTATAAGCTAACAGTGGGAATGCAAAACTCAGATCTCAATGATGATTTAAAAAAAAAAACAACAAACTGCTTTAAAACTGGGTTAAATTGCCCAGTGGGAACCTGGCCAACCTGTTTTCTTTCAGTATTAAGTAACTCAAAAAAAAAATACTCTTTTGGGATAGATAATGTGGAAAGAAAATTACTGGTCACTTTGTTGAGGTGTTCTCTCTGTGTGAAGGTGGAGTGAAGCTGGATTAAATCCTAGGTGTGACCACAACCCAGTTGAAGTTTTGCTCTCAACTTCTGCTTGAGAATACCCAGAAAAAATTGGGTGTATGGGGCAGGACACTGGACTAGATGGCTGAGGCCTGATCCAGCAGGGCTCCCCTTATGTCTTTACATTCCTATGGTGGTTGGTAGTATAACAAGGGTCTCTGGAGGCTCCTTTTCAAGTATTCTGAGTTTGCGTTCCGCCCAAATGCACTTGCTAAATGGATGCCATCATTTAAGCAGAAGGTGGCAGCAGAAGCAAAGAAACTGCTTGGGCTTCCCAGAGAGTTAAGTAAGCAGTTGCTTCAATGGCTTTCCCTCTTCTTTTTATCCCCTCTAAATTTTTAATTGGGTCGTGATTGAGGATTGAAGAGAGGCAGAGTGTGACGCTTGGAGAAAGATTATCTAACAAGGCCATGACTTAACAGATAATTCACCACATTCCCCCCCCCCAAAAAACTACTTTCGTGGTTTCTCCTTACTACTAATTAATAGATCCTGCAGTTAGCTGATGTATAAAATCTGTTTGCTGTTGCTGCTGTTGCTATTTATTTATTGTCATTGGTCAAATGAAGAATAGCACTTTTGTTGTTATTGATTCTAAATGTTATGGTTCCATAAGTCTGAATATGCCTTCCATAAATCTGCAAGTAGCGCAGCTAAAGTGATGTGAAGGTTTAAACTTATAATAATGATTGGCCAGTAAAAAGAGAGTACAAGTTGAAGGTATTCTCAAGGGTCTCATATTCCCTCCCTGTGCAGGCACTGTCACTGTTATAGCCAATCTGTTTAATCTGCTTTTATGATTTGATTGTGACTAATTCTGAGGTCTTTGGGGATAGGGGAAGATGGAAATATAAAACAAACAAACAAATGTTCTGGGATGGACAGCTCTCTGGTTGTTTCTGCACACCTTCACTTTAAGCTAGGGATGTGCATGAATATTTGAAATATTCATTATTTGGACCAATTTGGACATTTGTATACTAATTGAATGTCCAGATATGGGATGAAAATGGGATGCATACGGTATGAAAACAGTACGTGTATGGATGTGTATGAAATTTGTATCATTGGATATGTATTGAATATTCATACAAATAGATATGAATGTATTTGTATCAGTTTAAATGTTCAGGCATTCATTTTTCTTTATTCGTACGAATTTGGATTTTTGAATATTCGATTCAAAATATTATGAATCAAATGTCAAAAATTGCATTTGTGCACACGCCAACTTTAAACCTTCTTCAAGTCCATCTTCGGGTCTAACTGCTCGCACCTTTTGATTTATGTCTTTTTGTGAACTTTCCGTTCAGGAAAATCCAAATGGAAGGTGGAAAATCCACAAATAATATGAAGAGAAATGGAGAGGTGTGACCAGTCAGACCTGAAGATGGACTAAAGAAGGTTTAAAGTGACGGTGTGACCATGGCCAATGTGTGTTACCTTGTCTTGTGCTGGGCTGATACTGGGATGGATTGAGGCATCTGGCCCATGATTGGAAGGGTAGCTGGTGGCCCATGCCAATGGTCAACTGCATTCTAATGGCACATCTTCAGAGGAAGGGAAATTTTGCTTCCAGCTTCTAAAGTTTTCAGCTGGGGCTGCTTTTGCCCAGCTCCTAGAAGTGGTGTCCTTATGGTGTCCTGGCACTGGACTCCTTGTGCATGGCAGCCTGAACCAGCCACTTGCTACCATCTAGTCCATCCAGTGATCTCCTAATGGATCCAAGCTGTGGCGACAATTTTGCACTGTAGACCATGCCAGTTCATGGAGGATAGATGTATCAATGGCTTTGGAACAGATGCCTAATATTCCTATATCAGAATTTTTGCCAAATGCAATTACAAAATAATGTGTTTTTATTGCTGGTATTGATTCCACATGATGCTTTGTGAAATAACAGCACCGCTGGGAGCAAACAACCAAATCCTGCTGTGCCTCTTTCCACCTGTCCACACTGAATTCGGCTACCTCCCTCTAATGTCTATTTTGGGATGCTTAGTCCTTAAGCACAAAGTGAGCATTCTCTCACCACATCCTCCTGCAGTTCACAGCATGAGCCCACGGTCCCTTTTTCTTTTCCAACCATGTTTCCAATTTGAGGTTGGATTGTAATTAAAATAAGCTGACAGTAAATAAGGGAAAACATTGAAATCTTGGTAATATTACCAAACATTTGGAAGTAGAAGTCTTGCCCAAAGACAACCTCCAGGTTGGAGATAGAAGCAGGATGCCCCTGAGAGCAGGTGGAGGTTTTATTTTTGTCTTCTACTTGAGAATGTCTAGAAGCAATTGATGAGCCACTGTGTGAGACATAACACTGGATTAGATGTGTTCTGGCCTGATCCAACAGGTCTTGCTTATGTTCTAACACGATTTCTGCAAGGACAAGTCCTCTCCTAGGGTGGGTCTCCATATACCCAGTGAGGTGGGTTCTTTGGAGGTTCATGGAGGGAAGCACTGTGACAGCTTCCCGATAAGTTGCTCCTCCTCTCCATTTTGGAATGGAAGGGTAGTATTCATATGGCACTTCAAGGTACCTCCACTGAGGGTGGTAAAGTCATGCCTTCACAAAAAGGTAGTAATGGAGATGGGTTGCCCTGATGCTTGGTTGAAGTAGCATTGTTACATGGTGGAGATACAACCAACATCAGAGAGAGACACATACAATGTCTTGGCCCATCCTCAGACAAAAGTGTCCTTCTCTTCAAACCTGAAATTTCAGGAGAACTGGGTTTCTGATTGAATTCTAGGTTTATTTTGTTTTGCTTTAAATCCATTTTCTATTGGATCTTGCATCTCTTAAGCACTGGACTTTCAAAGCCACTTAGCAATCAATCAAGCCATCACATGCTGATTTTCTGTGTCAAAGGCAACACAACTGCCAAAAGAAATCCACACAAATTACTTCAGATTTAAAAACAAAAATGCTGCAGTTCTACCTACACCAATCCCTACACCTTCACACAGGACTTTTTCCAGCTTGTCTTGTTGAAAGGTAAGTGAAGCCAGTACAGTAAATTTCAGAATTAATTCCAAATGAGTGACCTGAAAAGTATCAAAGGCAGTTTTTCTCCATATCTTTGAGAAGTTTGTTCTCTGTAGTGCTTAAATGAAACTTATGAGAAAGTAAACATTCCAGATTCTTAAAATGTTGCCAACCGAGCTGCACTAATTCACACCGAAACGTGTATAAAACATTTTGCTTTTGGAAAGGGGTGTTTTCTCAAATGTAAGCCTTGTGTTTCCTGGAATATGCACACCATCTAAACAAGGATCCAGAGGGACAGAAGATAGTTCCAGATAATGGCACTTTCAAAGCCTCTTTAGAGGTGTCTCTTGCAAAGTAGATGCCTCAAACCACTATGCGCTGAAAAGAAGCCATCTTGTAAGCACGGAATCGACACCCATAGGGACACTTCTGTGAGAAAAGGAGGGAAAGCTTTTACTTCCCCCCTCTTTCAAACAGGGCCTAGGGGGCTAATTACTCCCTGGTGAAGGAAGCTGTGCAGATATATACCTCATTCAGAGCTTTTGGACAGTTGTTTTTGCAAGAAAGAATTGAGTGTGGCCTTTTTGGGGTGCAACTTGGAATGATGTAATTTGAGTCTCATATATCTGCTTGGAGCCAGATGGAAATGGGTCTAGATAATCTGTTTTCTTCCAGCATCCCTGCTGCTGAATTGCCATCATTGTGTCTAGTGCTTAGCCCTAAAGGGAATATTGGCAGCTGGGCAGAAGCTATATAATTCTTCTTCGTCCGAGATGTCATGAAGAGGGAGAAGAAGGAGAAGAATAAGAGTTGGCTTTCATACCCCACTTTTCTCACCCTTAAGGGGACTCATATGCAGCTGACAAACCTTCTGTTCTCCACAACAGACACCCTGTGTGGTAGGTGGGGGCTATGAGAGCTCAGAAAGAGAGCTATGGCTAGCCCAAGGCCACCCAGCTGGCTTTGTGGGGGACTGTGGAATCAAACACTGACTATGAGATATGAATTTGGCACTCTTGACTACAAATTATGATGAATGAATACATTTATTTGTATGGTGACAGACCAGAATCAACAAATATTTAAAAGAAATACATACAATTTACATAAAAATTATTTAAAATCACAATATACTGATAAAATCAAAAGAAAAATAAAAACCAGTCTATATACTCAAAGATAATGCATAAAAACAGATAGATGGTTTACAGCTCTTGACTACAAGACCAAAGTGGCTCACAGTATTCTTCTTAAGGATCACTGGCATCTCCCCGGTGAGCCAATTTGGTCAAGTGGTTAAGGAGCCAGACTCTTATCTGGGAGTAGCGGGTTCGATTCTGCCCTCCTCCACAAAGCCAACTGGGTGACCTTGGCCTCGTCACAGCTCCCTTCTGAGCTCTCACGTACCTCATAGGGTGTTTTGTTGTGGGAAGAAGAACAGAAGGTTTGTCAGCTGCTTTGAGTCTCCTTAAATGAGTGAGAAAAACAGGGCAGAAAAGCTAACTTTTCTTCTTCCCCCACCTATAACAAAACACTTACCATTCTCGGGGCCTATCCCTTGTCTTGCTTATATTAGCTATGGCAGGTAAGCGCCCTGGGTGCAGGTAGCTGACCAAAAAGCTGCCAGCAGGTGGTCTACTTACTGAGGCTGCAAGCAGAGCAAACAGTGGCTGAATCTGGATGGGAAGCAGAGGTTCTTTTAAGGAAAACACTTTCCTCTTGTTACCTGAAAGGGAAGCAACTGGGGATGTGCACGAATATTCAAAAATTCAGACATATGTATACAAATTGAATGTCCAGAGATTTGTACTTTAGTATTTGTACAAATACAAATATTTTGAGCTATTCGTACAAATAATTCAGACATTCGTAGGTGCAAGGATAATCCATGTGCATCTTGTGCGTATCCATACAGCTCTGTACGGATACGTACGGGATGAAAACAGGATGCATACAGGATGTGTACGGATGCATATGAGATTCATATCATTGGATACGTATTGAATATTGGAAAGGATAGATATGAATGTATGCATGTCGGTTCGAATGTCCAGACGTCCGTTTTTCTTTATTCGTACAAATTCTGATTTTCAAATATTCAATTCATTATGAATCACATGTCGAAAATTGCACCCCTAGAAGTAACTCCTTTCCCTTTGAGTCAAGTTGTCTGTCTGCTGGGCCAAATGGCAGGAGGGTTTTATTCATGGTCATTTGTCCGGGAGGGAAGCTTCCCCCTCCCTTGCAGGACTGGGTGTCATTTCACAGCTGACTGTGCAGGGAGGAAGGCTTAGGGATCCGATGTAAAATGATGTCCATGGGGAGGAAGGAGCTTGGCAAGCAATGTATTGGTCCAGACCCTTGCTGAACTTACTTCAGTTAATCTGTATTAGCTAGATCCGTATTAGTTAGATCCATATTAGCTAGATCCGGATCAACCAGAATGAGTGAGGGCAGGGAAATCCCACCCAACGCCCCTTCCTCGATCGCAACTGCCGGGCATTAAACAGTGATCAAACAGGAAAGAGCCTCTTCTCTCTGCACGTAGCCTGGTTTGGGGTCTTTGCATGGGGAGGCTCTGTGTGGAATTCAGATTTTGCATGGGGAGGCTCTGTGTGGAATTCAGATTCGATTTGGACTATAGAGTGCATGGGGACGTGACCTTTGAGTTTCTTACAATAAGTCACTTTCAGTTGCTTTATAAAAAGGTGATTAATAAATGTAACAGCAGCAGCAGCATCAACGTACACAACGTATTCAGAATTAACTGCAATTAAGGCTGCTTCCAGGCAGGGTGCAAAAACTAGGATTACCCTGGGGATTAGCCCTGGCATATTGGAGTGATTTCTCTTGGAAATGTTATTGTGGGAAAATCAACTCCCAACTTGTGTTTTACAGATATAGCAAAAACCTGTGCAATTTGCCATGTTAGGAATGGACACCATGAGTGTATGGGGCCGAACCAGGCCTATAATTGCCTATGCACACTGGGTAGCAATCATGCATTTCTGGCTATATATTGCACCACCGAAAGACCCAGATGTACATGTCACACCACTGGAAAAGCAAGTATGCCTATGACTGCCCCAAGCTGTTGTCCTGGTGTCTGGAATTTGCTGCTGGAAGAGGTGGTAACAGCTACCAGTCTAGATAACTTTAAGCTAGGGTTAGACAAATTTATGGATGACAGATGTATGAATGGCTACTAGAATGAATGCCTAGGTACATCTTTCAGGCTGGGGGCGGGGGGAAGCAGGACACTTCTAAGGCCATTTGTGGGATTCAAGAGCAGGAATAGGTTTGCCCATGTCTCTGCTTGAGATGCCCATGAACATTTGCTGGACTAGATCCAGCCTGATCCAGCAGGGCTCCTCTTATGTTCTTTTGTGAGCAGCAAACAATCATTCCAGAAGTGTTTTATTCCAGGATATCACTAAACAGCGATATATTCAGGTGATGTCTGAGGCAGCCTAAGACTAGCAGAACTTACTCTTGACTCTAGGAATGTGGTCACATTTACAAAATAAATTAAAAAAAAACCAGTTAGGAACTGTACGCTTTATGAAGGAACAGCTGCCTTCAAATTTCATGAGCTGCTTCCTGTTTCTGTTTAATTAGTAAACATTATGCATTTTGAGGACAATACTGCTCAGAAATCCACTTTTTGAAAAAAAAATGTAAGTAATATTCATTTCAGAGAAACTTCCTTTCAGATCACAGATTTACAATCAGAATATAATTAATTTCAAAGTCCTTATCTTGAGCTTTCTCAATGCCTTCTGAACACTGTTACTCAATACGTGCTATAAATGCTGAAGGAGAAGGAGAAACGACAGACTCATTTTTACAAACTTCTTTGCCCTATGGGAATGTATTATTCAGTTTAAACCTTAAAATGAATTTATTCACACAGCAGCTGCCTCTGCCTTCTCAACCTCTCTGCCTCACCTTGCTGGACCCATCTGATTTAGCCTTATGACGCTCTCTGCCCTTGCCTCTCTAACATCCTGTGGTCCTAACCTCAGCCTCCTGACCTGCACCCATCTAAATCTACAGCTCACTGTCTACCCCTGGTTTCAGGGTGAGTGTTAGGTACCAAGGCTGGATGGGGGCAAGAAGTGCCATGTCTCCATCCAGGGAAAGAACAAGGCATTGAGCCTAGATGTTTTCCTTGCTACTAAATTTAATGCCAGGTACTGCCTCCGGGCTGGAGAGACAGGTGGGATGCTTCTAAAGACCATTTCCGTGGAATTTAGAGGAGATGAAGGTTTTGCTTCTGAGCAAACGTGCACTTTGCCTCCTGGTACTAGGAAGCAAAGTGTTAGAATGCTCTAGCTATCTGCACTTGTGCATGGCTAGAGCAGTCTAAACTTACCCACAGTGTGAATGGCCACCATGGTGGCTGCTGTCACAGAGTCCTGGCAATGGTGTCAGTATGACCAGGTGATGCAGCATGGCATTTCAATGTGTCACTAGTCACACAGTTTTGACTGCTCCACACCTATACTGCCTTGCGGATGCTCCAAGATGCGTGGAACTGTTTCCAGGTAAGAAGTGGCTCTGTGCAGTGCGGATGCACCACCCGGGAGCTTCCCCCTCCTTGACTAGTCAAGTGCAGAAAAGCCCTTGGTGTCCTGCTTGAGATTCCAGAAGCAATTGGTGGACCACTGTGTGAGACAAGATATTGGACTAGATGGTCTATGACCTGATCCAGCAGGGCTCCTGAGACCTTCGGGTATAGGGCGGGATAGAAATATGAATAATAAATAAAATGTTCTAATGGCAAGGAATAAATGCAGATGTGATCCAACAACATTCAGGAACGCGGTGAAGACGCACCTCTTCACTGAGGCATTTGGCTAAATGCTCTCTATTCTTCCCCCCTTGCAAACACCGCTGTTTTTAAAACTGTTTTTCTATCGTTTTTATTCTTATTATCATCCTGGATTTTAAACCTTACACTGGTTTTAGTATAGTGTGATACAGTTTTAATATGTTTGTTTTTAAATGTTGTAAGCCGCTCAGAGACCCTCGGGTATGGGGCAGGATATAAATATAAATAAACATTCCTCATTCCTAATCTGTCTGAAGAGAACAGCACATAAAGCTTAAGGAAATTCAAGCTATTCTTTAGGATAACTACTTAAAGTTCAGGGGATTTGAAAAGCTTAGTTCTTGCAGCATTCCTCATGCCTCCAAAGGATGTGTAAACAATATTTTTTTTCCTTGCCAGCAGTAAACTATAGGGAAGAGTTGTTGTTTATTTCCCCTTTATTTTCTTACCCTAACGTCCTATGAAAATTGAGTTATATCATCTTTCAGGAAGACTTCTTCTTTTCTTCTCCTGAAGACATAAACTAGAGAAATGGGCAGGCTAAACCCTGAAGGTTGATAATGGGTTGAAACTTCAAGGACTGTAGCTATGCATATACATATGTGTGCATGCGCACACATATATGCATGTGTCTGAAAAGGTTTATAAATGTGACTTTGGGCTATTAATCATTCTATGGTATGGTAGACAGTATATATATTTTGACAAGGCAATTTGCAGACTATAGCTATATCAAGAAAGGCAAATCCATATATCAAGCTGGTTTGGGTGGTCATTTAAAACTTAAATGCAGCCTTTTTGGGTGCTTCTAGAAAAGTACCATTGGATTAATAGAAACACTCCTAGGTCTGAGCATCAACAGAAACAAAGCAGGATAGAATTAGACTATTCATACCATCTTTATGTTTCAGCTTTTAAAGTCGGGGGGGGGGGGACTCAGAAGGAGGGACTTTTTCTTCTGTAACTTTGGAAACACATCGCTTGAAAAGGCATCATGAAGGCTGTGGCCACACCTTTGCCTTAACACTTCTTCAGGCCAGGTCTGACTGCTCACACCTTTTCTTTCCTATCCATTTTATTTGTGGACTTCCATTCAGGAAAGTCCAAGGCCCTGGTCACACCTAGATGAGATAGGACGTCCTATTCATAATTCGACCTGAGGTGGTACCAGTTCTATTCACACCTAGATCATTATAAGTTGTCTTCAGGCCGTCCTCACTTTGGGCTGCATTGCTCACACCTTTCTCCGAGATTGACCTGAGCTAGGGATTGCATGGTTATTCATAACATTTGAATTGGACATTCAAACTCAAATCAAATGTTACAGTATTTGTATGCTAACATTCAAACGAATATGAATATCTCTGGACATTCATATGGATAGTTCAGACATTTGTTAAACTGGGGAAATGTATCAGATACGTATCTCTTCGTATAGGATACATATCTCTTTGTATCGGATATGTATCTGTTCATATCAGATAGGTATTTCTTCATATCAGATGCATATTAATTTGTATCTGATATGTATTGAAGGTTCATATGAATAGATTTGTATCAAATAGAATTTTACCACATTCAACTGCAATCTATTCGTATGAATACAGATTTTTGAACATTTGATCAAATTGAATGCCCCCCAAAATTAATACATATCCCTAACCTGAGCCTCCTCCACAGAACTCTTGGCTCTCCACCCCTTTTGCTGTGTCAAATCTGTCTCCTTTCTTATTAGATGCTGTTCTGTCCCTCAAGAGAGGCGAGATTGTGTGCTTGCAGTTCTTTTAAAGCCTGCTCCACCACCTCCACACCCCCTTCCTTTTTTATGTGCTTTTCTTTTCCGTGCGATTAATTTTTTTTTTAAAGTACATTTGCACAAAAGTGCTTGATAGAAAGAGGAATCATACACATAAACTGTGGCGGAGCTGGGAGTTGCTAATGGTGGTGCAGCTATTGCATGGATGTTGAGGAAGAGGGAGAGGCTCTAGCCACGAGACCACAAGGCAAAGGGCATGCCTGGCATGGAGGGGCAGATGGCCAGCTCACAGGCTAAAAAGAAAGCTCTGATTTCAGCTCCAGGTGAGGAAAGCAGTGTTGTTTCCTGAAGTCTGATTATACATTCAAACAAAGCTGTGCAATTCAAACCAGGCAGTAGGAGTGGGTGGAACCCTCTATCGCTTGCAGAATAAGGGCCCTTATGGCAAGCGTGCTTGTGGGAGCTTGGCAGAAGTGCAGAAGGTGCCTTTGGTGGAGGCAGGGCGGGGTGGAGGAGAGAAAGGGAGGTGCATCACACACTCTGCACGTGCCGCCCTCCCCTAGACATTGGCTCAAAGGAAAGACCGCACTGGCTCTGAAGTTCGCACCTCCACAGCATGCTTCAGCCTCCTTTAGCTGCCCCCCCCCCTGCTCACACTGAAGAGGCGAAAATGCCCTGGGATGGCAGGATGGGCAGAGTCCTCTGGAAAAGAGGACTCCAGTTAAACTGATCAGACGAGGATAAGATGGCTTGGAAAACTAACTGAAGAAAAAAATGTAACGCGACCAGAAGACGGTCTGAAGATGTCTTAAACTAAAGGTGTGACAAATGGACCAAATGGACCACAGCCACAAATAAGATGGGTCGAAATGAAAAGGTGTGAGCAGTCAGACCTGAAGATGAACTGAAGAAGGTTTGAAGTGAAGGTGTGACCACAGCCTAAGAGCGCTCACTGGGAAACTTATCACTAGCTATGAAAACGGCATTGCCTCAATGACCTTAGGGCTTTTCTGCACCACCACCCCCTCACTATCCTGGAACACAGTAGGATACTCCAGTCTGGGACAGGGAGTTTGTTCCAAACTGTAACAGAACAAGGCCATCTGCATTCAGACTGCCTGTTCTGTGCCAGCTCCTGTATGGGCTCTGAAGTTTGGACCAGCTTCAGAGTGTGGGGCCTCCAAATGTTCCAAAGGCCAACAGGGAGTCTTTAGGTGATGCACTTTGTTTGGCTGCCAGAATGGGGGGAGGCGGGTGTCTCATGCTGTATTGGATCACATCTAGACTGGATGGTAGACTGGACCAATGTACCATTTTGGGCAACCTGGTCCTGTCTTTGCTCTTCCATGTGTTGACACCATTGCATACTTGGAGTTCACCAGCATGCAGAAAGGAGACCCATAGATCTCTTTTTGTTTGTTACTACAGGCAAGTGCCAAAAGGCCTGAAGTTTATTCAGCACCATTGCGCATGAAATATTCTGTTTTGCATGCTAAAAGATTTCAATCTTTACTCTCCCTCCCTCTCATTTTGAAACATGCAGATTGCCATGGCTAAATTTATCCATGCTGGGAAAATTCATGTTTTTTATTTAGATCTAGGCAGCTAAGGAGATATTTCCGGTGTAACAAGCCTATTTTTTCCCCATCATGGGTTCTTCTGACCCTTTGTGTAGGCTTCCTTTGGAAGGCTAAGTGCACGTAGCTTGAAATAATGTGAATGGTTGAATTGCCCAATTTCCTTATCTCACTCATAGTTTTAACTTGGATTTTTTTAAAAAAAAATCGTGTTTTAAATATTGTTTTAACCTTTATGTATTAAATTGTAAACCCCTTTGTGGTTATTTTTCATGAGAAGTAGTATAGAAATGCTGTAAATAAAACAAATAAATGATTGCAAAGATCATGGGAAAATACTGAAAGATGCTTTTCTTTTCTGTTTCTTTGAAGTATTTCTCAAAACTATATTGTGGTACTATATTGACAGCAACTGCGGCTCAGCTACATCTTTGCATGGTCATGTATACAACATGTGATGGGATGTCACAGCACCCCTGCACCATCAAGGGCAGTGAAATGGCCAACAATGGCCTTTTCTCACATTGAAAGTTATCCCATGCCACACTGACCTAAAGCAAACCACCCATGCCCATGGTGAGCTAAGTTTCACTGTCTTGCACCAAGGATTGTCTGCAGAAGTGATACATTTCTGGCACCCCTTCCAGGTTCCCAGAAAGATGGTGCCAGCTAGATCTGACATGATGAACTGGACCAGGCTCATGTGCCATCCACACACAAGATTCTTATGTGGTATACTAGCTGGCATGCTATGTGGGCCACTTACAAGTAATCAATGCTTGGAGTGGGTAGAGTGCCATTTTCATGCCAGAGCTCACTTCAGCAGACCATCTAATGCAGGCAGAGGGGTCTACCATGAGGCATGGCCTCAAGGTAGACTATTCCATAATGCATGTGAGGCATTCAGAAGTCCCACTGAGTCGGTCTACCAACACAGCCAGTGGTTCCAACATAGCTGTTTCCAAGACATTCCTCTAGTCTGAAGTTCAGTCCCTCATCTGCTGTGCCTCATCTCATGGCTGTTATTTTCTGAGGACAATTCAGGATGGAGAGGAAGGCCAGGACAAACAATACAGCACAAGACAACCTGCTCAAGGGCCATAGGAAGCACACACTGGAAGTCAAAGGTGACTGAACTAGGAAAATGGGCTGGATGTAGAGCAACTTCTTTATAAGTAAAAGACACAAAATTCAGGGTTTTTAGTTTAGCAAACCAGAACAACCCCAAGGTATAACAGAGGTGTGTAATGTTACCAGGTGGCAAGTGTGCAAGAGTTGTCCAGCTGAGTGCTGGGTATTAATGCACAGTTGTGCTGAGCAGCCACTCAGCATGGGAGTGGCATGCTACCTGCTCAGTATACCTGTGGACCTGATGTTATTTGTGACCTTGGGACAAAAGGTGCATTGGAGAGGTCCTGACCCCTCCTGACCCCAGGCATTTTGCCAGAATGTAGAGTTCCCCAATGGGCCCCCCACCTTTCCTTTTTCTCTACCCAGGTGAGTTACAGACTCCTTGGAAGTATCAGAGAAACCTTTGCCTTCTACTGGCAGTTGCTGGCACAGGGTGGGCATAAATCTTCTGGAGGACACTAAGATCTGCAGCTACACATATTTCTTAAAAAACCCTCAAAAGCCGTTTAAAGTTGGTGGCCCGTGGCTCCTAGTGATCCACATAAAAAGCAATAAAGCACACTTTAGAGGTCCTGTACATTGTCTGGCCTTTAACGTGAGTTAGAGGTAGAATGGAGACATTAGTGTGTGGCAGTTACCACCTCTTTACAGCTTTTGAGCTCCTTTTTTAAAACCATGTATGGATGCAGCTTAGGTTTGTGCTAGAAACTGCTGCTGAGATGTTGGCATAGCTGGAAAGCCACTGAAGACTGGATCAATCGTAGCCCCACTTACTTAAACACATTAAAGCTTCATCTAGACAGCACTTCCTTAATCCGCATTATATTCCAGAGTAAAGCACCCCCAGACTCATTTTATTCCAGATGATCCAAATAACGGAGGGACTACGGACTTCAGACCACAGTAGCAATGCAGCATTCCACCCCCAAAGTAAAATGCTGCTGATTAATCAGCAGCTTTTTACTTCACAGTTTTCAGGGAAAGCTGCACCATGACTGCAGGCAATTGAGCAACCTGTCTGTCGGATGGAAAGTAGCTGTGTAGTCCATACGCAGCTTCCAATTGTCCCATCTAACAGACTGGAAGCAGCTGCGGAGGGGCTGCACAGCTTTCATCCTGTCTGGAGGCACTCTAAGTGCTGCCTGGAGGAAGCTTTACTGCCTTTCTCTAGCATTTTTTTATATCTGTTATCTAGGATTCTTTTTTAGGACCTCTTTTTTCCACTCCCCTTCCTTACTTAATAAAACCAGTGAGATTAGCCATCTGAGCGTGAACACCTTCCAAGCAATTGCCCTCTGCAGTGAAATACAACTATACACAGTTTAGATTATCCCTATTGCTTACTTTAAAGCAAATAGCTGCCGTTTCTTTTTCTAAAGACCTGCTCTGTAATTACTAAGGGATCTTCCAAGCAGGGGTGATTCCCCTCCTAGGCGACTGCATTCCACTGTCTGTTTTTACCATGTATGTGTGCTTTTGCTACTTCCTCAGAAGAAATTCTGCTGTTTGGGAATAGAGCAAAGTTTCCCTTTACATCATGGGGTGTTTTTCCACTGCAGCCCTTAGATCCGGATCTAAGAAGATCCGTATTAAGGGAAGCACCCATGTGGGGAATCTGGATCGACCCACAAGGGACCCACAAGGGGTCGGTCCATTACCCCAGGTGTTTTGGAGGGCAGGGGGGTGTAGTCTTCGAATTCACTTCGAATTCACTTCGGAGTCAATTCGAAGTCTGTGCAAAATAGCTCCGGAGTGCCTTTGAAGTCTGTACTGATCTTTGGAGTGAACTTCGAAATGACTTCGGAGCCTAGGTTTAGGGGGGGGGGATAGGTGCATCCCCTCCCCCTAGCCTCCTTTGGACCCCATTGCCTGTTTCCAGTGGAAACAGGCTCCCTTTAGAACATAAGAGAAGCCTTGCTGGATCAGGCCACAGCCCATCTAGTCCAGCATTCCGTCGCACACAGTGGCCCACCAAATGCTCATGGGCATCTCAAGCAGAGACAAGGACAAACCTTCTCCTGCTCTCGAGTCCCAGCAGATGGCCTTAGAAGCGCCCCAGTTCTTCCCCCCGCCAGCCTGAAAGATGCACCTAGGCATTCGTTCTAGTAGCCATTGATACATCTGTCGTCCATAAATTTGTCTAACCCTACCTTAAAGCCATCCAGACTGGTTTAATCTGGATTTTCTGGCAGAAGACCCCACCGTAGACCCCATTAATGGATTCTACAGAAAATCCGGATTAAAGACCAAAATGTACCCATTAGATCCAGATTTCCCCCACAGCAGTGGAAACAATCGGGTCCCAAATGAATGCTGTGGTGGAAATGGGATCTTCCGGCTCACACCCAAATGGGTCCTAAATGGGTGCAAAAATGGGTACTTTTTGATAGTGGAAAAACACTCCTAGTCTACTTTAGGCACCATATCTGCTGTTGTTTAAAACCTGAGTTCCCAGGTCCACACTTCCCTACAAGAAGTCACACGCAGAGGACCTCTTGTAATGTGCAACAGATGTGTAAGTCTCTATTGAAGATTCAGGGACTTACCATTCTTAATCTGGATCTTAGAAGATCTGGATCTTTGAAATGGGGTCCTCAATGAATCCAGTCCTTGAGGTTCTGGATCTTTGCAAGGACCCAATGCTTCTCCACTGGCAGTCTGGCACCTGATGCCAATGGGTGCTAGACAGGGTTGCAGTGTCAACGCTGAAGCACCCGTCAGGTAAATCCATTCTGCCTTAAGCGGAAGGGATGCTTGTGGCTTGGCACAACCGGCCAGTGTGAATGTCACTCAAGGCTCATTTCCATTGACACTGGATGTGGCAGAGAGGTAAAGTTTTGTAGTGCGTTAGGTAGCAGCTATGAAGTCCAGCACACACTCCATAGCCAACTTGTGTAGTTCATCTACAGAGACGCCGTTGGACGCATAGGGCTGACCATTCAGCGGCTATGCAGGTAGATCCAACTATGCAGATAGCTACATTGCAACTACGCAGCCTGCACTTGACTTTGTAGGAAGCTACAAAGGATGTGCACGGCTACACAGATGTGACTGGCAAGGCGGGGCAAGAGCCACTCTGTTGTAAATGGCAGCTGCTAAGCCCGCCTCTGGACCCCATTGCCCTGACGGCAGTGCAAATACGGGTGCCCTAAGATCTGGTTTTCAAGGCTGAAGACTGGATTGAGGACACCCATAAAGGGGTGAGGACCTGAGGACCCCATTCAACCCAGACTTCCCTTATGCCAGTGTGAATGGATGGGGTTGTAATGGGGTCTTGTGTAGGAACAGGATCTCACTGATTCATACCAGTCGGGTACTAATTGGGTGCCTAATGGGTTCTAAATGGCTGCTTCCTGCTCGTGGAAACCTCAGGAACTAGGGGTTTTCAAGAGTGGTCAATGTGCACTGGGGCCAGGGAATCATTCACTTCATCTCCCTTTTTTTCCTAGGAGTATCTAGAATCATGTCACATGCTCAGCTGTACATTCCCTTAATCTTCTCATAGCATTCCCATAACATCTCTGTATATCAAGAAAGTTGTATGGGAAACGTGTGGGAAGATCTGGCTAACATCATCCTATGAAACCTCTTCAGTTCGGAAACACTCTAGGACAATAAGTGGAACTAGTCATAAAGTTCTGATTTAGTAAGGGTGGTGCTTTATTGCTCCATTTCCACCACAGCTTGTCCACGGTTTAAATCCTTTTCATTCACACAAATGTTGGATTCCGTATAATCCCAGGCCCAGCGTGTGCATCTGATTTAGATCTGACTTGTTTTAATGACTTATTTGATTTCTTTCCCCCCACAGCCTGCTTTTAGTTGTGCTTCTCAAAGCGGCATTTCAGGAACACTCAACGATGGAATCTTTTAAAGGAAGAATTTAGTTTTTGTTTATACAGAGCCTCTCTTCAACTCTCTGTTCTTCCCTCCCTCTTTAATTCTCTCTTGCTTAAGGTAAACATAAGTCTGACTTATAGTCTCCCTTGGTGAGTAAGGAATGTTTAATGATGGAGAAATTGCAGCGCTGCGGAGATGCAAACAAACCAGCCCCAAGTGATGTTTGATGAACCTGCTCTGTGTTTCAGGAAGCCTAATACATACTAGGAGGACATAGATGACTCCGAATATTAGCAGACTGACGTCACATGGTGCAACCGCGCGCAGTGCTGTGGAAATTGGGAATTTGTTTCCTTTCTGCGTGAAAGCTAAATTGCACACACGCTTCAAAAGAATATGCCACTATTGTTTGTAATATTGGGGAAATCTGAGCAGTCCTCCCCCACTAATTCCTAAATCATGTGTGGGCTGCCTTCACATGGACATATTTCCCTTGATGATAAAACTGAAGACATCAGTGTGTACCATTCTCTGGAATCTATTTTAATAGATTCTCAGGAATAAAGGTCACAGGTTTTTCAAACAGGAAATGGAGAAGCATGCTGTGGGAAATAACTGGACGGGACATGCTTTGAAAAATACCAACACGGCCTTAAAATAAGACAAATCAGGGAAGCGTTAAGAAATGCACTTAATTATTCTGTCCATGAAAGAATGAGACAGCCAAATAAAGCCCTCTAGCTTCTTTCTCTGGTTGTGCCGGAACTTGCCTTGAGGACTTGTCCAGTCCCAGCTGTTTTGGGCGTATGATTTCTCTCTTGGATGCATTATCAACCAGATGTGGAGTTGGCCAATAATGTCAATGGTTTTTTTAAAAAAAAGATTTGGTTTCCTGGAAGGGATTTTTGGCATTCAGAGGCCCTGTTCTGGATCAGTGAGGCCTGTTGGTTCAGATCATGGCATGCATGATCTGTAACAGCGCTGTCTACGTGATAGCACTGGGTGAGATCGGCCTCCACACTAGCTATGGAGCTCACATGAACTTTAGAGCTGGCCTCTGAGGGCTCCAAAGGCCTTGGAACTGGGGGCCATAACTTCCTTAGGACACTGCCCCTGGGAAGTTAAGATCAGGGACAGAGGCTGCTCATCTGAAACCTGCCCTGCAGCGAGGTAAGTTGACTGGCAGCATCTGACTTGCCACAGTACTTACCATGCATGCCATATCATTGCTATGGTGATCAGGTGACGTGGCCTGTCAGTGAATAGCCACAGCTGCAGCCCAGCCCCCCCCCCCAAATCCTTCACAGCCCAGTTGTGCCACAGTTTGGCTGGTACTTTCAGCATTAGTACTTACCCACTGGTGCATATTCACACTGAGGCATTCACATTGCGTTGCTCCTTGGCATGTGTTTCCATCCAGCCTACTCAATGCAGATGGAGTGGCCTTTTGTAGATCCAGATCCAGCTAATATGGTTTAAGGGGCTGAGTGCAGAAAGAGCCCATTTTACAGCAAAGAGTTCGAACTATACCTGCAAATAATGCAACAGATAGCTGTAGCAGCCAATTATATGGGCATATCAATTGAATGCAAAATAATACAAAAGTCTTTTCAGATATAAGAAGCAATTAGTCATCTCTTGAAAGCTGAAACCACTAGGAACCACTTCAGTCTACGATAAGCTGAACAAAGCTGGGTTGTTCTCCTTCAATAATAATAATAACTCAAACTAGCATAATTCAAACACTTAAACAAATAACAAAAATGCGAGAAAAGAGCCAGTTCCTCGTCCTTTATTACAATGTAGAGCCTTGTAGAATTTCAGTTTATCTTATAAAAGGTAAGATAATCTCTTTTCATTTCACTGGGTACAAGCAGCAGAGAGTTCCACATTCTGCAATATGTAGAGGGAAAGATAGGCTGAAAATTACCATTCCTGGTATCTGTGGAGTGAGCCCACCTATTTTACTCACTGTTGTATTCCACAAACTCAGTGAAGGCAAGCCAACAGAGTGGAAGGAGAAAGAACTATTGGCAGCAACAACAGCATTATATTTTGTAAATTGAAGTGGAATTTGAATCTAGGGCCATGACCACACCTGGCTGTTCTAGGTCACCCCATTAAGGACTTCCTCAATTTGGGCTGCTGTGCTCACACCTTTTATGTTATCCCTCCAAGCCTCCTTTACATGACTCTTTAGTTCTCTACCCCTATTGATTACATCAATAGCACCTGCATTCCCATAGAATAAAGTTCTGTCAATCAATAGTGGCAACAGGGTGTGTCTGGAGTTGTGTAGTGCTGAGGGCAAACTCAGGGTAATGTTGGGGTGAGGGGACTGTGCTCCCAAACAGATGCAGGTAAGGCAACACGCACCTCCACAGCTGTGCAGGTAGGAAAAAAGAGAGCCTATAACCTGCCCTTGTGAGCCAATTTGGTCTAGAGGTTAAGGAGCTGGACTCTTATCTGGGAATCCTGGGCTCGATTCCGCCCACCCCCATGAAGCCAGCTGGGTGATCTTGGACTAGTCACAGCTCTCTTCTGAGCTCTCACAGGCCCACCTACCTCACAGGGTGTCTGTTATGGGGAGAAGAACAGAAGTTTTGTCAGCCACTTTGAGTCCCCTTAAATGGGTGAGAAAAGCCAATTCTTCTTCTTTCCCCAAAGCTGTTGAAGAACTTTTACTTCTAAATAAAAGTTTTTACTGCCATGAAACCTTGTTTCCCTTGCTGATTGCTGAAGGAAAACAGAAGCTACATTGTCCTGAGAACTGAATTATTTCTACTCTTGCTCCATGCCCTCTCTCTTCAAAATTCTCCATCTACTTTTTTTTTCATTTCATTTCTTCTTTTAAATTAATTTTAATTTAAAAAATACACTTAACAACAATAGTACAAACTCTAAATGGGTCCTGGATGTCTATGCAAAGGCTAGTCCCCAAGTGTGTGTGTGTGTGTGTGGAGATTGGTTCACACAGGCAAAAGAGGAACCAGTCAAGCCATTTTCCCCCTCACGCCCACCCACCCCCCTCGCCCACCCACCCCTCCTCGCCCACCCACCCACTAGCCATGCATAATGTGCTGCTTCATTTGGAAGCAAAAAGAGGGGCTCTCCTCAGACAGGAGAAAGCCATGTATTTTCTCAATTGCAGCCTGAAGGCTGTGTGTCGTGCTCAGCCAGTGGTGGGTTAGTGTGATGCTTTGTGTGTGTGCGCGCGATGCAAGTTCTCTCTGCTTCATGGGAGGGATGGCAAGGGGCTGCCCTACCAAGAGTGAAATCCCACTAGTTTCATGATGCACTTACAACAGCGATAGACATTGGACAGAAGGCTATTGGGGGGACACCCCTAAAAGTGCAATCTCTCCTCAATACTGCAGTACCATTCCCAAAGCAAAAAAGCTAAAGCGTGTTAGCAGCAAAAACGGGAGTGAGAGCTGTTTCTTTGGGGGTTTTTAAAATGCATTGTTGTGCTATTTACTCCTTGGAAAGTGCGGGAAGCCAATCTGTAATGGGGCCAAAGATTTTTCAAATCATTTTCAAAGCTCAATAAAACCCAGGTGGGAATGGGGCATTCAAGTATTTTACCCTTTTAAGGATACAGTTGCTGCCAGAGTGTTCCTGTTCCCTCCCACGCCATTTCCTTTTGTATCTTGTCTCTTTAGATTGTAAGCCTGAGGGCAGGGACCTGTCTAAGATTAATATAATATTGTTACCTGCCCTGGGACCTATAGGGTGGGATAGAAATAGAAGAAGACTTGGCTTTTCTACCCTACTTTTCTCACCCGTTTAAGGGCACTCAAAGCTCCTGACAACAGACACCCTGTGAGGTAGGTGGGGCTGTGAGAGCTCAGAAGAGAGCTGTGACTAGTCCAAGGTCGCCCAGCTAGCTTCATAGGGGAGGGTGGAATCAAACCTGGTATTCCCAGATAAGAGTCTGGCTCCTTAACCACTAGACCAACGTATTAGAAGCATTATCCCTTCCTCATACTGATATGGCCCAAGGGAGGCTCCTAATTCATTTGCTAGTCCATGAAACTGGCCAGTGCAGAATCCGGCAGTCTCAGTAGCCCTCAGGAACAAAGATCTCACAGTTTTAAGATTTGGAATCTTTTAAATGGAAAGTGCATTAAAGGCATTAAATCTTTCGCACAAAAAAGCCATGTGCTCTGTTGCCAAGCAATGGATCTCTTGCAGAACCAAGCAAATTGAGATTTCCTCCCATCAATTTCAATCTGTTTTTAACTTTCTTTTTACATGATAGAATTGTTGATAAACCACCCTGAGAAGTGATGGAGTAGAAATGGAAACAAAAATAGCAGCACACATATTACAAACCCATGTTTGGCATTGGTCACTCTATTTTCCTGGTTTATGCTACTGCTCTGTGCCAAATGCAACCTTCAGACCTGCTCGCAATCTGAGTATTAACAATTCCCCTGGGTCTTTTCTTTTTATATAGGCTCTTCCTACTCAAACTTGTTTACCTGCCTACTAGAACGAAAGGCCTTGGCATTTGAGTAGAGACATGATTGGGTGGTCTGATCAACAGCAGCGCAGTTAGTAAAAAATTGCTGTGTGCTGACATGCCAGCAATGTCATTTGATCTCAGCATATTAACCTTATGATCTCTGGGGTCACAGTGACTTCTCAGCTACATAGCAACAAACAGCTCCACAGACAATCTGAACAGGATGCTGAGTTTCTACTCCACCTCTGAAAACTGCCGCAACATAGGGACAGATGTTAGAGTCGAGAAAAGCAGCCCATAACTTTTCTTGGTGATCGGAGGCCCTCTTCTGCTCCACTTCTCCCCTGTCAAACGTCCTGTGATCAGACAAGATGATTTTTGGAGCGTGTCACTTGTGCAGGATCCCAAAAGCAGACAGGCATTAAACTTCAGATGCTAATTACCCAAACAATCTGGACCTTCAAGCAAGTTACTGTCTAAATCCCAAACAGGGAAGGCAGCAGATGATGGGAGTGAGAAGGGAGGAACAGGAATGAATGGAGAAATAAGATCAGCAGCAAAGGATTTATGCGAGCAAAGGCAGTGACTCGCACAAAGGCTTCATTACAGCTGTGCATATGGATTAAGGTATTAAGTCAAATCTTCTGGAAATGATAGGAGTTGAGGAGGGATTTGAAGGATGAAAGAAGATGTGGCATGATGTAAGTGTGCAGGAAGACTTCCAGGCATGGGGAAGATCTTGGAAAGAATGGAGACCTTCAGAATGGGGTTGTTCTACCCACTCAGGTGTCCTGCTCAAGACTGCACACCTATCCATTTTTTGACTGGTGGAGGAAGGAAACCCAATGTATAAGAATGCAATTCTGTGCAAGAATATTCAAATCTGTTTGAATTCGGACATTTGAATTTGAATTGAATGTCTATAAATTTGAATGTAAACATTCAAAATGAATTTTGAATTTTTGAATCTATTTGTTTGAATTATTTGGACATCCGTGTATCTATGGATATGTACATGATGCATACTTGCCCGTATGCATCTTTCCCACATTCGGGCATATTTGTATGGGGCGAAAACGGGATGCATACGAGATAAATATGGGATGAGTAAGGGATGCATATGGATACATACAAATGTTGTTCACATTTGTATGTACAAATTGAAAATTCGAACATAGATTTGAATTTACTCAAGTAGAATCAAAGGCTGTGTCTTCACGGCAACCTTATCTCGAATTCAAAACGTTTTCAATCCTCTGAGTCCTCATGGCAGTTTGGCTTAACACGCTTTCCCCGTGTTAAACCACCCCAAAGCGTGGTGAATCTCAATCCTGATTTCAACAGGTCTCACTCTGGATCATGCGCTTGAAACATTTTACATTTTTTACTGTGTGGACAGTACCGTTTTAAGGGATGAGAATCCATGTTTAGGGTTTCCCTTTCCCAATAGCTTGCTTCCAAAGACAGTGATTTCAGTGTAAAAATCCACTTAACAGCGATCGCTACACTGTAGCGATGGAACCACTTCACACCTTGATGGTTGGAATAACAATGTTGCAATTTTGTGCAATTCTAAAAAGGGAAAGGGAAAGGGAGGGAGGAAAGCATCTGAGGTTCTGTGTGAATGCTTAAAGCAAAGGGGCTTTAGTTGCTGCCAGTGCTGTGTGCCTTGAGCAATGGGGAGAGGAGGGGAAAGAATTGCTGGCTGCCCGCTGCTGTTTTTCCTTCATCCAGGCAAGTGGTAGCCACCCAGCCACCCAGCTAGGCTCCCTGAAGGGGTCCCCTTATGGGTGGCATGTCCATGCCAGGAAGAAGAGGGCAGGGCAGCCCCAAAAAGCAGCTTCTAAAAAGTAGCCCCTTGAGTCCCCCCTTGAGTCACATACCTCACGTATGATCCTCAGAATCTGGATCCAATGCGATTAAGTTAAAAGTAATGGGAACAGGCAAATTCGCATTTGCATCCAGTTCTATTTTTTCAGTTTAGGGGAACTGAATTAAGCTTTTATTGGGGATGCGCCCAAATGTGGGTAAATTCACATTTTAAAGGTTCAAATCAAATCAAATCAAATCCTGAAAACTGCATTTGTGCACATGCCTAATTCTGGTTTGTTTCTAAAGTTACAATGGAGACAGTAGCAGAATGAATCAAAACCAAAAGCTTCATTTGCAGTGGTGACTGCTTCTAGACATCAGCTGGGTGTAGTGCTAGGAAGAAATAATGCTGGGGATTTCCCCTTGCTATTATTGTTTCCTGCCTAGACAGTGCTGGCCACAGCACTGTCTTTGCACATTGCTGTGATTGGGCAATTCGGCTGCCATTGAATTTCTGGATTCGTGTGTCACCACCTCCATCCATGCATGGTTGGCTGTTTCAGCCTCCAAACACATGTGCTGGATGGAGCTACAACTGTGGCTCCATTCAGAAGGGTAAATGGCTACCTTGAAAAGGCCAGTGCTTGAAAACCTGCAACCAGAGCTGGGTTTTCCAGCAATAGTTAAAAGTCCTTTTCAGGGCCAAAAAAGTGAGGCTATGGTAGAGTTGCTTATGTTTGGGAGGCACAGGCAGCACCAAAATGGTGGTACATTTGCCCTTTCTGGATGAGGCCAAAGTACGTAATCTAAATCTCACCTTTATAAATATATTTTTGGAGGGGGGGAAATCCTGGCTGAACAGAAAGCTATTGACTGAGTGCAACAACAACAACAACAACAACAACAATAATAATCCCCCCAATGGGTGTGGCCTTGTCACGGCGGTGGGGCTTGAGTGCTCCAATGAAGCTGAGAGCTGTGCTGGCGGTAGTGCAAACTACTGGAAGGTTCAACCATGCCAGAGAGGTCGAAGCAGAGGAGCCAGACTAAGTGCACCCAACCCATTTATCACAATGGAGACACAAACAAAAAGGAAGTCTATACTGGCTTGGTCATCACCCAGGATAAAAAGGACCGCAGTGGTTGCTGAGGAACCTGGGCAGCCGTCGACAAATGGGCTACAGGAACAAAATTCACAAACAAGGAAGCGGCAGAAATTCTCAAGGCCAGAGAATCGTATAGTCATGAAGTGCTACTACAAATCAGAACCTGGAAAACGAGGATATCAAAAACGAATGCACCAGCTTTGGAAACAAGAATACCCAGACTCAAAGATAACAGAACTGCAGCTAGCTGATGAGAGAAGATTCATAAGCGGGACTAAAGTGTTCAGTGAATTTGAACTCGAGGAAATACGAAACGCTAATCAAATTGAAGCACCGCAGCCTATTGTGCCAGTAACAGAAGCTCCAACAAGACCAGGAGTCACTGATCAGCTAGAACCTGGTGAAAATCTGGAAATTCTGCAAGAAGGGGAAGAACAGCAGCATGAAGTCATAGATGAAACACCTGACACATTGTCTCAAAGACCAGCAAGAATTGAAGGACAGAATAATGGCTCATACAGCATCAAGTAAAGAGCGAAAGAAACTGCCAACCCTAAAAACTATAGGCAGAAAATGACTTGTCCCACTGATGAATGACATCAACTCTGCCCTTGTAACTGTTCAGGTAGCAACAATTGAAGAACTGAACCAGCTCGCTTACAGTACAGCTGTGATAGTAACAGAAGAACTAGGGTTACTGGAGCCAAAACCAATTAGAAAATCAACTGGAAAACCAAAGTGGAAAGTCCGACTGGAACTGAAAATGAAAAGCCTGAGATCAGATGCCAGCAACCTAAAAAACATGAAGGAGAAAAAACTGAACAACGAGAAGACTAAAGAACATCTGATCAAAAAATACTGGCTGAATACAAGGAAAATTGACGAAGTGTTGGAAATCGTGAAACAGCAGATAACAGCTACAGCCAGGAAAATTGAAAGATATGAAGCAAGAATCATCCAGTACAGGCAGAACCAAATGTTCCAGTCTAATCAGAGGCAGTTCTACCAGAGCCTGCATGAGCAAGTAGACAAGAAAATTTTAAAACCAGAGAAAGAAGCAACAACCAACTTCTGGAAAGATCTCTGGGAGGCTGAAAAAGAATACAACAAAACTGCTGGGTGGATAAAGGATTTTGAGAAGAAATTCTCCAAGAACAAAATGTGGCAGCTGGAAATAACACCTGAAATGGTCACGAGAAGAGTGAAGAAAGTGAAGAACTGGACATCCCCTGGCAATGATCAGTTGCATGGCTTCTGGCTCAAATACCTGACCAGCCTGCATGCAAAAATGGCCGAACTGTTCAATGAAATGCTGCGAACAGGAAACATCAGTGAATGGCTAATAACTGGCAAAACATACTTAATACAGAAAGATGCAGCCAAAGGAGCCATACCAGGAAACTGCAGGCGGATAACTTGTCTACCTACTATGCTCAAGCTGTTGACAGGCATAATAGCAGACAGGATTCAAGACTACCTCGAAGACAACAACATCATGCCGGTAGAGTAAAAAGGGAACAAACGGAGAAGCAGGGGCACAAAAGACCAGCTACTGATTGACAAAATGATTCTGGAGAACTGCAAATGCCGAAAAACAAACCTGCATATGACTTGGATCGACTATAAAAAAGCTTTTGATTCACTGCCACATGGTTGGATCACAAAGTGCCTGGAAACCATCGGGATCAGTCAGAACATCACCAAATTTATAGAAAGTGCAATGAAACACTGGAAGACGGAGCTTTTTTGTCAGAAATGAAAGCTACGGACTGATCAACGTCAAAAGGGGCATCTTCCAGGGGGATTCATTGTCCCCACTGCTTTTCATCATCGCTATGATCCCACTGTCACTCATCCTACAGAAAACAAACCTGAGCTATCAAACTGCCAGGAATTCACAGAAAATTTCACATCTACTGTACATGGATGACTTGAAGCTTTATGGAAAATCTGAAATCGAGATCCAGTCACTGACCAACACAGTGCGAATATTCAGCAGTGACATCAGTATGGAGTTTGGCCTGAACAAGTGCGCCACAGTGGCACTGAAGAAGGGGAAGATTACTGAAAGTGAAGGCATTGAAATGCCAAATGGTCAAGCCATCAGGTCCCACCAGCCAGAAACCTACAAATACCTTGGCATCTTGCAACTGGATAACATTAAGCATGGTCATGTGAAATCTGTGATCAGTAAACAGTACATCCAAAGGACTAGAAAAATCTTGAAAAGTAAATTGAATGGCGGTAACACCATTAAGGCCATAAACACCTGGGCCATACCAGTTATTAGATACACTGTGGGAATTGTGAACTGGACTCAGCTGGAATTGGACAACTTAGACAGAAAAACCAGAAAACTGATGACGATCCACCATGCACTACATCCTCGGAGTGATGTCAACAGGTTGTACTTGCCCAGGAAAGCAGGCGGTAGAGGACTTTTGCAAGTGAAGCAAACAGTGGAAGAAGAGAAGCATGCATTAGCAGATTACGTGGCAGAAAGCAAAGAATCAGCTTTGATTGAAGTCAACAACCAGAAGCTTCTCAAGGTGCAGCAAACCAAGAACCAGTACCGGAAAACTGCAATTCAGTGCCGAACAGACAGCTGGCACAATAAGGCACGGCATGGACAGTTCCTGGAGAAGATCGAAGGCAAAGTGGACATGGAAAAGACCTGGTCTTGGCTTACGAATGGAACATTGAAAAAGGAAACAGAAGGACTGATTCTTGCTGCACAAGAACAAGCAATAAGAACAAATGCCATCAAAGCCAGAATTGAAAAATCAGGAGAAGATCCAAAGTGCCGACTCTGCAAAGAAGTGGATGAAACAATCGACCATATATTCAGCTGCTGCAAGAAGATCGCACAAACTGATTACAAGTAGAGACACAATGCTGTAGCACAAATGATCCACTGGAACTTGTGCCAAAAGTATCATCTGCCTGTGGCAAAGAACTGGTGGGATCACAAGCCAGAAAAAGTTGTTGAAAACGAACAGGCAAAACTACTTTGGGATTTCAGGCTTCAGACTGACAGAAAACTGGAGCATAACACCCCTGACATTACAATTGTTGAGAAAGAGAAGGTGTGGATCATCGACGTTGCTATCCCAGGTGACAGCAGAATTGAGGAGAAACAGTTGGAGAAGCTCACCAGATACGAAGACCTGAGAATTGAACTTCAGCGACTCTGGCGAAAACCAGTGAAAGTGGTCCCAGTCATCCTCGGCACACTGGGCGTGGTGCCAAAAGATCTCAGCGGGTACCTAAAAACCATTGGCATTGACAAGATATCCATCTGCCAACTACAAAAAGCCACTTTACTGGGGTCTGCTCGCATAATTCGCTGATACATCACGCAGTCCTAGGTGCTTGGGAAGTGCCCGACTAGTGATATAATATGAAATCCAGCAGTCATCTCATTTGCTGTGTGTAACTGCTGCTTTTACATACTACTACTACTACTACTACTACTACTACTACTACTACTACTACTACTACTACTACTACTACTACTAATACTAATACTAATACTAATACTAATACTAATACTAATAATAAATATATGAAGACCTGAGGATTGATGGGCAGAGACTCTGGCACAAGCCGGCAGTTGCAGTACCAGTGGTAATTGGAACACTGGGTACCATTTCAAAGGACCCTGCGTGGCACTTGAAACAAATCAATGTAGACAAAATCACCACCAGTCAACTGCAAAAAGCCACTCTGCTCAGATCTGCATGTATTTTATGCCGATACATCATGACATCCTAAGTTATTGGGAAGAATCTGAAGCGTGATGAAGACCAACTCCAACTAGTGATCTGGTGGCTGTGCTATACTGTTGTTTTGTTTGGTATACTAATGCTAATAAAGCTTTGTAGAAAGTGTCCTGGGTCATGTGGATGTTGCTATGTCTGCTATCAGTCACAGGTTTGGAGCCTTGCTTCTGAAGGGGCATTGGGGTTCTGTATGTGGAAGTTCCCTTCTAGAGCTAAAAAAACTGCCTAATATTGAAACCACTTTCACTCTGTTCACACCTACATTTTAATTCAGTCTCAGTCCACTTTCAGAGTCAGAGAACACATCAGCAAAATTACCAGCCATTTTCTTTCCATTTTTATCTAACCCAAGGGTGAATTTTCTGAGTTAGATAATACTGAAAGAAAACATCAATTTTCACCCTGTGGACACATTAGTATTAATAACTGGATATCAGTATGACAGCACTTAATATCATCTCATAAATAGGTAATAATTTCACTCTGAGATTTCCTAATACAAGGAAAAACGTGGTTTGTCTTCATTACTTTATTCAATGTAAGGATTTTTACAACACCTAAGAAAATGTTGATAATTTGTTATGTGAATTCACAGTACCATCAGCTGATCTCATGATCTCAAGCCCTGATTTTGCAGTCTGTATGCACCAATATAAATGCTGTTCCTCTGAGATAATGACAATGAAGCACAAAGTTTCTTTGGACTTGTGACAAGCAAATCAAGAGCTAGATGTTTAGTGAGGTGGAGAGGAGCAGAAGAAAGGGAAGACAATGGACAGAATGAATGGATTAAACTCCTCTCTGGCAAGTCTAGTGTTACTCTGGTCCTTCAGAATGAGAAAGGATGATGGGTTTGTTCTTTCATTTTCTGTTCAGTTGCTGTGTTTCATTTGTTGCTGTTAAAATTTAGAAACTCAAAAATTCAAATTAAAAAAAAGAGAGAGAGAGAATGGATGATGGGAGAATGTGTGGAGGGCCAGAGTTTGATCAGCTCTGTTTTCAGATTATGGAATACAGGATAGTTACTAAGAAAAAGTAATAAACTGAATGCTTTGGGAAAGCATTGACCCTATAGTCACCAGAATTGACCAGTCTTCAAAACTAAGACCATATTCAGATGTAGGGGTATGCACAAATGCAATTTTTGGGATTCAATTTGATTTGAATCAAATATCTGAAAATTTGAATCAATTTGAATGTTTAACATTCAAACGTATTCACATTTGATTCAGTTCAAATACATTTGAATCCAGTCTGTATTTGCAAATATGAATGTTGACAACATTCGTATGTGCCTGTACACATCCGTTATGCCTCCTGTACTCCTCCGTATACATCCCATTTTTGTCCCGTACAGATCTGTACAAATGCATACGGATGTGGAAAAAATGCCTACGGGTAAGTACGCGTCGTGTATGTATCAGTACACACATGAATGTCAAAATAATTCATATGAATCATTCAAAAATTCAAAATCAGTTTGAATGTTTAAATTTGAATTTAGAGACATTTGATTTGAATTTGAATGCCCAGCTTAAAATAGTCCAATCCAGATTAAAATAGTCAAGTGGGAACACAGCCTAATTGTTTAGAAAAAGGACTATGCAGATTAACAGGCAAAGAGAAGTTCTGGATCACATGGGCTACATCATTTACTAGTGCCCGAAGGAAATTTATATTGCAAGTTTAAATTGCTTTAATATTCTAATTAAATGTGTGCAAGCAATTATATACTAAAGAGGCTAAAGTTGTTATGAATTTCTACCCATTCTTCAAATGGTGAATCATAAAAGGAAACAAGAGAGACTCATGGGCCATGTAAGATATTCTTGTAATAGCTCATTGACCCTTGAAATGGTGACCTTTGGGTTTAGAAGATTATCATCAAAATTTCTGTGGTAACAACTTCCAGAGACAGTTTCAAAAAAAGTCGGTGTATTTCTTTCTCTTGGAAGTTGTTTAAGTGTACTTCTGATCACCCAAGAGATAATACGGAAGACAATAAATCTCTTTATAAGTACAGCCAATATTGAGTGAGCAGCCACAATGCGTTCAAATTAACTCAGTGTTTATTCCACTAAATAGAAAGGAAATCCATGTGATTTTTATCAATTATTCACAAAACAAGCACAGCCATATTTCATTTCTTTGTTTTGCCTATTTATATCCTATGCTTAAATCAAAGATCCCAAGCTGGGTAAAATGAGACAATTCTCCTGGGCTGGTTTAGCATACGTGCTGCACCAACAGTAGATCTGTTAAAACAATGTACTGGTACTGCAGTCTTGGCAAACTAGACTAGGCTACTCATCACCCAATGTGCATGTAGCATGCTAGGAAGGGATGTGTCCTTCCCATAAATTTCACCAGTGTGTAAAAGGAAGGCCTCTGGCTCCTCCTTCAATGGTTCCAGTAAGTGCAGGAACAGCTTTAGACAGGCACAGGGTGTCCTGATGCCTGTACTAAGTTGTCGTTGAACACCCAGTTCAGCAGAAGAGACATTGTTGCTGGGTACAGCCAAGTCATGCCTGACTTCTAGTTGACTTCTATGCACTCTCCTTAGCCATTGCCTACTTCCAAGGAAAGGCTGGGGATCAAACCAGCAGCCCCCTACTTTCCTGGAAATTTGCTCTAGTACTGAGCTACACAAATTGCCAAACATAGAAGGGTGTCTAAATAGAATAGAATTGTGATGGAGTAACTTGTCCCATCATTTGTGCAACTTGAAAAGGTGGCAGGTTCATTCATAGGCGCTTCCCACAGGTGAGAAACCAACTCTGTGCTGTAAGGGATACTTTTCTTGCAATGACCAGCTTTACTGAATCGTAAATAATGTCATGTTTGGGGAGGTGATAGAGCTGTTGGGACATTCAAATGAATTCAGTAAACTCAGTTCAGGAAGTGGCTGGAAGTTTCTATGCACCACTGATTCTATTTCACGATCTACTTTGCTCCAAAGGTCAGTCACAGAGTGTCATGTCTCATGCCTTCTCTGACTCCTCGGGCAATGAGGTCCCTGTCCAGGCCAGCCAAGATGGGGGACCCGCACCTCAGGGGCCTGCCTTGGAAACTTATTTGTTTCCCCCTAGATGTGGATGGCTCGGACTCTGATGGTGAGCCACATCCAGAGCCAAGTTCTCTCCAGAGATAGAGAGAATGCCTATGGTGCTCTGCATGCATCCATGCCAAAAGCTGTGCCAGAGGGGAATGGACAGTCTGAGTTCTTCATAAGGAAGTCTCACCCATCAGCCTCCATTGTAAATAAAGGATTTTCCTGGCAACTCCTGGCTCATGTTAACCTCTGGACTCCTGACTGTCTGACTGACAGCGAATATCTGGTAACCTGACCCCTGGCTTGTCTGACTACATTTGATTCTATATCCTGACTAACTCTTGGAACTGATTTGGCTCCTTGCTACTGCTAGCTGTGCGTGTCCACGTGCTTTGCTGCTGCTGCCTGCCCTGGACATGACACATGGTCACAGGCCCACCATAGAGTCCTAGTCCTATTACAACGCTAACAAGTAGGTGAGGTGTTGATGTTCATAAATGTAATCTAACACAGGTCAGATGCCAGTGGTGGATAACTCTGAGATTCGATTATTTTAAATTTGCACTTTGACTGAACATTTCCAATTAACCACCATTTCCCATTCCTCTTTAAAGAAACAGCTCTAGATCCAAATATTAGTGTGGAATGCCTTGCTGTCCAGCATATGGTACTCATGATAACATGTCACACTGAACTGTTAGGTGGCGTTGGTTTTGGTGTTTGTAGGAACAATAAAGAAGACTTTTCTTTAGCTTTCTGACAAAGCCCAGTTAGACTGTGCTCAGTTTTGCTGCCTTTATCTAAGTGATGATGAAATGGTGGTACTCCAGTTTCCACCGGATCCAGCTGGCAATGGTCTTCTGCCTGTATCTAATATTCTGGTCTATAATTGATAAAGGTTTAAGAAAAGATAGACACAGCATATCCAGGGAACAAAAAGTAAGGATGTCTGGGAGATGTTTCCATTGACAAGCTTGTAGAGGTAAAAAAAAATGTTGAAATGGATGTGAGGAAAATAAAACCAAATCTGGCCTGTGAATTGCAATTATAAGATGCATTTTTGTTTGCTTCCAATTTTTGTTGGCCAGTCTAATTAGTGGAACCAGCAAAAAGTAAATGGCTTTAAAGCCTCATGGGTTCATTTGCATTGCAGATTTAAATCCTGGCTTGGCCTGGCACAAAATTTGGCATATTCTGGTTGGACTGGGAAGAAAGGAACAGATGGAGAGGGAGTTGAGCTGACTTGCTGAAAAGCAAAGCCATTCATTTAAGCTAAGTGATCATTTATTGCCTTTCTTTCACATTCCAAAAGTCTGTGCCCAATTCTGGTGCCTGCCACTGCAGTTCTGAGAAATCACAACAGTGTGAAGTTGATAGCAAGACAGAGTTAGCTAGACTGGTGCAAATTTGATTTGCAGGAGGACAGGAACAAATGTGCAATCTCTTGGTCTTTTCCCCATGGGATCCCATTTATCTTTCCCAGTTTGTTTATTTATTAGTATTTCTATCTCACTTTATAACCTGAGGTTTCAGGGTAGATTATGATAAGCAAAGTAACTTATTTCATCTATTTTTATAGTGATTTTGTTGTACTCCTGAGGCCTTTGGGTATAGGGAGGGATAGAAATATAATTGAATAAAATAAATAATAAATTAGAATTTGATTTATTAAAACTACGACTAACAGTTTCTGAAAGGAGAAGGCAACTGCTACCTCTAGGGTACAGCGGTGCATCCTTTCTATACATCTAAAATAGAGATGGGTCAAACCACTCTTTGTAACTACTCAAAAGGAGGGAGGTTAAGAATCTCCATCCTACGAGTCTGTGAGACTACAAAAAGAAGGAAAAGGGGTAGTACAGGTGAGTGACAGGTGTGGGAATGAGCTCCACCCTTTCACAACTGCAATAGGAGAGGACCATGTCTTGCAGTTTCTGCTAAGTGTGCTTGCCTTTGGCCTGTCCTACCCCAAGCATGCATAAGAACTGTGACTCCCTTAGGCTGACTTGAGAAAAGACCATCTGTTGGGTGCTGCAGTTGAGTTTGTTTCTGTCTAACACGACCTTCACCAGGTACGTGTAAGTGAAGACAGTCTCTGGTGCTGTTTTGGGTTGCAATTGTGTTGTTACATTTGTATTACTTAATAGGTTGTGGTCACAGCTTAACTTTAAACCTCCTTCAGTCCATCTTCAGGTTCTGACGGCTCACACCTTTTCATTTCTATGTTTTATTTGTGGACGTTCTATTCAGGAAAGTCCAAATGGAGGGTGGAACAGTGGCCAGAATAGTGGCCTGCTGTCCTCATGCCAGGAACTGGAAAATGCAATATTATTATTTAATTATCCTGAATAATGCTCTCTCTGTGTGTAATGCTGTCATATGAAACAGCACATACAGTTAAAATGAAATGGTTGAAATTATAGTGCAATAAGATACCTTGATGAATAAAATAAATTATAAAGAACAGTAATTAGAGGAAGCAATTAGATGAGATGTCAGTAATTTGGCCAATAAGCACAGCTTCCGAAAAAAGGGTATAATTTTCCTCATAATTAGGAGGAAGGCACACTTAGTCTTTTAATGAGAACGTGTCTATTAAATACTCTATTATCTGTTATTTAGATGTTAACCCTTAGGAGATATTGTCAATCTATATCTGTCTCTTCTTTAGAATGGATCTAAACCAACATGGGAACTTTTGAGAATCAAAAAATGAGGAGATGCTGCTCTCAGGTTGGTACCCCAAACTGATATGCAAGTCCGCTGTATAGAATATCCAGACAAGCAGTCTCCCTAATCTCTCTGGCTCCAAATGAACAAATAATTGGTTGTATGAGCAAGGCAGTAGTAACATTATTATTTCAGATTAGCCCAAGGAATCATCTTATCGCATCTTTCTACAGACAGAGGAGCCTGAATATCAAACTGTGTAGACAAAAGTTCCTTATCCAGAGATCAACATCTGCACCATGGAACAAGTTCAATTTATCCCAAGCCAGAAAACACGATACTTTTCTTCACTGAAATGTATAAGGCAGATATTGCAGGTAGCTGAGGATCTTTGGATACACATTACAGATCTTCACTTGTCTGCTTTCCCATTAATTCTTCCCAGATAGCACAAGACATTCCACTTTAAAGATCCTTTGTTCAATCCTTAGTAAAACCCAAACAGTTGTGCCATTATGTTCACTCCTAAATTTTAATCCAGCTTTAATCCATCATCAAATGAGCAACTCGTCAGCAAAGTGACTATTCATGTTCCTTCCACACATCTAACCTAAAGATGGATTTTTTTTTAGTTATATAATACTGAAAGAAAACAACTCATCACTTTGCTGATGTATTCTCTCATCCTCAAGGTGGACTGAAGCTGGATTAAGATTTAGGTGTGGACACAACTTTATTGGGACCTGTGGACAGACTGAATACAAAGTACCTATTTCTACCTCATTCTATATACCCTTAATCCTTTTAACTCAAGTTATCCCCATCCTCTCCTCAAACAAACCAATGTGTCAAATAACTGAATATAATAAATTAAATGTGGAAGAGAAGACTTATTGTAAATTTTAACTCCTGACTCCCACCTTCTTATGTTCATTTCTTTAATAAATTGTTAGATTTATGGAGCCTTAGCAGGGCAGAGTTGTCTCCTCTCTGTCCTGTACCCACCCCCTTGATACTAGTTTACTGGCAATATACTGAAAAGTTACAAGATCAAAATTCATTTCCTGTTTCTATCCTCTGCTGTTTCATTGATTTAATTTTACAACGTCAAACATTCATACTGTCCATTGGGGAAGAAGAATTCCTGGAAACAAATCTGGACGGTATTTATAGCTGCCAATGTTTGTCATGCACTATCTCCCTTGGAAGTAAAGGCTGAATATGTCGTCTGGAAAGAGCAGAGTAACCTTAGTTTTCTGAAATACGTAGATAGTTATGTCAAGTGCCACCGTCACTGTTGCCACTGGGTTTGTGGGTACAAATACAGAAAATGAAGCCATTACCTGCAATGCATTGTATTGCTCTTCTTTCCTGTCCCATCTAAATGCTTTTAAAGTTGCGCAACAGAACATGCCCAACACAATACTAACAGCCCACCAATGGGTACTACCTTGGCATGGCTGGGGACTTGCGTATAGCCTGTTCTCAAGTCCTTGAATCATTTCTGTTGCCTTCCTTTGAAACTCTCCCTTCTTGAATTGCAGTGCTCAGAACTGATCTCAGTATTCTAGGTGAGGTTTCACCAATGCAGAGTAAAGTGGAATAAAGGGCTTCATGCCCAATTCTGCACTAACCTGCCTGGGTTTGGAATCAGGACCCCTAATTATGACCATGGGAAGATCAGTCCATTCTTGACTGGGATTGTGCTCCATCTAAGGACACGTTCCCATTATAAGCTTAATTCAGTTTCCCTAAACTGAAAAAAATAGAACCGGATGCAAATGCGAATTTGCCCGATCCCATTACCTTCAACTTAATTGTGTTTGATCCGGATTCTGAGGATCGTACATGGTGTCCATGACTCAAGGGGGGACTCAAGTGGCTACTTTCTAAAGGCCGCTTTTCGGGGCGGCCCTGCCCTCTCCCTCCTGGCGTGAATGCGCCACCCATAACATACCCCTTTATGGAGCCTAGCTGGGTGGCTGGGTGGCTGCCGCTTGCCTGGATGGAGGAAAAACGGCAGCGGGCAGCCAGCGATTCTTTCCCCTTCTCTCTCCATTGTCCAGGGCACACAGCAGCAGCGGCAACTCAAGCCCCCTTTGTCCGCTCACTCCACAGTCACAGCTTAAACATTCACACATCTCACCAAAACTTCAGCTGCTTTCCTTTTCCCTTTCTAAAGGTCAGAACTTTTAGAATTGTGCAGAATTGCAACATTGTTATCAGGTGTGAAGTGGATGAATTGCTACAGTGTAATGGCTGCTTAGGGGATGGATTTTTACAGTAAAATCACTATCTTTGGAAGCAAGCTATTGGGGGAGGGAAACCCTAAATGTGCATTCTCATCCCACTAAAACTGTACCGTTCCCACAGCAAGAAATGTAAAATGTTTCAAGCGCACGAACCGGAGTGAGACCTGTTGAAATGAGTGTTAACATTTACAATGCTTTGGGGCAATTTAACACGCGGAAAGCGTGTTAAGGCAACCTGACGTGGGGACTGCGAGAATTGAAACCGTTTCGAAACTGTTTTAAGCCTGTAATGGGAATTCACCAACAATGTAATGTACATCCCATAGTTACAGTGGTACTCACGAAAACGGGAAATCAATTATCAAAGATCAAAGCCTTTTTTAAAATCTCCGTGACTCTTGCATTGCAAGGATGGGAAGGGGATGGGGCAGACCTTCCCAGATGTGAAATCCCACCCATCAGTGGCAGGCATTGGCCAGAAGGATATGAGGGGAACAGCCCCAAAGGCAGATCTCCTCCCTGAATAGTCCAGTAGCGTTCCCATAAGGGTACAAAAAAGTGGGCTGGACACCAAAATGGGACTAAGAACCAGTTTTTCCAATGACCTTTTCCCCTGCATATTTTAGGTATATATTCCTCACAAAGTCCAGGAAGAAAAAATTAAATGGGATTGGATGATACCAAAAACAGACTGGATTCGCATGTATGGGAATGCGCCTTCACTGTTTTAACATATATTTTTGTTTTAATATATGTTTGATTTTAAATGTTGCTACCAGTTTAGTCTAGTGGTTAGGGAGCCGGACTCTTATCTGGGAATACCGGGTTTGATTCTGCCCTCCTCCACGATGCCAGCTGGGTGACCTTGGGTTAGTCACAGCTCTCTTCTGAGCTCTCACAGCCCCACCCGCCTCACAGAGGAGAAGAATAGAAGGTTTGTCAGCCACTTTGAGTCCCCTTTAATGGATGAGAAAAGCGGAGTAGAAAAGCCAGCTCTTCTTCTTCTTCTTCTTCTTCTTCTTCTTCTTCTTCTTCTTCTTCTTCTTCTTCTTCTTCTTCTTCTTCTTTATGGTAGGGTAGAAATACAAATAATAAATAAATAATAAAAGGCCTGTGTTAATATTATTGATATGATGTAAATTTGGAAAAGTGCAAATTTTATTTTTGGCATATATGAGAGTTGCTGCAAGCTTTTGGGTGGTAATTTGGAATAAAACTACGACCAAATAAATAAACACGAGCAAAGGAATAGGGCCTAAATGAGAGAAGGGAACTGGGTATTTTTGATCACATATGAGAAATGTATGTATTATAAGTCCCACCCATGCATTTTTGTGAAACTTAACAGATCTATCTCTACATTTATGGCAGGAGACTGTTTTGAACACATGAATGCAAATGAAAATTTTATTAGAATTCAAGAAGTGCATTTGGATGGAATTCACTACTTCCACACAAGATCAGTTCTCTTAAGTTATTTATTGGATTTTTACACCACCCTATTACCCTAGTCTCAGAACTGTGTAGAATAAAATCAATTAGAGAAAAAAGAAAGAGAAAAAAAGATTAATAACAATAAAATGAAAATAAACACAAACATAAAAATATCAGCATACAGAGTTAGAATACTGAATCCCACGCTACTCCCTAAAAGCTTCAGAGAGCCAATATGATTTCACCAGGCTTCTAAAGGAAATGGCATTCTAATGATTCTTTTCTGAAGAAAACAAATATCTGGAGAAAAACATTACAGAATGACTTGGTAGTAGATGATCACATTTTAAAGGCTCGAAGGGTTGCCTTAGGCTGGGAAATAGATTGCCTCAACAATTTTGGTTAATCTTCTGCCCTATTTTAACATTTTAAATTCTAAATATAATTTTAATATCTGATTTAATGTGAAGATAATTCTAAGAGAAGTTCATTTTGGGGAGGTGTATTTGATGCTACACAGTATGGTCCTTCAGCAGTAAATACCAATAGGACATTAAGGCCGCATCCCCACGACGTCGTTATCTCGAATTCAAAACGTTTTGAGTTCGGGCAGTTTAGACAGCACTTCGGCTTAATACGGTATTTCCGTGTTAAACGACGTTATCCCGATTTGAAATAAATCCTGATCTCAACAGGTCTCACTCCGGAACATGCCCTTGATACGTGTTTAATTTTTTACTGTGTGGACAGTATCGTTCCGGGATGAGATTCCGTGTTAAGGCTGTCCCGCACCCATTCGCACTGTAACCAATGGGCTCTCCGTATTGTAGGCATGTCATGTTTAGGATTCCCTTCAAAGAGTGATTTCATTGAAAGAATCCAGCCACTACCTCCAAAGATACACTGTAGCAATGTCGATAAATAACAGTTTCACTTTTGCGCAGTTCTGAACTTTTGAACTTTCAAAAGGAAAGTCCCCAGGCAGGGAACTTTCCCTGCCCACTCTCCCCACTCTCCGAGTTCCCTCCCGGCCATGGGGGGAAGAGCGAGCGAGGAGCCCCCTTCGCCCTCCCGGCGGTGGGCACGCTGAGCCCGCCCGCCCTCTTGTCCACCCCTTGGCTCTCCTCCTCTTCCAGCCAGCGGCGGCCGTGGCTCTGCGGGGCAAAGTGGCGGCAAAGCGGGGAAAAGCGGCGGCGGAGCCCCAGGGCGAAGCCACCAGCGCCGCAGCGCCTGGATGAATGGATGGATGGATGGATGGATGGATGGATGCCACTGCTGCCACCTCCGCCGCCGGCTGCTCTTCCCTCGGCGCGAGGCTGGAAGAGGAGGAGAGCCGAGGGGCGGGCAAGAGGGCAGGCGGGCTCAGCGTGCCCACCGTGGGGAGGGCGAAGGGGGCTCCTGGATGGATGGATGGATGGATGGATGGATGGAGTGGCGGGCGCTGCGAGCACGCTCTGGGCGGCAGCGGCGGCAGGCAACAAGGAGCGCCAAGATGGATGGATGGTTGCTGCTGCTGCTGCTGCTGCTGCTAGGAAGGGGGAGGGGAGAGAACGGGCTGGATCAGACAGGGAATCCCCAGCGGAGCATGGATGACGCAAAGGGAAGGGAGGGTGGGATCCTGGGACGGAACACCAATCACAGGAGAGGGGGTGGGCAATGGCGGGAGGACAGGGCTGCCGTCTGGACTCCCAGGATTGATTCCGCGTTAAGGCTGCAGTCAGAATGCTCTCGGAACCGGATCAACTTGCAAGTCGTGTGGACAGCTTTGTTCCGTTTCTTTTATTTTGAATTCTTTAAACCGAAATAACGCATGCCGTGAAGACGCAGCCTAAGAAGAAGAAGAAGAAGAAAGAAGGCTTTTCTACCCCGCTTTTCTCACCCATTTAAGGGGACTCAAAGTGGGTGACAAAGCTTTCTATTCTTCTGTGCAGAACAGACACCCTGTGAGGTAGGTGGGGCTGTGAGAGCTCAGAAGAGAGCTGTGACTAGCCCAAGGTCACCCAGCTGGCTTCATGGGGGAGGGCAGAATCAAAGCCAGTATTCCCAGATAAGAGTCCGGCTTCCTAACCTCTAGACCCAAAGACCTGCTTTCCCCAAAATTCCCTTAAACATTATGCTTCATCCATGCTGATGAAGCTATGGACTGGTATATTGTGCCAAAGCGATGCCCCATCTTGGTTCTGTGGTAGTCTTCAACAAAGAGGTCCACCAATTTTGACTTTCCCAGGCTACGAAGCGCAAAGAGAAAGCACCCCCTACCCATAGTCTGGAATACAGTAGGGGGACCTTCTGGGCTGGTTTGGCCACTCCTGGAATGCCAGTAGACCTGTAAAAGCAGGTCTACCAGTGTTCATTTCATGCAGCCATTTTTGCCACCTTAAACTGGGTGATGCTGTGCCCAATGCGGATGCAGTGTGCTAGCAGAGGATGAGCCCTCCCTAGTTTTCACCAGAGTGTAGAAGAGACAGGCCCAGAAGTGAGAAAGCCCCTAGGAAGATTTCAATAAGCCTAGGACTACATCCTGATATTTCCATTTCCATTTCCATTTCCATTTTTATTTATATACCGCCTTTCCAAAAATAAATTTCTGCCCAAGGCGGTTTACAACAAATGGAAAAACAAAGATACAATGGGAATACAATCAAAGAAATTTGGCAAATAAATACAGTCAGTCAAATAAAATACATAAGTCAAAAATACATTGCACGTTATCACAAATAATACATTATATAATAACAACAATAAAAAAACCCCAATAAACTTATAAAACAGGCAAGACAGCTGGCCACTAAGTCCCCCTCAACTTATCCATGGTGATGTTAGGGCTGGGCGCCGCCAAGTTCCCGCAGCCCTCACAGCAGGCGAAATGATTGAAAGCCGAGTCTCCCTCCTCTCATCCATGGCCAAGATAGTCCAATGGGAGCAGACCACTGTAGCCCGAGGCCAGTTTTACAGTCTGAGGGTGGGTGCGGCGGGGCCAATGCGCAGCAGTTCTTCTGTGCTGGCTGATTCTCCTCCTCCCCTCTCAAGCGGTTTTATAGTCTGAGGGTGGGTGCGGCGGGGCCAACGCGCAGCAGTTCTTCTGTGCTGGGTGATTCTCCTCCTCCCCTCTCAAGCGCAGTTTTATATTCTGAGGGTGGGTGCGGCGGGGCCAACGCGCAGCAGTTCTTCTGTGCTGGCTGATATAGTAATTAAAAAAAAAAAAGAGTGGCTAAACAGGGTTTTAGAGATGGCAGCATCCACAAACCAACGCCCTTAATCCACATTGAAGGCCAGAAAATGCATTTCAGAAGTATTAAAGGCCTGGACTCGAGCTGGAATGTGAAGTAGCATCTACATGATACTATCTCTAAAGGCATTTTGCACCTTTGTTAGGTGCAGGAACAGGTGAAGAACTGGGATGGACTGGGTGTCTGCACTTTGGAATACCTGATAAATCCCCAAGTTACCTTCACCAAGTTCCAGGTAAGTGCAGTTGTTGTTCTAGAGCACACTGGCTGTTGCTGCGGAAACCGGGTGACAAGGCATGCTACTGCAGCTGCTGTACCCCAGTTACGCCCCCCTTTACCCGAAAGAAGCAGGAAGGGTGCATCCTGGGACATACTAGCCTTGCTCCAGATGCAGCTAATAGAACTGTGGGACATATTTTTGTGCTCCAGTGTCGTCCGGTCAGGGGTGGTGCAGCGTGTGTGGGGCTGCTTCTGTGGTTCTGTGTGGTACTGAGTTGCTTCTTTTAATGTGCATGGATGCAGTTTAGAACGGCTTTAATTCCTTCCTTCCAAATCCCTTCATTTTGCAGGATATTTTAATTTAGGTGCATGAGGGTCTGTGTATTTTGGGATCATCTTCCCTTCCCCCACTTTTAGAATTTCAAAGACCTCTGTTGCACATGTTGAACCTTCTGCAAACAGCTGGAGGGAAGCCTCTTTTATTTGAAACCCATTTCCCCCTCTTATCCCAGAACAGTCTGCATTCACTGCTTTTATAGCACTATGGTTTATCAAAGTGTCCTCTTTCTCTGCCAGCAACCTCGCTGTCTCCTGCATTCCTAATCCCCTATCTCTTCTATTTAGACCTGTTTGTTTTCAAAGCCTGTACGAGAGCTGCTTTATCCCTTTCTGCCTTCTCAGCCACTGCTCTGCTCCCAACATCTTGCTCCTATATTCTGTCATATAAGGAACAGTTTGATCTAGCGGTTAGGGAGGTGGATTCTTATCTGGGAATACCGAGTTTGATTCCACACTCCTCCATGAAAACAGCTGGGTGACTTTGGGTTAGTCACAGATCCCTTCTGAGCTCTCACAGCCCCATCCACCTGCCTCACAGGGTGTCTGTTGTGGGGAGAAGAACAGAAGGTTTGTCAGCCGCTCTCAGTCCCCTTAATGGGTGAGAAAAGTGGAGTAGAAAAGCCAACTCTTCTCCTTCTTCTTTATAAGAGTATCAGTATCTGTGGGCGTGGACCACACCAAGGCATGATATAGAACAGTGTATGAGAGTGTCTGCCCAGACCAGCCCCTGAACCAGTTCTGACGCCCACATTAGCTTTGGGGGTCAAGTTTCATGTCCCACCAAAATTGATTCTGCTGCAGCCTAGAAAATGCTGTGCTTTCTGCCAGCCATCGCGTTCTGGACCTTCTAGTATGCTGATAGATCTGTTTAATCAGGTCTACTGATGAACTGGATCAGGCAGCCTGGATCAGTCTGAACAGGCTCCACCCTGGGTAGACAGTAGTCTGCCCCTCCCTGCTCCCATGAACATTCTGGGCTATAAAAGGTGGGTTAGAGATGGCTTGGGAACGTGCTGTCTCTCTGAGGTACCTCTGTGGTGCCCCTTTTGTTATATCAGAACACAGCCTAAACCTCCGTCTTGCAAATTAATCCGTGCCCTATCTCATGTGATCTATAAACAACCGTGTTGCCAGTGTCCAGAGAAAATCTTGCTTAGAAGCAATGCTCTTTCTTTCCTGAACAAAAGAACCAGAGGAATAAATACGAGTTTCTGAATCTTATCTCACTTTCACAAGTGTATTTGATAGACATCATTTTTTTCATATAGCCAGTAAGTAAATCATGTCCCCTTCAGAAGTAACAGTATGCATTAGCGTTTTTCTGCTCTGCATAACTTTTAAGCTCCTGCAAGTTCTATTTGCCTCCAAAGGAAGTGTATAGAAAGTTCTAGAAACCCCTCACATTCTCTCCTACACAAAGGGCTTGCAATGAATGGGTCTTGTGTAAAAGCACAGCAGTGTGATTGCACCAGTCCAGTCCATTTCCATGACATTTATGAGGGGAGAACTGTGGTTTGTGCCTTGTGGTACGCCCAAAACTACAATTTTCTAAAGTAAATAAAACTTTTACTTAGGCTGGCTGTGAAAATAGCAGGCTTTCCTGCTCTGATGCGAAACAAAGACATAGGGCGTCACAACAGCATACAGTCCCCCCCCTCCTAACAGTTCTCTATTGTTGGAAGACGGCTATTGTTCTAATAGCTACGTGAGTTTTTCACAGTTTATTTGGGCACCATTGAGAGTGAAGGTGTAGCAAGAAACCTAAAGCAGCCCAGAAGGAAAGAATGAATGGGGAGCAAAGAATGACTGAATCCTGTCTATGTAATCACATCATTTTTAGCTATAATTATATAGACTTAGTGACCTATGAAGGGGGGCTTTATTCACTGGCTTAACTTTTCTGATGGAAGGTATGGAGGAAAATATTCACAAATTCCATTTATAGAACCCAATAATAGGGACAATTGTGATAGAAAGCGCACACATTATTTCCTTTGCAGTTAAACTAAATACTTAGGGGAGAAAAACAACAAGGCTTTATGAGCAGGACTTTATAGTGGTAATGAAGCAAAAGGAAAAACCCCTTTTTGTTCCAAAAAAGGAGGGGGGCAACGAAGTGAAAAAGAATATCATCTTAAATTTTCTGAACTTCTGAAATTGCGCAAATTCGCAACATTGTTAATCGGGAGTGAAGGGGCTTTCTTGCTACACTGTAGCGCTGCTCTGTGAAGGCTGCTCCAAGAAGTTCAGGCTTGCAAGAGAAAGGAGGGGAAGCAGCTGAGATTCTGTATTAATGTTTAAAGGAATGGGGCTTTACTTGCTGCTGCTGCTGCTGTTTTGCTTCAGATCAGGCAGATCAGGCAGGGAAACACCCCCCCCCCAATGACGTGCCCAGCATACGGACAGCCATTGGATACAGTGCGATTGGGGGAGGGACACCCGGAACACGGAATCTCATCCCTTAACACGGTACTGTCCACACAGTTAAAAAGGAAACACGTATCGACGCACGATTCGGAGTGAGACCTGTTGAAATCAGGATTTATTTCAAAACGTTTTAACGTGGTTTAACACGGAAATAGCATGTTAAGCCGAACTGCTGTCTGAACTGGGAGAACTCAAAATTCGAGATAACGATGCTGTGAAGACGGGGCCTTAGAGTATTTAATCTGAGAATTGTTCAGTGTTGCCCGTGTGTTAAAGTGACCAATCAATTGCATTAAGAAAGAGACTGACAAGTCTTCCACCTGGTGTCATTTCACATTTAATTCTTCTGATTGCTCTAGTTTGTTAGTTCAAGTGGTCCAAATGCCCTGGAACAAGGCCATCTACATCTACACAGCTCCATGAATTCCTGAATGCCAGGAACAAAAAATCCTGGCCACAGAGCCCCCAGGGGACGAATTTCAGTGGCATGCTTTGTTGCATCACTGAAATGGATTCCTGGCAAACCTGAAAGGTTTTTCAGGTACAAATATGCAGGTAGATCGAATTTAACATGTCTACTGGCAAACCATACTGGGAGATCATTTTGGGCAACTGAGTCCAGTTTACGCTGTGTCCAGTAGGGTCAGATCGTGTAAACTATGTCCTCGCATCACACTAGCATGTGGAAGGGAGGCCTCTGGAACCTTTCATAAGGTTTACTTTCATGGATTACTGTAAATGCAGAAATTGCCTAATACTCTACTTTGAGATATCACTTTGCACCAAGGGCTGTGGTGCTGACAGTGAGGTGATGGTTGTGAAATTTATTGGCTTACAAAGGAGGCAACAAGACATTAGGTCCTGATCGGACCACTTGTGTTTGGATAGCTTTCTTCCTTGCCACTGACTGACCTTCCTCATAAAATCTTCCTAAATCAGAACAAAGGCCGCTTCACAAATACCTCTGGGCAACCCTACCAAGTAAAACAAGAGGACAATAAGTTTCTCCCAATCTTGCTTCTTGGGATTCATACTGAAAAAGTCTCTGTCACTAGTAGAGCTGCTCAGAATCTAGAGAAACACAGAAAGGCCTCACTATAGACCAACTACAGCCTACCAAAAACGGCCTGAAGAACAAAGTAAGCAGTAACTTTGACCCTTTTCACAATTGGCTTACCATCTCTGGAAAGCAAAGGGTGAATTGGCCTACATATGCACTAAGCATCTACACTGGTGGATGTTTAGAGGGTACACACCCTCCCCCAACCAGTTCAGACCCTTACCGCAAGCACGGATGGGTATCTAGGCACTGCCATTTTTCCTTGCCAGCACAGGGGTAACCACATGGCATATTGTGTCAGCCACCTGCGTGGCACATCATGTGCCCCTCCAGCACCTAGAAGAGGTGCGGAGGATCCATCAGGAACCTTACTCGATCTGGAACTGGTGCAAGGTAAGTGCACGCATGGTAAGTACACTTAAATGTGCACCATGCAAAGTTCACACAGGGAATGCTCCCACACAGAAAGAGCCATTTCTGGTAAAGAAATGTCTCTGTCAAGTGCAGATGCTTGGTCTGGGAACATTCCCCATGTGAACTACCAGGCCAAGTGCAAATTGGCACTGTGGTAACAAGCTTCTCAACAGATGCTGAAGTTCCTTGGAAACGTTGGGATCCAGAAGGGTGAAGGAAAGCTAAGTAGGGAAGGCTAAAGCTATTTCTTCACTGCACAGGCTATCCCATTCTGTGGTGGCTTGCTCCTTTTGGGCTGCATTCACACCTACCTTTTCATCCAGCTTCAGTCCACTTTTAGGATGAGAGAAATATATTAGCAAAGTGACAAGCTGATTTCTTTCAGCATTTCCTAACTCAGAAAATCTACCTTTGGATTAGACAACATGGAAAGAAAATGTCTTTTCACTTTCCCGATGTGTTCTCTCACTCCGAAAGTGGACTGAAGCTGGATTAAAATGTAGCTGTGAACGCAGCCTTGGTGCTATATCCTGCTCAATGGCCTCATCCTGTGTGGACAGGATTGCCTACCAGGGTATGTGGCTCCCAGTAAACTATTATGTTTCATGGAAGCCCTTTTATGGGTTCCACTGGGCTGGTCTACCAGGACCATTGGTTGCACTTCCACACTGAACTATATCTCATTCTTTGTCAATGACCAATAATTGCTGATACATGAACTACTTGGTATTTTTATTTTGAATCAATTTGCATTTATGCATTTCATTATGTTTGACAATTTATGGTTTAGTCTTATATTGCATGCCACTGTACTTGATGAAGTATTGCAATAAACACTCTTAAAAAAAGAAAACATTTTATGTGTATGATAATTAAAGCAGGCAAATTCAGGGACTGCCTGGCCATAAATCACAAGTGAATGAAAGTGGGAGAGAATGAAACTGTTAGCTTGAAGCCCACTTGTACAAATCATCAACAGATTTATCTAAACAAACCTGCCTGCATTTTTGTCATGGTTACAAACCAAGAATTTTAATGTATTGGAATTCATGTTCTACGATGGAGACAAAAAAAACCCCCTTCTATATTCCAGCTCTTGTAGCCTTACAATTCTGTCAGAACCCTGGCCAATAAAAGCTTTTTCAGTCCCTTTATGAAGATTTATGGAAAATGTTCTCCTCTCCTCCAAATTAGTCCTGAGGACTTTTGAAAGAATATTGGGAGCTCCTGTCAAGGTTCTGGTCACTCTCTGGAATCGCGAGATGAGCAGGGTTGTTGACATGATTGCTCCCAAGTGCCCTTGGCCAACCTGTACAGCCCAAAAAGCGGCTTGGTATTCCATGAAGCCTGGGCGATGAAACAGGTAGGCCGACGACTAGAGCGCAGGTGGCGTAAATCTGGCTGGGGGTCTGACTGAATATGGGTTAGAGCACATTATGGCCCCGTCTACAAGCAAATAAAAATCCATTTAAAAGTTTCTTTTGCTTCTGAGTGTCTGCATGCAGAGCTTTACTCTGGGTTTCCAGAGCCACAAAGAAGGAAAAACTGCAGCAGAAAAAAAAAACCATTTAAACAAGACTACCTCAGCACTTTTGGGAAGCTATGGTTTTCCTGGGAGCATGGAGACTTTTCTCCACATCTTCTCCCATATTCCACTGAATTTTTAGGCAATTTTGATCTCTGCAGAAGAACTGGCTGTCAGAATCAGCTGCCTGCATTCAGCTCTTTCAGCCCTCAAGCAGAGCTCCAAACTGTCACATTTGTTTCACTTCGGAGGGGGAGAGAGATTTTGTGCTTGCTAACAGGGAAAGATGATACTAATTATCATTATCATTACCACGGAGATTGTTTCTCAGCAAGCAAATCTCTCTCTCCCCCTCCTAATAATGCAGCCTCCGAAGTGAAACTAAGGCTGCATCCCCAAAAGACTTATTTACTTCTCTACTGTCACTCTACTGTCACTCTATTGAAGTGGACTTTAAAAGTGCCATGCAAATCAGGAATAAGCGTCCGCATGAGGCTCAGGAAAATGCGTGTTTTTAACGCACCTTCCGTCCCCATAGGATCCCTGTTTTCTTTGTGCGCATCTTTTTCTCCCCGCCCCTGCTCTTGTTCATAGGGTGCCAGCGGGAATGGGGAGGGACTGCGCTTGGCGCGGCCACAACCAGGAAGACAATCCCTGACAAGTGCAAAGGAAAGCGATCGGTTCTCTGCTCGTCTCCTAGATCTCCCCCCCCCCCGAAATGGCTTCTCGTGCTGGAAAACATTCACTCTCACCACTTTCCCTGTTATTGCTTTCAAAAATCCACCCTGTCCATCGCACGAGCGCTGACAATCCCTGACAAGTGCAAAGGAGAAACAGCGATCGGCTCTCTGTTTGTCTCCCAGATCTCCCCCCCCCCCGAAATGGCTTCTCGTGCTGGAAAACATTCACTCTCACCACTTTCCCTGTTATTGCTTTCAAAAATCCACCCTGTCCAGCGCATGATCGCTCATTCACTCATCACTTTCCCTGTTATCGCTTTAAAATCCACCCCTAGCAATAATCCACCCATTTCACACCTCACAGCGATTGCAACAATGTTGCAATTCTGCGTGATTTTGGCTCTTTCATTCTGAGCTTTAGAAAGTGAAGCTGCTTGTGTTTCTGCTGTGTGTGCAGGCGGCAATCCCCGCCCCTTTTGCCATGGAGCGTCCTCAAGGTAAATGTAGCGAGGAAAACCCGCGACTTACAGAAAGAGCGCTGGAAGAGTTGTTTAAAGTGCATGTATTTTGTCGCGCGATTTCCACGTTTTGTAGCGCTGGAACCTTGTTAAAAACCCTGGCTTGGAGACACTCAGAGGCAAAAGGAGAGTCTTGGCAGACTTTTTATTCCTTGGGGACAGCCCCTAAGTTTAACTTCGCAGGTCTGGTTTTGCCCTAATCAGGGGCCATTACGTGAATGCAGGCAGCTGAATTTGAGAGCCGAAGGGAGCCTGCTTTCAGTTTTGCTTGTAACTATGTTGCATTAGTTATGGAGAGAGTGAGCTGCTTTCAGTAACTGCTTTTAACTCCTGGCAGCCAAGTAAAGGGATGATTTTGTGTTCTGGAGGTTCAATTGAGGTTTTTGCCTTTCATCTATGCAGCGGGCGGGGGATGGGGGTGGGGAGAAAAAGATGTGGGCTCACAAAAAGCGGTTTGCATGGAGACCGGAAAGTACGTTTTAAATCCACTTTGCCCCAAACCACATGGGGATGCTTTATTTCGAATTACAACCCGCATTTTAAAAATCCGACACAAGAGGGAAGCAAAAAGAGACCATGGAGACGTGCCCTATCATGCCTATCATGTGGCGGTGGTGGCAGCTAAAATGAGTTTTTTTCCCCCAGCACCATTGCATCCTCAAGTTGCTGTCCAGCAGAGCTCTTCAGAGTGGTGAATGTCCTTATAAGATCTAGGCTGATGAAACGTGGGAAGGGCCATGTAATATCTGCTGTAACAAATTTGCGAAGCACTTTAAGAGCAAAGTCGCTCAGATTAATTGGGGATTAGATGTCACAATTGGGAATAGTCCAAAGGAGGTGTACAAAGAACTGTCTGGTCCAGTTCTTTTGGATCAGTTTCAATTGTTGTGGCCTGAGGACGTGGACAAGCTACTTGTGGGGGTTTGGCTGACATTAATGTGCTCTCTGAACCCTTGACCTTCCTAGCTGATAAAAGCTAGCTGGCAAGGTATGACTGGGTGGATTTAGGGAGTAGTAAATGCCTCCTTGAGGGATGGAGTGTACAGTCAGTGGTACACCCCCTCCTGAAGAGGGCCTACCTGGATCCAAAAGATTTAAGCAACTGTTGCTTGGTGGCTAACATACCTTTTCTGGATCCTGGGAAGGCTGCTGAGCTGGGTTCAAAATAGCATTTCACACCACCACCACTCAGTGCCTATGCTTTTATATGGGGCTACAGCCCACGTTCACTGCTGTCGGATTGGGGTGTCCTAGTGAGCAGCTTCCTGGCTCCCCTTCAAGTTTGCTATGCCACTGTGAAGAATTTGTTGGAAAGACACCTGGGTGTCATTGTAGAGGCAGAAAGAAATGTATCATCCTTACTATAATTAGCAGTGAATAATGTGTAGTTCTCCAATTGTCTAATTGTGGTTTACAGCTTTTCTTTTTAATAAGATGGCTTGTTTTGTTAGAAAGTGCTTTTAATTTATGATTTCTGGACTTTTGCAGCCCCAGTATGCGGCAAGTTGATACTCCAGATCCTGAGAAGCAGGAGGGAGATAAGGAGGAAAAAGTACATTTCTTGAGGCTTCAGAATGGGTCCCGGCGGGTTACCTCTTACCTTGGGCTCATATGCAGGCAATGTCTGCATCACCACTTCAAGTATCATTCTGAGACATCCAGCCAGAGATACAGCTTCAGTTCAGTGGTATTCTGCTTACTGATTACAGAACTCAAAGGCCCAAGATGTGGCCAATGTACATATTTCCCCAGATCTCATGATCTCAGCTGTTTCCCATCACCTCTGATGTAGTTGTTGACTTATAAGGCCCTAAATGACCCTTCCATATTGACCTGCCCATGCCCTGAAATCTGGAGGGTGGGGAGGCTGCTGGTTGTACTGCCAATCACAGCAGCAAAAAGGGTGGGCACGTGGGACAGGGCCTTTTCAGTGGTGTCTCACAGACTGTGGAATAGTCTCCCTCCTGAGGTAGGCGAGGCACCTTCACTCTATGTGTTTAGACGAGCTTTGAAGACACACATGTCTTTAGCCTGGCCTTTGACTAATTAAAGGAACAGCCTTTTCCTCCCCACATTCAGACATTGCCATGGTTTTAACATGTTTAATATGTTATTGGTTTTAATATGTTCATTTTATGTGTTGCAACCTGCCATGAGACTCTTGGGTGTAGGGTGGGATAATAATGCAAACAAACAAATAATTAAATATTGAATTTTCATTCCTAGAAATATAGTATCATAGAGTTGGAAGAGACCTTTAGAGGGTCATTGAGTCCAGCCCCCTGCTCAATGCAGGATTTCCTAAACTATCCCAGAGAGATGTCGATCCAACCTCTGCTTGAAGACCTCCAGTGAAGGAGAACTCACTACCTCCCATGACAACCTATTCCGCTAACTGATCACCCTCACCGTCAGAAAGTTTTTCCTAATATCTAATCTGTATTGACTCCTTTGAAGTTTCATACCATCATTTCTTGTCTCTCCATCATGTGTAATTGGGAATAGGAATGATCCTGCTGCAGTGTGAGAGCCTTTGATACTTGAAGACCATTATGTTTCCTCTCAGTCTTCTCTTTTGCAGGCTAAACATTCCTAGATCCTTCAATTGTTCCTTGTAGGACATGATTTCCAGACCACTAACCATTTTGGTAGCCCTCCTTTGGACTTCTTCTAGTTTCCTACCTAACTTTCCCATTTCCCATCACCTCAGATGTAGTTGTTAAAATATCTTTCAGACTCCAGACTCCTTGGCTGTGGTCACATCTAAGGTTTAATCCAGCTTCGGTCCACCTTCAGAGCAAGAGAAAACATCAGCAAAGTGACCAGTAATTTTCTTTCTGCATAATCTATCCCAAAGGTGAATTTTCTGAGTTATTTAACACTGAAAGAAAACAGCTTGTCACTTTTCTGATGTAGTCTCTCACTCTGAAAATGGACTGACGCTGGATTAAGTGTGACCGCAGGCAATTTATCAGCTTCCCAGACCACCATAAAGAGGGAAAGCAGGATCCGTCAGGAGGGCCAGAAAGCATGGCTGTGACAAAATGATGGAGGTCCAGAGGCTGCAGCCATGGTCTTGACAGGCACTGAGAAAATGGGCAAGGACCCTATGCTCACTCATTGGAACCACCCAGGGCAAACTTTCCCAGACCATGCTTTTAATATTAAGGATGAAATGAATTGTGATTCTTTTCTCCAAACTGTTTTAAAGCTGTTCTGCAGTTTGGTGGCATTTGAGAATGAATCTCTTGAAGTGGAGGTTGGAAGAGTTTTGGCTAGGCACTAGGAGCCAGAAAAAGCCGGAGAAACTGATGAGTTATGGCACCAAAGAAACAGACACCCTGAACATCGACCTTACTTTTCTGCTTATAGAGAAGCAGAGGAGAATGAATGCCCAAAAAGGACAGCTTCCCAGGAGTCATCTCTCCATGGCACATTTTGCTGTATCAAGAAGAAGATGATGGGGGAGGTACAGTTTAGAGAGCTGAAGAGGGAAAGAAGACGAATTGGCTTTTCTACCCCGCTTTTATGACCAGTTTAAGGGGGCTCAAAGCGGCTGACAAAGCTTCTGTTCTTCTCCCCACAACAGAACACCCTGTGAGGTAGGTGGGGCTGTGAGAGCTCAGAACAGAGCAGGGAGGGCAGAATCAAACCTGGTATTCCCACATAAGAGTCCAGCTCCCTAACTACTAGACCAAACTGGGAGTTCTTGCATCAAGGGCCAAGGTTGCCTTGTAGGATGACTCCATAAAAGACAACCCAATTCATTAATGTAAGATGTATTAGGACATTGTCCAGAAAGTGAGCCCTGTATCTGAAGAACCTCTGCAAATCACTGCCCCCTCTGCTTGTGTCTTCTGGCTCCTGGTATTTGAGTAACAGTGAGATCCCCCTTGGGACAGCATGTCCACTGAACAACAGTCCTTCTTCACTCCTCTAACCTTGGAAGAGTCGAAAACCACATCCCCTCTCCAGACCAGCTGGGACGATTCCCTAATCCCTAGATTTCCATTGATTTAAATCACTCCCATAGCAGCTTTCATAGGAAACACAGATTCACCAGAATCTAGTCCTCATACTATAGGAACTTTTTATGGTAGTTTATATGGGCTTTAATTCTGTTTTTGCTTGTGGGTAGCAATTTCCTTCCTGCCATTAAAACTTTGCTCGCTTCAGTAAACTCTAGTATATTCATGAGCCATGTCTCTGGGCATCAGACATCTCACCCCCTTCCCTCAACCTGGCTCTACTTTGCTTCCAAAAACTTAGGTGCTCAATCACCTGAGTTGCCTTTCAGAAGAAATGATGAAGAAATCATAATAATGCATAGCTGAGTCACAGAACAAATATCCCAAGCGCTATCTTCTCAAACCTGCTTTACAACAGTCTATAATATACAAGGAAAGGAGTCTTTGATTTCTTTCTTGCATTGAAGCATTAGTAATGTCTTAAAACTTTTTTTGCTTTATCAAGTGGCACCATATGCTGTACATCATTTTTATCTATGGCAAGGAATAAGTCGCCGGTGTAGCATCTGCACTTCATTATTATTAGTTCTACAAAGCTGATTCAAAACATTATGTTCCAGATTAGCCATAAAGATTCCAGCCTGTTGTCATAGGCACCCGCCTAATAAGTTTTAGAGCAGAAACAAACTCCTAGTAATAAAGTGGCAAAATAAAATAAAATAGTGCACTGAATTCATCAGCTGATTTTGGCTGCTCCGCTTAATAATTCTGTGTATACATTAAAACTCTCCTTGGGTCTTTCCGCACATGCTGCCGGAAAACTGATCTATAAGATCCATTTTCCAGTGAAACATTTTCTCCGATAATCTGTCCCTAAGAGGGACAGATTTTCGGAGGCCCTGCATGTCTGCACATGCGTGGGGTGGCGGTGGCAGGCCCGGATTGGAGAGGGTGCTGGTGTGGGCACCAATGGGAAGGGGCCAGCCACCCTTGTGAGGGCGGCTGTGGAGCACGCACACGCAGTGGACCCCGGGCCTCCTGCTGCCAGAAGCTGCCCGGCAGCGACCAGATAAGGACCGGATTGCGCGCGAGCAACCATGGCTTCCCCTTGCGAGAGAAGGGGCGATCGCTCCTTCTGTTGCGAGGGGGAAGCCAGGGAAGCTGGCTGCCGGCCTCGCGATGCCTGGCTTCGATGGAGCCAATCGCGGAGGCCGGTGGGCAGGTCCAGCTGTCAAACAGGGAGAGCATGCACTCTCCCTCTTTGACAGCTGGGCATGCGCCGGCAATCTGGCTCTTTCCCCTGTCGTTGCGGAAGCCTTTGCTTCCGAAATGGTTTCAGGGGAAAAGCCAGATGTAAGACCTAATTTTTCAGGTCTTACATCTGGGTAGGATTTTGGCAGCAAAACAGGTTTAAGAAAACGGTTTTGCACGCTGACGTGCGGACGCGGCGTCCTCAAAGGGTTCCTAATTCCATTCCCCACTGGGTGTCTGTTGTGGGGAGAAGAACAGAAGAATGTTTGTTAGCAGCTTTGAGTCCCCTTAAGAGTGAGAAGAGCAGGGTATAAAATCCAACTGTTCTTCTTCTTCTAAATGCGGAACCGTCCAAAGTCTTTGCTGCTTGTTGAGAGGGAAATTCATCGAATCTAAATCTTTTTTTTTTAATCCACTACTATTTTTTTTCTTCCACTGTTTGCAAAAACAATGGAATCTTTTTTGGGTTAGTTAAAAGCCCATCACCCCCTTACGTTTCCTGTGTGTATCACTTCACACTTCACTACGTTGTAACTCATTCGTTCTTTTCTTGCCCTTTCATCCTATTTGGAGGGTTATTTTTGGATCTCTTTTCCAGTAGTTCACATATTTTCAGCACCACAAATAACTTGGTTTTATCCACAGTCTGATCAGTTTATGAACAAGCTAAATATGGCACTGGATCTAGTACAGATTCCATTGTTTATTTTGCTCCACTGCCAACTATCCCCCCACGAAAACAACCTGTTTACTTCTCCAACCCCCTGCTTCCTGCTTTCTAACCTGTTATAAATCTAGAACAGGACTTTGCTTGTCATATGTTTAATGGGTTACCTCAGAAGCTTGCAGATCAGAACCACCACGGTGGTGAAGAAAGGAAGAAGCTCAGACTGGAATCTTCCTTTTCATCTCCCCAAGTTATATCTTGACCCACAGTGTTTTGGAAACATTAGAGATAGGCTTCCATTGGAATCTTCTTGCTCTGCCTTACCACTGCTATGGAAGTGCTCTTCATGCCATCGCAGTGGGAGGAGCCTAGTCAAAATCTTTTTGAAAGCTGTGTAGAAGGCTCCTTGCCACTCTTACCTGAACTTGGAAGTCTGTGAGGTAGATAAAGCTAAGAGGCCATGATTCATCCAAGGTCACCCAGTAAACTTTCATTGCTCAGTGGGGATTTGACCCAGAGACTCATTGGTTCCAGTCTGACATTTTAGCTCCTAAACCACATTGGCAGATCACCTCAAAAACAAAAGTAGTTACACAGCTGTTATTACTAGTATAAGAAGGAGGAGGTTTGGCTTTTCTACCCTGCTTTTCTCTCTCATTTAAGTGGCTGACAAAGCTTTCTGTTCTTCTCCCCACAACAGAACACCCTGTGAGGTAGGTGGGGCTGTGAGAGCTCAGAAGAGAGCTGTGACTAGCCCAAAATCACCCAGCTGGCTTTGTGGGGGAGGGCGGAATCGAACCCAGTACTCCCAGATATGAGTCCGGCTCCCAAACCACTAGATCAAACTGGCTCATTAACAGCCCTGTGTTCCATGAATTACTGTATCTAATTCCAGAGATGGCTTGCAGAATTAGCTTTGGTGGGGTGAAGTGAAATACACATCAATGCTATGGTTTCCTGACTTCACCCATTTGCATATTGACTGCCATTCTATGAAGAACAGGGTCTGAATGGACACAGACCTCAAGCTATTGAATGTGGTGGGACACTGCTTGGGCCCTGGCCAGTTAATTCAGTTAGAACTCTGGCCATTGTGCTCATCCCCATGGCAAGGATATTGCGAGGGGAACATGAGTTCGCCTTGAAAGAGTCCCCATGCAAAGCCCTAATTCGGGCTACATGAGGGACAAATGCCACAAATTCGCGGCAAAACTCCCCTTTATAACTGTTCTCGCCCCAAATTATTGGGCAAGAATGGGTTATAAAGGGGCCATGGGGACACTCTATTGCAATCCGGCTTTGCAACCTGAATCCTTGGCTCTGGGAAACCTGAGGGGGAGGCAGCTTACGGCTACCTCGATTGTGGCTGCAGTCCTGAGAACCACAGCGATACTTGGTTACAACCCAAGGGCTGCAACGATACTTGGTACCAGTAGTTACTGGTATGATCACCGGGTGTTGCGAAAGTAAATCCCTTATATGCCACCGGCATGCTTATAAGACAAGATGAGACAAGATGAGCTGGAAAGAGAAAGGTGGGGAAGGAAGTGACCTCAGGAGAAAGTCCCGGGAGGTGATAGGTGGAGTGCATCAGCTGGGCAGGTCAGAAGTCCTTCTGATGTCACATCCTGTGGCCTGAAGAAGAAGGTTGTTGTCTGCGCGCAACATGTGGCCAGACTCCATTAAGCCCCCAGGCTAAGAGTCCAGCCCCTGCTGGTGTTGAGTGTGCACTGCAAGCTTGTGGAAGCAGGGAGATTCCTTTTACCCTGAGGCTTGAGAAGCTGGTGAAAAAACCTGGGCAAACTTGCAATTGCTACACACTCCTAGGTTATGATCGCAGCATTAGCGGGTGGGGTTTCACTGTCACCACCACTATCGCTGATTTCAATTGTCCACCCTCATCTGAGCACTTAATCGTCCAGGTAAGGGCTTGATTTACCCCAAATAACCGCCTGACAGCTGCCCTGCAGTCAGCTGAGCAACTGTCAGGCAGATATAGGGGCTGTCAAGAGCAGGGCAGAGCTCTGGCAAGATTATTAAAACAAACACGGCTTTCTGAGTCAGCATCAGATGAGGACTTAGTGACAAACACCAGTCTGATGTCAACTTCGGTGAAAGGGACACTGATGAGAATAGTTTTTCTTCACTCTCTGGGAAATCTGCTCCTTTTTGGAATATTGGGGAGATGCTGCTCTTGGAGGGTGAATGTTCTCCCATTCCATCATCCAAGAAGTTAAAATTAGATTACCCTTTATAGCAAGGATGACCACATGCTTCTGTTGTGAATAAATGGTCCAAGCAAAGGTGGGATCTGCACAGGAGGGGAAACATACTGTGTTACAAACATACGGTAGCATTCTTCCCCCTTCAAACTACGAGGAATTCCCTAGCGGCAATTTTTATGCCCATGGGTAGCCTCCCACCCAACAAAATTGCACCCAGGCAAGGAGAAGCATCACACAGAAGAAATGGCCCCTTGAGGCTGCAAAGGAGACAGGTAGATTTTCTCAAGATGTGGCAATGCGGCAGTGGCTCAGCAGTGGCAGGTCCACGAAAGGGAAATTGTTCTCAGAGCTCTTTCTCCTGCTCTTTGATTCAAGCAACAAAAGGGCCACTTTTGTGAGCCAGTTTGGTCTAGTATTTAAGGAGTCGGACTCTTACCTTGGAATGCCGGGTTTGATTCCACACTCCTCCACAAAGCCAGCTGGGTGACCTTGGGCTAGTTACACAGAGCGTTCTGTTGTGGGGAGAAGAACAGAAAGCTTTGTCAGCCGCTTTGAGTCCTTTTAAATGAGTGAAAAAAGTGGGGTAGAAAAGCTAACTCTTATTTTTATAGCAGGATGGATGTGGGATGAGCGCAGGTCAATGCAGAAGGGACACACATCCAGTCCATCAGAGCTGCCATTAGGAGAAAGGGTTGTGTAGCCTTGCCTTCTTATGGTGCATTCATGGAGTCCATAAAAGCGTTGTGTGGATCCTGCCAAGTATTTGGCTTCCAAATCATTTTTGGGGAGCTTCAAAACCCATATAAAATCCCAGGAATCTGTTATATCAGAAGACTTGACTGAACATCTGTTCATCTAAAGACACTAACAGCCACTGACACTGTTGAAATAGCTCTGTCTATGGCCATTTTGTTAAAAATTCTGCTTTTCTCTGTCCAGTGATAAAAGAGAGATAAATTAACACATTTAAAATTTTGAGTTGTTCACTATTTTAAGATAATTTTGGTTTAATGAGAAATATCTTTGTGGATTTACAGTATATCTGCTGTGCTCTTTATCAACTGGTGCAGGGAGAAATTACTGATAATTATATTATTCAGTCAATTTAATTACACTTATTGTTCCCCTGATAGCTTTAAAGGCATTATCTGGAGGTTTGAAATTTGGGCTACTGCTCTGCCTATTTTCAGGTTTTCATCTGTAAGACAAGTAGACAGTCAATTTTTTTAAAAAACAACCTTCATCTTCAAACACACAACAAGAACTGTTAAGCTTTAATATTCCATTATTACCAGACGGTTTTTAAAACACCTAAAATTTAAGCTTTATTTCCATTTAGGTGAGTTTTTTTGGTGAGTTTCTTGGGTTGATACATGGTTAGGGATGTACACCAATATTCATAACATTTGTTATTCATATAAATTTGTACAAGAATCAAATGTTACAATATTCATAAATTTGACACTTGTATGAATACTAATGTTTCAGACATTTGTACAAATAGTTTGGACATTTGTTGAACTGAGGAACTGGGAAAGCAGCTGCACCAGACATCTACAATGGACCTTGAGTGCATTTGACATGGATTAAGAGCATATTAAAAGTGGATTCGGGTTGGATCTGTCGCTTTCAGAGCAGATTTGTTACAGGGCATGTATTGGATACGTATTTGCCTATATCCGACATGTATTTGTTCGTACCGGATATTTGTACAAATTTGTATGAATCCATTAGTATCGAACAGAATTTACCACATTCAAACCCGTCTAGTTATACAAATATAAATTTTTAAACATTCAATTAGTTACGAATCGGATGTCAAAAAACACATTTGTGTATATCCCTATTCATGATCACCCTGACTTGGGGCCATTTCGGAGTGTTCCTCTGGAACCCTCCTGGATGTGGTGTCTAGGCAGACATCATGGACCAGGGAAGGGGCTGGCCTTCCTTTGGGACATGGTGCCAATCAGACATTGCATGCTCAGACCACATCTGGAGTGGTCCTGCAGGACCTTGCAGATGTTGCCTTAGATTCTAAGCTTGTTTTTGCAATGTGCTGTACCCTACTGCACCATGGCAGCATTTTCTAGGTAACCCAGGTGAAGGTGGGATGGCTGCTACTGGACCAGTCTTAGGGCTGTCTGAATCGCTGACTGTCCATCCCAGACCAGCTTGTGTATCTGGTCTCCAAAGTTGCCAGCTGGAGGTATTTCAGTTGTGACATGCTTCTGGTGCTGTTTCTGTGTGCCCAGCGATACAGTCCCGGCCTTGGGGGGGGGGGGAGGAACCAGGGTGCTTCTAAGGCCATCTGCTGTGACTTGAGAGCAGGAGAAGGTTTATCCTTGTCTCTGTTTGAGATGCCCATGAGCATTTGGTGGGCCACTGTGTGCGACAGGATGCTGGACTAGATGGCCTGTGGCCTGATCCAGCAAGGCTTCTCTTATGTTCTTATGGTATTTCAAACCATTGCCCACACACTGTCCATATATTGTTGGCTTGTCTGGCATACTGGCTAGGATGCTCCATTGACTGCATGCACACAGGCCACAGTTGGTGTGTGACATAGTGTCATTTTCATGATGCTGTAGTAGACATGGCTTCTACTAGGCTGCTCCATTTCTGCATAACCGTGTGAATGGAGTGGCTTAGCAGGTACCTTGAGCCAGTGTACCAGCCCAGTGCAGACAGGGCCTGGGCCCTGTGTGCAATAGCCTGTAGATCTGGATCAAATAAACTCTGATCTAGTTCCTGGGCCTCCCGATCCACACACTAGTTTTGAGACATGTGGGCATGTTTAACTTGTTTAAAATGTATAATTTATGTTTTAATGCTTTATGAGGTTCCTTCCTCCCCCGAGACCCCCAGGTGAAGGATGGGGTATACATTTAAATAAATAGACAAGTAAATAAAACTACTGCACTGCTCTGTGGGGTTCTTGTGTTAGGGTAGCTTAGTCCAGGAGTATCAAAAAAGGCCTATCTACACTTGAGGTTTAATCAAGCTTCAATCCATCTCCAGAGTGAGAGAACCCATCAGCAAAGCGACAAGCAGTTTTCTCTCAGCATTATCTAACTCAGAAAATCCACCTTTGGATTAGACAGGGTGGAAGAAAATGACTTGCCACTTTGTTGATGTGTTCTCTCACTCTGAGAGTGGACTGAAGCTAGATTAAAACATAGGTGTAGATGGGTCCTGGGTGCCTCTGGATGGCAAGAGTAAGTTGCAAGATCTTCTTTTGCTCCCACAATTGCCTCTTCCTATTGTTGCCAGCCGGCAGGAGGCAATTCCAATTGGTTGCACATCTGCCAGCTCTTTGCGTTACTGTTACTGTTGTAAAAAACCTGGATGCTAACAAGCACTGCCTGCTTCCCTTCCCCCCAGTGCTTATTAGCATATAACAGTTTTGCAACAGGAACAGTAACATGTATTGCTGACAGATGAGGTAAGCAATCTAGTATTAGCAGAAAGTAGGGATGTGTATGAATATTCATAACATTCAAAATTCGGCCGAATTCTGACATTTGAATGCGAATTCGAATGGCACATTCGAATTTGAATAGAATGTTTTGATCCATTCATATGAAGCTTCGTATGGGATTTATATATGGGATTATATAGGATCTGTGTGCTATTCATACGCATTTGTATGGGATTGAACATTCATATCAAATACGAATCCTATCACATTTGAAGGGGATCTATGTGAACTAATACAATTTTTTGTGCATTCTATATAAATCAAATACAAGAAAAAAAAATTCATGCACATCCCTAGCAGAAACCCTGTGTCATGATATCAGACTGATAGCTCAGGGCTATCTCGGGAATGCCAATGCTATGTGTGGCATTCCTAGTATAGTCCCAGGAGAATCATGGATTTTGATCCATGTCTGGAAGCCGTCTTCCTCACTGACTATCCTTTGGTGCCTTAGACATTAGGAATTTGAGAGGAGGGTTCTCTGAACACATTCTGATAGTGATAATATTGGACTGGACTAAAACTTAGATGCGAACACAACCCAAGTGTAGTTTAAGAATCTGTTATACTCCGGTTTAGTGAATACAAACCACCCCAAAAGGATGTGCAATTGAAGGAATTAAGGCCCACATCTTTGCTGCTCTCAGATAAAGGAGGGAAGGGCCAGGTGAATGGAAGTTTCTTGCTACAGGTTAACCAACACTCACTTGCTCTTTTGGTGGCCTTCACCATAGCTGATCTTCAGACTGTACTTGTGCCTGTCTCCACATCCCTCTTCTTTTGAAGCTATTGAATTTTATAGCCATTTATTCTGATTTTATTGTGCTGATTTCATTTTTGTTATGATATGTTAAGGAAGGAGAGTCCATAAAGTTGTCTCGTGGGTTTTTTGTTTTGTTTAAAGTAGTCCATTTCAAACACCACACACCCTATCATTAGTATAATACTCACATTGGCCGAACTGTGAAGCCAACTGTCTCACACATCATGGCATGAGAACATTTCAGCATTCTTCACATCATCAGCTGTCAACTTGCCAGTATTTACCGGAGTCTGGTAGTGTTGCAGCATGCTTTGCTCTATATGGCTTGGGAACACAGTTACGCAAAATTGTGCCTCAGAATTAATACCAATGATGGATGTCATTAGATACAGAGATTCTGAGATATATTTTAAGATATATTAAAGAGGCATGGAAAATAAGTAATAAGTATACAAGGACAAAAATTTCTGACAGAAAAAAAAATCCCCTACCAGAAAATGAAGATTTGGTTTTTCTAGCCTGCTTTTCCTACCCATTTAAGGGTACACAAAGCAGCTGACAAAGCTTTTCTATTCTCCTCCCCACAACAGAACACCCTGTGAAGTAGGTGGGGCTGTGATAGCTCAGAAGAGCACTGTGACTAGCCCAAGGTCACCCAGCTGGTTTCATGTAGAAGTGTGGAATCAAACCTGGTATTCCTAGATAAGAGTCCAGCTCCTTAACCGCTAGACCAGTTTAGGTCATTCCATGCCATTGACCAAACTGACTGGGGCTCATGGGAACTGTAGTTTAGCAATGTCTGGAGGTCCACGCTTCTGAGAGTTTCCCTATGCAAGGAGAAAGATGGTTAAAGGGTGATGGATCATATTTTCAAGGTAGCCTTCATGTTTCATGGCACCTTGGGCTATGGGGAAGGAAAGAGATGTGAGGAAGTGATGAGGAAGTCTGAGATATGATTTTAGCAAACAGCAGTTTTGGCAAAGGGGGCCATCATTGGGTGATAAAATGGCTATGTAAGAACATAAGAACATAAGAGAAGCCTTGCTGGATCAGGCCACAGCCCATCTAGTCCAGCATCCTGTCGCACACAGTGGCCCACCAAATGCTCATGGGCATCTCAAGCAGAGACAAGGACAAACCTTCTCCTGCTCTCGAGTCCCAGCAGATGGCCCTAGAAGCGCCCCATTTCCTCCCCCCCCCCTCAGCCTGAAAGATGCACCTAGGTGATTTCAAGGAATCATGTATAGGTGGCAACATGCCTCTGATGGCCAGCTGCTGGGATTCCTGTTAGCAAGGCAAGGTGTGTTTGTTGGTTTCTCTCTGCGGGTGCCTGTTCCTGTGAGAGGAGTTTGCTGGACTAGACGGACCACAGGTCCAGTTCATCTGGGCATTTCTTGGTTTCTTTAGCTCTTACATTTTTTTAAAAAAATGCCAAATGCTACCTCACCCCATCAGTTTTCACAGATGAAAGATCAGTGTCTCCCTAAATTAACTCCACATTTTCTAAGGTCTCAAGCAGCTTATAGCAATCATGCTTTGTTAAAAGCTTTTGTTAAAATGGTGCCTTCCAATTTTGGAGTGACATCTGTGTTGTAAATGGGAATCCCACTGTGAAGCGTCTGATCTCTGAATTTCTTAACACTAAAAAATAAAGGAAACAAATAGCTACCCATTTTCTTGTTAAATCAGTATAGTCATAGGTCGTATGACACAACTGTTCCTCTTTTGCATGGTTGGTACAGTGTGACTTTCCTTTGTTAGAAGCCATGCTCTGGGGCAGGTTGATTTGGGGAAATTAGCTTTAACCCAGACATGAAGACTCCAACGGGATCTAATAGATTTGATCTAACAGATTTGAAAAAGAGAAAATTAGCCAGAGTGGCAAAAGGACAAATACCAGAGGAGCAAAAACACTGCAAGATCAAAAGTTCTTCAGAGAACTTGATATGATTGTTAACAGGCTGATTACTGATAGGCCGCGTCTTCATGCGAAGAAAAATCCGGAAAAAAGCTTCTTTTGCTTTGAAGCGTCTCCATGCAGGGCTTTACTCTGGGCTTCCAGAGCCACAAAGGAGGAAAATCCATGGCAGAACCCCCCCCCCCTTTAAACAAGACTACCTCCAAAGTTTTTGGAAGCTGCGGGTTTTCCTAGTAACATGGAGACGCTCCTGGGGTATTGGGGGCGGAGATTGTCAGCCGCGGTATTAGCGGGCAGGGTTTCCCCTTTGCCTGCAATTCTTGTGATCAGTTTTAGGGGTAAAAATTAAAATACGCCTCATTTTCAAGCGAGCGGATCCTCCTCGGTTGAAGCTACTGCAGATCCCCAAGGATCTTCCTCCTCTCTCGCTCTCTAGCCCCGTTTGGCATCCACCACAGCAGCAGCCCCAGGGGCACACACGAGCGCGCACACACACACACACACGCACACGGACAACAATAACAGATGCAAGCCGAGCAGCACTTTCTAACTCCCTTTCTCTGCCCAGACATTCAGGCTGCCTGTGCTGGAGCTGCCTGTGCTGCCCTTGGAACATCTGCACATCCCTGTGCCAACAGTGACAAGGGTAACGTTAAAGCCAGCCCAGCTCCTGGGGAGGCCCCACCCGCAAGTCCCCGGTGATCGACTGGCAGCGAGAGAATATTTCTGGGTTGCTGCTGCTGCCTCAATCATTTTCCTCCTCTGCATCCGTGTCCCTCTGCCCCCTCCCCCGCTCTCCCAGAACTGGGTTGGAGACATGGTGGTGGTGGTAGCCCGTGCTGGCACCCTATCAACCAGAGGGGGGGGGGGCGGGGAGAAAAAGATGCAGGCAAAGAAAAAACGGCTTCCATGGGGACAGAAGTTACGTTTTAAATGCCCGTTTTACTGAACCTCATGGGGACGCTTATTGCGGAATAGAATGCACATTTTTAAAGTCCGTTGCAATGGAGAGACAAAAGGGACACAAAAAGAGACCATGGAAATGCGCCCATAGTTTCAGTACGAAAAAAGACCAAGTATAATGAAAATATAAAAGGCAAAATAAAGGCAAGTGAAAATCCCAGCTGGTGTGTGTTTCTATGTGTATAATGGGGGAAGGAGAAATTAACCCAACTGTTACCCGAGGGTAAGCCTACTTTGGAAAAAGTCTGCGTAGGAAACTGCCACAATGAAAGTATTGAGATTGTAGATTCACAACAGCGAAGGATGGGAACTGCTTCACTGCTCAGCTGAAGCAAAGTTACAGCTATTTTAAGCAGTACGCTGATGGATGAGTCTTGACAGCAGGAATAGCAGCTGAGTGAAGTAGCTGGAACATGGCGATGATGGAGAGAACCATTGAGAGAGCAAGAGAACCAAACTGTGGTGATGCTGGTCTGAGGGCTATTTTTATTACTTGTGTTGATTGGGATTAGTGACCCAATGTCTGGACCCTCCTGGAAACTGACCCACATCTGATGTCCCTTATGGAGAGAAAAAGGGACTAATTACACACACAGAGGTGTCCCAAGTGCAAAATTAGGACTTCTGCACCTCATGGCTTTCTCAGCTTCATTTGTTTGCGGACAAGTGTGGGGGTGCAATTTGCCCATCTCAGCTAAAGCAACAGTTGCTAAGCTAATATTGCTATGCTAAATTACTAGGCCAAAAGGATACATTCCTGGGTCACTGTAACTTTCCTAATATCTTGTCCCAAGAAGCCATAACATCTATATCACTTCCACAGTACCAGTAAACAATGTGCAGCATCCAAGGATGCTGACACGAGATGTCCACATGCACAGAGACAGGCTTCTATTGGTCCTCATCATTACACCATATATGGCATTTCCTATGTAGCACTATCCTTCCACTTAGGCTGTTATAACTGGATATATACTGGTTCAGTCCAGTTCTCTTCTTGTAACCAAATATGGGTTTCCTGAATGTACTTTTCCATTGTTCAGAGAAACTGTATAAAAGCCTTGGTATGTGTTAATAAAAAGGGCTTACTACTTTCACTTGGCAACTATCCTGCGTGTGAGTCCTAATTTGTTACTACAGACAAGGTTGCATCCCTGTACCTGTGCAGAAATGTCTTGATGAGTAGGCAGTAGGGATGTGCACAATTTTTTTTTGGCATTTGATTTGAAATGAATCGAACGTTCAAAAATCCATATTCACTCAAATAGATCACATTCGAATGTGGTAAAATTATATTTGATATGAATCTATTCATATGTATTCATACCAACATTCGATATGTATCTGATACAAATGAATACATATCTGATATGAATAAATACATACCCAATACATTTTCCCAGTTTAATGAATGTCCAAACTATTCGTATGAAAGTCCGGAAACATTCATATTTGTTTGAATGTTAGCATTCAGGATATGCATGAATGTTCTAAACCAGTGGTTCTCAATCTGGGGGTCCGGACCCCTTTGGGGGTCGAACTATCCTTTCAGAGGGGTCACGACAAGTCCCCCACCGCCCTTCCCTCCCATTTCCCAGCTGCACTACCCCTGTGGATGGGGGTCTCCACAACATGAGGAACTCCATTAAGGGGTCGCGGCATTAGGAAGGTTGAGAACCACTGTTCTAAACATTCGAAATTCAATTGAATTCCATTGAATGTGGACATTCAAATTTGAAAAGAATGTCTTCACATTTGAATTTAAACATCTGAACGAATTCTGAATGTTCCAAAACAGTCGTTCGAATGATTCAAATCCTTCGAATGTAGAGATACATATGTATTACATACATATCTGTACAAATATCATACGTATTTGTACACATTTGTGCTTATAATACAGAATGAAAATGGGATCGTACATGTGTTATACAGATATGTATAACACATACGGATGTTGTTGATGTTCATATCTTTAAATTCAAATCTAACATTCAGACGAATAGATTCAAATGGATCAGATTTGAATCAGTTTTTGTTGCATTTGGGTTTTAAACATTCAAATTGAATAAAATGTTTTGATGTTCAATTCGACTTGAATTCAAATGCAAAAAACCATCTGTGCACATCCCTAGTCAGCATACAAATATTGTAACATTCAATTCGAGTTCAAATGTCCGAATTTGGCTGAATTTTGAATGTTATGAATATTCATGCACTTCTTAACTTTAGACACACTGTCCCCCTCCCCCCCCTGTGGAGGCACAGAGGAGAAAGGGGTGACTTACTCAGTGTCCTATGTCAGCCTTCCTTGTTCCATCAAAGTACGGTCTGGCAGAGAAACAACACAGCTGAGAGGAGGGGGTACAGTATACACATATAATTATATCTGTCTATTTGTCTGTCACCTAGCATAATATAAATATGAGATAAAATATGACACAATAGTGAAAATATGTAAAGATTCCACCCAGGTGCACCAAAACTTCTAAATAATCTTTGTTTGGATTATGAGCAGGGAGGATCACAGCCATGAGCATAAAGTTCACTTTGAAATATACTCACATATTATGGACTGCATAAATTCTATTTAGAGCCAGATGTTCTCTGACATTGTCAACGATGCTATAGGAGATTATCTTGAGAGCTTTCCTCTTATTTGCTATGGTTCTTCAGCTGTTTTAAAGGGATGGTGTAAGTTGTATATCAAATAAAAGCTATTGTAATGATCTCAGGTTATCTTTTGCACTGGCCATGCAAAAGTTCAGTAAGATTTTTTTTTTCCAGTAAGTTTTTTCCCCCCGATGGCTGTTTCTGCACAGGGGCAAAGAAATCCGGATCTCCTGCACGGATGCGTTTTCACGGCGCAAGACCACTTGAAATGTGGTGTGTTATTAACAGCCATTAGGCACACTTTAGTCACGGATAGGTGCGGACGCACCTACCAGAAGTGTGTCTAATAGACCCCGCAAATGTGGATGTGCCGCCGAAAACCGGTTTGAAAACGGCATTGCTGTGTGGACACACCTCACTGGAAGTGTGCCAAATAGCAACGCATGTGCGGTCGCACGCTTCCAAAAGTGTCCTTAATGGGTGTTAAAGGGCCTGTGTGGAAGCACCTGATGTGTCTCTGTTTTTTCATAAGACCTTGGAGTATTGAATTACTGCCTCAAATATATTTCACCTGAAAGCAGAATTAATTGGAACTGGGTCCTTAAATCAAATATATTACTTTGTGAGTTGACTTCTGCAGTGGAGTTGGTTGTAAACATTAGCACTGGGATGAGCAATGACCAGAATAGAACACATAAAGATTTTTTTTAAAGTAGCAATACAGAGAGCTGTTTTTCCCAGGGTAGGGGCAGTGTAGGTCAGTCCTGTGTTATATACAACTCTTATTTACAGCCTTTCTTCACTTGTCTAAAAGAGAACATTAGATGGACTTTCATAAATAATGGAAACCATGCAGAAAAATGCCAGATGTCTTCAGAAATTGAAATCATATAACAGTGAAGTCAAAGAAACACATCAAAAGATGAAATTGTTTTGAGTTGGCGTCAAACAACTTAACTGTATAAGAAAACCCACACTGTGTGAAGCAAAAGCTGTGCTGCTATGGCATAATGTATTGTGTAGGATTGTAGAAGACAAGTCAATAAAAGATGAAACTAAGGCTGTGGTCACACCTTCACTTTAATCCTTCAGTCCATCTATGGGATACATTGCTCACAACTTTTTTAGTTCAGTCTGTTTTATTTGTGAACCTTTGGGCCTTTCCACAAGTGCCGCTGGAAAACGGATCTATAAGATTCGTTTTCCAGATAAATCATTTAAAAAAGATTCTGTCCCAAAGAGAGACAGATTCTCAGAGGTCCCACATGTCCGCACACGCACGGGGCAGCGGTGGTGGGGCTGGTGTGGACACACCAACATCCATCCCAATCTGGCCTCCAGAGGCTCTGCCCAGCTGTCAAAGACAGAAAGCGCATGCTCTCCGTTTGATAGCTGGGGCTGCCCACCGGCCTGTGCCACTGGCTCCTTCGGAGGTGCCATGGTGAGGCAGGCAGCCGGCTTCCCCGGGTTCCCCCTCACAAGAGAAGGGGTGATTGTCCATTCTCTTGCAAGGGGAAGCCAAAGCCTAACCCCACCTCACCCTGCCCAGGGTCGCGCACTCACGATCGAGGTCTTACCTGGTTGCAGCACGGCGGTTTCTGGCACCGGGAAATCCGGCTTCCACTGTGCGTGCATGTGCCGCGGCCGCCGTTGGCCAGCTGCTGTCACGAGGGTGGATGGCCCCTTCCCATTGGCCAGCCACCCTCGTGATGGCGGCTGGCCAATGGCAGCTGTGGCGCACGCACGTGCAGTGGAAACCGGGTCCTCACTTCCAGAAGCTGCCATGCCGTGACCAGGTAAAACCTCGATCATGAGCGCGCGACCCTGGGTGGGGTGGGATGGGCTAGGCTTCGGCTTCCCTTCACAAGAGAAGAGACTTTCGCCCCTTCTCTTGCGAGGGGGAACCTGGGAAAGTCGGCTGCTGGCCTTCCCATGGCGGAGGCCGGTGGGCATGCCCACCTGTCAAAGAGGCAGATCATGCGCTCTGCATCTTTGACAGCTGGACATGCACCGGCAGTTTGTCTTTTCCCCTGCCACTTCAGAAGTGTTTTCTTCCTAAATGGTTTAAGGGGAAAAGCCGGATGTAAGACCTAATTTTTCAGGTCTTACATCTGGGTCAGATTTTGGTGGCAAAACCGGTTTAAGAAACCAGTTTTGTGTGCTGATGTGTGGACGTGGCATCCTCAAAGGGGCTCAAATCTGGGCTCCAATGCAGAAGCTACGTCCAAATCCTTCCCCCAAAAGGCTCTAAATACATTTTTAGAGCCTGTGCAGAAAGGCCCTTCCTCTCTTCAATGGTCCTTTCCTGACTCCTGATTTTTACAGGTCTAAAGTGTTAATCTGTTTCCATTGTTTGGATGTGATTGGGTAAAAGAACTAAAGGGGGCTGAAAAATTGTGGGTGGCTACTGCATGAATTTTCCTTCTCTTTCACCTAGTGTGTGATTATACACTGTTGAGTCACAGAACTTTTGTCCTATCAGAGTCCTGGGGGTGTCGCGACGTTAGAGTGGAGATCTAAAAAAAATCCCCTAAAGGAGTCTCAGGACAGAAACAGAAAGGTGTGAGCATAGCAACCTAAACTGAGGACAAGCTGAGGAAGGATTATCAGGTATTGGATGTGGTTGGAGTTAGTGTGTTTTTAGTCCTGATAAGACGATTTCACGGCCTAAAGATGACAGGATCACCACGAACATCTAGAATAGATGTTCTTGAACTGTGGTCCTTCAGATGATCTCGATCTGACACTGGCATTGAATGCTAGCAATGGAATGGTGGGAGAAGTTGAGAATTACTGGTCTAGAGTTCCTGTTGAAGGTGCCTCAGTTTAATGAGTGCCCTCTTATGGTTACCCACAGCTAGGTTTTCTCTGTGGCGACACCTACCCTTGCTCTTCTCTCTGAAACACTCACATTACTAACATTCAGTTGTCTATTGAGTGGGAAGAGTTGGCTTGTTTTGGGGAAGATCTGCAATCCCTGTGAACAAAGAGTCGCACTACACTTGTAGTATGAGGAGTTCTGTCTGCACACTGCCCCCACTACTGTCAAATTTTGATCTTGATGGTGTGGATACGGGTATTGAACCCAGAAAATAGCCCCATTTGATGAGTGAGGTGGCCACCAAGGAGACCTATATGTCCCCTTACCTTGAAGGGGAGAAACCATGCATGATGTGGAGAAGGTGGATTGAGAAAAATTGTTTCATCTATTGACCAACACTAAGTAGATGATGGGTCAGGAGAGTTAGGGCTGATAAGAGAAAGGACACTTGTTTATGGAGTGCCAGTCACTGGCCTGGATAGTTTTAAGAAAGTGTCCCCTTAGACTACTCCTTAGATTGCACCAGAGTGCAGAAGGAGGGCTCCTAGTAGACTTGCTGGTCCAGTATACCAGCCAGTGTGGAATCACCCTATGTCAAGACAAGGAATGATATCTGTACCATCAGCTTATTATGATAAGCAATATGTCCCCCAGAAAAAGAAGAAGAGTTGGCTTTTCTATCTTGCTTTTCTCACCCTTTTAAGGGGACTCAAAGCGGCTGACAAAGCTTTCTGTTCTTCTCCCCACAACAGCCCCCCTGTGAGGTAGGTGGGGCTGTGATAACTCAGAAAGAGATCTGTGACTAGCCCAAGGCCACCCAGCTGGCTTCATGGAGGAGTGTGGAATCAAACCCGGTATTCCCAAATAAGAGTCTGGATACTTAACCACTAGACCAAATTGGCATATGGGGTGTGTATGGGGTCATTTTGTGTCCCTGCTGTTCTAGAATGCTGGGTTTCATTTAGTTTTTTTTTGTTTTTACTCCTACAGTCATATATTTTTAGGATTTCAGGTACACCCTAGGGAGCAAATTTTTTGAAGAGTGAAGCCAATTGTGGGAACCATCTGGATATGTTTGCCTTTTTGTTTTATAATTTTACTTTCCATTTGATTGTTTGTATAATATTAAACTTCCTGTCCCAAATAGCCAAAGATCAGACATCAGGCCAAGCTCTGTCAGGTGCCATTTAATGTTCCAAGTACCGCATTGAGGTGGAGCAAAGCTGTAGTCCTGCTGTGCTAATAACATATGTGTTGATTTACAAAGCTCGCCACCTTCAGTTATATCAAGTTATTAGGGCTCTTGGAAGCTTGATGGAATAACAGGCTATTAATTGCATGAAATTAATCAATTAACTGAGTTCTTGATCAATTAAACTTCTATTCTTCATGCATTGAAGAAAAATTCTCCAATGGCAATAATTCCTGGTGTGATTCATGGGAGGAATTGTTTATAAAGTGGACAGTCTCATTTGCTGACAGCATCTGATAAGGATTGTTCCACAAGCTCTGCCTGTAGTGCTTTAGTGTAGGAGAAAGCACCCCAACAGTGTTTCTTCTGGTCTTCTACCCCATCACCCTACAGGTGCAGATGTACTTCAAATGTATCCTTGCCAACAGTTTGACCAGTCCAACCTTTGCAGACTTTGGCCTTTTCAGCACTAACATTGTGATAATCCAAATGAGTGTGTCCAGAATAACTGGGCCCACTGATCCAGAGTATGTTTCCCTGCAGCTGCAAAGCTTAGGTGAACTTCACAGCCTTACCCAATGCCTCCAAAGGCCTGGGACAACAGTTTTTAGCTTCAGAATTGGGCGTGTGGGTGCTTTTTTGGTGATATACTATGTCATGCCGCTCAAAAGCACCACCTGGTAGTTCCGGGGCATAGAGGTGTGCCGTGATCCAGATCTGGCTCTGTCCATTGCAAATAGAGCTAGACCAGTGAGGGCAGGTCTTCTTGATCCAAATTAACATGTGGGTCAGAAGTATGGTGGTCTGGATTAAGAGGTTCCTTAATCCAGAGAACCAGTGTGTGCAGAAAGGGCTACAGAAAACAGCCAATTTCCAGAGGCATTTCCTATGTCTCCAAAAATAATCCCAGGCAGAAACATTAAAGCTTTGATGTTTATACTAGGAATGTGTAAGAATATTCAAAACATTTGAAATTCATTCAAAGTCCATCAAATTCAGGCATTCAAATTCTAATCAGATGTCTCTAAATTTGAATTTAACATTTGAATGAATTTTTGAATCTTTTGAATTGTTTATACAAATTATTTGGACGTTCCTATGTGTATGGATACATACGCATTACACACATATCTGTACGCATCTTATTCATATCTGTATGCATTTGTATGCGAACGTAGGGACAAAACAGGATTCATACAGGATAAAAACAGCATGCGTACAGATGCGTACGGACATATACAAATGTTGTTGACATTCATATCTTCACATACAAATTAAAAATTTGCACGAATAGATTTGAATGTATTTGAATCAAATTGAATGTGAATACATTTGAATTTTAAACATTCGAATTGATTTGAATCTTCAGATATTTGATTTTAATCGAATTGAATCCCATAAATTGCATTCGTGCACACCCCTAGTTTAAATGGATAGGACTCTCTCTCTCCCCGACTCCCTCTCTCTCTGCAAACAGCCCACTTCCCACTTTAACAGCTGAAGTGGCAGCAGGAACCATTGTGGTATGGATTCTGCCTGTGTTTGAAAGAAAAGGCAGGAAGACTTCTTCACGCTTGTCACTTATTCATATTAGCAGGCATTTAAACCCCAGAGGTCCCCAAGTGTCTAAACGTGGTTATAATTGCAATTCCATTAAAAATACAACCATGAAACCAATACAGCTCTACGTGAACCAGATCAGCCCACACGCCATCAGCTTTGCCATCTGCAATTTTTCACAACTGTTTGCGCTAAGTATGTGGTGGCCTAGTTAAGTGCTACAGTTTTACCTATCAGTGTACATAATGCATGTGCTCATCTGCATTGAAAATGAACAGGGAACAACATTTGAGGTTTGACAGAGGCTGAAACTCCATTATGCAGCAAAGGTACCATAAGAGACACCAGTTTCCATTATTCCCAGTGAAGATCAGCTGTCCTGATGGCATGTAGCTCACACCTTGAGGCCACTTTCCTTTTCTTCCTTGTGCACATAATCTACTGTTCATTTAGGTTGCTTTCCATGTAGGTTTGTCCAGAGTTGCAATTCTAGAAAGATTTGCCTATCATCAACCTTGCCTGTTCTCAATCCTGGTACCACTTCCGTTTGACTGATTTGCCCTTCTCCCTACCATACAGAAGAAGAAGAAGAAGAAGAAGAAGAAGAAGAAGAAGAAGAAGAAGAAGAAGAAGAAGAAGAGCTGGCTTTTCTACACCACTTTTCTCACCCATTTAAGGAGAATTAAAGTGGCTGACAAACCTAAGAATTGCCTCCCCCGTCGCACTCCTCACCTCTCCAGCCGTCAACCATCCCACAGGCACAGAACTTTGCTTTTTCAGTTCCTCTTCCACCTGCATTAGTTTTTTGCTCCTTTGCTTCTGTTCAAAGTGTCACTCTTATTCTCTCATCCAGTAGTTTCCCCATTATGCTACATAGTGTCTTAACGAAGTTGATCCTTGAAGTGTAGAGCTATTCACTGGAAGAACCTATGAAGGTGACATGATATGGTGATGCGGAGGTGTGAATTGATTTGTGGAGTAATAACAAAGGAACACATGTAATACTTCTCTTAACTTATTTCCAGAAAAAAGCAGCTCTGAAAACACTGTGACACTCTGTTCAGCATGTTGAGAAAATAATGCCTCCTGAGCAGTTCTCCTAACTTGGATTTTTGAATCTATTCATTCTAATTATTCAGACATTGTATGTGTACGGGTACATACACGATGCGTACTTGCACGTATGCATCTTTCCTGCATCCGTACGCATTTGTACGGATCTAATTAGGCCAAAAATGGGTTGCATACGGGATGCATAAGGATGTGTACGGATGCATACAGATGCGTACGGGATCCATTATGATGTGCATATATAAATGTTGTTGACATTTGTAAGTTCAAATTTGAATCCAAAATTCAAACGAATAGATTCAAATTTGCTTAATTCAAATCTAATTTGGGTAAATTCAAATTTTAAAGATTTGAATTGAATCACATTTCTGGATATTTGATTCAAATCGAATCCCAAAAATTCCATTTGTGCACACCCCTTCACGGAGCCACTTCTGTTCCAGAGAGGCTCTATGCACGTGGGGTCATCCCTGATCGCTAAGAGCTGTGGAACATGCAAAAATGCTCCACAGCTGTATTAGGCACAGCTATCATGTTCCTTTTGTACTCTCTCACTCACCCTTTGCACTGCTTCCATGCAGGAGGTGTGTTCAGAGCAGGGTGCATGGGCCACATCACCCATCACCATAGCAACAGCCCTGCTTGCAAGGTTGTTGCTGTGGGGAACTGATCACTCCCAGACATAAGCATTGCATTTCCATGGCATTTAGTTAAGTGCCAGGAAACTCTGAGATGGGGGTGATATTTGCAATGCAAACCTGGCTTCATCCCTGATGTTCACTTCCTTGGGTTAGTGTAAAGCGCAAAAAAAAGCCCTGAAAAAAGCCCAGGAAAGTAAAGCGCAAAAAAAAAAGCCCTGAATTTTACAGAGAAAAATGTGAAACAAGGATACTTGAACTGTTCATCAATGCAAGCCCACCATATGTAGCTTGCTCAAAGGTGGGGAAAAAAATCTTAGGGTTAGTCAAAGCCTTAAGCTTCACTTGAAGCTCATGCTGAGCTAGCAAATCTACCTTTCAACCCACCCATTTTGTGTCAGATCACAGGAAGATTTTCCAGTGCAATGTGGACTTCAAAAAACACTGATGACCTACTGCCCACCTGAACTCACTTGGGAAGTAATCTGTTTTAGAAGTCTTGCATAAGGTTCAGAACTTTGGATATTAAACATGCTGGAAATGTGCATAAGCATTAAAAGAATTGGTTTTTAAGAAGTCTGAAAAGTGAGATGTTCAAGTTTTATGTTTCATGCAGGACAGTGATTGGGTCCTATCTCATTGCTCTAGGGCATTAGTCAGAATGTTAATAGGAAATTCAAGTCCCATTTTTTTGTGGAAAGCTGTTAAGGACTTTTAGCAGTATTACCAAATCTTGCAAAAAGCTCTGTGCTTTTGAGCAAGCTGTTGAGAAGTAGCTTCAGGCAGACTGAGCACCTTAAGTTCTTGGGTTGGTGAAAGAAGCCATTTACTGAGATACCCATTATAAAGTATCACATAACATAAAGCTGAGCTTTGAAGTGAATCTTGTGAAAACAGTTTTGCTGTTGGGCTGTGAGGGAGCCATAAACATCTCTAAGCAATTCAGCAAGTGCATAAAATTTGGTCTTTTTTGAACCCACTTTATATGAAGAAACAGGGTAAAAATGCAAAAGGAGTATTTGGGATAAGAAAGTTAAAATTTGTAGCTTAAAGAAAGTGGGGCAAGATTCACACAGGAAGTGCCCTGAATATTGAGAGGAGTAGTACATTTGGAGCACTCCTCTTAAAGTCACAGGTATACTGTCTACATGCCGTCTCTGCCACAGCCATTAAGATCAAAGCCAGGGATTTCCTGAGGCAACTCCCTTGCTTTCCAGAAATCCCATCAGGACAAGCTTCAAACTCTCTCACATAAAGCCTGACTTTTATCCCTATCCTGGCTGGAAGTTTACATTCTTCCTGATAACACCTCTTCCAACCCTCCAAAGTTCTTTGGACATGTGCAGTAACAAAGTAAGAACAGTGTAAACAAAGTTCACAGCTGGCCGGCATCGACCAATTACTCTTTAAACCTGCAGAATCTGCAGACTTCTTATCCGTCTTTGCAAACACGCTGGCCTCCCTAATTCCTTATATCTTTGAGCAGTAGCATGACAGTGAACAGTTCTTTCTCTGTAGTGCCATTCAAGCACCGCAAGAGGTGCTTATAGCAGAATGAGAGCAGGGCAAATGCAGGTCCACATGGATGCTATGGGACTGGAGCACACTGAATGGGCCACAAAGGGGCAAGATTTATGCTTCAAATATGTCAAGCACTTTATTTATTTATTTATTTAGTTAGTTAGTTAGTTAGCTAGTTTGCATTTTTATCCCACCCCCAAACCTGAAGGTCTCAGGGTGGGTTACAACATTAAAAGCCAAATGTAAAATGAAGATATTAAAACCACCAGTGTCTGAAAACGGGGAGAAAAAGCTATTTATTTATTTAACCAAAGGCTCAGGCAATGAGGTGCTGCTGTGTCTTCGCTGCTCTCCTGAATATGTGAAGTGAAGGTTCCTAACGCACCTCAGAGGGGAAACTATTCAATAATCTGGGAGCCAGCTCTCAGAAGACCCTATCCTGGCTGCCCACCATTCTTAAGACCTTTGTGCACTAGCCAGCACGAAGTCTAGACCTCTTCTGGAGTAGAACCGAAGAGGCTCTACCCTACACAGGGTTGCTCCATCTGCCGTGGATGGAGTGTAGCAAAATGGCCACCTAGACAAGGATAGTGGTAGAGCTGTTATCTCTTAGCAGTCCAGGGGCCTCTAGAATAGAACGGGTGGAGGGACTCATTTCAGTGGAAAACTAAACTGCACCTCCAAAATGAGTAACCATGGAGCTTGAAGGTCAGGAGGGTTTGTTCCTGACTGTTAGAAGAAGAGTTGAAGAAGAGTTGGCTTTTCTACCCCACTTTTCTCACCCATTTAAGGGGACTCAAAGGGGCTGCCAAAGCTTTTCTATTCTTCTCCCCACAACAGAACACCCTGTGACGTAGGTGGGGCTGTGAGAGATCAGAAGAGCACTGTGACTAGCCCAAGGTCACCCAGCTGGTTTCATGGGGGAGGGTGCAATCAAACCCGGTATTCCCAGATAAGAGTACAGCTCCCTAACCACTAGACCAAACTGGCTTGCAGCAGGCTCCAACTGGTGCCCAACATTTTAACTGGTGATTTTGCCGTATCTTCTTGAAAGTAGCTGATTTTGAATTTACAAGAAGACACAGCAGTAAACTGTTAAACTATTCAAATATATTTTTCAGCCAGGCTTCTGCCTACATCTTAGTAAAATTCTGAAATGGCTTTTGGGGGAAAATGTAAATGTCCCCTTACAATTGGTAATGAATTCATCTGCATTCTAGCAGTATCCTAACCAAAATATACTTTTTCCTGTTCTGTGAGGGATCAGTTTACTGTATTGAAATCCACAATTTAAATGCCATATGCATAGGTTTTTTTAAAAAAAGTTTTCTGTGCAAAGAGAAATTCTTACCTCTTACATTCAAAATATTCTAGGCAATAATGCCTGTAATTGGCTTAAATGTACTAGTCTGCATTTTTCTCTTAGGCCCCATAGAATGCTTCTCTGCCTCACTAGAGAAAAGACCCCAACTGAAAACAATTTTAATGTACTTTCTCAATGTAATAAAGGGATAGCTAGTTTTCTCTATAGATTACTGATGGAAGAAAAACAGGGACACTTCATTGTTTAAAATCTCTTTGGGAGACTGATTTAGAATGCCAGCTCTCAGAGCAGGAATGGAATATTAGAATTACTAAAACAGTGTCTCATGGGAATTAAGATCAGGGGCCCCCCATCCCAAACCTACCTGGAACTTAACCTCTGGCTGCCCAAGTGTGAACACTCTTGCCTGTGAGTGTCTGCCTTGATAGGTACCAAGCTGATGCTATGGCAATGGGGTGACATGGCACATAAAAGTGCAGTCACAGTTGTGCTGCTCTACTGCACGCATGCAGCCTTCACATGGAAGCAATGAGAGTCTGTCCTAAGAGCGCAATAGGCAAAGAAGGGGATGGCCGCACATGCTTGGGGCCAAAATCTAGGACATTACTAGCAACAGCCAAAATCCCTATCTGGAACTCTGGCTGGGGGTTGCAAATGTGGGCAAAAGTCTGACTACATACACTGTGGCTGTGGTCACACCTAGGCCCCGTCTTCATGGCAACCTTATCTCGAATTCAAAACGTTTTGAGTTCTCCTTGGCCAGACGGCAGTTCGGCTTAACACGCTTTTTCCGTGTTAAAGCACGTCAAACCGTTTTGAATCTCAAACCTGATTGCAACAGGTCTCACTCCGAATCGTGCACTCGATACGTGTTTCATTTTTTACTGTGTGGACAGTACCATGTTAAGGGATGAGATTCTGTGTTCAGGGTGTCCCTCCCCCAATCGCACTGTATCCAATGGCTGTCCGTATGCTGGGCATGTCATTGGGGGTGTGTGTTTCCCTGCCTGATCTGAAGCAAACTTTTTTCGGATCGCTTCTCTTGCAAGCCTGAACTTCTTGGAGCAGCCTTCACAGAGCAGCACTACAGTGTAGCAAGGGAGCCCCTTCACTCCCGATTAACAATGTTGCAATTTTGCGCAAGTTCAGACCTTTAGAAAGTGAAAGGAAGCAGCCTTTTCTCTTCTTTTTCCTCCCTTCTCAGACTCTTTGCTCTATTTACCTACCCGTCCTCCAAAATTCATCTTTCCCACATAAAAAGAGACTTTGGCTGTGGCCACACTAAAGGTTTAATCCAGCTTCGGTCCACTTTCAGAGTGAGGGAATACATCAGCAAAGTGACAAGCTGCTTTCTTTCAGTGTTAGATATCTCAGAAAATTCACCTTTGGGGCAGATAATGTGGAAAGGAAATGATTAGTCACTTTGCTGATGTTTTACCTCACCTTTAAAGTGGACTGAAACTGGATTCAGCCTTAGGTGTGACCACAAGAGTTGGCTTTACTCTTGAGTCTTCATGGTTTCTTTTCTCTCCATAAATATTCAAAATGCCTACCAGACTAGACAGCACAGTTCTCTTCTCCTCCGCCACCTTCTTGGGGGCCACTCATTGAGGATTTCCCAAATACCTCTCCCCCTCTCCTCCCTTAGAATTATGAGCAGGAGTCACACAGAACTTTACTTGCTGCTGCTGCTGCTGCTGAGCAATGGAAAAGCCCCTAGGTCCCCTCCAGCCCAGCCTCTCGGCACGAGGGGAGCACGGGTGGGAAAGGGGGATCCAGACTTCTTCGATGGGGGTGATGGTGGGGGGCTTGGAGGGAAGAGCACAAAGCTGGAAGAAAAGGGGGAGAGAAACGTGGTGCAGAGGAAACGAGCTGGAGAGCTGCACAGCCATGAGGGCGGGAGGAAGCAGACATGGATCAGGCACAGGGAAGGGAGGGTGGGAGCAGGCAGCCTTTCATGACAGCTATAAAATCACACACTTTTGCTACATCCCCCCCCACATCTCTTGTTAAATTTCCCTTCCGATACATCTGGTTAATTTTTCATCTCGTTCCCTGCCCCTTTCAACCATCCCCAGCAGCCGGGGGAGAGGTCTGATCTCTGTTACTTTGAACTAAGTGAGAGGGGCTGATCCTGGGAGGGAACAGCAATCAGAGAGAGGGGGTGGGCACCATCATGACTGGCAATGGGCAGGGAGGACTTGCCGTGGGGCCTCCGAGGATTGAATCCGAGATAAGGTTGCCGGCGGGATGCCGTTGGGATCCCGCGGACACGGATCAAGTTGAAAGCCGTGGAGACAGTTTCGTTCCGGTTCAATTATTTCGGTTTCGTTAAACCGAATTAAGGCATGCCGTGGGGATACAGCCCTAAGGTTTTTAGTTCAGCTTCAGTCCACTTTCAGAGCAAGAGAACCACATCAGCAAAGTTACCAGTTATTTTCTTCCCACATTATCTATCCCAATGGTGAATTTTCTGAGTTATTTAACACTGAAAGAAAGTAACTTGTCACTTGGCTGATGTATTCTCTCACTCTGGAAGTAGACTGAAGCTGGATTAAACCTCAAGTGTGACCACAGCCTGAATCTGGCCAGAACTTTTCCCTCTCTTGGGGCCAGCTGCTCCTTTTGGCAATTAGGTAGAAGATGTTTTTTATGATGCAGCCATTGTCATCTTTCCCCTATGAGACAAAATGCCACCCCTAACTCATTGCCACCCTTAATTCATTGTGTGGATTTAGCCTAAGTGTGCTGGATGATCTTTTTTTTAAAAAAAAATTGCTTTTAATATTCCAGTTGATCAGACAACTTCGATCAAAATGTAAGCATACGTAAATAAAATACAAGGGGATAGAGCAACTGTGCCTAGAGAATTGAGGGTCACAGGTTCAATCCTCACTTCTGCCCGGAAGAAAACTGCAGTAAACCAATTCTGTAAACCTCTGTCCAGACAGAGGCCGGAAATCCTGCTAGGAGGAGATAATGTTAGAAACCCTCCCCATGTGATCAATACCTCCTATCTAGGCAGTGCCACAGCCAGTGCTGTCCTTTAACCTTTTAACTGATGCACATATCCAGGCATTTGGGTGTCTGGAACACCCTAATGTGCTTTCTGTCCCCTCCATGCAAGTGCAGTGGATGGGGCAATCATGGCCGCTGTGTTCAGAAGGTAAGCAAATGTGCTATTGTTGGAAAACCTGCAACCAGGGCCTTGGTCTGATAAGGTTGAAACAAGCCAGCCTATAAATGAGTTTGAACTGAGATCGTACCAGTGCTGGTCGGACATGGGTCAATATCAGCCGTTCCCACATTGGGATGCATTGGTCACACATTTCTGCAGAGATTGGCCTGGGGTTCCTCCACGGAGCTCTTCTCCCTCCACTCCTTTTGCTACATCACATCTATCTCATTTCCTACTCAATGCCATTCATGTCATTCAAGGGAGGTGAGGTGCACGTTTGCAGGTCTTTTTAAAGCCTGCCCGCTCACCTACACACACACTCTTTTTTATTTGCTTTTCTTCTCCTTGCAATTAATTTTGTTAAAAATAATAAAAATATTTTTTTGTAAAAATACTAGAGAGAGAAATCATACACATAAACTGAGAAGAGGGGGAGGTACCTCATGAACTCTGCACATGCCGATTGGCCAAAAGGAAATACTGGGCACCACCTCCCACAGCACAGTTCTGCCTCCTTTAGGTCGTCCACCGTGCACACATGAGAAAGCAGAAGATGGACTGGAATTTCAGGCTGGTCTGAGTCCGTGTCAGTCAGTCCTGTAAAAACATTACTACATTTTAGGACAGTTTAATGGCTGTAGGCCGGCTTGGAATACAGCTTAAAATAAATTAATGCGAGTTACAGGACCAGGGGGCTGACTCAGGTTGATCTAAAACTTGTGTGTGACCATGGCCCAGCACTGGGTTTTTCAGCAATAATTTTTAGCCCTTTTTTGCGGGGAACCATACCATAGCGGCGCTATAATGGCACTATATTCCCCCTACCTGCACTAAATAAAGCATATTGGAATGCAGTATAAAAGAGCTTCACATAAAGCTGATGACTCTCGGAACATAACTGATGGGCAGTGATTTTTGTTTTTTGAAAAACAAATGTAGCAAGCTTTTATACTTACCGCTCCACTTTTCATTGACATAATTTCATTTTATATATTATCTTTCAGTTCTACCTCCTCATGCATAAAATGCATATCCATTTCATTTCTGAGCTCTGTATTTCAGAAATGTTTTATCTGATTCATTCCAACACTCCTCATTAAAATACCTGCTGCAGGGGTATTTCGAATTGAGCTGAAGGAGACGGAAGCGGGGAAGAAGCCAGACTAAGCTAAGATCAGAGAATTGCTTGGGGAAAATGATATTAATATTTATAGATCTCCATCCTGGGTGGAAATATTTAGTTGAATTTATATAATCAAGATGCTGTAAATAACATTTGAAAAGTTTTCACCAACCAAGGAAGGGGAGCTTTAGGGGGAAAAGAATCCCGGAATTTGAGTCCATTCACAAACTTTGGTAGCTGAAAATAGCTTTATGCACTAGGGACATGCATGAATATTCGTAGGCATTTGAAATTCAATTGAATGTGCCGAATTCTGAGATTTGAATTCAAATAGTATGTCCAGAAATTCAAATTTAAACATTCAGATTGAATTTTGTGTATGGGTTAGTAAACAACGTGTACTTGAAGGTCCGCACCTTTCCTGCATCTGTACACATCTGTACACGTCCATACGGGGTGAAAACGGGTTGCATATGGGATAACTACGGGATGCATACACATGTGTACAGACGTGTAAGGATGTCAGGAAGATGCGTACGGGCATTTACACAACTTGTTGACATTTGTAAGTGCCAATATGAATAAAAAATTTGAACAAATAGATTTGAATTTGCTTAATTTGAATTGAATTTTGTTAAATTCAAATTTAAATAATTTGAATCGAACTTTTGATTTTTTGAATTGACTCAAATAGAATGTCAAAAAAGCATTTTGCACACCCCTATTATGCACATGCTTTTAAATCCAGTATCTTTAAATACTGCCTCTTATCACGAGTTTTCTAAAGCCTGAGTACAATCCATGAGAAGACCTTCTCACTAAATGTAGCAGTAGGACCAGCTACTTGCAGAACACAGATCCAACCCAAGAGATTTTGGTGTCTTAGCCAAAGTATAGCTTTGCTCCCTAATACAATGTAAGAACATATGAGGAGCCTTGCTTGCTAGATCAGGCTACAATCCATCTAGTCCAACATCCTGTCTCACACAATGGCCCAACAAGTGCTTCTGGCCACTCTCAAGCAACAGACAAGGGCAAAGCTTCCACCTGCTCTCTACTCCCTGCAAATGGCCATTAGGAGAATACTGTCTGCCCCTCCAACCTGGCATCCATTCTTAGCCATTGATACACCTGTCCTCCATGAATTTTCCTTACCCTTTTTTAAAGATATCCAGGCTGATTGCTGTGGTAATGACTTCTGTAGATCAGAACAGGGGCTGCTACAGGACATGCAGATGGCCTTGTTCCACACCAGGGCTGTGGCCACACTTTGATTTCAAACCTCTTCATTCCATCTTCAGGTCTGACTGCTCTCACACCTTTTCATTTCACTTTCAGTCCACAAAGAAAATTGGATAGAAATGAAAAGGTGTGAGCAGTCAGACCTGAAGAAGGTTTAATGTAAAGGTCTGACCATGGCCCAGGAGCAATTCATCCTAGAATCCTAAGTGTACTACTGTCGTGTCACAGCTGGGCCAAATGCTGTGATCTACACCTAACTTCCTTTTGCTGGCGGAGAAGGAATGGAAAGGGGCGCTCTAGGGGTTCTGAGCTTTCATCTCCAGAGGACTCCGAGAGTTCCCCCGACGCTGGACGCTGACTCACAATGTCCACGCTACTATGTCCTGGTTGCTGCCCCGGCTGCTGTGCCATTGCAGGCGCACCCTCCTCTGAGAAGGAGGCTGTACTGGCAGGACAGGGCATGACAACTATTCATCTGGCATAGTGAGGGTAGGTTCAGAAACAGCCTAAATTGAAATTATCCAGTCCCCATCTTCTGCCACCATCATGCCAAGATTCCTGCACAGCACAGATCTTTATCATAAGAAAAATATTCTTCTGACTCTCTGGGACAGAATTAACTTCACATCTACTTTGACCCTGAGAATGTTTACAAGTTGCAATTATTATGATTAGCCTCTAACCTCTGGAGCTTTCCACTGTAAATAAGTTATCAAAGATATAACTTTTGAAGCTGGCCTACAGGCCTCTGAGAAGCTGAAAAAATGCTTTAGACTTTCTCTGCATATTTGTGACTTACAAATGATAAAATATAACAAAATCAAAGTAACACATTTATTATCTTTCTGTTGATGATATATCGCTTAGCAAAGCAAGCATGAAGTCTGACACTGAATACTTGAGTTGAAATGTTAATACATGCTGGCCGTAGTTCATTGTGTGTTGCTGTGTGCAGACGCCAATGTTGTTCAACCAATGTCAGGATCCACATAGGATCCTTACATGTTAATAGAATAATGCTACAATTCAGGCACTATATGTAATGCAGAAGCTGCTTCCTGCTATCATTTTCAAAGCCAGGCCCCATCCAGATGGGAGAAATATAGCATCATTATGGCACCAAGGCAAACCAACCATAGCCTTGCTATTATTTTCCCCCCAAAAGTGCTAGAAACTTTTGCTGGAAAACCCAGCACTGGTTGCGGGTTTTCCAGCAATAGAGTTTTCTACATATCTTCTGGACAGGGGCGGACATGGAGAGAGCCTCCCCATAGACTGGGCAACAAACAGTTGAGTATCCCCTAGGCAACATTTCTTGGAAACTGCTAATCTTTCCAATCCAAAAGCATAGCTATTGGTTTTACCTTCTGGACAGAACTGTCATCATAGCTTTGTTCACTGCACATTCATGAATGCTGAAACCGGTGTTCATGCATACATCCAGGCGGTCAGGATGCCCAAATGCCCACAACAATAAAACAGCGGCGTCTAGCTGGCTAAGAGTTGATCATTGCAGACGAAGGATTTTCCACATTATTGCCTCCTAGCAGTGGGGAGACTGGTCTGAAGATCCCTGAGAGCTGTTTATACCACTCTAATGCTAAAGCATCACAGCAACACTTTTAGCAGCATAGCAGGAAAAGATCACTGATGCCACGCTCTTCCGCCACACTGAATGCATAACAAGGGGGCGGTAGCAATGTGCACAAATATTAGTAACATTAGAAATTCGGCTGAATTTAGACATTCAAACTCTAATCAAATGTTACAATATTTGTATAAATAGTTAGGACATTTGTTAAGCTGGGGAAACGTATCAGATACGTATCTAATCATATGCAGATACGTATCTATTCATATGCAGATACGTGTCTATTCATATGCAGATACGTATCGAATGTTTGTATGAATACATACTAATTGATTCGTATGATAAGAACTATATAGTCCAGCATTCTGTTGCACGCAGCGGCCCATGAATTGCCCATAGGTATCTCAAGCAGAGACAAAGGCAAACCTTCTCCTTGCTCTCCTTTCTGCAGCACTATTAGTTAACATAGATACATAGGGGCATTCATGATTCTTCCACCTGTCAGGGTGCAATCACACTTGGCTCTTTTCAAACAGCTCTTTTACAAAACACACCCATTGTATACCCATCCACAAAAACAAATATTCAAACAGAAAAAAGAAAATCCTACTGTTCCTTTGCTTCAAAGTCTGGCAACCCATCATAGCAACAAGTACTGAGCATTCACTGGATGCCATTGGTTGGATTTTTGGCTCCCTGATTGCTTGGCCCGTAGAAGCCATTTCTGTAGCTTCTCATCCCATTTGCTCCATTCAAGATGGAGAGCTATTCTTTCCCGTCTACAGAAGGGGTGGATAATTAGAGTCTTGGGGATGCAGTAAGTGTTATTTTTTAATTATTTTTGTCTGTCCCTTTGGACTCGGATTCACTCCAGATCTGTCCCTTTTACAATGTATGATCACGCTGTCGGTTTTCCATTGATGGCACAACAGATTTGCATTATGTGATGGTTAGTAGGAACTAAATAATGATTTTATTCAAGGGGATGACACAGTACTTATTTTCTACAACCTCTCCAACATTAAGAAGTTATAATATTAATGTAAATAACCTGCAGTATGAATAAGCAGTGTTTTCATTACTATTTGTAAATACTGACTATACAGACTTTCTGAACTGTTCTTGTAACTAGAAGGAATTTAGCCACAGATGGTTCCAGAACTGTTTCCTGGAGGTTTTTAAAAACATTGAAATTTCATGTATGTTTTTAAACAGCAAAAGTTTTGAGTTGTGGATTCTGGGAAAAGAGGCATAGCAAACAAAAGGAATTCTGCACATGCGCTTATTGGAGAGGAAGAATGTAAGCACAACCCAAGACGGTCTTCTCAAAAGATACAAACTTTGCAGTGCAAATATTCTGTATGTCTGAGCACATGCTACAAAAATGATCCAAACGTGCAAGTGCAAAAAGACCAAAGACAAACCAAAGACAAGGCTATGAAATACCTTCATCAAAGACTAAGAAGCTGAGATGATCGTTTCTTCAGAATAACATGCTTACATTTTCATAAGAAATATGTCCAGAGGAGTATGCTTGATTTTAAGAGCAAACACATGCTAGACTCCACATTTGTTAGCAAGGAGGACATTAGAAAGAGAAAAATAAATACTAGAGAATGCACTGTCTCTCTTGAAGACTGAGCCATCAGAATGAAGTCTCTGCTCTGGAGTTCACATTTCAAGTCTCAACAGGCTACGTCAACTATTGTGTCCATTTTCAAACGGAAATATATAAAACTGCCACATGTCATTTTAAAAACTTCCCTTACGTCTCTGTCTATGTGTATAACAATACCATTTCAGGCTGATAAGGGCTCAGTGCAGTAGTGGCCATTCGTATTAACAAGCGCTAAGCAAGCGCCATACCTGGCCAGCAGCTTGGTGTCACTCAGATCGCCAGGATAACATCTGAACCAACATCCGGTGAGAGGATAGATGTTGCCATGGTGGTCTGGCAGCTGCACATGACTGCATGGACACAGTTGCGCATTCATGCTGCACCTGAAAAAGGGTACACCACCTTCCCAGGAGCAACCCAACCACTTCTGCTTTTTTGCAGTCTACATCTCGATTGCTCCGGGGAGGGGTCATCTCACTCTGGGTGCAGTTGCAGTGGTGGAGCAATGTGGACGCGCCTGATTAGCAAATGTATAGAACCTTGCCAGCTGGTAGAGGTGAAAAGGCCCAGATTCTCTCTGTGTATGGATTATTTAAAAGTTTATGTATTGCAATTAGGGATGTACGTGAATGGTTTTTGGGGATTCGATTTATTAGAAAATTTGTATTCATTTGAATAGATTCCCTTTGAACATGGTAGGATTCTATTCACTATGAATGTATTCATATGAATTCGTATGAATATCTGATACGAATGCACATGGATCCTGCATACAGATCCAGCATACAGATCCTATACAAATGCATACATATCTGATACGTATCCTATACCAATGCATATGTATCAGATATGTATCAGAGACATATCCTATAAGGATGCATATGTATTGATACATATCTTATATGTACTGTATCCCCAGTTTAACGAATGTACAAACTTTTCATACAAATGTTCCAAAACATTCGTATTCATATGAATGTCCAAATTTGTACAAATTCGTACAAATAATGAATGTTACAAATATTTGTGCACATCCCTAGCTGCAATCAAATCAACCCGTGTAAAATATTGGGATCAATATTTTAGAGGATTTCACTCTTTGCAAATTGTGATAAGAATTCATGCACTCTGCATGTTTCAGGGAATTCTTGACACAAATAACACACTGAAATGTGAGGAGCCTTCTGTAGCTCACCATGTAATAATTCTGTTTTTTGTTATTTTAATCATGTATAGAGGTGTTACTTAACATAAAATCCCTTTTTTAAATCAATTTCCTATATCATCTTATTTCAATGTCCCCTTCTCTACTTTGAATTTAATTGAAACCACGTCTCTTTGTTTGTATTGTTCTTATTGTTCCAACCTATTCAACTTTTGCAATAATAAGCAGTTATTATCAAAATATATGCCTATATAATAAAACAATTTGCCTAACACAGTTCTCAGCAATGGCATGAGCACAATTTATTCCTAATAATGGGTCTATATTGTAGTTCAAAATTAACCCAACATAACCTGTCACCATGGATAATACAAACTGTACTCTTACGTACCTGGGCCAATTTTAGTATCCTCTGTTCAGCAGGTAAGTGAAGCAAGCAGCAAAATCCAATAGCTCAAATTGGATGACTCCCCGTGAGTCTCTTCCCCCTGGTGCAAACCAAGAATAGGTAATATGGAAATCCCTAAATTGGCTCAGAAGTGGTGTTGGCAGAACAAAAGATAATCTTGCTAAATGGAATTATTTAGAAGACTCCTCCATTTTATGTGAATGTGGTGCTGAACAAACAACCCGACTTCTTTATTCCCATCTGTGGTGCTGCATCCACCCCCCAGCCCAAGGCGGGTTTTATTCTGCCCCATTCTGCTCTTTAGAGGCTTGAATCTATTTAAAATACCGTTTAAAATACTGTTAAAGGATTTTCTCTGGCTGCCTTTAAAGAAGACTTTTAGCAGTTTAAAACAAACACTGCAGTCTGCTGGATGTTCCTACTTTACACTGATCACCATACCTCAGAACACCAGCTCAACCACTGGCCAAACTTCTTACAATACCAGAACCAGGAGTTGGCTACTTTTATTTCACTTTAAATATGTTTCTTTCTCAAAAAATTTTTTCTTCCTCCAGTCACTTTCTCTTTTTGATGAAAGTGATGTTTCAAATAAGACACTAGATCTTTCTCGATCTCACACTCGCTGCCACCATTTGTGGTGCCACAAATCCCCCAGCCGCCAACACAAAAATGGGTTTTATTCTGCCCCATTCTTCTGTTTAGAAACTTGAATCTATTTAGATTTGATAGTGAAAAAAAAATCAGTGCCAGCCATGCTTTCCCAGCCTCATGCAAGAGAGCACACCACCCTCCTCCTTTTCCTCTATTGAAATAAGTGGTAACCATTTCTAACTGGCCCCCTGTGGTTCACTCTCTCGCTCCCGCTTTCCCTTCTTCTTAAAGCTACAGTAGCCTTTTCAATATATCATTCCCTTTAGACTTTTAATAAATCACTTTAGGCAATACTCTTCTTTAGAAAAATAGAAGTCTCAAGCTTTATTGTTAACAACAGTTGCCAAAGGTATAGTAAAACAAATAAGTTGTGAAGTATAACAATGTTCACAGGAAACACCTACACCTAGTTCCCTAAAGCCCTAGGCTATCCTAGTCTTCCCTTCCTGGCTTATCATAGCAGGTAGGTTTCCCTCAGGGTGTAGGTCAGTATCACCTGAAACCTTCCACCCCAAATCTCCCCAGCAAAGAACAATTCTTTCCTTTGGCAGGTGGCTTTTATACCTCCCGCCCAGCATGAGCCTGCACCTGGGGCATTTTCTCCTCTCTTTCATGCTAATTAGGGCATCAGAGCCCTGCTGCTTAGCTGTTTTCACTAATTAAGCATGTTACAAAGGCAATTCTTACAATAAATACATTTACATACATTCCAAACAACAATAATAAATACATTAAATAAGCATGGGCATCACACTGTCCAAAATGTCCTGTCTCATATGTGATGGAGGAACTGCTCAATGCCACAGACAATGGAGTTGCTGTTGCTCATTTCTGGTCAAAAATTATTTAATTTTACCTTTGTTTGTTCTTATTTAATTGGTATTATTTCATCCAATTTTTAATGTTTTATTGATCTGAATGTTGTTTTTAAACTTATCGATACTTCATGTTTGTTCTTTTATGTCTTGTTTGACTGAATGCAATGCTTTTGACACAAAATAAAAAATAAATCACTGTCTTTGCTTTACTGGAGAAGACAGTAAGACTGTGCTTGTGGGCTGGATCACACTTAACGTGGTGGGATGGTATCACTGAAGTTCAGAGGCAGTGGTCAGCATTCACATTGTGAGTGCCAGTGCCACTCCCAACTTACCTTAGGGCACTCAAAGTGCAGACGGTCTGTCCCAGACTGTCTGAATCACCATAACAATAGTTGTGGCAAATTCTGTTACTTGCCTGACCATTTCACACATCTGCAAAACTGCAGCTGTGCCACCTTAAACCACCACCTGAAAGAGAGATGTATGAGACACTCCAGCTCAAACTATGGAAAAGTTGTTACATCTCCACAGCTTTTGAGGAGGGTGGGTGGTCTCACACACTCCAGGATGCTCTGGAATAGGGATGTGCAATAATGCATTTTTTGAATTTCAATTCCAGTCATTTTGAATATTTGGATATTGAATTTGATTCAAAATCTGAAAATCCAAATTTTTCAAAAATCCGATTCCAATCCCCGTATTTTTGAAAATCCAGTTCAAATCTAATGATATGAATGTTGGCAACATTTGTATCCAATTTTTGAATTCGTGCACATCCTGTTTGCATCCCGTTTGCATCCTGTTGTCATCCCATGTTATAAGTGCAAATAGACCCGATATTTGGATGTGATATAAATGGATCTATTCAGTCAAATTATTCAAAAATCCATATCAGATTTTCAAAAAATCAAAATCTGCTCAATTTCGGAAATTTGGATTTTCGAAAATCCGATTCGAATTTGAATGCCGATATTTGTCAAATTCGAATTGGATTCTTGAATTTTTGAATATCCATGTACATCCCTACTCTGGAATAGACACAGTCCTGGCACATGTGGATGGAATGTCCCAGAGTGTGACAGAGCATCCCAGAAAAGCCCTTTATCTTACCTACAGCATGAGGTGCTCACCTCTGTTGTGGTGTCTTTACCCTGATGGAAATTCATGGGAATTGTCCTGCCTCACTTCAGGGGTGACTACTAGTAGACACACCATTTAGTGAGGGTGCAGTTTTGCTTCCCTCAATGAATCAGTCAGAATTCCTAATTACTTCAGTGGTTGTGCAGCAGAGTTGCATTTAAGAGGGTAATTTTCAAAAATTGATCCTTGCATCGACATAATAAAATAAGGAAATGGTGCTTTAAAAGTGTATCTTCAGTGAGAGACTACCCCATTGTCATTCCCTACTGATGCAACATTTTCAAGTACCATTTTAAGTGTTAATCAGTTGAGCTAAAGGAACTTGTTCTGGATGCTTCATTACCAACAATAGAGAAAAAGAGGCAATTTATTTTCCCTACAGAGCTAAGCATGAAATTGTAACCAGGTTTATTCTTAAGTTTTTGCACTGTACTACTTAATTTGGATTGTGGAGTGCTTCTTTAACATGGACTTTGAAGTACAGGAAAAACAAAATGTATAAAACTACTGAGGTCAATATAATGCAGTTACTGTATATACAGCTGTCACCATAGCTTAAGGATAGACTGATCTGTTTTGTGGGGGAGAAAGCAAATTCAGTGTGCCATTTTATAAATACGATTCAGAGCATCGTGTACATTTCTAGTATATGCACCTCAGAAAGGATTAGGGATGTGCACAAATATTCATAGGCATTCAAAATCCTATTCGAATGTGACAAATTTCGACATACAAACTCGAATAGAATGTCCCAAAATTCAAATGTAAACATTTGAATCAAATTTTATATCTATTCATTTGAATTATCCAGACATTCGTATATTCTGACTTTGTATGGATCCATATGGGATGAAAATGGGTTGAATATGGAATAACTACAGGATGGTTACAGACGTGTACGGATGCCTATGGATGTGTACAGATGTGGGGAAGATATGTACGTGCACATGTGAGTGTTGTCGACATTGTACGTGCAGATTCAAATCAAAAATTTGAACAAATAGATTCTAATTTGGTAAATATGGATCAAATCTTGTTAAATTTAAATGTAAAAGATTCAAATCAAATTGGATTTTCGGCTATTCAATTCAATTCTAGTAGAATGTCAAAAAAAATTGTGCACATCCCTAGAAAGGGTAGCAAGGAACTTGAAAAAGGACCAAAAGGTGCATCAAAATTGATAAGGGGATTAGAAGAACACCTCTCCTAGGAGAACAGGCAGCAATGTCTAGGCTTATTCAGCCCTGAAAGATGGTATTTCTTCTGGACTTTGGGGAGCTGGGCTGCCTATCATTGTGACACCCTGTGTGATGTCACTGTGACACAGGATTTCTAGCTTGCTAGATCTCACCCTACCACCCCCATAATGCTCAGGGTTATATTCTAATGAAATGCACTACAGAGGCATTTTTGCACTACCCTTCCCGTCACACTTGAGCACTAGTCATCTTTACCCACTCCCTTCCTCCAGCATTGGATACTCACCTTATTAGATCTTGGTGTCCTGTCCTCCTTTGGGTGGTGCCATTTTGCCAGTGATGCTTCTGTGACTTGTGCCTGTGTCAGCACCTTCACCTTGACAACACTGATGTTCTGCACAAGTGCAATAGTGTCTATGGTCATTTGAGGTGCCAGCGCATTTGTGTGGCACCTCAAACAATCCCAGAGTGCCAACAAGAGCAAATGGTCATGCCACTGGATATTTCAGGTAAGCAATTTGGTAATGTTGGTTTAGGTGTGGAGCATGTTTTCATGCTCCACACCTAATCAATGATTACTGTACTTCTGGCGAGGGTAGGCACACTTGTAGGCTGTAACATCCTTCTTGATGTGTGTATGCTCTTCCCCAGAGGTGCACTAATTATGCACTAGAGCACAACAGAGAGCAAGAAATGGCAAAGACAGTTCCTTCCAATTTCCGCCCCCTTTTCTTTTACTGATATTCTGTCACTGGACAGCAAAGTAGATATTCATGATTAGAGAAGTGTATGCATCTAAGCAGGTGCTCAGTATTACCTTCTGACATCCATATGTGTTTATGTGCCCGGCCACCCACATACAACTTTAATGCATCTAATGACTTTAGGACTAGTTCTTAAATCATGGAGACTTATTCTTACTTATTTCCAATCTGCGCTGTAGTTTCTGAACCATAGTTTCCAGGTCTTTAAATTCCTAATATTTACTCAATTGCCATCTGTCACGATCCCCAGCGGTCCAGTAAGTACCTGCCCTCTCTAGGAGTAGCTTGGCCCTGTTAGGATGCTGAGTTCGTGCAATGGCCGAGTGAGTACTACAGTGTAAAACACAGACATGGGTAGCAAGCAGTCTGAACAATAAACAGGTTTATTATTATACACAAGCAATACTAGAAAGGAAAATAAGGTTCAGGTAGTTGTTGGTTTAAGTCTATGAGTCTCTTAAGGTTACCAGCTTCCCAGCCTATCAGCTCCCCTTCTTAAAGGAAAATAGTTCCCTTTTTAAAGACAAGCCTCTCCACGTTCCTCACCCTGACCAGCTCTGCTTCAGCCCAAGCCTAGCCAGTGTCCTAGAACGTAGCTCTGGATGATCACAAGGCTCCTTCCGTCCTTGCTTGCCCAATCACCCCCTGGTCAGTTGCCTGCGAAGTCTTCCTCCAAGATCTTCCAGTCAAAAGACCCCTGGTCAACTACTGGTCCGGCTCCTTCAGGATTCAGCTCTTCTGCTCCTTTCAGCTCTAGTCCCAGCACGAAGACCTAGTCTGCAGTAATCTGTGCTCCTTTATACCTTTTTCCCTGTGGCCCTGATTGGCTGTCACCTCCTAGGGGAAATTGCTGCAATAAAATGCTGCTGGAAACTCCTGGTAGAGGTGCCTGTTCTGAACGCCTGATTGGTGGGAACTCCTCCTCTAGCCCCCTCCAGCTCTAAGATCCCTGGACAGCTTCTCCCTCCAAATTTCACTTGCAGCCAATCATTGCACCCGGACCCGCACGGGATTTCCCACCCTTTTTGCAGCCTCTGTCCAGGACTTGCAAAAGGCTGTTTGCACAGAGGCTGTCTAATGCAGCTTGCTAGAAGCCTGCAAAGACAGAAAGCAAAGCAGTTTGCAGCCTGTACCCTGAAACCGTCACACCATCTCAGTTGTGAGACACTGCAAAAACAAATGTTGCTAGTTCCACCTTTTCAGTTTATAAGAGTAATAAAAATGTTGGTACCAGAGAATTAGAGTAGTTCTTTGCTCTTTTACCTTCATTGTCACAGAGACTGCCTCCAAACAGCAGCTAAATATTACGAAATCTAGCAATATTCTGGAAGAACGCACTTCTGGAATAATCACCATTTGCCCAGATGGCTTGGCAACCACATGGGGCAAACAAAAGGATTTTCCTGGTCTGGTATTTGCTCCTGGATCTAGTTTGGTCCCCACATATACAGTGGACATTTCCAAAACTGAGGCATGCAGATGGCACGTTTGAATGTCTGGGTGCTGCTGATTTGCAGTTAACGCACACATCACATTTCTCATTGCTTCTATCACATTCAACCAACTTCAAGCCACAATTCAAAAGATGCCTTTTTGTACTTTCAAGATTTATGTGGTCTAATTTTACATGCCACACGTATAAACAGTCAGTATGGAGACAATTTTATTTTTGCACGGACAAGATTTTCTTTCTTATCTAAACATTTCTTAAGTAGAAATAATTGTTATGTTTATTTACTAAATAAGCAATCCCAAGCTCATTGTGAAAGATTTTACAATAGCCTTTACTCATTTCAATCTTATGATTCCCATTTAGAAGTTTGGGTACAGAAATCAGACTCTCTGGGGCAGTTGGCACTCACAAAGTTTCCAGCAAAGTATGCTGTGTAATCTCTCCACAGATACGTGCAATTTTTATCTTAACAGTCCCTTTTGCAGATGCTTTAAAACTATCTCTATCTACTTCTGTTAAAATATCACTATAAGAATTAATATCCACAAATAATGACTTATCATTTACCACATGACAATTTGCTCCTATATCAATCATGAATAGATTTTCTTTGCTTTGCTTGATTGCAATCATGTTAGCTGAATTCTTGCTATTTTTTTCTGCCTTTAGGGGGTCCCTTCTTTCTGGATGAGTTGATGTAACTTTTGTTATGCAAATCAGTTCTCCCAGAACTGGGGATTTTCCCCATCTTTTTGCTTGTAAATTTTTCTCCACAATTCCAAAAATAAAGCATTCTGATTTTCTTTTTCTTTAGCATCATGGTCAACCTTTAATACTGATATTCCTCTAGACTCTTTTCTATATAGTTCACAATCACAAAGGTACCCTAATACATAATTAAGACCTAATGTCTCTCTAGCTTCCAAAACAGCAATTCTATGCTCATATCTTTTAAGCAAACTCCCAAGCATCACAGCAATGATCTCTTTATTATCCAAAATTTATCCTGCTTCCCAAATTTTGAATGCAAATTCTAGAATATGCTGGACATGGCTGTCTAAGTTCCCATCATTTTCTATTTGAGCATTACACAGTTTATGTCTTAAGTATCTTAGTTGATTTACTGTTTTAGTTGCATAGCAATCCTATAAAGCTTTCTAAAGCTGCTTTGCAATTTTGCAACTTAACAACTGGATTCATTGTCATTCAGAGCAGATGACAAAATGCACATATAGCTTCAAATTTTGCTGCTGCATCCCAATCCATAGTGGAGGATCCTCTGTAAAGACATAATTAATCCTTTACGTTGCTAGGACATATTTCATGCGATATTGCCAGACTGTAAAATTATGCTGCTCCAAACGTCTTAGTGGGGGCAATGCAGGGCAAAAAATTTTGACTCACACTTTCTGAGGAGTTGATGCTTAAAGGTTGTACCTCTTCTTCTAGAGACATGTTTCAGCTCCTTTTGCAAGACTTCCTCACGAGTTAAATATGCAACTTTTCTTCTTGGCTCCTACCAAGTGCTCTCTGGGCCCATAACCTATTTGTTGTTTTCTTTTATACTTAGAAAACTATACTAATAGCAGAGAGCATGTTGAAGAACAGACTTGAAGTATACACCATCTTGTTTTGTTTCAACATAACTTTAGTTATCTATAACTTGTGAGTCTTATAAATTACATCAGATATACATTTCTAGAGATGCTAGTGTCTTTCTCCTACTAGCTTGAAGCAGAGAAACAGAAAGCATGTTACAAACTGTTACAGCAGAGTTAACCAATCAGCAGTTCCCATACTGTAACTCTGATATACACAGAAAAGTAACCCCTTTTACACTGAAGTAATGTACACTTGCAATAATATACCAACATGGATCAGATCAAAGCCCATCTAGTTCAGCATCCTGTCTCACAAGGTGGACTACCAATTAGTTATGGGCATTTTCAAACAGAAGATAAAGGGAAAACCTTCACCTGCTCCCAATTTCCTGCAAATAGCCTTTGGAGACATCCTGTCTCTTCAGCCTTTTTATTTGTAATGTTGAATTCGACAGTTTTCTATCACCACACTTTAAGTTTCTACATTACTGGTTCTAGTAAGGTGTTATAAAAGTCCATTATTATGTTTCCAGTTCTTTTCAAGTTTCTGAATAATATCTCATATGTGGTTAAAGTTCTAGAAATATTATGAACTTTCAGAACCACTGAAAGCAAATGTCTAATATGGAATAAACCCTGAATCATCATTGTACTCTCAGTTAGTATCTTCATATAAATCTAATTGTATTAATTGCAGTTCCTTTGAAAGGGAAATCAATTATTTTAATAAAACCACAATTCTTCCACAAAGCAAAGGTGTGTATGTACTTTGCCTGATTAGGTAGGTCTTCCATTATGAATTAAGTGTATTAATGGAGAAAATTCAGCAATACACATTGAAAAGCAATTATTCCTCTGCAAGGTTTTCCATAATCATCTCTGGAGCTTTCCTTAAAACAAACAAAAACAATTTTAAAATCTGACACAAAGCTTTTATTGGTTACCAAGGTTATTTAGGCAAAAAATGAGGAAACCCCCCCCCCATGCCAGCAGTTTTGTGTACTACTGATCCACCTTTAGAGTCTGAAAAAACATATCAGCAAAGTGACAAACAGCTTTTCTGGGACAGATAATGTAAAAAGAAGACTGTCACTTTGCTGATGTATTTTCTCATCCTGGAGATGGACTGAAAGTAAATTAAAAATTAGGGCCTTTTCACACTTAGATTTAGTAATACTCTTGTCTTTGGCTGAGAGAAGAGCATTGCCTTCCCACACAGGCACTGTCACTGTTTTAATTTATTTTATCTATTTTTACAGTGATATATATATACATATATGCATACACATATACATGCACACATATACACATATATAACACACGCATACACGGTGAATCTGGACCCTGTATTTAACAATTAGCAATAAGGTCAGAAACAACAATTATATAACTAAATACAGTGATAGATAATGAATCTAACATTTGCTAAATAGGTTATTAACTGCCACAGGGCTGAGAAGCCCTTGACTGCATTTGGACCCAAATGACCACAGCTAAACAATATAGTAAGACTATAACAAGGATGCAGTTGTATTGGACAAATGGACAAATGGGCATTTAGTCCAACAGCCTGTTCTTTTAGTGGCCAGTTGGGTTTACGTGAAGAGCTTCCAACAGACCATAAGCTGAGCAACATTGTCCCCCCTTCTTGAAGAACTACAGTTTAGCAACCTTGTGCTGACAGGGGTTGAATTTGCACTTCAGCCCACACTAGAAATGCCCCTTGCCTGCCAAGAGGTTGCCTAATTGCATACTAGCTGTGGAGCTTGAAATTGTGCTCCACAAGCTTTCTAACCCTTACCTGAGACTTACCTGTTACATCCAGCCAGTGAGTATTCACACCTCTGCCAGCTGGGAAGATGATCAGAGCTGCTGCGCAAGTGTGGTGGCAGCTCCAATGATCCCCTGACACAACTGCACAGAGCATCAGTGTCATCATAGCAATGGCACTGATGCACCTGCAGTCATGGAGAGTGCTGCACTGAAGAGGACCAGCCTGGGGATCAATCACAGGTAAGCCACTGATCATGTGGGGAGTAGGCTAATGTTGACTAGCGATCGCAAGTGTGAGTGCTAATCAATGTTGGTTCATCACACACCTTTCCCATCCACAGGATGGGAAAGGAAGTGTGAAAGTGCTCAGGGTTTAAATATTATTAGATGGAGCAGATCACTAACCTCAGGTGATCTACCCATTCTATTACTCCAGCATGGTTGTGTGGCAAGGAAGTTTAAATCCATGTAGGCATTACATTTCCCACAGCGCTACCTGTGAAGATTGTGGAAGTGCCAGATGCAACATCTAAATGAGATTGAAACTAACTACCTGACTTAGCAGTACTTTTTTTTGTTTTTAAGTATTGGATTTTTAAACCTACCCTTCAAAATATAACCTATGGCCAGCGGATATTGCTGAATTTTCAGCTCCTGCCAATCCCAACCCACATGGCCAAGTGGAGTTACATCTAGATGGAGCATCTAGAGAAAGTCGCAGATTAGGGGTGCACACAAATGCAATTTTTGACATTTGAATTGCAACAAATCAAATATTTGAAAATCCAAATAAAGGAAAATGGATGTCTGGACATTCAAACCTATACGAATACATTTGTATCTATTTGTTTGAATATTTGATACATATCCAATGATATGAATCTTGTACGCATGTGTACACATCCTGTATGCATCCTGTATGAAGACTGAAGTACAAATGTCTAGACATTTGATTTGTATAGGAATGTCCGAATCAGTCCAAATTTGTACGAATAATATTTTGAATATTCACGCACATTCCTACCACAGATTTTTGTGCTAAATAATACTTGGAAACCAAAGGGTTTCGTCACTGTCCCCTCCACTCCCCCAGGGCATGAAAGCCAGCCCACTGTGGTAGCCTTTACTTCATGATGTTACCAGCCAGGAAAAAGAAGTGAAATATCTACAGAACTGAAAATAGGGCAGCCTTGAAACAGCAGCTGGATACAGCAATAGGAAGCAATAATGGAAATTACTGCTCCCACGCTGTTATTACCTCCTGTCTAGACTGTGCTGGCCACAGCTCTCTCTTTGCGCATTTTGGTGGTGCGAATTTGATCACCACTGAATTCTTGGATGGATGGTTCACCACCTTTGTGCATGCATGGATGGTGGTTTCAGCATCCACACATGCATGCTGGGTGAAGCTCCAACCACTGCTCCATCCATAAAGGTAAGTAGCTCCCTAAAATGTGTGACAGCTGGGAAACCCACAACCAGTGCTTGGTTTTCCAGCAACAATTAAAAGCGCATATTAGGGGCAAAATATTGGGGCTATTGTGAGGTTGCCTATGGTAATGTACATGGTACATTAGGCTCAGAGCAGGAAGACCCCATTTACACTGCAGACCCTATTAGAGTCATATTTGTTTCCACCAGTACTAGGGAAATCCAGATTAAATGGGTCCTTCAGGACCTATAATCTGGATTTCCTGTAGACCCCATGAAATACAGATTATATGATGCACGTTTATAACCCGATAGGGCAAAAGGGTCTAGGGGCACCCATGGGGAGGGGTGCCCCCAAACCCAAATCTTCAAAGGTGGTGCCTAATCTCCAAAGACAGCTCTGAAGAAAACTCCAGAGAATGGCACAGACTTCAGAGCTTAGGCCATTTCTACCGGGCCTTTCTACAGAGCTTTGGCCAAGCTCCGAAGAATCTCTAGAGCACTTTGCCGCAATCTTTGAAGATTCTCCAAAGACACTCTGGAAAATCTTTGAAGATTCTCTAGAGCAGCTCTAGAGTTTGCCCCCCCCCCCACTGTGTGTTGCCCCCCCAAAAAAACATGGGGTGATGGACGGGCCCAACATAGGTAGAGTTGGAATTGCCACATGGGTGCTCCAACATTTCCACTGTGAGCATGACTAGCACCCATTGCTACTGGGTGCTACACCACTCGTGGAGATGCATTGAGTACCTCCTTAGAGTCAGATATACTAAATCCAGATTAGTTGAAGGACCCATTTCTTAGATCTGGTTTATCTTAGATCCGGATTAAGGGAGGCAAGTGGAACCCCCCCTCCCCAATATCAACCCTATTAAAGTAATATTGCCTTGCAAGTGTGGTATGCAATGAATGGATTGGACAAGATATTAGGAATGCGATATTGGGAAGAATATTCAAAATATTCATTATTCAATAGAATTCAGCCAAATTTGGACATTCGAATTTGAATTGAATGTCCAGACATTCAGTTTTTAATATTCGGACAGATACAAAAAATTTTAATCATGCATTCAAATAATTCAGACATTCATATGTGTACAGATATGTACACATTACATACGTATCCATACGGATACATACAAGATGAAAACAGGAAGCATACAGGATAAAAATGGGATGCGTATTGATACAAACAAATCTTGCTGACATTTGTATCATTGAATTTGTATCAAATATTTGTGCAAATAGATACAAATGTATTTGAATCGGTTCGAATTTTAATACATTCATTTTTTTCTCTATTCGTATGAATTCAGACATTTGAATCAAATGTCAAAAATTGCATTTATGCACACCCCTACAAGATTGATATGTGATCCTTCCCTTATCTCACATTACAGGATTAAATTAAGCAAAATGCCTGAGAACCCAAATGCTGTTTTCTTTCCTTTTTACTTTCAGGACTTCTGAAATCTCCCAGATTTGTGTTTTGATTCTGCATGTCTCAGAGCCGTGTTGGCTTTGAATGGCCATTTTGAACAATGGTGGTCAACTGTGGCCCTCCAGATGCTAGGAGCTCTAGTTCAGGAACAGCTGGAGGGCACACTTTGAGCATCCCTGATGTAAACAGATCAGTTTGCAGGATTAAAATCGAGTGAATTAAGAGCTTTGCCCCAGAACAGGCAAGCAGACGTCTAATTGCCAGGAACAAAATCATGCCAAACAGAAAGATGGATGTATCTGGGTTAGAAGAGACACAGCTAAGTTTATAGTTCTAACTCTTCTCATGAGGCTGAAATGTATGTCCATTGTACCTATCATTCATTTTATGAAACTGAAAAGCATCTCGTATGAAGGCTTTACTGTAGGCTGTGTTTCTCCTGCCATTCTTTTTTTTACCTTTTAAGAACAGTGCTACAGATTTTTTTTTTAAGTAGATGAATGAAACAGTTTTATGGATTATTTTTCTTTAAAAAGACAGATGAATTGCCAGCCTCGGCAGATGGTAGGGTTTTCCAGAGTAAGTTAGAAAGAGATTACAATTCATCATGCATGAAACACCATTTTAAAAAAAGTTGTATGGATAAAGAAAGAACATAAGAACCCCAGAAGTGTCCCGCTGGGTAGGATATATTGGTCCTCTACACCATCAGTCTGTTCTTGCAGTGGCCAAACAGCTGATCAGAGAAGCCCACTGGCAGGACAAGAGCACATAGCTTGACAACTCAAGACTTTCCTTTGTGCAAGTTCATAGTGCAGTTGTTACAGCTCAAAAAAGAAAGAAAAAGAAGAACTGGCTTTTCTACCCTGCTTTTCTCACCTGTTTAGAGGGACTCGAAGCAGCTGACAAAGCTTTCTATTCTACTCCCCACCACAGACACCTGTGAGGTAGGTGGGGCTGTGAGAGCTCAGAACAGAGCTGTGATTAGCCCAAGGTCACCCAGCTGAATTCATGGTGGAGGGTGGAATCAAACCCAGTATTCCCAGATAAAAGTCCAACCCCCTAACCACTAGACCAGTATTGAAGAAACTGCATCTTCACAGGTTGGTTTTCCTTTGTCAGAACCAGCATGGAGTGATAGGCTAGCCAACCATGTCTCAAAGGCTTGACAATTTGCTTTCCTGTGAACATAAAATGCAGGGGTGGAGAAAAATGTTTGGTGCCTCAAAGAAGCTGGGACAGAAACGCCAAATCTAAGTGATGTAGCATTCTTCCTGGCAATCACAGCTGTGTTTACATGTAGCAAACTCAAAAGTGCCTTTGAGACGGTAGCATGCAACACTCAAGTTCTCATCCCATCCCTTCTCCACCTTTTCTAGCCTCGGGTAGGCCAGAATGATCCTATCTGCATACTATCTCAGAGATGCTTTTCTGTTGCCAGAGAACGTACCCTTACCTTACCTTGAAGATGGAAACCTTGTTGAATTCTATCTAGGGCGAGACTGTCCCTGGAGTCGGACTTCCTAACTTCAAGGACAATCAAATTTCCTTCCCTGGGGGAGGGACTATTTGTTTTTAAAGTTAATATCAAGAAAGCTTGACGATGGGGCACAGTTCCCAGAGTTTCATTCTGCTTTTTGTTAAACAGGGTCTAGGGTTGACATTAAATATCAAGCCTGATTCCTGAAAAGCTTTTAGATTGCCTTATGAGTATTTTGGGAGTGGCTATAGTTGAGTGCTACAGCAGAGGGCCAACAGTTCAACCCTCACTTTCTTCCCTGGGGCGGGGTGGTGGTGGAGGTAATGGCAAACCACTTTTGTATCTTGGCCAAGAAAACTGCATAGAGGTGTCCATAGAAGTACCCTTGCAGTCACCCAGGGGTTCCACTTGACTCAGTGGTACTCAAACCACCACTACCACCATCAGATTTTTGTTTGTTTGTTCGTTTTGCCTCTGCACTCATCTCCTTCTATTTTTAGCTTGTTTCTCTATACCTCGTTGCAAATCCCGAGTTCCAGGGGGAGGCGATCGTGAAACTGTACCAGCAAAAAGTAATTCCTCCTCCTCCTCCTCCTCCCATCCCAAACTCCGCTTGTGCTGCTGCTAGGCGAAACAGGGCGCGATGCGTCTCTTTATTGTCATTTTATTGCATTTTTAAAAACTCGACCTCGTCGGTGCGGATTTTCAAAGGAGGAGACGAAAGCGCATCTCCTCCCAAGATGTCACGGCTGCTCTTTGAAGGATGAAGGCGTCTCGTTAACAGGATGTTTCTTGGCGACCTATTATTTAGCAGGCAACAACAACAACAAGGAGAAGGTCTGAAGGGGCGGGTAGCGATGGAGGGGAACGGCTGAGGCACTGTGTGTAGCAGCGCGCAAGGCGGGCGGATAGGAAGTTTGGGGGCTTTTGACGCCCTGCGGGCGCGCGTAATTCCCCCCTCCTCCTCCTCTTTCCCCTGGGGAAACTTTTAAGCTTTTTCCCGCCCTCCTCGTCGTCCTGCGCGCAAGGCTTCGGGCCATGACGACTTTCTGAGGGGTGGAGGATCCTGCCACCACTGGTTGACATAGTAACTCCTCTCGTGCTCGGCTCCTCCGTCGGTCGGTTGGTCGGTGGTGACGGGCTGCGGAGCGTTGAGGGCCGCCGCCTGCATGGACTGGCGCGGGCGACGGGCGACCCGGGCGAGGCAAAAGGCGGCGCGGCTCCCACGGCTGCTCGGCGGGGCTTCGCAGTCCAGCAGCAGCAGCAGCAGCAACGACGGCGGCAGCAGCTCCCGCTCGACGCCGACGACGCGCCTCGCTCGCCATGGGCAGCAGCTCGCCGCGCGGCAAGTAGGCGCCGGCCGCCGCCGGAGGTCCCGCCGCCGCGCGCTAAGCAGCTGCTCCAGCGCTACTTCTCCTCAGCGAAGCCGCCTCGGCGCTCCCAGAGGGCGGTGGGGCGCGCCTTCTCCGCTGGGCTCGGGGTCAGCAGGAGCGGCAGCCGGGCCTCCCCTACCTGCTGGCGCCCTGTCAGCGAGGGCTCTCCGTCCGCGCGCCTCGCATTGAAGGAGACCGCGGGGAGTGAGGAGGCGCCCTGCCCGCCTGGCTGCCTGAGGCGTCGTCGTCGGAGGGGCGCGCGCCGTCATGAGCCACAGCGGCCACCAGCAGCAGCCGTATCCCTATGCGTCCCGGAGGAACGGCGGCTCCCCTGGCAGCGGCGCCCGGAGGAACGAGAGCCAGGACTACCTGCTCATGGACTCGGAGGCGCCCTACGCTTTTTATGCCGCGTGAGTGGCTCTCCGTCCCGCCGGCGACATGGGGTCGGGAGGGAGGGGAGGAGAGGGGACCGATTGATTGATTGATTGATTGGGCTAAGGAGGAGGTGGCGCGGATCGGGCAAGAGAAGGTGTCCTTCCACACGGAGTCCACGCGGGACTGTGCCGCGGAAAGGGTAATGGGGCGTCGGCGTCTGGGGTGCGGGTCAGCGAGCGGGTGGAGGATCGCGCCGTGGTCCTCTGTCCAGTTCCCTCGTCCCAGGATACGGCGGGGATTTCTGGCTGCAGGCAGGCAGAAGTTCCCTGTGTGGAGTTTCGAGCCAGAGCGCGATCGGAGGGACGCCTGTTGAGCTTGGTTCGTTGGCTTTCTTTGTTGGTTTTAAAAATGTTTCTTTGCCTCTGGCTGCGTTCACACCTAAGTTTTAATCCAGTTTCGGTCCACTTTCAAAAGTGAGAGAATGCATCAGCAGAGTATCAAACTGGGGTCCCCCCCCAAAAGCGTTATCTAACTCAGACAATTCACCCATGGGAAAGGGCGGAAAGTGGAAAGAAAATGGCTCGTCGTTTTGCTGATGTGTTCTCCGACTCTGAAAGTGGTCTGAGACCTGATTAAAACTTAGGTGTGTGAACACAGCCCCTCTCTCACACCCACGCGTGCCCCAAGGAGATGGTGAGCATTCTCACTCACAGATGGGATCCGAAGAGGGCCGGGTAGCCCTCATGTGCGCAGCAGAGCATCTGCTTGCGTCTTCTTCTCCAGGACAGGCAGAAATTCACCGGATGAAGTTTCATCTCAGAACCATGGGAAGAAATAGTAAGCCTGCTGCACACCGCACTTTCTTGATTTATTAAGCCCACTTATACCTAACTGCGAGGGAATGGGATGAGAGAGGAGATGCACCTTGTGATATTCAAATTGATGGGTCCTCCTCCTACCCTCACAGAGTGCACAACAGTTAGAAGTTCAACTGGTGAAGCTTTGCCTCAGAGTGCATTCCCTTCTCTTATCAAAATGCACCCACACTTATTTGAGGTTTGCTTTATTCTTTTGAAGGCGTTGCTTTAACTAGTGATTTCTGTTGTTTTAAATTAGGCTTAAAGTAATGATTATTAGGGTGTTGTTGTTTTTAAAAAAATCCATTTTAATTGTTTTTTTTAAGTGTGTTACCTGCTGTGGGACCTTTGAGTGTGTGTGTGGTGTGTGTGTGTTATAGATCTTACAAACAAATAAATGGTTCCCAATGGGTATAGCAGTGTACAATAGCAAATCCAGAATCACCAGCCAGAAATCTGTGTACAACACAACCATAAACGAGGTAATTAAACTCCAAAAAAGCATTTCCAATATAGTTTAAGAACATAATGCAAAACCTCTTTAATAAATAAGACTAAAATCTGTTAAATAAGCCACTGTCTTAAAGTAGAGAATAGAGTAGAGAATAGAACAATGCCTGTAATATGCCTCTAATGCCATTTGCTGGGATTCGAGAGCAGGAGAAGGTTTGCCCTCGTCTCTGCTTGAGATGCCCATGGGCAGTTGGTGGGCCACTGTGTGTGACAGGATGCTGGACTAGCATCTTATGTATTCACTTCCATACCGGAAAAGGAGGAAGGATAATTTCTTTGGAAATCCTGGATAAGGGAAACTATAAGGGTGGTGCACACTTTGGAGGGGTGTGGCAGGTTGAAATTGGGGCTGGCCCTACCTGCCACATCACAGGTGGCAGTGCTGCTTAGGGGGCAAATCCAGGAATCTCTCTCCTGTTTCCCGGTGAATAGAGCAGAGTATGCTGCAGTTGTATACTTTCTCCCATGTGTGGAAACTAGTTGGCTGCCTCTGGTGCAGTGGAAAATACCACCTTGCTACTTGACATCTTCTGTGTGGGGGCTAGGGAAGGCTACCCCCCCCCCTTCCTGGCATTGCTTTGTCATAAATAGCAAAATGTCTTGGGCCAGCCTTAATGTATCCTTGGTATAGTGGCCAAGTTCCTTTGGAGGGGGGGCCCATATGAAATGGGGCGACATGCCATGGACCCCCTGGCTGCTTCTTCTACTCAAGCTGGGAGTAAGTGGGAGGCTCAGAAGCTAGAGGAATCTCCGGGAAGCCTTCAGGGGTTCAGTTATATCCTTGGGTGCTGTATTGTGACTTCTTTAAAGGATAAATTCATGGAAGACGGGTGTATCAATGGCTATTAGAATGTCTGCCTAGATACTGCCTCCAGGTAGGAGAGAAGAGGGTGCTTCAAAAGGCCCCATCCAGGGAGACAAGAGCAGGTGAAGGGACATCTGTGAGACAGGATGTTGGACTGGGGGAGGGGTTCTACTGACCTCCCTTAATCCGGATCTAAAATGATCTGGATCTAAGGAATGGGTAGGTCTGGACTAAGGGAGGTACCCAATGTGTCCCCACAGGTCGTCCAGCACCCAATAGCAATAGGTTTGTCTTTGTCTCTGCTTGAGATGCCCATGGGCAATTGGTGGGCCGCTGTGTGAGACAGGATGCTGGTCTAGATGGGTTGTGGCCTGATCCAGCAGGGCTCCTCTTATGTTCTTATGAACAGCTTTACAAGACTTCAGTGGAAGGTAGTTACATATGAGAGGGCCTTCTTTGTGGTGTCCCCTGCCAGGCTTTGGAACCTGGAGATACATCAGGTTTTCAGCATTTTGTTAAAACGTATCTCTTCATCTTTGATGCTTAGCTTTCTCTGAATGCAATCCTGCTGATGGGAGGGGGATGGTTATACTTCAGTGTATTTTTATTTTGTTTTTATTAATATTGTGTCCTGTCATAGAACCCTTGGGTAAAAGGTGAGACACAAATGCAATGAAATAAATAAATGTGTGTACGTGTCTATCAGAGAATCCAACATATTTTGCAAATAGAATCCTTTTAAGAGTAGCTGAACCGAGTGGTAGATCTCCAGTTCATTTTCGTCCTTAAGAATTTTTATTCTCATGCCTCTGTTCTCCCTGTAATCCAATGCAAATAGCACAGGCCAGCAGCAAAATTAGTAGTTATTAGTTCAGTGAACACATATATTAAAAAGTAGCTATACAATCTATTCAATATATAACAAACCAAAAACAATAACAACCCACATAAAAAGGAATTTTAAAATACTAAGTCAATCAATATCGAGTAGAACTATAAATAATACAGCTAACGATCCTACTCAACAGTTTATCAATATCCATTGGTGTTAAGTTGCTTATATCTGTGGCCAGTGATCTGATTGCGATTGCATGTTGGCTAGCTTCCAGATTAGCAGATTAAATCTGCTGCTATTAAAAAATACACAGCTTACCTGCTTTGAGTCGACGTTTTGTTCCCACTCACGACGGAAGTCCGCAGTGTTCTCTTTGGCAGCTGCGAGACCTCTGTGGTGTAGACGATGGGGCATGCATCACATGGGAAGGGGCAGTCAACGAAGGCTGAGCTGCAGGCTCACTTCTCTTGTGGTGTTCTCTCAGTCTGTCCGGAGAGGTGGGAACATTGACATTTACCTTATACTGCGTCTAGGCCTCTTCAGTCTGGAGAGACGGCATTTAAGAGGGGACCTGATTGAAGTATATAAAATTATGCACGGTATAGAAAAGGTGGATAGAGAAAATTTCTTTTCTCTATCGCCCAACACTAGAACCAGGGGGCACTCAATGAAGCTTATGGGTTAGGAGAGTCAGATCCGACAAAGGGAAGTAATTCTTCACCCAGAGGGTCATCAGCTTATGGAATGTGCTGCCGGAAGAGGTGGTGACAGCTACCAGTCTAGGTGGCTTTAAGGTAGGGTTAGACAAATTTATGGACGACAGATGTATCAATGGCTACTAGAACGAATGCCTAGGTGCATCTTTCAGGCTGGGGGGGGGAGGAACCGGGGCGCTTCTAAGGCCATCTGCTGGGACTCGAGAGCAGGAGAAGGTTTGTCCTTGTCTCTGCTTGAGATGCCCATGAGCATTTGGTGGGCCACTGTGTGCGACAGGATGCTGGACTAGATGGGCTGTGGCCTGTTCCAGCAAGGCTTCTTTTATGTTCTTATGTTCTTACGAGTGTTGGTCATTCCACAGTAAGGTAAATTCAAAGTAGTGGCAGCTAATGTGCTGCTGCTACTCAGGATCAGGTGTCAAATGTGACACCCATGCCTTGTCTGCTCATTCTAATGCACAGCTTTGTTAAGTCTGGACACACCTTTGTTTTCTTTCCTGGATCTCGGCAAGTCCCAGGTGCTTCTGGAAAAAAAGGATCTGGTAGCTGCTGTCTGTGTGATGTTTCAGACATGTTTCAACCTGTTGGTCCTTATCTATGGTGGCAGAGAGTATTATCACAGCACTAAACACACCATAACTTCCTATCATGGCTTCTGTCATCAAAGTGTCTCAGTGACAGTACTAATACATGTAGAACTAGCTAGACGTACATCAAGTCACTGTGTCCAGAATGGAGGGCTACGGAGGATATTCACTGTATCTAAATATGAGGAAGAGGGGAGTAAAACTGCCTAGATTGGGGCATGAGGGAAAGGAGAACAAATTTTGGCATGCAGAAATATAGTGGCCATGTAGTGGCTAAATGGTCAGGCTAGAACCTTGGAATCTCTGGTTCTTAATCCCTGCTGAGCTATTTAATTTCACTGGATAGTAGGGATGTGCATGAATGTAATGAATCAAATGTTAGAAAATTCAAATAGATCCCCTTCCAGTGTGGTAGGATTCTATTCTGTACGAATGTATACAAAGTCATATGAATATCAGAATATGAATACATACAGATCCTGGATACGTATCTTATAGAAACCCATTCGTAGCCAATACATAGCCAATACCAATGCATACATATCGAAACATATCCAATACGTATCCCCAGTTTAACGAACATACAAACTATTTGTACAAATATTATGCAACATTCGATTCATGTACAAATGTTCAAATTCGTCCAAAGAACAAATGTTACGAATATTTGTTCACATCCCTCCTGGGCAGCCTTTGGCCCTCCACTGCCTCACACTCTAACTACGTCACACAAGGAGGCTCAGCTTGGCGTTGAAATGAAGGATGGAATCGCGAGGCCTTGAACTAGGCGTGAAAGGTGCACTGTTTGCATGCCTCCTGCCCCCACGAATTTTGAACCCAGGGACTGAGAGTTCCCCACCTCATGGACCATCTGAATCTCCATAGCAATGGCCTTGGCAACTCCCGCCACGTGCCTGGCTGTTGCCAAGGTGATCATGATGTGGCACATGACACTGTGGCTCCAGCCGTGCTTCCCTGCCCCCACACAGCAATAGCACATGGAAGTGGGTTTGACCGCTACATGCAAGAGTGACTGTATGTTCCCTGTCAAACTGTGGTGGCCTGGCATGTGGGCAGAGTGTCCTTAAGCCCCCCATTTATGATGCATGCATAACTGTGAACTGCAAGCGCTCCAGGGAAAACCGCCTGCATTTCCAGTCTTTATTTCTCTCCAGCAATTGCTAAACAGACGGGTGACAGCAGTTGCATTGGGTTACACAGTTCATCGGCCCCAGTGGTACTTGGTACTTTTGAAACTATTTCTGAACATGCTGTGGAACCCCCTCAACTTTGTCCCTTACAGGATATGGCAGGAAGGAGCATCCATTCTACAAACAGTTGCAGGGGCGCTTGGGAACATCTTGCATTGTTCCCAGCATGATTGATTTAGTGTGAACTTCAATCTGGCATGCAGTGCAGTGCAGAAACTGCATACAATGCTTACTTTAGGATGTAGGTTACATCAGTTTCCTAACTTGAGTGTGAGAAAAACATTGACATTGCTTCTCATTTGTCCAGCTTTCCAGAAAAGTAAGTTCGTGAAAGGCTAACAATTTTGTATAATTTTTAACGATGACTAACATGAGAGCACCTGTCACTGTAATTCTGTTAAAAATGTTAAAAACGAACTTTAGCTTAATGGACACATATGTAAGGGTGGTGGCGGCATGGCTATATAATATTACTTTAAAAGTACAGTAATAAGAAAGCATGCCTTAATAGAACAGTGCATGGAGGTATTTATGGTTTTTGCTCACTTTCTCTCTATCCACACTTTGTGGGCTGTTGTGGCCTGCATAGTATGGGCTGGCTTTCATGGCCCATTGTCTTCTAGTCCTTATCACTGCCTCCTGATAGACCTTGGAGGCAGTGTGGAGAGTGGAAAAGATGAGGGGAAAAAAGGTTCCAGAAGGATCCCTTTTTGATGGTGTGTAACCAGTTTGGTCTAGTGGTTAAGGAACTGGATTCTTATCTGGGAATACCGGGTTTGATTCGACCCTCCTCCATAAAGCCACCTGGGTGACCTTGGGCTAGTCACAGCTCTCTTCTGAGCTCTCACATGCTAACTCACCTCACAGGGTGTTCTGTTGAGAGGAGAATAGAAAGCTTTGTCAGCTGCTTTGAGTCCCTTTAAATTGGTGAGAAAAGTGGGGTAGAAAAGCCAACTCTTCTTCTTCTGAATTCTCACAGCCCCACCTGCCTCCCAGGGTGTCTGTTGTGGGGAGAAGAATAGAAGGCTTTGTCAGCCACTTTGAGTCCGTTTAAATGGGTGGGAAAAGTGGGGTAGAAAAGCCAACTCTTCTTCTTCCAGCACCATTTTTGGTGGATCTTCCTGGAACTCTGCCGCAGTCTTTGAAGATTCTCCAGAGTGGCTCCAGAGTTTGCCCGCACGCCACTCCCCAGAATATATGGAGTGACGGAAAGGCCCAACATGGGTAGAGTCAGACTTGCCACATGGGTGCTCAGATGTTTCCACTGAGAGCATGCCTAGCACCCATTGCTATTGGGTGCTACACCGACCATGGAGACGCATCTGGTACCTCTTTAGATCCAAACCTACTAAATCTGGATTAGTTGAAGGACCCATTTCTTAGATCCAGATCATCTTAGATCCAGATTAAGGGAGGTAAGTGGACACCCCCCCCCCCATTATGAAATGCTGTTTCCAAATGTTCTCCAGTTGCTTGAGCAGGCAGTGACACTTCCCCTGGTTAATGTTGATGTGCACACTCATCTACTATGAAGAACAAGAAGTGATTACGGTGTATAACATGTCAAGAATCTGAATAATGCTCTATGATGGCTGGAAGAGGAGTATTTTCTGTTGCACTAACACTCGCCCTTTGTATTTTAACGACTCAACATGAGTCATTTTGCTGTCCACCTCCTCTGATTTATTCCAATTCAACTTGCCAAGATCTATTAACACAGGCTGGCACGGAATAGGTAGATGGGTAGGAGGCATCAGCAGTAGAAAAGAAAGATTAAGGAAGATGAAGTCTAGAGTCTATAAAAGCAAATACTTAGCCTTAAGAGAAGCTTGACAAATGTGAAAAGAAATGCTTTTAATATGATTCAGCAAAAATTATAGTGCTGAAAGCATGGCAAAGAGTGTAACCTTTACTTTGGTAGCACCAACTGGGTGATCTTATCACTTGCTGGAATTTGTTTGAGACAACTGAATATCAAAGAAGAAAAACGAAACTGGGGAGAAGGGCCTGGGAACTGGGTGGTGTTTGAAATTCCGATTGAATGGCTCACATTTGCGTATATTAGCATTGAACCGAATATCCAGTTGTTCTGATATCCAAAATTCCATCAAACTGAAATAGTTTCTCACTTGTGAATGCAAGCTGTTTGGCTGAACTGTTAGCTTTTGCTGTGTTTTACCGTGAAAAACACTTCAAAATCAAATGCAAACAAGCAGGTATTTGATTAAATGGTTTACTGTTGAATAGAACAAATAGATGTTCAACTCAATGGGAACCAGACATGCCATTTGGGTTTGTGCACATCTCTGGTATCTGTTGCTGTAAGCAAATAGCCTTGTTTTCTGAATTTTTCAAACACTGGGAGCTTGCCTGCCTTATTCACTACTCTGACTTTTTGGGGTTGCTGACTGAAATCTGCAACAAAGCAAGTCATCTTTTTCAGTAAGGTGTCCTTGAGCTATAGCTCAGAAGCAAAAGTCTATTCTGAACTACCAACGTGCTCTGGATCAAGGGCCTTTTAATTCGCACATGAATCTGGATCAAGGAGCTCCGGGCCCCCATTAGGCCGGATCCGTCTGCCAGAGACTGAGCCAGATTTGGATCAAGAGCCCCTTGAGCTGGACCTGTTGTAGAAGTTATATATCAGGTGAATAATCAAGCCTAAGGGCAAATTTCCAGGTAATGGAGATTCTATGATCTGGAATTACCGGGAGGGTGCCGGGAATCACTCTCTCCGTACTCCAAGGCAAGGATCTGTCACTCCTAGATTTTGGGGGTGGGAGGGTAGCTGCGAAGCTCCCACAAGCTTTGCAGCCTTGGGAGGCTTGATCCGGATTAACATCATCAGTGCTACTGAACTGGATCTACAGTGCCTCAGTGCAGGAAGGTCCTGGGAATCAGCTTTGCATTAAACAAATTCCAGGTCTCTGGCACCTTTGAGTCAGGCTGGGAGAGACCCTTGTCTATAAAATTTTGGATTGCTGATGCCCACGTTAATTATTCTGAGCTAAACGGACAAACACAAAGGATATTCTTATATGATCTGGTACTTGTCCAACTTACATATAGCAAAGCAATACCTTGAAAATACTGGTTACATCTGTAACCCTTCTGCCACTGTTCTGACTGAAGCTCCCTAAATTAAGAAGCTCTGAAGCCAATAAACATGGTTTTGAAGGGACTAAACAATGCATAGCTCTTTTCACTTGAAAAATAATATGATTTGACTCAAGTCCCTTAAATCAAGGTAATTAGCAGTTCTGAGTCCACGAAATGCAATTTTGAAGCTCTTTCTCAGTTAAAAAATAATATGACTTTCTGCTTAAACTGGCACTTTAACATATTTTGCAATTAGCTTTTGCTAATGCCATGCTGAACACTACACTTATAGATATTTATTGTGCTTTTGCAAGTTTATGATTTTTCTAATATTTATAGCACTGCTCTACAAATGTTTGCTCAGAAATAGATGTATCCAGAGAAAAGATTGTACTGTTTATTTTGATTTTTTTGGGGGGTAAGCCTGCTTAATATAGATAGAATATTTTTAAAGGAATCTTAAAAAATATAATGATTGAGCATTTGTATGCCATCAGGACAGTTCATACATTTGGTCATTCAGATAAGATTTGCATGGGTGCCAAGGGCACATACCCCAGATATTTATTTATTTAAATATTTTTATCCTGCCTTATACCTAATGATCTCGCAATAAAAAACAAATGAAAAAGAATTTACTAAAAACAATAACAATGTCTGAATGTGGGGAGGGGATTTTTTTCCCTCAGTCATAGGCCAGAGTAAATAGGTGTGTCTTTGTCAGTCTTCTAAATGAACACCTCGGGGAGGTGGGGACTATTGCATAGTCTGGGGGCTGCCACCAAGAAGGCCCTATCCCAAGTACCCACTCCTCTAGCTAATGAATGTGGTAGTGCAGTCAGAATGGCCTCATTTGCAGGAGTGTAGGGGTATCAGTATGGGAGAAGGCATTCCTTTAGACATTTATATACCAGGATTATGTCCAGCAGTGCAGTGGGTGGTAGAGACTGCACTTGCAGCTGTATGCATGATGGCCAGCCTGTCCCTTCCCAACTTTGATGGTGGGAAACAAAAGTTCCCCAGCCTCAAAACATCAGGCAGAGGACATTTCTCTGAGCCCTTAGAAATAGCTCTGGAAGTTGCTTATGTTTTGGAGCCCAGACAAATGACACTGGGCTCTGGAATAGAGCCTGGGCTGCTCCTGCCACTGTCTTCATGGTGTCACAGGAATGGAGATCCATCCTGTCTCATGCAGAAGACCATCTTAAAGTGGCTTTCCCAGGTGTGCTTTCCATGTTTGGATGGAGCCAGTTGCAAAGTCTATGCAGCCACCAGGTTCCCCAGGAGGCCATGCTTTTTGTGATGCCTGTTAGAATGGGTACCCCACAGTTGCAACACACATCAGCATGGTCCCCAAGGACCATGAGGATGCTGCCTTATTGGCTAGGTTTGCCAGTCTTGAAGGAATGCTCTCTGAAGACCATTCCCAGCTGGTGAAAAAGAGGAATGGCTGGGGCCACTCACATGGTGAACACTGAAAGGCCTGTTCCTGTCTAGCTACACTAGCAATGTGAAGGACAGGTCTTCCTGTCCTTTTCCCGGTTGGATGTCATGACATTGGACATGCCACCCACCCTTCACTGTCTCCCAGCACTGGGAGACCTGCAGAGAAACCATTGCTGATGCTGTGGGACAGCATGTAGACAAGATTTAAGCTGCTCGTAGCAGGTAAGCCTTAGGAACAGAGGCGTTTTCAGACTATCCTTCCTGTCTGTTGGATGGGAAAGGAGCATGGTGACCCAATGCTGACTAGTACTTGCACTTGAGTGCTGGTCAACTTTACCTGCTCCCTCCCCCTGGGATCAAATACTTACCTTATTCAATCCTGAGGCCTGGTCCTCTTCTGGGTGCCGCCATTTTGGTAGTGGCGCCTCTGCAACTGTGCATGTGTCAGCGCCATAGCTTTGATGACGATGATGCTCTGTGCACGTGCAGTCCTGTCTACGGTTGTCCTTGGGTAAGTGCAAAAAGGCCCATAGTTTCCTGTCAAATCAATTTATACCTATACATTTGAAAGGATAATAAACTATTAAGAATGAATAAATATAAAGAAGCAGGATTCTCAATATGAGCAGTTCTGAAAAAGACAAGATAAGCAGAAAGATGCATAGCTAGCACCAGAGCTGGGAAATGAATAAGCAAAGCCAAGTTTGGAGACATGAGTCAAGTGATTCTGAACAATGAAACTGATGGTTTTAATGTGAGTTATCTGCATTTATTGGTAGCTGGGCAAAGGAGAAGAGGAGCAAATAAGCTGTTCTAGTTGCTTCAATCTGGGCCTACATTATACAGTTCTACTAACAGAGAACTATGGAAAAGAAGAGAGGTCCACATCAGACAGGACTACTTTCAAACTGGACTGGAAATGGTCAAGGAATTTGCCATTTTTGTTCTATGCCAAAAGTAGCCCAGCCAGAAACTGAGCCAGTAATTTGCTTCCTTCTTCCTTTGCCGCTCTACATGGGTGTGGAAGGAGGTGAGTTATGGACAGCCGACTGCCCCTAGAATTGAGCATCCTCCTCTGCAGATAAATTTGCTCATTGGCACATGGAACAGTTCAGGTTGGGAATGGTTGCATGGAGACATCCTGCCCTGTAGGTGAGATGTTTGAAAGCTGTGTTGGGTGGAGGCACCCCTTAGGATCTGTGTAGTGGTTGCCCTAGTGATTTCTTATCAGAGTTTTGGAAATAACAAAATTGGTGATATTGTGAGTAGAGAGTGATTAGCAAAGAATGAAAAAAAAACCTAATTGAAAGAGAGAGGATTTAATTTCTTTCTTCTTCCCAATTAGGCCTTTGTCACACCTGTGGAGAGACATTTTAACTTATTTTACAGGCTACCCACATATCCATATGGTTCACATAATCCCTCACCATTGTTTTTTTAAATCAGAAGTCTAAAATAACTGCTTACAAGGCTGTTGATTAATTGCTTTTATTCTTTAAAAGTACTAAAGTCGTAGCTGGGAACCTGTATCTCTCCAGGTATTGCTCCCAGCATCCGTTAACTCCCAGTATCCCACAGCATTGATCATGGTGGCTGGAACTCCTGGTGGGCCCTGGGTCTTTGGTGGGCAGAATTATGAAACACTCAAGTTTCAGTTAACTTGTTTCCAGCCTCACTGAGACCATTTTTTTTTGCAAATGGAAGTTCTAACCTTTCTGTCTTTGTATTGCATTATATGACTTTTTAGTTCAGCAAGGGGCAAGATCCAGAGGCCTATTTGCACTTAGGCCAGAAGTCAACAATTAGTGAACGTCTAGTGAAGAGCACCCACACTCTGTTACAGCCTCCAAGCTTGCCCTGACACCCCAGAAGTTCCCTAATTGTTGATTAGAAGTTACCAATGTTGAACAGAAGCTTTCCTGAAGCATCCAGCGGCGTGACCGTTCACTCTTCTTCCAGTTCCCTGTGGTTGGTGGGCTCTGGCACCTTGGATGACTATAGATTTAATCGTGCACCCACAGAGCATCTGTGTCATCAAGGCAATGGTGCTGCACCACCAGAATGGCGGTGCCCAGCAGAGGATACCAGGGGGGAGGTAACGGGTAAAGTTGACTAGTGCTCAAGTCCAAGCGCTAGTCAACATTGCGTTATTGTGCTCCTTTTCTGTGAAACGGACAGGAAGAGGAATGCGAAAATGCCCCTAGTGAAGGAAACTGGGCCCAGACAGACCATGCAAATGTGGACAGCCTTTAACCAACACTAGAAGTGATTCGGCCCACTATAGACCAGACTACTTATGACAGGCAACATGGTGTGGGAAAGCCTGTACCTTGTGTGCGAACAGCCCTGGTCTTAGTAAATGCCCCAATGATAGTTTCTGTGGACTTACGTTTATGGTGCAGCTGGAGTTGACCTGTAGAAGCTTCAGGAACTGATCTGCAGTTGTCAGATGCTAGCACGATCAATGTGTTGTGTTCTAAATGGAAATATTTTTGCAGACCATAGAAGCTTTGGTTAGTAGAGAAAAAAGAAGTAAAAATATTTACAGGAACTGAGTGATTAAACTATAGTGCACTTGTTTTGCAGTCTTTATCCAGTGAATTTCTGTTTATTTCTTGGCCCAATATAAAATGATGTGTTTGGTCTTTGAACCGTCTATGTATTCATGAATCCCTCTGAGCTCATAAGTTTTTTTCTTCCTGGGAGATTTGAAAAGGCCCTGCCTCTGGCATCCAGCCCTGTCTCTGGGATCCATCAGGACCTGCAGAGTATGAGCCTTCAGGAAAAGCACACAAACCCTTCATTACTGGAAAAACTTAATAGAACTTTCAGGACCTCTGGTACCTGCAAGTTTTAAACTGGTAATCACTAATATTTGAAGTTCTCTCATCCTGTGGGCATCATCTCCTCCTACAGGTGAGGAGGGATCTCTTAGATGTTCGACAAGTTCCCTGGAAGCCTCTAGGGAGCCAATGACCCCTTGGACATCATGGTAATAAAGTTTGCTCTAAACTGCTAGTTTTCATATGTACTATAAGAATGCTTTTCCTTTCTAAAACATACATTTTATTAAAGTTTCCATAAGGCATTAAAAGACACAAGATACAGCAGTAAATCCAAAGGGAGAAAGGGGGAAAAAAGGAGAAAGAAGGACGACAAAGACAAAAAGAGATTCATAAAGAACATCAAGTCAAATTAATACAGGTGAAAACTAAGGGATCTAAGGGTGCTTCTGCACTGGCCACTGAGAAATAGATTAAAGAAAATCCATTTCCTGGCGATCTATCCTCCTGAGGATCCATCCGAAATAGGGACGGATCCAAGGAGGCCTCCCGTGTCCACACATGTGTGTGGAGGATGGATCCTGCCTGCCAGATCCTCTGGGTGCTGTGCGGAGGCCACAGCACCCTTTCCCAAAGGCAGCCGGCCTCCCATGCTGCTGCTGCCGCCACCCCCGGAACCACTGGACTGGAACATTCAGCTGCCAGTCACTGTGCATTTCCGCTGGTGCGAGACATGCGGGGCAGGGGCTTCAGAGACAGACTGGCCTGGTTCTGCCCTTCCCAAGATGGCGGCCGCCAGCACATCTGGCTCCTCGCCTCTCCACATGTGGATGCGTCCTCCTTCCAAATGGATTGAGGCGAGGGGGCGGATTGAAGACCTAATTTTCCAGGTCTTCATGGAGGCCGGATCTTTCAGTGGTGAGACCCCATTAAGAACGGGTCTCGCGCGCCAGTGTGCAGAAGCGGCCACTTCGAAGGGTCCCAGATCCGGTCTTCAGTGCGGAAGGTACGTTTTCTATGTTTCTTGTATATGTTCTGTATGTGTTTTTAATGTGGTTTTAGAAGCAGTGCAGAAACACGCTAAAAGTGACTTCTGATTACTTCCTTAACAATTGATAATGGTTTTGCATTGTGGTTCTAGTTATTTCTCAACATATCTTCTTTTGATTAATACTTTTTAATATTGGTTTGCTAATCCTCAAGGCCTACTAATTCTTCTTTCTCTTCTTTTGCACAGAAAGCCTATGAAGGGTCCCCATTTTTTAGAAAAAGGAATTAGGAATTTTTCTCTACTCAAACGGGTCAATGTATCCTTTTATGTTAGATCTAATACTTTAATCATCCCTTGTATTCTATATGTTCAGAAGTGTTTTTCCATTTTGTCCCTTGTCATGGGTTCCTTTGTTTTCAAGAATCTTTAAACTGAGATGTGGACCTATATGTATATAATTAGAGAGCTGATCTGCAGGAAAAATGGGAGAGCAAAGCTTGGACCACTCCAATTTAATACCAGAAGAAATATTTTTATATAAATATAACCAGTAGAATCAGTTGTAAGAACAAACCATTAAAAAATGGGGGGAAAGTTGCCACGCAAACTATACTGTATATTTAACATACCAATGACAGTAAAGCAAAATTGCATCCGGCCGTAAGGATTGCTTGTGCAAAATGGCAAGGCAACAGTGTTTTTATAAGCTCTGGCAAAAGGTTAGTTTAAAAGGCAAGGCAAATAACTCCTTATATTGGCTCAGTTTGGTAAACTGATTACAGCGTAGCAGGGAAAGGAGAGAGATTGTTATGAATTGAAGAGAGGAAACAGAAGAGCTGTCAGGTGTGACTCAAGTGATGTCGTAGATACCTCTTGTATAGACCAGCTCAACAATTAAGATTTTATAAGGAGTCTCTCATCATTATCCCGTCGCTTGATGAGGTTAATGGAGTGGAGGCCAGCAAGAGAGCCTTCTTTGTAGTGGCCCCTGGGTTGTTGGACAGTTTTCCTGCAAAAGTGCATCAGGCATCAATATCAAGCAACATCAAGCACTTCTGAAGATATTTAAGTTATCTGTTATTATTTTAGATATTACCATTTTTATTGCTATTTTTTAAAATGTCATTTTAACTTTTTTTAGTAAACTGCCCCTAGACTGCAGTATAAGCTACTGTATAATTATTTAAATAACCAAATAAATATGCTTCAGAGTAGCTTCAACCACTTGGTGATGGTGGTGGTGTGGTTGGAAAAGCTCACAACTTTCCAGTGAATCTCCCTCTACTACCATCTTTAATGGCAATGAGGTGGTCTAAATCCCTTTCTTCCCCAATCCAAATGATCACTAGTATCACGTTATGTTTGTACTTACCTTCTTGGAGTGGCTCCAACTGCTCCAGGGAAGACCTGTCCATGCACCACACCAGCACTACCATCCTGGAGCATCCCATAGCATCTCAGAGCTTCCCCCAGTTGCCCCTGATTGCCATTGTCTGTTATCTCCCGGCCTCAGTGATCACAGTCTCTCCCAGGTGTGAATGCTGTAAGTGAGCAGTGCAGTGTGTCTGCACAAGTGTGCACCATGGCAGTATCCTGGCACAAGCTGGGTCATGCCACCACTGGGATGGGCCATCTACACTTCAAGTGCCAGTGGTCTGATTGGGGAGTATGCCAGCACTTGAAGCATGGATGGGTCCCTGTGTGCCTGATCTTTCCTTCACTGGAATGGTATAACAACACTATTCCAGTGAGCAAAGTGCAAATAGGCCTTAGTTGGCCTAGATGGGAATGAATTTGGCTTCAGCCAAAGTTGTCCCCATTGGGCCTTTCTACACTTGACATATAAGTCAAGGTGGGGGAGCTCCCAGATGGTGCATCCACACCTTGCAGAGCTGTTTCTGAACCAGGTACAACTCTGCATCCAGGAGCATCCCAAAGGCTGTCTAAGCAAGCTGCAGTTACAGCCTGTCAAGCTCCCATCCACAAGCCTTCTGATTGGAGAACATGGAGGAAGAGCATGTGTCTGATGGCACATGCATGATGACATGCTGCATTGCCAGGTTGCCCTGTAGGTAAGTTTAGAATGCTCTAAGCACCAGCAAGTGCAGATGCTTAGAGCAATCTAGTACTATGCTTCCTTCTTGATGGTATCATAGTGCAAATTTGCCCGTTGTTTTCCAACCCAAAATTTAACCTTTCTTATTCTGTGCTAAGGGTTTATTGGAACCTGTTCTGGAGTCTTCTGACCAGAGAGGTTGCTGCCGTCTGTGTTTAGAGTCTAAGTTATCCTTCTGAAGTTTCAGATGTTAGGTGGTCCTCCATCCAATTGTCAGAAACATGTGTATTTCAGATATGGAGGGATGTAAAACCAGGTAATATAGGGGTTCTATGTAATACTCTTCCAGGGGCATGTATACAAAAGACATTAAAAAAAAGTAAAACACAGAATAAAAACAAAGATTAAAAACACACTGACAACTGTGACCCTCTCTTCATTGGGCCTTATTCTGGATTGTATCCCAGAATAAGGACCTGCCATCCACTTGCTACTGCAGACTTCAGTAAGCTATGGGGTGCACCAGGACATAATCCAAAATAAGACCTGGCACAGAAAGGGCCTGAGTGGGGCAGGGAAGAAATGAACATTCACACAAAGAATGCCTGAGTAAAAAAGCAAGTCTTTAATAGACACTTAAAAGCTGTAGGTGTAGACATCTCAGAAACAGCAGAAGGGAAGACTTTCCAAAGGGAAAGTGCTTCTGCTGAGTAGTCCCATCTGCAAGGCATCATAAGGTGGCATTCTGTATTATGTGCAATGTAACTTCAGTTAGACCTCTCCAGATGGTCTCAGAACTGAAATGGCTGACTGCTATATTTCAGGTGGTTAAATGGAATCATTTGTATACTGAAAGGAAGCAGAGGAATTTAGCATATTGTGCTTGTTAATTGGTTTACTGATAACAGAATGTCTTTGTTAGTAATATTGCTTTTTGGGGAGCTATTGTTTTTGATTGCATGGTTATTTATCATTCTGCGGTACGATTTTCCTTGATATTGCTATTAAGATTCCCAAGTCATATACCTGTAACTCAGTTTGGTATTGTCTCAGGGTGGTACTATGTGCATTTGATGAAGCAGACTGTGGCAAATAATGCATAAACCATAATTTGGCTAGTCTTGAAAAGGCCATAGGACTTCTGTTTTCCATGAAATAAATAGCTTTGGATATAGGTTGCACTGCTCACTAGAAGGTATCATACTGAAGTAGAAATTTAACTTTTTCAGCCACCTAACAAGAGGACAGGAAAGGCTGGGAAAGGCAACAACGGAGGATGAGATGGTTAGATAGCATTGTGGAGGCAACGTGAGCATGGGCAGATGCCAGGAGATAGTGAAGGACAGAGAGGCCTGGTGAGCTGTGGTCAGTTTGGTCATGAAGAACTGAACATAGGCCAATTCGCACTATGGCCTGTAGTTTATAATTAGGCAACGTCTGGGCAAGTGCACTTGCAGGCAGCTCTTATAGCCTCCTCCCTTCCCAGACTCCTCCCTTCCCAGATGTTGCCTAATCATAAACTAGCAGTGGTGCACAAAATCTTGCACCAGGCGCAAACTAACATTAACCAAAAGCTTATCTGAGGCATTCAGTGGCAGCTATCTGCATATTTTCTGATGCAACGGTGGCCATCGGAGCTAGTCAACGTTAGGGTAAGTACTAGTCAACATTAGGCTGTAATGTGTGGACGGGAAAGGATGTGCGAAATCGCCCCATGACTAAACTAAGACCCTTTCTGCACTCTGGATCAAGGAGAATATTTTAAAGAATATTGTTGTTGTTGTTGTGATCTGCCCTGGGACTTTTTGGTGAAGGGCAGGTTAAAAATTCTTAAAGAAAATAAAAATAAAAAAGGCCAGATTTTGTGCCCGTGGGGTAGCAAATAGGCCTGACAGCGGTGGGAACATTTGCTCAGCCTCAGAGGTACTTGAGGATTGCCGAAAATCTGTGATGTGAATGCACCCCGAGAGCCTTAGAACAGGTCACAATCACATGTACATTATGGATGTTTTTCCGCTGTCACTAAAAGTACCCATTAAGTACCCATTAATGGGTACGTAATGGCATTTTTGTACCCATTAATGGGTACTTAATGGGTACTTCTAGTGACAGTGGGAAAACACCCCATATTTACAGTAGAGGTGTGCATAAATGTGTTTTTTTTGCATTTGAATTCAAGTCAAATCAAATGTCAAAACATTTATTCTATTCAAATGTTTAAAATCCAAATGCTAGAAAATCTGATTCGAATCAGTTGCATTTGAATCTCTTCGTTCGAATGTTAGATTCATATTTAAAGATACGAATGTCAACAACATTTGTATGTGTTATATGTATCTGTACGCATTTCATATGCATCCTGTTTTCAACCCATATAAGTGCAAATGCATATAGATACATATAATATTTGTACAGGTATGTGTGTAATTCATATGTATGTGTATATTCAAGTTATTCAAATCATTCGAACAAATGTTTCGGAATATTAAAAATCCATTTGAATGTCTAAATTCGACTGTGAAGACATTAGGTTCTGGTTCGAATATCCACGTTTGAGCAAATTCGATCGGATTTCGAATGCTTAGAATATTCATACACATCCCTAATTTAAAGTTGCATCTACATAGACTGTCATATGAGTGGGAATCTGATCTCTTAACTGCATGGTTGAGAGCTCTAACTCTACACAAAATTTATGCTGCTTATTATTACTCTTGGTTTCTGTTGCTGAAGTATGGAAAGTGGGCGGTGTAATTCTAATTGTTATAAAGAGCCCCAGGGAAGCCCCAGAAAATTATAAGCATGTCATCTTAAAATCTGTTCTGGGGGAAGGTGATTTTAACTATTAAAAATAAAATGTGGCAGATATTTAGAGATACCAATCTTGATCAAGTGTAGCCAATGTGGTTTCTGCAAACAAAAGTACTATCTTTTCAGTAGTGCGTTTCAGTTCACTACTAAATGTGGAGGAGACTAATTCAGGTTCTGTAGGATGGCAGAGGCTGCCTCTTGCAGGCCAGCAAACAAAGGGCACCAGTGCTTCCCATTCACCGCACTGACCAGCACTGAAGTACTGTCCACACATCTGCTACTACTTCCAGCTGTGAAAACATTGCAGCTGGGGAATGTTCATTTCCTGACTTTGATGTTTCCTCCCATAGATGTTTGCACAATCACAGAAAATGGCTATGAGCACTGGGCTTTTTTTTTTTTTTTTTGCAGGGCCCAGAGGAAGTGTAGGAGGCAAGTATGTTTAATATGTTATTGGTTTTAATGTATTCATTTTATATGTTGTAACCCGCCCTGAGACCCTTGGGTATAGGGTGGGATAAAAACGTGAATGAATGAAATAAAAAATAAATGTGGGGAATGGGGAAAGGAAAGAGATCAGTAGAAAGAGGACTCATGCAATGGGATGAATTCTCAAAAGTAGGGATGTACATGAATATTCGTAACATTTGAAATTTGTATGAATTTGGCCAAATTTGGACATTTGAATTTGAATCGAATTCTGGGGCATTAGAAGATTGACATTTGAATTGGAATTGAATGTTTCAATACCTTTGTTTGGGATTCGTATGTGAACATAAGAACATAAGAGAAGCCCTGCTGGATCAGGCCACAGCCCATCTAGTCCAGCATCCTGTTGCACACAGTGGCCCACCAAATGCTCATGGGCATCTCAAACAGACAAGGACAAACCTTTTCCTGCTCTTGAATCACAGCAAATGGCCTTAGAAGCACCCTGGTTCCCCCCCCCCCCCCCAGCCTGAAAGATGTACCTGTCCTAGACATTCATTCTAGTATCCATTGATACATCTGTCATCCATAAATTTGTCTAACCCTACCTTGAAGCGATCTATCCTGGTAGCTCTCACCACCTCTTCCAGCAAAACATTCCATAACCCGATGACCCTACCCATCAGCTTCATGGAGTGCCCCCTGGTTCTAGTGTTGTGCGATAGAGAAAATAAATTTTCTCTATCCACCTTTTCTATACCATACATAATTTTATATACTTCAGTCAGGTCCCCTCTTAAACGCCGTCTCTCCAGACTGAAGAGGCCTAGACGTTGCAGCCTGGTTTCATAAGGGAGGTGTTCCAGACCCTTAATCATTCTGGTTGCCCTTTTCTATACCTTCTCTAGTTCCACAATATCCTTTTTAAAGTGTGGTGACCAGACAGCACACCTCTGAGGCCAGCAAGTATATAGTTCCACAATATCCTTTTTAAGGTGTGAATTTGTATTGAATATTCATATCGAATTTGAATCCTATTACATTCGAAGGAGATCTGTTTGAACAAATGTTAATTTTCTTGCATTCTATTCAATATGAATCAAATACAAAAATAAAAATAAAAAGGTACACATCCCTACTCAAAAGTGGGGATGTGTGATCTCTGTATCCTTTAAGCACTCTCACATTGTAATAAGGGTGCAGTCCCTCCTCCATCAGTGTAGCCCCATGTGTGGAAAGTGCCTGTAGGAATAGGCTGCTGCTTTGGTCCAGACACTCTCCAGGGCAGGGATGCACACAATATTTCTTTGATGTTCGCTTTGCATCGAAGTGAATGCAGAAGAAATTAGCATTTGTGCAAATACAGCCACTTCAAATCCACTGAATGTTCTTCAAATGCTACTTGAACCCAGTTTGAATCCCTGCTGCCAGTCGTGCCTCGAAATCCCCTCGAAATCTCTTCTGAACCCACTTTGAACCCACTTTGAATATGCTCTGAATGCTTTTACTTCAGTCCACTTTGAATCTGCGCTAAATCCGCTGCAGATGTGACTGGGAAGCTTTAGCAGTTTGCGAATATAACGAAGCATTAAACGAATGCACAAACGCATTCACTTCGTATTCAGATGTCGATCTTCAAATGTAGCCAACATTCTATTTGAATGCGAATGTACAAGTTCTAAACATTCAAAATTTGGTCAAATTTGATAGAATGTGGACATTTGCATTCAAATAGAATGTCTGCACATTTGAATTTAAACATTTGAACAAATTTTGAATGATTTGAAACATTTGAAAGCACAGATACGTATCTATTGCATGCATATCTGTATGAATCTCATATGTATCTGTACCCCTTTGTGCTGATAGTACGGGATGAAAATGGGATGCCTGCGGGATAAAACAGGATGCGTACAAAATGCGTACATATATGTATAACACATACAGATGTTGTCGACATTCGTATCTTCAGTTATGAATCTAACATTTGAATGAGTAGATTCAAATGTGTTTGATTCGAATTGGATTTTGTTGCACTCGGATTCTAAATATTCAAATTGAATAGAATGTTTGAATATTCAATTTGATTTGAATTTGAATGCAAAAAACCATTTGTGCACATCCCTGGTGTGGGAGTCTATTGTGTTCACATAATCATAAAGGGCTTGGATTAGGAAGCGGTGAAGCATCTGTCTGCTTGGAGTACAAAACCACTGGAGTAAAAGTAGTAATACTATTTGAGGATTATATACAAATCCATTCATTATATAGGTAGTAAACATTATCCTGTGGAACTGGCCGGCTGCATATAGGGATAAAAGAGTGGGAGATTAATATCCATTTCCAAATGAGACTGTTTATAGGATTTTTCACTGTTGAAATTTCAGTAATGTAACATGGCTGACAGCCAGTAACTCACTTCCGATTTTATATTATGGAGAAACTGCACAATGTAATGATCTACAGGGCAGAGGAAAGAAACTTGGATTGTACAGCAGGTGGTTTTCAACTTCAAAATAACTGAATAGATCTTTGCACATATTTCACATCAACATTCATTTCAATCATTACCGTATTCCTCTGAAACCCAGGAACTCAAATAGCTGGATCATTCACTTGCAAGCTTTTTCCAAAGATCCACAGATAACTAGAGGTCACTTCCAGGTTCTGATTCATAACAACAACAACAACAACAACAATAAATGATGTCACATGGCAGCAGAATAAGAAGACATTTGCAAAAAGAATGTTGTATAACATTATTTGACAAATGTTTTTCTAGCCTTTTTTTCTGCGTAAATCCTATGCATTCAAAATTAATTATTGAGAAGAATTTTTGTGTGTGCAGACCCCAGTTCGCCTGAGGCCCAGGATAGCCTTAATTAGTACGGCTGTGTTTTACTTTACTCTGGGTCTCTTTGCACCTTTATTAGGCATGATGGCCAGCAAACCTGAGGAATGGTTCAGGAGTCCGGACCTTGCAGTGTCTGGAGAGGTATGAATGGAGCATGCCCAAGTTTACTAGCCAGCAACTAGTTATAGATGTAGAACACTTTTTAGTACAGTTGGACCTCCGTATCCGGGGAAGATGCGTTCCAGGACATAGTGTGGATAACGTAAAACTGTGGATAATAGCAAAAACTGGGAAATGCTCAGAGTTCTTTTATCTACTCTGTGGGCAGGATTCCTTAAAGGGCACTTGCTGGCCTCAGAGGTGTGCTGTTTGGGGGCATGATTGGCACATCGACGACACGTCATTTGGGCTGGGTATGCGTTCAGGCTGGTATATATTCAGACTTAGTTTGCTGAAAGAATTTTGTTTCTCTTTCTGGTTTTATTGGTACGTGGTAGCTCTGAGAATAAAATGGAAGTGTGACTTATATTAAAATGTTTTCCCCTTGAACTGGTAAAATCTTGGACCATTTCCACAGTCCCCCTTGCTGTTCAGAGAGAGGGCACGATGCCTTGTCCTGACTCAAATAGCTTGTTCCATGCTGGGACAAGTGGCCATTGGAGTGGGATACACTCTGAAGGTAAAATACATATGGGGCCTTTATGGCACTGTGAGAATGTTTATAGGGCTGCTGTCATCTTCCAAACTGCACATTTAGGCCACAGAATTCCTTCCAGCACATGTGCTACATGTGCAGGCTGTTCATACCTTCTTGGAATAGTTCTGAACACTCCAGGGGAGGTCTGTCCATGCTCTGGGCTGCTGCTGCTCTCCTAGAGCATCTGACATCTTCCTTCAGCTGTCCTCATCTTCTGTAAAAACCTGTCCACAGCTTTACTGGAAGCAACTGGTGAGCTCCCGATTACTCCTGGACACAGTGTTCACACTTCTGGGTGTGAATGTTGTAAGGGAAAAGGGTGGTGTGGTTGCAGAATTGTGCAACGTGCAGTGATTGCCGTGACAATGGTTGGGGATGTGGTGGATGTTGTTGCAGCCATTGCCATGGTGATCTGGATAGTCCAGGCCAGACCATCCACACTGCAAGTGCTGGTGGTCTGGTTGGGGACTGTACCAGTGCTTGCACAGTTAAGTGCAAACAGGCCCTGCATTTCTTCAGTGAAAGGAAGAAAATAGAGGAGTTTGTTCTCTGTGGATCTCTCCAACTTAAACTTTGGCATCTAAAATAGGTTCACTCCAGCTTTTCATTTTCTTCTCCATGGATGACTTAAGGGGTTCCTCTTTGAAATTCTCAAATGAAAATCCTGAAGAATAAGTAGAAGTTCAAGAATTAATCCAAACTACTTGTCTACATCAGAAAGCTTTTCTGGTGTGCTCCATGCCAGTAAAACGAATCCTCAATTATACATTATGGGTGTTTTTCCACTGTCAAAAGTACCCATTTTTGCACCCATTTAGGACCCATTTGGGTGTGAGTTGGATGACCCCATTTCCACTGTGGACCCAATTGTTTCCGCTGCCATTGGGGAGATCCAGGTCTAATGGGTACATTTTGATCTTTAATCCGGATTTTCTGTAGACCCCATTAAAGGGGTCTACAATGGGGTCTTCTCCCAGAAAATCTGGATTAAAGGAAGCCTGTTTCCACTGGAAACAGGCAGTGGGGTCCAAAGGAGGCTAGGGGGAGGGGATGCACCTTTGGGACCCCCCCCCCAACATTGTCTTCGAAGTCACTTCGAAGTTGACTTCACATTCACTTCGAAGTGACTTCGAAGTTGACTTCACATTCACTTCGAAATCACTTCGAAGTGGCTTCGAAGACTGCCCCCCCCTGCCCCCCAAAACACCTTGTGGGTTGATCCGGATTCCCCAGATGGGTGCAAAGGTGTTTCCACAGCAGGGGTGTTAGCACCCATTCCTAATGGGTGCTACACCTCCTGTGGAAACACATTGGGTGCTTCCCTTAATCCGGATCTACTAGATCTGGATTAAGAAATGTACCCATTCCTTAGATCTGAATCTTCTTAGATCCAGATCTAAGGGCTGCAGTGGAAAAACACCCTATAATGCAGGGAGATCAGCAGCAATTGAAAATGCTACAGTACTTGAATCTCAAATATTTGGTAAGCATATTGCTAATTGCGTTTGCGCTCCCTGAACAATGCCCTGCTCAGCTCTATGAAACATGATGCATAAATGGTTTATAGCATAACATGAGAAACTTGTCTGGGGCAACAGTAATGTGTTGCTGTATTTCTGCACGGCTGACTTTCATTTCCTCATAAATGTTGAAATAATGAATCAACTTTGAGCAGAAAATGTAATTAGCTCATTCAGAAAATATAATAAGTGTTCCTTCTCAGTTATCATGCAGTCACCTCTCTGCTTGCCCCCACTTTATATCAGCTTGAGATGTTTCATTCTAGCATCAGTGGAGACCTAGTGAGTATGGCCAAGATGTATAAATCTGTTTTAGCATTATACATGGGCTACTATTCCTTTTGTAAGCTGACCCCCCCAAAAATTAATTAACTCCTTCCTCTCTCCAAAAAATGAAATCAGTGATGCAGCTTAGAAGTTTTGGGAAAATGTAATAGGAATGTGATCCCCTTTTATAAGACTAATGACTAGAACATAAGAACCAAAGAGAAGTCCTTCTGGATCAGGCTACAACCCATCTAGTTCAGCATCCTGTCACACACAGTTGCCCACAAATTCTCCATGGGCACCTCAAGCAGAGACAAGGAAAAACCTTCTTCTGCTCTGGAATCCCAGCAAATGGCCTTAGAGATGGCCTGCCTGTCCCCCAAGCCTGAAGCATATATTTAGGCATCCATTCTAGTAGCCATCGATACATCTGTCATCCATAAATTTGACCAACCCCTTTCTTAAAGTCATCTAGGCTGGTTGCTGTTACCACCTCTTCTGGCAGCAAATTCCATAGAGTAAGCAGGATATCTTATAATATCCTTTTATAAGCTTGCTAAATAAATCTCAGCTCACTCAGTGGCATAGGTTTTTGTGTGCAGTTAGTCAACCCTCATTGAAATTTAATAAATCTGGAAACCCCATCAGGACAAACCTAGGAAGACTTTTATCAACTTCCAAAATCTTGCACAGTAATTGTAATTACAATGAAGCAGTTTGTTGCGGTAAGAGCTTCTCTAGCTTCTAGTAGATAGCACACAATTTTATTTATTTGTTTAAGAATTTGTATCTTGCCCTTCATCTAAAGGCCCCAGGGCAGGTCATAGTACTAAAAAGATAAAATATGTGGAGTACTCACAAAATATATAAGCATCCCTCCCTCTCGTCCTCCCTGGCAGGGGCACACCCAGAGGGAGTTAAACATCTCTGATGTCTGGCTAAGATGGGTGACTAACATATGACCACCCAGGTATATGTGAACTGCTGCTCCCAGGCTCCCTGATCAGCATTGCTAATGACAAGGAAAAGTGGTAGTTGCAGTTCAGGAAGTCCTGGGCTCAGGAGAATGTGTGGAAAAAAAAAAGCAGTATAAGAGGAGCTGTTATTCCAGGCAAAATCTCAACCCGTTCAGGAGCTGGATGGACTTAGCCCATTGGTACCCTAGCAGGAATACCATTAAAAAGTGGGGTCTAGTAGCATCTTAAAGACTAACAGGAGAAGAAGGAGAGTTGGCTTTTCTATCCCACTTTTCTCTTAAGCGGATGACAAAGCTTTCTATTCTTCTCTCCACAAGAGACAACCCTGTGAGGTAGGTGGGGCTGTGAGAGCTCAGAAGAGAGCTGTGGCTAGCCTAAGGTCACCCATCTGGCTTCGTGTGGGAGTGCAGAATCAAACCCAGTACTCCCAGATAAGAGTCCAGCTCCTTAACCACTAGACCAAACTGGCTCAGAAGACGTTGTGGCATGAGCTTTCATATTCTGCAAAAAAGCTCATGCCAGAACTTCTTCTCTGTGTTTAGTCTACTAGAGATGCTACTAGAACCCACTTTTTAGACTTTAAGGTGCTATTAGACCCCCATTTTGGTACTGACCCAGGCTAACATGGCTACGTCTTTGAATGCTATCCCTGTGTGGCTGTTTCTGCAAAGCCCATAGATTGTAGATTGTACATGAGTTACTATTGCCTTTCTGGGTTCAAAGATGTTTTATAGTCGTGCCATGTGACTTCTCCTATAGCCAGATAGGTGATAGGTGTAGAGTCCATGACAATGGGGCATGGATTATTGGCCTTTGGGTATTCTGTATCCAGTTGTGTTAACCAGATGCCTCTGAGATGCTCCCAGAAAAAAAACATGGAACCAGGAATCCTTTCCTGTTTGCTGTCTCAAACAGCTATTCCTTCAGTTTGGAGAGACAGTTTGGGTAGGGAAAGAATCCTGAAATTCTACATGGTGATGAAAGGCACAATCTTCTAATCGAACGTGCAAGTCCTTACCTTAGTACTTGAATATGTGCCTTCCAGACAAAGTTCCACAGGTATATTCCTGCATATCTACTGCTAGAACTGGGTCTGATGTCAGTAAATTCTGACACTACTGACCAAGATAGCTGAAATGAATCAGTCTGAAGATGTACGGCAACTTCCTTATTCTCCTAATGTCCTTTAGAGCCTTCCACATTTTTCATATTTGTTCGTGTGGATGATCCTAATAAGCTGCCCAGGAGTGTAATTAATTTCCCCCTTTCTGTAGCTGTTTGTGCAGTGATCTCTCAGTGTGCTCCTTGCCGCTGAACAGCTGCTAACTCTTAATGCCACATCACTGATTGCCTGTTCCATCATTCCTGCCAGATAAGTAGTGATGGAGGTGATGCGGCCCTCTGCAACGTTCTCATTTGAATCACATGGAAGTCTTAAGTTTGTTCTTGCATATGCAGTCCTTCGGGTAGAAACAGGCATGGAGCCTGGCTTGCGCGCACCATGGACTCCTTTTATAATGAGTAGCTGATCCAGAACATGGGAGGTGTGCAGTAGGCCAGCTCCAGTATTTGGGATTGTCAGGGTGGAGGTGGTTCTTCCCAATGGTGCATTTCAGCTTTTGTTTCCAGCCTTTGGTGGTATGGGGGCAGAGCTGCGAAGCTCATCTGAGTCTTGCAACTGTGTCATGAGCTAATCTGGATCAGTGCTGCATGTCCATGCCTCCCTGTGATCTGGATCAGTGGGCCAGGCTATTCTAGACCCATTGATCCAGGTTTAAAAGCAGATAAGTGCAGAAGTAATAATATTCATTTTTCTGTGCCGTAAACCACAGTCTCAGAGCAATTAACAATAAATGTGTTTCCTAGTTAAACCAAAAGAGAAATAAAATAGAACATAAAACATGAAAAGAGGAAAAACTACCTGAAAAGAAATGTTTCTACTAAGCTCTGGAGTGTGGATAGTGAAGAGGAATGAAGCATCCCTGGAGAAAAGATATTCCAGAGTTTGATGGTGGCAGCAGCAGCAGCAGAAGAAGAAGAGGAGGAGGAGGAAGAGGAGGAGGAGGAGAGTTGGCTTTTCCATAACCACTTTTTTCACCTATTTAAGAGGATTCAGAGCGACTGACAAAGCTTTCTATTCTTCTCTCCACAACAGTCACCCGATGAGGTGCGTGGGGCTGTGAAAGCTCAGATGAAAACTGTGACTAGCCCAAGGTCACCCAGCTGGCTTTGTGTAGGAGTGTGGAATCGAACCTGGTATTCACAGATAAGAGTCCAGCTCCCTAACAACTGACTAAAGTGGAGAAAGGCCACTCTCTAGCCAGTGACCCAGCAACCTCACAGAGAGAAAGTAGGAGGGCCTTGTTAGATCGCATTTGGTATCATCATCTTGCAGGCTGTGGCTTTGTTCAGATGTGGTAAAAAGAAAAGCTTTTTAAAGACATCTTTGAGGTGGCAATATATAATTCTCATCCCACCTCTAATGTACTTTGGAAGTGCATTTGCTGGTCTGTAATGTGCATTAGCTGAGCACACAGAAATGTAATAGTGCAATCTCTGTACAATTTCTTAGACACCTTTGTGGTGCTTTTTTTTATACTTCACATGAAAGCAGCCTGTATCTCCTAATGAACACTGTAGAACTGCAGAAGCTTTTTGCACTCTTGGAGAGATCATTCTGTGTATCTTCCCTTACAGTGATTGTATATGTGAACACAAATGTGTGACTCTGGGCGTTTTTGCATCTTCACTTCCTTGAGTCAATGGACCTTTCTGCACTGGTCCATATTCTGGTTTATATCTCAGACTAGGGACCTACTATGCTCATTCTGGTGCAGACTATGGCAAACCCTGCCCAGGACTGGCTATAGTCTGTTCTAACATGTGGATGGCAGGCTTCTATTTCAAGTTATAATCTGGAATAAAGCCTAATGCAGAAAGGACCACTGTCCCAAAGGCACACAGCACTTCAGAGGAGGGCTACCAAAATGGTTAGTGTTCTGGAAACCATGTCCTACGAGGAACAGTTGAAGGATCTAGGAATGTTTAGCCTACAGAAGAGGAGACATGATAACAGTCTTCAAGTATCTGAAGGGCTGTCACAGTGGAGAGGGATTGTCCCTCTTCTCACTTGCACATGATGGGAGGACTAGAAACAATGGGATGAAACTTCAAGGGAGTCAGTGCAGATTAGATATTAGGAAAAACTTCCTGACAGTGAGGGCAATCAGTCAGTGGAATAGGTTGCCACGTAAGGTGGTTACCTCTCCTTCACTGGAGGCCTTCAAGCAGAGGTTGGACCTACATCTGTCTGGGATGGTTTAGGAAATCCTTCATTGAGCAGGGGGTTGGACTTGATGACCCTAGAGGTCTCTCCCAACTCTATGATTCTATGATTCTCTAAGTCCCAGGTAAGTGCATGTATGGATGTACTAGTGGTGATTGTCTTACCACAATAATGACCATGCACACCGGCCATTGCCATAGCAACTGGGCAACATGACATTCATCTGGAGCTGTGGCTGTGACTGCAGCTGCCCCTCATCACCCTTCACATGGAAGCAGTGCAAAGGGTGCATGCCAGAGTGTGCTGTCAGTGTCACAGGTACTGCTAATATAATTGTAGAGCATATTTTGGTGCTCCACTGCCATCCACAGTAGAGGATGGCTCTGTACACTCAGAATGGAAGCAGCTCCCTGTGGCACAAATGCTTTGAACAGGAGCATCCCTGGACCTCCTCTTTCACCTAAGTGTGATAAGGCCCTCTATTTCCTGGTGTTAGGAGGAAGAAGAAGAGTTGGCTTTTCCACCCTCCTTTTCTCCCCCATTTAAGGGAACTCAGTGTGGCTGACAAAACTTTCTGTTCTTCTCGCCACAACAGACACCCTGTGAGGTAGGTGGGGCTGTGAGAGCTCAGAAGAAAGCTGTGATTTGCTCAAGGTCACCCAGCTGGCTTCATGGGGGAGGGCAGAATCGAACCCGGTATTCCCAGGTAAGAGTCCAGCTCCCCAACCACTAGACCAAACTTGCTCAGATAACAGGAGTCATCTGTTAGGTCTAGAACTGGTTTGTGTACTGTAACCATTCCATTCTGAAAACAGATTATCCACTGAGATGTCAGCTGTGTGTTGAATTGATTCTTATAATCATTTCACAAGAGGTTTTGGAATAAGCCTATTTCAAGTTAAGAATCCTTGTTTAAACAAGTGATGTAAGGCCTTCTCTTATAATATATAAGCTTTTGCTTTTCATGCTCAGTAATTTCATTAGTGTGGCAACAGGGGGGCCTAATGCTGGGCGTAATGACTACTGAGGACTTCATTTGTTTCACTTTTCTAATCTGTTGGTTCCCTGAGAGCTTCTCTTATGATCATGCAAACTAGTGGTGTTCCAAACTGGTTTGTTCGAATCAAACAGGGCAATTTGACTGGTTTGAACTCAAACAGAGCTGAACTGAACACTGTGGGTGTTCACTAAACCAATCAAACATCTTTGTTCAATTCAAACAAGTTTGAGTTCAAACGACTGTGAACCTGCTCAGTGTTTGAACTCAGATGATGTCAAGCCCATTTGGACTGGAACTGAGTTGAGCTTGCTTGAATTTGAATCAAACTTCACATGGTTTGGTTTGAACCAAACCACTCTTTTTCTGTTCATGCGTGTCTCCAATGCAACCTTCTGAATACAGATTCATTTGGTGTCCGCGACAGGTTTTGACAGCTTGCTTGCACAGGTACCTGTTTAAAGTGAGAGCTCCACTCCTGAAACCATCTTAAAGTGAAATCTTCTCTTTTGACTCTTCCTTGGCAGTGGGAAAATGTGTTAAAATCAAACAGGAGCAGCGGATACCCTTTAAAACTGAAACACGGTCTTAATGGGTAAAATGCAGTCTGTTGAAACGGCACGATCCAAATTCACTTGAAACAGAGCCTTGGGCTGTAGTCACACCTATTTAATCCAACTTCAGTCCACTTTCAGAGCGAGAGAGCGTATCAGCAAAGTGACCAGTAATTTTCTCTCCACATTATCTATCCCAAAGGTGAAATTTCTGAGTTATTAACTCTGAAAGAAAACAGCTTGTCACATTGCTGATGTGTTCTCTCGCTCTGAAAGTGGACTGAAGCTGGATTAGTAAACCTTAACTATGACCACAGCCTTGCTCTATTTCCACTTCCCCACCACAATACATCCTGCACTTGAGCTTGGCAAGATTTGTGCAGGTATGGAGGTAAGTGTCCAGGAAATCCCTCACCTGAGCCAGTTTGGTCTAGTGGTTAGGGAGATGGACTCTTAACTGGGAATACTGGGTTTGATTCTGCACTCCTCCACAAAGCCAGCTGGGTGAACTTGGGCTAGTCACTGCTCTCTTCTGAGCTCCCACAGCCTCACCTACTTCATGGGGAGTCTTGTGGGTAAAATAACAGAAGGGGGTGAGAAAAGCAGGGTAGAAAAGCCAACTCTTCGTCTTCTTCCTAGGCTGGAGAGCTTGTTTTAGCTCAGGTAAGGGGTAAAGGGCCACCTGAATGGGCCTCGCATCCCAAATTCTGCAAAATGTAAGGTCAGTGAATCATAGAGTTGGAAGGGACCTCTAGGGCCATTGAGTCCAGCCCCCTGCTCAGTGCAGGATTTCCTAAACCATCCCAGACAGATGGAGGCCCTTGTTGTTGTTTTTCTGCCATTCTTTGGAAGGAACAATCCTAAGCTGGATTCTGCCCCTGGGAGCAGGGTGGGCACTGGTGATGTACAAACACCCACATGTTATTGTATTCCCAGACCTGGGGCAATTCTGCACTTCTCTTCCTGTCCACTGGGTGGGAAAGGAGCGCAATGAACTAATGTTAACTAGTGCTGACAAGTGCGAACGCTAGTCACATACACCCCACACCCTGCGCAATCACTCACTCATCTTTGACTGATCCTGGCACCAGTCCTCTTCAGGGTGCTGTCATTTTGGTTGCAGCGCCCTTCGCGACTGTGTATGCATCAGTGCCGTGGCCATGATGACGTTGACACTGCGCGCGTGCAATCGCAGTCGTTCAAGGTGCACTTGTGCAGCACCTTAAATGAAGCTAGAGCACTGTGTGAAGTGTGAGTGGCCACTGCCTGGATGTGCCAGGTAAGTGATTGGCTAAGGTTAGTAAAGGTTTGGAGCATTATTTCATGCTCCACACCTACTGCATGATTAGGAAACTCCTGGGAAAGTAGGAGGCACCTGGAGGCTGTAACAGCCTCCTCAAGGTGTGGATCCTCTTCCCCAGAAGCTCCTTAATCGTGCCCTACAGGCTGTAGGGCAAATTGGCCTTTGTTTTGGTACACAGTAACATCCGGCTTCCATTCCAGAAACCACTTATATCCAACCACCTGGCTAATTGAGGACATTTTTGCACCTTAGTTAGGTTCAAAGGCAAGATAACCGTTAGGATCTATAGGGCACCTGAGCGTTGCAATGCCCCATGTATCCAAAACTTACTTGGCACGTCCCTTTCGACTGGGTAAGTGTGATCACTGCCTAACTAGTGATAATCACAGTCACTTCACTGCAGCAACAGACACACATGGTGCTGTGGCCATGGAGATCGGGTATCACGGCATGCAACTGCAGGTGCCTTGCTCCACCCACTTTGGCTGCTGGAAGAGATGTGAAGGGCAGTGTGTGGGAGCATACTAGCTATGTCCCACACATGGCTGGTATAACTGTGGAGCATGATGGTCTGAGCCACATGGAAGCGTCTCCATGCAGTGTGGATGCCCCATTCTTGAGCACATCCAGGCTTCCCCTGTTTGCAAAGTGTGAAAAGGCCCTGAATTCTCATGCAGGCAGTTGACAAACCAGCGAGCTTCTGCCACCTTTCCAGTGACTGAAGTTGGAGGAAAGTGCTTTCACCTTCTAATGTTTTCCCCTCCTGATATTCTGTTCATTTGTGCTATGCCACTGAAATAAGAACATTTTGAAGAAAAGATTGCTTGGACCTGTGGTGAACAGCCACAGTGAAGTGTCAAGCTCCTTCCTTACGCTATCCAAAGACTTTTCTGCGAGATATATCCTTTCCTCCAAAATTACTTCTTTTGCAGGTTTATCTGTGTTCCATATGACGAAAGAGAAACCCGTTTTATCTGTAGCTGATCTCCTCACCTGTCCCAGCTCCGTGATTTGTATCCGCTTGTCCCACTGATTCTGTTTGCTTTCACTTCCTGTGGCCTTTCTCCTGCTTGAGCAGTTGTTCCACCAAAAAAAAAAAAATGCCTAGAGGTGAAATGAGCTCCATGTAATCTCAGGCACATAAACTTCTGAGTTCACTAGAATCATTAACTGACCTTCTTTCCGCAGGAGAATTTCCTTTTATGGCTATTGCTTGCTTACCTGGGTGTTTGCCAACTTTCAGTTCAGCAACCCTGTTGGGACTCCTCCTCTGTCACAGTTTACCGCAGCTCGGAGAGTATGCAAAGTCTTGATATCTTGCTGTAGTTCTGCTAAGAAAAGCTCGATATAAATATCTATTTGACAGAATATCCAGATCACTGTAGTTTTGTTTGCTAAACGTGGTAGGGATATGAAGGCATATAATGTAGACAGTTTGGTCTAGTGGTTAGGGAGCAGGACTCTTATCTGGGAATACTGGGTTTGAGTTTGCCCTTCTCCACAAAGCCAGCTGGGTGACCTTGGGCTAGTCAGAGCTCTCTTCTGAGCTCTCACAGCCCCACCTACCTCACAGGGTGTTCTGTTGTGGGGAGAAGAATAGAAAGCATTATCAGCCACATTGAATCTTCTTAAATGGGTGAGAGAAGCGGGGTTTAAAAGCCAACTCCTCCTTCTCCTCCTCCTTCTTCAGAAGTCAATAGATGAACTTCAGCTTTTCTCACATTTGTAACTCCTTGCTCCTAGTTTGCGAGGTGCTTTCAAGGTCAGACTACATAAAACAAGCAAAATATGTAGTCCAGCAGCATGGGGAAATGGATGGGGACAGAACTGGTGCTTGCAATAGTTGGCAGAGAGAGAAGGCTGAGCACCTCCCATTATCAAGCCTGGCATTGGTCTGCATTTGCTGGTCCTCTTTTACTTAGGCTTGCTGGAATTTGAAAGTAGCCACTTGACTCTTCAAACCATAACACACTTTTTAGATCTGGCTTCTTTCCAAATCAGTGCAAGACGAGAATGACATCCTGCTCTTCGGCTAAGGGCATTTCTGCACCTGTTCTTTGTTCAGGATCTTGGCACAGACTAGATAACCCCTACCCATGCTAGTTACTATGTATTCCAGAACAGGAGGCCCAAAATGACCTTCTTGTCTGCTTTGGATTGAGAATAAAGGTAGACCTTGGGTTTTTTTCCACTGTCACTAGAAGTACCCATTAAGTACCCATTAATGGGTACTAAATGGCATTTTTGTACCCATTAATGGTCACTTAATGGGTACTTCTAGTGACAGTGGAAAAACACCCCTTGATAACAATGGCTGCCGTCATACTAGAGACATGGAGGACCCATTTCAGTGGTGCTCCTTTGTGTACTGCCACAATGGGTCACCCAGGGACTCTTAAGGCCAGGGACTTTCATTCTAGTCTATTAGGACCGGCTCCAAAGCTTGCACAAGATTCAGGGAGGCACATAGGTGCAGATCTGGATTAGTGCTGGACCAGTGCCTGCCAGATGTTCCAGATCACAGAAGATAAGTGCATAAAAGTATAGAAAGTATATGCAAAAAACTAAATTGATAGTAGACTTTTTATGTCTAGTTTCCAGTTAAGACCAGGATGAAATGGCCAAGCTGGGGTTGGCCAAGGGGGAGGGCTCTCATTAAACTCCAGGGTTGTTCTTTGCAGAGGAGTTCACATGGGGGGGCATCTGGATTAGCTTTACTCAGAATTTCAAGCCACATATTGGGTACATGGAGCAATTTTTGGGTCACCTTTTCTGTCTCTCACCTGTGAGACCAGGCATGACTTCATATCTGCAGTGGCATTCTGCTTGCATGAGTGTTTGTCTGCGTGGAGCCAAAATGCATTTCTGTGTCTCACATAGTGCATTGTTAGGCTCTTCAGCTTTCTAGTTTCTGATATGCTAATGGCCACCAATTTCAAATTATTTTAATGAAGAATTGTACAACTTCCTGTACATAAGAACATACGAGAAGCCCTGCTGGATCAGGCCACAACCCATCTAGTCCAGCGTCCTGTCCCACACAGTAGCCCACCAAATGCTTATGGGCATCTCAAGCAGAGACAAGGACAAACCTTTTCCTGCTCTTGAATCCCAGCAAATGGCCTTAGAAGCATCCTGCTTTCCCCCCATCCTGAAAGATGTACCTAGGCATTCATTCTAGTAGCCATTGATACACCTGTCATCCATAAATTTGTCTAACCCTACCTTAAAGCCATCTAGACAGGTAGCTGTTACTACCTCTTCCGGCAGCAAGTTCCATAAACCAATGACCCTCTGGGTGAAGAAATACTTCCCCTTGTCGCATCTGACTCTCCTACCCATCAGCTTCACAGAGTGCCCCCTGGTTCTAATGTTGTGTGATAGGGAAAATAATTTTTCTCTATCTACCTTTTCCATGGGTGGCCAGTATAGAATAGCCTGCCTCCTGTGATCTGGAACAGGGCTCTTAGTGCTCTTCTGGATCCAATTAGAAAAATCCATAAGAGACCCAGATTAAGGGCTTTTTAATTTGGATCTGGCTCCTTCAAGTCTCCTTAGACTGTATCAAAGGTAAGTGCAGAAAGGACCTCACATCATATGCTAGGAATTTCACTAATGTGTGTCTTGACTCTACAGAATGTCCTTATAATGTTGGGTCATTATGAAGAAAAAATAAATAAAATGCTTGGTGGCCCATCAGGCCCTTTTAGGAAATAGATTGACAATGCACACTTGGCAGCTGCTCATTGTCATTCATATGCAGGAACTCTGAGAACTTGGGTATTGAGGGACAGATTCTTCAGTACCCTGGACAGATCATAGGAAATTCTTTTTTTTCCAAATGAGAATTTTTGGGTTTTAGCTGTTTAGTTCTTGGATGGGAGACCACTAGGAAACTCAAAGGAGGTCAACTAGGGAGTGGGATCTGGTTAGTGCTTGGATGGGAGACCACCAAGAAATCATAGGCAAGCACATTTCCCTCTTGATGTCAAGAAAACTGTTCAGGGATTGATCAGAGGACATGCTTTCCATGAGGGCGTCTGCATCTTATTATGATTCTTCTGCATGAATGCAAGGGAGTTGGCAAATTTAAAGAGCCTGTCTTTTGCCCTCAGAGTATGATGCTTTGTCACCTCAGTGCTATTTGCTTGTGTTAGGAAATGGGAGGCCAGTCCAAGGATTGCAGCCTTTCTGGGTTCCAATTAATGAGCCTCTGGAATAGAGGGGCTGCTGAGGAACATTATTAAGGCCTGTCTCTTGTCTCCTGGGCCTTTTCGGCACTCAGTGATAGACTGGACTAGCTCAGAGCAGCAGAGTGCCTTCACCTGCTCCACCAGTAAACCTTTTAAAACAGAGCACAAAGGGCGTGTGGATAGCATGCTCCATGGTCTGATACAATGAGTCGGATCTCTTTTCAGTGGTGCACCAGGAAGTGGTGCTGGAAGTAGGCACATTTCTGAAAAGGCCTCAGCAAGGACCTTTGAAGACTGGCAGCTTTGATCCTAACTTTCAAAGACTGGCCTGGGCTATCTGAGTGCAGACAGTTCTCAGTGTTTATCGATTTGTGTGGGCTGGAACAGTTTGCACAGTGCAGAAACTACTCTGTAGCCTCTAGTTGGCAATCCAAACTTAGCAGATTTTCTATTTCACTCAGAGCCGGTATCGCATGTTGCTGCTTAGTTTGGGATCACTTACGATATGCATTATCTTACCTGGGATGTGTGGATTAAGTATTTGCATGCATGTGATGTTTCTCTTGGATCCTGCCAGCTTTCCAGCACAGAAGTAAAGGCGGGGCTTTATAATTCATAATTAAGTAATGCATGTAGTCATTATTCGGAGCAGAAGCATTACTGAGTCTAAAATGCACAAAGGTCTGCCCAGTAAATTCACTTTACACTCCACATTGCATTTGTGGCAGGTCCATCACTATCCCTCACAGGAATTTAATAATGTCTTGAAAATACCGTCAATGAAATGAGTGCTTTTAGCTTTCCCCATTCATTTTGGCTATATTTCTACTAGAAACACATGTTTTGGTGATAACGTAGTCCCAGTCTCAGAATAAAAAATTAATGGCCATTTCTCTGCCACATAAGAACATAAGAGGAGCCCTGCTGGATCAGGCCACAGCCCATCTAGTCCAGCATCCTGTTGCACACAGTGGCCCATCAATTGCCCCTGGGCATCTCAAGCAGAGACAAGAGCAAACCTTCTCCTGCTTTCGAATCCCAGCACGTGGCCTTAGAAGCATCCTGATTGTCCACTTACTAGGGGACTAGTGAAGAAACACCTGTTTTAACAGGAATATTTGTTAGCTTGTTTGTTTGTTTATATCCTGCCCTTCACCAAATTGTCCCAGGGTAAGTTACAATAAAAATAAACCATATCAAATAATAAATCATAATTAAAAAACATAACCCCCAATCCCACCCTCCCTTCCTAACAGGACAGTACCCTGAGAAAGTTATTTAAAAGGCCAAAGCCTGGGTAAAAGACACATTTTTACCAGGCACCGAAAACTATACAGCATGGGTACCTGGCGAACCTCAAGAGGGAGGCTGTTTCAGAGCTAGGGGCCACCACAGAAAAGGCCCTCTTGCATGTCCCTATGCCTTGTATCTCTGCAAGAGAAGGAACTTCAAGAAGGCCATCTCCTTGAGATCTCAGTTCACAGGCAGGTCTATATGGGAGAATATGGTTACTAATGGTCACAGTATTCAATATGTGTTTGTTACCTTTCCACTAGATATTATTTTTAAAGCCAAACAAGGATACTAAGGTATTTCAATAAGAACAACAATAATAGCAACAACAACATTAATGTATAATACCCCTTTCCCCAAGTGATAAAACAACATATACAATTAATATAGACAAATGAAAGGAAAAAAAACATAAAAATTGAACACACGCAGAGTGCTGTGCAAAATACTTTTAAGCAGGTGTGGAAAAAAATGCTGCAAAGTAAGAATGCTTTCAAAAACAGGATTTTTAAAAATCAGTTTACAAAATCCAAGGTGAATGACCGAAGAGGAATCTAAATCAAATTAATATTTGGTGTGACTACCCTTTGCCTTCAGAACAGAAAGTGATTTTGAGTGATCTTCCGAAAGCCAGGGACTTCTTCATTCCTGCCCTTTGGAGTTCCCAGATGTGCTCATTAAGGCAGCATACTGACTTCTAGCTGAGCTAGAATCATTAGGCTGCTGAAATGGACCCCTCTCCCTGTATCCTGGGACAGGGAACTGTGTGCCCATAATATTCATTCAGTGCCATAAGTGAAGTTGGTGGTACCATGCTGCCAAGCCTTCTGAGATATATTGACCATGCACAGGGGTGCTGAGGGTCTTTCTCAACTCTTGCACAGGGTGGAAGGTCTTTCATACGGTATATGTTTCTGGGTGCTCTGCCATCTTGATTCGTTTTTGTGTATTTTGGAAATGGCTGAGAGATGTATGTTAGAAAACGCCTCTGCATGCAAATAGGTATGCCGTACTGGAAACTATCTTTCTGCATTTACCTGCAGTTATGCGAGATCAGACCACCGGAGGTGTAAGCTGGATTGGCATAATCTACAAGGACAGCACTGATCTGGCCCATGCCTCCTCATGGCTTTGAAGTACACACAAGATCTGAGGCTGATTCGCACTTTGGCCCATAGTTTACAATTAGGCAACATCTGCACTTAACAGGAGGTGCTTGCAGCCTACAAGTGCCCCTGCCTGCCCAGATGTTGCCTAATTGTAAACTACCTGTGGTGCACAACATCATGCCCCACAAGAAACCCAACCTCCTCAACTGTGACTGTGAACTTACGTTATGCATCCAGCCAGCGACCATTTGCACTCTGGTTGGTTGGCTGAGGAAGTCATCTGAGCTGCCATGAAAGCATGCTGGCAGCTCACGTGACCCATGCATGTGCAGCACCCTGCAGAGAATCGACCTGGCAATCCAACACAGGTAAGTGATCGGTCACATGGGCCTGGGCTGACGTTGAGTAGCACTTACAAGTGCGAGCGGTAGTCAACATTACTCTCTCACACACCTTTCCCATTCACAGGAAGGGAAGTGAGAAATTACCCCGGTATTAAAGGTCTCTTAATCTGGATCCTGCTCTACCTAGTGCAGATAGAGCAGGACCAATAGGGAGAGGGGCCCTTGATCTATGGCAGTGATGGCTAACCTTTTGAGCTTGGTGTGTCAAAATTCACAAGAAAACCTAGCTTAACTCGGGTGCTGTGTCACTTCCAGAAATATCCATAATTTTGTGATATTTGTAGCTCTAGTAAGAAAGTTATATTTTTGATATATGTATTTTATTAAAAGCAAAAATGAATAATTCTTTACATTTGCTAAATCTTCAATTGAAAGTTGGTATTTTGTACACTTCAAGAACAAGCAAGCACTACATGCCCAGGTGCCAGGGTGACCAGGTGTGTCACCTAAAAGGGCTTGGCGTGTCACCTGTGACACGCGTGTCATAGGTTGGCCATCACCGATCTATGGTAACAAGTAGATGAGGTGGCCCAGAATGTGGCCTTAAGGTATCTCTTCTGGATTTAAGGCAAGTGCAGAAGAGGCCAAAGTTTGTTTCTGAATTCTGCTCAGGGTTTCTGCCTTGACATTTAAACCCTTCAACCATCCACATTTGGAAGAGTTTCAAATTGGAGATTGTCTGATTAGTTCCTGTTTCAAGTACCATCATATTTATACTTTACATTCATCGTGTAATGAAGTGTTGCTTTTCTAGTGGAAATATACTGCCTTCATATGCCTTTCTGTGAAGTATTTGCTCAGTGTTCTCCTTGGTATCACTTTGCTGACATGCATAGAATCACAGAATCATAGAATTATAGAGTTGGAAGGGACCTCCAGGGTCATCAATGCAGGATTTCCTAAATCATCTCAGACAGATGTATGTCCAGCCTCAGTGAAGGAGAGCTCACTATCTCCCACTATCTTACTTTTAGTGGCCGATCACTGCTAGATTTGTTAGAAAAAATTGGATTTATGAAACTTTTGGGAAAAGTGCTCTTTTGGGAAAACCCATGACCAGAATAGCGGGTTATAGCAGGATTTAGAAGGGATATAGTGGGCCTATGCTGAGGTTGTCACAGATACATATAGCAGTCCCACCATAGCACAGACATAATTGTTCTATGTCTGCCCATTCTGGACGAGGCCTTAGACACTGTTGCCTCACCTGGCTTTCCAATGCTAAGGACTTCATTAGCATTACCGTAAACCGCAAAATCCCTTAGTGCATTACAATATAAAATGGCTCCGTAATGGTTTCTGCCTGGCAGTGGGTTAATGAGTCTGTCTTGTCCAAAAGACAAATGATATAAATGGATGCTTTGTTTTTATGACTGGTTTCTCTGATCTCTGAAGCTTGTCCCGCCTTCTATTGAGTCAAACTGCAGGCAGCATCAGACCCAGAAAAATTCTAAGCTAAATACCTTCTATCAGGAAAACAAACGCCCAATTAGGCAGAAATAATAGCAGTTTTTCCTTGCTTCTGTTAAAAAATCTTTTGTCATTTCATGCTTCAGGAAGCAGAGATGTAACTGGAGAAAGGGGAAAAAATACAGAATCTTTTATCAAAAGGTGGAGAGTGGAAACAAACACATTTGATGTTATATGAATTGATTCAGTTGCAATAATTTTCTTGAACTCTGTATTTATACTGCTAATTCTTTGGAGACAGACTAATCTTACATTGTTATGGGTGCCGCTTCTCTGAGTTCCCATCCTTCTGGCTGTCAATGGTGCAGGGTGGGCAAATGGACATGTGTCTCGAATGACATGATTTTCTGAGGTGACCTACTTGTCAGAGCCAAATAAAGTATTCTTTATCATTTGCTGGTTGCCTTATCCACAGGCCAATCAAAGACAAGGATATAGGGCCTCATGAAGCATTATAGCCACTGCTCTTGAGTGTTTCTCCAACGTCCTTCTATCTCCACACTGGTTTGTGTGTCACTAGTCTCCATTCAGCCCCAACCAGGAAGGATGGATGGAGCCTGATACCCCCTTCATGGATTCCTCTCACTTCTAGCTGATCACTGCAAGAGGCTTAGAACCTGGTTGTCACTGAGGCCCCTTCTGCAATCTGATTAAGGAAACTCTTAATCTGGATCAAGGACTTTCCATCTGCATGTTGATGTGGATCAAGGAAGCCCCCCTCCACCCCAACCCTTAGTCCTGCTCCATTTGCACAAGATGGAGCTAAATCCTGATTAAGGTCCCCTTGTGAACCTGTTCAGTTGGGTCCACAGGAAAGCAAAGACCCTTGTTCTGGATCCCAGGAAGCATGCAGATGGCACACATCTAGAGCTACAAGGAGGCTACTTTTCAATGATGTGTCAAAGCATACAACCCAAAAACACGCACACACCCAAACTGGAGGCTAGGAACTAGCTGTCAGGGGGGCAGCTGTGAAGCTTGCATGAACTTTGCAGCTGTGGGGAGGCGTGGCCTGGATCAGTGCCATCAGTACAGTTAGCACTGTCTGCCCCACATCTCCACATAACCCAGATCAGTGGGGCGTGGATCAAACCAAGGTAAGTGCAGAAAAGGTCTAAGACTCATTTGATGTGGGTTATCAACATGTATGTTACCTTACACGCCATAGTCTACAGGATCACAAAGGGTTGGACATGACTAAATGATTGAATAACACTGTCACCTAAACCTGGATTCCACTGAAGTCAGATGGACAAGTTGGTTGAAATTCCAGTCTCACCAATTTCAAATATATCTAACGATGTCCAAACCAAATGATGATATATGAATCCAGCCCACTGTGTTTAGCAAGACTGTCTGTGTGTTTTCCCGTATCTTATAGAAGTCGTAAGTCAGAAAGAGGCATCAAATTTCCCACTTCTTATTCTCCCACAGGAAAAGTCATGGACAAATATGAATTCTGGGGTAGTTCTGAGGTAGTAGATGAAACATTCCCTCTGCTGACAGTGACACCATTGCCTGGCATAAAAAGAAAACTTTTCTTGCTGTCTTTTTCTTTACAGCTGAGTCCCAAGATGATAATTCAGTTACATTGTAAACTGACTTTCTGTAGGTACAGGACATGAGGAGACTAACACTCTTCAGACATCTTGTATTTAATTGTCTGCCATAGTTTGTGGCCATAGCCACTGTCTTTAAAAGGGACCAGATGCCTCCATGAACAAAATATATGATGTCTAGAGATAGATATATCACTTTGTTTCTGGTGTGACCTTCTCTTTCAATAATGTTAGTTCAATTCTCTATTCTGTCAAGTCTGTATTTATTTTTTAGAAAGTATCATGTATTTATGCTAAGGACTATAAAATAACTAGTGGATGTATTTAGGAAGGCAGCTTGCTAAATATCGAATTTATATATCGAATTTGTATACTTTTTATATATTTCCACTTGTATATTTATTGTGTGGTTTATTACATACTAGGGATGTGCCCAAATATTCAAAAGCATTCAAAATTCAATGGAATTTGTCAAAATTTTGACATTTGAATTCAAATAGAATGTCCATAAATTTGAATTTAAACATTCAAATGAATTTTTAATTTTTGAATCTATTTGTTCAAATTATTCATTCATATGTGTACAGGTTCATACACGATGCATACTCACATATACGCATCTTTCCTGTGTGTAATCATTCTGTGGCTGTACATATCCGTACAGGACAGAAACGGGTTGCATACTGGATAAATATGGGATGCAAATGGATGTGAACAGATACGTACGGATCTGTATAGGATGCATAACGATGCCTACAGGCACATACGAGTGTTATCGACATTCGTAAGTACAAATTCAAACCCAAAATTTGAATGAATAGATTCAAATTTGCTTAATTCGAATGAAATTTGGGTAAATTCAGATTTTAAAGCTTCAAATCAAAATGAATTTTAGGATATTTGATTTGAATTGAATCCTGAAAATTGCATTCGTACACATCCCTATTACACACTCCAATTAAGTAATTACTTGAATATTTTATTTGTATATAGTTGTGCTGTACATTCTGATTGTTTTGCATTTTGCGGCATTCTGGTTGTTGTTGTTTTCAAATACTGTGGTGACATTACTTATATCTAAAATAATCTTTAAAACCCTTCACAGGAATTCTACTGAAATTTATGGTTTATAACTTTTGAGAGCACTGCAGAACACTGTTTATTTTGGTCCCAAGCATCACTGCTGACATTTGAATGAAGACAGATGTTTTCATTCCATGCCACCTTGGCATGATTTGCTGTGTTGTGTCAAAGCTGCACTCGTGGATCAGGGATGAAAGAAGGGGAAATTTTTTTAAAAAAAGGGTTAAGTAGTTTGTAAAATTGCATGATATACAATCAGCGATGCTTCTTAATGATAATATATTCTGAATTCACATGTTGATGTGGAATGGTTTCACACATTGCGGCACAGCTGAGATGCCTAATAACACTTTGGTTTTCTTAATACAGCAAGAGCTTGGAGCTTCTTAGGAAACAAAAATCATTCTGTGGCTTACACATGGGGCATTTGTGTCGGAGGACCAGTATTAAGAGGAGGGGCCACCTTCTGCTATCATGCTGCATCTCCAGCAGAGGCAGCACAGGCCAGTCTAGACATCCATATCCAAAATAAGGGCCTAGTTTGGGGCATTGGGAGATCTGTGTTAATTGGTCTGCTGATGGTCCAGGGGCTCATAGAACGTGGTGGGGAGGCATGCAGAAGGTCACATGCCTCTCTGTTCTGGTTTAACAGGGGACTCATTTTGGCAGTACAGCAAACTGGACCACTGAAATGGGTCCTCAAGGGCCTACAAGGCTAGGAATTTGAGATCTTCAAAGCCAGGACAAGGGCTGTCCCAGAACAGCCTTCTGAGAGTGGAAGGCTTGCTTTGGGACAGTGGGACCATTCCTTCCACCAGAGCCACTCCAGTTGTCCCAATTCTGCTGGACAGGACCAGCCAGGTAAATGCAGAAAAGGTCAATGAGGCAGCACAATCTCTGGTGAATTGCACCAGCTGGAGTCTGGGACTGTAGCTGCAGCAGCAACTCCCAACCCTCATGCAGTTGTGTGCATGGTTGTACTGGGAGTCGTCTTGACAGCTTTGTTTTACTGTCCCGCAGCTTGTAGCAATCAAGACAGCTCTCAGCCACTCTGGGACGGAGGCTGCACTGTGGGCCATCTTGATTGTCTTAGTGTAGACAGGCCCTATGTTAGTAACCATCCATTATTTTCTAGTAATTGGTTTCAAAGCCCAAGGCTAACTCAATATCAGTGATGCTCATTCCCGAGTAGATTCCTTCTTAACAATTAGATGGCAAATAATATACACTGAAGAATTCTTTTGGCTGTCCACATATTTTCAACCTTCTCCTGCCACCGTATTATTCTTACGTTCAGTAGACGTTTCACACTCTGATAACTAAGAACAAATTGGGTTACTCATGCTAGCCGTGGTGTGTGAAATTACCAATAAAGACTCTCCATCTGTATTGGAATCTCAACCTACTTTTGATCTGCAGTATAACATACAAGGTGACTATAAGCAACAGTTTCTGTCAGCCTAGGGATCCCCCAGATTTTCTTAAAACAATTTGCAGAAACTGTTCTTCCAAACTATAACAACCATACGGGGCGCCACGGCCTTGCTTTTGTTTTGCTAGAGATTCGAAATGAAAATTAATTCTATCAGGTTTAAATTGTGCATTCAAGCACATTGTGGTAGGAGGTGTTAGGCTTTCCACTGTTTTTTTAAAGCAATCAACATTTTTTTCCCTACAATGCATTTTCTCTAGAATGCTTTGTCATAAAACTGTGTGAAAAGGCTGTCTTGCAAGTATGCTCCTCACTGCATATATTATATTAGAAAGATACAAGGAGGTAACGCTCTAGTGACTGAACATATTGGGTCATAATATAACCCAGCATGAGGCCAGAAGTCACAAAAGCCAAGAAGTTAAAAGCAGGTCTATCTTAGCTGGATGTGGCTCCCTTCTGCAGCTGCTGGGGATACAATGGAACTTACACAACTCCTGGTGCCCCCAAACCACTGGCAGACAGATGTCTCTGGAAGCCAGTAATTTTAATAATATTATGAGTCAGAAAATGATGTTGCATACTGTGGGGAATCTAATTGCAGCCATTTAGTACCAATCAGGATTTTTCCAAGGCTCTGCTTCAGTGGACTGGAGTGGACTCAATGGAAAACAATTGCCTGTTCTATGTCCATGTCATCTCCGGCATATTGGAGGATGGTGAAACAACGTTCTCCGCACAAATTTTTGTCTAAAAAGCCAGGAAAAGCGGCTGCTGTTACCCCTGGCCTCTGAGAATTTATGATGATTTCATGCATCAGGTTTTAGTGCTGGTTTTATAATCTGTGCTACTTAGAATAGAGTGTTGTGGTTGCCAGGTTTCAAGTGATAATGTGTAATTAAACACAAAAAAGTCTGCTGGTCTCTTTGGCAGTGGAATTTTTCCTCCATTCTTTGGAACTGGTCTGTGATAAACTATCTTTGAAAATATTTCCATTTTGAAAGGTTCACGTATTCATGAATGAATGAAGCAAGCAAATAATAGAGTTTTAGGTTCTCTCCTCAGAGATTTCTCTGGGTATGGCACACTAGTGTGGATTTTACTTACTTACTTACATTTCTATCCTGCCCCATATCTGAAGGTCTCTCGGCGGGTAACAACTGTTAAAACAACAGATTAAAAACATAATATACATTAAAAGCACTTTAAAAAAACCAACAAATCTAAAACAATACACAGTATGTTTTAAATGATGTATTCATATCCTGTCTTGCCCATTTATATCACACTTGTAATCTCTAGTCAATGTTAGCCTACCCTCCCCCCCCCCAATTGAACACTTACCTCCGTTTGATTGCCTGCCAGTCCTCTTCAGGGTGCCGCCATCTTGAATGCGGCTCCCTCCACGACTGTGTGTGTGTCAGTGCTGTTGCTATGATGACTCTGACGCTTTGCCCAGTCGCAATCATGTCAGGAGGCCAATGGAGCTGCCAGTGCCCTTGTGCGGCGGCTCCAATGACCTCCCCATTCAGCAGAGGTGCAAATGGTGGCTGGCTGGATACTTTCAGGTAAGTTGGGGTAAGGGTTGGTAAGGTTGTGGAGCACGATTTCATGGTCCACACCTAGTCAGCAATTAGGCAACTTCTGGATAGGTGAGGGGGCTTTCTAGCATGTAAACACCTTTTGCAAGTGCCTGATTGCCTAATTGTTGACTATGGGCTGAAGAGCAAATTGGCCCATGGTTGTTTCCAAAATATAAGCAGGAACAAGCTCTTTCTATATGTCTTTATGGTGCTTATTACTTTCTAACTTCAAAATATTTATGACAGATAGTACCAACATTAATTTGGTTTACCCGGTCTAAAAAATAACTTCAGGATAGATATTGACATCCTAAAATTGGTTAGCTGGTTTTGAGTACTATTTGCTTATGACAATATCATCATCATCAAAATTGTAATTGTTTAATTAGTTTTACTGTGTTATATATATTGGCAAAAGCGTCATGAATGTCAGAGTGTATGTGAATTTCTGCTTGTATGAATAATGCTTTAAAATAAAATAAATGTTGGTTTAAGAAAAGACAAAAGGGTAATTGGCTGGAGATATTATTCTGTAAGGCTCAAGCTACTGTATCTTTCATTGTATAGTATAATGTGGACATGTGTTTTTCTTATGAAGAAAGTAGTCAAGGTTTTAGACATTTTTCTTTTCTTTTGCAGCAGAGGAAGCGAGAACCGGCATGGTCTCCGGCAACAGACTATTGTGCGGGAGAAGGGCCGAAGGCTTGCTAATCGTGGCCCGGCATATATGTTTAATGACCACTCAACCAGCCTTTCTATTGATGAAGAGCGTTTTTTGGAAGCTGCAGAATATGGCAATATTCCTGTTGTCCGTAAAATGCTCGAGGAGTGTCCCTCACTGAACGTGAACTGTGTGGATTATATGGGGCAGAATGCGCTGCAGTTGGCCGTGGCCAGTGAACATTTGGAGATCACGGAACTGTTGCTGAAGAAGGAGAACCTGTCGCGTGTTGGGGATGCTTTGCTCTTGGCCATTAGCAAAGGTTACGTCCGCATTGTGGAAGCCATCTTGAGCCACCCTGCTTTTGCAGAAGGCAAGCGGTTGGCTACTAGTCCTAGCCAGTCGGAGCTGCAGCATGATGATTTCTATGCGTATGATGAGGATGGGACTCGCTTCTCTCATGACGTCACTCCCATCATCCTGGCAGCTCATTGCCATGAGTATGAAATTGTGCACACTCTGCTAAGGAAAGGCGCTCGTATTGAGAGGCCCCACGACTACTTCTGCAAATGCAGCGAATGCAATAAGAAGCAAAAGCATGACTCTTTCAGCCATTCCAGGTCCAGAATCAATGCTTATAAGGGCCTGGCAAGCCCTGCATACCTGTCCTTGTCTAGTGAGGATCCCGTAATGACTGCCTTAGAACTAAGCAATGAGCTGGCTGTTCTGGCCAACATTGAAAAAGAATTCAAGGTAAGGTTATTTGTTCTGGGGTAGACAGTAAAGTTGTTAGTTTGCTTATTTTAGCACATTCATTTCCTGCTTTGGTTAGCTTGAGAATGTTTCCCAACCCATATTTCCATAGTGTAATCATTTTCTTAAGGGAAATGTATATACAGGCCTACCTTCGTATCCACAGGAGATAGTTTCTAAGAACTACCATGGTTGCAGAAAACTGGATGTTATGAATGCTTGGAATCATGCAAGGTCCTATGATTCACAGGGAAATTGAGCAAGATTTCCCATGATTCTTAGGGAATTGTTTGAGACTTCCTGCATCCCTGATGGCGCTGGTGCTGGTGCTGGTGCTGATGCTGGCAGGGCCGGGAAGTCTCTGATCTGGTAAACTGCGGATGGGTGGATCCACAGTTGCTGAACCAGCGGGTATGGCGGCAGGCCTGTACCAATCATAAAGAAGATTGTGCATCTATTATTATTATTTAAAAACAATATAGTTGGCTACTTCTGATGTTGCCAGCTAGGCTCCTGTTGAAGCAAACAAGTAGGACCAAGCAACATGGTGGAGAAAACCATCAAGGACTGCTAACCTTCATTGAGGCTTGGTCTTCAGTCCTCAGATATAAGAGGCAAGTGTGTCCCTGGCCCTGGTCAGACACGTATTTTAGGTTGACCTGACTCAGTCCCTGGGCTGTGCTACTCACATTAATTTTATTTAAGTCATTTTCGTAGCTGGCCTAAACCTGTTAGACCATCCTAAACTGTAGTCCTGTTTTTACAGGACTGGCAGGGACTCAGGCCAGTCTAGAATTTCAGGCTGTCTCCCTCTTCCATACGTGTGAGTGGGGGATGCCCTAAAGGAGCCTGAACTCTGCCCAGTATTTCTTTTCAGCCAATTGGCATGCACAAAGTTTGTGAGGAGCCTCCCCTTCTCTCCTCAGTTTATGTGTATGATTCCTCCCTCTAGCATTTTTACACAAATTTATTTTTATTATTTTTTTAAAAAAAATAATTGCAAGGAGAAGAAAAGCACATAAAAAGGAAGGGGGCATGGAGATGGGGGAGCAGGCTTAAAAAAGAACTGCAGACACACACCCTTGCTCTCTTTGAGGGACATGAAAGGCATCCAATAGGAAACAAGATAGATTTGATGTAGCACAAGGGGTGGAGAGCCAGGAGCTCTGTGGAGAAAACCCAGGCTGATCTGTGCAGGAATGTGTGACCAAGGCAGACCAAGAAAGGGATGGGCTGAGGATGACCGATATTTATCCACATCTGAACAGCACTGGTACAATCTCAATTCAAACTCATGAATACACCGTCCTGTGCTGGACTTGTCTGACAAAGCACATTATCCTGCTTATGTACTGCTGATGGCTTTTATATAGTCACTTGACTATCCTTTATAATCATAAGTGAGTGGTATGCAGCAAAAACATGGCAGCATGCGTTTTATCTATATACTACAGCAATCTCTTAGTATTCACAAACGTTGCGTTTTGACATTGTCTGATGCACACAGGAAATCCCAAATACTGAGGGAACTGGAAACTAGCGTTTCTGTCTCCCAAGTACAATTGGCCAGTGTTGATCAGCAGATGAACAAATCACAAGGACATCCCTTGTTGTTTCCAGATAGTGAAAAATGAGGGACAGGTTCAAACCATAAACCAAGCAAATAAAAACTTGTGAATTTTGTGGAATAACTGCACCAAGGTAAGTGACTTGTCATCTTGGTCTAAGTGAGTGTCGGCCTACCTTCCGTCAGGATCACCTTAGCTATATAATTTGTAGTCTTATAGACGGATAGGAATAGTTGAATGTGCATACATCTTTCTGGGGTTATCGAAATCAAAATGCCACATTTCACACCTGTTGTTATAGACATCTACTGAAAAGTTTAGTTGCCCGCTGAAATAATACATTAGCCTGAACTGATATTTATTCTAATTTCAGTATATTGGCCGATATTTGTGATTTCTTTTCCTTCATAGAATGATTACAATAAACTGTCTATGCAGTGCAAAGATTTTGTGGTTGGACTTCTGGACTTGTGCAGAAATACGGAGGAAGTGGAAGCCATTCTAAATGGAGATGTTGAACTGAACCATGGGGAACGTGGACGTCCTAGCCTTAGTCGGTTAAAACTCGCCATAAAATATGAAGTCAAAAAAGTAAGCCCTGGTTTTGTTGAAGTAGCCAGTTGGGTTGGTGATCTTCTTGGGGTGTTTTTCCACTGCAGCCCTTAGGTCTGGATCTAAGAAGATCCGGATCTAAGGAATGGGTACATTTCTTAATCCGGATCTAGTAATGGGGTCTACAGAAAATCCGGATTAAAAGCCAAAATGTACCCATTAGATCCGGATTTCCCCAATGGCAGTGGAAACAATCGGGTCCCAAATGGGTGCCGTAGTGGAAATGGGGTCATCCAGCTCACACCCAAATGGGTACTAAATGGGTGCAAAAATGGGTACTTTTGACAGTGGAAAAACACCCTTGATCTTCTTTTTCAGTACTGGTGGAAAAAAAAGTTGTACAGATAGTACTGAGTGAAGAGTAAAGCAAAAGGCAGACAGTTTGCAGACAAGAGATCAATATTGTGGACGTTTTTATAAATATACATCCTACATTGAGTTATTCTTCTGCTTGCAACATAACTCTTATAAATCAACTGTAGCACGTAGCTAGAACACAATAATTGTGCATAGCTTAGGGAATACCTTAATTTTATTTTCAGTTTTATGTGGTGGTGGGTATGTGGTTAAATCTCTGGGCAATATTGATAATAATTATAACAACAAATGCAAAACACAAAACACAGATATAACTCACCAAAGGATACAGTTAGCAAGTGGCTATTGTATATTCAACAAGGTTCACACCTATGATTTTCTGTGCTATCTACAGCATTGAACATTTTGTTAAAACTATATAGTGCTCCCAGAGTAAATACATATTGGTAGTTGTTGCTCATTCAATCAGACATGTCCAACGCTCTGTGACCCCATGGACCGCAGCATGCCAGGGTCTTCTGTCCCATGTTGTCTCCTGAAGTCTGCCCCAGCCCATTCTCATTGCTTCCATGTCGCTAACTATCCATTTCATCTTCTGCCATTTCCTTCTCCCTTTGCCTTCAGTCTTTCCTAATATATTGGTAGAGGTGCTGTGAACTCTGGGTAAAGGCATGGCCTCATTGGCTATAACCCCATCCCTTTGGTACCTTCTTTATGTGAGCAGGAAACCAAGCATATTTAAACAAGATTCCTACAACAGTCATTTTGTGGTCACCACTGAGCAGACTTCCTCAAATTGGGGTTCCACACCTTCCAAGATGACCTGGAAAAATGTTTAAAAAACCAAAACCATTCTACATTGAACAAGATTGCCTTCTGTAATGTGGACAGGCAGAAATCAACCCTGGCTTGTCTGGGAGGTGGCCAGTGGAGAGTTACCTTGGCTTTCATTGAACTTAGCTTGCATCTGAAGAAACCTATTCCTGTGGTCCGCTGCTCCTCCACTCATTGGTTATAAATCCAGCATTTGGGCACTCAAAGTTTACATCAATAGCTATATATACCTTGCGTACCTTTTGTAGAAGTCTTGCTTAACTTTAAATGCTAAATTAAATTTAGCTGATTTTGTGAAAGGCTTGAGGCCCTGACTGTCATTTGGTGTGATCTAATAAAGGAGTTGGATACAGTTACTGTGTGAAGATTGAAAATGTCCCAGGGGTATCTTTTAGGCTCTGCCTGAGTGTGATATATAGAGCACAATATGCCTTGTGCCTGACCCAAACCTGGTAGAGTGTTTTGTTCTTATTTGCAGCAGGAATCTTCTGGGGAAACTTGTTGAAAGGAAAAGCTTTTCAAAGAATGAGTGTACAGAAACCCAAACCTTGTATATCTTCCGTGCTTTAGATGGCTGTGTACTGCACATAAAGGGTTTTTGTGTGTGTGCCCATATGTCTGCACTAGTTTTGGGACAATCAAGTGGAAAGTACCTGGATTATTGCTGCTTTCATGTTTTCTGTAGCAGATTAATTTCGAAATGCATGATAGATAAATGATATTTTTCTCTCGAACTCCTTTCCTTTGTCCTTTAGTTTGTAGCACATCCAAACTGCCAGCAGCAGCTTCTCTCTATCTGGTACGAGAACCTGTCTGGTTTACGACAGCAGACCATGGCAGTGAAGTTTTTAGTGGTTCTTGCTGTTGCCGTTGGGTTGCCATTCCTGTCGCTGGCTTACTGGATTGCTCCATGCAGTAAGGTACTATTTTGTGCAGCAGTTTCAATGGTTTTCTGTACTGTATTTTCATGAAAATGTGAAACTAGAATAAAATGAAGCATACATGCACAAAAAAGGTAATTTGCACTTATTTAGCAGCAAATGGTTTATTGCAGTGCAGGATTATAGACTTTTAATATCTCAGCGGGAAGAAACCCACACTGGCAACTACATTATGTTAAACTTCATTTGTTTTTCTTACTTGTAATGGTGGCAGGAAAAAAGGAATTTGTCGGTTATTGTCTGGGCCATGCATTTAGGGATGGGCACGAATATTCGAAACATTCGAAATTCGATCGAATTCATTCAAATTTGGGAATTCGAATTGGAATCAAATGTCTATACATTCAAATTTAAAGATTTGAATGAATTTTCGAACCTTGCCCATATGCATCTTTCCCACATCCATATGGGACGAAAACAAGATGTATATGGGATAAATACGGGATGTGTATGGATGTATATGGGCACATACGAATGTTGTAGACATTTGTATTTGCAAATTCAAACCAAAAATTCACACAAAATAGATTTGAATGTATTCTATTCAAATTGAATATGAATACATTCAAATTTTAAAGTTTTGAATTGATTGAAATTTTTGGATATTCGATTCAAATCAAATCCTGAAAATTGCATTCGTGCACACCTCTACATGCCTTAGCTACACACATAAATGCACATTTATATATAATGTTTATCAGCTTGATCAGTTGGCTGTTCAGCAGCAGCAGCTTTGCAAAACCATAGTGTTCCATATGCTTTGCCCCTTTTATGCAGGAATGGCTGATTCCCAGCTGCCATTTGCTTAGGCAAGGTGGCTTGTTCCATCCTCCCCACAGGGGATTGCTTAGGATTTTTGAGACTCAGGTGTCAAAATTACAGCCAGTTCTATGAGGGGAGGAACAAGGGGCCTATTCGCACTTGGCTTTATTCTGGAATATATCCTGGAATAGGGGCCTGCTGTCCACATGCTAGTGTAGGCTACAGCAGGCCCTAAGGGAGGTCTGCCGGAGTCTGCAGTAGCACCCAGAGCACAGGTCCCTATGCTGAGATATATCCTAGAAAACAGCCAAGTGCGAATAGGCCTAAGGCTTCCCACCTGCCAAACAGTGCTATTTGACTGCTAAAGAGGGAGGCGTCCCCTGCCTTCCAAATCAAAGGTGGTGAGTGGGGTTCTCTGGTTCAAAATCAAAAGTTGGGGGAAGTTTTGAAATAAAAACTCCACTGACCGAACCTTTAAGTACCCTTGAGCAACTGTGAGAGTGGTGGTGGTGGGGGGGGGATGAAATGGAGCTCAGAAAGATGTGGAATTAATTGACCAACTTGCCTAATTTTCTCAATAACCATTGTCAAAGAGAAATTTAGATCTCTACAACCAAGCACTATCGTATAGGAACAAGATCAGGGCTTCTGTGTCTGTCATCTTTCTGTAGCAGAAGAAATAGCTGCAGTTGTGTACAGAGGCCTCTTCGCACTTAGGCTGGTAGTCAACAATTGGTGAACGCCTGGGGAGGGGCATCTGCACTTGGAGGAGACTGCTACAGCCTCCAAGCATGCCCTGCCTTCCCAGAAGTTCACTAATTCTTGATTAGATGTGGAGCACTAAATTGTGCTCCACACCTTTACCAACGTTAATCCTAAGCTTACCTGGAGTGTCCAGGAAGTGGCCATTCACATCTCTTCTGGTACTCTGGGGTTGTCTGAGGTGCCGCGCAAGCATGCTGGCACTTCAGACAAACATAGATGTGACTGCACATGCGCAGAGTGTCAGCGGCATCATGACAACAGCGCTGACGCACTTGCAGACTCGGAGGGTGCCACATCCAAAATGGCGGCACCCAGAAGACTGGCCCCGGGGTCACTCTCTGGTTAGTGACTGATCGCTCAGGGCTTAGGCTTTCATTACCTAGTGCTCGCAAGCGCTAGTTAACGTTGGGTCGTGGCACTCCTTTTCCACCCAGCAGACGGGAAGTGTGCAAACAACCCAGGTCTTACAAGCTGATGAAGTTACTTCTTCTACATGATTGGATGCCGTATAGCAGCCCAGCCCAGCCCAGCCCCTGGCCTACCTGCCTGTTTTTAGAGTAAATCTTGTCTACCCCTCACATCTTATGGAAGAACATTTGGGATGGGAAACACCCTTGCAGACCACCATTGAAATGCTGCCAGTGACCGTCCACTGCCATTTCCCATGTAGACATGGTGTTCTTAAGGAGCCGTGGCCTCCATGTAGACCAGTCCAAAATGAACTGGAGCATTCCCAGGGGTCTGCTGGTCCAGGCTACATCCACCACTACGTCTCTTCTTAGGTATTAAAGAATTTCTTCTCTTCCTTCAAGCTGGAATAGACATTCACCTCTGAAGAACTCAAGTTGAACATGTACTCTGGAGTTCTTCCCCTGAACTCAGGGCAGTGATGTGCCCTGACAGAGTGCTTAGTTTTATGGTGCCAAAGAGCTTTATATTCTTTCAGATTCTTATAAATCCTTGCCTAGTTATCGTGCTATAATTGTCGTTTACTTTGCTATTTCTTCTTAAGTCCCCGTTTGTTCTCCGTCCTGTCTCTTAGGCTCATCAGTACAGACAGGTAATCAATTTTCAAGCCACACTGCCAAGATATTTTGTTTATCATCCTGAAAATGCATTTTAATCACTGCAGTCTTTAACTATCCCCTTGGAAGCTTTTTAAAGGAATTGTCAGTATAAACAACAAGATTTATTGGGGAAAGCAGTCATTAAATAGCGGAGAGGGCTGATTTTTTTTTTCAAAAGAAAGGCAAAACTATTTTTAGGCCACCATCCAAAACTATCTTACTAGGGAGTAAGGTGCATTTGATTCAGAGCAGCTGTAGCACAGAGGTTCACAGATCTGATTCCTAGCATTTCTGCAGAAGATGGTAAGGACAGCTGACATCTGCTTCTGACAGGAAAAGTGTATAGATGAGTCCATGCAGCCACCAAGAGTCAACCCTGACCTAGTGCCCACCATGATATAAGACTGTGTCTGCACAGAACAAAACCGGTGTGGCTCAAAAGCAGCTTAGAGGTGGTAGCATCTGCATGCTAATGCCTTAGTCCACATTAGTGATATGAACAAATATTCGAAAATTCAAAAACCCGAATCGTATCTGACAAATGTTGACATATGAATTCGAATTGGATTTAATAACATTCTAACTTAGACATTCAAACAGATTTTGGATGATCCGAAACATTCATTTGAATGATTTGAATGTATCTGTACAAACATACGTATTTGTGCTTATAATACGGGATGAAAACAGGATGCATACAGGATAAATACAGAATGTGCACAGATACATATAACAGATACAAATGTGTCGACATTTGTATCTTTAAATACAAATGTATCATTCTAACAGATTCAAATGTTATGGATTTTAATTGGATTTTATACAGGCCCTGTGTAAATGAAATGTCTAACAAGATACTGTTTACTGATGTTTTATTGTTTACTTTGATTTTAACTAATTTTAACTTGTTTATTTTACTTGTTATTTGTTATTATTATTGCTGTTTAGATTGTATGCCTTCGGCAGGTTTTATATATTGTTTTGCTTTGTATCTGTAAAGCGCTGAGTACACGGACAGCACTATAGAAATAAATTAATAATAATAATTTTTTGACATTCGGATTTTAAACATTTGAATTGAATAGAATGTTTTGGCATTCAATTCGACTTGATTTCGAATTTAAAAAACCCCATTCATGCACACCCCTAGTCCACATTAAAGGGAAGAAAATGTATTTCCAAAGTGCATTTGAGTATTTCTATTTGGTGTTGAATCATTTATGCCTAGCTGTGCTAACACATGTTTTTTAAGCAACACATTTTTAAGGGCTCCTGTTTCAGCTTTTAGTACAGAACAGACTTTTATTTTATTTAGCATAGAGCAAATTCATTGTTATAAATTAATAAAATAGCTCAACACAAGATAGAAAACAGGAAGAGTCTGTAAAGATCACATGGTAAGATCACAAGCCTATATCTGAGGGTCTAGAGAAAAGATGTGTATATTTGTATTTTGCATTGTTTAATCAATGGGGTAGAACCAGGAGATCACTAAGGGTGCATCTACATGCCAAAAAACACTCTGGATTTAAGCTTGTTTTGTCTCAGAGCATCTCCATGCACAGCTTTACTCCGGGCTACATCAGGTGTAAAGGAGGAAAATCCGCGGCAGAAAACCCCCCATTTAAACAAGACTACATCCAACTTAGGGGGAAACCATAGATTTCCTGGGAGCATGGAGACGCTTACAAGTAGAACTAAAAGCAGCTCACTCCTTGCAGCCCTTTAGCTGTCAGATTCAGCTTCCTTCATTCATGTAAGGACAGCTGATTTAGTGCACTAGCAGAGCAGTGATCATCAGAGGCTGCATTATTAGGAGGGAGGGAGGGAGAGAGAGAGAGAGAGAGAGAGAGAGAGATGCTAAAATGGTGAGAAGAGTGAAAGCAGCTGCTTTTAATGATTTTAGCTGACTACAGAGCACCTGTCAGGCACTCGTTTGGGCCAAAGGAAGCCCTTGCTTGAATGATTGCAGGTTCAGGCAAGGGGTGGGGGGGAGAAAACCACATGGAGAAAACAAGTGGAGTTTGACGGGGGGGGGGAACAGAAGGGAGGGAAAGAGCGAGACACACACACTAGTGAAGTTTACGGGGGGGCAAAAGAGGGGAGGGAAGGGAGGGAAAGAGACAGACACACACTTGCTGTGAAAGAAAGAGGAGATTGCTGGTTTGCTTTTGCATTAAAGCAGCTGCCGTTCTTTACGTGAATGCCGGCAGCTGAGTTTGACAGCTGAACGGAGCCTGGCATTGCTCCAGTGGGTGGGGCGTGGGGAGAAAAAGATGCGGTCTTACAAAAAACAGTTTCCATGGGGACAGGAAAATGCGATTTTAACCCGCATTGCTCCAAACCACATGGGGCTGCTTTATTGCAAGTTACAATGTGGATTTTTTAAAATCACATCAATAGCAAAGCAATTAGCTCCCATGGAGACGCGCCCTAAGATTGTCTGGTTGCCACACCTTCGGGGTTTAGATAGTGGACTCAAAGTGACTGGTCTTTAGCACCACCCAAGGGACACATGCGAATTAAGGAGCATCACAGACGCAAGCAATCGTCCCCTTACAAAGCAGACTGGGATCTTCATTATAATACTTGAACGTGAATTCCTGCATGTAATTATTTATTTATATGCATTTTTATCCCACCCTATACACAAAGGTCTCAGGGCAGGTGACAGCAATAGAAAAACAAATGAATAAATTAAACTAAAAGATGCTAAAATAATAACTGGACATATTTACTGAAGGTGCCTGGCACACCTCAGATAGAAGGCTTTTCTGTGGTCTGGGGACCACCACCGAGAAGGCCCTATCCTAGATTCACTTAACTACTTAAGGAGGTGGTATGACCTAGAGGGCCTCACTTGCAGATCTTAAGGCCAATGGTATATGTGAGCTGGAATATTGGTGTGTCTTTATAGAAAGTCTGGAAAGTCAACATTTTATACTACATTATTACTTCATAATGATGTCTTTATGCTTGTTTATTTCCAAAAAAGTTCAAAGTAGAGAACATTACTTCATTTCACTCAATTTTAGAGAGATAATAACTATACGGAATAGGGACTCATCCAAGGTAATCCGTTGGCCTTTCACAGCCAAGTGAGGATCAGTAGTTGCCACCGTTGAATCAAAACATTTCAGTCGAAATCAAAATTCATCACAGATGGAATAATCTTTGCTGACTAGCAGCCATTCTCAGACTATTCCCTCCTCAGTATGTCTTATTTGTTCCCTCTTATTCCAGTCTCCTTAATTTAAAACAGATTGAAAGATGATATTATAATTCATTTTCCTCCTTTCTTTTCGACCCTTGTTTTGCAGCTTGGTAGAATAATGCGAGGCCCTTTTATGAAGTTCGTGGCACATGCAGCCTCCTTCACAATTTTTCTTGGACTTCTGGTCATGAATGCAGCGGACCGGTTCGATGGCACGAAACTGAAGCCTAATGAAACCAAAACAGATAGTGCTAAGCAGCTGTTCAGGATGAAAACATCGTGCTTCTCGTGGATGGAAATGCTAATTATCTCATGGGTAATAGGTAACTAAATAAACAAGGTTTCCAACCACAATAAAAGACTGACACTTACCTAGGTGCTTACCTCTTACAACATCAAAGAAAAAGGCACAAGTGAATGCTTGAATTTCTCATTCGTTTCTATTGATTTTGTATCCCCAAAGTACCACTGGATAGGCTTTCTTCCTTTTTTCCTTCCTCCTTTTCCTTTTCCTTCCAAAAGTTACATGGGCATTGGGTGAAATTGTTCAAATGTCAGATGGTCTGCATAAGTAAATACTTAATTAATCACATATGCCACCTTTGTGCCAGTTACCAGATTGCAATAGCCAAGCATTTCTTACCCAGAACAATTTAATCTAGATTGAACATTAGACAGGTCACATCATAACACCTTTGGAGCTTGCAAGTGTCACTCTGGTAGTACTGTATATTCCAGTATATAAGACTGGGTGTATAAGATGACCCCCAACTTTTCAAGTTAAAATATAGAGTTTGGGATATACTCGCCATGTAAAAAGATGACACCTGGTGTATAAGATGACTTTGAGAAGATTTTCCTGGGTTAAAAAGTAGTCTTATATGCCAGAATATACGGTATCCAGATTAGCAAATTAAATCCGGTGTTATAACAAAATACACAGCTTAACTGCTGCGAAGCCATGACGCACCGTCCAGATTTCTATGCACAGTATAGAAAAGGTGGATAGAGAAAATTTATTTTCTCTTATCACACAATACTAGAACCAGGGGGCACTCTATGAAGCTGATGGGTAGGAGAGTCAGGCCTGACAGGGGAAAGTATTTCTTCACCCAGAGGGTCATCGGCTTATGGAATGTGCTGCCAGAAGAGGTGGTGACAGCTACCAGTCTGGATGCCTTTAAGGTAGGGTTAGACAAATTTATGGATGACAGATGTATCAATGGCTACTAGAATAAATGCCTAGATGCATCTTTCAGGCTGGTGGTGGGGGGAGGAACTAAGGCCATCTGCTGGGACTTGAGAGCAGGAGAAGGTTTGTCCTTGTCTCTGCTTGAGATGCCCATGAGCATTTGGTGGGCCACTGTGTGTGACAGGATGCTGGACTAGATGGGCTGTGGCCTGATCCTGCAAGGCGTCTCTTATGTTCTTATGCCCTCACAGCTTTCTCAGAGAAAGCTGCAATACTTCTGTGGTGCATACGGTGAGGCGCGTGTCAATTGGGATAGAGCAGCCAAAGGGAGCTGAGCTGCTGGCCCAGCTCTCGTTCGCTGTTCTCGCCGTCCTGTCCGGACTGTGAGGAACATTCAGATTTACATGAAGTAGCGGTGGCATGATGCACCGCTGCTATGCTGTATAGGGCATCAGGTGCGACACCCGCGCCCTAACTGCACTTTGGAATGTGCAGTATCTTTAAGTCTGCACACACCCTCTGTTACTAATTCATTTCTAATTTCCATTTCAGAAGCCTAGAAAAAAAGAGTGCACATGCTATTATTGATATAAAAATAAAAGGTGAAAAATGTCATTCTTTTCTTTTTCTTTCTTTCTCGGTGGTAAGAAGGGTAGAAGAGAGAAAGAACAACTTATTTTGAAAGCATCCAGGTCCTGGTGAACTGTTCTGTAAACCTGATGACATACATCAGATGAAATCAAAGCTCTTTCCTTTCAGGATAGATTGTCTGAAGAAGAAAAGGCCCATTTCAAAAAGAAAAGTCTGCTGCAGCTACAGTATAATCATGTAACATTAATGAGCATATTAAAATACCGCCAGGGCACTCGGGATATTATTAGTACTTCTACATCAGATAAGCTCAGCTTAGTAACAGGAAGTTCTTCAGTTAACTAAATGCTGCTAGACATTAGACACAAATAAAAATGAAATTAAAAAGAAAACAAATGAAATAAGAATTGTGGGGGATAATTACAGATTGTAAAATTTGCAAAAGAAACCCCCACACACATTTAAGATAATAATCTTGTTCCAACACACGTTCTTTTACATATTAGTGGGCTAAATAAAAGAAAAATGCTATACTTGAATTTTCTAATTTTTGTTCCCTTTCTACTTCCTTCTCTTCAAAGGTTCATTCAAATGCACAAGCTAGATGCTGAAACATGTTCCTAATGCTGATGGATACAATTTGGTTATAAACTAGGCATTCGTATACAGTGCGTACAAACACTGGAGATAATGCATACACCATGAAAACTACATCCCTTTAAAATTTATGCATCCTAAAGTGAGAAATGGAACAATATTCCATTTGAATAGACTTTGTCAGTTGAACAATATTTGAAAGTTAGATTTCTGAACATTTGTGTGCATTTGTTCCAGACCTGAATCTCTGGTCCATCATTTCCTTCATCAACAATACCATGTAAAACATGAAAGTTACATGCTGCCCCCAGACTAGCAGAATAAATCTGCAGTTAAATGTAAAAGTGCAGCGTCCTTACTGCATGGTGACGACTGGGCATCCCAGCTCGAAAGCCAGCTCTGTAGGTTCCGCATCGGAGCTGTGAGAGCTGAGTCAGTTCACACTGTCACACAGGTTGTGGCAGCCAGTTGAGCTGCCCTTCCTGCTCTCCTCTTGCTGTTCTCACTGATGTGCCTTCATTGGAGGGAAACTTTGGCTTTTGTTTATACTGCACAGGAAGTGCCCTTTTTCCAGCATTAAGGTTAAGTGCGCAGTCCTAATCGGATAATGCTACACCACAACGATCCATCAATCGTCATGTGTGACGCCTCGATTGGGACTGCGCATTCCATTGTGCAGTATAAACGTGTCTGGATGTAGCCATAGTCTGTATTGTTACCTTTTCCAGTGCAAGATAAAAATGAAAAACTGCAGCTTGCCTGGAATTTCATCCTTTCTTTCCCCCTTTTGCAGGATCAGTTCATATCACTGGTAGATTGGGACTGTCAAGGTACTGGGGAAGGACTGAGGCGTTGACTGAAACTTTCCTCTGTCCATAATCTTTTCAAACCACATTTTAATGCACAGTATATCAAAGTAAAGTTTAGGAAGATCAAAGGGGAGCTTCTAATTTAATCCTTGTCCATCCTCCACAACCCTTGAAAAAGTGCTCTTTGAACCTCTGGTGCTGGCTATAGAGCAAAAACGTAGGAAGCCCGGTAGTTTAGGGGATACTTGGAATGGTCTAATATTAAATCAAAAAATAGATTCCAAAGGAACCTCAACTTTAGAGCAAAAATGTAGGAACCCCCGTATTTTAGGGGATACTTGGAATGGTCTAATATTAAATTAAAAAATGGATTCCAAAGGAACTTCAACTTTGCTAATGAACAAAGGCCTTTTTGCACCCATGGTAAGCATAGGGACAGGTCCCAGCATTTGCATTATGAACGCTGGACCCGTAACGAAACTACTCAGCATTTACCTTAGTGCTGTTGAAGTGTGGACGCTCCTGTCTGAAAGTGTCTGCCTCATTGCATGCTGGGCTGTAGCTACCGTGATTATGCACCATGCTGCATGACTGCACGCCTGCAGCCAAAGCACTCTCACACAGCCTTCCCCCAGAAGCAGATGTGAACGCTGTGTCTGAGGCTGTACTAGGAGCACCTTAGCATTCCTGAGGTGTTTTTCCACTGTCAGAAAGTACCCATTTTTGTACCCATTAAGGACCCATTTGGGTGTGAGCCGGATGATCCCATTTCCACCATGGCACCCATTTGAGACCCAATTGTTTCGACTGCCACTGGGGAAATCTGGATCAAATGGGTACTTTCTGGCCTTTAATCTGGATTTTCTGTAGACCCTATTAATGGGGTCTACAGTGGGGTCTTCAGGCAGAAAATCCGGATTAAAAGGAGCCTGTTTCCATTCTTGTGTGGCAATGGGGTCTAGAGGAGGCTAGGGGGAAGGGGCACCCGTGGCGGGGGGGAGCCCCAAAACCTCAGCTTCGAAGTCATTTCGAAGTCACTTTGAAGTCTGTGCAAAATAGCTCTGAAGTGTCTTTGAAGTCTGTGCTGATCTTCAGAGTGAACTTCAAAGTGACTCCGAAGTGATTCCGAGGTCACTTCGAAGTTCACTCCAAAGATCAGCACAGACTTCAATGGAGCTGTTTTCACAGACTTTGAAGTGACTTCGAAATGACTTCAAAGCCGCTTCGGAGATTGCACCCCCTGTCCCCCCAAACACCTGGGGTGACAAGCAGACCCCTCATGGGTAGATCCGGATTTCCAAATGGGTGCTCCGGTGTTTCCACGGCAGGAAGGCTAGCACCCATTGCTATTGGGTGCTGGACCATCCATGGAAACACATTAGGTACTTTCCTTAATCCGGATCTACTAGATCCGGATTAAGGAATGTACCCATTCCATAGGTCCGGATTAAAGGAGCGCGGTGGAAAAACACCCCTGGTGTAGCTGTGGAGCAGTTTTTACTAGGGGACAACCGCGTACCCTGGGAAGACAGAAGTAGTTCCACAGTGTGCAGATGACCGTGTTGGAGTATCCCCAGGCTGTTGCCATCTTCAGAGTGTGATAGGGCTCAAAGTTCATGGGTGCTACAGAATGGTCAGAGAATCAGAAGTTCATTGCTCAGAATTTACCATTTCCACATTCAACCTGAGTTGTGCCTTCCTTTCCCCACAATACATTACCGTATCTCTCCTCCTAACTCTTCATTTCCTTCATTACTGGCAAACTGGCTTATTATGGCTTGTGTGGCAGTAGCTTGTGGAAGGGCCTTTTCTGTGGTGGCCCACAGCACAAATACACCAGAATACTGCATGGGTTTCAGTGTCTGGTTGAAACATCTCTCCACCAGACTCTTGATGGTTCCTGAAATGGGAGGGTGGTACTGTAATTAAGTTTTAAAATTAAAAATGTTCTATTGATTTTATTGTTGTTTGTGTTTTTATGAATGCTGTCTCCTACCCTGGGACAAAATGGTGAAGGACAGGATATGAATACTTCATTTACATGTGCCATGGTCACATTTCTATTATTATTCAACAAATCAGAAAGCTGAAATCTTATATTACTTTGTTAACACAGTTTCTTTCAACCCAAATGTGAGGTCCAGGAGCAGTCTACAGTCTGCTGCTTCACCTTTTCTGTGGGCGCCCCCCAGTGCGGCAACATCTTAAATGGTTTAGGTGGGTAGGTTGACACCAAAGCAAACAGAGGCCCTTCCTGCACTGGGTCTTATTCTGGATTGTATCCAGGAACAGGGGCCTCTGTCTGTGTGCTGTTGCAAACTATGGCAGGTCCCTACTCCAGAATATAATCCAGGATAAGGCCCAGTGCAGAAAGGGACAAGAACTCTGCACCCAGTCTGAAAGCTGAAGCAGATCATTTGATTTGTTCTGCTTCCAGGTTAAATTTAAAAGCAGTGTGTGATGTATTTCAGCTTCAAGGGAGATCAGTGAATCTCTTTGCAGTGCTTCTGGGTGAGTCTCTGGACAGTGTCTACTTTTGTGCACTAAGTACTGGAACCAGAAGGTGTTTCTTAATGGGCCCAAAAACCTCTTTGTGGGTAGGGAAGGAAGAAAGAACTCAGCTGCAACCTTGGCAGGATGGTGGCAAACGGTTTGAGAGTTTACAGCGTCTTCATTTTGCCCTCCTGGCTACTAGATTAAGCTGGCTGAGTCAAGAGATACTGCCTGTAAATTACCATTTTCCACATGATCTGCGTATTATTCTTTTTAATATAAAATAGGGGGTAGGTGCAATCATTAGGTATATGAATAAAGGATTGTGATTTAATTTGTGGCTCCTTCTTGCCAAACTGGGAATTTAAAATTAAGAACATGAAAGGAACCCTTCTGGATTGGGCCACAGCCCATCTAGCATCCTGTCTCATAAAGTGGTTCATCAATTGCTTCTGGGTATTCTCAAGCAGAAGACAAGAGCAAAATCTTCTCTTAACTCCCTGCAAACAGCCTTTAGAGGCATCCTGCCTGTCTCTGTTCTGGAGGCAGACCCTAGGCACCCAAGCTAATAGCCATTGATACACCTGACCCCCCATGAATTTGTTTTAACTTTTTCTTAGCGTTATATAGGCATTATGGTGTATGGCTGGCAACCAAACTCCATTTCCTTTACCCTATCATTATATGTATAGAAGACTAATGTGGTCTGACATTTCTTTCCCCTTACTTAGGTATGATATGGTCTGAATGTAAAGAAATATGGTCCCAAGGCCCCAAGGAATACCTCTTCGAGTTGTGGAATATGCTAGATTTTGGTATGCTAGCTATTTTTGCAGCTTCATTCATTGCAAGGTTCATGGCCTTCTGGCATGCTTCCAGGGCTCAGAACATTGTTGATGCTGATACAGATATGAAGGACTTGTCGACAGCCACGCTGCGTCCCAATATAAAATACTATACTTTGGGTGAGTTTATGATTGAGCAGTTAAGATTTGTAGTTATTTAAGTTTTATTTTTATTTGGTTTCAAGGGATGAATGCAACCAAGAAACGATCACCCTGACTACATTATGAGATACCAAGGAAATGGTGATCCAAGGCCCTTTCTGTATGAACCCTTAATCCAGATTAAGGACACACATAATAAGCATCTGGGCTTCTAGATCTGCATGTTAAGGTGGGTCTATGAGGCTCCAACCCCCACTGGAACACCTTGATATGTTTTAGATGGATCCTAATCAGAGACGTCCTACTAGTAGACTCATTTAATCAGGTCTACCAGTGGGATCAGCAACCCTGATCTAGAACATGGGAGGTGCGCAGAAGGCATGCCTCTGATTTTGGGACTTGCAGAGGCACATTTCAGTGGGGTGCCATAGTGCCATGCACCCATGCATCCACAGACACACACACCAGATCTAGAACTGAACTAGAGCTCAAGGAAAGGTAGAGAATGGAAATTAGAGTAGATTTGACTTAATCGTGTCTCTGAAGGATTCAGTTAATTGAAATTGATTCAAATTTCATTAATTTTTAGTTAAAATTTAACTAAAACATAAAACATGATTTAAATCATAATTTAAATTCTTATCGAGGAGGCTCATAACGATAAATTTTAATAGAAGTGCATTATAGTCACAATGTAATAATTACTACATATTCATTAGAAATTAGGTAGATATTACACTTTATAAAGCAATTGTTCTAAAATGTTTGCGGACTAATTTTCATTAAAAAAAAAACAAAAACCCTCTATGATAATTCTGTTATTTTAATGCTAAAGCAGATATCTAATTATAAAGTCATTTAGGACAGGAGATGAATTGCTAATATTCGGTTAATCATAGTTTTTGCGTCATATGCCAAAATCACCATCCAACAAGCTGTCACATTGTACTAATAAGTTTTTTAAAAAAATTCTGGTTATTTCCCCCCTCCAATGGCCAATAATATTAGCAAAACAAGCACATGTCTCTTTGAATAGTTAACTATTTCAGTTTTTAAATAAATGTAAATCAGATAATTTTCAACCAATAGGGAAGGCACAGCAGAAATGTCTTAAGGATTTGCATTAATATGATCTTTTCACTTTTGCTTTTTCTTCCTGTTACCCTTCATATTTCCTATTCCACTGCTATCCATTCTTTGGAAGTTAACCTGCCTTTCTTCTTAAGGAACTCAAGAGCAAAATGTCAAAGATTATTCTTCATAAAAAAATATAAGGACAGGAATACCCAGTAGACATCAACTACTCTGAGAATGCAAGCACCTTTAAAAAAATAATGAGAAGCTTCAGCTTATTCCTCAATAGTCAGAACAGCAGTGAAGGCTATTTTGCCATGGAGCTCTGGAAAACATCGCTGTAGAAGGTGTTGACAACCTTTTCTCAAAGACACATAAGTGCCTTTCCTATTCCCAAGTGCTGTAGAGACCGAGAACTTCAAATATTTGTTCATATAACTAAGGCAGCTTCCACCTCATTGTAGAAGCAACATACTAGATGCAGATTAGTCAGAGGCTGTGTCCCCATGCAAGCCGTTTGGTTCTGATGGGGCTCATAATTGACTGTGTGAGGGACCGAGATCAAATATTGCCCGTCCCCATGCCATTACCAGTAATGCAGGACCAGTGCCATCTCCTCTCCACCCCCTTTCTCCTCATTGGAAGCAGGATTGACACCCGACCCCTGTGCCACCCACTGCAAATGCTGCATCTCCCCCCCCCTTTAGCGGCACAGAGGAGCCAGGACTGAACAGCAAAAATAATAATTAAAGCCCCCCAGCAGTTTGAGCAAAGCCGCTATGAGATTTGGCAGCATTTGAACAGTTTTGCGCACCTTCGCTTCACCCAGAAACTGCAAGAACACCCAGCAAGCAGAAAAGGGAGAAAAATCAAATCATTATCCTGCCTGCCTTGGTGATCAGGGAAGGGGAGTGGAATACTTGTATAAAGGCCGCTTGACCCCCTCATAGTTTTGGTTTTAACACCATTTAGTCCCAAAAAATCTCAGCGATTGCAATCTCCAGTGTACAGGGCAGGAACAGCGAGCACAGGACATGAAACTCCACCTCCCAGTGACGCAAGCGCCAGTCTCCTCCCCAAATAGCCTGGGACCGTCTCCATGCGCAGGCTCGACTCACAAAACAATGCGTGCTGAGACATCAAACCATGACGAGAACAGGTTTTTTGGCCGCATCCCCATGCAAGCTGTTCGGCACAGATTGGGTTCACATTGGACCGGGTGTGGGACCAAGATCAAGCCTTGGCCATCCCCATGCCATTCCCAGTAAAAGGGGCTGGGGGTGGATTCAGCCATCCCATGCAAACCACACCAAACCCCAGGAGAGGCTTGGGTTTACTCCAATTTCCAGGCAAGCAAGTAGCTTGTCTGGAAAAGGGAGTAAACACAAGCGTCTCCTGGGATCGTGAACCCCCTGTTCACATTCCTGGCTGCCAGGCTTGGTTTTACTCTGATTTTCGGGCTAGCTGCTTACTTGCCTGGAAAGGAGCGTAAAACCAAATCCAGGACTGTTCCCATGCATAGGCTCAGCTCGGATCAAATAGCCCAAACCGTGCCTAGACTTGTTTTTTCCAGGACCAAATTTCGTCCTGGTTTGGGTGATCTGGTCCAAGAAAATCGAGCCAAATAAAAAGTGCATGGGGACGGCCCCTCGCCAACCTGATTTTGGTTCGGGACCAAACGTGCATGAGGACGTGCCCTTCCAGTACCAAATTTGGTCCTGATTTGACTGATTTGGTCTGCGGAAATTGGACCAAATCTAAAATGCATGGGGATGCCCTTTCCTGAATTCGATTTCGATTTGGATGAAAATGTGCATGGGGACACACCCAGAGTGAATTTCATTTTCTGCGCTGAAAGCTTTCCAGTGGTGGCATGCTATTTGCATGCCTGCTTCTTCTCCCAGCAGTGACGACTTTGAAGCCAGAAGAACTTTTGTTCCGAGGTTCATTATTTCCAGAGCAGAGAACAGGAATTGCTGCAGGAAGTTGGCAATTTTCTTGTGCTCTGCACAATAGGGAGCACTTACAGCTAAGTGAGTTTTCCAGGACACAGGATGGTGTATATCCTGCACCCTGAGAGCACTATTGTGGTGGAACAAGGTGCAAAGATGCACTGCTCCTGTTCCATCTGATCAATATTTATTTATTCGGTTAGTTAGTTAGTTAGTTAGTTAGTTAGTTAGTTAGGTAGGTAGGTAGGTAGGTAGGTAGGTAGTTCCACCCCATATCCCAGGATCTTTGGGCGGCCTACAATAAAAAACCATATACAACCAAACATTGAATACATAACTCATTAAAACGTAGCGCTAGAGTGGTGCCCAATGACCTTAATAAAAAAGCCAGGTCCTTACTTGGCACTTAAAAGTGAAAAGGGTAGGTGCTAAATGGGCCTCCAGAGGAAGAGTGTTCCATAACTGGGGTGACACAACTGAGAAGGCCCTTCCCCATGTCTCAATACAATGTATTTCATTAATTGGTGGGACATGGAGGAGCCATATTAAACCTCGGGCAGGTCTGTACCAAGTCCCCATACAGATCTCGCCCATGTCACAGATTTGTGCCTCAAAATATTAAACAAAAACTATTGTGTTTTTCTCTTTTTAGCAAGAATAGACTGGGACCCGTCGGACCCTCAAATCATATCTGAAGGCCTATACGCAATTGCTGTAGTATTAAGCTTCTCAAGAATTGCCTACATTTTGCCAGCCAATGAAAGCTTTGGACCACTGCAGATATCACTTGGTAGAACTGTGAAAGATATATTCAAGTTCATGGTCATATTTATCATGGTATTTGTCGCCTTCATGATAGGGATGTTTAATCTCTACTCATATTACCTGGGTGCGAAGCAAAACGAAGCCTTCACTACGTAAGTTAAGAGTCCTGAGTCTTCCTTGACTGAATTTCCCAGTAATGCTTTTAATCTTGTAATGCCAAATACTGTGGAACAATCTGAAGGATTCTTCTGCTGCTTTCAAATTCTTGGATGCCCACAACCACACATTTAGGGTAGATACCCCTCATTTATTCACATTAGAAAAGGGATAGTGCCGGTTCCAGAGGTTGTGGATTTTATTTATTTATTTATTCATTTTATTTATTTACATTTTTATCTTGGCCTATACCCAGAGGTCTCTGGGCGGGTAACAATGCCTAAAATCAAACATCGTTCAAACAATAACAGCATCTGCAAGTAGGAAGAGAAAAGTGTATCCCCATTTTCAACTGAAGGCCAGGGCAAAGACGTGCGACTTCACTGCCTTCCTAAACGTGTACAATGAGGGTGGTACATAAGAACATAAGAACATAAGAGAAGCCTTGCTGGATCAGGCCACAGCCCATCTAGTCCAGCATCCTGTCGCACACAGTGGCCCACCAAATGCTCATGGGCATCTCAAGCAGAGACAAGGACAAACCTTCTCCTGCTCTCGAGTCCCAGCAGATGGCCTTTGAAGCGCCTCAGTTCCTTCCCCCCCCCAGCCTGGAAGATGCATCTAGGCATTCGTTCTAGTAGCCATTGATACATCTGTCATCCATAAATTTGTCTAACCCTACCTTAAAGCCATCCAGACTGGTAGCTGTCACCACCTCTTCCGGCAGCACATTCCATAAGCCAATGACCCTCTGGGTGAAGAAATACTTCCCCCTGTCAGACCTTATTCTCCTACCCATCAGCTTCATAGAGTGCCCCCTGGTTCTAGTGTTGTGCGATAGAGAAAAGAAATTTTCTCTATCCACCCTTTCTATACCGTGCATAATTTTATATACTTCAATCAGGTCCCCTCTCAAACGCCGTCTCTCCAGACTGAAGAGGCCTAGACGTTGCAGCCTGGTTTCGTAAGGGAGGTGTTCCAGACCCTTAATCATTCTGGTTGCCCTTCTCTGCACCTTCTCTAGTTCCACAATATCCTTTTTGAGGTGTGGTAGACATACCTAAAGGGAAGACTCTTCCATCGCCTAGGGGTCATCACTGAGAAGGTCCTCTCCCAGGTGCCCTCTCCCTTTTGCTGCTGATGGTGGTGGGACAACCAGGAGGACCTCCCCTCCAGATCTTAAGGCAGGTTGATATGGGAGTAGACATTCCTTCAGATATTTGAGTCCCAAGTCATTTAGGACCTTGTAAGTTAAAGTTAAATTGGGCTTGGTAGTGAATTGGCAGCCAGTGCAACTCTTTTAAGGCCGGTGTGATGTGCATCCAACCAGCTGTCCCGGTCAGCAATCTAGCTGCTGCATTCTTCACTAGCTGCAGTTTCCGAACCATCTTCAAGGTCATTACAGTAGTCTAGTCTGGAGGTTACCAGAGCATGGATAACTGTGGCCAAGTCATCTCTGTCCAGAAAAGGCTTCAGCTGGAGCACCAGCCTTAGTTGGGAATAGGTGCTCTTGGCCACAGCCTCCACCTGAGCTTCAAGCATCTGCAGAGTCCAGGAGCACTTCCAAATTTCACACCTATCCCTTCCAGGACATTACATCTCCCTCAAGGACAGGGGGGGTTGTCCTTCCCTTAACTCTACATGACGAGAGGCAGCTGGGAAATAGTTTCCAAAGAAGATCTCAAAGCCTGGGAAGGGCTGTTGCCCTTCAGATGACTTATGGAGGACACACTTAAAATCTTCTCTCTGACCATAGCCATATCTTCACTTTAAACTTTATTCAGTCCATCTTCAGATGACTGCTCACATCTCTTCATTTCTATCAATTTTATTGTGGATTTTCCATTCAGGAAAGTCCAAATGGAGGTGGAAGGTGAAGGTGTGACCATAGACTCTGATTCCTATTCTTGATAATGGGTGTTTTTCCACTGTCACTAGAAGTACTCATTAAGTACCCATTAATGGGTACAAAAATGCCATTACATAGCCATTTATGGGTACTTAATGGGTACTTTTAGTGACAGTGGAAAAACACCCAACGTTAGGTCAAGTTACCTTTGTCATTGAAAGAGCACTGAAGGGAAAAACTTTAGTCAAATGTATGTAGTCTTAATTTCAAGTGTCCTTGACCTTATTTATGTATTTCATCTAATTTATAATCTGTTCTTTCTTAGGGCCCAGCTGCACCTAAATTTCATTCCAGATTTGACCCACCTTCTGGGTGGTAGATCACACCAGCCATTTTCCAACATAAAAGCAATATATATATTAATTAAAACAGTATTAAAAATCAAGTAGGGAATTTTCAGCAATCATTTATCGACATGGGAAAAACTGGGTAAACAGACGAGTTTTCAACAACTGAAAGATATAATAGTAAACACCCTATGATCATGTAAGGGGAGAACTTTCCAGAATATGGGCCCCACCACAGAGAAGGCTCTGAGACTAAGGATTTGTCATCTCCCCAATTCATATTCATTAAACTATCACACGCTGGTGAGGCTGAATGAAAACAGGGTAAAAATGCTTTAAATGAATAGAGTTGTATAAAGGGAGAAAAATAAAAACTGCCATCAAATTGCTTATGAAAATAGAATGATACAGAGAAAACGGAAGATGGGAAATAAACAGGAACAGAAATTAACTGCCAACGATCCATCCCAAGCCTCAATAAATCATCTTGACACACAATATACCTTTTCCTGACAGTGTTATACTGCAAGACTGACAGCATATTTATGTGTATACTTTCTTTGTGAAATCTATTATTTCAAAATGTTACCATTTATTTCCTGATTTCTTTTTTCTTCAAATGCAAAAGCAGATGTTAATTGTGTCCTGTAAAGATGATCATTTGACATTATCATCACATACCAGCTTTCTCTGCACCATTAACAAATTGAAGACACACGATAACACTATTCATGATAACGTTACATTTTTATAAACCTCCCACTGCTGTGCGTTCACGTTCTTAATTCTCTTTCCCCCTCTTTCAGAGTAGAAGAAAGCTTCAAGACCTTGTTCTGGGCAATATTTGGACTGTCAGAAGTAAAGTCAGTCGTGATAAATTACAAGCACAAATTTATTGAGAACATTGGCTATGTTCTTTATGGGGTTTACAATGTTACCATGGTTATTGTTCTTTTGAACATGCTTATTGCAATGATCAACAGCTCATTTCAAGAGATTGAGGTAAAAATCAGTTCATTTCTCTTTAACTTACTTATTGGGCTATAGTTGTTTTGGAATCTATTGCTCTTTAGACTCCTTCTATACAGGGTTGTATTAGGGGTGATTTGAGAAAGGGCTTCAAGATGCCCCCATCCCAGGCTGTACGCAAGGAGTGCATCAGAGCCACCTCAAGAGAGACCATGTGTGGCCCTCATGTTACCAAGTCTTCTTCAATCCACCATTTCTAGCACATAATGTTCATGAGAGGAGAGAGCGGCAGACCGGTGTGTGAACAATCCCACTTTGAAACCTTCTCTAATCCACCTTTTCTAGCACAGAACATTCATGAGAGGAAAGAGGAGCAGACGGTTGTTTGAACACACCTGTTTGCCCTGGCCTTTGGCTAAATAAGGAAATGGCCATTCCTCCCCACATTCAGGCACTCTTATGGTTTTAATATCTTCATTTTATATTTCGCTTTTAATGTTGTAACTTGCCCCAAGACCTTTGGGTATAGGGGGGATAAAAATTCAAACTAAACAAACAAACGTACATGCCCGTTTTGTGCAAGCATCTCACTGGCAAAGGCCAATTTCTGGGGCCTTTTCTGTCACGAAGGAGATCCTTTCGTATACAGAGCTGATGACAATGGTGGAAGTGAGGCAAGGGACATGTGGATGAGGCACGGGAGATCCAATTTCTAGCAGAAATTCTAGAGACACAAAAAAACTCTGTTGTTTGGTACAGCTATGGGACGGAGTCGTAGGCTGTGGTAGGGTTTAATCTAGCTTCAGTCCACTTTCAGAATGAGAGAATACATCAGCAGAGTGATGAGCAGTTTTCTTTCAGTGTTAAATAACTTAGAAAAATCACCTTTGGGATAGATAATGTGGAAGGAAAATTAGTGGTCACTTTTCTGATGTATTCCCTTGTTCTGAAAGTAGACTGAAGCTGAATTATACCTGAGGTGTGACCTCAGCCCTAGTGGCTTTGTGAACACATCTGTACAGTTTTTCTGAAAGATGCGTTAGTGGTTTTAACACGTCGAGAAGATGCTGTGGATTCAAACTGAGACCCTCCACTTTCCAGCCAGTTGCCCTGTCCCCGAGTTTCCTGAGATCTGAGCCCCCAGCCAAATGGCACTTGGGTTGTGTTACAGATGACCACTGACGGACTCTTCTTTTTCCCCTCCAGGATGACGCTGATGTGGAGTGGAAGTTTGCGAGAGCAAAATTATGGTTCTCCTATTTTGAGGAGGGGAGAACACTCCCGGTACCCTTTAACTTAGTGCCTAGCCCCAAATCTCTTCTTTACCTTTCACTCAGAATAAGGAAGTGGATGTGTAAATTATTACTGTGCCACAAGAAAGGTTTTCGGGAAGATGCAGAAATGAATCAGGTAACTGAAAACATGACCCACCACAATCTTTGCTTATCTAGTGCTAGTAAAGAAAGCCAATGTTTGAAGAAGAGGACTTAAAACATAACCATAACCATAACCATCATGATCAATTTATTTTTTTTAGTATACCACCTTCCCACAGTATACTCAGTTTGGTTTACAAACTATTAACAAACAAAATACAGGCTGTGTCCAGACTTACAGATACTGCGCAGTCAGGGCATGGGCGTCACACCTGATGACCAATATTTCATAGCTGTGGTGCATTATGCCGCTGCTACTGTGAATTTACCTACTGCCGAGTGATGAGCACTCACTCTGCAGTTTCAGGTAAATTAGAAGTTTCCCACCAGTCTGGATAGGATGGCGAGAACAGAGAATGAGAACTGAGCCTGCAGCTCAGCTCCCATTGGCTACCCCCTCCCACATGATGCGCACTTCACCACACGTGCCATAGAAGTATCACAGCTTTCTGTGAGATAGCTGCAAGGCTGGAGTCCGGGAGGCCCTTCATAGCTTTGCAGCCAGGTAAGCTGTGTATTTTGTTATAATTGCAGATTTAATCCACTAATCTGGACCCAGCAAGAGATTATTAAACAAGAATCCCCCAAAATCAGTGTTAGGCCCTTTTCGCATGGGCCTTTATTCTGAACTAAAGGCAGATCTATGAGGTCCCATACCCGGCTTGTATGGCTAAACCTACTTTAGACAGAGCATGATCCTGATCAAGGAGGCCATGATCAGGATAACTGTAGACCCATTTAATCGGATCTACCCGAGGGCCTTATCCAGAATAGAGGCTTGCAGAAGGCATACTTCACATGTTCAAGGCTACCATGAACACATTTTGGAACATGCCACGAGAATGCATCCCCTAGAGCCCCAAGGCTAGGAGCATTTACCTTGCAGGGAGGTGGCATCTCAAAGTCAGGATCTTTCTGCACTGGCTGCGGAAACCCCATTAGGAACACATTAAAGACACATACAGGACACATATAAGACGTACCTTCCGCATTGGAGGCTGGATCTGGGACTCTTCACGGCGGCCGCTTCCGTACACCAGCATGCGAAACCCGTTCTTAATGGGGTCTCGCTGCCGAAAGATCCGGCCTCTGGGAAGACCTCAAAAATTAGGCCTTCCATCCAGCTCCTCACCTCGATCCGTTCGGAAGCAAGATGCTTCCGCATGTGGAGAGGCGAGGGGCCGGATGTGCCGGTGGCCACCATCTTCGGGAGGGCGGAAGCAGGCCAAGCTGCCACTGAAGCCCCTCCCCCATGTGCCATGTGCTGGCCGAAACGTGCAGTGACTGGCAGCTGCATGCTCCAGTCCTGCGGGTCTGGGGGCGGCGTCGGTGGTGTGGGAGGCCGGATGCCCTTTGGAACGGGTGCTGCCACCTCTGCACAGCACCCAGGGGATCCAGCCGGCTGAATCTGTCCTCCCCATGTGTGTGTGGACGCGGGAAGCCTCCAAGGATCTGTCCCTATTTCGGATGGATCCTCAGGAGGGTGGATCAACGGGAAATGGATTTTCTTTTATCCATTTCTTGGTGGCAGGTGTGGAAGCACTCTCAGAGTATTAACTGGGGAAAACTATTCAGTGCAAAAGCTCTTCCTTTCCTGCCTTTCCTACTCTAAGGAAAATGTTAAAGTCGACATGTAGGAATACTCAGCTCATTCAGATTAGTGAATGTTTGCAAGATATGTTGATGAACCATTCTAATGAGATAATCAAGATGGCAGGTGAAAGAAATGATTATTTACGTAGTTGTCAATAATGCTGAGGGAAGAGTTGGAAGGCAGCTTCTGCTGGATAACAAGGTGTGTGGAAATCAAGCTGAATCTGCCACCAAGTGGTTTGGTTGTGTGTTGCAATGCATTGTGCACCAGGTTTCACTTTGGTTTATGAAAAGATCGGAGTAACTGTCGTAGGGGTGTGTATTCCATTCCATTCTCTTTTTACTTGTATACCGCCTTTCCAAAGAAACTTTTGCTCGTGGCGGTTTACAACAAACAAACAAAAAAGAAAAATACCATGAGAATACATCAAGGAAATACAGCAAGTAAATACAAGTAAAAACTAAACTAAATAAAACATCAAATATATATCATAAGCAATGTACAAAATTCTACCAATAAGCTATGTAATCTAGAAAATATTAATAATGTTTGCTTATAACATCCTTTCCACCACAAGGTGGAACAACACTTATAATCAACAACTTAAATAAATTAAAAATATATATATTTTGCCCAAGGCAGTTTATACAGTACAGAAAGAAAAAGCATCAAACAGTACATTGCATACTATAATAACTAATACATTATGAAATCACAAATGATACATTACATAATGATAAAGAAACTTATAAAGCAGGTGTGACATCCAACGCCAGAGCTTTCACCTCTAGTCCATGCCGTTGCTCGGGCTGGGAGACTCTGGAGTTTTGTGCTCCTGGCGTGGATGTGCTGGCCAAGCACCGAGTCTCTCCCCTCGCGTCCATTCTCAACCAAACTTTCAATTCAAATCAAATCTTTAAAATTCTAATTTAACCAAATTTAATTCGAATTAAGCAAATTCGAATCTATTTGTTCGAATTTTTTATTTGAATTTGCACGTCGACATCATTCATATGTGCCCGTATGCATCATTGCACATCCGATACACATCCCTACAGTCTGTACACATCTGTATGCATCCTGTAGTAATCCTGTATGCAGCCCAATTTGGGCCTGTACAGACATGGGAAAGATGCATATCTGCAGGTACGCATCGTGTGCAAACCTTTACACATGTGACTGTCCGGATAATTTGAATGAATAGATCCAAACATTTGAAATTTGTTTGAATCTTTAAATCCAAATTTAAGGGCATTCAGTTCGAATTTGAATGTTGAAATTCGGCCAGATTCGGTCGAATTTCAAATACCGTCAGGTTTTTGTGCACACCCCTAATGTGTAGACATTCAGAGCAGGTATACTTCTGCCAATAACTGTTTTGTGAAAGATCTGATCCTGTTAAAGGCATTACATGAGCAGAGGTGACAATTAGAAGATTTCCTATAATGAGAGGAAAAACAGACTTTTTGCTGCAAATACAAGTCTGTGCAAAAAAGACCCGTCTGGATGCCGTCTGAGATGTGGCAGCAAATGTTACCAACCTGGAAACAGCCCCCTTCCTCACTGGGGCATATAGCCCACTAGATACGTCATGATTCCTGTGCTGCTAGTCCAGTGGTTCTCAACCTGGGGGTCGGGACCCCTTTGGGGGTCAAATTACCCTTTCAGAAGGGTCGCGATGAGTCTCCCGCCGCCCTTCCCTCCCACCTCCCAACTGCTCTGCCCCCATGGTTGGGGGTCTCCACAACATGAGGAACTCCATTAAGGGGTCGCAGCATTAGGAAGGTTGAGAACCACTGTGCTAGTCCATTCACAACAATTCCATGGAAGGTCAGTGGAGAGGAACCTCCTTACATTTGAATTTCTTTGAGCTAAAGTGAAACCTCAGCTTTGCCCATCTGATGTAGGGATGTGCACGAATATTTGTCGGCATTCGAAATCCGATCGAATGTGCTGAATTTTGACATTTTAACTCGAATCGAATGTCCCGAAATTTGAATGTAAACATTTGAATCGAATTTGGAACGTCGGATCTCTTTGTTCAGATTATCTGGACATTCATACGTGTACGGGTTCGTACACAATGGGTACTTGAAGATCCACATATTTCCTGCATCCGTGCGCATTTGTACAGATCCGTGTGGGATGAAAACGGGTTGCATACAGGATAACTACGGCATGTGGATATGTATGGATGTGTATGGATGTGGGGAAGATGCATATGGGCACCTACTTATAAGGCTCTAAATGACTTGGGCCCAAGATATCTAAAGGAACGCTTTCTCCCATATCATCCTGCCTGTGCCTTAAGATCCGAAGAAGTTGCCCTCCTGGTTGTTCCACCACCTTCGCTAGTGAGGCTGGTGGCCACCCGGGAGAGAGCATTTTCTGTGGTGGCCCCTAGACTATGGAATGGTCTCCCCTTCAGGGTGCCCCATGCCCCTTCCTTCTTATCATTTAGAAAGGCTGTAAAGGCATATCTTTTTGCCTTAACCTTTGGCCAAGGTTGATTCCTTCTCCCCTCAGTTACAGTTATTATTAATATACTACTGAGCACATGGCTTATATCAGCGCTTTTAATTATATACCTTGTTTTAATTTGTATCTTGTTTTTAATCTGTTTTTAATCTGTAACTTGTTTTTAATATGTTTTTAATATGTTGTTTGATCCATTGTCACCCGCCCAGAGACCTTTGGGTATGGGGCGGGTGACAACATGTTGTCGACATTCGTATGTGGAGATTCGAATTAAAAATTTGAACGGATAGATTCGAATTTGGCGAATACGAATCGAATCTTGTTAAATTCGAATTTAAAAGATTCAAATTGAATTGGATTTTCGGGTATTCAGTTCGATTAGAATAAAATGTCAAAAAAACACTTGTGCATATCCCTAATCTGATATCAGCATCTATCAGGACACAGAGGATCCACTTTAGTAGAGATTATAGGAGGAGGAGTTGGAAAACATTGTCAGGTCACTCATGTCCTGTTCTGGTTTTCAATCTGTAAAGCAGCCTTTGCCAACCTAGAACCTGACAGATGTTTTGAGTGGAACTCCCATAGGCTATGTCAGCAATGGCAAACATGGCCTTTGGTGGGAGGGGCAAAGATATTTAACTCAGCTCTGAAATAACAATCCCACCACATTTCTTTCCCTTTAATAGTCTTTTAGCCCCACTAACTTCTGTTCCATTTCTACATCTTCCTTCAAGTAAGGCTTTGTCATGCATTGGCCTGACCCCATAACACATTTTTACTCTAGAGCAGTGCCATTTTCTGCTAATTTTTTACCTGAGAATAAGTATCACTAAGTTCGGAGGGGGGGGTGTTTACAGTTGGATAGGCATTGTCTGTGATTCCATTTTTATTAATCTTTTAGCTTCTAAAGCAGTTAGATACTGGAGTTTTAGACTGCATTTACATGCTTCAAAATCACCTCAAAAATGTCTTGGACACAGGAGCACTAGTGTTCTCAATCCATCTTCACCTTTAAGATGCTCAGAAGCACATTATTTTACTATTAATGCACATTAGATGTGGAAGAATACATAGAAGTTTGCCAGTATTATCTCTGAAGAGGCTCTTTCTGCACTAGCCAATTTGGTCTAGTGTTAGAGAGCCGGACTCTTATCTGGGAATACTGGGTTAGATTCTCCCTCCCCCATGAAGCCAGCTAGGTGACTTTGGGCTAGTCACAGCTCTCATCTGAGCTTTCACAGCCCCACCTACCTCACAGGGTGTCTTTTGTGGGGAGAAGAATAGAAAAGCTTGGTCAGCCGCTTTGAGTCCCCTTAAACGGGTGAGGAAAGCGGGGTAGAAATGCCAACTCTTCTTCTTCTCTGTGTTTTTGATTCTGATCAGTAGATCCAGATTAACCAGACCTACTGATCAGGATCATGGGGGAGGGCTGGATGAGCACCATCTGTAACTGGCAGCAGGCTGTGAAGCTCATGTGAACTTCACAGCGTCTCCCTGAACCTCCGAAGGCTAGGAGTAAAAGTTCCTAGCCTTGGGCTTTTGGGGGAGGGTGCTGTTCAGCACCACTGAATAGCAGCTCCTACAAACCCCCAAAGGCCAGGAATTTTCACTCCTACCTCTGTGTGTGTGTGCTTTTCAGGGGCACACTATGGGGCAACACTAAATAGCAGTTGCCAGTAGCTCCAGACCACAGAGGCATGCAGTAGGTCTACAGTAGATCGGGATTAAGGGCCTCTTAATCCATATCTGGCTCCATCTGGCTCTTATGCAGATAGAGACAGATCAGTGGGGAGAAGGCTCAGGATCTAGGCTAGAGGCTCTTTGATCCAGATCTATAGGTAAGGGCAGAAAGCACGTGAGTTGCATTTGTAGTCTTTTTTTTAACTGTCTGTGAACACAGCCTTAGACCCACACCATTCAGCCAATGGCAAAAGACAATAAGAAATGTAGTTCAGCAGCACCTAGAGAAGCATGTCCTACCCCGTCTTAAACCTCACAACATTTTTGGTTTTTCTTAACACTAGGCATTTTTCCTTCCTTTTTATTTTTCAGCTAGGTCAGAGCAAACAGTCCAGCATAAGAAGTTCAGATGACCTCAACTTAAACAGCTTAAGCAATCCCCAAAGGAAGTACCAGGTAGAATCTCCATTCTGTAGATTGTAATGAAAAAATGCTAGGCAGTGAGATTTGGAGTGCTTGTTCACAATCCAGGAAATCTCACCAATTGCCTGTACTTGACAATGCTGGGACTATCTCAGTCACAGAAGGATTCAGGTCATGCTATGCTTTCCAAGTATGATGACACTAAGTACATATGACGATGTCACTTGAAGGATTTGTGTGGAAGAATGCACCCTGGCAAAATTCCCATTGTCCATCTTTTATCAAAGCTCTTAAAAACTTCTGAAATAAAATCCTGAGCTTTTTGTTCACGATCCTTCTGTGTCCCATCTGATTTTAGCCTTAACTGTCCAATCCTAAATACTAGCCACGGGCTTTGGTTTGGACCCCTCTGCACAGCCCCCTTTGTCTCCCCTTTGCTCCCTGCTATAACCCACATCTGGAGAGCAGAATGATGGAGAAGTTCAGAGAGGAGGACCAGTCTACTATTACTATTTTTTGGTACCACCAAGTCATGGCCCCTGGTTGACTGCATGGGCACCTCCCTGGGCAGCCCTAGGCAGCTTTCTTGGCAGAGATACCAAAGTGGTTTGCCGTTGCCTTCTTCCAAAGAGGCTGGGTATCGAACCATCAACCCTCTGCTTTCCAAAACAGTGACTTTGTACCTTTGTTCTACCACTAAGCTACAGCTGGTCTACTGTGCAGGGCTGCTAGATACCCTTATTAGGAAGCTACTGCCTTTTAGTTCAGTAGAACTTATTTGAGTTTCTATTAATACTAAAAATGTTCAAGTATCTATCTAGGATGTTCAAGTTAATACAAGAAAGATTTTTCTGCTTCTCTTTCCTAGAAAATTATGAAAAGGCTTATAAAGCGATATGTACTGAAAGCTCAAGTAGACAAAGAAAGCGATGAGGTCAACGAAGGTGAGGCTTCCAACACTGGCTGCAGATCTAAAAAATGTTTACTCAGAAAACTTTCAAAGTATCTTTACTGTGCATATAATATGTTCTAGTGCAAGAACAACCATTGTGTTTTCCTCCAAATACTGTGAATAATGGCTGGCAACATGTGGAAGGGGAGGTATTTCTTCACCCAGAGGGTCATTGATCTATGGAATTTGCTGCCAGAAAAGGTAGTAACAGCAACCAGCCTAGATGGGTGTATAAATGGCAACTAGAATGGATGCCTAAGTACTGTCTGAAGGCTGGGGAGACAGTCAGAATACCTCCAAATGACATTTGCTGGGATTTGCCAGCAGGCTAAGGTTTTGCCCTGGTTTTCTGCTTGAGATGCCCAGAAGGAGTTGGTATGAGACAGGATGCTGGACCAGATGGGCTGTGGCCTGTTCCAGCATGGCTTCTCTTATGTTCTTATGGAAGGTGCAATGCTAGCTACTCCTATTCTAGGTCCTCTCACTTCATGCCTTATTAGTTGAAATATTGGAAGGACAAAATGAAAGCAGGAAACTAGACATGCCAGCATCAAATCTAGATTCTGCTGATTCCAAACATAGTAAGGTCTGGGTGGATTTATTGTAATGCAGCAAATTAGGCATTCCATTTCAACTTTCCCCCAATCCATTCTTCCTTTTAACATTCCCACCACAGCACTGTTTGAGCAATTTTTTGTAGTCCCCAAGGCTGCCTGTTCCTATGCCACAGGACATAAATATGGCTGCCTCTGGCATTCATTCCATTATCTACCCTGATACCTTAAGGAGCAGGGCAGGTTATGAATGCATTGCCCCCCTTTGCCCCAAGCCATCTAGCACACCTGCCAGGAGAGAAGGATTTCAGGCAGGCATCAGCCAGCAAGGATGAAGCAATAGTCATACCATCAGGCTGCATGGGGGAAACTGAGTGGGACTGGAGAATCTTTTAAGTCCATCCTGTTATTTTTTTTTAATCCCTTTTTGCACCTATCCTTTATCATGCATTTTTTTTTTATAACTATAAGCCTGAAGGCAGTGACCTTTCTTGTAATATTGACATTTTATAAGCTGTTCAGAAAGTCTCTTAAAGGCTGGGATCAGGATAAAAATAAAATCTATCCGTCAGTCAAGGGCTGTGAAGGAACCCCAATCTGCCACTGGAAAAGACACCTCCACATCTACATTTTGGAGCAAGGAGGTGCCATGTCTAATGGCTAGGGATGGGAATGAATCAATTCACATGTGAAAATTCAGTTGAATATTAAAACTTACAAACACACGAACATTCGAGTGAAATGAACACTTTTGCAGTATTTTACTGACGAAAGTAGGATTTTTCAATAGAAAATGCTGTGAAGAATGTTTGGCCATGAATGCGAACATCTGGATGAATAATTTGATGATGAAACAAATTTTTGGACGTTCAGTTTGACAGAGAAACAAACATTAACTTTTAGTTCTTGCATGTCCCTGTCAATGATGGTTCACAGCATCTCCTATAAGGGTGTGAAAAATGAGGGGCCTCCACCGGCAATCATGTGTAAAAATGGGGTAATACGGTCACCATGATGTGCCTGCCGGTGCTAGAAACCGAGACATGGTAGCAGGAGGTGTCTACTTGAGTAGTGGTTGTTGTCTCCATTTGAAGTGACCTGTATTGCAGCAATATGAAGGGTTGGCTTTAAGAGACAAGAAGAAAATCAGTGTGTTTCTGAGGAACGTAAAACAAGAAAGAAGCTAGTAATTTGTTCCTTACTTGCCTTTGGGCTTCTCACTGGCAACTAATGGTCATTGGGAACAGGATGTTGGCTTAGCTAAGCCTGGAGTAGCCTGATCCAGCAGGGCTCTTGTTATGTTCTTTATGTTCTCCTCTGGTTTCTCCTTTTCATCTTTTAAGCTCTTGATCAATCTTCCTCTTACAGGTGAACTGAAGGAAATTAAACAGGACATCTCAAGCCTCCGTTATGAGCTCCTTGAAGAAAAATCACAGAACACAGAAGACCTGGCAGAACTCATCAGGAAACTTGGGGAAAAACTGTGTATTGAACCAAGACAGGAACAAAGTGACAGATAACATGAACTTCTCTTTGAAAATGGGGAGAAAACAGAAACTCGGTGGCAGGCCAATGAAAGCCATATGAATTTTTCTGCTTTTTTTTTCTTCTTCAAACACAATTGATGCTTTTGAAAAACAGATGTCTTGAACAGGGTTTTTTTGGGGGGGGGGGATTTGTACCTGGGAGGAAAACCAGAAAAATGAACAAAGGCATTTAATCCCATTCACGAAGCTATACTCATTCTGTTTTGGCAATCTGAAAAATTAAACCTAAATTGGGTTTAAAAAGCTGCACAATTGAAAATGTTAATGACTGTGCGTAACTGCAACAGAAAGCTCTTCTCTCGTACACATCTTTTACATGACAGGCCTAAGCACATTTAATGGGAAGTAGATTCCACTGAAATCAATGAAATTTACATATTTACTATTAATGTAATTGTGGTCATTCCATCCTTAAATAAGCAAAATACAAAACAAATCAAGTGCTCAAACCAACGGAACTGATGAGAAGAATACGTATGTCAATAATGCATTCACACCTAAATTTTAATCCAGCTTCATCATTTACTTTCCATGCTATCTGATCCAAAGATGGATTTTCTGAGTTAGAGAAGAAGAAAAGTGGGCTCTTCTACGCCGCTTTTCTCACCCATCTAAGGGGACTCAAAGCGGCTGACAAAGCTTTTCTATTCTTCTTCCCACACCAGACACCCTGTCAAGTAGGTGGGGCTGTGAGAGCTCAGGAGAGAGCTGTGACTAGTCCAAGGTCACCCAGCTGGCTTCATGGGAGAGGGCGGAATCAAACCCGGTATTCCCAGATAAGAGTCCAGCTCCTTAACCACTACACCAAACTGGCTCACTAAGCCAAAAGCAAGGAACTTATCACTTTCCCAATGCATTATCTCATTGTGAAAGTGGACTGAAGCTAGATTTAAATGTAGGTGTAAACGCAAAAGGACTTGGTACTATGCAATGGCACAACCTTCTTCTCTATTAATCCTGGTCCATATCTTTGAGGATGTGTCTATTCCATTCCCATGAAATTCTCTGAGGAATCCTAGATGAAGGGGTCTTGATCCATAGTCCTTCTCATTAAACCCCTCAGCATCCCCTGATGATGGGACTAGAGACCTTTATATACTCACCTTACTTGATCTGAACCAGTGTGTATGTACCAGTGAGGACCACTGTTTCAGACCATGGCAAGGTGAGGTCTGTCACTGGTCCAGACCAGTCCCCACACTAGCCCCAAAGCTTGCACAAGCTATGGGGCTGGCCTCTTGAGTGCTCTGAAGGACTAGGAGTGAAAGTTCTTAGTCTTGGAGCCCCCTGGGGACTCCAGGTGGACTGCCAAAATGAGTCCCCTGGTAGTCCAAAAAATGAAGACATGCCTTCTGCACATCCCAGTTTTCTAAATTGGGCTAAGCTGGTACGCCAATAATCAGTGTTGAGGAACACCAGCAAGTATAGAAAGACCATAACAGCGGGAAAGACAAGATGGCAACAATGACCAGAGACACATCTTCTGAACTCTTCCTTGTGGACTTTTGTTAACCAATCTGTCACAAGTATTAAACTTCAAATTACATTTTTACTTTCTTTTTTTTAACACTGGCTTATGATCTAGAGAAATAAGAGGTTCTGTGATTATGCTCTGAATGCCATTTCTTTGTCGTAGCTCCTGGGAAGCCCTTGGTACATCACTGGTGACCAAAAAATACCCTGGAGTTTCACAGATTAGTTTGGGAGCCTGGTATTTACCACGTGTTCAGTGCATAGTCAGCTGTAGCCATGGAACATTCATTGGCAAGCTTTGTTTTGAAATGCTCATGCTGTCATGGATAATTTCTTTTTGACAATATAAAACCATTACCTAAAAATCTGAAGCATTGACCTGTTGCTTCCATGGTGCATGGAAGGAGGAAAATAATTTTCTTTGTTTCTTAACAATCATTTGTACGATTGTACCATTACCCTACTTCCATCTTTTATAAATAAGCAACAAAAAATCTGCACTTATGTCAAATTTAGGAGTCTTTCATAGATGTTTGGTTAAGTTCCAAGACTGCAATTTGGAAAAATGTCAAATCTTTTGGGTTGGACTTACTTGAGCAATTACCTTTCCTATTTCAAACACATTCTTTGCATATAATATTTTTTTCCAATTCTCCTGTTGATAATGGAGATTGAAAAATTGTGGCCCATGAAATTCCGTGATTTCAACATTTCACCTATGGCCCAATGCATCCTGGGAAGATAAATATTGTCCTTTTGTTATTTTATATGTTGTAGTTTGGCTGTGTTTCATCTGGAAGTTAGTGAACGTGCAAACATACTATCTTTTGCAGTTTCAATGCACAACCAACTTTGAGAATTTGCCTTGAATAATTAACTCACTGTGATTTAATCTACGTTATTTAAAAATAAAAGACCTTACATTTAAGCTGCAAGTCAAACATGACCAAGCTAGATCTACATCTTTGTGTTTGACATGCATCCCTTAAAATAAAAACAGTAGTAGCTAAACAGGGTTTGTGTGTTGATAATGGTATTGCAGGTAAGCATGGAAAGGAATGTTAACTCTTGCTCTGACAGATATGTTTCTACTTAAACACCAGATTTGGAAGAGGGAAGTTCATGTGTTTGGCAGTAGTGGGGCATTTTATCCAATGAAAAAAAGCATTTTTGATAGAAAAATATTAATTAAGACCAGAGACTAAGATCCTTTCTGCATTGGCTGGTGATCTGGATTATGTACCTCCTTAATCTGGATCCTAAGCCTTCTATCCACAGATTAAAGTGGATCAAGGAGGCCCTGCCTCCCACTGTTCTGGTTCCATCTGCACTAGATAGAGCCAGATCTGGATTAAGAGGCCGTTAATCTAGATTTCTTTTAGACCCATTGGGCCTTTCTGCACTTACCTTGGTTAATCCGTATTACCTAGATGAGTAGTAGGTAAATGCAGAAAAGGCCTAAACCTTTTTTTTGTGTAAAAAATCACCTTTAAATGCAAAGCCCCATTAAGCATCATTGACACTTTGTTTTAAATGGAATAAGTAATGCAGATGGGTTTGCTGTACTTGTTATGCATGGCACCGGTGTTCAGAGGCAGTGATCGTACCTGTAACAGAATACCTTTGGCTCATCTTCTCAGTCAGTCAGGCCATATGAACCTCTTTGTAATGTGCTTTGAACCTTAAACTCATTTACCTTACGATGGTAGAAACCTAACAAGGACCTTTCTCAGGGAAAAGAATGTAGCTGAACAGCACTGCATGAAATATATGAAGAGCTAGTTTGGTCTAGTGGTTAAGGAGCCGGACTCTTATCTGGGAATACTGGGTTTGATTCCGCCCTCCCTCACAAAGCCAGCTGGGTGACCTTGGACTAGTCACAGCTCTCTTCTGAGCTCTTCTGCCCCACATACTTCACAGGGTGTTCTGTCGAGGGGAGAAGAATAGAAAGCTTTGTCAGTCACTTTGAGTTCCCTTTAATGGGTGAGGAAAGCAGGGTAGAAAAGCCAACTCTTCCACATATCTATTTGCACTAGGCCCAGTGTGACAGCACGGGCACAGCCACTTCAGTGCCAGCTTAGCTGGGCATGCCCCATTTGCACCTCTGCTCATTGCTGCAGTGACACAGTTGCCTCCAATATAGATGCAATCACACTTAACCAGTGCTCAGGGGAGTGCTGGGTAAGTCTGGAATGGATCGAGCACTGCAAAATGCAGATGCCCAGTCCATTCCAAATGTCAGCTTGGCATTGCACTTAATAAAGGTGTGCATTGGCACAGTGATCAGACTTGACATCTGGGCGTGTTTTTATCTTGGATCACTTGTTGATAAATGCCAAAGCTGCTTTCTATTTTTAAAATCACTGTCATTATACATGTAAGTATCATATGTCTTTCAGCCTTCAGTGGCAGGGGAGAGGAGAGAGAGATCTGTCTAAAGAGCTCTTGAGTAACTGACATCTCCCAGAATTATCTGGAATATCTGGTCCTTCTCTGGCAGCTGCTGAGATGGGAAGCTTAATAAAGGTAGCTTAGAAAACTATTTATCTTAAGCTTGTCTACACAGGCTAGTTCATGGAAGGGTCCATGGGGTTGCATTCCACACTCTAGTGCAGAACAGCAGAAGATCTGTCACCCCGTTGCATGCTTTGTCCACACTAGGCGAAGCTATGAGCACCAAAAAGGCACCCTGTCCCATTCCTGTGCTAGACCAGGAGCCTTTCTGCACTTGGCCCTGTAGTCAACTGGATGGGCTCCCAGATGGAGCATCTTCACTACAAGGAGCTTTTCTGACTCAGAAATGGCTCCTTCCATGCAGGAGCACACTGCTGGTTGGCTACATGTGGAGCACTGTGTCATGCTCCACATGTAGACTTATCTTTACTAGAAATGGCCTTTCCTGACTCTGGTAGAGTCCATTTACACCTTGATGGTGCTGAGCAGGTCATCTGGGCTGGCATGTCAGATGACTAAAAACGTGAGTACGCATGTGTGGCGCATCACTGTCACCTTCCCCTGGAAAAGGTGTGCTACAAACATATAACTGAGCTTCTGGAACACAAAGGGCATATGATGACCATACCCCATGGTTAGGATAGAATGCCTGGACGTGGGCTTGCCTCCAAAATGGCCTCACCCAAAAACTTGGAAGGCCAGGAATTCGTTCCTGGCTTTTGAAATCTGGGCCAGGATAGGTCTTCTGAACACAGACAGCCCTTAACATGTGCTACATATAATTTAGCTCTGCATGGACCAGACTCGATAGAACAGGTGAGTGTGGTGCAGGATAGCCCATAGCATGTGGAAACAACCTTAGATCAAGGTTTGACTACCTGTGGATATTTAAATGTTGCTGAATATCTAGAGAGGTTCCATTATCACTGTCCTATCAACTCCTCACACAGTCAGGAAATTGCAGGAAATGATGTGAGAAATTATAGGATTTCACAGGAATTATGGGAAACTGAGTGCAGTTTTGAAATATCCATGGTCTTGCAGTAACCGCGGTAGGACCTGGAATGTTTCCCCTGTGGATTAGGGATGTGAACAAATGTAATTTTTGCATTCAAATCTGATTCGAATAGAAATTCGAATTGAAATTTGAAAATCCGTATTTTTGAAAATCCGATTCGAATCTGAATTATCCACATCCGTATTTTTTAATATCCAATTCGAATCAAATGATATAAATGTCAGGAACATTCATATCCGATTTTCAAATCCATTTGCATCCCATTTTTATCATGTTTGCATCCTGTTTGCATTCTATATTATATGAACAAATAGACTCAATATTCGGATGCAATATACGATGTCGAATTCAGTCGAATCATTCAAAAATCCATATCAGATTTTTGAAAATCTGTATTCAATCTGAATTTGGAAATTCGGATTTTTGAAAATACGATTCGAATTCGAATATTGATATTTGTCAAATTCAAATTGGATTTTTGAATTTTTCAATATCCATGCAAATCCAAGCTACTGTGGATACAGAGGTCCAACTGTACTGCTGTTGGGATGTAGCTGGTGGTGATACTGTGCTTCTTGCAGGACTGAGACTTAAGAGGCATACCTCTATGGAAACACCTGCCTCCATTGGTGTAAGCTTTGATATTTTCTGCAGTTACCTGCCATTCTCAATAGGAGCCCCTGCAGTCAGTTTTTGGCCCTCATCAGACAGCTGAGATCGGGTGTTTTTCCACTGTTACTAGAAGTACCCATTAAGTACCCATTAATGGGTACAAAAATGCCATTACATACCCATTTAGTGACAGTGGAAAAACACCCATGGAGAGAAGTAGATGTTTAGCAACATCTAGAGGACTTCATCAGAACCTTTCTGTTTGGAAAATCATTGTGTAGACTAAATATGTGAAAGGCCCACATATGCCAAGCTTAAATGAATGAAGCAGCTAGTAGAAGACTAGCAAATTACTGCATATGTTTGATGTGCTAAATGGCATTTGTCCTGGCAGTGATAAAGCATGTGATCAGTTGAAACTCATCAGAGGGATGCAAATGCATCTTCTCACCTGTATAATGAATTCTTCCACTGTCTGCTGCCTCAAGGGACGTAGAGAAGATTTATCTATTTGTTGATTTAATAAATAAGATGACATGGAATGAGGACTGTACAGAGTTTGCACACCTTGAACATTTAGTACTGGCTGGATCTCAACAAGGTCTTGCAACTACTAATGTTTGCAGTCTGTGACTAAGATGGGGGGGGGGAGTACTGGGTTGTTTGTTTATTCCAAGAGGAATGATCTCTTCCATGGAAGGAAGGATGGACCTGGGGCATCATTATTGTCCACCCACGGAGTCATAACAAAATTTTTGATTGCAATAATGGCCACCACTGTTTCTGAAATATAGCGAACATTGGGGGGGGGGGGAGGAGCTCGTTTTTAGGAGAAAGAAAGTTACTCTGACCCAGTCATCAGTAGGTTAGGGTGAGGATCACTTTCTACCTATTTCCAGAAAGCAAAGGTGCATGTTGTGTATGTAGAGACATTGTCCAGTCATCTGTGTGCCAGAACAGGTGCAGATAAACAACCTACTGGCAGCTCTAATCACTGGCTTCTCCATGCTCATTAACCTCTGTTTTATTCTATTGGCTACAACATCTTTCATCAATATGTCATCCCCAAATGTCCTTCCCAGATGGACATTTTCACACTTCACCTCCCACACCAGGTAGGCAAAGTTCTGGAATTCTTTGGGCATCCGCAGTTCTGGACACAAAAAGCATTCAGAACCAAGCTGGTGGTTTACTAGATGCCAGCTAAGGGTGAATTGCTGCCATGATGGTGGCAATCACTTTGCCTAAGCAATTGGGGGGGGGGGAACATTTCTGCACTTTGCTTCCTGTCCATGAGACAGGAATAGTACAACCCCAAACCTACCCCCCAAACACCTGGACACTCACCTGGGTTGGGTAGTGTGTCCAGGTGCCACCATCTTCTCTGTGGAGCCTGGCGTGACTGAACATGTGCCAGAGCTATTCCCAAGACAATAGTGATGTGATGTGATTGCACATGCAGTCATGTTTCCAGTCATCTGAGGTGCCTCAGATGACCCCTTCGCACTAGAAGAGGTGGCCAGGAAAGGTAGGTTTCTGGACACATGTGGTGCACGATTTTGTTCATCACTGCTAGTGGACACTGGGCTAGCTTCTAGGATAGCAGGAGACATTTCTGGTGTGGAAATATCTCCTGCTAGTACAAATGGTGCTTCCCAGAAGATACCCCAGCATGCACTAGCAGGCCAAGCATGAATTGGCCTCAGGTGATGCAGTGCACAAATGCGGCTGCACTGCTGGTCATATGCTCTCCCTGCACCTCTTCCACCTGGAAGAGTTGCAGATGCAGATTGCAGGGCTATAGTGGCCCTGCTGTTAGCTGTTGGCTGATATTCTTCATCAGTAAGTGCACTAAGGGCTTCCCTTCTGCACATGAGTGCAGAACATGGGAAGTCTTACCCACTGCTCCTATGATCTGCTGTCTTGAGGCAGCAACTTAACTCATCTATGTGAAGAGGTGAGGTTTGGAGGTTAATGAGCTGAAAGAACTTTGTTCCACATCTAGTGTTCTTGCCTGGCAGGAGGAACCACCTAGGCTGCTTCAGCTGAGGGTCCTATCAACAGCAGGCACAACGGCAGCCAGCAATTTCCACACAGCTACAAGCACTGCTGATTAGAGATGTGCATGAATGTTTGGGGCTTTTTTTGGACATTCTATTCAAATCAAATCGAATACCTGAAAATCCAGTTCGATTCAAATCTTTTACATTCGAATTGAACAAGATTTGATTCGTATTTACCAAATTCGAATCTATTCACTCGATTTTTTTATTTGAATCTGCACATACAAATGTCGACAACATTCGTATGCGCACGTACACATCTTCCACACATCTGTATGCATCCAGTAGTCATCCTGTATGCAATCCGGATGCAGATCTTCAAGTACGCCTCTTGTACAAACCCGTAAACATACGAATGCCGGGATAATTTGAACAAATAGATCTAAAATTCAAAATTCAATTCAAATGTTTACATTCAAATTTTGGGACATTCTATTCGAGTTCAAATGTCAAAATTTGGCACATTTGATCGGATTTCAAATGCCTACGAATATTTGTGCACATACCTACTGAAGATCAACAGTATGTTTAAATAAAATAATCAACTTAATCATCCAGCTACTTGTGTCTTGTCATTCTTCGTGGTCTGGATCCAAAGCCCATATCAGGTTGGTGAGTATGAAAAGGTGACCAGCTGTTAGCAGTTGCTTATTGGCTGGTATGGACAAGGTTTCTTTGGCTGTAGGAACAGAGAAAAATAGGAATGCTCTAAGCATATATGCAAGAGGCTATGAAAGGGCATGCAGGACAAGTAGGATGCTGGGATTCAAGAGCAGGTGAAGGTTTGCCCTTGTCCTCTGCTGGAGATGCCCATGAGCAATTGGTGGGCCACTGTGTGGGACAGGATGTTGGACTAGGTGGGCTGTAGCCTGATCCATCAGGGCTCCTTTTATGTTCTTATGTAAAAGGGTCACCTGCTTAAGTTTGGTTGATACCAGTTCAAGACAGGACCAAGAGATAGCAGCAGATAACAGTCTGATCCAAGATCCTAGTCATCCACTTTTCTCTCAGCCCCCAGCCACTTTTTTCCCTTGGAGGAATCATGTTCTGTGACTCACCCTGAGTAAGGAGTGGACAGATTATTCAGTGGTATATTTTAAGCTCTGACATTTCCAGAAGAGATTTCTCTCTTTACACTTGCAAAGAGAGAAACTCCTTGGTTTGAAGAAGACAAGGCTAGATACATGTTTTATCTATTAATCTTTGCATTCCCCCTTTTGCTAGGCACTGATATTAACAAGCTGGTGCAAATGCAAGTGCAAATTAATGGATCAATGATACAACACAGAACCAGATAGCTCTCAAAGCTCTTAACAACGCAGTGCTAAAATCTGCATTGTTTCAACCAATTCAAAAAGTGGTGTCACTTTGGCTTTGTAGCATGAAGCCCTCTCTCCCATTCTGCAAATGCAGATCAGATTCTGGCATGGTAGTGGTAACAGTCGAGCTATGTATTAATTTCCAGGAACTGCATAAATCCAAACATTCAGGTATTATAGCATACCATGCACTTCCCAGAATCCCCAGCTTTGAGAGTGCTGTGCCAGTAAAGACAGGGCTCTGCCAAGGTACAGACATCTCCGGACTATACTGAACTTTATAATTGATGTTTCACTGGCATATAGTTTACAAGTACTGAGGAAAGACTAGGAAGGCTGAAATTCCTATAGCACAGTGTTTCTCAGCCTGTGGGTCGCGTCCTCTTTGGGGGTCAAACTACCCTTTCAGAGGGGTCGTGATGAGTCTCCTGCCACCCTTCCCCCCTCCCAGCTGCCCTTTCCCTGCGGTGGGGGGTCTCCACAACATGAGGAACTGCATTAAGGGGTAGCGGCATTAGGAAGGTTGAGAACCGCTGCATGGCAGACCAGAACCAATGATTCAAAATATGCCATTTTAGAACACAAACCTCCATTCCAGTAAAAACCAAGGAAAAGGAAGCAGACAGTGAGATAGTCTGCTATCCTCCTGAACAGAAGGCTTGGAAATCTGCATAAGACCAAGGCCGGGCTCAGAAAAATAATCTCTTCAGGTCTGCATTGATAATGTCAATAGTCCCCTGGTCAACATCCGGAGGGCAAAATAATAAGAGTAATTTGGCAACCTGGACCAACCATTATTTCACAGTAAAGATCAGGAAAGGTTCCTATTAAAGAATGCCAGGTATTGATTGGCTTTATATGAAGTGAGTGACTCTCACTATGCCAAGATTACAGTGCACTGGTGCCATTGCCACAACAATGTGCCAGTTAAGTTCTGATGCCCTGGGCATCCTGAAGTGATGTCCAAACCATTCCAGAACTTCACTTCCCTGGAACATTTTCCCAGGGAACTGTAAGTGCAAAAAGGCTCCAAGAGTTCTTTATTTAACACTATAACAATCTTGTTATGACAAAAGGGGAAATTCACACTTATTGTACTCAAACCCTCCCTCCATGTGTCCGGACACTCACCTCAAATGCAGGTGGTATCCAGACACTGCCATCTCCCTTCCCCGATGTTGATGTCAGCGTGTGTGTGTCAGGGCCATCACTGGGGCAAATGAGATGTGTCCTTATGCTTGCGTGGTGCAACACATCCTGTGGGAGCACTATAAGAGGTGTGGATGGGCCTGTCCAGAGCCTAACTGGATCTAGCACAGGTTAAGGCAAGCGCATGCACATTCCAGAGTCAACCTGCACCACTTGTAGTCACCATGAGGGGAACTTCTGCACAGAAGGGGCTGTTTCTGGGCAGGAAACAGCTCCTTCAAGTGCAGATGCTCCATCTTGGAGATCCCCCCAGAGCAACTAGTGGGCCAAGTACAGAAAGGTCCCATGTTTTATTTCATTTATAACAGTAATGTGACCGACAAACTTTATATAACAATTTTACTCCTTTTAGTTCACTCTTTGCTCTCACTCTCCACTTTTTACATCCTATTGCAATAACAACTAACTCTTCACTGTCAAAACACTTCTATTTTTTAAAATGCCCCCTTCCAGGAGAGGCCTCCCAACACTTCTCTATGCTGGGATTGGTTATTCTTCATTCCAGCATCATAACAGACCCAGTATGAAATAGAATTGACCAAAGTATTGGAATGCATTGGTGGTTTTTGATTTGGATTAAGACACTAAGGGCCTTTCTGCACATGCCGCCAGAAAATGGATCTTATAGATCCATTTTCCGGAAAAACGTTTTTAAAAAGAATCTGCCCCAAACAGGGGCAAATTCTTGGAAGCCCTGTGGGTCCACACATGTGTGGGGCGGCGGCAGCAGGGCCGGATTGGAGAGGGTGCTGGTGCAGACACACCAGCAACCATCTCAGTCTGGCCTCCAGAGGCCCTGCCCAGCTGTCAAAGAGGGAGAGTGCATGCTCTCCCTGTTTGACAGCTGGCCCTGCCCACCGGCCTTTGCCATTGGCTCCTCTGGAGCTGGCATGGTGAGGCTGGCAGCTGGCTTCCCCGGGTTCCCCTTTGCCTGGTTGCTGGGTGGCAGCTTCTGGCAGCGAGAAGCCCAGCTTCCACTGCGTGTGCATGCGCCATGGCTGCCATTGGCCAGCCATCCTCACAAGGGTGGCTGGCCCCTTCCCATTGGCATGCGCTCTCCCTCTTTGACAGCTGGGCATGCACCAGCAATCCAGCTCTTTCCCCTGCCGCTGCGAAATGGTTCCCCATTTGCTTCCAAAACGGTTTCAGGGGAAAAGCCAGATGTAAGACCTAATTTTTCAGGTCTTACATCTAGGTAGGATTTTGGCGGCAAAACCAGTTTAAGAAACTGGCATCCTCAAAGTGAACCTAATTCCGTTCCATTTGCGGAAGCCACATCTTAATCCCTCCCTGAACTGGCTCTAATTCCGTTTTTAGAGCCTGTGTGGAAAGGCCCTAACATTTCAACACTATCACCTCCAAACTGGTTTTGAGCCACTTTTTAAAACTCATGTGCTGCTGTAGCCTATGTTTAGCAAAATGTGTAGTCAGCTTATAGAGTTCTGTAGTCAAAGAAAGAAGTGTGATTACAACACTTGAAAGAGGTACAGATTACCTTTAAGAAACACAAAACCTGAGATTATGCCACTCTGAAACTAGCAAGGCAAATATCAGATTGTAAAGATTTCCCTGTTTTGACAGCGTTTGGGAAATGTAGCCAAAAGTGAGGGGATGGATCCAAATAGATAGTAGAGCATGGCACCTGATAAGACAGCTAAGAATGCCAGAAAGGTTTGTGAAGCTTCTTTGAAGGCTGAAACTTGCTGCAAACCCCTCTGTGAAGTAATGTGAAAATGACTTTGCGGTAAATTCTAAGCTTCAAGAAAGCCCCAGCATCCCATATATTATGATTCTGAGCACTTCCAGGTGTGTTCCTAATGATGCTCAATACAGCAAATAGGCATAATGACATGGTAGCACCACCGGAAGAAAAAGTGCTTCAGGCTTCCTAAGCATTACATAACCATACAAAGGTACAAACTAATGGGGGTGCTGACCTTTCTGTGACAGACCAAGAAAGGGACCTCAGGCTTCTGCTGGACAGCTCAATAAAGGTGTCAACACAGCACAGAATTGCAGTGGGGAAAAAAAAGCAAATTCATTGTTACAGATAATGAGGGAGGTAATAGAAGGTTACTGTACCTCTTTATAAAACTAAGTTGAGGCCACATATGGAATATTGAGTACAACTCAACCAGGTTTCAACATCTGTGGAACTGACTACTAGAAGAGGTGATGACAGCAACCAGCCTAGATAACTTTAAGAAAGGGCCAGACAAATTCATGGATAACAGGAGTATCAATGACTACTAAAATGGATTCCTAGATATGTCCTCCAGGCTGGGGAGACAGGTAGGATGCCCCCCACAATGGCTAGCAAAATAAAGATATATAATATGTTTATATATATATATTCACCCAGCAGGCCATGTCTTTTTTGGGCTGGGGTCAGATTATAATCCCTTGCTCTACCATCCAAATAACTTTGGTGTCTGTGGGGGTGATTTGAGATTCCTGTCTTCTCCTGTATCTAAAATACTGAAAATGCTTTAGCTTCTGTTCCATGTTCAAAATAAAGTTCCAAGCAATTATGTGCACATCCCTAGGATATTTTATTCTTGCATTTATTTTTATTTTTAATAGGGCATTTTGGGGATCAAGTTAAAAATCTTTTTTGGATAGCTGTTGGTGTTTTGGAATTTTAGCAAAGAAGTATTCACTCAAACACACCACACTGGGGCAGCAGTTCCTTATTCTTGTATCAAAGGCTCTCATATGAGTTTGTGCATTAAGATCATTTTGTATGGGAAGGAAGGTTCCTCCATGCTACTTTCTCTGATCTTGAAAGGATTATTTTTTCTACAAGAGATTCTGCACTGCTTGGACCATCAAGCACACTAAAAGAGTCTCTTTCTGTAGATTCTGGTCTACAGAATACATAAATGCAGAATACATAAATGTAGAAGTCAAGTCTGTAATGCAGCAGTTCTCAACCTTCCTAATGCCGCGACCCCTTAATGGAGTTCCTCATGTTGTGGAGACCCCCAACCACAGGGGTAGAGCAGCTGGGAAATGGGAGGAAAGGGCGGCAGGGGACTTGTTGCGACCCCTCTGAAAGGGTAATTCGACCCCCAAAGGGGTCCCGACCCCCAGGTTGAGAACCACTGCTATAATGAACGATGACACGGATCTTTCCTGAAAGACTAGAAGAACAGAATGGATGGAGCCTCTTGCTCTTCTGTCCCACAAGCAACTAGTGTTTGCTGAATGTTATAGATGTTCACGTTCTTAACTGGGGCCACAGTTACACCTTTACTTTAATCCTTCTTCAGCCCGAATTCCAGCCCATTTGGTTACATCTTTAAATGCTAAACCATTTTTTTCTGGAGTTTCCTCCCTCTCGTTGGATTTTCCTTTATTTAGGCCAACACAAGGACAAACTTGTTAGCTTGGGCTTCTTTCAGTTCTCCTTTCCCTCATGTTAAATTCACCCCATTGCTGCATCAATTTTTTTTAAAAAAGGATAAAAAAACAAAACAGATCGGTGTCAAAACGTGTAAAGATAGAAACATGCATTTCTCCTAAGATGAACAATCTCCTAAGGACTGTTTTCTTCCTAATAAAATAGGCCCTTGCTTGTCATTTCCCCTCATGCATGTATTACCTCATGAGAACCAAAATGTCTTTTTGGATTGAACCAGTGACTGATCTAGTCTAACAGCCTAGGGGTGTTAAAATTCAAATGTAGCCAAATTCAATTCAAATTAAACAAATTTGAATCTATTCATTTGAATTTTCAACTTGAATTTGCACTTATGAATGTCGACAACATTCGTATGTGCCCGTATGCAACGTTACGCATCCCTTAGGCATCCGTAGACATCTGTACACATCTGTATGCATCCAGTAGTTATCCCATATGCCACCCGTTTTCTTCCCATGCGGATCCGCACAAATGCGTACAGATACGGGAAAGTTGTGTATCTGCAAGTATGCATCGCGCACAAACCTGTACATATGCGAATGTCTGGATAATTCGAACAAATAGATCTGAAATTAGAAATCTGTTTGAATCTTCACATTTGAATTTATGGACATTCTATTCAAATTTTGAAATTTGGGCAGATTATATCAAATTTCGAATACCTTTGAATATTAGTGCACAACCCTATAACAGCCTATTCCCACATGAAAGCTCACAAACAGTCTCCAAGTAGCTGGCTTTTAGAGCCATATAGTGTTTCCTCCCAAACCACGGACAGCCACAGCAGCACGCATTGTTTACCCCTCCACCTTTAAAAATGTTTGCAACCTAAAATTTGGAGCGGCGGTTGTTGCTGATGTTGTTGTTTTGTTTCACTGGGTTATGACAAATGGGAAGGTTCATGTAATAAAGGGAAACAGAATTCTCTCCCGTGAACTGCCAGAGCTGCTGAAGGTTTCAGTCAAAAGCAGCCTGGAAGGGACCATCCTGAACCCGTCTTCATTAAGGCAGTGGTCACACCTTCACTTTAATCCTTCTTCAGTCCATCTTCGGACCCCACCGCTCACACCTTGTTAGTCCAATACGTTTTATTTGTGGACCTTTCTCCCTTCAATTGTACGTCCTGAGTCCTTGATTTTACAGATCTCAAGCCGTTACAGAGTGTTAACTCATGTTCATTTTTTGGATGGGATGGGGAAGAGGATTAGATGGGACTGGACATGCAGCATGTTCAGTGAAACACTTTAAAATGCTTTGGAAATGTATGCCAGAGTGGATGGATATGACATGAATTTGCCTTCCCTTTCACCCATTGTGTGATTACTCTGTTGAGTGACAGAACTTTTATCCAATGAGTGACAATGGAGAGGAGCAGAGAGCTAAAAAAAAAAGTCTTGTAAAGGAGTCTCAGGATGGGAACAGAACGGTGAGACCATAGTGCCCTAAACTGAGGACAAACTGAGGAAAGTTGATCGGGTATTGGGTATGGTCAAAGTTAGTGCATTTTGGTCCCATTCCCACCCGGGTTTTACTGAGGTTTGAAAACTATTTGAATTTTCTTTGTCCACATACAGAATGGCTTTCCACATTTTCCATGGATGAAATAGCTAAAAACCACATTTAAAAAACAGCTCTCCCTCCCATTTTTGCTACTAAAATGCTTTATCTTTTTTCCTTTGGGAACAGTACCACAGTATTGGGAGGAGATTGCTCCAGTAGGGCAGCCCCTTGCCATCCCTCCTTTGCAGAAAAGTTTTAAGTTTTAAAACCTCCCCCTCCCCTCTTTCCCTTAGCAGGCCACTTCACGATGGATAAAAAGTTTCATTTTCACCCACTTTGCACTGGATAACAAGTTTCATTTCCCACCCATGCTTTCTACTCACTTTCTCCTTTTTTGGCTTTCACCTCACTTGGGGAAAGATGGCTTGGCTGGCTCCTTCCTGCATGAACCAACCACAGTGGGTGGGTGGGAAGTGAGGAGAAAGGTGCAAGAAAGGAGAAAGTGAGGGGAAAGCCTGGGTGAGGAAGGCTTAGGGAGGTGATTTTGTGCAACATTGAAACATCGTGGAAGCAGATGTTTCAAGTAAGGAGAGGAGGCAGGTAGAGGGCAGTTGTGTTGCACTCACTGGAAAGTTTGGCTTTGCTGTGGGGAAGCAAATACTTGCAGCAAAAGCTCAGAGGAGGAGGAGCTGGGATTCCTCTACCCTTGGCTACGTCATTGTGGAATTGAACCCAATTGGGAGACAGGGGTGGGCACCCCAGCTAGCAAAGGGCAAGGAAAAGATTCACTTTCCCCAACATGATTTTGAAGTGCTTTCTGTGGGGACAGCAGAATCAGGGTTGACTGCAATTCAAAATCAAAAAAGTGGGATTGGCCAGAATGCGCGTTCACAACCAATTGAGATTAGTTTCATTTTAAAAAACCTAAATGGGAATGCACTCTTAGAATCTTGTTTCTTAATCAGACATACTACTACAGCTTAAGAAGAGCAAACAGGTATCCTGAAACATTACCTAAGACACCTCTGAATGTGTTGTCATACAGTGCTATGAACAGGGACCGTGTAGAAGAAGAAGAAGAAGAAGAAAAGCTGGCTTTTCTACCCTGCTTTCCTCACCCATTTAAGGGGATTCAAAGCGGCTGACAAATCTTCTGTTCTTCTACCCATAACAAACACCCTGTGAGGTAGGTGGGGCTGTGAGAGCTCAGAAGAGACCTGTGACTAGCCCAAGGTCACCCAGCTGGCTTCATGGGGGAGGGCAGAATCAAACCTGGTATTCCCAGATAAGAGTCCAGCTCCCTAACCACTAGACCAAACTGTAGACATTCTATTACATGTTTCCCCAGAAAGACTCTACGCTTTGTTAGAATTACCTCTTCCGTTTTTCTATTACATTATTAAGAGTGACTGAAAAAAAAAGACAACAACATGGTCCCTAACCATTGCAACATACTTTCTCTGGCCCCATCCTTCTCTCCACCCTCTTTTTTTCCAGGGCAGGAATTACTGATCTTGGTAATCTGACCATGCCAAGAAGTGAGTGATGATAGACTCTGGAGTACAAATTCGTCATCAGATTATTTTTAGAAGGGCGATGGACTAGCAGGATGCTGTTTCCAGGCGGCTTTAGATTGAGCCACTGCTATATTTTCAACACATTCTATTGTGTAAGTCCCACTAAAACTGGTTGGATCACTGACCCTTTGGATGCTTATGTATGCACATTATTTATTTATTTATTTATTCATTTCTTTATTCATTCATTCATTTATTTGTTTGTTTGTTTGTTTGTTTGTATTTCTATCCCGCCCTATACCCGAAAGTCTCAGGGCGGGTTACAATATTATATTAATCTTAGACAGGTCCCTGCCCTCAGGCTTACAACCTAAAGAGACAAGAAACAAAAGGAAAATGGTGTGGGAGGTGAACAGGGAACAGCAAAAAGCCAGCACTTGAACTCTTCAATTCCAGTTTTTCTCTCCATTTCTTATTGCTGGAATATTCCTATTAACTTTACTTTGAATGTTCTCTTCATTGATGACAAACTGGATGATGGCAAAGATGATCAGCCGGTATCAGCCTCACCCTGCTCGGCCTCAGGACCAGACGTTTTCTCAACTGGTGGATCGTCTGCCATAGTCTCTTTGCCATCTTCTGATGGGAGCAGTTGGAGGAGGGAGGGGCACTGCTGGGAGCAAGATGGCAGAGCCCAGCCTGCTGCCTCTTCTCCACTCCTCTCAGGCAAGATGGTTCTCAGCCTTGTGATGGCAGTTGGAGGAGGGAGGGGCATTGCTGGGAGCAAGATGGTAGAGCCCAGCCTGCTGCCTCTTCTCCACTCCTCTCAGGCAAGATGGTTCTCAGCCTTGTGATGGCAGTTGGAGGAGGGAGGGGCACTGCTGGGAGCAAGATGGCAGAGCCCAGCCTGCTGCCTCTTCTCCACTCCTCTCAGGCGAGATGGTTCTCAGCCTTGTGATGGCAGTTGGAGGAGGGAGGGGCACTGCTGGGAGCAAGATGGTAGAGCCCAGCCTGCTGCCTCTTCTCCACTCCTCTCAGGCAAGATGGTTCTCAGCCTTGTGATGGCAGTTGGAGGAGGGAGGGGCACTGCTGGGAGCAAGATGGCAGAGCCCAGCCTGCTGCCTCTTCTCCACTCCTCTCAGGCAAGATGGTTCTCAGCCTTGTGATGGCAGTTGGAGGAGGGAGGGGCACTGCTGGGAGCAAGATGGTAGAGCCCAGCCTGCTGCCTCTTCTCCACTCCTCTCAGGCGAGATGGTTCTCAGCCTTGTGATGGCAGTTGGAGGAGGGAGGGGCACTTCTGGGAGCAAGATGGCAGAGCCCAGCCTGCTGCCTCTTCTCCACTCCTCTCAGGCAAGATGGTTCTCAGCCTTGTGATGGCAGTTGGAGGAGGGAGGGGCATTGCTGGGAGCAAGATGGTAGAGCCCAGCCTGCTGCCTCTTCTCCACTCCTCTCAGGCAAGATGGTTCTCAGCCTTGTGATGGCAGTTGGAGGAGGGAGGGGCACTGCTGGGAGCAAGATGGCAGAGCCCAGCCTGCTGCCTCTTCTCCACTCCTCTCAGGCGAGATGGTTCTCAGCCTTGTGATGGCAGTTGGAGGAGGGAGGGGCACTGCTGGGAGCAAGATGGTAGAGCCCAGCCTGCTGCCTCTTCTCCACTCCTCTCAGGCGAGATGGTTCTCAGCCTTGTGATGGCAGTTGGAAGAGGGAGGGGCACTGCTGGGAGCAAGATGGCAGAGCCCAGCCTGCTGCCTCTTCTCCACTCCTCTCAGGCGAGATGGTTCTCAGCCTTGTGATGGCAGTTGGAGGAGGGAGGGGCACTGCTGGGAGCAAGATGGTAGAGCCCAGCCTGCTGCCTCTTCTCCACTCCTCTCAGGCGAGATGGTTCTCAGCCTTGTGATGGCAGTTGGAAGAGGGAGGGGCACTGCTGGGAGCAAGATGGCAGAGCCCAGCCTGCTGCCTCTTCTCCACTCCTCTCACGCGAGATGGTTCGCAGCCTTGTGATGGAAGTTGGAGGAGGGAGGGGCTCTTCTGGGAGCCAGATGGTAGAGCTCAGCCTGCTGCCTCTTCTCCACTCCTCTCAGGCAAGATGGTTCGTCACATGAAATTGCACTGACCCTAATTTGCCCTTTGACTGTGCTCACATTATGAAACTCTGTAATTATATTTTAGGTTTGACCAGGAGCCACCAGGAACCAATGGTGATCCTAGTTTCATAAGGCAGCACAGAAAATACAAAAATAGGAAAGGGAGTGGCAAAAATAATATGCGCAATGGAAATATGATTATAGAAGGGCCATAAAGGGTCCGTTTGCATTTACCAAGAGCCGTGAATCCACCTATACAACCACTGCTGCTGCTGTCTAGAGCATCCCTTAGCTGCCCCAATCCTCAGTAGCTGCAGAGTAGGGACCCACACGAATGGGGGTTTTGGCATTCGTAATGAATTGAATGTTAGAAAATTCGTATTTGTTCATATACCCCTTTGAAGGTGGTTGGATTCTATTTTTTATAAAGCGCTGATCATGTACTCAGCACTGTACACGAAGTAAAATTAATACAAAAGTATAAAACCTGCCTGTGGTGTACAATCTAAGATAAAGTAATTTACACTAAAACCAGAAGCAAACAATAAACAGATGTAATAAACAGATAAAATATTAAAGAAAATATAAAAATATGACACAGCTCACAGATATTCATGCACATCCCAACTGCGGAGAAGTTTTTTAAAAGGATGCTATTTGCCTAGACATTTCCAAAGCATTTTAAAGTGTCTTTCACTCGAAATGCTGCATGTATGATACTGAAAAAAAAATCATGTAATGTTCTCATTGTACACGTATTCCTTGTATAACATGATTTTGCTTCTATACAGCTGGTAAATTATGAGGTCTTCTGTATAACATTTCTTTCAGCATGGCTTTCTACATTTATGTTGTTGTATTTAAAATATTTTTGTAGCAGTTCCCATCCAACGATCCTGAAATGGTTCATATCAGTAAAATAGGAAACAAGCCAGTTCTGAAGTCCCAAAGCACAGAATTCATTAAAATGTATTAAAAGTGAAATAAAATGAAATAAACATAATTGGAAACAGACTGCAAAATGTGCCTTCCCTTGTTTAATGGAATCCTAGAAACTTCCAGTAATGTGTTCGGCCTCTGAAGGGCTTTTGACCTACATTCGGAGACTGGGCCTCCCTTGTTCCTGTTCCTGTTGTTCCTGTTGTCTACCACTGAGTTGTGGCTGGTTCCCGGCTCACTGCATGGGCACCTCCATGCAGTTTTCTTAGCAAAGATACAGAAGTGGTTTGCCTTTGCCTACTCCAGAGAGAGGCTGGGGATCAGACTGGTGATCCTCTGATTTCCTGGTAGTTTGCAGTTGTGAGCAAGTTTGGTCTAGTGGTTAGGGAGCCGGATTCTTATCTGGGAATACCGGGTTTGATTCCACACTCCTCCATGAAGCCAGCTGGGTGACCTTGGGCTAGTCACAGCTCTCTTCTGAGCTCTCACAGCATCTGTTGTGGGGGGAAGAATATAAAGCTTTGTCAGCTGCTTTGAATCCCCTTAAATGGGTGGGAAAAGCAGGGTAGAAAAGCCAACTCTTCTTCTTCTCTGAGCTATGGCCACTCCTCCATCTTTGCTGTAACCTCCAGTTTTTTATAGGCAACCATTACTGGCACAACAGAGAGGATTGTGGGAACAATTTCCCAGGTTATACAAGATAAGACTGTATAGTGTGGTGATGGCCAACCTATGACACGTGTGTCACAGGTGACACGCCAAGCCCTTTTGGGTGACACACATGGTCACCCTGGCACCTGGACATGTAGTGCTTGCTTGCTCTTGAAGTGTATGAAATACCAACTTTCAATTGAAGATTTAGCAACAAAAGTCACTAATGTAAAGAATTATTTGTTTTTGCTTTTAATAAAATACATATATCAAAAATATAACTTTTTTACTAGAGCTACTAATATCACAAAATTATGGATATTTCTAGATGTGACACAGCACCTGAGTTAAGCTAAGTTTTCTTGCAAATTTTGACACACCGAGCTCAAAAGGTTCACCATCACTGGTATAGTGTAATTCATTCAGGAGAATGGTAGGCTGGAAAATGTAGCTTAGAATAAAGCAAACAATTGGCACCTGTTGGCATCCCTGAAAATTAGGAATCCTCCGTATTGATACTATGGATCCAATCATTTCCTTGCATGAAAAAGTTTTTGTCTGTGGTTTCAAAAGCCTTTCTACTGTTGCCCACAGCTTTCAGACTAGTCTCTGGTTCTGGTTCTGCATTTGGAAAGAGTGTGACTCAGAAGTTGAAACTGAACAAATTACTTTTTTTTAAGTTGAATTTTGGGAGCTCATCTTTTGTGCTACCAGTGAATTACCATGCCTTAAGATCTGGAGGGGAGGCTCTCCTGGTTGTCCCACCACTCTCAGCAGCAAAAGGAGTGGGCACCCAGGAGAGGGCCTTCTCAGTGATGGCCCCTAGGTTATGGAATAGTCTTTTCCTTGAGGTGCATCCAACACCTTCATTGTACACATTTTGGAAGGCAGGGAAGATGTATATCTTTTCCCTGGCCTTTGGTTAAATGAGGATACACTTTTATTTTAATACATACTTCTATTGTTTTAATAATGTTTGATTTTAAATGGTGTTAGGCACCTGGAGACCTCCGGGCATACGGTGGGATAAAACTGCAAATAAACAAACTTTCCTTACGTTCTTTTTTTTTTTCCTGGTGTGTGTGTGATCCTTCCCTATAGTTTTTGTGATGTTTTTCTTAGGGTCATTCAGCCAGCTTAGGCAGTACCCAACCTCATGTTCACAAAACACTGAATATCTTCTCCCTGTCAGTATCTTAAGATCCCAAAGTGAGTCCCTTCTTCTATTCCAATACTCAGAGATGAAAGGGGTTGTGACACAAATGGAATAAATAAATAAATAAACAAACAAACAAACAAACAAACAAACAAACAAACAAACCCTAACCACTAGACCAAACAGAGCATGTTTGGTCTAGTGGTTAGGGAGCTGGACTCTTATCTGGGAATACCGGGTTTGATTCCGCACTCCTCCAGGAAGCCAGGTGGGTGACCTTGGGCTAGTCACAGCTCTCTTCTGAGCTCTCACAGCCCTACCTACCTCACAGGGTGTCTGTTGTGGGGAGAATAGAAAAGCTTTGTTGGCTGCTTTGAGTCCACTTAAATGAATGAGAAAAGCAGCAGGGTATAAAAGCCAACTCTTCTTCTTCTTCTAAATGAAAACTCAACATTCAAGTGATCCTCATTGACCCAGATTCAGTTTTCCTTTCCTTTCCTTTCCTTTCCTTTCTCTGCGTGTGTCTGTGAACGCAGTCAGTTTAAGTCCTCTCCACTCCTTTCCTTCTTGCCAAGTTTCTCTCAACTCCAACTTTATAATTTTGAATTCAAGCCCAGGGAGGAATGTGATCCCATGTCCTGTCTTCTGACATAGGGTCCTTCTGCACTTGGAAGACCGGGGTGGCTGTACATGCGCTGACACATTGCATTCACACACTGCACCCGGTCCTGATCTTCAGTAGTGTGGAGTGTGCCCAGTTGTCCCCATCTTGCAAGTACAAAGAGTCCCACTGTTTGTCTTCCACCATCATTCCTGATGGTGGAAGCTACAGCAGGCAAGTGAGAACACACTCCCAGACCCTGGCCCTTTCTGCACTGGGCCTCATTCTGACCAGTATCTTAGAATAGGAACCTACAGTCTGCATTCTGGTACAGAAGACAGCAGACCCTGATTGGGGCCTGCTGTAGTCTTCACTGACATGCAGATGGAAGGTCCCTAATCCAAGATATAATCTGGAATAAGGCCAAGTGCCGAAAGGGACACTGATTCACCTCACTGGAAAAATGGAGTTGCAGCAGCCATGATTGTGCTGTTTCTTTCTGCTTTCAGTTAGCTGCAAGTATCATGAACAGGTAACTTCGATTTTCTCAAAAGGAAAACGGGAGAAGGTTGGGAGACCCATCAATCAAGTGTTCCTTCACAGCAGCTAATCCAGACGATGGCTTATAGCTGAGTCTTATGGCCCACAGTCACTCCACCCTTCACTAGACAAGCCTGCAGAAAAGAATCCAGTCTTCTCTGAATTAATTTGGGATTCACTTGGGATAATCCCTGCTTACCCTAGCGGAAATGAAACTCAAGAGGGATTTGGACCCACCAGCATTCAGAATTATATGAAGTGAACAGCAAGTACTTTGGGCCTCTAAATCACTGGCCTAAGTGCTGCAGAAAGCCTGTTTCCATCAGGCTCTTCCAAGATCCTGTTCTCTTGAGATTCAGTCCAGTAGTGACTGGATCCCCTCCAGCAGTCTGCCAAATTTCACTTTCACACAGGAGAAAATAGATCAGTGCCCAGTGGATCAGTCAGTTCTATTTAACAGTATAAGGAATAAGGGATTAACTTTTATTTTGATAAAAAAAGGAACAAATATGGGCATATTGCAAATATGGAAAGAATGGGAAAGAATTTTGACAAAAGAAAATAGTAAATTGGCATTGATAGATATTATGAACAGTTGGAAGAAGAAGAAGAGTTGGCTTTTCCACCATGCTTTTCTCACCCAGTTAAGGGGACTCAAAGTGGTTGACAAACCTTCAGTTCTTCCCACAACAGACACCTTGTGAGGTAGATGGGGCTGTGAGAGCTCAGAAGAGAGCTGTGACTAGCCCAAGGTCACCCAGCTGGCTTCATGGAGGTGTGGAATCAAACCTGGTGACTACGAGATATGAATGCGGCAGTCTAACCACAAGACCAGACTGGCTCACAAACTGGAATAAAGTGGTTGAGGAAAGGATGGCTGAAAAGGTGAAGGAGCAAGGTTGGAACAAGTGTGCTGGGACCCCAGATGACCCCAAATGTGACGGTGCATGCACAGAGCGTCATCGTCACTGTGGTGATGGCTAACGGCGCACATGCCGTCATGGCAGGCTCCAGACACAAGTTGGCAGTGCCCTGCTGGCGATCAGACATGCATCCAGACACAGGTAAGTCTCCAGGCATGTGGGACTTAGTGTAACATGAAATAGTGTTCCCAAGTGCACACACTGGTACATGTTGGTCTGTCAGGCACTTTTCCCATCCTGTTAGCAGTCTAGTACCATCCTATTTTGCTATATGCCAATGATGTAGTAATTCTGTTTCAAACCCTGAGCCTTATTGCCCTTACCTTCCTGGGACACTGTCCCAGGGAAGTTAATATGGAGGCCAGTATTTGCATTGCATTCTGTCTTACTACAGGAACAGCCATGCATGGATGATTGTTGGTACAATGATCAGATGTTGCAACATGCAACTGTGCAGCCATGTTGCACTTTCTCCATGCAGCACTGCCTCACAAATGCCATGTGAAGGGCTGTACTAGGAGTGCCATGTGTACTCCTAGAATAGGTGTGCAGAGCAGTTTTTTATGGATCCACAGCTATTGATGATGAGGAATGGCCACACACGTTCAGAGCCAATCCAAGATGGAAGCAGCTTTGTGGTGTGTGGATACTCCGAACTGGACCACTCCCAGGTTATGCCAGTAGTCCAAGTGCAAAAAAGCCCCTTGATGGCTATGAAGAAAGCCCATTTGGTCATCAATTTCAGCACAACCAAAATTATGACCTCCGTTGGCAAAGCAAAGAGGAATAAATGGTAATTAGACGGCCATACTATGGAACGAATAATTTGCTCTAGGTGCTTGGCTTAATTTTGCCAGCTAATGGAGAGAAAACTAAACAGGTTGATTACATTTCTTTGATAGCCCAGAAAAGCACGGTAAGAATATTAAAGTTCCATTGCGTCCACAGAGGAAGCTATATAGCTGTAGCCATTAAGTTATTTATTATCAAGCAACTATTGTAGTTTGTTATATGTAGCGTCAACTTTTGTCCACAGGAGAGAATGCTGTTTGGCTTTTGCTCACTATTTTTTATACATTCAAGATGAATATCAAGACAAAAGCAGGATTAATCAGGATTAATCAGAACTAGGCGTCCGGATAGCCACTTTGATTTACTGGTTAAAAGCATGCTTCCAGACCATAAAACTGATTGCATTCATCTTTTAAGAAAAGTTTTAGTCTTCCTGGCAGAAGACCGTAAATGGAAAATTGCTTATGCTTGATTTGGCAAAGGCAAAGGCTATGATTTGTCAGCACATTATTGATACTGAAGAATGAAGTGTGTTATCCAACAAATATCAGAAGTGAAGCGCCTGATCTTGTATTAACTCATTATCATCATATGCCTATAGTTTTATAAACACTGGTGGGTGTTCATAAAAGCCTGTTATTATGCATTGCCTTTTAGGGATGTACTGACTGAACTGCACATCATTGAAGCACAAGCTACCTGTCAGCCCCAAGTCTTTCTAGCACCCTTATGAGATTTCCGAGGAGTTGATGCACTGAAGCACTTCACAACTCCACCCACAGAAGGGGCAAATATGGCGTAAATAACATAACAGGAGCTGGATCCAGTCACAGCACATCTAAACCAGCATCCTATCTCACACAGTGGCTTTTGGACTTCAAGCAGAAGGCAAAGGCAAACACTTCAGCTGTTCTCAGTTCCTTTCAAATTGTCCTGAGGGACATCCCAGCTGTCTCTCCAACCTGGAGAGAGTCCTTGGCATCCATTTTAGTAGTCATCGATACACCTTTCCTCCATGAATTTATCTAATCCTTTCTTAAAGTGAGCCAGTTTGTTCCGGTGGTTAGGGAGCTGGACTCTTATCTGGGAATACTGGGTTTGATTCCACACTCCTACGTGAAGCCAGCTGGGTGACTTTGGGCTGATCATAGCTCTCTTCCAGGCACTAGTGCAGAAAGTGGCTCCAGATTTAATATCCTGTGCCCAAAGGGTTTGGCCATGGTCAGATCGACAACCCATGTTCTTTTCTATTGTCATTCTAAAATTGATCTCTTCAAATGTATCCTGAGAATTTTGGGATGGTATGTCTGTGTCTACGAAAGCTCATGCCACCAACCTTTCTCCTGTTAGTCTCCAAGTGCTACTAACTACCTTGCTGGACATTTAACTTAGGAACTTATAGCTTTTAAGTAACTATTAAAGACCTCTGTTGTTACCAACCTTGCTTTTCCCTGACTCACCCAGCTTTAATTGTGCTTTTAATTGCTGGCTTTTGTTTTTGTGTCTTTATGAAGTGGTAGGAAAATGTTTCAAAGAAATAAACTACAGAGATAGTAGCATTTCAAAGAAAATGGATTAACAGTTGCTTCCCGTGGTCATCTTTGGGGCATTCTAGAATTATTATTTTCTTTCTTTTCACTGGTAAAGATAACAAGTCCATCTGAAAATATGCACTCTTATTTTATCTCTTCATCAGTTCAGTGCTGACCGATTTTACTAGATTTCCCAGTGTTCTGATATTATGAAAGGGAATGAGAGAGAAATGCAGGCAGACAGACAGACAGGAATGTTTTCTCTGTCTCTTCTGTCTGCATCATTTGTAATTTAAAGTCTTTTTGTTATACACATAAATCCTTAGCCACGAGGCCTTCAAATTAAAGCAGTGAAAACAGGTGAGAATTATTCTGAATAACAAAACTAACTAGCTCAAAGTTGCATAAAGCAAAATATGAGAAAACAGAATTGAATTCCCTGCAGTATGTCATAAATGTAGAGGAATTCTGTTTTGCCCTCTAAACCCAAATTTATCAATTCTTAAGAGATGGATGCAGCTATTTCTCTTTCTCCAGCATGGTTTTCATTTAAATCTTCTTGGGAGAAAATATTGGACTTAGGGAAATGAAATGAAGTATACAGCCTTTTAAATTAATAACTCCAACCAAATATTATTTTCCTCCCACTAAGCAAGCACAGCTAGAATTATAGATTAAATGCCAAACTGGGAAGATCTGCCAGGAAGGAGGCCCTCAGCTCCCAGATGATCTAGGGTACTGGCCTGTTTTTCTAACTACTGTGTCTACAATCCCACTTGTAGGACAATGGTCACCTTCACTTTAAGCCTTCTTCTCCACTTTTTCATTTCTGTTCATTTTATTTGAGAACTTTCTAGCCTCCACTTGGACTTTCCTAAATGGAAAGTACACACACACACACACACAGAAATGAAAAGGTGTGAGCAGTCAGATCTGAAGATGGACTGAATAAGGTTCAAAGTGAAGGTCCACAGCCGATGAGGACTTTATACAGAACTGGGGTCTTCTAACCTGCAATTGCTTATTCCATCTGGCCAAGATTTCACCTTGGGACTATTAAACAACACTGAACAGAAGCTACTGCCATGTGCCATCTATCATGAGTATTTCAGTACTGACTGGTGACTAGAATCAATACTGGAAAGCAAGACAAAAACTGCTAGTTCCTTCTAGAACTGAGACAAGGAGCTTGCCATAAATATTCTGGGGAAGAGAATAAGTGCCAACATTCTCCCATCACCCATCCTCGTTATTTCATGCTCAAGGTGCAGTTTTTCACATTATGGTCCCAAGTCAACACGGACTCCCAAATCCCAGACATGAGGACCATGATCTGCTCTTTGCAGCCAGCATCATTTATCCAACTTTTGGGAGCACCATTCATGAACAAGTGAACATGATTTTATACAAGACCTACCAGAATAGTAATTTAAATATTGGAAACATGTGCAAACACGACAGAAGTTGGGCTGGGCTTTAGAAACTTCTTAAATAAGTCAAGAAGTTCACATATCCAAGCATGACCTTTTCCCTTTTCTTTTTGGAATGTATGAGTGTGTGGTCTGGCTACTACTACTCAAACTATGAATTTAAGAAATATCTTCACGAGGGTGAAGCTGCCACCGGCAAAATGTGTCCAGGATTATATAATCCATTCCCACTCCCTTAGATAACAGCAGTTGCTCTGCTTCAGCCAAAATAGCATTCCTCTGGTTAGCAGGCAAAATGATTACTGGAACATCCTTGTGGGAAGCTACAGGACCGTGCACCAGGCAGAGCAAGATGAGGAGCATTTGTCCACATAGTTGTCTTGCAGTGGGTGTCTATGAGAGAAAGGTGGGCAGTGTCTAACAACACCCACACCCTCCCTGACATACTTCAGAATTGGCTAATGTATGCACAATCTACAATTTTCAGTTTGCCAGTCTGAATTAACTTCCAGTCTTCGGTGGAACTAGTTTTCATGTGCATTTGAAGAGTACATAAGAACATAAGAGAAGCCTTGCTGGATCAGGCCACAGCCCATCTAGTCCAGCATCCTGTCGCACACAGTGGCCCACTAAATACTCACGGGCATCTCAAGCAGAGACAAGGACAAACCTTCTCCTGCTCTCGAGTCCCAGCAGATGGCCTTAAGAAGGGCCCCAGTTCCTCCCCTCCCCTCAGCCTGAAAGATGCACCTAGGCATTCGTTCTAGTAGCCATTGATACATCTGTCATCCATAAATTCGTCTAACCCTACCTTAAAGCCATCCAGCTTTTTTTGTAAATCACCAACCATTTAGGCTGTATCCAAATGTAACAAAAGGGGCGCCTCAGAGAGGCGGTGTGTGGCCCTTGTGTCCCAACACCTTTCTAATCCATCTTTTCTGTCACATAACATTCAGGAGAGTGGAAGGGCAGACTGGTGTGTGAACAATCCCGCCTGAGAGCCTTACATAGGCCACCTCACAGGAACTGTGGTGATGGTGTTTGTTTTTTCTTGTGTCTGATCACAGCCTAAGACTAATTCAGCCCTTCATACTGCTGGTCTTCATACTACTGCTGAAGAAGGTTTAAAATGAAGAAGAAGAAGAGTTGGCTTTTATACTCTGCTTTCCTCACCCTCAAAGCAGCTGACAAACCTTCTGATCTTCTCCCCACAACAGAAAACCTATGCAGTAGATAAGTTCAGAAAGAGAGCTGTGACTAGCCCAAAGTTACTCAACTAGAACCAAGAGACCCCCAGCTGAGAGTCCAGCACTTTAACTTTAACTGGCTCACATTACCTCACTGACTCATTTCAGCAACCTAATTCAACAACATGCAAATTAGTTGGCAAGGTATAATCCATATCAGTCCATTTGACCTTGCTCCTATTCAGGTGAAAACTAACATGAGTCCCTTTATATGTTTTAGTATTTGACCAGGGATGTTTTTGTACTTAGCTTCTTGGCCACTGGACAGGAAAAGTGTGTGACAGACCAACGTGTACTAGTGTTCGCACTTGGGAATGTTAGTACACATTACACTAAGCCCCACACGCCCAGAGACTAGCAGTGCTAGCAGTGTGCCGCCATCTTGGGTTTGAAGCCCTGTACAACAGCCCTGTACAACAATGGTGTGAGTGGTTGTGGTGCTGGACACTACACTACAGGTAAGGAATGGGACAGGAATGGTTAGGGTTTGGGCATCCATGTGCTGCACGATTTAATGCACCACCACTAGAAAGTAGCACCACATCTGGGAAAGTAGGAGCCTATTGCAAGTGCAGGTGCACTTTACGAGATGTTACCCTATTGTGAACTATGGGGCCAAGTGCAAAGTGGCCTCGAGAGGGCTTTACTGTATTGGAAACATAAAGCAAGGTCCAACATCAGTTTCCACTGGGAATAATGAGAAAGGCTTTAAAAGTAATTTCTCATACACTATCTGCTTGAGTGTTGACATGCAGTTCCTTCTGTCTAGTTAAAAACACTTGTAAAATGCTATTTGTTTTAATTCTGCTTTATAAATATTTAGGCAATTGCAGATGTGGCCGTTCCACAGAGATTACACAGCTTGGGCGAGTGACCGGCATGTTGACTCACGGTGGCGGATGCTGCAAACCTCAGTTGTGGCAATCTCCATGCTGAATATGTTTAGCTAGGGATGATGGGAATTTTATAAGACCTGCAGGTGGGCCATGAGTGGTGCTGAAAGTGCAAAATCTGATCCAGAGTTTAAGCTAGTAAACAGGTCACCTACAAAATATTCAGTCCAGATGGGGAAGCAAAACTAGAAAGACATTCCCTGCACCTGAAAGATTAAGAGTTTAAAAGTTATGAAACTGGATGCGACTTATCCCCACACTTTGTGTTTAAGTGAAGGAGGGAAGATGACCCTTTCTGAACTTGTTGGAAGAGTGGGTAAGGGATGTGTCTTCATTACACAGCAAAGACCAGCTGTCAACCAGCTGTTCTAAGAGCCTGGTTATTGTACAGTATGGATGCAACCAAGATCTTAATAAAAAATGGGTCAAAATAGAAAGCATTGCCCAAAAGATGGGACGCATGATGGGTGGGTGGGTGGGTGGGTTGGAAACACCAAGGATTGAATCCAGCATGCTGGCAGTTAGCAACAACAAAGATGATCATACTGGTGAGCTACTTAATATTTGTAGTGCAGAAGGAAGACAGAGGAAAATGCAATTTAGCAATTTCCTTTTGCTGAGAAGGGGCAATGAGTGCTCCAGCTATTGCTATGGTGTAACGTATCCAGAAGTGTGCGAGCACTGGACCCCATGCTTGCACAATAAGCAGTTTTGGCCTGGTTTCACCACCATACATGTACAATGGTCACTTCCTCCAAGATGGATCCCAGGAGCAAGTCCTCGGACAAAACAAACCATATTGGTACTTCAGGGAAATCTGGGTTGGGAGTTGATTTTTCTGTAAAAGTGATATACCAGGATTTCACCCTTATATCCTGGGACTATGTTAGATTTTCCATGGCAATCCCAACACAGACCCAAGGTAATCTCAGTTTTTAGGCCCTGTCTGTATGCAGTGCCAGATAAACAGAGTTAAATTCTTCATGAAATGGAATTCAATAGTTTCATGATACATTCTCCTGTTGAAATTCCTTTGTTCAAGTGGGGTCATCTTGTTATCATCTTGTTCTGTTTGACAGAATTGTTCTGCTAATTTACTGATACTGCCATTTCTGATGTCGGATATACATGATGCAAAGCAATGGCACTGGTGAATATCTTGGTCCCACTCTCCCCCCAGCCCAAATGAAGGGAAGGAAGCTTTATCTAAAAGAAAAATATCTGGGATAACCCTTCGGGGGTTTACAAACTAGACTTTCAGTGGTTATCAGCACTTGTCAACGCTGACTGTATCCAGGGTGATGAAATACTTGGCTGAGCCTGCAGCATGAATCAAGTTCTCTTCTAAGTCGTCATAAGCTACCAAGGCAAAGGAGTTTGTTTATAGTTCTACAGTTTATTTGTCAGATTTTTATTGGCCTTTTGCAAATCAAATGAGGATTTAGATGTCAAGTGCCGTTTCTTGGATTCCAGGATGACTGAGTAAATGGACCTTCTCTTGACGTCGTTTTCCTGCCCTGACTCCAAATGGATCTATCTATGATGCTTCTCTCCCTTCTAAAAAATCCTGCAGGTGATATTCAGCACTGGATTGCACCTCTTCCTGATAAGATCTGCAAGGTTTCAGCCAAAGGATTCTAAGGGTGTGTTCTCACCTACAGCAAATTCGGATTTCTCTGGTCCAGGTTCTGCTGGGGATAGGAGGGGAGGCTGAGAACAGCACCAAGCGCATTTGTGGGCTGTTCCCAAATGCAGCCCACAAGTGTGCACAAACACAGCAGTGAACAGTGGCGGTTTTTGGACAGGAGCTTCCGCCGCCACCACTGCTTCTGCCAACTTCCTCCTCCAATCCTTGGGTGCCTGCAACCTCCTTACTTCTCCCCCCCCCCCATGCCTGCCTGCTTGCCACCACTGCCGTAGGTCTCCTCCTTCTCCTCCTCTGATCCTTGGGTGCCTGCTTCTCCCCCCCATGCCTGCGGGGTGGCATCGGATGGGGGGGTGCAGGGAGGAGAGGCAGTCTCCCCTCCTCGCTCATGGGGTTCTATCAGATGGGGGGGTGCGGGGAGGAGAGGCAGTCTCCCCTCCCCACTCATGGGGCTCTATCAAACATGGGGGTGCGGGGAGGAGAGGCAGTCTCCCCTCCTCGCTCATGGGACTCTATCGAATGTGGGGGTGCAGGGAAGAGAGGCAGACTCTCGTCCTCGCTCATGGAGCTCTATCGGATGGGGGGTGCGGGGAGGAGAGGCAGTCTCCCCTCCTTGCTCGCTCACTCACTCACACACTAAACTTACTTGTTGCTGTTTGCCCTGGCCGGCTGCCAGTTCTCGCCTTCTCTGGCACTAAATCCGGGCTGGGTTGGAAAGTCCTCTTCCAATCCAGGGTTCTTTTCCCCTGGTTTTCTGCTGGGTTTCTGCAAAAAATCTGGGGGAAAAGAACTGGCACGGGAACAAGCCTTCCTGGATTTGGACTACTGGCCGATTTAATGGAAACGCTGGTTCCTGAGTCTGAATACAGTCCAGACTTTAATGTTTTTTGGAACACACCCTAAGAGCTGCCTAGGATAGCATAGCTCAAAGGCATGAGCTGACATCTTGGACCTCAGATCTAATCTCTGATCATGTGTTGTTGTTTGCACACAGACTTGTTGTTCCAGAAATTATGAAGTGCAGATATGGGCTCCCTTTCCATGGCATGTAAATACACGTGTATTTGTTTAAAGAGTTTTTAACTAGCCTCATGCAGAAAGTTTTTTTTATCTTGATCTCACAACTATAAAACATCCTTCTAATGGAAAAATCAGAATTTCGATCAAAGGCAGAGGTGGTTTAGGGAGTAAAACAGTGGTTGGAGGGCAAAGCCATCAAAGTAGGGGTGCACAAATGGTTTTTTTATTCGATTCATATTGAATTGAATGCAAGAAAATCCATATTCGTTTGAATAGATCCCCTTCCAATGTAGTGGGATTCAAATTCAATATGAATGTTCAGTCCCATAGAGATCCGATACAAATGCATACGAATCCCATAAAAATCGCATATGAATCCATACGAATCTCATACAAACCTTCATACGAATGTATCGAAACATTTGGTTCTAATTTGTATGTCAATCTTCGAATTTGCCAACATTCAATTCAAATATCAGTGTCCAAATGTGTCAAAAATTCATATGAATTTCAAATGTTACGAATATTTGTACACATCCCTAAACCAAAGGGAAGCCAGTCAGAAGAGGAGGTGCCAATAGGGCGTAAGTCACTGCAACAGGCTCTGCATGATCTACAAGGACCAGGTAAGCTGTTGCCATGATATATGGAATTCATTCAACAGAGAGGCCTTCAGAAGGTTGTACATCCTGGGAATTGGTCCAGCCGCATGGGCCTTATCCTTGGGGAACTTTAAAGAAATCTCCTGAGTGTTCCTGGTGCTGTGTGGTTCCTGGCTCCTTCAAACAGCCCCAGAAATGGGCCATTCATAACCCACTGCAAAATTCCACCCAGCCACAGCTTTGGAGGCCAGGGAACATTCATCCCTGACCTCCAGAGTTAGGCTGGGGCCGGCACTCATCATATGGACAGCTGCCGGTTGTAATTCCCACTGCATCTAATTTCCTGGTTCAAATCAAGTGATTTAGGCCAGGTAGCATGCTCAGCATTCTGCACTTCTGAATGCCGAAGAGGTCTAAAAGGCTGTAGTCCTGCACAAACCTGCATGAAAATTAGGTTTGCTGAGTACAGCAGACTGTACTCATATTAGTTAACCTATCTCCAGGTGAAAAGGAGAGCAGATTTGAGTTCTGAGTTCTGATGGGGTAATCCCCATGATGCCCTCATGGGGCAGCAATGGGTGGTTTACAGGGAACTCCCATGAGCATGTTGGAAGTTGACCAAGGTTACAGGTGGAAGCTTCATTTGACCTTGCTGAACAATCATTTAGGTCTGTGGGGGCTTTGAGGACCACACAGTGAGGCTTGCCAAGTGGTCCAAGTCCATGGAATAGTTCTGTAAGAAAGATGATACCTTGTAAGATAAGCTAGTACTGGTGCTACTGCTGCTGCTGCTAATGCTTATTACTGTTAATGCCTATTATAATGCTAATACTTATTACAACAGTAATGCGCTTTAAATAAATGATTCAGTTGTGGTGCCTATTTCTTCAGGGGGTTTGCTTTTTAAAAAAAAAGAAATCAAAAGTAAGATCTCAAGATGGAAGATTTTAAAGAGCTGGGTTAATAAGCAAAGCATCTGCTTTTTAATTTTTAATTTAATCTGGAAAAACATATTTGGATTATGGCTGATGCCACACATTTTTTAAAAAACGATTCAAAAACAATTTAGATATGGAAGTGTTTTTGTGGCCTATAATGTGAATTAAAAGCACTAGCTAGTAAATGTGATTACCACTCTTCTGTTGTTGTATGTGTGTGTTTGTGTACAGCCTATGTCTTCCATGATCCTTAGCCACAGTGACTATTAGAACATTTGAGAATTCTTGCTAAATGGTCTCAAGTTCAGTCTCCAGCAGTTCTAAGCAGGGCTGAAAAGGACTTATGAGAAAAACCCTTCATTCGCCTTGGCACAAAAAGAAGCACTATGATGCCACTAATATCTTCTGCAGGCCATCTTTGTTCCTTGGTTTTGGCAAGAGCCACAGTCTTCAGTTGAAGTTCACCGTGCTTTCTTTATGGGTGACATTTTCTTCACATCCATACCAGACAACTTAATTGCATGGGTGCATTAAGTAAATATGCACAAGATTGGCACAACTTGCAAACCAAGTGTTTGGAGTTATGCTTGCCAGGTATCTCAGAACAAGGAGCAAAACACAACAGGAGGTCAATGTACTGTTCATGGGATGATACACATAGCTTAGCTTTAAAATTAAATAAATCTTAGCTGTTAGCTATTTGACTTAATCACAAATCTAAAGTGTTTGAGGCCACTGTGACCTAAACACATGGATTTAGCATATGACTAATTAAGATATATACATTCCATATTTCTGAAACAAGTACTCAGCTTTCAAAGCCCACTTTGGTCCATTTCAAGGGGAGTTCAGGCTAATTAGAGTATCAACAGAGCCTAAAAAATATAGAGGTTAATGATTATTACACAGGTTTAATGGGATGTCAGGTACAGCCTAGGCAAGCTGACCCATAAGGGCAATTGGTAACTGGTCTCGCCCTTCTTCCTCTCATCATATTCCCTGTTCTTCTATTTTTTTACACTCCCTGTGACCTTCCTCTTTCAAGTCTTTTGTTAAAAGGGGGAACAGAAGGCCGCTGACATCAGAAGAAGATGATTTTTTTTCAAAAAGGTTATTCAATAGAAACTTGGCTGCAGTGGCCCTTAGTTATAAGCATTCATGATGAGCAGGAAGGCCTAGTTTTGGATCCAAAGGAAGAAGAAGGATGGGAACAAAAGAGCTTTAAAAGCTAGAACAGTCCTAGGACACGTACATAATTACATTAATGTCCGCAAATATAGAACAAAATGCACAAATCAAAGAAAATAAACAACAATACACAGGCTCTACTGTAAATAAATTCTGATTAAAGTCAATGGGATTGACCTCCCACTCATTTTTCAGATGCTATAACTACTGTAAGGTTGCACCATACTAAACTGGGACAATGGGGCACAACACCATCACATGTTGCATAAGGCCACAGCCTCCTGTGGCATGTGGTGGTAGCACCCCATCCCACCCCATAAATGTGGTCCAGGCCTCCCATAGTCTGCATTAGTATGTGGACAACAGATCCCTATCCCAAGATATATTCCAAAATAAGGCCAAGTGCAGAAAGGGCCTAAGTCTCATCTCTTGGGAGACCTTTTCAAAGAGGATTTAATGCAGGCAACGATGGGTCCTTGAGTGATTTCACACTTCCCTTCCCATCCAGTGATTAACCAATGTTGACTAGCGCTTGCACTTGTGAACACTAGTCACTTACACCCCACGCCCCACAGAACTGGTCACTCACTTGTGACTGATCCCAAGGCTGGTCTTCTTCAGGGTGCTGCCACCTTGAGTGTGGCGCCCTCCTCAACTGCATGTGCATCAGTGCCATTGCCATGATGATGTTGATGCGCCGCGTAGTCACAGACATGTCAGGAGGGCAGCAGGGCTGCCAGCACACCTGTGTAGCAGCCCTGTTGACCTCCTTGTCCAGCAGAGGTGTGAATGCTCCCCAGCTGGACTCAACAGGCAAGTGATTGAGGAAGGTTGGGGAGGATGAGCAGCATGATTTCATGCTCCACAGTAAATGCATGATTAGGGAACTTCTGGGAAGGCAGGGGGTGCTTGGAGGCTGTAGCAGCCTCCTCCAAGTGCCCTTCCCCAGCAGTTCCCTAATCATGCACTATGGGCTGTAGTGCAAATTGGCCCCTTGTTCCTGTCACCAAGAAACAGAAAGGCAGCAGTGGCAAGGACAACCCAGGGTCTGTTCTGGAGCCTGATGACATTTTGCTGGCCTATGGAAAACGGTCCAAGAACTGGTGCCTTTTCTGGGGTTGCACTGAGATGACCCTAGCCTGAATGGATGGAGAATTTTTGCTCTCCATTCTCAAAGGTAGGCTGGAGCAGGCTGGCCATTGAGCAGATGACCACCGACCTGCCCTGTGCCATGGATTGCACTCTTGGCCTAGAAAGGAGTATTCTCCACACCATGTGTCTATGCCCCATGTGTGGAGGTAGCCATGCCTCATAGGAAAAGCAAAATGTAATGTGTGCCTCCAGATGATGATAGGAAATACAAATTAGAAAAGGCAAGTTGGGTTTTGCTCTTTACCATGGTCCCACCAGATAGGCATAGAGTTCCTCTGGCATGTGAATGACTTACCAGCATCTGATGAAGCCCTTCAGCAGAGCACCAGATAGGACATCATCAATCAGCTGGTAGGTTGAATACATGCCAGCTAGGTGAATATAGTGCTGAATCTCTTAGAACAACTTTCACTCAACTGAAATAGCTGGTCACTGGGGCTGTGCCAGAAGGAATTTTTGCTATGGTACATTACAAAATAAATTAGTGCATTGTGAGTCCAATCTTTATAGTGTATTCTTTTTACCAGTAGTGGCTGGCATGGGTTTAGCCAGCTAGAAGCTCTGTCTCCCTTTCAGAAATAGCAGATTTTGTCCTGAATTGGTTTATTCACCATGTATTTAATTGGCTACCTGCAGAGCAGTGTGATGATGAGTTTATTGAATGTGCTTTTATTAGTTTCCCCCCTCCTTTTGGGCTGTGTTCACACCTGTTTTAATCCAGCTTCAAAATGAAAGAACACATCAGCAAATGACTAGTCATTTTCTTTCCACATGATTTATTCCATTATTTAATGAGCTTTCCAAGTTAGATAATGCCAAAAGAAAACAGCTAGCCACTTTGCTGATGTTTATTCTCTCACCCTGAAGGTGAGCTGAACCTGGATTAAAACTTCAGTGTGAATGCAACCCTGAATTCAGTAAGCTGCACTGTGGAACAAGAATTTGGAAAGCAGGTTTTGTGGAGACTTTTTGTGTGTTTATAGGGAGGGAAAACCTTTCTTGTAGGGAGGAACAGGAAGATCTGCCTTTGGCTGATCAACCTGAAGTTATTTTTCAGAGGAAAAACATGGAACAACATGACCCTAAAACTGTATTGATATAATTAAATTAGTAATAAAATCTGGTACAATTTCCCTATGTTATAAATAACAACTGCCGTTCCCTGTAAGTCCTAGTGCTCTATGGTGAAACATTTATTGTTTCTTATAACGATGGACTAATCAGAGTCCCGGGACTATAACTTTAATGAGTACCTTGGGGAGAGTCCTTTGTGTACTGCTTCCCGTTCTCAGGCAGAAGTAGCTACGTTTGTGTATATTTGTGATACACAGCTTTGCCAGGATGATAAGATAATTGGCAGCCAGCATCCCTCCCAGGATTAAAACAGATACTGTAGTTTTCAAGTTTCTAGATCTCCCAAAATCCTTTATTAGGTATAGATCTTCACAGCAGAAAAGCAGAAAAGCTCCAAGGCACTTGGTGGGCATCCTAAGTAAAAACCACTTCTTCTCCCTGTGTCTGGAAGGAACCCTAATTCTAACCATTCAAGAATTCATGAAACTTCCTTCTGGGTAAATCCAAAAGCAACGACCAGTAGAGCGGCCATGTTTGCTGATGGCACCCAACTCTTCCAAGTGGTAAAAACAAAACAAAACAAGAAGGACTGTGAAGATCTCTAAAGGCATTCTGCTCATTGGGGGTTGCTGGCCTTTTCATGCAGGATGTTATCTGGAAAGGGTCTATTGATCCCTCCTCCTCAGGCTAGTGGAGAATTGGGGGGACCCCACCCACCAATACAGTTTACTGGTATTCTTCATCATTAAGTTCTACCAGTGTGCTATTTATCTGAGCCCAGAACCAACCTAGGTGCCTTTAAGAAAAAGTTAGACAAATTTATGGATGGCAGATGTATCAATAGCTAATAGAATGCATGCCTAAGTACATCGTTCAGGCTGGGGGGACAAGCAGGATGCCTCTAAGGACATTTGCTGGGATTCGAGAGCTGAAGAAGGTTTGTCCTTGTCTCTGCCTGAGATGCCCATGGGTCATTGGCGGGCCACTGTGTGAGACAGGATGCTAGACTAGACGGGTTGTGGCCTGATCCAGCAGGGCTCCTCTTATGATCTTATGTTCAGGCCATGTGCAGAAGGCACATGACAGCCTTTTCTGGAATTCAGGAGACTGTTTCGGTGATGTAACAGGGGCCCCATCCCCAGACACTTTTGGTGCGGTGCCAAGCGCCTATTTGGCACTGGGCGTCCACATGGGCTTTGGATTTGGCACGTGAAAAGCGTACCAACTCCCCTGAAACAGCGCTAACTGGGTGCCAAATTTGATACCTCAAAAAAGAAGTCTCAGTGCTGTTTGGGGAGCCGGCATGCATTGCCCAGTGAGCCGGGATCGCACATGGGGACACTTGCAGGCTACCGGGGAGGAGATTTACACACACGTCTTTCGGAGGTGGGGTGTTCTTGCTGTCCCGTCTATTGAAGATCATAGCCAGAGTTTTAAAAATCCCGATCACAAAGGCAGGCTGGAGAACAGCTACTTTTTAAATTTTCTGCCGCTTCAGCAGAAGTAACTCCAACCCCGTTTCAGAATGCCAAGGCAGGCTGCATAATGGCTTGATTTTTGTTGCACTTGCAGCCCCCATTTTCTGATTGTGAAGGAAATAATAAAAAGAGTCATGATTTTAAAACTGACAGGCGCTCCTGTGGTCCCAGGTGGAACAAAGGTATGCAAAAGTGTTCAAGCGCCTACTGCTGCTAGTGGCTTTCATGGGTCTTTTATGAATAGGCTTTGTCAATGGAGCTTTATTTAATGAATGGAGTGTTATTTTATGAATGAAATTGTAGTTATTTTTACAAACGAAGCTTGTTTCCATCCGTCCCACCCAAGTCCTGGCTGTCCGTGGCGCTAAGGGAGGGGGTGAGGCTGCACAGGGGTGATCTGACGAGAATTCGGCTGTGGCTGGCAAGAATCCAGCTGCCAATGAGGAGAGAGGGGGCAGAGAGGAGGTGGCATGGCTCCCCCTTACCAGGGTTCAGCATGCTTTGCACGGGGGCACCACCATCAGTGCCAAACCAGTGTCTGTCCTGCATTGCTGGGAATGACATGCGGACGCACGAAATGCGTGCCCGGTACCACACCCAGCCCCTGCGTGCCCAAACAGCGCCCAAAGGGTGCTAACCGGCCACCATGGGGACGCGGCCAGGGTGTACTGCCAAAATGGGCCCCTTGGAATTCTGAAAGCCAGGAACTTTTGTTTTTGGCCTTCAGAAATTCCTGCACTGGCATTTAGATACTGTTTTAGATACTGACTCTTGCCCTGGAGCTATGAGTGGACACGGGTACAGGTTGGGCTGTCCCAGTGCAGATGGCCCTCTCCTACACAAACAGCAATCTGTCCTAGCATGGGATAGGTTGCTAATTGCAGGACAGGGCATCCCTGCCTGTCCCAGGGTTGTAAATGTAAGTATGAAAAGAGGATCGGATGTTGTTCAGTATGAACAAGTGTGAAGTGCTGCACAACGGAGCTAAAAATCCTAACTACTCATTTATACCCATGAGATCAAAGCTAACTATGATCTTTCCATACTCCTTGGTATACTTGACACAAGTGTAGCCTGGAACAGTCCAGGGGCCTACCACCCACAAGGGAGAGTGGAACAATCCAGCCCACCCACCCCCACCCCCGGTGAGCCAGTTTGACCTAGTGGTTAGGGAGCCGGACTCTTGTCTGGGAATACCGGGTTCAATTCCGCCCTCCCCCATGAAGCCAGCTGGGTGAACTTGGGCTAGTCACAGCTCTCTTCTGGGCTCTCACAGCCCCACCCACCTCACAGGGTGTCTGCTGTGGGGAGAAGAATAGAAAAGCTTTGTCAGATGCTTTGAGTCCCCTTAAATGGGTGAGAAAAGCGGGGTAGAAAAGCCAACTCTTCTTCTTCTTCTTTATATGAACGGTCTGCTCTCAACTAGGATATGGTCTGTCTACATAAGAACATAAGAGGAACCCTGCTGGATCAGGCCACAGTCCATCTAGTCCAGCATTCTGTCTCACACCATGGCCCACCAATTGCTAATGGGCTTCTCAAGCAGTAGACAAAGGCAAAACATTCACTTGCTCTCAGCTCCCTGCAAATGGCCTTAAGAGGCATCATGCCTGTCTACAAGTGGGCCTCTCCCAGTATACTGGACCACGGAGGGCTTGCAGACATGATGGAGGACATTCAGTGGCACTAGTGCTGAGAAACGCCTTCTCTGAAACAGCGAAGGCAGGAGATGAAAGTTCCTGGCATTTAGGAGTAGAAGCCAGGACTGAAATGGGACAGGCCGTCCTGATGAGAATGGCCCTATCCTGCTCCAGCAGTAACCCATCCCAGCATGTGGGACAGTGGGTGAGGGGGAAGGTGGAATGGGACTGTGGCTGAACAGGAAAGAGAATCACGGTGCATAATTCAATGAAAATGTCAACCCATTTTTTTTATTTTTATTTTTTAAAGAAGCTAATATAAAAACTTCAATGGAGAATACATGGAAGTTGAAAATGCATCCAGAGAGAAATCAAATGCAAAATATACAATTCAGTTAGTACTGGAATATATGCCATATCTCTACCTCAGGAGGCACCTTAGAAAAGAGTCTACGTCACTGAATCTCCACATGTAGTGGCAAGAGGAACCTTGTGGTGAGTCATCCAATTTGGGGCATGAACAACATCCTAGGCCCTTTTTAGAAGGGCATAATTACCCAACCTGAGTGCCACTTCAAGTGATGCTTCCACACTCCATCTGGAATACTGTGCACAGTTTTGGTCACCGTATCTCAAAAAGAATATAGCAGAGTTGGAAAACTTTCAGAGAAGTGCAAGTAAGAGGGTCAAAGGGCTAGAGGAACTTTCTTATGATGAAAGGCTGAGAATTTTTAGTCTAAAAAGGGGACATATGAGTGGGGAGACAATCAAGGTTTATTTTAAAAAATTGTGCATGGTGTTGGTAAACTGGATAGCAAGAACTTAAGAACACAAGAGAAACCCCGGTGGATCAGGTCACAACCCATCTAGTCCAGCATCCTTTCTCACACAGTGACCCACTAGTGGTTTCTGAGCATTCTCAAGCAGAAGACAAAGGAAAAATCTTCTCCTGCTCTCAAATTCCAGCAAACAGCCCTTAGAGGCATCCTGTCTGTCTCTCCAACCTGGAGGCTGTATCTAGACCTCCATTCTAGACATCCTAATATTTTTTTTCTATTCTCATTTTCTCTCATGCTAGAACCAAAGGTTACCCAATGAAACTGAATCCTGAATGATTTAGAACAGACAAGAAGAGGAGAAATTGTCAGGCTGGCAAAGAATGACCACAAGACTCTTTCTTGAAAAAGATGAACAGTGTTTTTTTTTTCCAGCTAAGCATTAGGACATTTCTTATTAGGAGCAACTTGGAACAGAAAGCCCAGCATATTTATATGTTTCATAGCTGGGCGGGGTTTGGCCCTTAACCAATGAACAATAGCTATTTTTCAAAACCAATTTAAACTTGGAGCCAGAACCTTCAAACACAAATGTATCATTTGACCTCAGCAGGGAAGGGGAGTCAACTGTCAGTTCCCTGCTGAGGCAAAACAACAGGCAGCCATTATATACATATATACAGAATCCCATAGGTGGCAGAGATCTTACATACAAATATTATGGCAGGCAGCTAGCCCTGTTATGGCAGGCAGCTAGTTACATTTTAGGGTGTTTTTCCACTGTCAGAGAGTACCTATTTTTGCACCCATTAAGGACCCATTTGGGTGTGAGCCGGATGATCCCATTTCCACCACGGCACCCATTTGGGACCCAATTGTTCTGACTGCCACTGGGGATCAAATCCGGATCAAATGGGTACTTTCTGGCCTTTAATCCAGATTAATGGGGTCTACAATGGGGTCTTCAGGCAGAAAATCCAGATTAAAGGGAGCCTGTTTCCATGCTTGTGATACAATGGGGTCTAGAGGAGGCTAGGGGGAGGCGGCACCCATGGGGGGGGAACCCCAAAACCTAAGCTTCGAAGTCATTTCGAAGTCACTTTGAAGTCCGTGCAAAATAGCTCCGGAGCGTCTTTGAAGTCTGTGCTGATCTTCAGAGTGAACCTTGAAGTGACTCCAAAGTGACTCCGAAGTCACTTCGAAGTCACTTCGAAGTCCACTCTGAAGATCAGCACAGACTTCAACGAAGCTGTTTTGCACAGTCCTCAAAGTGAATTCAAAATTACTTTGAAATGACTTCGAAGCCACTTTGGAGATTGCACCCCCTGTCCCCCCAAACACCTGGGGTGACAAGCAGACGCCTCATGGGCACATCCAGATTTCCAAATGGGTGCTTTGGTGTTTCCACAGCAGGGAGGCTAGCATCCATTGCTACTGGGTGCTAGACCACCCATGAAAACACACCAGGTACTTCCCTTAATACGGATCTACTAGATCCGGATTAGGGAATGTACCCATTCCTTAGATCCAGATCTTCTTAGATCCGGATTAAAGGAGCGCTGTGGAAAAAGACCCTATGAAAGTGGTGCTTGGTTAGTTTCAAATAAGATTTGGATGAACTCAAATAAGTCAAGGCTATCAACGGCTATTAGCCACGATGACAGTAGGAGGCATTAGGTTTCCCAAAGCCAACAGCTGGGAAAGTATAAGCAGAGCAAGCTCTCTGCTCTAGGGATGTGCACGAATATTCGTAGCATTCAAAATCTGATTGAATGTGCAAAATTTCAACATTTGAATCGAATTTCAAAGTTTGGATCTATTTGTTCAAATTATCCGGACATTCGTATGTGTATGGGTTTGTACACGATGCATACTTGAAGATCTGCATCTGTACACATTTGTACGGATCCGTATGGGACAAAAACAGGTCGCATACGGGATGCATATGGACATGTATGGATGCATACGGATGTGTACGGATATGGGGAAGATGTGTACGTGCACATATGAATGTTGTCGACATTCGTATGTGCAGATTCGAATAAAAAATTCAAACAAATAGATTTGAATTTTGTAAATACCAATAAATCTTATTAAATTCAAATTTAAAAGATTCATATCAAATCGGATTTTAGGGTATTCAATTCGATTCAAACAGAATGTTAAAAAAGCATTTGAGGACATCTCTAGTCTGCCCAGGTCCTGCTGGTGGGCTTTCCTGTGCAGCAGGTTGGCCACTGCAAGCATAGACTGCTGGACTAGTTAGCTCATGGTTTTGATCCAGTGGAGCATTTCTCACATACTAAAATTTACACTTCTATTCTGTCCCTATTTGGCCTCCAGTTTCGGATGGGTGAAGCATCCAAAGAAATGTAGGTAGGCATATGCAGGGTGTTTACCTCTCTTTCTCAACCATTATATCTATTTTTTATTTAACATAAAGGGTTATGCTAGAGATAAAGCCCTGCAAACCACCACTTGCAGATGTCTTAGTTTGGGACTGTTGACATAAATTGCCCATTTATGTAACTCCACCAGCAACAATAATTCAGCTCAAAGAATCTTCTTCCTTCCCTATGTTTACCCTAGAGAGAAACATCTCCTGCTCTCTGTATTATCCAGGAACAGTCTCTATTAGGGTATAGAAATTTCTTTTTGGGAACTCTAATCTAAGGGTATAGAAATGGTGTGTAAAGACAGCAAGCTCCTTCCTTCCTTCCTTCCTTCCTTCCTTCCTTCCTTCCTTCCTTCCTTCCTTCCTTCCTTCCTTCCTTCCTTCCTTCCTTCCTTCCTTCCTTCCTTCCTTCCTTCCTTCCTTCAAGCCGCACTCAAGCAACTGATGACCCTTTATCCAGAAGCAGACAACAGAGAAGAACTGCCAGGTTTGTTCTGCATGGAATTTCCTGCTCCATTTAGAGGCTGTTGTTTTAGGGTTATATGTGATCAGAAGCCATGATTGAGTAATTCCAGGCAACAGTTACTAGGAATGGTGTCCACCCAAAACAAATGAAGTCAAAAACAGTTTTTGTGCATCTTCTCAGTGTCACTGTTGCAGAGACTGGAGATGTTGCCAGTTCTTATGATCTTGCCCTCTTTCTAGCCCTGTGAGGCAGTGTTTTGCAGCTGATCTAATCAGCACTCATAAAAGCTGCCTCATAAGAATAAAATGATTTTGTTCAGGGTTAGCTAATAGTTCAGGGAGGTCAGTTTCCATGTGGGATTGCACAAATCTGGAGCATTAAGGTGCTCCCCTTCCCACCATCCACACTTGGTCCTTTTAGCAGTCTTATCCTACAAACTTCTTTTGCAGAGGGAGAGTATCTATTGTGTGGATGGGCATGAATATCTGTCACATTTGAAATTCGTGCACATTCATTTGAATTCGAATCAAATACAGTGGTACCTTGACATACGAGTTTAATTCGTTCCGTAACCTTGCTCTTATGTCAAATCACTCGTATCTCAAAGCAATTTTCCCATTAATCCATTCCAGCTCCCAAAACACCACCTCAGTTGTTTTTGTTATGTCCTGTACTGTATTTACATACTCGTATCTCCAAATCTTGCTCTCATCTCAAAGCAAAATATCACTTGCTCGGCGGCTTGTATCTCAAAACACTTGTATGTCAGGGCACTTGTATGTCGACGTACCACTGTATTGGCACATTTGAAGATTAACATTCAAATGAGAATTAAAAGTTTCTGTACATTTGTATGAAGCTTCGCTGCACTCGTGAACCTGGGAAGGCAGGAAAGCGGCTGCCCGGTCACATCTACAGCGGGTTCAGAGCAGATTCAAAATGGAGTCAGAGCAGATTTGAGGTGCTCAGAGAAGGTTCATAGGGGGTTTGTAGTGGTTTCATAGGTGCAACCAACAGCAGGAATTTGAATTGGATCTGAGGAGCATTCAAAGAACATTCAAATTGAATTCAACTCCTACCACATTCGAAGGGGCTCTATTTGAATGAATGCAAATTTCCTTGCATCTGATTCTATTTGAATCAAACATGGAAAAAAAAACCCAAACCCATCTGTGTATATCCCCAATCTATTGACACCCCTGGTCATCTGATGGAGGACATTTTCCCACACAATTATTTTCATTTCCTCAAATGAATCCAGAAGTACATCCAGACGACACACCTGTTCTTTCTGGAACATAATGACCTGATGCATAATTGGGTGCCTCTCCTGATAAAGATCATCCATTGTAGACAATCTATTTCCACCAAATATGCCTACAGCTGTGTAGCCACCCACACTTGCCCCCAGAGAGGATATTAGCCACTAGGAGATAAATATTCAATACCTCTGTTTCCATGAAGGTCTTCTTAAGGACCTCCTTGACCACCACTGGAATCTCCCACTCAGGGGCACAATAAATAAGAAACTTTCAGTCTACGTTGGGGTTCCTCTGATCCCTCTGTAATTTTGTTTTCTGCACTTCCTGTGGACTATAAATCACCAAATTCCAGTCTAAATAAATGCAGACTAAAGAAGAAGAAGAGTTGGCTTTTCTACCCCGCTTTTCTCACCCATTTAAGAGACTCAAAGCAGCTGACAAAACTTTTCTATTCTTCTCCCCACACCAGACACCCTATGAGGTAGGTGGGTCTGTGAGAGCTCAGAAGAGAGCTGTGACTAGCCCAAGGTCACCCAGCTGGCTTTGTGGAGGAGGGTGGAATCAAACCCAGTATTCCCAGATAAGAATTTGGCCACTAGACCAAACTGGCTAGGTGTGACTGTGACCTAAGACACTTTGAAAACTGTTCTAGGTGTGGGTGCATGTGTGTAGCTGCAGGTCCAGAGCATATAGATGTACATCTACATGCAACGCTGCAAGGCGCAGCCCCATCCACACGAAATCCTGCTGGGGGAGGTTCAAAAGGAGCCTGGGAGGGTTGGTGCAAATGTGGTCCGTGTTGTGTGGCCCTGTCACCAGGCAGGCACATTGCCACTATTCTCCAATTGCCACTGTAAACCTATCATACGTTCTGTAATATTACTTTATATGTAAACATTTTATTCAGTTTACAATCATCCTATTCCCTTTACGCACTGGTTATTTTTCCTTTGTATTTCCTTTATTGCTAAAGCAATTCCTTTTATTTTATCTTCTTTTTCTCATCAGTCATGATGGCTTGGAGCAAACAGGCAAAGGTTGTTCTTTTTTCTAATCCTGGTGTGTGGGTGTCTACGAGTGTAACCCTGAAGTTATCAGTTCGAAACTGAGAAATCAGGAAGCCAAATTGGTGAAACATAAATGTCAATGCACTTGGTCCGTTTCCAGCTACCCACGGAAGCAAGGTCAGTAAACGATGCAACCCAGATTAGCTCTCAAGGCCTATGAAAAACAAAAACTGTTTCATCGTCATTCAAGTGCCTTGTTTGTCATTCTAAGGCTAACACAACTTATAGGATTGAGATAAAGGCCCGTACTAGCAGCGAAGCTGACATGTGGAAGTATAACAATTGGACTGTGAATGAGACTCATAAAACAAGAAGACGTTGCCAAGTGGTGACAAGAAATTATCTACTGAAGAGTTTAGAGGACACACACATTCCTCTGTTTCTTTCAGGATGTGAAGATGTCCATCTCAGCTTCTCTGAATGCTAGAACTCCTGAGGCCTTTCTGCACTTGCCTCATTAGTCTGTTGTGAACTAGGTCCGGTACGCTCCAGGGACAGGAGGACCATTTGCCGGGAGGGATGGATCCCCCAAAAGTCCCTTAGCAGCCAGAAATGCAAATGGTCCTCTATTGACCAGCCTGCATGGCTGCCGCAAAATCAAGGGGTCCCACCTCCTTGCTGCCTTGATTGGCTGCTGCCAGCCACGTCACATGTTCCATGATGCACTGGCAGGCCGATTCAGAGGGGCGGGACCAATCCTGGTGATGTGTTGGATGTGTGTGTGCCCCACCGCCCCTTGGATTGGTCCCCGGCCAGCCTGCCACTGTGGCTGTAGCCTGTGGGGACCCGCACAATCGCGGCAGCAGCCAGCAACTGACCAGCGCTGGCAACACGGCCACTCCTGCACAAGGTGCCGGTAATCAATCCAGTACTGACTATGCGCCTGCGCAGATGGCACACTCCTGCCCACCACATGCAGCAAGCCAGAAGACATGTGAATGGTTGCGCCCTGGTAAGCCTGCAGTAAAGGTTGGAAAACATGTGGAGCACAAAATCACCAACTAATGCACCTCTAGTGAGGGCAGGTATGCTTCTGGGCTGTAGCAGCCTAGTGGGAGTGCATATGCCCTTCACCAGAGCTGCACTAATTGCTGACGTATCACAGTGCTTGCACAGCACATCAGATGACTCTCTGCACCTGGAAGAGGTGAAAATGCTCCCTCTGGTGGCTGGGAAAGGTAAGCTTCTGGACATGCGTGGTGGAGGATTTCCTGCACCACCACTAGTGAACTCTGGGGTAGTTCTGGGATGGCAGGCGCCATTTCTGGTGTGCAAACAGCTCCTGCAAATGCAGATGGTGCTCCCTGGGAGCTACCCCAACATACACTACTGAGCCAAGTGGGAATTGACTCCTTGCCTAACTTAGTTGAGGGAGAAGAATTCCATATACTTGTAGTTGCAGTAAACTAAGGCTATGTTTCCACTGGTAAAAAAAAAATCTGAGTTTGAACCTGGATTTTTTTTTTTTACCAGTACCGAGGGCTCCTTGCAGCTGTCCCAAATGCATCGGAGGCACCATCTCTAGCCAATCCACCCATGCCCCATTCTTCCATCTTTTGTCAGCATTCTGCTGCTTGCCTTCCCCACCGTTCTCCAACAGACGGAGGAAAGGGGTGGTGAAGGAAGGCTAGCACTGGGAGACGAGGAAAGATGGAGGAACGGGTCGGGAGGGGAATGGTGGGAGACGGTGACAGAATGGGGCAGGGGGAAAGGTAAATGGTGGGTGGCGGTGAAGATCAGTATTCCCACTGATAAATATTCAGATTTTAACAGGATCCACAGTGGGTCCTGTTAAAATCCAAACAGGGATTCCCCGGTTTATCAGACATTTAGTTCACAGAAACGGGGAATCCCAACTAAAGTGTCAGAATGTTGGACTCTCGAGCCAGATTCAGGCTGGACCAAAGGGCCAGTGGAAGCACATCTTAAGGGCACTCTGAAGGGCACTCTGCCCTGGGAGTGTGCTTTCTCCTGTGGGCTGTTCTTGCCACCACCATTTGTCTGCAAAAGCAGTCTCCCACGAGAGCATTCACAGCTATAAGTTCCACACCCAGGTGGCATCCCATGCCAAAATAGGTCTTCCTGTGGTTCACACTGCTGTGTGGATCCATCACTCTGGGCGCACATCTGGCGTGGTCCCAAGGGACCATGAAAGCTCACTGGTTAACCTTGGGCAAATCTTTGCCACTCATTCTCATCTGTCTTATGAAGACTGCTGCGAGGATAAAATTGAGGGGAGAAGAATACTGCATGCTGCCTGGGATTCCTGAAAGGAAGGCAGTATCTCAATGTCATAAATACATAGTAAATACATAGAAGGATTTAAAAATAACTTTGTGACAGGGCTGATAGGAAGGCCCGCAGTTTTCAACCTCTCTGTCGTCTTGTTTTTTACCTCTTACAAAATGGCTGCTGGAGCTTGCAGGTCCTCCACCACCAACACCAAAGAGCAGCCAGCTTTGGGACAGCATTAAAATGATGAAATGTCAGCCTAAGATACACATGTCATCCTAACACTGCATGTAAGTCACTCCTCTTTGCTTGAGTGCCTGGTGAGACTGAAAGGTTGGACTCTCCCCAAGCAATTTGGATGAGTTAGGAGGGTAGTCTTTGTAAATGTTTAATGCTTCAGCTGTGTCGCATTAGAAACTCCATAATGAGAAATGCTCTTTCTGCACATCTCCGACTTTCTAGATCTGTTCCAATTTTTTTAAAATAAAAAAACAAGCAAACAAAACAGCCCTAGGAGTAGGCTTGCTGTCCTATGATCCTTAACACCCAATATTATATCTGAATATATTCTGGATTTCTGCACTGGGCCTTATTTTGGATTATAGACCAGTTCAGATTTGCCTGGTAGTCAATGTGTGGTGAGCTCCAGGATGGAGCATCCACATGTGAAAGAGCCATTTCTTGACTAGAAATTACTCCTTCCATGCAGGAGTGCACCCCACATCAACTTATATGTGGTACAGGCTGAAAATGCACCATGTGTGTACTTACCTTTACCAAGTGTCAGAGCCTGTGAGGCTCTGGGGGGCCCATTTGCACCTCTTCTGGTTCCTGCAAGTGATGTCATGTGCAAATGCACTGAGGTGTCATATGATGCCACCCCACCCCCACATGATGCACCATGCATGTGCTGTTTCATGTGGCATGGTGCACACCCATGCGGTATGACATGCATGCTTTCATGCATTGTGTGACATGCTGTGCATTCACATGTTGCAGTGCACACTAACGTGATGCACCACACGCCCACACAATGTGCTGTGCATGGCACATCACTCAGTTGCGCTGGTGCCAGCGCTGCACATGCATGTTGGTGCAAACCCCAAGAGTCGAAGATGGCTGCCATCCAGGTAAGGTTTGGGGAGGATTATTTTGCCCAAAGCCTCCCATATCCAGGAAGCCAAGTGAAAAAAGACCCACATTTCATAATAAAGTTCTACCATCCACATGCTGGCGCAGACCAGAGGCCTTTTCGCACAGGCCTTTCCGGTACGCGTGGAAGACAGCTCAGGACGAGGCATTTGCATTGCCCGAGCGGGGCTTGCGCCGCCTCGTGTCCGGAGCTGTCTTCCACGCGTTCCAGACGCAGAGCACTTTAAAGTGCTCTGCGTCCGTTCCAACGCGTACGAGCCGCCCCGGCGCGTTCCGGGAGAGAAGCGTTCGCACGCTTCTCTCCTTGACAGCCGTCGGCACGCCCCCAGGGCCCGACTTGCCGGGCTGGCGATCGCGCCGGCGCGGCGAAGCTGGTAGACGGGACCCACCGAATTGGGGTTCCCCTTTCCCATCTGCCTGGGTCAGTGACCCTGGCAGATGGGACAGGGGAACCCCGATTCGGTGCGTCCCGTCTGTTGCCTCCGACGGCCGCTGGGATGTGGCTCCTTCCCGGGTCCGGCAGCCCGAATCGGGCTGCCGAAGCCAGGGAGCCACCAGCATCGGCTTCCTGCAGCCCCATTCTGGGGTGGCAGGAGGCCAATGTTGGGCTGGCTGGGGCGAGGAACGCCTTGGTCGACCGGAGCGCATCGCTCCGGTCCCCCAAGGGTCCCTCCCGCCCCCATCGCAGCCGTCAGCGGGGCGCGAGCACCCCGCAGATCAACCACCCCCCCTCCCCAGTCCCCAAAACCCCCACCCCCAACCACCCTCCGGCCCGGATCGGGCCCATCTTCGCTCTGTGGGTGCCTACATCGAGGCACCCAGAGAGCGAAGATGTTTCCCCCCCTCCCCAGTCCCCCAAACCCCCACCCCCAACCACCCTCCGGCCCGGATCGGGCCCATCTTCGCTCTGTGGGTGCCTACATCGAGGCACCCAGAGAGCGAAGATGTTTCCCCCCCTCCCCCAGTTCTGCTTGTCCAATAGGGGGCCTAGGTGGACTGCGTCCTGCGCGATCCCACAATGCCACCCTCAGTCAGACGCTGGACGGCCACGAGGTAGGTGATCCGTCACGCGCGCGTCCTCCCAAGGCCCTGGGGGAGGGGGGGGAAACATCTTTGCTCTCTGGGTGCCTCGATGTAGGCACCCACAGAGCGAAGATGGGCCCGATCCGGGCCGGAGGGTGGTTGGGGGTGGGGGGTTTGGGGACTGGGGGGGGGGACTCATCTGCGGGCTGGAGGCGCCTAGATCCAGGCGCCTGCAGCCCGTAGATGGGCGAGATCGGGGTGCAGGGCGAGCCCTTGGAGATCAGAGCCAGGGGCTCTGATCTTCAAAGGGATCCTGCCCCATAGGGGCCTTGCCCCGGGCCCCATGATTGGTGCCCGGGTGCCCGGGCATCTTCGTGCCAGGTCCCCCGGGCCCGATCCGGGCCCGTAGAGGTGGCACGAAGCGTGGGGCGGGTGGCTTGACAGCGATGCCCGCCCCTTGGGTGCTCTCACCCAATGGGCGGCAGCGCTGCCGGCCGAATCCCCGCCCCTGGCCGGCCTTTGCCGGGCCAAGACAGTTCCGGGCGCTTTTACCGTTCCAGCGCTTGTGTGTGTGAATGGTAAAAGCGCCCGAAAGTGTCTTAAGCTTCCCGCCTGCACGCGTTCCACACGGAACGCGTTGCAGTGCGAAAATCCCTCAGAGCAGACCCTGACCAGGGCCTCCCATAGTCTGCATTTAGCATGCAGATGACAGGCCTCTATTCCTGGATATAATCTGGAACAGGCTCCAGTGAAAGAACAGCTCCTCAGTCTAATGAATGCAATCAAATACTTTTTACTTTTTTGTCTGTGATTAAATGTACCAATGCTAGTAAAATCACTTTGTCCATTGTGCCTGTTTAATAAAGGCGTCATATAATGGAACACAATAAAAGTGGGAGTATTTTTATGTTATCTTTAAAATAATAATTTGACCTCATATGAGTAGATAGATAGATGGATTACTATAGCAATCTGATATTTTGGATGCACAGAAGAACAATGGGAGGAAGAAAACAGCCCTGATTTCTCTTCCATCTGAAGTGCCCTCAAACACAGCTATCTTCTTCCTTGCTGAAACAGAAAACTGACTCAGAAGAGAAAGACTGACTGATACATTTGCAGCAGTTATTGATTTTCAAGTTTTGGTGCTAGGTAATATTAGACTTTGTCCTGGATCGTTGTCCATTTCCTCCCCCATCTTTAGATCGCGTGTTGCTTTGGTTTTGTTTCAGGGTGTGATTTGCTAGGCTCTCGCATTTGTAGAACCCAAGGACATAGGATCTCGGGTCCACGTGGTTGGGAGGCACTCTGTTCTCGATGGAGTTGTAATGCCCTGGAAGGGACAGGTGCAAAATTTGGAAGTGCTCCTAGACTGTGGGCTGATGCTTGAAGCTCAGGTAGAGGCTGTGGCCAAGAGTGCCTATTCCCAACTAAAGGCAGGTATGCCAGTTGAAGCCTTTTCTGGACAGAGATGACTTGGCTAAAGTTATCCATGCTCTGGTAACCTCTAGATTGGACTATTGTAATGCACTCCACACGGGGCTGCCCTTGAAGACAGTCTGGAAGCTACAGCTAGTGCAGAATGCAGCTGCTCGATTGCTGACCGGGACAGCTAGCCAGATTCACATCACGCTGGTCTTAAAAGAGTTGCACTGGCTGCCCATTCCCTACTGAGCCCAATTCAAGGTGTTAACTTTGACTTATAAGGCCCTAAATGACTTGGGCCCCAAATACCTAAAGGAACATCTACTCCCATATCAACCTGCCCATTCCTTAAGATCTGGAGGGGAGGCCCTCCTGGTTTTACCACCACCCTCAGCAGCAAAGGGGGTGGGCATCCGGGAGAGGGTGTTCTCAGTGATGGCCCCTAGGCTGTGGAAAATTCTCCCCCTTGAGGTGCATCTACTCCTTCACTGTACATGTTTAGGAAGGCAGTGAAGATGCATCTCTTTGCCCTGGTTAAATGGGAATACACTTTCCCTTCCCACTTGCAGGCACTGTTGTTTTAATATATATTGTTATTATTTTAAGAAGTGGATTTTAAATGTTGTTACCTGCCCTGAGACTTTTAGGTATAGGGTGGGATAGAAATGCAAATAATAAATAAATAAATAAATAAATAAATAAATAAATAAATAAATAAATAAATAAATACTTCAAGTTCTGTGCTTAGAAGACCACTAGGCATCTTCACCTTTGTAGAATCACTCACTATTCCATCCTGTGATTGTAAATGACTTGATATAACCTAGAATGCTAAATATATTCTGACACTGAAAACCGATTTCTCTTTGATCTCACTTTCTACATCCAGATTAATTTGCTGTCTCTATGGCCCTTTCCATGCTTGATCTTATTCCATGGCAAGTACAGAAAAAAGCGGAATAATGCCTTTACAGCCTTTGGCTCATTGTACTATATTATGAAATGGCTGCAATAGGGTATAGAGTTTTAGAAAATCCTGAAATAATGAGACATTGGTATCATAAAACATTTTAAAATCTTGTTTCCTTGCATGATTGTCTGCAACTAAAAAATATATCAAGTGATTTGGGGTTCGTTCAGCGGAGCGTGCAGTCGCGATTGTAGTGTCACGCACAGTGATCGATGCGTTGTTGTGGCGTTGCATTATCCAATAGCTATTTGGCCCTTACCTTAAAGCTGATCTTTAAGATTGATTGCGACTGATTTATAAGTCTTTATTTCATTATATACCTAAGGTAATTCTTATTAAGAGATTACTTAAAGGCATTATCTTTGATGTTGTATTTGATTTTTCTTACTTCACAAAACATAATACTGAAATTGTAATTTTAAGTCAATTATTTTGATCTCAAATAGCAAAGAATTAAGAAACCAAACCAAAATTGATATAGTTACCACCAAATGAGTAAAGGTTTTTATTTTAGTAGTTTCTGGTAAAAAGCTTAAATGAATAAATGAACAAAAATGTCATTAAAATTATGTATTTATTTTGATTCCATATATTGCTGGATCCATGCTGGATCCAGCTGGATCCAGCTGGATTCAGGCCAATCCAGCAAAAATCCAGCTGGACTGAAAATGCTGCTGGATTGCAATCCCTATTTACTGCTCTCTTAAATTTCTTAGCCAATGTTGTCTTTGTATTGGAACTATTTCCTAAGCGGATCTATAAGATAACTATCCAGACCCAATGTATGCTTTGAAAGGACAATGTGACATGCTTGAGTTGCATCATGCCAAAGCAAGCAAACATTTAGTAAGAAATAGAAGTTGGCAGATTCCATCTCAATTAAATAGCCTTCCTGGAATTTTTGACCAAACAGAAAGCTATTGCTGAGAATGAGAACACAGTATGTAGCATAATATTGCTTGGAGCAGGTACAAACCTTGATACAGGATCAGAAAGAGTAATCAGTTCCAGTTTCTAATTTTTTAAAAGCCTAACATACAGCTTGCGTTTGGCCTATAGCATTTTGCTTTTTAATATTTTCAAGTGTTCTAATGTATGTACCCGTATATTCTGGTGTATAAGACGATTGGGTGCATAAGATGACTCCAAACTTTTCCAGTTAAAATATAGACTTTGGGATATACTAGCCATATAAGAAGACGACACCCGACGTATAAGACGACCCTCAATGTTTGAGAAGATTTTCCTGGGTTAAAAAGTAGTCTTATATGCCAGAATATACTGTATTTGTATACAGAATTTTGCAAAATTGTACATCTTTCCTAATGGAAAATTATATTGCGTACCTGTCCTTAAGATATGCATTGCAATAACATGTTGAGCGACATAGAGCAGCACTGCAAAATTCAGGTATGTGCAGATCTACATTTTAATTCAGGGAGTGTGAATTTTGCATTTTCAAATTACAATTAAAAAAGATTAAAGTCACCTGCCCCCAGTTCATCTCTAGGGGTACGTTCATACAAATGTTCTTGGATGCCTTCGGGGCAATTTTGAGATCCTAGGGACTTACTTAAAATTAAAAAAAAAAAAATGCCTCCATGTTATTGCTTCCACAAACAGAAAAGCAAAGCTCTCCAGAAAAGAGTCCTTTCTATGCCAGAATTGCTGTAATAATGAAGTAGTACTAATCCTCTAGTGAATGTCCTCCAGTATAATTTCTTACTCTTAAATGGTACTCTTTCTTCTATCTCTTGGCTGTTTGCAACATCACTTTCTGCCCGATATCACCTCTCTCGGTCAACTACTGAGTTATTCCAGTGGTTGCCCCAACTCTCTGGACTACGGATGTGCATGAATATTTGAAGACATTCAAAATTCGACCAAATTTGTCCAAATTTCAACATGTGAATCAAATGTCCATAAATTCGAATTTAAACATTTGAATGAATTTTTAATTTTTCAAATCTATTTGTTCAAATTATTCTGACATGTGTATGTGTACAGGTTAATACGCAGTAACTTGCACATATGCAGAAGCAAGATGCTTCTAATGCCATTGGCTGGGATTTGAGAGCAGGGAAAGGTTTGTCCTTGTCTCTGTTTGAGATGCCCATGAGCACTTGGCAGGCCACTGTGTGCGACAGGATGCTGGACTAGATGGGCTGTAGCCTGATCCAGCAGGGCCTCTCTTATGTTCTTATATGCATCTTTCCCGCATCCATATGCATTTGTATGGATCCGTACAGGATGAAAACGGGTTGCATATGGGATAACTACGGGATAAATATGGACATGTTCGGATGCGTATAGGATGCATAACGATGCGTACAGGCACATACGGATGTTGCTGACATTCATAAGTGCAAATTCAAATGGAAAATTCAAACAAATAGATTCAAATTTGAATTTTAAAGATTCGAATCAAATTGAATCGAATCCCGAAAATTGCATTTGTGCACATCCCTACTCTGGACTGGTTCTATATACTATGGTACTAGTGGCAGGCTGCAGATTGGGACCATAGGGCAGGGGATGGGGGCAAATCAAGTAACAGTCTCACTTGCATTTCTCCAAAGTTGATTTGTTGAAGATCAAAATATAGTTCAGAGAACTGTGAAGGGGCTTTTCTTCACTTACCTTTCAGACCACAGACCATCTGCACCAAGCCCCCTGGAAGTGCATGTGAAATGCATCCTCTGCAAGTCTCTGAAATGTAGGCATGACTTCTGCAATCTTCCCATGCTATGGACTAGGGTCAGATGGTCTGCCAGCAGACTTGTTTAAACAGGCTTACCTGTGATCACCGTATATTTCCTAAGAACGTAAGAGAAGCCCTGCTGGGTCAGGCCACAGTCCATCTAGTCCAACAGCCTGTCTCAAACAGTGGCCCACCAACTGCTTATGGGTATGTCAAGCTGAAAACAAAGGCAAAATCTTTACCTGCTCTTGAACTCTGCATATGGCCTTTAGAGGCATCCTGCCTGTCTCCCCAGCTGGAGGATGTACCTAGGATACACCTGTAACCCTTCCTTAAAGCTATCTAGGCTGGGTGCTGTTACCACCTCTACTGGCAGGAAATTACACAGACTGATAACCCTTTTTCATTCCCAGCAATACATCCTTCTGAAACAATCCCACCTACTCCTAGTTGCAACTGGGTGATGTGCTTGTCACTACTACATCTTGTCCAATGCATGAGTCTGACTCTAGTATTGCAGGGTCTGGACCAAGCTTCTGGAGTGGTCTCCAGAGCTTACACATGGGTCCAGACCAACAAATTGGCCTCTCAACATCTGGAAGTCGCATGAAAGTATTGCTCTTGGACTGTTCCTGATAGTGCAGGTATGCTTGTGGACAACATTTAACTGCCCATTGCAGGAAAAGAACAGGGAGGGCTCAGTAAATTCCAGGAACGTTGCAGCAGATTGCATGCCCATAAGAAGCACTCCAGCAATATGCTTGATCATGAATGCCAGGTAAGAGTGAAAAAAGCTCCTAATGGAGGGTCTTAAAAAATGATATTTTCTGGCAGCATAGATTTCATGGATTGGTGTTAAGAAATGACATATAAAAGGAAGACTGAATTTAACAAAATATTAAATAATTGGCTGGCCTGTAACCGATCCGGGGTTGGTCCTCTTTAGGGCAGCACCGTTTTGTTTATGGCACCCTCTGCAACTATGCGTGCGTCAGCACTGTCGCTATGACAACACTGACACTCTGAGCATGCACAGTCACGTCTATGGTTGTCTGAGGTGCCAGTGCGCTCGTGGGGCACCTTGGATAATCCCGGAACACCGGAAAAGGTGCAGATGCTCACCATTGGATGCGCCAGCTAAGAACTTGTTTAAGGTTGGTAAATCGTGCTACACACCTGTGCATAATTAGTGAACTTCTGGGAAGGCAGGGGTTGCCTGGAGGCTGTAACAGCCTCCTCAAGGTGTGGATGCTCTTCGTCAGAAGTTGCCCAAACATGCACTACAAGCTGTAGTGCGAATAGGCCTTGGTTCTGGATGATACTGGCCATTAAAATGCAAAATGTTAACAATAAAGGCAAACTTGCTATATCAAGGCAGGTGAAGTAACAGTTTAAAAAGCTGTGCAAAGAGACATAAAGTCTGCCATGGCATCTGATTCTGCAGCAATTATTAAGCTATAAAACAAAAACAACCACAAGAAGAAAACTTTTGCAAAGCACCATATTAACGACTCACACAAGAAGAACTGCCAAAGAAACAATCCATAGAGAGGGAAACAAGAGGCCTACTCGCATTTAGACCTCTGGATAACAATTAGGACAGCCCTGGAACAGAGCATTTGCTCTGCAGCTGGGCGATTCCATCCGGAACCATCCCACTGTTAATTGTGGCCAGAGTATGGCGCACGAAATTGTGTTCCAAACCCGGCCCAAGCCATCCTTGGCAGTCCCAGAGCTGTTTGGCAGGGAGTGCATTTGCATTCTCCCTTCCGAACAGCTCTGGAGCCCCACCCTGGGCTGCCACCATGGCCCCTATCAGCCCAGCCAGCTGGCAGCTCCTTTTTGGGGGGGGGCTGAGGCCATCCTGGGATCCTGTGGGCACCCCAATCAGGTTGCCCACTCCCACCTAGGGGTCCACATCACCCCCAGCTCCCCTACCTCTTTGGATGCCTGCTTCAAAGTGGGTAGACTCCAGGGGCGGGGTTTGTCAAGTTTGAACCAGGTGTTCTGTGCAGGCACGTGCTGCGCCCCAATTGCAGGTCGCAGTGCATGCCTGTGCAGAATGCCACAGTTTGATTCTGACAAGCCCTGCCTCAATTGCACCCGTGCTGTCAGTCACAGGCTCCCTGCACAGGAAGAGGTCAGATGGAGTGTGCCAGGCTATCACAGCCCAGCCGCTACATGGACGGGGTGACTTCGGCATGCTATTTCTATTGAAGGAGCAGTTCCACCAAGTGCAGATACACCATGCTGGAGTTTCCCCCGTGTTCACCAGCAAGGTAAGTGAGAAATGGCCCTGGGTATTCTGCATCCCCTTCAGTCTTTTTTGCACAAGGTCTTATTCTGGATTATATTCCAGAAAAGTGGCACACACCATAGGGATGTGCACAAATGTTGTTGTTGTTTTGCATTCAAATTAGATTGGAATCGAATGTCAAAACATTCCATCCGATTCAAAAGTTTAGAATCCGAATGCAACAAAATCTGATTCATATTGAATACATTCAAATCTATTTGTTCGAATGTTCTATTCAAACCTGAAGATATGAATGTCCAGATGTTGACAACATTTGTACGTGTCATGCGTATCTGAACACATTTCATGTGCAATGCATACAGATACATACGTGGTACATTCAGATATGGATGTGTACATTCGTATCTGTACGTATGTAACTGTACATTCAAATGTTTTGAATCATTTAAACGAATGTTTTAGAACATTCTAAATTCATTTGAATGTTTAAATTTGAATGTGTAGACATTCTATTCAATTTCGAATGTCCACATTTGATCAAATGCATTTACATCCCTAATGTACCTATGCCTCACTAACCAGATTGCACCTCTTTCACACTGCATGCAGAGGTAGCTCCAGAAACACACAATCTAGGCTCTTTTCCCACTTAGTTTAGAAGAATATATGATAGGGTGCTCATCAGGACCCCCACTGCCCCTTCCGAACCCCCTACAATGCCCAATGAGTTGTTCAAATTTTTATTACAGTACTTAAGTTTGACAGATGTTACTCAGGTGACAAAGAGGTTTAAAATTTTACTGTGTCAAACTACATAATGCTGAAGAATTACTGGAAGGAGAGGAATGGGGGGCTACTATTACTATCACTACTCACAGTCATAAAGAAGTTCTAAGTTCTCTGACACAGAAGTAAAAATACTCATCTGACCATCTCAACTGAAGTCACATAAAGATGAATAAGCACAGGCTGGGAGCTGCTGTGTGACTCATGAGAGGGGCAAAGCAACCAAAAGCAATCTGGCAGCCATGAAAATGGGCATCTTTCCTCTGATTCTAGCGCTGGGGGAAGGAGGGGTGAGGCACTTCCTGTTCCTGCAGTTTTCAAAATGATATAAGAAAAGTTTCCGTCCAATGCAAAACCGAAAAGCCTCCTGTCTGATACTAAAATGTGTCCAGGAGAAGTTGCTGCGGGTAATTTCTCCTCGCTGCCACTCTCTCTCGCTAGATGGTGGCAGGAAGTGCCAGGGGGCAGAAAGCACCTTTTGGTTCTTTGTCAGGGTTTACCAGCAGGCCATGTCCAAGGGAAGAAGCTGGGACAGTGATGTTCAGTCACCGAGACCCACGGGATCCCATCAGACACCCTTTCCCTCATATGCTGGATGCAATCTTTACATGCCACGGAGGTTTGGAATAAGTTCTTCCAGCAGTGGTTGACACTCAAAGGGACAGCAGAAGAGCTGAGAGGTAATGTACCATTCACCTTTAAAGTTCATACCTATAGCAAAGTCACAGTTTCATTTGATAAGGAAATCTTATCTTGGCATTAACTTGAAGCACGTTTTGCAGTGCTTGAAAGGCAAGTAGTCCATTGCTTCTTTTCCCTTCTTCTCTGCTTCCAGATCCCTGAGCTATTCTGTAATTCTGCAAAGGTTGCTCTGCTGCAATGTTAAAAGGCAAAATATCTACCAGAGTGGTGGGGTGTCTTTTGGCCTACATTTTTTGGCCCATGCAAACTTTGAGGTCAGGGAGGAAACATTTCCACCCAGTGCCAATGCATGAAGTTGCCTAGTTTTTGAAATACGCATCATGGGGAGATGCTGCAGGAGCAGAGATAGGGCTTTGCTACATGCAGCCTTAATCCATATTAAGGGCCTGTACTAATACGCATCTGGGCCTCTGTATCCACACACTAATGTGAGTCACAAAGGACCTGCCCCCCACTGGTCTGGATCCATCTGCATTTGATGGAGCCTGATCCAGATTAGGAAGGCCTTAATCTGGATCACTGGCAATTCTGTTTAATTGGGACTAGTGGCCCTAATGTGGAACACAGGAGGCATGCAGAAGGCATGCCTCCATGTTCTGGGACTACCAGAGGATACTTTTTATTAGCGTGCCATGACACATTGTCCAAAAGCAGTCCTCCCAGGCCCCAAGTCCAGGAACCTTAGTTCTTAGCCCTCAGAAGTCTGGGGGCATGGCCTCAAAGTTCTCATGACCTTGGGCGTGTCCCCATGCAAACTGTTTGGCTCTGATTGGGTAAGCATGTGACCAGGTGCAGGACCAAGATCGGATGCTGCCTGACCCTATGCCATTCCCGGCAACGCGGGCTGGATACGGGCTGGGTGCAGATACAGCCATCCCCATGCAAACCACACCAAACCCCAGCATGGGGGACCAGTGCCATCTCCCTCCGCCCCCTCTCTCCTATTTGGAAGTGGGATTGACATCACCCGACCCCTGTGCCGCCAGCTGCAAATGCTGCATTCCCACCCCCCCTTAGTGGCACAGAGAAGCCAGAACTGCAAAAAAATTTTTTTAAAAACCCAGCTGTTTGAGCAAAGCCACTACGAGGTTTGGCGGCAGTTGAGCCGTTGAGCAGTTTTGCGCACCTCTGCTCCACCTGGGAACCTCAAGAATACCCGGCAAGCGGAAAATCAAGCCATTATCATGCCCGCCTTGGCGATCAGGAAACGGGGGTGGAATATTTGCTGTGTAAAAGGGAGAAAAATCAAGCCACTATCCTGCCTGCCTTGGTGATCAGGGAAGGAGGGTAGAATACTTGCATAAGAGTCTTGTGGGGCACCAAAGGCCATTTGACCCCCTCATCATTTCGGCTTTAACACCATTCACTCCCAAAAAAATCTCAGAGGTTGCGATCTCCAATGCACAGGGCAGGAATGGCAAGCACAGGACATGAAACCCCACCTCCCACTGATGTGAGCACCAATCTCCTGCCCAAATAGCCTGGGACCATCCCCATGCACAGGCTCGGCTTGCAAAGCAATGCATGCTGGGACACCAAACCGTGACAAGACTTGTTTTTTCCAGGACCCTTGCCAAACCCAATTTCAATCCGGATCAAAACATGCATGGGGATACGTCCCCGGGTGATCTGGATTAGTGCTATCATTGCAGATGGCACTGATCCAGACCATGCTGTCCTGCGATCTGGATCAATGGGTCAGGCTAATCTGGATCCACTGATCCAGATCTCCTGCAGGTAGGTGCAGAATGGCCCATAGATTGCTCTAATAGCTACCAGCTCTCTAGACAGTGACTGCAGGAGAAATCAAGTCTGTACTCCCTTTGGCAGAACAGTTTTTAATCCTCAGCAAAAGAAGCACTCCCAGGAACAGATTTTGCCCTTTGACATAGGCCAGGTGCCAGGTGAGTATAGTAACATCTGGTCACCGCGTTCCCAGGGCATGGGGATGTGGGATCACCTTTTCTTGGAACTCTTTTCACACCATCTCAAGTTTCTGTGCATATCTTTCCACCTCTTTGTTGTCCTCAGCTGCGACAGCACCTCTGCAGCTCCCATGGTGGTCCCGGTCTACATCATGTTTGTTATGGTGAGTAAAACAAAGACCGGTTGGCCTGCTAGTGAACATTGGGGTAGCTTCTGGGAAGCACTATCTGCACTTGCATGAGGCATTCCCATATGAGAAATGTCTCCTGCTATCCTAGAAGCTACCCCAGCATCCACTGGTGGTGATGCGCGAAATTGTGTACCACACGCACCTGCAAGACAACCTATCCCAACCATCGGAGAAACCATTTGCACCTCTTCTGGTGCCAGGGGGTTATCTGTGGTGCTGTGAAAGCATGCTAGCACACTGGACGACCTGGCAAGCTACTGCACATGTGTGGTGTGTCACTATTGTCCTGGTGACTTTGACAGTGCAAGTGCAGCTGCTGGGACAAAGATGGTGGCTCACGGACACGCTTCCGGACCTCCAAAAGGCCTGTGGATGCATGGGGGAGGGGGACAGTATATGCTGGCACTTGCAGACGGAAATGCTTGTGTGCACTAGTAGGAATGCACTATTCCTGTCCCCTGGAAGGGATGAGAAGTGCAGAATGGCCCCAGGACAAAAATATGCATGCTATTTATGCATGCCAACGTATCTATGGAGAACGCAATTTTTGAAATTTATTTATTTTTATTTAAAAACTTATGTCCTGCTCTTCACCTGAAGGTCCCAGAGTCGTTCACCATGATAAAATATAAATTATACTTAAAACATATTTAAAAGTATATAAAGTGTATATAAAATTATGCATGGTATAGAAAAGGTGGATAGAGAAAATTTCTTTTCTCTGTCACACAATACTGGAACCAGGGGGCACTCTATGAAGCTGATGGGTAGGAGAGTCAGGTCTGGGTATTTCTTAACCCAGAGGGTCATCGGCTTATGGAACGTGCTGCCAGAAGAGGCGGTAACAGCTACCAGTCTAGATGGCTTTAAGGTAGGGTTAGACATATTTATGGATGACAGATGTATCGATGGCTACCAGAACAAATGCCTAGGTGCATCTTTCAGGCTTGCGGGGAGGAACCGGGACGCTTCTAAGGCCATCTGCTGGGACTCGAGAGCAGGTGAAGGTTTGTTCTTGTCTCTGCTTGAGATGCCCATGAGCATTTGGTGGGCCACTGTGTGAGACAGGATGCTGGACTAGATGGGCTGTGGCCTGATCCAGCAGGACTTCTCTTATGTTCTTATGTTCTTATGTAAAATTTAAGTCCTTCTTCCTCCCTCCTTAGAAAAGCAACACTCAAGAGGAAGCTAAGCATCAAAGGCCTGGATTTTAGTGAAACCAAGAAACTGTTCTTGTCCTGTAAGTTCCCAATAGTGATGCGTCTCTCTTGTTCTTTGTACATCAAAACATCGGCAGATTTTTTTTTTTTTAAAAAAAAACAACCCTCAATACTGGATTGTTTACAATTCACCCTCTCCGGGACACCTTGCACCTTGGATGTCAGAGTAGCTATTTCACTAGGCCACTATAAACGTTGCTAGGCAGCGTAATACTTGCAGGCTAGACTTGTTTTCGTAGAAGGCTTGGTTTTAGTGGTGAGCAAGAAAAAAGGGGTCGGGGAAAATGATGGAAGAGGCATTTGTCTTTTTAACAATAGCAGTCATATCCACTTACCTGGAAGTAAGCCCCATTGAGCACAAAAGGGCTTGCTTCTGAATAGACATAAGTAGGGTTTGCACTTTTGCAATGTTAATTAAAAATAGTTAGCAAACAAAGCTTGAAAAGCACTGCATTGAACTAAGGGTCTGATGGACAGACAACTCTAGGCAATATCAAGGAGCCAGGGGACACTAAACTACGGTCAAAGTATGGTGATGGCTGAAGACCCCTTGACATGAAAGGCTTCCTCTGGGGATTTGGGGATTCTCCGGGAAGATGGATTCTGTGGGATTAGAAGAGGTAGAGTTGGGAAATGGATAGGCATTTCATGCTGGCTTTTGTTGTTGTCGTTGTTGTTGCAGGGCAAAAAGAGTGAGCAAATTGAGTGGGGATGCTCTGCTTCCATCCTAACCCAGCTGCCCTGACCTATGGCCAGAGCTTCTGCTCCAATGTAGTTGTACACTACAGAAAGAGAGATTTCAACCCATGCTGCCTGGGACAATTTCCCAGGGAAGTGAAGGTGCAAATTCACCCCAGGTTGGCCATTTCTTTATGCTAAACCTGGACAGGAAAGCTCTTCATATAGAGGAAGTCTTTAAATATTGTAGATGACTATCCTTTGAAAAGTAGGACGCCTGATCAAAACGTGGTTGCTCTATAGGCCTTTTCGCACGTGGCCTGCTAGTGCAAGTTGGGGTAGCTTCTGGGATGCACCATCTGCACTTGCAGGAGGTGTTTCCACACCAGAAAGGTATCCTGCTATCCCAGAAGCTACCCCAGTGTCCACTAGTGGTGGTGCACGAAATCCTGAACCACACGCCTCCACAAGTGTACCTGTCCTGGCCCCGGGAGAGTGCATTCGCACCTCTTCTGGTGCTGGGAGTCATCTGGGGTTCCGTACAAGCACTCTGGCACATCAGATGACCTGGGATGTTAGCATACACGTGCACTATGTCACTGTTGTCCCAGTGATGGCACACGGACAGTCGTGCTGGCTGCTGGGATAAAAATGGCAGGGCCTGGACAAGTGTCCGGACCTCCAGTAGGTCTGCAGATGTGCTGAGGGAGAGACAGTGTGTACTAGCACTTGCAAATGTGAATGCTAGTGGGAGGGGGAGTGCACTGTTCCCATGCCCCAGGCGGGATGAGAAATGCAGAAAGGCCCAATGTCTGTTTGGGAGAAGAGTGCGAGCACAGAAGAAGCTGAGCAGCAGAAGATACCTAGAAAAGAGGCATTGTTTGGTTACTAGACATTTCCTCAGGACAATTCAATACTGCCTAAAGCTGCTTCCTCCAAAAATGGATGATATCTTGTGAGTACTGCCCGTGTTAATTTGGCTGTTAAATTTTGCTTACAGCAACTACAACTGATCTGTCTGTCTAAGATCCTGCACATGCCGCCCACAAATGGAAAGCACAAAGAGCAAAAGTAAACCACAATGTCAACAAGAATGTTCCTGGTTTGTGATCCAGAAATGTAAATAAGCTCTCCGATACTAGTCATTCAATGTTCCAGAGCACATAATAGCTTCAGGGGGGAAAATAACTTCGTCCCTTGATTACAAATTAATTATAAATCTCCTCCTCCTCTCTCCCTCTTCTTCTTCAAGTTCCCCAATTTGCAGGCCTGGAATAGGATCGAGTTCCAACTTCCAAACATAATTCCTCCATTTCTCACATTCAGGGCGCTTCCGCACAGGCCCTTTAACACCCATTAAGCACACATTCCTTAATGGCTGTCCACACACGTGTGGCTGTGTAGGACACTTCTGATGAGAAGCGTCCACACAGCAACACCCATTAAGCACACTTTCGAGTGTGCACGTCCGCACACTCGGACCTATTAAGCACACTGCCGGTGAAGTGCATCCGCACCTATCCAGACCTAAAGTGTGCTTAATGGGTGTTAAATACACAGCACATATGATGTGGTGTTAAAGGGTGTTAAACTATGCAAATGCATCCATTTAGGATGCATCCACACAGTGTAACTGAGCCTAGCCAGGGCCCTCCCCCGGCCTGCCATGACTGGCTTCTTGGAGCTAAGCATGGCGAGCCGGGGGACTCCTACCTCATGGCTCGCCCTCGCCCCAGAAGCGGCAGATCGCCGCTTCTAGAGCCAGGGGGAGTTTCTCCGAAGCCCTCTCTAGCCCACCCGGGGGGGGGAGCACACTAAATCCCCTCTTTACCTGCTTGGCATCGCCCCGATTTTGGCTGCAGGGACCCAGGATGCAACACGCCAGCGTCCTGCGCGCCTCCTGATTGGCCGGAGGCGGCCTGCCGCTTCTGGGGTGAGCCGCAGCAATGGGGTCCCCCAGCTTGCCGTGCTTGGCTCCAAGGAGCCAATCATGGCAGGCCAGGGGAGGGCCCCTGGATTTAATCCATCCTTCCGCCGCGTGTGCAGAAGGATGGGGGTGGGTAGATCCGCATCTATTATTCACATTCAGCCAGTATTCGCATTCAGCGCTCGGTCCTGAATCCCCGGCTGCCCAGAAAATGACACCTATACAAGTCCTTGCTCTGAGTCTTGCCTCTCCCCCTTCCCCATGGCATCACAGTTCTTCCTCTGCCCCACTGTTGCAGTCTTCCTCCCCCCCGCCCCCTCTTACCTTGATTTCCTTTCCCTGTTGCTGCTGCCATCACAATGATCTGCCTCCCCCACCCCTCCCTCTTGCCCTGACTTTCTCTCCTCATCCTGTCACCACTGCCCTGGCTCCATCTCCCTCCTCCCTCCCCCACCTGCCACTCTCCCAGAATGCCTCCCCATCAAGCACAGCATTTCCCCCACCCATGCTCCAGCTGAGGATTACCAGCTACAGCAGCAAGAAGGTGTAACTAAGCCGTTTCTGCCTGAAAACAGCTTGGATGCAGCTGCCTTCCTGACACGAATTAAAATGTTAAGGTATAACCGCAGCCCCAGTGGTGGCTGGTGAACCTTGAGATGGGTGTTTTTGGGGAAAACCTTTTGACCAGCACTCCAGATTTGGAGATTTCCAAGTAACACTGTCTATATCTCTCACTGTGATGGTTAGTACCTGCTTTATTTTAAACTGAGATACCAATTTCTGTACTGAAACCCCTGTACTGTATTTTTATTTTGTTTTATTTATTTGTTTAAAATCCTCATGTCTTGACTTTTTTAGAAAGTTCATGGCAGCTAATAAAGGAAAGATATATACAAATATGGTAAAAACATGGAAAAGGAGATGGGCCATAAAACATCAAGAACACCCTCAAATTAGAAAAGAAAAAGAAAGAAATGAAACAAGCCATGGAAGGTAAAAAACATAAGAGGACCTTATTTTATATTACTTTTTAAACTGGAGTTTTATGAGCTGCTCTAATAGCTCCTATTGATGCTTAAGATAACCTAGTCTACAAATATAAATAAATATGTCCACACAGTTGTTCAAACCTTGTACAGGAGGATTTTTTAAAACAGTTATATAATTGAACTGTTGAATCAGCCCTAAAAGTCATAAAGGGATTGCTGTCTATTGTATGCCTCTCTCATTCAAAAGAAACACAGCTGAAGTCTTGGCACAAGGAAAGCATTGCACTGAGTCCTGCTGGAGAATCATCTCACTCCATCACTGTTTAGACTCACAAACTTCAGTATCTATGCATGCGCCTTCTCCGTGGGCCAATTCCACTTGGTGAGCAAATTGAGCATGAGCAAAGAAATCCCTGGGAAAAAACTGGTTACTGAGGGCAGATCAAAATCCAGGGAAACATCAGAAAAAGAAGCCAATTCTAACCCCTAACACAGTTTTGTAGATTATTTTATTTATTTATTTTAAAAATTTATATCCCATCCTTCACCATATGGTGAAGTTTCAATTTATTGGTCCACATCCAGCCCCTCACTGCTTCCAGGCAGCAATCGAGGACCTCAGCTGCCTCTCCTGACTGAGAAGGAATGGAGAGATAGAGTTGGGTGTCATCAGCATACTGATGGCACCTCACTCCAAATCTCCTGATGACCTCTCGCAGTGGCTTCTTATAGATATTAAAGAGCATAGGAGACAAGACCGATCCCTGGGGAACTCCACAAGAAAGTTCTCAGGGCATTGAACTGAAGTCTCCCATTACTGCCTTCTGGGAACTGCCCTGGAGCCTCCCAGTCTCCAAAACCATTCCAGTAGGGTACCATGGTCAATGGTATCAAAAGCCACTGAGAGATCAAGGAGAACCAACAGGGCAGTACAGCCCCTCTCCCAGTAAAGGTCATCCATTGGGATGACCAAGGCTGTCCCAGTGCCAAACCCCTGCCTGAACCTAGATTGAAATGGGTCTAGATTTGTGGAATTCAAAACAAGTTCAGGCAGAAGGGGACACAGAAGTGATTCTTGACAAGGGCAAAATAACTTCTTAGAAGGGGGTTGGGCCCCCACAATTCTTCATTGCTCTCCTCACTGAATTATGCACTAAGAAGGCATGTTCTAGTTTCCTCATCCACAGCATTCCTCACTATCCCAAGCCTGAGAACATGCAGAATTGTACACTTGCAAAAGTCTTGGTGGCAGCACAAACAAAATAAAGGAAAACCACGAGGGGGATGAACCTTTTCCTCCTGAGAAGCCAAAATTTGGTTGATGTAAAGTTGCCACCTAGGGCTTTTTTAGCTGGCCACCCAGAAGCAGTATATTGGCAAAGTGGCACCAGGCTCCTCGTGCCTAGTAGACCATCCCAGGCACTCACTGCCATCTGCATGCAAGTACTGAGCCAGTCTACCACCAGGGGATGCTTTGGAGACCATGCTGGAGCATGCCATGACTCCATTTAGCCACCACAGCCTAATCCGGTGATGGCCAACCTATGACACGCGTGTCACAGGTGACACGCCAAGCCCTTTTGGGTGACACACATGGTCACCCTGGCACCTGGGCATGTAGTGATTGCTTGTTCTTGAAGTGTCTGAAATACCAACTTTCAATTGAAGATTTAGCAACAAAAGTCACTAATATAAAGAATTAGGTTTTTGCTTTTAATAAAATACATATATCAAAAATATAACTTTTTTACTAGAGCCACAAATATCACAAAATTATGGATATTTCTAGATGTGACACAGCACCCGAGTTAAGCTAGGTTTTCTTGCGAATTTTGACACACCGAGCTCAAAAGGTTCACCATCACTGTCCTAATCCAATGCCACATCCATGCAGGTGTGGTGTTTTACTGGGAGACTATGCCTCCCAGTAGACTGGTCCACATTGCAGACGCCAGCATCCCTGTGGGGACAAAGTCTCAGAGACCAGAGCAATGAGTGGTTATTTCAACCCATCACCAGGGGTTTAGAAGGGGCATAGTGATCTATGCCCACCCACTCAGGTTGTGTTCAGACATAACCAAAGGGACACCTCAGAGGCACCTCATAGAGACAGTGTGGGGCCCTTATTTTCCCAAGCCTTCTGTCATCCACCTTTTCTAGCACAGAATGTTCAGAAGAAGGGGAGGGGCAGACTAGTGTGTGAACAAGGTGATTGTTCCCACCTTGAAGCCTTCTCTTATAGGTGCCTCAGTAGTCCTTTTGTTTCATCACAGCCTTATAGTAGAACAAATAGTCTTTTGCCTAAAATATTATTTTTGGTCTTGGAAACACAATCATCCCTTTGTCCAGCCTAATAAAGACCCTTCTTGCTACAGTTACAGGGCATGAGGAAACTTATTTTACCTGAAGTACGTTTCCCGTTAGCCATTCCCAAAGTCCTACGTAGTTCTTTGTTTTAAATGCAGTGTCAAAGTGCATTCTGAAACCACATACAAAAGCTGCTTACTAAAACGGGACTCCATGTAAGTTGCTTACTCACTTGAGGCTAATGCATTATACCTGATGTGTGCTTATTTGGCAGCAAGTTTCATGGAAATGCCAGCTTTGATGTGAATATGCAAAAACCTGTGTGCAAACCCCTTGAGTTATGGTGGGGTTCTGTTAATGAAACATGCCTTACTAAAGAAAAAAGGTTGTGTTAAATCAAGGGGAAAGGTAGCCATGTTGTACATGTAACCACACTGTTGCCCTCTTTAAAAGCTTTGCCATTAATGGCAAGGTCACAGGTGGTACTCTTTGCTCCACTGATTCAGAGACATTTCATGACCCAAGTGAGGTCGTTGGTTATGCACAGAGCACAATTAAATCAAGGTTAGACAAGCAGGCTTCCTTAGTACAAGATAATTTGCAAAGAAAAAAGAAAAAAAAGAAGCCATTTGATTCCTAAACTGCAGAGTGCTGCATGGCCTGTTCTAAGTCCTAATTTTTTTTCTTTTTGGGGGGGCAGTGGGAGGGCAGTTACTTGACATGTGGTTCTAATTGTCAGAAGGTTCATGATGTAGTTAGCAGATGCAACTAAGCTGTTTAGGTGGAAGTCACCTTCCAAATTGCAAATAAAGGCTGTATCCCTCTGCAGGTTAAAGCCTCAGGGAGTTTCCACACTTGCCAGTAGTGCCTCCCTTCCACACACTGGTGCAGCTCAAAGGAGAGCCTGTCCCCTCCTAGGCCATGGTCACACCTTCACTTTAAACCTTCTTCAGTCCATATTCAGATCTGACTCCTCATACCTTGTCATTCCTATCTGTTTTATTTGTGGACCTTCCACCCTGAACTTTCATGAATGGAAATATCTAAAGGAATGCCACCTCCCATATTGACCTGCCCGTGCCTTAAGATCTGGAGGGGAGGCCCTCTTGGTTGTCCCACCAGCTCAGCAGTGAAATGGGTGGGCACCCAGGAGAGGGCCTTCTCAGTGATGGCCCCAAGGCTATGGAATAGCCTCCCCCTTGAGGTGTGTAAGGCTCCCTCAGTGTATATGTTCAGGTAGGCGGTAGAAACACACCAATTTACTCTGGCCTTCAGTGAGACCTGAAGACGGACTGAAGAAGGTTTAAAGTGAAGGTGTGCCCACAGCCCTAGTATGCTCCACCTGCACAGGAGAGGTGGCTACTAGAATGGCAAGTTGGAGAGACAGGCAGAATGCCTCTAAAGGACACTTGCAGGGATTCAAGAGCAGCTGAAGGTTTTGCCTTTGTCTTCTGCTTGAGAATGCCCAGAAGGAATTGGCTGGACACTATGTGAAACGGGATGCTGGACTAGATGAGTTGTGGCCTGATCCAGGAGGACTCCTCCTTTTATGTTCTTAGGTGCTCCAAGTGACATCCTGGCTTAGAGTTCCTAGCCTGTTCCTAGACCTCAGAGCATTCAGAGCTCCCCAAGCTCACTCCAAAGATGATGCAAGCTTCAGAGCAAGTGTGGGGGCTAACACAGAGCAGGGCATCCCAATGTGTTGTTCTGCACCAGGGGCAATCTGTCCCAGCTTGGGATGCATTGTGTTGCATTCTGGTCCAGGATAAGGGTTGGGGAGTAGAAAAATGCCTCAGTTGCCCAACAGACAGGGTGGGCAGATGGCCACATTCCAGGGGTGCTGCTCCCGGGCCCAGACCTCAGAAAAGTTGCATTGATCTGAGAGTGGAGAAAACAACTTCTGGTTGCATTCCCAAGGGACTCCTATTAACCAAGCTGGGCCATCCATTTCTGTTTCAGATCAACTCACACCTGCCAGAGGAAAGCAAAGCCTGAGCAAATAAAAAATTTAGAATAATTTACACATTGTGCCATTTTTCTCTAGTAATCAGCACTCCTTCCAGAGCCATGCTGACATTATTCATGTCTGCAGCAAAGAGGGAAAAAAGAACTCACAAATAAAACAGGAGCCAGATGAAACGAAGCCAGATGAGAGCTAACAGGCTGGTTAAACTCCCTTGCTGCGGATAGTCTGATTATCCCAAAATCTCTTTTTTCTTGATTCACTGTCCCTGCAATTGATAAAACTATCGTTTTATTTAAATCCACCTGAAAGGTACAGTGGCTACATATCTATATCTACTATACCTATATTTATTTATGTATCTATATCATGTGGATTTAAAGGAAATAGTTTACTTTTCATATTATTTTGCCCATTAAAAATAAATCCAAAGTCTCTTTCTCTGTTTTTAAATTTTTCCCTCTTTGAGTTACAAAATTTCAGCAGCAGCATCTTGTCCTGTGCGAATGAAGCATCTGGAATTTTCTAATCCCAGTAAAAACAAAACATTCCTCAAAAGAGTCAAATGGAAAACAGCCAGAATAGAATGAAATACAAACAAGTGATTTTATTGGTTTTTCCCTGTTTCAAGGATACTTTACACAAGTTTTTCTTTTTTTTTAAGAAAGGGCAGGATGGAACAGGGCAAGGAAGAGAAGAAAAGGAAATTTCCAAGCATACAGTAAATGTTTTCTCTATGAAATTTGTCCTTATGGAGTACAGTCAGGTTCTTCTTTTATTAGGTGTTTTTTTTTACCAGCCAATCTTCCTTTTTGTATGGTAGCTCAGTTCCTGGAAGCAACACTAAATGAAACTTTTACCCCCATAGAAGAAGAAGAATTTGCTTTTCTACCCCACTTTTCTCACCCATTTAAGGGGATTCAAAGTGGCTGACAAAGGTTTCTATTCTTCTCCCCACAACAGAACACCCTGTAAGGTAGGTGGGGCTGTGAGAGCTCAGAAGAGAGCTGTGACTAGCCCAAGGTCACCCAGCTGGCTTCATGGGAGAGGGTGCAATCGAATCCGATATTCCCAGATAAGAGTCCAGCTCCCTAACCACTAGACCAAACTGGCTCACCAGTTTTCCGACAGAAACTAACCAAAGATAAGGAGGATAAATGGATGGAGGGATGCTTATTGACTCAGGATACGTCCAGACAGGGCCTGAAACCCGGAATTTGCTTAGCATTATATTAGGACTGCCACATGCATTTCTGGCAATCTCAACATAGCCCCAGGATATAGAGGTGAAAAGCCACAATTGTGGAAAAAAGAACTCCCAACTTGGGTTTTCCTGGAAGAAGCAATGATGTTTTATCTTGCGTGGACTCTTGCTCCTGGGACCCACTGTAGTGAAAATGCCCACCACACATGCACAAGAGCAAAACCAAGCTGAAAATGGTCAGCATGCAGCCGCAGTAGCCAGCACTTTGCACTTCTAGGTATTTTGCATTACCACAACCCGGAAGTACCCCCTGTGTCATCACGAGAGCAAGCACTAGACAGTTAAGGGCTTTGGCTTGCCCCATGATTTTGCCCTACCATCTGGCCGTGATGGCAAGAGAAGCAATCGCAGGATCTAAACAAGTTCCTGTTTGGAGGCAGCTTCCGTTGGTGGGCCATAGAGAAGGAGAGCATCTCTGGTGGTGCTGTTTTGCTTCTGTTTTGTTTTCTAATGACTGCACGGTATTAGTGTTGTATTTTGTACTATCTCTAAAGCGATTACTGTTACTTTGTTGTTGTTGTGTGAGCAATATTTGGAGAGGCAGCATATAAATAAACTGATTGAAAATGACAAGCATAATGAAATGTCAATGAAGTAGTTTACAGAGGAAGGCCTTTTCTGCCTGGGATATTATGCTGAGTTGGGAAAGGTTCTAGTAGGGGCCATCCCTCTGCATGCTTGTTCCATCCACACAGGGTGGGGCATAGAATGGGAGAAGGTGCCCCAAAGGATGCCTTATTCTGAGGCCTATTCACACTTTGGCCAGAAGTCAACAAATAGGCAACTTCTGGGGAAGAGAGTCTGCGCTTAGAGGAGGCTCTTACAGCTTTGTTAGGAAAATTCCAGAACCACTATGAAAACATGTTGCCGCCCTATCAGCAAATGCTACTCATATTAGTTTCTTAATAAGCAGATGTGTCAGAGAGAAAAGATTCCTTTTACTTTTGTATGCTGCAGCATAGGAAGTCTGCTTTCCAGAACCCCACCAAGACGAACTTTGGACCTCCCACATTCCAACACAATCTATATACCCAAACCCGGGCGGTAATTGCAATATTCCCGGTAATGCCTTCCAAATACGAAAAGATATACATATCAGATTTCACTGACATGTGCAGTAGAAACAAAGTCCATAGCTGACTGGTTTGGACCAGTTATTCTTTGAAGACTTCTTATCATGTCTCTTGGCAAACACACTGTCCTTGAGAGCATTCCTCACAGCCTTCAAGCATCCCCTGCCTTTCCAGGAGCTACCTAACCTTTACCTGCTGCATCCAAAAGCTTACCTGGAGTGTCCAATGGTGCAACCATTCATTCTACTTCCGGTTCCCTGCGTTTGGTGGATGGGGAACAGGCTTAGTCACAGTGGCGGCCATGTTCAATCACTGACCTCTGACATGACATGACCTCTGATTCCCTGGTCGCTGATTGGCTGTAGTACGTCCCTGGGCTCGAATACATTTCTCTGCAATGATGTCTGAGCATGTCATGTCATGTGATGACACAGTTGACGTCAGCCAATCAAGGAAGCGCGGAGGTAGATCTTCCAGCTTTGGACACATCAGCACAGGCTGGTAAACAAGAAGGCCATTCACACTTCTGGCCGCTAATGGGTGCTTTGGGGGAGCTTTCCTCATGGCAAATGAGCTTTCCTCAACTTTCAGCATGGAAAGACAGCATTTAAGAGGGGGCCTGATTGAAGTATATAAAATCATGCACAGTATAGAAAAGGTGGATAGAGAACATTTATTTTCCCTATCACACAACACTAGAAACAGGGGTCATCTATGAAGCTGATGGGTAGGAGAGTCGGATCAAACAAGAGGATATATTTCTTCACCCATAGGGTCATCAGTCTATGGAATTTGCTGCCAGAAGAGGTGGTAACGGCTACCAGCCTAGACAGCTTTAAGGAAGGGCTAGACAAATTTATGGATGACAGATGTATCAATGGCTACTAGAGTGGATGCCTAAGTACATCTTTCAGGCTCTGGGGACAAGCAGGATATTTCTAAGGCCATTTGATGGGATTCAAGAGCAGGAGGTTTGCCCTTGTCTCTGCTTGAGATGCCCATGGGCAATTGGTGAGCCACTGTGTGCGACAGGGCGCTGGACTAGATGGGCTGTGGCCTGATCCAGCCGGGCTCTTTTTAAATGGAAATGATTCATTTTTACCAGACATTTACCAGCCCTAGTGAATGGCAGACTAATTAGGTAAGGGCAGAAAGGCCCAAGTCTACCAGTAGACCTTGATTATGAGATCTACCTGTGTGCTAAGGAAGGATTCTAGCTAAGAACAGTGGACCCTTTGCAGAAGTATAAGTACAGTATAAGTGGGGCACATTTGGATGGTGCAATAGGGAACATTCCTGAAACATTCCCCCTTGTGGGAACATCAAAGGCTCCTGCATTCACTCCAAAGCTGGCCCAGCCGTCAGGGCCAGTGGCTAAAGCTTTTATAGCCTTTATAGCAAAGACCACTGACCATTGCCTACCAGACCTGCCATCCACCACCACCCATGTTTGCACTGAAACTTTTAGAGGAGTCTGGTGTTACCAAGATCATGAGAATATCTTTGTCGATGCGAATAATGTAACTGGATGGAGGGGCGCATGAGCCCAGCTGCAAAGGACGTTACTATGATAAGACTGGCACAGGAATTATACTTTTGCTATATTGTTAATCTGCAATACTCACGTCCCCCAGTACACTTCAATCAAAGATGTCACACTACCCTGTGTGTTTGCTTACTGACACTTATAAAGTTACAGATTGACCAAAGTCTGATGTCACCGATAAGGAAGGCCAGACCACCGCACTCCTGCCAGCACTGTACTCCCTAGATGTGGGGCCTTTTTCTAGACCATATCTCAGGATAAAGGTCTGGGGTCTGCTCACTAATGTAGACTCTGGCAGGCCTCACTTGAGGCCTGCTGTAGCCTGAACTATCCTATTCTGGGATACATTCCAGAATAAAGCCAAGTGCAAAAGCCCCATGATGTTGCTTTCTCGGTTGCTGGGCTCAGACCCTAACATTCCTTAGGCTGAGTAGGAAGAAGGGTTGCAGATTTTTCCCATTCCCATGGCTGGCATCTCCCTTTTGTGTTGCCCTGGACAATTGTGGTTATATGGCTTCCAGATCTTTTCTACCACAGCCAGGAAGTCAGAAAGCTCTGCTTAAACAGAAGCATCTGGAGACATACTGATTTAAATTTACTGCTGCAGCCATGGTCCCACTTTAATTCAGCTATAACAACAGTGCAGAGTTTCCAGACAGACAAGCGCAGTAATTGGCCCTTATTTCAGACTCCAGGATGCCAGAGGGTCTTTCCCCCATCTTATTATTAAAGTTTATTGGGTGTCCATGCCCTGGGTCTATATTCTTTCCCCCTCAACAAGATGACGAAACTCTGTATACAGAGACTTTATTATCATGAAAGGATAGAGGTAGAGAGGGGTATGGAATATTTTGAATGAAGAGTCACTATAGACAAGAGAAATTATTTTGGGCAGCTTGTGATAATTCTCCCCAGTATTATACTGAGGCACTGCCTTCATAAGGACATAAGCGGAGACCTGCTGGATCACTCAGCCTCCAAGATTTCAGGAAAACAAACCCTCCAAGGAAACAAAGGTTTCAAGCCAAGACTTTTTCAGCGCACTTTTTCATCAATCAATTTGTTTTTGTTTTTTCACAAAATGCATCTCTACCAGAATGAGCAAAAGTACCTGCTGCAGGCAAAGCAAGTTAGATGAAAATCACACCATATTCAGTTTTATTAACAGAGTATGATGCCAGCATACATAATCAAATATTTCTTACCTAAGATTGCATCTCTATTACGGTAGGTGGGAGCCAGCAGGCCTTTAACCAGTTTCTGGCTAGGTGTCCTGATGTGTGTTGGCACCCACACATAAAGGCCATTTTTTGGGCCCACACAGCAGCTGGCTAGGCTCTGCGTGCAAAAGCAGGCTCCTCAATTTGGCTTGTAGCAGGTCCAAACATACCATCTGCTGGCATTCACCTTCCTGCAACAGCGACCACACACAGCCAACTAGGGGTGTGCATTAATCCCACCCCCACAAACCCTGGGGGGCTTTGTATATTCGTGCACGAAATGAATGCAACCTTGCCCCACCCCACCCCTCCCTTCCTGCCTCCACTTACCTGTAAGGGGGTGTGTGGGAGGCGGTCGGGACCGCTCTGCTGGCATCCCAAGCCTCTTTCAGGGGCCAAAATAGGCCTTTCAGTTCTGTGCCTTCTCTGGGCTCCAGAAGGTCTATTTCGGCATGAAAGACACCTGGGATGCCAGCAGAGTGTCCCCCAAAAGGTAAGAGGTGCATGGAAGGTTGGGGGGGGGAATAGGAGGCCTGGGGTGGGTGGTAGGAACTAGGGAGAGGTCCTGGGGCATCTGGTATCTGCCAAAGCTTCGACCAAAGCTTCTATGAATACTGGATAATCCAGTCCATGGACAAATACGGCCTACAAATGTAGGCCCTATTCAATTCGGCCATGAATCTGCAAATTTGTATATATTCATACCAATTCTGGATGTCACGAATATTTGTGCCCTTCCTTACAGCCAACTGTTGCTATGCCAATTAGGTGATGTGGCACACAACTATGCAGCTATGCAAATGCTACAAACCAAGGTATACTAGGAGCACCAGAGGCATTCCTAGCCGTGGAGCAGAATTTATTGCTCCACAGCTTCTTAAAATCGAGGATGGCCCTGCATGCTCAGAGATGCTCCGGGACGGAAGCGGCTCCACAAAGTGTGGATTAACACCTGACAGAGTATGTGTAGACACCCTTGAGGACCTAGTGGGAAAAGGCTGGGGAGACAGGCATTATGCCTCTAAGGCCATTTGCTGGGATTCCAGAGCAGGTGAAGGTTTTGCCCTTGTCTTCTGCTTGAGATGCCCGGAAGCAGTTGGTGGGCCACTGTGTGGGAAAGGTTGCTGGACTAGATGAGCTGTGGCCTGATCCAGCAAGGCTCCTCTTAGGTTCTTCTGGCCCAGAATATTCATAGCAGGAAAATTACGGTATGCAGTTAAAATGCCCTGTTGCCCATCTTGACACTGAAGGATGTGGAATTAGAATGCCCTGGAACTGAGAAGGCCACCCTGATAGTGCATGGAGATGCAGCTAACGGGTGCCTCCAGACTGGGACAGAAGCATCACAGCGAGCTCGGTGCTTCTGTCCACCCACAGTGGGGAGTGTGATATCCACACACACACATGAACTAAAAAGATGCTGGATAACGTGCCAGCAATGCAGCTTCATGTCGACCTGATGGGAAGCAGATGCACTGGAAATTCAAAGCTTCCGGTCCTTCCCATTTAAGGTGGAGCAAGGGGCGTGTTTGGAGGCACCATGTTTAACATGAATTAACCAGCTCATTTTTTTTTCACTTTAGAGAAGGCAAGAAAGAACGCCACTGTGTGCAACAAAGCCAAGTCAGTACATTTTAATTAGGGGAACCTTTCTTTGCTACAAAGCAGGGCTGCAGCCTCATAATTACAAACACCCCCTTGGTCGATGATCATTTCACAGCAAGAAGGTCCTAACTGAAAACAAAGGAAGTTTTGATGTGTCTGTGCAATGTTTTCACCCACAGTTACCCTGGAGATAATAAAGTCTGTGCTTAGCAGTGGCTGCTTTTTTTTTTTTTTTTTGCTTAGATAGATAGGTGTACAGTATTTCCAGGAAAGGAAAACATAATAGTAATATAATTATCTCACCCATTACAAGTGTGAAGTTCAGGCACATGTATTCTGAAACTAAATTCAGGGTAAGTGGCCCTACAGTAGATTACAGAATTAATCCTTTGTCATGGGCTGATCAGATAGGCTGCAGTGACACTTTGTTCCATTAAGGTGCCACTTTGCAATAATGCACTGTTGAGAGCTGTGCTCTGCAAAAACTAGACTAAAAGGTCTTGGAAGCACAGACCCTCAGGCATGATCTTTGGGATAAAGGGTTTTAAAACAAAGACTTAACTGGCTTCATACCAATAAAACAGGTAAGCTGTCAAAAATACATTCCCAGACCAAACAACCTTCAATACAAAACCCAAACTCTATTAAAATGTATTTATTTGTATTTCTATCCCGCCCTATACCTGGAGGTCTCAGGGCGGGTTACAATATTATATTAATCGTAGACAGGTCCCTGCCCTCAGGCTTACAATCTAAAATCCACCAAATATATTTAGAAAACTATTGAAATACACAGAGGCTCTGTTTCGACGCAGGATTTAGGCAGGCTTGGAGTTGGCTCAAGTTCTAACTGTCCCGAGAATTTCCAAGGGATCTCCCATTTCTGTGGACTAAAAATGCCAAAATGCAGAGAATTCCTATTCGGATTATAAGAGGTCTCCCTGCTGGATCTAGAAATAATCTTCCCTATTTAGGAATGAGAATGCAAGCAGTGTTTTGATGCACGTGCAGTCACACATGGTGCTGCAGCCAAAATGGCGGTGCCCTGAGGAGGACTGGACCTGCAATCGACTCAAGGTAAGTATTTGATCACGGGGAGGGGGGGGGGAGAGAACGACTAACAGTGACTAGCACTCCAAGCGTAAGCACTAGTCAACATTGGCTCATCGCACTCCTTTCCCATCCAGCCAATGGGAAGGGAAGTGCGAAATTGCCCCAGTATGCTGCACACTTCACTGTGACAACAGTGCCATGCAGATGGGTTGGCACTGTGGCCATGGTGCTGCAATTGCTGCCAAATTCTTCCATCAATCTCCCAGCATTGGCCCCTCCCTCCCAACTGCCTCCAGACGGGCCATGAAGGAACCATCTTGCCTGTGGGGAATGGAGGAGGAGAATAAAATAAAAGTTTTTACATTTGCAAGGACTCTGCTGCCGCCAGAGCACCCCTGTTCCCTCCCACACCATTTTCCTTTTGTATCTTGTCTCTTTAGATTGTAAGCCTGAGGGCAGGGACCTGTCTAAGATTAATATAATATTGTAACCCGCCCTGAGAACTTCGGGTATAGGGCGGGATAGAAAAATAAATAAATAAATAAATAAATAAATAAATAAATAAATAAATAAATAAATAAATAAATAAATAGTGGCAGTAATTGGCACCTCACCAGTGCTTAGCAAAGTGCTGGTGAGGTTCCAGGAAGCGAAGGTGCAAAAAGGCCCTTAGTCACTGAAGTCTATGGATGATTTTGTTATTTGTTGATTGACCGAACCAGCAAGTATATTAGATCCCTCCCTTCCACTTGCTGGTGTGGTCTAAGGGGTGTCCTGCCCCCTACTAATATGCTCTGTCTGCACAGGATGGTGCAGAGACTGGGCCAGGAGGCTCAAAATGGTGTGCTGGGCTGGTCTATAGTGTAGTATGGTGTGGCACATCAGACCATTGGGATATGTGGATGGCATACCTTCATGGCCCAGTATACCATAGGACCCATTCACCTGACACAGCAAGACATGTGATTGCAATGGATCCTCTGGACCTTCAGACTTTTCAGAGGCCCTCCTACCAGCTCCAAGGTTGGCATGAGCATCAGAGTCAGCACAGGGGGTGGAAAGGAACAAGCCATCCCAATGCAGATAGCCTTATTCTGCACCAGAGCCATCCTTCCTAGCAGGTTCTAGTCTACTTGGTCCAGTCTACTGTGATTCAAGTGTCAAAAGGCCCTAATACATCTGGAGAACACCACAGCAGAGAAGGCGCAATTATTTAGACAGCAAATACGAGTTCTGTATATTGGAACACTTCAGCTCCACTAAACTGCACCTCCAGTTAAAGAATCATAGGAAGATTAACTTGCAAAAACCTTTCACTTTTGAGCTTTTAACTTAAAACCCACCACTCTGATCAGGCTAGGGAAGGTGTGCATATAAGTCTTCTTCCAACATGCCTTATCTTGTGATCACAATGACTGTGGATGCCTTGCTTTAAACAGGGCACAGTGGACAACTAACTACCTGTTTCAGTAATAGCTCAATTTTCTCACAGAATGGCTGGAGGAAATCCAGATAAGAAAACAGAGAGACAAAAGATTTCTTTCAATTCAAAAGGAAAAGAGATGCTTCCTCCTATACGCCAGCAGATCTCAAACCTTTGACAAGTTTTGGTTTTCTCCATACTCTCCTGTTCCCCAATTTTTCACTGAGATAAATTTGCACCTATATTTACATTATTGTTGTGATTATTATTATTAAAAATTGTAATAGGTTACTGCTATATTATTGTTTGTCATAAATTTACTTGCAATTGTTTTTTGCCACACACAAGACTAGTATGATAGGCTTTGTTTTTACTGGAAGATTTTTTTAAAGGACCTCCCTAATGCAAGAACAAGAAGCTGACAGAATAATAAATATATACAGTATTTGTCACACTGAAGATATAGGATTTTCCAAGGATTGGATTTTGGAATGAGATCAGGGCCTTTTTGCATCTGGCCCATTGGGACAGCTAAGGGATGCTTCCATACTGGAATAGCTCTGCACTTGCCAGACTGCCCCTGGACAGATAGCTGTGGAGCATGGTGTCAAACTTTTGACCTGGTGATGGTGGCAGCGCATGTATACTAGCAGCCAGAGCAAAGATAGCAGTGCCTGGACACACACACCAGGGTAAATGTCTGGATGCAAGGGGGGGGCATGTACAGTTGGACCCCCGTATCTGTGGAGGGTTGGTTCCATGTCCTACCACGGTTGCTGAAAAACGTGGATATTTGAAACAAGGGGAAATGACCAGATTACCAGATCAGTGGACATGGGGGTCCAACTGTACTAGCATTTGCTAAGGTGAATGCTTACTACACGCCTGGGGAACGTCAACTTTTGCCATCCATGGAGGGACAGCAAAGTGCAGATTTGTCCCCTGTGAGTTCTTTGATTTGGTTTTGCAGAGTTGCCTTTCAACTCATGCAACCAACAAGAAGTCGTTTTCTTTTGGAGTTACTAATTATGAACCCCTTGCTGTAATTATATGAGAAAGAACAGGGGGGCTATTTTATCATCATATCCAGTCACGGTAAACAAATAGTAATTGATGAATTTGCCCATTGACTGTATCAAATTTTCAAAAGCTACCCAGTTAACAAAATTAAAAAAAATGTCCCCAGACATTATTAAAAAACAAAACAAAAACTATGTAGAGTTGGAGCTGCATATTCCAGTTCCTAGGTCAATAGCACTCAATGTAGTCTAAACTCTGGTCTGTTGGAGGTAAAGCTTTCCCCTTTGGCCAGATTTTGAAAGAAAGAGCACAACCAAAATGGTATTACCATACTGACCGACAAGGCATCATTAAAATGGCTTGCACAGACTATGAGCCTGTTTGTGGGTGCAAATACTGTGTCCAGGAGCAACCAGGAGCGTTCTATACATCCTACGGAAGAACGGAGCACTCTGGGACGCTCTTGCATGCTCCAGGAAGGAGAGGACAGTGTGGCGTGCAAACAGAATGCCTCGGAGCGTTCTGGTGTGTGCCGCAAGTGTGTGAACAGACCCTGAGGTTGGATTCCAACAGGTGAAATAGGTAGAGTTTAATCTGGCTCAGCTAAGAAGAATTTTTAGCCATACTCACTTGGAACAACTGGTTGGTATGGCCGAAGCTAGAAGGTTCCATCATCTGCCTCATGGAGACAGGTTGTGGGTTTGTGGAGCTCATATTGTGAACCTGCAACCTCTACAACTCTGAGTGAGAATGATATCTGGGGGCTTGGCTTTATTCTGGAATATATCAGGCTACAGCAGGCCCCAAGTGAGGCCCACCAGAGTCTGCAGTAGCATGCAAACCTCAGATCCCTATCCTGAGATACAGTCCAGAAAAAGGCTAAGTGCGAACAGGCCCCATGACTCCTCCTTGGACAAAAGGAGGTCCTGGGATACTGATGCTAAATTTTACCTATTGCAGGGGCAAAATGAAATGATTTCCCACTCTTCACTTGGCCTGCCCCTTCCAGATCCTCAGTGTGGAAGCCAGTTGTTCTAGTTGGCTTTTCTACCCTGCTTTTCTCACCCATTGAAGGGGACCCAAAGCGACTGACAAAGCTTTTCTATTCTTCTCCCCACAACTGAACACCCTGTGATGTAGGTGGGGCTGTGAGAGCTCAGAAGAGAGCTGTGACTAGCCCAAGGTCACCCAGCAGGCTTCATGGGGAAGGGCAGAATTGAAGCCGGTATTCCCAGATAAGAGTCCGGCTCCCCTAACCACTAGACCAAACTGGCTCAGAACTTCGTCCGTCCTGCTGCTTCACCTGTTGACCCATGCAAACGCAAAAAGAAAGCTTGCAAAAGGCAGCGGCACCATGAATTGAAGCAGGCGGTGAAGCCTCCAGCTCCAGCAGGATGGTAGGCCTCTTGGCCCTGGAGACGGCCAAGGGAAGGGAAGACGCGTCGGGCAGGGGGACGAAGCCCAACCGGCTGCGTCTGGACTCCCCAGAGAAAAAGGACGAAGCGCTCCAAAGGGGCAGGAGAGGATGCGGCTGTCTTCGCGATGCACGTCCGGGGGTTCCGTAGTGCCGGGCATCGGCCGCCAGGAGGCAGAAGGAGAGTGTGCCAGGCTGCCCCCTTCTCCTCCCCCTCCAGTCTCTCCTCCTTCGTCCAGTTGGCACAAGATCTGCGTTTCCCCTCCCAAGCGGCCGCCCAGTAAGGCTGCCGGCTTTGGAACGACCCCTCTGAGTCGCGCCGGCTGCGGGGCCACGACGGGCGTCCGTCTTTCAGTCACGGAGCAGCGGAGGCGACTTCCCTCGGACGAAGCGAAGTCACGTCGGGTCAGGTGGCGCGGCGGGAACGGGCGGAGTCCCCACAGCTCCCGACAGGCTCACTGGAAGGGGCCTTAAGTGTTTAGACTCGGGGGCAAACGAAGGAAGGGAGAGAAAGGGAAAGCAAAGCGTGCCTGGTAGCGGCTGTTGTTGCTGCTGCTGCTGCTGCACGGACGGACGAACGGACGGACGGAGCGCGCGCCTGCTGCTCCCTATATCGACCGTCTCGGTTTCGTGGCGGCGGCGCCCCGTCCGTGAGCGCACCCTCCCCCCCGCCCCCCGTCCATTCCTCCTCTCCTTGCAGCGCTCTTGGAACGAGGCTCGCGCTCTTGGCTTCTGCATTTGCCAGAAAGCGGCTCGACCGCGGAGCGGGAGGGAGGCGGGCGGAGCGCCGACGACGGAGCGGACTTTCTTGGCTCGCTGGAACAGCGGACGGACAAGCGCCGCTTGGAAGCCCTCCGGACTGAGCTCGTCGAGGCCCCTCCAGGGGGATCCCCCGTCGAACAAGCGGCCCTGTTCTTCCTTCTCCTCCTCCTCCCCGTCCAGCGCAATCCCTCCGTCCGGATTCCTCCCCCGCCCTCCCGGAGGAGCGGACCGGGCTGCCGACGAGCCACGCCATGTGACCCCAGGCGCGGGATTCTCGAGCCAAGATCGACGGACGCGACGCGGATGCGAGCGGCGTCCCGCTCCCGCTCCTCATCGCCCCGTCGGAGTTCCTCCTCCTCCCCCGCGAGCGAGCCATGAAGACCAAGGGGGGCGCGCGGGACCTTTCCGGTCCCTCCTCCGGCGCCTCCACCCGAGACGGGTCGGTCCTCCTGCGGGCCTCCCTCCCCTCCGATCACGACCCGTTTCCCCGAAGGGAGATGGTGGAGGCGATCGATCTGTCCCTGGACAGCCTTTTGTATCCCAGAAGCAGCGACGACGAGGAAGAGGGGGAGGAGGACGAGGAGGAGGAAGAGGAGGAAGGAGAAGGAGAAGGAGAAGGGCAGCGAAAATCGTGCCTCCCGGACGGGCAGGAAGAAAGGGAAGAGAGCGCTTCCCCGGCTCCCGAAACCAGCGGCTCCCCGTCGGACAAGGATGCCTTGGACCGGGTCCTGGACACCTTCCTGAGCCCCTCGTCGGCCACCGCCCACTCGGACAGCTCCTCGGTAACGTGGTCTTTCTTCGGCTCCGAGATCCCGGACTTCGCCGGCTCGCTGATGAGCCGTCGCCCCGACGGCAAAGGAGCGGAGGCGTCCCCGGCTTGCCTCCCTGCCCTGCCGCCTCCTCTTTCTCCTCCTCCTCGCTGGAAACCCGTTAAAGATGCCGAGGCGGCCTCCGTCAAAAGCCCCAGGGGCAAAACGCCGGCTCCGGGCGGCGCCTCGCCCTTTTCGGCCAAAGCAGAGCAAGGCTGCGCGTCGCGGGCCTCGAGGGAGCCGACGGCCGACGGAGGAGGCGGCGGCAGCGGCGGCGGCGGCACAGCGGGCGCGCCGTCGGGCGATAACAGCAGCAGCAGCAACTGCAGGGCCTCCTCGTCGCCGGCGCCCGGGCCGAGCTCGTCTCGCCTGCCGCTGGTGGGCCCGGCCGGCTACGGCGACTTCTTCAGCCTGCCGATCCTGCCTCTCAACGCGTCCTACCTGGCGGCGCGGACCCGGCAGCTGCTCGACGTGGACGAGTACACCGACGGCGGCCTCTCCGCCTGCCTCGCCTCGCAGTCCTGCACCCTCCAGGATTTCGCCAGCTACATTTGCTCCCCCAAGGAAGGGCAGGGGCAGCCGTGCGCCTTCGGGAACGCCGTGGCTGCCGCCGGCGACGTCCAGCCGAGCCTCAAGATTAAGGAGGAGCGCTTGGGGGTCGCGGCCGCGCCGAAAAACTCCGACGGCGCCGCTTACTTGGGCTCCAAAGCTTCGCCGCCGCCCCCCGTGGCTCCTCCTTGCACGGACTACGCGCCCCAGGACGCCACGGCGGCGGCTACAGCTGCTCTCCCGCAGCCCAAGAACAGCCTGGCCTCCACCGGCGTCGTCCAGGAACCTGCCTACTCGTCCTCCTCTTCGCTGGAGTGTCTCCTCTACAAGGCCGAGGCTGACGCCGCCGCCGGGGACGCCGCCGCCGCCGCCGCTGGCGCGTCTTACGGACTAGCGCCTTGCAAAGGCCCCTCGAGCTGCCTTGTGGAAAGAGACAGCCTCAGCATGCCCTCCACGTCGGGCGCGCCGCCGCCGCCTCATTACCAGCCGCTCGTCTTTCCCGGCTCACAGCAGTACTCTGGGCTCAAGGATGGGCTGAGCCCCTTTTACTCACCCTATCTGAGCTATATAAGGTAGGAGGGATTATCCACCCACCCCCCGTTTCGACCCTCTGATACTTTGCATCCTCTCCCCCCCCCCCGACTCCGAAGTTTAAATGAAGCATCCTGACTTTAGGGGTTGGTCACTGGCAAACTAAGGGGGGGCGACAGCCTTGGAAAACTACAGTACTGTAGTTTCTGGTGACTTTTCCTTGCCTGGGGTAGGTTCCCATAAAGCCCAGAGAATGTCCTAAGGAATTTCAGATTCACAAATATTGAATCATGGATTTATTTATTTATTTGTTTGCATTTTAATCCCACCCTGTTCCCTGGTAACGACATTTTAAATCAAGCATTATTAAAACAATATGTTACGACAATAGCATCTGCAAGTGGGAAGGGAAAAGTGTATCCCCATTTAATCGAAGGCCAGGGCACAGAGGTGCGTCTTCACTGCCTTCCTAACCGTGGGCAGTGAAGGTGATTGACGCACCTCAAGGGGGAGACTTTTCCACGGCCTAGGAGCCATCACTGAGAAGGCCCTTTCCCGGGCGCCCACCCCTTTTGCCGCTGAGGGTGGTGGGACAACCTAGAGGGCCTCCCTTCCGGATCTTAAGGCACCGGCAGGTCAGTACCCCCACAGGTGGAGGACGTGGTGGTGGGAGAGGAAGATGGGACCTGCTGCGAATACCTCCTAAGCCCGCTGGCCTCTGTTGTTAGATGCAACTGATTTGCGAAGTCCTCAGAAGCGGCAAAATAAGCAGTGACGGAACTCAAAGTTGAGCGAAATCAACACGGTTCACATTTGTAGGGCCATCCTGGAACTCTGAACCGGGGATGTGGTTATCATTTTCGTCACTTGGTAGCCACCACTACCACCCCCCCAAAGAAAATAATACCGGGAAAGGAGCCATCGCTAAACGTCCAAAATCCCTGATATTGCAACCCTACAGTGTGGCTTCCACCCATCACGCAATGCCTACATTTCTAAAAAGAGATGGGCAGCGTGCTTGTCCATAATTCACTGACCCTACGGGCAAAATGTTCTTATCTTGCAAGGATCGCCTTCTGCCTGCCATCTTAGCAGCAGCGCGCCTTGTCTTGCTTGCGCTGTGTCACCGGTGCCTTTAGACCTGATGCTTACGCTCCCCAAGGTCTCCCGGAAGGGTCCTTCCGGTGCTTCTGCCTTGGAAATCCTTTTGACTGGACCCATCAAGGTTAATTAGCCATTTAATCAACCCGTTCCCAGCCACTACAGTTTTACTTCTCATGGTCCGTTGAATCAAGATGGACTCCTGGCGAGTACAGGGGCACGGCTCTGCAGTTTTCTTGACAAGGGTACAAAAGCGGTTTGCCATGATTTTATTCCAGGGAAGCGCCGGGCGCTTAATCTGTTGACCTGTGTTTCCCAGGTAATTCCTGTGATTCGAGTTATGGCTGTTTCACTGCTCCAAAAATTTGCAATCTTTTTGTCTAGTGAATGCCCATTTACAAGCACAGTACTGTAATGGTTAAATTATGGAGATTTTGTTTTTGTTTTTTAAGCACATGGACTGGACTTCTTCGTACGATTAATTAGCAGATTTAGAACACAGACTTCTTTATCAGCTTCATCACAAGAGCTGTTTAGTATCCTACACAGATGTTTCAGTGTTCAATGAATATTCCAAGGAGCAGCGTGCCCCTATTAGATTTCTTTAAATAAGTAACAAAGAAATAACATAGTGAGCCAGTTTGGTCTAGTGGTTAGGAAGCTGGACTCTTATCTGGGAATACTGGTTTTGATTACACACTTCCCCATGAGGCCAGCTGGGTGACCTTGGGCTAGTCACAGCACTCTTCTGAGCTCTCACAGCCCCACCTACCTCACAGGGTATCTGTTGTGAGGAAGAGAAAGCTTAGTCAGCTGCTTTGAGTCTCCTTAAATGGGTGAGAAAAGCAGGGTAGGACAGACAACTCTTCTTCTTCTTCTTCTTCTTCTTCTTCTTCTTGGTGTCCCAAGAAACATTTAAAAAATCAATCCAAATGCATATGTTGTAATGCTCTGCTGAGTTTGGCGGGGCGTGTGTGATAAGGATTGTGATGTCCTAGTCTGGATCTTGCTTCAGCTAGGTATCTGATGGGGCAGCCTTGGGCAAATTGCTCTTGCAACAATCTCTGAGGATTATGGTGAGGTTAAAGAGGGGCAGGAGAGTACAGAAATCTCTTAGCGGGAGTGCGTGAAAAGTGGGCCAATTCAGAGAAGTGTCATCATGTGTTCATCGTAAACAGGCAGAGTTCAGGGTAGATTTGATCACAGCTTCTTTCATAATGTCTGAGAAAGCAAGTTAAACCATTGTTGAGAGGCAGCTGTCCAGCCTATCTCTCGAGTTCCCTCCAAAAACTGAGAAGCCACATTTTCCATAGGTAGACTTTTCCACCGGTGTAAAGATTTTGCCAACAGGAAATTCTTCATATATTCAGCCAGAACCTAGAAAACTGCCACCTGCAGGCATTACTATGGATTCTAGTGTCTGTGCTTCTGGGAACAGGTTTCCAATCAACCTCCCCAATGCACCAAGCTCAGTACTGATACCGTATCTTTCCCTGTACTGTGTTCTCCAGGCCAAACTTCGGTGTATGTGTATTCAGAAGAGAATCTGAGTATATCACAAGGTCTAATTGTGGCCCACTGATCAGAACAGAGGGGGTCATAGCAGTAGAAAGGCATGTTTTTGCCCTCCTGAACCAGATCCTGTGTGTCAAACACGGAGACCCCATTTGGGCATGTAAAAGTGAGTCATTCAGTCCGCACAGTTTTATGCCTAGTAAGTGGGTGTAGGGTATCTGCCTAACTTCCCTGCTTGTTTTGGAGAACATTACTATATTGCAAGCAAACCAGAATATTTTACATAATGTAATTGACTGGTTCTGTACATTTATAAATAAATGTCTCCTTCTTTCCCCAAATGAACCTTAGTGCGTTAATCATGCTTGCTTCCTGCAAAAGGTACATTTGTCACCGTTTTGGCTGTTCCTTACCACACGGCCCAGAAACCCTCTTCTGTGTTCACAGTGATTTAAGCTGTGCACCAAATTCTGTGAACAGTGCTGTGGTTGGTGCCAGAACATAACACTTAAAAATTCCACCATTCAGACAGCTTCAGCTAGTAGTTGTACCTCAGGGACATGCAGAAATTCAACATGTGCAAACAAGCATAAAGCAAAGGCAGTTTAAAAACCTGGGAGAGAAACTTGTTCCCTTATACTCAAGAACATAAGAACATAAGAGAAGCCCTGTTGGATTAGGCCACAGCCCATCTAGTCCAGCATCCCGTCACACAAGGTGGCCCACCAAATGCTCATGGGAATCTCAAGCAGAGACAAGGACAAACCTTTTCCTGCTCTTAAATCCCAGCAAATGGCCTTAGAAGAGTCCTGCTTCCCCTCCCCAGCCTGAAAGATGTACCCAGGCATTCATTCTAGTAGCCATTGACACATCTGTCATCCATAAATTTGTCTAACCCTACCTTAAAGCCATCTAGACTGGTAGCTGTCACCACCTCTTCTGGCAGCGCATTCCATATGCCAATGACGCTCTGGGTGAAGAAATACTTCCCCTTGTCGGATCTGACTCTCCTACCCATCAGCTTCATAGAGTTCTAGTGTTGTGCGATAGAGAAAATAAATTTCTAAATACTGTCTTCTGAAAACTCTTGACAGTGAAATTCCTACACAAATTTACAAAGATTGTGATTTCAACATGCATGTTTCTGTTCCGAGAAGTAAATAATTGACTTCCTGCCTCAGTACAAGAGACCTGCACCTTGTAAACCACAGAAATGATTAAGGGAGTTCTTCAACTAAGTCAAGAAAATAAAATAAAATATTATTATTGCCCCAAAGACAGTAGTTATATCGGTGGTACGCCCTGATATTGGATAGACGCAGTCAGGCATGGAGAGTACTTCCTGTTGATGGAAAATACCTTTTAATAATAATACAAAAGGTTATATGTTTTGAGAGCAAGCTGTGGAATTAGCAAAGGCATCAAAAAGTGCTAGAAAGCTGCATGCAAAAGAGAAAAAAAACCCCAAAACATTCAGTACTCAGACTCCGGTGTAGGCGGTGATGTGGTCTTTGGGTACTTCATTGTTCTGACACTCCTGTTCAACAGTTATATTTCATAGCTATTAAGAGAAGGGGGGGGGATTGTATTTCCATGCAGCCTTCCTCTGGGGGAGGGAAGAAAGAAGAGGGTGTGTACATTTTTGTTTGGAGAGGATGCTCTAGCGAGGTCTCTTTGCTATTTACGTGTCTTTCCCGCTGTTTTGACCCAGAGTTACTGCCTTAGATGCTTGCGTCTGATTGGATGATGCTTTAGGCCAGTGGTTCTCAACCTGTGGGTCGCGACCCCTTTTGGGTCAAACTACCCTTTCAGATGGGTCATGATGAGTCTCCCGCTGCCACTTCCTCCCCCCTCCCAGCTACCCCACCCCTGTGGTTGGGGGTCTCCACAACATGAGAAACTGCATTAAGGGGTCGCAGTATTGGGAAGGTTGAGAACCGCTCCTTTAGGCTGTTAAATTTACATTGTACCACTGAGGGCATTTTGAAGAGGAATTCTATTTTCCAAATAAGTTAGTAAGGTTAGGTTGAATTGTTCCTTGTTTCAGCTATGAAGACTGTTCTAGAAACTTTTTTTTTAAAATTGAATCTATGGAGTTCAAAGTTGGGTTTAAGAGTAATCAGTGATAATGGCAAACTAAAACAATCATTTGATGGTACATTTAAGATTTTCATTTCAACCACTGTGCATGGATAAAAACAAGTTTTTCTTTGTTGCAATATTAGGACCCAGCCCTGTCCCATGGAGAGTTTCAGGACAAATTTTAAAAGTGCACAATTAAATTAAGGATTCCTTTTCTACTTGATGGACACCAAGTTAGAAGAGTTTGTATAAGCCTTGAAACATTCATGAAGAAGGCCCTTTCCGCACTGGGCCTTATTCCAGAGTATATCTTGGAATAGAGGCCTGCTGTCCACATACTAATGAAGACTGTGGTAGGGCCTGGGTGGGGTCTGTCATAGTGAGCACTGGCATATGGACAGCAGTCTCCTATTCTGCAACATATCGCAGAATAAGGCTCAGTGCGGAAAGGGCCGAACAGGCTTGCTACTAATCAAAACAATTCAGTACCAGACTTTGATGCCTGCGTGTCTTCTAGATAAGTTCCTACCAATCCATCATCTCCATGATGTTCCTGTAACAATAGCAGCTGTAGCAAAAATCAGTAGGTTGATGGAGCCTAGTCTTTGCTGAACTTTTGTGAATACCAGTCATTGGTCAGCAACAGCTGAAAGAGTCCTTAGGTCCTTCTTGTAGGTTTTCCAGAAGTATTTATTTGTAATTTTTGACATTCGATTAGATTCGAATCGAATATCCGAAAATTTGAATCAGTCGGAATGTTTAAAATACGAATGTATTCACATTCAATTCGATTTGAATACATTCACATCGGCATGAATATTCAATTCGTGTCTGAAGATACGAATGTCGACAACATTTGTATGTGTCCGTATGCATCCATATGGGTCCCGTTTTGTCCCGTTTCATGCCATACATATCCGTACAAATGCGTCCAGATACGAATAAGATGCACATGGATACATATATAATGCGTACGTATCCATACACATACAAACGTCCAAATACTTTGTACGAATGATTCGAAAGATTTGAAATTTGTTTGAATGTTAAAAAACGAATGTATAGACATTTGATTCAAATTTGAATGTCTGAATTTGAACTAATTCGATTGAATTTTGAATGTTTCGAATATTCCTGTACATCCCTATTTATTTGACTGGTGCAGGAAAGAGGTTTCTGGACTGGATAAATCTTTGCTCTCAGTGTCGTGTCTTTTCTAAAATGCCTTTAATTAGTCAAATATCAAGCAGTTTTCCAGAAGTCTAGGTCCTTCCTTTATCCAGTTTTTGCTCAGTCAGTCGGGTTGCATTCACATCTGAGTATTAAAACAGCTTCAATCCACTTTTAGAGTGTGAGACCACAGCTGTCTTCTTTCTCCATTGTGTAACTCAGAAAACCCACCTCAGGGGAAAGAAAGTGGTGCTGAAATGGGACTGAAATCTAATTAAAATTTAGGTGTGAGCACAGCCTTGGGCCCTGACATCAGAATTGAGCTCAACATATGAAATGCATTTTGGAGAAGGCAGGTTAGGAAGGTGGACTTCAGGGATGGGAGTGGTGCTTAGGATTAGGGCTAGGGCCAAGACAGACTACTTATCTGTGAGACTTATTCATCTGGGGACCTGAAGGGCTCTGTATGCACAAGCCCAACTAAATCAGGTGCTCAATATAAGTGGATTTTGGAGCGTCAGCTTTTGCAACAAGGCACGTGAAAACGGCTTTGATGTATGTATGCATGCATGCATGTAATACATACTTCAGCACTCTGTGGTGAGTCACGAGCTTGCTTCTCCCTGGGCACCATCACAATGCTTGTGAAAGTAAACTATATGTTATGAAATATATGTGGGTACCAAGTAAGGTGATCATCTAGGTTTTGATCTTAGAATTCAGCTCACCTCCAGTGAGGGGGTTGCTATTTTACAGCAGGGGCTGTACGTATTTGTTACAAGCCATGGTAAGTTGTACTTTGAGTGTGGTACTATCAAAGTAGCTCAGGGACATTTTTGTACTTTGCTTCCTGTCTTGTGGATGGGAAAGGAGCACAATCACCTAATGTGGAAGCACTGGTCACTAACAGACCATGCCCTGCGCGATCAGTCACTCACCGGTGATTGATCCTGAGGCTGGTCCTCTTCAGGGCACCACCACCATTTTGAGTGTGGTGTCCTCTGTGACTGCACGTGCGTCAGTGCCATCGCTATGGTGATGCTGATGCTCTGCACAGTCGCAGTTGCGTCAGGAGGCTAGTGGAGTTGCCAATGTGTTTGTGCGGCAGCTCCATTGACCTCCCCATCCAGAAGAGGTGCGGATCGTCACCAGCTGGATGTGATCAGGTAAGTTGTGGTAAGCCTTGCTAAAGTTGTGCAGCATGACAATTAGGCAGCTTCTGGGAAGGCAGGGGCCATTTCTAGCATGGTAAACATCTGGAAATGCAGATAGACCTGCCCAGATGTTGCCTAATTGTTGACTACTGGCCAAAGTGTGAATTGGCCCCAGATGTCTGGAAAGCAGAAGGTCACCATTTCAATCTCTGATCTCTTCCCAGAAAAAAGCCATGGCAAACCGCTTCTGTATCTGTCAGGAAAACTGGCTGCATGTGTCCATATAGTCACCAAGTGCTGGTCCTAAGATGATGCTACCAGATCACTGCCTGTTGCAAAGTAGAAAACTGTGTGTGTGTTCTTTTCTGCCTGTGATGCTTTCCATCTTGCCTCCTCTATTCAGGTCAGATACAGAAGCCGGCCACAGCCCTCAGTATGGATTTGAAGCATTGCCCCAGAAGATTTGCCTCATCTGCGGAGATGAGGCGTCAGGTTGTCACTATGGGGTACTCACCTGTGGAAGTTGCAAAGTCTTCTTCAAGAGGGCAATGGAAGGTACTGAGCAGTTGCAATGTAATGATGGGGAGGGATGAAGGTTCTTAAAGGCTTTTAACATTTCATACTCATATCATTTCAATATCAAGCTTATTTGTCAGCAGCCTTGCTGACATCCTGAGCACAGTTTTATTCTAACTTCTTCAGCGTTGGCTAACAGTCACGATTATAGCACATACAGTTTTGCAGTCTCTACCAGCTCTCCTATATGACACCTTTGATTTTAGGCATCATATGTCCCTATCTTGCATTTTATCATTATTTTCTTTCTTTTGTAAACAAGGCAGATGTGATGGACAGGTTGGATTCCTGCTTCTGATATACTTATAGAAGTTCTTGTTATTCCTTTTGATGTTTTTAGCCATGTGCTCCTCAAAATCTTTTCTAATGGTCATCTTGCATTTGTGTTGCCAGTGTTTATGCTCCCACCTGTTTTCCTCATTCGGACAACCCTTCCCTGCCTTTCCTGTATAGTTTGTAACCTGGGATGACTGTATCCCGTTGGTGTTCACTGGTCCACCAGGTTTCAGTTATGACAATAATATCAATTCTATTTTCCATAGCTAAGCTTTCTAGCTTCCCTATTTTTCCTCAAAGGCTTCTGGTGTTTGCATATATACATTTGTGTTCACTGCTCCTGCTCCAAATTCTGCTGTCAAGGAACATGTGAATCCTTATATTGCTCCTTGCATCATTCTGCTTGAATACTATTGACTAATCCCCCACTTCACTCAGCATTATGTGCATATTTTGAGCCCTCCTCACTCAGGGGCACACTCTCCCGAACCAGATGCTGCCCAGCTCCTGTTGGTTTTCCTCCAGGGATCAGTTTAAAAGCTGCTCTGCAAGCTTTTTAATGTTAACCTTTTAATCTCCAGCAATCTGAGACGTTTTCGCATTACTCCCGTTCCATTTGGAACGGGAGTAGGACGGGAAGATTAAGACAGCTCCCGGCGCTTTCACCTTTCACACACAGACGCGCCGGAACGCGTGTAAACGCGTTCCGGCGCGTCTGTGTGCGAATGCTCAAAGCATCGTGAGCTGTCTTAGCCGGCAAAGGCCGGCCAGGGGCGCGGAGACAGCCGCGGAGGCAGATCGGCAATCAGCTGATTGTCAAACAGCTGATTGTCGAAGCCGCGCCGGCGTCGGAGGCAAGCCCGCAGCTGTTAGGGAGGGAGAAGCAGGCGCGAATGCTTCTCCTCCCGAACGCCTGCGGGCGGCTCGTCCGCGTTCGAATGCATGTAGAGCACTTTAAAGTGCTCTACATTTCGAACGCGAGAAAGACAGCTGCGGACACGTCGGAGCGCAAGCCCCGCTCGGGCAATGCGTATGCCGTGTCCGCAGCTGTCTCCCACGCGTACCGTTCAGCCCCGTGCGAAAACGCCTCTGGTTCCATCTTGCTTCAAGTGTAACCCATCCCTCTTGTTTGGCTTGTCCCAAAATGTTCCCCAGTTCCTTACAAATCTAAACCCCTCCTCCTGACACCACTGCCTCATCCACGCGTTGAGGCTCCTGAGCTCTGTCTGTCTGGCTGGTCCTGCATGTGGAACAGGTTGCATTTCTGAGGACTTTAGCCTTCTACCCAACAACCTAAATTTGGCTTCCAGGATGCTCTGTCTCGCCTTCCCAACATCATTGGTACTGACACTTACCATGACCACTGGCTCCTCCCCAGCACTGTCTACTAACCTATCTAGATGTCACGTGATGTCCGCAACCTTCGCACCTGGCAGGCAAGTCACCATGCGGTCAACACGGCCATCCCAAACCCAGCTCTCTGTATTCCTGATAATCACATTGCCCACTACAAGAAGCCCCCCTCCCGCTACCCGTGGAGAAGTATCCTCGGTGCAAGAGGAGTCTCAGTAGCAACCAGTCAACTGGAAGCCCAGAAAAAGGGCTGAGTGGTACTTTGCTGCTTACCAAAAGAGTCAGAGAAAGCAACCAGGCAGGCAGGATAGCTTTAAGAAAGTATTAGACAAACCCATGGAGGACAGATTTGTCAATGGCTACTAGAATGGATGCGTGGGTACTGTCTCCTGGTTGGGGGGGGGGGTTGGGGAACAGATGGGCTGCCTCTCAAGGCCATTCACAGGGATTCAAGAAGGTTTTATACTCATCTTCTGCTCGAGATGCCCATAAATGGTTGGTGGCCATTGTGTGAGACAGGATGCTGGACTAGGTGGGCTGTGGCCTGATCCAGCAGAGTTCCTCTTATGTTCTTATGACTTTGAAATTTGTATCACATGTAAATAACTCATTCATCTGATACAGAAGTTCTTGCTTTTGCTTCAGTTCAAAGGCTGCAACAACATCTATATCTGAAAAGGTGTGCTTTCCAAACAATCCAACATGGCTGCCTCTAGACAGGATGTAAAACTTGGGATTATCCCAGACCCATGTGGGAATTGCAACATATGTCACCAGCAATGCCAGCATAGTTCTGGGATATCGAGGTGAGATGCCGCAATAACAACATTCTGAGCAAATCAACTCCAAATCCAGATTTTACATAAAAAGCAAGAACACTTACCAGTCTGGACACTCACTCACAGAATCTGCCATCTTGGGAATAGCCAGCACACGTGTGCAAGGGGAAATTCAGCTGAAAATGGCAGCCACACATGCGTGTGATGTGATGATCACACACTTCTGGGTACAAAATACCTGGATATTTGTGTCACAGCATTGCAGGAGCAACCATCCACACTGGTAAGTGCTTCCACTTGCCTCAGACTGTTGTCCTGCTGTCTGAGCCACCTGATAATTCTGGGGGTGCTTTAATTCAGAATAAATGAACAAAGCATGTCTGGATGTGGCCCGTATGACCAAGTTGCTCTGGAAATCATTATCAGTATTGTATGTCCTGTAACTGACTAAAACAAGCTACACAGTACTTTATGGGTGTTTTCCCACTGTCACTAGAAGTACCCATTAAGTACCCATTAATGGGTACAAAAATGCCATTACGTACCCATTAATGGGTACTTAATGGGTACTTTTAGTGACAGTGGAAAAACACCCTATGTCGTCCTTGTGCAACCGTCTGACAACCGCATGTAAGTGTGTAAGATCCTTTACCCACAATGCTAATAAGGATTGACTTGAGATGCTATTCTCCTTCAGTTAATGGGCTTGAGGCCTTGCTTGGTGTCATTGATAAGCTGTGGCACCATATGGCATCCTGACTCTGGCCTTTTGGAGAGGAAAGGCTGTAAGCATTCCTTATTCCACTCTTTTCCTCAAGTCCCTGTATTGGGATAGAAACGTAGCAGATGAGGAGTGCCATTGTCTGCTTCAAATGCTTTCTGGGAGATCAAGTGGCACGCCATAGGTCACATGGGGATAAGGTTGCGCACGAATGCAATTTTCGGGATTTGATTCGTATATCTGAAAATTCGAATAGATTCAATTACATTCAAATCTATTTGTGCGAATTTTTGATCCGTATTTGCACGTACAAATGTCAACAAAATTCGTATGTGCATGCCGTACATGTCCCGTATTTATCCCGTACGATCCATACGAATCTGTACAGACATGGGAAAGATGTTTACAGGCAAGTATGCATCATATACCTATCAGGACACATGCGAATGTCAAAATATTTCAAATAGATTCAAAATTTGAAATCCGTTTGAATGTTTAAATTTGAAGTTTTAGACATTCGATTAGAATTCGAATGTCCAGATTCGAACTACTTTGAACCAGTTTCAAATGTTTCAAATATTCATGAACATCCCTACATGTGGATGTAGACAAAGAGGAGTTTGGCTCCAGTTATGATCAACAAAGTCAAGCCATTATTGGTAAAGATGTTGCCTCAGAAGATTTAGCTTTATTCCAAAGAGGTTTCATTGTTGGATTACTTGGAAATGATGGGAGCAAGTTGTCTAGGTTTGGGTAGCCTCCAGTTTCCCCTATCTGATTTAAGAGATTAAAGGCTGATGTTTGCAGAGTATGACCGCAACTATCTTTCATCAGAGAATTCTAGTTGGTATTGTTCCAAAGCACTTTCTTTTAAAACAGCTGACGAGTGAGTTCATGTGGAGGTATGTGCAATAGGGTATGCAGAGTTTGATGGGTGGATTGGCAAGATTAGTTAACTGTCTATTGAAAATATTGAAAGGAGGCTTCCAAATCCAGGATGTTTTTAGGCATGGGAAAGGTTTAGATTTGGGTGTTTCAGTTTGAACTTGAACCAATCCGAAACGAACTGGCTGGGAGCCTGAGCTTGCTTGGGCCAATTTGAACTGGCTGAGTGGGGAGATGTTAGCAGTTCCCAGAGCTTCTACTTGTTGCAGCACCTTGCTTTTTTTAAGCAATGTGTTTGAAGATAAGCCCTGCCAATGCATTGTGGGCAAACAATCTCACATTCGCATGCAGTGGCTCTTGTTTCTTCCTGCAACTTGCCTCTCCCTTCAGCTGTGTTGGGTAAGGGCTGTGCAACGTCTGACCAGGCAAATGGTTCTCTAGCCTTCCTCTCGAGGATTGCCTTCCCCTCCACAGCTCCTGAACTGCTTGGGGAACGGGGCTTCAGAGCCCTAAAACCACCCAGCCACAATGTGCACTCTCTCCCCCTTACGTCTCCCTTTTTATCTAGCTGACGAGCACCACTCTATCTGCTGCCCCTGGCTTCCTCCCACCTGAGGCTTGACTTTTAAAATAACAAACAATTCAGCTTCCATTTCCCTGGCGGATGTAACCACAGACTTTCACTAGCCCTCATGGTTACAAAAATAATGCTTCTTTTGTTCAGTCAGTTTCAATTGCAACGTAAACAGTTTCCTTAACTTCACATTAACCATTTTATAACTCAGGACCCTGCCTAATCTCTCTCTTAGATTTTCCCACAGGACCTGTTTCTGAACTGTCTAACTTCCCTAAGATTAGCCCCAGTTACAGAACCCTAGCTTTCATCAGTTATCCCCTTTTATACTCTCCCCTGGGCTTATTCTCTCCTCCTATTGGCTGATTCCTGGAGTGAACTTCCCCCTTCCATCTGGAATGAGCAAGTCACACCTCCCTCTGACTTGACAGCTTCCCTAGCTGTATCTACACTAATATAATAACTAGACACTGATGCTAGCAAACTGATGCCAAACAAGATGCTTACACCATGGATAGGAGTTCAGTGCCAAAAGGTGGTAGGGAAAACACCATCTTCTATCTTTGATGTCTTCTTGCGCTTGGTGTGGGTACAATGAGTGACTGCAGAGCCTTGGAACTCTGTTTCCAAGAAGTCAAGTTTCCCGTGGAGCTGCCAAGGGCTGTTCTTTTTTCTGCCTTTGCCTCAGCTGTCTTGTCAGAATGCTATTAAGCCATCTTGGCCCTATTTTTGAAGGCAGAAGGAAGCATCACACAGCAAAGAATGTCTACAAAACCTTGTGGCACACGTCATAAAAAGACATACCCTTGCACACATACACATATACGCACTCTGCACATGCAGAGTTCTTTGCACACATTCTCAAACCCAGTTACTCAAGCTGTTTCTGCACTTACCTCATTAGATCAGGATCAACTAGATCTGGATTAGCATATCCCTGCTAAATAGAGCCCAATTAGATCTGGATTTACAGGGGGGCTGTGGCATCTGCATTGTATGGGCTTTAGTTTGGCAAATGTATGCTAATGAGTGAAGCAATGTAGATGCCTAAGCCGTGTTCTGTAGCCATGGATGCGTATTGGCTCTGTACAACCACTGTGGAGGCCCACAGCATCTCCAGCACCTGTACATCCAGGTGGTAGTGGCAGTGGCACTTCAAAGCATCTTCAGAGGCACTTCAGTGATGCCGTTCCTATCAATGCAACTGCTGTTGTGGAGGCACTCTGTCAGTTGTGACCCCACCGCGCATGTCCCCCATCACCACACCCATGAGCTTCTGCATCCATTCTATGTGCGGATACCTCTTCTTTGATCTGGTTTGCGGTGTGCTCGCGCAAATTGTAGGCCCCATTTATCAGGTCTATCACTAATCCAGATCTATGAGCCCTTAGCACGCATGTGATCCAGATCTACTCTATTCCCATGCAGTCAGTGTGTATTGAGAAGCTTCTTGATCTGGATTGCAGTGCAGACAATGTGTTCTTAGCAGCTCCTAAATCCGGATTAACAGGTAAGTGCAGAAAGGGCTTCAGTGACCAACTACAGCACCGATATACTACAGCACACAAGGAAAAATACTCAAAAGCCCACAGAGTCCACACAAAAGCTCCAATCAAAACCCCAACAAAATGCCCCAACATACCCATGCCAATGACATACTTCATTCATATAACCCACACTCCACACTATAAAGGACTCAGAGGCACACAAAACCACTCAATATCAAGTTAAAACTCATAAAAGTACATGCAGCCACACTCAGAAGCCATTTGTCAAAGAAGAGCCACTTATTACCAAAAGACAAGTAGGAAAATGGCTGCTGGAGCAGGAAGACGCTCAGCAGCCCACTCCTTCCCCTATGACTGTGGCCTTTGATAGCAGCAAAAGGCATCAGAATCACAAAAACATGTTACACATTGTGGTGAATCCATGTTTTTTCCCTTGGTTTTTTTTATTGAATTGTCTACAACAATGAAAAATATAGTAATATCACATAAAATATCTCAAGTTTTCCCTCAGTTATAAAAATATAACAAGCTAACAAATAAAGATACCCTCCCCGCTCCTATTCATGGAATATCAAAACATTAATAACCCTTAATTAATTATTCTTTAAACGGCAAATCAAACTTATTTTTCCTCAGTGCCTGACTTCCTCTGATGCCGAAACCATGTTATAAATTTTTTCCAATAACTGTACCAATTGGTTTTAAGTTTTATTTCCCTCAAAAACAAACTTCTTTGTCTGATAAGATCATATAACATACAGTAAATTCTGACATATAGACCTCCCAGTTATTTAATGTTCATAGGCTAGAGTCTTTCCATCCCTTTGCTAACACCATTTGGGTAGCTCTCATTGTTTCATAACAAATTTGTCATTTTCACTACAATTAGCCATATTTATTTGTTGCGTAATACACAGTTCTTCATGCCACCTAGTCTGGTTATTAATAATCTTGTATGTTTCTATATTAACCTTTTGCCCAAAGGCCCCTGTTCTTGAACACTCCCACCACATATGTATATAAATACCTCTTTGCCCACATCCATGCCAACAATTTGAAGATAAATTAGGTATCGTATTAGCCCATCTTGTAGGAGTTAGGTACCCACTAATCATAACTTTTCTTTGTTAGTCTTAATATTAATATTGTTAATAAACATTGGTTTCTGCACTGATCTGTTCCTATCTATTACATTCATATTCCTGTCAGTATCTCACAACCTCCTCAGATAATCTGCTGAATTATATTTCTTTATTAACTCTCCATAAATCATTCCTCCAATCCCCCCTTTTTGTGTTATCTTTGCTCTTACTATCTTTGCCAACTGTGTTCCTGGACTTTTGATGCTTCTTTTGATCTCTTGCTTATTTATATAATTACGCAATCACATTGCCTCTAACCAGTTTCTCAACCCGATTATTGTTTGGCCTATTTGATGAGTCAAATAAATGCGATAAGATGTGGTAGCCTGCATCTTTCATTTTGTGCAATTCTTTTGCATGTGTAGCCTGGCCTGTTGTCTGTGCTATATCAATAGATGATATTCATATAGTCCTTATTCATACTATTCTTCCATTTTTACCCAAACTTCCTTGTTTCTTTTAGTGGTCCATATAAACCATTTTTAAGTTTTCTATCCAAGTTATTTTGCTTTAGTGATATGTTGCTGACCTTATTTGCTGTTCTTTCAATTGCAACCCTTCTTTTTTTAGTTTCTAACTCTAATTCCATCATCCTTACTATCTGAAATCGTTCAAAATATCGTTCCAAAGATGGTCTGCCCTAGCCTCCTCCTTGTAATGTGTAGTACACTTTATTGGAGACTCTGTTATTTTTTTTCCTGTTGTCCATGTCTTCAGTTTCCTTTCCCATTTCTTGATAGATTTTGTTGGTCAATATCAGAGAAATAGCTGTGTTAGACTAATTCGAAAAGTAGATTTTGTTGTTATGTTGACTGGTAGAGTTTGGAAGAGATACAGAAGCTTGGTAGAACTGACATTTTTAACACTCTTATCTTAGTCAAAATATTCCATCTTTTACTCTCAGTTCTTTTAAATAAGTTATTTACTTTTTTCCAAACTGGGTTATAGTTTATAGGCATTAAATTTGCTAGATTCTTAGATATTATTATTCCCAAATACTTCATATTTTTTTTCTGACCAAGCTTCAGTCCTGATAGTGGTGAATCCACGCTTGTGAGGCCTTTTTTCACTTAACTTACTAGGCTGCTGTGAACTAGGGCTCGTCAACGCTGGGTACAGGAGAACCAGTCACACCAGGAGGGATGCTTCTTCAAAGCATCCCTTATAGCCAGAAATACAAATGGCCCTGCTGTTGACCAGCCCATGGCCCTTCCCGAAAGCTGTAAGTCCCGCCTCCTCACTGCTGTGATTGGCTACTACCAGCCACATCACATATTCTGTGACGTGCTTGCAGGCCGACGCAGAGGGGTGGGATCGATCTCTGTGATGTGTTAGGGTAGCGTGCCTCAATGCCATGTGGATCAGTCCCTAGTCAGCCTGCCACTGTGGCACCAATCACGGCAGTGTCAAGCAATCAACCTGGTATGCCTGCGCAGATGACACGCCCCCCCCCCCCACAGCAAGCTGGAAGACGTGTGAATGGTTGTGCTGCTAGATGCTGCCAGTCAGCCTTGGGTAAAGGTTGGTAAAGGTGTGGAACACGAAATCATGTTCCACACCTGATCAGCAATCGGGACAGCTCTGGTGAGGGTGAGGGTGTATTTCTGTTACAGGTGCCACACACCTTTCTCTACAGTTGGCCTGTGCCCCAGTTGCTCCAGTGTTGCGTATGGTGCACAAGGGTGAGGCTGAATTACCTCCATGTTGGAGTTTCAGAGATGATTTTCAAAGCTTGCATAAGGAACAATGGAAAATGCCAGCGCTGCATTTTCAAAGCTTACACAAGGGCAGAGGAAAGCTGTCCCCAGCAGACTATTATCTTAGTAACATCTATGTCATAATCTGTTCAAGTGGCTCAATCTGGGCATAGAGAGTGGTTTACTGGGAGGCATGGTCTCCTGGTCGTCCGTTCCACTGTGTGGACAGTTCCTGGGTGGATCCACTGATCCAGTGCAGAAATGGCCAAACATTTCTTGGCTTCAAAGTTTCCAGTTAGTATGAAAATTTATGAGGCAGAAACTGCCAGGCAAGTTGCCATCACTGGCATTCTGTGCAGCATCAGGGCAAATTAGTGTGTGCCCTCTAATTCCATGTGCCCATCTAATTTATGTTCATGCAATCCTAGAGGTACGTTGAGGTAGATAAGTGGCCCCAGACTGTCCATTGCGGTGTATCTGTCACAGGGATGGAGGGTGATCCGTGTGTCTGAGTTCCTTTATGGTTGGCAGATAGACTCAGAGAGCATGTCAGGTCCACGGATACTCTTGGGAGAGGAACGCATAGAAAAAGCTGAAAATTGGCAAATAAAATTGGGATGTGTCCAGCAGAATGGAGGATATGAACGCAATGGAAGGAATGGAAAAGAAGATTGAGTGAGGGTGTGCGTCTGCCCAAAAGCTCTAACGATAAGGCAAGTTGAACATTGCATATTGCTTTTTATTTGCTTTAAAAACCCATATGCCTTTGCTAACAACAATACAAAGCAGTGGAATACAGTTGCTTAAGTTATGTGACGAGGAATGCAATACTTGGATTTATTTCTTCATGGATCTTTATGATTTATTGCTTTTATATGGTGTTTTGCCAGTCTTTGTACATGTCATTGAATGTAGTTGATCTTCAGAACATTTATAGGTACAAAGGGAACCAGAATATCCTGGAAATTTGATCCTGACACTTCTGTAGTCATTATTTATTGTTTTCAGTGTACGCCTGGGGCATTTTCACACTACCCTTCCCATCCTGTGGAAGGGAAAGGTGCGCAGTGAACTAACCTTGACTAGTGCTCGCTAGTCAATAACAGTCCACCGTACACGCGATCGTACACTCACCTGTGTTCAGTCACTGGCACCCTCCACAACTGTGCATGTGCCAATGCTGTTGCTATGATGATGCTGACAGTCTGCACAGTCGCAGTCATGTCAGGGGGTCACGGGAGCTGCAAGTGCTCTTGCACGGCAGCTCGGATGACCACCCCAGCCGGCAGAAGTGCAGATGGTCATTAGCTGGATGCTAAAGGTAAGTCTCTGGTAGAGGTTAGTATGCTTGGGGAGCACGATTCCGTGTTCCACAGCTAGCATACAGTTTGTCAACCTCTGGGCAGGCAGGGGGTGTTTCTAGTCTGTAAACTCCTCCTGACAGTGCAGATGCACCTGCCCTGCGGTTGCCTAATTGTATACTATGGGCCAAAGTGCAAATTCAGCCCTACTTTTGCCTCTCTTACCAAATCTTGCTGCTCTGCTCAGTGCTGCATATGCTGATAACAGCATAAGGTTCTTTTATGCTGTAGATCAATTAATGGGGACGGAATTGAACTGTGATTCCATATGACACTGGAAATCAAATCTTTTAAAAGGTGCTAAGGTGAAGGTGAAGGTGGAAACTGTGATTAGCTGTAGTTCTCAGCTGGCTTCTTTGCTAATATGAAAGGTGGCATTAATTGACTTCTTGTCAGCCCAGATCCTCACAGGGGGTTCCTGCCAGTGCTTTGACTAAGTGCTGCCAGGAATAGTACTAAGAAGGGAGCTACACTTTTTGTGCTCTTGGAAGCTGCAGCATGATGATTGCCTGCCAGCTGCTGTTACTGAAAGCTGCATAGGGCTACCAACAGCAGCAACAGTGGATCAGGTAGTTCCAATCAAGCGGCAGCCATGCAGTGGCATGGTGGCATGGCGAGTAGGCGATTGCCTCCAGGCAGTGAGAGGAAACTGAGATCTTGTTTAGATCTGTCAGTCACTTCCTGAAACCCCTGTGAGAAGACTGAGAGGAGACATGATCACGGTCTTCAATTATCCGAAGGGCTGTCACAGTGCAGAGGGATCATCCCTGTTCTCACTTGCACAAGATGGGAGGACTAGAAACAACGGTATGAAACTTCAAGGGAATCATTACAGATTAGATATTAGGAAAAACTTCTGGGCAGTGAGGGTCATCAGTCAACGGAATAGGTTGTCACAGGAGGTAGTGAGCTCTCCTTCACTGGAGGTCTTCAAGCGGAGGTTGGACCTACATCTGTCTGGGATGGATTAGGAAATCCTGCATTGAGCAAAGGGTTGGACTCAGTGACCCTGGAGGTCCCTTCCAACTCTCTGATTCTATGATGGATCAGTTGACTTCCTCCAGGTTGGAGAGACAAGCAGCATGTCTCTGACTTGCAGGGAGTGGAGAGCAGGTGAAGGTTTTGCCTTTGTCTACTGGCCCCAAAGCCGTGAAGCAATTGGTGGGCTGCTCTGTGAGTCAGGTGGTGGGCTAAATGTCTGCGGCCTGAACCAGCAGGATTCCTTTATGTTTCTAAGTGCTTATAAATTGGACCTTCTTCTGGATTATGTCCCAGAACAGGGCTTTGCTCTCCTCCTGCTAGTGCAGATAATTGAGGCCTGCCATAGTCTGACCCGGAATGGATGAGGAGGTCCCACATCTGGAATTTAGTCTAGAAAGGGCCCATAGTGTCATCCTAGTTTGGCCTCTTTTGTTGCTTCCTACACAGACACACAAAGTTACCTAAGAAGCCTTTGTTGGTCACTTAAGGAGTTCAAGTAACCTACCTGGTCCATTCTTTTTTAAATCTGCCTATCCTCAGAATGGCCCCATAATGTCAGTGAAGGGATATTTGTTGTGTTCAGATCTTGTAATCAGACTACTTTATGTGCTAATGGACATTTTTCACATTCCGAAAGCAGTGGTTACCAAATAAGCACACAGAATAGGTCTGCCAGCACCAATTTGAAATCTATTTCATCCCTGAAAACTAATGAGAATGCCATTACAGCAAATGAGCAGGCAACAGCAGTCATATTTAAATTAGCTATGACCTCTGGGCACATGTTCTCACTTATCAACAAGCTACAGACACTACAATAATTAAAGGTAATCATTTCCGCACAGTTAATAGAGTCTATTTCTCACCGGCCGTATAATATACAGCCTGGTTGAGGCAGAACATTTACTGTCTATCCTGGGAATTGGGAAGACTGGCAAAATGGGATCAGTGGTAGAGTGGTGTGCGGAGGATTGCTGTCTTAACTTGACTCACACCAAACCACACTTTGATCGGCTGTGGATCGAAACATGACTCAGCATGATCGAAAACAAAATTTGCCTGGTACCCCTGTGACACCCTGAATGCATCTTGAGCCTGCAGGGCCTGCACATTCTTGCACATTCATGGCACAGTGGAGGGACAGTGCTGGAACAGTGTAGAGCCCACTCATCTAGTGCAGATCCTTCTATAAGCAGTCATCAGAGTGAGCCAGTCTGGCCTTGTGGTTAGAGTGCTGGATTCATATCCCATAGTCACTGGAGCCGTGATCACACCGGAGACCCATACCAGAGACCCATGGATCCAGATTAACTCAAGGTAAGTGCAGGAAAGACAATAGAGTAGCTACAAAGGATATGTGTGTCTCTAACTGGCTGCCCTATTTCCAATGCCTTGAGTGGTCATTTGGGATATTTTTTTGGTGTAAAAGACAGCGGCACTGAAGCTATGGCTCGTGCATGTCATTAGAACATGCTGTGTTGAATTCACTGTTTAATAGCCTGATCAAAGTGATTCTATGGCCAGCAGCTATAGTAAGATGCCGGTAGTAACCGGTTCACAGCAGTGCCTTGGAGGCGGCTTCTCTGTAATCAGCTGGAGCTTCATGACGAGCCGTTTCCAAACATCACGGCTCTTGAATGGAGAGATCATATGTGGACGCTAGTTCTTCCACTGTGGCTACTATCTTTAGTACTCATGGCCAGAGCTCGGGTTACCAATGATCCTTTGATTCCTGAGCTATGGCAGAACATGTTCCTGAGTATTCCAGGGCAGGGGTGGGTGGGTGGGTGCCAGAAGAGATTCTTATCCAGAAGATAGACTTTTCTTCTTTAGTAGTAGCTGCATTAGTCGTCTGCAGGAAAGGCAACAAAGAATTGTAGCCTCTTAAAGCTGCCTGTCTTTTCAGCGTTAGAATCTGATGAATTTGACTCCAGTCTGTGAAGTACCATGCTGGGATCTGTAACTTTAGAACTTTAGGTTATCAGAGCTTTCTTTCTTTCTTTCTTTCTTTCTTTCTTTCTTTCTTTCTTTCTTTCTTTCTTTCTTTCTTTCTTTCTTTCTTTCTTTCTTTCTTTCTTTCTTTCTTTCTTTCTTTCTCTCTCTCCTTCCTTCCTTTCTCTTTCTTTCTTTCTCTCTCTCCTTCCCTCCTTTCTCTCTTCCTTCCTTCCTTCCTTCCTTCCTTTCTCTCTTCCTTTCTCTCTTTCTTTCTTTCTCTCTCTCCTTCCTTCCTTCCTTCCTTCCTTCTTATGGAGCAATACTAGCAGGACCAGGGGAATGAGCAAAGACATTCACAGTTCCAAACAGACTTGTTTTCCCCAGATCCTTTAAAACACTTTCTTACCCTGGTTGCAGAGATGTGAAATCCCACAAATAATTCCTCTTTCTGGAGCACACTAAGTAAGAGACTTTGAAAGGAGAAGTATGTAAAACCCTACTATCCTGAGGACAACCTTCCAAAGATCTTTGGGGTATGCCCTTGGCCACAGTCACAGTGGTGCTGGATTGCAGTTTTTGCAATATGTGCATGAATGCAGTTTTTGCGGTTTGATTTGATTTGAATCGAATATCTGAAAATTCAATTTGATTTGAATCCTTAAAATTCAAATTTATCCACATTCTATTCGAATTGAGTAAATTCAAATCTGTTCTTTGAATTTTTTATTTGAATTTGCACATATGAATGTCGACAACATTCGCATGTGCCCATACACATCCCATATTTCTCCTGTATGCATCCCATTTTTGTCCCATATGGATCCATACAAATGCGTATGAATGCGGGAAAGATGAGTACAGGCAAGTACGTATTGTGTAAGTATCCATACACACACGAATGTCCGACTAATTCGAACGAATAGATTCAAAAATTTAAAATTCATTCAAATGTTCAAATTTATAGACATTTAATGAATTTGATCAAATTTTGAATGTTTCGAATATTCATGCATATCCCTAGTGCTGGATTCTTAGTAGAGCTTGAGTCCTGAAGCATCAGAATATATTGAAAGAGTGGAAATAAATAGTAGTAAAAAAGGCTTACCTCTCTGCACTTAATCCAGATCTCTGGGGGACCCACAAGATGACCAAGGGTCTTGTTCTAAGAACACGTGAGGCACCAAAACATGCCACCAAAAATCACCACCTCCAGAACACAGCAGTGGGGAACTGTGGGCCAGATCAGTACTGTCAGTGCAGATGGCGCAGGTCCAGCTTAAGCTTCCACAGAAACCAGATCAATGGGCCTGGTTGTTCTGGACCCACTGATCCAGATTACATAGCAGTAAATGCAGAAAGTGCTTTATATAAAACATAAGAGAAACCCTGCTGGATCAGGCCACGGCCCATCTAGTCCAGCATTCTGTCCTGCATAGCATCCCATCAATTGCTTCTAGGCATTCTCTAGCAGAAGGCAATGGCAAAAACTTCAGCTTCTCTAGATTCCCTGCAAATGGCCTTTGGAGGGGTTCTGCCTGTCCTCCAACCTGGAGGAAGTACCTAAGCATCTATTCTAGTAGCCATTGATATGTCTGTCATCCATGAATTTGTATAGCCCCTTCTTTAAACCATCCAGGCTGGTGGCTGTCACCACCTCCTCTGGTAATAAATTATATAGGCCATTGAGTTGCTTGGTATATAAAAAAAGAAGTCCTTCCCCTTGTCAATATTTATTTTCCTGCCTATCAACATAGGCCATACGGGAACATAACAGCTGTACTAAATGAACTTTCTTGGGATAAGGACTGGAATTAGTTAGGTGGCATTAAGTAGCAGCCCAGGGCAGAGCAAGGGAAAAGTGATTGGTGCAGTGTCTTTGGTTGTCTTGAAAGGTGTTCTGCTCTGCAAAGGGTTGAAAACACAGTTTGGTACAAGGAAAGGAAAGGCGCCAGTCACTGGGCGCTTTCCCACTTCCCTTCCCATCCGCTGAATGGGAAAGGAGTGTGGTGAATTAACATTAACTAGTGCTCACACTTGGAGCACTAGTCAACTTTAGCCATTCCCTCCCCCCATGATCAGGATGTTATTCGATCCCAGGACCGGTCCTCCTATGAGTGCCGCCATTTTAGTTGCGGCACCCTCCACAACTGTGCATGCATCGGCACAGTTGCCATGACAGTGATGATGCTCTGCACATGCACAGTCACATCTAGGGATGTCTGAGGTGCCAGCGTGCTTGCCGCATCACCTCAGACCACCCTAGAGCACCAGAAGAGGTGCGGATGGTCACGCCGCTGGACGCTTGAGGTAAGTTTTTGGTAAATGTTGGTAAAGGTGTGAAGCACGATTTTGTGCTCCACACCTAATCAACAATTAGTGAACTCCTGGTGAGCAGGGCACGCTTGGAGGCTGTAGCAGCCTCCTTGAAGTGCCGATGCTATTCACAAAAGTTCACCAATCATGCAGTAGATGCTGTACTGCGAACAGGCCCACCATTTTGTCTCTCCCCCACACCACTGCATGAGCTGGCACTTGTGCCAATTCTGTATTGGTGCCATTTCTATGCCAGCACCTCTCCTTGTTAAAAGAAATTAATATCTGGCTCACAAACTCCATCTGCTTTCAGATCAACTCTGCTGTTATGTCCCATAATTAGTGAGTCATTAACCTGTTTTGTTTCCATAGTTAATGCAGTTATTTGCCAACACTGCCACTGTGTTTGCTCATGTTATACTAGTTATTATTTCATTTTGCTCGCCTGCTCTGACTTTTGCATCTGCACAATAAAGGCTGTTCTTTACTTCTGACAGATGAATGTTTTATGTAAGCCGCTAATACATTTCTTTTTTAGGTGGTAGAACAATAACCTTTCTTCTGGAGGTTTACATATTAGGCCTGCTAGAAATAAATACAGCTCTTGTGGGTTGTAAGCATCCCAGTTTAGCGTTTGTTATGTCAGCAAGTTGGGAAAAGGAAACATTCTGTAAAAAATGGTTAAACCGTCGAACGTTCTTCCTCGCTGGGGATTTTTAAGAAAAGTGGTCACCTCTTTGGGATGCTTAGCAGATCCCTGTGTGGTACAGGAGGTAGAATGAGATGATCTCTTTTCAACAGATCTTGTCTGTGGTCCTGCCAAATCTTGCCATACAATTGTCTTATTTGGCTGTTATTCTTTCCTGATACTTAAAAGGATTTGGGCAGCATCTGCTTATAAAACTAAATGCAAATTTTTGCCTCAGATTGCAACTTCGTGTTCTAGGATATTGTTTCTTTCTTCTAAAGATCATGCCCTTTTCCTCTGGATACTAATTGTGGAATCTTTTACTACATTAGCTAGCACAACAATATGGCCTAGTTAATTCTGCTGTAGGTTGCATCCACATGCATGCACTTGGCCCAGTGGGGAAGGTCCAGGGTGCTCCAGCACGGAGCATCTACACTGTGCAGAGTTGCTTCTGTGCTGGGCTGTCCCCTGGCTGGAGAGCTGTGGAGCACTAAAAAGTGAACAGTGCATGGGGTGGGGCAGCGTAGCCATGGTTGCCCACCATGTTAGCTGGATGTCGTGTCATTCCAGTTGCCACACTGAGGCGATTACCTCTACTATAGAGGCGATCACACTTACCTAGGACTCGGTGAAGTGCTGGGTATGTTTTGGATGGACTGGGCTTTTGAAATGCAAACACCCAATCCATTCCAGATCTTCCTTTTTCCGGGACTGTTTCCCAGGGAAGTGAAAGTGCAAATTCACTCACTGCTGCCGCCATTTGGCCCCTGGAGTCTCAGAAGAGTGGCAAAGGCAACTTAAAGGTAAACCTCTTTCAACTACTCTGAAGACACCCTCATCGTCAGTTTTGCTGCTGGACTGCTGTGTGAGTGATCACAGTAGCCAGAAGGGTGAATGTGTGCCCAGCAGTATAGCTGCAGCTGCTGTGGGGAGCTCGGCTGATGGTTCAGGTTCCTGGCAGCAATTTTAGGTGTATTTGGAGAATTTGTGTGTGTGTGTGTGTGTGTGTCACTGCATGCAGAGTTCCTCAGGGCAGCACTTTTTCTGTTCCACTTTATTTGTATACTGCCTTTCCAAAAAATTGCTCAGTTTACCACAACAAAAAAACCCCTCATACAATGCAAAATAATGCACTATACAATGCAATACATAATACATTATAAAACTGCACACAATACCAAATTGTACCATTGTCCTTATGGAGCAGCTGAACCAAATGTGAGGTGCCTGTTATTCCTTCTGCCAGTACAGTGTTCCCAGTCACCATTGGGTGCAAGTGATTCCAGTGGGTATTTCAGCCACTTCCTGAAGCCACCATTCGGTCGTCTGCTGGCACAGAAGCTGGAGAGAGGAGATTGCAACCCACAGGATACCGTTCAGTTCTTTCCCTTTCCCCAGCAGAATGACATGCATGCATCAGTAAATAAAAAATCTTAATCTTCAGTAGATACTGTAGGATCAGATCTTCTTGGGTTCCAGTGCCTTCCAGAATCCAGATATCATCAATGTTCCTGCTAGAGCCCTTTCTTCCAATCATCCTAACTTTATAACAGACTGCTGAAATTGATAAGCCCCTGCTCTGGTCCAACAGGGCTCTTCTTGCATACAGTATGTAAGGACAGAGAGGTCTAATGCAGATTAGAAGTGAAATTCACATTCAGGCCAGCGTACTTTAAATAGTCAACATGGGTCAATGAACTCTCTTTGGCTGCTGAGCTACAGTTTGGCAACTAGAGCATAGCCAAGACAGGATTTGTTCAGCACCTACGTAGTATTTCACAGTATAAATAAAGTGAAGGAACTAAGCAAGCACTTTCTTTTCACGTGGATGGTCAGGCAGCTATGTAAACCTCAAAGGGAGCCCCAGGGAAGCCTGTCTGATCACTCTGTGCCTGCTGAAGGTTACAGGGTTACAGAGTTCAAAGATCTGACTAAGAGTGGACTCCATGCATGTCTACCGAGGAGAAAGCTGCTGGACAGAGAAAAAGTAAGCATCTGAAATTCAGAATAATAAAATAAATATCTGGCTTTGGAGATTCTGGAAGCCACTAATCCATTTTGACTTTGTTCTATGACAGGAAGCTGCATAACAGAGTCAATGTGGACATTCCTAGACCATCCATACAAAAATTCAGATTGGCAGGAAAAGGTTTGGATCGGAATGGGGAAGCAGAGTTGCCTGAGCAATTCTGAGGTTTCATTCCTCAGTTTCCAAGTTTTTTTTATTATCTTTAGAAACAGAAATATACCTTTGTCTTAGCTTTTACATTTATCTCAAATTCGGATCCATTTGTTCAGCTCTCCTCACCTTTCACAGGCCTTTGATGGAGGTGGTGGCAAGGGTCTTTCTCATCACATTCTCCAACATGCAGGATTCTCTAGAGTGAGCAAGCCCATCTGAGACATCTTCCACATAGACACAGAAAGGGGTTGTTGCTGTGGTTGGGGACTTTGCAAAAATTCCTCAGTGTCCAAGTTTTTGTTTGGGTCTACAAAGTAAACTGTCAGGGTCATTCTCAGACCCTCGCTTAACGGTCCCAGTTAGCAATTCTGTAGGCAGTTCACTTCTGCAGCCACCAGAGTGAATCAGGACCACACTGTCTTTGCATTTACGCTTTTTACTGCTCTGCAGAAAGCACATTCCTAGTAAGAGATTCCCACTTGGGGGCAGGCCCAGTGGCAGATGAGCACATTGATGCATGATCACTGAACATTCAGTAGACTCTTGTGTTCAGATTTGTTTGTGTGGATCTGGCCTAAGTTTCAGTTTGCATAAGGTAAGGGGAAAGTGGCATTTGGGAATGTGTGCCTTTAACTCATGGAGTGTTGATCAGTAGCATTCATATATCTGGTGAACTGCAGGGAAAAGTTCTCACTTCCAAATGATGTTTTCCCCACTTCTTGTATCAACTAGAGTAAGCAGGTAACTGTAGGAAGGATTAATTCTTTCCATTGGACTATCCAGGGGCCTGTTTGCACTTAGGCCGCTAGTCAACAATTAGTGAACTTCTAGGGAAGATCATCTGCACTTGTAGGAGGCTGCTACAGCCTCCAAGTCCCCACTGCCTTCCCTAAAGTTCACTAATAGTTGAATAGGTGTGGAGCACGAAATTGTGCTCCACACCTTTACCAGTGTTGACCAAAAGCTTACTTGGAGTGTCCGGGCACTGGCTATTCTAATCTCTTCCAGTGCTCCAAGGTTGTCTGAGGTGCTGCACAAGTGCACTGGCACCTCAGATGACCCTAAATGCAACTGCATGTGTGCAGAGCGTCAGTGTCGTCATGCAGCGGTGCTGACACATGCACAGTTGCAGAGGTTGGTGCAACCAAAATGGCGGCGCCCAGGAGAGAAATGGCCCCGGGGCTGGTCTCTGGTGAGCGTCTGATCACATGGGGCTTAGGCTGTTGTTACTTAGCACTTGCAAGTGTGAGCACTAGTTAACATTGGGTCATTGCATTCCTTTCCTATCCAGTGGATGGGAAGGGAAGTGCTAAAATGCCCAGGACTGCTATGTTTGCTAATTGATTCATGAAGCTCAACAATGCTGTGTTTTGCTAACAGCGTGTATATGGCATAGAGGTTCCTTCCAGTGCAGACCAAAATGTTCAAAATAAAGCACATTCTGTAGCTGTAGATCAGTGTAACTTTTTTTTTATCCAGGCGAAAAGGGGTGTTAGATGATGCCAATTAACAAAAAAGAAAAGAAAATACTGTATTATGATTAGCTGCATCAAACTGTTTCCCTTAAAATATGACCATAAAATCTTGAAGAACTCCAATATATTTATGATAAAAGTGGTGTCAAATCAGTATCAATCCACAATTTCTTAAATTGCGGAAACGTCTTGCATATTTTCTTCCTGTAGTCACACTTTGTGTCCTTCAGAGAAGGGCTGGAATTTGAAAGCAAAGGACAAGGAACTGACAACATTTCCTAGCTTCTTTGCTCTAAAAACATAGATTATGCTTTAGATGGTTGCTGTGCATTTGATTAGATAGATGTTTCAGCCAAAACTGAACACAGGAAGCCAGATAACTTACATATTTAACATCAGTGTTGGAAGGAATGAAAATCCCAGTTATTTGTATTTCTAAAATTAGGAGGATTCTGCATGAGTCATCTCAGAAATCTAGCCTAGTATTCATGTGTAAAGGAAAGCAGCATAAATTAACTCATTAGGGGAAAACATTTTCCCAGAAGTGTGGCTTTTAAAAATATAAAAACAATAACGTATTAATTCCCCTTTAGAATCTTTCAGAGTTTTTAAAAATGTTTCTTAGAGTTTGGTAGTTTGTAATGAATAGTTTTTTAGACTGTATGTACGTTGCTTGTATTATATAATAAAAGCATCACACAGAGAGAGACAACAATAGATTAGAATAATGTCTTGTAATATTTAGGTTGATATACAACTTTCTTTCTCCCTAAAAAATCCCCAAGGTTGTTCCGAACAAAGCAAAAGTACAATCATAAAAGCAAGAATATGCAATTGAATGTACTAGAATATAAAAAATACCTTATAAATTATGTAATACACTAGTAATCTATATTATATGCATTAATACATTCAGTGAAATACATCTGTGTAACATATTATTCAAGATAAAAGTATCAAAATAGTAGAAAATCAATTACTAAGTCACATGATAAACATAAGAATGTAAGAATATAAGAGAAGCCCTGGTGGATCATGGCTACAGCCCATCTAGTCCAGCATCTCATCTCACATGGTGACTGACCAATTGCTTCTGAGCTTGCAAGTAGAAGACAAAAGGCAAAGTCTTCACTTACTCCCAATTCCCTGCAAATGGTCTTTAGAGGTATCTGCTTGTCTCTCCAACCCAGAGGCAGTATCTAGGCATCCATTCTAGTAGCCATTGATACCACCATGGATTTATCTAATCCTTTCTTAAAGCCATTCAGACTGGTTGGTGCTGCCACTTCTTCTGGTAGTAAATTCTGTAGACCAATGACCCTCTGGATGAAATAATGCTTTACTGTGTTCTAACTTTCCTGTCCATGGACTTCATAGAGCGCCCCCTGGTTCTAGTCTTGGGCGATAGAGAAATGAATTTTTCTCTATCTACATTTTCCACACCGTGTGTGATTTTACATACTTCAGTCAGGTCACCTCTGAAATGCTGCCTTTGAAGGTTGAAGACCTAGACGTTGCAATCTGATTTTGTGAAGTGTTCCAGTGCTATGCTCATTTTGATTGTCCTTTTCTGCATTTTTTCCAGTTTCATAATATCTATTCTGAGGTGTGATGACCAAAATTGTACATAATATGCAAATATGGCCTCAGCATAGATTTATAAACAGTTGACTTATTTTCTATGCCCTTCCTAATTACTCCTAGTATTGAATTTGCTTTTTTTCACTGCTGTTGCACACTGGGTCAACATCTTCATTGAGCTGTCCACCAAAACTCCAAGATCCTCCTTGTGGTCTGTTGCAGAAAGATCAGCTCAGGGGCCTAATCACACTTAGGCCTCTGGTATGCAATTAGGACAGCTCTGGTACACAATCTGCATACCAGAGGCCTAAGTACAAATAGGCCCCAGGCCTTCTTTCCCCACCCCTGCAAGAACATCAGTGGTTTCTGTAGCACTCTGGGGAAGGGTATGGCCGAAGCAGCCAGCACATCATGGTATCCTTCTACAGTATTGAAGTACTTAGATATTCTTCATTGTAAATCTGCTGGTTGTAAGCAAGTATGTAAAACCAGAATACTCTTCTGCTGCTTATCATTCTATTGGCCCTGGGAACTGGTCACACCCATCAGTAATTTTCTCATTTAGAGCAATCTGTTCTTGTGATCTTGCATTGTACTGCCATGGAAAGGGCTTCCAATACCACATCTCAGATCACCTCAGCCAGCTCAGATAGGGAGGTTGTTGGGCAGTGGAATGGGTGGTACACCACCAGCATCCTTTATTCTGTCTCTCTGGCCCAACAACACAAACAGCCCCATTTTGAGTGCATTGCAGTAGTTATGTGGCATTATTATTATGTGGGTTGTACCTCTTCAGGCTGTAGATGATGTATTAAAATATTTGAAATGTAGATTTGCTTTTCTATGCATTCCAAAATATATATCAGAGACAAGTGCACAGGTGTGGACACTTGCTTCTTTAAAGCATCTAGTCAAGAAGTTGATCACTTTTGGGCCTTTATGGTGTCCACTATTAGGGGGCAAGATCCCCACAACCCTGCACTTCCATTGTGTAATCAGTGTGAAGAATGAGTGGAACATCCTCATGGACATGGTGCTTATCTCCTAGTGATGCCACCATAAGTATTCATAGAGTACTTCAATGCCAGAGTGGGACTAGGAGCTTCTACAAATCTTCATCCCACACCTCCACTGCCACTTGAAGAACCATTTCCTGTCAACAGTGATTCCTCCTGGAGTCACGATGGAAGCTGGGGATATCCCTGCTCCAGTCTTGATGCCAGGGAAAGCCTCTCCCCCCAAACACTCTCAAAATTACATCCAGTTTTGGTGCTGGGAGTTTGGGGGTTCATTCGTCATCAGTATTGCAGCTGGGGAATCCCTGGCTTCCACAATCACATGGGAGTGTAATGGCAATGTGCCAACATCACGCCTCCAAATTAAGAATAGAATTACGTGTGTAGTGTTGTCATTCTGAGTATCTAGTGAGTAGAGCACTAGACTTGCAGTTGTCTTATCTGCTGTCTTAAGAGGTATGGTCGATCGGTATTGCTGCTTGAACAGCTGGATAGTACCTCTGAAGCATTTGATTTCCTTTGTTTCCAGCCTGGATCAGGAAGGTTTTCTAGTCTATTTAGTTTTCAATGAAAACTTAATCCTCTGGAGAGGGGTTATTTAAAAACAAGTGCAGCTGAGTAGTAGCTCTGTTGAAATAATTCTTTTGTGTACTGCAGGCCCTTGAGGCTGAATGACCTTGACTGATTTGTTAGCTTAAGGAAATCAAAGATCTATGAGGTATCAGATGTTGAGTGTAATACATCCTTGAGATGCAGATACCAAAGCGTGTGAGCATTAAGGTAGCCTGAGCCAACAGTTTCATGAACTTAGTGTTCAAATAGAATCACAATTTTGGTATATTAGGAGAGGGTAAAGTACCATATGAAGAACTGTCTTCCAGGACATAAGGTTAATTTGGTCTCAGATGTTAACTGTACTGGAGATAGTATAAGAAACTAAACTCCTGTTATTAGATTCCTTTCTGCTATTTTGTTTCAAATAAAAGACTCCCCCACCTCCTTCAGCACTATGGCCTCCATGTATTGCCCATTAGAAAAGATTTAAATAAGTTCTTGATTTAAATTCTTGGGGTACCATCTGCTACTTTTCTATATATAGATTGTTGCTAAACCCATTGCATCTAATGCCTTTAACTCTAGAAGACAACTTTCATCCAAGCTGCCCCAGGCTTCCAACATGGGGCTTAATTCAGAATAAATTCCAGAGTTAGGGCCTGCTGTCAGGAGGAAGCATGGACCCGGCAGGACCAGCCAAATGGCACCCTAACCCAGTATAGCAGTGGATGTCATCATACAGGGGCCTTTATGCATTCTGGATTATATCCCAGAATAAGGGCCTGCTGTCCGCATGATCTCAAAGGCTATGGCAGGCACCAAGTGAGGCATGCAGGCACCAGGCCTACCGTAGCCTGCATGTGGACAAGAGACCCCTACCCCAAGATATATTCCAGGAAAAGGCCAAGTGCAGAAAAGGCCCTGGTCTACAGCTGGCCCAAGGCAGGTATACCAGACCACAGAGGTGTATGGGCAAAACAGGAATACCACGGGCCCCCCGTTTTGGCAGTGCTCTAGGAAGCACCATTCAAAGTGGGTGTGGCCTGAAAATGGCCGACGCTGCCTCCAAGGGCTCTTCAGAGCCATGGCTGAGGCTGGAGCGGAATGGGCTGTCCAAATGTGGACAGCTCAGTTCTGTTCAAGAAGAGGGCATTCCACCTTGTCTCAGAATAAAGAGGTAAATGTAGAAAGGCCCTATAGTGAATGAACAGAGATTTTAACTGTTCCTCCCCCCATGTAGCTTAGTTTCTACTTCAGTCTAATGAGCTAGACAGCCCTGGAGAGCATCTCTGACCTGTCAAACTCCCCCCACAGAGCTCCTGTTTAGACCGTTTGCCCTAAACCGTACACATGTGGCTGTTCACCAGATTTGCACAGATCTAAGAAGAAACTAATTTAAAACTAAGCTGTAGAAGTCAAGAGACCACTCAGATACTAGCCAGTGGGGATCTTCAGACAAGTGAAATGAGATTTTGCTAATTTTCCCCCATGTTTGATCGCCTCCTGCTACCATTTCTTTTATTTTTGTGAACTGATTCTTCTAATTTCCAGCTCGAATTAGACTTATAACTCTCAAAGGAAAGTGTACAGATTTATCTTTCTCAGTCTAGTTATTTTCTTGATGCCCTTTGATTTATGAGACTACATCTTGCCCTTTGGAGATCTTCATGGATCATTTGATGGTTCTTCGGTGCCCCAGATCCAAGCTGTGCCTCACAGTTCAGCAGGACACCCAGAGGTTCAGCATCTTGTTAACAGAAAACTCCTGAGAAGGAAAGATCTTCATTTGTTTGTTTTATTTGCTGTAGACTTTGGATCTTTGGGGTCCTGGCTTGAGCTGTACTTAAAATGTAGTTAGAGCTTTCCTGGAGAAAGCATTTGGTCATTCAACAGAAGAACATACTTTTTTGCCACTTTGTTGATATACCACTGCTTTCACTTTATGGACTAAATCCGGATCTGCTGTGTTGTGAATCTTTTCAGTACAAAACAACTCTTTTTTAGATTAATTGCCATCTTGATTTGTGCTTTATTTATATATTGTCTCAATTATTTTTAGAGACTCTTCTGTTTTTTTCTTGGTGGTAGGATACATTATTTTTTCCCAAGCCATCTAGGAATATTGATTTGATTATTCTTTGTACTTGTCAGTCTATAGTTGCAGTTGCTGTTACATGCAAGGTATTATGAGACTTGTATTTATTTATTTACTTACTTAGTAAGCTCTGATCACAAGGAGCTTCATTGCTCCTGTTAACACCATATTTGCTGCTCCAGTGAATTGCTTTCTAGGAGATAACTGCTAAAAAAATGTGGAGAAATAAAGGCAGGGATTAATATTTGGAGAAAAATGAGATTCCCATGACTTTATTAATTGAAGGAAGGATCTTCAAGATATGAATCCGAATGGCCTTAAATCATTTGATGAGACACCAAGCCAGAGTCTTTCAGAATACCAGTAAAATATTGTTTAGCATACTCTAATCTGAAAGCACAGGCCTCTAGGATAAATGCTTGTTTCTCTGCTCCAAGGGACCAGTAAGAATAATTTGAACAGCTGCTTATTTGGATGTAGTCCAAATATGCGTGTTTCAGCTCCTTTAAGCACTTGGCAGCCCATAACAAACATGAGTCCTTTCCTGGTCCCTCCATGGCCAACAGTCTCTGCAATTTTCAGCAAAAAATGTTGGGAATACTTCTTGACCTGTAGCGCACAGAGTTGTCAGTCAACTATCATTTACATAACCTTGTTGTCTTTTTAATCTTGTGGTTGTTATTCTGGATGAAGTTGTCTAGACAGATTGCACAGTATAATTAAAAGTCCATAAGCAAAGACAATATATTAAGAGCTTTCTGGTTGCTGGCTGTGATTAAGTATTTTGATTAGCTATACAAATAAAATTTAAATAAAAGTTGCTTGAGTCTCCAATAGGAGTGTCAGATCTGTGATTTTATCTTCTTTAAGGATGCATCCAGATATACAGTAAATGGGAAGTCAGTGAGAGGAAACACCAGGGATACAGAAAATTGGAAGTCAGCATGGTCCCATAGTTCTGGCCCACCAGACTTGTCCTGGGCTGCCCCAACATGGTTCTGCTTACCAGAAGCATCTGGTGAGGTCCTGCAGCATTACTTTTTTGGTTATCAAAATATAGTGGAACAAGTAAGTGATGTGTGGATGCAGTCTTAATTAGCAACTCCTAGGACCTCACCACACATGCTCCCCCTTTCTATAAAGAACTAAATTTGCTGCAAATTAAGCAACCAATGGACAATAGCAGCCGTGATGTGGCTCTGGAATTTTCTGGTGGTCCAGCAGCAATACTGAAAACCATTTGGCATATCAAGCATGTCTGGAAGGAGCCTAATACTTTTTACATAAATTGAAGGTTGAGAAAGAGGAAGAAAGGAGGGAGGGAGGGAGGGAAGATCGGAAGAAGGAAGGTACCCAGAGAAGTCTGTGACCTGCAAACTGAAGTTTTACTCCTGGAGTGAACTGAAGCATCTTTCCTGTCAGCCGAGATGGGAAAAGGGGGGGGGCAGAGGCTTGAGTATTCTCACTTTTCCAGGGGGGCAATAAGGTAAAGGGAGAAAAGGGAGAAATCTCAAGCCTCTGCACCCCCTTACTCCCCTTTCGAGGCAAGCAAGCAGCTTGCCTGGGAAAGGGAGTAAAATAACGATCCCATTGCGGTTTGCACGGGGATGGCTGAATCCGTCTCCAACCTGCCTCCAGCCTGCATTAGGGGGAATGGCATGGTGACACCCAAGATTTGATCTCGGTCCGGTACCTGGTCCCATGCAAGCCCAATCTGCACCCAATCGGTGCCAAACAGCTTGCATGGGGACGCGACCCATGTGTATATTAATGTTCAACTGGGAAACGTTGTATAGTATATACATTTCTGAGCTCCTAGGTATTTGTATATTTGTGATCCTTATCAATTCTGTCTGAATTTCAGTTAGAAATCTTTGACTCTGGGACAATCCCAGAGCATGTGAAAGTAAGTTGGGTTCATCTAACAACCATGCCAGGAAATAGGCTGAATTTGCACTTCAGCCCCTAGTATGCAATTAGGCAATATCTGGGCAGGTGCATCTGCACTGTCAGGAAACACCCCCTGCCTGCTCAGAGCTTGCCTAATTGCATGCTAGCTGTGGAGCACGATTTCATGTTCCACAAGCATACTAACCTTTACCAGAGCATCCAGACTTTAATATCCATCTGGTGACCATCTCCACAAGTGTGCTGGGAGCTCCAATGCCCCCCTGATGTGACTGCAACTGCGCAGAGTGTCAGCATTGTCATAGCAATGGTGCTGACCCACGCACTGTCACGGAGGACACCGCACTCAAGATGGCGGCACCCAAAAGAGGAGCAGCCTGGTGATCGGACACAGGTGAGCGATCATGTCGGGGGTGAGCTGTTACCAACTAGTGCTTGCAAGTGCGAGCACTAGTCAAGGTTAGTTCACCTCACACCCTTCCCATCCACGGAATAGGAAACGCCCATAGGCTATGAAGTTCCTGTTATTTTAGTTATGTGGACTAGAGCTTTGTGCCACCTATACATTTTTTTTTTTTTGTAAAGGATTGGTTAATTGTTCCAAACCACATTGTTCAAGTTCTTCCCTATATCATGTTCCCATGTAGTGTTAAGCTTTTGCAACACCTTAGGGTCCATATTCAATAGCTTGTAAATTTTAGATATTAGTCCCTTCAGTGATTTTAAGGTTTCTTGGAAAATTTGCCCACAACCACATCTTGTGGCTATCCCATTCAGTGGTGGTTCTCTTGACAGAGTTTCCAATGAGGATCCTTTTCATGGTACCTCATTTCCACTACTGCTTTTGGTGGCACTTCCTGGAGCACTGGCAAAAAGAGTCCAATGTGGTATACTGGACCATGGGGGCATCCCATGTTTTACTGGACCATTGGAATGTGCCATCCACAAGCCCTTCATGATCCGGTAAGTTGTAGACCTCTTGGGAAAGTTTTAGCAGTGGATTGGAATAAGCACCATTTTGGCACCCTATCCCAGTCTACATCCTAGTTCAAAGTCAACAGCCATGCCAAGGGAAGCAGAGTCTGCACTCATATGTACTAGTGAGCAGACAGTGGGACCATGGACTGTCCCAAGCTGTATCTCGGTCTGGTATGTTGGCAAGAGTGGAAAGGAACATAGGCTATGTACCAACTAGTCCAAAAAGTCTGAGTTTTAACCCAGATATTTTTTACCAGTACCGAGGGCTCCTTGCAGCCATACCGACTGCATTGGTGTGCCCCTTCCCCCCACCCCATTCCTCTGTCTTTCGTTATCATCCTGCTGCTTGCCTTCCGCACCATTTTCCAACAGATAAAGGAAAGGGGCAGGAGCTGATGAAAGATGGAGGAACCGGCCAAGGGGGAAGGGACGGGTGATGACAAAAGACAGAGAAATGGGGAGGGGGAACGGCGGGACATGAAGAAAGATGAAAACGGAGAGGAAAGGGACAAGAGATGGCAAAAGACAGAGAAATGGGGCAGGGGGATGGCAGGAAATGAAGAAAAAGGAACATGTCTGGGAAGGGGTGGGAGATGACGAAAAACGGAGAAATGGGGTTGGGGGATGGCGGGAAGTGAAGAAAGATGGAGGAATAGGGTGCAGGAAGGGGTGGGAGAAGACGGGGAAACGGGGTAGGGGGATGGGAAACAAAGAAAGATGGAGGAATGGGGCAGGTGGGGCAGGTAGACGGTGGGGGACGCCAACAAAACAGGGCGGGGGGAAGGTAAATGGCTGGTGGAGGAGGTTGGCTGGTGGTGTTCCTATTACATTCCCTGGCTGGCCACACAACCACCACATCAGACCAGAGGGTCCAAAAAAATAAGTGGATCGCATGGAGGTTGGGGGGCGGGTGGCCTGGACCCCTGGGTACAAGTGGGCACCTAGGGGTCCTGGCAGCTAGCATGGCTGTGACAGCAGCCAGCGTACTGTGACACCCCAGTTCAGTCTCCCCCGCCCCCATTGGGGGCGGGGCAAGAGTGGGCTGGTGGTGTCTTCAGCCTCCTGGGCACCCCACCCAGGGGCCCGCACCAGCCTCCAGGCCTGCGCGCAGTCACTTACCTTTTTGGACCCTCTGGTCCGATGTGGTGGTCATGGGGTTGGCCAGGGCGATATACGCAGGCACACGTGACTGTAGGGCAGCCCCCCGCTGTCAGCATGGGGTCAGTCTACCATCGTGCACGTCTGCGTGCAGAGCAGCATATCGCCCTGTCAGGCTGCCCAACCACCACATTGGACCAGAGGGCCCAAAAGGGTAAGTGTGTGCCTGAGGGGGAGGGCACAACACCCCTGGGTGCTGGTAGGCACTTAGGGGATTCATGCCAGCTGCCAGGCTGCCAGGACAGGACCAGACAGTCCGGTCTTCGGCCACCATGGGGCGCAGTCACCTCAGTCAAGGCAACTGCACCCCGTGGACGCTCCCTGGGCCCACCCCCCATCCAGGGCCACGTGTATATGTGTGCATCTTACCTGTGCATGTGTGCATCTTACCTGCTTGCTGACGCAGACCAGACTGGCACGCCTGGGGGCAGGGCTTGTTGGTCCAGTCTGTGGCATTTTGCACTTGCACACCATGGCCTGTGATTGGTCAGTGGAGCAGAACGCCTGGAATCAAACCAATTGGGTCGGCTACAGCCTGCAGGAACCCAGGATGGGACGGGACCAGCCTGTCTGCCAGTGGGCAGACGCAGCCCAATGGCAGCAGGCCTGGGAGGGGTATCCCACCCCCGTGCCACCCTTTTTGGGCTAGGACACGCAGGGGCGGATTCCACACTCCCACACGTCCCTTACCTGTCTAGGTGTGAATGGGGAATCTGTCCCTGCGTGTCCTAGCCTTCCTGCACTACAGCCATTTGGGCTGACTCTGGAACTATTAGAGCATACTTTGATATGGAAAACTGTGGCCCAGAGCTGCTTCACGCTTCCTCTTGGGTCACTACAGAATGGTTTGAAGATCTTCACATGTTTGTACCTTTTTACTTCTATGGTCTAATGTGGCTAAATCTATTTAGCAAGGGTCTGTTTAAAAGGCATTTGAGATCCGTGTCCTTAATAGAAACAGTTCACCAATAGCAACTGACTGATCATAACACGTTGTGAATGTCAGGGTGACCCCTGCATTGTTAAAGTCCATAAGATACTTGCTTTTCATGTGTTGAGTCATGTTAAACAGGAACAGATTGGATTGTTCCTGTTTAATGTGACCCAGCCTGAGAAAGAAACAGTGAAACGTGGCTTTTTAGAGTCCATACAGTTAGCCTGCAAGGACCAAGGTTTGTTTCACTTAAAAAAAACAACAAACATCCTGGAGTCAATAAAAGCAGCTTCTATCATTTTTTTAATTATCAGCTAAGTAAAAATGAAGCATAAGACTGAGTGATGGACGCTTCTACTGCACCTGGATTAGAGACAGGAGACGTTTTCGCATTACTCCCGTTCCATTTGGAACGGGAGTAGGACGGGAAGCTTAAGACAGCTCCCGGCGCTTTCCCCTTTCACACACAGACGCGCCAGAACGCGTGTAAACGCGTTCCGGAGCGTCTGTGTGCGAATGCTCAAAGCGCCGGGAGCTGTCTTAGCCGGCAAATGCCGGCCAGGGGTGCGGAGGCAGCCGCCGAGGCAGATCGACAATCAGCTGATTGTCAAACAGCTGATTGTCGAAGCCGCGCCGGCGTCAGAGGCGAGCCCGCAGCTGTTCGGGAGACAGAAGCAGGCGCGAACGCTTCTCCTCCCGAACGCCTGCGGGCGGCTCGTCCGCGTTGGAACGCATGTAGAGCAGTTTAAAGTGCTCTACATTTCGAACGCGAAAAAGACAGCTGCGGACACGTCGGAGCGCAAGCCGCGCGCGGGCAATGCGGATGACGTGTCCGCAGCTGTCTTTTTCGCGTCCCGTTCAGCCCCGTGCGAAAACGTCTAGGATTAAAAATGCTTCCTAATTCTGGAAACAATTATTTTTGCACAGTCTGTTGGAAGGACATTTTCTACATTCCTTAAAAAAAAAGAGCCTTCTATGAGTCATTTTATTTATGGCTGAGAGTGGGTGGATGGAGGGATGGGTGGAAGGATGGGGGGGGATGGATGGATGGACGGATGGACAGATGGATGGATGGACAGACGGGCTGCATCCACAAAGGTAGTGGAGGATGCCCCATAAAGGCCTGGGAGAGTGCAACATGAATGGCAAGTACCCTTGGAAGCATTCCTGCTACAGAATGGCATAAAAGACACTTAAGCCCTGTTTGCACTTAACTTTTGTGGGATGGTAGCATTCACACCTGGAAGAGAGTGCAAAAGCTCCATCCAGGAGCTCGTTAGCTGCTCCTGCTGAAGCTATGGAGAAGTTTTTACTTCTCCTCAGCTCACAGTGATTGGGGCAGCTGGTGAATGCTCCCAGGCATCCTGGGATGCTCTGGGTTGGCTGAGGTGGCACGGTGCTTGTATGCGCTTCCCCTGAAGTGGTTGCAGCTGCTCCCAATGGATAAGTGTGAACAGGTCCTAAGAGCCCTCAAGTGTCCGTGCTGCCACCATGCTGTGTGAGTGACTTAACCGGCAAGCTCCAAATGCAGTAGCAAAGGTTGGAGTGGAACAGGTCGTGTCCAAGCTTGAGATGGGTTGCTTGTTCCAAGAGGGGGCAGCCTAGGGATGGGCACGAGTATTAGAAAATCAGAATATTCGATTTGAATCTGATGAATGTTGACATTCGAACTCAAACTGGATTTTCGAAAATCCAAATTTGCACATTAAACTCGAATACGGATTTTCAAAAATCCGATACAGATTTTTGAATGATCTGAATGTGTAGGTTCTTATCTGTCATATACAAATCATTATAAAAATTATACACACCTTGCGCTTAAAATACAGGATTAAAATGTGATGCATAAGGGATAAAATGGGATGCATACGGATTTTTACAGAATGTGCACAGATACGTATATTGTCGACATTTGTATCTTTGAATATGAATCTAACATTCAAACATACAGATTCGAATGTTACAGATTCGAATTGGATTCTGTAACATTCAAATCTTAAATATCTTAATCGAATAGGATTCGAATGTCAAAGGGTGTTTTCCCACTGTCACTAGAAGTACCCATTAAGTACCCATTAATGCGTATAAAAATGCCATTTAGTACCCATTAATGGGTACTTAATGGGTACTTCTAGTGACAGTGGAAAAACACCCAAAAATACATTAGTGCACATCCCTAGGGATATGTTCTGGACAATAAACTGCATTGAACACAGTAAAGCTTGTTTGTGAAGAACTCTGCAAAAGTGTGGAGCTGCTTAATCCTGGGGTAGGGCATAATCAGATACTATTTAAAGAGTAACTTTCTGGGTCTTACATGACAGGCATTAATTCTCAGCATGTGACTTCTTGGATCCTGAAGCACTGAAAAGTTTTGTTCAGTGATGTGTGGGATTTCTGAGTACCACAGCTGTCTCTTTTTTCAAGCCATGCTAATTTCCTATTCCATGGAAAACCTGCATGAGCAAAAGGTGGAAGTTTCCCACCCAGAGAGAAGGATGCAAGTGATGTAGCTTCCTCTTACCTGTAGCTTTGAAAATCCAAACAATGAAAACCTCTGATTGCTTGTTCTGCGCATGCAGGAGAAACCACAGGGAAGGGATCTTTAGAACATAAGAGGAACGCTGCTGGATTAGGCCACAGCTCATCCAGTCAAGCATTCCATCTCATGCGGTGATCCACCAACTGCCCCAAGCACTCTCAAGCAGAAGATAAAGGCAAAACCTTCATCAGCTCTGAGATCCCTGCAAATGGCCTCTAGAGGCATCCTGCTTGGCTCTCCACTTGACCATTTTCGCACTACCATTCCTGTCCGCTGGATGGGAAATGAGCGCAATGACCCAACATTGACTAGCACTTGCACTTGAATACTAGTCAACTTTTCCCTCTCCCTCTCCCCGGGATCGGATACTCACCTTAATTGATCCCAGGTCCTGTCCCTCCTCTGGGTGCCGCCATTTTGGCAGGGGCACCTCCTCGACTGTGCTGACACTCTGCGCAGTTGCAGATGCATCTGCGGTCATCTGAGGCACCAGAACGCTTGCACAGGACCTCAAACGGCCCTGGAGCGCAAGCAAGAGCAAATGGCTGGATGCTTGAGGTAAACGATTAGCTAACGTTGGTTAATGTGTCGAGCACATAGTGTGAATCGGCCTCTGGAGGCAGTACCTAGGCATCCATACTAGTAGCCATTGATACACCTGTCCTCTGTGAATTTATCCAATCCTTTTTTAATGCTACCTTTGTAAGCTTGTTACAGGGAGAACCAGAAACAGTAGCATCATGCCAGTTAGGAACAGTTGTAAAATCAGGAATTCACAGATATGCTAATAACGTTACATCCGGAAAGCGACAGTTCCAAGGTTTTGGATTTCTGGAAGTTTAGAATTAAGTAAATAGGAGCAAGCAAATGGCAGGAAACATAGCCGATTACAGAATGGAAACCATTGCTACAGCTGTTTTACGAATCACGCAGAAGGAAAGGTAGGCAGACTACCTCAGATCAATAGATAGCAACAGTTGTCAGGGGAGATGTGAATCTGTTTTGGAGCTGAATGAAGCTTGCTTTATGGCAAAATCAGTAGCTTCGCAGTTGCGTGTAAAACCTCTCGTGCAAGAGGCACTTTTTTGTGTGTGTCTGATGACTGAATGCTTTTTTCCCTAAAGGAATTACTTGTAAAAGCCCTGTCTGATTGCACCCTCAGTCTTTTCTCTCTCTTCCTCTCTCTTTTGCAGGACAGCATAACTACTTATGTGCTGGGCGGAATGATTGTATTGTGGATAAAATTCGTCGGAAGAACTGTCCTGCGTGTCGATTAAGGAAGTGCTGCCAAGCTGGCATGGTGCTGGGAGGTAGGTGCACTGCGGCGTCTTGGTTCACGTGAAGGAAACAGAGGCCAGTTGAAAGCTTAGCAATCTGCTTGAAGACCCAATGGGAAAAGGGTGCTTCAGACTTTTGTTTCTAAACCACGCCAGAGTGTATGTTCTTTCTTTACGCTGCAGTAGCAACCATGATGCAGTGGCACATGTGATAGATGAGAACCAGTAGACCTGGATCTCAGTGCCCACTTTGTAAATAAAGTTTAATTGAATCACCTTGGGTCAGACACTGTCTCTCAGCCTAGCCTACTTTACCAGGCTGTTGTGAAGATAAACAAAAGGAAAGGAGACTAATGCGCTCTTTCAAAAAAAAAAAAAGCGAAAAAGCATAAATGTTCTGCATCTAGCTGGCAGCACTGCAAGATGTCCAAGATTACACAACAGGTCTCAGATCTTTTCCACACTTTTCTGTTATCCTGGAACAAGCTGCTCCCTAGTACACTTTGGCTCCATCCATCCACTAGGCTGGCATATGCTCGGTAGCCTAGTCCATGGTGGAGTGAACCTTTGGTAGTTCGCTATAATACCTGTCTGCAGTGTGGACAACCCATTCTGGCCCAGCTTTGGAAGCCATGAATCCACATTCCCAACCTCTTAAGTTATTCTAGCTAAAATGGTGCAGAGCATTGATTTTCTTTGGATATGAATTCTTTGTGGACTAGTCACAACTGTGAGGATTTTTCAGATTTGATGAAATTGTGGGATGTATCTGAAGAGGCCCTTCTGCAGACGCAATCTATCTGTAGAACATGGGAGACCTTTGTACCATAATTTTTTATGATTGGTCTTTCTGATTGGTACTAAGATCTGAAGGACCAGCAGGCCTCCATTTTGGTGATATGGCTTTGCAGGATAAAGGGGGAACCTAAAAACAAGAAGATTTTTCTACCTGCTAAGAACCTATTCAGTAACCAACATAAGAATCTCTTCAGTAGCATTAATGGAGTTTTCCATTCTACTGAACAACTGTATTTGCATGTAAAATTCAAATCATACTGTATACATGCATAGACTGGAATGAACCTGAGGAAAACCACAGGCGTGTGCATTCTCTCTTCCCTCTTGTGCAACTGAGAGATGAAGGTTGCGGTAAATTCACTTCATTTACATATCAACAGAACTTGTTCACAATAAATAGAGCTCATGATTTATCGTAACTGTGAAGAATTTCCAGATACATTACGAAGGCTGGGTTGGTTATTTAATCACACTTCTTGATTAAACACAGTTTTTGGATTGTTGTGTTGCAATGACAAGGGAGGGGAGGCTTGTAGAAAGAAAGTGAAAGTGAGTTTTGAGGTGGTGTGCAAAAATGATTCACAACATTTGAAATTCGGCCAAATTTAGACATTTGAACTCGAATCAAATGTTACAGTATTTGTATGATAACATTTGAACGAATACAAATGTTTCTGGACATTCGTACAAATAGTTCAGACATTTGTTAAACTGGAGAAATTTACCGGATAAGTATTTATTAATATCAGATACGTATCCGTTTGTATCAGGTACATATTCATTCGTATCCGATACGTATCAAATGTTCATGCGAATATATATCAATAGATTTGTATCGAATAGAATTTTACCACATTTGAATGTGATCTATTCGTACAAATACAGATTTTCAATCATTCAGTTCATTTTGAATCAAATGCCAAAAAACATTCGTACAAATCCCTACTTTGGCCCTTTCTGCACTTATCTGCAATAGGCCAGATTAGTGGATCTGGAATAACCATAACAAGGCTCCGGCTCTTTCTGCACTCATTTTAGACCTGGATTAAGGAACCTCTTAATTCTGATCATGGGTATCCCATCTGCATGTTGATGCCGAACAAGGAATCTCCATTTCCCATTAATCCAGCTAGCAGTTCGGTATACTGTAGTTTGAGCTGGAGACTCCAGAATTGGTGTGTGGATCCTGGGGTGCAGCAGGAAGACTTATATGCCCACCTCTTAGGTAATTGGCCCCTCCCCTCAGGTTTTTGTTCTTTCAGAACTTTCTCATAGCTAAAGTTTGCTCTTTCCTATGGGAAAATGTATGGAAAGAATAACCTGAGAAAATACTAATGCACTTGCCTGCCTGTTGTGCACACCCAATAGCAACAAGAATGACAACAACAAATCTCCAAAGTGCCTTGCCAAAGAACCTACCTTTTCTTTTAACATTGCCTGAGCTGAACAGGATACTGGTCTAGTGGAGGGATTTGTAACATCTGAAATTTGTACAGATTGAGCCGAATTCGGACATTTGACTTTGAATTGAATGTTGGCACATTTGAAGATTGATATTCAATTTCAAATCAAATGTTTTGATATATTTGTATGAAACTTCGTTACGAATTCTTATGGGACTCGTATGGAATTCATATCTAACATATTGGATTTGTATGGAACATTCATATCAAATTTGAATCCTACCAGATTTGAGGGGATTTATTCAAACAAATATGAATTTTCTTGCATTCGATTTGATACAAATTGAATAAAAAAATTCATGCACATCCCTAATCTAGAGTGAGCGTATCACCATGTCATTATTCTTTCTGTCATCATTGGTGGGGCTTTGTGGGCTATTGGAGCTTCTTTCTAGGTTCCAAGAACCACTTTTCCACCACTTGGTCATGATGACTGAGCTCATGGAGAACAGGCAGTGAAGAGAACAGTTTACTTCATCACCAACTACAGCTGCAGCTCATGCTATGAAGGGCCAACAGGAAGAGCTCCTGAAAGATGATGCTCCTTAAAGGGAAATTCTTCCTGGCCGAATAGCAAGCTACACCATGGGTGAAGTAGATTTCTGCATCTAGGCTGCTTGCACTAAGGTGGACTTGGGGGTTTTCTGAGTTTCTTGGCTTAGATAATGAGGTTTGGTTATGCAGGTATTATTGTTGTCAAAGGGAGATTGTTTTTCTTCCCAAGAAAACAATTTGCCTTTGAACTTTGAAAATATCCCTTTCCATTCTTCAGAAATTAAATTCTTTGCCTCAAATGTGCAGGCAAGATTTATAGTTAAATCCAGGGCTTCACTGATTATTACTGTGTTGCCTTTTGCAATTGGCTGATTCAAGACCTGGCTGTAATATCTTTATAGCTGTGAAATGTGAGTAAGAGCCTTAGGGAAAATTTTGGGTCACATAGTTGTACAGCCAACACACCTTCATTCAGATCCATTCAGATCTTATCATATAAACTATTAGCTCTTCAACAGAGCTATTTCCCCCCCCCCCATGCAGATGTGACTTTGCGTATTGACTTAATAATGCATTTGTAAAGAAAAATATATGCTCTGCTTACAAAAAATGATCATTTTTTTTCAACTAGCACATGCAATTAATATTTAATTTGAAAAATGAGTGTAAAAGTAATTACTGGGCCATGTGATGTAAAGCACTGAAGGAAGGAAAAAACAATAATTTGATTTAAATTTCTCAGCAATTAACATATTTTCCTGTGTTACATGTACTTAAAATTGCAGTTCAGTCACACAGTTGTGAATCATGGTGTGTGAAAGAAAATGAAAACAAGGTTTTATAAATGGTTTCCTCTGGCTTTCCCCATTATGTTTAAAATACGGGTTAATATGCCAAACAGCAGGCTTGCTGATTCTGAAATGTTATATTGCTATTATACGAAGTATGAGAGGAAAGAGCAATTTATATTTTCAAAGCATTAGATCTTTCAAATAAGGAATGTTCATCAGTTTCACAGCAATTGGTATTTGAACAAACACTCTTATGTTTGTACATTGTATGTACCATTTTTTGAAGAAAAGGTAGTAAAAAGAAAGAGTAAAGAAAGAGTTCAGGGTGGATCAGTGTCAAAATAAAACAATTTCTTAAGAACACAAGAGGAGCCCTGATGGATCAGGCCACAGCCCATCTAGTCCAGCATCCTGTCGCACACAGTGGACCACCAAATGCTCATGGGCATCTCAAGCAGAGACAAGGACAAACCTATTCCTGTTCTAGAATCCCAGCAAATGGGATTAGGAGCGCTCCGGTTTCCTCCCCCCCCCCCCCACCAGCCTGAAAGATGCACCTAGGCATTCATTCTAGTAGCCATCGATACATCTGTCATCCATAAATTTGTCTAACCCTACCTTAAAGCCATCTAGACTGGTAGCTGTCACCACCTTTTCCGGCAGCAAATTCCATAAGCTGATGATCCTCTGGGTGAAGAAATACTTCCCCTTGTTGGATTTGACTCTCCTACCCATCAGCTTCATAGAGTGCCCCCTGGTTCTAGTATTGTGTGATAGAGAAAAGAAACCTTGCTATTTTACTATGTACCCCTTTTTCTAGATCATTGATGAATAAATTAAAAAGCATTGGCCCCAACACTGAGCCTTGAGGGACGCCACTTTTTACCTCTTTCCACCCTGAGAATTGGCCATTTATTACTCCTCTCTGCTTCCTGCCCTTAAGCCAGTCACAAATCCAGGACAGAACCTGTCCTTTTATTCCATGGCTGATGAGTTTACTCAGTAGAACTCAGTAGCCTTTGATGTGGGACTTTGTCAAAAGCCTTCTGAAAGTCCAGATAGACAATGTCTACTGGTTCACCTTTATCCACGTGTTTATTGACACTCTCAAAGAATTCCAACAAGTTTGTGAGGCATGATTTACCTTTGCAGAAGCCATGCTGGCTTTTGTTCAGTGATGCTTGCTCCTCCATGTGCACTCTAATTTTGTCTTTAATGATGGTTTCTATCACCTTACATGGAACTGATGTTAAGCTAACTGGTCTGTAATTGCTTGGATCACTCCTGGATCCTTTTTTGATGATTGGTGTTACATTTGCTTCCCTCCAGTCCTCAGGTACAGAGCCTGATGTTAGGGAAAGATTATATATTTTGGCTAGAAGGTTGGCACCTCCAGGGGGAGAACATTCCATAGCCTGGGGGCCACTACTGAGAAGGCCCTCTCCCAGGTACCCACCTGCCTAGCTGCTGAAGAAATTTGTCATTAAGAAATTATTCAGGATAATGAAAACTGAAATAAAGAGCTCCAAAGGGATCTCTTGAAAGGCGAGTAGACAACCAAGTGTCAAATGACTTTCAGTGTTAGTAAGAAAATAGGTGAAGCACAGTGGCGCAGAGAAGCCCAATTGTATCTGACGATGTGGGAGCATTCTATAATGAAGTATGAAAGGGATCTTGGGGTTCTGGTGGGCAGCTTAATGATGGTATTAACCCTGAGGGCAGCAGCAGTGAAAAAAAGTAAGATGAATGCTAGGGATGATTTGAAAGAGCATAGAAAATAAGTCTGCATCCATCATGGTGCCTTATTATAAGTCTACGGTAAGGCCACATTTGGAGTATTGTATACATTTTCAGTCTTCACACCATAGAAAAGATATTGTGAAACTGGGAAAAGTGAAGAACAGGGCACCCAGAATGATTAAGGGGCTGGATCATCTCCCTTATGAACTCAGGCTGCTAGGAATAGCTAAGAAGGGAATGGAAAATATGGTATACCATACCAGTCATATGAGTTAGTAGTGCAGTGTGAAAAAGCCCTGTCCCAGAGCAGGAGCTGTGGAAAAGTAAAATATTCTCCACAGTGTGACCAGGATTACTCCAGAACATTCTGTGTCCATTGCTATGGTGATTTGGATGGTCCAGGATGGATTGTCTGTATTGTGAGCACCCTTATGCATGTTGAGGGCGGTATTGGTACTCACAGTGCAAACACCACCCACAGTCCTTGAACTTCATTGGGATGGTATTGTTATACACCCAATGAAGTTAAGTGGGAACAGGCCTCTAGACGTTGCCTCCTGTTCTTGTAACACTCTTTCTGTACCCCTTTCCCAGATCCGGACGCATTGCAGGCTTTCCTGCGGCTTCTGTTTACATAGCAACAACAGTCCATCTTAACTGAATTCCACCAACAATGGTCTACATTGGTTGAATTCCCCCAATTAACATCAAATCAGGTTTGGCTCTTAGATCTCAGGTTTTGAAGAATACAAAGAAGTAGATTTGCTCAGCTAAATTTACTGTTGGCAAAGAAAGCGCAGCTACGCGGTTAGTTAAAGAATGAGTCAAAGCCATTGTACAAACCTTATTACATCAGCAACCAGCTACGCAACTGCTTCTGCAGAACTTCAGACCTATTAAACATTAACATTGCCATTGGCCAGTGGATTCATCCTGTTACCCTCTCTGCGCTCTGAAGGCATGAGTTGCAAAATGATCTCATGGGTAGCATGTTCATGTAACATGGCTGGATAAATATTGTCTTCAGTTTAAAATTAAAGGGGGAAATAGATTCTGTTAGCATCCCTGTTATTCTTGCTCAGTTTTATGTTCCATGATTTTCCGCACTCGACCCCAGAGTCACTGTGCGGGGAGCTTTGAGACAGAGCATTTGCATATAAAGTAGGTGCCTAACCCGAAATGACTCCTTCCACACAGAAAATCCTCCCACGCTGACAACGTGTAGTGCACATTTAAGTGGACCACATGTGCACTTACCTTGACTTGCACTGAAGCTGGTAAGGCTTGGGTAGGCCTATTTGTAACTCTCTGGTGCTCCCGCATTACATGATGTGGTATGCAAGCGCGCTGGCATGTCACAGTTGCCCCGGTGATAGCACTGGTACGTGTGTGCTATCCTCAGGGTCAAGGAGGAAAAATGGCGGTGCCCAGGCACACATTTGCATTTAAGGTAGGTGCCTGGATATGATGGGGGAGGGTTCATGTACAGTAAGGACCCACCAGTGCGGATACCTAGGAAGCAAAGGGCAAACTTTGCCAGAATGAAGTTTGATTGACCATTCAGGAAAGTCCAAATGGAAAGTGGAAAGTCCATGTGTAAAACAGAAATGAAAAGATCTGAGCAGTTAGATCTGAAGATGGACTAAAGAAGGTTTAAAGTGAAGGTGCGTTCATGGCCCTGGAGACATGGAATCATATGCAGCAGCATTCTTGGGATGTTGGATGGCATTCATGGGATCTTCCTACTTTGGAGACACTTTTGCAGTCTGGCTCCAAAGTCAGGAGAGTTTGACTTTCCAATATAGAACATTTATAGGTGTGCTGATGCTTCATGCTGGAGCATTCCTGGGTATTCCCAAAGGCCAAGTATGAAAAGATCCGTCATCTTTGTGTGGTCAGACGTGCTCAGAATGTTGGCTAATGGCCCGAGCAAGCCCCTCAACCAACCAAATTGGAGCCTAGAGTTCTGAAAGTTGAGTTTAGCTCTGGTTGAGCTGAGGTAATTCTGAGGGATTTTCGCATTACTCCCGTTCCATTTGGAACGGGAGTAGGACGGGAAGCCTAAGACAGCTCACGACGCTTTGACCATTCACACACAGGAGTGCAGGAGCGCGTGTAAACGCGTTCTGGCGCATCTGTGTGCGAATGCTCAAAGCATCGTGAGGTGTCTTAGCCGGCAAACGCCGGCAAACGCCGGGGAGACAGCTGAGGTGGCTCCGTCAGCCGGCGCTGGCTGAAAACAGCTGATTGTCAAAGCCGCGCCGGCGTCGGAGGCGAGCCCGCAGCTGTTAGGGAGAGAGAAGCAGGCGCGAATGCTTCTCCTCCCGAATGCCTGCGGGCAGTTCGTGCGCGCCCGAACGCATGTAGAGCACTTTAAAGTGCTCTACATCTCGAACGCGCCGAAGACAGCTCCGGACACGTCGGAGCGCAAGCCCCGCTGAGCCAATGCGTATGCCGTGTCCGGAGCTGTCTTCCACACGTACTAAATTGGCGTGTGCGAAAACACCTCTGGATTCTGTTCATAATCGTACAAGTGCTCTGGGTTCAGGTCTATTTAAAGCAGAGACTTGGCCTGATGTTGGAGTTTGGTTGGTTTTAAAAGTTCTCAGACTACTGGTGCACTTTGCATGAAACAATGGAAGAAACGGCCCATATTTCTGCATTTCTTCAAAGGAGATGAAAAAATGCACAGTATTCCTAACAGGTTTTTTAAGATGCTGTTTGAAATTAGCAGTGGTGTTTCCTCTCTATTTTTCCTCTTCTCTCTCTTCTTTTGTTTCTTCCCCAACAGCACAGCAGAACTAATTGTGCTGGGAACCTGCCTATATTTTCCATTTCCCACTTTCTGGGGCTGAGGATCATTCTAGGTCATAGTGAAAAGAAAGTAAAGAATTTCAGCTGCCATAGAACTATGACAGATGTTGGAGAAGCAGGCAGGATGCAACTAATGGCCATTTGCAGGGGTTCGAGATCACAGGAAAGTTTTAAATATGAAATATTTTATTGAATATTGTAACTACTCACAGACCTTCATGTGAGAAGCAGGATATAAATGCCTAGAACTAATTTTTTAAAAACTCTCTGGGTGTGATTTCCCCCACAGTTATGGTGTAAAGGGAGTGGTGTAGCCCATTCTGGTATTACTCTGTCTGCATCCAGAAATCTAAGAGCAGCTGGCCAGTCCACAGCAATGGAGTAGGAGCGTGCTCAATTTCCGCCCATTTGTTTCTCATCAGAGTGACTGGGATAGAAATTGGCATTTGTGTGAATGGAGCCATTTTGAATGTTCGTCGAATGTTCATTGATCCTTTCCGCTGCCAGCTGCACCTCCAAGTCTGCTTCAAATCCACTCTGTTTCCACTAAGAATCCTCTAAGAACCCACCAATTCACCTTCACAGATGTAACAAAGCTTTGAATGAACACACAAAAGCTTTTGCTTTGCATGCGAATTTGCTTTGCCTTCCGATATAGCTAATATTTGATTTGAATGCGAACGTTCAAAGCTTTGCAATTCATATGAATTGCGAAGGTGTCAAACATTTTTCAGCCATCCTTACAATGGAGATGACTAATGTGGTGTTATCTCACCTGATGCTGGCACAATTACAGGTGTGTATGAGGAATCAGAATTAAAAAAAGAAGAAGACATCCCTGCCTTCAGTCACTTCCAGGCTGAGAAGCAGAGGAGCCATATTGGCCCTTTCTGCACTGGGTCTTTTTCCAGATTATATCTCGGAATAGGGACCTGCTGGCTGCAATCAGTGCAGAATACAGTAAGATCTAAGCAAACTAAGGCCCACTGCAGGAAGGGCAATAGATCTGGGTGCTGTCCTTGTACCCACTGAGGCTTCAGAGCTTCCATGAAAATACAGGAACCAAGCAAGCTCCTAATTCTCCTCGAGCTCCAAAGCTTTGAGGGCAGGAGTTTTGGAACTGAGGGCTGGTGGTGAGCAGAAATCACTCCATTTCATGGCTTTGCTGCAAAGGCTTAGCATGAGGGCAAGAACACAGAAGGGCACAGATCTGACAATTGCAAAGTGTTTTCTGTCCACCAAGATTACTTTTCAATTTGTTGAACGTCACCAAAGGCAAAACTTCAGCTGAATGCCAAGCTATCTTTCATGTCACGCATATTTTGCACAGCCCACACCGCTTTAATTTGTTTTATTTTCCATCCCCTTCCAAATAATAAGTAGTAGTAATTGTAGAACTGTTTTGTTTAATGGGGCATTTGCTTCCAGTATGGATTTATGGCACGGTAATTCAGCATTCTTTCCTCATTATTTGTAAATGTTGCTTTCCATCCTACACCATTCCACATTGGTTGGCACCACATTAGTTTTGTCATTTTTCCGAGCAGTTCAGGGCACAGGATTATACATACCATTGTTTTGCTGCTGCTCACGGACAATGGCTTTGCCCATGAGGTCATCAAGATTTCATTAGTGACTTCAGACACAAATGAGATGACCTTCCCCACCAGCCCCTGGCAAAGTGAGCGGGCTCACAATTATACATTATTTTTAGTTTATTCAACTGTATTTACTGTGTTCATTCTGTGACACGTTCAATGGGATCAAAAGTTGGCAAAACCTAAGAAGAACCCTAAACTCCTTTGTGATGCCGAGTGTGAAGTTACAATGTGTGATTGCACAGCCACCTCGTGACTGCGTACAGTTTTTATAGGGTTTTTAGATGAGGCATTTCCCTGTAAATAAAGATATGATAGAGTCAGGCAGGACTTGGATGGAGGCTTTAGGATACTGTAAATATGTCAGAAGACGGCTGGTTCACACACGACTCTGCCCCCATCTTGATACATTCAGTGCATTGGATAAGGACAGGAAAAGCCTTGCTGAATCAGACCACAGCCCATCTAGTCCAATGTCCTGTCTCACACAGTGGTCTACCAGCTGCTTCTGGGCATCTCAAACAGAAGACAAGGCAAAACCATCACCTGCTCTCAAACTCCTGCAAATGACTTTTAGAGGGATCCTGCCTGTCTCTCCAAGCACCCATTCTAGTAGCCATTTAGACATCTGTCCTACATCAATTTTTCTAGCTGGCTGCTCTCACTACCTCTTCTGGTAGCAAATTCCATTAACTGATGATGCTCTAGGTGAAAAAGAAATACTTCCCATCAGCTTCATAGAGTGCCCCTTGGTCCTATTGTTGTATGACAGAGAAAAGAATTTTTCTCTATCCACCTTTTCCAGACCGTGCACAATCTTATCTTCAGTCAGGTCATCTCCTGAACACTGCTTTTCAAGGCTGAAGAAGCCTAGTTGTTGCGACCTGATTTCATAAGGAAAGTGTTCCAGCTGCTTGTTGAGTGTGGCATCTGGATAGACCTACACTTGTCCTGCTGACCGGCTGCCATAAGTGTCCCTTACAGAGCTTGAATGACAAAGTGGAAGAAAGAGCCCTGAGAGCTACTTCCCCACTTGTTACAACATGTTGCCACCGCTGCTCCACAAAGAGACCTCCCTGTTTCTTTGGTGGCTGCATCAACTATAGACAATAGGACAATCTCCCATGTTTGATGAATCTCACCCTGCAAGTCGGAGATTCCCTGACTGCAGTCTTGCAGGCTGGGAGCAGCCGCCTGATCATCAAGATCACAGTCACAGAACTCCAGAGGCCTATTCACACTGCGGCCTCTACTGTAGTGAAGAAGTCGTGAACCTCTGGTGAAGAGCATTTGCACATGGAGTAAGCCTGTTACAGCTTCAAAGCGTGCCCTCACCAGAAGTTAGCTACTTGTTGATTAACTAACCAATGTTTACCAGAACTTCTCTTAAACGTCCAGCAGCACAACCATCTGCACCTCTTCTGGTGCTCCGGGTTTGCCTGGGGTGCCGTGCAAGTGTGCTGCACATACATTGTGGAAAACGCCACAGCCAAAATGGCGGCACCCAGAGGAGAACCACCTCCTGGATCAAATCAGGTAAGTATTCTATTGGGGTGGGGGCAGCCAAAGTTGACTAGCACTCCTAGTGCAAGTGCTAGTCAATATTGGTTAATTGGATTAACCAATGGATTAACCAATGGATTAACATTGGATCGTGCTACCATCCTCCCCATATTACCATAGGGGAATCAGAGCTTAAGACAGTCCTACAGTTCAGCTACCTGGGGAGCATCATCTCCTTGGATGCTAAGATCGACAATATCCTAGCTGGAAAATCCACACCTATGTGATCTTGACAGGCAGAAGCAGAAGGTGGTGTGCTGAGACAGTACATAAGGACCGTTAAGAGCGTAGTACTCCTCTTCATTCACGTTCATTCCTCCCTCCAGTGTAGATCTTGCCTCAGGCTTTTCCACTGAAATATGTGGAATTTATTTAGATAAGCATACATGACAAGGCCCCTAGATTTTAATTATACCAAAGCATCATTAAGTGCTTCTAGGAGAGCTGAGCACAGTAGATAAGACTCGGTATGTGTTAAGTAGTCCTTTTTTGTTTATTTTTTACTTGTAAAAGAAAACAGTTTCAAAATCAGCATCGGTTCTGAATGGCAAAAGTAGTAAAGATAAATGTAGTCATAATGTCCACTACGAGAACATAGCTGAGATTGTAGCCTAAGCATCAGGGACATGTCTAGTCTACTTCTGAGTAGCTTCGCAGAAAAAAGACAGATTCCCCATGGGAAAAACAGAGAAGAACCAAGCTGAATATACGAAGCAAGCAAGCATGGCATTTTGGATCTAACACCTTCCTTTATGCCCAGGCTGGTTCCCACATTCTCAGTTTGTAGCCAGTTAGATTCCAATCTAAATACAGTCACCTCTCATTTAATGCAGAGATCCTGTTCCATGCAGCCACCATGTTATGCCAAAACCCCATTGTAAGTTGCATAATAAGTGTCTCAGCCTTTTTCACTTGGCTTCCATGGGAAGCTTTGCGTGAAATGGCCTGGAATCCACTAAGTGACTGCACCCTCCCCCAACCCCTTCGCAACTTACCTGAGGTGTGGACAGGTACACAGGTGCCGCCATCTTGGGCATCCCTGATTCGGCACCAGCATTTGTACATGACACCATCACCAGGGCAACTGCGTGCTGCATCAGCATGCTTACGTGGTGTGTCACATGACCCTCCAACAATAGAAGAGGTGCAAATGGGCCTGCCGGAACCTTACCTGCAGATTCAACCTGCAGCACACATAATTGATATGGGGTGAGTTCCTGCACAGGAGCCTTTTCTGGCTAGGAAATGGCTTCTTCACATGCAGATGCTCCGTCTCAGAGCTCACTCTGCATTGATTACTGGGCCAGGTGCAAATTGGCCCTGTGAATAGGCTTTGAGGTGGGATTGTTCACATGCCAGTCTGCCCCTCCTGAACATTCTCTGCTAGAAAAGGTGGATTTAGAGAAGGCTTGGAAACATGAGGGCCAAACACTACAGTCTCTGGGGCACCCTTTGTTATGTCTGAATGCAGCCCTATACAAACATGATCTATACTATAGGGACAATCATGACTCAATTTTGATTACTCCCTGCATGCTCTACGCATGATCAGATCTTTTTAGCCTGGTAGCTAATGGCAAACCAGTGCAGCTGTTTAAGTACTGGCATAACCTATGGCCAAACTGGCATCCCACTCAACAACCTGGCCATTGCATTTTGTACTAGTTGCAGGTTCTAGACTAAATAAAAAGGCAGTATTTTATAGTAGTCCAAATGTGCAGTTACCAAGTCGTGAACAGTGGTCATGCTCCTCCTGTGAAGCAGGGGCACAATGGAAGATGCTTATGGGCACTTTTTGTCACAGACGATGCACACAGATTTCACAACCTTTATAGTGCAACAAGATCTCATTTGTAGAAGTTTTTGGGCTGTTATGCCGTGTTCCAGGTTTCTTCTTCTGAGAATCTAAAAAGAGAAACAAGATCTACTAAGATACCAGTCACCCTTGACTTGGCAAAGAGCAAAGACCTCGGATATAGCAGCTACCCGTATATTCCGGCGTATAAGACTACTGGGCGTATAAGATGACCCCCAACCTTTCCAGTTAAAATATAGAGTTTGCGATATATTCACAGTATAAGAAGATGACACCTGGTCTATAAGACAACCCCCAACTTTTGAGAAGACTTTCCTGGGTTAAAAAGTAGTCTTATATGCTGGAATATATTGTATATCCAAAAGTTTAGGTTCTCTGAAGAAGAAACCTAGAACATGGCATAACAGCCCAAAAACTTCTACAAATGAGATTGAATCCAGCCGTGAAAGCCTACATACGTCCAAGAGCACAGTTGACTAGAATGCAGAAATCTCTGGGGTCTTAGGAGGCACCCAGGGGCTAGCAACGCAAATAAGAGCTGTTGATTAGATGAATCATCCTGGCCTCCACATAAAAATGCATTCTGATTGTCACCTGCAATTAAACAGTAAGCTAGGAGAGAAAATGCTGTTGCACTTATTTATTTACATTTTTCTCTTGCAGTATACTGTATGGCCTTAGGGCACATTATAACAGATTTAAAATTCAATGAAAAGGAAGCTAAAATTATATTAAAATTACAGTGCTCAGAAGGGAAGGATGGACTCCTCAATTAACTGAAGGTTTAGGTAAAGAGATGTGTCTTTGCCAGACATCTAGATATGTATATTGAGGGTGCCTGATGCATCTCAGAGAAAAGACTGTTAATATTTAAAACTAGGGATGTACACAAATATTCAAAATGTTCAAAATTCGCTTGAATCAAATTTCTCTAAATTCAAATTTAAATATTCAAACAAATTTTGAATTTTTGAATCTATTCATTCAAATTATTCAGACATTCGTATGTGTACAGATACGTACACGATGCGTACTTTCCTGCATCCATACACATTTGTATGGATCCATATGGGATGAAATCGGGATAAATATGGGATGTGTGCGGGTGCGGGAAAGATGCATCCGGGCAAGCATGCATCGTGTACATATATGTACAAATACGAATGTCCAAATAATGTCGACATTTTTATGTGGAAATTCTAATCAAAAATTCCAACGAATAGATTTGAATATATGCAATTCGAATTGAATGTGAATACATTCAAATTTTAAAGATTCGGAACAGTTTGCATTTTCAGATATTCAATTTGAATTGAATCGATCCCCAAAAATTGCATTTGTGCACGCCCGTAGAGAAGGCCGGTTGCATGGGGGTGAAAACTGGGGTTTAATGCTTAGGTGTTTCCTCTAGGCTGGAGAAAGGAAGGATGTCTCTAGAGGATATGATATTTGCAAGAATTCGAGAGCAGCTGAATGCCCAGAAGCAATTGGTGGACTACTGTGTGAAACAGGATGCTGGGCTAAATAGGTTTGGCCTGATCCAGCAGGGCTCCTCTTTTGTTCTTATAATCCTCTGTTTTCATGCTGACCCATGTAAGTGTGAACAGCAGTAGGGCCATTTGCCGAGTAAAAGAAGGGAGACTTCCTGGGCCTTTTTGCACTAGCCGGTATATTGGTGTAGTCTGGTTCTGAGCCTCTGTCTTCTGCACTCTGGTGTGGCCTAAAGAGGCTGCATCCTTTGTTGGGCCACTCCATTTACATTGGACAGAGGGTAGACCAGTGTAGACTGCCAAAACGGCCACATACAGTTGGATATCTGTAAACCTCATAGGGCTTATGTAAGGCTTATAAGAATATACTACAAAATCTGTGAGCTGTCCTATGCCTGTGTCAGTGTATGTGGAGCATAAAATTCATAATGCTTCTCATAATTTGTACAGGCAAAAAAGTGAGACAACAAAATGATATTGATCCTGAAGATACTAAAGTAACACAATGGAAAAAAGTATAATAAAAAGGCGAGCTGTTAGACCAAACTGCCAAAAAAAACCCCTATTAATATCATTCAATTCTAGTTCACAATAGGTGAACATCTGGGCAAGTGGATTTGCACTGGCAGTAGGTGCTTATAGCCTACAAGCGTCCTCTGCCTTCCCAGATGTTCATCTGTTGTGAATTAGCTGTGGCGCATGACATCATGCACCACAAACTCACCAATCCTTACCCCATGCGACAGGGAACTTATCTTACGCATCCAGTCAACAACCATTTGCACCTCTGCCAGCTGGGGAGGTCATTGGAGCTGCCATGCAGGTGCGCTGGCAGCTCACATGACCACCTGTCAAGACCATGCAGAGTGTCAGCGCTGTAGCGATGGCGCTGATACAGGTGCAGTTGTGCAGGGTGCTACTCTCAAGATGGCGGCACCCTGCAGAGGAGCAACCCGGTGGTCGAACACAGGTGAGTAATCAATCGAGTGGGAGCTGGGCTGTCAGTGACCAGCGCTCGCAAGTGAGCACAAGTCAACCTTGGTTCACCACACACCTTTCCCATCCACGGGATGGGAAGGGAAGTGCGAAATCAGCCCTAGTTCCAAAGAATGTTCAACTAAAGGTTCCCTGTGTCCCTGTCTCCATATATTCATACCGTGTTTAAGCTCCTACACTGTCACAACCCTCAACTGTGTTGTCCTTATCCCACAGTGCTTTAGCAGGGACATTCACTTACTTCTTCTGTGTGGGCTGAGGACTTTGCTGGGACCTGCAGAAACTTTCCCCAAAATGGCCGACTTCTGGTCCCATATCTGGTCTGTCACTGCAGAAGAGTTCCTGGAGTGCTGCAAAGAACAAAGCATGTCTCTTCTGCTTCTGTCATCTTCATGGCGTGCCCTCGCCTCTTGCTGCCACTCAAGATGGTGGATGGTGTTTTAACGTTGAAACTGTTTTAGTGCCCTTGCAAAGGAGGAAAATAGGACCTAATTCTATATATTGTTGCCACACTCTACCTCCCACTGGCTGCCAGGTCCTCCACCCTACCATTTCCGAGGAGTACCACTGGTTCCAACTCCCATGTGAACAACGTTGCTTTGAAAGGGAACAGTTTAAGCATATATTTAGTTTCCGGCAAATAGCATATTTTCACCATGGTGAAGCGTCTGGTTTGGGCCCTTTGCTCTTCAGTTCTCTTGCTACACGGCGCCCCCTAGAGTCTTGCTTTTCAAGAAATTTGATTGTCCTCCCATTAGGGTGGAGCGGGGATGGAACCGACTTAGCTGTGTGCAATTTTTCTCAAGACATTGCTTGGTAGTTAATAATTATTATCTTGAATATATTGCCTCGTCTTTGTTCTCTTTGCCTGGGTACAAGCTTTCTGGAATGCATGCAAAGTATTTTGCTTTAGAAAACTACAGGGGCAGGCTGACCTTGGAGGCAGAATCATAGTATTCTGACAGGAAATGACAAATCACCTACCGCCTCCCCCCGTTTCTTATCCGGTGAAGCATTCTTAATAGAAGCCTCTCCATGTACAGTAAATACTTGGCACAGTGTAGTACATGTACTTCCAACATTTCCCCCACCACCACCCCCTTAAACTCTCGGTTGGGGACTAAATTTAAACCTATACTAACCATTTTGTGGAGCACCAACCTGCTTCATAGATCAGTTTTGCTGCCTTTGATTCACAACCGCAGGGAAGGCTTATTAGAAGGCAAATACCAAACGCAGTTTCATGCTGATAAGTGATACGCAGGAGCTGTCTCCCACTTTTTCTCCCTGTGGATTCTTCTGCACTCCTTGATGTTTCTGCAGCTATAAAAATGCAAAAGCCCTGCCCCATCTTGATTTGGCAATGCTAATTTTTCCTCATTCTTTAAAGCATTTGTGTGTGTGTATGTGCGTGCGTGCATGTGCGCATGTGTGCGCATGCACTGATCTAGGGCTGTTTAATGGAAGAACTGGGTTCAAGTTCCTAGTTGGCCATGAAAATCCAATAAATGACCTCAGGTCAGATCCTGTCTCTTAGCCTTACTTATGCAAATCCTCTCTTTTGTGGCTCTGTTGCTTTAAGGCTGTGTTCAGAAGAGGTTAAAAACGTGGCAGACATCTCATCCTGCAACATGTGGGTTATATGGTCCTGGACCAGGGCTGTGCATGAGGGGAAAAAAATATCACATTTGTTTTGCTATCATATTGAAAATCTAAAAAATCATTTTGTTAGCAAATTGTTAAATTGAAAAAACAGATTTTCACATTAGTTTTTGAACTTTTCACAACCTTTTTTGTGACTTTTTCCTATGTTAAAAAAAGTCCCTTTTCATGCTCCAAAACACAACGAAATACAAATATTCATTTGAATAGTTTGTTTTCACAAGTTGGAGATTAATACACTCTGATCAAATTTTTGGATATTCAGAAAAATGGATTTTCGATTCAGTGTGAATGTCTACAAATTTGAAATATTCAATCTAATTTGTGAATATAAATCTTATTTTACGCATCCCTATCCTGGACACTTCCTGCCTGTTCTCCATCACTGAGATCTAAAAGGATGGGAGAGAGAAAGCACTTTCTGGGTCCTTCTGCTTTCTGCCAGCAGAACAACAAAGAAAGCACATTGATGGTTGTAAAACCTGCCATATGGACATGGGTTAGGCTACCAATGCTTCCAGGGACTTGTATGATCAAAGCCTGAATGTGCACACCTTTCTTCTGGATGGGCAAAAATGGGCACAATTACCATGGCAACGGTGGGGTTGCAGATGGTCTGGGATAGACTGTCTACACTGCAAGCTCTGATAGTATAGTTGGAGACAGCGCTTGTGGCGTGAATGTAGGCCACCATCCCTGTACTTAACTGGAATACTCATTTGAGACAGTTAAGTGCAAAGAGGCCTATACAATCTAAAAAGACACGACACACGTGGAAAGGGAGACTTCAGGGAGGGAATCAGGGAGTTGCATTCACTACCTACCGTATTTTCCGGCGTATAAGACGACTGGTCGTATAAGACGACCCCTAACTTTCCAGTTAAAATATAGAGTTTGGGATATACTCGCCATATAAGAAGACAACACCCGGCGTATAAGACGACCCCCGACTTTTGAGAAGACTTTCCTGGGTTAAAAAGTAGTCTTATACGCCAGAAAATACAGTATTTGTTACTGATATATAAAAGTCCTAAAGAACCTTACCCAAAGAAGTTATCCAAAGAAAGACCTCCTTTCCTAGATCTCTGTGCTGGAGGCCTCCTTGCCTGAGGAGATCCATCTGCAACATCTCTTCTGCACTGTCCAACTTATGGAATAATCTGTTTCTGATAGGCTGTTGACTGGTGCCTTTTCTCCAGAAACAGCAACGCTTCTTCTCCTTCCTTTTGAAATATTTAGCAAACAAACCGCCAGATGCACAGTGATTCTGCCAGAAGCCATATTTCACTTCAGCTGCACCAGAATCCTTACGGCAGGAGAAGACTTTTGCTTCCAACCTGCAAGATGGTTGCTTTGCAGCTCAGTTGGGAAGGAAGGTGTTAAGAGTTGGGTGAAAGGTGCTCACTCAGATTCATCTTTTCTTCCTCTCCCTACCATGAAATGGCTGCTTTTCCTTGCAGTGTTTCTTTTCATAAAAGTGTGAAACTAGAGGCTTTTTCGCACTGCAACGCGTTCCGTGTGGAACGCGTGCAGGCGGGAAGCTTAAGACACTTCCGGGCGCTTTTACCGTTCACACACAGGCACGCCGGAACGCGTTCCGGCGCGCCTGTGTGTGAACGGTAAAAGCGCCCGTAACTGTCTTGGCCCGGCAAAGGCTGGCCAGGGGCGGGGATTCGGCCGGCAGCGCTGCCGCCCATTGGGTGAGAGCACCCAAGGGGCAGGCAGCGCTGTCAAGCCACCCGCCCCGCGCTTTGTGCCAGCTCTACAGGCCCGGATCGGACCCGGGGGACCTGGCACGAAGATGCCCGGGCACCCGGGCACCCATCATGGGGCCCGGGGCAAGGCCCCTATGGGGCAGGACCCCTTTGAAGATCAGAGCCCCTGGCTCTAATCTCCAAGGGCTCACCCCGCACCCCGAACTCGCCCATCTACAGGCTGCAGGCGCCTGGATCTAGGCGCCTCCAGCCCGCAGATGAGTCCCCCGCCCCCCCAGTCCCCAAAACCCCCACCCCCAACCACCTTCGGCCCGGATCGGGCCCATCTTCGCTCTGTGGGTGCCTACATCGAGGCACCCACAGAGCGAAGATGTTTCCCCCCCCTCCCCCAGGGCCCTGGGAGGACGCACGCGCGATGGATCACCTACCTCGTGGCCGTCCAGTGTCCGACTGAGGGTGGCATTGTGGGATCGCGCAGGATGCAGCCCACTTAGGCCCCCTATTGGACAAGCAGTTCACGTCCTGCGCGATCCCACAATGCCACCCTCAGTCGGACGCTGGACGGCCACGAGGTAGGTGATCCGTTGCGCGCGCGTCCTCCCAGGGCCCTGGGGGAGGGGGGGAAACATCTTCGCTCTGTGGGTGCCTCGATGTAGGCACCCACAGAGCGAAGATGGGCCCGATCCGGGCCGGAGGGTGGTTGGGGGTGGGGGTTTTGGGGACTGGGGGGGGGCGGCTGATCTGCGGGGCGCTCGCGCCCCGCAGACGGCCACGATGGGGGCGGGAGGGACCCTTGGGGGACCGGAGCGATGCGCTCCGGTCGACCAAGGTGTTCCTCGCCCCCAGCCAGCCCAACATCGACCTCCTGCCACCCCGGAATGGGGCTGCAGGAAGCCGATGCTGGTGGCTCCCCGGCTTCGGCAGCCCGATTCGGGCTGCCAGACCCGGGAAGGAGCCACGTCCCGGCGGCCGTCGGAGGCAACAGATGGGACGCACCAAATCGGGGTTCCCCTGTCCCATCTGCCAGGGTCACTGACCCTGGCAGATGGGAAAGGGGAACCCCAATTCGGTGGGTCCCGTCTACAGGCTTCGCCGCGCCGGCGCAATCGCCGGCCCGGCAAGTTGGGCCCTGGGGGCGTGCCGACGGCTGTCAGGGAGAGAAGCATGCGAACGCTTCTCCCCCAGAACGCGCCGGGGCGGCTCGTACGCGTAGGAACGGATGCAGAGCACTTTAAAGTGCTCTGCATCCGGAACGCGTGGAGGACAGCTCCGGACACGCCGGGACGGAAACCCGGCCGCAGCAATGCGTATGCTGCGTCCGAAGCTGTCCTCCACGCGTTCGGGAAAGGCCTGTGCGAAAAGGCCTTAGTTCAGTACAGGATGGGCTTAACTTAATTGATGTAGTTTGAACTTAGTTTTGATCAGTGCCAAATCAGTTCATTTTAAACTTGGATTGCCTCCAGAAACCAGCTAGATACCATGGTAGGAGACAGCAGTGTGGGGGATTTCTTCCGCATCATTATTGCTTCCTGCCTAGACAGTACAGGGGCCAGTGCTGTCTTTGTGCACTTTTGTGGTGTGCAATCTGGGCAATCCAGCTACCATTGAATCCCCAGGTGTACACATCACCACCACTACGCGTGAGTGATTGCTGTTTCAGCCTCCATGCGTGTGTGGTGGGCAAGGCAACAGTTGCTGATTTGTCCACATAGTGAATAAAAGCACTGTTGCTCGAGATTCCACAACCAGCACTGGCTTTTCCAGCAATAGTATTCTGTGTTTTTGTGTGTATGTGGGGGGAGCAGGACTCTGGTGGGGGTTCCTACAATACATGAGGCAACCCACCATAACAGTGCTTTAATGTCTATATGTTCACCCCAACTGAACAGGGCCTTGTAATGTAACCATGCATACTTCTGTTAAGGTGTCTCTTTGCAATAATCTGCCTTTAGGTCCACCTAAATCAGTGATGGCCAACCAATGACATGCGTGTCACAGGTGACACGCCAAGCCCTTTTGGGCGACACACATGGTCACCCTGGCACCTGGGCGTGTAGTGCTTGCTTGTGCTTGAAGTGTGCAAAATGCCAACTTTCAATGGAAGATTTAGCAAACGAAATTCAGCAACAAGTCACTAATGTAAAGAATTACTGTATTTTCTGGCGTATAAGACTACTTTTTAACCCAGGAAAATCTTCTCAAAAGTCAGGGGTCGTCTTATACAGTGGGTGTTGTCTTCTTATAGGGCGAGTATATCCCAAACTCTATATTTTAACTGGAAAGTTGGGGGTCGTCTTATACACCCAGTCGTCTTATACGCCGGAAAATACGGTATTCATTTTTGCCCTTAATAAATACATATATCAAAAATATAACTTTTTTACTAGTGCTACAAATATCACAAAATTATGGATATTTCTAGAAGTGACACAGCACCTGAGTTAAGCTAGGTTTTCTTGTGAATTTTGACACACCGAGCTCAAAATGTTAGCCATCACTGACCTAAATCCTTTTCAGCACTGGGCCTTATTCTAGAATGTATTCTGGAATAGGGGCCCTGCAGTAATTTGCACTGGCATGCAGACAGTAGGCACCTATTCCAGGATATATTTTGGAATAAGCACAGTACAGAATTTTAATCCAGCTTCAGTCTACCTACCATGGAGGATTGGTGTATCAATGGCTCCTGGAAGGATGTCTCTAAAGACAATTTGCAGAGGGTTGAGGGCAGGTGAACGTTTTGCCTTCATCTTCTGCTTGAGATGCCCATAAATGGTGGGCCATGGTGTGAGACAGGATGCTGGACTAGAAGGGCTGTGGCCTGATCCAGTAGGGCTTCTCCTGTGTTCTTATGCTCTTGTCTTCAAAGTGGGAGAACCCATCAGCAAAGTGACTAGTCATTTTCTTTCTACGTTATCTAAACCAAATGTGGATTTTCAGTTTTAGATAATACGATAAGCAAACTGCTTGTCATTATGCTGATGTGTTCTCTTACTCTGAAAGTGGACTGAAGCTGGATTAAACCTCATGTGTAGATGGGTCCCCAAAACCTTCCTCTTCACCTTTGAGCTTTATTTTCCTTCCCTTTGCATTACTGGCTGACTGACTGAAAGTTTCTCCTCCCACCCCAAGCATCATGCTAGTAAATATCCTTTCTTTTAGCTTTTAACCATCATAACTATGTAAATAGCTTGTCTGTTGAGCAGTGTAACACATTTGTTCTTTCCGCCTCATGTTTCTGTTAATTGTCTTATACATTTGTGCGCTTGGATTTCAGGTCGCAAATTTAAGAAGTTTAATAAAGTCAAAGTTCTACGCGCATTGGATGTTGTGGCACTCCAACAGCCCACAGTCCTTCCCAATGAACACCAAACCCTGGTACAGAGGCTGTCTTATTCTCCGACTCAAGATGTTCAGTTTATTCCTCCACTGATCAGCGTCTTGCAAGGCATTGAGCCAGAAGTGGTCTATGCAGGTTATGACAACACACAACCGGAGACTCCAAGGATTTTGTTGACCAGCCTCAATCAGTTGTGTGAAAGGCAGCTTCTCTGTGTAGTCAAGTGGTCCAAATCGTTGCCAGGTAATGAGACCTTTAGATTTTTGTGATGGTACCACTTTAATCTGGCTTCTCTAATAATGTTGGGTTTATTCCGAGTCATAACCAGAGTTATGGGTGGGACTGGAAAAGACAAGCATTCACACAGAGAGTAGGCACCAAAAGCTGTTAAGTCTAGGCACCTCAGGAATAGCAGGAGGGAGACAATTCCATAAAATAGGGGCTACCACAGAGAAGGCCTGACAGCATTTGTATTTTGTGGGTCCCACAGTAAGACCTCTCCAGATGATCACAGGGTTCTTCCAAAGTTTAAATGAGGGAGGTGTTCTTTAAGGTATCACGGTCCCAAGTTATTTAGGACCTTATTTGCCAAGCATAAGATTTTGAACCTGGCCTGGTAGTTAGGTAGTAGTCAAAGACATTATGAAGACACTGCTGTGGTCAGTGGAACAAAAGGTTTGTAATATTTTTCTGTAAAGATTTTAAAGCATATACTGGAGAAATACTGTAGCTGTTATGGGTATTTATAACAGTGAACTTCCTGTATGGACAGAGGTTCAGCTACTGGACATTATTTGGAAAATCCACCATAGAATGGTCCAGGGGACAGGCAACTTCAGGTGATTTAAATAGTCTGCTCAAGGAGGAGAGAGATGAATGGAGAAGCCATTGTTATAGCTGGAAAATTTTATTTGAAATGCTTCTTTAACCCTGGCCTTCTCTTTTCCTCTTCAGCAGTCTGTCAATCAGCAGAAGCTGTCTGCTCCTCAGGAAGCATGTGATTTTTACACAGGCAGTGTTTTTTCCGCCCAGATTTTCCAAATGAAGTTGGAGACTCTGAAATAAATACAGAACTTAAACCTGAGGCCTGTTCGCACTACGGTCTCTAGTGCATAATTAGTGAACTCCTGGGGTAGAGCATACCCATGTGGAGTAGGCTGTTACGGCCTCCAAACATGCCCTCCCTCCCCAAAAGTTCACTAATCATTGATCAGGCGTGGAGCACAAATTTGTGCTCCGCACGTTAACCAACGTTAACCAGGGACTTACCTGAAGCGTCCAGCGGCGCAACCATTCACTCTTGCCGGTGCTCCGGGGTTGTTTGAGGTGCCGAAGAGCGCCCTGGCACCTCAAACAACTCCAGATGCGACTGTACAGAGCGTCAGCATTGTCAAGGCGATGGTGCTGATGCATCCACAGTCACATAGAGCGCCACAGCTAAAATGGGCGCACTGCCCATCAGAGGACCAGGCCCTGGATCAAGGAGGGTATCGGATCCTGCGGGGGAGGGAATGGCCAAAGTTGACTAGTCCTCAAGTGCAAGCACTAGTCAACATTGGTAAATTGCACTCCTTTCTCATCCAGTGGACGGGAAGGGAAGTGCAAAAATGCCCCTATTGTCTCCCTCCTTCCAAAATACTTTGGGCCCATTAGTCTCCACCCCGTCTGGAGACACACAAAAAACAAGTGTGCCAAACTAATTTATTTGTTTGTTATTATTTTTATTATTTTGTCGTACAAAGATAAAAGATCACCGTTGGGGTTTCCAAAAATAAACTCCCATACATATAAACAATATATTAATACGTTTTGTTGACTTCCACTGTTCTTCCGTGGCTCCTCTTGAATTTCTTCTTCTGTGATGCTCCCTTTGAGCTCTCCATTCTCCATTAAGCTGCCATCTTGAGTTACTTCCTCTTCATGTCCAGCAATTAAAAATCCATTCTCTAGTTCTTATAGAAAGTCAATAAAATGTTTCCAGTCTTCTACAAACTTATCAACAGTTCTATTCTTGATTAAATTCCATCAGTTTGTTCATCTCTGCTAGGTCAGTTAGTTTAATCAGCCAATTCTCCACCAAAGGTATTTCCCCCTCCTTCCATTTTTGTGCATACAAAATTCTTGCCGCTATTTATTTATTTAATGCATTTTTGTTGCATTCTTATCCTGCCCTATACCCAAAGGTCTCATGGTGAGTAACAGTATTAAAACAAAATTTAAAAATGAACATTTTGAAACAATAACAGTGTCTGAAAGGCAGGAGAAAAGGCCGAGTTGAGTGCCTAAAAACCTGAGGACTCCCCCTTTCTACTATCCCAGGCAAAGCCACAGCATGCTCCAGTGGCAGGAAACTTTCTCCACTGGCCACTGGCAAGGCATTGCTTTTGATGGCTATGAGAATCCTCAGGCCTCTTCAGACTTTGCCCAGTAGTCAACAATTAGTGAACTTCTGATAAAGAGCATCCGCACATGGAGCAGGCTATTATAGCCTTCAAGCATGCCCTGTCTTCCCAGAAGTTCACTAATAGTTGATTAGATATAGAGCACTAACTTGTGCTCCATACAATTGCCAATGTTGACAAGAAGCTTACCTGAAGGATCCAGTGGCACGACTATTCGCTGTTCTTCTAGTTGTCTGCGGTTGGTGGGGGAGCGGCGGCGGCATCTGTGCAGGCATGGTGGTGTTGGTGTCCGTGATCAATCACTGACCTCTGACCCCAGGAGTGGCATCTGGTCATTAAGTCATCCCGTCATTGAATCGTGAGAGGGGCATTTGATTAGTAACCAAGTAGTGGGTGATCAGCTGACATGTGAATAGTCCATCTTTATCAAAAGCTTACCAGCCCTAGTTCACGACAGCCTAATCAGCTAAGTGCAGAAAGGCCTGAGCCTCTGCTGTGCTTCAGCTTGTGCTGCTGGTACCACTGCTCCTCCTCTCATTTGCCTTTCTTGACCACACTTCCCTGACAACAAGAGCTTGCCACTGCTTGGTCACTCATCTCCCGGGTTTTCACAGCCTCGATAATTCGGTTGCCTGTAGCAGCCATTTCACACATGGCTGCAGAAGCCTCCGTAGCTTCCTGCCCAATCTGACCCAAAAGTGAGTCGCCCTTGAGATTATTTTCTGTAGCCACCAATGTGTCAGTAAGACGTCTGTCTGGTGCTGGGGAAGAGAGACTCCAATGCATATGTTGTTTTTATTGATTGTGCACACTGGTTTATCTGTTTGCATGTCAGCCTTTCTGAGTGCCCAGGGAAATGAAAAGTAGCATGTTTTTTTTTCATAGTTACATTCTTCTGTCTCGACCATCTGCTTTTCAGGATTTCGGAATTTACATATTGACGATCAGATAACCCTTATCCAGTATTCATGGATGAACCTAATGGTCTTTGCCATGGCCTGGAGATCTTACAAGCATGTCAGCGGCCAGATGCTGTATTTTGCACCTGATCTAATATTAAATGAGTAAGTAGAACATTCTGGCATCCCCCCCTTTGGTTTTTAAGTGCAGAATGTATTAAACCATTCACAGAACTTGGCACTGAGTCAGCTACAATTGCAAGCTCCTTCCCCTCTGACTATATGCCCAGGACTGAGCTCCAAACAGATACACTCAGGCACCAAGCCCAAGCCTCACACAAACTGGCAAACTTTCTCCAAAACATAAGGAATTCACCTATACAAATCTACCTGCAGCACCAGCTTCTGTACCAGCAACTCCTTTTTGGCAGCTCTCAACAGGCTAGCACACTTCAAAGGGGATCCGTCTTCAGCCCATATGCTCTTCAGTGGTTTTTCTGCAAGGATATTTAAAACTGTACTCTTTAAAGTATCTTAATACAACTTTAAATGTGGGGTGTCAATGTGGTTCACAAATTGAATAAACTCAACCAGTCCCTTGCCGTCTTCTCCTTTGCTCCATATGAGAAGGGGGAAAGATGGTGGTGTGCAGACACCCATTTGTTCCACAGGTAGATGTCCAGATGCATGGAGGGGGGCGAACTGTGTGAACTAATAGTGCACATGTGAGTAATTTCCTGCTTTGGTCGTGGGGTTAGAGTGCTGGCCTCATATCTCATATTCAGTGGGTTTGATTTTGCACTCCGCCAGCTGGGTGACCTTAGGCTAGTCACAGCTCTCTTCTGAGCTGTCATTGCCCCACCTGCCTCACTGGGTGTTTGTTGTGAGGAGAAGAACAGAAAGCTTTGTCAGCCGCTCTGAGTCCCCTTAAGGGTGAGAAAAGCGGGATAGAAAAGCCAACTCTTATGTCTGAGAGCATCTGGAAGCTTGCCAACTTGCCCCTGGTGAAGCTGTGGAGAAGTTTTTACTTCTACTCAGCTCTCAACTGTTGGGGCAACTTGTGGATGCCCCTGGACACTCCAGGTCAGTGGAGGCAGCATGGTGTGCGAACAGACTTCCCCTGGAATGGCCGCAGTCACTCCGGACAGGTAAGTGTGAACGGACCCTAACACTGAGGATTGTAGATTTGAATGCTGCCAGGTGCCCTGCTTGTTGGTAATAAACAACTGGTATTCATGTCCACAACACATATTTTCAAACTCAAGATGTTTATTTTGATTTTCTCTGTCTTGTCAATTTTAGGGATGGAATAAGACAGAAGATGAAAGAGTCATCGTTCTACTCACTGTGCTTGTCCATGTGGCGGATACCACAAGAGTTTGTCAAATTACAAGTAACCACTGAAGAGTTCCTCTGCATGAAGGCCTTGCTTCTTCTAAGCACAAGTAATACAGATTTTCTGGTATTCTTTGTACAAGCATTTGCAGAGTTGTATTGTTCAACCTATGTGAACACAAATAGATGTCCCACCTCCCTTTTGGCACCAGCATTTAATTGTGGAGGCTTGGGGTTTAGTGGCAGAATAGATTTGGTGTGGGAATTTAAAAAGAAAACAAACATAAACCTCACTGGCCGCTATGAAGTAACGTCTACTTGAGTTCTGGTATTGGCATCAAATGTGGATTCATAGTTTTGTTAGCTTATGTTGGCATAGGTTACAGAGGCCAAGTATACAGTTGTGGGAGACAGGATTTGAGAAAAGGGAGAAAAAATGTTTTTGTTTTTATGTATTTTACCCATTTTTGTTTGTTTGTTTTCTTCATTATTTAACAGTACCGTTGGAAGGTCTCAGAAGCCAAGGCCAGTTTGATGAAATGAGATCAAGTTACATTCGAGAACTAGTCAAAGCCATTGGGTTGCGGGCGAAGGGAGTTGTGGCTAGCTCTCAACGTTTCTACCAGCTGACAAAACTGATGGACTCCATGCATGATGTAAGTTTCTCTTAGCAGTCTTTAAGGTCTTTACTTAAGGATGAAAAATGCTTTGGATGCAGATCTTGGGTTCAGCCCCCAGCATATCATAAAATCATAGAGTTGGAAGGGACCTCCAGGGTCATGGAGTCCAACCTGCTGCTCAATGCCTCCTTCTCATATCCCCCAAATTGTCAGTTGGCCACCTTCTGAAATGCTGTACTGTCATTTTGTGCTTAGTCCAGTGGTTAAGAGCAGCGCAGTGGCACAGTAGTTAAGAGGAGCAGGCTAGAACCCAAGAATCCCTCAGCTTGAACCCTCACTGTGCCATGGAAGTTCACAGGGTCTTCACAGCTATGGCTTAAATGGCTTCACTGCATTGTGAGCGCCATGGGAAAAGCAGATATAGGAAAGCTCAACAGAACATTCAGAGTGGAGTCACTAAGGTAGTGAGATAGATCATGCATCATCTTTCTGGCAGCCCCTATGGACAACCCAATGCCCATTTGGGTTTGATCAATCCCAGTTTGATGAAAAGGGAAAACTCAGATAATAGTACACTCCAGGTACAGGAAGACTATTCACATTTCTGGCCGGTGAGGGACGCTCCTCAAGGCCAGAAATGCTAATGGTCCTCCATGGACTGGCCCGTGCCACTGCAAAAGCCGGGGTCCTGCCTCCTTGCTAGCTGAACCAGCCGCCGCTAGCCACATCAAACAGCCTATAACGCACCGGCAAGCCAAGGCAAAGGGGTGGAACCAATCCCAGCAACATTTGGGGGCATGTGCCCCATCGCCCATTGTGGATCAGCCCCTGGCCAGCTTGGTGCTGTGGCCCTTTCTGCACTGGGCCTTATTCCAGATTATATCTCAGAACTGGGGCCTGCTATCTATATGTTAGTGCAGACTATGGGTCTATTTGCACTACAGCCAGTAGTGCATGATTATTGAACTCCTGGTGAAGACATCTGCACTTAGAGGAGGCTGCTACAGCCTCCAAGCCTGCCCTGCCTCCCCGGAAGTTCACTAATTGTTGATTAGGTGTGGAGCACGAACCAACCTTGATCAACACCTTACCTGAAGCATCTGGGCAGTGGCCATCCGCACCTGTTCTGATGCTCTGGGGTTGTCTGAGCATCAGTGTCATCATGGCAACAGTGTTGATGTAAGCACAGTCATGGAGGGCATCACAGCCAAAATGGTGGCACCCAGAAAAGGACCTTGAATCACGTAAGCATTCAGTCGCGGGGGGCGGGGGGGGGGAGTTAAAGTTGACTAGGGGTGTTTTTCCACTGTCAAAAAGTACCCATGTTTGCACCCATTTAGGACCCATTTGAGTGTGAGCCGGATGATCCCATTTCCACCACGGCACCCATTTGGGACCCGATTGTTTCCACTGCCGTGGGGGAAATCCGGATCAAATGGGTACATTTTGGCCTTTATTCCGGATTTTCTGTAGACCCCATTCATGCGGTTTACAATGGCGCCAGCCTGCGGGGAACTCCCTGAACGCAGCAGCCTTGTCCCTGCGCAAGACCACAGCAGCACCTGTGCAAGACACCGGGAATCGGTTCCGACTGGCAACATGGGAATGTGTGCGCAGACAACGCGCTCCATGCCCACCACACACAGCGAGCTGGTCAACGTGCAAATAGTCACGCCACTGGATGCTTGCGTGCTCCACACCTAACCAGTAATTAGTGCACCTCTAGTGAGGCGGGCACACTTCTAGGCTGTAGCAGCTTAGGGGACGTGCATCTGCTCTTTACCAGAGCTGCACTAATTGCTGACCAGAAGCCTAAGTGCGTAGAGGCCTGAGCTCTGAAGCCCCTGCAAAGTATACATCCTGCCTGGATGTACCCTAAGTGTTAGTGTTAGTTCCAGTAATGTCCACCCATTTGCTGTTGCCCCACAGCACTGAAAGTTTCATAGGCAATAACTGGACAGAACCAAAGGGAGAACTTGGGAATCATCCAAACGTGTCGGCTCTGCTTATGATTTCTGGTTTTGTGTTTTAAATGCAGCTTGTGAAACAACTCCATCTGTTCTGTTTGAACACATTTCTCCAGTCCCGGTCTTTGTGCATTGAATTTCCAGAGATGATGTCAGAAGTAATTGCTGCGCAACTACCCAAAATCCTGGCTGGGATGGTGAAGCCCCTTTTCTTTCACAAAAAATGATTTTTTTTCTCCTGACTCTTCATCTTATTTGTAAAGAACACACCGACACACACACACAAAAAGTACATTTTTGAAAATTCATGGGAATTTGGGGTGGGGAGGAGCTAGAATTTTGCAGTACCAAGATATTGTAACCTCGGTTCCAATTCACATATGTTCCTGTTTATGTCTGTAAACCTGCCATTGCTGTGCGGTGTCTATGTGGTGAACTTTTGATTCCTTTGCAACCATTTTTTTTTTAATCATGACCAATGTTTTATAATAGGCCTGAATGAATTTCTCCTGAAGAGAATGCATAAGAGACCTGGTTTGTTTGGGTTTTTTCTTTTTCTTTTTTAAGAAAAAAGAAAAAGAAAACCTTGTATGTCTTTCCTTCATATTATTCATTTTTAAATTTCTGCAATGGAGTAAAGCTTTAGCTTTTAATAGAGGAGTGTGTGTGCATTGTATTGGCTATATGTGTATATGTACATAAATATGGAAAACATGGTGAAATTAAAAAAGCAGATTGTCTTTTAATTGAGGAATATATTCCTTTCCCTTCCCAGTTTTTATTAGACTTTACAACAGGCTTTGAGGAGACATTTGTCAAATATAAGAAATAAAGAACTCGTGCTTATGTAAATCCTGTATTTGCAAGGTTAGTAGTGGTATCAAGAATGCATTTCTAGATGTAAAATATTTGTTTTTCTTTGTTTTTTTGAGGGGGAGGCAGGAATTCAGCAAAATGCATTTTAGGGGATAATTCTGATACATGGTTTCTGAAAAGGCATAAATATACCGCAGTGCTTTCTCCTAACTGTGATCATGTTCTACACTTACCTGCTCTGGACTGCGCTAGGCGGATGCAGCTTGACCTGTTTTTAGTGGAACAGTTCCTAAGGCCAATTCACAGTTGGCCTCGTAATTTATCACAGGTTAACATCTGGGCAGGTGCATCTAGGAACGCCCCCTGCCTGCCCATATGTTAACTTATTGCAAACTAGCAGTGGTGCACAAAATTGTGCACTCCCCGTACTCCAACCTTCACCAAAAGCTTACCTGTTCTGTCCATCACCGTGACCATTCATGGAGCCACACCAGCACCATCACATGTGCACCAGGCTCTGAAAACAAGATGGCACCCAGACAAAGGTAAGTCTCCGGGCATGTGGGGCTTGGTGTGCCGTGTACTGGTGTTCTCAAGTGTGAATGCAAATACATGTTAGTGGATAATGCACTTTTACCATCCAGCAGATGGGAAGCCAAGTGCAGAAGTGCACCTAGCTTCATTGGTCCAGTTGTTCTGGAACAAGGCCATCTGCATTTGGGACAGGTGTTCCTGGACAACCCATGTGCCTCTCCAAAGCTCAAGCAAGGTTTGGAGCTTGCTGTGAGGTATCTGACAGCCAGGAACTAAAGTTCCTGGCTTTGGAACCCTTGGGGTACCCAGTCTGGTGCACAATTTTGTGCTCTGCCAAAATGTATCCCTCTGCTAAATTAGCCCATGGAAACGTGCACCCTTTTACATGCCTCCCTGGGCCACTTTACTCTTAAACAGACCACAGTAAAAAAGATCTGCTTCTGTCCTGGTCTGGATAGCCATTTGGGGCCATCTAGACTGTTATATGCTCTACCCAGTGCAGATGAAGCATCCTGGCAGGGGGCATGAGCTCTCACCATAGCAGAAGGGATCTAGGCTTTCTTTGCACTATCCTGGGATACCTGGAAATCCAGAAAGGGACTGTATCTTTTATAATGTAAGACCTATTGATCTGGTGACCTTAAATATTAGGAAATGGGTGCAGCATAGTTGCTCAGGAGACTAAGGGCCTTTTCACACTTTGATGATGGGGATGACCTGGGAATGCTCCAACTCAGAGTTTCCATCTTGCAACAGTTCTGAGCATTCATGGCCATCCCCATTTTTGATAGCTGTGGCACAGTAAAGCCTGCATAGGGGCAGGGTGGCTGCAGCTGCACTGTCATGCGCTATGTTAGCCAATCGCCATAGCATTGATCAGCTGGGCATGGGCGCTGCTGTGACAAGACAGATGCTGCCAGCTGGGGACTGTTCACACTTACTCTGCTGCAAGGTAAGATCCAGGTAGGTTTTGGATGGAGCCAGCGTTTGCAAAGTGCACAAAAGCCCTAAGGTACAGTGCTGAAGTTATCTTCTGCAGTTAGTCCATATGTTTTACTTGGACAAACTCCCTTCTCTTTCATGCACACACACACAAAAAAAATGGATAATACTGGGTGAGTCCCACGTGCTGAATTTTCACATGCTAATTTTTTCCCAGGGACTCCACTAACCTTCCTTGTCAGGACAACAGTTATGCTGGTTATGTTGATAATTATCTCTGTTCTCAGTTCAGGCCTGCAAGGTAGGATAGGCTGAAAGAAAGCACTAGTTGAAGACTTTTTTGTGAGCTTCGCACCTGAGCCATGCTTCCCAGCTTCAAAATTACAGCATGGTCCTATTGTAGAGCACACAGGCAGTGATCCCAGAAGTTGCCCATTTTCCATGGATCATGAAATAAGGCAGTGGGGAGCATGGAGCAGGTTACTCAGACCTCTACCATGCACAGGATACTTCCAGTGATGCTTGCTGGCTTTAGACCAGTGCTAGCAACCACACAGTACACGCCTTGGACCTTACTAGGTGCACAATCCAAAAGGAATACTTCAGAGACACCCTCAGGGAAACAATATGTGGTCCTGGTGCTCCCAACACTTCTCCTTAATCCACCTTTTCTAGAATGTTCAGGAGAGGAGGAGGGACAGACTGTGAACAATCCCACCTCAAAGCCTTCTGTAAGTCACCTCAGAGGTTCGTTGTGCTGTGTCTGTGTACAGTCTGAGTCCAGTCTCATAACTAGCTATCCTAAGTAAGCAAAACTCAGGTGCCTAGGCAATCTTAGGATCCGTATAGTGCTTGCAGGCAGCTTACCAAAGAGAAGTTACTGCAGTCTGGCTACTAGAACGAATGCCTAGGTGCATCTTTCAGGCTGGGGTGGGGAGGAAATGGGGCGCTTCTAGGGCCATCTGCTGGGACTCGAGAGCAGGAGAAGGTTTGTCCTTGTCTCTGCTTGAGATGCCCATGAGCATTTGGTGGGCCACTGTGTGCGACAGGATGCTGGACTAGATGGGCTGTGGCCTGATCCAGCAAGGCTTCTCTTATGTTCTTATGTTCTTATGTTAAGTTCCTTTCTTCCAAGTAAACACTCCCTGCTAGCAGGCATGGTGGAGTGGATCATGTTGGACTGCAGTCTGGGAGCTTGGATGTTAGTCTCCTCTCAGCTGTTAAACTCATTGTGGGCTTTTTCACTTTTGGGCAGAAAGTCCAGTCCAGAGACCTATTCACACTTCAGCTGGTAGTCAACAATTAGTGAACTTCTGATAAAGAGCCTACTAATGTGGAGTAGGCTGTTACAGCCTCCAAGCGTGCCTGCCCTTCCCGGAAGTTCACTAATTGTTGATTAGGCGTGGAGCACTAAATCATACTCCACACCTTTACCAGCGTTGTCCAGAAGCTTACCCGAAGTGTCCAGCGGTGTGGCCATTTGCTCTTCTTCCAGTTCTCTGTGGTCAGTAGGTGGGGTAGGTGGTGTCCGTGCAGGCATAGTGGTATTGGCAGCTGTGAACGATCGCTGACCTCTGACGTGACCAGGCCACCAATCCCCAGGAGTGGAGTCCGGTCATTGAATTGCAAGAGGAGCGTTTGATTAGCAACCAAGTAGTTGGTGCTGACGTGATTGGACGCAATGTGCCCCTCTGTTCGAACACATCCCTCTGCAATGGTATCTGAGCATGTCGTGGAATGGCCAATCGCAGCAGCAAGGAGGTAGAACTTCCGGCTTTGTACAGCAATGGGTGGTATGCATGGCTGTTGGTGTGGTGAGGCAGTCGCCTCTAGTACAGAAGCAATCGCACTTAGTGAAGTGCCAGGTACATTTAAGGCAGATTGGGTATCCTAAAGTGCAGATCCCCGACCCATCCTACTTCTTCACTTCCCTTGGACAATGTCCCAGGCAAGTGAAAATGCAAATTGGCTCTGTGTGACCTTAGGCTAGTCTACCCTTCAGACAAACTTACCTCACAGCTCTTTCGTGAGGACAAAATAGAGGTTGGAAAGGAACAGTGTATGCTATGTGGTGTTCTGCGCTTCACTGATGAAAGATGGGTGTAAGTGTAGTAAATAACAAAATAACTTGCTGCCTAGTTGCTTCAGTTCTGTGGCCTCTGAATTATGCTTAAATGAATGGGTGCCTTATTACTTTCTCACAATCCTGGTAAACATTCCGGCCTGTAGATGACACACTAACATTGCCGAGGAAGCCAGAGTTGGCCCAAAAAGGCAAACAACCGCCCCCCAGATTGTCTTCATTCCTGTGACTCAACTTGGCAACAACACAGAAGGATGCTTCTGACAGAAGCTTCTAACTATTTGTCCAGCTATTCTAACCAGAATTGCTGGCTAGAGGTTTGAGACCACAACTTTCTCTTTGCTGTTTCCTTGCTGTTTTCAACCGAAGAGGCTGGGAAACAGAAAAGTCTGAGAAAGGGAGAGTGAGAGAAGTAGATATTCCTACTACATGAACTTGTCACTTTTCAGTTGTTTTTTAATCTGTCACATTTGTACTTCACCATTGCATTATGGAGCATCCAAGTGTAACTGTGTCTGTACAAGTATCCTGTGAGGTAGGTAATGTAGAAAGGCAGAGGGAGAAAAATTGATAGCAGACCCAGAGGAAACCTCCTGCTGCAAACAGAATTGGATTGTGGTAGAAAGGAGAAAAATCAGAACATAAGAAATTGAGGAGCCCTGCTGGGTCAGGCCACAGCCCATCTAGTCCAGCATCCTGTCTTACACAGCGGCCCACTAATTTGCTTCTGGACATCTCAACCAGAAGACAAAGACAAAACCTTCAGCCGCTCAGGATTTCCTCCAAATGGCCATTAGAGGCACCCTGCCTGTCACTCTAACCTGGAGGTGTGGCGGTTTGCCAAGAGGCGGTGTGTGTGGGTGGGAGAATTCTAGCCACTTCTTCTAAGGTTATAACTCAAACCTGCCATTCATTCATTCATTCATTCATTCATTCATTCATTCATTCATTCATTCATTCATTTATTTATTTATTTATTTATTTATTTATTTATTTATTTATTTATTTATTTATATTTCTAACCCGCCCTATACCTGAAGGTCTCAGGGCGGGTTACAATATTATATTAATCTTAGACAGGTCCTGCCCTCAGGCTTACAATCTAAAGAGACAAGATACAAAAGGAAAATGGTGTGGGAGGGAACAGGGGTGCTCTGGCGGCAGCAGAGTCCTTGCAAAGGTAAAAACTTTTATTTTATTTTCCTCCTCCATTCCCCACAGGCAAGATGGTTCCTTCATGGCCCATCTGGTGGCAGTTGGGAGGGAGGGGCCAATGCTGGGAGCTTGATGGAAGGTGCTCACCCAGCTTCCTTCTCTCTTCCTCTCCCAAGGCAAGATGGTTCCTTCATGGCCCATTTGGTGGCAGTTGGGAGGGAGGGGCCAATGCTGGGAGCTTGATGGAAGGTGCTCACCCAGCTTCCTTCTCTCTTCCTCTCCCAAGGCACACTTCCTTATGCATGTGCACACTTCATCTGCCAAAGACTCCTCTACAGTATTGCACCATTCCCTACACCACCAGGGGTGGTGACCACACAAGACAGGTGGGTTTGACTTTTGTGCTGAAATGGCAATCTTCCTTTTGGCAAATTACTGGATTCTCATTCCTCTGGCTAAGGAGGTCTCTCGACCCTACCACTCACACGGCTGAACCTTCCACAGCTTTGCACAATTCAGAAACATGTGGAAATACTGTCAGCTTTATTAAATTTATTGGTCTTGCTGCTTTGTGTCAGGGTGACCCTGTATCAACCACAGGCTTTGTTTTGTTTTTATTTAATTCTCTCTCCAGCTCCCATTTCTTTTGCCCTTTCAGATCATGGAGGGGGAGGGGAGAGAAAAGGCTGGAAAAAAATGGTTATAGTCACAAAGTTGTTTACTGGAGGCCATTTTTTTTCGGATGAAGGCTTCAGTCTGCTGTCATTGAGAACTCTGAAAACTATGTCCATCCTGTGGAGGGAGGGGGACATTGTTTCAGAACTATTATCTAGCTTTCTGACACACGGCAGTAGGTTTCATTGCATTGAATTGCGCCTTAGGGTCCTTATTCACTTTTTGCCAGGATCCCTGACACTTGGGTTGGCAAGGATTCTTTCGTGTCTTGTAGATGGATCATACCTAATCCATCATGTGAGATCATGGGCTGAACTTGGAATCTTTTGCATGGAAAAGAGAAGACCATTGGCTGTGTTATTCAGTTGTGTTTATGTTTATGTTCTGTCTTCTCTCCAAGGAACTCAAGATAATAGACACCATTCTGCTGTTTCTCGAAAGACTCTGATTCCCCCAAATTCACAACAGGCCTGTTAGCACTTAAACTGCATTGGGGCCGTCTCCCAATTTAGTACCGACAACCCATGGTGCAGATGGCCCATCCCTGACCGTCTGAATCCCCGTGGCCATGGCAACTTTCACCACACACCCAGCTGTCCCCATGGCGATTGTCACACTGCACATTTGCGCAACTGCAGCCACCCTGCACTCCCCAGCAGCTCCCTGGTGAAACTTTGGAGGATCAGGAATGATCACAGATTCTCCTGGATGCTCTTGGTCGGAGGCAGTGCATGGTGTGCAGACAGCATTTCAGTGTGCCTGCCTGCGTTCCTGCAAGGTAAGAGCAAACAGGCCCAAGGGAGCTTGCAAGCTGAGTGAGACCATCTCTGGTCTTGCATAGGACTACAAGGGTTGAGAACGGGGGAAGCATTTGCCTTCTCGATATTTGTTTTGTCTTCCTACTGGTATGCTGCCCTTCTACCAGACATTTCTAGGACAGATTATGCTTTAAAACAAAATACAAATTCTATTAAAATCACATAGTGAAAATCACTAAAACAAGAACTCAAGATAATAGACAAAACATGCACATTATCCCCTGGAGTTCCAGCGAATAATTTGCATATTCCCAGTGTTTTATAGGAGGAAGCAGAGAGTCACCAGGACCAAGAAGGTGGTTGAATTTCAATTGATTGGTGGAAGCCAAGATATTTCAATTTGAATTGGAAGAATAACTGGGTGAGTTTGTGGGATGGATATTCTGAGTTTTAGAGAATTTGTGGAGCGCTTAGACTGCTGTGAATTATTTCACCGTATTCTGCAACTTTGTAATTACTCTCTTTTGTAACTATTCTATACTGTCCCCATGAAAAAACAAAATAGCACTCTCATCCCTGAAAAGTAATTATGTCAAGAATCTGGTGTCCGCATGATCCCCTCCCCTCTGTACTGGCTACATGGAGAACCAAGAGTATGCACCCTCAGCCTTCTGCAACTTCAAAGTTCACATTGAATTCTTGCTCATCTTCTCAATAGGTCTCACAGAAGTAATCCAGGAATAATGGAATCTTTTCCTACAATAGTTCTTTCTCCTGTAATACCTTTAGTGCATTATATTTCTGTGTTCAGAATGGTCTAGTGGTTGGGGAGCCGGACTCTTATCTGGGAATACCGGGTTTGATTCCGCCCTCCTCCATGAAGCCATCTGGATGACCTTGGGCAAGTCACAGTTCTCTTCTGAGCTCTCACAGCCTCACCTACCTCACAAGGTGTTCTATTGTGGGGAGAAGAACAGAAAGCATTGTCAGCCGCTTTGAGTCCCCTTAAATGGGTGAGAAAAGTGGGGTATGTAAACATGTCTGGCAAACAGAGGGAGAAGAAGCAGGAACAGTGATAGATTTTATGGGCTCAGACTCAGATGGGGGGGTTCTCACACTTCCCATCTGCTGGACTAGAAAGGAGCGTGATGATCCAAAGTTAACTAGCACTTGCACTTGCAAGCACTAGGTAACGACAGCCCAAGCCCCGCGTGATTGGTCACTCACCTGGGACCGGACCTCTTCTGGGTGCTGCCATTTTGGCTGTGGTGCCCTCCGCAACTGCGTGGTCATGCGAGGTGCCAGCACGCTTGTGTGACACCTCAAACGACCCCGGAGCACGAGAAGAAGAGTGAATGGTTGCTGCCCGGACACTTAAGGTAAGTATCTGGTAAACGGTGGTTAACGTGTGGAGCATGTGTGGAGGCAGGCATGCTTGGAGGCTGTGACAGCCTACCCCACAAGCAAATGCTCTTCACCAGTGGTTTACTAATTCTTGACTAGAGGCCATAGTGTGAATAGGCCTGGGACTGCGGGCATGAAATTAAAAGACTCTTGCTCCTTGGGTGGAAAGCTATGGCAAACTTAGGCAGCATACTGAAAAGGAGAAATGTTATCAAGCTGACAAATTTCTGCATCATCAAGCTATGGTTTTCCCAAAAGGAACATTTGGCTGTGACACTTGGATCATGAGGAACTCTGAGAAGATTTTCTGAGAGTCCCTTGGACTGTAAAAATTCAAATCGGTCAATACTAACAGATTGCTCATTTAGAACGGCTAGTATTGAAGCAGAAACTCAAATACTCTGGCCACATTCCCTGATGCTAGGAAAGTTGAAGGGAAGAGGAGAAAGGGATGATAAAAAGATCGGGTGGGTGGCTGGTGCTGTGGAGGCCATGAACATGAGCCAGTCTTGGGGGGGGGGGCACTTTGGTCCAGTGGTTAGGAAGCCGGACACTTATCTGGGAACACCGGGTTCGATTCCACCCTCCCCCATGAAGCCAGCTAGGGGACGTTAGGCTAGTCACAGCTCTCTTCTGAGCTCTCACAGCCCCATCCACTTCACATGGTGTCTGTTGTGGGGAGAACAGAAGCCTTGTCAGCTGATTTGAGTCCCCTTAAATGGATGAGAAAAGTGTGGTAGAAAAGCCAACTCTTCTTCTTCAGCAGACTCAGGAGCAAGGCAGACAGGCCTCCAGGAGATAGGGAAGTTATGCTACATCCAGATGTCAGTTACTTTTTCTGTTCTCTTTGGATATTTTGGAATAGAGCATGGATATTCTGGAATATCCACACTTTATTCTGGAATGTCTAAATATAACAGAATAAATAACTGACACCTGGATATAGTCTCATACTAAATGATTGAACCACAAAAACAAGATTTTCTCACAGATGGCCTGTTCATACTTGGGCATATTTTGGAATATATCTCAGGACAAGAATCTGTTGTCTGCATGCCAACACAGATTCTGGCAGGCCTCACCTTTCACCTAGTGTAGCTTGCATGAGCATGTGGACAGCAGGCTCTACCCCCTTTTATTAGCCATGGGGCTATTCACACTTTGGCAAGCAGGACAGGCTGGCATAGTAGACAGATCGTATGCACACCATGGTGTGGCCTCCATTCTAGAGCTGCTCAGAGCTGCCCTGATCATCACTAGTGTTGATCATTACTAGGGTCCCGTCGGTCAACTCCCGTATACAACATTTGCATTACTTCTATACGTGAACACTGTGTTTGGGTGGTGTGGCTGTAGCTGTACAGTTGCTCACCAATGCAGGTCTCAAGACAGGACCATCCAAAATTCAAAGGGCCCCATTTTAGGCAAATTGTGGAGGGTAAAATTGCATCCCACTTGTGTTAAAGTCCCTACAAACAAACCATATATGATATAGACCTGGGCCCTTTCTGCCCTTGGCCTTATTCTGGAATATATCTCAGGATAGCACTCTACTGGGTACGAGCTACTTCAGACTACGGCAGGCCTCACTTGGGACCTTCGATAGTCTGCATTAGCATGAAGATAGCAGGTTCCTATTCTGAGATATTCTGCAGAATAAAGCCAAGAGCAGAAAGGGGCCTGGTTTCTGGAGGGATTTATCTCAGGGGAATGTCCTAAAATTGCACACTATAATGAACAGCATGAAAAAAAAATACATCTATATCAAAGCAGAAGATGAGGCATGCGTTTTGTATCAATGAGAAAGCAGCAGGAGGCCACACTTGATAGGCCAAGAGGCCAGGCAGAACTAACTGGCTTCTGTTTCCTTTAGTATTCATGGGCTCTCAGCAAGCTCTAGGTCAGGAAATGCTGGGCCAGATCTCTCTCACAAGGAGTTACTTTATGAGTATGCATCACAATTGTGAATTACTGAACCTAGTTCATGGCTGAAGGGGAGACAACTGTGAAGTAGTTGAAATGTTCCTTCTGAATATATTGAGACACACATGAAATTATGGCTACAGGAGACGTTTTTCTCCTTCTTTTACCTTTAAAACTACTTTGTAAGTGAGATTAGGCTGCCAGCTAGTATGGCCCCCATCCTCCCCTGTGAGCTTTAGAGCCAAATAAAAGATAGTTTTAAAGAGCTAGTTCAGAGCATTGTATTGGCACCTTGGTTCTTTTGGCACAGTAGTTAAGAGCAGAAAGCTAGAACCCAGAAGTCCCTTGGTTCAAATTCTTGCAGTACCATGAATGTTCATGGGTAAAACAGCTTTCTGCGTTTTGTGTGCCTGGAAAATGAAGAGGAGGAGGAGGAGGAGGTTGTTATATCATCCTTTATATGATGCCTTTATCATCCACCCTTGGTGGCTGACAGACCTTCCATTCTTTTCTCCACAACAGACACCCTGTGAGGTAGGTGGGGCTGTGAGAGCTCAGAAAGAGGGCCGTGACTAACCCAAGATCACCCAGCTGGCTTCATGGAGGAGTGTGGAATCAAACCCCCTAAGGCAGTTAGATGGACCACAGGTCATCTTTGGCAGCTAGTGTAGCCCCAGACAACCTAGTGCCAAATGCCAGCTTCATTATGCCTTTGGATCACACTGGGAAAGCAGCTGGGGGGAAATGGTGGTGTTGAGGCAGTTTGGAGCTTCTATACTTCATGCTCAGGCTCTTTTCATTTTTTTTTTCAAGACCGACGTTTGCCAACAATGTTCTTTTAATTGTTTTCCCAATGCCCATTTCCTGCACCTTTCCCTTTGTTTCCATTTTTCTAGAACAGAAACACAAATCATGTTTTTCCATAAATATAGTAAGATTATATATGAATTTATGACTGCCTTTACAAGTCAACTTAAATGCAAGACCAGTTTTGAACATCTGCCCTACTTTAATATATTCAGCTAAGACTGGCAAAAGCTGCTGTATACAGAACGCCTAGAAGGCACCAGGCTGATGAAGGCTGGTTTTCATCATGGCAGATACCAGTGAACGGCAATTCCCATCATTCATTTCCATTTCCATTGGGCTTCAATGGTGTTACAGTTCAGCAACATCTGGAAGGTTATAGTGCTAACAGTGGATGGGGAATGCAGGGACCACACACTGATGAGTGACCCCTAGGAGGCCATGCAGGGAATCCCAGGAAATGCTCTGTCCACATGATGCCAGCAGTTGGCCTGTTCCCCTGGCATTTGCCAGCAAGAAACTGTCAAACAGTTCCCCATGCATTCCCAGCAGTGGACTGTGGATAGCTAGACCGGGCCAAGTGGCCCATGGAGCCTGGGCAATTGGAAATGGCTATGACAAATGGGTCAGTTGCAGACTGACACTTTGGAGATCGGGGAACATTTGTTCCCCGGCTCTGCAACTGGACCAGGACTGGCAGCCATCAGGCAGGATGCCTCCGAAGGCTGTTTGCAAGGAGTTGAGAGTGGGTGAAGGCTTTGCCTGCTTGAAAATACCCAGAAGCCTTTGGTGGGCCACTATGTGGGATAGGATGGTGGACTAGATGGGCCATGGCCTGATCCAGCAGGGCTCCTCTTATGTTCCTCTCTACCTCTTCATTTGGTTTAGACTGAGGCTTGTGCTCCACATTTCATACTAACACACAGAACACAGAAGCAAACGGTTTGTCCCACCCTGAACTACACCCTTTGGTGTCAGGGTAAAGAGAAGGATTGGCATGTTGAGAGCATCCAGGTATTGCTTAACAATTTGGCTGCTGCATTGGGTGTTTGTTGAAATGTCTTGTTTAATTAATTACATCTAAAACAAAGTGCTGCCACCCATGCAACTGTTATATAAGAATTCTTTTTTTTTTTAAAAAAAAATCCACATAGTATGTGATCATCCCAATTCTGTATTGTCAGTGTTCTGTCTCTCACTGCAAGGATGAGCTGGGATTTCAGAGCAGATTCAGAAAACAGAGTCAAAAGAAACCAGTGGAGTATGCGAGGGAGCCAGGGAGAATAATCCAGAGACACAGTTTTCTCATTATCTTGTGTATTTCCTGGGCTCTTACAAGAAGCCATTTCATCTATTGATGAGATCTGCACCTTGATAGAGGATTTGGGTCTTTCCTTTTTCTGGTTTCTGCGAAACAGTTGGAAGAAGTATTCAGCAAGAAATTACTTCATCTTCTCATAATAAGTCAGTTTCCACCAGCCCAGCCCTTGGCAGGCAAAAGCATTATCCTGCAAGGAGGCCTTTCTTCTGGCAGACTACAGACTAATTGAACGCTGCCTTTAGTTTTGCAGAGCTGACCTGGGTACAATTAGGTGCACTAAGTAGTAAATGAAAAAGAAGAGGAAACTCTTTATCAGATCTCCCTTCCCTCATCCTTCACTTTAAAGTACTGCACACTTATATCACATGGCAGACAGTGGGGAAAACCAGTCTAAAGGATCTTCTTCCCTCCCTCCCTCCCTCCTTCCTTGAGTTCTCAGGATAGGTTACAACTATTAAAATACACAAAGCCAAAACCAGGTAAAACCAGTACAATAGCAGGAGAAGAGCATAAACGTCTCTTTAGCCAAAGGCCTGGGGAAAGGGATGTATCTTCACCAACCTTTAAATGCATAGAGGGATGGCAGCTGATGCCCTTTAGAAATCCTGGGAGTGGGGGGAAGTGATTGAACGGAAAACTCCGCACTAACATTTTCTTAAGTTTCACAAGGAACTTTAAAAAAAATTATTGCTTTCTCAAAAGAATATAAAAGATACAATATAAAAATGGATTTAAAAATACATAATTGTTATTCTCTTGATTGTATTGATGACCCCTAGTCTCGTTGTTTCATAATTTAAAATCTGCTACTTTTCCTCTTCTATTTTGTGTTATTCATTCTAGTCTGTGAAACCAATGAGTAATTCTTTTTCTTGTTGCTATAGATAATCTTGTCTGTTTTTAAATAATTCTTTTCTGCCAATATGTCTCCTATTATATTGGTTAGTTTATCCATTTCTGCAGGTTCCACGGCCAACCATCTATAGAAGGAATATCTTTTATTTTCCACCTCTGCACATATCCAAGTCTGGCCACTGTTACCATATATTGTACTAAAACCATCCATGCATGTAGTTCTTCATCTATTAAACCAAGCCAAACACATAAGTTTTACAAGAAACCTTAAATGTGACCCTGCAAGAGCCTTGCACTGTGCCAAGCCCAGCAGAAATCTAAATCGCACTGTGGGTTGTCAAACTACTTCCCACCCTCTTTCACACGCAGCTGCCACGCAAATGAATCCATCTTCCACAACAACCTAGGAATTCAGTGAATTTCTCAAGGTGAAGTTGCTGTTATGAGGGAAGCCCCACCTACTCGTTTCATGCCACCATGGGAAAGGCATGTGAGATCACACAAACACTTGTAAAAGACGCGGCTCATTTGCAGCGACAGCAACAACGGCACACCTTTTCAACTAGAAAAGGCATGCCTTTTGAGCTAGAACAATGCCCAGATAGGAGAGGTTAGCATTTCCTCCGTCCCAATATTCAGTTTCTCACAATGTCAGCCAGAGGTTTCCTGGAAAGGCATATAGTGGGGACATAGACCCCAGCTCACAGCTGTTAATAGACCACAGTTTCATCTCCTTTTAACTCCATCTAATTCACAGGCCATAATCATCATGGGATACTGCAGTCGGAGACAGAGAAGGGCACTTTGTTCCTTTTGTGGATCACATTTAAAAAATGTTTCTTTGGCCAAAGTTGGTCTACTGTTCTGTGTAGGAGACAAATGCCTAGGTGCATCTTTCAGGCTGGGGGGGAGGGGAGGAACTGGGGTTCTTCTAAGGCCATCTGCTGGGACTTGAGAGCAGGAGAAGGTTTGTCCTTGTCTCTGCTTGAGATGCCCATGAGCATTTGGTGGGCCACTGTGTGCGACAGGATGCTGGACTAGATGGGCTGTGGCCTGATCCAGCAAGGCTTCTCTTATGTTCTTATGTAGGAGCATACATGGACTTCTCCTTTTCACCAAGTGTGAAAAGGCCCTACCTATGGGAGATTTTGCACTTCCCTTCCTGTCCAGTAGACATGAAAGGAGTGTAATTGCCCAACATGGACTAGCGCTTGCATTTGCCTACGCGATCTGTCACTCATCTGTGACTGATCCTAGGGTTGCTCTTCTTCTGGGTGCCGCCATTTTGGTTGTGCCCTCCATGACTGTGCATGGATCAGCACCATCGCCATGATGACACCGACTCTCTGTGCACATGCAGTTGTGTCTATGGTTGTCTGAGGTGCCAGCATGCTTACATGGCACCAAAGAAGACCCAAGAGCACTGAAAAAGGTGTGGATGCTTGCTGCTGGACACTTCTGGTAAATAATTGGGTAAGGCTAGTAAAGGTGTGGAGCACGATTTCATGCTCCACAGTAAGTGCATGATTAGAGAACTTCTGGGAATGCAGGGGACGCCTGGAGGCTGTAACAGCCTCCTCAAGATGTGGATACTCTTTCTCAGATGTTTCCTAATCATGAACTATGAGCTGTCATGTGAATTGACCTTATGTCTCAGCTGAGGCTGATAGGAACTGGAGTTCAACAGCTCTTGGACAGTTACAGGTTGCTCATCTCTAATTTAGTCAAAGCAAGAAGAACAGGTTTGATTTCTAAGGTCATCCGGTTAGAAGCTACCCTTTCTAATGGTGACTATAAATCAGTCTTGAGTTCCTCTAACAAAGCAAAATATAGATACCTCGCCAGTTCTTTGATCTTGGAAATGGATGGCTGGAAACAGAGAGGAAATAACTAAAATAACATCTTGCCACACCTATCTGAACCCTTGAACACACATGATGTGTTTCTACCATATGCATTACCTGCCCTACAACACTTGGTCTACAACAGAGCAGGTCTAAAATAAGACAAAACTACAAATGAAATGAAATTGCATACAGGTAAGGGTGATGAGCTGAACATTTTAGTCTTTTAAATTATAACAGAATAAAATTGCAGATGAAAAGAAGGCGCCTTCATTAAACTGCACAAAACATCTAATACAAAATATCACATGGAACGTATGTTCTAGTAAAATAGTAACTCGCTCAGTTTCACTCCCACCCAAATAGATGTGATGTTTGCACATCTCCAAAATAATGTAAGCATAAAGGACTATGAAGCATTTTCTTGAAACTAAAATGAGGCACACAGCAGTTTACAAATGAGAATGTTAGATGAAATATCAAGATGCCAGATGCAATATCCATTATACAATATAAAATACGAAGAGGCACTTTTAAATTCAGGAGGAGAAAAAGGAAGGAAGAAAAGTTAAAAAGCTGTAGATCCCCCTGGGAACTCCATCAGGTCCTTAGCATCAGAGAATTTAAGTAGAAAAGTTGACTTTTATTCCCTGCTTTCCTCATTCTTAAGAGGACTCAAAATGGTTGACAAACCTTCTGTTTTTCTCACCACAGTGGATACTCTGTGAGGTTGTTGGGGCTAAGAGAGCTTAGAAAGAAAGCTGTGACTAGCCCAGTTTTACATAGATGGCTTTGTGTAAGAGAGTGGAATTGAACCAGGAGACTAAGGCTGCATCCCCATTACAAGCTTATTTCGATTTCAAACCGTTTTCAATCCTTGCAAACCCCATGTCAGTTTGGCTTAACACGGTTTCCGCGTGTTAAATCGCCCCAAAGCGTTGTAAATGTTAACCCTCATTTCAACTGGTCTCACTCTGGAGCATGCGCTTGATACGTTTTACATTTTTTACTGTGTGGACCCTACCGTTTTAAGGGATGAGAATCCATGTTTAGGGTTTCCCCCTCCCAGTAGCTTGTGTCCAAAGACAGTGATGTCAGTGTAAAAATCCAACCTTCACAGCAGCCACTACACTGTAGCAATCCAGGCACTTCACACCTGATAACAATGTTGCAATTTTGCACAATTCTAGCTCTTTGGAGTTCTGCTCTTCTAAGGGGAAAGGAAAGCAGGGGCAGGTTCTGGGAGATGTGTGAATGTTTAAAGCAAGGGGGCTTGAGTTGCTGCTGCTGCTGTGTGCCCTGGGCAATGGGGAGAATCGCTGGCTGCCTGCTGCCGTTTTTCCTCCATCCAGGCAAGCAGCAGCCACCCAGCCAGGCTCTGTGAAGGGGTCCGTTATGGGTGGCGCCTTCATGCCAGGAGGAAGAGGGCAGGGCAGCCCTGAAAAGCGGCTTTTAAAAAGTAGCCACTTGAGTCCCCCCTTGAGTCACGTATGCCACGTACGCTCCTCAGAATCCAGATCAAACGCGATTAAGTTGAAAGTAATGGGAACAGGCAAATTCCTGTTTGCATCTGGTTCTATTATTTTGGTTTAGGGAAACTGGATTAAGCTTGTAATGGGGATGCACCTTAAGAGATAAGAGCCCGATACTCCAATCAGAAAATCGAACCTGAAGAAAAGAAGACAAAGGCAGTATCGGCATAGGGAGTATATGGGGTGTATCTCTCCCCTTCAGCACTAAGAGTTACTTGCTTATCAAGAGCCAACTGGAGATACCCCATTTGGAGGAAGGGAGAGCCCTCCACCCATCATCCGAACAAAAGCAAGGAGGTCTGGCTTTGATGGTGACACTGGATTGTTGCTTCTTAAACAAAGGGAATGACCTCATGCGTCCAGACTTGTTAATACAGTGCAGCAGGATGTGCAGCCACGTTGGAGGCATCACACACAACGATTCCTAAATCATAGTGGTGACGCATTATACCAACGCTACTGTGAATTTACTTACTGCTGATCTAACAGCACTCCCTGCACCGTATTAAGAAAATTCGAATCTTCCCGCCACTCCAGGCGGAACTGCAATAATAGCTGACAGGAACAGGAAGGGCAGCTCAGCTCCCATTGGCTGCCTCATCCCAAGTGATGCGCTTGCCAACATAAACTCTTGCAGTTTCTGAGGAGGAAGCTATGGAATGCTGCTCTAGTCTGGATAGCGGGACGTGGCTTTGCAGCAGGTCAGCTGCGATTTTTCTTACAACTGCAGATTTACTCCACTAATCTGGAAGGGGCCAGAACCCCTGCACTGGAAATGGAGACTGTTCCAAGAGGGTCTACATTTAATGTCTTGAAACAATGGCGGAGGCAACATGCATTGCTTGGGGGCAGACTCTGTGCTGCACTTGCATATCAAATGTGAGATAAGGGGGCAATTTTAGGCAGGTGCTGCATCTTCATGGCAAACTGAAAACCTCATAAAGGCACCATGTGTGGATCCTGTCAGAAGCAAGAAATGGACTTGGGCAGGCAGAAAACCACCCCTCCTAGATGCCTTTACAGAAACGCATTCTCTCCGAAGATGATGTTTAATCATTTAGTTGTGTTTAACACTTTGTGACCCTGTGAACCGTAGCATGCCAGACCTACCTGTCCCCCACTGTCCTTTGTAGCCTGCCCAAGCTCAGGTTTGTTGCCTTCACCACACAATCTAACCATCTAATTCTCTGAAGTTCCCTTCTCCTTTTGCCTTCATAAGAACACAGGAACATAAGAGAGGCCCTGCTGGATCAGGCCACAGCCCATCTAGTCCAGTATCCTGTCACACACAGTGGCCCACCAAATGCTCATGGGCATCTCAAGCAGAGACAAGGACAAACCTTTTTCTGCTCTTGAATCCCAGCAAATGGCATTAGAAGCGTCCTGCTTCCGCCCCCCCCCCCCAGCCTGAAAGATGTACCTAGACATTCATTCTAGTATCCATTGATACATCTGTCATCCCTAAATTTGTCTAACCCTACCTTGAAGCGATCTAGACTGGTAGATGTCACCACCTCTTCCAGCAGCACATTCCATAAACCGATGACCCTCTGGGTGAAGAAATACTTCCCCTTGTTGGATCCGACTCTCCTACCCATCAGCTTCATAGAGTGCCCCCTGGTTCTAGTGTTGTGCGATAGAGAAAAGAAATAAATTTTCTGTATCCACCTTTTCTATACCATACATAATCCATGATTTCCTCCAGTCTTTTCTAAGGAATGTACTACTGATCAAAAAGTTAAGAACATGCTATGTGCTATTCTGACTCACGTGCAAGGTGTTTCTAGTATTTTGTTCTCCCTTCAGTTTCCTAGGTGTTTATTAGATATTGGTCAGCAGAGACTGGGCACAATAATTCGTGTGATAATCAGACAATGGTGGGGGAGGTGTGTATTATTTTAGTTAGGGGCAGGATGGAGGCATCACAATCAAAGACTAAGAATGCATTTGCACCACCACTTCCCCTGGGAAATTGTCCCGGGGAAGTGAAGATGGGGGTGGATTGGGCGTCCACCCTTTGCAATGCTCTTTCCATCCCAAACTTACCTGGCACATCACCAGGTAAGTGTCAGGTAATTGCGATTGGCTCTCTGCTAGAGGTGACCGCCTTGCCACAGCTTTGGCAGCAACATGCATGTGCAACATTACTGATGCAGCAACCGGATGAGGCACACAAATGCACATTGCAGTGCCCTGCTGCACGCACTGTTTGCCTGGAAGAGGTGTGGATGGTGCACTCTGGTCTTTACAAGCCAGTAGCTAATATAGCTGTGGAGCACATTTTCTTGCTTCACCACTATCCTGGATGGGTTATGCTCCAGCATGCGCAGTGTGAAAGCTCTGTCTCAGAGCATGTCCTTTTTGCAAAGTGCCAAAAGACCCTTTAGCTTCATCCAGACATTCTTAGTCCCACTGGGCACTTTCGGACACATTTTATTCCAGATTACCCAACTAATGAAGATTAAGTAAGTGCAGTCTAGATAAAGTTCTAGTTTTTACTAGCCTGAACTGCATCCTAGTTTGTCACCTAGTGAGCACAGTTCTTTTGGGGGAACCCAACTTGCTTTAAATTTCCACACCACTGATGCTTCTGCTGCCCTGGTGTTGCTGAAAATCCATTTAGGGCCCAAACCCTGTTTTCCTTTCCCACCATCATGTTGGTCCCATTCATGCTGGACATGAAAGCCCATTCCTCCCTTACGGTGTCATTAAGATATCCACTCTTCTCTAATCGTGGACAGGCTATTTATTATGGGAACGCACAGAAATCATGTGCTCTTCCCATGCCAGCATATTTCCTAAACGGAAGGGTTCTTCTAATAATGACTAGTATGTTGCAATGGCCATTTTAGCCCTATGTCCCACTAAAATTTTAATTCCACTTCCAAACTTCCGTATGGAGCCTGTCCCTCGCAAAGCCTTCCAGGTCAGATTAGGCCTCTGCATTTAAAGACTTAATATAGGGGGAGGCATTTTCTGACAACAAAAGGAACAGAGTGGCTAATATCAACCACAGTTATCCATCCATGTGTTATTTTTCTGCTCTGAAGCCAGACTACAGTCCCTTATAAGGAAACAGCAAATGCGTCGCCAGCCATGCATATGATATATAATGCAAGTGAGTAAACCTCATTAACTTCTCAGTTTTGCTGGCAGATATGCTCAGCCTTCAGAATGGTTCTGAAGACCATAAAATCTCTTTTCTGTGCAGACAGCGAAGGTCATCAAGGGCTCCCATGAACTCTTTGGGTGTTTATATTGGAAGAGTACACGGTGATCTTTGGCAAAGGGTCTCCTGCCATGTAGCCAAATCCGTTAATGACATTGGGAATGCCACTAGCCTGAATTCCACTGCTAAGGAATTTAAAGTGACAGCACACCAGAAAAAGAAGCCTGTGGGAGGGGCAAGAAAGAGTGATGGGCACAAAGCCCACTGAGGTGCTTCCAAAGTTTCTTTTCCACGGTCAGAAAGTTATCAGAAGCACGCCAGAAGCCCTTGCCCTGCTTCCTCCCATCTCCTCCTCCTGCAAGCTTACATTTCTATGCAAAATAGGAGTAGGTGATGAAAAAAAACGTGCAGGGTCTCGGGAAATCAGTGGTAAGATAGGTGTAACCCATGGTGCCATGAATGTGGTATGAGTTGCAGACTCTGCATGGCCCTGCACAAATCCATGGTGCAGCTGGGTTGCTGATCAAGTGTGACATGTACGCAGATCTGGAGTTGTCCAGCCACAGTCTTGCCATACACACTTCTCAAGCAACCTGATGCATCCATGCTTCACCACTCAAGACCACAGCTATGGTGGAATGGCCCTCACAAGAAAAACAAGACGAGGCCCTCATAATATGCAGCCTGAGCCCAAAATAGGCACAGAGTATAATAATCAAAATCAAGCTTGGTATGCAGTGAAAGGGTCCAAAGAGGCCCTCTCTCCTTCTTGGGCCTCTGGCAAACAGCTGGGCTTACTCACTGCTAGTTACACCCCTTACTAGCAGCCATACTGGAGTCCAAAATACATTAAGGGTAGCAGACTAAGAAACGGCACCTTCTGTTGAGTGTCGTGTCTATACAACATGAACTGCTTACATAGGCTGCTCCCACACTTGCTAGTAGATCATGCCAACAAGGGGTCTAGTAGCCTCCTTTCCACACACTGGAGCATTTTAAGGGTGGCCCTGTGTCTCGTACTACATTCCAGTGGATCAGGATGGATCAGTGATCTGACTAGGGTTCCCCCAAATGGTGTCCTGATCTGGTCCACTAGCATTCTAGGGTGTGGCATGCTGGACTATAGGGTCATGTGGATGGCATGCTACCATGGTCCACTAGACCAAACTGGGTCACAGAAGAAGAAACATAGGGCCTCCTATTTTTTCTCCTTTTGCATCTAGACATAATCCTGTAATGAAACCTTTTGCCCTTCACTGTATTGTTGGCTGTCACCTCCAAAGCTGCATTCACATGAGCTCCACATCCTGGCCCCAGGGCTGACATCTTCCACCCAATTGCTAAAAGATGCACCTTTCCCCAAAAACAAGAGAAATAATTCCTTTGCAGTGGAGCTGACATTGAGTTGGGATATGTCACCTGATAGGGATCATTGGCCAGAACTCCAGCTGGGGGTTTGGGCTTTTGCAGGCAATGTTCCACCCACAGATCGGTTCTGGAAGCTTGCTTATAAACCACGATGGTGCAAGCTGACCCCTACATTCCACACAATGAATTTAGGATCGCAGTGCTAAGTCATAGTTCCCTTAAGAGGTCGATCCATTGTGAAAACGATGGCTCTTTCTGCATTGATCCTTATTCTGGATTATACCCTGGAACAGCAACTTGCCATCTGTATGCTGGTTCAGACTGCAGCAGGACCCAGGGGAGACCTGCCATAGTCTGCACCAGCATGCAGGTGGCAGGTTCCTATTCTGAGATATAATCCAGAATAAGGCCAAGTGCAGAAAGGGCCCATGTGTGATCAGTGCAGCTTGAATGGAGAAAACAACCTGGTAGGTTCCCTGTGGTCAAATAATGGAATATGAGTGCAAACCAGAAAGAAACAATAGGTAGTTTTTAATTCTTTTAAATATTTCTTACATTTTAATATAACAGTATGGCACAGTTAAATGATACTGGCAAAATTCACCAGGAGTTACATGCTGGTAGCTATTTACACAGGTGTATATACAGAGTGCAGATAATTATTCCTTCCCATGCTACAAAATACACAAAAAGTTCTATAATTTACTGATAACAACATTATAAATATATTTGATTTGGGAACATCACTGGATACAGACTTCAAGCGTTAAAATACAGAACAATATCTAAAAATTATCTGAAACTCCTGTATCTGCAAAAATAGTTCTTAATTTAAAGAGAGTCAAAAGATGGGTAAGCTGCCAAGACTTATCTGCAACTGTTATATTCCACGGAGCTGAGAGTACCAGAAGTTTTTTTTTTCAAATCTTGAATAAAAGAGAGGCCCCTCTTAAATAAAGGTGTCTATTTTCTTGTGATCTAATAGAGTGCATCAAGAAAATCTACTAGTTCCAAAAAACATGAGTGTCTTTGTCAGCAGCAGCAGCATTAAAGAAGGAAAGAAGGGAGGGAAAGGTTTAGGGTAAAGATTTATGCCTTCCTGCGAATCCCAGGAGTTTGATGAGGATGCAATTTGACTCCCAGCCCATTCATTAGACTTATACTTTAAAGAACCGATAACTCCCTCCATGATCAGTTAACAAGCACATGGAGAGAACCCTGTATGTTCTACTTACTGGGATTGCAGAAGGTACAGACTATGGCAGCCACTGGAAGCCATACTACATTTGCTCACCTATTACTGCCTGTTGCCCCACATACGGTCCTCACAGTATAAGATCTCACAGCAAAAAAGAAAAGACAGATGCCACTTGCACTAGGAGACCCAAACACTGCTGCGGAAGTTCTAGGTACCAGACCTTTATGGTGCCGTGCAACCAGCCTGATGGTGCAAGGGAAGCATATCTATGAGTCCCTATTTCAGGGCAACAGTGCCTCTATGGTGCAGTCTACATGTATGCCTCCTTCCAGGTACAATTGCTGATTGCCCCACTGTTTTCGCTGTTGTGTGGATATTGGCTCACTTTCTTTGTTTTTACTGACTGGAAGTTAATAGTGGAAACTGTTTGGACAGCTGCTGAGGGAGCAAACTGTTGGTTAATCTAGTTTGGGTAAACATGACGGCTGCAGGTAGATGCCAGAGGTGTACTCCTTGCTCAATGCTAGAGGTCACATGCACAGAGAACGAGGCATCTATGCCTCCAGTCTTAACTGGATAAGTGTTATTACATGCACTTCTTCCTTTTTAAACAGTTGCTAGGGCTGACAATTCACTGCTCAAGAGATCAAGTGGGTGCAAATGGGTGTGGTGATGCTTTCTCAGGGCATGTCCATAGTTCATAAAAATACTGAAAATTCCTGATCTTAGTGATGAGTTTCTTCAAAACTGCCACACTGATCTATTATTCCGTGTGGCAAAGGCTATGTAGGACCTACAAAGCTGATGGGTAACATTCACAGTTACTGTTTCTTTTAACAACTGTATGTAACAATTATTATTTTTAAAACTGTTCTTCACTGTTGCAAGTGTAATCAAGATGTTCAGAGAGGACTCAGTAGGGTAGTCACAGGTTGCAATCAGATATGCTTAAAGATGCACATTCTGAGTGAATCTAAGTTTGAAATGACATTTTCCCCTACACCTGCCATACCCTGTCTTGAAATTTTAGAAAGGTTATTTCTTCATCATTCTTGATTTCAAAGCTCTGAAGGTGTCTCTTTCTTTAAGCCAGATTGGGCAGCAAAGAGGCAGGGGTTTCCTACCAAGTGACCAATGAGTAGGTGGCACCTATTGTCAGGATAGGTGTTGTGAATGTAGGATGAAGTGTGGCAGAATTAGGTAGCCTTTCAACCATATTACTTGTAAGGCATTTTTTTTCTGCACCTGGTGGTGGGGTATTTTCTGAATCACTATTAGTCAGGAACAAGGGTTTACATAGTCTGTTTCACTCCATCTACACCTGATGGAACATGATCTTGTTCAGGCTCTGATCAGGATTACTAACACACTCAAACTAGTCTACTGACAAAGCAGAACAGGTCTTGGTCCGTAACACAGTGTGTAGAAGGCACACCTCCTGTAATCAGGCCTGGCAGGGATGCATTCCGGTGGCAGCTTCCATTCAGAATATCAGAAAGGGTAAATTGCAACCTCAATTTCATTCAAAAGGCTATACACCCCTATGCAGTGTGTGCAGTAACACAGTGTGTGCCTACAGTGCAGCTCCACTTCAGAGAAGGCGCTAATTCTATTTGGCTATGAATCCCATTAAGATCTGCCTGCTTTTCTGAAGACAAGTAACATGGAAGCGTCATTAATTTGTGCTAGTTTTTGCCAGCAACATTTGTTCCTGTGTAGAAACCACCTGTGCAGAAGTACTGGGTTAATTTCAACAAGATTTGCAGATGATTTGAAACAAGACACTTCATAGGCTATCTGTCAAATTTGCAGAGGATAATTTAAAATGGATTTTATTTAAGGCTCAAAAGAATCAGTTCTCACTTCTCTATTTTGTTCATTTTTAGGCCCATTTTTAGCAGTTTTGGGGCTGGTATGCCGTGTTCCAGAATCCTGGAACACGGCATAACAGCCCCCAAACTGCTAAAAATTAGATTGTCCGTGAAAGCCTACATATGACCATTTTTAGGCTTTCTAAACTCCAGGGTCCCTTAAAAATTGTGCTTAGCTGAAGTCTCAAATTCTTCCCTTTTGAAAAATTTAAGCTAAAAATAAATAAGTATCCAAAAAATGCCATATTTCTTGATAATTAGATTTAGATTACAGTTATATCAGGGCAAAAAGATTCTATAAACATAATTTATTATTAATTAAATGGTTAAAATGAAAAGTAGTAAAAACCTCTTCAGTAACATATGCAGACACCTGTACTGTGTTAAAATGCCTTTTAAAACGAAAAACACACTGCACTTCAGTTAAACATGTCTGCAAAGCCGTTGCATTTGCAGACTTATAAATGATATGCATTACACTTGCAAACTGTGACAACTGCAAACATTTATCAAAAGTAAACAATGCGATAAAAACTTGAAATGATTAGGACCAATCAAGAACCAAAAACTAAACTAGGAAAGAGATGGCAGGTTTCCCAAACAGCATCCATAAGAACTAAGTTTTCTCATTTTCAGCTGTCTTGATCTCTTGCTTAAAAATAAAATGGTTTCCTGGATACTGGTGGTGAGTGACGGAGAAGTACCATTTTCATAATATTTGACACAAAATAAAACACTGCTGATTGTTTCCGTGAGGTTCTGCTCCATTTATAAGGCGCTGCACTGTCTGCTGGTGCAGAAGTTGAAAGAAATCTACCGCAAACAGGGCTAACTGGCAGACCCTCATATCTATGACAGATATATATATTTTTAAAAAATCATAGCGCTTGCTGCTTGTTACCATGGATACCATGAAGATGCTACTGTCTGCTAACTTTTACTAGAGGAAGACAACATAATTCTCTGGAACCAGTCCTGTTTTGCCTTCATATGTTGCTTTCAGCCACCCCGGCTCTACAGACGGATAGACTGTTGAGAAAAGAATGGAAATCAGTATTGCTTTCGTCCACTCATATTCTGTGATGGTTATATTTAAATAAGAAAATAATACACAGTGACTTGTCCACTAAAGCACAGTAATAATGTGAAGGAGTAGCAGACTTAGGTTGTATCAGGTGAGGCATTTATTCTGAGACCTCCCACGGGGGCACTATTACTGTCACCCACAGACCTCCCAGAGTACGTTATTACTAATCATCTGTTTCTTCACTTACTGCAGTTAATCTGGGCTAAGTAAATCCGGTCCTTGGGAAACGCGGTCCTTGTAGTTCCAGATTTAAATGAAGATGGGCATAGAGCACCCGGCAGCAATAGGTGCTAAACAAGGCTGTTGTGCAGATGCCCTAGAACCATCCTAAGGCCCTGAATAGGCCCGTGCAGGAAGTGCCACCTGCAGTGTGGTGCGACTGGCCTCGCAACTGTCAACCAAGGGTCACTTCCATTGACAGTGGGTGTGGAAGGGAAACGGCTGCATAGTTGCCTACATAGCTACTATGTTGCTGGCCACCGCTTGTGTAGCTCATCTGTGCTGTAGTCCTGTGAAGAGGAAGTGTAGCAGCTATGTAGGCCCGCTCCCTGGCATCCACGTGGACGTGCACACTCTGAAATCTGGTCTTCTGGGTGCAGGAATGGACCGCAGATCTATAGCTAATCTGGCTTATGGGGCCCAAAGACCCCATTAGATCTGGAACTTGATGATGCTCGTGCGGATGTTGTGATCCCAATGGGGTCCTAATGGGGCCCGCAATGCAGAAAGTACATAGCAAATGCGTACCAATCAGGTTCTTAATGCAGTCTACAAGCCTGTGCAGAAACAGCCATAGACCTCTCACAGGGGGCAGTTACTCACAGACGTTCTATGGGGGGCACTGTCATTCACATACCTTAAGGTTAAATGGAAATGCACTTTCTCTTCCCACTTGAAGGCACTGCCATTGTTTTAATATATATTGTTCCTGTTTTAATATATATATCTTGGTTTTAAATGTTATCCACCCTGAGATCTCTCAGTTATAGGGTTGGACACAAATGCAAACAAAGAAACAAACACCTCTTACATGAGGCACTGCTACCCATAGATCCCCAGGCACAGATTCTCAGTATCACTCAGGCACTTTGATCCAAACCCAGGGAAGAGATAGTAGTAGTAAGAGGCAATGAAAACAGTCTGGGTGCAACAGGACATGAGTGATACCTTTCCCCATTGCTCATCCAGGCTTCGCTGCCTGGTAATGGCACTGACTACAGCAAAAAGAACAGTCCTCCTGGACAAGGTGTATTTGGAAAGTTCTGGTTTTCATTACTGTACAATAACAAAACCTATAGTCTCTTACCATTGGAAAATATTGCCCCTTGAGGGAAGGAGAGCTCATGACTGTGTTCAGCTTTGCAGGAATACATGGCTTTGGCTTGCCTGAAAAAGCCAAACAGAGATAGTAAGACTCAAAAAAGAACAGAAATTCTACTCAAACCCAGCTTGCAGTCATGTGTGAAGAGCTGCTTACCCAAGCCCTTCTGTTTGAACCAACATCATGAGATGAAACTCTGTCTCTGAATCCATCTATAGAGAAGTGAGTGAGCAGAAAAAGGGATCCCAGGCCCATCTCTCTTCGAGGGATGAGTTTGAAAAGTGCTATATCAATACTCTCTCCAAAATGGCCCTCCCACGAGACCACAGGGCCATTAACATGTGCCCCTCCTCTTTGGTGGCTCTGAATGGAAAATCAAACTTCTCAAGATCTCTGCTGCAGAGTTCAGCAGCTCCTTTCTTTTGTCATCTGGTTCCCAATATTCATGTCAAGATCTGACACAAGGCATTATGCTGCCAAAACTGCTGGCTAAACATCATCTCATCTGCTTTAGCTGTCACTTTAGTTAGTCCTCAACAGTTGGTATACAGTTTGAAAAATGTGATTATGTAATACAATTTTAGGACACTACACCAATAAAGATCCCTACAAAAATCAGGCCAGCCCTATATATGGTTTGGCCAGAAGGATGAAAAACAAATGGGATACAAGCCCACACTGGCCAGTATTTATCGGACCAGCAAGCGAGCCACTGTGACCTCCCACAGACTGCACCAGAATGTGGAAGAGAGGATTTTAGTGTGCATGCTGGTCCAGTATATTGGCTAGTGTGGAAACAGGGATGTAAATGTCCCCTTAGAGGAGCTATAACTAAGGTCTTCTGGCAACCATTGCTCCTGAGGTACAAATTTCCCTTCTCCATTGAAATCAGCCTAGTTTGCCTTGAAGACCTTCTGAAAAACTGTGAAACAGGAAATTGTTTCAGACAATTGATCAAACTACTTCATTGTCTACAAACACTGAGTCCTGGGTTTGTGATTGCTTTTGATGCTGTTCATTTCAGCATTGGGAGAAGTGCTTATCTGCAGCTGCAAATTCTTTGTCCACCACTGCTATGGGAACAACTGCAACTCTGACTCAAGGATGATCTATAAAACGAATGTTACCATCCCTTGGCTTATGGGTGGCAGATCTCACAATTTTAAACATCGTTGAGAAAGTAGTGCAAAACACTCAAAAATGGCAAGCACCAAAGGTCCATACGGTGCTCCAACAGGACATTATAGCTCTGTGTATGTCTGCACTGATTAGAAAAAAAGTGTGCCACTTCGATTCTCTTCGATCACCTGAGGTATTTCTCATAATGGCTAAGTCCCAGGTGGCTCACCCATTGGACCAAGTGAGCAGTGACCCAACACACCCTAGAACACAGATTTAAGGCCATTCCCTTTCTCCTTCATGTCTGTTTCAATCCGTGATTAGATAATGTGTGCATAATCCATTCAGGTAGCTGAATTTGCATAGAACTGCACTGTCACTATGTCCACGTTCCCATTATAAGCTTAATTCGGTTTCCCTAAACCGAAATAATAGAACCGGATGCAAACACGAATTTGCCTGATCCCATTACTTTCAACTCGATCCGGATTCTGAGGATCGTAGGTGGCTTATGTGACTCAAGGGGGACTCAAGTGGCTACTTTTTAAAAGCCGCTTTTCGGGGCTGCCCTGCCCTCTTCTTTCTGACGTGAATGCGCCACCCACAACTGACCCCTTCACGGAGCCTAGCTGGGTGGCTGGGTGGCTTGCCTGGATGGAGGAAAAACGGCAGTGGGCAGCCAGCGATTCTTTCCCCTCCTCTCCCCATTGCCCAGGGCACACAGCAGCAGCGGCAACTCAAGCCCCCTTCGCCCGCTCACTCCACAGCCACAGCCTTAAAAACAACCTGCAGCTGCTTTCCTTTCCTTTCCCTTTTTTATTTATTTATTTATTTATTTATTTATTTATTTATTTATTTATTTATTTATTTATTTATTTATTTATTTATTTATTTATTTATTTATTTATTTCCATTTCTATCCTGCCCCATACCCGAAGGTCTCTGGGCGGGTAACAACGGATCAAACAACATATTTAAAAACATATTAAGAACAACATAGAGATTAAAACATATTAAAAACACAATACAAATTAAAACAAGGTACTTGGTTAAAAATTCTGATATAAGCTGTGTGCTCCATAGTGTATTCATAAGAACTACAACTGGGGGGAGAATGTATCTCCTCAGCCAAAGGCCAAGGCAAAAAGGTATGTTTTTACAGCCTTCCAAAATGATAAGGAAGGGGCATGGCGCACCTCAAGGGGGAGACCATTCCACAGTCTGGGGGCCACCACTGAAAATGCTCTCTCCCGGGTGCCCACCAACCTCACTACCGAAGGTGGTGGGACAACCAGGAGGGCCCCGTCTTTGGATCTCAAGGCACGGGCAGGTCGGTATGAGAGAAGGCATTTTTTAAAGGTCAGAACTTTCAAAATTGTGGAGAATTGCAACATTGTTATCAGGTGTGAAGTGGTTGGATTGCTACAGTGTAGCGGCTGCTTTAAGGGCTGGATTTTCATAGTAAAATCACTATCTTTGGAAGCAAGGTATTGGGGGAAGGAAATCCTACACACGCATTCTCATCCCTTAACATGGTACCGTTCCCATAGTAAAAAATGTAAAACGTTTCAAGCGCACGAACCGGAGTGAGACCTGTTGAAATGAGGATTAACATTTACAACGCTTTGGGTCGATTTAACACGCAGAAAGCGTGTTAAGCCAACCTGACATGGGAACTGCGAGGATTGAAACAGTTTTGAAACTGAAATAAGCTTATAATGGGAAGGCGGCCTATGTCTCACCTATCATGAGTTCTCACTATCGAATCTGACTCCTGCTACCATTTCTTTCTAGCTGCCTTGCCTTCCACCCTACCAGTCCCAATAGGCACCAGTCCATATTTTCACCTGTATTTCCACATGGAACCACAGGTGTACCAAGTTTTTGGTGGGAAGCACAACGCAAACAACACAAAACCTTCCCTCAAACTGAAGGAAACTGCTTTGAATATTTGCAGTTCCATGTTTTTGGCTGCATTCTTGTTTTAAAAAAGATTGCTGGGCAGTCAACAGGATACAGATAAATTGGAAAAAATGCAGATGTCACAGATATTAAACAAACTTCTGAAGCTTACAAAACAGTATCCTTTCCTCATTCCATGTGCTGTGCTTGTAATGATTTAAACCGGACAAAAGATTCAGTTGACTCCTAACAATGCTCAGCTGTGTGATAAAGTTGTAATCTTTCCCTATGACAGGCTAGCCTGGCTGCAATTTCTTTTCCTTCCTGAAGGCCTGTTAACTCTAATCAGTGTTGCCAAGCGGAATTCCTACAAGACAAAAGCCAAATACCTGCCAACCTTGCTCGCTTTATGGCCCTTTCTCCACTCACCCTTAACTTTAACTTATAAGGTCCTAAATGCCATTACCCAAATATATGGGGGAATATCTACTCCCATATCAATCTGTCCGTGCCTTAGGATCTGGAGGGGAGGCACTTCTGGGTGTCCCACCACCCTCAGCAGCAAAAGGGGGGAGGCACCTGGCAGAGGGCCTTCTCAGTGATGGCCCCTAGGCTATGGAAGAGTCTCCTCCTTGAGGTGCATCTATCACCTTCATTGTACATGTTTAGGAAGGCAGCGAAGACACACCTCTTTGACCTGGCCTTTGATTAAATGGGGATACACTTTTCTCTTCCCACTGGCAGATGCTGTTATTGTTTTAATGATGTTTTATTTTAGATGTTGTTACCCATCCAGAGACCTTTGAGTATAGGGCAGGACAGAAATGTAGATAGATAGATAGATAGATAGACAGACAGACAGACAGACAGACAGATTATAGCTTGCAATAGGGACCTAGTCTTTCCATGCTAGTGCAATTATGGAATAATTAAAAGAATTGCCTTTTCTACCCTGCTTTTCTCTTATCTGGTAATACTGGGTTTAATTCTGCACTCCTCCATGAAGCTAGATGGGTGACTGTGAGCTAGTCACAGCTCTGTTCTGAGCTTTCACAGCCCCATCTATCTCACAGGGTATTCTCTTGTGGGGAGAAGAATAGAAAGTTTTGTCAGCTGCTTTGAGTCCCCTTAAATGGGTGAGAAAAGTGGGGTAGAAAAGCCAATTGTTCTTCTCCAACATTGACCTGCTCATGCAATGACATCCCATGGAATGGGTCTTCTTATAATTCCAAAATACAGTGGTTTTCAAGCTGATGATTAGCAGTGGCCACCCCTAATATGGCCCTGCTTTTCCAAAAGATCTACATCACTGCAACAGTTCTACTATAGAAATTTTATTCTTTCCAGCAAGGGATGAATCTGAAATGTCTCTCCTACAGATCTTAAGTGATGAGAAGGTCTGTATGGGAAGAAGCACTCATTTCTGTATCTGGGGTCCAAACTGCTAGGTCTTTATAACCCAACATCAGAAGGTTGAATTGGGCATGGTAGTGAACAGACAACCTGTGTAAAATTTGATGCTATCGGTAGTAATGATACAATTATTTTCACTGCTCCTATTACTTTCAAGTTCTCATGAACATGGCAGAAGAACAAGGGCATAAAAAAGGACTGGCAATTGTTACTGGATTGGACTAAAGAAAAGCAAAAGTCAGATTACAGTAAAATTCAACTTACCTTCCTGATGGGCCCTGCTGAAGCGTGCAACCACTTTCAAATAGCTGGGCCTTTGCTGCTACCCTGAAACAAAAGGTGTAACTTCAGATTTGCTCATGTTCTTTTGAGTGCAAAACTTTCCACACTTCCAAAAACAAAATAAACAAAAACTTACACAGAGCCCGGCCTCTGATAGCCATTACTCGATGAGTCTAGTCTCAATCTTCTGCACATTTTTGGAGGCAAGTCTGGGTTTGACAGGGTCTTTGGTGTGTCTTTGGCATCTAGTGAAGATAAACTCTGAATTGAACCACTGCAGCTTTTATTGCCTAAGTACGGTGTTGGGGGGGGGGGGGGGAGGAGGAAAGAACAGAAAAAAATTATCCTGAGCACCATCTGATTCAGGTGTAATGAGCCGGTGGGAACACCGAAGCCTTCAAATAAATCTAATTCTAGCTCTGTAATTTTGCATTTTGCAGATTAACTTAGCTCCTCCTACACATACAACACACAGCTTAAGTTTCTCCTTTTTACTCATAACTTTGTAGTTACGCTCAACATTAGAATTCACTAGATGTATCTGTTAAGGAAAAGTAAAATGCTGAATCAGAAACTTTGGGGAGAAGGATTATTTTCAATGCTGCAGAATAACAAATGACTTGATTTTTATCACTGGGGAGAGGAGAGTGTTTCTGTTATGCAAACACAAGTAATGATAAAGACTTCTTTTAAGAGAATGTGTTGACCAAAGTTTCCAAGATCTGGTGCATGAAATCTAGATATGACTCATTAACAGAGAAAAAACTTTAACAGCCAGGTTTTGGTGACCTAGAATTGCACTTTATAAGTTTGTTTGATTCAGCCTTGGCTGTTTTGTCACGTTTCCAGTTTTTTGCCCCTCTGCTACTAATATTTGTTTTAGATAAAAAACAGTCTCTGTAATGCAAAGAAACAAACAAACCAAAACTAAGCTGTGTGATAAAAAATGTATGGTTCTTAACTTGTTAGATTTGGGATTTTCCCCCTTTGCTTCCAAGCCCTTGCTTTATATAACTTAAGATTTAGCATTACTGGCATGCAGTAAAATTAGCTTAACTACCTATTCCAAAGTACTGCTAGGATGCATTATCAGATTTGTTATCATCGCCCATAGAATAAGTGCAAAAAAAAATTCTACATTTTCTGGTTGGAGTTATTGATACATGAACCCAAACCACATCAGGTACTGGTATCATTCTTCAGGGATTTTGTCATTTTAACCCTATACTTTAGTCCATCTTTGAAGAATATATTTAAGCATTTATACATAAACTAACACAATGATACTAGGGAAGTACATGAATCGTTTCTTGTGCATTTGATTCGTATCAAATTTAATGTAAGAAAATTCATATTTGTTCAAACAGATCCCCTTCAAATGTGGTAGGATTCTATTCGATATGAATTTGTATGAATATCTGATACGAATGCATACTTATCCCATATGTATATGATACATATCCATATGTATCTGATACGTATCCTGTAACATATCTGCTCTGAAAGTGTCTAATCCGCCCTGAATCCACTTTGAATCCACTCTCAATCCATGCTGAGTGCACTTTGGATCCGTTGAAGATTCCAGGAGCTTGAAGATTTGAGGAAACAACTCCCTGCTGGCCTTCTAGTAACTGGATCTGTACCAAATCCAGCATTATCTATCTATCTATCTATCTATCTATCTATCTATCTATCTATCTATCTATCTATCTATCTATCTATCTATCTATCTATCTATCTATCTATCTATCTATCTATCCATCTATCCATCTATCCATCCATCCCGCCCTATACCCGTATACTTTTAACTACATCATTAAGTAAGTAAGATTCACTGGAACATAAAACATTGGTAGAGCAGCAGATTTGGGGCTGCAACAAATGCCAGTCCCCAACCTGCAGTTTGGATGTCAGTTCACACAAACATGATACCTGTGCTCAAATAATTGTTCTCGTCACCAGTTAGCTACCAGACCAGATTCAAGGTGTTGTGCCTGGCATATCAGTCCTGAACAACTTGTTATCATCTGTTTGCACTTTGTTATTGCCTGCATTTTAGAACACTAAGCAGAAGATTTTTTGCTGAACACTGCTGTTGTTCCATGTGGGCTGTGATCACATGGCGCTATATATATTATAAAGCACCTCAAAAGCACCAAAGAGATAGTATCATGTGGCTCTCATGTTTTCATTCCACCTCTACCTTTCCTAGTGCAGAATGTTCATGAGAGGGAAGGGGCATGTGAATGATCTCAGCTCAGAACCATCTCTAAGGCCCTTTCTGCACAGAGTCTTATTCTGGATTATATCCTGGAAAAGGCCCCTGCTGTCTTCATGCTGATACAAAATATGGCAGGGCCCACCAGAGTCTGCACTAGCATGTGGATGGCAGGTCCTTATTCCGGGATATAATCTGCCTCAGTGGATCTGGTTACTTGGGATCCATTTCAGCTGCCTCAGAAGTGCTTTTCAAAAACTGCATGTGATCACACCCAGGGAGGTTAAGTTTGGAAGGCTACCTTTAGTCACAAGGTCCTGAAAGCCTGGGTTAGGAAAACCCACCTGTACTAAAAAAGGGGCTTATTTTTAACCAACCTAGTTGGCTAAAGGAAAGAGGAGGTCAGCATGGCATCTTCCCTGGCAAGTGGCAAAAGCAAGGAAGGGATATTTTCTCTTCCGAGTACCTACTGGAGCATTGCCAAGGTGAACTGCTGCTGTTCAGATTACGATGGCATCTTAGGCGAAGGCAGCAACCCTCACACAGCTGAACAGCTTTACACAACTCACCTCCTGATTTGCTAGGAGATTTTTTCACCTAACTCAGTACAAGGTGGAAAAGTATCCTTGCACATCACTGATTTGCACCTTGTATTTCTCTTTTACTGAAGACTACACGGACACATCCATGCAGTTTTCTTTGCAAAGATACGGAATGGCTTTCCATTGCCGCCTTCTGGAAAGATGCTGGGTACAAATGGTAAATAAACACTCATGTTAACTGTGAGGACACACTATCTCAGAGTTCTTACCTTCAGCAGAAGGAATTGATCGGATCGATGAAGTTGTGGACCTTTTCATTCCAGAGAGACTATATAGTCCTCTTTTGGCCAAGTCTGTTGGTGGGATCACATTCTCTGGGCTGGTAATAGAGGTAACGCTCTGACAGTCTGACTCCATGTCTGTTTTCGCTGCATCTTCTTTTGAGGAGGATTCAGGGCTTGGGGTCCAAAGGCCTGAATTTTTCTGTCCATTGGAGGATGGGGATGAGGCAATCCATGGTACTCCTCCTGGTTTTTCCCTGGGCTGAGAAGATGATGCCTTTGTGCTGCTGTTTTGTTCTGATGAGTGAGATGAAAGGGATTCTATACTGCCCATGGGAGTGCTGTCTGGACTGCTACTGAAAGAATCAGCTGGAAAGTTGGGAGTAGAATGGGAAAAAGAAAGAAAAAGGTAATGGGTAAATGTTTTCCAGAATGCATGATAGCTTGCTGAGGGCAGGAGGGAAACGCTATCTACTCCCTAACTAAATCTAAGAGCACTGCAGTCTAAATCAGAAGCTCAGAACTTCTGGCCTGCCACTTGGGTTTATATCCATTGCTCCAGCCTCCATGACTGAAGATCAGGAATGGTGGCCTAAACTGTTAGCACCAAATGACAGGAGAATCTGTGCTGCGGAATCCAGCAGTGTGAGAATCTTGGCTTCAGCCTGGCATAGGGAAAGATTTATTTTGGTTCTGGGGGTTTGGCCGCTCCAGACACAATCAGTAAAGATCTTAATAACGTGTTTGGTAGCTGTGAAGCAAGAACTCGGTATTTTCATCAGCTCAGCCTCACTCAGTCTTCTGAGGTAAGCAGAAAGTAAATTTGCAGACAAACAGTTTGTGGATGTTTGCATGCTTAAAGGAGACAGGAGATTCCAGAATTTATTTGATGGACTTATAACTCAATGTCTAGATTGGGATTCTCAATCTTTCTGGGCTTGTGGGAGTAAGAGGATCTCTGAAAAAGAGAAATATTTGGGGCACCCATCATAAAATAGTAGCCAAAATACGGTATATGGAAAAGAACAGAGAAGCTACTTTTTTTCAAGTGTTCCTTTGGTTATCATAGAGTAGAAGGAGGGAAGCATTGTGTTTAATCTTTGAACATGGTCCCAAGAAAGAGGAAAAACTGCTCTGACTACAAAGACTAGAAAATGAGATTTCAGCCTTTCCTGCACTTACCTGTGGTAGCTTCAGATCAGTGGATCCCAAGTAACCAGATCCACTGATGTGGATTTTGTGGAGGCATGGGCTGAATTAGCAACGTCTGTGCTGATTGCACTGATATAGACCATGCCTCCTTGCAGCTGCGACCCCACATCTCTGAAGGCTAGGAATGCCCTCGGAGCCTGGGGGCAGGGGGAAGATAGTTTTGGATCACAGAACTGTGACATCTGTGTGCCTTCCATGATCCAGAACAAGGCCCTTAGTCTTTTCCAGGCCACCTGCCAGACCGATTGGAAGCTGCGCTGTCCCTTTGATACGTCCCTGAAAAAGCGTAGTAAAAAGATGCTGATTGATCAGAATCTTTTTACTTCAATCGAATGCTGTGCCACTGCTGCAGGCTGAAAAAAGCTGTGCAACTTTTGACTGAGTCTGGATGCAGGCAACAGCTCTGCAAAGCAGCATTTGTTATGCTCACAGCAAAGATTAAACTCATGGCATGGTTTAATTGCCAACTGCATACACACTCTGTGTATACTTACTATCTGGATCTGCCAAGCATGGAGTATACCGTCCTTTAGGTTTGCGAGATCCTGTGGAAAGACAGATTGCCCGAGTCCTTCTGGAGCCAGATCGGGATTGAGGCTGTGGAAGAGGAATGTTGGGGTCTGGAGCTGTGTGAAAGATCTGCCAGGTAAAAACAAAGGGTCTTAAACATGCAGATACTGTTGAGAATCTTTCACAATCACTCCAAATTTCTTTTAAGTCAAGGGATCAAAGGTGTCCTGCAGTCACACGAATTATTTCACAGCTTGCATCCTACATCTCTGCTAATTTTGCAGCAAGACAACCTAGGATGGAAAAATGAGCAGGTAAAGCTACCGCTGGATAGTAGAGTTCCAGTCTGGAGACCTAGGCACAATCCACATGGTCTCTTTTCAGAGGCTTCTGACAAACTTGTCTACTGCCATTCAACTTCTGAGCCTCACCAACCCCTCAGAAAGGAAATCTACCTTTAGTCCTGTTCCAGCTACACTGAGCTTGGCTTTCCTGGGGTGGAAATGACTCATGGACACTGTGAAAATGAAGCTCAAGGACCAAAACATGCCTAGAATTGCTGCCTGGACCAACAATACAGAGCAATGGCTCTTCTGGTGTTTTTTTTTTGGTGCTCTGAATAGTAGTTTGCCACAGCAGTGATCCCTCAAGGATTCAGGTGTGTGTCCACAGTGCTAAGGAGGCTGTTTCATGTTGGACCCAGACTTTGTTCCTAGTGTGGATGAAGCCCTAGAGTTTAAGTCCAAAACAACCCTAGTGGAGTCCTATTTTACAAGGGCCCTAGAAATTCTCCCTTGCAGTGCAGAAGCTGGTAGATAAAAGTAAAATGGCCTTCTTGACTAAAGTCGGTGCATGACAAGGCATGGAGATGAATGTAGTTTTACTAATACAAACAAACTGGTTGTGTGCATAATCAAAAACAACAGGATGCATAATATATAATGCATATGAACATACTGTTGGTGATTTTACATATATTTGAAGTTATTAGTAAGCAACGCAGGCAGGTTGAAATGTTAAATCTTTGATGTGAATAAATGGAAGCAGTAAGTCCACCAGGCTCTTTTTGCATACTGAAATGACAGCAATGAAAGACCAGCTGTAAATGACTGCAAAATAACGATTTTCTATCTTAGAATGAAAAAGAGTGGACGAAGAGTTGGCTTTTCTACCCCGCTTCTCTCACCCATTTAAAGGGACTCTAAGTGGCTGACAAAGCTTCTGTTCTTCTTCCCACAATAGATACCCTGCAAGGTAGGCGGGGCTGTGAGAGCTCAGAAGAGAGCTGTGACTAGCCCAAGGTCACCCAGCTGCCTTTGTGGAGGGATTAAACTTGTTGAGTATGAAATTTGAGACTGGCACTCTAACCACAGACCAAACTAGCTCACCCTTTCTCCAAAACAAAATTTGAACACAATCTGAAAAATACTTAATAAAAATAAGAAAACCTATGAATATACAATACGTACAATGGAGTATGCCATTTAAGCAGATCTTGGGACAGTTTTTTCAGGAAAGAAGACTAACATTGCATTGACCCTTAAACAAGAAAAGGAAAATGTATTCCCTAACGAACTCTTTTGGATGGTATATTAAAACGGTTGTAGAACATTTTACATCAATTTACAATGAGTATGAGATTTCCCATGCTTTCTCTGGGTCTCTTAGATTATTTCATTTATATCATTTTCATTCCACACAATTAACAAGATGACATTGCTCTACCTTTTCATAATGTTCGATGAGAATCTCAACCACAATATTCTGAAATTTGATGTTCATCATAGCAGCCACTGTCTCTTCCTGAGCTCTCATCAGTGTGGGACCAAAAATTACACCAAGGTTGGAAACAGTCATGAGATTTTGCTGACTGTGTAATGATACCCTGAAAATAAACATTTTGTTTTTGTTTTGAAAAACATCCGTTTAAACAATCATTGAATTAATTGTATTGATGAGCATGAGCCAGTTCTCATTTGACCAAACCAAAAGGCTCACTGTCAAAACCTAGTCAACCAGCTGGCCCACAGTGATTGTGGTTTCAGGTTCCTCAAGGCTCAGCTCTGCAGCATGTCTCCAACTAAACCTTTGCCCATGCTGTGTTGGCACCCACACTGCTGCTAAGGTGTCCCCTGCCACCCCTTCTAAGGTGGCCTGGTTCAGCCTGCTTCTAGGCATTTCTTTCTTTCTTCTGGACCTACAGGCCATACCACATATGTGGAGTACTACTGGTCCCAGCAAGCCATGCTGCTAATGTGTGCACTGTGTGTTTGCCTTGAAAGCTATTGATCATGGCACATGCATCAGGTGCGCAGCCTGCTTGGACATATGGTGTATGCTGTGATCAATTCCATTTAAGGCTTTTAATGCTGTCAGCCACAGAGTTGTAGTTAGCCGTATGGCCTGCTGGAGCCAGGAATGCACCACCACAGGTAGGCCTTGAGGAAAGGAGTGCTCAAGAAGAGCAAAGGGCAGGTTGCTTTAGAACTCTATAGGGAAACAGGGAAGGCCTTGGTGGAAAGGTAAGTCGTGGTGGTACAGTGTGGGTTGAGGACAAGAGGGAGGGATACAGCTCCCTAGTTGTCAGGGAGATCTTCATGAGCCAGGCCAAACTAATTTGTTGAGCATCCCCAAGGTAAAGTTTGCTAGCAACCTGAACCTCACATCTGGACCCCAGTTCAGCTTGCTGGATAACCTTTTGAACCAGGGGAGCTGATTGAACTGGCTCAATCCGAATCTCATTCAGAACATCACTAGTTAACTGTTTTAGCATTAGTACCCTATTTGTTATTCCACTAGTGCATTCACTATTAACTCTTTTGCCAAACTGATTTGATAACAAACTCCGGGAAAACATTTTTTTTTCCTGGGGATACAGGAAGCCTACTGCAAAAACTCTAAAACTTTCTGTTTGAATAGCAATATGTGCCCCATGCATTTTGAGCAAGACAAAGGTTTTATCATAATGCAGGTAATCAACTCATATTATATCAAACATTATTTCCATTGCTTTTTAAAAAAACAGCAGTAGAGTAAATCTTGTCTGGACTGAGACTGAAACCTACTGAAATAGGTCTTGCTTGATGGTGAACTTGCTTTGGTAATTTTATTTTCTTAACAGAAAGAACTCAGAACAACAACAACAAAAGGAAGCTGGCAGTTCTTAAGAAAGAATAAATAAAAGTTTCTACAAATGCTGAAAGAATTCTGCTTCAGGAAAACTATTTAGTGAAATTAATTTATGGGATTTGTCTATATAGTAGTCACAAAAGATTGCCCAGTTATAATGAAATGGCTACAGAACTTGAGAAGGTAAGCGTCCTTTTTTTCTTGATGGAGACTGCTCCTTTTGGTTTTATTTGCCCATCACCACTATTCTTCTCATTTCTCTTTGCAGTCCCATTTCCTTTACCCACAGTGACTCTTGAGTTTAGGATTAGCTTCCTTTCCCCGCCAGCCTTGCAAGATCAGATCCAAGACTGCAATTTATAAGCATCAAAGTATTTCTGTTCTGTGAGGCCGAGGCAGCAATGACTGACATGACTGGACACAGGGGAAAGAAACCAGAACCTGTGAATGGCAGTTCAGCATCCTTCAGACTGCATTGGGACCTTACTTATAATCCCAGTAATGCAAGTTCAGTGGGAGATGAGGAACAGGTTTGACTGGAAGCCTAATTCCTCCTTTCAAAAAAATCCTTCAAAAGCTACCACACTCTCATGTGTCCATTCTCATTAGTTTGCTTTTCATCATCTTGTGTTCTTTTATTTCTTTTGGGTCTTATTTATCTCTTTTACCGATCTTTATCGTGGCTTTCCATTTGGCTTCATGGCTCCTGGTCCTTTTTTGTCTACATTGCTAGGGATGCCCTCACACACAGCATGATCACTATCTGAGGTATGCTCTTCCTGGCCTATGTCGTGTGTGAGAGAACTCTTTCTCTTCTCCTTCATGGATCCCTGCATTCCATTTCCCTCACACCATTTTGTTGTATGGATCTGGGAGCATAACAAGTACCATGAAACTTAGTCTGCTTCAAAGACTGCCCAACAAGATACCCATGGGAAAGGCATGTACAGGCCTGAGGACAATAGCTCAGGTGGCTATCCAGATGTTCAACTATCAAGATTGATAGCCTTTATCATTTTCTGAATGTTGATAATCGCTGAATCAACTCACTAAGGAAGACTACTATGCCAGGACTTCAATCATGCAGCATTGCAACTCTGAGTTAAGGTAACTTTTAAGTCTAAATGGGAGGATATTTTGGGACCGAGTACATCAGTGTTAGTGTTTTGAATTGGGGCAGGTAGAAAACTGGCAATCAATGCAATATTAAGATTGGCATGCTGCTTCTGAACTGTCTTCAAGATCAGGATGCTGGCTTTCTTTTCCTATTGTGGGGTTTAATCACCTGTCTCAATTCACTATTTAATTATTTAATTCTGATCACAGATGTAGTTCTCTTCCTGTGTGCAGGACTGATTCAAAATCCTACCGAAGACACATTTCTTTCCAACAAAGACCATTTTCATTATCAGCCATGCAATAACACAAGATTGTTTCTGAGGCAGGGTAATAAATCCTACGGATTATGGAGCTTTCTTGAAAAATAAGCACCCCTGACCAGTTCAGAACACTGCCACAGGGCATCACTGAAAGAAAGAAGCCTTTCAGTCTTTACAGGGTAAAACTGGCACACTAGTGAATGCATAATGCAATCTAATAGAAGTAGCAGCATTTCCATTCTTATATAAATCATTTCATTTTTTACCTCAGAGGTAACAGTTCAAGGATTCATTTTGAATGAGGCTGGAGTAATGTCGCCCATTTATTTGTATAAACAAATAAAGCACACACAGAATAAGGGTCATATATGCTAGCCACAAATACCTTATTGGAATTTTTACTTTCTGACTAAAGTGCATTGTGTGTGTGTTTTCCTATCCTTAATTTTAATCGTGTTGTTTGAATATCTTTCAGATTACATTTTAATGTGAAACAGTAGATAATAAATAAATAATAATAAATAAATGTGTGATCACAGCCTTAGAGAAGAGGATATTCTATGATTAATGCACTTTTCACCTGATCAGAAAGACCAGCCTGACCGACACAGGCTGTTTTTGGCATACCGTATATTCCGGCGTATAAGATGACCCCAACTTTCCAGTTAAAATATAGAGTTTGGGATATACTCGCTTTTGCCACGGAGCGTCCCCAAGGTAAATGTTGCGAGGAAAACCCGCAACTTCCAAAAAGGGCTCTGAGAAAGTCTTATTTAAAGGGCACTTTTTTTGTTGCGCGTTTTCCTCATTTTGTAGCTCTGGAAGTTCGTTAAAAACCCTGGCATGGGGGCGCTCAGAGGCAAAAGAAGAGTTTTCGCAGACTTTAAATTGCTTGGGGACAGGGCCTAGAATAAATTCTCCAAATCACTATAAGTTTCCATCTTTCTGCCAGGTTCTGTTATGTTGCTTAGGTTACCTAGGTGACAAATTAGACACAGTTTGGCATTATTCTGGTCAGTGAGAAGCACGCTGATATCTGTAAACAGGTTTAAAGATTTAGGTTCCTGCAGAAGTTTAGGAAATTGCTTTTCAGAAGAAATATATATGTTCAATTTTTTTAATATCCAATTTTCCTTTTTTTTCTATGCTATCTTTCCTCTTGGCTAATGGAACAGGTGGAGACACAAGTAGTTTGACACTGAAAGGTGAAAATAGCCTTGATTTCATATAGAAACAAATCTGACTGTCTCTGAAAATCTGCCTTTACTACACCAAATGCAAGTTTTGAGCATTGTCAGGTTTCAAACTTGAGCCTATCTTAGGGGAATAGAATACTGGATCAACCAATATATTAGAAGTTTCCCTTTATATAAAAATAAATGGACAAGGTTAAATTTATTTTATCAAAAATTTGGGAAAACATGAAACCCAAATGACACATCCTGTCAATTTTTTTTTACCTCAGTGTCCCTCAAATGTATTCCTACGTGATCCTTCCCCCCATCTCAATGTTATTTCCATTTTTTAGGGAGTCCTCCCCCTCCCCCGGAAGGTTTTTTTTTTTAGTAATTTCAAGATGCAAAATAAAAGTAAAATCCTAAAAAACAAGCTGTTGTATCAAGGCTGTGCTCAGTAGAAACCTGTGGCAAGTATAACAGGAAAAGCAAGAAAAGCAAGGCACTGAATGGTTGATTATAGTATTTCCACAGAATCATCCCCTGGCAGAGGCCAAGCATAAAGATAATTAATGGATTCATTTAATAAGCTCCTCTTGTTGCTGAACCCCTCAGGGAGTAAGAAATACATTTCCAGTCAGCCTTTTGTTCACAGTCTTAAACTCATCACTTCCAAATGTAATTTCATCTTATTGGAACAAAGCAATTAGGAAAAGCCGAGAGAAGGGAAAAAAGCTTCACTGAAGCATGTATTCTCCTGCTTATTCTTTCTTTCCGTGCAAATTATCATAAATAACCACAACAAAAACATAATTATTACTTGACCAAATGCTTGATTAGGATGTCCAGCATCTCTCGATTCTTCTCTGGCAGCTTGTAAACAAGTGCATGGACCGCTTCCACCCTGTAATTTTGGTCATCAGACTCTATTAAAAGATAATGATAGTAATAAAAACACTTTCTTCCTATCAAGAATGAAGATAGTTTCTTTTACATTTTAGTGTAAAAAACTAAGATAACAGGTGACTGTAAGAAAAAAATTGGAAATTAAAATTTTACACATTCAGAACAGTATATTTATGTCTTAAATGTATTGAATTCTAATAGATATGCACTTTATGCAGCAGATTTACTAGGCTAGTTAATAAATGAGATTTTATTAGAATTTTAATGTTTAATTATTTCTGATTTTAATTTGTCATAAAAATATCCCCTTTTAACTGGTTCTGACACTTTTGATAAGAAGTGACAGGTATAAAAAATTAATACAAATTAATCAGTTGCTATCATTTTGAAGTAAGGGGTACATAGCAAAATAGCATAGTTCGCTGATGATACTAAATTATTTAGGGTAGTAAAATCCGAAAGGGATTGCCAAGAGCTCCAGAGGGATCTCTTAGCATTGGGTGAGTGGGCAACCAAGTGGCAAATGTGCTTTAATCTTAACAAGTGCAAAGTAATGCACATTGGGGCCAAGAATCCAAATTATGTCTGTAAAGTGATGGGGTCTGAGCTTTCGGCAACACACCAGGAAAGGGATCTCGTGGTTCTGGTGGACAGTTCAATGAAGGTGTCAACCCAGTGCACGGCAGCAGCGAAAAAATGCTGGGAATAATTAGGAAGGGAATAGAAAATAAGTCAGCGTCATTTTGCCTCTTTTTATATCTATGGTGAGGCCACATTTGGAATATTGTGTACAATTCTGGTCACCACACCTCAAAAAGGATATTGTGGAATTAGAGAAGGTGCAGAGAAGGGCAACCAGAATGATTAAGGGGCTGGAACACCTCCCTTACGAAACCAGGCTGCAACGTCTAGGCCTCTTCAGTCTGGAGAGACAGCGTTTAAGAGGGGACCTGATTGAAGTATATAAAATTATGCATGGTATAGAAATGGTGGATAGAGAAACTTTCTTTTCTCTATCACACAGTACTTGAGCCAAGGGGCACTCTATGAAGCTGATGGGTAGGAGAGTCAGATCCGACAAAGGGAAGTATTTCTTTACCCAGAGGGTCATCGGTTTATGGAATTTGCTGCCGGAAGAGGTGGTGACAGCTACCAGTCTAGATGACTTTAGGGTACGGTTAGACAAATTTATGGATGACAGATGTATCAATGGCTACTAGAATGAATGCCTAGGTGCATCTTTCAGGCTGGGGGGGGGGGAAACCGAGGCACTTCTAAGACCATTTGCTGGGATTCTAGAGCAGGAATAGGTTTGTCCTTGTCTCTGCTTGAGATGCCCATGAGCATTTGGTGGGCCACTGTGTGCAACAGGATGCTGGACTAGATGGGCTGTGGCCTGATCCAGCAAGGCTTCTCTTATGTTCTTATGAATGTCCGAATAATTCAGACGAATGATTCGAAAATTTCAAATATGTTCAAATGTTTAGATTTGAATTTATAGACACTCGATTCAAATTTAAATGTCCAAATTCTGACGAATTTGATGAATTTTCAAATTTTTTGAATATTTGTGCACATCCCTACAACATATTCACATGATGAGCCTGAAGCGATCTCTGGGACAAGCATGAAAAGGCCACTAAAATCAGATTAGCCAACTTCTTCTTTTATGGAATCAGGGTGAAAACTGTAATCTTATTCAGTCAACACCTACTTTCCCTCTATTTTATACATACATTTCGGACTTAATCTATAATCTTGTATCAATACCCTTGTAAAGTGCAACCTTGGCACAATATTCACAGTGGATTCACATTTACACTGTTTTCAGCATCTCCACTTACTAACGGCAACAATGAAATCCTTGTGCAACTTGTAGGTCATGAGTGGTTCTGCAAGACACCTGTGTGGTAAACATTTTGGAGAGAAAGAAAAACAAATTTATCATAGAATCTCATTCAAATTTGTTTTTCACTGCAAAATAGTCTCTCAGTATAAACTGAAGTCTCTTGGTATAAATTGTCTCGGTATAAATTGAAGCTAAACTAACAAGTAAAGCTCAAGATAATCAAGCTTTGAACACGTGCACAGCTGGGGGGAATAAGACAAATTAAATCCTCCCACCAAGCCCTATTAAATTTAAATATATAGTCCAGGAAAAGAGTAATTTTGCCCTTTCAACCATGAGTGATTTTGCTTCATCATTATTACAGAAGCAAAGATTTTGTTTATTAAAATTATGTGGAGAAGGAGAAAGAGCACTTATTTTGATGCTCAAGAAGAGATGTCACCTCTTGATTAAACTGAGCTCTGTATTTCACACCTTTCATTTTTTGAACTTCTGGAATGTATGTTCTGCCTTCCTACTGAACAGGTGTACAGTATTTTCTTTCCTGCTACCGTATTCTCACAGAACCCAAGTGAGATCAGTTAACTTGAGTTTGTACTAACTGAACTAAAACCACTCAGTAAAATTCATGGCCAAGATGGAATTCAGATCGATTCTGCCCTGGATGGGAGGGCGGGCTCCTAGTTCATTTGCTGGTCCAGTACACTGGCCAATGCAGAGCTGCCCTTTGACCCTGGGCTCCTGGAACCTAGTTTAGCACTTTAGATACTACAATGCTATGTATGCACCTGTATGGAGAAAAAGATCACACAGAAAGGGCCTAAGGGGAATGACATCCACTTCAGAGGGATGCAAGCACCCTTGGAGATGACCTTTAGGTAGGGTGGAAAAAATGCTCCAAAGTCACTTTCCACCCTCATTCCCCACCACCACCTTGTGGAGAGACAGTGGTGGTAGAGGCAACTAATCTGCTCTGTTCTTTTCCTGGCACCAATAATGGGGAGAAAATGACCCAGTTTGAAGTTTATGAGGGGTGGTGGTCAGCAGACAGCCTGCCCAGTGCCTCTAGAGCAAGGTCCTGCACTTCCAACCCTCTGATAGCCCTTTTTGGTCTAGTGGTTAAGGTTATCTGGGAATACTGGCTTTGATTCCGCGCACTGCCATGAAGCCAGCTGGGTGACCTTGGGCGAGTCACAGCTCTATTCTGAGCTCTCACAGACCACCTACCTCATAGGGTGTTATGTTGTGGGGAGAAGAACAGAAAGCTTTGTCAGCCGCTTTGAGTCCCCTTAAATGGGTGAGAAATGGCATTCTTTTTAATAGAGAACTACTGGATGAGTAGTCTGGGTGTCAGTACTCATTTAGGCCCAAACCTGTTTTAGTAACAGTTAACAAGAATATTTGGGTAAATACTGAGATGTTTCCTTAACTAGAATGGCAATTCTAAATATAATCCCATTTTTTCTTACTGAGAAGCAAATCCTCCTCATTGGGACTTACCTCCAGGCATGTTTGCATAGGATAGCAAGCTTCTGAACATAAGAAAACCTGCCTTGCATTGATTTCATGAGACCCAGGGCAGTTCTCAGATCAGGAACTTTCAACACTCAATTCATAATAAACATAGGGTTATGTTTTCTCCTTCATCAATAAACTATACTGGGTATTTTAAAGAGCCTTTTTGAAAAAGCATTTCATTTGTTGATTTTTAAATCTTAAGCTGCATTATATCCAAATATTGAGAATGATACTCATTCATACAAAAAACAAAAAAACAGTAAGAAAGCAAATAAGCATAAAAAATACAGCAAGGCTGTATTTTTTTAAAGCAGCTCAAAAGTGGCTCAGAGATGGTAGTGTGTAGAAGCTCATGCCCCCATTCCATCTCTAATTCACATTTAATATCAAAAAAGCATTTTGGAAGAGCATTATTTGGCCTTTAATGAGAATTAAAGAACTAGCACGTGGACACTACGGTCTCTAAGATGCTTCTGAGCCACTTTTTTTTAAAACTGGATGTATATGCAATCTAAGCCATTTTAATAGTGCCTGAGAATATCCTGAACTAAGGTGAGATTCCACAGCTCAGGAAAGGCAACTAGTCCCAACCAACGTTGGGCTGGTTAAGGGCTATATACACTCCAGACAGTCTGTCCAAGCCCAGCTAGCCGGGCCGAAAGACTGGTCATAAAAATTCCTGCCTTTTGAAATTGCCAGTAAGGGCCTTTTGAGTCTCAAATCCAGGAGCAGCCCAATGATGACCCTATGTCTGGGGGTCAGGTTGAAAAGGGGCCAGAACTGGAAGAATGGTCTATGAGTGGTGCTATCCACAAGTGCTCCACGGTCCAGTATACTTAAAGCAATCCAGTTGGAGACCACTTCTAAAAGATTTGCTTGTAGCACCATTTTGGCATGATATTTCCTCCCACAGCTTACTCTGATGTGGAGAGGCCACTCTTATGGTCTGGTATACCCGTCAGTGTGGAAATGGCTGATAGGGTAGTCAGCAGCGAATGTTAAAAAACAATGAAATGCTGATTCCATGTATATATTTCTTGGAAAGCCCATTCCTATATTGGAGTTTCAATGAAAATTCTCTCCTTTGGGAAGACATAGCATAACTTTATTACCATGTTACCATTCCAGAGAATTTCAAAAGAGTATTATGATTTATCCCAAGCCTCTATCAAAGTAAGCAGCCAGAATGCCAGAATAATGAAAAGAATGACTGGAATTATAGCTTTGTTTACCCTATTCTAATAGCACAATTAGAAAATCATGCTATGTCATTCTGATAAAAGAAAAAACCGTTTACGGATATTTACTATCCCATGCTATGAGTTCATAAATTAAATCTTACCCTTTCCAAATTGTGGGCTTTATGGTGTACAATCATCAAGACAGATGACGATATACGTAATTTATTTTTAGCTGGTTAGCTCCAGCAGTGTGAGGGGCTGCCAATATTACACTGGGACTTGAAGGGGATAAATATATATATTGCATGTAGCACATAAGGATTTGGGAGTCATATAGCTTCCTCACCTGAGGTAGTTCTTTAATCCACTTGTTATAGTTTTGTTGTCCCAAATTTCCAAATCTATATCCATATCAGGAGGAGATTTTGGAGCTATACAAGAAAGAAAGAAAGAAAGAAAGAAAGAAAGAAAGAAAGAAAGAAAGAAAGAAAGAAAGAAAGAAAGAATTTTAAAATGTGTAACTGTGTTACTCTACTTAATTTTATTGAAACCAGACAACTGAAGATGAGCTTTATTGATATTTATGACGTTTACCTAGCTCTGCTGATGCATACAGTTATTTCTGGAAGTATTCCGTTGCCACAGCTGCAGCAGTGAAGTTGCCACTGCACATACATAGTGAAGGTGACGGCACAGCAGTCACATAACTATGTAATATTATTGGACATTGTAATAATAAAATCCTGGATTCAGTGTCAAGCATTTCTAGTCAAAGGGTAGGAAACATCTTTCCCCCCCCCACCAATGGCTTCCAGATGATGCAGGACTGTAACTCCTGTTATTCCAGACATGGGTCAGCCTGGTCTAGTGATTAAAGAGCCGGAGTCTTATCTGGGAATACTGAGTTTGACTCCACCCTCCTCCATGAAGCCAGCTGGGTGACCTTGGGCGAGTCACAGCTCTCTTCTTTCTCACAGCACCACCTACCTCACAGGGTGTTCTGTTGTAGGGAGAAGAATAGAAAGCTTTGTCAGCCAGAATCCCCTTAAATGATTGAGAAAAGCGGGGTAGAAAAGCCAATTCTTCTTTTTCCTTTCCATTTTGACTAAGGTTCCCATTTTGATGGATGCTGCAGTTCATCAGTATTTGAAGGACCACAGATTTGCCATGTATAACTTGGAGAACTGAGTACAATGACTGCAGCCCAATTAAGAATCGGGCATAATTGCCCCAAGTGTGTGGATTGGCTGAATATCTTAGAAACAAATTTCACATATTCATTTGAGACATTTTTGCTGCATTCACACCAAAAATTTAATCTGGCTTCAGTCCACCTTCAGAGTGGAAGAACAAATCAGCAAAATGACTTGTCATTTTCTTTCCATATTATCTAACCCAAAGATGGATTTTCTCAGTTAGATAAATCCAAAAGCAAACAACTCATCACTTTGCCGATGCATTATCTCACTAAGAAAGTGGACTGAAGCTGGATTAAAATGTAGGTGTGAACTAAGGATGTGCACAAATGTGGTTTTTTTGCATTCGAATTCGAATCAAATAGAATATCCAAACATTTTATGCGAATGTTTAGAATCCGAATGCAACAAAATCCAATTCAAACTGAATGCATTTGAATCTATTTGTTCGAATGTTAGAATCGTATCTGAAGATACAAATGTCGACAACATTCGTATGTGTTATATATATCTGTACACATTTCGTACGCATCCCGTTTTATCCCATATGCATCCTGTTTTTGCCCCGTACTATCAGTGCAAATGCCTATAGATACGTATGTAATGCATACATATCTGTATTTTTGAATGTTTCAAATCATTCAAATGAATGTTTCTGAACATTTGATGAATGTTTAAATTAGAATGTGCAGACATTCTATTTGAATTCAAATGTCCACATTTGACCGAATTTGATTGAATTTCGAATGTTTATTTATTTATTTATTTACATTTCTATCCCGCCCCATACCCGAAGGTCTCTGGGGGGGTAACAACATATTAAAATAGAATATACATTAAAAGACATTAAAAATTCACACAAGTGTAAAACAATATACAATATGTTTAAAATGATAGTGTCTGTACTGGGCTGGGGGGGGGCATTAGAACATTCATGCACAACTGTAGTGTGAACACACACCCTTTCATTCTACTTTTCTTTAGTGGTCAAGGAAAAGCACCAAAAAAGACAGGTAAGAGTTAAAAATTGCTCAGTCTTTCTACAGCAACTAAGCAGCAGCAGGCAAAGATTATTTCTAGTTGATGAATTAGGTACAGTGTCAACAAGGAAGAAGGTTTGATAGTCCTCCTGTCCTCTTTCTGGAACGCTGTAGGACAGTGGTTCTCAACCTTCCTAATGCCGCGACCCCTTAATGGAATTCCTCATGTTGTGGAGACCCCCAACCATGGGGGCGGAGCAGCTGGGAGGTGGGAGGGAAGGGTGGCAGGAGACTCTTCGCGACCCCTCTGAAAGGGTAGTTCGACCCCCAAAGGGGTCCCGACCCCCAGGTTGAGAACCACTGCTGTAGGAAGTACTGTGGAAAAGTTGATAATTGTTTTGTTGTGGGCTACTGTTGCCAGGAAAAGTAATCATTCATGCAACAACTATGCACATACTGCACATACACATGCTGACTTTGTCACCTTTACGCTATAGCAAAAGGATTAAAAGGCCCCCTTCCATCATTTTCATCCCTTGGTCAGCAGCAGATCTGGATTTCCAAGCATTTATATTCCCTCCCTTCACCCAAAGGTCCCAGAACAGGTCACCACAACAGTAAAATCAATAAAATTGTATGGAAAATAATTAAGATACAGTTTTCCCTCTCTAGCAGGGCAACAATCAGAGGAAGCTAAGCATCAAAGTCCTGGGAGAAGAGGTATGCTTAAACCAGGTGTTGAAAGATGCATAATCGGAGTGCCTGGTGTACCACCACTGGGATACTGCTCTAAAGCCTGGGCCACCACAGAAAAGACCCTCTTGCGTGCCACTACTTCTCATATCTCTGAGAGCAGCAGAGCTACAAGATATAATAAAACTTAAGATACAAAGAAATACATGTTATATGATGCATATAGCCTACGTTACACTGAGGTCCACAGCCATACTTACAAAAGACGCTATTCATCAACTTCTGAACTTTGGAATTCACACCACCTATCCTATACAAGCCCAATATTGTGATGCCTTGGAGAATAAAAAAAAGAGAACATGGTATGATGCCGTTTTGCTCTGGAAGCTGAAGTCTTCAACATTTCATTTATTTACTTTGCAGTGTTGTACCCTTCTGTTGCTTTAGCATAGGAGATATTGGGCCTTTTTATACTTACCTGTGGTCTCCTTCTGGGCCTCCCTCTTCTGAACTCTGGTGTGGTCCCTACTAGGACAGTGTGTCCATGCTGGATACAGTGTAGCCCAGATTAGGCAGCCAAAATGGCTGCTTAGATTGGGATACTGACCACTAGTTCAGCCCAGGTCTGCTTTAGTTTGCAGCAGCATGCAAACAGCAGATCCCTATTTTGGGATGTAATCTGGAATAATTTTAAAAATTCAAGGATATCTAGTATTGATTTTTATACATGCTACATATCATAAACACCAGGCATTGGTTACTGCCAAGTGTACACTCTGCACCAAATGTAAGTTATTATTGGTATATCACGACAGTACAGAATAACACATACCTCTTGTCTCAACTGCATGAATGCATTTTCTTACAAAATTAAAACCAGCTTCATTTAGGAACACTATCAAGAACAGAAGAAAACATAATATGAACTTTCAACAATTACCAAAATACTGATACTTATTCTATCAAGTAATAAAAAAGAGCAAGAAAATGACAATGCTTGATTGGAATCTAGCTTATGCCTGTATTAGATATATTGTGAAATATAATGTTTAAAAGCTAATAAACCTAACTTTTCATCAAACATAAATCTAAAACACAGAGCCATTAACACTACATCAATAGCGGTACACTTTATAATAATGTATTTGATTATAAAGTTTACACAGGAAAAAATAAGTGAAAAACTAAAAGGTGGTAATTTCTCTTGGGTAAGTATATGTATATGTGTGTGTGTGAGAGAGTTAAAAGTAAGGCTGAGATCATGAACATTCTGCATTAGAAAAGGTAGATTTGAGAAGGGTGGGGGACAGGAGAACCACACACTGTCTCTGTGAGGCACCTCTGAGACCTCCCTTTTGTTATGTCCAAACATAGCCCAAGACAATGAGAGAGAGAAAAGAGCAATGCATCAAAGTAAGAAATAATACCCATATTGCCTTTCGATGTTTTGTACTTTAAGCTTTTTTATTTTTAACTTGAGTGTTGTAACGTGTCTTGGGATCTTTGGGTGAAGATGGGGATAGAAATGAAATGAATAAATAATAAACAAGCTGGGCTCATATGCAAACTTTGTGGTCATGTCCTGCTAGATTTGATGAGCCATGGGTCCAATTCGGTGGGACATTTCTTCTGGAGAGGTGCCAAGGACTGAACCAATGACTCTCTGCTTTCAAGCACTGGATGCTTCATTAAGCTCTGTCCACTTCTCCATCCACCTGAAGGATATGGGATGATTTCCACCCCCTCTAGTCTAGTGAACTACTATCTTGATTGGTTTTAGGAAAGTTTTGGACAAATCCAGGGAAATCAAGGTTATTAAGGGCTACTGACGGCACTAAGAGGTGATATGCCTCTGAAGCTGCTGGGAGACTGCAAACAGGGCAAGTTAGGTGCTTATGTCCCAATAATGGGCTTCCTTGTGCAGTTGGTTAGTCATCATGGCCTTTTCTGCACTGGGTCATATTCAACAATAAATTCCAGAATAAGGGATTCCTGTCTGCACACTAGTGCAGGTATGGCAGCCCTTGCTTTCTCCTGCCAGTCCGGCTTCGTCAACATTGGATAAAGCGTAGACTGGGCTAGGGTGCCCAAAATGGTGCTCTGGCCTGATACAGCTGAAGACCTCAATGAACAGGTGTACAACCAATCCAGGGCTGCTATACTGGGCCACAGAGGCTCATGGTCCAGTATACTGGGGTGGGGGTGGGGGCGCTGGGGGGGGACACTCTTTTTGGCAGTGCTCTTTGAAGTGGTGCCAGAACTATGTATGTCCTACACACAGGCAGGCTGAGACTTTAAGACGTTAAGACGTGTGGATGGTTCTGTTCTACTTGGGCAGCCATCTGTCCTGGCATGGGATGGGTTGCTTGTTATGGGCCAGGACATCCTATCTTGTCCTGAAACTGTGAGGGCCTGTGGTAAGAGAGTGCTGGATCAGATGAACTGGACCACGGATTCAATTCATTGGAAAAAAATCCTTGAATTAAAAGGATAGAGTCAGAGCATGGCTTATGTATCTAAAACCTCTTGGACTTCGGTGCAGCAAATTTTTGCAGGATACCATTGACAAACATCTGAACTTTCCAAGTTCACTTTAAAAGATTCTGAGACATGTTTATGATGGAATGAAAGCTACAGATGACACAATACAATTATTGTGAGGATGCTAAGGTAAACACTTAAAGGAAGCCACTCAAGAGAATAGTGATGAAAATTGAGAATGATGTCAGGAAGAGATACTTGGAAAAGTCAGAATGTCAGGCTAAAGTGAACATGACATCCTTTTGAATTCACCAGGGGAAACAAAACCACCACTAAAAATATCCAAAGACAGGAAAACTATGTTACATTTTAATTAGAGCAATTATATTGAAACAATGTACTGTTTATAATTTGTCTTTTTTTTTAAAAAAGCAGCTTCACTCACAGCTGATCTTGCCAACTAGCTAGAGGGAGAAAATGTAAAGATGACGTTCCTTACACAAGTCCAATAATTGGTTACACGGCAGAACAGCTCCCCAAAATTGACACTCTAATTTGATGCACAATTTTATACCCAAGAAGCAGAAAACAGGATAATACTGAAAGAATAACATGGTAAGGATGTTTGATACTAACGTCAGTAGAATTTTGCAGGACTGTGGAAAGTCAATTAAAATCCCCCTTTTTTATGCAGTCAAAAGTTTCCTCCATGTTTTCTGTGTTGAGGTTGGGTTCAGTAGCATCTGGCAGGTCACCAACTGAACTCTATCTGACCCCATGGCACTGTTTGACAGGCATACTTCCAACAGGTGCAGCCTTTCCTGGTTGCAAATTAAGTGCCCTGGTGTACAATAGGGGCTGCTCAAAACTCTAGGGCACTCCAGTTCCTCCCAATCTGTCAGTGGAATGCAATGATGTGAGCCAGTTTGGTCTAGAGGTTAGGGAGCTGGACTCTTATCTGGGAATCACCGGATTTGATTCCACACTCCTCCATGAAGCCAGCTGGGTGACCCTGGGCTGGCCACAGCTGTCATCTGCATGCCTCCTGTGTTCTAGCTCAGGGCTACCCTGGTCTGCTGATGGATGCAAGTACCAGACTCTTGTCTGGGAATCATCAGGTTTGATTCTGCACTCCTCCAGGAAGCCAGCTGGGTGACCTTAGGATAGCCACCACTCTCTTCTAAGCTCTCACAACCCCACCTCACAGGGTCTCTGCTGTGGGGATTAGAAAGCTTTGTCAGCTGCTTTGAGTCCCCTTATATGGGTGAGAAAAGTAGGGTAGAAAAGCCAACTCTTCTTCTTCTTCTTCTTTTTCTTCTTCTTCTTCTAGTTTTGCAACAACTGGTGTACAAATCTAGGAGAGAGGGAGTTGGGTTGCAGTACAATGGGAAAGCATCTAAAGCAAGCAATGAACTGCAGTTCATTGATGCACAAATTGCTTTTAGAGGCTTGGGACCTCCCGGTGTTTTTCCTGACAAGCTCAGACTTCCCTCCCCAGTCTTAAGTGATTCACATTCAAACAGTGAAGAGGACACATCCATTTTCAGAGGTGTAGCTGCCATTAGAGTCCTCTCTGTGGGTGAAGCTGTGTTGCACGTTGTCACCTGTCATCACAATTGTGTAGGACATCCATTGTGCAGGCATAGAGAACACACTTGTGGGCACAGAGAACCTCCGCTCACAATGACCCACTCATGGAGTGGGCTAGTATAGCAGCAGCTGAGTTTCTGAAAATGTATGAATTTCCCCACCTTTTGGTTGTGACTCACCAACTTGTAAGTTGTTTCAAGGTGCTGAGAAGAACCCAAAGTTATCAAGTAAAGCATCTAAAAGCCCCAAGCCTCCAAAAGCAAACTGCAGTTCAACAAACCACAGGTTGGCATGTTCCTAACCCAAACCACTGAGCCACAGTTCACGCTTGGGGCCATGACAGATATAAACCTTCTAGTTTCTTAGCAATGGTTTTCAGCCAGCAGGGATCTGAAGGGGCAGAACTTCTGCCACTCTTGCTTTTTAGTAGGCTGCCATTGCCACACAAGTTTACATACTATGGCTATCTTCAATATAAGATCAGCCTAAACTCTGTGCCTTGCATTTATATGGAACAAGAGTTTTTGATGTGATCCAATTTTCAGCAAATAAAAAAAAAGGAAAAAAGTAACACTACAAATGAGATTTAACTGTAGATTCATGAGGCTGGTAGAGACTGTAGAAAGATCAGGTTCACAGTTGGAAAGCCTGCACCTCATTTGTTGGAGGTCCTGCATTAAAGGGTTCCACAGTGCCTTTGCCCCTGGAAATGTGGGTATATGACAAGAAGAAGAAGAAGAAGAAGAAGAAGAAGAAGAAGAAGAAGAAGAAGAAGAAGAAGAAGAAGAAGAAGAGGAGGAGGAGGAGGAGGAGGAGGAGGAGGAGGAGGAGGAGGAGGAGGAGGAGGAGGAGGAGGAGGAGGAGGAGAGTTGGCTTTTCTACTTTGCTTTTCTCACCCATTTAAGGGGAGTCAAAGCGGCTGACTAAGCTTTTCATTCTTCTCTCCACACCAGACACCCTGTGAGGTAAGTGAGGCTGTGAGAGCTCAGAAGAGAGCAGTGACTAGCCCAAGGTTGCCAAGCTGGCTTTATGGAGGAGTGCGGAATCAAACCTGGTATTCCCAGATAACAGTCTGCCTCCCTAAACACTAGACCAAACTGGCTCACAAGAAGGAAGGAATCAATAACTTCAAGTCAGATAGTCCCAGCCAAATCCTATTTAACTACGTACAAGTAGAGAAATTCCAATTAATTAACTCCAACAGTCTCTTTCCCTGGCCTAAACAGAATTAGGAACAAGCAACATATCAGAAATTCAGAAGCCCTGCTTTCAGATCTGAATAACAAGGAAATTCGTTCTACAAGGAAAAGAAAAGTTTAGACACATTTGATTTCACATCATTAGAAGTAAACTTACTTTCCTCTTTCTTGCTAATAATAGCTGGCAAAGTATAAATCTAAAAATTAAAGAGAATAAATTTTATCATGGTAATGACTTTTATATGTGTACATAGATATTAATTATGCTTTTTGAAATTTACAGTAAATAGTTCACTGGCAACGATCATCTAAGCTGATTGTTATCAAATTTATTGAAGTTAGCTTTGTGGGTGCTCTTCAGCACAACTGGTTTTTGTCATTTCTGCCTGACTACAAGCCTGTCTTAGTTGGTTCCAATATTGTGAGAAAGAAAAAACACTTGGGGGGAATCCCCACAACAAGCTTATTTCGCTTCCCCTAAACTGAAATAATAGAACCGGATGCAAACGCGAATTTGCCTGTTCCCATTACTTTTAACTTAATCGGATTCAATTCGGATTCTGAGGATTGTACGTGGCGTACGTGACTCAAAGGGGGACTCAAGTGGCTACTTTTTAAAAGCCGCTTTACAGGGCTGCCCTGCCCTCTTCCTCCTGGCATGGACATGCCGCCCATAACAGACCCCTTCACGGAGCCTAGCTGGGTGGCTGGCTGGCTGGGTGGGTGGCTGCTGCTTGCCTGGATGGATGAAAAACAGGCACCGGCAGCCAGCGATTCTTTCCCCTCCTCTCCCCATTTCCCAGGGCACACAGCAGCAGAAGCAGCAGCAACTCAAACCCCCTTCACAGCCACAGCCTTTAAAACAGAAACTCCAGGGCTTTCCCTTCCTTTCCCTTTTTTAAAGGTCAGAACTTTCAAAGAGCTAGAATTGCACAAAACTGTAACATTGTGATAAGGTGTGAAGTGGGTAGATCACTACAGTTTAGCTTTAAGGACTGGATTTTTATAGTGGCTGTTTTGATGGTGGATTTTTTCAATGAAATCACTATCTTTGGAAGCAAGCTATTGGGGGAGGGAAACCCTAAACATGGATTCTCATCCCTTAACACGGTACGGTCCCCACAGTAAAAAATGTAAAAAGTTTCAAGCACACGATCCGGAGTGAGACCTGTTGAAATCAGGATTGAGATTCACCACACTTTGGGGTGGTTTAACACGGAGAAAGTGTCTTAAGCTTAACTGCCGTGTGGACTCCGAGCATTGAAAACGTTTTGAATCTGAGATAAGGTTGCCATGAAGACACGGCCTTTGTGGCTCTTTGCTACTTCTTTCATACTCCTCCAATGCCAAAGAGCTTCCAATTTGCTTCTTCTTGTTGGACTCACACAATCCAATTTGCTCCTATACAGTTTGGGGCCACAGAAAAGGGCTTCTGTTTTCTGCCCTTGGGTAAGAGAGTAAGCTGCCCAAGGCAGTGTTTTCTGTGTGTGTGTGTGTGTGTGTGTGTTTGCCATAGCTTTGAAATGCACATGTAAAGGGAACAGGTCCTCCCTACCATGCTGACCAGGGCTGCAAGTAGGAAATCTTTTCTACTGCAGAACAAGAAGTGGAGGAGTCATTCCATTTCAGTGATGCTTAGCATGATAGGAACTGACTGGAACTTGGAGAGGCAGACAAAAAAGGAAATGACACAAGTGGCATTAAAATACAGGTGTACATTTGGCTTTTTTTTTTTTTGAGTCAGCCAAACACCCTGGCAATGGGATCTGGTGATCAGACTTGCTATAAGCAGCCAAACACTCCTACAATGGGATCTGGCGATCCGGTTTCCTACAAGCAGCCAAACACCCTGGCAACGGGATCTGGTGAGCAGGCTTCCTATAAGAACCCAAACATCCTTGCAATGGGATCTGGGAATCAGGCTTGCTACAAAACAGCCAAACACCCTTCAATGGGATTGTGTGACTGGGGGTGTTTTTCCACCTTCACTAGAAGTACCCGTTAAGTACCCATTAATGGGTACAAAAATGCCATTTCGTACCCATTAATGGTTACTTAATAGGTACTTTTAGTGACAGTGGAAAAACACCCTGGGTTTGCTACAAGCAAAGAGAAACCCATAACTACCCATTTCTGTTGTAATTTTAGTTCTCTAGGCTGTCCTGTGGGGGCAGGGTTAAGTGTTATTGTGTTGGATCATGTGTCAAATGTCACTGGTCAGTCATGTCATTTGCTCCATTGGGCTGGGCTCATGCCCTCCTTTGCAGGTCCAGGTTGGCTTGAGGATTCCTATCAGGTCTCTAGGAGTGTCCTGCTGATTAAGGACATCTTTGCATGAAGTGCTGTAGTGGCAGCATTGCAATGGGCCCCCAGGAGAGCTAACAACACACATGGACAGCCAGTTAAGAGCTTCTCTCTCTGCACAGGGGCCTGATAAAGGTGGGCAGTTAGGAACATTTGATACAGCCAGACACATCTCTAATTTCCAACTATTATCATCAATCTAGGTCATTTGTCATTTGAAATGTTACAAGCCATAACAATGATTATTATGTCTGTTTCTGTGTTACACTGTTCTTCACAATGATAACGTACTGCTTATAAAAACATGGTTCTTTCAGTTCTAAGGGGTAGTGCGGCATCACTTCAGTTCTACTGCAATTCCCTTTGTGCTGCGTCAAATACATTTTTAATGGTCATGGCTATATAAAAAAAATCTTTGCAGAAGCGGAAAACAGGAATTAGAAACCTGTATCTATAAAGTGTGTTGAGTCCTCTGGGACTGATCCATCAATTGCTCTTTTACTTCTTATCTATTTTTAACTGCTGTACATTCATCAACAAGGCACTCTAATAAAGGAGTTTTATATATACTCCCTTAACGACAAAGCTGAGCTGAAATACTTTTAAATGTTAATTTGTTTAATTATTATTTTGCTTAAATAACAATCTACAGAACATGACTTCCTCACTGGTTCCTTTCCTTCCAATAAAACAGTTTTATATATACTTCCTTAAAGATAACACTGAGTTGAAATACTTCTAAATGATAATTTGTTTAAGATTTCTTGCTTGAAAAACAAACTGCAGAACATGATTTCCTTACTGGTTCCTTCCCATCCATAGCTTCTAGCCAGAGCTTCCTGTTGGATTCAGAAAAAGCTTGTAATGTAATGATCCCATGCCTATTAAAATGAAAAACAAACAGATAAAACAGAAACTGAAGTTTTCTTTCCACACATATGAAAAACATGCTAAAGTAAATTTCCAAAGTGGAGAATATGAAGAAGTGTAAGGTAACAGAGTTTAACTATTTCTCAAAGTACACTTAAAAGATGAACAGTTTCCTGTGATGTGCTTTCTTTGTTACAACAGTTGAAGTAGCCAAATGCTGAATGAAGTAACAAAGTGCCACAATGAATCACATAATAAAAAACATAACAACACTTCAGCTTCTTTTGGGAAGCTATACATACTGTAGTCAAGGAGTCCTTCTCATGGAAATCAATTTTTAAAAAATCAACCAACTAACTATTCCACTGTTTGAGAACAAGGAAGGATACACATGGCACTTGTATGGTGCTTTCAATGCGCCAAAAGAGGGCAGAGACTTCACAACATGGACCCACTAGCATCATTTTAATTTATAATTTCTTTCATACATACACATCTTAATACATCTGTCTTGGGGTTCTATGATCACCCTGAAACTGTTCACAGCCAATTTTATATGGCCACAGAAAACTGTGCGTCAACTATTAATGATGTGGCAGAATGCTATAGAAATATGCCTACTTTGAATGAGAATTATTAAAATCTCATACCTTTCGACAACTTCAATATCAAAACAAAAGCGCTTGTCAATTGAATCTGTCTTTCTCCGGATACAAGACTTCAGTTTGAAAACTTCCGGTGCACTTGAGACAAGGCCATTCTATAAAACAGCAGAAACAGAGAAATTGGAATACTGTACTATCTACATATTATTTAAATATCTACACATGTGCAAGTATACACATATAGGCTGCAGTTACACATTTTTTAATTCTGAAAACAGTTTAGGAGCATGCTTACCACCTTTCCTCCAGATTTTGCTTCCGAGTTGCTCATTGTGAATGTCTTTGTTCCTTTTTCATAGGTACAGTAATGTTTTATCCAGGTGAATCCTAGAGGCCCTAAAAAAGAAAAAGAAGATCCAATGGTGCATGTGTCTATATGCTGTGGAAGTCATGGAGGTGGGGTGAGGGCAGAGAACTACTTGAGTCTTAATTAGCATGCTGCTTTATAAAACCATTTGGACTGGTAACTCATCATGCTACCTGTCCACACATTGACAGATTTCATTAGTTTTTGATGACAGTGAGAATTTAATTTATACTGTAGTCCAAAGCTACTACAGAGCCTCATCGCCCATTTTGCAAAAAAGATACATCAGGTAGTTTCCCCTTCCACCCTCATCAAGCTATAGGAAGATGAACAGAACTACAAGACTCTTTCCTTGCCTCAGCTGAGTGACTTCTGTTCAGCCTTTTCTATCTTAAAAGACCACAACAAGGCATCCATAATTATTATTCATTTTATTTATTATTTACTTGTCATACTTCTGAAGAACTCAAGGCATGAAAACCTCTTTAAATATCATCACAAGGTAAAAGGCAAATAATATCCATGGAAGACCCATGTCCGAGTAAAGATCTGAAAGCACTAGATTCCCAGCCAGCTTCCACACGGTCCATTTGAACTGGGTTAGCTGCTTCCAGGAATGTGTCATCAACTGAGGGGTCCCAGGAGACTCTGCTGTTCTGGCTGCACAGGCCTGAGCAACCTTGCAATGTTCACAGACTACTGTATGGGCTGCTCTAGCCATTCAACGTGCACACACCTATGGTAAGCCAAGTGGCACATGCCTGGCAGCGCCTACTGTCAGGAGTCTCTCTGTGCAGGCACGCTGCCCTGGCCAGTCAGGAGGCACGCAGGACGCAGGCGTGCAGCCTCCTGAGACCCCGCGGCCAGAATCAGGGTGACTGTGAAGAGGTAAGGAGGGGATCGCTCGAGCTCTCCCCTGGCTGGGCTAGGGAGGGGTTCGGAGAAGCTCCCCCTGGCTCCAGAAGCGGCGATCCGCCGCTCCTGGGGTGAGGGCGAGCCGCGAGAGCGGAGTCCCCTGGCTTGCCATGCTCGGCTCCGACTGCAGGCTGCTCTAGCCATTCAACATGCACACACCTATGGTAAGCCAAGTGGCACACAGAGCTTAGAGCCATTTCACCAGTCTCTGGAAACAGCCCCAGGCATGGGCCACTTGCAGCGCACTGTCAAAATCTCTCTGAAAAGAGGTGCTCCTGGTCACTGGCTCCACATGAGATTCAAGGGTCAGCACAGAGTCCTAGAGCACTCCCAGATTATGCACCTATTCCTTCCAGGGCAATGAAAGCCCATCAAGAACATGACACTTCCCTTTTTCATGGACACAGCACTTCCACCCTGTCTGGATTCAGTTTCAATATACTGCCCTCCACCTGGCCCATTTCTGCCTCTAAGAACCTTTCAAGTACTTTGCCCACCTCTTCTGAATCAGAATAAAGGAAGAGATAGACCTGGGTGTCAACTGCATGTTAATGACACCTCACTCCAAAACTCCTGATAACCCCTCCCAGTGGCTTCATATAGATACTAAAAAGCATAGATGAGATTGAACTCCAAGGCCCCTTCTTCACATGGCCAAACAAATGGAAGGAAAGATGCTGCACACAGCCCTCGGGAGCATGAGCTACTGCAGAATAATACAGCACGCTTCGTGGTGACTTTGCCAGCTGTATCAGTTTAAAAAATCCCCTCATTGCCCTTTAGAATGGCAGAATCAAAATTTTATTAGACTTTGCAATCACATACTCAGCACTGCACCGTGAACAACCAGAGTGAGTATGGCAGCGAAACAAAAGAAGGTTCCTGAATTTTTCAGATGAAGAGTGTCTGTGTCATTTTCTCCTTTAGCCTAAACAAATGACCAAACAGCGTGTCAAGTTGGCCCTTAAGGATTAATGAAGCGCTCCATGTGCTCAGCCTTTTACTCTGTCCTTGCTCTGGTGTTAATAATGCCCAAGGTAATTTCCGCTTAACAGGGTTTTCTTTCTCTCTTTTCGTAAATAGTATTTTATTATGTCCACTCAACTGAAGGATGAAAAAGCTGCTCAGAACCATCAGCCATTACTACTAAGGCAGGAAACTTTGCTTTTAAAAAACTCCAAAACCATGGAGAGTGAATGCAGATGGAGTCATTTTTTATTATCTGCCTTTTTTTTAATAGGGAGCTTCTGCAGTCAATTATAACTTCAAGCCAGATCCTTACTGAATACATGATTGTATAGCTGCTCACATGAACTGCAAAGCCTACATTTAGAAGAAAGTGTGTGTGTGTGTGGGGGGGGATTACAAAAACAAAAGGACCATGTCTTGAAACACAATGTATCAACCCAGGTTGATCTTTCATGTTCCTACCACACTCAAGATAGGTGATGCCCTCATAAATGACATTCTGTAACTAATAGCAGTCCCTTGATAACTCTGAAGATGAAAACCAGGACTGTAGTTGAATATTTCCAGATTCACAAAGAGATATTAAGTCACAGGAACAAGAAAGCATGAAGCTTCTAATTACAAGTGTGTTCACATCTGGAAGTATCACTGCCTTTCCTAAAACTGACGCCTACTCTTAGGTAGGGCTGATGGGAGCTGTAGACCAAAAAGTATACAGGTCATCAGCTTATATTTTATTTATGTGTTTTCCCCCTGCCTTTCTTTCCAAGTGCCTAAAGTGGCACAGCAATCTCCTCCCACTATATCTTCAAAATAACCTTTGGAGGTAGTTAGGTTGAAAGGCAGCAGTTGCTCAAGGTTGCCCAGTGTGTTTCTGTGACTGAATGGAGATTTAAATCCTGGGGCCTCTGGGTCCTAGCCCAACTATCTGGCCCCTACACTATGCTGGCTCTCTTCTACAAGATGAGGAACACCCTGCTAGATTGGATCCATGGCCCATCTGGTCAATTAGTCTGTCATTCGCAGAGGTAAGTCTGGTGCTCACAGAAAACACATCACCAGGACATGAGAGCAGCAATGCTCCATTTACTTATGGCCCTGGTGCAGTTGACTTATGGAATCACATTGCTTTGAGCATAGGTGATCACACAGCTATAATTAATGGCCCTTGGAAGCCCTGTCCTCCTGACGGATCCCTTTTTTTAAGTTATCCAAGCTGGTGGACATCATCGCATCTAGTGGCAGTAAATTCCACAGCTGAACTATGAGTGAAGAAATTCTTCCCTTTCTCAGCCCTGGGACTTTTTTTCACTGGATGATATGTGGGCCTAATCTTCTGTACGAAGGATAAAACTTCTTGCTATCTTTATTCACTTTTTAAAATCCTCTACTGCTACCTTCTTTTTTTAAACAATGACCCTTTCTGCACTTATCTGCTCTTGATCTGGATCAGTGTGTCTGGAATAGTCTAGTCCACCATACCTATAGCACTGATCCAGATCAGCTGACGTGAATTTCATGCCACACTCCCTTAATTCAGGCCTCTCTTAATCTGGATCACACTCTGTCTAATGCAGAAAGAGTGGACCAGCTGGGGACATGGCCTCATAGACATGCATTAATGAACAAACCTATGAGGCCTAGAAGTGTAGTACATGGACCCTTACTCTGTATTAAGAGTCTGCAAAGAAAGACCTGAAGAAAACCCCAAATGTAACTTTTCTTTGGCCCTTTGGTCATTTGGGTCCTTTCTGGGCATTATTCTGGATTATATCTCAGAACAGAAGCCTGCCATGGCTACCCTATTTTGACTCTTTCTTGAGATATGACAACAAAACTGTACATAGTATCATAAAATGAAACTGATTTGCACAAAGGTATTATCCTGTTGGCTGGCTACAAGATGCTGTATGGCAACTCATTCATTGTACTCACGCTTCTCTTGTACGTAGAGGTAGCCTTCCATTGTCCACTGGCTCGGTGGCCTATAATCCTGACTAGCAGATTTCATTCTCTGCATAAGTCGCTCTACTTCCTGTCTTGTGCTTTCAAAATTATTCCGAGTCTAACAGAAGATTAAAAGACCAGGGTCAGCAGGAGGGACAGAATGAAAGAATGCATGCTACCAACACACACATACATATATACTAGCTGAAAGAGAATTAGGGGCGGGGGAGTCTTGTTCAATACCTTTGTTTAGAAAAGAGCACTGCAACATTAAGGCTGCGGTCGCACCTTCACTTAAACCTTCTTCAGTCCATCTCCAGATCTGACCATCTCACATCTTTTCATTTCTATCCGTTTTATTTGTGGACTTTCCACTGAATGGAATGCCCACAAACCCCTCCCAGGAATGCTTTGGCCACATGGGGGTTTTGCTAGGAAGGACCACCTCCTGGTGGAAAAACCATGCCAAGGAGCACTTGGATGGAAGACTGCTTTAAAGTGAACTGCTGGAAATTAACAAGTGGAGTAGCCTATTTAGTACATGGAGCCCAGTGTCATTTCAACCAGACCCACTCAGAAGTGAGGCATTTGTGGCAAGCCATCCATATTCCTACATTTCTGAAGCCCAAGGAACCTTTATTCCCTGTCCTCATGCACAACCATGTCCCACTCTGTTCTTGGCCTGCATAGTGTGGAAGCTTCCTAAGAGGTCTCTAACAGTTTGCAAACATTTGGCTCCCATAAATCACGGGACGTGAAAAACAGCAAAAGAATATTTCAGTGACTGAAATGTTCACAGGTAGATGTAGACTTCTTTGTCTCTTCCACAATACGATTTCATCTCTTTTCCCCTACCACGATGAACTAAACTGAGCAGCTGCACAGATAATGCTGAACTACTGCGATTTCCTTCCCATTTTACTGCAAGTGTCCATTGATACATTTTATTTCTGCTTGCTATTGCTTGCAAATATGTCTGAATCCCCTACCTCTGATTAGCTTTGCACTTACCTTACTGGCTGAGTCCATCAGGACTGAGCAAGGCTAGAAGAGTTCCAGCTTTGGGACCATTCCTACTGCTCCAAGAAGCCACCCACATTTTGGCAGCTGTTCCAGAACAGCCACTGTACTGGCCACAAAGACTGTGCAATCCAGAGAGCTGGACTCTTCATTCTCCAATGGGTAGCAACTAAAGTGCCTAGCTTTGGAGCCCCCAGGGGACCAATTTACGCTACCAAAATGGGTCCTCCTGCTAAACAAGCCCACAGAGGTATGTAGCCTTCTGCACACTCCCTGGGCTGATTTAAAAGTGTTTTTTTAAGGTCTACCACTGCCCTGGTCTAGGTGGCCATATCTGGCTTCCAGACTGGGCTATGTTTCATCCAATGCAGACGGTGCATGGCTTCCTCTTAAGCTAGATTCCTTCTGGACAAGTTTAAGGATAAGTGGAGAAATACACTTTCTCTCTTTGTAATACAGCCCTGAACATTTTCCATTTAAAAGGACAAGAAAAGTAAAGTAGAGATTTTGCTACATTACAACAATAAAAAAAGTTAGAAGAAAGCAACATGAAAAAACTAGCCTTCCACTTCAAAGCATATGGCATCTCCTCCACCTGAGTTTCTTTCTCTATTACTTTACTACACTTTTGTTCATAAAGTTCATAATAAACATGGATATAAAATATGAAAATGTATCTCTGTGGCTTTGTATCTTTCTGTACCTGCAAAAATCACATATGGCTATTAGAGTCTAAGCAGCTGTAAATAGATAATATACTTCCCACTTAGTGCCCTTGTTATCCACAAAGTAAGCATGATTTTACAGCAGTAGCATTATCACAACCATGCCAAGTACCCTTTCTGTTTAGTTATTGCTTTTAGACAAGGATTGAATTATAAATATCAAGAGCCCAGATCCTCAGACAAAAAAGGATTAACACATTGTAAACCAGCTCTCCCAGTATTTCTAGCTCTCTTCCACTTTATAGAAGTTTTACCAATGTTCTAAAGGTGGCGGCGAGGAATCAAAGGAGTTTCACTTCTAAGCAAAGTAGTGTGCAGAGTCAGGGAATGCATAGTGTCTAACATTATGTCTAATGCTCAGTTTGCAATGAAGGTGTCAGCCCAGTGTGAAGTTGTGGGCAAAAAAAAAAAAAAGAGCTAATTCAATGCTACAAATAACAAGGAAGGGAATAGAAAACAAGTCAGCAAGTGTCATTTTGCTTCTTTATAAATCTATGGTGAGGCAACATTTGGAATATTGTGTACAATTCTGGTCACCACACCTCAAAAGGGATATTGTGGACTGGAAAAGGTGCAGAAAAGGGCAACAAGAATGATTAAGGGGCTGGAACACCTCCCTTACGAAACCAGGCTGCAACATCTAGGCCTCTTCAATCTGGAGAGATGGCGTTTAAGAGGAGACCTGATTGATGTATATAAAATCATACATGGAATAGAAAAGGTGGATAGAGGAAAAATTATTTTCTCTATCACACAGCACTATAACCAGGGGGCACCATTTGAAGCTTCTGGGTCTCTCATTCTACACTCCTAACAGAAGTGTTGGTTTTAGTGTAAATTTTTATCTTACTTTAGATTGTACGCCACTGGCAGGTTTTATACTTTTTATTCATGTTATTTCCTGTACAGCGCTGAGTACATGAACAGAGCTTTATAAATAAACTATAATAATAATAATAATAATAATAATAATAATAATAATAATAATAATAATAATAATAATAATAATAATAATAATAATAATAATAATAATAATAATAATTAATAATAATAATAATAATAATACGCCCCATTCCTTGCTAGGCTGCTCCATCCACGCTGGCTGGATTGTAGCCTACCAGTGGTCCGGGAGCTTGGAACAGAACAGGGGCGTCTGTGGAACACTTCATGCCTCCTACTTAGCAGGGGGACCCATTTGATGGTACACCAAACGGTTCCACGGAAATGGCTTCTCCTGGGGCTGAGTCCAGGAACTTACATGCCTGCCTGTTGGAGCTCTTGCATGAGCTTCAGAGCACTGTAGGGCCCATCCTGGAGCAGGCTGACCAAGGCTGAGGGATTGTTTCAGGGACATAGAATTCAACGTTACTCATGATTTTGTATAATTTGAATGCATTTTGTATTTTGTATTTTTTTTTAATTTTAAGGATTGTACTTCAAATGATGTACCTCATATAGACTGCTTATTTTGTTCCTCATTGTGAATATATTCTGTGACTTAAATAAGCACTATCAAGATTTTCCATATATATATGCTACGTATATGCTAGCTCTGTTAAATGAAGTAAATGAAATGAAACAGGACTGCAGTGTTAAGGATAGGCTACTGCTTTGTACTTAAACATATATAGTTTTCATTGCATTTCCATGCTGGATAATGTCTGAGTTGATGAAGCTAAAAGAGAAAGTCAGAAGGATTAAAATATTGTGAGGGTTACAGATACTGTGAGAACACCTAATGCTTGTTGATGGGGGCACTGTCACAAAAAGAGACTTTCTGTTCTGGAAGGAACATTTGGTAGATTTGTCAAAGGCAGGGCAGATTTAGTTGCATTTGCCAGAAATATAACTAGTTTTGCAACCAATACATAACCCAAATCAGATTTTGGCAAAAGTTCAAAAGCAAGAATAGACATTTCCAACAAGGTCAAAGCTGGCACTAAATCACACTATGGAACAATGCAAGCTCTCTGTGCAACCAGTATATTATCAGCTAAGAGAATAAACTGAAAGCCTGTAAGCAGTTCAGATAAAATGTATTCAATTTACAGCGGTTCTTAGCAAGCGACAAGAGAACGAAAGTACATTGTCTGCAATGAAGCAAGAGTGACCTCTGGTGCTTTAGAAATTAATCAGCACTGATCTCAATTTTCTTTTTCTGTGGCTTACACCTGTAGGCTGAAGAAAAGGTATTTTTTTTAACAGATCCATTTTTTATGTTACTCCCTTCGGGTAAATATAGTACGTTCACCTTGATTTATTCCTCGATGCAGAGATAAAAAGTCTATCACAATTCATGCTTAACTTATTGCTTAAATAGAGCTTTCTACTTCTGCTGAGCCCCTGAATTTTACATAGAGAGATGTATGTAGTTTACTCAAAAACTATTTTAAAATAGCTCCCAAAGTCCAACAAGAAATACCTGTCTGAAATACCTATTACAAGACAACCAGAACACAAGGACTGTAGAGAAGTTCTGCTTGACAGCAGGCAAACTAAGAGCAAGAGCAATTGCATCTAGAGGACAGGATGGTTAGAAAAACAAGAAACACTGTATTTTAAATAATACTTTATTATTTTAAATTTTAAATTTCTTTAATTTTCCCACCATACTTTTTAAACTTTTGTTATTTTAACACTAAAATTTTAAAATGCCTTTAAAGATATTTTTTGTATGGTGAACTGAAATAATTAAAATGTATCTTTACTTTCTGATTTTAGTCTGTGACCATAAATAGGGGTGCTCACAAATGCAATTTTCAGGATTTGATTCAATTCAAATAGAATATCCAAAAGTTTGAATCGATTCAAATATTTAACATTTGAATGTATTCACATTCGATTTGAATAAAATACACTCGGATCTATTAGCACAAATTTCTATTCGAATTTGGAAATACGAATGTCGACAACATTCATATGTGCCTGTATGCATCTGTTCACATCCCGTATGCATCCCGCTTTCATCCTATACAGATCTGTACAAATGCGTAGAGATGTGGGAAAGATGCATACAGGAAAGTACACATTGTATACGTACCAGTACGCATACGAATGTCTGAACAATTCACACAAATAGATTTGAAAATTTGAAATTTGTTTGAATGTTTAAATTTGAGTTTCGAATTTTGAATGTTTTGAATATTTGTGCACATTCCTAACCATAAATAAAATTCATTCATTCATTCAAAATAGCTTGCTACTACATTCTTCTGATGAATTGCCATCTGCATGGAAACTAGGCCTTGCAAACAGGTGGCAAAGACAGGGGAATAAATCAGGCAATCTGCCCTATATCTAAGGGACTGAATTTCCAAACTTTATCTTAGAAGCACAGGATTAAGCCATAACAAAATGCTACTTCCATAATATCTAAATCTACTCTAACTGATCTCCTTATAGACCTAAGGAAAACCAAAAATGTCTTCTGGAAAAAGGATTAAGATCTCTATCCGAGAAAGCTAAAAGTGCAAGTCCATCACAGATGTTTTTCAAATGACTAAAGACAGGACAAGACACTCATATAATTTATGACATCCAGACATAATTTGACATTAACTATTTCTCAATCACTTCCAACGGGTGAGGCAGGTGGATGATAAATTTTTACCTGAATTCAGTATGTTTTTTGAGCCTGATTTCTATGCTTCCTTATTGTTTGAAAGTTTAATAGACCACGGAATCAGGGAAAATGTTCAGTACTATCAAATAAGGGTCAAAGCAGAGGATAAACTCATTTTGTCAGTGGCATGCTTCCTTTGAAGACTTGACAACAGGGATTGTGAGAGTTTTTCTGCACTTACTGGTGTCCCAGTATAGTGCAAGGCCTAGGCCCCTTCTGTGGCTCTCTGGGCCTATTTGCACTTGGCTTTATTCTAGGGATGTGCATGAATACTCGTAACATTCAAAATTCACCCAAATTCACCCAAATTCGGACATTCGAACTCAAATTGAATGTTATGATATTGTATGGCAACATTCAAATGAATATGAATGTTTCTGGACATTCATACAAACAGTTCGGACATTTGTTAAACTGGGCGAATGTATCGGATATGTATTTATTCGTATCACAAGATACGTATCTGTCCATCCCAGATACGTATTCATTTGTATCCGATAAGTATCGAATATTTGTACAAATACATACAAATAGATTCATATCAAATAGAATTTCACCACACTCAAATGTGATCTATTCGTGCGAATATGGATTTTTGAACATTCGGTTAGTTTCAAACCAAATGCCCCAAAGCATTTGTACACATCCCTAGTTTATTCTGTAAGGGCCTGTTGTTCACATGCTAGTATAGGCTAAAACAGGCTAAAGCAGGCCCCAGGAGAAGTCTGCCAGAGTCTCCATTAGCATGTGGACAGCCCCGCTCCCCTGCTATCAAGAGGTATATTCCAAAATACAGCCATGTGTGAACTGGCCCTCTCATACTGTAGTGCAGAACAGAGACCACACCCCCTGCTAACTTGCTCTGTCCACGCTGGGTAGATTATAGCCTGATCTAGGCAGCTGAAGATGGCTGCCTCAACTGAGAAAGGTCTAACAGTGTCCTACTCATAAGTAAGCCAGCACAGAATCTTGGGCTGTGCCCAGATTTAAGAATACTGCACATTCTGGGTTGTGGGTGTCACAACTGACACCCAACACTTCGCTGCAGCTGCTACTGCATGGACTACTGCAAATTTACCTACTGCGGAACGATGAACATTCACTCCATAGTATCAGGTAAATTCAAAGTTTCCTGCCAGTATGGACAGGACGGTGAGAACAGCAAATGAGAGCTGAGCCTTCAGCTCCACTCCCCTTGGCATCCCACGTGATGCATACCTCACTGTGTGCACAATGGAAGTCAAATGACTTTCTGTGAGAAAGCTACAGGGAGGCTGTTGGAATCCAGACAGCGCGTCATGGCTTCGCAGCAGGTAAGCTGTGGTTTTTTCTATAACAGCAGATTTTATTCCGCTAATCTGGATACAGTCTTGCTGTGCAAAGTCTTCTTAGTAACTCCCTCCAGATATGTAATTTGATCTGTCTTCTTTCTCTCAAGTCTGTCCAGGTTTCACAGCTATACATTCCCAAAGGAAAGACCATTGCTATAAGAAGTCTGTAAATGTTAACAGCTGGAATTTAACTTGGAGGTCCATAAAAATTATGAGGTTGCTTGAGTTGTCATTGCTTTCTTTATTAGAATGAATCCCATTCTTAATCCTTCCTCATACTGCAAACAAAACTTATCTACCACATCAATATGAAATGCAAATTTACTAAACATGCCAGTACCCTGTGGGCTTCTTAGTATTTAGCTTTCACCTAGATCTTGAACTTTTCATGTTTACTTTTATAATGAGTTCTTCTAAGTATTCTTTATGTTTAATTAACAGCATTGCATTACCTGTGAAACTCAAATTTTAAATGTTTCAACCTCCAAGTTAAATTCCAGCTGTTAACGTTTCCAGTTCCAATGTTCATATGAAATACATGTTGTCCAAGTCAGACAAATATCAGAGCAATATGCATCCTCATCTTAGGTCCTTTTCACAGTAGGGATGTGCACGAATATCTGTAGGCATTCAAAATCCGATCAAATGTGCCAAATGTTGACATTCGAACTGGATTAGAATGTCCCAAAATTTGAATGTAAACATTCAAATTGAATTTCGAATTTCAGATCTATTTGTTCGAATTATCCAGACATTTGTATGTGTACAGGCTCGTACACAGTGCGTACTTGAAGATCCACATCTTTCCCGCATCCGTACATATTTGTACGGATCTGTATGGGACGAAAAAGGGTTGCATAAGAGATAACTATGGGATGCATATGGACATGTATGGATGCGTACGGATGTGGAGAAGATCCATACGTGCACATACGAATGTTGTCGACATTCGTATGTGCAGATTTGAATAAAACATTCAAACAAATAGATTTGAATTTGGTAAATATCAATCAGATCCTGTTAAACTCAAATTTAAAAGATTTGCATTGAATTAGATTTTTGGGGATTTTGACAGAATGTCAAAAAAAAATTGTGCACATCTCTATTTCACACTTTCCTTTAGTAGACTGGACAAAGTAGACTGGGCCCCACTGGGGTGGATGACTCCTGAGCTGAACAAAGTCATCTCCATTGGGATGGCCTGTTCCATTCCAGTCCTGTGCTGGCTCCAAAGCTCACACCAGCTTCAAAGCTGGCATGGGGGGCCCTCCCAAAGCACCAAAGGCCCAGGTGACCTATTGCTGCTGCATGTCTTGTCATGCTGACACAATGGATCCCTTCATGTACTGGGCCAAAAAGTATTGTGCCTCTGTTGTATAGCATGCCACCCCCTAGTATGTCTATAGACTTCAAAAAAGAGGCCTATTGGGCAAAGCTGCCGCCAATCTCTTCCATTTTACTTCTTAACTGCAGAATTGTTACTCCATTTGGATAATTCACAAGGGCACAGAAAAGTGATTCAGCATCCTTCAAAATTGGTTTTGCTGAGCACATAAGCTCTGCCCTTGCCCTCTGGCTAGAGTTCACACAGTCTCGCTTATAGACAAACCACAAGTGGGAAGCCCATCAGTTTGGCTCTGCATTTAGGGTAGGTTTTATACATGCTTTTGCTTAAGTCCATTTAACTTACTGGATATTCTGAATGGGATTATTTTTTTTTGAACCAGAGGCAAAGCAAGTTGTACTAATTTAAAGCTTAGAGACGTTAAATCAATAACTGGATTTCCTGAGGCAGAGAGATGAAAAGCGACGTGACTAAGCAATACATGAAGTATCTTGCATTTATGCATGAGCAACCTTGGTTTGTTTTCAAGAGATTTTAGCATCACAACAAAGCACTGTCAGCGAAGCTTTCGTTATATTGCAGTATACCCAGAGCTCAATTATCAAGGAACTTGTGGTAAACAAAACTCAGCCTTACATTTTGCAAATTGAACTGCAGTTGCTCCTTGTACGGGGCAAACTCCTGGGCCAGCTCATATCCCTCATGGTAGAAGGTAAATAATCCCTGGAGAAATGCCAACAGCTAAAAAGAAAAGAGGAAATTTAAATCCAAGCATTAAAATCTTTCACTGTACCGTCATCTCTTATACTATCTTTATTTATTTATTCTTTGCATTTTTATCCTGCTCTATACCCAAAGGTCTCAGGGTGGATTACACCATTTAAAACCAAGTGTAAACATATTAAAACAACAATGGAGTCTGAAAAGGGGGGGGATTTTATCTCCATTTAGTAAAAAGCCAAGGCAAACACTCCCCTCCTAAACACGTAAAGCGAGGGTGCCTGATGCATCTCAAAGGGGAGACTATTCCATAGTCTGGAGGACACCACTGAGAAGGCCCTATTCTGGATGCCCCCCCTTTTGCTGATGAAGGTGATGGTACAACCAGGAGGTCCTCCCATACAGATCTTAAGACACAGGCATGTCAATACCGAAGAAGGTGTTCCTTTGGATATTTGTGCCCCAAGTCATTTAAGGCTTTACAGGTTAAAGTTAACACTTTGAATTAGGCTTGGTAGTGAACTGGCAGTCAGTGCAGCTCTTTTAAGACCAGCATGATGTGCGTGTGGCCAGCTGTCCCAGTCGGAAGTCTAACAGCCCCATGAAGAGGGCAATAACAATAATCCAGTCTGGAAGTTGCCAGAGCATGGGCAACTGTGGCTATGTTATCTCTGTCCAGAAGGGGCATCAACTGTCGAACCAGCCATAGTTGGGAATAGGGACCCTTGGCCACGGGCTCCACCTGAGCTTCAAGCATCAGTCCAAGAGCACGCCCAGATTTTGCATCCATCCCTTCTAGAACATTACAACCTCATCGAGGACAGGGTGCTTCCCAAGTACATAGACCCGAGAACCTGAGACACACAGCACCTCTGTCTTGTTGGGATTCAGCTTCAGTTTGATTGGCCTCCATCCAGCCCATCACTGTGTCTAATTGCAGAAGCCAACATGTAGTACAAATAGGCACACACACAAATACACCTGCATGCTTGTTCAGAGCATGCAAACATCCCAAAGAGACCAAGAACACTTGTATGTTTGTGTACCACACTTACCATAAAATGCTTTAGTGTTAAGAACTTAACACTAAAAGAAAGAGGGACATTAAACTATACTCGAAACCCAACAGAGTACAAATAAGTACAAATAAATTCCAATAAAAATCCAATGAAGTACAAATAAAAAAAGATCCCTTCATTACATAATGGCACCAATCATTTTGACACTGAAGGATTGGGAAGGATACATGACTAGGGCTCTTTCTGCCTTGGACTTTATTTTGGATCATATCCCAGAATAGGGACTTACCACTTGCATGCTTGTACAGACTACTATTATTCTGGGATAATAATCTGGTATAAGGCCCAGTGCAGAAAAGGCCTTGGCCGCTTCCACATGATGGAGAGGCTGTATTACTGCAGCTCTGAAAGCAAAGAGTTCTGCTATAACATCCTTTTCTCACAATGCCACAGAGTACCTGGCACTGTTCTTCAGAAATATCACAGCCAAAACAATGCAAAGTTTCCCTCTGGGGCTGTTTTGTTGAATACAGGAGATGGTCATGGTTGCTGGATGTTTTCTTTGTTCCAGCAAAACATGGAGCACTGTAAGGTAAGTCTGAGAGTGCTGTAGGGCAAAGGAGAAAGATAAGTAGGAGGACCTGTCATGAGTTTTTCCTACTTCTCTGCCACTGTAGTGCTCAAAGGAGAACTTCTAGCAGGACGGGTGCTCAAGGAGTGTAGAATGTGCAAGCTCTCCACCCTTTGAACATTCCCATGGTGGAAAGGGGGAAGAGGGGTGGCAGTTCCACTATGCCTTAAAGCAGTGGTTCTCAACTTGTGGGTCGCGACCCCTTTGGGGGTCGATCTACTCTTTCACAGGGGTCATCTAAGACCATCGGAAAACGCATAGGAACCAAGACACCGCTCCTCTATCCATCTCCAGGCAGGTCCGCCCACATACAGATACACCCAAATACGAGTACCTGGCGTGATGACATGATCGTGCCAACCCCATCACATAGACCCCATACAAATACAGTAGACAGCAGCTACTGTGTAGAAAGCAGCAGTATTCTGCTTTTATATTCAGCTGTGGTTGAGGTGAATACTATGCTTTAATTATGTTCAATTTGTAAGAATGAAAATATATCCTGCCAATTGGATATTTACGTTAAGATTCATAACAGTAGCAAAATTACAGTTATGAAGGAGCAACGAAAATAATTTTATGGTTGAGGGTTAGGGGTCACCACAACAAGAGGAACTGTATTAAAGGGTTGCAGCATTAGGAAGGTTGAGAACCACTGCCTTAAAGCCCCTGAATGAATCTTGCCTGGGTCTCTGTGTCAATCATTCTTAGAATTTCCCTGTTAAGTCTGGAATGGGAAGGTGCAGCAGCCAGAAACTTGCACAGCAATGTGGCTGGCAGTTAGTCAGAAAGACGCCAAGGAAAGACAGGGAAGTGAAATTGGATTGGCTGCCTCGGGGAAAAAGCTGCAGAAGAATTGGAGACAGGAGAGATAAATGGAAACACACAGGGGAGAAAACATTCACCTACAGATTAAAGTAATTAATAAAATTAATAAAAACCAGTGAGCCGGTCTGCAAAGCACTGAGAAGCCTTTTATTGGAAAGAGGAACTTTCATATTAAAGGAAGTAAAAGAATTACTGACACTAGATGGCAGTGAGGTCAAATTTATCTCAAGCTTTTATATCTGAGTATGTTCTTGAAGCCCCTTAAGGCAAAACAAAACAAAAGGCTCCCGTGGCAGCTTAAGATCAAGAAATTGATTGCATCATCAGTTTTTTTCTACGCTACAGGACCACCTCATGCAGTGTGTGAGATCCTGAACTATAAATAAACATGTGTGGAGTTCATGGGTGTGTAAACAATGAAATCAGAAACATGGGGTGCCACTGTAGTTTGCAAAAGCTCATTTCACAGTAAGTTTGTCAGCCTTTATGATGCCACAAAACTCTTTTTCCCTTTTTCTTTTCTTTCCATGCTAGTCCAAAGCATACTTGGAAGGAAGGAAGGAAGGAAGGAAGGAAGGAAGGAAGGAAGGAAGGAAGGAAGGAAGGAAGGAAGGAAGGAAGGAAGGCTAGTTTATGCTGCTCTTCTTGCACTCCTGTAGGAACATTTAGCAAAAGATAAAGGTGTCCTCAAGTTGATCTCTACTCCTGGAGATTCCATAGACATTTACATGCAGTTTTCTTTATACAGAAAAGTTTCACTATTCTTTTACCTGGAAGATGCTGAAGATTGTTGAACTTAGAACCTAGATTATTCAGAGAGCCTCCAATACGCCTGTCAAAAATCACCTTGCAGACTGTAGTCACAGATATACTTACATGTGGCCAACTCATTAATTTAACTAAATGGTCACTGGCAAAGCATCGTGAGCGTTATGATTCCGCAACAGTGTGCAGGTTGCAGTTTCACAGTCCCTGATTTTCATTGGATTTCAACAGGCACACCTTTGCTAGCAGCTGTCCTCAGGGACCTCTGAGGACTGAAGACTCCTTCACATTGTCCTTTCATCTGATGTACTCATTACCTTTGTGGACACAATGCCTGGCTGGCTTATCAGAGGCTCAGTGGTACTTGCACATATCACAAAAAATGCAGTATCTAGCCACCTTTCTCTAATGTACTGTACAAGCGGATAAGTATGAAGAAGCCCAGAGATACTTTTCTCCCAGCTCAGTTCACATCCAGATTGTTGAAGGCACTCTGGAATGAAAGGAAGTATAGCCCGCGTGCCCCCCCAAACCCTCTTTTCTCTCTCTGAGCCATGGCAAAACCAGGCATAAGACACTGATAGGCAATGCTGCCTTCATGGCAAAGATAACCGGCATTTTAGCATGAGGATGAACGTACAGCTCTGATAAAATATGTATATATTGTCAAGACTCTGTGCCAGGTATTTCATATGAGATATTTTTCTGTAGGATATAAAATCTTAAAAGACAGGAGAATCTCCCCTTACCTCAAGTTTGGATACTGTCTGGAGAACTCTATGCAAAACAAAAAATGAGATGGCCACAGAGACCAGCCTTTGTTTACCGTGACCATATGAGAAGATCTTTACCTAGGATGCTTAAAAGGATTAATGTATCCCAGAACCAGGAGCTACTGTTCCTATTTGACTGGATCATTGCCTGCAGGGGAAGCCAGGTCATGCTGCAAACAGAATCTTCCATCTGACCCCTTCCTGCCATCTCCAAAACCCTCTCCTTCCCCATTTGCCTGAATGGAAGCTTCACAAGTTGCTGCCCTGAAGCCCCACTGGTCCCTCCCTCCCTCCCTCCCTCCCTTAGGACTTAGGAGGAGTCTTCCTGACCAGAGAGTAGCAGAACATAAACGCTGTCCGGCCAGCTAGCTCTTCCTCTTTTTCTTCTCTTCCCCACCTGTACCCTGGCTGCATGATCTTCAGTCCCGTTCCTGTGCTCTGAAGAAGACATCTGCCTGGGTGAAAAACTGGTTGCACTACAGCACAGGGTCTTAGGATAGGCTTTTTCTCCCCCTTTTCTCCTCTGTATCTTTAGACTGTCAAAGAGTGTTCTATTTAAATTGATACTTCTCTGTACCAAGCTGCAGTCCCACTGGGAATCTGCTTTTGCTTATGTTTTGGCCTATCTGAAGCACTCTGCATAGTGCCCCTTCCTTTTTGATTCTTTTAAATCCTGATTATTAATAAAACCATTTTTCCTATTAAGAAAACAGACTCTGGGGCCTCATTCCTTGCTGTTTAAGCACCAAAACTGCTCTGGTGTTATTAAAACCATATATGTAAGAAGATCCCAACATGAGAAGATGTCCTGGTGAGCTATTTTCTCACACATATCAGGACGACTCCTAACAGAAGGACAGACAAGCTGAAGCTTCTAATTCAGATACAGTAAATGGAAAACCCCAGTGTACAAACAATTGTGGCAGCCCTTTCTGGCAGCCCTTTCTGCCCATAATGATCCTGAATGGACCCTTTGAACCTGAAAAAAAGTAAAAGAGACAAACTAAAGTTTTTCTCATATTCCTCTGATTTCCTTGGATAATTTGAACAATATTATCAAAATGATAAACTATGGAAAACCTGGGAGAAAGCCAGAAAGCCAAATAATTCTCAGCAGTACAGAAGGAAGGAAGGAAGGAAGGAAGGAAGGAAGGAAGGAAGGAAGGAAGGAAGGAAGGAAGGAAGGAAGGAAGGAAGGAAATTGATGCTTAATCTTTTCAGTGTTGATTTCCAAACAACAAGCTAAGGGCGCATCCCCATGATCTCTTTTTGTCTCTTTATTGTCCCTCTATTGCAGCGGACTTTAAAAATGCACGTTCTATTCTGCAATAAGCATCCCCACAAGGTTCGGCAAAACGCGCATTTAAAATGTACCTTCTGTCCCCATGGAAGCCGTTTTTTCTTTGCCCGCATCTTTTTCTCCCTGCCCCCTCTCTGGTTGATAGGGCGCTGGCCTGACATTACCATGATGTTGCCATGCCTTGTCCCACCCACCTTGAGCCCTTGCGGCCAGAGGGCTGGCGGGGGTGATTCCGGTGGCGTTGGTGACGTTGCAAGGAAGACCGGGGCGTTGGGCATGGACCGGGGGTGGAAGGGGCCCACAAAATAACGCTTGGTGAACAGAGTCGACGAAAGAGGGCGGCAGCGCTTGTGCGCACAATCAGCCCATTACTTACTATTTTTCTGCTCAGGGAGTGCCATGCACACTTTATATAATTCAATTGCGAATACCCTGGGAGTGTCTCTATGTTACCAGGAAAACCCGCGGCTTCCAAAAAATGTGATGGTAGTCTTGTTTAAAGGGGGGTGGGGGTTTCTGCTGCATATTTTCCTCCTTTGTGGTGCTGGAAGCCTGGAGTAAAGCTCTGCATGGAGGCGCTCGGAGGCAAAAGAAGCTTTTTAACGGATTTTTCATTGCATGTAGACGGGCCTTTAATCTCAAAGAACAACCTGTAGAGAGGAAACAAACCTCTCCCAGCATTACTGGCGGACATCTGGAATGATTTTTTCTGTTACATATGCCTATGTACAGAATGTTTTTATCAGAGGATGTGGGTGAGTCCAATTACATACGATGGATCTACTTGTGTAACAGGTCTTCCCCTGAATAAAATGGAAGAGTAATGTGAGGAAAGAAGAATGTCAAAAACCTGCATGCAGATTCAAGACATTGCTAAGGGTATTTCCACACTTACCTTGACTACTCCATCTGGTATATTCTTACAGGACTGGTTCACTGATGGAGCAGTTAACTGTCTCAGAACAAAGCCATCTGCACTGGGTCTGCTGTTCTGGGACTGCCCCTGGAGCTGTGGAGTTGGCTCACAGAACTATGATGGCCAGAAATGAAAATCCATGGCCTCAGAGGCACTCCAAGGGACTGATTTTGGCACTACAAAAAGGTGCATGCTGAAATGGGTCTCCTGTGGTAAACTTCCCCCCAGAGGCATGCTGCGTCTGTGGTAAACTGTCCCAATTCAGCAGCTACTAGTCTGTTGGGACACTGGAAAATGAAGCCATTTGGGGCCACCTATTCCTGTCTTTGTGCTACCCTATGTGGACAGACCATACTAGCTCCCTTGGACCATACCAAGTTGTGGTAGGGAGGCACCTAGATCCTTCTTATAATGGACTATTGGTAAGCGCAGAATCACCCTAGCTTCCACTCTCTGTATCTAGGATGTGTGTCACAAGATAGAGACATACTCCTATTGGGGAGATATAATCCAGTAGACACAACCACAAGGAGAAGGACAGAAACTGTTAATATTTTTAAACTGTTAATATATTTTTTAGAAAAAATATTAACAGATCTTTAATCTTTACTTAAACATACCAAAATGTAATATTTTGAGAAATCAGAATGCTTCAATAAACTATAGTTAAAATTAATCTTATGTAGTTTAAGGCCTGGGTGTAAAACTTCATAGTGTTTACCTGAAAAAAGCATCAAAAGCTTTTAATCTCCTCATTACATTAAACTTTGTGATCAGACATGCTTAATGAGATTCCCCTTGGGCAAATTTGAGGCTGTAAGGGCAGAAATAAATTCCTAAAATTGCCTTATCACACCCAGAAATCTGAGAATGGGCATCCTTTCCACATGCAGGACATAATAACACCAAGAACAACTCTTTCTTTCAGTTGCATTAGGTGGGGAGATTCATGAGCACAGATGAGGGGAATGCAGTCAATCACAGCATAGGAACAAATGCTGCTGGCAAACAACCAGTCAGAGCCACATGCAGGCAAGTGACCAGGCAAGTGACCAGGCAGTGGTGACCAGGCAGTGGTGAGCATTTGTTTTTACAAAGACTTTGAGGGGAACAACCACTCTAGAAACATGAGGTAAGTTTTTTTCTTTTAACTGTCTGATTGCCTGTTTTTTTAAATGCATCTACAGAAGGGATTCTTTTCCTTTAAGGAGCAACTGAAGAAAACCCTGTCTGATTGTACCCTAGAATATTCCTATGTCCTGGGAACAGGAGAACTGAATTTAGCACTGTCACCTTTTATTAAAAGTGCTTCTCTTCTTCTTATGGATACACAGCAGAAGAGATTCAACATGTGAACCTATTTCCATATTTATATATCTGACCATGTTCACACACACACTGAGGATAAGCCTGAGACAGGTTAGGACAATACCTGTTTGCCACTTTTGAGCTGGCTGTTCACAAATGGCATTCTGGTTATTCACATGCATCAGTGGCTACCATGTGGCAGGTGTTACCCTTACTATAAAATAATTTTGAGTGTAACAATCAAATTAAAAAACCAAACCCATCCTGTCTCTCTCATCTAATACTCTAGACTCTCCACAAAATCAATTTGAGAGTAGGTGTTTGTCTATTATTTGCACTATCTGTTTTGTTTTTCAAGAAATAACTGAACTAGGAAGACAGTAACTTCTTGGCTGATGAATTGAAGACCAGAGGTCAAATTCCTACCCTATCCAAAATGGAAGTGCAATCTTCTTCCTGTGAGAATGAGATGACCCAACAATCTCAGGGTCACCAACTGTATAAAAATAAATAAAAGTCTCTTGCGGTCTCTTCTCAGAAGCTTTTTTAAAAAAACTCACTAGAATTCTTATAGCCCAAGCTAAAGCTAATACTACATATACTAGATCATGATTTAGTGAAATGGAAATCAGCACATTTTACTGTACACCCTACTTTTCTAATAAATAAATATGGGAGAAATGGAGGAAGGGGGGAATTAATGGACTGGGAATCAGATTTCATGCATGTGTAGGATAATGAACATGCTTGACAACTGCAGCATAAGTGTGACACTCTCAGAACCCTCCAAAAATCTAGCAATAAAGGCATGTTTGAAGGGACCAATGCTAAATGCTTTCCTTTGCAACTTTGTAGAGTTCCATCTGTTGCTTAAACAGGAAGGTCTTAATTCACAGTTTCTGCTGATGTTCAGTAGTACGAAATAACTAGTGATGTCATCACATGCAAAAAAGGGAACTAGATTGGAGCATTTGGAGGCCCTCCAGACCAGCTCTGAACCTGGCATAAACTTCAGAGCCAGTGTGGAAGCTGGCGTAGAACAGGCCATCTCAATGCAGATGGATTTGGTGCACACCAGGAACAACCTGTCTCAGTCTTGGATTGATTGAGTATCCAGGTATGGGGTAGCCTGCCCTGTACAGAGGTACCCCAAGTAAATGTCAAAACAGGCTCAGATAAGGGTTTCCTTCAATCACTGCTCTGGGAAATACTGTTATTTATCTCTCTCTCTCCTTCTATTTCTTTCCCGCTCTATACCCAAAGGTCTCTGGGCGGGTAACAGCATTTAAAATCCAATACATTAAAACAGTAAACAATCTGTATTAAAACAATAGTGTCTGCAAATAACTGCTACTGGTAATGACTACAAGTGGGAAGGGAAAAGGTGTCTCATTTAGCCAATGGCCTGGGCAAAGGGGTGCTTCTTCACTGCCTTCCTGAATGTATACAGCAGCAGTTCTCAACCTTCCTAATGCCGCGACCCCTTAATGGATTTTCTCATGTTGTGGAGACCCCGAACCACAGGGGCGGAGCAGCTGGGAGGTGGGAGGGAAGGGCAGCGGGAGACTTGTTGCGACCCCTCTGAAAGGGTAATTCGACCCCCTTGGGAGCCCGACACACATCAAGGGGGAGATTATTCCATAGCTTGGGGGCCACCACTGAGAAGGCCATCTCCTGGATGCCCACCCATTTTACTGCTGAAGGTGGAGGGTCAACCAGGAGAGCCTCTCCTCCAGATCTTAAGGCACAGGCAGGTCGACAAAACCTAAGCTTTCTAGCTGGAAAACATGAGATCTCTCTTTTACACAAAGTGCCCTTTAACTTCCTCACTCTCCCCAAGGCCAACATGTCCTGTATTACCTACCCTTTCAGAATAAACCTCAGGTTTCTGCTTGTTCAAAGGAATCTGCTTCTGCCAAGTCTGTTTTCATATTAGTAGACCTTCAGGTGATGTCACCATTCTTAGCAGAAAGGCAATAAATTTCTTCTGGAGCAGGAGTGGGAAAGTTTGTACTTTATAAGCATTGTGTTTTCAAAGCTTCTCAGTAAGGAAACTGCAATGTACAGCTACATCTGCTAGAGATTTTGTTTACCAAGATCCATTTTTCTGTGATTTTTCAGCCTACGGTCAAAACACTCAATGAGTCTTAATTTATGACTGTGGAAGCTTGTAGCCCAGTCATATCTGGTGCACAGGTAGAACAGAGCAATGGTGCACAAACTACAGTATATCTCTACTCTGGAATAAGCCCTACAGGATTCATTTGGCCCTACTGAGGCAGGCAAATAGAAATATTGTTCAATTACATTAGAAGATATACCTGCATTTTCATAGGTTCTTTATGCACCCACTGATGATCCAAATTAATGAACCTGTTAATCAGGATCAAGACCTCCTCATCTGCATGTTAATGAGGACCAAAGAGGACCCATCCCCACTGGCCCAGCTTTGTCGGCACTGAATAGAGGCAGATCTGGATTAAGGAGGTCTTGATTCTGGACTTCTTGTGGAACTGTATAATTGGGTCCATAAGAGGACCAAGGTCCTTGTTCCGGAACGTAGGAGGCATGCAGATAGTGTGCCTCTACATTCTAGAATGGAGGGTGAGTGTGTTTCAGCAGTGTGCCATAGTGCACCACCATCCCCGCTAGACTCTGAAGCTGGGGAGGCACCAGTGAAGCCTGTTGGGCTTTGCAGTTACCTGGAGGTGTGGAATGACTCAGCACTATTAGTGCAGACTGTGCTGATCTGGTCCATGTCTCTACATGATTTGAATCAATGGGCCCAGTTATTCCAGGAGTTATTGATCCAGATTTAGGGCAGGTAAGTGCAGGAAGGGGCATATTACCTCCATTCTCCCTTTTTAAAATTTATTTAAAAGAAGATCAAAATAGATTCACTGGCATTTGAAGACCAGTGCCTCGGTTAGGCATTTAGAGCCAGTTCTTGCATTAAAAAATACTTGTCATATTCTCAAGTCGTTAAAATGTCAGGCAGGCAAATGGCAAGATTTCTGCAATTTCATTCCAACGTGATGAGAAAACCTTTATGTGACTCTATAAGAAACCTGGGACTATTCTTAGGGATAAGGCTTCAACAGCTTACAGTATTTTCCTCTTAATTACTGAATATATCCATTTTAAATGCATCCACTGTAGATTTTAGACCATGCCTTCCAAATGTCTTGTCCTTAGAAACCCCAGGATTCTCCAGGGACACCTTTCTAAGATCAATGATTAATTGTAGGTAACTTGTCCGTAAGACAGGTAGCTCATTTTAGGTAACGTATTAGCTATGGTCAAGGAAAATGGTCTATAGTTTCCAAAGGGGCAAATCATGGCTTATGACAAGATAACACCCCAGGATCAAAAACAATGGATAATAGTTCATAGAGGACAGTGTATAAGATAAATATGGTTTGACATTGTAACAGGAGTGCAGGACCCCTGAGCGTGCCCCCACACTCTTCCAGGAGCCCCTTGCTCTGCTGGTACAGACCGAGCGATGTCACACGAAACCTTTGTGGAGTTTTTGTGGTTTATTTAAAAAATAAGAAAGATTCAAAAGGTTGAGCAAAAGTACAAAATAAACATCATCAGCAAACAAAAGGTTTCTTCATGTGTCTGCATGAGTTACAGCCTTGGTTACAAAAGCGATCCAAGCATTTACTTGCCTCTTGGTAGCATAGCAAAACAAAGTCCCAAGAAGCAGGAGCATATACAGAGTTCAATATCACAGTTCTAAGACAGAATCATATCAGGTAAGTAAAGCATAAGGTAGATCATACCAGGTCAGGTAGATAGCTAGATAGACAGATGGATCGATTCATAAACTAGAATACATTCACACTATATTCACTCTTCAGGCCAAATCACATGACACACACAAGCCAATAAGCAATATACAAGCTGAGGCCTCTTTTGGTGGTTAATTGTTTTGAGAACTTGCCCTTTCATCCTAGATTGGATTCACAGGCTCCCAATTAGCGTTATCTCGTCCTTGGGGTGCCAGGTGCATTTTGGCTCCAGGCAGAATAACAGTTAAGGGTAGAACATTCCATTTTGTGATTCTTCTCACAGACTAGATGTTACCAGAAAATTCTAAGATGGAAACAGTTTGGTTCTTTCTATTCACACAAAATGACAGGGTTTTGGGAATTCCCGCTACAGACATGAAGCTTGAACTTTCAAATTTGCTAGAATCATAAACGTGGAAAACCACTGCCAGTTTTACTTCAACTTCACATGAATGACAGTTCCTGTAAGAAGCTGGAAAATTCTAATTAGGGAAACTACAGCTTCATGCCGTAAATAAGGTGAAGATGCATTGCAGACAAAAGCTTTATCAGCTGTGTAGATCTGAGAGTCCCTTCACCCACAGCCTCTGTCCTCCTACAATCAGCATCCGCTCAGCTGAAGATGCCTGCACTTGAGAAGTCCACATACCAGAGACTAGGGATCTACAGTAAAAACTGTTGTCCTCCTTCCAGGCTCAGTCAAAGAAGTAATCCTACTCAGCAGGTAGGGCACAAAAATGTTCAAAAATGCGGCTCTAGAGCTCAATTTGCAACCTTGGTTTGGGGAGTTAACTCAAACCATATCTTACTGAAGAATGAAAGGCAGGGCTGGCAAAGGAGGGGAGAACTATGTACTTCTTAAGCCAAGTAGGGCAGAGTCCAGATTTGTGATCCAAGTTGATGCTGAGTCTATAGCCAGGGATAACAGTTCAAGAAGCTGAACAGTGAAAATGCTATCAGGGAGCTGTTACTTGATCCCATTCCGACACACAAACCCCCTTGCTTCAGGTGGCCCTAATCAGAGTCTCACCCTTGCCTCTCTCTCGCTGTCTTTGCTCTCTCATCTCTTGTTTCTCCAGAGTTGTTGAAGAAACCTCTGGTTTTGACCTTGATGGGCGAGGGGTCTATGGTAACTCTCACAATCGCAGCCAGGGAATCCCTGGTTTCACTCTTAGCAGCTGGAGGCAACACAACAGTCCTCTTAGTTAGCAGAGGGAAAGCCTTCTTTTCTAATCCAGCACCTGGTATGCGGAATTCTTTGTGAACATAAAAGTTGTAATTGTTACAGCCTCCCTGCTTGGTCAGGACCAAAGCATGGATTCCTTGGTTGTGATCTTGACAGCCAGGAGCAGCCCCCTCCCTCACCCATCAAGGCTGAAGAAATGAATTACCAGGCTGCATTCTTGACAGCAGGGGGTAGCTTTCCCACCAGTCAAAATCAAAGCTTGACCAGATCAGGAAAAAAGCTTCTAATAAACTAAGGCCACTAAGAGCAAAGAGGAGGAGAGAGGAAGAATGAGTGAGTGAGTACAGAGATCCTTTCAAGCATTCTAAATCGTGGTTTGTAAGTTTAAGAATGTGTTTTATCGGTGCTGTCAAAGGCTATAGTGTGGCATGATCAGTTTTGGCTCATGGATCACTTGAGGAAGACTGTGATTAAGATCTCTTTTGGATATCCCCAAATTACATTTTGATCTCCCATGGGAAGAGTCTGTAGGCTACTGGGGCATACAAATATCTGAACTGTCTGTTGTAATACTTTGCTTCAATATACAAACAAAACAAACTCTAGATTCATATGTGATCATATAAATACCCCAAAAATATTATGGGAAAGCCATCTGTTCCAATGTTTTAAGGAATGAACTGTAACATAATCACCATTAACAAAGGTACATTTTTTAATCATTGTGTGTATTTTTAATTTAATTATAATAAATAAAAACTTACAGGCTCAACGAATTCAAACTTTTTCCTCTCTTGCACTTCTTGGATTTTAAAGACATATTCTAATGATGCTTCATAAAAATTTTGATGTTCCCTGTCAGTCTGGGTGTCTGCCTAAAAGCACAAAGAAAGTTACAATAAAACACAGTTTCCATTATAGTTGTTGTTCTTGTCAGTTAGACGGAGCTTCCAAAGGGACAATTTTTAATATCAAACATGTACTTCTGTTTTTATCCCCTGAACCATCATATCATTCTGCCATTATTATATCTGGTAATAAAAGCCCATATAAGTAATGCCTAAAGCACTCAGAACAGGCAAACAAGTTCAGTTGCATCTGCAAAATGATTCTTTACATTCTTATCTTCATCTTTGATTATTTCACTAAAATGCCAGACCAAGGTAAAAAATCAACTGGGATTTTCTTTGTCTTGAAGAGGCAAATTAAGAGCATAAGAACATAAGAGGAGTCCTGCTGGATCAGACAACAGCCCATCTAGTGCAGCCTGCTGTCCCATAGAGTGGCCCACCAATAGCTTATGGGCATCTCAAGCAGAAGGTAAAAACAAAACCTTCACCTGCTCTCGAATCCCAGCAAACAGCCTTCAGAGGTATCCTTCCTGTCTCCCAAGCCTGGGGGATGTACCTACAGTAGGCATCCATTCTATCAGCCACTGATAGAAGCTAACATGTTCCATCACATGTAGCAAAGCAAGTAATGTGCATGGCTAAATTTCAGACTGGATTAGGAGACCCAAACTCCTGACCTTAAAAAATGGCTCATTAAATTTTGAAACTCTCAGGCAAAATGCACTTTGCCAAGCTCCAAGAATGAAGCCCTGCTAGTTCTTCTGGATTGCTCAGCACAGCAGCAGGCAGTGCAGGAATGCAAGTCACAATTTGCTGCTAGCTTTCAATGTTCAGAAACCATGATGAGCTGCTCTTCCTTCTTGATCAGACTGCAGCCCAAATAGCTGTGGCCTCTCCCCAGTACCCTGCTACATCTCTCCACTATTGCAGTGAATTTTGAAGTAATTAACCCTGGTATCCTCTTGGATCAGCCTTGGAGACTGGAGATAATGTATTCTTGTTTCCAGCAAGTAGGACTAGGAGACTTTAGTTCATCTGGGAGTTGGCACCAGGAGCTATGGAGCAGGATGCCATCAATGCGCTGATGGCAGACTAGGGGTGTTTTTCCACCACGCTCCTTTAATCTGGATCTAAGGAATGGGTACATTCCTTAATCTGGATCTAGTAGATCCAGATTAAGGGAAGCACCCAATGAGTTTCCACGGGAGGTGTAGCACCCATTAGCAATGGGTGCTAACACACCTGCTGTGGAAACAGCTTTGCACCCATGTGAGGAATCCGGATCGACCCCCAAGAGGTCGATCCGTTACCCCAGGTGTTTCGGGGGGCAGGGGGGGGGCAGTCTTCGACGCCACTTCGAATTAACTTTGAAGTCATTTCGAAGTCTGTGTAAAATAGCTCCGGAGTGCCTTTGAAGTCTGTGCTGATCTTCGGAGTTAACTTCGAAATGACTTTGGAGTGACTTCGGAGTCACTTTGAAGTCACTCCAAAGTTCACTCCGAAGATCAACACAGACTTCAAAGGCACTCCGGAGCTATTTTGCACAGGCTTCGAAATGACTTTGAAGCCTAGGTTTATGGGGGGGGCAATGGGTGCAACCCCTCCCCCTAGCCTCCTTTGGACCCCATTGCCTGTTTCCAGTGGAAACAGGCTCCCTTTAATCCAGATTTTCTGGTGGAAGACCCCATTGTAGACCCCATTAATGGGGTCTACAGAAAATCTGGATTAAAGGCCAAAACTTACCCATTAGATACGGATTTCCCCCATGGCAGTGGAAACAATCGGGTCCCAAATGGGTGTCGTGGTGGAAATGGGATCATCCGGCTCACACCCAAATGAGTCCTAAATGGGTGCAAAAACGGGTACTTTTTGACAGTGGAAAAACACCCTTGCTCTGCTTGTGCATTTTATGTCATTCAGGAGCACAACCTGGTAATAATCTGGACTGGAAGGAGGTAAAAAAACCCTGAAAGTTAATCCAGACAAGGCAGAGTTACTATGTGCTCCAAGTTCTCCTAGTCCAGCAAACAGAATGCACCCTGTTTCAGTGGGATTGTTTACCCTGGGAGAGGACTAGTGAACAATCCAAACTAGTGGCAAGTGGGCATGGTGGCATGACGTGGCCAGGTAATTGCACCTAGCATCCAGATCACCATGGCAACACCTGAGCGCTAGCCAAATGCTGACTTGGACACTGCTATGGTGATTCAGAATGTCCTGTCCTGGCCATTTGCATTCTGAGTGTGGCTGTCCCAGTACAGGACTTTTCCTGCACTTGAAGTGTGAATGGCTGCCACTGTACTGGGTCTTTACCAGCCTGGTATAGTATTGTTCTACTATATTAGGCTAGAAAGTGCAAATACATCCCTATTTGGCATCTGCCTATCTACTTAAGCTGAAGACAAAACATATGTTCATTCCTGCCTATCTCCACTACTAAATTCATAGGGGTGCATTGTGAGAGGGTATATGTGCAAGCATGCACACACATTTTTAATGTAACTGCAACTTGATAAATAATCCATGGAAGCACTCCTGTAGAGACACTGGTTTTATTCAAACACAAGTATAAAACCAGTACTTAGCCATATAAGCATTGGTAGCACAGTACGTTATTAGATGCATTTCAACCTTTTCTTTTTTAATGTCAAGTACTTCTCTTTTCTAGCATGCATTATGCAAATATTATATGCACAGGTAAAAAACAAAGCCTTGTTCTGCTTGCAGCCCATTTTATCACACAGACATCTGCTCAGTGCTTAATGACTGGTGTCAAAGAAAATTCTGACCATGGTGCAGCTATATGTGCATCTCCAATTTATTGATACACAGACATGCATACAGGGAAGGAGTTTTGGTCCTTCCTTTCAATAGTGCTTTCAAAAAGTTTTATAATACTGAAGAGAAACTTTCAGGAGAAAATTCTAAGGTCATAAAACATAAATTACATCTTCCTGATCATATTACAAATGGTAATAAATGAACAGAACAGCAAAGGGGTCGAAAGACCTGAAGGGGGAAATAGATATGGCTCAAATAGAAGACTCTTCCTGTTCACCTCTGGTTAGCATTGAGAAGGAGAGGAAAGGAAGTGAATCAGAGCCATAAAGGAGCGTGTTCCAGCTTTGTGCAGAGGCCAGAAAGTGATAAGAAAATGCTGTGATCTTGGAGAGAAGAAAATACGCCCTTTAGCTCAGGCATGCTCAAATTGCTTCAGACCAGATGTTACAGGGCTACAACCCTCATGGCCAGGACTTCAGGAACACCTGTGGATATGAGATCTTTTAAGTGTGGCAGACAAAGATTTTGGTTCTAGGCCAAAGTTTGGCTTATCACGCTCGATGGGTATCAACAGCAAATGACTGTCAGTGCCAGGCCATGGGTGGCATGTTAGGATCCATGGGAGGAAGGTCAGGAGGTCTACTGGTCTGGAAAACAAGCAATTTTGGACTGGTGACTGCAGAGCTGGACAGAAACCTAAGCCATAGCAGGAGGGCAAAGCAGGACTGGATACAAGACAAAGAGATATTGCTGGAGTCCTACTGTACCCATAAGTGTTGCTTCCAAACTAGTTCTTGTTTGAGGAAATTCAACGCAGAAATTTGACAGCATTAGAGGCAGAAGGCAGCAAAAGAAACTTGGCTGGGTGGCAGAAGAGCAGAGGAAAATTCCATGAATGAAAACCATACATTCCTCCTTTGAGGAAACAACCCATAACAACTACGAGCTTGCAAGGTGGGCTGCAACAGTTCAGGTACATCTGACAAGTTTGTGCCTCACTCTAAGTCCACCAGCTAGAGCTCCTAACTGGTTTCCAACTTAAGGCTCTAACAGCAAATCCTGACAAAAGTGAACTGATTGCTTTTGAGGGGACTCCTGTATGCCAGTCCTGAGGGCTTTAGCGATGTAACATCTGACAGATCACTGTTCGGACACCCATATACTAGTTTGCTATTTAATTTATTTTTTTAAAATATTTCTTTGAGGAGACTGAACATTAGCCACAAGTACCTTGCAACAGAGTCTGATCAGATATGGCACATTTTGGACCAAAGGGGAAGGGACATTTGTGCTGACCATGTGTGTGAAGAAGCACAAAGAACAGAGCATGAATATGTGGTTTTAGATACAGAGCTGGAGGCTGAGCTAGAGAAAGAAGTAACTATGCTACCAATTAGGCGTGGGATTAAGACTCTGAAGACCAAAAGCCAGGAGAAGAACTGGGCTGGATATAAGGAGACCAGAAAGGAACAAGTAGCCGCCAGTATGGCCAATGAGTGGATGTAATAAAAAGGCACGTCAGTGAATTGTTGGAAACATCTGCTTAGGACAAGAATTTGTGGAAGGGCCCTGGGGAGTGTTTTATCAAAAATAATGGGGATGGGGATGGAGATATTGAAAATGGGATGAAAGTTGGTGAACAATAAAACAAAAAAAATTAGTTCACAGGGATTAACATTATTTGTAGAATAATGATAAAAACAGTGGAAAGGGAAGAGACTTCAAGCTGATTATCCATCACTTTTTTTAGGTTAACAAATTAAAAATACAGAAAATCTGAAGGCTTGTATTCATTGCTGAATTATTAAATTAGAAGTAGTAACAAGAGGTACAAGACTGGACTAGACATTGATTGATGGGAAGAAAGCACTAAAGAAACCTTTCTGCACTTGATCTTTTTCTAGAATATATCTCAGAATATGGGTCTGTTGTCTGTATGCCTGCCATAGTCTGCACTAGTATGTGGATAGCAGGCTCCTATTCCAGGATATATTCCAGAAAAAAGCCAAGTGTGGAAAGGCCCACTAAATTCTCCTTGGTGCAGAATAAGAATGCCTGGTCATCAAGATCTCAAAGTGAGGCCCTTTGGTAGCTCTATCACCCGCAGAGGTATCAGGGTGGTAGCATGTGAAGGAGCCTTTTCTGTAGTGGTCCCAAGCTCTGGAATAGCTTCCCAGTGGAGGCACACCAGGTCCCAGCATTATAAGTTCTTGGGCACCTAGTTAAGTTTTATATCTCTTCACTCAGGCTTTTGAGCTAACTTTCCCAGAATGTTGTCCCAATAGAGATGGACAGAGGGTGGTTGTATTTTAAGTACTGGAATGTTTTAGCTTTGCATTAATGTTGTATTTTTGTTGTAACCCACCCTGGGACCTCCAGCTGAAGGCTAGGATATAAATATGAAGAATAAATAAAATAAAATAGTAGTAATGAACAACATCCCTCTAATTACATCTGGATTGTGGTCGTAAATCATAACTAGAATTAAAACACGTACTACATCTGCAAATCATTTCGTACTGCATTCAATTTAAATAAAACAATCTGTTGACACTAGCAAGAATATTCATTTTCAGGAGGGAAAGATAAGCAAGATATCATGTAAATGTCGTGAAAATGTTTCAAGCAGCTCTTGTTTAAAGCTATAAAACTGTAAAAAGTTCTACTCTCCTAATTATTAAACAAGAGAAAATGTTACTGCTATAAAATCTGGAGATTCAAAACATGACATTTCATTTGTTGTTTTTCAAAACCTCACTCTTCAGTAAGGTTTGATGGCACAGCTGACAGCTTACAAAACCAGAATTTAGCAGTCATAAAAATATACAGATTAAGCTGGGAAAAAACCCAAAGAGCTTTTAGGGAAGAGCTTTTTAATGGTCATTTTAAAACAGTAAGAAAATTAAAAGTTAAAATATACTACAGGATTACTATGTTAATACCAGCCCGATGATAACAATGATTCAAATTGATATATTTATCTTAAACATTCTGCTCTGAAGTCTTTAACAGAATCCTGCTTACCAGCTCTCTCAAATTATTCCCCTGTACCCAGGAACTGAATCAAAGGGAAGAACTTACATCTTGCAGATGTGACTCCTTCTTCTTTGCAGATAAATTTAAGTGCTTCTCTAAAGTAGAATAATACTTTTCGCTTTCTTTGTCAAACTTCTTCTTTCCTTCCTGGAAAATAAGAAATGCCAAAGTAAAGAGATGGAAACACACACAGGACAATGGCAGCAAGAAACTGGCCTGCAGCAGATTTGCAAAGCGGGTTTTCTTCATGGGCTAGGCCACAGTGACATGAGGACTCCGACAAGTCATCACCTCTGGTTTCAGAGCGCATAAATCTTTCTCATGCAATGATGCTCACTGTGCTCCAGGCTCTCTTTTGGCATGCCCCACTTCCGACATGCTGCGGCTCATGGCCAGAGATAATTTGCCCACACTGAGGATATGATCACACCTACTTAAAAAGGTGCCCTCTGGGTGTATTAGAGACAGAAACAACAGACATTTCCCCCTACATTAGCTTTAACCGCCAGAATTGATTCCACTCTTCCCCATGAAGCCAGCTAGGTGACCTTGAGCTAGTCACAGCTCTCTTCTGAGCTATCACAGCCCCACCCACCTGGCAGGTTGTTCTGTTGTGGGGAGAAGAATAGAAAGCTTTGCCAGCTGCTTTGAGTCCCCTTAAATGGGTGAGAAAAGCGGGGTAGAAAAGCCAACTCTTCTTCTTCTTACCCTGTTTTGAAACCTCAGAAAGGTCACCTCCAGCTAACTTGGACAGGAGAGGTTTCAGAGAGGGCATCAAGCTGAAGAAAAAGGACAGAATCCCATAGATTGGACACCATCCTTAGAGGATGTGCCCATATCCTCTTACACCAAGGATACTCCTGCACAGTCGGTGGGAGAAGGCTTCTTCAATTTGGTGATTTGTTTATTAGAAATATTGAGCTTGATAATCTCTCTGCTTGAGACCTTTCCTGTCCAAGTTAGCTGGAGGAATGCCTACCGTGGAGTGGGATGCTCCTACTGTATCCCTGAAGGCCTCATCATCATTTTCTCGCTGCTTTTCCTTGGGTTCAAAAGTAGCAGCAGCAGCTCATTACACTTAACACACACCCATTTCTGCAACTTTCTTCCATTTGTGTCCATGCTCAAAGTGACCTTGATATTATTATATTCCACACTATAGCTATCTTATACCAACTGCATTTTAACATTTGGGTTTGACTTGTGTTTTGTGTTGATTTTAGGGCTCCCCATTCTCCCAGCCAAGATAAGGGTCTCAACAGGTAGCCTTCCAGATGCTAATGAATTAAAAATCCTATCATCTCTTGCCATTAGTGATGCTGCCTGGGGCCACTGAGAGTTGTATTCAGCAACTTCCAGAGAGCCTAAACAAGGGAAAGAAGTGCTGCACCTCAACACAAAAACATGTTGTATGTTCACAAAACTGACAATTGTCCTGGGAATTCCAAGTGACACCTGAACCTCCCCAAACTGCACCTTTAACTTATTGTTAAGACCGACCACCATTTCCCTTATTGGCTCAATTTTTTAAAGGAGGTTCAATATGTATTTGATCAGACAGCTTGTTTGTTAACAACAAATGCCTGCATTTTCTCTGTTTACATTTCCTCCCATAAAGTTGAGGTCTACTGACTGCATTGCTGCCATCAGCATAATGTCTATGTGCTTGGAAACATTTTGAGGACAGAGCAAAACTGTGATTCTCTGGTTCTGTTTTGTTTGGCTGCCAAGACGTGAGGTCAAGCCCTCTGCCCCCTCTCTGATATCACATGCTTATTTCTCTTTCTTTTTTGCTCTTTTTTTAAAAAAGAGAAACAACATACATAGGTCCTAGTCACTAGTATCTCTGGACTCTGTGAATTAAGAATCAACCTCATCATGTTCCTATTTATTTGGAGAAGCCAGGCGTGCTGCGCTGGAGATACATGCATTCCAGCATGCCAGTCCAGTTCTGAGCAGGAGCAGCAAGAACTATATTTTTATGAAGTGCTTATGTCAGCCCTTAAAATCTCTGACTCAGTATCACAGTCTTTATCCATACATGTGGGTTTGGCCCACAGCATTGCTAGCTGGTGATCTGCCCGTTTCTGGCACTAACTCCTGTCTCCTCTTCCAGATTAACATTCTGAGAGAGAAAAAAGAAAATAATAAACTACAGAATATCCTACCTGGCCACAGGAGGGGAACTGCTGGGGGAAAAAACAGACTCCTTGCACTTTTAATAAGGATTCTTATTGGTAATTGGTGGTTAAACTGCTACTGAGGAAGCCTATTTTGACCAGGGCATCAGGAAGCAAAGGTGCTTTTGGTCTCATGATGCTGGAAAATAGAAACCTATTTAGATTCTTCACTACAGGTCATTTCATTTAAGCTATACTTCTGATAGGCACAGCTTCTTAAGCAAGCACTGACTGCAGAAATTCCCATCTGCACAGGAATCCTATCTCATTTTGTACCTGCCCATTCCAAAGGGAAAAGAAACTGTATAACCAAGCACAATTGTTTATTAAATTCAGTGAGTGCCTCCAATCAAAAAGCTCAGAAAGACTAAAATAACAGTTATAAATTGTATAAAACATCACAATCCAATTTCATAATCAGTGGGTCTGGAACTGCCAGGTCCAATGATCCCGAACACAGAAAGACGTGGGCAGGATCAGTGCCGCCTGCAGGACGGCATTGGTCCGGACTTGAGCAGGCCATGCTTATGGCCTGAAAGCTTCTGGAGCTTCACAGCCACACTCCCATACCTCCAGGAACAAACCTTCCTGGCCTTGAAGCCTCGGGGGGGGGGGGGCAGATTTTGGAAGTGCGCAATGGCGCACCACTGAAATGTTTCCTCCAATAGTTCCAAACATGGGAGACATGGCATCTACACACCTCCAGTGTAATGACCCAATTAAAGCCTCCTTGATTGATATCACATTCCATCTAATGCAGACAGAGTAGATCAGCTGGGGGGTGTTACCTAAGAGACTCTATTAATGTGCAGATCTATGAGGCCTGGATGCTTACTTACTACATGCGCCCTTAATCTGAATTAAGGGTCTGTGTAGAAAGAGAAAAAAAAAAGCATTTAAAAAACAGTTAAACTATAAACTACCACTTTTACTCTCCTCTTTTATGCCTTTGAGCACATTGTAATCTTTGTTATTAACAATTTTATTCCGTAAGCTTCCTATAGAATGTTATGGGGTGATTATAAACTATACCAACTCGCTAAATGAACAGAGTTCATTTTAATCTTGAATCATTGTTCAGAATATAGACCCTACACTGTTTAATTCCGGGTTTATTTTCCAATGGAATCACTCATAAACCATATTTATAGTTTCATTTTGCTCAAACGCTTCTGCATCACTTTGAATTTTACGCCTGCTGTATACTGGTCTAGTTTTTTCTTTCTAAATACGCTTGTAACACAAACATTAATTTTTAATTGATCCATTTTAAGAACATAACAGTCTTCCCCACACCCCCAACTGACTTCAACTGTTGGCCTATGTAGGTTCAACCATCCTTCAATGAATGAATGAATGAATGAACGAACGAACGAACGAACTCAACCATCCTTCAAACAAAGTAACTTAGTGCCTCAAGATAAGGGAATGGGTGAAGGATTCATACACCCTTTGTATGTTACAACAAGAAATATTTGGCTTTTACTGCTTGAGTTTTTAAAGTGTGTCCTTAAGAAGAACCTCCCCCTTTTTTGTTCAAGTTCTCTTCAGGCAAAGTCACAAAGACAAGTATATTCTGGCGTATAAGACTACTATTTAACCTAGGAAAATCTTCTCAAAAGTCGGGGGTCGTCTTATACGCCGAGTGTTGTCTTCTTATACGGCGAGTATATCCCAAGCTCTATATTTTAACTGGAAAAGTTGGGGTCATCTTATATGCCCAGTCGTCTTATACGCCGGAATATACAGTATATTCATTGGAGCTACCTACACGGGGAGAACTCCAACAAACCATTCAGTTCAAAGGGCCTAAAGGAAGAAAGACCTTTAATACCTAGTGCACAGGGATAAGGTTAAAAAGGCAAGCTTCTCCAGTTTGCTGTACCTTTTGGAAAAAGGAAAGTTTAAATGAAATGAGAAAATAGTACAAAACGAACAAATGTCTGTAACAACTTGGTTTCCATGGGGGTGTTCTTACACTAAGTGCTAGTGCTAGCTTGCTCCCAGTGGAAACACCGGAACACCAATGTGGTGAATCTGGATCTACCCACATGGGGCCCGCCTGTCACCCCAGGTGCCTTCAGGACCTATAATCCAGGGTGCAATCTCTGTAGACGCTCCAGAGATTCTTCGAAGATCCTCCAGAGGATCTCCAGAGCAATCTGCCACAAACTTCAAAGATTTTCCAGAACCTTCGAGAAACGCATTGCTCTTGCATGGGGTCCTCTTCGGAGCCTGTACTAATCTTCAAAGGCAACTTTGGAGGGACTTTGGAGAATGTGCATCCCCAATGGGTGCCCCCCCGAGCCTTCCCTAGACCCCATTGCCCAATAGTGGTGGAAAAAGGCTCTGTATAATCCAGATTTGATGGCTGAAGACCCCAGTCTTAAGGGGTACATGAAATCCGGATTATAGGTCCTGAAGGACCCATATGATCTGGATTTCCCTAGAACTGGTGGAAACAAATGTGGCTCTAATGGGGTCTGTAGTGGAAATGGGGTCTTCTTGCTTTGAGGCAAATTAGTCCTTAATGGGTACTTAGTGCTAGTGGAAAAACACCCATAATCAGTGCTATCATGCAGATGGGAGGTTCCTGTCCTGGGATGTAATCCGGAATAAGGACCAGTGCAGACAGGGCTTCTATGAAACTGGCATTTGTGCATTTTTGGGGTAAATATTGTTTAATTCTCCAAAATAACTATTAACCAGTAAATTAGAAGAAAAATGAGAGGCCCATTGTAAGCACAGTCATCATATGTGCACAAATGCAACAAAGATTCAATTTGATTAAAATTGAATAGCCATAGATTTGAATTGATTCAAATGTTTAAAATTCAAACGCATTCACATTCAATTCAAATTGAATACATTCAAATCTATTTGTACAAATTTTCCATTCGTATTTGAAGATTTGAATGTTGACAACATTTGAATGTGTCCGTATGCATCTGTACGCATCCCATTTTTATACCATATGCATCCTGTTTTTGTCCCATACAAATGTGCATGAATACGAATAAGGTGTGTATGGATACGTATGTAATGCATACATATTCGTATACATGCAAATGTCCGAATAATTCATACAAATGATTTGAACGATTCAAAAATTTGTTCGAATGTTAAATTCGAATTTAGACACATTTGATTCAAATTTGAATGCCCGAATTTGACCAAATTAGATTGAATTTTGAATGTTTTGAATATTTGTGCACATCCCTAATCTCTAGTAGGATACATTATTTTGCTCTTACAAAATTTGTAAACTGTGTCTTCCCTTTGAAACAGTGTGTTTGACAGTATCTGGACCTTTTCTTATAGGGAAAAAGGTTCAATATTTCAGAGCAGGAGGCATCCAGGGAGTGTGGTGGTGGAACAGCATGTATGCCTTAAAATCATATGCAATGCACTCACATAGTCGTTCTATGTAATTATAAACAACATTCAGCACACCCCGGTTTAGGAATAAATAAGACATTTTTGAGGAATATGGGTTTAGTTTTTGCATATATAATATTTTTACTTTATTATCCAAATAAAATCCTTACTGGTAGGTATCTTTGCTATTACACCTAATAATATATAAACTACTGGAACTGTAGCCACTTAATGAACCAGTTTGGTTTAGTGGTTCAGGAGCTGAACACTTATTTGGGAATGCCAACCGGATTTGATTCCACACTCTTACATGAAGCCAGCTGGGTGACCTTGGGCTAGTCACAGCCTTCTTCTGAGCTCTTGCAGACCCACCTACCTCACAAGGTGTTCTGTTGTGGAGAGAAGAACCGAAGGTTTGTCAGCCACTTTGAGTCCCTTTAAATGGTTGAGAAAAGCAGGGTAGAAAAGCCAACTCTTCTTCTTCTTTTCAGGGGTGTTTAATTTTAATTTGTATCTCTCAATATACCATACATTATTATTACATAATTACTATATTAACATGTTGCTGTGGAAGGCTGGTTTTTCATAGTATTCCTGAAATATCTTTCCAATTTTCTTTTTAAAGGTTGCTTAATGGACATGTATTGAAATAATCCTCACAGTTCTATCACAGCCTAAATGAAATTGGACTTAAATGAGTTTAAAGTGCATTTTTAAACTTTGGGCCTGTTCACACTTTCTTCCGTGAAACTGTATAATAATACAGTTCCACTGAGGTTAAGATCAGGCACAAGGGGAGGTATCTGTACTTCAAGTGCTGGTCCATTCCCCACCTGGACCACCAGCATTTGAACTGCGGGTGGTCCAGCCTGGGCAGGCTGAATCATTATGGCAATGGCTGTGGCAACATCAGGTTGCTGAATTACTTTCCAGTACATGGTTAACCATTTATGAAAGAAAAACCCAATAGCCTCTCTATCAGTGCAATTTGTTTTCATAACCGTAATTTTTAGGTGGAATTAACTGTTACATGTACTGTAACAAACTTTTGCCTTCTTCCATTTGTTAAGTAGGAACTTTAATTATTTTTTTTAGAAGCATCTTCATGCGGACGGAACTTCAACAGGATCCATGTGAGATGATGCACAGTTTGAATGGGTAATTTGTCATAGTCATAACAAATTAAAATGCTCAATTGTTTCATACAAGAGCTTATTTTACCCTGTGAGGCTCATCAGATTTTTCACTTAAATAGTGAGTGAAAGGAACAATGAATAAGATTTTTCCTCCCAGTGGGATTTTTGCTGTGATGTTGACCAAAAGCTTGCCTGAAGCTGCATCTTTAACCTATTGCACTAACGCATAATCTTGGGGGAATTTTAGACTGTGGCTATGTTCCCACCTGTGACCTACTTCCTGGATTGCATGCATAGATTTTCACTGTCTGCTAGAATATATTCACTTTACAAATTGCATCATCAATTTTATAAGGGCATTATAATACTCCAGTTTCCCCCCCTACTATTCCTAACATGCTACAAGTTACAGTCAACATGCATGCCCGTACTTTCACTTAAGTATATACCAATCTACTGTCACGTCATAAGATGCCATCACCTAGTGACATTTACATGACAGCTCGTTAGGGCCAAATAAAGCTTTGTTGAGTGTAGCTTGGCCATTGCAGAACTCCCAACAGCCTGAAAACTGGAGTCACTGTGACACAACATCACAATGTCTGGCTCCACTTTTCAGGCTCCAAGACGCTACAAAGCACCAGGTGTGTCTAGCTAAGGGCTCTATCTTGTTCCAGGGGGTGATGCTAGCACACCTAGCCACTGAATCCCCAAATGCCCTTCACATACACTAAACAACTCCAGGATAAAGTAACATTGCACTGATGGTAAGCAACTTGAACCAGAAACACTCCCTGAAAAAGTAACGCTTTTGTGTTTAGACATAACAAAAGGGGCACCTGGGAGGTATCTCAGAGGCAGCTGTGTGTGGCTCTCGTGTTCCCAAGCCTTCTCCAATCCACCTTTTCTAGTGCAAAACATTCATGAATGGGGAGGAGGGACAGACTGGTGTGTGAACAATCCCATCTGTAAAGCATCTCTGAACTCCCTCAGAAGTGCTTTTTTGCTATGTCTGATCACAGCACAAATATAGTGTGAGGCCTAGACCTTTTCTGGGCCTTTCTTTTTGCACCCTGGTGTGGCACAGGAGAAGCTATTCTCCCCACTAACATACTCTTTACACATTTGACATTGTATATACAGGTCTAGAACTGCAATGAAACACAGAAAAATAAAGCCTCTCTGAAGCACCTCTGAAGTGGTTTAGAAAAGGCTTCGAAGTGGGTTTGTTCACACGTCAGTCTGACCCTCCCCCTCTCATGACCATTTTGTGCTACAAAATGTGAGTTAGAGAAACATGTGGGGTACTCATTGGTGTATCTGAAGTGCCTAGTCTGAGGTGTCTCTGAGGTGCCCCTTTTGTTATGGCTGAACACAGCAAGCAGACCAAATGGCTGCCCAGATTGGGATACAGCTAGACTATTTTAGAAAGGTGTAGTGGTCATCCAGGGGACACTAGAATGGGAACCTTTGTTTCAATTTAGCCAGTGAGCCCATTTCATTCCTTGCAGCAGGCTCCAAAGTTCACACAATGTCTCCCCTAGGACAAGCCATCCAAGTGCAGACAGCCTTGTCCCAGGGCAGCTGGACTGCTCCAGCATTAGGAGTGGTCCCGACTGGAGTGGTCCAGCACAGGTAAGTGCAAAAAGATGTCAATTTTCCATATCCAAAGAATGGTTTTCAAAGACTTCAGTGCTAAACCCAGATGCCATGATGAAACCAACCCACACACACACTGAGACAAGAGTTTTCTACAGTCTTCAATGCTGAACACACTGATGCCATGAAAGATGCCAGCGCAGGAGCTGGTCTGGACACTGGTCCAGATCACACATCCCCATTATTTGAACTAACAGGACTCACTGTTCCACACCCACTAGTTCAGATTAAGCAAGGTAAGGACAGAAACACCCTCAGTGAGTGAAAAGGATGCAAATACTATTTTCTTTTTTACCTACATTAGTTAAGCATATTATCTAGACATCCTTATTCACAGCCATCTGAAGGAAGAAGTTGCCTTTTGCTATTGGAATGTTGTTACATCTGGAGCATTTTGTTGTTGTTGTTGTTTTACAGATAGACCTAAGATATGGTCCAGGGGACTGATAACAAATTCTTTCCACTGTCCTTAATCAAAGGGAAGAGCTGACCTTATCACTTTGTTTAAATCTTTATCCAGCTGCTGTTAAGTTCTGACCATAAAACCAGGCTGTTCTTCTGCACAAGAAAAGATCTTGGATTTGATCTTTCTTTTCCTTTCCTTTTTTTAAAAAAGAATTTCATAAAATTTATTGACTTTTGTCTTTCCTGTATGCTAAGAACTTGGCCCAGAACTAACTGAGAAAAGACACTCAGAAGCAAACAATTTTTTTCCTTGTAATTGGGGGCCATTACAGGGCCTCTAGATTATAATCCTATGCTGTTTACAGGAAAGAGTCCTGTAACAGCTCCCAGCAAATATCCAGCCAACTTATATTACATATCTGACAAAAATGAAAAGCTAGGTAAGGATCCAAAGTACCAACTGGAATATCTGTGTGTACCTTGAATTCTACAGAATTGCCACAGACTCTGTAAACTGAGCCCCTCCATATTATCAGTTTTGAGGTTCTTTTTTGGCTTTTCTACCCTGCTTTTTCTCACTTTGAGGGGACTCAAAGTGGCTGACAAAGCTTTCTATTCTTCTCCCCACAACAGAACAACCTGCCAGGTGGGTGGGGCTGTGAGAGCTCAGAAGAGGGTTGTGACTAGCCCAAGGTCACCCAGCTGGCTTTGCAGAAGAGGGCAGAATCGAATCCAGTATTCCCAGGTAAGAGTCCAGGTCCCTAACTACTAAACTAAACTGGCTCATAATGATTTGCAGTTAGCCAAGCAAGGAGGCAAAATCTTCTGAACTCCTTTCAGACTGCACTTTAACATCATGTAGGATATGCGGTGGGGCATAAATATTTTAATAATAAATAATAAATAAATCATGTCCAGATCATTGGAAGCACTGAAGATCCATTAGCAACTGCCTGAGTCTCTGACCAACCAAATATTGCCCTAGTCAATCAAGCATGTCTTCTCTAATAAGTTCAAGGCTCTTTATTAATATTATTTGCATTTTTATCCCGCCCTCTACCTGAAGGTCTCTGGATTGGGTCTCAAGTAGATGGGACATCAACAGAAACATGAGTTATAATTAAAATTTGCACTTCATAAGTCAGGAATGGGTGTCTAAAAGAAAAAAAAAGCTGCTACTGAAAAACATTTCAGCCATTTTCCTAATTTATTAAACTAACCTTTAGTTCCAAGTTGCTGAAGCTGAAAACAGTGGAAAAAGTTACTAACTTTCTATTTATTTACCGATTTATACCACTCTTTGCTAACGTTCAAAGGAGTTATTAGGAGATGGAGAAATAAACATTCAGAGAGCATCTGCTAACACAAGTTTTCTCAGGGAGCGTTAGAATAACTTCACAGTTCAGCTTTTCTCAGTTAGAAAGCCAGGACCGTTTGATGAGAAAATGCATCTCACGCTCATGCTTAAGAACTGTTTACAGTTGCCTTCCTGTTTACCAATGATGGAGAATGAATTAAATCAAAGGTTAATCTGGGCCACGCAGCTCTTTCCATACTCGGGCTAAATAGTAAGCAAGTCCTGGAAAGTGGGTTAAATTTATTTGGAGCATAATTTTGGATACTCATTTGGGAGTCCTGTAATTGTGTTCAACACTCCCTTAACCGCACATTCTCTTGCCCAGATTTTGCCGATGACCTGGAAACGATTTGGAAGTATGGGAGGGGCAAAGCTGCAACCTGAATGCCAATCACTCATTCTAACCCAGGCACACTGGTTATGGCTGTCTCACCCCTGCAACTGCAGCACTTCTGGCATGTCCAGCTGAATCCTGGATAAGTGTTCAAAGCTAAATGCATTTATCATGGTGAAGGAAAGCGTAATAAAGACTAGCCTCCTAAATTATAATCCAAAATGCTGTTCTGAGTAGTTCTGCACAGACTTGATTTCTCAGCCTCTGCCTACAGCATCTACTTTTGGATGTTGATATAAGAGTCCGAATGCCAGATGTCTGTGTGAAACAGATCTCAAGGAGTGTGTCTTTCTATAGTAGACCAAGCTATACTGAAGAAGGCCCTCTTGATTATGCTTCCACCTTTGGTAGACCAAACAGTAGTAGGTTGTTAGAAGGCCTTCTATGTGCTGGCTCCTCAAATTATCAATGGTTTCTTCAGAGGATTAGTGAAGAGACACCTATTCATCCATTCCTTCAAACTTAATTTTTTAAAAATTCAGTTTAAGATTTTGACTGCATTTTATTTTATGGAATTTGCCTTGCTTGGATGGAAGGATGGAAAATAAATGCAAATTAACAAATAAATGCACCATCATTTCCCAGAAGTACGAGATAGAGAATTTCTCTATACAGAATAAAATGATAAAGTCTCTTTCTTCTTTGCATAAACAGTAACATGCACATGGAGACTACCTGAAGAATATTTCTTGTACTCATTATTCAAGTCCAGAAATTGACCAGGAACAAAATGATGAAGGCCCTTACACCGCAGACCACTGTCAATGTCTGTACACTATTTTGTTTTTTAAATATCTGGGGCATTTGCTCTGACTCAAGTCTCACTTTTGATCACCCTAAAGCATTTTTTGTTCTTCATTCCTGCTTTTAAGAAAGCGGAGAAGAGTTGCAGGTTGATGCCAAAGAAGACAGTTGTATTCAAGTTCCAATTCCATGCAGGTCTTTGGATCTCTGGTGGAAATGCTGCTGCCAGTTAGTGTCAAAATACTGAACAAAATGGACACATGATCCGACAGCAGAAATGCAGACATTCTGATGTTCGTCATTTTCTCTCCCTGCCTGCCTCCATCTGTTAACTCTTTCATCCGTCCTTTAACAAATGATGGAATGGATCTGGGCATCAAGGGGTGTTTCAAAGGTGCAGTGCATGTTTTTGATACAAAACACCTAAGGTTCAATCCCTGGCATTGCCAGGCAAGACTGAGTATGACCTTTTATGAAACCTTGGAGTAATACTGGCAGCCTGAGAGAGGTGTCCTGAAAGGAATGGGTCAAGGGCCTGGCAGCACATATGGTTATGTGCTCATCTTTGATTGTAAGCCAGAAGAGAAGACCAAACATGGATTCACATGTCTGCATTTCACTCTGGTGTTTTATTAGCATACCCTCAAATACGTAAGTCACACAGCGCCTTTAGAAGAGAGTCTTGGCTAAAATGCCTAGTGATATATGGGGGAGTTCCTGGTTCAAGTTCACCGCCGCCTGAACTCCCTGAACAGCCTTAGGCAAAGTTTTTCCCCATCTGCAAACTTTAAATAATGCTGCTCTTATCTTGCTGCGTGTAAGTTGGGCTGTGGGTACTCCAAAGCGCTGCAGAAATGCAAAGCAGAGCCAGATCACCAATGCCAGATCAAGAGAACAACAAACAGAACCCTTTTCTGCTCAGCCAAAAACAACAGTAAGGCAGATATGGTATTAAAGAGGAAGGAAGAGAGAAGAAACTTTTTTAATGTCGTGGGTTCGCCCCTTTGTATTCCTTGACCTGACACAGACCATAGCAATCAGGCCAACGAGGAACTGAACAAATGTTGCTGTATACTATATGGATCTGGATAAGGATAAACTGCCTTAAAACAGACAAGTCTGTAATGTGGGATTGCAACAACATTACCAGCTGGGGACGAGCAAACCACATTGACCATATAAGGCAAGGGACTTCATGCCTGAAATCCTTTCCCATTTAGCTCACTCACTTTTTTTTCTATGGTTTGTGTAATTAATGATGGAGGTCATTCGCCCCCTTTCTCAGCATGGCCTGATTTGAATGGAATCAGCTGCACATCTACCCAGCGTATAGGTAGAGAAACTAGGGGTTTTTTTTGGGGGGGGGGGCGAGATGGAAGAAGGAAAAGGAAAGAGAGCATCTTTACCAAAGAACATAAAAGCACATGCACTGAAAATAATTCAGACTAAAAAGATTAGGCCTGGTGGGAAGTCATAATCAAGGATGTGCAGTGGAAGAATTATTACAGAGTCATGGGATGATTCTGCACTGGCCAGTATAGCACATCAGCAAGTCTGCTAGGAGCCCCCCTTCCAAATGTTAGTGCAGTCTAAGGGAGGATTAGACCCTCCCTTAAACCACACCAATATGTGGAAGGGAGGATCCTAGTACACCAACTGGTCCAATATACCAGCCAGTGCAGGATTGCCCATAGACTCAGAAGGGGCCATTTAGGATGCTAAGGCCTTTCTGCACTGGCCCCTATTCTGGATTATATTCCAGAATAGGGCCCTGCCATATGCACACTGGTGCAGACAACAGCAGGTCCTGCCCAGGATCTGCCACAGTCTGTACCAGCATGCAGATGGCAGGCTTTTATTCCAGGATATAATCCAGAATGAGGCCCAATTCAGAAAGGGCATAAGTCTAATCCTCCAACATATCTGAATTCAAAATATCTGATACCTCTCCACTTCAACCTGGAAGAGACTAGCAAAACATATATAACGTGTTTCCAAACCACCAAATGCTTGTTCAAAGCATTATTATCCTACTGTATAGGGTAAAAGTCTTTCAATGTGGCCTAAAACAAAAATGAATACTAGACCCTTGTCCACATAGAGAACCAGTGTAGCATCATGACTTGAGTGTCAGGCTAGAATTGCGGTAGCTGGGGAACACTGAAAAGACCTTGCACCTGGAGTGCTTCCCACTGTGAAAAGCACCCTAGGGAGTGCGCCAACAGGAGCCCACTTTGAAGGAGTCTCTCAAGAATTCCTAGCCTGTGTCCCACTGCAGCTGCCAACACGCAGACAGGTGGCACCAGCTACAGCACTCCAGCCAGCAACCCTGTGCTGGGCTCCACAAATGACCCGCGTCTAAGAACGTTTCCAGGTGCACTGAGAAGATCCCTCAGGCCTGTAACTTTGGACCAGGGAGATCTTTCATTCCACTGCTCCAAAGGCAAGCAGGGGTGGGGCCATGCCAACATGGGCAGCCACCCTGTTTGCTCTGCAGCAGCTTACTCCATTCCCAGCATGATCACCAGGGTTCAGGCTCCATGGTGGTCTGGAAGCTATCTAGGAGTGCCTATGATCTGAATCTGAAATTGCTTGTAAAACCTTTCTTGTCAAAATAATGGCCGTTTCTGCACTAGCTTTCCCATCTCTGGGATGGGAAAGGTGCATTTGAGACTAACGTGTACTAGCGTTTGCACTAGGGAATGCTAGTACACTTTAGTCTAAGCCTCGTGTGATTGGATATTTACCTAGGTCTAACCACAGGCTGCTGCTATTTTGGTTGTGGCACCATTTGAGATGGCACATGCACCGTCACTATGGCGATGATGATGCTCTGTGCACGCACAGTCACATCAGGGGTCATCTGTGGTACTAGCACGGTTGCCTCCTGGATGTGCCAGGTAAGCCTTTGGTCGGGATTGGGGAGGGTTGGGTTGCACCAGAGCTAGTATGCAGTTAGTTAATATCTGGGCAGCAGCGGGCATTTGTAGACTGTAAATGTCTCTTGCAAGTACAGATGCGCCTGCCCAGATGTTAACTAATTGCATACTAAGAGGCCAAGTACGAACTGGCCTCATGCTAGCCATTCTGCTCCTTTGCCTTCACAAGTGGAAGTTAGGTCACATTTGGAATATTGTGTACAATTCTGGTCACCACACCTCAAAAAGGATATTGTGGAACTGGAAAAGGTGCAGAAAAGGGCAACCAGAATGATTAAGGGGCTGGTACACCTCCCTTAAGAAATCAGACTGCAGCGTCTAGGCCTCTTCAGTCTGGAGAGAAGGCATTTAAGAGGGGACCTGATTGAAGTATATAAAATCAGGCATGGTGTAGAAAAGGTGGACAGAGAAAATTTCTTTTCTCTATCACAAAACACTAGAACCAGGGGGCACTCTGCGAAGGTGACGAATAGGAGAGTCAGATCCAACAAGGGGAAGTATTTCTTCACCCAGAAGGTCATCGGTTTATGGAATTTGCTGCCTGAAGATGTCATGACAGCTACCAGCCTAGATGTCTTTAAGGAAGGGTTAGACAAGTTTATGGATGACAGATGTATCAATGGCTACTAGAATGAATGCCTAGGTACATCTTTTAGGCTGGGGGGGGGGGGAAGCAGGATGCTTCTAAGGCTATTTGCTGGGATTCGAGAGCAGGAGAAGGTTTGCCCTCGTCTCTGCTTGAGATGCCCATGGGCAATTTGTGGGTCACTGTGTGCCACAGAATGCTGGACTAGATGGGCTGCGGCCTGATCCAGCAGGGCTCCTCTTATGTTCTTATGAACCTGAGATAGTATATAAGTAAGTAGTACGAATACAGTATGGATACAGAATAACCATGGTGCTACCTCACTTCCTGCCTTTGTATTTAGGGTGTTCCCTCCTTATCGTTTCTGATATCAGTTGCCAAGAAAGGTCAAGCTTGGTCAACACCTGGATAAAAGACCACTGAAAAATATCAGATGTTATAGGCTAGAAGGGGAAGTCAACAAATACCTTAGTAACTAATTTTTTAAAATCATTAATTATTGTTTAGAGCAGTGATGGCCAACCTATGACACGCGTGTCACAGGTGACACAACAAGCCCTTTTGGGTGACACACATGGTCACCCTGGCACCTGGGTGTGTAGTGCTTGCTTGTTCTTGAAGTGTACGAAATAACAACTTTCAATTGAAGATTTAGCAAATGTAAAGCATTATTTGTTTTTGCTTTTAATAAAATACATATATCAAAAATATAACTTTTTTACTAGAGCTACAAATATAACAAAATAATGGATATTTCTAGATGTGACACAGCACCCGAGTTAAGCTAGGTTTTCTTGCGAATTTTGACACACCGAGCTCAAAAGGTTCACCATCACTGGTTTAGAGCCTGGGCAGAAGATGGAGAATCTCTAGCAGGATCAAAATCACATTGGGCTGTGAAATAACATCACAGCCCACAGTAATAGGTGGCTTCATCCCCTCCACATTCTAAGACTGGGAGCAAGGCGTGGGGAGGCTAGCGGTCATTTGCTAAGCTTTTCACCTGGGAATCTCAGGCCTCATATACTGTAAGAGGATGTGGCCAATTCAAATCCTTTATAAGGCATTCAAAATGGTGTTTTGCACAACTCTAGGAAGCAGTCAATTCTGCTAAGATGAAAGTTCATATTAGTGGTCTCAAAAATTGGAATTGCCTTTGCCTTAGATTTTCCTAGCTCAAGTTTGAACTTCTGCATTCTGCTCATCTATGTGCTGCATTATTTAATCAGATAGCTCACAGATCTCCAAATCAGAGACTGGCAATTAATTTAAAAAATCCATCATAATTTAGTTTATTGTTGCATGCTTTTGTAATAATTTAAAGGTTCTTGAACCTTGGTTTATGATGTTTTCTTTCTAGAAGAACAGATAGCTAATGGAAATTGATTAAATGCTTTTTATTTTTTGTAATGGATGCTCTTCTCACTGAATTTGAAAAGCGAAATGGAAAAAGCTCTAGTTGTTCTGATTGTATTAATGCTTTACAAGTGTTAAAAATGGTTAAGCAGCTATATCTGATATATGCATATTAGGTTTTCAAGTTCACACTTCTAAATAAGTATTTTAAAGCACCCTTTCCCTTCCAAGAGGATCAAAGCCTTGTCATCGAGGAAGGGCTTGTGTAGCTCATTGAAGCTACATGTTATGCTGTGGAGGGCCACCCAAAGTGAACAAGCCATAGTAGAGAGTTCTGACAAAAGTGATCCAGTGAAGACAGGAATGGCAAGGTGGCTGTCCGATGGGGCTTTACAAACAAGCCAAGCAAAGAATAAAAGTGAAACACAAGGGCAAAAGAGAAGAACCACCCAACTGAATTCAGAGATAAGAAGGCCTTCTTAAATGAGTAATTCAAAGTAATAGAAGAAAACAGAATGGGTAAGACAAGAGATCTCTTCAAGGAATTTTGAATTATTAAGGGAATGTTTCATGAAAATCATGGGCATGATGAAAGGCAAAAATGTAGGGACCTTACAGAAGAGATATGAAGATGTGGCAAGAATATATAGAAGAACCATACAAGAAAGATCTTAACACGTGGATAACCATGATGGTGTGGTAACTGATCTACAGCCAGACACCCTGGAAGGTGAAATCAAGTGAGCCTCAGGAAGTATTGCTAACAACAGGGCTAGCAGAGGTGATGGAATTCTAGCTGGACTTTTTAGAATCCTAAAATATGGTGCTGTTAAAGTGCTAGGCTCAATGTGCCAACAAACATGAAAAATTCAACAGTGGTCACTGGATTGGAAGGTGACTGTATCTATGAAATTAAAAAGACTCTTGCTCCTAGGAATGAAAGTTATAGCAAGCCTAGACAGCATGTTAAAAAGCAGAGACATTGCCTTGCTGACAAAGATCCATATGGTCAAAGCTATTATCTTCCAAGCTTTAATGTACAGCTATAAGAGTTGGAGTAAAAGGAAAGCTGAGTGACAAAAGTATCTACACTTTTAAATTGTGGAACTGGAAAAGACTTGAGAGTTTCTTGCACTGCAAGGAGATCAAATCAGTCAATACTAAAGGAAACCAACCCTGAGTATTAATTGGAAGGACAAATACTGTAGCTGAAGCTCAGATATTTTGTTCAGATAATGAGAAGACAGGGCTTTTTGGAAAAGACCCTGATGATGGGAAAGATTGACAGGAAAAGGAAAAGGGGACCACAGATGGATAGATAGTGTCACAGAAGCAATGAACATGAGCTTATGCAAATCTCAGAAGACAGCAGAGGACAGAAAAGCCTGGTATGCTATGGTCTCTAGGGTCATGAAGAGTTGGACATAACTTAATGACTGAACAACAACTCCCCAGAGAACAAAGCATCTATAGAATATCTATCAAACATTAAAGCCTGTGAATTCCAAGAATGAAAAACTAGAGAACCTCAAGGCTATGAATATCTTGGCAATGGAAGTTGTTTGCATTCTGAAAAAAAGTTTCATGACTGGAGAGGCTTCCTTCTCCATATCTGAAACCGCATCAGAATAATTCATGCAGGCAAGTTGCTGACTTCCCACGCATTTTAGCATCAAACAATATGCTACATAAAAATTCAGTAACAACAAGCCCTTCAACCTACATAATGTCATTCCTTGTAATAAACACGTTTTTAACAGCATGGTCTTGTTTTTAAACAGTTGGAACATTTTGATTTCAATTGTTTAATGCAATTATGAATGTTTTTAAATCATATGGATTTGCTCTCTTAGGCACCACCAACCTACAATGGCAGACTTTACCACTCCTCCACAACACCGCTCATAGACTGGCTCACCAACCTATAGTGCATGGATTCCACAGAACCCAGATTTATTGGACCTTTTGGCATTTACCTGGTATACTGGAAGAAGCAGACTGCTAAACTGCTTCTTCTGTGTGTATGACCTGCTGGAGTGTCCCACAAGCATCCTAAGAGCTCCCTGTTTGGGTTGAGCTGTGGATTGGTTAAAAGCAATCTATAAGTGTATGTGCAGCAACATGAATGGTCTTGGAGTAGCAATTCCATATTATTTCTGGTGTTGTGAGGCCAGGGGTTTGGGGCTTCCAAGGTTGAACAGCCAGGTCTCAACCTTGCCCTTGCTCTTGCACGCTGGATGCAATGTAGAAGTGACGTGTTCATCACTTAATTACAGATAGCAGTGGGTGGAACTTCTGATGGAAGGACGAATTGCAAGAAACAAGGATACCAATGGACCATCTACATTACTGGTCCTTGCAATATGAATGGCACCAGTCAGACTAGAAACAGAACAGCCTGGGCCAGTTTAGCAGAACCACTCCAGTAGGCTAAGAGTGGAAGTGTCCATTTATAGTCTGAGCTTTACCTCTGCAATACCATTAACATACTAGATGGACTGGGTGTTCCCTCCATAGTATCATTGGCAGCTTGGGCCTGTGCCAGCAGTTCCCCTAACCCTAGTTTTCCTGTAGGTTGCAATTGATTTGCATAAAGCACTTTGCACTGTATGATAATTTGTGGGAAGCAATAGTAATATACAAGGGATGTCTATTTATCATTTATTCACATTATTTTCGGGTCTCTTGTGCACTTCCCAGCTATCTAGAAATTATGCATTTTCTAGAAAAAGGAGAGTATTATCTGTCCTGAATCTTGTCAGTACTGGAATAATCTAAATTTAAGTAAAAGATTCTAGATTACTCTAGTATAAGAATGCACACAAAGTATTTATCAGGTTCACATTCGTATGAATTTGTATGAATTTTAAGATTTGCATTTGAACTGAATCTTGGCTGTATCTGAAGACTGACATTCGAATGCAGAGCAAATACTTTTATGCGTGGAGGTGGCAAAGCAGCTGCCCAGTCACATCTGCAGCGGATTGAGAGCAGATTCAAAGAGGCTTCAAAGTGGATTCAGAACAGATCTGAAGGGGATACGGAGTTACAATTGGTGGCAGGGATTCAACGTGGATTCAAGCAGTATTTAAAGGATATTCACAGCAGATTCAAATCCTACCACATTCAAAGTGGCTCTATTCACACAAATGCAAATTTCCTTCACATTCGCTTCAATGCAAAGCAAACACACAAAAGAAACTGTGCACAGCCCCACACCAGTAATAAGGTGGATGGCTTGTGAATGGCTTGTCAATCTTACAGGTGAATAATTTATAAATCATTATAAACCGTGCCAAAGTTACAGGTATGAGGAGGAAATCATGTAAATGAATGAAGAAATATAGGAACACAAGCACTTTTCCCCCAACTGACATATCAAGTTAAAGGAGGAATTTCTGAGACTTCTTGCAGCCAACAAAATATCTCAGCCTTTTCACATTTTTATTCTTTTGTTTAAGTTATACAATCAAGCACTTCAATATACAACAGAGAGCAATGAAAAAATAAAGTACCAGAAAAAGAGTTGAGAATTGCCTACAAGATCGCAGATCAACAATATGTAGCATATAAAGTATTAGGTCACACAAAGAAGAAAAAGAAGAGTTGGCTTTCCTACTCCACTTTTCTCACCCATTTAAGGGGACTCAAAGCAGCTGACAAAGCTTTCTATTCTTCTCCCCACAACAGAACCCCCTGTGAGGTAGGTGGGGCTGTGAGAGCTCAGAAGAGAGCCATGACTCGCCCAAGGTCACTCAGCTGGCTTTGTGGGGGAGGGCAGAATCAAACCCAGTATTCCCAGACAAGAGTCCGGCTCCCTAACCACTAGACCAAACTGGCTGCATACGTATCTGTAATACATACGTATTTGTACATTTGAATGTTTCGAATCATCTGAATGAATGATTCGGAACATCCAAAATCCATTCAAATGTCTAAATTTGAATGATAAGAAATCAGATTCAAATTAGAATGTCAACATTCGTCAGTTTCGAATCAGATTTTTGAATTTTTGAACATTCGTGCACATCACTACTCAGCAATAAACTCAAACGTAATGTAGTGTGTTTCAGATGTGTGTGCAACCCACAAACACTGCTGCATAAGAAGGAGAAAATGATAGTTGCTCTATTATTATTTAACAGTATTAATCCCCTTTTGCCGCTCACTTAAATAATAAGTGCTTTTGTTAAACACAGCAGACTACTATTTTCATTCAGTAACAGCCAAATTAGCAAGCATCCAACAATGTTAAGACTCAGTGTGCCAAAACAAATTAATTCAAATGAATAGTCTGTACAGATTCACCAAGAGGCACAATCTGTCCGTGGAAATGATTGAATTAATTAATTTAAAATACTAATTTTTTCCAAGATGCTCACAAAGTACCCCACTGAAGTATCTCACAGGACAAATAATACTGAAGTCTAATATTAGGGAGATAAATAACCCAGATATGAATTACAGCAGTAACTCTGTGACATACTTTTTAAATAACAATGTTTAATAAGAAAATGAAAACCAGAAAACAACTGTTTATTTAATTTACTTTAATTTCTCCACTGCTTCCTAAGTAGTTCACACTTACTTTTGCTGCCCCTATTTGTTCTTTGCGAAATTTTTCCAGAGGTGCTATTAAGACATCATTAGCATTCTGGATCTGAAAAATAATTGAAAACAGATTATATGCATTGTTTTGGCATCCAGCAATTTTAAAAACCTGGTTGTTACATACTACCCATATCCTATCGGTGGCAATATAGAGATTAGAATTATTCACCCACTCAAACTGGAATCCCATCAAATGTACTATTTCCCCATCTTCTCTAGTCACCGTGTTGGCACACAGGACTCCACTATGTTCCAGTGGCTGACAATGTGCTTGTCGTTTCCATGTTTACAGGGCTAGGACCACTCCAGCTGGCCCATTCCAACTGAGACAGTTGCTAGCTTTTTCTAGTGTCCCGTAAGAAGGTTATCCACACTTGGGATAGATGTTCTGGGCAGGCTAATATATTTGTGGGTCTACCGCTATGCTGGATTAGATGGCCATATAAAATAAACATTCATTCACAATTGAGAGTGTGTTTCCACATTTACTGGTCTTGGACCACTCCAGTTAGGATTGTTTCTGCTGGCACAATTGCCTGTTGGAGTGGTCCAGCTGCCCTGGAAGAAGGCTGTCCATGAATGAAAGCGCTGTTCCAGAACAGTCTCAATGCCACCACCCTCACACACAAGATTTGGAGCTTGCTGTGAGGGCTCCAACAACCAGAAACAGAAGTTCCTGGCCTCTAAGCTCTATGGGGACCCATTTTGGTGGTGCAAAGTGGTATGCCATCAAAATGGGTTCTCCTGCTAAACCAGAACAAGGAAGCATTCACACCTCCTCAAGCCTCTCTGTTCCATCCTAGTGGTGCCTGAACCACCAGGAGAACTTATAAAAAAGGTTGAGCAGCATCTCAAGCTAGGCAGTTATTTTTCAAATAGAGCAACACACATAGAGCATGCTAGCAGGGAACATTGCCTTGCCTTTCCCACACCAAAGAGAGGCCCAGAAGGGATCTGGACCTTCCACTATAGCAGTGTCCCAATAAGTGCGTAAAAGCCTGGAATGATTGAATAAACTGATGAATTTTCAACAGCCCCTTAAAAGATATAATAGTAGGTGCCCCATGAACATCTGAGAGGAGAGCATTCCAGAGTGTAGGTCTCACCACAGAGAAGGCCCAACTGCGGGACACTGAAACCTCAGGGTCAGTGAATAGTGGTACCCATAGCAGAATTTCTCCCCAGGATCTCAGTGACTTTAGTGGTCTGTATTGGGGAAGGCTACTGAACAAGTATCCCAATCTCAAGTGGTTTGTGGCCTTACATACCAAGCATAGGATCTTAAATCTGGTCTCATAGCTGACTGGCCACCAGTGACACTCCTTAAGCACAGGTGTCATGTGAATGCAAGTAGGCATCTCATTCAGCAACTTGGCTGCTGTGTTTTCAACTAGATGAAGTTTCCAAACCAGATACATAAGTAGCCCCACATACAGAATGTTACAGTAATAAACATGAAGTTACTATGGCATGGACCACAGTGGTCAGACTCTCGCTATCCAGATAGGTGGGGAGCCAGTATATCAACTGGAGGTGGTAATCACTACTTCTTGCCCAAGAGGTCAACTGAGTCTCCAGTGACAGTGATGATTCCAGAAGTACCCCTAGACTAAAACAGACAAACTCCTAAAATTGTGAACTCTCTAGCCACAATAGCTCACGATTCAATCTCAGTTTATGAACCTTATCCAGTCCATTACTGCATCCAGCCTCTCTTGATTATGGCATTAATGAGAAATTACTCAACATAAGCAGTTCCACTGCAATTTTTCTGCAAAGTTCCAAACCCAGGACTCGAATTTCAAAATAAATGAGAAGGAAGTGACTTTGGCTATCTATTTCTACTTCCTAAAAGCAAAATGACAACTGTTAGACCAGAGCAACATGGTTGCCATAAAAAATTACAGGATTCAATGTAACCTTTTACTCTTCTTTAGCCTTATAGAATTATTTTGTATCATGCAGTGGTTCCTTCCCCAGAAATTGATTCATTATGCAAAATTGCATTACAGATATCAGTACAACTGTCCACTTTATGTTACTAGTAATTACTTTTATAAAGTGCTTTCCCATTGTGTGATTTCATGCTATCCAATGAGGTCACATGGACAAGAGACTCCTAGGCAACATCTGTATGTGCCAGAGGTGTTCTGGGCACATGGGGTCCACTCAAGCAGCACACCTATCCATTGGGCCAGGCTGGATTCTATTTCTGCTGCCACCAGGTGGATAGGTGGTAGTGGCAAGAGTGGCAGCTCCTTCCCAAAGCTCACTGGCATTTCCCCAAGCTACAGATCACAACCTATTTTTGGGGTTGTGGGGAAATATCCTTAGCCTGCAAGTTCAGAAGCTGATAAACTTTTGTTGCCTAGAGCCAAAGGTAGGCCAAGGTGGGAATGCCCCACTCCACTCCTGATCCAATCACTCTAGACTCTGGAGCAATTGCATGAATGGTACCCTAGGTTTCTGCCTGGCTCTCTATCTAGTATCCACAATGCATTTACAGTGTTGTCCACAGTTGAAGTATTAATAGAATCATTTTTACTGGTATGGGTTGAAGATGAATATGCCTAGAAGTATAATAAAAGGGTCCTTTTGTCCTCTCTACCATCAACATTTACTGAATTATGCACAAACTCAACTATTTCCACTAATGATAGAAGTCATAAAACCCATGCTTTTGGCCAAGCATGCAACAGATTTTTTTAATTTTTAAAAAGAACCCCAGAGGATACTAAGAGACAATTTAAAAATAACGTCAGTTACATGTTCATGAGGAATTTGCTTTCAAACTCTGATTGCTTGCCAACTACTATGGCTGATCCCACTAGGTTTATTAACAAGTACTCTCTCACTGTTTGTGAATCTACATATAGTCATCACATCTGTCCTAAAATTCAGCATTTATAAAGTGGAAAGACTCTTTGGTGGTTGATATTTAAAGCTTATAAATATTTTAATAGAAAAAATATCATCACATTTAAAGCTCCCAGAACTGCTGTTATTTTAGAGCAATTAAGTTTTAGTATTTAAAAACTGATGTATTTCAACACTAATTGTGGAATACAAGGGCAAGATCTATGTTAGAAATAGACAGTAGTTTAATACAGTTATATACTAGCTCCTCTCCACATCATTTGTACTTGGAATATAATTCTGATTTTGTTGTAACCACCTTTGAAGTACATAAGTATACTTAACATGTCAAACATGTTGAAGACACATTGATAGCTGGCAGTTAACAGTTGTTCTATTGAACTGGGCAAGACATGCAAAAACATTTGCAATTATTCTTAAAATCAATACATGGCCTGGGCACATATGGAGAAGGAGGAGGAGGAGGAGGAGAAGAGGCTTTTCTACCCCGCTTTTCTCACCCATTTAAGGGGATTCAAAGTGGCTGACAAAGCTTTCTATTCTTCTCCCCACAGCAGACACCCTGTGAAGTGGGTGGGGCTGTGAGAGCTCAGAAGAGAGCTGTAACTAGCCCAAGGTCACCCAGCTGGCTTCATGAGGGAGGGCGGAATCAAACCTGGTATTCCCAGATAAGAGTCCGGTTCCCTAACCACTAGACCAAACTGGCTCACCTGGCTATCTCTAAATAGTCCTTCAGACTAAACCCTTTGTTAGTTTTATGTATGTATGTATGTATGTATGTATGTATGTATGTATGTATGTATGTATGTATGTATGTATGTATGTATGTATGTATGTATGTATGTATGTATGTATGTATGTATGTATGTATGTATGTATGTATGTATGTATGTATGTATGTATGTATGTATGTATATTTCTATCCTGCCCTATACCTGAAGGTCTCAGGGCAGGTAACAACCCTTAAAATCCACCATATCAAACAAAATAATATATATTAAAACAATAAAAACCATCACAGCATTTAAAATCCAACATGCTAAAAACAAAACAATATAAATTTTAAAAAGTATTGTTTACAGTCGGGGATGAATGAATGCCTTCCATACCTCCATTTTCCAGCTGGTGCCCAACATATTTTCTTAGACTTTCACATGTAGCAAAGGGGTTTAATATCCCCCAGCGGCAGCTGACAGATTGGAACCACAGCAGAGGAGAAGGGAATCCTATTGAAATGCATTTCCATCAGCTGTGGGCCAAAGTTAAGTTTGGCAAAATCAAAAGGAGCTTCCACCTTTCTCTGCAGTCCTGGCAGAATCACTCCATTAGCTTCTCTGGGTAGCCCCAATAATGGTTTTCACAAAAGATCAAATAAAGATCCGTTCGACAGATACCACAAAGTATTAGCTCCTAAATGTCTTAAACAGTGGACAATTGTTGCCTTTCACTGCCATTTAACCACTGTTTATGGTTCTACCTACCATATTGCTTTTTAGGTGCCATTGCTAATGAAATATCTTATATCTGGTGTATGCTACATGCAATATTTTTAAACAGAGAACCAAAACACATTGAGAATTATATTTTCCATTAGACCACTTTAATGTTCTTGAGACTCATGAGCACTTTGGAATTAGCCATTCGTATTGCTCTCAGTAGTCTATCCCACTGTAATGCATAACTTGCAATGCTGTGAAGGCTGGACATGGAAAAGAGTAAAAGAAAGAAGATGGCCTTGAACTACAGAGCTAGAGATGGCTGCTAAAAACACCATATAGTGATTAGGGCTGTGCATGAATGCAATTTTAAGGTGGAGATTTCTGTTTCGTCCAGAGCTGAGAGACCCCTGTGCCAAAATGGCTGCCGTCAAATCTTATTAAAATTTGAATTTAAGCAAATTTGAATCTATTTGTTTGAATGTTTGATTTGAATTTGCAGTTATGAATGTCAACAACATTCTATGTGCCTGTAGGCATCCGGACATGTCCATATGCATCCTGTAGTTATCCCATATGCAACCCGTTTTCATCCCGCACGGATCCGTACAAATGCATACAGATGCGAGAAAGATGTACGCATTGTGTACAAATCCGTATGCATATGAATGTCTGGGTAATGTGAGCAAATAGATGCAAAATGCAAAATTCCCTCAAATTTGTGGACATTCAATTCAAAGTTGAATGTCGAAATTCAGTCAGATTCGATCAATTTTTGAATACATTTGAATATTCGTGCACACCTCTAACTGTTATTGGTTTGGCTAGGCCCTAAGTTTATCCAGGCCCTGAGTTTACCTAGTTCAGTCATTTTGAATTTAACTGAATCACCCAGGTGCCAGATCAGATTGGAGCGGAGCCAATCTAAACCAAACAGTTGAATCCAGTTAGAATAAAACCAAATGGTACAACCCAGTTTGAACCAAACCAAACCACTTCCTTACTTAAAAGGGGCTGGTTCAATTTGAACTGAACCAATAGTGTTAATTCAAGGTGGCCTGATATAAACCTGTCAAAATCTGTCCCAATCTGGACCAGTTTTGGAGCTTGTGTGCATTAAAGAGCCATGCTGCCATAACCTGCCTTTCTCTTGGCCCCATATTTCCAAAAGATCTGCAAAAGTGCACAATTTTGGGCAAGATGTGGGCAATCGTGCAATTTAGAACCAGTTGAACTTGTCCTTTTTGGTTCTAGATCAAAATTAACTCAATGAGGCTTGGTGCCACTTGAACCAACACTACCAATTTGAATTGGTGCACGTCTCTACTACTTACCATGTACATCCTACCATAGACTACAAGAACAAATTAAATTGTTGAACAAAACCAGACTGGTCCCTTATGACCATGCACATCAGACAGAGGCTCACCCACTTTGAAGGGCTAAAAGTAAGTATTATGCTTGGCAAGGCTGAGGGTAGCAAAACAACAGACAGAAGGGATTAATGGGACGATGGAGGCTATCTATGGAAGAGCGATGTGATATTAATGGAGACAGGTGAAGACGATAGCCATTTGCCCATAGAATGACCAAGATAACTCTGTTCAACAGTAACCCACAAAATTGTTCCCAGATCTAAGATCTGTAGGAGAAACATCAATCCTCTTCCTGACCAAGGCTATTTCAAAGGTTCTTAACTTACAAATACAGTACCGTATTTTTGAAAAGCATGAAATGCCCCCAGTTCACAAGGAGCTCACAAGCTAAAGACCTTGCAAAGGATTTGTCTTTTCAATGAGTGATAACACGTTGATGGGAAAGTGATTTAGTATTCATGATTTCTCTATATTTGAGCATCACTGACCCACAAAGGAATCAGAGCATAAAGCATGCAAGCGTACTTTGTACTCGAATAATGTAATTGAAAGTTACATTTTAAACAGGGTTTTCATGAATGAACACGTCCAGGCATTCAGCCAAAATCAGCAGAGTTGTTTGTAATGCTATCTTGCCTCAGAGCCTTAAACCTAAGAGACTACTGTGCAGTTTTGGATTCAGGAAAAATCAGCACAAAGATCTACACCATAAAGATCATAAAACTATCCTGAAAAATGAAGCAACCTATAATAGGAAGTGATAGCCAAGTGGCAACTTAAAACACAAGGTTTTGCCCTTCAAGTAACCTTTTAAGCCCCCCATATAACTCTAGATATTAAATCAAGCTGTGCTAAAAACTTTATCTACAGCCAAAGAGGGTGCATGGGGAAGAGAATAAAAGAGAAAGAGACCAGATTTCTAATTTTGAAATTGTATTTATACTCACCACTGCTACTACAGCTGCCCAGGATAACTAACATTGGCAATACTGTACAAAAATGTAAATATGTCCTTTGATGACTCTCAATTGCTTGTGATTCCATGATCAGGAACATACAGTTTTCTTGGTAACAATACAGAAGTTGCTAGTAGGGCTGGTTATGGACTGATTGATAATTATCTAAAAAGATTTTGAATTATTTATTTATTTGTATTTTTATTCTGCCCTATACCTGAAGAATTCAGAGCAGGTTAAAAAATAAAATAAAATAATCCACTAAAAACAACAAGCAGTGACTGAAAGTAAGGAAGGGAAACTGTTTTCTCAGCCAAAGGCCTTTCCCGGTCTTTTAAATGTATATAGTGAAGATATCTGGTACTCTTCAGAGGAGACTGTTCCAGAGTCTGGGGCCTACCACTAAGAAGGTCCTATCTTGAGTACAACCAAGAGGATCTTATCTGCAGATCTTAAGGCACAGGCAGGTCGATATGGAAAGTGTTCCTTTAGATATTTGGGCCCAAACCATTTAGGATCTTATAGGTCAAAGTTAACACTATATATTAAGTTTAGTAGTGAACTGGCCTTTAGTACAGCTCTTTTAAGACTGGTGTGAAGTGTCTCTTGACAGCAGTACCAATTAATGGTCTCATCAGTCTGCATCAGCTGTGACTTCCAAACCATCTTCAAGGGTAGCCCCATATAGAATGCATCACAATAGTCCAATCTGGAAGTTACCAGAATTATAAGTAGACACTCTTAAAGTGGCACTTCCCTAGTACAGATGCGGAGACACCATTGAGATGATCAGTTGTTAGAGATTATGGAATCTGAGCAATTTCTCAATGCTTTGCGGGATTTTTCAGTTGACATGGGTGATGTTCCTGCCAAGAGTCTGATCTCTTTGTGGAACCATGGGCAGGGCAATCAGTGTAATTGCTCCAAAATGCTCTCAATGCTGCTATTAAAACCATAGAGCACTTTGACATTCTATGGAGCTACAGATAATGAAACAGGAGGGCCAATGTTTGAGAAGAAGTGGCACAAATCCTGCTATAAGTCTTGCTGAACATGGGTTAGAGGATGTTAAAGGATGTGATGGCAAAAAAGAAGTTATTTCTCTGCCACCATGGCATCCTCAAGTAGTCATCTGGAAAAACCTTTTTCAAGTGGTTACTGTCATCCATTTGGATCAATTTCAGGTACAATACTGTGAGCCTGAGGATGCGGACAAGCTATTGGTGGGATTTAGCCAACCACACATTCTCTGGCCATCATCTTAAGGTACTTACGTCCTCCCAGGATTCAGTCTTCCTTTGTTGTTCCACTTCCTGCAATTGCTGCCCTCAGACAGCAATCCAAAAAAGTGCATACCCTTTTCCCAACTGAGATGGCATGGAAGGAAAAGAGATATGTTTCATTTGTGTCTTGATGGAACACAGATGTAGCATACTGTACTTGGACTGAAGTTTGTCTGAATACTGAATATAATGTCCCAAGTATATCTAAATGCACATATGCTATGATTGGTAGTTGTCTGCAGATTACTTCTACAAATGGAGCCTCACTGTGATCTCATTAAGCTATGTTCTGATTGATTGCAAAATCAAATGTGGCCCAGTACATCTCAACCCTTTCCTTATCAACCCATGGATCTCATCCATAGGCTACTGATGCCCATGACTACAGTAACCCTTCTCTAAATAAGCTTAACTTGTTCTACAGAGAAGTGTTAATTTGGCAAAAAGTAATATAGTGAAAACTTAAGTTTCCATTCCTGGCTGATTCCAGGAATGAAATAGGGATTAACCATACTTACTTCTGCTTAGCTTTCTGCCAACAGCTAAGCAAACTCCAGCTAGATACTTGCCCTTTGAACAGATTTGGAGTTCTGAATCTATCAATAGCACTGATCTGTGACTTTGAGAACACCTCCAAGGCATGCCTCCAGATCATTTCTTAGCTTTCGTCCATTCCTGAAGAACAGGAAGAGCAACGTCTGTGGAAGAGTGCAATTATGAAACTCTGATGATAACTTTAATAGGAGATAATGTAAGCAAATGCCTTAAGCTCTAGCATGCCTCTCTGTCTTCTGGAACATAAGAATAAAGAAGCAAAACATAACTAACATTTGGCCTTTGGTCTTTTTGAAGAGACCAGTCCAACACCACACATACCAAAAAGCCGCACCTGAAATTTCGCTATGAGTGCAATCTGCTGTTTGGGAGTTCTTTCTAAATTAAACATCCAAGAAATGTAAAGAGGAGTCAAAGACATTTCTGTAACATGAACACAGCTTTCCCCAAGAGGTCTGCACACTGCCAAGATTTTACATTAGGCAAAACTATAATAATTTTTAGGGCTCCTTCTCAGAAGGAAATTTATAGCTCAGAGTATAAGCAGAGGCAGCTGAATCCTTCTGCAAGGCGTCTGCCATATGTTTAGATCAAATGATGGGGAAGAAACAGAAAACTGAACAGCACGTCCTCCATTGTCTTCTTTCATCTACCACTGTCTACCCTGATTCTTCCAGGATTTAGCTTCGCTGAGTGATCCTTAACGTTCTGCCAAAGGGAAAAATACTTCCCCTTACCCACTTTGTTCACACCATGCCTAATTGTATATAACCCTATCATTAAATACAGAGAAAATTCAGGAAAAGCATTATGGGGAAAAATGGTTTCAGGTGAGAATTATAGGCAATAAAAACACAGAGAAACATTATATAGACATTTAAATGATTAAATATAAATAATAATAATATATAAACCATGGAATGAAGAGATAGCAACACGGATAAAAAGAATGAGAGGAAAAGGTAAACAAAAAGGGAGAACTATCAAGCACACTAAATATAAAGAAATGATTCAAAACTAGTTTGTAAATGGTATTATACACCCATTAAAATGTCTTATATATGTAAGGGAACAACATCTTGGCATGGCTGCAATAAAAAAGGGATTATTCACATATGTGGTGGGAATATATAGAAGCTCAAAAGTTTTGGCAACAAGCGAAGAAGGAAACAGAATGGATATTAAAGGAACCAATTGAAAATACACATGAGATCTGTCTTTTAGGGAAAATGGCAGGAGGGAATATCTCTGATACGGTTATTGGCGGCTGGACTAAACTATAGTGTAGGAGTATAAGGATAAGTAGTCAATGGAGAGATGGAAAGAATATAGCTGGGAAATGTTTATATTTTATATAATGAGGGATAAAAGAATAAGAAGGGAAGGAAAAGAAGTGAAGAAGAAATTAGAAGAAATGTAGGGACCATGGTTAAAATACAATATTGAGACCATGAGGAAGAAGTTGAAATGGAGAGTATTATCTTCAGCCTGGAACTGTATTAAGAAATTTATTTATTTACTATTTATATTTTTATCCCACCCTATACCTGAAGGTCTCTTGGCGGGTTACAGCATTAAAAACCAATTATAAACACATTACAACAATAAAATTGAAAGGGGGGAGCCATATCCCCATTTAGCCAAAGGCCAGGGCGTCTTCTCTGCCTTTCTAAGCCTGTAAAGTGAATGTGCCTGGCGTGCCTAACTGAAAGACTATTCCATAGTCTGGGGGCCATCACTGGGAAGGTCCTTTCCTGGGTGCCCACCCCTTGCATTATTAGCTTGCATCTTCTGCAAGGGAAGATTTAATGAAATGGTATCATTGTTAAGGAATGATACATTTTAAAGGTTTTTTGCTTCTCTTAAAAAGCACCTCACTGTGCATGAGAGAGAACTATAAAAGCCTCTTGCTAAGGTGGCAGACTTTGCAATGCATTCAAACTTGACTCTCTTTTTTTGTGCATTTTACAGATTGGTGCTCTCTGCCTTGAAACGTATCCCCTGGGGGAGTGGACGAGATAGTATTGCTATTCTAGAGTTCAGCCAAAGTGCAAACTGATTGCAGCATGGGATTCCAAGCCACTTGCTTTTTCTCATTTATGAAAGTAATCTGTTTCTCCATTTCATGCCCTTGCCATTGAAGTGCTGTGCTGAAAAAAATGCTCCCTGCTGATGCCAGCCTGTCATTTTCCCCTAATGTATGAAGAAAATGATCAGGATCAGCACTGATAGCATGCTTTCAAGTGTGCAAATTCCTACATGTCCCTCCTGCCACCCTTTTTTTAAAAATGTTATTTCCACTGTGATGGCTGCTAATGAGTATCTCTAACTCATATCAAGTTGAATTTCACTCCCAGTGACTTCATAGACAATTCCATTGATGTTTTCCTGGCAGCAACACAGCAGTGTTTCTTTCCGTTCTTCTTCAAAATATAAACCTTTGACTTCCCAATTTAGTCTTTTTTAATTGGAAATCTAGAGATGTACACAATCATTTCAATTATAGCATTTTTCTTATCCTCCCTACCCCTCCTCTACAGGTCTACAGGTCTCTTATTCTGGCTGACCCTTTTTCTTTAATGGACAGGATTAATCACAGTATGTCCATGGTCAGATACGAAATGAAAAGGGGAGATTTTAAGTGGTGATTTTTAACTGCACAGGTGCTAGCAAAGAGACAAGACAGCCACATCAGAACTTCAGAGATGGATTATCTGTCAACATACTAGCTTTCTTTAAAAAAGATAATGACAAAAAAACCACAAGTCCTTCCGGTCTAGTAATCTTTTCTCAGCTTAGCTAACCAGTTGCATATGAAACATAAGAACATAAGAAGAATGCTGCTGGATTGGGGTACAGTCCACTTAGTTCAGCATCCTATCTCACACTGTGGCTCACCAATTGCTTCTGGACATCTCGAGCAGAAGACAAAGGCAAAACCTTCCTCTGCTCTCGAATCTCAGCATGGCCTTTAGAGGCATCCTGCCTGTCTCCTCAGCCTGGAGAATGTACCTAGGTATCCATTCTAGTAGCCATGGATACACCTGTCATCCATGAATTTGTCTAACCCTTTCTTAAAGTCATCTAGGCTGGTTGCTGTTACTACCTCTTATGGCAGCAAATTCCTTAGATTGATGATCCTCTGGTTGAAGAAATACTTCCTCTTGTCTGATCTGACTTACTCATCAGCTTCATAGAGTGCCCCTTGGTTCTAGTGTTGTTATCCATCTTTTCTATACCATGCATGATTTTATATACTTAAATCAGGTCCCCTCTTAAACATTGTCTTTCAAGCCCATGCATTCAGCATGACTACAACCATCAAACCTGCTCAGTCTTTCAGCTACAGGCCTTCAGAGGTACTCAGCCTTCTATACCAGAAGAAAGTTGCACCCATACTTTAGTAGCAAAGGGAACGCCAAAGTGGAGGGAGGGTGCCTCCCTTAGACTGCACCAGTGGTGCGGAAGGGAGACCTGTACTCTCCTTCTTAAACTGGACTACAGTGAAGAGCAGAAACAACCTAAGGCAGCCATTTCTACCACCTTTTTCTCTTCCAGTCTTTTTTTCTTCATATAGTGCTTGTTTGTTGGCTTGGTAAGCCTGAGAGAATGTAGCTGTCTAGTACTGCATATACTAGACTGCTTTAAGAGCATTTCAATCTTAAGGGCAGTCTATAAATACACCAAATGACAGAACAAATGAATGACTGTTTTTCTCTCTCTCTCTATTAAACCAATTTAAATAAATAGCAACAGAAGTATAACACAAAGTTTGCATGCTTTCATATACATATGTAGGTAGGGGATACTTCACCAGAGGTTTTTTTCCACTTAGCACTAGAGTACCCATTAAGGACCTATTAAGGACCCTTAATGGGTCTTTAATGGGTACTCTAGTGCTAAGTGAAAAAACACCACTGAATAGATAAGCCCTTCAAGCACATGTGAAATTCTGAGGAAGTGTTGTGGGAGATACAAAATGGTTGCCAGCTGGGACACCATTACACTCAAATGGAGAGGCCAGCTGCTCTGAGACCTTGATGAAGGTCTCATGGAGTCATGGAGATGTGGCCTGAGAAAGAAAGGGAGGTTGTCCAAGTGTTCTGAGACTGAATAGCTGAAAATGGCTTTCAACTGGCCTTGTTTTTATATATATATATTCCGTTGTCTCACAGGGAAGTTCTATGCACCAGTAAAAGAGCAACAAAAGAGACCAGAGGTTCAGTGTTTATTAATTCTGAACAAACCCTGTTGAAGCCTATAAACGTTCTTTGGCTCTCAAATATATATAGTTTGCTTGATAATTCTAAAGAATGGCCTTTCTTAGTTTGTGTAAGAAGAACTCTCCAAGCCCCCAGGATTAAATTCTCCACCACTCCTTATGACGAGCACACAACATATCCATGATTTATCATCTCTGCATTACTGGCTTCAATAATATTCATTGTGAAAAAGAACACCGTTCAGTTTGGAATGGAATGTTTCATGTCACTGTTCAAACGCTGGTTAGCAGTAATAGCTTCTTAAACAGAAACGGCTTTAAAGTAATTTATTCTGGGGAAAAGAACAGCCAAACACTTAAAGTGTATCATATGACACTGGCATACCTGGCTGCTTCTCCAGCATGACTCAAGCAAGAATCAGTCAATTTCTACACAAGCTGACAGCGAGGAGAGAGAGAGAAACCAACAACTCCCCAAAGGGACTCGAAACAAAGCTCTTTCTTGTTTCCTCAGAATCAACAGCACCTCTGCAAACCATTCCAATCTCTTGGCGTAAGAACACAGGAAAGTTGTGTTAACTCTGAGATGTTTTCGCCTGTTCTAAACTATGTAGCACAATCAGGACAAAGGACCACAGCTCCCTTCCTTGGTTTGCCCCACACCTCTGATTCAAGTGATAGGAGCTTGGTTAATTTGATCTGTCTGTTAATTACCATTAGTTACTGTGGGGCAAATATTCCCAAATCCTCTATGAAAATGGCTGCTTTTGAAGTGAGCAGCACTTGGGTATCTTACCAGCTCACTGTGTACCTATGAAATATCAGAAATGGCTCCACAGGTCCCAAAGCATTCCTCAAGCAATATAAGTATGGAACATTTAAAAGTATTCCATGGCTATACCAGCTGCTGGGCAGCGATAGCCTGGCAAACTCCCATTTGCACCTCTTCTGTACACATACATACCTGTATGCATCTCATCTGTATCTCTACACATTTGCGTATGAAATGCGTATAGATACATATGACACATACGACTATTGTCCACATCCGTATCTTTAAATAAGAATGTTGTTGACATTCGTATCTTCAGATTTGAATCTAACATTCAAATTAATAGATTTGAATGAATTCGATTCAAATCGAATTTTGTTGCATTCGGATTCTAAACATTCAAATGTTGGGATATTCAATTTGATTCGAATGCAAAAAAACCGACTTGTGCACATGCCTAGTTCCTAGCCCTTGGAGGCATGGGAATGCAGCCACGAAATCTACAGGAGCTTTGAGGCTGTGGGGTGGGCTGGTCTGGACTAGTGTTGTCTGATCCTGCTTATGCCTTCTTTATAACTGGGATTCAACAGGTCTAGCTTTCCCAGACCCACTTATTGCAAACACTGGCTTTTCTATGCAGATAGGCCCTATGAAAAGTAACAAGATCATTGTACAGGGCAAAGATTACAGCAGCATCAGAAAATGAATTAATGGCAGTCTCTCTAAAAAAAAACAATGCAAAGCTCTATGGACGGTAAAGGAAAGTGAAGGTTGCAACTGCAGATCTATTAATCTTTTGCAAGTAAGAACAACAGGGTTTCATGTGGCAGGCTGTTTCCCTTATATAAAAAGATACACGGTTCCCTCTTATCCAGCACTGCAGTGTTTTAGACAAAAGGTTTTGGCAAGCAAGTTGGTGCTTGAAGCCATTTTTCATTAGCTAGTAAAAAGAGGAGAAACCAGGACTGCAAGTTATTTATTTGTGACTGTAAATGACTTCAATGGTGCATTACTTAGGTGCCACCATCTATCAGAGTGCTCCCTTGAATACACACAAAAATTACTCACCTAAATCTAAAGTTAGAGTAGCACTCTACTGAAAAGAACATCCATTTTTCTCAAGAAGCATTCAGAAGACACTCATTGCTTTGTTTCCCACAAGAGGTAAAGCCTATCCTGTATGATGAAGTGGTTGTCAACCAGTTTTTCGACTTGTTCATGGAAATGTAAAGGAAAGAAAAACTCATGTATATGCAGCAGCATCTTGCAAACTGAGGCTGGAGGACATTAGTTGGAAACAAGCTGGCCAGTGCCATAAACACAGATTATTTAAAAAAATCTGGCTTGAAGAAACCAAAAAGCCAAAAAGCAGAACTCTGCCAGGACAGCACCTTTGAGGACTAATGACAGGGAAAGGGTTTTTTGCTTTGTTATTTTTTTTCAAATGAAATGTGCCCTACCCATGTGAATGAAACCTGAAATATGATGATGATGATGATGATGATGATGATGATGTAAAAACAGTAGTTACACACAGCAAACAAGATCACTATGCTGGATTTTGTATTATATCACTAGTCGGGCACTTCCCAAGCACCTAGGACTGCGTGATGTATCGGCGAATTATGCAAGCAGACCCCAATAAAGTGGCTTTTTGTAGCTGGCAGATGTATATTTTGTCAATGCGAATGGTTTTTAGGTGCCCACTGAGATCTTTTGGCACCGTGACCAGTGTGCCGAGGATGACTGGGACCACTTTCACTGGTTTTTGCCAGAGTCGCTGTAGTTCAATTCTCAGATCTTCATATCTGGTGAGTTTCCCCATTTCTCCTCAATTCTCCTGTCACCTGGAATAGCAACGTCGATGATCCACACCTTCTCTTTCTCAACAATTGTAATGTCAGGGGTGTTATGCTCCAAATTTCAGTCAGTCTGAAGCCTGAAGTCCCAAAGTAGTTTTGCCTGTTCGTTTTCAACAACTTTTTCTGGCTTGTGATCCCACCAGTTCTTTGCCACTGGCAGATGATACTTTTGGCACAAGTTCCAGTGGATCATTTGTGCTACAGCATTGTGTCTCTGCTTGTAATCAGTTTCTGCGATCTTCTTGCAGCAGCTGAGTATATGGTCGATTGTTTCACCAACTTCTTTGCAGAGTTGGCACTTTGGGTCTTCTGCTGATTTTTCAATTCTGGCTTTGATGGCATTTGTTCTTATTGCTTGTTCTTGTGCAGCAAGAATCAGTCCTTCTGTTTCCTTTTTCAATGTTCCATTTGTAAGCCAAGACCAGAGGCATTTCCGCACTGCATCGCGTTCGAAACGGAACGCGTTCAGGCGGAAAGCTTAAGGCAGCTCCGGGCGCTTTCCCCTTTCACACACAGACGCGCCAGAACGCGTGTAAACGCGTTCCGGAGCGTCTGGGTGCGAATGCTCAAAGCGCCCGAAGCTGCCTTAGCCGGCAAACGCCGGCCAGGGGCGCGCAGACAGCCGCGGAGGCAGATCGACAATCAGCTGTTTGACAAACAGCTGATTGTCAAAGCCGCGCGGCGTCGGAGGCGCGCCCGCAGCCGTTCGGGAGACAGAAGCAGGCGCGAATGCTTCTCCTCCCGAACGGCTGCGGGCGGCTCGTCCGCGTTGGAACGCGTGTAGAGCACTTTAAAGTGCTCTACATTTCGAACGCGGAAAAGACAGCTGCGGACACGTCGGAACGCAAGCCGCGCGCGGGCAATGCGGATGACGTGTCCACAGCTGTCTTTTCCGCGTTCCGTTCAGCCCCGTGCGAAAACGTCTCTGGTCTTTTCCGTGTCCACTTTGCCTTCGATGTTCTCCAAGAACTGTCCGTGCAATGTTTTATTGCGCCAGCTGTCAGTTATTATTATTGTTGTTGTTATTTATTTAATTTATACCCCGTCCTTCACCAAATGGTCCCAGGGCAGGTTACAATAAGAATAAAACATTTCAGAAGAAAAAAAAAACATAATTAAAAATATCACTCACTCACTCCCATATCCACCCCTCTTCCCTAACAGGACAGCACCCTGACAAAGCTATTTAGATGGCAAAAGCCTAATTGAAAAGATATGTTTTCACCAGGCGCCTAAAAGTATACAATGTAAGCACCTGGTGAACCTCAAGAGGGAGGCTGGTCCAAAGTCATCCCCTAGCCAAAGAAGGCCCTCTTGTATGTCCCTATGCCTCGTACTTCTGCAAGTGAAGGAACTACAAGACCCTCTCCTTGAGATCTGAGTGTACGGGCAGGTCTATAAGGGAGAAGGTGCTCCTTCAGATACCCATGGCCCAAGATGTTTAGGGCTTTAAATGTTAGTGTCAACACCTTGAATTGGGCTCGGTAGCAAATAGGCTACTAGTGCAGATCCTTTAACACCAGCGTGATATGAGTCCAGTCAGAGATTCCCATCAGCAGACGAGCTGCTGCATTCTGCACCAGTTCCAACTTTCGAACCATTTTCAGCATCAAGGTCTCTTTCTGAATGGGTCAGCATTGGGGATCACGCGAAGAGTCTAGCCCACTTTGTACCACATGTTAGTGTGGGACAACGCAGGACCCACACCCCAAAAAGCTTAATTTGCACAGAAGTGCCTGCTTCCAACTATGGTTGCTACATCAGCTAAGGCCCTTTCTCGAAAGAGGCATTCTGGCCATAGTAACCCATTCTGAAATAACTTCCAGGCTGGATACTGTAATGCGCTCTACAGGGGCTGCCCTTAAAGACACTCTAGAAGCTAGACTGCTAACTGTTACTGCTGACTAGATGCACATCATGGTTCTAAAAGAACTGCCCTTGTTGCCTATCTGCTGCTGAGCCCCTTGACTTTTAAGGACCGAAACAGCTTGGGCTCCAAATATCAAAAGGAACAGCTTCTCCCATATAGACCTGCCCCGCCCTATGATCTGCTGGTGAGGCCCTCTCGGACATACCACCCTCTTCAGGTGTGTCTCACCTTTGCACAGGATAGGAATGGTAAGTGAAAAAACAATGTAAGGCCTGTGAATGGAGAGCGGACACCACTGATCACGTCCCTCTTCACTTTATCGGCTGTTGGCAAAAGAGTAAGTTTCTGCCCGCATACTTGTAAGCCAGTTTGGTCTTTTGGTTGAGCTCTTATCTGACAGTCTCCCAGTTTGATCCCACACTCCTCTACAAAACCAGCTGGGTGATCTTGGGCTAGTCACAGCTCTCCTTCTGAGCTCTCACAGCCTCACCTACTTCACAGGGTGGTCCTGTTGTGGGGAGAAAAACATATTTGTCAGCTGCTTTGAGTCCCCTTAAAAGGGTAAGAAAAGCGGGGTATAAAAACCAATTCTTCCTCTTCTTCTTCTTCTTCTTCTTCTTCTTCTTCTTCTTCTACTACTACTACTACTACTGCATCATAGATGCATATAGCCATTTATTTATTTATTTGTATTTCTATCCCGACCTATACCTGGAGGTCTCAGGGCGGGTTACAATATTATAAAAATCTTAGACAGGTCCCTATTTAGCAGTTCTTATACCTTGCAAGAGGTCATCTGTATAAACCATGCTGTAACCCCGCATGCTAGTTGAACAGCCCTTATCCTACAATGGAAGTTTTACTTAGAAGCAAGTAGAGAACAGTGCCTTTCTCCATCAACATGAGTTTTTAAAACAAGAAAATATCTTATTTATTGCATATTAATTTTATGCCAGGCTATTCTGAAGATCTGTTCTAAAATAGGAATGTATCGGGTTGCATGGGAACTCATATATTCTCATCAACTACCCCCTAAAAGGAGATTGACCTTTTTCACTAAAAGCTTTGCAGACCATTTAGCAAATTCTTTTGACAAAGAAGTTGGCAAAATGGAAAACAAGGAAAAGATGAAAAGAACACGATATTAATTTTTTTTATGACCTGACAGCATTGTTTTGGAGACGAAACTTAATTATATATTGGAAATGCAAGTCAAACTTGAAAGATGCTCTAATTTAAAATGTCACAGCTAGTACATCCCTCAATTAAAGTATTTAAAATTCTCAGTGCCTCTTTCCTAGAAGGAAAGCGACAAACTACAAGAATACCAAGCATTTTTTGCATTTGTTTTATTCATCTATAGACATACATGCAGATACTGTATTGTATTTCATCAGTTTGTCCATGAATCCCATGACATGCACAAACATGCACAGACATAAACACAGAGAACCTCTCTTACTCACAGTTCACTGACTTCAGGGTTCCTTTTGTTCTTTAAAGATTGTCACTGGTCCTTTTAAAGGCCTTCACTAAAAATGAAGCCTAGCACCCAAAATGAATCAAAATTAAAGGGCCTTTCTGCATTTGCTGGTACAGATGTGCACAGGTTTTTTTGCATTAGATTTGTATTGAATCAAATGCAAGAAAATTCGCATTTGTTGGAATAGGTCCCCTTTGAATGTGGTAGGATTTGATTCAATATGAATGTTCTATATGAAGGTTTGATAAGAATTCCCTATGTATTTGCTCTGAAAGTGTCAAATCTTCCCTGAATCCAATCTGAATCTGCTCTCAATCCACTTTGAATCCACTCTGGATCTGCTGCAGATGTGGCTGGTGCAGCAGCTGTCCCACCTCCCCAGGTTCACAAATGTAATGAAGCTTCGTACGAATGTTCCAAAGTATTCGATTCAAATTTGAATGTCAACCTATGAATGTCCCAACATTCGAACTGAATACAAATATCCAAATTCATACAAATTTGTACAAACTCTGAATGTTATGAATATTCATGCACATTCTTGTTCTGCACCAGCAAGTGCATTAAGGGATTCCCTTCTGCATGTTAATACAGAATACGGGAAGCTCTACCCACTACCAGTATGCTCTGTTCACATGGAATGGAGCATAATCCAGATCAGGAACTCTCTGACTTGGACTGCCAGTATTCATACAAAATTCATTCTATCACCGCTATTAGCCTTTTTAAATTTTACGACAGATACGTACTCTATTGAGACTTCCATTTAGCTGTCTATCATTAAATTAGCACCTCTTTCTCAGTCAGTCACAGTCCAATCCCTTTAGTGTGTATGAACAGTTAGGCACTGTGCATTAATTTACACTTTTCATATTGAACACCATTGACCATTTTGATGCCCAGTCCTGCAAAGTGCAAAGTAGGGATGCATAATTCAATGAATGTAGACTGCCCAAAGAGGAGGCAAAATCAAATTAAGTCTACCCCATGCATTGATAAGACCATAAGAGGAGCTGTGCTGGATCAGGCCATAGTCCATCTAGCCCAGAATGTCATCTCACAGTGGTTGCTGACAGGCAGGGCTCCCCAGGGAACACTCTAGTCAAACAGACTTTTTACTGTGAGCTCTTCTCACCTTAAAATGGTCTGCTGAGCATTCCTGGGCTGTGGGCTGCTCTATTTGCCCACTATGATGTGGTATATGGAGCACAACACCATTTTGCCAGGCTCCAAGAACAGCCTCAGAAGAAGAAGAAGAAGAAGAAGAGTAGGAGTAGTTGGCTTTTCTACTCCTCTTTTCTCACCCATTTAAGGGGACCCAAAGCAGCTGGCAAAGCTTCCTATTCTTCCATGCCTCACTGTCTTCTTGGACCAAATCAATGGACCTGACTCAAGACCTGCCTCATGGTGTGTCAATGCCACTATATTTTTTTTCACCGAATAGAACCCATTTTTATGAGGAAACCCAATATAATGCAATAGTAATGTTATTGTATCCCTTTTAATGGCTTTAGTCCGATATTTTGTCTTACATCACTGTATCGCAACGTGGTGTACAAAAAGTCTGGGTTGCCTTGTGGAACCAGCCAGGCCTAGATCTGTGTTATATCACAACCCTATAAAGCAATGGTCCTTAGCCCGTGGGTCGCAACCCCTTTGGGGGTTGATCTGCTCTTTCACAGGGGTTGTTACGAAGTAGCAACAAAAATAATTTTATGGTTGGGGGTTAGGGTTAGTTTGGGGGTCACCAAAACATGATGAATTGTATTAAAGGGTTGCGGCATTAGGAAGGTTGAGAACCACTGCTATAAAGTGTTCTTAAATATACCTGGCTTTTAAAAAGCCCAATTCTAAGAGCAGCATATGGTTGTTAACGCAGAGTTAGTGACTGCAAAATTCAAAAGGGGGGTGGATGGGTTTCAAATAAAATCCAGAAAATTGTTGCTGTCTAAAACAGCGACATGGGAAGTGTCAAGATTTCAAAAATACACCAAATTCTAGATGGTAAAATAAAGTGTTCATCTGGCGGTTGTCAGGAAACAGTCAAAACCTCTCACATGCTGAGTTTTTTATAAACATGAAATACGAGCTTTCCAGAAGGGGAGGGGAAATAAATGTGAGAGAACACTTACCAAGCGTCTCCTCTCTTCTTCTACTGCAATCAATAACCGGGCAAACTCTTTCAATGACTGAGCTAGGTAAAAAACAGACATAAAAATATTATTATTACTGCTGCTGTTATTACAATTATTTATTACTAAATCGTGCTGTTCTTCATGCAAGGCCTAAGAAGATCCCAGGAATTTCTAAGGCTCCAGTAAAACTGGTTTAGATTTGTAGCGTAATACTTTGTTATCGGTGCCACAGAATCACAAACTCTCTAAAGGAGGAACAGATGCCTTCAAGAAGAATTCTAGAATTTTACATCAGGTTGTTCAACACTTCAAAAGACTTTATATAAGGATATCTTTCTTTTCAGTTCACTGCTACCAGAGAAACAGCATTTGCTTTCATCTACTATAACTACACTTCACAGGTACTGGCTGTTATTCGTGCCGGTAAGGATGAAGCAGGAGATGTTGGCTGGGTACAGAAAACAAGCACGTCCTATGCTAGGACGATCAGGAACTTGCTAAGTATGTGTTTCTAGTTAGAATGTTTGATCTGGCACTGAAGCAGAAAGATGTGCTGTTCACGTGGCCCTTGTGCCTTGGCCTTTGCAAAATTCAAGGGTGGGAAATGAAACGTTCTTCGATGTCAAAGGTTACAACCAAGGCCGTTACACAACATATTGGGAATGTCCCTGGAAGTCAGCTGACAGTGACCCCTCTCCATGGTGCCTGCAAGAAGGAGATGGAGCAGGAGAGTTGGCTTTCATACCTTGCTTTTCTCACCTTTTTAAGGGGACTCAAAGAGGCTGACAAAGCTTCCTGTTCTTCTCCCCACAACAGGTACCCTGTGGGAGCTCAGAAGAGAGCTGTGACTATTATTTATTTATTTATTTGTTTGTTTGCATTTCTATCCCGCCCCATACCCTAAGGTCTCTGGGCGAGTAAGAGCAAATTAATCACAAGATACACATTAAAAACGAAAAGTAGATTAAAAACAATATAGGAATTAAATACAGATTAAAAACACTTAAACGATCAGCAAATTTAGAACAGTACACTCCATATTGTGTTTATTATGCCTGTGATTAGGGGGAGGGGGGAGAATATAATCATATCATCTCAGCCAAAGGCCAGGGTAAAGAGGTGCGTCTTTATCGCCTTCTTAAATATCTGTAAGGAAGAGGCATGACGCACCTTGAGGGGGAGGCTATTCTATAATTTGGGAGCAATCGCTGAAAAGGCCCTTTCCCAGGTGCCCACCAGTCTCACTAGGTGGTGGGATGACCAGGAGGGCTTCACCACTTCGCCCAAAGTTACCAGGTGGCCCCAAGTGCAGAATCGAACCGGGAGACTTCCAGGGAAGAGCCTGCCACTCTACCCCAAGATCAAATTGGCTCACAAACGAGGGCTGCAGCACCTTCTGAAGCGTAGTTTTCCCTGCTCTGTGAAAGGAGTGATGCCAGGAGGAAACTTTGCTCTTGGGAATGGGCTAGATCGTAGATTGTGATACTGATGTGCAGTCACCATATTCTTGCTGTTTTGTTTCGTTTTTCTCTACCATATGCAGTATCTGAGCCAAACAGCCATCCCTGTTGAACTACGGAGGACAGGTACTCAAAAGCAGGACCACTCCTGGCACCACTTCAGGGTGCCTAGCAAAATGGTGTCAGGCTTATCAGACCTGGCAGACCAACTGACCTGCTTGTGCACCATCGACATACCAGCAGCTGGTCTAATATACTACTCTGGACCACCGTGTGAACTGCCTACAAGTGGTCCACAGCTGAGACAGGTCTACAGTACCATTCTCACACTGTGACCTGGTCCAATACCTTGTCCAGTGCAGATGCAACATTCTGTCAGGTGCTCCAGGGGATATGGAAGGACACAGCTTTCTTCATGAGGGCTGTATGGTCAAAGGCAAATTCTCTTCAGATGACAATTTCCCTAAACCCCAGCCTGCTTTCCATGTCAACTACTTCCATTTTGTCAGTTCAGCATTCAGCTTTCAGTATTCCAGTAACTGAGGTGCAAATTGTGTATAAAAATCAACTGCTGAACACAAATTATAGACAGCACCAATAATCTTATAGCATTAGCAGCTATGAAATTATCTTGCATATGCAATTCAAGCAGAACCAGCTTCTTTGTATTTCAGGCCATACTCAATTGTGGCAAAGATGGCAAATAACACATTGTTTGAATTTCCTTTTGTGTTCACTCAAGTGCTTTGTAAAACAGGGGAGTTTCTTGTAAAGCCAGCAAGACAAACTGCTTCCAGATTATATCCCTGTAGAAATCTGTCAGTTTTTAACCACCATATGATTTGTTACTTGTCATATGAATTGCACTTTTACTTGTGGGTGTTTTCTTTTCTCTGTGCTGGGTGAGCTGTGGTGCTTCACAATCCTTTTCTATGACACAGACTTCAGTCTGTTGAATCATGAGTGAAAGAAGGAGAAGGAGAAGAGTTGGCTTTTCTACTCCACTTTTCTCACCCATTTAAGGGGACTTAGAGTGGCTGACAAAGCTTTCTGTTCTTTTCCTCACAACAGAACACCCTGTGAGGTAGGTGTGGCTGTGAGAGCACAGCAACTGTCCCAGAAAGTTCACAGACTCACTACTACTACCCTGGCCTTTGCTAGCTGTCCAAAGCTTGATTGAAAACAGCTAATGAGCTTCTGGTCAGCAGCATTCACACCCTCTTCTGGTACGAATCTGCAAAGGGCTGATGCAGTGCCACTGTGGGAGCTGATCACCATGACAACATCCAGATGTGTGACAGATGTTGACACAGTCATTGCTGTGTCTATCTGGGTTGCCATCCACACTTCAAGTACTGGTGGTCCAGCTGGGGAGTGCACCAGCACTTGAAGTGTGGATACCTCTGTCTGTGCCTAATTTTTGAAATTCAAACAGACCCCTAGTTGGTTATGAATATTCCAATTTTGGAAGGCTCACTGTGGTGCTCATCCCCCGGTGCAAGCTGTCTTACACTCTTTACCCCTGTCTTTTATTCATGTAAGGGGCTTTTACAATTTTAAAATCCTGGTAGCATGTTTTATACTCCTGGTAGCGGGTTGTGATTTGTTCAAGCTTCATGCCCGCAAGCGAACGCCAGCAATGCTTAATTCATTCACCCCACCTGCCTGACACTAAAACGTCTTGTCTCCAGCCTACTGGCTGTTTATTTCTTTTAGCCTCAGCTTCTTTGGTTTATGAAGAGAGAGGACTTTGTAACTGTAACAACCTTCTAGGTTAGAATATAGAGAGGCTGGCAAATTCTCTTCATAGAAACAAAATAAAAGCTTTATTCTTTACAACTGAAACTGGTATGGAAACAAATTGGCCGCATTCCTATTACAAGCTTAAAACGGTTTCGATCCCCACGTCAGGTTGGCTTAACATGCTTTCTGCATGTTAAATCACCCCAAAGCATTGTAAATGTTAGCACTCATTTCAACAGGTCTCACTCCCATTCGTGCATTTGAAACATTTTACATTTCTTACTGTGGGAACAGTACCATTTTAGTGGGATGAGAATGCATGTTTAGGGTTTTCCTCCCCAATAGCTTGCTTCCAAAGATAGTGATTTCACTGTAAAAATCCACCCCTTACAGCAGCGGTTACACTGTAGCAATCCAGCCACTTCACACCTGATAACAATGTTGCAATTTTGTGCAATTTTGTCTCTTTGGAGTTCTGACCTTTAGAAAGGGAAAAGAAAGGAAAGCAGCTGCATGTTCTGGGAGATGTGTGAATGTTTAAAGCAAGGGGGCTTGAGTTGCTGCTGCTGCTGTGTGACCTGGGCAATGGGGAGAGGAGGGGAAAGAATCGCTGGCTGCCCGCTGCCGTTTTTCCTCCATCCAGGCAAGCAGCAGCTATCCAGCTAGGCTCTGTGAAGGGGTCCCTTATGGGTGGTGCGTTCACGCCAGGAGGAAGAGGGCAGGGCAGTCCCGAAAAGCAGCTTGTAGAAAGTAGCCACTTGAGTCCCCCCTTGAGTCACGTACGCCACATACGATCCTCAGAACTTCTTCTATTCCTAGGACATATCTTATCCAAATCCATCTACTAATGGGTAAGACTGAACAGTAACTATACTGCAAGTTTCCAGGCCTCCTTTACTAAATAAAGCCTGCATAGTAATTGTTCCAAGGAGTAAACTGTTTCAGGTATTAAAAAGAAAGGTCTTCAGACTCTTACGAAATTTGACTAGCTCCTTTTCTGATCTAAGGGCTAGTGGTAGACTATTCCAGAGATGTGGTTCCTAGCTGGGGTATACCAAGCCAATTTAGACACTAGGCAACATGGAGTGTGCCCTCTAATGGCCTTAAATGCCAATACTAATATTTTAAAATAAATCCTAGGGCAAATCGGAAGCCAGTGCACTGTTCTCCTTGCGGCTGAGATATGGGAAAACCTAGGCAAGTTCATCGCTATTCTAACCGCCGAGTTTTGTACCAAAATTAGAGGAAGTGAGGAACTTTTAGAGAGGCCAGCTAAGAGACTGTTACAGAACAGCTACTAGTTATTCCACTTATATCCTGCTCATGAGTTTGCTTTTCCAAGCTGCTGGCTGCTGTGAAAACAGGCTGCAGCTCTAAACGAGGCAACATTTTAAATGAAAACATACAAAATATTAAAACATAATCTTATTGTGACACACCCTGAGACTTTTGGGTGACCCAGAAGGACACTGCTTAGGCTGTCATCTGCTTCTGGACTACCATTACACTCATGTTCTCAAACAAGACAGATTAAAACAATTGTAGAAATGGGAAGAATTCTAAAGAACAGAGGCTTCCACAGGTAGTTCACATCTCACTTGTCATGGTTTTGGGGGCTGTTCTTCCATGTTCCACAGTTCTGCTTTGAACCTAAGTTTTTGGATGTGGCTATGATAACCATCTTCATATGACTGTTAGAAGAGTCAAATGCAACGGATGGTCTCATAGACCTTGCCACCCTTCTTATAGATGGAACATGGAATAACAACCCCAAGACTGCTAAGTGGAAGACCATGGCATCATTACAGGGGATGAGATGCCCAACTCAGAGCTGGCAGTGGAGAGTTTCTCCACCCCAAATGTAGACATCTCTTGACCCTTACTATTGCATTTAGATTCATCATTTTGGCTAAGCCCAGCCAGCAAAATCTGGGTGGTGATTCACAAGCTGGAGAGTGTAGCCAAGTTCTGTTCTATCCATCCAAATCACTTTGAAAAGGAGCGATGCCACACTTCACTTATGGCAGCAAAAAAACCTTTCTAGCAGCCCTGACCTGACCACCTGAACTACAGACGTTCCAAAAGAAATTGCTCTTCCCTTGCCCTTCTTTTTTTTTTTACCTTCAAACAAAGGGTCATTAACGTAGCTAAATTTCTGAAAGAGAAATGGTGAGTCTTATTAAAAACATCTAGGACTTTATTGGGTTTTAAAAATTAATTTATTTTTAAAAGGAGGGTGGGGAAAGAAGCTAGTTTCAGATGAAACTTGAATTTAGTTCAAATAAACAAAGTCTATAATTTCAGTATCTTAAGAATGAACAAAGCTTAAATACAGTTTCTTTCTACCCAGAAATAACCACGGGGAAAAAAAAAATGCCACGGAGGTTTAGCATTCTATATCAGGGACAATAAGACATTGTTATACCCTGCAATTTGCAGGTTAATTTGGTCCAGTCTGTAAGGGGTGAATGAAATACGGAATGTGCCCAGGTCCCAAGAGTGCGAGTTTTTCTTCCGGTGGCAAGGCAGGGGGTTCAAAGTATTATGTGAAAGTTAAGTTGCAAAGCACATTTATCATCCTGTTGAACTCTGCCTAGTGTTACCTAATCTGGGATGCACCATTAGAACAATATACACAAAGCAGGCAGAGCCTATTAGGACTTGAAAACACATAAAAGCTGTTCTGGAGAAAAGAATTACTTTTATTTAAAAGTGAGGGTCTCTGTGGCAATATTATTCCATTAGTACTCTGCACTGTGTCCTCCAGTAAAAATGACGTACTGTATTTTATTTTTACATGCTTGACTTTATTTTATATAATGGCAGGAGGACCAATGAATGGTCACAGCATTAGGGACTAGATCCTTCATCAAGGAATTATCAAAGCTCGTTTAGAAGAAATGGAAAACAAATAACACAACAAGGGTGTGTCCATACTGGGGGATACTGCGCATTCTGATGTGCAGTCAGTGCACGGGCGTCGCCCGATAGTGTGCAGTGGCAGCACATTATGCTGCTGCTACTTCGAATTTACCTACTGCGGAACTATAAGCACTCACTCTGCAGTATCGGGTAGATTAGAAGTTTCCTGCCATCCCGACAGGACAGAAACAGCCAACGACAGCTGAGACTGCAGATCAGTTCCCATTGTCTGCCCCATCCCATGTGATGCGCGGCTCACCGTGCATGCCACAGAAGTCCTTGCTGCTGCTGAGGAGGAAGCTGCAGCCAGGTAAGCTGCAAATTTTTGGAAGGGATCCAAATCTCAAAATGAAAGTGCATTGCATTGCTAGAGAGGGTGTGATGGCCACAGGTCTGGACGGCTGTAAGAAGGGGTTGGAAAGGTTCGTGGAGGACAATGTACCCCACTCCTACAGTGCTTCTGAAAATTAGGACTTTTACAGTCTGGTTCCCCTTGGACAAATGGAACTATTTTTCTAGCTGTCTCCATGCAGGATCCAACAAGCACAAAATCACTTTACGAAGCATGCTGGGATCCTCTTCTCCTTGTATGGATGATATCATTACCTCATCTACTTGCAGATGAGTTTTCACTTTATGAATTTCTGACACAGTTTCCCAAAGAACTACAAGGTGGGCAGCAATGCTAGCTAAATAAAGTAGATTATTCTTACACCAGGAATTAGCACTTTGTCCATCTTTCTTCATTTTAAAGGTTTTTTTGTTTTGTTTTTAAATTTCAGTGCATGCAAACTGGGCAACTGTGTCCTAATTTTAGTCTCCAAACCACAGTACAAAACCCAGAATTATCTCTGGTAGAAAAGCAAAAATTAACTTAAATTGGGGGTTTCAATATTGATGATCCAAATGACTTTAAAATCTAGGTCCCTTCTCCTTGATTTTTAGTTTGTTCCAAAATGTGAAGCAAGGGCTTTCCCATAATATATTACTGATAATAGCAGTAAGACCCAGATACTCTAAAAACACAGGAAAAGATGGGCAGTGCCATGCATATTCAATTTGTCTAAATTCACAAGTCGGCATTAGATATTTATTACTCATTTTTACTTCCTTATGTTGTTGTTGGATCCCAAACATGTATTCTCAGAGGCTGATGAACAAGAACTCCCACCATCAGCATCTGTCATAACCAATGGAGAGGTACATTTGGGAACCATGGTTTAAAACAAATTTACCGCTTTCTCCAGGATCCCAAAGCAGCTAACAAAAGGCAAATCTCTGTTTTCCAGACTGCCTGGGGACCCATTTTGACCACGTGCAGCCAAAATTGGTTTCCTGGGGGCTCTGAGGCTAAGAACCTTCATTCCTGGCATTTCAATGCCCTCAGAGACTAGTCTCAAAGTTTGTGTGAGCGTAGGAACCAATGTAGGAGCAGTTCTGGACCAGCACTATTCTGTAGACGTAACAGTTCCTTCCCACTGGTTCAGATCATGGCTTCTCAGTGCAGAAAATCCCTAAAACAAAATAGGCCATAAGCTTTAACTACAGCAGTTAGTTTTCACAATGTTAAATTACAATGCACAATATCTGAAGTAACACCTACTCCCATATCAACCTGACCATGACCTAAGATCCAGAGGGGAGGCCCTCCTAGTTGTCCCATAATCCTCAACAGCAAAAGGGGTGGGCACCTGGGAGAGGGCCTTCTCAGTGATGGCCCCTAGGCTATGGAATAGTCTCCCTTTTTAGTTGTGTCTATTACCTTCACTGTACATGTTTAGGAAGGCAGAGAAGACGCAAGTGGTTAAAGAGCTGGACTCTTATCAGGGAATACTGGGTTTGATTCCCACACAAAGCCAGTTGGGTGACCTTGGGCTAGTCACAGCTCTCTTCTGAGCTCTCATAGCCCTACCTACCTCACAGGGTGTTCTGTTGTGCGGAGAAGAATAGAAAGCTTTATCAGACGCTTTGAGTCGCCTTAAATGGGTGAGAAAAGTGGGGTAGAAAAGCCAACTCTTCTTCCCTGGCATGCGTGGTAAAGGCACAAGTCCCGTGGGATTGGGCAGCCAAAGGAAGCTGAGCTGCAGGCTTAGCTCTCATTGGCTGTTTCTCAGACAGTGGGAAACTCCAAAATTACCTGATACTGCAGAGCGAGTGTTGATCATTCTGCAGCAGGTAAATTTGAAGTAGCAGCAGTACGAAGTATTGGGAGTCAGGTGTGATGCCCATGCACCGAATGCGCAGTATCCCCCAGTCTGGACACGCCCCATGTGAACTACAGAGCTCTTTATTCCAACCGCCAGGTAAGTGCAGAAAGGGCCTAGAGCAGTGGTTCTCAACCTGGGGGTCGGGACCCCTTTGGGGGTCGAATTACCCTTTCAGAGGGGTTGTGACAAGTCTCCCATTGTCCTTCCCTCCAACCTCCCAGCTGCTCTGCCCCTGTGGTTGGGGGTCTCCACAACATGAGGTACTTCATTAAGGGGTCGCGGCATTAGGAAGGTTGAGAACCGCTGGCCTAGAGGTTTCTGGCAAAACCATCTCTGTTTCTTGTCTCCTCACAATCTCTCAACCTGATTTAAAAAATATCTTTAGGAAGGATGAAAGGAAAGAACAATAAAAGGAACATCTGTTTTGGGAGAAAAAACATATAAACATCCTTTAAAAATTTGGTCATATTTTAATATCTAAACCAAGTCATGGGAACAGAGTCCAACATTTTTTATTTATAGAGAATTAAAATCTTATTTTGGGCAAAACATAAGCTTCTCTTAATATTAAGTCAATTAGAGATGCTATTTTTTATTCTTTTAGACAACCAAAGCTAAGAGGGTTTCTTTGTATAGAAGGAAGAAATATTTCAAACATTTCAGACAATTCATACTGTTTCAAGCTTTTTTCCAGGATTTGGGGAAGCTCCAGAGAAAACAGATGAAAACCTGCTTTAGCTTTCATGAAAGAAACCACCAGACATACACAGGCATAAAAATACAACTGTTTTTTGTACCTTAAAACTGGCTTCAGACATCACTCCTATTATGGTGCTAAAGAGGAAGTTAATTCTGATTTGCAAAACAGCATTTGTATGGGAAACAGACTGCAAAGGTATTCTAGATAAATTTGGCAGGATATGCAATATAAAACCCAACAATTTCTCTGTTTCCTCTTTTGATCTCCACATTTGTTCAAAATTCTCATAACATACTTGCAGGAAAAGACTATGACTTGGTTTGGTTCATTATTTCTGCTGACGTGAACAACTCACAAAGCTCATATATTCCATCCCCTATTTAATCTATATTTGTGGTTACAAAGAGATCAGAAGCACAGGCTTTTGGACAGACCAGAGTTCTCTGTTATGGCTCAACTCAAAACTTGTTTGCTGAGACCACATGGAAGAGGTCCATGAACCACAAGCAGTCTTTACTGGTTTGCCACTGCAAAGTTCGGATACCATACTTTGCATTGCATTTCCTACTATGAGCAACATATATACAGATGGTAAGACTTACACATCAGTGAAAGTCTATCTATGGAGGCCATGGGTTCTTCATCTGTGGTGCTTTTCCAAGAAAAGATGGGACAGTCATTCTCAACTATACTTTAATTTGCTGAAAAAATACTGATAATCTGTGTTTAAAGGAGTGGCATAATATCCTGTGAGAATTTTGTCTTGATGAATTTTGATCAAACAACCGTAAAAGATGTAGGCATCACAGAAAAAGACATCAGTTGCTGATTATGGACATCATTTCCGAAGAAGGTAAAAACGCACAGATGGTTTCATATTCAGATTGGTATAGTTTCCCCTAAACTGAAATAAATGTCAAGTTGAAATAATTAAGTTTGTTTACCTGGATGAGCATTTGTTTGCATCTTCTGTAAAATATGGATTTGGATAATGCATTGTTAACTGTTTGCGATAATATTAATGTAAAATAAAAAAATGATAATGATAATAAAAAGCAATAGTTTAATTTGCTATCACAAATATTGCATAGGATTGGGCAAGATAACCCTTGGGCGCCTTTCCAACTCCCAAATTCCATGATTCTATGATTTCTGGGTGCCTGCTGTAAGAACACAAGAAATGCCCTGATGAAACATACTTCAGAGCCTGTTTGCATGTAACTTTGTGGGTTGGTACAACGCTGTGTCCAGAAGCTCATCAGCAGCTCCATGTGAAGCTGTGGAGATGTTTTTAACTTTTCCACAGCTTCAGAAGATCAGGCTGCTGCCAGATCTCCCAGATGATGCAGGACAGTGGTGGTGCTGTAGAGAGTGGACACACTTCTCCCCGAGTGCCCAGAACTGGTGTGGAAGGGTAAGTGCGAACAGGCTTGGGTGTCTAGCTGCCTGTTTCCACCAGAGTCAACTCGTTTGATATGGAAGTCCACAAGAAGGACACAAGCATGATAACTTGAGCTGCTCACAGCTTCCCACCCACCAGCTGGCCTTTGGAAACTTACCACCACCTACACCCATCTTCCATTAATTTGTTCACAATTCTATCCCTCCCTCTCTACAAAGGTTTCAGGGTAGGTCACACATTTTAAATACATATAAAACAGTTTAAAAAGGACACACATCATTCTTCAAACAACATTTTGAAACTCCAACAGGACTGAAATATGCATGTGACTACAAAGGGTCCTTTATCTGCTTGAACGTGAGAATTCGGAGGAAAAAACACAGTATTCATTCAATCTTCATCTTGCCTCTCAATTATAAATGTAACATTTTACAGAAACAGATTTTTTTAAAAAAAAAACATATATTTTAAATCCATCTGTTTATGTTTCCCACCCTACAACAAATGGTCTCAGAAAGGCAAACACAATTTATAGAAAAAAAATACAAGAATATGATTTAAATAGAACATTATCAAAACATTAAAAATAACAAAAATGTTAAACTGAATCAAAAGTGCAAAGGAAGGGAGGGAAAGCTTTATCTAAATAACCAAAGTCCCAGCATGCTCTGGGATGGAACATATGGACACCAGAGCTGTCCTGATGACCACTAGCATCTAGAGTGATCCCGGTAAACCCCAGGTGCAACAGTCACATTACTTCCATGTATGAATGCAGTATAGGGGGCAGCATGGCTGTGGCTGTGCGGTCACAGGGTATATCATCAATTGCAATAGCAACAGCCTGGTGCACATGGTTGTTGCCATGGTACCATGGGTGGTTCTGCCCATAGTTCAGAAGCTTCAAGGCGAAGCTTGGGATGGTGCCAGTGCTCAATGTGCAAACACTGGCCACCGCACCTGAACTTCACCTCTATGGGATCAGTGCCAGTATCACTATTCGCCAGGTTTCAGTTACCCTTGCTACCTCCAGACATCAATTTTTCTACAGTTTATCAATGTACTGGTATAAAGCACACCTGGAACTTTCGCACATTGTCTGCGAATTAGATCGATACTGGGGGGTTAGCATTTCTGCAGCAATAGACTAATCTTACAGCTGTGTGATTTTCTTTCAGCATGACTTAACCCTCCCAATAGTATAACATGAAGTTTGTCTTGGTTCCAACTGCTCAACCTAAAGTCTCATATTTCATATGCGATTATCCAGACAGAGTTACAATTATGAAATAACAGGATGTTGCACTATGATAGTTAATTTTACCAGAGTAGTGATATCCTGGTAAATGGGTTTATATTCTGGGACTGTATTGGGATCACCATGATCACATCTGGCAAATCAGGTACAGTTATTAAATAATTATGGACTTTGACCCTTTCTGGATGCAGCCTCCACATATAATCTCTTCTAAAACCAGATATTCCAATTCATCCATTTTAGCCCACAGATTCCTGGAATTCAAACAGGAATACTGGCACATAGCAGCTTTTCTCCTTGTGCGCTTTTGACTTCCACCATCTTTTCAGTTCCTCTGGATTCCCACAAATCTTTAGTTGTAAGTCACAATAAAAAGTAACAGCAAAGGCATACGTGACAAATTGTTTCAACTTGTCCCTTTCCAGAATGCTGTTAATAAGGGATTATTTTAAATTTATCCCTTTAACTTAATTTCCAGTATGAAATTTAATAAGTCCAGACCACTTATTGAACTGTCAGATTAGCCAGAAAATAAAAATAAGGGCCTTTTTGCACTTTACAAAGTTATGATCAGGGACCATGGGTGACATTCATGCTGCAAGTGCCAGCCACATCCCAAACGGAACCCAGGCTTCCAAAGTGTGGATGGTCCTGGATAGACTACCCACGTTTCTGCTGCAACACTCTGCCCCCAAACAGCACAGCAGTATAAATACTGCATCTGGGGATGTAATGAGAGCCCCACCACCACCGGTTGCCCTCGGTTAAGCTGTAGCATGGAGCAGCAATCAGGATGGCTCCCAGCTGCTCTGGGACAGAGGTGGCACCACCCAGTGAATACGCTCCATTCCAGAGCACTCCGGCCCATCCTGATCGCCTTACTGCAAACAGGCTGTAATATTCAACCATTGTGAAGCAAGACGCCTCAAGGGGTTTTATTCTCACCAATCTATTCATCATCTTAGATTGCTGACATTGTTATTTCCAAGATTCTTTCCTTAATCATGTGAACATCTGATAAATCTTTCCCTTTTTGAATCAATTTGCACCTAGACTGGAACATGAAATTTCACTCTAAGTACAAAAACAAAAACAAACAAAAAAACCGCTGATACTTTCTCAGAAGTACTACATGTACTTCCATGTCAAGATAATGGATATTGCAATCAATCCATTGCATCAGTTTTTAAACTAAGGGTAGCTAATAATAAACCTTAACCATTCATGTAATTTGACTACTTTCCTTGCAAATTTTACACAAGCTTTGATTTCCCGAATTAGTTACAGTACTGTTAGTTGCTGGTTTTGGAAAAGATGGAAATTAAAAATCTATTTTTAATAATCTATTTTTCCTAAAGGGTAATATTAATTAAGAACATAATCCTGAAGCCAGAGCCATGGCAATTCATTCAGCTGTCATTGTTCTCAGTGGTAGAACAACTGCTTTGAATGTCAAAGGTTCAAGGTTCAATTCCCAGAACCTTTGGGTAAGGATAAGAGAGTATGGCTGTTTCCGCACAGGGGCAAAAAAACCCGGATCTCCGGTACCCAGATTTATTACAACCGGTTCCCAGGGGAACTGGTTTTAATAGCTCCGTGTGCAGGATAGATCCAGTTTTGCGGGGTAGATCCGGATCTAAGAGATCCGGATCTACCCCGCACCCCTGCCGCCGCACACGCGACGCTGATCCGGATTGGAGGTGGGTGCTGTGCGGACACACAGCACCCGGCTCCGATCTGGGACGGAGGGCTCTCCCCCCGCCCACCATGATTGGCTCGCCGGAGCCAAGCATGGCGAGCCGGGGGACCTCGCTACCGCGGCTCGCCCTAGCCCCAGAAGCGGTGGATTGCCGCTTCTGGGACCAGGGCGAGCTTCCCAAAAGCCCACCCTAGCCCACCCCGCTGGGAGCGCGGACAATCCCCTCCTTACCTCGTCAGCAGTGGCGTTGTTCTGAGGGTTTTCGCCCAGGATGCAGCATGCCTGCATCCTGCGCGGCTCCTGAGCGGCTGGAGCTGCTACTGGCAGCCCTTGCTCTCAGGAGGGCCTGTGCGGAAACACCCTATATGGCCTGAAATTTTAAAGAATGCTAGTCTGTATCATCAATACCCACTTAAATGGACCATTGGTGAGAATCTGGCAGTTTACCTCCCTTGGAGTAATTTAACTAGTCCACTCCAGGTTGCCCTCATTCAAGCTGAGCAGCTGCTGTCTACATTGCAAGAAGACTTTTGTCTTGGTCCAACATCAGTAGCAATGAAGATGCACCTTCCCTGTTGTAGCCTTGGTGAAGTGTCCTCCTGCCACAGATATCACCCACCTTTTTCTGTGATTGGTCTATGTCCCCATTGCTCCAAAGCTGTGCTGGTGTACAAGGATAGCGTTAAATTACCTCCTTGTCAGGGTTTCAAAGATGGCCTTCAAAGCTTGCATAAGGAACAATGGAAACCACTGCAGTCTCAAGCTTCAAAGATGGGACTGCGGTGTCTTCCAGATGTGGAAGTGCTAATGGCTGGGTCAGAACAGATGGCATTAATACACTTGCAGACTTTTCAAACAGGTACACCACTAAACTGGGGTAGGAGGTCCTTCGGACGATTCTGAACCAGAATGGCAATGGTCCCACATAGAAGAAGTGTACTAGCAAACAGCTTTTTCTGGTATACCAAGTAAGAGTCTTTTAGCACTTACCTAAGTGGTGAATCCTGGAGACACTACAGTACACCATGGTGTATCTGCACTTCGCAGAGCTGCTTCCATACTAGAAACAGCTCTGTATGTGCCAGAGTGTCCCCCATGTGCATAGTTGCTGCATACCTACACTAGTGGCCGAGCTGGGATAGCCCTGCATGCTCCATCTGCTCCTCTTGTGACGGCAATGGCAGTGCGCATGCGCATTGGCGCCATTGCTGTCCTAAGCGGCTTGTGTCCCAGATCTCTAAGGCATCCATGTGGCTTAGAGTAGAAATGAGATAACTTCATTTATCTCTCTTTTTTACTACAATCCCATGAAGAAGGGTAGACTGTAATGCAGCCACTTGCCCAAACTCATCCAGTGTGCTTTCATGGTGAAGAAGGCACTCCCAGGTCCAACATGAGCCAGTTTGGTCTAGTGGTTAGGGAGCCGGACTCTTATCTGGGAATACTGGGTTTGATTCTGCCCTCCCCATGAAGCCAGCTGGGTGACCTTGGGCTAGTGACAGATCTCTTCTGAACTCTGACAGCTCCACCTATCTCACAGGGTGTTCTGTTGTGGGGAGAAGGAACAGAAGGCTTGTCAGCCACTTTGAGTCCCCTTAAATGGGTGAGAAAAGCAGGGTAGAAAAGCCAACTCTTCTTCTCTTAATTGACATTTGAGAGTTACAGCAGGTAATAATACTAGGGTGACTCACCTGTAATCCTTCAGATGTTCCTGATATCCAGCTCCTATGATCCCCATGTGCCAGATCCTAAAGTCCCACAGTTTTGACATCCTTGCACTAATAGAGCTCATCACCTGTTTCTTGGCAGCAGAAATCGCCACACAGTTCTTCCAGAATATTTTCTGACTTCCAAATCTATCCTATAGCAGCTGCTATTTCCAAATAGACTAAAACCTCTTTTAATGTATCTGCAGGTATTTCCACTTTCAAGCACTTACTTGTGCACTGAGGAGAGATGATAAATCTGCCTTCTCAGTTCCTAACGGTACAGAGTAAAATAATAATAATCCTGCTTTAAAAATGCATAGTTTTGTAATGCCACCCCCTGCCCCAAACAGTCAAACTAAGCAGCTGGGATCAATACAACGCCATTAAAATTTCAAAAGTTGCCATTATTTCTTCACAGAACTTCCCTTGGAACAACACTTATCCTAATTTTTATATATTAAGCCTACCACGATAGCCCTCAGGCAGCTCACAACCCGAAGTTAATGCATACTTCAGTTCTTCAAATGTATTTAAATTAGTGTGTTAAATTTCCAGTCCCTTGGCACTGAAACCTAATCTGATCTGAGCTAAATTAAATATACACTGAATTTCTACAAATGAATCTGAAACCCAACTTGGCCATAGAAAAGGGCTGGCTGAGCCTGGGTCAACCTAACCTCTCCACCCTAACCATTCCACACAGTTGTTGTTCAAATGACAAAGAGAACCATTAAGAAGAAATATAAGATGTACTTGTAACAGGGTTTTGCCCCCACTTTTATGTCTCAGAATATCTGTAACTGCTGGCTATCCTAAAAAGGTGTCATTCTCTTGCCTCCAAAACCGCTTTATATCTAAAACAGTAAAGTGCACGAGGCAAATGTTCAATCTAAAAAGGGAATTGGAGGGAAGGGATGGAAAACGGCTATCTAGAAGGCAGTTGAAGGAGGAAAATAATGTTTCTGATTGTAGAACAGATGGAGATACCCTGTTGCAACTCTGCCTCCCTTTTCTACAGTCCACTGATAGAAAAATCAAAGGGTGAACCAGCTTCGTTACCTCTTGGGACAACCCCTCAGATATGCTTTCTTAAGAAGACTGCAGGGTTGGGTTTCAGCTGAGCTTGCCAGCTGTAGCTCATTTCAAAGAACAGTTCCTTATGTAATGAACCCGACACTCTGGAATAATAACCGCCAATTTAAAATTAAAACAAAGGGTGACACATTTCGACAAAATGTAATTAAAAGGTTCTGGCATACCCAAAACAGCATTTTCTTATGATCTCACACTGTTCTTCCCCACACCAAGATTTTATTGTATTTATTTAAGTATTTATATCCCACCCTTCACCAAAAGGTCCCAGGGTAGGTCACAACAATAATATTAATAATGCATTAAAATATTCTTAAAACATCTTTAAAATATATCCCTCCCTTCCCCAGCAAGACTACACCCAGAGGAAGCTAAACATCAAAGCCCTTGGTGAAGAGGTAGGTTTTAACCAGGCACTGAAAACCATACAATGTGGACACCTGATGAACCTCCAGAGGAAGGCTATTTATTCCAGAGTCTGGGGGCCACAACAGAAAAGGCCCTCTTGTATGTCCCTTCCCCTTGCATTTCTGAGAGAGAAGGACCCACAAGAAGTCTGTATGGGAGGAAGTGCTCCTTCAGTTAACCATGGCTTAAGCTGTATAGGACTTTATATATACTTTATCAACACCTTGAATTGAGGTCGGTAGCGAATAGGAAACCAGTGGCAAAACTGATCTATCCAAGGGTTCATGACCATTCCTAATCTCTTCTGCTCCACACCATTTGTCATGCCCCCTGTTGTCAGCACCCCTTCCTCTGAGGATAAAGGCGCAGTCGAAATGCCCAGCCAAGCTCAGGCAGGCTACCCGGCTGGACAAAATGAGGAATGCCGGACAGAAGCCGCTAGTGAGCCTATAGTTCAAGATGACAGCAGCTCAGAATCAGAAGACGCCAGGCGACACCCTTCACCGACCAGTCTAACACGTGAGCGTGCACAGCTGCACAAATTAGAAAGAATCCACACCCATCACCTGTAGCAAAGGAGGTGTGACTCTGATTCATCTATTTAAAGCAGCATGTTCTGATAAGCTTTGTTGCAGACAAATGTCATAAACTTGCAGCTCTGGGATTCGTAACCATGCTTCTCGATTGCCTACTAACTGCTCTGACCTTCTGATACCTTTGACCCTGGAACTCTTTTGATCATGTGTTTAACTCTTGAGCCCCCCAAGGTACCTTGACTTGGACTTTTGCTATGGCTGACTACTATTGCTGACTGTTGCTGCTGCTACTCCTCTGGGTACACACGTGTGTTTGTTCTGTGCACCTCGCTGGCTGGAGACACAACACCATTCATGTTTTAGCCGAGTCCTGTTTCCTCATTCCTGCCCCCAAGGCAATCCCAATACAATTCCAGAATAATACCGGATTTCAGACTCTAACCAGATGCCGCATTAGTGAAGTTACCATAGTGGAACAAACCCACCCTTTTGCTGCATCCAAACATTGCCTACTTATTTCCCTATGTTTGGATAATTCAGAATAAAGAACATCCAGATGTGCTTTATTTAGGAATATCCATGCTTTAGTCTAGAATATCCAAATACACTGGGAAAAGTAAGTGACATCTGGATGAAGCTTTTGAACATAAGAAGAACATAAGAGAGGCTCTGCTGGATCAGACCACAGCCCATCTAGTCCAGCATCTTGTCGCACACATTGGCCCGCCAAATTCTCACGGCATCTCAAACAAAGACAAGGACAAACCTTTTTCTGCTCTTGAATCCCAGCAAATGGCATTAGAAGCATCCTGCTTCCGCCCCCTCCCCCCCCCCTTTATCTCTTCCCTATCCCTGACCAACACCCTCTCCCCTCTCTGGTATCCTTGTTAATTTCAAATTCCTAAAAACAAAACAATATTGTTCAAAGAATTTATATACAAATCATGGAACAGAGAAATGAATTTTGCTGTCCAGTCCCAGTTTTGAAAGCAGATGCACATTCTAAAGTAGAGGAATACACACCTGACATTTCAATAACTGCAGCTGTGAAATCTTTATATGTGGGTGGCTTTGTGTGGGTGAAGCAATAAAAAATGCAGGAGGAGAAAAATAAAGTCTTTAGAACTACACTTGTGCCTCATTAAATAACTCTGTGCTTTTAAAACATGTTTATTGTAAGTAGACCTGCCTGAAATATTTTTAACATCTGGAAAACCAAGTATTTTAAGCATGAGCTGTATTTTTTTTTAGCTAGTTTCTTAAGGACTGGGCAAGTTTATGTTTGAGAGGAAAAGCAGGGTTCAGACGCTGGCTAACTAATTTGGACTATCTATCCATTGTGTACTGTAATCTGATCTACAACTATTGTTGTATACTTAGTATAGGCAGGAAAACCAGACGGTGTCCACAGGATACAGTGTGAATTCTGTTTTTATTCAGAACAAAAACAGAATAACGGTACGATCCAGGGGCACATTGTGGCAAGGCACAATGAATGCTACTTACTATCCAACTCAAAACATTTTCCTGATTTGCAGATTTTTAACGACTTTGTAAGGAAATTATCCCATGGGGAGCACCTGTCCAATTGGGCATCATAACTGGGCATCCCTAACAAGGGTGTGTTTGTAAAAATGTCTCACACAGTTGATACCTAACTCAGAGGTGGGCGTTTTCCACACTTACCATGGGAACTGTCCATGCAGGGGATCAGGGTTTGCCTTCTACTTGCTAGTGTGGGACAAAGAAGGTCACATCCCTTTGCTTTATCTGCACTGGACGAATCAATGAACTGGGATAGGGCAAACCAGGCTCTGTATTCCGGGCAATGAAGGATGTTGTGAGCATGTCCCTGAATACAATGGGGACAAGAATACAATGGGGGAACACAGTTTCAACAGTCAGAATACAATGAGGAACTCATTTCAGTGGCACACCAGGAAATGACACCAGAAGGGGTGACGGAGGTTGGTGCACCCCCAAAATTGGCCCTCTCGGAAACTGTGAAGGCTCTTTCAGGGTCTGGGTGCCAGCTTCAAAGGCTGACTCAAGGCTTTGAAGCCAGCAGCTAACTTTGGGCAAACATGGGCCACATGGCATACAGATGTGGGCCAGACTACCCACTGTGCAGGCTAGCATAGTGCAGGCTTCCCCTGCTTGGGCTGGGCAGAAACAGCCCAAGTCACCAGAGGATGTAAAAATGTGTGCAGCACTAGCTCTACAAAACACAAAAGGCCTCTTCGCTTTATAGACAAGAAAAATGACTACTGGAGAAAAAGAAAATGCTGATATAATGCCTTTGGACTGCCTTCTACTCTATGATGTATAAGAACAGTGTATAAGAAGCTATATTGTGAGTCTGATGAGGAACTATTCTGACCACGGCAAAGAGAAGAGAAACCTCTCACTTGAAGTCTTTTATTTTACTGGATACAAGTATTTAATGAGTACCAGTGAAGTTCTTGATCTTACATAGTTTAGAGAATACCTAAGTAGATCTTTCAGGCTGTGGGGACAAGGAGGATACTTCTAAGGCCATTGGCTGGGATTCGAGAGCAGGAGAAGGTTTGTCCTTGTCTCTGCCTGACATGCCCATGGGCAGTTGGTGGGCCACTCTGTGCGACAGGATGCAGGACTAGATAGGCTGGGGCCTGATCCAGCAGGGTTCCTCTTATGTTCTAGATCTGAATCAGTGGGCTCCTGGCCTCAGGGCCTGGGGGCATTGCTTTCGATGGTGCGCTATGGAATACTGCTGAAAAGAACCTCCCAGTAGTCCCAGAACATGGATGTCTGCTTCTGCATGCCTCCCTTGTTCTAGAACAAGGCCCCTAGACCCTCCTGTAGATAAGTCTACCAGAGATCTGGATTAGGGGCCTCTTAATCTAGATCCTGCTCCATCTAGAGCAGATGGAGCAAGACCACTGGAGGTAGGCCTCCTTGATCTGCATCAATGTACAGATGAGGAAGCCCAGAATCCAGATTAAGAGGCACCTCATTCTAGATCAAAGGCAGAAAGGGTCCTTGATTCATGACCATTATTCTGGAGATTTCAGTTTTTTTTGTTTCATATGTATCCTAGCTGCAAGAATTTCAAATCAACAGAAATAAAGTATTCTGGAAACCTAAGGCTCATACATGAAAGCAGCTGTCACACGTCAGCATGGTTCTACAATATTTTACAGCTTAAGATGTCAGTCCCAAACATTTAAACACTGTCTTGGGCTGGGAGGGCTTTACAAGGTGTATGAGATTCTAGTGAGGAGCAGAAAATTCCTCAGGTCTTATTCATAATGAGGATCAAATGGCCATATTAATTAGTTTTAACCCAAGCTAAGGATGTGCAAAACACTGTTCTGTGTGCTTTATGAAACATTTAGAATGGCCATCAGTTTGCAGCTCAGAGCAAGATGAGCTGAGCTAAGTTGCTGCTCGGCTGCTCTGATTGATCCTTTTTTCTTTCTGCTGAGACAGGCAGGCAATGATGCTCCACACCCTCCAGTTCAAAAAAGGCTGTTAGGATGGGTGGGGGGACAAGCCAGGAGCTCTGAACTGCACCCTGAAACAAGAGCCATATGGACATTTTAAATGCTTGCGATCAATTTCAGGGCCAAAATCTACTTCATCAGCTTTTCCATTAGCCACCTTGTTATTAATTTATACAACTGATTACAGCAAAATTAGGGTATTCTCACAAAATGAGAATTTTGTGTAACAAACATAACTTTGCTCCGTAAATTAGGCTTTGCCTCAGTTTATCCAATCATTCTTCCTATTTATTTTTATTTTAGCCAGCTTTCTCTACCAAAACCCTTTTCACTGAAAAATCTAGCAGTTGAAAAAGCTACATTTTTCTAGCAAGTACACCCAGTACCAAGTGAAAAATATATGCCCACACTACAGGTTCTCAGGAGAAGCAGTTAGACTGGTGATGGCCAACCTATGACAAGCGTGTCACAGGTGACACACCAAGCCCTTTTGGGTGACACACATGGTCACCCTGGCACCTGGGCATGTAGTGCTTGCTTGTTCTTGAAGTGTACGAAATACCAACTTTCAATTGAAGATCTGGCAAATGAAATTCAGCAACAAAAGTCACTAATGTAAATAAATAATAAAATACATATATCAAAAATATAAGTTTTTTACTAGAGCTACAAACATCACAAAATTATGGATATTTCTAGATGTGCACAGCACCCAGGTTAAGCTAAGTTTTCTTGCGAATTTTGACACACCAAGCTCAAAAGGTTCGCTATCACTGAGTTAGACTATACATTTCAAAGGAGTTCTGGAAAAAGTAAGAAAAATTATAGTAATGGCTTTTATTAAAACCAGCCAAATTTTTGAATCTCTGCTTTTATTCATATAGTTTTATAATAATTTCCCACATCTTTTTGAAACCTGTCTTTTCACAGTGTCGATAAATACAGACATGCACATTTTCCATGAACGCACAGAATCTGCCAAAAGGAAATATCGGCGCATATCCCCTTGAGTTTACAAAAGAATTGGGTTATATATTAGCAGTATACAAATCACATTCAGTATTAAAGGCCAACACGGACAAAAAGCCCCTGAGGCAACAGTCGCCTTCTATAGTTAATCATGAGCCAACAATTGACATTTCAGCTGATGACAAGAGATCAAAATGATCTCATTTCATTACCACCATGACCGTTACTGCTCAGTGATCCCTAACATAATTCTTTCCACCACACCATACACATGTCAAATTCAGTTCCATTATTCAACATAAGTAGGGAGACACTTTCTTCGAGAACGGTCATCCATAGTTGATTGTGGGCTTAACTTCAGTTCCTTGCAAATGATAAGTTGAAATGGCTTGAAGGTGTTAAACAGGTGTAAAAAGTGAATTCAAGCTATGATGCTCGAGATTATCCTGTACTATAACTCCCATCAGACCCAGCCAGTCTGGCCAGGCACAAGGAATACTGGGAAATATAGTATAGCAATGTCGGGGGGGGGGGCAAAATATGAGTTTAGAAACCACCATGATGCAAAGAACAGAAGCATGGCTTTCTAAATCCAAATAACTAAAGTCTAGGTTGAGCCTACTAAACTAAAAAAATTGTTGACCCTTTCTGCACAGACCCTTAACCCAGTTTAGGGGTCCATGAAGAACACTTCTAGGTCATACAGATCCAATATTAATGCAGAGATGTGACGCTCCCTACATGGTAGGGCTGGGGGGCTTCAATTTCTTCAATTTCTGTTCCAAACTTCATGGCCCCCATGATAACCATGGGGTTGTTTCGGTATTTATGGCCCAACATATCTGCAGGACACAGACCCAATCTGCACTGGGCCTGACCCTGGCATTTGCATGCTGGTGCAAACTATGGTAGGTCCAATCTGGGGCCTGCTGTTGTTTGCATTTGCATGTTGGAGAGCGGGTTTCTATTTTGTGCAAGAAAAGCCATGCTCTCAACCTGGTCTTTGCTACATAGAATCATAGAATCATAGAATCATAGAATGGTAGAGTTGGAGGGGACCTCCTGGGTCATCGAGTCCAACCCCCTGCTCAAGGCAGGATCTCCTAAACCATCTCAGACAGATGGCTGTCCAGTCTCTGCTTGAAGACCTCCATCGAAGGGGAACCAACCACCTCCCGTGGCAGCCTGTTCCACTGGTTGATCACTCTTACTGTTAGAAATTTTTTCCTAACATCTAAACTAAATCTTTTCCCCTGCAGTTTCACCCCATTGTTTCTAGTCCTTCCTTGAGAGAGTGAGAACAGGGCTGATCCCTCTGCCCTGTGACAACCCTTGAGGTATTTGTAGACAGCTATCATGTCTCCTCTCAGTCTTCTTTTTGTTAGACTATAGACTACAGAGCATGAGAGTTATGGTTGGTGGGCTAGTACCAAGCTATTGTCATAGACAGATCATTTTCTGGTGTCTCTTTGTCACTGATAGGTTGCCCTCAGAGACTTGAGGATTCCTGTAGGCTCTGGGGGAGTAGTTGCCATGGCTGGTACTCCTGGTCTCACGTTAGAATCAAGAGCTTGTGAGGCACGTCGATTTAATGGGGAGCTGTGCGCAATGAAGCAGGAGGACACTTGGCTAAGCGGAGAAAATCCTGATGTGAATCTAACCAAACAGTGCTGAGAGCACATTATTGTGTTTAACATGTCGCAGAGCTAGCACTGAAAGCAGGGGTCTCTTTTGCACCCTCAAGTAGTCGTCCAGTAGAACTGTTTTGGGTGGTTAAAGGGCTGCTGGCATTAAGCCATAAGGATATGTTGGAAGTTTGGTATGATAAATTTGCAAGACACTTGCTGGACAAAGTTGCTCAGATTTGCATGGAACTGGACTCCACAGTCGAAAGTGGTTTAGTGGAGGTATCCAGAGCACCATCTAGTCTTATTACATTGGATCAGTTTCAAGTGTTGTGATCTGAGAAAGCAGACAAACTCGATCCTTGCCCTTTCATGCCTAGTAAAAGCTAGCAGAGGGGGTATGGCTGGGGAGATCCAGGGAGTGATATATGCCTCTTTGAGGGAGGGAGAGGAACCAATGGCTCAAAAGAAAGTTGTGGTACGCCCCCACCTTAAGAGGACCTTCCTGGAACCAGATGTATTCAAAACCTACTGCCTAGTGGTTAATTTTTTTGGGAGGGGGGAAGAAGTTGGAGAAAGCGGTGGCTATCAAGGCCTTTTTCAATGGTGCACCTATTCTGGGAGCACTTCTGGGAGCACCACGAAAAAGGGTCCTTCATGGTGTACCAGACCACAGGGACACTCCACCTGGGCATCCTTCATCGTCTAAGTATACTAAGAGAGGTCCACTTGCCAACCTTTTCTGGTAGCCAGGGACAGAGAACCATTTTGGTGCTGTCATGGTCCACGGCCTAGTTTAGAGTGGTCAAACCATATTGGGGGGTGGGGGTGGGGGTGGAACGGGATGTGCTAGCATGCAGATGGCAGGCTGCTGGACTGTTCCAGGCTGACTGTTGGTCGAGTATACAAAGGAATGAGGAAATGGGCCGTGAAGAGTTTTTATAGAATCATAAAACCACAGAATTGGAAGGGAGCTCTAGGGAACTTGAGTCCAATCCCCTACTTAATGTGGGATTTATTAAACTATTCCAGACAGAAGGCTGCCCATCCTTTGCCTATGACCTTCAGTGAAAAAGAGCTTACTGTCTCCTGTGGCAACCTATTCCATTGACAGATTGCTCTAAGTATCAGAAAGTTTTTTTTCTGATCTCTAATCTCTATCTATTTCCTCACAGTTTCATTCCATTTGGGTGCCGAAAGATACACAGCCCTGAGGATTAAAGTCCCAAAATGGCTCATGGTAGATCATGCAATGAGAACAAACCATGCTTCTTGTCTTGTTGGGTTGGCTTTTCTTTCTATAAATTGAATTACAAAAGCTGTGTAATACAAAAGCTAAACTATATCAACTCACAGCTCTGTAGAGGGAAGGAATCCTCTTAGCTTCTCAGCATGAATGCTACTGCATCCAAGTCCTTTCTTGCTGGAAGTTTTTAGCTACATGGGAAGAATTTTAGAATAAACTCCGCTTACACAGTCCATGCTTTCTAATGACCCTAACCTGGGAGAAAGAGTCTCAAGCAGCTACTACCAGTTTGGTTTAGTCATTAAGGAGATGGACTCTTATCTGGGAATACCGGGTTTGATTCTGCACTGCTCCATGAAGCTAGCTGAGTGACCTTGGGCTAGTCAAAGATCTCTTCTGAGCTCTCACAGCCCCACCAACCTCACAGGGTGTCTGTGGTGGGGAGAAGAACAGAAGGTTTGGCAGCAACTTTGAATCCCCTTAAATGGGTGGGAAAAGCGGGGTAGAAAAGCCAACTCTTCTTCTTCCACTGAATCATATCTATATGAGAAGCGTATCTACATCAAAACACCCTGCAAGTACGTTATTTATAAATATTCATTAACAGACTCGTTTTCATTTAATCAGTTTTTTTATTGTAATACACTACAATTGGACCTGACGTAGAACTGAACCCTGCCAGTTTATATCAGCTATCCATTCTCAGAAATGAAAGCTCACTTCAGGATAATGTATCTTCAATGGATAAGATGCTTGCACCATGGCCATCTATCATTGATGGCTGAAAGATTGCAAGTGTCATTTTGGAAGGGGGAAAAATTGCAGTCATTAGCAACAGGGAGACTGATTTACTCCATTTTCAGTTCAGTATCCTTCCAAGAAAAAATAATGTAGCCTATATCTTGCCACCACATAGATATCATAATTTATTTTTAGCATTGGGATGAATGTGTAGCCTTTACAACATTTGCATTTATTTCTACCATCCTTCTCTATTCATTTCTCCCCAAAAGACGGGTTTGTTTTCCTCTTAAAAAAAAAATGAATTTTCCTCCCTGTCTCTTATACAGTAACTGCAAAAAAATTTTTAAAATTCTTTTTAAAAAAATAAATACACATCCTGGTTAAATCTTAATATTTCACTGTGCAGATAAGTTGGATATCTGTTGCTGCTGTAGCCTGGAAATAGTTTAAAAATCCTTAGATATGCATAGCATTAAAAAAATCTGGAGGCGGAGGTAATTTGTTCCTCTGAAGTAATGCATTTCATAGGTTCTGCATACATTGCCAAACTGAGTTAGAAATGCTAATGCATGATATCAGCATCAGAAAAGATTAAGTGATACAGCTGTGGTATTTCTGTTCATAATAAACAGTAGAATAGTAGAATAACACCTCCTATCTGATACCTGGCACTGTGAGAGCATGATAATGCAAGTGAATCCTAATAGTACAGAGGTTGATATTGTTTTAGGGTCTGTGAGCATATCTGGAATTTTGAAGAAGTGCTACTAACATTGGTTAGATGCTTCTTTTTCCCAGGGACACTGAAGTAGAACAGAAGCTTTGAAGGCGTGAGAGAAGCTATGAGGGACATCACTCAGTTCTCAAGGGGAAGATGAAAAAGATTTCTGTGACCCTGCTTTTTTTTACATACAAATGCATATATATGTATAAGGAGTAGGACTCTTATCTGGGAATACTGGGTTTGATTCCGCCCTCCCCCATGAAGCCAACTGGGTGACTTTGGGCTAGTCACAGCTCTCCTTCTGATCACTCACAGCACCACCCACCTCACAGGGTGTTCTGTTGTGGGGTCATGGTTGTCATATAGAAAAAAGCATTGAGCTCCCAGTGTGTAAATTTAACTTTTTTAGTATATACTGTTTCAATATACAGTATGTCTGATTTTAATATATGTCAGGTTGTTACCTGACCTGAGACCTTTGGGTATAGGGCGGGATAGAAATACAAATAATAAATAAGTAAGAAAAGCGAGGTAGAAAGCCAATTCTCCTCCTCCTTCTTCTCCTCCTCTTTCTTCTCCCTTTCTGTCTTCTCCTTCTCCTCCTCCTCCTGCCCCCCCCCCATCCTTAAAGAGTTGCACTGGCTGCCAATTAGCTACTGGGCCAGATTCAGGGGGCTTTTCTACATCTACCTCTAGTCTGGATGGTACTCTTCTTCTGGGCCTTTTTGCCCAAGCCCTTCTAGCCATTGCTGGTATGCTCCATCTTCTCAAGCTTAGCCTGGACCAGGAGACCCCACATGGTCTCTTGGTCCAATTCTAGTCTAGAAATATTGGTAGACCTTGATAATAAAGTCAACTGGCATACTAGGGCAATGGGAGCCCCATTTGCCAGCACACCTTGTTATACCACCAAAATGGGTCCTGCTCAGAGGCTCCAAGGCTTTCAAGGCAGGTGTGGGGGCTGGAGGAGAACAGATTGGGACCAACTCTTGCCCTGAGCCCAATCTACTAATCCAGAAGTATATAGTAAGTGCAGAAAGATGCAGATTTTTTCTTTGGCATTCAAGAGCCTTAAAAGCTGATCTGCTAATCAGACTGATCTCAAGTTATCTCGGTACAGACCTGTTAGATCATTAAGATTTCCAAGGGTACCACAAATTACTGAATGGCATCTTGTGGCTACTTGCAATTGGGCTTTTTCTTTGGTGGTACCCATAGTAGTTGTCTCCCCTCTGATATTTGTGGTCTATTTCTGGTTTTCAGGCACAACAGAAAGACCCATCTCTTTACCCAGACCTTTGCAGAGTACTTTTTTTTACTTGCTTTCTGTCCTTGGTTTTTAGTAATGCTTTACAAAAATGATGGTTTTAGGAATGCAGGTGAAAAACTCTGGTGATGTGGTTATTTTGGAGGAGTGGTCATTCTTTACTCAGGCTTGACTTTTAATTATGCAGTGGTTTGGTCATATGGTGTTTTAAAATTGCCTTTAAACAAAAGAAGGGGGAATTTTTGTTGGCCTAGGTACTTTTCAGCATCCCACACTTACTGGCATGACCACAAGATAATGTTACATCATAATATTATCTTAGGGATAATTCAGGAAGTATATGTAGCCAAAAGATTGCCTGCCAGGGTGCCCAGGATTTTTTTCAGTTATGGATGATTCAACTTTTGTTTTTTAAAGTGGCCACGTTAGCTCACAAGGCGAAAAAGAACAAATCTACACCAGGGCATTGTCTTTATCAGACCAGCCAAGTATTACAAAATAGGATACAAACTTTCAGGTTTCCCTGAGTTCTTTATTCCTGGGACACTTGCAGGTGTGCTTGTGTTCGGTTTGGGAATAGCCTGACACACGCACAGTGCTGTTCCTGGCTTCCAACTCTAACCCACAGGAGACTGGAGTAACCCGAATTGTTCCGAGTTTGCTGTACGTGGGAACGCAGCCTCAATGTTGTAAAAAATATGATTGTGGGTTGTGACTGAGAGTATTAGGATAGACTAATAATAATAATAATAATAATAATAATAATAATAATAATAATAATAATAATAATAATAATAATAATAATAATAATAATAATAATAATAATAATAATAATAATAATAATAATAAATATTTATTTGTATACCGCCCTGTGGCAAACCATAGAGAAACCATAGAAGACCATAGAGAAACTGTTTGTTGTATTGACAGAGTGGCATAATTCCTTCCCAGAAGGCCAAGGGCAGTATAGAATCTGCAAAATACATAGAAAGGCTCAATATGGATACAGTATCTGCTCCTTCTCCCAAGGACCTACACATTACAAACACATTTATTTTTTAGAAAACCATCTCACCTGATTAGATCTTAGGGAAAATCAAAAGCCTTCACATACACCATGTTAGCATTCCAGCTGACCTACTGAAAACTGTTGCCTCAGTACAGACCTACTTGCTTTCTCCCCTGTTTCTGAAAATCTTTTGATCCAACTAATGTGATAGCGACTGGAACAAGAAAATGAAATTCTTATGGGAATCTCCAAATGAGTGGGTACTGTTGAGTCATGGGTTGAAGAAGAAGGGTTGGCTTTTATAGCCCACTTTTCTCATCCATTTAAGGGGATTCAAAGTGGCTGACAAACCTTCTGTTCTTCTCCCCACAACAGACACCCTGAAAGAGAGCTGGTCACCCAGATGGCTTTGTGGAGAATTGCAGAATCAAACCCAGTGACTGGGAGATATGAGTCCAGCACCCTAACCATAAGACCAAACTGGCTCACTGCATGGACACCTCTATGCAGTTTTCTTGGCAGAGATACAGAAGTGAGTTTCTCATATCCTAGTTCTGGGGAGAGGCTGGGGATCAAACCAGCAACTCTCTGCTTTCCATGTTGCTTGTATTACCACTCAGCTATAGCACCTCCCAGTCAAAAGGGTAAGTACAATCAGGTCTGCAGCTCAAAGACCAAGCATATGCCTCTAAGCAACAGGCTTGTCCCAAGTTCAGCACCCAGTACCTTCAGGTAGGGATGGGAAAGATTCTTGGATATAGCCACTGTCCGCTGTTGGTGCCCATCAGTGTAGATACAACTGAGATGGGAATCTGGTCCACTCAAGCATCTTGCCTAAGATCCTGACTTGAATGTCATTTCCCCATAGCTGCTGAATTACTGTGAATGTCTCTTTTCACCTTCTAGATCCTATCGGTATATTTACCAAATCAATTCTACTTAGTTAATGCATGTATTACCATGCATTTTTCTCAGTGCTGTACTGCATGCAGGAAAATGACACCCACTCTGCCTAATGGCATTTCCTGTTTGGGGGTTAATGAGATTCTCCCCAGCCATAGGTGAAGTGACTCAGCTCTGACTTACAAAACCATCCAGGACATGACCAAGATTAAATGGTTTGGACAGCAGAGAGCTGATCTTATTATCTTGGAATGCATTTTCTCTCTCTACTTCCCATTTCCTTTTTAGAATCTGATGCTCATGTCAAATACAAGACCTACCCAGAGCTATTCAGAGCCACTGAGGTGGCATACCTGAAAGCTTTGAAACTGGCATTTAAAGTTTACATATCATGAGTTCCTTTACTGCATGGCCAAGTATAGGTTTAATCTGAGGAAGTCCTAGTTCCTAGTCATTACTCTTAACTACTGCACCACCAGAGGGCCTTCATCAAAGACTTCTCTGTATGCTTACCAGTCACTGGACCTATTATGGATAAGCAACTGACTAAAGAGCAGAGAGTGAGTGAGTGGACCTTTCTCACCATGGAGAGATGTAATAAGTGCCCCCACCCCCAGGAAATGACACAATATCTGGGCCTGTTTAATCCAGAAAGAAGATGACTGAGAAGAGACACGATGCCCTGAAAGACAGTGTTTAAGAGGGGTCGAATGAAGTATATAAAATCATGCATAATATAGAAAAGGCGGATAGAGAAATTTCTTTTCTCTATCACACAACACTAGAAACTGGGGGTACTCTATGAAGCTGATGGGCAGGAGAGTCAGATCAGAGACAAGGGGAAGTATTTCTTCACCCAGAGGCCCATCAGTCTATGGAATTTGCTGCCAGAAGAGGTAGTAACAGCAACCAGCCTAGATGGCTTTAAGAAAGGGCTAGACAAATTCCCAGATAACAGGTGTATAAATGTCTTCTATAATGGATGCCTAGGTACACCTTCCAGGCTGGGGAGACAGACAGAATGTATCTAAAGACCATTTCAGGGCTTGGAGACCAGAAGGTTTTGCTTGAGAATGCCGAGAAGCAATTGGTGGGCCACTGTGTGAGACATGATGCTGGACTAGATGGGCTATGGCCTTGTTTAGCAGGGCTCCTCTTACGTTCTTACATGTTTAAAATGATCCACAGTGTGTACAAACCCCAGATAAATCAGAAAAGACAAAGGAACATATTTTGTATACCACATACTATTAAACTTCTTAATTTGCTACTGTATATAAGAGGTGTTGGCTACCAGTCCAGGTGGTTTCAAAAAAGATCTGGACCTATTAATGGAAGTCTATGACCCTTTCCACACTGGGCTTTATTTTGGATATGTCCTAGAATAAGGGTCTGCTGCCCACATGCTAATGCAAAGTACAGGAGCTCAAAGGCAGAGCCTGGTGAAGCCTGCATTAGCATGCACACATGATATATCCTGGAAAAGGGTCCAGTGTGGAAAGGGCTAAAGTCTTTCAATGGCTATTAACCCTGAAGGAAGTAGGAGGTAGTACAGCTCTGAAGGCCAGCTACTGGGACAGTGCAAACAATCTATGCATTTGTGTCCTACAGGTGGGCTTCCTTGCACACCCAGCTGGCCACTGTGAGAGGTTGCTGAACTAGGTGGGCCACATCTCTGATCAGGAGGGGCATCTCCTATGTTCTTATATAAAATAACATGTCAAAGGGTGCTTTATACCTTAGGGAACAGAGGGCCATTCTGCACAGAAAAGTCCATGTTCAGAGACAGTCTGGAACGACCAGACACACTGATTTCAAACACTGGAAGGCACAGGTAGGATCAACATCATCAAACCAGCCCACACTGTGGCCTCAAAGCTCACGCAGGCTTCACGCCTTAGGGCGTCTGGGGGACATATTTTGGCTGTGTGCTATAATGCACCCCCTCCATGCAACACAGGAGGCATGCCATTCTGGATCTGGCCCACTGGTATGCTAATAGGTATGATTAATCATGTTCATAGGCAGTAATGTACAAAGCCTGCCTGATTGGCATCAAACTCCAACCAAAACAGATGGAGCGAATCAGTGTGGGGCATGGCCACCTAGATCTGCATTAACATGCATATCTATCAGACTCAGATCCTTACTACCTGGACCCTTAATCTGGTTTCTCTTCAGATCGTATAAATCTTTTGCCTTTTACTAAAGATTTTGAACTAGTAAAAACTTTGGAATTAAATAGAATTTCAGTTTTTATGGATATGAATACCTAGATGCACATAGTATGTTAAGATAATGATGTAATTTGCTATTAGAACGCAGGTAGCTTTCATTTTATACAAAAATCAGCTCATAGTCCCCTAGAGAATAATAAAGTCTAAAAACATTTTTAAAGCCTTGATTGTAACAGCTTGGTTAGCTTATGAAGCTGTCCGAAGAAGCAAGACTATAAAGTTAAAAACCCAAACACCTTGATTTTTCCCCTTATTTTCCATGTTTTCAACAGGTGGAAGAGCATGTCAGGCTTTAAGTGGGATAATAGATGGTCCATGTTCTAGATTGTTTCTTTAGTGCAAGAGAAAAGGAAGAATTATTTGAAGATTGCTGAAAGTATTGCCAGATCTCCAGTAGACAGAGCGTTTATTTCTGTCAGTTTAACTTGTTCTATGCACAGGATAACCAACTCGGCTTCTGATATCTTGGAAACCAGAAATCTTTTCTTTGAAGCACCCAGTAGACATAAATCAGCTATCGACTTTTCCTGATGTATGTGAACAGTTCTTGGGTCGTACCTAGTCTGATATTTATCTATTAAAATCTAAAGAGAGTTATATATGTCTCCTCAAACCAGTTTACATTGAGGCTGCATCCAGACAAAAGATACACTTCACAGGGGAAGCGGAGCAGCTTTCACAGTGTCAGAAAGACTCCAACTTACCTGAACATTGGCTATAGATTTTCCCTTTTCCTGGGTGTTTGGGCAAGATCTCATGAGAGTTTGCGCTCACCAGAAAACAACAGGCCCCCCAGAGAAGCAGCAGACCCCTCAACCAAGAGGTGGGGGGAGACCATGTGGTCAGAAGAGCCCTTCCTGCAGCTTCAGAGAACTGGGAAAACACAGGGATGATCTGTTCTCCCTGTGAAGTTTTTTACTTTGGAGAAAAGGTAAGTTCATATTTTTTAATTCATGTCTGGAGGTACCCTGAGACAGACAAGGTAGCTTCAGAAATCAATGCCATTTAACTGAAATCTCCATGCTTTATTCCAGAACATCCAAATAGAGTGGAATACATAACTGTTGCCTGGATGCAACCCAAACTAAATTTTAAATCATGGAAGTAATGAATAGCTGGTGATCAACTGCTATAGCACTGAATTTACAATAGCTGTACAAGAAGAAAATGAGATTTAAACCGGTTATCACAGATGCCTCACATATGCACAAAGAAGTTGATTATGCTGTTCAAAGCATTCAAATCTGTTAAAGGATTTGGGTTTCTAAGGTACAACAAGCTCAGGCCTCTTCGAAGTTGAGGGGAAGGCAACAGAAGGTGAAGAGTGGATAAGCACTTACAGAGATTAAAGGCAGCACTCACTTCACTTGCTACAGACTTCACACTTTCTCTCCCAGTAGGTTTAACAGCAGGGAAGAAGTGGAGAGCCAATTCTCCTTAATTTCTTGGAATGTGTTCTCTCTCTCTACATATTCCTGTTCTGAATATGTTAAACCCAAGACACAAGCCACAGTCATACCTCCACTTTAAACCTTCTTCAGTCCACCTTCAGGTCTGACTGCTCACACCTTTTCATTTCTTTCCGTCTTATTTGTGGACTTTCCTCCCTCCCATTTGGGTTTTCCTGAATGGAAAGTAGTCCATAAATAAATAGAAATGAAAAGGTGAGAGCAATCAGACCTGAAGATGGACTGAAGAAGGTTTAAAGTGAAGGTGTGACCACAGCCATACCTGGAGCTGCTCAAAGCCACTGTGAAATGGTTTGACCAAGGACTTTAAAACTGGCCATTAAAGCATACATATAATTTGTTCCTTTACACTAGCCATCACCCAACTTGGTGTTGCTCAGATATTTTGTTCCACAAGTTCCATCAGCCCCTCACATCCAATATGGCTTGTGGTCAGTTTTCATTTCAAAAATAACATGTTGACAAAGGGAGCTTTATAAAGCCAGGAAAATGTGAGCCTGTTTAGGGTCACAATGGACAATTCTGCACTAGCTGGTATACCAAAGCAGCAAGGGTACTAGTACTAGGACCCTTCCTTCTACACACTGGTGTGGTCTAAGGAATGACCCACAGTGCAGAACTGTTCAGTGTGTCGCCCACTATGATCTCAGGGTTGCTGGATCTTCACACAATCCCTGTCAAGCCCAGATGGTCCAGAAGATCCTCATTCCTGGTAGAAGAAGTATGAAGGTTGTGGTGAGTGATGGAGGTGGGTAAATGCAACCTTTCAATCTCCATGAGTGCTCATCTCTTTGTTGCCTTCCCCCTATCTTCTCCTCACCATTATAGATCACTGAGCTTGTGAAGTGTTAAGTGGTACAAAACAGCCCTCTTTGATAGCTTTGTATGATGCAAATAGTATCCTGGACCTTTTTGTGCACAGGCATAGCAGATGCATCTTAAGAACAACAAACAAAAAATGGTCTGGCAGATTCTTGCTCTAGATATTATACAATTAAATAATCAGTGCTGCATGGAGATATAAGCAGTTTCTGAACCAGGTCTTATTCTGGATTATAACCTGCCACCTGCATGTAAGTGCGGACTATGGCAGGCCCTGCCCTGGGCGTGCTATAGTCGTCTCCAGCATGTACATCACAGGCCTTTATTCCAAGGTATAATCCAGAATATGTCCCAGTGCAGAAAGGGCCATGGACAAGGTTATTACCTTGTCCTGCTATGAGCCGGAGCCACATGAAGTTACTCTCTGTATTGGAAACAAACCTTTATCCTACCAAATAATGTTGGATTGCACAAATGAGACACCCAGAAAATCCCAGCCTGTGAAAACTATTTTTTTCTTTTTTCAACAAGTTGGTGTTTGAACATACACAACGGCAGTTTTCGGGTCAGTTGGAAACCATCACACAAAGAGATAAGTGTTACACATTTATCTTTTAGATTAAACATGGCTGGCTAGACAACCAATTCCCCAAATAACAGTTCTATCCTGAGCACTTTCTAGGAACAGAGAGAAAATCATATCAACTGTCTCAAGCCCCTTGATCAAAAGTGGGAATAGAAATATACAAGATAAATACATGGAGGCTTCTGAGTCAATCTTTAGACAAACAGAGCTTTTTGTCACTGTAATTCTAAAAAAGCCATATCTTACACAGGGCAGTTTTATTACTGCAAGTGAAAGCAACTTGGGATACTCACCAATACTAATTTCATCATCTGTTTCAGCATCTCCAATGCATTCAAACTGGAAATCCTGAAGAGACTGGGAAAACTTCTGTACTGCCATTGATAAATCTGAAAAAAAGAACATGCCAAAAACCATCAAACCTAGGGTTATAGATTGCTGTCTTTGTTTTGTTAAGGCTATTGCTCTGTATTACGATAACAAAGAAAAATAAAACGTATGAGTCCCCATTCAAGATTTAAGAAGCTTTGAAATAGTTTTCAGTGCTGACCATTTCCAAAGTTTTAAAAGAATCCAGTTTCTGAAGATTAAAAGTCCCAATACATGGAGAATCCCTATTTGCATTAAAAGAGATCTTGCTGCTGGATTTAGAAATAATCCTCACTATTTAGTAATGGGAATGCAAGCAGTTTGGGGGGGTAAGGAACCATGCTTTAGGAGCATTCTCCTCAGTTTCCTGTGATTTCATCCCCATTTTCCTGGGCTCTTGCCATTATGCGCTAAGGATATCAGGCTTGGCTGACAGGGGGGGGGGGGGGGAGGTGAAGAATGAGAGAGATCAGACCACAGTGTAACTAAGAAAGAGATCTAAACACCTGTAACAAGAGATCAGAACACAATGTAACAAGAAATCAGAACACAATGTAACAAGAGATCAGAACACAATGTAACTAACAAGAGATCAGACAAGAGAGATCAGACCCACACCTTTTGCCTTCATTTCACATTGAACTGCTTTGCTGATTCAGCACAAAGGTGGCTCCATTGTAAAAGCCTGCCTGGCTCTTCCCTGATCTTCCTCACTGCGATCGTTATAAGGCATGAGGTAGTGTGATATTTAATGTTCTACTGCCTTGTTACAGGAGAACGAAGTTGTGCTATGGTCGATACAAGATGGGGTGGATAAGCAGCAAAGGACTCCATAATCACATTTATACAAAGGCTGTGGTTTGAATTGCCCGCCCCGGTGAAATCAGGGTACGATGGTGCTGAAGGGAGGAGAGATGGGAGGGGTTTCTCCCCTATGAGTCCGAATTATAAGCTAATAGTGGGAATGCAAAAAAACAGACATCGCTGCTGATTAAAAAAACCCTGCTTTAAAACTTGATTAAAATGCCCAGTGGGAACACAGCCTCAGGGTACCACCAGTTATTGATTAAAGTCTATTCCAAATGATGCTACTGGAAGATGTTATAAGAAAATCATGTGAAGATAAAATTCCTTAAATACCAAAAGCCACCAACACTGAAAACATAATTAGGTCTGTACTTGAAAAGCATGTTATCCAGTATTTGGCCCTTTCTGCACTCACTGGTGATCTGGATTAAGGAGCCTCTTAAACCAGATTATTGGCCTCCTGATCTACACATTAATGCAGATCAAGAAGGCACCATCCCCACTGTTCCGGCTCTGTCTGGATCTGCTGTAGAACTGTTTAATCATCTGTAACTACTGGTACATTCTTTTCTGCAGTGCACAACTGAAAAACACCCTCCAAGGCTCAGATCCATTGTTCCTAGCTTTTGGAGGTAAGTAGGTGTGTGTGTGTGTGTGTGTGTGTGTGTGTGTGTGTGTGTGTGTGTGTGTGTGTGTGTGTGTGTGTGTGTGTGTGTGTGTGTGTTATTTTTGTCTCTGTGTGTCTGCGTAATCTCACATTTTCCCTCCCTGAAACTATAAGCCTCCATTTGAAAACCTTTCCCATATGTGGGTAAGTTCTATTGCTATATACACACATGTATGTGTGTAAACTAAGGTATTGAATCAAATGCAAGAAAATTCTTATTCATTTGAACAGATCCCCTTTGAATGTGGTAGGATTCAGTTTGATACATACAAATTTGATATGTTAGATACAAATCCACTCGGAATGTGTGAAATCCATTCTGAATCCACTTTGAATCTGTTCTCAATTTACTTCGAATCCTCTCTGGAACCATTGCAGATGTGACTGGGGCCGCTGCTTTCCCACCTCCCAGGTTCACGAACGCAGCAAAGCTTTGGACGAATGTTACAGAGCATTCGATTCGAATTCAAATGTCAACCTTTGAATGTACCAACATGTGATTCAAATCTGAATGGCTGAATTTGCCCAAATTCATATGAATAACGAATAATACAAATATTTGTGTAGACATGTATGGACACATGTGTAGCGTATGCACAAATACACAATATATAAATGAACTCCGTGCTCTTTAGCACTGACTCTGTAAGTCTTAACACAATACACGAAGAACTGAATTGCTATTAAAAACAGAAGTTCATCTGGAAGGATTCTTGATAGATTGAGCTACTGTACTGTCCCCATGTTTTTACTTGATATATGTTTTCTATTAAGAAATGAAATGCCTTACACTCACACTTGGTGAATATTTTGCAGACTTGGTGATTGCTCCTTATTCCTAGGAATACAAAAACGCCTACAGAAGCAACACATCACTTTCATTTGAGAACAAAAGTGTCTTCTCCACAAGAATGGATGGATCTGTTTCAGCAAGCAACATTAACCTTACTCTTCTTTCCAGGAAAATGAGGGGTTCCCCTTAGAAGCATTCCATAGCAAGAGAGGTCAACAAAATAGTGTTAAATCCTTTATGAACAGCAGACTGCCTATTTCTACCAGTTCTTTGTGTTGTCTGTGTGTAACCATAAAGTACTGTGGAGCAAAATGTGACTAAAGGATCCATCAGTGAAATGTGTACTCTGAAAGATATAGGTATTCATAGCTTAAACTTAACATAGCTGATGCTGATGTGGGGAGTGGAGGTCTCTCCCACTCATCAAAACCATGCCTGGGGATTCCCTTGCTGTAATTTGCACAGACAGACAACAGGCAGCATTGGCCTCCTTTAGGAAGAGAACTTCCTGCTTTTAATTTGGAAGGAGAAAACAAACTGCCTAAGGCTACACCTGCACACATCAGAATAAAATGGCTTGAAAGTAGCTTAGAGGTAGTAGCATGCAGATGCTAGTGTTCCCAACCCACCTCTAATCCACACTTAAAGGACTCGGAAAGTACATTTTCTAGCCTTTAATGTGGATCAGAGGCACTAGCGTACAAAGGATACGACCTCTAAGCTCTTTTCAAGCCATTCTTTACTGTGTGCAGATAACAGCCTAACTTTCTGGTTTATATCTCTCTTTATCCTGTTTAAAATAGATCAAGCTTCCCCAAATGAGCATTTTAAGAAGAGGAAATTATACTGGTCTTATATTCATCCACAGCACAAATCGCTGAGGATTTCTTCCCTGAAAGACCAGACATTACAACCAGCAATTGTGCCGAAACAATGTCACTCCTGGGATTATGAGAAAGCCTCAACCCACAGTCAGCTTGATGCTTCAAGTTAGAAACATATGGCATACAGAGGATTTATGAACGGAAATGTTATCATGACTGTAAAACACCAAAACCCATTTGTTACTCAAAATAAGAAGAGAAATTATGGGCTCAGAAAAACACATTCCTCAGCAACAAGGACTTTCAAACGAAGCGGCCATTTCTGAAGAGAAGGCTACCCTTCTCTTGGGCCCTTTCTGCACTTAACCCTCTGTGGTATGAACTATGGGTCTGGATCCGCCAGGCCCGCTGATTCAGAAAGGTGTGGTCTGGAACAGTGCTCCCTGAAAGCAGCTCTCTGAAAGCACTCAGAGAAATAGGAATAATCATTTCTAGCCTCAGAGCTCTGGGGGACCCATTTTGGTGGTGCACTTTTGGTGCTCTGTCAAAATGAGTCTTCTGTAGGGATATGCACAAATGGGTTTTTTGACATTTGACTCATAACAAAAGTTAGAAAATCCACATTTGTTCAATGTGGTACGATTCTATTTGATATGAATGTATTCATACGAATTTGTACAAATATCCAATACGAATGCATACATATCGGATACGTATCGGTAACATATCTGCACTCTGAAAGTGTCAAATCCGAACTGAATCCACTTTTAATCCATGCAGCCTGGATCTGTTGCAGATGTGACTGGCATTCTGCTTTTCCACCTCCCCAGCTTAACAAATGTCCAAACTGTTCATACGAATGTCCAAACTATTTGTACAAATGTCCGTAACATTTGTATTTGTACGAATGTTAATGCACGAATGCCATAGCATTCGATCCGTGTATGAATGTCGGAATTCGAATAACGAATGTTACGAATATTCATGCACGTCCCTGGTTTTCTGGTATTCCTGAATGTGGGAGACATGCCTTCTGCAGGCCGCCATGTTCTGCTGAACAGGACCCTCCATCCTCTGTGGACAAAGCAGACTGGCAAAAGGTAGGGCCTCACAAATCAGCACTAACAAATCATATCACAAGGGCTATTCCCAAACCATGATAAGTGCAGAAACAGCCTTAGCCACTCCCACAGATCTGCTATGGGACACCAGAATTCCTCAAAATACTCTGTAGCATGTTCAGGAAGGTCATACAAGATTTTTTTTAAAAGACAGAAAAGGATAAACATGTGTATACCATTGTAGACTAAATATAAACACAATTTTAAATTAATCAATTCTGTCTTATTTTCAGAACACCCTGGGGCAGCAGTGCTGGACACTAGAAACTTGCTTTAGAAGTAAATAAATAAAATAGGGTGTATTGTGGGGTGCCCATATAATGGTAGCCATGGACAGGGGGAAACACATTAATGCAGCATGACATTAAGAGAAAGAGGCCATTGAAATCTACAGTCTTGGGTTCTTTTTTACCTGCCTTAGTCCATTTTGTCACTCAGTCCGGTGGTGGTGCTGCCCAATATCAGATATTCCACCAAGGTTTGGCCATAGCTGTACTAGAGAGTTCTCATATTGTTTAGTGCTACTACAAATAAATAAGAGGAGGAGGGAGGAGGGATGAAAGACAAGAAAGGGGAGGAAGGATGAGGAAGAGAAAGAGAAAGGAAAAGGATAGAGTCGGACAAGGGAAAGGAGGGAAGAGGAAGGAGAAGAGAAAGGAGAGTCAGATCAGACAAGGGGAACTATTTCTTCACCCAAAGGGTCATTGGTCTATGGAATTTGCTGCCAGAAGAGGTAGTAACAGACACCAGCCTAGATGGCTTTAAGGAAGGGTTAGACAAGTTTATGGACATCAGACATATCAATGGTTACTAGAATGGATGCCCAGGTCTATCCCCCAGGCAGGGGAGACAGGTCTCCAAAGGGCATTTGCAGTGATTCAAGAGCAGGTGAAGACTTTGCCCTTGTCTTCTGCTTGAGATGCCCATAGGTAACTGGTGGGTCACTGTGTGAGACATGATGCTGGAGTAGATGGGATATGGCTTGATCCAGGAGGGCTCTTCTTATGTTCTTATGTAGGAAGAGGGAGGAGGAAACACAGAATCAGCAGAAAACATGCCAGAAGTTGAGTGTGGGTAAACAGATTTAACACAAGTGGGTTTTCTTAGCAGAAGATAACCCAACAGCCAAAGACAAAGAATTTCCCTTCAATGGCAGCTTTCCCTGCAATCTGCAGCCTCTGCAGCTGTGTTTTATAAAGTGTGGTGTTCTCTATTTAGCCATTTTGCTATGCTTCTGATGAGAAGAGTCAAAGAATGTTATTTTACTTATAAGGGAAGCCAGGACATCCAACTGTCATGTAGAGTCTGTCTGCGGATTTCTCTAATTTTTCCCACTCCCCACCACATCACTGCTATGTATGCTTTCCTTTAAGAATGGATGGTAAATAAAACTGGCTTCTAAGAGATCCAATAACCACTGACATGTAAACTGCACAAACGATCAAAATTATGGTGCAGGAAAAACTTTTCCTATGGAGCAGCACTGAATTCCCAACAGCTGCTAAGTCTGATATGGTCAATTTAATTCTAAATAGTTCATTGCATCGTGGGATTTTACCCCCTCTGCAACAGACATGATTGTAAATATGACGGCTGGCAAAACGATTATGCTTACTAAAACCGGAAAGAATGAAATTAGTATTAAAAAGAAAGAATACAGCACAAATAAGAAAGATTTTAAAATAGTACTGGTATTTCTCAAGTAACTATCTTTAATGAACAATAAATTCAAAAAAGCATTCAAAGGGCCAAACTCATGGCTGATCAGATTTTCAGTACTGATTAAAAGGAAGGTGTACCCCACTCCAACACTTGAAAAGCATTTTGCACCAACTCATCTAACTTCTTTTCTATGGCTGTTTTTGGAGCCTTAATGGGACCCATTTTGGCAACATGCCTTACTGGGTGTTTTTCCACTGAGCTCCTTTAATCCAGATCTAAGAAGATCCAGATCTAAGGAATGGGTACTTCTCTTAATCCGGATCTAGTAGATCCAGATTAAGGGAAGTACCCAATGTGTTTCCATGGGTGCTCTAGCACCCAATAGCAATGGGTGCCAGCCTGCCTGCTGTGGAAATGCCAGAGCACCCATGTGCAAATCCGGATCTACCCACAAGGGGTCTGCCTGTCACCCCAGGTGTTTGGGGGGATAGGGGGTGCAATCTTCATAGATGCTCTGGAGAATCTTTGAAGATCCTCTGGAGCGGCTCCGTAGAATCTCTGGAGCAATCTGCCGCTAACTTCAAAGATCCTCCAGAGCCTTTGACAGCAGCATTGCCCTCACAAGGGGTTCTCTTTGGAGCCTGTGCTAATCTCTGGAGGCAACTTCAGAGGGACTTCGAAGTTTTGAGTTTGGACCACTCCCCCATAGGTGCCCCCCCCAAACCTCCTCTAGACCCCATTGCCCAGTTGTAGTGGAAACAGGCTCCCTATAATCCGGATTTGATGGCTGAAGACCCCATTGTAGACCCCTTTAATGGGATCTACAGGAAATCCAGATTATAGGGCTCCCTATGATCTGGATTTCCCTACCTCTGGAGGAAACAAATGTGGCTCTAATGGGGTCTGTGGTGGAAACGGGCTCATCCTGCTCTGAGCCTAATGGGTCCTTCAATGGGTCCTTCGTGCTAGTGTAAAAACACCCACTGTGCAGCTGAAATGGGTACCTTGTGGTATACTGAACCACAGAAGTGTGGGCTGTCTGCATGCCTCCATAGTCTAATTTTCCATAGCTAGTATTCTGGTAGACCTCCTCAAAGAGATCTACTGGTCTATCAGAATGGGCAGCCATTTTGCTGCCTAGGCCAGTTTGGTCTGGTCTACACTCTTGTCCTGTGCAGCAGAAAGTACTAGGAGGTGACAAGGTCTCCTTTAGATCACCCATCATTGAGGAAGGAAGGCTTGTAGTGCCCCCTTTTAAACCTGACTATTAGTAAGTATGAAAAGACTCTTCACCACTGTTTTTGAAGTAGCAGAAGCTGGGTTTGTCTTGTCTCTCTCCTTGGCTGTGGCCGCACTTAAGATTTAAACCAGCTTCAGTCCACTCAGAGTGAGAGAATATATCAGCAAAGTGACAAACTATTTTCTTTCAGTGTTAAATAACTCAGAAAATGCACCTTTGGGATAGATAATGTGGACTGAAGCTGGATTAAACCTTAGGTGTGACCACTGCCCCAGGTAATCAGATCTGCTAGCAAACAGCCAACAACACACAGAAAGCTGGACAGGGAAAAAAATAGACTTAGAGACAATAGCTAGATCAGAACTGCAGGACAATAGGCAAAGCCAGCCTCTGAAGGGCTAGGAACGAAGGTTCCTAACTTTAGAGCTCCTGAGGGACCCATTTCAGTGATGCAGTTTGCTTAAATGGGTCATCTGGCAATCCAGGAAATGGAAGCACAATTGGGCGCTGCCAGGCTGCTAATACATCTGTTTAATCAGGCCTACCAGTGATCCAGATAAAGTACCCCTTGAACTGGACTGTGCTCTACTCCGTGAAGACATAGCATACCAACAGTTGGTGGGGCCTCCCTTGGACCAGTCAAAGACGCAGAAGGGAGGCTCACAGTTTACACCGTAGACTGATAGTAAGAGCAGAAAAGCTCTTTACTATCTTGAACATCAATGGTTTGCTTTTTCAATTTAAAAGTTAGCTACTGTGTACAACACAAATCTCTTTCACACACACACACACCCCGTTTTCTACATTTAACAATGCCCTTTATGTAATGACTTTTTTAAAAAAAATAAAAAGCTGTTCTGGCAATGAATGATAGATTAGACACAAGAAGGTCCCCAAAGGACACTACCAGCTTTATTGGCTGACTTGCTTCAGCAATTACCAGCTCAGGGAAAAAGCTCATGCTGACGCAGAAGAAGGCCGCCTGTGCCAAAAGGATGTAAAAGCAAAAGGCCCATTAGTTTTCACTGACAGAAAACTTGTTGTCCTCTTCACTGAATGCACTCTCACATATTTACAGAATGCATTACCCTTCTGTCATGTGCCAGCTTACAACCACTGGTGAAACAGTGAGGCAGAACAGATTGTGCAAGGATGGGGAGAAGGAAGGATTTTCTTCTCAGTGTAAACACACAAAGCTGTGCTGCTCACAATATAAAGCTGGGAGAAGAAGAAGAAGAGTTGGCTTTTCTACTCCACTTTTCTCACCCATTTAGGGGGACTCAAAGTGGCTGACAAAGCTTTTCTGTTCTTCTCCCCACAACAGACAATCTGTGAGATAGGTGGGGCTGTGAGAGCTCAGAAGAGAGCTGTGGCTAACCCAAGGTCACCCAGCTGGCTTCATGGGGGAGGGAGGAATCGAACCTGGTATTCCCAGATAAGAGTCCAGCTCCCTAACCACTAGACCAAGCTGACTCAAGGGAAGGAGAGAGGGAGAACTGTCTGACCACTATTAAATCTCCATCATCTGCTACTTCAGTATGAAGAAAAGTGGGCAAGCAGTTCTCTCTATGCTCCCTCTTTCAAACCCAAAGAACATAACCCACGCATAATCACCTAACTACAGTATTTCTATTTTGCAATTCCTATGTTTCCACCACAAAGAGTAGTGATTCACATGCAGCACAGTTCAAATGATGACATGGTTCTCACATAGCAAAGTCTGGCTTTGCTTGCGTAACAGGAAATGCACTACTGAGGTCTGTTTTATACAGTGAATTGGTAGCTATTGAAAACCACCAGTTATGGGAAGCCAAGGATTTTGCAGCCACCCTTAATGTGATATGCATTGCACTGTGATTTCCAAAAGCAGAACACCCATGTTACCCAAGGGACAACCATATAGTATTTCAACTGTGACAGCTCATATATTCACCTGCACACCACTGGATGACATTCATGGATATACAGATCTCCCCTTGAGGTGCAGAATGCCTCATGGCAGGCTGTTCAAACTGAAATAGTAAAAAGGGTGAGAGGGCCTTCTCAGTCATGGCCCCTAGGCTATGGAATAGTCTCCCCCTTGAGGTGTGTCAGGCCCCTGCACTGTTTATGTTCAGGAAGGCAGTGAAGATGCATCTCTTTGCCCTGGCCTTTGGTTACTACTACTGTTTTAATATATACTTCAATACATGTTTGATTTTAAATGTTGTTACCCACCCTGAGACCTTTGGATATAGGGTTGTATAGAAATACAAATGGATGGATGGATGGATGGATGGATGGATGGATGGATGGATGGATGGATGGATGGATGGATGGAGGGAGGGAGGGAGGGAGGGAGGGAGGGAGGGAGGGAGGGAGAGATGAGAGAGAAATATCACCACCAAGCTGTAGTAGGAGGGGAGGACGGCACATCATTGTTCCCTGGCCCAGCATCTGATTAATAAGGGTCTGAGGGCTCCTTGCTGCAGCCCCCCTCAGTAGGTGACAGATGCTGTGAGCATGCGGCCAAGGCTATTGCCTGCTGCCGCCACTTGCCCACCACCAACAGGGGTCTCACCAGATTTCAAGGGTGATGAAGAGCATGGAAAAGTGAGTTCAGTGCCTTTCTTGCTTCTCTGAAGGTAGCATGAAAAGGAGAGTAAGAAGCTGTTATTATGCCAAGCTGATGCCACCTAAGTGGTCACCTCTACCGATCTTCTTTTGGTTATCAAGAGGATGTGGTGGTGGTGCTTGTGGCTTTGCACTTGGGCATCAGGGAGCTCCATTTCAGAGGAGATATAGCTCTGAATGGCATTCCAAGGTACCTCCACCGAGAGTAGCAATGTTGTACCCACACAAATGGCACCTCCGTCAGCAATCACATCTGGAAATGGAGCAGTATAATCACTACTAGGTGCTTCCTGCCACCTCAAGTAGAGACATGGCTGCAAATGACCCATTACAGGACTCCACACCCTGCAAGTAGAGGTATAGCTATAGATTTCTAAGCTCAGCCAATGAATACAGATTATGTAGTTGCGTATAGATAGATGAGTGAGTAGACAAAAGTTTGTCTTCACTCAGTTGTTTTGATGCCTCCAGATGGTGAGAAAAAAGTGCAAGATCTTGTTGCATACTTTACTGCCTCGAGAAAGGGCTGCTTCCACATTGGTGCAACAGGTACTTCTAAGTATTTTGATGGCACAAAATACCTGGCAGTGCACAAGAACTTGCCACCATCCTCTCACTTTGTTGCATTTTTTTGGTTGTTACACTGTGTTCCATAGTTCTTCTGTGAACCTGGGCATCTTCAGAGGATCCAACTTCTGGAAGAGTCAAATGTAACTGATGGCCTCCAAGATCTTATTACCTTTCAAGATAACAATAAGTGAGACTGTAACTGGTAGTGAAAGCCTACATTCTTCCATGGCCACCACCTGTTTCACCTCTGGCATGCATTGAGACAATCTTCTTCAAAATGGATCTCAGAAGCAAACATCCAAACAAGGTAAGTCATGTCGCTAATTTGGGAAAAATCGGATTGGAAATCCATTTGGATGGAATAATCCTATGCTGGGATTTCAATTCTATATCTCAAGGCTATGTTAGGATTACCGTGGATATATGTCGCAACCCCCATATAGCCCCAGAATAATCCTAAATTTTAGGCCTGCCTGGACATAGCCCCAGAGGTTGGATGCAAGCCCATGGAAAATGCATTCACTTTCTTCCATTTGAGTGACACTGGAAAATAAAATGTCACAAGAATGGAATTATACGGGAACATAATACTATTAATGTTTTTGTGAATTATATACAAAAAAAATAACAAAAAAACAATCTGAAATTTTTGGCAGGCCATCCTCCCCTACCCTCAAATGAACCAAAGAAAAATTTAACAGAATACTTTCAACCATGCCCTGTCAGAAACAGGATTTTAAGCCCATGAAGCAATTAACTCCTGACGGTGAGCTTGACAGATGCTTGAACTCCTCTTGAGAGAATATGAATCCCCACCCCAGCTAAGTAACAGATTTCTAGAATGTCGTCCGGGTTGGAAAGAGAGGCAGGATTCCTCTAAAGGCCGTTTGCAGGGATTTGACAGCCTGTGAAGATTTTGCTCTTGTTCTGATGAGCCATTTTGGGTCTAGTAGTTAGGGTGCCAATGCTTATCTGGAAATACTGGATTTGATTCCAAACTCCTCCATGAAGCCATGTGGGTGACCTTGGGCTGGTCACAGCTCTCTGCTGAGCTCTCACAGCCCCACCTACCTCACAGTGTATCTGTTCTGGGGAGAAGAACAGAGAGCTTTGTCAACTGCTTTGAGTCCCCTTAAATGGGTAAGAAAATTGGGGTAGAAAAGCCAAGTCTTTTTTTCTGGTTGAGAATGCCCAGATGCAATTTGGTGGGTCACTGTGTGCGACAGGATGCTGGAACAGTTGGACTGTGGCCTGATCCACTAGGGCTCCTCTTATGCTCTTATGGGGAAGCTTTGTTAACAGTTGAATGCTCATAAGAAGACCAGAGTGCTTAAAAATCCATACCTTCTCTAACGCTTCTGCTTTTAATTATGTAAGAAAACAAGATCATAATTATTTTATCTAAACTTGTAACATATGCAAAACATTATCTTTTGTTATTTAGCATCTTTAATAATGATCAAGGTGATTAATTCAAGGACCTTGGCTTATGACATGAGAATCAGTTCAATTTCTGTATGTTCACCGCACAAAGGTTTTTCTGGACTATCTGAATAAAGAATTATATGATGTTTCAGATATAACAATGCAAATTATCTACCACAATCCATATACTTCTGTTACCCAGTGGACCTTTAGTAGACAGTGCTGGGGAGGAGCCAGTCGTCATGGTACATGTCGGTACCAATGATGTTGGGAAGGCAAGACGGAGCGTTCTGGAAGCCAAATTTAGGTTGTTAGGTAGAAGACTAAAGTCCAGGACCTCTAGGGTCGCATTCTCAGAAATGCTACCTGTTCCACGTGCAGGGCCAGCTAGACAGGCAGAGCTCAGGAGCCTCAATGCGTGGATGAGGCAGTGGTGTCGCGAGGCGGCAGAATTTGGTCAAAAGGAGTGAATATAAATGTATATATGCAAACGCCAGGAGCCTTCGAGCCAAAATAGGGGAGCTAGAAAGCTTAGTTATGGAAAATAGGATTGATATTATTGGCATAACTGAAACCTGGTGGACCAGCGAAAACCAATGGGATACAGTCATCCCAGGATACAAACTGTACAGGAAAGACAGGGAAGGGCGACATGGAGGTGGTGTAGCCTTGTATATTAAAGAAGAGATAGAATCTTATGAACTGGAATGTCCAAGTGAGTCTGGCTCTTCCACAGAAGCAGTGTGGATAAAAATACCAAGCCAAAAAGGAAGTCTAACAATAGGGACATGCTACCGTCCTCCCAACCATACGTCCGAAGGAGATGAACAATTGGAGAAGGAGGTAAAGGAGGTAGCCCATAAAGATAGGGTAGTTATAATGGGGGACTTCAATTATCCTCACATAGACTGGGTGAACTCCTGTTCAACTCAGGAAAGAGAGAGAAAATTCCTAGACCTGCTAAATGACTGTTCCATGGAACAAATGGTCATGGAACCAACCAGGGGAAATGCAGTCCTGGACTTGATCCTAAGTAATGCTCAGGACCTGGTAAAGGACGTCACTGTAGCTGATCCAATTGGGAACAGTGACCACAATGCAATAACCTTCAACTTAAATACAGGGAGTAAGTTCTTAATAAAGTCTAACACAGAGACCTTAAACTTTCACAAGGGAAACTTCCCCAAAATGAGGAAATTAGTGAAAAGGAAATTGAAAGGGAAAGTCAAAAGAGTTAAATCACTTCAAAATGCATGGAGACTACTTAAAAACACAATAACGGAAGTGCAACTAGAATGCATTCCTAAAAGAAGAAAGGGGACTTCTAGGTCCAAGAAGAAACCAATGTGGCTCACAAATGCAGTAGATGAAGTCATTAAAAACAAGAAGAGTTCATTTAGGAAATGGAAGGCTTGTCCAAATGAGGAGAACAGGAGGGAACATAGACACTGGCAACACGAATGCAAGACGGCCATTAGGAAAGCTAAGAAAGATTTTGAGGAGCACATTGCTAAAAACATCAAAAGAAATAACAAGAACTTCTTTAAGTATATCAGAAGTAGGAATCCAACCAGGAGAGCAGTTGGACCACTAGATAGTAAAGGAGAGAAAGGGGTAATTAAAGAAGACACGGAGATTGCAGAGAGACTAAACGAATTTTTTGCTTCCGTATTCACGGAGGAAGACAGAAGACACATGCCAGTAGCTGAGCCTGTGTTTTCTGAAGAGTTAAACTGTACAGAAATAACCAAGGAAGAGGTCCTGGCATGTCTTAATAAACTAAATGTTAACAAGTCACCAGGACCAGATGGTATTCATCCAAGAGTCCTTAAGGAACTCAAATGCGAAATTGCCGACCTTCTAGCAAAAATATATAATCTTTCCCTAACATCAGGCTCCGTACCTGAGGACTGGAGGGTAGCAAATGTAACACCAATATTCAAAAAAGGATCCAGGGGTGATCCAGGCAACTACAGACCAGTTAGCTTAACGTCAGTTCCCTGTAAGGTGATGGAAACCATTATTAAAGACAAAATTAGTGTGCATATGGAGCAGCAGGCATTGCTGAACAAAAGCCAGCATGGCTTCTGCAAAGGTAAATCATGCCTCACAAATTTGTTGGAATTCTTTGAGAGTGTCAGTAAACACGTGGATAAAGGTGAACCAGTGGACATTGTCTATCTGGACTTTCAGAAGGCTTTTGACAAAGTCCCACATCAAAGGCTACTGAGTAAACTCACCAGCCATGGAATAAAAGGACAGGTTCTGTCCTGGATTTGTGACTGGCTTAAGGGCAGAAAGCAGAGAGTAGTAGTAAACGGCAATTTCTCAGGGTGGAAAGAAGTAAAAAGTGGGGTCCCTCAAGGCTCAGTACTGGGACCAATGCTTTTTAATTTATTCATCAATGATCTAGAAAAAGGGGTACATAGTAAAATAGCAAAGTTTGCTGATGATACTAAATTATTTAGGGTAGTAAAATCTGAAAGAGATTGCCAAGAGCTCCAGAGGGATCTCTTAGCATTGGGTGAGTGGGCAACCAAGTGGCAAATGTGCTTTAATCTTAACAAGTGTAAAGTAATGCACATTGGGGCCAAGAATCCAAATTACGTCTATAAACTGATGGGGTCTGAGCTTTCTGCAACACGCCAGGAAAGGGATCTCGGGGTTTTGGTGGACAGTTCAATGAAGGTGTCAACCCAGTGTGCGGCAGCAGCAAAAAAAGCAAATTCAATGCTGGGAATAATTAGGAAGGGAATAGAAAATAAGTCAGCAAGTGTCATTTTGCCCCTTTATAAATCTATAGTGAGGCCACATTTGGAATACTGTATACAATTCTGGTCACCACACCTCAAAAAGGATATTGTGGAACTAGAGAAGGTGCAGAGAAGGGCAACCAGAATGATTAAGGGTCTAGAACACCTCCCTTACGAAACCAGGCTGCAACGTCTAGGCCTCTTTAGTCTGGAGAGACGGCGTTTGAGAGGGGACCTGATTGAAGTATATAAAATTATGCACGGCATAGAAAAGGTGGATAGAGAAAATTTCTTTTCTCTATCGCACAACACTAGAACCAGGGGGCACTCTATGAAGCTGATGGGTAGGAGCGTAAGGTCTGACAGGGGGAAGTATTTCTTCACACAGAGGGTCATCGGCCTATGGAATGTGCTGCCAGAAGAGGTGGTGACAGCTACCAGTCTGGATGGCTTTAAGGAAGGGTTAGACAAATTTATGGATGACAGATGTATCAATGGCTACTAGAACGAATGCCTAGGTGCATCTTTCAGGCTGGGGGGGGGAGGAAATGGGGCGCTTCTAGGGCCATCTGCTGGGACTCGAGAGCAGGAGAAGGTTTGTCCTTGTCTCTGCTTGAGATGCCCATGAGCATTTGGTGGGCCACTGTGTGCGACAGGATGCTGGACTAGATGGGCTGTGGCCTGATCCAGCAAGGCTTATGTTCTTATGTTCTTATGTTTATATGAAGAATGATCTATAACTGTGCATTTAAGATGTGAATATATCTCCTACTTATTCAACAATTTACTTGGAAATCAGATATGAGTCTTTCATTAATGAATGGGATCCATTAATATAGAAAATCTATATATATTCATACTTTGCAGCAAACTTTGGCCTCTTCTGCATTAACATGAGGTGGACTGCTCCAATGGCATGGGATTGGCTAGGGCAGTCCAGCTTCAGAACCTATGCATGTATCCCAGAACAATACCACCCATATTTGCATGGCTGTTTTGGAACAGCCACTGCGATGGACCTAAAGCTTGCACAAGCTGCTATAGGAACAAACTAGTTACTGACCTTAAAGCCCCTGCCGAGTCCCATTTTGGTAATTCAATTCGATGTCCTGCCAAAATGGGTCAACCATATAACTGGAACATGGAAGTGAGTATCATATCCACATGCTTCTGTGGCTCAGTTTAGCAACTGGTCACCAGCATCCTGGGCTAGGCAGCTATTTTCATAGAATCATAGAGCTGGAAGGGATCTCTAGGGTCACTGAGTCTGACTCCCTGCTCAATGCACGATTTCCTAAATCATCCCAGACAGATGGAGGTCCAGCCTCTGCTTGAAGGCCTCCAGCAAAGGAGAACTCACTACCTCCCATGGCAACCTATTCCACAGACTGATCGCCCTCACTGTCAGAAAGTTTCTTCCTAATCCTTAATCTATATTGACTCCCTTGAAGTTTCATACCATTGTTTCTAGTCCTCCCACCTTATGCAAGTGAGAATAGGTACGATCCCTATGCAGTGCGACAACCCTTCAGATACTTGAAGACCGCTACCGTGTCTCTTCTTATTCTTCTCTGCTGTAGGCTAAACATTCCTAGATCCTTCAACCTTTCTTCATAGGACATGGTTTCAGGACCATTAACCATTTTGATAGCCCTCCTTTGGACTTGCTCTAGTTTGTCAATGTCTTTTTTGAACTTGAGTGCCCAGAACTGGACACAGTACTCTAGATGAAGTCTGACCTAGTCCAGCATACACATCAACCCATATAGATGGAGCTTACTAGTACAGGATGGGGCATTTCCTTTGACCATAACAGCATGCATATGTAGTGGACATGTAAAAAAGCAAAGAAATACTGGGCTCAAATCTATAAGAGTATGATTTTAATTTTAAAGAAGCATTTTTTATTTAAACCAGAACTGTTTTTGTTGGGTATAATAGATAACTCTTTGGATGATATTAATGTATTGGTTGATATTAATGTATTGGTATCATATATGGTGACTGCAGCAAGACTACTATATGCAAAAAAAATGGAAGGAGAAGGAGATTCCTACGGAATATGAATGGTTAATTAAGCTGGTTGATTTGGCAGAAATGGATAAATTGACGAACTTGTTAAATGATAGAATAACTGATAATTTTGTAGAAGACTGGCACCCTTTTATTAACTATCTACACGAAATACAAGTGTCGACAGAAGGTTTCGACTAAAAATGAAGAAGGCAGTCAGAAGATGACAAGAACAAATAAAGAAGCAAAGAAACAAGCGATATTAAGAAGGGAAGTCGGAGAAACGGGGGAAGTCATACAGAATAACAAAGCAATACACACCAAGAGAAGATACAAGAAACTGTATGACAGATATTGTCTAATTGTTTTTTTTTATGTCATATTGCTTTTAAAATCAATACAAAAAAACCCAGCATGCAGAAGGCAGGCGGAAAGGCCCATATTCTAAATTTATAGCAATATAGTCACGTAAGCTTAACTCGGGATGTGATCAGACACAGCAAAAAAAGAGCATCTCTGAGGCTGTTCAGAGAGATTGTTCATACACCAATCTGCCCCCCCTCCCTTTTCCTAAACACTCTGTGCTAGAAAAGGTGGATTACAGATGGTTTGGGAACACAAGGGCCACAAACACTCTTTCCAGGGTGCCTTAAGTCACCTCTTTTGTTATCTCTGAACACAACCTATGGTATATAAGATGAGTCTCTCACTTCCAATATATACAGTAGTGTAACAATGATAGGTAGTTTTAAAGGTTATTTTGTAATATAGGTATTATAGAGCTGTAATCATTTTACTTAAATATACATTTTTAAAAACTTAAAGACGCATATATGAAAGGATAAAATGAGACTACTTTTTCAGTGGGATCACAGTGTTCAAAGTGAAGCTTCAAATAAAGGAAAGATTTTTAAAAAGAAAGGAAGATTTCCTCATCATATAGTAGGCATGCATTGCTGCCCCCACAAGCAAACACAGTGGGATAACATTGGCTCCCAAAAAACTCCTTCAACTCCCATTACCACTTCTGTCCCACTTGTGCCTAGAGGGTCCCATAGCCTCTGTTACCCAAAATCTGAAGACTTCATTCTGTTTGGTCTAGTGCAGTGATGGCGAACCTTTTGAGCTCGGTGTGTCAAAATTCACAAGAAAACCTAGCTTAACTCGGATGCTGTGTCACATCTAGAAATATCCATAATTTTGTGATATTTGTAGCTCTAGTAACAAAGTTATATTTTTGACATATATATATTTTATTAAAAGTGAAAACAATTCTTTACATTTGCTAAATCTTCAATTGAAAGTTCGTATTTCGTACACTTCAAGAACAAGCAAGCACGACACGCCCAGGTGCCAGGGTGACCATGTGTGTCACCCAAAAGGGTTTGGCATGTCACCTGTGACACGCGTGTCATAGGTTGGCCATCACTGGTCTAGTGGTTAGGGAGCTGGACTCTTACCTAGGAATACCAGGTTTGATTCCGCCCTCCCCCATGAAGCCAGCTGGGTGACCTTGGGCTAGTCACAGCTCTCTCCTGAGCTCTCACAGCCCCACCTACCTCACAGGGGCCGCATCACCATTACAAGCTTAATTCGGTTTCGATACGGTTTCAATCCTCGCTTTCCGCGTGTTAAATCATCCCAAAGCGTTGTAAATGTTAACCCCCATTTCAACAGGTCTCACTCCGGTTTGTGCGCTTGATATGTATTACATTTTTTACTATTGGGACCGTACCATTTTAAGGGATGAGAATCCATGTTTAGGGTTTTCCTCCCCCAATAGCTTGCTTCCAAAGATAGTGATTCCAGTGTAAAAATCCACCCTTTACAGCAGCCACTACACTGTAGCAATCCAGCCACTTCACACCTGATAACAATGTTGCAATTTTGTGCAATTCTAGCTCTTTGGAGTTCTGACCTTTAGAAAGGGAAAGGAAAGCAGTGCAGGTTCTGGGAGATGTGTGAATGTTTAAAGCAAGGGGGCTTGAGTTGCCACTGCTGCTGTGTGGCCTGGGCAATGGGGAGAGGAGAGGAAAGAATCGCTGGCTGCCCGCTGCCGTTTTTCCTCCATCCAGGCATGCAGCAGCCATCCAGCTAGGCTCTGTGAAGGGGTCCCTTATGGGTGGCGCGTTCACGCCAGGAGGAAGAGAGGAGGGCAGCCCCAAAAAAGCAGCTTTCAGAAAGTAGCCACTTGAGTCCCCCCTTTGAGTCACGTACGCCACATACGATCCTCAGAATCCGGATCGAATGCGATTGAGTTGAAAGTAATGGGATCAGGCAAATTCACGTTTGCATCCGGTTCTATTATTTCGGTTTAGGGAAACTGAATTAAGCTTGTAATGAGGATGCGGCCAGGGTGTCTGTTGTGGGGAGAAGACGAGAAAGCTTTGGCAGCCGCTTTGGATTCCCTTAAATGGGTGAGAAACGCAGGGTAGAAACACCAGCTCTCCTCCTCCTATTCCTCTTCCATTGACTGTGTGTTTTACATTTATATTTACTGAATGTCTAAAGCCACCCAATAACTATTTTTTTCTGACTTAGAGATAAACATTTTTTTAAAAAAAAACATAACTTTATATAAAACAATAGAATTAAAAACATGCTATAAAAACAGTATAATCAGATTTACAAACAAGTACAGATGAAATAAAAATGTCTCCACCTGGCACTGAAAGGCATATGAAGATGGTGCCACGTACCGTGGGCCACAACAGAGGTTACATTTTCATCTAAGCATCTTCAAACAAGTTCTCGTTTCCTCCTGTTCAGACAATCTGCACAGACACCCAGGAAAATAAACTGATATTTAGCACTGTCATTCTCAAACCCAAAAGTGAGTTCCTAGTCCTCATGGTTGCAACACTCATGAAAGGGTAGCATAAACACCAGAAGCTAGATGTTGCTATTTGTTCAATGTGAAGGCACGTCACTACCATATGGGAAAGAAAGATAAATATTGGAATAATGAATTTCAATGCTTATCCTCATTTTAATGATACGCTCAGGAACGATACATGTTTGAAGTTGAAAAAAGGCAAATACTAAAGGCAAAAGTGGGAAAAAACATCAGTCCCAATTTTAATCCAGCAGATACCACAAGCTGATCAAGGGGAGAATGGTGTGAAATCTGTGTGTTTTAATCTGCAACAAAGAAAAAAAATGCAAACAAAAAGCCATTCCAGGTCAATACCAAGACGATTAATCTGCAAATATAAACTGTTATTTATTCACTGTGTTTACCTATTGTAAGTTAGGCAAAGCATCCCACTGGAGGTGACTAACTAAAAGTCAGACTGATTTTATCATTTACAAGAGGCTGGGTCAGGGGAAAGATAAGATGAAGTATATATGGAATTAAAGCCTTTTTCCAGGCATTTCAAGTAATGAGCCCTTTAGCTGGAACACAAACAGCGCCTACAGTAAGGGGTCATGGGAAACAGAAGCTTCACTCACCCTTTTTCCTGGCAGATCTTCTACACTTGGGCGGAGAGAATTTTGTGTTTTGCAAGAAATAATGGGAGAAGGGAAGGGGGAAGGAAATTTAGAAAGGCATCTGCATATTTAGCTCTTTCCTTTTTTTAAGGCTAACAAAAAAGCACCCTTGTGTTTTAAAGGAAATGAAACACATTCCCTGATAAATTCCTTTGAGTCCTAAGAAGTTAGTGACACACACAAACATTGATTAGCTGCCTTTGATCGTAAAGCTTGGATCAGTCACAGGACTTCCAAGATTACACACATCGGCAGTTGGCTTCTCTTAAGCACACGTCACGTACAAAAGAAAACAGACATGTCCAGCCCGTTGTTTATGTAGAGTCAGAAAGCAACTCCTGGATTCTCCCCCCCTGGAATTTAGCAACAACTGGAGATAGCTGTGCTTGCTTATTCTATTGTCAAGGCAGCTTGGTCCCAAGAGTTCAACCAAGCTGAACTCCACTCTGGCACTAAACCAGATCTTAACTGGTGGTGGGGAAGTCACAAGGCATCTCTATGGACTACATGCTTCACTAAGCAGAGCTGACCTCACTCCACTGGAAGTTCAAAGACTAAAGACAAGACCAAAACCTCACAGAACATCAATGATGAACGCAATTATGAAGTATTCATAAGTATTATGCGGAAATGGGACATCCTTTACTCAGACACTGGCTGTTCGTAATTTGAATGTTTGAACAGATCCTCAGAGTGGCCAATTTTAGCTCTTTTGGAGCTAGATTTAGCATTTTTTCATGTTTTTAGCTTCTAAATTTTGTGCCTAGTGGTATCCTGCTGTTTAACACTTTTTAACGTTCTTTAGTTCCAATTTTAGCTCTTCTTGGAAATCCTGTAAATCCACCCTCTCAAGGAGAATTTGAAATACTGGCTGTAATGTCAGTCCATCTCAGAGAACTTGTTTTCAATAGGTTGAAGATATTCTGGAGGAATATACCTATATGCGGTTTTGATTTGTTTAATGGAATGTCAATCTTCACTTGCCGACTTTCTGATAGGCTATCCTAGCTTGTCCTTCCGTTGTGTGCTTGCAACTTATGAATGCCATCAGTGGGTTGAGCAATATATTCCATACATCTTCATTCTCCTCCTCAATCCCTGTGTGTAGTGTCAGTGTTTACTATGAGTCCTGGGAAGTGAAGATGGGAGATCAATCTGGTGTCCACACTTTGGGATGATGAATCTATCCCAGACCTTGCCAGTGCTTTCCTCTACACTGGTGAGGTTCAAATAGCCTCCATTATGGAGGCAATCACAGAACCACAACAATGATGCCAATGTGCTTACATGGCACCATTGTCACAGCAACCAAGCAATGCAGTGAGCAACCACACTGGTGCCACCCACTCACGAGCTCCATTTGAACATCTTCTACCCAGAAAAGGTGTGAATGGGAGTGTGCAGGGCTTTCCCAGCCCTGCCACTAGTATAAAAGTAAGTGCAGGGAGAATTCCTGCATACATGGAGCCAAGTCTGGTCAAGAAACAGCTCCTCGTGTGCGGTGCAGATGCAGCATCCGAGAGCTTCCCTGGAGTTCCCCTTGCAGGTAATTGTGAATTTGCCCCAACTGAGCTTGTTGACCATCATAAACGTTATCTTTCAAACACATTTAAGTAGCATTGAATCTGCATGAAGCTCAAAAGATCAGGGGTGTGAATGAACTCTGAAATCCTTCCCAAACACATTCCTGGAGCAAGCACTCAACCACAGTTAATCAGTATGCTACTGCCTATGTTGTCTGTCATTATGGCTTTTAAGCATCCTCTTTTAAACCACAATATGAAAATACAACATGTTGTTGGGAAGCTTGGATGTACCAATGAACAGATGCTTAAAGAAGCAAGCTGCAACCAATCTTTGTTCTCCGATTGTAATTTAACAGTTTTCAAGCACTTGAACAGCATCCTTCTTCCTAACACGGCATGATATTAAAAGTACAACTGCTAATTATATTGTCCTGAAGGACTCTTTAATGACAGTGCCTGGCGCAAAGAAGAGAAATTTAACTCTTCCTTCTTCAGCAGTTGGCAACACCATCAAGCATGAGTGAGCAAAATACAGCTGGACCCCCATATCCACTGATCTGGTAACCCTAGGGCCACTTATCCGCAGTGTCCGGATCAGCCTCTCCCACCCCCTACCCCCTGCTGGTGCCATTAGGCCTACCTGAGGCTTCCCGGAGGCCTTGGGTAGTTGCAAAATCCTGCAAAACTGCACTCAATGTCCCATGATGCCTGAGAAATCCTATCTTTCAAACTTCTGCGGTTTCAAATATCGGCGGTTTTCAGTAACTGTGGTAGGATGTGGAACTGATCCTCCGTGGATAAGGGGGTCCAACTGTAGTATCAGGTAAGAAAATCATTGGAAGCAGCAACAGCTTAGAGGTAGAGAGGACTTGAAAATCATTGGAAGCAAAGGACTGCAAGTTCAGTGCCTTCATTTCCCAAGAAGACAATAAGAACAAACTACTTCTGTAGCTACCTTTGCATTAACAAAAAATGAAGCGGCTCAGAGAAGACATAGAGATGGGATTGTTCACAGACCAGTTTGCCCCTCCTCGTCTCATTAGCATTCTGTACTAGAAAAGGTGGATTAGAGAAGGGTCGGGAACAGGAGGGTCACACACTCTCTGAGGGGTCTCTCAGGAGCCCTCAGATGCTGCTGAAGTTAGAACATAAGAACATAAGAGAAGCCTTGCTGGATCAGGCCACAGCCCATCTAGTCCAGCATTCCGTCGCACACAGTGGCCCACCAAATGCTCATGGGCATCTCAAGCAGAGACAAGGACAAACCTTCTCCTGCTCTCGAGTCCCAGCAGATGGCCTTAGAAGCGCCCCAGTTCCTCCCCCCCCCCCAGCCTGAAGGATGCACCTAGGCATTCGTTCTAGTAGCCACTGATACATTTGTCATCCATAAATTTGTCTAAACCTACCTTAAGGCCATCCAGACTGGTAGCTGACTGGTAGTTGTGGGGACATTGTTGTTTTTCAATGGCCTCTCTGGAAGCCAGCTCATGGAATCCCTTTCCCTTGACTATTGTTTGTTTGTTCAAACAAGCTCTTGTTGTTTTCAGTCCGCATGAGACGCACAAGTCTTTCGTGTTCACGTTTCCTTTTTTCTATAGTGTGAGGTCATCCCTGCATACACCTTCCTGCATTCACATGGTATTTTGAAATAAAACAACTTCCCCTCAACTTTAACAAGGACCAAGGCCTGTTTCTCAGCAGTATCTGGAAACCCTTAAACAGAAACAAGCAAAACAGAGATTCACACCCTAGCCCAGCAACCACACAACTGACCGGTCACTCACTCTCAGTAATACTAATACTAATTAAGCAGGAAAGCCTCAACAACCTGCCATTAACACTTCCACCCAAGGGAACAGCAGCAACATATTACAGCCAGGAAAAGACCAATGCCTCATTAACAACATAAAGAAAAGAGGAACTGCCGAAGAAACAGCAGGCATCTGTAAGAAGGGAAACAATATGTAGGAAGTCACTTGTCACTTTTGACTCTTCAAAGAGCGAAATACTCTAAAGATGGATACTGCAGCTATATCCAAAAGCTTAGGTTCTCAGAAGAAACATGGAACACGACATAACAGCCCACAAAATGCTACAAAGAAAACTGGCCACAAAATCGTAGATGATCTTAACCCACTCTCAATTCCCTGCAAATGGCCTTGAGAGGCATCTTGCCTGCCAGCCTCTCCAATCTGGAGGCAGTACCTCGGCATTCATTCTAGTAGGCACCAATGCCTGTCCTCCATGAATCTGTAAGAACAGAAGAAGCATGCTTGATTGAAATAAACAGCCTTGTCTATTTCTGAGGTCCCAGATGGACAAGAAAACAATAACTTTTTCCAAAGTGATGTGAGCACAAGATTATTCCATTATTTTTATAATTCTGAATGTTTTAACTCCTTAAACAACTTATTCTGCCAGTAGTCATTAGCATGTTCTCATTAGCAAAGGGAATGAAACCACATAAGCCATCCCAATGGTGAGAAAAATAAAATTTAAAAAACTGTCCTTGGTGACGCTGAAGGGAATAAACTGCACTGCAGAGAGGACAGACGAAGCAGAAAATCTTTCTGAATTAATTGCAATAGGAAGCTACTCGGTTGACATAACAATTCCCAATCAATAAAGCCCTAAGAGAATCGATACAGAAGCAGCACAAATCAACTTCTTCCATTCCAGACACATTCATGGGAATGCTTTCTTTTTAAAATTGAATAGATGCTATTTATCTCCTGCAAAAGAAAATGGTTGAAATCCTGTATTAACTTTCTGGAACTAAAATTATCTCCATTTTGTAGGACTTAATTTGCACAGAATTGTTTAAGAGTGCAGTGTATACATTCGATAAAAAAAACCAAGGCCAGATTAATATCTGTAAATAAAACCTGATTTGTCTAACTTGCGAATGCATCCAGAGGACTGGGACAGATAATGATAATGTGAATGACACAGAAAGACAATGGCAGGATCCACATGGTGCTTTTATAGGGCTGTGAACGTACAGTGGGGGGCAAGGTCTATACAACCCTGTTCCCCTATGGCACATCTGATGCATGGTCAAATGTGGTATCTGCGTATGACCACTACTGCCTGAGTTTTTAATTGCATTCTTCTCAGTTTAATTATTAACTTTGAAATGTCCTTTTCTAAGTGGAAGTGTGGTATTCATTAAGGAACTGTTACTCATTGCACAGATTAATGTGAATGAAATCTTAGCTAAAACTTACAGCAATAACTCTGATTTGTAGAAGCCTTTTGATAGTAGGGATGTGCATGAATATTTGAAAATTCAAAAATCCAATTCGAATCCAATAAATGTTGACATTCGAATTCGAATTGGATTTAATAACATTTGAATTTAGACATTCGAATGGATTTCAGATGTTCCAAAACATTCGTTTGAATGATTTGAATGTGCAGATACGTTTGTATTACAAGTACTATATGTATTTACGCTTATAATACGGGATGAAAATGGGATAATACAGGATAAAACAGGACGTATACGAAATGCGCACAGATACAAATGCTGGCAACATTTGTATCTTTAAATATGAATCTAACATTTGAATGAATAGATTCGCCATGACTTGTTAGCACCCAACATACACACACACACTTGCCCAATATTTTTTCAGAAAAGGACAGCTTTCTTGAGATATATTTGGGGGCTCCCCAAGAGTGACTGTTATTAGACACCACCATCTCTATAAGATACTGCTTCATCTCTATAACAGTTTGTAGGCAGAACCAAATGATGCTTGCAAACCCCCTTTCGACGCAGGTTACTATACTGTACTGTGCAAACAACACATACCCATTTGAAAATAATTTGTTCACAACCTACAACACAATGTGACTTGCAGAAAAGGTTCTTGAAATTCTGATGTGGTTTCTTCTGACCTCAATGGAATTTCTCAGGCCCTGGACAAAAAGCGCCCCCCTAAAAATAAAAATTTCCTTCTGAAAAAGACTGTCAAAATAAACAAATTCCAAAACACCATGAGAAATATGTGCTTCCCTTTAGTGTACAGAGTGCAGTATTTTCAACAGTAGCAAGTATGCAACGCATTTAAACTTCAGTTCACATGTGAAGGTAGTGGGATCCCTAGTCATATTGAGAACAGATGGTTGATGTGCACCAGAAGACGAAAGCCAGTACGGAAGTTGTACAGGAAAGAAAGAAAGAAAGGGTGGGATATACTAGATTTAGTGTTGCATTCTCTCGTCCTTTCTATCGGGATCCTGGAGCCCTGAGAGGCAGGAGGGAAGCAGCAGAGAGAACTGCTGCTGGGAGGACTCTAGGATGAAGCAGGGAAAGGCAGCGCAACTGACGCTGGCTGGGAACAGCTGTGGGCTGTTGCAAAGGGAGCTTTGGAAGCTGAGGGGAGCAGCTATGAAGCTGTTGAATTGGAGGTAGCAGACTGGGGGCTGCTATGAAGGTCAGTCTGGATCCCTGTTTCCTGAAGTCCACCACGTGTTTGATGGTGGATCCGATCAGCTGGAAGATAGTGAGTGACCAGGCAGGAGGCAAAGTACAGGCAAAAAGACCAAGGGTTGCCTGAAGACAACTTTGCTGAACTCTGGAAAATGGCCCACTTCAGGGCACTTTCTGTGGCCATGAGGAAGTGTCCCTGGCCCCAAGCTTCAAGGGCAGGAAACTTTTGTCCCCTGGCTTCAATGCAGGACTGGGCCAAGCCAACTGCGAAGCAGGTCGTCACCAACACACTGCACTGCCTGCCATCTTCCTAATCCAGAAGTGTATGTAAACTGCCAGACACACCTTGGACAAATATCACAGAGACATATAGGATACTGCATACTGATATTGTGTTTCTTTTCAAGAAGGGGAATTAGCAAATGAAAACACATTAGCACCATCTTCAAAAAATAGTGTCACAGAGGAAATTTTAAACATGCATAGACCACATATTGTGTGGACTTCCTCAGATAAACTGCTACTAACACCTGGGTATGTTTTCAACATTAGCAGGCAGGGAAAGATGCTGGCTTCCAGAAGCAAACGGCTTCATTGTACCTTTGCCTAAGGGCACCAGTGATCATTAGAAGCTGACTATTAAAATGTCACCACATACGACTAACCAACAACAATTATAAAAGCAAAAACGTCAAGCAGGAGTGAGTGCAGATTGACTGTATTTATTAGATTTTCTGCAGAATTTGGAAATCTGGACCAAACAGAAGGCTGTACATTTGAAGACAATGACATCTTACAAAATAACAAAAAACCTCTTGCATGGAAAAATAGCACTATTTCTAAAAAAAAAAAAAACCCTCTAAGTAATGACAAGGATAACTTTGAGCTCACCTCTAAAGCCCTATCCATGCAGTTTTCTTGGCAACGCTACAGAAATAGTTTGCCTTTACCTTGTTATACCAAGATGCTGGGTATCAAACACATGATTTTTGGCTTTCTAGGTGGTAGCTCTACTGCTGAGCTATGAAAACATTTTCCACAACAAGGCTGTTCATCTTTTAAGGCCCCATAAAGCTCTCCTGTTGCTTACACTAGCAAATAAACTATTATTCTTGAAACCATAACAGAATCAAGGTTTCAAATTTTTAAAATATGTTTATAATCACAGCATGCAAGGCTTTGTGTACCACTGGTTTCAAAAGTAAGCCTAAAGGAATGGTACTGTTTAATTCTCCCTTTACTCATCAGTTTAACTAGATTACCCTCTCCCCCCGACTCTACGAAAATGAAAAAAAAAGTATTGTTATTCAGACCATGCAAAAGAAACAGAAATAGGTACCTAAAATCTTTCTCCTACAATCTTGCTTCCAGAAACTAAGCAATGGTGAACTTATCCGTTTTCCACTATAAATAAATTACAGTGTAGACATAATAAACGTGTTAGGCTCAAAGAAATAAGGTTTGTTTCGGGTTCAGCGTTTTCTTATTTCATTATTCAAATGCAGCTGCCCAATTCCCCACATTTTGTTATCAGATGAAGTTAACCTACTGGCACCAGGTAGGTTCACTGAAGTAGTATTAGGGTGCTTCCATACCTGCTGCCGAGAAACAAATTAAGGTAAATCTGTTTCTCAGTGATCCGACCTCCCGAGGATCCGTCCCAAATAGAAACAGTTCCTCAGAGGCCCCGCATGTCCTCACACACACAGGGAGGATGGATTTGGCAGTTCTGGCTCTTTGAAAGTTCTGACCTTTACAGAGGAAAGGAAGGGAAGCTGCAGCATTTCTGGGAGATGTGTGAATGCTTTATGGCTGTGTGTGCAGGCAGCAATCCCTGCCCCTTTTGCCACGGAGCATCCCCAAGGTAAATGTTGCGAGGTAAACCCGCGACTTCCAGAAAGAGCGATGAAACTCTTCTTTAAAGGGCACGCATTCTGTTGTGGGTTTTCCTGCTTTTGTAGTGCTGGAAGCTCGTTAAAAACCCTGGCATGGGGGCGCTCAGAGGCAAAAGAAGATTTTTAGCAGACTTTAAATTGCTTGGGGACAGGCCCTTTGAACAACACGTAAACCACATCCTAGAACTGTGTCATAACTAAAAAAAATCCCACAAAACAGCTATCTGGAGCTTCTAACTCTAGCAAATCTCCAACAGATAGTAAAGGGAAGGTAACTTCACCAAGAAATGGATGCATCTATGAATGGCTGTAGTAACCAGGAAGCAATTATTGCTCAATTGCACCATCATCAACAACAAATGCTATATGAAAGGAATCAGGAGACACAAATGGGAAGAGTAAGTTATGTTTAAGTTATCTGGTCACATGTTTTCTATCCTTTCGCTTAGCCCCAAATCCACAAAGTCCTGCTTCATGCACTGACACCTATTGGATAGGCCCTCTAGGTGGTGCCCCAACCCTCAAAAGGTAAAGGCTGGAGGGCTATGAGAGCACTTTCTTTCCTACAACACCCAGCCTGTGGAATGGCCTTCCTACTATCAAATATCATCAGTTGATACATTAAGGCTCTGATGATATGATTATTGGATGGGCCTGCATGCCTGTACCTCTCGATCATGCTGTGTTTTATTTTTCTACATGTCCTTCCAATTTAATGTATAATTTTCTTGGGTTTTTTTAGTGTTTTATTGTGGACCTCTTCAAGTCTTCAGAAAGAGGCACAGAGTAAATACAGAAATAAAGAATAAAAACAGAAAACTAAAGCTTTTGTCATGGTTGCAATTTAGATAAAAATTTTGCAGTTGGCAATGTGACACTTCTCATGCAATAAAACTTAATATACAGTTGGGTTTATCATGGTAGAACTTGAAAATAGAAGCCAGAAGAAGAAGAGTTGGCTTTTAGACTCCACTTCTCACAAAAAGGGTGAGAAAAGTGGGGTATAAAAGCCAACTCTTCAGACTCAAAGCACCTGACAAATCTTCTGTTCTTTCCCCCACAACAGAACGCCCTGTGAAGTACATGGGGCAGTGAGAGCTCAGAAAGCTGTGACTAGCCCAAGGTCATCCAACTGGCTTCATGGAGGAATGCAGAATCAAACTGGGCGATTAGTAGAAAAGGGTCCTTCATTCTAACCATAAATGCACACATTCTGTACCCTGCAAGATTCCCTTTATATTTATCATTAACCGTATCTGTGGGTAAGCCTTTAAGTAGACAGTTCTAAATTTATTAATAGTTTAATTTCTCATAGATGCAACCATCTGAAAAATGTAACTGTAACTGATTCCTCCGCGAGATGGTATATACGGTCTAGTGCTTTTGTACTTGGTTCTTGCGCTGAAATGTCCCATAAATGTACTTTAACCAAGAAAAACTGACTTTATCCTACACTCTTTGAAAAAAACAGTTTGCATGTAAACCAGTACCACTAGTCATTTGAGTTAGCTGTGTCAGCTGTTAGATAAGGTGGCTAGTGTAAGAGAAAGGTCCTTTTTGCACTGGACTCTATCCCAGATTATATCCCAGAAGAGGTGCATGGTCTGCATGCTGGTGCAGAGTATGGCAGAGTCATAGGGTCAAGTGCAGAAAGGGCTAAAATTAGCCATGGCTCACTTGAACTCCAGTGGAGGCTCATAGCTTTCAGGACGGGTTGTCACAAACCACAGCTGGGTGATTGCTGGTTACAGGACATGCGCTTTTCTTTGACATACCGATGCAAGACCTGCCGGGGTAGTGCGTTTTCAGGGTCTGTGGTGAACAGCCAGCCTTCAAGTCTCAAAGACACACTCCCATCAGATTGCCGTGTTATGGACACATTTAGGTAGACTGAAAAAGGACCTTCAAAACTTGTCTTATAAGTTTGCTAATGAGTTAGAGATTGATTTGGTTCAGACTTGACAGCCAAACCGCATCTGAGATACTATCTTAATAGCAAACCTTCTACCTCCGGGGTTTAAAAAAGGGAGCAAAGCTGCTAAATAAACTTCAGCCTTCTGAAAGGCAAAATGCCTTTGAGAGAGGCATGCTAGGGAATAGTGAAATGTGACACCAGGATCGTATCCATGGGATGTTTAAAAAATGTGGTTCAAAAGTAGCTTTGAGTGGTAGCAGACCAGACAGTCAATAAACCTGAAATGAACAAAATAAACTAAAAACCAAGAAGTTCCAGGGTAATTTTAATTCAGAGTAAATTCAAATTTAAATCATGAAGTAGAGACTCCGCACAGATTAAGGCCTTTGCAGTACACATCTCTGTTTTAGATGAATCCTGATCCAGATTAAGGATCTAATCCTGACCCTAACCATTAATCTGGATCACTGGTAAACTTCTTTAATTAGATCTACCAGTGGACCAGTACAGTGCTGATCCAGAACACCGGGAGCGTGCGGATAGCACGGCTTCCATTTTGTACCTATTGAGGAAATGGGGCTTTCAGAGAGCATTGCTGAAAAGCAATCCCCAGGGGTCCTGAGGCCAGGAACTTTTGTTCCTAGCCCTTGGAGACGTGGGGATTGGGGATGTGCACAAATAATCATAACATTTGTTATTCATATGAATTTGGATGAATTAGAACATTTGCACACAAATCAAATGTTACGACATTTGTACATTAGCATTTGTATGAATACAAATGTTCCAAACATTCGGACATTTATTAAACTGGGGAGGTGGGAGAGCGTCTGCGTCTGCAATGGATCCAGATTGCATTTGACATGGACTAAAAGTGGATTCAGGTCGGATTTGATGCTTTCAGAGAGCGGATTTGTTATGGGACATGGGACATATTGGATACGTGTTCGTATCAGATATGTATTAGTTCATATCGGATACATATTGGATATTTGCACAAATTTGTAAGAATACATTCATATAGAATAGAATCCTACCACATTTGAAGGGGGTCTATTTGAATGAATACGGATTTTCTAACATTGGATTTGTTACGAATCGAATACCAAAACAACCATTTCTGCACAAACTTACAGCTGCAAGGCTCATGCAAGCTTTGAGGCCTCAGCGTGGGCCGATCCCAGCCACTTCTTCCAACAGTCAGGATCAGTGGCTATGACTATCCTCCACCTACAGATCCCTCCACAGAGATCTCAGACTTTATCTACTAGGACAGAAAGACTGTCCGTGCAGGATGGCCAAGAGGCACCTCGGCCTCGGTAATAATCCTTCACATAAACTGAGAGAACCACTCTGAAGGCAAGGTGGGTAACAAAATATGCCTTTACCCATATAGAAGCACAGACAGGAATGGTGCAACTTACCTAGTATCATCCCCACACTGGGGAGTTCTCTGACAGACCAGAAAAATGATTGAAGTGGGGCAGTTTTGGTCTATGGGAGGACCCACCAGTGCAGAAGCAATGCAGCTACATGGAGGTTTCCCTCACACCTGGGTCCCCCACTGGAGAAAACAGCTTTGGTTGCCACAGTCTAAAGATACATACAGAAGAGGTCTCAGAGAGCTCAGGATTAGTAGATGAAGTGCCAAGGGCCCTGCTTGCGCTCACCTCATAAGACTATTATAATAATAGCATTCCCATGAGGTAAAGTTAAAAGCACAGAGGGAGCCATTGGCACTTCAAGTGCTAGTGTAATCGTGAACAAGACCACCAGCACTTGAAGTGTGGATGGCCAGGCCCAGGCAGGCAGGATTGCCACAGCAACAGTAACAGCACTACGTCCACTCAAAGCATCACATCCAGAAGAGGGGGTGAACACTGCTGACTGGGAACTCATTAGCTGTTCCTGATCAAGACGTGGACAATGTTTTAGCCAGTGAAAGTCAGTGAAGACTGGGGCAGGCTTAGTGAGTTCTGGGAATCCAGCAGTGGTGGATGCCCTCCCTGTCCCAGGAGCAGCTGGAACTGCACCACGGGGTAAGCCAGTTTGGTCTTGTGGTTAGAGAGTGGGACTCTTATCTAGTAGTCTCCTGGTTCAATTCTGCACTCCCACATGGAGCCAGCTGGGTGATTGTGCTAGTCAAAGCTCTCTTTCTGAGCTTTCACAGCCCCACTTACCTCCCAGGGTGCCTGTTGTGGGCGGAAGAACAAAAGGTTTGTCAGCCGCTTAGAGTTCCCTTAAGGGTGAGAAAAGCCGCATATAAAAGCCAACTCTTCTTGCAAACAGGCTCAAATAATACCAGGCCCCTTTACTGTGAGCCAGTTTGGTCTAGTGGTTAGGGAGCCAGAATCTTATGTGGGAATACCAGGTTTGATTCCGCCCTCCTCCATCAAGCCAGCTGGGTGACCTTGGGCTAGTCACAGCTCTCTCCTGAGCTCTAAGAGCCCCATCTACTTCACAGGGTGTTCTGTTTTGGGGAGAAGAATAGAAGATTTATCAGCCACTTTGAGTCCCATTAAATGGGTGAGAAAAGCAGGGTAGAAAAGCCAACTCTTCTTCTACTACTACTGTGCTTCTGGCTCACTGAACAGTGGTTCAGGACAAACCTAGACAGCATCGGTCGGATCAAGCACTGCATGTTTTCTGCGCCCAAAAACGTTACTCAGCTGCACACCACTGGGAAAGGTGATGAAGCCAGGGAAAGTGTGCCTCTCCACGTTATTTCTAAAAGTGACAAGGGTAGAGGTTCTACCAAACAGCAGAATGTAAACAGCTCTGATTGGATGTCACAATCGGTTCCCAGAATTAAGCCGTCAATCCCTTTCAGAGAGAACAGCCAGGCTAAGAGAGTGGGACACCATATCTGAGGTCTCAAAAAATTTCTCGGAAGAATATGACATTCCAAGGCATGAAGCAATGACCTCTCTTCCCTTCCCTGATTGAAAAGTGTCTTTGGCTAATTGAAAGCATATTTCAGTCTGCTCAGAGCCAAACCAGACATAAGAAATGTGCCTTATCCATGGTGGCGGCTCGACGCTGGAATGCCCTCCCCAAGGACGCTCAACTGGCACTGACAGCAAAATCTCTCTGGCACCAGGTTAAGACATTTTTATTTTCCTAGGCATTTGATTTATGGCCTCTCTTTCTCTTAAGTGTTCTATTTTACCATTGCTTCCCATTTTTTATGGCTGTTTGAAGGGTGACTAGGATGATGACGACAATTATATTTTATTTTCATTCCTGTGAACTACCCAGGAATCCACTGAATGAGCATGCTCAGTTTTTAAAATGCAAACACTAAGGGCAGGCCACGTCTGACAGTTCTTCAGATCAGAGCAGGTAGGAAGGGAGAAAGTTAACCCTGAACTTAGGATGCCTTCTCTAAAGCAGTTACAGTATTTTAGAAGAGGAAAAGTTGGCTTTTCTACCCCGCTTTTCTCACCCATTTAAGGGGACTCAAAACAGCTGACAAAGCTTCTGTTCTTCTCCCCACAACAGAACACCCTGTGAAGTGGGTAGGGCTGTGAGAGCTCAGGACGGCTGTGACTAGTCCAAGGTCACCCAGCTGGCTTCATGGTGGAGGGCGGAATCAAACCCGGTATTCCCAGATAAGAATCCGGCTCCCTAAGCACTAGACCAAACTGGCTCACAGTTAGTTAGAAGGAAATCTCTCCTCAGCATCAACGGGCAATTTAGTCATCTTCAAAACAAACACCAAATCCAGAAGGAGAATTCTCTCTAAAATCACTTCAGAAAATACAATAATTATTTTTCTTCCCAACACGCTTCTAAGGCGTGATGTGTACAACACATTTATGGGGCCATATCTTCACCCCCAAAATGCAGGGTCTGTTGTACCTTGCTCCCTCTGATGCAATGAATGGTGCGAGAGATAAAGGTATTGTCTGCACAGACCCATATTCATCCAGCTACCATCCCACCATAAATGCATAACATAAGAACATAAGAGAAGCCCTGCTGGATCAGGCCACAGCCCATCTAGTCCAGCATCCCGTCGCACACAGTGGTCCACCAAATGCTCATGGGCATCTCAAGCAGAGACAAGGACGAACCTTTGCCTGCTCTTGAATCCCAGCAAATGGCCTTAGAAGTGCTCCACTTCCTCCCCCCAGCCTTAAAGATGCACCTAGGCATTAATTCTAGTAGCCATTGATACATCTGTCATCCATAAATTTGTCTAACCCTTTCTTAAAGTCATCCAGGCTGGTTCCTGTTACCACTCTTCCGGCAGCACATTCCATAAACTGATAACACTTTGGGTGAAGAAATACTTCCCTTTGTCAGATCCGACTCTCCTACCCATCCGCTTCATAGAGTGCCCCCTGGTTCTAGTGTTGTGCGATAGAGAAAAGAAATTTTCTCTATCCACCTTTTCTATAACGTGCATAATTTTATATACTTCAATCAGGTCCCCTCTTAAACGCCGTCTCTCCAGACTGAAGAGGCCTAGACGTTGCAGCCGGATTTTGTAAGGGATATTGTTCCAGACCCTTAATGCTCCTTGCTGTTGTTGGGTACCACTGAGTCATGGCTGATTCCTGGTTGACTGCATGGGCACCTCAATGCAGTTTTCTTGGCAGAGATACAGAAGTGGTTTGCCACTGACTACTTTTGGGGAGAGGCTGTGGACTAAACTGGCAAACCTCCATTTTCTAGGCAATTTGCTCTGCCACTGAGCTACAGCCATTTCCTAAGCGTTCCTTAAAGTTCTAAAGAAGTATGGCCCTAATGCCACCTAATGCCACTGTGACGTGTTCTGTTTTATGTATTTTAGTATATTTAAAATTGTATTTTATGTTCCTAATGTTTGTTCTGTAAACCTCCTAGAAACCTTTATTATTTACTAAATCCATATAGCTGTTCTGTAAGGACATAAATAGCACTGAACAACATACCATAGCAAGGGTGAAGTGCCAAAAGTGTGCAGTCATTCACCCAGCATCTGATTGGAGGAGGTACCATATCTCACATGTAAAATGTATGAGCTACAGGCAACTCCAGAACCTCTATTAAATGGTAGCAGTGCCTGCCCTAGACCTAAAGAAAGAGCAAACAATCCCAGAGCAGACAGAAAATTCTGCAACTTGGCTGTCAAGTAAGCAAAGAAGCACACAACACAGCTTTTAGTGGGAATTCTTATTTAAAGACACCTAGCAACAAATGAAAATGATGCCCCTTTTGAGTTTCAGAGCTTGGCCTTTAAAAGGCCTTTCGGAGCAGGTTACATCAGATGTTTAATCTGCGTACATTCTTAGGAAGTGTGACTTCTACAGAATTATAGTGTAACAAAAAGGGATGTGCTCCATCTTAAAACTATGAACCAGAACTAACAACGAGCAGGTCAATAGGTTTCCAGAGAAATATTTCTTCCACAAACTTTTGAACTCTTTCAGAGAGATTCTGCACTGACCACCAGTATACTGGATCAAGGAGATGGAGGAGGAGAGTTGGCGTTTCTACCCCACTTTTCTCATTCATTTAAGGTGACTCAAATTGACTGACAAACCTTATTTTCTTCACCCCAGAGAGCTGTGACTAGCCCAAGTTTACCCAGCTGGGTTCAAGGAGGAGTGTGAAATCAAACCTGGCGACTATGGGATATGAGTTCAGCACTCAAACCGCAAGACCAAACTGGCTCACTCCTTTTCAGAAGTACACCAGCCAGTGCAAAATTGCCTTCAAAACAAGCCTTTGTGAATCCCAAGTGAAAAGGAGACTAGGGGTGTTTTTCCACTGTCACTAAAAGTACCCATTAAGTACCCATTAGTGGGTACGAAACGATATTTCGTGGAAAAACACCCTAGCTTAGCTCTGGATGACTAATGGCAACATGGACACCTCCACACAGCGTAGTGTAGTGGTCAGAGTTAGGCTGGACCGCAGAAGTCTGAAAGTTCAAATTCTCACTTGGCTATGAAAATCTGGGTGGTCTTGGCCCGGACAGTGCCTCACCCAAAACTACCACATAGGACCACTATAAAGATAAAACAGAAGGGGGCAGAATGCCCTGAGTTTTGGGGAAACAAAGCATATAAATTACAGTAAAAAGTAACAGTCTTCCTTTTCATTGCCTTTTTGATTGAACCTTGAACTCTACCTGCAAGATTTTGATCCTTTTCACTTTGTGCAAGTGTTTTATACAACTTTTGACTGTTTTTCTTACTTCATGCTTTATTCTACCTGCATCTTTTATATGTTGCTATTTATCTCCTTCCCAGTGCTACCTGATTTTACAAATACCTATATTAGCTCAAAATTGCACTGATGTAAGAGAAACCAAGTCCTTAAATACGAGTGCTTCTGCACTGGCCGCTGAGAAACGGATTAAAGAAAATCCGTTTCCTGGTGATCCGTCCTCTGGAGGATCTGTCCAAAATAGGGGCAGATCCAAAGAGGCCTTGCACGTCCGCACATGCGCGGGGAGGACGGATCCTGCAGGCTGGATCTTCTGGGTGCTGTGCACCCATTCCCCAAGGCAGCCGGCCTCCTGCACTACTGGCATTGCCCCCGGAGCCGTGGGACTGGAGCATTCAGCTGCCAGTCACCGTGTTTTTCCGCCAGCGCGCAATGTGCAGGGGAGGGACTCCAGAGGCAGACCGGCCTGCCTCTGCCCCTCCCAAGATGGCGGCCACCAGCACATCCGTTCCCTTGCCTCTCCATGTGTGGAAGCATCCTGCTTCCAAACAGATCGAGGCAAGGGGACAGACTGAATTCCTGAGGACGTTTTTTTTCGGCGGCGAGACCCATTAAAGCCGGATCTCACGCGCTGCTGGGTGGAAGCAGCTGCCTGGAAGGGTCGCTGATGTGTCCCACAGTGCGGAAGGTAAGTTTTGTATGTGTCTTACACGTGTCCTTATTGTGTTCTTAATGTGGTTTCTGTGGCCAGTGTGGAAACACCCTACCTGAAGAAATAAATGATCTAAACTAAAATTAATTATCATGTTGGCTCACGTGGTAGTGTAGGCTCAAGTCACAGCTGCTGATTTTTATATAGTCAAAAGTGATTCTACAGAACCTCATAAAATTATCAGAAGATTTTTTTTCTTCATATTTGGCGAATTTCTGGTTTCCAGGTAAGCATTTAAGGGGCCAGAGTTTCAAACACTTACCTTAAAGGAAGTGCTTCTGATGTAACCGGTTTTACACACATAGGATCCACTTTGGAACCAGATTTAGGATCTCTTGTGAGGGTAAAACCCTCTTAAACTGTGTGTTGCCTACTGTGCAGAGCCCTGCATCTATGACATGAAAGTCCAGGACGTAAATTGCCTCACAGTAGAAGATCACTGGTTACTGTCCGCCACAGAGTTGTTATGCAAATAGTACAGATGGGAAGGGAATTTTTGTCAGCTTGATGTAGTACGTAAGATCTGGGCCCATTTCTGCTCTTAGCTTTACTCTGGAATATATCTCGGTATAGGGATCTGTTGTCTGCATACTGATACAGCAGGTCCCTGCCTGGGACCTGCTACAGTCTCCTCTACCATGCTGACAGCTGGCCCTTATTCCAGAGTATATTCCAGAATAATAAGGCCAAGAGCAGATTAAGGCCCTGGTTGGTGGTCTTTGAAAGGAAAAGGGGCCCATATAGTGTTGGGACCCACAACAGGGCTTTCTCTACATCAGCATCTCATCTAGGGAACTTCCTCCCCTTAGATACGCAGGTGACCCATCACTATGAGCCACTATGGCTTACAGGGGCTCCGGAGAGAAGGATGGTCGCAGATAGAGAAGGACATTATGTTTTGGGGCATTGCTGACTTTAAATCCCTACTCTGAAAGCTACTTTCTAAACTTCCCCAGTTTGTCGGTTTATAAATGGTTGTTTTGAGACCTTCCTTAAAATGTTGGCACCCTGTCCTAGGACCTCTGGAGCCAAGAGGATTATTATTGATGGCGATGAAAAAGGCCACGACAACCGGAACACAAACAAAACCGAGTTCATTAGCTGTGGTCACCTCTAAGGCTTAATCCGGCTTCAGTCCACTTTCAGAGCGAGAGGACGCACCAGCAAAAGGACCAGCCATGTTCTTCCCCACATCTATCCAGAGGTGAATTTTCTGAGCCATTGAACACTGAAAGAAGACAGCCCGCCGCTTGGCTGATGTATTCTCTCGCTCCGAAAGCGGACTGAAGCTGGATTAAACCTTAAGCGTGACCACAGCCGCCTAGAAGCTGCAACTGGACAAAGCTTTGCCAGCCTCGGTTTGCGCACGAAACGGACCTCGGAGTGGCCACCAAGGTCAGGACCGCTCTGATAGCCTTACGAGTGGGAAGCGGAATGATGGCGGGACGGGGACGGGACGGGGGGGGCAGGCGTTATATTCAATGCGGCGGCTGCTCCTGGATATTCCCCTCCCCTCACGCCCCCACCCACCCTCCCACCCACCCACCCACCCTCAAATTGCTTCCCCGTCCGGAACATGTACGCGAATGCCTCTCCCTGCCTGCCTGCCTGTCCGGGGCGCACAGACGGAAGGGAAGCCGCCGAGCAAACTTTTTCGGCCACCAGCAGGGGAGCCCGTCGGCTGGATCCATTCAAACAAAAGACAAAAGTCGGGGTTTCCCCCTCCCCTCCCCTCCCCTCCCCTCCCAGCTCCCCACCCCGCTTGCCCACCAGCCCCGCTACTCACTCCGGAGCGCCCCGATGAGGAGGCTGCCGTCCTTGATGAGCTCCTTGATGAACTTGTTGGTCCTTTCCAGTTCCACCTCGTGGCATTTCAGCCGCTCCCGAAAATCCGGGCTGTCCAAGTAGGAGTCGCTGAACTCCAGGGTAGGGAGACCCATGGCAAAGGGGATGCCAGCCCAGCCCTGCCCTGCCCTGCCCAGTGCAGGGACGGGATGGGTGGGGGTTGCGGAGGAGGAAATGGGGGCAAGCAGAGCTGGCACCGATCTGAGAGAGCTTTAAGGGCTGCGGGGCTGCATGCAGCTCTCCTCCTCCTCCTCCTCCTCCTCCTCCTCTTCCTCCCCAGCCAAGCGGCAGCGCGCCCGAGAGTCGCTGTCAGCCGGTTACATGGTGGGGCCAGCCGGGCATCGCTGCTGCTGGGGCTGTGCGGACGGCCCTCCTCCGGCGGGGTGGCGGCGGCGCTGCTGCGGTTGCTTCCGGCAGAGCCGGGCTGTCCTTTCCCCCTCTCCCTTCGAACCCGCTTTGGCCGCGCCAAGACGATCCTCCCCTCCAAAGTCAATCAGCGGAGACTCAGCCAGTCTGTCTTGCAGAAGGTGGTGGGTGCGCGCGGGGCGGGGAGAGGGAGCACGAAGTTCAGCTGCTCCCCCCGCTGCGGCCCAATCAAAACACGCCGATTCTTCCCTGCCTTTACGCCCCCCCTTTCCACCGTAGTGCCACGCCCCTTCTCTTTCTTCCTGCTTCCAAAAGTCTCCCTATCATCCATCCGTCCATCCATCCATTAATATCTATCCATCCACCCCCCCAAAGAAGAAGGAAGGGAGAAGAGTTAGCTTTTCTACCCTGCTTTTCTCCCCATTTAAGGGGACTCAAAGCGGCTGACAAAGCTTCTGTTCTTCTCCCCACAACAGAACACCCTATGAAGTAGGTGGGGCTGTGAGAGCTCAGAAGACAGCTGTGACTAGCCCAAGGTCACCCAGCTGGCTTCATGGAGGAGAGCAGAATCAAACCCAGTATTCCCAGATAAGACTCTGGCTCCCTAACCACTAGACCAAACCGTCTCAGGGGCTTTATTCAGGATTATATCCCAGAATAGAGAGTTGTTGTCAATGGCTGTGTCCAGACTTATTTATACTGCGCAGCAGAATGCGCAATCATGATCAGGGTGTGAGACACGATGATCAATGGATCATCATAGTGGTGTATTATTTGATTTCTACTGCACACTTAGCTTAATGCTGATTTAGCAACACTCGCACAGTATAAAGAAGATTCTAATTTTCCCGCCAGTCCAGGCAGAACTGCGAGAAGAGGCTAATGAGAGCAGGAAGGGCATCTCAGTTCTGATTGGCTGCCTCATCCCATGTGACCGCATGCTCCGACTCAGCTCTCGCAGTTTCTGAGAAGGAAGCTACAGAGCTGCTTTTTAGTCGGGATGGTGGGTTGTCTCTGCACAGCAGGTAAGCTGCGCTTTTTCCTTTAACTGTGGATTTATTCCGCAAGTCTAGAGGTAGCCAATATGTGGTGCAGGCTCCAGCAGTCCACTATAGTCTGCATGAGCATATGGGTCGCAGGTTCTTATTCCAGGATATAATCTGAAATAAGGGCCACTGTTGAAAACATATAAAACAGACACGCCAAGCGCAAGTTGGCATACGGCTAGTAGTTTGTCTTGAGATTTTGCAAGCTACCATAGGATGTGGCATAACTACCTACATAGAGCTTTACTAAAGTGTTGAATCATCCTCCTTTAGGGAGGACAGTCCTCCTTTTGCAAGTTCTGTTCTCCCTTGAAAAGTGTCCTCCTACATGTCCTCCTTTTTGATATTGGAAGCAAGGGCGGCTGCTTGAAAGATTGTAAGAGCACGTGTCCACCCTAAATCCACAAGGGGAGAAGAAAATCCCATTGATATTCTAGCTGCAGCACTTGCCGTAAAATTCAATATGAAGGATATTTCCAATATATTGTTACAAGATGATACATTGATGAAAAATATTAATTCAATGGAAAAGTACTTGTTTAGATAATATCTAAGTGAGTACTTTTTTCTTAACAATTATTATTAAAATTAATAGGCATGTAAGCATAATTACAAAATAAAATATTACAAATGTTTTTATTATGCATTTATCATATTATAGTGTATTATTGTTGCAATGAGTAAAATGTTTCTTTTATTTACGATATTGTTTTCTTCAATTTATTTTTGTCCTCCTTTTCGTTGTAAAAAAGTTGGTCACCTTAGCTTTACTGACAGTCAAATCAGGTGGTTAGAGAAAGGGAGACCCGCAGAAAAGAGTGGCCCTCCGTCCCCTAGTTCTGAAATCATCCTGGAAGAAGTGTATAGTGTATATTTGTTCTTAGAGTTGCAAAACACCTTAGATGAAGTGATGCAAAGGCCTTGTAGAACACACAAGAGGGATTGCTGTCTCCCTTTGTACGGTAGTTAATGACATTTGATAAATTGGTACATTGTAGTTGTGACTTTGTTTTGTGATTGATTGTTCTCTTTCAGGATAACAAGTGGGATAGAGAATCGAATGAATAGGTGTTTCAGCAATTTTTCATACTAAAGCAGGGTTTACCACTCTCTTCACCATCCATCAACTTCTGACCAACATCTCCCCTGGTTGGCATGACTGGCGCTCCTGTCGAAGCCCTGGTTTCTCTCTGGAATCAGGAGATGAGCAGGGCTATTGACACGATCGCTCCCAAGTGCCCTCGGCATGCTTGTGGAGCCCGAAAAGCTCCTTGGTACTCCATGGAGCTGCGGGCTATGAAACAGGAAGGTCGACGGCTAGAGCGCAGGTGGCGTAAATCCGGCTGTGAATCTGACCGAACACAGGTTAGAGCACACCATTGTGCCTACCATGTGGCGGTGACGGCGGCGAAAAAGAATTTTTTCTCCGCCACCATTGCGTCCTCGAGTAGCCGTCCAGCAGAGCTTTTCAGAGTAGTGAATGGCCTCATAAAACCAAGCTCAAAGAAGTATGAGCCAGGGCCAAGCAATATCTGCTGTGACAAATTTGCAAAGCACTTCGAGGACAAAGTCGCCCAGATTCGTAGGGGATTGGATGTCACAATTGGACAGAGTCCAGATGAGGCGTCCAGAGAACTGTCTGGTCCTGTTTGGTTGGATCAGTTTCAATTGTTGCAGCCTGAGGACGTGGACAAGCTACTTGCGGGGATACGGCCGACAACGTGCTCTCTAGATCCCTGCCCCTCATGGCTGATAAAGACTAGCCGACAAGGTATGACCGGGTGGATCCAGGAGGTAGTGAACGCCTCTCTGAGGGATGGGGTGGTTCCACTGGCCCTGAAACAGGCTGTGGTGCGCCCCCTCCTGAAGAGAGCCTCCCTGGATCCAGAAGATCTAAACAACTATTGCCCGGTAGCTAACATACCTTTCTTAGGCAAGGTTCTGGAGAGGGCTGTCGCTGTTCAACTGCAAGCATGCTTGGAAGAAGCTGATTATCTAGACCCATTTCAATCTGGCTTCAGGCCCGGTTATGGCACGGAAACCGCCTTGGTCGCCCTGGTTGATGACCTTATCCGGGAGAGAGACAGGGGGAACGCTACCCTGTTGGTTCTCCTGGACCTCTCAGCAGCTTTTGATACCATTGACCATGGTATCCTTTTGGAGAGACTACGGAGTTTAGGAGTGAGAGGCAATGCGTGGCACTGGTTCTGCTCCTATCTCCGGGATAGATCTCAGATAGTGACTGTGGGAGACACAGTTTTGACACCCTGGGAACTCACTTGTGGGGTTCCTCAGGGGTCGATCTTATCTCCCATGCTATTTAACATCTATATGAAGCCGTTGGGAGAGGTCATCCGGAGATTTGGAGTGAGGTGTCATCAGTATGCAGATGATACCCAGCTCTATCTCTCTGTACCATCTGAATCAGGAGAGGCAGTTGAAGTGCTTGACAGGTGTCTGGAGGCAGTAATGGGCTGGATGAGGGTGAATAAATTGAAACTGAATCCAGACAAGATAGAGGTGCTGTGTGTCACAGGGTCTCGGGTCCGGGTAGTTGGGAGATACCCTGTCCTTGATGGGGCTGCAATGCTCTGGAAGGGACAGGTGCGTAACTTGGGGGTACTCCTGGACTCTGCGCTAACACTTGAAGCTCAGGTGGAGGCCGTGGCCAGGAGTGCCTACTCCCAACTACGGCTAGTCCGTCAACTGAAGCCACTTCTGGATAGAGACGACTTGGCCACAGTTATCCATGCTCTGGTAACCTCTAGATTGGACTACTGTAATGCGCTCTACATGGGGCTGCCCTTGAAGACGGTTCGGAAGTTGCAGCTAGTGCAAAACGCAGCCGCGAGAGTGCTGACCGGAACATCTAGCCGGATGCACATCACGCCGGTCTTAAAAGAATTGCACTGGCTGCCAATTCACTACCGAGCCCAATTCAAGGTTTTGACTTTGACTTATAAGGCCTTAAATGACTTGGGCCCCAAATATCTAAAGGAACGCCTTCTCCCATATCGACCTGCCCGTGCCTTAAGATCAAGTGGCGAGGCCCTCCTGGTTGTCCCACCACCTTCAACAGTGAGGTTGGTGGGCACCCGGGAGAGAGCCTTTTCTGTGATGGCCCCCAGACTGTGGAATAGCCTCCCCCTTGAGATGCGTCAGGCCCCTTCCTTATATATATTTAGGAGGGCAGTAAAGACGCACCTCTTTGCCCTGGCCTTTGGCTAAGTTGTTAATGTTCCCTCCCTCAGTACAGACATAATTATTTTAAACATGTTGTATATTGTTTTATATGTACGGAAATTTTTAACGTCTTTTAATGTGTATTCTGTTTTAATTTGTTGTTTTAAAGTTGTAACCCGCCCAGAGACCTTCGGGTATGGGGCGGGATATAAATGTAAATAATAAATAAATAAATAAATAAATAAAAGGGCAACCAGAATGATCAAAGAGCTGGAAGACTTCCCTTACAAAATCAGGCTCCATCACCTCTCTTTCTTCACCCTCGAATGACAGTGTTTTAAGAGGTGAACTGACTGGAGTATATAAAACGTGCAAAAAGTGGATAGGGAAAAATTAGTTTCTCTGTCACACAGTACTAGGACCAGGGGGCACAGTATGGAGCTGATGGACAGGAGAGTTAGGACTGACAAGGGAAGCATTTTTTACCCAGAAAATCATCCATCTATGGAAGTTACTGTCAGAAGAAGTGGTGAATGCAATCATCCTGGATAGCTTTAAGAAGACATGAGACCAATTCATGGAGGACAGGTGCATGTGTATTGCCTTCAGGTTGGAGGGGCAGGCAGGATCAAGAACAGGTGAAGGGTTTGCCTTTGTCTTCTGCATGGAAATGCTCAGAAGCAATTGGTGGGTTACTGTGTGAGGCAGGTATTGGACTAGATGGGCTGAAGCTTAATCCAGCAGGGCTCCTCTTATGTTCTTATGGGTGGACTACACTTTTTAAAACCAATCTACAAAAATAGATCCAGGAAATTACAGGCAGGTCAGTGATGAATCTAAGAAATTACAAGTAATGGGTCCAAGAAATTATAGATTAGTTACCTTAGCAACAGTTCTAGGTGAAGTGATGTTGTTCAGCAAGGTACTTAGTAGCACTTGGAGACTAACAAGAAAAGAGTAGGTGGCATGCATCTGAAGAAGTAGACATGTCTACGAAAGCTCATGCCACCTACCCTTCTCTTGCCAGTCTCCAAGTGCTACTAACTCCCTTGCTGGTCTTTTCGTATCAGACTAACAAGGTTATTTCTCTGATATTGACCATCATTGTTGTTATTCAGTTAAGTTGAGCCCGACTCTTTCTGACCCTATAGTCCATAGCATGTCAGGACCTTCAGGCTCTGTTGTTTCCTAAAATTGGCCCAATCTCATGTTCATTGCTTCCATCTGTCTCATTCTCAGACATTTCCTTCTCCTTTTGCCTCAATCTTTTCCGAGTCCTATAAGAGAACAGAAGAAGAGCCATGCTGGATCATGCCACAGCCCTTCTAGTCCAGCATCCCATCTCACACAGAGGGCCACCAATTGTTTCTGGGCATCTCAAGCAGAAGAAAAAAAAATAAAACCTTCACTTTTTCTCAGTTCCCTATAGATAGCTTTGAGAGGTATCATGCCTGTAGTACATAGGCATTTATTCTAATAGCCATTGATATACCTATCCTTCATGAATGTATTTAATCCTTCCTCAAAGCTCATAGGCCATTGATATACCTATCCTTCATGAATGTATTTAATCCTTCCTCAAAGCTCAAAGGCTGTCTATGAAGGCTAAGTATCTGAGCTCCAGGGTTGATATTTGTCCTTCCAGTGATTAGTCAACATGCATGTAGAGAAGCAAGCACTGCTGAAGAAAAATCAGCATGGCTTCTACAAAGGTAAGACATGCTTTATTAACTTGTTGGACTTGTCTGAGAGTGTTAATAAACACATGGATAAAGGGAATCCAGTTGATATTGTCTGTCTGGACTTTCAGAAGACTTTTGAGGAGGTCCCACATCAAGGGCTCTTGAACAAACTCATTAGGTGTGGAATAAGAGGGCAGGTTCCGTCCTGGACTGGGAACTGGGTTAAAGAGAGAATAGCAATAAAGGACAATTCTCAAAATGAGAGCAGTAAAAAGTGGGTTCCCCCAAGGTTCAGTATTGGGACCTGTGCTTTTTTATTTATTCTTAGATGAACCAGAAGTGAGACAGCAAAGTTTGCTGATGACACTAAATTGTTCAGGGTAGTATAAACTGTAAGAAAGAGATTTTGAAGAGTTCCAGGCGTCCCTCTTGACACCGAGGGAGCGGACAACTAAGTGCCAAATGAGCTTCTCCAATGTTAGTAAGTACAAGGTGATCCACATTGGGGCAACCCCACTCTCAAATTACATCTATAAATCGATGAGGTCTGAGCTTTCTGTGGAGCCAGTTTGGTCTTGTGGTTAAAGTGCCAAACTCATATCTCATAGGCACCAGGTTGGATTCTACACTTCTCCACAAAGCCAGCTGGATGTACCTGTGGCAATCCCAACATAGTCCCGGGATATAAAAGTCCTTGGATATTGCTATGTCAGGAAAAATAACTCTAAGCTCAGGTTTTCCAATATACAGTAAGTTACCATGTTAGGCATTAGTTTCCAGTTTGTTTTTGTTTTCATGATTAAAATGCCCACTTTGCAAGCGCAGGGGCGGTGACATTGCACAGTTATGAGTATTATGCCACTGGAAGCATTCCAGGAGCGAGTGCCAGAACAGTAAGAGGCCAGGCTTGCCTTGGCATTTCGCCTGCCATTTAAACAAGATCCCACATTTTTGTCTTACTGCCTGGAGGCGACCTGAGTGATAGAAATAACTATTTACACTGCCTTATGACACAGATACAACCAAGTTTTAATCCACATTCAGACCACTATAAGGCTATCACCAGATGGCAGCTAAATATTACAAGCTATGGCGATATTCTGGAAGAAAGCACTTCTGGAATAATTACTATTTGCCCAGATGGCTAGGCAGCCGTGTGAGACAAGCAAAAGTACTTACCTGGCCTGGAGGCTTCCTCCTGCGATATCACTGGCACAGTTGCCATCCTCCACGCAGGTGCACTGGCCATTTTAGCTCCAGTTTGGCATCACACATGCACAGTGGCTATTTTCAAAATGGCAGATTGCAGAAGCTGTCATCCAGACTAGGGATACTTCTAGACACAGGGTGCATCCCAGACACCTTAATACTGTGCAGCGGAATATGTAGTCGTGGTCGGGGTGTCACCACGATCGAGGGATCGTAGTGGTGATGCATTATCCCATCGTAACCGTGAGTTTACCTTAATCCTTGATTAAGGACACTCCAAATTCGAATCTTCTTACCAGTCCTGGCAGGATGGCAAGAAGAGATGACAAGAGCAGGAAGGGCATCTGAAATGCAATCGGCTGCCTCATCCAATGTGATGGGCACCCCAACTCAACTCTTGCAGCTTCTGATGACCAAGATATGGAGGCTGCCTTTAGTCCAGACAGTGGGTTGTCGCTTCACAGCAGGTAAGCTGCGATTTTCTCTATAACTGCGGATTTCTTCCACAAGTCTGGAAGGGGCCACAGGCGAAAGCAGTGAAGGGACTGAGCTGCTTTGATTGCCTGCAGTAGGAGTGCAGCGGTGTTCTTACCTCTGCAGTAAAAAATGGAAGAAGAAAGCCATGGAGAGGAAAGGGGGAGGAAAGGGTGGTGGTGGAGGAGATCAGCACAGGCGGTGTTCCCATTAATAAATATTCAGATTTTAACAGGATCCTGCAGTGAGTCTTGTTAAAATCTGAACAGCGATTCCCCAGATTATCAGACATACAGTCTGCAGAGATGAGGAATCCTGTCAAAGTGTCAGGATGTTGGACCCTCAAGCTGGATTCAGGCCGGACCAAAGGGCTGGTAGAAATGCACCCTAAAATTCTGAGGAAATGAAATGATTTCTTTTTCCATGAACTGATTTTGAACACTTTAACTATGGAGCATTAGCCTTAGAGGTCACTAACAAAAGAATAGGGGAGAGGGAGTGTGCATCCCTATCACAGTAATAGCTTCTTTTCACTTTATAGACCCTATTATTTGTGTATCATCAAAACCTCCTGAATCATTTTAAGGATAATTTTTACAGTTTCTTCTTCTTTTTACAACTGATTTTAGGTAGAAAAACAAAATTTGCATATTTCCATACATTTGGCTATAAATGTGTAGTGGGTATTTATGGGGAAATGTGAGAATGAACTTTTGAACTCCTTTCCTCTGCACTCCTTATGAAGCTTTGTTGTTCTTTTTGATCCTAGTGTTTTTATTGCATTATAGGAGCAACAGGAGAATCCTCCTGTAGATCGCTTAATGGTTATCTGTTTCCTCATTTTGTAAGTTTTCACCAAGTTCAAATACTATTGGTTTTATACTGATCAAATTGGTTTTATATTCTGGTCTAGACTCCACACTGGATGGCGCTTAGACCAGACTAGAGCTTCATCCAGACATAAGAGCATAAGAGAAGCCTTGCTGGATCAGGCCACAGCCCATCTAGTCCAGCATCCTGTCGCACACAGTGGCCCACCAAATGCTCATGGGCATCTCAAGCAGAGACAAGGACAAACCTTCTCCTGCTCTCGAGTCCCAGCAGATGGCCTTAGAAGCGCCCAGTTCCTCCCCCCCCTTAGCCTGAAAGATGCACCTAGGCATTCGTTCTAGTAGCCATTGATACATCTGTCATCCATAAATTTGTCTAACCCTGCCTTAAAGCCATCTAGACTGGTAGCTGTCACCACCTCTTCTGGCAGCACATTCCATATGCCAATGACAGGATTCCTCATTTCTACAGCACTTACTTAATCCACATTATTTGGATAATCCAGAATAAAGCATGGATACTTCTGACTAAATATCTAAAAGAATGTTTTCCCCCCATATTGACCACCTCAGTAACAAAAAGGAGGGCACCTGGGAAAGGGCCTTCTCAGTGATGGCTCCCAGACTATGGAATAGTTTCCCCTTGAAGTGTGTCAGGCACCTTCATTTTACATGCTTAGGAAGGCAGTGCAGATGATCCTCTTTTCCTTGGTCTTTGGCTAAATTGGGATACAGCTAGAATGGATGCCTAGGAACATCTTCCAGGCTGGAGAGACAAGCAGAATGCTACTAAAGGCCATTTGAAGAGATTGGAGACCAGAAGGTTTTGCTTGGGAATGCCCAGAAGCAATTGGTGGGTTCCTCTTCTCTTATGGTCCCCACTTTCAGATGCTGTTATTGTTTTAATATATTCATTTTTATATTTGGTTAAGATGTTATTTAATGTTTTAATAGTGTTTAATGTTAAAATAATCTGAAATAATATGTCTAGATGTGCTTTCCTCTGGATTATCCAAATAATGTGGGTTAAATAAGTACTATCTGGATTAAGCACGGGTGGTCCCAAATGGCCACCTAATCCAATTTACAGGTAGACCTTTCCAAAAAGATTCACCAGAAGTTCCATGTTCCAGTTTAAAGGGGGACCCAATTCAGCGGTTCTCCGAGAGAGCTCCAAAACCAGGGCTTGCAGAGGCCAGCTTCAAAGTTTGCATGAGCTATGGAGCTGGAACAAGAGCTGTCTCAGGACATTTGTCCAAATGCTGCCCTTTTCTCACCTGCAGTCATTGTGTGCTCTGGTGAAATCAAATTCCAGGTGCCAGTGACTGCCTGGTAATTCCCCTACCATCCATAGTTCAGCTGCACTTCATCCATTCTGGGCATACCGTGTCTGGCCATAAATTCCATACCTAGATATGCACAGTAAAGAACTGTTTCCTCAACTCCTGAATCTGCCACCACTTAGCTGTTCCTTACAATCTCTGCTTGGGACAGAGTCAGTCTTGGGCCCCATCCCCAAGCAATTAAAAGTCTGTTAAAATGTTCTTTTGCCTCTGAGCGCCCCCATGCCTGGTTTTTCTCCGAGCTTCCAATGGCACAAAAGGAGGGAAATCCGCGGTAAAAAGACTGGCCTTTAAAGAAGACTACCGGACCACTCTTGGAAGCTGCAGGTTTTCCTGGCAGCATTTACCATGGGGATGCTCCATGGCAAAAGGGGCAGGGATTGGTGGCCAAGATCTCAAAAACAAAAACAAAAGCACCCTGGCTCTGCTGCTGCCCGCGCACACAGCCTTAAACAGTCACACATCTCCCAGAACTGCAGCCGCTTCCCTTCCTTTTCCCTTTCTAAAGGTCAGAACTTTTAAAGAGCCAGAATTGCAAAGAATTGCAACATTGTTATCAGGTGTGAAGTGGGTGGATTGCTACAGTGTAACGACTGTTGTACCGGCTGGATTTTGACAGTGAAATCACTACCTTTGGAAGCAAAGGGCAGGGGAGACGAACAGCGAACTTGTAAATACCCATGGCTATTTTTCTATTTTTCACTTCCGGATCAGAGCCCAGAGTGATCAGAGTGAAAGTGTGAATGAGCAAACGATCGCGTGGTCCATGGCTGCAGCCACCGCCTTTGCCGGCACGGGAAGTCATAGCCTAATGAATTGCTTCCACCCGAGTGCTGGCTGCAGCCCGGCTGCCTTTGCAGGGGGGGAGGGGGAAGACGGACAGATGGCTATTTTTCTTTTGGACGTGTCAGGGCTTGTCTTCCTGGTTGTGGCCGCGCAGAGCACAGTCTCTCCCCGTTCCCGCTGGCACCCTATCAACCAGGGAGGGGGCGGGGAGAAAAAGATGCGGGCAAGGAAAACACACTTTCGTGGGGATGGTAAGTGCATTTTAAACACGCTTATTCCGGAATTGAACAGCACTTTTAAAGTCAGCTGGAACAGAGGGACAGTAGAGGCAATCTAGCGAGGCAAATAAGTTGTTTGGGGATGCAGCCCTGCTGTTAAGCTGGGAATTTGCCTCCTTGTCTCTCTCATACAAGAGTTGCTTCCCCCTTCTTAGAAGCTTTGATGCAAGGCTGGACGGTCATCACTTGAGAAGGTTTCAGCAGATTCATGCACTCAGCAGAGGGATGGACGAGATGACCTTCCAAATCTCTTCTAATATGATTGGAAAAGATTGGAATTGCTAAAGAAGGTAAGCACCTCCCTCAAGTATCCATGCTCTCTTGAAAAGTGGCTGGAGGGAGTTATTAAACACAATTAAACTGGAAGCTCTACAGCTCTCAGGCAAGATCCCATGAACTGAAAATAGTAAATGAAGAGGTCTGAATTGAAATCAAGATACTGCTATCATTTTGTGTGTGTGTGTGTTAAGAGGAATTATTTTTGGACTCTCATCAGTTGGGAATTAGAACTAAGGATGTTCACGAATGTTTGGGGGTTTTTTTTGGGGTTTTTTTTTGCATTTGATTTGTATTGAATCAAATGCAAGGAAATTCATATTTGTTCAAATAGATCCCCTTCGAATGTGGTAGGATTTGATTTGATACAAATGTTCCACACGAATTCTATCCTAATGTTAGATATATGAATCCCATACGTATCCACTCAGAACGCATCAAATCTGCCCTGAATCCACTTTGAATTCACTCTGGATCTGTTGCAGATGCGACTGGGGCAGCCTCTTTTCCACCTCCCAGGTTCAAGAATGTAACAAAGTTTTGTACAAATGTTCCAAAGCATTTGATTAGAATTCGAATGTCAGCCCTCGAATGTGCCAACATTCAATATGAATCAATGTCTGAATTCGGACGAATAACAAATAATACAAATATTCTTGCACATCCCTAATTAGGACTTTAAAGAGTCCTTTTCGAGCCTCACTAGGGGTGTTTTTCCACGGTCACTAGAAGTACCCATTAAGTACCCATTAATGGGTACAAAAATGCCATTACGCACCCATTAATGGGTACTTAATGGGTACTTTTAGTGACTGTGGAAAAACACCCTAGATGGGGCAGGACAAGATTCTCCAAAGGAGAAGCAGAAATGTCTTCCCTCTTCCTCTGCTATATATGATGCTGCATGCTCAAACCTGTAGCTGTCTTTTAATTTACAAGCTCATGCACTTCTGTGCACCTGGGAAGTCCCAAAGTCACACATACTGCCTTATTTTTTACTAGTCCCAAACCGATACGAACTCAACCACCAGAGTTTGCAATTGGGAATGATTTGTTCCACGGTGTTCAAATACCTAGAGGAGGGTAGAGCAACATTCACACCACTTTCTAATTCCCCTTGGTGCAATCTTTTTGCTTAATGAATTCCTTCTTACGCATTACCCAGTAGAAAGGATATTCCACACTGGCGCACACCTCGCCAACTCTAATATTATTGAAAAATATACACAAAGCTGTTATTCAGGCAGATTATATTAACTTTGGAAGAAGAACTGGATTTGGAGCCAGGTCAGAGTCTGTGGGGTTTGTACATTTTGCTGAGGATCAATGCAAATGTGTCATAAAATCTCTTTTTGTGTTATTTTTGGCAGCGTGTTTCGTATGATCTGGACATGTGCTTCGGGGCTTCCCTTTGTGTTCTCTTTAGAGTTATTGCTGAATTTTGACAGATGTTGAATTCAGCAGAATATTTTTCCTCTTTCCCCTGATTATTATTATTATTATTATTATTATTATTATTATTATTATTATTATTATTATTATTATTATTATTATTATTATTATTATTATTATTATTATTATTTCAACTTTATTCCAATTATCAGGGCAAATTCGCACCTTTGCTTTCCTGGGAAGTGAAGATGGGTGATGGATTGGGTGTCTGCACTTTGCAATGCCTGATCTATGCCACCGAGCACCAGCTATGTGCAATCACCTCTATACTAGTATAGCTGTGAAGCACTTTTTAGTGCTCCACAACTATCTTCCCAGGAGACAGGCAGGCAGGCATTGAGCCACTTCCAGTATCCACTCAGAACACATCAAATCCAGTGGCTCTGTATAGCGCAGATGTTCAGTGTGGGAGCATCTCACATCGGTCCTGCTTCAGACCATCTTCAGGAGATGGACGGAAGAAAGTTTAATGTGAAGGTGTGACCATGGCCCCAGAGTCTCCAAGGCTGGTAACTTTTGTTCCTAGTAGGGACGTGCATGAATATTTGAAACATTCAAAATCCAATCAACTTCAATCAAATTCGGACCTTTGAATTCCAACTGAATGTCTGTACATTCAAATGTAACATTCAAATGAATAATTCATACGAATTATTCGGACATTCATGTGTGTACGTATCCATACACATTACCTACGTATCCATATGCATCTTATTCATATCCATACGTATTTGTACAGATATGTACGGGATGAAAACAGGATGCATATGGGATACAAACGGGATGCATATGGATGAACACGGACACATACGAATGTTGCCAACATTCATATCTTCTAATACGAATTTAATATTCGTACAAATAGATTAGAATGTATTCGATTCAAACTGAATCTGAATACATTCAAATTTTAAACATTTGAATAGATTCGAATCTTGGGATATTCTATTTGAACCAAATCGAATCCCAAAAATTGCATTTGTGCACAAACCTAGTTCCTAGCCCTTTGGGGCACTTGGAGTCCAATCCTGAAGCTCACATGTGTTTTGGAGATTGGGGCTGGACTGAACCAGCACCATTTCTATCATCTGAATCAGCAGGCCTGCCTGATCCGGACACGCTGGTTCAAACCATGGGTCTTTCACTGCGGAAAAGGCCCTTCCCCTTTCCCTCTTCGACTTCTCCTTCTGCATTCACAGACAGTCACTTCCATGCACGTATGCTGCTGCTGGCCTTTTCAGGATTAGTTTTAAGTCAAGCGGGCAACATTTTTTCTGAATTTTGTGCATTCAAACACCTGTTTGTTTTAGTATTTGTTTATTTTACATATTTACATACTTCAAAGCAGTCTGCAGAAAAGAGACTTAAAGCAAGAGTAAAAAAAAAAGAGGCACTTTAAAACTGAGCAGTTAAAAACATATTAAAAACTGGGTGGGTTAGGAGAGCAACTATTAATGCAGGGAATGGCTGGAAAAGGATGCTTTTAATAGACAGCTAAAAGCTGTGACTGTAGTTGCCTCCCAAACATTAGAGAGAAAAATTCCAGCAGGTAGGTGTAACTCTGCAAGCAATCATATCCCTACACAAGAATCTGTACTTCTCTCTTCCCAAGGCTTCAACTACACTGGGACCTTAGTTTAAGAGGTAATCACTTTTTCTTTTGGTACACTCTGTCTCCCCCTACTGCTAGGTTTTGGGGGCTTATGTTTTAAATAAAGTGTGCTCCTGAGTTAATAGAAGCCAAGGCAGAAACGGGACATGAAGTTCAAAGGATGAGACACCAAAAGCAAAGGAAACCGTGACCATAGTTTAGTAATGAATAGGAAGAAGCAATGTGAATAAGGAAGATACTGTCCTTTTACACACTTGCATTTAATCCGGAGTAAAAGCCTCTTAGTCCAGATCCTGGGCCTCTCAATCCTGATCTGGATCAAGAGTCTCTTAATCTGGATCCGTGCAGTACCTTTTAATCAGTACTAGCAGAGGGATTAAGGGTCTTGTTCTGGAACATTGGAAGCATGCAGACAGCGCACCTCCGTGTTTCAGGAATACTGGGATGTGTTTTTTAGAAGCATGCCATAATGCATCACCAAAAACCACCCCCACTGGCCCTGAAGCTAGGAACCTTTGTTCCTCACATTCAGCAGTGTGTGATGGGGGCAGCTGTGAAGCTCACACAAGCTTTCCAGTTGTGGAATAGCGTGGGCTGGATCAGCACCATCAGTGCAGACAGAGCTGATCTGGCCCAGTCCTCCATGCAAGATGGATCAGTGGTCCCAGTTATTCTGCACCCAATGATCTGGATCAAAGGCCGGTAAGTGCAGAAAGGGAAGGCCAGGGCCCCCCTAAACATATACAGTGAAAAGTCCTGACGTACCTCAAGGGGGAGACTATTCCATAGCCTAGGGGCCATCACTGAGAAGGGCCTCTCCTGGATGCCCACTCCTTTTACCACTGAAGGTGGTGGGACAACCAGGAAAGCCTTCCCTCCAGATCTTAAGGCAGGAGCAGGTTGACTTAATCCTTTCTGCCTGTTTTTCAACATTTTAGTAGAGCAGAAATAGGTGCCTTCTGGAGCTGTATCCTAGCCTCCATTTAATATATTTATTCATGACGAGTATTTTGATATTTGGAATTCCAAAGCAGCTCAGAAAGGTAAAAACAACTGATAAACATAAGAACGTTATTAAAAAGAAAATAATGGATAAGTAATAAAAGAAAAATCGACCTGCCTGTGCCTTAAGATCAAGTGCCGAGGCCCTCCTGGTTGTCCCGCCACCCTCAACAGTGAGGTTGGTGGGCACCCGGGAGAGAACCTTTTCTGTGATGGCCCCCAGACTATGGAATAGCCTCCCCCTCGAGGTGCATCAGGCCCCTTCCTTATATATATATTTAGGAGGGCAGTGAAGATGCACCTCTTTATCCTGGCCTTTGGCTGAGCTGTTAATGTTCCCTCCCCCAGTACAGACACTATCATTTTAAACATATTGTATATTGTTTTATATGTGCTGAATTTTTAATGTCTTTTAATGTATATTCTATTTTAATCTGTTGTTACCTGCCCAGACACCTTCGGGTATGGGGCGGGATAGAAATGTAAATAATAAAATAAAATAATAAATAAACAACAGCAACAGTAACTGTAAAACTGTGGGCCTAGAGGAAAATTATACATGCAGGAAATTCCTGCGTGAAGAAACAAGATTTTAATAAGCAAAAAAAATGATGGTTGGATTGTTTAATCTTTACTGTAGTCTTAGAGTGTTTCTGCACTTACCTGATAGGATACAGATCTACTGGTCCATATCACACAGTTCTCTGTTCTGGATCAGAGGTCCCAACAACCAGGAATGAAAGTTCCTAGCTTCAGAGCCCTTCGGGGCTTGGGATGTGCACAAATGTTTGTCAGGTTCAAAGTCATAAAAATTCATACAAATTCAAACATATGAAGATTGACATTTCAATGTGAATCTAAGCTAATGTTTTTGAGTTCGTTCGATGCTTTGTTACTGTCATGCCCTGTTCAGCCTCATCGGAAGAGGAGGATATGCCTGTGATGCGACCACAGGCTGAGAAGCAGCCACAGCAGGGCATGGCAGGCATGAAGAGCTAAGGCCGGGTCCACGTGAGCAGCCAGACAGCTCTGGTGATGAATCCACCAGCAGTGAGCCCAATCAAAGGCTCTCTCATCGCCTGCTTAGGCAGCAGAAGCAGGTGAGACAGAGATCAGAGCGATTAGCCCAGCTGCACCATGGGCGTGGCTCTGACTCCTCTATTTAAGAACAAGCTCACCTTGCCTCAAGTTGCTGCAGACAACATCTTAGCAGCCTCGTGTTACCTGAGCTTGAAATCCTGGACTCCTTGTGACCTGCTCACCCTTTGGACTGCCTGACCCTTGCTGACTTCCTGGACCCCGGACCGGAACTGGCCCTGAGAATGCCTGGAACCTATCTGGGGCCCATTTTAGCAGCGATTTTAGGTTCCTTTGATGGCCCTCATTATCAAAGTCTACCAATTGGGTAATTTTTGGGATTTGATTCAAATCGAATATCTGAAAATTTAATCTGGATCTTTAAAATTTGAATATATTCACATCCAATTCAAACTGAATAAATTCAAATCTATTTGTTCAAATTTTTAATTTGTATGTGGCTGTACGCATCCATACGCATCCCGTATGCATCCTGTTTTCGTCCCGTACAGATCCCTACTACCAATATTCCAGATTTTAAGCAGCCCAGGAGGCAATTGTGTGCCCCTTGATCTGGAATACACTTCGTCTCATGAAGTCCCATAGGGAGGAAAATTTACTGAAGTAAATAACAGTCTTAGTAAGACAGAATTAGGCAATAAAACATTAAAGGGATAAAACAACACTGACTTTAGAAAGTAAACTGTTACTAGTGCCAGACCCTAAAAACAAAATTTGGCAACAATGAGTAATTGAAGCAACTTTATCCCTTAATAAAAACTTCACATAAAATTCTAGAGCATTCCTGGGTAGCACATTAACACAGGACCAATCAGGTCTTGCTATAAATCTTGCTTCAATTTTGCCAGTGTCACAAGGGCAATAATGTGAATAAGGAAATGGTATCATTTGCCTTCTAATAATGCCAAAAGTAAAGTACTGAAATGATCTTATAAATGCCCAAGAGCTTGTAAATGCCTAAGAACTGTGAATAGGTGCAAAAAGTGAGCTGTAGCCAAATCAGAGCTTCCTCTGTTATTCTATATGGATCTGGTAATAAAAGATGGAATGTAGGCACATATCACCACTGAAAAGTCCTAGCTACAAATAGCTGCTGGGTACACTGAAAGTCTCACCTATTTAAGGGATAGGTCTCACCTATTTAAGTGGCAGCTTACACGTCTATAACAATAGGATAGGTAGTCAGTAATATAACCTGAATCCAAGGATAAGATTTTAAACCTGGTCTAGCAACTAACATTCTGTTCTCATTTATTTTATTTTCCATCCATCCATCCATCCATCCATCCATCCATCCATCCATCCATCCATCCATCCATCCATCCATCCATCCATCCATCCATCCATCCATCCATCCATCCATCCACGCCTGGATGTGGGGAGGAGAAGCTGTTTCCCTACTTAGCTAAAGACTAGGGAGGGTCTTCACAGCTTTTCTGAACACCTAGAAGAGTCTTCACAGTTCTTCTGAGCACAGTTCTGCGTCTCAGGAGGGAGACTATTCCACAATCTGGGAGCCATCACTGAAAAGTCCATATCCCGGGTTTCCACCCCTCTGGCTACTGAGGGTGGTGGTATAACTGGGAGGGTCTCCCCTGCAGATCTTAGAGCATGGGCAGGTCAATTTTGTATTACAAAGTTCATGCTGTTCTCATTATAGCTTTTAGAGTGCACAACAAAGGTCCTTTCTGCACTTTACTTCTGTAGGAAAGTGTCCCACGAAAGTTGCCTTCAGGGGCAGTGGTTGGTGTTCACATTGCAAGCACCAGCACCTTCCCAAACTTAACCCAAACGTACCTTGCCAAATTTCCTCATGACCCATCCAAAGGCTTCACATAGATGTTGAACAGTGTTGAGGGTAGCATACTTGTCTTTGGACGCCCCCATGGCCTGGCCACAAGTCCTGCCCACCATTATTCTTGGAGATTTGCCTTGTAAGTATCAGTGGAATCACTGGGCCTTTTCATACTAAGAGGAAACTCCTGGCATGCCCCAGCATGGACATGCACAGGGCAGAGACCTGCTCCTATACTAGAGGTGGGTCCACATGTGCCAGGGCATCCCCCATGCACATAGCTGTGGAGCATTAGCTGCCCAGCACTGCTCCATTTGCACCACTTTCCAGTGAATGGAGCCAGGAGTGGGGCAGTGCAGGCACTGTTGTGCACCACCTTGTCCGGTCACTGTGGCAAAGGCACTGCGCATGCCCACTGCTGCGGCATCTAGCACAGAGGCAATTGCACTGAGCAAATACTTGGAGAAGGATGGAATGGTTCAAAAAGCACAAGAGGCCTTTTTGCACAAGGGGTTTTTGCATGCATGGAGGGCACGTTGGGACACAGCATTCGCTCTTGTGGGTGGCCGGATCCATTCCAGGCCGCCTGCAAGCTTCCCAACTTGCCCTCCACGCGTTCGAGATTCAGAGCACTAAAAAGTGCTCTGAAACCGTCTCTGCGTGTTCTGAACTGTCTCAGAGAGAAAGCATTCGCATGCTCTCTCCCTGTGACAGCTTGGCCCCTCCCCCGGGCTGCTCCCATTGGCTCCTATGGATGCAGTGTGGGCAGCCTGGGTGCCTTCTTTCCCTCATTGGATGGGCACCTGCAAATGCTCAGATGGCCAGTTGAAACCAGGTGGGTGCCCAGCCAATGAGGGGCCACCCCCTCGTGCATGCTCAGAACAGCCCGGCCTAGTCTACACAGAATTGGGCCAGCAGGAGAAGGTAAACCCCATTCACACGCACGCACGACCCTGGGGATGGGTTGGGGGCTTTTGGCTGGCGTTCCTGCCCACCCCCGGAGCCCAATCTGGGGTTCGGGAGTGAGCAGGAATGCAGGGAAAGAAGGCACCTGGGCTGCCCACACTGGGTCCGTAGGAGCCAATGGGAGCAGCCCGGGGGAGGGTCTTCCCCCCCCCGAACGAGTTGAGAACACTTTCCCATTCACACTGGCAGGTAAGGGAACTGCTCTCAAAACGTTCCTTACTTGCCTTCATGCGAATGGGAAAGTGTTCTCAATCCGTTTGGGGGGAAGCGTTCCGAGGCGTCTTCGTCTTGGTCCGAAAAGGCCTAAGGTGTGGACACCCAAACTATTCCAAAAATTAGCTGGCCATTGCACCTACCTAAGGTGCTAATTGACCCACTGTAGCACAGGGCTTGAATCAGGATTGAAATGGATCCAGTAGGGATGGGCACGGATATCCAAACTATTCGTCATTCATACGAATTTGCATGAATTTGGACATTTGTAAACAAATTGAATATCTGGACATTCTGGATTGTGTATTTGTACGAATACAAATAATTCAGACATTCGTTGAATGGTACAGATACATACATATCCCATGTGTATCTGTATGTATCCCGTGCTTATCTATATGTCCCCGTACGGTTATGTACGGGATGCATACGGATATGTATCATTGAATACACATGGGTACTTACTGAATATTCAAACAAACGCATACAAATGCATCTGTATCGAATCAAATGTCCAGACATTTGAAATTGTGCATTTGTATGAATAGGAATGCTTGAAAATTCAATTTGCTCCGAATTGAATGTTGAAAATTGTATTTGTGCACATCCCAAGGATCTAGATAATCAGTTTCCTCCAAGAACATCTTTAGCTGCATAGCTAGAGCCCTGGTTTTTATGTCTCAGCCTGCTATCAGGATAAAAGTACCAGAAATCCAGAGATCATCTTTCCCCTGTTTGTCCTTGTAAAGAAAGGCTTCACAAGAGGAGATCTTCATTCCTTCTAGAGTAGCTTATTCTGACCTCAGTGGTGACTAGTGGAGTGGAAATGGCCAGGTGGTAGACAAGGCAGAGAGTGCTGAGGCTTCAATTGGCAGTCTCCTTCTTCTCCAAGGCTTCATCAGTTTCGTTACATTGGTCACCCGTGGTTCAATCTCCTCCACCATATACTTCTAATTTGCAAGCTAGGAGACATTGGAGGAGGGTGTCCATTAGGGGGCATGGGGGAGACAAAGGTTTGTACCCTAATGTTCCTCTCTGGTATATCTCCTATTTTCTCTCTTTTTTTTTGTTTCTTTTGCTCCAATTTGTATTCTTTCACCTCATTTGGGTAAGACCTTTAGTTTCAGGAGAAGCCCTTCTCCTTCCAATAGCTTTTGCGACTTTGCTCTTTAACCTTTAGGGCTCCATGGCACCCTCTGGGATCGGCAACAGACATTCCAGCTGGGTTACTATTATTGTAGTTTTAAATAACCCCCAAGAGTTATGGAAATAATTGACCCTCTTGACATTCCCTTTCAACCTCTTTTTTTAAGATCATTTCCTGCTTTCAGGCTTCCCAGAGACATCTGGTTGATCACTGTGGGAACTAGATAGGCCTCTGGTCTGATCAAGCAGGATTTCCCCCCTGCCAATAATAAATGGCTAATTCATCTCACAAAAATATTTTTAGAAGTCAGCTTAGATGGTGTAAAAAGACAAAACAAAAAGATTTGGGCAAATTTATGGAAGACAGGACCACTGGGTTACTGGCTCTGATAGTTCTGTGACTAAGGGGAAGCATATCTAGGAAGTGACATTCCTCTGATGGTCAGTTGCTACTAGGGGTCAGCACGAATGCAATTTTTGGGATTCGATTTGATTCAAATCAAATATCCAAACATTCTATTCGAATTGAGTCTTTAAAATTCAAATTTAACCAAATTCAATTCAAATTAAGCAAATTTGTATCTATTGGTTTGAATTTTGTATTCGAGTTTGCAGTTATGAATGTTGACAAGATTCGTATGGGCCTGTACAGGTTGTTGTCCATCCCATACACATCTGTACGCATCCGTACACATTTGTATGCATCCTGTAGTTATCCCATAGCAACCCGTTTTCATCCCATACAGATCCATACAAATGCGTACAGATGCAGAAAAGATGCATATGTGCAAGTACGCATCATGTACAACCCCGTACACATGTGAATGTCCAGATAATTCAAACAAATAGATCCAAAATGTGAAATTCGTTCAAATTTTTAAATTCGAATTTATGGACATTTGATTAGAATTTGAATGTCAAAATTTGGACAGATTTGATTGAATTTTGAATACCTTCAAATATTAGTGCACACCCCTAGTTGCTACTAGGAGATTTGTGAGCAGGATAAGATGTGGATTTCTGCCTTGTTCGTCAGCTTCCACATGCAACTGGTAGCTACTATGAGGAGAGTAGATGGGGTACAAATTTGTATTCAGCAGGGTCCTTAAAATGAAATGTCATCCTGGGATCCCTTGAAATGTTTCCTGGTCAATTTGTGGATATTTAGGCACAGAGGTGATCCCAAGTAATGAGGAAGACCAAGCTGCATCTAGATGTCATTTATTCTGCTATATTTGGATATCCCGGAATGCAGCATAATACCGCCTCACGGAACTTAAGATGGGGCGAACTGGGATGCCTTTGCACTTCAAGTGCTGGGGTGATCCTGAAACCGAGCACCAGCACTTGAAGTGTGAATAGTCAACTTTGTCCCAGCTACTGGTGTGTGCCAGACCATTGCCATGGCGAGTGTGACGCAGCATGCATTTGCACAGCCGCTGCCACCCCCGATGCAGTGTTCACACTGGGAGAATGTGTGAACATCACACCTGGAAGCTCTCTAGGAGGTCCTCAGCAGCTCCTGGTGAAGCTCTGGAGCAGTAAAATCTGCTCCACAGCTTTGGAGGACTGGGGGTGCTTCTGCATGCTCCAGGACACTCTGGGACAGAGGTGGTACTGTGACACGTGGATGGAATGTTCCCAAAGATAGGTGCAAAACAGACCCTCCCTCTTGTTTGTGCTGATCAAAGATGGAGAAGAGCTACCTTTGTTTCTACCCTGATCAACCTTAAACTAACAAACACAAATGTTTATCAGAACCATTGTTTCCCCTCTTTTTGTTTTTAAATGATCATGAGTTTATGGATCTTCCAGGATCAAAATGGCATTCCATTAGCTGTAGTTTCTGCTTCTCCCTTCCCAACCTTGGAGTAATCTATTTGTATCTTTGTTTTCTTATGAAAACAAAAATATTAGCATAGAAAAAAAAATCCAAGTGATTACATGTAGGGTTGCTGCACAAAATAGATAACAGAATGCTTGCTCTTGCAGCTTTTAATGCAGATAAAAGCATTTAATGCAGATAAATGCTGCTAAATTCCATTAATGTAAAAGTATTAAAAGTACAAGAGTCCTGTCTTTTTTCCCATTTGACAGTCAGAACTCCTCAGCAGTTCATTTGTTATGTTGACGATTCAGCTCTACACATGCTTGGCTGGAGTTCCTGGTGAATTTTGTGGAATTTAACAGGACAGAGCAGGCACATGAAGAACTGAACTGTGAGCCGTCCATAAGCTTAAAATCTCCATATGTTTGCATGCATGGTGAGTTTTGCATTACATTGTTACTGATTATCATATCAGCAGGCACCCAGAAAACGTTTTCACATAACTGTATCCTATCTGGATGACAAATGCAACCAGTTACTTCTTCCCAATACAAATATTTGAAACACGATGTGAAAAATTACACTGAAATAAGCTTACATCTAAAACATTTTTTAAGGAAATGATTGTCATATTTCTAGAGGACTGTCAAGAAAGGGCGAGGCTAGTTCTGGTGTTAAAACCACAGCCCACTAACAGCAATGACTTCTGTTCACATTTTGCTGCTCTTAAAAATAGTTTGTTCAAATATTTACCCAGGGTGAAGTGTACTAGGTCGAAGGTTCAGCTGAGGCCTCCAGACTTTCTACAGACTGGCTGGGTATGTATTGAAATACATATTTGCATACCTTGGTCCTGAAGTGCCCTCTAGTGGCCAGATGTAGAAAATTCTTCATATTGGAGGGTCTGCACATAGGATGTGCATGAATACACAAATCAAATGTTACAACATTCATACATTAACATTCATACGGATATGAATGTTTCGGACATTCATATGAGTAGTTCAGACATTCATAAATAAACTGGAGAGGTGGGAAAGCAGAGTGTCAGTCACATCTGCAATGGATCCAGACTGCATTTGACATGAATCGAAAATGGATTAAAAGTGGATTCAGGTTGGATTTGATGCTTTCAGAGTGCAGATATGTTATGGATACGAATCGGATACATATGTGTTCGTGTTGGATACATATCGGATATGTATCTCATTCTTCTCGTGGCCCCTTCTTTAGTGATGGTTGAGGAGCTCGAGAGGGTCACTAGGGCTATTAGTCCTTTTAATTAAGTTTATTTTTTTGATACTGTATTTTAATTTGCCATATTGTTTAATACTTTTTAAGGGGGGGAGGGACTATAATGTTTTATTCTTATGTTTTTATTATATTTATTGTTGTTAACTGCCCAGATTGGTTCGCCACAGGGCGGTATACAAATTATTATTATTATTATTATTATTATTATTATTATTATTATTATTATTATTATTATTATTATTATTATTATTATTATTATTATTATTATTATTATTATTATTATTATTATTATTATTATTATTATTATTATTATTATTATCCATTTGTATCAGATATGTATCGGATATTCATACAAGTTCATATGAATACATTTGTATCAAATAGAATCCTACATTTGTATCAAATAGAATCCTACGACATTTCTAACATTCACTTTGTTATTAATCGAATGTCAAAAAAAACAACAACAATTTGTTCACATCCCTAATTAATAGTTCTAGGACCAGAGTTTTAAGGGTGCCCCCAGAGGGCAGGGGTCAATTATGGGGGTCTTCTTGAAACCCTACAACTACTTCTCACTGCCCCTGAAAGACAGCTAGAGGAAGCAATTCTGGGGTCTTACTTCCTTCTGCTCTTGTTTCTGTTTCAAATATCTGGATGCTAGCAAAGTTCCCCCACTTCCCTTTGTTCTCCCCCTGCCCCCAACATGCTTGGCTAGTATCTGGATATCTGGGACAGGGAAAGTAATGCAAGGAACCAGCAGACATAGGTAAGGAATTGCTGTTACCAGAAGCCCAGCATTGGTCATCAGATTTCCTGTAATGGTGATGTTTTGGGATATTGCCCTGATATCCTGGGGCTGTATTGGGAATGCCATAGATATGCTTAGCATGCCCAATATAGTTCCAGGAGAACTGTGGGCTGTTGTGTTCATGATTGCAAGACAGGTCCTATGCAGAGGGTTTGGACTCTGGGAAGGAAGGAAGGAAGGAAGGAAGGAAGGAAGGAAGGAAGGAAGGAAGGAAGGAAGGAAGGAAGGAAGGAAGGAAGGAAGGAAGGAAGGAAGGAAGGAAGGAAGGAAGGAAGGAAGGAAGGAAGGAAGGATGGATGGATGGATGGATGGATGGATGGATGGATGGATGGATGGATGGATGGATGGATGTTGGCTTTTCTACCTTGCTTTTCTCACCCATTCAAGGGTACCCAAAGCATGTGACAAAGCTTTCTGTTCTCTCCACAACAGACACCCTGTGATGTAGCTGAGGCTGTGAGAGCTCAGAAGAGAGCTATGACTAGTCCAAGGTCACCCAGATGGCTTCATGGATGAGTGCGGAATCAAACCTGGCATTCCCAGATAAGAGACTGGCTCCCTAACCACTAGACCAAACTGGAAAGAGGAGTAAGGGCTAATTTGCACTTACCCACAGGAGCAATTCCAGGGACGTCCCCAGGCCCTGTATCCACCATGCAGCGCTGCTTCTTTACCAATCCATCTCTACACTGTACATCTAGTGGTTCAGCACTACCTCTGTACTAGTGGCAGGACTGGGAAAACCCTGCACACCCCTCTTCCTCTTCTGGGTGCAAGAGGTGCAAATGGTGCACATGACCGGGTCCGGCAGTCACTGGTGCAGTCACTCTGTGGTTGCTTCCATAGTGGAGGTGATCTGCACTTCACTAGCATATAGGGAAGCACTGGTGAGGTTTGGGATAAACTAGGCATCTGAAAGTGCAGATGCCAGATCTATACCTCATCTTCCCTTCTGTGGAATGATTTCCTAGGGAAGGGAGAGTGCAAAAAGTCCCTAACATGCAGAAATTATTTCTTAACTATTTAAAGGCAAAAACACCATAGAAGTGTATGAGTATAAAGCAGGGGTAAGTAAACCAGAGCCTTTAGATGTTGCTGAACTGCAACTCCCAGCATTCCATGCTATTAGCTGTCCTATCTAGAACTCATAGGAGTTGCAGTTAAGCAGCATCTGGAAGGCTGTAGGTTAGCTAGTCCAGAGGCATTTTGGCACTTAGCTTCCTATCCACTGGATGGGAAAAGTGTATTAAACACTTGGGAACACTAGTACACATCAGACTAAGCCCCATGTGCCTGCAGACTTACCTGTGTCTGGGCATGTCTCTGATCCTTGCAGGGTGCCACTGTCTTGTTCGCAGAGCCCAGTGCAACTGTTGCCATGGCATTGGAAATGCTCTGCACATGCACAGTCATGTTTATGGTCATCTCAGGTGCCAGCACACTTGCACAGCACCTCAGATGACCCTAGCACGGGAAATGGTGCAAATGATTGTGTGCTGGACAGGTCTGCTTTAGGTAAAGGTTGGTATGTGTGTGGTGTGTGATTTCGTTCACCACCGCTGGTCAACAATAGGTTAACATCTAGTAAGGCAGGAAGTGTTTCTGGGTTGTAAATGCCCCTTGTAAGTGCGGATGCACCTGCCCAGATGTTAACCTATCATTGAGTAGGGGATCAAGTGCAAAAGCTAGCATCCTATTTACCCTATTGAAAAGAAGCACCAGTGAATTGTGAAGTGGTTTTTCCTGCAGTGACCAAAGGTGCTGCACAAATCACTTCCAACTAGGGATGTGCACTAATTTTTTTTGAAATTTTATTTGAATCGAATTGAATAACTGAAAATTCAATTTGATTGAAATCTGTTAAGTTGGTATTTAACAAGATTTGATTCGTTTTTACCAAATTCAAATCTATTCGTTCCAAATTTTTATTCAGATCTGCACATACGAATGTCAACATCTTCCCCACATCTGTAAGCATCCATACACGTCTGTATGCATCCCCTAGTTATCATATATGCAACCCGTTTTCGTCACGTATAGATCCGTACAAATGCGTACAGATGGAGGAAAGATGTGGATCTTCAGGTATGCATCGTCCTGTACGCATACAGAAGTCCGGATAATTCCAACAAATAGATCCAAAATTTGAAATTAGATTTGAATGTTTACATTCAAATTTCGGGACATTCTGTTCGAGTTTATGGGTGTTTTCCCACGGTCACTTAGTACCCATTTTAGCACCCATTAAGGACCCATTTAGGTGAGAGCTGGATGACCCCATTTCCACCATGGTACCCATTAGGGACACACTTGTTTCCACCGCGCCTCGGGAAATCCGGATCATATGGGTACTTTTTGGCCTTTAATCCGGATTTTCTGTAGACCCCATTAATGGGGTCTATAATGGGGTCTTCTGCCAGAAAATCCGGAATAAAGGGAGCCTGTTTCCATGTTAGTTTGGCAATAGGGTCTAGAGGAGGCTAGGGGGAGGGGGCACCCTTGGGGGGGGAGCCCCAAAACCTAAGCTTTGAAGTCATTTCGAAGTCTGCGCAGAATAGCTCCAGAGCGTCTTTGAAGTCTGTGCTGATCTTCGGAGTGAACTTCGAAGGGACTCCGAAGTCACTTCAAAGTCACTTTGAAGTTTACTCCAAAGATCAGCACAGACTTCAAAGATGCTCCAGAGCTATTTTGCACAGACTTTGAAGTGACTTTGAAGTGATTTCGAAATGACTTTGAAGTGACTTCAGAGCCACCTCCTGCCTCCCAAACACCTGGGGTGACAGACAGACCCCTCATGAGTAGATCCGGATTTCCAAATGGGTGCTCCGGTGTTTCCACGGCAGGGAGGCTAGCACCCGTTGCTATTGGGTGCTAGACCAGCCATGGAAACACATTGGGTACTTCCCTTAATCCAGATCTACTAGATCCAGATTAAGGGAAGTACCCATTCCCTAGATCCGGATCTTCTTAGATCTGGATTAAAGGAGTGCAGTGGAAAAACACCCCAAATGTTGAAATTCGGCACATTCGATCAGATTTCGAAAGCCTATGAATATTCATGCACATCCCTTCTTCCAACCTTCTTTTCCACTGCCTGACCATGGGTGTTTTACCACTGTCACTAGAAGTACCCATTAAGTACCCATTAATGGGTACAAAAATGCCATTTCGTACCCATTAATGGGTACTTAATGGGTACTTTTAGTGACAGTGGAAAAACATCCCATATCTGAATCCCAGCCAGCCCAGCCGTGGTAAGGGACAATAAAAAAGTGAGTTAACTGAAAGGCTCATTTGCCAGTCTGGCCTCGTATGTCACTTCATAGCAACAGCCTCTAAAAAAACAGAACAAAACAGAAAAGTGTATGAAAATGTAAGCCAACAATATGCTGCAGATGAAAACATTTCGTAATTCAGCTTTCACAAACAAAAAATGTTTCCAATTGGTTTTGAAAAGCTAGTAATGGCTTCTACTTTGAGGGAATTCCATAATTTCCTTCACTCCATGACAAATAGTAACAGAAGATATCTCCAGATCTTTTTGTGTAGGCACAGCAGCTGCTTGTTTCCATGCACAAAAGCAAGTATCAGGCATAATGGAAACAGCTGCTGCCACGTGCAACGGAAGAGTTGTGGTTTTAATGAACTCAATTTTCAATGTAACTTATGGATTATTGTTCTCCTCGGAAGAAAGCAACGGCAAACCACTTCTGTAACTCTGCTAAGAAAACTGCATGGAGGCACCGATGCAGTCAGCCATGAGTTGGCCAACAGTCAGAGCTCAAAGAAAGGAAAACAATAGGCAGGACACAGGACTGATGAAAAGCAGTTCCTTCCGTTTATTAGGCTGATAGCAGAAGACGTGGAGCATAGTGATGCTAGGCTATTTCAAGGAACAAGGCACAACAGATTCCCATGGGGCCTCCCTCCCATCTCAAGCCAAGGCCACTGTGTGTGTGACAGGCATGACAATACTAAGGAGGCTTCCATGGGGAATCTGGATCAAGCAGGACTACAAGTAAACATGGCTGAATGTTTCTGAGACATGAAGATGGATGGACAGTGGCTCTCACACCAACAACTCAATGGGACTTACCCAAAAACAACAAAATTGTTTTATTGCACTGGAACCCACCATGAGACCTTAGGATATGGGATGGGATCGAAAGGCCAAGTAAAAAACAAAACCCAATCAAAGGCTGTGATCAGACACAGAAAGTAGGGGGAGCATCTCTGAGGTACCTCTGAGGTGGCTTTAAGGTGAAATTGTTCACACACCAGTCTGGCCTCCCCCCACTCTCCTAAACATTCCATCCATAACTTCATGGCACTCCCACTACATATGAAATAATGTGCATTTTTGCAAGCAAATTCTCCAGCAGGTGGTATTCCCATTATCTGTATTAATCAGTAGAGCCAGTTTGGTCTTCTGGATTTGGAAACGTTCTGGATCTGGTGTTTGTTTTCAAGATGACTAAATTGCCTGCTGATGCTGATGAGAGATTTCCTTCTGACTAACTGTGAGCCAGTTTGGTCTAGTGGTTAGGGAGCAGGTCTCTTATCTGTGAATACCGGGTTTGATTCTGCACTCCTTCACGAAGGCAGCTAGGTGACCTTGGGCTAGCCACAGCTCCCTTCTGAGCTCTCACAGCCCCACCTACCTCACAGGATGTCCTGTTGTGGAGAGAAGAACAGAAAGGGTGCTTCCACATTGGCAGTAAAAATACATATAAAAACACATACAAGACACATTAAGACTTACCTTCTTCACAGGAGGCTGGATCTGGGACTATTCGAGGACGCCGCTTCCACATTTCAGCACATGCTCAGATGGCCAGTTGAGGCCACATGGATGCCCAGCCAATGAGGGGCCACCCCCTTGAGCATGCTCAGAATGGCCCAGCCTATTCTAGTAGAATCAGGCCAGGAAGAGAAGGTAAGGCCCGTTCACACGCACGTGTGTGTGAACCCATGGTGGGTTGGGTGGGTGTTGACTGGGGTTCCTGTCTGCCCCTGGAGCCCAATCTGGGGTTCGGGAGCAAGGAGGAATCCAGGGAAAGAAGGTGCCCAGGCTGCCCACCCTGGGTCCATAGGAGCCAATGGGAGCAGCCCAGAGGAGGGGCCGAGCTCTCACAGAGAGAGGGTGTGTGAATGCTTTCTCTCTGAGACAGCTCGGAATGCGGTGAACGCATGGAGAGCAAGTTGGGATGCTTGGGGGCGGCCTGGAACGGATCCAGCCACTCACAAGAGCAAATGCTGCATCCCAACGTGCTCTCCATGCGTTCTAAAACCCCTCATGCAAAAAGGCCTCAGTTCCCACCAGCAGAAGTGTCCCCTTATACAAAGTTGCTAAAGGTGCAAGAACTTGTGGTTTTCAATGCAATCAAAGCAAAGTCACTCACAAACAATGAACTCCTTAATACTTCTTAGTTTTTGAGATCTCTGCTTGACCTTGGCAACTCCCTACTGTGATGAAGGGTGTATCTGGCCATCTAATAAAGCCAACGCTAATGAACCATCAGTGCTTTTCCAACAAGTATGTATCCCTTCCCCTAACCGGGTTGTTCCCTGGTTATTATCAAAATTAGTATTATTATTCTAATATTTAGTATACGCATTTAAATAGTCTGGCTTTTTAAAAAAGTGTTTTTATGGATATCATTGTTTTAATCTGTTGTTTTAAAGCGTGTAGCCCGCCCTGAGACCTACAGGTATAGGACGGGACAGAAATATAAATAATAAATAAATAAAATGCTTGCCTGTTGCTGGCAATAAAGTATCTGGCTTTCCTGGAACTGTTAATCTTGAAATGCTTTTCTCTGAGCGGGATGTAACATTGATTAGATGGCTGTAAAAAGATTGTCATTGACTATAATTCCTCACAGTGTGACTAAACTGACAGCCCAGCAAAAGAAACACTGTTGGCTTGTCATTGATCATGTTACTTCTTGATAACCCATTCGGGTGGAATCGGTAACAGGAGTGAACCTTCATCTGATACTGCTTTGTATTTTCTCGAAACATTAATCAAGACCACTGCAGCTTCATCCTTTAGATATTGTGCCTAGCAAGGTTGACAAGTCACTGGTAGTATTTATCTCATTCGGCCTGATCCAAACCTGCTTCAGAAAAAGAAGGGAGGGTTTTCTGTGAGAGGTGGGTTAAGCAGAGGGTGGATGTGAGAGGCATAAACAACCTTTGCTGTGGTTTTGTGGCCTACAGAGTTCCAGGTCTGCCTCACAGTTGCCACGGCTACCCAGGTGGGTGAGGCTTGCTTCTGGTCTGTCTCACCTGTGGGTTTCACATAAAAGTTAACTCCCATCCATATCAAGATTATATTCCTCTTCCCCAAACAGTGCGTAAAAATACGTATGTTTACCATTTTTTTTTGACATTTGATTAGAAATGAATTGAATGTTCAAAAATCCATGTTCGTATGAATAGATCGCATTTGAATGTGGTAAAATTATATTTGATACGAATCTATTTCTACATATTTCTACAGATATTTGATACGTATCGAATAAGAATGAATACATATCTGACACAAATAGATGTGTATCTGACACCTATAGATACATATCTGATACAGATACGTACTATACAAAAATTTATCTGATATGAATAGATACATATCTGACACCTATAGATACATATCTAATTTGAACAGATAGGTATCTATACAAACAAATATGTATCTGACATGAATAGATACATATCTGACACCTATGGATACGTATCTGATACGAACAGATACATATCTATACAAGAAAATATGTATCTATATGAATAGATACATATCTGATACCTATAGGGTGCTTCCTCATTGACCCTTTAATACCCATTTAGCACAGAATGGGAAAGCTGCATCCACACAGCAGCACCCATTAACAACAGAATGGGAAAACTGCGTCCGCACAGTGGCACCCATTAGAGACAGATCAGGAAAGCTGCTTCTGCATTTATATGTCTCTAATGGGTGCTTAAACTGACTTTCCAGAAGACCACATAAAAGTAGGTCTTCATGGGTGTTTTCACTGTTAGGACACATCTGTTTAGGATGTGTCCGCACAGTGAAAAGGGTCCCTAACTAAGCCCTTCCCCGGCCTGCCATGATTGGCTCCGCCAGAGCCAAGCAGGGGGACTCCGATTTCGGGCTCCCCCTCACCTTAGAAGCAGCAGATCACTGCTTTTGGAGCCATGGGGAGATTTACCTAACTCCCCCCTAACACACCCTGGGGCGACCGGCTGAAAACCCCTCCTTACCTTATTGCATCCACCCCGATTCTGGCTGCGAGGTTCCAGTAGCCTCCACGGCTGCATCCTGCGTGCCTCCTGACTGGCCAGGGCAGCACCTGGCTTCAGGAGGCTCTCTGCGCAGGCGTGCGGCCCTGGCCAAAGCGTGCCTCCCAGGGTCAGCTTTCCTTCCTAGCCTCCAGAGTTGCCAGTCAGGGCTGTTTCCACTGAGTATGCAGAAATAATGAGTTTCTGGGGTGCTTTGTGGGAGCCCAGAAAAATGGTGATGGGCTCTATGTGCCAGCTATACTGTTCTCCCCCTCCCCATCCAGAATGTCTGGAAGGCCACTTTAAAATGCCATTTTCACATTGGGGAGTAGGGATGGCTTCCAGATGTATCTGGAGAACTTTGAATTTCTTTTGAGTTGAGCAGCACATCCATTGTGCAACATCACCAGGAGATGAAGGCTGCATCTCCGTTTGCCAAAGGAGGCACCTACCTACCAAGAAAGCATCTGTTGCTACCATATCTCCATTTGCGGTGGCAGCAGGCACCTTGCTGTGATCGTACGGCCCCATTTCTGGTGATTGCAGACAGAAGCACTGTTGTTGTAGGCTGAGAGTTTGCTTTGGTCAGAATTGGAAATGGAGTAGGTGTCTTTTTTAGCCTCTCCACACAGCTTCTCAGAAGGTGATTCTCTGGGTAAGTGGAAACCTGGCTTTAGTCAATAGAATGAAGAGCTTTAAGAGTCTTCCATTAACCAAAAAGTGAAAGAATAGGTGTCTATTACCATAACTTTGCTTTCATGAGGGTCAGTTTCCAAAACAGGCTTCCAGGATGGATATGTCAACCACCTATATTGTACACATTTCGGAAGGCACTGGAAGACACATCTCCTTGCCCTGGCCCTTGATTAAATGGGGATACACTTTTCTCTTCCCACTTTCAGATGCCATTGTTTTAATACATACTGTTATTGTTTTAATAATGTTTGATTTTAAATGTTGTTACCCTCCCAGAGACCTCAGAGTACAGGGCAGGATAAAAATGTAAAAATAAATAAATAATAAAAATAAAAAATAAAAATGCTTCTTGACTGTTTGGTCTCTCATCTTCTTCAGGCGAAAGGTGTACCGGTGTTTTATTGTGAATGTCTTAATGTGTTTCCAGTTTCAAGTTATTAGAAATTTTGCAGCTGTTAGCATAGGTTTTTGCAAGGTTTCTGCTTTAATTGCTGAGTTTGGGCCACAAAACAGCAAGAGAGGACAAAGTTCTGGTAAGACTTCAATATTCCCTTTGATGATAAACAATGCTTCTTTCTATATTGCTATCTGGAAAGAATTAATATCCTTGCACCCTCATCATAAATGCTTATACAAGCCTTTTCCTAGTTGCAGTGGCACCACGAGGAAGAGACTGTGACCGAAAAAAGGCCTGTCTTGAAAAACAGTAACTTTATTTGCCTGTTCTTATGCAAAATATGGGGAAATGTAATAGGGCTAAGGAAAAGAGGCTTAATATAGTGCACCATTTTTGCCAGATTTAAATTTTTTCCTTCAGGGACTTTGTTGTGAAAGATGGTAAACAATGGATCTTTTATCAGTTCTGAGGTTTCTTGCAATTTTATTCTTTCCTGTTTTATTGCTGAGACTGCATTTTTAGTGACTGGTTTAATTCTCCCATTTTGGAAGACCTATCATCCACCCATCCACCCACCCACCCACCCACCCACCCATCCATCCATCCATCCATCCACCCATCCACCCATCCGTCCGTCCATCCATCCATCCATCCATCCATCCATCCATCCATCCATCCATCCATCCATCCATCCATCCATCCATCCATCCATCCATCCATCCATCCATCCATCTATAGGTAATGAGTCTTTTCTCTTGAAATCTAAGTTTATTTATAAAGTTTTCCCAAGGCCAGATAATCCTGATGTTGTGGGGTTGTATAGAGGTCATTTGGAATAAATTCAAAAGATTAAGAAGCACTTTTACTTCTACAGTGTTACTTCTCTTGTAGGGATGTGCATGAATATTTGTAGGCATTCGAAATTCAATCAAATGTGCTGAATTTCAACATTCAAATTCAAATAGAATGTCCATAAATTCACATTTAAACATTTTAATTGAATTTTGAATTTTGGAACCATTCGTTTGAATTATTTGAACATTCGTATGTGTACGGGTTAGTACAAGTTGCGTACCGGAAGATCTGCACCTTTCCCACATCTGTGTGCATTTGTACGGATCCGTATGGGACAAAAATGGGTTTCGTACAGGATAACTATAGGATGCATACGCACGTGTACGAAAGTGTACAGATGTGTATGGATGTCAGGAAGATGCCTATGGGCATCTATGCGTCTTTTCGACATTCATAAGTGCAAATTTGAATACAAAACTCAAACGAATAAATTCGAATTTGCTTAATTCAAATCAAATTTCATTAAATTCAAATTTAAATAATTTGAATTGAATCAATTTTTTTATTATTTGAATCAACTCAAAAAGAATGTCAAAAAAACATTCTTGCACATCCCTATTCTATTGTCTAGTTTCTCAGGCCACATTCCCACTTGACTTTTTTAGTCCTAGTTGGACTATTTTAATCTGGATACAGGGCCAAGTGCACATTCCAGGCTGTTCCCATTTGCCTGATGGTAAACCAGGCTGAACCTGAATATTCCCATTTCCACTCACTGCCCAGATCCCCAGCATGAAGAAACAAGACCTTCTAATCTCCACCCCACCCCACCCCCACTGAAACCCTGTATGCCTTCCCTGGTCAATCAGCTAAGTGGAAGAACAAACACAGGACAATCACACTTTCCCTTTTTCACAACCTCCCTTTCAGATTGGATGTTTCTGATAACATTGTTTCCATTGACGTTACTGGGAAGGCAGCATTTGCACTCAAGCAGATAAGGGAAGGAACAGAGCACAACCTTTTTGCTTATAGATATGTATCCCATTTTTAACAGCTACTAGAAATGCAGCTATGAGAGATACATTCCTAGTAGCTGCTAACAAAGTGATACATATGTATTGGAGTCTATCCACTCCCCCACCCCCAACTAATTCAGGGGAAATCCAAGCCTTTGCCTTTTCTTGATTGGGGCTCTAGCATTGTGGGCATGGCAAGGGAGGGGGGACCTTGACAGCTGTGAAATCCCATCCACATCTGGCTGGCACTGGCCAGAAGGCTAGATCTTCACCCCAAATAGTCTGGGAGCATTCCCTTGCGGGGGGGGGGGGAGCACACTCAGCTCCAAAAGGAGCCCAGGAACACTTTTTCTCAGGACTTCTTTTCTGAGGATTTCTGCAGGATAGTCCACATAAAATCCGGGAATAAAAAATTAAATGGGAACACTGGATCCCAAATTCAGATTCTATTTGGTTTTATAGAAAATTAAATGGGAACTCTGGATACTGAATTTGGATTTGATTTGGATTTAATGTCTATGGGAACACACCCTCAGTGTTTTAATATCCTTTTTATTTTTTCTCCACAAGGATAAGCAGTTTAGTGTGGCAGGTTTGTTAATCTTCTTAGGAATAACTCTCCCTAAATATGTTACATTTGTCTTACAGATCCAGAATTTGGTGATTTTCTGGGACTCTAGTTGCATTTGTGAAGAAATGTTTTTGAACATAAAGTTTGATTTATGAGGGTTTATTTTCAGTCCTGAGACTGTAAACACTAGAGAGTTCTGTCATAAATTCTGGATTGTTTGGAGTAGATCTTCAGTAAATTAAACCATATCATCTGTGTACAGATTAATTAATGTTTCTGTCTCGTTTATTTCATAGCCCTGAATCAATGAGTTAACCTTGGGTGTTTTCGCACCTTGCTTTCGTGTGAAAACTAGTGAAGAACTGGAATGAATCAGGCATCTGCATTTTAGAATGGCCAATCCATCCCAAACTTACTCAGTACTTCACTATGTTCCAGATAAGTACAATTTCCTCTATACTATGTATGTATGTATGTATGTATGTATGTATGTATGTATGTATGTATGTATGTATGTATGTATGTATGTATGTATGTATGTATGTATGTATGTATTTATTTATTTATTTCCTGCCCCATACCCTAGGGTCTCTGGGCGGCTCACAACATTTAAAATACACACATATCAAGACGGTATAAAAAATGCTAAAACCAATACAAAATTTTAAAAAACCAGGATAATAATAATATTGAAAAAACAGTTTAAAAGAAGTAGAGTGTGCAATGGGGCGAAGCGGAGGGGGCATTTAGCAAAAGCCTGGGTGAAGAGGTTCGTCCTCACCGCCTTCCTGAACATAGACAGAGAAGGGGCCTGATGTACCTCCAAGGGGAGACCATTCCACAATCTGGGGGCACAACTGAAAAGGCCCTCTCCCGGGTTCCCACCTGCCTAGCTGCTGGAGGCAGGGGGATAACCAGAAGGGCCTCCCCTCCAGATCTTAGAACATGGGTAGGTCAATATGGGAGAAGGCGCTCCTTTAGATATCTGGGGCCCAAGTCATTTAGGGCCTTATAAGTCAGAGTTAGCACCTTGAATTGGGCTTGGTAGTGAATTGGCAGCCAGTGCAGTTCTTTTAGAACCAGCGTGATATGTCTCCGGCTAGATGTTCCTGTCAGCACTCTGGCAGCTATATTTTGCACCAGCTGCAACTTCCGAACCGTCTTCAAGGGCAGCCCCATGTAGAGTGTGTTACAATAGTCCAACCTGGAGGTTACCAGAGCGTGGATAACTGTGGCCAGTTCATCTCTGTCCAAAAAATGTTTCAGTTGACGCACTAGCCGTAGCTGGGAGTAGGCACCCCTGGCCACGGCCTCCACCTGAGCTTCAAGTATTAGCTCAGAGTCCAGGAGTACCCCTAAATTTCGCACCTGTCCCTTCCCGGGTATTGCAACCCTGTCAAGGACAGCGTATCTCCCAACTACTTGGACCCGAAAGCCTGTAACACACAGCACCTGTCTTGTCTGGATTCAGTTTCAATTTATTGGCCCTCATCCAGCCCATTACCACCTCTAAGCACCTGTCAAGCACTTCAACCACCTCTCCTGATTCAGATGGCATGGAGAGATAGAGCTGGGTATCATCCACATGTTGATTACACCTCACTCCAAATCTCCTGATGATCTCTCCCAGTGGTTTCATGTAGATATAAAATAACATGGGGGATAAGATTGACCCCTGGGGAACCTCACAAGTGAGTGGTGATCACTGCACCACGGCAACAGCCATGCATGATGGCCATTTCCATGACAACCAGGTGATGTAGTGCACAACTGTGGCTGCACTGCACTGCCCCATGCACCCTTCACCCTGGAGATGTGTGGAGATTGTGTGTTAGGCTGTACTAACTGTGTCCTAGATTCACCTAGTATAACTGTGGAGCACTTTTTGGCCAGGGAATGGTCTGGCACACACAGATGGTCCATGGGAGAGCATCCCCAGGCTGTCCTAGTAGGTCAGTGTGAGAAGGCCCCTTGACTTTAAGAACTAGGGTTTGTTCACACCATGAGGAAGGCAGGCACCCTGGCTTTATTCCTTTTTTCAGGGAAAACTAAGGCCTTTTCTGCCCTGAGTCATATTCTGAATTATATCTCAGATTAGGGACCTATCACACTGGTGCAGACTGCAGCTGCTCAAAGAAAAAGGCAGGTTGATCTTGCTCCTCACGTAACAGCTCAGTTGCATTGAAAAGCTGTTGTATGTGGGGTGAGATTTACTCTCCTTCTCCAGGCACCCAGACAAGATGGGAGGGAAACTTGCTCAGGTGTGTTCCAGAAATGTTTCAGCCAAATCGAGCTGACACCCTGATTTGAACACTTAGCTAAGGAAGCCAACCTGGGCGTCTGCCAGTTTGGAACTGAACCAGACAAAATGCTGCATGGAAACTTGAAGACTGGGATTGGAAACAATGAGGTCAGTAAGAAATGAAATGCAGAGAAGAATAGGTGGTGGTATTTATATAATTAATGCTAGCATGACAGAAGCCTTTCAACTTTTGCTTAAGGTAATTGCAAACAGACTCTGAGAAGCAACCCCACAGGGTCAATGGGATTTACTTCCTGTATACTTACTTACATCATAACTCCTATTCAAGTTTTTTTGCTATGTCGTTAAGTGTCATACCTTGTGTTGTCAGTGCCTCTTCCTCTGAGGACAAAGAGGCAGTCACCCTCCCCAGCCAAGCTGAGGTGGTCTTCCCGGCCAGCCATAGTAAGGAAGACACGTCTCAGGAGCTAAAGAAGAACAATGTGTCTCCGAAGGTGGAGACAGCTCAGATTCAGATGCTGGCCAATGCCCAGTTCGGAGTGTTCTCAGGCAAGAATGAAAGTACCTGAGACGCTCAGCACGATTACAGACCAAGCACCTGCAACGAAGAGGGTGTGCCTCTCCCAGCCCTATTTAAGAAACACTCAGTTCCTGCAGCTGCTGTTGCAGACAACAGCTCTTTATCCGTGCAATATCAGTTCCTGTGTATTCTCTATGTTCCTGACTCTGACCATTTGATGACTATGAAGACCCTCTGGCAAACTGAACTTGGCATTCCTGACTACGCTTTGACTCTTGAACTCTGGAACCTGATCTGTTTGCTGCCACTACGTGTGGGTGCTTGCAGAATGCTGCCCACATGGGACATGGCCATAGGCCCTATACATATTTACTAGTTAATTAAATTCCATTGAGTTCAATTTAATTTGCTCTCAGGTTTGTGGGTATCAGAATAAAGCCTTAGGCATATTCACACTTACATTTGCTATTCTAGGATGGGATGGATTATCCTGCTGGAATAAACACTCCATCCCAAGCTGAGATGGATTGCTCCTAGCATGGAACAAGACTGTCTGCATTGGGAATCCATGTTCCATGCCAGCCCCACACTGCCTTGGAAGTGCCCCTAATTGCTTTGAAGACCAGCAGCAAATGCCAGAATGGATGGCGGCAGGGCCTTTGCTATTCCACACTAGGGATGTGCACAAATATTCAAAACATTCTAAATTCAATCAAATTCAATCAAATTTGGACATTCGAATCAAATGTCTATACATTTGAATTTAACATTTGAAATTTTTTTGAAATTGTTCGAATCATTCGTATGAATTACATAAGAACATAAGAGAAGCCCTGCTGGATCAGGCCACAGCCCATCTAGTCCAGCATCCCATCGCACACAGTGGCCCACCAGATGCTCATGGGCATCTCAAGCAGAGACAAGGACGAACCTTTGCCTGCTCTCGCATCCCAGCAAATGGCCTTAGAAGTGCCCTGCTTTCCCCTCCCAGCCTGAAAGATGCACCTAGGCATTCATTCTAGTAGCCACTGATACATCTGTCATCCATAAATTTGTCTAACCCTGCCTTAAAGCCATCTAGACTGACTGTTCAGACATTATTCAGACATTCATATGGGTAGGGATATGTACACATTACATACGTATCAGTATGCATTTTATTTGTATCCGTACACATTTGTATGGATACACAAGGGACAAAAATGGGATGCATACAGGATAAAAACAGGATGCGTACGGATGCATATGAATATTCAATTTGAATAGAATGTGAATACATTCAAATTTTAAGCATTCAAATCAATTTGAATCTTCAGATATGTGATCTGAATCCCAAAAATTGCATTTGTGCACATCCCTTTTCCATACTAGTATGCAATGGCAGAACCTTAGATTAGACCATGGTCCAGTCTACCATTCAGGACAGAAGAGAACTTAATAAACCAATTACTTTTTAAAAAAAGTTCTTATTACACGGATTTATAAAAACTACAGATGGAAAATTTAATCTTAAAATGTGTTCTGTTTCTCTCAGATAAGAAGGAATAGATCCAAAAAAGTGAGCGTTCCTCAGAAATAAAGGACAATATGTTTCTTGCTTCAGGACTTTTGTTATGTATCCATATATCTGTGTGTGTGTTTTTAAATCAACCTACATCAAAGAAGAATTGATACTTACTGCTGCTCTGACTGCAGGCACGATGAAGAAGTCCCTGTAGCTTTGAACAAATCTCCTCCTTTTAGATTCTTCATTTTTGGATCAGCCATGTGCTACGGCCAAGTCTTCTGCCTCTTCTGCTTTCTAGTACATGTTTAATTTTTTAGCAATAGCTGCTGGAAGCAAACCCCAGGCTTTGATGGCCAGATGCACCATGATCTATATCAAGGAGTTCTCGCTGGGTTGCATTAAGAGAAGCAACAGAGAGGCTCATAGCTTATGACTCTGGGGCACTGTGGGAAATTGAAATGGCTTTCCATCTGTGAGGGATACTATTCTATTTCTACCTCCATTTCAGAGACTGCTTCTAAATGGCAAGCTAGACAGGGCAGTTTAGTGGGGCATTTTTATATATTTATTTATATTTCTATCCAACCCTGTTTTGCTGTTTAACTCATGATTGAGTTTCCATGCCATCCCAGTAGAACAAAACTCTTGTAAACACCACCAAAATGATTGCACACAGAATCTGGAACAAGCAAACTTCCGCTTCATAAGAGATAATTGCAGGTAATTGCATTGGAATACATAAATAAATTTTGAAGTGATAAATCTTATTAATCAGTTAAGACTTCAGTTCATACCAAAAGCTTCTTTGCTCTTTCTGCCTTTGCTTCTTTGTGATGAAAGATTACTCAGTCCAGCAGCCAAAAGACGCCAAGGTGTCAAAGCTTTTAAAAATCAGAATGGCCAAAGAGTTCATGAGATAAAATTGTTCTGGAATATTTAGTAATGCTAAAATTAAATGTTCCAGTCTTGCAGTTGAGGGCTGTTTAGTACTTGCCAGTAATAAGGATCGGATTGGGGGGAGGGGAAGAAGAAGGAGGCGGAGGAGTAGGAGTTGGTTTTTATATCCCACTTTTCTCACCCATTCAAGGGGACTCAAAGCAGCTGACAAAGCTTTCTGTTCTTCTCCTCACAGCAGACACCCTGTGAGGGTGTCGGACAGAGAGCTATGACTAGCCCAAGGTCATCCAGCTGGCTTCATGGAGTTGTGCAGAATAAAATCCGGCATTCACAGATAAGAGTCCGGCTCCGTAACTACTTGACCAAACTGTCTCAAAGGGTCTATGGGCTTCCCTTTTGCATGCTGATGGCATTTAAGCCAGGTTCCTCCCCCTGGTAGTACTCCTTGTCTGCACAGGACAAGAGCATAGAATAGACTAGGGCATCAAAAAATGGCATCATGAGGTGTACCATTGTACTAGTGGTGGTATTTGGAGCCCCACCCCCACCCCTAGTGGCAGATCCAAAGCTGGTGTGAGCTTCAAAACCAATGTGAGAACAAGCCATTCCAATGCAGACAACCTTGTTCCACACCAGAACATTCTGTCCCAGCTTTGCTGGACTGCAACCCTTTCTGCTGTAGTGCAACAGCAATGTTAAGTGTGCATACAGCCCCAGATGGGGATAAGGACACACTTGACGAAGCACATAGTACAAATTCAATTCATCATAAGCAACTCATTCATTCCACAATATACTTTTAATACATTTCTGTTAACTTAAATGGGAAAAACACACCCCAGACTGTGGAGTGCAAGAAATGTGTTTGGTTTTTTTTTTAAAAAAAATCTGTTCCACCTTATTCAGCTACAATTTAGATTATACAGTATAGATACAGCCTCGGATTTGAGTACAGCTCCACAAAATACATATTGCATTTCATTACCTAATGAACCATCGAGACTCCCTGTGGTGTCTGATTTTTTTCCTTTAGTCCCCCAGCCTGCTGTAACTAAACCTAAAGATGCGTAACTGAAATGATCACACATTCTGTCCCTGTGTATCTGTGCCTCTGCTTTTTTCCCTTCCCTCTGCGGTGTCCCTGTGTCAGATTACAGATTGTAAACCCATTGGGGGAAGAACCTCTATTCTTGTGTTCTGCAGACTGCAGTGAAAATTGATTATGCTGTATAAATAACCAAGGAGTGATTTTTCCCTCCCTCTCAAAGCCGATACTGGTCTCAACCTTATAAATTGAAATACAATTCCTCTTTCTTCCTTCATAAAACTTCATTTTATTTATTCAGTGCCATTTCTATCCTGCTCTATACTCTAAGGCAAGGGGTGTTCAGCTGTGGCCTCCAGATATTCTTGAACTACAACTCCCAACATTCTATGCCCAGCCTTCTACACCACCTAGCATGTCAGGCATAGAGTTGATTACTTTGAGTTGTGGTTCAGAAGCATCTGGTGGGCCACACAGTCACGCACTCTAGCCTTAAGGTCTTGGTGTGGGTACAGTGGTTTGTGCATCATAGCCACATGGCCTGAAGGGACTGTGGCAAAGGAGGCCTGGAGCATGGTCACCACATGTCACCAAATGTCAGGAATGCAATGACATGCAATGACACATGTTACCAGTATCCAGCCTACTCCTGGGGGCAGAAATCACTTTCTGAAATGCTGCTATGCAGTTAGTGAACTGGACTATCTATCTGGTCTGATGACGAAATGTCAAACATGACCTTCATGAGGGCATTTTCCAGAGCTTTATGTCACATGCTCAGATGGGCAATAGAGGCCAGGTGGGTGCCCAGCCAATGAGGGGCCGTCCGCTTGAGCATGCTCAGAATGCCCCGGCCTTTCTACACAGAATGGGGCCTACAGGAGAAGGTAAGACCCTTCACACACGTGCGCGCGACACTGGGGATGGGTTGGGGGCTTTTGGCTGGGGTTCCTGCCCACCCCTGGAGCCCAATCTGGGGTTTGGGTGCGAGCAGGAACGCAGGGAAAGAAGGCACCCGGGCTGCCCACACTGGGTCTACAGGAGCCAATGGGAGTAGCCCGGGGGAGGGGCCAAACTGTCACAGAGAGAGAGCGTACGAATGCTTTCTCTCTGAGACAGGTCGGAACATGCCGAGATGGTTTCAGAGCACTTTTTAGTGCTCTGAAACTCAAACACATGGAGGGCACGTTGGGACGCTTGCGGGTGGCCTGGAATGGATCCCGCTGCCCGCAAGAGTGAATACTGCGTCCCAATGTGCCCTCCATGCATTCGAAAACCCCTTGTGCGAAAAGGCCTCTGGTTGGAATTTTGGCCTTTTCTGCACTTATCTGTCCTTGGGCCAAACCAGTAGTCTTGGACCAGCCAGGTCTGTTGTGTATTGGGCTCCTGTACTTAATTGGGAGCAGCTGTACATAATTGGGGAGTTGCATATATGGTGAGCGTGGTACTAGTCTGTAGTTGCTGCTACTGGAGCTATTACTTGGATGTGTATTGTAATAAAGAGAACTGTGATTTATTGTTCCTGGCTGCTGGAATGTTTGTGCAAGGACACATCAAGGTCCACTGATTTGAATAATGAAAAAGTGTGGTCTGGAACAGCACCTTCTAGCCATGAAGTTCCTAGCTTCAAAGCCTTTGGGAGACACTGATGAAATGTGCTGCTGAAATGCATGCCCCACTAGTCTCAAACACAGCAGGGTCTGGATCAGGGTCAGTTGGTCTGCCAGTAGACCTGTTTGATATTAGGGAACTTTAATTTCAGATGAGCCCTGAAATTGATTAGGGGGGCTTGTTGTCATGATTATGGGTAAGTGCAAGAAGGGCCTTTGATACTGGGGAACTTTAATTCCCTGGCCTTGAAGTTTGCACAGCCCACTCCTGAACCAAAGATATTGCTTTGGCCCAGAATTGGTTGCACACTTATGCAGATCTTGCCTTAGATATTTAAACAGTTAAAACTCATCCATGGCCAGCATATGTGCAGGAGAGATACCAGGAGCAGGTGACTTACCCAAGTGGGTCTTAGCTTCTTGTGTAAAATAATTCATAGCATGAGTCGACTCTTCTTTTCTCTGTTATTTGTTGTAATTCAGAGTTGCCTAATGCATGCATAAAGATACTGATTTTTAGATAAAGTTGAAAAGAAATAAGTCTTATAGGTTGTGCTCCTACAGAGCAGATAATCAGTTCAGAGACCATCTTTGGTTTCTATTGCACAGACAAGAATTTGGGTTTCTGTACCTTTTGTAGGCAAAAACAGCAAAACCCAAACTCTCCCGCCCTTTCCCCCCACAGTCCAAGATCTGGATCTTCAAGATCCAGATCTTTGAGATGAAGTCCTCCTGGAGGTCCAGATCTTGAAGATGCCTGAAGACCCCATTGTGGACACCTTTAATCAGGTCCACACAAAATCCAGATTTAAGGTGAACCCATTGAACCCATTGAATCCAGATTTCCCCTGCCCTTGTGGGGACAGGGCCTTGCAGATGGGGCCTTCAATGGGGTCCAGGTGAGAACAGATCTTTCCCAATTGGTACCAATCAGGTAGTAATCAGAAGGGTTCTAAGCCCTAGTGGAAAAATGAGTTCTATTTCAGAGACTTAGACCAATTTATTTTGGAAAGTGAGAGCTTTCATCTCCCGTTCTGCAAGTGAAAGAACAATGTATACAGATGTTCTTTAAACTGGTAAATCAATAAATCACAGAAAATAAGTGATGTCTGGAAGCTGCCACATTGCCAGTGATGGCCTGTACACTGGGTCACTGGAGTGGTGAGGATGGACAATGCTCCAGAGCAGTGGTTCCCAAAGTTGTCTGGGCTACGACCCATCTAATATAAGTTTACCAACTCGGGACCCACCTGTAGGAAATTTAACCGTATTTGAAATAAAATTTTGTTTATTTGAAAAGTCCTTTATTCATATTGGTAGCGGTTAAATTTCCTAGAGGTGGGTCCCAACCCACAGTTTGGGAAACCCTGCTCCAGAGGCAATCTTCCAATCCAGGAGATGAAGACAAGGCTTCCAACTGGGGGGGGGGGACCCCTTTCTCCACCTCTCCACTTGTCTTGATTTGTGGGCAAAGAAGTCTTGGAGCATTGTGACCACATGTCACCACATGTCATTGTTTCATGCTGTGAGTAAGCAAGGCTAGGGTTGCGCTATAAACGATGGCCACCCCTTTGCAATTCTAAAGAAAATTCACCTCTATATCCACATTTTTGATTCATGTGCAGAATAATCACAAACTTTGCATTTGTCACGTCCGTGAACAATTAGTCAGGTTAATCATATCTGGCCTGTAAACCTCTTCTGAATTGATATAACTGATTACAGAGCAACAGAATTAAAAACAAATGCATACACATCATGAGCACAGCTTATAGCGTTGGCTTAGGTTGTTTACCATTACAGTCCACCAGGAGTTTGTTCTCCTAATTATCCTCTGCATAATATTAACCATCATAATTACTTGCTAAAGTAGCTAGCTGAGTGTTATTTCATAATGTTTAATGTATGCAACCTCTAATATATGCAGTGGCGCTTATGATTTAGTTGGCCACATTCTACAGAAGTGGAGAACCTTATAGTGATTAAAGATGTTAACTGTTGTTATAATTCATCCATTTGCAGCTGAAACAACACAGCGGCTGCTTATGAATGGGTCCATCAATTGCCCAGAAGCTTTTGCCCAGTCTATCTGTTTCTAGAAGATAGTCCTCTATAAATACACAGATTCCCAGTAGCATTGGAGTCATGAATTCCATGCATCTTTGTTATTTTATGTACTTTGCTTTGATGAAGATTGGGTAGGAAACAGTAAGGTATGTGATGTTCAAAGGAGCTGCAAAGTTCAAAGGACCACAGCAGAATTCAAAATTTGTGGAAGACCCCAGGGTCATCATTTTTCCCCAGCAACAAAACATACCAGTAGGTGAATTCACACAAGTTCAGAATACACCGAGTAATCATGTATCTGTTTAAGACAATTCCCCATCCATCTTGTACTATTGCTAAAACCCGGCCATGCCTTCTTGAATTCCTTCTGGATAAAGTGTTTCCTCTGATTCCAGAATAGAAGCATACTTAGGAGAACTGATTATCTCAGTAATGATTAGGGGTACGCACAAATGCAATTTTCAGATTTGATTTACATGAAATGTTTGAATCCGAATAAATAGAGAAAAAAATGAATCTATTCAAATCCGATTCAAATATATTCGTATCTATTCATATGAGTATTCGATTTGTATTTGAAGTACGAATGTTGCCAACATTCACATGTGTCTATATGCATCTGTACGCACCCATACACATCTGTACGCATTCGTACGCATCCCGGTTTTATCCCATATGCATCCCGTTTTCATCCCGTACTTATCCATACAAATGTGTATGGATACAAATAAGATGCATGCAGATACATATGTAATGCGTACATATCTGTACAAATATGAATGTCCAGATAATTTGTATGAATGATTTGAAAGATTCAAAATTCATTTGAATGTTAAAAAATGAATGTATAGATACTTGATTTGAATTTGAATGTCTGAATTCAAATGTATTTGATCAAATTTTGAATGTTTTGAATATTCTTTCACATCCCTAGTAATGATACAGCAGGAGAGGCTGTAAGGGTTAGGGGGGCATGAGAAAATGTTGTTCAGAACTTGAGGTATATATCCTTGACTAAACCAGATTCCTTGCTTTCTGTTGTTGGCAATAAATGGAGGAGCTTGCTATGAACAAAGCTGTGTGTTGCTATTGAGTTCTGAACCCCTGGTTTCTGGTTCTGGGTTCTGACAATCTGTGGGCCTTTCTGCATGGATTTTTAAGAGGGATAAATGGTCCACTGTAGTAACCACAAAAGCTGCACAGCTTTCCCCATGGTTTCCTTTTCTTCAGCCCTTCAATTCTCAAGCCAAGAGTAAAAGGAGCAACAATTTTCCTGTTTCCATAGACTTGTAGTACACACTCAGTGTACTAGGGTGCTGAATTCTTTCCACTCTGCAACTGCCTTTGGGCATTATGGCAGCTGCAAAGCACATGGCCTTAAGACTACAGGTCCCTTCTTTTCCTGTTTGAGGATTTTCCCCGCCTCTAACCACAGGATGTGACATCGCCAGGGACCTCTGACCTGCATGCCTGCCTCCAGCCAATCACCTCCCCAGATTATTCTCCTATGTCGTTTCCTCCACACCCCTTTTTACTGCTGTATAAAAAAGCCCGCGCAAGATTAAAGGCTCTCTTTTTTGCTGCTGCAACTCCTGTCTCCATGTCTCTTCCTTTATCCCAATCCCCCATTTTCTAGCCTGCTCAGGGCCAGTCATTACATGTGCTTGATCCCTGATTATCTGGGCCGGTCAGATAATTGGAAATATCTTTCGTAACAGCCAGCAATCAGGGACAGCAGCAATCAGCTGTTGCTCCCCACTTCCTGGAGTCCTCAGATCAATCACGTAATTAGGACACGCAATAGTCCACTATTGTTAGGATGGGTGAGGAAGAAATTCCTGACCTCATTTTCTGAGGGAAGCTCTTGGGTGTTTTTCCACTGTCATTAGAAGTACCCATTAAGTATCCATTAATGGGTACTTAATGGGTACTTTTAGTGACAGTGGAAAAACACCCCTTGTGTCCTCTGAAAGAGTAGTCGATGAAAGGTGGCAAATTTGGGGGTGTTTTGGCCCAGAGATGAGGTAGGTAAGAGAGAACATAATAGATTTATATGCATGGTATGGACAAAATAACAACTGTACTTCAATGTCAGACAGATAGTTGGCTCATCAAAGCACTGCATGGACAGTTCTTGGAGAAGATTGAAGACAAAGTGGATAAGGAAAAGACCTGGTTGTGGCTGACCAACAGAATATTGAAGAAGGGACTAATTTTTGCTGCACCAGAACAAGCCATCAGAACGAAAGCCATCAAAGCTAGCATTGAGAAATCAGTGGAAGACCCAAAGTGCAGACTCTGTAAAGAAGCTGATGAAATGGTCAGCCACATTCTGGGCTGCGGTAAAAAAGATCGCACAGACAGCTATAAACAGAGGCACAATGAGTGGCAGATATGATACACTGGAACTTTTGTCAGAGCTACCATATCCCAGTGGCAAAGAACTGGTGGGTCCATAAGCCAGAAAAACTGGTCAAAAACGAACAAGCCAAACTACTATGGGACTTCAGACTGATTGAACACTGGAACATAACATGTCAGACATCACAATCATGGAGAAAGACAAAGTGTTTATTGTTGACATTGCTATTCCAGATGACAGCAGAACTGATGAAAAACAGAAAAACTAACTAGATATGAAGACCTGAAAATAGAACTACAGTGACTCTGGTATAAACCAACAAAGGTGGTCCCAGTGGTTCTTGGCACACTGGGGGTACATAAGAACATAAGAAAAGCCTTGCTGGATCAGGCCACAGCCCATCTAGTCCAGCATCCTGTCGCACACAGTGGCCTACCAAATGCTCATGGGCATCTCAAGCAGAGACAAGGACAAACCTTCTCCTGCTCTCGAGTCCCAGCAGATGGCCTTAGAAGCGCCCCAGTTCCTCCCCCCCTCAGCCTGAACGATGCACCTAGGCATTCGTTCTAGTAGCCATTGATACATCTGTCATCCATGAATTTGTCCAACCCTGCCTTAAAGCCATCCAGACTGGTAGCTGTCACCACCTCTTCCGGCAGCACATTCCATAAGCCGATGACCCACTGGGTGAAGAAATACTTCCCCCTGTCAGACCTTATTCTTCTCCCAATCAGCTTCATAGAGTGCCCCCTGGTTCTAGTGTTGTGCGACAGAGAAAAGAAATTTTCTCTATCCACCCTTTCTATACTGTGCATAATTTTATATACTTCAATCAGGTCCCCTCTCAAACGCCGTCTCTCCAGACTGAAGAGGCCTAGACGTTGCAGTCTGGTTTCGTAAGGGAGGTGTTCCAGACCCTTGATCATACTGGTTGCCCTTCTCTGCACCTTCTCTAGTTCCACAATATCCTTTTTGAGGTGTAGTGACCAGAATTGTACACAGTACTCCAAATGTGGCCTCACCATAGATTTATAAAGGGGCAAAATGACACTTGCTGTCTTATTTTCTATTCCCTTCCTAATTATTCCCAGCATTGAATTTGCTTTTTTTGCTGCTGCCGCGCACTGGGTTGACACCTTCATTGAACTGTCCACCAAAACCCCGAGATCCCTTTCCTGGTGTGTTGCAGAAAGCTCAGACCCCATCAGTTTATAGATGTAATTTGGATTCTTGGCCCCAATGTGCATTACTTTGCACTTGTTAAGATTAAAGCACATTTGCCACTTGGTTGCCCACTCACCCAATGCTAAGAGATCCCTCTGGAGCTCTTGGCAATCTCTTTCAGATTTTACTACCCTAAATAATTTAGTATCATCAGCAAACTTTGCTATTTTACTATGTACCCCTTCTTCTAGATCATTGATGAATAAATTAAAAAGCATTGGTCCCAGTACTGAGCCTTGAGGGACCCCACTTTTTACTTCTTTCCACCCTGAGAATTTGCCGTTTATTACTACTCTCTGCTTTCTGCCCTTAAGCCAGTCACAATTCCAGGACAGAACTTGTCCTTTTATTCCATGGCTGATGAGTTTACTCAGTAGCCTTTGATGTGGGACTTTGTCAAAAGCCTTCTGAAAGTCCAGATAGACAATGTCTACTGGTTCACCTTTATCCACGTGTTTATTGACACTCTCAAAGAATTCCAATAAATTTGTGAGGCATGATTTACCTTTGCAGAAGCCATGCTGGCTTTTGTTCAGCAATGCTTGCTCCTCCATATGCACACTAATTTTGTCTTTAATAATGGTTTCCATCACCTTACATGGAACTGACGTTAAGCTAACTGGTCTGTAATTGCCTGGATCACCCCTGGATCCTTTTTTGAAGATTGGTGTTACATTTGCTACCCTCCAGTCCTCAGGTACGGAGAATGATGTTAGGGAAAGATTATATATTTTTGCTAGAAGTTCGGCAATTTCACATTTGAGTTCCTTAAGGACTCTTGGATGAATACCATCTGGTCCCGGTGACTTGTTCACATTTAGTTTATCAAGACATGCCAGGACCTCTTCCTTGGTTATTTCTGTACAGTTTAACTCTTCAGAAAATACAGGCTCAGTTACTGGCATGTGTCTTCTGTCTTCCTCCGTGAATACGGAAGCAAAAAATTCATTTAGTCTCTCTGCAATCTCCGTTTCTTCTTTAATTATCCCTTTCTGTCCTTTACCATCTAGTGGTCCAACTGCTCTCCTGGTTGGATTCCTACTTCTGATATACTTATAGAAGTTCTTGTTAGTGCCGAAAGATCTTAGTAGGCACTTGAAAAGCATTGGCATCAACAAAATATCCATCTGCCTGCTACATAAAGCCACTTTGCTGGGATCTGCTTGTATCATTTGCCACAACATCACTCAGTCCTAGGCGCTTAGGAAGGGCCTGACTATTGATAACAATTAGCAAAACCAGCATAAATATCTTGATTGCTATGTGTTACTGTTGTTTTATGATGGTGATGATTTCTTCCTTTTTCAAAATTCTAGCAACAAAAGTCACCCAAAGAAGTTGAATCCTGGAAGAATCAAGATAGACAGAATGTTGCATAGTTTCCCTTAGGGTTTTACTACCAAGAGATGTGGTGTTGACCACCACCATGGACTGTTTCAAAAATGATTTGGATCAAGTCTTGGATTTCAGGCCAACAATGGCTACCAGCTCTAATGGCAGTAGTAGTAGAAGGTGGTATACCTTTGAAAGGCAGGTGCTGGGAGACTGTGAACAGGACATATTGTACACCTGCATCCTCCAACTGGGCTAAATGCACCACAGGTCCAATGCGATGGGACATGTCTATTTTCCTACGTTTTTAAGGGATATCCTGCCTTCCATACAGTGCGTCTCAGGCACAGATTTATCATCTTTTTGCAAAGGGGACCATACTCTCTTTCCATCTAATTGGCATGCTGTTGCTTCTGAACAGACCACAGGTCACTTTTTTGCATCCTGCCGAGTTAATGAGTCAAGCTCTTGCTGTTTCATTTCCCTGCCAAGCATATTACAATGATCAAAATCCTTCTATTACCAGTGCAAATCCGATGCCCATCAAGCCCAAAGCATTAAAATTAAAATTGCATGAAACCTTGATCTCGTTCTCCATTCATCATGCCAGTCGCCGGCATATAGAGGTTCAGGTTTCCTTTTTATACGAGCAGTTGTATTTCAGACTTGTACAGAAAGAAAAAGCCAATCCTATATTTCTGGAGTATAAATTTGAAAGACAAAGGAATAGTGTTTTTTGGCAGGAAGTCAATGGTTGCACGGTGTAAACAGACAGATTCTTACAATTTTGCAGAGCATAAAATAATACATATGTGTGCTTGTATATTCCAAGACAGACAGAAGAACCATTTTTTCTCAGTATCATGCTTTACAGCCTAAGGCTGCGGTTACACTTTAATCTTTCTTCAGCCCGAATTCCAGTCCTGTCGGTTACATTTTTAAATGCCACACTGATTTTTTGCTGGATTTTCCTCTATTTGGGTTTTCCTTTACTTGGGCCAATAGAGCATTAAGCTTTTAATCTCATTCCAGACCATTGTCCCTGCTCCCTGCTGCCCAGAAAAATGATGCCTTGGGAAGCATCTGCTTACATTTGGGTACTCTAGTGCTAAGTGGAAAAACACCCCGTAGTTGCTACTTATTGATTGGCCATTGGTCTGCCCTGCATGTGGAGCTGTGGAGACTGTTGCAGTATGTAACTTAGCAGAGCTTGCTTCTAGAGAAGAATCATACATATAAACTTAGGAGAGAAGGGGACATGCCTCACAAACTGTGCGTGCTAAGTGGCCAAAGGAGAAGTGCCTCATGAACTCTGAGCATGCCAATTGGCCGAAAGGAAATACTGGGCACCACCCACCACAGCACAGTTCTGCTACCTTTAGTCCGTCCTCCTGCTCACACATGAGGAAGTGGAAGATGGCCTGAAATTCCAGGCCGGCCTGAGTCCCTGTCAGCCCTGTAAAAACAGGACTACAGTTTAGGATGGTCTAACAGGTGGTGGCCATCTTGGAAAATTAATTTGAGTAACATGACCTGGGGACCGACTCAGGTCTACCTAAAACACTTGTCTGACCAGGGCCAATGTTTTTGTTAAACCTAACCTTCATAGCTGAGATGGTAACTCAGCTTCTGTCTAATCGCCAGGCAGGTGCTTTCTTCAGCAAAAGAACAATACTATTGACTCATCATATAGGGGAGGAGAAACAACTGGGTCTTGTGCTGCATCTGTGAGACTGGAGCATCTGCCGCGGCCTCCTCTAGGTGTAAGTTCCAGCTGAAGATGCGAGAAAAGAAAATCACCTGATTTGGTTGTTGCTGATGTTTTGCTGCAATTTCTGTTTAGTTTCTCCTTTGGCATTTTTTTAGTTGTATTAATTAGTCCTAATGTTTATTTTCTTATTTGATGCTGTGTACTGTAATTTCTTAGATTACATAGCTTATTATTAGAATTCTGTACATTGCTTATGATATATTTGATGTTTTATTCATTGAAATAGAATTTTTTACTTGCTACATTTCTCTGATCTGATGATTGTATACATTATTTTGTCCCACCCTTTGGTGAAAGGGGCATTATAAATAAATGTTATGTATGTATATATGTATGTATCATATGCCATTAACAGGATACTGATGGACAATACACTTTTCCTGCACTGTTTTCTATCTCCTCCAAAGTCTATTTCTAATAGTTCTAATGGCTGGTTGACAGATTATGAAGAATCCTTGCTTGATACCCTTGCTTGAACATTCTGAGGCTGAATCCCCAAAAGACTTATTTGCCTCTCTAGTCTCCCTCTACTGTCACTGTATTCAAGCGGACTTTAAAAGTGCCCTGCACTTCCAGAATAAGCGTCTGCATGAGGCTCAGCAAAACGCGCATTTAAAATGCACCTTCTGTTCCCACAGAAGCGTGTTTTCTTTCCCTGAATCTTTTTCTCCCCACCCCCTCTCTTGTTCAAAGGAAAAATAGCTGGATCTCACTCTCAGCACTTACTTTCACTCTGTTCTCTGTTCGAAATAACTTGGCTGCAGCCATCAACCACGCGATTGTGCGCTCATTTACTCTTAACACTTTCACAGATCACCCACTTCACACCTGATAATAATGTTGCAATTCTGAGCAATTCTGGCTCTTTGAAAGTTCTGACCTTTACAAAGGAAAGGAAGGGAAGCTGCAGCATTTCTGGGAAATGTGTGAATGCTTTATGGCTGTGTGTGCAGGCAGCAATCCCTGCCCCTTTTGCCACAGAGCGTCCCCAAGGTAAATGTTGCGAGGAAAACCCACGACTTCCAGAAAGAGCAATGAAACTCTTCTTTAAAGGGCACGTATTTTGTCACGGGTTTTCCTGCTTTTGTAGCGCTGGAAGCTAGTTAAAAACCCTGGCATGGGGGCGCTCAGAGGCAAAAGATTTTTAGCAGACTTTAAATTCTTGGGGACAGGCCCTGAATCTATCTGTCAGGGAACTTTTCTCTCTCCTTTTTTTGGGAACCTATATTTCTAAAGAGCAGACCTATGACTCCTTTGAAGTCCTTCTGCAGGCATCTTCATGTGTTTGCTAATTTTTTAATGGATACTTATGGCAAATCTAAAGGTCCCTATCAGTTAGATGTAGACAGTGTTGAAAACATGAACCTCAGAGGTTTATGCATGATTTCCAGATGTTGTCAAACTATATTAGACTTAGCAATCTGACCAAAGGGAAGGGAGGGTACAGTCTGGCTAGCCCTGACCTAAACCATTGTAATGTTTAAAAATAAGCAAATAACTTGCATGCATATGTTCTACTGTCTTTGCAAATGGACACATTTTGATCCTGTAATTCCATACAAAAGTTAAATTGGGGTCATTTTGCAGTTTTGTTTCTGGCAAAGTTTCTGGCTAGTCACTTTTGGGAAACATGCAGCCAACCCATGAAAACAGCATTAATTTTCCATTCCACTCCACTGACCCCTAAACCGTTCCTGGTATTAAGATTTGATTTAATTATGCTGACTGATAACTGTGGTGATCTCTCATATTGTTCATTAAGCTGTTAATCCCCTTTATAAAACCTCATAAGCCAGTGATCTTTTCCACATCTTCTGAGAACAAATTCCACAAATTAATTATGTGCATCTGAGTAAACACTTTAAATTGGGTATGCTCAATCCCAAAGATCACGGGGAAGTTCTATATGCTGGTGCTTTACAGAATTTAAGAATATTTATTGAACTTATATACAGCAGATTTCGTAGAGACTCCACTTACCTTTAGTTGGGTTCAGGAACAAGGGCCCATGGATTAAACTTCTAGGCCTCATAGATCCACACACACACACCAGAGCGGCTGAATCTAGAACATGGGTGGCATGCAGAAGGTATGCCTCTTGTATTCTGGACTACTGAGTGCTGCAGAAATGTGTTTGCCGGAAGTTGTGAGGCTAATAAGCTTTGTTCCCGGCCCTCAGAAACATAGGAGCCCAGCCTTGAAGCCAATGAATGCTTCAAGGCTGTAGCATGGGTTGGTCAGTGGTATAGATGGCGCTGATCCAGTCCACAACTTTATGTGGTGGTGGGAAGCAGTGGGCAACAGATTTTGGGCATAACGATAGGATATTCCACTCTAAGCTATTATTTGTGTCATTATTTGCATATACTTCTAGGGGAGGTATGAGCCCCTGTGCTGGCATAGGCTGCATTCAGACACCACCCAGTGTGAATGCAGTGAAAGGCCCTTTCTGCACTGGGCCTCATTTCAGATTATATCTCATAATGGGGGCCTACCAGGCACATGCTAGTGCAGACTATGGGACCTGCCACAGTCTGCATTAGATGTGGATGGGAGGCCGCTATTTTGGAGTGTAATCCTCAACAAGGGATATAACCCACAAACAAAAACAAGCCAGTGCAGCAAAGATGGTAAGCTCCTGTTACAGATCATTGGCTTAATTCAGCTGATGCCCAAAAGTGTTTCCCACGAGAGACACTGATTGTAAGATAGATTAGTGGCAGCAACAGTGCTGTTTGTAGGCTCTGGTAGAGAAGCAAGGAATGCCTTTGACTGTCCGAGAAAGCTGCCAGCCCCCTCACACAAACACAGAGCTGATAAGAATGACTCACTCGTCAAGGCAGTTTATTCAGCAGCAGAGTAACGTAGTCCAGAGAGCAAAGGTCAATAAACAGTCCGAGTCCAGGGTTCCAGAGAGCAACACCACGGTCCGGTCCGGAGTCATGAGAGCCAGGTATTCTAGGTCAGATAGAGCAGTTTTCCCAAAAGGTGAACCGATAGCTTCTGACAAAGGGCTTGGGTGTCTGCCCTGTGTTTTAACTCTGCAGATTCAGTTCACAGGTGCAGGTGATCAGCCTGCCTCTGGGTGAGTCTTTTGGATCTTCTTAACCCTTGCTTCTCTGCTCTTCTTTGCTTAAAGCTGGGGATCTCTAGGCTCTGTTGTTCCATGTCTCCCCCATCCTGTACTTCTGCTGTGGCCAGGCTGGGCTGCTGAACCCCAGGCTCCAATGGGGCTGGGGGGTCAGAGCTGGGTCCTGGCATCACCTCAGGTTCCCCCTGTACCTGAGGAAGTGAGTCCTCCTCATCCTCTGAGTCCTCTACCTGGCTGACCATGACATCATTCCCCCTCCCATAATGTCCCCCCTCCATTTCTGGAGAGCGAGGATGGTCAGGGAAGCGGCGATGGAAGGCCTGCACCAACTGTGGAGCATGGACATCAGAAGCATCCTCCCAGGAGTGCTCCTCTGGCCCATAGCCGACCCAGTCGATGAGGTACTGGAGGCGACCACGATGGCGACAGGAGTCCAAGATCTGGGCCACCTCAAACTCCTGCTCCCCCTCCACCTGGACAGGATTGGGTGGGGGTGCGGAACCAGCATCAGGTCGAACTCCAGTGGCAGGAAGCAGCAGAGAGCAGTGGAAGACCGGATGGACCCGCCAGGTCCGTGGAAGTTGGAGCCGAAATGCCACGGGATTCACCTGGGCCACGATCTTGTAGGGTCCCACAAATCGTGCATCCAACTTCCGACAGGGCCGCTGCAGAGGCAGATGGCGTGTGGAGAGCCAGACAGAGTCCCCCACCTGCAAAGGAGGTCCTTCCTGACGACGCCGATCCGCCCCACGCTTGTACGCCTCCTTGGCCACCTCAAGCTGCTCTTTTAACAAAGACTGAGCCGCCTGGAGCTCCTGTAGCCACTGATCTGCCGCAGGAACTGAGGAGGCCGGAACCACAGCCGGGAACCCTCGTGGATGGAAACCCCCTGTGGCGAAGAAGGGTGTCTGCTGGGTCGAGGCGTGGACTGAGTTATTATAAGCAAACTCGGCCAATGGGAGCAGATCCACCCAGTTGTCCTGGCGGTAGCTGGTGTAGCAGCGGAGGTACTGCTCCAGGGTCCCGTTGGTCCTTTCCGTCTGGCCGTCGGACTCGGGGTGATGAGCTGAAGACAGGCGAGGCTCCACCTCCAGGAACTGGAGCACGCTGGTCCAGAACCTGGCAGTGAACTGCGTGCCACGATCCGAGATCACCCCCTCGGGAAGGCCATGGAGCCGGAATATGTGCTGCACAAACATCCGGGCCGTCTCCTTCGCCGTGGGGAGGCCAGCGCAGGGTACAAAATGGGCCATTTTAGAAAACAGGTCCACCACCACCCAAATGGTAGTGCAGCCAGACGAGAGGGGCAGGTCCGTGATGAAGTCCATGGACACGACCTTCCAAGGCCCCGATGGCGTGGGCAGTGGCAGCAGCAAACCCGCAGGCCGACCCGGATGGTCCTTGGCCCTGTGACACACTGGGCATGTGTCCACATACTTGGCCACATCCGCCCGGACGCGAGGCCACCAAAACTCCCGGGTGAGGAGGTGCAAAGTCTTACAGAAGCCGAAATGACCCGCTGGCTTGGAGTCATGACACAGCCGCAAAACCGCCTCCCGACATGGACCTGCCGGCACATACAGGCGGCCCCGGTGGTAGAGCAGGCCATCCCGAAGTGTGAAAGGTGAGGCGTCTCCCTCTGCCGAATGCTGCGCCACCAATGGGTCCCGGCCCTGGAGGTCCCGAATCTGGTCCACTAGCGTGGCTTCCTGCGGAGCAGCAGCAAAATTCTCTGGACGCAGAATGGTGGACCGGCGATCTTCTACTGGGTCCATGGCATACTCCGGCTTCCGGGAGAGAGCATCAGCCTGTCGATTCCGGGCCTTAGGAATGTAATGGAGCTGGAAATGGAAGCGAGCAAAGAAGGAAGCCCAACGATGTTGCCTCTGGGACAGCTTCCTGGCTGTCTGAAGGTGCTCTAGGTTCCTGTGGTCCGTGTGGACCCTGACTGGGTGAGCCGCACCCTCCAAAAGATGCCTCCAGGTCTTGAAAGCTGCCTTTATGGCCAACAGCTCCTTCTCCCAGATGGTATAGTTCATCTCCGGTGGGGAGAGTTGCCGCGAGTAGAAAGCGCAGGGCAGCAAATGCGCCTGAGGGTCTGTAGGCTGGAGCAGCACAGCCCCTATGGCTACATCTGAGGCGTCGGCCTCTACGACAAAGGGTGTGCGGGGGTCCGGGTGCTGAAGTATCGGGGCTGACGTGAACCGCACCTTCAGGGCCTCGAAGGCCGCCTGGGCCGCCGTCGTCCACTGAAACCGGCCCTTTCCCCGCAACAGTTGGGAGATGGGGCTCGCTAGGGTCGCGTAGTCCTTGATAAACTTCCTATAGAAGTTTGCGAACCCCAGGAACCTCTGGACCTCCTTCCTGTTGCGAGGGGGCTGCCAGGACAGCACCGACTCCACCTTGGACGGGTCCATAGCCACGCCTTGAGCTGAGACCCGGTAGCCCAAGAAGTCCACCTCCCAAAGATCAAAGGCACACTTCTCAAGTTTGGCATACAGGCGGTGCTCCCGAAGGCGCTGGAGGACGGCACAGACATGGGCATCATGGGCTGCTTGGCTGGGAGAGTAAATCAAAAAATCGTCCAGGTAAATGATCACAAATTGATCCAAATAATCCCGAAACACGTCGTTGACAAAGTGCTGGAAAACAGCAGGGGCGTTGCACAGACCAAAGGGCATGACCGTGTACTCATAATGCCCATACTGGGTCTGGAAGGCTGTCTTCCACTCGTCCCCAGCCTGGATCCTCACCAAGTTGTAGGCCCCCCTCAGGTCCAACTTGGTGAAGACCTTGGCATGGCGAAGCCGCTCCAACAATTCTGGAATCAGAGGCAGGGGGTACCGGTTCCAGATGGTGATCTTATTCAGGGCCCGATAGTCATTGCAGAGGCATAACTCCCCACACTTCTTACGGACGAACAGTACTGGGGCACCCGCCGGAGACTTAGAGGGACGGATGAACCCTCGTTGGAGATTTTTCTCAAGAAAATCTCTCAGAGCCGCCAGCTCCGGCTCTGATAGTGAGTACAGACGCCCCGTCGGAATGGGGGCCCCCGGTACTAGGTCGATGGCACAGTCATAGGGCCGGTGTGGGGGAAGCCGATCTGCCTCCTTCTTATCAAACACATCAGCAAAGTCCTGGTACTTCTCAGGCAGCTTCACAGAGCAGTCCTGGGCCACCGCAGCCACCGCAGCTGAGACCCTCTCTGGCCAGCAGTGTTCCTGGCAATACTCTGACCCAAACAGGAGTTCCCGCTGGGACCAGGAAATATGCGGGTCGTGCTGTGAGAGCCAGGACATGCCCAACACTAATGGAAAATGAGGGACGGCTGCCAGCAAAAACTGCATCTCCTCCACGTGGCCCTGTATCTCAAGGTGCAGCACTGGAGTCTGGTGTGTCACTGGGCCTGAGCGAAGGAGCCGACCATCAATAGTCTCCACTGCCCTGGGCTCGGGCAGAGCCTCCAGCGGGATGCCATGTCGTTGCGCAAAGGTTAAGTCCATAAAGCAGCTGGAAGCCCCTGAATCAATCATAGCTCCCACAGGCAGGAGCTCCATGGAGGGGAGCCGTAAGTTGGCTGCCACGAGCAAAGGGTCCCTCCGAGCAGCCGAAGTAGCAGAGGCAGGTTCCAAAGATGCTCCCAGGTGCTGGACCTGCTCTACACCTGGGAGGAGCCGTTTCCCGGTGGTGCAGGCCATCGTCCCTTGGCAGGGCACACCCTGGCAAAATGCCCCGAGAGTCCGCAGTACAAACAGAGGCCCGCCTTCCTCTGCCGTTCCTTCTCAGAGCTGGTGAGCCGTGGCCGTGCTCCTCCCAGCTGCATTGGCTCCTCAGCAGACCGGGAAGAAGCAGCCTCGCTGGATGTTACAGGAGGTGGTGGCACAGGCAATGTAGGAAGGGGGAAGCCAGACTGCCGAGCCTGCCTGCGGGCAGCAAGGCGGCAGTCAATTCGAATAGCCTGTTTTATCAAAGCTGACAAAGTCTCCGGAGGCTCAGACCGGGCCAGCTCATCCAGAATCCCAGGAGCCAGTCCAAAGCGAAATTGAGCCTGCAAAGCAGACTCATTCCAGGTGACATCCTGGGCCAGGAGGCGGAACGCCACAGAGTAGTCAGCCACAGAGTCCTCACCTTGCTGCAAAGTCAAAAGCCGGTTCTCTGCAGTCTCCTCTCTGACTGGGTCCCCCCAGGTATCCTTGAACTCCTTTACAAAGGCTTGCCAGTCATTGAGTACAGGGCTTTCCGCAGTGAGGTAAGGAGGTGCCCATTTGCTTGCAGGTCCAGCCAGCAGGCTAATCACGAAAGCCACCTTGTGGGAGTCATCAGGGAAATCTGCTGCCCGGATCCGAAAATGCAAATTGCAGCTTGCCAAGAAACTATCCAGCAGGGACCGGTCACCAGCAAACTTTTCAGGCAGGGCTGTGAGGCATTTGGTCCTGGGTGTGGGCTGGGGAGGCTGAGAAGCTGAGACTTGGTTCTGCAGTCCTGCCACAGTCTGAGTTAGCACAGCTACTTGCGCTGCCAGGTGTTGATTCTGCTCCAAGAGTTCTTTAATTAAAGCAGCTTCAGCCATTTCTTATCAGCAAGATTTATGGTCAGAAGCTATTCTGTCCGAGAAAGCTGCCAGCCCCCTCACACAAACACAGAGCTGATAAGAATGACTCACTCGTCAAGGCAGTTTATTCAGCAGCAGAGTAACGTAGTCCAGAGAGCAAAGGTCAATAAACAGTCCGAGTCCAGGGTTCCAGAGAGCAACACCACGGTCCGGTCCGGAGTCACGAGAGCCAGGTATTCTAGGTCAGATAGAGCAGTTTTCCCAAAAGGTGAACCGATAGCTTCTGACAAAGGGCTTGGGTGTCTGCCCTGTGTTTTAACTCTGCAGATTCAGTTCACAGGTGCAGGTGATCAGCCTGCCTCTGGGTGAGCCTTTTGGATCTTCTTAACCCTTGCTTCTCTGCTCTTCTTTGCTTAAAGCTGGGGATCTCTAGGCTCTGTTGTTCCATGTCTCCCCCATCCTGTACTTCTGCTGTGGCCAGGCTGGGCTGCTGAACCCCAGGCTCCAATGGGGCTGGGGGGTCAGAGCTGGGTCCTGGCATCACCTCAGGTTCCCCCTGTACCTGAGGAAGTGAGTCCTCCTCATCCTCTGAGTCCTCTACCTGGCTGACCATGACATCGACCTAGTGACACTTGCCAGGAGGTGTGGCCTTCAACTGTTGCCCCAGGATGCTATCATTGAGGGCATTTTTGAACTGGGAAGATCGAGATGGTCCCATATGTTCTGAGATGCTGCATCTGCAATTGTGGAGTTGCCTATGTCTCAGAGGAGGCCAGTGCATGTGGAGCCATCCTGCCTTCTGTAGTTCTGGAGCAATAAAACCAACTCCACAGCTTTACCGGGAGCACCTAGAGCACATTCAGTAAACTCCTGGATGCAGCATTCACACACTAGTTCCTTGTCTGAATGATGCATGGGAGCAGGGCATCACAGCTGTGGCTGCCCAGTTGTGCACTGCATTGCGAATGCTGTAGCAATGGCCCAGCACATGGTGGAAATTGCTGTGACCATTGCTGTGGCAAGGGGCCTTTCTGCACTTAGCTGATTAGGCTGCTGTGAACTTGGGTTGGTAATCTTGTGGTAAAGGTGGACCATTCATACTTGTCACGAGAAAAGCTTCCCCAAACCATCCACTACCAGCCAGAAGTGCAAATGCTCCTCCAAAACCGGAAGTTCTACTTCCTCACTGCCATGATAGGCCATTCTGTGACTGCTCCCATCACAAGGTGGCAAAGAGACTATGGCAGCCGATCCAGCAGTTGAGAAATCATCTGGTCCTGAGGCCGAGCAGGGTGGGGCTGAGTAGATGCCGGCTGACCATCTCTACCATCATCCAGTGTGCCATCAGTGAAGAGATAATTCAAAGTAAAGAGAATAGGAAAATTCTAATAAGAAACAAAGAAAAGAATTGCAACTGAAGACCTCGAGTGCTTGCTTTTGGCTGTTCCCAGTACCCTCCCACACCATTTTCCTTTTGTTTCTTGTCTCTTTAGATTGTAAGCCTGAGGGCAGGGACCTGTCTAAGATTAATATAATATTGTAACCCGCCCTGAGACCTTTGGGTATAGGGCGGGATAGAAATACAAATAAATAAATAAATGCTTGGATGCCATTGCAGAGAGGCGTGTTCAAGCAGAGGGACATATTGTGGCTGATCACGTCAGCATCCATGATCGAACACACAGCACCCACTACTCAGTTGCTGATCCAGTGCCCCTCTTGTGACTCAGTGACTGGATGCCACTCCAGGGGATTGATAGTCTGGTCACGCCAGAGGTCAGGAATCAATCATGGCTGCTAATTTGTCTGCATGGATGCCACCTCGTTCCCCCCCCCCCACGGACCGCAGACAACTGGAAAAAGAGTGAATAGTTGCACTACTGGACACTTCATGTAAGCTTCTGGTCAGTGTTGGTAAAGGTGTGGAGCATGATTTAGTGCTCCACACCACACCTAACCAACAATCAGTGAACCTCTGAGGAGGCAGGGCGAGCTTAGAGGCTGTAACCGCCTACTGCCTGTGCAGATGCTCTTTACCAGAAGTTCACTAACTGTTGACTACCAGCCTAAGTGCAAGGAGACCTGTGGATGGATTATCCACGTTGCAATAGGTTCCAGGTAAATCGGGGCCTCTGCTGACGCTCACAGGCTATCATCTCTGAACTTCACTTCTGAGGGACACTATCCCACAGAAGTTAAATACGAAAAACCCCTCTGAGTACTTTGCATGTTCAGTATGTGTTAAATGTTTTCGTGAAGAAGGTCACAGAGGGAGAAACAATGAGAAAAGGGTTCTTGGAATAATCTAATTACCAGGATTAGTTTCTATTTTACCTGGAGCATTTCTGTTCCCAAGCTTTTCAACTGTCTGGATAATGAAAGAAGTGTTAATGGTACCAATTAAGAAGTGTAAACGTGATTTATTGGTCTTTGTTACTTTCCAGGTCACTAAAGATGCAACAGGAAGACACACATCTAACAATCTAAAGACAATTTAAACCAAAGCAGTTCTTTGCAATTTAGGCGTTTAATTAAAGGCTTTTAAAGTTTAATTAAAAAGTTAAATCATTAGTCTAATTCTGAAGGGGAGGCGATTTCCTGTCTGCTCCTGAGCCAGTTATATAAGAGAAAGTAAGCAAAGAGGTCACATGATTTGCACAACTGAAGTTAGATAATTTCTCGTACATTGAGGACTCAATGCATAAGAACATATTTTAGAAGAGAGATGCAAATGGACAAATGGTTCAATTAAGAGCATCATGAGAAAATCTGAGAAAGTATTGTCCTTTCATGAGATCTAATTACTTGCTACCGTTCTTGGAAGACTTATGCCACACAAAATCATCCAACGTTAGATTTTATAAAAAACCAGGGACAGTAGTTCTCAGTGCGATAGATCCTTTGACTAATCGTTACCTGATTAAAAAAAAAACCCTCAACTTTTCTATCATAATGATCTTTTCCTGATGATTTTGTAACATTCTATGAGAAACGTTTGGTCATTCTACATATGGCTTGGTACTGATTTGGAGGCCTTTGTCGTATCCTGGGGTGCCAGGGTGCGAATGCAGACACACGCACGCAGCTCTACTCCACGGGGTGTTGCTTACTCAATGTCAAGGTACGGTCCAAGTTCAGGGGGGTCCAGAGTTCAGCAAATCGGGGAGACGGTCCAGAAGTCAGGGAAGTCAAAGTCAGTCCAGGGTTGAAGCACAGCTCAGGTAACACGGCGGGGTTGCACGGCTTTCTCTGCAATGCACTCTGGGCACCTCCCGATTCCTTAAATAGGGAATGCTGCACCGCGCCCTGTCCTTTCCAGGTGCCTGACTCTCGCAGCGTGGCGCGTGACCTGTTTCTGCTTACGCAACGCCTGCGGGCAGGGCAGGGCGGTTCCCTCATTGCTTTCACCCAAGGAGTGTGTGCGCTCCGCTTGGGTGGGGTTCTCAGCGCTTGGGCCGGCAGCGTCTGCTTCTGGCAATGTCGGGGGCGCAGGCGTGAACGAGGGTGCATCTGCCTCCTCCTCCCCTTCTGAAGAGCTGGAGTCGGGAGGCGCGAGAGGGGGCGTGACAGCCTTCAGGGGAGTCATGCTTTTCCTAGGGGTGAGCTGAAACCACTTCTTTTAAGGTAGGATAAAGAATGAATGAAGCTTTCTTACATAGGAGATTGGGCTTTGCTCATGTGAGGAAGCACCATTCATGATGTATTCAGTTTTTTTTGGTTAGGGATCAAAATATAGGGTACATCATGCTGCCTTATTCCAGTCCCTTCTTTCAGCCAATCCCTTGTTTCACTGTTTCCAGTGTTCTGTCTCTTTCCCTCCAGACTCCCAGAAGAACCACCTTTGACTAGTAAGCCCTTCATTCTAAATTGGCATAGCAGAATTACTCAGTACAATGCCATTTATTACATGATGAACATAAGAGGAGCCCTTCTGGATCAGGCCACAGCCCATCTGTTTCAGCATGCTGTCTTTCACAATAGCCCACCAATTGCTTATGAGAACTCTCAAATAGAAGATGGCGGCAAACCAATTTTTTCTCCATCCATCTTTAGCTTGTTTATCATGTACCCAAAGATCCTGGGCTGTCCCCATTCCTTGACAAATTCTGCATGATGGTTGTATTTGATCATACACAGTTTCAGCAACACGGTGGTCCAATGAGAGTTCTGGTGACATTTATGGAATCTGGCCTGCTTTGTATCTTCATATCACAAAACATTTAGGGTCTTTCTGCATTTACCTTTGGCCTGGGTCACCAAGGGTCCAGAAGCCTCCCATCTGCATGCTAGTATGGTTTACAGGAAGGTCATGTCTCCTGATAGCATGCTGCATTCACATTGACTGCAGTGTAGCCTGGTTGCAGTGGCCACCCAGACTGGAACACTGGTAGAATGGCATTCTGGCAGAGGTATGCAGAAGGGTGCATGACTCAGTGAAGTGGTTTAATAGGGGAAGCCATGATAGCCATGGTAGGAACTAAAGTTAAGAGGTCATTTGTAGAGGGTCTGCAAGGGGTCCAGAGGCTTCCCTTCTGTGGTTTTCATAAATCCTTACTAATTGTAATTATATTTTCATTACATGGCTCATTGATGCTGTTTAAACTGGAGAATGTTTAAGTGCAAATGACCTGCATTTGTATGCATTGTTTGTGCTGTGGGAAGAAGTGTTAAATAAAACCCAAATATTCCAGGACAATATAATCCAAACAAAGTACATATAATCAAAATTATAAATAATGTGGCATTTCAGATTATGGACAAATATATTGTTACATTACTTATAGTTTTAATTATAATATATGAATTATATTGTCCTGAAATATTTGGACCTTCTTCAGACCATCTTCAGATCTGACTGCTCACATCTTTTCATTTCTATCTGTTTTATTTGTGGACTTTCCACCCTTTGTTTGGGCTTTCCTGAATGGAACGTCTACAAATAAAACAGATAGAAATGAGAAAGTGTGAGCAGTCAAAGCTGAAGATGAACTGTAGAAAGTTCAAAGTGAAGGTGTGACCGTGGACTGTGATGCAGTAATAATCAGAATAAAAATCCAAATAATATTAGGGCATTACAAAAATCCAGTAATGAGCATTTTCAGCTGTCACTCTCTGGGATATTGCAGGTGTGTCTTCTCTTATTCATAGGCCGAGTGGTGATGGGAAATGTTATCAAAATGTGACTGGTAAAGTCCTCCAGTAGTCCTCCAGCCTGACACTTTTCGATGTGAAATCTTTCTCAGGGTGTTTTCCCACTGTCTGAAAGTACCCATTTTTGCACTCATTAAGGACCCATTTGGGTGTGAGCTGGATGATCCCATTTCCACCACAGCACCCATTTGGGACCCGAATGTTTTGACTGCCACTGGGGAAATCCGGATGAAATGGGTACTTTCTGGCCTTTAATCCAGATTTTCTGTAGACCCCATTAATGGGGTCTACAATGGGATCTTCAGGCAGAAAATTCAGATTAAAGAGAGCCTGTTTCCATGGTTGTGTGGCAATGGGGTTTAGAGGAGGCTAGGGGGAGGGGCACCCATGGGGGGGGAGCCCTAAAACTTCGAAGTCATTTCGAAGTCACTTCGAAGTTCACTCCGAAGATCAGCACAGACTTCAATGGAGTTGTTTTGCACAGACTTCGAAGTGACTCCGAAGTGACCTCGAAATGATTTCGAAATGACTTCAAAATGACTTTGAAGCCACTTTTGAGATTGCACCCCCTGTCCCCCCAAACACTTGGGGTGACAAGCAGACCCCTCATGGGTAGATCCGGATTTCCAAATGGGTGCTCCAGTGTTTCCACGGCAGGGAAGCTAGCACCCATTGCTATTGGGTGCTAGACCACCCATGGAAACACATTGGGTACTTCCCTTAATCCGGATCTACTAGATCCAGATTAAGGAATGTACCCATTCCTTAGATCCAGATCTTCTTAGATTCGGATTAAAGGAGCATGGTGGAAAAACACCCTCAGTGTCTTGAGTGTACAAGAATGAAGAAAGTTGCTTACAGTATGCACAACTATATAAAACAAAAAATATAATGAAGTCATTCTTCATCTAGTTTTATGAACCTAGCATTTAAAAACAGCACCTCACAATAATTTGTGCAGTAACAGGTATGGGTGTTCATAAATGCATTTTTAAATTCTATTTGTAATGAATTGAATATTTGAATATCCGAATGTATCCAAATAATGGAAAAACTAATGTCCAGACATCCAATTCGATACAAATACATTTGTATGGATTCATACAAATAATTCGGACGTTTGTATCTATATAGGCACATACACATCTTGTATGCATCTGTACACATCCCATATGTATCCCATTTTAATCCCGTACTGATGCAACAGGATCCATACGGAATGCGTATGGGTATGTACAAGACGCGTATATACCCGTACAGATACAAATATCCGAATTATTCATACAAATAACTGGAGATATTCATATTCGTTCAAATTCAGAAATCTGAATATCTGGACATTCAGTTCATATACAAATGTCTGAATTTGTATGAATTTGCATGAAAAATGAATATTTCAAATGCTTGTACACATCCCTAATCACAGAATATAAAGAACACTCATAATCAAAAGGGATTTAGATCAGTTTTCCTGGCAGAAATACCAAAGTGGTTGCCTTTTGCCTGTTTCTCAGGAGAGGCTGGGGATTGAACAGCCAACCCTCTGCTCTTCAGGCAAGTTGCTGCTCTACCACTGAGCTTGGGTTGAACTATACTCCCGTTGTATCACAATGTTGGGTTCATTTGTTATGGACCTACTCAGTTCATTCTGATACTACTGCACTTATTCATGGGAAGAAAAATACCCACCCATTTGTTGTACACACACTGTATATCTGCTTGAAGCATGAAAGGAACATCTGTGCAAAAGCACCGGAATCTTATTCAGATAGGAAATATCTGCCTGAGCAGAGCAACTGGAATTGGTTTGGAATTCAGGCATGCTTCCAATATCCTCATCCATCTTTGACTTGTGCAACCTCACTGCTGACTGCCATTTTTTTCCAACTTTTTTTTTAAGTGAGAGAGCACCAAATGCTTTTTTGGAAGACATTAGTTCTGAATTTCAGTGACTGTGCTTTTTAAAAATAAAAATAAAAGGTGTGTGTGTGTGTGGGAATCTGTTGCAGAAGGATTTATTTTCCTAGTGTAGCTGATTGAAGACGATTACCTGTCTGTACAGGAGACCTAATTAATTTCTGATATCAAGGTCATTTACAGTGTATAGAAAAAGTAATCTGTTGGCTGGGACACAAATAGACCAAAGATAATTGCTGAGGACAAGGACAATATATTTTGCTACTCATACCCCTGACTAAGGTAGAGTTCAGTGCCATGAAATAGAGTTATAGTAGATAATGAACATTTCGTGAGTTTTCTACTGAACTGTTACCTTTTCAGCCAAGATTGTTTTCAGAACTTTCTAGGGGAAGTGCCTGTGTAAGGCCTCTTTTGCTCTTAGCTGGTAATCTGGATCAAGGAGCTCTGTAGAACACATAATCTGTGGGGAACTACTGCTAATCTGGATCAGAACTGTATTAAATGTGCAGTAATCTAGATTAGTGGTGGTACCTGTCATGCCTCATGCCCTCTCTGCCTCCTCGGATCGTGAGGTCTAGGGATATGCACGAATGTTCTAAACATTTAAAATTCGACTGAATTTGATTGAATGTGAACATTTGAATTCGATTAGAATGTCTTCACATTCAAATTTAAACATTCAAATGAATTTTGAATGTTCCAAAACATTCATTTGAATGTTTTGAATCATTCGGAAGCACAGATACGTATGTATTACTTATTTATCTTTACGAATCTCATACGTATCTGTACGTATTTCCGCTGACAGTATGGGACAAAAATGGGATGCATACGGGATAGAATGGGACATGTATGAAATGCTTACAGATACGTATAACTCATACAAATGTTGTTGCCATTTGTATCTTCAGATTCGAATCTAACATTCGTATGAATAGATTTGAATGTATTCAATTCGAATCTGATTTTGTCGCATTCGGATTCTAAAAATTTGAATTGAATTGAATGTCTGGATATTCTATTCGACTCAAATTCGAATGCAAAAAAAAAAAAACATTCGTGCACATACCTAGTGAGGTCCCTGTATATTCCAGCCAAGATGGGGGACCTGCACCTCAGGGGGCAAATTTGGAAACTGATTCTGTCCCTCCAGAGAGGGACTGTTTGGACTCAGACATTGAGCAATGCCCAGAGCCGAGTTCTCTCCAGAGAGAACGGGAACACCTGAGACGCTCAGCATGCCTATGTGCCAAAAAGCTGCATTGGTGGGGATGGAACAATCTGAGCCCAATATAAGGAAGTCACATCTAGCTGCCTCTGTTGAATGCTAATGCATGCCGTCCCTCCCCCCATGCATCCATAAACCTATCAGAGGTCTGGACACATCTTTGACTCGGTGGCCAGTGCCATCACTGAGACAACTGTGATGTGCTGCGCATGTGTGGTAGTGCTCCAGGTCACTTATGTGCCAGCACACTTGTACAATACCTCAGATGACCCCCCAGCACTGGAAGAGGTGCAAAAGTTCACTCTGCAGGCCAAGACAGGCAAACTTGTGGATGCCTGTGGTGCATGATTTCATGCACCACCGCTAGTGGACACTGGGGTAGCTTCTGGGATAGCAGGAGACATTTCTGGTGTGGAAACGCCTCCCACAAGTGCAGATGGTGCTTTCCAGAAGCTACCCCAACATGCATTAGTAGGCCTTAGGCTGAGCTGATACACTGAAACATCTTTATACAATGTCATATTGCAATACGTAGTTACTGCAGCCAGATTGATATATGCACAGCAATAGAAAATTCTGAAAATTCATTTATTGGAAGACTGGATTATCAAATTGACGGATTTTGAGGAAATGGACAAATTGACAAGTTTATTAAGAGATAAAACTATGTCAGTTTTTGTTGAGAACTGCTGACCCTTTATTGAATATCCACAGACATCAGAGAAAGAATGACAAATGTCAGGTTTTGAAGAATAATGAGAGACTTTGGCTGCCTCCAGACTTGTGGAATAAATCTGCAGTTAAAGGAAAAAGGGCAGCTTACCTGCTGTGAATCAACGATTGGCCATCCCAATTGAAAAGCAACTCTATAACTTCCTCCTCAGAAGAACTTTACCCCCCTATAACATTTTTACATTTGCAAAACCTTCACCTGCTCTTGACTACAAATGGCCTTTATAGGCATCCTGCCTGTCTCTTCAACCTGGGGCCTTTCTGCACTTAGCCTTATTCTGGATCATATCCCAGAATAGGGGCCTGCTGTCTGCATGATCATGGAGGCTATGGCAGGCACCAAGTGAGGCCTACCATAGTCTGTATTAGCATGTGGACAACAGACCCCATTCACAAGATATTTTCCAGAATAAGGCCAAAGGCAGAAAGGGCTCCGAAGGCAGTACTTAGGGAGAGTCCAGATACAGGTGAAAGCAGGAAAGTAACTATGTCATGGTGTGTTCCTCACCCAACCATCTGCCACTAGGAGCCACTCAGCCCTGGCTCCGTTTACTGTAGCCCTGGGTCAGGAGGCACCACGTCATGGCAAACTCTCCTTTTCCATTTTTAAATATCAAAGGCAAAGGCTTCTTGCATTAGCCGAATGCTGGCCCCTGTGTACTCTCCCTTTTCCTCTTAAAGGTACAGTCACTGTAATGAGATCTCTCGCCTCAACACACACACGGCACTCGGGCGCTTTTAAAGAGAAATGACATAAAATGATTTACTGGTCACAACTTTTTAAAGAGGCACACGATCTTCAGTCTTTGTTTCTCAACTTTCATCTCTACTATATTCATCAACACTTGGAGTTCTCAGGACTAATCTACCCAGATTCCCTCCAGAGTAGAACAATAGCCTGGTTCCTTCCTGCCCACTCTGCAGTGAGTTACCCTAGGCAAAGAACCTCTGACACCTGTTTCCAGAGCTTTTATAGTCTCTGCCTGCTGCTCTCCAGCTCTGATTGGTTCATCTACTGAGCTAGCATTCCCCTCCCTCTGGAATACTGTAAGCCACACCCCTCAACCATTCACTAACAGTTATCCTATGTCTATGCTTATCTCTAACTAACTTACCTTACCCTGTGGTCATCATAGACTGCGCTGCTTTGATTACCCAGAGTAGGAGAGGTTTGCTTTGCTTCTTCGGCAGGGGATTGATCTTCTTGTCTCACCAACAGGTAGTGGCAAGGATGTCCCTGCGCAGCTGCCAACAGTCCTGTCTGACAGATGGAAAGTTGTAGTGGCGTTTAGGGATGTACACGAATGGTATTTTTTGCATTTGATTTGTATTGAATCAAATGTAAGAAAATTTGTATTTGTTTGAATAGATCCCCTTCAAATGTGATAGGATTCTATTCAATATGAATGTATACGCATGAATTAGTACGAATACACATATGTATCCGATATGTATCTGATGCGTATCCATACGTATCCGATGCGTATCCGTTACGTATCCCACCAAATCCTCCCTTAATCCACTTTTAAATTGCTCTCAATCCATGTTGAATGCACTCTGCATCCATTGCAGATGTGACTGGCGCAGCCGCATTCCCAGCTCCCTGGTTCATGAATGTTCCGAAGCATTTGTGCCAATATTCTGAAACATTCCTATGAATATGAATGTCAATGTACGAATGTTGTAACATTCAGTTTGTATATGAATGGGAAGCAGCTGCAAAGGGGCACTGTATCTTTCGCCATATCTGGAGGCACTCCAAGACATCAATTCTAGTAGCCATTGGTACACTTGTCCTCCATGAATTTGTCTATGTGGATGCAGCATCTCCACAGGATGCATGCTTTCTTGGTGGACTGGTTCACAATCTGAACAAAGCGTTCACCAGCAGCACAGAGCAGCTCCTGCCCATGATGACAAGAATTTGTCCATCAGGAATTGAATCTGACTCTCTAGTACCTTTCTAGCACCCATCAAACAAAAGCAAAGCTAAATAAGGCAAGAATGGCTCTCCAACTCCCATCCATAGTTTCATGCCTTTATTTACTTTCATCCATTGAATTTCTGAAGCAGTTGCCCATGTAGTAGCATTTGGTTCTGCATGTCTGTTCCCTTAGCAACTGCTAGGCAAAATACCCCTCCCCGAGTGCTTCCAAAATGAGTGGTGTAACTAATGCTTAGAGAACTCCTTCTCCCACTATGAAATAATTTCTCATCAATACAGTAAATGGGCTGCTCTTGAATGAAGGGTGGGTTTTAAAATGGTGTGTTATTATTTCCACATGGGCTGTAATTTGTTTACTTGGATTGATTTTTTTCCAGTTGTAAAACCAAGTAGACTATTTTTTTTAAAAAAAAATTCCAATAAGGCAGTCCAATTTCTCTTCCCCCCCATTACGTTTTTGATTTATGCTTTGTTTGTAAACAACTGCGGATGCCTCATGAAAATCTGCAAAACAGATACCCTGTTAATAATCCTGGTGATTTATGGTATCATCTCGACTCCCTTTTCTACTTCTAATTCACACAAAAAGATGTTTTGAACCACATGGAATACAGGCAGCATTTTTAACTTACACTGAACTGAATTAATAGTTAAATTAACGGACTTCAGAGGTTTAGGACTAGAATTGGAACTCAATCATTGTCTTCCATACTCAAGAAGGACAAAAAATATTTCCCCAAACTCGAGCTTATATCCAGACCTGAGGTCAGTCTGGGATCGGTGTTGCTTGACTGCACACACTTTTGGTCCCATCTCATAGTTTTTCAGCACTGTCCACATGCTACTGACTTCATACTTTTTTCTCAAGTTAACATAGACACTGCCCCAGGGAAGTGAAGATGTGGGAAGAGTTGGGCATCTGCACTTTGCAAAGCCTGATACATCCCAAACTTAACTGGCATTTCACGAAGTGCCAGGAAAGGGCATTCATTGCTGTACTAGAGGTGATTGCCTGCTGCGACAACAACCATGTGTGCTAGCCATTGCTGTGGTGATCGGGTGATGCACCACACAACTGTGGATGTGCTGCCCCCATACATCCTTCACCGAAAAAAGGGGTGAAGGTTGTGTGGTGGGCTGTACTAGCTGCGTAGCACTTTGTCATGTTCCACAGCTATCCAGCAGGGAGATGGTCTGGCATGTGCAGAGCATAGGCATTTTTGCACTGCCATTCCCATCCGCTGGACAGGAAAGGAGTGCAATGACCCAACGTTGACTAGTGCGCGCACTTGAGTGCTAGTCAAGGATACCCACTCCCTCCCCCCCCCCAGGATTGGATACTCACCTTATTCAGTCCCGGGGCCTTGTCCTCCTATGTGCACTGCCATTTTGGCAATGGCACCTCTGTGACTGCCGTCACCTCGACAACGATGATGCTCCGCCCATGCACAGTCATGTCTATGGTAATTTGAGGTGCCAGCATGCTTGCACGGCACCTCAAATGTCCCAGGAGTGTCTGTAAGAGCAAATGGTTACACTGCTGGACGCTTCAGGTAAGTAATTAGGTAATGTTGGTTAATAATTAGTGCACTTCTGGGAAGGGTGGGCACACTTGTAGGCTACAACAGTCTGCTTGAAATTTGTATGCTCTTCCCCAGAGGTGCACTGATTATGCACTAAAGGCCATAGTGTGAAAAGACCTCTGATGTTCTCTGCTAGAGCATCCTAGGACTCCTCTTGTGGGCCTAGGGTGAACAGGCCTTTTCTGTCATATTATGCATTCCACACTAGGGATGTGTGTGAATGCAATTTTTGACATGTGATGCAATTTGAATCAAATATTCGAATGTCCGAATTCGTACAAATAGAGAAAAAATGAATGTATTAAAATTTGAACCGATTCAAATACATCCGTATCTATTCATACGAATATTCAATACGTATTTGATGATACGAATGTCGACAACGTTCGTATGTGCCTGTAGGCATCCGTATGCATTTGTACACATCCCGTTTTTATCCTGTATACATCCTGTTTTCATCCTGTATGTATCCATACAAATATGTACGGATACAAATAAGATGTGTATGGATACGTATGTAATGCATACGGATACGTACACATACGAATGTCTGAATAATTTGTATGAGTGATTCAAACCATTTGAATTCGTTTGAGTGTTAGAAAAACAAATATATAGACATTTGATTCAAATTCGAATGTCCAAATTCAAATGAATTCCACTGAATTTTGAATGTTTTGAACATTCTTGCACAGCCCTGTTCCACACACCCATCTTTGTCTTCAGTCTTCTGGTAAATGAACATTTGCGATAATTGGCTGCTTCCAGCTATAACACTGGGCCCACTTTTGGGGGAAATCAAACTTCATTCACCTCCATAAGATTTATTTCTATGCAAACAAGATGAAGAACACCCCATCTTTTATAAGGACTGGCCTCTGAATAATTTACATTGCTTTTCATGATCATGTGCTGTTGAAGGTCAAAGCAAATTCCCATCTAATAAGCAAAGGCACTCCTGCAGTGTTGACTGGAAGAAAATTAATTTGTTTTTATTCTGGGAAGACTTTATCTTAATTAGAATATACGACTAAGTACCACTTAGGATAATTTCTAGTTATTAAAATAAAATAAGGCCAAGCACATTGATCATATATATTTTCCTAAACGGAAAGAGATCAGCAGAGACTGGCAAAATGAAAACAGAGGGAACATGGAGCAGGAACAGAGTTCTAGGGTGTTTTCCCACTGTCACTAGAAGTACCCATTAAGTACCCATTAATGGGTACAAAAATGCCATTTCGTACCCATTAATGGGTACTTAATGGGTACTTTTAGTGACAGTGGAAAAACACCCCTAAACTGAAGCATCTTCTGCCGTCCTGCTGTACAACATGTTCTGACAGAGATTAAAAAAAAGCAGTTTGGAAGGATCAAAACTGAAACTGAAGGTAGAGTTCTGCCACTTTCTACCATCTTGCCAGTTTTGCCCTTGGCACTCATCACAGGAGGAAATACCAAGTTTAGGCCCTTTCTACACTTACCTGTAATCCTGACTGTTGGCTTCTGGGCCTCACTGATATGCACAATGTGGATCTGTGAGGTCCTGCCCCCTGCTGGTGCATTCAATTTGCATTGGAGCCCTGGTCACACGAGTCCCGATCAGAATCCAAATTGAATTTGTACCAGTGTTGGTCAGACATGGGTCGATAGAAGGTGTCCCCTCTTTCAGCTTGGTTCGTCACACGTTTTTACAGAGTTTGGCCTAGCTTTGGCTCTCTGCCCCTTTTGCTATATCACATCTCATTTCCTATTGGATGCTCTTCATGTTTCTCAGGGAAGGTGAGGTTGTGTGTTTGTAGTGCTTTTTAAAGCCTGCTCCCCCACCTCCCTTCCTTTTTATGTTCCTCTCCCTAAACTGAGGAGAGGGAGAGGTGCCTCATGAACTCTGCACATGCTGATTGGCCAAAGGAAATACTGGGCGCCACTCACTCAAGCACACTCCAGCCTCCTTTAGGCCGTCCCCCCACATGAGGAAGCAGAAGACACACTGGAATTCCAGACCAGCCTCAGTCCCTGTCAGTCCTGTTTAAAGAGGATGGCATTTTAGGATGGACTAAGTGCTGTAGTCTGGCTTGGAATTCGAATTAGCTCAAAATCATTTGAATCACACATTCTGCAGGACAACTTAGGTCGTCCTAACACTCATGTATGACCAGGCCCTAGATGAAGTGTGATCCAGATGGAAAAGGCCTTGGACCTTTTTACACTTACCTGATTAGGCTGCTGTGAACTTGAAGATCCAGATCTTTGAGATGGGGTCCTCCTTGAGATCCAGATCTTGAAGATGCCTGAAGACCCCACTGTGGACACCTTTAATCACGTCTGCATAAAATCCAGATTTAAGGGCCTGAAGGACCCATTAAATCCAGATTTCCCCTGTCCTCGTGGGGACAAAGCTTTGCAGATGGGGGCTTCAATGGGGTCCAGGTGGGGACAGGGCCTTCCCAGTTGGTACCAAGCAGGTACTAATTGGGTTCCTAATGGGCTCTTAAAAGGGTTCTAAGTCCTAGTGGGAAAAGGGCCCTAATTGCATGCACATAGGCCCCTAAGTGCAAATAGGCCCCTGGATGGTCCAAGCAAGATTCTGTGATTGTCTCTTGCTGTGTCCCATCAGATATGAACAGCAAACTCCTGTTTACCCATGCATATGGTGAGCAGCTTACATAATCAGCTCACTGAGGAGTACAGAAACCAATCAGGTACCTGGCCCCTTCCTTTTGCTATCTTCCCCATGCTTGGCTGGCTCCCAGAAGTTCTCAGTAGACTGTTTGTGTAAGCTGCTTCCAAGAAAAGCAGGTAAGAGGGTTAATATGAGATACTGAATTTCCCATAGTAGCATTGCAGGGCATTTTTGTGCATTTTAATCGGCCCAACATTGGGGACGCTTCAGGAATGTTCAGTGTGAGAAGCATATTATTACTTCAGAGAACAGCAGTGGGTTAGAAGGGCCAGAGGCAGATGTCATCTATCTGTGCAAGCCCTTACTTGAAGGCTTTCCACACTAGTATGGCATGGCAGCAGTCATCCATACTTCAAGTGGTGGAAAAAACCCATATTGTACCAGCAGTGCTTGAAGTGTGAATGGCCATGGCAGAGCAGGCCGCATCATCACAGCAATGACGAAGACATTTGCTTGGACATTGGCATGACAACCTGGACAATGTGCATGATTGTATGTCCACAATCACACAGCCATGTTTGCTTGCCACACCATATCCAAGAGTCTGCATCCATCCCTGGTGAGCTGTTACAGCCTGGTGGAGAAGCACCTGACTGGTGGGTGGACCACTGCTCATCAAGAGGTAAGTGTGAACAGGTCCACCAACTTTCCCAGCTTCCCTTCAATTCCATGCGCAAGCTGGAGAGGAGGACCAAGAAGCTCCATTCTGTTCTTTCATTCCAGGCATCATGGCAGCCATTCTGGAGATTGGCACCTTCCATACTTCCAAGTCCCATGTTCCTGCTCCCCAAAAATATTTTCCCTAGTTGATCTAAAAGGTGGCAAGCCAGGCTTGTGGTTGAGCAGGGCTTGAAGTCTTACTGTGATGTCACCACTGTGTTTGTTCTCCTAGCATAGCAGTGTGTCAAGAAGCTGCCAGCAATAATCAAGATACAGCAGCTCTTTGGGGAAATGAAGTGATGAGTGTCAATTAAAAAGAGCTTACAGGTGACCCAAGTATGAACCGCACAATTCAACAAGAGCTACTTGTAAAAGTGCCATTTGCAAAGTACCCTTATATTAAACATCTCTTGTGTCTTCTCACTGGCTGCTCAGGACCATCACCCTTTGCAAACGGATGGTTTTAATTGAGCAAGTGACTTACAAGGCTCCCTTTGGTACCATTAAACGAAACTGCCATGCTCACCTCTCCTGGTTGTCCCAGCCAATGATTTCTTTTAAAAAGACTGCAATTTATCTCTCCATTTCATTACACCAAGCCTCTAGGAGGCCGTTTAACCCTAAAATGGAAGCCATTATGTAAACCTGCTTTAATTTGAATTGTTAAGTGATTTGCCATGGAAACGATGGGATTTCTTTTGTTTGAATTAAGTGGGCGCTCATGTTGAAAGCTGCACAAAACTGAGGAGAGATGTGCCCGTGAGAAGTCAGGTGTAGATGGAGTCGTTACCAACTCCCTCCCACCAAAACACACCCACACCCAAAAATGCACTTGAATACTTTAAATCGTATGATGCCAGTTACAGGGTGGTGTGCATAGATGCCAGTCTAACCACCATACTTGACCTGCTAATTCCAGTCACTTTCATTATATCTTTTAAACTTGCTGATCACCATTTTCAAGATCAAAAACTGGCAAACTTCAAAAATAAATTAACAGATTTAAAGGGTTGGTGGAGTCAACCCTCTTCCTTTCTTTTGGGCTGAGCTGTTGTAGGGCCACTAACCAACATCCATCCATCCATCCATCCATCCATCCATCCATCCATCCATCCATCCATCCATCCATCCATCCATCCATCCATCCATCCATCCATCCATCAGTTTGTCTAGTGGTTAGGGAGCCAGACTCATGTCTGGGAATACCGGGTTCGATTCCACTCTCCCCCATGGCTCCCCCATGAAGCCAGTGGGTGACCTTGGGCTAGTTACAGCTCTCTTCTGAGCTCTCACAGCCCCACCCACCTCACAGGGTGTTCTGTTGTGGGGAGAAGACTATAAAGCTTTGTCAGCTGCTTTGAGTCCCCTTAAATGGGTGAGAAAAGTGAGGTAGAAAAGCCTATCTATCCGTCTGTCTGTCTATACCCCAGGGTTTCAGAGTGGTGTACAACATTAGAAACCAAAAATAAAAAGGAGCTACTAAAACAATAACAGTGCCTGAAAGAGGGGAGGACAAACTGGTTCCTTATTTTAGCCAAAGGTCCTGGTCATAATCACTCCAATATAGCTGTTTAGCAGTTTTTACTGCTCCACAGCTATCAAGAATGGAGGATGGCCAAGCATGCTCTGAGCTGCTCCAGAACAGAAATGGCCTAGCAGTGTGTGGATGCTCTGAGCCAGAGTATCCCTGGTCTGTCCCCATTGCCTAAGTGCCAAAAGGCCCAAAATGAGAGGGTGCATCCCCATCAATTTAAAGCCCTCTGAAAATCTTCTTTTGTCGCAGAGCACCCCCATGCACAGCTTCCAGCGCTGCTAATTAGGAAAATGCGCTGCCAAAAAAAAAAAAAAGCCCTTTAAAGAAGACTGCAAGTGTACTTTCCAGGAAGACGCGGGTATTCAGAGCAACATTTTGCATGGAGACGCTGGCTTCTCTCTGAGGCGGTAAGCTTTCTCTCTTTTTTTTGCCTCTCATCCACAGCCAGCATTCACAATATGAAAATAGTAGGCAGGTATTCCAATCACAAAGAGAAACAGCAAGATACATTGTAATGAATTGCTTCCGCCCGCCCGCAAGTTAAAGTGCATGAGCGCAAGATCGCTGGCTGGGGGAGGCATTTCGGGGCCGGAGATCTTGTAAACTGCCTTCGCAAGCAGGTGAGACGAACAGAGAACTTGTAAATTTTTCTTTTGGACTTGTGAATGAGCGCACAATCGCACGATTGCTGGCTGGGCAAGGCGTTTTGGCAGCTGGAGATCTTGTAAATAGCGTGATGAATTGCTTCCGCCTGAGCGCTGGCTGCAGCCCGGCTGCCTTCGCAAGCAGGGGAGACGAACAGAGAACTTGTAAATTTTTCTTTTGGACTTGTGAATGAGCGCACGATCGCTGGTTGGGGAGGCGTTTCGGCAGTGGAGATCTTGTACATAGCGTAATGAATTGCTTCTGCCCGAGCACCCAATGAAACAGCGAGGGGCGGGGAGAAAAATATGCGGGTAAGCAAAAGACCCTTCCATGGGGATGGTCAGTGCATTTTAAATATGCATTTTGCTGAGCCCCATGGGGACACTTAATTAGGAATTGAACACGCATTTGTTAGATCCTCTGCAGTAGAGGGACAATAGCGACAGGAAAAAGTACCATGGGGATGTACCCTAAATGAACTTTTACAGGACCAAGCAAAGAATATTGTTAACAGAGGGGAAGAGAAGCTCTTACAGAGCCTAGATCTAGAAATGGAGCTCTGTCAAGGATGACCTGAAATGATTTTCTCTCTAAGCTTATACCAATGTTAAGTCTTACAGCCATTCCTCAAAGACATGATTGAAGACTGAATACCAAACAACTTCCCAGGAGATACATTATGCTAATCTCTACCGCAATCAGTTATTTATCATTCCTTCAGACATGTATTTTCCATTTATGCTAACAGGGTGGTTGATTGGATTTCACTCATTAAATGGGCAGAGTCAAAACCGGTCTTATAAACTGCTGTTCAAGTTAATTGGGGAGTACTTTACCACTTGGAAACTGAAAATTAAGGTTTTAAAATTATAACCTACATCAATCAGGCATTCTTCCGACATTAAGCCAAAATCAATCTGCTTAGTGTGTTCAGCAGAAAGCTAAAGCTTTTTCCTTTTTCTTAAATAAATAAATAAATTTAAAAACACACACACGTTGCCTTGCCAAATCTGACTTTCCTAGAAGTGCTACATTCTTATCAAGAGAAGACTTAGCATGACAATAGCTGGCCTTTCATTTTGCAATTTTTATTTTCATTATTTTGTTTTGGTGGTTCTAGGAGCTAGGGGTTTGCACGGAGCCATTTTTCCACATTCTATTCGAGTTGAATAGGATGTGGAAAAATTCAGCTCTGGCCAAATACCCTCCCCCCCCCCCCACGGATGTGTGGGTATTCATATCCTGGCACGTTTATTCTATTGAATAGGGCCCTATTCATGGCTCCGTAGGGCCCTGGAAGAGGCCCGCACTGCCTCCGGAGCAGGTAAGGGGGCTGCTGGGAGGCCAAAGGGGATGGTTTGGGAAGAGGGTGGCTGGGGGGTGGCTGGTGGAGGGAGGTCCCGGCCATCCAGTATATGTAGAAGCTTCTACCGGAGCTTCTATGGATACTGAACTATCCGATTTGTGGATGGATGGGCCCCTTTGAATAGGGCCTTATTCGATCTGTTCACGAATCTTAGAATCCAGACGTATTCGTCCAGATTCCAAATGCATTAATAATTCGTGCACATCCCTACTATGAACTAGCCAACAACTCTATAAATGACAGTGCAAGGGTACAAGTAGCAGAAGGTTTGTTACATTGTATCAATCATTTATATGCTTCAGGAGTTCAATTAAACAACGATGGGATATAAACTGAAAATAAAGACCAATGAAAACTTAGAATGCACAATAGTTACAAAATATAGGCTCTGACCTCCAGACACTAGTGCTGGATAGGGATGTGCAAGAATATTCAAAATATTCATTATTTGGCCAAATTCGGCTGAATTCGGATGTTGGAATTCAAATAGCATGTTCAGACATTTCTTTTTAAATATTTGAACGAATATGAATATTTTGAATCATTCGTAGGGCCACTGACCAATTACATATGTATCTTTACGCATCTTATTCGTATCCGTACGCATTTGTACAGACACGTATGGAATGAACACAGGATGTGTACAGGATAAAAACGAGATGCGTATGGATGCGTACGGATGCGTCCAAATGTTGTCGACATTCGTATCATCAAATAGGTATCAAATATTTGTACAAATAGATACAAATGTATTCGAATCGGCTCAAATTTTAATACATTTGTTTTTTTCTCTATTTGTATGAATTTGGACATTCAAATATTAAATTTGAATCGAATCGAATGTCAAAAATTGCATTTGTGCATACCCCTAGTGCTAGACAGTAGATCCCCATCCAATCTTGCTTCTTCTGGATATTTCAACATCAAGGTCAACAGCTGGCCCTGGGCTGGAAAACCAGATAATGGAGGCCTGCCTCCTAATCTAGTATACCATGGGGACCCTTTTTTGGTAGCATTCCAAGAAGCATCATTAGAAGCAGGTCTGTCCCCAAACTGGCCAAAATTGAAACACTATAGGGAGGGATGCAGTATCTAGGCTTCCATTCCAGTAGCCATTGATACACGTGTCCTCCTCTATAAATTTTTCTTAAAGCTATCCAGGCTGGGTGTTGTCACCATCTCTTCTGGCAGCAAATTCCATAGGCTGATGACCAGCCGGATGAAAAAAAAAAGTTCTGTTGTCAGTCTTAACTCACCTGCCCATCAGCTTCACAGAATACCCCATGGTTCTCATGTTGTGTGCTAAAGATTTTTTTCTTCTATCCACCTTTTCTACGCTATCCATGATTCTATGTACCTCAATCTGACTCTGTCTTAAATGTCGGTTTTCAAGGATGAAGAAGCTTAGATGTTGCTGCCTGGTTTCATAAATAAAATGTTCCAGCCCATTGATCATTCTGGTTGCCCTTGTCTGCACCTTTACCAGTTCCACAATATCCTTTCTGAGGTGTGGTGACCAGAACTGTACACAATATTCCAAATATGCTCTCACCATTGATGTATAAAGAGGCATTAATAATCCTTACTGATTTATTTTCTATTCCCTACCTAGTTACCCTTAGCACTGAACTTGTTTTTTTCACTACTGCTATGCACAGGGTCAACACTTTCATTGAGCTGTCCACCAGATCCCCAAGATCCATTTCCTGCTCTATCCCAGAAGGCTCAGCCTTCATCAGTTTATAGGTTTAATTGTCATGTGGATGTACTTTAGAGTGCTTCATCTTGTGCACAACACAACAAAATGGCCAGCTCTGTGGCCATTTCCTGCGCCCTGCAAAACAGTTCCAAGTAGAAACATTCAACAAGGAATGAAAGTTACTGTTGTGTCTCAAGCTGGCGGTGTTCAGCAAGTGAACGCACCTTGCACGCTGGGCAAAAGCAAGCAGCTAAATCAGGTTTCAGAGTTCTTGGAGGAGAAAGCATTAATGAGTGGTCAGGAATGCCGAGGTCACAGTTTCTAGACAGTCTTCATTGTCAGAAATGAATCAAAGGTTCAGGAACACAGAAAATACAAGAGCCAAGGTTGCAAGAAAGATCTCTTGTCTGCAAAGGTGTTTGCTGGGTTTGGGCATTCTTAAGTAGGGCTGGGTGAGCCTTGCCCCCTCTGGCACAGCTGCTTGGTATGCAAATGCACTGAATGTCTCAGATGTTCTCGTTGTTGCCTGAAAGCACTCTGTGATGGGCGTTGGTCAGTATCTGAGTCCTAACTGGAGACTGGATCATTGTGCACGTTTGAGCCTTGAGGCATGCTTTCCTCACTTTGGCTGGCAGGGAAACTTGCCTTGCTTAGGCTGATATAGCTGACAACCTCCTCATGCTTGGAGGAGGAGGCGCTGATGGCATGATGCATGGCACCTCCTTGGCTTTGACGTCTTTGCCACCAGGAGCAGCTTCAGGCACACAGAGAGCACACAGCTGCTGCATTGCTTGAGAACTCAGACATCGAAGATTGCTCCAAAAATGATCCTTGGTTGCTGCGCTGCTTCTGCTAATCATACAGAAATTGCAGAAGATTTTTAAAAACACATGCCAGTTAATAATCGTCGTTTTTGTTACTGGGTGCCACCAAGCTGTAGCTGACTCCTGGCTGACTCCTGGAAGAATCTCCACAGGCAACCCTATGCTCTTTTCTTGGCAGAGATACAGAGGTGGTTTCCCATTGCCTCCTTCCAGGGAGAGTCTGGAGATCACACTGATCGCCCTCTGCTTTCAGAGCATTTATTATTTATTTGTTGTATGGCAGCAACATGTGGACTAACAACAATTAAAACAGGAAGTTAAAATAAGTAGTTAAAATAAGAAGTTAAAATTTATAAATTAGCAGGATCCTATATTATTTATTTATTTGTTTGTTTCTGTTTCTGTTTCTATCCTGTCCTATACCTGAAGGTCTCAGGGCAGGTAACAGCCTTTATCAAAACCACTCAGCCATTGAAGAGATGCATCTGTTATTTCAAAAAAGTCTGACACCAATCCTGGGTCCAATTTGCATTTCAGCTCTTAGTATGCAATTAGACAACCTCTGGGAAGGGGCTTCTGCACTTTCAGGAGGCATTTACAGACTAGAAACACACCCTGCCTGCCCAGAGGTTGCCTAATTGCACGCTAGTTGTGGTGTACAATGTTGTGCATCAGAAGCAAACTAAACCTAACCTAAGCTTCACCTTTAGCATCCAGCCACAGACCATCTGCACTTCTGCTGGCTGAGGAGGTCATCTGAGGTCCTGTGCAAGTGCACTGGTACCTCAGATGACCCCCTGACATGACTGTGACTAGGCATAGTGTCAGCTTTGTTATAGCACCCACAGTTGTGCAGGGTGCTGTGCTTAAGATGGCGGCATCCAGGAGTCGATTGGACATGCGATTGATCTCAGGTGAGTGAGTGATTGCGTGGGCCTGGTCTGTCATTGACTAGTTGCTCCGGTGCTGGTGCTGGTGCTCACACACTGGCATCCACATCAAGGAATGAAAATGGTGGTCCCTGGACATAATTTGCACTTGGGTCTAGATGCATGGGGGGAGGGATGATGTGTACTCTGCCAGTGTGAATGTTGAGTACGCGTGTGGGCAAGTGCATGCTTTGCTTCCTTTGCTTTCCTGAACTTACCTTTCCCTGTCTGCTCTTGACACTCTTTTGCAATGTGAGGATACATCCTTAGATTGGACAAACCCTCACATGTGACTACTATGTCTGCAAACTGAACCAAGATGGTACTTCAGGCCTGTGGGTAGCTTGAATACCTTTAGTACTCCAGTGGTTTTTTTCCTGGCACTTTCAGAAGTCATACAGCATTTGAGAGCAAACAATTCTCTCCCCAGACAATACTCAAAATGCAGTAACAATGCTCTTGCTCAGAAAACATCCAAGGACAGTTTCTCACTTTTGTCTGAAGTAGGTATTTGTTTGGAAAAAATTAAGCCCCAATATCTCTTCCTGTCTTCTTTGAATGTAATGTTCAGAGGCACACAACTAATGCCCCACGGATAATTCTTATCTCAGGTGGCACCTAATACAATACAGCTCTCTTCCCAGGACAGCTTTTCGATATGTGGATGGATTTAGAAGCATGTTTACCAAAGATAATGGGTTGCTTTGGCACCATGCTTCCGCTTGTAGCATTTGAAAAAAAGAAAGCAGAAAGGCCTATTGGATCTCATCATCTCAGAAAGCTTACTATGTGTCACAGATAAGTTGCCGTATCATTAGACAACAGAAGGAGTCTTGCTCAGCCAGGCATGAGGTCAGCGGCAGAAAATGCTTCTTGCCAGTACTTTTGACACAGATATGCTTCACAAGGCTTTCAGTAGCTTAAAAAATAACAACAACATCAAGAACAACAACAAAAGCAACTGGGTTGTTTCTCTTTTTGGAAAGAACATGATGCAATTTGCAATCATAAACAAGATCAGGAATTCAAAATATGCTTATTGTCAGTCATCACTGACAAACGCCTACACCCTGTCTTGGGATTTGTCTTGATAAGTGCCCATCAAGCCACGCTTTCCCCCCCTGAAATTGTGCACTCATATGTGTTTTCCCCATTACAAACAAGAGCTTAAAAAAAGAAAGAAGAGGTGACAGCACCGTTCCCATGATTCATCAGTAACTGGAGAGCTCTGTGAGGTGCTGCAAGAATTAAAGCCCAATTCATGGTTTACTAGAGAAGATTCCAGGGAACTGACCTTTTAGTGAAACATCATTCAGGTCCATATCTGTGCTTAGGTTCCTGACTGATCCTGTCTCCATCTTTCCTCTTCCATCTTCCAGCTCTATGATTTTATAATAACATGGTTAATCTTCACCCCTCGTTCAGTCCAGGCCATTCTTTGTCATCTTCTGTTTTGCCCCAGTAAGGCACCATTCACACAACCTCTTTTCAGTGGACAAACTTGTCTGCCGGCCACATTCATTCCTCAAGCTCTCCAGCCCTTGACCCATAGAAATGATTTGCATGTCACATTGCTGGGAATGAGGACTCTTGGGGTGTTCCCGCGGTTACCACTTGAAATCTGGATTAAAGAAATCCAGATTTCTGAAATCCGTCCCTGGGAATATCCGTCTGAAAAAGGGATGGATCCAAATGAGGTCTAACGCTTCTGCACTCATGTGGGAAGCACAGATAGAAAGGAACAGTTCATGTGTTTGCTCTGTGGACGCCGCAGCACCGATATCCGGAAGAATCAGGCTTCCCTGCAGCCCAAGGAGCTGTGTGATTGGAGCACTCAGCCATCAGTCACCTCTCATTTCCCCACCAATCAGCGGCGTGCCTGAGATCCCATGGCTGCAGTGGTGCTGCTGCCTCACTCAACATGGCAACTTCCTGTCCCGCCCACATGCATCCCCTATCCTGTCCTTCTCCTGTGCGGATTTTGCAAGCAGGAATAGTCTGAAGACCTGATTTTTCAGGTCTTCCTGGAAACTGGTTTTGGCAGCCTCTAGATCCCATTAGAGACGGATCTCGCACGAGGCTTTGCGGAAGTGGTGCCCTTGAAGGGGCCCTAATCTGTCCTGCTGTGCGGAAGGTACCTTGCACATGTGTGCCATACGTGTCCTTATTGTGTGCTTAATGTGGTTTTAAGGGCCATTGCGGATGGGGTTCCATTAATAGGTGGGCTCATAGTGAGCCCATTGTCATGGATGGACCAGTTTCTGCGAGGGCCTCTGGTCCAGATCCAGATCCAGACCTCTGCACCTGCATATTGATATGGATCTCAGGAGCTTCCCCCCCCCAGTAGATCAGATCCACCTGCACTGGATCAAGGTAGATCCAGCCTGACAGACCCTTGATCCAGATCTACTGTTGACTCCATTAATGTACTGACAGAGGAGCAAGATTTCCTACTTGCTTCCTCATTTCAGGTTGCAGTGGCTGTTTATTTGAGTAAGATTAATCGGGGTGGCTGGGCATACTTGTGTGGTGTGGGCAGTGGTTGTTTGAATATAAAATTGGCAGTAACATGTCCCATGTGGCAGCCCTCATGCTGTCCCAGGCAGCAGGTGTTTGAATGCCCCCCCCTCCAAGAGGATTTAGTCTTCACTGGATTCACTCCTTCCTCCATCTGACTTCAACAAGGCTTCACGGGCATGTTGGCTCAGTGGCAGCTGAAATAAATAAATATTCTACAAATAGGGGCAAAAGTGAACCCAGTACCACAACTGCCCTCCCTCCTCACAGTACTGACTGTTATTGCTGCCTCATTTAATTAGAAATTGAGATATGAAATTTCTTTTGTCATCACCAGAGCAGTGAGGATGGTCATAAAAGGGCATGACTGGAAGGCAAATTGATAGGAGTTCTGTCTGGCTTATGGATTTTCAATATATGCCGTTGTTTGCATCAGCAAAAAAGGCAAGTCATTATTGCCTTCTCTGACATTCATAGCTAATTTACTAGAAGGCCTCTTATAATATGCTATTTAAGCAACAGGCATTTCGTAATTGAAATAGCTGTCGAAATGCCGACAGTAACAATCTATTTTTATTTCCTTGTTAGGGTATTGCAAAGTCATGTACCCTTATCAATATGTATGCCATAAAATTATGATGAGTGCTTGTAAAAGTTCCTACCTCTAATAATAAGTCAAATTATTAAAAGGCAAAAGAGACACATTGGCCTTTCCCCCAGCAATGTAGAGTTCTGCATTAGTTCTGTTAGTGTTGCTCTTAAAACTCTTTTACTGATAAAACCCTTCAAGCCTGAACTGTGGGTGAGTCAGCCAGAGACAGGCAAAAGAGGCATGTGGAGTCCTAGGGCTGGAAAGGTGCAGGGGAGAAGGGTGACAAGGGAAGGAGGGAGAGACGTTCTGGAAACATGGAACAGTAGAATCACAGAATCATAGGGTCATAGAATTATAGAGTTGGAAGGGACCTCCAGGGTCATCTGCTCAATGCTGGATTACTTAAACCATCCCAGACAGATGTACGTCCAGCCTTTGCTTGAAGACCTCCAGTGAAGGAGAGCTCACTACCTCCTGTGGCAACCTATTCCACTGACTGATCGCTCTCACTGTCAGGAAGTTCTTCCTAATATTTAATCTGTATTGACGCCCTTGAAGGTTCATACCATGGTTTCTAGTCCCCCCACCTTGTGCAAATGAGAATAGGGACAATCCCTCTGCACTGTGACAGCCCTTCAGATACTTGAAGACCGCTATCATGTCTCCTTTCAGTCTTCTCTTCTGCAGGCCAAACATTCCTAGATCCTTCATCCCCTCCCCAACTCAGGGTGGGGGTCTCTGATGAAACCAGGATAAGGACACCAATCTTCTAGTCCATCTGATAACCATCTAACCATCAGAAGGGATTCATCATTCATTTTTTATCACTACAACACATAGGGACCCAGGGTTTGATCTAACATTTTTGCAATGTGTCAAAGCCTCCTTTGCCATGTGTCACAGAGATCAAAGTTGGATAGCAAAGTGTGTGGTGTTGAGCCACTCCAGTATACTACTGGATGCCTGTCTTTGCTGTTGGCCTTAAGGCAATGCCCAATAGCAACATGTGACTCCGATCCTTGGCTTTTCCTGCACTTACCTTAGATCAGGATCAAGGAGCCTCTTGATCTGGACTTTGAGCCTCTATATCTACAAGGTTAAATGGTAATATACTTTCTCTTCCCACATTTCAGACACTGTTTTAACATATACTGATTTTGTTTTAATATATGCTTGATTTTAAATGTTATTACCTGCCCTGAGACCTTCAGGTATAGGGCGGGATAGAAATACAAACAAACAAATGTTAATGTAGATCACAGAGGCTACCCTGCTGATCCAGCTCCCTTTGCACTAGATGGAGCCAGATCCTGCTTAAGAGGCTTTTAACCCAGGGGTGAATTCACACTTAGACCTCTGGTATACAATTGTTGTCCTTGCATACCAGAGGCCTAAATGCGAATTCAGACCTGATCTCTGGCAGACCTGTTAATTTGGGACTACCAGAGGGACTAAGAGCCTTATTCCGGGACCTGGGAAATGTGCAGACATCACGTCTCCATGTTCTGGGACTACTGGGGGGCCTTTCAGCACAGGCTCTAAAAATGCATTTAGAGCCTGTTCGGGGAAGGATTTGGACGTGGCATCTGCACAGGGAACCCAATTAGGGTCCCTTTGAGGACGGCACGTCTGCACATCGGCATGCAAAACCAGTTGTTTAAACCGGTTTTGCCGCCAAATCCTACTCAGTGACGGTCCCAGTAGCCCAGGACTACAATTCTCAGCAGCCCTGGGCATGCACGATTGGCGCTGGCCCCGCCAACCTCAGAATTGGGCTGGAGATGATGAGGTAATTCAGAGGGACTCTTGGTGGGGTGGGGGTGAGAGTAGGAGTAGGAGCCGCCTTACTCTGGCCAGTGAATGGCGGATCGCCGGTTCTCTGCCCAGAGGGAAGGCAGGGAAGCTGGCCGTTGGACTTGCCCACCTGTCAGACTCGCAGAGCATGTGCTTGGCCTCTCTGACAGGTGGGCATGCGCTGGCAGGGCCGGTTTGGGATGGGTGCTGGTGCAATCTGTTTTCCCATCCGGCCCTGCCACCGCCCCATCTGTTTTCGGCAGCACGTGCAGAAAGGCCCGGGGACTGCCTTTCTGATACAGATGTGCTTGAAGTTCTTCCATAAAATGAAACTCCTAGAATAAATTTCTCTGTTGCTAAATTTCTGACAGCGGCATCAAAGTTAAGAAGAAAGTTGAAGATTTTAAAGTGTAAGTTTCATTCATCTCCATTTATATGTTAATTTTTGTAACATCTAAATTGCTATTTGTATTTTTATAGGCCTTTGGACTATAATAAATCTTGTCTTGACTTGAGTTAAGAATCGAGTAACCACAGCACAGTATTTGCAAGCTCCAGATAATGTCATTGGGCAATGGAGTGGAAAACTCAGGGATTCAAATTTATGTTTAATTTTTTTCAGGCCCTATATGGAGGAAGTGGGACTAATATGGCCCCTCAGGGTAGAAGTGCAAAACAAAGCCAAGAGGAAAGTCTTATGATAACATTGTGCAAGATGTACTTTTCTTTCCCCTGATTCTTTGTGGTCCCAGGGTGCTTCCGCACAGGCCCTTTAACACCCATTAAGCACACGTTCCAATGTGCGCCTCCGCACACGGGTTGCTAATTAGAACACTTCCAGTGAGGGGTGTCCGCACAGCTAGCCCATTTTTAATGCGGATTTTGGTGGCAAAACCGGTTTGCTGCCAGAGCGTCCGCATTAGCAGGGGCAAAAAAGCACACTTCCGGTGGGTGCGTCCGCACCTATCCAGACTTAATGTGTGCTTAATGGGTGTTTCTTGCACACCACATTTCAAGTGGTTTTGCGCTGTGAATCTGCATCCGTTTTGGCCTGTTTCTGAGGGTCGGCACCCAGGATGCAGCACGCCTGCGTCCTGCGCGTCTCCTGAGTGGCTGGGGCTGCTACTGGCAGCCCTTGCCCTCAGGAGGCGTGCTGCGCAGGCACGCCGTCTAGTCAGGGCAACGCGCACAGCAAGCACAGGACGTGAAACCCCAACTCCCACTGACGCAAGCACCAATCTCCTCCCCAAATAGCCTGGGATCCCGCATGTGCAGGATTGGCTCGCAAAGCAATGCATGCCAAACCCCCAAACTGTGCCCAGACCTGATTTCTCCAGTACCAAATTTGGCACAGGTTTGGTCCTGGTTTGCGCAATTTGGTTAATGGAAATCGGACCAAATCAAAAGTGTATAGGGATGACCCTTGCCGAACCCAATTTCAATTCTGACCAAAACATGCGTGGGGACACGCCCTGGGCATTCCAGGCAGTCTTGCTAGCCATTTGCATCCACAAGGACTACTGGCCAGGTACAGAGCTAGTTTTACACCTGTAAGTGCAAATGGCCTCCAACGTACTGAATCCTTACCTGTCTGGTATGGTATTGTTATAATTCACTACTGGGTTCTGTATTTTTGGTTGGTTCTTTTGAATGTCCAAATGAGCTGTTTCTCTGAGATGGGTTTACTACATTTTTGAAGATTTTTCCCCCTGTATTTCTAATAAATGTTTTTCAATGGTTTTAGAAGAAATATTGACTCATGATGTTTCTGAATGTCATTTTGTCTCTGTTTATGGGTATTTTTCATTATTAAAGACTATGTAAAATAGGGACGTGCATGAATATATTTTTTACATTCGAATCCGAGTAGATTCGAATATCAAAAAATCCTATTAAATTTGGATATTTAAGATCCGAATGTCATAAAATCTGATTCAAATCTGTAACATTTGAATCCATGCATTCGAATGTTAAATTCGTATTTAACATTATATGTGTACGTATCTGTATGCATTCTGTAAAAATCTGTATGCATTCTGTATTATCCCATATGCATCCCATTTTAATCCCGTATTTTAAGCACAGGCTACGTATAATTTTCACGCAGATTCATATATGACAGATACGAATCTACCCATTCGAATTATCCGAAAATCCTATGTGGATTTTGGGAAATCCAATTCGAGTTTGAATGTCAACATTTGAGAGATTTGGACCAGAAATTTGAATTTTTGAATATCTGTGCACATCCCTAATGTAAAGATCTTGCTAAGTTCCCTGGGATTTGAATTTGGTTTGTTCTGGGATTCCAACTTATCCAGACTTCTTCTTCATTAATCAGTGACACTGTGTATGTGGAGTTTGCTCTGTTTATTAAAAATAACTCTATAACATTTGTATAGCCTGAAATGTTCACATGCCTTGCAGATCTAGGGTGTGGTCAGACATGGGACAATCTGTATTGTGATAATCTGTATTAGGAGGACACAAGGACTGAGTATGTGTTCTGGTCATTCCCAAATTTGAATTCTAACATAGACTCAGAATGAACTTTCTTGTTCCCACTCTTCATTTTTTCCATGGTCGGCATAGGGAAATTGTACCTTTCTCTCTCTTCCCCTCACCAAATTCCCTTCCTTGTGCAGTCAGTGATTGGATACAGTCCCTGCCTTCAAATCTTGACTTCAAAGGGGTGGGAAGTCAAACTCCATCCTTTGTATTTCCCTATTGCTGCATCGGAACCATTGTTCCCAGAAGGGTAAGCAATGACCACTCATTTCTACTCCTTCTTCTCCTAGTGTGTTTGTAATCCTGGCAGAAGTAGCTGCTGGCAGCTCAGGCAGGCCCTGAGAACAAATAAGAAAAGGAGGAGGAGGAAGGAAAGGCGGGGCAAGAAGTGGTTGGGCCAGTCAGGTTGCTGCCACTCTTTGTACTGCTGTTTCACCTTTGTGGCATTTCAGAGTTGCCTTCAGCTATATCAGCTTGAGGCATTGGTGCTGTGGTTACAGCTCAGGTATGGTGCATGGAGCATGCCCAGGGGGTCCCCCCTTGCCCCATCCCTCCCTTGATCAAATGCATTGCTATTTTCCCAGCCTCCCCACCGCCTGCTGCCTCCCGCTTGCTTCTCTGCCATCTTCCCCTACAGTCCCCTCTTGCTTTGCCAAGCCCTGCTTCTGTGGCCTCTCCCAATGGAATCCACTTGCACAAGTCCCACAGTCCTCCCAGTGCATCTCCTCGCCTCCTCCATTGCACCTGCATTCCCTTTCTCCCCTTTCAATTTGTTCTCCTCCTGTCCACCTGCCTGCCTCCCATGGTCTCCTGTACCCTACCTTCTTGCCCCTTCTCTGCCACTTCACTCTGCTTCCCTGACTTTTTTAGTTGCACAACAAAGATAAGTGCAGAAAGACCTATACAGAGAAGACCCAGTGATTCACTGTACTGCACTGCACTGCACACCACATACTCAACTGAGTTTTTCTCATTGTAGCAACCCAACTGGAAAAATGGCTCTTGGAGCAGGGGGAATGTGCCACATCAATGAGTGCATGTAAGCTGAGACTTTCCACAGTTTGCCACCAGTGTCACTGTGAATCTGTGGGGATGGAAACTGTAAATTGAGGTATGACCATATAGTGTCCTGGGATAAGGAAATCCTATTGGTACCCATGTTATCTCACTACGTACATTTCTCTTATCTGGAGTCTGAATGCAAAGTTAACTTCTCGATAGACATGATGGGAGAAATTCTAATAGGCTTTGTAGAATATCTTCTACAGTATGTGACCTGTAGTGGCTGGCAGCTTTGAAAAGACTAGGGCACCCTGAAAGGTCTAAAAGGTGATTTACAACTCATCTTTGACATACATAACATGTGAGCCACTTAGATGTAAGCCCTTCCGCATCATTATTACACATTACTAATATTGAAGATCTTCAGTTTTGCCCCTGGCCCATATCTGGACTGAGTAGGTAGACTGAATCAGAGAACCCCTTGAAATGTGTTGTTCACGCTACAGATTGCACTACTGGAAGGTCATGTGCCAGACAAAGAGCCTTTTTGCACTCACTCACTAGTAAAGCCCAGGGAACTCCCAGACAGTCCATTCGCACGTCATGGAGCTAGTTCTGGGAGTCGGGGAGCAAATGACTGGCAGCACAGCTGCAATTACATGCTGTGTCACCAGATTGTCCCAGCAATGGTGGCATGCAGGTGTTCTGTTGATGTCACTGGGGTTCCCAGTCATACTTAGTTGGAGTTTAGTAAAGTGCCCACAAAGTTACGAATGTGTTAGATGTCTGCTAGTGCAGATGCCTCTGACATTCTAACCCTTTGCCTCTCAGTGACCGGAGGCAAAGTGAGAATTTGCCCAAAACACTGGAATAGGGTATAGTGCAGAAATGGTCCACTAGGCATTCTAACTGCTATACTGGGCAGCGCATGGGCTTCGACCCATTATACTAAGCCAGGCACTTGTGGGAATTCTATGCCCACCATGGGATTCAACAATCCCAAGAATTTTCTGTTGAAATCTGCCTTCTATTACCACTCATCTGAGTACGGAGGAATCAAATCATAGCATTTAACATCTGACAGGAGATAAGATAAAAGTCAATAAAAAGAGAATAATTTATTAAAAAGATCTAATGTTACAAGAACAGTACACAGGAACCAGTATTTGACTGTGTCTTTCACATAGTATATACCATTATATATAGTAAATATATACAGATTGTATACAAGATATCTAACATTTTGAGACAGGCCTTTGTTTTGGTTTCTGAACAAAGTTTTTGTTTTCGGATCACTTTTTTACGGCATTATACAAAAATACAGTCTTTCCAGTTCACTTGGACTGCTTCTCTTACAATCTTATCAGGCTCAGAAAATGACACATGTCACTTTGTGGCAAATATCTCCCACCTCTGAATCTGCTAAAAAACAAAACACCCCAAAATCAAATAGGTGCCATAAGAGAGAAATGTTGTCTTCTATAAAGTAAGCAATAAACATTTAAAACATGTTTATTAACAAGGTGAAGGTGCAATGAACATTGCTCTGCATAGGCTGAAAAGGGAAATCACATGTAGCATCTCTGCGTTGCAGCACATCAAAAGGAAATGATGTTCCAGGACAGCTAACGAAATCTCGGCCAAACAAACCTATGGGGGTCACTCAGATAAGGCAGTAGTCATCTTTGATCACAGCACTGTCTCTGGGATGTTAACATATTGAAGGGCTGATAGGTTGTGAGCTGGCAGGCAGCAGGCATGCCAAAGCTGCCATGGCTGGTTATGGAAAACCAGAACACACTAATAGCAAAGCTACAGTTTTCTGCAAATTGCGCTGTGGAAAACATTTTGTATGGTGGTTCTTCTTTCCTGGTCCGTTTCTCGTAATTCGGGGAAGGTGGGTGGATTCAAAGGATTCCTGCTGTAGGCAGGGATGGGTCCAAAATTAAGCGTGGCTGAATTCTGCAAAAATCTTAAATATTTATTTTGAGAATATGAGACTTAAGGGTTCTGGTGATCCCTAGTTAGAGAACAATCAGCCACCGAAAGGTGATTCTGCACTGGTCAGTATACTGTATCAGCAATCATGGTAGGAGCCTTTCTTCACACACTAGCTGGGCTTCCCTTAGTCTTCACCATCATGTGGAAGGTAGGCTCCTAGTGTGCTTGTGAGCCTGATATACAAGCCAGTGAGGAATCATCCTGAGTGATTTGTGGGTTGATGGGAGTAATTAAGCCCAAAGAAGTCCTCTGGTAACCTCTGCAAGAGGTACTAAGGCATTAGGTTCTCTAATGATGAGGGCCTGTTTGTACTTATCTTAACAGAGCAGTTACAGATGCTCCATCAATGCTGCCACCCTGCGGGAGGGCAGCTTGGATGCCTCTAAGGCCATTTGCTAGGATTCAAGAACAGGTGAAGGTTTGTCCTTGTCTCTGCTTGAGATGGCCATGGGCAATTGGTGGGCCACTATGTGGGACAGGATGCTGGATAGATGTGCTGTGACCTGATCCAACATGGCTCCTCTTATGTTCTTACATTCTTATCTGGGAGCTAACTCCAGCTGCCCTGAACTTCCATAACTGTGGACAGATAAAACCTTATCCAACTTTACCATTCCATTGCAGTCAACGTTGGGTGTGGAGGGACACATTCACACCACAAATGCTGGTGCAGTCCCCATTTGGGCCACCAGTACTTGCAGTGTGGATGGTCGAGCCCAGAACACCTGGATTGCCATGGCAGTGCTGTGGCAATATGTGCCAAATGCCCAGCCATTGCCACGGTGATTGCAAAGAGGTGTGCGATTGTGTAACCAAAGCTGCTCCAGACAATCATACTCAGACGAGAGTGTGAAAGCTGAAGAATGCTCCTGAGTGCTCTGGGGTGTTCCAGATTGGTGGAGGTGGCGTGGCCTGCATATGGACGTCCCCTGGAACAGCTGTACCTGCTCCAGACAGGTAACTGCTAACAGGTCCTCTGATTGGAGGTTTATATTCTAGATACAGAGACTTTAAGAATGCCTGATTTCCCCCACTAAAAGCTAGAGTGCTCAAGCTAACCACCGTCTCATCTCACATTTAAAATCGTTCTCACTTTTTAAAAAGGTAATAGTGGGAACAGAAATCTAAGATCAGTAGATCATAGAAAACAGATATCCCTTTATCTGAGAATGGACAAAATCTCCCCTGTCATCTTTCGGCTTGATCTTTCAGTATTTTTGCTTGTTGCTTTAATTGCTTTTGGAGTGCTTGCTTTGTACAAGCCTGGGCTGAATAAAACATGCCACCTTGCTGGACCACTGCTCTCACGAGCTCCAGTCACACTGACCACTGACATTTATAGTTCAACAACATCGGGAAGACCATAATTTGGCTAGCCCTAGACTAAGTGATGTCTTGGTTATTGTTTTAAAAACACCCAGCCACAAACCAGAAACCAGCAAAATAACAGAAATACCAGCAAAACACCACAATCGGAGTTACATTTTTTTTTTTGCTTGTGTACCGAAATATTGACATGCCCTTTTATTTTTTCATTGTTTTGTTTATGTGTCATTTCTACTTCCTGTTATTTTCTAAAACTCGGAAATTTCCAAAACAATTTATGGAATTAAAAATGGAAACAAACAGAACTAGCAATTATATGGATGAGTGTACTTGGGCTAGAAATAAAAATCTAACTCAGGTACGAGGAACCAGTGGATTTCCAGATGTTAGCTGGAGTCTTCATTCCAGGCTCCAGAATGTCTGCTGGACTGTAGGGATGTGCACAAATATCCAAAACATTCAAAATTCGGTCGAATTCGGACATTTGAACTCGAATCGAATGTCTCTAAATTCAAATTTAACATTTGAACAAATTTTTGAATCTTTTGAATCTTTTGTATTAATTATTCAGACATTTATATTACTTTATATTCATTACTTACATATCCACACAAATCCTATTCATATCCATACACATTTGTACAGATACGTACGGAAAGAAAACGGGATGCATACGGATTAAAAACAGGATGCGTATGAATGTGTACAGGTGCATACAGATGCATATGGACACATTCAAATGTTGCTGACATTTGTATCTTCAAATAGAAATCAAAAATTCATACGAATAGATCCTAATATATTCGATTTGAATCAAAGGTGAATACATTTGAATTGATTTGAATCTTCGGATATTCTTTTCAAATCAAATCCCGAAAATTGCATTCATGCACATCCCTATTGGTCAGCAATGCAGGGGGTTGTAGTCCGGCAACTCTGGGTTGGGTGCAGGTTGGTTGTCTTTGGATTAAACCAAGGTGGACAAGATGGATGAAATGTGTCTCTACCAGATGTTCTTGACTGTGGGTGTTTTTCCACTGTCACTAGATGTACCCATTAAGTACCCATTAATGGGTACAAAAATGCCATTACATACCCATTAATGGGTACTTAATGGGTACTTTTAGTGACAGTGGAAAAACACCCTGTAATTTCTCACACCCCTCAAATTCTCTGGCCAACAGCAAGGAATGATAGGATGTGTTATTCAGCAATATCTGAATACCCTGAATAGAGTCATTGAACCTTAAAAGTTGACCTATAAACCAAGCTCATATTTTTTCCTAATAGGATTCACACAAATGTGTAGTGAGCGGCTGATGGAGAGATACAGTAGAACCTAGAAGGTAAAAAAGAAAAAGAGCAACTTTATGGTTAAATCAATGAAAAGATAATATTATGCAAAAAAGAAAAAATGAGTATGGACATCTAGACCAAGGTTGGAAGGCTGAGTATGGGACTCAAAGGGATGGTTATTGGCACAGATTGGCCAACAGCATCTGTTCCAAATTTTTGCTTTGTTTTGTTTTTGGACTAGTCACCCCCTCTATTTGACCCTTTGCACACTTCATTGATTATAAATCCAGGCACTGCCATCTTGTTCTGGTCTTAATATGATTCTTGGCAGCCTTTCGCTTAGTCACCAAATATAGACAGTACAGTACCATACAAAAATGGACTACAAAAATAAAGGTCTAAGGTCTTGACAGCTGTTTGGGGACAACAGCTTTCTCTCTTCATATTAACTTCCAGTTTGCAATTACTGGAGACTATGATTAAATGTCCAATAATGGTGTCACTCGTTGCTATTCACATTCTCAATTAGTTACATTCTCAGTATTAAAAAATATGTATTTTTCTCCCTCCATTGATAAGGTGACAATATCTGATGGAAAATAATAGGACTGAGTTTTATCCTCTGTTCAGAAGCATCAAAATTACCTTCTAGTGAAAAAGCTGCTTCATTATATGTCCCAAGAATACAAACAGAGTAGAAAACAACAAAAAATTACCATACTTTGCAAACTTGACATGACATCATTCATTTCCCCTCCCCTGAAGGCAACATTTTCTACATTGCTTTAGAAACAGGACCACCTAATGTAACTTTTTTCATCAGGTTGTATCAATCTGCAAGACAGAAAGAAAGCCAGTCTTACGAAAAGAGGAAGAAAATGGAGTATAGGGGAAAGAGGGGTGGAATCACTAGACTCCAAATATTTATCAACTGTTCTTAAAAGAAACCCATAACAACTCAAACAAAATAGATGTACTGTACTTGACATCACAATTTAAACTACTAATGATACAGGACTGGGGTTGGCTAATACGTAGCAAACCTAATAGAAAAGCAAAGGAAGAAAATGGACAGAAATATCATTTGCTTACAAAAGTTCATTTCATACAATCTGCATATTTTCTATTGGCAGTAAACATCCTCTCCTCCATAGAGGACATTGACCAAAAACAAAAACCTGAAGAGAAGAAACCTGATGGATTACTGTAGCATTTTCCCCCACCCACAACACTTATTGTGGTATACTGTTGAACTTCCATGCCTCTGACCGCTAGCGTTTTGCTTTGTCTTTCCTCCATTGAGCTTCTTCCATTGGTGTAACCAGGCTAAAGCTTTTGAACAGATGAATGACGACAGTCCCACAGGGTCTTCTTCACCATGAGGTTGAAGGGACCATCAGTACTAAGAGGAATGTTACAGTTGATGTGGAAGTAGAAAAGGATCGTAGGCTTGATTGAGAACTTGTGACTTTTCCACCTAGAATGAACAAAATCAAGGTAAACAAAATCAGTGCAGCATTTTGGTTCCTTTCAGTAGGTAATACACTGATTCTATTCCCAGCCTGTTAGAGCAAGAAACCTATGCAGCAATACTTCTTGATCTTAAAAATATGACATGAATAGACCAAGGACCATTTTGCACCTACCTGTCCAGGACACTCTCACAAGTTCTGGGATGGTCCATAGGCATGCTGAAATACTGCCTCCATTCCAGAGTGGCCCAGAGCATGTGAAAATGCCCCTGATCAGGAACTAAAATCCTCTCCACAGCTTGACCAAGAGTGTCTAGCACTCTCCCGGTTGGAAACATTTACCCACTTCTGGATGAGAAGCTGCAAGGTCCAGGTGTTCCTATAACTGCACAAATGCATGCCGTATCAAAACCGCTATGGCAATGGCCAGATCAGTGGCGGAAGCTGCTGTAGCAATTGCTATGGCAATTTGGGTGGTCCAGGATCAACTGTGTACACCTCAAGTGTCCTAAGGTAAATTGGGCATCAGCACTTGTGGTGTGAATACCGGCCACCATCAGTGGGATCGTATAGTGATGCTTTCATGGCTCACTGGGGCTTTGGACTCAGAAGCTCCTAGGCTGCATTAGCGCATAGTAAAAAAAGAAAAGAAAAAAGAAAAGAAACGTAGAGCTGGTAGTATATACAAGCTAGTGCCCTAATCCACATTAAAGCGGATCTTCTGGGTAAGTAAAAGGGCACCAGACCATAGTCAGAATAATAAATTTGTATATGAGTGCAGGAATCACTACAGATGAAACCCCATAGGAGAAGGTTTTCCTTTTACTTCCTCTCAACTCCAAATGCAGTGGCAAGACTGGTTATGTGGCCAACTGAGGATCAAACAAATTAGCAGTGATATTAATGCACCAGTTGTTTCAACAGCAGCTGGAAAGCAACATGGCTGGGATCACTGGCAAAATAGCTGGATCTCTTTTTATTTTGCCGGCACTGTGACCAGGGGTTCAGAAAGGCAAGTAGTAGAACTATATATCATGCCTGTCTGAGCTAGAGCTTCAAATTGGAAATACAGAAACGGAACTTGCAATGTAGATCTAATGGCAAAGTGTGAGGAACTCACCTGCTCATTGCTGCCATTACTTCTGGGTCCAAGGATGAGGAATCAGGAGTAATGCCAGCACCTTCAAGGGGCACTGACCAGATGAGTTCCCTGTGCAATTTCCATGGCACTCACCTGCTCATCTGTTACCAGTCTCACTAGGCAAAGCACCTAGCAGTCCTCCTGGGCTTCTTTGCCACTGTTTGATCTTGGGCCAATTAACACTTGACCCCTTAGTCTACATGGGTTGAGCTCCCAGAGGAAGCATCATGCGGGCAGGATCTCACCCCATGATGACTACATGTGGTGCAGGTTGTACTGCCCCATAGGTACACTTACCTTTACCTACCACTGGAGCCAGTAAGGCTCTGGCCGGCCCATCTGTACCTCTTCCAGTGCTGGGGGAGGGGCATGTGATGCACCACAAAAGCATGCTGACGTGGCATGTGCTTGAGCTGGTGACAGTGCTGCACACCAGGATTCAAACATGGCTGCTGTCCAGGCAGCTACTCACATTAACAGCAAGTTTTGGAGAGGATTGGGAAGGGTTAAGTATGCACTGAGCATCTACAAGTGCATAAGTGGGCAAGTTGACCCTTTGCTTCCCAGGGAAAAGAAGCTAAGTGTGAAACAGTGGGTTGCATGGTCCTAGAATATATACCACTTGATTACAGTGTGATAATGTTATATACCATTTAATACATGGGGTACTCCAATAATAATGGATGGATGATTTGAATGGATAGCCTTGTAATATCTAGCTTGTGGTTATAATTGTAGTGGTGGTGGCGTATCTGGTAAGCAACAGGTGCCTGTTAACAGAGACCTTACCAGAAAAAGATGGTACTCTGATTTGGGAGCTTGGTGTCCCGTCTCCTCCTTCACTGACTGCACGGACCTCTATAATGTAGACACCTACATCGGGAAGAAGCACCACTGCAGACGTTTTCTGTGTTTCAATGACTTGACTGTTGCTGTGGCCTTCTTGCCTAAACAAGACCTGTGGATGACACAAAGAGCTGCAGAATACCTCACGCACATCTCTTTAACAAAGCAAGTAATTCCAGACCTAGGAGAACAGCTATAAAGGAAAGAACAAGGGAGCTTGGGACTGGGACAAGGAAATGGCTTCTTCAAGATTAGGTGCTCTGCCTGGGAGTGTACTGCATGCAAACTACAGGGCCAAGTGCAGAAAGGCCCCAGTTTTGAGCCACTTTGGTAAGTAAAGGGGCCTTTCCGCACTGGCCCTAAAAACATTTAGACACACATTAACGACACATACAGACAACATTTAAATTTACCTTCCACATTGGGGACCTTATTAGAACCCCTTTCCAGCAGTGCTTCTGCATTTTGGCAGGCAAGACCAGCAGGCAAGACTGTGTGTGGACGTGTGGGGCTTCCAAGGATCTGTCCCTATTTGGGACAGATCCTCGGAAAGAACAGTTTGCCAAAAAACGGATCTTTTTAGATCCGTTTTTCAGTGGCCAGTGCGGAAAGGCCCAAGATCGGAAGGGCCTTAGGTTTTGAGCCACTTTTGGTAAGTAAAGATCAGAAAGGCCCCAGTTTTGAGCCACTTTGGTAAGTAAAGACCAGCCTATTCTCCAAAGCATCAAGGACTGAAGATGCTATATGGGCACTGACTGCTGAATATCCCAAACATAATCATAACAAATCTTAGTATTTGCACTTCTGCTTTATAAGGAAAATATTAATTTTAATGGCATTTATGACACCTCATGCTTCTGTCTTTCTTTAAATCCTACTGCAAACATTGCCAAATTGAAGTGTTATAGTGGATTTCTCTGCAGTCTGCTCCTATTAATAGTCAGATGGGGTGATGCTGATGGCATTAAGAGGCATTCATTATTCAGCCTATGATCCCTGGCCAACAATCACTGTGTCCAAAATATACTAAGAAATGAGGGCATTTAATTTATTTTTATTGAAATTTTTGTCCTTAAAAGTTATTGCCTTTTTCAACCCTATCTTTATAAAAGTAATGGAAATAGTTTGAGGTGAGGAAAGGCCTTTTATACAACCCCGGCTTTTTTCTTTAAACGTGGACCAAAAGGCTTCCCCTGGTGCCAATGACTGAAGTAGGCTTTGGTATCTGTGATAGATAATAACCCACATTAAAAGTGCTTTGTACGTGCGGTGGTCCCTTGCTAACTCAAACCACCGGGGCTTTACAAGCCATAGTTTGGCAATCATATCATGGCTTAACAGGACATGAGTCAGACATCTGGCCACATAAGCAACTCTGCGCTGAAAAGATGTAGAAATAAAGGCAGGATCTTTTTCACTTCATTTGCTTTTTAAAATTTATTTGTTTAAAATCACTGTTATACGTAAAAAGAAAAATACAGGTTGTTTTACAGAAGATGCTGAAAGTGTACAACTCTCCAAAGACAGGATCTGATGTCATGTTAGTGCCTTAAGGGGATGTTGTGCACCAGGAATACCTGCCCCCTTGTGATGCCATGGGCATTTGGGGTAAAAGATGCCATTTTGGGCCTTCTGATCTGGATTGTAACCCATCTAGTTCAGATGGAGTGTGCTACCAAGGGGAAGGGCCTCCCTTAAATCAGTCTAATGTGCAGAAGACAAGTCTCTGAACCCCTTCTTGAATCAGTTTGAGCGCAGAAAAGCCTGCAGTTCAGAGAAATCAAAGGTCTAGTTCCACTCAGAACTTCCTCCAGTTTGGTGTTGTAGTTAGAGTGCCTGAGTCATGTGTCGTAGTCACCAGGTTTGATTCTGCACTCCTCCATGGACCAGATGAGCGTCCTTGGGCTAGCAACAGCTCTCCTTCTGAGCTCTCCCAGCACCACCTACCTTGCAGGATGTTTCTTGTGGGGAGGAGAATAGGAGGTTTGTCAGCCATGTTGAGTCCCCTTAAATGGGTGGGGAAAGTGGAATATAAAAGCCAAATCTTCTTCCACTACCCTGAAGGTTCTCCTGTGAGATTCTCTAGTGGGTAGGGAGGTTGTGTGCCTGGGGTTCTGCTCCCAATCCCATCCTTTTGTGGAGTGGGAATGCTTTTAGAATGTTGAAGGCATTTGGGGGTCAATAGTCCTCAATTGATTAAGTTCTCATTTAAGGAATAAAATGGAATATACATCAAGATTTACATCGGGATTTGCATCGATATGTAAAGTGCGTTAAAAGGAAGCAAAGAGCATCTGGCAATCGGATCCAACCCCGATTTTCTGTCCCCACTCTACACACTTAAAACACTTACAAAAATGGATTGGGGAAAGCGATTCTTTCCCCTCCCCATTCCCCATTGCCCATGGCAGCAGCAGCAACTCAAGCCCCGTTTGCCCGCTCACCTCCACAGCCACCATCCCCAGCACGGGTTCCCTCTGAAAAAAGCACCCGGGCTCTGCTGCTGCCACCTGCACACACAGCCTTAAACATTCACACATCTCCTGGAACCTGCAGCAGCTTTCCTTCCTCTCCCTTTCTAAAGGTCAGAACTTCTAAAGAGCCAGAATTGCACAGATTTACAACATTATTATCAGGTATGAAGTGGGTGGATTGCTACATTGAAACTGCTGCTGTACAGGGTGGATTTTTACAGTGAAACCAGCTGCTATACCTTTTAACTGAAAGGGCTGACCTGCAGGGTGAAACCCCAATCCATTTCATGAGGTATTTGCCCAAATACTGCTCTAGTGTTCCCACTACATTAAGGAAGAAGCATTTTAAAAGTCAAACCCAGAATAAACACCTGGAAAATCAGATGTTTATTTATTCCATTTCAAAGCCAAATAATCCTCAAAATACCCCTGAAACTGATTTCCAATGGGGATGTCGAGGATCAAAACCATTTTACTTGACTGGGGTGGGAATGGCGAGGATCCAAACCATTTTAAAACAGTTTTTAAACAGTTTGAAGTGATAATGGGAACACAGCCTCTATCAGACTGTGAAAGGGAGGAACACAGAAATTTTGCCACTACCAAGCAAAACCCTGGCACAGAATGAGGCATACTTGTAACTTGATGGACCTTGATTTATCCCTTGGAGGAACCATCTTGCTATATGGAACATGAGGGAAGAGGAAAGGAAAAAAGTGACCATATAATAGTTCTGCTCCTAAGAAGAAGATGATAAAAATGTAAACTAACCTTATACCCCATTACATCAGATTCATTTGCCAAAGGTCTAACAGGTTCCCAACCTAAGGACACATGGGATCCATCCTGCATCCACATAACATTGCTTGGTGCTTGACTAGGTGCTGAGAAGGAAGCAAGCAAAAGATACAATACTGTAAAGTCATTTTGAAAAGTTTTTTGAGAAAAATCTTTTCCAGAGTGGTTAAAAAGTAAACAAACAAACCTGAATTTATATTTCTAATTCTGCTAACTGAAGCTCATTGATGAATGATGGAACTTCTTGCCAAATAAGCATTCTTTAGATAGCTTTTGGTGAGCTTGGATCATTTCCTTGCTCTTTCATATCCAGAATATTTAGTTTTTTCTCCCATAAAAATGATTTCGCTTTCAGTAATACCAAATGCTCTCAGTGACTTCTTCATCTGAAAGGAGACTGAAATAATCTCTCTGTTCTCTCTCTCTCTGTCCCTTACTTGCCTGCTATCTATCTGTGGCAGGGGTTCTTAACCTTCCTAATGCAGAGACCTCTTAATGCCCTTCCCCATGTTGTGGAGACCCTCAACCATGGAGGTGGGGCCGCTGGGAGGGGGGAGGGATGAGTGGCAGGAGACTGATCGCAAACCCTCTGAAAGGGTTGTTTGGCCCCCAAAGGGGTCACAACCCACAGGTTGAGAACCACTGATCTATGGGATCCTTCACTGATCTATGGGGTCCTTTGGAGTATTTATTTATTTATTTGCATTTTTATCCCGTTCTATACCCAGAGGTCACAGGATGGGTAACAGCATTTAAAACCAAACATTATTAAAACAATAACAGTATGTATTAAAACAACAGCATCTGCAGGTGGGAAGGGAAAGTTATCCCCATTTAACCGAAGGCCAAGGCAAAGAGGTGCGTCTTCACTGCCTTTCTAAACGTATACAATGAAGGTGATCGATGCACCTCAAGGGGAAGACTATTCCATAGCCTAGGGGCCATCACTGAGCAGGCCCTCTCTCAGATGACCACCATTTTTGCTGCTGAAGGTGGTGGTACAACCAAGAGGGCCTCCCCTCCAGATCTTAAGGCCCAGGCGGGTTGATATGGGAGTAGGCATTCCTTCAGATAGTAGTCAGTGTTCGCTTCTTCCACTCTCCTGGGATATTGACAGATGGCCTACTTTCTGGTCATTTTCTTTATGGCTGCACATACAGCTCATTGAGCCATCACTGTGCCAGCAAAGTGTGGGCAAACCCCAGCCCTGTAGGGAGAATGCCAGCTTATGCTAAGGCATGAATGGACCAGCAGAGCACTGATGCATGGCTGGGCCTGTCAGTTGGTCCAGACCCCTGTTTGACCACGGGAAGCTCCCTTCCTTGGTCATTTTTAGTAACACAAACTTTTTATAACAAAGAAATGAATCAAAAGTACCCTGTAACTTGCTTATCACATGATATATAACCCAAGGAAAGAAAAGCCAAGAAAGAGACCTGAAGCCCTTTGGGGGCTGAATGTTGTGAAGAGAATAAGAACTGGGAACTCACGGGACTTTTTGGTGGAGGCACGGACTGCGTTGCTAGGTGGCCCGTACCCTGCTGCATTGAATGCCTTCACTCTCAGGTGGTATAATGTATTGCCTTCAAGGCCTGTCAGGATGATCGATGACTCATTTCCTTCTGTCCTGGCTTTTTCGGCTGCTTCTTCTTGTTCCATGTCTTTCCAGTAACCAACCTGCCAATGGAAGACGGGGTGAGTGATTGACCAAGCTCTTTCTCCTAATTATGATCATTCATAATACCCGCTGTGTTTTACAGTTACAGTGTACTAAAACTCTCTTGAGAAAAGGGCAATGCGAGTGATCATGGGGCTGGAGCAACTCCTCTCTGAGGAAAGGTTACAAAATTTGGATTTTTTAAAAAAGGTGATGGAGACCTGATTGAATAGAGAAGGCTATGCTTGGTGAACAGAAATCAGATAATAGTAAATAATACTTTGATTAGTTGGCATGAGTCAAGCTGCTCAGCATGTTGTTTAATGCCCTCTGAGGGAGTGACTCAGCCAACCTTCTTGGAGTGCTGTGGTAGAGATGCCGATTAGCATGGGGTGTGGTGGGTTTTAGGGATGTGTAAAATTAAATCCGCATTTGCAGATTCGATCAAATAAGTTCTTATTAGCAGACGTCCACGTCCGAGCAAACATACAGCTTTTCCTGCCTGAGAAAACAAACAATTCAAATATTTGTGTTTTGCTGTGGTTTATGTCACTTCCCTGTAGGGCAAGCTGCATACCTGTTGGGCCTTGTCCACTCAGCCTCTCCTCCTCTGACAAAGAGCTGTCTGTCACAGCAAACAAGCAAGCTGAGCCCAGGTGCCCTGACAGTCAGGGCAAGGAAGATGTGGCTCAGGACCTCAATGTGAACGCTGATCTTATAGCCCAAGATGGAGACAGCTTGGATGAGGATGCTGGGCGATATCTTTCCCCAAGTGTTCTGAGTCAAGAGCAACAACAGCTGAGATGGTCAGCGCATCTGCAGGCCAAACACCTGCAGCGCCGGAGGTGTGATTCTTCCTCATCTACTTAAACACACCTCACACCTGCAGAACTTGTTGCAGACAGCATGCCTTTTTATCCTGCAACCTCGGCTTGCTTGCTCTATAGTCCTTGGACTGATATCTGACACCACAGACCCTCTGGCATCTTGGAACCTGGAACATTTTGACTATGCTTTACTCTTGCTCCCTTATTTATTTACATAAGAACATAAGAACATAAGAGAAGCCTTGCTGGATCAGGCCATAGCCCATCTAGTCCAGCATCCTGTCGCACACAGTGGCCCACCAAATGCTCACAGGCATCTCAAGCAGAGAGAAGGACAAACCTTCTCCTGCTCTCCAGTCCTAGCAGATGGCCTTAGAAGCGCCCCAGTTCCTCCCCCACCTCTCAGCCTGAAGGATGCACCTAGGCATTCGTTCTAGTAGCCGTTGATACATCTGTCATCCATAAACTTGTCTAACCCTACCTTAAAGCCATCCAGACTGGTAGCTGTCACCACCTCTTCCAGCAGCACATTCCATAAGCCGATGACCCTCTGGGTGAAGAAATACTTCCCCCTGTCAGACCTTATTCTCCTACCCATCAGCTTCATAGAGTGCCCCCTGGTTCTAGTGTTGTGTGATAGAGAAAAGAAATTTTCTCTATCCACCCTTTCTATACCGTGCATAATTTTATATACTTCAATCAGGTCCCCTCTCAAACGCCGTCTCTCCAGACTGAAGAGGCCTAGACGCTGCAGCCTGGTTTCATAAGGGAGGTGTTCCAGACCCTTAATCATTCTGGTTGCCCTTCTCTGAACCTTCTCTAGTTCCACAATATCCTTTTTGAGGTGTGGTGACCAGAATTGTACACAATACTCCAAATGTGGCCTCACCATAGATTTATAAAGGGGCAAAATGACACTTGCTGTCTTATTTTCTATTCCCTTCCTAATTATTCCCAGCATTGAATTTGCTTTTTTCGCTGCTGACACCTTCATGGAACTGTCCACCAGAACTCCGAGATCCCTTTCCTGGTGTGTTGCAGAAAGCTCAGACCCCATCAGTTTATAGACGTAATTTGGATTCTTGGCCCCGATGTGCATTACTTTGCACTTGTTAAGATTAAAGCACATTTGCCGCTTGGTTGCCCACTCACCCAATGCTAAGAGATCCCTCTGGAGCTCTTGGCAATCTCTTTCAGATTTTACTACCCTAAATAATTTAGTATCATCAGCAAACTTTGCTATTTTACTATGTACCCCTTCTTCTAGATCATTGATGAATAAATTGAAAAGCATTGGTCCCAGTACTGAGCCTTGAGGGACCCCACTTTTTACTTCTTTCCACCCTGAGAATTTATTTATATGTCATCCTATAACACAGTCTCAGGGTTGTTAACAGTTTAAACATTAAAACAAAAAGAACAAGATGAAAAAAAATAAAGAAAAACAATAATACAGGAACTAAAACACATTTTCACTAAGCCCTGGAAAACCATCATTGTTGAAGCCTGGCATATCTCTGTGGGGAGAATCTTCCAAATCCTGGGGACCACCACTGAGAATACTCTCCCCTTGGGCTCTGGTTCATAAACCTTGTCAAGTGACAAAATCACAAGGAGTGTCTCCCTAGAAGGCTTAAATTTTAGGGCTGTCCCTTGTAGGCTAGGCCACCTGGACACCTTTAGAAAAGCTACCGAAGAAAGCTCGAGTTTGCTTTCAAGTGGTATTTGACCCACAGTTTCGAGTGACAAGTTGCCATTCTCTTGCCTCATTGTGATTCAGTGCATCACATGTTTAGCAGCATGGGATGTGGCTGTGATTAGCTGAACTGAACAAGCAAGAATGAATGCTGACAGTAAGTCAAAAGTATTTCAGAGGATTCAAGGACAGCTCACCTCTGGCAAGTCTTTAAAGAAATATACTATTCAGACCTAGTGAGCTTTGACTGAATCGTGTGAGGATGTGGTACTAACAATTTTTCCTTCCTCGCCAGCACACCATGCACAGCGTGAACCCACCCAAAAATGAATTGGAGATGACAGAATACCTGAGGAAAATCTGGCGTGGGTTAATCATACTGAAGTAGCATCGCTGAGGGCCACAGAGGAGTTGTGAGGGTGGGGTTTGAGTTACTCCAGCAGGAGCAGGTTTCTGTCAAATGTAATTCAGGAAAAACCCTCTCCACAGAGCGTCCCCTCCTTTGCACACAAAGCCCAATTTGTTTCTGATCACAAGTCTGTGGCAGTCATGACTTCCCTTCACTGAGTATTCCCTGCTCTCTGGAGGTTACACTCACAGTATGTGAATGCTGAACAGTTCTTTTCTAATCCATTCAGAGTGGGAAACAACTTCTGAGGCACTGGCTTTTGCAATGAGGAAAAAACGTCTCACTTCAAGGTTTCTCTGGAGCTTGAGATCATAATAAATGCTATTAAGGATTAAGGACGTGCAAGAATGGACTGTTCCTGTCCAGAGGATGGGAAGCCAAGTGCAGAAATGCCCAATGACTAACACAACAAAGTTTTGTACCATGTAGTTCTGCATTATACAAGAAAAACTATATTTTGTTTCTCACCTATAAGCAAAACTGTGTTTATACAAATACCATGTTATATAAGGCACAACTGCATATTTAATTGCTGAAAACTAAAGCATTTTCACACTTTACTTCCCTGGGACAGGGAAATGCGAGCATCCTGGAGCATCCCACTCAGCACAAGAATGGCCATGTGTGCCAGCCGCTGCTGTGGTGACTGGGCATTGTAGCATGCGACTGTGCAGCTGTACCACACTGCCTCCACACTAGGGGTGTGCCCAAATGCAATTTTTGACATTTGAATCGATTTGAATTGCATATGTGAATGTCCAAATTCATACAAAGAGAAAAAATGAATGTATTAAAATTCAAAGCGATTTGAATACATTCGTATCTATTCGTATGAATATTCGATACGTATTTAATGATACAAATGTCAACAACATTTGTATGTATCAGTACGCATCTGTACACATCCCGTTTTTATCCTGTACACATCTTGTTTTTATCCGGTATGTATCCGTACAGGTGTGTACAGATACAAATAAGATGCATACAGATAAATATGTAATGCGTATGTATCCGTATGAATATTTTGAATATTTTTGCACATCCCTACCCCATACAGCCTTTGAACAAAAGTATGTATGAAGGCTTGCATATGGGAGGTTACCAAGAGCACCACAGGCATTCCTAGTATCGTCCTACAAGCTTGGAGCCAGAGAGCCTGTGCTCTGTGGATGCTCCATTGAGGACCATTCTTGGGGTCCCCTGATTGCCTAAGTGTGAAAAGGCACCTAGTTTTAAAATTACCTTAGTTGGATTGTATTAAAATATGACATTTCTAAGGATTACTTAAAGTTGATATATCTCCTTTGGGAAAGCTTGAAGAATGTGCAGAAAATTGGGCTTCATGGAATTTGTTCCAATGAAGGGTGAAATCCCTATTTATAACATTGACATTTGACCAGGACATATACCAAATTATTACATATTATTAGCTCTGCCAAACATCATGGTGACAATACCCATGTCAATCCACTGGCTTGCTTCCTTTCATGTTTGGAAGATCTGTGCAACGGTCCGAAAATTTACCCAGAGGGAAAGCTCCTTGTAATCATTGAGATAATGCCTCCTTGGAGAGTCAGGCCTGTAGCCCAATTATGCGAGGACACAGCAACTGACAGCTTCGGGCAGTGCTGGCAGACAGGCTCCCTGCAGCTAATAGCAATTTTTTAGAACAGAGGCGTGAACCTCTGTTGTGCCTCTACAGCTTAAAGCACTCCCACAGGACTTGGCTTTGCAGGGAGCAGGTGGACAGATGACAAATCAAAAGCGTAAAAATGCCTGCCATGAAATAAATCATCGCACATTAAACATATATCACGAGTATAACAAAGTATTTTGTCACTGTAGCCATATAAAGCTAGGCCTTCAGTCTTTTTGGTCCTCTCCACACTTGGTTGGTATCTTGGGCCAAGAAGGCCCCCTCGACCTGAAATAGTGCAGATAGTTGCCACCTGAACGGAAAAAGGTAAGTTTTGTGTCAGGTTGGGTAAGGGCTGGGTTCCTTGTGGTGCATGGTTTCATGCAATTAGTCAACCTCTGGGTAGTCAGGGGACGTTTGTAGGCTGTAACCACCTCCTGCAAGTGCAGATGAACCTGCCCAGAGGTTGACTAATTGCATACTACAGGGCCAAGTGCAGAAATGCCTAACGCCCTCCCTAGGCATTTCCGCACTGAATCGCGTTCGAAACCGAACGCGTTCAGGCGGAAAGCTTAAGCCAGCTTCGGGCGCTTTCCCCGTTCACACACAGACGCTCCGGAACGCGTGTAAACGCGTTCCGGAGCGTCTGGGTGCGAATGGTCAAAGCGCCCGAAGCTGGCTTAGCCGGCAAACGCCGGCCAGGGGCGCGCCGGCGGCCGCGGAGGCAGATCGACAATCAGCTGTTTGAAAAACAGCTGATTGTCAAAGCCGCGCGGCGTCGGAGGCGAGCCGGCAGGCGATCGGGAGACAGAAGCGGCGCGAACGCTTCTTCTCCCGAACGCCTGCGGACGGCTCGTCCGCGTTGGAACGCGTGTAGAGCACTTCGAAGTGCTCTACATTTCGAACACGAAAAAGCCAGCTGCGGACACGTCGGGACGCAAGGCGCGCGCGGCCAATGCGGATGACGTGTCCACAGCTGGCTTTTTCGCGTTCCATTTTCCCCCGTGCGAAAACGTCTCCTGTTTGGCATCGCAGTCTGTCTAAACCAGATGGGGAGGACCAGCAAGGGGCCTGACCAACTAGATCCTCGTTAATGTGCAGAGGCCTTTTTGCACTTACCTGATTAATCTGCTGTGCACTAGGGCTTGTAAACTTCTGGTAAAGGTGAACCATTTGCACTTGACATGAGAAAAGCTTCCCCAAGGCATCTATTACAGGCCAAATGTGTGAATGGTCCTCCTGTTTACCAGCCTGTGGCACTGTGTGCGAAGCTGGAAGTTCCACCTCCTCGCTGCTGCGATTGGCCGCTGTTGCAGAGGAGTGTGTTTGAGCACAGGGACATATTGCGGCCGATCACATCAGTGATCGGTGGGTGTGACCAAATGTGACTGTGAAAGAACACACAGTACCCACTACCCTGTTGCTGAGCAAATCCCCCTCTCATGGTCCCGAGGATTGGAGGTCTGGTCACATCAGAGGTCAGCGATCAAACAAGGCCACCACCGCCACCATGCCTGCCCAAACTACACATTCCCCACACACCAAATGAAGGGAACTGGAAATTGAGCAAATGGTTGTGCCGCTGGATGCGGCAGGTAAAGGTTACATAGCGTGTGGAACATGATTTCATGCTCCACACCTAATCAACAATTAGGCAACTTCTGGGAAGACAGTGGACGCTTGGAGGTTGTAACAGCCTCCTCTAAGTGCAGATGCTCTTCCCCAGAAGTTGCCTAATTGTTGACTACTGGCCAAAGTGCGAATAGGCCTCTGATCTATCAGGCCCAGATCCTTACCATTACACTTAACAACAGACTCTCATTGTTACTAATATAACAACAGTGTAAATTTTGCCAGAAGTTTTCCCATCCTCTTTCTTAGCACCAGGGAAACAAAAACAAATGTCAACACAGCACATTTCAGTACCTCAAATCCCTGAGGCCTTCCTAGATTTTCTTTATTATGTCTCCACGCAACAAGAATCTCTGAAACAGATAGTCCTGTAGCCTTGACGTCAGTAGGAGCAGCGCTGGGTTCTATAGTAAGAAATAATTGAAATAATAAAGTTCAGCTAGAACATCCTGTTATCCATCAAAATACTACAGCTGATTCTGCCGTATCCTCCTCCTCTTAACCTATTTTATAGCTCTGGATATACTCCACAGTTGTCCTGAGTACAAGAACAGTAATGTAATAAAAGCCATTATTTTTCTATCGCATTGCTTTCTGTTCAATCCTATAACATTCATACTACTGGCAGGCCCAGAGAGATGAGCCATCCTGACCTTCAGTGTCTATGAATCAGTTGCTATGCACTTACATGTTTCTTCTTGGTGACTAGGAAAATGTTAAGCATTTTCATGGATATGATGTGAATAAAGGGATAGTATATTATTCCAGGTTTTACTTCTGGGGTTAGCAAAACATTTATGCCCAGGGCAGAATACAATAAAGGGTTCACAACGTAATCACAATACGCCATGCAGTCAAAGCACAACATGGGTACAATTTCAAAATTATTCTCATTAGTATTATGTTATGTGCTGGCAAAAAGGGTTGTTAGAAGTTGTGCTACTTCTGTTTCCAGTAACTTATGGATTATTCATCACTGTAGCTTTCAATTATTCTCTGCACCTCTAATGTTTAGGCTTACGTGGCCAAATTGCAACATCTACAAGATACCTGTTGGAACTTAGAGGTTTTTTGGAAGCTGTTGTTGCTTTTTTAAGAGTAAATTTCCTTTGCAAAATGGCTCAGTGGTTTCTGAACTTGTTCTGTGGGAGTGTGTATTGATTGAATACTGGGGTGCATTGACAGTGGAGTGGCAAACCGTGTGAAAAAGAAATAAAACTGAATATACTGGAAAGCAGAAACTGCTAGAGGAGTCAGGAATTCCCGACATTTCATTATGCAGAAAAGATGCCCTAACACAGTGGCTCAGAACAGCCAGAGCACATGACAGTAAATGAAGACTGCCTGTCCTAGGCCTTGGTTAATGTGTCCTTGCCGTCGGAAAGAGATATAGGATGTTTCCTCTTCTCCATCCCAGGCTAGAACTTGATAGGCAACTCATCTTATGCTGGGCAGAGTTGCCGCTGGAGTACGACAGCCTCGCAGATCCCAGTCCTGGCCACCAATTCCAAATATTGGGCCAGCCCTTAAAGCAAGCAAGGAGCCTTTTGTTTGAAGTTTCCAGAAGGGCTTTTCCTGGTGGCACGCTGTTTCTGGTGCTACTTCTGGTGTTGCTTCCTAGATGCTTTTGAAAAGGATCTTCCATGGGAACACTAATCTACTGGTCGACCTTGATGCTGAGGTCCACTGGTAAAGTAGGGGAGGCTGTCATTTTAGGCACCCTATCCCACTTTATGCTGTCTCTTGTGCGGATGGAGAGACTTCAAGGAGGGGAACGGCCTGTGTTATCATTAGATAATGTATGGAAGGCAGGCCCCTTAGACCCTTTCCTGGATTGTACTAGCAGTAGGTTTCATTAAAGAAGGGCAACTGTAAACCAAATTCTTAAAATGTGCAGTGTCGTCTCAGTGTTCTATTTCTGTTATGGTTCTAGTCAAGTGGTATGAAGGCTTAAGGGTCCTGGTCACATCTTTAGTTTAAGATGACTTGAGGTCATCTTCTGGTCACATTACTCACATTATTTTTATTCAATTCATTTTCCAAGCTGGCTTATCCTTGTCAGATCGTTCTAACCAGAGTCCTCTTTTCCAGAGGACTAGGCCTGTCCTGGCATGCCAGGCCGTATTCTCTTCCTCAGTGTGAGTGGGGGGTGGCAGGCTAAAGGCGGCTAAAGTGTGCTATGGTGGGTGGGGTTCAGGCTTTCCTTTCAGCCAATGCCTTGGGGAGGGTGGCATGTGTGGAGTTCATGAGGCACCTCCTCTTCTCTCCTCAGTTTATGGGTATGATTCCTCTATCTAGGGTTTTTCCTCAAATTTATTATGATGATGATTTTAAAAATTAATTGCACAGAGAAGAAAAACACATAAAAAAGGCAGGAGGCATGGAGGTGGGGAAGCAGGCTTTAAAAAGAACCACAAACACACACCCTTGCCTCCCTTGAGTGACAGAACAGCATCCAGTAAGAAAGGAGATAAATTTGAAGCAGGAAAAGGGGTGGAAAGCCAAGAGTTCCATGGAGAAGGATCAGGTCGATTGCGGAGGAAGATGTTAGTGATGCAGCCCAAAGTGAGGATGGCCTGAGGATGACCTATAATGATCTATTTGTGAACAGAACTGGTATAATCTTAGTTCAAATTATGAATAGGATGTCCTGTCTCATACAGGTGTGACCAGGGCCATGGATCCTTTTAGACTGGACTGAATTGTGATGAAGGCTTTCTATCATTCTGCCTATATTCACTGGTTTTTAAAGGGCAGGATATTTATGTAATCAACAACTTGTTTTATTTTTCTTTCTTTCTGATAGTGACCAGTGTCAGTAAGGCACTTGTCAGCATCTATTCCTTTTGCATTTTATCTATTAATTTAAAACTCAGACAAACAAAACTCAATCAGCAGCAGCACTATTGAAACTTATACGACAAATTTATACTTCTATGTCAACTAATTAAACTACAAAAATGACCTAGACATAACTCCAGTAGCTAAATATGTAGACCCAACAAATATCTGGTGCTTGTTTTATTTCAAAATAGAGGAGATTCTAATAACAAAAGAGCCATAGTGAAACGAGGGATGGGTTGAAGGAAGGAAGGAAGGAAGGAAGGAAGGAAGGAAGGAAGGAAGGAAGGAAGGAAGGAGTTCCTTCTTGCAGTGGTTAAGTGGAATATGTAACTCCAGAAATATGCAAAAATGTTTATGTGAAGACTGAGGCCTTCTGTTCTATTGTTCACTTATTCTATTTGGAATACCTGTATATACACAGAAAATAAAAAAAATAACAAAAGAACCATCTAGCAATGAGTAACAGAAGAAGGATGAAAAGTCTCTAGGAGGAGAAGAATGCTTTACTGCCCAATATGTTTTCCAGCCATGAGCTTTTTTCAAGGCATACACATTTCTGTTAAAGATACCATATATCTACAAAGAGGAAAGGAAATTTTCATTGACAAAGGCCACATTTCTCCTTACTGGCTGAGCACCAGGTAAAGCACTGTTTGCTGCTGCATTTCTACTTGCAAGTGCAGAAACCTGCCTTGTGACAATCATGTTACATGATTAGCAGAAGTGATAGCTGGCAGGGGCACAATTTTAACAGGAGCAGTTTTCTGTCTTAAGTGAACGTGGTTCTGGATGCCAATAAAAATTCTGCTTCTGCATTGTAAAATAGAGGCACGGAGGCATCATTTTCAGTGGTGATTAAGCACCCAGAAAGAAGCTGCCTCCATTGGTAAGTGGAGACTCAGTCTTAAACTAGGTTGACCAACTTACCTGACAATTATATTGACCTGAATTGGGAACTGGCCTCTCAAAGCAAGTCAATAAGAGTGGACTGGCATGGATCATTGGTGGTGTTTTTTCATCAAAGCTCAGGGTGCGCTTGTACATGGATTTGGTGTGTTTTGACGACTTGGAGTGCAGTGTCTGAAGTGTAGTGTTGTGGGCATGTTTAGTCTGTTTGCTAGTATTTGTTGTGTGTAGTGTATGGCTTTTCATGCATAATATTGTTGCTGTGCTGTTGTGCACACAACTTTGTTCAATGCATTTTTCCTGTGCACACATAAAAAAAATGGTTCCAATGCCTGCTGCCAGAAAGTCAAGAGGTTCCTGCAGCAGCTAATCAGAGATGGGTAGCTTCCATCTCCATCCTTTTCAGAAGTCATCAGGTAAATTATCAGGGATGTTGGTCAATCAGACACAAGTCAATGAGGATTCCTTTCTTCCACTGACTTGGCCTGAAAGGACTGTTGCCCATTTAAGTCAAAGTAATTGTCAGGTGAAGTGGTCAACCCAATGCAATTCAATGTGATTTTCAGACAGGATGGTCAACCAAATGCAAGTCAATGGAAGTTTCTGGCATGAATAATGTATATGATTTTTCCTTACACACAGTTTTACAGGATGGAAACTCTGCATAATTTGAGGTATGACTATAATGTGATTGGCCTTTGAAGAGCCAATAGTATACACTGATAAACTGCACCTCCTCTACAGCACCATTGACTAACAATCTAAGTTGCCTCTCCACAGTGTAACTGATTTACATAAGAACATAAGAGGAGTCCTGCTGGATTGGACAACAGCTCATCTATTCCAGCATCCTGTCTCCTTCAGTGGCCTACTAATTGCTTTGGGGCCTTCAGGCAGAAGGCAAAAACTTCACCTGCTCTCGAATCCCTGAAAATGGCCTTTAGAGACATCCTCCCTCCAACCTGGAGGCAGTACCTAGCCATCCATTCTAGTTGCCATGGATACACCTGTTATCCATGAATTTGTCTAACCCTTTCTTAAAGCTATCCAGGCTGGTTGCTGTCACCATCTCTTCTGGTGATAACCCCCAGTATCCCATGGTTTGCACTACTATATGGCTGTTTGTGGGCACCAAACCACAGTGTTATACAAAGGCTAACTGAGACACTTAGATTGAACTTTCCTCATAATCTATTGCTAGGTGTACCATGTTACTGACGTCACTTTATGGGTGAGAATCTGGGACTAGGAGGGTGGGGTGAGGTATAATGTGAAGTAATAACTAAAACAAATAATGCATAATGAAGTTTATGAAGTACAATAGGAGAAAATATTGTTTCAGAACAGCAGCTCATTGACCTCATTGCTGTTTTTTTCCTAGATGAGACCGGGTAGAGGTTCTTCCAGGTTTGGACTCTGGGATCCAAACAACAGGAAGGACAAAGAAATGGTTGCTACAGTGACTGGGACTTGGTATATGCTAGAAATAGGCCATGGTTGTGCCTTCATTTTAAACCTTCTTCAGTCCGTCTTCAGGTCTGACTGCTCATACCTTTTCATTTCTATCCATTTTACTTATGGAATGGAAAGTCCACAAATAAAATGGATAGAAATGAACAGGTGTGAGCAGTCAGATCTGAAGATGGACTGAAGAAGGTTTAAAGGGGAGTTGTGACTATGGCCATAGTTGTTTCCTTTGGCCATTTTCAGGACTTTCTTAAAGATAACTTTTCTCTTATCATTGATGGTCCCCTCTCTGACACTGAACACAGTCTTGAGACCCTAACGGTAGAATTCAAAGATATGATCACGTTAGTCTTGATCACTATTAAAAAAGGGAGTCTAGTAGTACCTTAAAAACAAGCAGAGAGATTAAGTTGTGCCATGCGCTTTTGTAGACTATTTGGTGTATCTGATGAAGTAGACTTGTCTACAAAAGCGCATGCCACAACTTCTTCTCTCTGTTATTCTTTAAGGAGCTACTAGACAACCTTTTTTATTACCCTAATGAAGATGTCAAGGGGTGCTTCTGTACAGTATATCTGTTAACGGTAGATCCAGATCTGTTAATCCAGGTTAAGGTACATAAGGTACCGCCACTCCTTCCGTCTGCACACGGGATGGAAGGACAGATTTTGATCCGGATTTGAGGTGCATACTGTGCGGACGCACAGCACCCACGTCAAATCTGTGCTCCGGAGGCCCTCCCCCGGCCCACCATGATTGGATCCTCGGAGCCGAGCATGGCGAGCCGGGGGACTCCAATTTTGTGGCTCGCCCTCACCCCAGAAGCGGCAAATTGCCACTTCTGGAGCCAGGGGGAGGTTCACTGAACCCCCCCCCCAGCCCACCCTGGGGAGAGCACGAATGATCCGCTCCCTACCTGATCACAGCCACCCTGATTCTGGCTGCAAGGTTCCAGGAGGCTCCATGCTTGCGTCCTGTGTGCCTCCTGACTGGCCAGGGCCACATGCCTGTGCAGAGATCCTCCAGAAGCCAGGCGCTGCCAGGTGCTACCCTGGCCAGTCAGGAGGCATGCAGGACACAGGCCCAGAGCCTCCTGGAACCTTGCAGCCAGAATTGGGGTGGCTGCGATCAGGTAAGGAGGGGATCGCTCGCTCTCTCCCCAGGGTAGACTGGGGGGGGGGCGGTTTGGTGAAGCTCCTCTTGGCTCCAGAAGTGGTGATCTGCTGCTTCTGGGGGGAGGGTGAGCTGCAAACTTGCAGTCCCCCAGCTCGCCATCATGGCAGGCCGGGGAAGGGCCCAGTTAGGGACCCTTTTCACTGTATGGATGCATTCTAAATGGATGTGTCTTAACACTGAAAACACCCATTAAGACCACATTGTAGGTAGTCTTCCAGAAAACCCCTTTAAGCACCCATTAGAGACAGATAGGTGTGGAAGCGGCTTCCCCGATCTGTCTCTAATGGGTGCTGCTGTGCAGATGTGGTTTTCCCATTCCATTCTTAATGGGTGCCACTGTGCGGATACAGCTTTCCCAGTGTGGTCTTAATGGGCATTAAAGGGCAAATGCAGAAGCACCCAAGGATTTCTACTTCTGGTCTGTGGCCGTATTAAACTCATTCATTCATTCATTCATTCATTCATTCATTCATTCATTCATTCATTCATTCATTCAAGGATTTCTGCTAGTGAGCAATTCCTCTTCCTTGGGCCTTCCTGCCTCCATTCAGCTTTTCCATATCAAACCTTTATTTATTTTCATGATACTGAGAATTCTTTCTTATATCTTCTTATCATAAACCAAGATCTCTTATGGAAGCAAATAAATATTATGTTTCTGTGTTCTCCACCTAATACAACAGGCTGCACAGAGGCTACTCCTCATTATATGCATTACACAGATTTGTGCACTGGAAGCAATTTCCTGAAATTTATATCATTGAAGCAATTACCTAGTTGTCATGGAAGATTGCAAGGGGACAAATAATTTGCAATCCTTACAAAACGTTAGGTGGCCTTTCCTTGTAAATGCAATAATTGATTACCTGTTATAGGACTGAGTTGTTCAGAACAGTAAGAAAGAAGGCAAAGATATAAAAAGCGTTATTTGCCATGGGGGAGTATAAATCAAATATTTTTCAATGCCCCAATATATGAAACAAATATTTTTGTTTGTTTTTAGTGCTGATGTCCAGTTACTCATTGGGCCTGAACTGATATTAGAAACTAAAATGCAAATTTGCTAGAAAAAGTTGGGAATGCAGAACACTATGAATGAGCTATAGTATAATTTTCTGGAAGTTTATAGAGATGAAATAGTAGTTTTTATTGATTTGGACTGAAAAAGGGACCATCAAATTTGCTATAATATGAAATAGCCTATAACTCAGTACATTGCTGAATGTTGTTTGACTAACACTCAGAATAAGATAGATGGGTTCATTAGGATTTCCTATAATTGTTGCCAGTGTTTTGATCATAATCTTTTATTAATATTGCAGTACCAACTTCCAACTATAAATGTCTTTGCAGAATTGTGCAGATAAAAAAAAAGATTCCAATGTCCATAAAAGTTGTTTTTATAGCGTTTAAAATATTTTATGCCCCATCACCAATACAGGGTAGCATTTGGAGTTTTTGTAGTTAGTGTGCCACGTATTGCAGCTGCCCCTAAAACTAGTGGCAAAGCTGTGACCATTTAGGCAAACAGCCATCTATCTCAACAAAATAATCAGATTGGTTTCTAACCACACGATGATGGATTCCCCTAAAGAATCTTGGGCCCTGGTCATACAAGTCTAAGACAGGACGGCTTATTCATTCATTTGAACTGAGGTCATATGAATGCTGCTCACACCTAGATCGTTATAAGTTGTCCTCGCTTTGGGCTCCATCACTCACACCTTTTTCTGAGATTGATCTGAGCCACCTCCATGAAACTCTTGGCTCTCAGCCTTTTTGCTGTATCAAATCTACCTCCTTTCTTATTGGATGCTGTTCATGTCACTCGAGGGTGTGTGTTTGAGGATCTTTTTTAATCCTGCCCCCCACAAGGGGTGTGCACAAATGTATTTTTTTGCATTCAAATTTGAGTCAAATTGAATATTCAAAAACTCAATTCATTTCAAATTTTAAAAATCCAGATTTTCAAAAATCTGATTCGAATCCAGATTATTCGAATCGGCACATTTGAAAGTTTGATCGGTATTCAAAAATATGAATGTTGATAACATTCGTATCCATTTTTTGAATTTGCGTGCTTCCATTTTCAACCCAAACAGTATAGTCCTATCTCTGCTCTAAAGTCTTCTGAGGCTATGGTCACATGTAAGGTTTAATCCAGCTTCAGCCCACTTTCAGAGCAGGAGAAGACATCAGCCAAGTGATCATTAATTTTCTCTCTGCATTATTTATCACAAGGGTGAATTTTCTGAGTTATTTAACACTGGAAGAAAGGAGCTTGATACTTTGCTGATGTATTCTCTCACTCTGAAAGTGGACTGGAGCTGGATTAAAGTTTAAGTGTGACTATGGCCTAACTAACTAACTAACGAAGAAGAAGAAGAAGAAGAAGAAGAAGAAGAAGAAGAAGAAGAAGAAGAAGAAGAAGAAGAGTTGGCTTTCCCTGTTTTTCTCACCCATTTACGGGGACTCAAAGCAGCTGAAAAAGCCTTCAATTCTTCTCCCCACAACCGAACACTCTGTGAGGTATGTGGGGCTGTGAGAGCTCAAAAGAGAGCTGTGACTAGCCCAAGGTCAATCAGCTGGCTTTGTGGGGGAGGGCAGAATTGAACCCAGTATTCCCAGATAAGAATCTGACTACCTAACCACTAAACTGGCTGGCTGGCTGGCTGGCTGGCTGGCTGGCTGGCTGGCTGGCTAGCTAGCTAGCTAGCTAGCTAGCTAGCTAGCTAGCTAACTAACTAACTAACTAACTAACTAACTAACTAACTAACTAACTAAAGGAAAACAAGCAAGGAGATGAATTATTTCACAAGGGTGGAAGCACAAGTCACCAGAATACATTTTAATTGCACACATTGAACTGTTAAGATTTTACATGCAGCAGGAGCAGAAACCCAGCAAAACAATTGCCTGAGCTTTTATTTTGTCAAATTTTGATATAGGTCGGCCACACTATGTGATGACTTGCCTCCTAATGATCTGTTTGTGAAGGATAAAAGAGGGCTTGCTGAAAAGGATGCTCTCCTTTGCTTATGAAGATATTAATGATCTGCCCAGTGTCTTCCTTACAAAAGAGGCAGGGAATGGGCAGGCTGATTGATAGAATGCAGGCTCTGTTAGATTAAAACTTTCAAAGAGACCTTCCTGTCTTCATGAATATAAATGGCATACTTGTAATAAGCTGGCAGAGTGGCTAGAATTTTTCCAAAATAGTAGGGATGTGTATTGCTGCCTTGATGAAAGTCATATAGGAACAGGTCTGGTTTACATAGAGTAAATGCATCATGCTGTTCACCAGTCACTCTGGACTCTTCCAAAAGCCAAAGCATCTGATATATCACAGCAATATCCAAAAGTTCTCAGAAGAACCTGGAACACAGTATAACAGTCCAAAACCTGCTACTGCTTTTCCATGGCTGGTGGACATCAACCAAAGAAGGACTTAAAATAAAGGAGTCAAGGAAGTTAGTGTAGTGTTTACTGGATTACATGATGAATTCTGTTTATAAGTCAATATCAGAGAAATAGCTGTGTTAGAGTAATTCGAAAAGTCCAGCAAGGTAGTTAGTACCACTTGGAGGCTAACAGGAGAAGGGTTGGTGGCATGACCTTGCTGGACTTTCTGTTTATAAGTGGATTTGTTCCTAGTGTAACATGGTATTGTACAGATCAGTTTTGCTTTTACATGGTAAGTAAAATGTGATTCCACTTGTATTGTATGGTTTTGTTCTTAGGTGGTTAGTAATTTTTACTTTCTCATTAAATATCCTTGTAAACATTTTCAGTGATGCAATTTAGGCTATTTTCACACTTTCCTTTGGGGTTATTCCAGCAGGAGAAGGCCAGGCTGGAGTCATTCCAATGGCAAGGATGGATCCACAATCCTGGGATAGCCTTCCACATTCAAAAAGCTGTCCTGGGATGGGCCTTCATGCTGGCTTCAGAGGCAGCGTGATCTCTGGAGTCAATTCTAGTTTTGCTAAGTCTTAGGAACTGGGGTTCCTAGCCTCAGCTCCCCTGGGGACTCATTTTGGCAGAACACTTTGGTGGGAGTCATGTGTCTGTGCTGGAATGGATCCAGGTAAGTGTGGAAAAAGCTTTAACCTCCATTGATCCATGAACTTATGTATATTGGTAGACTGGACAGTTGTAATTTCCCTAACCCATAGTTCTCTATAGTCAGGAGCAATTACATATCATTGCTTTGCATTACATTATAAATTGCAGAAACCAAACCACACAAATACATACACACAATTATGTAGCTGGGTAGCTGGGTGAATGATTGGGTTGCATTAGGTGTAAAAAGAAACAAATATTTCCAGCTTAACATTAAGACAAATATCTCTTTCTGGGAATTACAATTTGCTCTTTACACTCCAGTGGTCTTTGGCCAGTGAGTAAATTGGAAATTGGAGATTTTAAGATACCTTTTCAGGTATACTATGGAACTTAACTGAAAACATTATTATTTGGGCTTAATCAAAAAAGACCCTCTATTCCTCAGCTGTATTGACCATTAGCCTCTTTTGGGATTGCCTGAGGACAGCAACTATATGAGTGAAAATAAATAATAGAATGGAATGAATAATAGAATAGAATGAAAGAGAACATCTCTGTCTAGTGCTGGAAACAGGACAATGGAGACTCTGGGGCCACACTGAAAAGTCTCCGTCCTTGATTTTAAGGTTCAAGGGATCTATTAAAGGAATCATACTCAGTAGCGTTTCCTGAATTAAGGCAACATTTTTCAACTAAAGTCTTATAAATATTTATTTCGGTCTCTGATAAATTTTATAAAGTAGTTTGAGATCCATGATTACTATGATGCAATGTGATGTCATCACTGACTTACCTCCCTCAGCAGAGCAAATGACTACAATAGGGCTGAAAGGCCCATCTCCTTTGTTGTTATAAGCTCCAACTTTCACTTCAAATGGAGTCAGAGGAGGCACACTCTCATCTCTGTAGATGAATTTGGAGGCATCAGAAGAGGTCACCATTTTTTCCTTCCACCCTTTTGTTCCATTGGGCCTGAATGCTACAATGTAACCAAAGCCTTCTCCATTCTGAAACTCTTCAGAGACTGGCTGAAGAAAGATGGATTTGATTATTTCTCTAGTTTGGTATAGCTCACTCAAATTAAGATAATTTCCACAAAGAGGCCATTTAGCTAGACTAAGGGTGATTCCACACTGGCAGGTACATCAAATTAGTGAGTGTACTAGGAGCCACCTCCCTTCTGCATGCTGTTGTTGTTTAAGGGAGGTCCTGCTCCCAAGGGCTTGGGCCTTCTGCATGCTGGTGTGGTCTAATGGAGGTCCTGGTCCCAAGGGCTTGGGCCTTCTGCATGCTGGTGTGGTCTAATGGAGGTCCTGTTCCCAAGGGCTTGGGCCTTCTGCATGCTGGTGTGTTCTAAGGGAGATCCTGCTCCCATGAACTTGGGCCTAAGAGGGCAGGGACTCCCTTAGACTGCATCAGCATGTGGAAGGGAGGCTCCTAGTACACTTGTTGGCTTGGTCTACTGGCCAGCCCAGAATTGCCTTAACATTGCACAGCACAGACAAAAAGATGAGTTTGAATTTGGACTACTGCCACCAAAATGAACTTCATTATTCATGCAGTACATGCACAACATTACTCTGTGCCTTCAGTCATTAACCAAGTCCCTCTGCATTCAGTGGGATACACTGCAATAAAAGTGTGATACATTTAATTAATTAATTAATTAATTTTGCTTTTTTTTTCTATCCTGCCCTATACATTAAAGTCTCAGAAAATTGAAATAAAACTAAAAAAAGTGCAGTTAAAATGAACTGACTAAAATAATAATAAAAGTGCCTGAGAGGCTAGGATAAAGATATGAGTCTTCACCGGGTCAAATGTAGTCAATGAGTGTTCCTTACACACACATCAGAGGAGAGGCTATTCCTTAAATTTGGGGGCTATTGCTAACAAGGCCTTCTCATGTGTCCTTACCCCTTCTATGAGTAGTGGAACAGCCAAGATCTGGCAGATCATAGGCTATAGGCAGGTCTACATGGGAAGAGGCTTCTGTTTTAGATATTTTGGCCCAGGTCATTTAGGACCTTATAAGTTAATTGCAACATTTAAGCATTTAAGAAAGAACTGTGCATGAAAATGCTTTCCTCCTTCATGAACCACACCTGAATTTGGAAGGTGGCAACATAGGATTGAAGCCATGCCTTTGATCTCCTCAAAGGAAACAATTGGCATGGCATCTGTCCAGAATGAGAAAGATCTGTGGCTTGTGTGCCCACTGGATGCCTATATAACAGGAAGGTCGACAGCTAGAGCACAGGTGGCGTAAATCTGACTGTGAGTCTGACCGAACACGGGTTAGAACACATTATCGTGCCTACCACGTGGTGGTGACAGCAGCAAAAAAGGCATTTTTCTCTGCCATCATTGCGTTCTTGAGTAGCCGTCCAGCAGAGCTCTTTAGAGTAGTAAATGGCCTGATGAGACCAAGCTTAAAGAAGTATGAGCTAGGGCCAAGTAATATCTGCTGTGACAAATTTGCGAAGCACTTTGAGGACAAAGTCACTCAGATTCATAGGGGATTAGATGTCACAACTGGACATAGTCCTAATGAGGTGTCCAGAGAACTGTCTGGTCCAGTTTCCTTGGATCAGTTTCAATTACTGAGGCCTGAGGATGCGGACAAGCTACTTGCAGGGGTGAGGCCGACAATGTGCTTTCTGGGTCCTTGCCCCTCCTGGATGATAAAAACTAGTCAGCAAGCTATGACCTGGTGAATCTACAGGGAGTAGTGAATGCCTCTCTGAGGGATGGGGTGGTTCAACCAGCTCTGAACATGCTGTGGTGCACCCCCTCCTGAAGAGGGTCTCCCTGGATCCAGAAGATTTGAATAACTATCGCACAGTGGCAAACATACCTTTTTTAGGCAAGGTTCTGGAGAGGGATGTTGCTGTTCAACTACAGGCATGTTTGGATGAAGCTGATTTTCTAGACCCATTTCAATCTGGCTTCAGACCTGGTTATGGCACAGAAACCGTCTTGGTTGCCCTGGTTGATGACCTTCTCTGGGAGAGAGACAAAGGGAATGCCACCCTGGTGGTTCTCCTGGATCTCTCAGCGGCTTTTGATACCATTGACCATGGTATCCTTCTGGAAAGGCTATGGAGCTTAGGAGTTGGAGGCAATGTTTGGCATTGGTTCCGCTCTTATCTCCAAAGCCGATCCAAGATAGTGGCTGTGGGAGATACGGTTTTGACACCCTGGGAACACTTGTGGGGTTCCTCAGGGGTCAATCTTATCTCCCATGCCCTTTATCATCTACATGAAGCTGCTGGGAGAAGTCATCAGGAGATTTGGAGTGAGGTGTCATCAATATGCAGATGATACCCAGCTCTATCTCTCTGTACCATCTGAATCAGGAGAGGCGGTTTAAGTGCTTGACAGGTCGTCTGGAGGCAGTAATGGGCTGGATGAGGGCCAATAAATTGAAGCTGAATCCAGACAAGACACAGGTGCTGTGTGTCACAGGGTCTCAGGTCTGTGTAGTTGGGAGATACCCTGTCCTTGAAGGGGTGGCTATGCCCTGGAAGGGACAGGTGTGTAGTTTGGGGGTACTCCTGGACTCTGCACTAACACTTGAAGCTCAGGTGGAGGCCGTGGCAGGAGCTCCTACTCCCATCTACGGCTGGTACGTCAACTGAAGTCTTTTCTAGATAGAGACAACCTGGCCACAGTTATCCATGCTCTGGTAACCTCTAGACTGGACTATTGCAACGCACTCTACATGGGGCTGCCCTCGAAGATGGTCCGGAAGTTGCAGCTAGTGCAAAATGCAGCTGCCACAGTGCTGACTGAAATAGCTAGCTGGACACACATCACGCCAGTTCAAAAAGAATTGCATTGGCTGCCAATTCACTACCGGACCAATTCAAGGTGTTAACTCTGACTAATAAGGCCCTAAATGACTTGGGCTCCAAATATCTAAAAGAATACCTTCTCCCATACTGACCTGCCCGTGCCTTGAGATCCAAGAAAGAGGCCCTCCTGGTTGTCCCACTGGTGGGCACCCAGGAGAGAACCTTTTTGGTGTGCCCCTCAGACTGTGGAATGGTCTCCCCTTCGAGGTGCGCCATGCCCCTTGTGACGGTTTCAGGGTACAGGCTGCAAACTGCTTTGCTTTCTGTCTTTGCAGGCTTCTAGCAAGCTGCATTAGACAGCCCCTTTTGCAAACAGCTTGTTGCAAGCCCTGGGTTTTGGGCTGCAAAAAGGGCAGAAAATCCTGTGCGGGCCTGAGAGCAAGGATTGGCTACAGCTGGTATTTGGAGGGAAAAGCTGTCCGGGGATCTTAGAGCTGGAGGGGGCTAGAGGAGGAGTTCCCACCAATCAGGCTTGTGGAACAGGCACCTCTATCAGGAGTTTCCAGCAGCATTTTATTGCAGCAATTTTCCCTAGGAGGTGACAGCCAATCAGGGCCAAGGGGAAAAAGGTATAAAGGAACACAGATTACAGCAGACTATGTCTTCGTGCTGGGACAAGAGGTGGAGGGAACAGAAGAGAACTGAACCTGAGAGAGCTGGACCAGTAGCTGACCATTGGTCTTGTGGCTGAGTGATTTCAGAAGGAGACAATCGTGGAGGATTGTGGCTCTGAGGGAGACTTCACTAGCAACTGACCAGACTGGATGATCGGTCAAGCAAGGACGGGCCATGCCTTGTGATCATCTAGAGCCACGTTCTGGTACACTGGCTTGGTTTGGGCTGTGGCAGAGCAAGCTGGGGGGGAGGAACGTGGAGAGGTTTGTCTTTAAAAGGGGAACTATTTTCCTTTAGAGAAAGGGGTAACTCCTAGCCTTAAGAGACTTGCAAATTTAAACCAACAACTACCTGAACCTTATTTTCTTTCTAGTATTGCTTGTGTATAATAATAAACTTGTTTTAGTTTACTGTTTAGACCGCTTGCTACCCGTGTCTGTGTTTTACACTGTAGTACCAACTCGGCCGTTGCACGCACTCAGCATCCTAACAGGGCCAAGCTACTCCTAGAGAGGGCAGGCACTTACTGGAATGCTGGGGATCATGACACCCCTTCCTTGTTTTCATTTAGGAAGGCTAAATACATACCTTTTTGCCTTGGCCTTTGGCTAAGGTGATTAATTAAGTGCATGGCTTAAATCTGTTGAATTTTTAAGGACTTTTTAACTGTGTATCTTATTTTAATTTGTATCTTTTTAAAAAATATGTTGTTTAATCTGTTGTTATCTGCCCAGAGACCTTTGAGTATGGGGTGAGATAGAAATGTAAATAAATAAATAAATAAATAAATAAATAAATAAATAAATAAATAAATAAATAAATAAATAAATAAATAAATAAATAAATAACAGCCTGAGAGCAGCAGGTGACCTCAGAGTTCATTAGCCCTTCCTGTGGGGAGGGTGCTGTGGGGAAAACCTCCTCAGACACACTAAGAGGAGCTCCCTGTGCCTGTGGGAACCTTGGTTGTATGACACTCCTGGAGCCTACAGTGGGCACCTTCCATTGCATGTGTGGATGTAGCCATAATTCTAAGAACTACAAACAGAATGATGAGCCTCTTATGAGATGAGTGGGGTGGGCTAACAAATGAGCCACTACAACTGTGTTCACACTTAAGTTTAAGTCCACTTTCAGTCCACTTCCGCAATGAGAGAAAACAACAGCAAACTGACCAATCATTTTCTTTCTGCATTATTTAACCATAAGGTGGATTTTCTGAGTAACGTAGTGCCAAAAGAAAATACTTTGTCACTTTACGGATGTGTTTTCCCATTCTGAAAGTGGACTGAAGCTGGATTAAAATTTAATTGTGAATGCAGCATACCTAAAAAGCCCAAAAATTCTGTGCCAGGGAAGATAATGGAAGATAGATATGGCTAAACCACCTCCCTATATAGCTTTGGAGTTAATGGATTGAAATCAGGCAAAACTGACTTACCCTAAACTGGTTAAATACAATTGGCAGCAATTTCGTTCCTTCTTTAAATTGAAATGTACTGTTCGGCTGGTGGAGAGAGACTCTCACAGAGACAACTGCAAATCATTCAAGATACCCCTCCCCTTCTTTAAGTCCATAGCTTTTTTCAATTTTGGGGCAATAAATACTACTACTACTACTACTGCTGCTGCTACTACTACTGCTACTACTACTACTGCTGCTGCTAAACATATTACCCCCCACTACCCAATAATAATGAAAGTGGTGGTGATGATGATCTATGATGATGAAATATGGTAGTTGCAAAAGAACTACAATGGCATCTTAAGGCCTCTGGCATTGATAGAGTCACACTCCACGAGGTACAGAAGGCAGCAATACTGGGACCAGCATCTGTTCTGCTTCTATGACCTCTGGGCAATTGCTTACTTGCTGGTGATACCAGACCAGCAAGTGTACTGGGAGTCCTGCTTCCACACACTGGTGTGGTGGGAGACCACCTCAAGGGGGCAGTCTAAGAGAGGTTCCACCCCGAGGGGTGGTCTAAAGGGGTGGAGCCACCCTTAGACCATACCAACATGTGGAAGGAAGACTCCTTGTACACTTCCCAGTCCAGTAAACTGGCCAGTGCAGAATCATCCTCTTATTATCCTATTCTTGGAAAAGAACTGATTATCAGAATATCAAATCAGTCATGAACATCTAGACTGTGTACCGCTACAACCTCTACAACTTTAATTATCTGTAGTAAAATAAAAATCACATTATTTTTACTGATTTTTTTTTTGTTAATGTTGCATTGTTTTAGATAATTCCCTGCAGCATGCATTAAACTTAGCCCCTTTCTACACTTGACCTTATTCTGGAATCTATCCTGGAATAAGGACCTGCTGTACAGACTATGGCAGGTCCTAGGTGAGGCCTATCAGAGTCTTCATTGGCATGCAAACAACAGACCCTTATCCTGAGATATAGTCCAGAATAAGGCCAAGTGCAGAAAGGGCCTTAGTTAATTTTTAATTCTTGACTTTCAAGTTTATATGTTTTGCTTTTCTAAGAAAAAGTAAATATGTTACAAAACAATAACTGATATCCTGATTATTATCTCTAGTGGCCCTTTCTGCATTGGCCTTTATTCTGGATTATATCCTGGAATAAGGGTCTGCTATCCACATGCTAGTGCAGATTATGGCAGGCCACAGCTAGGGAACTGCTGCCTCAATGCCACTGATTAATATTGTGCATTGGTTTTTGGGCTTACCCGTGTTTATTTCAATGGCTTTCTGCACCCACCTCTCTGTGGTCCAAAATAGGACTGGTTTGGAATAGCACTGTCTGCATGATGGCTCTGGTACAGATCAGCCTTGTCCCCAAATCTTGTAGGACCTTCAGATCCAGGCTCTGAGTGCTCTAAAATAACCCATTTCAGCAAAGCACCTCCATGTTCTGGAGCAGGGCCTACTGGCCAATACTGGTTAGGCTTACACTCCATCTAGCACGGATGAAGCATACCAGCGGTAGACAGGCCCTCACAAATCCACAAAACATGCAGACTAGTGATATTCAATAGGGATGTGCAAGAATATTTGAAACATTCAAAATCTGATCAAATTCGGACATTCGAATTCGAATCGAATGTCTATAATTCTTTTTTTTTCGCATTCAAACAAATTCAAACATTTTGAATCATTTGTACAAATTATTCAGACAATCATATGTGTATGGACATGTACGCATTACATCGTATCCGTATGCATCTTATTTATATCCGCATGCAATCCACTACCGGGCCCAATTCAAGGTGTTAACTCTGACTTATAAGGCCCTAAATGACTTGGGCTCCAAATATCTAAGGGAATGCCTTTTCCCATATCAACCTGTCCATGCCTTAAGATCCAACGATGAGGCCCTCCTGGTTGTCCCACCACCTATGGTGGTGAGGCTGGTGGGCACCCGGGAGAGACCCTTTTTGGTGGTGGCCCCCAGACTTTGGAATGGTCTCCACCTTGAGGTATGCCATGCTCCTTCCTTGTTTTCATTTAGGAAGGCTGTAAAGACATACCTGTTTGCCTTGGCTTTTGATTGAAGTGATTCATTCTCCCCTCCAGCTACAGTTATAATCACTACTATGCACTATTCAGTGTAAGGCTTAAATTTGTTGAATTTTTAAGGTGTTTTTCATTGTGTATCTTGTTTTAACTTGTACCTCATTTTAATCTGAATCTTGTTTTACTTTGTATCCTGTTTTTAATCTGTTGTTTAATTCATTGTTACCCGCCCAGAGACCTTCGGGTATGGGGCGGGATAGAAACGTAAATAAATAAATAAATAAATAAATAAATAAATAAATAAATAAATAAATAAATAAATAAATAAATAAATAAATAAATAAATACATTTGTACGGATATGTACGGGACAAAATGGGATGCATACGGGATAAAAATGAGATGCATATGAATGCATACAGATGTGTACGGATACATACAGATGTTGTTGACATTTGTATCATCAAATACAAATTGAATATTTGTACGAATAGATACAAATGTATTTGAATAAGTTCAAATGTTAATACATTCATTTTTTTCTCTATTTGTACGAATTAGATCATTCGAATATTTGATTCAAATCGAATTAAAGGTCAAAAATTGCATTTGTGCGCACCCCTAATACAGGGGGTTTTCTTATGGTTTAAAGGTAAGTGCAGAAAGGCCCAAAGTCCTGAGCAGTAGAATAACAAAAATAAAATTAATTTCAGATTCCATTAAGAAAGCACGGGATTTTCCAACCTGGTGGTGTTTTATCTTTATTTTAGACTCAGAACCAGAGACATTTTCTAAAAAGTATCTTTTGTGTTTCTGTCTTGACAGGCTTTGCAGTGGGAAACCTCCATGCAGACCTATGTATCCTGCCCTCAAAGAACATGAAACAAGGGCTTTCATCAGAAAACTTCCTTACCTCCCATGCTATTACTAATTCATGCCGTCTTCCACTTCTGCCACTTACATTAGCAGGAGCTGTCTTTGGAACTGTATACAAAAAGGAGAGAAGGGGGGGGGGGAGAGATAAAAAAATATATCAGAATGTTCAAGTTTTCCCCGAAGTAGAACCTCATGAGGAAGATGCTATATCCTGGGCAAATCAGGTCAAACCATAAAAGCAAATTGAAGGCAGGCACTCCATTGGCTTAGATGATGGAACTTTGTCTTGCGGAATCCTGTAGTGAAACATGTAGATGGTAGAGCTGCTGAAGAGTCAAATAGAAACATATAAGAAATAAACAACAAAAATAGTTATTTCAGTATGGCTACTGATTTTGGTAATGTATGGGTGGCAGAAGAGCTGGCTTTTATACCACGCTTTTCTCACCCATTCAAAGGGACTCGAAGCAGCTGACAAACCTTCTGTTCTCTCCACCTGAAGATGGACTGAAGAAGGTTTAAAGTGAAGGTGTGACCATGGCCTTTGAGATGCCTCTAAAGCACCTCTTTTGTTATGTCTGAACTCAATCTCAGTGACCTTCAACATCCTACTGATCTGTACGTCTACGACTGATCCTTCTACCTGGTACCTCTTGGCTTGCGTCTTATTTATTCATCTGCCACTTTGATGATTTAGAGTCCAATCTCACGCAGGAACAGATAAGCACCTTTCTAGAAGATTGTAGTAATAGCCTCATAGACTGAAGTCCTCCTTCCGTGAGTAAATGTTAGAAGAATAAACATGTCAGAAGAAAGAATCTTTCCCTGCCCCAACTTGTAAAATACCGAAACACACAGTGAAACTCGTGCATGAATAACTATTTTGAAAATAAATATGCCAAAGCAATATTTCCCTGTGCATTTCACCCTTCCCTCCCAAAGAAAATCGCCACACAGTGCAAACAGTCCTAAATGAACAAATGTTCAGTGAGGGAAAGTATTAAAACGAGGCACTTTTTCTCTTGTCACTGGGACTGCAAATTTGTAGCTTTCTCTGAAACTTAACTTATAATAACGAATACAGTTTTAAAGCAAGTGCTATTTCCTCATTAGCTATGTTTATGACCACATAATTAGTACCTTGTTGCTCATCTAGATATTAGTCATAAGTAATACATAACTATAGAAGATACATCTTAAAAAAACCTAGCCAGGAAGATGTTTGTGTGAAAAGCATTAGGAACCATGTTTTAGCTCTGAGATTTGTTTTAGATCTCTGTTTGGCAAGGATGCTGGGGTGGATGTTCCACACTGTGCAGAAGAAGAAGAAGAAGAAGAAGAAGAAGAAGAAGAAGAAGAAGAGTTGGCTTTCTACCCCGCTTTTCTCACCCATTTAAGAGGACTCAAAGCGGCTGACAAAGCTTCTGTTCTCCCAACAACAGAACACCCTGTGAGGCGGGTGGGGCTGTGAGAGCTCAGAAGAGAGCTGTGACTAGCCCAAGGTGACTAGCCCAAGCTGGCTTCGTGGGGGAGGGTGGAATTGAACCCAGTATTCCCAGATAAGAGTCTGGCTTCCTAACCACTAGACCCTCTTAGGGATGTACATGAATATTTGTAACATTTGTTATTTGTATGAATGCATGAATCAAATGTGATGACATTTGTATATTAACATTCGTACGAATATGAATGATTCTGGAGGTTTGTACGAGTAGTTTGGAAATCTGTGAAACTGGCGAGGTGGGAAAGTGGTTGCACCAGTCACATCTTCAGCGGATCCAGAGTGCATTCGACATGGATCAAGAGCGGATTAAAAGTGAATTCAGGTTGTATTTAACGCTTTCAGAGTGGATATATTAAAGGGTATGTTTTGGATATGTATCACGTATGCATTTGTATTGGATATTTGTACAAAATCATATGAATACATTTGTATCGAATAGAATCCTACCACATTTGAAGGGGATCTATTCAAATGAATGTGAATTTTCTAACCTTCGATGTGTCATGAATCGAATGCCAAAAAACCCATTTGTGCTGGTGACTGAAAGATTGCGCTGTCCAATCAACTGCAATGCAGGGAGGAGTTTCAGACAGGGTGTGGTAGCAGACAGAGCTCTTATCTTGAGGACAAATACACTAGATGAGTTTAAAATGTTCAGGTCTGCTCTTATGCAATTTCATCTGGAATTAATTTTGAAGGGAAAGATAAGGCTTGTGTGTAGCTAGGGCCTGAGGCACTTAGCAGCTTTCTTCTCTACAGATTATTCTGGCTGCCTCTGCAGAATGCCATGTCTGCTCACCAAAGAGGTCCTGGGAGGCATGGCTTCCTAGCAGACATACTGGCCACATGGCTACAACTAGAATGCTCCCCAGCATGAAAACAGTGCCAAGGAGTGTGCCAGCAGGAGATCACTTTGCAGTGGCTTCCTGATGTTCTTAACCTGTGGGCTGCCCCAGCCATCCACCTTGTGGGCATCTGAAGCAATCCAAACCATTTTGCCAGGCTCTAGAAATCATTCTAGAAGTAAGATATTTGTGGCATGCTGAGGGCCACATGTAATACATTTGTTGAAACCAAACATATGAAAGTCCATCAGCCCTTGAGAAGAACTGAAACATCTTGGAAGGCTCAGTGTATATAAAAACCTGCTTCAACCCAGCTTCAATAGCTGTAAGGCCATGATCCCATTTGACTTTTTAAATATGAAATTAACCTAAATTTGAAGCAAACACACATTCTGGCTGATCCCATTGAAAACGTATCGAACCTGAATTATGCCATTCCCACTGAAAACGCTGCATAAAACACATTGGGTACACATTGGGCATCTTTTGCTCCCTGCCCTTTGCCAGTCAGGGTTCCCACCCCTCTCTTTGATTGGGTTTGGTCCCATGGTTAACATCATGATTTGGCCAAAGGTAGGAAATTCCAGCTCCACCCTTTGATCACATATCCAGCCTCTTTTGTGCAACTGTGTAATTTCAGACTAGCGATCCCCCATGACCACGGGGATCGATGCCACAATGCTGCTGTCGCAAAATCACCTCCCTAATTCTAGATCTAGCCCATGCTTTGCACCTGGTGGTGGGCGAGAGAGAAATGTATCAACCATAAAGTGCCCCCACTGTTGGGTGCAAAACGTGGGCTAGATCTAAGCTTAAGGGGGTGATTTTTCTCCTGCCCTCTCTCTTTAAAATTCTCCATCCCACTTCCGATGTCCAAAAAAGCAAGATCTTGGGTGACTTTGTCACAGTTTGGTAAATTTACCCCTTTGCTTTTCATATAGATTTAGGCTTTAAAACCCAAGCACTGGGAAGAGGGCTTTCCCAAAGAGATTACTTCCCTGTGAGTGAAGAACTCTGCTGTTGGGCCCAAAACCAGGCGGGAGGTGAGCAGAAAGGGGGGAAAGAAGAAAAAGAGAGAAAAGGACGGGGTGGGGGAAGAGACTGGGGAAGGGGCTTTTTATGTCTGAATGGGTCCTTTATTTGGCAATATTATCCTCTGGTTTGCCCTACCACAAAAGAGGAGGAGAATGATAACATGGGAGGGATGGCTAAGGGCTGCCCTCCTAAGAGTGAAACTACACCCATTTTAATGACACACCCAAAATGGCAGCAGACATTGGACTGAAGGCTATTGGGGGAGATAACCCTAATGATGTAATCTTCCCCCAAAACCCAAAGCAAAAAAGATAAAGTTTGCTAGCAGCAAAAACAGGAGCGAAAGCTGCTTTTTCAAGGGTTTTTAAAATGCGCTTTTGGATGATTTATTCCTTGGAAAGTGCAGGAGGCAAATTTTTAGTGGGGCCAAAGAATTTTCAAAACATTTTCAGAGCTCAATAAAATTCCAGTGGGAATGGGACCTAAGAGACCTTCCTTCCTTCCTTCCTTCCTTCCTTCCTTCCTTCCTTCCTTCCTTCCTTCCTTCCTTCCTTCCTTCCTTGCACTAATTCTCCTTTTGTCTCCTTGCTTGTTGGTACCAAAGGAGCACATATTAACTAAAATGGGTGGGAAAATTAAAACTGTCTTTACCCAGATAAAACACAATACAAAGCAGTTTGAAGCAGCCCATTATTTGCCATTTTACTCTTTGGAAGATTTAATTTGGAATTGGGCTTTCTCTTCACCCACTTTAATTCCTGCACACATGCTGCTACTGATAAATGTCACCAGCTTATTAGTTCGCTGGATTCAGTGTGCATGCGTGATTAGCAGGGTAAACTCTGATTCTACTCACTTTCCACTTTTACTTCTCCATGACTAGAGAATGAAATTGATGCTGTGCCCCGAGGCTCAAAATGCCCAGCTGTTTTAGTGTAATGTCTTCCCTTTTAAAATGCATGATCTGAGTTCTTTTCTAACTTGCAGACCTGCAAAATGAATATCAGAAGTGATGGGAAGAAAGCTGTGACTGAACACAGGGAGGGAGTCTAGGAATTGGACTGGACCTGCCTCTGTGAAGCTCTTATCACTGTGATCTTTGTTACCAGTAGCCAACTGGGTGGTTTCATCTGGCATCTCCCTTTTGAAGTGTTCTATTCTTATTTTATAGGATTATTTTATGCGGCACATGAACTCATTCTTAACCAATTTAGGTGCGATTGTTTTGGATGACAGAATATCATTGTTATTGTTGGGTATGTCTGAACTATGTTTGATTCCTGGTTGATGGCCTGTGCACCTCCAAGGGCACCTCTATGCAGTTTTCTTGGCAGAGATACAGAAGTGGTTTACTATTGCCCACTTCAGGGGAGAGGCTAGAGAGCAAACCAGTAACCAGAAACTCCTTTTCAGGCAGTTTGTTCTGTCAATGAGCTAGGGTGCCTCCAGACAGGGACAGAAGCAGTGGAGCATGGCGTTCCTCCCCCCAGCCCCTGAAGTAAAAAGATGCTGGGGTACCAAGGGGTACTTACTGGCAGACAGGAAGCAGCTTTGATGGAAATGCAAAGCTTTCAATCTTCCAGTTTGGAGAACTGGAAGCAGTTCCATCTTAAATGCAAAGGTCTGCAGGACCGGAAGGAACTTCGCATTTAAGGTGGAGCAAGGAGCATGTCTGGAGGCACCCTTATAGTTCAAATAATATAAAATGAGAGTTATCTCTAGACAGCACGGGGAAAGTGGATTATAAATGAAACCTGCCAGACATGCTGGGACTCTGATGAGGTCTATGCGGTGTCAGCTTGCTGGGAATATCCAGGTGGTTGCTGCTTGCCCTTCTCCTTTCTTTTATTCTCTTTATGTGCTTGACAAACTTCTGGAAGTTCTCAGAGTGCTAATGCTGCATGGAGCTCACCAGACATGCAGATAAGGCAAAACGTTCTAGCAAACCCAGCACTGCTGGTGGTTTCCGCAAAATAGCTTTAAATCACATTTTTAAAAAATTGAATGGAAATATTACAAATTTACAACAACCAATTGCAGGTTAATGTGTAAAAATATTATACAGTTTAATCCTTGTTTATACCTATATCTAAAACAATACACATTTTGCAGTATTTGCAACACATTTTCACATTCTTGGAACCTGACGCATTTCATGCAAATACATGGATAGTCCAACACAGTGCCGGTAGGACTTCACTTATTATTATTATTACTATTTGTCTGGAAGTAGCCTATAGCTTGCATTTCTTTTAGGCTTGGAAAGAAATACAGATTTTAGCCTTGGAGGAGTGATGGAACCATGACGGAATGAGTCTATGAATGAGTTTATGTGAAACTGCCTGAAGTAGATGTTCCCTAGATCAATGAGTTTGGTTGACAGTCTACTCCATATGCAACAAATAGTCTTTTTTTTAAAAAAAACAAAAACCTGCACTACAGATTATTTATAGCCGTGCATGTCAAAATAAGAATTTTGAATTTTACCTGGAAAGAAATTGCAGTTGTGAGCTTGGGTAAGGCACAGTAGAATTAACTCTTTTGTGTGTGTGTGTGTGAGAGAGGAGTACTCTATTTATTTAAAAGATGTATAGAGCTCGAAAAGATTTATGGGGTTGCATATGGCTGGCTGGGATGACTTGAAATGATGAGAGTAACAATACCTAATCATAAAGTTGGCGTTATATTTCGGGAGTATTCCCCCCTCCCTCCCCTGTTGCCAATAATAATTGAATTAGCTGTAGAGACAAAACCGAGGAGAGAGGAGATATTTAAATACTTCACACAGACCTGAGGGATGACACAGTGCATGTGGAAGCAAACAAGCAAATAAATAAACCGAACAAGGGAAAATCTAATAAAAAGAAAACCAATGTGCTAAGCAGTATATGCTTGCTTATTCTGGAAGAAGAGAAACAAGGAAAGAAATTCTGCTTGGTAAAACAATTCCTAGAGGGATGGGGGAAGGGCACCTTCTGAAAATTAGAGCAATCCATTGCCATGAAAATTAAACAAGCAAGCAAGCAAACAAAATTCTTCCCGGCTGCTGGGAAAATCAGGTGCATGTTGCCTAAATCCCATCTGGTTCATTAAAACACAGAAGCTGTCCTTTTAAATGCAGGTTATGCATCCATAACTCTGAAAGTGCATGGGTGCAGGGACAATGCTGCCTATCACCAGAGATAAATGTCCCACTCCCTGTCCATGTCCTCTTCGATTTGCACTGCTCGGGTGAGCACAGTAGAAGTCAGACTGTTTGCATTTGATCAGATTAGTACATACGATGCCAGAGAGCCATCTGAATTGTAGGGCGCGTGGTAAAAGCTTTTCCAGACATGCTTTTCAGACAACGTACTCATGTATGTTTTATGCAGTTTTTCTTTTTTCCCCATAAGACTGTAATGGATCAAAGTGCAGCGCCATATTGTTGGTGTTAGAAAGGAAAGGAAAGGTTGAAACTCTGCACAATGCTTCAGGTTCTGGTTTTTAAAAAGCAGCAGAACCTCACAGTCGGTTTCAAAGAGCTGTTGGCAACGGAAGGCGGTTAGGCGCTCTATAGCCTTGGGTGACCATATTGGGTAACTGGAGAATGTGACAGTTAAGCTGAAACAGTGGGTAAGTTTGGTAAGTATTGTAGAGTAAATCTAGTTGAGAATACAAGTCTGTGGGGGGGGGGGGAGCTTACAGGCCCAAAGAGAGAAGGGGGGTGAGCAAGCTCTAGCAGCTTGACCAATCAGAGAAGGTAAACAGTGGAGAAGGATTAAATAGTGGGAGCAGAATGACAGTTAGTGTCATATTGTGCACTACATAATGTGCATTCACATCTGTTTTTGTTAGTTCCATTTTAAACAAGCCAAGTGGGATCAGGGCCCTAAGATGTTTTCTTTCAGTGCTAAATAACTCAGAAAATTCACCTTTGGGATAGATAATGTGGAAAGAAAATTACTGGTCACTTTCCTGATGTGTTCTCTCGCTCTGAAAGTAGACTGGAGCCGGATTAAACCTTAGGTGTGACCACAGTCAAGGACCCAGCAGCCACACATAAGTTGAAATCCACATTCATACCACTTTTAGAAAAGGAACATGCAATTTTCCTTCCATGTTATCAAATCCAGGAAACCCATCATTGGGTTAGAGAATTCAGAAAATGTATAACTCAGAATTCTGAAGCAGGGTTAGAGCTGTATGCTACCTCAAAGACTATTTACAGTTCCAACCAGCTGTTCAACAAAATGCCAACAGACATACCAAATAAAGTTCACTTAAGTAATGTAAAATTCAAGTGCTTTTTGGCTGTGGTACTTTATTTATTGGCTTGAATCTAATTTATTTCTAAGTAAATTTATAGAAGACTGCAGTGCCAAAACTCAAAAGATGATATTCAAAGGGTTTGTTTTCCTAACAAAAAATTGTCAGTCTAGAAGACATTTTTATTATTAACTCCCCCGAATTTGGATAGTTTGGCAACAGAAAATTTGCAAGATGTTGCCTTATGACTGGGCGTTTCCAGTTACAGGTCCTACCTGCTTCCTTGGTTCGGATTATCCTGGATGGCGCACTTGGGTCTCCAGTTCCGATTTTGTTAGTTGCTACAACTCTAAATTCATATTCCACCCATGGGTTCAGCTCGACAGCCATGGCTGACTCCATGTCTCCACTGATGTTTTCTGGAACTGAAAACAGTGATGAAATTTAAAACTCACTAGAGCTCCATCAACCATTTTCTCCATGGTCATTAGAATGCAGTCAGACTGTTTTATCATATGTTGTGGACATGTGAAAAAGCAAAATAATATTGGAAACAATTGAATATGCTTATACAACCACATTTAAAGATTAGCAGACAACAGAAACCAGATTTTTTTTTCTTTTGAACTTGATAGATCCGTCACTGGCAAAGACCTATGAATATTGTAGTGAGACTATTATGTAACTAAGGTTGGAAGAATTCATCAATACGTACTATGGAAGATTTGCTTAAAAACTGGAAGCATCTGAATATGTCAGATAAATGCAGGAATGTGGACAAAAGCATGGAACATATTATCATATGTAGCTGGCCTGCTCCAAAGTAAAAGTCTGGTCACCTGGTCACCCTGGCACCTGGGCATGTAGTGCTTGCTTGTTCTTGAAGTGTACGAAATACCAACTTTCATTTGAAGATTTAGCAAATGAAATTCAGCAACAAAAGTCACTAATGAATTATTTGTTTTTGCTTTTAATAAAATACATGTATCAAAAATATAACTTTTTTTACTAGAGCTACAAAAATCACAAAATTATAGATATTTCTAGATGTGACACGGCACCCGAATTAAGCTAGGTTTTCTTGCTAATTTTGACACACTGAGCTCAAAAGGTTCACCATCACTGGTGTAAGCTTAACTCACATGAATCTAAGAAAGAACTGGCTGAATGTCATGGTCCAGGTTCTACTCTCTCAATTTAGATGATTTAGGGCAGTGGTCAGAAAACTCATTCGTCAAAGGAGCCAAATATCAACAGTACAACAACTGAAATTTCTTTTGAGAGCCAAATTTTTAAAACTTAAACTATATAGGTCGGTATATTGTTATTAACTTAATTAGGGTACTCCTAAGCTGGAAGAGCTACACTCAAGGGGCCAAAGAGCTGCATGTGGCTCCTGAGCCGTGGTTTGCCTACCACTGATTTAGGGAATGGTAGGAAAATCTCTTACCTGTTTTTACAGTCTGCCAGCCAAGTGAAAAAGGACTTCTTGCTTGAAGATTATATGATGTGATAGGGCTGTGGTTGTCTGCCCCAGAGGTCCATGAAAGTGTTGCTGTGGTTTCAGTGATTTCTTCCACAATTACAATCCCAGGAGGCCCAGGGGGACCTGAGAACCAAGAGAATGAATGCCTCATTTTTACACTCTTCTCACTAGTGATGCAAAACAGAGGGTAAATGATGCTAGAAAAGAAGTGTCACTATTTCTGAACATGTGATCATTTAAGAAGAAAAGTCCACTATGCGTAGGTGTGCACAAATGCCATTTTCAACATTCAATTTGATTTAAATCAAATATTCAAAATGTCAAAATTTGTACGAATAGAGAAAAAAATGAATATTGAAATTTGAAACGATTAGAATACATTTATATCTATTTGTAAGAATATTCAATTCATATTTGATAATACAAATGTTGCCATTCGTTTGTGTCCATATGCATCCCGTTTTTATACTGTACATATCCATACAAATGCATACGGATATGAATAAGATGTATACGGATACATATGTAATGTGTACATATCCATACACATATGAATGTCCAAATAATTTGTATGAATAGTTCAAAATATTTGGATTCATTTGAATGTTTAAAAATGAATGTATAGACATTTGATTTGAATTCGAATATCTGAATTCAAATGAATTCAATCAAATTTCAAATGTTTCAAATATTCTTGAATATCCCTAGCTGTGCATAGATCCTTTCTAGCAAAATGGTGCTTCTAAAGCAGAGGACATACTATAAGCTAAGGAAATAATTTTCAGACACCTCCTTATATAAGGAGATGCCCACCACCACCTGAGAAAGTCTCCATTTGTAGTGGCAGCAGGCACCTTGTTCCCCATTTCCAGGTGAGATCACTGTTGTAGGCACTATCCTTGCAGAGTATAATTCCATGTCCTGAACAAAGATGCCACAATCAATGACAGGAAATAACACTTCTGAATGCTGAAACGGGGATGTGGAAGCGTATTTTTTCAGAAGTGGATTGTGGCACCTTCCCCATGTGCTCTCAATGGAGTCTCTTTGTTTCTAAAAACTTTGAAGTTCCATGCATTTCCCCAGCCTCTGAAAATCCTCAGTCAAAAGATAAATAACCAGCAACAAGTTTCCCAGCAAAATGTAGCTGCTCATCTGCCTCAGTTTTGCCCTGACACAGGGAAACTGGAATATGATTTGTACAGTTGAGCAAGCTGGTTTCACGGCGGAGACATCCAGGATGGATTCTGTCCTCTGAAATACAGTTGACTTAAAAGACAAGAACAAAGGGGGAAAAAGAAATCCACTTAAATAACTGACATCATAAGTAAAGTCAGAGAATGTGCCTGCAGTAAAGACTGTTGGGACATCAAGTGAAATACTGTTATTTATAAAATTAAGTGAAGCAACATTACTGATAATGTTATAAATTTTCTCTGCCCCCTCCAAAATAGATAACCAAAATGACTTCCCGTAAATAATGGAATGCATTTACACAGGAAAAGGGCAAACAAAGGGCAAAGAGTTTGACAAGTATGAAGGCACGCTCTGAATGTGAACACTGCACGGGAGAGATTTATACCATTCTACATGGTGCAGAGGATGTAGGCAAGCATTTTTCTTTTGTTCTTGTAAGGCTACATCTAGAAATCATCCAGTAAGAAATGATCATTGAGAGACGAGGACAGACGAAAGGGAGTACATGGATGGACAATTCCAGCTTTCTTGGAGGGTTTGCTGTAGTCTGCATTAGCTTGTGGATGGTAGTCCTTATTTCAGGATATAATCTGGAATAGTCCCAGCGCAGAAAAGGCCTAGGTTCAGCTAAAGGCTATGACAGCCACGTATAATTTCAGCAGCTTGGTGTTAGAACCAGGGATGGCAGGAATACTCATAGGCATTCGACATCTGATCGAATGTGTCAAATTGTGACATTCAAACTCGAATAGAATGTCCTGAAATTAGAATGTAAACATTGGAACTTTGGATCTATTTGTTCGAATTATCCAGACATTCATATGTGTATGGGTTTGTATACGATGAGTACTTAAAGATCCGCATCTTGCCCACAACTGTATGCATTTGTACGGATCCATACAGGACAAAAATGGGTTGCATACAGGATAACTACAGGATGTGGGGAAGATGTGTACGTGCACATATGAATGTTCTCGACATTCGTATGATTTGAATCAAAAAATCAACAAATAGATTTGAATTTGGTAAATACGAATTTGGTTAAATTTGAATTTAAAAGATATTTAATCGAATCAGACTTTTGGGTATTTGATTCGATTCAAACAGAATGTCAAAAAAAATTGTGCACATCCCTAGTTAGAACATCATATTTACATGCTATATATGCTAGGGTAGGTGCAGCCAGCAGATAGAGCTGAGATGGAGGGCCTTTCAGCACTTACTCCAGTGGGACACCCAGAGGATGTTCCCACGTGAAGCATATGCACTGCACAGAGCCACTTCTGTCCAAGAGAGTACTCTGGGTTTATATCTGTTGGCTATTATATGCTGGCACAGTTCTGTTCGAAGCTCTTCTGGGTGAACGGAGCCTGGGGCAGGGTGGTGCAGCCATGGCTGCATGCCACATAGCCCTATCACCACAGCAACAGCACCACACATGCCCCAGGCTGATTACTGTGATTGTACTTAATCAGACCTTGAGAAAGCACTAGGTAAGTTTCAGTTGCACCAGGCATTGCAAAGTGCAGGTGCCTTTTGAATCACAGAAGTTCACCACCCACCATATCCAACAAAGGTGCAAAAGATCTAGATTCTGCAAACCTAGAGGGCACAATCAGTCTGGATAGGGAGGCTTTCCAATGTGGTTTCCTATGTGCACACCTGAGCCTGACAAGACCTTCCCTGGTGTCCACAAACATGTTCATGTCCATCAAAACAATATGGCCAACTAGAAAATGTACCTTCTACTTTCCATTCTTAGACCAGTTTTTGTTCACCAATGGAGCATACCCACCTGCATTGGCTTTGCAAGCCTCTCATGAAGTGCTAAATCTGCCATTGGAGGATGCCCTACAAGTAGAGTGATGGCAGTATCAATGGAGGATGAATTACTGGGGCAGATTTATGCTTAGTTCTGTTAACCGCTGGACCAAAATGGCCAGCTTTGAGGACTTTTATTCCAGGGAGGCTGGTTGTTCATTCCTCCTTCCCTCTTCAGTAAGGATTAGAGGTGGGACAGGAATACTAGCAAGTAAAGATCTGCACAAACACTAAAAACCTTGCTCTGGTTTGGTTCAAACTAAACCTCAAGGTGTTGGTTCAAATATGAATGTTTATGAGCAAGTTTGTTTGATAATCGAAACTATTTAAACTCATTCTACAATGGAAAATTACATTTAAGAAAACCCTTTCAAAGGATACAATAGCACTAAAAACTAACCAGTTCAATTCAAACCAGGCTATTTGATCGGTTTGATTGGAGCCCCCCAATTTGTTTTGAGTCTGAACCAACCCTCCAGACTTGTGGTTTGAATGAGAACTGGTAGAACAATCTGGTTCAAATAGAAACAGTCCGTGTTCACAATGGTTTGGCACATCTCTAGTAGCAAGTGGTAACTACCACTTCAAGCATGTAGATACAGCCCAAGTCCCTTAAAAAACCCAGACAATCCTGAAGCAATCAGGAGAACGGCAGGACTCCCCACTTAATGCTGGGGATGTTACCGTTTTTCAGGAAGATTTGACTTCAGTGAAAATTGCAGAAGGCATATTATGGAGAAATGAATTATGAAATGAAAGAAGGAGCACATCCTTTTCTCATTAATCTACAATAACTTCTTATTTTTAAACAAAGAGGCTAATGAAACTATCAGTGCAGGACTACTGCTCACTAGGAAGAACATGGCAAATTTTGCCTCATTTCTATTTTATTTTCTTTTGCCTGTCACAGAGCTGTCAAAAGAGTGGCAGCACAGATAAAAAATTAACAAGCAACCTCAAAGTAAAATATGCCATGCCAGCTGCTGTCTTGGCCCGGCTCTTGCTCAGTTCTCCAAACTGTTGGGGCTAAGATGTTTTGCAATCTGAAGAAGATTAACAAACAGTGCTTGCTCCCAGCCAAGATGCAAAGTATCCAAGATCAACCAACTCATTTCAGGAAATGAAAAACCTCAGAATGGCTCTCCGATCCAGAATAGGAACATGGATATGGGTATATTAACTTAAGCAACACTTCAGTGTAGGGATGTGCATGAATATTTTTATTTGTTTGTTTTTTATTCATATCGAATTGAATACAAGAAAATTCATATTCATTTGAATAGATTCCTTTCAAAGGTAGTAGAATTTGAATTTGATACGAACGTTCAATACGAATTCACATACAAACCACCTACGAATTGCATAGGAATCCATAATGAAGCTTCATACGAATGTATCAAAACATAAGAACATAAGAGGAGCCCTGCTGGATCAGGCCGCAGCCCATCTAGTCCAGCATTCTGTTGCACACAGTGGCCCACCAAATGCTCATGGGCATCTCAAGCAGAGACAAGGGCAAACCTTCTCCTGCTCTCGAATCCCAGCAAATAGTCTTAGAAGCATCCTGCTTGTCTCCCCAGCCTGAAAGATGTACTTAGGCATCCATTCTAGTAGCCATTAATACATCTGCCATCCATAAACTTGTCTAACTCTACCTAAAAGCCATCTAGGCTGGTAGCTGTTACCACCTCTTCTGGCAGCATTTTGATTTGAATTCAAATATCAATTTTTTAATGCAACAACATTCAATTCAAATTTGAATGTCCAAATTCATACGAATTTTGAATGTTACGAATATTTGTGCACATCCCTGCTTCAATGTCCTTTCATCAGATTCCTAAGGTGGCCATTTTTTTCACAAAGTAGGAGAGGTGGAAAAGGAACAAGTATGCCCAGTGCGGGCAAGGACCCCAGAGTGAATTTGACATGCATCTCTTCAGTTTTGGGCCATAAGCACTCTGCATGAACAAGTGAAGTGAGATAAACTCTTTTTGCATGGGTGCTTAATCTCGATTAAAGGCCCACATAGCAAGCATCTGGGCCTCTATATCTACACATTAATGTGGATGTATGAAGACCTGGCCCTACTTTAGACATGTTTAATCATGCATATCTGGGGGACCAGTGGCTCTGATCTAGAACATAGGAGGTGTGCAGAAGGCTTGCCTCCCATGTTGAGGACAATTTGGGGACTCATTTCAGTGGTGTGCCATAGAATGCTGATGAAATGCAGCCCCCAGAGACCCTGAGGCTAGGAACTTTTGTTCCTATCCCTTGAAGTTCATCTGTGAAGCTTGTGCCCAAATGGGTTTTTTGACATTCAATTTGTAACAAATTGAATGTTAGAAAATCCATATTTGTTCAAATACATCCCCTTCAAATATGGTGGGATTCTATTCGATACAAATATATTCATCTGAATTCATACTAATATTCAATATGTATCCGGTATGAACAAATACGTATCCGATATGAACAAATACCTATCAGATATGTAACATGTCTGCTCTCTGAAAGTATCAAATCCAACCTGAATCCACTTTTAATCCACTCTTGATCCATGTCAAATGCAATCTGGATCCATTGCAAATGTCTAGCGCAACTGCAGTCCCCCCTCCCCAGTTTAACGAATGTCTGAACTATTCGTATGAATCTCCAAATCGTTCGTAATCATACAAATGTAAATGTACGAATGTCATAACATTCGATTCATGTATGAGTGTCTCAATTTGGATGAATTCATACAAATAACAAATGCTACAAATATTCGTTCGCGTCCCTAAAAGCTTCAAGTCCATGTCATGAGCTGGTATGCTTCAGCGCCATTGTGCATACGGGGCAGATCCTGCCCACGCCTTCTTGTGACTGGTTGTTCCCAACCCACTGATTGTGAATGCAGGGAGGTGAGTGTGGAAATGGTCATAATTTCTTCTTTATGTTGGAAACAAAGGATAGATAGAAGGTTCTGCATGGTTAACTTAGATCATGGTAGCATGACCCTGGGTGTGGGATATCTGCATGGTACTGTGTGCAAAGGAGAGTCAGACCATCAATAAACCTCTATTTCATCCAATGTTCAGTTTGTCAAATCAAAATAGAGTTATGGCTTACTAGGCTGGTTTGATTATATATTATCATTTATCTATATTTCTATCCTGCCCTATACACAAAGGTGTCAGAACAAGTCCCAATTATGGCCTTGAAAGATGAAGGCAGACTGTTTGATTATACTGTATTCTATGGTGGTTTCATAATTAAGCTGATTTGGTAGCTTTCTACAATCATTATATAGATGTATGTTTTTAAAATGGCTTGCAGTAAGGATGTGCATGAATATTCAAAATATTCATTATTCATATGAATTCGGATGAATTTGGACACTCATATACAAACCGAATGTCCAGACGTTAAATTTTCAAATTTGAACAAATATGAATATCTCGAGATATTGGTACAAATAATTTGGACATTCCTATTTGTACAGATATGTATGGATTCTGTATGTACCTGTACACATCTCATGCATATTTGTATGCATCCATACAGATATAGATGGGATAAAAACAGGATGCGTACGGGATGCGTACGGTTGCATACTGAATGTGTATCATTGGATACATATTGAATATTCAAACGAATACATACAAATGTATTCCTATCAAATTGAATATCCATACATTTGTTTTTAATTATTCGGACAAATTTGGATTTTCAAATATTCATTAGGAATCAAATGTTGAAAATTGCATTTGTGCACACCCCTAGCAAGCAGTATTTTATTTTAAAACGCAAAGTGATAACCAAGACCAGATACCTCCTGAGTGTCATTAACATTACAAAAATCTATTTTATTGAAGTCTATAAATTCCAAATTATTTTATTTTAAAGTTGCTGCTTTACTATTTTCATTTGAGTGTCGTGAGCAGCCTGAAGGATTTTTGAGACACTAGAACCCGAATGTAGACTTCAAATAAATAAAATTGGTTTGAGCCCCTTTAAAAGTTGCTTCTTTTAAAAACAAAAACAGAGCACCCACCCAGTTTGATAGGTGATAATGTCTGCAGCAGATTTTGACAGAGGCAATTTAACACTTGTGATATCATAATAGCTGCTTTGTTTCTGCCTCAAGAAAAGCAGAACATAACAAGATCAGGATATATGAAATTGTTTCATGTTGCACAAACTATCATAATTTTAATGTCAAACAGGCTGTTAATAGGACAAATGAAGGCAACTTTGTTGCTAGCATGCCCAACAGTTTTTCCATTCTCACTTTCAGGTTCAGGAATGAAAGATAAAAAGGTCCCACTTCACATTCACTTCAGTTATAATATGCCATGGGTTGGGGCGGTGACCAAAATCCTTGTCGGTGAGTATTTTGGCGAAGAGATACTTGAGGGATCTGTCCTGAAGTACAATAGTTGAATATTGGATAGATTTGCAGCAGTATGTTTTCCCAAAGATACCTTTGCTAACGCTGAGCAAGAAAATAGTGCATGACATCTCCCTTGCCTTGTTTCCCCTAATGACCAGTGTGTGTGCTCTATGCCTATTGAATTCTGAAATGATGTTGACAAGGAGCTGATATTTCATTTCAGAAAAAAAGTTATAGGAGCTTTACACTGTAATAAAGGAGCCTGCATTTTTGAAAGCCTAAGCCTAACTCTTATTATTGAAGGAGTTCATAGCTACTGAAGTGTCTGCTGCTGCCAGGTCTCCATTCATGGTGGCAGCAGATGCCTTGTTTGCAGGCCACAATCCTACTCTTTCCACAGAGGTGCTGCTGGAAATGGCATCTCCATCTTCCAAAATGGTGACATAGTAGACATCTTTTTCTATGGCAAATTGGGCATTCTTCCCCAAGAGTAAGGGGTATGCATGATTTTTTTTGTATGCAAATTCGAGTGTAACCGAATGTCAAAATATTCAATTTGATTCCAATGTTTAAAATCCAAATGCAGCAAAAACAAATTCAAATCCGACATATTCAAATCTATTCGTTTGAATGTTAGATACGAATTTCAAGATGTGAATGTTCACATTTGTATTTGTTATACATGTCTGTACGCATTTTGCGTGCATAGCATTTTATCCCGTATGCATCCCGTTTTATAAGTGCAAATGCGTACAGATACATATGATATTCATACAGATATGTACGTTTGAATGATTTGAATAATTCGAATGAATGTTTCAGAACATTTGAAATTCATTCGGATGTCTAAATTCGAATGTGAAGATATTCTATTTGAATTCGAATATCCACATTTGAACAAATTTGATCAGATTTCAAATGTTTAGAATATTTGCGCACATCCTTTTCCAAGAGTGTTCTCTTTGATCTTGAGGTTGATGGAAGGTAGATTAAAATTTAGGTATAGCTAGGCCTGAAGACTTTACTGCTTGTGCATGAATGTGGGGTTTTTTTTGCATTTGATTTGAATCAAATCAAATGTAAGAAAATTTGTATTTGTTCAAATAAATCTGTTTTGAATGTGGTACGATTCTATTCTATACGAATGTATCTGTATGAATTCATACCAGTATCCAATACAAATGCATACATATCTGATAGCGTCAAATCTGCCCCAAAACAAATCCACTTTGAATCTGCTCTCAAACCATGTCTAATGCACTCTGGATCCGTTGCATGTGACTGGCGTAGCCGCTTTCCCACCTTCCCATTTCATGAATATTCTGAAACATTCGTAGGAATATGAGAGTGTATGAATGTCTTAACATTCTATTTGTATATGAATGTCTGAATTTGTACAAATTTATATGAATATCGAATGTTACGAAAATTCATCTACATTCCTAATATAAACTTTTGCAGCACTGATGGAAAGATAAATTGATCACGATGGATTTATATGGCACTCTTCAAAATTTGCTTTATTTCCATGGCAGTTTAAAAAGTCTAAAAAATTAAGACAATGCACCAAAAATAACAGCACCGGTTTAACATTTTTCTTCATCTACTTCAATTCCACCAGCTTTCTGTCTCCCAAGGAAAAAAGGCTTATCCTTTGGTACACAGAATTACTGAAAGCAGTCATAAATAAAAATGTTTTCAGAGCCATGAAAACATTAGCAAGGGTTGCTGGCTATATTTCACAGGGAAGGGAGATGGTGTAGATGAAATTTGAAAAATGAGATCCCATTGAGACTTAAAAGTTAATGTTTATGGAATGTGCTTTTTGTAACCAAAATTTCCATCAAAAGGAACAAAACTGTTCTTCCAAATGAAAAGAAGTAAGATTATCTATATAATTTATCTCTATCTCACACAGACATTTGAATTGCTTTCCTCTCCTTTCTTTTATGGATAATCACTAGCACTTTTATAGCTGTCAAACATGTCAGTTTCCAATTTGTTTATGATCACCCTCTGCAAATTGTGACTGCCTGTTCCTGCTCCCTCCCCTCCCAAAAGTGGGGGGGACTTCAAGAGAATTAATACTACCTACATGATTTTCATTAAAAGCACAAGAAATGCATACGCAGCACAGCGCTTGAAATTCCTTTGTATGTTAATTTATGTTGATTGTGTCCTTAGACTTATGTTATTTGCATACTCACCCCTAACAAGAAGCTCTGCTTCATCTGATATACTATCTGCTGTGGTCTGTACCCTGCAGCCATATCTCCCAGCATGCATCAGAAGAATGTTCCTGATCATTAAATCTGCAGAAGATGCTTGCTGGAATAAGGGAGAGGAGAGGAAAAGAGAAAAGAAGAAAGAATGCAGTAACATCAGCTCCAAAATATCACAAACCATCATTTGCAGGACAGAGGCACAGGTTTTACTGAGTCTTTTCTAAGCATTTATTCCATTCAGCCAGTTAGCATGCAACCTGTATCCTAATTAAATTTAATTACAGTGAATATGAGTACATAAAGATACATTACGTTTAGGTGCACTTTTTAAAGTTTCTATTCTGTTTGAATCTCTGCTCATGTGGACTTCTTATCCCCCCCCCCTTCTTCTGTATTCTAAACACTGCCTTGGGCTTTTTCTGCACTTGCCATGCTTAATCTGTATTAGTGCTTCCAGATTAGCTTGATCAGGACCAAACGCAGTAGGAGGCATTTGCATTAAGCAGGCTGGAGGGCAGGAAATGCAGTCTAACGAGAAACGCAATGCAGATGCTTCAGCACTGTTCTGTATCAGTGGTTGTGAATGACCAGAGACAGCACTTCTGAAACCTGATGCAATTGGTCCCCGTCGATCAAATGTTGCACCTGGTAATGGGGGTGAAGCGTCTTTGCAGGCAATGAAAAGACACCATTGCTGTCAACATGGCCATGATTCTAAAGGGACTTTGAAGGCATCTTCTCAACCTTGCTGTTGTCACATGCTCCTTGATGCCGGAGTCCCTCATTCCTCAGCCATGTCAAACCTAAGGAAGAGGTTCTGCCAGGCATAACTACTTTTGAATTGTGTATGAAAGTTATGATTGGCATCTTATAATTGGAAGAGACAGGACACACAGAGTTATTCCATGCTAGGTCTGTGAAAGATTTGGAATATATATAAAATATATGGAATATATGGAAAGCTTTAAGAGGACAAAAACATCTCTTTGGAGAGGCCCTTTCTGCACTGGCCCACTGAAATCCGGATTAAGTAAATCCGTTTTTATGAAATGTGTCTCTAGCAAGATCCATCTCAAATAGAAACGGATCTAATAAGGCCCCGTACTTCTGTACTTGCTTGGGAAGGATGGATTGCGAGGAACACATTATGCCTTCGCAGTGCAGATGCAGTAGCACAGATTTCCAGATGGATCTGGCCTCCTGGAGGCCATGCTGCTCCAGGAGCCATGCACCTTTCCTGCTGTGTGCGGACCAATCAGTGGCGTGTCCGAGAGATCCCATGCCTGCCTGGCGCCGAAGCCTGCTTTTTGTGCATGGAATCACTACATTCAAACTTGCTGTCCCTCTGCCGCCATAGCTGGGCATCTGCCCAATGCGAAGCCCATGTGAGAGGGACTTCCTGGCTGGACTGTGCTTCTCCCACCTCTCTCAACATGGTGGCTTGCTACCACTGCCTCACTAAATACGGTGACTTCCTGTTCTGCCCACATGTGTTCTCTCTCTGGTTCATATGCGGAAGCGTCCTCCGTTGATGTGGATTTGGAGCTCAAGGACGGATTAAGTACCCATTAAGACTACCTCCAATCAGGGCTTCTGGAAAACCGGTTTAAGGGTCTCTTAGCACACATTAGAGATGGATCATGTGCAAGCCAATGCGGAAGCGGACTCCCCGATGTGTCTCTAATGGGTGCTGCAGTGCTGATGGGAATTTTGCAAGTGTTTTAAATGTGTGCTTAATGGGTATTAAGTGGCCAGTGCGGAAACACCCAGAGAGAGAGAGCTTAGTCTGCTTCATAGGGTTGCAAAATAGACAGCAATATTTGCATGTGTTAAGTCTTGACTAAGCAAGGTGTAATACCCCATCAACAGCTTTGGTGTCTGCATACAGATTCTGACCACAAAATACAATGGATGGAAATAAGGCTATTTGCACCAAGACCAACCTTTATTTAGTCTAATCACCAGCGACTGACCACTCAGGGATACTAATAGATGGAGCAAAGTTCCAGTTGTACCTATCGTGAAGCCTGATTTGGATTGTTATTGGCAGTGGGCAGGCTCATAAGTAGGAATGTGCACAAATGTGTTTTTTGACATTCGATTTTGACAAATCAAATGTTTGAACATTTGTATTTACGAACAGACGCTTTTGAATGTGGTAAAATTCTATTCGATACAAATGTATTTGTATGAATTTGTATGAATATCTGATATGAATGAATACATATCCAATATGAACAAATACATATCTGATATGAATAAATACGTATCCGATATGAATGAATACATATCTGATATGTATCCAAGATATGTATCTGATATATATCCTGTGACAAAAGCACTTTGAAAGCATCAAATCTGACCTGAATTCACTTTTAATGTGCTCTCAGTCCATGCCAAATGCACTCTAAATCTGTTGCAGATGTCTGGCACAGCCACTTTCCCACTTCCCTAGTTTAACAAATGTCCAAACTATTCGTAAAAATGTCCAAACTATTTTTTACAAATGGTTAAAACATTTGTATTTGTATGAATGTCAATGCACAATATTGTAACACTCAATTTGTGTATGAATGTCTGAATTTTTCCAAATTCATATGAATAACGAATGTTATTAATATATGTCACATCTCTAATCATAAGTTCATCAAAGTTCATCCCTGGTCACGTCCATTTGTAGCCCCTCCTCTCTCCACCCACTAGAATTCTCTCCTTGTGGGCTGGAATCTCTTCATTCAAAGCTGCTGCCCTGAAACCCTATTGGTCCCTTTCTCCCTCCCCCTGGACTGGACTTTCCTGGCAAGATCCCCGCCCACCAAGATTAGTAAAGTATAAGATGATGTCCAAAAGGCCACCACATACAGCTGGTTCATCCCCCATCAGTTCAACAGTAGGGTCCTCTCCACCAGGAGAATAGGATCAGTTACCTCCATCTTGCTGAAATGACATTGCCTTGCCTTCCTGAAATCACTTGCTTTCACTAGATCGCTGTCTTTGCCTATAGATCAGTGATGGCAAAACTTTTGAGCTTGGTGTGTCAAAATTCACAAGAAAACCTAGCTTAACTCAGGTGCTGTGTGACATCTAGAAATACCCATAATTTTGTGGTATTTGTAGCTCTAGTAAAAAAGTTATATTTTTGATACATGTATTTTATTAAAAGCAAAAACAAATAATTATTTACATTAGTGACTTTTGTTGCTGAATTTCATGTGCTAAATCTTCAGTTGAAAGTTGGTATTTTGTACACTTCAAGAACAAGCAAGCACTACATGCCCAGGTGCCTTGGCGACCATGTGTGTCACCCAAAAGGGCTTGGTGTGTCACCTGTGACACGCGTGTCATAGGTTGGCCATTACTGCTATAGATGGATCACCTTATCTAACACAACTATAAAGCTTGGCTTTGCTGTGAAACCTTTTTTCCTGTGTCTCCATTGGAAAGCTCCTCAGTTGCTCCAGTCCTTCCTACTATTGCACTATCACTCTCAAGTCCTCCCTAAATTGTGGAGGGTGGGATTCATTCCCTTGGCTGGTCACAAGCATTAGGCTAAATTAGGAAAGGTTTTCTTACTTTCTCTTTCCCCCTTTATCTCTAAGTTGCCAAAGTGTGCCTTGTAAATTGTAGTCCATTGGTATTTTCTTCCAGTGCCAAGCTCACGTTCCTTACTTGGTAAAGAGCTTTGTGCCAACGACATTGGGACTTCCTTCTGCTTTGCAGTTTGTATTCTTTTGCAGCGCTCTGCACAGTGCCTGTCTAATCTTGTTTTTTTCTTATTTCTTAGAGGTCCACCACTAATCCAGATTACTGCACCTTTAATATGAATCTGATCCAGATTAGCACTAGTCCACTGCAGACTATGTGGACTACATGAGGACTACAAGGCTCCTTGATCTGGATTACTAGGCAAGTGTAGAAAGGGTTTTCCTTTCAGAGCATTATATGGATCGACTATATAAATGGTGACACCGTCTCCCACCTTGGAGTGGGAAGCACATGAGGTGCTGGGGGGGGGAGGTGTCAATCAAATGGGGATGAAACAGTGAAAACCACATCTCATTCCAGCACAGGAAGTGTCCTGCCTCACAGAGCTCGGCAACTCACATATAAACAACAAGCACATTGTAAGAAACAGCAGGCTTTAATTACTCATTCACTGGCAGCTGTTCAGGACTTTACTCCAAGAAAGGGGCTATATCGAACTACAAAGTGGGAGAGAAACAGAGACTATCAGTTGCCATAAATCCAAACAGCAAGAAAGTAAGCCAGTCTCGAGTCAGAAGCACAAGTCAGTAGCATCAGGTAACAAGGTACAGCCAGGAGCAGGTTGGTTGCTGGCAACAGAGTTCAGATTCTTCAAGGTACCTTTATTCAGTATCGGATAGGGATGGGAAAAAATATTTGTTGACTTCAAGTTTGTAATTGAATCCAACGATTCATGGGAAAATCAAAAGGGGCCTGTAGTCTCCCCTTTGCCCACAAATTGAATGTATCCTTCCTGCATTATTTTCTGCGATTCCCAGATGGGGGCAACCCCTCCAGCTATGTGTGTACCTCCAGAAGGTCTAGTTGAGCCTCTGAGAAGGGCGTAGTTGTTGTTGTGGTGGTGGTAGCAGTGGCAGCAGTGGCAGAAGATGGGGCAAGGCAGGGTGAGGAGGATGGGGTTCTTCCCAGATTTGTGCACCCCCTATAACACTCTTCTTAGTGCTTTCTATGAGCCATTGTCTAGATCCTGCCTCAGTTAGGTCAGTGGGAGATTGCTGGCTGAATGACTCCAAGACAATAAATGACCACTCAGACACTGGGTTAGATGCAGACTTGGTGGCACATTGAAAGGAATAGGTGTTAAATTAAAAATGTTTAAAACTCATCGATTTCAGATGGATCTATCCTGAGCTTGACTAACCCTGGATCCAACCCACTGCGTCAGAGCATTGATTCCGTATTAGACTGTAAATGCAAACAAAAGATTGGGTAAAAGCTTACATCTAAAGGAATCAATAGGCAAGCATCACAGGAGCTTCAGTGGGATAAGAAAGCAATGAAATTGGTTTCAAGTGGCATTAGGAGAGGAAAAATTTTAATACGGTCTAATAGGCTTTGCTGAGCACTAAGACTGTGATGTATTTCTATATATTATAGCTGGACTGCTGAGTTTGTTTTGCAACGTACCATAAAAGCGCTATTTTAAAAAATCTGTTAAAGCTGAGACAGGATAACTATGTCGTTATTTGCTTTTCTTTCTTTTTCTTTCCTTCTTAAAATATAGAGTGGCAGATGATAAACTAATCTTCTTAAATTGCTAGTAGAGTTCTTGGAGCTGCTGTACTACACTGAATGACAATAATACATTGTCCCTTTCAGCTTTTAATACAGAATAGGATGAAGTTTATGCCAAATGCCTTCATGGCAAACGGTATCTTGATGAACTCAGTGCTTAAGAATATATCACCACGCTGCAAAGGTTTCCTTTCTGTTCTTTTGTAACACTACGGTGAACCCATAATAGGTTTGTTTTCCTCTAAAAAAATGTACATGATCTTCCTTCCTTCCTTCCTTCCTTCCTTCCTTCCTTCCTTCCTTCCTTCCTTCCTTCCTTCCTTCCTTCCTTCCTTCCTTCCTTCCTTCCTTCCTTCCTTCCTTCCTTCCTTCCTTCCTTCCTTCCACCAGCAGCCCACCAATAGCTTCTGGACATTCTCAAGAAGAAGACAAAGTCAAAACCTTCACTAGCTCTCAGTTTCCTGCAAATGGCCTTGAGAGGCATCTTTCCTGTCTTTCCAGCTTGGAGGAAATATCTAGGCATTCATTCTAGTATCCATTGTTAAACGTATCATCTATGAACTAGGGACATGCATGAATGTGGGTGTTTTTTTTGTATTCTATTCATATAGAATCAAATGCAAGAAAATTTGTATTCATTCGAATAAATCCCTTTTGAATGTGGTAGGATTTGAATTTGATACGAATCTTCAATACAAATTTGATTTGAATTCCCACTTCAAGTCCCATATGAATCCCATACTAATCCCGTACAAATCCACAATGAAGCTTCTTATGAATGTATCAAAACATTTGAATCAAATCCGAGTGTCAGTCTTTGAATGTAAAATGGTAAGGAGGGAATCCTGCATCTCCATTTGCCAGGAAGGGAGGAGGGCTTCCCCTGTCCTCTGAAGCAGGGTTCTCGGCTTTGAACTGGAAGGCAGAAAGGCTGAAGTCAGGAAATGGTGCTGAGGAGATCTGTAAGTCCCATGGAACGACAGTGGCATGAACAGAAAGGTCACACCACTGTGAAAGGGGGAAAAGGTAGACTGAAGGGCCCATGGAGCTCTTCAAACCTCTCTGCTGTTATGCTACCTTAATGATGCTTGAAGGAGCATAATGGGAAGAGGTCATGGCATCCAAGCAGGCACCATGCTTTCCCTCTGTACTGAATGCACAATGAGTGTGCAGTGTTAAGCAGACCCTGTGCCCTCAAGGTGCATCCAATGGAATTCTGTGATGCCATAGTGGTATTATGAGATGACTTGCCTTGGTCTCCAGAAAACCTGAAGTGTGAACACACACAGCTTTATGTCTGAAGATAGCTCTTCATAAAAGAGTTGCATGTACACCAATGCAGACGTGAACAGATTTGCATGATCCACTCCATTATCCCATTGATTGGACAGGGTGTTCTGCTGCACCAAGCCATCTTCTGGTTCTCAAAAGCAAAGGTGATGGAAAGGGAATGGTATCTGCCACTAAAAATGGAGTTTCCTTGGCTTTTTTCTAGCTGTGTTAAATTGCGCTTAATGAAGGTGTCTTAGTATTATGCCCCAATCGTCTCTTTGCCCCCCTCCCCCCCCCCCGCCATAAGCAAATGAAATACAAGCCTCCATTTCTCTTCTCCCCAAATGTGAGCAAAGTCTTCTTTGGCAGGAGAGAGGTGGCAGGATCAAAGCTTTGTCCAATGATGGCATGCATTGTGAATTCTGAGATAGAGGGCTTTGTCCTCAGCAAGGTGCTGTGATCAGTGCCTCACCTGTTTTTGCTGTCGAAGGAGCAGAGGGGAGGAGCACTTTTGGGGCTGACTGTCTGAGCTCTCGTCCCCAGAACTGTCTGTGTGCTCCCCCAAAACTGGCCCTCAATGTCACGCTGCTGTGCCCCAGTTGCTGCCCAGACTGTTGTGTCATTGAAACCACACTCTCCTTCTCCAAGGAAACTGGACTGGCAGGATGGGGCATGACACAAGGTGCCAGTGTGCTTGCACGACATCTCAGGCGACCCCAGAGCACTGGAAGAAGTGTGGATGGTCACGCTGCTAGACATTTGAGGTAGGTTTTGGTTAAGGTGTGGAGCACAATTTCATGCTCCACACCTAATCAAGAATTAGTGAACTTCTGGTGAGGTAGGCCATGCTTGGGGGCTGTAGCAGCTTTCTCCACATGCAGATTCTCTTCACCAGGAGTTCACTAATTATTGACTACTGTAGAGGCTGTAGTGTGAATAGGCCTCTGATTAAGTAAGCCTAGTGACAGACCAACAGACACTGATTTGGAACAAAGAGGCATGAATGGGGGCTTTCATTCCTAGCCCTTCAGACCCTTTAGAGGCTGGACATGAAGTTCATGAGAACTTTGGGGCTGGTCTGGTCTGGACCAATGCTAATGTGTAGAGGACCACTGTGGCCTGTGATCTGGAGCAGAAGGCCTGTCTAGTGCAGACCTCCTAATCCAGATCATGGCCTTTGAATCTAGAAAGGCCCTATGATAGTTAGGGTATATATTCTTGAATACACTATTTGCAGAGTGTCCCAGATGCCTGCTGATAACATGGCAGAAAAGGAAGGACTACACAGTTTGACTTCGGGAAGACAAAAAGGATGGGATATTTTGAGAAATGCAATATTAGAAGCGCAATCATTAACAATTCCTCAAAGAAGGAAGAATGGAAAACATCTAAAGAGACCAGGGTGGATAAACCTAGAACTTAAAAACTTGATAAAAAAGAAAAAAGAAATGTTTAAGAAATGGAAGGAGGGATACATATCTAAGGAGGAATATAATGAAATCAGTACAATCTGCAGGGCAAGTATCAGAAAAGCTAAAGCTAAAAATGAACTGAGGCTTGCAAGAGAGACTAAAAACAATAAAAAAGGGTTTTGGGGATATGTCAACAGCAAAAGAAAAGTCAAAGAGGTTTTGGGAAGTCTGCAGGGAGAGAATGGAGAAGTGATCGAAAGTGATCTTGAGAAGGCAGAGATTCTGAACTCCTATTTTGCATCTGTTTTTTCCAAGAGGGATAATGGACATGCAACAGTCCTTCACTGTACTGATGAAGGACTAGGAGAATCAAGACACAAAATCAACACTGAGAGAGTAAGGGAACGCTTAGCTAACTTAAACGAATTTAAGTCCCCGGGTCCAGATGGATTACATCCTAGGGTACTGAAGGAATTAGCAGAGGTAATTGCTGAACCACTTGCTGTAATCTTTGAGAAGTCATGGAGAACAGGAGAAGTCCCAGACGATTGGAGAAGGGCAAACGTTGTTCCTATCTTCAAAAAAGGGAAGAAGGTAGACCCAGGGAACTACAGGCCTGTTAGCCTGACTTCAATACCGGGAAAGATTCTCGAACAAATTATTAAACAACACATATGTCAGCATTTGGATAGGAATTCAATAATTAACAGTAGTCAACATGGGTTTGTATCAAACAAGTCGTGTCAGACCAACTTGATTTCATTTTATGACAAAATCACTGAATGGGTTGATCAAGGAAATGCAGTAGACATAGTATTTCTTGATTTCAGCAAAGCATTTGACAAAGTATCTCATGCGATCCTCATTGAAAAATTGATCAAATATGGGTTTGACAAGGCAACTATAAGGTGGGTTCAAAACTGGCTTAGTAATCGTACTCAAAGAGTGGCTTTAAATGGCTGCACATCCAAATGGAAGGAAGTGTCAAGTGGAGTACCACAAGGTTCTGTCCTGGGCCCAGTTATGTTTAATGTTTTTATAAACGATCTGGACGAGGGAGTTGAAGGGAAACTGATCAAATTTGCTGATGACACAAAGCTAGGGGGAATTGCAAACACCAGAGAAGAGAGAGAGAGGATTCAAAAAGATTTAGAGAAACTCGAACAATGGGCTGCAACTAATAAAATGGTATTTAACAAAGAAAAATGCAAGGTTCTGCACCTGGGCAAGAAAAATGAAAAAAGCACATATACAATGGGAGGAATTCGGCTGAGCAGCAGCACATGTGAAAAAGACTTGGGTGTCCTGGTAGATCATCAACTGAACATGAGTCAACAGTGCGAGGCAGCTGCAAAAAAAGCAAACGCAATCCTGGGGTGTATTAGGAGAAGCATAGAGTCCAGATCACGTGAAGTTATTATCCCCCTCTACTCTACCTTGGTCAGACCTCATCTGGAGTACTGTGTCCAGTTCTGGTCACCCCAGTTTAAAAAAGACGCTGACAAGCTGGAGCAGGTTCAAAGGAGAGCTACCAAGATGGTGAACGGTCTGCAAACCATGTCCTATGAGGAACGGCTTAAGGAACTAGGAATGTTTAGTCTAACAAAAAGAAGACTGAGAGGAGACATGATAGCTGTCTACAAATACCTCAAGGGTTGTCACAAGGCAGAGGGATGAGCCCTGTTCTCACTCTCTCAAGGAAGGACTAGAAACAATGGGGTGAAACTGCAGGGGAAAAGATTTAGTTTAGATGTTAGGAAAAAAATTCTAACAGTAAGAGTGATCAACCAGTGGAACAGGCTGCCACGGGAGGTGGTTGGTTCCCCTTCGATGGAGGTCTTCAAGCAGAGACTGGACAGCCATCTGTCTGAGATGGTTTAGGAGATCCTGCCTTGAGCAGGGGGTTGGACTCGATGACCCAGGAGGTCCCCTCCAACTCTACCATTCTATGATTCTATGATTCTATGAAAAGTGTTCGACAGAGAAATGGCAATTTTAACTAGATCTGACTAAACTTTAAGGGGAAATTTGCACTTTGGGAATTTCTTAAGGGAATGATATCTGAAGGGCTGTCATGTAGAAGATGGAGGATCAGCATTTGTGAAGTTTCTTTTAGGCAATTGCTTATTTCCAAAGCTCTCTGGTTGTAGATCTGCACAGCAGCTGATGCTGCCCCTTTTTTAAAATCAACTGCTGACTATGTGTCCAGTTTCCGTTCCTGTACCAATATATAGAGGTGATTCCTATCCCTGGAGAAAATGGGAGGAGTCCATCATATTATTTTTTCACAGGAATACTTTGAAAGGCAGCGTGCCTATTAGGACAATCCACAGACAGTTGGCAAATTCAAATGCTGAATAGATGCAAAATACAGGCGCATGATAGCTCACTGTTTAACATAAGCCTCCATTGCAGAGATCTTGCTAGATCTGTTGACATTTGTCTAGACCAATTTCACAAAGGACACAAAGCAGCAATTCCTCTGTTTTCACACCATTTTCAAGACCTCTTCTCTACTTCACAGCCCATCTACATCCTTGAAACTCTGAAGACGTGAAGAATCCTTATATTTCACTTCAGAAAGGTATCACCTTGGGGATACCAAGTTTGCAACTTGTCTACTTGCACAGCGCTTATTAGCTATGAAATATAGCGTATTCAGGAAGATTAATGTTTTTGATATAAAAATATAGATAGCTAAAAGGGTAACACCAAAAATTGGTCCACATTCTCCTTACCCTCTGAGAATAATTTACCACTTAATGTGCACTTTGTTGTTAAAGAAAATAAAAGTATCATATATTCACTGACTGTTTTTTATCACCTCATTGCCTTCAGAGATTCTAGCCAATGCTCAAGGAAGAGGTTTACAGCTGAATCCTAATGTGTCCTTAGGAAAGCAAATGTGTATTCAATCTACATACCTAAATGGCAAAGCTGATGCAATTGGCTGAATGGTAGTTTATCAAGAGGCACTGAAGCAGCAATATAACCGCTTCACAGAAATGCAGTTGTTTTAACAAAATGGATTTTTTTTTTAAATTTCATGACCCTATATAACCAGTCATGCCATTAACACAGGTACTGTGACCTAACAGGGGATACTTTTAAGTATTTGGTGTCAAAATCTACAGGAAGACAGACCAAGGAGCATTCTGGGAAAAGATCTACATAGGCATAGCAGTTAGGGATTTGTGTTATGTGTTATTTGGATGAATTTGGACAAATTTGGACATTCATATAGGAATCGAATGTCCAGACATTTGTACTTTAGTATTTGTACGGATATGGATATTTCCAATAAAATTTTTTGTGAGTTTAATCTGATTTTAATATTATTTTTGTTTTTGTTGCCTGTGAATTGCACCGCTTTCAACATGCCAACAGATAGCCTTTCAGCAGTATTGTTAAATATGCACAATGATGGAAGAACTCAAGATTACCAACTACTGAAGACTAGATGGCGAATTTGACAGATTTTGCAGAAATCCAACAACTAGCCAGATGCACATCACACTGGCTTTAAAAGAGTTGCATTGGCTGCTGATTTGCTACAAAGCCCAATTCAACATGCTAAACTTGACTTATAAGGTTCTAAATGACTTGGGCCCAAAATATCTAAAGGAATGCCTACTCCCATATTGACCCACCCGTGCCTTAAGATCTGGAGGCCCTCCTGATTGTCCCACCATCCTCAGCAGCGAAATGTGTGGGCACCTGGGAGAGGGCTTTCTCAGTTATGGCCCCCAGGCTATGGAATAGTCTCCCCCTTCAGGTGCGTCAGGCTCATTCACTGTATAGGTTCAGGAGGGTGGTGAAAACACAACTGTTTATTCTGGCCTTCAGTTAAATGAAGACACACTCTCCCTTCCCACTTGCAGACACTTTTATCTGTTTTAATATATTTGATTTTAAATGTTATTACCCACCCTGAGACCTTTGGGTATAGGACAGGATATGAATATAAATAATAAATAAATAAATAAATTGACTTTATGATTTAAAAAAAACCCATTGTTTTGTAAAAATTGAGAACTCTTTATTGACTTCCTGAGTAAGAAAGAAAAAGACTTTAAGCCCTGATGAATAACTTATAAGAAACGTAGTGGCTAAGTTGCTTAGAGAAGGTATTATGTTAAATTTACATATAGTTGCTAAGGAAGAGATTGGAAGTCATTCTTAATTATTCTTTCTTCTGTTTCAGGTTATTGGTTTTTATATCTACTAAGGTACTGTAATCTTTTATCTTTTCTAATTTTTCTTCTTAATGTTGTTTGATTTTTTTAAAAGCATGCCAACAGATTGATAATTTTTAAGAAATATGTAATAAGGAATCAATATGTATCTAGTCTTATAGAAACTTTTTATGTTCTAAGGATGTAAGAAGGCCATCAAACTCAAATTAAGAATTTTGCATTTCAGTGCTGGTATGCACAAAAATATGGATTTAATGTACAATTACATAACAACAGAAAAACTTATGCTGCATCTAGACGTCAGTTATTTGTTTCACTGTATTGGATATTACAGAATAAAGCATGGATACTTTGGAATATCCATGCTTTATTCTAGACCATCTAAATTAGGGATGTACATGAATATTTGTAATATTTGAAATTCATACAAATTTGGACATTCAAACTCAAATAGAGTTTTGGCACATTCGAAGACTGACGTTTGAATTTGAATAAAATGTTTTGATACATTTGTATGAAGCTTCGTATGAGATTCATATGCATTCATTTGGGATTTGTATGGGACTGAACATTCGTATTGAATACAAATCCTACCATATTCAAAGGTGGTCTATTCAAATGAATATGCATTTTCCTGCATTTGATTTGATATGAACTGAATTTTAAAAAAAATGTGCACATCCCTAATCCAAATATTGAGGAATAAATAACTAATACCTGCATGTAGCCATATAGATTACTAAATGAACAAAACAAACAGAACTAGGATATTCCCCCACCCCTCTTGTTCTGGGTATGCCACTGCATTCTAGCCATCAAACAAGATCATTCCAGTGGAGAAAGGATAGAAAGATGGATAGAAATGCAAAGGTGTGAGCAGTCAGAGATGAAGACAGGCTGAAGAATCAAGTGAAGGTGTAACCATGTCCCTAGTGGCTACATAGATACATCTATGTATCTTTACCAGCAATAATCTAGAAGTTATTTAACATTGCTTGGCTTCAGAAGGTACCAGAGACTAAACTCAGAACCTTCTACATGCTGTGGCTACTCCTGCCTCTATTTGTTTATTTATTTATTTGATTTTTATGCTGCCAATACCTGAAAGACTCAGGGCAGTGAAATGAACTTGCGCCTGAAAGTGGGGAGGAAACGTCATTTCCTAATTTTGTCAAAGGCCAGGGCAAAGAGGTGCATCTTCACTGCTTTCCTGAACACGTAAAGTGAAGGTATCTGATATACCTCAGGAGGGAAATTATTCCATAATCTGGGAGCCAACACTGACAAGGCCCTATTCTGGCTGCCTGCCCCTTTTGCTTCTGAGTATGGTGGTATAACCAGAAACCTCCTGGGTTAGCCATAAGAATTATGGTCCCCCTGGCAAAAATCGATCCCAGGTCCACTCCTCCATGAGAGATACTAAAGTTTCACTAGTACACCCTCCACTATGTCTACCAAGATCATGCCTCTCCCACCAAGTATTCCCCACCCCGTGGACAGTTCTGGCACATGTTTTCTCCCTATCTCTCCCTAAACCTAGGTAATTTTTTCCCTAACTCTCCCTAGACCTCTGTAATGCAGTAAATGTTGCTGAACTTCAGCTGTGGCAGTTGGCTGCAGATTTAAACATTAGCTATTCCAGTCTGGTCATGGGACCAACAGGTGAAACAGCAGGAATGCACCATAGTTCAAATTACTTTCAGGCAATCCTTATAATTAAAATGAGATGCACAGAATAATAAAATGCTACCATTGTAGAATTCTACCCTACCATGTGGAAATCAAAGCCCTTCGTCACCACGCTCTTTTGTGTGTTAATAGGGAGAGGGCAGGCATGAAGTGTGAGATAGACCTTGATATTAAGGTTATCCTTCCCCATTACATTCAATTAGATGTAATATCTCTTGCCATTATTTTTTTCGCTTTAGCTGTCTGAATGCCCACCTGCCATTTTTCAGTAACTACAGGAATAATCTTTGTACATAACATTAAGCCAAATTAAAATAATTGCATGACCGAGTCCCACTACGTTTGATGCATTTAATGATTAAGCAGCAGAGTTTTTATTTTTTATTTTTTTTAAAAAAATTGCTCGCTCACCCCCCCCCCTTCCAGCTCTTCAAAATGCCACTTCGTAATTATTTTTACAAAACCCTTTGACAGTCAAGGTGTATGGTCTCAACAGAGATTAAAGGAGTGAAGGGAAGCAAGATAATGTAATGTTAAACTGTGGATACAAGAAAGAAAACCTGCAATTTCAGAAATATAACATTGCTGGTTTTCCCCCCGTTAACTGAGCACTTTTATTCTTTCCTGTTTTAGTACTGTGGTACGTTTAAATTTTACTCATTTCTGTACTGTATATTTACATCATACTGTTTTTAGGGTAAAATGTACCAACTCTAATGTCCCCCACTCTTTCTTCCACCCTCCCCAATAACAGATCATGATAGCAGTCTTCAAATTTCTGAAAGGCTGTCACAGTGCAGAAGGATTGTCCCTATTTTCAATTACACATGATGGAAGGGCTAGAAACAGCAGTATGAAACTTCAAGGGAGTCAATACAGATTAGATATTAGAAAAAACTTCCCGACAATGAGTTTGATCTGTCAATGGAATAGGTTGCCACAGGAGGTAGTGAGCTCTCCTTCACTGGACTTCCTGCACTGAGCAGGGGGTTGGACTCAGTGACCCCAGAAGTCCCTTCCAAGGCCATGGTCACACAAGTGTTTCAGGTTGTCCTAAGGCCTTGTTACTCATATTAATTATATTTAAGTCATTTTCCAAGCTGGCCCACCCCCGTTATACCCTCTTAACTTGGAGTCCTGTTTTTAGAGGACTGACAAGGTCTGAGGCAACCCTGGAATTCCAGGCTGTCTTTGCTTCCTCAGGAATGGGCTAAAGGAGGCTGAACTGTGCTGTGGTGGGTGTGGTCCAGTCTTTCCTTCGGCCAATCAGCACAGGTGGAGTTCATGAGGCACTTCCCCTTCTCTCCTCAGTTTATGTGTACGATTCCTTTATCTTGTGTCTTTACGCAAATGTATTATTATTACTATTGTTTTAAAAATTAATCGCACAGAGAAGAAAAGCACATAATAAAGGAAGAGGGCCATGGAGGTGAGGGAGCAGGCTTAAACAAGAACTGCAAACACACACCCTCACCTCCCTTGAGTGACAGCCTCCTTTAGCTCATCCCCCTACTCACACTTGAGGAAGCAAAGATGGCCTGGAATGCCAGGATGGGTTGAGTCCTTTCCAGTCCAGTAAAAAATGAGGACTACAGTTAAGAGGATCTAATGGGGGTAGGTTGGCTTGGAAAAGGAATTAAATAAAAATAATGTGAGTAACACGACCTGAAGACTACCTGAGGTAATCTTAAACTACTTGTGTGATCAGGGCCTGGGAGTCCCTGGTGCTACTTTTACTCCTTTCATGTTTCAGCTGCAAAAAAAGGTCGTCCCAGAATTGACAGGGTACGTCATGTTATTGATGGAGTTTCCATTCAGGAATGTCCAACTGGAGGGTAGAAAGTCCACCAATAAAATGGATAGAAATGAAAAAGGTATGAACAGTCAGACCTGGAGATAGAAAGAGGAAGGTTTAAAGTGAAGGTGTGACCACAGCCTTGGGCATGGCTTTGGAGAGGGTGATGATCTGAATCCGTTTCAGCCAGGCGTAGTCGTGACATTGAAACTGCCTTGGTCAACCTTCCGCTGAGGAAACAACATCCCCTCCTCAAGCAGGCACTGTCAATGTTTCGGTCATCCTTTTAACCTGTTTTTATTATTATTATTTGATTGTGACCCACTCTGGGACCTTTTGGTTTAGAGTGGGTTAAAAATATAAGAAACCAAGTAAATAAAATAGTGTATAATAGAGTCCCTGAGCCAATACCAGACCCAATGATGCCATAGCAGTTACACTCTTAAGATGACAGCAAAGGAAATGCAGCATCAGCAAGGAAAGCAAACAGACAATGACTGATATTACAGAAATTCAAAGATGGTGACTTTGCTATGTGCTGAATACATGCCTACATGAGCGTTGTTTCTGCTATTCTGCTGAATGTTTCACCAGTATGGTTGGTATAAGATTCATGGCCATTTTTTCTTTATTCTCTAAAGTAAACATTCCCATGCATCAATTAACTCAAATGAGATACTTAATACGTTAAGCCAACATTTCATCTCCTTTTCTTTTAGCTTGACTGTAATTACACGTCTGAAATTTTGCAGCAAAGACAAGGTAAATCATTTCCTGTTGGATTTTGTTTTTCAGAGACAATAGACTTTAAATCACGCTCACCGCCCTCATGCTTTCAAAGTGTCCTCCGTCTTTCTCAAAATCAATAGGTTGCCCATTCAGAGTCCAGTGGAACATGACATCTAAGGTGGGGTCATGAATGGCTTTGCAGCTGAGGACGATACTTTCCCCAACTGTTAGCTCAGTTCTTTTAGGTGCCAGATCGATCCTGGTAGGCTCTAAAGAGAAAAGGGGAATTAGTGCCAGGTTTCCACTCAGATCAAAGAAAGAGTTGCAGGCACTGTGTAGGCTTAAAAAAAAAAAGTTTTAAAGATTTAAAGCATATTCATGCCAAACTCCAAACTGAAGGGCTACAGATTTCCATCTCAGCTGGTCCCTCTAGGGAACGGATCTAAAATCTGCACAATTTCTGCTTCTTTTCAACACACTAAGAACATAAGAGGAGCCCTTCTGGATCAAGCCACAGGCCACCTAGTTCAGTATTCCACCCCACACAGTCGCCCACCAATTGCTTATGAGCATTTCAGGCAGAAGACAAGGCAAAAATTCACCTGCTCTTGAATCCCTGCAAATGGCCTTTAGAGGGATCTTGCCTGTTTCCCCAGCCTGGAGGATGGACCTAAGCATCCATTTTAGTAGCCTTGATACACCTGTCATTCATGAGTTTGTCTAACCCTTTTCTAAAACTATCCAGACTGGTTGCTGTTGCCACCTCTTCTGGCAGCAAATTCTGATGACCCACACTGAAGAAATACTTCCCCTTGTCTGATCTGACTCACCTATCCATCAGCTTCATGGAGCTTCATTAGACTAGCCATGGAACCACCAATGAAGCATTCTCTGCCCCACCCCTTGAAATGTGAGTAACAATTCTGTAAATTAGCATACATATGAGCACAGCCACATGCCAGCACACAATGATTATTCTTCCTTATAAACAGAAGTTATGAACATAAGAAATGTCCTGCTGGATCAGCCCAGTAGCCCATCTGGTCTAGTGGCCCGTCCTCACAGTACCCAACCAATCAATTGCATAGGGAAGCCCACAACAGAACCTGAGCACAGCAATATTATCTGCTTACAGTCCCCTGCCTACTGACCTTTTTTTGATGAATACTACCTCCTACTTCAGAGGCAGCTTTATTACATAAGCTCTACTAGCCACTGCCAGCCACTATAAGCCATGGAAAACACTCTCTTCAAAGACTTTACTTAAGGTCCTTTCTGCATTTATCTGCAATTAATCCTGGATCAGTGGATCTGAGTTGCCTGGCCCAGTGATCCAGAACGCAAGGAGGTTTAAGTTAAACTGCCGTTGCAAAGCTCATTCACACCTTTTTTTATTTATAATTTTTATTGCATTGCATGCAATATTGTATTGTATATGTATACAAACATAAAACATCAAATTAGGGTTCCCATAAGAAAACTCTTATATGAGTAATCAATATTATTAAATTGTAAAATGTTGTTGCCTTCCAAAATTCTTCTGAGGCTACTCCTGTATTTCTTCTTTAATGCTCCCTGTTAACCACCCTTTCTTCATTTGACTATCATCCTGGGTCTCTCATTTTTCAGATTTAGCAATTATAAATCAATGTTCAAGTTCCTGTGGAAAGTCAGTAATGGCCTTCAAGTCTTTAGCAAACTTATCCACTTTTCTGTCGTCATTAAATTTGTCATGCAAACTTCACAGCTGCATCCATATAACTCTGAAAGCTAGCAATGAAAGTTCATAGCCTAGGGGCTGGTGTGTGTGTGTGTGTGTGTGTTTGGTGATGCACTATGGCACACTGCAGAAACACACTCATACACACACAGTAATTGCAAACACAGCAGGTGGCCTTCTGTGTGCCCCCTGTTTTTGGATCAGGGCCCTGTTCCCTCTGGTTGTACAGATTGAATGCTACTACCATAGATGGATTAAGGGCCTTCTGGATCTAGATCAGGCTCTGTCTCAATGCTGATGGAAATGGACTGGGGGAGGGGCTCCTAGATCCACATTAACATGGACCCTTAATTCAGATTAATGGTTTGTGCAGGACTACAGCCGTAGACACTACCAGCATAGTGGTGGAGTATGTTTTAGTGCCCCACTGCTATCCTTTCAGGGGATGATCCAGCGCATGCAGAGCCGCTTCTGGAATGGAAGCGGCTCCAGAATGTGCATATTAGGGATGTGCACAAATACTCATAACATTCAAAATTTGACCAAATTCAAATCGAATGTTGGCACATTTGAAGACCGACATGCGAATTCAAATCAAATGTTTTGATACATTCATATGAAGCTTCCTATGGAATTAATATGCTATTCATATGCATTCTTATATAGGATCTGTATGCTATTTGTATGCATTTGTATGGATCTGAAGATTTGTATCGAATACAAATCCTACCACATTCAAAGGGGATCTATTCAAACAAATACGAATTTTCTTGCATTCAAATCCATACGAATCAAATACAAAACAAAAACAAAAACTGTGCCTATCCCTAGTGCATATGCTCCAAGTAGAAGCATACCTAACTGGTCTTTTTGCACATATCCCATATCAAAAGCCAGTCAGAAACTCTTCTGTGTCTTACCTTTCACAAACACTGAAGCTGCTATTTCTGCAGAACCAAATACATTTTCTCCTCGGCAGACGTATCTTCCCTCATCGTATTTGGAGGCATTCAGGATTCTCAGGCTACCATCTGGAAGAACAGTTATCCTGAAAATTATAAAAAAGGTTTTTATCCTGAAATAGCTTGTACAGACTTAAATCAAATGCCGACAACTTTTGGAAGAGCTGTCTTTTACACCTCATAAAGAGAATTCTGAATGTCTGCCAGGGTTTCTTATTGGCAACGGTGAAAATGCCAATTGGATTTGCTGGTCTTTTAAACAGGACCGAAATAAATCCTTTTTGTTAGTCTGCTTTTTTGTACTACAAAAGATCTAAACTTACCAAAAAGATAAGTCTTCCTAAACTTAATGCAGGATAAAACCCAGGATTCTCCCAGGTCTATATTGGGAGTGCTATATGTATCCAGGGCATTCCAGGGCTATCAAGACAATAACCCAAAACTTTGCTTTTATGGGAAATCTGAGGCCAATTTGCACTTGGCCCATAATATACAATATAGCAATATTTGGTAAGGTGCCCCTGCACTTGCAGGAGGTGTTAACAACCCAGAAATGCCTCTTGCATTACGAGATGTTATCCTATCATCTACTAGCTGTGGTGCCCAACCCTAACCTTTCCTGTCTCATTCCTAACCTGAACCATCCAACCACTCGCACAATTTCTGGTCTGAGGGGTCATTTGAAGTGTTGTGCAAGTGTGCTGGCACCTGAAATGACCCCAAATCCGACTGCGCATTGATGGCACCAATGCATGCTCAGTCACACCAGGCTCCGGAAACAAGATGGTGATGCCCTGCTGGTGATCAGACATGTGCCTGGGCACAGGTAAGTCTCTGGGCACATGGAATTAGGGCAACATGTACTAGTGTTTTCAAATGCAAATGCTAGTACACATTAGTCTATCATGCACTTTTCCAGTCCAGCAGATGGAAAGCCAAGTGTGAAAATGCCTCTGGCAATGATGTCTGCTGGTTCCTTGTGTTATTGTTCCTGTTGCAAATACCCAGATGCTAGCCAAGCATGTGGTAAGAACAAAGGGGACAGGTGCAGGGCTGATATCTGGATATTTGGAATAGAAACAATAATGCAAGGAACCAGCAGACAGAGGCAAAAGACCTTTCTGCACTTATTTGTCAACCTGGAACTAGAAGCTGCTAAGAACACATCATCTGCATGGGACTAGTGTAGATCTGGATCAGAGCTCATTTATCTGGATTAGTGTAGACCAGACTACACTATGCTAACATTCTCTGTCCCTGATCTGGATCAAGGAAGGGGCATCCATGCATAGAACAGATATAGAAAGAATGTGAGTGTGATGTTGAGTGACATACACAGTACATTGTGACTGGAAGGACGTCTTTGTAGTGGCTATGCAACAGTGGCTGCATTGACATCAATGGTGTTTTTTCGGTGCCTGAGAAGACACCTCTCATCTTTGGTGAAAGTGTCTTCCTGTCACCTCATTCCCTTGCTACCTGGATGTATTGTTTGATTGGCGGGTACATGCCCAATTGCATCAAATGTTGGGGTGCTGTGGGCCAATCACATCACTCTGTGGGCAGTTCATATGACAGTAGTTTGCAGCCACTGATCCAGAACATTGCTCCTTAGTGCACACTTCTTGTTCTACAACCCACTCAATGCAGATGTCTCTGTACTGTATGTTGTTGATCTGAATCTAGTTAATTTGGATTAACTAAAATGGATTAACCAAGGTAAGTGCCACCTGATGAGGGCTGTGGAAGGAATTGTAGGATCAAAAGACATTCCCGAAAAGTGCCTCCTGCCACCTGGAGGTAGAGATGTGCATGAATATTCAAATGCACCCAAAATTCGATTGAATTGACCAAATTTCACCATTCAGGTTCAAATAGAATGTCCTTAAATTTGAATTTAAAGGTTTGATTCAAATTTCAAATTTTGGATCTATTCATCCTAATTACTCAGTCATTTGTATATCTACCGGTTTGTACACGATGCATACTTGAAGATTCACATCTTTCGCGCATCCGTACACATTTGTAAGGATCCATACGGGATGAAAGTGGGTTCCATACGGGATAACTACAGGATGCACATGGGTGTGTACGGATGTGTACAGATGTATATGGTCCAGGGGAAAATGCATACGGGCATTTACGAATCTTGTCAACACTCGTAAGTGTAAATTCAAATGAAAAATTTGAACGAACAGATTTGAATTTGCTGAATTCAAATTGAATTTGGTTAAATTTGAATTTTAAACATTCAAATCGAATTGAATGTTGGGGTATTCAATTTGAATTGAATCAAATCCCCAAAACTGCATTCATGCACAATCCTACCTGGAGGCACGCTTTATTAAAGTTGAAAGTAGTGTCCTTTTCTTTTGGGCATCTGTGTTTTCAAGAAGACATTTATCTTTCACAATTAGAATCTGTAACTTTATCATGAAAAGATGTTTTAATATTATGTATCAGATGCCCCCTTTCAATTTAACAGTGGCCTTAAAAATCAAATGTAAAAAAAAAAAAAATCACTGTAAGAAATAAAAGCAGATGGGCTAAGAAGTGGAAATTAATTGCACACAGTCCAAAGATGATTTATAGACCGTTCCATACCAGTACAGCACAAAGACGAAAATGAATTCTGGATACCAATGCATATTATTTTAATTTATTATGATTGTGCAGCATATTATTTAAATGAAGTCCAAGGCTCTATGAACGGAATTAAACTTTATAAGAAATGCGGGGCTGTTCCTGAAAAATCACCACCCTATTAGGGACCCCCCCCCCCGATTCTGAAATGTGAAGCATCATTTTTGTAATGTCCTAACTGGACTAAGGACCTTTCCGCACTGTGCCTCTAATAGCACCCTAAGCACCTGCATTTGTTTCTGAGTAAAACAAAAGGAAACAAATGTTTGACTCTCCTATCCCTACGTTTATCTTTTTGCTTTCTAGCAACCTCTTTTTCATCCATATATAACAACCAGCTTCCCTGCTGCCATCAGTAACTGGAGCCTTTAAAGTTAAAGAAAAACACTCTGTCCAGCCTTCCACGGATACATTTTTGCAGATTAGAGATGAGGGGGAGGGAGAAATCAAGTTGAAATAAAAATGGAGCAGATATATGCAGGCCAATCAAGCAGATGATTGGATGCAGCTTTCTAGTCAGACACCACTCAGGTAGATAGTGTCCCATTTGGAGTCTGACTGTAGAATCAGAAGATCACAGAATTTGCTCATGATTAATAGTTCAAATACTGTATTGCCATATATATATATTTTTAAATATAGTTTTTAAATATTTTGATTATTTTAAGAACAAACAAAAAGCAAAAATATCAATTGCAGATGCAGTACACAGAGGGGGAAAGAGAGACAATGGGTACCTCCAGACACACTTAAAGATTTGCAGTAGCTGGACAAAACACTAAGGGCTGTGAATATTTAAAGTGGTTAGATGTCAGGGCTGCTTGTGACCTCCCACAAATCTGAGGCCTCTTCTCACTAGTGCATAATTAGTGCACCTCTGGGGAAGAGCATATGCACGTCGAATGGGCTGTTACAGCCTACAAGCGTGCCCTCCCTCCCCTGAAGTGCACTAATCATTAATTAGGTGTGGAGCACAAAATCATGTTCCACACCTTTACCAATGTTTACCTAACCTTAACCTAAAGCATCCAGTGGTGCAACCATTTGCTCTTGCTGGCGCTCCAGGGTCATTTGAGGTGCCACACAAGTGCACTTGCAACTCGGATGACTGCAGATGAGACTGCGCGTGCACAGAGCATCTGCGTCGTTAAAGCGACGGCAGCGATGCACGTGCAATGATGGAGGCACCACTGCCAAAATGGCGGCACCCAGAGGAGGACTGGGCCCTGGGATCGAACAAGGTGAGTATCCGATCCAGGGAAAAGCGAGCACGTAAAGTTGACTAGCGCTCAAGTGTGAGCGCTAGTCAAGGTTGGTTCCATTTTCCATTTCCATTTATATTTATATACCGCCTTTCCAAAAATAAATTTTCGCCCAAGGCGGTTTACAACAAATGGAAAAAACAAAGATACAATACAAATACAATCATAACATCAAAGAAACATGACAGATAAATATAATCAGCAACTTAAATCAGAGACAAGGTAGTTCATCACACTCCTTTCCCATCCAGCAGATGGGAAGGATAGTGCAGAAATGCCTCTGGCAGTATTCATCCATACACACCCCTATTCACTTTTACTAACTCACCTCACGGCTGCACCCACACTTTCACCCGCACTCTCACCCTATCTTAGAAGTTAATGAGACCAGGCAAACCCAGGTGAGTGGGAGAGAAGCAGCAGGGGAGGGGGGAGGGGAAGGAGGGGAGAGGGGAGAGGGAGTTTTGTCCACACAGGAGAGGCGTGTGGTGAAAGCATGCGGAGAACAATCACAGAAGTGGAAGGGAGGGAGAGTTTTATTTGCATGGCAGAGAGACATCAGACTGAGTAGTAGTAACCAAAGGAAAACAATGTTGTTGAAAACTGACCACATACATTGTACTGTATGCAGACTTTTTCAATTGTTGCTGCATGATATTGTCATGTTCTGCTTCAACACACAAAGCAGTCCTTCAGGCCTCCAAACAGTACATTAACGTCGTGGTCCATCTAAATAGTAAGAATAGTTTGGATGGGGAACAAAACTAATGAGGAATTACTGGGAAAAAAGGAGCAGAAAAAACTTTTAAGGATTCCATAATGAGAAGAAAGCGGTGGGATTATACAAGCTCCAATACTAGAATAATAAGCAAAATAAATTAGGAATGGTACCTGGCCCACTGATCTGGATCAGCGTCAGGTGATGCTGATCTGTGCAGCTCAAAGCTTGGATGAGCTTCAAACCTGCACTCCCACAGGTTGGGGAGCTATCCTCAGGTCCTGTGTGGGTATTTGGCTGCATGCTATGGTGTGCTGCTCAAAAGCAACCCCCAGTAGTCCCAGAATATAGAAGTGTGCCTTCTGCATACCTCCCATGTCCTGGATCAAGGCCAATAGTCCACTGGTAGTCCTGTTTGGACTGCCAGCGATCCGGATTATAGCCTCCCTAATCCAGATCAGAATCCATCGAATGCAGGGAGAGCTAGATCAGCAGGGGATGGAACCTCCATGATCCACATTAACATGCAGATATAGAGGCCCAGTTATGTACTAGCATGGACCCTTAATATGGATTAAGGATCCATGCAGCTGCAGCCAAAGCTTGGACCAAGAATAGCTGAAGGTAAGGGAAGAAGTGTTATTATCCACATGGAAGATAAAGTAGAAAAGATCAGAGAAAGTGACATCACAGACAGTCTCTACCTGCGGCGTTCAGATATTCTATATTACTCTATATAATTTTGTTGCAATGAATCCTAATGGAAGACCTGAGCTAGTATCAATGCTTTACACCACTTCTTAATATTACATACATGGTACAACAATCAAACTCCAGTCCACCTTACTTTGGAAGACTGAGAGACTCAGAACCAACCCTTCACACAATCATTGCACCTTGCAGGCAGGCTTACTTGGTAGAAGATGTTCCTTTAGATACAACCCTTTTTGGCAGTTAATCATTATGTCATACACATATAATGAAATCCCCAGCTCGGCCCATTGTGAACCTTTTTATGGATTGATCGTCTCAGAGGTAGAATTAGGAGCTATTTTCCAAGAAAACAAAGTCTGGCCGAGATCTGTCAGGGCTTTCCACATCAAAAGAATATATTGTACGACCCTATTGAGGCAAAATAAATTACAACTTTGTTGTTGCATGCAGTGTACAAGATTTAGTGGGTGAGAAAAGTCTCATTGCCATGAAGAATGGACTACCATTTACGTGAAATGTGAATTCAGTCCCTGCTCAAAGCAATTCAGCAGATAGGGTAAACAGGTATCAAAGAAAATCCAGGGGCAACGAAAGGTCATGGGTGCTTGCACACTGGATGTTACATGGGGAGTGCGAGGGAGGAACTGCTGGAGAACCAGTATTTGGCAACCAAGAGTTATTCCTTCTGTTTGTGTTGCATATATTTTCTTGTTTGCTTCTGTTGTTGTGCATTATACAATCTAACCTCAGGGTTATGAAGTCATGATTGACTGCTGCAAGATCAAAACAGAGAAGGAGACCCTCAATTCAGGAGAAAAATACATGCTTAAGTTGCCAGAGTCAATCTATGTTTAAAGAATCCAAGGGATTGGGCTGTGAAATGCCACTGTGGAATACTGGGCGCATCAAACTCTTGCAGGCATAGATAATACCTGGGTAGATGGAATGGGAGGTTTACAGAACTTCATTTAAACACTATAATCAGGCAGTATCATTCAACAATGGCTATTCAGTTGCTTCTGAAATGCAGGTTCCAGTCAGGTGCAGCAAGGAATGATGGGAGGTTTAAGCAATGGTGGCTGGTATCCATTCCAGGTGGTAGGGCAGAAGACCAGGCAGCTAAAAGGGGGTACTGCTAAGAGTCAGAATAAGTAAACACTATGTGAAGCATTATAGGGCTTTTGTTATATTCAAACCCACAATAAACCTGACCCGAATAGACATAATGGATTGTATAAACCTTCACAAACACTGAATTTAAATATCAAAGAAGGAAAAGGGGAGAATAGATTTAAATTCTGAGTCACTGATTGAAGAGCTTTGCCTTTAGCAAACTTGTAGTTCAGAAATGTGTGAAGGACCATAATTGGTCCATACCTTATTACAATTAGAATGTAGAGATGTGAATGAACCACATGAATGAGAATGTTCACATGAAGGGAACCCTCACATCCCCTCCTTCGTGTCCTGGTGTGCCTCGCCCCCACTTACCTTCTGCCACTGCTGCTACCTCCTTCAATGACACCTCCACAACTGCGCCCCACCTCAGAGGCCCAAGCCAGCCTTCTGGAAGGTGCACGCGCAACTGGAGTAGTCACCTGACTCAAGAATAATTTAGTATCATCAGCAAACTTTGCTAATTTACTATGTACCCCTTCTTCTAGATCATTGCTGAATAAATTAAAAAGCATTGGTCCCAACACTGAACCTTGAGGAACCCCACTTTTTACCTCTTTCCACTCTGAGAACTGGCTGTTTATTACTACTCTCTGCTTCCTGCCTTTAAGCCATTCTTCTTCTTCTTCTTCTTCTTCTTCTTCTTCTTCTTCTTCTTCTTCTTCTTCTTCTTCTTCTTCTTCTTCAGTCCTTAGATGAACTATCAAGTTATGGTCTGACTAGGGCCCTTTCTGTACTTGGTCTTATTCTGGAATATATCTGTCTGCAGGCTGGTGCAGGCTATGGCACACTCCAGATGAGACCTGTCATAGTCTGCATTAGCATGCAGACCACAGACCGCTCTTCCAAGATATATTCCAGAAAAATCCAAGAGCGAAAAGGGCCCAGGTCCTGGCTGAAGCACGAATAGGGATATCCAAGTTTGAGGACATTGTCATAAATGCACCTATTGTTACTTTGCCTCCCCTGCAAGGGCTTCAGAAGATCAGGTGAGCACAGGTCAAGTTCTCTATAACCATCCCTGGAGCTTGACAAATTAGAACATAAGAACATAAGAGAACATAAGAACATAAGAGAAGCCTTGCTGGATCAGGCCACAGCCCATCTAGTCCAGCATCCTGTCGCACACAGTGGCCCACCAAATGCTCATGGGCATCTCAAGCAGAGACAAGGACAAACCTTCTCCTGCTCTCGAGTCCCAGCAGATGGCCCTAGAAGCGCCCCATTTCCTCCCCCCCCCTCAGCCTGAAAGATGCACCTAGGCATTCGTTCTAGTAGCCATTGATACATCTGTCATCCATAAATTTGTCTAACCCTACCTTAAAGCCATCCAGACTGGTAGCTGTCACCACCTCTTCTGGCAGCCCATTCCATAGGCCGATGACCCTCTGTGTGAAGAAATACTTCCCCCTGTCAGACCTTACGCTCCTACCCATCAGCTTCATAGAGTGCCCCCTGGTTCTAGTGTTGTGCGATAGAGAAAAGAAATTTTCTCTATCCACCTTTTCTATGCCGTGCATAATTTTATATACTTCAATCAGGTCCCCTCTCAAACGCCGTCTCTCCAGACTGAAGAGGCCTAGACGTTGCAGCCTGGTTTCGTAAGGGAGGTGTTCCAGACCCTTAATCATTCTGGTTGCCCTTCTCTGCACCTTCTCTAGTTCCACAATATCCTTTTTGAGGTGTGGTGACCAGAATTGTATACAGTATTCCAAATGTGGCCTCACTATAGATTTATAAAGGGGCAAAATGACACTTGCTGACTTATTTTCTATTCCCTTCCTAATTATTCCCAGCATTGAATTTGCTTTTTTTGCTGCTGCCGCACACTGGGTTGACACCTTCATTGAACTGTCCACCAAAACCCCGAGATCCCTTTCCTGGCGTGTTGCAGAAAGCTCAGACCCCATCAGTTTATAGACGTAATTTGGATTCTTGGCCCCAATGTGCATTACTTTACACTTGTTAAGATTAAAGCACATTTGCCACTTGGTTGCCCACTCACCCAATGCTAAGAGATCCCTCTGGAGCTCTTGGCAATCTCTTTCAGATTTTACTACCCTAAATAATTTAGTATCATCAGCAAACTTTGCTATTTTACTATGTACCCCTTTTTCTAGATCATTGATGAATAAATTAAAAAGCATTGGTCCCAGTACTGAGCCTTGAGGGACCCCACTTTTTACTTCTTTCCACCCTGAGAATTTGCCGTTTACTACTACTCTCTGCTTTCTGCCCTTAAGCCAGTCACAAATCCAGGACAGAACCTGTCCTTTTATTCCATGGCTGGTGAGTTTACTCAGTAGCCTTTGATGTGGGACTTTGTCAAAAGCCTTCTGAAAGTCCAGATAGACAATGTCTACTGGTTCACCTTTATCCACATGTTTATTGACACTCTCAAAGAATTCCAACAAATTTGTGAGGCATGATTTACCTTTGCAGAAGCCATGCTGGCTTTTGTTCAGCAATGCCTGCTGCTCCATATGCACACTAATTTTGTCTTTAATAATGGTTTCCATCACCTTACACGGAACTGACGTTAAGCTAACTGGTCTGTAGTTGCCTGGATCACCCCTGGATCCTTTTTTGAATATTGGTGTTACATTTGCTACCCTCCAGTCCTCAGGTACGGAGCCTGATGTTAGGGAAAGATTATATATTTTTGCTAGAAGGTCAGCAATTTCGCATTTGAGTTCCTTAAGGACTCTTGGATGAATACCATCTGGTCCCGGTGACTTGTTCACATTTAGTTTATTAAGACATGCCAGGACCTCTTCCTTGGTTATTTCTGTACAGTTTAACTCTTCAGAAAACACAGGCTCAGCTACTGGCATGTGTCTTCTGTCTTCCTCCGTGAATACGGAAGCAAAAAATTCATTTAGTCTCTCTGCAATCTCCGTGTCTTCTTTAATTACCCCTTTCTCTCCTTTACTATCTAGTGGTCCAACTGCTCTCCTGGTTGGATTCCTACTTCTGATATACTTAAAGAAGTTCTTGTTATTTCTTTTGATGTTTTTAGCAATGTGCTCCTCAAAATCTTTCTTAGCTTTCCTAATGGCCGTCTTGCATTCGTGTTGCCAGTGTCTATGTTCCCTCCTGTTCTCCTCATTTGGACAAGCCTTCCATTTCCTAAATGAACTCTTCTTGTTTTTAATGACTTCATCTACTGCATTTGTGAGCCACATTGGTTTCTTCTTGGACCTAGAAGTCCCCTTTCTTCTTTTAGGAATGCATTCTAGTTGCACTTCCGTTATTGTGTTTTTAAGCAGTCTCCATGCATTTTGAAGTGATTTAACTCTTTTGACTTTCCCTTTCAATTTCCTTCTCACTAATTTCCTCATTTTGGGGAAGTTTCCTTTGTGAAAGTTTAAGGTCTCTGTGTTAGACTTTATTAAGAACTTACTCCCTGTATTTAAGTTGAAGGTTATTGCATTGTGGTCACTGTTCCCAATTGGATCAGCTACAGTGACGTCCTTTACCAGGTCCTGAGCATTACTTAGGATCAAGTCCAGGACTGCATTTCCCCTGGTTGGTTCCATGACCATTTGTTCCATGGAACAGTCATTTAGCAGGTCTAGGAATTTTCTCTCTCTTTCCTGAGTTGAACAGGAGTTCACCCAGTCTATGTGAGGATAATTGAAGTCCCCCATTATAACTACCCTATCTTTATGGGCTACCTCCTTTACCTCCTTCTCCAATTGTTCATCTCCTTCGGACGTATGGTTGGGAGGACGGCAGCATGTCCCTATTGTTAGACTTCCTTTTTGGCTTGGTATTTTTATCCACACTGCTTCTGTGGAAGAGCCAGACTCACTTGGACATTCCAGTTCATAAGATTCTATCTCTTCTTTAATATACAAGGCTACACCACCTCCATGTCGCCCTTCCCTGTCTTTCCTGTACAGTTTGTATCCTGGGATAACTGTATCCCATTGGTTTTCGCTGGTCCACCAGGTTTCAGTTATGCCAATAATATCAATCCTATTTTCCATAACTAAGCTTTCTAGCTCCCCTATTTTGGCTCGAAGGCTCCTGGCGTTTGCATATATACATTTATATTCACTCCTTTTGACCAAATTCTGCTGTCGAGGAACATGTGAAACTAATCCCGCACTTAGCTCAGCATTTTCTGCATGTTTCCAGCCCTCCTCACTTGAGGGTGCGCTCTCCCGAACCGGATGCTGCCCAGCTCCTGTCGGCTTTCCCCCAGGGATCAGTTTAAAAGCTGCTCTGCAACCTTTTTAATGTTAATCGCCAGCAATCTGGTTCCCTCCTGGTTCAAGTGTAACCCGTCCCTCTTGTACAGGTTTGGCTTGTCCCAAAAAGTTCCCCAGTTCCTTACAAATCTAAACCCCTCCTCGCGACACCACTGCCTCATCCACGCATTGAGGCTCCTGAGCTCTGCCTGTCTAGCTGGCCCTGCACGTGGAACAGGTAGCATTTCTGAGAATGCGACCCTAGAGGTCCTGGACTTTAGTCTTCTACCTAACAACCTAAATTTGGCTTCCAGGACGCTCCGTCTTGCCTTCCCAACATCATTGGTACCGACATGTACCATGACGACTGGCTCCTCCCCAGCACTGTCTACTAACCTATCTAGATGTCGCGTGATGTCCGCAACCTTTGCACCAGGCAGGCAAGTCACCATGCGGTCAACACGCCCATCACAAACCCGGCTCTCTATATTCCTGATAATCGAATCGCCCACTACAAGAAGCCCCCCTCCCACTACCCGTGGAGGAGTATCCTCGGTGCAAGAGGACACAGGCACATCCACTGAGGAAGGGGTCCCAACTAAGGGAGCCTGCCCCTCTTCCTCGGCTTGATGTCCTCCCTGCCTGAGGCTTCGACTCTCCGAGGCAGCTGGAGAGCTGCTTGTCATGGAGTGGGATGCTCCTACTGCATCCCTGAAGACCTCACCCTCAGCCCTCCTACTCTCTATCTGCTTCTCCAGGTCCGCTACCTTGGCTTCGAGGGAAGAAACATGTTCCCTGAGAGCCCGGAGCTCATTGCACCGAACACATACCCACGACTGCTGCCCCATGGGCAGGTAGTCATACATATGACACTCAGTGCAAAACACTGGGAAGCCCCCCTCCCCCCGCTGGCATTCTACCTTCATTGTATTTAATGGATTTGTGTTATTTATGAAAAATTACCTAAAAAAAACTCTAAAACACTTAATTTAAGATAAACTTTGGTTATGCTATAGTATGTTTCGCGCGCCTAACGGCGCGCGGTCCCCCAAAACTGTCCAAAAACCAGAGGACTTACCTCCCACACTTACCACAGCACAGCAGCAGTTTTCCCAGGTTATTTTATCAAAATCCCAGTTATTTTCTGGTTAGTTATAGCAGAGAGATCTTCCTCCCACAGAGTTTACTCTCAACTAGTAGACCCTGTCTTTCTAAGGATTAAGCAGATCTTTTTGGAATCATTTGGAAAACCCCTTGGCATACCTTTACTACTGAGCACAGCACAATTCACGTCTTAGAAATACATCTTGGAATGGGGTGGCAATGTGTTGCCTATATGCATGAATTCTTCCACAGCTGACCTTGATCTTCACGTTCCTTTGGATGAGATGATGAAATAATAATGAAGAAATCTATGGAGAACAGCGTTTAAAAAAATACGGGGAGGAAGGAATGGAAAATGAAAGGTTTTATATCAGTCCAAAACCAGCAAGTCAGCTAAAGGGGAGAGATGGAGTGGCTGAAGAGCTGATTTGTGCTCTGTGTTAGCATTGGGGTCTTTATTAGATGCAAAGTGGGTTGGGAAGTTGCTTTGACTCATTTACTCTGTGGCCTTTTCAAAGTGTTCAGATCTGAGCAACCTGTCATTTCACATTAGCCTAGATACAGACTCTGTCAATAGTCCTTAATGTAGATTATGTGGAATGAAGGCAAATATTTGTAAACAGTCCAAACCTTTATTTCTCCTTGAATATATTGTAAATTCTCCATCTCCTTCCCTGTTTTTCATAGTAGATTTACAAGCCTCTAAATCAAAGAGGGACAAGGATGTGTTATAGCTTTGCTGAAAGTTCTTGGATAGCCAGGATACCGACCAAGCCTGTCTGAATTTCCTATAGCCTCACCCTGTGTGGGATTTTATTATTTTTCAGTATTGTCAACCTAACTAAAAGGAACCTGTTGCTAGGGATGTACTAGGGATCTTTATCTTTGCTTTAGGTTGTTATTGATAGGAACTTCAAGGACAAATTTTTACTTCAAGTCCCATATTGTAATAATTAATGAACAGCAGGATTATTTCAAACCTTCTGTGAAGCACAACATTTTCTAATTTTGGAGAATGCGCTGAGCATCTTGTTAACTTTTAAGCTGCTAATTGACTGTTTGCATGGAAAGCTTTCGAATGCTTGGGGCTCCAATTGTTGAGTGAAATCATTTTTTATTATTAAAATGAGCCTTGAACTTCTTTACATGGGTAGTTGATTTAGAGTAATAATATATGAATATTAACGCAAGGAACAGCAAGCTCCATGCGTTGGCTGCCTATTCTCTCTGTTTTGGAAAGTTGCACCAAAATAACAGGCAATTACTATGCATTAATTACAGACAATGAGAAAAGCCATTGAGATATTGCCCTGAGCAAAAATCTAAAAAGAAATTTGTGGATTTCTTATCAAATGAGAAATGCGCCAGATTTCAGGAAAAGTGCAACATACTGAAGCATTTTTATTATTTTTATTTTTTAAAAAACTATGACTATATTCATGAGTACAAACTTTGTCCTTTCTGATTTATGCATTGTTAGCAACCTTAACTGTTATGACCAAAAGTCTATGAATTCCCATTATATTCTAGCTTGCAAATTCCAACTTGTTCATCTTGCAGAAATTACCTTTCTTATGGAGACCAGTCTGAGATTGTGATTTTCTCATAGTCAATAAATACTAAATTATTGGAACATAAAAACTGGGATGATATATCACCAAACATAAAAGTATGATAAATCCAATTTACAGTAAAATACTGTTCGGCTTACTATCCAACCCCAGACCTCCATCTGTTGGGCCTGATGGAGATTGCATGGAAAGCTGTTGCATCTATTGAACCTGAAGCCAGTCTCAGAGGAGGGGAAAGCAACCTTGACAGTGTCTTTCATGTAGATGTGAAAAGCTAGTTGGAGGACACTGGTTGCTCTCATGTGCCACAGCCATGTGGAAGGATGGGAGTGGTGTCAGTTTCTGCCAGGTGCCTTAATGGTGGGGAAGAAGTTTGCCAACTTGGCCATTTTTGTCTGGGTCTTTATTTGTTCAAAGCTGAGGAATTTTCATTCTCCACCTTGAGGTTTCTGAGTGCAGACGGACATGGTACATGGATGGCATACCTTCTGCTCCCAGAGCTAGACTCTGGAGCAGCAAGTGGCTTTTTTCACCTCTTTGAAAAAGTAGTCCTACTGCAGAAATTCCTAACTGGAAGACCTGCCTTGAGCTACATCCACATGTAGGAAATGGGTTTATATTGGGAAACCAAAAAGTTGTTCTGGCATGTTCTTTGCAGTTGAAACCAACATGCCTTTGATCCATTTCCCAAATCCTAGAAAGCATCCTAGAGAGAGCTCTGAGGACATCTCAAAGAGCATAGTTTGCAAGTGAGACACAATGTGCTCCTTCAATACACCATTTTCTTATGGGTCTGGCTCCTAAAACCACAGGCATGGAAGGAAGGAAGGAAGGAAGGAAGGAAGGAAGGAAGGAAGGAAAAATGGTTCTGTTAGAATGCTGCTGTGCACTCAGTCAATCATTAGTAAGAACATGAGAACATAAGAGAAACACTGCTGGATCAGGCCACAGCCCATCTAGTCCAGCATCCTGACCCACACAGTGGCCCACCAATTATTTATGGGCATCTCAAGCAGAAGACACAAGTAAAACCTTTACCTGCTCTCAAATCCCAGCAAATAGCTTTTAGAGGCATCCCCCAGTGTGGAGGATGTACCTGGGCATCCATTCTTCTAGCCATTGATACACCAGTCCATGAATTTGTTTAACAACCTGCTCTGGTAGCAACTCTATAGACTGTTGACCCTCTGGGTGACGAAGTACTTACCTCTGTCTGATCTGAGTCTGCTACCCATCAGCTTCATAGAATGCCCTCTGGTTGTGTGATAGAGAAAAGAATTTCTCTTTCCACTTTTTCTATGCCATGCATGATTTTATATACTTCAGTCAGATGGTCTAAGTTATGGCTCTTCAGCCACAAAGGGAGTTTCCAGAGAGAGGGCATCTTCATGGATATGCTCTCCCCACATCACTGAATACAGTATCCATACGTGGTGCTGTTGGTGCCAGGAAAGTGGGGGGAAAGTGCTTAGGTGGAGACTATGGTAGCCATTGTGTTCCTTGGAAAAATGTGAAAAAAATGATGCACAAAACTCTTTCCTCCCTCTTCTTAAGATGCCCAGAGAGCTAAGTGGAGACATGGCTGTCAAGATAGTTCAAAGGTGAGACTGTTCACATGGCAGTCTACCCCTTTCTTCACTCATCATCATTCCAGGCTAGACAAGGTGGATTAGAGAACACAAAGGCCACATCCTACTCTCATTTAAGGCACTTTCTTGATACTTCCCTCCCTCCATGACACTGAGTTAGAAATACTGCATTTCCATCCCTGCTTAAAAACATGAAAATCCTCTGCTTCCAAATTTCTGCCAAGGTCTGGGACTTCAAAATCACCCTGTTTCACTTGTAAAATAGCACCAGTTAAAACATTTTCACACTGAGCAGGGTGTCCTGTAATATGACAGCTTCCTCTAAGGCGACCCATATTATAATGGGATGGCCTGTTACTGTAGCTGCTCTTAGGACCATCTGCAGTGGAGACAGTCCATGCTGATCCAGTTTTGGCATCTGTGAATGAAGTTTCCCAGCCTTTGAAATTGTTGGCTTGGGGTGTTTCAGCTGGACCAGTATGGCCTGCTTCCAGAGCTGTTTCTGGGTGCCCAATGGCATGGCATTAGGCTTGGTATTCTAGACCATAGTTCACATGCTGTATTGTTCTGTGGTCCAGCATGGCCACTAGAATATTCCATGGACTGCTGGCAAGCAGTCCATGGTTGGAGCAGGATAGGACACCATTTTTGCACTGCTCCAAGCTCCACCTGCTGTGAACAAACAGTGATGGGGAGTATGACCTTTGCTAAATGGAAGTGTGTTGCAGCAAAAATGGGCTATTAAATCCCTTGGGGCTAGTGCAGACAGTCTTATATTCTGCCATTCTTTCTTGATTTCTAGATTTTCCACACCAGCTCTTTAATATGCAATTAACTGTTCTTTTGGTATGGGCATCTATTTTTATTTTAATCAATCCAAGGTTATCAGTGTGTGCATGTGAATACGTATGTTGCTTGCAGCTCTGCATAAAATGGAATCTTCCAGACCAGAGCATATCAACATCATTTCTGCAATATGCTTTAACCAATGGGCAGGTCCGTATGCTTCCTTATACTGGTAGCTAAACTTCCCATGCACTAATTTCAGAATGATTCTTAAATATTTGCCAAATTAAACGACTGAAAGGTCAGACACACCCAATAGAACAATAACAAAGTGGAATAAAGTACAGTAAAATATATATAATCGTATATATATTTTATGATTCTTTATGGGGTGCAGAATGCTTTTCCAGGTCCAAGTCAATGTGCCTTGAATGTTTATCTTAAAAATCCTCCATTTAAGAGAACATCTTCTTCACTCCTGGTTGCTCAGCTAAAGAGACAAAGCAGGATCATGAAAGCTGAAGTGTGAAGTGCTCCAACATATGAAATAGCTCAGAGCTTGAATCCACTGTCTCCTTCTCATTCACACATATATTTTAATTCAGAGATGGCTAATGTGTGCTTCATCCATTATGTTCAGCAAGTTTGGGTTTGAGAAGAATGGTAGTTCTAATAGCATCTCAACTACCATTACCATTAGCACATTCTGTTTTGTTCATGGTTCCTCTTTCTCTGCCCTGTCCTCCAACAAAGGGCACAGGCTGACTTGTCTAACTCAAAGATGATTTGGGAGTTTATGAAGCAAATATTTTTCTGCAATGAGAAAGTAGAAGGTTTGCGAACTTGGAAGATACAAATTTTGAGTATTTAAGGATTTTGGATCTGGCCATCCCTGCTTGGAGGATATGATTGTCTATTGTATTTAGAGATGTGCATGAATTTTTTTTGACATTCTATTTGAACTGAATCAAATACCCAAAAATCCAATTTGATTCGAATCTTTTAAATTTGAATTTAACAAGATTTGATTCGTATTTACCAAATTCAAATCTATTGTTTGAATTTTTTATTCGAGTCTGCACATACGAATGTTGACAACAAAGTACACATCCGTACACATCTGTACACATCCTTATGCATCCCATAGTTATCCCGTATGCAACCCATTTTCATCCTGTATGGATCTGTTCAAATGCGAATGGATGCGGGAAAGATGCAGATCTTCAAGTACACATCGTGTACGAAACCGTACACATATGAAAGTCTGGATAATTCAAATTAATAGATCCGAATTCGAATTTTGGGACATTCTATTTGAGTTTGAATGTTAAAATTTGGCACATTCGATCAGATTTCGAATGCCTACGAATACTCATGCACATCCCTAATTGCGTTACTCTGCCCAGGAGATGTCTGTGTGTAAATTAAAATGAAAGTGTTATTTTCTTAAAATAGAAATTGTCTTTAAGATATTTATCACCTAATAAAAATGGGGATTAATTGTGGTTTTACTCATACAGGCAAATGGATTGATTTTTTAAAAAGAACTTTTTCTTCTGTTTTGCCTTCATGCTTCATTTTAGCTGTACAACTATTTATATTTAGCCATGGATTTGACAGGCTAGCATAAATAAATAAATTCAATGAATTTGAGAAAAGAACCAACAGAAACATTCTCTTCCTTGCTTTTGCTGATTCTGCCCAGTTTCCAATTTGCATCTCTGCCTTGAAACTCAAGCCACAGGTTAACCGTCAAGATGGATATTTTCTTATCGGTTTAATATTTTATGAGTGGGTTATAAATAAGTACTCCAGATTATATTGCAAATCACCAACTTTCTCATGTTTCTAATAATGTCCAGTTTAACCTTGGGTATTTAGACACCTTTGGAAAAAACGGAGTGAAATGTTGGGCTGGAAATGGCAAGGAAATGTTACTTTGCTCTTACTACAGGTAAAAAGCCAAAGACTTATCAAAAGGGGTGAAAAAAAAAGGATTAGATTAATAATATAGCAGAATCTCATTAGACCCTTGACACTGCTTTTGCTCTGCAGGGTTCATTTAGAATTCTGGGAAAGAATTGAGTTATTGTGTGCTATGATTGGCAAAATAGGTAAGGTAACATCTATCTCTTCTTGCTAACACTACAAGATGAATTATGGGATGTCAGTGAGAAAGAGGCAGTTAAAAAGACAGATATGTCCTTTCTAGAGAACTTTATTACTGCTAATATTAGTGGGTGAAAAGGGCATTAGTTCCTACTGGCAAACTATCTATTGATTAGGAAATGCTTGGACATTTTAAGCTATAGCATACCATGCAAGAGCTTTTCCTTTTCAGCTTATAGCTTTAGATGTTTTGACAGTGAGGCATAATGACAGGTTCCCTAGGAGGTGTGCTCCTCTTGTTAAAAAGTGATATGTCCTGTAGCAACATCTTTGGGTACAGAAGAGCAGAGGTGAAATTGCACTGGTATCAGAGGTTAAGCACTAGAGATGTGTGCAAACTATTTTCTGGTTTGGTTCAGTTCTACCTGAACTGTCGTGTCTGGAGTGGGCAGCAGCAGCAAGCACACACACATGGATATGCACAGGAAGGAGCCAAGTCAATTTCCAGAGTTCTTGGGGATATAGAGTACGCGTAGTCAAACAGGCTCAGAGTCAGGTTACCAGAGAGTTGTTGTAAGTCAGGAAGTCAGTCAGGAGTCAGGAATCAGAGTTCACATTTGGGGGTTGCCAAGAAGATTCTTTGTTTGCAACAGATGTTGCTGGATTGGGCATTCCTTAGGTCGGACTTGGAGAGTCATGTCCCCACCAATGCAGCTGTTTGGCATGGAGGCACACTGAGCATCACAGGTGTTCTTGTTGTCTCTGGAGAGAACTCTGTTCTGGGTGGGGTACAGTGTCTGAGCCTGAGCCCTCCACTTCTGGGGAGACAGAACCATGGGGCACACCTCCCTTGTTTTGGCTGACATGAGCGGGGACCTCACCAACCAAGGAGTCAGAGGAGTCAGAAAGGGCATGAGGCATGACATGGACCCACACATGGTGCAGACGTGTTCAAATCCAATTCTGAATAGGGGAGGAACAGGGCCTAAACTTGGCGTGGGGATCTGGGGGCCCTCCCCAAAGGCCCCTGTCAAGTCCCAGGCTGATCGGATGCGGCCCACATTTGTTCCTAAGAAGCAGGTGAGAGACTCCCCCATATATATGAACTTAGAACAGTCTCCAATGTCACGCCACTCACCAGGGACTTCCTCAAGACCCTCATGGCAATTTTGGAGGCAGAATTCAAAGTTGCCTGGAATTCAGTTCTACCCAGACACAATTGGTATGTGGACTCTGAGGGCATAGTCAGGTGGGAGTAGGTGAAGAAGGCCTTGTCTTCTGCTTGAGATGCCCAGAAACAATTGGTGAGTCACTGAGTGAGACAGGATGTTGGACCAGATGGTCTGTGACTGGATCCAGCAAGGCTCCTTTTATGTTCTTCTTATTTTACACCAGAAAGCAGTCTCTGACAATGGGATTTAGATAGGGGACCAGACTCAGAAAAATACCAATATGATGTTATGGGATGGGTTCAACGTGATATAGAAGTTCAAAGAACGCAATAAAAGAGGTCCTTATGGCTGGACTCAATAGCTGCATCCGAAGAACAACTCAGGAAAATGACCCAAAGACTTTGAAAGTGGTGGAAACTCATTTTATTCTGAGGCTGCTTCCACAGTTGCCTATCCTGAAGCCAGCACAGGTATGGATGTTGAGATACACTGGATCTATTCTGCCATGACATGCTGGCTTTTAGGGTGCTCTGGAGCCCAGGGGCAGTGAAAGTGGTGGTTTTCAGCTGCTATCTAATTATGTCCAGCTACCATTTATGCAGCTGAAAAGGCTGCATAAATCTGTTGGCTGAGTGGTCTCAATGCCTGCTTGGTCTTCCTGCAGGTACATGGATGATAAACATGCACCTGTGTTATGTATCTGGCAGGGGATGGCATTTACATGAGCTTGGCATCAAGATCACTTCTGGATGTGGCCTAAGGCCATTTCCACATGGCCTGAGCTATCTTGAGCTGTGCTGACCCACATTAGGCATCCAGCACATGCTAGTCTGGCTTAGCCCTGGCAGGTGTCAAAGGCCTTCTGTATTTTGGACAGCCTGTCCAGATGCAGCCATAGCTGCCAGCTTTGAAGCCCGAGCCCATCCCTCAATGGCTGAGAATGAAAGTTCGTGGCTTTCAGCATTGCCAGCTGGTGGTTGTCTTGTGGCATTAACTTCTAGTAGTACTTCATTGTGATCTGCCAAAAATACCCTGCATTACTTCCTGCCGGGCAGCTCAGGACTCCAACCCCTGTGCTACTGCCATTGGGTGCCACCGGCTGCACCGGTTAGCAGTCAAATGCTGGGGGCAGGCTCAAAGTGTCCAGATGGTGTGTTGGAGGGTCCAGGCCCCCACTGCCTGAAAAGGGCTGGGGCCAGCCAGTAGGGACCTTCTCGGTGCCTGCAATGACCCAAGGGGTGTGTGCGACCTCCCAACCCCCCACACTGCACTCACCTGGTCTGGATGGGTCTGTCTGCCATCTCCCATGACCAATCTCCCATGTTCTCCACAGGCATGTGACGCGGCATCACCCCCATGGTGACCTGATGCAGGGAGGCCGGGATGGGCCCAATTTGGGTGGTAGCATCGGATTACTAGCTGGCGCGGTCAGTAGCACCTAATGGCTGCAGCCTGGGGGCGGGACTCGGGGTGACACGACCATTTGCACTGTGGCCAGTAAGGAACGCTTCCCTCACCAGCCAAAGTGAATGTCAACCTGTCCCCCGCATGTACCAGGCTTAGAGCACTTCATCCATCCAGCTGCAGTGCGAAAAGTCCCTGGGACAGGGCACCATGTTGGATCAAGTGTGCTAGGATAAGACCTGATCCATTCTTCACTATCATGCAGAGGAAAGCTCCTGGATCTCTTAGACCAATAAGGGTAGAAAGGACCTAAGGATATGGAAAGTAAATTCCTACATGTACATATATGCACATGTTTCCTTCTTAAGGGATGCTCATTGAGGAAAACTCAGAACCATTCTTTCTTGCCTTTGACATTCAGTTCTATTTGTTTTTAGCATCAGTGCTCATCTTTCCTTCTGGCCTTGTTTGTACACCCTGCCATTGAACCTCTTACTTATAGTAACCTGTATGATTTTGCTTTTAGGCTATACTCGAGAGAAACAGCACTGTGACTTCAGGGATAAAATCTCACTGGGCCAATAGAATTAGACAGCAATGTGGTGCCATTTCCACTGTGAGGACAAAGCACAAGAAAGAAAACTTCTAGCAAGTAGTACATAGTGTCACAAATGGTTGAACTCTATGTAACACCCCCCTCCGCCTGAAAACCACTGAAAAGGATGGATGGAATTTTGACACAAAATGAAGCTCAGCCCCAGCTGTGAACTGTGCCAGCCATTCATATCAAAATGGAAGAAATGCTATATATAGAAGAATTTTGGAGAAAAAGGACATTCCTAGTGGCAAATCAGGGATCCAAATTCAAATCTATTCATCTGAATTTTTGATTCAAATCTGCACATACGAATGTCGACAACATTTGTATGTGCACGTATGCATCTTCCCCACATCCGTACTCATTTGTACCCATTCGCACTTGTCCGTATGCATCCCATATGCAACCTGTTTTGTCCCTTACGGATCCGTACAAATGCGGACGGACACGGGAAAGATGCGGATCTTCAAGTACACATCATGTACAAACCTGTACAAATACGAAAGTTTGGATAATGAGAAAGAATAGATCTAAAATTCAATTTGAGTGTTTACATTTGAATTTCTGGACATTCTATTCAAGTTCGAATGTCAAAATTTGGCACATTTGATCAGATTTCGAATGCCTACGAATATTCATGCACATCCCTAATGTGGCATGCTCAGCTTCCCAGGATCTCCCCTGTAGGCAAAGTGTGACAAGGCCTGACGTCACAACATCAAAATAACTAGGTACTCTAAAGCTTTGTTTTAATCCACAAGTACAGCTTTGTATCATTTAATCTCGCCAATCTTCCTGCAAAACGTGGATGGAATGAGCTCCTCCTCTAATCCCAGATGATTGTCTGATCTGATTCAGTGATAAAAGAAGAGGAAGCAATATGGATCCAGAGTTGCCAATTGCTGCTGAAAACGTTGTGTTTCATGCCATGCTGCTATGGCTATAAAAGTGTGGAATGAAATAAAACTTGTTCATATTTCCAACTGCTTGTCCTTCACGGTCACTCTCTTTATGAATAAACTTTAACTTGATATTAAAAGGTTCCAGACTCATAAATCAGTATTTATGATAATCATCGAGCCATTATCATACTGCTCAGACACTCACGTAAACACTGCAATATCAGAGAGTGGGGGTGAGAGGAGGGAGGAAGGGGTGAGCATAACCAAACCAGTCACCTTATTCTTCCTCCCTGCCCTCTCTTTGCATCACATTAATGCAGGTTTAAGTACTGAAGGTCAGTAGAGGAAAGACGGACGTTTATTCCCTGCCTCAAATGAAGACGACGACAAAGGAGTAACCTGGTGAGATGCACTGGGCAGTGATAAATAGCATTAAAGTGGTTTTAAGGAACAAAATCTTTCCAGCTCATAGAAAAGCAAATTGGAGAGGAAAGTGTTTTTGTGTTTTTTTGGGAGGCAGACAAAACGTTGGGTACAATATTAATGCTCTGAGTTGCATTGCACGAGAATATGTTAACCTGTCTTAAAGCAATTAAGAGGTACCTCGTGATGAGTATAGGAAGTGTATCTAGAACTGCCAATGAGCTGAGACAGGGTATTTTATTTTTGTTAGCTCATGTAAGATCATAAAAATGTTGCTCGGGATCAAACCAAACCCCCATCTCATCCAGTGTCCTACCAGAAACCTGTTCATGGGCCCCAGGTGCTGGCTGACTGAGGCATACACCTGTTGCTGTTGGGTACCACAGTGGCTGATGTCTGGTTGACTTCATGGGCCCCTCCATGGGAACCTTGATTTCTTGGCAGAGATACGAAACTGATTTGCCATTGGTAAGATCTGGGAGAAGCTGGGGAATGAATCTGACAATCCTCTGCTTTCCATGCTGTTTGCTCTAACAGTAGTGAAGGTATTTATAGCCACATTCTGGATGAAATGTTTAGCTTGTTTGATTAGGTTCCACCTTTGACCTTGTAGATTTCTTCTATTGACCTATCTGGCTGCCTCCAGACAGCAAGAGTCGCTTTCTGCACTTACCTGTAATCCAAATCCAGGAACTGATAAGAACACATTGTTTGCACAGGAAGTAACTAGACACTGATCATATGTGTGCTAAGGGTTCATAGATCCAGATTAGTGGTAGACCTGATAAATGGGGTCTAAAATCTAAACAGTGCAATTCAGATCAAGGAAGAGGCATCCACATCTACAACAGATGCAGGAAGTTTGTGGGCATGGTGACGGGAGATGTGTGGCACAGTCGAACTGCAAAGATGCCTCAAAAGCACATCCACAATAGCGGCCACATTGACAGCAGTTGCATCTTTGAAGTGCCTCCAAAGGTACCTTCCCACGGGATGCACTGATTGATGGGGACATGACCGATTGCATTTGGTGTTGGCAGTGCTGTGGGCCAATCACAGCACAGTGCAGATGGTTGTACAGAGGCAATATGCATCCATGGCTGCAGAACAGGGCTTAGGCATCTCCAATGCATCACTCGTTAGCACACATTTGCCGTTCTAAAGTCCATGCAATGCAGATGCCATGGCCTCCTGTAGATCCAGATCTATCTGATCTGGATCTATTTAGCATGGATATACTAATCTGGATCTAGTTGATCTGGATCTAACAAAGTAAGTGCAGAAACAGCTCAAGCAAGATTCCACAATGGCCTCTTACTGCCCCCTGCCAGATGTGAAGAGCAATCCAGTGCTTGCTTTAATGCCTGGCGAGCAGTTTTCACTATCAGAGTGAATAGGGAAACTAGAGGCATTTTCGCATTACACGCGTTCCATTTGGAACGCGTGTAGAACGGGAAGCCTAAGGCACTTCAGGACACTTTGATCATTCACACACAGGAGTGCAGGAATGCGTGTAAACGCGTTCCGGCGCGCCTGTGTGCGAATGCTCAAAGTGTCGTGAGCTGTCTTAGCCGGCAAACGCTGGCAAGGGGCGGGGAGACAGCTGAGGAGGCTCCCGCAGCCGGCGCTGGCTGAAAACAGCTGATTGTCAAAGCTGCGCCGGCGTGGGAGGCGAGCCCGCGGCTGTTAGGGAGAGAGAAGCAGGCGCGAATGCTTCTCCTCCCGAATGCCTGCGGGCAGTTCGTGCGCGCCCGAACACATGTAGAGCACTTTAAAGTGCTCTACATCTCGAACGCGTGCAAGACAGCTCCGGACACGTCGGAGCGCAAGCCCCGCTAAGCCAATGCGTATGCCGTGTCTGTAGCTGTCTTGCACGCGTTCCAAAATGGCGTGTGCGAAAACGCCTTAGGAGCAAGTCGAGTGCCAGCCTGCATCCTTTTGTTGTCTTTCAAATATATGGCTGGTTTCAGGAAGTCCCAATTGCTCCAATTGCTAAAGCTGTTCGCCAGATGTTGAGGCAAGCAGGACTGTTATGGGAAACTCAGCATTGCTGCTACATCTTTTTTTCCATGTTTTTATTCACACTACACTGGGAATGCCATGGAGCATATTTCCAAGAGGATCCCAGATTTGAAATCAACTTCTGTTAAGCGTTCATATCCTATCTGGCTCCAGTGTTAGCCTACCAGGCTGCATCCAGACATTGCTTACTTATTTCAATATATTTGGATATTCTGGAATAAAGCATAGAATGCAAGAGCTTCTGGCATCTACCTACACCATGGCAGCAGGAACTAGTGATGTGCATGAATGGTTTTTTTTGGCATTCTATTCTATTCTATTCTATTCTATTCTATTTGAATACCTGAAAATCTGATTTGATTCAAATCTTTTAAATTCGAATTTAACAAGATTCTTTTTGTATTTACCAAATTTGAATCTATTCGTTTGAATTTTTGATTCGAATCTGCACATATGAATATTGACAACATTCATATGGGCATGTACATCTTCCCCACATCTGTATGCATCTGTACATGTCCATATGCGTCCTGTAGTTATCTCGTATGCAACCTGTTTTCGTCCTGTATGGATCTGTACAAATGTGTACAGATGTGGGAAAGGTGTGGATCTTCAAGTATGCATTGTGTAAGAACCCACACACATACAAATGTCCAGATAATTTGAACGAATAGATCCAAAATTTGAAATTTGAATGTTTACATTCGAATTTTGGGACACTATATTTGAGTTCGAATGTCAAAATTTGGCACATTGGATTGGATTTCGAATGTCTACAAATATTCATGCACATCCCTAGCAGGAACCCTCAGTGTCTTTTATATGCTCTGCATGGAGGACACCTCTGCCCCTTTGCACGGACATACAGGCCTAATGGGTGCAGGGATACGTGCCATGCAGATCACACCGACGATGGATATTCTCACAAACGAGCCAAGGATTCCAACATGCATAGAGACTGCAGAGCTGCAATTAGCTACCTTTACAAATCCAAAATAAATCAGAAGTGGAGGATATCAGCCATCTGGATATCCAAAAGAGCATTTTTCATCCTTTCAGGTTGTCACGTCCCTGCACATCCATTGCTGGCAACAATTCCACGCAGAGGAAATCCAAATCCAACTGTTGAGCAATCAACCAGGCAGACTGTGATTGATAGGAGCGGAACCTACCCTTTATTAAATCTGCAGGTATCTAATTGCTTAGTTCAGTCAAGTAGCACTTTGTGCCTGGAATGCTGTGGCAGACACTTCTTTAGTGCCAGAGAAAACGGCCCACAGTTAAGTGCTATGTGGATACTACCACCCATGTAGGGAAATTGGGATGGCAAAGAAGTGACTTATAGCTCAGTAGAATTGCGTCCTTTCACCCTTTGCTGTTCTCAGATTTATTGCAAATGTTAAATAAGACTGAAAAGTATTAGGAGCGTCCGATGTCATACCGTGATCTTATTAGAGTCTTGCAGTGAAGCAGGACTCGGCTAACAGGACACAGGAGAACAAGATATTCTTGGAATGTCTGAGTTCCAGAAGAAAGCCCTGGTCCTTTACCATGTGGGGCAGCCTCAGGGCTGGATTAGTCATCACTCCAGCTTGACATGAAGTTAATTGAGTGAATAAGTGGAAGCCACAGGAAAACCTGAGCTGCCTTGGGATTGTGAATGGAGGAGTTATATTATTCTTTCTGTACTCCAGTTCTGGTTTTGTTTTTGTTTTTTTAAATGTGCCTCCAAAGTCCTTATTTGCAATTCAAGTTAAGTCTCTATCAGTGCTGGAGGGGTCTTACTTTAAATCCAAAAATGCAATGCAAAAAACACCAAGGCTGTGGTTCAGGGTTTCTTAGAGCTGCCATTGACATAACGAATAGCTGTGTATTAATTACATTCACAAGCAATTAACGTCAGGTCTAGATTGGCCTTAAGCTACTATTGTTGCTCTTTAATTTGCATAATTACAACTGCTTGTGGTCTATCTTGCATTTACTCTGCAATAGCTTCTTTTGCTCTGCCTCTTGTTCATACAGGTGCATCCCCTGCCTTCTAGCTACAGGGCAACTAGTTAGACCCCTATAAAAATGATGAACTTGGGTGCTAAACACATGCATTATATGTTGTGTCGCTGAAGCATCCTTTGAGCTTTCTGATACTATCAAAGCTCGCTGAATTCAACATCTAATTATTTTGTGTTGCTCAGGCCAGTTTTATAAACCAAGGATAGCCTAGACACTGCTAAACTATCGGTCTCCCGTTACATTTGGTCAACATGACCAAGGATGATATAAATTACAGTGGGGCCACTGTTGAAAAGCCATTGTCTAGCTGTCTCTACTATAGAGGTGTGCATGAATATTCAAAGGTATTTGAAATTCAATCAAATCTGCCCGGATTTCAACATTCAAATTCAAATTGAATGTCCATAAATTTGAATTTAAAGAGTCGAACAAATTTTGAATTTTGAATCTATTCATTCGAATTATTCAGACATTCGCATGTGTACCAGTTCATATGCAATGCATACTTGCAGATACGCATCTTTCCCACATTTGTATGCATTTGTATGGGTCTGTATAGGATGAAAATAGAATGCATAAAGAAGAAGAAGAAGAAGAAGAAGAAGAGTTGGCTTTTCTACCCTGCTTTTTTCACCCATTTAAGGGGACTCAAAGTGTTTGACAAAGTTTTTCTATTCTTCTCCCCACAACAGAACACCCTGTGAGGTAGGTGGGGCTGTGAGAGCTCAGAAGAGAGCTGTGACTAGCCCAAGGTCACCCAGCTGGCTTCATGGGAGAGGACGAATCAAAAATTCAAACGAATAGATTTGAAATTGCTTAAATCTGAATCGATTCTTGTTAAATTAGAATTTTAAAGATTTGAATCAAATTGAATTTTCAGGTATTCAATTCGAATCAAACCGAATCCCAAAAACTGCATTTGTGCACACCCTTACTCCACTATTAGCCATCGTCAAATAACTGTTTAATTAACGAACTTCCAAATCATATTTTACTCTGTTGCTACTGATTAACCACTTATGTTTATTATTTCAAATTCAAAAAAGGCTGTGTAAAATTAATCAGAGGCCCCTGGGATCAACTGCTGGGGAACCAAGATCGTTGTATTTAGCATTAAGTACTAGTGTGGTATATTTGTGATCACTCTTTCCTCTCACAGAAAGTCTCAGTTCATATGTATTCTACCTAGGAGGTCTGGATTCATTATTTATGAATTCAGTTCCTCCCTCTACATAAAACATTAAGGAGAGTTATATATAGCATTAAGAAAATGGGCTGATTTTCATCCAAGGTGTACAGCGCACTATAGTTGAGTTCATTGCCAAACAGTACCTATAGCTCAAGGGTTGAAATTATACTGTTCTGCTTTGCCCTATATCTTGAATAAAACTTTCAGGGAAAAAATACATTTAGATAAGTCTTTCTAGCTGGTAAATTATTAAATTCCTAAAATTGATTGGCAGAAAAAGCAGTACTGGAGGGAAAGGGTGGGCATCTTTCAGTTTTCTCCTCAAGGTCACCCAACAGCTTCCTGGAGTTCTACAAGGAGAAAGATCATTCCTTTGTAGGAAAAAAATGCGGCTGTTGAACGTAGCCTTGAAGATGGTCAGGCGATGGACTACAACTATCAGAAGCACAGAATTTTCTTAGAGTTAAGAGCAATAATCCTGATCTGTGGGATCTCCTAACATGTGAAACTTCTACCCTGTTCCACTGAAATTATTCTTTTTATAGCTTTCTTCCTGATGATTCAGAATGGGTAGATGTAATTAGAAAGTGAGGAGGACAGCTATACATGGCTATCACCTGAGGTAATAGATAGCAGGTATAGCAATAAGCAGAAGGAATATACTCCTGCAAAAACAAAAGCCTTTTGAACAAATCCTCTTAGTACAAAATCAAGAGATGCCTACCTGTGCTCATTTTTACCATATGTTTCTCATAAAATTTCCTCATTATCAGATAGTTCTCTCCCTCATCAGTATACTTTTTTTTTTACTTCACAGGTCCCTGATGACATTTCAGTGAATGAATGGCTGCATCCCCATGGGATGCCTTATATCGATTTTCCAAAACCGAAATAATTGAACCGGGTTAAAATTGTCTCCACGGCTTTCAACTTGATCCGGTTCGGTAGCATCCCAACAGCATTCCGATTGCAACCTTATATCAGATTCAATCCTCGGAGTCCGCACGACATTCCTGTCCTCCCCGCCCATTGCCAGTCATGGTGCCCACACCCTCTCTCTGATTGGCATTCCCTCCCTCCCTCCCTCCCAGGATCAGCCCCTCTCACATAGTTCAAAGTAACATAGATCAGACCGGCTGATGAGGCTGGTTGAAAGGGGCGGGGAAGGAGGTGAAAAATGAACCAGATTTATCGGAAGGGAGATTTAACAAGAGATGTGTGGGTGGGGGGGGGATGTAGCAAAAGTGTCTGATTTTATAGCTGTCATGAAAGCCTGCCTGCTCCCACTCTCCCTTCCCTGTGCCTCTGGATGCCCCTTTCTCACCCCTGCTTCCTTCGCGCCGAGAGGCTGAGCTGGAGGGGACCGAGGGGCTTTTCCTTCACCTCATGCATTTCCCAGGGCACACAGCAGCAGCAGCAGCAGCAGCAACTCAAACAGCCACAGCCTCCAGGGCTTTCCTTTCCTTTCCCTTTTTTAAAAGTCAGCACTTTCAAATAGCTAGAATTGTGCAAAACTGCAACATTGTTATTAAGGTGTGAAGTGCCTATACTGCTACAGTGTAGCTTTAATGACTGGAGTTTTATAGTGGCTGTTTGAGGGTGGATTTTTTCAATGAAATCACTATCTTTGGAAGCAAGCTATTGGGGGAGGGAAACCCTAAACATGACATCCCCAGAATATGGACAGCCATTGGATACAGTGCGATTGGGGGAGGGAAACTCATCCCTCAAAACGGTACTGTCCACACAGTTAAAAATATAAAACGTTTCAAGCACACGAACCGGAGTGAGACCTGTTGAAATGAGGATTAACCTTTACAATGCTTTGGGGCGATTTAAAACGCAGAAATTGTGTTAAGCCAAACTGCGGTCTGGACTGTGAGGATTCAAAACATTTTGAATCCGAAATAAGGGTGCTGTGAAGACACACTCAATGAAGAATACTATATATTCTGTAACTTTGAATCAGTTTTTTAAATGGTGCTTATATGTTTTAATTGCTGTGATCTGCACTGAAACTGAATTTCATAGGACTGGATATAAATGGAATGGATGGACAGATGGATAGATGATAACATTCAACTCTCATTTCATTTACAAGATCAGGACATGTTAGAATAATGATAAAACAACAATAACATAAAGTGGCAAAAATGAAGTCCTAACAATGACAAATATACAAGGATAGGAAAGCCAACTGATGAGAAACAAGCTCCAGCTAAATGTAGGCCTGAGATCAAACATTGGAAGAAAAGGCATCTCTGAGACACCTCAGAGGGGTTGTTCACACGCTAGTCTGTCCCTCCCGCTCTCAGAAACATTCTGTACCAAAAGGTGGATTAGAAAGTGGTTGGGAACATGAGGGCCACATACTGTTATGTCTGATCAGAGCCTTAGATGAACTGAAGACATTTTAGCTTTATCCATTCAGCCCTTACTAGGATTCAAATCCAGGACAAGAGTTGAGGGATCCAGTGCAGGACCAACAGAATCTTAAGCTGTGGTCACACTTCACTTTAAATCTTCTTCAGTCCACCTTCATATCTGACTGCTCACACTTTTTCATTTTTATCCATTTTTTCTTTTTTTGTGTGTGGACTTTACACTCTTCAGTTGGACTTTCTTGAATGGAAAGTTCACAAATAAAACAGATAGAAATGAAAAAGACCTGAATATGGACTGAAGGAGGCTTAAAGTGAAGGTGTGACCACAGCCTTGGACAAATGTCTAAGGCCTTGTAACAGTGCCTGGAATGCTGCTTGAGAGCTGACTGTGCTTCAGGCAGGTTCCTACAGTTGCTGTCAGAAGGTTCATTACCTCCTACCTCAAAGTTTTTCATGCAGCTCTGCATTCTGCAAGCAGGTCTCCAAGCATCTTGTTCTGAGAAGCAGTACATGCTAGCTGCATGATTCAATATTCAGTACATCTGAACAAAACTGGAAACTAGCCATGTGCATGGAGCACATTCTCCCCCTTTGATTCGATTCAGATAGAAGGGGGAGAAGGTTTGGCTTTGTGGAGGGCTTCACCTTTGCACACAAACATCCATCAAATGGTTGCACACAAAGGGAACCCCCATTCCCTTCCTTGCCCCCCTCACATGTTTGGCCTTCGCCACTGCTACTTCAGCAGCCTCTGCCACTGCAGCACCCTCCCCAGAGCTCCACTAGGCCTTCTGGAGGTGCGCACAAAGCTAGAGAGGCCACTCCCATTTGAGAATAGCTGGAAATCTCATGAGATTTCATTGGAAGCAGGAGAAATCTCATGAGGTTTCACAGGAATTGTGGGAAATCTCATGAGATTTCCTGTAATTCCTGAATGGGGATGGCTTCTCCAACTGTGTGCACACCACCAGAAGGCTTAGCTGAGTCTCTGAGAAGGGTGCAATGGTGGCAGGCAGATTTTAAGGAAAGGGGCCATAGACACGGGGGGAACAAGGTGGGGGTGAGGATATCATTGAAATATTCACTTTGCGTGTGAAGGGGGTTACAAATGTAGGTCCCTTTCATTTCACATTTGAATACGAATTTGAAGCAGACAAATATTTTTCACCATCGCTCCTAGAAATAACACTACAATTCATGTTCATGTTATTTTATAAGTTGTGCTGTAATATCTCAATGGCAGGTTTGCACCTTAATACGAAGCTCCCCTATGCAGTCTCCTTAGTGCAAAAGGCCACTTGGAATAATCAATAAGTATATTTAAAGGTCAAATCACCCGCTTATGTATTTCGGTGCCAGACAGCACAGCTTTTTGGGGGTTTGGGGGCCATTATAGATGTTTGCAACAGCAAGAGTGCATCAGTCTCTAATAACACACTTCCATGAGAAACATAAATTATATCTTTTGCAATCTGATAGCCACTATCTACTTCAAGAGTGAATATCTGTTTTTGATATATTTCAAATTAAACTGCTGCTGGATTTGTTAGATTTTGTTTTTGAACTATAATAGAAAGACAGTCCTGTCCTAAACTGATAAGAGGACTTTATTTTTGTTCTGTGTTCCCTTTAAAATAATTTCCTTGGATTAAACTGGAGGCAGGGCCCAGGTTTTAATTTGTCAAAGGGAGAACTTGGGGCAGTCTGACTATTTATTTTGTATCAAGATATCCCATCTTCTCCCCGGATGGAAGAAGCTAGGCATAATGTCTCAGGTGTATATTGTAGGATCCATGATGAAGGCAAAGGGTTGGAGACAGCTAATAAAACTTCTGACCTTGGTGGTTGAAAGGAGTAGCAAAAAAAATAATTTCCATTTTCAGGATGAATAGGAGAAAACTATTTATATTTGAGAGTGAAATACTTCGATTGGAAGTACATGGACCAACTCACTTCAGTTATAAGCAGAAGCAACCTTCTTTGAAATCTTATGACAGGTGTGATAATAGCCTATTGTAGAGAGGATTATTATGATTCAGTTTCCTGCATTTTCCTTCTATTGAAAATGATTTCTTTAAAAATACACTTGGTTTGCAACTTTTTACATATTGATGTGCTTTTGAAATAGTGGTCACTTAGAAGTCATTGGGAACCACTGCATAACACATTCAATTTACCATTTCTTTGGGAACGAAGGAGGGAGGGTGAAGACACACAGGACTGAATGTAATTCAGAATAAGAGGGTGTTTCTGCATTGGGCGCTAAAAAACGGTTCTAAAAGGATCCATTTTTCGGTAATCCATCCTCCCCCTGATCCGTCACTATTTGTGACAGATCGGAGGGAACCCTGGGTGTCTGCACACATGTGGGTAGGACAGATTCTGGAGAACAGTTTGCAGTGGGTGCTGTGCGGATGCACAAGCACCCATTCCAAATGTCCTTTGGCTCATGTACCACCAACGCTGCCCATGGAGCCATGGGACTGGAGCACAAAGCTCCCAGTCACCACATGTTTCTGGTGGCACCCAGCGTGCGGGGGAAGGGCTTCAGAAGCCGACATTCCTGCTTCCACCCTTCCCAAAATGGCAGGCAGAGGGAATCCGTCTCTTCCCCTAGCCGTGTGCGGAAGGGTCCTGCTTTTACACACATCCAGGGGAAAGTGTTTGATGTAAGACCTGATTTTTCAGGTCTTACATTTAATCTGGATTTCGGCAGCAAAACAAGTTTTAAAAACCGGTCTTGCATGCCAAAATGCGGACGTGGACTCTCCAAACAGGTCTACAGTGCGGATACATCTTCAGGTGAGTGTTTTAAATGTGTTCTACAGGGTGGTGGTGGTGGTGGTGTTAAACTGGTTTCCACAGTCAATGCAGAAACACCCAGAGGTTCTTAATCTGGATTACAGGTACCCTTCAACACTGAGGTCTGCCACTGGGCCAGTTTTGTTCAAGGAGGCGTGCAGAAATCATACCTTAGTTTTCCAGATCACCTGGGGACCCATTTCAGTGGTGCACCAAAGTGCATGGCTGAAATGGGCCCCTGGGAGCTCTGAGGCTAGGAACTTTCATTCCTACCCATCAGAGCCTTTAGGCTCTAGCTCCAAGGCTTGTGGGCTGGCACGATGTGACTCTGCAGATGGCGCTGTTTCAGACTGAGCCTTATCATGATCCAATCCAGAAGATCTCATGTGATCCAGACCCACTGGTCTGGGTATTGGTAAGGCAAGTGTAGGGTAAGTTTTCAAGTCACTTTGTCTGTGAATGCAAAGAAGAAGAGTTGACCTGCCTACCTTGCATTTCTCACCCATTTAAGGGGACTCAGAGTGGCTGACAAAGCTTTCTATTCTTCTTCATACAACAGATACCCTGTGAGGTAGGTGGGACTGTGAGAGCTCAGAAGGAGAGCTGTGACTAACCCATGGTCACCCAGCTGGCTTTGTGGAGGAGGGCGGAATCAAACCCAGTATTCCCAGATAAGAATCCGGTTCCTTAACCACTAGACCAAACTGGAAGGAAGGAAGGAGGGAGGGAGGCAAGGGAGCCAGGGAGGGAGGGGAGGGAGAAAGGAGGGAAGATGTATGTTTTAGAACTTTTAAAAATATCACAGCTAAAACAGACGTGATAAAGTCAGCATTTCCCATGAGTCTTAGCCTTGGCTTCAGTGTTGCACTATAGTGTGCAGGAATATTCATAGCTGGCATTTACATGCTTGACTGTAATGTACCCAGTATTGAAAATGGCAACTGAATGACAATTTCTGTGCATCTATGTCCATTTGTCACCTTTGGACTGTCTGGACTCGTCTGACAGAATGAGGGTGGATGATTTCCCAGGAGTACAAGCTCTGAGCAATGAAAATTCTGAAAAATCTATTTGCCTCGCTAGCAGTATTTTGCTCATGAAAAATGGCCAGATATGGCTCAGCATGATCCATTATGCACCTGATGGAGCTGGAGCAGCATATGTGAATGTGTCTGCAAAACACACACACGAGAGAAGAAGTGGGGAAAGAGTGCTTAGAGACCTACCAGGATGCTTTCAGAGCAATCGCCCTTACGATCAGCAAGGCCTTTTCCACATGTTTGTAAAGGGGCAGGCATACCTACAGGCACTTTATGCCTGGAAAATTCACTGTCGGTAAGTGTCACATGTGGAGATAATGAACCATAAGGAAATGACTTCAGAAACTCAGGGCACAAATGGCTTCCTTCCCCTGGAGAACTCTGACAAGCCGGGAGAGAAATGACAGGCAGGAATAAGGCCCATGTTTCATTGATGCATTTTAGATTCCAAATTAAAAAGACAAACAAGCGGATGTTGCTTGTGGTACAGGATTATGTTTCTCAGACTGTGCAGTAAAAGGAATGAAATGGTTTGGAGTTGCAAACAGCTTTGTGGCAGCGATTCAATAAGCCCCAGCTAGAAAAAGCTTGTATTTTATGATCATGCTAAAGTCACAATCCCTCTTTTGTTTTCAATTTATCTTATCTCAGGAGAGCCAATTTTAAACACCCTTTGGTGCTTTGGGCTGCCTCTTGGATGACCTGTGTGTATGTGTGTGTGTGCATGCGTGTGTGTGTGTGCAAATGCTCCCACTGTAAAAATCATCTGCTGGTAAACTGGAAGAAGCTACTTCTGGGTTGCCCTCACCAGCAAAGAGGAAAGGCCGGGCCGTTCTGAGCATGCTCAAGGGGGCGACCCCTCATTGTCTGGGCACCTGCCTGACCTCTATTGCCCATCTGAGCATGTGCGGGTGCCCAGCCAATGAGGGGCCACCCCCTCAAGCATGCTCAGAATACCCCGGCCTTTCTACACAGAACTGGGCCTGCAGAAGAAGGTAAGACCCCTCACACATGCACGTGCGACCCTGGGAATGGGTTGGGGCTTTTGGCTGGGGTTCCTGCCCACCCCCAGAGCCTGATCTGGGGTTTGGGAGCAAGTAGGAACCCAGGGAAAGAAGGCACCCGGGCTGCCCACACTGGCTCCATAGGAGCCAATGGGAGCAGCCCCGGGGAGGGTCTTCCCCTTGAACGGGTTGAGAGTACTTTCCCGTTCACACTGGCAGGTAAGAGAACTGCTCTCAAACCCTTGTGCGAACAGGAAAGTGTTCTCAACCCGTTTGGGGGGAAGCATTCCTGACCTTGGTGCAAAAAGGCCTCTGGTCACACTTACCTGAATGGGATTGTGTAATAATACCTTCTGACTAGGGATGTGCACAAATGTTTTGTTTTTGTATCCAATTCGTATTCATTTGAATAGATACCCTTCAAATGTGGTAGGATTCTATTCAATACAAATATATTCATACAAATTTGTATGAATATCCAATATGAATCCATATGTATCCAATAAGTATCCATACATATCTGATATGTATCCATTATACATCTGATACATATTCCATAACATATCCACTCTGAAAACATCAAATCCGCCCTGAATCCACTTTGAATCTGCTCTCAAACCATGTTGAATGCACTCTGGATCCTCTGCCCATGTGACTGGCACAGCCGCTTTCCCATCTTCCTGTTTCATGAATGTTCTGAAACATTCATATTAGTACAAGTGTCAATGTACAAATGTCATAAAATTAGATTCGAATACAAATGTCCAAATTCCTCTGAATTTGTATGGCTATCGAATGTTACAAATATTTGTGCACATCCCTACATCTGACTGAGGATAAGATCAGATTAAATAGGAGCCATTCACACTGCAAGCGCTGGTACATTCTCCAACTGGACCACTAGTGCTTTCAGTGCAGATGGTCCAGCCCAGACTGCCTGGATCACCATGACAACAACTCCAGCAGCATCCACCACTCATTCAACTACTGCCATGAGAATTGTGACATGGTGTGCAACTGTGCAGCAGCTGCATCTGCTTTGCCCCTTGCATTGTTTGCACCTGGAAGAGATTGGGGCATTGGAAGGAGCTCCTGGATGTTCCGGGGTGCTCTGAGGTGGCCTAGGAGTGGGCACGTGTTTTGTTGAGCAGACAAAATGTACCAAAGGGCACCTGGTTCTCTGGTGTGCAGTACTCAGCACACACTCTGCACCCAGTCCTCAGGTGGTGTGGACCTGTGGAACTGAGCTGAAGCTGCCCATGTCTTTTAAGATGGTGTAATATGTATTTTATATCATAAAATAAATATCTTGATGCGCTATTCCATATGAATCATTGCCTCAAAAAATTACCTAAAATCATCAAGCTGAAAAGTTATCAGAGTATGTACCACTATGGGTTAAGTTATCCCTGTCCAAGAATAGCTATAACCCATCTTTAGTCCATCTTCAGAAGGAGGAACATGCCAGCAAAGTCACTCATCAAAAAACAGAAGCTGTTTCTGTTTCATTAATAAGGGCCTATTCGCACTTGGCCTTTTTCTGGAGTATATCTCAGGATAGGGGTCTGTGGTCCACATGCTAATGCAGACTCTAGCAGACCTCACTTTGGGCCAGCTGAAGCCTGCACTAGCATATGTACAGCAAGTCCCTATTCCAGGATATATTCCAGAATAACGCCAAGTGCGAATAGGCCCTAAGGCTCAAAGATGTAACAAAACGAGCCTTTTGCTCACAAATAAGCAACTAGAATCCTGAGAGGAAGAAGAGTTGGCTTTTCTACCCTGCTTTTCTCACCCATTTAAGGGGACTCAAAGCGGCTGACAAAGCTTTTCTATTCTTCTCCCCACAACAGAACACCCTGTGAGGTAGGTGGGGCTGTGAGAGCTCAGAAGAGAGCTGCGACTAGCCCAAGGTCACCCAGCTGGCTTCATGGTTGAGGGTGGAATTGAACCTGGTATTCTCAGATAAGAGTCTGGCTCCCCATCCACTAAACCAAAATGGCTCACCAAAGTAGATCTTGTTGAAGGAGGGGTGGACAAGGAAATATCAAAAGCATCATATAATGCAGCACTGGAGATTTTAGAAAAGTGCCAGATCAGTTATAAACTCAAGGACAGTATTGTTATAAGACAACAATAAAACAGCACTTTCTAAATTGGATTTTTAATTTATTTTTTTTAAGGCAACAACAAAAGCACAGATTATAAATGACAATGCCAGTGCTGGAGTTGCTGAGTAAATATTCTAGACAATTTACAACTGATTGTGGTATATAAAACATTTTTTTGTTTGGCAGAACTGTCATTCAGAGATTTTCATTCTGAAAGATGCTAATGGCACTGCACAGCATCTATCAAGGAAATGATGACAAATTCAGGCATCTCTGTGTCATCCTCCACATATTAAACAGGCTCAAAATATTCCCAAACCCCAACCTCACTCGGTCAGACAGCATACTGAGAAACTACAGTTAGAAAGGAGTAGGGATGTGCACAAATCAAATCGAATTCAAGAAAATTCGTATTAATTTGAATAGATCCCTTCGAATGTTGTAGAATTCGTATTTGATACTAATGTTCGATATGAATCCCATACAAATGCATACAAATCCTATGCGAATCTTCATACAAATGTATCAAAACACTTGATTCAAATTTGAATGTCAGTCTTTGAATGTGCAAACATTTGATTTGAATTCAAATGTCCAAATTTGACCAAATTCATACAAATTATAAATGTTATGAATATTTGTGCACATCCCTAGAATGGAGAAATTCATGCAAATGGGAGATTTTACAACAAAATGTGGGATGCTAGAGTGGAGTGGTAAACTATCCATCTATTAGAAGCTAAACCACTAGAAAAGCAATACATGTTTCACAATGCTGTATATACCTAGCAGCACTAGATTATAAATTTCAGAGTAAGTCTCCCAACTGGCAACTTCATGCTACTCATTGTCACTCTGCCAGTATAAGAGGTTTGTCAGGAGGATAAAAAATGGGCAAAAAATGAACTATTTACACCATTTTACCTTGTAAATGTAGTAATATAATAATAAAAATATAGTAGTCCCCCATATTAACTGTATTATACAGAGATGAATACAATCTTCAGTTCAACCAGAGAATTGTTGAGATATTTGAACTGGCCAAAGGAAAGAATGAAAGAATTTTTAAAAGCCCAGCATTCAGACAAATAAAAGCCGTCATTAAGAGACACATAGACTAAACTTTTGTCATGGATCACTCAAAAGCAACGACTTTAAATGCTAACCCAGAAAATAACCTGAAATCAAATAAAGTAGAGATTAGCCAAGAAACCAACAGTGAAAGGATTAGCTCTATACCCACTCAGGCAACACGTAATCCCACTATTGTCAATGAACACATATGCCATCAACTAGGGCATCAACGAAGAAAGAAGAAATACCAAGGAAAACAAGGAGAAAAACTCATCCTGCGCCATCACATGTAAGGAGTGGAAGACAGGCTGTTATATAGCCTCTCAGTAACCATAAGAGAACTTTTGCACTAGAGATGTTACTTAGCTAAGTAGTGAAATGTCTGAAGGTGGAAAATTCAGCTTAGAATTCTGCCAACCCTTTAGAATAAACACCTTTGCCTGCTGAGCGACTTTTCAAACCAAGGGCAAACTATGGCTCAGAGTGCAGCTTCTATACAGAGCATCATTAAATATTAGAATATTAAAGTGTAGATGCATAATATTAATTATTCATTATTAATTAGAAACACTGAATTCTATATTAAATTAACAACTAAGTAATTTTTCCCTCTACTTTTTACAGGAATTTGCACAAGGAGAGTGTTCTTATTTCGTTCCAATTTCTTTTTAAAAGTTTGGGATGCTCTTATTGTAAGTAAGAGTAAACATAAACATAAATGAAACTATTATCAACTTTGATTAAAAATTTAATCCTAGTAGGCAATTACAACTGAACAAAAACACAATTAAAAAAATTATTACACATATTTGTATTTATTTGTTTGTTTTATATTTCTATCTGGCCTTATACTCGAGAGATCTCCGGGTCGATTGCAATAAAATCAATGTAAAGCAAAAAAAGAACAAGAAATAGCAAGGCTTGAAAAAGAAGAAGAAGACGAAGGCTAGGGTAAGTGGAGCATCTTTATCGAGGATCTAAATGTATACAGTGAATGCATTTGATGCACTTCAAAGGGAAGGTTATCCCATAATCAGAGGCCCCTCCTCCTCCCAAAGGCCTCTGTTTGTTTCCTACCACTGGACCTGCTGAGGGTTTTGGCACAGACAAGAGGACCACACTGGCAAATCTAAGACGTGGGATGCTTCTCATCCCTTCCTCCCAGGGGTCAACTTTTCCTTCACCTAGAATAAACTACCAGTAATTTTCCTTCCACATTATCTATTCCAAGGGTGAATTTTCTGAGCTATTTAACACTGAAAGAAAGCAGCTTGTCGGTTTGCTGATGTATTCTCTCGCTCTGAAAGTGGACTGAAGCTGGATTAAACTTTAAATGTGACCACACCCTCTGAGGACACACCTTCAGAGAAGTTAGGAATGGGGTGGGTTTGGATCATCCCCTCACCTCTATGATACTCTTTACTAGGAGTATCAGAGATCACATACCAGGTCCATCGCCTGATGTCTGGATGAACATGTCTCTGGGTGGTATGTTCAGCCAGGGAACTCATCTGTGTGAGTGTCATCCCACTTGCACAGATGATATGAAAGATGCAGAGGGCAGATAGTTGTTGAGGCCCTCCTGCCTTTATGCAAGCTGAAAGTAAGACTGGGTTCACACCTAAATTTTAATCCATCTTCAGTCCACTTTCAGAGCGGACTAATGCATTGCTTTTGGCTTTATATAACTGAGAAAATTCCACCTTTGGGTTAGGTAATGTGGAACGAAAATGAGAAGTCACTTTGCTGATGTGTTCTTCCACAATGAAGATGGACCGAAGCTGGATGAAAATTTAGGTGTGAATGCAGTATTAGTTGGCACCATCCAGCCCCAACTGGGACCTTTTTGGATGCAGCCTTTATCTAGGGAACCCTCAGATGCCTATATTCTTTCAAGTGTTTGGTCGCTAAAATGAAGTATGCCAGAGGAACAATTAATTCAAAGGAACTGCGTTGATGGTTTCATCAAAGGGAACAGACCTACTTTGCTTGAAGGAGAGTAAAAAAATGAAGAATAAGTAAATCTTTCCATTACAGGGATGGAAAAAGAGCAGCAGAAATGGATAAGAATGAGATTGAAGAAAATGTAATCTTGGAACAGAAGGCTAAAAGGTCATCTTTCCATATCTGTTCATGGATTACTGGGCTTTTCTTTTCTTTTGCTTCTGCATTGCACTTGTTATTTAGCTGATGTATGTCTGTCGAGTTTCCAGTGGAAAACGGTGCATCATGTGTTGCCTTCCATGCTCCTGTGATCAAATCTCAAGTGCCCCCCCCTTCTAGTACAGTGGCAGAAAGCAAAGCTGGGCACACTAGAAAAAGGATTGTTGATTGATGTACCTAAGAAGCCATGTAGCAGACTCTTTTACTGGCTAGAGAAGAAAAGTTCAGCAGATGAAACTAATACTATGCCACACCAATTTCACATTCAAATCTATTTCAAATATTTTATTACAAATGCATATATGCGTATACATTATAGACAGTTTTATTGAAAATATGCATCGGAACAAAATCTTCTCCCTGCCCCCCAGTTCTGCATGCAATTTCAGTATGCTTTTTTAAAAAGAAAAAAAAAGCTAGAACTCATGCACAACATTCCTAGTTTTAACATATTAAAAAAAAGTTTTTGTGCCTTTTCCAGCTGTAGTCACACCTTAAACCTTCTTCAGTCCATCTTCAGGTCTGACTGCTCACACCTTTTCATTTCTATTTTATTTTGGGGGGACTTTCTACCCAGGAAAGTCCAAATAGAAGGTGAAAAGTGCACAAATAAAACAGAAATGAAAAGGTGTGAGCAGTCAAACCTGAAGATGGACTGATGGTGTGACCATGGTCTAGATGTCTTCAAATAGAGTCAAGATCTTCCTGGTCTTCCTGCAGAAGAATGAGGCTTACTGACTACCTACTCCCCTTTTCCACAGACATTCAAAAATCCAGATCTTCAAGACCGAGATCTCTGAGATGGAGTCCTCCAGGGGATCCAGATCTTGAAGATGCCTGAAGACCCCTTTGTGGATACCTATTGGGTGTTTTTCCATCGTCACTAGAAGTACCCATTAAGTACCCATTAATGGGTTCTTAATGGGTACTTCTAGTGAGGGTGGAAAAACACCCTAAATCAGGTCCACACAAAATCCAGATTTAAGGGCCTGAAGGACCCTTTAATTCTGGATTTCCCCTGTCCTTCTGGGGACAGGGCCTTGCAGATGGCCCTTCAATGGGCTCCAGGTGAGGATGGGCCTTCCCGATTGGTACCAATCAGGTACCAATCGGGTTCCTAAGGGGTCTTAGAATGTTTCTAAACCCTAGTGGAAAAAAGCCCTTAATCTGACTACCCAATCTGGCGGAGCAACTCTCTTTAAAGGGTGTGTTTTGAGGCACTGTATTGGACAAAAGCAAATTTTTTTCTCCTTGCTCGTCTGGCCAAAATCAACTAAACCTTTTGTGCACAGTCCAGTCTGCTTCACTGAGCACAGACCATTTCACTTTGAGCTCCAATAAAAATTGCTACTGGAAGGAAAAGAAAAGGGTGGGGGGAGAAATCTCTGCTAAAATGACATAATGTAAATAACAAACATGAGTCAAAATTGGTAAGTTATTGTCTTGAGTCCTTCCCTGTTCATAAATCACAGTTGATGAAGTTGCAACTGATCACATTTTCTGAGACACGTTTAATTAAATCCAAAATCTTTTCAGCTGCTGTTTAGAAACAACTTGATATTATTCTCCTCTTGGATGTAGGAAATTAAGATTCTAGATCATAGTTTACAAACTGGAACAAGAGATAAAATTTCCCAAGTTATAGAGTTTACAAATTGGATTACATTGCTTGTGCTTTTCCTTCTGAAAACATATTACACATTGTTTTTATTTTTTAATTTATCTATATAAACACATCTGTGATATTGCCTTACTAGTTTTCAAAGTTGGTTTATATTAAATGGCATTAAAAGCAGAAAGCAAATCAAACCCAGAGGCAGCAATTTTGAATCATGGTCTTTTCTGCACTAGACTTTATTCTGGATTATATCACAGAATAGGGGCCTGCTGTATACATGTTAGTACAGACTATGGTGGACCCCCGGTAGACCCTGCCATAGTCTGCACTCACATGCAGACAGCAAGCCTCTTCCAAGATATAATCCAGAATAAGGCTCATTGCGGAAAGGGCCTCTTGGACTTCCCATAGAGATCTGCATGATTCTCTTTCTGGAGGCTTAGCTTGGATTGAGCTGACCCCTGTCATCACCAAGCTGGCTCAGGACCGACCCAGCTACCTTGTTAAGATCATCAGCCAGCGAGCACTCAGCATTCCATGGGTTTTGTGGTCCTTGAAGCATCTTTGACTACTTTCCCCCACTTAGCACAATTCCCCCCCCCTTCTGCCCTTGGATGCTGACTCCTCTGGTCAGCCCCTGCCTATCTGCTAAACAGTGCTTCCCTTGGACTTTTTCTCATAGAGTTGTCCCTATTTTAGGTTCCCAGTAGAGATGTGCATGCATTTTTTTGGTTTGATTTGTATCAAATTGAATGCAAGAAAATTCATATTAGTTCAAATAGATCCCCTTTGAATGTGGTAGGATTTGAATTCAATATGAATACTCAATATGAATGTTAGATAAGAATCTCATACAAATCCCATATAAATCTGCTATGTATCCTCTCGGAATGCATCACATCCACCCTGAATCCACTCTGAATCTGCTCTCAATCCGCTTCGAATCCACTCTGGATCCATGGCAGATGTGGCTGGGGCAGCTGCTTCCCCACCTCCCAGGTTTATGAATGTAGCAAAGCTTTGTACAAATGTATAGAAGCATTTGATTCGAATTTGAATGTCAACCTTTGAATGTGCCAACATTCGATTCAAATTTGAATGCCTGAATTTGGCTAAATTCATATGAATTTTGAATGTTATGAATATTCATGCACATCCCTAGTTCTCCATGCTATTCCCAGCTTCTTGCTTTCTCCTTCTTAGCTTCTCAGATGAAGAAGTGGCACTGAGCACATCTGCAGAGTCTGCAGGGACCAGTAGTCCTGGCTGGGAAAGGAAAATAGCTAAAGCAGTGGCTGAGAACCAGAAATGGAGTGCATTCTACAAAAAGCAGAAGGCAAATGCTGTTTGGTCCAGTATTCAGGGAGCTCCAAAGAGATGCTTGCATTCAATTTACTCTAGATCTACAAAATAAATGAACATAGACATATGCCTGTCGGTCCGTCAAGATTAAAGCACTGCAAAGCATTTGGATTCTTAATAACAGAGTGGGTGATTATAGTGCAGTTCTCTATACCTGCCTCCTCCCCAAAGCTTTGGACTGTTGAGACTGTGCTTCTTTTTAAAATAATTAGATTGGATCAGCTTTCTGCTGAGATCGTGACAGCTTAGTGTCATCAGTGGATACTTTTTGCAAGATTCAATTCCCTGAAAACTCTTTTAATTGCTTTGGTAACTTTTGTGCATTGAGATGCTCTCCCGTTAACAACAACAACATGCCATTGATCAAAGTCCTTCTTGCACAAAGCATAACATTTCCGACCCATTGAAGATGATGTATAAATACAATCTTCCTGTGCATTCCTCTGAGTTTCATTAGGAAGCTGAACATCAATCCTCTCTTCCAATCAGCCATCAGGCTGCAAGAATTAAAAGCCTTCTATGACAAGGTGTTTGAACCTTCAAGTCTGTCATAAAATCTCCCTACACTATTTATAGGCTTCGTTTCAGTGTACATTCCGAATGCCCTGCTACACATGACACCTGTGAAGTGCTTTGGGCCAACCAAATGGACTGATATGCTCTAGGAATGTTCACATGAATGGATGCCTTGGCACATCATTCAGGCTGGGGAGACAGGTAGGATGCCTCCAAAGGCCACTTGCTGGGATTCGAAGGCAGGACGTTTTCCCCAGTGAAACTTAGCAACAGCATTAGGGCTTACATCACTAGGCTGGAAGGCCATCTGGCCTGAATAACACTAGGTGCCTTGTAATCTAGTAGTATAGCCATAACAAGCAAGAAAAGTTCTGTGAGAAGCAAGCCAGCAAGATACGGAAGAACAGTCCCATCAAGGATAGGTCCAGAGTGCTCACACGGAACATCTGCTTCTCCATGACCTCATGTTAATCCATAGGTTATATTATTCAGTTTTCATTCTGCTCTGATCTTTAGACAAATGATGATGCAGCGTAGCAGTACTTATATATTAGTGGTTGAGTTGTTTACTTGTATTCTTTTCATATACTCATGCATTTTACTCTATATATCTATACATACTCTGCAGTCATAAAGCAATAAACCTTCCACCTGGAATGCAATCAAGACTCTGTTTTTGCATGTGAACTCCATGCAGACATGCTGCCTGCTGTGCACTAGCTAAATTGCTAGCTCTGCTAACCTTAAAGGTTCCAAAACGTTTTGCCATCATCTTCTGCTTGTGATGCCCATAAGCTATTGGTGGACCGCTGTGTGATACAAGATGCTGGACTAGATGGGCTGTGGCCTGATCCAACAGGGCTCCTCTTAGGTTCTTATAAATTTGGCTTGCCTCAAGTTCTCCCTTCTCCCATTACTTTCTGGCACATGTGTTATATAGTCTGTTTCCACTTGCTCCAAATATCCCAGCCCACTTCTTCCACCCTCGACAATGTCATGTGATTAGCCATTCTTTTTGTCAATGGGATGTGACTGCCTATCTCTTTTGTCAATTACCAACTAACTTTACTTTTTGTTTTTTGTTTGTGGGCAGAGCCTAGCTTCTTAAAATGTTCCTAGGGATGTGCACAAATTCTTCTTTCTGTTCACTTCACATGGAAGTGAATGCAGAGGAAATTTGCATTTGTGCAAATACAGCCCCTTTGAATATGGTAGGATTTAAATCTGTGTGAATGCTCTTCAAATGATTTTTGAGTCTGCTTAGCACCCCTGCTGCCAGTTGCATCTCCAAATGCCCTCTGAAACCATTCCAAACCCACATTGAATCTGCTTTATCCGTGTTGCATCCGCTGAAGATGTGACTAGGCAGCCACTTTCCTGCCTCCCCAGGTTCACAAATACAATGAAGCTTTGAACGAATGCACAAAACATTCACATGTCAATATAGCTGATATTTGATTCTAATGTGAACATTCAAATTCATATGAATTTATACAAATTGTGAACCTGATGAATATTTCTGCACATCCCTACTTGTTCAGAATCAATGGATCCAGAGTAGCCCAGCCAACTGATCTTGAAGAAGGGAAGACCTGGGTGGATAGAATCAGCACCATATGCATTTATCAGCCCATGCTACAGCCTTATCACCACAACCTCAAAGTGCGTGCATGGTTCAAGGCGTCCATGAGAGCCAGGCACATAACTTCCAAGCATTGAGAGCTTTTGGAGTGTCATTTTTGGGTGTGCTTTGGTACACAGCTGAAATTTCTCCCCCATAATCCTAAACAAGAGGCATGCCTCTGCATGGCACAGCTCCTTGTTCTGGATAAGAGCCACTTGTCCACCAAGTAGCAACAATTAATTTTGGCTACCAGTGATCCCGATCAGTGCCTCCCTGATTGGGATCATGCTCTGCATAAACCTGAGCATTCCAGATTGTTATTCACTGTAGTAACGTTCAGATCCATGAGGCCTATAACCTTTCTACATGAGCCTTTAATCCTGATGAAGGACTCATGCAAAAAGAGCCAAAAAGCTTTGACATGCTTTAGGGATAAAAATACATTCCTACAGGATTTCATTCACTTTTCAGAAAGTCATATTTAAGCAGGATTACGGAAAGAAAAGAGGAATTGTCATTTTGATGATGTGCTTTTTTCACTCCAGAGGCTAATCGCTGGTGGATCAAAACTTAGGTGCAGCTGGGGCTTCCATCATTCAAGCAGCATGCTATAACTCCTCATCAGTTATAAATGCAATTCACTATTGCCACATGGAATGCTATAATCTCTGTTTTGATATGAACTGTTCAATTCTTAGACTTCTAGACTTAGAATCATGGAATCATAGAGTTGGAGGGGACCTTTAGGGTCATCAAGTCCAACCCGCTGCTCAATGCAGGATTGCCTGAAGCAGCTATTAAGTAATTTACACTCATGAATGATGGGAACTCTCTGTGTTTTTCTATAAGCATAATCATGTTTGGTGTGTTGGGGCAAATCAGATCCAAATTTTCTTGGCAGCAAACAAAACACAAGGTTAAATCCTCAAAACATTAGATTTCTGAGAAGTACATTAACATGACGATATAAGTTGTGATTACCGATCCCATTTCCACAAATGGAGGCTGCATCCTTATTTTACTCTCAGCACCTGAGGTGTGTCCACACAGTCCATTTGAATTAGATCAGCAGGATGCCAGGCATAAGGTGTCTGCTTAGCATCGTGTGCCAAGCACAGGCTATTCACCCCCAGGAACAGTCTGTTTCTGGAGTGCAAAAACCTATTCCACAAACAGGTTACAGATGGCCAGACCTGGTCCAGCAGGATCACCATGGCAATAGCCAAGGCAACATCCACGGCACCACCTTGCCCTCCCCCAGAATTCGCACCCAGAAGACAGTACCAACACCACATCCAGGAGATCACTCCAGGAGATCCAGGAGTGAAGCTGTGGATAACTTTTGGAAGATTGCAGTTTTGGAAGATTGGAGCTGCTGCCAGAAGCTCCTAGATGCTGCAGGATGGTGGCAGCACTGCAGAGAGTGGAAGAACTTCCCCCGGAACATCCCGGACTGCTCCGGAAGAGTAAGCACAAACAGGTTTTCATTTTGACTTTACACCTAGACTGCGCAGAACACACAGACCACAGAGCCAGCAGCTGTTAAGTACAAAGTCTGAGAATATACTCTGCAGCAGAAACTGGCATATGCTTACTTTAATAGTATGCAGTCATTGAAAATCCCACAACGGTTATGCTACACATGTTGGCTGAAGTTTGCACACAGCATGAAAGACTATATTGCTATATTTCTCCCCTATCTATATTTATAGACTAGCCTCTCCTCAGCCTTACAAAGTAAGCAAACCATCAGCAGTTTAATGATGCTGCCCAGATTGCAGAAATCAAAGCAGAATTTTAAAAATGGTAAATATATATATCTATATATACCCTAATCATTCAACAGCCAGGCGCCTGCATCATCTGTTCAGAGCATCAACAGTCACTTGCTCTAGTACAATTTTCTACACTCTGGGGTTCAATCAAAAGCATGTGAATTACCTTTTTTAATATTATGTTTACGCACTGAAAATCCTTTCATTAACTATATTGGGAAAATTGCTTCCGACAGAACAAGCGACCCCATGCTAAGGAAGAAATGATTTTTAATAAATAGGAATTCATCGACCGCATTAGCTTCCAGGGTTTTTAATATTTTTTCCCCCTTCTTTTTCTTCTCCAAGCTATCCAGTTCCTCACTAGGGGTTCTGTAGCTACCCAATTTGAACTGTGCCTTCTGGTGCACATATTCATCTGAGCAAGATGTAATTTGATGCAGGAAGCAAATGTCAAAGGATGTGAAAGGAAGAAGGGCACAGATTATGCCTCCTACTATTTAAACCTCCAAGTGCACCTTCTCTTTCTGGCTTCCCAGTGGTTCTGCCTAATTGAAATTGTTGGGCCTTAGTTTAGAAAACCATGGGTCTGTGAATGGTCCTTATAAATGTGCTTTGGAATGCTTTCCTCTCCTCCTCCAACAACAATAACAATAATAAAATCTCTCTAGACATTGTTTCTCCCATAATGATTCACAATGCATAATGAGCTATAGCTGTGGCTGTGAATTTTCCATTCTTGCGGGTCTAGATTTTAAATAATCAGCCTTATTAGCCCCACATAGAGATCACAATGGTCTATTTGCACACACAGCCTAAAGAAGGAAGCAGTAACTGCAAAGTAATAGGCAACTCCTGGGAAGAAGGATTACTTATCCTTTGCCACCGTCAAGATTCATTTGAATTTTCCTCTTTTCACTGCTTGCAAGTTGCTGTCCAAGCTTCTTAATCACTAGGAAGGAACAGCTTTTGCATTTTGTCTCTTTCTGTGCAAAATCAGGAGAAACTGGAAAATGTAGGACCTACAGAGATTAAGGACTCTTTTGTAAGGGGTCTCATTAAGGGTTTCTTTATGAAGCCTGTTTGAAGTAGCTTCGAAACACCTCCTTACTGATCATTTTCTTCTGCAACTAAGTGGTTCCACAATCCCTCTAAGGCCATCTTTCTTGTCCTCCTCCTGTCCCATAACAACATTGACTGCCCACTCCATTGGGCATTTTCTGTACAGGGGTGTTTCTGCACTTGGCTTCCCATGTGTTGGATGAGAAGAGTGCAGAAGAGACTAATGTGTACCAGCGTTTGTGCTAGAGAGCGCTAGTACATGGCAGCCTCATCCTTGCACATCCAGAAATTTATCTTGCTCTGGGCATGTGCCCAATCCCTGCCAGGGTGCCACCATTTTGAATGTGGTACCCTGTGCGACTGGGTGTGTCCCATCACTGTCACTCTGGCAATGATGATGCTCTGCACACACACAGTTGTGGGAAGGGTTATTTGAGGCACCAGTGTGCTTGCACAGCACCTCAAATGACCCCTCACACTGGAAATGGTGCAAATGCTCACCACTGCACATGACAAGTAAGTCTTCAGTCATGTTTAGTAAATGTTAGGTAGCATGCGGTCCACCACTAATTTGTAATAGGTGGACATCTAGGCAACCAACGGGCATTTCTAGGCTGTAAACGCTTCCTGCAAATGCAGATGCACCTGCCTAGATGTTCACCTATTGCTAACTATGAGGCCAAGTGTGAACTGGTCTCAGTCCTATTGCTCACACTGAAGACTGGGGCACCCCATAGGCTGGGGGTGTAACTGAGGCGGCAGCATTTATAAACCAGTGTGGTAAAATTGCATCATATATTGCAATTAGACAAAGTTGTAGAAGACTGGTCTAAATAGCTTAGGTACATCTCCTGGACTTGAGAGACAGGCAGTATTCTTCTCAAGGCCATTTGCAGGGAGATGGGAGCAGCTGAAGATTTTTGCCTTTGCCTTCTGCTTCAGGTGGCCATAAGCAATTGGTGGGTTGCTGTGTGAGACAGGATGCTGGACTGGATGGGCAGTGGCCTGATCCAGCAGGGCTTCTTTTAATTCATGGAAGGCAAGTGTATCAATGGATACTGGGATACTCTGCAGGTTGGCAAGCCTAGATACTCTCCAGGTTGGCAAGCCAGGCAGGATGCCTCTAAAGGCCATTTGCAGGGAGTTGAGAGCAGGTGAAGGATTTTGCCTTTAGATGCAATTGGTGGGCTACTGTGTGAGCCAGGAGACTAGGCAGGGTTCCTCTTATGTTCTTATAAGAGGATCATATGAAGGTCTGGAGATCCCCTGCTTGGAAAGTAGAGGGTTGCAGGATTGATCCTTGCTATCCCCCCAGAGAACCTTTAATGAACAAGTTCTATATCCACTAAGAAAACTTCATGGAGATGTCCATGTGGTCATTTGAAATTGACTCTGACTTGACAATACCAAGCAGCAGCCAATTTATCTTCAAACTATAGCCAGTATAATGCATCTATATACACTGCAGTTCATGTTAGAATCTTTGAATATCTTGAATATCTTTGAATATCTATGAGAATCTATCATGTGAATGGATAGAACCACATCTGTACAATTCCGAAATCCAATCAATGGCAGCTATCAAATGCAAACTACAAAAGACGTTGAGTTAGAAGTGAAACAGCATTTGGCTTTCCCTATCTTAGTTGCAAAGTATAATCATTTTATTTACTATTTTTGTTTATTTGCATTGCTTGCAAAACTATTTCCTACAAATCATTATGTGGCAAATAACCCCAGTCATTTCTGGAATCTGAACAAAAATGTAATTCCTCACCATGCTAAGGCAAAACTTTTTTTTTTAAAAGAATATATTAAAAGTGAGTTGATCTTGCAGTGTGTGTATATATATTAGGGAGTTTCCATTGCTTCCCCTATTTAATTTATCTCCAAATCTCTAATTCCCATTATGAACTGCCACAGTAAATTGGACAATGATTTATGAATAGGAAAAAGGAGGGGGCAGTGGTGGTAATCAGCAACTACACAATTCTCAATGGAAGACTTTAAAATGATTTATAAAATTATTATTCTCTTCCCCTAAATGTTCTATGAAAATTGTCTCCCTAGTGCAATATGATTATAAAACCAGCTCTTATGAACCTGACAATTTAGTTGATAGTATGACCTGGGCAGCCATGTGTATTGCAGAGGGTCTCAGGTTGGATCCCCAGTACCTCGTCAGAAGAAAGTAATGACAAATCACTTTTATATCTGTCAAGAACACTACATGGATATGCCCTTGTAATCACCAGGAGTAGACCCTGATGGCCAATAGTGTCAAACAGCAATAATGATCTAAGATGCTGAAATCCCAAATACTTAAGGAGCAATTAACCACTGGCAACAGGCAAATAAGAACTCAGGAGGATTGGGGAGAACCAGGCATCGGAGACTCATCCTTCAACTCTTGGAACTGATCACAGTGTTGTGGTACTTTGGCTGTGCTACAGTCTCCTGGGAGAGAACTAATTGATGGGTTTTTTCCACTGCAGCCCTTAGATCTGGATTAAGGGAAGCACCCAGTGTGTTCCCACAGGAGGTGTAGCACCCATTAGCAATGGGTGCTAACACCCCTGCTGTGGAAACAGCTTTGCGCCCATGTGGGGAATCTGCATCGATCCCCAAGGGGTCGGTTCCTTACCTCAGGTGTTTGGGGGGGCAGGGGGGTGCAGTCTTCGAAGCCACTTCAAATTGACTTCAAAGTCATTTCGAAGTCATTTCAAAGTCTGTGCAAAATAGCTCCGGAGTGCCTTTGAAGTCTGTGCTGATCTTCGGAGTGAACTTTGAAATTACTTCAGAGTCTCTTCGGAGTCACTTCGAAGTCACTCCGAAGTTCACTTCAAAGATCAGCACAGACTTCAAAGGCACTCCGGAGCTATTTTGCACAGACTTCGAAATGACTTCGAAGTCAATTCGAAGTGGCTTCGAAGTGACTTTGGAGCCTAGGTTTAGGGGGGGCCCAATGGGTGCATCCACTGGAAACAGGCTCCCTTTAATCTGGATTTTCTGGCAGAAGACCCCATTGTAGACCCCATTAATGGGGTCTAAAGAAAATCCGGATTAAAGGCCAAAATGTACCCATTAGATCTGGATTTCCCCCACAGCAGTGGAAACAATTGGGTCCCAAATGGGTGCCATGGTAGAAATGGGATCATCTGGCTCACACCCAAATGGGTCCTGAATGGGTGCAAAAATGGGTACTTTTTGACAGTGGAAAAACACCTGATAGCATTGTTTGTTTGTTCTTCTAAAAAAATCTCATCTAACATAGTGTTTTAGTCCCTTTTTGCACTTACTTCACTTAATCTATATTAGTGAATCCAGATTAACTAAATCCGGATCTACCACACACAGAGGCAACTGCATTGAGAGGTCTTTATAACAGCACATGTGTGCTATGGAGCAAGACAGTGCAAATGGCTAAGCCCCATTCTGTACCTGTGATTGCAAACTACCACTGTCAGAACTGCTCAAACCGCAATGCGATTGGTCCACAGCATCTCCAGCACCCGAAGCAATTAGCCCATGTCTCCATTGATCAAACACTGCATCTAGGTAGAGTGAGGTGTTTTCAGAGGCTATGAGAAGACACCTTTTCTGTGTCTTTGCATGCACTGCAAAGACACCATTCCCATCAATGCAACTGCTGCTGTGAAGGCATCTTCACAGTCACATTGTAAATGTGCATGTCACTTGAAACCACACTCATATTCTCCCTAGATTCATTCTACATGTGGATGCCACTTCCTTGATCCAGTTCAGGCAGTGCTAGCACAGATGTAGACCACCACTTTTATCAGGTCTACAATTGATCTGGATTGCTGAGCCCTAAGCACTGATCTGATCCAGATTAACCTTAGTCCCATGCAGATCAAGTACACTAAAATGCTCCTTGATTCAGATTAACAAGTGCAGAAAGGGCCTTAATGTACATCTTTATATTTCTGTAAGCCATCCAAAGAAACTGTTGTTATTGGCTAGCTACAGTGAATGCAGAAATAAATGAAAACAAATGTATACATGTTTTTGGAAAGTCAAAGGGAAGTATCAAGTTAGCTCCTGGATCCTTCCCTTTTACCAGCAAGTAACATTCCACTGGATGCCATGACTGTCATGGCATCCAGTGGAATGTTACTTGCTGGTAAAAGGGAAGGATCCAGGAGCTAACTTGATATTTTAAAATGTCTTTAAAAATATATTTGTTCACCTATGTCCCAAAAAGATGGTAGCCTGATAAGGGTCTTAACCATAGAAAAGTCTTAAGGGAAACAACAACATTCACAGATTGTTGTAGAGCTCACAGAAGGAATCACACCACTGAAGCACCTGAGTAGAGACGTGCCAGATGGATCCGGTTCAGACTGGTTTATATCAAACAGGGGTGCTCGAAAAGTTTGAGTCTGAACAGAACACCTTGCCTATTCAAAAACACGCCAAATTCAAACTGAACGAAGGAGTGTTCTAATGAATCTGGTGAACATATCCATATTTGATCATTGTTTGAAAGCTGTTTGAATCCAACTGAACTACTATTTGATGAAAATAGACTGGAACTGAACCAAACCAGACTCTGATTTGATTTGAACACACAGAAATATCTGTGCACATCTCTATAGCTGAGTCATTCAAATCCATGGCTATCTTGAAGTGTGTACAGCAGTGTGTGCAACATAATGAATTAGGGATGTGCACAATTTTTTTTTGTATTCGATTAGTATCAAATGCAAGAAAACTTGAATTTGTTTGAATAGATCCCCTGCGAATGTGGTAGGATTCAAATTTGATACAAATGTTCAATTCCATATGAATCCCCTATGAATCCATCCAAATTCCACATGAAGCTTCATACAAATCTATTGAAACATTCAATTCAAATTCAAATGTCAATGTTTGAATGTGCCAGTATTTGATTCGCATGTGAATTTGTACACATTTTGAACCATCAAAGTTTTGCCTGCTCATTGAATCCACCATGCAGTCCACCACTGAATACCACTGTGTAATACTGGAAAAGCCACATGGAAAGGTCAGTTGCTGTGTGATGCTGAACATTAAAATCAAAATAATAGAAGAACAGAAAGAAAAAGAGACAATATTTATTACGAAACACGGAAGTCTGATTATTAACATCATTCAGCGGTTGAATGGAATAGGTTTTCTAAGAGTAATTAAATTGATAAGAGAGTGCATTAGAGTGGTGCCTAAGGGTTTCTTTACACGTTATTTCACACTTTGCTTTTTCAAGCCATGGAGATTACTATTTATATCAGCATGAGAGTCGGTGTACTGGCTGGAGGCCAAGCTACATGTTATCCTTATTGCCTGGTATGCAAGTATGTCTGCAATTTAGATTAATTAAATTAAGCATACATGAATAAAGAGGGGGGTTCTTACTAGACTGTCTGTCTGTCTATAAGTTTGAGGTTCCTTCTGCACTGGCCCTTATGCCAGATTATATTTTGGAATAGGCACCTGCCATCTGCATGGTAATACAGACTATAGCAGGCCCTGGTCAAGCCCTACCACAGTCTGACCTAGCTTGTGGACGACAGGTCCCTATTCTAGGATATAATCTGAAATAAGTGCAGAAAGAGCATAACTCTTCTATTCCCTGCTACTTCCCAAACAAAAATACCTTCTTACTGTAATGCTTTAAAAACATGTCCTACTCAACCCACAGAGGTGGTGGAAGAAAGTCTTCTTGCCTGTAACTTAGGTGGGATCCACACACAGCCCCTGCCACTTAAGGGCCAGAGTGTCTGCTCTTACAGCAGCAAGTGTGCTGTTTATATGCCTAAGGATTCTTCTGGTTGGACGAATATCTCAGATGGGACACATTCATTTCTAGGTTTTGATGTTTCTGACTAGGGGTGTTTTCTTGGACATAGGAAATGGCCCCAGAAGTTAGCCATTTTCAGTGTTCGAATAAATGGAGTTGGTCTATTTGCAATTATGAAAATGAACAGATGAGTCCACATAGTGTTTTCTCACGCTCTACCATTAAAGTATTCCAAAGAGTAATTGCAGTCCGCCGTTAGCTCAGTCATTATAGGGTCACATGGACCCTGCACTCTGTGTCACTCTTAGGGTACTTTATTAGGGCACAACACTATTAGGGTACTTTAATTAACAAAATTACATACATTACTTTGGGATCTTATCTACATTTGCCATGTATTGAAGAAGTGTCTTCACGGCCCAAGACAGCCTAGATCAAACTAGTGCCCTCCAGGAATTTTGGATTAAAGCTTTACTTAGGCATAGGCATGGGCATATCAAGTTCTGTCTTCTTCCTCTTTTTCTATCTTTTTATCCTGACATTTTCCATTCTGCATCAGACTCCATCTGAAATTGCAGTTCATGATTACTTATATTAATTAGTTTTCACTCCATAGCACATTATTTTTATTTTATTTTATTTATTTAAAGCATTTATGTATTACTTCCGTTAAAAAATCCTGAAGCAGATTAAAAATAAGGGCAACAGTTATCTACAGTCTGTCACTCTGCATCTATGTAACTAAGAAAGAGGGCCTTTTTCCGGAATATATCCCAGAATAGGGGCCTGCTACCTTCATGCTAGTGCAGACTATGGAAGGCCCAAAGTGAGGCCTGCCATAGTCAACATTAGCTAGGTGCTAGCAGTCCGCTATCTAGATATATTCTAGAAGGAGGCCAAGTGCAGAAAGGGCCAGAGATTTGTCAGTCAGCTTCTTTAAACGAAGCTGTTCATAATTGGCTGTGACTTGAAAATTCATTGGATCCCTGGATCTAACAGAAAACATCTATGGCCATTGTCACACCTTCGCTTTAAATCTCCTTCAGTCAGTCTTCAGGTCTGAGTGCTCACACCTTTTCCTTTCTATCTGTTCTGTTTGTGGACTTTCCACCCTCCATTTGGATTTTCCTGGGTAGTCCTCCTCAGTCATGTAAAAATGAGGATAATGGGGAAAGCCTGCTTGGAAAATGAATGAAATAAAAATAATGTAACAAGACCCGAAGATGAACTGAGGTCATCCTAAAGTACTTGTGTGACCAGGGCCCATGTGTCATTTTTATAGAGGACAAACTTTCTGGCTTAGCTTCAGTTTCTGGAAAGTGCAGATGGCATATAGGTAGATGGACTTATTCCAAAGTTCTGCAATGTAAAGACTTTGTGTAGCTGTGGATTGCACCCTCAATCACTGCATTCAAGAAGAATATGTTCCAACTTTATAGCATTTATTTTAAGAATTCTTATAGAGACACACATAACACATCTCCGATGTCACGGCAGATGATGATGATGATGAAGAAGTATCACTATGACTGCTATACTTAGGTCTGCTATAGGCAGGCAGATTGCAGATTCCTGTTCTGGGATATAATCTGTAATAAGGCCAGAACTGAAAGAGTCATAGGGACCCGCCAGTTATGGTCAAACCAATAATAGGTGGTTGACCATGGGTCAGAGCCAAGAGACAGCTCTGACTACCTGCTGCTGCAATATGAACCCTTCACCTTTATGCCTATTTAAAGGAAGTGTGAGATATCTTACACCAACTGGGAAAAGCTGACATTATTCCTTTGGGCTGGCATTTGCCTAGCCCAGCTGGCACAGTGTCAGCATGCTTGACCATATTTGTAACCATAAAGGGGTACATTTGTCTGGAAAATAGTATGGAGTGCTTCTGCAGGTCCAGGTAATCTGATGGCCTTCAGGGAAGCTAAGGGACAGGAATGCCAACTTCTCCATCCCTCTATCTTTTCCTTCTAGGGCTGCAGTACTCAAGTTCCTCCTGGTTCTACCACTACCTTCAGTAGCTAAACGGTGGGGATCTGGGATAGGACCTTTTTAGTGGTAGTACCCAGACTATCAAATAGTCTTCCTCCTGAGGTGCACCAGGCACCTTCACTTCACACCCTTGAAGAGACACCTACTTGCTCTCCCTTTTGGCTAAGGAAACAGCTTCTTCCCACTTTCAAATACTGTTAATTGTTTTTAGTGTGTACATTTTATATTTTGGTTTTGTTTCTGTAACCTGCCTGAGACCTTCAGGTATAGGGTGGAATAAAATTAAAAGTAAACAAATACATAAACAAACAAACAAGAAGGAGCAAGATCTGCTCCTTGCTCCACACAGACATCAGGAGGGACCATATGGATCACCCAGCTTGTAACTTGTGTTTTCATGAATCATGCTCCACTGCCCACATTGGAGAAAGTGATCTGTCAAGACGCATCATCAGTTTAAAAACGTATTGGAGAGTGGAGGTAAACTGTCACTGCTTGTGGCATTCCATATGGTGGCGTCAAGGGAGAGGTCTTCTTTTTCTGTCCCGTTACCCCCACTGAGGGATGCTCTCATCACTTCCCCACCAATTACAGGTGCCAAATCTGTACAGTTTTAAGAGTCTGCCTACAGCATTCCTTCATATTTAAGCGTTCGCTGGCTGAGAAGCAGGTGACCTGTGTGACTGGTGATTTCACTCTAATTGCATTGTCTTTAATCTAAATCTTTTTTTAAAAAAAACAATCCTTTCATTAAATTTCAAAACATGCAATAACAATGTGTGATTTCAATATTAAAAGAACAGTAGTATAACCTGTAAAAAGGAAAAAAAAGCTTCAGCAACTAACACACTAGGCAGGACAGACAGAGATTAATGAAACAAGTAAACAAGATGTTAAAGTTAAAGGGAGGGGGTGAGGTGAGATTGGGCGTAAGACCATTTCAGCAGTAGTGGTAAAGCATATGCTGTTGGTGCATTGTGGGGTGGTTATTTAGGAAGATATGTTAGTAGGTATCTGGACACTCATTATTCTATATTGAAGTAGTAATAGAAGAAGAAGAAGAAGAGTTGGCTTTTCTACCCCACTTCTCACCCATTTTAAGGGGACTCAAAGGGGCTGACAAAGCTTTTCTATTATTCTCCCCACAACAGACACCCTGTGAGGTGGGTGGGTCTGAGAGCTCAGAAGGGAGCTGTGACTAGCCCAAGGTCACCCAGCTGGCTTCATGGGGGAAGGCTGAATTGAACCCGGTATTCCCAGATAAGAGTCCGGCTCCTTAACCGCTAGACCAAACTGGCTCACAGAAAATAAATTTTAAGTGACGTTAATCCATCAGTGTGAGTAAGTAGAGAACTTAACCCAGCTAGCATCCATGATAAAAGCGTGCAGGTCCATTTGCCAAAGATCTTTCAGGCTGGCAAGATCTCCTGTAGTAGCATGAACCAACAATCTGTGCTTCGCTTTGGCACTAGGGATAGGTGAAAAATATTCATAATCTTTGCAGTTTGTAACAAATTATGTATATTAGAAACTTTGCATTTGAATCAAATATTGACTATATTCAAAAATCGAGCTTTGCTTGCAAATTGAAAGCTTGTATGCCTTTGTTTGAAGCTTCATTACATTTGCTGGCAGCGTTCAAGTGGCAGTGTTGCTAGGCAAAGTCACCTCTGGAGTGGATTCGGAGTGGATTCAGATGTGTGACTAGTGGTGGTAGGGATTAACATTCAGAGAGAATTCAAAGCCTAGCACATTCAAAGTAGCTCTGTTTGCACAAATGCAAATTTCTGTCCCATTTGCTTTGTTGCAAAGCAAATGGGGGGGGGAATCATGTTCATCCCTATTTTGCATATGTGAAAGAGCATAAAAAGGGTTCTAGAAGCTAGTTCTAGAACAGTGGTTCTCAACCTTCATAATGTCACGACCCCTTAATTGAGTTCCTCATGTTGTGGAGACCCCCAACCATGGCGGTAGAGCACTTGGGAAGTGGGAGGGAAGGGCAGAGGGAGACTTGTCGCAACCCCTCTGAAAGGGTAGTTCGACCCCCAAATGGGCTCCGACCCCCAGGTTGAGAACCACTGTTCTAGAATGAATTGGCATTTTAACTGCTAATATTATTCTTGCATTGTAGGAGATGCCTTAAAAAGGTTTTTTAAAAAGAGAAGAAAAGGGAACAAACATTTAAAAAATGAAATAGACAACACCAAATAGTTCACAGCTTTGAAATGTGTGGAACTGAGAAATGTTACAAGTTCAAGAAGTGATTTATCTAGCCGATCTCTCCTACCTCAGACCAAACTATATATTTTAATTATGCTAGCCCTTCTATGGCACAGATAAAAACTATCAAATAATTAGATACGTGCTGTCCCCCAAAATATTCAAATTTTCAAATTTTGAACTGTTGCACTTCATAAAATTCTACTTAGTTGATTTCTAGCATTCTTCAGTCTTTGTATTACAAAAAAACAGCAAATCTTCTTCAACTAATTTAAATTTAAAGTGTTTGTAGTTCAGTATGGGGAAACTGCCAAGTGATTGAAGATGCCTAAAGAGTGTGCATCTGAAGAATATATTGGACCCAGAGACCCTTTCTGTGCTTATTCCAAATTATATTCTGGGATAGGGCCCTGTCATCTGCATGCTGGTATGGACTACAGCAGGACCTGGATATGGCCTGCTGTAGTTTGGACATCAGGCTTCTGTTCTGGGATATAATGTAGAATAAGACCAAATGCAGAAAAGGCCAGAGATAAGTTTCATCTACAAGACCAACCAGTGAGGTGGCTTGCTGGTGTACTGTGGGTACAAATAATATGCACACTTCAAATATCCCATCCAAAGCAGCCATTGGAGGCTGCTAGAACCAATTTGCGGGTAGAATATCATTCACAAGAGGAAAAAAGTGGCTAGAATTTAACCATGGACAGGATAAGTCCAGAACTCCAGCTGTTAAGTTTAAGTTGACACTAAGCTGATCAGCAGCAATCTCCTTTGGAAAGGAGTCCCAACAATGATCTCCCCACTTTTGAGTCAATGGCTGTGGTCGCACTTAAGGTTTAATACAGTTTCAGTCCATTTTCAGAGTGAGAGGCTGTATCCCCATGCACGCCGTTTGGTGTGGAATGGGCATGCATGGGACTGGGAATGGGTTCGAGATCAATCCCAGCCCGTCCCCATGCCATGCCCAGTGACGCAGGCTGGGTGTGGGTTGGGTGCGGATGCAGCCATCCCCACAGAAACCACACCAAACCCTGGCATGGGGGAGCACCACCTCCTCCTCTCCACCCCCTCTCTCCTCACTGGAAGCCGGATTCATGTCAGCCCACCCGTGTGCCGCCAGCTGCAAATGCCCCTGTGCTGCTGGCTGCAAATGCCGCATTCCCCCCTCCCTTAGCGGCACAGAAAGCCAGGACTGGGCTGGGAGGCACAGCAAAAAAGTTAAAATAAAGCTTAATAATAATAATAATAATAATAATAATAATAATAATAATAATAATAATAATAATAATAATAATAATAATAATAATAATAATAATAATAATAATAATAATAATAATAATAATAATAATCCCCCGATGGGTGTGGCCTTGTCATGGGGGTGGGGCTTGAGTGCTCCAATGAAGCTGAGAGCTGGGCTGGCGGTAGTGCAAACTACTGGCAGGTTCAACCATGCCGGAGTGGTCGAAGCAGAGGAGCCAGACTAAGTGCACCCAACCCATTTATCACAATGGAGACACAAACAAAAAAAGAAGTCTATACTGGCTCGGTCGTCAACAAATGGGCTACAGGAACAAAATCCACCAACAAGGAAGCGGCAGAAATTCTCAAGGTCAGAGAATCGTGTTGTCATGAAGTGTTACTACAAATCAGAACCCGGGAAAAGAGGCTATCAAAAATGGATGCACCAGCTATGGAAACAAGAATACCCAGACTCGAAGATAACAGAACTGCAGCTAGCTGATCAGAGAAGATTCATAAGCGGGACTAAAGTGTTCAGTGAAGCTGAACTCAAAGAAATATGAAAAACTAATGAAACTGAAGCACCGCAGCCTATTGTGGCAGCAACAGAAGCTCCAACAAGACCAGGAGTCACTGATCAACTAGAACCTGATGAAAATCTGGAAATTCTGCAAGAAGAGGAAGAACAGCAGCATGAAGTCATGGATGAAACACCTGGCACATTGTCTCAAAGACAGCAGGAACTGAAGGACAGAATAATGGCTCATACAGCATCAAGTACAGAGCGAAAGCGACTGCCAACCCTAAAAACTATAGGCAGAAAACGACTTGTCCCACTGATGAATGACATCAACTCTGCCCTTGTAACTGTTCAGGTAGCAACAATCGAAGAACTGAACCAGCTCGCCTACAGTACAGCTGTGATAGTAACAGAAGAACTAGGGTTACTGCAGCCAAAACCAATTAGAAAATCAACCGGAAAGCCAAAGTGGAAAGTTCGACTGGAACTGAAAATAAAAAGCCTGAGATCAGATGCCAGCAACCTAAAAAATATGAAGGAGAGGAAACTGAACAACGAGAAGACTAAAGAACATCTGATCAAAAAATACTGGCTGAATACGAGGAAAATTGACGAAGCTTTGGAAATCGTGAAACAGCAGATAACAGCTACAGCCAGGAAAATCGAAAGATATGAAGCAAGAATCATCCAGTTCAGGCAGAACCAAATGTTCCAGTCTAATCAGAGGCAGTTCTACCGGAGCCTGCATGAGCAAGTAGACAAGAAAATTGAAAAGCCAGAGAAAGAAGCAACAACCAACTTCTGGAAAGATCTCTGGGAGGCTGAAAAAGCATACAACAAAACTGCTGGGTGGATAAAGGATTTTGAGAAGAAATTCTCCAAGAACAAAATGCAGCAGCTGGAAATAACACCCGAAATGGTCACGAAAAGAGTGAAGAAAGTGAAGAACTGGACATCCCCTGGCACTGATCAGTTGCATGGCTTCTGGCTCAAATACCTGACCAGCCTGCATGCAAAAATGGCCGAACTGTTTAATGAAATGCTGCAAACAGGAAACATCAGTGAATGGCTAATAACTGGAAAAAACATACTTAATACAGAAAGATGCAGCAAAGGGAGCCACATCAGGAAACTATAGGCCGATAACTTGTCTACCTATTATGCTCAAGCTGCTGACAGGCATAATAGCAGACAGGATTCAAGACTACCTCGAAGATAACATCATCCCAGTAGAGCAAAAAGGAAACAAACGGAGAAGCAGGGGCACAAAAGACCAGCTACTGATTGACAAAATGATTCTGGAGAACTGCAAAAGCCGAAAAACAAACCTGCATATGACTTGGATCGACTATAAAAAAGCTTTTGATTCACTGCCACATGGTTGGATCACAAAGTGCCTGGAAACCATCGGGATCAGTCAGAACATCACCAAATTTATAGAAAGTGCAATGAAATGCTGGAAGACTGAGCTTTTTGTTGGAAATGAAAGCTACGGACTGATCAACATCAAAAGGGGCATCTTCCATTGTCCCCACTCCTTTTCATCATCGCTATGATCCCACTGTCACTCATCCTACAGAAAACAAACTTGGGCTATTAAACTGCCAGGAATTCACAGAAAATTTCACATCTACTGTACATGGATGACTTGAAGCTTTATGGAAAATCTGAAATCGAGATCCAGTCATTGACCAACACAGTGCGAATATTCAGCAGCGACATCAGTATGGAGTTTGGCCTGGACAAATGTGCCACAGTGGCACTGAAGAAGGGGAAGATTACTGAAAGTGAAGGCATTGAAATGCCAAATGGTCAAGTCATCAGGTCCCACCAGTCAGAAGCCTACAAATACCTGGGCATCCTGCAACTGGATAACATTAAGCATGGCCATGTGAAAACTGTGGTCAGTAAAAAGTACATCCAAAGGACTAGAAAAATCTTGAAAAGTAAACTGAATGGCAGTAACACCATTAAGGCCATAAACACCTGGGCCATACCAGTCATTAGATACACTGCAGGAATTGTGAACTGGACTCAGCAGGAGTTGGACAACTTAGACAGAAAAACCACAAAACTGATGACGATCCACCATGCACTACATCTTTGTAGTGATGTCGACAGGCTGTACTTGCCCAGGAAAGCAGGGGGTAGAGGACTTTTGCAAGTGAAGCAAACAGTGGAAGAAGAGAAGCATGCATTAGCAGATTACGTGGCAGAAAGCAAAGAATCAGCTTTGATTGAAGTCAACAACCAGAAGCTTCTCAACATGCAACAAACCAAGAACCAGTACCGGAAAACTGCAATTCAACGCCAAACTGACAGCTGGCGCAATAAAACACTGCATGGACAGTTTTTGGAGAACATCGAAGGCAAAGTGGACATGGAAAAGACCTGGTCTTGGCTTACGAATGGAACATTGAAAAAGGAAACAGAAGGACTGATTCTTGCTGCACAAGAACAAGCAATAAGAACAAATGCCATCAAAGCCAGAATTGAAAAATCAGGAGAAGATCCAAAGTGCCGACTCTGCAAAGAAGTGGATGAAACAATCGACCATATACTCAGCTGCTGCAAGAAGATCACACAAACTGATTACAAGCAGAGACACAATGCTGTTGCACAAATGATCCACTGGAACTCGTGCCAAAAGTATCATCTGCCTGTGGCAAAGAACTGGTGGGATCACAAGCCAGAAAAAATTGTTGAAAACGAACAGGCAAAACTACTTTGGGACTTCAGGCTTCAGACTGACAGAAAACTGGAGCATAACACCCCGATATTACAATTGTTGAGAAAGAGAAGGTGTGGATCATTGACATTGCTATACCAGGTGACAGCAGAATTGAGGAGAAACAGTTGGAGAAGCTCACCAGATACGAAGACCTGAGAATTGAACTACAGCGACTCTGGCAAAAACCAGTGAAAGTGGTCCCAGTCATACTCGGCACACTGGGCGCGGTGCCAAAAGATCTCAGTGGGCACCTAAAAATCATTGGCATTGACAAAATATCCATTTGCCAACTACAAAAAGCCACTTTACTGGGGTCTGCTCGCATAAATCGCCGTTACATCATGCAGTCCTAGGTGCTTGGGAAGTGCCCGACTAGTGATATAATACGAAATCCAGCATATTCATCTCATTTGCTGTGTGTAACTGCTGCTTTTACACAACAACAACAACAACAACAAGAACAATAATAATAATAATAATAATTTTAAAAGACCGAAAGCCACTATAAGGTTTAGCAGCAGTTAGGCACTTGAGCAGTTTTGCACACCTCCACTCCACCAGGAACCCCAAGAAGTTCAAAGGGGAGTTTAAAAGGGAGAAAATCAAGCCTTTATCATGATTGCCTTGGTGATTGGGAAATAGGAGTTGAAAATGTTTGGGATTGGAACAAAAATCAAGACATTATTCTGCCTGTCTTGGCGATCAGGAAACGGGGATGGAATATTTTCTGTGGAAAATGTACAAAAATCAAGCCACTATCCTTCCTGCTTTGGCAATCGGGATTTTTCCACTCTCCCAAAATGTCAGTGGCTGCGATCTCCAATGCACAGGGCAGGAACAGCAAGCACACCCCACCTTCAAATGATGTGAGTGCCAATTTCTTCCCCAAATGCCTTGGAACTGTCCCCATGTGCAGTCTCGGCTCACTAACCAATGCGTGCCAGGACCCCAAACCATGCTCAGACTTGGGTATTTGGGTACCAAATTTGGTCCTGGTCTGGCATGGTTTGGGATGATTTGGTCCACGGAAACCAGACCAAGTTGAAAACGCATGGGGACACCCAATGCCGAACTCAGTTTTGGTACCGGACCAAACATACATGGGAACATGCCCAGAGAATACATCAGCAAAGTGACAAGGTGTTTTCTTTCAGTGTTAAATAACTCAGAGAGTTCACCTTTGGGACAGATAATGTGGAAAGAAAATTACTGGTCACTTTGCTGATGTGTTCTTGCGCTCTGAAGGTGGACTGAAGCTGGATTGAACCTAAGGTGTGACCACAGACAATGAGTCCTTCTACAGCTTGGACTGAGCAAAGAGAACCTAGAACATGGCCATTTGCACACATTAGTTTTCTGAATACTGTACAGAAAACCAGCTTGTAATTATCATCCATAAAAATGAAATACATTACATATCTTAAAATGCAAACATCTCTGAAATGATACTATCATTCACATTTGGAAAAAAGAAAGAAAACAAAGCAAAGTCATTTACTTTTTTTCTTTAAAGATGGTGTTTCCTTGAAATTAGATTTTTGTTGGCTAAAAGCAGACAATTAAAACACATTCTCTTTTGCAGAGGAAGCAAAGTAAGTAATAATAGAGTCTTAATAGGATTTTCCTTTGCAACAGTGGTTTAGGATGATTTTATTTTAACTATAATTAATGGTCATGTAGTAGTAATAATGAGCTGAAGCTAAAACTCCATAATGAGATCTCTGTGTGTATGTGGAGTGAGTGAATGAGAGAAAGACAGAAAGAATGAAATAAAACTCTTTAAAAAAACACTTCTAAAAATCTAGCAGTTAGTGCCTATATCATTGTTGTTATTCCTATCTGGTTATTATGGAATGTTATAGGATGATCAGAAATTCATTTGTTTTGGGGTAGGGCACCTTGCCTTTGGTCACACCTTGCTGAAATAAATCATCTTATTAAGAACCAGGACTCAAAACGCACTAACTAACATAAGAACATAAGAAGAGCCCTGCTGGATCAGGCCACAGCCCATCTAGTTCAACATCCTGTCTCACACAGTGGTCCACAAATTTCCCATAGGCATCTCAAGCAGAGACAAGGGCAAACCTTTTCCTGCTCTCAAATACCAGCAAATGGCCTTAGAAGCATCCTGCTTGTGCCCCAGTACCTGATCATCATTCATCAGTTTGTCCTCAGTTTGGGTCACTATGGTCACACCTTTCTGTTCCCATCCTGAGACTTCTTTACAAGATTTTTTTAAAGATCTTCAGCCCTCTCCACCATCACAACACCCCCTGTGCTCTGATATGACAAATGTTCTGTGATTCAACAGTGTGTCATCACACATTGGGTGAAAGGAAAGGTAATTTCATGCAGTTCAGCCTCCTTTAGTCCTCTTCTCTGATCACACCCCCAAAATGAAAACGGATTAACACTCTATAACGGTTTGAGACCTGTAAAAGTATGGTTGAAGGGAGGAAAATCCACAAACAAAATAGATTGGACTAAAGAAGAATTAACGTGAAGGTGTGACCACAGCCCTTGTGTCAGTCCTGTGGGTTAAGAACTGCATTTAACATTATCATGGAGAAAGCAAAAGAGAAAAGGAAGTGAACAGGAAACAGTAGGCAATCTTCAACCAGAGAAAGAACAATTGCTGGAAAAAGGCTGACCACACCTTCTGGGCTTGAGTCCACATCTTATTGTGATGCAAGGGTGACTCTGGTATTGCAGTGACTTGACAATCTTTTGACCAGAAACAGTACAAGTGTGATCCTGCCTGCAACTCCTCAAATGTCATTTATTACAGCCTTGGACATGTGTGTTCATGTTTGTACCATGTCATACGGGAGTTGTAATTTTTTAAAAAAAGTTAAGACAACAACATACAAACTGACAATCAGCTAACACCCACAATTAACCACAAACTGCCCTGTCCCTCTGCCTTTCTACCCCTAACCTCTACCCCTTCCCTCTGTCCCACCTTCTCCACTCCATTATATCCACATCAACTAATGTTGTGACTTGTTGTGATGGACAATCCTAATCTTCTCAATTGTGTAAATAGTCAACTAGCAGCAGAAACCAAAAATCATGAAATGACTACAAGGGGTAAAACCAGCCAACTTCTTAGCTTGAGCAAACCACATCCCATGAATAAGCTGCACATGCTCTGGAATCTCCACTGAGTTTACACAGATTAGTGGCACAGTCCAAGCCACCATGCCACCAGCAGATGCCAAAGGATACGTTTCTTTGCAGAATATTATGAAACCCACCCCAACAGGGCTTCCACGACTCTGGTTGTATAATTGCATAGCAGTATACACTAGGGATGTGCACGAATATTAAAAATATTCAAAATTAGATCAAATTTGTTCAAATTTAGACATTCAAATTTGAATCAAATGTCTATGAATTTTGAATTTTTGAAACATTCATATGAATTATTCGGACATTCGTATACGTACACAATGTGTACTTGCCCGTACACATCTGTCCCACATCTGTATGCATTTGTATGGATCCGTACGGGACAAAAATGGGATGCATAGGGATAAATATGGGATATGTACGGATGCATACAGGCACATACGAATAAATTTGTTTGAATTATTCAGACATTCGTATGTGTACGGGTTCTTGAAGATCCGCACATCTTGAAGATTTCCCACATCCGTACGCATTTGTATGGATCTGTACGGGATGAAAACGGGTTGCAGCAGAAATAACTATGAGATGCATATGGACATGTACAGATGTGTACAGATGTGGGGAAGATATGTACTTGCACATATGAATGTTGTTGACATTTGTATGTGCAGATTCGAATAAAAAACTCAAGTGAATAGATTTGAATTTGGTAAATTTGGTAAATTTGAATCTTGTTAGATTCAAATTTAAAAGATTTGAATTGAATCGGATTTTCAGGTATTCGATTCAAATTGAATGTCAAAAAAACATTTGTGCACATCTCTACAGTTATGGTTTTAATACGGTATCTTCATTTTAAATTTGGCTTTTAATGTTGTAACCCACTCTGTAACCTTCGGGTATAGGGAGGGATAAAAAAAAATCAAATAAATAAAAATAATAAGTGACAAGGAGGGACTGAGGAAATTTTCCTGAGTGCGGGAGAGTGCAGGAGATTGGGAAGAGTGATTGTTATGAAAGACTGATTTGGGGCAATGGGAACAGGTCGCATTGCAATGCCGGGTGGGAGAAGCGGACAGCATCCTTGAGGTGGAAAAAGGAGGAAGAACATAAGAAAAACCCAATCACAGATGAGTTCAAGTGAAGACAAAGAATAAACAGGAAACTAAGGAGAGATAAAGATGCGGAGCAATAAATAATGGATACATAATATAGAAGTCGGAAAAGCGGAGGAAGTTAAGGGAACTTTAAGTAATGTAATGATGGAAAGATTGTGTAAATTGTTTTTCTTCTTTTTAGCTTGTGGAAAAATTTTAATAAATAAATTTTTTAAAAAAAGAAAAGAAAAAGTCTGAGCCTGTTGAATAAACAGGGAAGGAAATGTGTATTGTAGACCTCTGGAGTGTTGATATTTTTGAACAAAGTATTTAATTGTTTTATATAAACTGTTAATAACCATATTTTCCCCATATAGCTGTATCCAATATGAAAGAAAATGAAAATGCTAAATGCTAATAATAAAACGCCGCGCTTTTCCATGCTGTATTTAAACACAATACATAAGGGCAGCTAGTGTTGATCAAAGGAGGGTTCCTGTTATCTCCTTCTGGCAGGCATCTGCATAGTCAAAGGCAGGATAAAAATTAATGAACTGACATCTGACCTTTTATTCTCTCGCAGCGCTTTGTCTCCTTTTTTCCAAGAGATGGTTGGTTTGGGAGAGCCTTCTGGTTTGCACTCGACAGCGACTTCCTGGCCCTTGGTTATAATGACTGTTTTCTTCAGTTGACTTGGAGGGAAAATCGGAGCAGAAGCTGTTTGAAAGGAAATATTTTAATCTTCAAGGGAGAATCTTCATTTATGAATTCAATTAGGCTCTTTTACAGCAGGCCATTGCTGAGGGTTCATGTCCAGAGGGATGAATCCAATGAAAAGTCTTCCCTGGATTTCCTGCTTCTTTATACTACCCTAAAGGGATGTCTGCTTTCACCCTCCCCCAAGGGACAGCTACAAAAAGACACCAGGGGGGCATTTTTAAGTGATTAGATGGCAGCAGATCAGCTTGAATTTGTAACTACATGGCTACTGTGCTGTGAGGAGGGAAGTAAAATAGTGGCTGTACCCTCACACTCTCTTTCTTCCAGTTCTGTTTCTTCTTTCTTTTTCTGCCTATCTGAGTGACTTATCTTTCTGCACTTACCAGACTTTAATCCAGATCATTGGGTCTGGAATAGCCTGGCCCACTGATCCAGACTGTCGGGGGCATTGTCTGCACTGATGGCGCTCATCTGGATTAACCCATGCCTTGGCTTTGAAGTTTCCATGAGCTTTGCAGATGCACCTTTTACCTCTGAAGGCTACGAATAAAAGTTCCTACCCTTGGGACCTGGTGGTGGTGGTGTTTTTTGGCCGAGTGCTATGGTGCACTGCCGAAAAAAGCCCTACCCCCTTAATCCCCAAAATGGGAGTTGGGCATCTGTATGCCTCTCATGTTCCTGATCAGGGTCCTGGTCCTTCTCATAGTCCCAATTAAATTGTACTTTAGAGATCTGGATTAAGGGTCTCTAAAACCGATTCAGGCTCTGTTCCTAGGGCTGGAACAATGCGGGGTGGGGCCTCCTTGATCCACAATAACTTGTGAATAGGGAGGCCCAAAATGTGTATGGCATGGACCCTTAATCCGGATTAATACGTTTGTGCAGAAAGGGGCAAAAATTCCAAAGAAGTGGAATTTTCTCCATTCCTGGCAAGATATGTGATGTAGCTGAGACTCCCATTGGGCACAGTTATGAGAGAAGGACAGTGGTGGGAAACTCAGGTCACCATATGGAACACACTATGGCTGAAACATTTCTTCTAGAGAATTCTCTTGTGAGAGGAACTGCGTCTGAAAGATGGGTCCTTAGAACAGCTCATCCTTTTTGTTTTGGGACCCTTTTTCAGCTTCAAAACAGTGGGAAATATTTGTTTTCATCCTGGGATGCATGGATGACATTTTGAGAATGTAGATGCTTTGGGAATGTAGGTGAAATGCAAGTCATCTACAATGCCGTATCTTCAATTCACAGTGGGAACAAGAGAACAGTAGTTACTGCCTCTTGCTCACTCGCTGCTTTTCTGCCTACCAGGTGTTACTCCTGATCAAACTGTTGTTTTGGGTGCCTTGGGAGTGCTTCAAAGTCACCGAGATCCTAGGTCCCAGCACATATCAAGCAAACAGCTCATCCAGAAGGGGAGAAAGTGCTGTCAACAGTGTTTTCACAGCTGAGTGGGAGAACACATTCTGACACTGCTTTCCCTGATCTGCTACCATGCCACTTCCATGGCTTGCAGCGTGGACCTGCTTGAAAATGCTCCTAGAGATCAATGTATCAGAACTTTGTTTTGGAAGGCATGCAAAATGCCTGACTTTCATAGCCACTTCCTGTGCCTTCTGAAGCAGTCCCAGACAGAAATGTCGCAGCTGAGGAATGAAAGTCACCCAGCCTTGATGTATCTCCTGCCTCAGATAGAGGGAAGCATAAGAACCATCGTGGTGTGGATACTGACTTCAAAACAATTCATAAAACAATCTATAAAAATAGTTCTTCTAAGGCCATCTGCTGGGACTCGAGAGCAGGAGAAGGTTTGTCCTTGTCTCTGCTTGAGATGCCTGTGAGCATTTGGTGGGCCACTGTGTGCGACAGGATGCTGGACTAGATGGGCTGTGGCCTGATCCAGCAAGGCTTCTCTTATGTTCTTATGTTCTTATGTTTATGGTGGGAGAATTAAAATGCCAGTGAGTAACAGTTACCAGTCACATGGCTATACTGTGACTTGTCATTTGTCTCTGATCTCCTTAAACTGTGCTAAACCAGGGTCAGATTTAATGCAGAAATAAGCTTGGGTTGCCATGGTTAACATAAATCAAAGTCTAGAAATGAATAAACACAGTATTTAGGTTCTCTATTGTGTTTGGTCTGACTGTCACTTCTTGTGATGATCTTTAAGGGCATACATGGTCAAGGGGGATAACTATGGCCTTCCAGATGTCTTGAATTGCAACTCCCATCATTCCATGATACAGAATGGTAGTGTCATGTCCCAAGCTGGCAGCGTTCAGTAAGCGAACACACACAGCTGCCTTAGCAAATAGCAGCAAGCAGCTGGATCAGGTTTCAGACTTCTTGGAGGAGAAAGCATTAATATGTGGTCAGGATGCCGGGGTCAGACTTTTTAGAGGGTCTTCGTAGTCATAAATCAGTAGGTATGTGCAAGAATATTCAAAATATTCATTATTCGATTGAATTTGGCCGAATGCAGTTATTCGAATTTGAATTGACTGTCTAGACATTCATTTTATTATTCAAATTAATATGAATATTTTGAATTATTCATATATTTGTATGTGTATGGATACGTATGCATTACATATGTATCGATACACTTCTTATTAATATCCGTACGCATACGTACAGGTTGAAAATGGGATGTATACGGGATAAAAATGGGATGCGTACAGATGCATACAGATACAATGAATGTTGTAGACATTTGTGTCATGAAAGAAGTATCAAATATTTGTATGAATAGTTACAAATATATTTGAATCGATTAGAATTTTAGTACCTTCATTTTTTTTCTCTATTCGTACGAATTTGGACATTTGAATATTCAATTCAAATTGAATGTTGAAAATTGCATTCGTGCAAACCCCTATAAATTAGTCAGAGGTTCAGGAACATAGAAGTACAGAAGCTGAGGTTGCAAGAAAAGATCCATTGTCTGCAATGGCAATTGCTGGATTTGGGTGAGTTTAAATAGGGCTGGGTGAGCCCTGTCCCTTCAACGCAGCTGTTTGGCATGAAAATGTGCTGAACATCTCAGGTGTTCTTGTTGTTGCCTAAGAGCACTCTGCAAAGGGCGTAGGCCAGGACCTCAGTCTGAACTGTCTCCATCTTAGGAGACCGAATCATTGTGCATGCCTGACTTGTGAAACTCACCAAACTTATTTTGGCTGACAGTAAAGCCTGCCTCAGCTTGTCTGGCATGGCCAGCAACCTCCTCATTCTCAGAGGAGGAGGTGCTGCTGGCACAAGGCATGACAGGTGGGAGCTGAAGTTCAAGAACACCTAAAAGGATGTGTCTCAGCATCCTTAACCTACAGTACTGGGAATCATGGGGCATTTTCACACTTCCCTTCCTGTGGACAGGAAAGGCGTGCAATCACCTAACACTGACTAGAGCTGGCACTTGTGAGTGCTAGTTTCCAACAGCCCACCCCTCATGTGATCGAACACTCACCTCTGTTCGATCGTTGGGCCAATCTTCTTCTGGGTGCCTCCATTTTGAGTGTGGTGCCCTCTGTGGCTGCACATGTGTCAGTGCTGTCTGTGCAGTCACAGTCATGTCAATGGGGCATCAGAGTTGCCAGTATGCTTGCATGGTAGGTCTGATGACCTTCCCAGCCAGCAGAGGGGTGAATCTTTGCTTGCTGGATGTGACAAGTAAGGTTGTAGTCATGTTTGGATGCGTGTGGAGCACAATTTTGTGCTCCATTGCTAGTGCATGATTAGTGAACATCTGGAAAGGCAGGGGACACCTGCTGGTTGTAAGTGCCTCCTGCAGGTGCAATGTTCAATACTTAGGCAGATGTTCAATACATAGGAACTAAGACTTCAAGTGTGAATTGGCCCATGGTATGTGATAAACTTAAATCACATGGACATTTGTGTGATTTTCTATACAGAAACAAAGAGGTTTGGAAGCAGATAGTGCCCCTTGCACAAAATTCCCTCCCAAAACAGTTCACTCAGTCCTGACACTGCCATTGTGACACCTAGAATGCACACTGAAGGTGCAGTATCTACTCAACATTGCACCTGCATTGTGTATTTAACACAGAAGCAGCAGCCCAGTTTTGGCCTATTTGGGGTCCTACGGGCTCCCCCTGCATGTTTGGAGTGGTGGCAGCCTGTGGGACCCCAGGGCAGTCCCGGCCTGGTCTCGCTCCACCCCTGAAAGGGGCTGCCAGCCAGTGGGGCCAGCAGGGCTTAATGGTGGTGGCCCGGGGCAGGCCTCCAGAGCTGTCTGGCAGGGAGGATGTGAATGCTCTCCCTGCTAGACAGCTCTGGGATGACTGGGGATGGCTTGGGCAGGGTGTGGAGCATGATTTAATGCTCTACACTCCAGCCACAATTAGACCAGCCCTGGGACAGGTCAGGATGGTTCTGGAGAGAATGCCCAGCCCAGAGAGTGAATGCTCTGTCCCAGGGCTTTCCTAATTATGTCCAGAGGCCCAAGTGCGAATAGTCCTCAAGACTCCATCATCTGTCATAGGGTAGCTGGGGATTCTCTTAGTGTGCAGAATCCCCTGGGGTGCAATTGCTTTTCTCTGACATGAAGAGGGAAGGGTGCTTTGTTTAAGGAGCCCTTCCCTTGCTGTCTGAATTCCACTGTAGCTTAAGATCTGTTTTCTCTATCTGGCATTGATTTTTGTACACTGCTTTTGACAGAAGGAGCATGTAAGCAAGACTGCAATTTTCTTTGATCCTCTGCTGAAGTTTCAGGGTAAAATTTATTTACTGGAATGTTCTTATGTATGGTTTTAAGAGCCTATTTGTATAGTTTGATTCCCCTCCCCCCCTTTCAAGGAGCATGCTAATACTATTATTGGTGCTATTGTTATTACAAATACAGAATTAGTCTATTATTAGCTTTAAAAGCATGAAATATTACTCTATCTTTTGAAAAAAATAGTCCTTACGGAGGCTTTTAAAACACAACATTCTACAGCATAAAGCATTAAGTTAAATCAGATAGGAAACCATTACCCAAGTCCAATTAAAGAACATATTAGCACAATTTGTGCAAGAATAAACATTTAAATTATGGATGATAATACCCGACTTTAGTGTTAAGTATTTAAAAACAAAAGAAAGAGAGGATTTAGAAAAGAACTTATTTGAATAATGGAGAAAATGCATAATGTTGACTACTGTACTGTTCATCTTCTCAGACTCTGAAAGCAAGCATTTCTTCTTTTCCTTTTTTTTGGAAAAAGTTAAACTTCACATCAGTGCTTCTCAAGAACCCTCTGCCTACTTCACATTAAAAGACATACATCCTCCGTTTTTCCTTTTGTTTAAGGTTCAGGCTCATTAGCTGTCCCTTGGGTCTACCATGTTGGAAAAAGACAAAGAACACCTTCCTTTTCCTTTTGTCCATATCTTTAGGGTTGTGCTGAATATATTTGTCAGCTCCATTCGTAGCCCCCCTTTGCACACAAAGTCAGCCTTGAGCAAAGCTTCTGTGAAGCTTCAACCTGGCTAGAATGCTGGAGGTGCCTGGGTGCACACTCACTGGGTGCTCCAGAGGGGCTGGGGAACCCCTGCTCACACCTCACATTGCCACCACCATGGCCTCCCCTGCCTTGTCCCCCATCTCCACCACCTTCTGGCACCTCCTTCTCCTTCACCACCATCTCTATCACCTATTGCACCATCCCAGCCATTTGTGCACCTCTGGGGGGGGGGCTGGCTTGAGCTTCTGAGGTGGGACGTGGTGGCAGAGACGGCAGCAGAAGGGGGTGAGGCAAGATGGAACATGATGGATTGGGAATTCCTTTCATGAAAACATACTTTGGATGTTCACACGTGAAGCAAAGCCCCCTATATTTGTGTATGTGTGGGGAGGCTTTAGGAAGCCAGACATTTTCCCCTTTGATTCGATTTGACTTGAAGGGGGAAAATGCACTCTGTGTACATCCCTACACATAATGCATTATTTTATATACCTCTATCATGTCTCCTCTCCTTCCTCTCCATTCTAGACTAAAACATCCCAAATCTTGCAATGTTTCTTCATAGGAAAATTCCTCCAGCCCCTTGATCATATTGAGCCAGTTCTACATTGGTCCCCTTAGCGTGGCACACTGAGATTGCATCCAGACATCACTTATTTATTCTGCCACAGTACATTTGAATATTCCAAAATAAACATGGATATTCCAGAATATCCAAATTCGGTGAAATAAGTAAGTGACCTCCAGATGCAGCTTGAACCTAGCCCCACAGTGGGCCAGGCTAGTGGTAGCCCACTCCACTGGGTATCTGCATTTGGATACTCCAGCACAACTCAGGCTCTGAAGGCTGGGGGAACACATTCCCAGCCTATGAAATTTCTGCCCGAGTCCTTTTCCATCACCACTTCTGGTGGTGCTTCCTGCTCCACTGTTGGAAAGTGATTTCCATAATATACCATACTATGAGGTGTGCTTTCTGCAAGCCTTTTGTGGTTCCTGATTAACACAGTAGTCCAGTTGTGGGCTACTTGGAAGAGGTCTACACCTGGCCTGAGATATGGGTTCTCTCCTGGTCCATACTAGTGAACAGAGTATTCAGGATTTGGTCACACCTTTAGTTTGTAGGAGAAGTTGATAACATTAGCATCTCAGGGTGCATCCAAATGGGACAAACATTGCACCATTACGGTACTGCTATGGTGGGGTCACCACACTTACTGTGGGCAACCCTACCATAGACCCCACTTTTTTATTCCTAAAAAGTGCTTTTAATTGTTGCTAGAAAACCTAGCACTGGTAGTGGGTTTTCCATCTTTAACACTTTTTAGGGAGACACTTCCCTTTCTGGATGGATCAGCAGTCAAAGCTCCATCCAGCATGGATACTGACACAGCCAACCACCGTGTGTGGAGGTAGTCACATGCATTACCATGAATTCAGTGGCAGCCAAATTGCCTGGATAGTGCATGTGGATGGGAAAGGTGTGCAATCAACTAATGTTGACTAGTGCTCACACTTGTGATCGCTAGTCAACATCAGCCTACCCCCCATGTGATTGAACTCACCTGTGTTTGATCACTGGGCAAGTCCTCTTCTGGGCACCACCATCTTGGTGTGCAGCACACTCCATGACTGCATGTGTGACAGCACTGTTGTTATGATGCTCTGTGCAGTCGTAGTCACATCAGGGGGCCATCGGAGCTCCCATCGCACTTCATGGCAACACTGATGGCCTCCCCAGCTGGCAGAGGTGTGAATCCTCACTGGCTGGCTGCTTTCAGGTAAGTTGGGATAAGGGTTGGTGAACTTGTGCACGATTTCATGCCCCGCAGCTAGTATGCAATTAGGCTGCTTCTGGGCAGGCAGGGGCCATTTCTATGCTGTAAATGCCCCCTGACAATGCAGATGCACCTGCCCAGATGTTGCCTAATTACATACTGGGTTGCTGTCTGGAAGCAGCCTCAGTTTTCAAGCCCATTTCAAATTTTCTTTTTATTCCTTACACACCAGTGGCTTAAAAAAAAATTGCTAGCTTATTTACTAAGGTCGTGTTAGGCAAGGAAGCCCGTATAAGGAAAATGCACGGATGTGCATACAAAGGTAACTAAGAGTCACAGGCATGACTATCAGCAAAGTGTTCAAGGTTGGATTGTACAAGAATTATGTAAGTCTGTGCAACACTTGGATTGCAACAGCTTGTGCAATACAAGGGAAGTGAGTCACCATTGTATAAGAAAGTGTATAAAGTGCCCGCACACGGCTGTGTGTGGGTTGCTGGTCGTAAGGAGAGTTGGAGAGCGTGTATAACTTGTAAATTGCAGCAACTATGTAAATAAACCTCTGAGGAGAGAATTCCTGCTTAAGTCTGCTTCTTATGCTGCGGGTAGGAGGGAAACCTGATAAAGGCAGAGATGCCAGCAGCAGGTTTCCGGGACAGCAGAGATTGTCTTGTCAGAACGGCCGCGTCTGCTGATTTAATACCAACAAGGTATCACTCAGGAGTCTCAGATTTATCAAGGCCACTATTTACCATCATATCAATTATATAGCTTCCAACATGGGGGAACCAGAAAAATAATTGCCTGGTTTACCTTATCTGTTTCCTCAAGAGTGAGTGACTTCAGATGAGTAGCAGCTTACTCTAGCATGAGAGTGGATACAGTTATGGAAGGAACAAATAATCTTATTGCTTTCTCAGTTGTCCTCAGTCTCTTCCACATGAGAGCTTCCATTCATCTAAAGTTACCAGCTCTTAAGAAGAGAGGCACCATAAACAGGAAATATTCTTTATCCAGAGAAAAATGTGGCTTTTCATTGGATTTGCTGTTCAAAGCTTTCTTATTCATTTTACCCTCTTGCTCCTAGGGTATTATTCATAGTAAAATGGAAATAGAGCAACCTGATGAAGTACGCACCCAAAATCTTCAACTCAGCACTGGTGTAAATGGCTCCATATTTGTTTTCTGCTACACATTGGTACATTCCAGCATCAGACTGATTTACACTGTGGATCAGCAGCATACCATTAACCATCTCAATCCTGCTCTGCAATGGAATAGAAAAATAATTCTACAAAAGCAAGCAAAATAAGCAATGTTTGTTGGGTTTTCAGCTTCAGATGAAAGTAGGAGGGGGGAAATAAAACATGTTAATAGGTTCATCGGGTATTAAAATAATGCACTAAGCAATACAACAATGTTCTTCCTTTGCTCTCTTTTTTTTTCTCTATGACAATGCTGAAATATCTGGGATATTTCTATTCTTCTCCCCACAACAGAATGCCCTGTGAAGTAGGTGGGGCTGTGAGAGCTCACAAGAATGCTGTGACTAGCCCAAGGTCACCCAGCTGGCTTCATAGAGGACGGCAGAATAGAATCTGGTATTCCCAGATTAGAGTCCGGCTCCTTAACCTTAAGGGCCCATGTAGTAAGCTCTGGGCCGCCAGAACTACATATTAATGCCGATCTATGTAGCTATGGGTGTTTTGTTACTTCCTCTGTCTCCCAACCTCCTCTGCCATCTAGATTAGAAACTCAAGAGAAGGGGCTGTCTCATCACTAACACTTTGTAGGTTGCACTTTAATATTAAAACAGCTATGAGATGCTTCAAATGAGCAGTCTTCTCTTAGGTTCTGCATAAGAAACCCAGCAAATTAAGTTAGAAAAGCCAAAAGCCAAAGAATACTACTGTACACTTACCTCTGGTCTCAAAGGTGCTCCATTTTTCAACCAGCGATAAGTGGGTCTTGGTTTTCCTGTTGCTTTACACTCCCACTGAAGCTGATCACCACTGTCCAACTGGGTGTCATTAAGTCTCTCTACCCAGTGTGGGTATGCTGCCAATGACGACAAAAATAACAGCGTAACAATGTCTAGGAGTACTTTAGTTGAACTGTTTATGAATGCTTGGAAGATCAATTTACATCATGCTAACAAAAAAAAAAACAGAACAAAACAATATTAAAAACAGGTGGTAGTGCTTAAATTAAAGGTCAGATGGAAGAAGTGGTTCTTAGGTTGCTCCTTAATAGGGCTATGCGTGAATTTCCCCCTGTTTCTTTGCATTAAAGCTTTCCGTAAACCAAAATAATAGAACTGGATGCAAACGTGAATTTGCCTGTTCCCATTACTTTTAACTTAATCCGTTTGATCTGGATTCTGAGGATCATACGTGGCATACGTGACTCAAGGGGGGACTCAAGTGGCTTTTTAAAAGCCGCTTTTCGGGGCTGCCCTACCCTCTTCCTCCTGGCATGGACACGTCACCCATAAGGGACCCCTTCATGGAGCCTAGCTGGGTGGCTGGGTGGCTGCCGCTTCCATGGATGGAGGAAAAATGACAGCGGGCAGCCAGCAATTCTTTCTCTTCCTCTCCCCATTGCTCAGGGCACACAGCAGCAGGGGCAACTAAAGCCCCTTTGCTTTAAACATTCACACAGAACCTCAGCTGCTTTCCTCCCTCCCTTTCCCTTTCTAAAGGTAGAACTTTTAGAATTGTGCAAAACTGCAACATTGTTATCAGGTGTGAAGTGGTTCAATCGCTACAGTGTAGTGATTGCTGTTAAGGGTGGATTTTTACACTGAAATCACTGTCTTTGGAAGCAAGTTATTGGGAGAGGGAAACCCTAAACATGGATTCTCATCCCTTAAAACGGTAGGGTCCCGACAGTAAAAAATGTAACACGTATCAAGCACATGAACCGGAGTGAGACCTGTTGAAATGAGTGTTAACATTTACAATGCTTTGGGGTGATTTAACACGCGGAAAGCGTGTTACGCCAAACTGACGTGGGGTCTGCGAGGATTGAAACCGTATTGAATTTGATATAAGCTTCCAATGGGGATGCGGCCCAAATGTGACCGAAGTTCACTTTTGTGAGAATGCAACTACTCCAAACGTGCTAGGCTTCTAATTCACTTTGAATGTTCTTTGAATAAACATTTTTTGAACCATCTCTTCTCCTTAAATTGCGGCAATGATGTTGTCACCTGTAGGTCAGATAGCAACATATCCCACAGTGCAGGGACTGCAGCTGAAAAGGTTTTCTTCCTGGCTTGGACACCTTTTATTAGATATGGACCAGGGACTTCTGAGAGATTCTGGTTCATTCTGCACTGCACAGAACCTTATTCTGTATTATATCTCAGCACAGGGGTCTGCCATTTTCATGCTAGTGCAGACTATGGTGGGTCTATGCCTATTCTGAAAAATAATCTGGAATAAGGCCCAGTGCAGAAAGGGCCTAGAAGCCTGATCAATATTGATTCCTCAAACGCATTTGAAAATGAGCAGCTATCAGATTTCTCAGTCAGCCCATTTGGAAGCATTTGTCTGGAGCAAGGCATCTGAAAAAGGAGCTGTATATATGGTATAAATGTATTATCTGGGACTGGTCCATTCTGTGACTCCAGTCTATTCATTCTCCATTCTGTGGACTCCAGTCCATTCATTCTCCATTCATGCAAAGCTCTCTGTAGCTTGGGGAATTCCAAGTTCCATAAATTATTCTGTCTATCAGGCAAATCCCGAATACTGTGTCTCTAACCGACAGAATGTTTTAGCAATAGCAGCTCATGCTATATGCTTGAGGCCATAATGAATATTCTGCAGAACCTAACATCTAAGGGAGGGAAGCTTTCTCAAGTTAATAAGGCTTAACTCATTAATCCAAAGCACTGAAGACGAAAGCTTTTAAATCTCTTTTGTACGGCATTGCAGAGAATCAGGTATCAATGGCCTTGGCATCAAATAATTCAGCATAATATATTTGGGAAGGTTAGTTAGCAGATAAGAGCAGAGATGAACAATTTTGGTTTGGGTTCATTTGGTTTGAATCAAATAGAATGGTTCAAGCCAGTTCAATCCACGGTGAGTCATCCCCTCTTTGAAAGCAACCGGTTCAATTTGAAATGAACCAGGGAACCATAAATGAACACAAATGGTTCAAATTGAATAGTTCATGTTCACTGTTTTCTTGGTCTTTAAAAGATCATGCTAAATGAAAAAAACAAATCCCCAAAACCTTTGATGTTCATTTCAAACCTGTCTGAAAAGCTGTGAACCAAACTGAACTACTTTAGAATAGATTTGATTCAAATTCAATTGGCATTTTAATGTTCATGCAGATCTTTAGTTGAGAGTTAGTACTGTGACTGGTGTATTTTATTTGGGTTAGAATGAGACTGATAAAGACCTTTAATAATAGTCCTTGTGCAGGACTGAATTTCTAAACTAAATCTTGTAATCTGTTTGGTCCAACTTGTGAGTGGCTACAAGAAAGATATGACATTCTGTCTGTCATGCTAGCTGTGAAAAATAAGCGTCAAATTTCAATTTAAATTATAAAGCCATATAGTGAAGATTGCGCCTTATTATAATGAGAACTCTACTCAGCATGGTTTGAGTTATATGCAGGAAGCCAAATGCATTTTTCTTGCTTCTCACATTCAATAGGTGCAATTGTCATTGGACAACTCTCCCTAACATGATTCCCATAAGGTGCTAGTTTCTGGGAATGGAACAATTGTGTCAAGCAAGGTACAACTGTACTTAGGAAGCCGAATTTCTAGGAACGTTTAGGCTGCAGAAGAGAAGACTGAGATGTGATAGCCATTTACAAGTATCTGAAGAGCACTCACACAGGCATCAGAACATCCCCACATTCTCACAATCCTCTGGAGCAGCCGGGGGGGGGGGGCTCTTCCAATCACATGCTCAGCCCCTTCTTCCCTGAGAGGCTTGCTGACTCACTGAGAGGTCTGCTGCTTCCAGAGTGGGGACAAACTCTTATGAGATCTTATAAGATCTTGCCCAAACTCCCAGGAAAATGCAGAGGGAAGGGAAACTCCATAGCTGATGCTGATGTAAGTACTATTTTTTTTGCTTTGCAGCATCGGGCTTTATTTCACAGAGGCTGTGGAATATCTTAAAACCTGCCTGGCACTTTGACGGCTACTCCACAGTCCCTGCAAAATATTCCTCCTGCCTGGATGTAACCTGTGAATCTGTGATTCTATGATTCTATTGTTTTATGCTCCTTTTCATAGTTTGCCTAAATAATCGAGCAATACATTTATTAGGATTTGATAAATTAAAGAAATCCATCAGGATTAAATTGGCAATGATAATGAGGATTTTCAAATAGCAACATTGTAAAAAAGTTCTATTTCTGGATATTGTTAAGAAGGTCCTTTCATTCTCCTGAAAAGGAACCCAACACTGGCCCTAGGGATATGCACAAAGCACATTTCCCCCGTTTAATTTGTTTCAAATTGAAGGGGAGGAATGTTCAGTTTCATGTGAAGTGCGCCTCCCCCCCATGAATGTAGAGGGCTTTGCTTGAATGTTCACATGCAAAGAGAACCCCACTTTCTCCACAATTCCTGAGGTTTCCCACGCTTCCTGGATGGGGGTGGCCTCTCCAGCTGTGTGTACATAAACCAAGTGCAGAAAGTCACCTGGTTTGGCTGAAGCTGTTAGCACTATTAGAGTACAAGATAGCAGCTAGCTTCTGCTCATTTCTCCAGGATTTCTCTGGGGTAAAAACATCCTTTAGGAGTGTCTAGAACCTCAAAGGGAACTCAGGGTGTTTCCGCACTAGCTGTGGAAACCGGTTTAACCCCCCCCTTAACACAGATTAAGGACACTTACCTTGAGATGCTTCCACACTGTAGTCAACTTCTGGCACGCCTCTGTGGAAGCCGCTTCCGCATTTCGGTGTGCAAGACCAGTTTTTAAAACCAGCTTTGCTGCCAAAATCCAGATTAAATGTAAGACCTGAAAAATCAGGTCTTCACCTGGATGTGTGCAGAAGCAGGACGCTTCCGCACGCGGCCAGGTGAAGGGATGGATTGCCTCTGCCCACCATGTTGGGAATGGTGAAAGCAGGACTGCCTGCTTCCAAAGACCTTTGGCTGCGCACTGGGCGCCCCTGGAAACACGTGGTGACTGGCAGCTCCATGCTCCAGTCCTGCGGCTCCGGAGACGATGTCACCGGCATGCAAGCCAGAGGACGTTTGGAATGGGTGCTGATGCGTCCACACGGCACCCACTCCATCCATCCTCCGGAATCCATCCTCCCCGCACGTGTGCGGATGCATGGGAATCCCTCAGATCCATCACTATTTGTGACGGATCTGGGGGAGGACGGTTTGCTGAAAAACAGATCTTTTTAGATCCACTTTTTGGAAGCAAATGCAGAAGCACCCTCAGTAATCAAATCAATCCAAACCATGCTTCTGCCCTGAACTGGTTCAAACTTAGACCAAAGCACCAAATTCTACAGAGGGACACCTCTACTTTTCAAGCCATCGCTGCTGTCTCTGAGAAGCTATAATGTGCAGATATAATATGTATGAGTTTGGATTTTTTTTTAAAAAAAAAGAAGAAATACAATTAAAGATTCACTGAAAACAGCTGAATATCCTTTGCTATTATTACTTTACATAATAAGATATTCAGCTCTAACTAATAAAATTGCAAGAGTAAATTTCTGAATCCTCTCAAAGCATATTTATAATGGTTCCGTCATTTTGTAATTCAAACAATGGGGGTCAAAAAAATAAAAATGGGCCGTTAATTGTGATCTTACCTCTAGTGAACATAATAATAGGCAAATATTGGGAGGCAAATGGATTTGTACAATAGAGGAATTGTTAATGTAATTATTCCAAATTGCAAAAATTAAAACTATTTCTGTATGCAACTAACGGGAAACAATTCAAGCAAAGAATCTCTTTTTCCTTGACAAACAGGCATCATTTGCCTTTTATGAGAAAGCAAAAATTAATGAGACCTACCAAGTCAGCCATTTGTTCGCTCTAATTAGAACATTAAGCCCACATGGATAAGATGTTCAGGTCTGGTGTGCTTTGTTGGCATGCAATTACTACAGAGCTGTTAAGGATTATTTTACAATAATGCAAAAAAGGACAAGGTCTGAAAGGGTTCTGAAACAGAACTTTCTACCAGAGAAGAAGCACACTTGGCACCTTTTTGCACTTAACTGACGTGGGAATGCGTTGTGAGTGCCAGCCTTTCCCAAATCATCTAGAATAGGGATATGCATGGATGCAGTTTTTGACATTTGATTTGATTCAGATATTGGAATATCCGAATTCATATGAATAAAGAAAAATAAATGTTTGGACATTCAAACCAATACAAATACATTTGTATCTATTCATTTAAATATTTGATATGGGTGTTTTTCCACTGTCACTAGAAGTACCCATTAAGTACCCATTAATGGGTACAAAAATGCCATTACGTACCCATTAATGGGTACCTAATGGGTACTTATAGTGACAGTGGAAAAACACCCTATATCCAATGATACGAATCTCGTATGCATCTGTACACATCTGTATGCATCCTGTTTTTATCCAATATGCATCCCATTTTCATCCTGTATGCATCTGAAATGTAACTCAAAATATTTGTATTTGTATACAAATGTCCGAATCATCTGAATTTATCTAAAGCCCTAAATGACTTGGGCCCCAAATATCTAAAGAATACCGACCTGCCCATGCCTTAAGATCCAATAATGAGGCCCTCCTGGTTGTCCCGCCACCTTCGGTAGTGAGGCTGGTGGGCACCCGGGAGAGAGCTTTTTCTGCAGTGGCCCCAAGATTGTGGAATGGCCTCCCCCTCGAGGTGCACCATGCCCCCTCCTTATATTTATTTAGGAGGGCCTTAAAGACACACCTGTTTACCTCGGCCTTTGGTTAAGGATTTATTTTCCCTCCCCAGCTATAATGGCATCATTTTAATGCACTACGGAGTGCACGGTTTTAAATTTGTTGAATCTTAAGATGTTTTTAAGGGTACATCTTGTTTTATTTGTATTTCATTTTAATCTGTATTTGCTCTCAATTTGTATCTTGTTTTAATTTATTTTTACTGTTGTAACCTGCCCAGAGACCTTCAGGTATGGGCGGGATAGAAATGTAAATAAATAAATAAATAAATAAATAAATAAATAAATAAATAAATAAATAAATAAATAAATAAATAAATATGAATATTCATGCACATCCCTAGTCTAGAACTGTTTTCTTGCCGTAGCAGTGGCCGTGCATATCAGGTCATTGCTGTGGCAATCGGCAATGCATCACATGACTGCACACTATATATAACAGACAAACACCCCAGTTCCTCACCAGATAAAATAAGGGGGTGTCATCTGCTTCTTTAGCTGCTACTTTAATTGTATTCTGGTTGGTGTATTTCAGGTATGGCCTGTGTGCACCTTCCTTGCGGGGATGCTTGCAGACGCTCCAAGTGTGGGTGGTCAGTTTTGGGATTGCACCAGCACTTTGAAGTGTGGAGGCATCCCAGTTTGCCCCATTAATCTTCAGTGGCAGAGGGCTAATTCCATGCCACTAAGTTTAGTCTAGCCGAAAGAAAATAAGCATGCCACAGAAGTCTATTAACTGCTCAGCTAGGGTGTACACTGTTCTAAGTCATAGTGAAGCCAAACAAAATTTAAAACAATATCCTAAAGTCTTTGAAATATACCGGTGCCCTTTGCAGAAAGGTCTGTGTGAAGGTGGTTCCCCGAGAAAGAATATTTCAGAAAGACTGACTCACCACTTCATTTGAGTTAACAAATTTGCACTGAAATCTCAGGTGCTCAGAAAGACATAAGAAGTTACAGTGTAGACCTTAAAATAAGCAAATGATGATGATGATGATAGATAGATAGATAGATAGATAGATAGATAGATAGATAGATAGATAGATAGATAGATAGATAGATAGATAGATAGATAGATAGATAGATAGATAGATAGATAGATAGATAGATAGATAGATAGATAGATCATCTCGGGCCTGACTAAATTGAACATTTCATCACTTGCAGGGCTAAATGTCAAGCCAAGTGGCTGAGACAGAAGCAGTGACTGTCTTCCAAGATGTCAGCTATATTGGACAATCTTGGTGCATCTGGCTGTCAACATTAGGTATGATGGGAATCAAATTGGCCTGTGATTACATGAGAGGAGACAGGTTGGTTCTAGGCATCCCCCAAAGCATCTACCGTGAACTGGATCACATTCAGCTGACAAACTGAGAATGATTGGAGCAGACAGAAAAGCTAGTACCTAAGGATGAATGCAAATTGGAGCATTCCCTGGAATGACATGCTTAACCCCTAAAGCTAGTCAGAGGTTATCCAGAGGGCCCTGTGCAAAAGAGGTCGCTTTACTTACAAGTCTGCAAACCTATGGGAAGGAGCACGTTTAATATCTGGGCCAGGTTCTTAGCTAGCACTTGGTTTGCAGCTAAAAGTCCAGCAATATATTCAAAGCACTGATCAATATGGTTGTTAATTTTAATGTGCCATGTAACTTCCCACAGAAGACGTGTAGGCAGAAGGGCTGTTCAAGGTTGTTACCTATTTCTGGTGTTTAATAGGCTTTATATTATGCATTTGTTTGTGTGTGAAAGACAGACTATTGGTATCAATATATTTAAAAGATTAATATAGAAACATCTCAAACTGCCATAATCTGGAGAACCAACACAGTGGGAAAAGAATTACCGAGAAGATCTAAAAACCTGATCCAAGTATAATATTAACATTACTAATAACTGAATGAGTATTAAAACACTGTGTTAAAAGGCCTGGATTAGGCTGCTGAGTCAAGGATTGGAGGCTTTCTGCACTTATCAGTTAATTGAGATCAAGGGGCTACTAAGAACACATAGTCTGCACAGGAATAGAGTAGATGGAGATCAGAACTGTGCTAAGGGTTTACTAATCCATATTAGTGGTAGACCCAAGGCCAATTTGCACTTGGCCTCATTGTTCACGATAGGGTAACATCTGGGCAGATGCATCTGCACTTGCAGGAGGTGTTTACAACCTAGAAATGACTCCTGCCTTGCCAGATGTTACCCTATCATCAAGTAGCAGGGAGGCACAAAATCGTGCACCACACTCATCCCAACTCTAACCATTTCTATCCCATTCCTTACCTTTTCTGTCCAGCTCTGTGACCATTTGCACCATTTCCGGTGCACCTCAGATGGCCCCAAATGCGACTTTGCGTGCATGGAGCATCACCATCACTGTGGCACCAGTGGTGGCAGACACACAGTCACACCAGGCTCTGGAACCAAGGTGGTGGTGCCCTTCCTGCAATCAGGCACGCACCTGGACACAGGTAAGTCTCTGGGTGTGTACCTCTTAGTGTGACGTATACCAGCATTCCGAAGTGTGAGCACTAATATACATTAGTCTGTCATGCTCTTTTCCCATCCAATGGATAGGAAGCCAAGTGCAAAAGCAGCCCAAATCAATGTAGTCTACTTCTGTACTAGCCCTCTTTAGCATATATTTGCTGTCCTAATGCCTACTCAATGCAGATGACTCTCCCTGTGGTTGATCTGGATCTAGCTAGTAATGGATTTAGCCAATACAGATTAACTGAGGTAAGAGCAGAAATTTGGTCTGCTTGTTCCCTAAACTTGGCAGAACCTTTGAGAAGACACCTAAAATATTGGGTGGGTAGGTGTCTCTCCTCCTCTCCCCTCATCCATTCCTCTTAGTTTCAGGTAGGAGTGTAGAGTAGCTAGGATTGCTCTTTGCTAAAGATAAAATTTGAAACCTACTGTATAGTTGCAGCTGTCCTCTGAAGACATTTCTTCCACGGGAGTTTTCAGCCTTGCATTCATATGTCCCCGCATCTTCCAGCTGCACATTTGGGATTTCAAGGACCGCTTGGGACTTCCTCAGACGGGCTTTGCTTGGATTGGGGCCATTAACTTTCCTCCACGAGATTGTTGGAACTGGGCTGCAACATTTAATGAAGTCATGATTAGCACTCTGCCACTATTAAGAATATAGATCCTGTTACCTGCTAATTTAGGTACTTAATCGTCTAAGCAGCAATAAAGGGTAATCACAATTAAGGCTTGTGCAGTGCTTGATATATTTCACTTTCAACTGAGAATATTTAATAAGGGCTGCTACTGTCATGGACCCTGCCTGTCGACCTGAAATTAAGTTTAAGTCTTTTTCCAGTGATTAAGTACTGGGATTATATCCATTTTGAAGCAGGTCCACACCTTAATATGACTTTGGTATTAGGCCAGCATGACAGTGGCATCACAGCATCATGACAAGCAATTATCTGTGAAAGACACAAGCACACAGGTTTGAAGGGCCTTTATCTTGCTATGATTTGAAACTTCCTTTTCCCATGTCATAGTACCATACAGGCTACTTAAAACTGCGTAACTATGCATGTGGTCTTGCCATGTGCGGACAGTCTTGTCGTTATGATCTTTGTAACATTCGTTATTAGTACAAAGTTGTAGGAATTTGGACATTTGTATACAAATCAAATGTTACAATATTTGTCATTGATATTCGTATGAATACAAAAGTTCCGGACATTTGTATGAATAGTTTGGACACTTGTTAAACTGGGGAGCTGGGAAAGCGGCTGTGCCAGTCACACCTGCAATGGATTGAGAGTGCACTCAGTGTGGATTGAGAGCATATCAAAAGTAGATTCAGGTCGGATTTGACACTTTCAGAGTAGATTTGTTATGGGGTATGTATCCGATATGTATCTAGGACAGTGGTTCTCAACCTGGGGGTCAGGACCACTTTGGGGGTCGAACTACCCTTTCAGAGGGGTCGTGACAAGTCTCCTGCCAACCTTCCCTCCCACCTGCCCCACTCCTGTGGTTGGGGGTCTCCACAACATGAGGAACTCCATTAAGGGATTGTGGCATTAGGAAGGTTGAGAACCACTGATCTAGGATATGTATTGGATACGTGTTTGTTCGTATCAATATGTATTCATTCGTATCGATATGTTTTCATGTATATCTAATATTTGAATGAATACATACAAATACATTTCTATGAGATAGAATTTTACCACATTTGAAAGTGTGCGTCTATTTGTACAAATACAGATTTTTGAACATTCATGTGCATCCCTAGTCTCAAACTGGAGTCCTTGCAAGGCATGGGGCCACCTGGCCTGATTCTATGGGCCCAAAGAAATTATATCATATCTGCAGTCACAATGTAATGTAAATATTTTGTACAATGCCTCTTCTGTGCTCTCTCACTGGGGACAGATTGATCTTTCAGCAAAATCAGGACAAAGAGTTTCCCATTTGTTGCAGCCAAGATGCAGTTCTCGGCTGCATCTGTACACATTTTCTTAAAGCAGCTCAAAAGCAGCTTAGATATAACGACAGTGGAGATGCTACTGTTTCCATTCCATCTCTAATCTACATTAAAGACCCAGGAAGACACTCTAAGGGAAGCCTGTTTTCCACCCTTTGATGTGAATTAAGACACTAGCACCATCTCTTCTAAGCCCCGAGCAAGGTGGGGCTGAGTAGATGCCGGCTGATCATTTCTACCATCTTCCGGTTTGTCGTCAGTGAAGAGAAAATTCAAGGTAAAGAGAATAAGAAAATTCCAGCAATAAGAAATGAACTGAAGAATTGGATCTGAAGACCTCAAATGCTTGCTTTTTGCGGTTCCCTGTTCCCTCCCACACCATTTTCCTTTTGTCTCTTGTCTCTTTAGATTGTAAGCCTGAGGGCAGGGACCTGTCTAAGATTAATATAATATTGTAATCCGCCCTGAGACCTTCTGGTATAGGGCAGGATAGAAATGCAAATAACTAAATAAATATAAACAATAATAAATAAGTCGCTTCTGAACCTTTTTTTACTGTGTGTAGATGCAGCCCTTGTTAGCATTAAAATGAGCTTTTTAAAATTATTTATTTGCATACTGTTTCTTATGTACAGATCTCAAAGTGGTTTATATGGGTGTTTTTCCACTGTCACTAAAAGTACCCATTAAGTACCCATTAATGGGTACGTAATAACATTTTTGTACCCATTAATGGGTACTTAATAGGTACTTCTAGTGACAGTGGAAAAACACCCTATATGTATTTTTTCCTTTAAAAATGCTGCTTTTTTAAAAAGGTTAATTTAAATTTTAAAAGACATGACTCAAAACATTGAGTAGTAGGAGAAAAGTGGGTGAAAGAATTAATGCATTCACACAAACAAGATATGAAAGAGAATGAATACTGAGAGCAAAGGTATTTTAGAGGGTAGGTGCCACTATACAGAAAGTGGCCTGTGAGTTGTTGCTGTTGTTTTTGGGTACTGCTGAGTGTCCTCAATAGGGATGTGCATGGATTTTTTTTTGCATTCAAATTCATTTCAAATCAAATGTAAAAACATGCAATTTGATTCAAATGTTCAGAACCCGAATGCAACAAAATCCGATTTGAATTTAATACATTCAAATCTATTCATTCAAGAGTTAGGTTTGAATCTGAAGATACAAATGTTGACAACATTCGTATTTGAAGATATGGATGTTGACAACATTCATATGTGTCATACGTATCTGTATGCATTTCGTACACAAATTCATACAACAGTGTTTCCCAAATGTTTGACATAGGTGTACCCCTTCTATAATTTTCGTAACGCTGAGTACCCCTCATAAAAAACATTAGAGATAAAATTGTATTTTATAAAAATAATCAAAATCAGTGGAACTTACTAAAGCACGATAACAGGTGCCCGGAATTAATTATTAAAGAAGTAACTTGTCTCCGTAACAAAGTGCAATATATTCACGCCGTGTCACGCCTCACAAGACTGTTAGATAACACTGCAATTCTCCAGCGTTTAAAGAGCTCCGAGGCTCAACGTCAACTGTTAATGTTCCCGCAGTTTAAAAATGGCTGAACCCGAGCTGCACAAAGGATACGCAGAAGTTCCCACCATAATGAGTTGCGATACGATGTATGATAGCCCCAGTTCCCGTGTAAAAACTGTGATACGCGCCTAATTCTTTCCTTGTTCTGTGGGTGCAGCTAAGCACGGTGCAGTGGATATTCCCACGTGATCCCCACCAAACTCCGGTGCAACACGTACCCCCACCAAACTCTTCCCGTACCCCTGGGGGTACACGTACCACACTTTGGGAAACACTGGCATACGGCTATGTATGAGATGCATACAGATACGTATCTGTACATTTGATTGTTTTGAATCATTTGAACAAATGTTTTAGAACATTCAAAATTTGTTCAAATGTTTAAATTTGAATGTGCAGCCATTCTATTCGAGTTCGAATGTCCACCTTCGATCACATTCAATCGAATGTCAAATGTTTAGAACATTCATGCACGTCCTTAATGCTCAGTTCCTCCTTGACTGCATGGGCAACTCTATGTGCAATTCTATGCTGTTTTCTTGGCAGAGTTACAGAAGTGGTTTGCCAATGCCTAATCCTACCTGACAGTACTTTGTCATGTTCGCAATGAGATGTTTCCAGATAATCATAACGATATCACGTTTGTATTGAAAAAGGTGATCTGTTAAATATCCCATCCATCCCCAAATTGTTTATGTTATATGTCACAGGCATCTCAACGTTAACTGGTGGCTAGTACAATTGTTTCAACATTGGTCTCATATGAATGCTGCCCCATTCAGCAACCTAGTAGCAGCTTCTGGAGAAGGATAGTCCCACTTTTATAAATGAATTATAAGGATTGACATGTAAGGACCTTTCTGCACTGGACTTGTTGTTGTTATATCCCAGAATAGGGCCCAGGTGGGACCTGCTGTGTTCTGTCCTAGCATGTGGATGATAGGGTGCTTCAGATTAAAGTAAATCTGTTTCTTGATGATCCATCCTCCCGAGAATCTGTCCCAAATAGGGATGAATTTGAGGAGGGCCCACGTGTCCATACACGTGCAGGGAGTACGGCCAGTGCCGGCAGGATCCCCTGGTTGCTGTATGGAGGCTGCGGCACCCATTCCAAGGGGATGGGGCCTCCCACGCCAATGATGCCGCCCCTGGAGCCGTGGGACTGGAGCATGCACCTGCCAGTCACCACACATTTCTGGTGGCGCATGGCACGTGGGGGAAGGGCAGAAGGAAGCAGACCGGCCTCCTTCCACCCTTCCCAAAATGGCGGCCACCAGGACATCTGGCCCCTTACCTCTCTATGTGTGCAAGCTTCCTGCTTCTGACTGGATCAAGGTGAGGGGCCGGATGGAAGACCTAATTTTCAAGGTCTTCCTGGAGGCCGGATCCTTCAGTGGCAAGACCCAATTAGGGTCAGATCTTGCACGCCAGAATGCGGAAGCGGCATCCTCAAAGACTTCCGAATCCGGCCTCCAGTGTGGAAGGTAAGTTTTAATGTGTTCTGTATGTGTTCTGTGTGTGTTTTTAAATGTGTTTTTACAGCCAGTGTGGAAGCACCCATAGGTTCCTATTCCAGAATATAATCCAGAAAAAGGCCCAGTGCAGAAAGAGCCTAAAACAAACAATGAATGGAGATCAATGGTCAGATTATCCCTGACCAGATGATGTTGAAGTTGATATAATAGCCAAAGCTTGTAAAGGGCAGTTCTGCTAAACAGATGATCATCCACCTGTGCTTTCTTGTGTTCCCATCACTGTTTTCAGGCACAGGTGTTACTATCTTTTTTTGCTTAGAAAGGTGAATGATCTCAAACAGCATTTACCATTCATTCAACAATGATTATTCTGATTCCATTCTGGAGGTTGCGATTAAAACATAAGAATGTAAGAGGAGCTGTGCTGGTTCAGGATGCAACCCATCTAGTCCAACATCTTGTTTTACACAGTGGCCCACCAATTGCTTCTGCATATTTGCAAGCTGAAACTAAAAGGAAAACCTTCACCTGCTCTCAAGTCCCTGCAAATGGCCTTTAGAGGCATCCTCCTTGCCTTTTCAACCTGGAGTACTTAAACATCCATCCTAACCCTTTGTCTTTCTTAAAGCTATCCATGCTGTCACTACCTCCTCTGGCAGTAAATTCTATAGACTGATGGCTCTCAGGCTCACCCTTTGCTGGTCCTAACTCTCATGCCCATCAGCTTCACAGAGTGCCCCTTTGGTCTAGTGTTGTCTCATGCGTGGTTTTATAATGTATTACTTATTATAGCATATAATGTATCATTGTATACTGTATCTTTTTTGTTTTATGTAAACTGCCTTTGGCAAATTTTCTTTAAGTTATTGATTATATATTTTTGTTGCTCCGTCCTTTGGTTGATAGGGTGTTATAAATAAATTCCATATTTTAAGTGCAAGATACGTATAATTTTCATGCAGATTTGTATACGACAGATACAAATCTACACATTTGAATCATTCAAAACTTCATATCGGATTTTCAAAAATCTGTATTCGAGTTCGATTGTTCAAATTCAGATTTTCAAAAATCTGATTCGAGCTCGAATGTTAACATTCAATGGGTTTAAGTCGAATATATGAATTTCTGAATATTCGTGCACATCCCTAATCGATCACACTTTGATGTAGTGTAGAAGGAGGCACCATTCATAGACATCAGAGCTTTGCAGTGAATTAACGCACTGGTTTTTCCCTTTGTTCCACCACGTTGAGTTCTAATGCTTATATGGTCATCCAAAGAGACACACTGTGACATCTCTGCTTCACTGGAAAATAAATATTTTGCTTTAAATGACTATGGGAAGGGTTGTTCTGTGCTTCATGTTTAACTTCACACTCCACGTGAAAGATAGCTGTCTCCATCAGTAATGCTTCCTCATCCTTTTGCACGGTCCACCCAATATAGACTTTAAAGCCATGTCTCAAGATGCTTATTAAATTTGTGGCAACAGTTTATTACTAAAAGCAAAATGGTTATAGCCATTTTCAGTGTTTGTTTATTAGTAATTTGCTTATTGCTTTATATGAAAGCTTTCTTTATTTGGCCCTTTCTGCACTTATCATTGGGCTGGTCTACCATGTAAACTAGGAGCTTCATTTCTGCACCACAAATCCAGAATGGAGAGGCCTCCCTCACTGTTGCTAGGCTACGTCTGCATAGTATAGGGAACAATCCAGATCAAGGAGCCTTTGACATAGATCACTGCTGGCCATGATTAGACAGATCTAGTTGTCGATCGGCAAGCCCTGATTCAGAACACAGGAATGTTTTTCAAGTTACTGGGGGCCCCACAGCAGTGTACACCAAAGCATGTCATGCCAACGAACCCCCTGAAAGCTCCAAGGCTAGGATGGAACCATTATTCCAAGCCTTTGGAGCCCTCAGAGCTACGTCTGACCCCAAAAAGTGTGTAAGCTTCAGGGATGGTGTGGGGGCTGGTTGTGTAGATGTTGCTGTCCAGACCACTGTGTGTTATGATCTGGACCAGTGGGTCCTCATCTGGGCTGCATAGAATGTTAATGTGGATCTGTGAGGTAACACGCTCTTGAGGTCTGCTCCATCTGTCTGCCAGTGATGAGAGAGTCTGATCCCAAACACAGGACACATGCAGAAAGCCTGCCTCCCATGTTTAGGGCTATCAGGGGACATACTGATATAATGACCAAGAGCAGGTAAGTGCAAAAACAGTCTTTATTTCTGCATTGTCTCAGAGTTTTTGCAGTACTCCAATTTTGTAACCATTCTATCCATCTATTTTCAGGTTGGGAGATCTGAGGGATTTTCGCATTACTCCCGTTCCGTTTGGAACGGGAGTAGGACGGGAAGCCTAAGACAGCTCACAACGCTTTGAGCATTCACACAGAGGGGTGCAGTGATGCGTGTAAACGCATTCCGGAGCGCCCGTGTGCGAATGCTCAAAGCGTCGTGAGCTGTCTTAGCCGGCAAACGACGGCAAGGGGCGGGGAGACAGCTGAGGAGGCTCCCGCAGCCGGCGCTGGCTGAAAACAGCTGATTGTCAAAGCTGCGCCGGTGGGGGAGGCAAGCCCGCAGCTGTTAGGGAGAGAGAAGCATGCGCGAATGCTTCTCCTCCCAAACGCCTGCGGGCAGTTCATGCACACCCAAACGCATGTAGAGCAGTTAAAGTGCTCTACATTTGGAACGTGCGGAAGACAGCTCCGGACATGCCGGGATGCAAACTCGGCCGCAGCAAAGCGAATGCTGCGCCCAAAGCTGTCTCCCGCGCGTTCCAAACCCCCGTGTGCGAAAACGTCTCTGATTTCTGTTAAATGCTTGTTTTCACTTTAAGCCACTAAATTGCCCTGGTTATACTAAAATAAATTAACATGCACAATGAGCTCAGAAGTACATCTATGCATTTCCCTTGAAGAAGATTAATTTGAATTACCGCATCCTTCAAAGTTAAATTGCCAATATGACACAACCAAATAGGACACATGCTAAGAAAATAGAACTCCATTCTGTAATCACAGGTATCTTTCTCCTTCCTCCCTGGACTCTACAAAAAGTTGCAGTATTTTCCTTCTCTTCTGCTTGAATAAACCTCTTTTCAGTACATGGACAATTTTTAAAATTTATTATTTTAATTTTTATTAACCAAAGGCCAGGGCAAAGAAACACAGTTGAAGTTCATTTCATTTTTGTGTTCCATAGTTATCACTTTGCCTATTGGCCTAAAAAAGCCAGAGATCCTGTCACAGACAATAATGACTAATATGGACCAGTCTGGCAACATCTGGGCATTTCTACACTTGGTCCTATTCTGGAGTATATCCCAGAATAGGGACCTGCTATCTACATGCTACTGTAGACTATGGAAGGACCAAGTTAAGGCCTGTCATAGTCACCACTAGCTTGGGACCAGCAGACCATTATCCCAGAATGAAGCCAAATGCAGAAATGGCACTTGCCTTCAACAAGAGTAGGTTGGAAAATTTTCCAGCTATGGACTACAAATCCCATGCTCCTCAGCAAATTTCCACTGACTTGTGGGAGTTATAGTTCAAGAAGAGGAATTGTTTGCCCCTCTGAATTCTGTGTTTCAGATAAAAAAAGATGCGCCCTTCTCCAGAAATATTCAGGAATTATAAAAAAAGTTTCTTTGCAATCTGGCATAGGAAAGTATGAAATCATTTAGCTAGATTTTTTTAATCTTATTTTAATTATATGCAGCATCAACTTTATTGCCATCAGTTACAACTGGTGAAATGTTGGAAGATTTTTTTAATGTCATTGCCTAGGCCATTAAGAAGTCTCTTTCAAAATTTTACTTTTCTCCCCTCTGATACGGTAATAAGCCAATTTTTCAAGGAGAGTAAAATACTTTGGCTGTAAAGTTTTAATGATTTCAGTGGAAATTACTCCCAAATTGCAAATCACTATTCAAAGGCAAGTTGTAACTTGCTTTAATGAATCTTATTTTCCTTGCTGAAGTCATTGGTCACGTGGATTTTATATCTAACATGAGTACATAGGCAGACTTTATCCTTTTTAATTTTGGTGTAAGATAAATAGAAGTGCTATGATGCATATCACAGTAAAGCTTGAGGAAAGGGGATACACTTTTGTGTATTGCACACATTTTATGTCTAAAGCTTTATTTCAGAAAATTTTAGAACTATTTAGTTTTTACTTTACAGTACTTCAAGAAGTAAAACCTGTTAAGTGAAATAAGACTTTATATTGGCTGAGGTATGCAGCAAACCATAATTCAGAAAGAATTCTTTTTGTTTTCATCCAATTTTTTTTTAATCTTTATTTTCATACTTTGTGACAGGGATTTACCTGCAGTAATATTTTAGGGTCTATTTACCCTACTGAGGAATTAAAGCTTGCATTGGAAATCTTTGGTTTTCCATTCACAGTATTTCAGGCCTGTAAGCAGAAGAAAAAAAGATGCTGGAGAAAGCATGGTGGTAGCTAGGAGTGTGCACGAATGCAATTTTGGGGATCCGATTCAAATCAAATATCCAAAAATTCAATTTGATTCGAAGCCTTAAAATTTGAATTTACTCAGATTCACTTCGAATTCAGCAAATTCAAATCTATTAGTTTGAATTTTCAATTTGAATTTGCACTTACAAATGTCAACAACATTTGTATGTTCCCATATTCATTGTTAGGGATCCCATACACATCTGTACACATCTATACACGTCCGTATGCGTCCCGTAGTTATCCTATATGCTACCTCTTTTTGTCCAGTATGGATCCATACAAATGTGTACGGATGCAGGAAAGATGCATATGTGCAAGTACGCATCGTGTACACATACAAATGTCTGAATATTTTGAACAAATAGATTCAAAAATTCAAAATTCATTTGAATAACTAAATTCAAATTTATGGACATTCTATTTGAATTTGAATGTCAAAATTCAGACGATTTCAATAGAATTCCCAATGTCTTTGAATATTCATGCACATCCCTAGTGGTGCCCCTGAAATCATGGAATCACTGTCACATGACATGGCCCTGTATCTTCTCTCAGCTTTAAAAAAATGTCTGGGCAGAGCATGAGCGTTCAGGAAAGAAACAAGCAAGCACAGATAACTGCTTACCTCATAATACCTCAGATCCCTTACATTTATCTATCTGGCTGTGTCCAGACACTTTTATCCTGTGCAATGGAATGTGCAGTCCCAATCAAGGTGTCAGACATAACAATCAATGGATCATCGCGGCGACGCATTATCCAATAATGACTGCTGGATAAAAGACACTCACTGCGCAGTAGAAACAAAATCCAAAGTTTCCCTCCAGTGAAGGCAGAACAGTGAGAACAGCAAGATGAGAGCAGGAAAGGCAGCTCAAATTTGATTGGCTGCCTCAACCTGCATAATGGCAGGTGCCAACTCAGCTCTTGCAGCTCCGACGGAGAAGCCACTGAGCTGCTTTTCGAATTGGGATGCCCGGTTCTTGCTGCACAGTAAGTATACTGTGCTTTTACCTTTAACTGTGGATTTATTCCGCTAATCTGGAGGCAGCCTCTGTTTGTTTATATTTCTATGATAATCTGTACGCAAAAGGTCTCTAGGGCTGAGTATATACCAACCAGAAAACTTGACTTGGGGGCCTGCCTGCACTTGGCCTTATTCTGGAATATATCCCGGAATAGGGAACTGCTGCCTTCATTATAGAACAGACAGTCGCAGGCCCCAGGCAAGATTTGCCATCATCTGTATTAGCATGTGGACAGCAGAGCCCCTAAACCCAAGATATATTCCAGAATAAGGCTAAGTGCAGAAAGGGCCCAGATTCATAAGGCGTCTAAGCCTTGTGACTCGAGTACAAACCTTGTATGTGTGTAACAAACACACAAATTTAGACAGGTCATGGATACCCTGTACAATTTTGCAATTGTGGGCACAAATATCTCACGCTCATTAAAATAGTGAATTATGAGGGACAACTGTTTTCTTACAGGATCCTTTCATTATTCAGAGTTTCTGTAACATGGTTTGAGTTTTACAGATATGGTGCTTTTTTCAAGATTCATCACAAAAAGAAAAATAGAATAAAAAATCCAGGAGCCTGTGGTGACTGGCAGTTCCGAACAAACAGTATTAATAAATCATTAATCAGTAACTAAAAGCCCAAGCTCTTTTAAAAGATGGTTGCCAATGCTTACCTCAGAAAGTCTCTCAGGACTATTTGTGGGTCTCACAATTACAATGGATCAGAAACCATGTGAGTGACAGACAATCAGGAATCACAAGGAACTAACCCCCCCCCCACACACACAAACTCCCAAAGCAGAATCTTAAAGCAAAGGGCATTTGAAAATTAGTGATAGCTGGCATTTGTTTATTTCCCCCTAACATTCAGTAAAGGAATTCTGTCCCCAAGATGATTGCCGGATTGAAGGCAACAATAACAACATTTGTAAAAGCTTCGGTGGGAGGCGGAAGGGTTAGTATAAAATGAAAACCTTAGAGAAGCAGAAAATAAGCCTTCATCTTTGCCTCATGCCTCTGCCTCTAAAGTGAAGCTTGGAATTCCATTCATCTAATTATTATAGAGTGAAGTCAAAAGTAGTTTCAGGGCTTCAGGTCTCTGATTGCATACGGGTGGCTGGGAAAGAAAAGAACCAAAATACCATCCAGTTTCACTGTTAGCAGATATACCTGCCTTACTGGATAACTGCCCATTTCTTAACAGAATATACCTTTTAGTTTTTAAATGTTTCCATCAAATGTGGGGCTTGGGCCTGAGGTAATAAAAGGGTTTGCTCTTCCTTGTTAGGTGCAACAGAACTCAAAAGGAAGATGTTCTTTGTCAGATCTCACTGAAGCAACACTGAGCAGTTATCATCTTGGCTTGGGAGTCTGGTAATTTCCAATTCTCTGCCAATTTCATTTGGGATTTAGCTTTTCCCATAGCTTCCATGGGACAGTGGGACTATTTGCACGTAGGTGAAATGGGAGGTCTGGGGGCCCTCCCATTTGGAGTATCTGTACTGTCATATCCTGAGTCAGCCAGGTTTCAGAGAGCAAATACATGCACACACGCTCAGGGCTAGCAGTAGTAGCGATCAGCCAAAGTTCGGAGTTCTTTCAGGGAGAAAGAGTTAAGCGTAGTCATATGTTCTGGTTCCAAGATGCCAGAGGTTCTATGGTGTCAGATATCAATCCAAAGATCAGAAATACAAAGATCAAATGGGCCAAGGTGGCCGAAGAAAGAGACCTACTGTCTGCAACAAGTTCTGCAGGTGTGAGGGGCGTTTAAGTAGGTAAGGGAGAATCACACCACCGGTGCCACAGGTGTTTGGCCTGCAAATGCGCTGAGTATCTCAGATGTTGTTGCACTTTCCTCAGAATGCTGGGGGAAGGGCATTGCCTGGCATCATTGTCCAAGCTGTTTCCATCTTGGGCTATAGGGTCAGCATTCACATTGAGGCCCTGAGGCAGGCCTTCCTTGCCCTGACTGCTGGGCAAGATTGGTTGTCCCTGGCGACAGACAGCTCTTCATCAGAGAAGTAAAGACTGAGGAGGTGAGGCACAACATGTACCACTCAGACCTGCTTCCAGAAGTGGCTCCAAGCATGTGGAACCATTCCCCAGGCCAGATAGTGGTAGAGCACTAAAAAGTGCTCCACAGCTATACTAGCAGAGTCTACAGTGCTGCCAGCACACTCTGCCGTTCCCCCTTTGCAGTGCTTACCTGCAAAGCGTGTGTGGGGATGGCACAGCTGTGCACTGCATTGTTCAGTTTGCCACAGCAACAGCCAGCATGCATGGCTGTTGCCACAGTGAGACAATCACTGCCAGTACAGTGGCAATTTGCACTTACTTAGTGAAGTGCTGCATAACTTTGGGCTTGGATGGGCATTCAAAATGTGAACACCTGCTCCATCCCTGATCTTCACTTTTCACACTTTAGTGGGATGGTATTCCACTGAAGTTAAGTTCAGGTATGTTCAGATGATCTGAATCACCATAGCAATGGCCATGGCAACTTCTGGTGTGTGCCTCACTGTTGCCATGGCAATCCTGACATGTTGTGTGATTGCACTTGGAAATGGTGCAAAATCTGCATGTAGGAGCACGCTAGACTGTTCCACAACCATGGAGGATTGGGACACCCTTGCATTCTCTGAGCCATGCTGGAATGGAGGTGATGGTGCGGTGTGCAGACAAAGCATCCCAGAGTCTGCAAAGCCTTCACAAATGTGTAAGTGCAAAAAAGTTCTAGGTTGCTAAGTCACTGCAGTACCTAGGATCTCTGGTGGCTCAGTGGTTAAGACAGGGATATGGTAAGTTTAGTTTGCATTCAAAAATTTGGCGCTCATCCATTTTATCACTCCAAAAATAATTGATTAATTTGACTTGCTGTTACTCCAACAAGTCCAGAAAGCACATGCCATTTTATCCTCATAACCATCCTGGGAGGAAAATGAAGCTATCTAGCAAGATTCTACAGTGATGCAATTCCAATCTGCTATATTGGTCCTTTGATTTCAAATAGTCTTATACTTTTACCTGTTTTTCCATTGTTCGTGTAACTGATTTTGTATTTCCCTGTAATATAATCACCCCCTTCCATCTGTGAATTATGACAGGAAATAAATCCTGCATGTTTCAGAATTCCATTATCAATACAAGATCCCTGAAGTGCTTCCCACTTACTGTTTTATCAATTTGCTCTTTCAGATTGGGACATATTTATTGATGATCTTAGGTTGCCAATTTACATGCATCATTCAGGAACAACTTTTTATATGATTAGCAAACTTTGGAATTGCTCTAGCAATGAAATATGGGATAATAAATACCTGCATTATTATTATTATTATTATTTTAAAACAACAGCTAGTTTTTATTAAGCATTTTTTGCAGTTAAAGTCTGGCCACAGGAAAGATTGTGAAAATAGAAGTGGAAACTTCAAGCATCTTCATGAGGACAGGGCCTAAACCCCAGGATTATTCCGGCACTGTATTAGGATTGCCTCACCTATCTGTGACAATCCCAATAGCTCTAGGATATCACTATTACAGGAAGAAGAATCCCCAACCCAGATTTTCCTGAAATAGTGATATGGCTTACCTTGTCTGGTGGTTATGTCCCCATGGGCACTTTAACCTGAATTCTATTCAAATTCGGGAAGGAGTGTCCCCCTGCAATTAATCCAAACAGAATCTGAATTCATCACCCAGTGTCCCCATGCAATTCCTTATTCCTGGATTTTATAAGGACTATCTTGCCTAAATCCAGAGGAAAAAAAAAGTCCTGATGAAAACAGGATTGAGTCCCCTTTTTGGAGCCGAGTCTGCTTATTTTCCTGCACATGGGGACAATACTGGGCTATTTTGGGTGGAGGTCTAGCCATCTGGCCAATGGCAGGCAGCTGTGAGTGATTTTGTACAGATATAAAGCTGCCCCCCTCACATGCCACGCTTGCAAAAGCTCCATACAGTATGAAAAAGGCAGAAAGGGGGGAGAAGGGACTTTTAAAAACATTTTTCCTGGAAACATGTATCCAAGAAACATGGGAGAACCTTTTAAATACTTGAAACACTTTGAAATGCTACATTTTATCATGCACATTTGCTGGTAATCTCAAAAGGGAGAGGTGTGAAAAAAAAGTAATTAATTAATAAAGTCCCTAAATTTAATTGTGCTGGGTTCAATGCCTCGCAGATCTGCATGAGCACCCTTTTGCCAGTAATCCCAAAAGGGAAACGTATGAAAAGGAAAGTATTTGAGACTAGAATTTCTTTTTAAAGCTGCCATTTTGCTTCCTTTATTGCAGGCAGGGTTTCCATCGGGGGGGGGGGAGGATTTAAAAGCCCTGCTTTTTACACTTAAAAATAGTCCCAAAATCAGGACTAAAAAAGCTGCATGGGGATGACCATATTCAGATTAATTGACAAAAACTCAATTCGGAATAAAAATAGTCCCCAAAAATAGTCCAAACAGGACTAAATTAGGACTAAAACCCTACATGGGGACACATTGTAGATGCTTGCTCCTGGGATTCATGTTCTTGAAAATGGCCTCTGTGCATGTGTGGAATGAAACCATAGGCCTATTCGCACTATAGCAATCAGCTTGTAGTGTACTAAAGCTGGTACACGCCAGGGACAGGATGACCATTCGCATTGGCTGGTGAGGGAAGTGTACTCAAAGTGTCCCTTACTGGCCAAAGTGTGAAAGGTCATCCTGTTCCTGGTGTGTACCAGCCAGCACTGCTGCTGTGAAAACCAGAGGTCCTGCCTCTGGCTGCCAAGATTGGCTGCTGCTGCCAGTGTCACATGTTCGATAATGCACCACCAGCGTGGTGGCGGCGGTGGCCAATTGTAGCAGCCAGGGGCAGGACTCCCACAGCAGTCCCAGAAATAATGTGAATGCTCTCCCCGCTGGATGCTTCAGGTAAGCCCAGGGGATAGCTTGGGAGGGGTATGGAGCACAATTTCAGAACCGTCCAGCCCACAGAGTAAATGCTCTGTCCCAGGGCTGTTCTAATCTTATCCAGAGGCCTAAGTGCACATAGGCCTTATGTTCTGTTTCGACAGCAGAAACAAATTTCGGTATTTGCTTGAGGAGCAAAATTGGTTATTGGGTGCAATGTCTTGTGACTGGGGATGTTCAGGAATGTATTTTTTGACATTCAATTCATAACGAATCAAATGTTAGAAAATCTGTACGTATGAGTAGATCACATTCTAATGTGGTAGGATTCTATTCAGTATGAACGTATTCATACAAATTCGTATGAATATCCAATTTGAATGAAGACGTATCCAGTACAAGCAAATATGTATCCCATATTATACTGTATCTGCGCTATGAAAGCATCAAATTCGACCTGACTCCACTTTTAATCCACTCTTGATCCATGCTGAATGCAATCTGAATCCGTTGCAGATGTGACTGGCGCAGCCGCTTTCTTGCACCCCCAGTTTAACAAATGTCCGAACAATTCTTACAAATGTCCAAAACATTCGTATTCGTATGAATGTTAATGTACGAATGTCGTAACATTTGACTTGTGTCTAAATGTCCGAATTCAGATAAATCCATACAAAGAATGAATGTTAGGAATATTTGTGCACATCCCTACTTATGACTTAACAATTAAGGGCCAAATATTTTGGCCTAAGATCTTTCTAGCAAGAAGGAGCAAAGAAATTTTTGCCACAGTTCTAATTGATAGATATGTTAGAAATATAAAAGCTAAAATAATGAATGAATATATACAACCATCTTGATCTCCAATGCTTTTTGCAGGGTTTCTTTTCTCTCTTTCATTTTTTAGTAATACTTTTTGCCTGGTCATCCAGTGAAAATGGCATTGTTTTATAATTGATTCTCAGTGGAATATTCTGTAGTTTAGAAAGATTCAGGGTTTTAGGTGGGATGTACTGTTGCTGCATATTCCAGACTATGCTAGAATTTGACAGAGGAGACGTGGGTTCAGACACCTAATCACTCATGAAGTTCATGGGGTGACCTTAGGGCATGTCAGCTTTTAGCCAGCAATTGTTGTGATGATGGCAGGACAAGAGGAAATCATATTTAAAAACTCTGAGCTTCTTGGCTGAACTCTGGGATTGAAATATAAGCAGCAGTCATTTTTCTTACAAGGCAATGGGAGAACTATTTTTCCTCTTGTATCCCCATTAGGAAATTTGCTGATGTGTGCTATTTCATGTGTTCGCAAGCCACAGCCATGGTTAAAAACTTTACTAGGGCATAGAATATTCCCCATTTCTCTCTAGAAAAGTTGAAGTTACAGACTTTCAACAAATCAGTCAGTTCATTCATGTAGCGTGTTCCAAATATTGCTGAAGACAGTTAATGAAGTAACAAAACAAAGCAAAACAAAGCAAAAATCAGTTTATAAGTAACACAAAACATAAAACTTTAATGTCATGGTTATACCTCAGTCCATCTTATTGACAACCCAGACTCAAAACATGCTAATTCTAATCACACCCAATACCCGATAATCCTTCCTCACTTGATCCTGCATTTGGGTTGCTGTGCTCACAGCTTTCTGTTCAGGTTCTGAGAATCCTCTGTGAGACAGTTTTAGGTCTTCACTCCTCTCCAGTGAGAGGTAAGCCAGTTTGGTCTAGTGGTTGTGAGCCAGTTTGGTCTAGTTGTTAAGGAGCCAGACTCTTATCTGGGAATACTGGGTTTGATTCTACACTCCTCTACAAAGCCAACTGGGTGACCCTGGGCAAATCACAGCTCTCTTCTGAGTTCTCATAGCCCCACCTACCTCACAAGGTGTTCTGTTGTGGGGAGAAGAATAGGGCCTTTCTGCACTTGGCTTTATTCTGGAATATATCTCAGAATAGGGACCTTCTATCTGCATGCTAACACACACTGTGGAAGGTGCCAGGTGAGGCCTGCCAGAGTCTGCATTAGCTTGTGGCCAGCAGATCCCTATCCCAAGATATACTCCAGAATAAGGCCAAGTGCAGAAAGGGCCATAGAAAGCTTTGTCAGCCACCTTGAGTCCCCTTAAATGGGTGAGAAAAGTGGGGTAGAAAAGCCAACTCTCCTCCTCTTCCTCCAACACCAACACCAACACCACCACTGTCACAACATCTCCTGTGCTTTGATAGGATAAAGTTCTGTGACTCAACATCATGCGACCAAGAGTCTTCTCCTTAACCAACTTGCTGTATCCCTACCCTTACTTGCTAAACATGTAATCATGTGATGTCCTCCATCTTTCCATGGGACACCTTTCATTTTTTTTTAATTCAGCGTTGCACAAAAATGCTAGAAGGCAATTTCAATACGCCGTCTACCGACCATCACACTGGAGCATAGAAGTGGCTCTGTGCTAATTAGTTTGAAAGAGGAATTGTGGTGGAGTTAGGGGGAGTGGTGAAGGCACTGGGAGAATAAAGGGCTTCCTGAAACCACTTGGGTGGTGAAGACCATATGAGGCAACAAAGAGTGCAAAACAAGCTATGCAGTGACTAATCAATCTATCCACCTTTTCCCTCACATTGATGCAAAAAAGCAGTTCTGCACTAAATTAATATATATGTATGCAAGTAACCCCATTGCAGTGCATGAGATGTCCAGTCCCCTCTCCCTCATTGGCCAGAATGCCTCCCTCTAGAAGCTAAGCAGACATGTAAGCCACTTGGTAGAGAAGAAATGGGGAAGGCTGGAGCTGCTACAGAGGAAGAAGGAAAGGGTGGGGTGATGCCATCTGTACGTAAAGCCTCCAGGACCACACTGTAATGGTTTCAGAATCTGAATTCAGGAAAGTCCTCAGAATGCTTAGAGTCAAGCCTTAAAGCCTGCATGCACTCTGAGGTTGCAACAGGAGTTGGTCTGGAACAATGCAGTGGTGCAGCTGACACTGTTCCAGGTCATGTCTTTCTGTGATCAGAACCAGCAGACCTGACTGGTCCATATCCAGTGGTTCTGACCACTCAAAGTTGCAGAAAGTGCAGAAAGGGCCCTAGGGTATAATAACAGAGGACTGAAAGATAGAGGTGAGGCTTTCTAGATGACCTTGGGCCACTTTCTGCCTTTCAGTCTAAACTATTACACCAAGAAATAAGAACTGTGTGTGTCATCTTGAAATTTGCAAAGGCAGGAAATTGATGTGACAGATACATCACCACCGCTGCCGCCATCATATAACAGTGCCACCACTCTTCCACTGAATTTGAGGTTAGGTCAAGTAGTTCTGAACTGGTTTCACAGAATATGCCGTTGGCTCTTACATTTTACTGCCACAGCATGTCCAAGACGTCTGGTTCAGAAAGTGGCAGCTATCGGTTGCATCCATACACAGTAATAAAAAGAAAAGCAAAAGCAAATCCGAGATAGTGTAGAGATGGCTTAGGTTTACAGGTTGGATTATTCACACACCAGTCTGCCCCTCCCCCTTTCATGAACATTCTAGGCTACAAAAGGTGGATCAGAGATGGGACGAGCACATGAGTGCCACAGGCTATTGCTTCTAAGATGCTTTTGACCCACTTTTTTGCTACATGTGAACACAATCTTGCTTGTCAGCCACCAGACTAGATAGTTTTAAGAACATGAGAACATAAGAGAAACCCTGCTGGATCAGGCCACAGCCATCTAGTCCAGCATCCTGTCGCACACAGTGGCCCACCAAATGCTCATGGGCATCTCAAGCAGAGACAAGGCCAAACCTTTGCCTGCTCTTGAATCCCAGCAAATGGCCCTAGTACCCTGCTTCCACCACCACCCCACCTGAAAGATGCACCTAGGCATTCATTCTAGTAGCCATTGATACATCTGTCCTCCATAAATTTGTCTAACCCTACCTTAAAGCCATCTAGACTGGTAGCCAGGAGGACAGGTGTGTTAATGACTACTCCAATAAGTGCCTAGATATATCTCCAGGTTGGAGAGATGAGCGGAATTCCTCTAAGGGCCATTTGCAGGGAATCAAAAGCAGGTGAAGGTTTTGCCTTTGTCTTCTGCTTGAGAATGCCCAGAAGCAATCGGTGAGCCACTGCATGAGACAGTGTTTGAGACTAGACAGGTTGTAGCCTCAATGTACTTCTTATGTTCCTATGTCCTGCTGTTCTTAACAGTAATTTACTGTGGTTGAGGGAATTAGCATTTGCTCAAGTTTTGTTATTCCTCATCCTAGTGCTAATTTTTTAAACAAATCAGCTCTAAATATTGAGCCAGACAACTTGGAAACTTTATGCCTGATAAAGTGCTGAATTTATAATTGCCTTCTTGCTTTCAATTCCCATAATAGCTGGTTTATATAAATTTAGCATAAGGATCACGGAAGGGGATACTGCAGTAACAGAACTGGAACACTGCTAAATAACTGAGCCCAAAATGAAATATGTCATATTTTAATAACCAATTGTGTCTAATTATGGAAGAATATGTACTTACTTGCCCAGTGCAAAACACTCCATCTTAACAGTAGATCCCTTAGCAGCTGTAACTGTGTATGGAAAATGGACTTCAATTTTCGGCTCATATTCCCCCATCACACCTGGGAAATAAAGAATGGTCTTTAAAAATAAAATGGATGTCACTGTTGGTTTCCATTTGTAGAAGGTTTATTGTCAGAGCCAATGTGGCCAGCTTGTGAAACAACTTGATAGCAATTAATTATAGAAGGAAATGGATACAATCTCCTAAACATTGCCTAAAGAGGCAGAACTTCTCAGTAATACTAAAGTAACATTTTATTTCTAAAAATGGGTTATTATTTCTTATTTCTCGACAATATTTTAAAAGACTTGAAGATGTGATCTGTTTCAATGAGGTAATAAGTGCCATAGACACTACATATTATTCTTTCTTATTTTGGTAATATGAATAATAGTTTTAAAATACTTCCTCAGAAATATATTTAGGTTGCATGGGTTTTAGTACTGTTATCGCAAAATTTCAGAACTAATAAAAAACCCATTTTTACAGTACAGTTATGTTGGGAGGTTATCCACTTCTAAACTCAGAATGAAGCCATAACTTGTAACATACAATGATTGGATTCCCACAAATTGTGGGTATTGTGAAACTGTGCTCTGCCAATCATTCCAACCTTTGGAAAATAGGGCTTAAGGGAACTGGGGAAGCTAAGTAGACTAATATAAGTCAGTGAAGCTGTGAGGAGAAGGAATGTACTATTAATAGGACTAAATAGGGATGTACACAAATATTTGTAACATTCATTATTCGTACAAATTCAGACAAATTCAGACATTTGTACGTGAATTGAATGTTACGTTTGTACATTAACATTCATACCAATATGACTTGGAACATTTGTACAAATACTTTGTACATTCGTTAAACTGGGGATACATATCGGATAAGTTTTGATATTTATGCGTACGTGTAGGACACATATCCAATATATATGCATTGGTATAGGTTACGTAACCGATATATATGTGTTTGTATAGGATATGTATCCAGGATACATATCTGATACGTATTTATTCATATCGGATCTTTGTACGAATTCTCACGAATACATTCGTATTGAATAGAATCCTACCACATTCAAAGGGGATCTATTCAAATGAATATGAATTTTCTAACATTCGATTTGTCATGAATTAAATGCAAAAAAACTCATTCGTGCACATCCCTAGGACTAATGCTCCCAATTCCCTAGGCAGCCACTTTCTGTTGTCCTGATCAGATGAGGGAAAGCTGCACGGGGGGGGGGGGCAGTGCCCCTGAGGAGTTACATCACATCGCGTTGTCCAGGTTGGACGATGGATATTCTGCTATATCCTCTCTCCAGGGGAGGGAAAGTGTGAAATAAAAAGCTGCTAATTAAACAGCAGCTTTTTACAATTCACTTTCCCTGCTGCTGCTGCTGCTGCTGCTGCTGCTGCTGATCAATAGTCATGTGACCAATCACATGACTGGCAGCACTGAGCCACTGCCTGCAAAGCTCTCCGTGGTGCCTGGTGACACCCTTAGCTGATAATCGTTTGTGTGGAGGCCCCAGTCTTCAAAGATTATCAAAGGGCCCCAGAAGCCAAATTATAAATTACAAATTTCTGAGAATCCCTAAGGTCCATTCTGCATGGCATGTTGAGCTATCTACAGACCTTCTTTCTGGACACAGCTGTGGGATAAGGGAGGTCCCGGCCTCTTCTTAGCATGCTCGGTCCACACAGGATGGAACATATTCCAGTCTACAATGCCTGATTTACTGGTAGACCTCAAGAAGAGCATTCATAAGCAAGGGAAGTACCACATTACTAATCACATAAAAACAAAGCCATGTTGTAAAAAGCTGTGTTATACAGAGGTAACATTTTCCTAACTATATAAAAACAGAACTGTATAATACATAAGAGGGATGACTGAACTTCTGAATCCATAATATGTTTAATACTGGGATACAAACAACCCTGGGAGGAAATGTTGACTCAAATGTTATCTCACCATGGCATTGGCATTGGGCTGTAGCAGCTGGAAAGAAGGGAGGGAAAGATGTTTCAGTTACCTCTTAGTGCATATGCAGCTGGTGGGTAGTAAGGTCTCCTGAGTAGCTAGATTATTTGCCCAGTCATTCATAAATCTCTTCCCTTTGTTCTTTGCACATTTGGAACTGAAGGGAGATTTTTTTGAAGCAAGTAAACAAGTGGATGAGTGGTTGGCCGGTTGTTTTTTGAGCTGAGCAGACCTTAGAAGGATCAATCCCACCACTGGGCTGGGACTCATCCAGGCATCTGCAGTGTATCTCTCTGGCATGATGAAGCAACAGACAGTGGCAGTAGATGTGACTCATTTTGTCTGATGCTTAATGGAGCAGGTAAATTACCCCCCCCACACACACACCACTGTCCTTCCAGATGGTGGTGGTGGAGAGGAAGGTGGTTCACCAGCTGCCCCCTGGGCTGGGTGTATTCTGGTTGGGGGAACAACACGAGGTCACGACACACCGGAGACCTTATCCATTGCCCAATACTTGTGTTACAGCTTAGGTTTGCTGCTTAAAGGCAGCGCTGACCACCTCACGTGGATGGCTAAACTGTGACCCTGCAGATGCTGCTAAACTACAGTTCTGATGAGCCCTAACCACTCTGACCAGTGGCATGGAATGATGGGAACTCTTCCTCAGCGACAAACACCACTCCCTATCTGTTGGTTCAGTGGAGAGTTTTACTTTTTTTTTCTTACTTGAATTTCTTCTGTTCCAGCTCTTTGAGGGTACCCTTACATTCCACTTTTTCCCTGTATACCAACCTTTCAGGCTTTCCCCCTTTGCTTTGAAGGCTTTTAGGGCCGTTCTGGACTATGTGGACTGTGCCAGCCCAGGAGACATGGGGCATTTCTGCACTTGTGTTTCCCATCTGTTGGATAGGAAAGGTGCATTAGAGACTAACATGTACTAGTGTTCGCACTTAGGAATGCTAGTGCATGATAGCCTAGCCATAACATGACCAGAGTGCTATCTTTGTCTGGCACACATCCAATCCTCCACAGGGTGCCGCTACTTTGGTTGCGGGCCCCTGCGTGACTGCACATGCACCAGTGCCATCATCACATTGACAATGATGTACTGCAGATGTGCAGTCATGTCAGGGTTCATCTGAAGTGCCAGAGCACTTGCACGGCATCTCAGATGGCCCCTCAACCAGAAATAGTGCAGATGGTCACCACGTGGACAGAAAAGATAATCTTTTGGTCATGTTAGGTAAGTATGCAATTAGTCAACCTCTGGGCAGGCAGGGGGCATTTGGAGGCTGTAAACGCTTCCTGCAAGTGCAGATGTACCTGCCCAGAGGTTGACTAATTGTGTACTACAGGGCCAAGTGCAGAAACGCCTTTGGTCACTGGAGTGAGCTAGCAGGAGCCCACATTCAGACAGCTTGTTGCGGCCTAGCTCAGCTGCTTACTTGCAAGCTGGTGTGGCAACTTTGAAAGCCGGAAACGTTCATTCCCAGTCTTTGCTGTTCTGGGAAGCCTCCTCTTAGTCGCGTGCTGACTTCCAGAGCTACTTATGGTGGCACTTCTTTGTGCTACTGGAACGGGTCCTCTCTAACCATTCAAAATCCGGTCAAATTCGTTTGAATTCGGACAATCAAATTTGAATTGAATTTCTATACATTCATTTTTTAACATTCAAATAAATTTTGAATCATTCAAATCATTCATACAAATTATTTGAACATTCGTATGTGTACATATATACGCATATTACATACGAACCCATACATATCTTATTTGTATCCATATGCATTTGTATGGATACGTATGGGACAAAAATGGATGCATACGGGATAAAACGGGATGCGTACAAATGCCTACAGGTGCATACAGATGCATATGGACAGATACGAATGTTGTCAACATTTGTATCTTCAAATACAAATAGAATATTCGTACGAATAGATACCAATATATTCAAATCAGATTCAAATTTGAATACATTAGTTTCTTCTCTGTTTGGATTCAAATTCAAATATTCAATTTGAATCAAATCGAATCTGAAATTTGCATTCATGCACACCCCTAGTCCACACTAGGTTGGTAGATAAACCCAAGGCCTGGCTGGACCACTCCATTTGAACCCCATGGAACTTTGCTATGTGCAAGTATGACACCATAGCTACTCCTAGCATAGACTACTTGTAAGCAGTCTACACAGTGGTCTAGGAGGTATATTAGACCAGTGACCCAAGTGCAGAAAGCCCATGAACCAGTATACCATACCTGCCATTCAACCAGGCACTTAGAAGTGGCAACTTTGGAGGCTGGGAAGGCCACATGTAAAGCAGATGGACTTTAATGCACTCCAGTGGCAGCCAGGCCCATTATAGGGCAGGTTGTCTGAAGAGGGCCAGTGTGGCATGAGATAGTCTATGCCATACTAGTTTGGCCTTTACTCTCTGACAACACCAGTTGCATCACAGCTGTGCCCATCTTTTTCTTTAACCCCCAGAGTTCTCAAAGGAATTCCGTAACTAAGGCACTGAAAAAGCTAGATCTAGCAGTAGGTGGACATTAGAGGCCCACATTTTAAGGCTTGCAATAAAATTCTGCCAACCACGTGGCAAAGTGACAGCAAAAAATCATTAGCCATTTTACAATGCCCATCAGTATTCTTCTGCATCTATTTATCCACTTACTGAAGAACTTGGCCATTATTTGCAGAAGGGAGGGTGTCAGACGGTAAGGCTCCTATTTGGAAATAAATGTGTATCCTTTCAATAAAACTTTACTCCAAGCTTCATCTCAGAACTTCTTTTAAACACGGTGCATATTTAATGATTCTGCACGGTTCCTCCAGCCAGTTGTCAAGTTCCCATAAAATTTCAACATGGATGGATAAAAGTGACCTGAGAAACAGAGCCTGTCAGCACTTGTGATTTTTTCACCTCCTCTTTTAAGCTTCCTTTTAGATGAATGCTGTTAAACAGCTGACTTGTTTTATCACTTTGCACTGACTACATTGTAGAAGAGGAAAGAATGACCTGTGAGATGGATCAGAGCAAGAAAACATCCTCCTTGATCTTTTTTTCTACATGCATTACGAAGCGCCAGATGGGATGTTGTGTATCCGTCTTGCCCTTTAGGCTGGACCCACAGGTGAAGTGAGGTAATAACCACATCTGACTACAGATTTTGGTGCATTTTGAATGGGCAGAAGTTTCTTATCCATTTTCTCTTAGGGTTGTAGAAGCTAGGATAGCTCTGTGGGCAAGCATCTACATCTATGTTGCAAGCAGGAGGTTCCTTGCTTGACTCCAGCATCACAGAGGAAGAAGGCAATGGGAAACCACTTGTGCATTGCTGCCAAGAAAACTACATGGACATGTAAAACACATCAGAGGTGGCTCAGAAATGGTTCAAACCAACACACAACTTGGCCCTTCTCCCTCTGATGAACATTTTAGAAAATGATGGATTAGAGATGGGATGAGAACATGAAGACTGTAGTAACCACAAAAGCTACACAGCTTTCCCCTAGCTTCCCTTCCAGACTCCACCTAATTATTAAGCCCCTCGCTGACTTACTTCAGAATAAAAAGACAAACCTCAGAATAAAAAGAGCCAGGAAATTTCTTCCTGACCCTGCATGACCTTGGATTACCTACTGATCCATGCTGAATGGGCTGCCAGAAGCTGTGAGTGGAGGCAATCCAGAGAGACAGAAGGAGTAACCTGGGTTCCTTTGTGTGCAGCTGCCCTGAGGCCATCATGGCCCAAGCACATGGCTTACAGCTTCTCTTCCTGCTACCAGAAGAAGTGACATCAGAAGGACCTCTGATCCAAAAGACAGCAGCTTTCCAGCCAATCACCTCTCCAGATTTTGCTCTTATGTCACTTATGAGCCAGTTTGGTCTACTGGTTAGGGAGCCGGACTCTTATCTGGGAATACCGGGTTCAATTCCGCCCTCCCCCATGAAGACAGCTGGGTGACCTTGGGCTAATCACAGCTATTCTGAGCTCTCACAGCTCCATCCACCTCACAGGGTGTTCCGTTGTGGGGAGAAGAATAGAAAGCTTTGGCAGCCGCTTTGAATCCCCTTAAATGGGTGAGAAAAGCGGGATGGAAAAGCCAACTCTTCTTCTTCCTCCACGCCCCCTTTTGGCTACTGTATTTAAACCCAGGAAAATTAAAATCTTGGTTCTTTCTGCCTTTCCTCACCCTCTGCCTCCAGTCTCTTTATTCATCCTGATCCTCCATTTTCTAGCCTGCTCAGGGTCAGCCATTACATGTGCTTGATCTCCAATTATCTGGGCTGGTCAGATAATTGGAAATATCTATTGCAACACCCAGTGATTAGAAGCAGCAGCCCCCAGCTGTTGCTTCCCACTTCCTGGAGCCCTCGGATCACAGTGTTCTTGAGATTTTTTTTTTTGCTAAATGTGACTTCAGCTTAAGGGTCACCAAAAGTCAAACTCAACTTGAGGGAACTTTAAGTATAGGCATGACTCATAATTTCAACTTTAATTGCTTCCCTTGGCTTTGCAATCCATTCCCAATTATTAATTGGTTTATCATTTTCAGTCCGTGTTATGGATGGGTGGAACAAATAAGTAATTGGTAATTATTATCCACCCTTGATCAAATGATCTTAGTCCTGTCCTGCCAGGTGGCCTGAACATTTATGTTTATTAGAATTTATATACTGCATGACTACAGATGTCTGGTCCAGCCTGGATAGCTTTAAGAAAGGATTAGATAAATTCATGGAGGACAGGTATATCAGTGGCTAATAGAATGGATGCCTAGGTACTGCCTCCAGGTTGGAGAGACAGGTAGGGTGCTTCCACACCTGCTGCTGAGAAATGGATTGAAGAAAATACGTTTCTCATTGATCCATCCTCCCGAGAATCCATCCGAAATAGCGACGGATCCTTGGAGGCCCTGCGCATCTGCACAAGCGTAAGGAGGACAGATCAGGCCGGCTGGGTCCTCTGGGTGCTCTGCCAAAGCCACAGCACCCATTCCAAAGGGCATCTGGCCTCTTGCGCCCCTGTTGCCACCCCTGGAGCCGCGGGACTGGACCATGCAGCTGCCAGTCAATGCACGTTTCCGCTTCCAAATGGATTGAGACAAAGGGCCGGAAGACCTAATTTTTGAGGAGACTGGATCTTTTGGCAGTGAGACCCCATTAAGAACAGGTCTCGCACACCGGATTGTGGAAGTGGCCGCCCTGAAGAGTCATGGATCCAGCCTCCAATGCGGAAGGTAAGTACTGTATGTGCCTTTTATGTGTCTTACATGTGTTCTTAATGGGGTTTCTGCAGCCAGTGTGGAAACACTCGTAGGTTACCTCTAAAGGCCATTTGCATGGAGTCGAGAGCAGGTGAAAGTTTTGGTTTTGCCTTCTGCTTGATTTGCTCTTAAGAAGTTGGTGGGCCACTGTGTGAGACAGGATGCTGGACTAGATGGGCTATGGCCTGAACCAGCAGCCTCCTCTAACATTCTTAAATCAGGGCTAAATCAAGAAAATAGAATAGCAGCTTCCATATGGTCCATTTAGATCATGGTGGCTGCTAGTAAACAATGAGCTCACTATTACAAAAGCTGATTAGTATATGAATATCATTTTTTAAAAAAATAACACCATCATATATTTTGCATTAGGGCTATTAAAAAATTTAATTCTTGGCTCTTTGTATGAAAATTCAGCATTCCAGGCTCCTAAACACAAAGGCTATGCTTTCAAATCCCCACTGTTCCTGCACTTTTGGAAATGGACTTGCCAGATGTTATGTTTTGACGTAGACTCTCGTTAGAGACATTTTTCAGCAATTACAATCTGCAACCCTTCCCTGACGTTCCTTCTCCTTCCATGCTACATAAAAGCAAGCATTATTTTAGTCTGGGCCCTTATTTGGCCAGTAAAGTCTGCCCTGCATTATGGGAAGGATTTTAATTTCTTCAAACTGAGCAGGATTGCTTTTACTATCTCGGATATCCAATTAAGCTAAAATGAGCTGCACGAACAAGGAAAAAAATAAAATAAAAACGAAAAGCTTATCTTCAAGAATGACCCACATGTGTCGTCCAAATTGCAATCTGTGGGAAACATCTCTTCATTTATTCAACAATAAAAGAGAGACAGGCTCACAGCTCCTCTCCCTCCCCATCCCACCCTCTTGCAGCAAGAGGAACCCTAAATATCCATTATTTCACTGCCTATAGCAACTAAGTGCACTTGTTACATTGGAGTTTCTCCATCCTGGAGCCAAATGGTTTCTTTCCACAATCTAATCATTTCAACAGACTGACAGTATGACAGAAAATGACAACTTGTTCCTGGCAGGACTCCATGTCATATAGCAGGGACCATAGAAAAAGCTGCCAGACAGGTAGTGCACAGGTTTCATACTTGACAACAAAGAGGGGGAAAATAATGAAAATACTGAGTTCTGCCTTGTGAACTAAGTCAACGCTTGCCTACAAGGGTGCCTTTGATTAAGGTGGGAGGCTGGTGCTGGTGCTGTGAAAATGTGGGATGGAAATCAAAAGTTGCCAAAAAGGAACCACAGCAGGGCCATTATGTTTCTCCATAGCTGCTTAAAAGATTATTATAGCAGGAACAGAATATTCTTTCCTGGCATTGGGAGATAATAAGCTCCTATAGAATGCTGTGGTCTCAGGGTCTTGTACAGACAGATACATTTTTGCTGTAGGTAATAGGGATATGCACTTTTTTTTTGCATTCAAATTTGATTCGATTTGAATGTTTAGAATCCGAATGCAACAAAATCCGATTCAAATACATTCAGATCTATTTGTTTGAATGTTAGATTTGAATTTGAAGATACAAACACTGACAACATTTGTATTTGAAGATATGGAAGTTGACAGAATTTGTATGTGTTATACCAGTAATGACGAACCTATGACACACGTGTCACAGATGACATACCAAGCCCTTTTGGGTGACACACAGTGTCAGCCTGGCAACAGGCACATTGCTGCCATTCAGTATCTTGTAGGCAACAGGTCTCTTCTGGCTTCTGGCCTACAAGATACTGTCTGTGCCTGGCATAGGAGGCGTGATGGAGTCATAATCATCGCAGTGCTGGGTCATACACAGTGCGTCTGTGCTCCCATCGGCTAGAGGACTGAAGACCTATGTGCTGAAGCAATGGCTTTACTCACAATTTTTCCCTCTATGTACTTTTGTGAGACCTTATTCTCAGAGTTAAATAATATTAAAACCAATAAAAGGAACCGACAGACAAAGTTAGTAGCACTCGATTGGGCTTGAAGTGTACAAAATGCCAACCTTCAACTGAAGATTTAGCAAATGAAATTCAGCAACCAAAAAGTCACTAATGTAAAGAATTATTTGCTTTTGCTTTCAAAAAACACATACATCAAAAATATCACTTTTTTTTTTAGAGCTACAAATATCACAAAATTATGGATATTTCTAGATGTGACACAGCACCCGAGCGAAGCTAGGTCTTGCTGTGAATTTTGACACACCGAGCTCAAAAGGTTTGCCATCGCTGTGTTATACGTTTCTGTACTCATTTTGTATGCAAATGCATACAGATACATATGAAATGTATACAGATATGTATGTATGTGTACATTTGTATCTGTACACGTATATCAGTGCATACATATCTGTACATTCGAATGTTTTGAATCCTTTGAACGAATGTTTTGGAACATTTGAAATTTGTTTGAGTGTTTAAATGTGAATGTGTAGAAATTCTATTTGAGTTTGAATGTTGAGAATGTTCATGCACATCCTTAGTAGGTAATTAGTATCAAGAATATAGAAAACACTTGCAGTTTCTATTGGCGGAGTAGTCAATTTGTGTCAAATCACCAGTCAGGGGGCACTTCTGCACTTGCCTTCCCATGCGCTGGATGGGAAAGGTGCAGAACAAACTAATGTGTACCAGTGATTGGGACCTCAGATAACCATAGATGTAACTCTGCATATGCAGAGTGTCAGCATTGTCATGGTGATGATAGTGATGCACGCACAGTCACAGAGGGTGCCACAACCAAGGGTGTTTTTCCACTGACACTAAAAGTACCCATTAAGTACCCATTAATGGGCATGCAATGGCATTTTTGTACCCATTAATGGGTACATAATGGATATTTCTAGTGCCAGTGGAAAAACATCCCAATATGGTGATACCATTTTGGCCCTTTTGGGGCTTAAGTAATCATTACCTGACACCATTTGGGGCTTAAGTAATCATTACCTAGCACTTGCAAGTGCAAATTCTAGTTACCATTGGGTCATCACACGTCTTTTCCATCCAGTGGAGGGAAAAGGAATTGCAGAAATGCCCCATGAGTCTTTTGCCCAATGTGGAAAATACCATACTTGCAGGTAAGCAGTGTTGAATTAAGGCAGAGAAAGCCAACACAGTGACCTGATGTTGAAGTCCAACTCCTATCAGCCTCAGCTTACATGACTTGGGGATTAGGGGGCATATGATTACATATTTGGCTACTCCTAGTGAGTCAGTTTGGTCTAGTGGTTAGGGAGCCGGACTCTTATCTGGGAATACCGGGTTTGATTCCACACTCCTCCATGAAGCCAGCTGGGGGACCTTGGGCTGGTCACAGCTCTCTTATGAGCTCTCACAGCCCCACCTACCTCACAGGGTGTCTGTTGTGGGTAGAAGAACATAAAGCTTTGTCAGCCGCTTTGAGTCCCCTTAAATGGGTGAGAAAAGCTGAGTAGAAAAGCCAACTTTTCTTCTTCCTCTTCTTCCTACTATAAGTTAACCTTTTGGTGATCCTATTTCCTTGGAAAATTTAGCCCACTTTTTATTAAACATGTTGGGGTGCACAGGAAAACTGGAACTGTGAAAAAAATATATGAACCTCTCAGAAGTGATGTTTTCAAAATGTTTTCACATTTCTGTTTTCTAATTTCAAAGGCAGTCTGTGATTTCCTCCACTAAAGTAATTTTAATGCTTCCACAGTTGGTAACTTGAGTCTTAGAAAATGTTCAGAACAGGGCATTTTCAGCTGCTTGTAAACACTTATTAAATAATTCTTTTGAGTTTCTAAAGCATTGTAAAAGGCAGTTAATGAAATGATGCACAATCTATTTTTTTCCTGATGAAACTTTTTATCTGCTTAGATAGAATTTTAAATTGTTTTTATAACTCTGCACAAAGCGAAATTGAATTGTATGGAGTGACTGATTGTCAAGGACATCTGCACAAATGAGGTATTCATTTTATTCAGAATCCATTCAAGGATTTCTTGATGTTTTTATTTAATTTGCTTTGTATCAAGGAGATAAGTTCCCCTTTGAGGCAGGGCTCTAAGGAAATAAAAGATTAATATAAAGACAAGTGAATTCCTAAACTCTGGCAGTATTTGACATAAAACTATAATATTATACAGCTGCTTCAATGAAGATAAATATAGAGACATCTTGTCTGGAGAACATTCTTGTCATGAAATGCCAAGTCCCCATGGTATAGCTTATAACTGAGACATCTCAACAAGAAGTATTAGTCCATGAAAAACAAATTCACATATATGATTATTCTAATTGGATGTTTCTATATTTAGCAGTCCATGCTCCTGTGCACTTCCTTCCAACAATCAGCAATCTTCTGAGAGTCAAGGTGGCTCCTCAAATAGAGTTGAACTCATTTTTTTTCCAGTTTCAGAATATTCTATGACATTATTCATGAACAACCAATGAGAGCCAGTGTTTGGAGAACTTGGATTCCAATCCTTTATCACAAATGCCCACCAGCCATTCCAGAATCATGGGAATTGTAGTCCAAGCTCTGATTATCAGCAGGAAGACTTCCACTTGCATCTCTCACATTCAACTTGACTCATCCTCACTTCCTTCCACGCTCATCTCTTCATATCTTTTCCTCCCTCACCACTTCAAATTCTTTTCAAGCCCCTTGCTTACTTTGTCTATGATATACATGCCCTCACTTTGCTCTGTTAAATTTCCATCTTTCCCATTTTATGGAAAAACATATCTAAAATCATGAATGAATAATAAAATATTTCACTTCAGGCTGATTACTTTCCTTTAGTTTGATCTCTTACTCATTTACCACCTTCAGGTGCCCTACAGTTCTGATCTAAATATCTGTGCTACCATTGCACCATAGTCAGTGACTAATTCAATGAGTGAACTCCGATGGACAGAAAGTGGACAACTTGCCAAGACCAGGTGGGTTTGCACTTACCAGCCTAGTATGATATACTAATACCATACTAGGCTGGAAAAGACCCAGTGTGGTGGCAGCCATGTACACTTGAAGTGTTGGAAAAGCCCTGCTCCAGGCCAGCAGTATTTGTAGTGCAAACGGCCAGGACAGGCTGATCACTGTGGTAACATCTGCAGTAACATCCAGTGCATGCTCAGTTGTTGTCATGGCAATATGGATACTGCATGCAACTGCATACTTGCAGTCATGCTACCACTCCCACTTGCCGTACCACATGAGAATCCAGTGTCCAGGGGCAATCCAGCCACTCCTGGTAAGTGTGTGGATGACTCCAGGGGAGCTGCAGCAACTTCTGGTGAGTTGCTGAGACTTCCCGGTGTGGATAGACCTGATCAGTGACTGGGCTAGAGCTCACTAGAAAGTAAGTGCAACCAGGCCCAAGCTGTTGCCATTTTGCAGTTTGCTATTTCTGCTTTCTTTCCCTGTTAAATCCACCTGGAAGTCTTAATCCAAATATATGAATAATAAGAAAGAAAGAAAGAAAGAAAGAAAGAAAGAAAGAAAGAAAGAAAGAAAGAAAGAAAGAAAGAAAGAAAGAAAGAAAGAAAGAAAGAAAGAAAGAAAGAAAGAAAGAAAGAAAGAAAGAAAGAAAGAAAGAAAGAAAGAAAGAAAGAAAGAAAGAAAGAAAGAAAGAAAGAAAGAAAGAAAGAAAGAAAGAAAGAAAGAAAGAAAGAAAGAAAGAAAGAAAGAAAGAAAGAAAGAAAGAAAGAAAGAAAGAAAGAAAGAAAGAAAGAAAGAAAGAAAGAAAGAAAGAAACCTGTGCCGTCATTCAGATATGTATTTAATCCTAGGGGTGAAGTGAACAAGACGAGCAGAAATCCCAAATGCTTGCATATAGTTCAGGCCACAGGTTCTGCTTCATCCACCATAAAATCATCATGGAGTTGTCACATAACATGCAATGTCAAGAAATACAAATCATCCTTAGCCTTGTGTGCAGCTTTAGTTATGTTCAAGCAGTAAAATGTGATGCCCAAACATAGGATGAAGCTGCCTGAAATCATGTCATATAAATTATTGCCAATTGTTGGAAGCTTGGGGAACTGTGAATTGCAGTTCTCTAATACAATTTATATAATGTAGTGGTTTCCCGGGGAGGGGGGGGCATCATGTTAAATGAGGGATACTGGTATTAATGGGGAAGCCCATTGAGAACCTCCTTGAGATTCTGGATTGTTTGGAAACATTTTTCTCATGGAAGAAATAGAACTTAAGTAATCTTGCCAAGTGATTATCCTGGTACCTAAAAGACAGCAATCTCTTACTATTTGTGAGTTTCATGTTCCATCAAAGTGGTGCAAATCCCAAATGTTATTGATAGAAGATAATAACATAAGAGGAGCCCTGCTGGATCAGGCCACAGCCCATCTACTCCAGCATTCTGTTGCACACAGTGGTCCACCAATTGCCCATGGACATCTGAAGCAGAAACAAGGGTAAACTTTTTCTGGTTCTTAGAAGCATCTTGCTTGTCCCCACAGCCTGAAAGATGTACTTAGGCATCAGTTTTAGTAGCCATTGATACATCTGGTAGAGAGAGACCATAAAATGTTTCTTTCTGAATGCACAAGCTTGCACTCATTTCTGAGCATGGTAGGGAAACAAGGACTGCTTCAGGGGACATTGTGATACTAGTGATGCTCCTTCCAGAGAAATGGATGTGACTACCAGGAACAGAGAAATGGCAGACAGTCATCTTGGTTTGCAGAGAGGGCGACACTGATGTGCCTCTACCAACCGTTGAGGGTCTGTCAGCAGAACAGGCTGTGTACTCAGGTCCTGATGGTGGGCTTTCATTTGCAGCTGCTTAGCCACTGTGCGTCACATGCCCCTCTGTGCACCATAGAGGTGTGAATAGGCTTGCTGGTGGCCATGACTAGACACGGTAAGTAGTTTTCTTCCAGTGCACTGCTGCATGGAAGGGGCCATTTCTGAGTTGGAAACAGCCCCTTCCAGTGCAGATATTCTGTCTGGGAGTGCACTGGAAGCAGACTATGGGGTCAAGTGCAGAAAGGCCCCCGGATCGTGAAAAAATGGAGTGAACCAAGTATTGTGTACTAGGGGGTTTCTGGACTTGTGTGCCCACTTTTAGGTTTCCTTTGGAGCCTGGCAAATGAGGGAGCACTCCTTTGCATCTTTCACTCTGGAGCATGCATACTAGTTATAGATATAAAGCAATAGTAGAGAATATCTGTAGGTCAGTTAGAGTGATACATTATAGTAGTTCTTTGAGTTGAATCTTATTTCTGTAGAGATGGTTTGGTGCCCGGCAGGGCAGTATGGTAATTGTAAATACCATGGTAGTGAAATGTCTACAGCAACAAGATCCAGCTCAGGAAACCTCTACAGTGCAACACAGGTATAAAAGTTTTTGTTCCAGTATCTTTGGGACATATTGGAGGGCATACTGCTGCTACACAGATGTTAACTATGATGTCAAAAGGTGTTTCAGTGCGAGGAAGGGGTTGAACTTTATGCTTGTATATTCCATGGGTTTGTTTGCACTGTGGCTAAGATGAAGTGAAGAGGGAACCATCCACACTTCAAGTGCTAGTGCAATCCTCAACCAGACCTCCAGCATCTGAAGTGCAGATGGCCTGGCCCAGGCAGGCTGGATCACCATGTCAACACAGCCATGGTAACATCTGGATGTTACCATGATGATTGGCTCACAGTGTACAACTGCACAGCCACATCCATTTCACCCTGCCTACTCACAGCTTTGCACCTGGAAGAGGGTGTACACACTGCTGAACAGGAGCTCGCTAACTGCTCCCAGGCCAGCTCTGGACAAGATTTTAGTTGTCCACAACTAGTGAAGACTAGGACAGCTGTACTGAGCTTCAGGATGTTCCAGGATGGTGGCAGCAATGCAGCATGTGGAGATCCTACCCAGGAGTGACTGGAACTGTTCCTGCCCCCTAATTCTGCTTGGATTCCCTTCTGCATTTTTGCCTGGAACATGCCAGGAAGGGCCAAAACCTTTGCTGTATTACAGCGTGGATGGAGAAAGCTGTAGTTCATTTGACCCCTTCATGCTTGTAGGTTTCTTTTCCTCTTAACTTACAATAGGAACTGTACTTTTTGTGCTTTTTAAAATTATCATCTGTATTTTCAAGCATGATTTTTTTTCAAGTTTAAATTGTGTTTTAAATCCCCTTGTTACAGAAATACTATAAAATTACTATATTAAATGTGTACAAGCTAAAAATGGGTGCTGCAAAGGTGTGTGGAATCATTACAAAAAACTATGGGTTTTCTGATCTTAGGGCCCAGAGAAATTAATTAACCTATATGAAGTAAACAGGCAGTTATGACTCTTGGAGCTCATTAAGTTACACCATCTTTTATATATCCGCTGGCCTTAAGTTGATTTCGTGGAAAGAGAGTTTGCACTGTAAATAAAACAAAAGATCTTTCAAGACTCCTAAGTGTAATATTAAAAGGTAAACATTAGGCAAAGGTTTTATTTTCATTAGCTTCTTTTATTTGGTTTTCCTGCAGTAAATGAAGCAAACACCTAATGATTGACCTGAAATTGAGCTAGATTGTAAAGATAGAAAAAGAGAAAAAGAGAGAACAAAAAGATGAAGGAGAGAACATTTGCAAGGTTGCATTCAGACATCATTTGCTTATTCCACTGTATTTGGATATTCTGGAATTTGGTATATTTGGTATATTCTGAAGTAGGGCCTTCTGCCCATGAACTGAGATCTGAAGAAGAGGTCCTATATGTAGTCCCTTCTCTTACAGAGGTACGAGATACAGGGACATACAAGAGGGCCTTTTCTGTGGTAGCCCCAAAACTCTGCAACACCCTTCCTTTTGAGGTTTGCCCAGTTCTTACACTGTACAGTTTTTTGTGCCTGGTGAACACGTATCTTTTCACCCAGGCTTTTGCCATTTAAGGGTGCTGTCCTGTTAGGGAAGAAGGGTGGGAAGGTGGGTGGGGGTGGGAGGGAGGGAGGGGGTTATATTTTTAATTATGTTTTAATATTTAATTATGTTTTAATATTTGATTTTTTTTATTCTTATTGTAACCCACCCTAGGACCATTTTGTGAATGGTGGGATATAAATTCCTTAAATAATAATAAAATAATATTCTGGAGCACCAATTCTTTATTCCAGAATATCCAAATATAGTAGAATAAGTAAGCAATTTCTGGATGCAATCTTGGGATGTCTTCGTCCTCCTTCCTCATTGACAAGACTTCTACACTGCTGATTTCTCCATAAACAGGTAAATATGGACCTTTATGAATTTCCCTGTTCTTTTACAGAACTCGTAAGGTGACTTTGTAGGAACTGCACCTACAAAGGAATAGGAATGGTTAAGTTCAGGTTACTTTGCCTAGGATTTAAAAAGCAGAACTTCTATTCTATTCAAATTATTACACTTTCATACTGAGGCTTCTTTCAAATGTCTTTAAGAAGATAAGAACATAAGAGGAGCCATGCTGGATTGGGCCACAGTCCATTTAGTCCAGCATCCTATCTCACACAGAGGCCCGCCAAGTGCTTTTGGACATCTCAAGAAGAAGACAAAGACACAACCTTCACCTGCTCCTAAATACCTGCAAATGCCCTTTGGAGGCACCCTTCCTATCCCCCCAGCCTGGCATCCATTCTAGTAGTCATTGATATGCCTGTCATCCACAAATCTGTCTAACCCTTTCTAAGGCTGGTTGCTTTTCTTAACTTAGAAATCCTAATTATTATGCCTTAGTGACTGCTAAGTTAAGAAGAAGTTTGCTTACCATCGGTTCGGAGAGTCAGTGGTGTAGGAGGGCTAAGGACTCTGGCGTTGGTCACCGTGTTCTTCACTAGGCAGATATAGCTACCCACATCAGATGGCTGTACCTTGGAGATGTAAAGATTCCCTGTTTCCTGGGAAATGAAGCGCCGACTGTCTTCAGCCACAAAGGAAGGGAATTCATTAAACACCCAGCTATAGATGATCTCTGGAAAATAAAGAAGTGCATAAATGATTTAATAACTAATCTCAGAAATGTTGAATTAGGTGTTGCTTGGGAAAGCTTTTAGAATGGACACTGTCACATCTCTCTCAGAGGTGTGCAAAACCTGCAAAAACACATTCAAAGATCCATATATCCCCACATTTGAATGTGAATTGCATGCTTTTGTGCATTTGTCCGATGCTTTATTTTTTAAAATTAAATTTCTATTCAATTATTTTCACCCATCTATTTTTATTTATTATATTATTTTATAAAATTAAATTAACAATGTAACAATATAAGAATCAAATTTCAACAAAGAAAAAACAAGAGGTCAACAAGTGAACAATTACAACACTGAGAGAGGTAAGTATTGATTGACTTAAGCAAAAAATAATAAAGTTATTTAATCTTAGTGAACCAGTAAACGTTTTGCTTTGTAACACTACACCTGTGGAAGTTATATCAAAAAAATTGATGGCTTGAATTGGGAAGGCATATTTTTTACCTATGGTTTGTATCGGAATAGGAATAAGAGTCCATACATCCAAGAATAAGTAGGTTTCCTTCATTCCTTTATACTTGCAATGTTGACTTGTTAAAGACTCAGATATTGCAAGATCGAATAATTTTGTGTACGAGTTCTGGAGATTTAAAGTGTGTGACACTTCTCAGTTTGGGGCTATTACCTTCTTGGCTCCCAATAACATAAAGTTTAATAACAATTTAACATTCTAAGAAGAGGAGCCTGTATCAGGAAGAATATATATATATATAACTTTTATTGATTAGTCTGTTTGACCATATCAAAAGGAAGAATATGAAGTAGGCATATTTCTGCTAACACATGATAGGAGCTTGAACAAATTTTTGCCTTTCAACTTCAATGAGCCTCCAGAAGTCTCTAGTTTGTGGGCGGTACTACCACATGTGTATGTAGTCTCTGATTTTGCCACAATCTTGCCAGCATTTATTTGATACTTGGGGTGATAGTGAATTAATCCATCTGGGTGTAATATGCCATTTTGTTATTATTTTTAGGATAAATTGTTTGATGCTTTGTTATATTAGTGAAAAGTGGTGAAGTGGCAAAGCGGCTGCCCAGTCACATCTGCAGTGGTTTAGAGCTGATTCCAAGTGGAGTCAAAGCAGATTTGAAACAGATTTGGAGAGGATTCAGAGGCATGGCTGGTGGCAGGGATTTGGAGTGGATTCAAATTCAAATAGCATTTGTAGAACAATTGCAGCAGATTCGAATCCTGCCATATTCAAAGTGGCTGTATTTGCACAAGTATGGATTTCCTTTACTTTAATGTGAAGTGAATGTGCTCATGTACACACACCCACGATATTAGTGTGCATCCCTAATTTCAACTGAAAGAGGAAGAGGTTAAGGGAAGAATCCAGTATCTTGTTTATTCTCCTTTTTCCAGCTCTCCCAATAACAAATGGCATCTGCTTTTCCATTGGAAATTCTTTGCTCTTATATAAGTGGTTCCCAGGGTAGCTAGTTTAAGCAGCCGCTCAGCAACTGAGATCAGGTGTGAAAGATTAACACTGCCTCCAGTAATACATAAAAAATATGGTGTGATAATTCAATTAAAATACAGACTGAAAATAAGTTTTTTTTAAAAAGAATTATTTATATAGTTAATTTTTATTTAATTATTCATTTAATTATTAATTTAAAATCAATATATGAAGTATTTAAATATTTACATGAAATATTATCTAATCATTTATTTATGAAATTATATTAATTGTAAGAAATATTATATAATATGTTATTTTGTTATAACATGTTGTAATGTTAATTTAATCAATAAACCGGGGGAGGGGGGGAGAAGTAGAAATGCTCACTGAAACAAAATAGGTCTGAGCTGAGGAAAGACACAAAGATGGATAAACATGTATTGAAATGGATCCATGTCTTCTAGACATTCTTGCTTGAAGACTTCACCATGTGCCACAGAACCAGAAATCAAGCTCCAAACTCATCCTTCTTGCTCATTTTTGGACCTTTTTCCACTAGGGCTTAGAACCCTTCTAAGACCCCATTAGGAATCCAGTTGGTACCTGATTGGTACCAATTGGGAAGGTCCTGTCTCCACCTTGACCCCATTGAAGGCCCCATCTGCAAGACCCTGTCCCCTCGAGGGCAGAGGAAATCTGGACTTAATGTATCCTTCAGGCCCTTAAATCCAGATTTTGTGTGGACCTGATTAAAGGTGTCCACAATGGGGTCTTCAGGTATTTTCAGGATTTGGATCTTCAGGAGGACCCCATCTGAAAGATCCAGATCTTGAAAATCCAGATCTTTGACTGCATGTGGAAAAAGGGGTAATATTTGCCTGGTGCCTTGCTAACCACTCCCAATGAATAGGACATGACATTAGACACATAGACAAAGGCTGTACATTTATAGAAAGAAAAACTGTAGCATGACAAAGAGAATCCAAGGCCTCAGCAGAGACTCTGGCTGCGTCCAGATTTCTAAGTACTACGCATCAGAATGTGTGGTCGTTGTCTACAATCATCAGGTTCTAGTCATCTAATCATCGTCACCCACTACAATCATCAGGTTCTAGTGATGATGCAGTATCCCCCTCCTACTGTGAATTCACCTTAATGCTGGTTGGAGAACACTCACTCCATAGCATAAGGTAAATTTGAAGTTTCCCGTCAGTCTAGACAGGACAGCAAGAGTTACTGTGATTGGCTGTCTCATCCCATATGATGTGTGTGCCAACGCAAAATCCCGCAGTTTCCTCCTTGGAAGCTATGAGGGCCTGCTGTAGTTTGGAGGCCATATGTCTGCTTTGTAGCAGGTAAGCTATGAGGATTTTTTTTATAGCTGCAGATTTAATCCGCTAATCTGGAAGGGTCCTCTGAGTTCTCACATAGTAGATAACATTTGCAACTGTTTAAAGTTTCATTAACATAGACAAATAGTTGTGATGATGGTGTGGTGACCAGTGCTGATTATGGGATGTAATGTATTTTCCACACAAGCTCTAAGCTTTGTAAGCCTGAGGTGATTTGAACTGACCAATAGTAACCTGATCTGCTGATGAGTTTTTTGAAGATTCTTCTGTAACTGGTACACAAATGTTATCCCCCTCCCCCCGAGGGGTGTGCTTGCTTTGGGAATCTATTCCCCTTGCATGACTTTTCTTTTTTGAGCAAAGAATAAAAGGATTCTTTTAATCTCCACCTCGGTGTGTGTTTAATTGGGCCTGGCACACCGGGCAAGAGAGCACATTTGGGAAGTACAGTACTGCATTTTATTTGTACCCTTTTATGCACAAATACTCATAAACTATATTTGGCACACGTTTGTTTTATGCATTCTTTTTGCATGGAAACCATGCTACCATGATTTGACATGATGCCTTTTTTAGCTTCAACAGAAAGTGATAATACAAGTATTTATATGGCAACAGAGGAACATTTTCAGATAAAATATTTTTAATTAAAGGCACCTGTTTCTCATTCACACAGAGAGAAATAAGTCTCAGATAATTGGTATGGGTTAGATGCAGTTCATTTTGTTTGAAATGTAGCCATCACTTGGCTTCAGCAGTGACTGATGTAAAATCAAATCTATTTAATCAGCAGCCTGACAGTATGGCCTTTTAATAATTCATCCATTAATTAGAATGATGGCTAAAGAATAGAGACAGTGGGAACCACTTCAGTAGTTTCATTAAAACAATACTACATTTGGTGATAATTCAGGGTTCATTGGCAGTCCTGTTAACAGAGGGTTTCTTACACTTTTGATATATGAGAAATAGCTCTACTGTTCTGACTGCCCAAGATTTTTGCATTACAAAGGACTGATATATTGTGATATGTTTAGAGAAAAATTGTCATCCTGCAAAGCCTGCTTACAAAGGTGGGTTATTCATAGAGGTTCTATGTGCCTGTTTGCACAGATGTGATCAGGATGGCCCAGTGCACTCTGGGAAATAGTGTATGAACAGTGTGGTGCTACCTCCATCTCAAAATGGCCCAGAAATGTCCTGATAGGATGATTTGATTGTTCTGATTGTCTTATGGTTAGAGTTCTGGACTCATATTTCATAGTCACTGGGCTTGATTCTGCACTCCTCCATGAAGTCATTTTGGCTGTCTGATCTGGATTGCAATCCATCTAGTGCAGATGGAGTGTATGATGAGGGGGCAGGGCCTCCCTTTAACTCAGACTAGTGTGAAGAAGAAAAGTCCCTGAATCTCTTTTTAGACCAGCTGAAGTGCAGAAAACCCTAGAATTTGGAGAAATCAGAGGTCTAGTTCCAGTCAGAACTTCATCTAGTTTGGTCTTGTGGTTAGAGTGCCGGACTCATATCTTGTAGTCACTGGGTTTGATTCCACACTCCTCCATGAAGCCAGCTGGGTGACCTTGGGCTAGTCACAGCTCTTTCTGAGCTCTCACAGCCCCATTTACCTCACAGGGTGTCTGTTGTGGGGAGAAAAATAGAAACCTTTTTCAGCCACTTTGAGTCTTCTTAAATAGGTGAGAAAAATGGGGTATAAAAGCCAACTCTTCTTCTCTTGGTAAGCTCCCAAGCACAGTGTTCACATCTGTATGCAAACACTGTCTAGGAGTGGCACATTGCAGCTGTGGCTGCACAGTTGTCTGCAGCATCACTGGTCGCCAAAGCAATGGCCTGCCATGCATGGCCGTTGCTATCACATTTCAGGAGCTTCCAGGTAGGTTTGGGCAAAATTTGGGATGGAGTCAGTGTTCGCTGTGTGAACACCAGCATCCATCCTTGAACTTCACTTCCATGGGATAGTATCCCATGAAAGTTGACTGTGGAAAAGCCCCATGGCTCCTTCTTTTTCCTTTGTCTTGTTAGTTCATGAGCTCTCCAGACAGAAGCAAATTTGGAGGGGTCCTCATCTTTGTATCTGTCAGTAGCTTCCCTGTGAGAATTTCAGAGTCCTGCTGCCTCCAACAACCTTCTTGGGATTGGTTTGAGGATCGGACATTGAAAGAACTTGCATCCTGACCACCTGTAATGACCAGTGCCTGAGGCAAGGGCTGAATAGCAATTTGCTGATCACCTCTGATGTCCACAGCAAAATAGAGTATGACACGTTACTAGAGTCAAAAATAGCTGGGCAATTTGCCACTTAACCTTTCCATTCTTGCCTCAAGTACAAGTCACTACTTCTGCCCAGTCTGACAGACATTTATTTCATATATCTTGGAATAGGGAATTGCCAACCACAAGTTAGTGTAAGCTATGGCTGGCCCCGGGGAGTGTCTTCTGCAGTCTGCACTGCCATATGTATGGCAAGTTCCTATTCTGAGATATAAACCAGAATAAGGCCCAGTGCAGAAAAAGCAATTGAGTGGCCAAACCTTATTGTTTCTATGAATTCAATTTTAATTGGAAGTTTTATCATAATTCTCGTTGAGACCTCTGTGCTTAGGGAATGATTAAAAATGCAAATAAATAATTATATAAACAGACATTAGGACAGGTGATCTATCCCCTCCATATCACTTGAACTGACCTTTTGGACATCTCTGATTCTAAAACTGAGGCTATGAAACAGCACAATCAGCTCACGGGATCAGCATTTTTGTAAGCTGGTCATTCCAACATTTTGTAAAGGAAGGTAAAGAGACAGATTCAGGCAAATGTACAAAACACTCCAAGGCTGTATTGCTCTTTTGTGTTATGAACACATCCATGTACAGACACACACACACACACAGAGAGAGAGAATACCTGGCTTATAACTCAATATTCCTCACCTGATACACACATCAACTCAACAGGCATCACACAAACACTTCTACTGAAATTGCACTGCAAAAATGCCAGAAAACAAATTTTTTGACAGAATTCATCAACCATTCATTGCAGCATGCTCAGAATATATTAAAAAGAGGGAGAGAGAGAAAGCATGAATGGTAAAGGTGGTTGTAAATTGGCATTCTCACGGGATGCTGTGGCGCATCTATTGTCTGCCAGTAAACTCTGTTATTTACAAAGTTAGGGGTTTTGAAGTGATTAAGTCACCATGGTGACAGCAAAGCTGCCATTTCGTTTTATGCCATCTTGTTTACTGAGACCTCTTTGGAGTGCCAAATCAACTTTCTGAAGGTCATTTGGAGAACCTTTCTGTTAATACTGCACTCATTTCCATACAGCAGTGTGTGTTGTTTTATTCTTTTTGTGACTGCCTTGGGATACACTGGAGTGACCTAATAAGAACCGGGAAAAATGAAAAGATAAATTTTTCAACCCAGATGTATCTATCAGTGCTTTGCTTGTTTGTTTCACTTAAAAAGTTACAAAAACTGATTCAGGAATAGCCATTTTCACATGTTCATTTTTTGTGGGTCTGCGCTCTGGATTTTCTGGCAGGGTTTACTGTTTTAGCTTTTTCTGTTTTCAAGGCCCTCATGGAGCAGTGAGGCTATTTTACCCATAGTTGGTAAGACCCAATGAATTCTTATGCCAGAGCAGGGATTTGAACTGAGGGACTCCTGGGTTCTAGCCTAGTACTCTTAACCAGAGTGCCACTAGAGGGTGATGCTGAAAATAAGCACCTGTTTGCCCTTACCTGCCTGGAGTGGCTACAGCTACCAAAGAAGTCCCTATGCACACCATGATGCCTTCACCGTCCTGGAGCTGCCCCAGTCATCACAATCCATGCTTTATCGGGAGCAGATGGTGAGTGTAGCATTTGCATTCTTTTCTGGGTGCAAATGCAGCGGGTGAATGGGACTGAGCAGCTGTGTCTGCACAGTTGCACACTGCAGGCTGATTGAAATGACAACAGCCTGACACATGCTCGATATTGCTGCGGCTGTTGCTTTGGTGATCTGGCCAGGACGGGCCATCCACACCTCAAGTGCTGGTGGTCCAGTTAGGGAATGCATCAGCACTTGAAGTGTGGATGCCTTCCTCTAAGCCTGATCTCAACTTCAGTGGGATAGAATTGTTATCCCATTCCACTGAGGTAAGTATGAACAGGCCCTTTGATGAAAAAGACAGATCACAAGTATTTGCCATGCTGAATTCATAGCCAGGATTTATGTCTATAATTGTTTTTTTAGCTTGTTCATGTCTGAAGATCCCAAACCTTCAGACATATCTTGAAGAATAGCACATGTCTTATAGGATGTAAGTCCACTTCTACTCAGTACAACCTATTTTTACAAAAGTCATTTTTATTATTTATAGGGGATCTAAGCAGCTTGGTCAGCCCAGTGCAAACAAAATCCCATGTCTTAATATAGGATTTACAGTGGAGCTGAAACTGCTTTAGAAGATAAATTTGAAAATTGTAGAGAGAACCTGCAGGAAGCTACAATTTTCACCCTCTCTTCTTCCTCTTCTCGATTTTAAATGGTATTTTTTTCCACCAGTCTCCAGCACACAGGGGTTTGCCAGCAATCATGGCCCACCTGATTGCCTTTTCTTGCCTGCCTACGTTTGCTTTCCTGTTCTGACACCAGAGTCCTGCCAGAACTGGGGCAGAGAAAGGCTGCTCCCTGTCATACAGCATTTCATATGTGGAAGGCTTGTTCTGAGACAGTGAGGTCTCTGGTGCTGTGGGAACTGCTCCAGACTGGCCCAGTTCTGCTGGACTGGGCCAATGAGGTAGGTGCAGAAACAGTCTGTGTCTGCAGACTTGGGTTCCTCCGTGATCCAATACTGTCATTAGAGCACCAGGTTAGCTCAGTGGCATGGACAACCTCCGACCATTGTAATTTGGAAGCTCAGCCTTGACCCCATTGAATATGAAGCTTGGCATCAGCAATGGTGCCTTGAGGTAGGTTAGAAAGTGGAGCTGGTGCAAGCCCTGGTGATGAAACATAAGATCTGTGCATCTGTGTGTGTTGGGAAGGTAGAAAGCTAGCCTAAAACTATCCAAGGGTATCCTTAACCACATGGATCTTACTCTCCAGATGCAGTGTGGGAATTTCAGCAGAGAATGTTACTTGCACAAAAGTCTGAACTGTGCTGTCTTGTTGCTCAGTTGGAGCGAAGTTAGAGAGTTTTTAAGCAAGTTGTCTTAGGTTGCATCCCCAAGCAACTTATTTGCCTCTCTAGTTTTCCTCTACTGTCCCTCAATTCCAGCGGACTTTAAAAGTGCCGTTCAATTCCGGAATAAGCATCTCCATGAAGTTTGGTAAAACATGCATTTTAAACGCACCTACCGTCCCAAGGGAAACGTGTTTTGTTTGCCTGCATCTTTTTCTCCCCGCCCCCTCTCTGCTTGATAGGATGCCAGGGAGACAACCCCCGACAAGTCTAAAAGAAAAATAGCCATATTTACAAGTTCTCTGTTCGTCTCCCCTGCCTGCAAAACCCACCAGAAACATTTATCACTTTGGGATCCAGAGCTTGCTTCCAAAGATAGTGATTTCACTGTCAAAATCCACCCCTTACAGCACTCCTTACACTGTAGCAATCCACCCACTTCACACCTGATAACAGTGTTGCAATTCTCCGCAATTCTGGCTCTTTAAAAGTTCTGACCTTTAGAAAGGGAAAGGAAGGGAAGGTGCTGCTGTTCTGGGAGATGTGTGAACGTTTAAGACTGTGTGTGTGCAGGTGGGCCGCAGAAGCAGAGCCAGGGTGCTTATTTTGGAGATCTTGGCCGCCAATCCCTGCCCCTTTTGCCACGGAGCGTCTCCATGACCAACGTTGCTCGGAATACCCGGGGCTTCCAAAAAGTGCTCTTGTAGTCTCCTTTAAAGGGCAGTCTTTTTGCCACGCATTTTCCTCCGTTTGTGCCACTGGAAGCTCGGGAAAAGCTGGGCATGGGGGTGCTCAGAGGCAAAAGAACCTTTTTAACAGACTTTTTATTACTTGGGGATGGGACCTTAGACAGTGACAGCAAGTGAGATACAGAGTATCCAAGGCAAAGTCCAGTAAAAGAGTCTCTAAACTGACACAGTCAGCCAAGGCAGCAAGTAGCAAACGGAGAAAAGTTTCATGGGCACCTGGGATAGGGCCTTTTCAGTGATGGCTTCCAGAATGTGGGATAGTTCCCCTCCTGAGGTGTGTCAGCCATGTTCACATTATGCATTCAGGAGAGCAGTGAAGACACATGTCTTTGTCCTGGCCTTTGACTAAATGAGAAAAAGACTTTTCCTCCCCACATTCAGGCACTGTTATGGTTTTTTTTAATGTTTATTTTTAATTGTAAATATTTTTAAAATATTTTTAAAATTTATAACAAATATGATAAATATAACAAATTTCAAAAATCACCATAATAATGCAATAACAACAACTAAGAAACAGTGCACTCAGGAAACAGTGGATTGACTTGCGATATTCATTCCTAAACAATATTTTAGTGGATTGTAACTTGGAATGGTTATATTTCTGTTTCTAGGGATATAATATATGAACTCGTTCCATACTGTGTAAAAAAATTCATTTTAATATGTTCATTTTATATGTTCTCTGGTTTTTAATATTGTAACCTGCCCTGAGACCTTTGGGTATAGGGCAGGATAAAAATATTTGGATGGATGGATGGATGGATGGATGGATGGATGGATGGATGGATGGATGGATGGATGGATGGATGGATGGATGATCTGTTGTGGCTGTAGCTTGCTAGCAGGAACAAGCAGTTCACAAAGTGAGGGAACCAAACTATGGATGACAGGGAGAAAAACTGTATTGTGTGATATTCTGGGGACTATTTTTAATACCTGTTCTGTGTAGGAGCAGTGCCCCAACTGCTGGGATCTCCCAGGGATTGACTTCCATGTGAAGACAGGTTTTTCCCATGGTAAGAAAAGGGGACAGCTTATACATGCAGAGAAGTGCAAAGATAGAATTCTGGACCCCTCAATTTGCTGGGAGAGGTGAGTCAAGTCAGATTGCCCTCTTGGTGGTATTCAGCTTGATTAGGGCAGTGATAAGGCAATGGGGTAGCTCACACTAAACCATAAACCAATTGGTAACCCAGATACCACCCTTCCTGCAGCATTGCTCAGATTCTGCTGGGAAGCATTCCAGAGATTTACACTTTAGTAGTTTGCAAATAAAGTCAGTCTAAATGACAAAGATATCTTGATTACATTTATTGATATTTTTGAATGCCAACAGCACATATACAAAACCAGGATTAAGTATAGATTTCACCTCCAGTTCAAGCCTTAATCACTGATCGAATCTGAAAGGCTCACTGCTCTGGCCTGCCTGGCAGGCATAAGGGAGGGAGAAAAGAAAGGGTAGAAAAGTAAACATGTAATTTATTTGACCAAAACATGGAGTTTCCTTAACCAAAGTTCAAGATTCCTTTGGTCCTTTTCGGCCTTGCCATAAGAATGCCTACTGAGGCTGATCATAACCACATGCCAAGATATAGAACATATATCCTTCCAAGATTTTCCCAGCCTTTGTGTACAGAGATAGTCAGTAATTATTATATAAAAGGGGAAGGAGTTCTTTACATCTTTACCTAATGTTACCCCTATGTCTCTCAGTATGAAAATGTTCTCAATTTTACACGAGAACCCCATAAAACAAAACAAAACAAAAACCTTGGGTCTCTGATGACTCCAAAAACTTTCTCTATTCTTTTACCCATGGTATCTGCTTCAATGGTAGAAGCAGTAATGGAAAGCAAACAGGATGCAAACTAAGCTTCAATGCATTGTGGGAAATAGTTGCTATAGTTTTATGATGGTAAATAACCATGTAGCCTTTAGTCCATTCCTCCTGCATTGCCTCTTAGAAGATATACTAATCCCCCTTTATCCGTATATAATTAGTTGCTGAAAACAGATCTTATAGCAGATAAAACAGTAATTCCATTAATTTAAATGGGAAAAATCCTAATTTCTTGCAAGCCCCATCTGTTCATCCAAAAATTACCTTAAATGCTTAGTTTACCAGAAGGAAGAAGTTGTGCAATATGACAAAATAGAATATTAATAACATTACATCTAAATTAAGGATTGAAATAAAGCTCATATAAATCAGACATTTTGTTATCCAAACCAAAATTTTCAGTCACAGTACTGTATGTGGTCAGTGTTTTGCAAAAAGGAGGAAGGGGATCTCTTTCCAGGACTGCAAACTTTATAACTGAAAACTTTGGTTTGTAACAATGAAATGAGGTGATAATAAACACAGACCTTTTCTAGGAAAATCCAGATAGTGAAGGTATGGATAATGGGTGATAAGTGTACAATCTACAGCTGATTTACCTTTTTGAGCATGGAGACATTTAACAAAAGTCTTCCCTCCCTCTAAGATAGTGGCAATAGGGAATAATCATATGCATGAAGACAATCCATGCATTTGTAAGATTCCTTTGCCAAAGCTAATGTTCTGAACATTAACAGCATAATGTTCTTCTAAAAGGCATAAAACTGTGATACTTAGTGGACCAGAGCTGGCAATTGTTCTTGGAAATGTACAGTTTTTTCCCCTAGTTACAGACTCCCGAGATGGCTATTTGGATCGAACAAGACAAACTTGGCAGAAAGCATTGTAGGACAAGCATTGTATATATACGCATTCTTCAGCAGCAGATACCCTGCACTTACTGCATTCAAAAGAGAAGCTTTTGGAGAAGTTAGATGCCCTGGCTGTTCTGAAGGAAGGAGGCATAGAGCTTGCGTGATCTAAGCATCTGCATTTGTGGATATTTTTGAACACTATCTTTGAACACTGGTCCCAGTGCCAGCATTGGAGCAACTGTGTGCCGTGACTTGGCATTGCACGTGCGCTGCCCATCACATGACCCTCTTGCACCTCTTCCGTCCAGGGAAGTGCAAATTAGCCCACAATGACATGTTCTCTCATGCCAGCTCCAGACGCTGGATGAATAGTGCCCTAAGAGGCAATATTGCAGTGAAAAGATCCTGCCTGTTGAGAACAGAGAGTACGGGGTTGGAACTGTCTGTGTGTAATATAGTGGCATGCACATCTGGGTGTTTTAAGAGCATGAAATACCTGAAAGTGTGATCACCACCACCAGCCCCTGCACATGAGCAGTCACCATGGTGAAGGTGGTGGCTTTCTCCACAAGGTAAGCAATTGTGCTATTTCAGGAAAACCCATGCCCAGAACCAGGTTTTGCTGGAAGGGGTTATAGTGGGATTTAGGGGGATATAGCAGACCTAGGTGGTAGTGGGGTTGTGACATCTACAGTATTTATTTATTTATCATATTTGTTATAAATCAAGGGATTTTTTCTAGCATTAGGGCTAATTTTCTATCTTTTTCTGGCTTTTCTATCTTTATTTAAAGTTTGAAATTGTTCTGATGGGAACTTTATTCTCATTTTCATGTTTTTAATGCACAAAGACTCCTCAATATAAAATGCTCATTTATTTGGCAATGTTTTGGGGGTTTCCATATTTATCTCTGTCTTTGGAACGTTTACATGAAATATGTCTACGAGATGGTTTTACATTTCATTTTAATTTTTCTTCTGTATTTCCAATAATTTCCTTTCAATGGTTTTTATAAGAAATACTGGATTTTGGTGTTTGGAATAAGTTTTTGTCTCTGTTTATGGTATTTTCTGTTATTAAAACCTGTGTAAATTGTCTTGCTAAAAATTCCCTGGGAGTCTGAATTCGTGTTTATTTTTGGGTTTCCAAATTATCAAAACTTCTACCTCATATTTGACCCATCTGGGCCTTTAAATAGAGCTTTTAAATTATTTAATGTTGTTGTTGTTACTATTACTATTATTGATCAAACCATTTTAAAACTGTTCAAGGTTTGATCTGAACCTGTTAGATCTTGTTGGACCTGGTTCAAATTTGAATTTAAGTATGTGTACATCTCTATTTTTTAAGGGAAAACAAGAGTGCATAAAATACTATTCTTATTTGGACCTTGATGTTTGAAAGATTGGGCTAGTGAGGACAACCCAGCCCAGAACTTGAGGTCTCCTGGACCTGGCCTGCTGACAGTTCCATCTGTCCAGTCTACAATGTAGATGAGGCCTTTGTCATCAGGCCATCTCTCTAGTAGTGTCAACCATCTGGAATAGCCTTCCAGGTGATATCCAGCTGATATGATGTTTTAATTATTATGTTTTGATTTTAAAAAACACTTTTGTATCTTCCTATTTTAATTGTGTTTAATTGAGCTCCAGAAGGTGTTTGGAGAGGCTGTATACTGAATGAATAAAATTTCTATTTTAGCATTCTGAAGCACACTGTGAACACACAGTAGCATTGGTCTTACTTCAGACTTCCACATTATTTTAAGTTGAAAAATGCAAAATAACAGCTGATATATGACATTGACCTGGAAATTGCTGCCAAGCCCACACTGGAGACCCCAGCTGTTGGCTAGCAACAATTCACCTCAACTTGTACTCACTTCCACCAGGCCTGTTTAGGGGAAAAAATAACTTCCTCTTCTTTAACCATATATCTAGGGAAGGTGCCAAAGACCATATCACAATGAAGAATTAAATCTCCTTGTTTAGGAATGGGCAAAAAATGTTTGATATCTTTACCATTCATATGAATTCCAAATGTTCAAAACTTTGCATTCAAATCGAACATTGGCTATATTCAAAGACTGACATTTGCAAGTGAAGTGAAAGCTTTTGTGCCTCCATTTGAAGCTTTGTTACATTCAGGTCGCATTCCCATTACAAGCTTAATACAGTTTCCCTAAACCGAAATAATAGAACCGGATGCAAATGCGAATTTGCCTGAACCCATTACTTTCAACTTAATCACATTCGATCTGGATTCTGAGGATAGTACATGGCGTACATGACTCAAGGGGGGACTCAAGTGGCTACTTTCTAAAAGCCGCTTTTTGGGGCTGCCCTGCCCTCTTCCTCCTGGCGTGAACACGCCACCCATAATGGACCCCTTCACAGAGCCTAGCTGAGTGGCTGGGTGGCTGCTGCTTACCTGGATGGAGGAAAAATGGCACCGGGCAGCCAGTGATTCTTTCCCCTCCTCTCCCCATTGCCCAGGGCACACAGCAGCAGTGGCAACTCAAGCCCCCTTTGCCCGCTCAATGCCACAGCCTTAAAAACATTCACACATCTCCCTGAACCTGCAGCTGCTTTCCTTTCTTTTCCCTTTCTAAAGGTCAGAACTTTCAGAATTGTGCAAAATTGCAACATTGTTATCAGGTGTGAAGTAGGTAGATTGCTACAGTGTAGCGGCTGCTGTAAGGGGTGGATTTTTACAGTAAAATCACTATCTCTGGAAGCAAGCTATTGGGGGAGGGAAGCCCTAAACATGCATTCTCATCCCAATAAAATGGTACGGTTCCCACAGTAAGAAATGTAAAACGTTTCAAATGCACAAATGGGAGCGAGACCTGTTGAAATGAGTGTTAACATTTACAACGCTTTGGGGTAATTTAACATGCAGAAAGCAAGACGTGGGGACTGTGAGGATCAAAACTGTTTTGAAACCGTTTTAAGCTTGTAATGGGAATTCACCCTCAGAGTGGCTGCCCAGTTGCCTCCAGAGTGGATTCACACTGGATTCATAGGCAAAGATTTGAAGAGGATACACAGGGGTTCAAAGGGAATTCAAAGGAAATTCAAACCCTAGCCCATTTGGAGTGATTGTTTGCACAAATGTGAATTTCTGTCCCATTCCCTTTGATACAAAGCAAACAGGGGGGGAAATTTTCTAGAACATAAGAGAAGCCGTTCTGGTCCAGGCCACAGCCCATCTAGTCCAGCATCCCGTCGCACACAGTGGCCCACCAAGTGCTCATGGGCATCTGAAGCAGAGACAAGGACAAACCTTTACTTGGTCTCAAATCCCAGCAAATGGCCTCAGAAGCATCCTGCTTTCCCCCCAGCCTGAAAGATGTACCTAGGCATTCATTATAGTAGCCAAACACAACAAAGAGTCTATAACCCCAAAAAACACAGTAAATCCAGTCAATAAAATACCAACAAAAGTTTCAGGGGAATCCTGCACAGAACTCTCCCTCCACCATCAGAACTGAAACTGGGAACACTTTGGCTTCGATTCTGACATTGAGGGCGGCCTTTAGAACTGCAGCAAGAGTATCACCAGGTGTGATTTTCCTTTCCCATACTTTACTGTGTAATCTATAATATTTTTTTTTCTAAAGTGCTGTAGAGATGGTAGCATATATCCCTCACTTTCTCCCCCCCCCCATCTCTAAACCAACTTTTCTAGCCTAGAATATTTATAAGATGGAGAGGGACAAACTGATGGGTGAATGAACCATGTCAAAGCCACCTCAAAGCTGCCTGAAAGGTGTTTTTTTTTGTGTGTAAATCTAACCAATTTATTTATACAGAAAATTTATATCCTGCTGGATGGTCCCAGGGTGGGTTACAATGAGGATAAAACATATAAAATATTAAAACATAATTTAAAATGTAATCTTCCCTCCCTCCCTCCCTCCTACCCACCCTCACACTTCCTCCCTAAGCCATTTAAACAGCAAAAGCCTGGGTAAAAAGATATGTTTTCACCAGTCATCAAAATTGTACAGCATGGGCGCCTGGCAAAGCTCAAGAGGAAAGCTGTTCCAGAGTCTAGGGGCCACCACAGAAAAGGTCCTCTTGCATGTTACTATGCCTTGTACCTCTGCAAGAGAAAGAACTACAAGAAGGCCCTCTCCTTGGGATCTCAGTGCATGGGCAGGTCTATAGGGGAGAAGGCGCTCCTCCAGATACCCAAGGCCTAAGCCATTTAGGCTTCATATGTTACCTTGAATTGGGCTCGGTAGTGAATAGGCAACCAGTGCAGATCCTTTAAGACCGGTATCATGTGAGTCTGGCCAGAGACTCCTGTCAGCAGTTGAGCTGCTGCATTCTGCACTGGTTCCAACTTCTGAACCATATTCAAGGGTAGCCCCATGTTGATCACATTGGAGTAATCTAATCTGGAGTTTAACAGAGCATGGATCACTGTGGTCAAGTTATCCCTGTCCAGGTAAGGCTTAAATTGGCGGACCAGATAGAGATAATGGTAGGCACTCCTGGCATTTGCTGCAACATGGGACTCAGATGATAGCTATGGGATTTATGAGAAGTGGCGCTACAAATAACTGGAATTATTTTGGGATAAGGGTATTTTCCGAATAATGCAGAACTATAGGAAAGCATGCTGTGAGCTCAGCAAATGCTTTGGGGATGAGCTGCCCCAAAACCTTGATGTAAGTTATCTAAGCATTTACATTCTATTAAACCATTTTCACCCTTACCTACCTACACGTAATGAAGCAGTGCTCTTATTTTCAGGTCCTCCTGTTACTTAGCCAATAGGTTTAAGGGATAGGTAAATATGTCCTTCACCCCCAATATACCTCCTAAATAAATTGTGAACTTCCTCTTATGATTGTGACTTCTGTAGATGGTCATTAATCCTTCATGCAAATCTCTAATGAAAGCAATTTATTTATTGCATTGTAATGCACCACATAGGAAGAGAAAGTACTGTCTATTTATCACTTGGAAACCAAATTGCTTCCTTTTTCTGCTCTGGGGGGTTCTGTATCTAACACCTGCGTGAATAGAATTGTACAGACCGGGTATTTGTCTTTGTTAAGGCTTAATTACTGTGATAAATCTTTAGACCTTTCCTTCTCTTTAACTGCTGCACACATACAGTTACTGAAGATAAGGTAGCGAGTTGGGCAAGTCACAAGGATAGATCCTGCCTTGGAAAATGGGATGCTTTTCTTCATTACACAAGCACTTTCCCACCTTTATTTTGGTGGGGGAAAAAGATGACACACTAAAGGCATCACAAATCAACAATGGACATTTTTACCGACAGAAAAGATAAGATAATAGGAGGGCTGCCTCAACACATTTTTTTGAGATAAAGGGAAAGATGGCAACTGTCCCATTCCGTGTAAAAAAGACAGCAATTGGAACTTGCTGTGGCAATGTTTTGCTCTAGCATCTTTCCATCCAAGATATGAGATAAAGGTAGCAGACTTAATAGAAAATATACTTTCTGCTCATTCTTTGTTCTTTATTCCTTGACTGGCCCTGAAGAGCAAGGAGGAAGTTACCTCACCACACCTCATCACAATTTGACCCACCTGTACTCTTTCAGATTATTGTCCAAACCAGAACCTTGGGAACTGGATTACAACAGTGACAGAGACCATATACTAGGGGTGTTCATGAATGCAAGTTTTGGATTCGATTCGATTTGAATATTCAAATATTCAAATTCAAATGAATAGAGAAAAAACCCTAATGTATTAAAATTCAAATCTGATCAAAATACATTCGTATCTATTCATACGAATATTTGATTCGTAGTTGAAGGTATGAATGTCAACATTTGTATGTGTCCATATGCAACTGTACATATCCGTATGCATTTGTATGCATCCATACGCATCTTGGTTTTATCCCATATGCATCCTGTTTTCATCCCATACGTTTCCATACTAATGCGAATGGATACAAATAAGATGTGTGTATGTAATGCGTACATATCCGTACAGGTATGAATGTTTGAATAATTCATACAAATATTCAAAAGAATCAAAATTCATTTGAATGTTAAAAAATGAATGTATAGACATTCAATTCAAATTCGAAAGTCCAAAACTGAACAGATTTGATCGAATTTTGAATGTTTTGAATATTCTTGCACATCCCTACCATATACTACCAGTAGTACAAGGGATGTACATGAACATTCACATTCAAATAAAATATTGGCTGCACTCGAAGACTGACGTTTGAATATGAAGCAAATGTTTTTGTGCATTGACTTGAAGTTTGTTATATTTGCGAAGGTGTGGAGGAGGCACAGAGGCTGCCCTGTCACATTTGCAGTGGATTCAAAGTGGATTCAGAGCAGATTCAAAGTGAATGTGAAACATATTCAGGGGGATTAGGAAACATGACTGGTGGCAGAGATTTGAAGTGGATATGAAGAGCATTCAAAGTGCATTTGCAGCTGTGTTGTGTTCAGAGCAGGCATTAACAGCGAAGCCCTCACATTCTTTGTTTGCAACAGTGAGTGCAGAGCTGGGAATTTAAGTAGGGTATGACACAGGGGTGCAGCTGTGTCACATGGAGGTGAGCCGAGTGGCATGGCTGTTGTCAATCTCTCTGGAGAGAATTTGGCTCAGGGTATTGCATATCATCTGAGCCCGAACTACCCCCCTTTGTAGGGACAGAAGCAGTTTCCACGTTTGGCCCCTGAGGCGCGCCTCCCTCGCTTTGGCTGGCAGGAGTGGGACCTTCCTCCAAAGAGTCAGAGAGGACACGAGGCATGAGAAGCAGATTCAAATCCTACCGTATTTGCAGTGGTTCTATTTGCGAAGTGAAGATGGGGAAAAAATTGTGGACATTCCTAATTAGTGCTCAAGTCAGAATCCCATTCAAAGCAATCTGAATTGGAACTCGCACTTTCATAATGAACTCCCCTTTCCTAGATCTACTGACTCAGAATCTTCAACGGTGCCCGATGACCTGCTAAAAGCTTTTTTTTCTGGACTAAAACTTAATCCTATCAACATATTGCAGGAAAGTGAAACTTAACCTGTTACTGGTTCCCACATTGGAAGGTGAACCACCCTCCCCACTTGCGCTGCCTAGAAGAGAGTGCCAACGCTGCATTTGGGAGCTCACCAGCTGTTCCTGGTGGAGCTGTGGATAAATTTTTTAATTTCCACAGCTATCAATGATCAGAGCGGTTGGAGGGAGCTTCTGGATGCTCCGGGACAGCAACCGCAGTGCCACAAGTAGACACACTTCCCCAAGGGCTGCTGGAGCTGCTTTCAAGGGGAGTGTGAACAGGTCCTTAGGGCCATGGTCACACCTTAACTTTAAACCTTCTTCATAGAATCATAGAATCATAGAATGGTAGAGTTGGAGGGGACCTCCTGGGTCATCGAGTCCAACCCCCTGCTCAAGGCAGGATCTCCTAAACCATCTCAGACAGATGGTTGTCCAGTCTCTGCTTGAAGACCTCCATCAAAGGGGAACCAACCACCTCCCGTGGCAGCCTGTTCCACTGGTTGATCACTCTTACTGTTAGAAATTTTTTCTAACATCTAAACTAAATCTTTTCCCCTGCAGTTTCACCCCATTGTTTCTAGTCCTTCCTTGAGAGAGTGAAAACAGGGCTGATCCCTCTGCCCTGTGACAACCCTTGAGGTATTTGTAGACAGCTATCATGTCTCCTCTCAGTCTTCTTTTTGATAGACTAAACATTCCTAGTTCCTTAAGCCGTTCCTCATAGGACATGGTTTGCAGACCGTTCACCATCTTGGTAGCTCTCCTTTGAACCTGCTCCAGCTTGTCAGTGTCTTTTTTAAACTGGGGTGACCAGAACTGGACACAGTACTCCAGATGAGGTCTGACCAAGGTAGAGTAGAGGGGGATAATAACTTCACGTGATCTGGACTCTATGCTTCTCCTAATACACCCCAGGATTGCGTTTGCCTTTTTTGCAGCTGCCTCACACTGTTGACTCATGTTCAGTTGATGATCTGATAGCTCACATCTTTTCATTTCTATCCATTTTGTGTGTGTGTGTGTGTGTGTGTGCGGACTTTCCACCCTCCACAAAAAGAGAAATGAAAAAGTGTGAGCAGCCAGATCTGAAGACAGACTGGAGAAGGTTTAAGGTAAAGGTGTGACCACAGCCTCTGAGACTAACAGAGAGAAAGAAGTCGATAACATGAACTTTGTACACTAAGCCTACTTCATCATACATGGAGTGAAGTCATTGTTTCAAGATTACAAGTTTGTTATTATCTTTCACTAAAAAATAGGATGAAAACTACAAGCTAGGGATGTGCATGAATATTGAAAAATTTGAAAATCTGATTCAAATCCGATGAATATTGACATTTGAATTTGAACCGGATTTAAAAACATTCGAATTTAGACATTTGGACAGATTTTGGATTTCCAAAAATCCGATAAGAATATTCAAATGATTAGAATGTACAGATTTGAATGTATCATATACGAATATGCATGAAAATTATGCATATTTGCACTTATAATGTGGGATGAGAATGGGATGCATATGGGATAAAATGGGATGAATACGGATGTCAACATTCATATCTTTAAATGTGAATCAAACATTCAAATGTAAGGATTCGAATAATCCTGATTCGAATCGGATTTTCAGATATTCAGATTTTTAACGTTTGAATCAAATCAAATTTTTGGATATTCAATTCAACTTGAATTCAAATGCAAAAAAATACATTCCTGCACACCCCTATTACAAGCAAGACCTACGTTTATGAAACTTGTTTTTAACCTGCTTTGGATAGGAGAAAAGCTAGCATGCTTCCAATTATGTATACACGTATAGATTTAAGGCAATGTCTACACCACCCCTTGCCAAAGTCCCAAAGTGGTGAACAAAATAAAACAGATCAAAATAAACCTATAAACAGGGGGGGGGGGAGGGGAGGGGACAGGGAAAAAGAGCAACCATTACGTGAAATCCATGAAACATTGAAGCTGAGAAAGAAATCAATGTTAATCACCAAATGCCTGAGTGAACAAATGTATCCATGTAATAGAAGCTGACAGATTTGGAAGCTGAGTATTTCTGACAAGGAAAAAAAAATATTTAACAGAAATGAGTGTAGCTGGCTACTTGGCTACTTTAGAGGAGGGCAGGACAGATCATTGGAGAAGGACTCAGGTAGAACAGCAGAGCCGAGGAATTCTCAACTGGGTGCAGGGCAGGGTGACTGTGGCTGTGGAATTGCACATTGTGGGTCGATCACCATGGCTAAGTCCCAGTGCACACTGGATGTTGCCGTAGCTGTTGCTGCGGCAATCTGGCTGGGTCGGGATGGACCATCTGCATTTCAAGTGCTGGTGGTCCAGTGGGGAGTACACTAGCACTTCAAGTGTGGATGGCTCCCTCTTTGCCTAATCTTAGCTTGAGCAAAGAGCAAACAGGCCCTAAGGTGTTCACCCAGACTAAGGGCCCTTTTACACTTAACTGCTGTGGGAAAAGTATCCCACCACAATAAAGATGAGAGACAGTGGCTGGTGTTCACATTGTGAGTGCTTGCCCAGCCCAATCTTCACCTGACCTACCTGGGTCTAGGTGAAGTGCAAATGGTCCTGTCAGCCTGGCTGTAGCAACAGTCATGTCTGCTGGCCTGTTGCTATGGCAATTGGTGACATGGCACACCACTGTGCATCCACAGCCACACCACAGCCAACCCCACACATTCACAGAAGGGTGTAAATGCTGTGTCTGGGGCTGTACTAGGAATGCTTAGGCACTCCTAATAAAGCTGTGGGGCAGTTTTTACTGCTCCACAGCTAGCAGCAATCAGCCACTCTAGGATGGAGACAACACTGCAGGGTGTGTATGCTCTATCCCAGAGCACAGTGGGCTGTCCTAATTGCCTTCCTGTGAACAGGCTCTAACATGGGCACTGCTACTTCTTTGAATTCAAGAAACTTATATGTTTCCAGAGAGTGACAAGGAACGTGAAGGGTCTGGAGACGGACTGGATAAGTTTATTCCAGTTATCTTTATCCCCAGGGAAGAAGATAGTGAAGTAAATTAGTGATGTGCAAGATTCTCCTCCCACCCTGTTTGGTTCACATTGAAGTGAATGGGATGGGAACTGCATATTTAGATTTTCTAGAACCTCATCTATGTGTAACCAGATATTTGTAGGTTAATAAGACAAACATTTTTTTGGGGGGTATGTAAACATTTAGCAACACATGTACTGTATTTAGAAGGGGGTGGAAATTTGCGTTGTGCAAATGGAGCCAGTTCAAAGATGCAAGGCTGCAAATTTGCTTGGAATGTTTGTTGAACATTAATGGATCTTTGCTGCTACCAACTGTGCCTCCGAATCTGCTCCGAATCCATGAATTCACCTTTGCAAATGTAACAAAGCTTTGAATGAATGCACAAAATCTTTCACCTCACATGTGAATGTTGGCTTTCGAATATAGACGATATTCAATTCAAATGTGAAGGTTCAAAGCTTCCCAAAGGTGGTGGACATTTTTTTTGCCTGTCTGTAAATTTATTGCTTCAGAAATTCAGCCTAGGAAACAATAACACTGCTTTATATGATCGTTCTAAGCATTTCTAAGACCCATAGGAGAAAAAGCTCCACAAATATTTACTATTACAGTTTTCACTGTTGTTGACACCCTGCCAATGACTTTGCAGTGACAACAATTTAATAGTTTCCATCCGCGTAATAGGCTGGAGTTAGTCCATGCTGCCTTTCACATCATCCAAAATCCAAACAAAGCGGACACATTAAACCAGAACTGTTTAATCTGTGTAATATCTTGTCAGCCACAAAATTTGCCTCAATGCATGCCGCATCATAGATACTTTCTAAGTAAGTAAAATAAATCCTTAACAATAAAGTGGGGTTGGTGGTGAAGAAGAGACATCTATTCCTTCCTTCCTTCCTTCCTTCCTCTCTCTCCAGGTTTAATTAAAATGCTCTGGAACCTGGGTGGGGAGGAAGAATGAGCCAATTTATCAAAAGTTAGTCAACTGCCTAATGATGCCAATATTTCTGTTTAGCCATGTGTTAAGCTAATAAATCATTACCAATATAACTCCTACCCACTTATCATTCATATAGCAACTAGCAGTGCAGATCTGCTGCCCTCACCTCATCTTAACATATACATAAAACACAGCTGAGTCCCTGTTATCTCGTTCATCACACAGTGCTGCTGGAAGCCCAGAAAACTGGTTCCATCCATCTTCCCCTTGTCAAATAATTGTTATTTAGAGATCATGCACAGCCATCTGCTGTCCTATTTTGGGCCTGAAGCTCTATCCCATGATTACAGTATCTCTTCAAACCCTTAGCAATAGCAGCCAATGTGACATTTGTATTATATGATTTTTAGCACCTGATTAAAACATACCTCTTCATCCAGGTCTTTGATGTTTAGCTTCCTCTGAGTGTTGTCCTGCCAGGAAGGGAGGGAAGGGGGAGTTATATTTTAAATATCTTTTAGGTATACACTATATATTTTATCTTTTTATTGTTGTGACTCAGCCTAGGGCCTTCTGGTGAAGAGCAGGATATATATTTTTATATTTAATGTTAAAGAAAGGGCCAGTGCTTTAGCACTATTGTCTCCTTATTTATCAAAATACTGTAGTATATTGCGTAGCAATAGGTTAAACATGGCACAGTATGCTTTGTGTCATGGAAGCTTGTGAGTCTTAGCAAAGCAATGACATGTTGTCCCCACTCCAAACAGAGGTCCGCAGCTTCCGCCTCAGCAGGTGTGAGATTTCTGTGGTGCACATGGTGAGGTGCGTAACACATGGGATCGGCTAGCCAATGGGAGCTGAGCTGTAGGCTTAGCTCTCATTGGCTGTTTCTCACCATCCTGTCAGGACTGCGGGAAACTTCAAACTTACCTGATACTGTGGAGCAAGTGTTGATCATTCTGCAGCAGGTAAATCTGCAGAAGTGGTGGCATAATGCGCCGCTGCTACGAATTATCGGGTGTCAGGTATGATGCCCATGCACCAACTGTGCATCAGAATGCACAGTATCCCCTAATCTGGACACACCCTTAGCTTCAGGTGCTGTGTGGCAAGCCAAGCCCAGCCAGAAGAGGCAAGTACCATCCCTGCCAGACCATCGGCGTGTGCTTGTGCAGCTGCTCTGCTAGCCTTAAAGAAGTCAGAAGGGGCAAGTACCATCCCTGCCAGACCATTGGCGTGTGCTTGTGCAGCTGCTCTGCTAGCCTTAAAGAAGTCAGAAGAGGCAAGTACCATCCCTGCCAGACCATTGGCGTGTGCTTGTGCAGCTGCTCTGCTAGCCTTAAAGAAGTCAGAAGGGGCAAGTACCATCCCTGCCAGCCCTTGTTGGTGGTTGTAGACAGAAACAGGACTGAGCTTGGAGAGAGGAAAGGAGGTACCAGTATTGTTGCCTCTTTTTCCTCTTCCCCAATGTTTTATATAATTATCATAATGTATTATTCCATTTTTATATAATTTTATCATATTTTATTTATTTAATGTATCAATGTATTCTTTTTTTCCCATGGTTGCTGTAAATCGCCTTGAGTAATTTATTAGAAAGACGGTATACAAATAAACTGGATGAATGAATGAATATTTGAGCTTATATTTTGTGCAACTTTGTAGAACTACCTTTAAACTGCTTGATAGGAAACCTGAGAGTTCCAGTCTTGAATTTGCTTCTGCCTTATCACATGGAAATGGGGTGAGAAGAATGGTGCAATGACAAAACTTGCCAAAAGTTCTGGGTTGGTTGCAGGCAGCCGAGGCGGAAGTCAGATCTTAGGTTGTTTCAAGTTCAGTGGGTTTCAATGGCAGACAGAAGGGCCTGATTTGCCAAAAGTTCAGTTCTGTCATCTGAGGAATGGATGGCGATCCCTCCTATTACAAAAATGGGACTCAGAGGCACCTTACAGATGGTGGTGTGTTGCCTTCATGTTTCATTCCATCTTTAATCCATCTTTTCCAGCCTAGAATCTTCATGGGGGGAGGAGCAGAGTGGCATATCAACAAGCCCTCCTTCAAACAAATCTAAGCCCTTGCTAAGGGTGAATTCACATGTAGAAAAAAAGTCCATAACACTTTTCTCTTCCCACTTGCAGATGGTATAGTTTTAATACATTATTATTGTTTTAATGATGTCTAATTTTAGATTTTGTTACCTGCCTGGAGACCTCCGGGTATTGCGTGGGAAAAAATGTAAATAAATAAAAATAATTAAAAAGTGCTTCTGAAACAAAAATGTATGTCCCTCATGTTATCTTCCCATTTCCAATCCACCCTTTCTAGTCAAGACTGCCTTCACATGTAGGGAAAAAAGGGCCTCAGAAGTAGAGTGCACAAATATTCAAAGGTATTCGAAATTTGATTGACTCTGTCTGAATTTCGACATTTGAGTTTGAATAGAATGTCCATAAATTTGAATTTAAAGATTTGAACAAATTTTGGATTTCTGATCTATTCATTTGAATTATCTGGACATTCGTATGTGTATTGGTTTGTACATGATGCATACTTGCAGAGACGCATTTTCCTCGCATCAGTACACATTTATAAGATCCGTATGGGATGAAAATGGGTTGCATATGGGATAACTACGGGGTGCATACAGATGTGTACGGATGCATACGGGATGCAGAATGTTGCATACGGGCACATACAAATGTTTTTCACATTCATAAGTGCGAATTTGAATCAAAATTCAAATGAATAGATTCGAATTTGCTTAATTCAAATCAAATTTGGTTAAATTCAGATTTTAAAGATTTGAATTGAATTGAATTTTCAGGTATTTGATTTGAATCAAATCCCGAAAATTGCATTCATACATGCTCCTACTCAAAAGCACCTTGGAGGCATGTCCCTCGTGTTCTCATTCCATTTCTAATTTGCTTTTTCAAGCTGAGAATGTCCATCAGTGGAGGGAGTGGTAGGTTAGCCTGCGAATGATTTCCCTTGTGAACCGTCAATAAGCCATCTCCAGAGATGCTTTCATTTACCGCAGACAAATTCTGCCTAAGCCATGTCAGAAATACTTTTTTTTATTGCATATGAACACAGCCTAACTTAGCAATGATGGGATGGCCATCTTGGTTATCATCATCATCAAAGATTTAGCTAGGGTAGAATAACCCCTAGCAAAGAAAGCTGTCATCATGATGATAATCAAAATCTTTATTGATTAGTTAGATTATATCAACAACAAAATGGTTTGCTTCAAATTGAAGCTGGAATCTAATAAAGCACTGATAAAATGGGAGAGATATGTTAACCACAGAACATAGTACTCCAAGTCACAACCAATGGTGACCTTTTATATTTCATCCCTTACACACTTAATTTCTCTTAATCAATATGGACTCTCTGAGTTTTCACTGGTTTAATACTCTTTCACTAATGTATGATTGATGCCCTGAAGAAGAAAAGTCATTTTTATTTTAACACCAGACACTCAGCATTTAGTCAGTATGGGGGTTAAATATTGCTTCCTAAGAGTTGAATATAACTGGAAGCCTAGTGGAATATGAGTTGCATCTTCAACCTCTGGGACACCACAGTGTCTTTCACTACAAGGCCTACTGTGTGAAAAGAGCTTCTTTGGTACTTTGAACATTCTTTGGCATTGCCCTTCTTTAGCATTGGAACAAGAACTGAACTTTTCCAGTTCAATGGCTACTGTTAACTTTTTCACTTTTGCTGGTATGTTGAGTAAAGCACTTTAACAGTGTCATCTTTTAGGGTTTTCAGTGGTTCAGCTGGAATTCCATCACCTCTGATAGCCTTCTTGTTAGCAATGCTTCCTAAGGGCCACTTCACTTCACTGTCCAGGATATCTTGCTCCAGGCTGGTAACTATGGGCCTTTCCACACGTGCCGCCGGAAAATGGATCTCAAAGATCCATTTTCAGGAGGAATGTTTTAAACCAGGGAGATGCTGGGAAATGTAGTCCGTGGTGTGCACATGCATGATTGGTGCCAGCCCCAGAATCGTGCCAGCAACAATGAGGTAAGGCAGAGGGCGTGAGTGCGGGACTCCCGGCGGGGTGGGGGTGGGAGTAGGATTCGCCTTTCCCTGGCCAGAGAATGATCGATCGCTGGTCCTCTTGCCAGAGGGAAGACAGGGAAGCCGGCTGCCAGACTCGCCCACCTGTCAGACGCAGAGCATGCGCTCTGCCTCTCTGACAGCTGGGCATGCGCTGGCAATCTGGCTTTTCCCCCACTTCCAAACCAGTTTAAAGGGAAAAGACAGTAGGATTTGGCAGCAAAACTGGTTTAAGCAACTGGTTTTGCACGCCAATGTGGGGACGTGGCATCCTCAAAGGGTCCCTAATTGGGTTCACTGTGTGGATGCCACGTCAAAATCCTTCCTGCACCTGGCTCTAAATCCATTTTTAGAGCCTGTGTGGAAAGGCCCTATATCACTATGGGTACCTTTTAGAAGATGATGTTAATTTTCAAAACCAGTTTCCCACTTTTCTTAGAACAAACTTTTTATTCTTTTGCCCTTAGAACAGCCTATATGTTTGAACCTAATTTGTGTTTTTATTTTGCTATTTTTAATATTTATTTTTACTCAACAGGCTTAGCCCATGGTTTGCCTCAGCCAACAGATACAGCTGCCAGGAACTGATAGAAGGTTTACTCTCAGGTCTCAAGGGATAACAGTGACACCTAACAACCCCTAAGTAAACTCTCTAGGCATGTTGAGATACCTCTAATTATTGTGTTCTTTCCTCTCCCTGCTCTCTTTCTCCCCCCCAAACCACACAATGCATTTGAATACAATGTTTGCTCTCACCTATCTAAAAGAAAGTCTGCTTTTATGACCACAAACAGCTAGCTGCAGGAAAGAATCATCTATTGATTCTTTGCTATCAAATACCATATATTCTTACCTTGCTGTCTCAGATCTCATTTAAAATTCCTCCTGGAACCCAAAGGAAAAAGAGAACTGGAATATTAAAAAAGAAAAGACTTGGAGAAATACTTGGAGATGGGACCTATAGAAGAGCAAGGCCAAAACACAACACATTTTCATACTTCAGTGATGAAGGATGTCCAGGAATGCTCTGGTATCCAGCATGTTCCATTGCAGAGTGATTCTGATCATGTGTGGCCTTTCCTAATCGCTGTTAGCTCTGGAGAACTTTTTAGTTTTCCACAGCTATACTGGGAGTGTCTACTGTATTCCTAGCAAGAGTCTTTGCACGTATAGTAGAGATGTTCTGAATATTCATAATTCATTATTTGGATGAATTCAGACCTTTGTATACGAATCTAATGTTATGTCATGCCTCGTTCAGCCTCATCGGAGGAGGAAGATTTGCCTGCAATGCCACCACAGACATTACAGACATTGAAGGGTTAAGGCCAGTTCCAGGTGAGCAGCTAGACAGCTCTGATAATGAATCTACCAGCAGTGAGCCTAATCAAAGGCCCTCTCCTCCCCTCCTGAGGCAGCAGAAGCAGCTGAGGTGCAGATCAGAGTGATTAGCTCAGCTGCACCCTGGGCAGGCCATGACTCCTCTACTTAAGAGCAAGCTCAGGTTGCCTTAGTTGCTGCAGACAACATCTTTGTAGTCTTGTGTTCCTCCTTGAACTCCTTGTGACTTGCTAATCCTTTTGGACTGACTGACCCTTGCTGACTTCTGGACTCCTAGACCCTGGACTGGAACTGACCTCAAACCAAGTAAGCTACGCAAGTGTTTGCCTGTTGCCTTACCAGCCTGTGACATTACATGTTATGACATTTGTACGAATATGAATGTTTCACAACATTCGTATGAAGTTTCGGAACATTTGTGAAACGAGGAGGTGGGAAAATGGCTGTGGCAGTCACAGAGTCAGTTTGATATGGTTTGAGAGCAGATTCAAAGTGGATTCAGGGCAGTTTTGACACTTTCAGAGCGGATATGTTAAGGGATACCTATTGGATACATATGTGTTCGTATAGAATATTTGTATGAATTCATATGAATAAAATCTTATTGAATAGGATCCTACCACATTTGAAGGGGATCTAGTCTAATGAATACAATTTTTCTTACATTTGATTCAATATGATTCAAATGCAAAAAAACTTATTTGTGCACATCTCTAACGTACAGTACTTCAGTGCAAAGGTGGCATGGGGGTGGCATGGCTTCAGTGGCAGTTTCATGCTGCATCGCCCAGTCACTGGAGCAAAGGCCTGCTGCAAAACTTAGGTAAGTTCAAGGAAGCTTTGGAATGAGGACGGTGTTTAGAAAGTGACCACCAACCACTGTACTGGATCTTAACTTTCCTGGGATACTGTCCCATGGAAGTTAAGTATGAAAAGGTCCACAGAAAGCTGTTATCCTAATAACAACATGCTGAGAAAGTTGTTTTAATAAGGTTACAATATCACATGGAAATAGGCAAGCAAATTATCAGGACCACAAATCATGTCAAATAGTAAATTGATACAAACATACAGCCCTGGCCAAAGGGGGGGAAATAGCATAGTTCCTTGAGGTTGCTATTCCCCCTTATAAACTAAATTTTCATAAATACAGGACAAAAACAGCACCAAAATGCATGTAATCCTTTAGTCTTCAATGTGAACCTTAACACAAATTCACAGCCATGCAACTTTTCACCTGATCCCATTCAATTATGTTGTCACCGCACTGATTCATTTTCCCCTGAGTTCAACCTTTTAAAATCATTTATAGTTAGAGTTTAACACTCTCCATCTTATTAGGCTTTGTGGCAGTTAAGGATGAGGAGGAATACGCTACAGTTAATAAGCAGGGAAGTTTTATGGATGTGAAGCTGGCAGTCTTCTCGATATCCTACTTGTTTCTACCTCAAAACAAGTGCATGCAGGCCTCTGGGCCGTTCATGCAATGGGTCTTATTCCAGATTATATCCCAGAATAGGGACCTGCCATCTGCCTGGTAATGCAGACAATGGTCCTTTCTGCACTTTGCCTGGTACTGGGCTTCCAGTGCACTCCCAGACAGAGCATCTGCACTGGAAGGGTCCATTTCCAACTCAGAAATGGCCCTAGAAGCACACTAGAAGCCAACTACATGTGGAGCATGATTTCATGCACTGCCCTTAACCAGAGATGGCCTTTCCTGTCTCCATTGAGTCCATCTGCTCCTCTCCTGTGCTTGGTAGGTCAGGAGACATGTTGCGTGAGCGTGCTAGCATGTCGAGTGAGCCAAAATGTGGGCATGTGTGTGTGGTGTGTTACCATTGTCCGGATGTCAGTGCAGGTGCATGCACACTGGTGCCAGAATCTGGATCAAAAATGGTGCACCCAGACACACATCCTCACTAAGGTAAGTGTCCAGGCATGGGGGTGGGTGGGTTGGTTTGCATCAGTATTCAGAACTGTGAATGCTAATACATGGCAGGGCAAGTTCACCATTCCTGTTCCCTGGATGGTATGGGAATTGTGAATTGTCCCAACAGCAGGCATCAGGAAAGGTCAGGAGAGGCTAGGCTGACTATGTTTTTTAAATCACCTTAAATATTCCAAAAAAGGGAAGCGGGGAGGAGGGGAGGGGAAGGAGGGAGGGAGGAGTTCTGCTTTCTCAATGTCACTTTTGACCAATTTACCATTCTCTCTGTAAAACTCCTATGGCATCTTTGACTTTTGTTTTTCTTCTGACCCCCCCCCCCAAACCCTTGTTGTTGCTGCTGCTTTTGGCATTTTTTGCAAACCTCAATTCATTTTGAGCTTTAACTTTTCTGACATCCTGCAGTTCCTACAGACTGTATTATATTCCTTTTTAGATATGTCCCCCTTCTTCCATTCCTTCATTTAGGAATTATTAAAGATTGTGCTTCCAGGATCTTTTTTTTCCCCACAAACTTCCCACCCTTCTTGGACATTTCTCTCTTTGGATCCTTTCTGACCCTCATTTTGGGTCCCTTAAAATCAAGTCTTCTAAAGTCCAGCCTTTCAGGTCTTACCCTCAATGATTTTCTCCCTGTTCGTAAGAATTAAATCTAGAATAGTAGATGTCCATTGGAGTTGTCCATTGGAGAAGAGAAGAATGTATTGAACCTGTGGCTTTTGGCCAAAATAATTTCCCAAAAAGTATCTGAATAGTTAAAATCCCATATTCACCATGTCTTGCTTTCTTGAAAGTTTAGCTAACTGATGTAAAAAGGCTTAATCCACATCTTCTGTCTGTTCAGTTGGCCAAAATGAATTCCTAACAGTGGTATGTTTTCTGTTACATTTTCCTTATTTTCTTAACCAAAGAGTTTCCACAGAGCTTCCATTCTACGAAAGCTGAATCTCTGTGGAGGTATATGCTTTCTAAGGATGTGCACAGATATTCATCACATTCAAAATTCACATGAATTCATGCAAATTCAAATATTCATGTCTGGATCAAATGCTGGCTACATTTGAAGACTGAAATTCAGATGGATTTGCTCGAAGCTATGTTATATCTGCAAACGTGTGGAGGCGGCAAAGTGGCTGCGCAGTCACACCTGCAGTGGATTCAAAGCATATTTAAAGTGGATTCAGAGCAGATTCAAAGTGGATTTAGCAGATCTGAAGCATTCAGAGTGGATTCAAGTCGATTTGGAGGTGCAACTGGCAGCATTGGATTTGAAGAACATTTGCAGCAAATGTGATTCCTACCATATTCAGAGTGGCTCTACTACGAATGGGAATTTCATTCACATTTGCTTCACTGCAAATTGAACACACAATTTGTGCACATCTCTAATGCTTTCCTTACATACAGTACAATACCCCCTGTGAGACAGTTTGGTCTAGTAGTTAAGGAGCCAGACTCTTATCTGGGAATACCAGGTTTGATTCTGCCCTCTCCCATGAAGCCAGCTGGGTGACCTTGGGCTAGTCACAGCACTCTTCTGAGCTCTCACAGCCCCACCTACCTCACAGGGTGTTCTGTTGTGAGGAGAAGAACAGAAGGTTTGTCAGCCGCTTTTAGTTCCCTTAAATGGGTGAGAAAAGCAGAGTAGAAAAGCCAACTCTTCTTCTTTTCTTAAGCTGTTTTTTAAAATAAGTTGTAGCTTTTGTGTTCCGTGGCCCATATTTATCACCCCATCAGATTTTACCTATGACATCGTATCTCCTTTGTTTACCATGCCCTGTGCATTGACACAGAAACATCTTAATTTGTCACCAGTATCCTTTAAAAGCATGATACCTTTGATTTTCTTCTAGTCCTTTTTGTCTTTCCCTCTGTTCTTTTTCTCTGCTTCTAGTAATATGATCCCAATTATCATCCTATTCCTTAGTTATATATTTTTCTCTGTCTTTTAACTTCCCATCTTTTTGCTCTCCTTCAGTGATCTTCAATCTTTTTTCACCTGTGTACCCCCTTGGTAACCAATTTCCATAAATTATACCCTGCATGATGGTTGCTGCTATTTCAAATTTATATGTTGTATCTGTAAGTGCCTTTTTCTGCCATTCTTTTTTCTTTATGGTGAACTTCCAAAATGCATTTTCTGCCCCAAAATATGGAATAGAGGTGGAACGGGAACACTAGCATCTTCATGCTACCACTAGTAAGTCATTTTTAAGCTGCCTTTTTTTTTTAATGGGTGCAGATGCAGTCAAAGAAGAGTAAAAATAATATCCCAATATTTTGCTTTTTTAATAGACAACAGAGGACTCTTCATACTTACTTTTGGCTATACAGAATCTACAAGCCCATCATTTATGGTGACAGATAGCTTACTGGATGCCAGTATGTGATCGCACTGGAAGGAGGTAAAAAAGGTGGAAGGGTGGAGGTTGGGACTCCTTGAATCTTATACATGGGTCACTGAGGATGTTTCCCATAGCTTCTGGCATGTAAGGGTGATTTTTACATGGAGTGCCACGCAAGGGATGGACTTAGCATGAATAGCAGAGTTTAATAAGTTTAACAGCCTATAACAATGGATGAGAAAAAGATCTGACCAAGACTTCTAATGCAAAGACACAACCAGATATGTTGGCTGAGTCCATTAGAAGCACAGGGAGGTGGAGATAGAAATGAGTGGGGTGGAGATCATAGCAAAACCTTCAGGGCATGTTAGAGCTAATTTACAAAATGTAGATTAATTGGGATGTTTCAGTAACAAGTTATTAACCTGTCCCTAAGGAGGTGAAACAAATATCTTTCCTTTGTTATTGTGCCATATATCAGTAATAATGCTATAGAAGATGCCTAAACGGCAATAAAGGACATGGCTGGAAGCCCAAATGCCCTGCACATTTTTCAAGTTAATTAATTGCCATCTTTATTTTGGTTTCTTTTTGCTTCGCGTCCTGAGTGTCTGGAGCTATACTTGTCAACATTACTATCTCTGAGACACCCAACCGCAGTGCCTTGAAGGGGGTTACTTGTCAGAGCTTCCAATCCTTGCCGCACCTAAAGCTGGATTAATTGCAGCAGGCTATTTAATTGTGGCAAGCTTTTCTTCCAAGATTTATCACCCCTCAGGGAAAATATCATTTATGAGACCCAGTTGCCATATACAGAGCCACCGCATTAGCCGTTTTGCTAGCTTAAAAGTCAACTTCGTCTTCCATCAGAATGACAAGTGAGTAGAAAAGAGTAATGGGGTGAGTTCACCAAACAGCAATTATTGTGGGATGGATTCTGAAGGGAATTCAAGCAGGCCCAGTGGTGCTGATGGGGGTCACAGGCCTTTTATGGACTAGAAACAGGGATGTTGGAGAAGTCTGAACAAAACAGAGTACTTTGAATCTTTAGACAGTTCACACCCATTGTTGAAATGTTGAATTAAGAAGCAATATATTCAAATATTTTTGTCTGCATTTCTTTTGTGGGATTTTAACTAGGGATGTGCACAAATTTTAATCACTTTCAAAATTTGTATGAATTCATTCAGGTTCAGACATTCAAATTTGAATTGAATGATGGTATATTTGAATGGGAATCAAATGCTTCTATGCATTTGTATGAAGCTTTCCTATATTTGTGAACCTGGGAAGGTGAGAAAGCAGCTGCCCGGTCACATCTGCAGTAGGATCCAGAGTGGATTCAAAGCAGATTCAGAGCAGATTCAAAGTGGACTCAGAGCAGACTTGATGCATTCAGAGGGGATTCGTAGGCACAACCGGCAGCAGGGATTCGAATTAGGTTGAAATAGCATTTGAAGAACGTGCATTTCAAATCTGAATCCTACCACATTCAAAGGGGCTCTGTTCAAATGAATGTGAATTCCCTTGCATTCAATTTGAATTGAACCCGAAAAAACATTCACGTACATCCTAGGTATGTACATGAATGAGTTTTTGGGCGTTTGATTAGTAAAAAAATTGAATGTTAGAAAATCTATTTGTTTGAATAGATCCCCTTCGAGTGTGGGTCCAAGTTCTATTGGATACAAATATATTCAAATTAATTTGTATGAATATCCAATATGAATTAATAGATATCAGATACATATCCAATATGTAGCCAACATAGGGGTGTGCATGCATGCAATTTTTGACATTTGATTTGATTCGAATAAAATACTCTAGTGTCCAAATTTGTATGAACAGATAAACAAATGTATTAAAATCTGAACCAATTCAAATAGATTTGTATCTATTGGTATGAATATTCAATACATATTTGATGATACAAATGTTGGCAACATTTGTATGTATCCGTATGCCTCTGTAAGCATCTCGTTTTTATCCTGTACATATCCATACAGATATGCATGGATACAAATAAGATGTGTACGGATACGTATTTAATGCTTACGTATCCATACACATACGAATGTCCAAATTATTTGTATGAATAGTTCAAAATATTCATATTCATTTGAATATTAAAAAACAAATGCCTTGACTTTTGATTTGAATTCAAATGTCCGAATTCGGCTGAATTCGATAGAATATTTTGAATATTCTTCCACATCCCTAATCCAACATGAATGCATACGTATCCGATACGTATCCTATAACATATCTGCTCTGAAAGTGTTTATTATTCTAGTTAATAAACAGCTCCTTCAAGTGCAGATGTTATATATTTTCATTTTTACTCTAAACACCCTGTTTTGTTCTGTTTTTTAAAATGGCTATTAATTGAACAAAACAACATAATTTTTAAATTGAGTGGAATAGAAGCCAGCCAGGCAAATTGCTGTACCATCCATGAGAACTGTGATAATTTTAACATTTATAAAATAATTAATCTTTATGTGAGAATAATTGCACAAAGAAGCATAGTTTCAGCTGTAGAATGCATCTGTTTTGTAACAGGCACATGCATCAGTAAAATCTCATATTGCCTCATTATAAGAAACAGACAACATAGAGAAAGGGCATAGTCATTTGGTTCCCAAGGGAAACATACCTATTTGGGTTCTCTGTTTAAGCAGCTTTCCTCAACAAGTTCAGGAGTTATTAAGGGAAATGTTTTGAATTAAGGAGAGACGAAACACATTTATACGATATTGTTTCCAATTAAAAGGAAAACCAGAGCTGTCCTTCAGAGCCCTGGCAATGAAAGTTTCAAATTAATATCCATACAACTGTTAACATCTAACAATTGTACTAAAAAGTCATTTACAGGATGCAACAGCCTTGAAGGTAGAAGAGACCATTCATCTGTTTTCCAGATCACAATGCATAATACCACTTTAAGTTAACGATTAGAAGTGTTTCATTCTCTCGTAACAGATCATAAAGATAAGGAACAGACAAATTTTGAAAAGGAAGAAAATAAAGCCCAAGCACCATTAAAGCTCTTCTTGTTGTTTACAATCTTACACACCTTGCAATTTGGTGCTTTAATGATAGTAAGAGCAGAATGTTCATCTTCTGCATACAATCACAACACAGAACTGTTAGCTCTCTGTATAATCTTCTGAAAACTAAATCACTACGTTGATCTCAACAGGCAGACACAATGCATTTTTGCATGGACAATGACATCAATTGTAATATCACTCTCGCTATCATTCAGGTTGAAAAGGATGTTTCATTTGCTGCAGGATGTGTTGAGGAGTAATTTTCACTTACCTGCAGAAAAGAGATGAAATGGATCCATACCCTCTTTCCATTGAAGCTTCAATACCACCCTTGTGCAAAGCAGGACACTAGGTACCCCTAAGGCTGTATCCGGATCTCAGTTACTTATACTGCTATATTTGGAATATTCTAGAATATTCATGCTTTATTCTGGCATATTCATATATAGCGGGATAAGTAATTGATGTCTGGATGAAACCTGATTTTTTTCATAGAACTATACTTCCAATGTCTCTTTGGGGAATGCCATGAAAGCCAAACTAATAGCCACCCTATGTTTTGTGCCATCTGGAGAAACTATGAAATTAGAGTCTTCCCTGATCAGTTATTAGACACATACCTGAAAGCTTTTTCATACTTAACTTCTGTGGGACAATATTCTATGGCAGTTCATAGACAGTGGCTGGCATTCACACTGGAAGTGCTGGCATCATCTAGAAGGTTTGCCCTTGTCTCCACTTGACATGCCCATGGGAAATTGGTGGGCCACCATGTGCAACAGGATGCTGGACTAGATGATCTGTGGCCTGAGGGCCGTTGCAGTGTGGATGGTCCACTGGGGACCATTCACATCACCATAGAAGTGGTCGTGGCAACTTCTTCCACACACCAGGGCATTGCAAGTAGGAAGTAGTGCAAATGATGTTTCTGGGAGTTTACTGAGAGTACCCAAGATGGTCTGGGTAAACCTGTGGAGCAGTTCTTACTGCTTCACAGCTACAGAAGATCAGGACAGTCATGCATGCTCTGAGCCACTCTGGGACGGATGCGGCACTGTGATGTGTGCATACAGTATCCTAGAACGTGCAGGGTTGTCCTGATTTTCCAAATGCAAAAAGATCCTGTGGCTGCTGTTATGTATTAAGAATCAATTTGCAGGGGACAGGGAATCACTAGGAATTGGCCCTTAAAACCCCAAATCATGTGCCTTATCCTCTAAGTGCTCTTTGAAATGCTCTAAAAGGTGAACAGAAGTAAGTGCTCTAATAGCACTTTACTGTTCCAGCAATACCACCATCTGGACCTACCTGGTCCACTGTCCAAAGCACTGCAGGCAGCTCTGTTTTCAAAGAAATTTTTTTGCCTAGATACATTGCAGCTAGGGAATGAATGTTACCCAGCTGTAATGTTAAGGTGGCCTGGGGAAAATGGCAGGCATGTGATCAGCACACCATCATTTTGAAGAGTATGATTGCCAGCAGTGTGCTAATAGAGGTTTACCAGAAACATTCTGTTCAGATCCTTTCTGAGTGAATGGAGAAGAAGGGAGAAGAGAAAAGGATAAGGAAGAAGGTGATGAGACATGTAACTTCCAAAGCTAATGGGACCACACAGAGCTTTCCATAGAGCCTAGAATGTCAATCAGTGCTATCAGTAACAAAGAATGGCATCAAAGTTCCCCACAGGAGATATAAATGGGATATAAACTCACCCATTGTGATTTCCTCTCTCATATGCAGCACTCACAGATAAATGCCTTCTGATAAGGCAGTTCCCCTGAAACTATCATTACTAATTGTGATAGATAGACGCTTTTAAAAAGTCACCTAAGCCGGTGAGAACTGAACTGTAGCTGCTAGATTTTGCTGGATTATCCTTTCATCTTTCTCTTGCATTTATACTGGCTGGGATTCATGGGTGTGGTAGTTACACAGCACCTAGAGGACTCTAGCTATGTGTCCTAACTCTAAAGATTACTACTGTATATGCATGAGAATATTCTACATAGGAACATAAGCAGAAGACAAGGGTAAAACCCTCACTTGCTCTCAAATTCCTGAAAATGGCCATTAGGTGTACCCTGCCTGTCCCTCCAGCCTGAGACAAGTACATAGGCATACATTCTAGTAGCCATTGATATACCCGTCATCCCCTCTAAAATAACGGTTATTGATACATACTATCTATACGGTAGTGCTATTCTTAATATAGATGAAAGGGAGACCTAAAGCAACCTGCCTCTTCCCTGCATCGATCCCACCATAGTTCAAACTGCTTTTTCAGACAACGTAAAAGCTGTCGCGTGGAAGGTTCCCAGGTGCCATCGACCATGCATGAATCCAAGCAATAACAAAACAAACAAGTCAGATAAACAACTACCCTACCATCTCTCTCAATTGAAACGCCATGACATAGATCTGTAATCTGAGAAATCGCTTTGTGTGTGAACAGATTTCCGAATGCAAGCCCAGGACATTTTAGAAAACATTTTTCTAGATCTGAAAACTATTGCTTCAAAAAAAAAATAATGTCGTGACAATCTTGTTTCTGTGTGGACTTTGATGCTTTGATAGCAAGTAGGATTCATCTTGGAATATGCACGTTCCATTCCTGCATGTACATGCAAATTAATTAATGCCTCTGTTCTCCTTGATGGGGAAAATGGGGAGGGAAATTGACCTTGGCCTCTTCCATCCAATGGCATTTACAGTAAATATCCAGGAAGTGATAATGGACTTATACATAGTTCAGCTTTTAATGAGCCACAGCCATAGAGTTTGAGTACATAGAAACATAAGTGCTTTTCCAGTTAAAGATGATGCATCTGACCATACCTGGTGAATGGAGCGGAGGGGAACACATCAGAACTACGCCTTGACCTTCCCTCACTGACACGGCGCTTCTTGTCCGACCGCTGAAGTTCCCCAGATCTGTTAACATAATACAGTGATTTAGATTCAAGGGAAATATGCTTCCATAACTAGTGTCTGTACAGCTTCCTCATCTTCTCCTTCCTCCTTTTCTCTCTCGTACTAAAAAGAGGAATGTTCATTTTTATTCTTGCAGTTTAAAAGGAAAATGCATCATCATTTTGCAATAAATCTATTCTTCCCGATTTCAAGTGGAAGATAGAAATATTTTCTGCACTACATCAACACCTTTTTATTGCACCTTCCAGGATACGGAAATGGTGTCAGCAAAAAGACATTAGGCGATATACCCTTTTGTAAGAGACACTTAATAGCTCTTTTATTCCTTTTTACTATTTCCTGCTTATTGATTCCTTCCCTGGTAAAAGTCATTCGGCACATTGCAAAAAGAGAAATAAAAGTTGCGGGGGAGGACGCGTGGTGTGTGACTTGCATCCTGTATGAAACTCCTGGGGACCATCAAGGCAATGCTACCAATAAGGTAAGATTGAAAAGGGAATCAAAACAAAAATGGAGGGGGGGGGGCACAGCCTAACCCTTTGTCCCTCCCTGTTACCTTGCAGGAATGCTCCATGGGCTTCTGGTGTTATATCAAGGCAACAAGGAAAGAGTTGGGGACAGCAGCAGTGGACAGTCATCCCTGGCTTTCTTAAGCAGGATCTGCACAATGCTTTCGTAGCATCGTGAAAGTTCCCCAAGGATACATGTTCTGCACTTTGCTGCTTCCTTGTGGTGATGTAAGTATGTTGGAGGAGTGTGAAGTCTTCACAATCTTGCACACATCTAGAGTAGTAGGAAGAAGGCTGGCCACACTTCCAGATGCTCTTCCACTTCCCTGGTGCCACACTCACAGGCCGTGGTCACACCTTTGCTTCAAACCTTCAGTCCATCTTCAGGTCTGACTGCTCACACCTTTTCATTTCTGTTTTATTTGTGGACTTTCCACCCTCCATTTGGATTTTCCTGAGCAGCAAATCCACAAATACAGCTCAAAAGTGGTTTAACAGAGGTAGCATGCGGATGTTAGCATTCTCATCCTACCTTAACGGCCAGAGGGCCAGAGAATGCATTTTGGAAGTGCATTTTCTGGACTTCAGTGTGGATTAAGCTGCTGTTGAGCTACTTCATATTACTGTGTGAAGATGCAGTCCATATTGCGGATGTGCAAGAATATTCCAAACATTCCAAATTTGACTGAATTCGTTCAAATTTGGACATTCAAATTTGAATAGAATGTTTATACAATTGTTTTTAACATTCAAATGAATTTTGAATGTATCAAATCATTTGTATGAATTCGGACATTTGTATGAGTATGGATACGTACGGGTTACACATGTATCCATACACATCTTATTTTTATCCGTACACATTTGTACAGATACATATGGGATGAAAATGGGATGCGTACAGGATAAAAATGGGATGCATACGGATGCATATGGACACATACGAATGTTGTTGACATTCGTATCTTCAAATACAAATCGAATATTCGTATGAATAGATATGAATGTATTCAAATCGATTTGGAATGTGAATACATTCATATTTTAAACATTCAAATTGATTTGAATTTTCAAATATTTAATTTGAGGGCCTTTATCTGTCTTTCGGTTGGAGGGCTAAGGTCAATCTTTGCAGAGAAAACCAGCAACTGTATTGAGAGTGAAAAGTAGAACACCTCAAAAGCAAAGGAAGAGAATTAGTGCCTGTCAGTGCTGTGAGGATCTTCTGTGGAAGCCAATGAAGTGAGGGACTAAAGGCAGAAGTGCAAACATTTTCCTTACACTTTCGCCCACATCTTTGACACAATTTAAAAGTGATACTAACGGAAGATGTTTGGTTGATTGGTTTACTCATGTGTGATTATACACTGCTGCTGTCGCATTTAAAAAGTGGCACAGGCAGCACTAACATGCCAAGAGAGGATGGCCTAGAAATACATTCTATTTGGAAAATTCACTGCTGAAAACTTTATAAGTGATGGGTTTCCTGACTGCTTTCTTCATGTACAGCTTCTTGAATACAATTTGAGGTAACAAAGGGTCAGTTTCTTAAAAGAGGCCTAATTAAACTTTTTTAAGCACAACATTTCAGGATTTCAGACAAAACTGAGCAAACAAAGAAAAAGCATCTCTGAGGTGGCTTGCAGAAGGCTCCGAGATGCGGCTGTTCACACACACCAGTCTGCTTTCCTCCTCTCAGACCCTCATCCCCCTCACACGACCCTTGGCCCGTGCAGTCCTATTTTCTAGGTTTTTGTTGTGTGGGACTCAAGTTTGTGATCAATACATCCAAGGAGAAAATAACAGAAGTCTCATTTCTGTGTTTGAGGTAAATGTGTGTTATCTTAAGATGAGAAGAGCGGTCTGTTCACACTTACCTGCCTGGAGCAGGCGCTCTGGGGAAGTCTGTCCATATGCCATGCTGTCTCTGCTGACCCGGAGTGTCCCGGATCACCAGGGAGCTCCCTCCAGCTGTCCTGATCATCATTAGCTACTGACAAGTGAAAACTTGTCCATAGCTAATAAGCTCCCAATCACAGCACTCTCACCCTCTTCCAGGTGCAAATGGAGTGAGTGGGTAGAGGCAACTGTGACATCACCATGGCAATGTCTTAAGATGTTGCCTTGGCTGGTTCTGTGATGATCTGGCTGGGCCAGGTGGGGCCGTCAATACTTGAAGTGCTGGTGGTTTGGCTGGGGAGTACACCAGTACCTTAAGTGCAGATGGCTGCCTCTGCTCCTGATTTTTGCTTCACTGGAATCGTATAATACCATTGTGAGCAAAGTGTGAACAGGCCCGAAGTTAGAGCAGGATGTCAGTATATGCTAGCTTCACTGCAGACCATACTGCCATGGTGTCTCCATTAATCAGGGCCTCAAGGCAGCCAGACTCCATTATTATGATGGCCACTGGCTGCCCTGCAACCCTGGTGATGATGTAAGGGGTGTGAACAAATGCATTTTTTGACATTCAATACAAATCTATTAGATAAGAATCTATTCCTACATATTTCTATGAATATTTTATACATGTTGGATACAAATGAATATGTATTGGATATGTATCCAATACGAATGAATACGTATCTGATACGAACAAATATGTATCCAACACATATCTGATACGTATCCCTAACATATCTGCGCTCTGAACATGTCAAATCTGACCTCAATCCCCTTTCAATCCATTGTCAATCCAGTCAAATGCAATCTGGATCCCTTGCGGATGTGACTGGCGCTCCGTTTTTCCACACCCCCAATCTCACAAATGTCTGAACTATTTGTATAAATGTCTGAAAACATCCGTATTCATATGAATGTTAGTGTATGAATATTGTAACATTTGATTCAAGTATGAATGTCCGAATTTGTAAAAATTTGTATGAATAATGAATGTTATGAATATTTATGCACATCCCTATTATGATGCCTTCGCTGCATAATAGAGATGGAGCTTAAATTTAAACTAGAAGGAAGATTTGCTTGGATTTTTAAAGTTTTCTTAAAAGCTTCCTCATAGCCAGGAACCGTGAACATACAGGTTTTCTGTTGGTAGTAGGGATGTGCATGAATGTTTTGTTGTATTCGATGTATATCAAATCAAATGCAAGAAAATTTGTATTTGTTTAAATAGATCCCCTTCGAGTGTAGTAGAATTTGTATTCAATACAAATGTTCAATTCCATACAAATGGATATGAATAGCATACAACTCCCACATGAATCCTATAAGAAACTTCATATAAATGTATCAAGACATTCAATTTGAATTTGAATGTCAGTCTTTGAATGTGCCGACATTGGATTCAAATTCAAATGTCCAAAATTGGCTGAATTTGAATGTATTTTGAATGTTACAAATATTTGTGCATATTTCTTCATCCAGAGAGTCATCAGTTTATGAAATTTGCTGCCAGAAGAGGTGGTAACAGCTACCAGCCTAGACGGCTTCAAAGGGTTAGATAAATTTATGGACAACAGATGTACCAATGGCTACTAGAATGGATGCCTAAGTAGATCTTTCAGGCTGGGGGGACAAGCAGAATGCTTTTAAGGCCATTTGCTGGGATTCGAGAGCAGGAGAAGGTTTGTCCTTGTCTCTGCTTGAGATGCCCATAGGCAATTGTGGGTCACTGTGTGCAACAGGATGCTGGACTGGATGGGCTGTGGCCTGATCCAGCAGGGCTCCTCTTATGTTCTTATATTTTTATCTCTAATTGGTGGCAGTATTCCTAGGACTGTGCCAGTGAATGTAATGGATATTGTCTTTCAGATCTTCGTGTCCCACTCATGAAGTTCATAATTAAGATTGGTGCATAGGCAATTTTGGATGAAAGGACATAGTCATATTATCTCCCTCCCTACTTAAATGAGTTTTTTTAATGAGCAACCACAAATAACACATGAATATATCAAAACATTAGAAAGATGTTTGTGAACAGCTAAATGGAAAATAGAAATAAATTTGGTTTTAATTTCTTAGCTTTTTCTTTACATCTAACAATCAAGGTGACATTTTATTTCCAAGCCTACAGCATTTTTGTTGGATTGAACAAAATTGAAATGATGTAGCATGTAGGGTGAGGTAGCTGCTGCTTCATCAAACTAGAAGGTAAAAACACACACACATTCTCCTTGGGAAATATAACAAAAACTGTTCTGCCTACCCAAATTCATTATGCCTTAATTTATATGCGCCAAATGGCTTAAGCGAAGCACTTTACCTGGGCATTTGCAAATTATTTATAAAAACAACTCCTGTAGAAATGTGCATTCATATTGTTTAATTTCAATTACCATTGTAAAAAGGCTTGTTTCCAGCAAACAGCACAAGGCCTATTTGCAAGTGAAAATTAATTGCAGCCCAGGTGCTTCCAGGCTGTAAAAGAAAATACTACGTGCTGAAGGGTGTCAGTGGACTCAGCATCCATTTCAAGCAGGACATGCTGCAGAATTAGCTTTAATTTAATCAAAATGGGTAACCATCTGTAAAACAAAGACAGAAGATTTAACACCTTACAGAAGATACTGGGGAAAACCTATGGAGCTGGCTTTCTGCAGAAGTTGCATACTTCTGTGTGCTGGATTACAAAGGAACCCATTTTGGCAGCGTGGCTTATTGTGCTGCTAAAATAGGTCTTTTGGGGGCTCCAAGGTTAAGAACATTTATTCCCAGAGCCATCAAGGGCCATCTTGTAAACTCATACATGTTTTGGGGCTGGCTTAGAGGCTAGCTGGAGACATGCTGTTCCCATGCAGATGGCTCTGTTCTTAACTAGGGGCAATGCAATCAATCCTGGGTGTGGGAATCATCTAAGTGCAAGTAAATATAGAAAGACCCCTTGGGGGCTTTCACAGTGTGCCTGCCACTGCCCGTATAGATGCAGCTAAAATAAAAAATATGTAGTAACTCTGACCAGGTTCTTCTAGGCTTTAATCAAGAGCAACTATTATTTTGTTATTACTGTATATTGATTTTATTAAGCACTCCATGCACTATATAGTCCAAATCGAACCCGAACTTGGCAGTGAGTGTTTCCATGCAAAGCCCCCTAACCAGGCTACATGTGGACCAAATTGCCCAAATCTGCACTACATTTAGTCCTATAGAAATCTGTTCTTGCCATGGTTTGGAAGCAAAGTCCACATTATTTTGGAGGCTGAGTCTGTGCATGAGGACACTCCCTGGTTATCTGGAGAGGAGATTGATGCTTGCGTCACTAGAGGGCGGGTTTCACATCCTGTGTTCGTCTTTGTCCTGTGAATTGGAGATCACAACTGTTTGGACATTTTTGGCAATAAATTGTGACTGAACAGAAACGAGTCTTTCCATGACCATTATTCCACCCCGCTTCCCCGATTGCCAAGGCAGGCAAATATGCAAGACAAATAGCAGCTTCTGAAATGTGCATACAATAACTGAGCACCCCAGTTTTACAGCGAAAGATGCAATCACTGTCCCATGAATCTCTTACCATGACCATTATTCCATCCCCTTTCCCGATTGCCAAGGCAGGCAAATATGCAAGACAAATAGCAGCTTCTGAAATGTGCATACAATAACTGAGCACCCCAGTTTTACAACGAAAGATGTAATCGCTGTCCCACGAGTCTCTTACCATGACCATTATTCCATCCCCTTTCCCGATCACCAAACCAGGCATGATAATTTAATTTAAATTGTGCACAAGTGCTAAACGGCCATACTGGGTGGAGCAGTGGTGTGCACCACTGGTGAACTGCCACCAAACGCTGTAGTGACTTTGCAGAACAATCTGGCTTTTTCTTTTTTTTTACTATTATATTTTTTACTGCCTTTCGAGCCTATGTGCCGCAAAAGGAGGGAGTGGCGTTGGGTGACGTTTCACCGCTGCAGTGGGCAGCACCTCCACTAAACTGCTGCCAAACCCCGTAGCAGCTTCGCAAAGTGATCTGGCTTCTTCATATTATTTTTATTATTGTCTTTCAGGCAACAGATATATATATTTATTCATTTAGGCTTTTTTAAACAATGCATTCGATTAATATGATTTTAGACTTTTTGACAATCCAGGGCCACCACATTTGCATATTGATCTGCACTGCAGATGCCCCTCCCCCTGTTAGGTTGGATCTGTCCACACATCTGTCCTTGATCTGGATTCATTATAGATCCCATTTATGGGGTCTACAATTCCCATGGTCAGAATTAGTGAGCCTGGCTCTTCCAGACCCACTAATTTCGATCATGAGCATCTTAGTGCAGAAAGACCCTGTGACTATCAAATAGGCTGCGTCCCCATGCACTCCGTTTAGTGCGGATTGGACTATTTGTAGTCCAGATGCAGGGCCAAGTTCAAATTGAGCCGTCCCCATGCATTTGCTGATAATGCGGGCTCAATTTGAATATGGCTGTCCCCATGCAAAACTGCACTAAACCCCTGCTCGGGGGAACTGCACATCTTTTTCTCTCCATCCCCTCTCTCCTGATAGAAAGCCAGGTTGACGGCACCCATCCCTGTGCTGCCCACTGTAGTGATGGCAGGGAAATGCCACCCAACACCTCCTTCCCAGTTTGTGGCACTTAGGGCTGAAAGGCAATAAAAATATAATAAAATTCACAAATTGGGATATACTGACAAATTTTGCTCTATGCGTCCTGAAATGCATACTATACTATGAAAAAAAATAAAATTCACAATTCTAATGGTATCTTGCCAGAAAAGGAGCAAGAGGAAGTGACAGAAATAACAGCAGCTAAAGAGACTACAGCAGAAATAGTAGTTTTTGCTCAATTTTGACATGATAGAGATAGGGAACTTGCTACTGCTGTACACTGCACAGTTTATTCCCAGCTGAAAAGCACTCTGGCACAGCAAATATCACAGCTGAATAAACACCTCTTTGCAGTAGTAAATGCATTTCGTTTTTTCTCCTTTCAGGATTCTGGTTGAAAATGTTATCTTCTTCTCTCTCTCTTTTTAAATGTGCTTATTAGAACACTTATTTGCTGTAACTGAAGGCTATTGTAAATCAGATTTCAAAACACTTTGGGTTTTGCACTTGATCAGTTTTAAAATGAAATGATTTAACAATTGCTGGTAAAGTGCAAAATGAGGCTGTCTTATTATCACAAAATTGAGTTTACACATTAGCTTTCCAGTGACAAAAAGCTGGCTTCAAATGTGTGTTGCAAATGATTTTTTTACTTTTCTGTTTTTATTTTATTTTATTTTGCCAATGTAATACAAACATGTACTAAGAAAAATTATAGGTTATCTTTGCTCCAAACAGAACAAAGCTCCTTTTTTGAGAGAGAGAGAGAGAGAAAAAATCTACCCCTGCTAAAGTTGTTAAGGGTGAAATTTAAGTTTCCAAGGTGTATAGATACCCGGAAAAATTATGAGAGGTTAGAATGCAACAGGACCTATCAAACATAGGTGAAAGAGTTTCATTATCGTCAAAAAACAAAACAAAACAAAAAGGCAAATTTGGAAAGCACTGTAAGTATGTGATAGGGAACAGCTATTCAAAGTATTCAAACTTCATGTTCAAATGGCTTTTTTGCTGAGGATATGTATATATATTAATAATGGCAATCACACCTTTAATTCCTGTGGGAGCATGTGTATGCCTGGACCAACAAAAATAGCACTTAAGAGCACTTACTCTGGAAGGGGAGGGATATACCAGTAGTATCATCTAGGTGTGTGCGCAGATATTCAAAGGTATTCGAAACTTGATTGAATCTGGCCAAATTTTGACATTTGAATTCAAATTGAATGTCCATAAATGTGTATTCAGAGATTTGAATGAATTTCGAATTTTGGATCTACTCATACGCGAAGCGTACCTGCAGATATACATCTTTCCCACATCTGTACACATTTCATACAGGATGAAAACGGGGATAACGGGGATAAATATGGGATGCATACAGACATGTACGGATGCATATGGATGCAGGAAAGATGCATACGGACATCTACAAATGTTGACATTCGTAAGTGCAAATTTGAATTGAAACTTCGAACGAATAGATTTGAATTTGCTTAATTCAAATCGAATTTGGTTCAATTTGAATTTCAAAGTTTCAAATCGAATTGAATCAAATCTCCAAAACTGCATTTGTGCACACCCCTAGTATCATCTAGCTTTCATATTGACCCGCCAGTATTTGACCAGCATTTGATTGTCATTACCGGTAAGAGAGGCATCTTTGCAATTGCTCCAGGAATGGAGAAAGGCAAGGTTGAATGCCCCACATTACAATGGCCCTGTTTGAACCTACCTGAAGATTGACAGAACACTGTGGCAGGCTGGGGGGAGGGATTTCCACATGTGCCATGTCTGGAGCTCAGAAAAATCCAACTGGGTTCTGAAGCACCATGTGTCCTACGTGGCAGCAGCTGGAGTAGAACCGAACCTAGGAGTCACTTTGAAGTGGGCCCTGTCTGGAGCAGTTCCAGGTGTAATTTTTGTGCATGGGAATGATCCATGCAGGAGCCCTGTGCAGTCAATGTGCTCCATGTAGAAAGCTCCAATGTGCGGACCAAAACATAACTGGCACGAAAGGACCATGCAGGTGTTGCCTGGAAGGCTTTGTTGTCCCCAACAGAGGGATGCTAAAACATTTTGTACTGTTAAAAATAATAATAGAAATAAGAAGACATCAACATTTTGTTTATGCTGGGGTGTCACTTCAGCCTGTGGGTGGGCTGACAAAATGGCTGCACATCAGCACAAAGGAATGAGTTGTGACAGAAAGGCCATGCCTTTGCATTCACATTTCATATTTCCTAAAGTTAAAAGGAACATGTGCTCTGACATTCATAAAGAAAGGTCAACTTTTGACAGTTTAGACACCTACTGTGGATTAGCTGGTCTACAGCATGAGAGGAAAACATATAGGAGGATTCCCTCCAGTCAAACGCCACATCCATATGAACAGCTGTCACTGAATGTTCTGTATGTATAGTCATATATAATGGAACTTTGTATTACTTCTGAATGCCTGTTCCTAAGATTGGCACATTCCTTTCTAATTTATTCACTGTTTTATAGAAATAAGATGCCTTATATGTAGTATATCAATGGAACACACAGATACTTGACTTTTTAAAATTAAATGTAGCAATTTTCTTAAAACATCTTTATCACAAATCCTTACAACTTTACTGCAGTTGGCCACCTAGTTCCAGAAAAGAACATATTAAATAAAGGCTTTTTCTGAACTGATTGGAGCCAGATTGTGTGGAGGTGGGGGCCAGATCTGCACTATCTGCACTGATGAGGCTGGCCCAGCCCACGTCTCCCTATGGACTAGGGATGTGCACAAATATTGGTAACATTTGCACTGATTGGTACACTGGACCAGCAAGCATATGAGGTGCTTCCCTTCTGCATACTGATGGGATCTAAGAGAGGCCCCTACTTGCTGGTCCAATACACTATACACTATACACATTCTGGGTGTAGAGTATGAAACCACACTCTACACCCAGCCCAGGGCATTCCCAGCTGTCCTGGGCCATCCCACAGCTGTTTAGGAGGGAGAACATTTGCACACTCCCTTCAGAACAGCTATGGGCCCAGCCCCCGCCTGCCGCTATTGGTAGACAGGGCCCAAGCTGTCAGCACTTCAGAGCAAAGGTGCTGACAGCATGGGCCTGGTGTACCGCACAGAGCAGCACATTGCCCTGGATGGCTGCGCGAGCACCACATGTGGCTGGGGCGAGGCTGGTGGGCAAGGATCCAGCCCACCCCAGCTGCCAATGCACTGGGATGGATCTTTGGTCTCTGCACCCCCCGGGCTGGGGCCTAGCAGGGATGAACATGTGCTCCACCAGCTTTGATTGGCCAGCTACCTGCGGGTAAAGAAATACTTCCCCTTGTCTGATCCAACTCTCCTACCTATCAGCTTCATAGAGTGCCCCCTGGGTCTAGTGTTGTGTGATAGAGAAAAGAAATTTTCTCTGTCCACCTTTTCTATACCGTGCATGATTTTATATACTTCAATCAGGTCCCCTCTTAAATGCTGTCTCTCCAGACTGAAGAGGCCTAGACGTTGCAGCCTGGTTTCGTAAGGGAGGTGTTTCAGCCCCTTAACCATTCCGGTTGCCCCTTTCTGCACCTTTTCCAGTTCCACAGTATCCTTTTTGAGGTGTGGTGACCAGAGTTGTACACAATATTCCAAATGTGTTCTCACCATAGGTTTATGGAGAGGCAAAATGACACTTGCTGACTTGTTTTCTATTCCCTTCCTAATTGTTCCCAGCATTGAATTTGCTTTTTTCACTGCTGCCACGCACTGGGTTGACACCTTCATTGAACTGTCCACCAGAGCCCTGAGATCCCTTTCCTGGTGTGTTGCAGAAAGCTCAGACCCCATCAGTTTATACACATAATTTAGATTTTTGGCCCCAATGTGCATTATTTTGCAATTATTAAGATTAAAGCACATTTGCCACTTGGTTGCCCACTCACAACAAATATTTGTTACTTTCGTGAACTTGGGGAGGTGGAGAGCAGCTGTTCCAGTCATATCTGCAATGAATCCACAGTGGATTCAAGGTGGATTGAGAGTGGATTCAGGGCAGATTTGACATGTCTGTATGGAATTTGTAGTGGGGATTTGAATTGAATTTGTATCAAACATTTGTATCGAATTCAAATCCTACCACATTCAAAGGGCATCTATTTTAACAAATATGAATTTTCCTGCATTTGATTTGATATGGGGTGTTTTTCCACTGTCAGAAAGTACCCATTTTTGCACCCATTTAGGACCCATTTGGGTTTGAGCTGGATGATCCCATTTCCACCACAGCACCCATTTGGGACCCAATTGTTTCCACTGCTGTGTGGGAAATCCCGATCTAATGGGTACATTTTGGCCTTTAATCCGGATTTTCTGTAGACCCCATTAATGGGGTCTACAATGGGGTATTCTGTCAGAAAATCTGGATTAAAGGGAGCCTGTTTCCACTGGAAACAGGCAATGGGGTCCAAGAGAAGCTAGGGGGAGGGGATGCACCCATTGCCCCCCCTAAACCTAGGCTCCGAAGTCACTTTGAAGCCACTTTGAAGTCATTTCAAAGTCATTTCGAAGCCTGTGCAGAATAGCTCTGGAGTGCCTTTGAAGTCTGTGCTGATCTTTGGAGTGAACTTCAGAGTGACTCCGAGGTGACTCCAAAGTGACTCCAAAGTCATTTTGAAATTCATTCCGAAGATCAGCACAGACTTCAAAGGCACTCCAGAGCTATTATGCACAGACTTTGAAATGACTTTGAAATGACTTCAAAGTCAATTTGAAGTGGCTTTGAAGACTGCCCCCCCTGCCCCCCAAAACACCTGGGGTAACGGACCGACCCCTTGGAGGTCAATCCGGATTTCCCACATGGGTGCAAAGCTGTTTCCAGCTACACCTCCTGTGGAAACACATTGGGTGCTTTCCTAATTCCGGATCTACTAGATTTGGATTAAGAAATGTACCCATTCTTTAGATCTGGATCTAAGGGCTGCGGTGGAAAAGCACCCATGGATAAAATACAAAAAAAGAAAAGACAGGAAACCATTCATGCACATCCCTACAGACTACCTCAAATATCCTAGGTGCTTTGCAATGATTAAAAATAAGTGGGGTTTTTTCCCCTGGCAAATGAAGTTAAAACATTCATATGATGAAAGATGTAAATGAAAAATAGTTATCCTTTCTTCTCTTTATTCCTGGAAGTTTCTCTACTCTTCCATCTATATAAAGCCACAGTGAGAATTTCTAATGCTCAAAATAAGCAGTATCTGATGCTAAAACCAGTCTGAAGAAAAGTAATTCTCCCGAAGCTCCAATAACTTTGTGGAAGTCCACTGGCCTACACAGTAACTCATCAAAAGATGTTCTGATGCCAACTCAGTGTTCAAATATAGCAGACTTATTGCTTTGTAAAATGAGAGTTGTATGCCATTCAGATTTTTATTCCATTCCCTAACTCCAAGTTTACTTGTTGTGCTAGTTCTTTTAATTCAGCATTTCTTCCAGAGATTCAGTTCCACTCTGTCTTCATGCAGCATTATGAGATGAGAGCGACGAGAGTGACATTCCCATGAATCTATATAATATATAATGCAGAAGCAAAATCAACTCATGCCACATTTTTACTATGTGAATGCCACACACACAAAAAACTTGGATAAGCAGTAAACAAGAGTTTTATAAATCAACTTTTAAGAGCTTAACCGCATCTCCATTGCCAGCTGTATTTTAAAGAGCTGAAGCAGAAACCTCATTTTTCCAACCATTATAATTCAAAACCCGAAACATGTAAACCTTTTATTGCAGTCCTTTTTCATAACTCCTAGACTTAATGTATCAAACGTGTCTCTTGCACTTTGCAGTATCTGTGCTGCGCGAACAATGAAGGTGCCATTATTCACGAAGCAGACTTTACTTTGTAGCAATATCTATAAAAAGGTAAATATACGACTCTTGTAATTACCTCCAACCAAAATTCTGCTGTCAAATTGAATAAATCAGGGACACCTGAAGCTTCCCAAGTGCAAACTGATGCACTCGAGCTGCTGAACGCCTGAGTCTGCAAAAAGTGGAAGGGGCATTAGTGCATCCAGAAATTCAGCGCCTAAGGCAGAAATTGAGGCATACATTCTTATTAGGCAGGAGGTTAGAGGGAACAATATTGTAATAATCCCTCATGGCCTTTAATATTTACTTATTTGCTTGGGCAAAACCTACAGGTGGATTTCTCTTAGTAAGAATGCTTTCAGTCCTGACTCAGTGGAAGACCTTTGTGAAATGCTTCCCCCCCCCTCCCTTTCCGATCATTTGAACTTCAGACTATGTTATTTGCACTGTTCTTTTCATCAGGAGTGACAGGTGTACAAGGATGCTCTGAGAAGCACTGCACACGAATTTCTAAACTGTGAAGCCTAACCTATGGCCTTTTCCATTCTTCTGTTGGATCCAGATCACCGGATCTGGATTAAGCAAACCCACTGATCTGGGGAGTTTTCACACTTCCCTTCCCATCCGCTGGACAGGAAAGGAGCACAATTAACCAATGTTGAATAGTGCTAGTTAACTTTGGCCGTTCCCTCCCCCTGAGATCCAATACTTACCTTATTCGATCTGGGGCCCGGGCCTCCTCTGGGTGCTACCATTTTGGCTGAGGCACCCTCTGCAACTGTGCATGCATCAGCAGTGTCACTTTGATAATGCAGACACTCTGCTCACACACAGTTGCATTTATGGACATCCAAGTGAACATGGTCTGGCCCTGACCATTTAGAATTCCCACAGCAACGGATGCAGCAACAGCTGCAATCTCAATGTGGTGTGTGACTGCACAGCTGCAGCTGCCCTGCTTTGCTCTGCTCTGTTCACTTGCAGCATTGTCACTTGGAAGAGAGTCCAAACATGGTGTCCAAGAGCTCACCAGCCGCTCCTGGTGAAGCCGTGGACAGGTTTTAACTTGTCCACAGCTCACAAGGATTTGGACAGCTGGAAGGAGCTTCCAGATGACTCAGAACATTCTAGTTCAGTGCAGGTGGTGCAGCATGCATACACTCCAGACAGGTGCGTGCCAAACAGGCCTATAGTCTACAGTTGAAATAAAAAGATACTTTCATGCATTTTGGTTTCTGCTGTATTTTATTATTCATACTATACTTGCTAACTTTTTGTACTTCTGGAATCCCTTTTCTTTTAAGTAACTGTTGCCCAACAAAGTGTCAAAATCACACCCCTACACACATTAACAAAAAAGGTTTCTTCAATTTCCATTACATTCATGTAAATATTGAATCCAGTACAACTGAAACCAATTCTTGGCTTTCATCATTCAATAGTCTGGAAAAGGTTTGCACATGTGAGCAGGTGTTGTGCTATCTTAAGAGGAGATAAAGGGACTTCCTTTCATCCTTGTACTTTTCAGCGAAGAACAAAACTTGAGAATGCCCAACAAGTGGTGGGCCATTCTGCACACGATGCTGGACTAGATGAACTGGGACTTGAACTTGGCTGTGTATCTCTTAATTCATAGAGGACTTGTGTAGGTATGGCTATCAGCATCAGTCCTTGCAGTTTGGGGAGACAGGCAGGATGTTTCTAAAGGACGTCTGCAGGGAGTCAAGAGCAGGTGAGATATTTGCCTTTGTCTTACTGCCTGAAAATACTCAGAAGCAATTTGTGGGACACTGTGTGAACCAGGATGCTGGACTAGGCAGTCTGTGGCCTGATCCAGCAAGGCTTCTCCTGTGTTCTTATGTTCGTACGTATAGGGCCCAGAAACCTTGTGGTCAATAGGGAAAGCCGTGAAGAATGTCATAGCAACCTTGGGTATGACATTGGCAAACCCTGATTTATGCTTTCTTCTCTTAAAAAATATTGGATCAAAACTGGTTAGTTTGTTCTTGTGCCAGAAAATCTATAATCCCATCTTATTAGACAGCTTGTGTTGTATCTTAGGATGTCTTGAATGTCTGGGCCTTTCATAACTTTTTATTTAAGAACCATCAATCACTGTTATTTTTTGGATGCAATGTTTTCTAAAACGGATAAGAAATCCTTAGATTCATTAATATTAAGACACTTAGCTGTACAAAATCACCCCCCCCCGAGAAACGCATTTGCATTTACTAAACAACTGACTATCTTTCCCACTTTAATTTATATTCACTTTATGGTTGACTCATTTGCTTCGGAGGCTATATGTTTCCATTAACAAGGAGAGTGCAAGAAGACTGTTTGTACAAGGTAATAAAAATGACAAAACAATTTACAGTACGTTTACAATATGAATTAGTGTATGTTCCTTTGAAAAGGAAAACATGCATCAGAATAGATGTCCTGATTAAGTTAAATTGACTGTTACACGGTATGTTCATTTTCATTGAGTTATTGCACAGTTTAATCCCTAAATTAATAATCAGCACTCCTGAATAGGGTTGTGCACAAATATTTGAAATATTAGTTATCCGTACAAATTCATAAAAATTTGGACATTCGTATATGAATAGAATGTCCAGATATTAGGATTTCTGAATTTGAATGAATACGAAAGTTGTCAGTTATTCGTACAAATAATTCAGACATTCATGTCTGTACGGGAACATACACATCTCATATGGATGTGTACGCATCTGTACAGATCTTGTACACATGTGTTTGGAGATATGCATGTACCTGTAAAGACACCAATATCTGAATTATTCCTATAAATACATGCAAATGTGTTCATATTGATTCAAATGTCCAGACATGTTTTTCCTTATTTGTATGAATTCAGATTTTCTAATATTCAATTAGTTACAAACTGAATGTCAAAAATTGCATTTGTGCACACCCCTACTCCTGAATTCTTACAATTCATCCATAAACTTAGACAGTTTTTTTTAAAAAAAAATAAGTGCTAGGATTTTGTTTTTTTCAGTGTTTTTAAAAGGAGGAATTGGGCATTGATGTCTGACTTGCCAATTTTGCCTGTTTTCTATTAAGGTAAAAAGACAATACTGCATAAAAATGGTTGTAAACAATTCCTATTATTATTTTTTAACTTACGTGATGAAGCATTGTTTTGAGTGAGGAATACAATGATAAAACTGGATACTGGAGCATGAAAGGAATTTTAAGCAATTCCATTTTAAGCATGATCTGATCTATTTTTGATGTTTGGTGCTAGCCTTTGACATCAAATTCAGGGCAAACCACATGCATTAGCTTGAACTATCTGGTAGGGATGTGCATGAATTTTTTTGGGGGGGCATTTGATTTGAAATGAATTGAATGTTTGAAAATCCATAGTGTATGAATAGATCACATCTGAAAGAGGTAAAATTCTGTTGGATACGAATCTATTCTTACGTATTCATACGAACATTCGATATATATCAAATTAATATGGATCTGATACGAATAGATACGTATTGGATACAAATGGATACGTATCGGATATGTATAAATACGTATCCGATATTTTCCCCCAGTTTAACTAATGCCCAAACTATTTGTACGAATTTCCGGAAACATTTGTATTTCTTAGAATGTTAGCATACAAATATCGTAACGTACTATTTGAGTTTGAATGTCCAAATTTGGCTGAATTCAGCTGAATTTCTAATGCTACGAATATTCATGCACATCCCTACTATCTGTAGGGAGAATGGGACACCAGTGAATAACTGAAATCTTCAGAACCTATAACATCAAAGCTATTTAAAGAACATGCCTACTAGGCAGACCAACATGTTATGCATGGTCTGCTATGACCCTCGTCTAAGGTGATTACTCACTGTCCAGTATACTGGACAAGCAAGCATCTTAGGACTCTGTCTTCTGCATGCTAGTAGGACTGTCTGAATGAGACTCTGCTCCTTAGGCTCCACCACATTAGACCTCCCTTAGACTGTACTAGCATGCAGAACATTCTAGTATGAATGCTAAACTGGTATACTGATCAGTGTGGAATCTCCCCAAGAGTCCATGATACAAGGATGACAGTGTGGTGTAGGAATGTGTGCAAATGATTTTTTTTGGGGGGGGGCTGATTTGTATCAAATTTGTAAGAAAATTTGTATTCATTTGAATAGACCCCCTTTGAATGTGATAGGATTGAAATCTGATATGAATATTCAATACAAAATCAATTCCCTATGAACACGTTAAATCCAACCTGAATCCACTTTGAATCCACTCTTGATCCATCACAGATGTGACTGGTACAGCTGCTTTCCCACATCCCCAGGTTCATGAATGTAACAAAGCTTTGTACAAATGTATCAGAACACTTGACTTGAATTCGAATGTCAATCTTCGAATGTTCCAACATTCAATTCAAATTCAAATGTTTGAATCTGGATGAATTCATATGAATTTTGAATATTCATTCATTATGAATATTCATACTCATCCCTAGTGATGAAATGAAGCTCTGTTTGGAAGCTTCAAATTTAATTTACCAAACCATGCCAAGATAAGAACATAAGAGAAGCCCTTCTGGATCAGGCCACAGTCCATCTAGTCCAGCATACCGTCACACATAGTGGCTCATCAAATGCTCATGGGCATCTCAAACAGAGACAAGGACAAACCTTATCCTGCTCTCAAATCCCAGCAAATAGTCTTAGAAGTGTCCTGCTTCCCCCTCCCCCCAACGAGCCTGAAAGATGCACCTAGGCATTCATTCTGGTAGCCATTGATCAACCTGTCATCCATAAATTTGTCTAACCCTACCTTAAAGCCATCTAGACTGGTAGCTGTCATCACCTCTTCCAGCAGCACATTCCATAATCTGATGACCCTCTTGGTGAAGAAATACTTCCCCTTGTCGGATCTGACTCTCCTACCCATCAGCTTCTTAGAATGCCCCCTTGTCTAGTGTTGTGTGATAGAGAAAAGACATTTTGTGGTGAAATCAAAGGGAGTCTTTTGGCCAAATCTTTGTCCAACCCTTTCTGCCTTTCCCAGAACAACTCATAGCCTACTGCTGGGTTTAGCACAATATATATCTAAGTCAGTATACCCAAGAAAGTAGCTTTACTAAGTGCCTCCTAAGTGTGAATAGCCACATTACAGTGGCCATCATGGAGCCCAGTGCCAGAGTTGCTGGGGCAATTGGTGACACAGCATTTAATTGCACCTGGGCCACTGCACCTTTTCTGCCTGGATGAGGTGTGGATGGGAGCTTGCCTGCCTATCCCAACCTGGCAGCTAGTATAGGTGTGGAGCAGTTTTAACTATTCCACATCTATACACATGGGGGGAACTCCGACATCCCAAGAAAGCTGCATAGAGGTGCCTATGGAGGTGCCCATGCAGTCAACCAAGAGCTAGTCATGACTAGCGATGTGCATGATTTTTTTTGAGCATTCAATGTGAAATAAATAAATATGAATAGATTGCATTTGAATGTGATAAAATTCTATTGAATATGAATCTATTTGTATGCATTCATATGAACATTTGATATATATCTGATATGAACAGATACATATCTGATACGAATAGGTATATAACTAATACGTAGCTTAAGAAATGTCCAAAACTAGTCATTCGAATGTCCAGAAACATCCATTTTCATTCGAATGTTAGCATACAAATGCCGTAACATTTGATTCAATTTCAAATGTTCAAATTCCGAATGTTATGAAAACTTGTCATGACTTGTTGGTCCACAACAACACCGATTTCCACCTTAGTTATGTCTCTAGTCAACAAAGCTAATTGCAATTCATTTTTGGAACAGATTGCAAGAAAATAGAACGAACTAACTGAATGGGAATACCCATCATTCATTATCTGCACACTCAATTACAATGTTCAGTTTCATTTATCTGCAGATTAGTGGTCTTAAGAAAAAGATTGCCGCACATATTGGGCACATGAGCAGATTTCTAATGTGGAACACCTGTTTCCACTGATTTCTTGATCAACTCACTACCTTAGTGTTCCCCCCTCTCTCCCAACCTGTCAAGATTAGCTTGGGATTTTATTCTGCGACAAATTTGATGTTGTCCCTTAAGGACAGTAGGGATTTACAATACAAAAAGTATTCAGCTCCCTAGTACTACAAATGACAATTTCCATGTACTGTACAGCCTGCCAGCCTGCTTTCTTTGTCTGTTCCAACTTGCTGATCTCCTGGGAACCAGAAAACAGTTCACTCTAGACAAGTATCAGAAAACCAATTTTAGAGATGATGAAGCTATTTTAATAGTCTCTGGACTAGGGAACTGCACAAATATTCATAACATTCATTATTTGTACGAATTCAGATGAATTTGGACATTCGTACACAAATTTAATGTTACAACATTCATTCATTAACATTAGTACGAATACAAATCTTTCAGAAGATTAATACAAATACTGTAGTTCGGGCATTTGTTAAACTGGGGATACATATGTTTTCGTTTAGGATACATATCCGATACGTATCCGATACATATGCAATGGTATAGGATACATTCGTAAAGGATACATATCGGATACTTATGCATTTGTATTGGATATTGGTACTAATTTGTACGAATACATTTGAAGGGGATCTATTAGAATGAATACAAATTTTCCAACATTCGATTTGATATGAATTGAATGCCAAAAAAACCCCCAATTTGTGCACATCCCTTCTCTGGACTTTTTGTACTTGGCCGATCAAGACAGACCTTCACTCTCTCAGGTGGTGCATCTGCACATTGTGGTGCCACCTCTGACCTAGTAAAAACTCCTCCACAGTTTACTGGGACTGCCTAAGGCGGTCCTGCTACAGTCCCAAATGTGGTGTTTGTGCTGGTTCCTTGTATGAACGCTGTGTATGTATGGGGCAGCAGCAACTGCACAGTTGCATGCCATGTTGGGATTGCCATAGCAACAGCCTGGTGAGAAGCAGAAGTTACCATGGTTGTTGTTACGGTGATGTGGGTTGCCCAAGATGGAGTGTCTGTCTGCACTGCTGGAGCTACAAATCAAGTTTGAGATGGCACTGGTGTTTGTGGTGTAAATGCCGGCCACCATGCCTGAACTTAATAGCAGTGGGATAGTATCTAACTGCAGTTAAGTGTGAAAAAACTTTGTGTAACTGACATCACACCCAACCTCAGAATCACCAAGAGTCATTTAAAGTGCCGCTTAACATAATGTTGATATGTGGAGATGTTTTATATCCCACTTATTTTTAAGCCCTGCAACCAAACCATATACATACAAACCATATATGGTATGCTACTGACAAGAGGCCTTTTCACACTACAGTTGAATGGCTGTAGTGAACTAAGTCTAGGGCACTTGCGGAATCTTTCCCCATTCACACCTAGGCAGATAAGGAACATGTGGGTGCATGTTCCTACCTGACTACATGTGAAAGGGGCAAGCATCCCCGCATGGCCTAGCCCCAAAAGGCTGGGCGGGGGTGGGACACTCTTCCCACACCTGCCACCATTGGGTTGAGTTTGACCTAGAGGCAGGCAGGCTGGTTGTGTACATTCCCTAGGTTTCTGTGGGTTCTAGGGGACTGGATCAGGTCCCTTATGGCCCTCAGGCACACCCCCAGGCATAGGCCTACACCTTAGGGTCACTGGGTTCCAAAGAGGCAAGCTGGGCAGGCGGTGTTGTGAGCCTGTGCATGCACTACAGCCAGAAAGCGTGTGGGTGCCCTGAATGGAACTGCCAGCTCAGTGGTGTGAATACTCCAGCCCAGGGATTTTTTCCTAGGTGAAAGCGTCTCAAAACTGTACAATTGTACTACACAATACTTTGTTTGCATTGAATATGAAAGATGCAACTTTGAGTTGGATTGATAATATTTCAAGGGGTGGTAGGGGCAGACGCATACCAGCACCCATATTGACCTGCCTGTGCCTTAAGGTCAAGCGGTGAGGACCTCCTGGTTGCCCCACCACCTTCAATAGTGAGGTTGGTGGGCATCCGGGAGAGAGCTTTTTCTGTGTTGGCCCCCAGATTATGGAATAGCCTCCCCCTTGAGGTGCATCATGCCCCTTATATATATTTAGGAAGGCAGTGAAGACGCACCTCTTTGCCCTGGCCTTTGGCTGAGCTGTTTATGTTTCCCCTCAGCACAGACACTATCATTTTAAACATATTGTGTACGGTTTTATATTTGTGGATTTTTTAAAAAATGTATTCTGTTTCTAATCTGTTTTAAGGTTGTTACCCACCCAGAGACCTCCGGGTATGGGGTGGGATAGAAATGTAAATAATAAATACATTGTTAAGATGTACCTCTTCTTCACCTAAGTCTTTGATGTTAACACTGCCTTCTAACATTGACTTGCATTGTGTGGGTGAGTGGGTTAGGATTTTCAATTACATTTTACTTAGTCTTATTAATTTTAATGGTGGCAATGAACTGCCCTGAAGCTTTCAGTCGAAAGGTGGGCTATAAAAATTCTGAAGCTAACAAATAACTAAATTGCAATGTATTATACATGTATAACAATTCTCTCCTACCACATTTAAATATGGAACAAACTCTAAATACAGTGTGTCTGATAAGTGGATAGAAGCATCTTAATAATTGCAATTTGCAGTTGCATTCTATTCCGCCTCCCCTTAATCTTTTTCTGCATTTTCCCAGGCATTTCAAAATTTCACTGATTTGTTCTAACTTAGAGCAGTGAGCTCAGTTAAAAATGGTTTTGCCAGTAAGCAAACAATTACAAAGAAGAGAGGTAAATAAATTGCAAGAGGTGCTTTGTTAATTTATGCTGTCAAAGAAAATAAATTTTAATGGTTTATGACCTTCTATGGTACTTCTGCAGAAAATCTACCATCTTTACTCTTCAAAAAGTAGCTAGTTCTTCCTACAAAGATAACAAAGAGATGAACCCCCTCAAAAACTGAGTGTATGTTTCTCTCTCTTCTCATGATGTTCCTGTATGTATTTATTTAAATGCATAGATTTATTTATTTATTTATATTATTCATATTTCTATCTCACCCTATACCCAAAGGTCTCAGGGTAGGTACCAACCTCTAAAACAACAGATTACAAAACCAGCATATATTAAAAACAATAATATACATAAGAACAATTTAAAAATTCAGCATATTTAAAACAATATCCTAAATATTTTTTAAAAAGTATCTGTAGTAGTAGATTTGAATTTTCAGATATTCGCTTTGAATCAAATTGAACCCCCCAAAATTTAATTTGTGCACACCCGTGGAGGCTGTTGGTGGCAAGGTCTAGCGTTCATCGAAGCTTCATCGAAGCTTCAACAAAGCTTTGAGGAAGGTCTGATCCATGAATGTAGGCCACCTTCGATTCTCCTGCAAATGTTGAAATTTGCACAAATTTGTGTGCATTTCAAATTGCACAAATATTCATGAACATCCCTACTCCTGGGTCAAAACATCCATGGAGGGCAACTTTTGTTCTCAGCCTCAAAAATTGGGACAGGATGAGCTTCCCATAATGTGGACAGTCCTTAGCATGGGTCATTGGTAGCTTATGTTTAGTGATCAGCTTATCAGACTTTGTGGATATGGACATTATATGAATATGGATTTCTGCATCTGTTTCTGTGTGGAAATGTATGATGCTTTTATCCAACTGCATGCATTGGAATTCTTGGAAGAAAGGTACTGCCTTCAGGTGGAAGAGGCAGGCAGGATGCCATCTGGAGGGAACTGAGAGCAGGTGCAGGTTTTGTCTTTGCCTTCTGTTTGAGATGCCAGAAGCAACTGGTGAACCACAGTTTGAGACAGGATGCCAGCCTGTGGCCTGATCCAGCAGTTGATGTATCAATGCTAAAGGGCATTTGCTGGGATCCACGAGCTGGTGAAGGTTTTGCATCCATCTTTGGCTTGAGAATGCCCAGAAGTCAATTGGTGAGCCACTGTGTGAGACATTAAGCAGGACTAGATGGGCTGTGGACTGACCCAGCATGGTTTCTCTTATGTTCATTATGTTCTTAAATTAATCTGAAGTCCACTGAATGGAGGTCTAGAGTGTGAGTGCAAGGGGAAGGTCTTGCCATGGATTTGCTGCTTGTCTCTGAAGTCAGGAAAACTTGGCAAATGGATTTGATGTAACACATCAAAGCCCTTTTCACTAGTGGTTTGCAGTTAAGCATCTGCTGCTGCTACCTGAGCATCTAAGAACTGTTGCTTGGCTGTCTCCATCCTTTCCAGGGATGTTCAACTTCAGATGCAGATTGATAGATAAATTTATTGATGAAAATGTGCCTTTCCAAGATGGATAATCTCAAATCACATACATGTACACCTGGACTGGGTCCAGCTTGTGAGAGTCCCTGTGTGCTGGTAAAACAGTTGAACTCAGAATGCACAGAATATAAAGAATTCACAGGTAGTGGCAAACGCTGCCAAGTGCATTCCATGATAGAATGTACAACATGCAGACTGTCTCCCAATACCCTATTGATTTATTTCTCTGCTTTATTACAGACTTCTTTACCTGTCTTTCAGAAGACAGTTATTAGACTGCAACCACTGGCATGGGGACATATGAGTTATAGCTAATCGGTACTTCTCTTTCTGTATCCTAAATGGGAAAATAGATTTAAGGAACATGAAATGCCAAAGAAGATAAAAGGAAGGAGGCAGTAACAATAGGTTAAGTAAAATTGGACAAATAAAGTAGAATTGACAATACAAGATAGATTTGGATGGAGGAGAGAGCGTAAATAAAAAAGAAATGTCAAAGACCTCAACGAGAAAACATAATCTATAAGCAAATAAAACAAGTGCATTTGAATTGAAATAGAAAATCAGTTATTTTATAAGATGTTCCAGCAAAATGTGTAAATTGAGATGCAAACATGCAGTATGTACTACTCATTTCATAGTTAAATATACTTATTTCCAGGGGTGACTGGGCACTTCCCTCCATGTCCCATGGATGGGAAAGGTGTGTGAGAGAGTAATGTTGACTAGTGCAAGTTGGAAGTTGATGATAGCCCACCCCCCATGTGATCAATCACTCACCTGTGTTTGATCACTGGGCTGATCCTAGTTAGGGCATTGCCATCTTGAGTGTGGAGCCCTGCGTGACTAGGCATACATCGGTGCCATCACTATGGCAACACTGATGCTTTGCACAGTTGTAACCTGCATCAGTGGGTCACCTGAGGTCCCAGTGCACTTTCGCGGGACCCCAGATGACCTCCTCAGCTGGCAGAAGTGCAGATGGTCACCAGCTGGATATTTCCAGGTAGGTTCCGGTTGCATGGGGTAATGTTTAAGTGGTTTGTGGTGGGCAATTTTGTGCACCACAGCTAATTCATGATTAGGCAGCATCTTCAGAGGCAGGGGGCACTTGTAAGTTATAAGCACCTCCTGCAGGTGCACATACACCTGTCCAGATTTTGCCTAATCATGAACCATGGGCTGAAGTGTGAATTGGCTCCAGGTCTACTTAACTAAATAAGGATTACGTTCTCCTTGGTTGGCAACCAGTGGTGCATACTAGAGGTGGAGGGTCATTGGTCTAAGGAATTTGGTGCCAGAAGAGGTGGTAACAGCTACCAGCCTAGATGGCTTTAAGGAAGGGTTAGATGTATCAATAGCTACTAGATGTATCAAGAGGTACTAGATTGGATGCCTAGGAATATCTTTCAGGCTGGGAGGACAAGCAGGATGCTTCTCAGGCCATTTGCTGGGATATGAGAACAGGAGAAGATTTGTCCCTGTCTCTGCTTGAGATGCCCATGGCCAATTGTTGGACCACTGTATGTAACAGGATGCTGGACTAGATGGGCTGTGGCCTGATCCAGCAGGACTCCTCTTATGTTCTTACTTGCAGGAGGGAATAAACACACTTAATTGCAAGAAGAACATTGCAAGGTTAGAATCCTGTTCACATTGACATGTGATTAGACCTTCCTGAACAAATAAGCTAATCTCCTTTGAACTGTAACGTGAAAAAAGGGAAATGGGGAAGAACTCTCAGAATCTAGGTTGCTCTGTACAGTGCAGGATTGCTCACTTTAATTTTCAACCATACTACAAAGAACTAGCTCTCCCAGGTTCCTTCTCCAGCTGTCACTAGCAGCAGATACAACATCAGGATGTAGATGAAGGGAAGATACGGGATTGAACAGGTGTAATGCAATGAGTTCCCAGAATCCTTCTCTTTCAGATGAGTGTCAAACATAGACAAGAGACTATGCCATCCCCAGCTATTTTAAAACTGTATAAGAAGAGTTCGATTGGCATCTTGCAATTGGACATGCAGGATTATTAATATCTAAGATCATAATCCTGTACCAGCTCTACCAAAGTTATAAGAATAATATCAAACATATGAATGCTGTAAAATATCTCTCAGTCTCACTCAAGAATTGCAAAATAGACAGACGAGAGACAAGACAGCTGATAAAAGATCCCCCGTTAATTTACATGAGCAAAGCAAGACAGATAAACTTATCTATGGCTTCTGGCATCTGCATACCAGATCTTGTGCCACAAGAATGAAGCTATTTTCACCCAGAAAAGCTTTTGTCTACTCTTTATCATCAGAGATCTGCCATTGGGAATGCATTTCATCTATTTGGATTACTCAGTGTGCCAGGTCATAAATTCAGATGTTACACTTTTAAGGGTTCATCCTTGGTCATGACTAGTGGTGTGCACAAATATTTGAAGGTATTCAAAATTCAATCAAATGTGCCCAAATTTCTAAATTCAAACTGAATGTCCATAAATTTGAATTTAAGGATTCTAACAAATTTCAAATTTTAGATCTATTCATTTGAATTATCTGGACATTCACATGTGTACAGATTTGTACACGATGCGTTCTTGCTGAAATACATCTTTCCCACATCTGTATGCATTTGTACGGATCCATATGGAATGAAAACGGATTACATATGGGGTAAAAACGGGACGTGCACAGGTGTGTATGGATGCGTACTGGATGCGTAATGATGCATACGGCACATATGAATGTAGCCAACATTTGTAAGTGCAAATTTGAAACAAAAATTTGAATGAATAGAATCAAACTTGCTTAATTCAAATTGATTAGACCTTGGTTAAATTCAAATTGTAAAGATTCGAATTGAATCAAATGTTTGGCTTTTCAATTCAAATTGAATCAAATCCAGAAAAATGCATTTGTGTACACCCCTAGTCATGACTGTCCCAGTCAACCCACCAAAGTTCATACTCACCACTACGCCTTCTCTCTCTACCCCAAACCCTTCCTTCTGGGCTGGATCTGAATCTCCTGCCTAGAGATTCCATTGGTCTTTTCCCTCCTCCACTTAGGTTGGACCATGGGAAGAGAACTCCATCCTCTGCATTTGTCAAGGGATAAAAAGTACTACAGAATCCCAGGAAATTACAATCCTTTCTTTCAAGGTAACAGGATTTGTCACTTCCACCTTGCCGCTGAAATCACCTGGCCGTGCACTGCACTCGAACAGGCTAGGATTTCATCAGCTTTCCTTTTCTCCCACTTCCTCTCTGAGCATGCTATAGTGTATCCTTAAAAACTGCCCACTTCGTTGTTTCCCTTCAGTGCTGAGCCCATGCACCATATTAAAGCCATTTAAAGCTGCAATCCTAGTACGAGTTTCTGTTCCCGTAGACAATCTATAAGCCTAGCACCAAAATCAGTCAAATGCTAAGATCAACAAAAGACAAACACAGCCCACATCATGCTCCAGACATTTACAAAATACCATGAGAATGTGGGAAGGTGTATATAGGAATGACTTCACACACGATTGAAAAAAGAAATATGCATCTTATGCAAATAGACAAATCAGCAATAGCAGAATGCACATGGTCAGAAAACCACGTGATCTTATTTGAACAAACAGAAGCAATAGCCAAAGTGAGGGGATTGCAGGAACTGGCTACCAGAGGACCATAGAAATACAGTAACATCCCCACAACTTTAACAGGAATCAAGGCCTGTTTCTCAGCAACATCTGGAAACCTCTGTATAGAAACAAGCAAAACTGAGATTCACACCTGAGTTCTGCAAACACAGAAGCCACTAGTCACTCACCCCCAGGGATTACACCAATACATAGTAAACAAATTAGCCTCAATGACCTGCCATTAACACTTCCACTCAAAGAAACAATGCTAACCGAGTGCAGCCAGGGAAAGACCAATGACTTATTAGCAAATTAAACAAAGGAAGAGTTGACAAACAAACAGCAGATGTCTGTAAGAAGGGAAACAAGATTTAGTAGGACCCCAGTCACCCTTGACTCACCCAAGAACAAAGACCTCTGAAGATGAATATCACAGCCATATCTGAAAGCTTAGGTTCTCAGAAGAAGAACCTGGAACATGGCATAACAGCCCCAAAACTGCTACAAATGAGGTAATTTCCCCACTTCCCTATGTACCCTGTTGAAGGGCCAGTGGCTTTTAGCAATTCCCATCCTTCATCCATTCCCCAACCATGTATACTTCATTATTTGGATATTGCAAGCTGCTCAAGGAGAATTTGTATGTTCAATCAATCAATCAGTCAGCCAGCCAGTCAGTCAATCATATGTCAGAACACTAGGAAAATGACCATCCTGCTGTTTCCACAAACACTTTCGCCCTCTTAGCACAAACACAGTTGCTCCATGTATGATACAATAAGGCAGCTAGAGTGGGAGGCCACCACACATGGGCCTCCATCATCCTGGGAAGCTGTTCAAATAGCTGCTTCCTGGGTTGTTTTGGGAACTGCTGGAGCCACTGCTGTACCCTCCTTTTTACAACCATTTATGATTGATGAGGATGTGGCCAATTGCATCATACCATGGGTAGCTCGTGTGGTAGTGTGGAACAAGGGATAGGCTTTGGCATTGCATCACTTTGTAGCACACATTTTCTGCTCCAAAGTCCACTCAATATAGATGCCTCTGCCTGTGGTTGATCAGGATCTATTTACTCTGGATTCACTAGTTACTCTGCTTCCATCTTCAGAAGTCCTAAACCAGTCTGAAGACTGGTTTAAAGGCCAGAGGACATAGGAGTGTGGCATCATAATCTTGTTTTTGCATCCTGTTCCATTGTGATTCTGCCTGTGTGTGGCTTGAGCCAAAGCTTAACCATTAAGTATTTACATCCTGTTTATTGTGGTGAAGGTAGTGATGTTGCTTGCATCTTCTCAATGAACATTTAGAGAAAAGCACAGAGTTTTTTTTTAACCCAATGAACTTTACTTTGTGCTTTAATCATAGACAGAAATCAACTTAAGAGCTTCTATATCCATAATGGAAGAGGCTAGGACTGACTTCAAATACATCCAGCCCTCTGCAATTTCTCTCAAGTAGGAGATGAGGGATAGGAGAAATTGCATGTGTTATTCATAGGAGCCGCCTTGTCTATCTGTCATTTAGCCAGCATTTTAAGCACAGAAAAGTGAGTGGACTGACAGAGGAGAGATAGAGAGTGCCATCTCTTCTGTAGCACTTTCTACAAGGCATGTGATGGAGTAGAGGTTTCTGCACTGTTTCCTGTCTGCGGGATGGGAAAAGTGCATCCCCACTAGCATGCACTAGCATTCACACATGAGACTGTGCACACGTATGCATTGTCACTGGGATGACAGTGATGTGCCACGCATGTGCAGTCGTGTTTGGGGTCACTTGAGGTGCCAACATTGTGTGGAATGTCAGCTGACCCCCAGCACCTGGAAGAGGTGCAGATGGTCCCACAGCTGGCCAGCAAATGTAAGCTTTGGGTTAGCTCTGGGATGCATGGTGCATGATTTCATGCACCACCACTAGTAGACACTGGGGTAGCATGGGGGAAGGCAGGAGACATTTCTGGGTTGAAATTTTGCCTCCTGCAAGTGCAGATGTTCCTTACCAGAAACTACCCTAGTGTGCACTAAGAGGCCAAGTACAAACTGGCTTCCAGTAGCCTTTTAGCTAACTGGATAAAGCCAAAGTCTAGAAACAGGCATTGAAAGAATGGCATCTCTGGCAAAGTTAAAGCAAATTGGTGCGTTGAATCAAGGACAAGGACATTTGAAGAAATATCCTCAGGCAGGATATACAAATTTGATTCGTGTTCACAAATTTGATTGAATATTTCGTATTTGCAGACATTCACACTGAAATGAATGCATATCGAAAACTTCAATCAAATGAATGAGGCTCCTACTTGTGAAAATGAGCAATTCAATTGAACATTCATGTTTTGCTGTGGTTTTGGTCAAGAAAACTGCTTTTTCAATGGAAAAAGGGGGTCTTTTTCTTTGTGAAAAAGTTGAAAAATAAATGCTAAAAACCAGTTTCTCAATTTAACAATTCGACAATGAAATGAATTACTTTGAAATGAAAAACAGAGGCTCTATGACCAAAGTATGGCCTTTCCTCCCAGCATCTGACTATGTGCAACCTTAATCATCTAAATACTCTAGAAAACAACATGCATAGTGTTGAAGACCCTACTCTCAATTTAGGATAGACTCGATTTAGGAGAGAACAGGATAGGGATATTTGAGATGTTATCTTCCTCTCCTTTCATATTGTATCTGAGATGGATTCGTAGGACACCAAACATTTGACAAATTGCTGACAATCTTCAGGTTCTAAACTCAGCTCCAAAGGATAAAAGGAAAGCCAAGATGTCTTGTTGCCAGTTCAAAAGCCTTGGGCCAAAGTGACAGTTTTACAGAAGGAGTTGTTTACACTTGATGAAAAAAAAAATGGATCTTGAGAGAGTGTTTGTTAACGTGGAGTCTTTTAGAAATGTGACAAAGTTGTTCCTCAATTCTACTGCTTCAAGTAGAAAAAAGGTAAATAATTTGATGCATTGCTATCCACCCTTTTATCTCTAAGGCATTAGCAACATCTGGTGATCCACAGTGTGCCTTAAGGGTGTCTCCTTTGAAGGAGGTCACACAGACACAGAGAGGTTATGGATAGAGTTAAAGATAAGTCTCATCTTTATGTGACACCGAAATTTGTGCTGATCTGAGGTCATCTTGGTGTCTATGAGAGGAACTGGACCCAATGGAACAGAGTCGATCTCCATCAAGAACAGTTTTTAGAAATAGGTGAGGGCCCACCTTGTGTCATTTGTAGCATTTTGGGGCTATAATGCTGTGTTTCAGTGGGAAGGCATAATAACAACCCAAAAAAGTGCTACAAATAAGACTGAAACCAGCCATGAAAGCCTACACACAGGTCATGTAGTGTTGTTTCAGACTAGGGCCCACAAGTTCTCAGGTTTTGAGACCTACTTTGCCATGGAAGCTCAGGTGGGAACCGCCAGATGTGGGTAAAAACCTGCAATTCTCCTGGGACTCTATTGGAATGTCACACATAACAGAGCTAACTAGTAAATTGGTTCCAGCAGGAATCCCATGGACTATGAGCCCTTTCTACACTGCACCGTATTCTGGATTTTTCCTAGAATAGGGACCTGCCACCCACATGCTGGTGCAGGCCCTGGACCATGGTTTCTTAGCTTACAGTGGACATTTTGGCTAGCAGACTGGCCAAGTAATCCTTATGAATGCTTCCGAGTAGAAAAGATCTACACGGAGAAAGATATTGGATTGCACTACAGCTCAAAAATGGCACACAGCCTGTGTTAACGGTGAATTCTTGTAAGTGATCCATGCAGTGTTCCAGGCTGTACTAGTGGCCTATTCTGGGTCATATTGCTCTGTCCAATCAAGGATCACCCCAGCATGGATATACTGTGTGGAAACCATCATTTAATCTTCTGTTCATGCTGAACTCAGCCACACTCTTCTTATGGCAAAATCTTGGCTATGCTAATAAATATTATTGGCTATGCTAATAAATATTATTGGCTATGCTAAAAAATGGGCTAATAAATATTACTCAAAGGTGGATGACTAAGAAGAGGAGAGGAGGAAAGTGAGGGAAAGGAAGGGGAAGGGGAAGGGAAGACACAATAGCAAGGTCAGTGGTTTATTGTTACTCACATGCAAACTGGAGTGTAGCTTCTCTGCTCAAAATGCTGCCAAGCGTGTTGGTGACAAAGCACTGATATTGTCCAGAGTCTTTTGTTTCACTTGGGTTGTTGATGATTAGGCTTCCTTCAATCACACTATAGCGGTAATCACTTTCAGTATCTATCTCTGTGCCATTCCGCAGCCACCTTGGGAGGAAAACAAAGAGCCACTTGTGGGAGGAAACAAGAGATGTAAACAAAGCATTCAGGAATGTAGACACTGTCAGAGTTTTAGCCTGCCTTATCACTATGTGCTTCAATCCTATAGACTCAGGATATCTAAAAAGATATACCAAATGCAAACAAGGAGAGGGGGCTGGGGCCATCCTAATTTGTTATTTTGGTGCACTTCAAATAACCCAGCTGGTACATTTGCATAGGCAAGAAATGGGGATTTGGAGCTTGATAGAGAAAGATCATTCCCCCGTGTCAGCTCAGCTCCTCTTAGTAAATAACATTTTTTTAAAAAAAGATATAAACAGGGATGTGCACAAATTTATTTATTTTTTTTGTGTGTTCAATTTGTATCAAATAGATACAAATCTCCTGAGCAGTATAGGCATGGTGCCACTAGGCTGGGATAGCCTGCCAAGCTCCCATTCACATCTCTTCCAGTTGGAAAAGGTACAGGGGGAGCATGTGACTGGCATAACATGCACAAATTATTCGCTGTGTTGCTTGGTTGTCCTGGTAGCGTTCCACGATGGCCACCATAACAGCAACCAATCACCCTTAGGGAAGGTTCTGAATGCTCTATCCATCCACAAGTACAGATGGCTGGAATGTTCTAGCACTTTGCCCACTAGGGCATGGAGGCAAAGTGCAAATTTCCCCATAGCCTGCATCTGATCTGTGCATCTTTCCTCAGTTGAAAGAAACTTAACAAAATGCTACAGTTACCCTCATTTTGTTTGCCTGCATGTGTCAGGACAGGACCAAAGTATCAACAATAACTCTAGGTTGAATTATTGCGAGGGGATTGTATTTACCTGTATGTCGGAGCAGGGTTTCCTTGGGCTTGACAAGTAAGAGACACTTTCTTCTCATCAGAATCCATGGGGAAAATCATATTGTCGGGTTCTTGTATAAACACTGGCCCATAATCAACACTCTCTGTGAGGAACAAAAGGACAAGTTTGTTAAGAAATCAGGGAGGGGGGATAGGTTTATCCTCTTCTCTCACAGCAAAATGTTTGGAGACACACTTAAATGATCTCTGACCTGAGGTTCCTTCAATGTTTCTTTACATGTGTCAATGAAAACCAAAGCTCACCACAACCATTAGCTTAGAGTTTAAATCCATTCCTACATTTTCTTTCATGCATGACAAAGTTCATGATTGACTAATGGGGACTTTAGATGGTGAGGGAGAGTTCTGACTTTTTAATTAATTAAATAAAAATCCTCATTCTGTAGACGGTAACACCCCAGATTTCTATGGACTGAGAAACCTAATTGGGCAATTGGGAACTTGGCGCTTCATGCTATTTGTCTCTTGTTCTCTTCACACCTGCAGCTGAATGATCCATCACCGTGCCAGCACAGATCCAAGCCAGGCATGGCACAGGAAAGTTTATGGGAGTGCTTTCAAAAAAGGTATAGTCGCTCCTGCCCATTTCTTAATTTGGCACTTTTAGAGTTAAAAGCCAGCAGAGGTTGACATAGCATTCAACCTTTGTTCTGGTCTCAGCGGAATTAAGGAACCAAGTAGTTCAGAGGTAGGCCTCTAGGTTTGCACTTTAGGAGGACCCAAATATATGAAGGAATGTCTACTCCAACATCAACCTGACCGTGCCTTAAGATCTGGAGGGGAGGCCCTGCTGGTTGTCCCACCACCCTCAGCAACCAAAGGGGTGGGCCCCTCAGAGAGTTCCTTTTCAGTGATGGCCCCTAGGCTATGGAATAGTCTCCCCCTTGCAGTGGATGTATCACCTTCTTTGTACACATTTAGGAAGGCAGTGAAGATATACCTCTTTGCCCTGGCCTTCAGCTATATGGGAATATACTTTTCTCTTCCCACTGGCAGATGCTGTTATTGTTTTAATGATGTTTGGTTTTAGATGTTGTTACCCTCTGGGTATAGGAGGGATAGAAATGTAAATAAAATAAATAAATATGTAGGAGGTACACACATATGGTCCAAATCTGTGTGCATGAGATGGAGTGAAATCTGGTTTAAGGAGGCCTTGATCTGGAACATTGGGGGTCGGTGGGTGGGTCAGGTGTCGCTTGTGGAAGTGCTTGCAAATTTCACTCAGGAAGAGTGGGCACTGGTGGATGCATGAACAGGTTGTCATGTCTCCAGAGCATCTTTAATGTTCAGAGACATATATTTGGTTAAGGTTAAAACAGATTTTTCAATGTACTGATGCAGGAGGAGAAATTGGGGCCTACACCTTTAAAAAAGAAAAGGACTGTAGGGAAAATCCAGGGTCTTATACTGTCTTTCTAGTTAATTCTTGTGTGTGTGTAGTAAGCATCAGCCAAGTCAGACCTGGAGAGAGAAGTTTCCTTTGACAAAACAGGAATTAGTCTACAAAGAGGATTCAGTCTACAACAGAAAGTTAACCAACAGAGAAAAGCAAGCAAGCTACAAAACAGGACAAAAGCAAGTATTTAAGAGAGACTTTATTGAAGAGTTCAAGTTCCTGTTTATGTTGTGTTTGTAACAAGTAAACCTTTGAAAACTGGAGAAATTTGTGGACAATTCCTTTGTTCTGGCTGTGTTCCGAGGGCCAGAAGGCTTTGCTACACAGAGAATTTCATAGCGTTGCCCTTGGGACAAAACACAGGTCATGAAGGGAACTTGTGAAATCCTGGACTCTCTCCATATTGGGGAGTAAAGGAGACTTTCATTCGTTGTCCTTGGGAAGAGAGAGATGTGAAATGTGTTGTTGTTGGGTTTTGGGTAAGAAATAACTTATGACCAAGGCTTCAAACTTGCTGTTCAATGTGGCTTTTTCTAGCAGCTGTGGTGGATAATCAGAAACCACAGGTTTGTATTTCCCACAGGGGTGCAGAGCAATGCTGTGTTAGACACCTTATTCTGCAGGAAAAAAAGTTATATGTCTCTTAGCTCTCCAGCACACGGAATATAGCATAAGTATTCATAGGGCCAGCTATAAAAGTATTCGTAGGACCCGTCTATTAAAAATGTCCATAAAAAGTGTTCCTGAAGTGCTTTGAGGCAAGAAAATAGCTTGTTCTGCTTCAGGAATTTTCTTATTCACAGTAGTCAGCCCACCTCAAGCTCTCCTTACTGCTGTCTCTTTCCAGTACAATCTTTGTATAGTCTGCATTAATTCGTTCCTAGTACCCCAAGCTTTTCCCTCCTTTTGGAAATCAGCCATTCATTTTTTGTCAATCATCGGCTTTGATTTTTGTCATTTGTTTTCACCCAAGGATTGGCATCCCAAAATGCATTTGAGCAACACAGTGAAAAACTTTAATACGGCAGCAGGAACAACAACACTTTTCAGAAAATCCCCCTTTGGGATAGACAGAATGGAGGAACTAGTAGTCCAGTTTACTGGGGGGGGGGCAATTTTGGTGGCACATCTTGTTGCACCACCAAAATGGATCTCCTGGAGCTCTGTAGGCTAGGAACTTTCATTCCTGGACACTAGACTTTTGTAGCTCGTGCCAGAGCTGTTCTGTGCTTCAGATCTGACATGGGGGACTTGGAAGAACAGCTGCCCAAATGCAGAGCACCTTGTGGTTTGGTCTTGTGGCTAGAATATCAGAAGAGGAGGAAGAGGAGTTGGCTTTTCTACCCTGCTTTTCTCACCCATTTAGGGGGACTCAGAGCATCTGTCAGTTTCTATTCTATTCTCCACAACAGAACACCCTGTGAGGGTGGCCTTGAGCTGAGTGGCCTTGAGCTAGTCACAGCTCTCTTTCTGAGTTTTCACAGCCCCACTGACCTCATAAGGTGTCTGTTGTGGGGAGAAAGTGGAAGGGCTTGTCAACTGCTTTGAGTCCCCTTAAGGGGTGGGAGGAGGAGAAGGAGGAGTTGGCTTTTCTCACCCATTTAAGGGGACTCAAACCATCTGATAGCTTTCTATTCTACTCTCCACAACAGAACACCCTGTGAGGAGGGTGGGGCTGTGAGAGCTCAGAAGAGAGCTGTGACTAGCCCAAGGTCACACAGCTGGCTTCATGGAAGAGTGCGAAACCAAACCTGGTATTCCCAGATACGAGTCCAGCTCCCTAACCACTAGACCAAACTAGTGGGATATAAATTCAACTCTTCTCCTTTTCCTGACCCTGGTGGGAGGGGAGATCCATTCTGCATGTGTGATGGAGTCCTTGATCCAGATCAAAGTGGAACATTCTATTCTGGACCACCTAAGGTGTGTGAAAACTATCTTAAGCTCTGTCGGCTATGAAAAGAGGCCAGGCTTTCTGGGGCTTATTTTGGCGAAGCAATGTCATTTACATTTCTGCTTGTCACACTCTTGCTGGAAAGGGGAAAAATTTGCTGCCTAAACGAGGAGCAAGATAAGTTTTTTTTTTTTAAATCCTTTGCATAATCACTGCTCTCTATAAATGATAAAATAATTTGCTTCGTATCTTTTGGTTTCTAATTCCCGTGACATGGATGCTCTTAAACAAGCCAACGATTTTCATCTGCTAATTTGGAAGATTTTCACAAGCACAAAAATACCCTTGTGCATAAGTGTTTGCATGATTGGGTTCTTCTGCTTCTCAGCAGACATAATGATTCAGATCAATCCTTGTCAATTTGGGTCCTCACAGGAGCATGAAGAGGTTGCTCGTAAATTACAGATATGAATATCAGCAATCTATCTACAGGAGGCATGCAAGAAGACATCTGCAGATATTTATTTTTCATTACATTCATACTCCACCCATTTTCAAAAGATTAGGCTGGCTTGCGAAGGATAAAAACAGTGCTACTCATAAAATATATAATAATTCAGTGTGAGGAAAAATTCATTGACATGAAAGATGCAAAATTTATTTTAGAAAAGGCTAGAACCCTCTTAGTGGGGAAGAAATCCAAGTAACAGCAAGGGCAGCTTAGTTGAAAGCAAGCCCAGGGTGCCTACATGATTCTTGAAACCGTACTCCATTCTGTTAATAATGTGCAGAACTGAAATCCCTAGTGAAAGTCTTTGGAATTAGGAACAGGAGCTGACTTACTGAACTACACTGTCATAAGAAATGGCCCACTGGATCGGACCTGTGGCTCATATAGTCCAGCAGTCTGCTCTAGGGATGTGCATGAAGTCAAATGACCCCATTCAATTCGATGAAAATTGAATGGAGGAAATATTCAGGTTCGTCCAAATCCCTCCCATGAATGTGTGTTAGAGATGTGCAGGAATACTCAAAACATTTGAAATTTGATCAAATTCATTCGAATTTGGACATTCAAATTCGAATCAAATGTCTATACATACGGGATGCATACAAATGCATACGGATATGAACAGATGCGTATAGACGTTGTCAACATTTGAATCATCAAATACAAATTGAATATTCATACAAATAGACACAAATGTATTGGAATCGGTTTGAACATGAATACATTCATTTTTTCTCTATTCGTATGAATTCAAACATTCAAAAACTTGATTCAAATCCAATCAAATGTTGAAATTGCATTCATGCACACCCCTAATGTGTATGTGTGGCTTCAGCTTTATGTGTGAATATCACCTGAATGTTTGTGAATATTCGCAAATGAAGGGACCCCCCCTCCATTCCCACCCCCTACCTGCTGCTACTGCACACTACTCACTGCTCTGAGCCTGAAATAGCCCTTCTGGGTCTGTGCACACAGCTCTCCTTCCAGGGATTGTCATGATTCCTATAGATTCCTAGGGGATATGTATGGAATTTGTATGGAATTTGCATCAGGGATTGAAATTGAATTCATATCAAACATTTGTATCAAATTCAAATCCTACCACATTTGAAGGGGATGTTTGAAAGAATATGGATTTTTTTGCATTCAATTTGATATGAACCAAACACACACACACACACACAAATTGTGCACATCGCTAGTGCAGGGGTTTTACTCTCTACTATCCATCTCTTGGATAGAGGAAGCTGAGGATAGTTTGAAATGAATGATAGGTTAATTCCATGCGACTCATCTCAATGCTGATTCAGGAATTGAAGAAGAAGACTGAAAACAGCTGACAAAGCTTTCTATTCTTCTCTCCCCAACAGACACTCTCTCAGAAAGAATGCTGTGACTAGCCCAAGGCCACCCAGCTGGCTTTGGGGAGGAGTGCAGAATCAAAGCCGATGACTATGAGATATGAGTCAGTTTGGTCTAGTGGATAGGGAGCCGGACTCTTATCTGGGAACACCAGGTTCGATTCCGCCCTCGCCCATGAAGCCAGATGGGTGACCCTGGGCTAGTCACAGCTCTCTTCTGAGTTCTCTCAGACCCACCTACCCCCAGGGTGTTCTGTTGTGGGGAAAAGAACAGAAAGCTTTGTCAGCTGCTTTGAGTCCCCTTAAATGGGTGAGAAAAGCAGGGTAGAAAAGCCAATTCTTCTTCTTCTTCTCTAACCACAAGATCAAATTGGCTCATTGAAAACGTTGTTGAATAAAGCTTTATGGGGGTTGGGGGGAATCTGGTTTTTTTTTTTTTTAGGTTGTTTTATTATTGGTTTATAATTCTATGCACTGATGTACTTCCTTTCCAGGGCACAGATTTCTACAATGCTGCTTGGGAATCGTGGAACTTACATAGGGAATTCTATGTTGCTCAAGAGACTTTCAAAGAAAATCAGATACATTAATTGCTTTTGAAGTCACACTGACTTGCTGTAGCCCCAGGGGTCTTTTCAAACTAGGAAGTTTTCTTCCTATTCTGTTGTTTAGAGCAAAAGAGTTTATCTTCAAGATTATTATTATTTTTTACTAAATCACTTTTAGCAATCAGTCCTCATTGAATCATGAATAAGGGATTAGGGCAATCCATTTCACCTAGCACTCAGTCACTCCTTAGGAAAGAGACTGCACAGTTATATGAAAACAATCTTGATTTGCTCTCAGAATCTTTGGCAAATTCATATTTTCCAGCCAAGAGCCTGTTGCAGCTGATGGAGTGGATGGCAACATAGCTAAAAAGAAGTGGTCAGAATAGTTAGAGCTGATAACAGGTAATAAAATGTAAGGTTCCATTTCTATACAAAGCCTCATGAAAACTGGCCTCACCGAACACAGTAGATTATGTCCCTTCCTCCAGGTTGGAGGGACTGGGGTGCTGCATGGAATCAAGACAGAGCAGGTAAGAGGTTTGCCCTCATCTTCTGCTTCACAATTCCCAGAAGCAATTGGTGGGCCACTGTGTGAGATGGGATGCTGGACTAGATGGGCTGTGGCCTGATCCAGCAGGACTTGAGTTTTATGTTTGTACATTCTTGTACATATGTTATCTAACTCTCAGTGGAGACATGAATGGAGGAGAAAAGGGAAGTTGATTGGCTCTAGAACCACTGGGTGTGTTGGGATTCTATCCAGTTTCAAAACATTAAGTATAAAAATCTATGCCAACATAAAAAACACAAGTAACATAACAGGTATATTGTATAAAATATGAGCAGTGAAGCATAGAAGGGACATATATGTAATCACACATGCACATGCACACACACACAGGATAATATTTGTAACATTCATTATTCGAATGAATTTCGATGAATTTCAACATTCCTACGTGAATCAAATGAAATTCATACATTAACATTCATATGAATACGAATGTTTTGAAGCATTCATGTGAATAACTCATACATTACTTAAACTGGTGATATGTATCAGATACATACCAATATGTATGTGTTGGTATAGGATATGTGTCCGATATGTATGCATTCGTATAGGATCTATATCCAGGATTTGTATCCAGGATCTGTATGCATTTGTATTGGATATCCGTGCGAATTTATACGAATACATTCATACCACATTCGAAGGGGATCTATTTGGATGAATATGTATTTTCTAAAATTTGATTCATTACGAATTAAATACCAAAAAATTCATTCAGTTACATCGTTAACACACACACTAACATGAGGCCCATAAGTAAGACTGTGAAAGGAAGTCTATAGTTGCATCCTGTTCACTTACTTATTCTGCTATATTTGGATGTCCTGGAATAATATTCTGGATATTCTGGAATATTCCACTGTATTTGAATATTCCAGAATATCCATGCTTTATTCAGGAATATTCAGATACAATGGAATAAGTAAGTGACATCTGGTTGCAGCCTATGTCTCAGGTTGTACCCAGACATAACAAAAGGGATGTCTCAAAAGCATCTCAAGGAAACAGTGTATGACCCCTATGTTCCCAACCATTCTCTGATCCACCTTTTCTAGAGATGGGGAGGGGCAGACACATGTTTGAACAATCTCACCTCAAAGCTTTCTGTTACCCACCACAGAGGTGCTTAGTAGTAGTAGTAGTAGTAGTAGTAGTAGTAGTAGCAGCAGCAGCAGCAGCAGCAGCAGCAGTAGTAGTAGTAGTAGTAGATTACAGCATAAATTACATGGCAAAGACATCTTCCAGGGCCACAGGGTAGTCAGCTTCATTTGTCATACTGGTTAAGATGTCTTTGTTGTATAATGGTAATGCAGCATAAATCTAGGTTGTCCCGTATACCAATGTAAAGCACTTAGCTACAATAGCACCAAGGACTGAACATGTGCATTCTTCACTCAGTACCATTTTTTGTCAACTGATAATGTCCAAGTACAATGCCCAAGTTCAGAAGGGATGATAGATCATTGCTTGTTCCTGCTGCAGCCTGGTTATGTGGGTTCAGTTCAAGCTAGGGATGTGCATGAATATTTGAAATATTCATTATTCATATGACTTTGTATGAATTTGGACATTCGTATACAAATCAAGTGTCCAGACATTCGTACTGTAATATTTGTATTTATACAAATATTTCGCATGAATAATTAAGATATTCATATGTGTACGGATACACACACATCTTGCGTGTATCCATACGCATCCGTACAGATACGTACAGGATGAAAATGGGGTGCATACAGATGCATACAGATGTGTAAGTGATTTGTATCATTGGATACATGTCGAATATTTGCATGAATAGACACGAATGTATTTGTATTGGTTTGAATGTCCAGACATTAGTTTTTCTTTATTGTATGAATTTGGATTTTTGAATACCCAATTCGTTACAAATAGAACGTTGAAAATTAAATTTGTGCACACCCCTAGTTGAAGTCTGATATAAGAAGCCAAAGATGTTTCAGCTACAATGGCTCCTTAGAAGAAAGATAATAACTGCAAAGTCTAAAAAATGTCCTAAAATTATTGACAAGGAAATGAACTATATCAGTATGAACATATAGGGCAGAAGTTCACTTCATGGGAGAGGTGGCTTATGCACGGGTGCCTGGAGGGAGGTGCCACAATCACCTCCTTCTGAAAAATGTCTCCATGTCTCCATTTTGGAGGGCAGAGACATCATTTGAAACAGCTATCTGACCTAACTATGGTGAGGTCAGGAAACCAAACCCTGCTGGAAAAGATGCTTCAGAGAATGATTTCAACCCAAAATGGCTTGATGTAATTGCTACAAGGTACCTTTTGCCACCACATACAGAGATATGGTAGATTGGACACTTTTTCACACACCCCCCAATGTAAGTGGAGACCATAATGACCTATGAGAAGCCTCACCATAAGACACAAATATGGTAATATATGCCAAGGCAGAGTTTTTGTGCTGTATAGTACTCAACAGTAGAATTTCAGCCCACATAAGACTGTGTTCAGACATAACAAAAAGGGCATCTCAGGAGCACCTCAGAGGTCTCTCAGAGAGAAAGTGTGCGGCCCTTGTATGCCAATGTCTTTTCCAATCTGCCTTCACTAGCACAGAATGTTCATATTTATTTGCTGTGTCTGATCACTATCTAGAAAATGTTGAATGTGTCTTCAGTGTTAGTTCATAAACTAGCTGGAGAAGAAATGCAGAGGAATAAAGCTTCAAATCTATCCACTTCTTTCAACAGTAGTTTATAAAGGAACAATATTAAATCTGGATCCTTGGGAAAAATTTTGGAAAGTTCTTGGGGACTAATAATATTCGGGGGAGGGGGAGATTGCAGTCCAGCATTTCAGCAATCACTTGAAAACTACTTTTGATGTTTTAAATAATAAATGTTTATCAGAAACCTGAGGTAATCTTATCATTTAAGGTTGGGGATAGGGCCTGCCTCTAGCTTACCATAAACTCATGGTTACATAAAAACACTTTGCTCACTATTTCCACTAATACCTAGTAGATGGTGGTAGTCCTTCCAAATTTAGGTGGAGGCAAGAATAATGAAGTTACTAAGCTATCTCTGAAGCAACTATTAACATGGATTTTTTTTCAGCAGCAGCATTGAGAAACTTGATAATGGCTGCATCTTCTCAATGGGGTGTTGCAGTGTCTTATGGCTGGAATAAGACATTGGTGGCACCTTTATTCCCTGTCTCTCACCCCTTTGCTAACTTTGGAGAATAAAAGCTCCTCGATTTGAAATGACAGCAAGGGTGTATTTTTTGAAGTGTCATATGTGGTTCTAGAAAATGGCCATTTTCAACATGTCAAAAAGACTGCTGTGGAGACCACAGCTGTGACAAGCACAGGTAGCTCACACACATGGTCACCATCTATCTGTGAAGGAAGGATACTTCCAGGAGTGTTGCTGGCTCTTGGAGAGGTGCAACTTGTCAAGACATGATGTTCTCCAGGCCCTCACTTTTAGCTCAGTGTGGATGCAGGCCACCTTCATGGTATCTGTTTCTGAAAGTTTGGTCAGAAGCATACACATCAGTAGCCTGCCAGAGGACATTTTGTTGGTCTCTGGTAGTGCTCCTTCTGTTCCTTCTCACACATCAAACCTTCTTGAGATGACATATATGGATGTGCTATCCTGAGGTGTTTTCGCAATACCCTTCCTGTCTGCTGGACCAGAAAGGAGGATGATGACCCAACTTTGACTAGCATTTGCACTTGAGCACTAGTCAACTTTATGCGCTCCCTTCCCACCGGGATCGGATACTCACCTTATTTGATCTTGGGCCTCCTCTGGGAGCTGCTATTTTGGCAGTGGCACCTCCACAAATGTGCATGCATCAGTGTTGTCGCCTTCATGATGTATATGCTCTGCACATGCAGAATCATGTCTAGAATCACCCTAGGTGCCAGTGCACTTGTGCGACACCTCAAACAACCCCGAAGCACCGGCAAGAGTGAATGGCTGCACTGCTGGATGCTTCAGGTAAGTTATTGGGTAACATTGGTTAAGATGTGGAGCACGATTTTGTGCTCTACATCTAATCAATGATTAGTGCACTCCTAGGGAGGGTGGGCTCACTTGGAGGCTGTAACACTTGATGTGTGTATGCTCTTCCCCAGAGGTGCACTAATTATACATTCGAGGCTGTAGTGCAAAAAGGCCTCTGGAAGAGCTGAGCTAGCTGTGTCACCAGTAGTGACAAGGAAATTAGCCAAATAAAAAACCAAAGAAGAATCAGTCAGGAATGAGAAGGAGAGAGTATTGCCGGATGTGGCAAATTAAAACTTCTATCTTTCCTCCCCCTCCCTTTGTTTTTGCTCAAGTGCCTCATGGGGTTTCTCATTCAGCATTAACTGGATGGTCATATTTTTACTAGCCCTACCATATAGTACAATGGTTGCCATATTGAAGTTATAGTAATAAATTGTTGAACATTAAACAAGGAAGGACAGAGAGAGAGAGAATAAGGATTAAAATGTAAACATTCATATTTGCATGAATAATGCTGAATTCTCTTTATATTTGGTTTCTCATGTTGTAACCCACTCTGGGATATTGAGGTATATGGCAGGATAACAATGCAAATAAATAAATGGCAATGAATTTGATTCTCCTCTTTTCTAGGTTTTTGCAGCTATTTTATAGTCTTCATAACATATAGATATTTTTTATGATGGTTGCTATAAATAATGTGAAGACATTATTAAGCTTCAACATAAAAAAAGAAAAAATGATACAAAATCCATCTAAATAATGTTTATCATCCATTTTACACTGGGGAAATAGTAAAGTACACTTTATGCAATATGTATTATGGAAGACTTCTATAAAATATACTTGACTGATGATAAAATTAGTTTGATAAGTAGAGGCTTACACTTATAAACTAGGTAACGGGTACCATGGAGTCAATTTAAGAAAATATAAGAGCAATTCAGAGAGAAATATATTGTTTTCCCTGGACTTAGTGTATTGACTTTCAAAGATACAGGAATAAGTAATATGTCAGGGTTGTAATGCAATTTCATTTCATGTCTCATTTTCAACAGTTATGTTACTATGATTTCAGTAGTGAAAGAACCTTCAGAAATCATTCAAAAGTGCTCATTTTGAGATTAATCTAAGAGATTTTGAGAGTGCATGCTTCTTTGTTTTTTGACGGATAGCGATATTGTTTATTGAAATAATTGTGGCATATGGAGAAACAATCTGAATATAATGTCTTGTGTCAAGACTTGTGATGTGCACAAATGAAAAATCCACATTCATTTTGCAATCAAAATGAACATCCAATCTTTTTTAATTGTTGAATTGTTCATTTAGACGTTTGAACTCTTGCATTTGCAATGTAGCATTTTCATGGCTTTTTTCCATTGAAAAAGTCTATTTCCAACAGTAAAATATTGAGAAAGTGCAAACATTCAATTGAATTTTCACACTCACAAGTCCAGGAGGATTGTTCGTTTCATTTCAAAGTCCAGACATTTGAAAGTCGATACTTTCATTTTGATGAGAAAAAAAAAATTGAATACAAATTCATTCATGCATATCCGTAGTCAGGACTAGGGATATCGACATTTTTTTTGTGTGTGTATTCGTTTTATATTGTATTGATGCAAGAAAATTTGTATTCATTCAAGTAGATCTTTGAATGTGGTAGGATTCGTATTTGATACTAATGTTCAATCACATATAAATGGATACGAATAGCATACGAATCTCAAACAAATCCCATACCAATCCCATGTGAAGCTTCATATGAAGCATCACACAGATGTATCAAAATATTCAATTCAAGTTCAAAGGTCAATCTTCAAATATGCCAACATTTGATTTGAATTCAAATATCTGAATTCTGTCAAATTTGTACGAATTTTGAATGTTATGAATATTCATGCACATCCCTAGTCAGGACCATAGACTTTTGGTTTCTCCATGTGGAATTCACCAAGAGAAAATCAAACCTACCATCATGCTTGAAGTCCTCAGCGAAGTGATAGAGGTTTGTGGGTGAATGGTAATGCTGTGGTGCTCCATGCCAGCTGGGTAAAGAAATGCTCCCCAAAGCTGGGCTGCTGAGCCGCTGTCTGCTCTTTAAGTTAATGGCAGAGGAGGAATATGATGAACTAGCAGATTTGAGTCTTAGGATGGCAGCGTACGAAGGAGAAATTCCAGGAATAGCTTCGGAATATTCTGGGAAAGAAAAGAGGAAGACAGATGTATTCTGCAGTCTAGCCCTTTGGATTGCACAGTTTCTTACACAAAGCAAACGTGGCCTCCAAACTAGCTGTGCAAAAGTTGTGTGGAGATATGGACAACATAAGGAACAACATATCTCCATGGCAGACTGGTCCACCAAGTGGCCTTTCCTTCTGCAGAATGGCCTGTCCTAAGCAATGGAAATAACCCCGGAAAGTGGCTGCTTATGGGCACCTAGTGAAAAAGCCCGGGTTGGGAACTTTGGAGGCTGAGAACTTTGGTCCTGGCTCCAAAGTAAGGCTGGGATGGATGGCAGCAATGTGGATGGACTCTGGCATGTGCCACCAGCCACTGCTCTGGTCTTGGCACAGATTACTTAGTGTGGGCTAAGAGGAACCTACACAATGTGCACCAATGTATAATGTGCAGAAGTTACTATGGATATTAGAATCTGCCCATTTAGGTTTAAGAATTCAATAATACTATGGGCTGTTTCACACTTAACCAGAAACATCTCTGTGCATCTTGGAGCATCCCCCAGACAGTGTAAGCATGGGGCACTATGGATGGATGAACAATATTAGTCAGCTTCCAATTTGCATTCGAATTTGAAGCTTTGACAGTTAGCATGCAAATTAAAAGGCACCTACATTCATAGCCATTCTTCACAAACTCCAGTATTGCTGGATCTGCCCACACCCTGTCTCGTGGTCCCCATGGCCATGCCCTCTTATCTTTAAATTTGGTGGCCACCACCACTGCATCCTCCTCAGAGGCTCAACTAAGCCTCTAAGAGGTATGTGTGCTGGAGAGGCCACTCCCATTCACAAACTGTGGAGAACTGTGTGAGATTTCCCAGAATTCCCAGAAAATCTCATGAGATTTCCCACAATTCGTGAATGGAAGTCATCTCTCCAGCTGTGTGTGCACCTTTGGGAGGCCTAGTTGAAACATTGAGGAAGGTGTAATGGCAGTGGCAGAAGCAAAAGTGAGAAAATATGCTTTGTGCATATGCCCGTGGAGCACTTAAAAGTATTCCACATCCATACTAGCCTCTGGGCTGGGATACCCTGGAAAGCTCCTATTCACACCTCTTCCAGGTGGAAGAGGTGCAGAGGCAGCACGTGGCTGGTGGCATATGCACAATGATGTACTGCATCTCCAGGCTGACACAGCACTGGCACCATGCAGGTGTGCTGGTGCCTTCACCAGAGCTCTGCAATGGCTGCTGTCCAGGTGGCCATTTACATTTAGGATAGGTTTCAGATACTCTAAGCATTCACAAGTGCAGATGCTTAGAGTATTCTAGCTCTAGGCCTCCTAGTGACTGGAGGCATAGTGCAAATTAGATTTTTTAAAAATGCAATTACATTTAGTTGCTACACCTATGCATGCAGATGAACCTGGTGAACCGGAGTGTCGCATTCTCATTTCTTCCTTCTTCTGTCACTCCTGAGTTTCTGAGCTCAGGCTCAGACATTAAAACACCTTTCTAATTGGTGCCTTGCCCACAGACCAGGGGAAGAAAGGGACAAGAATGAAGCAATGGTGATGCATCTCTCCCTTTAGTGTACAGGGCTTCTTCCTCCCTTTCCTCCTTCTGGCCATGTGGTGCTCCCTTCTCCCAGAAACATGAGCAGACCAGCTATTGATTGATTGATTTTTAAAGGCTGCTTTGAAAAACCAGATGATTTTGGAGCTTGAGCACTGCTAGTATTAACTACATTGGCTTAGCTCAGTGGTAGAGCAAACTGCCTAGAAAGCAAGGAGTTGTTGGTTTAGTCCCCAGCCTTTCCCCAGAAATAAGCAATGGCAAACTATTTCCATATCTCCGTATCTCTATCAAGAAAACTGCATGGAGGTGCCCATGCGGTCAATGTAGGAAGAATTTGCACTTCCCTTGCTGAGGAACTCCAGCTATGCTTGCATTACTTGGAGCTTATTCTATGCTGGCAGCAACTCTGTGCATACAGGAGTTTCCCCCAACCGTATAGTGGTCAAACAATCTTAACCACTCTACAGCTATACCAGGTGGAAGAGGTTACCATGGAGTGTGGGACCAGTAGCACAGAGGCAGTTGTGCACTGTATTTCCTGGTCACGGCAGCAATGGCACCACACATGTGGGTTGGAGCTGTTGCCATAGCAATGTGATCATCTTCATAATGAAGTTGATTTGCACTTAGCTGGTGTCTAGTTAATTGCCAGCTAAGTTTCAAATGGGTTGAGCATCCCAAAGTGTGGATGTCCGAGTAATTTCACAACTTTGCTTTCCTGAGATGTTTTACCAGGGAAGTTGAAGTGTGGAAAGGACCCAAGAGTCAGCCACAGCTTGGTGCTACCTAACAACCACAGCACACGGATTATACCAAATCTGTTGTTCTTAAAAGTTGTCCTTAAAACATAGTCATCAACCTCAAAGTTTCATGCTAAAAACCAGAAAATTAAAAGTATTTTTTTTAAAAAAAAGCAAACTCAAACACTGAATGAATTTGATACTAAGAGGCTTTTGAACTGCAAGCCATATTTTTAATGGTTTTCAGATCTAATCCAACAGGTTTAATATTTTGTAGTGTAAAACAGACATTCCCTGAGTGGATGTTTGCTTCTTCCTTGAACTATCCAACTTTTTAAATGTGTTATTAATTGTTGTTTCTACTTGCTCTGTATGTTTTATCCTTCTTTTACTATTTTCTTAAAGTAAAAAGTGGTATATAAATGCTTTAATAAACAATACATTAAGCAGAGTGCCCATTTGTGGCAACTATAGTAAAAAATATTGCATGTATTGGTTGATATTCACATGGATTGCTGTCACTTATCATAATTTGACTGCCCTTTAAAATTCTGTGACACCTTTATTACAGCAGCTTCCTCGGATGCTGACTCAATTTTTATGTTCAGTTCGCAGGCCTGGTTATGATAGAACATAAAAAAATGTAAGAGGAGCCCTGATGGATCAGGTCACAGCCCATCTAATCCAGTATCCTGACTCACACAGTGGCCCACCAATTGCTTCTGGACATTTGCAAGCAGAAGGCAAAGGCAAAACCTTTACCTGCCCTTGAATCCCTTCCTGTTATTATCTTTTATATCATAATTGGCCTGGGCCCAACTGCTAGAAAAGAAATCTATTCTAACATGGATTTCCCAGTCCTTGGTAGTCAGTTAATGTAGATGGCTTTTGGAGCCAAGGCAAAGGATGCCAAAAGGCCTGGCAGCTGTGCATACCTTGGGCCCTCAGGTATATAATATATATTTATGTATTTCAGTCCCAGAACAGGTCGCAATAATAAAAAAGAAAAAAACACAAAGCAGTAAAAATAAATACATTAAAATATAACCCTCCTTTAGGGATGTGCATGTTTTTTTGTTTTTGTTTTTGTATTTGATTTGTATTTAATCAAATGCAAGAAAATTCATATTTGTTTGAATAGATACCCTTCAAATGTAGTAGGATTCAAATTTGATATGAATGTTCAGTCCTATACAAATCCCATATGGACCCCATACAGATGTGTATGAATGCATACGAGTCCCAAAGGTATCCCACACAAATCCCATACGAATCCCATAAGAACCTTCACACAAACGTATAGAAAGATTCAATTTGAATGCCCAAATTTGGCCAAATTCATACAAATTAAAAATGTTACGAATATCCATACATATCCCTATCCTCTTTCCCTCTCTGCTTGGCAGGACAACACTAATATGTTAAGATGCCAGTTTGGGAATACCGAGTTCAATTCTGCCCTACCCTATGAAGCCAGCTGGGTGACCTTGGGCTAGTCACAGCTCTCTTCTGAGCTCTCACATCCCCACCTATTTCACAGGGTGTTTGGTGTGGGGAGAAGAATAGAAAAGCTTTGTCAGCTGCTTTGAGTTTCCTTAAATGGGTGAGAAAAGCAGGGTAGAAAAGCAAACTCCTTCTTCTTCTTGTTCTATATTGTGAGTGGGATGATGGTCCAGCAAGAGGGACAGAGAATTGTGCAAAATGTCAACAGGCGAAGTTTATAATGATGACCTTATTTCCCTATTAGCAAGGCTTGACCTGTTTTCTCCATCTTCTTTATAGTCTTGTTTCACCCCCTTGCTTATGCAATGGGACACAAGCTTCATGGATAGTAAAATATCTTGTGAGGGATGCCTAGGGAATCCTGAAGAAATAGGTATTTGAGCAAACTCATTATGTTGCTATAATTCTACTATATGCATGATGTTCATGCTAGGTATATGAGAATGGATTGCTTTTTGTATCTGTTGCCACCAGTGTGGGAGCTGCAGACCTAGCTGGGTTCAGCAGTGGATCTCCTGGGGGTGTTTTAAAACATTGTTACCCACCCTGAGACCTCTGTGTATAGGGTGGGATATAAATACAAATAGTAAAAAAAAAAAACAAACAACAGGATCCAGTATATTCAGAGCCCAGAGACTAGGGGTGTGCACGAATGTTTACATTTGAATTTTGGGACATTCTATTTTAGAATGTTGAAATTTGGCACATTTGATTAAATTTTGAATGCCTACAAATATTTGTTCACCTCCCTAGTACTGGGGATTAAACTCATCATCCCTCTGTCTTCTACTGAAATACAATAATACCAGTTGCATAGAAAAGGGAATTTTAGTGAGTGTAATGATGAGGCAGAGCCACATTTGCTAAAATCTCCTATTCAGTGCAATTATTAAAGGTGCAGGAACCATGTCCTCCTTTCCATCTGGTCACTGATTGCGTGGCATCAACTTAGCTTCCAATAATCCACCTGTCTTTTCCCCGGTGATTAGGAAAGCAATTTATCACCACTGTGTGAGTGCTGCAATCAAATTAGCAATTCTCTCAAGCTGTATTCTCCCTACTTTTCAAAGGCCAAGAGATGGGATAACACTGGATAATGCTGCAGTATTTTTAAATAGCAAATCAATAAAGCAGACTTTCCCATCTGATTTGGACCTTCTCTTGATGTTCCTTAACACTTCTTGTTTAGAAAATGTACTTTTTAAAAAAGCTGTCCACAGGAGGGGTACAGTTGTGCAAAATTCTTTAAAGTGAAGGTATTTTACATAAAGCCTGTGTACAATACAAAGGTGGAATATTTCCCCGCTTCAATCTCTCCGAACAAGAATCCCTGCAAAACCAGACAGAGCATTGCCGAAAGAACAGGATGGTACGCCGCTGCTCAGTTTGCCCTTGTTCTCTCCCCTCATGGGCCTGTCAGACACAATTGTGCATTTTGTTCCTCTTGTCAATCACAGAGAGCTTCCAGTATTTCAAAATTTAGCCCATATCGGCAAACCGTCAAGTGTGACAGGGAAATATTATCTTCAATCAAGAGCAGAGGACAGGAAGCCGCACCTGTCTGTGAGCAGTCAGCTCAGAAGGCACAGAATGAAAATAGATGGGGAATGGATGAAGCAGCTAAAGGAGGCCTTTGGTCTGTTGTAGCTCAGTTCAGTCTGCTCTGATATACAGCTCCTCTTAAAGTTCTAAGTAGAGGTCATTATTGGCCTTCTGTTTCCCTACACTGCAGTTAATGGTGGTGTTGATCTCCAGAAATGTGGAGAACATAGGTTCCAGTTGGGAAACTATGGGCCATTCTAGTAAGGGGCATTTTTCAGAGAGCTGCCAAAGTGCACTCTCCCCACACCCATAACCTCTGAAGCTAGGAATGTTTGTTCTTAGCTCTTGGCTGTGTGGCTGTGAAGCTACCGTGAGCTTTAAGGCCTTGATATGGATCAGCAGCATCACTGTAGTTGGTGCTGATCCTTCCCATAACTTCCTACTGTTGAGATCAGTGGCCCTGGCTATTTTGCACCCACTGATATTGACTTAAAACAGTTTAAGTGTAGAAAGGGCCAGAGAAACTGTACTTGGGAGAAAGGTTCAGTTCAGATGGTCCTGCGCAAAGCATATGCACCCTGTGGAGCTGCTTCCATTCTGGAAGTGACTCCACACATGCTGGGCCATCCCCTGGCTGGATAGCAGTGGAGTACTAAAAATGTGCTACAGAACTCTACAAGCTAATACACTCTGGCATGCACCCTTCACACCTTTTCTGGACAAACGGTGCATGGAGTGGGGGCGGGGGGGGGACACACAGCTACAGTTTTGTGCCACATTGCCTGGATATCATGGCAATGGCCAGCGTGCATAGCTGTTGCCACAGTGAGGCAATCACTGCTCCAACAGCAGCATTTGCGCTTACCAGGCACTTAGTGAAGTGCTAGGTAAATTTGGGATGGGTTGTGCATTTGAAATGTGAACACCCAATGTATTCCAGATCTTCACTTCCCTGTGTGGAAACACCCTTTGTCTTTTCCAAAACTGGCTAGGAGAAGGAAGAGAGCAAGCTTTCCAACACTCTGGAAGAAGAGGAAATGTTTATGGATGAATTGTTATATTTTATTTATTTATTTGTATTTCTATCCCGCCCTATACCTGAAGGTCTCAGGGCGGGTTACAATATTATATTAATCTTAGACAGGTCCCTGCCCTCAGGCTTACAATCTAAAGAGACAAGATACAAAAAGAAAATGGTGTGGGAGGGAACAGGGGTGCTCTGGCGGCAGCAGAGTCCTTGCAAAGGTAAAAAAACTTTTATTTTATTTTCCTCCTCCATTCCCCACAGGCAAGATTGTTCCTTCATGGCATGTCTGGAGGCAGTTGGGAGGGAGGGGCCAATGCTGGGAGCTTGATGGAAGGTGCTCACCCAGCTTCCTTCTCTCTTCCTCTCCCAAGGCAAGATGGTTCCTTCATGGCCCGTCTGGTGGCAGTTGGGAGGGAGGGGCCAATGCTGGGAGCTTGATGGAAGGTGCTCACCCAGCTTCCTTCTCTCTTCCTCTCCCAAGGCAAGATGGTTCCTTCATGGCCCATCTGGTGGCAGTTGGGAGGGAGGGGCCAATGCTGGGAGCTTGATGGAAGGTGCTCACCCAGCTTCCTTCTCTCTTCCTCTCCCAAGGCAAGATGGTTCCTTCATGGCCCGTCTGGTGGCAGTTGGGAGTGAGGGGCCAATGCTGGGAGCTTGATGGAAGGTGCTCACCCAGCTTCCTTCTCTCTTCCTCACCCAAGGCAAGATGGTTCCTTCATGGCCCGTCTAGTGGCAGTTCTAATGGCCCGTCTAGTGGCTATATGTATAGCCTTTGCTATTTGAGATTGAATTAGATTAAGTATAGTTAGGGAAATATGGATGATAGAGAGTGTATGTAGGGATGAAAGAGAATAGATAGAAAGAATGCTGTTGTAAAGTTTATCAATGAAACAGAGTTTTTGTACATTGGCAGTGCTTGAATTATCTGTTGGGGAAAGTCTAGCCACACATAAATGAACTCATGAAACTCTTTGCTATGCCCAAGGCAAGCCATATTGATTTTTAGATAAGTTACTATCATCTGTGGAACTAGAAAACAGAACTTTAGTTTTCAGCTCATGCCTTGATGAACTGATATTTATGAACCCAATAGACAAGGGCAGCAGAGGATGTAATCCTGAACTTCTGATCAGGTTCACATCCAAAGTCTCTTGGCTTGAACTCCTGAGCAGTAGGCATTAAAGTATGGATTGTCTTTATTTTTGGCTACACTTGTACACGGCAAAGAAGAACAAGCTGTTCTACAAGCAATTTATCATGTAAAGTTCCTGTGAAGGTTTCCTTTCCATTTCTTTCCTTTTCCTTCTCTTCCCATTTTTTTTGGGGGGAAGGGGAGATTAAAAGCTACCTCAGGAGGTGCCAAATCTAAATGAAAGAGTAACAGGAGGAATGCTTAATCTTCATCCTTTCAGGTGCTTTTCTGCTTAAAACGCTTCTGTTCAATTCCAGATGTGCATTTATCATTTCTTTCCCCAGCTGTTTCTGTAATGGAAAGAGCCATTCTTTAAAGACAGCTATTCTTCAGATGGTGGGTAGGAGGCCTCACTTTAAAGCAGAGATGATTCTGAAGATACAATAATAAAATACAATAATCTTCTGCCAACTTGTCAATCAAAGCAGCCAGATGGAATTTTCTCTTGTTCTTAAAGGTTCTGTTTACTATATGCTTATCTTTCAATGCAGGTCCAATAAAGGTATAGGAATCTCAGGTTTTGCCCACTTGCTGGTCCTTTCCCCTCACCACTGAAACCTCATGAGGTGGCCATCTCCCCTCACTGCTATGCTGAATTGTTGAAGGTGAAGGTTGCTACAGAGATGATTTCCTCCTCACTAAGACACTATGCTGAACTTCACTCCATCGCTCCACTAAAGAAGAGATCACCCCCTTTTTCATGGCTGAAACCCCAAACCTCCTTGCCACTTGTTTCTTCTCAAGAAAGTCCACTTCTGTGCCATTTTGCAACTTTGGTCCAGCAGAAATCACTTGGGAATAGCGACTCCCTCTATCCCTGCCTTTGGCTACCGAGTACTCAAGGTTGGATCTCTTCTTGGACATGTACTGTGAATAAATCCAGCAATCTATAGCAATTCTCTCCTCAGCTCTGCTTCAAAAGGCTCTTTTTTTCTTAGTTGTTTTATGACTTCTAAGCTTTGCTAACAGAACTGTACTGTGTATTTGGTACCACCAAGCACCAACATTAAATTAGTGTGAATGCCTGGTTAAAACTAAAAGGTGCCTTTCTACCCTAGTCTTTGATGTTCAGTATCCCTCCTAATGTTGTCCTGCATTGGTTTTGTGAGTAGGTACTTTGTTTTCATTGATGTTAATGGCTGAGAGAAAGGGAGGATATAAACACTTTGAAATCAATAAACCAGGAAGTCAGGTAGCTGCACAGGGGAATGCTAGGTCGTCATGTTACAGGTTAGTGATGAGGCCCACCTATCCAAACAGTTACTAGCTCTAACAAACATGCATGAACACACAGTATACAGTCTGTCTATGTTTATATGAGCAACTGAAAGTGTCTGCTTGGCCACAGCCTGAGGGGCACAGTGATTGCTTGGCCCAGGGCATCCTTCCCACAGAGTAGGAAACAGGCTCACTGCTAGGGGTGTGTACAAATTGATTTGGATATTCACATGTCCAAATTTGTACAGAGAAAAAATGATGTATTCAAATTTGAACCAATTTGAATACATTCTTATCTATTTGTACTAATATTCAATTCATATTTGATGATATGAATGTTGACAACATTTGTATGTGTCTGTACGTATCAGTACGCATCCCGTTTTTATCCCGTATGCATCCTGTTTTCCTCCCGTACATATCCGCCCAAATATGCATGGATACGAATAAGATGCCTACAGATATGTATGTAATGCATACATGTCCGTAGGCATACAAATGTCCGAATAATTCATATGAACGATTCAAAACATTCAAATTCATTCAACTGTTAAAAAATGAATGTATAGATATTTGATTTGAATTAGAATGTCCAAATTCAAATGAATTCGATTGAATTTTGAATGTTTTGAATATTCTTGCACATCCCTATTCCAACATCAGGGGTCATCTGAGGTACCATGCAAGTGCGCCTCAGATGACCCCAAACAACCCTACTCACTTCCTTCCTGCTGCCATGTAAATACAATGGGCATGGGCACGTGACCTCCTTGATTTTTGCTCCACCCAGAACCTTTTTTTAATTACAGCAAAATGGCTGACTTCCAGGGTCATTCCAAGTGTGATGAAAAAGATATCTGGGCATGCATCTTGAAGCCCAGATAATTTTTGATCCTTAACGTGAAAGAAAGGGAGTGTGGTATGTGCCTTTGTATCTGGGGTGGAAGAAACTTTCTGCCCTTATGGTGCTACAACAGAATATCATGGGGATGTAGTCATATCTTCTTCTGCCTGCAGAGACCTTGGCATTCTCTTAAGTGGAAAAGTTCCTGTCTGCTATGATCCTGCATGCAAATAATTTCTTTCTTTTCTCATACAGAAATACACAGAGAAGCCCTTGAGGGCTTTGTGAGTTCCATCTATCACATAATCACCGGCTCCTTCCCAAACTAGTGGACCTATTTTCTTAAAAATCACATTTGCAGGATAAGCCTTGAGCAGAGAGATATTATATTCAAAGCAACTCTTTAGCCTTGAGATGACACTCTGCTTTTGTTTCAAATCATTTTATTATTATTTTATTTTATTTTTTCAACATAATGAATTATTTAGTTTGGTAATGCAATATTGTTGAGCTAATAAAAGAAGAGGGAGAAATAGCCATATTCCATGATGTAATGTTAAACATTAAAATAAAGTACAATATAGGACTCCTGTTAGCAATAGAAGACACTTCCACATAGCAATATAATGTGGTTTTCCTTACAACGCTATGTTCTGTTGTTTCCTGATAAATTCTTTATTGTATTTTAACAAGATCTACACTGTCTCAGAGGATAGTGCTCGTAGATTGAGCTTAATTTCTACTAAGCAAATATTCTCCTATAAAATTGTATTGCGTAGGTGTATTATTATTAACCTTTTGAGAAACAAAATTGATAAGGTATTTTGCTTACAAATGAACAGCAAAGGCTGATTTTTCTACTGTTTTGAATTCCATGTTATTTCCTTCGCCCTTTAGAAAACCTGCAACAATAGCAACCTAACAGTTTTGGAAGTCCCTTGCTTCTTATTTAATTACAGGTCTACTTTTGTTATTGTTATTGTCATTGCCATTACTATTACCATTACCATTATTGTCATCATTGTGCCAGAACTTCTGCAAGGCTCTTTTAAGTCACGATGTTAAGCTTAATTTGCTAAATCCTTGGATTTAAGAAATGAGGTCATTTGTTTGTTTATTGCATCATTTATATTTATTGATAACATTTGTTAACATGATTCCCTTCTTAGACCCCTAGGAAAGGAGTTCTCCAGATGGTTGGAAATTTACTGGGGCTACACTCTATGGGAATGAATTGCTCGTCCCTATCCCAATGGCTAGGCTACCACAACCTTTCCTTTAGCAGTTAATCCATGATTTGGGTGTTCTCTCTCTTTTTTATCTTAGGGTGCTCCACTTCTGTCCGCCACAAGTATTTGAAGCCATTTCTGCATTGGATGTTGTCCTGTGCTAAGAAAGAGTCTGGGACCTCCCCCTCCACATCCTGGGGCAGGATAAGGGAGGCACCACCCCCTCTTAGCACATTGCGTCCACACAGGATCAACATAGGCCAGACTATGGCACACAAAATTGATGCCCTAAGAGCCCAGTTTACTGATAGACTTCAATAATGAGATCTATTGCTGGATCAGGGCTAGTAGCCCAAATGACTTAAGTCCTGCAATCTGGTGCTATAAGCACTAGTTTAAGCTTTATTTTAAAAAGGAAAGGAAAGGAGAATATAGATCAATTTAGAAGCTTTCCTGACTCCAGCGAGTCATCAGATCCACATAGCCCTTCAGTTTGTTGCTCTCTCTATTTTGTCAAGCAGATGAAATTATTCTTTCCCAGTTCTTTAAGTATTTTATCAGTCCCCACACATCCCTATAGAGCATCCTATGTTCCAGGAGAAAACTGAAGTTCAATTGCTCCACCACATAATGGGACCATTTCTCCATGGTTCATGTATCAACATTTTTTCCATCCACAAGCTATTACTGATTTATTGTTTTAAAATATACTTATCTGCATTAAACATATAAATTCTTATATTCTGCAATAAACAAATCTCCTTTGTCAATATTATGTTTCTTTCCATGATTTCTTCTGATTCTATTGCTCTCCAAAAATCCTGTATTTTACTACACTCCCACCATAGATGCATGTAAATACCTCTATCATTACATCCAAGAGCCTTTTTCTACTAGGACTTAGAACCCTTCTAAGACCCCATTAGAAACCTGATATGTACCAATTGGATAGGCCCTGTTCTCACCTTGACTCCATTGAAGGCGCCATCTGCAAGGCCCTGTCCCCATGAGGGCAGGGGAAATCGGGATATAATGGGTCCTTCAGGCCCTTAAATCTGGATTTTGTGTGGACCTGATTAAATGTGTCCATAATGGGGTCTTCAGGCATCTTCAAGATCCTGATCTCCAGGAGGACCCAATCTCAAAGTTCTTGAAGATCTGGATCTTTGACTATGCTTGGAAAAGGGGGCCAAGCCATTAATTAGAACTTATCCTAATCTTCATTATCCTAATCTACTTATCCTAATCACTTATCCTAACCTTCCTAATTGATTCCAAGATTTTCCATCTTGCCAAATATTAATACCCATTACCTGAAGCCAATTTTCTTTAGATAGAATTTCTTCTAGTTCTTTGCTAGTAGGACTTGTCATTTTTTTAAAAATACCTTCAATGACTCAATATCCTTTCTCCCATAGAACACTTAACATTGGCTTCATCTAATACCTTTTTCTAAAAAATTCAGAGTTTTGATTTTTTTTCTCATTCCCCAAATTTGTACTACTGCTTTACCGGAACTGTAGTAACTATCAAATATTAATGTCACTCCCTGCAAGCCATTTATAATTATTACTATCATTACTAATTTTCTCTTCTCATCATATACCAGATCTAATAGCTTATTAATTATGTAGACCTTCTGATAAGCTACTAAACATGGTATTCCCAATCCCTCTTTATCCCGCAGGGCATATAATATTCAATTTCCTTTCCTAGGATTTCTATTTCTGAAACATTCCCTTATTTTATTTTCCCATTTCTGCAAAGTTCCTATCAGAATTAAAACAGGCAGCATTTGAAATAAATATAATACTTTGGGGATCAATAATATCTTTATTTGTACTTTTTCTATTCACTTATTATTTATTAATATTTCTCCAAACCTGATTTACTCACTCCTAGTTTTAATAAATTTAATACATTTTGGAGTTTCTTGCCTTCTTAATACTTTGTTAAACACTACCATAGAATTTGGCCATAATTTCCCTAATTTTTCCATCTCTTGCCTCAATTTTAACCTTTGAATTTTCTATTTTCTATTTTATTTATCTTCCTTTTTTCTTTCTTTCTTTTTAAAGTTCTCATCAGCCTTTTTAAACTCCGAGTCTTCCACTTTGATATTCATTTCTAATCCTTAATTGTTTTTTGGTAATCATTGCTTCATCTAATTCCTTCAACTCCTTTATTTTTCTCTTAAAAATACTAAATCTGTCAGACCCTGTTTTCTGATGTTCTTTCTGTTCTTTCTTTTATTAAACCCTCCTATGCCTCCTCTTCCTTAGATTTACATTTATATCCATTGTGATGCGTTTACTCCTTATTGGTGCTTTAAAAGTGTTCCATATAATTATTTCCTCCATTCCATCTATATAATTTAAGTGAAGCTAGTTTCCATTACTCCCAGTGGAGACTGGCTACCTTGAGGTCTCTTCTGCTCCAAAAGGTTTAAAGTGTTAAGAACATATACACAATTCAGTTTCCTGTCACATGACCATCTTTTTACAGGCCTCCTACTGGGCACATCAGCAGACTCCAAGTGAAGACAGGAACAAACTAAAGGTTTATAGGCCAGGAATGGGGAGGAGGGGAAAAAACCCAGAGGTTTGGAGGCTTGGGAGAAAGAAGGTACAAATAGGGATAATTGCAGGCTTGGAGGAGAAAAAAGAAAAATAACAGAGGAATCTACACCTGGTTTCACAACTGGGCTTAGCATTTGGTATGCCCTATCTACACTGCATACAGATATGAATAAGATGTGTACAGATACGTATGTAATGTGTACGTATACATACACATATGAATGTCTGAATAATTTGTATAAATGATTCAAAAAATTTGAAAATTCATTCGAATGTTAAATTTGAATGTATAGACATTCAATTTGAATTCAAATGTCCAAATTTGATCGAATTTTGAATGCTGCATGTTGGTGCACTAGCATGCAAATGGCAGGTTCCTATTCTGAGATATAATCTGGGGTAAGGGCCACTGCAGAAAAGGTCCAGTCTTGGTGAATTCTTAACACTAGACTATTGGAATTATATTGCACTGATTTTCCCAGGACTAACTTATGAATTCTGCAGCTGATTGGGGATGGGGATTTCAACCCCACATCATCCTCTTGTAAGATTTTGTCTTCAAAACAGAACACCTGTTGCAAAATAAACCTTTATATTAGTTAAGCCATACAGTGGAACTCCAAAGAATTCTAAGTTAACAAGGCAGAGATTTCATTTAGCCTGGTGATAATACTGTATCTTCCACTAACAGCACATTAGGCAGTTTGGTTTCTGACCTTTTCAAGCATAATTGCTAAAGGGCTCCTCTATTTGAGAAGGATTAATGTTAACGATGCTGTTTTGTTTAATGGTGGCTGTTTAATGCCACTCATGAGGATTTGTGTTCCTATAGACATAGGCTAAAACATATTTTAAAATGGTTAATAAATTATGTAGAAGCAAACCATCCTTGCTTTTGTTTACTTAAAGCCTTGGAAGTGCTGGCAAATACCAGAAATCAAATTCACCCCTAAAGCAAAGCAATTTCTAGATTAAACCTTTCCGGAATGGATCTCTTCCTGCTTAAACCAATCCCACCAACACCACTTTTCAGGGAGGGTAGAGCCATTTAATTAGTATTGCTGCCTTTAAACACTCAAAGGTTTCCCTAAATTTTGACAGCTGTAGGGATGTTCATGAATATTCATCACATCCAAAATTTGTATGAATTTGTCCAAATTTGGACATTCATAGAGTCATGAAGTCATAGAAACATAGAGTTGGAAGGGACCTCTAGGTCCATCGAGTCCAACTCCCTGCTCAGTGCAGGATTTCCTAAACCATCCCAGACAAATGTACATCCAGGCTCTGCTTGAAGACCTCCAGTGAAGGAGAACTCACTACCTCCCATGGCAATCTATTCAACTGACTGATCACCCTCACTGGTTGGTGTTATCACCTCATCTGGTTGTAAATTTCGTAGACTGATATTTGAGCAAGTGGGCAAGACTGTTCACCCCCTCCTCCAGTTTTCTGTCTTCTCCATTCCCATTGCAACTTGGAGCTCAATTGCAACTCCCTGCCCTGCCCTGCTGCCTCCATATTGACACTTGACCATGTCATCGGCTCCTGGTTCTTTCCCTGTTTTCTGTGTTGGGGTGGCTGAGTCCCTAAAGTTAGCACTGGGCTTTATTGAAAACTCCTTCAGTAAAGCATATCTAGCTATATTTCCTCCCCTTCCATCTTACTCTATGCATGGGGGGGGGGGGAAAGGTTACATTGAATTTTTTTTCTTCTGCTATCCTTCTCTGTTTTTCCTAGTATATGACCAGTGCTTGACCAGGAGAAGTAAATGCAAGTTGGTAGTTAAGCTGCCAACAGCTTTACTGCTGCTGCCACAAGTATCAGTAGAGAAGGAAAGGAAAAAGGGATCTTAGAAGAAAGAAGAAGAGATGGCAAACCTTCTGTTCTTCTCCCCACAAGAAACACCCTGTGAGGTGGGTGTGGCTATGAGAACTCAGAAAGAGAGCTGTGACTAGTCCGAGGTCATCCAGCTGGCTTTGTGGAGGAGTGTGAAATCAAACCCATGACTGTGGGATATGAGTCTGGCACTATAACCACGAGGAGGAGGAGGAGGAGGAAGAGGAGCAGCAGCAGCTATTTTGACTGAAAATGATCTCTATCCCTAAGATGGAGTGCAGGTTATCCTTCATCACACCAACCTGGGCTAGGTGGTCTGGCCCATGCTCTAGCACTAGCACAGCTTAGGAGCTTTATACAAAGACAATGGAAAGAGCCTCGGCATAAAGGTATGGCTGGAATTGTCTGGGCATAAGTGTTTTTCTTCTTGGCCTCACCACTGTGTGTTCACTAGATATTAGAACCTTGTTTGGTTTGAATTTGAACTCTTGTTTTTAAACAAGCAGGGGTGTTTGGTTCAAACTCAAAATTTTCAAGCACCTTTGTTTGATTTAAACCAGTTCAAACCAGAACCAGTTTGGCACATCTCTAATAGCAACCAGTTTTGAAGACCTTGAGCAGAAATCCTGAACATCTATGCATGTATGAAGAGAAATACATATGTTCTACACAAACATACACTAATACCAGAAAGAAGCATACCACAATTTGCTATTAAAACTGTTCTTAAGTATGATTTTTTTTTCAGTCAGCGTATTAATATTTCCATCCTTTGGGGAGCCAGTCTCATTAAATTATTGATAGAGGCCTAGCTGTTCAGCACTTGCAGCCACTCAGAACTTGATACGATCAGATTTAGACATAATTCACCAAAATAACACCATAGGCAATGCAGACTCATGAAAATTCTCAGTGGTTGGAGACCTCATTTTACAGATGAGAATTCAGATTCACAGAGTGATCTAATTTAATATGTCAGAGATGAGAAATTTGTTAATATTATTCATAAGGAACATTAATTCCATGTAGCCCTTGATCAAATCATTACATTTCATCCAGCCTGTAGCTACACTGGGCATGGGTAAGATAGTGGCAAACATTCAGACATTAGCAGTCTTATGTCCACAGCCTGTAGATTCTTCAAGGCTGAAGGTTGAACTATACCAACTTTATGGCATCATCTCTTGGAAGTCTTAAGGAGCAAACAGCCTTGGGCAACTGTCGAGGCAGAAGATACCCATTGGAGTCCATTACTGATACCACATTCCCCCCACCTTTAACAGTTGTTCTATTCTTTGAGTAGCTCAGAAAGACATTCATATTTCCCATCATGCCCTAGTGTAAACAAAAATGGTTGACTCCTCAGCCACCACTAATCGCTCTGTCTGCCAGAATACATAGCATCTCAGTCTGCTCAAGTATTATTCAGTAGGGGTGTGCACAAATGCAATTTTCGACATTCGATTAGATTCAAATTGAATATTCAAATCTCTGAATTCATACAAATAGAGAAAAAACAAATGATTTAAAATCTAAACCATTTGAATACATTCATCATATCTATTCGTACGAATATTCAATTCGCATTTGATGATATGAATGTTGACAACATTTGTATGTATCTGTACGCATCCGTATACATCAGTACACATCCCTTTTTTATTCTGTGCGCATCCCGTTTTCATCCCATATGTATCTGTACAAAAGATGTGCATGGATATGTATGTAATGTGTATGTATCTGTACACATACAAATGTCTGAATTATTCATACAGGTTTGACAAATTTATGGATGACAGATATATCAATGGCTACTAGACTGGATGCCTGAGTACATCTTTCAGGCTGTGGCAACAAGCAAGATGCCTCTGAGGCCATTTGTTGGGATTTGAGAGCAGGAGAAGGTTTGCCCTTGTCTCTGCTTGAGATGCCCATGTGGGCCACTGTGTGCAACAGGATGCTGGACTAGATGAGCTGTGGCCTGATCCAGCAGGGCTCATCTTTTGTTCTTATGTTCTTCTTTGTTTGAATATTTTTAAAAAATGAATGTCTGGACATTTGATTAGAATATGAAGGTCTGAATTCAGCTGAATTTGATTGAATAACAAATATTTTGAATATTCTTGCATATCCCTATCTCAGGCCAAGATACTGCTTTTGCCTTCTGTAGCAGGGGAACCTAAGGCATCATGTGGTCATCTGGCTCTGCAGCTATGTAGATGTTCTGAAACCTCCTCCAAAGCCTCACTGTTCCAGCAACCTTAAACAGCCAGACTCAGTCTGTTCAGAGGGAATGAGGGTTGTTCAAGATGTATGAAGGACAGAAGAGAGGGAAATAGGCAGAGGGCAGAAATGACATAGAAGAACTGAGATGTCCTGTCAACACCTAATCTACTGATAAAGATGGCACCCATTTGTCAGTAAAGTTGTTACTATATGGCTTGTGTCCCACATTCCCACAAGGTGGAAGAAAAGTTGAGTAAACCAGCAGGAATGAAATTATGGAAAAGCAAAGACATTATTCTTCTAAACCGAATCAAATTTGCAAGAATTCAAAGAACAATGGAAGAAAGCAGGTGAAAAGCAGAAAGGAAAGACAACAGAAAGCGAAGTCCTTTCTGCCTGGGGTCAGACTCTCCATGCAAATTAAGGGTTTATCCATGTAGCACACATTTAAGCCAACAGATCTGGATGATAATGTGGATGTCGGAGCCTCCAACCCCTGCTGGTACAGCTCTCTCTGCCTGCTTAAGACGGAACCTGAAGATTGGGGAGGCCTTTAATCTGGATCATTGGTAGGACCATTTAATTGGATCTACCACTAGACCATTGGCCCTGATCCAGAACATGGAAGGTGGGCAGAAGGCATGCCCCACATATTTGGTGCTACCATGGGGCTGATTTCAGCAGTGGCACACTGCTGAAACATACTGTGGAGGCATGGAGGTGCATCTGTGAAGCTCGGAGCAGAGGAGCTTCAGAGCCACAGTGTGAATGATCAAAGGTGGTGATCCAGCCCACACCTACTCATGGGCCTGGCTATTCTGGGCCTACTGATCAGACTATGGCCCTAGTAGCTAATGATGACCTCAGGTCATCTTCAGATCATGTTAGTTACATTAGTTTTATTCAGTTCATTTCCCAAGCCAGCCTATCCCGGTTAGGTTGTTTTAACAAGAGTTCTCACTTTCAGAGGACTCAGCCAGGACATCTTCACTTCCTCAGTATGAGTAGGGGGAAAGGCTAAAGGAGGCTGAACCGTGCTGTGGTGGGCGGGCCCAGTCTTTCACTTGGGTCAATGTCTAGGGGAGGGCAACATATGTGGAGTGCCTGAGGCACCTCCCCTTGTCTCCTCAGTTTATGTGTACTAGCATTTCCCCACAAACCTACTATTATTATTTTAAAAATTAATTGCACAGAGAAGAAAAGCATATAAAAAAGGAAGGAGGCATAGGGGTGGGGGAGCAGGCTTAAAAAATAACTGCAAACACACACCTTCCCATCCCTTGAGTGACACAATAGCATCCAATAAGAAAGGAGATAGATTTAATGCAGCAAAAGGGGTGGAGAGCCAAGAGTTCCATGGAGGAGGCTCAGGTCAATAATGGAGAAAGGTGTGAGTGATGTGGCCCAAAGCAAGGATGGCCAGAGAATGTCCTATAATTATGTGTGAACAGGATGGGTATGACCTCAGTTCGAATTAATGAATAGAGTGTCCTGTCTTACACTGGTGTGACCAGGGCCCATGAGCAGGCAAGGGAAGAAAGGACTTTACAGCCTAATAAAGTACTTCAAAAGAAAAAAAACCCTACCCTTTTTTGAGATGGCGAAGTTAGATGGATGGGGTAGGATGCTCAGTCAAACCTTGATTGTTATAACAACAAGCCTTAACAGAAATACTTGTTTAAAGCAAGATTAAGCATCTGCTACAAGTTAGCACAGGTTAACAATTTATACATTGTGACTACATGTCTGTCGTGTCAAATCAGCTCAGATAAATTAGATCATTTTGATTTTAAAAGCTTATAAAGATTCAAGGTCTTTATTGCTGCTGGGCCAAAGAAACTGCTTGAACAATAATATAAGCAAAGACATCCAGTAAGAAAAAGAACCATTAAAGTGCTCAATAATATGTTTAAGCTTTTCCTCTCTTATTGATTCACACTGAGGACACTTGAAAAATAAAATGAGTTAAATCAACTACTCGATTTAACTACTCGAGTTAAATCAACTACTAATAAAAAATATGTGGGCATTGTTTGGAGGTGATGAATGGGTGAAATCAAATAAGTGCTGGTAAGGAAACAGAAAGCAAAGCCTCAGTTAAGGGTGTTTCTGCACTGGCTGCGGAAACCCTATTAAGGACACATATGGGATACATCACAGACACATAGAATTACCTTACGCACAGGAGGCCGGATCCAGGACTCTTCAAGGCGGCCACTTCCGCACTCTGGCACACAAGACTCGTTCTTAATGGGGTCTCGCCACCAAAAGATCAGGCCTCTTGGAAGACCTTAAAAATTAGGTCTTTCATCCGGCCCCTCACCTCGATTCATTCGGAAGCAGGACGCTTCTGCACATGGAGAGGCAAGGGGCTGGATGTGCCGGCGGCCGCCATCTTAGGGAGGGTTGAAGTAGGCTGGTTTGCCTCTTTCCACACTCTCCCACGTGCCACACGATGGTGGAAATGCACGATGACTGTCAGCTGCATGCTCTGGGGGTGGCGTCAGCAGTGCAGGAGGCTGGATCCCCTTTGGAATGGGTGCTGCGGCCTCCGTACAGCACCCAGGAGATTTGGTTGGCCTGATCCGTCCTCTCTGTGTGTCTGTGGACACGCAGGGCCTCCGAGGATCCGTCCCTATTTCAGATGGATCCTCAGGAGGACGGATCACTGGGAAAGAGATTTTCTTAAATCCATTTCTCAGCAGCAGGTGCACAAGCACCCATAGTCCCTTTCTGCTCTTTCTCTGATCCAGATGAGTGGGTCCAGAATATCCTGGTGCACTGATCCAAATTGTGGGGAGTCAAGAACAGGATCAGCATCATCTGCACTGGTCATGCTGATTTGGTTTAATTCATGCCTCCAGAGACTAGGAATGAAATATTGTACCTTTGGGGCTGGGGGGCGTGAGGGCCGCTGAAAAGCACCTTTGGTGGTTCCTGGGACATGGAGGTGTGTCTCCTGCATGCCTCCAGTGTTCTGGATTAGGGCCTTAGTTCCTCTGGTAGTACCGGTTAAACAGTACTATCAGAGATCCAGATTCAGGGCTGTCTTGATTAATCTGGATCAAGTTCTGTCGAATGCAGACAGAACTGGACCAGCAGGGGCCAGAGCCTACTTGATCCATATTAGGGATGTTCAAGAATATTCAAAGCATTCCAAATTCAACTGCATTTGTTCATATTCAGACATTTGAATTTTAGTGTTTTGAATCATTCGTATGAATTATTCAGACATTTGTATGTGTGTGGATATGTATGCATCTTATTCGTATCCATACACATTTGTACGGATACATGTGGGATGAAAACGAGATGCATACAGGATAAAAACGGGATGTATGCGAATGCATACAGGTGTGTATGGGTGCATACAGATGCATATGGACACATATGTTTGTTGTTGACATTTGTATCTTCAAATACAAATCTAATATTCGTACGAATAGATATGAATGGATTCTAATCAATTTTTTCTATTTGTTCAAATTTGAACATTTGAATATTCAATTTGAATTGAATCAAATCTGAAAACTGAATTCGTGCACACCCCTAATCCATATTAATGTGTGAATGGGAGGCCGAGGATGTATACTACATGGACCCTTAAGCCATCTTAAGGGTCTGTGCACAAAGGGGCTGCGTTTTCTAACCAAACTCTCACCAGCCACACAGAAAGGTGCACCCACTGGAGGGTATATCTGCCTTTTTAGCCCCTGTACATCAGAAAATCCCTTTCTCTGTGTCCACCAGAAATGTAAGAGCAGAGTCTGACCTAAGTAAAGTTGGCAAGGGCTATCAGAAGAGGGAGCTTGATGTGGCTTCAGGATCCTGAACTTCCCTTCAGCAATTCAGGTCTTTAACTCTCCCCCCTGGTTTAGCAGCCACAGATTAGTCATCCTTTTCATATAGGAAGAATTATTCCAAGCTGAATCTGTCTCTACAGACAATGAAAAGAGTCTGAAAATAAAGGTATGGAAACTCCTGAAGTGCCTGGGCAATGGCATAGCCTTGTACATTAATGAAAAGATAGAGTGAACTGGAATGCCTTGCTGCCTCCAGGGGCCTTTCTGCACTTGGCCCCATTGTTTGTTTGTTTGTTGTTTGTTTAAAATATTTATATCCTGCTCCATATCCTAAGATCTCTGGGCAGCTTACATTAAAATTCCAATATACAAACAAAATATTAAATATGTAGTTTGCATGCAGTACGCTGTGAGACAGAGCATCTGTACTTGAAAGGGCCATTTCCAGCTCAGAAAGGGTCCTTTCTTTGCAGGAGCATACTCCAGGCAAACTATGGGTGGAGCATGATTACCTTGACCAGAGATGGCCTTTGCTGTCTCTGGTAAAGCCCATTCACACCCCTATCATCTGAGGTGCTGTGCAAGCCCGCTGGCACCTCAGATGGTCCCAAACGTCCAGGAATTCTTAACTCAAATATGAACTTGCTGGGAATCAAGAGTGAAGGTTTTGCCTTTGTCTTCTGCTTGAGAATGTCCGGAAGCAATTGGTGGACCACTGGGTGGGACAGGATGCTGGGCCAGATGGGCTGTGGCCTGATCCAGGAGGGCTCCTCTTATGATCTTATGTCCTGTGATCCATCCAACCACTTTAGGATTTTCTCTCAGGGTTTACCACCTTAGCCTTTCCTTTTCCCTATACATTCACAAGTTCCTAGCCTCAGGGCCTCTGAGGGATGCATGACAGTTGCATGTTATATGCCACTGAAATACATTCCCAAACATGGAAGGGATGCTTTCTGCATGCTTCCTGTGTTCTGGATCAGGGCACTTGTCCAGTGTTAGAGCAGGTTAAATAGGCCCACCAGTAATTACAATCAGGGGGTGAATTCACACTTCACTTCCCATCCCTAGGAAATGAAGCACTAGCATGCTTTAGATGTCCGTACTTGTGTATGCCGAAAGCATTCAAAACTTAGGCAGCACTTAAGTAAGTGCTGGCTAAGTGAGAATGACTCCCATTATGATGGTCATGAGAGAGCCCCAGTGATGACACTAGCATGCCTGTGTAGAGTCATTGCCTGGGTGACCTGTTTATATTTCAATTTATTTATATTTCAATTTATATGCCGCCCCATACCCAAGGGTCTCTGGGCGGCTCACAGCATTTAAAACAGATGTATAAAAACAGTATCAAAAATAAAACAAATTTAAAAATACAGTTTTAAAAAGACAAAACAGTTAAAAACATCAGCGGTTTTCAGTGAGGAGAAGTGTGGGGAACATTTAACCAAAGGCCTGCGTGAATAGAAACGTTTTCACCGCCTTCCTGAATAAGAACAGAGAAGGGGCCTGACGCACCTCAAGGGGGAGACCATTCCACAGCCTGGGGGCCACCACCGAGAAGGCCCTCTCCCGGGTACCCACCCGCCTGTTGCCCCAGAGTATAATCATGTCTGGGCTGCTGGTCATGTGCTTCCTCCACATTGGTGGAAACCAACCCTGCCACTAGTTTCTGGTGAAGTGCACATGCTTTGTCCTGGAATATTTCCCATGCACACTTACAAGGGTCAGAGCCTCTCTGATCAGGATCACACTCTGGCTAAAGCAGATGGAGCTGTACCAGTCAGGCCCAGAATGCAGAAGTTTACTATGTGGACCCTTAATTCAGATTCTATTTCTTCATCTTCTCCTTTAATTATTAAAATGAACAAAAATTCATATCACTAAAATGAATCTTTTTTATAGTATGTGTTAATGAACTATCACTAGTTGTCCTTTGCTGGTGTGTTTACTAACATAAAATGATTGTAAGGAGTGGGAATATGACAGTATATCTAGGGTCTAAACAGCAGGGGTGTGCCCAAATGCAATTTTTGGTATTTCATTTGGTTGTTCAAATTTGTACGAATAGAGAAAAAATGAATGTATTCAAATTCAAATCGATTTGAATACATTCATATCTATTCACATGAATATTCATTTCGTATTTGATGATACGAATGTCAACATTTGTGTGTGTCTGTAAGCATCCGTACACATCAATAGGCATCCATACACATCCTGTTTTTATCCCAGATGCATCCCATTTTTAGCCCCTACTTATCCGTACAAGTATGTATGGATGCAAATAAGATTTGTATGGATGCGTATGTAATGCGTACATATCTGTACACATACGAATGTCCGAATAATTCGTATGAATGATTCAAAACATTTGAATTCATTCAAATGTTAAAAAATGAATGTATAGACATTCGATTCAAACTCAAATGTCTGAATTAGGACAAATTCAATCAAATTGTTAATGTTTTGAATATTCTTGCACAAGGGGTGTTTTTTCACCGTACTCCTTTAATCTAGATCTAAGAAGATCTGGATCTAAGGAATGGGTACATTCCTTAATCTGGATCTAGTAGATCCAGTTTAAGGGAAGTACCCAATGTGTTTCCATGGCTGCTCTAGCACCCAATAGCAATGGGTGCCAGCCTCCCTGCCATGGAAACACCGGAGCACCCATTTGGAAATCCGAATCTACCCATTAGGGGTGTGCTTATCACCCCAGGTGTTTGGGGGGACAGGGTGTGCAATCTCTGAAGTGGCTTCGAAGTCATTTCAAAGTCACTTTGACGTCTGTGCAAAACAGCTCTATTGAAGTCTGTACTGATTTTTGGAGTGAACTTCGAAGTGACTTTGAAGTGACTTTGGAGTCACTATGGAGTCACTTCGGAGTCACTTCAAAGTTCACTCTGAAGATCAGCACAGACTTCAAAGACGCTCCAGAGCTATTTTGCACAGACTTCGAAGTGACTTTGAAATGACTTTGAAATGACTTTGAAGCTTAGGTTTTGGGGCTCCCCACCATGGGTGTCCCCTCCCCCTAGCCTCCACTAGACCCTAAGCGTGGAAACAGGCTCCCTTTAATCTGGATTTTCTGCCTGAAGACTCCATTGTACACCCCATTAATGAGGTCTACAGAAAATCTGGATTAAAGGCCAGAAAGTACCCATTTGATCCGGATTTCGCTAGCGGCAGTTGAAACAATCAGGTCCCAAATGGGTGCCGTGGTGGAAATGGGGTCATCCAGCTCACACCCAAATGGATTGTTAATGGGTGCAAAAATGGGTACTTTCTGATAGTGGAAAAACACCCATCCTACTAAACAGTACCTTTGGCCTTTGATTCATGACCTGATGCATAACAGAGTGGAGTCACGAAGGTGATCAGCCCAGCCCAGGCTACATGGTCTTCATTGAATCAAAACTGTTGGGCATATAATACATCCTACTCTTGATAAGGAATTTCTGACTTTCTAGTTGCAAATTTCAACTTATAAATGACAGTTGGTCAGTGGCTACGGCCCAATGACATTTGCTAGTTCTCTAATTAGAAAATAGTCTTGCTTATAATACTTGCAAATGTGGCCTTTGCGTGCATGTTCCCCCCTTTTTTTGCTAGCAAGCATGTTTAGTCAAATGTCACTAAAACTCCAAGACAGTTTTTCTCCATGCTGAAACTTTTAATTATGTCTTTTCAAAGGAAGAGCTTAGTTTGCTCTGCTATGCTGCCTTACAAAAGACAACTAATGTTGTTTTTACAAAGCACCAGATTTAGACTTCATTCACATGCATTTTTATATGTATGCATATATTTATTTATTTTTTAAAGCACGTTAACGACAGCTCATAAAACGCACTTAAATTCCAGGGAATGCAATGTGCATTAGAGGTTGATTGGAGATGGGATGAAAATGGAATGAGAACATTAATGCCACTGGCTATCACATCTATGAAGCTTTTCAGTGTCTCTCTTCTTTAACTGCTCAAACAATCTCTGCTCCAAGCTAGTGCCATCTAAATATTTGGACTATTAATGCCAATGCACCCAGAGTGTATGTTGCTCTGAACACAGTGGTTGTACTTCTGAATAGATATGCACAAGCTTGTGCTGTTACCAGAGAAGGATTAGTTGCTAACTTTAGTTACTAATAGGTGCTCCAGAATTGCTTTGTCTGTTTGCACTGGGTTAGTGGCAACATTAGCTAGATTTTAAAGGGGGTTATATAAACTCTTGACTCATAAGGCTATCAAAGGCTATTAGATATGGTATATATTTGGTACCACCAGTGAATTGGAAACATATGCATGGGTCTTTCAGAAGGTGCCATAGGTATGCCAAGAATCCTGCATACCAATGCATTCTTCACTGGCCACACAGTTTCTAAGGTGGACCGCTCCTGGGTACATTCCCAGGTTGGGTCCCATTCCAGCCACCACCATGCAGACAGGTGATGGTTGCATCTGGAATTTATGCTGCAAAGTTTACATGCATTTCATGGCTGCAGCATGATGTGGGTCAGCACCATTGGTGCACATGATGCTGATCCAGCCCAGGCCTCCCATGGTTGGGATTAGTGGGCCAGAATATTTTGGACCCCGTTCTCTTGACCAAAGGCAGATAAGTGTAGAAAGGCTCATAGAGGAAGAGGAAGAGGAAGTGGCTTTTCTACCCAGCTTTTCTTACCCATTTAAGGGGACTCAAAGCAGCTGACAAACCTTTTCTATTCTTCTCCCCACCACAGACACCCTGTGAGACTGGTGGGACTGTGAGAGCTCAGAAGCGATCTGTGACTAGCCCAAGGTCACCCAGCTGTTGTCATGGAGGACGGTGGATTCAAAGCTGGTATTCCCAGATAAGAGTATGGCTCCCTAACCACTAGGCTCATGGACTCATATAGTGATGAAATTATAAGCCACACTTGCTTTTTCTCATTTACACAGAACATGCTAGAATTTAGGGAGATTTCCAAACTAAAATAAAGAGCTACTTTCCATATTTGATACAAATTCACCTATTTTATTTTATGATGAAAAGACACTAAATGTTGTTTATTGTCTAGCCGAGAAGTTTAGTGATGTTGCAGAGCTGAAATAAAAAGTGATGGTTTCATGTACATTTAGCTAAATATTTGTATATCCTTATACCAGGTATGTATCTCTTTTTATTGTCACCTGAAGTACGGCATTATAAAAATGAAATATTCAGCCCTGTACCTCCACATATTATGAGACTATAATTTTGTTTCACTGTTCTAATGACAAGGAGAAGCCATTCATATGCACTTCTTATGGTTTATGCTGCTACCTGAAACCTTTTAGGCATGCTTGGGATAAAAACAAATTACATCCATAAGTCTTGTGCAGATGCAAGAAACAGCTGTATCCATGTTAAAACACGCTCACAGACATTTTGGCAAACAATTATTTATAATTCTTTAAATCTAGACCCCTTAATTTCTGAAAGGGGGAAAAACAGTAACAGAGAGGGTGGAAATGCCCTGGCCTGGGCTAAAACAGAATAGAACTGGCACAGCTCTGAGGCAGACAATGCCAAATGTGCCTTCCTACTCATACTGATACTTTTCATCACACAAATAGAGCAGAAGCCTAACTTTCAGTTATGGAAATCAAACAGAAACCTAAATGTTTAAAATCTCTTTTAAAGGGGAGACTTATGGTAATCATTTTAAGCCATGGTTTGCATTTTAAAATGCACTTTTCTATTGTCTGGTTTCCAAGTAATATTTCAGACTATTGTTTAATGTCTGCTAAATATTTTACAGCATTCCATCCACCTTGGTGTACTCTATTAAAACCTTTCCATGGCTTAGCCTTTCCCTAAGGAATCCCACAGATTAATCACTGGATGTGTTGTCAGCACTGTAGGAGATGCTTGTAAACAGCTTTTGCTAGCACTTAATTAAACTAATGCTTTGCTTCTGAAGGGTGAGATGCATTGGAGCCCACAGGATCAACATTAGACACCCCTCTGGTTACTCCATCCATTTACATAAATCCTATTGCCTTAGTACCTGGATTTGATGCCTCCAACTGTCAAAAAGTACAGAGAGGGTTTTTTTTTCTTTTTTCTTTTTGGTGGTGGTGGGGGGGAGGACGAAATCAAGGATAGATAAAGTAGATTTATTAGGTAGGATTGACTGAGAAATTAGGGGTTGTTCATATCATCTTTTTTCCAGAAATGGTGCAGAGCAAGACCATATTGCAAGTGTTATGATAAGGAGAAACATAAATCTGTGGCAACGTTTGCATTTTGCACCATCACTGCATAAAACCATCAGGAGAGCAATGGGTAATAGCAGAAACGCAACTAGGGTAGGTTGCAACATCTGGGCCTCTTTGTCCTTGAGACACAGCGTTTAAGAGGGGACCTAATTGAAGTATGTAAAATCATGCACAGTGTAGAAAAGTTGGATAAAGAATTTTTATTTCCCTATTGAACAACAGTGGAACCAGGGGGCACTCTATGAACCTGATGGGCAGAAGCCTTAGGACAGACAAGGGGAAGCTTTTTTTTTTCACCTAGAGGATCCTCAGTCAATAGAATTTGCTGCAGAATGGCTTTAAGATGGGGTTAGATAAACTAATGGAGGACAGGTGTATCAGTGGCTACTAAAATACATGCCTAGACACAGCCTCCAGGTTGGAGAGACAGACAGGATGCTTCTTGGCAAAGTTCTGCCTGGCAGCATCCAAACTCAGAACAAGAGCAACTGTGGACAACAGACAGGATCATAGGAAAACAAGAATCATTGTATCTTAAATTCTAAAAGGGAAAAAACCCTCAAATAAACCCAAAGAATATACATATTCTTTTTCTAATATGGTGAGCTGAAATAATAATGTATTTTTATTTTCTGATTTTGGTCTGTGACCGTAAATAAAATTCATTCATTCAGGATGCTTCTAAAGGCCATTTGCAAGAATTTGAGAACAGGTGAAGGTTTTGGCATTGTCTTCTGCTTGAGAAAGCTGAGAAGCAATTGGTGGGCCACTGTGTGAGACAGGATGCTGGACTAGAATCACAGTACCTCCTCTGTTCCTGGGTGAGGCAGGATCTGCAGAGGAGGAAGCTGAGAAGTATTACAGCCATAGCATCTTCTCCCTATTGCATTAATAGAACAGAAATGCAGTTATTGGTAATGCAGAGCATGCTGTCTGCATGCCTCTGTTTCTTGCAGTCAATTGCAAATACTGGTTTTTGAAACTGGCAGCAGGGAGAGTGCTTTGAAGGGCTCTGAGAGCTCTTTAAACCATTCATTTGCTAAAGTGTTATAAAAGTATTTATTTCAGCATGGTGGTGGTGGTGGGGAGATCATGGCACCCCTGAAGAACGCTGCCCTCTTTCTCAATATTGAATGTTCAACAAAGAGGCAGTGTTATATAGACACTTCACTCTCACTCTGCTATTAATCATCCTGTGTTGGATTGTTTATCCATTTTCAATCAAATTCTTACGTACAATGTTGTTTAATGAAATTTATTTGGGGAAAAAATTGATTTTAAAAAAGTGCCGAAATGGCATCATGACAATTCTACCAAAAATCCTTCCTCATGCAGATTTTCCCATAAAGCCTTGTGATATCCAAGAAACACTATGTAATGATTTGCTAATGGAAGGTGAGTATGAAAAGGACCCTCGTGAATTATGTGATTAATAAATCTAGCCAGCATGCAGCTCACACTGATGAATGGATTACAACTATGGATGTACATGAATATTCATAATGTTAGAAATTTTTATGAATTCATATGAATTCAGACATTCAGATTCGAATTGAACATTCGTATGAAGCTTCATATGGGATTCATATGCGTTCGTGTGGGATTCGTATAGGATTCCAAGGTGAAAGGGGGGTAAAGGGACTGAGTAATAGGGGTGTACATGAATGCAATTTTTGGGATTCAATTAGATTTGAATCAAATATCTGAAAATTAAATTAAATTCAAATTTTAAAATTCAAATTTAACCAAATTCGATTTGAATTAAGAAAATTCAAATCTATTTATTTGAATTTTTGGTTTGAATTTTCACTTACGAATGTCAACAACATTGTTACGCATCCTGTATGCATCCGTACACATCTGTGCATGCCCGTATGCATCCTTTAGTTATCTGGTGTGCAACCCATTTTCCTCCTGTATGGATCTGTACAAATGCATAAGGATGTGTGAAAGATGCTTATGTACAAGTAAGCATAATGTATGACCCTGTACACATGCCAATGTCTGGATAATTCGAACAAATAGATCCAAAATTTGAAATTAATTCCAATTTTTAAATTTGAATTTATGGACATTTGCTTCAAATTGAATGTTGAAATTCAGACGAATTCAATCAAATTTTGAATACCTTCGAATATTTGTGCACACCCCTAATAAGCAATAATGTTGTGGCTACATCTGCTGCCTGCAGAATTAAACCCTCTCCAGAACCAAGCATGTGGACTGGGACTCAGGCTGACATGAGGTCTTTTCGCATTACAGCCAAACGGCTGTAATGCAATTTAGCTAAGACAGTCTGGGATGGTTTCCCCATCTGCATGAAGGCAGGTAGGAACGTGTTTACATGCATTCCTACCTGCCTACATGTGAACGGGGAAACCATCCCAGACTGTCTTAGCCTAGAAAGGCCAGATAGGGCTGGGACGCTCCTCCCAGGCCTGCCCGCCATTGGGTGAGAACACCCAGGGATGGGCGGACCTGTTAGGGACCTTCCTGCACAATGTAGGGGACCAAATTGGGTCCCCTACAACTGGCAGGAACCCACCTGGACACCCACCCACCCAGGAGCCTGGGGGGGAGTGCACACGCGTACACCTACCTGCTGCCTGTGCTGGGCCCGAATGACCCAGCTCAGGCGGCACCGCATGGCCTCTGATTGGCATGTACTAGATGCATTCGAGACCCCCTCATGTGAAAAGGTCCATGGGTGCCAATGAAAAGGAACTTGTCCACCAATGGCAGGGCTAAGATGTGCACAAATTATTCATCAGGTTCACAATTCGTACAAATTCCAACATTCACATTTAAATCAAATATTGGCTATATTCAAAGACTGATATTTGAACGTGAAGTGAATGCTTTTGTGCATTTGTTCAGTGCTTCGTTATAATTGCAAGGGGGGGCAGCAAAGTGGCTGCCCGGTCACAGCTGCCATGGATTCAGAGTGGATTCAAAGTGGATTGGAAGAGCATTCGCAACAGATTTGAATCCTACCCTATTCAAAGTGGCTCTTTTTGCACAAATGCAAATTTCCTTTGCATTTGCTTTGATCCAAAAATTTGTACATATCCCTAGGTGGGGCTATAACAAAGTGAGTCAATTTTGGAAGCAAATTGGAAACAAATTAAAGGTGTTGACAAGAGAATTGATTATGTTTGATGCATATAATATAAGGCTGAAAGAAAGCTATACAGTGTAAGATGACTATAGTAACTATGGGCCTTTCTGCACCTTTGTTAGGCATAAAAACAGGCAAAGAACTGGGATGGATCAGGTGTCCACTCCTTGGAATACCTGATAAATCCCAACCTTACCCAGTACTTCACCAAGTACTGGGTGTGATCGCAGCTATACAAGCAGTAGGAATGTGCACAAATATTTTTTTGCATTTGATTCTTATCAAATTGAATGTAAGAAAATTAGTATTCAAATGTGGTAGGATTCATATTTGATACAAATATTCAATCCCATAGGAATCCCATAGGAATGCATACAAATAGCTTACGAATCCCATACAATGCTTCATATGAAGCTTCAATATGAATTTGATTCAAATTCGAACGTCAATCTACAAATGTGCCAACATTCAATTCAAATTTGAATGGCTAAATTTGGCCGAACGTTGAAAGTTATTATTATTCATGCACATCCCTAACCAGTAGTGATCACTTCGTCATGGCAATGGCAGTGATGCATCTTTGTCCAGAACAGGTGCAAAGGCTGTGTGCTGCCCTCCCCCATGCATCTTTGTCCAGAAGAGGTGTAAAAGGGCATACTAGCTGCAACTTACCAGCTAGCACTATTTAGCCAGGGGACAGCCTGGAACGGAAGCAGCTCTTCTGAACAGTGTGGATGTTCCCCTTAGGCTAAGTGTGTAAAATTCATAACAGAAGGTTTGAAAGGATGGGAAAATCTAGTCTTTGGGGGAATAGGACAGGAAATTATCAGAGAGAACAATTGAAATAATTTTGTACATAAACAGCAGTCAGCTATGAATCATTTATAGAAAAAAATGTTTTGGGTCTGAAGTGGCATAGGGTCATTCAGAGATTTAGAAACTGAGGCCTTTTCTGCAGTTCATGGGTTATTTCAGTCCACATAACATGGCATAGAAGTCATGTGCCATGCAGGAGCTAGCTGGGGAAGCATCATATGCACAAAGGACCTTAGTGTCTTCGGCAGTATCCAGATTAGTGGAATAAAACCTGCTGTTAGAGAAAAAAGCACAGTGTACCTGCTGTGAAGCCACGACGCGCTGTCCGAACTCTAGCAGCCTTCCTGCAGCTTCCTCCTTGGCAGCTGCAATACTTCCGTGGTGCACACTGTGAGGGACATGTCACGTGGGATGGGGCAGCCAATGTGAGCTCAGCTCTCATTCACTGTTCTTGCCGTCCTATCTGGACTGGCAGGAACATTTGAATTTGCCTGATGGTGTGGAGCGAGTGTCCATCATTCCGCAGTAGGTAAATGCAAAGTAGCAGTGTCATAATGCGTCACTCTACACAGTATTAGACATCAGGTGTGATACCCACGCCCCAACTGTGCATCAAAATGCACAGTATCTGTAAGTCTGGACACACCGTTTGTTAAATGGAATGCATTTCTTTCACAAAGGTTCCATTATATGACATAAACTGCTTACGTCGATACATGCAAAAAGACAACAATAGATTATTACCTCCTCCAAAATCACTTAACTCTCCTGATTTGTAGTATAGATTTTTATTTAGGTGAGATGTTATCATTTGAAAGACATAATTTTCAATATCTTTTGACCTTCCTGAGTTCTGTAAAGCATTTCATATTGGTCCAATACATACCCCTTGTAACATGTTCAAGAATACAGGATCTGCAAATTTGTGAAATAATTTTTTTTTGTTTTCAGTACTTTTCTTTCCAAAGTTTGTTTAACTTTTACCTAATTTGACTTGAACAGAAAATGTGAATGTACCTCTCCTTTCACACACACCCATCCCATAAAACATTCAATATGTCAAGTTATTGGTGACAAACATGAAATTTACCTAAGTTGCCAAGTAAATGTTCAAAAAGGTCTGGCAACAGAATGGGTGATGAGCAAATAACTCTATCACTGTTTATTTTAAGAGACAGCTCAAATTGCACATTAATCCCTAGATTCTGAAACATGCCTTATTTATAGGTACTATTCATATAGGGGCCACATATTTTCTATACTTTCTCAAGCAAATCTCTTTTTCAAAGTCCACACTCATAGTTTATTCATATGTCACATTCCTTCCAGCCATGTCCCTGCTAAAAGCATTTTCCAGAAAAGGAGTAAAATGGAACCATGAGAATACAGATACAAAAGATAGTACAGCACAACACTAGCAATTTACCAGCATGTAGGTCTTTGACATGAGAGAGAGAGAGAGAGAGAGCATCTAAGGCAATATTCCAATAGAGGCAGGATGTAGGGGTGAACCGGAAAAACTTGTACAAGGTACATGCAAGACACCACTGGACTGAGAGATGCAGAAAATAAATGCCACATGCCTTGGGGCACCTCCTGACCCTGAAAACGTCACTGTTGTGGAGGATCCCGGGCCACTTTTATACCAGACTTGAAGTGGCCCCAGAAGATGGCTCTGTGTGTGTGCATGCACACACGCAGCACAAAAACAGGCCAGATGGAAATCATGCTGGTAAATACTCTACGCTCTTCCTCATCCATTTGGCATGCAGATTTCCTTGGACTGCCAATGGATGATCCATCCAGAGGACCACCCTTAAAAATATGGGCTGTCACCATGGATGGATGGGTGGATGGATGGATGGATGGATGGATGGATGGGTGGGTGGATGGATGGGTGGGTGGGTGGATGGATGGGTGGGTGGGTAACAGTATGCATGAACCTAATGTAGGAAATCCAGTTTCCTGCTTTCATGTTAAAAAAAAGGAAAAGGCTTAACAGTGCTTCAGGAATTTATTAGCCTTTCCAGTTGTGCATGCATTTATCAGTTGGATATGAGTATTGATTTATTGTAGCTGTACTATTTAATTTGTCTTATAGATATAATTTAGGCTTTTAAGTCTTTTCAAAATGATTTTTTTTGGCCTGGCAAGCTTGTGTCCCACAAAGCAGCATGATGCCTCCATGTATAGGAATGTGCCAGGTGCTTAACAATCCTTCTGCCTGGTTTTGTAGACGCAGGAAGAAGCAAAAACAACAACAGCAAATCAGTGTGGGATAAAGACCTTAGAGGTGCCATTTATGTTTGAATGATGGCCTTCATTTACTTCAGCTTGCTTTGAATTGGGTTACTGTAGCAATAATTCATAACTGTGTCTGCATATCCTTTTCTGGAAAATGGATAGTTTGTGATGAGGCCCTAAGGTCACACTAGACTATGCTTGTCCTGTCATAGGCAGGGAAATAGCTGGGACCTGACCTCAAGCCCAGTCTTTACTGCAGCAAAATGAAGGTCAGCAGTCCAAAAGCAAAAGGCAAAACTCACTATCACAGGTTCTGAGATAATTCAAAAGACAGAGTCAGGTAAGGAACCAGGAAACATATAGAGAACAGGAGGTTGCAGACACCAAAGGCCTATTCGCATGAGGGCCTCTCAAACACAAGTACATAGGGATGGAGCAAACACTCTGGGATGGAGCATTCGCTTTGCTGGGCTGGCAGTTCCATTTGGAACTGCCCCATCCCATCCCAGGGCACCTACTCGTGTTTGGGGCGTAGAGCATAAAATCTCTCTCTACCTCTGGCCCAGGGCATTCCCAGTTGTCCCGTCCCATCCCACAGTCATATGGAAGGGAGAGAATTCACACTCTCCCTCCTGCGCAGCTGGGGGCCCCACCCCCAGCAGCCACTATTGGTAGATGGGGCCCAAGCTGTCATTGCTTAAGACCAGAGGCGCTGACAGTGTGAGGCCAATGTACCGCATGGAGTGGTACATTGCCCCAACTAATTTCGACCACCATGGCAAGGTAAGTGGTCACGCAGCTGGGGGGAGGGTGCCATCCCCTGGGTGCCAGTGGGCACCTAGGGGAGGCCTGGCAGCTGAGGCAGCCCAGTTTGGGCTGCCCCAGCTGCCAGCACACCGGGACAGATCTTCGGCCTCCGCAGGCTCTAGGTGACCTGATTGGCTCATCTAGAGTCTGCAGGAACCCACTCCGGGCACTCCCAACCCAGGCTGGGGCCTAGCAGGGGCGCATGCATACATCTGACTTGCCTTGTTGCTATCAGGTTCAAAGTGGCAGGCCCAGCCACCAGGGTTGTGCATCTGTGTGTGCCACCTGCTCTAATTGGCCAATTACCTGCCCCTGCAGAAAATACCTGGCATTGAACGCCTGGTATGTTTGTTTGGACTTGGGTTTCTGATTCTCCTGCCTCTTTGTGATTTACATGCATCTTAGCTATAGAAGCAAATTCTGAACTGATGTAGGGAGCACACGGATATTAGAAAGATTTGAAGATCGACATTTGAATTTGAATGAAACAGTCATTTCAAAATTGAATCCTACCACATTTGAAGGGATTTATTTGAACGAATACAAATTTTCTTCCATTCAATTTGATATTAATCAAATACAAAACAAACAAACATTCATGCACATCCCTACTGATGGAATCTGCATCTGAGTCAGAGACAGTCTGCAAAGGATACAAAGTCACAATGGGGAAGGTTAGACCAAGTTTTTAGGCAGGTCTTATTTCAATGCACGTTGTGAGTCCAGAAAATTACAACTAATATTGTGGAATTAGAAGACTGAGTCATATAGGGACACTGACTTTGGTGGTAGACTTCTTACAAGCTGAATCATTGTGGGATTAGAGTATTAAAATGTATTCCACAGCTATACTGGCAGCATCTAGGATGTTGCCAGTATACTTGGGTAGGCACCATTTGCACTGCTTCCATGTGAAAGCTGTGTGTGTTTTGTGTGTTTGGATCAAGAGTAGTTCTCAAAGTCTGGCACCAAGCTAGCAGGATCTGGGGCTGCCATTATTGTAAGGTCATTCCAGAATGAATATTCCCAAACACAATTCTAGATATTTAAAACCAGGAATTGGTTACCATGTTGTCCTTGATTGGATTCCAGGTTGCCTTTTGCAATTGGTTGATTCAAGCACTGAATTAAACTATTTTTCTGGAAGTATGGGTGCAAAATTCAAGGCAAAATGTTCTGCAAAATGGAAAGGCATTATTTTGAGTTCCAAGACACATTATTTTCCTGGGAGAAAAAGGAGTCACCCTTTCACACTAGTATTCATAATCAAATCTGTTTGCCATAGCCAAGATAAAGCAAGAAAGCACAAAGTGGTACAGAGATAACCATTTTTAAAGGTCCAACCAAGTGGTGTGGTTGGCTTTGAAGCTCTTATCTGGATTTAGAGGAGTTCATTCTCTGCCATTCTAATGACCTATATCAAATGACCTATGTGAGACCAACATCAGTTCCCCTGAAGAGATAAGCTTGCAGATGAATTGCAAAGCAGCTGCATTTCTGCTGTATCAGAGCGGCCTGGGGCTTTTTACAAAAAGCAGAGCAAACATTATTCCTTTTTTTAAAGACACAGCCACTTTGAACTGTTTTCAAACAGCTTATCAAATGTTCATGTGCATTCACATCAAATGTGAGCACTTCAGGTAAACATTGGGAGCGTTTGGTTTGAAAACTGACATTTAAAACATCCCCAATGCATTATAAACTGAGTTTGACAAGTCAAAAATATAAAATATATCAAGGATCCACTAAAGAGCAGAGGAGAAAAACATAGGTATTTTTCAAAGAGTCACTGGAAAACATCTATGGTGTGTACCTGGTATATATAACATTAGAATCAGGGGGCACTCTATGAAGTTGATGGGTAGGAGAGTTGGATCCGACAAGGGGAAGTATTTCTTCACCCAGAGGGTCATCAGCTTATGGAATGTGCTGCCAGAAGAGGTGGTGACAGCTACCAGTCTAGATGGCTTTAAGGTAGGGTTAGACAAATTTATGGACGACAGATGTATCAATGGCTACTAGAATGAATGGTTAGGTTCATCTTTCAGGCTTCCGGGGGGGGGGGGACAGGATGCTTCTAAGGCCATTTGCTGGGATTTGAGAGCAGCAGAAGGTTTGTCCTTGTCTCTGCTTGAGATGCCCATGAGCATTTGGTGGCCCACTGTGTGAGATGGGACACTGGACTAGACGGGCTGTGGCCTGATCCAGCAGGGCTTCTCTTATGTTCTTATGAAAGTTGTTCCAAAGCCTGGGGGCCACCACTAAAAATACCAGCTCCTTTTATCGACAGCTCCATAGGTTTCATGAAGTAGCTAAGTCTGGAAAGATAATAAAATCATGTTTGATGCTCCAAAAATGCTGCCAACTGATCAAATCATTGTAATAAGGGGAAGTGGGGGATACTGTTGTTAAAATGATTGGAAAATGATTTTGAAAAAAAAATATATGGAAAAAAATGCTGCCAACTGGACAAGTGCCATCTGAAGTCACTAACAGAACCTAGTCAAACCAAATAAACAGCCTCCTCTTCCTCCCTCTCCTTCTCCCTCTTCCACACGGGAGGAGGAGAAGAGGCTTCAATCTTCAAATGTGGATTAGCAGTGATTGCAACAAAAGAACATTGAGCAAGCTTCCCATTTAAACAAGCTGAGCAGCATGCTTGGATTTTGGACTGTAAGGATGTGGGAGAATTGTGGCTTAATCTCATATGAATAAGTGCCAGTAGTTAATTATAATTCTGGTGTCTTTAATTTTCATTATGTATATATTTATGGGATAATGCCAATAGAAAAAAAATGTGTTGCTGCTGGGATAACAGCATCAAACTGCTAAATAAATGTTACTGCCCACTGCCTTCTCTTTAGCTCAGCAGGGAGCAAAGAAATACACCAATTATGGCTTTCTACACTTTTTATTGTTCTTTCCAACTGTGCAGAACAGTCCTTTGATTGATGCTCCATCCACTATGCTTCTTCCAATTAAAAGCAACTGATTATGCAGGGGGGACAGCATTTTACTGACATGAAAACATTCTTTTTCTTTGGTGATCTTGCATTGTTACCATTATGGTGCTTGGTCTTTAAACATGTGAATTTAGATATTTTACTTTCATAACTTTGGGAAACATGAAAAAGATATATTTTTAAAAAAGTTGTGCAGAACCAGAGCAATATATTGGCACACCAGTAAAGAACTGACTGTTTGGTCTAAATCAGGTTCTAAAATTCTGCCCTCTTGTGTATATACAAGTATATCTCCCTTTTCTACCTATTTTCTCTCCTGGTTTTCTCTTCCACTTCAGACCAAAGACAATCAAGGCAGCGGAAACGTCATTTCTGGCCAAAGGAACAGCAATGCCAATCACTTTGGCTCTTCCCAACCCCTATACTGTCCTATTCATGGTAGAAGTGTAAAACTGGCTGAATTTTGTGAAATCCAGAAATTTGAGTTTTCAGAATTTTCACATTTGAGTATCTAGCCCATTCCACAAAAATGGTCCCAATTTCAAAAGAAACTCAGATTTAGCTGAATCTTGTAATGTGTCCTTCTCGTGACAACTATTCATTTGCTATGTATTTCTGTGCTCAAGCAGTGCTTGCATTTCAGTAAGGCTTCACCAAAACTGTGTCTTTAAGTGTTTGGAATCCCACTTGCATCATCCATGAACCATGTTGGCTAGGGATGATGGGAAACGCAGTCCATCTGGAAGATACCGCATATGAAAGCTGCTGACCCTCAAAAGCTGGACTTGAGCCCTAGGCGTTTGCCCCAAGTCCATGTAGACCTGACTATGGGTGTGCACAAATATTCAAAATATTTGTTATTCATATGGATTTAGATGAATTTGGACATTCATATACAAATCAGACATTCACACTTTACTATTCATATGAATGCGAATATTTCAAGTTACTCATATGAATAATTCAGACATTTGTTTGTGTACGGATATGTACACATTGCGTATGCATCTGTACACATCTTGTGCGTATTCGTATGCATCCATACGGATACGTATGGGATGAGTACAGATGTGTACGAGATTCGTATCATTGGATACATATCTAATGTATTCATATCGGTTAAAATGTCCAGACATTCATTTTCTTTATTTCTACGAATTTAGATTTTTTGAATATTTGATTCATTATGAATTGAATGTCAAAAATTGCATTCATGCACACCCCTAGACCTGACCTTTTGTCACACACACAAACACAGAGAGGGAGAGGGAGGAAGGGAGTTAGTTTTCCAGTCACTAGTGGTGGAAATGTATTTTCTGGAATGGAACAGGGGGGTGTTCAGAAGGGTACATGCTTCCCTATTCTTATTTAGCAGTACTTCGAATTCTACTGCTGAAATGGGTCCCTTGGGGCTCGGAGGCCAGGAATGGTTGAGCTTCAGAGTAGCACAGGGCTGCATGGCTCCTGTCCTGGAACAGGCTGTCCAAGTGTGAATAGTCTTATCCTGGGACTACTGGACTGTTCTAGCAGAAACCCAGTCCAGTCAGAGTAGTTCTAGCCCCCATAATTGCAGAAATGGCCCTAGTGGCTTCCACACATCTCATCTAATCTCCTGTACATAGGATTATTTTGTAGGCCATTGAAATTTGTGGGGTGAGACACTAAAGCTGTATTAGACTTGTCAGAATATTCCATTTTGGTTCTGCTTTGGAAGTGGAATGAGTGTGCTTTGGAGCAAAGCAATTGGAATCACAGAAGTGAAGGAGGCTGTAGCTGCCTTCCAAAAGAAGAGGTTTTATTCTTGTGGTTGAAAGCCAGCACTAGCTAAACACACAAGTGTATAATACAGAGAGATGTGCATGCAGGTATGAAATGAAGTACAATATACAACTTAAAAACTACCTAACATTCCTATAATCCTGCAAAACAGGAAGGGGGAAAATCCACACAGGAACAGCTAAGGCAAAGATAAGGTACGAGGCAAAATAGCAAGGCAAAATAAGGCATAAGAACAAGGATCCATTCCAACACTAGGGCTGCATCCGCACGGCATGCCTTAATTCGGTTTAACGAAACTGAAATAATTGAACCGGAACGAAACTGTCTCCACCGGCTTTCAAGTTGATCCGTGTCAACGGCATCCCGCCAGCAACCTTATCTTGGATTCAATCTTCGGAGGCCCCACGGCAAGTCCTCCCTGCCCATTGCCAGTCAGGATTGTGCCCACCCCCTCTCTCTCATTGCTGTTCCCTCCCAGGATCAGCCCCTCTCACTTAGTTCAAAGTAACAGAGATCAGACCTCTCCCTCATGGCTGTGCAGCTCTCCACCTCCTTTCCTCTGCACCACCTTTCCCTTCCCCTTTTCTTCCAGCTTTGTGCTCTTCCCTCATCACCCCCATCGAAGAAGTCTGGATCCCCCTTTCCCACCAATGCTTCCCTGGTGCTGAGAGGCTGGGCTGGAGGGGACCGAGGGGCTTTTTTCATTGCTCAGGGCACACAGCAGCAGCAGCAGCAAGTAAAGCCCCATTCCTTTAAACATTAATACAGAATCTCAGCTGCTTCCCCTCCTTTCACTTTCAAAGGTCTGAACTTCTGAAATTGCGCAAATTCGCAACATTGTTAATCGGGAGTGAAGGGGCTTTCTTGCTACACTGTAGCGCTGCTCTGTGAAGGCTGCTCCAAGAAGTTCAGGCTTGCAAGAGAAAGGAGGGGAAGCAGCTGAGATTCTGTATTAATGTTTAAAGGAATGGGGCTTTACTTGCTGCTGCTGCTGCTGCTGTTTTGCTTCAGATCAGGCAGATCAGGCAGGGAACCCCCCCCCCCCATGACGTGCCCAGCATACGGACAGCCATTGGATACAGTGCGATTTGGGGAGGGACACCCTGAACACGGAATCTCATCCCTTAACACGGTACTGTCCACACAGTTAAAAAGGAAACATGTATCGACGCACGATTCGGAGTGAGACCTGTTGAAATCAGGATTTAACGTGGTTTAACACGGAAATAGCGTGTTAAGCTGAACTGCCATCTGAACTGGGAGAACTCAAAACGTTTTGAATTTGAGATAACGATGCCGTGAAGACGGGGCCTAGGGGTGTTTCCACATTTGCAGCCGAAAAATGGATCTAAGAAGATCGGTTTTTTAGTGATCCAACCTCCCAAGGATCCATCCCTATTTCGGATGGATCCAAAGGCCCTTGCACATCCGCACATGTGCGGGGAGGCAGGATCCGGCAAGATGGATGGTCTGGGTGCTGTGCCTTCTGCACAGAACCTATTCCAAAAGTCTGCCAGATTCCCATACTGCTGACACTGCCCCCGGAGCCTCGGGACTAGAGCAGGCAGCTGCCAGTCACTGTGTGTTTCTGGCGGCATGCAGCATGCAAGGGAGGAGCTTCCAAGGCAGGCCGTCCTGCTTCCACACCTCCCAACATGGCGCCCACTGGGACATCCATCCCTTCACCTGGTCATGTCTGGAAGCATCTTGCTTCCACACGGATCCAGGCAAAGGGACAGACTGAAGACCTAATTTTTGAGGTCTTTGTTTTAAATTGGTTTTTGGTGGCGGGACCCATTTTAGAAATGGTTCTCACTTGCTAAAATGTGGAAGCGGCCGCCATGAAGCATCCCTGAAGAGGTCTGCAGTGAAGAAGCTAACAAGGTAAGTGTTTTAAATCTGTATTAGGAGGGTGGTTAATCCAGTTTCCGCACCCAGTGTAGAAACATCCTAGGATAATTATACAGTTTAGGATACAAATGTCATATGAGGAGATAAAGTAATGTGCACACATTTGACCTATCCAGAGTGAATCCTTTTTCCAGGTGCTATACAAGCCATTGTCCCTAATCAAGGACACTACCAATCTACCAAGCAGCTGTGTTAGATTAGCAAAGCTGGGCAAGTCTGAACATGTCTCTGTATGTCTTGTGCAGGAAGATAGCCCAAGACCTTAATAATTCATTCTCTAACAAGACTAACTGACCTTAACCTCATAGCTTCATTCAGACAGCACTTACTTAATCCTCATTATCTGGATAATCTATAATAAAGCAAGGATAATTCAGAATCTGTCTGAATGTGCTTTATCCAAATAATGCATATTCAGTAAGTACTGTCTGGATGAAGCTCTTATGACCACGTAATGCTCACTATGAAAAATGTTCCCTTTTAAAAATAAAAGCAACAAGAACAACCCCAAAATATAGTTTCAATATTCTAATGTTTGCTGTCTTTTTTCCTGGTAAGGATCAGAAAAGTTCATTTTTATTTTATGATTAGTGGTCTGGAAACCATGTCCTACGAGGAACGGTTGAAGGATCTAGGAATGTTTAGCCTGCGGAAGGGAAGACTGAGAGGAGACATGATCATGGTCTTCAAGTATCTGAAGGGCTGTCACAGTGCAGATGAATCATCCCTATTCTCACACAATATGGGTGGACTAGAAATAATGGTATGAAGCTTCAAGGGAGAATATTGATTAGATATTAGGAAAAACTTCCTGACAGTGAGGGCAATCAGTCCATGGAATAGGTTGCCACAGGAGGGAGTTTGCTCTCCTTCACTGGAGGTCTTCAAGCAGAGGCTGGGCCCACATCTGTCTGGGATAGTTTAGGAAATCCTGCAATGAGCAGGGGGTTGAAGTCAATGACCCTGGAGGTCCTTCCAACTCTATGATTCTATATTCTTATTTTCATTTTTTTTTTAAATGACTCCATTCCATTTGTACCAATCTTTACTGTGCTATTTGAATGAAAAAATGTGCATGTACATTTAGTGTGTTATATCCAATTCTGAAGTACCTATGCTAATAAGAAAATATATAACATTTAACTTAATATAAGGAGAACAGAGAAGCCTATTTGAATGAAAATTCATTCAGCAGTTCTTTAAAAATTAGTTCACAGTTGAAATTACCCCCCCCCATTTCTATTTTCTTATACAGAAACATGGGACACTAGTTTATCCCAAATGATGCCATTACACCATCTACTTCCAAATAGTCATCATTTTCTATAGGAGACTTTCCAATAGTTTATTTCCTGGTTCTAGCTTGAGTTAACAAAGATTGAATCAAGAAACGTCTGCTTCCAACATCGGTAGATACTCTGTTATTTAGCTATAACTTTTCCTTTTATGTTGGTAGGACAGATTCTGCCCTGGTGGTCCAGTTTTGGCTATCTGCAGTATAGGCTACATATTAAGCTCCAGGAAGGTAGGGCAGAATTAACAAGGATAAATTGATTTTACTCATTTCACTTTAATAACACCCCAATTAACAACTCACATTTTAAACATAGTACAAATCACACTCTGCAGGGAATCGTTTCCCAATGCAAGTTCCTTCAAGCAAGCCGCTATAAACACTTAATGAAGAAATGTCTGAAGTCAAGACATGAGGGTTAATTCGCCCCTCTTTTAACAAAGATCCATCATCAGTATCAAATTACTAGCAATCATTAATATTTTAGAATGATCACAGATGGTGCAAGAAGAGAGGAAGAAAATCTACAGGTTCAAAATCCAATTTTCCAAGTGGAAATTAGAAAAGAGTGAAATTCATTAAGGAAACCATTTTTTATGATGACAAGTTTATTGGGGAAAAATGTTCCTACCTTTTTCTCCCCTGCAGTCATTAGTAAACAGAAGCATAATGATTAGCACCTTTTTATTTTCTTTAAAAAAAAAACAGTTTTCTGTTGTTCAGCAAGGTTTCTAGGCAAGTTTGGACATGGGCAGATCTGTTGCAAATAATCTCAGATTCAACAGGTCTAATAAAAGTGCAATGTTGAGCATATTTTATGCTCTTTATACAGTGTGGATAAGCAGGCCAAATCAGCAGCAATAGCCATTATGATCTGAACTCATGAGCAATTTGCCCTTTCAGAGGCTAGTGAATATTGCACTAACAATATTTTCTAAACACTCTTTTTGTCTTCATTTGGAAAATTGTATTAAATCAGTTCCTCTTTCCTTTCTGACACTTCTAAAATGTAGATGGATCTCAGGTCCCTAGAACGTGTCTTCTTTTTTAATTTTAGTAAGGCAAACCCAGGAATAACTGCAGAAAACAATATCTCCTATACCGTATTAGTGATGCCCCCAGTCATTCATGGACATCCGTGTAGGAACTACCATGCCTGAAGCAATTTCAGGGGTAATATAATGTATGTATGACCACTGTTGTGGTGAAAAAGAATTGCTGAGCAAGCATTGACTCACAACCTATCTTATGTTGGGTCCTATGAAGTATTTCCATATGTGGCCACACATATGGACCAAGTAAACCTTAGTCTAAAGATCTTACTGTTTTATGTAATTGAGGCAAATGTCTCCATGGAAGTGCCTACCTGTCACTAGGTATTACGTAGTATTCACATCTGGCAATGTGAGTGCCTAGTGAAATAGTAGGCAACGTGCTTCTGTGGAGAGCATAATTTTGTGTCCTCACTTCAGGTGGTCATCATGTTCCTCAGTAGGTGCATTATGCCAGCAAATGTGGAAACAGGATGCCATGTGAAAGACACCTTTCTCAGCCACCTGCACTTGGACATGGAGACATGACCTCAGGCTTGGTCTAATCCAAACATCTGTTTCAGATACACTTCTCATTATTTTGCTAGGTTACAGAAAAGGGGAATCCCAAAAGATCAACAAAAATGAACTCTTATATTCTCTTAAGAGTGATGCAGCAACAAGATTCAGTTTGGAGAACTCTTACAATGCAACAGTGATGGGACACATCACTGTGTGATAGATAACACAAGCAGTGTTCCCATTCTATGGTAAAAGTACCTTTCCTGCCCCCCCTTTCCCCTCCTGCTGAAGCTTTGAGGGAGGAGGCAGTAGCACCCACGTGGTCCAGGAAATTTGCTACTTTGCACCCTGACCCTTCACTTCTTATGCTTTCAGCCACCTGCCCTTGCTCACAGCAGCTGGTTTCGACCACTGAATGGAGGTACACCCCATCATTAACATGGACTGGCATGGTGTTAAAAGAGACAGGAAAGCACTTCACCAGGTTATGGTGAGGCTGTGAGATCTCTTTGAGGTGCTCCAGGCAGGTCAGTGGAGATCTGGCCTCAGACGAAGTCAGCATATGAATGTGGGTCAGGCTGGCAAATGGGACTTGCACATTGCAATCACATGCTCTTTGTGGTTCGATTGTGGCCCTCAGTGTGTGTTCCTTTAACTCCACTGTTTTCGTTAGAAGCAGTAAAACAGGAGAAAGCAAACTTGGTGCTGGGTTACCTGGACAGGTTTAACCCTCTTTTCCTAGTTCAGTGCTCCATTAGGAATATTGATCACCCCTTCCTGATCATAAACAGTGTGTACTGCGATCCTCACTTTGGCCATGTCTATTATAAGCACACATAGCCCAGCAAGATCTCAAAGAATGCTGCCCTCTGGCTAAGAAAAGTCAATAGTCTAGTTTAATGCAGTTCTTGGAATAATTTCAAAAGTTGACCATGGCTATTTTTTTTTCAGCTGGCAAATATTCTCTGTCACTTTATTAGCAGCTTCCTGAACTGGGAATAAACTGAATTGTGGAGAAGCAAGGGAAGGAGACAGGGAGGGAGGATCAAATATGGAGGCAATGTGGCTTCAGTTGCTTCAGGCTTCTTACCACTCAACATGGTGGACAAAAAAGACTTGCCCACTCCTGGGGAAGCTGGTCGTTTCTCTTTATAGTGTTCCAGAGTTATTTCTCAGGCACATTAAGTCTGTGTCAGAAAGTCACGACTGTGAGGAAAATGATGGACTACATCCGTAAGGAAAACAAAAACTCAAAGCCCTGCCCGACCCAAATTCTCAGTAGATTTCTTGGGTGCATTTTCCGCAGCAGGTGCAAATCATCCTTCTTAGGTTCGAACAGAGCATGCTGGAGGCAAGAACCTCAAGGAACAGCTAATATTTGGTCTCTAGGTTTGACACGGAAACAAAGCGCTTGTCCTTTGTTTTATGGAGTAGGAAAATAAGCCAGAGTTTAACTGCTGCAGATGATTTCGGTCAACGGCCGGCAAATGGCATCCTTTGGTGGGAAGCTGAAAAGCAAGCCTACAAGAAATGCTCACATCTTCCTTCCCTCTGATCCATCTTTCTTTCCACACACAGGAGCATTATACCTGAAACAGTTATTGGACTGATAGGAACGCTAACAGTAAATGCTCACAGAGTACAATGAGCGGCTTGGCCCCCATAGGTTTGAGTGCTTTCCTTTTTTCTCCTTAATACATCTACACAACAGGTTATGGCTGAAAACTGAAAATAAAATCCAGCAACCAAGACAATGCCTCAGAGGAATGGAGAAAAGATGTTTCTATCCTCCAGGCATGCTCCATTCTTGTGTAGCTTGAGGAGATCTCACCTTTTGAGAACCAACTATAGAATAAGCAGGGAAGAGCCTCTGTGTGCTTGGAGAGTTGGGTGCACTGCCAAACACAGCATGTAAAGAGCCTTTTTTCACCTGCATTGTAAGTGCATGCAGGGGACACTCCATGCATGAGGAATATCCCACACACATATACTAAAGGCAAGGCTTCTTTCTATAGGCCTTCACACTCCTATTGACCTTCTTCTGGGTGAAAGAAGTCACCAGAGGACAATTCACACCACAGCCCATAGTGCATGATTAGGGAACTTCTGGGGAAGAGCATCTGCACTTGAAGTAGGACACTACAGTCTCTAAGTGCCCCCTGCCTTCCCAGAAATGCCCTAATCATGCGCTACTTGTACAGCATGAAATTGTGCTCCACATCCTCCCCAGCCTTCCCAAATCAATTACCTGTTGCGTCCAACCAGGGAGCATGCATACCTCTGCTGGACGAGGGGGTCAACAGGGCTGCCACACAAGTGTGCTGGCAGCCCTGCTGCCTTCTTGATGTGACTGTGGCTGCGCAGAGCACCAGCATCATCGTGGTGATGGCACTGATGCATGCGCAGTTGCACAGGGTGCTGCAGCCAAAATGGCAGCGCCCTGGAGAGAACCAGCCCTGCAGTCGAATCAAGGTAAGCATATGATTGTGGGGATTGGGGGACGGCTAACATTTAATGCTCCAAGTGTGAGCGCTAGTCAACATCACTGCTTCGCGCTCCTTTCCTGTCCAGCAGATGGGAAGGGAAATGCGAAATTGTTCACGTTACCCTGGGCAATGGTGCTTTGCAGATGATCTGGCGTTGTTACTGGGGCTCAGCGATGGCCACCATAATGGCAGCCATTCACAGGTACCCTGCTAAGTTTCAAGTGCTTTGGGCATTCTCAAGTGTCGACACCTAAAGCATTCCACTCCTTCACTTCCCCATGGTGGGAGGCAAAGTGCAAGTGTGGATAGGTGCTGCTGAACTACTACCTTACCTAACTGGTACAGTATTATTATACCAGTCAGGTAAGTGCAAAAGGGCCCTTAGTATTCAGTCGAGCATTTTCCACTGTCCACAGCTCAAAATTTCTTCTTGGAATGCTTCAGTTAGACCCTTGCAATTTCCTCAAGTGCTTCCCTATTATTTTTATTTCTATTTTCCTCTTGTCTACATGACCTTTTCACTTGCCTTTAGTGGCTCTCAAGCCTCTTTTAAGTGTTTTTCTCTTACGTTACACATCCTGAAAGCATCTGCATCTTTCCTTTTCATATCTTGTATGTCTCCTTGTCTTTAAGAATGCAAGGGAGTATATTCCTTGGATGAAGAACAGTGTGGTGAGGAACTAATCTAACAAGAATTAGAGGTACATGATGGCATGACATGTCAGGTTGCCTGGGAAGTTAGCCTCCATGAGCAGTGCATCACTATTGTCCCGATGATGGCACCTGGTGTCAGCACCAGAAAAGAAGATGAGGGGAGTTGGTTTGCAAATGCTAGTACATACTTGGGCAAGTGCACTATTCCCATCCCCCGGATGAGATGGGAAATACAGAAAGGCCCTAGATTAGCACTAGTCCCATGCAGACCATGTGGACTATGAGGCTTCTTGATTCAGATTATTTGGGAAGTGCAGAAAGGACCCAAGACAGCACCCAGAATAGTGGAATAAATCCACAGATATTTTAAAAATATGCAGGTTACCTGCTGTGATGTGATGGCTCCTTGTCCCCACTCCCAATGGAGGTCCACAGCTTCCTCTTTGGTGGCCGCGAGACTTCCGTGGTGTGCGCGGGGAAGTGTGTGTCACATGAGAAGGGGCAGCCAATGAGAACATAGTTGCGGGCTCAGCTCTTGTCCTCTGTTCTTGCAGTCCTGTCTGGACTGGCAGGAACATTCGAATTTACCTTATACTGCGTATAATTTATAGGGAAGCAACCAGCCTTTAGGACACAAATCCTTTATTCTGTACAACAACAAATGCTCCAGCCAGAGCTCCAATATATATATCTAAAACGCTGGCCAATTTCCTTCCAGCCCCTGACAGCCCTGCACCCATTCCAAGGAATGTGCACATGACGTCCGTCGGCTGCTCTAGCCAGAACAGCCTCTACTATCCTTCATACATTACACCGCGGTGTGAGTGTTGATGATTCAACAGTAAGATAAATTTGAAGTTGTGGTGGCATAGTGCACCGCCACTATGTAGGATCAGGCGTCAGGTGTGTTGTCTGCACATCGGTTGTGCATTCCAATGCACAGCTTTCTTAAGTCTGGCCACACCCCAAGTCTCTTCTGCTATACTTTGTTGAAATTGTTGGACATGATTCTGTTTCTTATTTTTGATTGGTTGTTGATATTGTTTGGTAATAAAAATTGGCTAGATCCCCAAAACAGCATTTCAGGAAGCTCGGTGTGGATACACAACTACAGTTAAAGCAGAGAGTTGCACTGCATTCAAAAGATAGGAATAGTAGGCTCTCTGTGCAACCTGAGGGATTGCAAAGACAGACATAAAGTCTGGAGTTCAAGTGGATCCAAAATTGAGATGGAATAAAAATTCAAAGGTCTGGACTTTTCAAAATCTTTTGAAAGCGGAAGCCTCTCACAATTTGCCCTAACCCTAAATAAGAGCATATTTCAGAAGAACTGTGTCACTATCTGTTACGTGTTCTGTTTTGAACTGACACCTTGGCATTATTTTTTGTCATCTTTATAGGCTGCAAACTGCCTTGAATTCATCTGTATGTTCCTCTGTCATGGGAAAGGATCCAGCCACCTGCTGTCTGTTTACATAAGCTGGGACATTACTCTGTGGCTTACCTGATGAATGAATAAATAGAAGAAGAAAAAAGAAGAAGAACTGGCCTTTCTACCCCACTTTTCTCACCCATTTAAGGAGACTCAAAGTGGCTGACAAAGCTTTCTATTCTCCTCACAACTGAACACCGTGTGAAGTAGGTGGGGCTGTGAGAGCTGTGACTGGCCAAAGGTCACCCAGCTAGCTTTGTGGGGGAGGGCGGAATCAAACCCGGTATTCCCAGATAAGAGTCCGGCTCCCAAACCACTAGAGCAAACTGCTTGTGTTTGTGTGCATGAAGACATATGATTACTATGACAGATTATGCGGTGGAATAGCCTTACTACAAATCCTCTAGTATCATGAGAGACATAGTAGACTTGCAAGTGCGTGAACTGGGTGCCTGAGGTAGTGACCCTTTGGCTGCACCTATCTGGATGATTGGAATGCCTGGTGGAGCCTGGAAGATGCAGTATCTACAAGCTATGGGCACCCCTTTCAATACTTGATGGTCAACAAGTGCCTTTAGAGTTGTTCTTTCCTCAGAGCAGGGAAAGGGATCCTGAGAGTGCTCATTGCCTTCAGGTGCTTGTGACACCACTGTGTAGAAATGCGGTGACTGTCCAAGATCTCACCTGGGCTGCCCTCCATCTGGTCATCTCCTTTACTGTGCAGAAGCATTAAGTGCTCCTTCTTCTTGAAGTACCCTGCATTGCTTCTCCTAAGAACTTTCTAGATTGGGCCAATGATCCATCCAATGAAATTCAGTTTAACTTAATCCTATCTTTTTTGTGTTTTGTGTTTTACTTATTATCTTTCTTTCAAAAATGTCAACATAGTTTTTCAGTGTATACAACTCTATTATCTCTATGATCTGTCAGACATCTGTCTGGGATGGTTTAGGGAATCCTGCATTGAGCACGGTGTTGGACCCAATGACCTTGGGGTCCCAATTCATCCATCCATCCATCTGTCCATCTGTCTGTCTTTATATTTTTATATCCCACCCTATACCTGAAGGTCTCAGAGCAGGTAACAACATTTAAAATCCAATACATTAAAACAGTAAATAATCTATATTAAAATGATTCTATGATCCTCTTTCTGTCTGTCTCATCTGCCCTATTTTCTGTAGGTGCCCAATAACTAAAATTGCCAATGCAGCTTTGAAAGATCAGTTGTATAAAGCCATATTCTAGGGTTCAAACATCCTCTTTAAGATCAGCAATCAAAAAAAAAAAAAAAAAAAAAGGCCAAGTATCTAGGGATGTGCATGAATATTTGAAAATTCAGAAATCCGATTCGAATCTGATGCATGTGGATGTTCAAACTCGAATCAAATGTCTTCACATTCAAATTTAGACATTCGAACAGATCTTGGATGTTCCAAAACATTCATTTGAATGATTTGAATCATTTGAATGTATAGATATGTACGTGTTACATACGTTATCTGTTCAATTATTATATGTATCTGTACGCATTTGTGCTTATAATATGGGATGAAAACGGGATGCATACAGGATAAAATGGGATGCATACAAAATGCGTACAGATATGTATAAGACATACGAATGTTGTAGACATTCATATCTTAAATAACATTCGAATGAATAGATTCAAATATAACAGATTCAAATTGTGTTTTTTAGCATTCGGATTTTAAACATTCAGATCGAATAGAATGTTTTGACATTTGATTCGACTTGAATTCGAATGGAAAAAAAAAACATTTGTGCACATCCCTACAAGTCTCCACTTTCAGCAGCTAGGACACCTCGGTATGTGTATGTTAATGGAAATGTAGTGCTATAAGCTGCACCCAAGCGCTCCTTTAAAAGCAAGGGAAGATGCAGTCTCCATATGGTAAACACTGTGCCTTTCCATTTTATCCTCAGCAGAACCTATGGGAGTGATTAGGAATATTCACAAACTGACATTTAGTGGTTTGGTTCAAATTGAGCAAACTGCCCTTGGTTCAAGTTTAATTCAAACCATTTCGCCCCTAACAACAAGATGGTTCAGTTCACATGTGAACTCAGTTTGCTGTGAACTGTGAACTGACTGAACCAGTTTAGCACATCTCTAGCAGGGACTGGTCCAAGGCCACCAATGAATTTTCATGACCAAGTGGAAATTTGAACTTCATCCACATGCTCATTTAGCAGGTAGCAGCTATAGCATGGTTGATATCTACCAACATTTTCTCCCCAATGGAAACTCAATGGAAATTTGTAGTGTGAAAGCAAGTTGTGAGTGGAACAGCTCCTTTCTTGATGGTGCTCCAGAACATCAACAGATCTTAGGATCAGATCATTTTGTCACATGAGACAGAGTACAGTTACCATTCTAGATGTTATTTGAATATGTCTTTGTAAAAGATGGTGACATAGACCTTGTATTTACAACTTACATGTCATGTAAAGATGATGCAGTACTGGTGATGGTGGTGAACAGTTACATTTTAAGTCTGTTCTGTAACTTGTAAAAAAACCTCTATGAGATGCAAGACTTTCAGTAGCAAAGAGCTTGAAGCAACATCAAAGTGAATGAAAAAAAATTGCAGGTTGCCTAATTTGTGTTTGTAAGCTTCAGAAAAACTTGAGTGGTTTCCAGCAATCAGTGAATTCCATATAAGCTCATACAAACCACAATTTTCTGCCACTTCAAGGCATTCTCTTAACTACCAACAATTGTACAACAAAGTAAGGCTTTAAAAAACTACTCAGTACATCCTGCACTTAATGCCCTTTCTCCTAAACTCTGTATTTTCAGCCAACTTAATATTTGAACTCTTTAGAAAAGAAAACACAGCAGTTTTCAAACTAGTCTTTCTTCTCCAGTATTTTGATTCACAAACTCACACCTTCATTGCTCAATATTCTGTGTAAACATGCAGAAGTAGACACAATTGGTACATGGGAAGAGCATTCAAACCATCCTAAACTCTACCCAAGATCATGTGAAGAACAGGATATGTGCCTTGTATCTGAGTATGGAGAAGTACAGGTCATAGCAGATAAATCATGTCTTATAGATAGACCTAGGATGCATCCCTGACATCTGGAAATGAGCTTGAAAAAGATTCTTCTCTAGAAACAGAAAGAGCAAGGGTGCTTCCACATTGGCTGCCAAAAAACGGATCTAAAAAGATCTGTTTTTTGGCAATCTGACCTCCCGAGGATCTGTCACAAATAGCGACGGATCTGAAGGGCCCTCGCGCGTCTGCTCATGCGTGGAGAGGCCGGATTCCAGAGGACAGATGGAGTGGGTACTGTGCAGACGCATGAGCAACCATTCCAAAAGTCCTCCAGCTTGTGTGCTGGCAGTGGGGAAACACCCCAACTGCCCACAAGCAGAGACAGCAACCAATTATATACATTAGGGATGTGCACGAAGCTAAGTTCCTCATTCAATCTGATGCCAATTGAATGGGGGAATATTCAGCTTTGTGCAATCCCTGGTGGGTTTTGGCTTCATGCGTGATCATCCTACAAATGTTAATGTGTGAAGGGAAACTCGCCTCTTCCCATCCTGCCTCACCTCCCTGCCTCACCTGTCACCACTAACACCATCACATGGCCTTCAAAGGCCAAAGTACACCTTCCAGAGGTGTGCACACACCTCATCCTTCTGTGGATTGTGGTGATTCCCAAATGGGGGAGATACACGTGCACCTCTGGAAAGCCTACATGCACCTTGGAACAATGCATGGATGGCAGCAGAGGATGTGGAGGTCATGGCTGTGGCCTCCATGAGGGTAAGGGACTGTGGCTGGGGGGAGGGGGAGATGAGAGACAAGGGGTGGACCTCTGCACTGCTTCAAGGCCCAAGTAGTCCTTTTGGGTGAGGGAGCATGCCCAAGGTGATGGGAGACCAAGGGTAGCAAGATCCAGACTTCATTGGACCTTCTATAAAGCTTCAACAAGGGCCGGATCCATTCAATTTGTGGACAATTTGCCTGTGAATGTGCTCTTTCTTATTTATAAAGAGTATTTTAAAACAGCCTAAAAGCTTCTTACATTTCATATTGGATTATTACAGTACTTTAGCGTTTTTTAAAAATGTTATTTCCTTCATTTTTCAGGCTCCTCTTCTTTGTGTCGCTTGTTTCTTTGCTCCCCTTAGATATCTCTTGTTACTTTTCAGCTTATCCTTTGGTCGTTAGCCAAAACCATCTGCCATTACTTCTAATTCTCGAAGATAGTTGATGAAAGGGCTCCAGTCTTTCATAAACTTATCCACTGTTTTATCTTTTAGTAAATTTGTCGATTTGTCCATTTAATTAACCATTCCTCTCCTGTAGGTATCTCTTCTTCTTTCCATTTCTGTGCATATAATAGCCTAGCTGCTGTCACCATATATAAAATCAAAGAGTTTATGCTATCCAAACTGTTATCTACAATTCCCAACAAAAACAATTCTGGTTTAAACATAATATTTCTCTTCAAAATTTGTCTCATCAAATTATATACTAGTGCCCAGTACATTTTTTGCTTTTTCACAAGTCCACCACATATGGTGAAAGGTTCCCTCACTTTTTTACATTTCCAATATTTCATAGACATATTTTGATATGCTTTTCCTAATTTATGAAGTGTTAAATACCATCTATACATCATTTTATACATATTTTCTTTCAATAGCATACAAGATGTAAATTTCATATCTTTTACCCACAGTTTCTCCCATTGGTCCATTTTCTAACAGTAAGAGTGATCAACCAGTGGAACAGGCTGCCACGGGAGGTGGTTGGTTCCCCTTCGTTGGAGGTCTTCAAGCAGAGACTGGACGGCCATCTGTCTGAGATGGTTTAGGAGATCCTGCCTTGAGCAGGGGGTTGGACTCGATGACCCAGGAGGTCCCCTCCAACTCTACCATTCTATGATTCTATGATTCTATGGATATTGTATCCAAAATTTCTTGCCCACGTAATCATACATTCTTTAATCTGTTCATGTTCCATTTTGATTTGAAGTAATACTTTATACATCATACCAATCGTTCCCCTTTCAGCCTTGTTTATTTTTATTTCCCACTCCTGTTTTTCAAATGTGGTCCCCTTTTGATTTGCCTGCAAATGTTGAAATTCATGTGAATATGTCTGAATTTTGAATTGCACGGATATTTGTACCCATCTGTAATATACACTTTTCTATGTACAGAAATGTAGCAATTGCAAGTTTGCCCAGGTTTTCCACCAGCTTCTCTAGCCTCCAGGTAAAAGGATTCTCCCTGCTTCCAGAAGCTTGCAGTGCACATTTGGCACCAGCATGGGATGGACTTTTAGCCTGAGGGCAGAATGGCCACCCAGCCGCATGGCAAGTGTAAAAGAACAACTTCCCTCTTCCTGCCTGCCACAGGATATGACATCGAAAGGACTTCTGACCTGCCCAGCTGATGCACTTCACCTATCACCTACCTGGATTTTATCCTGAGGTCACATCCTTCCCCGCCTTCTTGTGGGGGATATAAAAAGCTTTGCAGAGTAATAAACTTCCTCTTTTCCAGCCCATCTTGTCTTCCGCCTAACTTCTTTCTCCTGTGCTCTCTGTCTTTAATCACCATAAGAGCACATGGTGATCCCTTATAGGCATGCCGGTGGCTTATAAGGGAATACTGTCGCAACACCCGGTCATCGTACCAGTCTACTGGTACCAAGTATCGTTGCAGCCCCTTGGGTTGTAACCACGTATCGCTGTGGTTCTCAGGACTGCAGCCAAGACCGAGGTAGCCATAAACTACCTCCCCCAGGTTTCCCAGAGCCAAGGATTCAGGTTGCAAAGCCAGATTGCAACACAGAAAATTGATACAGGATTTATATATCTTTGATCACTCTTGGAAGAAATGTAAAAGCACTGTTGCAGTTGGATAATGGACTTCCATTGCTGTGTTCTGGATCAGGGTCACTATTCTGTTGGTGGACTCAATTAAGCAGGTCTACCAGTGATCCAGATTAAGGCCTCCCTAATCAGGATCACACTCTGTCTAATGCAGAGTGGCCTGATAGATCTGGATTCATGTGCAGATCTATGAGGCCACAGTAGATGTGTGCTGCACAGATACGTAACCCTCATGGACTAGTCAAAAGACTTCCTTTCCACATACTGGTACAGGATGGATTATAGTTAGATTAGGATGCTCAAAATAGCATTCTGGTACCAGTAGATTTTTTTTCTGATGTTTGCCAGCATACTGGGAGGTATGCATATTCTGGACCATGGACCACTCAGCAGACTGCCACAGTCTGATATACTGAAGTGGGTCCAATTTGGCAGTGGAACAAAGTGCTCCACTAAAATAGGTCCCTTGGAGCTCCGTAGATTCAGAAGATTTGTACTAGCACAGGAAAGGAGGAGGCCTGAAAAGTGATAGGCTTCACTGTGCCCCTGTCTCCAAATAAGTGTGAAAATGCCCCTAAATCCTGCTTCTTCCTCTCTCTTTGGCTGTAACCATACACAGTAAAGATGGAAAGAGGGGAAAGAGCATCTTTGAGATGACTCAAAAACAGCTCGGAGATAGTTCACAGTTGGGATCATCCACATGACAGTCTGCCCCTTGTGCTCTCATTAACATTCTAGGCTGGACAAAGTAGATTAGAGAAAGGATGAGTTGAAGGGAGCTTGCTGTTGTCTCTGAAGTACTTCCAATGTGCTTTTTTGCTACACCTGAACACAGCCTTTCTCTCTTTCTCTCTGTATGCACATGCACTGAGATCTGAAGAAGAGGGTCTTCTTGTAGTTCCTTCTCTTACAGAGGTATGAGGCCAAGGACATGCAAGAGGGCCTTATCTCTTGTGGCCCCTAGACTCTGGAACAGCTGTCCTCTTGAGGGTCACCAGGTGCCTACACTATATAGTTTTTTGGCAGCTGGTGAAAACGTATTTTTTCACCCAGGCTTTTGCTGTTTAAATAGCTTCTTCAGGGTCCTGGCCTGTTAGGGAAGGGGGTGGGTAGGAAGTAGGGTGAGCGTTGAAGAACAGGGGTTATATTTTTAATTATGTTTAATATTTGATGTTTTATTCTTATTGTAACCTGCCCTGAGACCATTTGGTGAAGGGTGGGTTATAAATTCCTTAAATAAATAAACATTTTAATCTTTCCCTCCGAGAACAAGCCGGGAAAGGTTTCAACGCCATTCCCCATTGAAGTGGCAATGGGTTTTAGAGCCTGGCTTAAACTCAGTATAGGGTAACCTGCCCTGTTAATTAAGTCACCAATGAAAGCTTATAGCCCTAGGAGGAAACAGAAAACAAGATTTTTTTTTCCAAATGGTCGTTCACTTCTTCCAAAGAACTTAAACTAGATCATTCTATTAGTTTCCTATGGCACATGTTCTGTTACATCAATCACAGGAAACACTTTAGTTCTGTCTGTCAGAACAAAGTACATTAAAGAAAATTATGGTTTGCCTCTCTTTAATGTCTCCTAAGGATTTAGTACTAAGCTATTAATATCTGCTTCAAGAACTGACATATTAGAAGCAACCACAACAAACTAAAAATAGGCTCTTGACAGCCTGTACAAAGTATATACTTCCCAATAAACATACCTTGTTCTTTTATTTTGTTTCTGTGTAAATAAAAAAAAAACAAGCTTTGTCACAACTGTAAAAAAAAGGGTATTTCATGAAAGTCAAGGGAATAGCTTCAAAAAGGAGGGAAATTTGATCGTTGGGAGGGCTTTGGGGAGAGAAAAACATAAAATAAAATAAATAGAAGGGAAAATGATAGTTCTAGATTATTCCCTGACACCCAATAAAAGCTGTTTTTTTTCTGTCAAAGAATGGTGTGTCTTTACAAAACCTAACAAACCATATTTGTTTCTCAGTACCATTTCTATTTTCCTATATTGTTGTTGTTCTGCAGGTATGTCATGTCTGAATCTTTGTGACCCTACGGTCCATAGCATGCCAGACCCTTCTGTCCTCTGCTGTCTCCCAAACGCTGCCCAAGCTCATGTTAATTGCCTCCATGACACTATCTATCCTTCTCACCTTCTGCCATTCTCTCCCTTTGACTTCAATCTTTCATCTTTCATAGCATCAGGGTCTTTTCCAGTGCTCTCTGTTTTCATTAGGTGGCCAAGGTATTTGAGTTTCAGCTTTAGCATTGTCCTCCCTCCCCCCAAATTAGAAAATGGCCAGGTGGCTGGCTAATCAGTGACAAGCACATGTTGGTAGGAAGGTGTTGCAGGCAGGCAGACAGGCAGACAGGCAGGAAGGAAGGCAGGAGGGAAGGAAGGAAGGAAGAGTAGTGCGTGGAAATATGAGGTAGGACTATTCTTTTCACTGTTTGAATGCCTAGTGTGTGGGATTTTTTGGGATGGTTACAATAGGGGCACACTTTGAAGAAAGCCCTGTCTGATCACACCCTAAGAAGAGTGCTATTGCATATCACTCTTCTCAGACTGTCGCCAAGTTCTTAAATTTGCTGGCACTCTCAGTTCATAAACATTCCAACCAGGAGACTTTTTTTTCCAGCTGGGGATACTTTTCCATTTCCTCTGTTTGGGAAAATAAGGGCATTTTGTCTGGGCCAAAATATGAGTGCAAGTGTTGCCATAGCACTTACTCCTGCACTAACTTTACAATAGCCTAATGAGCACTTACACTAGAACACCTGCTGGATCAATGGAGTGGGGGGCTTTCTACACTTTGTGATAGGCTAACTTCTAGAAGAAGGAGAAGAAGAAGAAGAAGAAGAGTTGGCTTTTCTACCCCACTTTTCTATTTAAGGGGACTCAAAGTGGCTGACGAACCATCTATTCTTCTCACAACAGACACCCTGTGAGGTGGGTGGGGCTGTGAGAGCTCAGAAGAGAGCTGTGACTAGCCCAAGGTCACCCAGCTGGCTTCATTATTCCCAGATAAGAGTCTGGCTCCCTAACCACTAGACCAAACTGGCTCACTCGTGCAGAATATCAGAGGCCTTACCCTTTTTGCACCTTCACCTGGCGTGAAGGCTAAGTAAGTAAGTGCAATCACAGTGATCTCCTTGCCGTGGCAATGGATATGTGTGACCCCATGGCAACCATGTGACACATCATGCAATTGTGGCTGCACCACCCCACCCCATACTCCATCCACCTGAAACAAATGTGAATGGAGCTGTGCTCTACAGCTATATGACCAGGGGATGCTCCAGCATGTGTGGAGCCACTTCTGGGATGGAAGCAGCTCACATGGTGTGGATGCTCCAGGTGGGAGCAGCCCCCAGCTAGCCCAGTGAAGCAAGTGTGAAAAAGTCCCAAGTGTGCTCTGTCCACACAGAACAGAAAGCAATCCAGGCTGGTGCTTCCAAAATGGTGTCCTGGTCCAGTCTATCAGTAGACATCTTTTTTCAAGTCTGTTGGTATACTAGACGGTTGTACAGTGGGCAATAGAAGCATGTACATGATATGCCTCTGTGATCCAGTATATTACATGGGACCCAGTTTGACAGAGCAACAAGGCTTGCTTCCAGAATGTGGTCTTCAGAGCATTTGGATGGTCTCCATACCATCTCTGAAGTTAGCATAGGCTTCAGAGTGCAGGCACAGAACACCCAGGACCAGAACTGGATTCGCACTTGGCTTTATTCTGAATTCTATCCTGGAATAGGGGCCTGCTGTCCACATGCTAGTGAGGGCTATAGTGTGTCCCAAGTGAGGCCTGCCAGAATCTGTATTAGCATGTGGACCACAGAGCCCTGTCCTGAGATATACTCCAGAAAAAAGTCAAGTGCGAAAAGGTCCCAGTTCTTCTCACTTTGGGATGGACTGCTTATTTTGGAGCAGCCTATATCATAATAGGAAAGGTGAGTGAAAATACAGTCTGGGGCTCCGTAGAACTTGTCCTCTTACAGTACACTCACAGAATCCGAAGGGTACAGAGACTGCAGATCCTGCATTCTCATGGCACATTCATGGATCCACAGCAGAGCTATGCAAACCCTGCCACAGTGGTAAAATGGACTGTGATCAGATAGGGATGGGCAAAAAATGTTCATCACCTTTGCAATTTGTACAAGTAGAGAAGATTCAAAACTTCACATTCAAACTGAATGTTTGCAATATCTGAAGACTGGCCTTTGCACTGGAAGCAAAAGCTTTTGTGCCTTTGTTCAAAGCCTCTTTGCATCTGTAAAGGTGAGGAGCAGATTCAGAGCGGATTCGGAGGAGATTCGGTGGTGGCGGGGATTAGAAGTGAATCCGAAGCCTAGCACGTATGGAGTAGCTCCATTCAATAATTTCTGCCCCATTCATTTCAATGGGAAGTGAATGAGGGGGGAATTGTGCCCATCCCTAATTTCAGATCAAAAGCCCAAGACAGCATCAATCCCATTGTCATGTGAAAGTGGTCCTCAAGCCTAGTATTACATCCAAATATGGATGATCTCAGCTCACAGTGTTCTGCAAGCTCAGGGGCATTTGAACAAAATCTGAAGCCAATGAGGCATAGTCAAATGCTTATTATGTTTTTATCTTCAAAGGCATTAAGGTATTTAATGCTGTAAGGAGAGAAGCATCGAGTATTCTTCTGCTCTTCAAAGCACTCAGCATTAATCTATGTGGAGACAAACCATTTCAGTCTGTGCACAGACTTCACCTACAATAGCAAACATTTCAAGAAGGACAGAGGAAGAAGCCCTCTGCAGGCTAGATAAACAGCAGAGAATATCACAGGTGTTTGGTTTGCTGTTTCAGCTTTTTAAAAAGGGAGGACACTGGGTATTCAGGTCCCAGGATGGTAGAACTTAACGGGCAAGGCAGATGAAGAACAACGGGGCCAGGTGCAGGATCTGTGAGGTCAGCTTCCAGCAGAGGTGACAAAGCTGTCAGGGAAAACAGCAGAGAGACAGAATAGCCTACAGCAAATGTACTACAGAAGTTATCTGGATGATCAGTGTGATTTTATTTCTACCATTTCTTCCAGTTTGGTGCAGTGGTTAGGGAGACGGACTCTTATCTGGGAATACCGGGTTCAATTCCACCCTCCCCCATGATGCCAGCTGGGTGATCTTGGGCTAGTCACAGCTCTCTTCTGAGCTCTCACAGCCCCACCTACCTCACAGGGTGTCTGTTGCGGGGAGAAGAACAGAAGGTTTGTCAGCTGCTTTGGGTGAGAAAAGCCGGGTAGAAAAGCCAACATTCTTCTACTTCTTCTTCCCTTTCTCAAAAATTGTAGCATAAAACCTTTGGTCTCATCCTGGCACAATTAAGGCCCTCAGTCCTAATGGTTTGTTAATCACGAATAGGGGTGTGCATGGATGCAATTTTCAGGATTTGAAAATTTAATTTGTTTTGAATCTTTAAAATTTGAGTTAAACCAAATTTGATTCAAATTAAGCAAATTTGAATCTATTTGTTCAAATTTTCTACTCAAATTTGCACTTACCAATGTCAACATTTGTGGATGCCCATACGCATCTTTCCCACATCCGTACACATCCGTACATGCCTGTACACGTCTGTATGCATCCTGTAGTTATCCCGTATGCAACCCATTTTTGTCCCATAGAGATCCGTGCAAATGCATATGGATGCGGGAAAGATGCCAATCTGCAAATACGCATTATGTACAAACCCATACACATGCGAATGTCCAGGTCATTCAAATGAATAGATCTGAAATTTGAAATTTGTTTGAATCTTTAAATTTGAATTTCTGGACATTCGATTTGAATTCAAATGTCAAAATATGGCCAGATTCTATTGAATTTCAAATACCTTTGAATATCTGTGCACACCCCTAGTCATGAATAGCTTCCCTTTCTCTCCCAGCCTGGCAAAATAATCAGGAAAAGATTGTTCCTGCAAGGAAACCCAGACAGGGGATGATTTCGCACTTCCCTTCCCATCCCATGGATGGGAAAGGTGTGCAGTGAACTAACCTTGAATAGTACTCACACTTGTGAGTGCTAGACGCTGACAGCTCACCCCCTGTGTGATCAGTCACTCACCTGTGTTCGATCACCAGGCTGTTCCTCTTCTGGGTGCCACCATCTTGAGTGTGGCGCCCTCCATGATGGGGAGTGTCAGCACCATTGCTATGGCGATGCTGGCACTCTGCGTGGTTGCACTCATATCAAGGGGTCATCAGCGTGCTTGCATGGCAGCTCACTGTTTTGGGAAAATCAACTCCCATCTTGGATTTTCCTGAAATAGTGATTTACCTTGTCTAGATGAGGTAGGAAGAACTCTCTTGTTATTGTAGCTTGATGCCATTGAGTTGAGGCTATAGCTGCCCTAGAGATAACTCGTCTTTGGCTTATGCTTTAATTCATTATATCTGTACCTTTAATACAATATGTCAAGGGTATGATGCTGGTGCCTATCATTTGTAAAGTTGTTGATAGTACTCATTTTCAAGTCATCAATGTCTATAGGGAGAGGGTTATTTTTAACTCCTCTCCTTTGTACTTCTCCTCATATAAATGCAGTTCAGATAAGTAATTTTCGCCAGAGACTGCAATAGATGCTTCTCTCCCTCTCTGCATTTATTTTTAGAAAACTTTTAACTTTGGCGCAGCTGACATATTGAGTTCTTTTGATCTTAAAAGCTCCTGGATGAGAATAGTCACTTAATTTAAGTCCTCTTTGGGCATTATAGCCGGAAGAAAGGATATGGCCAAGTACAGCTCCAGAGATGCATTTAGCCTTACTCGTATGAGATTTGCAATTCCTCCAGACCCTTTTTTTTTGTTTTGTTTTGTTCTTCCAGGAACTTGTATAGGTGTGTGAATTGGAACCTGTCCACTCATACCCTGTGGATTTGTTCAAGCTACTCTTGGGTAGACCCATCCACATGTCACCACTGCCATCGTGAAGTTCACTAAACCTGCTCCGGCCTTCACTAGCTGTGGACAACTAAGACATTGCCTACAGCTTGACCCGGAGCAGCTAGTGAGCTCCCAGTCAGCAGAATTTGCAACTTCTTCCAGGTGTTATGGTTTGAGTGGGCGTAGCAATGTGGCTGCAGCTGTGCAGTCTGGCACCATCTACTGATGGCCACGGTAACATTCAGGTGCATGGTCCAGTTTGAGACTGCCCTGGCCTTTGAAGTGCAGATGGTTCTTCATCTTCACCTGACTGGATTGGTATGATTATAAGTGCAAACAAGATCTGGCTTTTAGAATCATAGAATCATAGAATGGTAGAGTTGGAGGGGACCTCCTGGGTCATCGAGTCCAACCCCCTGCTCAAGGCAGGATCTCCTAAACCATCATAGAATCATAGAATGGTAGAGTTGGAGGGGACCTAGTGACTAGAGATGTGCATCCTATTTTCTGCTCTTATCTGTATCCCTGTCCAGCACAGGACTTAGCCCTCTTCTGGGCCTCTTTATCAGTACTCTGCTGCAGAGTAGAGAAGGCCCTCTCCTTGCTAGCATGCTGCCTCTGCACTGAATGCAGTGTGGCTTGGTTTAAGTGGCCAAAATGGCCACCTAGTCTGGTTTACCAGGAGATCCCTTTTAACTAGTCTACCTGCACCCAGAGGCCATTAGACCAGCCCAGAGAGGTGATCAGAAGGGCATGTTTCTCCGTGGGCTGAACATAACATGGCACCACCAAAATGGGTCCCCTTAGGGCTCCAAGGACAGAACCTGTCCTGAAACCAAGCATGGATGACCTTTTCCTCCCCCCTCTCCTTGATATCACAGGGCTGGATCATGGGGTGTTTCCTCCCCCCTCTTGGGAATATTGCAGGGCTTTTCCCATGATCCAGCCTTACGATAGCACTGAGAGGGGGAAGAGAATGGCCCATGATTGCAGAGAATGGGGGAGGGAGGATGGCAAGGAGGCATCCAGGCACACATTCTAGCAATGCTGGGGTGAGAAGGTGGCATAGGGGAGGCGATCCAGGGGTGGGGAGGCATGCTACCCAATCAGATTGATATACCCTCCCCATTGTCCACCTGCCAGCAACCAGTATGTCATAGAATACTGGACACTCCAGATAAGTCCAGGGATAGGTTGGGATAGTGCTCCACACCTAATCCGTAATCAAGACAGCTTTGACTAGGGTGAGTACACTTCTAGTCTGTAGAAGCCTAGAAAGCATCCCCCAAAGACTTATTTGCCTCTCTGGGTTCCCTCTGCCGTCATTCTATTCAAGCGGACTTTAAAAGTGCCGTGCACTTCCAAAATAAGTGTCCGCATGAGGCTCAGCAAAAAAACGCATTTAAAATGCACCTTCCGTCCCCATGGAAGCGTGTTTTGTTTGTCCGCGTCTTTTTCTCCCCGCCCCCTCTCTTGTTGATAGGGTACAGGCGGGAATGGGGGAGGGACTGCGCTCTGCACGGCCACAACCGGAAAGAAACCCCCAACAAGGAAAAATAGCCACCAGTTCTCTGTTTGTCTCCCAGATCTCCACCTCTCCACAATGGCTTCCCAGCCCGGCAAAGGCAGTGGCTGCAGCCATTGGCCACACGATCTCTCCCAAGACTTCACTCTCAACACTTTCCCTCTGACTGTCAAAATCCACTCTGTACAGCAGCCCTTACTCTCTAGCAATAATCCACCCACTTCACACCTGATAGCAATTGCAACAATGTTGCAATTCTGTGCTATTCTGGCTCTTTGAAAGTTCTGAGCTTTAGAAAGGGAAGGGAAGCTGCTGCAGTTCTGGGAGATGCGTGAATGTTTTATGGCTGTGTGTGCAGGCAGCAATCCCTGCCCCTTTTGCCATGGAGCATCCCCAAGGTAAATGCTGCAAGGACAACCCACGACTTCCAAAAAGAGTGTTGAAACTCTTCTTTAAAGTGCACTTTTTTTGATGTGGGTTTTCCTCCTTTTGTAGCACTGGAAGCTTGTTGAGAAGCCTGGCATGGGGGCGCTCAGAGGCAAAAGAAGATTTTTAGCAGACTTTACATTGCTTGGGGACAGGGCCCTATTGAGTGTGCATATGCTGTTTACCAGAGTTGTCCTGACTGCATACCAGAGGCTGTAGTGTGAATTGGCCTATGGTTCTATGCAAGCTGAGCCTCAGAATCTCCAAGTTGACCACAAAAGCCCAGCTACTTCAGCTGCTCATTTTAAAGCAGCCATGACATGATTAGAAGAGTATTCTTGTGGTCGTAGCTCCTTGCAGATGGAGAATGACCTTGCTTCCCTAGCCTGGTTAGATAGATTCTATTCCTATCTGTATTAATTATTACTAAATGTGTCTTTCCACCTCCAACTATGTATCAGCACAGAGAATTTTGATGCAAAAATGCACCTTTGCAGGGGAGGTCATGCATATGAATTCTAATGCATCAATTGTCAAAAGTCGGAATCATTGTACTGGTTACCCCCTTTGTCTGGTGCCCAATGGTCTATCAGAAAAAAAAGTTCAAAACTGAAAATAAAAAAGTCATCTATTAAGGAAAAAACCACCCTTGTAAACTACTTTTGAATGCATCTCATACTTTTTCATCTTTGACAGAAACAGAAGATACTACAGAGGAGGTATTTATGGCAGGTGCATTGCTACTTAGAAACTAATCTCACACACATGGCTGTTAACGTGAAATATGGATTTTAATAATCCCAGCTTGGTGAAAGATGTGAGTCTGCCTTGTGGGGATGTGATTAGCCACAGTCTGCAAGATTAATTGAGATGTACAGCACAAGATTATACCTAGAAAACCCCCAAACTTGTCTGATTATGGAAGAGATTGCTTAGTTAAGGTGATATCCTCCTGCATATACGAATCAGATAAATTATGTCCTCTGTCTTAGCTAGGAATAACCTTCCTTTGTTTTCAAGTTGTGACAATGAACGGAAAGGTAGCGTGAAGTATTTGAAAACCCAATGACCAGAAATAATATATTCGTGCCCACATCTGCGCCTGCATTGGGGTTGAATGCTGAATACTAAATGGAAGCCTAGCTCCAGAACGGTTCACAGGGGACCTGCGTAAAGCATCACTCAGCAAGGGCCAGTATGGGCAAGTGTGTCACCAGAGTGCCAGATGAGAGGTCTCTCACAAACTGTAACACTAGGCTGGGAAGATGAGCTCCAGCTGTTCTGAAGGCAGCTGGAAGTGAAGATGGAAATTGGCTATGTTGTTCACAGTCAAAGTGGGCCAGAAAACTTGCTGAAGAGCAGTACGGTGTGAACAACAAAACATGGAGGCAGAAAGGGGCCAAGAAATGGAGGTGCAGTATTGCAGCTGTGAGTGGATGCAAGCTAAAGAATGATGAATTAACATATATCAATTTTGTCATCCATCCGTGGACAGCAAAGGTTAAGTTCCCCACACTTGTACTAAGCATTCGCACTAGAAAATTCTAGCATGCACCAGTCCACGCCCCATGTGTCCAGGCACTTATCTGGAGTGTGGACACATGTCCAGGTGCTGCTATCTTGTATCTGGATGCTAGTGCCACTGCACTTGGACAACAGTGATGCGCCACACATGCACACTGGTGCTAGCACCTTACATGATGTGCTGGCAAGCTTGTGTTGTGTGCCATGTGCCTATCTGTGGACAATAGATGTGTGGATGGGTTCACCACTGGATGTGGCTTGATTCCACTGCATGCCACAGGTCGTGATTCGTGCTCCACATGTAGTTTGTTTTCAGTGCACTCCTACATAGAAGGGGTTGTTTTTGAGTTGAACAGCCCCTTCAAATGTAGATGGTTTGTATGGGAGGGCACTGGAAGCAAACTAAGGGGCCAAGAGTATAAAGGCCCCAGGGCTGCACCCAGGGGCAATTTTGCACTTCCCATCTGCTGGACAGGAAAGGAGTGCAATCACCCAGCCTTATCTAGCAGTCATACTTGCAAGCACAAGTCACTTACACCCCACCCCTTGCACGATCAGTCACTCTTCTGTGACCAATCCCAGGGCTGGTCCTATTCAGGATACCACCATCTTGAGTGTGGCACGAATATGTATGGATGCATAGGTCTGCTTACAGATGCGTACAAATGTTGTCAACATTTGTATCTTCAAATACGAATAAAAATTTTGTACAAATAGGTACGAATGAATTCGAATCAGATTCAAATTTGAATGCATTCATTTTTCTCTATTTGTTCAAATTTGAACATTTGAATATTCAATTCAAATTGAATCAAATCCAAAAATTGCATTCATGCACACCACTAAAAGCTGGTGAACAGCTGCAGCTGGAAGAAAACTTACAACGCTGAGTTTCAAGTACCAGTGATTAATCCAGTAGTATCCCCAGACTTTGTGCCTGTCCTTTGCAGGGCAAAATAACCTCATCAAGAACAGTATGTATGTCTCTCTACCTCCATCTTGACTAGATTCAGTTTCAATTTATTGACCCCCATTGAATCCATTACTGCCTCCAAGCACCTTCCGAGCACCTGAAAAGCCTCTCCTGATTCAGATGGAAAAAAGACTAAGAACTCAGTGTTATATACATATTGTTGACACTTCACCCCAAATCTCTGAATGGCCTCTCTGTAGGTGATAAAGAGCAGAGAAACATAACTGGAAGATGTTTGTGAGACGAAACCAGAGACGTTTTCGCATTACTCCCGTTCCATTTGGAACGGGAGTAGGACGGGAAGATTAAGACAGCTCCCAGCGCTTTCCCCTTTCACACACAGACGCGCCAGAACGCGTGTAAACGCGTTCCGGTGCGTCTGTGTGCGAATGCTCAAAGCGCCGGGAGCTGTCTTAGCCGGCAAAGGCCGGCCAGGGGCGCGGAGACAGCCGCGGAGGCAGATCGACAATCAGCTGATTGTCAAACAGCTGATTGTCGAAGCCGCGCCGGCGTCGGAGGCGAGCCCGCAGCTGTTCGGGAGACAGAAGCAGGCGCGAATGCTTCTCCTCCCGAACGCCTGCGGGCGGCTCGTCCGCGTTCGAACGCATGTAGAGCACTTTAAAGTGCTCTACATTTCGAACGCGAGAAAGACAGCTGCGGACACGTCGGAGCGCAAGCCGCGCTCGGGCAATGCGGATGCCGTGTCCGCAGCTGTCTCCCACGCGTCCCGTTCAGCCCCGTGCGAAAACGTCTCCGAATATGTTATTAGTGAGTTGATTCCACCCCTCCTCCATAATATGCTACCAGTAGAATGGTCTTGGAATTCTACAGGAATGGGAAATAGTTTGAGTATTTGGCATGGACTGACAAAAGACCTACGGCAGAGAAAATAAAGTTATGGACTTCAATGTTGCAAAATCATTAAAAGATGGGAGTAATTAAATCATGATATATAGAGTCTTTAAGCAATAGTTCTTTGTAGTGCCCAAGTTCTTTTCTGCACTTATTATTATATCCTGACATAGTGCAGGACTAGCTCTCTTCTGGATCATCTCTTCCACACTCTGGAAAGGAAGAGAAAGACTCCACCCCCTGCTTAAACTACTCTCTGTCCACATTGGGTAGAACGCTGCATGGTCTAGGTGACCAAAATGAGGTGACCCTCATTCAATGTGATGCCAGTGACGTTGCTGTCAATAGTAGGATGTCCCTGACAGCAACGTCACTGGCATCGCATTGAACGCTGAAGGGCAAGAAGGAATCAATATATCTGAGACAGCTCCCTAGACCAGGACACCGGTAGACCAGTTTATCAGGTCTACCAGCAGTCCAGGGTCCCATAGAAAAAAATGCAAAGGCATCATCCTGTCCAGTTTAACATGGGAACCCATTTTGATGACACACTGCATTACACCTTCAAAATGGATCCCTCTAAGTGTCTGAGCCTAAGAACTTTAGTTCCTTGCTATTGGAGAACCTGGAAGTTGCAGTCTTCACAGCTAGCATGGGGCCTGTCCTGAAACATCCTTCTGGGTGTGGAAGGCTTGTTCTGGGACAGTGAAATCATTCTTGCTGCCAAACCTACTCCAGCTTGGCTTGATCCTTCTGGACTGGGCCAGCCATGAAAGTGCAGAAACAGGCTAAATGCAGTTGCCATATCCAGAGGGAATGTGTGATAAAATACCCAATTCTGGAATGTTAACATAGGGAAGGGGTATTGTTCTCTATCCATGCTCTGCTGGATAGATAAAGTGGGGAAAACCGTGAAGCTGAACCTGGATGTGTTTCTCTCTGATTTAGTAGGACTTTTTCATATGTGCTTGCCTTTAGATTCAGTGATAGTGATAGATTGTTTAATATAGCACAAGTTGGCCCAAAGGCTCCTTTTGAGCCATGTGGCATGATACAAATTTTTGAGGACAAACAAAATGAAATCTTTACATTATATATGAACCACATTTCCCATAAATTGCTCTAGGTGGCACACAAAATGCACTAGGAAATTAAGTAATAACATAAGATCTAGAAAAATCAAAATTTAAGACTGTTAGGAGAAAGAGAAGAAGGTGTGTTTATAGTCTCACAGGTCAGCCTAACATATGCCAAATTCTTTTAATCCATTTAAACCTATCTGGGGTCAGTTCTACATTTTGCTGCCTTTACCTAAAAATGATTTATTGAGAAGTAAGAGATGATATTCATATTCCTGTTCATTAACCCAGATGAAGTCTACACAGGCTGATGTACTGGATCAATGAGCATACTAGTAATCTCTTTTCCACACATCAGTTGAGCTTCCTTTAGACCACACCAACGTGAAAGAGAGACTCCTGCTATGCATGCTGGTCCAGTACACTGGCCAGTGCAGAACTGCCTTAATACGGGACGACACAGGAGAATGTCCATCCATCCATCCATCCATCCATCCATCCATCCATCCATCCATCCATCCATCCATCCATCCATCCATCCATCCATCCATCCATCCATCCATCCATCCAGTTTATTTGTATACTGCATTTCTAATAAATTACTCAAGGCAGTTTACAGCAACCATAAAAAAAAAAAAACAATACAAAGTAATACATAATACATTAAATACACTAATACATTAAATAGATAATATAAAATTATAAATGGAATAATACATTATGAGAATTATATATAACACTGGAGGAGGGGGAAAAGAGGAAAGAATATAGGTTCCTCCTCCTTTCCTCTCTCCAAGCTCAGTCTTGTTTCTATCTACAGCCACGGCAGAGATGGTACTCCTCTCTTCTGCTTGCTTTATGGCTAGCAGAGCAGGCTGCACAAACACAAGCCAACGGGTCTGGCAGGGATGGTACTTGCCTCTTGTGGCTGGCTTTATGGCTAGCAGAGTGGGCCACACAAACATACGCCAATGGGTGTGTTTGATACGCTGTTAAGTAGATTATGAATGTGAGGACTGCAATTGAGGCCAACATTAGCTTTTCCAGAAATAAGCCACACTGTGAAGGGGGGAGTATGATATCTGAATAAGCACCCTGTGTATACAGAGAGGGAGTGGTCTGACCTCCGTGGTAGAGCAACCACCTGGAAAAAAGAGGACCAGAAGTTCAATCCCTGTCATCTCTCCAGAAGAAGGTAGTAGAAAACATTTTGATACCTGTCAAGAAGGCTTCATGGATGTGTCAGACCTGACTTCATGGCACCAAACAACAAAGGATATGCTCAAAACCTCATGAACGCTTTAAAAAAATCTTCCTTATTAATTTCGTATCTAAATAGCTTCTTGTGCACAAAAGAGTGACTGGTATATTTTCTAAACACAACAAAGGTATCATTATGGGTGATTTACCTATTCAAAATATTATGATTCAATCAAAGCAAGATAAATTTAAAAAGTGTGTGTGCGTATAGTTTCTTTAGCATTATTTATACATGCATTTGCACAGAGGCACACATGGGACTAAGAACCTTCATCCATAGCCATTTGGAGCCTTTGGAGCCAAGTCCTGAACCTTGCAAAAGTTTTAGAGCTAGGGCAGAGTCTGGTTTTGACCAGAACTATAGGACAGAAAGGCCTCAGTTGTCCAGATCCAATATGTGGCCCTAGTGTTCTGATGCCACCTCTAATCTATTTTTTCTAGTCTTGTATGTTTGGTGCTTGGATGCCTTGGTGCTTGCACACGGTGCTGTGAACCATGGTCTAAGCTGTCTTTAAGGGTGAGATCAGACATGCTTAATAAGATGTCCTCTAGGTGAATTTGAGCTTGTAAGGACAGGCATAAAATTCCTCAAAATCACCTTGTAGTATCCTGAGGCTTGGGAATATGAACCCCTTCCTCCTATGGAGTAAAGTAAAGCTAAGAGTGACTCTTTCAGTCACATTGGGTGGGGAAGTTTATAAGCACAAGTGAAAAAATGTGTAGCCAATAACAGGATGGGAACAAATGCAACAGAAACGCAGGGAGGCAAGTGGCTAACCAGTTTGTAGCAGTTGTCAGGAAAGCACTGCCAGACTTAAGACAAATGAAGAAGAAGAAGAGAGTTGGCTTTTCTACTCCACTTTTCTCACCCATTTAAGGGGACTTAAAGCAGCTAACAAAACTTTCTATTCTTCTCCCCCCAACAGGACACCCTATGAAGTAGGTGGGGCTTTGAGAGCCCAAGGCCACCCAGCTGGCTTCATGGAGGAGAGGGGAATAAAACCCGGTATTCCCAGATAAGGGTCTGGCTCACTAACCACTAGACAAAACTGGGAGAGACCAGTGCGGAAACATGAGATAACTCGGTTCTTTTAAGAGACATATTGTCGAAAAGGGGAAATTGAAAACAAACAAACAAACTTTGATTGCACCATAAGCCACCCCAAGGATTCCTTTTTAATACATGTGAATACAGCCATTCTCATCTAGTTAACATACTGTGTGAGTACTTAATAATTACTTTCCATCTTCACATTAAGCAGAATGAATTGTTTCCTTTTCCTGATGCAAAGGCCACAAAGCATAGTTATGGAAATGTGTCCCAAAGGGCGCGTCTTCATGTCATGTGTTATTTCAGTTTAAAGAATTCGAAATAAAAGAAACGGAACAAAGCTGTCCAGACGACTTGCAAGTTGATCCGGTTCCGATGGCAGCCTTAACGCGGGATCAATACTCGGAGTCCACATGGCAGCACTGTCCTCCTGCCCATTGCCCACACTCTCTCCTGTGATTGGTTTTCCCTGCCAGGATCCCACCCTCCCTTCTCTTTGCGTCATGCTCCGCCGGGAATTCCCTGCCCAGTCCACCCTCCCCCTTCCCAGCAGCAGCAGCAGCAGCAGCAGCAGCAGCATCCATCCACCCACCCACCCACCCACCCACCCACCCATCCATCCATCCATCCATCCATCCATCCATCCATCCATCCATCCATCCATCCATCCATCCATCCAGGCGCTGCGGGGCTGCGGCGCTAGCGGCTTCTCCCTGGGGCTCCGCTGCCGCTTTTCCCCCGCTTTGCCGCCACTTTGCCCCGCAGAGGAGGAGAGCCAAGGGGTGGACAAGAGGGCAAAGGGGGCTCCTCGCTTGCTCTTCCCCCCCCCCCCCGTGGCCGGGAGGGAACTCCGCCCCCCCACCTCACAGGGACCGAAGCTGGATTAAAACCTTGGCTTGTGGTCACACCTAAGGTTTAATCTAGCTTCACTCCACCTTCAGAGTGAGAGAACACATCAGCAAAGTGACCAGTAGTTTTCTTTCCACATTATCTAGTCTAAAGGTGGATTTTCTGAGTTATTAACCCTGAAAGAAAACCAGCTTGTCAGTTTGCTGGTGTATTCTCTCACTCTGAAAGTGAACTGAAACTGGATTAAACCTTAGGTGTGACCACAGGCAAAGTAGCCTAGAGGGGGCTCAAAGCGGTTGACATTCTGTTTTCACCCTTCAAGGGACTAAGTGGCTGACAAGCCTTCTCACCATTAAGGGGGCTGAAAGTGACTGTTCCGAACCTTCAAAGGTCTGAAATTGCGCAAAATTGCAACATTGTTTTAAAGGTGTGAAGTGCTTAGATTGATACAGTGTTTCAGCTTTAAGGACTGGAGGTTTATAGTGGGTGTTTGAGGGTGGATTTTTTCAATGAAGGAAACCCTAAACATGACGTGCTTCTAATACGTTCAGCCATTGGTTACAGTGCGATTGGGGGGGGCGGGACAGCCTTAACACTGAATCTCATCCCGGAACGATACTGTCCACACAGTTAAAAAGGAAACACCTATCGACGCCCGATCCGGAGTGAGACCTGTTGAGATCAGGATTTATTTCTAATCGGGATAACGTCCTTTAACACGGAAATACCGTGTTAATCCGAAGTGCCGTCTGAACTGCGCAAACTCAAAACGTTTTGAATTCGAGATAACTATGCCATGAAGACGCACCCAAAGAGTCAGGAAATGGGAAGATAGCAAAAGCAGCCGATGAATGCTTAATTAAAGCAGTTGCATATAAAATTACCCATGTGATATAACACAATCCAAAAGCACATGTTGTTGGTGCTCTTGAATGTTGTTGAGCATGACATGTAATTAAGGTAACTGTGGACAAACTGAATACAGATAGCACTAAACATGGTTCAGGCCAGCATTTTAAGTGGGAATGGACATAATAAGATACTTGTGTCATACCGGGCACGTCTCCATGGTCTCTTTTTGCTTCTCTCTTGCATCAGATTTTTAAAATGTGGGTTGTAATTCTAAATAAAGTGTCCCCATGTGGTTTGGGGCAATGCGGATTTAAAACGTACTTTCCTGTCCTCGTGCAAGCCGCTTTTTGTGAGCCCGCATCTCACCCCCACCCAGTGCAGTGATGACAGGCAAAACCCTCAATTGAACCTCCACAACGTAACACAACACAGATCATCCCTTTACTTGGCTGCAAAGAGTTAAAAGCATAACTGAAAGCAGCTCAACTCCCTGCAGCTGCCTGTGCACAGAAGCTGTCCAGCAAACTCTCTCTTCCTTTCACATTATTGGGAGGGGGAGAGAAATTCTGTGCTTCCTATCAGGGGAAAACGATGCTAATTATCTTAACAACGGAGGGGGAAACATCTATTTTAAGAAGAAAGAGATCGGTACTCTGTGCACTTAAACGGAATGGAGGGAGGCTGGATGTGATAGCTGGCTGGCTGACAGGCTGCAGGGAGCGATTTGCTTTTCGTTATGGTTGTAACTATGTTACAAGCATTGGCTATGCTTTTAACTCTTGGCAGGCAGGCTGGCTGACAGGCTGCAAGGAGCCATTTGCTTTATGTTACAAGCATTGGTTATGCTTTTAACTCTTGGCAGCCAAGGAAAGGTATGTTTTCACACACACATGTAAAGAGCGAGAAAGATTAATGTAGCCATAAAGACACTTTAAAGAAATCTGTGTACATCTCTATGCTTCCGGGATAATCTGCGGTTTTCCCCAACGTCGGATGTATACTGTTTGAAAGGGGGGGGGTGTCTGCTGCAGATATTCCTCCTTTGCCCCTGATGTAGCCCAGAGTAAAGCTATGCATGGAGAAGCTCCGAGGCAAAACAAGCTTAAATCTGGAGTATTTTCAGCATGTAGGCGTGCCCACAGAACTGCACTGTGGCTACAGGTGATAAGCAAAATATAAATGTTTGAATGAAGAAAATGTATGCCGCTTTTAAAAATTGCCCCCTTAAAAGATGCAGTGTCTAGAGTAAAGTTGTCTATCCGCTCTGCCATTTTCACTGTTTCTGTTAGGGATGGGTGAAAAATGTTTGTCACCTTCACAGTTTGTACGAATTGCGAATGTTCAAAGCTTTGCATTTGAATCGAACATTGGCTATATTTGAAGACTGAGCTTCGTGTGCAAAGCAAAACCTGTTGTACCTTCATTCGAAGCTTTGGAGTGGATTTAGAATAGATTTGGAGGCAGGACTGGTGATTCAAAGTGAATTTGGAGCACATTCAAAGCCTTGCACGTTCAAAGTGGCTCCGTTTGCACAAATGCGAAGTTCCACCAAATTTGATGTGAAACAAATGCGGGGGGGACCCATGCTCATCCCTAGTTTCTATAGCATAGCATGTTATGCATGAGAAGGATATACTTTAGGGCTTCGGCAATATATCCAATTAAGCAAGGCTATTTAATTAGTTCCATGGTGTGCTTTACATAGATTTTCAGGCAAAAAAGGCAGACAGTGTATGGTTCCAATCCTGCCTGTTGGAGCTTCAAGCCATAATGCAAGAGCTTGCTCATATAAAACTGGAACAAAACAAACAAGCAAAACCACAAATACTGGCTGCTAAGTGATTACACTTGATAAATAGGAAGTCAGTCTGTCATCTGTAATTCTGAATGATTTTCATAAGCGTGCTTGCCAAACAAACCTCCAGCATTCATATTTAATTAGCGAGCAGCCGCAGTGGCAGAAGTCGGGTAAGAAACAATGTGTTAGAGGTACATTAAGCCTTTGAATGCTGTTGAAATAATTTGCAGAAATATGCTTTATTGTTGGTATTGTTCCATTTCTAGAAGCCATGTATGAAATTAATTATTGATTGGAATTGCATACATTTTGTCATTCTTTAAGGCAGCTTGTTTGACTCTCTGGCCAACCCTGTTGGGTCATTCTGACATCAAGAAGAGGAAGAAGAAGAAGTTGGCTTTTCTACCCCGCTTTTCTCACCCATTTAAGGGGACTCAAAGCGGCTGACAAAACTTTTCTATTCTCCCCACAACAGAACACCCTGTGAGGTAGGTGGGGCTGTGAGAGATCAGAAGAGAGCTGTGACTAGCCCAAGGTCACCCAGCTGGCTTCATGGGGGAGGGTGGAATCGAACCCGGTATTCCCAGATAAGAGTCCAGATCCCTAACCACTATTTTATTTATAATTAATTATAATATATATTATAATTTAGGTTGTTCCAGCATTTCCCCACACTATCCTAGAGCAGAGTGGGTTGCTCTGGTCCAGGATAGTCAATCCATTCCAAGGTGGGACATGTTGCCTTTGATGTGGAAGAAGGCCATCTACATTGGGGCAGTCTGTTCTGTGTCAGCTTCAAAGTTCATGTCAGTCTCTAAATCAGTGACGGTGAACCTTTTGAGCTTGGTGTGTCAAAATGCGCAAGAAAACCAAGCTTAACTCAGGTGCTGTGTCACATCTAAAAATATCCATAATTTTGTGATATTTGTAGCTCTAGTAAAATAGTTAAATTTTTGATATATGTATTTTTTTAAAAGCAAAAACAAATAATTCTTTACATTAGTGACTTTTGTTGCTGAGTTTCGTTTGCTAAATCTTCAATTGAAAGTTGGTATTTCGCACACTTCAAGAACAAGCAAGCACTACATGCCCAGGTGCCAGGGTGACCAGGTGTGTCACCCAAAAGGGCTTCGGGTGTCACTTGTGACTCGCGTGTCATAGGTTGGCCATCACCGCTCTAAATGATTGAAAGGGCAGGTTTTGTGGTGTGCCTTTTTGTGCCATCCTAGGGTGCATCAAGAGGAGTATACAGTCTAGATACCAAGAAGTAATTATTCCTCTTTACTCTACCTTGGTCAGATCTCATCTAGAATACTGTATCCATTTCTGGGCACCCCAATTTAAAAAAAAGACATTGACAAACTAGAGCAAGTCCAAAGGAGGGCTACCAAAATGGTGAATGGTCTGGAAACCATGTCCTACAAAGAAAGGTTGAAGAATCTAGAAATGTTTAGCCTACAGAAGGGAAGACTGAGAAGACACATGATCACGGCCTTCAAGTATCTGAAGGGCAGAGGGATTATTCCTATTCTCACTTGCACAAGATGGGAGGACTAGAAACAATGGGATGAAACTTCAAGGAAACTACAGGTATTAGGAAAAACTTCCTGACGGTGAGGGCAACCAGTCAATGAAACAGGTTGCCACAGGAGGTAGTGTGTTCTCCTTCACTGGAGGTCTTCAAGCAGAGGCTGGACCTACATCTGTATGGGATGGTTTAGGAAATTCTGCATTGAGCAGGGGGTTGGTCTCAATGACCTTAGAGGTCCCTTCCAACTCTATGATTCTAAGTGCTTCTTATTCAGCACTATTCTTAATGCCAAAGTAGGGAGCCAGAATTCATAAAGCACCTTGCCCCTTCCCTGTGTGGAGCCTGGTAAAAGATGGATCTTGTGGTATTCTGTTGCATTTGTGGAAGAATGACAGAATGAATTGTGTAGCTAGAAAATGGACTAGGAATAGCTCCATTCCAAGCACCTATCCAAAGTGACAGGCGTCAGTTCTGTGGTCACTAATGTAGATGCCAGAAGCACACCTTCCACATAAAGGATCAGGCAGGATTCAGCCAAGCATGTCTGACTAAACTACTAGTCCCCTCAAATTTAGGCTACAAACAAAGATGCTTTACTTTCCACTCTACTGTCACCTGTCACAGAGATGAGGAAAGAAACAGACTAAAGCATATCCTTCTTACTAGGATGCATCCCTGATTTAATATGCTGTAAACGTCTAAATATGTAAGCTGGACAAATGGAGAAATATGAAAGGAAGAAGAAAGAGACAAGGTCATTCAAAAAAGGAATTAATCTAGGGAGGAAAAAGAGGATCCAAAACATTCAGTTTAACATTAAGTGGAATATTAGCAGAGGAAAAACTAATGGTAGTAACAGCCTCCCTTTTGGTCTCTTCTATCTGCTTCTTGCTCTGCAGCAGATGAAATGTAGTCCAGATCAAGGGCAGAAGCCAGGACTTCACTCCTTTCTGCTACCCTGCCTGTACTGCTGTGCAAGGCTGCGTTCACACCTACATTTTAATCCAGCTTCAGTCCACATTCAGGGTGAGAGAACACATCAGCAAACTGATGAGCTTATTTCTTTCAGAAATATATCACTCCAAAAATCTACCTTTGGGGTGGTTAAAGTGAAAAGAAAATGGCTAGTCACTTTCCTGGTCTGTGTTCTCACTCTGAAAGTGGACTGAAAGTGGATTAAAACTTGGGTGTGAACATAGCCCAGATCATTTCTATGTAACAGATTAAAACCCTCTGTACTTGGTCAGTGCACTGGGCCAAGTGTCTCCCTAGTACACCTAGGACGTGTCCAGACTGGGGGATGCTGTGGATTCTGATGCGCAGTTGGTGCATGGGCATCACACCTGATGTCTGATACTTCGTAGCAGCGGCGCATTATGCCATTGCTACTGCGGATTTACCTGCTGCAGAATGATCAACACTTGCTCTTCAGTATCAGATAATTTCGGAGTTTCCTGCAGTCCTGACAGTCCCATTGGCTGCCTGAACTCATGTGATGTGTGTCTCACCGTGTGCACCACGGAAATCTTGCAGCTGCTGAGGAGGAAGCTGCGAATCTCCCTTTCGAGTGGGGGCAGCACATCGTGACTTCGCAGCCAGGTAAGCTGAGAATTTGTTATGACTGCAGATTTTTATCTGCTAGTCTGGAAGGGATCCATGTCTGCATTGGACTAGTGCTTTCCCAGCTCAGAACTGCCCCAAAGGGTCCCTATACAGGTTTATCAGTAGATGTTATTGAAGAGTGAATATTCCACTCAAGTCATCGGTTGTTCTACACCTGATCCAGAAGAAAGATCTTCAGAGTCTAAGCAACTCCTCCAGAGCTCCCAACACAGAGGTAGGCACCCTGTTTTTAAAGAGTGTTTTGTTCAAGCCCTATCCTTGTTCACTGGAAGTGACATAGGAGTGGCAGGAACCTGGGCCAGTCACTGGCAGGTGTGGGAGGTGCCTGAGATGGAGATACAATTAGCCATATTTGCATTGCTGCTGGGGTTGTGCCAGGCAGACGACTGCTGGAAATACAGCATTTCATGTGTGTGTGTGTGTGTGTGTGTGTGTGTGAGAGAGAGAGAGAGAGAGAGAGAAGTCAGCGTAATCTGCTAAAGGGGGGAGGCGGAGCTTGGACTTCAGTCAGTTTGTTTGGTTCTTCCTGTTAAGATGCCTAAGAACAGATCAGTATGTACTATGTTGTTCCTGTTGTGTTTTAAGTAACGTTGACTTTTATTTTCACTAGTCTTTTGAGTGGTGCTTTTTTGGGATCACCGCAGAATCTTACACTGCAAACTCTGGGAAAATCACACAAGCTTGATTTTCCAACAACGACAACCCCACCCACCCAGTGCAGACAGAACCCCACATCTTACCCCAGAACCTTGCAGACAAGGATAGTTGGACTTAAATACTTAGTTGCTTAAATACTTTGCTTAGTCTCAGCATGCTGCATGATATAATTTATGAATGAATCTTTCTCTTTTATTCTTTGTTTGTGTTTTATTTTTCTGTATTATTTTGCCTGCAGCTGCCTCTCTTATACATACTGACATTTGTCTGCCCTTTACTTATCCTTCAGATCTGTTGCTACGGGAAAATCTCAACTGCTTCCCCTTTGATTATGTAAAGGCAAAAAGGCACAGTTGCTTGGACCACAACTGTGTGTGTATGTCATTAAATGCCAGGACTTGAGAAGATAGCATGCCTACAGCTGTAAACATCAGCTGCAAAAGCAAGAAACATGACAATAAATTTTAGGACTCTGGTGTGCAACTATTTTTGATGAATCATGTTTTACACATCCAGCTAAGATACCTTAGATTCTGAACCTTTCTAAGGTGAAGCGGGGAACCTTAAATGGCTTCATATAGCCCTGATAATCCAAATATCAGAAAGATGCTACACACATTTGTCTACTCATAGACAGAACAATTCCTTTAACCTTCCAATGTTCAGGCAACGGTGGGTAACCTTTTATGACCTGAGTCTTGCAGTCATGTTACAGATTAAGGGATTGTGTGGCAACAGAGGATGATTTGACCACCCCCCACCCAATCAAACAGAACCCCTTAAATACCAGGGCCCAGTGATAAACCGGTCTTTGGGTTAGATAGACTGAAGATGACTCAAAATCTGAGACATGAATGAAATTTAGGAGTTCAGATGGCTTAAAATCTGCTGAGACCCTGTGGCAGGATGCCCCCCATAGTAGGTCAGGTTACCTGATGGGTTCGAGCACTTGCTTTAACCCTGAAGGCAGGAGGTGTGTTGTTCATACACATACTTCTCCCAACCACACTAATACCAAAGCAAATAGAAGGAATCCATTGGGACAGACACAAATATCCATTAGGATTGATGCACAAGGGATGATTTTATATCTGCTTCTGTAGATTGTTTCATGTAATCCAGATTCGATTCAAATGTTTAAAATCCAAATGCCACAAAAACCAGTTCGAATCCAATACATTCAAATTTATTCATTTGAATGTTAGATGTGAATTTAAAGATATGAATGCCAACATCTGTATGGATTTCGTATGCATCCCATTTTATCCCGCATGGATCCCATTTTGTTCCGTATTATAAGCGCAAATGCATACAGATACTCATGACATTTGCACAGATACGTTTTGTTACATTTGAAATTCGTTCAAATTTTTAAATTCAAATATGAAGACACTCTATTCAAATTCGAACATTCACATTCAATTGAATTTGATCAAATTTCAAATGTTTAGAACGTTTGTGTGCATCCCAATTTCAGACACTGTTGTTGGTGGTGGTCACTTGTTTTTCCTTTATCTTTTTATTCTTTTTACTGTATCTTGACCTGAAACCTTGAGGAATAGGGCAGGACATCAATATAAATACATAAATAAATTGCACACAGTTGTGGAGCCTTTGTACCAATGGTAAGTCCCACAATGCCATGAAATCCCTGTGCTGATCTTGCCTAAAATTGGCTGAGGGATCCTTTTTTGTGCACAGGTTAAAAATGTGACAGCTTACTCTTCAAGGAAACCATAGCAACTGCCTCTCTGAAACTGTACAACATTTTGTGTGCTTAGACCCAAATTCTTGGACTTGTTTGCTGGCAGCTTGACAGGTTTTGTGGAACTATGCTGGTCCTAATACCCTTGGAAATTTCACTCTGTTCTCTCCAAGTGGGAGAAAAACATACAGTCATTTCTTATTTATTCCTCATTAGTTTCTTTTCCTTCCTTCCTTCCTTCCTTCCTTCCTTCCTTCCTTCCTTCCTTCCTTCCTTCCTTCCTTCCTTCCTTCCTTCCTTCCTTCCTTCCTTCCTTGTTTCCAAGCATTCACAGATTTCTCAGCCAGACTTAGAAGTCTCCAGGGGTGCATCCAGACACATTAATACTGCACAGCGGAATGCTCTCAGTCACGATGGGGACATCACACACCACGATCAATGGATCGTAGTGGCAACACATTACTACTGTACACTTACCTTAATGCCAGTAAGAGAACACTCGCTGTGCAGTATGACAAAAATTTGAATCTTCCCTCCAGTCCAGGCAGGATGGGGAGAAGAGACAACGAGAGCAGAAAGGGCAGCTCAAATCTGATGGCGTGCTCTGACTCAAATTTCACAGCTTCCGATGAGGAAGCTACAGAGACTGCTTTTAGTCTGGATGGCTGGTCATTGCTTCGCAGCAGGTAAGCTGCAATTTTTCCTTTAACTGCAGATTCATTTCACACGTCTAAAGGGGCCCAAAATGAGTAAAAGCTGAATTGGCTATTGTCCCTAGCATCTGAACCCAAACTTAATTTTTTTTCTGCTAAGGAGAGGAATGCAGGTTATTTTGAGTAAGAAAAATGTGAAATTCTCACCCATCTTTGCTTGCCAATGCCTATTTTTTCAAGGCCAATCTATTTCCATATTCTAGCCAAAGTCTGGGACCATTCAGCTTTATGAAGAATTTGCTGTTAGCTCCCAGGATTGACTACAGAGATTCAAAGTACTGATACTGAATGGAGTAAGCATGAGGCCACTAACTGCATATAGAAACATAAAAAACACCAGAAAGAAGCCCATGAACTTTTCTCAGTGTCAGCATAAAGGTGACTCATAGGAACTCTTCAAATGCTGAGACTAAATGCTGGCTTTTTTTCAAAAACACTGGTGTTTCCCTGCTGTGGCCAAAGAAAGAATGTAAAATTGAACACAACAAAAAGCTGAAGTTCTGTGCCTTTTCTCAGGCAAATGATCCAGGACATGTCCACTTCTGGATGCTGCACTTCCTTAAAAATCCAAAAAAAAGTGCCTGCTGTTGCCTTGTCTTCATTTTTGGGAGCAGTGGGTATCTTCCAAGCAACTGTGTACATTGTTTTGTGGTGTGATTGTATGCACAGAAGCCTCTGAAACAGACTTACCCTATATGGAAGTCCTATAGAAAAAGGCTGCCTCCAGATGGTGGCTGGATATCCCACTAGGTAGTGCTAATATGAGGTAATGCCACCCTGGCATTATCTTTTCCTCGTTAGACAGCACCAGCATTGAATTCCCAGAAAAAAAACATGTCCCCACCACCATACATGTGCAGACTAGGAACGTGCACAAATTTTTGGGGGCATTCTATTCGAAACAAACTGAATGTTCAAAAATCCACATCCGTACAAATAGAACACATTTGAATGTGTTAAAATTCTTTTCAGTACAAATCTATTTGTAGGTATTCATACGAACATTCGATATGTATCTCCTATGGACAGATACATATCTGATACGAATAGATGCGTATCTGCATATGAACAGACACATATCTGCTATGAACAGATATGTATCTGCATGTGAACAGATACATATCTGATATGTTTCCCCAGCTTAACAAATATCTGAACTATCCCTATGAATGCCCAGAAACATTCATTTTCATTTGAATGTTAGCATACGGATATTGTAACATTTGATTCAAGTCCAAATGTCCATATTCGGCCAAATTCGGTCAAATTTCTAATGTTATGGATATTCATGCACATCCCTAGTGCGGACGTCTGTTTTGGGTCCCACATATGAGCAGCTAGTAAAGCTATGATCGTGTCTCTGTCCCCAAGTAAAAATGGTGGGATTGCCACAGATACATGTGGCAACCCCACCATAGTGATGCCATAATACCGCTATGTTCCCCCTGCCTGGACAAGGCAGACACCTCTCCATTTGCTCAAAACATAGCTTCCTGTGGTGGAAGTAGAGACCCAGCCCAAATCTTGTGAGAGTCTGCATTCACAGTCAGTGGCCAAGAATAGGGACGTGCAAGAATATTCCTAACATTCGAAATTTGTACAAATTTGCCTGATTTCAGACATTCAAATTTGTACAAAGCTTTGTAGTGGATTCATATCTAACATTTTTATCTAATTCATATGAAACATTCCTATTGAATCTGAATACTACCATGTTCAAAGGGATTTATTCAAATGAAAATGAATTTTGGGGCATTCAATTCAATACAAATCAAATACCAAAAAAAAAAAAAAATGCACATCCCTAGCCAAAAATGATGGGAACTGTAGTTTGGCAACACCTGGGAAGTCAGAGCCATTTTTGCCATAAACAGCTTCTTTCTAATCTTTGATTCCTAAACTAAGCCAAGACCATAAAACCGCTGGGTAAAACCAAGGTTAAAAAGGAAAGTGGAATCCTCATTAATTAGTTGTCACATCATTTATTTATACTTTCTATATCTCCTAACACAAGGCACAGTGTTTAACATTTAGTCAATTTCAGATAAATCATCCCTTTGAATACAATGATTTTTTTTTCTTTTTTGGCCCAAACAAGGACTACAGGATTTCTTCTTTAAGTAATCTATTGAGTTACTATTGAATTACTTTCTTCACTGTTTTCCTAGTCCAGATTTCATTGTGATGCATATGGCTGAAAAACAAATGCAGACCAATGAGTTATGAGCCAAACATGCCTCTTTTGCCCTTCCTGCATGTGCGGTGGACAGAGCTAGGACGATGGCTCCATCCAGAAAGGAAGTGAAGAGCACTGCTGCTGGAACTCCCATGGCCAGATCCAATTTCCCAACAATAGTTTCTAATGATTTTTAGAGGGAAAATAGAGGGGTTATGGTAGGGTGCTGTGTTCTCCCCATCTCAATGGGCCTAGGATGTAGGACAATCTGGTACTAAGGATGTGCATAAATTTTTTTTTTTTTGGCATTAAATTCATATTGAAATAGATCCCCGACACAAACACATATGTATCCCATACGTATCCCATATGTATCTGATACATATCCCGTAAAATATCCACTCTGAAAATATCAAATCTGCCGTGAATTCATTTTGAATTCGTTTTCAATCCATGTCGAATGCACTTTGGATCTGTTACAGATGTAACTGGCACAGCCGCTTTCCCACCTCCCTAGGTTCACAAATGTTCCAAAGCGTTCGTATGAATATACAGAAACAGTTGCACGAATACAAATGTCAACATATGAATGTTGTAACATTCGATTCATATACAAATGTACAAATTTGCATGAATAGATGAATACCCAATATTACAAATATTTGTTTGCATCCCTATCCGGTACCAATCCACTTTTATCGTTGTCTATACCCTAACTTTCTTTTTCTTGATGGTGGCGTCGCTTTACCCATCTGAGCGAGAAATATCAGCCTTAGCTGATGAAAATCTCAAACCCTCTAGGCACTCCATAGTTTGAAATGACTTTGCAGTCACGGCGTTTCCTTTCCCTCAAACAGTTAACATTTAGGCTATGGGGGAATACATTTGAATCCAAAGCAACTTCTTGAAAATTAGAGCACTCCAGGCGTTACATTAGAAACTTGCCTGACTCCTTGATTATGCAAAATGTTAGCTTCTGATGACTCATGCAGAGTAATCTACAGTTACAGGGCTGACAAAATTGAAGCATTAGCATATGAGGAAACACATCAAGGAAAATATTCAGAACTGCAGTAGTTCCATATGGTTAGTAAAGATGGAAGGAAGCTATTAAGAATGGTTATATGGTTAAAGCTGATCTCCTGGCTACCACTACCTGGGTAAGGATGGCCAGAGCAGCCTATTTCTTTCCATTCAAGTGTGTTAGAATAATTCTATCTCCATTTTCCCTTTCTCCCTCTTTCTCCTTCTCTGTCTGCCTCCCCTTTTCTGTCTTTTCAAAGAAAGTCTATTCTTATTTAGGACACAAATTATACATGAGAAACTGTGTCTTTTATACAGAAGTTATTTTACTCAAGTAAAACTGAAAAAAAATGGGGGAGGAAACATGAATAAAGTAACCAATAGCTGCCTTCTTCATCACTGGAACACCCATAACTGTGGATAAATTAAACTGCATGTTCTATTGCTCTCCTTTGTACCATTAGTGTTATTCTCTTTCTAATCTGAGAGCCATTTTGCTGTCACAGATAGGATTAGAGTTCGGTTTATGACTTTAACTAACATCAAAATAACTCTCTGTGGTAACTGTAGTGTTCTTACTCTGCATATGGCTTATCAATTTGCTTTCTCAATAGTGCATCCTGATCCAGGGGCCTTTCTGCACCTGGCTTGATTCTGGAATATATCTCAGATCAGGGGAGTGCTATCTAGGGATGTGCATGAATGGTGGTTGTTGTTTTTCATTTGATTCATATTGAATCAAAGATAAATGCTATCCATTCAAATAGATCCCCTTTGAATGTGGAAGGATTCTATTCGATACGAATGTATTCTTATAAATTTGTACAACTATCTGATACAAACACATACCTTATATTCCAGCATATAAGATGACTGGGACTATAAAACGAGCCCCAACTTTTCCAGTTAAAACATAGAGTTTGGGATATACTCGCCGTATAAGAAGACACCCAGCGTATGAGATGACCCCTGACTTTTGAGAAGATTTTCCTGGGTTAAAAAGTAGTCTTATACGCCAGAATATACAGTATGTTTCCAATATGTATCCAATAACATATCCTCTCTGAAAGCATCAAATCCTCCCTGAATCCACTTTGAATCTGCACTCAAACAATGTTGAATTCACTCTGGATCCGTTGCAGATGTGACTGGCGCTGCTGATTTCCCACCTCCCTGTTTCAGGAATGCTCGAAAGCATCCATATGAATACGAATGTCAATGTATGAATGTCATAACATTTGATTCGTATACAAATGTCTGAATTTGTATATATTTGTACAAATATCAAATGTTATGAATATCCATGCACCTCCCCAATGTCATCCACTTTCTAGTACAGACTGTGGCAGACCCCAGATGAGGTCTGCCATAGTCTGTATAAGCATACGGATGACAGACCCATTGTTCTAAGATACGTTCTGGAATAAGGCCAAGTGCAGAAAGGGCCCAGATCTCAGAGGACCTCTGATACAGATCTAAGCCTTAGTGCAGAAAAGGCCAGGAGCATGATCCTGGGAATTGGACCCAGTGGGAACTGTAGTGGGGCATATATTGGAGAATGATCTCTAGGTTCCTTTCTATTAGCCAGGGTGCATCTAGGCGTGTAATCAATATTCTAGACCTAGAGAATTGGCTGTGTGTGTATGCACGCGTATGATGGTATGTAGAATTTTATCTGTTGCCTGAACTGAAGTTTAACCTTAAGAAACAGGTCTAAGAATGAGACTTTGGGTGTGTTCCCATGGTACTTTTATGTCACTCTATTGTCCCTCTATTGCGGCAGACTTTAAAAATGCGAGTTCAATTCCGAAATAAGGCTCCATGAGGCTCAGTAAAACGTGCATTTAAAAAACACCTTCTGTCCCCATGGAAGCGTGATTTCTTTGCCTGTATCTTTTTCTCCCTGCCCCCTCTCTGGTTAATAGGGTGCCAGCGGGAACGGGGAGGGACTGTGATCTGCGCGGCCACAACCATCGGTATTCACAAGTTCTCTGTCTGTCTCCCTCTGGATCCCAAAGATTTTATCACTTTGGGATCCAGAGCTTGCTTCCATAGATAGTGAATTTCACTGTAAAAATCCACCCTGTACAGCAGCAGTTTCAAAGTAGCAATCCATCCACTTCACACCTGATAACAATGTTGCAATTCTGCGCAATTCTGGCTCTTTAAAAGTTCTGACGTTTAGAAAGGGAAAGGAAGGAAAGCTGCTGCAGTTCTGGGAGATGTGTGAATGTTTAAGGCTGTGTGTGCAGGCGGCAGCGACGGCAGAGCCAGGGTGCTTTTTTCAGATATTTTGTGAATAACATAATGAATTGCTTCCACAAGATCTCCATCCGTGGAAATTTCTCCACTGCCAGCAAGGCAGATGGGCTGCAGCCAGTGATCGCGCAAATTGCGGGCGGAAGCAATTCAGTATTGATCTTGAATACTGGCTGTGGATGAGAGGCAAAAAGAGAGAATGAGAGAGAGAAAACGAGGGAGAAGGCTCAAAAAAAGAGGAAAGATGGGACTGTGGCCAGCAATCCCCGCCCCAATTCCCCGGGAGTGTCTCCATGCTCAATGCTACTAGAAAAACATGCGGCTTCCAAAAAGTGTGCTGGTAGTCTTGTTTAAAGGGGGGGTCTTTCTTCTGCAAATTTTCCTTCTTTATGGCGCTGGAAGCCCGGAGAAAAGCTGTGCATGGAGATGCTGTTTGGCAAAAGAAGCTTTTTAATGGGCTTTTTATTGCATGTAGGCAGGGCCTTTGTGAAATAAGAACAGAAACTTTTGTCCCAATGTGAAATAACCTTGTCCTGTGCCAGAAACAGCCTGTCCCAACTTGGGATGAGTTGCTAATCCTGGGATGGAGTGGTCTATCCTGTCCCGAGATAATGACCATTAGTGTGAATTTGGCTCAGGAGCACACAGCCTACCTCGTAAGACAGGTGGTGTCTTAGCTACTCAGCAATAATGGGATTGTACTCTTCCTGGTCACTGTGGGTAATAACAGCTTAAGAAAGATAATTTGAGTTTTAAAGTAACTCTGTAAATATATATATATCATTTAGTGGCAGTAAGGGAGCCCAGTGTTTTGCTTTTCTAAATTACAGTCTTTTAATTTGAACAGCTGGTGGGGAACATTTCACTTTAAGAAGCCACCCTTTATTTCAGGACATGGAGTGTCTAAAGGCAACTCCCACAAATCCAGAGTTTAGATAACCTCTCCTCTTCTCCTTCTGTCCTTCACCAGTGCCCCTGATTAAAGTTCACTTAAACCAATTTTCATGCGGATTTTACAGACTTACAGTTTCTCACCTATCAGCAGCTCTACCCATTTTTTTTACCTGCTTTCACATGTGTCCTGTCAGCATCCATGGGGTACCAGCCATTGCTGAGTCAAAGAAAAAAATGAGATCTTGAATTTACCCCTCAAATACTGGTACCCAAGGAGCAAGAACTACAGGAAGTTGGGTCACATGTCTGCTATAAATACCTACATTTCATTTTCTAATTATAGCCATTTTCCCTTAGTGCTCACTGCTGTTATGCAGATTTGTTTTCCTTTGTTCTTTCTTGATGATATGCTTCCCCTGCTTTTTATAATACCTAAAACTGTCCATTCACTTTCTTGGCTTTGGGACAAGACATTATTGTACGTAGCACATTGTTGTTTAAAGGTTGTTACCTGCCCTGAGACCTTCGGGTATAGGGTGGGATAGAAATATAAAGAATAAATAAAATAAATAAGACACTCCAAACACATTCATAAGTTAGCATAATCCACATGTATTTTTTTTAAGCATCTGAAAGCAGCTCAGAGATGGTAGCATGTGGATCCTACCTCTAATCCACAATAAGAATTAGAGCAGACATTTCAGAAGTGAACTGCACTTATTTTTGTTTTCAGTCTCTATAGTACTGGGGTGGTAGGGCTTTCTGATTTCCAGATGTGTCCATGCAGTCATTACAGCTGCATCCAGATGTTGGTTACTTTTCCCACTATATATAGATCTTATAGAATAAAGCATGGATATTCTGGAATATCCATGCTTTATTTCAGAATTCTGTATCCAAATAAATCCAAATGGGAGTGAATTTGCACCTTTACTTTCTCGGGAAAACCTATTCTGGGGTATAGTTCCCTGTGTCCACACTTTGGGATACTGGATCAGATCTGTTCCTAACATCACCAACAATGAATGAAATGCTGGCAAAGTACAAATCACCACCATAATGGCACCGATCCCAGAAGTGTGGCAACTGTGCCGACATGCCTGTATGGCACCCTTACTGTGGGTGCAGCAGTAACCATGCTTCTGCCACCCCTCCCCAGGCTCCCAGTAAGGAGAGGTGTGAATGCAGTTATGTCCGGCTTCAGGGGATGCAGATGCAGAGCAGTTAGAAGTGCTCTTCCTATACAGACTTTAGGGTGGGTGTTGAGTGCAGGTGCAGATGCCCTTGGAATAGTGACTATTCCAGGAAGTGCAGATGACACATGCAGGGTTTTCCCTGGAGTTCACGAAAAGGGTAAGTGTGGAAAGACTCTTAAGTAACCAATGTCTGGATGCAGTCTAGGAGATGATCTCAATTTAAGGGCATCTTTACATTGGCCCAGAAAGGTAGCTAGGGTAGAAAGGAACAGTAACAAAAAATGAAAATGCTCTCCCAGAAGTACTATAGAGACAGAAAACAAAAGCATTCAAAGTGCTTAAACACCAAGCTCAACAAGCATTCAAAGTCTCCAAGAAAGGCTGATAATATTAATGTCTTGTTTGTATATGGGTCTTTCATTGTAAGCCGCCCAGAGACCATAGAATCATAAAGTTGGAAGGGACCTCCAGGGTCATCATGTCCAACCCCCTGCTCAGTGCAGAATTACCTAAACCATCCCAGACAGATGTAGGTCCAGCCTCTGCTTGGAGACCTCCAGTGAAGGAGAACTCACTACCTCCCATGGCAACCTTTTCCACTGAATGATCACCCTCACTGTAAGGAACTTTTTTCCTAATATCTAATCTGTATTCACTCCCTTGAAGTTTCATACCATTGTTTCTAGTTCTCTCATCTTGTGCAAGTGAAAATAGGGACGATCCCTCTGCACTGTGACAGCCCTTCAGGTACTTGAAGACCGTGATCATGTCTTCTCCCAGTCTTCTCTTATGTAGGCTAAACATTCCAAGTGTACATTTTACCAACCTTGTGCAGCAAAATTATCTCTTTCCCACTGGATCATTATGACCCCAATCAGTCAGATTATGCCACCTTTTTAGTGTAATGGGAAAAACAAGTCTATTCAACCAATGCCATCTTGTTTTGCATTCAGGAATATGCGCTATTTAAATCACTGAAATATGGCTCACCCAGAAGACACCTCTAAGCAATGTATAACTTAATGATGTACCTGAACCTTATGTAACAGTGACACTGTCATGTATTAGTGGGGATTTTACTTAGCCTTACCTGTCAGTGAAAGGCCTATATGTCACAGAACTTCTTTACTTTGCAAATAAAATACTAATGCTTTGATTGCTTAGGCTTAAATGTGAGAATTGTTTCCTGATATCTTGTGTATAATTTCACACAAACCTCAGTAAGAACATAAGAGAAGCACTGTTGGATCAGGCCACAGCCCATCAAGTCCAGCATCCCGTTGCACACAGACGCCCACCAAATGCTCATGGGTATCTCAAGCAGAGACAAGGACAAACCTATTTCTGCTCTTGAATCCCATTAAATGGCCTTAGAAGTGTCCTGCTCCCCCCCCCAGCCTGAAAGATGTACCTAGGCATTCATTCTAGTAGCCATTGATACATCTGTCATCCATACATTTTTCTAACCCTACCTTAAAGCCATCTGGACTGGTAGCTGTCACCACCTCTTCCTGCAGCACATTCCATAAACCCTATGGGTGAAGAAATACTTCACCTTGTTGGATCCGACTCTCCTACCCATCAGCTTCATAGATGCCCCCTGTATCTAGAGTTGTGTGATAGAGAAAGGAAATGCTATCTATCCACCTTTTCTATACCATGCATAATTTTATATACTTCAATCAGGTCCCCTCTTAAACGCCATCTCTCCAGACTGAAGAGGCCTAGACGTTGCAGCCTGATTTCATAAGGGAGGTGTTCCAGACCCTTAATCATTCTGGTTGCCCTTTTCTGCACCTTTTCCAGTCCCACAATATCCTTTTTGAGGTGTGGTGACCAGAATTGTACACAATATTCCAAATGTGGTCTCACCATAGATTTATTAAGAGGCAAAATGACACTTGCTGACTTATTTTCTATTCCCTTCCTAATTATTCCCAGCACTGAATTTGCTTTTTTCACTGCTTCATTGAACTGTCCACCAAAACCCCAAGATCCCTTTCCTGGTGTGTTGCAGAATACCCTCAAAGTATATTGCAGAAATGTGGGGCCCCTTTGCACTGAACAGCTTGTAGTCCAAACCACTGGGGCTGGACCAGTCAGGTTCACTAGTTCGACCACAAAAAGGTGGGGTCTGGAACAGTGCAGCCTGCCCTCTCCCAGCCTTGAAGCTTGCAAGAGATTTGGGGTCAGCTTCTGAGGGATACAAAGAGCTAGGAACTTGCTTAGGTGCCACCAGAGAATGAATAATAGCAGCATGCATTGGTGCACCACTGAAATGCATCCTCCTATAGTCCTTATGATGGAGGAGTGCCTTCTACACATCTCCATGGTCTGGACAGGGGCATGCTTGTTTTCTGGTAAACCTTTTTAAACTAGTGGCAGTCCTGACCAGAGGCTCCCTGGCTGGGTCTATGAATGCAGATGGAGCTTTCACTAATCCACAATCACATGGACCCAGAAGAGGACTATAGGGGCTCTTAATCTGGACTAAAGATAAGTGCAGATAGCAGCTTTGAAGTGATAGCATGCAGATGCTAATGTTTCCATTTCCATTGGGAAAGCATTTTCTGGACCCTTTCTGTACTGGGCCTTATTCTGGATTATATCCCAGAATAAGGACCTGGCATTTGCATGCTAGTACAGACTATGGAAGATCCCTTTGGATGGTGGGTCCCTACTCCAAAATATGAACTGGAGTAAGGTCCAGTGCAGAAAGGGTCTAAGGCACTGACATGTGGATGCTACTGCCTTGAAGTTGTTTTTGAGCCATTTTTTTATACATTCTTAGTAATTCCACCCCCACTTAAAAAACCGGCCATGTGACACCACTGCCATGAACTTTGGCAAAAGCCTCAGGAGATGTTATGGACATGCTCCCCACACTGTCAGTTGAATGGTTTTGTAGAATGTGACACATAAATGCTGTTCTCAGCTGGCTGTTGGACATTTCAACTTTTAAAGCCTGAAACCAAATCCTTGATCTGTCATTGTTAAGCTGACACTGGTGATCATATGCAGAAAGGGAGGAGGAAAAGTGCAGCATTCATCTTACATTTGGAACATAAAGCTGACAAGGCCTTGAACACTGATGCATAAAAAGCAGGCCCTCCTGGGGAGAGTGATGAGTAATGCTAATGGGAACGCAAGGAATTTATGTAAACCCTGAATATAAAAATGCTCATCAGCTAGAGTGCCAAACAAACAGACTTCCATTAATCTATCTACTTTTGATGAGGAACAATGTGAAACTAGCTGAAACCTTCTGACTGTGACCCACATGTGTGGAAGCGGAGGAGGATGGGGGGGGGGAATAGGAACTGTACATTTCCAGAGATGATGGTCAGTAGATCCGGATCAGAGATTCTCTGGTCTGAATCTGAGGCTTCCATATCTATACGTTGCTCTGGATCACAGATGCCCCACCCCTCTGAGTATGGATCTATCTGCACAGGATGGTGGTAGATTTGGATTGAGAGGCCCTCAATTTGGATTTGTTGCATAACCTCTAACGGTGTTTACATTCCAGCCTCAGGGCCTCAATCTGGATTGTGGAGACAGGCACATAGCACACCTCCGTGATCCAGAATATCCAGAAGTGATTTTTGGCACGCCGCAGTAGTGCAGCACCAAAAATCACTGTCCCCTGAAGTTCTGTGACTAGAAATGGTCATTCCTAGCCATTTTTTGGAGAGGGCAGCTGCAAATCTAACACCACACAAACATTGCAGCAGTGGGGACAGATCTGGATTGGCACCATCTGTGCAGATAGTGCGGATCCATCCCTTTCCTCCCCAGAATGCAGATCTACCCATCTGGAATTTCTGCCAGGTATCAATGAGACAGGATGCTATGCATCATTCCAATGTGCATTAGATTGTATATGTGCACTAATATGTGGTCTGTGTATGCAATTTCCTTGGCAACAACATAGGAGTGGTTTGCTAATGTCTTCCCTTGACATCCCAGTGTGTTGTGTAGTAGCACCTAGTATTTCTGGGAAGTTCCTCCATCCAAAGACTAATGAATCCCAATTTTTGCTTAGGGTCTAAGATCTAAGATAGGGACTTTAATTTCTAGCCCTTCAGAGCCCTTGGAGGCTAACCCAAAGATTATGTGAGCTTCAGGGCTGGTGCAAGTTGGACTGTATGTCCACAATGAGGAATTGATCTACACTGGAGGTAGGAAGTGCAATGGAAGTGACCAGAACAGGTGCACACCATACTCTTAGCTTGGTTTGAAGCTTGAAAGACACAGGAAAATCCCTGTTTTGCTCCTGTTCATTATAGGCGAGGTCAAAATATGGTCCAGCAGCTTAATTTTAGCTAATAATAGTAGTAGTAGCAGCAGCAGCAGTAGTAGTAGAAGCAGCAGCAGCAGCAGCAGCAGTTATTTGAGTGTTCCAGAAACCTTTAGATGTGTCCACATGTACTGGCAATTTATGCTCTAGAGCAAGCTGTTTCTTTTCCTTCCTTCCTTCCTTCCTTCCTTCCTTCCTTCCTTCCTTCCTTCCTTCCTTCCTTCCTTCCTTCCTTCCTTCCTTCTCTCTCTCTCCCTCCCTCCCCAGTCACATCTGCAATGGATCCAGAGTGGATTCAAAGTGGATTGAGAGTGGATTCAAAGTGGTTTCAAGGTGGATTTGACACATTCAGAGCAGATATGTAGGGGATATGTATTGGACATGTAGGGGATTCGTATGTGATTTGTATCAAACATTCATATCGAATTCATATTGAACATTCATATCAAATTCAAATCTACCATATTCAAAGGAGATCTATTGTAATGAATACTAATTTTCTTGCATTCAATACAAATCAAGCCTCCTCCCCCAAAAAAAACAACAACAACAACACACATTTGTGCACATCCCTAGGAAAAAACCTTTCCTGTGCCGGGGTACTGCCTAGTGTGAAAAGGGCCCTAGTTTTCATCTCTTCTTGATCTCACCTGTTTTACTTTCTCTGTCATGTGAGCTCACAATGGAAAGCAAAACTTATCTGCGTATTTATGGATAAATTCTATTTTTTTCCCTTGGATTTTAAAACATAAAGGAACAGAAAGTCTTATTACTATGTAATAATATATATACTATGATAAAAAGGAAAGCTATATAATTCTTACATTTCTGCATTCGAACAGATGATAATACTATATTATGTAAAGGCCAATAAACAAAAATGTTTATGTACTTGTGACTTACAGCCTTCCTCAGTTCTGTTTTACATTATTGGCTTTTGTCACACGGAAGTCGTAAGCTTACAGATGTCTCTTTTCTTTTATATGACAATATTTCAGCAGATAAAGAATATTTGGTTGTGCGTATGGCACTAATATAAAAATATTGTAGATAAGTGTGGTGTTTTCTCTGTTTTACAGTTATAGAACAGAAATCAGCAGAACTGACTGAAGAAATCTGATTTCTTTCTGATGTCCAATATATCATGAGAAGGGCATCTGCTGTTTTTCATAAAAGTGAGCAAAGAGGTATTAGGACCATCATTTTATGGGAATAATTTAATTTGGCCGGTGTCCATTGGGAACAGGAAATTGAAGAGAGACGAGACAATGTATGGATGGAATAAAATAAAAATCAAAATTGATGACACTCCACATAGTGAGATATGTAAAGAAGCCAAATCTGAATTGAAACAACATGAAGAAGAAAGGGATTAAGTTACTTGGGGTCTGACACCTAGGGCCTTCCTGCACTCATAATAGAAGCCCCTCATAGTTGGTATCTTGGCCTTATCAGTCCACATGGTATTGAGGCCCTGCCCACCACTGGCCATTGATCTGGAATACCAGTAGAGTGGATTAAACAGGTCTAATAGCATACCAGTGAGGGTGATCCAGATCATGGAAACATGCAGAATAGGTTTCCTGGTGGCTTCAAGGATAGCGAAACGCACTTCGGCTAAGACAGTTTGGGACAATTTCGCCATTCACACATAGGCAGGCAAGAACATAATTATCCTTATCATTATTATCTTTCATAATACCGGAATGATTTTCTTATTCCATTTCAGTCACACTTGAATTTGAGGTCATCCAGAGTGGGCCTCCTGATAATTCTACTGACCCAAAAGATGAGGGTGCAGGACTAGGTTAGTGAGCCTCATGGAAGAAACCTCCAACCCAGTATAAGACAAGCTGCTTCCCTAGTTAACTTGAAAAGACATTTTGGTTCACCTGGCACTCACTCTAGTCAGGCCCTTTTGAGTTCTGAACTCTTAATGGGTTTATTATAATTTTTATATTTCATAGGTTTTAATACCTCTGTGTATCTTGTAAAACAGCCTGGGCACTATACAGCAGTACAAATATATATAAATATAAGCTAATACCCAAATGCCTAGATGAAGAGGTACATCTTTACAAAGCAGTAATTATATACAATTTGGGTGCCTGGTGAGCCTCTAGGGGGACCACTACAAAGAAGGCCCTCTTTTGACCAGCCACCTTTCTCGCATCTATAGATGAGGGAGGAGAAAAGAGAACCTCTCCTGATGATCTCCACAGGAGGAAATATTTCTTCAAGTATTTAAGGCCTAAGTCATTTACAACAGATCTAACCCAAATAATTATAGATCCACTTATTTAATAATAAAAAAATTACAACAATATCAGCATCCAGTCTCAGTAAGGTGATTTTTAATTATGACTAGCAAGGAACAATTTAGAACAATTTCTTACTGTGGGCCTTTTTGAACTTGTGGGACAGCTGGAGTTTGCTCCTACATGAAACAAAGGCACTGTGCTGTCAGTAAATAAATCAGCAACTCTCTGTTGCTTCTCTCTCTGCTTGCCTTTCCTGGCCCAAGCTCTCCCCCTCGTCCTGGCTTCGGGAGCTGTTCTTTCAGCACCATCACACCTCTGTCGCAGTTAGAAAGAAAGAATCCACGCCAGCACGCCAGTCACCGAAGAGGATTTATTGCTTCCATCAATATATACAAAGTCTCCCCCGCTCTCTCCAGCGCTCCGTCAAATTGTAAACAATACATTGGCTCTGCACCTACTTATATAGTTCTACTAGCAAGGTCACAATGACTCAAATGACACACAAACTCCTGATCTTGAGTCATTTCCCTCTGTCTTACGCAAGCTGTTGCAATCCCTGTGATGCTGTCATCTGTCTAGAAGAAACTGGTGATGTTTGCACACCTCACCTTGAAAGAGTCTCCTGACTAGATACTAAGTTAACTAGATTACCTACTGTACTTCCTGTGTGGAATTTGTTTTCCCTATTCACATCTACACATTTTCTCCTCTATCTCTTGACAATCCCCTCCAAAACATGCCCCATGCATATAGCTAAAGAGCACAAAAATGTGATCTACAGCTATACTATCTGCTGGCTAGCATTGCCTGGCATGGCTCTGTTTGCTGGGACAGGGTAGCACATCCACAGTTACACACTGCATCATCCAGTCACCACAGCAATGGTGCCAAGCATGCCAGTTGCCATGGTGAAGCAATCCCAGGAATCACATTTACCCAGTGCTGTAAGGGTGTGCATGAATGCAATTTTTGGGATTCGATTTGATTTGAATCTTTAAAATTCAAATTTAACCAAATTCAATTCATGTTAAGCAAATTCAAATCTATTCATTCAATATTTTTATTCAAATTTGGACTTATGAATGTTGACAACATTCATATGTGCCCATATGCATCATTACGCATCCCATATGCATCTGTACACATCCATACGTGTCCTTATGCATCCAGCACGTATCCTATATGCAACCCGTTTTCAACCCATATGGATCTGTACAAATGCATATGGATGCAGGCAAGATGCGTATCTGCAAGTAGGCATCGTGTACAAACCTGTACACAGAAAATTGAAATGAATAGATTTGAAATTTGAAATTTATTCAAATCTTTAAATTCAAATCCAATTTGAACGTCAAAATTCGGGCTGTTTCAATCACATTTTTAATACCTTTGAATATTTGTGCACACCCTACAGTGCTGTCACATCTCAGGCTGGTCAGGCAACAGGCAAACACTTGCACATCTTGCCCAGTCCCAAGGGTTCCAGGTGTTCTTGAGGTCAGTTCTGGTCCTGAGTCTAGGAGTCCAGAAAGTCAACAAGGGTCAGGCAATCCAAAGGGTAAGCAGGGCACAAGGAGTCCAGGATTTTAAGCACAGGAATCACAAGACTGCAAAGACGTCTGCAGCAACTGAGGCAAGGTGAGCTTGCTCTTAAGTAGAGGAGTCAATGCCACGTCCACGGTGCAGGTGAGCTAATTGCTCTGATCTGCACCTCAGCTGCTTCTGCTTCCTCAGCAGGTGAGGAGAGGGGCTTTGCTGAGGCTCACAGCTGGTAGATTCGTTATCAGAGCTGTCTGACTGCTCACTTGGAACTGGCCTTAACCCTTCAATGCCTGCAATGCCATGCTGTAGTTGCCTTACAGCCTGTGGTGGCATTGCAGGCAGACTGCCCACCTCTGAGCAGGCTGGACAGGACATGACAAGTGCTGGGAAAATGTGGGGTAAGTGCTGGATGCATTGAACATTGCAGAGTGGGTGCAATCCTAGTGCTTAGGCAGCTTTCGTGCCAGGCAAAGTTGCAAAAAGGCCACATAACAGGGAAATTATATGGTTAGTTCAACTCCTATTGGGATCTCAAGGGGGACTAAACAGGGGTTTTCACCACTTTTATTTATCATTGTCTTAGAGCCTTTTATAATGTTTAAAATCATCCAGATATTAATGGCAAATTAAACTTATTTGCAGATGATATTGCTTTAACTTTGTCAAACCTCGTATGGTGGTGGAGAACACAACTCTTATGGGACACAGGCTGGTCTGAGTATTAGAATAAATCTGAAAATACCTCCCACAACTCAGAAGCTAATTAAACAGGACATCAACGTTGAACTAAAATTAAAATCAATTACCATTACAGTTAGGGAAGAAATAACAAGCTGATCAATGAAAATTATAGACCCATATTTAATAAGTTAAAACATTCCTTACAACTGGCACCAGTTTTGATTATCTTTCTCGGGGTGAATTGCTTAGTTAAAATTGTGATATCACCCACATTTCTGTTTATTTTTCAAGTTTTTCCAGTGATAATGCCATCTAATGAATTAGAGATAACAAAAAGTAACTTCTAAGGAAACATTTCATCTACGGACCATCACAAATGCTTGAAAAAATCTATACCAACCCAGAAAAAGCTTGTACGATGTATTTCACAGGGATCTTACAATACCCATATTCCTATGTATGTAGCAATATGGGAAAATACATTTATGGCTGTTTTCATGCTCCCTGTTTGTATCCTGAAACTTAGCAGGATGCTCCGTTCTGGGATAAGTTGCTGATGGCATGAGACAAGGTTGTCCACACTGAGAGAGTCCATCCCTTGCCAGCTTCCACTGCCAGCTCTAAAGGCTGTCCACTGTCTTTCCAATTTTCCAATTGATTTTTCATTGTTCTCTTTTAGTAAAAGCCTTTTGTTTCAACAGGACATAAGGTGGCTTCTTTGCTTATGTACGTTACCATTTTATCTTTGCTTAAGGCAATCAACTTAACCTATTTTCTCTTTCACTTGTGACAACCATTGGCTACTGATGCTATTGGTAGATATAGCCAATCAGCATTACTTCTAGAATTGCCATAATTGTTCAAGCTATTTGATCTAATGGATCTAATTAAATTTTAGCCCAGTTAGCTACACTTATACTTTACTGTATGGCCTTATTTGTATTTTCTCTGTTAAAGTTTGATTTCAAGATTTCCAAAACTTTTTATATATTCTACACTTGCCTTGTTTCTTACTTGTTTATGCTGACTGATTGTAAAACTCCCAAAGGTTTATAATTTTCTTCTTTATCAAGACTTAATTAAATTTCCGTCTTCAAATTTTATGTCATTAGATTCATCAATTTTACTTTAATTAGTTGATTATATTGCACATTTTTTCCAGTTCCAAATGCCACTGCTGTATCTTGATGAAATATTTTGAGAGTGTTTAGCAATCATTCGTTTTCTGTTGGTGATTTCTCACATACTTTTAACCCCTCCATGGGCAGATGATTTATTTTAACACTTTCTTTTGATCTTTCATCCTCACGGTTTGACTCATTCACTATTGTTTCCAGTGGCATTGTAGCAATAAAGAAAGCAAGGTTGAAAGGGAATCACTCTGAAATTTTCTTCATTCAGCATCATTGCCAGCATATTTTCATGGCTGCTGATAGGAAGTTTAAGATATTATCACAGATTTTGACAATTTCTAAACATTTATCAGTCTGTGTAGAAATTTTTTTAAAAAAGCTTCCCTCTCTCCCTTGTCTTCTTTCTTTTGAACCTATTAATGTGTAGTTTTTCACCCTTTTGCAATTTTATCAATCTTTAATTTGTTGAAAAATTTGGAAATTTCCCTTCTGTCATTTATTAATTATTATTTCTCTTTCTCATCCTTCTCATTTGAGATGTATGCCCCCAAATTGCATGTATATATGCCACACAGCAGTGTATGTGCCTTTCTTCACTTACCTGCACATGGGCAGGATCAATGCCATCGTTACTGGTGACACTGATCCAGATCAGATTAAAAGGATCTATCAGTGATTCAGTTTAAAGGCTTCAACAATCTGCATCAAGCTCTGTCTTAGGGCCTGTTTGCATTTGGCTTTATTCTGGAATAATATTTTATTGGTCCCTTTGAACCCAAGGGTTTACATTGATTGATCCTTCTCGTAGAAAGGTGAGGGACAGAGGATGTGTAAACTGTCTTCCAAGTATGTTTTTCCCTTCTTTTTGGGTAGATGTGACATTAAGTCTGCACCCCTAGAATTTGTTGATGGGATTATATCTGCAGAGTCCAGGTAGTACAAAAGCATAATGGGTGTCATCCACTTCAGAGAAAGTCAATCAATAGCTGAATTTGAATTCCATTATTTCTACTTGGCATTCTTTAATAGAAATCTTCCCTGATATTTACTGTGTAAAATAAAGTTTGGTCTAGGTTGCCAAATAATTCTTATTATTCTGTCCTCTGCTATTGACCAGGGAACTTTTGACATTAACAATCCAGATTTGAGGAGATTATCTCTCTGAACTAAACACCACTGATCTATATCAGCAAAAGGTAAGTGTAGAACAGTGCCAGATGGTGCTGATTTGGCCTGCACTTCCCTGCAGCTGAGAAGCTTGCATGAGTTTTGCAGCCAACCCACCACACCTCCAAAGACTATGGCACATCACTGAAAATCATCACCCAGGAGTTCTGAAACACAGAGATGTCCCATCTACACACTTCGTTTAATCTAGAACAAGGCCTTTGGTCCTCTTGTAGACCCAATTAAATGACTCTACAACAGATCTGGATTAAGGAGGTTCTTAATCCAGATCTGTCTTGGTCCAATGCAGATGGAGTCAGACCAGCAGAGGTGGGGCTTCCTCAATCTGCAATGACATGCAGAGCAGGAAGCCTATGATCCATACTAAGAGGCTAATAAATCTGGATCACCAGTGCATGCACAAAGGGTCTCTGTCTGGACCTACCTGGTCCTGCACTTTCTTCTTCAGAGAGTACAGCAAAATGACTGACTTCTGCGGGCACTTCCTGTGTTTTCCAAGAAGACCCAATTAAGGACCTGCACAAATATTTGTCACATTCAAAATCCATATGAATTCATACAAATTTGTACATTTGCATTCAACTAGAATGTTAGTGAATTTCATTTGTTTGATGCTTTGTTATCTTTGCAAATGTGGGGAGCCAGCAATGTGGCTGCCCAGTTACATCTGCAGTGGATTCAGACAGATTCAGAGCAGATTCAAGGCATTCAGAGTGGATTCAAAGGAGATTTAAAGGAGATTCTGAGCCAAAACTGGCAGCAGAGATTCAAATCAGATTCAAAGATCATTCACAGCAGATTTGAATCCTACTACATTCAGTGTCTCCATTTGCAGAAATGCAAATTTTGTTCACATTCATTTCATGCAAAATGAACATTAAAAAAAGTTCATGCATATCCCTTGATCCAGTGCTTGGGGCAGTAGCAGGTGGGCTAACAGCAATCTACTGGGAGTGTCATTGTGCCAAATGAAGATCACTTTAGCACATAGATTCCAGTTCAGCATGGTAAATTCTTCAGTTTCATGCCTCCTTACCCAATGCTTCAAGTCTGCTACATGTAGTTTGGGGCTTTTGGAGGATAACCAAACAAACAAACAAAGAAAGAAAACTTTATTGAAAGCTTATTTGCAAGGGCATTTGGGAATATTTGGAAACATGATTCCTTATTGGCATTCTGAAATGACAGTGTCCTCTCCTTCCTGTAGGAGCTCACTTTGTTGAACTTTAGATAAATTGCACTTCAGGTAAACCAAATTCTAGCGATGTCACTCTCTCCTTCTCACCTTCAGTTGGGTTAAAATCAGTCACTGCTCTTGGGGGTTAACCATCTGAAGGCCAGGCTAAACCATTCTCCAAAGAATAAAGAGCATTGCAGAAATGATAAAAATGAACATCATAATAAAATGGAGTCTTTCCCCATCCATTCTGTTCTAAACTTCCAAAAGACTGACCTCAGATTACATTCTCTTTAATGAGCTCATAACAACACTGAGGAATTGAATCCATCATTATTCAGAGTCAACGGGAAAACGCAGAGCCTTTAACATGCTTTGTTTCCCTTTGATTGAAATTCTATGTAAAACTCATGTAAATTCTTCAGTGCCTGAGGGAACAACTTTTGAACTGTTCAGCTATTGCCACACTTCCAAACATCTGTCACTTCTGTATCGAGCCAAGGTATTTAAAGGTCCCTTTCGCTACAGCAATTCAGTGTTTTCCAACTTATTTTTACAACCACAGGAAGTACAGTGATTTTATTATTTCTGCTTCACAGAGGATGGTGCTGATACACATAGGCATGGACCAAAATCGCATTAGTAGTTTTGTTTTTAGTTTGAATTTTATAATTGTTGACTTACATTTATAAGAACAGAAGAGGACCCCTGCTGGATCAGGCTACAAGCCCATCTAGTCCAGCATCCTGTCGCACACAGTGGCCCACCAATTACCTGTGGGCATCTCAAGCAGAGACAAGGGCAAACCTTCTCCTGCTCTCAAATCCCAGCAAATGGCCTTAGAGGCATCTTGCTTACCCCCACCCACCCCCTTCAGCCTGAAAGATGTACTTAGGCATCCATTCTAGTAGCCATTGATACATCTGTCATCCATAAATTTCTCTATCCCTTCCTTAAAGACATCTAGAATGGTTGCTGCTACCACCTCTTCTGGCAGCAAATTCCATGGACCGATGACCCTCTGGGCGAAGAAATACTACCCCTTGTCTGACTCTCTACTCATCAGCTTCTTAGAGTGACCTCTGATTCTAGTATTGTGTGATAGGGAAAAGGAATTTTCTTTATCCCCTTTTCTATGCCATGCATGATTTTATATACATCAATCAGGTCCCTAAATGCTGTCTTCCCAAGCTGAAGAGGCCTAGATATTGCAGTGTGATTTTTTAAGGGAGGTGTTCCAGTCCCTTAATCATTCTGCTTGCCCTTTTATATAGGCTGACCCATAAAAGCAAAAGGTAGAATGCACCACCACACCAGGTAGATTAGAGCCTGAGGCACCGTCTTCATGAACTTCAGTGGGAACCCATGGGAATGGCTCTGGGACTCTTATTTCCATTTTTGGTGACGTGATGTGGGACAAGGGTGCAAAATTACACTCTCCCAAAATTTTCCTAGTTATGAGACAGAGTTAAAGCTTAATCCCCCTTTGGCTGCATGCAGACATTGGTTACTTATTCTGTTATATTCTGAATATCCATGCTTTATTTCGGAATTTCCAAATAGAGTAGAATAAGTATCTGATGTCTGGATGCAGTCCTTTTTTAAGAATGTGCAGAAAATGTTGTCCTGGATTGGTAAGTAGCTAAAGGACAGGAAACTAAGAATAATAATAAAGAGACAATTCTCAGAGAGGAGGCAAGTAATTTATTCATAAATGATCTAGAAGCAGGGGTAAACAGGGAGAGAGCAAAGTTTCTTGACAACACTGAATTATTCAGAGTACTAAAACTGAAAGAGATTCTGAAGTGTGACACAGGAACCTCCTGACATTGTGAGAATGGGCAAATAAATAACAAATGTGCTTCAATCGCAGAAGTGAAAAGTGATACAATTGGGACAAAAACATCCCAATTGTACCTATAAAGTGATCTGATAGACCAAGAAAGGGATCTTGGGATTCTGGTGAACATAGGAACATAAGAAGAGTCTTGCTGGGTCAGGCCACAGCCCATCTATTGCAGTATTTTGTCTCACATAGTGGCTCATCAATTGCTTCTGGGCATTCTCAAGCAGAAGACAAGGACAAAACCTTCACCTCCTCTTGACTCCCTGCAAATGGCCATTCATGGCATCTTGTCTGTCTCTGTAATGAGGAAGTGCAGCAGCAGTGAAAAAAAGCAAAATCAATATTAGAGTTAATTAGAAAGTGAATAGAAAATAAGTCAGCAAGCATTATTGTGCCTCTTTATAAATGTATGGCAAGGCCACATTTGGAATGTTGTGTACAATTCTGGTCACCATATCTCAGAAAGAATATTGTGGAACTGGAAAATTGGGAGAAAGGGGCAACCAGAATGACCAAGGGGCTGGAACCCTTTTCTTACAAAAGCAGGTCACAATGTCTAGGCTCTTCAGCCTTGGAAGATGGCATTTAAGATTCAGCCTAACTGAAGTATATAAAATCATGCTTGCTATGGACAAAGCGGGTTGAGAAAAATTCTCTGCCATACCACCCCTGGAATCTGCTTTACACTGCATCAGAATATGGAGTATAGGTCACTATTCCAGGATTTAATCCAGAATAAGGCCCAGTGCAGAAAGGGTCCAAGACCTTTGTTAATGATTTGGAGACCATTTAGTGGTCCAAATCAATAAATTTTGGGCTAGGAATGGGAGACATTCCAAGGAATGCTTTGACAGTTGTCATACTGGTTTCATCAAGGAAACGAACAACCATTCTTTTACTCTCTCCCTCTCTCTTTTTAAAGATTTTATTTTTGAAATTATGCTGTAAACTCTAACTATAAAGAAAGTGTGTTTTTTAAGTAATTGTTCCAATGCTATCAATTTTGACCCAGAGAACCCAGCACCCCTTTTCTCCAAACCTGGCAATATCTACAAGTTGTCATGATGCTATTAGTGGCACAGGGACTACTGAAGCATGGATACTCATCTGCATGCTCACAGTGCATAGAGATTCTGTGATGCTGGTGTCATGACAAAGTATAGACCTGTCTTTTGTCTCTACTCCCCTTTTTAAGACTTCACACCACTGCAGCAAATTCATCTGTTTAGCCACGTGCTATGTGACTATATACTTAGTCTGTATTTGCACTTATCCAGAGCTGGAGACCATGGGCCTATTCGCACTTGGCCTTTTTCTGGAGTATATCTCAGGATAGGGTTCCGTGGTCTGCATGCCAATGCAGACTCTGGTAGGCCTCACTTGGGACACCCTATAGCCTGCACTAGCATGTGGACAGCAGAGCCCTGTTCCAGGATATATGCCAGAATAAGGCCAAGTGCATAAACGCCCCATGTCCTGCAATACACTGTCTGTCCACTATTCCATATCAGGGTTCTACCATGCCTGGAGATCTGGTCATCAAGTTCTACTTATAGAATGAGCTAGGGCACCATTTTGGACATCCTCTTCCATGAGAGGACAGATCATGCTAAAATAGAACATAAGAACATAAGAGGAGCCCTGCTGGATCAGTCCACAGCCCATCTAGTCCAGGATCCTGTTGCACACAGTGGCCCACCAAAAGCTCATGGGCCTCTCAAGCAGAGACAAGGGCAAACCTTCTCCTGCTCTCAAAACCCAGCAAATGGCCTTAGAAGCATCCTGCTTGTCCCCCCAGCCTAAAGGATGCACTCAGGCATCCACTCTAGTAGGCATCCACTCTAGTAGCCAAGAGTGAGGCTTCCCTTGTCCTGCATTAGCATGCACAAGGGAAGTCCCTGGACCCTTTCCTAGCATGAGATAGCATTGCATTTGGCCAGTTCCATTTGGCCACTCTGTATTTCCTAGCATCCACACTTATTATACAGCTGTTATTTTGAGCGTTTCAGGAGAGCTAGCTACTTTCTTCACAGCTGTAAAATAGCACCTTGACATTTTTTTAAAAAAAGAATGTCATTTCTCTCTAATAAGTAGCTGCTTTCAGTTCAACACAACACTACAATAATTTGTCCTATTTTAAGTTCTTCTCTGCCCTACTTTTCCATCTCAGCTATAAATATACAGAGATTCAATCTATCCACACTAAAATAAACAAAATAAAACAAATGCTTTCAGGTGCAAATAATTCTTGCTCCTGGCAATGTATCGCCCAGATAGAAAAATCAATACTGAGAAATGGACTCAGCAAAAACAAATTAACTATGTTAGTGGCTTGCACTTCTGTAAACTTTGGCTCTGATGCTTTAAAGCCTCCAAGGTGCTTCATTTAACAGCAAACCAATAAATGAATGAATGAATGAATTAGGAAAGTATAGACAGAAGATATTAATTCAATAGCAATCTACTATCCATTTTCAGCACAAATATTAGATCCTCCCCTGACCCAGCTCCTCATGCCTCAAAGCTACAATTGGATTTCATCACTACAGATGTGACTTTTTAACATTATGCAATACAAGCCTGTTTGTTTACACTAGGGGTGTGTACAAATGCATTTTTTGCATTCGAATTCAATTCAATTTAACTATTCGATTTGATCTGAATTTTTGAAAATCCGATTTGAATCTGGATGACCCAAATCCGTACATTTGTTAATCCAATTCAAACTTGAAAATACGAATGTCAACAACATTCATATCCGATTTTCAAATTTCCGTGCATCCTGTTTTCATCCCGTATGCATCCCATTTGTGTTCCACATTATAAGTGCAAATAAACATGATATTTGGATGCAATATATGCGGATCTATTCAGTCAAATTATTTGAAAATCCATATCAGATTTCTGAAAATCTGTAATTCGTTCGACCGTTTAAATTCGGATTTTCAAAAATCTGATTTGAATTCAAATATCAATATTTGACAGATTCAAATTGGATTTTCGAATATTCAAATATCCATGCACATCCCTAGTTTACACCTTCTCTTTCTTCCTTCTTGCTTTTCGGAGAATGGCACTGGCATTTAATTTTTTTTTAAAGTCCTCATAATTATGGGCTACCATTAGATTTGAAGGCAGATTTGAACAGGTTTTGTTGCACAAGAATCACACCTAAAGAGTAATTCTCATGCTAAACCTAGATTAAAGCCCCTGTAATTCAGACTTTTTTGCATAGAGTTCTATTTTCTGCACTGAACGTGCACCCTACAACTGTATGCTTCATTTTCATTTTTTAAATCATAAATCTGGATTTGTAGAGGCTTGTATAGGTGTTCAAGGGGAGGATGAAGAAGTATTTCCTCTCTTCCTGTCCCATCAATCAGTCATGCACAGCAGAATGAGATTCCAGTTGCAACCATTTGTGTTTGTCTGTTTGCTTCCTTTATTTTTGTGCCAAAATGCTCTTGGGGATATGCACTTTTGCGTAAAAGTGCCCCAAAATAATTTTTTCTGCTCTCCTGTGCAAAAGCACTGATAAAGAATCTAGATAGTTACATATCTGATTTTTGGGGGTAGGAGGGACTGAAGGACATTTTTCTGCAGAAGAGTAAAACCAGGAGATTGACAGGTTGTGTCAACCAATTTTTCTCCATGTCTGGGAGATGCTTGGAATGGGGAGGGCTAGAGGCAGAGCAATATGATCCAGATTTGACTGGCAACTTCTTGTATATGTGTCTGGGAGAACAAACCCACTAGAAAACTATTTTATGTGGGATTTGACTATTAGGGTGCTTCCGCACAGGGGCTTTAACACCCATTAGTCACACATTTCAATGTGCGCCTCCGCACAGGGGTCGCTGTTTAGGACACTTCCGGTGGGGTGTCCACACAGTGAGTCCGTCTTTAATGCAGATTCCGGCAGCAAACCGGTTAGCCGCCGGTGCATCCGCATTAGCGGGGCCAAAGAAGCACACATCCGATGGGTGCGTCCGCACCTAACCGGACTTAATGTGTGACTAATGGGTGTTACTTACACACCACATTTCAAGTGGTGTTGCGCCGTGAAAATGCATCCACTTAGGATGCGTCCACATGGCGCAAATGTAACAACCCATGTGCCACCCCGGCTCGCCACAATTGGCTCGTCGGAGCCAAGCCTGGCGAGCCGGGGACTCCTACCTCTTGGCTCGCCCTCGCCCCAGAAGCGGCGGATCGCCGCTTCTGGAGCCAGGGCAAGCTTGCCTAAAGCCCATCCTAGCCCACCCTGGAGGGAGCGTGGACGACGCAGGTGCGCTGCATCCTGGGCTCCAGCCCTCAGAAACCAGCCGACGCTGATGAGGTAAGGAGGGGATCCGTAGTTATTAAAACCGGTTCCCCAGGGAGCCGGTTTTAATAAATCCGGGTGCCAGAGATCCGGTTTAATTAGCCCCTGTGTGGAAGCAGCCTTACTGTCATGGATTCTGGTTTGAAGCATAAGAGTAGGCTTCAGTATGGTGGGGTCCTGTGTCTATGTTAGGACGTTCAAGACACAGGATATTGAAAACAACATTTTGAGATACAGCTGCAATTTCTAGGGAATGTGATTGCAGTGGCACAGGGAGTTAAGGACCTCACAGGATGGATGCTGGAATGCTTCAGTGCTCCCCTGGCTATGCTTCCAAGCCATTGGTGTTTCATTCTTTTTTTCATTTGGAGGGTAATTTGAATGGATCTGAATTAATTTCTACACCTGTTTATCACCTGTTTATTTTCCTGACACCTTATGCTGCCTCCGCATTTGCCTAAATAAATCCGGATCTACCTCATCTAATAGGTACTGGCATGAATCATAATGTGATGAATCATAACTTTTTGATCATAACCCCCGTCCTTCTGCCCACGCGGCGGAAGGACGGATTAAATCCGGATTTGAGGTGGGTGCTGTGCGGATGAACAGCACCCGCCTCACATCCATGCTCTGGGCCCCTCCCCCGGCTCACCATGATTGGCCAGTCGGCGCGTCTGCACAGAGAGCCTCCTGATGGCCGGAGCTGCCAGGAGCAGCCCTGGTCAATCAGGAGGCACGCAGGTTGCAGGTGTACTGCATCCTGGGTTCCTTCTGCCAGAATCGGGGTGACACCGAAGAGGTAAGCAGGGGGTTCTGCGCGTTCTTCCCTGGGTGGGCTAGGGAGGGCTTCGGAGAAGCTCCCCCTGGCTCCAGAAGCGGCGACCCACTCCTGTCATGACAATCCCTGGATAGAAAGTTGTGCACACATACCCGGAAGGCCTGTTTTGGCTTCCAAGCAGTGCCAAAATGAGCCCAAAGACACTACCGCTCTGCCATACTCCCTTACCTGGAAGGAGGCTGTGGTTGCATCATTCTATGTCATTTCAGGCAGGAAGGGAGGGTTAGGGGGTCCCTTTGTTCATGACTGTTTGTGAACATTTGGGTGATATTTGTGACAAAGTCAACCTCCTACATTTGACTTGGAGGGAAGGCTTTGGACGCCACCGAATATTCTCCCATTCGATTTGCGTAGAATCAAATGTGCGAATTTGGCTACATGCACATCCCTAGTTGTCAGCATGAACAATAGGAGCTTCAGGCCACCACATCAGGGCAGCTATAAGTAAGCCATCTCTTCTCTGTTCTAATGGGAGGAAGCAGGGGAAGACATCATCTAAGGATTACTTCACTTTTGTGGGGAACAGCCCATTTTTTATTTATTATATTTATTTATTTAGTATTTACATTTCTATCCCACCCCACACCCGAAGGTCTCTGGGCGGGTAACAACCTTAAAACAAGGTATACATTAAAAGACTTTAAAAAATTCAGCAAAGATAAAACAATACCCAATATGTTTAAAATAATGGTGTCTGTCCTGGGGGAGAAACATAAGCAGCTCAGCCAAAGGCCAGGGTAAAGAGGTGCGTCTTCACTGCCCTCCTAAATATATATAAGGAAGGGGCATGACGTACCTCAAGGGGGAGGCTATTCCATACTCTGGGGGCCATCACAGAGAAGGCTCTCTCCTGGGTGCCCACCAACTTCTGTGTTGAAGGTGGCGGGACAACCAGGAGGGCCTCACAGCTTGATATGGGAGAATTGCTTCCCCTATTTTCCAGTTTCAACAGCTGAATCTGATGAAATGCTGTGGTGCCCCAAATGTGGTAAGCACAGACACTCCAACAGCATTACGGCCCTATTTTATTTATCAGCGCTGAGTACATAAACAGCGCTTTATAAATAAACTATAATAATAATTAAAAAAAACTATAATATCAGCAACAAGACCCTCAGAGTCATTGGGGCATTATGACTCCTAGGTCTTATTCTGTTTTAGGTGCTGTGCTGTATACTCTCAAACATGTGAACACTCAAAATGGTCATTTGGCAAAGAAATCCTTTGTTTCTGCGCACACTTTGTCAACACTGCTTTGCTAATTCCAGACATGGCAAAAGGAATGAATGCAAATGTGTATGTTATTTTAGCAATTGCTAATTTGTGCAATTATTGTGGTCAGCAGTATTGATTCCTACATCATGCCTGAACAAATTAGATTGGACAAAAGCACTAAAAAATCATTCTCTAATTATTATCTTCCTGTAAACAAGTCATCCATCATGAATAATCAAGTCTTTAGCATGGATGTGAAAATATCTGGAATTTTGATAGTCTGAGCTACTGTGTATAAATCCCAAACATGCAGCCATAGTGGGGGATTTTCCAATGAATTGAAATAGCTAGCAGAATTTGCAGCGCCCTAGATACCTCATTTATTGATAAACTGGTAAAAATTGGTGGAGCACCAAGTAGATAATTAATATGGAGTAAAGCAGAATATTCCTTGACATCTCGCTGCTTATTAGAAATATGTCTATTGGCTCTATACTGATATTTATAGACCCCAGAGCAGGATGTACTCAATGAAGCAATTTTGCACCACTTGGTTGTATGGCTTTCTTGGGTATAAGAGGAGGAAAACCTCTAAGGCCCTTTCTGCACTTACCTATGGAACAGTTCCTGGAGGCAACTATTAATCTCCTTTCTTCACCTTGGTATGGCCCAAAGGAGGCCACACCCATTGCTAGTACACTTCATCTACACTGGACAAAAAGTAGAGCAGAATAGGTGGCCCAGAATGATTGCTTACCCCAAGACACCAGGAGACCTTTCTAGAAAGTTCTACCAGTGTTTTACCTGGTCCTCAGTTGGACCACATGGCATGTGGGGGGCTCTGTATTCTGATTTAGTGAGCTTTGGGGCCAGCATGAGTCTATCCCAGAACAGCTGTTCAAGTGCAATTGGCATTGTCCCAGGCTAGGTGGACACATCTAACTGGTGGACCAGTCCAGTTGACCCTTTCTCACTAGCGTGACCCAGAAGAAATACATGTGGAAACATCCTAGGTAAATCACAATTTAGAGTGCATTCATACACACAATTATGCTATTATGAATGTGTGGTGAGGATCCAAATCTACATAACCAAGTGTGATGTCCACATATGTATATCCTACCAGTGCACATCCTACCAGAAGAACTTTGTAAAGCACATTGTAGAGCTGTAAAGGGATAGCAGTAGGAAGGGCTATGACAGTTCTCCCTGCTCTTAGCCTCTGTGCTGCTTCCACACATGTGAATGACTTGCACACACCATTGGCTAGCCACACTTCACAGCCATTTTCCTGTGCTGAAAAAATGTCCATGGCTGGGAACATTCAGTTTCCCAGCTGCAGAGTTCACAACACGCTGCCACAGTACGAATAGTACTAAGTATGTAGTGTTCTGCTTATCACATTGCTTGGCATTGAATTTTGTTAGAACACTGCTGGGAGTCTGTGTGGAGATTTGCCTTAATCAACATTATATGTACTAATCCAGTCCGGTGAGACTGTGCATAGAAAGAGCAGCTGTTGCTTTGTAGTTTTAAATATTATTTCTTCTCTATTTCCCTTCTACTCTCTATGCTTTAGAATCTTCCTGATGTTATGATATGAACCATGTCTCTGGAAAGGCAGTATGTGAAAAAGAAAACAAAAAGATCCAGTCTTACCGGTTTTGACAAGCAGCAATGGGCAACCTTTTTCTCCAAGTATGGAGAAATTCAATCAAACAACTTGTGTCCGTGAATATTTCCATCAAAACAAACATGTGGTTGTTCGAATAGCCAGAAATTTGTTCAAACCAAACAAGTATGCCACTCATGAACAATTTGATCACATACTTCATATTTGCTGTGTTTTTGCTATTGCAAAGGGCTTTTAAATGAAAACAATATATTATTTTGGAGTTTGAAATCAAAAGTGAACAATTCTTAGTTTGATTAACCTGTTATCCATTGAACCAAACAAATAGATGTTCAGTTTGAGGGTGAACCGAACACCTGATTTTTGTCCCATGCATGTCCCAAGCAGGATGCTACTTGTGCCCTCTCAAATTAACCACAACAGAGGGTGAAGCTATATCTGGAAGGAAAGCTAATGATGGCTGCATAGGAGAAAAGAACAAAGATGTTTACACTGCTGAAACTGGGGATGTGCATGAATTTTTTGGGAGGGGTTGATTCATATTGAATCGAATGCAAGAAAACTTGTATTCGTTCTAATAGATCCCCTTCAAATATGGTAGGATTTAAATTCAATACGAATGTTCGATATGAATACAATTTGAATCCCCGCTACGAATTGCGTATGGATCCCCTACGTATCCCCTATGAATCCCATACAAATTCCCTACATATCCAATACATCTCTATGTATCCTCTCTGAACACATCAAATCCAGCCTGAATCCACTTTGAATCAACTCTGGATCCACCTCCCCAGCTTCAAATGTCAGTCTTCGAATGTACCAATATTTTATTTGAATTCGAATGTCTGAATTTGAATGAATTCATATGAATTTTGAATGTTACAAAGTTTTGTGCACATCCCTAGCTGAAACTCTGCCATATGACTCTTTAGGAGCCACCATGAAAGGTAAGTGATAGTCTGTTCTAAAACTGCTTCCCCCACAAGTTGATTTAATTTAAAAAAAGATGCTTTGAGTATCGATGGACCCAATTAAAATACTTTGGGTGCTTCCGCATTTACCTATATGAATCCAGATCAACCTCATCTGGATTTAGAATACATCTGGTTTAGAATACATCTGGATTTACTAAACCCCTCATCCTTCCGCACATGCGGCAGAAGGATGACTTAGATACGGATTTGAGGTGGGTGCTGTGCGCCTCACATCTGTGCTCCAGGGGCCCTCCCCCGACCCGCCATGCTTGGCTGCTTGGAGCCAAGCATGGGGAGCCGGGGGACTCCTACTGCACAGCTCGCCCTCACCCCAGAAGCGGTGGCTTGCCGCTTCTGGAGCCAGGGGGAGCTTCTCCAAACACCTCCCTAGCCCTCCCAGGGGAGAGCGCAAGTGATCCCCTCCTTACCTCTTTTGCGTTGCCCCGATTCTGGCCAGGAAATCCCAGGAGGCTGCATGCCTGTGTGCTGCACGCTTCCTGACTGGTCAGGGCTGCTTCTGGCAGCTCCTGCCGTCAGGAGGCTTTCTGCGCAGGCATGCTGCCCTGGTTTCTCACATGTGTGCTTAATGGGTATTACTGTGCGGATGCTCCATACTAAAAGTGGCTTAAAAAGGCGCTGCTGTGCAGATGCATGCTTCCACATGTGTCCTTCATAGCCCTTTGATTCCTCAGGAATATACACAGATATATCCAGAAGGATGCTGGATTTAATAGACTTTCAGGAACCTCAAAAAAGACTATTTAGACTACTGCATGTGAACATGAAGCAATAAAACTAATTTATTTCTAAAGCTTCAGGTTCCTTCTCAGTAAACAGCTCACATGGGCAGCATTAAAAAAAATAGAGAATCTTCAGCCTGGTAAATAATTAAAGGCTTGGACAAGTGTGGTGCCGACTCCCCTATTGTCTGACTGGCAAATTTCAAAGCTCTGTTGAGTCTTCCTGCAGATATGGCAATGTACAAGAAGCCAGGAAACAAGCAAAGTTAAAGTGCTAATTCTGTCGCAATCAGTATTTTACATTAAATATTAAATGAACACAGATTCATATTGAAGGGTAATTGCCACTATGAACTGATTTACATCCTTTATCACATCTGGGTCTTACAAATCAAGCCAACAGTAACAAAGAAGTCCAGCAAAGAAGGCAAGTTGAGGTGGTGATGGTGGTCATAAAATAGTCATGAGCTTTTCATATATCTAATTTAGACAGCAGAATGCCACTTATTATTGTTATTTTCAAATGATATTAGCACCGACAATGGGCCTGTTCACACTTAACTTCATGGGATAGTAAAAATCGCACTGAAGTGAAGTCCAGGGACGGTGGCCATCATTTGCACCACGAGTGCCACTGTCATGCCCAACTGACCTAAGGTCTGTCCTGGATCATCTGAATCACCATAGCACAAAGCCACAGCAAGCTATGGCAATTGCAATGCAGTGCACATTTGCACAGCTGCAAGCACACTGTCCTGCCTCCTCACAGCTTTGCACCTGGAAGTGGGTGCAAATGCTGCCAACCGGGAACATACTAGATGCTCCTGGTCAAATGGTGGAGAAGGTGGAGTGTTGGAGAATTGGGGTGCTCTTCCATGCACCCAGATGCTCTGGGATGGAGGTGGCACTGCAGCACGCAGATGGAATGTCACAGAGCATACTAGGGCATCCCAGAGAGGTAGGTGTAAAAAGGCCAAGTGTCAAGAAGTCAGTTGTTATATGGGTCCTTTCCAGGTTTATATATAAAGTTGATCTTGCTATGTTTATTTTTTACACGAATCTCCTCTATTGCGGTCCTATTTTGCTTTGCTTTTTTTTAATGGGACAATCAAAATGCAGAGCAATTGAGCAAAGATATCATATTCAGAGAAAATAATTTTTCTGTATTCACTTTTTCCATACATGCATGAATTTAGATACTATATTTTCAGGCTGTGCCTTGAAAGGATTGTCTATGGAGCTTGCAGTTTGATGTTTATTTGATGGTTGTGCATATAAGTGGCCCGTATGTCCTTCAAGCACTCCCACAACATCATTAAAGCATCATTCAGACCCTGCCTACAATCTTCTATGCCAGGTTGAGCAGACATGGTCAAAATGTTTTTTTTTAAAATAATAGGTAAAACTTATTTGGTAAACAGATAATAAAAATGCAAAATTTTATAATGCAAAAGTCAATGACTGAAAGAAAGTGTCTTTTGTTTCCATTCCCTTTAAGTGACCGATGGTTTACGAAGATTTGAAATTTAGGCACCATCCCCATGGCATTGGGAGGTGGTCTATGCTCCACCCTACTTTAGAGCCTGCAGGGAGTGCTGCAGCAATAGTACTGCAGCCAGGGATCAGTTATGTAGGAAGGGGTTTGCACTAGGCGTGTGCACAAATGCAATTTTCAACATTCAATTCAATTCAAATCAAATATTCAAATGTCCAAATTAGTACGGATAGAGAAAAATCTAATGTATTAAAATTCCAACCAATTCAAATACATTTTTATCTATTCGTACAAATATTTGATTCATATTTGATGGTACAAATGTTGATAACATTTGTGTGTCTCTGCCCACATCCATACGCATCCGTACACATCTGTACACATTCTGTTTCTGTCTGGTATGCATCCCATTTTCATCCCATAGTATCTGTAAAAATGCATATGGATATGAATAAGATGTGTATGGATACGTATGTAATGTGTACGGATATGTACACATATGAATGCCTGAATAATTCATATGAATGATTCAAAACATTTGAATTCATTCAAATGTTTAAAAACAAACATATAGACATTTGATTCAAACTTGGATGTCTGAATTCAAATGAATTTGATTTAATTTCAAATGTTTTGAATATTTTGCACATCCCTAATTTGCACCAATATCAGTCCCCCTACTGACTGAGGCTGTACTAAGAGACTAAGGGTGCTTCCGCACAGGCCCTTTAACACCCATTAGGCACACATTCGGAATCCTGTGTCCGCACACACATTGCTGTTTAGGACACTTCCGGTGAGGTGTGTCCACATAGCAACACAGATTTGGCACACTTTTGGGAGACAGCGTCCGCACTGTCGGACCTATTAGGCACACTTCCGGAGAGGTGCGTCTGCACCTATCTGTGCCTAAAGTGTGCCTAATGGGTGTTAAAATGACACCACATATGATGTGGTGTTAATGTGTCTTTCACTGTGAAAACGCATCCTTTTAGGATGCATTCACACAGTGAAAGTGTTCCTACGCAGGGCCCTCCCCTGGCTCGCCATGACTGGCTCCTTGGAGCCAAGCATGGAGAGCCGGGGGACTCCTACCTCGTGGCTCGCCCTCACCCCAGAAGCGGTGGATCGCTGCTTCTGGGACCAGGGGGAGCTTCTCCTAAGCCCTCCCTAGCCCACCCGGGGGAGACCGGCCAGAATCCCCTCCTTACCTGCTCGGCTTCACCCCAATTCTGGCAGGAGGGACCCAGAATGCAGCGCGCCTGCGTCCTGCACGCCTCCAGATTGGCTGGGGCTGTTCCTGGCAGCTCCAGCCTTCAGGAGGCGTTCTGTGCAGGTGTGTGCTGCATCCTGGGTCCCTCCTGCTAGAATTGGGGCGACGCCGAGCAGGTAAGGAGGGGATTGTGTGGGCTCCCCCCCGGGTGGGCTAGGGAGGGGTTTAGAGAAGCTCCCCCTGGCCCCAGAAGTGGCGATCCGCCACTTCTGGGGCAAGGGCGAGCCGCGGCAGTGGGGTCCCCCGGCTCGCCATGCTTGGCTCCAAGGAGCCAATCATGGCGGGCCGGGGGAGGGCCCCGGAGCACGGACGCACAGCACCCACCTCCAATCCGTATTTAATCTGTCCTCTTGCCGCATGCACGGAAGGACGGGGAGGGGGTAGATTTGCATCTATTAGATGCAGATCTACCCCATAAATCCGGATCTACTGGGCATCCGGATTTAGTGAAACCGGGTCTACTGGTAGATCCGGATTTATTAAGGCCTGTGCGGAAGCACCCTAGGGGTGATTTCGCACTCTCCTTCCTGAACTATGGATGGGAAAAGTGTGAAATGAATTAATCTTGTCTTGTGCTGTGTTTGCAAGCACTAGTCACTGATAATCCATCCCCCGTACAATCGATCATTCACCTGTGTTTGACTGCTGGGCTGCTGCTTTTCTGGGTGCCGCCATCTTGATGGCAGCACCCTCCACAACTGTGCATGCATCAGCATGCTTGTGTGGCAATTCTGATGACCTCCCCAGCCAGCAGAGGTGCAAATGGTTGCTGGCTGGATGCTATCAGGTAATTCCCAGTTGCATTCGGTTGCGTGTGGAGCAGAATCTCATTCTCCACTGCTACCTCATGATTAGTGAACATCTCGGGAGGCAGGGGACACTTGCAGGTTGTAAGCACCACCTGCAGGTGCAAATGCACCTTCCCAGATTTTCACCTATCTCAAACTACGAGCTGAAGTGCGAATTGGCCCTAGGACTTACAGATGGCCCAGGTTGATGAAACTCTGAATCAGAGCCAGTACAAGGGGCCCCAGGTTGTTGTGGCTCTAAGTCAGGTCAGATTTGGGCTTCCCAAGACCCAGCTCATGTCTCCAACCTCTGTGACTTAAGACTTCCTTTTAGCTTCTCCTGTTACTGTTCAGAAGTTCTTGGAGACTGAAAGGGGATGGAAGAGTTTGTCCAGTCTGTCTCCCCAGGCATCTAGAAGACCATAACATTTCCACCATGTAGATGCCGCCTTAGATGAAAAAAAATCATTGTTGTTGCTAAATACTTACATATAGCCATCAAGATCAAGCAAAGTATGATGGGCTTGGAAAATTAGACATCTTATTTTCCTCTAAGGAGGTTTTAATTTCCTCGTTCCTGCGGTACTTTTAATACCTTTGATGATCTACTTTAACTTATTTCAGTCTCTGAACTTTAAACAAACTATAGATGATTATCACTGTCTTAAATTCCACAAAATCAATTTGATAGGGGAATGAGAAACCATGCACGTGTCTCTATGTGTCTTAATACAACACGATTCACACACACACACACACACACACACATGCACCCTATACAAGTACCTCTACATTTCAAGAGAATTTTTCTAGGGACTTGGGAGCTAATAAAGTAATTTTGTATTTTTATCTTAAGTGCATCAGCCTAGAATGTTGTCTTATTGATAGTGGCACGTGTAATGGAAATAATGGCATCAGTGCTGCCTCAGCTCCAAGTGAAAACATTTAATCCATTTGCTCCAAATGTAACCCAGTACTAGGGATGTGCAGGAATGGGTGTGTGTGTTTTGCATTCGATACATATCAAATTGAATGTAAGAAAATTTGTATCCATTGGAATACTGTCCAAAGATATCCAGATATAGAGCTGTCCCTCTTCTTTGGTACCTATAAGAACATAAGAGAAGCCTTAGTGGATCAGGCCACAGCCCATCTAGTCCAGCGTCCTGTCACACACAGTGGCCCACCAAATGCTCATGGGCATCTCAAGCAGAGACAAGGACAAACCTATTCCTGCTCTAGAATCCCAGCAAATGGACTTAGAAGCACCCCGGATCCCCCCTGGATGCAGCTTCGGTATCACACATCTCAGATTCAAAAAAGACTCAAAAGATGGCTAGGTGATTAAAGAGATAGTGGATTTTATGATGAAATATTGAATGCCTGGAAGTTGTTTTTTTCATTGTAGAAGTGTATATAGGATGTTTTTCCACTGGCAGAAAGTACCCATTTTTGCACCCATTAAGGACCCATTTGGGTGTGAGCCGGATGACCCCATTTCTACCACGGCACCCATTTGGGACCTGATTGTTTCCACTGCCAGTTGGTAAATCCAGATCAAATGGGTACTTTTCTGCCTTTAATCCGGTTTTTCTGTAGACCCCATTAATGGAGTCTACAATGGGGTCTTCAGCCAGAAAATCCGAATTAAAGAGAGCCTGTTTCCATGCTTGTGTGGCAAAGGGGTCTAGAGGAGGCTAGGGGGAGGGGCACCCCAGGGGGGGAGCCTCAAAACCTAAGCTTCAAAGTCATTTTGAAGTGACTTCGAAGTCATTTCGAAGTCACTTTGAAGTCTGTGCAAAATAGCTCCAGAGCATCTTTGAAGTTTGTGCTGATCTTCCGAGTGAACTCCAAAGTGACTTCGAAGTCACTTCAAAGTCACTTCGAAGTTCACTCCGAAGATCAGCACAGACTTCAAAAGAGCTATTTTTCACAGACTTCGAAATGACTTCAAAATGACTTTGAAATGACTTCGAATCTGCTTCGGAGATTGCACCCCATGTCCCCCCAAACACCTGGGGTGACAGGCAGACCCCTCATGGGTAGATCCAGATTTCCAAATGGGTGCTCTCATGTTTCCCCAGCAGGGAGGCTAGCACCCATTGCTAATGGGTGCTAGACCACCCATAGAAACACATTGGGTTTCTTAATCCAGATTTACTAGATCCAGATTAAGGAATGTACCCATTCCTTAGATCCAGATCTTCTTAGATCCAGATTAAAGGAGTGCGGTGGAAAAACACCCCAAATTAGACATGTTTGGGAGAAAATGGATAAAGAAAAGTTTGTTCACTTTCCCGCAGAGCCATAATAAACCAATAACTTACAGGAATTAGGACAAATTAAAGGGAAAATTTCTTCACACAACACATACTTTAACTTATGGCCACACAATGAGATTAGCCACCAGTTTACATGGTTTCTAAAAGACCTAGGAAAATGCTTAGAGCACAGGACCATAAAATGCTACCAGTCTTGAAGAGGCTACCTCTAAAAGTCAATTGCTGGGAAACTGGACAGTATCACCCATAACAGTCAGTCTTTGTTATATAGAAGAGAATAGTCCATGTAGTGTGGGAAGGGCCTGTGAGAGTAGGTTAAGAACATAAGGATCCCTGCTGTATCAGGGATCTATTTCAGCTTCCTGTCTCACACAGTGGCCCACTGATTGCTTCTGGACATTCTCAGAGGTGGTGACAGCAAACTAGCCTAGATAGCTTTAAGAAAGGATTAGATCAATCCATAGAGATCAGGTGTATCAATGACTACTAGAATGGATGCCTAGGTAGTGCTTCCAGGTTGAAGAGACAGGCAGGATGCCTCTAAAGGCCTTTGCAGGGATTTGAGAGCAGGTGAAGGCTTTGCCTTTGGCTTCTGTTCGAGAATGACCAGAAGCAATTGGTGGGCCATTGGGCAAGACAGGATGCTGGACTAAATGATCTGTAGCCTGATTTGATCCAGCAGGGCTCTTCTTATCTTCTTATTCCCAAGTGAAAGACAAAAGCAAAGCCCTGCTTAAGTAGAAGAGCCATTGGTCTGATCCAATAAGGCATTTTTTACTCTCTCTCCCCAATACTGAATGAACCTATTTTGTTTTGTTTACAACTGAGAATACCAGAAGTTGGTAGGGAGGGAGGAAAAAAGTAAATTCTCCCTATAAGCTATGAGGACCAGAACTGTTTGAAAACCTCTGAAGATTTTTCTCTCTCTAATCTTCCCAAAACCCTTGAAGCTGCCTTCAGAATTCCCTCCTGAGCAAGCCGTGTCAAATTTACCTCATATTCCTCTGCAAGCAAAAAAAACTGGTGGCAGCTGTACAGATGCTATAGGAGCAATTACAATGTCTATCTGAGAGATTACATCTGAAACTTTTTAGTATTCCAGCCCGTGCTCAGGACAAGATGCTTTACAAAGATTGAAGCAGACGAGTCAAATGGAGAGACTAATGCAGTGGCTAATACGATGTAGCTAGAAATACACCGAGTCAGTAATGAGAGAATGAATGTAAAAAATTCAACCGAGCAGCAAAGGGAAGACAATTTGGTGCTGTCTTTTAGTATTCATGTACAAGGACCAGCTTTTGTTTACAATACTGTACCACATGGCAATACCAATGGGGGAAAAACAGCTTCCTGGAACATCTCTACTACCATTGGGAGAGACTGAGGTCCTTTCTGCACTTACCTGCCTTAATTCTGGATCAGTGGGCCCAGAACAACCTGACCTACTGATCCAGGCCATGGGAAGGTGTGGGCTGGGCCAGCACAGCCTGCATTGATGGCACTGATCCAGATCAGCCCATGCCATGGTGTCAGTCTCATGGAGGCTTCATGGACTCATCCTCATTACTTCAAGGGTTAGGAATAAACATTTTTAGCCTTGGAGGGTGCTTTTTGCTTTACTCCAAGGTGTACCTCTGAAAGGTGCCTTCTCATGGTGCCAAACAAAGGAGGCATGCTGTGTGCATGCCTCCCATATTCTGGGTCTACTGGTAATCCAGGTTAAGCCCCCCTCCTTAACCTGGATCGTACTGTCTAATAAAGACAGAGGAGACCACTGAGGGGTTGCTGGTCCAGGACAGGGCTGTATGGGACAGACTGTGCCAGGCCAGCTCCAGATGCTGTCATTGAAAGCTAGAGGGGGTTTCCACTGACCTCCCTTAATCCAGATCTAAAATGATCCAGATCTAAGGAATGGGTCCTTCACTTGATCCGGATCTAGTAGATCTGGATTAAGGGAGGTACCTCATGTGTTCCCACAGGTGGTGCAGCACCCAATAGCAATGGGTGCTAACCTGCCCACAGTGGAAACCCCAGAGCACCCAGTGGTGAATCCAGATCGACCCACGTGGGGCCTCCTTATCACCCCAGGCTTTTTAGGGGACAGGGCATACAATCTCCATAGACACTCCATAGATTCTTCAAAGATTTTCCAGAGCAATCTGCCACAAACTTTGAAGATTCTCCGGAGCCTTTGACAAAGGTCCATTGGATTGGCATTGGTCCCACGTGGTCCCATCTTGTCCTGAGCACGGGCTGGAATACTAAAAAGTTTCAGATGTAATCTCTCAGATAGACATTGTAATTGCTGCTATAGCATCTGTACAGCTGCCACCTGTGCTATTCTTCAGAGTCGGTTTCAGAGTTGGCTTTGGAGATTGTGTATAGGCTTTGGAACCTTGGGTTTTGGGGCACCTCCCCATGGGTGTGCCCCGCCCCCCCCCCCGCTGAGCCTCTCCTAGACCACATTGCCCAATTGTATAATCCAGATTTGATGCCTGAAGACCCCATTGTAAACCCCTTTAATGGGGTCAACAGGAAATCCGGATTATAGGTCTGGATTCAATTATAGGACCCATTCATTTCGGATTTCCCTAGAACTGGTGGAAACAAATGTGGCTCTAATGGGGTCTGCAATGGAAACAGGGTCTTCCTGCTCTGAGCCTAATGGGTCCTTAATGGGTCCCTAATGAGTACTCAGTGCTAGTGGAAAAAACCCTAGGCGTAGTCTTTCGCTGATGTGCCCACTTGCTAAAATGAGGCCCTCATATACAGAACAAGAGGCTGTATGCTTCCTACCCATGGCCCAATGTTCAAGGCCAGTTCCACTAGTACACTGGTAGACCCCATCATTGAGATCTACCAATAAAACATGATAGGGTACTATTTTGGGGTCCCAACCCCACTCCAGTGTTTCACCCACGTAGATGAAGCATCCTAGAAGGTGTGGAGATCCCTAAATCTTTCATATATCGCATGTCTGGAATGCTGCCGGAACAGAGTGGACTGAGATAGCTGGACCACTCCAGGCAAGGTGAATGTGGAAATGGCCTAGCCAATCCTTCTCGTCCCTTCCATAACCACATGTCTGTGATTCTCTTCAGACCACATAAATCCTCTACCTTTCACTTTTTATAGATAACTGAAGGATCAACTCTCTTGTGGAAGAGTAAATAGCTTCTGCTTTAAAAAACAAAAACTCAACAGTTCTGTTTTATAGTGTAATTAAATGTACAGGAGACATAATTCTACGAGGCATTTACAAAGTGTCATCTTTAAATGAAATTCTTGAAACTCTCTCCAGTAAGATAATTATTATTCTTTTCCTTATCTGGTTGATAAATTAAAAGTAAACTGTCTTAAATCTTTATTTAGTGTTCCAAAAGTTCTGTGATAGCATGAGATGCATTTAGTCCATAAGACAAGTTTCCCATTATGAATTCAGGCAAGCATCAAAGAATTCTCCATCTCTAGCCGTACAGTTCACTTTTAAATTTCATTAAAGCAAATTGATTGCAAGATAGTTTACATTTTAAGACAGCAGGGGCTGTAAATTTTATTCTAAATGATTGGAATATATGATCTAACAAAACCAAAGGAATACCACCTGCTGTTGTGAACATATGAGTTATTAAGTCAACTACTATATCTCAACTGCTGTCTATAAAAGAATTTATGTTAAATGTGCCTGAATTTTAAAAGTCACAATTAAAAGGAAGCAGTCCTTTGCGATTCAGCTAATGTCTGCAGATGTAATGAATCTGTGCAACTGGACTTATGCAAATAAAGTTTGCAAACTAATAGATTCACAGAGTTGCTTAGGAGGAACATTTAGGAAGAACGCGAATGCATGAACTTCTTGAAGCTGGGCACTACACTTCCCTACACTGTCATTTGGGTTCAAACTCAGAAAAGATACCCTAGAATGACTATCATTCATTAGTTCTTAAGGATTTTATTACAGCTATCAGAGACCTTGTCTGTACTAGACCATATTCTGGATTATATCCTGGAATAGGAATGTATCATCTGCATGCTGGACCTGCCATAGGAGATTTGGAGTGAGGTGTCATCAATACGCAGATGATACCCAGCTCTATCTCTCTGTGCCATCTGAATCAGGAGAGGTGGTTGAAGTGCTTTACTGGTGCCTGGAGGCGGTAATGGGCTGGATGAGGGCCAATAAATTGAAACTGAATCCAGACAAGACAGAGGTGCTGTGTGTTACAGGCTCTCAGGTCCAAGTAGTTGGGAGATACCCTGTCCTTGATGGGGTTGTAATACCCGGGAAGGGACAGGTGCAAAATTTGGGGGTACTCCTGGACTCTGCACTAACACTTGAAGCTCAGGTGGAGGCCGTGGCCAGGAGTGCCTACTCCCAACTATGGTTGGTGTGTCAACAGAAACCTTTCTTGGACAGAGATGACCTGGCCACAGTTATCCATGCTCTGGTAACCACCAAGTTGGACTACTGCAGTGACGGTGAACCTTCTGAGCTCAGTGTGTCAAAATTCGCAAGAAAACCTAACTTAACTCGAGTGCTGTGTCACATCTAGAAATATCCATAATTTTGTGATGTTTGTAGCTCTAGTAAAAAAGTTATATTTTTGATATATGTATTTTATTAAAAGCAAAAATGAATAATTTTTTACATTAGTGACTTTTGTTGCTGAATTTCATTTGCTAAATCTTCAATTGAAAGTTGGTATTTTGTACACTTCAAGAACAAGCAAGCACTACACGCCCAGGTGCCAGGGTGACCAGGTGTGTCACCCAAAAGGGCTTGGTGTGTCACCTGTGACACACGTGTCATAGGTTGGCCATCACTGGACTATTGTAATGCTCTCTACATAGGGCTTCCCTTGAAGACGGTTCGGAAGTTGCAGTTAGTGCAAAATGCAGCCGCCAGAGTGCTGACAGGAACAGCTAGCCAGACGCATATCACGCCAGTTCTAAAACAACTGCACTGGCTGCCAATTCACTACCGAGCCCAATTCAAGGTGCTAACTCTGACTTATAAGACCCTAAATGACTTGGGCCCCAGATATCCAAAGGACCGCCTTCTCCCATATCGACCTGCCCACCTTTTAAGATCTGCAGGAGAGGCCCTCCTGGTTATCCCACTGCCTTCAGCGGCTAGGCGGGTGGGCACCTGGGAGAGGGCCTTTTCAGTAGTGGCCCCCAGGCTGTGGAATGGCCTCCCATTGGAGGTGCATCAGGCCCCTTCTCTGCTTATGTTCAGGAAGGTGGTGAAGACGCACCTCTTCACTGAGGCCTTTGGCTAAATGCCCTCTATGCTTCCCCCCTGCAAAACTATTATTTTTTAAACTGCTTTTGCATCATCATCATTATTATTATTATTAAGGTGGATTTTAAACTTTGTATGGGTTTTAGCATAGGCTGATACAGTTCTAATATGTTCATTTTTAACTGTTGTGAGCCACCCAGAGACCTTTGGGTATGGGGCAGGATATAAATATAAATATAAATAAATAAATAAATAAATAGTCTGCACCAGCATGCCGATGACACTCTTCTATTCTGGGATATAATCCAGAATAAAGCCCAGTGAAAAAAAGGGCCTTAGGCTGTGTTCAGACAAAATTGTAAAAAGCAGCAGCTTTCAATTTCCCAGACAGTTTTTCCAAGCCTCCACAGTACCTGCACATTATAATCCAACATCCCAGTGGAGTTATATCAAGTGGCAACTTCATATGGGTTTTGGAGCCTGGTTAAAAAGTATCTCTTTATCCATGCATAATTGCTTCTGAATATAGTCCTGGCAAAGTGGAAGGATTATATTTTAAATATTTTTTAGTGTGTAGTTTTTAACATACTTTGACACACCCTGGGACCTTTGGGTAAAGGGCAGGATAAAAATGTAATAAATAAATAAGTGCTCCGTGATGTCTGGCTGACACAGCTAAGCAATGATCAGCAACTGACCATGTCTTCCTTGATGAGGGCACACAATTAGCTGAAAGTGAGCCACTCAGGGTACAAGAGCTAGGAACCACGTAGCCACCATGCTGAGATATAGCCCCAGTGAGTATAGTAAGAAGATCAGTAATAAGAATTTAAAGTTACCTGTCCAACAGGTATATAAGATAGGTTGGTTTTGTTAATTTTAATGCCATACCAGTTTTCAAGCACAAAACGCTTCATGATCTTTCATAAGATGTTTGGTAGGAATGTGCATGCATTTTTTTTTTTTTTGCATTTGATTTGTATTGAATCAAATGCAGGAAGATTAAATCAAATAGATCCCCTTCGAATGTGGGAGGATACAATTCAATATGAATGTTCCATACAAATTCAATACAAATGTTAGATATGAATCCCATAAGGATCCCATATATGTACCCACTTGAAACGCATCAAATCCACCCTGAATCCACTTTGAATCTTCTCTCAATCCAAATCCACTCTGGATCCATTGCAGATGTGACTGGGGCAGCCACTTTCCCGCCTCCCAGGTTCACAAATGTAATGAAGTTTCATACAAACGTTCTGAAGTATTTGATTCAAATTTGAATGCCAGCCTTCAAATGTGCCAACATTCCTTTTCGATCTGAATGTCTGAATTTGGCTGAATTCATATGAATAACGAATAATACAAATATTCATCCCTAAGTTTGTTAAAAGTACAATTAAAAAGGGATGGTGAAATTTGACCTTAATACTCTTGGTGGGTTTTTTTGTTTTTGTTTTTGCTTCTTCTGGCTAAAACATGCCAAAAATTATAATAATAAAGATTAGGAGCTTTGGATTTAAGCCAGGTCACTCCTTTTTGCTTCCAGCAGGTAATGCTCATTATTTTGGGTAGTTCTTCCTCAACTAAAATCTTATTAACATTAAAGGAACCATTTGCATCATTATGTGTAGAAATACGTCTGTTTATAAAATATATAAAACCATAGTGGTCCCTTTTGATGAAATCCAGCAAAATTTGAAATGGTTTAACTACTTATAAATCCATTTTTTTAAGACTGCATCACTTTTATTAAAAAACAACAACTTTAAAATATTCAAATTAACTTGCCAACTTAGTTTAGGTTATTAAAACACACACATCATGTAAAGAGAGCATAGGACTGATTAACCACTGTACACACATAAATCAATGCAGCCTGTTTTAAAAACATCACTTTTTTTGAATTTTGACCCATTGGATGCAACAACAAATCTATTAATTCCATCAATACATAAGACTTTGAGATTAGAAATAACAGAACCTGAGTAAAACTAATTAACAGAAATCTTTGCCACTTGGCATAATAATACTTCCTTAATCAAAAGTTTGACTTAAGAATTTCACTTTGTTATTGCACCAAGATGACAGAGCTGCTGGTTCATGGCTTTGGAAGTTTAACCTCAAGTATTAATCAACTTCAAGTGTACGGTGCTCAGAATGCATAATGAAGTCATGGAGCCAAATTTAAATTTCAGACCAGGTAAATGCATATATAGGATTAGGGATGCCATTAGTTAAATTACTTTGTCTGAATACAGGCTACTTTTGTTTACTCCAGCAAAAGTTTATTGGGGGCATTTACTTTTTATTTTGTATTTATCTATCATAAATCATGACTATTATTTTGACTAGGATCTTGATTCTTATCTTCAAATTGGCTGTAGTTCAGTTATGAATAATAGAATCATAGAGCTGGAAGGGACCTCCAGGGCTATCGAGTCTAACGCCTTGATCAATGCAGGATTACCTAAACCATCCCAGACATATATACATTCAACTTCTGCTTGAAGGAGAGCTCATTACCTCCCAAGGCAACCTGTTTCACTGACTGATCACCCTCCCTGTCAGGAAGTTTTTCCTAATAACTAATCTGTATTGACTCCCTTGAAGTTTCATACCATTATTCCTAATCCTCCCATCTTGTGCAAGGGAGAATAGGGACAATCCCTCTGCATTGTGAAGATCTGCTGTAAAAGCTAAAAGGTTCAGTTTCTGACAGTTCTAAATAATACTGATATAGAACTCTTTTCAGACGCCTACCAAGCTGCCACCAATGTTTAGAGCCATTACTGATCTAAATAAATCAGTGGTCTGATCTGGTATAAACAAAAGAACGATCTATTTGCCCATGCCTTCTCTATCCTACCATAAAAGTGAAGATGCCTGCAACTCACAGAACACCTCATAGTGTCCACTTCAGAGCAAGGAGGCATTCATTGTACTGGCACCCCAAGGGACCTTCATTACACCCACATATAGGGAGTGGTGGCCCAGCCAGTAAACAAGGCCACCTGCATGCCACTGCCACGACTGCCCCAAAGTTAACTAATCCATCCCTGGAGCAATCTACCTGTGGATTAATAAAAACAGTTCAAAGTTTGACTGGTATATGCTAACTGTCTTATGGACCAAAGCATCTGCCCCTCTTCTGAGAGCCATCTTGGTCTAGTGCACTGGGTTGGGACCCCTAGTGTGGGTTGGGACCCCTTTGGGGGTCGATCTACTCTTTCACAGGGGTCGTTATGAAGTAGCAAGGAAAATAATTTTATGGTTGGGAGTTAGGGTTAGGTTGAGGGTCACCACAACATGAGGAACTGTATTAAAGGGTCGTGGCATTAGGAAGGTTGAGAACCACTAGGGACTTGGACTTTTATCTGGGAATAGTGGATTTGATTCTGCACTCCTCCATGAATCCAGCTGGGTGATCTTGGGCTAGTCACAGATCTCTTCTGAGCTCTCATGGCCCCACCTACCTCATAGGGTGTTCTATTGTGGGGAGAAAAATAGAAAGATTCTCAGCCACTTTGAGTTCCCTTAAATGGGTGAGAAAAGTGGGGTAGAAAAGCCAATTCTCCTCCTCCTCCTCCTCCTCCTCCTCCTCCTCCTCTTCTGAGTGTATTGTGGCAGCCACACAGTCATGAATAGCATGTAGATTACCATGGCTACTTCAAGTGCTGCTAGCCTAGTTTGGGGCTTTACCAGCACTTGAAGTGTAGATGGTCACCACCATGCTGGGCCTTTACCTGACTATACCAGGCAGGTATGTGCAAAAAGACTCAGCTGAAAAGGGGATTGAAAAAAACCCACCATCTGATACCCTTAGATACCTTTATTAGATTCCCAAGATGCTACAGATCCCCCTCAGTGCTTCAGGTGGAGGAATCAATCCAGCTTGCCCATCCGCTCATTGGTTATACTGTTGCTGCCTAACAGAATCTTGAAATTCCAGTACAAAAACCTGTAAAGTTTGAAATAGACCTGTCAGTTGTGTTATAGTCTAGTACATTCAGGATCTTTGGTTCCAGAATAAGAAGTCAACCAACAACTCTGCCTCAATTCCCATTGGAGAACTAGGCTTTATGTCAGTCATTTTTCTAACAGTAATTCAGGGTAAGTAATGTTTGCTTTGGTCCTTGAACTTTTACAGGCCAAATTTCATGCCCCTGCAATTATTATAGCTAATGAATTACACACAATTTATTTTTGACTAAGAATACCAATAAAAATATCACAGCAGAACAGAAGAATAGATCACCCAGTCCCCAGGGCATAATACTTTGCTGATCAATGGCTGTTAACTGGTTTTTGAAAATAAGTGTGTTGTAATTATATCCTTAGGCAAAGAAAGATTTCTACTAAACTATGCCATGCAGACATTTTTTAAAAAAAAAACCTATATATTGGAACTTTTTAAGATAGACCACAAATTCATTGTTAACTCCTTTATCTGCTGTTTTGATTCCACAAAATTCCCATTAATAGCCTGCTGAGAGAGTGAGGAATAGGCTATTTGTAATTTTACAGTTTCTCTTTTCTTAACCATCAGGCAAACACCACAAGCGTCATGATTAATTCTGTGTCTTTAGTAAAGCTTATCTCCCTAGAGACAGGCTGATAAATTATTTACAATGCTATATATTTTGCACAGATGAGTAATATTTCTACTTGATATCTCTAAATACTAGCAGGATTGAACAGCTTCCAGAAGTGAGATGCTGAAGTAGCTCTTAAAAGTGGTGTTGCCTTTTCTTGTCAGCTGCTTTGTAAGGCATTAGAACTCTTAAAGCCCTAGGCCTAGAAGCAGGAACCATGACTCCGCTGTGGCTGTGGCTTTGCTGCTGCGGCCTGGCCAAAGTGGCAGGTGTCCACTGTTGGCCAAGTCATATGAATGAACAGTGGTATCTGTGCCTAAAGGCTGACACTGATGGCCTCCTTGCAAGTTGGTTACCATTCACAGGTGACGGCAAACCCTTCATTGCATTTTTTTGGTTTTCATCATTCTGCACTTGTGGATGGCTAGAGTATTCTAATCCTTACTGTACTGGCAGCCATTGAGGAGTTCTGGTAATGGCACTAGTGCCCCTGTGTGGTAGCATAATCGCGGCGACCAGGTGACGAAACCTGTCCTTGTGCATGCACCATAAGCCACATGCTCCTCCTGCATGTATTCCAACAGGAATACATGTAGATGGAACATCCAGAATTTAACAGCCCTGATGCTAGTATAAACATGGAGTGCTTTTAAGTGTTCCATGCTTATACTGCTTCTGGGAACCTCCTGGACATGAACCATTTCTGGGTAAAAATATCTCTGTGAGGTGCAAATGCACCGTCCTGGAGCTTCCCCACACTTTGACTACATAAGCGTGAAAAGAGCCTTATTTTATGCAGTTCCTGGAGAAAGTTCTGATGGCCAAAACACATTGGATTTCCATACTCAGAACTCACTTTTAAAAAACCCACCCTATGAGTTCAGGCTCTGTCATGGTGCTCTATGGAAACATCAATCCACCAGCTGTCTGAAGATCAACAAATTTGACACATAGTTTTGAGAGGCATTAGAGGACCCTCCCATACATATCCTATACAAATCCATAACGAAGCTTCGTACAAATGTATCAAAGCATTCTATTCAAATTTGAATGTCAATCTTTGAATGTGCTAACATTTGATTTGAATGTGAATGTCCAAATTCGGCTGAATTCATACTTCTAAGAAAAAGCTTTGTCTTCCTCAATTTCATGGAATCTACCTATCATTTCCTATTTCTGAATGAAGATTAAAAACTCCTAAGGAGTCATTTTGACCCTGCCTTGATGGATTGCCTGTTGAATATCATCTACTTTCTTCCCTGCTAAGCCAAACGATGATGGCATGAATTAGGAATGTCAAACAGAAATGCCTTTAAATTGTACTGAGAGCAATTAAGGATATGACTCGCACAAAATAAAATATTTTGAATGTGAAGAAAATTGTTGCCTAACAAGTTCTTTGCAATTTTGCTCTTCTGGTAGGTAATGACACCACATCATCTTCCAATTATAACTGGAGAATTTCCAGCAGAGTCCTTCATTTTTATTTAATCATTACTAGAGGAAATGCGCAATATAGAGAGTTCATAGTAAGCTGCTATTTCATAGAAATGATAATGATATAATTAATAAAAATGTCACCAAATAATGGGATTGATGACAATGAGTTATCTTACAACACAATTTTTTTGTTGATTAGTAATTTACATTTCATTGTTCAAAATTTAGTCCCAGGTAATCTAGCCCACATCTCCAAGTAACTTGAAGATGTGCCCAGAAAAAAGCTATTGTGTTACTGTGTTTTCCTGTGTGGTGGCCGCCCAAGACCAGCCTGTGAGTTATTCCTAACATAAAGGCTTTCCACACTTACATGTGGAATGAGACCTCTTTCTTCCTCATGTAGGATGGAGAAGAGACTCAAAACCAATAATAAAGCTTTTTTAAAACACAGCAAAAAAGGTATAAAAACTAGGCGAAGCAGCAATAATTAATGTAAATGGTCATTCAGACATTCGTATATGAATTAAATATCCAGAAATTTGTACTTTAGTATTCATATGAATACAAATATTTTGAGTTATCCATACGAATAATGCATATCTCGGGGTTCTGGTGGACAGTTCAATGAAGGTGTCAACCCAGTGCACGGCAGCAGTGAAAAAAGCAAATTCAATGCTGGGAATAATTAGGAAGGGAACAGAAAATAAGTCAGCAAGTGTCATTTTGCCCCTTTATAAATCTATGGTGAGGCCACATTTGGAATATTGTGTACAATTCTGGTCACCACAACTCATAAAGGATACTGTAGAACTAGAAAAGGTGCAGAGAAAGGCAACCAGAATGATTAAGGGGCTGGAACACCTCCCTTACGAAACCAGGCTGCAACGTCTAGGCCTCTTCAGTCTGGAGAGACGGCGTTTAAGAGGGGACCTGGTTGAAGTATATAAAATTATGCATGGTATAGAAAAGGTGGATAGAGAAAATTTCTTTTCTCTATCACACAACACTAGAACCAGGGGGCACTCTATGAAGCTGATGGGTAGGAGAGTCAAATCTGACAAAGGGAAGTATTTCTTCACTCAGAGGGTCATCGGCTTATGGAATGTGGGCTGCCCTTGAAGACGGTTCGGAAGTTGCAGCTGGTGCAAAATGCAGCCGCCAGAGTGCTGACAGGAACATCTAGGCGGACACATATCACGCCGGTTCTAAAAGAACTGCACTGGCTGCCAATTCACTACCGAGCCCAATTCAAGGTGCTAACTTTGACTTATAAGGCCCTAAATGACTTGGGCCCCAGATATCTAAAGGAGCGCCTTCTCCCATATCGACCTGCCCGCGTTCTAAGATCTGGAGGGGAGGCCCTTCTGTATGTATGTATGTATGTATGTATGTATGTATGTATGTATGTATGTATGTATGTATGTATGTATGTATGTATGTATAAATAAATAAATAAATAAATAAATAAATAAATAAATAAATAAATAAATAAATAAATAAATAAATAAATAAATAAATAAATAAATGTGCTGCCGGAAGAGGTGGTGACAGCTACCAGTCTAGATGGCTTTAAGGTAGGGTTAGACAAATTTATGGATGACAGATGTATCAATGGCTACTAGAACGAATGCCTAGGTGCATCTTTCAGGCTGAGGGGGGGGGGAGGAAATGGGGCGCTTCTAAGGCCATCTGCTGGGACTCGAGAGCAGGAGAAGGTTTGTCCTTGTCTCTTCTTGAGATGCCCATGAGCATTTGGTGGGCCACTGTGTGTGACAGGATGCTGGACTAGATGGGCTGTGGCCTGATCCAGCAAGGCTTCTCTTATGTTCTTATGTTCTAGACATTCGTATCTTGTGTGTATCCGTACACATCTGTATGGATACATATAGGATGAAAATGCGATGCATACGGGATGAAAACAGGATGCATATGGATGCGTACGGATGCTTATGAGATTTGTATCATTGGTTACGTATTGAATATTTGTACAAATAGATACAAATGTATTCATATTGGTCCAAATGTCCAGACATTTGTTTTTCTTTATTTGTACATATTCAGATTTTTGGATATTTGATTTGTTATGAATCAAAAGTTGAAAATCGCATGCATGCACACCCCTAACCTGCATACATTTCCTATGTTCACTCAGTTATATTTTAACGCACACTTATTTTCTTTTTGTTAATATTGCCTTTATTGAATGCTCTGACTTGCCCTGGGACCTTCAGGTGAAGAGCAGGACACAAATCCAAACAAATCCAACCTGGACCAAACATTTCCCTTGATCTTTTTTGCCTTGGCAGAAGTTTCTGTGCCTTTCAAACTAGATCCCAGACCTCCCAAGGGCAATACAGGTGATGTCTGATCCTTCATAAAAGCCTAAAGTGAATGCTAATTTTATTCACATAAACATGACCTTCATTTCGTGAAGATAATTGGTGCTATGATTTAAGACACCTCATCTTTTATTTGTATTCTGAATTTCCTTTTTTTAAAACAAACTGGATAATGCAACAGGGATTTATTACACTGACAAAGGAAACCAAATTTATGAAAGAACAATTTCTTATGTTCCTTCTATCCCCTCCTTTCTTGATATGGATATACTTTAATCTTATCATACTTTTTATCTTTCCATTAAGAAGGAGATTTAAAGGCATAGCCCAAACAGCCCCAGGAGTCAAGAGAGGTTTTCTGTCTTCTCTTTGAGACATCTTTTATGATGTACTGAGTTGTCTAAAATCTTCCTTTGTTAGAAATCTGAGAAGTCCTCCTTATTTGTTAGACTGTAGGAATGTGCACAATTTGTGTGTGTATCTGCTTAGCATCCAAGTGAATGTGAACAAAATTCTCATTCATGCGAATGGAGCCACTTTGAATGTGGTAGAATTCAAATCCATTGCAAATGTTCTTCAAATGCTGTTCAAATCCAATTAGAATCCCTGCTACCAGTTGCGCCTCTAAATCTCCTCCGAATCCATTTGGAGAACACTTGGAATCTGTTCTGAATCCCCCACAGACTGGGCAGCCACTTTGCTGTCTCCCCTCATTTGTGAATACAATGAAGCATTGAACGAATGCACAAAAGCATTTGCTTCACATTCGAATGTCAGTCTTCAAATGTAGCCAACATTCTATTAAAATGTGAATTTCATAGGAATTTTGAATGGGATGAATATACCTATTAGACTGGCATGATGCTTCAGAGCTAATCAGATTTATTTAGAAGGGCATGTTTGACTTGTAATAGCTCTACACAGTTGTGTGCATGGGAGGAACAATGCTTGGTACTACCCTTTGAGCTCACTGCATTCACAATTGTCCAGCTTTGAATGTGGATTAGAAGTATGATGAAAACACTAGCTTCCACACACTATCATTTCTAAGCTGCCTTTGGGCCACTTTTTAAAAAAACTGTGTGCATGTGGATATGGCCTTAATTTATAGAGCCTTAATTTACCATGAAACTGTCCTGCATAACCTTTTAGAGTGATTTTGATAATCTTGTACAGCTTTCCCCAGGGAGGGTCAGATAGAGTCATGTCTAGCATTTATGTACCAGATTAAGAGCCATATCTTTTCCCAGGCATATAATGGTTGCATTTAGGTGTAATATCTTGGCTGCATTACCTACCTGCATGTGACTGATAATGTCAGGCTCTAAGGACTTAAATTTTATGATATGTTGAGCAGCGAATTTTTCCAGGCTATTTTATTTCATTTTTTGCATCTATTTTGTGTACGGACTAAGGCTCAACTTGAATTTTGTTTTGTTTTAAAGACCTCTGTAACTGACTGACTGACTGATTGCATGTATGTGTGTACCACACTTCACTTTGATATTTCAGAGCACAAGATGTAAAAATCTAAGATATCTTACTTATTACAAGGCCAGGATCTGTTTGTTGTTGAAAGAATATCCCAGTTTCCTGTCTATCCCAGGAAAGGGTAGGCTGCCCCATATTGGTTCATGTAATCTGTCTCAAACTGGGAATCCTCCTGACATAGCACAAAGCCATCTACACCCATACAGCCTGCCCCATGACAGCTCTGAAGTTGTGCTTTGAAGCTAGAGTGGGGGAAGTCACTGAATGCTCCAAGGCCAGAATGGATAGGTGGGTGGATGTGGGAAAGGAAGGGTGGGGGGATTCGTTCTGGGCACAGATATCCTATAATATTCATGCCCTGATCTGAATGCCCCCACATCCGTGGGTGGTGGTGGTGGTATTTGGCCAGTGCTGATTTTTTCCACATTCTATTCACCTCAAATAGAATGTGGAAAAATGGTTCCATGCACACCCCTAACTTGTATATTCTTTTTCTCCTCTCCCTCCCCTCCCCCTCCTTGAATCACCTTAAATGGGTGAGAAAAACAGGGTAGAAAAGCCAACTCTTTTTCTTCTCTTCCTTCTCCTTCCCCTTCCCTGAGACCCTGAACAATTCCTTTGTTTCCTTACCCATACCTTACAACAGATCTGGATTAAGGAGCTGAACTGATTTTGTCCAGTGCAGATAGAGGTGGACCAGAGAAGTCAGGGCCTCCTTGATTCATATGGATGTGCAGATCAGTAGGCCCATGTTTCAAAAAATCCCTAATCTGGGGTGTTTTCACACTTCCCTTCCTGTTTGCCAGACAGGAAAGCAGCGTAATCACCTAATGTTGACTAGCCCTCGCACTTGCAAGCACTAGTCACTAAAAGTCCTGGCCCAACGCGATTGGCCACTCACCTGTGATCGATCCAGGGGTCAGTCCTCATCAGGGCACTGCCATCTTGTGTGGGGTGCCCTCCGTGACTGTGCGTGCATCAGTGCCGTCACCGTGACGAAGCTGACGCTAATGCTCTGTGCAGTCACAGTCGTGTCAGGAGGTCAGCAGGGCTGTCAGCACTTGCAGGTAAGTTGGGATAAGGGTTGGGAAGCTTCTGGAGCACAATTTTGTACTCCACAGCTGGTTGATAATTAGGCAACTTCTGGGCAGGCAGGGGGCATTTCTATGCTGTAAACACCTCCTGCAAGTGCAGATGCATCTGCCCAGATGTTGCCTAATTATCAACCATGGGCCAATTGGACCCTGGATCATCAGTGAGTGCTGAAACAATTACTGTCTAAGGCGCTTTCTGCACAGACCTTATTCTGGATTGTATGTCAGAACAGGGGCCTGGCATGCACATGTTGGTGGATACTACAGGAGGACCATAGCAGGGCCTTCCATAGCCTGCAGTAGGATGCAGACAGCAGATGCCTACTTCTCAGATATAATAAAGCCCAGTGCAGAAAGGGCCTTTCTCCAGCCTCATGAGTTCTGATACAGGCTTCAGAAGATTAGCAGCACTCTCCTGCATTTAGAGAAGATGTGCTAGGCTTAAGTATTATTAAGACATGGTTAGTGAGCTTCGGATGACCACATAGCTTCCTTTCGGGTTGTAAACTAACGTACTTCTTTTCACCATCAGGCAAAGGAGTTGACTTTGGAAGACAGGTGACACATTTAGCCTCCCACATTGATGTCTGCACTCTCTAATTCTACACAAAATGACTAGAAGTGCATATTGTATAGGGCTGCAAGGACACATTAGAGTAAGTCAATACAATTAAAGTTTAAGAAAGCAAAACATCCAGATTTTTTTTTTAATGAGGCTTTTATGAGATACAACCAGCTGTGCAATGCAGAAGAGTTAAAAGCTTAGGATTCATCCTCTTTGGCATTATTGGGCATTTACACACTACTGCACTTAATGGGAAAAAAGCTACATATCAGAACACTTCACTGAGCAATACATTACTAGCATGGTATTTCACAGAGACCAGACTTATTCAGCTCCAGCACTGAACTGTCCAAGCACATCCTGTGCTTGCCTAGGTTAAGCGGCAAGTTCTCCTATTATATTTGGGTTGATCTCAGATCGTTGTTTAGTTTGTATGAAGCATTACATGATCAAGAAGGAACGTCTACTCCCATATTGACCTGCCCGTGCCTTAAGATCTGGAGAGGAGGCCCTCCTGGTTGTCCCACCACCCTCAGCAGCAAACGAGGTGGGCACCCTAGAGAAGGCCTCCTCAGTGATGTCCCCTAGGCTATGGAATAGTCTCCCCCTTGAGTCAATCACCTTCACTGTATATGTTTAGGAAGGCAGTGAAGAAGTACCTCTTTGCCCTGGCCTTCAGTTGAATGGGATACACTTTCCCTTCCCACTTGCTGATGCTGTTGTTTTAATACATAACTGTTATTGTTTTAATGATGTTTGATTTTAGATGTTATTACCTACCCAGAGACCTTCAGGTATAGAGTGGGATCTCTATCTCTCTCCCTAGATAGGTAGGTAGATAGGCAGATAGATGATAGATAGATGATAGGAACCAAACAGTGTTTGAACAGTTTGCACACGACCAGTAGTCCACACAGGATCCCTGAAATGGCTCCCTCCATGTGGGAGCTCACTCATGTATGGTGCAAGATTTGTGGTTGGACTGATCCAGGGATGGTGAGCCTGGAGCTCTTTAGATTATGAGGAGCATCAATATCATGTCAGTTCAAGACAGATCAAGATCCTTAATCTGGATCACCAGTGAGTGCTGAAAGGATCACTGTCTTAGGCCCCTTCTGCACAGACTTGGATTGTATCTCAGAACAGAGACCTACCATCCATATGTTGATGCATACTATAGCACCAGCACCAACCTGATAGTCAGGACTGATGGGCAACAACCTCAGAGAGTCTACTATTCCTTACTAGTTTTGCACTAATTCTGTACCTAGTCTGGTGGCCACATCCTAACACTAGGGGCCAATCCACACATTATTTAAGTTTGATAGCCAGCACATATCTGGAATGACTCAAGCATCCACACATTGTGATATTCCAAACTTAGCTGGTGCTTCTCCAAGTGCTGACACATTTAGTGTACTGGGTGTGTGCAATGTCCACGTGGAGCCACACTTTTCTATCTACCATGCTGCCATAAATGCCTTTCAGCATGGTTGTATAGAAGAGCAGAAAGAAGAGCTCAAAGAGCTCCTTATGTTTGGGGTTATGCTTCCTTCTGCTTATCTTTGGGGTTATGCTGTTTCTACACCTTCCATGACTCAAGAAGTCTCACCAGTCTCCTCAGTGACCTCATCACTTTCCCTTGGTAGTCAAGGTCAAAGTTGGGAAGTAGGAGATCCCTGACAGCTGGGGGCAGTGAACAATGTGCAGACAGCATGTAGTATCCTTTAAGTGGATACTACAAGCATACTTTTCCTCTTAATTCACAGGGTGTGAGAGTAGCCTGCCCTCTCACATTCTTGCCAGACACTACATTCCCGTGGCAACTCAGATAGTTGTTTAGACTTTCTCAGGCCTGGCCTTGAGGACTGGGTGATGCACTCTTTTTTAGGGCTGTACACGAATGCATTTTTTGCATTTGAATTCTGGTCAAGCCAAATATTTGAATATTTGATTTGATTAGAATTTTATAAATCCAGATTTTCAAAAATCCGATTCAAATCCAGATTATCCAAATCCGTACATTCAAAAATCTGATTCAAATGGGAAAATATGAATGTTGGCAACATTTGTATCTGGTTTTTGAATTTGCACGCATCCTGTTTTCATCCTGCACTATAAGTGCAAATACGTACACTATTTGGGTGCGATATATGCTGATCTGTTCATTCGAATTATTTGAAAATCCATATTGGATTTTCAAAAATCTGAAATTCGTTCGGATGTTCAAATTCGGATTTTTGAAAATCCGATTCGAATTTGAATGTCGATATTCAACGGGTTCGAATTGGATTTTTGAATTTTTGAATATGTGTACATCCCTAGTCTTTTTAGAGTGCTGTAACCCACAAATTGCTGTCTTTTGCTATAGTGAAGCTCTTTACTATACTTCTGTTGCTGTGCAAATTCTTTCATGGGCTATTCTGACTCAGGGAGAAGAGCAGTGCTCTCCTCTTCCTCTCTTCTGTGTAAAACATGTTGGACTGTCAGGCAACATCCATCACACCTCTGATGAGTACGGCAGTCATTGCCTTAGTAGTCTTGTTGACTGGATTGGATGTAAAATCTCCCCATCTCGCAAGGGTCTCAGGAAGGATAAAACAACAACAAACCCACACAAATTGATAAAACGTAGTGATTAAAATAGTTAACAGTGTCATCTGTCAGCATCTTCTCAGAACTAACTCCTAGCATCTTTAGTATGTATGTATAGATAGATGATAGATAGATAGATAGATAGATAGATAGATAGATAGATAGATAGATAGATAGATAGATAGATAGATAGATAGATAGATAGATAGATAGATAGATAGATAGATAGATATTATGTTCAATATATGGAGGAATTCACTGCTTGCCTATTTATACTCCTCCTCCTGTCTTCTGTTATGCATATTTAGATGATCTTGACAGTTACAAGAAGCCTAGAAGCGTACAGATGCACCTGAAATTCTGCAGAACTTCCAATCTGGTATACTTTAGTAAAATTCAAAATATTTGAATTTTGGCACATAGGCTTCTTTAATGAAATGGGCCATTGAATCAAAACCAGAATCTCTTCTTTATGTCTGAGGCCCTTTCCACAAAACAAACCTGTCCTGTCCCAGAACAAGTAACCATCCCAAGCTGGAATGGGTGGCTCTGCTGGGCTAGGACACCATTTTATGCACCCTAGTCTATTCCATGCTTTGACCAATACACATAAGGTGTGATGGGGACAGGGGGCCTTTCCACAGTTGGCTTGGTGGTTAAACCAGGGAATGCTCCCAGATGGAGCATCTGCACTGGGAAGATCCATTTCTCCACTAGAGATGGCTCCTTCCATGCAGGAGCATTCCCCAGGTTAACTATCCGTGATACAGGTTGAACCTGCATCTTGTGTTGACTTACCTTCACTAGCACCATTGCCGGTAAGGCTCTGGAGGCATCATTCATACCTTCTCCAGGTGCTAGAGTGTCACCTGATGCGCCGTGCAAGTGCAAATGCTTGGTGCACATGTGCACAAGTCTGTGCTTTGCTTCTCATGGATGGGAAGTGCAAACTTCTACAGGGTCTCTGCTATCTTGCACTGGTATATGGATAGCAGAGGCTTAGATTGGACCATGGTCCAGTCAACCATGCAGTGTGGAAAGACCCTTATTGAAACTTACATTATTTCATATAAGAACCTTATAAAAACAGAATCACATTCTTCCTTCCTTCCTTCCTTCCTTCCTTCCTTCCTTCCTTCCTTCCTTCCTTCCTTCCTTCCTTCCTTCCTTCGGCCTGGTTTTTAAATCAAAGTATGCTTGGATTTCTATGTAGAAGGGGGCTGAACTTTGCAGTCTGAACAGCTCCTTCTGATTCTGTGAACCACCAATTATAGTAATCTTGATCTATTACATTTAAGATTTAATTAAAGACCCTGGTGTAGATGTACCATTGTTACTAACACATGAAAACACTTGATTACAGATAAGTGGGCTTAGTGAGTTTTTATGTTCAAGTGTAATCAGGAATATGCTTGCTTTGCCAAAAACTAAGCACATGGTAAACTGCAAAAGCATGCTATGTGATGCTAATAAAGTATCCAATAAGTCCCAAATTTAGTAAGTGTGCTGTTATTTACGATTCAAAACTATGCCACATCAGGTCCTGAAATCATGAGCAAACTGAAAAAGAGAAGTTGATGGCATGTGAATCTTTGTGTTACATTCTGTGGAAGTGGGGAGAAACCGGTGGAGTTGGGGAGGGGGTAATAGCCAGTATTCCCAGTGTTTCTATGAGCAGGATTGACAAACCTTATACTAAAGCATGATAAATGAAGAGAACATGAAACCACATTGGATTTAAGCAAAGAAGTGAAATGACTGATGAATTTCAGAGAATTCCTTAACTCAGGGCTTGTTTGCACTTTTTGTGATAGCAAAGGCTGTTCTGGAACAAACTTCATGCAGACTCTGAAGGCCACATGATCTTCAGAATAAGCAGTTGGAGCTTCAACCTTGGCTCTTCTATCTGTCAGATTCCCTCACCTCCCTTGAATGACAGAACAAGAACACCATCCAATAAGAAAGGAGGTAGATTTGATGCAGGAAAGGGGGTGGGCAGCCAAGAGTTCTGCATACAAGGCTTAGGTCAATTGTGCAGAAAGGTGTGAGCAATGCAGCCCAAGGTGGAGACGGCCTGAGGACGACCTATGTGTGACCAGCACTGATACAACCTTAGTCTGAATTAATAAATAGCCCATCCTGTCTTAGACTTGTGTGACCAAAGCCCTGCTGTATAGTCAATATAGTTTTATTTTCATTTTTCAAAGAACCTTTATCTCCCTGCTTTCTTGCCACTGTGCCACTCTAGCTAATTCTCTGTTATTAAAACTAACTTTGGCTACAGATGATCTTGCCGGAGTCCTTCCTATGTCTGGATGTGAGCTCATTTCCCCCCAGATCAATTACCCCAGAGTACAGCTCCGCATCTCACTGTCAAAGAATCCAAAGAATCCAAACTTTGCATAGAAGACAGGTTTTTTTTCAAAAGCATTCAGGGATCCTCTCGTCAGCTATACTAACAAGCCTCCAACTTGCCAGATGGAGAGGAAGGTCTGCAATAGGAAAGGCAAAAGTTCTTTTCTCCCATCAGCAGCTGTAGGTCGGAATAGCAGGTGGGGCTCTGAAACTTGCATTAGTTCTACACATGTTCACCTCTTAAGGGCAATATTTGTGCTGCTGAATAAGTGACTAGACCGGCTGTTCAGTGAAGCCCTGCTGTTTCCGATTCAAAGCATCCAACTTTGGGGCCCAGAACAGATGTATGAGCATGTGGATGGTTAGTCTGGAGAAACTGCTGTGGTTAGTTAAAAGTCATGAGTGAAATATAGGATGAAGAGCAGTAAAGTACATTAATTATCTTTTATTAGTATTCTTCACTCTTAGTGATGTATATCATCCTTGTCTTCTAAACAAAGATGAAGTATACTCTAAAATCATACTTCCCCCTAAAGTTCTAATAGTTTGAGGGTTATAGTTTATTCATTGCCTGTTTTCTGGATTTTAAAAAAATGTATTTATCTTGTTTGTTATCTATAGAAGGAATGCTGTTGTGCATAACAAACTTACAATATATCCTGAAACCATACAGTATTAAAAATATAAAAGATAGATTACAACTTGAGATGTACATGGTTTCAGTTCAGCTTAGAGATGTGAACATTTGGTTTGGTTTAGAACTATTCATCTTGAATTGATCAGTTCAAGCCAGTTTATTCTGAATGGAACCCGCCTGTAACTGTTTAAAGGGAGCTGGTTCAGATCAAATCAAATCAGGGGTGATCTGTCAACCCAGGTCAAACAGAATGCAGAGTGAATGCTTCGTCCCAGGGTGTCCTACATGCGTTCAAGAGGCCCTTGTGCAAATAGGCCTTGGGTCTTATCTGCATGCTAGTGCAGACTACATTAGGCCTCACCCAGGGTCTAATGTAGTCTGCACTAGCATGTGGATGGCAGGTCCCTATTCTAGCATATAATCCAGAATAAGGTCCGGTGCAGAAAGGGTCCCTGTGTATACATTTAATAGATCAGAGGCTCATAGCTAGGCTGAAAGATGAAGTCACCAGCTTAACTGGAATATGGAGGGAGGAGAAGTTGCTGGTGTGAATCTTCACAAGGTCATTTATTGCATGAGGAAACTGTCTCTTGTGAGAGAGCGAGATAAGAGCTTCACTTTGAACCCTGCAGGGGGTTGCAAGTCAAGATATATTCAACTGCTCACCAAGAGCCCCTTCAGTAATGCAAAGTACTCTGCACTCGGGGTACTGGACTACTGAATAAAACTTTCTTCTACATCTGAACAAAGGGGTTTAATCTCAGCTCGGTTTTTGACAGGATCTCATAACTCCAATGCATAAATGTAGCAATGCAGAATATTTATCTATTCTCATACTTCCCTTTCCTTTATTAGTCCCAAAGGTTTCTCTGTACATAATTCCAGCACATCCCTGTAACTTGCCGAGCGTACAACTTTCTTTCAGTTTTACTAATCTGGGTCTGGTTGATATACAGTTTGTCAGGTCTTAGTGTGGAAATTCACCTCATGCAAATGTAAGAAGAGATGCTATTTATAGGGGGTAAATGCAATACACAATAATATAGAAGCAAACTTTATATGATAATCTTCTTTAGCAAAGCTGCAATAAATCTGAGGATCTAGTCAATGAATTAAAAAGGATAACACAGACCTCAGCGAATACCTGGCAGCAATCAATTGTCTCTGAAAACAAAAAACGGTAGAAGAATTAAACTGAATTCCTGGATGACTGAGTAATGCTTTCTGTGTTTTGTTTTCTCAGACTAATGCTTTAGTTTGGTTTCAAGCACCATGTAATATTGTTTCAAAGTGCTAATCTTTCACTTTTTTTGTGTGGATTACACTTCTAGGGGCCTGCATATGGGCTCAGTTTAGGAAATATATGGGTCGGAACAGTGAAGAACAGCATATGGCATTTCTTTGGATTAAAAACTATCATGGGCCAGCTGCGGAAGGCATGGAGATCGGTGACAGAGATGCCGGTATTTAGCTATTTTTAGATCAACCCCTGCTTAATGGGCAGAGCTGCTTTTATAGAATATTTTCTACACAACCATCTACTATATATATAGTAGTGTGGTGTGGAAGCTATTTGACTAACCCTGACATCTTCAGAGCCTACACCTACACCACAGTACCATTATAAAAAGAAGTTTGAGAGAAAATAAGACAATGCAAGAATATATATATACTGACAGATAAGAAAGGGGAGGAGGAAGAGGAAGAAGAAGAATTTGGTCTGGTGGTTAGGGAGCTGGACTCTTATCTGGGAATGCTGGGTTTGATTCTGCACTCCTCCATGAAGCCATCTGGGAGACCTTGGGCTAGTCACAGCTCTCTTCTGAGGTCTCTCAACCCCACTTGCCTAACAGGGTGTTCTGTTGTGGGAAGAATAGAAAGCTTTGTCAGCCACTTTGAGTCCCCTTAAATGGGTGAGAAAAGTGGGCTAGAAAAGCCAATTCTTCTTCCTTGAAGTCCAGAGAAAAATAAGGAAAAATGTTTTTGCATTTTTGCATTGACTTATTTTCTCTCGAACTTCTTTTTATAATGGTACTGTGGTGTAGGTTTTGAAGATGTCAGGGTTAGTCAGATAGCTTCCACACCACACCACACACTTTGGCATGAAGTGTGAGGGCTGTTCTGAATCCCCAGTTCCTCAGTCTGGACAAAGAATGGAGCTGGGCAACACGGCACATGCCAGGGTCCATCTCCATTTCTATGTCAGCATTCTGGCTCTCTTTGTAGACCAGGGAATGAATGTTTCTGAGCTTCCAAAGTTGCAGACCATGGCAGATTTGGGTGAAATCCTGTAAATGGTCCACTTTTTGAGCCTGACAAAATGGTAACAGGTTCCACGCACTGCATCTGCTGCATTCCCCTCCCTAAAATAAACACATACACACCTAGATTCTCAGATATTATAGGTAGTGTTTATTACCATTCATTCATCAGGTAAGATCAAAGTGGGCAGGAGTACTATTACAATGCCAATTACTTGTAATCACATAGAGTTTGTCCACATTTATTGGTGGTGATCCAGTATAGTGAATTCCACAGTTCTTTTCAGGCCCTCTTTCTTCTGCGCATTGGCACAGATCAGAGAGGTTCCCCCCCACCCACAACTCTATACTGTGCCCACAATGGGAAAAGCATAGGCAGGACCAGCTGGCCCAAGATGGCCATCTAGTCTGGAACACCTGTAGACCTTCTTTAAAAGGTCTGCTACTGGTGTGGTGAGTGCCAAACCAAGCCATGGAGGTATGCAAACATGGCACATACTTCTGTGTTCCAGTTTAATGGGGGGCCCATTTCAGAGATGCACAAGAACCTTTGTTTCTGGTTGTCAGAAATGTTGGAGACTGGGTCTAATGCTCATGTGCCAGCTGTCCTGGAACAGCCATCCAAATGAGGATTTTTTTTGGGGGGGGGTATGAATCCATTCAGCTAGTGGATCACTCCAGCTGAACTATTTCCACTAAAGCAGTCCGCTAAACAGAGGGGCTTTTTGCACTAGCTCCAATGAGACAGCCAATGGCTAAATTTGGAATGATCCGTTCCAGAAGTGTGCTAGCCATTGCATATTTAATAAAGCTGTGAAAAGGCCCAGAAAGTGTGGAAGAGCCCATATAGACTGTAAATCAGTATCCCTTGCAGCACTTGACTAGCTTCCTATTAAAAACAGACAAACATATTTCAGATGTGAGGGAACTCCACAGTGTAACACCACATAGACAGAACGAGAAGGAAAGAGAAAGGAAGGCAGCATCTACACTCTTGAAGGAATGAACTTTGGTTGCCTGGTGGCCATGTTGGTTAAAATCTGAGCTCCACAATTGGCTGTTTCCTACAAAGGCCAATACTGAAATCTGAAAATGACAAAGCAGACAAATCCTATCTTTCAACATTAGAGTAAAAGAACTCTTGTTACCCATCATATTCAACATTCTCACTGCTCCATTCTGTGCTCAGTACCATTTCTAGCATTCATAACAGCTCCACAGGTTTAACATTTATCATACAAAAGATGCACATGAATTTTTACATTACAAATGAAGTCTGGAGTACAAATAGCCACATCATTTGCTTCATTTAAGAACCAGCCTTTGCGGTTATCCAACAGACTATGAAGCTCAGGCAAGGCAGCAGGGGAACTGTCCTGGAACAGCATCCAAGTGCATATGGCCTTGTTCTGGGATAGCTGGGCCACTCCTAGTAGGAATAGCTCCAGCTCAAATGGTCTAGGCCAGGTAAGTGTAAAAAGGCCACTACGTCCTTCTAAGATAAGACCATAAACAATAACTACTGCTCTTATTGTCAAATGGATGGGAGAACCCTGCCAGCTTTCAGGTTTTCCAGGCATATAACCTCCACCAGCCATAGGTTTGCATCAGAAACACTGGGACCAACTGAATTGCCATTATGTGTAGGAGCAGATGGAAAACTCTGTCTGAATTGGCTGCCAGAGCAAATTGCTTGGAATATGTAACTCTACTTCTGCCTCACCCTTCTAAACCACATGATAGACAGACACCTACAACACCTTTTACCAATTTTTGTGTTTCCATCTCCCGTGTGGCTAGAACTTCACTTTTGAAAGATCCAAGCATGGAAAGTTTGGACGGAAACATCATTATAGCCCAGCTCCAGCTTCAACTCCTACATCTGATACAGATGCCTGTATAGATGTTGGGTACTGCATTTTTCTTCAGTATCGTTTGCCTTCACAAAGTTTTTCTGCTTCTGCGGTTCCTGTTCTCTTTGTACCACTTTAAAACAATAGCATGAGGTTTGGAAGCCTACCTGTAAGACAGCTTGTGAGTGACAGGAACAGCATGAGTTTCCATGGTGACTGCATGGCTGGCCTCCAAGGTTCGGCGTCCCTGTTTGAGTGACTGTTAGCAGCTCCGAGGTTCCTTCATTAAAACGTAACCTGGTGAAAGGAAACATTGTTCTTTGAGAAGTACTTTTCTTCTTATTTGTCAGCAACTGCTTAAGATCTATTTCACTTGACGCAGGATACCAAAGCTCCCTCCAGGATACTTTGAGGGAAAAGACACTTAGACAAGACACAGTTAAAACAGAACTCTTTCACTTGAAAGAGAAAAGGGAGGCAAACTGTATTTTATTTTATTTTTGTCACACTGTCCAGATTATATTATGTCTTGGCTTAAGTAGCTGAGGTGGGGAATACAGTAGCTCCAAAATTCACATGTGAGTTTTCTTCTCTTTCTCTTCACCATCTTCCTTCATCTTACATTTTACAGATTAAAGGCCACATTCATAATAAATGCATAAGAATCAGTTAAAAGCCTTTTGTAATGTGATGGTAGGGTGTGACTACAATGATAATTACTGGGAAATCTGCCATAAAGACTAGAAGTATCTTTTTCTCTGTAGCCGTGTCCCCATGCAAGCTGGATGATGTGTTTTGGACACATGTGATAAAAATCCATGTTGTAACAAGCAATAAAGCGTCCCCATGTGGTTTGGGGCCACGTGGATTTGAACTGCACGTGCCTGTCCCCGTGCAGGGAAGATTTTAAAAAACAGATGAGAGCCCCGTCTGTTTCGAATGACTCTCGCGTCTATTTTTAAAAATCTTCACTGCTCTTTACTGCCCCTCTATCCACCTGGCAGCTGTGCAGCTGAGTGCCCTATGCCCACCTGTCAGCTGGGCAACTGACAGGTGGATAGAGGGGCTGTCATGCACAGAAGCACAGCTCCGCTAAAATATTAAACATTTTTGTGGGGCTGTGCTCATCGCCATCACAGCATTGGCGGCGGGGGCACTGCCCACTAATAACCCGGGAGCATCTGCATGACCCCTGGACAATACGTGCTAACCCCCTATTTCATATGGAAAACACTTGTGAATGTATTGACTCCCGTGTGCCACGTATTAGTGCTTTATTTGGGGATGCTCCCAAGGCAATCTCAAGATGGCCTTGCAGTTTTTTCAGCATGGGGATACCCCCTGACTAATGTCTGTGTATTAACTTTTTCATTAGTGCAATAGACAATATTATATCAAAACAACTTACCATGTTTCCACACTTACCTGGGCTATCCTGGGATATGATGGGTTGCCCTGCACTGAGATATGCAAACCTTCCTAAGCTGAGATTCATGGGACTGGTGCACTGTCCTTTGAATACTTCAAAGGCCAGGAACTAAAATTACTGGACTTTGGAGTTCCCAGGGGGCAATTTTAATGTTGCACTTTGTTGCACTCATGAAACATGTCCCTTATGGTATACTAGAACATGTCTGCAGTATTCACTATTGGGTATACCACACCTAGACCTAGCATCCTAGGCTGGTCTGTGGTCCAATCTCTGCCAATGGAGCATAAGGGAGGTGGAAGGGACTTTCTAATTTTGTATCATTGTAAGGCAACCAAGCCTCTAAGGTGCTAAGACCATGACGGTTTCTAAACTTAGTTGTCTTAGATCTGGATCATAGATGCAGATTCACCAGGACTACTGATCTGGATCATAGGGAGGCTTGGGCCAGATCAGTGTTGAAACTTTGGCCCCTAGCTTTGGGGTGCTGTGAGGGGTACTTTCCATGGAGGCATGTCAACTAAATGCCCATGTGATCCAGACTCATACTGTTAGTCCATTTGGGTCTACAACAGATCTGGATTAAGGAATGCCAGTTAATGGTGGGACTGGAATGCTGGGTGCTGTTCAGGAACATCTGGAGAACTACTACTCTTAACATGATCCAGACAAAGCAATGCAGTCCTTTTAACTCATCTGCCTCCTCTTAAGGAGGCAGATAAAGTCATCAATTACACTCATCTTCTTGGCAGATCATATTACAGGGCATGATGTATATCCTCAAGGATTGACTGGTGTAATCAGTTTAGTTTCCTTATAACAGTTTCCTTACTGTTGTCCATGTATGTATGCATGAACAGATTTCATATAAAGATCTCTGCCACTGCTGATAGCAGCAGATGGGAATTTCTGGGAAAGACAAAAAGTTGACTTCATATTTGTTTATTTCCCTTTGATCCCAACTTTCATCCTAAGGTCCCAGGGTGGGTCATAACACTCAAAGAAACAAACTGATAACAATCAGAATAAAGCATGCTTAAAATATATGCCTTTCTCATTAGAGGATTTAATAAGATTGTTTACTTGAACTTATTTGTGATACCAATGTGTCACTCTCCAAAGACAGTTCTAGCAATAAGACATTTGGTTACCATAGAGATTTAATAAATAAATTTCATGAGACTTGGGCTGAGAAGGTCACTTGTTAGCCATTTCCTGCCATCATTCCTCATCTGTAGACGAAATCAGGCAGGATGAACCAGCCTTGAATTTAGAACACTTTCTAAAAGTCCTGGTAGTGTTTTGACAAGGTGATGATAAAATCACGATCCTTTAGGTTTTCAATAAATATTGTTAGCACACCTAAAGAACAACTTATGTCTGCTATCAACAGAATCTTTTTTAAAAAAAATCCTATCAACACAGAGAACATTTTGAAATGTGTTTTTGGCTTTGCATATCTGAGAACAGACATGGTTTGATAAAAAGCTAGCTTAAACGCCTTTCAGATTTCTCAAAAATCTTTTGGGAAATGTCCAAAGTGTTAGCACAAGAATCCCAGCACTCATTTAGAGAACAGTAGTTTCTTTATTCACCATGTCCTGATCATGATTCAAGAGGATGACACCATCCACAGAGAGGCTTAAGGTCTGATTCCAGATGCACAGGGGCCTGGAATATCCATTTAGATCTATCTATCTATCTATCTATCTATCTATCTATCTATCTATCTATCTATCTATCTATCTATCATCATCATCATCTTTAAAGAAGAGCATTCTTTTCAGTAGATAACGTACAACTTGCTTTTTGGCTTTTTTAGCTCAAGGAAAGGACTTGAAAGGAATATTTTTGAAAGGAATATTCTCACTACAGGCTTTTGAATGAACATTGCAACTCCCTCTGGTATTTCTTCTCTATACAGTTGAAATTGTCACTTAAAAACCTTACCTTATTGCTATGCCCTTGCAGTCACTTATTCACTTATTTATTTATTTACTTAATCACAGATTAGGTGAATGGCCTCTTCTCTCTCAGTGTATCAGAACTAGGTATATATTTTTACATATAAATCCAAACTTTAGCACATTAAACCTGGTCTTGGGACAGGCTCAGTGGGCCATCTGGTAAAGTAATACAAGCGGGAAAAGTTAAGATACCCCAAGGATATTAGATTTCATAGATTTCTTTTGCATGGTAATAGGATTTCAGTAAGCTCCTAAGCCCTTTTCTTACTTGTTAAAGGAGAGGTGCCATCTCTATTACACATATTTTAGTCCCATTTGTATTCTTCTCACTTTGCACTGGAGTGTGCTTCATAGAATATATCCTTTCAGGTGAGGAGAAGATAAAATGTGCCTCCTAGCAGTTAAAAAAAGATAGTCATCTGCAACTCAAAATCAGAAGGTAATTTGGAGGAACTTCAGCTGTATCTTTTTTGTTCCACAGGTTATCAGAAAAAGTAATTTTTCGGTTTCTGTTTTTAGATATGTTAGGTTTGCTTTGAATTGGACTGAACTTCAGGTTCCATTTGATGTTGAACCAGGGTCAGATAGTTCATGAATAGTTCAAGGTTAAAATAATAATAATTGGAAATACATTGAAAACTGTATTTAAAGGGCGAGATGGGGTCAAACCTGAACAGTTCAAATCAAACCATTCTGTCTGAACAGGGGCTGGATTTTGTCTGCATTAAACTGGTTTGAATTGAACTGAATTCATACTGTTCAAATTCAAACCAAATGTGTATATCTCTATATTTGCCAAGTTGGTTTGTTTCTTTAAAGCATTCCGATAATTTACTTTACAGTTGCTGTGAAACTCCATCCTCCTCCTCCTCCTCAGTGTTGTCAAATTTGGTCAGAGGAACATGGTATGACAGGAAATTGCCTTATCCAGAGTCAGATCATAGGTGTCTTCAGATCAGCATTGTCTGCACAAACTGGCAGCATCTCACAGGGATAATTGTGCAAAAATATTGCAAACTATTGCAAAAAGGGGCAATAGTAGTTACCTTCAAGCCAAGATGGATTAACTCAAATGCTTGGTTTCCAAATAAGATAGAGACATGGTGGGTATATTTGAAACATGGTAGACTGTGACCCCAGTACCACAATTATTCTTGGTCATAAACCTTTTAGGAAGAACAGGGATGTGAACTGGATAAAGCGTTGTCCTATATATAAGGGAACATAAGAGGAGCCCTGCTGGATCAGGCCACAGCCCATCTAGTCCAGCATTCTGTCTCACACAGTCGCCCACCAATTACTCATGGGCATCTCAAGCATAAACAAGAGCAAACCTTCCCTTGCTCTCGAATCACAGCAAATGACCTTAGTGGCATCCTGCTTGTCTCCCCAGCTTGAAAAACATACTTAGGCATCCATTCTAGTAGCCATTGATCTGTCATCCATAAATTAGTCTAACCCTTCCTTAAAGCCACTTAGGCTGGTTGCTGTTAGGCAGCAAATTCTGTAGAAATACTACACTTTGTCTGATCTAACTCTCCTACCCATAAAATGATGGCACCGTATCAAGCTTCTTTGGCATCTCAAAGGGTCAGATACCTCCACAGAATCACTTACCTATATCAGATTAAACCTGGAAGTTCATTCCTCAATTGACAACTGATTTGTAAAGTTTCTTTGAAGTCCATGCAGCAGTGCCACAGAGCTGTGACTAGCCCAAGATCACCCAACTGACTTCGTACAGATGTGTGGGATAGGACCTGGAGACTACTAGATAAGATCCTGATACTCTAATCGCAAGACCAAATGGGTAAGATAAGGACATTTCATTTGGGGATTGAGTAGACTCTGGGCCAGGGGTGAATAAGAGTACAGAGGCCCCTGTGTATCTGGAATCAGACCTTAAGCCCCGCTGTGGATGGTATCATCATCTTGGGTGTTTCTGCACTGGTGGCCACTATCTTGGGAAGGGTGGAAGCAGGCCGGTCTGCCTCCAGAGCCCCTTCCCTCTGCACCGTACACCGGTGGAAACATGCAGTGACTGGCAGCTGAATGCTCCAGTCCCGTGGCTTCCGGGTGTGTGTGTGTTAAGGGGGTTAAGATCCTCCGCACAGCACCCAAAAGATCCAGCCAGCAGGATCTGTCCTCCCTGTGTGTGTGCAGATGCAGGAGGCTTCCTCAGATCTGTCACCATTTTCGATGGATCCTCGGGAGGATGGGTCGCCCGGAAACGGATTTTCTTTAATCTGTTTCTCAGCGGCCAGTGCAAAAACACCCCTTGAGTCATGATCAGGACATGGTGAACAAAGTAAATTAAACTAATTGGAAACAGAGACCATGATACTAAAAAAAAGGGGGGATCCATCATTTATGGACGTTGCATATTTGCAACCAAGCTGCAAAGCTGAACATTGTCATATTTTGACTACAAAAGGGTGAACTTTTCAAAATTGAGAAGTCAAGTGAAAAGGAATGGAAAGGGTGAGAAATTCTTTCCAGAACATTTCAGTGATATTTACAAAAACAATAACCAGGACTCAGTCAAGGTGTATTTTGAAGATTAACTATAGAAATTTGTAGAACAAGGGGCCTGGGGAGTTCCAAACATTAAACTATACCAGCAAGCATTTAGGATTTTTCAGTTAATACATTTAACAAGACCAAGACCAAAATTGGGTGTAGATGGAAGCTCAAAATACTCTGATACTAAAATCATTAGCATTTAAAGAAAAGATATATATTCAAAGAATCCTCTTGTAGTGCTGCATTCCCCCCCCCCCCCCCCGTTCAAGGCAGGTTTTATTCTGCCCCTTTCTTCTGTTTATAGGCTTGAATCTATTAAGATGTGGTAGCAAAAAACCTCAGCACCGGCTGTGCTTTCCCAACCTCATGTGAGGGAGTGTACCACCCTCCTCCTTTTTGGTCTACTGAAATAAGCTGTGAGCATTTCTAACCGGCCCCGTTCACTTTCTCTGGCTCCCACTTTCCCTGCTTCTTAAAGCTATAGTAGCCTTTTCAATGTATCATTCCCTTTAGCCTTTTAATAAATCACTGTAGGCAATACTCTTCTTTAGAAAAATAGAAGTCTCAAGCTTTATTGTTATAACGGTTGCGATCTGTGAAGTAAAGTAGATTAGTTAAGTTTATCAAAATTCTTAAGTAGCACAAACACACCTATCTCCTATAGCCCTAGGCTGCTCTAGTCTTCCTTTCTTGGCTTGTCCCAGCCTAAGAAGTGGAGATCAATGCAGGTAAGTTTTCCTCAGGATGTGGTACAGTACCACCTGAACATCCCACCCAAAATCTCCCAGAGAAGAAGAACCTCCCCCCTGACATGAGCCTTCACTCTCATTGGCTGCACCTGGAGCACTAACTCCCCCTCCTTTATGCTAATTAGGATATCAGAGCCCTGTTGCTTACCTCTTTCACTAACTAAGCAGGTTACAAAGACAATTCTTACAATAAATACACTTACATACATTCCAAACAACAACAATAAATACATTAAATAAGCATGGGCATCACGGCTATTATAGAACATCAAGGAAACATCTGGATCCATTGGCAAAAAAATAAATAAAAATTATTGCCCACTATTTCTTCCTTATTTAACCACCTGCACTTAACAAAGATCCTTAAATTAACTCATCTGGAAAAAAAAATAGGACAACATAATTGAAGGTAGATAAGATTAATCTAGAAATATAAAAAATAAAATAAAATAAATATTAAACTAATTGTAGTATAATTAGTTTATTATTTATTTTATTTTTTATATTTCTATCCCACCCTATACCCGAAGGTCTCAGGGCAGGTAACAACCTCTGAAATCCAACATATCAAAAAACAATATATATTAAAACAATAAGAATGGGCAAAGTCTACAGAAATAAAAGATTTTGATTTTGGTACATATTGAGAAACATGTAGTCAGGAGAGTCCATGATATGGAGGCATATTTGTACTTACCTGATTGGTATGGTATACTAATACCGTACCTGTCAGGTAAGGTTAGTGGTACACAGTGACCACACTGAGCATGCTGGATTAGCCCTGTTGAAGGAGAAGGAGATGAAGAAGAAGAGTTGGCTTTTATACCCCACTATTCCTAAGGGGACTCAATGCAGCTGACAAACCTTCTGTTCTTCTGCCCTCAACAGATACCCTATAAGGTAAGTGGGGCTGTGAGAGCTCAGAAAGACAGTTGTGACTAGTACAAGATCACACAGCTGGCTTCATATAGGAGTGTGGAATTGAACTGGGAGACTATTAGATAAAACTCTGGCACTCTTAACCACAGGACCAAACTGGCACATGCGGTGTGAATGGCTAGGCCAGTGATGGCTGGATTGCCAGAGCAACATCTGAGTCAACATTCAGCAAGTGCTTTGATGTTGCCATGGCAAACTGGAGACTGTCCATTAAATCTGCCCCATGCCTATACTAGCTGCAGGGCTAATAAAACCCTGCACACTCCTTCCACATTTCTTCCACACTCTAGTGGAAGAAGTGCAGGGAAAGCAGCACAGGAGTGATTACTTGCTGCATTGCCAGCTTACCCAGACAACGGCACCATGCAGGCATGCTGACTGTCACTGGGCTCCACAGCGGCTGCCATAACAGTGACCATTCAACTTAGCTAGCATTTTGTTAAGTGCCAGCTAAGTTTCAAATGTTGGGCATCTGCTAGTGTGGAGGTCTAAAACATACTAGTGCTTCACTAGAGGAGAAACAACAAAGGTTTGTGCTGCACCTGTGGGACTGGAACCTGCACCACGCCCTCCCCCAGGATAGATATAAAACCTGTGGCTGACTCTGGCTGGGGTGAGAGGAGAAACAACGAAGGGTTGTGCTTCCAGCTGAAGATGGAAGAATGGATAGACACCTGGGCTGGTGGTTGTTACTTGCTGCGATTTTGGTTCAGTTTCTCCTTTGACACTTGAGTTGTCTTGCATGAATTGGTCTTATGGTTTATTTATTTGATACTGTGTATTCTAGTTTTTTAGATTACATAGCTTATTAGAATTTTGTATATTGTTTATGATATATATTTGATGTTTTAGTTATTGAAATTTATTTTCTTACTTGCTGAATTTATTTGCTGTATTTTTGCATGTGATAATTGTATTTGCATTGTATATGTTCTGTTTGTTGTAAACCGCCTTGGGCAAAATTTTCTTTTGGAAAGGCGGTATACAAATAAAAATGGAAAGGAATACTAGTGCTTCACCTCCCACTGACGGGAGGTGAAGTGTGAATTCGCTCAGTAATGCTAAAATCTACAGAACGCTAAAATCTGACATTCGTGTCAAAGTGTCCTGTCCCCTGCCTCAAGCTAGAAGGAACTTTTTGAGCTGCTGCAAGTGAAGGAACAAATAAATTCACTGCCCACGGGCAACCTACTATCATGATATGAGAGACTCCCATATGCCTTCAGATGAAACCTTTATGAGTTTTCTCCAAAACTTTACCAGACACAAACATTTTCCTTCCATTGCTCAGTTACTATGATCCCCTTGCCATCACCTAGGAAATTATCCATATTAGTATTAAATTTTAGTATACGAATATTCACATTTACTGCAGCAGTTTTGCATTGTCGGAATAAATTGTTAACAGCTTTCAGAAGATGGAGATTTTTGTTCTTATGGGAAAATAACATCATTTAAACTTTTGTAATGAAATGCATTAGCAAATTTCAAAACCAGACAAATAAAACTGAAATTACACTAAGTAAATTGTAAGCAGCTCGAAGGTTTGTAGGATTGATTACAGCCCCAAAGGAAGAATATTTAGTTAGGATATTACAAATAGCATCTCTTTTGTGCAAAGATATATGTTCTAGTTTTTTCCCTCTCCTTTTGTTATTGTTGTTTTGTTTTTGTGAGGAGCTGTGTAAGAAATATAGGTTTCTGATGGATGTACAAAATGGTATTTTAATCTCTCAGGTATTTATTTTCAATATGAATTAGAAGTTCTCTAGGTACCGTGAAATCAATAGAAAAGGAAATGAAGAGCATAGTGAAAATGCAATCAAGTTTGAAACTAAAAACGTGAGATAAAACCAGGAACTTTCTGAACTTGGCCATGTAGTCCATGTGCAGTACACCCCCAGATGGAGCATATGCACTTGAAGGGACTGTTTCCATCTCAGAAACTGCCCCTTTGGGGTAGGAACATACTGCATGCAAGCTACATGTGAAGCATGGTTTTGTACTTCACACAAACTCTGGTAAAGACCATGGTGCTGGTCAAGTCATCTGAGGTGCTGTGCAAGCATGCTGGTGCCTCAGGTGACCCCAAATACAAGTGCATGTACATGGCACGGTGCACACACAGTCATGGAAGATGGTGGTGCCCAGACACACATCCACATCTCAGGTACGTCTGTGGATGTGTGGGAGGACAGATGGCACACACTAGCATTTATAAAAGCTAATGCTAGCACTGGCCAGTGCAAGTGCACTATTCCTGTCCCCTGGATGAGTCAGGAAGTGCAGAAAGGCCCTGGAATTCAACAATAACAAAATTGTCAAGTGATTGTGACCTCTTAAAAAAGAGAACAGATGTCTGCACACAATATCTGCAGCCAAGACTTAGGGCCATTCTGCATTCTGATGTGATCCAGGGCAGTGGGTCTGGATCAGGTGAGACCCTCTGGTCTAGATCACAGCTAGCCATGAAAGTTCCTAGCCTTAGAGCCCATGGGGGACCTATTTTGGCAGTGCACTTTGGTGTACCACTGAATTAGGTCCCTCAGTAGTCTGGGAAATGAAAGCATGCTCTCTTCATGCCTCCATGATCCAGATATCAAAGGCTATTGGTAAGGAGCCTCTGCTCTGTGCAGTCATAGTGTGCTAGCAGTGAGCAGGACCTCTGTAGTCCATACCAGCAAACACACTGAAGATGCTCCAAAGAGGACTACCAATTATTGCATTCCATATCAAAAGAAGTGCAGAAAGGCCCTTATATTACTCATATCAAAAATTCACCAACAAAGATCATGTTGTTTTTTTTGCTAAATTTGAGAAAGAAAGCCTTCCTAGTTGAGGTGTTATCCCATCACTCGGCTCTTTTTGAAAGTGTTTTTTTTATTCATTAAGCCTAGGTGCACATGGTAGAGTCACAAAGGCATCGATTGATCCCAATTTATAGTAGGTGCCTCATTATTCTTGCACATTACCTAAGTATACCCTAAACTTTCCCCTTAACATGGCTCAACTTGTTAACACTCTTGGGCCCCTTCTGCACTTACCTGCTGATCTGGATCAAAGGACCTCTGGTCAGGACCCTAAGGCTACTCTTCTGCCTTGCAGTTGTGTTCCAGGTCATGTTTTTAGGTGAATGGCTGGACCTTCCCACCCCAGAACCTAGTCCTTTCAAGGACCAGATAGATAAAGTCAAACTCTTCTAGCAAAAAGTCTAGATGGCTTTAAGGTAGGGTTAGACAAATTTATGAATGACAGATGTATCAATGGCTACTAGAACAAATGCCCAGGTGCATCTTTCAGGCTGGGAGGGGGGGACCGGGGCACTTCTAAGGCCATTTGCTGGGATTCTAGAGCAGGAATAGGTTTGTCCTTGTCTCTGCTTGAGATGTCCATGAACATTTGGCGGGCCACTGTGTGCGACAGGATGCTGGACTAGATGAGCTGTGGTCTGATCCAGCAGGGCTTCTCTTATGTTCTTATGTAAAACAGAGGTATAAATGTCCACAATTCCTGCTTTCCATCTTGCACTTTGGTTTAGGGATGTTTGTGCATTTGCATTTAAAAGCAAGCCAGAAAATTTTTCCTTCCTTATAAAATGTTCTCCAAATACCTTGACACAGGTCTTTCTGATGTAATAGGTATTGCACACTGCCAGCAGTTCTTTCAGACTGTAAAGAAATATCCACTTCTTTTCTCTTTGCCCAAACACTTGTAAGGACAAATCCCTCCATTGGAAAGGAAATGGATGCTATGAAGATCTCAGATATTTCAGTACATTGGCAGCTTCCCAAGAGCAGTTGCTGTCTTTAGAATTCAGCATGATCTCAGTTCCATTAGAAGTTCCAAAGATCATGGGCCGTATGGTAGAACAACTGGTGATGCCTACAGGCAACCATGCTCTTTGGAGACTTTTTGTTTGATTCAATTTGTTTAACATTAAGAGCTCCAAGAAGCACAAGTTTATGTTGGTGAAGCTGAATCTCAAGTGGATCTCAGAAGGACTGCACAGCTGTTTTGCAAACCTTTTTTATTTATACAGTACAGTTAAAATGCTACTTAGCCATATAAGAAACATGCCAGATTCAATAGACTGGATGAAAAGATACATTCCACCTACAGAAACCTCAGACATTGAGCCATTTGAATAGCTTAACCATATCATGGAGCTTCTCATTCTGTGAAGTTACATTTTGAAATATGCAATTCACAGGAGATCTAGTATTTATCACTAAATCAAGGTGGGAAACAGAGGTGTAAGTTTGGGAATGAGAAAGACAAGAAGAAGAGTTGGCTTCTGTACCCTGCTTTCCTCACCCATTTAAGGGGATCAAAGCAGCTAACGATGCTTTCTATTCTTCTTCCCACAACAGACACCTTGTGAGGTGGGTGTGGCTGTGAGAGATCTGAAAGAGAGCTGTGACTAGCCCAAGGCTACCCAGCTGGCTTCATGGAGGAGAACGGAATCAAACCCAGTGAATATATGAGTCCGAAAATCTAACCACAAGACCAAACTAGCTCATAGAGGCCCTTTTGGGTAGGGATGGGGAAAAATTGTCCAAAGCAAATTCAAATCCTAGCACAATCGAAGAGGCTCCATTCACACAAATGGAAAGTTCCATCCAATTCACTACAATGAGAAGCGAATGGGGGAAAAAATCATGCACATATCTAATGGCAGAATTATTTATTTATTTACATTTCTATCCTGCCCCATACCAGAAGGTCTCTGGGCGGGTAACAGCAGATTAAAAAACCTTGTACATTGATCTCATTGAAAGACACATATTCAGCACATATAAAACAATATACACTATGTTTAAAACGGGGATTATTTATTTGTTGTAATGATTTCCTATGACCTATAAAGCCAAAATTAGGTAGAAGAGTAGATATTTGAATTCATGGGATGCTGTTCTGAAGTGGTTAAGTGCTGATTAATTCCCTATAGCTGTTTTCTGCTTGAATTACTGCAATGCTTTTTTTTTTAGAAAAAAAGTTGCAGATTGAAAGTTATTAATGATGCAACAAATTGCATGACTGGTGTTCTTGAGGCTATATCTATCTCTTTGCAAATTTCTCTTAAATTTCTAATTACTACCTGCTCTAAAAGTGATGCCTAGTTCTTCAAAGATGCATTTTTTGCACTTAATATGTTATATTATTATTAGTTATGTGGCAGATAGTTCACTAAGAAATAGTGTCAGAATATGAAAGTGGATTAGAAATCACATTACTAATGCCAGGGGTATGTCTGTGTAGGAAAGCGAGAGAATAAATAAAGATCTCTATGCAAAATAAAGCCCTCTTCTGGTTTCAGCCTCACACAAATCTCATTTTATTAGAAGCTAAATGTCATTTTCACAAAATTTGGAATTGTCAGAATGGTCTGATTATCATTGGCAGTCAGCACATATGAACATTACTGGCTTCCATGCTCACAAACCTACATCCACTAGGGAAAGGGACCTTTCTCTGCATTCACCTGCACTGGATTCTGCTACCACTAATGAGTGTTTTTAAGGAACCATTTTGTATTTGACATTTATAAATTGCTTCACTGTGCTCGAGAAAGGGAAGAAATTGGGCTGAGAAGCGCCAAACTGCAACTTGATTTCTCTTTCTCTTCCTTTTTAAACTCGTGGAAAATAGGCAATAAAAGTGTAACTGGATGTGATGAATATTCAAGGAGATCCAGACAAACTAGGGAAAATGGCAAAAGTCAAAAGTGCACTGAGAGAGATACTATATACTGTTGTTTATGTGCAAATGCCAGGAGTCTTCAGGTCAAGATGGGGAAATACCTGATCTGAGAAGAAAACAGAGTACAAAGAGTAGTGAGAATCCTGGTAATAAACTCTATAGGAAAAGCAGAGGGCTTATCGGAGAACATGTCAAACTGTAAATTCAAGGGAACATTGGATTTAGTTTACTTGAATTCTCCAAAGAGGAAGATCATTGGTACAGAAGGAGATTGGAAATAGAGAAGGAAATTAGAGAAGCAACTCAAAGAAGTATAGTTCAACTTACCCAAACACTGATTGGGTAAATGTTCACTCAAAGCATGAGAGGGAGGTAAAATTCTTAGGTACTGTAAATGACAGTGCATGGGAGCAATTGGTTATCAACAGTGCAGATGGTGCTGATCTGGCCCATCCTGGTGATCCAGATCAGAGGAACCAGTTATACCAGATCCACTGATCCAGATTCTAAGCTAGAGGGCAATTTGCACTTCCAGGATACGTTTTCACCCCAGAAATGCCTCCTGCCTAATCAGATGCTACCCCAGCTTCTACTAGCGGTAGTACATGAAGTTGTGCATGACACCCATCCTACTCCCTACCCTTCCGGGCGAGGGGAGTAATTATTCACACCTCTGTTGGGATAGGGATCATCTGAGGTGCTGTGCAAGAAGATGGTGGCACCCAGATGTGGACCTGGACCCAGGTAAGTCTCCAGACATGTGGGGCTTGGTTTATTGTGCACTAGCATTCCCAAGTGTGAACACTAGTACACAGTAGTGGGAAATACACTTTTCTGATCCAGCAGACAGGAAGCTAAGTGCAGAAATGTCTCAGGTATGTGCAGAAGGGACCTATGAGGCTGTGTTTATGTGCTGCTGATGGTCTTCCTTGTAGAGCTGGTTAGCCACTGTGAGAACATACTTCTAGACCAGATGGGCAATGGGTCTGACCCAGTGGGGCTTTTCTGATGTTCTTAGTAGGTGTTTTTTCCCTTTTATCCAGAGTCTACCATATTAAGAGTTATTAGTTGTATGCACTTGAGATGTACAAATGTGTGCATTCTGTCCTTTGTTATCTCCTGTCACATTCCTTCATTTGTCCCAGAAAAAAACAAAGTGGAATTGATATTAACAGAAGCTTCCCAATTGGTAAAGTTTCCCTTTAAACTACTTATAACATTTAAAATACCACCCTGAAAAAAGGAGCCCATTATAGAACTACTGCTAAGAGCACCTATGTCTTTTAACTGGATCAGAATGACTTCTCCTGTAGATCAGGGAAACATCACCTTGAAAGTTTCCTGTTGTGTTGGTATTTGTGGACCTACCAAAAATGTTTACTTGCCGGCAATCCTACCAGCTAACAGAGAGAAGAAGCTGTGGTGTGAGCTTTCATAGACTAACCCACTTCATCAGTTGCATGGCGTGAAGTGTCTAGGAACAAACTTTGATAGGCAAGATATGTGCATGTGAATAGCAATACAATAGCAATAGAATGCATTTAGATAAATGCAGAGTTGTGCAAGAGAGAATAACAATTGTAATACTAGGGATGTTCAGGAATAATTGAAACACTCAGAATTCAATCAAATTCATTTGAATCCAGACATTTGAATTTGAATTGAAGGTCTATACATTCATTTTTTAACATCTGAACAAATGTTGAATCTTTAGAATCATTCATACTAATGTGTACGGATATGTGTGCATTACATATGTGTCATCTTATTCATATCTGTACGCATTTATACGGATACATATGGAACAAAAATGGGATGCATACGGGATAAAAACAGGATGTGTATGAATGTGTAAGGATATGTACTGAACAAAAATGGGATGCATATGGGATAAAAACGGGATGCATATGGATGTGAACGGATGTGTACAGTTGTGTACAGATGTGTACGGACACACAAATGTTGTCAATATTCATATCTTCAAATACAAATAAAAAAATTCATACAAATATTCAAATTTGAATACATTAGTTTCTTCTCTATTTGCTTGAATTCAGACATTTGAATATTTGATTCAAATTGAATCAAATCCGAAAATTGCATTCATGCATACTAAACTTTGAGTGTGATGATGGCTTGATTAAAGTATTGTGTGTGAATTGAGATGTGAATGGTCAGAGGATGTAGGCTGGGATCCAGTAGGAAAATGTTCCAGGAAGCCCAGGAATAGTCCCCAGAAGCCCTAAAGAAGTTAGTGTGTGTGGTGTGTGTGAACTAATGTTACAATATGTGCAATGTGTTGGGAAACCATAGTCTTTGTTTAATCCTCTGGCAACAGACTGCAGTACAGTAAGTTAATAGTTGATCTGTAAACTTTCTAAAGCTTAAGACGCTAAATGAAGGTGTAGCTGCATTCAGAAAATATTTAGGTATGTTATAAGAAAAGCCTTTGATGATCAGCTCAAATCTTCACCATAAATAAGAATGAGGAACACTTTGGATGGATTCCCATTAGTCCCAGGGACTATGATCAATTACTAGGCATGACTGATGAAAAAGTGTAACAATACCAGGAGGGTTACAGGTTTTGTACCAATGGCAATGTACCATGTGATTTCAAGCTGTCCTCACATCTGTATTCCATAGCATGCTGCTTGCAAGCATGGAATTTTCATGCTTTAGAGAGCACCTGAGAGCAACTGGAAGTTTTACAAGTATGCCTTTCACCTGAATTTTAATAGATTTCCCCCCAAAATTGAATAAGACCAAAGCAAGGACAAAATAACGTATTAGAAATGCTAATGCTATATTAATGCAATGGACTTGTCACTACCTTTCTGGTTCCAATTAAAATAGCTTGGTGGTGCATTCTAACTATGGATTCCATAGGCATTCACTGGAATGCTCTCATGTTTATGCAGCAGCTGGGATTACACATGTGAAATCCTTTTTTAAAAAGTCATTAATTTTGTGACTTTGCCCTCTGGTAGGAATTGGAGCTGATGCGTACATCCAGTTTTTTTAATCCACATCTATATTTTCTTTTGCATAGGACTATTTCTGTGGGATGAGTCTTCATGAAGTTATGTTGTGGGAAAGTCACCTAGCAGTTAGTAAAGCAGATCAGATTTGCAAGAAGTATTATTAATCACCTTGCTAGATATCCTATCATATTTGAATTGATACATCATATCCCCTATTTTCTTTCAAAAAGATGAAAGTCAATTTTAAAAGTTGTGAGAAACTCATGTTCTCAGATGGCTCAAGCAGAATACCTATGGGTTATCCTCATCCCGCTAATCCAGGAATGACCTCTAGGGGGCGCAGCCTTAAACGTATAAATAACACAGCCAGCTGCCGCCGCCCCCCCTTGACTTTACCTCGGTCGCTGAATCCAGTCGGATCGCTGATAATGTGTCTGATCACTAAAATGCCTAAAGCGCAGTCTAAATGGAGCAAGACTTTGTCAGGTACACAGTTGGGAGCATGTGGTTTCACTGTTAGTTGGATGGAGGTTTGGTGACATTGCTTACAACTACTGGCATAGGTATTCTGCTTAGAGCCATCCAGAACAGAGGCTCACATAAGTATGAAAACAACTCTCTGTTCCATATAGCATTCAGGTGGACTGCCAGACTAATTTCATTAAAAAATGGATGTTCCTAAGAAATGATCTTCATCTTTATAGGTTTTTATTTATTTATTTACTTGAGAGAGAGGCATTCAGAGACATAAAAAGATATACAAAACTCGTTCTCAGATTTTACTTTTCATTTGGATCCCACCACCAGCAATCCACCACTGATGTTTAGCAATTGCGAAGATCTCAGCTGTGTCTCCACTAGTATCATACACTCATATGAGCCCTGTTGCTAACCTTAGCAGTAGCACATAGAGTACAATACCTGAAAAGAGACACAAAAATTTGTGATACAATGATTTTCCCTAATTTTTATACTATGTATGTGCAATAATATTTGAAATATTCATTATTCGATTGAATTCGTCCATTCAAATTCAAATCGAATGTCCATACATTCATTTTTTAATATTTGAACAAATATGAATATTTTGAATCATTCATTTGAATAATTTAGACATTTGTATGCGTACAGATATGTACACATTACATACATATCCATACACATCTTATTTGTATCTGTATGCATCTGTACGGACAGGTACAGGATGAAAACGTGATTCATACAGATGTTGTCTACATTCATCATCAAATCTGTATTCAATATTCGTACAAATACATACAAATGTATTTGAATCAGTTCAAATTTTAATAATTCATTTTTTTTCTATTCATACAAATTTGGACATTTGAATATTCAATTAGAATTGAATTGAATATTGAATATTGCATTAGTGCATACTGCACACCCCTATTTTATACCAATTGGCCTCAGAGACGTCTTAGAAAAAGAAGGGCCTTTTTGCACTTGGTGAACGGGGGAAGTACAGGGATGGGACAGTATACCAAGGTAGTGAAGGTGTAAATTTACCCAATATTGCTCAAAACATTAGGAATCATGCATCTCTAAATCCCACAATGTAATTTACAGTTAGATACATGAATCCTATCTGCTTTGTGTCTTATTCCTATTCTATCCCAGAATAGAATGCTGCAGACTACAGCAGGTCTTGGACCTGAAATTATCTTGGAGATCAGGGGTGTTTCTGTACTTGGCTTCCCATCCACTAACGTGTACTAACATTCACTCTTGGGAACAGTACTACATGTTACACTAAGCCCCACACGCCTAGAGACTTACCCATATCCGATCACTGGAAGGATGCTGACCTCTTGATTTTGGAGTCTGGTGCGACTGCACATCCACCATCCCCATCACCACAGCGATTATGCTTCATGCATGCACAGTTGTGTTTAGGGTCATCTGAGATGCCAGCATGCTTGTTTGACACCTCAGGTGACCCCTCACAACAGAAATGGTGCAAATAATCACGGTGCAATGGTGCAAATAATCACGGTGCTAAATGTTTCCAGTTGCAATGTGTATGGTGCAGGATTTTGTGCACCACCACTGGTCAATGATAGGGTAACATCTGGTAAAGCAGGAGGCATTTCTGGGTTGTAACTGCCTCCTGCAAGTGCAGATGCACCTTACTCTATCGTATACTATGGGGCCTAGACCGAATCGGCCTCAAGCCATGTACCCTGTTTGCAGACCATAAGCCCATTTCTAGTTAGAATGGAGGGAATGCATCACTTAGATGTTACTCCCAATGTTGTTCCCTCAAGGGCAACATCAGAGTGTTGTTGTTTTTACCACTCTGAGGGTTGCTTTTCCTGAACCACCATGGGGAGCAGGAGGTGGCTGCATCTGTTGTGTTGGCTGGAAGGAGCAGTGTGAATGGAACCCTAATCTCTCTCAGGGAGGGTTGATCATTGCCCTCTCAAATTAATAATAAAGAGTTAAAATGAATTGCTTCTATTTTTATTTCATGAGGCAAAATGGGAGGGGGGGGTTCTCAAGAGCCAGTGCAAATTCTGGAACCCTGACTCATCCACTCATATGCAAACAAGTGCCAGCATTTGCAAAATTAAGTTTGACCCTTCGTGTAAGGAAGAACAGAGCTTTAATTTTCTCCAGTACTTTGGTGGAGAATCACAAGTGTGGACAAGGCATGGAGATGAGCATGAATGGGCATTCTCAATCTAGTGAGTCAGGCAGTTGCCCTATAAGTGGGAGCAGTGCTATAACTGTTTCTTTGACTACTCTTTAATACAAAGCACCTCCTTGTTCCACTCTCAGATAGAAGATCATCTTAAATCTGCCATTATGCATATGTGCGTGTGTAGTCTTCAAACCCAGGAAAAGGCCACAGGGGCCACTTTCTGGGTTCAAATGCCAGAATGCTGTGAGGTGTTCAGAAAGTTCCTTTGAGCAGCAGCTGAACCATTACTATGAGATGTCTGAAGAGCCCTCAAACAGCTCTGTTGCTAAAGTGCCATAATAATGTTTATGGTGTCATAGCAGAGGAGGAGTGTGGCACCTGTGCAGACTCTGAGCTCTTCCATTGCATTGCTTGCATAACATTGTGCATTCATGACAGAGTTGTGCAGATCTGCCTCAGAATGCTCTTTCTCTCCCCTCCCCCATTCATCATCTTTTCAGTACTCAGCATCTCAGCATCAAGATCTGAGCTTGGTCTAAGGTTATTTGATTCTCAAAGCCCTTATGGTTCTTTTAAGGGAAAAGGCAATGCTTAGGAATCACGGAGTGCTGTGGAGCTAGATAATCTGGAATGAGCTTAATGACAGTTCACCCAGCCAAAGAAGTTATGGTGGAAGCTCATTAGCCGGCCTTCTCCCTAGTGGTCTCAGTCTTGTAGAATAAATGTTCCAAAACATTCGTTCGAATGATTGAAAACATTCAAATGTACAGATACATATGTACAGATATGAATATACACATACATATCTGTATGCATCTCATACATATCTGTACGCATTTGTGTACACATACAAATGTTGTTGACATCATATCTTCAGATTCGAATCTAACATTTGAATGAATAGATTCAAATGTATTCTATTTGAATCAGATTTTGTTGCATTAAGGTTGTAAACATTTGAATCTAATTCAAATGCAGAAAAAAATTTGTGCACATCCCTGAAATGTTTATTGTTCACCCTGGCATTCCTCTCCTTTTAAAATATAAATATATATTACACCAGAGGCAATTTCACACTTCCCTTCCCCTTCCATGGACGGGAAAGGTGTGCAATAAACTAACCTTGACTAGCACTACCACTAGTCAATGACAGCCCAGCCCACATGTGATCGATCACTAACCTGTGTTTGGTTGCTGGGCTGCTCCTCTTCTGAGTGCCTCCATCTTGAGTGTGGCACCCTCTGTGACTGTGTGTGCATCAGTGCCATCGCTGTGATGACACTGACGCTCCATGCAGTCACATCAGGGGGTCATCGGAGCTGCCAGCACCTACCCAGCAAGCAGAAGTGCAGATGGTCTTTCAGAGTGCTTGCTTTAGACATAATTTACCTACCTACAATCTTTCTCTCTCTGCTTGCCTGCCTGCCTTTCCAGATAGATAGATCCATCCATCCATCCATCCATCCATCCATCCATCCATCCATCCATCCATCCATCCATCCATCCATCCATCCATCCATCCATCCATCCATCCATCCATCCATCCAAAACTTATTTCTGCAATGAAAATTCTAGTCATTGTTTCTGGATGCTGACAAGAATCGGTCAAAAAGGACACCCTTCACCACTATCTATAAAAGTAAAATAAATAAGTAAAATAAATCCAATCACTTGGGAAGCAGTTCGCAGAAAGTAAAGTGATACAAAGCAAAAACTGAGAATGCTCTGTCATTGTTTAACCTTTCATACTATTTCTCCATATTTTCCCCTCATACTTCTTTTCTTTTTTCATAAATCTCTTTGGCTATAGTCCATTGCCCTAGGCAATGTGTTTTTAGAACTTTCCTCCCTCAGAAATGTCAAACATCATGAAGTAAATGACCGTTAGGAGGTGAAAATACTAAAAACTCAACTAAGACGACAGAATGGGCATTGACAAGAAGTATAAATTCTGTTGGCCTAGAAATAAAATAAATGCAGAAGTTACCCAGATATGGAATAGACTACAATGGATGAATGCTAGTCATGTTTGTTTTTATTTCTCAAATAATTTTATAACTCTCAGGCTTTCCAAACTTGTTCATGACATGGAAGGTATTTCTTTGGAAATTATTTGGCCAGAAATTCCTTTTAACTCTGTAACTAGTAGTTAAGAATGTTAATGAAGTTTTTGTTTGCATGAACTGCCATTGTCAATGTGGTCTCTAGGAATGAGATAGATGCCAATTTGATGGTGCACTGTTGTATATTTTATTTCATTTTACTTTTGAACTCAGCTTGTACTTTGGTGAGGATCTGTAGTAATAGCAGGTTCTGATTATTTTTTTTTTTTAAAAAAACCTTCACTCTGAAATAAACAACACATTTCCTTTATGATATCTGAGAGGACATCTTATCTTCTACTCTGTGCTGAAATTGCCATAAGAAGCTAAACACAAATTTTGTCTGTGAACATTTACACCACCTTGAATTACTCTGCTGTCATTTGAAACTAACAGAGATGTGCTAAGTAATTGAGGAACACAAATGTTTAAGAGAGAAGAGTTATAATAGGGGGAAATTTCAGCACCATGAAAGCAAGCATTTAAATATTACTTTTCCTTTCAGAGTCAAGTACCATAGAAAACAGCTTGACATCTCAAGCTATTTTGTGAACGTAACTTTCTGAACAAAAGAATCACACCAATATCCTTTCAATTGATTTTTTGCCTCCCCTTTCAGGCAGATCAAGTTGAAATGAGATTAAGGACGGTATTTATTGTTCCTTCTCCTTAGGAGGCCATTCTGATTACTCGTGGACAGCCTTTAACTATTAGCTTACTCCCTGTGGGTTCTCTCATAAAGTTTGGATAAAATGAATCTACAAAACCGGTCAGTATTAAGGATGTGCCCAAATATTTGTAACATTTGTTATTTGTACAAATTTGGACATTTGGACATGAATTGAATGTTACGGTACTCGTACACTGTTGCTAACATTTGTATGGACATGAATGTTTCTGGGCATTCATACAAATAGTTCGGACATTTGTTAAACTGGGGAGGTGGGAAAGCAGCTGTGCCAGTCACATCTGCAACAGATCTAGACTGCATTTGACATGGATTGAGAGTGTATTAAAAGTGGGTTCAGGTGGGATTTGACACTTTCAGAGCAGATTTGTTATGGATATGTATTGGATACGTATGTCGGATACATACTGGATACATATTTTTTCGTATCTGATATGTATATGTTCGTATCAAATACGTATTCATTCGTATTGTATATTCATATGAATTGGTATAAATACATTTGTATCGAATAGAATTTTACCACATTCAAAAGGGTCTATTCGTATGAATCTGAATTTTCTAACATTCGATTCAGTATGAATTGAATGCCACAAAACACATTTGTGCACATTGTTGCCCCCCTAGAAAAGAGAGAAAACTCAAGCCTCTTTCCTGTCAGCCAAGATCAGGAACAGGGGGTGCAGAGGCTTGAGTTTTCTCCCATTTCCAGGGAAGCAACCTTATTACCCCCCTGGAAAAGGGAAAAAACTCAAGCCTCTGCACACCCTTACTCCTTTTCCCTGGGAAAGGGAGTAAGCGAGTCTGTCAGCCGGGATTGTGAACAGGGGGTTCACGGTCCTGGCGTGGTTTGCATGGGGATGGCTGAATCTGCTCCCAGCCTGCATTACTGGCAATGGCATGGGGACAGCCGAGATTCGATCTCGGCCCCGCATCTTATTCCACGCGAGCCCAATTGGTACCAAATGACTTGCATGGGGACATGGCCTTGGTGTATCCCCACCCACCCAAATCCAACCCTTTGGACCAGAGAAGCAGGACAAGGCAGTAAATTTATTCATTGGCATAACAAACCTGGAAGGACAAAGACTAGGGCCAAACAGTAAGTGGGATCCTTTGGATGCTCTTTCCACTGGATTGTAACTGGATTTTTTTTTTTATCGCTCAACATAATATGGAGAATAAGTTTCATTCTTCTTTCTTCTTTTCTGAGATTAAGTACAAGACAGGGAACTAGTGTGGCATATGAAGACCACCTTGTTGGAGCATCCTGAGTAGCCACTGACCTTGAAATTCCGGGAACTCCCAGTCTAGTTGTCAGCACTGTTACTACTCCAGCTTTTTCGGAGGAGAAACAGAGTGATGGTATGGCATGGAATGAGAGCAGCACAGAAGTTAGGATTGACAAGGGGAAGGTCTTTTTTTTTTTCATTTAGCAGGTTATTGCTATTTGGACTTTTCAATCAGATGAGGTTGTGACATCCTGTAGGCTTAAGAAGGGATTAGACAGCTTCATAGAGAAAATGTGCATCAGTGGCTACTAGAATGGATGCCTAGACAATTTCGAATTTGAGAGAAAAGCAGGATGCATCAAAAAGACATTTGCAGGGAGTCAAGAGCAGCCAAAGGCTTCAACCTTCTCTTCTGCTTGAGAATACCCAGAAGCAAGCCACGGGCTGCTGTGCAAGACAGGATGCTGGACTAGAGGCATTTCCGCACTGAATCGCGTTCGAAACGGAACGCGTTCAGGCGGAAAGCTTAAGCCAGCTTCGGGCGCTTTCCCCGTTCACACACAGACGCGCCAGAACGCGTGTAAACGCGTTCCGGAGCGTCTGGGTGCGAATGCTCAAAGCGCCCGAAGCTGGCTTAGCCGGCAAACGCCGGCAAGGGGCGCGATGACAGCTGCGGAGGCAGATCGACAATCAGCTGTTTGACAAACAGCTGATTGTCAAAGCCGCGCGGCGTCGGAGGCGCGCCGGCAGCCGTTCGGGAGACAGAAGAAGCGCGAACGCTTCTTCTCCCGAACGGCTGCGGGCGGCTCGTCCGCGTTGGAACGCGTGTAGAGCACTTCGAAGTGCTCTACATTTCGAACGCGGAAAAGACAGCTGCGGACACGTCGGAACGCAAGCCGCGCGCGGCCAATGCGGATGACGTGTCCTCAGCTGTCTTTTCCGCGTTCCGTTCAGCCCCGTGCGAAAACGTCTTAGATGTGCTGTAGCCTGATGATGAACTGTCCAGTCCATCGGTACAGTCGACTATCATTGTAGCTTTGCTAAACTGGATTGTCAGAAGCAGAGCCCAATGAAAGGCAAGATCTGTACGGTACTTTTGTGTCAATGTGAATGCACACTAAAAGACCAGTGATCAACCCTGTTCATCACTGGTGCATTTGGCATTATTAGATGAGTGTGGCATCCTCCTGGATCTGCGCTGGTCCATTTGTCATGCCGCCATAAATGCTCTATAGAGGGTTTAAATGGCAAAGCAGTAAGAAGAGTTAAGGAGCCGGACTCTTATTTTGGAATACTGGGTTTGATTCTGCACTCCTCCATGAAGCCAGCTGGATGATCCTGGGTTAGTCACAGAGCCCAGCATGCTGGAACCTTGGATGACCATAGATGTGACTGCATGTGCAGACCATCAGCATCATCTAGGCGACAGTGCTGATGCACCCACAGTTGCAGAGGGCGCCACAGCCAAAATGAGGACTGGCCCAGCAATTGAATTGCAGGGGTGGGATACGGCTAATGTTGACTAGCGCTTCAACAGCCTTTGTTGGTTAATCGTGCTCCTTTCCTGTCCAGCAGATGAGAAGTAAAAGGCGAAAACTCCCAGGGTGTCTATTATGGGAAAAAGAACAGAAAGCTTTGTCAGCTTCTTTGAGTCCCCTTGAATAGGTGAGAAAAGCAGGGTAGAAAAGCCAACTCCTTCTTCTTCTTCTTCTTCTTCTTCTTCTTCTTCTTCTTCTCCTCCTCCTCCTCCTACTACTACTACTACTACTACTACTACTACTACCATTCACCAACCGCTGCCCTGCCACCACTCAAGAAGGCCTTTCTGTTTCTTAAAAGGAGTGTTTTACTACTAAACACAGGAAATAGTCCACATCATTTCCTGTTTGATGACTCCCCTGGTCATCAGCATCATTGCCAGGGAACACTACTCTTTTGTCTGAGTCAGTGCAAACAGCTTTACTTCAAACCATACACACAAGAAAGGAAACAAACAACTTCTGGTTTATAGTTGTTGCTTTTAACTGTTGGTTTATAGCATATATTCTTAAGATGGTAGCTGTCAAGACAGTAAATTTTTGTGTGTGTAGAAAATGTCACAGTCTTTTTTATTCCATCTCTAAACATTTTAATATCTGAGAAAAGCCCCTGAATAAGCTGTCTTTCAGGAGAGTGCACTCTGTGATAAGAGCAAGCACAGCATTCACTGTTATGACAGGTAACAGCTCCTTGCTTGATAGCAATCAAACACATTTGCTTGTTGTTTCTTCTCAACTGTATTGTTTAGAATTGCATGAATTTTTTCACCTCAATATTTTCCAACAGGTTATGTTCAAGAAATTGGGACTTCTTAGTAAGATTATTTGGTAACTGTTGTATTATTGTGAATTACCTTTGTGTACATACATTAACTGCAGTTCTGTCTACACCTATCTCTCTCTCTCTCTCTTTAACCATATGAGAGAGAGATAAATATTTTAAGACAGAATTGCAAGGAAATACACACTCTGTGTAATTCTTAAAAGGTATAGCTTTACCATAGTAGAAATGAAATGTAAAATCTAGGAATGTGCATGGCCTGGTGAAGAATTATGAAGAAGAAATTCTGCATAATTATTGACCAGGCAAGTATAGGAGTGAGCACTTCAGTGAAACATTCATTTTCAATAAAATAAATAAACCAATCAAATGTTTCCATTATCCTTTGCCTAGTGGTTGGTGTTGGGACCGTGTAGATTGGAGATCAATCAGTAAAAACACAGTCAACCTAACTCCACCAAGCATAAGCTGAAAAACAAAGGATCTAGTTGTCATATGTAGGCTTTCGCGGCTGGACTCAATCTCATTTGTAGCAGTTTTTGATCTGTTATGTTGTGTTCCAGGTTTCTTCTGAGAACCTAAGCTTTCAGATATAGCTGCTGCGATATCCATCTTCAAAGGATTTTGCTCTCAGAAGAGCCAAAGGTGACTGGAGTCCTCCTAGATTTTGTTTCTCTTCTTATAGATGTCTGCTGTTTGTTTGGCAGATGACAGATTACAACCAGGAAAAGAACAATGACTCATTAACAACACAAAGAAAGAGGAACTGCCAAGACATCAGTCGCCTTTGACTCTTCCAAGAGCAAAATCCTCTGAAGATGGATATCACAGCTGTACCTGAAAGCTTAGGTTCTCTGAAGAAATCTGGAACAGGGCATAACAGCTCCAAAATTGCTACAGATAAGAAAGGATCTAGTTATTTAAATTATCTGGATGTATGTATAAACACCTATCAAAATGCATATATTTTTGTAAAATAATTAAAAATAGATACTTCAAGCAAAAATATGTGGATTGGGACAGTACAACACCAGGAATAGCCACTGAGTTGGAGTTGACAACTGGTGATGATATGGGCATATCCATAGCACGTTGTTGGCAAGTACAGAATTGATTTGCCATTATTTTCTTCCAGAGGGGTGTTGAGGGGAGTGTTTTTTCAAACCTGTGACCATCTTCTTTCCAGGCACTTGCTATTCTACTGAGCTAGGTTATTTCTATTTTCTTTCCCTACTTGTCAGTAAATTACAGTTGTGGTCTATTTGTATCTTTCCTAATTATTTACAGGTTGGTTGCAAATGATGTAATGCTTCCTTTTCCTCCCACTCTCTTTTCTCTTTCCACACCTAGGGCATCTTCACACCTGACTTTGATGCACAGGCTAGTGAAATTCGAGGATGCATTGTACGTCCACACCTTGCAATGCCCGATGCATCTGGAACTTACCTAGTGCTTCCCAAAGTGGTAGGTAAGTGTGATCACCAGGATTGCCTCACCTCACCATGGCAACCAGGTGACATGGTGCACGATTGTGGCTGCATCACTCCACCTCAGGTTCCATTCACCTGGAAGAGGTGCAAAAGGAGTTGTGCTGGTGTATACTAGCCAGTGGCTAGTATAGTTGTAGAACACTTTTTAGTGCTCAACAGCTGTACGTCTGAGGCATGCTCCAGCAAACACAGAACCACTTCTAGGCTGTCCCACCAGAGCAAGTGAAGAAAGGTCCCTTACCTTTGGACCTGGTTAGCAAGGGATCCTGAGGCTTCCCTTCTGCATGTTTGCATGGTTTGCATGGAGGCTTTGCCACCCTCTAACTTCAACTTCATGGGACAGAGTGTAACGTCTAGTAGACATCTGTTAAGAGGTCTACCACCAGTTTAGGGGTTCTGGATTGGAACAAGCAGGTGTGAGGAAGAGTACATATCTTCCTGTCCCAATTTAGCATGGGACCCTATTTCAGTAACATATCATATTGTGCCACTGAAATTGGTTTCCTAGGGTTCTGAGGCCAAGAACTTTAGTTCCTACCATTCAGAAAACCTAAAAGTTGGCTCCAAAGAATGGACAGTCTTCAGGGAGCACAAGGCTGGTCCTGGAACAACCTTCCAAGTGTAGAAGGCTTGTTCTTGGACAAAAGGTGCAGTCCAGCAGCTAGAGCTGCACCAGTCTGGTTTGGTACTTAAGGACTGGGTCAGCAAGGTAAGTGTGGAAACAGCCTTGGACTCCTTCCATTTCATGCCTTTTTAGAGTGTAAACAGTCGGCTTTGGGTTTAAAAGGGGGAAAAAGGAAACGGGGAAAATAATGTAACTTGTAACTTTGGCAAATCATGTAGCTTGAACTGGAATTTACTGAGAATTAGCAAAATGGGAAAATCTATCCTTTCTATTTTGGCTTCTCTCTCTCTCTCTTTTTCTTCTTGCTGCCTGGCAGATGTATTTTTGAGCATCAGTGCGGTGTTTGCTTAATTTGTTTCAGCGTAATGCAAAGTCAGTAACATTGACTAGGAAAATCAATTGTTCTTCTGTTTCTCCTGTTTACTGTCTCTTAGTTACAGCAAATGGCAAACCTCTAAAACAAGGCATTACAGGTTTGGCTTTGGCTTTGAATGATAAGATGTTGTAATGTCAAGCTGGCACTGAACTAGAACTTCTGTTCTTGTAAAAGCCCAAAGTGTGCTGCATATAAACTTCCTTAGCAGCATAATTATCAGTATTTTTCTTCTGTTTGCAAGCATTGCCGTAGCATCTGTTTATGCACACAGCCACCCTATGGAAATTCCATTCAGTCCAGATTCCCAGTTTACATAAGAAACAGATACTAATCCAATACTATGGTGCACTGCACCAGAAATGACTTCCAGGATATCTGGATCATGGAGGTTGGCCAGCTGCATACCTCTGGGACCTGGATTAAGGTTCTTATGCTGGATTGTAAACCCCGTTAATGGGGTCTAAAATAGATCACAATCAAAGGCCTCTTGATCCAGATCTACCTCACTCCTGTGCAGGTGGAACTGTCATATGGGGGGTGGGGTCTCTGCAATTCCCATCAACATGTGAATGTGGAGGCCTAGATCTAGATCAGAAGCCCTCTGATCCACATCTAAGCCCTCACCCTTGTGCAGAAACCGGATCCGGATCACATGGAGGCATGGATCAGATCAGCACCATCTGCAAACACCTCCATGCCTCTGAAGGTTCTAGCCTCAGGGCCTAGGGGTGCTTTTTGGCAGCATGCTATGGCACTCCACTGAAAAATACTGCCTGGTAATCCTGGAACATGGAGATGATTATATGGTGCTACTAGGGATCCAGATAAAGGGTCTCTCAATCCAGATCCTGCTCTGTCTTGTGCTGGCCGATTGGGGTACAGGATCCACATTAACATGTGGATGAGGAGCCCCAGAATCCAGAATAGATCTGAATCAAGCATAAGTGTGAAAAGGGTCTTGATTTCTATTACTAATATGTTCCAGGTAGGGATGTGCACAAATATTCTAAACATTTGAAATGAGATTGAATTCATTCGAATGTGGACATTCAAATTCGAATTGAATGTCTTCACATTCGAATTTAGACATTCGAATGAATTTTGAATGTTCTGAAACGTTTGTTCAAATGATTCAAATCATTCGAACGTACAGATAAGTATGTATTACATAAGTATCTGTACGAATATCGTATGTATCTGTCTGCATTTTGCTTATAATACAGAACAAAAACGGGGTGTATATGGGATAAAACAGGATGCATACGTATAAGACATTATGAATGTTCTTGACATTTGTGTCTTTAAATTTGTTTCTAACATCCAGATGAATAGATTTGAATGTAACCGAGTTGAATCGGTTTTTGTTGCATTCAGATTTTAAACATTTGAATCAAACTCGAATTCAAATGCAAAAATAATTTCATGCACACCTCTAGTTCCAGGCACCTAGATGGTAAATTATTTTCAAATAATTTGTTCACCTATCTGGACACCAGATATTTGCAAGTCCTTCCTTCCTTCCTTCCTTCCTTCCTTCCTTCCTTCCTTCCTTCCTTCCTTCCTTCCTTCCTTCCTTCCTTCCTTCCTTCTTTCATACAGCTAGAACATAGCAATGTGTCAGTTCACCATTCTGAATGTTATCACACACTCAGGTGAGACTTTGCACCTGCTTTCATTTTGGGCTAACTTCTTCTGGGAGATGTAATGCCTGTGAATTCCCCTTATTGCAAACCAATATGCCAAGCTGGCAAACGTGAATGTCACACCGCTTATGGTATGTGTGGGTGTTGGCAGTTTTAAAATAACCATTGTAATGTGCAAAGCTTGGAGGGTGCTATGGTACATTAGTTCAGTATACCAGCAAATAGAGCTCATTTTATCTATGTGGCATTTGGGAAAACTGTATCAGTTTCTAGCTTCAAACTCCAATATGGGAAATTCTGTAATTCGATTATAGTACATCTATCCTTAGTGTGTTTCTAGTTAATTAAACTGCTGTAAGTAAAGCTAACATTGCGTAGACCTAGGGAACTGTACCAGGAATTCTTTTGCTTTGTGACATTTCATTTTTTTCCACACTTTTTTATTTCAGTAGCTTAGTTATCAGCTATTTTTATACTAATTGATGAATGTGACGGCTACTGTATCTCTGCGCAGGCGCGTGGCCCTGGCCAAAGCATGTCTCCTGATTGGCCAGGGTCAGTGCCTGCGCTGAGAGCCTTCTGAAGCCAGGAGCTGCCCTGGCCAGTCAGGAGGTGCACAGGATGCAGGTGTGAAGGAAACTGGGTCTTTGCAGCTAGAATCCTGCTGGCTGCGTTCAAGTAAGGAGGGGTTTTCAGCCGGTCGCCCCAGGGTGGGTTAGGGAGGGCTTAGGTGAAGCTTCCCCTGGCTCCAGAAGCGGCGAGTCCCCCGGCTCGCCATGCTCGACTCCAGAGGAGCAAATTATGGCCGACCAGGGCATGGCCTCCATAGATCCGCACAGCACCCACCTCAAATCCGGATCTAAATCTGTCCTTCTGCCATGTGTGTGGACGGAAGGACTGGCAGTAGATCCGTATCTATAAGATCCATATCTACCTTAAAACGGATTAATAGATATGGATCTAACGTTAACACAGATCTCTGAAATCCAGATCTAGTAGATCTGGATTTCAAAGATGCTGTGCGGAAGCACCCAATGTGTTCATACGTGTTCAAGGGAAATCCGGATTATATGGGTTCTTCTTAGTGGCCCTGAAATCTGGTCTTCCCATGGACTCCATTAAAGGGGTCTTCAATCCAGTCTTTAGCCTTGAAGGCCAGATTAGATGGCACATGTTCACACCACAATCAGGTTAATGGGGTCAAGGGACAGGCTTTTGGGGGGACACCCTTGTTGGGGTACAAGTGCCCCAAAACTCAACACTTCAAAGGAGGTGGCTATTCTCCAGAGATGGCTCCAGAGATGGCTCTGAAGATTGGCACAGACTGTATTGTGGAGCTTGGGCCAGGCTCTGGAGATTCTCCAGAGTGTCTTGCCCCAGACTCCATAGAATCTCCGTAATGGCTCCAGAGATTAGGCCCCCCAGTGCCTGTTGCCCCCCACCGGAAATGTTGCTTCTCTGACGTACACAGCAGCCAGTCACTCTGTGCCACCTTTGTATCTTCAACTTGGGGACAGACGGGCACTCCGCATGGGTGTCCCAGCATTCCCACTGGAAGCATGCCTCGCCTAGCACCCATTGCTATCGGGTGCTACACTACACTGCAGAGATGTATCAGATACTTGCCGGGATCCAGATCTTCTAAATCCAGATTTGTTGAAGTACCCATTTCTTAGATCTGGATCATCCTAGATCCGGATTAAGGGAGGTAAGTTGAAAAAAACCCAATGTGTTCTTAGTAGCTCCTTGATCTGGATTGCCACACTGATACTGTGTTCTTAGCAGCAACTTCATCCAATTTAATAAGTGTAGAAAGGGCCAAAGACTGATCCAAAAGTACACCCCAATTGAATAACTCCTCAACAGCACATCTCACAGTACATAGTGATACTTTGATCTCTCCCAGGAAAGAATTGTGTCTATATTCTATGTTTAGATACCAGAAGATGAAAAAAAAAAACCCTACACAAAATGTTCCTATCTTTTTCACTTGGAAATCTGTGCTCTGTTGTCCCAGTTGGTGGCATACCTTCTGTTCTGATATTGATTTTGAAGTCAGAGAATTGTCAAACTTGTTAGTAAAGCAAAATGCACTTGAGGCTAATATGACAATGAGAAGTGACAGATGACAACTCCATGTCCATTGACAGGAGAACTTCCTCCACATTAATGGTCTGGCTGGAGGTGGGAGAAATTAAAGGGCATGCCCCCTTCCTGTTATAAGGTTGCTGGAACATATATTAATAAAGAAGGCAGTTTGGTCTTATAAAAATGTTACACACAGACACACTGACAAAGGAGGACAAGGTTTTTGATTGGAATTAAAAAAAAAACCAATGGAAGAGAAAAAACCCTCCAAAACATTCTTAAACTCTATTTGCTGGGTTTTAGCAATATGAAAGCTGCTTGGCTTATATGAACACTTTGGAGTGTAGAGCATGTTTGGGTTTGAGTGCCAAGGGTCCATGGGAAAGGGACCGATCCCTAACAGGTTGCAAAGTTCTTTTATCTGACAAAGAACTTTATTCTGCTTCATTTGACTTATTGTTTTTATTGCTACCATTCTTAGAGTGCCGAGGGATTTCCGCACTGCAACGCGTTCCAAACGGAACGCGTGCAGGCGGGCAGCTTAAGACACTTCCGGGCGCTTTTACCTTTCACACACAGACGCGCCGGAATGCGTTCCGGCGCGTCTGTGTGTGAAAGGTAAAAGCGCCCGGAACTGTCTTGGCCGGCAAAGGCCGGCCAGGGGCGGGGATTCGGCCGCAGCGCTGCCCGCCCATTGGGTGAGAGCACCCAAGGGGCGGGCAGCGCTGTCAAGCCACCCGCCCCGTGCTTCGTGCCAGCTCTACGGGCTGGCACGAAGATGCCCGGGCACCCGGGCACCATCATGGGGCCCGGGGCAAGGCCCCTATGGGGCCGGACCCCTTTGAAGATCAGAGCCCCTGGCTCTGATCTCCAAGGGCTCGCCCCGCGCCCCCATCACGGCCATTTACGGGCTGCAGGCGCCTGGATCTAGGCGCCTGCAGCCCGCAGATGAGTCCCACCCCCCCCAGTCCCCAAAACCCCCACCCTCCGGCCCCCATCGGGCCCATCTACGGGCTGCAGGCGCCTGGATCTAGGCGCCTGCAGCCCGCAGATGAGTCCCACCCCCCCCAGTCCCCAAAACCCCCACCCCCAACCACCCTCCGGCCCGGATCGGGCCCATCTACGCTCTCTAGGTGCCCACAGCGGGGCACCCAGAGAGCAAAGATGTTTCCCCCCCTCCCCCAGGGCCCTGGGAGGACGCGCGCGCGAGGAACGACTTACCTCATCGCCGTCCAGCGTCGAACTGAGGGTGGCATTGTGGGAGCGCGCAAGACGCAGCCCACCTAGCCCCCCTATTGGACAAGCGCGCGCTCCCACAATGCCACCCTCAGTTCGACGCTGGACGGCGACGAGGTAAGTCGTTCCTCGCGCGCGCGTCCTCCCAGGGCCCTGGGGGAGGGGGGGAAACATCTTCGCTCTCTGGGTGCCCTGCTGTGGGCACCTAGAGAGCGTAGATGGGCCCGATCCGGGCCGGAGGGTGGTTGGGGGTGGGGGTTTGGGGGACTGGGGGTGGGTGGGACTCATCTGCGGGCTGCAGGCGCCTAGATCCAGGCGCCTGCAGCCCGTAGATGGGCCCGATGGGGGCGGGGGGGACCCTTGGGGGACCGGAGCGATGCGCTCCGGCCGCCCAAGGCGTTCCTCGCCCCCAGCGAGCCCAACATCGACCTCCTGCCACCCCAGAAAGGGGCGACAGGACGCCGATGCTGGTGGCTCCTTCCCGGGTCCGGCAGCGCCATTGGGGCTGCCGGACCCGGGAAGGAGCCACGTCCCGGCGGCCGTTGGAGGCGACAGACGGGACGCACCGAATCGGGGTTCCCCTGTGCCATCTGCCAGGGTCACTGACCCTGGCAGACGGGAAAGGGGAACCCCGATTCGGTGGGTCCCGTCTACCGGCTTCGCCGCGCCGGCGCAATCGCTGGCCCGGCAAGTCGGGCCCAGGGGGCGTGCCGACGGCTGTCAGGGAGAGAAGCGTGCGAACGCTTCTCTCCCGGAACGCGCCGGGGCGGCTCGTCCGCGTTCGAACGGATGCAGAGCACTTTAAAGTGCTCTGCATCCGGAACGCGTGGAGGACAGCTCCGGACACGAGGCGGCGCAAGCCCCGCTCGGGCAATGCGTATGCCTCGTCCGGAGCTGTCCTCCACGCGTTCCGGAAAGGCCAATGCGAAAAGGCCTCCGGACTCTTATCTGGCAGTACCGGGTTTGATTCTGCCCTCCCCCATGAAGCCAGCTGGGTGACCTTGGGCTAGTCACAGCTCTCTTCTGAGCTCTCACAGCCCCACCTACCTCGCAGTGTGTCTGTTGAGTGGAGAAGAATAGAAAGCTTTGTCAGCCGCTTTGAGTCCCCTTAAATGGGTGAGAAAAATGGGGTAGAAAAGCCAACTTCTTCTTCTTCTTCTTCTGGATTAAGGTCCCAGGCAGAAAAGGCCTTAGTCTACAAAATCTCATGCCCTCAGCTTCTCTGTCCTAGGGCATTTTTGCACTTCACCTCCCGTCTCTGGGAGCCAAAGTGCTGGAATGCTTTAGGCATTTGCACTTGTGTAGTAACATACTAAGCATTAGTAACTTAGCTGGTGCTTAACTAAACAGTGGCTAAATACGGGTTGCTGTCAGTACAGCTATGATGCCAGCACACCTTTGCAGTGCCGTTGCCAGGGCAGACAGGCAACCCAATGTATAACCATACCTGCACCACCGGTCACGTGATTTCCCTACTCCTCTTCTACCCAGAAGAGGTACAGGTGCAGATATGTATGGGAAATGCTTCAGCATTCATGGAGCCATTTCTAGTGAAGAAACACCTCCTTTCTGTGGAGAAACACCATGCTGAAGTGTCTCTTGAGCACATCTTTAAAGTAGGAGTCAAAAGGCCCTCGTCTCTAAGGTACTACTAGACCCCTTTACTGTGTAGACTAACATGGCTACATCTTTGAATTCTAGACAGTATAATTGGAAAACTTTGTTTTGCTTGCCTTATCATGTTTCAGTAGGGGAGAGGCTAAGAAACTATCCATTTCAGCACTTCTGCTGAACAGTAGAATATCAATACCCACTTCTTAAGTTCCCAAGCATTCTTTACAAATTCGGGGGGGGGGGGGGGGGGAGCTGGGATCATATGCAGCCAAGCATCAAAGCTCACTTAGTAGAGGTGTATCATTTTACACCAGCTCCCTTCTCAAGGTCACTAAGAGCTTTCATCATTGTTGCAGTTCCATGTAGAGATGCAGAAACACTGAAAGCAATATCTGTAAGTATACAACTTTCTGTGTTAAGTAAAGTGTGGGTGAGATTACACATGAGCACATACATTCTGCATGCACCAAATGCAGTGATTCTCTTACAGAGTTGGCAGAAAAGCTTCATCTGGTTGATCAGGAGGAACTGGCCTGGAGGGTGGTTCTTAATTTTCTGGAGCCATTTTCCCCTCCCGGGATGCTACTCAAAGGATGAAGGGGGAAAAAAACAAGCAAACAAACTTTAAATTTGGCCTTCCTCTCTCACTATATCTTGGGATGTCCCCCATCAATAATAATAAGTGATCCTCTATTTTATTTATTTATTTATTTATTTATTTATTTATTTATTTATTTATTTATTTATTTATTTATTTATTTATTTATTTATTTATTTATTTCTTGCCCTATACCCGTAGGTCTCAGGGCTTGTTACAAGTCAAAAACAGCAGGTTAAACCAGTAATATCCATAAAAACATTTTTAAAAAAACAAGCAGACAACAAACAAAAAATCTACAGTGGGAGACAAAAATGGTCACATTAGCTAAAGGTGAGGGCAAAGAGGTGTGTCTTTACCACCTTCCTAAATGTATTCAGAGAAGGGGTGTGACACACCTCAAGGGGGAGACTTTTCCATAACCTGGGGGCCATTACTGAAAAGGTCCTTTCCCGGGTGCCCACCTGCCTCACTATTGAGGGTGGTGGGACAACCAGGAGGGCCTCGCCTCCAGATCTCATGGCATGGGCAGGTCGGTATGGGAGAAGGTGTTCCTTTAGATATTTGGGGCCCAAATCATTTAGGGCCTTGTAAGTCAGAGTTAACACCTTGAATTGGGCTCGGTAGTGACTTGCCAGCCAGTGCAACTCTTTTAAGACCAGCGTGTACATCCAGCTAGTTGTTCTGGTCAGCACCCTGGTGGCTGCATTTTGCACAAGCTGCATCTTCCGAACTGTCTTCAAGGGCAGCCCCATGTAGAGTGCATTACAGTAGTCCGGTCTAGAGGTTACCAGAGCATGGGTAACTGTGGCCAAGTAGTCTCTGTCAAAAAAAGGCTTCAGTTAACGCACCAGCCATTGGGAGTAGGCACTCCTGGCCACGGCCTCCAGAGAATCAAATAATGTAGCTGTCACCAGGAATCTTGGAGGTCATCTAATGCAACTCCCTGCTAAGGGATGAGATCTGTTCTAACTGCTACCAGTCACAATGGCTCAAGGAAATCACCAAGGATGAGGAGCAGTTGCCAAAGATGTAAGGGCTCCCAGGAATGGCCAGGAATGCTCTGACATGGACCATCTGAACAATGCAGAACCATTTCTGTTAAGTTCAGGGCTGGTGGCTGGTGTTTGCTTCGGTGTCATCTTAATTGTGATAGCAATGGACGCAACAACTTCTGCCGTATGCCCAACCATTGCCATTGTGATTGCCACCTAGCATGCATTTACACAACCACAGTTGTACTGCCTCCTCACAGCTTTGCACCTGGAAATTGGTGCAAATGCTGCTGACTGGGAGCATAATAGATGCTCCTAGTCAAGTGGTGGAGACGTTTTTGCTTCTTCACAGCTACAGAGGATCAGGGCACTCTGGAAGCCCAAGAGCATCCCCACACGGTAAGTATGAACAGTACCTAGAAGACTGCAGAGAATATAAACTCTATTGCTTAACAGGGTTCCATGGCAAGAGGAAGTCAATTTATGATCTGCCCCATCCAGGAGGGAACAATCAGTTTGGCAAACTGGAGTCAGTTCAGGGCCATTTATGTAGAACCATAAGTGTGGTTCTACAAGTAACAATGCAATTGAGAAACCCTTTAAAAGGACAAAATACTAACAAATTCCAACCATTTTGAATTGAACTGGGAGGTTTCAACTGGTTTGACCATCCCTTGCTTCAGTTTGTGTTTGAATTAGAACTAACCTGCGAATCTGGGTGTGACTTGGTTTGAATTTGAACTAATCTAACCACCTTATCTGATTTGAACCAGTTCAAATTCAAACCTGCTCCACACATCTTCTTTGCTTCCTATAGTTCAGTCTCTATGAAAATGATAATCTGTTCCCTGAAATAATGTTTAATGCGATTAAGTTTGGCGTCTACTCTGAATAAGCTGAAGATTCTTTTATTTGACTTCCTATTAACAGCAGCGAGATAAACACTAGCCCAAAGTTGGAAAGACTTAGGTATCTGTTCAAAAAGGGTACAGCAAATTCTAGCAGATTGACAAACTGGAATACATGGCTACTATGTATAAAAGAATGCAAAGACAATTGCAGGACTTGGACCATTTTACAGTTTGGCAACCTTTTTTTTTTTTTCAAACACCTCCACTTGTCTGATCTCTTTGATCCCCTTATTAACTTTTTGCAATAGGGTTTACAATTGGAATTGATTTCCCCCCTTATACTTCAATTTTATGTATTGCTATTTCTATTGCCTTCCTGATATAATTTGTTTGGCCTTTCTTTAATGCTTGTTTTTCCTGTTTTAAATACATTTTTTTAAAAAGAAAATTATAATCTGTTAGGGGAAGATTTAACAGGATGTTGTGTGATTTTGGAAACGTGCTCACCTTGGTATGTACAAAAACCTGTGTGGAATTTACAAACAACAACAACAACAACAGTGTCTTCAGATCCTCCATATGCATCATGCTTTTTGGCAAGCTAAAGGATACAGTGTGGATTCCCTATAACAAACTCTCTAACGGTTAACAAAAATATATTGTATTTGAAGTGACATGTGTTTATTAGGAACAAGTGATTTGGGAAGGGAGGGGGCATTCAAGTATTGAACCAATCCTGGGACTGCCCCAGAGTTGCAGACTGCAAAGGAACCAGCCACATTTGCCCAAAGAGGATTTCTGTCATAACATGAAATTGAAGTTGTCATTTTAAGTCTCCTTAATCCCATGGCTAGACAACTGATGGAAAGGTATCAAGGGGGGATGGAGAGAAAGAAAGAGAGGGATCGATTCAGATACCTTTGTGCTCAAGGGATCAATCTGTTCTCATAATACTCCTCTTTTCTCTTTGTGATGTGCATAAAACGTGCCTATAAAAGTTACAAGCATGCTTCTCATTTGGAAATTAAAATTAATTTTGATGAAATGCCGCAGTAAGAAAAAGTGACTTGGTTAGATGTATATGTGATGAAGAGGGCACTGCAAGATAAAACTTGGCAGTCTCAATATAAAGAGTACTAATGAAAGAAGAAAATTGGATTTCTTTAGAAACAGTCTTTTTGCCACCTGCTTAGTGATTTGCAGTGCTTTGTAGCTCCCACTGAACAGCTATGGCCCAGAAATTTTAGGCCTGGATGTTTTCTAATGGATATTAGGGATGTGCACAAATGCAATTTTTGCATTTGCATTTGAGTTGATTAAAATATTTGAATATTTGATTCAAAAATTGAAAATTTGAATTTTTGAAAATCCAGTTCAAATCCAGATTATCTGGATCCATATTTTCAAAAATCCAATTCGAATCGAATGATACAAATGTCGGGAACATTCCTATCCGATTTTCGAATTTGTGTGCTTCCCATTTTCATCTCGATTTCATTCCGTTTGCATCACGTTGTTATCCCGTGTTATATGTGCAAATAGACCTGATATTCAGATGCAATGTAAAAGGATCTATTTAGTTGAATTATTCAAAAATCCGTATCGGCTTTCCAAAAATTCAAAATTTGATTGAATTCGGAAATGTGGATTTTCAAATATCCAATTCAAATTCAAATGTTGATATTCATCGAATTCAAATCGGATTTTGACTTTTCAGATATCTGTGCACATCCCTAATGAATTTTAGATTGTTCAAATGCCCAGATTTTGTGTTTAAAAGCAGTGAAACATTCCTGATTGAGCAGAATTCCCAAAACTGGGCTTTGACACCTCGGCTTTTACTTTTCACTTTTTTCACATATGACCACAACATTTATCTTGCATAAGTGCACAAATGAAATAAAATTTTAGCATGTGTAGCCATTTTAGGCCATTTCCACACTTCTGGGAATGGTGTTGCAGTACCGGTCCAGCATGGACCCATTGCAGTGGCAGGAAAGGGTCCAAAATCCTACAATACACTGAAGTTCCTAGACTTTGTTTCAGCAGTACAATTTGGTGCTCTGCTGAACTGCATCTCTGGGTGTTTTTCCACTGTCAGAAAATACCCATTTTGGCACCCATTAAGGACCCATTTGGGTGTGAACCGGATGGGACCCGATTGTTTCGACTGCCGCTGGGGAAATCCGGATCAAATGGGTACTTTCTGGCCTTTAATCTGGATTTTCTGTAGACCCCATTAATGGAGTCTACAATGGGGTCTTCAGGCAGAAAATCCGAATTAAAGAGAGCCTGTTTCCACACTTGTGTGGCAATGGGGTCTAGAGGAGGCTAGGGGGAGGGGGCACCCATGTGGGGGGAGTCCTAAAACCTAAGCTTCGAAGTCATTTCAAAGTCACTTCAAAGTCTGTGCAAAATAGCTCCAGAGCGTCATTGAAGTCTGTCCTGATCTTCAGAGTGAATTTCGAAGTGAGTCCGAAGTGACTCACTCACTCCGAAGACCAGCACAGACTTCAATGGAGCTATTTTGGACAGACTTCGAAGTGACTTCAAAGCCACTTTGAAGATTGCACCCCTTGTCCCCCCAAACACCTGGGGTGACAAGCAGACCCCTCATGGGTAGATCCGGATTTCCAAATGGGTGCTCCGGTGTTTCCATGGCAGGAAGGCTAGCACCCATTGCTATTGGGTGCTAGATCACCAATGGAAACACATTGGGTACTTCCCTTAATCCAGATCTACTAGATCTGGATTAAGGAATGTACCCATTCCTTAGATCCGGATCTTCTTAGATCCAGATTAAAGGAGCGCGGTGGAAAAACAACCTCCCTGTTAAACCAGAACAGAGACGTTTTCGCACGGGGGTGAACGGGACGCGTGGGAGACAGCTGCGGACACGGCATCCGCATTGCCCGAGCGCGGCTTGCGCTCCGACGTGTCCGCAGCTGTCTTTCTCGCGTTCGAAATGTAGAGCACTTTAAAGTGCTCTACATGCGTTCGAACGCGGACGAGCCGCCCGCAGGCGTTCGGGAGGAGAAGCATTCGCGCCTGCTTCTGTCTCCCGAACAGCTGCGGGCTCGCCTCCGACGCCGGCGCGGCTTCGACAATCAGCTGTTTGACAATCAGCTGATTGTCGATCTGCCTCCGCGGCTGTCTCCGCGCCCCTGGCCGGCCTTTGCCGGCTAAGACAGCTCCCGGCGCTTTGAGCATTCGCACACAGACGCTCCGGAACGCGTTTACACGCGTTCTGGCGCGTCTGTGTGTGAAAGGGGAAAGCGCCGGGAGCTGTCTTAAGCTTCCCGTCCTACTCCCGTTCCAAATGGAACGGGAGTAATGCGAAAACGTCTCAGGAAAGGATGCCCCCTTGTACACAGTTCCTTGGTTGATCTAGTCACTCCGGAATGCCAGTAGACCTGGAGCACTACAAATTCACACTGCTTATATTTATTGTTGCCAATACTTATGCAAACCAGAGTTCTATGAGATGACGCAAGTAACCTTAGGAAACAGATTGATTGGCCCTACATGTCGGAGAGCATCCATTTGGTGTCTGCAAACCAATACTCACAGGGAACATGACGCTTATGCAAGCATCACTCAATGTTCACATATCTTGGTGCTGTCAGGTCTCATCTCCTCAGCCCCACCTCCTTCTACAAAGAGCTGTCTGTCACCGGGGACAACCAAGGCGAGCCCAGCTTCCCTGACAGTCAGGGGCTCAATGTGAATGCTGATCCTATAGCCCAAGATGGAGACAGTTCGGATGAAGATGCCAGGCGCCGCCCTTCCCTGAGCGTTCTGAGGTAAGAGCGACAATAGTTGAGATGGTCAGTGCATCTGCAAGCCAAGCACCTGTACTGAAGGGGACGTGATTCTCCCTCGCCTATTTAAACATGCTCCACACCTGCAGAACTTGTTGTCTCTTTCTCCTGCAACCTTGGCTTGTTTGCTCTTTGTATTTCTGATCATTGGACTGATATCTGATATCGTAGAACCTCTGACATCTTGGAACTCATACCATTTGACTACACTTTCCTCTTGCTCCCTGAAACAATTTTGCACTTTAGTTGGTTGCAACTATTGCTAGCCCTGAGTATGTGTGTGTGTGTATGCTCTCTAAGACGTGCTGGCTTGGGACACAACAGGTGCAGTGACTGGGCATGTGGAAACTTTCCAGAATTTACACCTACCTGGCAGTAATGCTAGTTCCTGTGCCGTACCACAACTTTATTTATAATAATAATAATAATAACGTTTATTTATAACGCCCTTTCCACCAAAGGGCGGTACATAACATCACTAATAAATACAAAATACAACCCATACATTTAAAATCCCCCTTAAAACCCCATTCAAAATAACCTCCTGTTTAATTTTCAGTCCCTTAACTAAATAATAATGGATATATGTCAGTCTATAGGCCAGGGTCCATCAGATATTAAAAAGAACTGTTTTCAAGCCCTTGCGGAATTTGGTCAGGTCCTTTTCAAGCCTTAGGGCAAGGGGCAACCTGTTCCAAAGATATGGGACCAGGTCTTGAAAAGCTCGAAGTCTTGTAGTAGCCGTAGGTGTGTGCAACCAATAGGGCTTTATCCATCGACCGCAGGTCCCTAGCAGGAGAATACCACGTTAATTTGGCTGCTAAATAACCTGGGGTTTGCTCTCTAACCGCCTTAAATGCCAGGACTAATATTTTAAAATAAGTTCTGGCCCGAATTGGGAGCCAGTGTAATGACTTCCTTGCAGATGTGACATGGGCATATCTAGGAAGGTTCATCACCACTCTGACTGCTAAGTTTTGTGTTAAAATTAGAGGCAGTAAGGAGCTATTCGGGAGACCTGCAAGGAGACTATTACAATAATCTAACCTTGAACAAACCAGGGCTTGAACCAATGTTTGAGCTATGTCCATGGACAAAAATTTCCTAATTTTCCGTATGTTGTACAGATGGAAGTTACAAACTTTAGCTGTATTTTCTATAAATGGACGTAAGGAGAGATGATCATCAAATATCACTCCAAGGTTTTTAGCTGCTGACGTAGGAGTTAATATGTGGCCTTGAAGATGAATGATTGGGCAGGAAATTGGAGTCCGTGGTCGGTCAGGTTGAACTATCAAGATCTCTGTTTTACCCATGTTAAGTTTTAGCCGATGAGTTGCCATCCACATAGCAATGTTAGTCAGGATTTCTTTAATCGAATCCCATTCGGGAGCACCGAGGGAATCAAAAGATTTGAACACTTGAGTATCATCAGCATACATGTGATATTGATATCCTCTGTCCGTTAGAAACAACCCAAGTGAGCGGGTATAAAGGGTGAACAACAGTGGACTCAAGGTTGAGCCTTGTGGGACGCCCACCGGTAGCGAGATTGTCTCTGAGGTTTTCCCTTGGAGATTTACTGAGAACGACCGACCCGACAGGAAGGAGGTAAACCAAGCCAGAGGAGTTCCAGTTATACCTTGCGAAACTAGGCATGACAGCAGAATTTGATGGTCCAATGTATCGAAAGCGGCGGACAAGGCTAGTAGGATCAGCACTGTGGTACGGCCATGGGGTTTAGCTGTTAAAGCTTCATTAATAACATAATTCAGGGCCGTTTCGGTCGAATGACCTTTACGAAAGCCTGACTGAAAGGGATCAAATGCCTCTTGTAGAACAAGGTAAGAGGACAGCTGGGACAGGACCACTCTTTCCAGTATCTTTGATAAGTAAGGTAATAATGATACTGGTCTAAAGTTCATGCAAACAGAAGCATCTAGGTTAGGCTTTTTTAGGATGGGACGAACCGTTGCATGTTTGAAGCAGTTTGGGAAAATTCCTTCTCTCAGGGAGCAGTTCACGAGGTGTGTAATGAATGGCAAGAACAATGGTGCCAGGATCGGATACAGGGAAGAAGGAAAGGGGTCAGACGGACAGGTCGTTGGACGTGAGTTGGCGATTGTACTTTCTATGTCTCCCATGGTTACTTGTGAGAAGTGAAATGTTAATGTGGAACTCGTCGGAGGCACCTTATAACATGATGGAAAATCTTGTTGCGGATCCGAGGACGAGTTGCTTTGTATTTGAATTGAATCCACAATTCCCTGTACTTTTTGCTTAAAGAACCTCGCCATGTGGTTTGCTGTAATAGGAGGGGAGGGTGTTTGATTAGATTCGTCATTCTCAGATCCTAATAAGTTATTTAACGTTGCAAATAATTGTCTCGGCATGTGTGCTTGTTTTGAGATCTTATCCCTCAGATAAAGTTCTTGTGCTTCCTCCACATGTGCAAGGTAGGTTCTGTAGGCCATCCTGAAGCTTTGCTGGGCTTCCTCTGAGGGGTTCTGTAACCATCTTCTCTCAAGTTGTCGCATCTTGGTGCGTTCTTCCCGGAGGCTTGCGTGGATCCAGGGCCTGGGGTCTCGTTGGATGGTATTCCGCCGTTTAGCTGGTGCTAGAATGTCTAGCGTCTTGTTTGTAATGATGTTAAAGTGATCTGCTAGACTATCCGGGTCTGATAAATTCCTTTCCAGTATTGTATCTAAGGTGTCCACTTCTAGACTATTCATGGTCTGCTGAAAAGTGAGTCCTGAAATCCGAGATAGGTCTTGGTATTGCTTTGTTGTTTTTCTAGGCAAGGTCGCCTGGGATGTTGTCATTTTATAGGTTAACAGAAAATGATCTGATAGACCCCAGTTTAAGACAGAGATTAAGTTGATATCTATGTTTTTGTAGCAAAGTAAGTCTAATACTCTGCCTTTAACATGCGTTGGTGGGGAGTCTACCACTGTGAAGCCAAATGAAGTTAAGATAGTGAAAATATTTTGAGAGAAGGATGAACGATCTTTATATACGTTGAAATCTCCTCCCAGTATAACTGTGGAGTGAATAGACGTTATCAAGGCTAACCAGTCTGCCCATTCTTCTAGGAATCTGTCACATGGGCCTGGAGGTCTATAAACAACAGCTATCATTACGGCAGGTTTCCCTAAAAATGCAAGAGAGGCTTCGAAGGAGTAGGGGGATATCTCATCTAGGTGGTTTAAAGACTTTATAGAGAGAAAGGATCATCACCCTTATTATTATTATTATTATTATTATTAAATGTCCACATAAAGAAAGGGAAAAGAGCAGCACTTCCAGACAACGTGAAAAGCAGCACATCGTTTCAGAAACAAGAAGAAAATGTACCATGGAGCCATCTGCACTCATTGATGACCTAGGGACTGCAGAACTTCTGCAGACTGCATTCATTCATCTGGTGCACTTGAGCGTTGATATTGTGCTATTGGAGAAATGGTTAGGATAGTACTAAGGAGTGGAAACACTACTCTGATAACTGTATGATGCCTGTAGGAAAGACACATGCAACAAAGGAAGTTCTAGTAATATCCACATGGATGCATAATGTGGTTCTTCATTTACCCGTACGGAACGACCCCATTCAAAAAGAGAATAATGGTGATCACTGAATTCTGTGCAGAAATTGCTTCCCTGCTCAGAGGGCTCTTCAAATCATCCCTCCCCCGTGTTCTGGCAGTAACAGTGGGAGGGCCACTTACAGGTCCCCTCAGTGCTTTTATCTTTGAAGACAGGAAATGGCCTCATGTCTTCAATCCTTTTGCTATAGATTGTCTTCCTGTAGCTTTTTATCATCTCTGTTCATTCAGCCTTTTTCATCTTTGGGCTGGACAAACTGTTCACCTTTCACCCACTTCTCTATTTTGTTTTACTTTGCTGAAAGCTCTAAAATTTGATACAGCCACATATACTCTTATTTTCTCCCTTATACTGCATAATAGTTAATGATTGCCGGCATCACTGGAACATGTTCATTATTTTCCTATTTGCCATTAGGAAGGAAGGACTTTTCTTTGCAATCATCCTTATTAAAGGGAGGGGGAAAGGCAGAGATCATATTTTTATATAAACCTTCGAACTATCTTTTGTCTCTTTCATTATGTTTCTGGTCAATTCAATGGACAAGCAAGTAATTTTGCATTTAGATTCCTATTGGCCAGGCTAATTTGAAACAAGAGCAAGGAAGCAACTATCATATGGTTCATTCTTTTTCCTTCCTGCAATGTGCAATATGCAGCAAATACTAGGATGTAGGAGGTAAGATATATCTGCATTGTAAAGCCAGCCCAAGACACGTTGCAACTGAAATGAGATCTTGGGTGTTTTTCCACTGTCAGAAAGTACCCATTTTTGCACCCATTAAGGACCCATTTGGGTGTGAGACGGATGACCCCATTTCCACCACGGCACCTATTTGGGACCCAATTGTTTCTACTGCCGTGGGGGAAATCCGGATCAAATGGGTACTTTCTGATCTTTAATCTGGATTATCTGTAGACCCCATGGGGTCTACCATGGGGTCTTTTGCTAGAAAATCCAGATTAAAGGGAGCCTGTTTCCACGTTAGTTTGGCAACGGGGTCTAGAGGAAGCTAGGGGGAGGGAATGCACCCATGAGTGGGGGAGCCCTGAAATCCCAGCTTCAGAGTGACTTTGGAGAGGCTCAGGAGCTGTCAGCGTGGTCCGCTCACTGTTACTGCAGACTGCACGGACTTCCCTCTGAAATCCCTCCGAAGCGATCGGCAGAGACTTAAAAGCCGCTCCGGAGTCCCTATGGAGCGCCTCCGGAGTCAGTGCTGATCTCTTCAAAGAGACCAGCGTCGAGACTCTAAAGTCCCTCCGAAGTGATTGGCAGAGACTTCAGGGTCTCGCCACTGGTCTCTCCATAGAGATCAGCGCTGACTCCGGAGTCTCACCACCGGTCTCTCCAAAGAGATCAGCGCTGACTCCGGAGGCGCTCCAAAAGAACTCCGGAGTGGCTTCGAAGTCTTTGCCAATTGCTTCAGAGGGACTTGGGAGATTGCACCCCCCTGTGCCCCGAGACACCTGGGGTTATGGACCGACCCCTTGGGGGTCAATCCAGATTCCCCACATGGGTGTAAAGGTGTTTCCACGGCAGGGGGTTTAGCACCCATTGCTAATGAGTGCTACATCTCCCATGGAAACACATTGGGTGCTTCCCTTAATCCGGATCTACTAGATCTGGATTAAGGAATGTACCCATTCCTTAAATCCGGATCTTCTTAGATTCGGATCTAAGGGCCGTGGTGGAAAAACACCCAAAAACCCAGTCCCACTATATAGTACTTAAGGCTTGTCAAATAATTTAGGGATCTAAGGCAGGGAATCCCTGAAGCTCTTCTGCTGTCTTGTCCTGGCAATAAAATATATTATGATAACAAGTTCCTGCCCTTCCATGAAACCTCAAAACTGCTGCCTGAGGCAGCTCCCTGTTTCTCCTTAGGACTGGGCAAGGGATTTGCTCGGCCCACTGATAGCGGCAGACTGGCCCAAATGGGCACTCTTGACCTTGCTTGTGGACCAAAGTGCATATCCCAGAAACGTTTCCCAATCTAGTTCAGCATATAATAATGAAAAAGGTTTTGGAATTGTATACTTTGTGGTTAAAAGCAAGCACAACAGTGTATACAGTTTAGGGATTAAGGGTGTGCACAGATGCAGTTTTCAGATTCGATCCAATTAAATTGAATATTTGAATGTTTGAATTTGAACAAATAGTGAAAAAATGAATATTCTATTTTGAATCTGATTCTAATACGTTTGTATATATTTGTACAAATGTTCAATTCCTATATGAAGATACTAATGTCGAGAACATTTGTATGTGTCTGTACATATCCATATGCATCTGTACATATTCGTACACATCCTGTTTTTATCCCATATGCATCCCGTTTTCGTCCTGTACATATCTGTACAAATGCGTATGGATATGAGTAAGATGCGTATGGAGAAATATCCATACACATACGAATGTCTGAATAATTTATACAAATGATTCGAAACATTCAAATTCATTTGAATGTTAAAAAATGAATGTATAGACGTTCAATTCAAATTTGAATGTCCAAATTTGAATGAATTTGATTGAATTTTGAATGCTTCAAATATTTTTACACATCCACATTAGATATGCACACAAATATTCAGAACATTCAAAATTCACAAATTTGTACATTCTCATTTGAATCAAACTTTGGCTACATTGGAAGGCAGAGATTCAGATGTGAAGTGGATGCTTTTGTGCATTCGTCCAATGCTTTGTTATCTTCATGAACATGGGGAAACAGCAAAGCGGCTACCCAGTCACATCTTTGAATTCAAAGTGGATTCACTGCGGCTTCAAAGTGGACTGGGACAGGATTCAGAGGCACGATTGGCAGCAGGGAGTCAAATCAGATTTGAATAGCATTTGAAGAACATTCACAACAGATTCAAATCAGACCATATTCAAAGTATTCATACGAGTGCAAATTTGCATTTGTATTCACTTTGATGCGAAGCAAACATGGAAAAAAATGTGTGCACATCCCTAATATAGTTTAATTGGGGAACATTCATGCTTTTGTTTCAAAACTATGCAAAACATCATGGGACATGGGAATGAGTGAGAAGGTTATTTACTCTAAATGAAACAGGTTATAAGAATGTGGAATAGCAGCACTCTTGGATACTGCATGCTGATTTTGCGTTTCAACAGAAAAGTAACTTGGGGCTTTCTGTCTCCTGCTTTGTCAATTTTATATGAAAGCAGGTATCCCAGTGTAATAGGGTTTCTGTGATGGCCCGTACCCTCTGGGGATAAGGAACAATAATAGGGCTATTATTTAATCTACTGTCTGAACGTTAAGCTCTCTCCTAACAGTGTCTTCAATCTACTCTTTCCTCATGCCACCTTCTGAACAAGCACCAGTTCCAGACCGCTTTCAAGAACAGCTGAACATTTTTAAAAAAGCCATTACAGCATTCTATGTGAGAAGCTGCTTGAACATGGGCCATTTATACTAGGCTGACACTGCTCAGATAAGACTATAGTGGAATCTGATGGTAGAGGGAATGCAGGTTGAAACCCTTCCCCACCTTTGCATTGGTCTGAAGGTGACTTTTGAAGGTTTCTTTTGAAGCTTCCAAGGCATTAGCAAAAGGAGAAGGAAGAGGAGCAGGAAGAAGGAAGGGAAAAGGAAAGGAAATGGGCAGAATGCGAATTGGAATTACTAACATTGCAGAAACTTCCTAGAAAGAATCCTATGAACTAGTGAAGCAGCACTAGAGATGTGTAGAAATATTTGAAACATTTAAAATTCAATCAAATTTGGTCAAATTTGGACAATCGAATCCAAATCGAATCTCTCTGAATTTAACATTTGAACAAATTTTTGAATCTTTGGAATCATTAGTACAAATTGTTCAGACATTCATATGTGTACAGACATGTATGCATTAGATACACATCTTATTCATATATGTACACATTTGTACGGATACATACGGGATAAAAATGGGATGGGTACAAATGCGTATGGATGCATACGAATGCATACTGACACATTTGAATGTTGTCGACGTTCGTATCTTCAAATATGAATTGAAAATTCATATGGATAAATTAGAATGTATTCAATTCGATTTGAATGTGAATACATACAAAATTTTAAACATTCAAATCGATTCAAAACTTTGGATATTTGATTCGAATCGAATCCGTAAAATTGTATTTGTGCATATCCCTTAGCAGCACTGACCTTTGTTGGGAAAGGAGTGGGGGACAGGATTTGTTCTAGGCACGGATATTTTTTTAGAATATCCGTGCTTGGGTACGAATACCCCCACATCTGTGGGAGGGGATATTCAACTCAAATAGAATGTGGAAAAATGGCTCTGTGTGTACCCCCACTCTGTGCTAGGTATGTGAATTTCTACATTCAAATTTGAATTCAGACATTCAAATTTGAAACAAATCTTGGCTACATTTGAATATTGACATTTGAATGCAAAGCAAATTTGTCTGTACATTCATTTGAAGCTTTGTTATTTCTCTGAGCTTGGGGAGGTGGGGAAGTGGCTGCCCAGTCACATCCGTGGCGGATCCAAAGCAGATTCAAAGTGGATCCAGAATGTTTGATACATTCAGAGCGAATTCATAGGGGATTCGTAGGTGCAACAGGCAGCAGGGATTTGAATCAGATTCGAATAGCATTCAAAGAATATTTGTATGGAATTCAAATCCTATATCATTCAAAGGTGCCATGTTTGAACAAATATGAATTTCTTTCCATTGTATTGGATTTGAATCAAACATGAAAAAACGTTCATGCGCAACCCTACTCTGCGCATGCTAGACTACTGCCCCCCTATCATATAGCTGTAGAGTACAAAACATGGTCTACAAGTATACTAGCCAATGGGTTAGCATAGTCTGGCATGCTCCATTCACAGCTCTTCTGGGTGAATGGAGCATGGGACTGGGCAGCAAAACCGCAGTTGCTGCTGTGCCACTCAGTCACCATGGCAATGACACCACACATGCCCATTCCTGCAGCACAGCTATCCTGGCTATCACACTTACAAAGCACTTAGGGAAGTGCTGGGTAAGTTACGAGTGCCTTGGGCAACATAAAGTGTGGACACCCAGGGCACCCTCGACCTTCATCAGCCTTTGAGCTAGGCAAAGGTGTGAAAAGACCCACAAAGCATTCGTGCACTTAATGAAGTAGCAAACAATAGCATATTAATATTAATATTTCAGAAATCTCAATCAGCATTTGATGGTGGATGGCAGCAGCTTTCGGAGAAGGCACCACTCAGTGTTGTGAAGATGGATGGACAAAGAACAGGAAACTCACAGGAATCACGCCCTACAGAACAGAACTGATCAACTTGCGGCCACAAGTATTGTGAAAATTCAGTGCCTAACTTGTGGACATGATTAAATGTGGCAGATTCACAGCCAAATGCACCTCCCCTCTATCTACACTCAGCGTGAATCATGCAAAAGAACAAAACATCTAAGTTGGGCCATAAAAGTGTCCTGAATGACCTTGGGTGTTATCTTGACCTTCCTCTGGCCATTGCAAGATCTGTTAAGGCAGTGGTGACATTCTTGACAGATGGCCCACCCAGGCTCTGCTTCTACATCTCAAGCGAAGGAGCAACTGCCACTCTTCAAGGCAATCTGTTTCCTTGTCAAAACAGCTCTTACTGTTAGGAAGCTTCTCCAAATATTTAGCCTAAATTGGCTTGTTTTCTTTTCCACTTGTTAGCTCTCAGCCTACCCTGTTCTTGACAATGACTGCGTTTTCTTGGAAACTTTGCTATGTCCATTCACGCATCCTGCCTGGATCTCCAGCATAGCTGATCAGATGGCCTGTCTCTCACCTGTCCCTACCTCCAGGTAAGAGTGGCAGATGCTGTGATAACACAAGGTGAGGCATTTTCCTACCCATACCCATGGAAGTCATTTTTTTTATTCTCTATGCATGATACCAGGCAACTGCTAACAATAAGTGTTTGAAGACTACCTTCGCCTGATTTAAGTCAGATCTTCATTACTCTTCTAATGTTGAATACTGTATTCTGTGACTAAAGTCTTAACAGTGGAAGGGGACTAAATTGTAGGTTGACAACTGATTACTAACTTGAATTCAGTAAGCATCTAGAGATATGCCATACTGGTTCAAACAATGATTTAATTGAAACCTGGGTTGTTTAACAGGTCCAAACTGAAATTGAAACAGCCTTCAGGTGTTTTTTTTTTCCGGGGGGGGGGGGAGGTGTCAGTTCAATCTTGGAACAAACCAGGAAAAATCTGGTAGAAACTAATGATCAGCCCAATTCGATTTGAACCAGTTCATATCCAATGCTTTGAAAGTTTGTTTGTTTGTTTGTTTGTTTTAGGAGAAAAGGAGGTGGTTGAACTGTGCTACATAAAGTTCCATTTGATTTAAACTGAACTGCTATTTTACTGCTTGTGCACATCTCTCTAAGTATTTTCTTCTGTAGTCAAATTTCACTTGTATTATCAGAGGATGTATAAGGCTTCCCACTTTAGAAGAAACCTGCACTCAAATCAATTCAAGTGATGAAACAGCCAAAAAGCATTATTTGATTGCTCTGAGTCATTTATGGCAAACAAACGGTATAGACTCTAGGAAGAAGTAGTTCTGGGCCATTTATTACACATGGCTTTTGTTACTGAATGCAAGGCACAAATACACACACCCACGCACACACCTTAGTGTTTTGTTGATCATGTATATTCACCTTATCTTGTCTGAGATTATCAAATTTGTCTTCATATTTCTTTTACTTTGTACTTCTGGGAATAAGTGCTGACAAGACCATATTTCTTCTTGATCCAATTCCATGTATTTTATGTATTTTCAATTGACAACCCATCTTGGCAAATAAGTCTTTGCACAGGTGAATTGTTTAATCTCCAAGATTTAAGGCTGCCTGTTGACAGAGAAAATCATGTGGTCTTGCCAGGTAGGTTTCTACATTGCCTTCTTCAAAAGAAAAAAGCTGATCATAACCTGAGAAACTTTTGAAGACATCCACGTTGCGCTTTTGAAGTTTAGCATCATAAGTTAATTGTGATAAAATCAAATTTATTTTGATAACTGTTTGATGCACATAGAAAACCAACTGCTGATAAGCAATATTATTCTCATTGGCACAAAAAGGGAAAGGGGGCAATAATTAATATGTAGCTACTAACATTTGTTAGACGTCTAATATTAAATGTAAGAACTTATCTATGATAATCACAAACACTGAAGTTATCTCTATCAGCCAAGCCAATACAGACTTGTAACTTTTAAATATATGGACATATTTGCAACCACCAACAACAATACAGAAATAAAATTAAACATGGCACCTCTGCAGCCATCACTTGGATCCAGACTAGATCACTACAAGCAGTAGCAGAACCAACATCAGGGCCAAAGAAGTGCAAAGCTTGGTTAACGTTCAAAAATTCAAGCAAAAAGTTCATGTTTATGAATGTTCGTATCAAACCAAACATGCAGTTGTTCGGGTATCTGGAAATTTGATTGAACTGAACCAGTCTGCCACTAGTGAACACAAATGATCAGATAGTTCATGTTTACTTTCAATGGAAAAGTGTTTTTTTGTTTGTTTTTGAATAAGTTTGGAAACGAACAATATTTTCAATTAAACTGCTCATTGTTGAACTGAACAAACACGTGTTTGGTTCAATGGTGAACATGTGATTTTCATTCATACACATCCCAATCTGGACACACTTTGTCTGTTTTCTAAAGGCTGAACAAAACTCAAGCTGCCATCAAGATCAGATTCTTCTCACTACTTCAGCATCTGCGCGTAACATAGGTGGGTAATCTGTGGAAGCCTAGTTGCTGCTGCACAAAAACTCCCATCTGGTCTAGTGGTATCTGGAAATACCGGGTTCGATTCCTCCCTCCCTCCCCCATGAAGCCAGCTGGGTGACCTTGGGCTAATCACAGATCTCTTCTGAGCTCTCACAGCCCCACCTACCTCACAGGGGATCTGTTGTGGGGAGAAGAACTTTGAGTCCCCTTAAATGGGTGAGAAAAGCAGGGTAGAAAAGCCAACTCTTCTTCTTCTTCTTCCATCAAAGGAAAATTATAAACCATGATACTGTTCCTACCTTAATTACAATGCTAAATGAAAATGAAAATGTATATAAGAAACTTTATCCTGCTTACAGGTCTTCTAGCAGTTTGTCTTCAGAGGCACCCTTTCTCCTATGTATACTTTCCTGATAACATGAGAACATGTCTGCTCCTGAGGCCGAGCAGGGCAGGGCTGGGCTGGGTAAAGGCTGGCTTACTGTCTCTACCATCATTCGGTTTAGTCATCAATGAAGAGAGAAAATTTGAAATAAAGAGAATATGAAAATTCCAGCAATTAGAAATGAACTGAAGAATTGGAACTGAAGACCTTAGTGCCTGTTTTTTGCTGTTGGCCAGCTAATGAACTATCTGCATTATCTATGCAGCATGGGTTTTTTAGTATTTTTACTTAAAATAGTTTCCCTTTGGGAGTGACAAACATGTTTTTAAAGACCTGTGTTTTTTCTCAATACACTTTTAAAAGTTTTTAATTGTTTCATATCTGGTCAGATCTTTAAGAACCTCATTTTAATTTGTATGTATGGGTGTTTCGGCATTGGCCACCGAAAAATGGATCAAAAACGATCTGTTTTTTGGTGATCCGTCCTCCCCCTGATTTGACGGATCTGAAGGGCCCTCGCGTGTCTCCACACATGGGGGGGGCTGGATTCTGGAGGAAGGATGGAGTGGGTGCTGTGCGGACGCATCAGCACCCATTCTAAAAGTCCTCCGGCTCGCGCACCGGCGACACCACCACCGGAGGACTGGAGCACGCAGCTGCCAGTCACCACATGTTTCTGGCGGTGCCCAGTGTGCGGGGGAAGGGCTTTGGAACCAGGCAGTCCTACTTCCGCCCTTCCCAACATGGCAGGTGGAGGGAATCCGTCCCTTCACCTGGCTGTGTGCAGAAGCGTCCTGGCAAAGAGATGGATGTAAGACCTGATTTTTCGGATTTTTCAGGTCTTACATTTAATCTAGATTTTGGTGGCAAAACCAGTTTTAAAAACCGGTCTTGCACGCCAAAATGTGGAAGCGGCCTCTGTAAAGGGCCGTAAAAGAGGACTCCAATGTGGAAGCCGCTTAAGGTAAGTCCCTGTTCCCTCCCACACCATTTTCCTTTTGTATCTTGTCTCTTTAGATTGTAAGCCTGAAGGCAGGGACCTCTCTAAGATTAATATAATATTGTAACCCACCCTGAGACATCTGGGTATAAGGCAGGATAGAAATACAAATAAATAAATAAATATTATACACACATCAGTAACCCATGATTGTCCTTCTGCCCATTGTCTAAACCTTCCATGAATTAGTCCAACTTGGACCAGATCCAGACTGTTCTCAAACGCATACCAATTATTTAGGTATATAAATTGGCAAATTCCAGTCTCACCACTTTTCCCTCTTCCCTCCTCCTGCTACATTACAGAAGGAAGCAATAATAATTTTTCACCCTTCATGTTATTCCAAAACAATGCCAGAAGTGGATGTATCTTTCTGCTTAACAGTAGGGCTAACAGTGTGATGATGTATGCAAATGAGAGTGAGAATCATATTTGTGTAATCTTGGAGAAGGAAATTTGATTGTAATGCAGAGTGTCCTGTATTTCTACCTAAATTATAGCAATTATTTCTAAATTTCCATCCAAGCAGAAAAACAAATCTATGAAAATCTATGCCATCTTTTATCTTTGTCATCGTTGCTGGCATGCAAAATGAACACAGCACAAACAATTAAAACCTGAAAGTTGATTAAATCAATTATAAACTACCATACCCAGTACAGTATATCATACATATGATGTTTTAAGGTGTAATCTGCACTCAGCATATTGGAAATTAGTTGAAGGGAGGAAAGAATACATCAAACCACAGAAAACATTATCAGAACAGTTAATGCAACTGGGAAGGAAGAAGAAGAAGAAGAGTTGGCTTTTCTACCCCACTTTTCTCATCCCTCTAAGGGGACTCAGAGTGGCTGACAACCCTTCTGTTCTTCTCCACACAACAGAACACCCTGTGAGGTGGGTGGGGCTGTGAGAGCTCAGAAGAGAGCTGTGACTAGGTACAGCAGAGAAACATTTAACACAGCTGCCCTGAGTCAGCTAGGTAGGTCAGTCAGGTGCTTACCTTCTGTATAATTACTGGTGTCTTGTAACCTATCTTTGCTGTTATGCCATTCTCTTGTTTAATGCTGTATGCCTTATTCCTAGTTCCTGTGTAAGTATGTATTATAAGGAATGCAAGGAAGGTACTGTTTTTGTTTAGCATTAGCTGATGTTTGGTAAGCCTGTATTATTCGCCTCTCCCACATTATTTGTTAGTTAGTGCTTCCTTTGCATGCACTGAAATAAACCTTTATGTTCAAGAATTGACCTACAGCCTGCTCCAGTTTATGACATCACTGAAATCTGCGCATCTACACTGCAAGAAAACTGTAGTCAAGCCATTTTCTCTGACACAGCTTCCATGTAGAAGGGTGGCACTGTTTTGAATGTTTCAAAAACCATTTGAGAGGGGTTCTGCACATCCCTAGTATATGAATAGACACCCAGTTGTCAGCATGTTTCTTTTTAATTTCCAGGCAGCCCTTTGTTTTGACTTCACTTTTTCTTCTACCCCCTCTCTCCCTTTGCATATATATTTACTAGGGGTGTGCACGAATGCATTTCTGATATTCAATTAGGAACAAATTGAATGTTTGAAAATCCATATTTGTATGAATAGATCACATTCGAATGTGGTAAAATCCTATCTGATACAAATCTATTTGAACATATAATTGAAATGGAGCTGACATATAGAATGCAAGTCAGGGGTTCCTTCCCTTAATAGTTGCGTGCAAGAGGGAATTTTAGCAACTGCCTAAATTGCAAGCTATACCTGTTACTAAAGAGAGAGAAACCTGGGCTGAATTCGCACTTAGGCCTCTGGTATGCAATTAGGACAGCTCTGGTACAGATATTCTATACCAGAGCTATACCAGAGCTGTCCTAATTGTATGTCAGAGGCCTAAGGGCGAATTCAGCCCTGGACCTGGATTCACCCTTGGCGATGCCAGAAGAAGTGGTTCATTTAGATTTTTGAAATTCCGGTTCGGATCTGAATGTCAATATTTGTCTAATTTGTTAGAAACTCCATGGTGAAAAATCATGGGGAGGGGAAACAGAAAGGAAAAAAAAATAAAAATAAAAATAAAAACACTAACAGGTTTCCCCACATTTCAGCACCTCACTTTCACAATGTACTACAATTCATAGTATGCTGTGGCTACATATGTAGCCATGGTTGTACTGATATACTGCTTTCAAAGACTGCTTTGTTCAGTCTTGTGCACTGGACATGACATGAGAGTGAGAGGAGCCCAGGCCAATTAATGGTGGGTGGATGGTGCCTGAGACATGTCCATGTCATTTCTAGGGCACAGCTGGGGCAAATGACACCCCCACAAAGTGGACCAGAAGAAGTAGAGCTGGCTTTTCTACCCCGCTTTTCTCGCCTATTTAAGGGGACCCAAAGCAGCTGACAAAGCTTCTATTCTTCTCCCCACAACAGAACATCCTGTGAGGTAGGTTGGGCTGTGAGAGCTCAGCAGAGAGCTGTGACTAGCCCAAGGTCACCCAGCTGGCTTTGTGGGGGAGGGTGGAATCAAACCCAGTATTCTCAGATAAGAGTCCAACTCCCTAACCGCTAGACCAAACTGGCTACTATTCTGGACCAGAATAGTAGGACTGCTTTAGACAAGGTGAAGGAGAGTACAGAAATGGTCTTTGCTCAGTGCTCCAGATCCAAATGAACCATTTCTTCTGGAAGGACATGCCATCACCAAGGGGGAATTCAGGTCCAGGGCCTCTGACATGCAATAAGGACAGCTCTGGTATAGCTCTGGTATAGAATATCTGTACCAGAGCTGTCCTAATTGCATACCAGAGGCCTAAGTGTGAATTCAGCCCAGGTTTCTCTCTCTTTAGTAACTGTATAGAAGAAGGATTTTCAACAGGTATAGCTTGCAATTTAGGCAGTTGATGCTAAAATTCCCTCTTGCAAGCAACTATTAAGGGAAGGAACCCCTGACTTGCATTTGATATGACAGCTGTATTTCAATTATAGTTATTTTGATTTACTGTTCCACCATGACCAGCATCACTTTCAGTTTTTCTCCTCTCCTTTTCCTTCTTTTCCGCATCTCTCTCTCTCTCTGCAGCCCAGAAAAGTAAGAAATACTGGAGGAGTGTGCCAGGCAATTATTTTTCAATTACTCTGAGGGGCGGGGGAGGACTAGGGAACACCCAGTTGTCTTTGAACTTGGATATAATGAGTTCCCAAAGTTCTTTAGCTAGTGTGTTTTGTTGGTGGTTCTTTGAATTTTGAAGGTTTACACTCCGGAAGAGAACATTTCCATTGCAGATGGCTGTTTCCAGTGATTCCTTCCAAATTGGTACATATTCATTTTACAGTGGTGTGGCTGGTGATCCACTGATAGTTGATGGTCCTTTGAAAAAAAGAAAATCTCTAGTGACCAGGGGTGTCCCTAGCCTTACAAGAGTTGTCCTTTTAATAATGTATTCTCCAATTTATTTCAATACCCTGGCAAGCCGGCCTCGAAACAACACCCAATATGCCAATTAATGTTAATATTGTGTCTCGCAAGGGGAAGCTAAATAGGAAAGAATGCAATTAGAACCATTGTCATCTGAATAGGGGAATACACCTATGACATCCCTCCCATGCACGGTGAGCATGCTTCTACTGCTGAGTTTTCTTTTCCTTTGATCTCTGCTTATGATAATACCACAAACAAATTATTAACACTGTCAAGCAAATCATCTTTATTAGTTCCACTTCTCCTACATTCCTGTTCATGGCTACATGGGTGCACACACACACACACACAAGCAGATTTTGCCCACACAGTTACCTTTGTCTTCTCCCCACCCCCACCCCCGAGATTTCTGCCTCTTTGTGATTTGATTGTTCCAATGACCTCAATCAAAAGGCAATTACTCAGTCAGGGCAGAAGGTAATTATTCTCATCAAGAAGAGACTGAATGCACCTGAATAGACAGCTGCAGTTCTTCCAGGGACTACATTAGGATGCTGGAAATTGCCTTCGCTAATTTGTGATGCATGTCAAATTTATGATAAAAACCCGATCTGTTTGCAGGACAGCCCTGTGCCCCAGAAGTATGGCAGTTTCCTGTTTCATTCCAGCCACTCCCACCGCAGAGAGAAGCCACAATGGCAGCTTGTTGCTGTGATCAAACACTTGACATGTCGCAGCAGGCTGCCAACTTAAAATGCAGCCACAACGTCAAAAAATAAAATGAAATCCAGATATAAATGTGTTATGATATCAGAAAACACTGGGAGTATTATAACATGGAGTTCCAACCCCACCACTCTAAGGTGATTAGATAGAAAGAGAGGTGTGTAGAAATAATTTATTGCAGAGAGGCCAATATGTGGAAATATTATTCAGGTAGGCTGAGAGACGGAATATCTCTTCTACTACAAATCTTAACGTAGCGATTTCTGGAACCGGGGAGGGAAACCAATGTTATTCAGCATTTCAAATGAAGATTTTTTATTTCTATTTTTAAATTGCATTAATGATTCGTCAGACTCTTTGTGCATAGGAGCACAAACATTATTTAGGGTGTTATTCAGTATTCCTGCCCTTCCCTCCCGCCCAAAATAACAGAGCTGCGGCTGGCACTAATTTTGCTCTAGATGCTCTTGATATGAAATGCATTCATTTTAGAATCAGCAGCATTTCTTCAGGTTGATTGATGCCCTCCAAAGGAAATATGGATGTCTTGCTTCAGTTTTCACATGGGGTATATCAAGTCACAATTTCCACTCTTAATCCTCTCGTTTTATGTCTGTGTGGGAGAGGGGAGTGAAGATCAGGGATGGAGTGGGCATTTGCATCTTGAATACCTGTCCCATCCCAAAATTATCTGGCATTTCACTAAGTGTCTGGTAAGTCTGAATACCACTGTACCACTGGAGATTAGGGATGTGCATGGATATTCAAAAATTCAAAAATCCGATTCAAATTCAACAAACATTGACATTCAAATTCGAATCAGATTTTCAAAAATCTGGATTTTTGAATCTGGATCGAATCTGGATTTTTGAAAATCTGATACGGATTTTTGAATAATTCAATTGAATTCATCATCGTATATTGCATCCAAATATCATGTCTATTTGCACTTAGAAAAACGGGATGCAAACAGATTGGAAAATTGGATACAAATTTTCCCAACAATCCATATCATTCAATTCAAATTGGATTTTCAAAAATATTGATCCGGATAATGCGGATTCGAATCAGATTTTCAAAAATCCAGATTTTAGAATTTCGATTTGAATAGAATATTTGAATATTCAATTTGAATCAAATGCAAATGCAAAAAATGCATTCATGCACATCCCTAGTGGTGATTGCCTCACAGCAGCAATGGTCATTTGTGCTGGCCATTTTTGCAGTGACCAGATGATGCAGTGCACAACTGTTGCAGCACCCTAATCCCAGTTGCACGGAAGTAATATGAAGGGTGTGTGCCAGAGAGTGCTGGCAGTGTTCTAGGCACTGTGGACCAAATTTAGCACTCTACAACTATAAGAACATAAGAACTTAGAGGAGCCCTGCTGGATCAGCTTACAGCCCATCTTGTCCAGCATCCTGTCTCATACAGTGGCCCATCAATTGTTTATGGGCATCTCAAGCAGAAGATAAGGGCAAAACCTTCACTTGCTCTCGAATCACAGCAAATGGCCTTTGGAGGCATCCTACCTGTCCTCTCAGCCTGGAGGATGTACTTAGACATTCATTCTAGTAGCCATTGATACATCTGTCCTCCATGAATTTGTTTAACCTTTTCTTAAAGCTGTCTAGGCTGGTTGCTGTTACCACTTCTTCTGGCAGCAAATTCCATAGACTGATGACACTTTGGATGAAGAAATACTTCGCTTATTTGATCTGGCTATCCAGGCCAGGGGATGGTCCCACATGCTTGGAGCCATTTTTGGAACAGAAGTGGCTCTGTCTGGTGTGGATGCTCCAAACAGGAGAATTCCTGGACCTCTCCTTTTGCTTAAACGTAAAAAGGCCCACTGAGAGATCTTGCCTTTGTCTTCTGCTTGTAAATGCCCAGAAGCATTGTGTGAGACAAGATGGTGAACTAGACAGTCTTTTTATGTTTGTATGTCCTTATTTTTTAGAGGTACAACTCTAGGAAGCAAATGTTAATACTTTGTTTCTAACTTCTCTGGAAGTTGTATCAAATCTGATATCCCTGAGAAACATAAATGGCACCAATCCGTTGCTGTGTTCTTGCTGTGTTGCTGCTTAGTGCAATCAAGTTGTCTTTATCTCTCAGTGACTGCATGGATAAATGTGCCCAATTTTATCTTGCCATTTGTATGGTCTTGTGGGTCTTCCAGGGATATTCTAGTAGACCCTGTATGCAACTTCCATGGAACATGCCTTAGAGTGCAACACAGGAAAGGTTTTGGGGCCAGGTTTTGGGCTAGGAATGGGAAAGGCACTAAAGAGCATCCCAGGAGCTATCCAAACGACAACAGCCCATCAAAGGTCCTGGCTCTCTATGACAGTGAAATTTAGATTAAATACAGATGAGCCTCAAGGAAATTAAGTGGGGAACTCATTATTAAATACATAGTGACCACCATTTTTAGGTATAGCTGCAACCACTCAGAGGCAGAGAACTTCGGAGTTCATGAGTACTGATATCATATGACATGGATGTGCCCATGACAAGATTAGTAATTGTGGCCACTGTGCATAATTTCTTCAGGCCTCACTTGTATGTAACCTGGATCTCACTCTCATATAGAGGCCTGATCTTTGGTGGGAAGAACCCAATAGTCCATACCCTTTCTGCTCCATCTGAACCTATCAAACTGGCCAAATGCCTGGATGTGCACATCTGTAAAAAGCATGAAGCGCTGTCTAGCTCGAAGGCAATAACTGTGGAGAGAGAATTTTCACATTTTTGCTTCCTAACTGGTTATTCAGATCTAGAGGAAGCCTAGTTTACTCTGTGTGGTGTGGTGGTGGCATGGTTGCCACCAGAAGAACAGCAGGAAGTATTCACTTAGCATCTGTTTAGTCCTGCAGTGCTTTAACAAGTGTTTGTGTTAAGATGGTGGCTGATTGTATAAGGCTGTGTGTGGACTTGCACTTTGCTAGTGTATGAACTGTGACACAAGGAACCAGGGGTGAGCAGTCCCTATGCCTTTACTGTTTGAACCACAGTGTCATCAGGGCATTGTGCACATCTCACCTCTGGCAGTTCACTAGATTTACAGACAAATCCCATTTCTGCACCTGTAGATTTGGCATCAGGAATTATCAGCCCTTGTTTTCTTGTATTCAGTAGATGTTTTCCACAGGGAGGTAATTTATTTCTTCCTGCAAAATTCTCAACACTGTTGATCTAATTTTATATGAGTGACACCTGTCTTTACTGTATATCATGAAAAAAGTTACAATCTTCCCCTCCTCTGCTGTGAATGCTTGGAAAAAGATGTTACTGCTATGATTACAGATACAATAGAAATAATTTATATTGCAGTGTTGACTCTTTTCTGTATTTTGGGTCCTACATTAGGCTACAGACTGCTTCATTTGTAAAACTTCTCTAATTTTAAAAAATTCCAGATTTGATGCCTGTAAATTTATTTCAATTAACAGTAGGATTAAATAAAAATGGCAACCAAGTTGTCTAACGATGTGCACAAATGTGTTTTTGACATTCGAATCCGAGTAGATTCGAACGTCATAAAATTCAATTCAGATATTTAAGATTCAAATGTTTTAAATTCTGATTCGAATCTGTAACATTTGAATCCGTATGTTCAAATGTTAGGTTCATATTTAAAGATACGAATATTGACAACATTCGTATCTGTTATATGTATCTGTGCGGATGCCAGAAAAATCCATATGCATCCCGTATTATCCCGCACGTATGCTGTTTTAATCCAGTATTTTAAGTGCAAGATACAGATAATTTTTGGGCAGATTCGTATATGACAGATACAAATCTACAGATTTGAATCATTTGAAAATCTGTATCGGATTTTCAAAAATCCGTATTCAAGTTCAAATATCAAATATGGATTTTCAAAAATCTGATTGAAGTTCAAATGTCAAAATTTGTTGGATTCGAATCCAATATTCAAGTTTTGGAATATTCGAGCACATCCTTAAAGTGGACCTTGCATTTTGAATCTTTTATTTCTAGTTATTTCTGTATCCAGATTTGTTAATTTTTGTTCTTCAGTTTTGTTTTTAATCTTCTATTTACTTATTTTATTTTATACTGTTAACTTTTCTGAGACTACAAAAGAGGGTGGAATAAAAATGCAATCAATAAAAATAAAAGAGAAAGTAAATCCCAAACCAGCAGTCTTTGAGCCTAGAAATTCATACTTCTCTGCATTTTGTGATATAGTTGGGAAAAGTGTGTTTACACAAAATCGCATACTAGCATAAGATTAAAAGGTCTATTGCAGGAGATTTTTCTTTTCACAATGACTTTTAAAAAGTTGTACACAAGGGGCGGGGAGCAACAAAGGCTGGGTGACACCTTTACTTTAAACCATCTTCAGTCCATCTTCAGGTCTGACTGTTCACGCCTTTTCATTTGTCCAAATGGAAGGTAGAAAGTCCACAAATAGAACATATAGAAATGAAAAGATGTGAGCAGTCAGATCTGAAAAGGGACAAGAAGGTTTACAGTGGTGTGACCACAGTCAAAGAAGAGGTGGCTAATAAGTCCCATCCTTCCTGACAATTACATTCATGAAATGGAATAGATGGTTGTTATAACACAACCCTGGCTACCTCAAATGGCAACTTGTTGAGAAAAACAGATGATGATGGTAGCAAAGTAGGCAGTGGGTAAAGGCTTTGGCTTTTTCTACACTTATCTTGGAAATAGTCTAGCCTTCTCCTGGGTCTTCCTTTTCTCCGCTCTGGTGTGGAGTAGAGAGGTCCTGACCACTGATAGCCTGTTGTGTTTGCATTGGGTGCAATGTGGCAAGTGGCCAAATGTCTGCCTAGGCTGGGGTACAGGTTTTTACAGGCCTACTGACAGCCCAGGTATATTTGGAATACAACAGGGAGATATATGGAACACTAGACATGAAATGGGGATCCATTTCAGTGGTGCACCAAATTGTGCCACTGAAATCCCCCCCCCCCGAGCCTTTAAGACCAGGAACTTTAGTTCTTGGCTTTCAGAGCCCTCCTGTTAGGCTCCAAACGTAGCATGGGCTTTGGGGCAGAATGGAGCTCATCCTGGAACAGGCAATCCAAGTGCAGATGGCCCTTTCAAGGTCCAATGGACTTTCCCAGCCTGGAACTGCTCTGGTCAGAGGGGTTCCATACAGACTGCTCCTTCTCTACACAAATGCAGAAACAGCCTTTGAGTGGACCTGCACCCATCACCCATTTAAAATCTTCACCCACCCATCAGTTTTGCTTGAGTTGTACTGGGTATCCCGGTCTTAAAGTTTTAAGGCATTATTCCACAAATTGGAAGAGCTTGCCTATTACCTCTGTGAAGAAAACAAGTACTTGCACGCAGGGGAAGGAAATGCGCCTCGACTCTCTGCAGAATTTGTAGTTCTTAATAATGAGAGAGAACTGTGGACTTCCACTGTTCCTCCTTCGTCTACCTACCTGGGGCTTTCTAATATTAGGCTGTTAAGGGACAGGACACTGCACTGAGTATTCATTGCTTTTCTAATAATAAACAGCGAAGAGCAGCTATAAATGTCTTCTGCAGAAGTGGTTGAGAGATGAATATAATGAACACACAGAGGGGGGACATTTTAAAGCCAGTGTGTGGCACCAGTAGGCACCAAACCAATTATGCAAATAATGCGCACATCACTCATACAGTGTTTTGCAGATCAGCAAGTGCCATAAAGTTCGCTCTAATGAGAACTTTTGCTGACTGCTACCAAGGGAAGAGAATCCCGTGATATTTTTTATTAAAAAAGGATTTCTTCCCCCTTATCCCTTTAAGGCAACCATTTCCATTCATTTGTTTTCTTCTTGGAAAACTGGAAATTTAACTATATAGAATGACAAATCCACAAAGTGTACAAGAGTTAGAGGCTGCATCCCATGGGGTAGATTCAGGGCAGACTTAATGCGAATCGTAGTTCACATTAAGAAGTCCCCATGGTAATCAAGGACAGTGCGGGTTCAAGCTGAACCCGCTTGTTCCCATGAAAAGCTTGGTAAGCCTCTGCATTGGGGAACCATTGTTTTCTTCACCCCCCTGGGTGCAAGCATGACCCCCTTGCCTCATGGCGCTATCGGGCAGGCATGCCTGGGTAAGAGCTTGCATTAGCAAATGAGTGCCTGAACTCAGCTGATCAACTGTCAGACAGAGGTATGGGGGCTATCAAGTGCATGAGCAGAGCTCCAGTAAAATAAAACAGCCATGGCTTTCAATTATTTTACTGGAGCTCCACTCATGTGCTTGACAGCCACTATACCTGTCTGACAGCTGATCAGCTGAGTGCAGGGAAGCTGTCAGGTGCTCGTTTGCTAAAGCAATTTACTCAGGCGTGCCTGCCCAATTGCGCCATGTGGCAAGGGGGGACAGTTGTGATTGCAGTGCGCACAGCCAGGACAGCGAACCCCCACCCATTAATTCTGCGATCAGCTCTGCAATAACCTGGAAGCATTCCCATGTCCCCAGGATAACCCGTTCTTGCCTCCTAATTCAGGACAAGAACAGTTAGAAAGGGGGGGTTGCTCCGGGGGTTTGCCTTTTGTGGTGCATGTAGCCCAAATTAGAGCTTTGCATGGGGACTCTCCCAAAGGCCCTTTCTGCACTTAGCTCCAGGAGTCCTGGATTGGGGGGCTCCAGATTAGCTCAGACCACTAATTTGGATCATGGGACAGTGTGAATGGGATCACCCCCATCTGCACTGATGGCACTGATTCAGTTATCCATGCTGCATTTATTTATTTGCAGGAAATGTATCTGTAGATTGCAGGAAAATGACTCTTTCTGAAAAAACAAAACAAAACTCCGATTATCTGCTTTTTAAAATCATAAATCCTTAAGCTTCTGCTGCTCTGAAGCAAAATCCAGTGACAACTTGCTTTGTTGTGTGAGCTAGTCACATGCTTTAATTTGGCCCAGGAGAGATGTGATAGCCTCTGTTTTTATAGCAACCTTCCAAATAATTTAAACATATTTTCTTCTGGGAGAAGATGAACAAACAATTATTAACTGAATAGTAACCAAGAAAAATTAAGCCAGTTTATTTCACCTCTCTGGAAAACTGTAGGAGCCAGTGCCTAGGGCGGAAGACCAATACTTCTCTTGCAATGTCAACACATATTAAAAGGAGATGGGTTTTGCTGGCTGATTGTCTAAGTTCTCCAGTAATTTTTTTTGTACCATTTACATGCAATTTACCACTTAAATGCTTTTAATTATGCTAGGATTAATGCATTCATTATCACAGATAATTCTGATATTTTGGGCATGCTCTTTCACTAGGTTTCCTCTTAAAGATGGAGGTGGTTCCTTCCCATGTGCTAATAGTGGCACCTCCTTGTCTCCATTTCTGAGTGCAGAAGCATTTTCAGCAATGGTCCATTAATGGTGGAGGATTAATGGTCCATTAAGGGTGAAGGATAATTGGGCAGCACAATTACTGTGAGGCTCCAAGTGGTGAAGTGGTGGCAGAAGATCCTTAGTGCAGTGGTTCTCAACCTGGGGGTCGGGACCCCTTTGGGGGTCGAACTGCCCTTTCAGAGGGGTTGCGACAAGTCTCCCACCACCCTTCCCTCCCACCTTTCAGCTGCTCCGCCCCCGTGGTTGGGGGTCCCCACAACATGAGAAACTCCATTAAGGGGTTGCGGCATTAGGAAGGTTGAGAACCGCTGCCTTAGCGGGTGACATTGCCCACTAAGTGGAGACATGTCCTTTGTCTCTACAATCATGGAGGATGATACCCTAGTGGATGGACACCTGCAAAAAGTGTTCACCCCACATTTATGGGTGCTTCCTAGTATCCACTATGATGTGTGCAAATAACAAAGTAGGACATAAGGTGTTTGTTCTTTGAGTGCAAGTTTTAAACTCTTGTCATCTACTTGGCAAACCTCTGCTGGGAGGCTGTTCCAAAGCTGGGGGCCACAACAAAAAAGGCCCTCTCATGTGCTTTGACTCCTTAGACTTCTGTGGGTAACAGAACTCTATGAATGCCCTCACTTTTTAATATTAAGGTATGAGCAGATCTGTATGGGAAAAGATAGTCCTTCAGATATTTGAGGCCTAAGCCATTTATTGTTTTAGATGTCAATGTCAACCTCTTGAATTGGGCTCAATAGTGACTTGTGCAGTAAGTTGTGCAGTGTAATGCATGTCCAGCTAAGTCTATAACACTAAATCCAGCTTTTGACCCATCTTAGTCCCACATAAAACAATGAATGGTGCAGGAGCCCTGGATTATTTTATTTATTGAAAACAATTTAACACAGATTTTTGAGTACATGGAGTTTGCTGCTAACGTTGAAGGCCTAATTCTTATTTCTGCTCCTTTAAAAAATTGCCACTGTAGTTTCTCAAAATATTCTAGGAATCCTGCTTGGTGACCTTCGGCTAGTCACAGCTTTATTCTGAGCTCTTATAGTCCCACCTACCTCACAGGGTGTTCTGTTGTAAAGAGTAGAAAGCTTTGTCAGCTGCTTTGAGACCCCATAAATGGGTGAGAAAAGAGGAGTAGAAAAGACAACTCTTCTTCTTCTTCTTCTTCTTCTTCTTCTTCTTCTTCTTCTTCTTCTTCTTCTTCTTCTTCTTCTTCTTCTTCTTCTTCTTCTTCTTCTTCCTGGACTGGGCAGTTTGCTCCCTCCCTTTAATTTAACAAGAAAATGTCAAGCTACACTGCTAATATGTCCAATTGAATATGCACACCTTAGGCTCTGCAAATTACTCTCACTCCACAAGCGATGGCATTGGGGCTGAAAAACCCTTCAGACTTCGCCTTTCCTTGGGCAGCAGTAACATAAATTTTGTCCAAATCTTTATGTGTCACCTTTTGCCCCTTGCCCAGCAGCTTTCTACAGTTCAGTCCTGACACACGGTCACTTTTCAGCAAATTGGAAATACCTGCGCCATTGGAAATAATAGGGTAAAACTGGATCCTATCACAATAATGTCATTCTCCAGATTTGAAATTCCTAGTGATCTTAGCAGACAATTGGATATAATGAATGTGAATTGATGGACAGCAACCAGGCTCTGCTTTAGAATAGGTGCCAATGCTAGTGGCCATTGTCCTGTGTTCTCTATCAGACGCACGAACCTGTGACTGAAAAGTTCATGAGACATATGCTCTGTCTGCTTATTTTATCGTGAGGCTGGTTCTTTGAATTAAAAGGAAAGTAAAAATAGAAAAAGAGACATAGAGATTATGAAAACAGCAGATACATCTACACATCACGACTGGGGAAGGAGGAAACCTCTTCTATCAGAGCATTTATGCATCTGTTCCACTCCATGTTGGCTTTTAGCCTCTACTGCAGCTTTATCATGGAAGTAATGCTATCCTTAAGCCAAACTGTGCAATAGAGATTTGGACAGCCCCCTGGGGCAGCTGTGCCAGGGTGGAAGTCTACAGCTGGCCTGGAGGTGATATACCATACCATACCATACCATACCATAAAACATAACATAACATAATATAACATAACATAACATAACATAACATAGATATGTGGAAACAGCATGCTTCAGCGGTCTGGTATACTAAAGGGGGGATTTTTTAGTAGCACTCCAGGAACTGCCACCAGAAATGGTTCTGTCACAAAAACCAACCACACTGGAAACTCCAAAGAAGGGAACATTTTGTTCCTGACCTTCAGATCTGTGCTGCTGCCTCCAAGGATTCTCTGGACACAGTGGAAAGTACTGGAGTGGCTCTCTTTTGTTCCACTGGCAACCTACCTCAGCTTGGGACAGGAACTAGGGTACGGTAGCCCTTCCTGCCCCAGAGCACAGCACACAAGTGCAGAAAAGTGCTCTGAAAGATCACCAGTCAAAGCTTTAGATTACTGACTGATAATACGAGAAAAATCAACTTTTAAACAAAACAAACTGTGTTGTGTTCTTCCCCCAACCCCCCAAAAAGGCAGTTTACAGATTGCTTATTTCTATAATGAAAACAGAAGTTAGCTTGTTAAATATGCAGTGCCTTTTATTAGTTCTTAGATTGTGCCTTGAGTTATAAGAAAGGAAGTTCGAAGAGTCCACATGTCCCTCAAGGCCATTGGCAGAGAATCAAGAGCAAATGAAGGTTTCTGCCAGAGATGCTCATAAGCGATTGGTGGGCCATTGTGTGAGACAGGGTGGTTGACTACATAGGCTGTGGCCTGATCCAGCAGGGCTCCTATTATCTCCTTATGTACTTGATAACCTAATGAGCAAAGTGGTTTTTTAGCTGGTTTTAAGGTTCATACTCAGAAACCAAAAAAAAAAAAAAAAAAAAAAAAAGTTAATTTCCATGGTTGGAATCAGAAGGCCCGAATGTTCCTGACCCACTGATTCTGCTCACTGGTCTGTCAGAGCAGAAAGGCCCATAGAGGAGGGCTGGATTTACCCAATATAAAGTTCTATTTTGCTGCATCTGTTTTGGTCTGGACTAAAGAATGGGTAACACCAACAAATAAACAATTGGGTTTATTTGTTCTGGGTTATATCCCATAATAGTGACCTGCCAACTGCATGCTAATAAAGATTAGGGCAGGCCTCAGGTGACATATAATCTGGAATAAGGCCCATTGCAGAAAGGGTCTTACAGAGATATGGGGTGTTTTCACACTTCCCTTCCATCTGCTGGATGGCAAAGGAGTGCAATTAACCAATGTTGACTAGCCCTTGTATTTCCAGTTCTAGTCAACTTTGGTCATCCCCGATCCCCCACCCCTGCAATCAAATACTTACCTTATTCAATCTGCAGTCCGGTCCTTTTCTGGGTGCCGCCATTTTGGCTGTGGCACACTCTGCAATTGTGCACGCATCAGCATGGTTGTTCAAGGTGCCAGCACACTTGTGTGACACCTCAAATGACCCTGGAGCAATGGAAGAAGAGTCAGTACTCCTGCATTGGACACTTGAGGTAGATCTCTGGTTGACATTGGTTAAGGTGTGGAGCACAGTTTAATTCCCCACACCTGAACAACAGTTAATGCACTTCTGGTGAGGGTGGGTACACTTGGAGGCTGTAACAGCCTACTCCATGTGCATATGCTCTTCACCAGAGGTTCACTAATCATGCACTAGAAGCTGTAGCATGAATATGCCAATGAACTGAGATGTGGTTGGCATGATTATCTATGGTACGACAAAGTTAAAGTTAATGTAGATTTCAAGAATCATTATGCCTTATTGAAAATCTGGTTTAAGTATAAGCCTAGATAATATTCAAAATTACTCCTGTGGATCTCTCCACAGGAAGTGCACTTTAAATGAGAAATACTAGAAAAATAAAGATGTTTGACATACCAAGACTTGTTGGAGAATAAAGATTGTGATTTGAAAATGAAATCGAGGGAACAATTAAAGAAGGATATAAAATTCAGTGGTTCCCATACCTACAACTAGTGGAGAGATTTATAATAAAGGATCAGGAGGTATAGAACAAAACAAAGCAGAAGTTGAATGTAATTATAAATGGGAGATGAACATATTATTACTAAACTGTATAAACTGTTGTTGAAAGTTGAGATAAATAAATCAAAGAGCGTATGAAAGTGGGCAAAATGTTTGGTTAGAATATTCAAAGAGTAGGAAAATAGATGGTTAAAAGAACTGAAGTGGTCAATATATACACTTAAAGACACCCATTTACAAGATGACTTAACACATGACTCCAGAAGTATCTGATATGTACTTTTTACCACATGTGGCGAATACCTCATAAAGCAAAATCATTCTGGATACTACTGTATATAATCATCCAAAGAAAGGATGCTAGACCTGAATATTGGGGATATGCATGAAGCACATTTTCCCCCTTCGATTTGATTCAAATCAATGGGGGGATGTTTGGCTTTGTGTGAATTTCCCCTTTGTGGATATTGGGGGCTTGTGCTTCATGCACTAACATTTGTCAAAAGGTTGTGCTCAAAGGTAACCTCCCATCCCTTCCTTTGCATCTTGCCTCATCCCCCCATTTGCCTTTTACCACTGCTGCCGTCACTGCCACTGCTATCTCACACTCCTCAAAAGCTCAACCTTCCAGAAGTGCGCACACAGCTGAACTGACCACCCCCATTCAGGAATAGAAAAGACAAAAAAGTGTGTGTTTTCCAGGATTTTCCTTCAAATATGTGCAGTTAAAAATAATACACAGCTGTAAACATCTAACACAGATGTTAGCATGGTGTCATGAAATGCAGAAAAGTGCAATTTACATTCCACAGAGGCATTATAACATTGGGTGACCGTGCTCCAGTAGTTTATCAGCTTAAATTACAATTTCCTTTCACTTGGCAGAAGTTGCCCAGCACAGCTTGGAGGATCATAACTTGGCTATCCCAATAATTGAGAAATGTCCCCTGTAGGATATAATATGGGCACCCTATTGGCCTTCTAAAGCTATAAGGCCTTACTTTAGGGATGTGCACAAATATCTGTAACATTTGTTATTTGGATGAATTTGGATGAATGTGGACATTCATACATAAATCGAATGTTATGACATTTGTACATTAACATTGTATAAATACGAATATTTTGGACCATTTGTATGAATAGTTCATACATTCATTAAACTGGGGATAGGTATTGGATATGTATCGATATGTATACATTCATATAGGATACGTATCCAATACATATCCTATCTGTATGTGTTGGTATAGGATACATAGCTGATACATTAGTATAGGATCTGTATGCAGGATCCATATGCATGCGTATTGGATATTCATATGAATTCAATACATTCGTATTGAATAGAATCGTACCACATTCAAAGGGGATCTATTAAAATGAATCCAAATCGGATGCCAAAAACCCATTTGTGCAGTTCCCTGCCTTACTTCTCAAGCCTCCTCCACCCAAACTTTATTTGTTTAGTTTCCTCATGCTCATTCTACAACTTCTCTATGCCCTTAAGTCATGGGCCTTGGAAGATACAGTTTGAAAAAGATTTTCCAAGCACTGGTTTTATGAATCTGCATATGTTACTATTCGTCTTGCTGGCTTATTAAGCTTTCCTATAGCCCACCATTCTTGCAAAATGCATTTTATTGAGCGAATCACATTTGAAAGATCTGTGGAGGTAGTTGCGGATATACATATTTTTACTCGTGAAGATAGCAGCATATTCTAGATAATCCTGAAATTAGAGGACATGACAGGGAATATGTTCTCCCAAATTACTGGAATGTATTATCAAGGCAGTTTACTTTTGCAGGAAGGGCTTGAATTTTCCAGGCTATTTAAGACTAGCATTAATTAGTTAAAAATTGCACTGTGTCATTATCTTGCTTTAAACGGCTTGTAATTTCCTAGAAGATCAAAGAAAAATTGATAGAGTGCGTCTGGGGCATTGTACGTGTTACCTATAAAATGATTTGCATTAAAGACAAAACCTCCAGCAATACACAGAGTATTTTTTGGCACCTTTGTGTTGTATTGACAAAATTGTTCAAATCCTTAACTTGTTCTTCAGCAAGTAAATATTAGTTGGCATCCCCCTTGAGCAAGGCACTCAAACATGATACCAATGAATCAATTTAATTTTGTTTTGGTTTTTAAAAGATCACTATCTTCCTGCCAAATAACCTCTTAATGCCCCAGTGATTCTGGAATAAAGCAGCACACTGGAATACTGAAAGTTAGGGGTATGAAATATAAACATCACACCATGAACCCTGCTCTGCAAGAAGTTCAGCAGATTGTGATATGTGCAAGCACACTGAAATCAAAATCTTTATTTTATTATATTTATCCTGCCCTATACCCAAGTTATAATAAGGTCTCAGGTTACAATAAAGCCTCAGCCAAAGGCTAAATAAAGTACAGGGACGTGACAGGCAGTAGCTCACTGATCTAGGGGTGATTTTGCACTTCTCTTCTTGTCTGCTGGATGAGAAAGGAGCACAATCACCCAACGTCGACTAATGCTCACACTTGCACACCCTATTCACTTACACCCCATGCCCTGCGTGATCAGTCACTCACCTGTGACCAGTCCCAGGGCCAGTCCACTTCAGGGCACCGCCATTTTGTTTGCGGTGCCCTCCATGACTCTGGGTGTGTCAGCACCATAGCTATGATGATGCTAACACTCTGTGGACCCACAGTCGCATCTATAGTCATTTGAGGTGCCAGTGTGCTCATGTGGCACCTCAGACAACCTTGGAGCACCGGAAAAAGTGCAGATGCTCACTGTTGGACACACCAGGAAAGTAATTAGTTAAGGTTAGTAAAGGTGTGGAGCACAGTTTCATGCTCCACACTTAGTGCATCATTAGGGAACCTCTGGGAAGGCAGGGGACGCCTGTACATTTTAATGGCCTCCTTAAGGTGCAGATGCTCTTCCCCAGAAGTTCCTTAATCATGCACTATGGGCTCTAGTGCGAATAGGCCTAAGGTGCCTGCAGGCAGGGGCCTGGTGAATCCTGACCACAGAGATGCAAATTGTTCTTCACTGTGCCAATGCAAGGCCTGCTGAGGGTTACTGCATATTCTTTCAACCAGTCCTCACCTAGCCTGCACTCATGTTCACCCATATTGGTATGGGCCATTTCCTCTGTTTGTGTCTCTTCCAGGCAAACAGAGCCTGGGGCAGGGCAGGACAGGACAGCTCCAGTTGCATGCTGTATCACCTGGGCACCACAGCAATGGTGTTGTCCATGCCTGTTGCCATGGCAATGCGATTGCCATGATTGCACTTGCTTAGTACTTGGGGAAATGCTGCGTAAATTTTGGATACATCATGCATCTTGAAGTGCAGATGCTCAATGCATCCAAGTACCTCAGGAGCATTTGGGAAGCTGTGAAATAGGAATGTGCACAAATATTCATAGGCATTCGAAATCCTATTGAATGTGCCAAATTTTGACATTCAAACTTGAATAGAATGTCCAAAAATTCAAATGTAAGCATTCAAATCAAATTTTGACATTTGAATCTACTTATTCTCATTATTTAGGACATTCGTATGTGTACAGGTTCATACATGATGTGTACTTAAAGATATGCATCTTTCCCGCATCTGTACACATTTGAACGGATCCATACAGGACAAAAATGGGTTGCATATGGGATAACTATGGGATGAATACAGATGTGGACCAATGCGTATGGATGTGAACGGATATGGGGAAGATGTGTATGTGCACATACAAATGTTGTAGACATTTGTATGTGCAGATTCAAATCAAACTTTCAAACAAATAGATTTGAATTTGGTAAATAGGAATCCAATCTTGTTAAATTTGAACTTAAAATATTCAAATCAAATCAGATTTTTGGGTATTCAATTCGATTCAAATAGAATGTCAAAAAAAATCTGTGCACATCTCTAGTGTGAAAAGGCCCTTTACCAGAAACCGATTCCCAAGAGAATTCAATTTGGTTCAGTGCTTGGACAACAGATCCTGAGAGATACAGTATACCTATACCTTGGCTGTGTTCAGACATAACACTGTAGTACTGTGTGGCCCTTGTGTTCCCAAGACTTCTCTAATCCACCTTTTCTAGCAGAGGGTGTTGAGGAGAGGGAAGAGGCGCAGACTGATGTGTGAACAATCCCACCTCAGAGCCTTCTCTAAACTGTTTCTAAGGCATCTCATGTTTTTTTCTCTGTCTGTCTTGAAAAGACTGGGGGGATTGTGACAGTCCTCAAATACTTCAAATGTCAAAGAGAAGATTATCATATGTTTAATATCATCTTAGATTTCAAGGCAAATAATAACAGTCTTAAGTTAGGCAGGAACGCCAGATTCTAGTTGAATAACAGGAATGAAAATTGTTACAGAATAAATTCTATCAGGGGACTGAGAAGTGGTACTTTTCCTTCACTGGGTGTTTTGAAGAAGAAGAAGAAGAAGAAGAAGAAGAAGAAGAAGAAGAAGAAGAAGAAGAAGAAGAAGAAGAAGAAGAAGAAGAAGAAGAAGAAGAAGAGTTGGCTTTTCTACCCCGCTTTTCTTATCCATTTAAGAGGACTCAAAGCTGGTGGCAAAGCTTTTCTATTCTTCTCTGCACAACAGAACACCCTGTGAGGTAGGTTGGGCTGTGAGAGTTCAGAAGAGAGCTGTGACTAGCCCGAGGTCACCCAGCTGGCTTCCTGGGGGAGGGCGGAATTGAACCCGATATACCCAGATAAGAGTCCGACTCCCTAACCACTAGACCAAACTGGCTCACCAAACTGTTGATGATGGGCCCACTGTGGACTAAAATGGTCCTTAAAATATGGTATACAAAGCATGTAGTTTCTTCATATCTGACAGTGGGATTTCAGTAGTTCACTCTCTCTTGCTGACAAACCTGAGAAAAAAAGAATTGGCTGTTGGAGCAATTCTGTGCAAGAAAGAAACACCACTCAAGGGAAACCTAATCAGTATTAAGGACTCATTTGTTTCCCCTGTATAGCAGTCAAGCATTGTTGTAGTTAATGAACACGACAACAATTCCAAGGTAGATTCTTATGGCTGAATGTAGATTTTGACCATGGTATTTCAACATTTGACCAGAGACTAGAAGTGCAGAAAAGGTGTAAAGAAGAAATGGAATGTCATTAGCCAGCTGACAGGTTTCTATTGCAATTCTATCTCAAGTTCCACAGACCATAACTTATAATCAGACATTCATTTCATTAACGCAAGTTTACAAAAGCTGCATCTTATGAACTAATATAAAGGTTCTTAGAGATTCATACTCATTTGATATTTACAGTGCATTTGTCATCTGAACAGAGATGGGTAGACAGACAGACATATTTATGAGAAAGATGAAGGAAAAACTAGAGAAAGCCGCTTGCCAAATGTATTGTATTAGGCAGAATTGCTAGTGAAGTGACATATTAAACAAGATAGTCGACAAATGGAAGAGGATTTTATACGCTGAGTGAAGTTTCATTTCTGTTTTCTGCTTTCTAAATCACAAAGTTTTATACACTTCTTCTCTTATTAACCTGGAGGCAGCTGATTTCTAAGAGTTCATTTAATGAATAATCCAAGCAGCATTTGCTGAACCATCGGTATTAAATAACTACCTGAGTACATGTACAGCGCTTTAGAAATAAACTAATAATAATAATAATAACTACCACCCAGTTGCTAATACCTTCTTTTCGGGAAAGGTGCTGAAGAGCGTGCTGTTTATTTCCATCTCTGACTGGAGGATGCAGTTTATATACTTATATTTATTTATTTATTTACATTTTTATCCTGCCCTGTACCCTGGGGTTCCTGGGCAGGTAAGAACATTGAAAATCAAACATTATTAAAGCAATAACAGTATGTATTAAAAAACAATAGCATCTGCAAGTGGGAAGACAAAAGTGTGTCCCCATTTAACCAAAGGCCAGGGCAAAGAGGTGTATCTTCACTTCCTTCCTAAACATGTCCAGTGAATAGAGACCTATTTCAGTCTGCCACAGCATAGAGACTTTCTTGGTCAGATGGATAGATGTTCTTCATTGAGCGAGGGGCAAAGGTAATGCAAGCTTGTTGGTTCTCCCTGATATTTCAGTGCCTTTTGATATCATGGTTAATGATACCTTCTTGAGTGATTCTGGAGGCTGGGACATGGGGACAGGAAAGTAGATGTATGCCAGTTTGATCCCCAGTGTCTCAACAGAACTAGGCAATGGCAAACCACTTCAACGAAAACAGCATAGAAGGGCTCATACAGGTGTCCCATGCAGTCAACCAGAAGTTGGTCACAACTTGATGGTACCCAAGAAGAACAACAATCTGAGAGCAGCAATGGGCAACCTTTGCTCAACACCTTCGGAATTGTAATGTCAAGTTTTGTCCCCAGTAATATTTATCATCTATATGAACTTGCTAGGTGAGGCCATCAACAGATCTGGAGTAAACTTCCACCAGTTTGCTGATGGCACCCAATTGTATCTCTCAGTGTCTTCTGCATCAGGGGATGTTTAATGGATCATTAATGGTCTGGATGTATGTGGACCAGTAAACTGAAACTGAAGCCAAACAAGATGGAGATATAGGGTGTTTTTTCACTGTCACTAAAAGTACCCATTAAGTACCCATTAATGGGTATGTAATGACATTTTTTTACCCATTAATGGGTACTTCTAGTGACAGTGGAAAAACACCTACTATGTACCATGAGGTCCTGAGCCAAGGAGGTTAGAGAGTACTCTGTATGGGATTATCCTTGAAGACAGTCCATAACCTGTTTGACTGCTGGTGGGAGTTTCTGGCCAGACTTGTATCATGTTGTTCTTGCAAGATTTGCACTGGTTGCTTATTCACTACTGTCCCCAATTTAAGGTGTCTATGTTAACATATGAATCTCTAAAAGGCTTTGGCCCTGAACACTGAAGGAGTGCATTCTCCAGTATAAACCTGCTTATGTATTAAGATTACAAGAAGCCCTTTTTGATGTTCCACCACTCTCAGAAATATGAGGGACAGTAGCATCTGAAAGGGTCTTTACTGTGGTGGACCCCAGGTATGCCAGGTGGCAATGCTGTATGGTTTTCAACCCTTTGATGTTTAGTAGCTTCCACTGAATGTCTTCCTGCCACAGTGGGAGAGTTATATTTTAAATGTGATTTGGCTGAATGCATGTCTTTATTGATTTTATTAAATGTTCTAATGCACCTTGGAACCTTAAGATGTAAGAATGCAAACCTGCCCATTCAAATGTGTTTGCATTTATGACAATCCAGTAGGGATGTGCATGAATATTCATAACATCCTTATTCATACAGATTTGGATGAATTTGGACATTCGTATGCAGATCAATGTTACAACATTTGTACATTGATGTTCATATGGATACAAATGTTTCAGAACATTTGTACAAAGCTTCGGAACATCCATGAAATAGAGAGGTGGGGAAGTGGCTGCACCAGTCACATCTGCAACAGATCCAGAGTGAATTTGACATGGTTTAAGAGTGGATTCAGGGTGGATTTGACACTTTCAGAGCTGATATGTTATAGGATACGTATCAGATACATATTGGATATGTATGCATTTGTATTGGATATTTATATGAATTTGTAAGAATATATTTGTATTGAATAGAATCCTACCACATTCAGATATGAACCAAATGCAAAAACAAACATCTGTGCCTATCCCTACAATCCACTGCAAGTACCTGAAATTTAAGGCAATGCTCTTCAGCATCGCTGGGACAATTCATCCACAGCTCAGTTTAATTATGGACTGCAACTGCAAACAGAAGCAACAACATGTATTGATTAAAGGTAGAGTTGCTGGAGAAATCCACATTGCAATGGTTATTAGAGCAAGGCATCTCTGCTCTGAGGTTGTGAGCGTGTCCTTGAACCAAGCGCATAGCAATATGATAGCATTATGCAAACAAACATTTTTCCACTGCAATCTCGACACGCACAGGAATATTGTTCTGTAAACTGTAAATTGGGTTGTTATCGCATGGCTTTATCCATTACTTTAAAGATTTGCCTACATGAACTCAAAACCTGACACTCATTAGGCTTAGGAAACTGGGGGAAAACATTTTTCTGAACTAGTCCTAGATCAGTATTGTCTACATGAACTGGTTCTCTAGCAGGGACATAGCAAAGGTAGAAAAACACAGAGTACAATAGAGAACACCAAGCTCAGGATCTATCTAAATGTTCCCAATGCACCCTACCTTTGTTTCCCAAGGAGAAAGGGTGCAGGCTTGTTAGGAGGGAGAGAAGAAGAGAGTTCCTACTCTAGGGACCAAGAAGGGCATCTCTACCATGAAAAGGAGCTTCAGGCGGAGTTCTGTAGTGCACAGTGGAATGCAGAAACAGAACTATAAGACACGTCTATATAGGTAAGAAACCTGGACAAAGCTTTGCTTTTTTTCATTTGGGTAAAATATGCAAGGAACCAATGCAACAGGGACCAAACTGCAATTGTAGAACTTTAAAGTGCTCTGCATCTGGAACGCGTGGAAGACATCCTGGAATGGGCTGGGATGCAAACCCGGCCGCGGCAATGCGAATGCTGCGTTCCAGGCTGTCTTCTGCGCGTTCCAAAAGGCCAAGTGCAAAAGGCCCCTGGTCTTTTCACACTTATCCCTCCGAGATACTCAGGGATGCCCCTGCCATTAAAAAAACCCCACAATTTAAAAGCTATTAAACAATTAATCAGTTTAAAAGAAAATGCTACCCCCTCAACTGGCCCCAAACTAGGATATTTTATTTTCTCCTATAAAATACCTCACAGTCTCAATATGGGAATTCATGCAATATGCGGAATTGTTTCTGACTAACCCACCATCTCTGTTAAGCTTCCACGGATTTGTACCAGGTAGGGATGTGCACGAATATTTGCAACATTTGAATGCATATAAATTTCTACAAATTCGGACATTCAGATTCAAATAGAATGTTGGCACATTTAAAGACTGACATTCAAATTTGAATCAAATGCTTTGGAACATTTGTATGAAGCTTTCTTGCATTCATGAACATGGGAAAGTGGCTGCACCAGTCACATCTGCAACAAATCCACAGTGGATTCGAAGTAGATTGAGAGAGGATTCAGAGTGGATTCAGAGTGGATTTGACACATTCAGAGTGGATACATAGAGGATACATAGGACATGTAGGGGATTTGTATCGAGCATTCGTATTGAGTCTGTATCAAACATTTGTATCAAATTCAAATCCCACCATATTAGAAGGGGATTTATTCAAACGTATACAAATTTATTTTTGCCTTCACAATACTTGTTAAATTTCACTTTTTTCTAAGCATGACGTAGGTTCAAAACCTCTCTTATTGTCTTCCTGGTAAAGGTTCTGCCCTTTATAGAAAATATATTAAGACTTTCTAAAACTAAGTGTCTGCTAGCGTCACAACATTTTTGAATTCAGGCATTTATTATCTGCAAAAGGGAGAATTAATATGCTTCTTTGTGTGTGTATAGAGTGAGAGAGAGTGTATATAGTCTCTAAGCAACCATTTCCCCATTCCCTTCCCCTTTCCTATGTAAAATGCAGCCAATTAAAGAAATGCACAGAATGAAAAATTACTGCTACAGTGAGTTAACTTTTTTATTTAAAAAAAACCCTCCTCTCACCAAAGAGGAAATGCACCCTGTCACTCATTTTTAATTGCAACCTCAGATATTTCAACAGCAAAAAAGAAGACAACTCCCTGCGGTGATATCAGACAATGACATTTACAAAACGTTGTTGATTTTATTTCGATCTCCTTGCCATGTTTGCCAGGACCAGTGAGTATCAGCAAGGTGGGCAAGGTGAAATTTACAATCAAGATTATTCTTTTACAAAGTTAAAGAAAATTACTATTGCAGTTTTACATTGAGTACTTGCTATCATAATTCTAATATACTTCATTGACAGCCGCTTCTTTTTGTTTTGTGCTTAAGAAAATATTTTCTTGTTGTGTGCCTCCTTGGAATGTTTAGTATAGGTAGAAATGTGTCAGACTGGCTAAGGTTCAAACTGGTTCAAATTTGAACAGAGGTGTTGGATAAAGTTTGAGTTCAAACAGGACTTTCTGTCAGTTCAAAAACAGAGTTTGAATTAAAAAATATAACATAATCTGTTTGATCAAGGTTTGAAGGTTTTCAAATAAAACATAAGAACATAAGAGGAAACCTGCTGGATCAGGCCACAGCCCATCTAGTCCAGCATCCTGTCTCACACGGTGGCCCACCGATTGCCCATTGCCATCTTAAGCAGAAGACAAGGGCAAACCTTCTCCTGCTCTCAGATCCAAGCAAATGGCCTTAGAGGCATCCTACTTGTCCCCCCAGCCTGTCATCCATAAATTTGTCTAACCCTTCCTCAAAGCCATATAGGCTGGTTGCTGTTACCACCTCTTCTGGCAGCAAATTCCATAGACTGATGAACCTCTGGGTAAAGAAATACTTCCCCATTTCTGATCTGACTCTCCTACCCATCAGCTTCATAGAGTGCCCCCTGATTCTAGTGTTGTGTGATAGAGAAAATAAAATTATCTCTACCCACCTTTTCTATAGCATACCATGCATGATTTTATATACTTCATTCAGGTCCCCTCTTAAACGTCATCTTTCCAGGCTCAGGATGCCTAGACTCAAATATCCTATTGGAGGCATCACAGAAAGTGGGAATTCAAGGTGCACAATATAGCTGTAATGCTTCTAAAATCTAGAAAGGTAGCACCTCACCCCAAGCTCCAGAGACTTTGCAGCTTCACAGTGATCCTGCCCATGCCTCCATGTAATCCAGATGAGTGGGCCCAATTATTCCAGATCCTCTGATCTGGATTAACACAATGCAAGTACAGAAAAGGTCTTTGACCAGAAAAAAGACTCATTTTATATGACAATCCCATTTTACAAGATAATGACAACAGCAAGAAACAAGAGGCCAATTTCCACTTGGCCCTGTAGCAGATGATAAGGTGCATCTGCACTTGCAAGAAGCATTTACAACAAAGATAGCCTCCTGCCTTATCAGATGATACCCTACAGTCTACTAGTGCTGGTGCACAAAATCATGTACCACACACATTCCAACCCTAACCTTTCCCATCCCATTCCTTACCTAAAACATCCAGTGCCATGACCTTTCAGACCATTTCCAGTGCGAGGGGGCATCTGAGGTGCTCCGCAAGTGCACAGGCACAACAGATGATCCCAAACGTGACTGTGCATGAACAGAGGATCACTCCCTCCTCATGGCGCCAGTGCTGTGCTCCAGAAACAAGATGGCAGTGCCCTACTGGTGATCGGGCATGCGCCCAGACACATGTAAGTCTCTGGGTGTGGGGGACTTAGTGTAACATATACTAGCATTCCCAAGTGCCAATGCTCAGACACATTAGTCTTCACTCACTTTTCCCATCCAGTAGACAGAAAGCCAGGTGTGGAAACTCCTAGGTTTGAGCTTTAAAAACTAAGGACACTAAGTTTTGTAAATTTTGAAAGGAAAATACTACACATGACGTTATTGGGAAAAGGTCCCCACCAGCAAAGGCCCAGTGCAAAGGAGAAGTAACCTGTTTTTGTGTTTACATTAATCCTTTTTCTTCATATTTATCCTTATTTATATTATTCTCGTTTTCACCTTCCAGATGTGTACACTAGCAATATTTGTGTAATTTCCAATTTGTAGTCTCAGGAAACTTATACAGTGCTTTGTTTTTTGTGGCCATTATCATATGACTGATATGGTTGAGAATCAACTTATGGTGACAATTATTAAGCAGCAAAACTTTGAAGTTGATATCCTACTCACTTTTAGCCATTATTATTACTATTATTACTATTACTATTATTACTATCATCATCATCATCAGTCCCTAAGGGTGCTTCCGCATAGGGCCTTAAAACACATATAAAGATATATATAAGACACATACGAGACACACAGAATACTTACCTTCCACACAGGGGGCTGGATCCAGGACTCTTCATGCAGCTGCTTCTGCACTCCGGTGTGCAAGATCTGACCCTAATCGGGTCTTGCCGCCGAAGAATCCGGCCTCCAGGAAGACCTCCAAAATTAGGTGTTCCATCTGGCCCCTCGCCTCGATCTGGTTGGAAGCAGGATGCTTCTGCACCCAAAGAGGTGAGGGGCCAGATTTTCTGGTGGTTGCCATCTTGGGAAGGGCAGAAGTAAGCTGGTCTGCCTTCTTTTGCCCTTCCCCCATGCACCGCACATTGCCGGAAACACGCAGTGACCGGCAGCTGTATGTTCCAGGCCCATGGCTCCGGGGGGCAGTGTCGGTGGCATGGGAGGCCGGATGCCCTTTGGAGTGGATGCTGCAGCCTCTGTGCAGCACCCAGGGGATCTGGCCACCCAATCTGGCTGCCCTGCACATGTGTGAACATGCAGGAGGCCTCCAAAGATCCATCTCTATTCGAGATGGATCCTCAAGAGGCCGGATTGCCAGGAAACGAATTTTCTTTAATTTGCTTCCTGGCGGCAGGTGTGGATGCACCCTAAATGTCTTTCCACGTACTATCACCTAATTGTTTTTCCCTACAGAAATTCAGGAATAGAACATGCATTTTCTTCAAGCTCTATTACTTACTTGCACAATGACAGTTTTGACTTTATCCAACTTTGCTCTTCCTGCAAAGGCAATTAATCCTGCTGAGATTCAGGCATGCTGAACAATGGGCATTATGCAGTGAACAGTGGGCATTATGCAGAGATACAGATGTGGCTCCGGTGAAGGAACACAGCAAGGGAGACCTTTCCCCTGCTGAAAGCTGGTTTAATGTTGGCCAGTGCAGGTGAGTGCAGCCAGAAGCCTCACTAGCTTTTAGCAGAGGGAGGAGCTTCTAGGTATGCTAACCTGTACCACTACCACCGCAGATATGTTTAACCCTAACTGGGGATGTGCACAATCCCCTCCCCAACAATCAAGCCACTTCAAAAAGTGGTAGGCCTCTGTACCCATTCCAAATCTGTTCCGAATCCACTCCAAATCTTTAAACAAAGGCACAAAACATTTCGATTTACATGTGGAGGCCAGTCCTTGATTATAGCCAATAACTGTTTCAAATGCAACGTTTTGAACCTTTACAATTAGTATGAATTCCCCCATTCCTAATCCTAGGGCTTGCCTGCCTGTTGCCATGCATTGGAGATGAGAAACGGAGACTGATAGACTGCAAAAGTGCCTCTTCCCTTGAAGCATTGGAACAGCACTAGCCATTCTGCCTGGCCCTCTGTATTAACGCAAAACAAACCAATAAACAAACAAGGGTATTTTAGATTCCAGAGCAACAGTAACCTTCCAGAGAGCACGATTATGTTCCAAGAGAAAGAATGAGACACAAAAATCCATTCCTGCTCACTCTCTTTTTTTGTATATGAATTCAGCTCAGGGGATTTTGCATCAAACCCCAATATTTTCAGTTGAGTAAACATGCCGTCTGCATTATTAAGCATTAAACAGATGTTATATACTAGAGATACCCAACTGGATTGGGTTGGAAAACAGGCTAGGGGAAAAAAAATCAGTTTAAATTGAAGCAGAAGGGGAAAATCTGTATGAAATTCTTTTCAGGACAAACAAACCCCACTCTGAATAATTTGTGGATAAAAAATACATTCCCCCCTCCCCCCGCTGCATGTTTTCTTCATAGCTTTGAGTAGTGAAAGCAGGACAGTAGGCTTCTGTACTACTACAAGCAGGTGTAGCCATGGTTTAGGAGCCAGAGTCTACCGATATATCTAGGCTTAATCAAAACATATCCATGTGGAAGTAGAAAAATCCCTTGTGTGAAGTCCATCAGGTGGATGTTACTGTCCCTTCCACAATGGGTTGGCAGATGGACCAAACAGGGCCCCTGGAATGGCCCAAATGTACTACAGATGCTGGAGGGAGCTATGGCACAAAAATAGTACAATAACCCACCTCATGGACTGCATTTAAGCTATAAATACAGCATTCCAGGCTGGTATACCAGATGAGTGGTTTGTATGGATTAAAGACTAGCGAAAGAATAGGAAGGAATGAGTTTTCATGAAATCTGGGATGTAATATGCAGATTCACTAATGTGAATATGCAGATTCACTAGCGTTTGGAATGTGGTAAGCTTACTGTTTGCCGCCAAAGGGACATACTTTTTGATGACTAAATGATTTAGAGTTTAGATGAACAAGGGAAGCTTCAAAGAAAGAAAGAAAGAAAGATTTCCAAAACTGGGTGAAGAATTCAGAGATATCAGGTGTTGTCTTGCATACTGAAGAAAATAAATGGGCAAACCCTGCCACTTAAGGTCTGGAGTGTTTGCAAGGAAGCACTGCAACCCTTACATCAGCAAGGGTGCTGTCTGAAATGTTGACCGTCAATCCTAGAGTCACAAGCATCACAGCTGGTGAACTTTCATTCCATGCCTTCCATGTTTCTGAGTGCGACTGTTTTCACAAACTTAGGAATTGACCCCAGAAGTCGTAGTGAGAAATAGCACAGATGGTGGGTGCTCTAAATATGTTGGCTTGTGGCAAATGAAGCCATGGAAACACCCAGCAGTACCAAGGGGAAGGTGTTCCAGCTGTGATTTGTGCACACTAGGGATGTGCACAAATATTTGAATATATTCAAAATTCAATCGGATCGACTGAATTTCAACATTCAAATTGAATGTCCTTAAATTTGAATTTAAAGTTTTGATCCGAATTTCAAATTTTGGATCTATTCATCTGAATTATTCAGACATTCGTATGCGTACGGGTTCAAACACAATGTGCACTTGAAGAGCCACACAGTTCCCACATCTGTACACATTTCTACAGATCCATATGGGATGAAAACAGGTTGCATATGGGAGAACTACAGGATGTATATGGATGTTACAGGTGGATATGTACAGACCTGGGAAGATGCGTACGGGCATCTATGAATGTTGTCAACATTTGTAAGAGCAAATTCGAATGAAAAATTTCAGCAAATAGATTTGAATTTGCTTAATTTGAATCTAATTTGGTTAAATTTGAATTTCACAGATTTGAATCAAATCAATTTTTTTAGTATTTGATTCAAACTGAATTAAATCCCAAAAATTGCATTCATGCACACAGGTATCACATACCACAGGAGTAAATAAGACTTCATTCTGAAGCAACAAGCTTCTGTTTTTATCTCTTTTTGATTATGAATCTTTGCAGCTGTGGAGAATCTGAAAGGAAGACCACTAGATGGTGCTCAAAGCTCGCAGAAGAAACAGGATGTGGTACTTCTGAACCCTGACAGGGTGCCTTTCTCAGAGACAGAGGGTGTTTTTCCACTGTCACTAGAAGTACCCATTAATGAGAGGACACCTCAAAAAAGCAATAAGCTGTTTTCCTTCATTTCGTTTTCATTTCCATTTTATGCAAATTTGCCTGAGGATGTTTACAACAAACAGAAAATATACAATGCAAAATAATAATAAAAACATTATAATAAAAGTACATTATAAAAATTTCACATCATACAAAACATTGGAAAATAGGCCAAAACACACACACGCACAAAAAAATTTGAGGCAGCTGAGGCAAAGTGGAGTCCAGAGCTGCTTACAAGAGGGACCCAGTCCCGCAACAATAACCTCTTCCAAGATGACCACACCCAGCTGGATTAAAGGTGATCACAGCATGGTTGAAAGCCATCCATCCATCCATCCATCCATCCATCCATCCATCCATCCATCCATCCATCCATCCATCCATCCATCCATCCATCCATCCATCCATCCATCCATCCATCCATGCGTACTTCTCCTTGTCTGTCCTAACTTTCCTGCCCATTATCTTCATAAAGTGTCCCCTGGTTCTAGTGTTATGCAATAGAGAAAAGTATTTTTCTCTGTCTACCTCCTCCCACCCCCCCATATCATTTTATGTACTTCAGTTCTATTTAGGGATGGAATCCAAATTTGAAAGAAGGCTGAATACTGATTTTAGAGTTTTGAGAATATTTGAATTTGTGAGTACGGCTTATTATTATTATTTGTTTGTTTTATTTAATTATTCTGTGCACAAATGTATTCCTCCAAACTGTAAAGTCATTTTCATTTCATCTCTATGAGGATCTGCACACCTCCTTCTGGCCCATTCTGCTTGTAATAGTCCTATATTCGTTGCATAATTGGTATTACAATGGTGTATAGGCAAACTGGCATGTTTACTTCTCCTCTGAATGAATGCAAATCTAGCTACGATAAATTAAAATAAAGCCAAGGTAAGTACCAAGCTGCAACAGCATTAACAGAAAGTTCTCTCTCACTGAATCCTTTGAGTAATATATGTTGTAAAAACATTGTGATCCCACAGTGCAGTTGGGGTCATTCTATGTACATGTGTTGATGATACCACTTCAGCAGAAATGAAGTTTCATTATCTCGTAACAGAGATTCAAGAGAAAAGCATAAATACAACACATTGATTTTTTTTCCCACAGGCTTTGCAAACAAACTATTCAATTGAGTTAAAAGCCACTTAGTTTTTTTTTAAAAAAACCCAAACAATTATCACCTTAATTAAAACCCTGATTTATGGCAAAGATCGCTGCTGCACTTCAAGTGACAGTCCTGCATACACAGCTAAAATTATTTGCCCTATAAGCAAGTTCAGTGTACCTGCCAGCGTCCAGAGCAATGGGATGTGCATGGATATTGGAAAATTCAAAAATCCATTGTGAATCCAAATCGGATCTTTGAAAATCTGAATTTCTGATTTGTGATCTGGATTTGTGAAAATCTGATACAGATTTTTGAATGATTCGACTGAATTCAACATCGTATATCACATTTGAATATCGGGTCTATTTGCACATATAACACGGGATGCAAAAGGAACGTAAACGCGATGAAAAAGGGATGAGAATGGATTTGAAAATTGGATACAAATGTTCCTGACATTTGTATCATTCTAGTCAAATTGAATTTTCAAAAATACATATCCGGATAATCTAAATTCAAATTGGAGTTTTGAAAGTCCGGATTTTTGAATTTCAGTTTGAATTGAATATTTTATTTGAAATGGATTTGAATGCAAGCAATGCATTCATGCACATCCCTACTTAGTATCAGGATTGAAACTCTTTGCAGCCCCATTGGCACTAGAGGAGACCTTGAAAGAGTCACTGCTATCTCATAGGGCTGTTATGAGGAGAAAACTGAGGAGCCATTTGTGAGCTTTTTGGGAAAATGTGGGACTTAAATACTATAAATAACAAAGACACTTTATGTATGGCCCTTTCGGCTCTGGGACTTATTCTGAATTGTATTCCAGAGTAGAAGCATTCCATCTCCATCAGTGTGCAGATAGCATGCTCCTTTGAGACACTTTTGGAAAGCATAGGAAAGGACCCCAGAAATCAGCTATTTTGTGTTCTTTTTGAGGTAAAAACCTAGAAGTGTAAAATCTAGAAGTATTCTGGGGCTAAGTTTGGATTGCTAGACATGTTCACGGCAATCCCAGGATAGCCTTAGGATATTAGGACTATTTCCTGCAATATTACTATAGTGGGAAAAATAACTCTCAACATACATTTTCCCACTATAGCAATGTGTCCTTACCTGTCTGGATGCTGCAGCTAGGAGTCGCCATCTTGAAATGGTAGCTGCACATTCACATATGGTGCTGATCACATACTTTTGTGCTGTCAAAATACCCAGATGCATGCATCACACCATCACTGAAGCAAGTACCAGACAAGATGAGAGTTGGAGAAAGTGGTATGAGACTGATTTCCCCCACTCTAACATTAAAACACTTATGCCTGAATGTTTGCATGATGGTGTGGAAATGTGTAGTGCTCATGTCTTTCTTGCATTAGCACTATCCTCTATGGTGGCTGAAGTCTTGGGAGCACTTTTATCAATTTGTTCTCAGTGAATTTCTGCTGTACCTCTCTGTTTCCCCTCCCATGGAGAAAGAGGACACATTTGGGAGTTCCCAGCAATGCAGCTTGTGAATTTTACAGGCTCTCTAAGATGCAAAATAGTCTATAAAATCTTTTTTACTTGGAATTTGCTTGTCTGAGTGTCCCTGGTGGGTGCCATCCACTAGAACCTCTATCTTGCCTTCTCTTGAATTTGCTTTTAATGTTCTTTTAATGTTAGAACATAAAATCATAAGAGGATCTCCACTGGATCAGGCCACAGCCCATCTAGTCTGACATCCTGTCCCACCAATTGCTTATGGACTCTCAAGCAGAAGACAAAGGCAAATTCTCGAATCCCAGCAAATGGGCTTTAGAGTCATCCTGCCTGTCTCCCAAACCTGAGACGTTTTCGCACACGGGGGTTTGGAACGCGCGGGAGACAGCTTCGGGCGCAGCATTCGCTTTGCTGCGGCCGAGTTTGCGTCCCGGCATGTCCGGAGCTGTCTTCCGCGCGTTCCAAATGTAGAGCGCTTTAAACTGCTCTACATGCGTTCGGGCACGCACGAACTGCCCGCAGGCGTTCGGGAGAAGCGTTCGCGCATGCTTCTCTCTCCCTAACAGCCGCGGGCTTGCTTCCCCTGCCGGCGCAGCTTTGACAATCAGCTGTTTTCAGCCAGCGCTGGCTGCGGGAGCCTCCTCAGCTGTCTCCCCGCCCCTTGCCGTCGTTTGCTGGCTAAGACAGCTCACGACGCTTTGAGCATTCGCACACGGGCGCTCCGGAATGCGTTTACACGCATCCCTGTGCCCCTCTGTGTGAATGCTCAAAGCGTCGTGAGCTGTCTTAGGCTTCCCATCCTACTCCCGTTCCAAACGGAATGGGAGTAATGCGAAAATCCCTCTGGAGGATATACCTAGGCATTCATCCATTCATCCCTGCTGCCACCAGCTACACTGCTGAATCTGCTCCAAATCTAAGAAACCACAAGAAAACTTTGCAAATTTAACAAAGCTTCAAATGAATGAACAGATGTTTTTGCTTCACAAGCAAGTGTCTGTTTTTGAATATAGCCAATATATGATTCAAATGCTTCACAATTTGTACAAATTGTGAAGGTGATGAGCATTTTTCATCCATTTCTAGTAGTTGAGCTATGGCAAGAATGCTCACATTCACATAACCACTTAATTTTCACATGAAAATAGTTAAATGAAGTAGGGATGTGCATGAATATTCATAGGCATTCAAAATCAAATTGAATGTGCCAAATTTTGACATTCAAACTCGAAAAGACCATCCCAAAATTCAAATGTAAACATTTGAATCAAATTTTGAATTTTGGATCTATTCGTTCTAATTATCCAGACATTTGTATGTGGATAGGTTTGTACATGATGCGTACTTGAAGGTTCTGCATCTGTCCCACATCTGTACGCATTTGTACGGGTCCATACGAGACAAAATGGGTTGCATACAGGATAACTACAGGATGCATACAGACATGTACAGACGCATACAGATGTGGGGGAGATGTGTACGTGCACATACAAATGTTGTCGACATTCTTATGTGCAGATTCGAATAAAAATTCAAACAAATAGATTCAAATTTGGTAAATTTGAATTGAATCTTGTTAAATTTGAATTTAAAAGTTTCAAATTAAATAGGATTTTCAGGTATATGATTCAATTTAAATAGAATGTCAAAAAAAATTTGTGCATATCTCTAATATGAAGCAAGGACACAAGGGTGGATGGGTTACAAAAAAAAAAACCACAAAAAACTTTGTGTCATTGATTAGTGGGATGTGAATCACCAAAATTTAGAAGGTTCAGCCTGTTTACACGGTGCCTCGAATCCTGAAAGTTATACTGATCTCTAATCTTTTTTTTTCTATCAAAAAAACCTCAGTCTGCCCATCAGAAACACAGTAGTGACCATAGCCAGCAGGCTTTTAGACATCATTTCCTCTGGAGCATTTGATATCCAAACCCCATCTGCAGCGAGTTTGTATAATTACACTGTCAGTTTTTCCAAGCAAGTTCAGAGCAGCCATTGAGAAGAAAAATTCCATTTGAAAATGAAGAAAACCTAATTATTTGCTTTTGTCAAATCCTGCTACATTTAAAAAAAGGCTTTTAGTGAAACAGTAATTCAGCTAATCTGAGCAGCTCCTGAACAAAGCCGTCTGCTCCCCTCCCCACTTGCTTGCATTAACCCAATTGTGCTAGAATACCAAATTCAGATTTACATTAGCTGAATTTTAATTAGGCTTTATTAGTTTTTAAAAGGTAATCTAAGACCAAAGGGGATTGACATTAACTGTGTGCCGACCTGCTCAATTTAATGGAAGCTTTGTGAATGGAGAAAGCATTCTTTCTGTGTCAGTAAAGGTTATAAAATACATGCAGAAATAGTCTCTGTTGCTGGAAACGGAGCTTCTTTACAAAAAGAAACAGCTTTTCTCTGTTGTAGCTTTGATGAGAAAGATGAATTCTTTTTAGAACACCACAAGCAACATTGAGTGTAAGTGCATTTGAGCAATGCACATCAGTACAATAAATGTCAACTCGAGATGCATTAAACTTGTTCCAGTTCAAACCTGTTCAAATTGTCTTTGACGGCCACAGTGAAAGATGTGTCCTAGGGATGTGCACAAATATTTGTCACATTCAAAATTTGTCCGAATTTGGACATTTGAATTCAAATAGAATATTGGTACACTCAAAGGTTGACATTCAAATCTTAACCAAATGTTTCTATACAATCGTACAAAGCTTTGTTACATACATGTACCTGGGGAAGTGGGGAAGCGACCCCAGTCATATCTGCAATGGATTCAAAGCAGATTCAGAGTGGTTTCAAAGAGGATTGAGAGCAGATTTGACATGTTCAGAGTGGATACATAGATGATACATAGCAGATACATAGGAGATTTATAGGTGACTCATTGCGGGGATGTGAATTGGATTTGTATTGAACATTTGAATTGAATTCAAATCCTACCACATTCTAATATGAACAAATATGAATTTACTTGCATTTGATTTGATAGGACTGAACATACACAAAAAAACATTCATGCACATCCCTAGATATGTGCTGTTCCAGCCCTTTGACATCTCTAAAAATCACAGTTAGGTCAGCAGGACAGGGAGCTCTTCAGAACCATTTTGGTAGTGACAGTAATGCTTGGGAAATATCCTCTTCTGGAAGGGAGTTGCCGTGTCAGTGGTGGTGGAAGGAAGACCTGGGATGAGAATAAATGCACAAACTGGAGACTGATGTGACCCGGACTTGCCACACCCAATTCCTGGGATCTATAAATTAAGGCTATTGCAGGCAGTGAATGTGACTTCTTGGCAATCTCTGGGTTGGAAATTAGTGGGGATAAGGCATGATGGAAAAGTAGCTAATTTTTTTTTTTTTTTTTTTTTGCATTGGCTACCCAAATTTCATCTTTTGTGAAACTGGAGGTGAATCTTGAGAACACAGGGAGCCAAAACATCATTCATAGTAAGAACTGCCAGAGCAAATCAAGCACATTCAGTGGTACTGAGGGTGGTTTTAAGGTAATTTTAGTCAATCCCTAAAATAATGTTTGCCTTGAATGGAAGCCATCTTGAAGAACCTCAGTAAAGCCAATACTCAGTAGGACCACTGAGAGAAGGCTATACATATCATTAAAGTACATCTCAGCATGGTTCCACATATGGCCCAGTCACGTTGTAACCTCTTAGTCCATCCCAGGGATGGCAAGGAAGTCAGCTGTCACGATCCCCAGCGTTCCAGCACGTGCCTGCCCTCTCTAGGAGTAGCTGGGCCCTGTTAGGATGCTGAGTTCGTGCAACGGCCAAGTGAGTACTACAGTGTAAAACACAGACACGGGTAGCAAGCGGTCTGAACAGTAAACAGGTTTATTATTATACACAAGCAATACTAGAAAGGAAAATAAGGTTCAGGTATTTGTTGGTTTAAGTCTATGACTCTCTTAAGGTTACCAGCTTCCCAGCCTATCAGCTCCCCTTCTTCTAAAGGAAAATAGTTCCCTTTTTAAAGACAAGCCTCTCCACGTTCCTCACCCTGCTCAGCTCTGCTTCAGCCCAAGCCTAGCCAGTGTACCAGAACATGGCTCCAGATGATCACAAGGCACAGCCCGTCCTTGCTTGACCGATCATCCAGTCTGGTCAGTTGCTAGTGAAGTCTCCCTCAGAGCTACAATCCTCCACGATTGTCTCCTTCTGAAATCACTCAGCCACAAGACCAATGGTCAGCTGCTGGTCCAGCTCTCTCAGGTTCAGCTCTCTTCTGTTCCCTCCACCTCTTGTCCCAGCACAAAGACACAGTCTGCTGTAATCTGTGTTCCTTTATACCTTTTTCCCCTTGGCCCTGATTGGCTGTCACCTCCTAGGGAAAATTGCTGCAATAAAATGCTGCTGGAAACTCCTGATAGAGGTGCCTGTTCCGAACACCTGATTGATGGGAACTCCTCCTCTAGCCCCTCCAGCTCTAAGATCCCCGGACAGCTTTTCCCTCCAAATTTCACTTGCAGCCAATCATTGCACCCGGACCCGCACAGGATTTCCTGCCCTTTTTGCAGCCTGTGCCCAGGGCTTGCAAAAGGCTGTTTGCACAGAGGCTGCCTAATGCAGCTTGCTAGAAGCCTGCAAAGACAGAAAGCAAAGCAGTTTGCAGCCTGTACCCTGAAACCGTCACATCAGCTATAACCAGGTTGTTTTTGGCTTGGAATGGCCTATCCATTCCTACCTGCTACTGCCATCCCTGCCCCCTGCCAAGTCTTCATGCTAAAAGGAAGGCTTCGCAGAAGGTGAGAGTTTTCTTGGCACGATGGTGGGGGTGTTGAGGGAGGGTGGGGGGCATGTGGGAGTTGCATGCCGAGGGGATGGCATGATGGGGGAGTGTTACAGAAGGGTGTGGGCCAATGGAGGGTATTTTAGGAGGGTAAGGAAGCAATGAGGGCAGTGACAGTGGTTGTGGAAGTGCAACATGATGGGTGTGGCAGAATGGTGAGGGGGAAGTAGGGGCAGTGGGAAAAAAAAGTGAGGCAACATGACAGGGGCGAGAGGACAAAAGGTGATGGTGGTGGGAAAGCCCCTTACCACAGCTATGCCAGGCTGAAGCTTACCTTTTTCCAGATGGGAGGATGGGAGGAACACACACATGCACTCATGCACACACACACACACACACTACGCCATTCCAAATATAGAATGATGACCAAGGACAGATCTGGTCAAATGCTTTCCCCACATAAGATATTTTGGCTTTCTGTTTATTATCTCTCCCAGCATTATATTAATATCAGTCTTCTCATTTTCCTTGATCTTCTAGTACTTTCCAGCATTTTAATAAATTTAATGCCTTCAATAAGCTGGTATTTTAATATTATTTATTGGGCTTGTTAAATCTCAGGTGGAAATTTTTATTCTATTTTATGCCTACAGCCCGGGAGAGGATTTCCTTGAAGATTTTTTTTAAAGCTATTCTGTCTAGAGTTTATATTTGGGATATTGAATATTGTTATCTGTTTTATCATGTAAATTACCTAGAAACTCTTGGATAGGCAACTCATAAATTCACAAAATAAAAATAAGGCATTAGTAATAAAAATAAAAATCTTTAGAAATAATGAGAAGAAGGTCCTCAGCTCAGCAGAAAAGCTTTAGAATATATTACGCTCCATCCTTGGCCTAACCAAGAAATATTGTAAAAGTTTCTAGTCTGGGACCATAAGGAGTTGATGCAAGTCCGTGTGGGACCATTGATTTATTGGCAAGAAGTACAAATATGTTTACAGTAGCTACCAGCTTTCAGTGGTGTAGGGAATGGAGATCTTGTGAATGTGATTGTCCGTTAAACCAGTCTTCACATGTCTCCCACTATTCCACACATGGATGGGATCCCTTGGTCTATAATAAGTAGTCTGTCTACCAAGCTGGGACAAATTGCTGCTCTTAGCATGGAACAAGAGCATTCACATTGAGATGGCCTCTTCTACACCAGCTCCCACAGCAGCTCCAAAGATTGTGCAAGCTTCATAGCTGTATTAGGTACCTTCCAGTGGAGCAGCATTTTGATAGTGAGCTTTTTTACACCACCAAAATGGGTTCCTGTGGTATACTAGACCACAGAGTGACATTTTGGGGGCTTTAGTCCAATTCTGCACTGGAAGAAGAGTTGGCTTTTCTAGCCAGCTTTTCTCACCCATTTAAGGGACCTCAAAGTGGCTGACAAACCTTCTGTTCTTCTCCCCACAACAGAACACCCTGTGAGGTAGGTGGGGCTGTGAGAGATCAGAAGAGAGCTGTGACTAGCCCAAGGCCACCCAACTGGCTTCATGGGGGAGGGCAGAATCAAACCTGGTGTTCTCAGAAAAGAGTCCGGCTCCCGAACCACTAGACCAAACTGCATGGAGATGCTGGGGTACAGGACCACCCTTAAACCACAGAAGACTTTGGAAGGGAGCCCATAGACCCGTTCTTGGTCTAGTTTACCAGCAAGTGTGCAATAATCATGATCATTATCACTTTGTAATCATGGCAAGCACGATAGATTGATTCTACTGCCATGAACTTTGCGATATCAAACAAAGGAGTGATCTTAAGCAGAGCTGGGCATGGGCCTTCTTACTCTTAAACTTGTCTTCTCCTCCAAGAGAGGTTGCATCTGAGTTTCTTAGCTATTTCAGTGTGAAGCTGTTAAAGGAAAAGATGGAAAATCATGGCATTAGGTATAATAAATAATAAATAAAAGTGGAGTGACATAAGTTAATGGTGGTCTTTAACATCCAGTTGATCCAATTGAGGTAGCATTGTTAATTGGGTCCAATCCTTAGTGCTACAGAAATGCTAAGAGATAATTTCCTCACTAAAACAAGGCTCTAGCCAAGAGACAACCTTGCACAATTTTGTTTCTAAGTTAAGTCCCACTTCTGATTAGGGCTACAATAGAATATAACCCATTGGAGCACTAGGATCAAGGGGTGGGAACTGGGCATTAGAGTGGCATTCAAGCAGATCTAATTGCTGACCAGTCACCATGAGAGATCCCACTGGACAATTTCAAGCCAACTAACCTCATAACTAGTTGGTACATGGACATTAAAATGAGTGTTCTGAGCAATAGGACCCTCTATAATTCTTAACACAGTGACATCAGAGGTTAGCATTTTAAATTATTTAATTAGATCCATGTGCACTATTAAAGGTTGCAGTATAGGCTAGTTCATTCCACGCCTGATGGTATTTTATGGATATGGATATTGTCCATAATTTTAGAATATTTCTCTATTTTCAGTACAATAACATTTTTTTTCTTTCACGTATTCTAGGATTTAAAGGTACTGTAGGCATGTTTTGTATTTCTCTTGGAAATAAAAAGGAAGAAGATTGAGGCACCAATAAAGAATGTGAGAAATGAATTTCCTTTGTGTAGAGTTTGCTTTTATCTTCAACCAGGTTTTGTTTTCAATTGAAAGGACATTTCAGCACTCTATTCCCCCCCATTCACTATTATTACTTCCTTAGGATCTCAAGCTCAATTGCTTAACAGAACACTTTAGCTGCTTGTATTTTCATTTCATCTTCATGAGCTTTGAACTCAGAATCATTGATTTCTCTAACAGGTTGCCTATCTCTCTTTCTTAAATGTTCTTTCATCATTGTCTCTAAAAGATGAATCATTATGCTTGTGTGTCAACATCTTAGGTCACCGCGGTACAGAAATGTGTATGAAAATCTGACCCACAGTTTACAGTTGGTATAATTTTAGTCCAGACTGATCATTTCATCAGATTCCTGAATTTTATACACAAAGCCACCCCGAATAGGAATTCTAAGCTAGATTTCTCTTCTAGAAGAAGAGTTGGCTTTTCTACCTTGCTTTTCTCACCCATTTAAGGAGGCTCAAAGCGGCTGACAAAGCCTTCTATTCTTCTCCCAACAACAGAACACCCTGTGAGGTAGGTGGGGCTGTGAGAGCTCAGAAGACAGCTGTGACTAGCCCAAGGCCACCCAGCTGGCTTCATGGAGGAATGTGGAATCAAACCCGGTATTCCCAGATTGTAAGACCAATCTTCAAAAAAGGATCCAGAGGTGATCCAGGCAATTACAGACCAGTTAGCTTAACATCAGTTCCATGTAAGATTATGGAAACCATCATTAAAGACAAAATTAGTGTGCATATGGAGGAGCAAGCATTGCTGAGCAAAAGCCAGCATGGCTTCTGCAAAGGTAAATCATGCCTCACAAACTTGTTGGAATTCTTTGAGTGTCAATAAACACGTAGATAAAGGCGAACCAGTAGACATTGTCTATCTGGACTTTCAGAAGGCTTTTGACAAAGTCCCACAACAAAGGCTACTGAGTAAACTCATCAGCCATGGAATAAAAGGACAGGTTCTGTCCTGGAACCAGAGAGTAGTAATAAATGGCCAATTCTCAGGGTGGAAAGAGGTAAAAAGTGGGATCCCCCAAGGCTCAATGTTAGGACCAATGCTTTTTAATTTATTCATCAATGTTCTAGAAGAAGGGGTACATAGTAAAATAGCAAAGTTTGCTGATGATACTAAATTATTAGGGTAGTAAAAACTGAAAGAGATTGCCAAGAGCTCCAGAGGGATCTCTTAGCACTGGGTGACTGTGCAACCAAGTGGCAAATGTGTCTTAATCTTAAGAAGTGCAAACTAATACACATCAGGGCCAAAAATCCATAAACTGATGGGATCTGAGATTTCTGCAGCACACCAGGAAAGGAATCTTGGAGTTTTGGTGGACAGTTCAATGAAAGTGTCAACCCAGTGTGCAGCAGCAGCAAAAAAACAAAAAACAAAAACAAATTCAGTTCTGGGAATAATTAGGAAGTGAATAGAAAATAAGTCAGCAAGTGTCATTTTGCCTCTTTATAAATGTATGGTGAGGCTACATTTGGAATATTGTGTATAATTCTGGTCACCATATCACAAAAAGGATATTGTGGAACTGGAAAAGGTGCAGAAAAGGGCAACCAGAATGATTAAGGGTCTGGAACAAAATCCCTTACGAAACCAGGCTGCAACGTCTGGGCCTCTTCAGTCTGGAGCGACGGCGTTTGAGAGGGGACCTGATTGAAGTATATAAAATTATGCACGGTATAGAAAGGGTGGATAGAGAAAATATATTTTCTCTATCACACAACACTAGAACCAGGGGCCCTCTATGAAGCTGATGGGTAGGAGAGTCAGATCCGACAAGGGGAAGCATTTCTACACCCAGAGGGTCATCGGCTTACGGAATGTGCTGCCGGAAGAGGTGGTGACAGCTCTAGATGGCTTTAAGGTAGGGTTAGACAAATTTATGGATGACAGATGTATCAATGGCTACTAGAATGAATGCCTAGGTGCATCCTTCAGGCTGGAGCGGGAGGGTGTAGCAGGACATTTCTAAGACCATTTGCTGGGATTCAACAGCAGGAATAGGTTCGTCCTTGTCTCTGCTTGAGATGCCCATGAGCTTTTGGTGGGCCACTGTGTGCGACGGGATGCTGGACTAGATGGGCTGTGGCCTGATCCAGCAGGGCTTCTCTTATGTTCTTATGTTCTTAAATAAGAGTCCGCTCCCTAATGACTAGACCAAACTGGCTCGCTCCTGTCCTATAGCATGGAGAATAAGGAGCTGTGCACGTGAATTCATAAATTTATTTTTTGCAATTTGTCCGTGTTTCATATAGATGCACACTCATGTTTAACAAGCTGCACCATCCTGAGGCCCTAGAAAAAGCAACAAATAAAAAACAATTTAAACATATAAAAAGCCTAGGTATAATCAAAACCTAAGTTAAAATAATAAATTCAATTAAAGAAATAATGTATGCAAAGTAAAACATCTATATTTTTTCTTTTTGAAAAAAGAAAGCCAGATATTTTAATAAAGTATTCTTTCTCTATAGTTTTCCTTAATGTACATATCACCTCCATAGTAGATAGAGGTGTGTGTGTGTGTGTGTGTGTGTGCACATGCACAAAATACACACAGAACTACATCATAAAATCTGGAACGATTTAGGCAGGCACTGCATGGTGCTTTTATGGCACATTCATAAGGCTATGGCTGTGATCACACCTTCACTTTAAACAGTCTTCAGTCCATCTTCAGATCTGAGACGTTTTCGCACGGGGGTGTTTGGAACGCGCGGGAGACAGCCCGGAACGCGGCAAACGCATTGCCGTCGCGGGGCTTGCGATCCGACGTATCCGGAGCTGTCTCTCGCGCGTTCCAAATGTAGAGCACTTTGAAGTGCTCTACATGCGTTCGGGCGTGGACGAACTGCCCGCAGGCGTTCGGGAGGAGAAGGATTCGCGCTTGCTTCTCACTCCCGAACAGCCGCGGGCCCGCCTCCCCCGCCGGTGCAGGTTTGGCAATCAGCTGTTTGACAATCAGCTGATTGCCGATCTGCCTCCGCAGCTGTCTCCGCGCCCCTGGCCGGCCTTTGCCGGCCAAGACAGTTCCGGGCGCTTTTACCGTTCACACACAGGCGCGCCGGAACGCGTTCCGGCGCGCCTGTGTGTGAACGGTGAAAGCGCCCGGAGCTGTCTTAAGCTTCCCGCCTGAACGCGTTCCGTTTGGAACGCGTTGCAGTGCGGAAAAGCCTCTGGTTGCTCACCTCTTTCTATCAATTTTATTTACGGACTTTCCATTCAGGCAAGTCCAAATGGAGGGTGGAAAGTCCACAAATAAAATGGATAGAAATGACAAGGGGTGAGCAGTCAGACCTGAAGATGGACTCAAGAAGGCTTAAAGTGAAGGTGTGACCATGGCCCATGAAAAGCCGATGCGCTAGATTATTGGTTGATGTCCATTCAAGCGCATATTTGAAGGCACAACCCAGACATGAAATGGAAAAGGGCAAGGGATGCTCCTTTAGTGCTATTGAAGGTACTGTGCAAAAAGTGCAAATTGCTAGTACTGCAATCCACATTTTTCACAGAATATCTCCTTTATGATTGATTTTACGGCTGCAGAGACTGCAATCTCTGTGTGGCTGTTTCAAAGCCAAACCAGAGGCCAATTTGTACATGGCTTCTTATTAGACACTTGGGGTAGTTTCTGGTAAAGAGAATCTTCACTTGTATGTGGGGTTTCCCACCCAGAAATGCCTCCTGTCTTACCAGAAGCTATCCCAGCATCTACTAGCAGTGGTGCCTGAAATTTTTGCACCACAAGTGTACTAATCCTTATCTTTCCTGGCCAGAGGAATGACCATTTCCACCTCTTCTGGGATCGGGGCACCTCAAATGACCCCAAGTGCAACTGTGCATGCATGGAGGGTCACCGTTGCCTTGGTGATGTCACACTGGGTTTCACATGGAAGATGGTGGTACCCGGACATGCACCCAGACCCAGGAAAGTCTCCAGGCATGTAGGGCTGGATGTGGCATGTGGGAAATGTACTTTTTCCATCCAACTGTTGGGAAGCTTAGTGCAGCAATGCCCCAGGATGTTTTGCATATTGTTAAGGAAAAGGAGTTTGTGAGGGAAGGGTGATTTTAGTGACCAATAAAACACATGCATGCTCCTACCAGCTAGCTGGGGCGGGAAGCAACTTGCTTGTTATAATATGATAAACACTTGCTACAGACCTATTGATTTGTCCTCTTAAAGCCCGCACTTACATAACACTGACATGATAAAAGATGAAAGGCGAGGAAGGGGCATTGGTGTGTGACTGTCACATTTGTTAACATTAACTAACAAGTATGTTGACTTGTACAATGGCTCATGTCAGGTGGTTAATGGTAAACTTAATAAGATGCTGCATGCTGTGTCTGAAATGCCATTAAATATATCGAGGAATTCCAACTCCAGCCTCTCGCTTATCACAGCACAGGTATTAGCAATGTTTGTGCAAATTTCAATTTTTTAAAAAAAGCTTCATACTGACAGAATGAAATGCCACTTCACTGCACATTACTGGATGGGCTAACCACAATCATTGCTACAACTTGCATCATCTACAGAACTGGATGGAAATTGACTCAAGAAACAAACATTGCTTATCTGGAATAGAAATAAATTACTTTTCCCGAGAAGAGACTCAGTATTCTCTCCTGTTTCTCCCAATAGTAAGACAAGTATTTAGTCTCAAGTAGGGATGTGCATGAATATTTGTAGCATTCGTTATTTGTACAAATTTGGACATTCATGCATGAATCGAATGTCATGACATTTGTACATTAACATTTGTACAAATATGAATGTTTCAGAACATTCGTACAAATAGTTTGTACATTCATTAAACTAGGGATAAGTATTGATATGTATGCATTCATATAGGATCCGTATCCGATCCATAGGTGGTGGCATAGGATCAGTATCCAGGATCCGTTTCCAGGATCTGTATGCAGGATACGTGATCTGTATGCAGGATATGTATTCATTCGTATTGGATATTCGTATGAATTCATATGAATACATTTGCATCAAATAGAATCCTACCACAACAGAAGGGGATCTATTTGAATTTTGTAACATTCAATTTGTTACAAATTAAACACCAAAGGGAAAAAAAATTCATGCACATTCCCAGTCTCAAGCTTCTCAAATTGCTCCCTTGAACATAGAACATTTAACTGAGAGATTTATGCCCTACCTTTTTGGCTCCTGGATGTCTCAAGATGGCTTATATGGTCCCTCTCTAGAGCTATACATAGAATACTCTCCCATGAGACTCCTGTGAAGAAGGTTGGCAACTCACTTCCTGCTGGGCCACCTTTCCTCTCTGCGATCATGGTCACACCTTCACTTTAAACCTTCTTCGGTCCATCTTCAGGTCTGACCGCTTACTAGGGGTGCCCACGAATATTCATCACATTCACAATTTGGATGAATATTCACATTCGAATTGAATATTGGCTACATGTGAAGATCAGCATTCAAATGTGAAGGAAATGTCTTTGTGCATCTGTTTGAAGCTTCTTTATATTTGCAAATGTGAGGTCCTGTTGCCACCCTGGCAGCATTTGGGCAGCCCAGTTGCTTCCGCAGTAGATTTAGATCCACGTGGAAGCCACTTGCAAAAGCGAGCAGCTGCCAGAGAGCATTCAAATAATGCAATTGGGTGGCACCACTTCCAGATAAGATTTGAATGTACAGACTTGGCACCTATCTGGAAGCGCTGCTACCCGATCACATAATTTGAATGCTCTCTGGAGCCTGGCCACTTTCACCAGTGGCACCTAGCCAGATCTGAGTCTGCTGCAATTCCTTCAGCATCCACTATTCCACATCAGCTTTGAATGCCTCCACATCTGTGACAAACATTCGCTGAACATTTGCAGTGGATACAAACCAAATGCGGATCTCACCACATTCAAAGTGGTCACATTCACACAAATGCAAATTTATTTTGCATTCACTTTGATGCAACAAACATGAAAAAACAAATTGTTCAGATTAGGGAAGTACATGAGTATTCAAAACATACAAATTTGATTGAATTTGTTCAAATTTGTATATTTGAATTCAAATTGAATGTCCATAAATTTGAATTTAAACATTCAAACAAATTTCACATTTTCAAATCTTTTCGTGTGAATTATTTAGACATTCGTATGTATACGGATACGTACACGATGCGTACTTGCTCATATACATCTTTCCTTCATCTGTATGCATCTGTACAGATCCGTACGGGACAAAAATGGGATGCATGCAGGATAACGATGGGATGCGTACGGATGCATGTAGGCACATACAAATGTTGTCAGCATTCATATTTGCAAATTCAAATTGAAAATTCACACAAATAGATTTAAATAGATTCAAATGTGAATACATTCAAATTTTAAACTTTTGAATCAATTCAAATTTTTGGATATTTGAATCAATTCAAATTTTTGGATATCTGATTCAAATCAAATCAAATCTTGAAAATTGCATTTGTGCACATCCCTAGTTCACATCCCTGCTGCTCACACTTTTTCATCTCTATTCATTTTATTAGTGGATTTTCCTTCTTCCATTTGAACTTTCCTGAATGGAAAGTCCAGAAATACATAGAAATGAAAAAGCATCAGAAGTCAGACTTGAAGATGAACTGAAGAATGTTTAAAGTGCAGGTGTGATAATTGCTTTTGTGATGCTATATGAGCACTGAAGATAGGGGAAAGTGTGGCAATTTCATATTCTTGCAACCCTATTGTAGAGTTCTGTAGAGCCTACCCTCGATATGAACCAGTTTGGTCTAGAGATTAGGGAGTCAGAGTCTTATCTGTGAATACCAGGTTTGATTCCATACGCCTCCATGAAGCCAGCTTGGTGAGCTTGGGCTGGTCACAGCTTTCTTTCTGAGTTCTCAAAGCCCCACCTACCTCACAGGGTCTCTGTTGTAAGGAGAAGAATAGAAAACTTTCTCAGCCACTTGAATGGGTGAGAAAAGCAGGGTAGAAAAGCTAACTCTTCTTTTTCTTCTTCTTGTTTGTTGCAAATATATACCATTTATATATACTGTTTAATATATACTATTATTGTTTTAATATGTTTGATTTTAAATATTGTTATCCACCCTAAGTCCTTCGGATATAGGGCGGTATAGAAATATGAGTGAGTGAGTGAGTGAGTGAGTGAGTGAGTGAGTGAGTGAGTGAGTGAGTGAGTGAGTGAGTGAGTGAGTGAGTGTGAAGAAACAATGCAGAAACAATGCATGGGAAAACAAACAAGTCTTTTTTAATCTGTATTAATTATGCATGGGTAGACCAGCTCTGGAATGCCTTGTGTGCTCTGTGGACCTGCTATTCCTGGACTTTGGAGAACTTGGAGCCCCAAACCATGCACATCAACTCCAGAGATGGTGCGAGTATTTTTAGTCATCAGGCCACTGGCACAGAACAGACCGTTTCAATGTGAAATCATTCTCTCTCTCTTTTTAAACATCAGGAACAACCTGGTCCAGCTTGGGACAGATTGTGTATCTTGGTATAGGGTGCCCCTCCCTGTGCCAAGATAGCCCAGGTAAATGATGAAATGGTTCTAACACTGCAACTATGGTTCTATATACAAGTTCTTTATACAAGTTATCAGATCTGACACTTAATCAATACTTAATCTACATTAAAGCCAGGTGCCAGGCTAGGACAGAGAAATTCCTGGTGACTTCCTACTTAAAGTCCATTTTTCCTGGTATTTGCTCTAATAATATCCACCCACGTGGACTACTGATGACTATGGAAAATTATTATGGAAAATTTGGAAAATTATGGGGAAAAAATTCCTTCCTATGCTGTTTTCCATGTTGCCAATAAGAAACAGATATCTGTTTCTTTCATTCATACTGATATTGGCATTCAGGTCTTACTGGGTGGTTTGGGCATCCCTTTTTATATGAAGGACACAAAAACACCTTTTGAGCTACCAGATATTATTGCATTTGCATGGTTGCCTCCTAGGTGAAATTATCACTTATCCTCAGCCTTATCTTTACTCATTTCAGCAAAGATTAGATGTTATTCACAGAGTTGCTATAATGATAAATATCAGGTCATGTGCATGAATTCCTTTGCACATTTGGAAAATTTCTAGATGGCTATTCTGTTATGACTTGCTCTCCTCCCAAAGGTTAGAACTTATTAACCTAAATGTTCTATTCCATTATAATATCATTGGTAGTCTCCACCCATCACTACTGCATTTTAGCACTATACTTACACTAATAAAAGTACTTATTACAGAGATTACAAGACTTTGAAGTCTGAACAGTTCCACCAAATGCCTTCAGTACATCTTTTAATTTTACATCCACCTGACCTTTGCAAAACTAAAAAGAGCATAGCAATACACTCAATTTAGAAATAGCACTAATGTCATTATACTTCTTATGAAACCTCGGTATTTGGTAAGTAGCAAATGATAAAAATGGAATCTCCAGCCATTGCAGGACCAATCAATCATGAAATAATTATATGTTCATGTGTATATCATATATAACAAGTGCCGGTGTTCTAGCTTGATGGAACTGGATTTTATAGGAGTCCAAGTCTGATATTTATCATCAGAAATGTCTGTCTTCAGCAGTGATAAGATTTATTGCTTCAGAAATGACTTCTTTTCTGAACCGGTTTGGTCTAGTGGTTAAGGAGTCAGTCTCTTATCTGGGAATACTGGGTTTGATTCCGCATCCCTCCATGAAGCCAGCTGAGTGACCTTGGGCTAGTCACAGCTCTCTTCTGAGCTCTCACAGCCCCACCTACCTCACAGGGTGTTATGTTGTGGGGAGAAGAATAGAAAGCTTTCTCGGCTACTTTGAGTCCCCTTGAATGGTTGAGAACTTTTCAACTTTCAGGTTTTTCTTGGAGGTCTAAGATCAAAAATGCCAGAGGGTCACTTTGGCATATATCTGAACAGATTCTAGAGTCCTGGCTTTAGCCTCATGAATTGGGGGAGGGGGGAGGAAAGAGGGCACCTTGGGTCAAGAGGCTCAGCATGCAAATGAAGCCTTTTTCTCCCACAGCCTCTGGAGTTCTCACCATGCCCGCTGAGGAATATGCAGAAAATGGTCCCAAAAATTAGCTGTTTTTTGTGCATCTCATAATTGGATGGGCAGACAGCACGGATGGTAAGTAGGGATGTGTACAGCATTTGTGTGTGTGTGTGTTTGATTCACAGTGAAGAGAATGAAAATGAAATTCGCATTTGTGCAAACAGCCATTTCAAATGTGGTAAGATTCCAATCCACTGTGAATGTTCTCCAAATGCTATTCAAATCTGTTTTGAATCCCTGCCGCCAGTCACGCCTCCAAATCTTTTCCAAAATCCACATTGAATCTGCTCTAATTCCACTTTGAATTTGCTATGAATCTGTTGCAGATGAGACTGAGCAACGGCTTTGCTACTCCCCAGGATCACGAATATAATGAATCATTGAACAAATGAACAAAACCATTTGCTTCGCATTTGAATGTCATTCTTTGCATGTATCCTACATTCAATTTGAATGCAAATGCACACATTCGTATGAATTCTGTACATTCCAATATGATTTCCTGACTCTGTGCTATGTTCTTCCACGTCACCTTCCTTTGGCAATAGTGTAAGGCAAGCAGTCTCCATTTAAAGTAATGGAAACAGTAAATAGTACTATTGCCTTGGCCTATTGTTCAAACTCATAAAAAAACATGGAGCATGAAAAAATAAATAAGCTACATGGATTTGAGCTGTTTTTACACCTGTCAGACTGCCTATATGTCTATGTTGTTATCTTTAGCTGATGCAAACTGCAAACTCATAAAAACACAAGAGAACCCCTCCTGGATCAGGCCATAGCCCATCTAATCCAGCATCCTGTTCTCACACAGTGCTCTGTCAATTGCTTCTGGGCATCTCAAGCAGAAGACAAGGGCAAAACCTTCACCTGCTCTCAACTCCTTGCAAATGGTATTTAGAGGCAACCTGTATCAATAATGCACAGTAGCATGAATACATGGGTGTATTGTTTCACCTTCTATAACACAATGAGAGAGATCTTATGACCGTTTGAAAGGACCCTCCACGGTGCCAAAGAAATGCCATCAGCCTTACAGAAAAGCATTTTTTTCCCTTTAAAAGTCTTCAACCTTTCCCTTGGACAGAAACTTCCATCTTTTGCTTGAGGCAACCTTTGGAGGCAACTCACCCTTTCTTCCCCTTCATCTTACTTTAACTAGAGAAGACCAATTTTTCAGATACGTTTTAAGCCAGATACTTCTAAGAGTTCAAAGTTGAAGAAAACCAACCCTCACATAAATCTGAAACAAAAAACATGATGTCAGTTCAGTTTAAGTATTTGCTTCCAACATTAATTGGGGCTATATTTTCAGCAGAGAACAACACACATTCACCCCAGATGACATTCAGTCAAGAGAAAACACTTATTCTTATTTTCTGCACTTAATGATAATGAAAAAGCCTGATTTTTCCTTGCAGTCTTCCTTGCAGTAGTAATGATGTATGATGTTCTTCAGAGCTCTGTGCTTCGATTTAGTAGTTATGTATTGATAAGCCCTTTTTGTACTTGCTTGGTAAGGATGGCCACACGCTAAAGATGTGCACAAATGTTTTTTGACAATCTGTTCAAATCAAATTGAATACCCAAATACGTGATTGGATTCAAATCTTTTAAATTTGAATTTAACAAGATTCTATTTGAATCTTGAGTGTCCCTGTGTATTTGCCGTGTCTATTTGCCGTGAGTGTCCGTGCGTATTTGCCTCACTGCCCTCACCTGCCTGAGACATGACACAACTGGGCATTCAGCAGCTGTTGCTGTAGCCATCTGCCTTTCAGGTGGTTGCCATCTGGTTGGGGAGTACACCAGCGCTTCAAGTGCAGATGGCTTCCTCTGGGCCTGTTCTTTACTTCACTAGAATGGTATAATCCAGGCCCAGAGAGGAAGAAGTTGCTAGCAAGAGCTTCCATAGACAATACACCCATGTATTCAGATGCATGAACAGGAGGATGTTGAACTAGATAACCACCAAGGATTCTTCCAGACCACATATTTTATGTTTGGTCAACACATGGATTGAAGAGTACAGAGATGCACATATGATCCCATCCTAAGACACAAGGTGCCTCCAGATGGGACTATTGGTAGACCGCAGTAATGGCACAACATTCTTCTGAAACTCCAAAGTAAAAAACATACTGAAGCAAAGGAAAACATACCACTTCATTATTATAGCTTTAAAGTAAACAAGTACGTAAACAAGTGAATGAAAGGATTATGACGACAATGAATTATTATAATGGCAGAATGTGTGTGTGAGTTACACACAGAGAGATTATTCCTATTACTTGATTTACTGTGGCAAATGTTGTCCAGCTTTTTCTTAGTTTATTTCGCTCCCATACCCCCTGTCTTTCCAGAGGTTTCTGCCCCTCCTTTTGGAATAGCCTCTATTTCCTGTGACAGTGGATATTTGCCAAATGTTTGATACCCAGACTGTGCTGTTCACACCTTGGGATTTCACAGAAGCTACAATCAACATTTGACAGTGTCGTAGATCTGGCATTCAAGAGCAGTCAAAATCTACATGCAGGAGATGTCAACAACTGACAGCCAAAGACACACAGCAATCAGTATTTCACAGAATCTGGCAGCTGGCTTGCAAGAGCATTGAGGAAAAATTATATTTTAAAAATGTTCATTCTTTTACACACTGATTCTATAATACTGCTTACAGATGGCATATGGCTATTTATTTAATGAGTCTGGCTGGGCGTCAGCACTTAACATTTCTGAGATGTCCTGGGACATTATCTATCTATCTATCTATCTATCTATCTATCTATCTATCTATCTATCTATCTATCTATCTATCTATCTATCTATCTATCTATCTATCTATCTATCTATCTATCTATCTATCTATCCATCCATCCATCCATCCATCCATCCATCCATCCATCCATCCATCCATCCATCCATCCATCCATCCATCCATCCATCCATCCATCCATCCATCCATCCATCCATCCATCCATCCATCCATCCATCCATCCATCCATCCATCCATCCATCCATTCACTCACTTACTTTCTTGCCTGCCTGCCTGCCTGCCTACACTTCTTTCCCAGTTACATCTAGGGTCGTGCACATTTTCCCCCCTGTTCGCTTCACAGTGAAGTGAATGGGACTGAAATTCACATTAGTGTGAATGAACCACTTTGTGCTAGGCTTCAAATTTGTGTTGAATTCATTGGGCCGCTGAATCTGATGCAAATCAGATGCAAATCTGAAAGCTTTGAACAAAGGCGCAAAAGCTTTTATTTCACATCTGAAGGTCAGTCTTTGAATATGGCCAATATTGAATTCAAATGCGATGTTTTGAACCTTTGCAACTGATACAAATTGTGAAGGTGATGGACATTTTTCACCCACCCCTATTTACATCCAGTCCATTTCTGCCTCTAGGAAAGAGTATAGCACCTGAATTGTGTGTCCTAAACTAGATGAAATGAAGACATAGAGCTCTGTGTGAGAAGTGTACACATCATTTCTAGTTCTAAATCTCCCAAGGACCACTCCCTGTGGTTTCATATAGATGATGAAAACCATGAGAACTGACTCCAGAGGAAATGCACAAGTTACTGCCCACTGTGTCAACAAAAAATATCCATGACTTCTCACTAATGTCAAACTTGGAGATAGGAGTCAGAGCTTCTTACTCCCAAACCCCATAGCCCTTCCATAATGACCAAGAACTACTGAAGTTGTATTCCCCTTGTCTCTCTCCTGATAATGGTAATCAACCACAGAATCATGGACCCCTAGCAGCTGACTGCAGATGTTGAGTTTGTTCTCATACTAAGTAATCCAGGACATGCCTAGGCAGGAAGCTCAATGACACTTATATAATGGCTAACTCAGAAAACTAACACAGAGACTTATCTCACTTCAGAATGTGAGAGTTTGTAAGAAATTGTTCTCCATAAAAAAAGAAAAAGAAAAAGGCCAGTTCTCTTCTACAAATGAATCTCACATTTCATTGTCATGGTCAAGTGGAAATGGAAGAAGATCACGTTATGAAGTAGGACAGTTTAGAACTTGTAAAAGAGAGCTGAACCATGGTGTCTAACAAAACAATATATTGTTGATTAGCAATCTCACTGAAGTAATACTGTGTGATACCACTTCACACCAGTTATTCTGAGCTTAAAAATATAATAAAACAAATAAACCATAGGGTAGATAGCTAACACTACAATCCAATATCTGATTGAGAGCTGTGTTACAGGTTTACCACAGGTCTGGACAACTGCAAGTCAAACAATGGTTTAGTAGTCTAGATAGTGTCTGCATATCAGGTTCTGGACAAGTTCAGGCCAGAATTATACAGCATTATTCAATAACAGTAACAACTCTGTACTTTTGTGTACATAATAGAATACAAATATAAGTAAAAGCTTCCTGATATCCTTGGTAGGGGCTTTACAAAAATTAAAATATAGAAAAACAAAATTAAATATATTAAAACATAAATATAACTTTGCTTTAAAAATACAGCAAAAAAAGTATAACTTTATTGGACAGTTATTTTAGCTGAGAGTAAAGAATGGAAGCCATGGGTCAATTAGGGAAAAATATAAAATTTACATACTTATTTTTAGGCTAATTGAAGGAAACAGGCATTTAAGAAAGACGAGAAGAAGGAGAAGAGTTGGCTTTTATGGGTGTTTTTCCACTGTCACTAGAAGAACCCATTAAGTACCCATTAATGAGTACTTAATGCTATTAATGGGTACTTCTAGTGACAGTGGAAAAATGCCCTATATCCCACTTTTCTCACCCTTAAGGGTCATATTGTTATAAAAGCTTCAAATAACAGATAAGAACAAGCACTATAAAACATATAAAAACCATATTAAACAAACTATCGGGAATATAGATAATTGCATTGTAACTACAAGGCCAACCAAATGAATTAAGGGTAAGATTGGAAAGCCTCCTGAAATAGAACGTTTTTACTTGACTACGGAAAGATGCCAGAGATGGGGCCAGCCTAACTTCCCTAGCGAGCGCATTCCAGAGCTTAGGTGCAGCTACTGAAAAGGCCCTCCAATGTGACTAAATGAATTGAAGGGACATAGAGAAGGGCCTCATTAATGGATCTCAGAGGCCTGTCAGGCTCACAGCAGGTGATTCGGTCTTTTAAATACTGTGGTCCTAAATAATTTAGGACTTAGTAAGTCAAAACAGCCAATTTAAATTGAGCTCTGGCTGGGACTGGTAGCCAATGGAGTTCTTTTAGCAAGGGGCTAGTGTGAGATCTCTATAACCAGCTCTGGTTAATGACCTAGCTGCTGATCTTTGGACCAGCCTGAGTTTCTGGATACTTTTTGTTGGTAACCCCACGTACAGAGAGTTACAATAATCCATCCAGGAACTCACCAATGCATGAATCACAGTAGCCATATCTGACCGTTCAAGATAGGAACTTAGTTAACAGACCAGTTTTAACTGTGCAAAAGCACTCCTGGTTACTGCTGATATCTGGGTGTCCATACTCAGTGATGCATCCAACCATATCCCCAAGCTGTGGACCTGCAATTTCAAGGGCAAGGTGACACCACACAATACTAGCTGAGACTCTAGTCTCAGACCGAACTTACGACTGCAAGAAATTATGAACTTAGATGGTGATGCTAACAGGCCTGGATAGCTTTAAGAAAGGGTTAGACAAATGCATGGAGGAAAGGTATATCAATAGCTATTAGAATGGATGCCTAGGTATTGCCTCCAGGTTGGAGAGTCAGGCAAGATACCAATAAAGGCCATCTGCATGTACACAAGAGCAAATGAAAAAATTGCCTTTGGCTTGAGAATGCCCAGAAGCAAATGACACTTTGAGAGACAGAATGCTAGACTAGATGGCCTGTAGCCTGAACCAGCAGGGCTTCTCTTGTGTTTTTCTGTTCTTACGCTCTTACCCAAATGTGTTAAAATACACAGAACATTCTTAAAGAGGCATCACATTTCAAGCCTGACCTGATACCAGGAGAATCCAGTAACAGATTCTTTTTCTTCCTTTTGTTATTCTTTCAGACCTTGGTGATGGGGGAAGGCATCCTTCACCAGTCACTGATCCCCACTTCTGTTCAGTCACATAATTTTTGGCATGTGTCCAAACGGGTCACCATGAACAGGATAATGTGACAATCTGTTATCATTAACTGTGTTGGAAAAGGCTCTCAAGGCACAAGAGAGAATTAAATGACCTGGAAAAGTCAGTCTACGCGAATGTCGGTTGTACTCATCTTCGTTATTTCCAGCTCTATGCATCGCTGGACCAATGAAACAACAGGATTTGCTGAGGTGACAAACACAAAGGTCATTTCCCCCTTCAGATTTCTGTTTTCTCTGAAAACATCTGTGAATATAGGGTCTAATTTACTAAAAAAATTATCTCTTGTGCAAAAATATGTTAACGATGGAAAGAGAAAAGCTACACACTTGAGTAAAAAACACAACTACACACTGGAGAGAAAGATGGTGGACTGTAGAGTTGGTGTTAGTCCAATGTCAATTCCTCAGTTGTTTGTTACTGTTTTCATTCCATTCCTGCTGGAAGGAAATGGGAGGGACTGTAGAAAAGTTCATATGGAAATATTTCTACATATTATTCCCATCCTACAATTCACCACCTTTTCACACATTCTGGCATTGCACTTACCTCAAGTATATGAGAAAACTCAGAGAAGTGTGAAAACTGAATGACACATATGACCCAAGCTGCCTATTTGTTTCTAAATTACAAATTAGGTTAGTTTGTGCAAAAATGCAGAACAAATACAATTCTTCTCTCTTCCTCTCTAAAGAACATTAAAGAATCATCAGATAAAAATCAAATATCAGAAGTACAATCCTCAACAAAATACTCCTCATGTGGTGCCTGCTTAGTTTTATTATGGTCATTGAAGATGCTCAGTTCATACCTGGTTGTTTGGGAATCTCCTCCTTTCCTAGGTAAGGCCATGGAGTTTGAGAGTTATTGGCCCTTTCTGCACTTACTTCAGTTAATCTGTATTAGCTAGATCCATATTAGCTAAATCCAGGAATCTGCAGGGCTTTAGAACAGCAAATGTGTACCAGAAAGTGCTAGCACAACTGTAGACCACATTTATCTGGTCTACCACTAAATTATTCATTCATGGGCTGTTTCTGCACTGGCCCTATAGACTGAATTAAGAACCCGATTGGTACAGATTTGGTATGCATTCACTATGTACCTTCTGCACTGTGGGCCCCATTAGGACCCCATTGGGATCACATCATCCACATTGCCAAGTTCTGGATCTAATGGTGTCTTTGGGCCCCATAATCTGGATTATCTGTAGACCCTTTTAAAGGGGTCTGCAATCTGTTCCTGAAGCCAGAAGATTGGATTTCACAGTGTGTGTCTACATGCATCCCGGGCTGATGGGGTCCAGCAGCAAGCCTACGCAGCCGCTACATTCCCTCTTCATAGAACAACTATGCAGATGAGCTACACAACTGATGGCTAGCAATGTAGTAGCTATGTAGGCAATTATGCAGCCATCTCCAGACCCACTGTCAAAGGAAATGATTCTTGACTGACATTTGTGCAAGCCAATCGTGCCATACTGTGGGCGGCACTTCCTACACAAGCCTATTTGGGGCTTTAGATCAGTGCTACGGTGTCTGCACAGCAGCCCTGTTTAGCACCCATTGCCATTGGGTTCTATACTCCATATGGGGTCTTCATTTAGATTTGGAACTACAAGGAATGGATTCCCCAAGGACTAGATTCCAAAGATCCAGATTTACTTTATCCAGATTAACTGTGGTAAGTGCAGAAACAGCCATGATGTTTTCCTGCTCTAGGGAAGTATGTGCACATTTTCTTTTCCTGTTCACTTCACATCACAGTGAATGCAAAGGAAATTTGCATTTGTGCAAATGGTGCCACTTTGGATGTGCTAGGCTTTGAATTTGCTTTGAATCCCTGTCTCCAGTCATGCCTCTGAATCCCCTCCAAACTGCCTCCAAATCCATTCCAAATCTTCTCTGAATCCACTCCAGTGGTGACTGGGCAGCTGCTTTGCCACCTCCTCACCTTCACTAAGGTAACAGTGCTTTGAATGAATGCACAAAAGCTTTTGCTTCAAATGTGAACAACAGGCTTCAAATATAGCCAATATTCAATTTGAATGTGAACATTCAAAGTTTCTGTATTTGTATGAATTGCCAAGGTGACAAAAAATGTTTTGTCCATCCCTATCCTGCTCATTATTCCTGCTCTAGCTCCCAAAGCACTTTCTATGAGGTTCCAAGAAAGTCTTTCATTCAAGGATTGAACCAAAGCTTGTTTAGCTTTAACATGGTGGTAGCTTCATATTCCTTGTGACCAGAGACAGTCTGACCTCAGTGATGCATTCTCTGGTAACTTCCAGACTAGACTATTGTGATCCACCCTATCTGGAACATTTCTTGAAGATGGTTTGGAAGCTGCAGCTGGTGCAGAATGCAGCAACTAGTTTGTTAATGGGCAATGTTGGATGGATATGCATCATGCTGGTCCTGAAAGAACTGCACTGGCTGCCTGTTTGCTACCCAGCCCAATTCAAGTTGTAGCATTAACGTATAAGACCTTAAATGTCTTTGGCCCAAAATATCTAAAGGAACACCTCCTTCTATTAAAGACCTCCCTGTGTTCTGAGATCTGCTGATGAGGCTCCCTTGATGGTTCCACCACCTGCAGTAGTTAGGGGGATGGGAATATGTAGGAGGGCATTCTTGTCTGTAGCCACCAGGTTATGGAATAACTTCCCCTCAGGTGTGTGTCAGGGACCCTCACTGTATATGTTCAGAAGGCAGGTGAAGATGCACCTCTTTACCACGGCTTTTGGCTGAGGGAACAGCATCCCCTCTTCATACAAGCACTGCGATTGTTTTAGTGATATTTTTAAATCTGTTTTTATTACAGTGTTATTGGAACCCACCCTGAGGCCTTCAGGTATAGGGTAAGACAGAAATATAAATGATAATCAAAATAAATAATTTAGGTAAATTTTGAAAAGCAAGCACATTATTAATGTTATAAGACTTTTCTGCACTGGACTTTATTCTGGTAGTCTGAACCAGCATGCAGATGGTAGGTCCCTATTCCGAAATATAATCTGAAACAAGGCCCAGTGTAGAAAGGACCTGAAAACCCTTTCACAGAATTGGATTCTTTTACAGCAAGGAAATTTTCTCCTCAGGTTCCCTCCCATATACAAAAACCTATCATCAAGTTAAAAGTGCTCAAGTGATTCTAAGTGTTCATGCTGCGGTGACAGATCACAAGCATGAAGATGAATGAGGCTGAAAGATATTTAAAGTGACACAGTGAATCCACTTTAATCAGCTTCATCAGTTCTAATTCACTTATGTCCATTTTGGAGTGGTGTGCCTTTCTCCTTTACTTCAATAGCACTCTGCCCTTCCTTGATATAATTCTCAATTAGTTGGGCAGGCAGGTAAAACATTTGGCTTCACCACAAGTGAGCTATGCGTTTCTTATTCTGTTCACACAGACATGAGGAGTCACTTTTCAAAGCAAGGGCACTTTTTTCCTTCAACCAAGATGTTTTACTTTATTAGCAGGTCAACAGGAAAAGAGAGAAGCACATCTAAAAATTAATTAGATATACTTCACTCTTCAGGTACAATACGAAGCAAAACACTTAACAGAACACTTGCTCCTTCATCTCCTTTCATTCTTCCACAATAAAATTTAATTGGATAGCCATCATCCATCTGGATAATGAGCCTGAGACCCCAAATTCTCTTTCTTTACAGCTGTTGTTCTGCCTTGTTTTTCAACAAGCTACTAGCAAACATCTATATAAAATAGTTTTTTTAAAAAAAAATGTAGAAAATGTAAGTCTTATACTTTTAAATAGAACATAAAAATACAGTAAGCGTATTGTATCAGTTCTATGGCCTTTCCATATTTTCCTGACTAGTATGGTATAATAATACAATTCCCATCAGGTAAATTTTGTTGCGTGATGATGGCCATCCACACTGCACACTCTGGACCATACTTAGCCAGCAGCATATGCACTACCAATGGGCTGGACAGATCTTCACAGGGAAGTCTGCTATTCATTGCTTGGTTGGACATTTCCATAGTGATTCAACAAGAGTTCATGGTCATTTCTTGGCTTATTTTTCTTGGAGTGGTTTAAATAGCCTCTTCCAACCTACCTGAGACCCAGGTGTTGTCCGCATTGCAAGGGCTGGAATGTCAACACCAGCAGCAATGCAGGTTCATCTTCCACGTTCTCCTCCCATTAAAGTATATTTCTGCCATAAGCACCACCTACCCCCATTGCTCTAATATCATGTCCAATGTGTGTGTGTAGGGCCAAACATTCTCTGTGTTGGAGTTCTGAAGATGATCTTTGAAGCTTGCTTAAGGAACAATGGGAAAATGTTCCTTAATGTCTTAATGTTTTGCCTGTATTTGAAGTTTATGCAGGCTTTGAAGATGGGGCTGGAGCATTTTTCTTGTTCCAGACCAGGTGCAGGTGATGACACCTGTGCTATTCTTGCAGACCTTTTCAAGCATATCCACCACTAAACCAGAATAGGGTGGTTCTGGACCAGAATTTGTCCTATGTGGAAGAAGTGCACTAGTGTGAAAACAGGAAATGGATTGGGTTTGATTTGGGATGACCAGAGCACTGCCATTTTTAATATAGCTATTGATATAGTTTTAATCAAGTAATACTAAAGATGCTTTGGTAGGAAAATTTGCAGTGCTGAATCATTTCTTCTGTTTGTCCGAGAAAAGAGGAACCTTCTTTAAAATAACCCTTTGATGTGGTCAAGATTTGTTATGTTCTAATCACATTTAGCCTTTGTAATCTTTTATAAAGAGCTGACCACAATTCAGCTGTCACAGCAAATTTATGATGAGTTCATGCAATGTGGGTGCATGGACTGGACAAACAGGAAACATGTGCAAGCTGGGAAAAAGCAGAACCATTGGTACTTTGTGATTGAACCTTGTCTAAAAGTAGATGCTTTGTAGTTTTGCATGTGTCAGACTGCTGTGAAATCATGGTCTATAAAAATGCACTGCATTCTGTATCAGATTAAGAGAACCTTTGGTTTCTCTTCAGTATCGATACTTTATTGAAAGCGCTATTGAAAGAAGGAACTTCACCTTCTAGTATGTTTTATTGTATACAATAAAGAGAAGATCTAAATTGAAGCTGAACTGGTCTGAAATTTCTTTAACAACTAGTGAAACGCTTGTTCTGGTTTAATTCAGAAATACCTGGCCATAATTCAGAAATACCCATTAGGCTCCAATGAGAACTTCTCTCCTGCAGCCTATTTTTATAGTGGCCACCTGGGTTCCAATGACAGCACCTATACATATACTAATTCATTCATCAATAACCCATCTTTTTAACCCTATGATGCCAGAATCAGTCCTAAATAAAACAATTCGAGTAGGCAGTTAAGCATAATGGCAATTAAACATTACTTAGCAACCTTCTGAAATATTAAAATACTCAAAACTACTTAACTACCAAACTACCAAAATTTACAAATTCATGACAGAAAAATAGTAAGGAGACATTTAGAAGCTTGCATTGCTGGACATAGAGTGTTATTATTTGCTATGATCAGACATGGCAAAAAAGAGAGCATCTTTGAGGCACTTTAAAGAAGTCTTTGAGGTGGGATTGTTCTTACACGGATCTGCTCCTCACACCTCTCATGAACATGTTGGGCTAGAAGGAGGAGGAGGAGAGGAGAAGGAGAAAAAGAGTTGGCTTTTCTACCGTACTTTTCTCAACCCATTTAGGGGAACTCAAAGTGGCTGATAAAGCTTTCTATTCTTCTCCCCACAACAGAACACCCTGTGAGGTAGGTGGGGCTGTGAGAGCTCAGAAGAGAGCTGTGACTAGCTCAAGGTCACCCAGCTGGCTTCATGGAGGAGTGCAAAATCAACCTAATATTCCCAGATAAGAGTCTGGCTCCCTAACCACTAGACCAAACTGACTCACTAGAAAAGGTAGATTAAAGGGAGACACACTGTCTCTCTGAGGCACCTCTGAGGAGTCCCTTTTGAGATGCTTGATCATAGCCAGACATAACTCAGACAGAGAGCATTGTATAATGTGAGAAGAACTTCTCTAATGTTGCTATCCAACATTGACCTCTACATGCTACCCAGTGTTATCTTAGGTTTCTGTATGCATACAAGAAAGAGAGAGAGAGAAAGGAAGAGGAAGAGGAAGAGATTTTGATCCACCACTCCATGTGGAAGTGCCATTTACCCATGCCCAGGGAATGTATGGCCACATTTTCATGGATCAGATATTCCATCCAGTCTCTTCTAGCAATGATTCCTCCAGAGTAAATGAGTTCAATTTGCCACTTTCTGTAAATAGAACCCTCATCAAGTTGTCAGTTAGCTGTAGAAAAATTGCCAGAGGAGATGAAATTAACAAAATCTAAATGAAATTGACATGCTTGCTGTCAGAATGACAAGGGAGCATGCTCATTGTTGCCTCCCTGTAGTAATTAATGCCACACAGAGCAACTCGATATTGCCTAAGGAAGGGGAAAAGCAAAGATACCTTACTCAACTAATTAACCTGCTTGCCATGGAGGGAGGAGCAAACATAGTTTTTATCTTTAAAAAGCTGCAGGCAGGTGAGCAATTAATTAAGTAACCTGCCAAGAAGGCACTGCAAGCTGAAAAGGTCACAGTTAGTACACCTTCCATTTATACATGCATACTTCTAATAAATTAAAGCCACGTGAGGCAACCAACTTGGCAGGTAGGGAAACAAACTCCTAGTTCCCTTTGAACCAAGAAAACATGACTACAATCTCTGAAAAGAGAGAGAGATTCTGCCCTTTGCTGGAAATAATTATCCTTCTGCTAGATTTCCAATGAGATTATTGTTCTGTTTGAAAAATGTTTTCTCACAAAGTTTACTTGTGTCTCATTGTACTAATTTTATTTTTCTACATTAAAAAAAAAACCCTGTAATTCCCGTCAGATGCACAGTCTGTGGCATAAGCCAAGCAGAGGTATGGAAAAGTGTGGGATGCACACCGCACTGGGTTTTAGAAAGTTCAAATAGGTTAGATATTAGGAAGGAGAAAATAATTGAATGACTCAGACAAGTATTACCAGCTATAATTATCTGAGGGTATTTCCTCACTTGATGGGGGTTGGACCACTCCAGTTGGTCTACTTCTACTGGAATGATTTCCAGCTAGAGTAGCCCATCTGTCTTGGAGAAGGGCCATCCAACTTGGAATAGCTGTTCTAGAACATGCCTCACACTGTTCCACAGCTTGCATGAGCTTCCCAGTCTGCTACAGGAGCTCCATTGGCTAGGAACTTCCACTCATACAATTTTTGTGGCATTAACTATCTATCTACCTATATCTCCCTCTCTTTGTCCCATCTCCTCTCTCTTTCTCAAAAACCACTTTCTTCCCAGCTTTTAGCTTTGAAATTTTTATCTCTACTTTGTTATATTTAAAAACAGGAAAACACTAAGGCCATATTCATTTCTCCCCATCAGACAAACATATAGAATTATCCACTCATGTATTTAGAGGGATAATTATTCATCTGTGGTGGATAATGTATCAGTCCTTCCTTCCTTTTCTAATTCCTGACCATTATAGGTAACATATCCAGTTAAAGAAGAACAATTGATTAGAATACAATTAACATGTAAGGTTGGAATTGTTCATCCAAGAGAGGCTTCACTTAAACTTACGAGATAACAGAATTGCTAAATAACAAAGATCTTTTGAACTACTTACGACACATGTCAGATTCATCACATGCCCCACAGCCAGAACCATCACCATTATGACCCCCGCTACCACCTCCATTCTGCTGAAAACTAGAACTTTCTTACTTACTTGTTGATTTCAGGTCTACATGCAACTGACTTTTGAGTAGATCCAGCAGCAGCCGAATAGTCCTTAATAGGTGTGAAAAGATGCCGGAGGCTAGATGTATTCCGTTAAAAGCAGGGTCCTTTCAGATAATCTATGAAATAAAACAATAGAACACATTAATTTATTTTTGCTAGAAGTTTCCAAAGTTAAGAACTTTGCTGTGTTTGATGAAGGGTGCATTTGCAGCATTTTTTTTTAAAAAAAATTTTTTTAAAAAAGTTGCAGTTCAGCACTAAGGAAGTGTCCCTTGCTTCAGTCTAAACCTTTCCTGTGAAACCAGGCCTAAGTTCACTTGGGAACACATGGGATTTTCAAGCTGTGTTGATCTGACACCTTCCTATTCCTGATATGATCCATTTTTGTCTTCACTGTCATTGGCAAGGGCAGGTAAAGGGAATTAAAGACCAATGTAATCACTAAGGGTGATAATACACTGACCAGCATACCAAATCACAAAGTATACTAAGAGTCTCCCTTCCACATATTAGTAGGGTCTAAGGGAGGCTCTGCCCTCTTAAACCACGCCTGCTTAGGCCTACTACCTTTTAAAGTGGTCCACAAATGTACTTCTCACGGTATACCAGACGATGATGTTCATGTAGTCAAAAGGATCTGAAAATGGTGTGCTGAACCTGAATTTGCATGTGAATTCATTATTCATTTCTTTATTGAAGTTTATATTTCTTCCCACCTCCCCAGTTTCACAAATTTCCAAACTATTCATATAAATGTTAATATATGAATGTCGTAACATTCAATTCATGTACGAATGTCCAAATTTACCAAATTCAGCCAAATAATGAGTGTTACAAATATTCATGCACATCCCTAGAACATGCTTCAGTGATGTAAACCTGTTAACAACTAAAAGCACTTTATATTAGTGTTTAAATGTATGCCTTGAGAATACTTAGGCCTTTTCTGCACTTATCTGCATTAAATCTGGATCAGTGGATCTGGAATAACTGGACCTACTGATCCAAATCTTGTGGAAGTATGGGCCTGATCAGCACTATCTGCACTGATAGCACTGATCTGGCCCATGTCTTCCGCATGTGGGATGAGGAGACCCAGAATCCAGAGCAGAGGCTCTGAGATTTGAATTTTAAAAAATGTGTGTAGAGGGGCACTTAATCCACATTCGCACGCATAGAAAAGGTGGTCTGAAGCAGTGTAGAGGTGGTTGCAGAACGATGCTGGTGTTCCTATTTTGACTCTAATTCAAATTAAATACATTTACTATATAATTTCTGGTCTTGAATGTGTGGATTAAATAGTGTGTGCATGCTATCAACTCTAAGCAGCCTTCGATGCGCGCACACACACCATTTTTACTGCATGTGGAGGCAGTTTAACTAAAATTTGACCTAGTTGTTCAGCATAACTTCAGCAATTATACTTGAAGTTCAATGATATGATTCTTAAATTGAACAAGCATCTCCATATCCCAATGCATATTCAGGAAGGACCCTGGCCAACTGATGGGCTACTGAACTCAACAGGCGTATGATTCTAATAAGATACATTCTCAGCTGGATTCCAAAAGTAACCCAGTTAATGCCTTAGAAATTCATAATGAGGCAGGAATGGAGGGTTACTTAAAAGGGAAAGGAGAAATTTATGGGACTAGATCAACCTTGTAGTCCCTTACTAGACAGATTGGAATGTATCATAATCAACATCATATTTCATTTAGAAAGCACAAAGAAATACTATATACTCTCTCACACTCACTCACCATGGAGAGAGAAAGACTTTATTTTATTTGCAGGGGTATAAAATCAAATCCACAGAATATGATGAATTAAGGAATAGTAGGAGAGATGTTGTGAGTAAAGCCAAACAGAAAAACATGGAATATTTATTTATTTATAATTCATTTTATACTAAAACCAAAGATCGCCCTCAGAAAAGCACAGAATAAAGTGAGTTAAAGAAGCATAAGAGAAAAAGGCAAACAATGGAAGAAAAGATGAACTGACTGATGCCTTAACCAAGATAGAGAACAATTGCTTTGCCAGAGGTTATACTGAGAAGAGTATAAAGAAAAAGGCATCCTATAAGGAGGAATCAAGAAAGCAAGTAAGAAAGAGCAGTTTCATGGTCCTGAATGTTACAAAAAGAATGTAACAGAAAACCTAAGATAGGCAATACTGGAGAAACTAGCTTGCATCTCAGAATATAGTGATTAATCTGTTCACAATACCATGCCCTTTCCTGCTAAAAAGTGATCTTGGCAAAACATTGTAATATGATTACTAGACACACACTTGCATAACTGAGGACATGTGATCTGATGTGATGCCACAAGAGGAGCGCACAAATAATAATAACAATAATAATATTTTGCAAATGGCCCATGCTCCAATGCAGTATGTAATTGGTTTAGAGATCAGCTTGAGTCTTCAACGTCCTGACAGTTTTTAAAGAATCTGTACATTTTTTGGACTAAAGTTCCTGAAAAGTGAACTAACTGTATGTAAGGTAAACGTTCTCAGTGCTGTTCTGAGGATTAGATCATTTTAGTTTGCAAAGTGGGAATAGTGAAGGGGACATTTTTGGGAGGGAACTGTACTTTTAGATATGTTCTCACTTGCATCTCAAGCAATGACAAGGGCAAACATTCTCCTGCTCTCAAATCCCAGCAAATGGCCTTAGAAGCATCCTGTTTGTCCCCTCAGCCTGAACGATGTACTTAGGCATCCGTTCTAGTAGCCATGGATACACCTGTCATCCATAAATTTGTCTAACCCTTCCTTAAAGCCATAGAGGCTAGTTGCTGTTACCACTCTTCTGGCAGTAAATGCATGGAGAGACAAAAGAAGGAAGGAAGATTACATCATGGAAGCCAAAGGAACACCAGAAGCCCTGGCCACAGAAAGAGCAGGAGAAGGTGAAGGAAGGGAAGGCCGGAGCCAGAAGGGGAGGATTCCTAGGCCCAACCCGGAGTCACAGTCAAGGATAAAGAGCTGGAGTGATTGCTGTAAACATTGTTTACAAAGGGACTCTGAATCACTCCATGTAAATAGAGCAACCCAGGGCCTAGTAAAACAAGGAATAGAAACCTTCTGCTTGTCTGGTCCCTTTCTTGACCTGTTGAATATACCTCCTTTGGAAAATCCAAGAAGCCACAGTGGCACTCTATAACCCCGTCCCATCGCAGCCCCTTTCTGCATAGTTCGTGTAGTTTACATCTCTAAGCATTGTTGATGTGGAATTATGATGCAGCACACCCTGATGGTCCACTCTCTCTACATTTATCTGCCTGTGATCAATCAGGATCAAGATAATCCAGATCTAGCTAACATGGATCTAGTTAATTCAGATTAACCAGCAAATGTGGAAAAGGCTTGTGTGATTGCATTGCTCTCACTGGCCTCACATTCTACAAAGGAGAACAAAAATATTCAGTAGATCCTAGTAACATGGAAGAAAAACTTCCACTATCTGCTCTCTGCATGGCTAGGTTCAGGCTGATGACCCATAGGTCCATAGTTTCCATACTTCTAGCAGGGACACTATCTGCCCTCAAGGCATCTATTGAAACTTGCTAATCCGAAGACAGATGTTCTCAAGATTATTCTTCCTCTTGCTCTTCATAAAAAATTATGCTCACACAAAAGGCTTCTGCTACCTCCTTCAGTGTCAAGTTCTGCAGAAAGTCAGTAACTGCACAACTAATGAAGGTCACTCCTGCAGTGATCATGGACTGCTGCTCTGACAGACATCATGGTGGTAGCTTGCTGTCTGCATGCCTGCTGATGCTCCCTGTGATGGAAACACAACTTCAATTTCTTGCTTTCAGTGTTGATATCCAGGACTTTTTTTACTGAGGGTACAGAATGGATGCAGAGGTCAGCCATTTTCTTGTGTTCAGCAAAAAGGGGGGAAAAACAAGGAAAATTATGCTAGTAAGTCTGCCTGGTGGTGTTGGGAGGAAGAGCCTGGTCACATTTAATTGAGTGGGATAGTTGAACAATACCTTCCCAATGAGGCAAAGTCCAAGTGCATAAGAAGGCATCCACATTTCAAGTGCTAGGGGAATTTCCAACTGGACCATTAACACTTAAAGTGTGAACGATCTGGCCCAGGCAAGCTGGATTGCCATGACAATGGCCAAGGTGACATCCAGCTCATGGCAGGAAGTTAACATGGTAATTGGCCCATGAAATGCCTTCTTATGCACTTGAACTTCTGCACAGCTGCAGTCAATCAACCCCACCTACTTGCTGCAACTAGGAGCCTAAGCCTCAAAGCTAGAGGCAGGGGACATTTCCCTGTCGCCCAGAAATGGCCTCAGAAGTGGGGCATCCTCCAAAGACTGGTGAGATGTTCCTGTATTCAGGAACAAGCCTGTGACTGCCCCAAACTGTCTGCACTGCGGCAACAGGAATAGGGACCCAGCATGGCCATCAGTGAGACAACTATAAAATGGGGCCTGCTCATAGTTAACTAGCAGGATTGTATAACAATATCATTCCACTGAGGCAAACAGGGAGGCATCCACACATCACTTATTTGGACCAGATCGCTTCCTGCCCGCTCCTGAGACGTTTTCGCATTACTCCCGTTCCATTTGGAATGGGAGTAGGACGGGAAGCTTAAGACAGCTCCCGGCGCTTTCCCCTTTCACACACAGACGTGCCAGAACGCGTGTAAACGCGTTCCGGAGCGTCTGTGTGCGAATGCTCAAAGCGCCGGGAGCTGTCTTAGCCGGCAAAGGCCGGCCAGGGGCGCGGAGACAGCCGCGGAGGCAGATCGACAATCAGCTGATTGTCAAACAGCTGATTGTCGAAGCCGCGCCGGCGTCGGAGGCGAGCCCGCAGCTGTTCGGGAGACAGAAGCAGGCGCGAATGCTTCTCCTCCCGAATGCCTGCGGGCGGCTCGTCCGCGTTCGAACGCATGTAGAGCACTTTAAAGTGCTCTACATTTCGAACGCGAGAAAGACAGCTGCGGACACGTCGGAGCGCAAGCCGCGCTCGGGCAATGCGGATGCCGTGTCCGCAGCTGTCTCCCACGCGTCCCGTTCAGCCCCGTGCGAAAACGGCTCTGGTAATCTTCCCATTTCAGGTTTAGATATATTGACAGTGGGCCATATCCCTCCGGAAACTGTTACGCTCATGCAGCTGTCACTGCACCAGCAGCCCTCTGTTTACTGAATTCAGAGTTGTAGCTGCAATGAGATTATACTCAATATGAGCTTTACAATATGATCCCCTGTATAAATTATGACCTACCTGTCCAGCCAGGTCAGTAAACACGACTAGGGGTGTGTACGAATACAATTTTCAGGATTTGATTCAAATCAAACATCCCAAAATCTGAAACAATTTGATTGTTTAAAATTCAAACGTATTCACGTTCAACTCGATTCAAACACATTCAAATCTATTCATGCAAATTTTTCAATCCATATTTGCCAATACAAATGTCGACAACATTTGTATGTGTCTGTACGCACCCGTATGCATCTCATATGTATCCTGTTTTCGGGATGCAAATTCATGCAAATTTTCAATCTGTACTTGCAAATACAAATGTCATATTTGCACCAGTACGCACCCATATGCATCTCATATGCATCCCGTCTTCATTCTGTATGCATCCATACAAATGTGTACGGATGCAGGAAAGATGCCTTTGAATGTTTAAATTCGAATTTATAGACATCCGATTCAAATTTGAATGTCCAAATTTGAATGCATTCAATCAAATTTTGAATGTTTCAAATATTCGTACACAGCTCTAAACACAACTAATGGTTAAAACCTGTCCTATTCCTAATTAATCTCTCTAATCTTCCATTCATCTGCCCTTCATAACTACTATCTATCAGTCCAGGTGTTTGCAGTATGTCCTTGAGATTCAATCCATGGATTAAACTTCCACTGTGCTCTGTGGATTTGTATTGGCAGACTTTAGAAATGTAACATAAGAGGATCAGAAAGGTAGCTGTGCAAAGTTGTATTTGCTTCCGGGATATAATTACACATGGCAAATTTCTATTATTTAGCTTTATTGCTGACATAGAGAGAAATATTTTCATTACCTACAATAAAATTAAACTTCAGTTCATGAATACTCTATTAAACTGCATTGAAATCTGCAAAGTCTTGGATTCATAACTACTTTTTTTCCTCTAAAGTTTATGTGTGTTTTTTCTTTTCTCATACCATGTTGACAAATGGTTAGCATTCAGCATGAATTAGAGTCGCTTTTCTTGCAGAAACAGCAAAGACTTCTAATGCCCTTGAGCAAGTCAGACATTTTTGGGCATAATTAGCATATATATAATATTATTTGTCTTGGTATCAGATGTCTAACTTGCTTACACTTCCTGAAGGGAGCAGTAAAATTTGCCTTTTGATTTTTTTTTTCTATTAATGTTTGCATTTTGCATTACTAACTGGGGAAGATAAGGACAGGGAACAGAGGTATTAAAAAAATGCACAAATTTGTAAAAAGGAAAGCCAACAATAATCTTGGACTACCTATGTGACAGTAGAAGGAGGATCTCGCCAAACTTTATATTTCAGTAGGTATAACCTAAGGCCAATTCTCATTTGGCCTCTTAGAGGACAGTAGGATAGCTTCTGGTAAGGAGCATCTGCATTTGCGGAAGGCGTTTTCAACCCAGAAATGCCTCCAATCTTATCAGAAGTCATCCCAGTGTCTACTAGCAGTGGTGCATGAAGTTGTGCACTACAGACAGCCTAATCCTTACCTTTCCTGGCCAGAGGAGCAACCATCACACCTGTGCCAGGATCAGGGTCATATGAGGTTCTGCACATGTGCTCTGGTATCTCAGATAACCCCAAATGTTACTGTGCATTTGCAAATGTCACCATTGCCATGGTGATGGTGTACACACAGTTTCACCAAGTTCCCCATGGAAGATGGCAGTGCCTGGACACGCACTGCTGGTGCCCAGACCTAGGAAAGTCTTTGGGCTCATGAGCATCCACAAGCTTGGTTTGGGCTGCATAAGCATTCACAAGTGCAAACACTAGTGCATGCTAGTGGGAAATGCACTTTTCCTGTCCAGCAGATGGGAAACTAAGTGCAGAAATGTCCATAATTTGATGTACAGTATATCACTTAGAAAATAACCTAAAGGGCAGCCCTATCAACCTCTGTGACTCCAGAGAATGTACAGCCTCTTTAATGAGCCTTAAAGAAACATAGGACCTTTCTGCATTCACCTGAAAAGCTGATCTGAAGTATACTACGGCCCTGGTCACACCTGTAGTTTAAGACAACTTAAGGTAGTCTTCTGGTCATCTTACTCACATTATTTTTATTCAATTCATTTTCCAAGCCAGCTTATCCCCTTCAGATCATTTTAACTGGAGTCCTTTTTTCTGGAGGACTCAGCCCATCCTGGCATGCCAGGCCATCTTCTCTTGCTCAGTGTCAGTGGGGGTGGGGGATGGGCTAAAGGAGGCTGAGCCATGCTGTGGTGGGTGGGGTCAGGTCTTTCCTTTTGGCCAGTGTCTAGGGGAGGGTGGCACACATTGAGTTCATGAAGCTCCTCCCCCTCTCCTCAGTTTATGTGTATGATTCTATCTAGTGTTTTTTTCCACAAATTTATTATTATTTTTAAATTTGCATGGAGAAAAAAAGCTCATAGAAAAGGAAGGGGGTCGTGGAGATTGGAGAGAAGCCTTTAAAAAGAACCACAAACACACACCCTGACCTCCCTTGAGTGATACAATGGCATCCAACAAAAAAGGAGATAGATCTGAAGCAGGAAAAGGGGTGGGGAGCCAAGAGTTCTGTGGAGGAGGCTCAGGTCGATCACAGAGGAAGATTTGACTGATGTGGCCCAGAGCGAGGATGGGCTGAGGATGACCTATAATGATCTAGGTGTGAACAGAACTGGTATGACCTCAGTTGAAATTATGAACAGGACATCCTGTCTCATCTAGGTGTCACCAGGGCTAATCTGTCCCAAGGCTGACACAAATTATCCACAGACAAGAACATTACCACCTGCACATCAATGGCTGATCTTATTATTTATTTATTTATTTATTTATTATTTACATTTATATCCCACCCCATATCCAAAGGTCTCTGGGCGGGTTACAACAAAAATAGAATATACATACCTCGGGTATGGGGCGGGATATAAATATAAATAAATAATAAATAAATAAATAAATAAATAAATAAATAAATAAATAAATAAATAAATAAATAAATAAATAAATAAATAAATAAATAAATAAAAGTTCAACAAATATAAAACAGTATACAATATGTGTAAAATAATAGTGTCTGTACTGAGAGGGAACATAAACAGCTTAGCCAAAGGCCAGGGAAAAGAGGTGCGTCTTCACTGCCCTCCTAAATGTATATAAGGAGGGGGCATGACACACCTCGAGGGGGAGGCTATTCCATAGTCTGGGGGCCATCACAGAAAAGGCTCTCTCCCGGATTCCCACCAACCTCACTGCTGAAGGTGGTGGGACAACCAGGAGGGCCTCACCGCTTGATCTTAAGGCACGGGCAAGTCGATATGGGAGAAGGCGTTCCTTTAGATATTTGGGGCCCAAGTCATTTAGGGCCTTGTATGTTAGCGTCAAAACCTTGAATTGGGCTCGGTAGCGAATTGGCAGCCAGTGCAATTATTTTAACACCGGTGTGATGTGCATCCGGCTAGATATTCCGATCAGCATTCTAGCCGCTGCATTTTGCACTAGCTGCAACTTCTGAACCGTCTTCAAGGGCAGCCCCATGTAGAGCGCATTACAGTAGTCCAATCTAGAGGTTACCAGAGCATGGGTAACTGTGGCCAAGACATCTCTATCCAGAAGAGGCTTCAGTTGATGGACTAGCCATAGTTGGGAGTAGGCACTCCTGGCCACAGCATCCACCGGCGCTTCAAGTGTTAGCGTGGAATCCAGGAGAACCCCCAAGTTACGCACCTGTCCCTTCCAGGGCATTGCAACCCCATCAAGGACAGGGTATCTCCCAACTACATGGACACGAGACCCTGTGACACACAGCACCTCTGTCTTGTCTGGATTCAGTTTCAATTTATTCACCCTCATCCAGCCCATTATCGCCTCCAGACACCTGTTAAGGACTTCAACCACCTCTCCTGATTCAGATGGTACAGAGAGATAGAGCTGGGTATCATCTGCATACTGATGACACCCAACTCCAAATCTCCTGATGACCTCTCCCACCAGCTTCATATAGATGTTAAATAGCATGGGAGATAAGATCGATCCCTGAGGGACCCCACAGGTGAGTTCCCAGGGAGTCCAAACAGTATCTCCCACAACCACTATCTGGGATCTATATTGGAGATAGGAGCAGAATCAGTGCCAAGCATTGCCTCTCACTCCTAAACTCCATAGTCTCTCCAAAAGGATACCATGGTCAATGGTATCAAAAGCTGCTGAGAGGTCCAGGAGAACCAACAGGGTAGCGTTCCCCCTGTCTCTCTCCCGGAGAAGGTCATCAACCAGGGTGACCAAGGCAGTTTCCGTGCCATGACCGGGCCTGAAGCCAGATTGAAATGGATCTAGATAATCAGCTTTTTCCAAGCATGCCTGCAGTTGAACGGCAACAGCCCTCTCCAGAACCTTGCCAAGAAAAGGTATATTGGCCACCGGGCGATAGTTGTTTAAGTCTTCCGGATCCAGAGAGGCCCTCTTCAGGAGGGGATGCACCACAGCCTGTTTCAAGGCCAATGGGACCACCCCCTCCCTCAGAGATGTATTCACTACCTCCTGGATCCACCCGGTCATACCTTGTCGGCTAGTCTTTATCAGCCATGAAGGGCAAGGATCCAGAGAGCACGTCGTTGGCCGCACCCCTGCAAGCAGCTTGTCCACATCCTCAGGCTGCAACAATTGAAACTGATCCAACCAAACAGGACTTGACAGTTCTCTGGACACCTTATCTGGACTCTGTCCAATTGTGACATCCAATCCCCTACAAATCTGGGCGACTTTGTCCTCAAAGTGCTTTGCAAATTTGTCACAGCAGATATTGTTTGGCCCTGGCTCATACTTCTTTGAGCTTGATTTTATGAGGCCATTCACTATTCTGAAAAACTCTGCTGGACGGCTACTCGAGGACACAATGGTGGTGGAGAAAAAGTTCTTTTTCGCTGACATCACTGCCACATGGTAGGCACAATGGTGTGCTCTAACCCGTGTTCGGTCAGACTCACAGCCGGATTTATGCCACCTGCGCTCTAGCCATCGACCTTCCTGTTTCATAGCCCGTAGTTCCGTGGAGTACCAAGGAGCTTTTCGGGCTCCACAAGCATGCCGAGAGCACTTGGGAGTGATCGTGTCAATAGCCCTGGTCATCTCCCGATTCCAGAGAGAAACCAACAAGCCCAGGAGGCGGCAGAGCTCTTCCTCTCACAGCAGTTCATGTAGCTGGCTAGGGAAGGGCGTGGCCCAACAAGCCCAGGAGGTGGCAGAGCTCTTTCTCTCACAGCAGTTCTTGTAGCTGGCTGGGGAAGGGCGTGGCCCAACAAGCCCTTATCTAGCCTCTATGCTGCCCCTGAAGATTGCAATAGCTGTGGACAAGTAAAATCTTGCCCACAGCTTACTCAGAGCAGCTGTGCTTCTGGTTAGTAGTGTTCATACCTTCTTCTTGGTGCACATGTTGAGAGTGGATAAGGCAGGCAGCTGCAGCTGTGCAGTTAAATGTCACAGGCTGCCATGAAAATATTCCACCGCAAGTCAGACATTGCTGCTGTCATTGTCACAGTGATCTGTCCTGACCAGGCTGGACCATTCACACTTTTTAGTACTGGTGGTCTGACTCTCCATGGGGCTGTCCTTGAAGATGGTTCAGAAGTTGCAGCTAATGCAAAATGCAGCTGTCAGAGTGCTGACTGGAACAACTAGCCAGATGCACATCACACCAGTCTTAAAAGAGTTGCACTGGCTGACAATTCACTACTGAGCCCAATTCAAGGTGTTAACTCTGACTTACAAGGCCCTAAATGACTTGGGCCCCAAATATCTAAAGGAACGCCTTCTCCCATACTGACTTGCCCATGCCTTGAGATATGGAGGCGAGGCCCTCCTGGTTGTCTCACCACCCTCAATAGTGAAGCAGGTGGGCACCCGGAAAAGGGCCTTTTCAGTAATGGCCCCCAGGTTATGGAATAGTCTCCCCCTTGAGGTGTGTCATGCCCCTTCTTTGTATACATTTAGGAAGGCAGTAAAGACGCACCTCCTTGCCCTGGCCTTTGGCTAAAGTGACCATTTTTCACCCCACTGTAGATATTAGTATTTTAATATGGAGAATACTTTTTTAAAAAATGCTGGATTTTTCATTTGATTGTCTGCTTGTTTGCTTTTAAGTGTTTTTATGGATATTATTATTTTAACATGCTGTTTTAAAATTTGCAACCCACCCTGTGACCTACAGGTATCAGGCGGGATATAAATATAAATGATAAATAAATAGGTGAGTGCACCAGTAATTGAAGTACAGACACCTCCTTCTGCGTCTGATTGTTATACCATTCCAGTAATTAAGTGCAAACAGGTGCCATTTTAAAATATTCCCACTGATGGCCAGATCGGGTCCCTTTCCTGCTGCCACAGTGGAGACAGACTGGGGCAGCAGGAATGGTACAGACCTATTCCATAATACAGCAACATCTCATTGGTCTTTGGAAGATGGCCCATTTCTGAGGCCATTTCTGGGTCACAGGGAAATGTCGCCTGCCTCCAGCTTTGAGGTTGGGGTGGGCCAGCTGTCAGGTGGACATCACCAGTGTTCTCCATGCCACCTACTGCATTCCTGGCCAAAACACTTTTTCCTGAAAAGCTCTGCAGCAAATCAGGCACACATGTGGAAATTGCCTGTGAATCTTCAAGTTTCTGAAGTTTGGGCCTGATCTATATCAGAAGAAGAAGAGTTGGCTTTTCTACCCCACTTTTCTCACCCATTTAAGGGGACTCAAAGTGGCAGACAAAGCTTTTCTATTCTTCTCCCCACAACAGAACACACTGTAGGTGTTCTGTAGGTAGGTGGGGCTGTGAAAACTCAGAAGAGAGCTGTGACTAGTCCAAGGTCACTCAGCTGGCTTCATGGGGGAGGGCAGAACTGAACCTGCTATTCCCAGATAAGAGTCTGGCTCCCTGACCACTAGACCAAACTGGTATCAGAGCAATACCAGCCTGACAGGACCTGAAACTGGCTTCACTCCGGGGGCATTTATAATTAATAATAAATAATAATTGACAAGTTAATAATAAATGAATACATCCTATATTGTTTCCCTTTCTTCAGCTTGTAGCCCAGAACACTGATTTGATAAACCAATTATAGCAGTTATAAGTGTGGTTAATGGCTCTATCCAGACAGGGCAAAAATGTCAGTGTAAGGCGCAGCAACATTTATTGATTTTCTGCAGTAGCTGCAGACTATACACCCGATTCTTGGGGTTTTAAAAAATAGTGGTTTTAAGCACTTCTGTTACAGATTATTGTGCTAATCTGCGTTCTTTTCCTCTCTGTGAGTAAATGGGCAAGAATTAATGAAGACTATTCTTCACTCAAGAAATGTACGGACATTGTAGCTTGAATTTTGATTGGATAATAACTGAAAGAGTGGGAACATATAATGCTGCTGCAGCAGCTCTGAGAGTGTAGAGAAAATGGCGGCTCCATTGATTGCTGCAATGTAGCACAAAGTGGGATGTGTCAAACGGTTGGAGGATGTGGAAATGGATTGAGAATGATTGTGAGATGCTTCACACTGAGCATCCAAGGAGGGGCTCAGGATGTGAATAGAGAGATCTTGACTCCGTGATGTCACCAAAAAGGCAAAATGCCAGAGTATCACTATTTTTCCTCCAGAGCCACTTTACTCTGACCTATCAATAAAATGTGGATTTTTGAAGCATGTCTGAGGGCAGCCCATGCTTCTAGATGTTCCCCCACTCTCTGACAGTGAATGCATTTATTTGCATTGTAGTGTATGTTTTCTTGTTAACTCCTTTAAGCATCCTTTTATTTTGGAAAAGCAGTATCTAGATAAATAACTAAAAAGAAATGGTCTGACTGAAGAGCACGTTTTGACTCAAGCAGGTCAGAAGGATAACGGATGTAAAACCAGCCACAAAATTACAAAGTAGCTGGTTTCCACACAGAATTTTATTGCTCGATGAAAGTACAAAGCACTTCACACAATCCTTCACAGTTTAGACATGGATCATCTAACTGTGGCTTTCTGAACATTGCTTAGCAACAACTTCCTTTACTCCCAGTGAGCACAACCAAAGGCAGGGGATGATGGGAACTGTAGTTTAGTACCATCTGTAGTTCAGCAATATTTTGCAACCTCTGATCAAATCTTGGGACTAGCAACCCTAGCATTCAAAAGAAAGCAATTAAATACCCCATTGTTTATAAACTGCCAACGTTTTATAAATTGCAGATAATTTTTCTGGATGTGTTAATAAATTTGCTTGTTTTTCTTCTTAAGGAAATGCTGATGCCTTGCCATTTTCCTTAATTACAAGACATTATATGTTTATAATAGCAGAAATCTGGTCATTAGCTTGCCTCTTTCTTTCCTTCCTTTCTTCTTTTTCTTTCTTTCTTTCTAAGAAAGAAATCAATAGTTAGACTCTAGGGCACTTGCTGGGTCATCAAGATCAATATTAGAGGGGAAATGTGTCCTGTCAACACCCTTTGGCCTTTCATTGATTCATATAAGGAGCTGCTAGTAAATTGAATAATGACAGTCCAATTATGGCTCAAACAACTCCTGGCTAATGAATATTTGAATAATGCAAATAAAGGAGTATTTGGGGAGAGGCAGAAATCTATGGAACACAACAAGGCAAGCAGGCACGCACATAGCCATTTTAATTTTAGCTCTCATTTACTTTTTACAGAATAAGGAAATACATGACATAGAATTTGTTGAATTTTATGATTTTTTAAAAAAGAAAAAAGTTATGTTTTGGCTTGCATTTTACGCATGAGAAAAAGCTGCAAAGGGCCAGCTATCTCATTAGGCAGTATAGATAGCTATTTCAGCAGCTGGTTATGGGTGTCAAGATAGAGCTGTAATTGGCTGGTTATTGAATTTATTATTGTTTCATTTTTAGCACCACACAAGGCACTAAAGGATGCCAAATCTGGTATAAATTATTATCTTCTTCTCCAATAATCTACCTAAAGAAGATGTGGGGGTGGAGGTCGGGGTGAGGGAAGTGTTCAGAAAGCACTAGTTCCACACAAATCAATAGTATTCAGTAATGGCTGTGGGGTGAAGAATTGGAACACCAAAGTTATACGTTGCCTAAAGCACTGGAAAGGAAAACTATTTGCAACATTTCTGCTTCAAGACTAAAGATACTATGCAAACTATCTTGTGAGCTTTCTGTTGGTAAGTGAGTGAAAAGAATGTTAAACTAGCTATGCAATGGTTTGTAAAGGTATTTTCCCCCTTCCTGATTTCTTCCATTTTTGCATATTTAATCACTCCCAACTGCTTCAGATCATCCAACGAATTGCAGTATGAGAAAAAAAGAACCTGAGTAAACACAAAATATGGCAATCATTTCATCTACAGAAGTGAAAAAGTGATCATCAACACCTTGAATTGGTAGTGAATAGGCAGCAAGTATAGTGTGATGTGCATTCAATTAGAAACTTCCAGACTATCTTCAAGTTACTCCAATAATAGAGCACATTACAACAGTCTAGCTTGGAGGTTACCAGAGCATAGATTGCAATTTCTCCCTATCCAAGAGAGGCTGAAGCTGGGAAGCCAGTTGAAAATATAGGTAACCACTTCTGGGTTACTGTCATAATCTGAACCATAAACAACAGAACTGAATCACGCAACCATTATTTCTGGGATAAAACACCCTCATCCAACATAGATGCCATCAATACGGATGGGCAAAACTGTTAATCACCTTCGCAATCTTCACAAACTGTGAATTTCTGAAACTTTGGATTTAAATTGAACGATGGTTATATTCAAAGACTGGCCTTCACATGCAAACCGAAAGGTTGTTTGGCTTCATTCGAAGCTTTGTTACATTCATGTAGGTGAATTTGCAGATTTGGAGCAGATTTAGAATGGATTCAGATTCGGAGTGGATTCAGATTTGATTTGGAGATTTGACTCATGGTGGCAGGGATCGGGAGAGGCTGCCTCTGTCCCTGAACATTCAAAACATTTGAAGTGAGTTTGAAACCTAGCAAATTTGAAGAGCCATTTTGGTCTAGTGGTTAGGGAGCTGGACTCTTATCTGGGAATACCTGAGGGATTTTCGTATTACACCCGTTCCATTTGGAATGGGTATAGGACAGGTGGCCTAAGGCACTTTAGGATGCTTTCAGCATTCACACATAGGAGCGCAGGAACGCGTGTAAATGCATTCCGGCACGCCTGTGTGCGAATGCTCAAAGCATTCTGAAGTGCCTTAGCCGGCAAACACCGGCAAGGGGCGGGGAGACGGCTGCCGAGGCTCCCACAGCCGGCAAAGCAGGCAATCAGCTGATTGTCTGCCAGCGCCGGCGGGGGAGGGGAGCCCGCGGCTGTCAGGGAGAGAGAAACATGAGCGAATGCTTCTCTCCCCGAACAGCTGCGGGCGCTTCGTCCGCGCCGGAACGGATGCAGAGCACTTTAAAGTGCTCTGCATCTGGAACGCGCGGAAGACAGCTCCGGACGTGCCAGGACGCAAACCCAGCTGCAGCAATGCAAATGCTGCATCCCGGGCTATCTTCCGTGCGTTCCAAAACCCCATGTGCGAAAAGGCCTCTGGTTCGATTCTGCCCTCTCCCATAAAGCTAGCTGGGTGACCTTGGCCTAGTCACAGCTCTCACGGGGTGTCTGTTGTGGGGAGAAGAACAGAAGGTTTGTCAGCTGCTTTGAGTTCCCTTAAATGGGTAAGAAAAGCAGGATAGAAAAGCCAACTCTTCTTCACACAAATAAAAATTTCTATCCCATTTGGTTTCATATGAAGCAAATCTGTGTTCATCTTTAACCATGACCAATAAATTGCCATCTATACAACAGATGTCTAAAGTCCCATATCTTGGATAGGAGGTATGCTGCATGTACACAACTGTTGTCTTCACAACCTATAGTCTTAAAGCTGCTGAACAAAAGTTCCTTGGCTTTGAAGTTTCCACCTGGTGCGATTTAGCACTGAAAGGAAATGGAGTTGGAAGTCAGCCATTTTCTATCTTGTTTTAAATTGTGCTAGGTGGAAAATTCCTCAGTCGGGATGTGTACGAATATTTGTAACATTTGTTATTTGTACAAATAAGGCCGAATTCAGATATTCGTATTACGGATGTGCATGAATATTCAAAAATCCAATTCGAATCCAATGAATGTTGACATTAGAATGTGAATTCGAATAGGATTTAATAACATTTGAATTTAGACATTCGGATTTTGGATTTTCCGAAACATTCATTCAAATATTCAAATTATTCAAATGTACAGATTCGTATGTATTACATATGTTTCTGTGCAAATATTATACGTATTTGTGCTTATAATGAGGGATGAAAAAGGTATGGATGCGGGATAAATGAGATGCATACAGAATGCGCACAGATGCATATAACAGATACAAATGTTGTCGACATTCATATCTTTAAACATGAATCTAATGTTCAAACGAGCAGATTTGAATTTTACGGATTCAAATTGGATTTTTGGACATTCAGATTTTAAACATTCGAATAGAATTGAATGTTCGGATATTCTATTTGACTCAAATTCAAATGCAAAAAAAAAAAAACATGCAAACCTCTAATTCATACACAAATTTGTACAAATAGTTAGGAAATCCGTGAAACTGGGGAGGTGGGAAACTGGTGACTGGTGACGTGCCAGTCACATGTGAAACACAACCAGAGTGCATTTGACATGGATTGAGAGCTGAATAAAAATGGATTCAGGTTGGATATGATGCTTTCAGAGCAGATTTGCTATGAGATACGTATCTGACACATATTCATTCATAGTGGATACGTATCGGATACAGATTCGTTCGTATTGGATATTCATACGAATTCATACGAATACATTGCATTAAATAGAATCCTGCCACATTCGAAGGGGATCTATTCAAACAAACACTATTTTCTAACATTCTGTTTGTTACAAATTGGATGCCAAAATTCCCATTCATGCACATATCTATCTCTCAGCTAATCCTCTCTCTCTCTCTCTCTCTCTCTCTCTCACACACACACACACACACACACACGGACAGCATGGTGCAAGAGGGCTACATCTATCCTTAGTGTGGTTTTACTTGCATTATCTGTAGGCCACCTCTAAAGGAAAATTCTCCCTCCCTGGCCGCAGGCCATAAATACTCAACATAAATACACAAAGTAAAAATAAAACACGCAAAGGACAGTCCCCAGGGACTCTCACAGACTACCCTTCTCTCACTGTGTAGACATAGCTTTTGTAAAGTCTGATTGAAGAAAGTCTTTGCAAATGCAGAATATTAAAGTTGCTCTTTAAAGAATGGTGATTGTTTTAACATTAACTGTAGCATTGATTCTGCCTGCGTAATCAAGATAATTGCCCGATTGGTAATATATACAGTGCCATTATTCACAGCCTCTTTTCTTCACCTGCTCCCCCACCCCCCAGTATGAATAAATCATAAGAACAGATGGTGGGAGATTATCAATAAAAGGCGTTGTTAGCCTCGGTATAAATCTACTACACTCAGTCAACATGCTTTGCTTAACCACCTGCTCATTTATTACCCACAAAACAGCACTTTGCTGCTTAAAGAACTATTTCTTTCTCTCTCTTTATTGTGCTAGTTTGGCAAAGTAAACTAATTTCAAAAGTTGGCACTTTGAAAGCCTCAGACCTGTAACTGGACCAGTGTCTGTCTTCAATGAGATGACTAGATTCATAGTCACTTTTTAATTGACTGTTTAAAGAGATGCCAGACATTCTACATCTTGCATGTGACAAATAAGGGAAGCGCAGCTGCAAATCTTTGGGTTCTATATTTATTTTATTTATTTACATCAGAGTCAAGAAACCCACATTATACGTTATCCAAAGCAACATACTTGTTTATTAGTACTGAAGAACAGTATTAGAAGCAAGGTCATTAACACTGTGTGTCACCAAGTTTGGACATTTATTACTTCAATTGTAGTAAGTAGGGATGTGCATGAATGCTTTTTTTTTTTTGTATTTGATAATTAACAAATCAAATGTAAGAAAATTTGTATTTGTTCAAATAGGTCCCCTTCGAATGTGGTAGGATTCTATTTGATACGAATGTATTTGTACAAATTTGTATGACTATCTGATGCCAACACATATGTATCCAATATGCATCCGGCAACATAGCCACTCTGAAAGCATCCGATCTGGCCTGAATCCACTTCGAATCCACTCTCAATCCATGTCGAATGCAGTCTGGAACCACTGTAGATGTGATTGGTGCAGCTGCGTTCCAACCTCCCAGGTTCACGAATTTTCTGAAGCATTCATGCAAATGTTCCAAAACATTCATATGAATACAAATGTCGTAACATTCGATTCATATACGAATGTCTGAATTCTTACAAATATCGAATGTTACAAATATCGAATGTTACGAAACCAGGCTGCAACGTCTAGGCCTCTTCAGTCTGGAGAGACGGCGTTTGAGAGGGGACCTGATTGAAGTATACAAAATTATGCACGGTATAGAAAGGGTGGATAGAGAAACTTTCTTTTCTCTATCACACAACACTAGAACCAGGGGGCACTCTATGAAGCTGATGGGTAGGAGAATAAGGTCTGACAGGGGGAAGTATTTCTTCACCCAGAGGGTCATCGGCTTATGGAATGTGCTGCCGGAAGAGGTGGTGACAGCTACCAGTCTAGATGGCTTTAAGGTAGGATTAGACAAATTTATGGATGACAGATGTATCAATGGCTACTAGAACGAATGCCTAGGTGCATCCTTCAGGCTGAGGGGGGGAGGAACTGGGGCGCTTCTAAGGCCATCTGCTGGGACTCAAGAGCAGGAGAAGGTTTGTCCTTGTCTCTGCTTGAGATGCCCGTGAGCATTTGGTGGGCCACTGTGTGCGACAGGATGCTGAACTAGATGGGCTGTGGCCTGATCCAGCAAGGCTTCTCTTATGTTCTTATGTTCTTAAATACTTGTGCACATCGGTAGTAGTGAGACCCAGGATGCCTCCAGGGATAAATAAAAAAGGTTAAATCATCTTTTCTATGAATTTCTATGAATGATTTTCTCCAAAAAGTTCACAGAGAGAATGGATCACCCCCACATTCTATCAATGTTGTGAAGCAACAAGCAGGACTCTTCTGACCATGTGGGCAGCCTCCCCCTCTCTGTTTCCTGGTGAGGGCAAGATCTCATGAAATCTTCCCTACAGATCTAGGAAAAGGGAAAATTTTGCAGCTGATACTGAGGTAAGTCAGAGTTTGGGGGCTTTGCTTTTCAAGGACTGCAATCCATTCTAAAATCTGTCTGGCCCTTTGACAGCTGCTCTGCAACCCCTGTCTGGACACACCCACACCCACACACCCAGGGTGGTCTGCAGCCCAATGCTGAATTATGGGAGATGTAGTTTCAGAACTCATCAAGAGGTGAAGTTGAGCATGTAGAGTGAAATGTTAGGTCAAGACCTGAGGTCAAATCTCAACTCAGGCTGCATCTGGACAGGATCAAAAACTCATAATTATTTCTTAACTGAACCTGATTTGCAAGATGTGAACATATTGCTCATGATACAGTCCTGGAATATAAACCCGATTTATGAGGTTATCATTAGAGATGTGCAAGAATATCCTAACTATTTATTATTTGAACAAATTCAGCCAAACTTGGACAATTGAATTTGAACAGAATGTCCAGACATTCATTTTTTAATATTCAAATGAATATAAATATTTTGAATTATTTGTATGAATAATTCAGACATTCGTATGTGTACAGATCCAAATGCATTACATATGCATCCATGCGCATCCAATTCGTATCTGTATGCATCTGTACATATATGTACGGGATGAAAATGAGATGTGTATGGGATAAATACAGGATGTGTAGGATGTGTACAAATGTTGTCAACATTTGTATCATCAAATACATATTGAATATTTATTCAAATAGCTACAAATGTATTTGAGTTGGTTCAAATTTTAATATATTTGTTTTTTCTCTATTTGTATGAATTTGAACATTCAAATATTCAATTTGAAGAAGGAGAGGAAGTTATATGAACATAGCTATGAACAAACCTTCTGGTTCACTTAGTATTCTACACCTGTGTCTACACCTGTGGCACAGGGCACCTTTAAGTAAAGATGCCTCCTTTCACCCCTTGATGTGACATCTGCTGACATCTGCTGCTCTGAGAAAGGATGCTTCAGTACTCACTAGCAACCTTCTCAGGATGCCTTTTGGCAATATCTGACCACCAAGGCCATTTCTGTACTAACCTGTTAATCCAGATCAAGAAGCTGCTAAGAACATACTGACTGCACAAAAGTGGAGTAGATCCAGATCGGAACTGCAAACAAGAGTTCACTAATCTAGATTTTAGTGGTAGACCAAATAAATGTGATCTACATCCATCCTAGCATGCTTTAGCACACATTTAGTGTTCCAAGGCCCAACCAATGCCTGTGGTTGATCTGGATCTAGCTAATACGGATTAATCAAGGTTAGTGCAGAAAATACTCTAGGACTTCCTCAGGGTGCCTGCTGTTGTAGATGGATACGTAGCTTATAAAACATAGTAAGTCCTGAATAGAATTTCCATGTGAAAATGGATTGTAAAAATAAAAAACCTATTACAATAAAACCTAATACAGACAGGCAAACTTTAAATTAAGGGGTGGGGACCTTACATTTATTTATTTGTATACAAAATAAGACTGTTTTGGGAACAGAATACTCTGGAAACAGAAAGATTTCTTTCTCACCAGTCTGAAGAATCCATAAAGAAATTTTTATTGAACCAGAATGTCACCATATATTGGAGTTCAGTGAATTTCTACTAAGCATATTCAGAGACAGTGTAAATATGCTTTAATGATAATATAATCTTACAAAGCGCTGATGAATACCCAACAATTACTTACAGTCATCAAGCTGTCTAATTATGAATAATCATTTGGCTTCCTTTCACTCTCTTACATATTAATTCTAAGGATTTTGATAAGAACATCAAAAGAAAACAGGTTGGATATAAATTTCAGGCATGCTTAGACTCAGATTAACAGAGGCTTCAATTAGTCACTGACTTCCTTTGGATTGTTTTAGGCATGATGAAATCTAGAATCCATCCATAGATTATAGTTAGGAAACCTTGAAAAAAATACTTTGTGGAAATTATCATGATGGTACCTGCAGTACAAACTAAAGAGGCTTAGCAGCAAAGCTATCTAGTATTGAATATCTAGGCTGTGTTGCTGAGCTCTGTAACACAGGGCAGCCACTTTCCCAATTTGGGACAGTCTTTTTTGGCCGGCCAAGAAAAGGCTAACAAAGAAAGGAAGATGAGGACTTGAAAACATCTTAATATGTTTTTGCATTCAGGCATTTTCAAGTAGGTGACGTCTACTTGTAGGAATGTGTGTGCAGAAGATTCTGCAATCAGAGGAAACTTATTTGTTCCAAGAATGACTATTCTTAAAACCCAAACCTAAATTATTAAACAGCAAATCTTAGTTGCATAAACAAACTGATTTTTAAAAAAAGTGTCTTAGAAAGGGATCCCATTAATTAGAGAAAATCACACTTCTCTCAGATATAAAAATGTCTCCCACTGCTTCATATAATAATGCCTACTGTTACTAAAATTAAAAAAAAGAAACCCAGTGGGGATCAATCTTTGGTTGCTTCTTTCTTTTCTTTTTTTAATGGTATTTGTGCAATTAATGATGCTTATGTATAATCTGCTTGCAATTCTTCAAGAGGGCAGTTCTAACTGTAGTTTTAGTCACACAGCTGCAAAGTGGTAAAGGAGAAAGAAGGATGCATTCAGTCTGGTCTTGTGGTTAGAATGCCAGACTCATATCTCGCAGTTGCAGGGTTTGATTCTGCACTCCTCCACAAAGCCAGCTGGGTGACCTTGGGCTAGTCCCAGGTCTCCTTCTGAGCTCTCACAGCCCCGTCTTCCTCACAGGGTGTCACAGATTTGTCAGCCACTTTGAGTCCCCTTAACTGGATGAGAAAAACTAGGTATAAAAGCCAACTCTTCTTCTTCTTCTTCATGTGTTGTGCTAAAGAATATTGCTAAGCAGCAAAACTCCTGTCCACAGAAGGATGTTGCCCATTCTCACCATTTCTAAAACAACAACAACAACAACAACAAAAATAGGGCTGGTATGTTGTTGGGAGCCTCTTTCTTACTCTCTGTGGTGATAACTTGACATAAAGTTGTTAATTTTACAAGACAGGTTACCAAAGCTGGAAGCGAGTAAATTGCCCATGGCCAGGCTGATTTTGCAGATGAGGAAAGATTTCAGTAATCTCAGTAGAGGTCATGTCTGATCATATTTCAAATATGCCCCACTGTCTTTCCCAATATACAGTACATTATAACTTTTCTATTTGGTTCTGCAAATGACATTAGACTTGGTCCTATTTCAAAATCTCCATACAGTGCAAATAAAAAGCTTTAATAAATGGCAAAAAGGTGCATTACATTGACCAATAACTATGCCAGTCCTACATTGCATTTGCCTTGCAAATGTAAAATTTACTCTTTTATGATTATATCCACAATACATAGCTTGGCTAGAGACAAGACTGCTTGGCTGATCTCAAAAATATGAAGCAGGGTTAGATATGACTGCACGTCTGCACTTTATGAGGCATTTCTGCACTTTGCTTCCCATCCGCATGACAGGAAAAGTGCATGCCCACTAGTGTGCACTAACATTTGCAATTGCAAAAACTAGTGCATGCCAAACCAACCTCAAATGCATCTGCAGACCTACCTGGGTCTGGACACGTGTCTGGGTGATACCATCTTTTGCACAGTGCCTGGTGCAACTGCACATATGCTGGTGTGGTCACCATGCTGATGGTGATGCCCCATATATTCCCAGTAGTGTTTGGGGCCATCTGAGGTGCTAGTGCACTTGTGCGGCACCTCAGATGATCCCTGTTAGCAGCAGAGTTGTGAATGGTTGCTCCTCTGGCTACAACAGGTATGTTTGCAGACACATGTGGTGCATGATTTTGTGCACCACTCCTAGTAGCCACTGGGGTAGCTTGTGGTATAGCGGGAGACATTTCTGTCGTGGAAATGCCTCCTGCAAGTGCAGATGGTGCTTCCCAGAAGCTACCCCAGTGTAAACTAGCAGGCCAAGTGTGGATTCGCCTTATTTGGATGGGCATTCAGCAGAAAATTCCAGGCCTGTAAGAGGGTCTAGACTAAAGGACTTTGGAAAAGCCAAGGGGAACTCCAGGATGGTGCATCTGCACTGGACAAAGACATTTCTTAACAAGAAAGGGCTCTGCACATCCCAGAGCATCCCCAAGCAAGTGTGGATGGCTGGAGCATTCTAGCACTTTTCCTCCTAAGGAACAAAGGCAATGTGCAAAAAGGTCCAAAGGGCAAAAAATATTGCCAAGAAATGACATAGTCCCTGGGAGTCAAGCTCAAGTGAAGGAAAATTTTATGTTTTTGCAGAAGTCTAGAATTGGACCAGATAGGATCACGAGATTGTGGGGTTGGTAAAGGGACTACAAGAATTTTGTCTAACCTTTTGCTATCCCAGGATGACCTACAGTCAAGTCTTTCCCATGGGGAAAGTAATACCAACTTTGTGCAATAGCCTCCCCTGTGAGGTAGCTACAACTACAACTCTCAGGAGACTACTGAAGACCCATCTATTTACCCAGAACAATTCTTGTTTTATGATTCTTGTAAACTTCTTTGAAACTCTGTAATGAGAAGTAATATCTAAATGTTTTCAATAAAAATAAACATTGAAGGGTGTCTTGTTTATCTCCATTGTAGCTACTCAAACACTTCGCTGACACCCACCTGTTCCTTCGATTGTGTACATGGGAGTGTTGGGGGGTAATGGGGTGTCAGGTACCCCCCCGTTGGTAATACATCATTCGCAGAGTTGCGCTCTTCGTGCTGAGGAAAATGCAAGTCTCTGTATCTCTCTGCTTCTGGCTGTCAGCAGTTCGTCGCTGTCCATTTCAGCATTCTTCAGCGGAGCTGTCCAGGTGCTGAAAGCATAAACTTCTCCCCCTCCCGGGAAAGCTTGCAGGCTTCTGCTGCTGTTTGTCCCCTCCTTTCTCTACCCACAGTTCCAGCAAACAGACAGAAAGCCGTAAATTCTCTGTAGAGGTTTGTTTATTCGTATCGATTACATGTCAGCTTCTCTCTCCCTCTCCAGTCTCGATCAGCTAAGCAAGGGTAACACACAGCCGTGTGTGACTACCTTTATACATTTCCACTATCAGAGTTGGTGACTTGCTTCCTGTATGTTGCACAATCCTGTGTTGTAATCCTTACTTCATTCTTGCACAATCCATTCTTGCTTAATCCAACCTTGAGTCAGTCTGGTGATAGTTGTAACACTTAGTTACCTCTCTGCACACATCTCTACATTTTTCCATATATGGGCTCTTCCAGCCTAACAGGGAGACGTAGGGCAAATTTATACTTCCCATCCTGTCTGGGGAATGGGAAAAGTGAACTTGCCCACCCATGTACACCATCCATTCCCCCATGTGTCTGGACACTTATCTGTGGTGCAAGTGGTGTCCATGCACCACCATCTTCTGTTCCTCATGACGACACCAGTACACCAGCACAGGCATTGTCACTGAGGCAACCTGACAAGCCACACATACACATTAGTGTGGCATGACACGTGATGCACCAGGACACTAGTGTGGTGCATCACGTGCTCCTCCTATACCATAGAGGTGTACATGGGCATGTCCTGAGCCTTACCATTTCTGGCACAGGTCAAGGTAGGTGCACATGTGGAGCATTTAATTGTGTTCCACATGTAGTTGCCATGGGGGGAGCTTCTAGACAGAAGAGCTGTTTCAGGTTTGGAAATGGCTCCTTCAAGTGCAGATGCTCCATCCACGGCGACTTCTGGACCAAAGGCAGAAAGGCCCATGTACTGTGCATTTGCATATTGTTCTTTTCTTCATTAATTTTTGTTATTCATCTTGAGAATTATTTAGAAATGTGGCAAAGCTAGTTGATTGATTGGTTGGTTGGTTGACTGGTTGATTGATTGGTTGGTTGGTTGTTTGGTTGGTTGACTTATCCTGCTTGTGTATTTTCCAGTGGCATATGCCTGGTTAATGTCAGAACAGAATGGCATTTTTATCTGATGCAGCAGGGATTTTACACTGTTGCTTTCTCTCTCTCTTTCTCTGTATGTGTTTTATAGGATTGTATATTTCGCATTTCCAGCATTAAGGAATATTCAGTCAGTAGGATCATTTCTGATTATTAAAAAAAAAGGGGGGGAGGTTGATGCATATTTGATTTATCTAGTCGTGGAACCAACAGTATGCAAATTTTAAATAGAGAGATAAAAACTATTTTAAGGTGGAAAGAAATATAGCCCATTTATATGCCAGCACAATTCCTCTGGGCCATTTGAACAAGGCAGCTTGGAATTCAGCCCAGGCATCGCATTTCCATGTGCTGCAAATGGCTAGGCATGGTGTTGGCGATTTAGATCGGTTTGGAAACTCCAAGTTGGCTCTGTTTGGGAACATCCAGACATTTCATTTTCAGGGAAGGGAAGGAAGCCAGTGGTTTCAAGCACCAACATTTCTGCAAGACACATAATGAATCTATCAAGGTCACCTGCACAAACAGCTGTTAATCCCATCTTTTGTCCAGGGAAAGAGCGCTGAACAAGAAAAATTAGGAATGCAGTGCCAGCTTCCTCGATCACTCTTGTAATTCACACGCAATTGATGGTTTTGCCGTTCTTTTTCCATCTTTGGAGTTGTAGCAGAATTGTTACTAATTGCTCACTGGTTATTGGTTAATCTCTTGAGCTATGAGAATTGTCATTATCTTTTGAACTAAAATTTAAAACAATCACTTCAGTTATCGCTTGATGGAGTAGAAAAGTTATCTTGACTACTTCATTTATTTAAACAGCAGTGTTGGCCCTTTTTTTAGGGGAATAAGCAGTGAAGTGTTCCAAGCCTCTCCTTTCAAAGCAAATATTCCAGGAATACTGGCAAAATCAAGCTTAGCTATCATGAATACAGTGGTGAATTGGGTATGCACTATGGGCTTATTTGCACTTCCCATTCCACTGTTGTTAAGATGAAGCATGAAAGGAGTCATCCACGCTTCAAGTGCCGGTGCACTTCCCAGCTGGACCACCAGCACTTGAAGTGCAGATGTCCTAGCTCAGGCAGGCTAGGTCACCATTGCAACAGGTGCAGCGAGATCCAGCTTGCACTCAGACATTGCATTTGTAATCGGCTCATGGCCCATGACTGCACCACCATAGCCACATGCGCTGCATCCTGGGTCCCTGCAGCCAGAATCGGGGTGACGCCGAAGAGGTAAGCAGGGGGTTTCGCGCGTTCTCCCCCAGGTGGGCTAGGGAGGGCTTTGGAGAAGCTCCCCCAGCTCCAGAAGGGGCGATCTGCCGCTTCTGGGGCGAGGGCAAGCCATGAAGTAGGAGTCCCCCAGCTCACCATGCTTGGCTCCAGGGAGCCAATCATGGCAGGCTGGGGGAGGGCCCTGGCTAGGGACAGTTTCACTGTGTGGACGCATCCTAAATGGATGTGTTTTCACAGCGAAACACCCATTAACCTTTTTAACACCCATTAAGCACACTTTAGGAACGGATAGGTGCAGACGCGCCTCATTGGAAGTGTACTTAATAGGTCTGACTATGTGGACGCGGTCTCCCAAAAGTGTGCTTAATGGGTGTTGCTGTGCGGACACACCTCACTGGAAGTGTCCTAAACAGCAACATTTATGCAGACGCAGGTTTCCCAATCTGTGCCGAATCTGTGTTAAAAGGCCTGTGCGGAAGCACCCATAGAGTGCTTCCTGGTTATAATGTTGCATAATAGAGAAAATAAGTTTTCTTTATCCACCTTTTCTATACCGTGCATTATTTTCTACACTTCATTCAGGTTTCCTCTTATACACCATCTTTCCAGGCTGAAGAGGCCTAGATGTTGCAGTCTAATTTTGTAAGGGAGGTGTTCCAGCCCCTTAATCATTCTGCCCCATTCCACACTTTTCCAGTTCCACAATATCCTTTTTGAGGTGTGGTGTGCATGAATGCAATTTTTGGGATTTTATTTGATTTGAATCAAATATCCGAAGATTTGAACTGATTCAAATGTTTAAAATTTGAATGTATTTACATTGGATTCGATTTGAATACATCTGAATCTATTTGTACAAATATTCAATTCATATTTGAAGACGTGAATGTCGACAGCATTCGTACGTGTCCATACGCATCTGTATACAACCTGTTTTTATCCCGTATGCATCCCATTTTCATCCCATACATATCCGTACAAATGAGTATGGATACGAACAAGATGCATATGGATACACATGAATGCCCAAATAATTCATACGAATGATTCAAAAGATTCAAAAATTCACTTGAATGCTAAATTCAAATTTAGAGACATTAAATTCAAATTCAAATGTTTGAATTCCATCTAATTCCATCTAATTTTGAATGTTTCAAATATTCGTGCACATTCCTACTTGAGACCTCTGGCTCTAGCACCAAACTATAGCTCCAAAGTGTTTATTTCAAAACATGTGTGTTATTTGCTTCCGAGCCTTTTCCTCAGATACTCTGTCATTGGGTTATGTTCGATTTTAAAAAGGAAAAAGAGAGACAATCGAAAGCTACTGACAAATTCAATCAAAATGCTTAAAGGAAGAAGAAATAGCAGGTTCTAGTGATGCTTGACTTTGAAGTTTATCAAAAAGTGGCAAAGACAGTTGTAAAAGGAAAAGGATTCAACCTGATGCTTCTTTAATTCTGTCTGATGTGATTAGATTGCAGGGTTTGTTTCTTCTTTTTTCTCCACAGATAAAAGCCAGGCTTTAAGATATCAAAAGTTATAGAAGGACTTCTCTTTTCACTCTGGTCACTTGTACTTCTTCTTCCCATTCCTAGTATTTGACAGTTATGTAAATCAGGTTGCCTCCAGATACAGGTTAAAATCCATGATTCTTCCAAGACAATATTGGGGATGCCACATGTATCTGCCTTCACCATAACAGCAATCACTTACCTCCATCCTGCCAGCTTCTTGTGCCCCTATTTCTAGTCCAAATACTTAAAGGCTAGCCAAGCAGAGCAAAATGAGTAAACAAACAAAGGGAAGTGAGCAAAAGCTAGGCTAACATCTGGGGTATTTGGAACAGGAACACTAATGCAAGGAGCCGACAGGCAGAGGTAAGTAAAGGGGCAGTAAAAGGTAATTGGGAAATCTGAAAAAAGATCACACAATTGCCTTCTGACTTCTAGAGGTGCCTTCGATTTCCTTAGCCTTGTTGAAGTACTTTTTGCCAAATGCCTTTACTTTAGTAATAAAACAATGATCCCCCTCCCTGATGTTCTTATTTATAAATTTTAATATTGAGGTGTTTTTTTCCTTTGTTTCAATGTATGTCATCTTATTAAGTTAATTCCTCAGACAATATTTCCACAACTAACCCTAACCCCTGCTCCAAGGTTTTCCCTACCCTCTAATTCTTGTCACCCATAACTTGGAAAGTAGCTTGCATGTTCTTTAACATCTCTCCACCTCCTCCAGCTGTTCTTGGTTCCAGGATTCTTGTGTGCAACTGTCTGTCAAACAGAACAAAAATGTAAGGCTGGTTTTCAACCTTCCCCATGACCCTGTTTATTTCCTCAGCTGCAGAATCTGCCACTGAATCTACACACAAGCAATATAGTATATGCACAGGAAGGAGGAAGAGCACCAGGTATATGGTACAAAAACATGAATAAAATATGTAAATAAGCATAGCCCCTTTTTCATAATGCTCCAATATGTACCCATAATGTATCGGATACGTATCCCCTAACATATCCGCTCTGAAAACATCAAATTGACCCTAAATCCACTTTGAATCCGCTCTCAATCTATGTCAGATGCACTCTGGATCTGTTGCAGATGTGACTGGCAGGAACCCTACCCTAAACCCCAGCCCAATGGGTGGAGGGCAAGAACCAATGAAAAATGTTTAAACAAACAGAGGTGCCACCCAGAGATGGGGGATGAGGATTCCATTCAGGGAAAGGAAACAAAGGAGATATGTGGCTAGAGGGGATTCTGGACACATCATATCCCAACTGATGATCTGGCTTCAAAAGATTAAACCAGAACTTGTTTATTCCTACTCAGCATGCCTGAGATGAGATCTCCAAATATTGACTGTAAATTAAATATATTAAACTTACCTAGAGTGTGAATGGCCATCCAGACTGCGGCAATGCAGCAGGCCAGCACATCTGTGCTGCCAAGCACGTGATCCCCCTACATCTCTTCCACTTGGAAGAGGTACAAATGGGAGCTTGCTGGGCTGTCCCCTCCCCCCCCCCCCGGCAGCTAGTATAGGTGAGGAACAGTTTTAATTATACTGTTTGGGGATGCTCCAGGACACATGGAACCACTCCGAGTAATATAATTTGATGTAATTTGAATGTTGATTTTTTTTAATTAATGATGATGATGATGATGCTAAAAATTGTATAATGGGGGAGATACAAATATTTAAGCTGGTTATTTACTCAGGTTACATCAGGATTGTATACAAATGAGTAAAACTGATTTGTATTTCACATATTTGCAATAAAAAAGACAAGGAAAATGCATTTATATGGAAATCTCCATAAAGAAAACAAAAATTTATAAGTAGTCCATGTTTTGTGGCAATCTAGCCCTTATTGAGAAGAGGGAAAAAAGGAAATGAAAGGGGGGGGGAGTCCAAAAGCAGCAAATTGTAATATCTCCTTATAAAAACTGAATGCTCCTTCACCCTTAACTTGTTTCTTCACATATATTAATGGTCTTTACAAAAATCAGTCTCCAATATCTAGGCTTCTTCAGCTTTGAAAGACAGGGTTGAAGAGGTGGCCTGATTGACATGTATAAAATCATGCACAAGGTAGGGGAAAAACTAGATAAGAGTTATTTTTCTCTGTTTGCAAAAACACTAGAACAAGGGGCATTTATGAAACTTGGGTGCAAGATAAGAAAGCTGGGACCAACAAGGGGAAGGATTTTTTTTCATCCAGTGGGTCCTTGGTGTAGTAAAAATTGATATCCATGTATTACTTCCAGTTTGGAGAGAAAAGCTGGATGCCTCTAAAGATCATTTAAAACAATCCCTGGGACAGCCTAATCGTGTTCCTGGTGTACAGCACGAAATCGTGCTCTACACCCGTCCCCAGCCATCCCGAAGCCATTCTACAACTGTCCAGCAGGGGGAGCATTCACACTCTCCCTGCTGGGAGAGGTGTTGGCCCCGCCTCAACCTCCTGGCCATTGAGCCTTTTCGGGTCCTCTGGCCAACAGCCACCTTTGGGGGAGGGGTGAGATCAAGACGGCCTGACCTTGGGTCCCGCGGGCTTTAGCCAACTCCACTGGATTGACTGGAACCCACAGGGACCCCCTGGACCCCCAGTGCACCCAGGGGCCTGCACCACTCCCAACGCTGTATGCAATCACTTACCTTCCACCCTTCCCCTGCACACTGGCGGAAACACACGGTGACTGGCAGCTGCATGCTCCAGTCCTGCGGCTCCAAGGGCAGTGTTGGCAGCATGGGAGGCCGGATGCCCTTTGGAATGGGTGCTGTGGCCTCTGCACAGCACCCAGGGGATTTGCCTGGCCTGATCTGTCCTCCCAGCACATGTGCAGACGCGTGGGGCCTCTGAGGATCCATCCCTATTTCGGACAGATCCTCAGGAGGACTGATCATTGGGAAATGGATTTTCTTAAATCTGTTTATCAGCGGCAGGTGCATAAGCACTCTAGGAGTGTTTAGCCTGCAGAAGAGAAGACTGAGAGGAGACATGATGGTGGTCTTCAAGTATCTGAAGGCTGTCAGAATGCAGAGGGAGGACTAGAAACAATGGCATGAAACTTCAAGGGAATCAATACAGATTAGATATTAGAAAAAAATTATTGACAGTAAGGGCGATCAGTCAGTGGGATAGGTTGCCATGGGAGGTAGCGAGCTCTCCTTCACTGAAGGTCTTCAAGCAGAAGCTGGACAGACATCTGTCTGGGAAGTTTTAGAGAATCCTGGATGACTCTGGAGGTCTCTTCCAACTCTATAATTCTATTATTCTATATCCTGCTCTTTACACAGAGGTCCCAGGACAAGTCACAATAAAAGAACAGCATCAGTGCAAAGTTAAATTTAAAACGCAACCCTGCCTCCCATTCTAGCAGGGTAGCATTTGCCTTTTAATAGTAGCCAAATAGGAATTTCTGTTTGGTGACATCTGTTTGGTCATCTGGACAGCATGAATCTGTTTAGGTAATCAAAGGGCAAATTAAGTTTATTGTGCATTAGCTTTATTTTTGGACAAATTTTTCATTTGGCATCCTTTATTTTATTGGATCCACTGCAACACAAGTTGGCTCTCAGATCTTTTAATTACGCCGAATGGTGGAACCGTAACATTTTAACCTTCTCAAACTCCAAATGCAACCCTGGAACTGGATGCAGAAATCTTTCAGTCTGACTCATTTTCATTCTTCTTCTTTATGCATCTTAAATCAATTCTATTATTAAAAATCAGAACAGGTTTTGAAAGATTTCAGTTCAATTCTAAGACTTTTTAAAAATATCATCAGAAACATCAATTACTTCTGTAAGTGATAATGTTAAAAACAGTGACCTAGAAAATGGGGGTATATCAGTGGTAACTTCCCCCAGATATTACCAGTTTCCAAGGAATACCAACAATTAGTTATAGGCTGAAAGTTCAAGGATATTGATTATGTTATTAAATAGACAAAATTTGTCCAGGTCACAGGAATACAAAATAATGGTGTCTGCATTTTTAAGTGTCGGCAGCTTGCTCTCAAAAGAAAGGGGATGGTACCACAATCACAACTAATAATGATGCACCTTTATTTCCTTTTGCATGCATGGAGGCACCATTTTTGGCAGCTGAGGGTGGCAATATCACAGGGGCAGGGTTATTGCCACAAGGTGCAGTGGAGACATGGCCACATAAAAGTGGAGATTCAGCGCATATTCCTGAAGTGCTTTGCATCAAGCAAACAGCTTGTTCTAATTCAGGAATGTTCACATTTGTGGCTAATGGTCAGCCCCAAGCTCTCCTTTTCCCCATATCTTCCCAGCACAGGCATCGTATACTCTGCCTCAGCTCATTCCACAACCTAGCCCATTTCCTCCTCTTTACGGAAATGTGGTACGTTGTCAGGTCACCAACTTCCTTCATTGTCTTTTTGTTTTTCTTCAGGACGCAGCCTCTCAAAATGTTGATGGATTCTCTTCACACCAGAAGTGGTTGACTTCAAGGCAAGATTCACATTGATCACACTAGTATGGTTTAATAATATCATACTAAGCTAATCAGGTTGAAGTGTGGTGGAGACCATCTGCACTACAAGCACTGGAACAGTCCAATACTTGACCAGCAGCACTTGCAGTGTGAATGGCCAGCCTGGATCACCAAGGAAATAACCAAACCAGCACCTGGTGTGAAATCAGACATCGCCGTGCCCATTTGGGTGCTGTGAATGACGGCACAGCTGCAGTGAAACAGACCACATCCTCTTGTCATGCAGCACCTGCAAACTATGCAGATCCATCCTTCCCAGGGATAATCCGGAAGCTGCTTCTCAGCTTGTGTAATGCTTTTTTAGCTTAGGAGTCTGGACTGAAATGTTTTCAGCAGTATCCTGTATGAAAGCTTTCAACATTTTGCCAGATTAATATCAGGCTGCAATGCACAGAAGGGTAGGAGGTAACCAGCCTGCAGTTTGCTAGGCAATGAAGTGTGTCATGATCACCAAGGGAAAGGAAACTGCACTGGCCGAGATTAAGAGGCAGATGAGAAGGATCAATGCCGGCTGAAGAGGGCATCCAGTTATCTACCTATTTGTTCTTTGCTCTTGAGCCTTTATTTCACTTCATTAAAGCTATCCCGGATGTAGACTTGCTCGCAATACACAGTACAGAAGTGGGAAAGAGTATATTAGTGCTATTGCGATTCTTTTTTGTAGAGTTCTGATCAAGAGGGGATTTTTATTGTTGTGGTTGTGGTTATCCTGTTTGTATGGCCCTGCTAACTGAGAATGATTTGAAAATACATTGTGCATGCTTCAGAGAACTGTGATGATAGATAAGAGTGTAGGAACTACGCATAAAAGTAGACTAGCCACCTTCTTCTGGGCTTTTAAAGTCTCTGTCTCTGTTATGTGTGTTGCTGGGAAAAAAGCCTCACAGAGGGCCTTTCGGCACAGGCTCCAAAAACGCATTTAGAGCCAGATGCGGGAAGGATTAGGACGTGGCATCCACACAGGGACCGGAATTAGTGTCCCTTTGAGGATGTCATGTCCGCACGTTGGCGCACAAAACCGGTTGCCGAAATCCGACCCAGATGTAAGACCTGAAAAATCTTATAGATCCGTTTTCGGCGGCATGTGCAGAAAGGCCCAGAAAGCTCCCAAGGACAAAGTTGTCCCATAGCTACACATAGCCTGAATTGCCAGGTCTGTAGCCTGCCTCTAAGGGTGATAAGTAACCCTGAAAGCAAACCTCTTGCATGATGGGAAAACACACACATAAACACACAGGAGGGTCCTTGCTGCCACCATTCAGAAGGATGGCAGGGGCAATTTACCTGTCCCTTTTTCTACCCAGGTCCATTAAGGGCTCCTAAGAAAATGGCTGACATCTTTTAATATGGTTGATGGAAACCTTGAAGCTGGGTGTACTCTGGCTTTGTGGTATGAAACTCAGGAGATGGTGGGCATGCATATAGTGTACTTTCCCACCTTGGGCCCTAGGCTGCCTCCATCTGGGTTATTCTCAGCCTCAGTGCTGTTTCTTTATATACTTATTTTATTTAGAACAGTTCCATATTGCTTCCTATCAAAATCTTGAAGAAGTTTACAAAAATAATATTCTGATGTAATAAGATTAACTAAAAAAACTGCAGGAAAAGGCATTCTTCTGTTGTACACTGCAGCTCTGAATATGGAATAATAAAAAAGGCTCAGTTTATAGGATTGTTATGTACGGATGTGGACAAATTTATTTTTGACATTCAAATCCAAGTAGATTGAAATGTCTTAAAATCTGATTTAATTTGGATATTTGATTCAAATGTCCTAAAATCCAATTTGAATCTATAACATTCAAATCCGTATGTTCGAATGTTAGATTCGTATTTAAAGATACAAATGTCAACAACATTTGTGTCTGTTATAGGTATCTGTGCGCATCCCATATGCATCCCATTTTAATCCTGTATTTCAAGCACAAGATACGGATAATTTTTGAGCAGATTTGTGTATGACCGATAAGAATCTACACATTTGAATCATTCAAAAATCCATATCGGATTTTCAAAAATCCGTATTCGAGTTTGAATGTTAAATTTGGATTTTCAAAAATCCAATTAGAGTCCAATTTTGAAATTCATCAGATTCAAATTGAATATTTGAGTTTTTGAATATTCGTGCACATCCCTATTGTTATGAAGTTACTGAATGCATGAGCTTTTCTGCACCGACCTCTGCTCCAGATTAGATCACAGTGTTATCTTCTTATGAGCCTCTTTTGCCTGCAAGTTCATGCAGATTAAAGTTCTGCATGAGACAGAGTATATTCCAACATCAGGATGCCCAAAATGGTCTCCCAGTCTGATTCTGCAATTAGAACTTGATAATATCTACAGGTTTACTTTGTTGCATTAACAAATGGGTCCCCAGGGGCTCCTGGCTGCTGGAGCTTGGTGGCAGATGTCTTGAAGAAGCCCAAGAGCGTGGGGATCAAATACCCAGAGTGGTGCCCACCACCATGCAGCACTCTGAAATGGGTACTGAGGGGCTAGCAAGTGCTCTCCAGAGCACCCTTCCTTAGGGTGTGTGTATACTTAGAGTGATGAGATCAACTTGTTTGCTTTGTGTAGGCACCACACAGGAAAAGGCTCATATCTGGGGACCTTTTCCGGCACAACAGAAGCCCTTTGCATTCAGATCAGTCAAGGGGGTACTAAAGGATATACATTAGAAGAACTACTGCTTGGAAGGAAGGAAGGAAGGAAGGGGGAAGGGGGAAGGGGGAAGGGGGAAGGGGGAAGGGGGAAGGGAAGGGAAAGAGAGAAATAAATTGGAATTTGGGGGTGGAAGCAGATAAGTAAAAATAACCTTTTTTTCATCTCCCATGAACAACTCATTTACCTCCATCTGGATGTAGTCTATATCTCAAGAAACAAACACATTCCCTATTTTCAGTAATGAAAGAAAGAACAGATGGGAGAGAGGATGAAGATGGCTGGGATAAAAATACTCTCGGCAGTTCAAATGATCTCAGCATTTTTAATAAGACATCAACAGGTTCTATTTTAAAAGAAAGGTCAGTGTAATGAAATAAACCTGCTTATTTTGCTCCCCACAGGAAGCCCAATAATATTTAAGTATGACAGGAAGGAAAGATCATGTTGTAGCCTTTTGTCCTCTTCAATGTGCTGCTAAGAGAAATGGAGGAGAGCTTTCCTTATTCGGCAATGTTTCACATTCTATGTATATATAACTCTATTTCAGAAGAAAGACCAAGAGCTTTCAACTGCACCTATGCCTTGTTGCTGGGGTGGGTGGGAGTGGAGTAACTTCATGCCCTTGCTCCAGGGGCAGCTGTCTCCAGCTGCAAACACTAAGGAGGGGGAGTCATTTATGAGGTGCCCCATTTTGGCAGAGTAAGGCTATGTTCAGACTTAACAAAAGGGGCACCTCAGAGAGACAGTGTGTGGTCCTCATGTTCCCAAGCCTTCTCTAATCCACCTTTTCTAGCACAGAATCTTCATGAGAGAAGGGAAGGGCAGGCTGGTATGATATACTGGGGGAGGGACCCTTGGTGGTGCCATTCTTTTCAGCAGTTAAGGAGTTAACAGGGGTTGGAGAACCCTTACTTACTTACTCACTTTAACTTCACTTACTTGCATTTTATCCTGCCCTATACCCAAGGGTCTTTGAGGGGGGAGGGGGTTACAACATATAAAATGAACACATACTGAAACTATAACAGTGCCAAATGTGGGGAGAAAAAGGCTGTTTCTTTACTTAGCTAAAGGCTAGGGAAAAGAGGTGTGTCTTCACAACTCATCTAAACACACAGAGTGAAGGTGCCTGACACACCTCAGGAGGGAGACTATTCCACAGTCTAGGAGCCATCACTGAAAAGGCCCTATCCTGGGTGCCCACCCCTTTTGCTGCTGATCCCCAAGACCACAAGCAGAGGCTTTTACAAGCTTGCAGAACCCATAGGTAGTAGAGGGCTCAGCTTCCTTCAGCCCAGATGGGAGCAGATGGTAATTCCAGTAGGGACTTCTGACAGGTGAGAGAGGTCTCAGCTTCCTTGGGCCCAGTCCTGCAAGCATAGAAGGTCTCTGGAAAGGTCTCTGAATAGCCACCAACATAGTCCTAGCACAGATGTTGGTTTCTGGAGCTACAACAGCAGTACCAGGCAAGGGCTCACCAGGCGGACCCCAGTCTCTCACTCTGGGGTAACTGGGAGCAGATGGTAATTCCAGTAATAGTCTCTAGGTTATGGAATAACCTCTCCTCTGAAAAGCTTCAGAAAGAGTAGTAGTAGTAGTAGTAGTAGTAGTAGTAGTAGGTTTTCATATCCCACTTTTCTCACCAATTTAAGGGGACTCAATGTTTCTGTCAAAGCTTTATTTTCTTCTCCCCACACCAAATACCCTTTGAGGTAGGTGGGGCTATCAGAGCTTAGAAAGAAAGCTAGTTCCATGGATGGATCCTGAATTGAATCCAGTAACTACAGGATATATGTCCAGCACTCTAACCACAGGACCAAACTGGCTCAACCAGTTGTTGTCTTCATTATTGGTATCTACTAGCAGACCAACATCTACTGATAGACCAGGCTAGGCAGGCATGTTTGATGTCCTAGCCCAGTTTTACCTAATCTTAACTCTATTGTATACTGTTTTATATTTGTTGAACTTTTAATGTCTTTTAATGTATATTCTATTTTAATCTGTTGTAACCCGCCCAGAGACCTTCGGGTATGGGGTGGGATATAAATGTAAATAAATAAATAAATAAATAAATAAATAAATAAATAAATAAATAAATAAATAAATAAATAAATAAATAATCTATTTTATCTGGTTTTGTAGTATTTTTATTGTGATCTGCCCTGAGATATTTGGGCATAGGGCAGGATAGAAATATAATAAATTAATAATTTTTCTGCATTTTGTGATCAGAACGAATTAAGCAAATTCTGCATTTTGGGTGTGATTTGTTATAAAGATATGAATTAGTCACCTCATTTGTTTTACACCACCAGCAGCATGAAGCCTTTAGAGGCATACAATAATGCTAAATGTCCCCAGTCTCAGAACTCCTCAGCGTGTGCTTAGGAAAGAGAAAGAATGGAGGATGGAAGAAGTGAAGCAAGATTACCGGGAGGTTAACATGAAGGAGATAACGAACATAGCTAGTTGTTTGTTTCTATCATAGCCAGGGATTAAGGAGTTAAGACAAATCTATAATGAGGATTGAAAGGCATTTGAAAGTTTCTGCTCTCCATTCCAGAAGTTGGTGGCTATAAATAATTCCCATCCAGTTAAATCCAGTTAATCTAATCACAGAGTACTGATGGCTGCAGTCTTACAGAAGCACACTTTCTAGGGTATAAGTCCCATTAATAGAGAAGGATTTGCTTGTGCTAAAGATGGTTAATCTTATCACATAGCTAAATTTGTTGATCTAGATGTTGATGTGAGTTCATCATACTGGCTAGTTCATTGAGTATACTGTAATAGCCAACATAGTACTGCTTCCCTCCTCCCCTTTGTATGCACAATTACAACAGCATAATGGTGCTGTTGACTTAACAACAACAACAACAAATGTTCTGTGAGATATTTGGTTGCTTGGATAGCGCTTGAAGAAATCACAGTAGAAATGGTCGAGGAAAGTGCTGCATGCAATAGTGACAGGTTTTTTTGCTTCTCCAAGTGGATATATTGCATTCTGCAAATGCTTCCATTTGCCTTGTCAATTCTAAACTTCTTGCATCTGGGTGGTCCTTTGGTTCATTGCGGCTTAAACGAGAGAGACTTAAAATAGTGAATCAAATCTGGTGTGTTAATGGGATTCCTCTGTATTGTGTTTTATGATAATGTACTTTTACCCAGATAAAGCACACTACCATGTCCAGCTGAGGTATTCTCAGATCTAATAACATGTACAACCCTAAAGCCGATGAGCAGTTTATCATACATGCACAGGGAAAGAAAGGAAGGATCCACCCACACCACAATCCACTAATGCATTGTGAGTAATGAGGGAGACAATGAAACAGTATTTATTTATAGAAAAAGAGTTGGCTTTTCTACCCCACTTTTCTAACCCATTTAAGAGGACTTAAAGTGGCTGACAAAGCTTTCTATTCTTCACCCCAAAACAGACACCCTGTGAGGTAGGTGGTGCTGTGAGAGCTCAGCAGAGAACTGTGACTAGCCCAAGGTCACCCAGCTGGCTTCATGGTAGAGTGCCGAATCTTTCTAGATAAGAGTCCGGCTCCCTAACCACTAAACCAGACTGGCTTAGGATGGGTCAGGTCACAAGATATAATAGAAGACAGACACTAAAACATATTTAAAATATAACTTAGCTCACTTCCCTAACTCCTGCCACAGCAAGACAAAATTCAGAAGAACTATGACCTCTTCTGCACAGGCCCTTAATCCTAATTATGAACTATTGTACTGGCATTCCCCATTAACTGTGCTATACTGGCAATTGATTTTATATCATTAATGAAGATATGCACAGGAGCCAAGAATGAAGTATCTGAAATCCAAAGAATGTGTAAAGCAAATCCAGTCTCATATGAGTGCCAAAAGGTATGTCCATTTTGCCTACTAATTTGGCTTTCAGAAACCAGAATGAGAAAACTGAGCACAGGGTTGAAAGAGCTCCATCTTCATGTGATTTGGACTTAAAGCTGTAATGAAGTCAAAGATGCATTTGCTCATTGACTGTACCTGTATCATCTTGCTACCATAGTACCAATGGCAATTTACAGTATACTTATGAGATGAATAGCTGGCAATCCTCCAGAGGTTGATAAACCATGGTTGCCCCCACAAGTGTTCCTATCAGGGGCTGTTTGGAAGTGGTCACTGCATAGACTGGCAAAGAAGTGGAAAAGCCTTGGACAAAGATCTGGGGCTGATTTTTGCTCATCTGCACTTCTGGAAAGTACTATGCATATGGAACCTAACTGCAGAAACAACTATTCCCTTGCCAGGCACACAAGTGGGGGACTGGAAAAGGACTCTGATCTTTCAGGTTTCACTTGCAAAGAACAAATGGTTGGCCCTATACTGATTTAACTGCCAGGACAGTGTCATAGTTTAACTGCTTGGATTGTTAAGGACACATGGAGTGTTCCTGCACTTGGCTTCCTATCCACTGGATGGGAAATGTGTGAGACTGACAAAAGTGTATTAGCATTCGGACTTGGGAATGCTAGTACATGGGTCTTTCCACACAGGCTCTAAAAACGCATTTCGGGGAAGGATTTGGACATGGCTTCTGCATTGGAGGCCAGATTGGAGTCTCTTTGAGGATGCCACGTCTGCACATCAGCATACAAAACTGGTCTCTTAAACCGGTTTTGCCGCTGAAATCCGACCCAGATGTAAGACCTGGCTTTTTCCCTTAAACCATTTCGGAAGCAAATGCTTCTGAAGTGGCAAGAGAAAAGACAGATTGCCTGTGCATGCCCAGCTGTCAAAGAGGCAGAGAGCATGCTCTGCCTCTTTGACAGGTGGGCACGCCCACCAGCCTCTGCCATGGCGAGGCCAGCAGCCGGCTTCCCCAGTTCCCCCTCGCAAGAGAAGGGGCTATCATGAGGAAAGGTCCCATGTTACACTAAGCCCCATAGAACCAAGACTTACCTGTGCCTGGATGCATGCCTGATCACCACCAGTGCAGCACCACCCTCAGTTCAGAGCCCAACATGATTGTGCATGTGCTGGAGCCATGGCGATGATGATGCTCCATGCACGCACAGTCATGTTTGGGGTCATTTGAGGTGCCAGTGTGCTTGTGCAGCAGCTCTGATGATCCCTTGGACTGGAAACAGTATGAATGATCATGGTGCTGGACAACACAGGTACCACCACTAGTAGGGGATATAACATCTGGTAAGTGCAGATGCACCTTACCAGATGTGACCCTATTGCATACTACAGTGTCAAATGCATTGACCTCTGATGTAGTAGCATTTGCCTACTCCACACTCTAGCAAACCAAAGGTTGGCTGAAGAGCAACATTTTGTTGCTGTTACTATCATCCCAAGTTGGCTGAGCTTAATGAAAGTTGAATCCCAATGTCCTGAGGGCCACAGTTTTTTATCTGGCAGATATACCTGCTTGCCAGTCTAAAAGGCATACTATGAGAAGGGAGAAGGAGAAAGAGGGCATCACCGTCATCAGTAACAATGTACATGAGAATCCATTATTTTACATTGTATCATTAATCATGACCTGGATAATAGTGGGGAAAGTGCTAGGGATCCAGGAGACAAATGATGGCAAGAGGAACCTAATCTAATTAAAGTCTTTTGCTTATAAATACTCAGAAGACATGGGAAAAGGAAAGAAAAATCACAAAGGACTGGAGATAAGCCAAAGTAGTGTGACTGGCTTTCATTTCACAGTGAACTGGGTGGTCCATGTGGCCCACATGCAAACTGAATCACCCATAGTTTTTTGTTTTTGTTTTAAGAGCTTTCAGGTGAACCTGAACCAAGGGGCATTCTAATGAACCAAGCAAACCATAGTGGACAAGGAGTGACTCACTGTGGTTTGGTTTGTTTGCATGTGAACTGAACCATGCTATAATTAGTGAAATGGTTTGAACCAAGGGTGGTTGATGGGATCCAGTTTGTGTATATCTTTACAAACCATCAGCAGTGTGAAACCTTACGTGAATACAAAACTTCACTACAGCACAACATTTTATCAGTGCTTCTCTGCCATTGTCCTGGGAAGAAAGGAGGCTCTAGGGCATCTTTCCCTCACCAGCCACACTCCAGATTGGACTAGAACTTTTGGCTGATAGGATTGCTGTCTAAAGCCTGGGTCCTTAACCTGTGGTCCACAGACCCCTAGAGGTCTACAAAGGCTTGAAGAAATGTTAAAATGGGGTGGGGTAGCAGCAGTCAAGAAGAAGAAGAAGAAGAGTTGGCTTTTCTACCCCACTTTTCTCACCCATTTAAGGGGACTCAAAGCGGCTGACAAGGTGGGTGGGGCTGTGGGAGCTCAGAAGAGAGCTGTGACTAGCTCAAGGTCACCCAGCTGGCTTCATGGGGGAGGGCAGAATCGAACCAGGTATTCCCAGATAAGAGTCCAGCTCATCCTCTTTGGGCATGGGAAGTGGGGTGGGAACGGGACTTTGAAGGGCAGGGTGGTCTAGGGGTTTGGCTTGGGGAAATAAAAAATACGTAATTCTGGAGATACTGATGGTCATTTACAACAAAAGGAATTTGAAGGGCTTCCACTGTGAAAATTAAGGTTAAAAACTGAAGAGAAGGTAAGGTTAAAAACTACTGGTCTAAAACATTTGGAAGGTGTCAGAGCAATGTGGTCAGCGTCAAATATGAATCAAAGGCCACAGCCATATGATTCTAACTTCCTTACTTAGAGCCTGCCAAAGGAAACATAACCGGAATAATATGCTTTGTGGCTTGGTAGTAGAGGATGTGTCCATTTTGTTCAAAGGCCATTAGCTTCTAAGGAAACTGAGGAAAAACAGACTTACTGGAGAAGCTGTTTGGACTAAGACATCAAAGGAGCCCCTATTGTATGTCTGATCTTTGACAACAAGACACCACCGCTTAATGCTGGAGAATATCAAGCTATTGAAACAAGACAGATACGAATGCAAATGGACACTAATTCATTTGCTAATGATCACCATCAGCCATAAGGGGCAGTCAGCAGTGTCTTCATGTCCGTTTGCAAGGAGGGAAAGAGGAGAAGGAGCCTATTTAAATGTTTTAATTGTTGAGAGAGGAATGGATTTGCTTTTATCAGATCAATATTGCTTTGACCAAGATTCAATTAAACTGACAAGGCTGATACTATTGAAGCAAGCAGGGAGCGTAATTAAATCCCATTCTGGAGACTGTAGAGGGAAGAACATGTAAAGGGCCAAGCTTTTCAGCTTGCGAATGAAATAACACTGTTAGGATTAAGCCCAAATTAAAACACCAGAATTTTGGGATTTGGAGGAGAACACTAAATATGCAAGAGAGGTGGAGGAAAAAACATTGAGGGGAAAAGAAATACGTATCGTAAGACCATAAGAGAAGCCCTGCTGAATCAGGCCATAGCCCATGCAGTTCAGCATCCCATTTGCCACGGTCCCCTCCGTTTGCTTCTGGGTATTTTCAGACAGAAGGTGACTGAGCCAGTTTGGTCTAGTGCAGCGGTTCTCAACCTTCCTAATGCCGCGATCCCTTAATGGATTTCCTAATGTTGTGGAGACCCCCAACCACGGGGGTGGAGCAGCTGGGAGGTGGGAGGGAAGGGCGGCGGGAGACTCATCGGGACCCCTCTGAAAGGGTAATTCGACCCCCAGTGGGGTCCTGACCCCCAGGTGGAGAACCACTGGTCTAGTGGTTAGGGAGCTGGACTCTTATATGGGAATTTCAGGTTTGATTCCGCACTCTGCCACAATGCCAGCTGGGTGGCCTTGGACTGGTCACAGCTCTATTTCTGAGCTCTCACAGCTCCACTTACCTCACAGGGTGTTCTGTTGTGGGGAGAAGAACGGAAAGCTTTGTCAGGTGCTTTGAATCCCCTTAAATGGGTGAGAAAAGTGAGGTAGAAAAGCCAACTCTTCTTCTTCTTCTTCTTCTTGACCCTCTACCAGTGGCCTTTTGAGGCATCCTCAAAAGTAGATTTCAATCCTGTCGTATTCAAAGTGGCTCTGATTGCATGAATGTGAATTTCCTTTGCAAACACACACACACACACACACACACACAATATTGTGCACATCCCTACGTGCAACTGGAGTTGAGCAGAAGTGTTTTTCTTTCACATCTAATTTTCATGGCAGAAGACTTTAATCCTGATGGGTTGTCCAGCTGGGACATGCAGATACAATGTTACTGCTTTAATAATAGAGTTGCAGAACGTTAAAAGCACTCTGTGCTCTCCCTGTTCAGATTCTGCCCAAGGATGGCATGAAGAGCACTCTTATTATGGCTGTGTTCAGACATACCAAAAGGGGCACCTCAAAGGCTCCTGAGAGGGATTGTGGGTGGCCCTTCTCTAATCTACCTTTTCTTGAAACAGAATGTTAAGGAAAGTGGGAACGGGCAGTCTTGTACGTGAACAACCCCATTGAAGCCTTCTCAAAGCCACCTCAGAGGCACCTCAGATATTTTTTTTTCCTATGCCTCATCTAAATGATGATCGCACACCTTTTCTGTGAGTTAGGCTGCATTCACACATAATTTTTTAAACATCATGCGAAAGCAGTTAGGGATGGTATCATCTGCACATTAGTGCCTTTAATAGAGATAAAAGGCAGAAAATGCATTCTTAGGCCATATTAGACCCAAGGACCAGATTCAGAAGATCCAGATTTAATTAATCTGGATTAACTATGGTAAATGTGGAAATGGCTTAGGACACCATTTTGGGTGCTATAGTCCAGGTTACTCTCCTTCCTCTGCTTGCAGAGCACTAGGAAGAAGAAGAAGAAGAGTTGGCTTTTCTACCCCACTTTTCTCGCACATTTAAGGGGACTCAAAGCAGTTGACAAAGCTTTTCTATTCTTCTCCCAACAACAGACACCCTGTGAGGTGGGTGGAGCTGTGAGAGCTCAGGAGAGAGCTGTGACTAGCCCGAGGTCACCCAGCTAGCTTCATGGGGGAGGGCAGAATCGAACCTGATATTCTCAGATAAGAGTCCGGCTCCCTAACCACTAGACCAAACTGGAAGATGTGGGCCCTTCCTTAAACTGCACTAGTCCATAGACCCACTTCCTGGGTCATGCAAATAGGAAGTGTGGAAAGGCCCTTAAAGGCTTTAATGTGGATTAGAAGTGGGATGGGCACACTTGCGTCTACATGCTACCACCTCTAAGGTGCTTTTTTCTCCCTTTTTCCTGCTTTTTCTCGCTTTTTCTTTCATTTGAAGTTAATTCATAAACATATACATAACAACGAAGCAAGCAAGCAAAAGCACAATAAACAATAGCCTTCCAGCAGCCGAGCTATCTAAGGCTCAAGATATAAAGAGATCATGCCGTAAAGTTCAGAACTAGTAGAACAAGGGCAGAATATGGAGATATGAGCACAGATGCGGCCTTAATAACACTCACTCATGGATTATATCACCTTTAAGACACTCTTGAGTCACTTCTTTTTTTTCGTTTACTCCTTGCAGATGCTGCCTCAGTGATAAGATGAAAATGGTATCATACCTATATCATTTAAGGAAACGGAGTTAACTAAAGAAGGAACTGAAAAAAGATTGCACCCCCCGAAAAAAAAAAACCCACAGTCTTTTACTGGCAATGATAATGAAGAGCTCCCCAAGTTCCCCAAGCTGGAATTACCAAGATGCAGGACTTTCCCTCAAATTGCAGTACTTCTAGTGTTTCTGCCTGCAGCTGTTCTCACACAAGTCTCTCCATGCAGTATCTATTCTAGTTCTTTTTTCCTCTGGCTGTATTGCTCACTGAGGCAAGTAATTAGAGTGCCAAATAATAGAACCAAGCTTCCAAATTAGCTTCCAATATGGTTGTCACATTGCCAGTGGCTAAGACAATGATAACAATGAGGAGGGAGAGAGAGAAAATCCATATTCTTCCTTGCTAAACACAAATCGGAAGCCATGATTCAGTGAAAACCAGGTGCAATGTCCCTGGTCGAAGACTGTTCTTCTGTTCATTGAGGATCTAATTCTGTTAGTGTATGGATGGGTGACAAATATCCATCAGCTTCAAAATTCGCATTCAGATTGAATATTGGCTATATTTGAAGACTGTGAATGCGAAGGCTTGCAATGTGAATGCTTTTTTGCATTCAGTTCACAGCTTTGTTACATTTGGGAAGGTGAGAAGGCAGCAAAGGTGCTGCCCTCTGGGATGGATTCAGAGTGGATTTGGAGGAGATCTGGAGGCATAACGGGAAGCTGGGATTCAAAGCGAATTTAAACAGCAGTCAAAGCAAATTCAAATCCTACCATATTTGAAGGGGCTCCACATGCACGAATGTGAATTTCCTTTGCATTCACTTCAATGCGAAAAGAATGGGGGGAGGGGGCAATCATTCACTTCCCCAAGTCAGTGCATTTTATAGTTTTCTTGAAAGGACTGGATGTTGCTGGATGTGGCAGAAAATTATTTTCTCTCAGTTTTATCACGTACAACTTTTTGAAGTATCAATTATGTTCCTATGACATACTGCTTACAAAAGTAGACCCTGGCCGCTGCTGATTTTTAACATTTTTAGTCATAACAAACAAAATGACTCCTGGACCAGATGATAGATAGATGGATAGATGGATAGATAGATAGATGGATAGATGGATAGATGGATAGATAGATGGATAGATAGATAGATAGATAGATAGATAGATAGATAGATAGATAGATAGATAGATAGATAGATAGATAGATAGATAGATAGATAGATAGCTTTTCCATGTTCTTCCATTTTAAATCTCAGTTAATGAGGTGATACATAGATGTGCACGAAAGAATTTGCATTTAAAATTCAGTTGAATTTTTGCATCAAATCTAAAGTACAGACATTTGAATGTACAGGCATTCAGATGAATCAAAAAATGCTCCCAGCCCATGATTGAATTTTTACATTTTCACAGTATTTTACTGGTGGAAATAGGCTTTGCCAATGGGAAAAAAACCTGTAAAAGCTTTCAGCCATGAATGGGAAAGTCTGAACGTTTGAACAGATTACCCACAAATTTTTGGACATTCATTTTGATTGAAAATGGAACGTGAATTTTTCATTTGTGTACATCTCTTAGGTAATATCTAACTTTTATATAGTATCAAGCTTATTTTTTAAATGGTTTGTTCTAAAAAATACATAAACAAAGCAAATAATGTAAACTATTATTATATAATAATGCCACTGTGGGGCACAGGTTCTCCTTTTTGGATCCCAACCTTGTTGTCATTCATTCATTCATTCATTCATTCATTCATTCATTCATTCATTCATTTCCTTCCCTCCCTCCCTCCCTCCCTCCCTCCCTCCCTCCCTTCCTTCCTTCCTTCCTTCCTTCCTTCCTTCCTTCCTTCCTTCCTTCCTTCCTTCCTTCCTTCCTTCCTTCCTTCCAGGGCAGGTGACAACAACAAAGATAAAAAACAGTATAAATATTGCATTAAATATGGGTGCTGAGTTCAGATTCTATTTGGATTAATTACATAAGCCATGGGATGATCCTTCCCGAATTCCCATGCCCATGGGGATGCACCCTCTGTGAAATATACCATACAGAGGTGCTTGGCAGCATGCCTTCAATATACCACATAAGACCCTTTTTGATAATGCAACAGGATGAGCCATAAAAATGCTCCCCATATTGGCTCTGAAAGTGTCCTAGCCTTTAGAGTCTGCACAGGTACTGGGACAGGACACTCAGTCTCAGTGAATACAGTCTTTTCCGACACCAGAATAAACCCTTCCCAGCTTGTAGGAAAGGCTGTATATTCTGGGACATTGTTCCAGGACTGAGAGTCTAAATATGAATTCACCTATAGATTGAGCCTTCTAAAACTGCTGAAGTGCAAATTAGTGCTGTTTTTACTTTAGACCTACTAAATTCACTTGTTCTTCATTGTTTAATCAGATCCAGCCATATATTTTATGGCTACATTCACACATAACAGAAAAATGGCTTAAAAGCAGCTTAGAGATGACAGCATGGAGCACTTAGGTACCCTTCCTGTCTCCAATCCATTTTTTCTAGCCTGAAATGTTCATGAGAGGGGAAGAGGCAGACTAAACAATCCCACTTGTGAACCATCTCTAAGCTGCCTCAGAAAAGCTTTTGAAAAATACAGGTAGATGCAGCCCATTTCTATAAATTACTTCTGCAAAAGAGTTTGCAGAAACTGAATTTACTTGGAAGGGTCAGGATGCCAGGGACCTTTTCATTGATGTTAACAGTTGATGAAATATCTAAAGGAAGTTCTGGCTTATTTTTATTCTGTTAGATTGCTGTGGGGGGGGGGAATCATATTTGTCACCATGTCATTTGATGCCATTGCTTTGAAAGCTGAAGTCTGTTTGTGCATCCATTCACCTCTAAGGACTTCATTTTTTTAAAGCAAAATAATTCAATTTGAATAAAATGTGTTAGTTATGGACCATTGCACTACTCATCATGCAAATATTCTAAAGCAGAACAGTCAGCATGAAGAAGTTCACAAGACACAAAGCTGCACAGATACAAATCAACCTATCCATCAAGGCTGCATTAAAATTCATGCCAGAAAAGATATATACAACAAACAAACAAATAATTAAAATTTAAAAATCAATCTTGTCCACAGTTTCTCACCTTCCTCAGTTCCGTAGATTGGTATAATTGACCAAGCCAAGTACATTATGAAAAAGACATTAATCCTTTTGTGACAAGTATCAGTGTCTCATAGAACATGATTAATAGTGCACTTTGCACATATATCAATAGTTTTTTCTTCACCTCTTTATGGAGCTAAACTGTAGGAAACAGGACAAGGGATGTAAACCTTACAGATCCATTGTGATGAAGAGGGTGGTTTGCTTCCTTGCTTTGGACTTTTCCATCTGCACAAAAATGTGCCTTGGAGGCAGTAGCATATGGCACTTGGATTCTCATCCTATCTCTAATCCATGTTTTCTAGCTCAGGATGTTCATGAAAGGGGACCCAGAAGCCTAAAGTATGAATAATTCTACACATGAATCATCTCTAAGCTATCTCTACGGAATTTAAGAACCTCTTCTTCTTGCTGTTCTTCATCTGTGAACACAGTCAGTTCTTAGCATCTTCATTTCTAATTGCCTAATTGCAGATTTTCACCACTCTTAAAATCAGAGAAAACTAGGCTGTATTCACACAAAACAAAGAAGCCCCTTGGAGACGGTAGCTGTAGCATGTGGCCCTCATGTTCTCATGCCATCTCTAATCCATCTTCTGTAGCCTAGAATGTACATGAGAGGGGGGAGAGGCAGATTGATATGTGAATCACTGGAGCTGTGAATCATTTCTAAGCAACTTCAGAGGTGCTCTTGCTTAACTGTGTGTCAACATAATCCTTCACATGTTGCTAAATACAACTTATTATCCTGAACCATTGGAGATGCTAGCTGATGGTGATGCTAGCTGAAGGAAATGTAGGATCTTGTTTAGACTAAGTGATGTCCTCCCACTGGCCTTGGCCAGATAGCAGGGTGAAATTGCATGACAAGTGCAGAACCTTACCTTTGTCTGGCGCTGCCCTGTGATGACATGACGGGTATATGGATGGTGGTCAATTTCTACAAGGTGGATCTTGGAAGCAAGCACCCAGACAGGTAAGTCATACTGCTATTCTGGGAAAACCCAGGTAGGGAATTGATTTTCCCATAATAACACTATGTAACACTAATAGCTCAATATCCTGGGGATAGGATTAGGGATGTGCATAATACTTGTAACATTTGAAATTCATATAAATTTGGCCAGATTTGGACAATCAAATTCAAATTGAATGTTTCAATACATTTGTACACAGTTCTTTAAGGATTCATATGTGAATCTGTGGGATTCATATGAGATACATATGTGATTCATATGGGATATATATGAGATACACATGTGATTCCTGTGCAATTCTTATGCAAATTTGTATTGAACATTCGTATCAAATTTGAATCCTAACATATTCAAAGGGGATCTATTTTAATGAATACAAATTTTCGTGCATTCGATTCAATGTGAATTAGGAAAAAATCCCTCCCTCCCTCCCTCCTTCTCCTGCCTGGCTCGCCAGTGAGCCAGTTTGTCCTAGTGATTAGGGAGCCAGACTCTTATCTGGGAATACTGGGTTTGATTCCGCCCTCCTCCATGAAGCCAGCTGGGTGACCCTGGGCTAGTCACAGCTCTCTTCTAAGCTCTCACAGCCCCACCTACCTCACAGGGTGTTTGGTTGTGGGGAGAAGAATGGAAAAGCTTTGTCAGCCACTCTGAGTCCCCTTAAATGGGTGAGAAAAGCAGGTTCAAAAGCCAACTCTTCTTTTTTCTGTGATGGTAAACATTAAAGGGAACAAAGGAAAACATCTGCTGGCATAAGAAAACTGCTGCAGCAGGTTATACTATCCGAGTTCTGAGCTGTACTTATTTATTGTAAGTGATTGTTTAGAAGTATTGAAAAAGAAAGAGATTCCTGTTAACTCACTGAATACTCAAGAGAGCTATATTTTAATGAACTTCTTGTTTCCAGAAATTGCCTGCTTCATTTTAACAAACTGAGAAGGGTGGGAACCTCAGTTGCATTTAATGAGAAACTACCATGATCGAGGTGTTTTTGTTTGTTTTAATGCTGAATCTTCAGGCCATTCAGCAGTAAAGGATAAAATGTTTGGGCTAAAAGTCTGACTTTGGTTTGAGAAAAAAGCTTTTGCTCTTCACACCAGTCTTTTGACTTAATAGGGGAAAGAAGGGTAAACTGAAGAAATGATTTTATTTATATACGTACCCATTAAATGTATTTATGCTTTATAAAGAATTAGGAAGAATGGTAATAAAACATTTGCAAATACCTGGAGAAGCAGAAAGATTCTGAACAAACCACAGTTAAATTCGAATTTGACACAGTCCATGGGCATGGATCCAATTTCAGTGTATGATGCTACTCAGAATTTGTTGGGATTTGTGAGTCACTAAAGTTGTGTTTCCTCTCACCAACTCACTCACTCATGACTTACACTTTTATAATCAGTCACTTGAGTATTTAATATTATTGATGTGAGGTTAAATCAAACTGGACCAAAAATAAAATTAAGGCAGAAATGCAGTTTGTACTACATACTAGGGAACCTACCAAAATGGAATCACAGTTTATGATTCTCAAGACATGCTTAGATAAAGAACACAAGGTGAATGTAGAAGAATTATGATAGGCATTGTTTAGGCAAACATATTCAAGTTCTTGGTTAACCAATTGCTTTCAGAAATGTAAAGAAAGCATCACATATCTAACTGGGTAACAGCAGGGTCTCAAAAGAAGCTGATAAGTGTTCTTTCAACTTCAAGGCTAAATCTTTTTCTCATTTGCATCTGTTCTGTTCCCAACCTTCATGCTTATTTTTGCACATTCCACAAACTGCTTTCTTTCACTCAAACTGAACTAGGGATGTGCAAGAATGTTCTAAACATTCAAAATTTGATGAAATTCGATTCAATGTGGACATTCAAACTCAAATAGAATGTCTACACATTCAAATTTAAACATTTGAATGGATTTTGAATGTTCCAAAATGTTCATTCAAATGATTCAAAACATTCAACTGCACAGATATGAATGGACAGATTCCTATCTGTGTGCATCCCATATGTATCTGTATGCATTTGCATACAAAATGCATACAGAAATGTATGACACATATGAATGTTGTCGACATCCTATCTTCAAACATGAATGTTGTAGACATTTGTATCTTCAGATTTGAATCTAACATTTTAATGAATAGATTCAAATGTGTTCAATTCAAATCAGATTTTGTTGCATTCAGATTCTAAACATTAGAATTGAATCGTATGTTTTGACATTCTTTTTAAATTGAATTCGAATGCAGAAAAACTATTTGTGCACCTGCCTAAACTGAATGCACTCTGTATTAAAGAAGCTCCCATAATCCTCTTCACACAATTCCATTTTGTGACATATCTCACTGAGCTCTCTATTTTGCTACCTTGTTCACTCAGTTGCACTTTCTACTACCTGGCTTTAAACCCGAGAAGTCATCCCCAACTTTCTACCTTTCTTGCTTCAAACAAAACTTGTGTCTCTTGTTACAGCCATAGTTTTACTTCCTCTCTTGCTGCATATTACAGTGTGACTAATCTACCCAACTATGAAAGTGTTTTATTGTTGCTGCTTGCTTTTATTGTTGCCATTTGCTCCACCATAAAGTTATTTCCTGTATGCCTTTTAAACTTGACTAAAGAATCTTTGTGTTGAGATCAGCCAAGTGTTTCCCCCTCCCTTGAGATCCATTATCATTTAAGCCAAACTAGTAGTCCTAAAAATCCTGTGTGTAGAAATGCTGCTAAAACACGTGGCTAGAGCAATCTGTAAGCTTAAGAGTCATAGAAATATGTTTTATTATGGATAAGCAACTGACTAAGGAACAGAAAAAAGGGAGTATATGTGTAAACTGATATTTCTCAAGGTTCTGGTTCTGGAATCAGTGGTTTTTAACCTTTATAAACAATCTAGAATCAGGCCTGCCCAATGAAATTGCCAGGTTTACTGATGACATAGTGATAGAAACAAAAAGAGACTGCAAAGAGTCCCAAAGGGATCTCTGCACACTGGGGAAAATGAGCATCAAAATGGCAAGTGAGAACATGTGCAAAGCAATGCACACTGGAGCTAAAAATCCTAAATAATTATATACATTAATTGGGTAGGAGGTGATTGTGCCTGATCAGGAATTTGATCTTGGAGTAGTAGTAGACACTTCAATGAAAATGTCAACATAGTCCGTTCCTCAGGGCAGGTCACCATAAAATCATAATGAATACAGATAAAAAAGCATGACAGAAACAGTGACAGATAGTGCCAGCCTGGAGACAGAATGTTGTTACTTCAGCCAAAAGCCCGGTAAGAAGTTGTGTCTTCAGCAATAGTCTGAAAGCATACCATGAGGGTATCTGATGCACCTCAGAGGGGAGATTATTTCATAACATGGGGGCTACAATTGAGAATGCCACTGAAAATAGAGGCACAGATATAATAATGCCCTTTTACAAATCAGTGGTGCTCTTATGAACATTACTCTCAACACGTGTATAGAAGGGTTACATACCCAAAAGTATATGTACCTATTAGGGATGTGCACAAATATTCTAGATATTCGTTATATGATTGAATTTGGACGAATTTGGACATTCGAACTCAAATCGAATGTCCAGACATTTGTTTTTTAGTATTGGAACAAATACGATTATTTTGAATTATTCTTATGAATAATTCAGACATCCATATGTGTATGGATATGCATGGATGTGTACGGATACAAATAAGATGCATACAGATACGTACACATCACATATGTATTTTATTCATATGCATGCATAACTGAGACATGGGCAGACGAACTGGGCGGGCCCTGCCTCACTCAGCTCTGTCCTCCAGGGTACTCAGTACAGCACTGCTCGAGACCAGGGGGAAGGGGAGGAGGTGTCGCTGTGGTCTATCGAACTTCCATCTTTCTCACTAGAAGACCAGTTCGCTCTGTGACAGGGGTTGAGGGCCTGTTTTTCTTGCTAGGCCAGAGAGACAGAGTAGGGATGCTGTTGGTGTACCGATCGCCCCACTGCCCAACATCCTCCCTATCTGAGCTGGCTGAGGTAGTCTCGGATGTAGTGGTGGAAGCCCCTGCCACAGTGGTGTTGGGGGATTTCAACATCCATGCTGAGGCTACGCTCAGTGGACCAGCTCAGTTCTTCATGGCCTCCATGACAACCATGGGGCTGTCTCAGATTGTATCTGTCCCGACGCATATGGCAGGCCACACCCTAGATCTGGTGTTTGCCTCAGAGCGGACTGGTGAGTATCCGTTGATAGGAGGGTTGACTGTCTACCCGTTGTCATGGACAGATCACTCACTGGTGAGGTTTAGACTCACAACGGCAACTACCCTCTGTGGGGTAATGGGACCTATTGAGATGGTCCGCCCTCGGAGACTTATGGAATCTGGGCGATTCCTGAATGCTCTGGGGGATTTTCCGGTTGACATGTCTGGTGCTCCTGTCGAAGCCCTGGTTTCTCTCTGGAATCAGGAGATGAGCAGGGCTATTGACACGATCGCTCCCAAGTGCCCTCGACATGCTTGTAGAGCCCGCAGATCTCCTTGGTATTCCATGGAGCTACGGGCCATGAAACAGGTAGGTCGACAGCTAGAGCGCAGGTGGCGTAAATCCGGCAATGAGTCTGACCGAACACGGGTTAGAGCACATTATCGTGCCTACTACGTGGCGGTGATGACGGCGAAAAAGAGTTTTTTCTCCGCCACCATTGCGTCCTCGAGTAGCCGTCCAGCAGAGCTCTTTAGAGTAGTTAAAGGCCTGATAAAACCGAGCTCGAGCAAGTATGAGCCAGGGCCAAGTAATATCTGCTGTGACAAATTTGCGAAGCACTTTGAGGACAAAGTCACTCAGATTCGTAGGGGATTGGATGTCACAATTGGGCAGAGTCCTAACGAGGTGTCCAGAGAACTGTCTGGTCCAGTTAGATTGGATCAGTTTCAATTATTGCGGCCTGAGGATGCAGACAAGCTACTTGCAGGGGTGCGGCCGACGATGTGCTCTCTAGACCCTTGCCCCTCCTGGTTGATAAAAACAAGCCGGCAAGGTATGACCGGGTGGATCCAGGGAGTAGTGAATGCCTCCTTGAGGGACGGGATGGTTCCATCAGCTCTGAAACAAGCTGTGGTGCGCCCCCTCCTGAAGAGGCCCTCCCTGGACCCAGAAGATTTGAACAACTATCGCCCGGTGGCAAACATACCTTTCCTTGGCAAGGTTCTGGAGAGCGCTGTCGCTGCTCAACTACAGGTATGTTTGGATGAAGCTGATTATCTAGATCCATTTCAATCTGGCTTCAGACCCGGTCGTGGCACAGAAACCGTCTTGGTCGCCCTGGTTGATGACCTACTCCGGGAGAGAGACAAAGGGAATGCCACCCTGTTGGTTCTCCTGGACCTTTCAGCGGCTTTTGATACCATTGACCACGGTATCCTTCTGGAAAGGCTGCGGAGCTTAGGAGTTGGAGGCAATGCTTGGCACTGGTTCCGCTCTTATCTCAGCAGCCGATCCCAGATAGTGGCTGTGGGAGATACGGTTTCGACACCCTGGGAACTCACTTGTGGGGTTCCTCAGGGGTCGATCTTATCTCCCATGCTCTTTAACATCTATATGAAGCCGCTGGGAGAGGTCATTAGGAGTTTTGGAGTGAGGTGTCATCAATATGCTGATGATACCCAACTCTATCTCTCTGTTCCATCTGAATCAGGAGAGGCGGTGGAAGTGCTTGACAGGTGTCTGGAGGCAACAATGGGCTGGATGAGGGCCAATAAATTGAAGCTGAATCCAGACAAGACAGAGGTGCTGTGTATTACAGGGTCTCGGATCCGCGTAGTTGGGAGATACCCTGTCCTCGATGGGGTGGCTATGCCCTGGAAGGGACAGGTGCGTAATTTGGGGGTACTCCTGGACTCTGCGCTAACACTTGAAGCTCAGGTGGAGGCCGTGGCCAGGAGTGCCTACTCCCAACTACGGCTTGTACGTCAGCTTAAGCCATTCCTGTATAGAGACGACCTGGCCACAGTGATCCACGCTCTGGTAACCTCTAGATTGGACTATTGCAACGCGCTCTACATGGGGCTACCCTTGAAGACGGTCCGGAAGTTGCAGTTAGTGCAAAATGCAGCGGCCAGGGTGCTGACTGGAACAACTAGCTGGACACATATTACGCCAGTTTTAAAAGAATTGCACTGGCTGCCAATTCGCTACCGGGCCCAATTCAAGGTGTTAATTCTGACCTATAAGGCCCTAAATGACTTGGGCCCCAGATATCTAAAGGAACGCCTTCTCCCATACCGTTCTGCCCGTGCCTTAAGATCTGAAGAAGATGCCCTCCTGGTTGTTCCACCACCTCAGATAGTGAGGTTGGTGGGCACCCGGGGGAGAGCTTTTTCTGTGGCAGCCCCTAGATTGTGGAATAGTCTTCCCTCCTGGGTGCGCCATGCCCCTTCCCTGTTGTCATTTAGGAGGGCTGTAAAGGGATATCTTTTTGCCTTAGCCTTTGGCCAAGGTTGACTCATTCCTCCCTTGGTCACAGTTTTAGTAATAGATCCCTAGATGTAGGGCTTATATCAGAACTTTTAATTATATACCATAGCTCAAGCTGTGCCCTGTTTTTAATACCTTGTTTTAATTATTCAGTTTTAATATGTTTACCTGTGTCTTTTTTAATATGGTTTTAACTGCTATTGTTTTAATATGTTTACCTGTGTCTTGTTTTTAATATGGTTTTAACTGCTATTGATTTGTTGTTACCCGCCCAGAGACCTTCGGGTATGGGGCGGGATAGAAATAGAAATAAATAAATAAATAAATAAATATCCGTACACATCTGGGATGCGTATGTGTGTGAGATTCGTATCATCAAATACGTATCGAATATTCGTATGAATAGATATGAATGTGTTCGTATTATTTTTGAGTGTCCAGGCATTTGTTTTTTCTTCGTACGAATTTGGATATTCAAATATTTTATTTGAATTGAATCGAATTCAAAAATTGTACTCATGCACACCCCTAGCATCTACGGACTTATGGACTCTGAACCATGCAACTAAATGGGTGTTTTGACCTTAGCTTGCCATGGAAGGCAACTAAAAAGTATTGTACAAACATGGTAAAGAAACAGTCTTGAAAAAGACATGTTTCCATCTTTAAATTGAGACTTTTTTCCTCCAGCCCCCCCCCCAATATTTTCAGCATCATTCTCAGCCAGAGGATTTACTGAAAGCAAGAAATGCCCCAAGGCTGTGGATGTTCAGGAAGGCTATTCTTTTGTTTAACTGCTTGCTATTTCAACACCTTTCACACTTGGTCACACACTGTGGGGAAGACTTAGTTAATCCAATTATCTTTAAACTCAGGTTTTCTTACAGTTCCTGATTGAGTTGAGTTTTAATTTACATTTCACCATTCAACATCATGCAAATTTGGCTCTGTGGTTCCCTCTCTCCTTGTTCTACAACAACCAGTAAATTTTGACTTGCAATTTGAATTCACCAATCAAAAACAAGAGATTTCAAGCCATTTCTTCATCATGGTGTCTTCATCATCTTTTTTGTGGTGTTGGCTTGCTTACTGCAGCCATAAGAACTGAACTCACTACTACATCATAGAAGAAAGAAAAACCGCAAGACCATTCTAACCACCTCTTGGTGTTGGCCAGAGAACTCGGGACTGAGGAAACTCATTCCTCCTTCTGCCTCCTGGAACCAGAGTGTGAAGCCACAGCTTCTCTGAAGATGCCTGCCTTTTACTGCCACCTCTAAGTCTTATTTTTCACAGAAGCTGAATTTCACCTTTATGTTTTGCAGTTCCATTGAGCTAAATCACTGAGACAGGGAGAACCCCCCTCCCTCTTGCTACCTTCTGGCTACAGAGTATCTTTGGCTGGATATCTGCCACAGATCCTGGGATTTCTATTCTGGACACAAGGGCTCTTCCCACACTGGCCCACTGAAAACCGGATTAAGTAAAACCGTTTTTATGAAATGTGTCTCCAGCAAGATCCATCTGAAATAGATACAGATCTAATAAGGCCCCCATGCTTCCACACTCACTTAGGAAGGACGGATTGCAAGGAACACATTATGCCTTCGCAGTGCAGATGCAGTAGCACAGATTTCCAGACAGCCGCCCCAGGAGCTGTGTGATTGGAACATCCAGCCGTCAGTTACTGCTCCTTTCCTGCCATGTGCGGACCAATCAGTGGCGTGTCCGAGATCCAGTGCCCGCCTGGCGCCGAAGCCTGCTTTTTGTGCATTGAATCGCTACATTCAGACTTGGTGTCCCTCTGCCGCCCTCTGCTAATGGCTGACCACTGTGAAAGTAGTTGGCTGGGTTAGATGAACCATGGCTCTGATTTGGAAGTAAGATTTCTGATATTCATATGTTACAATAACAAGGAAAGAAGGGCGGACAGACAGACGGACAGATGGATGGGCGGAGGGAGGGAGGGAATGTCCTTTCTTTGATACAAAGGCTTTCCCAAAAGCACTGCCTTGATTCTTAGCAGCTTTTGTTTCGGCCTTTGACTTGGGATTTTAAATTTGTCAATCATGAGCTTCACCAGCATCGTCTTGCCTTGAGGGAGAAATAAGCCCTTCCATTCTGAACACTTCATAGGCATCAAGATGCCTGTATTTACCACATTCATCCGTGCTCAATTTAATAGTATAATTATTTTACCTCAGTATGAAGCTGGTTTTACGGCCTTCCTGCTTACAGTCTTATCTTCCCTCCATTTGATTATATTTGTTTCACAGACAATCCACTCCATGAAGCAAACACACATGGCTGAGCTCTGCAGAGTACTGAGCTAAGGGTAACATAGCCAGGGGGCAGTTGCAATATTCAACAGTTAGGCCTATGCACCATACACTCTCGCAAGGGAATTCCTGCTGAAAATGTGAATAACATTGTGCAGAAGCAATCAAGAGCAGAAAAGAGCTGGAAGACAGTTGCATTAGACAGTTTATCTCCAAGGATTCTTCACTGACTACCTTTAAAACAACAGAACAAGAGTTCTCAAGGGTTTCTGAGGTGCCTCTTTACTAGGGTAGAAAAGTCTTTCTATACAATAAGAGAATGCATTTGTTCCTTCCACTCTGCTGCTTCTATATTGTTTCTCCCGCTCCAAGACTTCAAGCAAAGAAATATAATACCCATTATAACTGGGACACAGTGCATTTTCAGTTGAATTCAATCTGCTTCTTTCCAGTCACTGCAAATGACAATATGGCCCTCCAGAAAGATATAAACAAAGACCACAAAATAAGACAGCTTCCTTTCATAGCATCTATTCTTGTGTGCAACGGACATTAAAAACAAACAAAATTCAATCACATGTCCGTACTGAGTTAAGTTAGATAAAGCAAGAATCATTGTCACTGAACTGTATAGTTGGAAAACATTTGAAAGACCACCTAGATCCCGCTCTGAATGAAGCAAATCTAATATTATAGACGTCTCCCCCAACATAGTCCCTCTGGCAATAGATGTGAATAAAAATTTTCAAGCATCTTAAAACACGAATATGGCTTATGATTAGAGTACATTAAAGACAACACTATAACTGGATTCAGCCTTAAAAAGTCAATCCACCAGCCATCATTAATTGAAAAGAATGAAAAATTCAGAGCAGAAATATTTATGGGTATGACCACACACAAATAAAAGACTGCCCCTGAGATGCATTTGAGACTCGGGACAGGCAATAAATATAAGGGAAACACCCACTCTAAGACTCTGTTTATGGGTTTTTTCTTCGGACACACACACAAATCACTCTTAGGCCGTGTCTTCACGGCAACCTTATTTCGGATTCAAAATGTTTTGAATCCTCAGAGTACAGATGGCAGTTTGGCTTAACACGATTTCCCCATGTTAAACCACCCCAAAGCGTGATGAATCTCAATCCTGATTTCAACAGGTGTCACTCCGGTTCATGCGCTTGAAACATTTTACATTTTTTACTGTGGGAACCCTTCCATGTTAAGGGATGAGAGTTTCCCTCCCCCAATAGCTTGCTTCCAAAGTAAGCTGTAAAAGCAGCAGCATCCCGAATAGCAATCCAAGCAATCCACTGTAGCAAACAAGCAATTCACACCTGATAACCATCTTGCTATTGAAAGTGCTGACCTTCTAAAAAGGGAAAAGAAAGAAAAGCAACTGCCGTTTGGAGAGATGTGTGAATGTTTAGCTGTAAAGGGGCTTGACTTGCCACCGCTGCTGCGCGCCCTGAGCAATCAGGAGAGGAGGGAAAGGAATCGCTGCCTGCCTGGTGCCATTTTTCCTCCATCCAGGCAAGGCAGCCACCCAGCTAGGCTCCGTGAAGGGGTCTGTTATGGGTGGTACGTTCATGCCAGGAGGAAGAGGACAGGGCAGCCCTGAAAAGCGGCTTTTAAAAGGTAGCCACTGGAGTCCCCCTTGAGTCATGTACGTCCTCAGAATCCGGATTGAACGCGATTAAGCTGAAAGTAATGGGAACAGGCAAATTTGCGTTTGCATACGGTTCTGTTATCTTGGTTTAGGGAAAGCAAATAAGGTTCCCGTGAATACATGGCCTTAGGGTGAGAAGGAATTAAGAGTCAGATGAGCTGGGAGGCTAGTGAGGCTCACAGCCGATCCTGGCTTGCTCCTGCCACTGACCAATCAGATCTACAGAAAGTCAGCCAGTGGCAGCCTATGGGAAGTGAAGTAAAGTGCCAACAATGGTAATTTGCCTGTTCCTTACTGTGTGATGTGGGTTTTACCTCCCTTGGCCTCAGGCACCCTTTGCTGACATCATCACTGTCCATCAAACAAAGAAATCAACTATGTACTGCTTGAATGGCATGAAAATGCCATGTGTTCTTATCTGGTACACTGGGAGACCTCTCTTTTGAGGTCAACTGTCATACTAAGTGATGGTATACTGGACCATGGAGGTGTATGGACAGCATACTTCTATGGTCTGGCATATCACAGATAACCCATTCCAGGGGACCAACAAGGTACACCACCAAAATGCCCCCTTCCAAGAACTCCAAAGTCCAGGAACTTTCATTCCTGGCCCTTGGAGCATGCTGCCCCCAATGTTGGTACCTCCATGGTATCCTTAATGTTGGTGTGAGCTTCATTGTCATCTTTAGAGCTGGCTTGGAACAGGTCATTCTAATATGGACAGCCTTGTTCCACTCCAGGAGCAGTCCACCCCAGTTTTGCCTAACCTGGCTACTAGTGGAAATTTTAGGAATGCCTGAATGTGAATTTGGCTCTTTCTACACTGCCTCTTATTTCAGATTATATCCCGGAATAGGAATCTGCCATTGTACTCTAGTGCGGACTACAGCAGGAGGGCCTACCATAGTTTGCACCAGAATGTGGATGGCAGGTCCCTATTCCAGGCAGGATACATTCAGAATAAGGCCTAGTACAGAAAGGGCCATGGGCTGCAATTTGGACCATCATGTCTGCCATAACATGTAATTTAGGGAATGTGTGATAGATTGTTTTGTCACACAATACCTGGAAGGGCACCATAAAACCCTATGTAGATGCAGCCAAAGAGTGCAATTCCTTTGGGGGTGAGCAGAGTTCAATGAGAAATTTTTGCTCCTTTCAGAAATGGGATAACAATAGGACATCAATCTTAATATGGGAGATACAATAGAACAATTGCTTGATTGTTTTTGTTTTTGTCTGTTTTTAGCGTAAATTATTCTTATTTCATCTGACTTTTAGATTATACGCCACTGGCAGGTTTTATACTATGTTTTATTAATGTACCTCATGTACAGCGCTGAGTACATGAACAGCGCTTTATAAATAAACTATAATAATAATAATAATAATTTTGGAGAACGCCATTATGTTGGCTTCAATAATGCCAATGTCCTAATTTGCTGAACAAAGTTGTTACTTGCAAACCATTTTCAGTTGGACAAGAGTAATAAAAAGTAAAAGATTTTTTTTAAAAAAAAAAAAGCCCAGGAGTTTTTGTAATCACTTACTTTGGGTTTATATAAAATTAATTTCTACTTCTCCACAGTAAATTAAACATTCATTCTTTCAGAAAAGAGGGTCGACCTAAAGTAAAGCAGAAAAATGTTCCTTTGACATTTCCTTTCCTATTATTTTCAAATTCTTATCAACATCTACATATTTATCTTGAAATGCCAGCTGTTGTTTCCTTGGCATTCGCTGTTGGCCTTGTTAAGCAATGGCAATTGCCGAAAATCCTAGTGCTTAAAGATTTCATATATTAGTGGAAGAAACTCTGAACTTAAGGTGAACTTGATGAATTTATGGCACTTTAAATAAGTAAACTAAGAATTTAGCCTTATTTGATAAGCAAGACTTTCCATTGAATTTTGGTTGATTTTCCTTAAACCGCAGAAAACAGAAATTGAAAAAGTTGAGAATATGGTCTTGCTTGGGGAGGAAAAGAGATTGACCTATTAACACTTGACTGCCTAAAATGAGTATTCCAGTGCAGTAAGTACAGGGATAGTGGCCCATGTCCACCCCACAAGTGCCAGTGCTGTCCCAACTTAACTACCTGTTCTTGCCATGTGGGTGGTCCATCCCGCGCTGTCCGAATCACTTTGGCAATGATTGCAGCAACTTCTGCTGTGCACCCTGTTAGGCTGGGAAAGCCCATATAAAGAAAATGTAGAGATGTGTGCAGAAAAGGTAACTAAGTGTCACAAGAATCACCAGACCATCACCAGACTGTTGAAGGCTGAATGAAGTAAGGATTACAACACAGGGATTGTGCAAGAATTGAGTAAGATTGTGTAACACTTGCAACACAGGCTTGTGCATCACAAGGGAAATGAGTCACCTTCGTGTGATAAGGAATTGTATAAAGGTGATCACACACGGCTATGTGTTGCTTAGTTGATTGATTGCTGGAGAGGGAGAGAGATGCAACTGCTAAGATGTAACAGCTACGAATAAACAACTCTACGGAGACAGTTGCCTCAGTCTGTTTGCTTACACTGTGGGCAGAGGAAGGAGGGGCCTCCTGAAATATTGGACAGCGACAAAGAGCTGACAGCCAGCAAGCCGAGAGGGAGAGACTTGTCTTTCCAGCACGGACGTGCAACTCTGCGAAGATTTATTACCAACGGGGGTACCTGACACCCCAATACCCCCTGACACACCCAGCCACTCCTATGGCAACTGCAATGTGGAGCACATTTGTGCAGCCAGAGCTGCCCCACCCTGCCTCACTCTGCCCTCACACAGCATTCACACCAGAGGTAGGTGCAAACGCTGCATCTGGGAGCCTACTGGGAGCCCTCTAGCAGCTTATGGTGAAGCTGTGAAGCAGTAAAAAAAAAAAACTACCCCAGAGCTTTGAAGGATTGGGAATGCTCCTGCACACTCTGGAATGCTCTGGGATGGAGGTGGTGCCATGGTGTGCTGATGGAGCATTCCAGAGCATGTGGGGGTATCAATGAAGGATAAGTTTGAACAGGCATGCTTAGTGCAGTCATCCTCCCCCCCCCACTCTCTCCCTCCCTCCCTTGTAGCAGTGGGAACAATCCCAGTGCAAAGGGATCTGGTAGCAATTTCATGGAAGGAAACAACGGATTCCAGCCATGAAAACAGAATGGGGAACTATTAACTGATGGTCTTTTCGAAAATCTCTTCAGCAAATCCCTGAAGCAGACCAGGATGAGGCCTGACAGCCACTCAGCAAAACATTTCAAAAGGTAGGTGATGCGACGCCAGGCACTGACTGATGCTTAAGCCCTCCAAACAACACAGTTTTTTTATTGTGGTTGTTAGTTATTTTTAAATGCATTTTATTATTTTGATTTTGCTCATGCTCTTTATCTTATTAACGACAAAAAAAAGGACCTTGCGTGAATGTTGATTTTTTTTTTTTTTTTGGTTTAATAAACCATTAGGCCTGGTTGTTTTTTAAATCACATTTACTGTATGTAGTGAAACAACATTCTTTCCCCCTTTCCCCCCTTCTTCTTTCAACTGATAGAAATGATAGCTGAAAGGAAGGCCCCATCCACGGCAACCATTTTCAATATTTTCCATACTCATTCAGCTCTTGGGAATCCCAGAAGAGTAACGAAGGAAGCCTAAAGGTAGGATCCAATAAGCTATCCTTGGATCCTCTTGTCATCGGAGGAGACAGTTACTTTCTGGCCGATATTGAGATGAGGACGGGCAGGAGATAACTCCACAAATGGGAGCACAGGTGCAGTCACTGCAGATGATCAAAACTGTGTCAGACCTCCACTTGTTCTTCCAGGTCATGGCAAGTGATGTTTTGTTACAACAGCCTGACCAAGCTGTTCAGTGGCAGTGAACACAATGGGCTGCACATATTTTATTTGTTTGTTTGTTTGTTTAAAATTTTACCCTGCCCTATAGCCAAAGTTCTCAGGGTGGGTTACAACATATAAAAAAACCAATGAACATATAAACATGTACAAAGGCAGAAGAACTGTGCCCCATCCTGAATCCCATGCATGTTAAGATGGGAGCAAAGGACCCCAGGGAGACACCACTATCTTTCTTGCATTGAATCACACTGTTCAGCCTGTGATCTATTGGTACAGCCAGGTTCTTTTTCACATGTGCTCCAGATTCCTCCCAATGTTAAATATTATGTAAATTTCAACCAAGTTCAAGGCTCGTCTAGATTTTTCTGAATGAATGCTATGTCTCTCTTAACTAGCATCAACAACTCCTCTTGGTTTTTTTTTTTTTTTTTTTTTTTGTCATTTGCAGATCTGATCAGCCCTCAACTCCCTCATTTGGGACCCAGGAAAGAACCTTGTGTTACCCCACTCATGACATTCTTCCAATTGGACATGAAACCATGGGCGTTGCTGCACTTAGCTTCCCGTCTGTTGAATGGGAAAAGTGCAGAACAGACTAACGTGCACTAGCATTTACAATTGGGACCTTTGGGACCTCTGAGACATTTGGGAATGCTAGTACACATCAGCCTTAGCCCCCCACACCTGAAAATTTACCTCTGTCCTGGGATATGTCCCATCGCTCACAGGGCACCACCATCTTGATCATGGTGCATGGCGTGACTGTATGCGTGCCTGCACTGTCATCATGGTGATGATGATGCTCTGCACATGTGCAGTTGCATTTGGCATCATCTAAGGTGCCAGCACACGTGCATAGCACCTCATATGACCCCTTGCACTGGAAATGGTGCAAATGATCACCACTGGATATGTCAAGTAAATCTATCAACAGGTCCTATTATTGGATTCTTTATTATGGCTGCTCAGGTTCAGTTTTGTTATGGGAACTCACAGCTCCTGAGATTATGGTCAGCCTGACTCCAGGAGCAATCTTGCAGTGTGATTGGACATGAGAAGTCACCTCATAGCGTGTGCTGTGAGCCATATTCTTTCATTCACACACACGTAATCATTCTCATTCCCATTCGTCTTCCACATGTCTCATGACAATGATCTTTCATGCATTTATCCATATATCCACGCATTTAATCACAAAGTATTTTACTGTGTACTTTGTTCTATACCTATGCCGGTGATGGCCAACCTATGACACGTGTGTCACAGGTGACACACCAAGCCCTTTTGGGTGACACACATGGTCACCCTGGCACCTGGGCATGTAGTGCTTGCTTGTTCTTGAAGTGTACAAAATACCAACTTTCAATTGAAGATTTGGCAAATGAAATTCAGCAACAAAAGTCACTAATGTAAATAAATAATAAAATACATATATCAAAAATATAACTTTTTTACTAGAGCTACAAATATCACAAAATTATGGATATTTCTCGATGTGACACAGCACCCAGGTTAAGCTAGGTTTTCTTGCGAATTTTCAGCTCAAAAAGGTTCGCCATCACTGACCTATGCTGTAACTAAGCAATAAAACCTCCTTCCTGATGAACTGCCAACTCTATTCCTTGCCTTGGAACTACCCTGTTGATCAGCTTGCTGCACTTATGCCTGGATGCTCTATCTCAGTCTGGACCTGTGCCAAAAGTTTCTAGGCTGTAAATGCCTCCTGCAACTGCAAATGCTCATGCCCAGACATTAACCTATTGTAAACTACAAAGCAAAGTGCAAATTGGCCTTCTAAACATTATTTGAGTACAATCACTAAGCCAGTTATGGTTCACACCAAACAATTGTCTTGTCAACCCCCCCCTTTTTTTTAAGCATGGCATGAAGATACATTATCTCTATTAGGGATGTTCAGAAAGGGGATTTTTCTTGTCTATAGCAACTAGTGATTTGCATGATTTGTGGTAACCAGGAGCATTGGAAACGAAAGAGTCTGGTGATGGCACTGTAATTGTTGTTCCACATGTTTCAGGTAAGGAAACCTAGCAATATCTGAACGATATAGTAACTGAAATGCAATCAAGTAAGTTCATTCAAACAAGTATATCCCACTCTGCCATCTTTGGTGCCCATAAGGATATCTAAAATGAGGATTGCTTTGCAGGCAGGTGTTCCTGTATGCAATTAATAGACATAATTAAGTATCATTCAAGTGTTTTTCCCCAGTGAATATTAAACATCTTTTGTTGTTGGGTTCACAGAAGAACTGCAATTGTGGGCAAAAGAAGAGAGGGTATACAATACAATGTATTACCAGCTCCCATAAATCATGCCCTTTATTGTCTGCTAAGGCTGCCTTGGGAATTCCATGATACATAAAGCTCTACCTGTATGCTTCTCTATTTTATCCCAATAAGCAGCTTAATTATTTAATCTGAAGTTTACCCTGTAAGAAAGCCACAAGAGGTTAACACTTGTTTTGCAAATTGCCCCAAGGGATAAGACCTAGTACATATTCTGGAGTAACAGTTGCATAAGATAGGATATTTATCATCACTTTTAGTGTACATGGAACAATACACACACACATTCAGTTATACTGTGAAGATGCAATACCCAAGACAATTCTTGTTCCAACACCATGAGCCAACAAGTGAGTGTATTACTGGGCACACAAAGCTTTAATCAAGCACAAGACTAGTTTCTTATTCTTGAGAACTGCAGGAAATTCACGTGTTTCCCCATGATAAAAAAAATCTTGGAAGTTAATCAGAGTAGTGCAGATGTTTGTCATAAGAGCATAGATGTGGGCTGTTCAATTTTGTCTGTTCAACTTCCAGAGAGCACCAAAGAGTTTAAATGTCTCTCCAAGATCTCTCTAAGAATCTCTAACACAGTGGAAAACCTCCTGTGAGTGCTAGAAGCAGGGGGCACTCTATGAAGCTGATGGGGAGCACAGTCAGATCAGATAAGGAAAAGTATTTCCTCACCCAGAGGGTCATCGGTCCATGGAATTGGATGCCAGAAGAACTGGTAACAGCAACCAGCCTAGATTGCTTTAAGAAAAGGTTAGACAGATGTATCAATGGCTAGTAGAATGGATGCCTAGGTACATCTTCCAGCTGGGGAGACAGGCAGGATGCCTCTAAGGCCATGTGCTGGAATTCGATAGCAGGTGAAGGTTTGCCCTCATTTTCAGCTTGCAATGTCCATGAGCAATTGGAGGGTTGTAGTAACCACAAAAGCTGCACAACTTTTCCAATGGCTTCCTTTTCTTCAGCCCACCATTTCTCGGGTCCTGAGAGTAAAAGGAGCAACAATTTTCCTGTTTCTATAGACTTCTAGTACACACTCAGTACCATTAGGTTGCTGAATTCTTTCCACTCCGTGTGGTTGCCTTTGGGGATTACGGTGTCTGCAAAGCACATGGCTTTAAAAAGGACAACTCTCATTTTCCTGTTTGAGGATTTTCCCTGCCTTCTACCACAGGATGTGACATCAGAAGGATCTCTGCCCCAGAAGACAGCAACTGTCCTCCAATCACCTCCCCTGATGTTGCATCGATGTCATTTCCCCCACGTCCCTTCCTATTCTTGTATAAAAAGCCCTGCCAGAATAAACTCCTTGTCTTTACCACCATGACCAGCCTCCAGCATCTTTATTCCACCATCACAGCTGATACCCGGCAGCTGCCCTCATCACAGTGGCCACTCAGCTACTGCCCACATCATAGGGGTCATTCAGCTCCCACACCTTGCAACTGTGGGCCACTGTGTGGGACAGGATTCTAGACTAGATGGGCTGTGGCCTTGTCCACCAGGCCTCCACTTATGTTCTTATGCTTTAAATGCAGAGCTATGTGCCACTACTGCTGCCACTTGAAGGGATTTACTGGACATTCCTTGTGTCCAACTCTCACACTCTGATATTAAAACCACAGTCAAGGGTTCCCTCACTTCAATTCTGATGGTGGCGGTGAGGAGGCAGCCCTGGGCAGCTCCTGCCTGAGTGTATCAATTATGAACTGTATGGGTAAATCAAAGCCAAAAGCATTTTCTGCCTTGCTAAAAGCCAGGATATTGACTTAAGCAGGGCAAAGAACATAAGGCTCTGATCAGCCATGCCAGTCATTACTGGAAAGGTGTAATACATTGGATTCATTAAGAAGAAAAAAAAAGTTGATTTTTATACCTCACTTTACTCACCCTTTTAAGGGGACTCAAAGCTGCTGACAAACCTTCTGTTCTTCTCCCCACAACAGACACCCCGTGAAGTAGGTGGGGCTGTGAGAGCTCAGAAAGAGAGCTGTGACTAGCCCAAGATCACCCTGCTGCCTTCATGGAAGAGTGCAGAATCAAACCAGAAGACTACTAGATAAGAGTACGATACTCTACCCCCAGACCAAACTGGCTCACACTAAGACAAATTTTCAGATCAGTTTTCATAGAACAGCATCCCCTTCCTTCCATTCATTTTGTCTATTTTTTGTCCCCTAGAAACTCTTCCAGCACCTTTGCCATCTGCACCCACTAGCCACTACTGGTAAACCTACAAGAAACAGAATGATCACCAATAAAGTTTATTTTCCTTGGAATATAACCTACCCCTATTCTAAAAGGAGCAAAAACAAAATAAAACTGCTTTAGAAACATGAATTCCCCCAAGATGCCCCAGGGGCACCAGCCCTTCAAAATTTTCCTGAATACCTCTAAATGTTTAGATTTGCAGTGGTGTGTCCTGAGTAACAATTATTCAGCGTCTTTGCAGTCTTTGCCTATTGCCTTGCCATCACACACTGGCATTTCAGTAACACGTTGTATTTGTTTTATCTTCCATAGCCATGAATTATTGATCTGAGCGAGTATTCTATTTCTTCTTCAAATGGCACAGCCTCTCTCCACTGCACTGATGCAAATGGCCAATAAAGAGAGGGAAAGATAAAAGTTTCTTTATGCGGTTTTAAAAGCTATACCATAAATGCCTATCACGGCAAATAGTGTGACTAACATTATTTGATAATAAGAAACCGTATGGCATGATATGCACAAATTTTCAGATCTGGTAGCATTTTTCAAACTATTACAAATACTTAAGATATATCCACTCTTTAAAAAAAAAGTTGTAAAAAAATGCAGACATTTCACCACCAATCCTCTTCTGACCCTTTCTGCCCTAGATAGATAGATAGATAGATAGATAGATAGATAGATAGATAGATAGATAGATAGATAGATAGATAGATAGATAGATAGATAGATAGATAGATAGAAACCTCTGGTCCAGATTCCAGACCTCCTCATATGCACATTTATGTAGATCAAAGAGGCCATACCCCATTAGTCCAGCTCTGTCTCTTAATCCAGATTTATTGTAGACCCTTTTAATTGGGGTCCACAGTTGGACTAAGGACCTTCTTTGAATCACAAGAGGCATGCAGATGGGATGAGCCAGAATTACCAGGGGCTGCTTTTCAGTGGTATGCCATAGTACACCATTGAAAACCACTACCACCACAGACTCCAAGGTTAGGAACTCTTATTCCTAGCCTTTGGAGGCATGGGAGGAATGGCATCCATGGGGAAACATAGGCTGGATCAATGGCATCCATGCTAGGGTTGTGCATGATTTTTGTGTGTGTGTGTTCAATTCGTATTGAATCGAATGCAAGAAAATTTGTATTCATTTGAATAGATCTCCTTTGAATGTGGTAGGATTTGAATTCAGTACGAATGTTCAATCCTGTACAAATGCCATACAGATCCCATAGGAAGCTTTATATGAATGTATCAAAATGTTCTATTTGAATTCAAATGTCTGAATTTGGCCAAATTCGTACAAATTTCAAATGTTACGAATATTTGTGCACATCCCTAATAAGTGCAGACAGCACTGATTCAGCCAACCACTCCACAAGATCTGGATCAGGGGGTCTGGTTATCTGAGATCCACTGATCCAGATCTAACACAGGAAAGTGCATCTGGTTGTGATGCAGAATTAGGCTTCAAGTTTAAGGCATGTAAGAAGCTGGTGTAGAGTGGTAGCACCGTGGGATTCAACAAGTGGTCAGCTGACTTGCATAAGACTGAAAAGCAGTAGTGGCAAGTAACCATTGGGTCTTGTGGGGCACAAAGTGCAACAGCTAAAAAAATGTGATTTGTAACAGGGAGAGCAAATATGGAAGTTTGCAGTAGGCTAGTTTGTAATAGGTTCACATCTGGGCAGGCAGGGGGCATTTCTAGGCTGTAAATGCCTCCTGCAAGTGCAGATACACCTGCCCAGATGTTAACCTATTACAAACTACAAGGCCAAGTGCGAACTGGCCTCTGATGAAACATGCTTGAAGGAGAAAGAAAAAGTGGAGGCAGACTCTGAGCTACTCCATGGAGTGGAATGTTGCCAGTTTTGTCCTTAGGATCTAAATCACACTTAATCAAAAACCTCATTTTCGCTGACTTGCAGAAGCATCTGGAAGATAAGCCTTTTTGGGGCTGGAAAATTGATTAAAAAGAAGAGATTCCATTTTGAAAAATGTCTTAGGAAAGGGAAGAATTGTCATACTAGCTGCTAACATTAACTAATCACTCAACTTGATGAGAAATGCCTGGTCAGTAACTGGACTTCTATTCTGGGCTCCTACAGGGCTGGTAAAGGAATAGAAGCTTGTAAGAGAGCAGCTTGAAGAAAACGTGTGTCTAAGGGTGTCATGCACAGACATTAAGTGCAGGGATTAAACCCATACTTACATCCAAAATGTGGTTTCTCCCCACAATACATGCAAACTACCACTTGACCATGTCTGAATTTGGCCAAATATAGAACCAAACGCAGAGACACATGCAGCCACCCTACAAGGAGAGTTGATAGTACAGGTCTTTTTCATGGAATCAGATGCTATTTTCAAAGGAAAGGTCCATGTGATTAACCCTTCCTAGGAGATCACGTTATGGACACCCACCACATCACAAACCCTTGCATTACTTTGAGATGGGTATGGAAGTGCCCCATCACTTACCTAAATCAGATTATTAGGGCACCTGTGTGGCTTTCTAGCATGCCACAACACCATCCCTGGTCTAGCTCTACCTCTGTCACAGACAATGGTGTGAAGGTATGGCCAATACAGCTTAAATGTTGAAATTCTCAAAATCTGTTTACCAGATGTGTTTCTTTGGCTATTCTGGCATGGCCACATTTATTACCTATGCACTGAGACCACCGGGCATCTGGCTATGTTGGCATGGCCACATTTATTACCTGTGCACCAAGATCAAAATCCCAGCTAGTTTTGAACACTGCAGCAAAAGTGGTTGCACATCAGACTGTTCTTAAAAGTGTTGAACTATTTGCTAATTCACTGCCAAATTCAATTCAGAGAATTACTTTTGACCTGTAAGGACCTAAATGACTTATACTTCAAATATCTAAAGGAATATCTTCTGCCATATTGACCTTTTCATACCTTAAGTTCTGCAGATGGGAAATAGGCAATCTTGGCCACCACTTCCACATGAACCTCAAGTTCCATTACAGAGTCCAAAACCACCTCCAGATTCTATTACCTGTCCCTTCCAGGACACTACAGACCCATCAGTAACAGGATGCCTTCCTACTAGGGATGTGCATGAATATTTGTAACATTCATTATTCGTATGAATTCAGACAAATTCAGACATTTGTACATGAATGTTACAACATTCGTACCTTAACACTCATAGAAATACGAATGTTTCGGAACACTTGTAAGAATAGTTCAGACATTCATTAAACTGGGGATACTTATTGGATACATATGGTATGTATCGGATACATAGGATATGTATGAGTAGGATCTTTATGCAGGATCCATATCCAGGATCCATATGGATTCGTATCGGATATTCATACGAATACATTTGTATCAAATAGAATCCTACCACATTAGAAGGGGATCTATTCGAACAAATACAATTTTTCTAACCTTCAATTCATTACAAATCAAATGTCAAAAAACCCATTTGTGCACATCCCTACTCCCTACTTCATTCACCTGAGACACTGTGACACACAGCATCTCACATCTCCATCTGGATTCAGCTTCAATTTATTGGCTGTTATCCAACCTACTACTGCCTCCAAGCACCTGTCAGGCACTTCAACCACTACACAGCAAAAAGACCTGAAATGGGACCAATTTCCATGCTCCCAAAGGAGACCAGGTGCCCCAAGGGCATGATTAATGTGTCTTTATTGTATAATGGAGATGCAGCCTCAGTTTCACTGGATGACTCTTGGTTCTTCTATTTTGAAAAAAAGAAAAAAAAAGAAAAGATTTCTATATCCACTTCTTCCATACTGTGAATGGCTCCTTATATTTCTGCCACCATGGCTCACGCATTTTGTTAAACACAAAACATTGTAAACTTTCATAATAAGGGAGTTGCTTTAGCCCATGTATCAATTAACAGTGTTTCCGCATTGGCTGCGGAAACCATTTTAACCATCCCTTTAAGCCCCATTTAAGCTACTTAGGTACTTACCTTCTGCACTGGAGACCTCTTCAGTGACCCTTCCAGGAGGCCACTTCCACATTTCGGCACATAAGATCCATTTCTAAAATGGGTCTCGCTTCAATCCATCTCTTCATCTGGGTCCGTGTGGAAGCAGGACACTTCCGCACATGGCCAAGTGAAGGGATGGATGTCCTGATGGGTGCCATCATGGGGGGGGGCGGTGTAAGCAGGCCAGTTTGCTTCCTTCTGCCCTCCCCCATGTCCCATGAACCGCCGGAAACACATGGTGACTGGCAGCCACCTGCTCCAGTCCCACAACTCTGGGGGCGGCATCAGTGGCGCGGGAGGCCGGATGCCCTTTGGAATAGCTGCACGAGGGCCCTCTGGATCCAGCCGAAATAGAGACGGATCCTCAGGAGGTCAGACTGCTGAGAAACAGCTCTTCTTAGAGCCATCTCTTGGCGGCAAATGCGGAAGCACCCTTAATTGCCTTTTCCTGAGCCTTTTTAAAGGTATGATGTTATAAACAAAATCAAAATAGCAGTGGTTGCTGACACAAAGCACATTAGGCAAGCCTTGAAGTATCACATACCAGTTCCGGGAGCTTATGGTTGCACTGACTGCAAAAAAAAATCTAAACTCTGGCTAGATATGTAATTGCACTGTTGATGCATATGTGGCCATTAGGATGATGATGTCTTTATGCTCAGTTCCATGCTTAGTAAAGGCATGCACAAATGCAACTTTCAGGATTTGATTCGATTTGAATGGAATACCCAAAAATTCAATTCGATTTGAATATTTAAAATTTAACCAAATTTGATTCGAATTAAGCAAATTCGAATTTGCACTTACAAATGTCAACAACATTTGTATGTGCCTGTATGCATTGTTATGCATTCCGTATGCAGCTGTCCATGTCTGTATGCACCCCGGAGTTATCCTGCCTGCAACCCTTTTTCGCTCCGTACGGATCCGTACAAATGAGTCTGGATGTGGGAACCCATACACATGCAAATGTCTGGATTATTCAAACAAATAGATCTGAAATTTTAAATTAGAATTTATGGACATTCAATTTGAATTCGAATGTCAAAATTCAGGCAGATTCAGTTGAATGTTGAATATATTTGAATATTTGTGCAAACCCCTAATGCTTAGTGATCTCTACCATAGGATTTAGGCTGCATCCTTATCTCACTATCTTATTCTGCCATTTCTGAAGATCTTGGAATAAAGCACGCTTGGAAGTGATTTATTCTGGAATATCCATGCTTTATTCAAGGATATCTAACAATATGTAAGTAACAACTAGGTGCAGAGCTGCCTTACACAGGGACATGTCCATCAACTTGTCTTCTATTAACATAAGAACATAAGAGAAGCCCTGCTGGATCAGGCCACAGTCCATCTAGTTCAGCACCCTGGCTCACTCAGTGGCCCACCATTTGATTTCAAGCCATTCTCTAGCAGACCAGAGGGATTTTTGCACATACGGGATAACTACGGGATGCATACAGATGTGTACAGAAGCATACAGATGTCGAGAAGGGGCATACATGCATATATGAATGTTGTCAACATTTGTATGTGCAGATTCAAATAAAAATGTGAACAGATAGATTCACATTTGGTAAATTTGAATCAAATCTTGTTAAATTCGAATTTAAAAGATTCTAATTGAATCAGATTTTCAGATATTCAGATATTCGATTCAAATAGAATGTCAAAAAACCATCCGTGCAAATCTCTATACTTCAGTTTGTTGTGACAGACATAGCAGTCCTTCTTTTACATATTCTAATGCTATTTTCACACTCAACTTGCCTGAAGTGGTTTAACTATCCCAATGTAATCTATTCCAAGATAAAGGCAGTGGTCACACTTTCACTTTAAACCTTCTTCAGTTCATTTCAGGTCTGACTGCGCACATCTTTTCATTTCTGTTTTTATTTCTGGACTTTCCAACTTTCTTTGGACTTTAAGATAGGTGGGGATGTGAAAGCTCAGAAAGAGAGCTGTGATTAGCCCAAGGTCATCCAGATGGCTTTGTGGAGAAGTGCAGAATTGAACCGGGATAAGAATTTGACAAGATCAAACTGGCACAGCAGTTGTGGACATCATTATTGATATCTACTGACAGACCAGGCTAGGGGGCAATTTTGAATCACAAACATTTTGGATGCCTTGCCCAGTCAATGCTTCATTCTGTGTGGACAGAGCATGCTCAGAGGGGGTGGGACCTCCCTTACCCAATATTAGCATGTGGAAGGGAGGCCTTTGAATGCATTCCTATTATAGGATAACATCCTCCGCAGAACGGGTCATAGATTTGCAGCCCTTTCCAGGACCAACTGGTGTTTTGGGAAGGCTTTTTAACAGCAGTTTCACGTACAATGCATTACATAATGTTTGATTAGTCTCCACACACCCGAGGGCATGAAGGGAGAGATATTTCTGAAAAGGGATCTGGCAGCAAGGAAAGGATTATTCGTCCCAATGTCCCCTGAAGAACACTCTGAGGAGATTCTATAGTTCAGTTATTCAGCAGAAGGCAGATTGAAGTACTAACTGAAAAAAAAGGAAACGAAAGGAAACGATACATCTCCCTCAAAGGTGATGGTTATGCAGGAGCATAATGTGCAACCTTTAGTTCAGATTTCACACACACACACACACAAAAAAAAACCCCACTAAAGATGGACCAGCCTTTGATTTTTGCCGTTCAGAATGTCTTGAGAAAGAAGTGCAATGGTCATTTTTTATTCCAAACAGTACACGGTTGTACAGATCTGTGATAATTTTCATAATGTGATGACCTTTCCTCATGCTTCACCTTGTCATTATGGCGTACTTTTTATCTTCTCTGTTTCAGCAAGGTATATGAAATGAGCTTTTATGTTAGGGGACAGACCTAGTTTTTATATGGGTGGTTGGGGAGCTGGACTCTTATCTGGGAATACCAGGTTTGATTCCGCTCTCCCCCATGAAGCCAGCTGGGTGACACTGGGCTAGTCACAGCTCTCTTCTGAGCTCTCATTGCCCCATCTACCTCACAGGATGTTCTGTTGTGGGGACAAGAATAGATTGTCAGCCACTTTGAGTCCCCTTAAATGGGTGAGAAAAGCAGGGTAGGAAGGCCAACTCTTCTTCTTCTTCATTATTTATTTATTTATTTATGTTTCTATCCTGCCCCATACCTGAAGGTCTCTGGGTGGGTAACAACTGTTAAAATAACAGATTAAAAACAGAAAATACATTAAAAGCACTTTAAAAATTCAACAACTCTAAAATAATATACTCCGTGTTTGAGTGAATCCCTCCCCCTTTTGGTCTTGCATCTTGATTTAGTAGCAATGCCCTTTAGGGATGTGCATGAATTTTTTTTTGTTGCATTCAAATTCGCGTCGACTAGAATGTCAGAACATTTTATTAGATTCAAATGTCTAAAAAGATTTGAATCTGTTACATTCGTATCTATTCTTTCGAACGTTAGATTTATATTTAAAGATATGAATGTCAACACATTCATATCTGTATGCATTTCGTATACATCCCATTTTATCCCATATGCATCCTGTTTTATCCCGTATTATAAGCACAGATACGTATGTAATACATATGTATCTATACACTCAAATGATTCAAATCATTCTAACGAATGTTTCAGAACATCCAATGTCTGTTCAAATGTCTAAATTCGAATATGAAGTCATTTGATTTGAGTCTGAATGTCCACATTTGTTGGATTCAAATTGGATTTTTGAATATTTGTGCAGATCCCTAATGACATTTTCTTTTGTAGCAATATTGCATTCTTTCTATCAGATTGGTACCTCTTTGAGAATTGTCATAGCTTATCCAGCTTAACAGCAGAGTTAGTTTGCATCACCATCATACCCAGGATAATCAAGGTAGACAAGTGCTGGGATAAGTAGTGAAATGTGAATGGACAAAAAACAACAACCAGAAACCCTGAATACAAATGACAATCAAGCACATTCATTGAGGCTGATAAATCAGGCATATTTATGTGATCAGGAGCAGCAACCTCATTCCAAGACTTTAGTCCAAGGAACAGACAGATTGCAAAAGCCTGGCTGGGGTTGAACTTTGAGGTCTAATCGCATAACCTTTGCACCTGAAGCTCTTCCTGCCAAGCAGAGTAGGCCAAGATGACACAAATAGTTTGCCATTTAAATGCACCACTGGTCATTCTACAGAGCTATATATTACATACATATCTGTACGAATCTCATACAGGATAAAACAGCATGTGTACAAAATGCATACAGATACGTATAACACGTACGAATGTTGTCAACATTAGTATCTTCAGATTCAAACCTAACATTCGAATGAATAGATTCAAATGTATTCAATTTGCATTGGATTTTGTTGCATTCGGATTCTAAACATTCAAATCGAGTAGAATGTTTGAATATTCCATTTATTCAAATTCGAATGCAAAAACAAAAACACATTCATGCACATCTCTATGCCAAACTGCTCAAATACAGTTCAGCAACTAAGCAGCACCACTGGTTACAAGTAGATTTGTTGACTATGACTGGAAATTATATAGATCTGGGTAGTTAAGAGCATACCTTTGACTGCAAGATGCCCACTTAGGGCCTGTTCACACTTATCTTTCAGAAGTAGTTCTAGCCACTCCTGGGGGCAGTACACCCATATGCTGTGCCACTGCCACTGTCCTGGAACATCTTATAGGTGCAGACAGCTGTTCCACTTTTTACTAGCTGTGAACAAATAAAATCTTGTCCTCAGCTTGACCAGGAACAGCTATTGGGTCTCCCAGTCAGCACTGTCTGTACCCTCTTCTGGGGACACTGTGAGGGCGCATGGCAGCATGGCTGCAACTGCACAACCTTGTGCTGTGTCCCAATTGCTGTGACAACATCCAGGATTGTGCTTGATGTTGCCACAACCATTACCATGCACCTTTCCTGGGATGGGATGGGATGGGCCATCTGCACTTTTATGTGCTGGTGGTTTGATTCAGGAGTACACTAGCCCTGGAATGGTATTGTTGCCATCCCAATAAAGGAAGGCCCTTAGACTTCAACAATTATCCCAGGTTTAACCAGATGGGTCTAAGCAATCAGACAAAGTTTGATCTTAATGGAAAAATAGTGCAATTCTACCACATGAAATCTATGCATTGTGGCCAATGTGACATAGTCCAGAGACCGTCCTCCTCCTCTTCCCCCCCCCAAATGCTTCTGTCATTCTGCACACATGTGCTGGTCTAGTATACCACTGGGGAATGCTTTGGAGACCACATGTAAGCAGTCTCCCATTGAAAAGGGCTATAAGACCATTTTGGCAGAGTCCATTCCAATGTGACGTTTGACTTGGATGCCATACCTCCCAGTGGGCCAGTCTAAAGTGCAGACACCATATTCCTCCGGGACTTCTGCCCCATTCAGATAGCCTTAGAGGTTAAGGAGCAGGATAAGGCCATACATACACTCACTCCCCCAGCCCCAAACTATCCTGGACCAGTCTGGAATAGGCAATCGATCATAAGCTAGAATTTATTGCTCCAGGAATGGAACAAGGCCATACTGTACATATTGGGATGGCTAGTTCCATACTGGTTCTGGCTCTGGCTTCAGATCTAGTTTGAAGCTTGCACTACCCATGGAGGATGACAATTCTTGGCCTTCAGAATTTCCAAAGGCCCATTTCAGTAGCGTGCCTTGTTCTGCCACTGAAATGGGTCCTCTGTGGTGTACCAGACCATGGAGGCATACCATGCCAGTAAAGGTCTACCAGTAGTCTGAACCAAGTCACCAATTTGGGCACTCTGGTCTGATCTATGCTCCATCCTGTGCAGACAGAATGTACTAGGAGTGGGTGGGGGTTCTGCTATTCCACTCCACAATGCAGATGACAGAACAATGATCCAGTCTACCTCCCAGCGCAGAAAGGCCATGAAAATCTAGTAAACAAATGTTTAAAGACATAAGTTGATTTTATTTATTGCAATGGCTATACAGTATGTGAGAAAGACAGTGTTAAGTAAGGGATAGGGCAACCTATGTCATTTTTATGTTCATCAATTTGTGCAGCTTGCTATAAGTGCGCTGCTGAAAAACACACTCAAACCCAAGCCCTGAGGGGTGTGGAAGGACAGCTACAAAGCTCATGTGTAGGGATGTGCACTTTTTTTTAAATTCAATTCGTACTGAATTGAATGCAAGAAAATTTGTATTCATTCAAATAGATCCCCTTCAAGTGTGTTAAGATTCAAATTTGATACAAATGTTCAATACAAATTTGATTAGAATCCCCACTTCAAATCCCATAGGAATCCGTAATGAAGCTTCGTACGAATGTATCAAAACATTTGATTTGAATTTGAATATCAGTCTTTGAATGCACCAAGATTCTATTCGAATTTGAATGTCTGAATTCAGTAGAATTGGTACAAATTTTGAATGTTACAAATATTTGTGGTGCATCCCTACTCATGTGAACATTGCAGCCATAGGCAGCCATGCGCCTGACCAGTGCTGTCAGAACAGATCGTGCTGTTCCAGCCTCCACATGTTCTGGATCCACTGATCCAGATCAAACCGAGGTAAGTGCAGAAAAGGCCTTAAATAAACCACATAATTGTGGCACATGTGAAGCAGCAAGCCTGAAGCTTTCCTCCTCAAAACTACCTGTATATATGCTAATTCTATGTAAATTTCAGAGACTGTGAGGAATAAATGCATAGGTGAAGAGAGGAGGAAGGAAGCAGGCTGCATATTGAATGAATTCATGTACCACAAGGCACTGTATTAATGCCTGCACACAATTTGCCTGTGTTCAACAGAATGTTTACAATGTCGTAAAAGTAATGGAAAGGCCTTTCACAAATGTTTAGGCACTATTACATGACATTTATCACACTTCTGGGATTCACAAGGTAACTCTGAATATATATTCAGACACCAAGAGCTTCTACACTTTAACTGTGCCTGGAAGAAAAGGGAAACATTGTGTGTGTCAGTTTTTGTCATTGTTCCTTGTACAAATTCATGTACAGTTAGGTTGTACAGCCAGTTAAACTGATTAGGTTCCAATGTGATGGATACCTACACAGTGACTCTATATGCACAGCATGCTGATCCTGAAAGATTTTCACTGGTTGCTTCCATGCTACAGAGTCCAGTTCAAAGTGCTGATGTTAACACATAAAGTTCCATAATGGCTTGGGCTTCAATAGGGTTGGACGAAAAATGTTTGTCACCTTCACAATTCATGAATTGTGAAGCTTCAAATGTTCTCTTCCCCACGTGGACTGAACCAAGCAGAAAATATTGCTGCTGTTTCTATTTGGAGGCCTGGACAACATTTATTACCCCCATTTTGGCCCGAATCTCAGTCAGAAGAGAAGAACATTGTCTGAAACATTTATTAGATGATAGCTATAGCATTTTAAATGTATCTTATGTTCTGGTTTGATAGCAATTAAACTAAGAACAAGAGAAACCACATCTAATGTACAGTTTTCCTACAACCCTGACCATATTTAAGATATCTGAGCATTTAAAACATGACAATATTTTTTAATGTACTTTTTATCCTTTTTTATTCTGGCCAGTGACCATGCAAATAAAATTCAATACAAATATTCTCATTCAAATCAAATATTGGCTGTAGTCAAAAACTGACTTTTGAATGCAAAGTGAAAACTTTTGTGCATTTGTTCAAAGCTTTGTTACATATGTGAAGATGAATTCACGGATCTAGAGGTGTGACTGGTGGCAGTAGAGATGGATGAACATTCAATGAACATTTAAGCCTAGCACATTCAATGTGAATCAAATGGGGAAGAAAAATATTCATGTACATCCCTAGTTTCAGAAAAAGCACCAGTATTAAAATTGGCATTTAAAATATGCATCTTTCTGTGCTGGGTTAAGACATATTTCTTCACTTATGTTTTTGTCTTAATCAGACACAGAAAGATGTCTAATCAAGACTGACTGGTCCCCCCAGGGACTTCTTAAATTTCAAATCAGTTTAAAGTAATATCTTGGTACATTGCAAATGGAAGAACAAAATCTGGAATTTTATATTTATAGGCTTTTTTAGAAAGAGCATGCCAGTTTTTCTATAAGATACCTGGTCAACTGGTTATAATGACATATCAGTCTCTGAATTCAAGATTTGGAGTATTCCAGCAATCAAAGCCAGTAATTTTGATGGTGGAAGCTAATCTTGCTTGTATCTATTAGGGGACACTGTTTCAGCCTGCTTCAATATATATCCATTTTTTTTACTTTACAGATTAAGAACATAAAAATATAAGAACATAAGAGGAGCCCTGCTGGATCAGGCCAGAGCCCATCTAGACTAGCATCCTGTCTCACACAGTGGGCCATCAATTGCCCATGAGCATCTCAAGGAGAGACAAGGGCAAACCTTCTCCTGCTCTCGAATCCCAGCAAATGGCCCTAGAGGCACCTTGCCCGTCCCCCCAGCCTGAAAGATGTTCTTAGGCATCCATTCTCTAGTAGTCTAGAGAATCTTTACTGGATTGGGCTACATCCCATCTAGTCCTTTATCCTGTCTCACATAGTAGCCCACCAATTGCTTCTGGGCATTCTCAAGCAGATGTTGAGGGAAAAACCTACACATGCTCTTGACTCCCTGAAAATGGCCTTTAGAGGCTTCCTGATTGCCTCTGCAACCTGAAGCTTAGGCATTCATTCTAGTTGTTCCACTGCTATCCTGAGTGAGAAATTGTCCAGGACGTGCAGAGAGACATTTGGGATAGGAACATCACTGTGCAATGTGGATGTTCTGTCTTAGAGCATCCCCAGACTTAACAAGTATGAATAGGATTCTCCTTTTATCGATCTTGGACCAAACATCTCCTTACTACACACGCATCTCCTTACTAATTTGGTCTTCCGACATCTAAATCTGCATTCATTCTTCAGTCAAAGTTGGAGGTTTCCTCTCCCCGAACTGAAACCAATTAGTAAATCTTGCTACGAGAAAAAAGCTTTTCTGTAATAATTATTACAATCATAATTATTAGACCTGACTGAAGGTTAATATCTCTGGTTTTAATTTAGCACCAGCAAAAGCAGATACATTGTTTGTGTTCATCTCACTGCACATAGCATATTGGTAAAGATTAAAACCTATGTGGCCAAAAGTAGAGATATTTCAAACCAATTATAGTAGGGATAGTATAAATTGGACAGTATATATTCAGCATAAAGCAGCCTACTCAACATCAAACCTCACTTTGAGGAGTTTCAGTAATGGAGGAAGAAAATCATGTAAAGCCAACTTCTCCCCAGCTGAAATAAATAAATAAATAAATAAATAAATAAATAAATAAATAAATAAATAAATAAATAAATAAATAAATAAATAAATAAATAAATAAATAAATAAATATGTTTTTGCCTTCATCTTTATTCCCTGGAACCCTTTTTTTAGGCACCCAGCAAAGTTCAGTTCTCCATGGAAATGGCACCAGGACAAATTCTGCTAAAAAGTTTTCAAGGCAGAATCTTATAGGGGCATGAATTGCACTGTGTGTGCATGTGTGCGTGTGTGTACACACACACACGCTTTGGCTTCAGCTATTCTCCCCCCTCTTTCTCTCTGCATGCATGCACACATGCAGATCTATGGCTTATTCAAAGAATGATTGAGTTAATTAACCATCTTGTAATTCCTCCAATTTAATTAAGATTGTACTGCAACTTTGGAAGGCTTGTTACAGTTATTAATCAGGACCTCACTGCAACCATTTGTTCAAAACCAAAGCAAATTGATGGTCTCCACCAATTCAGTGTCATGGTTTTGTTGGTTTTGTTTCTATGGGTGTGGAAGAACAGCTTTTCTGTAAAAGCAAGGATTTAAGCTGTCATGTGCCAGCTGCATTTATGAACTAAAAGTGACAATGTAATCCAGGTCACTCTGCAGGAACGTCGTCTCTGGGAGGCAGAAAACAGGAAAGAATGGGAAAAGTCTGAGCTGTAATGCAGACTAATACTGTACTAATCATAATTTTCTAAGTGCCTTTGCTTATGCAGTACCATCTGTGCAAAAGAGGAAGGCATTACCAAGCTCAGACAACTCCAGAGTTGCAAATTACCTAACCAAGCAAGCAAGCAAGCAAGCAAGCAAATAGACATATCTCCTAAATAAACATATAAAAGCAAAATGAATTTGAACAAAACTTAGTTGGGAAACATTGCAGAATCTTCACAGACCCCAAATATGCCCAATGGCCACATGAAACTACTGGTTTGGTGAGTAACAGCAAATTGCAGAAGAGACATTGAACAGACAGCCCTGAATGGATTGCAGTATTTTGTACAGGTCCTGCATGCAGCTGGTGTTACCAACTGCACTGTATCTTTATGCGCTCCTAAAAGAAAAGCACCTCTAGAATGCATTTTAAATGGATTTGCTTTATCAAACAGAATCATCAGTCTAATTACGTGGGGAAGTTTGCTTCCAGAGAATGCTGAGACTATGCACCTGCCAGAATTTCTGAACCCAAAAGGCTGCCACATCACAGACAAGAACACATGGCAGTCCCCCTTTTTGAAGCCCCAATGTAAGCAGAAAACAGAACCCTGGGTTTTTATTTTTTTTTTCCAAACTGCTTATTTCTCAGCACTGGAACTAGTATCACTGGTAGGCAAAGCAGAGAACTCACAACCAGCTAGCAAGTTAAAATGAACTGAAATGATTTTCTGTTACCTATGTAGAAGTTCCTTGGTGTCCAGGGAAGTGAAAAGCAGCCATGAAAACTCCCTTTCAAAAGACAATATTTGCTGATAGCAATGAAGCATGATACTCTATCTGCCTGGCTGGTGTGGTAGCTGATGCTTATGATACAATTAGTCAACTGCTGCTGTTTAGTTCTGTCTTTTGGTCATTTAATTCCCCCAGGCATTAATTTACACATTGTCTCTTCAGTGAAGTTACAGGCAGGTTTTTTTGTTTTGTTTTTACCCCTTAGAGGGTTAACCTTATAATCATTCCACATTCTGCTGTGCTCAGAGGCTCCAGTCAGTTCAGCAGCATTCATCCGCAAAGTCCTTAAGGCAAAATTAATGGATAGGCAGATAAATCTGCAAAAGTGAGCAGAAGTGAAAACAGAAGGTGGATGAATCATGTTTCTGCCAGGCACACATGGGCAATATGCAGGAAAGAGAAGCTATCTCACTCCCATTGATTCTACTGCAATATAAACAAAATTGGTCAACATTGCTTCCTAAATTAAGGTACTGTTGGGAGAATGGCAGGAATAGCTTGCCCTTAAGCATAAAGTGGGATGCACCTGCATACACCCTATAATGTTAGTGAAGTTAATTTTTACAAGGATTTGCACAAAAAGGTTCATTTAAAATGTCTCACTATTATTTCTATCTATTCTACATAACATAACATAATGGGAGCCTTGCTGGATCAGGCCACAGCCCATCTAGTCCAACAGCCTATCTCACACAATCGCCCACCCATTGCTTCTGGGCATTATCATCTGTCCTCAAACCACTTTCATGTTCCACTTCCTTTTGGCTGCCTAGTCTTCTGTACCACCAGACACTGAAGAATGGGATGATTTTGCATTTTTAGGTCCAGTCCTTACCTGATCTATCTTGGTTGGGCTCCCAATTTACCATAACTCCTCCTCCATTTTTTAAAAATTTTCTTTGCATTTGCACTACAGAAAACCAAAGCAGTTACCTTTTCCTCTTCAGAGTGAAATCTCTCTTACTTTCCTTGGTGTAAGAATTCTGAAGTCCAGGAATGTTCTGAGCATGCTTACCAGGGAGTCCTCTGACTATAGTAATTTTTTCTTTAACTTTAGTAAAAATGGCCTGCAAGTGTGTTTGACTGAAATGAAGTGCCTATACATTTGGGAAATAGTCCCCCACAATGAGATATTTATGGTTGAATGAGAGAAGAAGAAGAAGAGGAGAAGGAGGAGGAGTTGGCTTTTCTAACCCACTTTTCTCACCTATTTAAGGAGACTCAAAGTGGCTGACAAAGCCTTCTATTCTCCCCACGCCAGACACCCAGTAAGGTAAGTGGGTATGTGAGAGGTCAGAAGAGAGCTGTGACTTGCCCAAGGTCACCCAGCTGGCTTCATGGAGGAGTGTGGAATCAAATGATACCAAATAAGTATCTGGCTCCCTAACCACTAGACTAAACTGACTCACGATGACTCCCTTTTAATTTCAAGTTTAAGGAAAAGATGAAGAATTAGCATGTTTGATTTTGTGCAACACTACCTATGGCGGTCTTCTCTCCTCAAAATACTATCCCCTCCCATAAAACCTGGTGTCAACAATGTTCTCTGAAAGACTTATTTTTTATTGTTTGTTAGTTGTTTATACCAAAATGAAGTCATAGCTCATGACATCTCACACTATAATCTGAAGGGCATTGAAGTCATCACCTTGCAAAATTTAATCAGATTTTTTCTTTCCCCTTCCATTCCCCCAAAGTCCAAAACCAACTTATAATAAGAGAACTAAACAGAAGCTAAGCTCTTCAAACTTTAGCTGACAGTGACCTCTTATCACCAAAAACGCCTTGCGACTATCACATAATTTTGAAGGAATCCATTAAGAACATCTCTTTAAGTTATATAGTGAGACAATGCTGCTAGAAAGAAGACATTAGAATTTCCTTTTCCAGTTATTGGTATTCCCATTATGTTGTTTATGTCAAATACTTGTATCTAGGGAAGTGCATGAATATTTGAAAAGTTGAAAGTCCAATTTGAATCTGACAAATGTGGACATTCAAACTCGAATCAAATGTCTCCACATTTGAATTTAGAGATTTGGAAGGATTTTGAATGTTCTGAAACATTCGTTTGAATGATCTGAAACATTCAAATGTACAGATATGTATTTATTTCATACGTATCTGTACCAATATTATACGTATCTGTACGCATTTGTGCTTATAATATGGGATGAAAATAGGATGCATACAGGATAAAACAGGATGCATACAAAATGCAAACAGATACATATAAGACTTACAAATGTTGTCAACATTCGTATCTTTAAATACGAATCTAATATTCGAACAAGTAGATTCAAATGTAACGGATTCAAATCAGTTTTTTTAGCATTTGGATTTTAAGCATTCTAATTGAATCAAATGTTTGACATTTGATTTGACTTGAATTCAAATGCAAAAAATAAAAATTAAAAAAAATCATGCACAACCTTACTTGCAGCACATTTTACTACCAAGGAACAGAGTTTTCTTAATTTTCTTTTGCTGTCAATCTATTCTTGGGTCATTACAGAACTTCCTTTCAGATCCTTTTTTGGTAGCTTGCACAGTGAATGATGATTACCCTTTTTTATGCCCAGAAACCTAGAAAAGACTTCCTGACATTCCTTTCAAGGATATTAAACATTTGCAGGCTGGAGGAGTTGTTTAAGAGTCGGGCAAGTTACTCTGCAGACCAAAGCCAGATTAAATATCACTTCCAGCCTTTGCTGATCTGTGGAGCATAGAATAAAGTTTGGACCTGAATTCTGATGCCTTGTTTGACAGAACAGGATAATGCCCAACAGTCTAGAAATAAGTAAAATGTAAAATAAAAATTGCAGCATAAGTTAGTTAGTTATAACAAACAGAAAGAAAGAAAACCAGTTTCTATTTTCTATGATAAGAGGAAGTAGTGAAATTGAGTGGCATAAAGTGGACATATGTGCTTTTGAAATTCCATATAATATATAACATCATTATACAATCCTTGTTAGGATCGTCATCAGCATTTTGCCGTAAGAGCTGATGACCTATTAGAAGTCAGAATGCATTCAGATTTACTTGGGTCTTTGCCAATCAGAATCAGGTATTATACAAAAAGGTATTGTCTCTAATGTCATGCTTAGTGTCTTCAGTGTGCCACCAGAGTCTCCAATGACGGAATATTCAAGGTCTGACTAAATGGTTTTGGCACAACTTCATTAGAGCTGTCCATGGTCCTGCTTTTCTCTGCTCTTGATTTGCCTTGATTCTTCTCCTTTTTCATTACCAGACTACAACCTGCATCCTCAATTAGTTCCAAGATCAGCATTGCACTGATCGATAAGCTCCCTGTGAGTGGGCAGTGGGAAATAAAGTTTTGGAGAAACTGGACCGTTCCATCCAACAGCATAACTAACTATGAATCAGAAGGGCCATGACACTATTTGGGGCTGCCCTTGAAGATGGTTCAGAAGAATGCAACTGCTAGACTGTTGACCAGGACAGCTGGCCAGATGCACATCATGCCGGTCTGCTGATTCGATACTGAGCTGATTCAAGGTGTTAACTTTGACTTATAAGCCCTTAAATATCTTGGGCCTTAAATATCTAAAGGAACACCTTCTTCCATATTGACCTGCCCGTGTATTAAAGTTTGGAGGGGAGGCTATCCTGGTTGTCCCACCACCCTCAGTAGTAAAAGGGGTGGGCATCTGGGAGAGGGCCTTCTCAGTGATGGCCCCTAGGCTATGGAATAGTCTCCCCCTTGAGGTGCCTCAGGCTCCTTCACAAATAAAATTGTCAGGAGTTGGCACTAAATAGGAAGGTAGTGAAGATACACAGTTTGCCCTGGCCTTTGGTTAAATGGGAATATACTGCCTCTTTCCACTGTGCGGACTCTGTAACTATTTTAATATATTGTTGTTGTTTTAATATATGCCTGATTTTAAATGTTGTTACCTGCCCTGAGACGGGATAGAAATACAGATAATATGTAAACAAAAAAAAAATTATTTACAGTTGCCATAGGGGGTTCTCTGGAGTAGGAGAGTGTGTTTTTGTGAAACTTTGTTCTCTTCTCCCCTGATTAAACTATTTGAGGGGGGGGGGGAATGCTGCTGTTGAATATCATGGCACAAGGAAGAACAGTCTGCCCTATACATCAACCAGAGAAGCAGCGACTGCAGCTGACATTGCTTCTTCGTTCTGCCAGGAAGAAGATTCATCTCCATCTTCTGAAGTCCCCAAGGGAAACACTTTTTGGCCTTATTCATCAGTTAGGATATTCAAAGATGTTGGATTGTCACAGTCAGATATCTGGGGCAGTTCAAAAGGCATGAGAAAGACAAGGGATTCTCTGAGGACTTCTAGCGATTCTCCATTATGAACATCTATAAATGCAGAATTAAGAACTTTAAATGTATGGGGTCTAAGGGGGGCACAGACAACTGAGTTCAGTAGTGACTGATTTTATAAGTATATTATTTTAGGATTCCCCAGCACAAACTGCTGTTATTAATTTTATAATTTGATGCATCTTCTAAAAACGTTGCACTGTTTTATTATATTAGCCATCCTGGACTTTCGACTGATTATAAAACTGAATAATAGCAATACAAATCAAATCCATGTGGATGCCTTAGCCATGCACCTTCAGAATCCTTCAAGTGAAAAATGATGTTTAAATGTGCCAGATCAATACATAATACATAAATAAAAACCAAATATCCCCTCTTGTGGATAACTGCCCAGAAAATGCAGTGACAATATCTGGTAATTGCTAGGGGTCTACAACATCAGACTGATGGCTGCTATTAAAAGCCACAGTGAAAACACTTCTAAGAGAGAGTAAGTGCCTGGTATGTGAGCTTATCTGCAAACAAGTGTTCCATGCCAGCAGGAAGCATCCATATTATGCCCTCTATAAATGGGCCTATGCCAGTTCTTGGGGAACTCTTTATTGGACAGAGCATGGGAAGATAGTTATTGCATGATGCATGTATTAATATGTGATTCCCCAAAATAAAATTGTCAGGAGTTGGCACTAAATAGCTTGTTAAGGGAAGAGAATGGCAGGAAAGTGACTTCTGTTGGTGTGGGGAAAATGTTATTACAGATTAGCTCTCACACACTGGGCTATCTCTTAAATTTGTCATCAATATGCTTCTGGAGATCACCTCTTTCTGAAAAACAAACAAACAATCTCACCAGGAAAATGTCTCACATTTGATAGACTCCTCAAACCTAACTAACCCATTAGTTAGCTCCACTGGTAGCCCAGGGAGTTCCTTTTCTTTCACCCCTACTGACAATGTCAAAATCTTTTTAACATGCATGTCAAGGATGAATGGTTTGGATCATAATTTCACAGACTGTCACTCATAAAACAAGCAATAACTCCAGCTCTTCAGGCAAAGCAAGCTCCAATTCAGTCCAATACTTGGAAATGGCAGGTCCAGAATGATTCGAGTGAAATTAAGCAGGCAAAGTATAAAGTGCTTTGCTGCCAGATGTATACAACACTATCAGTTTGTCTGATGAATATGCCACAGGTACTATTCCAGAAGATAGGAATAGACCCCCCCAAATGCTTTCTTTTTCATTGCTGCAACTCAGAAATCTCAGAAAATACTGTCAGATCTTTGCTTGCCTAGAATTAGCTTATTATGTATATAAGCACATTTGTATAACATATGTATTCACACAGATGCACATTCTAAGGCTGTTTCTGCACTGGTCCCATAGACCCCATTAAAAACCAGATTGGTATGGATTTGGTACGCATTTGCTATGTACCTTCCACGCTGTGGACTTCAATGGGATCATGTCATTTGCATGAGAATTGTCAAGTCCTGGATCTAATGTAGTTTTCAGACACATAATCCATTCCTGCACCCAGAAGACTGGATTTTAGAGTGCGCATTCACATGCATGCTGGGGCAGGCCTACGTAGCTACTACATTCCCTCTTCCTAGGACAACTATGCAAATGTGCTACGCAAGGGATGGCCAGCAACATAGTAGGCAACTATGCAGCCATCTCCTTTCCATGCCCACTGTCAACTGTCTTGACTGACAGTTGTGTGGACCAATTGCACCACATCACGGGTGGCACTTCCAGCATGTGCCTATTTGTGGCCTTAGGATGGGTGCTCCAGCATCCGCAAGGCAGCCCTGTTTAGCACCTATTGCCAACAGCCTGTACAGATGTATGGGGTCTTTGTTTAGCTCTGGAACTATTTCTCAAGGACCGAATTCTAAAGATCCGGATTTACTTAATTTGGATTAACTATAGTAAGTCTGGAAATGGCTACTACTCCCTGAATCCCCAAAGAATTTATGATTCAACTGTCAGGAAAGAATCTATGATTCAGTTTGTAAGCAGTCTACAATGAACAAGAGTATTTGGATGTTCATTATTGAACCAGCCCAATTTTCACATGACATGGTTGCATTTGTGCTGAAAAGGGGTGTGTTCAGGGAACTGTTTTTGAACCTGTTCACAGGGTCTATGGGTGAATCCCCACAGCAGGCTTATTTTGCTTTCCCTAAACTGAAATAATAGAAGCGGATGCAAACGCGAATTTGCCTGTTCCCATTACATTTAACTTAATCACGTTCAATCCGGATTCTGAGGATTGTACATGACGTACGTGACTCAAGGGGGGACTCAAGTGGCTACTTTTTAAAAGCCACTTTTCGGGGCTGCTCTGCCCTCTTCCTCCTGGCATGGATGCGCCACCCATAAGGGACCCTTTCACCAAGCCTAACTGGATGGAGGAAAAATGGCAGCGGGCAGCCAGCCAGCGATTCTTTCCCCTCCTCTCCCCATTGCTCAGGGCACACAGCAGCAGCAGCAACTAAAGCCCCTTTGCTTTAAACATTCACATTCAGCTGCTTTCTTCCCTTTCCCTTTCTAAAGTCAGAACTCCAAAGAGCTAGAATTGCGCAAAATTGCAACATTGTTATTCCAACCATCAAGGTGTGAAGTGGTTCCATCACTACAGTGTAGCGATCCCTGTTAATTGGATTTTTACACTGAAATCACTGTCTTTGGAAGCAAGCTATTGGGAGAGGGAAACCCTAAACATGGATTTTCATCTCTTAAAACGGTACTGTCCACACAGTAAAAAATGTAAAACGTTTCAAGCGCACAATCCAGAGTGAGACCTGTTGAAATCAGGATTGAGATTCACCACGCTTTGGGGTGGTTTAACACGGGAAAAGCGTGTTAAGCCAAACTGCCGTGCGGACTCCGAGGATTGAAAACGTTTTGAATCTGAGATAAAGTTGCCGTGAAGACAAGAGTTATGTCTTCAAAGAAGCATATTATCCTCCTGCTTCAAATTACTCACCAGAGTCACTAATTTTGTGATAGAGCTTCACCTAGTGGCTACTGTGTTGCCTTTTGCAGTTGGGTGATTCCAATTCCAACTGTTACTTGTAAAGAAGCAGTTGATTACCATAGGGTGTTTTTCCACTGCAGCCCTTAGATCCGGATCTAAGGAATGAATACATTCCTTAATCTGGATCTAGTAGATCTGGATTAAGGGAAGCAACCAATGTGTTTCCACAGGAGGTGTAGCACCCATTAGCAATGGGTGCTAACCCCCCTGCTGTGGAAACACCTTTGCACCCATGTGGGGAATCTGGATCGACCCCCAAGGGGTCGGTCCATCACCCCAGGTGTCTCTGGGGATGGGGGGTGGTGCAATCTCCAAAGTCCCAGCTTCAGAGTGATTTTGGAGTCATTTCAAAATATTCCAAAATGACTCTGAAGTTCCTCTGAAGTCATCACCACAGACTTCGGAGAGGCTACAGAGCTGTCAGCACGGTCTGTGTGCTATTAGCACAGACCACGCCGACTTCTCTCCAAAGTCCCTCCAAAGAGATCGGCAGAGACTTCGAAGCCACTCTGGAGTCTCTTTGGAGCACCTCCGAAGTCTGTGCTGATTTCTTTGGAGAGACCGGCGATGAGACCCCAAAGTCTCTGCCGATTGCTTCAGAGGGACTCCGGAGTCTCGCTGCCGGTCTTTCCAAAGAGATCAGCTCAGACTTCAGAGTCTCGCCGCCCATCTCTTCAGATGGACTTCGGAGGGAAGTCCACACGGTCTGCGCTAATAGTGAACAGACCGCGCTGACAGCTCAGGAGCCTCTCCAAAGTCCATGGTGATCACTTTGGAGGGACTTTGGAGTCATTTCGGAATGATTTAGAAATGAATCTGAAATGACTCTGAAGCTGGGACTTCGGGGTTCCCCCACCCCACATGGGTGCATCCCTTCCCCCTAGCCACTTCTAGACCCCATTGCCTGTTTCCAGTGGAAACAGGCTCCCTTTAATCTGGATTTGCTGGCAAAAGACCCCATTGTAGACCCCATTAATGGATTAAAGGGCTGAAAGTACCCATTTGATCTGGATTTTCCCCACGTCAGTGGAAACAATTGGGTCCCAAATAGGTGCCGTGGTGGAAATGGGATTATCCATCTCACACCTAAATGGGTACTTAATGGGTGCAAAAATGGGTACTTTTTGACTGTGGAAAAACACCCATAATCTCTGTTTATGTTTTTGTGCCAGGGAATCTGATGTACCATTAGATATTTTGAGAACAAAAAGGGAAGGTGGGTTCAAAGGAGGGAACAAACATATACAAAAAAGACAAATAGAGGAGTTGCTGAGTCCAGTGCCTGGGGCATGCAGGAGTGGGTGCTTAGCCTGGCTGCTGGGAAAGGAAACAGCCTTCAGCATTTTTGCCAGCACTCCCACCACTGGCAGAGCTCTGCTTGAATGTCGCCAGGTGGAAGCCACTTTTCGGGACTTGCCACTAGAAAATTCATTCTGCATAGCTCAGACAATCATAGTCAGTTAACCAAGTGCAGCTATGAGGCAAAGTGTGACTGAGCAGCATGGAGGGGGCACCTTAAAAAACCAATGAGGTGATGAACCTACTTGCATCATAACATGCCCAAGCAACTTGGTCGGTGATAGTAGTTCTGGCTGGCAAACAAGCAAGTGGCCTGAAGGTTGAGGGTGAGGCAGGCAAACAACTACAATCAGCTCAGAAATCATCTGCTGGGGTCAGATGAACAGCTCTGAGGTAAAGGATGGGTGAGCAGCACATAGGGAATGCCAAAAAGTAGTTTTGGGGGAAGGACGCAAGCTCAGCCAGGCAAGGAACACCCTGCAGCTGTAGAGCCATACTGGGCTGCAGGGAAAGTCAAGACCTTCAGAAGGAGGAGGAGAACAGCTGGCTTTTCTACCCTGCTTTTCTCATCCATTTAAGGGGACTCAAAGTGGATGACAAAGCTTTCTGTTCTTCTCCCCACAACAGACACCCATAAGGTAAGTGGGACTGTGAGAGCTCAGAAGTGAGACGGGCCTAGCCCAAGGTTACCCAGCTGGCTTCGTGGGGGAGTGCGGAATCAAACTTGATATTCCCAGATAAGAGTCTGTCTCCTTAACCACTAGCCCAAACTCGTTCATGGCTTCCATCCTTAGAAGCATAGAGTAGGAAGACCTCAAGGTGGAGTGTGGCGGGTCTCTCTGATAAAAGTGAAGGGTGTGGAAGACTATTAACCAGGCCTTCTCCTGCCAGTAGGAAAGTTAAAATGTCAGCTTTTGTATGTCCCCAGAGAAGTTTTGCACCCTTACTTTCTGAGACAATGATACTAATAGAAAGAGCAGAGTAAAGAACTTAATAAAAGTATAAAAGATAAATAATACATGTTTGTATTCAGCATGCAGTATGGAATTGGATTAGATGGTCTGGACTAGAAGCACTTTTCTGCCTGTCATTTTGTGAACAAAATAAGTGTCAGGGGCAGATGCAGTTGGTTTGTGTAAAAGAGGGTGCTAGACTACATTGGCCTCGGAACAGATTTTGCAAGGCTTTTGACTTAATCTCTTCTCACAGTGTGGCAATATATCTGCAGAGCAATAATGCTGCATACCTTGTCATTTTGAACCTAGAAGCACAAACAACAATCTTAAGAAGAGGTGCCTGGCACAGATTTGACATTCCTCTGGTAGACACAGAAAGTAGGATTTTCAATTACAAACATGTTGGTTCTATAGACTCGTGAATGTTGTGTGATATGAGTTAAAGGCAGGAAGAAGAAGAAGAAGAAGAAGAAGAGGCTTTTCTACCCTACTTTTCTCACCCATTTAAGGGGACTCAAAGTAGCTGACAAAGCTTTTCTATTCTTCTCCCCACAACAGAACATCTTGCGATGTTGGTGGGGCTGTGAGAGCTCAGAAAAGAGCTGTGACTATCCCAAGGTCACCCAGCTGGCTTCATGGGGGAGGGCAGAATTGAACCCGGTATTCCCAGATAAGAGTCCGGCTCCCTAACCACTAGATCAAACTGGCTCACTAGACCAAATGGAAATCTCTGTCTTCCTTCTTACAAGTTCTAGCTCTCCAGATTTCTTGAGAATAGAAATGATTGTGAAACTGGATTATATTTGTGATAGGAAAAAGCCCTACAGATATTCATAAAAGGTAGCAGATGTTTCATGAACTATTTGAGGTATCCCCCCCCCCCCGCCCTGCTCATTGGGAAGAAAAGTTAGAACAAGGGGAAGTGTTTTCTTCACTTAGAAGGTCAGCGGTCTATGGAATTTACTACCAGAAGATGCAGTGATATCAACCAGCTTGGAAATTTTAAAGAAAAGATTAATCAAAATAAAGGAGAACAGGTGAATCAGTGGCTACTAGAACGGTTGAAGAAACAGGTAAGATGCTTCTAAAGGCATTTGCAGAGAGCCAAGTGCAGATCATTGCCATCATCTTCTGCCTGAGAATCCTCAGGAGTAAATGTTAGGACACAGTGCAAACGGAATGTTGGAGCAGTGTATCCCAAATATTGTTTAATGTAATAATAGTAATCCAGTGACCCCAATATGTGCATTAAATGTTGAAGAAGGAGACAATGCCAAGTCACTTATTAAAATACCTTTTACCCACGAGAATGCTTAATTAAATAAAAATTTTAAAAAGTATTTACGGTGTGCCTGCCTCCATCTTCTGGACCCCTTCTGACCCTACCCTCAAACCCTTTACCTGTGCCCACCTAGATCGACAGCTCACAAACTGACTGTCCTATAGTAAACCCATTTGAACAATATGTTGGTACCATCTGGGACAAATTTGTGGGGAATGGACAGGGTATACAGTGACTGGTGTGTTCCATTTTACTGCCTCAGAGTTTGCTCAAGGTTGTTTGGATGTTCCACGCCAATCATCACACTGACATCTTAATTTACTGTATCCAGTTCTGGGCACCCCCAGTTCAAAAAAGACATTGACAAACTACAGCAAGTCCAAAGGAGGGCTACCAAAATGGTTAGTGGTCTGGAAACCATGTCCTACGAGGAAAGGTTGAAGGATCTAGGAATATTTAGCCTACAGAAGAGGAGACTGATAGTGGTCTTCAAGTACCTGAAGGGCTGTCACAGTGCAGAGGGATCATCCCTATTCTCACTTGCACAAGATGGGAGGACTAGAAACACTGGTATGAAGCTTCAAGAGAGTCAATACAGATTATATATTAGGAAACTCTTCCTTACAGTGAGAGCAATCAGTCCGTGGAATAGGTTGCAACAGGAGGTAGTGAGCTCTCCTTCACTGGAGGTCTTCAGGCAGAGGCTGGAACTACATCTGTCTGGGCTGGTTTAGGAAACCTTGCATTGAACAGGGGGTTAGACTTAATAACCCCAGAGGTCCCTTCCAACTCGATGATTCTATGACCCTAACACAAATGCTTTAGAAATCAACTAAAATTAAAGCTAAAAGAAGGGCATTGAGTTAAGATTGTTAAAAACTAAGGTTACAGTATCATGAGCACTTATAAGAGCAAGCTGTTAGTGCAAATTTTTTCCAAGGAATTCAACATGAGCCTTAAAAGCTACCTAAAGTTTTCTTTATTTTTTTTCAGACTTCTCTCTAAGGAATGACATTGGCCCTGTTTCTACCTGCCTGCTAGTGTGTGGTGGGCTGCTCACTAGTGAAGTCCATCCACACATCATTGCTGCTATTCCAGAGCTTGCTAACCCTTCTTTGAAGTTAGCTAACTGTGGACTGCTAAAAAGCAGTCAACAACAGCCTGACCAGAACATGTATATTCGTAACATTCAAAATTCATATGAATTTGGCAGAATTTGGACATTTGAATTCGAATTAAATGTTGGCACATTCGAAGACTGACATTCAAATTTGAATTAAATGTTTTGATATATTCGTATGAAGCTTCGTATGGGATTTGTATGGGATTCATATGTGATTGAACATTCATATTGAATTCAAATCCCACTTCATTCAAAGGGGATCTACTCAAGCAAATAACACATTTTCTTGCATTGGATTCAATATGAATCAAATTAAAAAAACAAACATTTGTGCACATCCCTCTTTGCAACCTTTTTTGAGCATGGGAATGCAACTCTGGCTGTGCAGTCACACACAGTTTCCAGATCACCATGGCAATGTTTGGACACATGCCAGATGTTGGCATGGCAACAGCCTGGATATGACTGGACATCCACATTTCAAGTGCTGTTGCTCCAGCATGATGCTTCACTAGCATGTGACAAGCAGATGGCCACCGTGGCACTTCAGTCCTACCAGCCTAGAATGGTATTGTAACACTATGCAAGGCTATGAAGTGCAAACAGTCCCATTGTTCTGTTCCTCAAGTCTCACTGCAGATCAAATTCATCACTTCTCCTAAGTTGCAACAAAGCACACCAAGCTGACTACAGATGTGGCATTTTTAAGCTCTTCTGCTCATGACCTTACTTTGCTCTTCCTCCTTCTTTTCTCGTCAATACTTATTAGCATGCATTGATATGCCAAAAGTTTCAGAAATTGTAGGATATGATTGATGTTGAATATTGACTATGTTTGGATTACAAAATGTACCGGCTGCCCCAAGACAGTGGTTAACAAGTTATTTCAGGAGCTGATTCCAGAGAGGCAGAACATTAGAAAGAATCAAATATAGCAATATCGAATTTTATACATAAAACCTTTGAGCCGTACATGTAAGACATCAGTGATGGAAAAGTATCCAGCAAGATAGGGATTGAAAGGCACACTTTCATTTTCTTTTCAATTTCTAAAGGAAAGATCCAGATGACTGCTTTTTATTTCAGATTATAGATCAGTTATGGAAGGCCATGACTGTTGTGTGTGTGTGTATGTGTGTGTGTGTGTGTGTGTGATGGTTACTTGCTGCCACCCACAATGCAATGCTTTCCCCCTTTCTCTTAATATACCATTGTATGCCTTCTGATTAGAGATGTGTATGAAACATTCAAAATTTGATTGAATTCTGACATTTGAATTCAAATTGAATGTCTGTACATTGACATTTAACCTTCAAATTAATTTTTGAATCTTTCAAATCATTCGTATGAATTATTCAGACATGTGTATGTGTACAGATACATACGCATGACATATGTATTCGTATGGGCCTTATTCGTATCTGTATGCATTGGTATGGATAGGTATGGGATGAAAAGGGGATGTATTTGATTCAGATCAAATGTGAATACCTTCAAATTTTAAACACTGGAATCAATTTGAATCTTCAGATATTCAATTTGAATCAAATCGAATCCTGAAAACTGCATTTGTGCAGCCATTTCTTGTTCTTCCTAAATGCCTGGTCTGTAAGACCCCCTACAGTGAGAGTGGCTTCCATGTTAACTATAGTAACATTTTCTCCTTCTCTAAGTAATTCCTGAAAAGAAACTCATGACATACCAGAAGTATCCACATCCTACTCATAGCAGGGGATGATAGATCTATTTTATATAGTGTTCCTTTAGAGTCAATGGAAAATATCTATTGCTTTATAGCAACACAGCAAAGCTTTTGATGGATTATTTTAAACCTCTGAATTACTCATCTTGACACTGCTTCTCCTTCCTCTCTTCCAAAATGGTCTATCACAAGTGGATGTAATTTTATCCCAAGATCCAGATTTGATTCATTAGCATCCATTGTGCAATCAACACATACTTCTGATAGAGCTTAAGACATGTTTACATACTTAACAAAGAAGTCTGAGAGATGTAAAGGGAAAGAAGCTTTGAGAGATGGCAATTTAATGACTACATTCCTGTCATAAGCCTGTATAATAGAGTATCAAGAAACAACCCCTAGAATTTGGGCGGGAGGGCTCTTTGAAAACCTACTATAGGATTTAACTGCAAAATCCCAAATTCTAATTCCTAGGCTGGGAATGAAAAACTAGGTGGCACAAATCTCATGATACCCTAGAACTAGAGATTTCATTGGACTTCTCTGTGAAACAGCATAAAGGAAAGAAGAGGGGAACACTGTCCGTCCAGATTTGGTCAGACTCTTCTCTCAGCCCATGGCAGCATTTGATCACAGAATACATCACAGTATTTGGAGATTGTAGGGATGGACAGCCACACCTCCAAATCTGCTCTGAATCCACTCCAAAGCTTTGAACAAAGGCACAAAAGTTTTTGCTTCACATGCAAAAGTCAATCTTTAAATATAGGCAATATTCAGTTTTAGGGATGTGCATGATTATTCGTACAAAATTTGGCCGAATTTGGCTAAATTCAGACATTCAAATTCAAATTGAATGTTGGCACATTTGAAGATTGACATTTGAATTAGAATGGATACCTAAGTACATCTTTTAGGCTAGCAGGACAAGCATGACGCTTCTAAGGTCATTTGCTGGGATTTGAGAGCAGGAGAAGGTTTGCCCTTGTCTCTGCTTATGATGCCCATGGACAATTGGTGGGCCACTGTGTGTGATGGGATTCTGGACCACATGGGCTGTGGCCTGATCCAGCAGGGCTCCTCTTATGTTCTTATGTCCTTATGTTCTTATGAAGTGAATGTTTTGATACATTTGTATGAAGCATGGTATGGGATTCGTATGCTATTTGTATTCATTTGTATGGGATCCATGTGCTATTTGTATGCATTCTTATGTAGGATCCATATGCTATTAGAGAAGACTTGGGGAAGCAGCCCTTCTGTTATTTCTGAGTCTAGCCAAAGTCCACCTTCCATTGGGCTCAAATCCTGTACTTCAAATGGGAGTAACAGTCTTCCCTTGCTCTTAGGTTGCACAACGTGCCACCACAAGGCTCTAAGAGCCATCTTACCTCATGGAAGGAGAGATGAGACTGTTGACTGCTTTCTTCTGCCATCATGCTTTCCAATACCTCCCTCAACTGACACCATGAAACTGTGAATCATCTTGCCTGAGGGGACCAGAAAGGTACAGCAGCCTAGTAAGCCCCACCATCAGTATGCTATAGGCTGCCCACCCCTCTCTCACTGCCACAGCAAGGCTCAAAGAAATATTCTGCCTGACTCAAGTGAATGAAGGATTTTATTGATTAGTCAAATGATTTATATCAATTTCCAATACATCGAAGCCTGAATGGAGTGGTGGGAGCTTCGGTCACAACACCATCTGTCCTTCAAAATAACTTCTTATCCTTTTGCTTTTTCTTGATGGCTTGACATGCTTGCTTGTCCTTTTAGGAAACTGCTGTAGCTGAAGGAAACGTAGCCTGCATATTCAAACATACATTGTAATGTTGGATCTGCCTAATGCAAGTGACACCCAGAACTGGCAGAGTTTTTGAAGCTCCTTAAACATTTGACAAGGCTGATCTCTCCCAATCCCAACATTAGCCTTCCGGCTGCATTTCTCTCTATCCGGTCTATTTGCATTCATTAAGCATCCTAACTTCAGCACTTTAACAAATGGCAGTATAACAGCATCTATTTATGCCAGCTATTAGCAATCTGGTTTTGGTTTTTTTTGTTTTAAGAGGCAAGTAGAACATGCAGGTGACTGTGTGACATGAGTTTTCTGGCACCAATGGAAGTTTTAAATGCATAGCTTTTACCAATATGTTTTGGGGATAAAAATAATTGCAGAAGGAAGATTTCCATCACAAAATGAGATAAATTGGATTATTATTATTATTATTATTATTATTATTATTATTATTATTATTATTATTATTATTATTATTATTATTATTATTATTATTATTATTATTATTATTATTATTATTATTATTATTATTATTATTATTATTATTATTATTAGCATCATCATCATCATCATCATCATCATCATTATAGAAAGTTTTGTTTCCATCTTTTCTCTAATTTTTTAAAAAATCTTCCATGTTTCTCTTTTTGTGGAAGAACTAAAGGACATGCATTATTTACAACTTAACTTTCCTATCCAATTACTTTTCTTTACTATCTCATTTTATGTAAATATTTCTTTTTATATTGCAATGCTGAATGGTTTTAAGGCATCGAAGGCCCAGCAGACACAACTCTGTATTCAGAGCTTTAAAATTAAGAAACCGAAAGCCCAAGTTATCTATTTGTCATACAGCAGTACAGGTTTATTAGCAGGAATGGCAACACAGTTATTTGGTTCTCCTAGGAGGGCTTTAATGTATATTTTATTTTATGCAAAACTCTCACATTGCCAAATCAGATGCAAAAAAAGGAAGGGAGGAAGGAAAGAAGGGAGGAGGAGGAGGAGAAGAAGAAGAAGAAAAAGAAGAGTTGGCTTTTCTAACCCGCTTTTCTCACCCATTTAAGGAGACTCAAAGTGGATGACAAATCATTCTATTCTTCTCCCCACAACAGAACAGTTGTGAGAGTTCAGAAGAGAGCTATGACTAGCCCAAGATCACGAGCTGGCTTTGTGAAGGAGTGCAGAATCAAACAAACCCGGTGACTCCCAAATAAGAAACAGGTGTTCTAACCACAAGATGAATGAAGGAAGGAAACTAATTTTATCTTATTTTATTTTGGGAGGCCCAGAAGCTGACTACGCAGAGTCTTGATCACGATCACAGGTCAGTGCAGAAAGGGTCTATGACTTGTGGACTATCGGTGTTTCCTCACTAACCATTTTAACCCCCCTGAAAGCCAGATTAAAGCCACTTACCTTAAACGGCTTCCACACTGCAGGCTTGACTGAAGAGTCTTCATGGAGGCCCTTGCGCATTTTGGCGCACAAGACCGGTTTTTAAAACCAGTCTTGCTTCCAAAAAGCAGCTTAAATGTAAGACCTGAAAAATCAGGTCTTACATCCGCCTCTTCGCCTGGATGTGTGCAAAAGCAGGACACTTCCACTCATGGCCAGGTGAAGGGATGGATGTCCCTCTGGTTGCCATGTTGGGAAGGGCGGAAGCAGGATGGTTTGCCTCCTTCTGCCCTCCCCCATGTGCCAGGTGCTGTTGGATACATGTGGTGACTGGCAGCTCACCGCTCTAGTCTCACCACTCTGGGGGCAGCGCCATCGGCACGGGAGGCCGGTGCCTTTTTGAATGGGTGCTGTGGCTTCCACGCAGCACCCAGGCAATCCGGCCACCCGATCCAGCCTTCCCACGGCCTCCCCGCGTGTGTGCGGACACGCAGGGCCTATGAGAATCTGTCTCTTTTTTGAGACGGATTATCAGGAGGGCTGGTTGCCAAAAAACAGATCTTTTTAGATCCATTTTTTGACGGCCAATGCAGAAGCACCCCATGTCTCAATATTTCTTTTTAAGGACTGTCATATAGAGTTGTAGTTTGAGACTTGGGGCACCTGCATCCTTGCTGAGTTTGGGCTCAAACCAAACAAAGCAAAGGTTATTTTTGCACTTACTTGGGGATCTGGATAAAGGAGCTTCATAATCCACATCATCTATATGGGACTAGTGATAATCTGGATCAGATCTGTACTAACAGCACAGTAATCAGGATTCGTGGTGGACACGATAAATCAGTATCACAGCTGAACTAATGCCATCTAATCCAGAACAAAAATGGGTTATCCACCTGTAGAACAGAACAAGTAAGACCATGGGCATGGTATCAAAGGAATGTGTGCTGTGATAGAGAGAGACTTCAAAGACAGGGCTTTGGTTCCAGTTTGTGTTTCTCCTTAGACCAGATTTGCTGCCACTGAGCCTACTTGATGCAAATGCTTCTATCTGCAGTTGATCTACTAATATGGATTAAGTGTGGTAAGTGCAGAAAAGGCCAGAGTTTAAATAAATAAATCAATAAACACAGGACAGTTATTTGAATATTGCTCACCAGCCTATTATGAGAACTGGTCCTATAAGCACACACACACACACACACACACACATGTTGAGAGATGGAGACAGAACCACCATTTGATTGAAATAAGGGTTTTCACCTGGTCTAAAAGGTTAGGAGGAAAACAATTTTTTTTCTATTGAAATCAATGAATAACAATGTGGATCTAATTAATTTGTTTTGGCTACTCTGTGAATAATGCTAATGATTCTCGTATAATTAAATTAATCCTGTTGCAGTGAATTGGAATGATTCTCCCAGTTAACAGCATGTTTTGGTTCTCCCTCAAAGCATGCTTACTTAATCTTTTCTAAATTGAAACTGATTCACACTTCCATATCTAAATGAACGGCACCATGTTCAGAAATTGCAGTTAGTGTTCACTGACTATCCAAGATATACAGTCACAGATTATTTTTTTAAAAAACCTGCAAAAATGTTTCAACGTTCCTTCCCCCTACTTAAAAGGAACACAAAATTCCTTAATGTAAAGCCTTTTGCACAAATTTGCTTGGAGACAGGAATTACTTATGTGTTTTTTTAAGAACCAGAAACCACGGGTTACAATACACACATAATTGTAGGTAGACACAATCCATTTTGAACTTCTCTGGCTTCATAATCTGGATTGTCATAATAGCATGGTTTGGGTCTCAGTTTTTAAGTATTATAATCTACTCCAAGATCTCATTTAGGGTAAGACATATATCTAAGAAAGCAAATGAATACAGAGGACAGGTCTGCCCTTTTATCCATGGATCCATGGATCCATGGATCCATGGATCCATGGATCCATCCATCCATCCATCCATCCATCCATCCATCCATCCATCCATCCATCCATCCATCCATCCATCCATCCATCCATACTTCTATCCTGCCCCATACCCGAAGGTCTCCATAGACTGACCAGGAGTAGACCAGGAGGCCAGTGGCTCTGCAGCAGCCAGTTCTACCAGTGAGCACAGGGTCTGGGCAAAGCATAGTCTCTTTCTCTTGTGGTCAGAGGTGGGTCAAGGGGGTAGCCCTGCTGAACTGCAGCGTCTGGAAGGACTGTTGGGAGAGGCAGCATTGGCCACCAAGGTATCTTCCTTCCCTATTGTGATAACCACTGGAGCAGGCAGGGAGCTGTATGTCAGACTGCTGGAAGGCACCATAATGGCCCCACTATTACCATGGCCCTGGGTGAGCACATAATGGTTTTTTTTCTACTGACCTCCCTTAATCCAGATCTAAGATGATCTGGATCTAAGGAAGGGGTCCTTCAACTAATCTGGATCTAGTAGATCCAGATTAAAGGACGTACCCAATGCACCCCCATGGGTGGTGCAGCACCCAATAGTAATGGGTGCTAGCCTACCCGCAGTGGAAATGCCGGAGCACCCATGTGGTCAACCCCAGTTTTTTTGGGGGACAGGGGGTGCAATCTCTGTTGATGCTCCAGAAGATCTCTGGAGCTTTGCCACAGACGATTCTCCAGAACCTTTGAAAAAACTCCATAGGATTGGCATTGCTCTCAGATGGGGTCCTCTTCAGAGCCTGTGCTATTCTTTGGAACCAGCTTTGAAGACTGTGCACAGGCTTCAGAGTTTTGGGTTTGGGGGCACCCCCCACCATGGATGCAACCCCCCCGGGAGCCCTCGCTAGACCCCATTGCCTGATCACAGTGGAAATGTACTCTGTATAATCCGCATTTGATGCCTGAAAACCCCATGGTAGACCCCTTTAATGGAGTGTACAGGAAATCAGGATTATAGGTCCTGAAGGACCCATTCAATCCAGATTTCCTAAGAATTGGTGGAAACAAATGTGGCTTTATGGTCTGCAGTGGAAATGGTCCTAATGCTCTGAACCTAATGGGTCCTTAATGAGTCCCTAATGGGTACTTAATGGGTACTTAGTTTATATTGTGAAAAAACCCCAATGTCCTCCTTATGTAGCAGCCACCCAACCTGTCTTTCTCTGTGCGTCATTAGGAAATGTGCCCCTGTACTTTCCACTAAATAGATGCCCTCCCACATCACCCTTTTTCTTCCTGCACACTCCATTAGCAGCGGGGGCACCTCTGGGTGCCCCACTTCACTAGGGAGGACAAGGAGGAGGAGACTATGGTCATGCTCTGTGCATCCTGCATGCCAGGCCTGATGAGTGCCTAGAGGGAACCCACAGCAGGAAGAGTAGAGCACTGGCTGGCTGAAGCCAGTGAGTGGCTGTAATTATCCATGACTTTTGTTATCCATTGCAGGAGCTGGAATATATCCCCTCCAGATATGGGGGCATGCCTGTATAGTATATATAAAACCAAACCCAATGTGCAGTATTTTGTTTCTTTCTACCTTATACAAATGTAGCTTCTTTCTTCTTTCTGATTTCTTGATGTTTCTCAGACGTTTAATTTTCTTTAGTCATTACTGAGTTGTGATTTCAGATTATTTGTACAATTTCAGCTCATTAGTGCATTTTGTAACATCGCTTGCACAGACACTATTTGTAACAGGGATGTGCACGAATTATTTGTGCATTTGGAATTTGGATGAATATGTCTGAATTCAAAGATTTGTGGACAGATTGAAAAGGGCCCTATTCAAAGGGCCCTATCCGTCCACAAATTGGATAATCCAGTATCCATTGAAGCTTCGGTCAAAACTTCTAAGGATATTGGATTCCCTGGGGCCTTTCCCCCCTGGGCCAACCTACCCTAAACCTCAACCCCCGAGGGCCCCTTAACTGCTCTGTTGGTGCCCCGGGCCTATTTCTGGGTTCTCTGGAACTGCAAACAGGCTTTCTGGAAGCTAAATACAGGCCTTTTGGTCTAGGAGTTAAGCAGCCAGACTCTTATCTGGGAATACCAGGTTTGATGCTGCCCTCCTCCATGAAAGCAGCTGGGTGACCTTGGGCTAGTCACAGCTCTCTTCTGAGTCTCACAGCCCCACCTATCTCACAGGGTGTTCTGTTGTTGGGAGAATATAGAGCTTTGTCAGCTGCCTTGAGTCCCCTTAAATGGGTGAGAAAAGTGGGGTAGAAAAGCCAAATCTTCTTCTTCCAGCTTTGCTTTTCTGTCATTCTACTTGAAAAGTTGCTTAAGCAATTTGGCCAATGAACATATGTATGCTTGGAATTGAAGTCTTTATTTGGCTTTGTGTGTTTCTGTGGGCACCTTTTTCAAGGGATTGATTTCCAAAGAAACTATTACAAAGGTCATTTCAAAAGGTTGGACAATGTCATTTTCAGAACTAAGAAAGCGATGGAGATGCAGAAATACTGCTGGCCAGGATTTTTCCAGTAGTGACTTTTCAACTTCTACATTAGGACTACAAGAGCCAATTAATTTGTTATAGATCTGGAAATATCCAGGGACATCCCAAGAATGTTATCTAAGGAGATTTTGGTAGGTAAAAATCTCATCTTGAAAACACACAAAGGCAAGACTTTCATTATATATGAAAAAAAATAAGAACATAAGAACATAAGAGAAGCCCTGCTGGATCAGGCCACAGCCCATCTAGTTCAGCATCCTGTCGCACACAGTGGCCCACCAAATGCTCATGGGCATCTCAAGCAGAGACAAGGACAAAGCTTCTCCTCCTCTCGAGTCCCAGCAGATGGCCTTAGAAGCTGCCTCAGTTCCTCCCCCCACAGCCTGAAAGATGCACCTAGGCATTCGTTCTAGTAGCCATTGATATATCTCTCATCCATAAATTTATCTAACCCTACCTTAAAGCCATCTAGACCGGTAGCTGTCACCACCTCCTCCGGCAGCACATTCCATAAGCCGATGACCCTCTGGGTGAAGAAATACTTCCCCTTGTCAGATCCAACTCTCCTACCCATCAGCTTCATAGATGCCCCCTGGTTCTAATGTTGTGCGATAGAGAAAAGAAAATTTCTCTATCCACCTTTTCTATACCGGGCATAATTTTATATAATTTTTAATATAATTTATATATAATTTTATATACTTCAATCAAATCCCCTCTTAAACGCCGTCTCTCCAGACTGAAGAGGCCTAGACGTTGCAGCCAGATTTTGTAAGGGAGGTGTTCCAGACCCTTAATCTTTCTGGTTGCCCTTCTCTGAACCTTCTCTAGTTCCACAATATCCTTTTTGAGGTGTGGTGAAATACATAAGACTCACATTAAGTTAAGTCAGGTGTATACAGCCATTAGGTCTATAAATTATTGGCTTCCCACTTTCTTTCAAAGCTTCTCTTATATTTCTTATATCTTGCCCCTCTTATTTTCTCCATTCCTTTCTTCTTCCAGCAAATCATTAATCTACTAACCGTCAAGCCTAGCGATTATGAGTTCATTTTCTAATTCTTGTAGGAAGTCAGTATAATGGGTTTCCATTTTTAACAAACCTAGCAGAAATATTCAGACCTTCATGATGAATCACCAAAGAGAATGCATGAGCTAGAATTCAGGGTTCTGAGTCAACACTGCTATAGGTGTTCATTGTTTTAATGTGTTTTAAACTTGTTTTGAAATTATTTGTAAACCACAATGAAATTTATATTGTGAAAAAGCAGTACAGAAATGTTTTTATAAATAAATAGAGGGAGGGAGGGAGGGAGGGATAAAGTGCATCCAGAATCATTTATACTTTCTGCATGGAACCTTAATCCCATTTAAGACTTCCTGGTAATCCACATTCTTGGCCTCCAATCCACATTTTAATGCAGATAAAGGTGGTCTTGCTCCCTGCTGGTTCTTCTCCATCTGCTTTGAGTCCCCTTAAATGGGTGAAAAAAAAAGCAGAGTAGAAAAGCCAGCTCTTCTTCTTCTTCTGAAAAGTGGATAGAATCAAGCAAAAACCCACACCCTCACTCCAAGGTGGATTAAAATTTTTCACATGCTATGGTCTTTCTGCATTTACCATTAATCTGATACAGTTAGAAGCCTCAACCCTTTCTGGAGCTTCCCCCACCCCCATAGTCCGGTGAGGAACAGAGAAGACTAGGGATGTGTACAATTTTTAATTACTTTATTTATTGATTAGTACTGAATCAAATACAAGAAAATCCATGTTCATTTGAATAGATCCCCTCCAAATGTAACAGGATTTGAATTTGATACAAATGTTCATAAGGATCCCATATGGATCCCATACAGATCCCATACAAATCCCATATGAATCCATAATGAAACTTTGTACAAATGTATTGAAACATTCAATTCAAATTTGAATGTCAGTCTTCAAATGTGCCAACATTCAATTCAAATGTCCAAATTCAGCTGAATTCATACGAGTTTTGAATGCTATGAATATTCATGCACATCCCTAGAGAAGACATAATGTCTGCTTGCAAACGCTCCCTGCACTAAGTGGCCCAAAATGGCTGCTTAGTCTGGGACAATGGTAAACTTTTTTAAAAAAAAAAGGTCTACTGTGGTTTACTTGTGAGTAAACTATCACAGGGAAGCATGTAGAGGAGTGCGTGCCCTTGTGGGCTGGTTTTGCAGAGTGACCTAACTTAGTAGCACACAAAATTCCACTGACAAAGTGGTTCCTCCAGAGGTTCCAAGGCCAGGAAGTGGCATTTGAGACAGTTGTACTGAAACAGCTCCAGTGTCATTCTGAAGCTTGTGTTAGCTTTGGAGTCTTCTGTGAGCACTGACCATCAAAGTGCTCACAGTAGGCTCCAAAGCTCACAAAAGCTTCAGAGTGTCACTGGAGCTGTTCCAGAACAACTGTCTCAAATTCAGATGGTCTTGTTCTGGAGCAACTAGACTATTCCAGTAGGAAGTGCCAAAAGTCTCATAATCACACATATTTTAGAAACCTGGAAAACAAAACAAAACAGAAACAAATGAAGCAAAGCAAAGAATAGTCAATCAAATTGCTTGGCTGTGGGAGAGAATATGGGCAGGGGAACATGGAAAGAAGGCTGTGCATACCATGTATGTGATGGAAAGAAATGTGGAAAATAAGAGCTTGAGGCACACTAATCAATTATATATCTGAACATTTTTGAAGATCAACAAGTAGAGATGTGCCAAACAGGTTCAGCAGTTTCATGGTTCTCAGTGAATGGGCGTGTTTGTATGGTTCACTTATGAACCAAACCACTCTGTTGAGCAGAAACCCTGTTTCAAATTAAACCTGAACCAAGGGATGGTCTAATGATTCAAGGTGGTTCACAGGTGGTTCACTACGGTTCACTTGGTTTGCATGTGAACTAAACCACCCTATTGTTTTTTGTTTTTGTTTTTTAAGTATAGCTTGGTTTGATTCAAATGAAATCACATGCACATCTCTAGCAACAATCTGTTTTCTTGGCTCAAAGCACTTCAGGAATATTGTATGTAGTTGCAAACAAATTCACACATGTTAGCCGTGTTCCCATTACCACTTAAAACTGTTTAAAAACAGTTTAAAAACAGTTTGGATCCTCGTTGTCCCCATTCACAATCAGTTTTAGTGGTATTTTGAGGATCATTTGGCTTTAAAACGGAATAAACAAACACCTGATTTTTCAGGTGTTTTTTCCGGTTTTGGCTTTTAAAATGCTTCTTCCTTATTGTTGTTGGAACGCTAGAGCAGTATTTGGGCAAATACATCATGAAGTGGATGGGGTTTCACCCTGCAGGTCAGCCCTTTCAGTTAAAATGTACAGCAGCTATTTCATTGTAACAATCCACCCTGTACAGCAGCTGGTTTCACTGTAGCAATCCACCCACTTCACACCCGATAACAATGTTACAATTTTGCACAATTCTGGCTGTTTAAAAATTCTGACCTTTAAAAAGGGAAAGGAAGGAAACTGCTGCAGGATCTGGGAGATGTGTATATGTTTAAGTGTGTGTGTGTGTGTGCAGGTGGCAGTGGCAGCAGAGCCAGACAACCAGCCAGCCAGGGTGCTTTTTTTGGAGGGAACCCGTGCTGGGGATGGTGGCTGTGGAGGTGAGTGGGCCAACGGGGCTTGAGTTGCCTTTGCTGCCATGTGCCCTGGGCAATGGGGAGAGGAGGGGAAAGAATTGCTTTCCCCAATCCATTTTTGGAAGTGTTTTAAGTGTTTAGAGTGGGGACAGAAAATCGTGGTTGAATCTGATTGCCAGATGCTGTTTGTTTCCTTTTAACGCGTTGTAAAAGGTGTTGTATATAGCACTTTATTCCTTGAGTGGGAGCTTGCCCATTCAGTAATAATAAATATTGAGTTAATGATTAATTGCCTGGTGGCCTATATGTTCTTTGCAGTGACCTTTGAGCACTTATGGTGCTAGTGAGTTTCTATTTGAGGTAATAGTTGTGGGCAACTACCACAGCGATGAGGCATCACATGTGTAGAACAGGTTTTACAAGAAATGAAGTGGAATAAACTATGAAACATGCTAACGAATGCAATGCAAATAGAGAACTGAAAGAAGAATAACAAGGGTGGAACAAATACTGGAAGCAAGCATTAATAATGGTCATACTCACTGGTGAGAAGAAGGAGAAGGATAGAGAGAAGGAAGTGGGTAATTAGGGAGCACTTAGGGGAATATGAAATTATATTTTTTTAAAAAAAATGTATACACATCATAATTATTGTTATTGGAAAATCAATAAAATGCTTTTTTTTTTTAATGTGTGGAACAGAAGATGCAAACATTCTAATCTAAGGTTGCTCATGCTTTGGAGAATGAAGAGAAATGATGGTGGCACCAAAAATTAGCACCAACCAGTATTAGTGCAAGCAGTGGCTATTTGGCAGTGGCAGTTCCTCACACAATCCACAAGCTTAGGATAAGGAAGCATGAAGGAACTTATTCTGGTGCTCCATTGCTCCTCAGATCATTATGAATGCCCTTTCCACCAGTTAACATAACTTGTACCATGTTGACTAAGACAGGATTTGGCACAGTGCTGTTATGGAACTCTAATTGAGACAGGAGTGGGGGACACTGCTTGACTCTGCATCCCCTCCACTCAGCTGATGCATTGACAGCATGGATGGAGCTAGTTGGCATGCAGCAATTAGTGCTTAGAACAGCACTGTAATTGGTGAGCAGGAGTAAGTGGTGAGCAGTGCTTACTTTAGGGGTGCGATCAGACAAAGCTTTTTAGAGTCAGTCCTTCAAGAAAAAAGTGTCCCACCCACAGTTGTCCAAATATGCAACCAAGAACTTATGTGCAGTTTAAATTTGCCTCCAAGTTAGGCAATCCCTACCCTGGCTACAGATGCTACATACTGATTTGCTACTCTGCTGGAAACACCCACCTCTTTGCTTATGTAGCTTCTGGCCCAGCGCAGCTTAAAGAAAGAGACACCTTCAGTGCTATGGGATCTTGAACGATGAAGAGGTGGCTGTGGGTGGGTGGGAAATTCTGGCTCAAATTCACCCAGGTGGTTTTTCAGTCAACATGACTGGTCACAACACTTGTCCTGTTAACCTTTCCATCACCATCCTGCTACCACTCAAGCAGACTTATGAGAGTCAACTGTCATGGTGGCTAGAGCCCCTGTGTGTTTGCACCCAGAAAGTGGCCTGCGAGAGCCCTACCTGGTGATATCACAAATGGAGAATGAAAGTACTTGATGACTGTTTTTGCATGTACCTCCGTTAATCCAGATTTTGAAGATCCGGATCTTTAATATCCAGTCCTAATTGAATCTGGTCCTTGAAGGTCTGCATCTTGGTGAGGGCCCCATACATCTGCATGGGCCATCTAGCACCCAATGGCAATGAGTGCTAAACAGGGCCAGCACCCATCCCGAGGCTCCCATTAGGCCTAAGCAGGCCGAGCAGGAAGGTCTGCCAGTGGTGAAGCATGATTGGACCGCTTAGCCCTCAATCAGGGTTCACTTCCTGTTACAGTGGGCATAGTGAAGAGACACAGCTTCATAGCTGCCTACGCAGCTGCTACGCAGCTTGTGCTCAGCTTCGTAGACAACTGCGAAGGACATGCGGGCTTATGTAGCATGTGTTTTGAGGGACAATGGTGCAAATGGTGGCCGCTAAGCCCTCCCCTGGACCCCATTGCCCCGGTAATATGTGCAGAAGTGTGGTCTCTGATCCCTTCTTCATGTTGAAAGACTGGATTGAATTCACCATTTAAGGAGTCTTGCTTTAATCCAAACTTAAGGGCCCAAAGATCCCATTAAATCTGGATTTTGTCAGCGCTTGTGGGTACATTCAGAATGGGGTCCTTATTGGGTCTTGTGTGCAGAAGGGATGTAACTGATCCATACCAATTGTGCACCTATTGGGTTCCTAATGAGTTCCTAATGGGTTCCTAATGGGCTCTGCATTCCTAGTGCAAAACAGCCAATGTTAGCATGGCTAGGAGGAGGAGCAGGAATGCAGGCAGCATGGGACCGCATTGAAGAGGTTTTTGCAGCTCCCGTCTAAATCCAGCTCCTAAATTTGAGTGCAGTTGGATGAATTCTCCTGATTAATAGAGGAGACGAAGTGGAACAGAAAGTTTACTGAAGGACGACCTGGATTCAGTGACGACCTGGATTCCATCCCTAGCATGGAACACCCTCTCTGAACATGCACTTCACTCGAAAATTAACAGATGCACCATAAAACTCCAACCTTCTCTTCTACAAAAGCGTCTTTGGACCTTCCTTTGCTTCACAAAGATGAACTGTGAAACAATGCAGGGGAATTTTATTTCAAACACATTGAAATATTGGTAGACTTTCATTCAGATCTATGCCCACCTCTTATGTGGGATATATTTCTTTCTTCACATTCTTTTTCATAATGATGCTTGGCCATTGAGCCCTGGGATATTTTCCTAGGCTTTTAAGCCATGATTTAAAAGTAGAGGAGATAAGAGCTTTGAAACCTATTTGATGTTTTATGTTTATTCAGTGAAGTTGCTGCCAGTTGCCTTTAATCATATTTGCCTTGTCTAATGTGTTTATGAGTTGATGGGAACAGAAACCATAAAAGAAGGGGGAAAGGCACCCGAGCGCTGCTTCTTCCCTTGCACTTTTTAGCTTTTCAGAAACAAAGAAATATTTGTGTGTGTGTTTGTGCCATTTGTGTTGGAGAGCCTGTGTGTGCTCCATGTAGTATTTAAAGACAGAGAGAGAATTTATACTGCTGGAACCAAAATCAAACCACATTCTTACAAGATCATAATAGCAGCAATGATTACCTGAGTTCAGTTACTGATAGCACAATCATAACTCCCTGGACCTGTCGCTAGGGGCTATTTTGATAGCAGCACTCAAGGGTTTAAGTTTAGTTTGTTAGATCCCCACTCTGAAAAGGCAGAGTGAAGCCTTTACCCGGAAAGGTAATAGAAATATTTCTATTCCTTTCCTCCAGAAAATAAAAAAAAAATGTAAGAAAATGATTCTTAAAGCAGCAGTACCAATAGTAAAAGATCTACTCCATAATGGTCAACCAGTTGCATATGAAGCTCACAATTTGCTTTCTGTCATAGGGCCTTTACACACTAGGATGTGCACAAATATTCATAGGCATTAGAAATCCGATTGAATGTGCCAAATTTTGACATTCAAATTCAAATAGCATGTCCAGAAATTCAAATTTAAACATTCGGATCGAATTTCAAGGCTATTCGTTTGAATTATTGGAACATTCACATGTGTACAGGTTAGTACATGGTGCGTACTTGAAGATCCGCACCTTTCCCACATCTGTACACATTTGTACAGATCCATAGGAAATGAAAACGGGTTGCATACGGGATAACTATGGGATGCATACCCATGTGTATGGATGCAAATGGAAGTGTTGGGAAGATGCATATGAGCATCTGTGCATCTTGTCGACATTCGTAAGTGCAAATTCAAGTAAAAAATTCAAATGAATAGATTCGAATGTGCTTAATTCAAATGAAATTTTGCTAAATTCTATTTTAAATAATTTGAATCAAATTGAATTTTCAATTATTCAAATCGACTCAAATAGAATGTCAAAAAAACATTCTTGAAAACCCCTATTACACACGCACCTCCCCTGTTCAGTGATAGGCTGGGAGATTCTTCCCCAGAACAAGCAACGTACTGGCTTGTTCATTGGAGTAGATAAATTCATGGATGACAAGAATTTCAGTGACTACTAGAATGGATGGCTAGATACTGGCTTCAGGTTGGAGAGACAGGCAGGATGCTTCTAAAGGCCATTTGTAGGGAAGTGAGAGCAAGTGAATGCTTTGCCTTTGTCTTCTGCTTGAAGCCCAAAAGGAATTTGGTAGGCTACTGTGTGAAATGGCATGCTGGATTATATGGGCTATGGCCTGATCCAGCAGGGCTCCTCCTATGTTCTTAGAAATAGGCCAAAAATGACAAACATTTGTCCATAAGATCATCAGGAATCATAATTTGACGTGACCTAGCAACAACAAATTTGGTCCTGATAGAAATCTTGTTCTATAGTTTGGAGTATATACTCCAAACTATAGAACAAGATTTCTATCAGGACCAAATTTGCTGTTGCTAGAAACTTATGTATCACTACAGGGATACCTATTGGAAGATGCATAAGTTTCTATAAGATTATATCTCTCATACTAAGTATGAGAACGGATATCATCTAATAGAAAATTTTATGTCTGAAAAACCATAACTGATATAGCACTTTATTGGCACAAAAATGCAAACTATATATAGTGAAGGGGGGGAATAACCTTCAACATGTAAATAGGTTAAGTGAGGGAAACCCCGAGCTGTTCGATACTACTACTGTGCCAAGCAGTCATTTGGCCTGCTCATTGAACAGCTCATTAGCAAACAATTAAAATAATAATATCATACACAGTGGAAACAGCAATTTTGCACTTGTGGAAATTATACGACAAGCTGAGGCCATTACACAGCAAATGCCCAGCAACCACTTCAGTTATGAGGAAAAAGAGAAATGGTGTTTAGTGTCTCTTTGTCTGCCACCCCATTGCAACTTTTTCTCATGAAAGAAAATGGGGAGGTGTGCTGCTCGCAAAATTGGCCTGGCTGCCTCCAAGTAAGGAGGGGAATGCACACACATTACCTCGGGTGGGTAGGGGGGGTGTAGGGTCAAGCCCCCTGGCCCCAGGAGCCGCGATTCTGGCTTCTGGGGCAAGGAGGAGCCCAGAGAATGGAGGCCCCCGGTTCCCTATTCTTGTCTCCAGAAGAGACAATCGGGGAAGCCAGGGGAGGGCCTTGAGAGGACGTTTGGGGTGGGTGCTGTACATTCGCACTGCACCCACGCCAAATCCATTTCCTAATCCATCCTCCCCATGCATGTGCGGATGCAAGGGGTCCGGTAGATCTGTCACAAATAGTGATGGATCTACCGGCAAGGACAGATTGCTGAAAAAATGGATCTAATAGATCAATTTTTGGGCAGGCCGGTGTGGAAAGACCCTCAGACAAGGGCCCCCACTGCACTTACTTGTTAATCCCAATCAAGTAGCTGCTAAGATCACATCATATACATGACAATCTGGATCAAGGAGCTGCTGAGAATACATCAACTGCTTGGGAGTAGAGTCGATCCATAACAGAACTGTGTTAATGGCTCACTAATCTGGATTAATGGTAGACCAGATAAATGTGGTCTACATCTGCATCTTTAGCTCACATTTGCTGTTCTAAGTCCCACTCAATGCATATGACTCTGCCTGTGATTGATCCAGATATAGCTAATATGGATCTGGCTAATGTAGATTCACTGTGGTAAGTGGAGAAAGGGCCAAGGGCTCATGTGAACTTTGGAGTCAGTCTTCCTGGGCTTGGAGGTCCCAGGGGACCCATTTTTGTAGCTCCCTTTGGTATGCCAGTAGTCCCAAACTTGAAGGCATGTATTCTACATGACTCTGCTCTGGACTAGGCCCAACTAATTAAGCAGGGTCTACCAGTGATCCAGTGGTCTGGATCAAGCTCGATCCTTTGTAGCCAGAGCATGACAGCAGGGGTGAGGCCTCCCATGTTGTGCATTAACATATGGAAAGGTGGCCCATAGTCTCCTTTCTGGTAGTGCCTAAGCAAAAAATGCAGAAAGACCCCCATGTAAGAAGTAGGAATAGTTAGATTGAAAATGAGAGGGTTGAAATTAAAAATATTTGAACTGAATTTCATGAGAATTTCTTGGCCTTTTATTGATTTTGCCTTTTGTTAGAACACTGCCAAATCCTTCCTTCTCCTCAGCTTGAGTGTTGATGGATGGCCATAGGATTAAGCACTGCTCAAGAAGATATGCAACTTGTTCACTCATAGTTGGATTCTTGGCTGATCTTTGTTTGGCTTCAAGTTGTTTTCTGTGTTGTTTCTTTTCAGAGGACCATAGATGTCAGTTAATAGCTAGTTTCCACGAATTTCTCAAAGTTCTCTTGCTTGCTTGCTTTGATTTGGCCTACATTAGTATATTTGCAGTTTCTCAGTTGAACTTACGGCTATTTTCCTCATATATTTTTTATCACTCGTTGGTATTCCTGGATGCACTCTGCTAGCTTTTTGCAAATTTGTCCTAGTGGTGTTCATAGTCCTGGGTATATAATGCATCCCCAACGGAGAGCTTTTTTTTTCACACTTACATTGTAAGTGCATGCAGGGGATGCTCCAGCATGGAGTGTCTGCAGTTAGGGAGCCATTTCTTTACCAGAAACAACTCTGTGCATGCCAATGTATCCCACTCTCTGGCACCAGTTACGTCTAACAAGCCTCCATCCATACTGGGCACGGAGGGCAGAAGGAATGGATTTAACTGCCATTTCCTGAAACAGCAAATCACTAACTGCTGGATTTGATCAGGAAAAAAAATGACATAATTTGATTTAATTTGAATGCTAATTGCTCAATAATATTGAAGAATAATCACCTCAAGTACTTAAGCTTATTAACTATGAAAAAGTAATAAAGAAGTCTGCTTATTAAGACATTTAATTGAATGCGTCACTTGGTGCCAAGGCAAACACTTCACTATTAGAGTACAACAACTCTCCAAGAAAGAAAAGAGTAAGGAAAAAGAGAGAGAAGAAAAGCATTCTTTCTTCGAGACAAAATGTAGCTAAATACTCATCACTGTAATTAAGTATTTTCCTGAATGCAGGCTGATTGAAGTTCACAGATACGAGCATATATTTGCAAACTCCATCAGATCTACTATTTTAAAATGCCATTTCAGACCAGATGCCGTTCTAGACTAACATATGAATCAAGGTGAAGACACTTCTGAAAATATGCCCTCCTCCAAATTTTGTAGAGCTGCCCGGTAAACAATTTTTTTTTTTCACAAAGGCATATTTTTAAGAAACGCTTTCTACCAAGTGTGAGGAGGAGATCAAAAATAGTGTACAATGCATCATATTAGCAAAAATAGTTTCTAGGGATGTGTACAAAGCCCATTTCCCCCTTTGATTCAATACAAACTGAAGATCAGAATGTTTGGCTTCATGTGAACCCCCTCCCTGTGAATGGGGGGGGGGTGTTCATTAAATTTTCATGCATGAAGAGAACCCCCGTCCCTTCTTTCCTGTCCTGTCTCACCCTCCACTTACTTTTTGCCACCTCCCTGCATTTAGCCCTCCACCATGGCTGTGCACATTGCTGTAGAGGCTGCCTCCCCATCCAGGAATTGCCTGGTGGCAGCACCTGGATTTACAAGTAAGGGGGTGCAGCCAGTGGGTACATGAGGCTGGGGGAGAGCAGATTCCCCAAAGACTTTTGATTTGGCCCCAAGTGTTTGAATCCATATCAATTCATACGAATTGTGACCCTAATGATTATTCTTGCACATTTCTAATGGTTTCATAAAAATGTCCATCTCTATACCAAATGTACATAAACATGCATCAGTGTGAAAATACTTACTTAATTTTTTACATGGAGAACCACCTGAGGCCTATTCACACTCTGGTGTCTTTGCCATCTTGCTCTCTCTCATGGCCTGACCCTCCTCCAACTGCTGGGTTCAAAGTCTGGGTTAAGAATGAAAATTTCCCAGCCTTTACAGTTCCTAGGCTGGGCCTTTTTCATGGTGTGCCCAGAAGCAGCACATTTCTTCCATCTACAAGCCCATCGTATTCTGGTAATCATCAGCAGTTCACTTGTGGACTAATTTATGGAGGTTTGACAGAGGAAAGCGACAATTTGGTACTGTATCCTGCTCCATTGCTTTGTCCAGTGTGGATGAAGCATTCCAAGGAATGGGGCCTCTGCCATCCCAAACCACTGTGCAGAATGCAGAGGACTACAACATAGACACCTCCATGAGTTGATATACCATCCCATGCAGAAACAGCCTTTGATTCCAGGGAACAGGAGTTTCAAAACTGCTGCTCAGCTGTATTGGAAAAGTTGGCCTTTTAGTGCAGAGACCGGCTGGAGTAAGAGAACGCTCCAGCAAAGTATCAAGCTATTTTCCTTCTGTATTATCTAACTCAGAAAATTCACCCTTGGGTTAGATAAAGTGGAAAGAAGATGGCTAGACATTTTGCTGATGCATTCTCTGACTTTGAAAGCGGACTGAGACTGAATTAAAACTTAGGTTTAAATGCAGCCCTGGAGTAAAGCACATTTTATTTTAGATTATCCATGCTTTATTCTGGATTATCTAAATAATGCAGATTGATCATATCAGTTAGAAAAGGAAATGGAAAAACATTAGCAACCCCGAATTCCATGTGGGCTCCTGTTTTCCCATAGGGCACAACCTGCTAGTATTCAAGAAATGATTTTGGCACTTGCCTGTGACTCAGTTGACAAAATGTCCTTAACTAGCTTTTGAAAAGGGCAAAGCAGGTCAGAGTAAGAATATAGTAGAGAAATGTTCTCTCTAGACTTGTTTCACACATATACCACGAGGGGAAGCCTCATAATTCAATGGGAAAGCATTAGCATTGCATGCAGAAAATCACAGCTTCAGTTTCCCAGAAGGACTGACCCACAAATTTGAGTCCTGTTCAAATTCAAACTAACTGCTGGAAATTACAAGGTTGGATGCTGAATCCCTTTTAAATGCATTTTTTCTTTTTCTTCTCTTTTGGTCCATTGCCCACGGAGGCAAGAGACACTGCTTTAAGATGCTCTCCATCTGGAGTGCCCCAGAGCCCAGGTTTTGCACTTGGGAGTATTCCAGCTGCTGTGGCCATGCAGTCAGCATAGTCCATGGGAGAATGGGCCTCCAGGGCCAATTCAGGGAAATGGAAGGTGTGGTTCAGGAAGGTAGCCAACATGGAACATGCAGAAGCTGCCATTTAGTATGAAGAAGTTTATTTTGTCCATACTGTAGTGGACCAGCAATCCTGACAAATTGTCTGTTCTTTGTGTATTTACTGCATATATGGTCTTGGTCTGCAAACGTGCACACATTTGCTTGACAGTTCATCTGCTTGAGCGCAAACTTGTTGCCTTCCCAGCAATGTAAATGGAGGTAACGTTACCGGCAAAGCGAGTGATCAAGGCTATTTCTCCATCCATCCTCTCTGGGAGCATCTGCATGGCACCAGGATAATGTGTGTTAGTCCCTTATTCCGCATGCAAAACACTTGTGAAGTGGGTTTTTTTAAACACGTATTGACTCCCGTGTGCCACATATTTGGGTTTTGTATCCGGACTCTCCCGAGGCGGGCACAGAATCCTTTCAGATTATTTTTAGCACACGGACGGGCCCTAAGAACAGAAGCAATGTTGTCCAAGAAAGGGTAGGACATAAAAGGCCAGGGAACCTGGAAGAACTGCTTTCATTACAGATGCAGGGAGAAAATTCCAGAGTTATTTATTAATTTTTAGTCAATTAAGTTATTTTCTGAAACTCCAGAGAAAGCTTGGGTACGTGAAAGTGCAGGCAAAGGAAGAGTGCACTATTCCAAGAATAACAGGACTTGTCCGTCTGGACTAAAGGAAAGTCGATACAAAACAGCTCTTTGAATGTTCTCAAACAGAAAAGGGTATCGTATAAGTGCAAATTATTTCCAGTAGCATTGTCGGATGAATGACATTGTTAGATGTCAGAAAGTTCAGGACTACATTGTGAGGTGACAGCAAAATAATGGGCATTGCATGAAAACAGTAAGATTTATAATAGTTTCTGAGCTCCTACGAAAAGATAGAAAGAGGAAATGGAAATGTCAGCCCTCCTTTCTCTTTCTCACTCTTTCTTTTTCCTCCTAAAAGGTCTATAAGAAACAGAACCATTGGAACGCAAGTGGAGGGAGTTATTTATTTGTTTCTGTATCAAAAAAGTACCTTTTCAGAAAGGGCTGCTAGACAGTGAGGGAAGTAAAACAGTGAGGGAAGTAAATACTCCACAGAGAGTTGCAGAACACAACCCAGCAGCGGAAGCTCCCTTGAAACCTCTTTCATCCAAAAGCCTTTCATCTTGAAATCTTCTCAATGGCCTTGGCATCTCATCTGCCACAATACTAATGCCCACTGCCACTCTTCAGACTCCAGGCTCTGAAAGCTTTTTACCACATAGTCCCAACATAAGGGGGCTGTCAACAAAGTGCGCAAATTAGAAAAGTAAAATCCTTCTCACGACACAGGAGGAAACTTCCCCTTAAAAAAAGAAAAGAAAACAAAGAAACACTTTCAGACAATAGTCCCCTGTGGTAGTGTGTTCAAGGGACACAAGAACTGATTTGAAGATTAAATGCGACATCTGTGGCACTTCAAAGGATATGGCTTTGATTTATAGAGGTTCTTAAGGTAATCTGCAGGCAATCAAAAGAAGGCACATAGTTGGAAGTCCTGAAAACAGATGCTTAATTTGGCACAATCATGGGATTTTTGTGTATCTGTGGATACTTCTTTGTCCACAGTTTAGACAGCTATAGTAAAGAGTTTTCCCTCAACTTTCCATTCCATTGAAATCCATAATTTACAACTTACAAAGAAAGAAAGAAAGAAAGAAAGAAAAGGAAGGAAGGAAGGAAGTGGGAGAGAGGGAGAAAGAAAACAAGGAAGGAAGAAAGGAAGCATGGAAGGAAGGAAGGAAGAAGATGGAGGGAGGAAGGAAGGAAGCTATTATACACACCACAGAGATAAATTGGAGAAAGCTAAAGCAATGTTACTTGTAATATTATTAGTTGTGCACTGACTGATAGGATGATATTTTTGCTGTTAATTACACAGATATGCTAATATTAGATTAGGCAATTGTGAAGTTTATTCCACTTAGTAGTAAAGTATCTTTTATACTGTTGGAGTTTGAATAGCCAGTGAAATAGCTTCTTCCTACTTAGTAGGAGGCAGAGTGGAGCTCTGCAAAGTCACAGCACCGTCTTAGCATAATTCACAGTCATGCTATCTGCTTAATCAAGTCTGAGGGACTTGGGACATGTGATATGTGAAAACCACATGACTGAGAAAGTGAGTGAGAAAGAGGAAAAAAAGAGCTGACAGTTCCATTTCTTCTATCTTTTCTTAGGAGCTCAGAAACTCATAAATCTTACTGTTTTCATGCAATGCCCATTATTTTGATGTCACCTCACTGTAGTCCTGAACATCCCAATGTCTCAGAATGTCACAGTGAGAAAAACTGGAGGAGGAGTGCCACCCATCAAGCAGGCTTGGTGCATAAACATTATACGAGCATCAGGCTGTGTTGTGTCATGAGGAGTGCGTAGTTCAGTTGGCTGAGTGCAGGCATGGAGTTGCCTGATGCAAAAGACACTGGAGATCATGCAGCTTTCTTCTCCACATCCCCACAGTACACTGTGGAATACTGAACTCCTAAACTGGGTGGTTGTGCACCCAGGCAAACCAAGCCACGCAGATCCTGATTATAAAAGCAATGTGTAACAACGTGAGACCATCAACTTTTGATAAGCAAAATTGATGCACCTCTTTGTCTGTGGCACTTTGGAAATATCCTGCATCACCTCTTCATTTACATCTTTTTCTTTAGGATCTTCTCTAGAATCAAAGGCGCTTTCTGCTCTCACTTTTGGTCTAAATAGTCTCTTAGTCCAGATTCCAGGTCTTCTCATCTGTACATTAATTGGATCAAGGTGACCTCTCTGCACTAGATGGAGTACGATTCAGGTAAAGAAGCTCTTAATCCAGATCTCTCTCTTTCTTGTATTGCTGTTTAATTGGTACCACCAGAGGGACTAAGGGCCTTGTTCTGGGATATGGGAGGTGTGCAGATGGCCTGCCTCTGTGTTCCTAGATTACTGCTGCTGTGGTGGGTGATTTTCAGCAGCACCTATTAATATATTTTAAATGTGATGAGGAGAAGAACACAAGAGGAGCCTTGCTGGATCAGGCCACAGCCATCTAGTTCAGCATCCTGTCTCACGTTGTGTGACAAACACCCAGGTCTAGTTAACAGATTGGCCAGACAGTGTAGTATAGCTAGGGAAGCTGACCAGTCAGAGGGAGGGGTGATTTGCTTATTCCAGTTGAGAGGGGGGAGTCCACTCCAGGAAGAGCCAATCAGGGTTCAGCATCCATGGAGAAAGAGGCTATAAAGGCCTAGTCGATGGTTGTTCTAGATTCTCTGCCTGGATGTTAATTGACCTGAGGGGGGTTAACGGGGGGGGGGGGAATCAGGCTCTAAGCTATTCTGAGGGAAGCTGAGAAGAGATTCAGAAGAACATAAGAGAAGCCTTGCTGGATCAGGCCACAGCCCATCTAGTCCAGCATCCTGTTGCACACAGTGGCCCACCAAATGCTCATGGGCATCTCAAGCAGAGACAAGGACAAACCTCCTGCTCTCAAGTCCCAGCAGATGGCCTTAGAAGCGCCCCAGATGCTTCTCACCCCAGCCTGAAAGATGCATCAGGCAAGGCAAGGAGCCTGCCAGCAAGAAAAACCTTTGTGTTTTAAGTTTGAAGACAGAGAAAGGGGGGTAAGGGGTGCCAATGCCTGCCAATGCCAAGACATAGCTTACAGATTAAGCATATTACAGATTAAAATACAATAGAAAAGGACGGTGTTGGGCAGGGATCTGTTGCACACTGTGACCCATCAATTGCTCCCGGGCTTCTCAAGCAGAAGGTGAAAGCAAAACCTTCACGTGCTCTTAACATCTTGCAAATGGTCTTGAGAGGCACCCTGACTATCCCTCCAACCTGGAGACAGTATTTAGGCATCCATTCTAATAGCCATTGACACAGCCATCCTTCATAAATTAATCTAATCCTTTCTTACATCTATCCAGGCTGGTTGCTGTCACCATCACTTCTGGTAGTAAATTCCATAGGCTGATGATTCTTTAAATAATAATAATAATAATAATAATAATAATAATAATAATAATAATAATAATAATAATAATAATAATAATAATAATAATAATAATAATAATAATAATAATAATAATAATAATCCCCTGGCACTGATCAGTTGCACGGCTTCTGGCTCAAATACCTGACCAGCCTGCATGCAAAAATGGCCGAACTTTTCAATGAAATGCTGCAAACAGGAAACATCAGTGAATGGCTAATAACTGGCAAAACATACTTAATACAGAAAGATGCAGCCAAAGGAGCCATACCAGGAAACTACAGGCCGATAACTTGTCTACCTACTATGCTCAAGCTGCTGACAGGCATAATAGCAGACAGGATTCAAGACTACCTCGAAGACAACAACATCATGCCAGTAGAGCAAAAAGGAAACAAACAGAGAAGCAGGGGCACAAAAGACCAGCTACTGATTGACAAAATGATTCTGGAGAACTGCAAAAGCCGAAAAACAAACCTGCATATGACTTGGATCGACTACAAAAAAGCTTTTGATTCACTGCCACATGGTTGGATCACAAAGTGCCTGGAAACCATCGGGATCAGTCAGAACATCACCAAATTTATAGAAAGTGCGATGAAACGCTGGAAGACTGAGCTTTTTGTCGGAAATGAAAGCTATGGATTGATCAACATCAAAAGGGGCATCTTCCAGGGGGATTCATTGTCCCCACTCCTTTTCATCATTGCTATGATCCCACTGTCACTCATCCTAAAGAAAACAAACCTGGGCTATCAAACTGCCAGGAATTCACAGAAAATTTCACATCTACTCTACATGGATGACTTAAAGCTTTATGGAAAATCTGAAATCGAGATCCAGTCACTGACCAACACAGTGCGAATATTCAGCAGTGACATCAGTATGGAGTTTGGCCTGGACAAATGCGCCACAGTGGCACTGAAGAAGGGGAAGATTACTGAAAGTAAAGGCATTGAAATGCCAAATGGTCAAGCCATAAGGTCCCACCAGCCAGAAGCCTACAAATACCTTGGCATCTTGCAACTGGATAACATTAAGCATGGCCATGTGAAATCTGTGGTCAGTAAAGAGTACATCCAAAGGACTAGAAAAATCTTGAAAAGTAAATTGAATGGCGGTAACACCATTAAGGCCATAAACACCTGGGCCATACCAGTCATTAGATACACTGCGGGAATTGTGAACTGGACGCAGCTGGAATTAGACAACTTAGACAGAAAAACCAGAAAACTGATGACGATCCACCATGCACTACATCCTCGGAGTGATGTCGACAGGTTGTATTTGCCCAGGAAAGCAGGCGGTAGAGGACTTTTGCAAGTGAAGCAAACAGTGGAAGAAGAGAAGCATGCATTAGCAGATTACGTGGCAGAAAGCAAAGAATCAGCTTTAATTGAAGTCAACAACCAGAAGCTTCTCAAGGTGCAGCAAACCAAGAACCAGTACCGGAAAACTGCAATTCAATGCCGAACAGACAGCTGGCACAATAAAGCGCTGCATGGACAGTTCCTGGAGAAGATCGAAGGCAAAGTGGACATGGAAAAGACCTGGTCTTGGCTTACGAATGGAACATTGAAAAAGGAAACAGAAGGACTGATTCTTGCTGCACAAGAACAAGCAATAAGAACAAATGCCATCAAAGCCAGAATTGAAAAATCAGGAGAAGATCCAAAGTGCCGACTCTGCAAAGAAGTGGATGAAACAATTGACCATATACTCAGCTGCTGCAAGAAGATCGCACAAACTGATTACAAGCAGAGACATAATGCTGTAGCACAAATGATCCACTGGAACTTGTGCCAAAAGTATCATCTGCCAGTGGCAAAGAACTGGTGGGATCACAAGCCAGAAAAAGTGGTTCAAAACGAACAGGCAAAACTACTTTGGGACTTCAGGCTTCAGACTGACAGAAAACTGGAGCATAACACCCCTGACATTACAGCTGTTGAGAAAGAGAAGGTGTGGATCATCGACGTTGCTATACCAGGTGACAGCAGAATTGAGGAGAAACAGTTGGAGAAGCTCACCAGATATGAAGACCTGAAAATTGAACTTCAGCGACTCTGGCGAAAACCAGTGAAAGTGGTCCCAGTCATCCTCGGCACACTGGGCGCGGTGCCAAAAGATCTCAGCGGGCACCTAAAAACCATTGGCATTGACAAAATATCCATCTGCCAACTTCAAAAAGTCACTTTACTGGGGTCTGCTCGCATAATTCGCCGATACATCACGCAGTCCTAGGTGCTTGGGAAGTGCCCGACTGGTGATATAATACGAAATCCAGCATAGTCATCTCGTTTGCTGTGTGTAACTGTTGTTTTACATCATCACAATAATAATAATAATAATAATAATAATAATAATAATAATAATAATAATAATAATAATAATAATAATAATAAACAACTTCCCTTGTTTGGTCCTAACTCTCCTGCCTATCAGCTTCATGGAGTTTCTCCTGGTTCTAGGACGTGAGATGGAGATACATTATATTATAGACTTCGGTCTGATCATCTCGTAAATGCCATATTTCAAGGATGAAGGGGCCTAGGCACTGCAAACTGGTTGTTCTCTTCTGCATTTTTCCCAGTTTGGACAGGAACTCCATCCAAATACAAGCCTTGTCCATTAGAATGGTTTAATTTCCATTTGAAATTAGAAGCCTCTTGAATTTTTCATCCATTTATTTTTGTGAAAGTATCTGAGCACTGACCAAGCCCACCTATTCCATTTCATTCCTATTTCTGTAAAACTCTTTAGAATGTAGTTTCTCTCTGACAGGGTCTAAATTCTACTGCTGGCCCACACAGATCACCAAATGCTTCTCTGACACTTTTCATTAATCTTTCAATGCTTAAAAGATTTGGCTATGTTTTTTGTGTCCCCCCCCCCCTCCTAACCAGAAAGATAGTTCATGTTGATTGCGGAGGGAACTTTTTTAATGCAAGTGCAACATCTAATACAGCCCTGCACCTTTACCTGTTGGCTTAGAAACAACCAAGAAAAGGTTTTCTCATTTAACTTGGGCTCTGAGTGAAGTTCAAGGGAAAATAACAGCAAACAATAATAGCTGTTACCACAAATTGTATCTTATCCTGAGTTGTCTTTTATCACAGCATCATTACCAGTGAAGTGAGCTTGCTATACAATGATGGGAAATATTGTGAAGCAGGAACTGGTTCCAAGATTTGGTAAATCATCAACAGAAGAGAAAAGAAAAGAAGTATAATACAAGCCTCATTAGAAAGGTAACATTTTCTTCTCTCCAAATCCTGAGAAATACCTTCCATATTTGGAAGAATTTATGAGATAATCACAGTTTCCCCAGATGACTGGGAAACCATACAGGGCAAGTGAAAGGATTTGCTTGGTCTGGACACTTGCTTTGCTCCCTCCGTGCATGTACAGCCACCATTTTGGCTCTGGTCTGGCCCTGCCTATGTATGATGGCCATTTCCAAAATAATGGATCACAGAAGCTGTAGTCTAGATGATGTAAGTCCTTTTAGTTTTTTAGAAAAACCAGGTTGGGATTGCCACAGACACATGCAACAATCCAAATGTAGACAAGGATAATTCAAGCTTTTACATCCTGTCCAGAGATAGCCATGGCACCCAACTCTTTTCCTACCACAGGACAGAAGTGGGAACTCATGAACGTGGTGTATGCCTCAGAGGAGATTTTCTTTCCAGTCTACATTTAAGTAAGATCTGAGGTTACCCATCTTGGCAGCAAGCTGCAAACTCAATGTAGGAGTCTGCTGGGCACAAGCTAATGCAAACTATGGCAGGGCTCACCTAGAGCCTTTCATAGTCTGCACTAGCATGCAGATAGCAGAGGTCTATTTGCACTTAGGCCTCTAGTATGCAATTTGGACAGCTCTGGACAGAGCTGTCCTAATTGCATACCAGAGGCCTAACTGCAAATAGGCCTCAGGTCCCTATTCTGGGATATATTCCAGAATAAGCCCAAGTGCAGAAAGGCCCATGTACTTGGTATACTCTGCAGGCCCTCTGTGATGGTTGAGCCATTGTGGTTTTGAACAGGCAAAAAGGTATGGAGTGGTAGGGTGGTATTTTACAAACTTATTCATAGCTCACAGAACCCCCAGCCACATTTTTGAAAGAGAAGAGTAGCATTTATTTAATTCAGGTTTAAATGCAAATCCATTGCCTTGACTTTCCTACTAGTAATATCATGTTTTATGAATAAATTCCAAGGACGCCTAAATGCTCAGAGAAAAAATTAAAGTAGATTTAGATATAAGATCATAACAACTGTATCAGACGCTAAAAGGGAATGCAGTACTCATAAGATCAAAGCAGTTTTAAAGAGTGAAATAATCAGAGCTTTGTTTCGTGTCAAGTAAAGAAAAAACTACCATGGCTTGTAGGATGTGCACGGATGGTGGGTTTTTTGCATTTGATTCATATCAAATTGAACGTAAGAACATTTGTATTCATTCAAATGTGGTAGGATTCTATTCCATATGAATGTATTCATACAAATTCATATGAATATCCTATACAAATGCATACATATCTGATACGTATCCAACACATATCCAATAGGTATCGATATGTATCTGATGCATATCTGATTCGTATCCTGTAACATACCCGATATGAAAGCATCAAATCATCCTGAATCCATTTTGAGTCCACTCTCAAGCCATGTTGAATGCACTCTGGATACGCTGCAGTTGTGACTGGTGCAGTCACTTTCCCACCTCCCTGGTTCATGAATGATCTGAAGGATTCATATGAATGCGAATGTCAGTATACGAATGTTGTAACATTTGATTCATATATGAATGTCCAAATTTGTATGAATTCATACGAATATCAAATGTTACGAATTATCATGCACATCCCTAAAGGCTTGATGATGTCATACTTGCAGGGTTTGATCAGCCTCCTGGATTAAGCAATTCCTCCTCCTCCTCTTCCAGCCAAATGCAAAGATGAGACGAGATTTTTGTTGGTCCTCTTTTGCTTCCAAATATCCAGTCACCGCCCCCAGGCACTTTTATATGTGTAGTAATTACTAAATACAATTAAGCACTCAGGCAAGGGTGTGTGTGGAGAAAACCGCAGTATCCCAATGCAGAGATTTGCCGTGTTTTTCATGGGGATGGGCAGGTTTGCCTTGAACCTGCCCTGTCCTCCATTGCCATGGGAACTCCTTAATGTGAATCTTAATTCACATTAAGGCTGCCCTAAATCCACCGCGGGGCAGTGGCAGCCCCATGGGGATGAGCCGATAGAGGTGTACAACCTATCATGAAGCTGATTGAGCACATGTGAGAGAACATAATTATTGCATACTCAGTTATCTGCCCAACAGAGCTCTTCTAAGGGCTTAAGTGGCTAATGCCATCTGACCCTGGTAATCTAGAATCAGAATCCTGCTGTGATAAATTTGCATGGCACTTTAAGGATAACGTCACTTCTCTTCATGCTGACTTAAGGGCCCTGTTGAGGTGTCCAGTAAACTGTCTTTTCCAGCTTTCTGGAATCACTTTCAGTTTTTGAGACCAAAAGATGTGGAAAAGATGCTTATGGTTGTCCGGCCTACTACGTGCTCTCTGAAACCATGCCTATTTTGGCTTGTTAGAGAGGTTGACTGTGTGAATCCATGGAGGGGTGCATCCACCTTTGCATGAGGGAGTACTGGATGTGAAACTTCATCTACTCCTGGAAAAGCTCTACCTGGATCTAGAGATCTGTTCCAACTACCTCTTAGTAGTAAATACCTCTGATCTCCTGACTTGGGGTTCAGGTCAAATTTGAACCAGTACCAAACATCTTGATTCAAACTAAACTAGTTCACATTCAAACTAGGGGCTTTTCTGCCCTTGGCCTTACTCTGGAATATATCTTGTGACAGCGATCTCTTGTCCACATGCTAATGCAGAAAATGGCAGGACTCACCCAGGGCCTGCTATAGTCTGCACTAGCATGCAGACAGCAGCCTCTTATTCCAGGGTATGTTCCGGAATAAGGCCAAGTGTGGAAAGGCCTCAGTTCAGCACATTTTTAGTCATAAACAGCCCAAACAGTTGGTGGTTTGGGGCTTGCTCAATGGCTGGGAGCTTATGAAAATACTCATGGCATACATATATTCAAACAAGATCTTGCTGAGGGCTATAGGGCACACTCTAACAATCATGCTGCTGTGTAGCACACTAAAAAGCAATGCATTCTTTTTTATGCCTAGTGCACCTCTCGTCTGTGAACACATCATTCCCCAGCTGTGACACTTCCAGCCCGTGCTGTTATTGACTTTTTAAAGTCCTAAATGGCTTGGAACCCATGTATCTGAAGGAGTATCTTCTGGTGTCAGCATGATGGTGTCACAAAACAGCCACGGGACACCTAGGGTGAATCCTCTCAAAAGGACAACCTCATAGTTGTCCACCCCGCTTCTTAAGGAAGTAATCCTTTTGGAAGAAGGTGTCCACATCTGGTACAGGACCTACCTAATTCTCCATCCCCCCAGCTGACCTCATGTAGGGTATTTTTGATCAGGTGGGTGCTCACTAAACACATCGTCTGAATAAATAAATAGATGTCGTTGCATTAGGATGCATAGAATTCAAGACCTTTGCACTGGGGTGGGGGTGGGGGCTGATTGTTTAGGACTGAAAGAGTTTTTTGTTTTTTTGGGTTTTTTTGCACCCAAACAATTTTCTCTAGTGTAAACTAAATACTATTAGACATTCATCTCATGCATGGGTGTGTGTGAGAGAGTCAAATGCTATACAAACACTAGGCATACAACAATTTTAAAACACACACACAGGTCATTTTAATCTAATAAAAAAGAAGCAAATAAATAAGCACATTATGTTTGATAATATTAAATGGGGAGCTTTGTTTACTCTGACATTAATGGTCTGGAAGCGATGTTTGAGAATTTCCTCCCCTCCCTTTTCACTTTTTGCATAAATTAGACTGTGTAATGATTTCTGCTTTAAAAATAATAAAAAAATTAACATATAAATATGGTAGCATTTAATTGAGACTCTTTACCATGTATAAAATGTAATGTCTCATCAAGATTTTATTTGAGAATGAAAAACCAGCTTTTATCGCACTTGAAATTCAATGACAGGACTTTTTCAGTGGCTATTTTTCCTGTGCAGTTTACAATGTAAAATGAGGGTATTTAGACAAATTAATGGTTTCAGAAGTTTCAGAAACGGGGATTATAACAAAAGAGAAATACAGGGGTAGTATGTCAGAAAATTTTCCACTGCATATGCTATTGCAGATTGCCTATGTTGGATGTTCACAATATGAATTTAATTATAATACCTATTGTCCTTGACTGTGCACCATCCTAGGCTGGGAGGGGGAAGGTATAGAAATGGGAAAAAAAATGAATTTCTTTCCCTCCAGGCCGTTGGTAGAGTCACTTACAGTTTGAACATGCAAAAAAGGACCCAATTTCCAGCTGGGTTCTGTTTTGGCCCATTCTACACTGGGATTTATTCTGGATTTTTTTAAAAAAAGTACTTCAATCTGCCTTGTGATAGCTATCTAGTGGTATCAAACCTAAACTATGAAGGAACAATTATCTTCTTATCTCTGAGCAGATAGAATAACCTGAATATCTTCATGCTAGTATCCTATCCAATTTTCATGCCTACCTGACCTATCATGATAATAGCTCTGGCCTCTCTGTACCGCAGTAACATGCTCAATATTGTTAACATGTCCACTGCATGGCCACCTTTGTTCCTTTCCCAAGCTCAGCTATCTCTCCTGGTTTTCATCACAGACACAGCCTTTCCCCGGTGTTGTGGTTAATCTCTGTATACAGTATGCTGATGGCACTCTGCTAGAAACTGCTAGATGCCTTGAGAACTCAAGGCCGTAGTGATGTGAGCATAGTATGGGTAGTGGGAACCAGGTGGAAACGGAAAACTTGATATCACCCTGTGTTCTATATCATGCTTTGTTCAATAAGGGGCCTTTTTGCACTTACTTACTCCAGAGAGACTGTCAGGGGTTGCTCCATGTGGAGCACCTGCTGTATACAGAGCCAGTTATATCCCAGAAGCAGTTTGAAGGGCCCTATCCATCCACAAATTGGATAATCCAGTATCTGTAGAAACTTTGGGAGAAGCTTCTAAGGATAATGGGTTACCCTGGGGCCTCCCTCCCCAGGCCAGCCAAACCTCCAAACCTCCCCCCTGGGGCCCACTTACCACTACGGTGGTGCTCCTGGTCTCTTCCAGGGTCTGCTGGAACAGCAAGCAGGCTTCCTTGGACATAAATATTTACTTTCAGGGAAGCCCGCTCGCAGTTCCAGTGGGCCCCGGAAGAAGCCCATGCCATCACTGGAGTGCACCCCTCCCCTCCCCGGGGCTCACTTAAGTGGGGTACAAGCTCCAGTGGTGGCATGGGCCTCTTCTACCAGAAGGCCTGTATCTACCCCAAGGAACCCTTTCGAGGTTCCAGCGGGGCCTGGAGCAGTGGCGTCAGTGACATGGAGAAGGTGCTGTGAAGGTAAGGTAAGTGGGGAGGGGGTGGGAAAGGATGGGTGGGGGTGGGGGGTTATGTGGGAGGAGATAGGAAAGGAGGGGTGGGGGATTCATTCTGGGCATGGATATTCTATAGAATATCTGTGTCCGGGTCCAAATTCCCCCACATCTCTGGGCAGGTTATCCGGCTGGAGCCGAATTTTTCCACATTCTATTTATCTCGAATAGAACGCGGAAAAATTGCTTCATTCATACCTCTACTACAGTGTGGGAAAATAAGGTAGGTTCTCAGCTGTAAATTCAAACAACTGTTTGCACATTTTTTGTGCATCGGGGGAAGGAATACTTTTTGTTAAAGGAAAAGGGACAACTGCAAAAAAAAAGAAAAAGCACTGTGTGATCCCATCTTGGTATTGTCTTCTAAGATCCATAGGTAAGACTAAGAACTAAATTTCCTACTGTTTAAATCTTGCCTCAAGCTCATATTTTCCTTTTTCCAGTTTCCCCCACCAGAGTAGAAACATATTTCTTGTCCACCTGGATTCTTACTTTTTTTTTTTAAAGACACACACCAGTACATCACAGCAAGAAAAATAAATAAAAGAAAAACCTGCACGTGCCGATACATCACAGCAAGAAAAATAAAATAAATGAAATAAAATAAAAAAGTGTAATTGCTCCATATAGTTTCATAACCCCCCAATTTTCATTGAGACACTCAACATCATGCCTTGAAAACTGTCGTCCAAATAGTAGCCCTGCTGTTCTCTCCATAAGCTCTTGCTGCACTGAACCTGAAATTAAAGTACAGCTCCTGGAATAATGTAGCCCAGAGGATACATCTGTGTAAGCAATTTGGGAGCAGCACCCCAGCTGTTGCACATGGAGAAAATCTGTAGGGTTTTTCCAGTTGTAGACCTACTGTATGTGAGTAGAATCTGTGCTTGGAATCAAATTGCTTCATTATCCCTCTGCAACTTGAAAATGCAAAATATGACAAAAAATGATTTTTGCTTGCCAGTGGAATGGGAAGGTAAAAAAAAAAATCAAAAAATTAAAAATCTGGATATACACACACAAAATATTTTGCAGTGTAAAAGCACTACAGAGAGAAACATGATTTCTTTCTCCTTAATTTTGTGCACCGTAAAGCCAAAATCTAAATATTTGAAACACAACTGTATTCCAAGGAAAGCAGAACTGAAAGCATAATTTATTTCATTTTTATCCCCCAGGTACCATCTGAGCAGATAGATAACCACTTTAGTACATGCTAGACGTTAAATATATGCCCATCTAGTTTCACAGTAGCCCAACATACAAAGGAGTTAGCAGTGTGAATCAAGGAGCAGCACCCTTAGTCAGGGTAGGTGTTGCGGGACTTGGAGGTGAATATAGGCTACAGTGTGGCAAAATAAGTTTCTCAGCTGTAAATTCAAACAACTGTTTGTACAACTTTTTTTGTGGATCTGGGGAAAGAACATGTTTTGTTAATGGGACAACTGAAAACACACACACCCTATCCTCAGATCTTCCTGTTCTGCCATCCTTGCCACTTCTTGCAGTGGAAATGCTTGCTGTCCAGGTCTTAGAGCTGTTCTGCACTGTCGTTTAGTTGATCCTGAACATATGATCTGGATCAAGCAATCCATCCTAGACAAGAACAACACTATCTGCACATGGCAGCTGTTTCTGACGAGTCTCTGTGCTACCCTCAAACTGGGTCTGAGGGCTCTGAGGGCTAGGAATGAAAGTTTCTAGACTTAGCCTGGGGGAGCCATTTCACCAATGTGCTTTGGTGCACCACTAAAATAGGTACCCTGGTAATCTGGAAAATGAAGTTGTGCATCTGCATGCCCCTGTGATTTGACTGGCCAAAGCTAGGATGCTGGTGGACCTGAGAAATTAGGTACACTGGTGATCAAGATCAGGAGCTTCCTGATTTGGATAAGACTTTGTCTGGTGCAGATAGAGTATATTAGGGTGCTTCTCCACTGTCACTAGAAGTACCCATTAAGTACCCATTAATGGGTACAAAAATGCCATTAAGTACCCATTAATGGGTACTTAATGGGTACTTTTAGTGACAGTGGAAAAACACCCTTAGTGATGGATGGGGTCTCTGTAATCCTCACCAGTGTGCAGACAGATGAGGCCCTGATGAGGATTACTAGGTAGGGATGTGCACAAATATTCTAAACATTCAAAATCCAATAGAATTCATTCGAATGTAGGCATTTGAACTCGAATTGAATGTCTTCACATTCAAATTTATACATTCAAATGGATTTTGAATGTTCCAAAACATTCATTCGAATCATTTGAATCATTCGAATGTACAGATATGTATGTATTACATATGTATCTGTGCCAATATACGTATCTGTACGCATTTGTGCTTATAACATGGGATGAAAACAGGATGCATATGGGATAAATTGGGATGCATACAAAATGTGTTCAGATACGTATAACACATACGAATGTTGTCGACATTCGTATCTTTAAATACAAATCTAACATTTGAATGAATAGATTTGAATGTTATGGATTCTAATTGGATTTTTTGGCATTCAGATTTTAAACATTCAAATGGAATCAATTGTTTTGACATTCAATTCTACTCAAATTCAAATGCTAAAAAAAAAATTGTGCACAGCCCTACTACTGGGGGCCACAGTCTGTATTACAGATAAGTGCCAAAAGGCCCTTAGGTACAGAAATGTATCAATTATTGCATCCAGGGGGCATTCACTTTGTAATCTATTTTAATTCCAACAGAAGATCTGTAAACAACAGCACCCAATAGCTACATTCCCCCAACTGCTGAATAAGTCAGGGCACTACGCACTCTAAGGGTGTTTTTCCACTGTCACTAAAAGTACCCATTAAGTACCCATTAATGGGTACATAATGGCATTTTTGTACCCATTAATGGGTACTTAATGGGTACTTCTAGTGACAGTGGAAAACCACCCTAAAACAGAGTCCCTTTCTTTTGTGAGGAAGAATGAAGTTTAATCTTTTGAAACAACCATTATGATATGTAGATTGGTTTCACGCAAGTTTTGATTATGTTTATTGTTTGCACTGATGGTTTATGTGTAGAGAAATAATAACAATTAAAATTAAAAGAGATAAAAGTATCTTATGTATTTTTTGAGCAGTTGTCTGGTTTTCCTCTACAAAAAAGAAAAGTAGTGAGTTATCTCCCAAATATTTACCTGACTTTGGCAGGATCTTCAGGAGACTATAACACATCTGTGGGAACACTCAGAGGGCACAGGTACAGGTAATGTGCGGATACAGTGGAGAATCATTAAATGTATCTGTCAGATCAAATGCAGTTGTGTATGAACTCAGATGTTTTGCTCTGTGACAACAAAGTGGCAACCCACACTGTAAACAATGTGAAAGAAGCAGAAAATGCACTTACAGGGGCTCATGGGATAAGTGTGGGGTCAGCACATACGTGTATAGACATGTCCAGGGTCAAAAAATATTGACAGTTTTAATTCCAGATTATATCCCAGAATAACAATCTGCCGTCTGCCTGCTTCTGCAGACTACAGCGGGCCCCAATGCAGAAAGGTCCAGATGGATGGATGGATGGATGGATGGATGGAAGAAAGGAAGGAACGATTGGATTTGCATGCAGATTTCATAAAGATTTTATGCAGTTTGAAGATACTACTACATTTTTACTTTGGGCCTTCCAAAGAAACCCTTTCCCCATTTCTTTCAGACTTACTTTTGTAGCAGCAAATTAGCATTTGTGAGGGCGCTTTGCTTTCAAGCAGAGAAGCCCAGCGATTGTAGCTTTCTAATCACATACTGTACAAAATTGGCAGAGCTGCATTGTAAAAAAATCTACCCGTGCCTTTTCATACTGTATATCAAAAAGTATATCTGAAAAGCCTGTTCATAACAAATATGCAACAGCGAACATGCTTGTGTCTGTTGACTGCATATGATAAGCAAAGATTTGCCACTATCAATTTTGTTGGAAAGCAAAGCACCTTCAATTCATCACTCTCTTTGACGCATCTTGTGTGCACATATTCTTTTTAACATTCGCAGGTCCCCCCCTCTGCTGTTTCTCCCTACAGCTTAGTGTTTGCCTGGACATTGAAGCACTTGAGCAGAAACTAAGAGCCTGTTACAGATTTCTTTTGACAACTGCCTTAGAACTAAATGGTCCAAGATTAGAGTCTAATGGAACTGACAAAGTCATCACCGCCAGCCTCTGTGGCAAGGAGGTCAAGAAACAGTTTGAGATCCTTAGGAAGAAGATCTGAAAAAAAAAGCATCATCTGATTTTGTTTTTCTTGTCTGGGTGGCAAGATCTACATTTCCTGCAGTAATGCTTCAAACAATCTTGTTGGTCAAGTCAAATATTTGAGGAAGAGTAGAAGAAGACATTTAGAACATTACACCAAATGTGTAGCTCCTACTGAAAACAGTGATTAAACCTCTGCCTTCATATGTTCTCCTGCAATATTTAAATAGCAATCTTTGTGCTATAAATGATACAGTGTATAACCTACTTTCTTGTTCACACTAATGGCCTCAAGGTGGTTTGGCATACAATTCCAGAAACCTCGATCTACCTGAAATGTGGATCAGATTGATTGCACTGGGGTTTGAATTAACAGACTGAATTCACACATGGGGGATTGATTCAGTCTGATCGAATTTCTGGATTTCCAAACAAGCAAATGTTTGGTTCAATATGAACTAGCCAATCTGCTGAGAACCACAAACCAAATGAACTAGTTTGGCACGTCTCTAAGAAATTGTGATCAGGTCTCCTGGCTTGAACAGGACAATTCTGCTGCAGCCCTCTGGCTTCTCTAGCTCTATATGAAGCTGAGCTTGCTGTAAAAGTTCCTTTCATGCTTGCAGTCTTCAGAAATCCTTTGTCAACGTTATTATATCAGTCCAGTGACTGGAAGATATAATAGAGGTCTATTCCAGAGGTCTCTAATGACTATAATGTGCAGCCATAATAATTTTACTCATGGTGCAATGCCATTTTAAATATGTTTTGAGTTACTTAGAGTTCAAAATCAATTTGTAAATGTGACATTTTGCAGCTCATACTTCTAAATGCAGTCATAGCAAATTTATCGTACAACTGCGGGTGGGGGCACAGACATAGCTGCTGCTGACATATGAGCCCTGTCTGCCTTACTCTGCTAACAGCCTTCTATCATTAATTCTTATTTCATATACAGTATATCTTATCAAAAAGGAATAAATATGTATTATTTGGACACAAGGGTGGGTGGACAGCAGGGAGGGAGGGAAGGAAGGAAGGACGTTTTAATTTTTTTTTTAAGCCATGCATTAGGGACAGGCAAATCACTGTTTAGAAATTCTTGAAACTGCCCATTAGTATATTTATGAATCCTGAAGTCATTTAGACTAGCTTGCATTTAGCAAGTTTCTGGGATGGGGAATGGGTGCTTACTAGCTGCTCATCATCCATCTTTCTAAAGCTCCTGAGTTCAAAGTTGTTGATTTCTTTTTAAAAAGGCATAATTATTTGTCCTTCTTATGTTACTCTGAAAGGGCAGAGCCATAAGAGTAAAATTTGTTGATACTTGTCAACTAATCAGTTTCTCTGGCTGGGTTGCATGTGAAAACAAAGCATTATTCATTAAAACAAGGGCTGGCAACAAGCCTGCTCTCATGGACAGATCATTTAGTGGACAGATCAAATGCAAAGCTATAGTAGTAGTAGTAGTAGTAGTAGTAGTAGTAGTAGTAGAAGAAGAAGAAGAAGAAGAAGAAGAAGAAGAAGAAGAAGAAGAAGTGGCTTTTCTACCCTACTTTTCTCACCCATTTAAGGGGACTCAAAGTAGCTGACAAAGCTTTCTATTCTTCTCCCCACAACAGAACATCTTGCGATGTTGGTGGGGCTGTGAGAGCTCAGAAAAGAGCTGTGGCTAGCTTAAGGTCACCCAGCTGGTTTCATGGAGGAGTGTGGAATCAAATCCAGTATTCCCAGGTAAGAGTCTGGCTCCCTAACCACTACACCAGATTGATCTTTGAGGCACTTTCTTTTATTTTACTGCATGTAACCTTATAGAATCTGTTGGATTTGAATCTAGTGGGCTCAGGGACACAGAATCTGATTAATTTTTGAGTGCTCTGAGGACATTCTATTTTATATGGATCATACTTCCATAGAGCTCTGATGTTGCTATGGAATCACACGATGAGCAGACCCATTGGCACAATTGTTCTAAGTGCCCTCAACACTGCTGTGGGGCACATATAGCATCTCCAGGGAACTGTATGCAATGAACCAGGAATTTTAACTGCTAGACTAAAAGTGGTGTAATTCCCACTGGGACATTGACAGGACTCACACTATCATGCTTAGTATGTTGTGGTAGTGAGAAATAATCATTTTTCCAATATTCTTAACCAGTCACTAGAAGACCACTTCTCAGTAGCCTAACTCCACCAGGCTAGAGAAGGGGATAGATCATGTCTTTCTGTCTCGGCCGTCGCGGTCGCTTTTTCATCTTTCCGTCCCCCGCACTTACGGTGAGGTGCTCGGAGCGGACCAGGCCCCCCCACTGACTCGCCATGGCTGACGAGAAGCCCAAGGAAGGAGTGAAGACTGAAAATAACGACCACATTAATCTGAAGGTTGCTGGGCAAGATGGATCTGTGGTGCAGTTTAAGATTAAAAGGCATACACCACTTAGCAAACTAATGAAAGCCTATTGTGAACGACAGGGTTTGTCAATGAGGCAAATCAGATTCCGGTTTGATGGGCAACCAATCAATGAAACAGACACACCTGCACAGTTGGAAATGGAGGATGAAGATACAATTGATGTGTTCCAGCAGCAGACAGGAGGAGTCAACTAAAAAGAGAACCAAACTTCCTTTCCCACAGACAACACATTCACAATTAGAAAAATGAGACTTGGTTAAACCACATCTTGACTACTGCAGTATAGCTTTCTCTCTTCTTTGATTTCTTTTCCTGTTCCTTCTATTGTACATAAGTAACTGGTGTATGTGCACAGACATGCATATTTTTTTCACTAAATGGCCAATGGTATGTTTTGATCAACATCATATGGAGATGGGGTGGTAAAACAAAATAGGTCTGTGAAAGTACCCCATTTCTCCATGGCATGCTCCTTTAACTTTTATCTTTATATTCCAGTAAGTTATTTTGCTCTCATCGTTGGAAAACAAAAACCTTGCATACCTTATTTGATTGGATAAATTTCAATGTTTTTCTTTTAACGTTGTACAACCAAGGACGATTTTATAACTTTTTTGTACGTAGCTGTTACATGTAGAGCAATCTGTCTTTAAGTAGGGAGAAATTACTCTAAACAAAATTTGATCTTGGATAGTTTTCCCTTCAAGTAAAGCGTCTTGTTGTTTGACCTCCCTGTTTCGGGAATGGGTATGAGGGTGGGTGTTTTGGCGTTATTGTTTTGTTTTTAACTGTCATTGTTTTAACTATTTTACTATTGTTGACTTGTTGTAAGCCGCTCCGAGTCTTCGGAGAGGAGCGGCATAGAAATTGAACAAATAAATAAATAAATAAATGTCATCAGATACTGCTTGTATCTGCTTGTGATACTGCTTGTGATAAAATTGCAGGACTGAGGAAGGAAGGAAGGAAGGAAGGAAGGAAGGAAGGAAGGAAGGAAGGAAAGAAGAAAGTTGGTTTTTGAACCTCACCAATTGCCCATGGGCATCTCAAGCAGAGACAAGGGTGAACTCGAATGCCAGCATATGGCCTTAGAAGTTTCCTACCTGTCCCCCCAGCCTAAAAGGTGTACTTATCCATCCATTGTAGTAGCCATTGACACATCTGTCATCCATAAACTTGTCTAACCCTTCCTTAAAGCCATCTAGGCTGGTTGCTGTTATCACCTCTTCTGGCAGCAAATTCCATAGATCGATAACCCTCTAGGTGAAGAAATACTTGCCCTTGTCTGATCTGATTCTCCTACCCATCAGTTTCACAGAGTGCCCCCTGGTTCTAGTGTTGTGTGATAGAGAAAAGAAATGTTCTCTATCCATCTTTTCTATTTTATATACTAAGGTCCCAATATTTCATGTTGCAGTGGCCAGCATGTTCCCAATTCAAGGTGTTTTAATCAATAACATCCTAAATAGTTTTTGGCCCAGACACGAAGCCCTTAATTGCTTTGAATCAGCTTAGCCAGTGCTGCAAGGCTCAGAGTATGAAATCATTCAAAGCTGCCTTGGTGTGCAGGATTTGTAGTATTCTTCACATCACATGGTGAGAAAAGCGCTATGGCAGTAGCCTTCTTTTCAAAGCTCTGCTTGTGTGTCCACTGTTCTTTCCTGCCCCAGAAATATTGCAGCTGGGAATATCATGCCAGCTGCTTCATAGATCAAAACCTATGGTGATACACAAACGCACACCACCACCACCACCCATGATAACTCTCTGGTATCATTCTTGGACATTGGAATAGAATCACTGCAACCCAGTGTCTTCAATTGTCAGTCCCTGAAGGATCTCCAGAAAGAAGAGGAGATGATAGCAACCATCCTGGATAGCTTTAAGAAAGGGTTAGATAAATTCAAGGAAGACAGGTCTATTAATGGCAACTAGAATGGATGCCCAAGTTACTACCTCCAGGTTGGAAATATAGACAGTAAACCAGAAAGGCCATTTGCAGGGAGCTGAGAGCAAGTGAAGGTCTTGCCTTTGTCTTCTTCTTTAGATGTCCATCAGCAACTGTTGGGCCACTGTGTGAAACAGGATGCTGTACTAGATGGTCTGTGGCCTGATCCAGCAGGGCTCCTCTTATGTCCTTATGTTTTTATAATGGAATCAAAGGCCACCAAGAGATTGAGTAGAACCAGCATGGGAGCACTCATCCTGTCCTTATCTCTTCCCTTCCCAGCCATGACTTGAACAAAACCTTTTGTTCCACCTCATGATGTTTGTAATTATTTCTTCACTAAGGCAATCAAGTTGGAGGAATGATAATCATGCAGAAAATAATTTTATCCAAATTTAAATAATTCAGTTATGACTAATAGGATGAGAGTTGTCAATGCATCTTTAATAGGAGAGGAATTCCAAAGTTTTTTTGCATGTCATGCTTATCTAGAATCACCTCTTTGCAAATATGCTTCAACATTAATTTGTTGCTTTGCAATTTCAAAGGCATTTGTGGAACGATCCTCTCATCCCATTAATTTTAAATAAGCATCAGCAAACTTACAAACCAGATGACATCCCCATTGGCAACTGAGAAGCATTTGGCTGGTGAAGACAATGTATAAGCTATGCAAATAGAACTGGACCATCTTCATAAGACAGAATGTGCTGTAAAAGCAAATGCAATATTTGTAGCAGAATGTCTTTAGAAAGAAGATTCAGCTTGGAAAAGTCCTTTGATGCAGAAAAATTGTCTACCTGTGCCAAGACCAGAAACATACACAGAGAATAAAGAAAAGTAGACAAGCTTTGCATCTGGGTCTTAGAGCCAATGATACCCAATATAAAAATTAATACTAAACCCAAATTTGGAAAATACAGTCCTTGGTCAAATTTAACTTTTGGTGACCACCAGGACCTTGCTTTAAGATCAGCCAAAGTTAACTTGGTAGAACCTTCTGCAACAGCAATTCTTATTCAGTTTCAGATTACTAGTAGAAGATCTATAGCAACATCTGCTTGATTTTCTTGGAACATGCCAGATGTGTGCTGGGATCATAGTAGTCACATGGCCCCAGTACCTGGCTTATTTCCAGGTGCAGAACCATTATCAGGGAGTCCTCCAGTCAGGGACACTCTCTGCACAGGGTCTTAGTCTGCACCTGCCACTATAATCCTTCCTTCCTTCCTTCCTTCCTTCCTTCCTTCCTTCCTTCCTTCCTTCCTTCCTTCCTTCCTTCCTTCCTTCCTTCCTTCCTTCCTTCCTTCCTTCCTTCCTTCCTTCCTTTAAATCATTTTTGAAAATATGCTTTACAAGCATGGCACCAGGTAGCAATATCATTAGAGCTTATTACATTCCATTTTTATGTGTGTACTAAGGTCTGACTATGAAATTCTTCTGAGTTAGTACAAGACAGCCATGGCGAAATGTACGATAGGCTGCATTTGGCAAATGGGTCAGAATACATTTTGTATCTACTCCACACCTTACATGGAATGAATCGGTCACACTTTGCAGCATTCCAGAAGCAAGAGATTTCATTGCTGAGAATCTATACAGAGACAGTGCATGTAGGAGAAATGAAATTTGTCTAATCTTTTAGAAAAGTGGCTGAAGGAAGCTTGATATAAAGCACAACCAGAATAAAGGCTACCTCCAGATGTTTTCAGACAATCACACTTTTTAGCAGTATTACAGAGTAAAGTTTCTTCCAAATGATTTTTTGTTGCCCAGACAGTGTGGGGAAAATGCCTCCTTCTGCTTTGTCATCATACATGCACATTTAGGTATTTTGATGGTGTGAAATATCCAGAAGCCCAAGCATGCTGGCTGCCACACGTGTCAGTGGCCAGGTACACCTCAGATTTGGTCAGGTATATGCACAGGAGGCCATTTTATTCAGCGAGGACCATGCTGTAAAGCTTCCAGACAGATGGGTTTTCATTCTGTTTGGGGAAATACTACATTGAGTGTTGGGTTTTCCCAGAACTGGATAAAGTGTGATTTTGCCCTTACATGTAGCAATCCCAGCACAACTACATCATAATCAAGCTTTTTAACCCTGTCTAGATGCAGCTAAAGTAACTATTGAAAGTTATTCAGAGATTAATCAGTATGACACATCTTGGGGCTGATGGAGGTATCTGTGTGCAAGAATGACTCAATTTGCTTTGGAACAAAATTTCTGATATGTTTATTATGTGCTCAGATGTTAGCACTGTCAGAAGGGACAATCAGTCCCATGATTGTACTTCAGGAATAAGACAAACTCTTTCTGGACCCTTCCTTGTAAAATCCTTCCATTTAATTGATGTCAAAATACACTGGGCTCTGTCCAGATTTCATCTTGCTGCTCTAAAGAGAATGAGGACGCATGATAATTAAACATTTTTTTCTTAAAAGCATATTCAAAATAAGGATTGATCTAGCCATTTCTCATCCTTCAAATGCCTTTCCAGAATTTCACCGGTGCTCACAACTGATGAAATTTAATTTGGGATTAAGGTAGTTTAAATAATGCATCTCCAGCTGTAATCTTGGAAAATGTCCTGAAATCATCTGAAGAGCTTCTGCTAAGAATTCCAAAAAATACAGAATATCATATTTTTCTGTGATAGTCTCAGATCATGGAGGCCTCCTGTGATCCAGATATAGGCCCTTGGTCCAGATGTAGACCCAATTAATCAAGTCTACTACAGATCCAGATTAAGGGTTAAAACAGGCAGGAGACGTGGCTTCACAGATCAGCATTAACATGTGGATATATGAGGTCTAAGGGTGTTTCCGCATTGTCTGCAGAAATTGTTTTAACCCCCCATTTAAACCCCATAGAAGACACATTTAGACTTATCTTCCGCACTGAAGACCTCTTCAGTGACCATTCCTGGCGGCTGGTTTGCCTCCTTCTGCACTCCCCTGTGCGCTGTGCACCGCTGTGCACCACTGAAAACACATAGTGATTGGAGCTGCATGCTCCAGTCTTGCGGCTCCAGGGGCAGCATCAGTGGCGTGGGAGGCCGGACGCCCTTTGGGATGGGTGCAGCGGCTTCTGCACAGCACCCAGGCAATCCGGCAACCCAATCCAGCCTCTCCGTGGATGTGTGGATGCAGGGAGGCCTCCTTGGATCTGTCCCTATTTGGGACGGATCCTCCGGAGGACTGCTCACTGAGAAAGGGATCTTCTTTGATCCGTTTCTTGGCAGGATATGTGGAAACACTATAACAGTGTTCTGCATGAACCCTTAATTCGGAATAAGGGTCTATGCAGAAAGGCCCAAAGTTTATTTTATATGACCAGTACAGTAATATTGAAAGAGTTTCTGATAATCAATAGTAGAACTGAAAACTACTAGCAGTTTGACCTAGTAGTACTACAGTAAAATACTAATCTGATCTGCATGCTTAAACCCTCCAAGTTCAATTGCTACTTTCCCCTTCTGTATTGTTGCCAAGTTTTGTACTTCTCCTACAGCAACATTGAAGTATGTAAGTTCATCTTTCTTCCTTACAACCTAAGCTAATTGTAGGCTGAAGCTCCCAAAGCCTGTGGCAAATAATGGACATTCTGGCATAAGGATAGCATTTGGTAGTTTCCCCCCCATTGGAGAGCAAATCAATATGGGGACATGACCTACAACTAACAACCATGTAGTTTAGTTAAAGGTTTTTATTTTTAACATCTAAAGAGTCATAACCTTGGAACAAGCTACCGTTAGAAGAATTCACAAAGCACGCTGTAAATATAGTTTGAAATTTAGTACATTACTGTATATAAAACAACTGTCATATTAACAGTAAGGATTTTAAAAATGTTTAGTTGATTACAAATTTACAGATGCAACTTTTCCATTTTTACCTCCATGTTCTTATTTTTTCCAGTACAGTTTCTTGACCTTCCCCCAAAAAAGATTATATAAAGACATAGATCTGTTAATATTGATGATACTGAAGAGTTGGCTTTTCTACCCCACTTTTCTCACCCATTTAAGGGGACTCAAAGCGGCTGACAAAGCTTTCTATTCTTCTTCCCACAACAGACACCCTGTGAGGTAGATGGGGCTCTGAGAGCTCAGAATAGAGCTGTGACTCACCCAAGGTCACCCAGCTGGCTTTCTGAGGGAGTGCAGAATCAAATCTGGTATTCCCAGATAAGAGTCTGGCTTCTTAACCTCTAGACCAAACTGGAACGTGAAACAAATAAATGTTGACAAAGTCACCATTGGTCAACTATGAAGAGCCAGACAGCTTGGATCTGCACACATTATACACTGATATATCACGATATCCTAAGTTCTTGGGAACAACTCAATATGCAATGAAGACCAACTCCAGCGAGTGATCTGGTGGTCATGCTATGCTGTTGTTTTGTGTCTTGTATAAAAATATGAAATTTAATTATTTATTTCTAGATATTACTCAACCAGGATTTCAACCATGGAACAGTGTGGACTGTGGTGGATCGGCACTGTCTGCGCAATGGCACTGGACCAGACCAGTCCATGCCACAGCCTCAAAGCAATGTTGGCATTGAGGACAGTCTCCGAGACCTGTAAGAGTTAGGAACAAAACTTACTAAACTTGGAGCTTTAGGGGAACGCATTTCAGTGGCGAACTATGGTGCACCACTGACATGCATCTCCTGCTCTACCAGAATAAAGAGAAATACCAGCTGTATACCTCCTATATGTTTTTTGGTCAGGTCCACTGGTATGTTGGTAGGAATGATTAATCATGTCTACCAGCAATACCAAACAGCCTTTCCTGTTCAAACAGAGTGGACTAGCAGGGGCTGTGGCCTCAGAGATTTTTGTAGATTTATGGCTGAATCCCCAAAAGACTTATTTGCCTCTGAGTTCCCTCTGCTGTCACTCTAATCAAGTGGACTTTAAAAGTGCCGTGCACTTCCGCAATAAGCGTCCCCACGGGGCTCAGCAAAACGCGTGTTTTTAATGCACCTTCCGTACTCACAGAAGCCTGTTTTCTTTCCCCGCATCTTTCCCCCCCTGCCCCCTCTCTTGTTCAAAGGAAAAATAGCCAGATCTCCATCCCCTGAAATGGCTTCCCGTCCCGGCAAAGGCAGATGATCGCTCACTCATTCACTTTCAGCACTTACTTTCACTCTGTTCTCTGTTAGAAAAGGCTTCCCATCCCTGCAAAGTCAGCGGCTGCAGCCATCAGCAGTGCGATCCTTCACTCCTTCACTCTTTTAACACTTTCACAGATCACCTGATAACAATGTTGCAATTCTGAGCAATTCTGGCTCTTTTTACAAAGGAAAGGAAGGGAACCTGCTGCATTTCTGAGATGTGTGAATGCTTTTTGGCTGTGTGCGCAGGCAGCAATCACCACCCCTTTTGACACGGAGCGTCCCCAAGGTAAATGTTGCGAGGAAAACCCGTGACTTCCAAATAGAGCTCTGAAAGTCTTCTTTAAAGGGCATGTATTTTGTCACTGATTTTCCTCATTTGTAGCGCTAGATGCTCGTTGAAAAGCCTGGCGTGGAGGTGCTCAAAGGCAAAAGAAGATTTTTAGCAGACTTTAAATTGCATTGGGACAGGGCCTATGAGGCCTAGATACCTACTACAAAGACCCTAATTAAATGTCCATTTGAAAAGGGCCTAAGGTCTGTAGGATCAGATATCTCTCCAGATATCTTTACTGGGGGTGGGGTGGGGTCAAAAGTATAGTGAAAATAGCTCCCAGAGTATACAACTGAACATTTAAACAGAGATATAAAAACAAACTGTTCTTCCATTGGTAAGATGACCATCAATGCTGGGAAAGAGGCAGCAAGACACACAGCTCTCACAGAAGTGGATAAACAGCTTTCACCATTAGCTTTTGTGGTCAGTAAACCATGGCGAAGCGCTATATTTGAAAAGATGCCTGAGAGTCAAATGCAATGTCCCCCGATCTCCAAAGACCAGAACCACGGCTCCCTGGCATCACCTTTTCACTTTCATTTTTAATTGACTTAGCCATCCATTAATTATACATGCATTTCTACCAGTCTCCTGGATTTTAATCTTTTCTGATAAAGAATATAAAGGGACGAATGCATGAGCAAGTATATCAATCAAATCTTGACAGTTTTGCCAGTGGGAAAAGGCTGAAATCATAAGGTGAGTACACTGAAGGAAGACACAACAGATTCTAGGAAATCTGCACTTTTATTTACTATATTGCTTATGATGATATCCTTCTCTGTGTCCTCTCTTGTTAAAATGGGTTGCAGAAGTTAAAATACATCAAAATGGCAGTTAAGAGCATTTAAAACCTCAGTGGTAGAGCAGAGAGTTTGCTGGTTCAGTCTCCAACATCTCTTTGGAAGTGGGCAATGGCAAACCACTTCTGTATCTCTGCCAAGAAAACTGCATGGATGTACCCATGGAGATGTCCATGCATGAAACTAGGAATTGACCATGACTCAGTGGTACCCCAAAACAACGAACAAGCAAACAAACAAACAAAACAACTGTGCAGTATCCTAAGAGAAGGGAAACCACCTCTTCCCCTGTAGAGATGTCCACAGATACTTTTTTTAAATTCGATTCCTATCAAATCAAATGCAATATATTCATTCAAATAGATCCCCTTCAAATGTGATGGAATTCATATTGGATATGAATGTTCAATGCCATACAAATCCAATATGAATGCGTACAAATCCCATACAAAGCTTCATATGAATATATCAAAACATTCCATTTGAATCTGAATGTCAGTCTTGGAATGTGCCAACTTTTGATTCAAATTCAAATGTCCAAATTTGGCTGAAGTCGTACAAATTTTGAACGTTATTAATATTAATGCACATCCCTAGTAAAGAGATGTTTTTTTTACCAATTGTCAAAATATATGGAGTAATGGCACTTGATGCATCTCAAATGTCAGATGAGTTCACACCAGAAACATATCACAGAGAATATCCATTCAAGGGTACCCAGCCCTATAGCTTCTGAGAGTGCTGGTCCTGTCAAGAGGGTATCTCCACTGTATCCTAATGTGAATGGCTGAACCAATGTTTTCTGTAGTGACAAATTTCATAATTGGCATACTCAGATAAGGCCTATAGACTTGCCCCAAACTGTGCTGTCCTGCTGTTGCTGCTTCCTGTTTGACAGACTGGATGGTCAGAAACCACACAGGGATGGCGCAGCCTCTTGAGGTCCACCTGACAGGGAAATCAGAAGCTGCACTCTCCCTTCAACTCGGCTCCCCGTCTGTCAGATGAGACGCCCCATTGCCTGCAGTCAGGGCACAGCATCTCCCAGAAAATGCAAAGTATCCTGCATGCCCAGACACTTACCTCTGTCTGGTCTTGTGCCAGATCCCTGGCAGGGCACCACCATTTTGTTTGTGGTGCCGTGCACAACTGCACCAGGACCAGCGTTATGGTGACGATGGCGCTCTGTGCATGTGCAGTCGCATTAGGGGTCATCTGAGGCACCAGTGTGCTTGTGCAGTACCTCAAATGACCCCTCGCACCAGAAATGGTGCAAATGGTTGCCGTGTGGATGTACAGGTCAGCTTGTGGTCATGATTGGGCAGAGTTAGTGTGCTTGTGATGCACGATTTTGTGCACCACAGCTAGTTTGCAGTAGGTTAACATCTGGACAGGCAGGTGGTGTTTCTAGGCTGTAAATGCCTCCTGCAGATGCAGGTGCACCTGTCCAGAAGTTCACCTATCGTAAATTATGAAGCCAAGTCCAAATTGGCCTACCATGCTTCATTTGGTTGTATTTTCTCCCTACCATTACTACCTTTCATAACCTGAGCTAGAAGCATCACACTTCAAGTTGGTTCTATCATTCTGCTTCATACCCTCTTCAAAAAGAAAAGAAAAGAAAATGAATTGTGGACTTGCGATAACAAGGGTTAGAAGAGCAAATGCAACATAAAGTCTAGGAAGGCTTTGATCTCACCCAAAAGAGATTAGCATTATTTTACATATGTAGTATAAATAGGATTTAACACTTCTCTGCCCTCTCTTCCAATTTTAATCCATGGTGGGGTCATTTTGTCATGCAGACATTATAAATTTGTGTGACTGCACTGGTCCCAAGAGGCTTATGCAATGTGTTTCCCTAATCAGTTCTCAGATGCAAATACAAGTGACTACAGGCAATAAAGCATAGCTGTTTTCTTGTTGTTCAGCTACAGGATTTATCACAGGTACAGCCCTCATATTATTTCCATCTGATTACTTTCTTTTATAATATTCCTCTTTTACAAAACACAAATAAATGCACCAGGGATCGATAAAAACTATACAGCATTTGGCAAACTCCATCATTAAAAACAGTCCATCAGGCAGATAACCTACAATAATGAATGTGTTTTCCAAATACATTTTCCAGCCAATTTCACCCCCTTCCAACTAATTTGGATACCTGGTATTGACTCGTGTGTGTTTAAAAGGGGGGGGAAGTAACATGCCAAGCAGGATTTCACACAATGATGTGTAAATTGTGCTGCTTGATCTAAGGGGCTTTGAGCACTTAACTATCACGGGGTACTAACTATTTCACGGAAGTTAAGATCAAGGACGGAAGACGCTATTCACACTGCAAACACTAGACCCATCCTAAACCCAGACCTAGATGGATCTGGCAGAAGTGCAAACGTTTTCATTTGGGAGCATCTGTCTTGCCACAGCAATGACCATGTGCATCAAGTAACACGGTGTGTGACTACAGAGCCACAGACACCATGGCCCACCCCACGTAACTGTCACATAGAAGTAATGTGAAGGTTGCATGTGGACTGTAGTAGGAGCACTGTAGACACTCCTACTGAAGCTATGGAGCTGGCTTTACTGCTCCACAGCTTCTGATGAGAGGAAATGGTTGTGCATGCTGGAAACTGCTCTCAAATGGAAGGAGCTCCCTGGTGTGTGAATAAACCGCTGTCAGAGAGTGTGGAAAGGACCTATGTCAGTTTTCATCATATTACATTCATTACTTTTTGTGATAGATCATTTCTTTATATCTCTGTGTAGAGGAAAGGAAATCTGTGCCCCAAACTTCTGTTTCATACCTATAAACACTAATGATATAATAACAAGAAGAAAAATGCAGATTTACATCTGAAGTATACCTACGTCCTCTTTATTCATTGCATTGTCTTAGGGCTTTTGTGCACTGAAAGGCTCGTGGTTTAAATCAGAGGGTCTGGGGACAGTGAGGTCTGCTGGTTTGGACTATTGAAAAGCATGGTCTAGAACAGGGCTGTTTGCTCCAAAGTTCATTCAAGCTTTGGGATCAGGATCTGGTGGCTTTGAGGGACCTTAGGACTCCAAGGACAAGGAACAAAGGTTCGTAGTGTCAGAGCCGTTGGGGAACCCATTTTGGTGGTGTGCTTTGCTGTGTTGCTGAAATGGGTCTCCTGCTAGTCCTGAACACAGGAGGCTTCCCTGATGCACACCTTCACGCTCTGGACTAGAGTTCACTGGTCTGCCAGTAGACTTGTTTAAACAGGTTTACTGATAATCCTGATCAGGGCCCCCATGATTTGGAACACACTCTGTTTGGCATGCATGGCAAGAACTGGGAAGGGGGGCTCACTGGTGTGGGCCAGTGAGGCCCACAAATCAACCATGGGAGCTCTTATTCCAATCTAAATGTAAGTGCAGAAAAAGACCTTAGACATGGGGCATTTTTGCACTTCCCTTCCCTTTGGAGTGCTAGTCAACTTTGGCTGTTCCCTCCCCCTGCAATTCAATACTTACCTTATTTGATCCCAGGGGCGGTGCTCTTCTAGGTGCCACCATTTTGGCTGTGGCACCTTCCATGACTGCACATGTGTTAGTGCTGTCACTTTGAAGACACTGACGCTCTGGGCACATGCAGTCGTTTCTATGGTTGTCTGAGATGCCAGCATGCTTGCGCGGCACCTCAGGTGACCCCAGAGCACAGTAAGAGGTGCAGATGGTCGCACCACTGGATGCCTGAGGTAAGGTTTTGGCAAATGTTGGTTAAGGTGTGGAGCATGATTTCGCACTCCAAACCTAAACAACAATTAATAAACTTCTGGTGAGGGAGGGCATGTTTGACAGCTTTAACAGCCAACTCCATGTGTGGATTCTCTTCATCAGAAGTTCACTAATTCTTCACTAGAGGCTGCAATGCAAATAGGTCCATCATTTCTTCTAGATTGCTAAGGTCATGCAGACTGGTAACATAGAAAGTTTTCTCAGCATATACAGAAGTGGCTTTCTGCTTGGTCCCTGGGGAGACGTCAGGGGTCAGATTTGACACAAGAGAATCAGAATTTGCAAGGTAACGGGGATGTCAACTGGAGCATCATCTTTCTCTCTGAATCACATTTTTAATCTGCAACAAACCAAAATAGGATTGGAGGAGATTGTAGTGGAAGCTTCTCTTGTTGCTTTGCCCTTCAACCACTGCCACCAACTCCAGTCTCTGATTTCCCACTGATCATTGTCATCAAGAGCCCCACTCAAAATGGTGATTTCATGAAGCCTTCACAGTTCGCTCATCCTGCCTTCCCATTCATCCTTTTGCTTTTCCTTCAATGTGCATCTGCAAATTCACTTTTTAAAAAGAACCCTGTTGTTTTAGCCATTCTAGAAAGGAGGAAGGGGATAACATGCGATTTTCCTGATATTTATATCAATTACAATTCCCATTGGCCTCTGTCAGCATACCCAGGGGCAATAGATGAAGGGATTTGTAGTTCATCAATTTCTGCCGGCCATAAGCTAACTATCTCTGGCTTAAGTCTTTTTAGCATTTGTTTGCTTGTTTGTTTAATGCTAAGTAGACATTATCCTAATATGATGAGTGAAATAGACTACGAGCCAACAGGGTATTACATGGTTGGGAAGATACTTGTTTCGCTTTCTTGTTTTCTGTTGGTGTTTAATAGCATTTTTAATGCTAAGTTCATCGTTGAGTATTTTATCTTTGGTACTCTGCATTTTAATTATTCGGTCTTGTTATCTTGTAAATGTGGAAGTCCCACATTTTCACACAGAATCACACATGCATACATGCATGGAACCTATTTCAATCTTTCAGGTCAAGAAGGGGCACATGGGGCTGAATTTCCCCTTCTCCCCTGCTGCATTCATTCAAAGAATAATTTTAGCCTGAACTCCGTATATTAATTTCTATTGTTCAACTTCCCTGCTTGCTCTAGCCTTAAACCTCCACTCTTAACACTTCTGTTTGCTTCAGTCTTACATTCCAAACCTCCATCCCTGATTTCTACTTCCCTGGGACAATGAAGTGCATATTTCCCCTGAATCCATTAATGCTAATCTAGAAGGCCCCACCCCTGACAGCTGCAGCTGACCCAGATTAAGGAGTCCTTAATCTGGATCACTTGTAGACTAGAGATGTGCACAAATGGTGGTTTTTTTTTGACATTCTATTCGAATCAAACTGAATACCCAAAAATCCAATTCGATTCAAATCTTTTAAATTCGAATTTAACAAGATTTGATTCATATTTACCAAATTTGAATCTGTTTGATTTTTTATTTATTTATTTATTTATTTATTTATTTATTTATTTATTTATTTATTTATTTAACTTTTATCCCGCACCATCTCCACCTTAGTGGACTCTGAGCGGCTAACAAGGTTAAAAATACACACTTCATTCATCAATATCAACAATATTCATATGTGCACATATGCATCTTCCCCACATTCGTACACACCTGTATGCATTCGTACACATCCATATGTATCCTGTAGTTATCCCGTATGCAACCCGTTTTCATCCTGTACAGATCCGTACAAATGCGTACGGGTGAGGGAAAGATGTGGAAAATTCAAAATTCAATTTGAATGTTCAAAATTCAATTCGAATGTTTACATTTGAATTTCGAGATATTCTATTCAAGTTCACATGTTGAAATTTGGCACATTTGATTGGATTTCAAATGCCTATGAATATTCATGCACACCCTTATTGTAGATTCTATCAGCCCTGAACTAAAACATGGGAAGCATGCCTCTTTTGCTTTGGGACTACCAGGGCGCCACCTTTCCACTGGTCAGAATCAGTGAGTCTGGCTGTTTTGGACTCACTGATCTCAAATAAAATCAGGTAAATGTTTTCTGACCAAAGTGTGGGTGACTCACAGTGATGAAAGAAAATTATGGGATCTTTTTGCAAGAGGCAATCCTGCACTCTTAGAAGAAGAGTAGGCTTTTCAAACTCATTTAAGGGCACCCAAAGCGGCTGACAAAGCTTTCTGTTCTTATCCGTACAACAGAACACCCTGTGAGGTAGGTGGGGCTGCGAGAGCTCAGAAGAGAGCTGTGACTAGCCCAAGGTCACCCAGCTGGCTTCATGGGGGAGGGTGGAATCGAACTCGGTATTCCCAGATAAGAGTCTGGCTCCCTAACCACTAGACCAAACTGGCTCTTAGTTTGTCTGTAGCTTCTTTGCAGAATCACTGCTCTTGCAAAAAGTATCTGGATGTAAGCAAGTGCCCGCCCACTTTATACTTTGTCTTTTTTAAAAAATGTACGTTCTGCATACAGGTACTGTTGCAAGAGGAGAGATCCTGTTGGTTTGCTGACACTCTTCTTTATTTCATCCGCATTAATTTTATTTACTGTTCTAGCCACTCCATGAACAGAGGTGGCTCACGACAACAGAGAAAATTGTAAAATGGAGAAAGTCATAAATAAAAAATGTGATGTGTTAAAAAAAGAAGAAGAAGAACAATGAAGGCTATAATGGAATCTGTTCTCCTTTCAGGATCTGGTACCATCTTATCCTCCGGAAACATGATGTTTCCAATTAGTTAAGGCATTTTTAAAAGACAATGTGGAAAAGAAAAAATGCAGCCAGGTTAAATTGCTCTTGACAAACTCATTAGCTCTTGAAACAAAGCTAGCAAGGGAGGACTCCTCTCAAATCAGTATCTTAATTAGACTCTTCAGCATGAAAACTCGGACATGCATTTTTTTTCTGCTGCTGGTTTAATCTGCTAGCTTGGCCTCTAATCCTGTGCCCCCATATTTATTTATTTATTTACTCGCTTTTGGTTATTCTGCAAAAGAAAAAGAAAAGCTCTCACTAAAGACTACTACTAGTAGAAGAGCTTCCAGTACAAGCTATTCTTCAAATTACTATTGCACATTTTTTGAAGTTCTTCCTACAAGGGGGTCAGTGTAAAATAGTTAAAAATGTATGAACACAGTTGACAGAAATAATAAGAGCACCAGTACAGCTAGGAGATATTGGCCAATTATGGCCAACATAAGGTGTGCTCAGACACCCGGTGGACACATCTGGGGCAAATTTGAGACCAAAGGGACAGATGGATTTTTTTTAAAAAAAAATTACTGTGTCTCCAGATATCCTATTGTCTGTCCCTTCTACAGACAGAAATTAATAACTCTTGGAGTGATGGGGCAGGAAGATATAGAGATTCCTATGTCTAATAGAAATGGCTACCAGGAGCTGCCCAGTCAAGGCCCAGAAATCCAGTCAGCAGTGGCCTACGAATGGTGAACATTTGTTGCTATGCAGGAATTGTCAACCTTTTGAGGTGAAGGACCAGTAATATGAAGCAGGATTTTATTTTTCCTAAATGAATACTTGTTTGGGGGCCAGGCATACATGGGCTGAGGTTTGGAAAAGTGCCATTTGAAAAAAGTCCAGTGTGATCACACCCTTAGAGTGCCTAAGGGAACGAGAAGGTCACACGTTTTTGCACTGGATGCAGACACCTTTTGCACCGCTGGTCAAAAGAGGCTCTGATAACTATTTTGTCGTGAGGGAAATGTGTCCTGACATCTCCTGACAGGCAATTTGTGTGAGGCTTTCCATGCTTGGAAATTCTCCAGCCAGTGAGGAAGGTCACTTTGGAGCTGTATCCATTTGGACTTACTGCTTTCACCCTCACCATAGTATATTTCTCTGGATGGCAGCTTGGTGCCTTCCAATATTATCCAGGTCAAAGAGTGTAATCACTTTAGCTGACCTTTTCCAATCACATGCAAGGCATCATCTGTATCCAATTGGATTTGATAGAGATTCTAGTCTAAAATTGTGGACACCTGTTCCCCAGTTTTTTAGCTAACATAGTTCCTTTTTGCACTTCCTCGTAGAGGTTTGCATGAGTGCAAATTTTGGCATTCGATTCACAACAAGTCAAATATTAAAAAATCTGAATTCATACAAATAAAGAAAAATTAATGTCGGAACATTTGAACCTATATGAATGCATTCATATCTATTCATACGAATATTTATGTATCCAATGATACGAATCTCGTACATATCCATAAGCATCCCTTTTTCATCCTGTATGTATCCATAGGGATGCATACCAATCTGCACAAGATGCGTATGGATACATACACATACGTATGTCCAAATTATTCATATGAATAACTCAAAATATTCGTATTTGTATGAATCCGGAAGTATGAAAGTCTGGACATTCAATTTGTATATTAATGTCCACTTTGTACAAATTTGTACCAATAATGAATATTTGTATGAATTCGTAACAATAATGAATTTCTCCCCATTATCCTGGACCAGAATGGGATGCTCTAGTGTGGGACAAGCAATCCATCCCAAGATGAAATTGATTGCTCCTGGTCTTGAACAAAGCCATTTCTATTGGGTCTGCCTATTCTCCAAAGTTCACACCAGCTTCAGAGCCAGCTCAGGATGCCACTGAATGCTCCAAAGGCCAGAAATGAAAGTTCCTGGCCTTTGAGCTCCTGAGGATTATGGTGGTGTGCCTCAATGTGCTGTCAGCAAGGTCTCCCATGATATACAGTACCAGGCCACACAGATGTGCTCTCTGTACGCCTCTGTGGTCCAGTATACCACTCCCTTGTATGCTGGTAGACTTTGAAAAATAAGTATACTGGTAGACCAGATCATTTGGGTGCCCTAGTCTGGTCTACATGCTGTCCTATGGGGACAGGATGTTCCAGAAGAGGGGGGGGGGCTCTGCTATTCTGCACTACTATGGTCTGGTCTACCACTCAGTGCAAGAAGGACAGTAGGATAGTTGTATGATAATTGTTAGGTGGAAAGGAGTTCCTCTACCTTTAAAAATAATATTTCTTGCAAGACATGTCAGGGGGGTGAGAAGCTGTGTGTGTTTTTAAGTTTTTTGTCTTGTAACAGAATCATCAGCCCTTCCTCATTTGAGTGTTATTATTGTTACCACTATGCATTACCATTAATTTAAGATACTGAATATTGTGACAAAGTGAATTAGCTGGGCAGAATCTTCTTGAGGGTTCATTAGGCAATTATACACTCTCTCCTTCTTAGCTGATTGTTTGCAAAGCAGAGATTGTTGGGTATTTTTGCACATGTGGATACATGTGTAATATTATTTTAGCAAGCATGTTACAAGTAAATATACACTGCACTCTCTGGTTTAAATCACAGGATTCGGTATCTTCTTGAATCAGTTTCACATGGCACTTTAATTACAAACCCCACACTATTGAAGTTGAGCTAATAGGCTGCAAACCAACTGTTGTGCTTATTTGTCAAGTCTCCAGACATTTTCAGATTGCAGTCCAAAGCTTGATTTATACATTGAATTAATGGAAGTTGCATTTCACAGCACATAACTATAAAATGCATGGATACTGGTGCTGAAATTCACCTAGATTTCCAAATGGCACATCATTTGACAGGGGAAAATGTTTTTGACATTTCAACATCGTCTTAAAATAAGAAGTATTTCCCCCCCCCCAAAAAAAAACACCTTTGCAAAACTTTCCTGTGAGCATCACCACAATGAAAAGTATATTTATTTTAGCAAACTCTGATGAAAATTTATATAGTTTCTTGCTGAAAATAACAGCTGCACTTCTCAAATCATATGCATATACATGTGCATGCATACTCACACAGGGAGAATGGAAATTTAAAATCAGTACCTGATTTTTTTAAAATGGAAATTAAAAAAGAAATGGATGGAGGCTGCCTGCAAAAAATGCTTTAAAATGAAATGGGAATAACTACAGCCTTTTAAAGATGATAAAATACCCATTAAACTTTCTCAAGGTAGGGGAAGTAACTTTCTACCCCAGCCAAGTGAGGGTGCATATATGTCTTTGTAAACTTTTGAAAAAAAATGTTTATGCAACACAATTTAACCATTATAGGACTAAAAGCAAGTGTGACACAAAATAGCCCCAAATTGTACAATTTTTCACTTATTCAGAATAGGATTAGAAATAACACATGGTCTCTTTCACATTACAGTTGGGTGTCCAGTGAGCTAATTGAGTCTGCCTTATTCAATAAAGTTATTCCAACATTGAGCCCAATGAATGATTTTTTAAAATGTATTTTAATGGACATGGGCATGTAGTTTTCTTATGGTTTGAACAGGTGAGCTAGTGAAAGTGATAGGTGCCTATCATACCAGCCCATCTTGTCACATCAGATCATTGTGGCCGTGTCAATGGAGTACAGACCACATCATTTAAGGCCATCTCATATGATATTTGGCTGCATCAAATTCCTTACTGGCAACAGAAAGGAAAGAACATTGCAAAGCACTCAGAGAATGAGGAACCTCATATTAGAATGCAGACCCCATGATCCAGATATTCCTCTGGCAGGGTTCCCAAGAACTGTGCTTGTTCTGCCTTCTTCTTTCTTTCTTCTTTTTTGGCCAAAATAATTGTTTCCCTTGGTTAAGGACTTTCAGGTTCTCAGGCTGTGACCCAGGGCGAATGTGAAGGTAAAAGGACACACACATGTAAAATACCAAAAAATGGCTTATCATGTCCTCACCTGTGCCCTTTCCCGAACAGGAATTCATCACTCTCGGGGAAACTTGCTATTTGGATCAAATTAGGAAAGAAGCTACAGAGCTTCCTGTGATCAATTTCAGCCTAGATGTGGCTGCTATGGCTGGCTGACCAATCAAAGCCATGGAAGCTCAGGCCAGTGGCGGCTTATGAGTCATGAGTGTGGAAGAGAAGTGAAGTAGGAGGTTTTGGGGTGTTAATTTACAAAAAAACAAAACAAAAAACACACAAAACAAAACAGTGTAATGGGATGATCCTTTGAAATTGCCCGCTCCCAAAAGCCCTATTTATTTTATTCCTTTATAGCATTGTGCTAAAAGAAATGGCTTAGCTTCATTTCTGCTCTCATCCAAGTTTCTTGCTTTCCTAACAGTCCTGTACATATGTTTTCCAACAAGATTTGTCTAACCCCCCTGGATGCCAACAACTTTTGCAATGCCAGCAAAATTGTGGGGGGGACTTATCTGAGAATGCAAATTGCTATCCCTGAACATCTGCCAGACTCCCCAGAACATGACTCTTGAGTAGACCACAGAGTATTTTATTAAGCTGGCAGAGTTTTAATGACATAATTAAAAATTGCTAATCACCAGCTGCAGTCTAAAGCAACCCCCTTGAATTTACTCACTATCCCAAGAGCTGGAGAGCTTTCTGTTCAGTTTCTCAAGAGATAACCTCTTATACTTCAATCTTCATTGTAGCTTTAGAACAAAACGTCCATCTAAAACAAAATATGATGTCCTTGAAACCCAAGCACACTCAACTTTTAGTGCCTACTTTTTTTCTAAGTTCTTATATACTCAAGGATGCCATACATCAGATGTTTCACTTAATATTTATCTCCCAGCATTCACAATCCATATTTAAGAGTGTATACATGTCACATTGTGCAGTAGGGATGTGGATAAATATTCGTAACATTTGAAATTCGGCTGAATTCAGAATTTGGCCGAATTGGCACATTTAAAGATTGACATTTGAATTCTAATAGAATGTTTAGACACATTTGTATGAAGCTTTATTATGGATTCGTATGGGAGTCATATGGAATTTGTATGGGATTCATATGGGATATGTATAGGACAGTGATAGCCAACCTATGACACCCTTTGGGTGACACACATGGTCACCCTGGCACCTGGGCGTGTAGTGCTTGCTTGTTCTTGAAGTGTATGAAATACCAACTTTCAACTGAATATTAGCAAATGAAATTCAGCAACAAAAGTCACTAATGTAAAGAATTGTTTGTTTTTGCTTTTAACAAAATATTACTATAGCTACAAATATCACAAAATTATGGATATTTCTAGATGTGAGACAGCACCCAAGCTAAGCTAGGTTTTCTTGCGAATTTTGACACACCGAGCTCAAAAGGTTCACCATCACTGGTATAGGAGTCATACCTAATATTGAATTTGTATGGAACATTCATATCAAATTTGAATCCCACCACATTTGAAGGGATTTTCTTGCATTCGATTTACTACAAATCGAATACAAAAAAACATTTGTGCACATCCTTATTATGCAGTGGTATATTTATTCGCACGGTGCATAAGTGCTGGCAGAAGACCACTGCACCTGCTCCTTCCACTCAGCAGCAGCACCGCTACACCCAGCCGACTGCAGACTGGAAGTAGCAGCATCTGATAATGAACTGAGACTTTGTTCTGGATCACTGGATTTTCATTTGCACATTTTCTAACTGGGTATTATTCCCATCTATTGTCAGTTTTTTCCCTATTTATGTATATCAGTATAGTTATATATTCCTTTTAGATTTTAATATACTTGATATGTTGGTTGTTCTTTATTATTTTATCTACATTCATTTGGATATATCATTCCTGGAACTTTCCTTTCTGGTTTTCAGAAGGGCCATATCAATGTGAGCAGCCTCTGGCGTACGCTGCTGGCCACCAGTCCAGTCTTGGCTCAAATCATTTCATCTGGGTAAAGACCAGCATCTGGCAATGAATGCTGTGCAGAAACTGCCTTGCTTTCCTGTTCTAACTCTACATCACAGAGGTTCATATATAGATTTTCTTATTTCTTCTTTCTAGGTTTGTCCCTTATTCACTGTTTTTATGTATTTGTGAGATAACCTATTGCTTTAAGAATAGGGATGTGCAAAATGAAATTTGAATTTGCAAATGTGATAGAATTTTTCAAATTTATGAACGTTCAAATTGAGTAAAAAATTGAGCTGTGGATTGACTGTATATTCAAAAGGACAGCTGAAAGAATGAAAAACTACTGATGGGCAGCATCAGTAAAGGTGATACTAAAAGAATACACAGAAGAACCAAGGAAGTGATCTATAGTTATCAACTAAATGAGGCAATATAAATATATGTGAGATTCCATTTTGGTAGTTAGAAGCTTTAAGACTGTGGTATAAAATAATACAAATTAATTCATTAATTAATTTAAAACCAGGTTGTTCATTTGATCAAAGCAAAGTTTCTGCTTGCAAAATGGAACATTTTGATTGAATACTCGTACTTTACTATGTTTTTTGGTGATAACAAGGATTTTTTTAATGGGAAAAAAGTCATGAAAAGTTGACAAAAAAATTTGAACGCACATGAGAAAATCTGGTTGTTTGAGTCAACAATTCTACAACAAAACAATTTTTCAGATGTTCAGTTCAGTACTAAAACAAATTTTACTTTTTCTGTGCAGATCCTTATTCAAGCAGCTCCTTAAAATGAGATCATTTCAAGGATGATAACAATATTGTTAATGGTGTGGCACATGTAATAATATAATCGCCTTACACATTCCTTATTTGGGAGCTCCTTTGGTGTGGAGATCTATTCTCATAGCAGCTTTTAAAATCAAGCTGCTTTATGTTAAAACCTGCAAAAGACATTTTACATTAATTAAAAGGGACTGGCTCCTTAAATACTCAAATGCCTTCCAATTTATGAACCTACACACCTTCCAGTTATCCGTTTTTACAAGCATCATCTGTTTAAGCACTGGAGTGCCGAGTCCCAATTATTAGTTCCACCCACAGTTGGGCCCACGTAAAACTATGCCATGTTGTAAGCCCATCTGTTCAGAGAGAGTGATCTGTAACTGCTCAATTTGGACTAAAGCTGCTTTATCATTGCACAGTTTCTAAATAGAACTCTGAAATAATGATGCTCAGTTTCCACATTTAGATCCCAGGGAGATAACGTCCGTCTAGACAGATGGATATCTGGACCCTGAAATCAAGGACAGCTGAGAGGAGAGTGAATGAGGTGAGCGAGGAACATTCCTTCATTACCGACTCTTGTCTGAGACTTTCAGCCCTGACGAAGCAGTGATTACTAACTGTCTTCCATGCTCTTGGGACAGAGGGAAGGTTAGAGACTGATATGTGAAACCTAAGCAAATAATGTTCTCTGGAAAGGAAAGGAAATAAAAAATGTAGAGACATTATACTAGCCAGATATAACGCCTCATAGGTTAAGTCCATTAAAGGGATGTGATTTGCTCTTGTAGATCTTTTTCTTTTTTCTTTTCTTTTCATTTCAAGTGTTTCATACACCAAGCAGAGGTTTTCTGGAAATGCAGAACAGCTTTAAGGTGGATAAATAAAAATACAAGGATTCAGCTGAGAAGCCCAGGAAATCCAAATACACGCTTCTCAGGAGTGAGAGCAAAACACAAAAGAACACGGGAAAGACCAGAAAACACTTCACTAACTAAACTTCAAGATAAACTTTCTAGCAGTAGGAATTTTGGAGGAACAGTGGTCTTTCTGCTGGAGGCACACGATGAATAGGAGATTATTAAAGATCCTAAGCTCTAAAATACTGGCCAGAGTAAAATTATCATCATCATCATCATCATCATCATCATCATCTAAAAAATAGCTTAGAGGTGGTAGCATCTGCTTGCTACTTCCTTAATCCACATTAAATTTCAGAAGATACACTTCCAAAATGCATTATAATAATTCAGATTATGGGTGGATAGGGACACTAAGGGCATGTCCCCATGCTGGCCATTTACTTTGGGAGGGATTTGGGGTTTTCCCATTACGGGATTCAATTCAAATTGACCCATCCCCATGAGGTTGGGGCAAGTGCGGGTTCAATACAGATACGACTGTCCCCATCCAAATCGCACTAACCCTGCATCGGGAAACCACATCTTTTTCACTCCGCCCCTTCTTGTCACTGATAGGAAACTGGAGTGATGTCGCCATCCCTGTCCCGCCAGCTGTAGCCGTTGTCAGTGCCCCACAATCCTCTTCCCGCAAGCCTTAATCCAACCCTGTTCCCCAATCACTGGCAAACAGCAGTTAACCAAAACCACTACAATATTTCTAGGTAGTTTAGCAGAGGTGTGCATCTCAGCTTAACTGCCTATATAGTGGCTTTGCCCAGCGACAAGATAGCAAGGTGGGAATAAGGGTTGTGGGAAGACCAGACGATCCCCCTCATCGCCATGGATTTCGGTGGTTTCAGTGGTTTTATAATTAAAAGAAATGCCCAAACAATTGCGATCCCAGGGCACAGCAAGCACAGGGCGTGAAAACCCGCCCACTAATGACACGAGCGTCCCCATGCTCCCAAAATAATCTGGGCTTGGCTCCTGAATCGCAGCGAGAACAGTTTTAACAGGAGTAAATTTACTGTGCATTTTGGCGATTTGCAATGCGTGCAGCCTGGTTTGGGGGCTTTGTTTGGGGATGCTCCATGGCGAGTGCACTTTCAATTCACTACTTTTGGAGCATGGGGACGCAGCCTAAGATCTGAACACTTCCATCTATAACCCAGTTTTGAGCTATGTTTTTTAAGAAAGTGTGTGGATATTGCAGGTCCTGGATTGAACAGAGGCTAGAATGGATGCCTTTACAAGGACACTTGAATGTTATTTAATTATGTTTTTTTAATTTACCTTAACTTGTTTATTTATTTATGAAGAAAACAAAGAGAAAACATGTTTAAAGGAGATTCTAGTTGCATCTTATCTGAACTGATGATCTAATCAAGTAGGACAAAAGGTTTAGTTGGAACTTGTTTAACCCTACTCAGCATTCCTGGAAGCTATCCCTCAAGATATTTACTGTAAATAAAGTTTGGTCTCTGTTGCAAAATTGTTGCTTTTTTTCTGCTCTGATTTGGTATATAATTTTCTAGACAGTGACCAAACTGAAGTGAGGGGATTTCCTTCTGTTTGGCTGATCTTTGTGAATGCAGATTTAATCAGCTGTTTACTTCCATTGTGCCAATCATGACTTCATGATTGCCTTGGCTCCGCCCAGGACTAGGGGTGACTCTTCTCTCCCCTGCTCATTTTTGCATCAAAGTGAATGTGACAGAAATTCACATTTATGTGAATGGAGCTAATTTGAAACCACTAGACTTTGAATTTGCTTCAGATGTTGAACTCTGAACAGAATGTTGATCCGATTTTGATATTTTACTCCTCACTGAAATGGAGTTGCAATTTGTGAGCATTTATTGGAAATCAGGTGCATCTTAGGCCTTTTTGATGGTGTCTTAGAGTTTTGACCCCTAGTATCTGCCCAGCACAAGGCAATGGCAACCACTTCATTTTTTCCCTGAAAATTCATGGACATGCACATATTGATTCCATCCTACTTCAGTTTGAAAGATGGCCACAGTCCCTTCCCTTTACTTGATATAATGCAGTAATGGCCCTCTATTACACACTATGGGGAAAATTTAACAGCAGTTGTCATTCATAGTAATACTAGAGATGTGTCAAACAGGGTTCACATCAAATTGGGTGGTTTGCATAGTCTGTATGCTAACTTAACAACCCTGTTTAAACAATCAGGTTCAAATCTAATCCAAACCAAACCGTAGAGCCAAGAGCAGTTAGAAGAAGAAGAGTTGGTTTTTCTACCCCGCTTTCCTCACCCATTTAAGGGGACACAAAGCAGTTAACACAACAGAACGCCCTGTGAGGTAGGTGGGGCTGTGATAGCTCAGAAGAAGAAGAAGAGTTGGCTTTTCTACCCCACTTTTCTCACCCATTTAAGGGGACTCAAAGCTGACAAAGCTTTCTATTCTTCTCCCCACAACAGAACACCCTGTGAGGTAGGTGGGGCTGTGAATGCTCAAAAGAGAGCTGTGGCCAGCCCAAGGTCACCCAGCTGTCTTCATGGGGGAGGGCGGAATCGAACCCGGTATTCCCAGATAAGAGTCTGGCTTCTAACCACTAGACCAAACTGGCTAGCTATGGTTCGCTCCATTCACCTGTGAACCAAACAAAACTGAACCACTAAATTTCAGCCCATGGACATCCCTAATTAATACTCTAAGGAAAATCATTTCATGGTTTGCTAACCCACCTGTCCTTAGAGGAAGGTTTTAACAATCCCCCTGATTGTATGTATGTATGTGTGTGTGTGTGTGTGTGTGTATATATACAGAAATACTTCACCAGGATTTCTAGATTCTGTTAATTCAGTAACATTTCGTTCTGCAACACACACACACACACACACACCTTGCTTCCTTAGGGGTTTTTCTCTTCCTCCCTAAGCTGCTTGAATTTCTATTCACTTTCTATGCTTCTGTCATGTTCTAAAAACAGCAATTGACTTCATGGCCACAGTTGCATCATGTTTACCTGTTGACTTTGGTAATGCCTTTCCCTTTAGATCAGAAAGAGTTAAAGTATTTCTTCTAATAGCACACAGTACAGTGGGGGAAAATGTGTTGTTTTTTTGACTCACAGAGAGGACACAGTAACCTCTGGAGACCTGTATTAGGCTATGGACCATAAGCCGTGGGAATAGCAGGGAAGAATTTTCCCTGAGGCTTTGTCTCTTTCCTAGAACTTAAAATGAAACTCAGCAGAGGACTCTGAACTTAGCAGAGAAAAACTAACGGCAGGAATGTACCTTTCTGGAGGTCAAAGGGGCAGATGGTTGGAAAAGAAAGCAGAAAAGAAAGGATGACCTGACTGATTTTGGCTGACTAGAAAGAAAGAAAGAAAGAAAGAAAGAAAGAAAGAAAGAAAGAAAGAAAGAAAGAAAGAAAGAAAGAAAGAAAGAAAGAAAGAAAGAAAGAAACTTCACTGCTTTTATTAACATGCTTTACAGCCCAATGGGTTTCTTTTCTCCCCTTTTTTGTAGATGCTTCCCCATGGATGCTTTTACAAATAATAAAAAAGGAAGCTTTTGCAGGGGAGAGGAGGAGTTACTCCAGTTCTTAGTGCTGGCAAAAGAGATTTACTACCTAAAAGACTTTTACTACCTGAAGACATCCAGATGACTTCAGTCTGCTTCAGATGATATGCAAATAATTGCACTTCCATAATTAAGAAGTACTATTCCAACACAAGTTTCTGCTCTATATAGTGTCCCCAGGCTTGTTTGCAGTTACTCTATGGAGATGCTCTGGAACTCAACAGGATGATCTGCCCATACACCTCAGGGCTGCCTGTGTCTTTAGGTGTCTGGGAGCTCCCAGAGTATCCCCAATCCTCTGAAGCTGTGGAGCAGTTTCAAAAATTCAAATATTCAATTCCAATCCGTCAAATGTCGACATTCAAACTTGAATCGGATTTTTGAAAATCCGAATTTGAACATTCAAAGTCGAATTGGAGTTTTGAAAAGCCGATATGGATTTTTGAATAATTTGAATGTGTAAATTCATATCTGTCATATACGAATCTGCATGAAAATTATACATACCTTGCGCTTAAAATACGAGATTAAAACGGAATGAATATGGGATAATACAGGATGCACAGGGGTATTTACGGAATGCATACAGATATGTATAACAGATACAAATGTTGTTGACATTTGTATCTTTAAATACGAATCTGACATCCGAATGTATGGATTCGAATGTTATGTGCTTGAATTGGATTTTATGACATTCGGATCTTAAATATTCGATTCGAATGGGATTTTATGACATTCAAATCTACTCGGATTCAAATATCAAAAATACATTCGTGTGCATATCCCTTGTCCACAGTTTTATCCGGAGCTGTTAGGGAACTCCTGGTAAGCTCTCTGGGAACCTGGGCTTTTGAATATTGCTGTGACATTCATCTTCAGAGGATTTGGCTTTTGGAAGAGTCAAAAGCCAGATCCTCTGAAGATGGACATCACAGCAATATCTGAAAGCTCAGGTTCTCAGAAGAAACCTGGAACATGGCATAACAGACCAAAAACTGCTACAAATAAGTCATATTATTTCACCTCTCAAAAATTCTGCAGCTTGGGATCTCATTGAATAGTTCAATAATTCTTTCCAATTGTCCTCTGTCTTAGAACATAATTTCCCACATTTTTTAAAATCTGTATTGTTTCATTAGATACTTATTCCATCCCAATACAATTGTAGATTTTGCGGCATATATCAACTGAGCAAATAGATACTGTTTATCCTCTCTTATTCCCCTGTTGTCACATAAAAAAAATTATTTTGGGTGTTAATTCTGCATTTATATATAAAATATTATTAATATTATTCTGAATAATTCTCCAAAACCTATTAATACTATTGCATTCCTGCCAAAGGTGGAAATAGGTTCCTCTGTGCCCACACTCATGCCAGTCAGTAAATGCAACAGGCCCTCAATCTTAAAAAATGGTTGGAGTTTTACCCAGTATCAGGAACTGACCTTCAAGAACTAGACTAGGTATCAGCAGGATCTCAGTTTGCCTAGATCATTTCAATCTGTTCTCACCAATATCAAAGTTGGGGAACAGAAATTATTTGGCTGTGAAGTTTCTGACCGTGGCCTCTGAACAATGTAGAAGAAGAGTTGGCTTTTCTTCCCCACTTTTCTCACCCATTTAAAGGGACTCAAAGCAGCTGACAAAGCTTTCTGTTCTTCTCCCCACAAGAGGTGGGCGAGGCTGTGAGAGCTCAGAAGAGAGTTGTGACCAGCCCAAGGTCACCCAGGTGGCTTCATGGAGGAGTGGGGAACCAAACTTGGTATTCCCAGGTAAGAGACCAGCTCCTCAACTACTAGACCAAACTGGCTCACAAAAGGATGCCTAGGTACTTCCTCCAGGCTGTAGAGACAGGCAGGATGCCTCAAAAGGCCATTTGTAGGAATTTGGGAGCAGGTCTTACCTTTGTCTTCTGCTTGAGATGCCCAGAAGCAATTGCTAGACAATTGTGTGAGACAGGATACTGGACTAGATGAACTGTGGCCCAGTGCAGCACAGCTCCTCTTATGTTCTTATGTGGGCATTTCCAGTGTTTAATGTCACAAGGCTGCCACTGGCAAAGAAAATGAACTGAAGTAGATCCTCCTCAGTGGCACCATTTCAGCAGTATGGTTGCTGGAAATGTAAGAGCTGTTGAGAATCGTTACTCACACTGGCTTTTTGTAGAGTTGTAAGAAGTTCTACAGTGGGATGGCAGCTGGACAAGTGTCCATATGGACAGCCCACTCATCCAGAACATTCCCTGTGCCAGAATGAGGTTCAGCTATCGTCCCATAACTGCATAGCTGGCTACTGGTTTGAGGCAGTTTGGTCTTGTTGTTAGAGTGTCTGACTCTTCTCTGATAGTCTCCTAGTTCAATTCCAAACACCTCCACGAAGCCAGTTGGGTGACCTTGGGCTAGTCACAGCTCTCTGAGCTCTCACAGCCTCACCTACATCACAAGGTGTCTGTTGTGGGGAGAAGAACAGAAGGTTTGTCAGCTGCTTTGAGTCATCTTAAGGGTGAGAACAGCAGGGTATAAAAAGTGACTCTTCTTTTAATTTGGCTTCTCTTCTTAGGTACACTGAAGGAATAATAGTTAAGAAGTTTATTTTCAAATGTTTCTGCCTGGAAAAAGAAACTCATCCTGCCAACATTGGTCATTTTTAGCAAATGAATTACCCTTTGCATGTCTTGTGAGGGTCTTGTTAGGAAGAGAGCAGAAAAAGTTCATAAGAGCAACAACTACAGTGATATTTGGATGAAAGAACCTTCCAATTAGTGTTTAGGAGAACCTAGGGGAAAACTGTGTGGTAAAAATAGCTGAAAAGAAGGAGGAGGAGGGGGAAAAAAACAGGCAAGTCCCCGAGGGCTATTGAAGATCTAATTAATGGAACCTAGCTATCAACCAATCCATGTACAAATCTCAACACGGTCTAGAAAACAGCAGTAGACATTAATGAGCCCTTTGTATAAAACTGGGAATTGAGAGTGAGCAGACACAAAGCAGGGACTAAATAACTTTTTTTGTCTGAACAAGCTTCAGCTCACGGTCACTGTCCACTGGGGACTGTTTATCTGCTGTTTGGCTGAATCTGGACAGGAAGGTGCTTTAAGCAAAGTACCCTTCTGCTCTCACTTTACGGAGACGCAATGGCTGCTTTCTAAAGCAAATGCACTGTCCTCTCTACTAAACGGTGACATGAGCTTCATCCAGATACCACTTACCTAATCTTTGGATCATCTGAAGTAAAGAACATCCAGACACTAAGGATGTGCACGAATATTCATAACATTTAAAGTTTGTACGAATTTGAAGAAATTAGGACATTCAAATTTGAATCAAATGTTTTCATACATTCATATGAAGCTTCGTATGGGATTCGTATGGGATTGAACATTTGTATCAAATTCAAGTCCCACTACATTTGAAGGGTATCTATTCGAGCAAATACAAATTTTCTTGCATTCAATTCAATATGAATTAAATACAAAACAAAAAACAAAACTCGTGCACATTCCTACCAGATGCACTTCATTCCAGATTATCCAAACAATGCAGATTAAGTAAGTGCAGTCCGGATGAAGTAGATCCAGATTAAGGGAAGCACCCATTCCTTAGATCTGAGGGATTTTCGCATTACTCCCGTTCCGTTTGGAACGGGAGTAGGACGGGAAGCCTAAGACAGCTCACGACGCTTTGAGCATTCACACAGAAAGGCATTCCGGAGCGCCCGTGTGCGAATGCTCAAAGCGCCGTGAGCTGTCTTAGCTGGCAAACGACGGCAAGGGGCGGGGAGACAGCTGAGGAGGCTCCCGCAGCCGGCGCTGGCTGAAAACAGCTTATTGTCAAAGCTGCGCCGGCAGGGGAGGCAAGCCCGCGGCTGTTAGGGAGAGAGAAGCATGCGCGAATGCTTCTCCTCCCGAACGCCTGCGGGCAGTTCGTGCGCGCCCGAACGCATGTAGAGCAGTTTAAAGCGCTCTACATTTGGAACGCGCGGAAGACAGCTCCGGACATGCCGGGACGAAAACTCGGCCGCAGCAAAGCGAATGCTGCGCCCGAAGCTGTCTCCCGCACGTTCCAAACCCCCATGTGCGAAAACATCTCAGGATCCTCTTAGATCTGGGTTAAAGGAGCTCAGTGGAAAAAAAAACCCACTGAGTGGATTCTCCCTTTAGGTCAGAAAGATGATCACCTGATTTCCACTTCCACTATGACCCTCATTCATTCATAAAGGCCATTCCTCCATGTGCTTTTGGGGGGGGGGGCTGAGAGCTGCTCCCTGTAATATTTAAAATGAATGTGATTTTTTTTTTAAAGAGGGGGGTGTATGTGGCTTCACACAATGCTACAGCTAAAGCTACAGATTTCTCAGTTCAGGATTTCTCCATTGTAGCTGCACAGTACTTGAAGGGCTCCCTTGTCTTAAGTCCCCTTCTTAAAAATTTTTAATAGGTCACTTCAGAAATAAATTTAAATGATGTAATGCAGATGTTAACCTTTTAAAAAGTCTTAATAGCTTCTGTTCTTTATTGCTTTCTTTGGATGATGGAAAGTGTACACCCGTATGCATGGAGGGGAGAACAGGCCTACTGTTGTGCCAGTTCCTAACTTCAGGCAACTTAGCCCTGACCTCTGCTGGGCAGCAGAAACTATAGGTGTCTCCAGACATAAATAAAAAATGTGAAGCTTACCTTTTCTGCAGTGTTAAGAAAGTTCATGGGAAGAATGGATCATTCTCACATTCTGCCAATGCTTTAGGGCAGCATCCAAGGCTCTTCTGACCATGTGGTCAGCCCCTTCCTCTTTTAGAGGCCTGTTGCTTCTCTGAGAGGCCTGATGTTCCCTGGCAGGGGTGAACTTCCATCAGATCTCACAAGATCTTGCCCAAACACCAGGAAAATGCAAAAGGAAAATCCGCAGCCGATGTTCAGAATAGGTCAGTAGCATTTTATTTTATTTTATTTTTTGCTGCAGAGCATTGGGCTTTTCTTTGCAAAAGGACTGCAAGGCATTCTAAAAGATGTCTGGTCCTTTGACTGCAGCTCTGCAGCACCTGCTAAGTATATGTCCTGTCTGGATGCACCCTATGAGTATACAACTTGTGCAAATTGATTTATTCAGTGAAATAAAATAAAGGTTTTTACCTTTGCAAGGACTCTGCTGCCGCCAGAGCACCCCTGTTCCCTCCCACACCATTTTCCTTTTGTATCTTGTCTCTTTAGATTGTAAGCCTGAGGGCAGGGACCTGTCTAAGATTAATATAATATTGTAACCCACCCTGAGACCTTTGGGTATAGAGCGGGATAGAAATACAAACAAACAAACAAACAAATAAATAAATAAATAAAATCAGCCTCTGTTTCTCATAGTCTCCTACATCTTCACCAATGGTGTAGCCTCTCTTATAATAGTCTCTATGATATAGTAATTCTTTTTCTTTCTTTCTTTCTTTCTTTCTTTCTTTCTTTCTTTCTTTCTTTCTTTCTTTTATTCTTTCTTTCTTTCTTTCTTCTTGCATTTTTATCCTGCCCATACCTGTAGGTCTCTGGGTCATTTTCACATTCACTTTGCTTGGAGTGGGTTAGCTGTTCATTGCTAATGTGTCCCAGATCAAGCACGACAGGTTCTGTCTGCATTGCAAGGGTGAGGATACTGTCTGTCCCAAACCAACACCAACAGCAGTGTGAAGGCACCATAGATATCCCAGTCCACACAACTGAATCTCCACCCAAGGAACCACCACCCCTGCCAACAATTGACCAAAGCCCCATCATACATATGTCACGCCATGTGCACAAGGGCAGGGCTGAACAGAAGAGTCTTCAAAGGTAGCATGCCTACCTCTGTGCTGGGTTCTCTAAAATGTTCTTCAAAGTTCTCATAGGTTTTGAAGATGGAGCTATGGAATTTTCCTTGTTCTGAACTGCGTGTGGAAGCACCAAACCCTGGACTGGGACAAATTGGCTTGTGGTGGTTGGAGACTTCCTCTTCAGGTCTTTTCTCTATTGCACAACACTAGAACCAGGGGGCACTCTATGAAGCTGATGGGTAGGAGAATAAGGTCTGACAGGGGGAAGTATTTCTTCACCCAGAGGGTCATCGGCTTATGGAATGTGCTGCCGGAAGAGGTGGTGACAGCTACCAGTCTGGATGGCTTTAAGGTAGGGTTAGACAAATTTATGGATGACAGATGTATCAATGGCTACTAGAACGAATGCCTAGGTGCATCCTTCAGGCTGAGGCGGGGAGGAACTGGGGTGCTTCTAAGGCCATCTGCTGGGAGTCGAGAGCAGGAGAAGGTTTGTCCTTGTCTCTGCTTGAGATGCCCATGAGCATTTGGTGGGCCACTGTGTGCGACAGGATGCTGGACTAGATGGGCTGTGGCCTGATCCAGCAAGGCTTCTCTTATGTTCTTATTTTCTAACTAATCCACCATGCTTCACAATGATTCGCTCAATTTGTTAGAACAGCCCTTGGTATGGGTTTGCTTTGAACCATTTTCTTTCAAACTACAGAGTGGTTCCAGTCACCTGAAAACTATATGAACCATTCAGTTCACTGCAAACTGTGAAATGAGCAAACCAGCAAGCCACATCTCTAGTACTCAGGCCTGAAATAGTGAAAGTAAGAAACTGTATAGGAAGAAGCTCCTGGAGGTGACACCAAGCTGCTTCAGCCTTTCAGTGAAACAAGAGAAAACTGTCTTTAATTCTGCTGGGAGTCATGAGGACAGCACCTCTTTTTGCTATCCAAAAAGCTGAAGCAAAGATAAAATGCTCAAAGCTACCTTGAATCAGTGCACTGCAAGGTCTTGTTTGCTATATGTGCTCATACCAATGTTCCCCTATGGGCAGCCCTTTTGGATGTGAATTTGTTTGAATCTTCATGTTTTCATTGTTCTAAAGATGTTATCATGTTGCATTGCAATTGTGTTCCAAAAGTCTTAAAGTTCTGAAAGTTGCCTGAGGGCTTTTAGGGGGTAAGAAAGAATATACATACTAATATATTTGATATATTCATGGGATCCTGACACCACTCAGACATAGCTACTAATATGTAGACTCTGTGCTGTTTGAGTATCACCACCAGGAATGGCTGACAAATTGGCACTTGTGAGATGGTGCAGTTGTACCATGCTGATGCATATGGTGGATAGTGACAAACCTGTCTGACATAAGAATGCATTAGGAAATCTAGGGTGTTTTTCCACTGTCACTAGAAGTACCCATTAAGTACCTATTAATGGGTACATAGTGGCATTTTTGTACCCATTAATGGGTACTTAGTGGGTACTTCTAGTGACAGTGGAAAAACACCCCTAGTCTTAAGGTTAACAGAGCATGAATCACTTTTCTTTTTTCTCTCTTCTCTATACTCTTTAATAAAATAACAACAACAACAATCATCATCATCATCAATAGTTGAACTTGAGAAGTTCACAAAATATCAAGATCCAGAGATCAAGATTGAAAAACTATGGCACAACTGATCCATTGTGGTCCAAAACAACAAAGATATAGAGAACCAGGCTGATGAGGCCCAGGAACAGCAGCCACCTCAAGATTGATAACAACATAACTTCCACTTCCGACACTGATGCCAAGAAAACCCTAAAGCACAAGATGGCTAAGAGACTAAGGTGGACCGATCCACCAGCTGAGAACATGTCTGCTCCTGAGGCCGAGCATGGCAAGGCTGAGTAAAGGCCGGCTTATCGTCTCTACCATCATTCAGTTTAGTCATCAATGAAGAGAGAAAATTTGAAATAAAGAGAATATGAAAATTCCAACAATTAGAAATGAACTGAAGAATTGGAACTGAAGACCTTAAGTACCTGCTTTTTGCTCTTGACCAGATAATGAACTATCTGCATTATCTATGCAGCATGGTGTTTTTATTATTTTTACCTAAAGTAGTGTCCTTTTGGGAGTAACAAACATGCTTTTAAAGACCTGGTTTTTTATCCATACAACTTTAAAGGCTTTAAATTGTTTCGTATCTGGTCAAGTTAAGATCTTTAAGAACCCCTTTTAATATGTATGTAATACTATTATCATTAAGAGTGTCCCTGTTCCCTCCCACACCATTTTCTTTTCTTTCTTGTCTCTTTAGATTGTAAGCCTGAGGGTAGGCACCTGCCTAAGATTAGTATGATATTGTAACCCACCCTGAGACCTCCAGGTATAGGGTGGGATAGAAATATAAATAAATAAATAAATACATACATACATAAATACATACATACATAAATACATAAATAAATACATAAATACATAAATAAATAGTGGTTATTAGCACACTGGTTCTCATCTCATATCAAAAAAACCCTTGGTTGGCACTTTGAACATCTGCATATTTTATTTATTTATTTACATTTCTATCCCACCCTATACCCTAAGGTCTCTGGGCAGGTAACAACTTCTAAAATCCAGCATATCAAAAGAAACGTATTCTAAAACAATAATGACCATCAATAGCATTTAAATCCAACACATTAAAAATTATTATTATTATTATTATTATTATTATTATTATTATTATTATTATTATTATTATTATTATTATTATTATTATTATTATTATTATTATATTTTATTTGTTTACTGTCCAGCTTTATAACAGGATGAGATGTAATTTCCATCTGATGGTTTTAAACATGTGTTTGATGGATTTCACACATCATTCCTGGAAACCTTCTGTGCCCTTAAAAGCAGCCTATAAATTATTTAAGGCATATTTTTCATATTAGTTCATGGAGGGAAAAGAATGCTCTTCTTATGAGCTTATGACACCCCTGCTCACGTAACGCTAAGCTTCACCTAATCAACAGAATAATCTGATATATACTGTATATACTAAGCCCATTCTATTTAATAGCTGTGCTTGAACTGATAATTATTTTATATGTCATTGCATTTGTCCTCTGAGACAAGACAGCTTTCAGTATATGTCATTAATCTGTGATGGCAAAAAAAAAAAAAAGGTACACACATTATTTGCCCCAAACCAAGCTTCTTGGGTATATAATACTAGTGATTTACTGTTTGAGCAACCATATTCAAATTTTAGGGGCTGCTCCAGCATCTGAAAACTTTCAGTCAAATCTTTTGAGTCTATTTACACCACCATTACTGGGGAGCTCTGGGGATACCCCAGTATGGTGCATCTACACATACCCTAGAAGCAACTCCCTGCAAGCTGGAGTGCTCCCCATGCGTATAGTTGTAGAGCAGTTTTTAATTGCTCTACACTTATCCTATCTGCTGGACTAGGATAGCTCAGAACAGCTCTCTTCACACTTCTTCTGGGCAAATAGAACCTGGTAAGGGTCACTGGAGCAATGGTTTTGTGCATGTCCATTGGTGCTGTTGCAGCAGTGACATGATAACCTCTAGGATGGAGGCTGTCATCTTGATTTGCACCTCACCACATATGTGCAGCCCCCATTAGGCCACAAGAGGGAGATGTGCACCTTTTTGCATCCCTGCCTTCACCAATCTAACCACCATTGGAACACCAGTAGACCAGAAAACAACAACAACAGGTCTACTGGTGTCCCAGTGCAGACGGCAATTTTGGACATCTAGACTGGGACATTCTCCATCCCAATGTGAATGGATTAGCCCAGAGAGAGAGGGAGGCCTCTCTCTTCCATACTAGGATGTGGAAGAGAGGTGTCTGAAGAGGGCCATGCTACACCATGGACCAGTCTCCAAGTAAGTGTGAAAATGTACTGGCTAATTAATGTATATGCCCAGTTGGTGTGAACCTTCTCAACCTTGAAATGTGTTCACTGTTTCTCTGTTTATCTTCTGAAAAGAGCCTGAATTTGCTTTCCATATGTCAAAAATATTTAACATATTTGTTTAACCATCTCCTTGTCTACTCTTTGGCTTCCTGGGAAAATATGATCACAGACAATTTTAATATTTGTTAAAATGGATATGTAAATAACGGACCAAAAACACCAAACCAAAGGGTTCTGCCAAAAATTTTTTTTAAACAGAATAAAATATGTACCACTCCCAAATATATATATATATATAATTACTACAAGGGTAGCAATACCCCACTGGAAGATTTATAAATGCTGAAAATAAAACAATTAATATAATCCTAGTAAAAACTTAAAAAATAAAACACAATTAATATAATCCTAGTAAAAACTTTAAAAACTCAAGGCCAAACGCATTTCGACACCAGTCTTCATCAGTGGCCTATACATATAAAGAATGTTTTAAAATTGTCAATTATCAAGTACTCAGCTCACACAACGTGAGTCTAGTTCAATGACTGGTGTCAAAACACATTTGGCCTTGAGTTTTTAAAGTTTTTACTAGGATTATATTAACTGTGTTTTATTTTCAGCATTTATAAATCTTCCAGAGGGGTATTGCTACCCTTGTAGTAATTATACTGGTTTTTTTGTGCTTCCAGAGTGCATTTATTTCTTTATTTCTTTATATATTTGCTTTTTTATATTTGGGAGTGGTACATATTTTATTCTGTTTAAAAAATTTCTTTGGCAGAACCCTCTGGTTTGGTGTCTTTGGTCTTTTTACTTGGGTTCTGGTCTTTAGGGACATGTGTTGGTATGTAAATAACGGGGCATCAAATTCTTGGAAGTTTTAACATTCTTTAAATGGAGATTAAACCTCTCCTCCTCCCCCTTGTTCTGTTCCAACCTCTTCCCAACATTTATTTACTTTTAAAAACCTATATTCATAAAAGGGTAAATTGTTGTACAGTTAAAAATAACACCACTTTGCTTGAATATCAATAAAGTGGTTTCCAGTAAATGAAGCAATTTGAGGAAGGTCTGTTGTCATGATCCCTAAGAGGTATTAAACTGGACCGTTAAAGGCTGGGGGTAAAAGGCTTCAAGAGTACACTTTAGCAGAATTAAGCAATATACTTACAAAGGGCAAAAGTAGTTTTAGTAAAATATGGCTACCTAAAAGCTTTTCTAATAAAATCAGCTATAAACATAATAATATTTCCTGCTTTTTTTCTTTAAATCACTGAAAATGAAACAGATTTATCTGAAGACTTTAAAAATGTAACGGGCATGTTGGGTTGGTTTGATCAAGATAGAGAAGATCATTGCATAATAAAAGAAAACTCAAAACAGAAGGGGTTCTTTTTGAGCTAGTCAAATCACTCAGTTCAAGTCAAATTGGATCATTGGACAATGTTTTGCCATTGTACAGTATTTAAAAGGCTTCTAATGCCATTTTATTTTTATGCTGGCCAATGAACAGGGTTCAAGCATGTTTGAGTTTAAACCAAAACACACATGATTTGGTTCAATTCAAAATGAACCACAAATTTGAAGAGCTGGGGATTGGCAGCACTATTTTACAGATGTTCTGATTCTTTCTTAGTGAACAGGTCTAATCAGTGTATGGAGTGGTGATGGAGCTATACCCTCGGAGCTCATATTTTGGCTAATTTCTTTCACCAAAACTTTTAAATACCTACATGAAACCCCTGGGAAAGATAATCTGTTGTCATAAGGTGAGGTATCATCAATATGCTGATGACCTTCAAATATATATTTCCACTCTCAGCTATTCCAGTGATGCTGTAGGTGTGATCATCCAATGCCTGGAAGATGAAGGATGGAAGATGAAGGAGATGGAGTGATTAGAAACATACTCAGGGTCTATCATTCCAAGTCTGAATCACTATGGCTAAGTGCCCCACCTGAACTACAGGGGGAAAAAACCGTGAAATTTATTTAGGGTGGACAGTTTTCCCTTACAAGGACAAGGACCATGACCTGAGTGTCCTTATTGACCCCCTTCTTCTGTTTCCACAGGAGGTGGATTCAGTTGTTAGTGGGACTTCTGCACATCTTTGTCTGGTGCAACATCTATTACCTCATCTTGACCAGCAGGCACTTGTCTCAGTGACTAACCCTTGTTATCTCATGAGTGTGGATTACTATAGAACATACTACCTAGGAAGACCTTTGACAGTGATTGGGCGACTCCTCTGCTTTTGTCACTGCATGGAGCCTAATTTAAAGTGTTGACATGAACCTTTACAGCCCTAAAGGATTGAACGCCAGGATATATCCAAGTCGGTCTGTCTCACCAAGCTTGTATCTGTCTCATGTGCTTGGATCATCTGTTAGATCCTAAATTTCTTGGCCCTGTGAGGTAATAAGAACCAGGGCAAGGAAAGAGCCTTTTTAGTTGTGTGTCCGTCCCCCCCCCCCCCCGCTTCTCTGGAGCTCACTTTCAAATGAGATCTGGGCAGCTCCACAATGGCCCTGTCCCCATGCAATTGAAAGTCTGCTGGAACTCTTCTTTTGCCTCTGAGCGGCCCCATTCCAGACTTTACAAGGCGCTTAGGGAGCTTAGGAAAGTGAGACACCCGCGATAAAATATGTGCACTTTAAAGAAGAGTTCCAGCGCTCTTTCAGCAATTCGTGGGTTTTGCTCGCTATATCTGCCTTGAGGACGCTCCGTGGCAAAAGGGGCGGGGATTGCTTGCCTGCACACACAGCCAAAAAGCATTCACACATCTGAGAAATGCAGCAGGTTCGCTTCCTTTCCTTTGTAAAAAGAGCCAGAATTGCAACATTGTTATCAAGTGATCTGTGAAAGCCTTAAAAGAGAATGAGCGAAGGATCACGCTGCCGATGCCTGCAGCCGCTGACTTTGCCAGGGCAGAAAGCCTTTTCTAACAGAGAACTGAGTGAAAGTAAGTGCTGAAAGTGAATGAATGAGCGATCATCTGCCTTTGCTAGGGGCAGGAAGCCATTTCAGGAGACAGAGATCTGGCTATTTTTCCTTTTAACAAGAGAGGGGGCGTGGGAAAAAGATGCCCGGAAAGAGAAGAGGCTACCATGGGGACGGAAAGTCCGTTTAGATCGCGGCTACCATGGGGCCGCTTATTCCGGAAGTGGAGGGGACTTTTAAAGTCAGCTATAACATAGTGACGGCAGAGGAAGCCGAGAGGGGCTAATAAGTCTTTTGGGGACAGGGCCAATGTTTAGTAATTCTTTTTAAACATACCTTTTAAACACATCTCTTGGCTACCAGTTGATAGTGTGACCACAATTATAATGGTTTTATTCTTGTATTTATCCTGAGCTTACACTTTATTTGTAAACCATATAAAGTGGCACAGAGGTCCAATAAATAAATAAATTCTTGCATTCTTTTGGATGCAATCAGTACTAGTTATTTTGGCATTATCTTACTGTGCTCCAAAGAATTTACCTACTGTGTAAAACTTATCCTTTAATAATATTATCATAATCTCACTTATGACACTTTTTTAGATTCAAAGTGTGTCTGGCTTTACTCAAGAACATAATACTGCAGCATTAAATTTGAATGGGAAGGAATATTATGCTTCTTGGAAGTTAGAATTAAATGTACACTTAAGCTTATATTTTCCCTCTTTTCTCAGCACTATGGATACTCAACCAAAACTACTACATACTAATAGTCTGGCTGTATTGTGTACACAAATGCACACACACCTAGCTTTTTTGTGAACATGCAGTAACGTATGGGGATTTATACGTTCAATGTTATTTATAATTTTCCTACATGTTGATTTATTAGGCTTCACTTTTTGATATGTATTTCTATTATAAAAATATTTCACAGGAATATCCAACACAGTATGCTTTCTGTTGTGTGACTTGGAATGCCTATGGTTGTTCCTTCCCTTTGTCTGTTTAATCTTAGAAACTGAGTTTGGAAAAGACACACCCCAACAGGGTTCCGGTATCAAGGAAAGCCTTCAAATACTATTGCACTCTTTTGTTATGCCAGGCATGAATAACATCTTGATTTGTCTTCTGGAGCAGCCCTTTTAGTGGTTTTGGTTTTGGCAAACACTGCTAATTTTGGCAATGGTAGGAAAAGAGGTGGAGAATAGGAAGAATAGAACCGGTGCTCTAGTGGCCAGAAATCTGACAAAAATGCTAGCTCAAAAGTGCCCTATCCGTTATGTCTATAGTAGGAAAGGGAACAAATTCTCATGCCCTGGTACTCTGCACACATGTGTCGTATCTTGAGCCAAAGCCACAACATCTGTCATGCTCAACAGCAACTCTGGAAACCACCAGTCAGTCAACATAGCACCCTCGCCCTTGGTTACATTTGCAGGAGATACAGGAAATGCAGGATGCATCTTCAGTTATCTGAAAGGGTGCCTTCACAAAGGTATTAAGAAGCCACATCTAGGGATGTGCAAGAATGTTTTTTTAACATTCTTTTCAAGTCACTTCAAATACTCAAAAATTCATTTTGATTCTAATTATTTAAATTTGAATTTAACAAAATTCAATTCGAATTAAGTAAATTTGAATATGTTCGTTTGAATTTTTGATTCGAATTTGCACTTACAAATGTTGACAACATGCATAGATGCCCATACACATCTTCCCAACATCTGTACACATCCGTACGCTTGTGTATGCATCCCGTAGTTATCCCATATGCAGCCCGTTTTTGACCCCTATGGATGCGTACAAATGTGTACAAATGCAGGAACGGTGCAGATCTTTAAGTACATATCATGTACAAACCTATACAACAGACAGATGTCCAGATAATTCAAACAAATAGATCCAAAATTCAATTTGAATTTGAATGTCAAAATTCAGCATATTTGATCTAATTTTGAATGCCTACGAATATTCGTACACATCCCTCGCCACATCTGTACTTGTGATGGCAAGAAGTGCCCCAGGGGAAGCTTGCCACCCCGATAATGGTCTTCCATAGTAAGATGCATGTTGCAATCCTGAAAAAAAACAAAACTTGTTTGCTTCTATTCCAAAATGGAGTTGTATCCTGAAATGTCTTTTATACCTGATTTCACACCACATAGGCTATTTTAACCCAAACAGTTTGCAAAAGGTTCAAACTGTAAAAAGAAAAATACGTAGGCTTGCAAGTCTGTGTCTTCCACCCCCAGGACTTATCAAGAGGCAGATCTGTGCAATTGTCCAATATTGAACAAAATTTCACAAAACTGCACAAAATTGTTCAGTACCATAATACTGCCCAATAGTTGCAATTGGGCAAATCTGCATCTTCACAAGTTTGGTGGGGACAACACAAGCTTGCAAACTTGCAGACTTGCACACTTGTTAATAATTAAAATATAATTGGTTCCACAGAAATACATATTGAAAAAGCCCTAATTAAAGGGCAGCTATGGTCAAATTAGACTTGTTTGTATCAAACTATTTAATTTGATCTCATTCAGTGGAAGAGCCCTGGTTGGTTTGATCAAACCACCCTCTTTCAAACAGGGGTTGGTTGGTTTGAACTGAACAGGGTCAAACTGAACAGTTTGATTCAAACTGTTATAAAACAAATTGAATCTGCATCTCTACTAATTAGAAACAGATAGCATAGCAATTTACAGTAAAACATCCTCTCCCTTTGTGAGACATTTTTCCTCAGGGTTGCCCAGAAAGCCTCACCTTTATCTTTCTATCTCAAAATCTTAATGAAAATATCACAATAAATCACAATCCCTGCCCCATATCAGCAAGTCCCATAGGACGTAATATATCTCAGCTGCAATTGCAATGAAAAATAGCATATGAAAAGCATTGAACTAAACATCCTGTGTTTCCATGGGTCAAGGCCCTCTTCTATGATTCCATACACCCTCAGGCTACCTCCAGACATTGCTTATTTACTCTGCAATTTATTAATTTATCGGTATAAATCACACCCAGAATTATTACACACTGTCTATACATCACATCGATACCCTGGGTTTTATCATTTCCATAGCAATGGAGTGACATTACAGCTGTGAGATTTTCTTCCCATATGACCTAACCTTCCCAGTATATCATGTGAAGTATTTCCAGGTAACAACAGGTCATAGTGAACTCTTGCTGTATGTTTCATGCAGCAATCTCTAGATAGAATGACAGAATATGGTCCTATGACAGTTCGTTCTACTGGAATAATAATAACCCAGTAAATTGGGTCCATATTCCAGGACTCTGCAGCACCAGGTTCACATCTGACAAATCAGGTAAATTTATGAAATAATTACAGATTTTTGACCTTGTCTGGAGGCAACCTCAGTGGCTCATTTAATTCATGCCATGCATTAGTTATCATTTAAATGTCAAAGGTCCCTATATCAGAACATTTCCCATTCTGAACACCACCTGGGGTGTTTTCACATTTTCCTTCCCATCTGCTGGATGGGAAAGGAGCACTTTGTGTGCTAGTCAACTTTGGTTGGCACACACACACTTACATATTAACCTTATTGGATCCAGGGTCCCATCCTCCTCTGGGTGCCGCCATTTTGGCTGTGGTGCCCTCCACAACAGTGTGTGCATCAGTGCTGTTGCCCTGATGATGCTGGCTCTCTGTGCACATGCAGTTGCATCTTTGGTTGTCTGAGATGCCAGTGCGCTTGCACAGCACTTCAGACAACACTGGTCATTGCCCAGATGCTTAAGGTAAGTCTCTGGTTAACATGTGGAGGAAGATTTCATGCTCCAGCCATAATCAACAATTAGTGCACTTCTTGGTGAGGCAGGCATGCTTGGAGGCTGTAAGCCTACTCCATGTGTGGATGCTTGGGTGTTTTTCAACTGTCACTAAAAGTGCCCATTAAGTACCCATTAATGGGTACGAAAGGTCATTTTTGTACCCATTAATGGGTACTTAATGGGTACTTCTAGTGACAGTGGAAAAACACCCCTTGTGGTGTTGCCCATTCCCCAGCGCAAGCTGTCTTGCACTGTTTACCCCTGTCTTTTATTCCTGTAAGGGTCTTTTATAATTTTAAAATCCTGGTAGCATGCTTTATATTTCTGGTAGCGGGTTGTGGTTTATTTAAGCCTCGTGCCCACAAGCAAACACCAGCAATGCTTAATTCCTTCACCCCACCTGCCTGACACTCATAACTCTTGTCTCCAACCTACTGGCTGTTTATTTCCCTTAGCCTCAGCTTCCTTGGTTTATATATAGAGAGGACTTTGTAACTGTCTGGTTAGACTATAGAGAAGCAGAGTTAGACTATGGGTTAGACTATAGAGAAGCTGGCAAAGTCTCTTCAGAGAAACAAAATAAAAAGCTTTATTCTTTACAACTGTGTTTTGAAGAAGAATACAAGTATTTCAGTTCACAGGCACACAAATTAACTCCTTAACTTCACAATCCTTTTTCCTTCTACCCCTTCTGGCTTTATCCCCAGCCTAGAAGGTCTGGACCTATGCAGTTTAACCTGCCTTCTCCCCAGAACCCCAAAGTATGGACAATTGTGTCTTCTTGCAGGCGGGTTTTATACCCCTTCACCAGAGGTAACTCGACGCCTGATTGGTTGAGAGCTCTCTTCCCCGTCCTGTTATGCTAATAAGGGAGGTTTCGCCCCCTCTTTACCTGCTCAGGCTGTCTGATTGAACTTCCTTGCTTATTCCGCATTGAATGCGCCTTCACTACAGTTTTTAAATTACATCACCCAGCATTGTGAAGAGCATCACAATGCTATTCACCAGAAGTTCACTAATTGTGCACTAGAGGCCATAGTGCAAATAGCTTTCTGATCTTGTTTGAGACACAGCATAACCCCCCAAAATAAAGAAGGCCCCAATAAGTACTTCCTTCCTATCTGTAAGGTATTGCTTCTGACCTGGACATAAGCCATGACATAAGCCAGTTTGATCATTCTTTTTCAGCACGGGCAGACTGGAATGTGAAGTTCTCCCAGAGGCCTATTCGCACTTGGCTGTATTTTGGAATATATCTCAGGACAGGGTGTTCTTGTCCACATGCTAATGCAGACTCTGGCAGGCCTCATCTGGGGCATCCTATAGTCTGCACTAGCATGTGGACAGCAGACGCTTATTCCAAGATATATTCCAGAATAAAGCCAAGTGCGAATAGACCCCAGGTCAGTAAAATGGTTAAGGACATATTGTCAGAAAAGTGACTGTGAAAAGCTTCTAATTCTTTAGTTGCTATTCTCCAAGATAATGCTCATAAGCACATAAGAACACAAGAGGAGTCCTGCTTGCTCAGACCAAAGTCCAGCATCCCATCTCATAAAAAGGCTCCCCATTTGCTTCTGGGCATTCTTGAGCAGAACATAAGGGGAAAACTCTCACCTGTTTGCAATTTCCAGCAAATGGTGTTTAGAGGTGAAACTTAGGGCCTTTTCTGGTGAAACACTTTTAAAGGGGAATCCGTTCCAAACAGGAATGGTTTCTCAGAGACCCCGCGCGTACGCACACGCGTGGGGCAGCGGTGGCAGGGCCGGATGTGGAAATGGTTTGGGGTGGGTGCTGTGCGAGTGCACCAGCGCCCATTCCAAACCGGCCCTGCCGGCGCGTGCCTAGCTGTCAGAGAGGCAGAGCGCATGCTCTGCGACTCTGACAGGTGGGCGAGTCTGGCAGCCAGCTTCCCTGCCTTCCCTCTGCCAGAGAACCGACGATCCTCCATTCTCTGGCAAGGGTAAGGCACCCCCTACTCCTACTCTCACCCCCACCGCACCGAGAGTCCCTCCAACTTACCCGATCGTCTGAGGCTGGCAGCCCAGGATTACATTTCCCAGCATCCCTGGGGTGCTGGGACCGGCAGGGCTGTGGCGTGCGCATGCGCAATTGGCGCCGGCGCTGCCAGCCTCAGAATTGAGCTGCAGACAATCGGATAAGTCGGAGGGACTCTCGATGTGGTGGGGGTGAGAGTAGGAGTAGGAGCTGCCTTACTCTGGCCAGAGAACGGAGGATCGTCGGTTCTCTGGCCAGGGGGAAGGCAGGGAAGCTGGCTGCCAGACTCGCCCACTTGTCAGAGTGGCAGAGCATCCGCTCTGCCTCTCTGACAGCTGGGCATGCGCCGGCAATCCGGCTTTTCCCCCTCCGGTGCGGAAACGTTAGTTTCCAAACTGTTTTAAGGGGAAAAGCCAGATGTAAGACCTGATTTTTTCAGGTCTTACATCTGGGTAGGATTCGGCGGCAAAACTGGTTTAAACAACCATTTTTGCCTGCCGATATGCGGATGTGGTGTCCTCAAAGGGACCCTAATTGGGTTCCCTGTGTGGATCCCACATCCAAATCCTTCCCCGAACTGGCTCTAAATGCCTGTGCGGAAAGGCCCTTCGACATTCATCCTAGTAGCCATTGATACACAAGGGCTCCAAAATTTTATTCAGTCCCCACATTCAGCCTAGTAGAGGTCAGCACCATCTTTGGTGATAAATTCCATAGACAGATGTCATATTTGTCAGTGCTAACTTTCCTGCCAGTCAGCTTTGTAGAGTGTCCCTTGGTTCTAGTGTGGTGCAATAAGGGAAATAGTGTTTACCCACCTTTTCCACACCATCCATGATTTTATATACTAGAATCAGTTCAATGTTCAAGGCTGAGGAGGTCTAGACATTCTAGTCTGATTTCATAAAGGAATTGTTCCAGCTCCCTCATAATTCTGCTTGCCTTTTCCCCATACCTTTTCCAGTTCTACACTATCCTTTCTGAGGTGTGTTGACCAGAATTGTATATAATATTCCAAATGTCTCCTCACCATAAATTTATAAAGAGACACAATGACACTTGCTGATTTAGTTTCTGTTCCCTTCCTAATTATACCTAGCATTGAATGTGCTTTTTTCACTACTACTGTGCACCGAGTCAATATCTTCATACTGTTCACCAGAATCCCAATGTCTTTTTCCTGGCCTACCACAGAAACCTCAGCCCCCATCAATTTAAAGATGTAGGCTGTGTCCAGACATGTTTATACTGCACAGAGGAATACACAGTCCCAACTGAAGCTTCATACATGACGATCAATGGATCATTGTGGGACTGTGCACTTCCCTTAATGCTGGATCAAGGACGCTCACTGTGCAATATAAACAAAATCCAAAGCTTCCCTCCAGTGTAGACAGAACAGTGAGAATAGCAAGACAAGAGCAGGAGGGGCAGCTCGAATTTGATTGGCTGCCTCAACCCATGTGAAGGTGCGCACCAACTCAGCTCTTGCAGCTCCAATAGGGAAGCTACAGAGCTGCCTTTCCTGTTGGTATGTCTGGTCATCGCTGCACAGTAATGTAAGTAAGTAATTCTGGAGGGAGCTGTAGTTGGGTTTTTTCCCCAATCTGCATTATTCTCTTTGCTTTGTAAGTTATTTGATGTCAATGGATTCAGAACTGTTCACACTTGCCTTCAGGGCACACATTTGGGTTGCTCCATCCACACACCAGAGGCCTATTCACACGAGGGCTGGAGGGTGTAGAATGCCCTGGGATGGAGCATTCACTTTGCTGAGCTCTCAGCTCGTCCCAGGGTGCCCACACACATTCTAGGTGTAGAGCATGGGCAGTTACATTTGAAAGAAAGAAAGAAAGAAAGAAAGAAAGAAAGAAAGAAAGAAAGAAAGAAAGAAAGAAAGAAAGAAAGAAAGAAAGAAAGAAAGAAAGAAAGAAAGAAAGTTGTATGCACCAACATTTGTTAACCAATGCATCAACTGCATTCCTCTGATCTCATTTTATTGTTCTAGAATGTTTTGCTACAATCCCCCTCCCTGTCCTTAGGGGTATCACAGTATATTTGTTCAAATGTGTACATTACAACAAGGCACACACACACAGGAGCAGGCCAAACCAACCTAATCTTAACAAGCCAGCATCTTTCACTCTCCCAGAAAGAATTAATTTTTACCTCCAGGCACCTGACAAATGACTCAATGAACCTAATATAATAAAGGTTTGTGAGTTTACTTGATAAAAATTGCTGGCACTCTTCTTTAAATCTCTTGAGTGTGAAAGCCGAGCTAATAACAGACTATTGTGCAAGCATCTGAGTTTTGCTTGTAGCTTACTCATCTGTACAGGTCCCCTTCCTGCTTTTCCTTTAAATGAGAGTGATTGGATCTGGGGAAGGTTGGGGAAAGAATAAATGAAATGGGCAAGTTTCCTGGGAATGGAGAAAGATTGTACCATCAAAACATACAAATGATTAAAAAAAAAATCCAGGCAAAAGGAAACCTTTGAAGATAACACAGGCAGCATCTCAAATGCCAAGAAGAGCAGCTGAATGCAGGGTTCAGATGTTCTTTCTTTGTATCTAAAATTCTATTTTCATTGTTTACATGCGTGTGTTCATCACTAAGGTTTTGTGTTGGTTCTGTATAATTAGGAGCTTAAGTTGAGAATGAATATACCCGCAAGCACCATTAGGTTTCTCACTTAAATCAGTGGTTGCATGCTCTGAAGAAATACCTTGTGATTAAGTGATAATCCAGGGAACTAGGTGGATATCAGCTTTCCTAAGCTGGTTTGCACAAAGGCAAAATGCATTCACCTGCAGTGATAGATAACAGCTTGACAAACATTAGAAACGGCTCTTCAATGAAGAATGGAAGCAAAATTACTAGAAGGGGAACAGTGGGTTTTTTTCCTCCATTAAATAATATTTGTTTTCCTTCTCTTTTGTTTGTTGTTTGTTTGTTTTATTCAAAATGAGGCATTTCTATTTTGAATTTCTGCAGAAGGTCAAATACTTTGCCCTTTCGTCACAATATGAACTGCTCACTGATGTTGCCATTTGTAGTAAGGATCTGCTATATTTTGAACCACATCAGTCTATTTTTGCTGGTGATGTGAGGGTTCTTTACTGTTCTTTCTGACTTGGCTTGTTGCTCAGTGCTCCTGAACTGGGATGGTCCAGTGCCAAAGTCAGCATTACACATGTCCCTCATCTCCGGGGAAGGAAAGAAACAATTCCCATCTCTAATCCACATTTTCTAGACCAGAATGTGAAGGCCATGGTCACACTTTCTCTTTAAAACTTCACTCCGTCTTCAGTTTCACTGCTCATACCTTTTCGTTTCTACTTGTTTAATTTGTGGACTTTCCATTCAGGTTGTTTCAGACATAACGAAAGGGGTGCCACAGGGAGACAGTGTGTGGCCCTCATATTCCTGAGTTTTCCATAATCCTTTTATAGCAAAGAATGTTTGGGGTGAGGGCAGACTGATGTGTGAACAATCCCACCTCAGTCTCACCACCGAAAATTGGATTAAAATGAAGACCTAAAAAATTAGGTCCTCAATCTGTCCATTCGTCTGGATCCATGTGGAAGCAGGATGCTTCCGCACATGGCCAGGCAAAGGGACGGATGTCCTGGCGGCTGCCATTTTGGGAGGGGAGGAAGCAGGACAGCCTGCCTCGGAAGCCTCTCCCTCATGCAACGTGCAATGCCGGAAACACATGGTGACTGGCAGTTGCCTGCTCCAGTCCCACAGCTCTGGGGGTGGAGGCAGTGGCAGCGCGGGAGGCCGGATGCCATTTGGAATGGGTGCTGCAGCTTCCGTGCATCACCCAGGGTGGCTGCAGCTGTATAAATGCATGCTGCATCATGATCATCATGGCAATGGCTAGGTACACAGAGGAACTTGTCACAACCACTGCTGTAGCAATTCTCACAGCCCAGGATGGACCATCCACACTGCAAGCACTTGTGGTAAAGTTGGAGGATGCACCAGCGCTCGCAGCATGAACCCAGATATTAACTGTGGTGGAATGACAAGAGTTATATCATTCTACGCAGTTAAGTGTGAACATCCCATTACGGAAGATGATTACAATACATGATCATAGCAGGAAGAGTATTATACATGCATGCAGAAACAGAAAAGCATAATGCAATCTACAATGGAAGAGTGGATGATTAAAGTCTTAGACCTGGCAGGAATTGATAAATTGGCATAGTTGATTAGGGAAAAAAATCCTAATCCCTTTTTTCTTCTAAAATAGGGGTACCCTTCATAGACTTCCTGTGCAAAAAAAAAAAAAGTTATATTAGTAGGATTTGATATAACTTATCAATATCAGTATTAATATTGAAGGAAGAGATATTTAGAAATAACTAGAACAATGAAAAAATTATTGTTAAGGAAGTGGCCAGAAGGCATTTTTAGAACTTTTGGTTTTATTTTTATAGTTGTTTGTTGTATATATCTGAGTATTTATTGAAGTGTCTTGCATCTTTTAATGCTCATGGAAACTTTAATAAAACTTATTTTTAAAAGTTTGGGTTTTTAAAGTTTGTTTAGGCTATAAACATTCAGTACACAATCAACATGAGTGAGTCTGTATAGGATAAATAAATAACATATTCCTATCACATGGCTACAATTTCTGAGTTTTGTCATTTGAAGCCTTGAGGCTGGATCCTGAAATGATCTGGAGAGAAACAAATAAAAAAAAAGGAATTCTACAATTGTTTAAGAGAAACTTAAAACAAATCTTTATTGATGTAGTGGTGGAAATGCTACTCAAGAGATGAATAATTCATATAGCAGAGATATCAGGGAAGCTAATTCTGAATGTCTTCCTATACTTAAGTGGATAGCTACTCAAAACAGATATTGTTTCTGGGCTTGGTGTGTTTTGATTTTGAGAGTGTGCATGATACCAACTGAGTATTACAATTCTGTATCACAAGTTTTTCGTGACACATCGAGTTTATCCTGTGGAATACAAATGCTGTTTTTGTTTTGGAGAACTGAATAAGGTGCGGGGAGGGGGAGAGGGCAGATGAACAACCGAAAACAATGTTTGTATCGCTGTACTGTGTCATGTCTTTTCTCAAATGTACTATTCTCTTTATAATTTGAATTATTTAGATTCCATGGTTGAGAACTGTTGTCAGCATGAGTCTCCAGCCTCAGGCTGATGATTTTGGGTGTCACGCAAGGACAGAAAAATGTTCCTTATTTAATTCATTATTAGCGTACTCTGCACATCAAAAGAAGAAAGGTAGTTTACAATTAATCCATCAAAGGTTCCGACATGACTCATGTAGCTTGTGATTTTGAGTAGGATGATCGTGTATTAATTAATTTTAAGGAAAAATAATGCATTGACTCTTTTCTGCATAAATTCTATAGTAGATCTGAAATCATGTTTGCTTTCTTGCACTCTGACCAAGAAATGAGCTTCCACAGAAATGCACCTTGGTGTAGACAAGCATGTTATACCTAACACATTTATATTAGAGAGGGAGTAGATATTAAGCTACTCAAAATTTGCTATGTAGATTTTGCCCAAGAGAGTGAATCCCACTTGCCCCTTTTTTAAAAAACAGAAAACCATCAGTCTTTCCACAGATATTAACAGAAATAAAATCACTGCAGAAATGCAACATAAGAATATAAGAGGAGCCCTGCTAGATCAGCCCACAGCCCATCTAGTCCAGCATCCTGTCCCATATAGTGGCCCACCAAGTTCTTCTGGGCATCTCAGGAAGAAGACAAGGGTGCAACCTTCACCTGCTCTCAAACCCCTGCAATTGGCCTTTAGAGTATCCTGCCTGTCTCTCCAGCCCGGAGGATGTAGTTAGGCATCCATTCTAGCCGCCACTGATGCACCTGTCACCCATGAATTTGTCTAGCCCTTTCCTAAAGCTATCTAGACTGGTTGTGGTTACCACCTCTTCTGGCATGTCTTGCCAAGTAGGACGCTTTTAGACATCAGTTTAAAATATTCAAGTGCCACTGCAATCAATGATACTTGTTCCTGTGTGTACACATGTAACGATGTAGCTGCATCTCATGAGTAAAACAACTGCCTGGAAAGCAGAAGGTCTCTGACATATCCCCAAAAGAATGACTTTGTAGTCAAGGCAGGAGGAGCTCCCGGATGGTGCACCCACACCTCACAGAGCTGCTTCTAACCAGAAAGCCCTGTGTGCAACCAGGAGCTTCCCACAAGCAGTATAAGCATGGAAGATAACAGGGTACAGGAGATGGTACTTAAGATATTTTATAGATGGTACAGAACACCGGTACGGATAGCACATACGATTTCTGGTTTATCAACACAATGTTGGCATAGGTGTGGTAGTAGAGGTACATATTTCCACCTCTGGTAGGAATGTGCTAGTATTAAAAGTTTTTGGAGAATTATCCCAAATCAAATTAACAACATCTTAAATATAAATGTGGCTTTAACACCGGAAATAGCATTGTTCAATGTAGCATTAGGAAGACTAAGAGCAGATAAACAATGGGTGTTTTTCCACCGCAGCCCTTAGATCCGGATCTAAGAAGATCCGTATCTAAGCAATGAGTACATTTCTTAATCTGGATCTAGTAGATCTGGATTAAGGGAAGCACCCAATGTGTTTCCATGGGAGGTGTAGCACCCATTAGCAATGGGTGCTAACCCCCCTGGCGTGGAAACACCTTTGCACCCATGTGGGGAATCCGGATGGACTCCCAAGGGGTTGGTCCATCACCCCAGGTGTCTCTGAGAACGGGGGGGGGGGGAATCTCTGAAGTCCCAGCTTCGGAGTGATTTTGGAGTCATTTCAAAATCATTTTGAAATTACTCCAAAGTCCCTCCAAAGGGATCGGCAAGGCTCCGGAGCTGTCAGTGTGGTCCGTGTGCTATTAGCGCAGACTATGTGGACTCCCCTCCAAAGTCTCTCTGAAGAGATCAGCAGAGACTTCGAAACCACTCCGGAGTCCCTTCGAAGTCTGCTCTGATCTCTTTGGGAGACCGGTGGCGAGACTCCAAGAAATATATGGCTGTAAATGGTCACTACATTGAAAAGAAAACATATGCTCTTGTAGCCAATAAAATGTCCTTTCATGCCTTTTTGTTTCATTCAAGTATTTCCTTTCATTTGTAAGTTATGTGTGACTGTGAATCAGTTTTCATGAGTTCCTTGTATTATGATTTGCCAGAGAAAAAGTTTGAAACAATAAATGGTGTGACCAATGTCATACAAGAAATGAAAATTAAAGATCTCAACCAATAGTACCAACAATTCAGCATGTCAAGAAAGAAAGAAATATAAATCTGACAAGAGAGATCACAGAAACAGTTTACAATTAAGGTGGAATATTCAAGAATTATCTTTCCATTAGAAAGTACAGAATAACAAGTCTGGCACCACAGGCAACAGAATAGCAAGTCTGTGTTAACAAATATAATCTGCTTTGAGATTTTGATATGAAAAAGTACTATAGAAAAGAATGAATGAATGAATGAATGAATGAATGAATGAATGAATGAATGAATGAATGAATGAATGAAATACAGAACTAGACCTCTGAGGTACATAGTCTGGAAAGACTAGAAAGGATTGAGATGTCAGACAATACACAAATGGCTGGAGTATTGAACATGAGCAAATTTTCTTAAAGGTTTTACAAATGGAATAGTAGAGCTTTGCATGAAGAAAAAAGTGACAAATGAACAAGCCATTTTTTTCAAAAAGGTAAAGGACCTAAGATCAGAAAGCTAACTTAAGAAAGCTAATAGGGAGAGCAAGAGACTACAAGAAGAGGATTTATCTTTGCTTCACTGACTTCAACAAGGCCTTTTAATGTGTAGATCACACCAGAGTGTAGGACATATTAAGGCTAATGGCTGTGCCAAAACATTTGATAATTCATTTAAAGAACTTTCACAATTAACAAGAAGCTACAGTATGAACTGCAAGTGGGGAAGGTGGAATAGAGATTCAGAATAGAGAAACGGAGACAAAAGTGCCTATTGCTGCCATATTTGTGTAACTACAACAGTTAATTGATTCACTTTATTTGGATAATCTAGAATAAAGTATAGATAATCCGGAATAAAATGGGCCTAGATGTCCAAGAGTCTCCATTTCGCAGAAGTAAGATAGGGGAAACCCAATCCATTCCTCAAATCTATAATCTCCACTGGAAGATGTGCAAAAACAGGATAGAATGCCAAAAGATACCTTGTCCTGCTTTACAGATAAACTTTGACAATGAAGTTCACTGGCATACTAGTGAGTCTATGGAAGATCCTTTGCAGTGGCACTCCAGGAAATACTGTCAGAAAGGATTCACTGCTGAAAAAAGATCTTCCAAGAAATTTTGAAGGCCAGGAACAAAATCCTCCCAACCTTCCAAGGCTGGGTGCAAGCCCCAAGAGTTGGATCCAACTTTTGGAGCTGGTGGCTAGGCTGGGCAATGCAGGCTATCCGGAATGCAGATGGTCCTATCCTGCTCCTTCAGTAATCCATCCTAGTGTGGAATGGGTTGCACGGCCATTTCTGCACTGGGTCTTTTTCCAGATTATATCCTGGAATAGGGGCCTGCCATCCGCATGATAGTGCTGACTATGACAAACACCAGCCAGGCCTTGTTGGGGCCAAATAGGCTGTTTGCTTCAATTTCCCACAGGACTACAATGTTATATTTTTACACTTAATAACAAGAACCTATAGGTACTGTACTGTCAGAACATCCTGTGAACTTGTTTACAAAACTAAATTGCAGCTGCTGTTGTCAGAAACACCCATTTATCTGTGTGGTTTCACTCTAACATCTAAAATGGCTTCGCTTCTTTCTCCCTAATGCAAGTGCAGTACAGAAGCAAATGGCTTTGGTTATGCTTGGCTTTTTCTCAACTGGCCCCCACAGGCCTACTGTAGTCTGCACCATTATGCAGCTATAATCCAGAATAAGGCCCAGTGTCTATGTCCATGTCTACTTGGTTCTGGGATAAAGGAGTAGTAGTCTGGAAACGGTCTTACTTAGAAGAACTTGTTACAAAAGTGAAAGCAGAAAATGAAAAAATTTGGATTAAAGTTAAATATTAAAAATATCAGATAAATGTTAAGAAGGGGGAAGTATTTCCAGTTACTCTCACATCTCACAACTGTCTTAAGGGGGGGAGGGATAAGGTGTTTTTAATTGTTATTTTTTATATTTTACTGTTGTTAACCGCCCGGATTGGTTTCCCATAGGGCGGTATACAAATAAATATTATTATTATTATTATTATTATTATTATTATTATCTGTCTTCACATCAGAAAGTTTGCTGATCATGAGATTCTTTAAAAAACATTCAGCCAGCACCTTGAAGCCTTTGAGCTACCAATAAGCTTGTTGCGGTTAATGATGCTCCAAGTTCAAAATCCTTGAGAAACAATTCAGTTGACACCCTTAAATCATGAAAAATAAATAGAAAAAGAAGAGAGCTATCAGCAAAACTGCAGCCTTCCTATAAACAGCACGATGCACAAAGCAAGCCAAGTAGGAGACTTGAAAGTATTTAAAAGCTGCCAAAGTTAAAAACTCCAGGACTGAAGCTGAAAGGTGAATATTGAATGGCAAGAAGAGTGTAGGTCACGGAACTGAAACAGAAAAGGTGACAACCAAGAAGCAGCATCTATTTCAGCCTCGATGATCAGTTTGAAGGAATACAATGGAGGGGAATGAATTTCCCATCTCTACTGGAAAGTACGAAAGGTGACCACTTCAGGGCAGGAATTGCTCAAGCCCTGCAAATAAGCCTGACTGGACAAAACTTTCAAAGGACAATGCCTGAATTAAAGCTCGGTTAAGAAATGGACAAGGGTAAGGAGAAAGCAAGGGCTCTTGTTTTGGGTTGCATACGTTTAACAGCCTGTGGTAATGAATGCAGCTGGGAGAGAAATGGAAGGCGCATTCATGCTTTGCATTTAAACAACAGCAGGAATACCCGTCTCTAGGATCAAGAAAAGAGGGAAAGAAGGAAAATAGAACCAGTGAAACAAGAAGGCTTTTTTTTCTTTTTTTGCCTAGGACCTGGCATCTCATAGAGGCTAAGCAGCATTAGCTTGTGAGCCTAAAAATGCAAGAGAAGAGTCTGCAGCTCAATGGAGGATTATGTGCCCTGCATGCAGAAAGTCACCAGTATTTTAAGGGACCTCGAAAGGCAAGCTGGAACAGAAGCTTACAATGCATTCACATACACAGCAAGAAGATGTTGACATTTAGTAAGTACAAAAATGAGGAGCTTTATTTGAATTATATTTTTGTCTGTTCTGCCTCTACATTTCCACAGTAAGAACCAGGTGCTACTGGACTCTGGGGGGTTGTGTGTGTGAGCACTTAAACACACACAAATAGATGAGTACAGAGTAAATTGTAACTCTTAATTTTTTCCTCAGCCATAGGCTCCATCAAAGCTGGAGAAGTGATCTGGGTCCTTTCTACACTTGATCTTATTCCGGAATATATCTCAGGATAGGGTGTGTGGTCCTCATGCTAATGCAGACTCTGGTAGGCCTCACCTGGGGCCTTCCATAGTCTGCACTAGCATGCAGATAGCAGGTCACTATTATGGGTTACATTCCAGAATAAGACCAAGTGTAGAAAGGCCCCTGATTTGGAACTGGGGGTGCTTCTGCATTTGCTGCCAAAAAACGGATCAAAGAAGATCCGTTTTTCGGTGAGCTGTCCTTCCAAAGATCCGTCCCACATAGGGACGGATCTGAAGGGTACATGTGCAGGAAGGCCGGATCCAGCAGGACGGATGGTCTGGGTGCTGTGCGGAAGCCACAGCCCCCATTCCAAAAGTCAGACGGATTCCCTTGCTGCCGACACCACCCCCGTAGTCGCGGGACTGGAGTATGCAGCTACCAGTCACCATGTGTCTCTGGTGGCATTCAGCACGCAGCATACGGGGGAAGGTGGAAGGAGGCAAACCGGCCTGCTTCCGCCCTCCCCAAGATGGCTGCCGTAGGGATATCCATCCCTTCGCCTGTCCGTGTGCGGAAGCGTCCTGCTTCTGAGGACGAGTAAACAAGCTAAAGAAATTTGAAATTTAATTATGCATTTTGCTTTTGTATTAATCTGCTTGCTTGTGTGAGTTAAAATGTTAAGAAACATATTTGAGTGAAAACTGGCGGCATATTAGTTAACCGTTACTCTAACAGTTTGGGCCTCCTGTCTCTGTCCTGCAAGATACGCCCCTTGCTTTGAGCTAAAGCTCCTCTTAAGTGCCTTATCTTTACACACAGAAGAATAGGCGCAAATTACTAATGAGGTGTGAATATCTGGTACTTTAGCCACAAGAAACTCAGGGCTAGCAGAGTGACAGAAGAGACTGACCAGCTCTGTCTAAAAGCAAGATTGCTGGGATAGAAAAAGTATTTTGCTTTGAGCAGGAATTATAATATAAATGCTTGCAATATATTGATTATAGGAAAAGCCAATAGGGAGGGATAAAAGTTGTTTTCAACTATCTCTCCCTTGCTCTCCTTTCTGCTTACGTCAGGAATTACTTATCTTTTGGAAACGTATGTCTTATGCTATAGCAAACGGGCAGGGCAAAGGTTTTGGCCCTGTCTCCACCCACTTGTTGTGTATTGAAAATAATATTAATTTGAGTACTTTTATCTGATGATGAAGAAGAAACACACCTATCTGGAATTTGTATAAAAGACTGCCAGTGGAAATGGAGAGCACGCAGTACTTTATGAATGATCATGACTGCGTGACCTGCAGGTAATAAACGCTGATTCTTTCCTGGAACAATCCTGTCTCGTGCACCATTATTGAGGACCCTTCTGGGGTCACCTTACGTCTTCATTTGGTGCGCCAATCGTGGGGCACGAGGGGCACTTTTTGCCCACTCTTTGATCCCGATCTGACCCTCGGCAGACAGGGGCGGACGACTAGAGCTCCAAGTCGCGACACCGGTGTCTTTTTCCGGAGGAGTGGAAGGCGGACGCTCCAGCCTGGGTGAGAGACGATCGTAGCGATCTGGAGGACCCTAAAGGATTCAGGAAACAACAGCCTTGGGACCCGGGCAATTGGAATCAATGACGGCCGTCTTCAGGAACAGGAAAGTATAAATTTGCATGCATTTAGATCCCACCGCACTCGGTGGAAGAGGAGAACGGATATCACCTCCTGAAAACCGCCCTATTACCCTGACCTTAGAAAAAGAAAGAGAAAATAAATGGTCAGACGGGAAACGGCTGGTTTTAGACACATAATTGGATAAGTTGGGGGTTTCAGACGTGTTGGTGTGTGTGTGGATGTGAATGAGACGTGATTTAATCACGAAGTGAGAGCAGAGCCCTGAATACGCGTTTCCGTCTGCCCGAGAGGGCAACGGCCGGAAAACGGGCGAAGTGAAAAGTTGTTTTTTGTGTCACTTTCTATCCTTTGTTAGGCACACAATGGGGGGAGGACCAAGTACTCCAATAGGCTGTATGTTGAAAAACTTTAAAAAAGGTTTCTCTAAGGATCTAGAAGCCGATCTTTTATGCCAATATTGCACTGTTGACTGGCCAAAATTAGGCCCAGAGGTTGGATGGCCAGCTGTAGGAACTTATAACCGAATTATAGCCTTAAAAGTTTATGGTGAGGTTACAGTTAAAGGGAATCCTGGATTCCCTGATCAGATCCCTTATATTGAACAATGGATCAAGAATATAGATGAAATGCCTCCGTGGCTGAAATCCAGCATGGAAAAATATGCTCTCACCATGGTCAATTTTGAGAATGAACAGTCACGAAAGAAGTCAGCCAAAGTTACTAAGGAAAACTTGGATGAGGCACCAATTAAACCAATTTTCCAATCATCCTCTGCCTATGAGCCACCTCCATATACACCAATCTATCCAAGATATGTTTTAAATGATCCAGCTGATGGTGCAGCTGGTGTGCAAGCTAGTGCACGAACTCCAGACGTCCGGGCAAAGTCAAGTGCCCCAGCAGCAGAATCTTTAAAAGATCAAGACTATGGAGATTTTAGTCAGCTGGCAATTAGTCAGTCTACTCCAAGTCCGCCTACTATAAGACAGTCTCAACGTCTCAAGGAATTGGCAGAAAGGGAAGCGCAGCAACAAAAGACCATTCCTACAATGCCTCTTAGACTGATTCAACATTATATCCCAACTGCCCAAGGTGGCATAGACACTCGAGAAGTTTACCAATATGTCCCATGGACTACTAGTGACCTTCTTAATTGGAAGGCTCACTATCCCTCTTATAGTGAGGATCCTGGACAAATGGTTGATCTTATGACATCCTTGTTGGCTGCACATAATCCTACATGGCAAGATTTACAGCTTCTCTTGATGACTTTATTTACAACTGAAGAACGAAGGCAAATCTTGCAAAATATGGAAGATGAAGCCAAATCTACTGTACCTCCTGCTGTAGCTGGGGATCCAACGGTAGTAGCAAACTATGTTGCCAGGCTAGTCCCCCGAGTTGATCCTAACTGGGATCCAACTGTGGCTGCACAGCTACAAAGCCTTCAGAATTATAGACAAGAGATCTTGAAGGCAATTAAAAAAGGCAAAAAGAAGATTATTAATTTAACTAAGGTGGATGAAATAATCCAAGAACCTGATGAAACTCCAGGGAAATATTTGGAGAGATTGATCCAAGCCTATAGGATTCACACTCCATTTGACCCAGAAGCTGCAGAGCATAAGACTTTAATAAATACTAAATTTGTGAGCCAGGCAGCACCAGATATTAGGAAGAAGTTACAAAAACTGGAAGGCTTTGAAGGAAAGAATTTAGCTGAATTAAAAGCAATTGCAGACAAGGTCTTTTACAATCGTCCAGAGGTTGAAAGGAATGCAAATCGGAGGAAGATGAGGGAAAAGGCTGAATTACTGGCTGCTGCTATTGAAGTTCGCCGGGAGTTTCCAATGTACAGAGGAAGAGGAATGAGACGAGGAGTTGGTCAAAGAGGAGGAAGGAATAGAAGAATAGAAGGACGCCTTGAATGGAATCAGTGTATGTTCTGTAAGGAAAGAGGGCATAGGCAAAACGAATGTACTAAACGTGCAGAGGAAGCTGGTGCACGAAGATTCCCTAAAGAAGGAGGAAACAGAAGGTTTGGGCCACGCTCAGAGGGAACCATTGGCTTGGCAGGAGCTGAAGAATGGGAGGATTGAAGCCGACCAGGGTTCCTGAACCTGGGACCCCAGGAGCCTATGGTCAGATTAAAAATAGGGTGCCAGACTGTTCCTGCTATGGTAGATACAGGAGCACAATTTTCTGTAATACCTCAGAAGATTGCACCAATTACTAATAAAACAGTGACCATAGTGGGAGCTACAGGGAACCAAGAAAATCGCCCTTTTATGAAACCTTTTGCCGTACAGATTGGAAATAAGGAGCTGAAGCACCAATTTCTTTATATGCCAGAGTGCCCACTAGCCTTAGTAGGACGGGACCTCCTTTCCAAATTGCAAGCTCGTATAGAGTTTCGGCCAGATGGCCAGACTTACTTTTCCCTGAAAGATAAAACTCCAGTCTCTATATTGACAGTTACTATTCCGTGCCAAGAGGAATGGAGGTTATATGAAGACTTTTTGCAAGGAACAAAAGAAGCATGGGAAGTTTTAGATGTTCCAGGGGTATGGGCTGAAGATAACCCCCCAGGATTTGCCAAAGATGTGCCTCCTGTGCATATTGAATTAAAACCTGGAGCAGAACCAGTGTCTATTCGACAATACCCCATTCCTCGAGTGGCAGCATTCGCTATTGAAAAACATTTAATTAGGCTTATGGAAGCAGGAATTTTGACTCAAGTTCAATCACCTTGGAACACTCCTCTTTTGCCTGTAAAGAAACCAGGAACAGATCCCCCAGATTATAGGCCAGTTCAAGATTTAAGGGGGGTAAATGAAGCTACAGTGACAATTCACCCCCTTGTGGCAAACCCATATGTCCTCCTAGGAATGATTCCAGCAAATATTAAATATTTCTCCACCCTTGATTTACGGGATGCCTTCTTCTGCATAGGTGTTAACAAGGCATCACAGAAATTGTTTGCTTTTACCTGGGAAGACCCTCATACGGGAAACCGATGCCAGCTTACCTGGACAAGATTAGCTCAAGGGTGGAAGAACTCACCTACAATATTTGGGCAAGCCCTGGCCAAAGATTTACAAGCCTTTCGAGAACAATCACCAGCAGTTCTTCTCCAGTATGTGGATGACCTTTTATTGGGGACTCCTACAAAATTGGAGTGCCTACAGGAAACACGAAGCCTTTTGCAGTTTTTAGAGTATAAAGGCTATCGAGTATCAAAGAAAAAGGCACAAATATGCCAAAAACAAGTAAAATACTTGGGGTATAACATCAGCCAGGGCCAAAGAAGTCTTGATGCAAGCCGTAAAGAAGTAATTTGCCAACAGCCACTGCCTCAGAATAAAAGAGTTATGCGCAGGTTTCTTGGGACAGCTGGATATTGTAGAATTTGGATTCCAAATTTTGCCCAAATTGCTAAACCTCTTTATGAATTAACAAAAGGGGGGACAGAGAAGACTCCCCTGGAATGGACTCAAGAGGCTAGAAATGCATTTAAAACTCTAAAGATTAAATTGATGGAAGCTCCAGCTTTAGGTCTGCCAGACCTGACAAAGCCATTTTACTTGCATGTTCACGAACGACAAGGACTTGCATTAGGAGTGCTTACCCAGATAGTGGGATCGTGGCATCGTCCTGTGGCATATTTAAGTAAGCAATTAGACAACGTGGCAAGAGGATGGCCTCCTTGCTTGAGAGCCATTGCTGCAGCTGCCCAATTGGCTCAAGAAGCAGACAAACTTACGTTTGGGCAAGAATTGCATATTCGTACCCCACATAATCTGCCAGCACTAATAGAATATAAAGGCAATCAGTGGCTAACGAATTCTCGTATGGTTAAATACCAGGCCTTGTTTTGTGAAAATCCTCGAATCACAGTTGAAATGGTAGCAACACTGAACCCTGCTACTCTACTTCCAACTCCTGGAAAAATCCAACATGATTGCATTGAAACTGTGGATGAAGTATATTCCAGCAGACCAGATTTAAAGGATGCTCCTTTCCCTAATCCAGATTTAACATGGTTTTCTGATGGCAGCAGTTTTATGGAAGAAGGCAAAAGGAAAGCAGGATATAGTATAGTTTCTGAAGATCAAACAATCGAAGCTCAGCCTTTACCAGCAGGGACCTCATCACAGATTGCTGAATTAGTAGGTGTTATTCGAGCTTTGGAATTAGCTGAAGGGAAAATTCTGAACTTATATGTTGATTCCAAATATGCATTCCTTACTCTACATGCACATGGTGCCCTCTATAAAGAGAAGGGTCTGATAACTTCAGGAGGAACTAGCATAAAAAATGCTAAGGAAATTATTCGTCTCTTAGAAGCTGTTTGGAAGCCAAAGAAAGTGGCTGTAATGCATTGTAGAGGGCATACAGGGAAAACAGACCCTATCAGCCAAGGAAACCATAAAGCAGACTTAGCAGCTAAATCAGCTGCTGGAAGACCATACTGTGCAAAGGATGCATTATATGTTGCCCTTCTTCAACCTGCTGTAAATCTTGAGCAGTGGACTCCTGTTTATACTGAAAAAGAGGAAGCTTGGATACGGGAACAAGCAGAGAAAGGAGATTTAAAGGAAGTTAAAAGTACACAATACCCAGGATGGTTTCAACTGATAGATGGACGTATTTATGTTCCAGAAAAATTGGCCTGGCCAGTTGTAGAAAATGCTCATGCAACTATTCATCTAGGAAGAGAAGCTTTAAGTCGTTTATTGCAGAAAACTCTGTATATTAATGGAGTAGTTTCATTAGCTGCACAAGCAGCTCACAAATGTGTTATTTGTGCCAAGAATAACCCTAGATCAGGGATAAGATTGGCACCTGGAGTACAGCGAAGGGGCTGGGCTCCTTTTGAAGATATTGTTGTGGACTTCACAGAAATGCCTAAGTCTCAAGCATATCGTTACTTATTAATACTGGTTGATACTTACACAGGATGGATAGAAGCATTTCCTACCAGAACAGAGAAAGCACGAGAAGTAGTCAAGGCTATGCTCCAAGAGATTATTCCTAGATATGGAATACCTTATACCCTGCACTCTGATAATGGACCAGCTTTTACATCTCAAATAACACAGATGTTATCAAAATCTTTGTCCATTCAGTGGAATTTGCATTGTGCCTGGCGTCCTCAGAGTAGTGGAAAAGTTGAAAGAATAAATCGAACTCTGAAGACACAACTAGCAAAACTTACCCAGGAAACACATTTAACTTGGCCACAGGTTTTGCCTATTGCATTGTTGCACCTGCGGAGCATCCCTCATCGGAAAACAGGGTTATCTCCCTATGAACTTCTTTATGGGCGACCTCCACCCATAATTAAGGGACCTAAGCCTGATCTAATTGAATGGAATAGCATTAATTTACAACGTGAACTCCAAGCCCTCAGTAGTGTCCTGAAACAATTACAGGAGTTTATCCAGGTACGGGAATTAATTCCCATAACCACTCCAGTACATCCATATGGGCCTGGAAGTAGTGTATGGATAAAAGAATGGACAGATAAGGACCTGCAAGCCAAATGGAAGGGGCCTTATTCTGTCTTAATTTCTACTCCCACAGCTGTTAAAGTTTTTGGGCTAAAACCATGGATTCATTGGACACGGTTAAAACCAGCTCAAGAATGGAGGGTGACATCAAAGCCAGATCAACCATTAACCTTGACTTTTTCCCGAAAAGCCAGAAGCCCCCAGTGTGGCCTGCTGAACACCATTCATCCCTCGCCTTGAATGACTCATCGTATGCGGATGTAGTCCCGATTCCGACCGGCAAGGAATGGGTGACACACAAGCTAAATGGGTCTGACTCTCCTCTACCGGGAATGAGGAAAAAGCACACCCTACTGGAGAAGATGGAAGATAAAGAAGAAAGAAGACTACGTACATTAATAACTGTGTTTTTATGGTTGTGTATAATTTTCTTGTTTCTAACCTATCTGCCAGTATCAGAGGCTGTAGAGCCTCAATTAACATCTACTGTGGGACCAGAAGAATTGCAGAAATGGGCAGATCAATTGGCAGATGAGGGGCAAGGAAATACATTTATTCTTTTAGCTGAAACAATTGCGAAAACATTTAACCTTACTACATGCTGGGTTTGTGGAGGACCAGGCACCAGGGAAGAATGGCCCTGGGTGGCTGGCCCTCTGGAACCCAAATGGTTGGTTAGTAACAGAAGCTGGGTGAATAAAGATACAGGATTCTGGGAAGATCCTGGACACCCTTGGGAATTAACACAAGCAGGTCAAGGTGTGTTTTGTTTGGAACGTGATGGTGCTGTGACAGTGGGGAAAAGTGACTGCAAATACACATATTCATTTGAATGGACTTTCCAAACCATGGATTGTTCTAAATACAGGTACAATAATTCCCATTATTATTGGAAAGGTCATTGGAAGAGTTGGAAACATGTACCTTTTGGAAATCTGAATATTAACTTCTTTAATATGAAAGAATGCAGAGAACATGCAAAAAGAGGATATGTTACACGTTCAGATCCAAAATGGGCATGGAGATATATGAATGGTACAGAAAAGAGGTTTACTTATTTTTGGTCCCATGGAAATATTACAAATACGGTATTTAATTGTACCTCAAATACCGGGGCCTGGAAATGCAGGATAAAGAATCCTGAGATAATAGTGACAGGCCCCTTAGGGTTTATGGACACCACCTATTATGATGATGTGACTTTGGATGAACCAATTGGAGAAGAAGGAAAAATAGGACCATTTCCAAATGGTACCAGGGCATTAATAGGCCACTATTGGATCTGTGGCAAACATGCCTTTAGATGGTTACCAGCTGATTGGTCTGGAAGATGTTATGTGGGATATATTAAACCTCTGTTTTTTCTGTTACCAGGACAACAAGGAGAACAATTAGGTATTAAAGTCTATGATGACCTACACAGACAGAAAAGAACTATAGATATAAGTCTTACTCAAGGAAGTACCCAGAGGTGGGGGCAGGAGGAGTGGACCCCACAGAGAATTATTGAATATTATGACGCTGCTTCTTGGAAACAGGATAAAATGTACGGAGCACGCGAGCCTATCTATAATCTAAATCGAATTATCAGATTACAGGCAGTGCTTGAGATTATTACTAATCGAACTGCACAAGCCCTAGATCTGTTATCAGACCAAGCTACACAAATGAGAGAAGCTATCCTCTCTCATAGACTTGTGTTGGACTATTTATTGGTGGAAGAAGGTGGAGTTTGTGGAAAACTGAATATGACTAACTGTTGTCTAAATATAGATGACCATGGAAAAGTAATTAAGCAAATCACCCAAGAAATGAGAAAGATAGCCCATGTACCAGTACAAGTCTGGAAAAAATGGGACACTGATCTATTTTCTTGGTTACCTGGAGCACCCTGGCTAAAAAGAGCATTATTCATACTCATTTGTGTATTGGGAGGATTACTCTTCCTGCCCTGTTTAATTCCATGCTTTATGCGACTCATAGAGTATGTGGTAACAGGGATGCAAGTAGTAACAATGCCAAATGATCCTGAAATGGCTCTAAAAGGAAGAAAGATTATGATGCTTCAAAAGAAGAAAAAGGAGCAAATAAAGTTACACCAACTTGAAAAAGGACTTATAGAATAACCCTCCTAAAATTTCTTGGTAGCTATAAATATTGGGAACCTAAATTTCCTGAGAAGGAATGATGTAGAATGAGGTAAGATAATTATCTTATCTCATACATCAAAGGGGGGAATGAGGACGAGTAAACAAGCTAAAGAAATTTGAAATTTAATTATGCATTTTGCTTTTGTATTAATCTGCTTGCTTGTGTGAGTTAAAATGTTAAGAAACATATTTGAGTGAAAACTGGCGGCATATTAGTTAACCGTTACTCTAACAGTTTGGGCCTCCTGTCTCTGTCCTGCAAGATACGCCCCTTGCTTTGAGCTAAAGCTCCTCTTAAGTGCCTTATCTTTACACACAGAAGAATAGGCGCAAATTACTAATGAGGTGTGAATATCTGGTACTTTAGCCACAAGAAACTCAGGGCTAGCAGAGTGACAGAAGAGACTGACCAGCTCTGTCTAAAAGCAAGATTGCTGGGATAGAAAAAGTATTTTGCTTTGAGCAGGAATTATAATATAAATGCTTGCAATATATTGATTATAGGAAAAGCCAATAGGGAGGGATAAAAGTTGTTTTCAACTATCTCTCCCTTGCTCTCCTTTCTGCTTACGTCAGGAATTACTTATCTTTTGGAAACGTATGTCTTATGCTATAGCAAACGGGCAGGGCAAAGGTTTTGGCCCTGTCTCCACCCACTTGTTGTGTATTGAAAATAATATTAATTTGAGTACTTTTATCTGATGATGAAGAAGAAACACACCTATCTGGAATTTGTATAAAAGACTGCCAGTGGAAATGGAGAGCACGCAGTACTTTATGAATGATCATGACTGCGTGACCTGCAGGTAATAAACGCTGATTCTTTCCTGGAACAATCCTGTCTCGTGCACCATTATTGAGGACCCTTCTGGGGTCACCTTACGTCTTCACTTCCACACGGATCAAGGCGTGAATACATTCAAATTTTAAACATTCAAATTGATTTGAATCTTTGGATATTCGATTTGAATCAAATTGAATGCCGAAAATTGCATTTTTGCACACCCCTAATTAGCACTCTCAGAAAAGGTTTTGTGATTAGTATACAGGATGACAAAAATCCATCTTTACCTCCGTCCAGTTTCATTTTTGCATCTAGATGAGTTTGCTTTTATTAAGTACAAGTGCAGAAACCTTTTAAGGTCAGTGCCTTGATTATTAATTTAGCACCAGTTTCAGGAATCATTCCCTTAGGCATGGCCATCAAGTAGATTCTACCCACCTTATATCCATTCTAAACTTCAATGGAAATGATGCATGCAGAATGAAGTCTCTTGGTGGTTGAGGTGACCTTCATTTTTATCTATAAACTAATACCCGCATTTTGATTTACTAGGGTTTATGTCAGTTCCTAGAGTCACTGCTGTATGTTTTTTTTTTATATTCGGGTGCTTGCTCACTGGCTGTAAAAAACACATTTAAAAACACATACAGGACACGTACAGAACACATTAAGACTTACCTTCTGCACTTGAGGCCGGATTCAGGACTCTTCGAGGACACCGCTTCCGCATTCCAGCATTCAAGATCCGACCCTAATCAGGCCTTGCTGCCAAAGGATCCGGCCTCCAGGAAGACCTCGAAAATTATGTCTTCCATCTGGCCCCTTGCCTTGATCCGGCCAGAAGCAGGATGCTTCCGCACACAGAGAGGCGAGGGGCCTAATGTGCCAGTGGCCACCTTCTTGGGAAAGGCGGAAGGAAGCCAGTCTGCCTCCTTCCGCCCTTCCCCCGTGCACCATGCGCCACCAGAAATGTGCAGTGACTGGCAGCTGCATGCTCCAGTCCTGCGGCCCCAGGGGCAGCATCGGCAGCACGGGTGGCGGGATCTCCTTTGGAATGGGTCCTGCAGCCTCCGCACAGCACCCAGGGGATCCGGCCGACCCGATCCGTCCTCCCCGCACATGTGCGGATGCACAGGGCCTCCTCGGATCCGTCCCTATTTGGAACAGATCCTCGGAAGGATAGATCACCAAGAAACGGATTTACTTTAATCCATTTCTCGGTGGCAGGTGCATAAGCACCCTACTTTTCTGTTTTGTTGTTTTCTGTGACCGAGGCATAATGAATATCTTTCTTGCTCTTGTAGTTGATAGGCTGAGTAGTTAACAGGTAAGGCACTATGTAGGTAGTATGCATCCTTGGGGTGTGATGAGCAGAATAGGATAGTTGGGAAAGTTGGAATTTTCTCTATATTAGGCTTAAGGTGAGTAACTGAAGGGAGTACCTGCTGGCTCCTTGTACTGTCTCTGGGTCCAGACATGAGTCTGGTTAGAATGCTGGACCAGTATCTGGAGGTTTCCCATTTAAGGGGACTCAAAGTGGCTGACAAAGTTTTTGTCCTTCTCCCCACAACAGATACCCCATGAGATGGGGATTTGAGAGCACAGAAGAGAGCCGTAACTAGCCCAAGGTCATCCAGCTGGTTTCATGGAGGAGTGTGGAAGCAAACCTGGTATCCCCAGATAAGAGTCTGGCTCCCTAACCACTGGAACAAACTGGCTCAATGGAAGCTTAACAAATGAATGCCATAAATTCAATGGAACCTGCATCTCATTTCTATAACCAAATGGGGTAGCACATCATCACCAAAGGATGCAATGACAGATACCATCTTATCTGGCTTTACAAGGTAGGGCAGCAAATACATGACGGAGCTCAGATTCCTATACCATGATGTCTGGCACAGTCTGTTCAACATTAGATCACTGGGATACGTCTGTGAGCTTGCCATGGACATTCCCATTTTCCTTTGTTTCTTCCATTTGCTTAGGAACCTCCTGGAAGATCCCAATGGATTACTGCCAAATGTCATGGTAAGAGAATCGATGCCAGAAAAGCAAAATTAGTACTGGATTTCCATCACTATTTTTATTTCTGAATTAAACAATTGATGGAGTGCAACAGTCTCAGCACAGCATCAGTGCTGTCTGAAAGTCCTGCCAGGAAATGAGCAGGTTGTTGACATTTCTGGCAACAGCGTTTGTCTTGTTTCCACAGATTTTTGTCAAAATATGGTGGAAGGGAGATCTTACAGTATAAGGGGAGATAAAATAAATAAATAATTTGCATTTTTATCCTGCCCTATACCCAAGGGCGGATTACAACTAGTTGTGTACATGAATGCAATTTTTGGGATTCAATACAAGTCGAATATCTGAAAATTTGATTCGATTCAAATCTTTAAAATTTGAATTTAACCAAATTCGATTTGAATTAAGCAAATTTGAATGTATTTTTTTCAGATTTTCAACTCAAATTTGCACTTATGAATGTCGGCAACACATAATGTTCTCATAAGCATCGTTATGCATGTCATATGAATCAGTACACATCCGTATGCATCCCATAGTTATCCCATATGCAACCTGTTTTCGTCCTGTATGGATCCGTTCAAATGCGTACGGATGTGGTAATAATAATAATAATAATAATAATAATAATAATATTTATTTGTATACCGCCCTGTGGCAACCCAATCCGGGCGGTTAACAACAATAAATATAATAAAAACATCATATAAAAATAAAACATTATAGTCCCTCCCCCCCTTAAAAGTATATTAAACAATATGACAAATTAAAATACAATATCAAAAACTATAAAACATAATTAAACAGACCAATAGCCCCAGTGTCCCTCTAAGATCCTCGACCATCACTAAAGATGAGGCTACGGGAGGAGTGAGGGGGTCAGAGAGCCCGAGCAGGAATGATTAATCTGGAAAAGTTAATCTGGAAAGGCCTGCCGGAAGAGATCCGTCTTGACAGCTTTTTTAAAGCTGTCTAATGATATCAACTGACGGATCTCATCCGGCAGGTCGTTCCAGAGTTTGGGGGCGACAACAGAGAACGCCCTCTGGGAGGTCGCCACAAGCCTGGATTTTAAAGGCTGAAGTAAGTTCCTCCCAGAGGAGCGGAGAGCGCGGGGAGGATTGTACGGGAGAAGGCGGTCCCTGAGATAGCTTGGACCCAAGCCATTTAGGGCTTTAAAGGTAATAACCAACACCTTGTACCGGGACCGGAAGCTAATAGGCAGCCAGTGTAAGGACCTCAGAACCGGAGTAATGTGGTCCCTCCTAGATGTACCAGAAACAAGCCTGGCTGCCATATTTTGTACCAGCTGAAGCTTCCGAACCAAGTACAGGGGTAGCCCCAAGTAGAGCGCGTTACAGAAGTCCAGGCGTGAGGTTACCAGTGCGTGCACAACAGTTTCGAGGTCCCTTACTTCCAGAAAAGGGCGCAGTTGGCGTATCAGCCGAAGCTGATAGCAGGCGCTCCTGACTGTCGCATTTACCTGATTTGTCATCAGGAGTGACGAGTCAAGGAGCACCCCCAAACTGCGAACGCAGTCACTGGAGGAGAGTGTGACTCCATCCAGGACTGGAGGTTGTAACCCAATTCTTGGTTTCGGGGCCGCTACCGTGAGCACCTCCGTCTTGTCTGGATTCAGTTTCAATCTGTTTTTCCTCATCCAGCCCATTACCGCTTGAAGACATTCATTGAGCGAAGAGATGCCATTGGAACTCGAGGCCGACGAGCGAGACATGGAGAAATAGATTTGGGTGTCATCAGCGTACTGATAACACCCAGCACCATAACTCCGTATTATCTCACCTAGCGGCTTCATATAGATGTTGAATAACATCGGGGACAGAATAGCCCCCTGAGGAACCCCACAAGTGAGGTCCCTCTTACTGGAGCTACAGTCCCCGAGCAGCACCCTCTGGGACCGACCCGAGAGGAAGGACCGGAACCACTGCAAAGCAGTGCCTCCAATACTTAAAGATAAAAACATCATATAAAAATAAAACATTATAGTCCCTCCCCCCCTTAAAAGTACGCATCTGGTAAAGATGCGTATTTGCAAGTAAGCCTCATGTACAAACCTATACACATGTGAATGTTCAGATAATTTACACAAATAGATCCAAAATTCAAAATTCATTTGAATTTTTAAATTCAAATTTATGGACATTCGATTCAAATTCGAATGCTGAACTTTGGACGAATTCAATCGAACTTTGAATTCAAATATTTGTGCACGCCCTGGTTGCAACATATAAAATGAACATATTAAAACCAATAACATATTAAACATATTAAAACTATAGCAGTATCTGAATGTGGGGAGGAAAAAGCTGTTCCTTTTCCTGTTCCATATTATTTTCAAATGCATTTACATATACTTATGAAAACTCTCTCTCTCTCTCTCTCTGCCTGCCTGCCTGCCTGCCTGCCTATCTATCTGTCTGTCTGTCTGTCTGTCTGTCTTCTTCATCATCATCATCACCATCATGTTGGGAATATTTGGGGCTCACAGTGGGCATGCACCCTTTCTTTGTCCCCATCTTTGATAGCTGTGGAGCAGCAAACACTTCTTCCCAGCTTTACTAGGAACCCTATGACCATATACTAGGAATGCCCATGGTGCTCCTAGTGTGCTTCACACTTACTTCTTTGCAGAGGCTGAATGGTCAGGACATGTTGAGGCAACCGAAGCTGGGCCATCATACACTGCATTGCCCAAGCACCATAGCAGTGGCAGGCTGTGCAGGGCCATTGTTGCAGTGAGGCAGATGCTGCCAGTCAGCAGCGTTCATAATTACCTTGCTAGAGGGTAAGTTTCACATAGGTTTGGGATGGGGCCAGCATTCACTCCATCCTAGTCATAACTCCCCCAGGACACTGTTCCGGGAACGTTAAGTGCAAAATGGCTCTCAGTCAGCTGCGTTTGTGACTGTAAAACCATCAATGCAGTCAGCTGCAATTGTGGCTGTGAAGCACCAATTCAGCCAAAGAGTGCCAACTCTGTCAGTTGCATTTGCAGCTGTAAAGGGGCACCAACGCAACCAGATGCAATTGAAGCTACAAAAAGTTGTTTGTGCTCTAGAATGGTGTGAGCCCCTGTCATGGGGGCAGGGCTCATTTGACAGCCTTCATGGAGGCTGTAACAGAGAAATGCCAACATTTCATGTGGCCACTCTTCCTACTGAGCTGCCTTCTCCTTGGGCCTATTCGCACTTGACCTTTTTCTGGAGTATATCTCAAGATAGGGGTCTGTGGTCCTCATGCTAATGCAGACTCTGGCAGACCTCACTTTGGGCCCACTGAAGCCTGCACTAGCATATGGACAGCAAGTCCCTGTTCCAGGATATATTCCAGAATAAAGCTAAGTGTGAATAGGCCCCTTGGCTCACCAAGATGAGTTTCTACTGCTGCTGCCTTTAGGAGAAGTCTACTTGTGCTTGCCATCTGAGTCCATCCACCAGCAGAGTCCAGCGTTGCTTGCTATCAGAAAGCATCTAGCAGCAGTGGCAATGGAAATGAGGATTAATCCAAGTGGTGCACCTAAGAGACACCTGCCTTGCCCATGGATCAGTTGTTGCATACCTTGGTAAATGTATGTGTGCGCGCGCATATGAATGCTTGTATGTTTGAGAACATCTGATTAAAATTTGATTAAAAGTAATCAGGTAATCACACAGTTTCACTGCATTTCAGATCTCATTTTACAAGGTGGTGATTTATACGTTAAGGACATCTCTGTTTGCACTAAAACTCAAATAGCCAACAGAGGTGCTTTTAATTCATTTGGCACATTTTTCTGAGTCAAGAACTGTATCAGCAAAGTCAGAAAAGTGTGAAATTTAGAGGACACATTAGGACAGGATGTGTGAATAAGACCAGTGGCAGGAATAAACAAGATCGAATGAGATTCCCAGGCTGAGGTCTCTTGAATGGAAGACAAAGTTGGGGGGCAGCTGCAGCACGCAGCACCGACTGAAAATGAAAATAGGTTTGCCATAAAAAGCGTCCTGAAATCTCATCTTCTGAGTAACTATTACATATACAAAGGCTCTGGCCTCATTTTCCATACGGCAACCATAGGCGAGCAAAGGTCTTCTTATGATGAACGGAAAATCAAGGGCAGAAACACCCCTGGATTAAGGGTCTCTTAATCCAGATCAGGATCCATCTCATGCAAACAGTGCTGAACTAGTGAAGGGAGGACCTCTGATCTGCATTAATGTGTGGATGGGAGGCCCAGAATGTGTACTACAGGAACCCTTAATTCAGATTAAGGGTCTGTGCAGAAAACCAAAAGAAGCTGCAGTGAAGCAACCTCAGGTAAAAGGAGAGAAGGTGAGGATTCACAATGGATGTTGAAACCATTTTCCACCCCTGCTCTCAAAAGTAACAAGGACACTTTGAATGGAATGTCACTTCAATAGGATAAGATGAGATAAGGAATATATGTTCCTTTCTCATATACCTTTCTGTATTAGCTAATAAATAACATGTGACATCTGCAGGCAATTTCTAGGGTTCAGGTCACTAGATGGAAAGGAAGGCAAGGTTTTCTAGTGCAGACTAGTACCCTACCTCATCTAACAGTGTGCCCCTTACCCAAGCAGACACGGGATTTCTAAATTCTTGTTTATTCATTATTGGTGGTGGTGGTTTAGTAGGAGTAGGAGTTGGCTTTTATATCCCACTTTTCTCACACATTTAAGGGGACTCAAAATGGCTGAAAAAGTCTTCTCCGCACAACAGATACCCTGTGAGGTAGGTGGGGCTGTGAGAGCTCAGAAGGAGAGCTGTAACTAGCCCAACGTCACCTAGCTGGCTTCATGGAGGAGAGGGGAATCAAACCCAGAATCACAAAGAACACTTAATTGCAGAATAATACAATACACTGTGTTGTCTTCACATATCCATCTTTGCCCTTATCTGCCTTCTTTCACTTGCAACTCATAACCTTTCTGAAAATGGCAGGTAGTACAGAGTTACAATTTAGCCCTCTCCTTGGCATTGCACATTTCTGGTAGCTGAGACAAGGCAGAACAGAGGCAATTGTAAGAAGCAGCCTATTCCCCCAGTTGACCAACCAGGTGCATGAACGCAGAGCTTAGTTTGCTCACAATTTCCAACTACCTCCATCACTAGAGATGACCACAGAGCTGCCGGGGCTAAAAACGTTTGATAGACCTATATTTGCTATTCTAAAATGCAATGCTGTTGAAGTACTGCACTCCGTAGGCCAGCAAATCTGGAAAACTTAACAGGATCAGGAAAGGCCACTTTATGTTCCAGTCCCAAAGAAGAGCAGTGCCAAAGAATGTACAAACTCCTGAACAACTGCACTCATTTTACAAGCCAGCAAGGCTAATCTCAAAATCCCAAAAGCTAAGCTTCAGTAATATGTGAACGGCCAGAAGTGCAAGCTGGTTTTTGAAGGGGCACAGGAATTAAGAGATCAAATTGCCAACATTTGCTGGATTATGGCAATAGCAAAGGAATTCCAGAAAAAGAGCGGAGGAAATCCTACTTCTGCTTCACTAACTATATCAAAGCCTATTAACGATGTGGATCACAATGAATTGTGGCAGGTTCTTAAAGAGTTGGATGTATCAGACTATCTTACCAGAGGAACCAGCAGTTAGAATCAAACATGGAATGGCTAATTGTTTCAGTTTTAGAAAAGGAGTACACCAAGGCTATATATTGTCACCCTATATATTTAACTTATATGAAGAGTGTGAAATATGAAGCTGGATGAATTAAAAGCTACAATTAAAATTGCAACCTCAGATATGCAGCCTATGCTGCTGCGATGGGAAAAAAAGGGAAGAATAATGAAGATAATGAGGATGAAAGAGGATAATGAAAAAGCTCAAATGAAAATAACCACAACAAACCACTAAGGCCCTTTCTGCACAGACCCTTAATCTGAATTAAGGGTTCCTGTAGTGCACATTCTGGGCCTCCCATCCACACACTTATGCAGATCAGAGGTCCTCCTTCACTAGTGCAGCTCTTTTTGCATTAGATGGATCCTGATCTGGATTAAGAAACCCTTAATCCAGGGCTGTTTCTGCCCTTGCTTTCCCATCCGTCATGCAGATGTAAGAACATAAGAGGAGCGCTGCTGGATTGGGCTACAGCTCATCTAGTCCTGCATCCTGTCTCACATAGTGACCCACCAATTGCCTCTTGGCATCTCAAGCAGAACACAGGCAAAATCCTTAACTGCTCTGGATTCCCCTCAGATGGTCTTAAAGGTCATCCTACCTTTCATACCACCCAAAGACAGCACATAGGTATTCAATAACCATTGATGCACCTGTCCTCCATAAATTTATCCAGACACTGTGACCTCACGGCACATCCAAAGTGATCTAAAGGCACTGTGCCTGTGGCTCTTTCTGATGTAGACTCATAGGGCGAATCCCCACAGCAAGCTTATTTCGCCTTCCCTAAACCGAAATATTAGAACCGGATGCAAACGCGAATTTGCCTGTTCCCATTACTTTCAGCTTAATCACGTTCAATCTGGATTCTGAGGATTGTACGTGGGGTACGTGACTCAAGGTGGGACTCAAGTGGCTACTTTTTAAAAGCCTCTTTTCGGGGCTGCCCTGCCCTCTTCCTCCTGGCATGGACGCGCCACCCCTAAGGGACCCCTTCAGGGAGCTTAACTGGGTGGCTGGGTGGCTGCCGCTTCCATGGATGGAGGAAAAATGGCAGCGGGCAGCCAGCCAGCGATTCTTTCCCCTCCTCTCTCCATTGCTCAGGGCACACAGCAGCAGTGGCAACTAAAGCCCCTTTGCTTTAAACATTCACATTCAGCTGCTTTCCTCCCTTCCTTTCCCTTTCTAAAGTCAGATCTTTTAGCATTGCACAAAATTGTAATATTGTTATCAGGTTGAAGTGGTTCCATCGCTACTGTGTAGCGCTGCTGTTAAGGGTGGATTTTTAACACTCAGATCACTGTCTTTGGAAGCAAGCTATTGGGAGAGGGAAACCCTAAACATGGATTCTCATCCCTTAAAATGGTACTGTCCACACAGTAAAAAATGTAAAACGTTTCAAGCACACGATCCGGAGTGAGACCTGTTGAAATCAGGATTGAGATTCACCATGCTTTGGGGTGGTTTAACATGGGAAAAGCGTGTTAAGCCAAACTGCCGTGAGGACTCCGAGGATTGAAAACATGTTCAATCCGAGATAAGGTTGCCGTGAAGACACGGCCATAGAATCATAGACTTGTAAAGCATCATTCTGGCCTTGGAGTGCAGTATCCTTCATGCAGGAATCTGAATCAAACTATCTACAACAGATCACGGTACAACTAATAGGCTTTAAATTAATGAGGGGTTTTTTTTTGTCTTTGCCTGAGAAAAATCTGAAAATAAATCTTCCATGAAACAAGCAGCTGCTGTGAAAAATGACATCCTTGTTCCTTTGTAGAGCTGTCACTCAATTAAGAAATGCTAGTCAACTGATCATAAGGGTTTAAATTGATGGATTAAATCTGTCCGATTCAAATATCAATCAAACAATAGTTCTGAAAAAAATTACTTTGCATTGTTGTTTTGTTGTTGTTGCTGCTGCTGAGCATATGAGAAGGCAGAATTATTTTTCACATAAAAGCCTGCAAAGTCTGGTGCCTCCTCCTCTTCCCACTAGTCCTCCACCTCCTCTTAACAGGTAGGATGGAAACCTGCAGGAGAAATGCAGGAAAAGAGAACTAAAGGCCATTTTGCACTTGCCTTCAGCAGATTGGACCAAGTAGATTGGCCTGTGCTAAGATGGATGGTTCCTAGCACAAAACAAGGCCATCTGCATTGGGATGGACCTGTTTTGTTCCAGCCTCCATGTTGGTTCCAAAGCTTATACTGGTTTTGGAGACAGTGTGAGGGGCCTCTGAAAGCTCCATAGGCCCAGGGGATCCATTGTAGAAGCATGCCTTCTTGCAACAGCACAATGCTGGACCACAGAGGTGTCCTGACTGCACAGGTCTATGGTCCAGTACCTCTCCCCCCCCCATTTATAGCTGTACTTGGAGTCCTTTGCTCCAGTGTGCATTACTTTGCACTTCCTAAGACTGAAATGCATTTGTGACTAGGTTGCCAATGCAACCATTGTCAAGAGATCCTACTGAAGCTCTTCACAATCAAAGTGGTCTCCTGCTGCTGTAGTCCTGGCGCAGGTGTCTGCATGTTCCTTAGCATATTCTCCAAAGACACTCTATGATATGCAGGCCCCATGATTCACACAGACCATGAGGTTACTGCCGTAAGAACTCATTTCTTCTAAACCCAATTCAACATGATAACTTTGACTTATAATACCCCAATCAGCTTGTGCCCCAAATAGCTAAAGGAATCTCTTCTCCCATGTTGACCTCCCTGAACCTTAAGATATGTACCTGAGGCCCTCATGGTTGTACCACCACCTTCAATATCTAAAGGGGTGGGTCCTAAGAATAGGGCCATCTTGGTGATGGTCCCCTGACTATGAAATAGTCTCTCCATGAGGTACGTCACATATCTACACTATATATATATTTAGAATGACTTGTTTGCAGTTAACTGCATCAAATGATATAACAATATCATCCTACTGCAGTTACCTTTGGGCTGTGAGGGCTGCATTCACACTGAGAGCACTAGCACTCAACTGAACTACCAGTAACTTCTATTATGTGCCATCTGTTGCCATGGTGATCATGATGTGGCACACAAGTGTACAGCTGTGGTCACCCTGCCCTCCTCCTCTTCACAATTTAGCACCCAGAAGTGGGTATGAATGCTGCCAACCAGGTCCAGAACATTTCTGGGCCTTCTGGAACAGCAGACGCAGCACATGCATTTACCCAGGAGTGGCTGGAAACACCCCAGAAAGGCAAGTGCAACACACACACACACTTAGGCAGACAAAGGCTAAGCCTTTGGCTAAGAAAACAGTTCTCCAGCTATTGATATTAGTGGATTCTTTAAAATGTCTTTTTGGCAGTTTTGACCTTTGGGTATAGGGTGAAATAAAATAAAATAATAGGATATTTAAATTTAGACACTCTTAAATATAAAAACAAATCAACAAACTTTGTCTGTACATAAATGCACATATACACATGTACATGTGTGCGCACACATTCATTTGCAGATCAATGTGGCCCAGGAGGTAGGGAGATGTGCCTAATCCCTCCTCCCTTCCTAAGATGTTGGAAAAAAATGTTTCTTTTGAAAATTGCTATTTCCCCTGGAAATTAGCAATTGTTTTAGAATTTGCAGCAATCTGGCTTCCCTTTCTTAGCTCCGATAAAAGTGACTTTCCCTCGTGTTTCTCTGCTATGGATTTGAATGCTGTATTTAAAAATTGACTTTGCAAAGTAGACCATTATAACATGAATTCTGAACTTTTCTAACCTTCTGGGCTTGTTACTGTTCTGGCGGAAAATGCTTTGCAGAGAAAGTGCATTGTTTAATTAATACTGGAACACCTGCTTCCTACCATTTCATTTTGATCCTATGGAACTTAATTAAAACTTATTAGATTCACAGCACATTTTTTTGTGCTGTAATGTAGCATTGATTGTGCAGGCAAAGCTTTTCAGTGATGTTTAGGGTGAATGGAGTCAGAATGTCTGGCTGTTAGATGATAGCAGCAACATTTCAGATAGTAAACAGATGCTGGAATAATTCATCAATACCCATAAAAAAAAAATCCTGCTTGCCGGGATCTGAAACCAGTCTTTTAAAGAAGTAGCAGTTTAGAGAGGGATTGGACAGAAAAGATTAACAAATGGCAGTCGACCTGAAAGCAAAGGTTTGTGCAAAAGCTGGGGGGTTACCTGCTCAGGAAACAAAATTAGAACATTTCTAGGAAAAAGCAGACAGCTTTGTGATTGCTAGAAAAATAGGCCCAAATATCTGTATGAAACATGTGTCAGAAAAAATGAAGACTGAGTTGAACTGAGTTGAACAGTCCAATCAATGGGTCAGTCGAATTTCAAAGGCTGATTGGCACTTCACCCTGTAGTTCATGATAGGTGAACATCTGGGCAGGTGCCTCTGCACCTGCAGGAGACACTTATAGCCTACAAGCACCCCCTGACTTCCCAGATATTCACCTATTGTGAACTAGTTGTGGTACACAAAATCGTGCACCACAAGGTTACCAACCCTCCCCGATCATGACTCGAAACTTACCTGACATGTTCAGCTGGCAACCATCTGCACTTCTGCCAGCTGAGGAGGTCATCAGAGCTGCCACACAAGTGTGCTGGCAGCCCCAGTGACCCGCTGATGTGACTGACCACACAGAGCGTCAGCTTCATCATAGCAATGCTGCTGGTGCATGCACAGTCATGCATGGTGCCACACTCAAGATGGGGGCATCCTGCCGGGGTTTGGATGCATGACTTGACACAGGTAAGGGTCCAATCACATTCAGGCTAAGCTATCATCATCATCATCATCATCATCATCCCCCCGATGGTTGTGGCCTTGTCGCAGCGGTGGGGCTTGAGTGCTCCAATGAAGCTGAGAGCTGTGCTGGCGGTAGTGCAAACTACTGGAAGGTTCAACCATGCCAGAGAGGTCTAAGCAGAGGAGCCAGACTAAGTGCACCCAACCCATTTATCACAATGGAGACACAAACAAAAAAGAAGTCTATACTGGCTCGGTCGTCGCCCAGGATAAAAAGGACCACGGTGGTTGCTGAGGAACCTGGGCAACAGTCGACAAATGGGCTACAGGAACAAAATTCACAAACAAGGAAGTCGCAGAAATTCTCAAGGCCAGAGAATCCTATAGTCATGAAGTGCTACTACAAATCAGAACCTGGAAAACGAGGCTATCAAAAACGGATGCACCAGCTATGGAAACAAGAATACCCAGACTCGAAGATAACAGAACTGCAGCTAGCTGATCACAGAAGATTCATAAGCGGGACTAAAGTGTTCAGTGAAGCTGAACTCGAAGAAATACGAAAAACTAATGAAACTGAAGCACCCCTGCCTATTGTGGCAGCAATAGAAGCTCCAACAAGGAGTCACTGATCAGCTAGAGCCTGATGAAAATCTGGAAATTCTGCAAGAAGAAGAAGAACAGCAGCATGAAGTCATGGATGAAACACCTGGCACATTGTCTCAAAGGCAGCAGGAACTGAAGGACAGAATAATGGCTCATACAGCATCAAGTACAGAACGAAAGCGACTGCCAACCCTAAAAACTATAGGCAGAAAACAACTTGTCCCACTGATGAATGACATCAACTCTGCCCTTGTAACTGTTCAGGTAGCAACAATCGAAGAACTGAACCAGCTCGCCTACAGTACAGCTGTGATAGTAACAGAAGAACTAGGGTTACTGCAGCCAAAACCAACTAGAAAATCATCTGGAAAACCAAAGTGGAAAGTCCGACTGGAACTAAAAATGCAAAGCCTGAGATCAGATGCTAGCAACCTAAAAAACATGAAGGAGAAGAAACTGATCAATGAGAAGACTAAAGAACATCTGATCAAAAAATACTGGCTGAATACAAGGAAAATTGACGAAGCTTTGGAAATCGTGAAACAGCAGATAACAGCTACGGCCAGGAAGATCGAAAGATATGAAGCAAGAATCATCCAGTACAGGCAGAACCAAATGTTCCAGTCTAATCAGAGGCAGTTCTACCGGAGCCTGCATGAGCAAGTAGACAAGAAAATTGAAAAGCCAGAGAAAGAAGCAACAACCAACTTCTAGAAAGATCTCTGGGAGGCTGAAAAAGAATACAACAAAACTGCTGGGTGGATAAAGGATTTCGAGAAGAAATTATCCATGAACAAAATGCAGCAGCTGGAAATAACACCTGAAATGGTCACGAAAAGAGTGAAGAAAGTGAAGAACTGGACATCCCCTGGCAATGATCAGTTGCATGGCTTCTGGCTCAAATACCTGACCAGCCTGCATGCAAAAATGGCCGAACTGTTCAATGAAATGCTGCAAACAGGAAACATCAGTGAATGGCTAATAACTCGAAAAACATACTTAATACAGAAAGATGCAGCAAAGGGAGCCACACCAGGAAACTATAGGCCGATAACTTGTCTACCTACTATGCTCAAGCTGCTGACAGGCATAATTGCAGACAGGATTCAAGACCACCTCGAAGACAACAACATCATGCCAGTAGAGCAAAAAGGAAACAAACGAAGAAGCAGGGGCACAAAAGACCAGCTACTGATTGACAAAATGATTCTGGAGAACTGCAAAAGCCGAAAAACAAACCTGCATATGACTTGGATCGACTATAAAAAAGCTTTTGATTCATTGCCACACGGTTGGATCACAAAGTGCCTGGAAACCATCGGGATCAGTCAGAACATCACCAAATTTATAGAAAGTGCGATGAAACGCTGGAAGACTGGGCTTTTTGTTGGAAATGAAAGCTATGGACTGATCAACATCAAAGGGGGCATCTTCCAGGGGAACTCATTGTCCCCACTGCTTTTCATCATCGCTATGATCCCGCTGTCACTCATGCGACAGAAAACAAACCTGGGCTATCAAACTGCCAGGAATTCACAGAAAATTTCACATCTACTGTACATGGATGACTTGAAGCTTTATGGAAAATCTGAAATCGAGATCCAGTCATTGACCAACACAGTGCGAATATTCAGCAGCGACATCAGTATGGAGTTTGGCCTGGACAAATTTGCCACAGTGGCACTGAAGAAGGGGAAGATTACTGAAAGTGAAGGCATTGAAATGCCATATGGTCAAGTCATCAGGTCCCACCAGTCAGAAGCCTACAAATACCTGGGCATCCTGCAACTTGATAACATTAAGCATGGCCATGTGAAATCTGTGGTCAGTAAAGAGTACATCCAAAGGACTAGAAAAATCTTGAAAAGTAAACTGAATGGCAGTAACACCATTAAGGCCATAAACACCTGGGCCATACCAGTCATTAGATACACTGCAGGAATTGTGAACTGGACTCAGCAGGAGTTGGACAACTTAGACAGAAAAACCAGAAAACTGATGACAATCCACCACGCGCTACATCCTCGTAGTGATGTCGACAGGCTGTACTTGCCCAGGAAAGCAGGGGGTAGAGGACTTTTGCAAGTGAAGCAAACAGTGGAAGAAGAGAAGCATGCATTAGCAGATTATGTGGCAGAAAGCAAAGAATCAGCTTTGATTGAAGTCAACAACCAGAAGCTTCTCAAAGTGCAACAAACCAAGAACCAGTACCGGAAAACTGCAATTCAACGCCGAACTGACAGCTGGCACAATAAAACACTGCATGGACAGTTTTCGAGAACATTGAAGGCAAAGTGGACACGGAAAAGACCTGGTCTTGGCTTACGAATGGAACATTGAAAAAGGAAACAGAAGGACTGATTCTTGCTGCACAAGAACAAGCAATAAGAACAAATGCCATCAAAGCCAGAATTGAAAAATCAGGAGAAGATCCAAAGTGCCGACTCTGCAAAGAAGTGGATGAAACAATCGACCATGTACTCAGCTGCTGCAAGAAGATCGCACAAACTGATTACAAGCAGAGACACAATGCTGTAGCACAAATGATCCACTGGAACTTGTGCCAAAGTATCATCTGCCAGTGGCAAAGAACTGGTGGGATCACAAGCCTGAAAAAGTTGTTGAAAATGAATAGGCAAAACTACTTTGGCTTCAGACTGACAGAAAACTGGAGCATAACACCCCTGACATTACAATTGTTGAGAAAGAGAAGGTGTGGATCATCGACGTTGCTATACCAGGTGACAGCAAAATTGAGGAGAAACAGTTGGAGAAGCTCACCAGATACGAAGACCTGAGAATTGAACTTCAGTGACTCTGGCGAAAACCAGTGAAAGTGGTCCCAGTCATCCTCGGCACACTGGGCGCGGTGCCAAAAGATCTCAGTGGGCACCTAAAAACCATTGGCATTGACAAAATATCCATCTGCCAACTACAAAAAGCCACTTTACTGGGGTCTGCTCGCATAATTCGCCGATACATCACGCAGTCCTAGGTGCTTGGGAAGTGCCCGACTAGTGATATAATATGAAATCCAGCATAGTCATCTCGTTTGCTGTGTGTAACTGCTGCTTTCACATAGTAGTAGTAGTAATAATAATAATAAACATTAGTCTCTAATGCACTCTTCCTCTGCAGCAGATGGGAAGGCAAGTGCGAAAACAGCCCAGAAGAATAGTGCATGTTTTCTTACACAGCAAAGAAGATAGCCACTTCTTACAAGGTTAGCAATGTTTCTGAATGCATTCCATTCTTCAGTATGGTAATTACTGTATCCCCATGATGAGGGGGGCTTTCTGCACTGAAAGGTCCATGGTTCCAACCAGTAGGTTTGGACCAGCCAGGTTTCTGGTTCAGACCATAGAAATGTGTGGTCCGGAACAGCACCATCTGCACAATGACATTGATCCAGACCAATTCCTGACCCAGCCTTGAAGCTCACGTGGACTTTGGGACCAGACTCTGAGGGCTCCAAGGGCTAAGCTAGCCTCAAAAAGATCAGAGAACTTATTTTGGTGCAATGATGAAGTGGGACTTTATGAGCCCTAAATATGGGAGGCATGCCTAGTACATGTCTCTAGAACCAGGGTCTGTTGGTTTATGGGTACACCTGTTTATACACCTGTTTACTGGGGGGATGTGGGATCCCATAGATCTGCTCTAATGTGAAAATCTTGTTCTAGAATAAGGGTAAATGCTGAAAGGCCCATAGCTTGTTGTGTCTCATGGGCTCACTCTGGCCCCTGAGGTGGACCTTCACACCATGCATCTCATAACCTTGTTAACTTTGAACTTGGGGATGTGTGCATGTGAATATGGAAGTGGTCACCTCACCACATCAATGGCCCTGAGAGCCAACGATTGAGGAACAAGCACACGACTGCACAGCTGCAGCCCTGCAACTCCACTACCATGCAACCTTCACGTGGAACTAATGTGAAAGCTGCATTAGTTTTACTGCTCCACAGCTTCTGAAGATTGGACACAGCTGCTCATTCTGGGAGCCACTCCAGGATGGAAGTGATTCAGCAGTGTGTGAAAGCATTCACATGAAATTCTGCAAACCACCTCATAAACCCACAAAACTGGTGAAGTCGTGCTGCAAAGTAGTGGTGTTCTTTGGGTGTGTATGGACATACATTCTTATGCTATATTTTCATTATTGGAACCTACTGAGTGGAAGCCATCACCTTGTGACTACATGGATACACCTATTTTGGCAAATAAAGTAGTTTGCCATCACTATGTCTATCAGTGCTGTGACCACGGTGCCACCATCTTTGTTACTTTCTCATTCTCATCCTTGTCTGTTAGCTTTTCTCTGGATCCTGGATCCCCACTCTGTGGTTAGGCTTGGTATGTTGATAAGATGTCTGGGAAACTGTATTGTTCTGAGAACTCATTTGGAGGCCTGGGAAATGTATTGGGCCTAGAATGCTTCTTGTACCTAATGCTCATGTACCATCATTGTAATCTGTAATCTATAAAATTTGAGTAACACGGTAGAGTTATTTCCTTCCTTCCTTCCTTCCTTCCTTCCTTCCTTCCTTCCTTCCTTCCTTCCTTCCTTCCTTCCTTCCTTCCCTCCCAAGTCTTGGCCTGGGGTAGTGATTCTGACTGTGCTGCAGAGAAACCAAAGATCAATTGTATGGCCCTCTGTTTTCCTGGAAGCTACTCTACCACTGAGCTATGGCCATTCCTCTAGGCCATTAAGACAGATCTAAACGCTACACTGGAATTTCTCTGAGCACAGTACTCTCTTTTTTAACAGGCTATATTACTGTGCATTCTAAGCATAGGCACAACAGGAGCTGTCTTTTCAAATTCTGGCCAACTCACTTAAATAAGTGATGGATCAACAGCAAAAAATAAAAATAAAAAGCTGGCCCCTCTGTGGACTCCCTTTCTCTCTTTTTTTTTCCAGCTATGCATAGTGCAATCATCTGACTTCATCTACTGTGCATAGTGGATTTGCTGCAGCCTTCAGCTTTCATGGGACTTCTTTCATTGTCCTTTAACACATATAAATGAGGTTTTCTCTTACTGTAGCTTGAAGTCCTTATCATCCACATTTTCTCCATTAATTCTCATTTGCAGTAAGCAGTAGTAACTTCAGTATATAAGCAGAACTGATGCAACCATTGCATTATCTTCCTCCCTCCCTCCCTCCCTCCCTCTCTGATTCACCACTTCATGTATGCACAGAGAGAGAGGGAGAGGGAGAGAATCACTGCTAGTAGTAAGTTAAGGATATGCATGAATGCCTTTTTTTGCATTCGATCCATATTGAATTGAATGTAAGAAAATTTGTATTCATTTGAATAGATCCCCTTTGAGTGAGATAGGATTCTATTCAAATGCATTTGTACGATTCTATATGACTATCCAATACAAACACATACATATCCCATACACATCCGATACACATCCAATACATATCAGATATGTATCCTGTAACATATCCACTCTGAAAGCATCAAATCTGCCCCAAATCCACTTTGAATCCACTCTCAAGCCATGTTGAATCGGTTGCACTCTGAATTGGTTGCAGATGTGAATAGCGCAGCCACTTTCCCACCTCTCGGTTCACAAATGTTCCAAAACATTTGTACTAATACAAATGTTAATGTACAAATGTCATAACATTTTATTCATATATGAATATCCGAATTCATATGAATTTGGACAAATATCGAATTTTATGAATATTTGTGCACATCCCTATAGGGAATGAATATAAGCTTTATACAAGATATGTTTACATTCATGGTTTTCCATTTAGCAATGACTGTGCATCCACCATCCAGTAATTTATCGTGTTGGTTATATTGTCTTTTGAACTCATGTTTTGGCAGGTTGCTCTTATATGCTGCCCACTTATTTCCACTAGTCCAGCATGCTAGTAGTATGACAGTTACCATGTAGTCCTCATTCTTAACAATTCAAACCCAGGAGAAAAAATGCAAGGTGATTGCAGTCTAGGTGACAGAGCTCTGCAGCTCCCCATACAATTGCTTTGGAGATAAGCAGAATGAATGGTACCTTATTGACCTCAGCTCAATCAGCTGATGTGTTGGAACAAACAACTCAGCGACTCTGAATGTAGCATGCAGATATACATTGAACTGCTTGCAATAGCTTACTGCAAGAAAAGTACTGCTGAAGGTATTCATAACATGATACAATTTGTATTTATCTGGGGATCATCGCTGCTCATTCATTCATCTTTATTTCTGAAAATATCTGTCACTTTTCGGTAGAACTCTCAAGGCAGCCAACCAGCAAAATAAGTAAATAGCAAAAACAGCAAACCGACTCGCCAGATTCAGTAGAACCAAATGTGTGTGCTGAAAGATGCAGGGAAATTAAAAACCCTTAAGATTCCTTTCAAGACAACATGGACCATAGACAAAACAGCCACACAACTTATTAATGTGCTATTAAGGCCAAGTGACCACTCACGCAGCAAAGTGGCTCCACTATAAACCTGTGGTGGAGATCCTACAGCCCACCACTGAGAAGACACCTCCGTGTATCCATTTATAAGCACAAAAACATCTTTTTTAGTGGTAGACAGAAACACCTCCATTCGGGGTGCAAAATCATGCCTGACAACGATTGTGGCAAAAATGGATCAGCACGATTACCGTGATGTTCAAATTGAGCCAAGGTGACAGTGGGCGCTCTATTGTACACTTCAGAGCATAAGTGATGATTCACCCTAAATTAATGCCTTAATAACCTGCCTAAAAATACAGATGATCCCGGAAAAGCTGATGCCGCTCAGTTGTTGCAGGAATCACCCAGTGTACCATGAGAGCCCAATGTTTGTGTGACACTACCACTTATTTGTGCATTCCATGTGCAGGAAGAACATGGCATGTACTTGCTATGCCAACTTAAGCCCTGCTGCAGCACCACAACTGGGACCCAGAACTTTACAACCTGCTCTCCCCTTGTGGCACTGCTGCCACCTGAGGGAATTTACTGACCACTTTGATGGCATTCCTTCTGTTCAAATACAAGAAATGGCCCATGGTTCAAGTTTACCAAGAAGACTCATTAAGGGGGCTCAATGAAGTGTGCTGCTGAAATGGGTCCCCTAGGGCAAGAGTCTCTAGCCTTTTTGTGCTAGGGACCGGCTTCCTTTTGTGGGGTGTGGGCATGGTGGGGGCATGGCATGGCAGGACAGTGGCAGCACAGACTGGCAAAAAAACACCCTATGGCCTGGCGCCAGTCCGCAGACTGGTGGTTGGTGGCCGCTGCCCTAGGGGACCTTCATTCTTGGCCATCAGAGCTTGTGGAGGCTGGATCCAAAGCTCACATGACTTTTCGGGCCAGCACAGGGGCTATCCCAGAATAACCATCCAAGTGTGGATGGTCTCTATCTAGGATTTGTGGTCTACCCTGGCTAGTGGACTTTTCCATCTGATCTGGTCCCAGTGCAGCAGTCCATAGAAGATAAGTGTAGAAACTATCTAACAAATTGTTGAGATTCTGGTCTGATTCCAGATCACTCATAGTAAGGAAACTCCCTTATTCCTGCTTGCTTCTTGCTAATGCTTATAATATTATGTTTTAACTACACAGCATTTTTCTTTCTAAATAGGTCTCTTTGACGTCAAAAGACACCAGTAAAGTGTGGTCACACCTCCCCCATGGAACACTGAAGTGAATTAACAACTAACCACCCCCATATTCTGCTGTCAACAGAATGCTGATATTCAGTCAGACTTGGTAGTAATCTTCATATGCTCCCCCTGATTTCTGGGTCCAGTTCCATCTGCTGATTTGGCAGCTAGAACTCACACCACCAGCACAGTATAAGACATCTCATTCCAGGTTGTACTTGTGTTCTAGTTTCCCATATGAGAAGACCTGCTTGATCAGCCATAGGAAAGGCAACATAGGGATATTATTTGTAACTCTGAAATGAAGAGCTTGGTCACTTCAATGGTGTGTGTGTGTGTGCTTGTGTGTGTGTATTAGGGATGTGCAAGAATATTCGAAACATTCAAAATTCAATCAAATCAAATTCATTAGAATTTGGCCATTTGAATTCGAATTGAATGTCCATATTTTAAAGCATTCAAACAAATTTGAACATTTTGAATCATTCGTACAAAGTATTTGGACATTCATACGTGTACGGAATACATATGCATTATGAAGTACCCATATGCATCTTATTTGTATCCATATGCATTTGTGTGGATACGTACAGAATGAAAACAGGTTGCATACGGGATAAAAATGGGATGCGTACAGAGACATACGAATATTGTCAACATTCATATCATCAAATGTGAGTTGAATATTTGTACGAATAGATACAAATGTATTCAAAGCGGTTCGAATTTTAATACATTAGTTTTTTCTCTATTCATACAAATTCAGACATTCAAATATTCAATTCAAATCAAATTGAATGTCAGAAATTGCATTCGTACACACCCCTTGTGTGTGTGTGTATTTCTATAGTCCAATCTAGGCAAATATAAATATAAGTATGAAATGTGTTTCCGTAGATCTCAGTATAGAGTAAAACAGAGACAACACACAAGAATATAGTTGTGTGGAACTGATGTTTGCAAACAATATGCAAGTGCAGAAACAGTTCATATTAAGGATAATTTCTGATGAGGCAAGGATTGCAATTAGGGCTAGTGTGAAATGAAGCCAGGCGTGCTTTGATCAGTCTTCTTCAGTGGCTTCCTAGTTGATTTTGTAGATGCTTATTAATAGCATGGAGATGATTTCCCAAATCTTCACAGTGTTACCTCAAGGCTTCTAAATGTAAAAGGAAACAACTGACACATGGACAAAAAAATGAAGTCCACTAGTTTTTCTCAAGCAGTTTAATGCTAGGGACCTTTGTAGATCAGCAGTTCTCAACCTGTGAGTCACAACCCCTTTGGGGATTGAACTACCCTGCCTTCGTGCCCCATCCTCATCTGAGCTGCCCCACCCCCGAGGTTGGGGGTCTCCACAACATGAGGAACTATATTAAGGGGTCGCGGCATTAGGAAGGGTGAGAACCACTGATGTAGATGGAGCAGGCCATAGACCATCTAGTCCATCATCCCATTTCACACAGTAGCCCACCATTTGCTCCTGGACAATTTCAGGCAAAAGACAAAGGCAAAACCTCCCTGCAAATGACCTTTAGAGACATCCTGCCTGTCTCTCCAACCTGGAAACAGTATCTAGGCATCCATTCTGGTAGCCATTGATACACCAGGGCCCTTTCTGCACTTGACCTTATTCTGGAATATATCTCTGTATAGCTGTCTGCTGGGCACAAGTTTATGCATACTATGGTGGTATTCACCTGGGGCCTTCCATAGTCTGCACTAGCATGCAGATAACAGGTCCCTATTCTGGGATATATTTCATAAGAAGGCCAAGTGCAGAAAGGCCCCTGATCTCCATGAATTTGTCTAATCCTTTCATAAATGTGTTATTCAGCCCACTTTCCCTTCTCAAGGCTAACTAGAGGTGAGGATACTAAGAGAGAAAGTGCAAATTTATTTATTATATTCTGTATATAAGAGAAGAATATATGTGTGAATGAATATATATTAGTTGAGAAATAAATATATGAAATAAACATTATATAAAGATATTGCTGTTTCAAGAGATTATAAAATACAGTTCATGAACCTTAGTGATTAAAGCTATTAGTTGGCCAATTATTTTATTCAGACATCCTTGTAATGGGGAAAAGTCACTTTGAAGGTGGTGGTTCATGGCAGATACAAGATAATCACATAAGGAAACAATAACATTAAATAGTCCTAATATTAAATATCTTATTTTATTTTATTTTTAAATCCTCTGAGCATCCACATACTCTGCAAGACTACTAAAATCCTCCCAAAATGCCTTTCAACCCATTCTCAAACAATGATTCATTCAGAGCAAATCTAATTAAGAGTTTGACATCATGTGAGAGAAGAAAAAGGTAGAATAGTATAATCTTAATGACCAGCCTGTAAAATATGTAAAGAAGGAAATGACAAGACATAACAACTTCAGATAATTAGCAATTTTTTTTTCCTGGAGATATTTAACTTCAGTTGATCCAGGCAAGATATTTATTTAATTGCTTAGGCACGCCGTGCATAAAGTAACTCTATATTAACTTCTTTTCTTTTCTTTTGGTGTTGCTTTATTTTTTTAAAGTCTTTATTTCTCAGTCATCAGGGAAAGAGTTAAAGATGGTAATAAGTTTTGCTAATCAGCCTGACTTTTTTGACTACAGACTGCAGCCCTACCCCAGGACTGACTAGAATTGATTGGTCACTTCAATCAAAGCGTATTAATAATTAAAGTGGCACCATACCATTCATGAAGCCAGGCATAAAGTGTTTGTTTACTCTGCACTAATTATGGTAGTCAAACCAGCAGACTCAGGGACCTGCATTATTCATTAAATAGCCCAAAATGAACTTAATACCGGAAATGTTATTTGCTGGGAAAAGCAGCACAAGGTAGGTGGCTCTTTGCCTCCTTCATCTTTATAAAGAGAAGATGAATGTGCATCAGTTGTAAAGAGAGAGATTTTTTGTTACTTCTATCTTACAATTTGAACTAAGATCAAAGGAGGATCTGCAATCAGTTTGGATATTTTAAGATCTGCTGGAGAGCGGTCCTCCCGATTAGCACCAACCCTTTTAACTTGTAGGCGCCATGTAAAGACTTGGCTCTTTATTAAAGCCTTTGGGCATTAATTCAATCAAGCACTATTTTAACTGTGCTGTTTAATACTGTTTTAATGGGGTATGTATTTAATGGTTTGTTTCTATGTGGATTTTTACTGTAAGCTGCCCAGAGACCTTAGGATAAATAAATAAATAAATAAATAAATAAATAAATAAATAAATAAATAAATAAATAAATAAATAAATAAATAAATAATCAACATGAGATCTTCCTTCCTCTTGCAATCCACTGCATTTTGGGGCTTATCAGTGAGATTAATGGGAGCCAGACAAGATGGGAAGACACACAATACAGTATTTGCCAGGAAGGGTCTTTTCACATTTAAATTTCGTGGGCCAGTTTCCCACTGATGTAAAGTATAGGGTGTGGTGGCCCACACCCCCAGCCCAAGGCGGGTTTTTCCCCTGTGCCTTCCTCCTGTTAAGAGGCCTGGGTATATTTGGATTTGATAGGAAAAGAACAGCACCGGCTGTGCCTTCCCAGCCTCGTGCGAGAGAGTGCACCACCCTCCTTCTCCTTTCTCTTTTGAAGCAAGCGGTAAACATTTCTAACCGGCCTCCCTGCAGTTCACTTTCTCTGGCTCCTGCTTTCCCTCCTTCTTAAAGCTATAGTCACTCTTCTAAAGTAGTGGCCCCTTTTCCTCTGAAACAAATCTATGCAGGCAATACTCTTCTTTGTAAAAAAATAAATAAATAGAAGTCTCAAGCTTTGTTACAATGGTTGCCAACGGTAAAATAAAACAAATAAGTTGTGAAGTATATAAATGTTCACAGAAAAACCACACACATACACTCCTAGTCTTCCCTTCCTGGCTTATCACAGCTCACGAAGTACGGATCAATGAAGGTAAGTTTTCCTCAGAGTGTAGATCAGTATAAACGGAAAATTCCCACCCCCAAATCTTCCCAGCAATTATTCATTCCCTTTGGCAGGTGGTTTAAATACCTCCGGCTGGGCACGAGCCATTGCCCTGATTGGCTGCTTCCGGGGTATTCTCCCCTACTTTATGTTAATTAGAATAACTAAGCCCTGCTGCTTACCTGTCCTTGCTAACTGTGCATATTACAAAGGCAATTTTTACAATAAATACATTAAAATACATTACAGTCAACATAAATAAATGCATTAAATAGGCATGGGCACCACATGAGGAAGGTGGTCTGTGTTCACATTATGAGCACTGGTGGTACCCCCAATTTAACTATCAGTGCTTACAGTGTAGATAGTCTGTCCTGAACAGTCAGAACTGCCATGGAAATGTCTGCACCAACTTCTGCTGTGAACCTGGCCATTGTCATGGCGATCACGATGTGGTGCGCATTGGTGCAGCCTCCCTTCCCCTATGCAGCATTCACACCTGAAGTAGGTGCAAACGTTGTGTCTGGGAACTTTCTGGGAGCATCCCAGTATCTCCTGGTGAATCTGTGGAGCAGTAAAAACTCCACAGCTTCAGAGGTTCAGCGATACTGGCCCTGGTCACACCACTGTAAGACAGGACATCCTATTCATTAATTCAAACTGAGGTCATGCCAGTTCTGTTCACACCTAGATCATTACAGGTCATCCTCAGGCCATCCTTGTTTTGGGCCACATCCATCATACCTTTTTCTGTGATCAACCTGAGTCTCCTCCATGGAACTCTTGGCTCTCCACCCGCTTTTCCTGCTTCAAATCTATCTCCTTTCTTATTGGATGCCACAGTGTCACTCAAGGGAGCCGAGGGTGTGTGTTTGCAGTTATTTTTTAAGCCTGCTCCCCCCTTCCTTTTCTATGTGGTTATTTTATCCCTTCAATTATTTTTATTTAAATAATAATAATAAATTTGTGGGAAAATGCTAGATAGAAGAATCATACACATAAACTGAGGCGAGAAGGGGAGGTACCTCATGAACTCTGTGTGTGCACATTGGCTGAAACGAAAGACTGGACCCCACCCACCACAGCACAGTTCAGCCTCCTTTAGCCCCTCCCACCCCCACTCACACTGAGGAAGTGAAGACATCCAAGCATGCCAGGATGGGCTGAGTCCTCTGGAAAAGAGGACTCTAATTAATATGATTTGATGGGAATAAGCCAGCTTGGAAAAGAAACTGAATAAAAATAATGTAACATGACCTGAAGATGATCTGAGGTCATCCTAAACTACTAGTGTGACCAGGGCCACTGTCACACACTCTGGGCCAGAGGCAGGGCCAGAGTATGCGAATGGAGCATCCTGGAGTGTGTGGGAGGGTCCTCAAGAGGTAAGTGCTATCAGAACCTTAGTTAACTTTAGTATTCTGTATTTTTAATTTAATATACTGGAATATTCAAGTATAACTTGGACAAATATATAGTTGAATATAATAATTCAACAATTACCGGTATGTCACAAACAACCATATTATTTTTTAGTTAGGGTGGTAGCCATTATATATATTGTACTGTAAGTTATACAGTATATATACAGGCTATATATTTCTGAAAAATACATGGATATGTGCTTAACTTGATACACATTATATATTCATAGATAATTTTTAAAAATAATCTTTAAAATGGTAAATACATCTTTCTCTCAATAACTACCACTGTGCTTTCTTTTCCCTGGAAACGGAATCGCTTCAATTTGCTTTCTTATAGAAATGAGCCCTCAGACACCTTGGATTCCAAAAGGTCCACTTCTTTTTCACTCAAGCAGTAGCATCAACCAAACATGAAAAAAGCAGATAAGGCATATTAATCCAAATAGAATAAAACAAAATGTGGTGTGGGTTGAGGGAGCTCCTGCCCTGTTTCTTCATGTTTCCATTAAGACTCTTGTTCCTTCAGCGTTGGCTCAGAATTTTGGATCCATATTTCTCCTTGTGGAAGACAGATGTGCTGTCTGCCTTTTAGTCAGCTCTAAAGACTTGTTTACTTAGAAGAAAGGAAAACAGGATTTAATGGAGTTTAACTTATTGCTATGTATGCTTCAAAGTGCATTAGGGTGCTCGTTTAAAAAAGAAAAACTAAAAATAAAGGCAGAAAGCTCTGGCCATAATTTGAGCTATGTGAAGTCTCTAGGTGCCAGAAACAAACAGTAGACATTTTCTTTTCTTTTATTTGCTTATAAGCAGCTCTGCTAGCCAATTTTGTGGTGCCGCATTATAAGATCGGGACTGCACATTTACTTCGATGTGGGATCGACGACACTCGCTGTGCAGTATTTTGATGATTCAAAGCTTCAAGCCAATGCAGGCAGGACGGTGAGAAAATTTTCTTCTCTCTGCAATTAATTTTTTCAATAATCATAATCATAATCATAATCAATCATAATAATATGCCAGCTAAGCAAGATGGGCAGCTCAAAATTTGATTGGCTGGCTCAACCTCAATTACTGTAGCTCTGATAGGGGAAACTATGGAGCTGCCTTCCAGTCAGGATGGCTGGTTTTCGCTGTGCAGTGAGTTTACTGCACATTTAGATTCAACTGCATATTTCTTCCCCTAGTCTGGAGGCAGCATTGGACTGAGTATCAGACAAATGACTGAGACTATGAGAGCTGTTGAGGAGGGAAGCAAGACTCGGATCCTTTGCAAAATGTGCTTCAGGGAGCACAAAGGGGGACTTTTAATTTGCTAACACCATGGCTAGCATCAGCTCCCATCACCTCTGACAATGGGATCTGTTGGCTGGGATTGATGGGAATTGAAAGCTGTGTCCAGACAAGTTAAAAATGTATATGAAATGTGCAGCAACATTCAGTTGACCAGCTTTGCAAGTCTCTGCTTAGCTGTGCATATAACCTGATAATCCGAATTTTAAAAATAGTACTATTAGGGTGTGTTCCATAGGCATTTAAATCTGAAGTGAATCCAAATTCGGTATCCAGCATTGTTTTTCCTCCATTCAGCTGATTTTTACAGGCAGGCTACTTTGAATGGAAGCAGGGTTTGCACTGGGAGGGGGGGGGGATTTTAAAAGTCCTTCTCTGGTCTGCTTGAGTGCAAGGAGAGGGTGTGAAAAGGAGAGAAATTGCAGGATTTAGAAATCGGAGACAAGGTTTAATTTAATTTAACTTTTTTTAGTGCCAGCTTTTAACTCCGGCTTCAGCTAAAGTAAAGGCTGCTTTGAATGGAGGCAGTGCACTGGGGGGTGGGATTTAAAAGTCCTGGGAATGGCTATATTTTCTCTTTGTGAGTGGGAATGGCTATATTCGGATTAATCTGCAGGGACTCTATTCTGATTAAAAATAGTATTAATGGGACTAAAAAAATAGTCCAGCCAGGACTAAAACAAGACTAAAAAAGCTAAGTGGGAATGCACCCTTAAGTACGTTTTCTACAGACTAGTCTGTTAGTCCTCATTTTCCCATATGTTTGGGCAAATCACATAAGAATTCATGAAAACTCACCTTCACCTGAGAACATGCAAACCTATCAGAGATGAACAAGTGAATGGAAGAGTTCCTGCTACTGCGACATGCTGTATTACCTACACTTGGGGGTAAACCTTATCCCCTCCAGAAGTGCTTTACTTTGGACAATAAGCAAACAGGTATCCAGCAGCGTCAGCAGGATTGAGAAAATAAGGTTTAGTGCTGCCAGATGTTTTGCCCAGTTATGTACAGCATAGTTTTAGCTTTGGTTTTATTTGTGCAATGTGCTTTCACCCAGCAATGTGATTTTGTTTGTACATAGTCAATAAGCTAAAACTTCCCTTTTTTTAGGGGGATCCTGGAAACTTGGTCTCTGCAGTATTCCAGCTTACATTGGTTAACCAGGTATACCCTCCCTAGTCTTGATGTGCATTGGTAAGCATCCAATTTTGCACCGATGGCAATTTCTTTCAGGGCATGGTTTTGCAAAACTTGGTGGTTTCCAGAAGCTGAATCAGAGTGTCACATGTGAGAAGACTGTATAACTAGAATTGGAAATAGCCAACTGTGGACTAGATAGTACTGTACGGGTGCTTCCGCACTGACTCTAAGAACACATTTAAAGACACATTAAGGACACATACAGAACACATTAAGACTTACCTTCCATACAGGAGGCTGGATCCGGGACTCTTTGCGTGGCCACTTCCACACTCCGGCAGGTGCGACCCGTTCTTAATGGGGTCTCGCTGCCGAAGGATCCGACCTCCGGGAAGACTTCGAAAATTAGGTCTTCCATCCAGCCCATTGCCTTGATCTGGTCAGAAGCAGGAGGCTTCTGCACATGGCCAGGCGAAGAGATGGATGTCCTGGTGGCTGCCATCTTGGGGACGGTGGAAGTAGGCCAGTTTGTCTCCTTCCGCCCTTCCCCATGCACCGTGCATCAGCAGCAGCGCGGGAGGCCAGATGCCCTTGGAATGGGTGCTGCGGCCTCAGCACAGCACCCAGGGGATCCAGCCGCCCGTATCTGTTGTCCCTGCATGTGTGTGGACATGTGGGGCCTCAGAGGATCCATCTCTATTTCAGACGGATCCTTGGGAGGTTGGATCTCTGGGAAACAGATTTTCTTAAATCCGTTTCTTGGTGGCAGGTGCGGAAGCACCCAACCTTAATCTGCATGTAAGGGTAGACTGCACTTACCTTAGTTAATTGGTATAATAAGGCAAAAGAACTGAAGGGAGCCTCTAAGGCTGCATTCCCATGCAATAATAAGTCTGCTGAAAATCTTCTTTTGCCACGGAACGGTCCCATGCATGGCTTTAATCCGGATTTCCAGCGCCGCTAATGGGGAAAACCCGCTTTAAAAAAATACCTGTTTAAAGCAGTACTTTCTGGAAGACGCGGGTTTTCAGTGCAACATTTTCCATGGGATCGCTCTGTGGCAAAAGGGGCGGGGATTCTCTCCCAGGTGGGAATTGCTGGCCGGAGAGATCATCTCTCTCTCTCTGTGTCTCTCTTTTGCCTGTCATCCAGCCAGCGATCTATGCAAACAGCGATCTAGGCGGGCATTTTCTCTTTGCTGTTTCTCTTTCCAATCCCAAAGAGAAACAGCAAAGATACATTGTGATGAACTGCTTCCGCGAAAGTGAAAGTGTAAAAGAGCTGGCTGGGTGGAGATCTTGTAAAGAGTGCTGGCTGCAGTCTTCGCAAGCAGGGGAGACGAACAGAGAAGTTTAAAATTTTTCTTTTGGTCTTTTTGAAGGAAAGGATCGCAGGATCACTGGCTGGGGGGAGGCGTTTCTGCAGCTGGAAATTCCTTCCTCCCGATCACCCAATGAAACGGTGAGGGGTGGAGAGAAAAAGATGCGGGTAAACAAAACACGCTTCCTTGGGGACGGTCCATTCATTTTAAATGCGTGTTTTGCTTACCCCCTTGGGAACGCTTAAATCTGGATTGAACATGCTTTTCTTTAATCCACTTCAGTAGAGGGGCAATAAAGATACAAATTAGTACCATGGGAACGCACCCTAAATACACTAATAAAACCCACATCCAATTGAATGGGGTGGCAAGCAGGCCCAGTGCTGTATTGGTGCACTGCCAGCACATTCTTCTGTTTATCTGGATTTAAGAAATTGGAATTTCCTTCACCTTCTCAGAAACATTGATGTTTCTCTTGTGCCAGCACAGTGCTGGATAAACTGTAAAATGGCACAAAGCCCGACCTTCATGCTAGGCCAATATGATAGGCTCCTAAAAATCTACAATGTGGAAACACTGGCAGTTTTTGCACTTAGCCTTATTCTGGACTATATCTTGGGATACCCATCTGCTGGCCACAAGCTAATGCAGACTATGGCAGGCCCCATCTGGGACCTTCCATAGTCTACACTACCATGCATATAACAGGACCCTATTCTGGGTTACGTTCCAGAATAAGGCCAAGTGCAGAAAGGCTTATTGACATTGCTGGGGTGGGGGGAATAAAAGCAGTGTTTTTCCCCTAACTAAATAAGTAAAATAACATTTGTAACCCTGCGGGATCCAGCTATTCAGGAGCAAAATTTCAACTAGTCTACCCAACAGCATTGCAGCATTTCACAGCGTTCACCATAAGGATTGTGCAACCAATATTATTATTATTATTATTATTATTATTATTATTATTATTATTATTATTATTATTATTATTATTATTATTATTATTATTATTGTTATTATTGTTATTATTGTTATTATTATTATTATTTTATTTCTAAAGCACTGTATATGTACTCAGCGCTGTACAAAATAAAATAAACAAAGATTAAAAGTAAAAGGGGTAAAACCTGCCATTGGCATACAATCTAAAAAAAAATAATAGCATACAATAACAAAAACAGTGATTAAAATAGACAGCAGAGCACCAATACATAGCTGGAGGTGGAAACCTCACTTTGATCTTTGTGAACTGCCTTTAGACACCCATTAGAGGGGGAAAGTCCTCCTGCTGTACAGTCTGAAACTACATAAAGTTTGCAGACCAGTAAGTGAACTGCTCTGTGTGCCTGAACAGTGCCTGAATGCAAAGCCTCCTAGGAGCAGCATATATGCTATTTTTCAATTTACGGCATAAATGTGAGAGAAAGGGTGTTTTTCCACGGTCACTTAGTACCCATTTTAACACCCATTAAGAACCCATTTGGGTGAGAGCCAGATGACCCCATTTCCACCACGGCACCCATTAGGGACACGTTTGTTTCCACCGTGCCCGGGGAAATCAAGATAATATGGGTACTTTTTGGCATTTAATCCAGATTTTCTGTAGCCCCCATTAATGGGGGCTACAATAGGGCCTTCAGCCAGAACATCCGGATTAAAGGGAGCCTGTTTCCATGTTAGTTTGGCAATGGGGCCTAGAGGAGGCTAGGGGAGGGGGTGGAGCCCCAAAACCTAAGCTTCGAAGTCATTTCAAAGTCATTTCAAAGTCACTTCGAAGTCTGTGCAAAATAGCTCTGGAGAGTCTTTGAAGTCTGTGCTGATCCAAAGTCACTTCAAAATTTACTCCGAAGATCAGTACAGACTTTAAAGACACTCCAGAGCTATTTTGCACAGAATTCGAAGTGACTTTGGAGCCGCTTCGGAGATTGCACCCCCTGTCCCCACAAACACCTGGAGTGACAGGCAGACCCCTCGTGGGTAGATCTGGATTTCCAAATGGTGCTCTGGTGTTTCCATGGGAGGGAAGCTAGCACCCATTGCTATCGGGTGCTAGACCACCCATGGAAACACATTGGGTACTTCCCTTAATCCGGATCTACTAGATCCAGATTAAGGGAAGTACCCATTCCCTAGATCCGGATCTTCTTAGATCCAGATTAAAGGAGAGCAGTGGAAAAACACCCAATTATGTATGTATGTATGTATGTATGATGTATGTATGTATGTATGTATGTATGTATGTATGTATGTATGTATGTATGTATGTATGTATGTATGTATGTATATAAGTAAGTAAATAAGTAAGTAAGTATCTTCATTCATTCATTCATTGTCCAGGATCAGCATACATTAAGTACATATAAGACTGCATAAAATATTATAATCAAAGTTATGTGATGACAGGAGATTTAAAAGAATAAAACTGAGAGGTGCTAATTATGTGAGATCGTAGTAATACAGCATTGACAAAGATTATAACTATCTGTATTTATATAGTGTTTATATTCTGGCTTACTAAGGCCAATATTAGAAAATAATAATCAGGGAGAATATATTGGGCATGAAGGAATGGCAATCCCAACATAGCCCTCGGTAATAAAGAGGAAATCCTGTTATGTCATTATTCCAGGAAAAAAAAACTCCCAACACAGATTTTGCCACATTAGCAATATGGGCTTGCTCTTGGAAGTTACCATCTTGAATATGAGTAGCACACGTGTGCAGGGCATGATGATTTTGTGCCATTGAAATACACAGAAGGGTGCACCACACCCAGACAGGTAAGGGCCCACACTTGCCCCCCAATTTTGCCCTGCCATCTGGCTGAAATGCTATGAGACAATGCCACATTTTCCTCTCACCATCTGGAGACAACCGAAGAGAGGCAGCTCAAGTCCATAAGTGCAAGTCCCCATATATAAGGCATGCTTCCTCTTATATAAACCTACCCAGTCCTTGGTTGCATCTTCTGTTTATCTGGATTTAAGAAACTGTGGAATTTCCTTCACCTTCTCAGAAACATTGGTGCTTCTATGGGTGCTCGTGGAGGGCTGAGGTGCATTGAATGTGCATACCTGCTGTGCCCCTGAGTATACAGCATTCCACCCAGGATCCTCCTTCTCTCTGAAGGATTCATTCATTCATTCAAAAAAAATTTCTTACCCTATACCCAAATGTCTCAGGGCGGATTACAACACACAAAATGAACACATTAAAACCATAACATATTAAGACCATAACTGTGCCTGGATGTGGGGAGGAAAAGCTGTTCCCTTTCTTAGCCAAGGGCTAGCCCACCCCAAATGAGCAACCTCTGGAGAAACAACTGCATCACTGAAACCAGGGAACCTTCCTTTTTTATGCTTTCAGGCCCCAGTTATGTTATGTTTTGATAGTTTAATAAAGTATTTATATCATGTTAATAAACTGTGGGATAGATGTCCAGCATCTAACAAAAATAAACTGAGACTTCATCAAGAAAAAAGGAAAAAGCTAAGAAATATAATAGGAGTATCTGAGACCAGGCTCTGATTTTTTTCTGGAACAGTTGCAGGATTCAGCAAAGTACTGTGATGCTATAACAGTATATCTTCCCACAAGAGTTTGGTAACTAATTATAACACTGCATGGGGAAAGTTCTCTGTCAGCAGAACCAGTAAGGAGGAGGGAGAAGTTGTCCCTGTTTTAGCACATTTTTGAAGCAACAAAGGAGTTGGATAGAAAAGTCATTGTTGTTGCAGATGGACACTGATGAAGCTAAACAGGGTAATTTAGCACAGTTCACTTGTTTGCTAGAATAACTAGAGGCTACACAGGACCAGGGAAACAATCTCATTTTCTCGATTTTTCCCCCTGCATAAGGGAAAATAAGTTCCCCTCGGTCAGAGCAGCTGGAGGTGTGTGAACAAGGTGCTAAGGTGAGAAATGAGGGGATTAGTTAATTTCACTCCAGTATCAATCTTCGTTTAATCTGCAGGCTCCTTTCAAAACCTTGGCCCTTTCTGCATTTGGCCTTATTCTGGACTATGTCGTGGAATAGGGGTGTGCTGTCCACACGCTAGTGCAGACTATGGCAGGCCCCAGGTGAGATCTAGCAGACCCTGCATTAGCATGCATGCAACAGACCCCTATCCCGAGATATAGTCCAGGATGATGCCAAGTGCAGAAAGGGCCCTTGTAAAGAAAAAAGGCTCATCTTCAGATGGCTATGATTCTGACTGACTCGGTGGCACAAAATGCAGAATCTACCACAAAAACAAGACCATGCCAATCCAACAGCCTGTGCCCCACAATCTCAGCTATCCTGCACTTTTTGCAAAGGTACATAAATGCATCCAGAGTTAGGTCATTTTTGGTCCATCTGAAAAAAGAGCATAAATAGAAATTGGCTGGTTAATTAGCTGATTCCTCCATTGCTCAATATGATGGAGGAGAAATCAATAGGTTCACAATCTGGCCTTAAGATTAAATGCACAATGGATACTCCCTTCCATCTGATTTTGTCCCAAGTCTCTATTCCCTAAAAGAAATTGAAGTGTGGACAAAAACAAAATCCAAGAACGTTAACATTCTTGAATTGTTGTGTCAGATGTGTATCTCTTTCCTAGGGCTTTTGTACTTTAAAGTAGGGATGTGCACGAATATTCAAACACATTCAAAATTCAATTGAATTTATCTGAATTTTGACATTTGAATTCAAATTGAATGTCCATAAATTCAGATTTAAACATTCAAACACATTTTGAATTCTTGGATCTATTTGTTCGAATTATTCAGACATTCGTAAGTGTACGGGTTCGTACACGATGCATACTTCCATGTACACATCTGTACAGATCTGTATGGGATGAAAACAGGTTGCATACAGGATAAACTATGGGATGCATACGGACATGTAGAGATGTGTACAGATGCATACAGGATGTGTAATGATGTGTACAAGCACATACGAATGTTGTTGACATTCGTAAGTGCAAATTCAAATTGAAAATATGAACAAATAGATTCAAATTTGCTTAATTCAAATAGAACATGGCTAAATTTGAATTTTAAAGTTTCGAATTGAATCCCAAAAATTGCATTAAAGTTATATGACTTGATCAAATATCCTGCTGAATTCCAAAGGAAAGGCTGGTTTCTCAAAACTTGGGAATCTAGCTTTTAAAGCCAAAACAAAATACTAAATTTTGAAAGATGGACAAGCCTTTTCCAGTAAGACTAGGCTAGCATATAGTTTTAATGCTTTGGCTTAAAAGATGGCCAAACTGAGGCTTTGAAATGCTGCATATATTATAAGGGGATCTTCTGGCAAAAAGCCACAGTTGGCTATAAGCCAAATTCTCCACTAACCTAAGCAAGAATAACTCCATCAATTTCACTACAGTTGCTCGCGGATTATGTGAACAGTACGAAGTTGGTTCTGCCTGGATACATTCTTTTTTCTCCTCCTGCCCTAGTAATAGCCTTTTAATCGCACTGTAACCTTGTTCTAATTATAACATAGCTATCATGGGAAAACTGATGATCACCTCGATGGCAAGAAATGGAAATCTTGTGAAAATACAGCAGCTGGAAGGGAAAAGAAAGTGAGGGAGGGAAAGAGATACACAACAGATCAGATGACTATCAAAGATCTGAAATTTTGTTTGTATTTTTTTAATCTCACCCTATCCTATACCTGAAGGTCTTGGAGCAAGTGACAGCAAAACAAAATATAAAATGAGCCAACTAAAATTATAAGATACTAAAATAATAAATGAATGTTGGGAGGGGAAGATATTTCCTTAAAAAAAAAAATCAAATACAAGGATACTTAAGTGTGTTTTGAACTATTTTCTGAACACATTAACCAAAGGTGCCTGGCATATCTTACAGGGAGGGGAGGAGACGAATCCACAACCTGGGAGGCACTACCAAGGAGACCCTATTCCAGGTCACTCACCCCCTCAATTATTGAAGGAGGTGGTTCAACCAGGAAGGCCTCCCCTGAAGAGCTCAAAGCACAGACAGAATGATATCAGATAAAATGTCCCTTCAGATATTTAGGACCCAAGCCATTTAGTTCAACTTAACACCTTAAAACTACTTAGGAACACAATGCCGGTGAAAGTCCTTTCCACTGCCACAGATATTTTGCATTCTAACTTGTGTTTGGTCAGACCCACAACAGTGTTTACTCCACCTGTGCTCTTGCTGTCAACCTTCCTATTTCATTGTTCAAAGCTCCATGGAATAACAGAATGCTCTATAACCTCCATGGCTAGACCAAGGGCAACTTGGAAGCAATCCTGTTGATGGTCTGGTTCATTTCCCAGTTCCAAAAAGAGACCAGAGCCTCAGCAGAAGTGCCATCTATACCAACCAGAAAATCTTCCAGGGCCATTCAGGAAGTGCTCAGAGGCCATCTCTGGGAACTCACCATCTCAATAATCTCCCCACCCCAGAAAGGGGAACTGCTAATGAAAGTACAAATCTTACCAGCAAGTAGGGATGTGCACAGATTTTTTTTTTTGAGGGGGGGGGGCATTTGATTCAAAACAAATTGAATGTTTGAAATTTTGCATTTGGATGAATAGATCACATTCAAATATAGTAAAATTCTATTTGATATGATGTACATATTCGCACAAACATTCAATACATATCAGATTCGGACAAATACGTATCCGATATATATCTGATATGAATGAATACATATCTGAGATAAACAAAAATGTATCTGATATGAACAAATACGTATCTATGTGAATAAATATCTATCTGACTCATATCTGTAACTATCTGCGCTCTGAAAATGTCAAATCCAACCTGAATCCACTTTTAATATGCATCAATCCATGTTGAATCCACGGATCCATTGCGGATGTGACTGGTGTTCCATTTTTCCACACCCCCAATCTAACGAATGTCCAAACTATTTGTATGAATATTCAGAAACATCCGTATTCATTTGAATGTTAGCATTCAAATATCGTAACATTTGATTTGAGTTTGAATGTTTGAATTTGGCCGAATTCAATCAAAATTTGAATGTTGTGAATATTCATGGACATCCCTACCAGCAAGTGATCTGTCCAACTGGAAAGGACCAAACCCAAAACTCCATTTATAATTGGAAGTAAAGTTGTTCTTTGCCTCATGAAAATCTGCCTCTGCTGCAGCCATATCAGTAAGCAAGGGAATCTTACAACTACAGCTATATATGACTCCCCGTAGCCCAATCCAAAAGCAAGTTAAATGGAAGCAGTAAAATTGCATTCAATTTAGCACAGACCTTATCGCCGTTATGAGTATGGGCACGTCTACACGGGACACACAGAGAAAGGGTCTTTAATCAATCTAATTATCATACAAAAGTACCCTAATAGGATCTTCCTAGCCATAAATTTTGATTTTAAGAACAGTAAACAACCTTAATTATATTTTGGTATACAAATAGGTGAATTAGAGGATGCTTAGTGTACCATTTCCTATGTAAATATACAACATTATTTCAGTAGTTAATAATACAATTAAGGGAGATTTATGAAACTGGGACAGTGACACATTATTAAGTAGGACCTGGAAGGCCTATTTGTGCCCTGAGTGAGGGCCTTTTCCACACTTGCTTCAGTGGGACAGCAGGAGAATGCTCCTACATGGAGAATAGGCACTACATGGAGCTGCTTCTATCCCTGCTGAGCATATAACTATTGGGTACTAAAGGTGTTCTGCAGCTACCATATACTAGCCACAAAGCAAATACCTGGTGGGATGGAGTGGCACAACCACAGTTGTACACCACGTTGCCTCGTCTCCACATCAAAGTATTTTTCCTCCTAATTCTTAAATTTTAACAGAATGACTAAAAACTGTGCTGATCTTTGGAAGAGGAAATTACAAGAAGTACCCATATATCCTGGCATATAAGATGACTGGGCGTATAAGACGCCGCCCAACTTTTCCAGTTAAAATATAGAGTTTGGGGTATACTCACCATATAAGAAGATGACACCCAGCGTATAAGACGACCCCCCAACTTTTGAGAAGATTTTCCTGGGTTAAAAAGTAGTCTTATACACCAGAATATACTGTAACTTTAATTAAAATAAATGGTTTCCTTATGATTTCTAATCATGGAAAATCACACCGCACGCTCACCCTGCAGCTAGGAATGAAGCTCATGTTCGCAGCCATGGGAGGCTTGATCCAGATTGGTGCCATCTGTATAAAGGGTGTAGATCTGGTCCTCGCTTTCCCAAGATCCGGATCTGTAGACCCCAGGAATTCTGGATCTACAGTACTGCAATATAGGGTGTTTTCACTGTCACTAGAAGTACCCATTAAGTACCCATTAATGGGTACAAAAATGGTATTACGTACCCATTAATGAGTACTTAATGGGTACTTCTAGTGACAGTGGAAAAACACCCATAGTGCAGAAAAGGCCTGGGTTTGTTCTGACATTGTCAATGAAATGTGACTATATTCATTTCATGTGTACCCAGAAATGTGGAGTGATGCAATTTTGCCTCTAAGGGGAAATGTGTCTGATATTAGTAGCCATCACACCTTTGTTTTAGCAGAGTGCCAATGGCATTGTTGTACAAATACATAGAAGTACATTGTTATTCTGGTCCACTGTGGTCTTCCAAACCCTCAGTTTTCCCCAGGAAACAATTACTTGCATAGTGCTATTCGCAAGTAGAAGCCAAATCATAGTGTCACATGACAGATATCCCTGTGATGAAGCAACCGTCTTGTCTTCCACATGGTACATTGCTCCTTTGATGTGGTCTGTATTTGAAGAGTCAGGTTGGTTGCTAAATATTGATCCTGCATAAATATCCATGCCTGAAAGCCAGAAGAGAGGAGATACAGAAGTCTTCATCTGATTTTTCTGTTCTTGATTATACAAGCAGTGAGGAATATGTACAGCCTGATCTGAAAGGCTGCTGCTGGCATTTGCCTTCAGTTCAGAGTCTACTACTTTGAATGTATGCTAAGCACGTGCACGAGCTCACTTGCACAAAAGCTATGTATAGCTAAGCTGTAAAGATGAACAATAGTGTAAGCTTTTTTCTTCTTTCTTTTGTTATAGTCAGTCACAGCCACTCTTGTTTAGCTTCCTGGGGAGATTTGTTTACTTGACCTAAGACATATAGCATTTATAGTCCCTGTAAGCCAAATTAAAAGTAACTAGGTGACACTATCCCCACCTCTTGTTAGGTTGAAAGACTACAAGTGCGACAGGCGGAGAGATTTACATAGCCAGTTGCACTGGGTTGTATTCTAGGGGTCTGCATGAATATTTGAAACATTCAAAATTCAATTGAATTTGTTTGAATTCAGACATTCGAATTTGAATTGAATGTCTATACATTCAAATTTAAACATTCAAATCTCGAATCTTTCAAATCATTTGTATGAATTATTCAGACATTCACATGTGTACAGATGCGTATCCATATGCCTCTTATTCGTATCTGTACATATTTGTACAGATAAGTACAGGATGAAAACGGAATGCATACGGGCACGCATGGACACATTTGAATTTTGTAGAAATTCAAATATAAATTGAAAATTCATACAAATAGATTTGAATGTATTCGAATCAAATTGAATGTGAATACATTCGAATTTTAAATATTCAAATTGATTCAAATCTTCAGATATTTGCATTCGTGCACACCTCTATTGTATTCTGGCTTATTGGTAGGTCTCAGAATAGGGAGCCGCCATCTGCATGCTGGTGCAGACTACAGCAGGCCCTGTGTATATCTGCATCAAGAAATTCACCTTCAAACTCTCTTTTCACGACACTTAAAACTAAAAAAAATTGTTGGGATTGGATCTGCTTAAACTAATTTGAACTGGATCCATTTGGATTTGAATTACTTCATGTCAATCAGTTGTTCATTTTAAGTCAAAGAATCAAATCCATGCATTGATATACTTCATAGCAGGATTTTCATCTATACTGTATGGATGTGCACAAATATTCAAAAATCTGATTCAAATCCGATGAATGTCAACATTCAAATTCAAATCAGATTTAATAACATTCAAATTTAGACATTCAAACAGATTTCGGATTTTCTGAAATATTCATAGAATCATAGAATGGTAGAGTTGGAGGGGACCTCCTGGGTTATCGAGTCCAACCCCCTGCTCAAGGCAGGATCTCCTAAACCATCTCAGACAGATGGCCGTCCAGTCTCTGCTTGAAGACCTCCATCGAAGGGGAACCAACCACCTCCCGTGGCAGCCTGTTCCACTGGTTGATCACTCTTACTGTTAGAAATTTTTTCCTAACATCTAAACTAAATCTTTTCCCCTGCAGTTTCACCCCATTGTTTCTAGTCCTTCCTTGAGAGAGTGAGAACAGGGCTGATCCCTCTGCCTTGTGACAACCCTTGAGGTATTTGTAGACAGCTATCATGTCTCCTCTCAGTCTTCTTTTTGGTAGACTAAACATTTCTAGTTCCTTAAGCCGTTCCTCATAGGACATGGTTTGCAGACCGTTCACCATCTTGGTAGCTCTCCTTTGAACCTGCTCCAGCTTGTCAGCGTCTTTTTTAAACTGGGGTGACCAGAACTGGACACAGTACTCCAGATGAGGTCTGACCAAGGTAGAGTAGAGGGGGATAATAACTTCATGTGATCTGGACTCTATGCTTCTCCTAATACACCCCAGGATTGTGTTTGCCTTTTTTGAAGCTGCCTCGCACTGTTGACTCATGTTCAGTTGATGATCTACCAGGACACCCAAGTCTTTTTCACATGTGCTGCTGCTCAGCCGAATTCCTCCCATTGTATATGTGCTTTTTTCATTTTTCTTGCCCAGGTGCAGAACCTTGCATTTTTCTTTGTTAAATACCATTTTATTAGTTGCAGCCCATTGTTCGAGTTTCTCTAAATCTTTTTTAATCCTCTCTCTCTCTTCTCTGGTGTTTGCAATCCCCCCTAGCTTTGTGTCATCAGCAAATTTGATTAATTTGATTCAAATGATTGAAATGTACAGATTTGTATGTATTACACACGAATTTGCACAAAAATTATACATATTTGTGCTTATATTGCAGGATGAAAACAAGATGCATATGGGATAAAACGGAATACATACAGAATGTGCACAGATTCCTATAACAGGTATGAATGTTGTTGACATTTGTAACTTTAAATATGAATCTAACATTCAAACAAATAGATTTAAATGTTGCGCATTTGAATCAGATTTTCCAGCTATTCGAGTTTTTAAACATTTTATTTGGGTCCAAACATTCAAATTGAATTGAATTTTTGGATATTCTATTCAACTCGAATCTGAATGCAAAAAAAAAAAAAACTCTGTGCACACTCTTACTATATTGTGTGCAAATATACACCTTAGAGTGAAATGTAGATTGAAAATGCAGGTAAAAAATATATGTCAGAGTAATATATGTCAGTGTACCAGCAGTTGTTTATTGTGAAAAATGTTCTAAATTCAGATCTCTTTTATGTAACATGGTTTTATATGACACAATTTTTCTTTTACACGCTTGTTAAAATATGACTTCCCTTGCATAACACTTTATTTTATTATTTTTTTAACAGCGTGGTTTTCATTTTATATGGCTGGTAAAGTCTGGCTTCCTTTGTTTAATGAAACTCTTGGTTCAGAGTGAATTGGCATCTGAAATTGACTTACCTAGGGCTGCCCCTACTGTCTGATGTGAAGCAAAATCCTGAAGTGTGGTGAGTATGGAATCATCCGCACACACCACAGGTAGGGCACTACTACAATGAGGAAACATTCAATGTTAATCTCTTGCCTTCAGATGAAAGAGAGACTGTGGCCTGAGTGGGGGCCTTCCCTATAGTGGCACCTAATTTGTGGGATGTGTTTGGGATAAAACAGGATAAAACGGGATACATACGGAAGTTCCCTAGTACCTCACAAAGAACCAACACTGTATACATAATTGCTGAAGACACATCTTTTCATCAGACATTTGGCTGCTAGGTTCCTCTCTACAGGTCTGGTTTTGCACACTTTTTAATTATCATTTTAGCTTTAGCAGTTTTAATGGTTACATTTCATGTGCAATCTTCCCTAAGACAATTTTAAATAGGGCAGTATAAAAATGTAACTAATAAACAAATAAATTCTGTCAAGGACTGTTTGGAGGCCACAGATAGGTCTGGGGCAGAATGGACTGACATAGCTTTTTGTTCTTCCTGCACTCTGTGAGGTAGGTGGGGCTGTGAGAGTTCAGAAGAGAGTTGTAACTAACCCAAGGTCACAAAGTTGGCTTCACGGGGGAGGGCGGAATTGAACCCAGTATTCCCAGATAAGAATCCGGCTCCCTAACCACTAGACCAAACAGCCACCCTGAGGGTTAACCATCCAGCCTTATCAGTAAGTTGACTCCTGTGACACCCCTCACCTGGGCTGGCCGGGGGATGCTCTATGCATGTAAGTTATATGTTGGTGTTGTCTACGCATGCAAGTGGTGTCTGCCCGATATTTCAGGCAGATAACCTCCCTCATTATAACCTCAAAATGCCAGAAATTTAAACCATGTGTCTTCTGTATGCCAAATGAGTGTTCTGTTAGCCCCACTCTTCTATAAAAATGCACTCGGGCCAATATGCGTGTGTAGATGGACTTATACACATTTCAACACATTTATTTTCCCAAGGTATGCATTTTCGTAAGTTTTGGGAGCCGCTAGAGATGTGTGGGCCACCCTGCATATCAGCAGAGCCATATTTGGGTATCTGTGAACTACAAAGAATGCTAGAAATTGGTTTTGCATTTAAAGTTTGGAAGGACCAGAGTGTGAACGTGTCTGTGTGTAATATAAAGTAAATCATTTTTCCTCATATAAATTGCATCTCTTTTAATCTGAGCCTCCTTCTGCATGTTGCACTTTCCTGCTGCTATCTGGATTTCCTAGCAGCTTTTCATCTTTCATTTTCCAAGCATAAGCCAGGAAATGTGTTCCAGACCCTCCAAGATGGCATAAAGAGGACTACTTTATCAGGTTTGAGAAGCATAGCCTGCAAAAATCCAGATTTCATTTTTTAACCTTTGAAGAATAAGTTACAAAGAAATGTGCACAACACTTCTATGCAATTGCTTTAAGAAAGCTTGTCCCTGCCTTTCAGTGATTCCCACCAATGTGCCCAAAGCCATAGTGTGGCTTGTGAGTAGTTTAGAGGATTTAGAATTACACATGCACCTGGAAACTTTTTAAAAAATATTTATTTAAAATATAGATGAGGTGCCAATTTTCACTTCGGCCTATAGTTTACAGTTAGGCAACATCTGGGCAGGTATATCTGCACTTACAGGAGGCCTTTACAGCCTACAAGTGACCCTGCCTGCCCAGATTTTGATTAATTGTAAACTAGCTGTGGTTCACGGCATCATGTGCCACAAGCAACCCAACCCTCCACAATCCTGACCAAAAACATACCTTAAGTTACCTTAAGTGCAACCGTCTGCACTCTGGCCAGCTGAGGAGGTCATCTGAGCTGCTGCACAAGTGCGCTGGCAACTCACATGACCCCACTGATGCAAATGCACAGAGCATCAGAGTTGCTGTAGGGCTGGTGCATGCACAGTCGCACTAGGCACCATGCTCAAGATGGCAGTGCTCAGGAGTGGATCGGCCATGCAATCACACTTACAGGTGTGAATGCTAGTTAACCTCAGTCTCTCACACACCTTTCCTGTCCACAGGATGGGAAGGGAAGTGCAAAATCACCCCAGGAAGAAGAAGCATTTCTATGCTAAAGATAGAAAAGGTAGATAATGCATACATTTTAAAAAGTTTATCTTGTATTTGTATGGATATCGGTGCACATACTATAATTCAATTTTATGATTTTTTCATTCATTTGCAAACAATTGAGATACACACATTTAATAGCTGTATGCATTTTGCATACATATACATCAATTGCCTACCTATATGCATAACACTGATGCATGCAAATATGTATGCATAATGCATATACTTGAAGTTTGTAGCAAATGTTCATTCACATTTGTGCCCATCTTCTTGGGGGAAAGGAGAGAGAATAAAGGTTCAGAATCCTGTAGCTGAATAGAGCCAGTATGTTTGGTCAAAAGTAGGGATGTGCCCAAATTATTTTTATTTTTTTTTTGACATTCTATTTGAATCAAATCAAATACCTGAAAATTCAATTCAATTTGAATCTATTAAATTTGAATTTAATAAGATTTGATTCAAATTTTTGATTCAAATCTGCACATACGAATGTTGACAACATTCGTAGATGCCCGTATGCATCTTCCCCACATCCATACACATCCATACAGGTCCATATGCATCCCGTAGTTATCCCGTATGCAACCTGTTTTCGTCCCGTATGGATCCGTACAAATGGATACATATGCGGGAAAAATGCAGATCTTCAAGTACCCATCATGTACAAGTCCATACACATACAAATGTCTGGATAACTAGAACGAACAGATCCAGAATTTGAAATTAGATTCAAATGTTTACATTCAAATTTTGGGACATTCTATTGATTGCAAATGTCAAAATTCGGCACATTCGATAGAATTTCTAATGCCTACGAATATTCGTGCATATCCCTAGTCAAAAGTGGATGAGAAATGGGAATCAGAATTTCTGACTATTCCTCCTCATTTTGAAACATTTGGAGGTTGCATCTGGGCAAATCTCACTTCCTTTTCTCCCTTTCTTTCACAGTTCAAAAACAAATGTTGCTCAGGAACGATTTTAATATGCCTACAACTGAGTAGTAAGCAAAATTTTGCAGAACATAGTTCACCCACTCAATATCTTCTCCACCCACTCCCCAAGGTGTGTGTGAAGCTGGAGATGTATTATAGTATATGAAAATGAATGTGTGAACAGTTGTTTTCCTGTGCATGGTGGATTGCTACTTCAAGTATAAATACTTAATATAAGTAGATTCATACCAGAGGCTAAAAAACAAATATAAAAAGCAGGATACCAGATAAATGCAAATAATGCTGGTACAGTTATTATCAGGATAAATAAATAACCCTCACAAATGCTTTTAGAAGAAACTGTCTGCTTTTAAACAATTTAAGCTTAAATTTATCAAAGCATGTGAATCTGAACTTGGGTATAAATCATTTGATTCTTTTGCCTCTCATATCTTTGGGTGTTTTTCCACTGTCAAAAGTACCCATTTTTGCACCCATTTAGGACCCATTTGTGTGGGAGCTGGATGACCCCATTTCCACTACGGCACCCATTAGGGACCTGATTGTTTCCACTGCCATTGGGGAAATCCAGATCTAATGGGTACATTTTGGGCTTTAATCTGGATTTTCTGTAGACCCCATTAATGTGGTCTACAATGGGGTCTTCTGCCAGAAAATCCAGATTAAAGGGAGCCTGTTTCCACTGGAAACAGGCAATGGGGTCCAAAGGAGGCTAGGGGAGGGGATGCACCTTTGGGACCCCCCCCCCCAACATTGGCTTCAAGTTGACTTCACATTCTCTTCGAAGTGACTTCGAAGTGACTTCGAAGTGACTTCGAAATTGCTTCAAAGACTGCCCCCCGCCCCCCAAAACACCTGGGTGGGTCGATCCGGATTCCCCAGGTGGGTGCAAAGCTGTTTCCACAGAAGGGGTGTTAGCACCCATTCCTAATCTTCTTAGATACACATCTAAGGGCTGCAGTGGAAAAACACCCCATAATATCACACTTGCATTTGGGTTGAATATACGATTGACTGACAGGTGAAGATGTGCTGATCATAGAACCGGCAACAGAGAAGGCTTATGGGAAATAAAATCCCACTTATTTGTATAGCTGAAGGTGGGCAATGAAAAAAGAAAGACTCTTGATTCTTTTATAGCTGTGTAGGTAAACCTATATGCAACACCTTTTTTATTGTGGACCCTCTGGCCATGCCACTGAAGAAGACCCAAATCTGTGTAAGTTACCGAACATTTTTAAATGAATCATACTGTAGGAAAAGCTGAGATCTTATATGGATAATGCAAATTGCACCGATGCTTCCTGGCTTGCAGGTGAAACATCTGCAGAAAGAAATTTCAGCTCAGAGAACTCCTACAGTGCAGAACCCTACACCTGAGCCAGATCTTCTCTAATATGTAGTCTTTATGGGTGGGATGGAAATCACAAACCATGCATAGGTTCACCAGGCCCACTGCATCTTCTTCAATGCTTGTGTGGCTGCTACTCTAAGCAAGTAGGCATCTGATACTGATAAGCTATAGGCTTTTCTTCAATAGCCTGTCTAGTTTCAGGATAGAAGAAAGGAAAAACTAAGCTTGTGGCCCTTTCTGTACTTACCTGCCCCAGATATGGACCATTGGATCTGGAACAACTGGGCCCACTGATCTGGACTGCATGGAGACACAAGCCAAATCAGTGCCATCTGCATCCAGCCCAGAACATGGATGCATACTGTCTGCATGCTTCCCATGTTCCAGTATAAGTCCCTTGGTCCACTTCGGTCCACCACCGATTTGAATTAAGGGACTCTTAATCTAGATTTGGCTACGCCCAATGCAGACGGATCCAGACCAGTAAAGCGTGGGGACTCCTTGTTATGCATTAACTTGCAGATGAGGAGGCCCAGGATCTAGACCAGGAAGCTCCTTAAACTAGATTACAGATAAGCACAGAAATGGCCCTTATGTTTCTATCGTATCTTATTTAAATGTGTTAAATGTGTAAATGTAAACTTACTCAAAGCTCCCCCCCCCTTCAGTGGCAGCCCACAGTTTTGAACCACAAGGGCAATGGGGGGTGGGTGGGGAGCGTGACTGGAGGTCTTATTTTGACCTCTGGGTGTTTTGTTCTTCAGAGGGTTAAAACAGAATTGCTAGGGGACATCAAAGGGAGGTTTCAAATCTCTCCATCTCCCCTTGTTCACCACTTTCATGAAATCCCTTCTTCTGGAAAATTCAACAAAGCAAACTGGATGATGAAAGGAAGGTTTTTGGCTCTTGCTTCTCTCTATACCTGAACAACCTTGTAGACCTAGTAAAAATGCAGGCATCCCTTCCATGACTCCATTTTGCTTTTACACAGCTATCAAAACAGGCCATCATATTCAATGCAGACAGTACGGCCCTACCAGAAATGGTGGGTGGATAGAGTGATGGAGGGGTGGTATATTTTTGAAACTTTGTTTTCAATATATTTTAGATTTTTATTGTTGTGACCTGCCCTAGAATGTTTGGGTGAAGGGGGTCTGAGGGTGGTTCAGTATGGCATAGACTACCCTATGCTGAGATGGCCTGATCAAGCAAACCAACCCATGAAGAAGAAGAGTTGGCTTGTCTACCACACTTTTCCCACCCATTTAAAGGAACTCAAAGTGGCTGACAAACCTTCTGTTCTTCTTCCCACAACAGACACCCCGTATGGTAGGTGGGGCCCTGAGAGCTCAGAAGAGAGCTGTGACTAGCTCAAGGCCACCCAGCTGGCTTCATGGAGGAGAGCAGAATCAAACCCGGTTTTCCAAGATAAGAGTTGGGGTCCCTAACCACTAGACCAAACTGTTTCTGCTTTGTGGGTGACCCATTCTGGACCATCTTTAGAAACCTAGGACTTAGAGTTTCCATTAAATCTCCAGTAACCCAAATACATTCCGGGATTTAGTCCTCTGTCCCCATGCCAGTTCTCTTTTCCCGCATTTTCTGGGGAAAATGTGGGAAAGAAAACAGGTTTGCAGCTTTCCACAAAAGAGGTGGTTCTTGGCCACCCTGAGATGGGTCCAAGCTTCCTTGCCCTCAGCCGAGCCGTGTCCTCTGCCACTCCTCCCACTCGGCTCTTGCTCTGTCTTCTTCTTCTTCTTTCCTCGGTTGCCAAAGCCGAAGGGAGACCCCAGGGTGTTCCTGCAGATCCAGGGGCTCCCACCCCCGCCCTCGCCAAGGTGGGCGCCACTTCCTCCCCAGTCAGAGTCATCGGTCCTCCTCAGCCTGGCTGCTTTCCTTTCAAAGGGCCAACATCGTCATACTCACCCCAGCCATCAACTACACCACAGGCACTGGCCACCCAGCCTAGCCTAGCCTAGCCTAGCCCAGCCCAGTGAAGGAGAAAGAAGTACTGCACGCTGCTCTTCAGCTCAGTTCAGCCCCCTCCGTCCTTCCTTGCTAGAAAGAGAGTCAGTCACATGTGGAATGGAACAGGAGGAGGCAGTAGCAGCAGCAGCTGCTGCTGCTTGTGCACACCTGTGGTTTCTGTGGGAACAGCTCAACGCATGCTCTGGGCTGTTCCTGGTCCCTGCAGCAGAACCTGGAGCAAACCCGGAGCAGAGTAATCTGGGTCTGCTCTGGTTCATGGTAGGTGGGAACGTGGCCTCTGACTATTTTTTGGCTGATTGCTCAGAAGCAGCCCACTTCCAGCACTGCTTCTGGGTGGCCAGGAAAATGGTGCCAGGTGCCAGGGTGATGGTACTCCAAACCTCTCATTCATGTGCCATCTGCACATGAGCGGCTGGTCTGGTATACCAGCTGGCAGTTTCAGATGTTGGGTCGTTTCCTCCCAGTGTTTCAGGGCCATTTTGGTATAAAACATGAATAGATGACATTTTAATTGCATTTTAATTTAAGTGCTTGTGTTCAGATTTTAGTATGCATTTAAGATGAAGAGAAACTCACTCACTTCTGCTTATAAATGTGAACTCACAAAAGCCACACTTTTGAAATCAATATGAAAATCAAGCTCAAAATATCACTTGAAATCCATGCTTACTTAAAGTTTGTGCCACACTTCTTTCTAACCGTTTCCCCCCTTTCTGAGGCTGCATCCCCAAGCAACTTATTTGCCACTCTAGTTTCCCTCTGCCAGCCCTCTATTCCAGCAGACTTTAAAAGTGCTGTTCAATTCTGGAATAAGGCTCAGCAAAACGCGTGTTTAAAACACACCTACCATCCCCAAGGAAGCATGTTTTTTTTGCTGGCATTTTTTTCTCCCCGCCCCCTCTCTTGTTGATAGGGCACCAGTTGGAATGGAGAGGGACTGCGCTCTGCATGGCCACAGCCAGGAAGAAACCCCCAACAAGTCCAAAAGAAAAATAGCCATCGGTTCTCTGTTCATCTGCCCTGCCGGCAAAGGCAGTGGCTACAGCCATTGGCCAAGCAATCGTACGCTCATTCACTCTTAACACTTTCCCTCTGATCACTGTCAAAATCCACCCCCGTACAGCAGCAATTACACTGTAGCAATCCACCCACTTCACACCTGATAACAATGTTGCAATTCTCTGCAATTTTGGCTCTTTGAAAGTTCTGACCTTTAGAAAGGGAAAGGAAGGGAAGCTTCTGCAGTTCTGGGAGATGTGTAAATGTTTTATGTCTGTGTGTGCAGGCGGCAATCCCCGCTCCTTTTGCCATGGAGGGTCCCAATGGTAAATGCTGCCAGGAAAACCCATGGCTTCCAAAAAGTGCTCTGGTAGTCTTCTTTAAAGTGCACTTTTCTTTCCATGGGTTTTCCTCCTTTTGTGGCACTGGAAGCTTGGAGAAAAACTGGGCATGGGGGTGCTCAGAGGAAAAAGAAGTTTTTTAGCAGGCTTTTTATTGCTTGGGGACACAGCTAGATAGTTCATATCTTAAGGAACAATATGCACTTTCAGAAGGCAGGCATTATCAATACTAATGTAAAAACATCCATTAGGGAGAATTGCCTGAAAATACAATCGTACCTCCATTTCACATCTGCACACATTTGATTTAAGTTGGCAAATTATGATCTGTATCCATTTGTGTATCCTGATGGTGTGTTCCAAGAGCATTCTGAAACTTTTTTTCTGTTCCGTGAGACTTTTTCCTCACTTGCGGAACAACAGAAAGGGATTTGGTTGATCTATGGCCTTTTCTGCCCTTACTTTTATTTAATCCAGATCAGTAAATCTGGAACAATAATTCAGCTCAGAGAACTTTAAGAATGCAGCATTCCAACCCCGTGCTATAGACATTTACCACAATAATGCTTTGATATTGCAGTCTATGAAAAACCTCATCAAGGTGTGGAGTGAGAGCTTGGTTCAGCCTTCTTGTATGACATTTACCTGTTTGAGCATTAGCCCTAAGGTAGATCTCACCTGGGCTGACTGTTCTGCTTCTCTGAATCAAGGCTTCCTTCTTCCTTGACATGCATTGAAAGGCGATTCCCCATTCAAATTAATGGTCCATATGAGTTAGTGGATGTTTTTGTTGTGATTGAAATCAATGGCTGGATTTACATTGATTTGATTTACACAACATTTTTGGGGGGCTAGGGTGGGCAAATGGAACCTCGGTGCAAATTGAGGTACATATCTATTAGGTAAGCTGAGACACCAAAAAATGTGTGTGAGAGAACTTCAAAAAAAGTGAACTCAAAAAAAAAATAAAATAAAAAAATAAAATCACAAACAGATTTAGAAATTATTTTGCAGAATAAATATTTCATGTAAAATCCACCTTTTCTTATGTCAAAACTACACTGCAAGGTCTAGAAATATATATCCCCTTAGGAGCTGTGTTCTATCTTCATGAAAGTACAAGAGCCAGTGAGTAAAGGACCACAGAAATGGGTTGAACTAGGGCTGTGCACAAATATTTGTAGGCATTCAAAATCTGATCTAATGTGCCGAATTTCAGCATTCAAACTCAAATAGAATGTCCCAACATTTGAATCGAATTTCAGATTTCGGAACTATTTGTTTGAATTCATACGTGTACGTGTTCGTACACGATGCGTACGTGAAGGTCTGCATCTTTCCCGCATCCATATACATTTGTACAGATCTGTACGGGATGAAAATGGGTTGCATATGGGATAACTACAGGATGCATATGGCTGTGTACAGATGCGAACGGCTGTGTTCGGCTATGGGGAAGATGTGCATGTGCAGATTCAAATAAAAAATTTGAACAAATAGATTCAAATGTGTTAAATTCAAATTTAAGAGATTTGAATCAAATCGGATTTTCAGGTATTCGATCTGATTCAAAGAGAATGTCAAAAAAAAATAATTGTGCAGATCTCTAGGTTGATCAATTTAACATCCTTTATTACTGAATAGAATCTGATGAGTAGCTTCTCCAATGCAAAGAATAATTTTTATACGTGAGATTATTCAGCTCTGAATATTCTTCCTGGACAAAAGTTCACCACCCTCTCCACCCACACACGCCTTTCTTTTTTCCTCATGGCAACAACTTCTTGGTACGTTTTGTACAGCCTTCATAAACTCAGAAGAATTTAACCAATCAGAATCAAACTAATTCAACGATTTGTACACAATCTACCTTACCTGTGTATCCAGTCTCATATGTTTTGCATAAAGAACATTTCTCTCACTAGTACATTCATTCAACTGTGTCTTAATCCATTGTCTATGACAGCCTAATTTCCTGCACAGTATAAATTGTGAATTCACAAACAGTAGACCATAGCATCAATTAATGACCCAAACAGTAAGTGTCTGATAAAGCAAGACAATCTGTGGATGAGATAATCAATCAGTTATGATACGTAATGAACCTCAGAAGGATAGGGGAGAAAACCGAGTGTAGCTGCAATTGTAACCAAATACTATATTTTCCAAATTAGGGCTTCACCGAAAGAGGAGGACTTGTCATAAATATTTTTGCCAGAGTGAGTATATTCAGTTTGATCTAGTGGTTAAGGAGCTGGACTTTTATCTGGGAATACGAGGTTTGATTCCACCCTCCTCCAAGAAGCCATCTGGGTGACTTTGGGCTAGTTACAGCTCTCTTCTGAGCTCTCACTGCCCCACCTACCTCACAGGGTGTTCTGTTGTGGGGAGAAGAATAGAAAAGCTTTGTTAGTCACTTTGAGTCTCCTTAAATGGGTGAGAAAAGCAGGGTAGAAAAGCCAACTCTTCTTCTTGTTTAGTTGTTTTTTTTTTAAAGGGGGTTGGAGAGTGGGGAGTTTTAGATGGAACCAAAGATGTTTACATGTTCAGAAAATACTTTTGTTACTTTGAATTGACTTCTCCTAACTCACTGGCATTGGCATGAAGCCACATCTGATTGACTGTCATGTTATGGCATTTTCTTTCTCAAAACATGATCCTTTAGAAGATCCATATGACCACTTTGTCCTTTTTCTGCATTTGGTGCTTTTTTTTCAAAATGATAGCACTGCCAAATATTCTAATATGGTGTCATCTAATATCCACGTCTATGAATAGGTAACAGAATATAATGGCACTCACAGTGGTTTTACTGCCCTACTTCAACAGTGCCAAGTTTGAGCATTGTATAGATTCAGATTAGAATATTTCAAGCCATCTGGTGTCTCTGAGATTTATTCTAACATAATAGATGTATAAAATCTATACATATCCTCAGTTCTTGCGAGGGTAGATTCTCAGCAGCAAGAAGCAAACCAAAAGTTAATAAAAACAAAGAAACAAATGGGCCTTTCCACACTTAATTTTTACTGCTCTCCAGGTGGCGGCAGTCAGGGCAGCTCTCAGCCACTCTGTGATGGAGGCAGCAATGTGATGGAGGCAGTGTATGCTCCATCCCAGAGCATGCTGGGCCATCCTGATTGCCTTGGTGCAAACAGGCCCCAAGTCTGACTTTTATTTGACTCAAAACATGTATCAGTAGAAAACAGCAATCAGCAACCTAGATGCATTTAGCTATTTCTCTAAAAAAGAAGATGCCAACTTGGCAGTCTAGAGTTCCCCAGGAGAACAGATAAGGACAGGTAGGAGAGAGAGGCAGGATGCCTCAAAAGGTTATTCACAGGGATTTGAGACCAGGTGAAGGTTTTGTCTGTCTTCTGCTTGACATGCCTTGAAGGAACTGGTGAGCCCCTGGTGTCATACTAAACTAGATAGACTGTGGCCTGATCCAGCAAGGCTCTTCCTATGTTCTTATGATAACTGAGGAAAGCCTTCACTGCTAACACTTATATTATTTAGAGGACGTGTGGATCTAAACTTACATATAGGGCTTTTCTGCACTTAACCTCCATGAGACAGCACCCCAGGGAAACTAAGGCCAGGAATTACAAGCACTGTCCCTGTCCCAAATGTACCCTGATCCTATGTTTTAGCAGGGTAAGTCCGAATGCTGCCATCTGGCAGGTTCCAGCTCACCACTGCAATGGCCATGTACAGATGACCATTGCTTTGGTGATCAGGCAACACAGTGTGGAACTGTACAGCTGTATCTGCTGTGCCCCACCCCTACGTAGCTTTTGCACAGAAATAAGAGTGAAGTCTGTATCTGGAGCAGCTTTTTATGTTCCATAGCTACTGAATATGGAGATGGCCAGGGATGCTTGGAGCAGCTCCAAGACAGAAGCAGCTCCATGGTGCATGGTTGCACATGGCTGGAGCTTCTCCAGTCCAACCCAATTGCTTATGTGCAAAAAGTCCCATGGTCATTAAAGAAGAGACTGGAAGTCATGGAAGGGGGTATTTATTTAATATTTCTTTTTTTAAAAAACCTACTTCTACTCCCCCCCCCCTCTCCTTTAACACGGGAAATCTTTGATACAAATATATAAAAACAGGAAACTACAAAGAGGCTTATTTTTCACAGCCCAAACATTTTGTGTGAATTCTTATCAGTGATATACAATATTGTTCTCACTGTTCTGATTCCCATAGCAACGTTGTAGCCTCCCTCCACTGAGCTAGCAAATATGTTTTTAATAGGAGATAAACAACCAATTCTCTGACCTCGATAACTACAAACTTCTGACTCTGGGGCCAGTTGAATTCTCATAGTGACAGGAGATGCCCAACCGATAGGGAAAATACAGGATTTCAACATGGCAGGACTGAGACGACAGTGGCCATAATCAAATTATGCCATCACTACCACAGAGCAGAGTACCAAGAACGAAATTCACCCTAAAACCTGTTGATGGAATGAACTTGATAATCAGCCCACGACCTTGTAGAAAACAGGGTTTCCAATGCACCAGGTATGGGAGCCATCCCTGATGGACTCTAAGGTCAAGGTTTTAATAAATTTCAAAGTGCTCATGCTAACCTGCCAGAAGGAGTGGCAGTAAGACAGACTGAGGAGGTGAAGGTAAGGTGTTTTGCAAAGAAGGATGTGGTGAAAGGTGCAGCAGATTCTCATGTGGGGAGGCAATTCAGTTTTGAATGTACATGTAAAAGCCATCAGATTGATCTCAAAACCTTCAAAGAGGGAGATACTTGGTCCATACATTCAGAAATTGAGTGTTGAATTTGAGGGTGAGGCACCTGGCAGAAGTACCTTCACATCCTGATCACAGATAGCACTGAAGAGGAAGAGCTCAATACTATCATGAATAGACTTGTCATAAACGGATGAAGTCAAAAGAAACAAATGAACTAAGCCATTTTCCTGGAAGTTAGTAAACTCCAAATGTATTCTTCCAGAGTTCGATCTGTTCATCCTGTCTTTTCATGACAGATAAGCAAATCACCCAGACAGTCAATAAATGTTATTATCCAACAGATCACGGGAGAGATCATTAATCATTGATAAAATGCTGAAAAATGAAGGAAAGTCACAAAACATTTCAAAGGACAATAATATAGGAATGCACACAAATATTTGTAACATTCAAAATTCATCCGAATCATTGGAATTCGGACATTTGAATTCAAATCAAATGTTGGGACATTTGAAGGTTGACATTCAAATTTGAATTGAATGCTTTGATATATTTGTACAAAGCTTCATTACATTTGTGAACCTGGGAAAGTGGGAAAACAGCTGCACCAGTCAGGTCTGCAAAGGTTCCAACATGGATTCAAAGTGGATTAAGAGCAGATTCGAAGCAAATTTGAAGCATTTAGAGATGATATGTAGGGGATTTGTAGGGGATACTTAGGGGATTCGTAGGGATTTGTGGTGGGGGTTCAGATCGAATTTGTATTGAACATTTGCATTGAATCTGAATCCTACAACATTCAAAGGAGATCTATTCAAACAAATACAAATTTTCCTGCATTCAATTGGAATGAATCAATTCATTCAATTGGAATGAATTGTGCGGACCCCTACTCTAATGTATTTTGAATAGAGAGAGAAATTCTCCATTACTCCAATCAAATAAAAGGGCTAAATTGATTCTCCCTGAACATTTTTCTACAATCCCCCCAAGAAGGAAGATACTTCATGAATAGCCATAAAAATGAAGATTATTTCATGGGATTTTTTAAAATGTGGAATTGAGGCTGTCCGTGAACCAGTTTGGTCTTGTGGTCAGAGTGCTGGACTCACATCTCCTAGTCACCGGGTTTGATTCCACCCTCCTCCACAGAGCCAGCTGGTTGGCCTTGAACAAGTCACAGCTCTCTTTTTGAGTTCTCACAGGCCCACCCACAGGCTGTCTGTTGTGGGGAGAAGAACAGAAGGTTTGTCAGCTGCTTTGAGTCTCCTTAAATGAGTGAGAAAAGTGGGGTATAAAACCAACTCTTCCCCTTTCCCTTCTCCTGTATTCAGACATAACAAAAAAGGGCACTGTGATGTCCAGCCAGGACTGTTTCAATCCCTCCTTGTACTTTCCTTAGTAATTAGTTCAGGCCTTAGTATGTTTTAGTATAGGAAATGCTTCATTGTATTAGTTGTGGGAGGAGGTGAAGGAATCCACTGCATTTCTCCAGGTTTGGTTTGCCCCTTCATAGCAAGGTCTCTTTTAGATAGAAACTTCCTGGGTTTTAGCCAGTCTTTGCTGTGAGCTTGCAGAGAGCTGTCCAGACAGCCAGGAAGGGTATTTCTTACTACTTAAGCCAAATTAGTTACCAGAAATCTGAAGTTAAAGGAAAGAAATAGGAGCTGAAAGGCCCTGCACCAGCTCCATTGAGTGAGGAGATAAACTCAGAAAGATGACACCCTGAAGACTGCTGGAACTTTCAAACTGTAAAGTATTATTTCAAGGCTATCTAGAGCTGGGGAGCAGAAAACCCTTTACTTATGTTCTTTAAAATAAATTTCCCCCTTTTTGGACTTTATACTCAGCCTCAGAGCTTTCTTTGGGTTGAAAGTGTTTGATCTCACCAGGGTACCACTGTTGCACACCCGAATCTGCCACCACCATTAGTTAGGTGTGTCTTCACAGGCACCTCAGAGATGTCTCAGAGAGACAGTGTGTAGCCCTCATGTTCCCAAATCTTCTGTAAACCACCTTTTCTAGCATTGAATATTCGTAAGAGGGAAGAAGAGCAGATGTGTGTGTGAATTATCAAAGTCTTCTAGAAGCTGCCTCAGAGACTCTTTAAATTCAAAATCTTTCCCATTTTCCTCTTGAAGTGACCACCAAATTTGAGCCAGAATCCAAATGTGAACTACCTTGCTATCTAACAAACTGTTTTAGAATCATTCAGGAATGCCTTCACTGTTAAATCCATTTGCATGCTTATCACAGGTAATTTTTATTAGATTTAAATAGCTACATTTAATGGAAGAAGTTTGAGAATCCATCATTTTCATTTTGGCAGAGATGCATAAACCAAGTCTGCAGATGTTTTTGAATTTAAACTGTTGCTCTGAACTCAAAATCTCATCAAACATCATCTGTCTGCCTGGTAGGATGAGCTTCTGCTCTTACACTCAGCTCTAACCATCAAAATCTCAGCATAGCTAAATAAAGGAAGCAAACATTCTACAGTCTGCTCTTTAATCCACTGCATGGATACTTTTAAATAAGTCCCACTTATGCCAATGCAATGTTTACCTGTGTAGATTTGTGAAAGATAAAAAGGCTTAATCCCCAATGTGATTCAGTCTGTTAAAGCAAGATCTGACACAGTATTTCCTTCATCAAGATTTAAGATTTATTAAAGCGCTTTACGTGACTAGTCACGGAAGGAGTCCTGGGTACTCCTTGCCATACAAGAGATATGCCATGCTTATATAGCCAAATAATAACACTGAAACATCATTATGGCATATACCTAAAATAACACCAGGGTCAGTGTGACATTTCATAAGAAAGCAAAAAGAGAAGGAGAAGTTCCCCTATTCTCAAGACAGCTTAACCACAAATATCTGTTTCCTGTTATGTACATCTGCTTTGACAAGCATTGTTACAATCTCATGAATCATAGCCAAACCATGTTCCCAATTATAGATGTAACCTTAATAAAGCTAATGATTACTTTGTAATCATTGATTATAGATTATAATATTAATCTCCATGACAAGTCATAATAAAGAAGAACAAAATCATCCAAACCTTTATCAGTTCACAACAAGGGAAATGAGGAACAAGTCTAAATGTTCCAAAATGGGAGGGAAAAGAGCTGGGCTTGAACCCACAAAATCAATATAGGATGCCAGTGGAAACAAAGATTTGTGATTACAGATTTTGAACAGGTTTGAATCAAAGCTAGTGGTTCAACCTAACCCCCTCAAATTCTGGGAAAGTGCCAGTTTCTAACTGAAGATGAGGTGATGAACCTCCCACCCCAAATGCTTGCCCATTTGAAATGGTGGCTTCAGTAGTTAAGAACCCAGTCCTGAACACACTTAACTTAAAAATAAATGACCATGAAAGCAGTAAGATTTATGTGTAAATTAATGTCCACTACACTATCTTCAATTAACCAGTGACTGACTTTCCGCCTGTCATTTATTCCTTGCTTGTTTGTTTAGGGCTTTTCCTGGTTAAACAGCCTTAACCATTTACAGCCTGACAAGTCTCCCCCACCCCCTAAAACAAAGTAGACTAATAACAAGCAAAGCATGGCTATGTCTATGCATCACATTATAAGATTTCCAACAGAGAAGCAAGTACTTAGGACTTAAATATCACTACATGATAGCCAATATTAAATAAAATCAAAAGCTATGTTTTAGGAATGGTAATAATTTAATTTGAAGATAGAGTGGCTTCCAACATGCAGTTATTGATCCCAAGTGCTGAAAAGAACAAAACTCTATAGGGGTCTTGGGGTTTCTAATCATATTCTCTTATGTGGAAAGAAGAAGAAGGAGAGAGGAGGAGGAGGAGGAGCTGGCTTTTCTACCATGCTTTTCTCACCCATTTAAGGTGACTCAAAGTGGCTGATAAAGCTTTTCTATTCTTTTCCCCACAACAGACACCCTGGGGGAATCCACGCAGCAAGCTTATTTCGCTTTCCCTAAACCGAAATAATAGAACCGGATACAAACGCGAATTTGCCTGTTCCCATTACTTTTAACTTAATCGCGTTCGATCCGGATTCTGAGGATCATATGTGGCATACGTGACTCAAGGGGGGACTCAAGTGGCTACTTTTTAAAAGCTGCTTTGCAGGGCTGCCCTGCCCTCTTCCTCCTGGCATGGACGTGCCACCCATAACAGACCCCTACACAGAGCCTAGCTGGGTGGCTGGGTGGGTGGCTGCCACTTGCCTGGATGGATGAAAAACAGGCACCGGCAGCCAGTGATTCTTTGCCCTCCTCTCCCCATTTCCCAGGGCACACAGCAGCAGCAGCAACTCAAACCCCCTTCACAGCCACAGTCTTTAAAACAGAACCTCCAGGGCTTTCCTTTCCTTTCCCTTTTTTAAAGGTCAGAACTTTCAAAGAGCTAGAATTGCACAAAACTGCAACATTGTTATTAAGGTGTGAAGAGGCTAGATCGCTACAGTGTAGCTTTAAGGACTGGATTTTTATAGTGGCTGTTTTGAGGGTGGATTTTTTCAATGAAATCACTATCTTTGGAAGCAAGCTATTGGGGGAGGGAAACCCTAAACATGGATTCCCATCCCTTAACACGGTAGGGTCCCCACAGTAAAAAATGTAAAACGTTTCAAGCACACGATCCAGAGTGAGACCTGTTGAAATCAGGATTGAGATTCACCACGCTTTGGGGTGGTTTAACATGGAGAAAGTGTGTTAAGCCAAACTGCCGTGCGGACTCCGAGGATTGAAAACGTTTTGAATCCGAGATAAGGTTGCCATGAAGACATGGCCCCTGTGAGGTAGGTGGGGCTGTGAGAGCTCAGAAGAGAGATGTGACTAACCCAAGGTCAACCAGTTGGCTTCATAGGGGAGGGCAGAATCAAACCTGGTATTCCCAGATAAGAGTCTGGTTCCTTAACCACTAGACCAAACTGGCTCACTGGCAAAATCGTTGGCAGTGATCAAACCTCCACTTTAATTCTTCTTCAGCCCATCTTCTGAACACAAAGTCCACACCTTTTCATTTCTAACCATTTTATCTGTGGACTTTCCAGCCGCCATTTGGACTTTCCAGGGTGGAACATCTACAAATAAAATGGACATCAATGAAGAGCTGTGAGTATTGCGACTAGAAGATGGGCATAAAGTGAAGGTGCAACCATGGCCCTTGAAACTGCAGCTTCAGAAAGTGCTTGAGAAACTATTTGCCAAAGGAAAGCAAACATATGTTCAAACAGAATCCCCCCTAGTCCTGCAAAGCTAGCAGCTACCAACTGGACAGTGTGAAAGAAGCAGGGAATAAAAATTCAGTCTTTTTAGCCCTGGCAGCTTTCAAGGAGTTGTTTGTATTTTAAAACTATAAGAAGTGGCATGAGTTATCTAGGCTTTTTCAGAAACTGACAGAAAACCTAATGCGCAAGCTGTTTGCCTGAACATATGGAAGGGTGCAAAAAAAAAAAACAGTGGGAAATTATATGGTGCATTCAGGGAAATGGAAAAAGCTCTTGGAGACCAGAATCAAGCAGATAACTATATTCAGAACTATTTTGGTAGATACCTAGGAGTCATTTGGAAATAACAACTTGGTCATTGTAGTTTAGATTCTCTCTCTCTCTTTCTGCCTCCCATTCATTCACATGTTTGAATGTAAGGCAGTTTCATCTCACTGATAACTGATTTATTTACTTTACTGTGAGCCAGTTTGGTCTAGCGGTTAGGGAGCCAGACTCTTATCTTGGAATATCAGGTTAAATTCCTTCCTCCCCTGTGAAGCCAGCTGGGTGACTTTGGGGTAGTCACATCTCCCTTCTGAGCTCTCACAGCCCCACCTACCTCACAGGATGTCTGTTGTGGGGAGAAGAATAGAAAGCTTTGTCAGCCACTTCAAGTCCCCTTAAATGGGTGAGAAAAGCAGGGTAGAAAAGCCAACTCCTCCTCCTCCTCCTTTATCTGCTTTGTAGTGATTTTATTGTGGCCTACCCTGAGTAGGGATGTGCAAGAATATTTGAAACTTTCAAAATTCAGATTTAACAGGTTCAAATAGAATTTGAATATTTGAACAAATATGAATGTTTTGAATCATTTGTAGGAATGATTTGGACACTCAAATGTTTACAGGTACATAGACATTACGTACATATCCATACACCTCTTAATCGTATCCATACACATTTGTACAGATATGTATGGGATGAAAATGTGATGCATATGGGATAAAAACATGATGTGCACAGATGCATATGGATGTTGTTGACATTTGTACCTTCAAATATGAATTGAATATTCATACAAATAGATACAAATGTCTTCTAATCAGTTCGAATTTGAATACATTCTTTTCCCCTATTCATACAAATTCGAGCATTTGAATATTCAATTCAAAGTGAATCAGATTGAATCCAAAAATTGCATTCATGCGCACCCTTAACCCTGAGAATTTCAGATACAAAGTGGAATTGAAGTATAATAAGTCATTAAATAAATTAAGTAATAAAATAAATAGAACAGCAACACATTTTTAAAATAGGGTAGAAAACTGCATAACTCCAGGGACCTGTCTACATTTACAGGTTGACATAGTATCATACCAGGCCAGTAAGGATGGAGGGTGGTGGCAGCTATCCACACTACAAACACTGAACTAGCCCCATAACTGGCGATGTATTGTGAATGGCAAACCCAGGGCTGCCCCAATCACCAAGCCAAAGTCCAGACTGGCAACAGGGGCATGGCTGGACACTCCTGTGGCAATGTGGTAGTTGTGTGGAGCTGTGCCATGCCTGCCCGCCACACTGCACCCAGACATGTTCCCCTCCCAAGGAGGAATCCAGATGCTTTATCCCACTCTGAGGCAGCTGTCATGGTGGAGAAATGCGTTTGAGACTGACCTGCAAAAATATAAAAGCACTCCAACACGTAAGTGCAAAAAAGCCCCCAGGTTATTCACAAACTCCAATATGGCATGAAAAATTGTGATCTTCCCTCCACAATCTGGTAGCCTTAACATACCGCCTGCCTGATAGAAGCATATAAAGGTGAGAGGCAGCTATTTTTCCAGCCACAGGTAGGTTATTTTGTTTTGCAGAATATGCATATAGTCATTTTTGATTAACAGACTTTCCCTTAAGATCAATGCTAGAGACTTGACAACACCCTCCAAATATTTTTGTCAAATCCATAAAGATCCCACCGATTTTGTCAGCATGAAAACCAATAAATAAATAAACACAGTTGAACTGTGTTGGCATGGGAAGTGGGTTTTAACATATTTTCCACATCACTGGAGCGAGAGATCACAATCTTCTAAACTCACCTGTCTGTTCAAGAGTTGTCTGATGAAGGTGAATGATGTCAGGCAGTGAGGGCTGAAGTGGGCACTGGGAATGGAGGTTTCCTGCCAGTGAACCAAGCCCCAAATCAATGTAGATGACTACTCTGCTGCTGCCCAGGTGGTTCAGCCATCCCTGACCTAAAAGGTGGATTACTTTATTGCCTTTTTTTGGGGGGGGGGGGAAGGAGAGTGAACACATTGACGTTTTGACTTTAGATCCATGGCATTTACTGCCATCTTAGGTCTGAAACTGGAGGGACATTGGTTCAAAAGTAGCACCTCGATTATGGAATTACAATTAGCCTTGAAGTCCTTGAAAAGACGAATTCTCTTCTTGGACTTGAGTTTGTAGTATCATTCATGGTTGTTGATCTCAACCCAGCCTCATCTTGACTGAAAAACTATTGATTTTGTTTACTGGCTGACTTATTATCCTCAGCTTTCAGCTGTTTTCTTTTAAAATGTTGTTGCCCTGTCAAAGCCATCCATCCACAATATTTGCTCAAAAAATAATCAGAGTTGCATTTCTTAGTTCATTTGGAGCTTTCTAGGCTGGTTGCTGTTACCACCTCTTCGGGCAGCAAATTCCATAGACCGATGACCCTCTGAACGCCGAAATACTTCCCCATGTCTGATCTGACTTTCCTACCCATCAGCTTCAATATGAGCTTCTCTTTTAACTCTTTACCCTTTGCTGACCCCAGCTGGTTCTGACTCTGTTCCAGTGCAATGATTGTTCCTTTTTTCAGAATCAATAGTTTTCTTAGAACGCCAAATGAGGCATGTGTGGTTGTTTTTCCTATAAGCCACATAAATCAAACACATTGATTCCCCCAATCGGATTTTACATCCGCGACCTATTCAGTAGATTCCAGCAAAATATATGTGCCCTGACCTTGATTCTGGGGTAGTGACAAAATTCCACACAGTTCGTTTCTCAGCCTTCATTTTCACATTACCTAGTAGCTGCCTCATGTTTATCTGAGCTATCCTCAAAGGGTCCCTTGATCTTTTTCTTAAAGGTTAGGCTATCTTTGCCAGTGAAAACCTTCTTATCTTCCTTTCAAATTGCAGGTCACGCTATTTTTTAAATCTATTTCTGTACATATACATTTTACTTCTTTTCCACCTTTATTCATATGAAATTGTAATATAGAGGCAATCCTTCATGATCTGTCTTGCAGATTTCATTTCTGCTCTGTCCTGAAAGGCAAAGCAGAGCTGAAATTTCTCAGAAGGCCTTTTTTTTCCAGAAAGTTTCTGAATGTCTTATCTTCTTCTCATCCACAGCAAATGAAGACCACATTGTAGACTTCTTTCTAATAACTACCCTTCTTGGTTTTGTTTATTTTTTGGTGGGATACAATAGTCAACTTCCGCAACGCTCTCTTTTACAGATGATCGACACGGTCCCGAAGGTGTAAAATTGTGGCCAGTTTACAAAGAAAAGAAGCTTTCATCAGAAAGTTACAAGCTCCATAAAGTACTTTCTTAGGTTAAAAAAAAAATACTGTTCCTGCTAATTTTTAAGCATTGCTCCCAACTGTTGATTTGTGTGATTTGCAGGATAACACCTGCCTAATGTTTTCATAGGCATGTTATACACTTTAACCCTTAGAAGCCAAATCACAGCATGTTCACTCAAAAACTCCAACTTCTGAGGTTCACTCTCAAATAAATTACATATATAATTGCAGCACTGTAGACAAATTTATATTACGATATGGCAGCAAAGTCAACTTTGTAATAAGGGTATTCAAACTGAGAACTAAAAGCATTCCCAGTTCTTTGTGACCAGTGAAGATCTATTTAAAGAGTATATGCATGCACACACAACATGTGCAGCTTATATAAGTGTACACACAAATATAGAATATGTCTACCTACCCTACCCACTCTAGACAGGTTACAGAAAACTAAAACATTTAAAACAGTTGAATTATAACCAATACTTTAAAAAAAAATTCAAAGAAACCTAAACTGGAAAGAGTGAAAAATCAAATTCAAAGAAATGAACAAAAACAATATTAGCAGTAGTAAAAAATACATAAGAAGGATACCAGTGAATGAAGATTGCAAGTGAACGTTGATGGACTGCTGGATCCCACCAGCAAATGTTTGACTTAACCTAAACCTAAGCCATAGCTGATTCTGCTGCAGTTATATTGTGAGCTTCAATAGGTGCCAAACATCAGGCACTTCTAAATCACTTATTAGTGTCATACTTTAAACTTTTCCTCCCTCCCTCCCTCCCTCTTTTAGGGTGAGTGTGATTCTTTCAACTGACTTGACCAGAACTAGGCTGAATTCACTTGCAGTGGGAAAAAATGAAGGCTCAGAGATGGTCCAGAAATGGTACCTGTTGCACACCAGTGTGACCACCCCACCTCTAATGCGCATTCCAAAGTGCATTAGGGAAAGATTAGAGGAGAGATATGAACATCATCAGCTCCCACACCCCATCCCTTCTAAGATGTGTCTAAGCTGCATGTGAACAAAGCCCTAAAATAGTTGGATTCTCTACCAAGCAAGGTGTTCAAATCAGAACCATTAGTTGGAGAGTTTGGGTACTGAATTGCCTGTAAGGCTTGACCTTAGCAGACATCACATATGAACGAAGCCAATGTTGTCACCCACTTGAGCTGTGTGCCCTCCTGCAGCTGTGTCCCCTCAGAACTTTGATACACCCCACCATTGGTGATTCACCAAAAGGACCAGTCTTGGTTCCACCTGGCCTCTCTGGCACAAGTAATCAGTGATCCCTACCCACAATCCAGAGGAAGAATTACATGATATTTATGTTCCATGTTCATCCGTACAATAATTCTACAAAATAAGGAATGAGTGCTACCGTTTCTTATATTTGAGTATTTATGTTCCACCATTCACCCAAAGGTCCTGGGGTAGGTCACAAGACTAACAAGATAAAAACCGTAAAACAGTCTAAAACATACATTAAAACATGCCGTGCCATATTTTAATCATTCCTTCCAATAGAAACTCATAGATGAGCTTTCAGAATGGTGGGGGGGGGGGATTTCTCATTGGTACAACAAGGTGCCTCTTTGAATCTAAACACTCTGGTTAAACATGTCCTACTTCAAAGGCCCTGGATTCACTAGCCACTAGTGTTTGCATGTGGTTTTCATGATTCTTCCATGCAATTGCTAAACAGAGATCCCTTTCAGCTCGAAGAGGTTGCTTTGTCAGGAATTTTAACAAACCATGAGCACTGCCTTGCTGAATCAGAAGAAGGTATCATATGGTTCCAACACCTGATTTCTCACTGAGGTCAGCAAGATGTCTACGGGAAGCTTATGAGCAGAAGATGAATACAAGGACTCTCTCTTCTCCTGTGCATGCTACTTTTGATCCTGAAGTTGTTACACAGCCATCCCAACTTCCTCAATGCTGTTTGCAAGCCTAGCAATAAATGAACAATCTGTTGTGCGAAAGAAAGAAAGAAAGAAAGAAAGAAAGAAAGAAAGAAAGAAAGAAAGAAAGAAAGAAAGAAAGAAAGAAAGAAAGAAAGAAAGAAAGAAAGAAAGAAAGAAAGAAAGAAAGAAAGAAAGAAAGAAAGAAAGAAAAAGGTATTTCACAGGTCATGGTAAAGCAGGAACTCAGATCTTGAACTTCTTATCTGTTCTGCAGTGATGATTTCCAGGTTTGTTTGTTTTTTAATGACATGGAAGTGTGAAAGAGAAAGAGATTTCAGAAATCCTTTGGCTGATGGATTTCTCTGGATCCCATCAGCCTCTTTCTCTGGTCCTCTTCTAAGTACTGTAGAAGCAAGCTGTCCTAATGCTGTTGATGGCGGAAAACAACCTTCTAAAGCCCAAAGTTGAACTACCAAACTGAAATGGTCTTACTGCATCGAGCACCATTTGCTTATATACAGATCTTGTTGCTCTTCTTTCCTTTACCCCTTCACAGCCTCTCGCATTATAAAAATGGACTTATTAAAAACTGCTGGGGGGGAAGGACCTCCTCACCATCACACATGATCTTACTATGTACATTAATGGAGCAACAGGACAAAATGATTTATTACAGTAAACCTGTCCAGTGGTAGTTCATTTTAGCGTTTCTTCCTATCAGTTTCTCCCACTGCAGCATTCATGATATAGGGGTAAAAAAAAAAAAAGATGTTACCTATTCTCTCTTTTTCTTTCTTTCTCTCTTTTCCTCTCTTTTTCTTCCTTCCTTCCTTCCTTTCCTTCCTTCTCTTTCTTTTTTCTTTCTTTCTTTATTCATTCATTTAAATGTCCATTCTGCTCTTCTCTATCTTAACTTTTATAACCACACTTCTTCAACTGCATGCTTAAATTGCACTTGGCAAATTGGTTAAATTGTTGGAAAAGTGCATTCTATCTTTACATACCCTTAGGAACATTCTTTCTTCACTTATCAATCACGTACCTCTCACATTTAAAATACGTTGCTTTTGGTCGTGCCCTTTTCTATTCCGCCGCATAATCAAAACTTTGTTTTTTCTTGTACAGGAGAAAAATAAGTTCAGAGGGTTGTTGTTTGTTTAAACTTTCTAAGAATTAGCAAGAGACACAACTTATATATATTTATTTTAAAAGCTCACTCATGATTATGATATGCGTGAACACACCTCCTTCATTATTCCCAATTCTGTTACATTTTATGAGAGTGAGTCATTCATTAAACGCATGCAACTAATAGCCCCATACATATGTAAAATGTAGTTTGGTCTATGTTGCCAGGGAGTAACCTGGGCAATTTCTTTTGCACATGCCAGTAAGAACTGTCACATCAGAAGGAGTATCTTTTTAAGTAATCGCACCATCCCAAGTTTTATCCACTAACCTGTAGTGACAAGCAAAAGAGGAAGTGAGAACATAGCCTTATCCCCCAGCTAACTTTCAATCTGAAAATACCTTCCTTCCAGAGAATGCCTTTGTCGACTCCCAATTATATATATTAATTGAAACAATTTAAAAATGTCTACTTCTGGTGTCCAGAATGATGACTTACTCTATTACCAGTTTCCTTAAGTCATCTGATTATATATCATGATTTTAAAAAAAAAGACTCAGCACCCAGATTTCAGGGGATGCAAAACATTCCCTCACTTTCCTCGTGTAGGATAGAGCACATTGGGCTCCATATGGTTCATCTTGAAAGTCAGATAATCATCAACATAAATAGCTAATATTAGAAATATGTGTGAAAGAAGGAAGAACACGAGGTGCAGACCATAATAGGGATAGGTCTTTAACCAACACTTAAGTTTACCACCTTTGACTCAATTTGTCAACTTTTAAGTGAAGATCCCAAAACCAGTGGTCTTTTTAAAGGAAGCATGGAGATGGAGTGGGAAAATACACATGGACAATGCTGAAAGAAGTGGAGGAGAACCACAGAACGTGCCATAACTGGGCAGACCAAACACAGCTATCCTTGAGACTCTTTGCACACTGATAGGTGCCTATTTTTTTTTTAAAGCTCTATTCAGTTGGTCCTACAACTAAATATGGCCATTTCCCCCTTAGCTGCTGCCTGGACCAACTGAGAAAAGAACCTGTGCATTATCAGGCAACGTCTGGGTTCCTTGCGATTCTTCCGGTAGAAGGAGAGGGGTCCCCACCTTGGCCCTCCATTTGGCCAACATTGCCAAATCTCTTCCTGGACCCCCTGCCAACTCAAGTTCAAGGAATACCTTAAGTACTGCCAACGGGTTTCAGGCGCAAACCCGGCCACCTCAGCAGGACCGTTTGCACTCCCGTGCCTACCCCCTTTTTCCCGATCGCAAGACAATCAGAAGCAAATAACTTTCTTCTTTTTAAACTGATTTGAAAAAAAAAAATTAAAGGGAGCATCTCTTCCTGCTAAGACTTTGGAACCGGTTCTTGCTTTCCCCCTCCTGGCGTCGCTTTCTCTTTTTCCTCCGCCGCTTCTATCCCCCAACTCGAGTCACGGGGAAGAGGCAGCTGCAACCCCAGCCAGCCCGGCTGTGTCTCCGAGGCTTCTTCAACTTTGAGCCCAAGAGAGAGGGGAGGGAAAAAGAGACTTTCCTGGATACGACGACGGGCGGACGCGACGGACACAGCAGCAGCAGATCAACTGGAGACGAGACCGGGGGAAAGGGGCAGACAGACAGACAGACAGACAGACGGACAGAGCCCTCGCCACGGAGCCTCCGAAGCAAACTACCCCTAATGAACCCATAGAAGTCGTTCGACGCGCCCTCGACGGCCAGGAAGGCTTTGGAACCAGGAGGGAAAGCGGGGAGACCAAAGGCAGAGAGACACTTACCCCGGCTTCGTCCCTGTGCGTCTCCCTGGGCGCGCGTCCCCTGGCCAGCTTTCCAGGTTCTCTCTCTCTCTGTCTCTCCCGGGGTCTTTTCTCAGCCTCTCGAGAGACGTAAGCCCGGTTCCTTTAGGTCCTTCGGAGCCCCAGGGAATACGGCCAGAGTTCCTCTCCAAGCGAGCTTCACGTCTCCATACCAAACACCGGGGGAGACCGAGATCTGAGGACCGTCGGGCTGCGAGGAGAGATTTCAGGGACCCAAACCGCTTCCCTTCTGCAGCCGAGAGATTCCTCCCAGCGCTTGGAGGTAAGGCGATCTCGCCTGGCTGCCAGGCTTTTCTCGCTCGCTTGCCTGCTCTTCTTCTTCTTCCTCTCTCTCACACTCTCTCTTTCTCGCAGGCTTTCGCTCTCCTTTTTTTTTTCAGTCCTCTCCCCACATCACTTTCTCTCCCCCACTCTCTCTCTCTTTTTAAAACCGATTTGGATGATATTGGGAGATAGGTGAACAGAGCACCTCTGGTTGGTGAGGTTGGCTCTATTGCGATGCCTCCTCCAATGCCTTCTCGCTTTTCGCTTCCTCGCTGCTTCTGAGTGGCTGTGTGGCTCTAGCAAGCGAGCATCCCTTGGCTGTATGTGTGTGTGTGTGGTGTGTGTGCACGCGCACTCGAGTGCGCGGGCTCGCCCGCCCCTCTCGCTCACAAGCTCGCCCTCCCAGCCATAGCGCCTCGCTGCATCTTGGTGAAAAGGTTCATTGAGCGGGTCCCTGGACTTTAAAGAACCCTTCGCTGACAAGAGGGACTTCAAAGCCGCCACAGAAGTTATCGCATTTATTGCTTGCTCAAGCCAACCTGCGCATACTGAGCATCATGTCCCAAGCATCCATCTCTGCGTTTGCACCTAAGGAGAAGCGCCTAAATTTGCAGCGGTGCATGGTCACAGGAAAAAAAAAACTGCTGAGTTCAAAAGGTTTGCAGAGTGCACGAGGTAGCACCATGGTCAGGGGTGTTTGGACCATAAAGAAGAAGAGTTGGCTTTTCTACCCGGCTTTTCTCATCCATTTAAGAGGACTCAAAGTGGTTGACATGCTTTTCTGACAGCCCCAAACGTGGGGCTGTGAGAGCTCAGAAGAGAGCTGTGACTAGCCCAAGGTCACCCAGCTGGCTCCATGGGGGAGGGCAGAATCAAACTCGGTATTCCCAGGTAAGAGTCCTGCTCCCTAACCACTAGACCAAACTGGCTATTCTCGAAGGATCAACCCCTTTCTTCTCTGCAAAGGCTTCAGTTCAGGGATCACCGGTGCCTGCAAAGATGGTGTGTTCAGTGAGATCTATCTTGGGTGAGTTTTAACAGAGTTGCCCTATCTCAAGTACTGTCAGCTTTCTGGTTCCTTGATCTCCATCCCAGCAGGCACTGCCAGCAATGTCTAATGCTTCTATTGAATTTCACTGTGTGTCTTCTTCCATAGATTTTTTGCTGCTGTGCTACCTCTCATACAGACCTGCCCAAGTAGGAAGATCACAAGGTGAGGGTCTTCTTGTAGTCCAACCTCTTTCAGATATGTGAGGGGCGAAGATATGCAAGACAGCCTTATCTGTGGTGACCTCCAGATTCTCATGCAGCCTCTCTCTGAGGTATGTCAGACACCAGCTTTGTATGTCTTTCAGTGCCTGGTTAAAACATAGCTCTTCACCCAGACTTTTGACGTTTAGCTTTCTCTGAGTGTTGTCCTGCAAGAGAGAGAGGAAGGGTTCTATTTTAATGTATATTAAAATTAATGTTTTTAATATTTTAATGTTTTATTAAATGTTTTTATTGTTGTGACCCAATCTGGGATCTTCAGGAGAAGGGAAGGATAAATAAGTGTGTGTGTGTGTGTTTGTTGTGCATATATATGAATGTCACTTTTGCAGATTAGGTAGAGTTGTTCATTTGGTTACCCTTTGGAATGGCTGAACAACACAAGTGGAAGGATCTTCTTCTTGGCTTCTTAAGAAAGTAATGCCATATCTTCTCAGCCTTTTTGCCCCTGGGGCAAAGTTGAGACCTAAGGGATAAACATAATATATGTATTAATATTAATAATAGCATAAACAACTTTATTACATCTCAAGGTCTCTGTGTGTCCCTTTTGCAGGTACAAAATAATAATTCTTAGGGTGTTTTGAGGAATTTAGGTTGAATGAGTATGAGACTCAAGTCAATCCGAGTCACTGACCAATCAGGTCCATAGAAAATTGGCTGATAGAAGGTAAACAAGAAGATGACAACAAAGAAGGAAGAGAAGGTAAGCTGCCTATTTTTAACACTGTCTGATGTGAGGTTTCCCTGACTCCACAGATGGGGCAATCCCAGAAAATGAACACCCAAGAAAACCCTGTGTTAATCACACAGTAAGTAAAAATGCTAACTAGGAATATCAAACGGTTCCATGCCTGTCAGCAAATGCAAATGCAGAAGCCACAGCTCCTAATAGGTCTACTGGGTTTCCCAAAAATTTTTTTTTCATCTAGGATAGAACTATTCCATTCAGTGTAGCCATCTGAATCCATGGAATTAAGGATGCTTGCAATATATCACCCAATATATATGGCTCAAAAAATTATGGGAACACTTAAGCATCACAGTGTAATTCCAAGTCGCTTAAACTTCAGGGATATCAATCTGTGCAGTTAGGAAACATAAGCAATTGTGAATCAATTTCACCTGCTTCGGTGCAATGAATGTGATAACAGGTGCACTGGAGGGGCAACAGACAATACTCTCTCGTTATCATTCCTGACTGATTCTTCTCTAGTTGTTTTTTGCTAGGTAGTATGAGGCAGTACCTGCAGGTTGTTCATGTTGCACAGGTAGTTCAGCTCCTCCAGGATGGTACATCCATATATTACACATGAAGAAAGTTTGATATGTCTCTCAGCCAGTGTCAAGAGCATGAAACAGATTCCAGGACATGGGTTATTACACGAGGAGACCTGGACAGGACTGTAGAAGGGTATTGACCCAGCATCAGGAATGGTATGTGTCTTTGTGAGGAGGAACACTGCCAGAGCCCTACAAAAATGACCCCCAGAGGTCTACTGGTGTGAATGTTTCTGCACAAACTGTCAGAAACAGACTCTATGAGGGTGGTCTGAGAGCCCAACATCCTATAGGGGGACTGTGCTAACACTCCAGTACCATGCAGCTTGACTGGCAATCACCAGAGAACACTAGAATTGATAGCTGCCATTGGGGTCTTGTTCTCTTCACAGATGAGAGGAAGTTCACACTGAGCACATGTGACAGATGTGAAAGAGTCTGGAGACACTGTGGTGCATGTTATGGTGCCTGCAACATAATCCTGTATGACTGGTTTGGCAGTGGGTCAGTGATGGACTGGGAAGGTATACACTTGGAGGACTGCACAAACCTCCATGTGATAGCCAACAGCACCCTGAGCGTTGTTAGATACCTGGATGAAATTCTTAGAGCTTATGTTCAGACCTTATGCTGATGCAGTGGGGCTTGGGTTCCTTCTGGTGCAGGACAATGCCCAGTTTCTTGTGGCCAGAGGGTGTAGGCAGTTCCTGGATGATGAAGGCATTGATGTCATCAACTGGCCTTCACCTTCCCCCAGACCTGAATGTAATTGAGAACCTCTGGAACATTATACATCAGTGCATCCAATGCTGGCAAGGGGCAACACAGACTGAACCTCACTGATGCTCTGATCCAGGTCTGCCAAGAGATCCCCCAGGACACCATCTGTTGTCTCATGGGGAGCATGTCCAGATGTTGTCAGAAGTGCATATAGGCATGTAGGGCTTATGCTATGCTATACTGAATCACATTAGAGTTGCTGTGATGAAATTCACACAAATTAGACCCACCTGTGATTTCAATTTTTAAAATTTGATAGTTGAAGTGAAGTAGAATCCAGCCCTCTCCTCGTTGATGATTTTGGTTTCCATTAACTATTGATAATAAAGCTAAGCTCTTCTCAGTCCTCTCCATGTCCTGCTGCATTTTTATTTGTTTATTTGCTTGCTATTTGTATTTCTATCCCACCCTATAGCCACCTGAAGGTCTCAGGACAGGTAACGACATTTAAATTCAGACGTATGTTAAAACAGTACCAGTGTCTGTAAGGTGGGAAGAGACAGTGTATTCCCATTTAACCAAAGGCCAGGGCAAAGAGGTGCATCTTCACTGCCTTCCTGAACATATACAGTGAAAGAGCCTGATGCACCTCAAGGGGGAGACTGTTCCATAGCTGAGCCATTCATTGGCTGCATAAGCTTTTGGATAACACTCCACAGACTTTAACAGCATGCTGAGTTCTAAAGTTAATTTCTTTATTCCAGTTCCTGAGTCAGGTGTGTGATTGTGTGTGTGCAGCTGGTCCTAGATTTCTAGTGCCCTAGGCAAAGAGTGACAACTGATTTAGGTGATCAGATCTGAAGTCTGGTACATATGTTGTCTGCCACCTCACCACCCTTTTCTCCCCCAGTGTGGTGAACCTGTTTGTTTTGCTTGCTTTTTGCAGTGTTATTTTCAATCCACAAAGATACAGTACTCTACAAGCAGTAATGCCATGAATTTCATTTTGATTTATCTGGAATATTAAATAGGAAAAAGAAATATCCACCCCTATCTATTTTGAAACCCTTTGAAGCTAGGATTGTATATTCACCTGCTTGGGTTGACCTTAATATTTGTCTTTCTGCTTCTCAATCAAGCTTGAATTAGCCATTGTCACTAGCTGCAGTCCTCTGCCTCTAACACAATTTCATAGCCTTAACTGGGGATGCGCACAATTTTTTTCCCATGCTCGCTTCACATCAAAGCAAATGCAAAGGCAATTCAACATCTGTGTGAATAGAGCCACTTCAGATATGGTAGATCTGCTGCGAATGGTCTTCAAATGTTCTTTGAATCTGCTCTGAATCTGCTGCAGATGGGTAGCCAAAATTTGATTCAAGTGTGGATGTTCATTTGCATGTGCACGTCCATTCACATGTTCATTCAAATGCAAATTCATACCATTTACGAACCTGATGAATATCCATCCACGTCCCTAGTCTTAACTATGTGAAGACAATGTAATATGTTAGGTGAATCCGTGGCCCATCTTATATTGCACTGTTTACTGAAGTGTGAGGAAGCTTGTGACACACCAGATGTTGCTTGACTCCCACCCCAGTCAACATAGTCGTCTATGATAGTAGGAGGTAGTAGTTCTTCAAAGCCAGATGTTGGGAGACAGCAAACAAGGCAAGCTGTGTGTTCATATCCCAATGATGGGCTTCCCTATGTAGCGTGTTGGCAACTGTGAAAGCAGACTGCTGGCCCAAAGGGGCCATAGGTCTAATTTGATGGGATATTTATATCTTTATGGGCAAGAAAATGGGAGCTGAATTCCAGTAACATAAAGGACCCTTTAAAACAAAGCTTTCGGAAGAGGAGTGTGATCCAGTGCTGTTAACGGAAATATTTTAGTTGTTAACAGGAGGCGCTAAGGATAAAATTTAGGACTTACAAGGTCTGTGAGTATTTTTGCACATACCTAAGATCAGATCTGTTGGTGCTGCAGTCTTCTTTTGGGCTGCTTTTGTTTGCACATTGGTGGGGACTAGAGAGGTCCCACCCCTTTCGGTATGCTATTACTGTACAAGATGGAGGAGGCCCAAAATGGCCCCCAAGTCTGCTTTTTACAAAGTCTACCAGCATATGAGGGCCATGGGGAACCTAATTCAGCCACCAAAGTAGATCCCTCAGGGGCTCGGAGTCCAAGAACTTTCATTCCTGGCTGTTAGGACTTCTGAAGCATGACTCTAAATCTTCAGGGTGGCACAAGATCTGGATCAGTTGACCCAGATTGTGCAAGCTATGTGCAGAAGGGTTAATTGGGTTCCACCACTGAGTTGTAACACTGTGCTTGCCTGAAAAATATCCTCAAAATAAAGGCTTATTTCTTGCATTTTGCTCACATTTTTTCAGCTCAGTCCAGTGAGCTAAACCAAAATCCCTTTTGTACAATCACTCAGTCCATTTTAATCACAAACACTGAGAGTGAAGTGTCTTCTGATACCATAGTGTTCCAGTGTAACTATTTAAAAGGAGGTAAGGGAATCATTGAAACATTTTTCTCCCTTGAAAAAAAAGAGAAAAAAGACTTCAGTAAAAGAATGCTTTTGGTGAATCAAAATAGTAATGTTACATCCATGTTCTTAGGGGGCATGGGGCATGAATTTGGTTAGAAACATTGGCTCACACTTAATATTCCCTTCATTCACTTAAATATTTATATCCCACCTTCACTCAAAGGTCCAAAGTAGGTTACAATAACAAAATAGAAAATCCATAGAAAAATCTAAAATATACTAAAAGCGTAAATATTCCTTTCTCTATCAAAAAATTGGTGCTTGTATATCAACCCAAGATCATTTTCAAAGCTAGAATGTGAAGCTCTATCATTCTTCTTATAAGAGGTTGAAATTTGGTTTTACTGCATGCCAGCCTGTAGCATGTTGGCATGAAAAGGGCTCAGTTAACCCTTTCTGTGATTGCAATGTCTCAGCATATAAGAAATATAATTGAAATGGCAGTGCCTGCAACATTTGTCTGATGCGACCATGGCTGTTTTCAAACCTGGCAGTGTTGTGCAAAGGTAGTGGTTGTGGATTTGGTGCAGAACAATTGTCTAGAAAGGAGGGAATTGCTGGTTCAGATTCCAGGTATTTTCCCGGAAGAAAGTAATAGTGATCCACTTCTGGGTATATTGGGTACCATAAAGCTGAGGTTAACTTCACAGAACCTACTAAAAAATTGCCATTTAGTTATAGAGATGTGACAAACTTGTTCAAACTGAGTAAACATGTTTAAAAGGTGCAAATTCAAGCCAAAGACTCTTCCTATTTGAAAACAGAATCTAGCAAGCACACTCTGTTCAATCTGAGGTTCAAAGGTGTTTGAAGGTGTTGAATTGAACTGAACACCCTACTGTTACAGTAGAATAATAATATTTGAATTAGAACTAAACAAAAGGGTGTTCAAGTCAAAGAAAAAAGCACATTTAAGTTCATGCACAGTTCTGTTTACAGTCTTGGCACTATCTGTGTGGCAATCTCTTCATCATGCCTTCCTTGTATCCTCAACTGTTGATAATCTGTGGACCCTGCCACCGTAAAGGCAAATTTACCAGTTCTTTTTGGTTTTTCTCTTATCAAGAAAGATCCGACAGGCAAAACACTTACTTCTGTGGCAATTAAGCAGAATTATCTCAAGTTATTAGCCAGCATGAAGGACCATGCCCTTTTCAACAGTGATGGTGAGACAGAGACCACTACTTCATGCTGTCTTCCCAGGTACCCCTGAAAACTTGGAAATCGGTGATAATTCATTGGTTTTGTTAGGCTGTCAATAAATGCCATGTCTTCCCTCCGCCCTCATTTGTCACAGACTCTGGGGAAGAAACTGGTGATATGGCTGAAACTGTGAATGAGGTAGAACGACAGGAAGATGTGGAATCTGAGGAGTCTCCTCAGCATGGGTCTTCTCTTTCCTTGTAGAGGCCCTCAGTGAGTCAGCAAAGTCAAGAGGTTGTGTCAGAAATGTGGCTATGAGTCAAGAAGTTCTGAGAGTGAATAAAAGAATGGCAACAAATCACATAGGGTGAATTCCCATTACAAGCTTAAAACGGTTTCAAAACAGTTTTGATCCTCACAGTCCCCACGTCAGATTGGCTTAACACGCTTTCCGCATGTTGAAACGCCCCAAAGCATTGTAAATGTTAACACTCATTTCAACAGGTCTCATTCTGGTTCGTGCATTTGAAATGTTTTACTTTTCTTGCTGTAGGAACCGTACCATTTTAGTGGGATGAGAATGCATGTTTAGGGTTTCCCTCCCCCAATAGCTTGCTTCCAAAGATAGTGATTTTACTGTAAAAATCCACCCCTTACAGCAGCCGCTACACACTGTAGCAATCTACCCACTTCACACCTGATAACAATGTTGCAATTTTGCACAATTCTGAAAGTTCTGACCTTTAGAAAGGGAAAAGGAAGGGAAGCAGCTGCAGGTTCTGGGAGATGTGTGAATGTTTTTAAGGCTGTGGCAGTGAGCGGGCGAAGGGGGCTTGAGTTGCCACTGCTGCTGTGTGCCCTGGGCAATGGGGAGATGAGGGGAAAGAATCGCTGGCTGCCTTGTGCCGTTTTTCATCCATCCAGGCAAGTGGCAGCCACCCAGCCACCCAGCTAGGCTCCCTGAAGGGGTACCTTGTGGGCGGCATGTTCATGCCAGAGGAAGAGGGCAGGGCAGCCCTAAAAAGCGGCTTTTAGAAAGTAGCCACTTGAGTCCCCCCTTGAGTCATGTACGCCATGCACAATCCTCAAAATCTGGATTGAACACAATTAAGTTGAAAGTAATGGGATCAGGCAAATTCGCATTTGCATCCGGTTCTATTATTTCAGTTTAGGGAAACCATATTAAGCTTGTAATGGGAATGCGGCCATAGGGTGTTGTCAGCAACCAAAGTGCAGGCCATGAATATACCATGTATTGTTGACCTGTGCTTTGGATCTGGCTCTTGGAACCTCTTGTGCTGTGTGGACGTGGACTCTGGTAAAGGCCTCCCTTTGCATTCCCCTTTGTGTAATCGGATCCTAGCTTGCTATTTCAGTAGAAATTCCTGAATTGCTGCCGGTGAAGCTATAAATTAAAGACTGTTGCTTCTTCCAGTGTGCCTGTTGTCTTTCTGTGCTACCAAACTACGTAAGGTAGGACAATAACCTGCCTTCTCTCACTTTACTTTGTTGTTTTACCCATAAAGTATATCTGCAACAAGGCATACATAGGAGGCAATGTGCTCCTGAAGGTCAGCTGCTAAAAGAATTGTGAAGTGTGGGCAGATCATGTTTTGTACTTACACCCTGTTTGTGGTCTTCCATCTGCAGCTGGCAGCAATTATGTTCTAGACTAGATGGGCCACAGGTCCAACTCAGCAGGACCAGGGATGTGCACAAAGGTGTTTTTTGACATTTCATTTGAAACAAATCAAATGTTCAAATATTCGTATTTGTACGAATAGACGCTTTTGAATGTCGTAAAATTCTATTCAATATGAATGTATGAATTCGTATGGATATCAGATACGTATCCGCTATGAACAAATACGTACCGATACAAATGAGTATGCATCGGATACAAGTGAATACATATCTCATACGTATCCAAGATACGTATGAGATACGTATCTTGTAACTAATCTGCTCTGAAAGCATCAAATCCAACCTGAATTCACTTTTAATATGCTTTCAATCCATGTTAAATGCACTCTGTTGCAGATGCCTGGTGCAGCCACTTTTCCATATCCCCAGCTTGACAAATGTCTGAACTATTTGTATGAATGTCCACACTATTCATACAAAAATCAATGTATGAATGTCGTAACATTAGATTCGTATAAAAATGTCCGAATTTGTATGAATAACAAATATTATGAGTACTTGTGCACATCCCTAAGAAGGACATTTCTAATGTTAGAACACAAGGACATAAGAGGAGTCCTCCTGGATGGTGCCACAGTCCATCTAGTTCGGCATCCTTTTCCACACTGCGATTCATCAGTTGCTTCTGGACATTCTCAGCAGAAGACAAAGGCAAAACCTTCACTTCCTCTTAACTGTTTGCAAATAGCCTTTAGAGGTATCCTGCTTACTTCTCCAACTTGGATGCACTATCGAGGCATCAGTTCTAGTAGCCATTGATACACCTGTCCTTCATGAGTTTGTCTAACCCTTTCTTAAAGCAGTCCATGCTCAGTGCTGTCAGCACACCTTCAGATAGTGAATTCATAGGCCAGAGACCTTCAATGTGAAAAAAATGCTTCCATTTGTCTGTCCTAACTCCTAACCATTGATTTCACAGAGTCACCTTTGGTTCTACTGTTAAGTGACAGAAAAGAGCATTTTTCTCTATCCACCTTTTCCACAACACACGACTTCACATACTTGATTTCATAAGGGAGGTATTCTGGCTACCCTTTTCTGCACTTCATTCCAGTTCTGACTTATTTTCTGTTCCCTTCCTAATTACCCTTAACATTTAAATTTTTTTCACTGCTGCTGGGCATTGGAGCAAACCCTTAATTTAGCTGTCCATCAGAACCCCAAGATCCCTTTCCTGGTATGTTACAGGCTGTGGTCACACCTAAGGTTTAATACAGCTTCAGTCCACTTTGGCCATGGTTACACCTTATCATTTAAACCCATTTCAGGAAGACAGCCATATCTAAGCTGTTTTCAGCCTCCCTGTTCATATATCCATAGTTAATTGAATCATAATTTCTTCCTGCCCCCGCCCCCCCGAAAGACTTGACATTTGTTATGTTGGAAGAAGCCACTTTAATCTTGTCGTAATAATAAGAAGAGTTGGCTTTTCTACTTCACTTTTCTCATGCATTTAAGGGGACTCAAAGCGGCTGACAAAACTTTTCTATTCTTCTCCCCACAACAGAACACCCTGTGAGGTAGGTGGGGCTGTGAGAGCTCAGAAGAGAGTTGTGACTAGCCCAAGGTCACCCAGCTGGCTTCATGGGGGAGGGCAGAATCAAACCCGGTATTCTCAGATAAGAATCCAGCACCCTAACCACTAAACCAAGCTGGCTCATCAGGATAATAATATTTGAAATACACAATATCCCTGTTTCTAGTTTCTGTTTTTCACAAGATACAATTTGTGCAGGTATATCACATACAACGGCCCCATCTTACTCCCAAGTTCTGTTCTTTGACTCGCAGGCTTCCTGTTAATTAAAATAACTCTCGCTCCTGTTTCCTGCAGATCCTTCATTCCCTCCAACCCACACACACCATTGTCACTTTCAATATATAGACACCTAATAGCCACCCTGAGGGACCAGACTGATTTAAAAATTCACACCCATACCCCCTCCTAATAGTAAAAATGACTTTCCTTAACATTTAATTTAATAAAATTTCCCTTCACCCCATTCTCTTGTCTATTCATTTTTGCTTTCCATTATTAATTCAGAGTTTTTGAAGGGTGCTATCTAATCTTGAGAAGGGCTGAGAGTAGGGGTATGCACGAATATTTGAAGGTATTTGAAATTTGATCAAATTCATCCAAATTTCAACCTTTGAATTTGAATCAGATGTTGATAAATTTGAATTTAAAAATTCAAAATTTTTTTGAATTTTGGATCTATTTGAATTATCCGGACATTTGCATGTGTACAGGTTCGTACATGATGCATATTTGCACATACGCATCTTTCCCCCATCTATACGCATTTGTATGGATCCATATGGGATGATAACAGGTTGCAGATGGGATAACTGCAAGATGCATATGAATGGGTACAGATGCATACGGGATGCACAATGATGCGTACAGGCACATATGAATGCTGTTGACATTTGTAAGCGCCAATTCAAGATGAATATTCGAATGAATCGATTTCAATTTACTTAATTCAAATCAAATTTGGTTAAATTTGAATTTTAAAGATTCGAATTGAATTGGATTTTTGGATACTTGATTTGAATCAAATCAAATCCCGAAAATTGCATTCATGCACACCCCAAGCTGAGAGGTCCTGCTGATGGATCTAAAGCAAGAAGCCATGTTCCTATGATCCAAGGGAACTGTGTCTGCAATTGGTGAGATCTTGCTCAAAAGGTGGCACTGTGACACTGTTCCTGATGCCACAGAAGAGAGATACAGAAGAGCCAGCCAGGGCAAGTGGTAGGAGTTTCAGAACAGGTCCTGGGAGATATGAGACATGTCTCTCCACTGAGACATGAAACTCAGTGGATTAATTTGAACTAATTATTGCTTTCCTGGATTTCTGAAAGGATGGAAATGAAGAAGAAAACTTTATCTACTGCCTTGGCAGGGTGAATGGAGAAAATTTCTTAGTTTTCTTGCAAACATGAATGTACAAAATTTGCACATGCAGAACTCAAGAGTCCTTAAAATGTGCATATTTTTAAGTCTTGTGATGCTACTAACGCTATTGAAGAAATAAAAAATCCCACACATGGTTACATGTTTTTATGGATGCATACTGCTTGGAAAATGTATAGTTACAAAAAAATTGTAGGCATTATTTTTATGTGTGCTTTAAAAAAAATGCTGTTGAAATATTTCAAGCTAGCCCCTAAATTTGTATTATGAGGAACTTCTGAAAAATATGATAAAGGTAATAAATTAATCCTTTAGGTAGGATGTGTCTTGTCTTGCTCCTTCATAATTATATTCTGTAATATCTGAATTTGTGATATTTGGGGATTGGCTGTGTGTTACTCCCTAAAGGTTATTCTGCTCCATATCTCACAAGAAAAGAGAATGAACATACAGAAAGAACACGCACACATTGACTCTCCATTTCAATGGAACCTGTTTAGTAGAATGGCAGGTGCAATGCTGCTGGGGTGGGCAGGTATTTTATCTTACAGCAGGCAGACCTCTGTTTCAAAGGATTAGAAGGTGTCCTCTCTCAGCAAAGGGTCTCAGTTCAATCACCTTTGAAAAGTAAGGCACTTTGGGTCCTTCTCATCTTCTGTCCTTAATGTTCTCCATCACCAATTGGGCAGTACAAACACTTGCAACAGTTTTCTCTTAGATGTTAAGATCTATTTCTGATTTAGCCAAAAGCCCTTTCCTCATTTACCTTTAATCTGGAACAAAGGGCTGCAAAATCCTTTTCTGGACCTCATCTGTTCGCACTTTAGTCTGGATCTGTGAGTCCCCACACCCCATTAGTACGCTCCATCCATTGAAATTAATGGTGAATACAGTGGATTCTAAAGACATTAGCTAGTCCCATATCTATCTGTCTGTCTGTCTGTCTGTCTGTCATCATTTACATTTCTTTCCTGCCCCATACCCGAAGGTCTCTGGGCAGGTAACAACCTTAAAACTACAGATAAAAACAGAATATACATTAAAAGACTTTAAAAATTCAACAACTCTAAAACAATACACAATACAGTGGTACCTTGACATACGAGTTTAATTCGTTCTGTAACCTTGCTCTTATGTCAAATCGCTCGTATCTCAAAGCAATTTTCACATTAATCCATTCCAGCTCCCAAAACACCACCTCAGTTGTTTTTGTTATGTACTGTACTGTATTTACATACTCGTATCTCAAATCTTGCTCTCATCTCAAAGCAAAATATCACTCGCTCAGCGGCTTGTATCTCAAAACACTTGTATGTCAGGGCACTTGTATGTCGAGGTACCACTGTATGTTTAAAATAAGTGTCTGTACTGGGGAAAGTATAATCAGCTCAGCCAAAGGCCAGGGCAAAGAGGTGTGTCTTCACTACCCTCCTAGATATATGTAAGGAAGGGGCATGACACACCTCAAGGGGGAGGCTATTCCATAGTCTGGGGGCCATCACAGAAAAGGCTCTCTCCCGGGTGCCCACCAACCTCATTATTGATGGTGGTGGGACAACCAAGAGGTCCTCACGGCTTGATCTTAAGGCACAGTCCGGTTGATATGGGAGAAGGCGTTCCTTTTGATATTTGGGGCCCAAGTCATTTAGGGCCTTATAAGTCAGAGTCAAAACCTTGAATTGGGCTCAGTAATATATTGGCAGACAATGCAACCTTTTTAAAACTGGTGTGATGCGCATCTGGCTAGATGTTCCAGTCAGCACTCTAGTGGCTGCATTTTGCACAAGCTGCAACTTCCGATCCATCTTCAAGGGCAGCCCCATGTAGAGTGCATTACAGTAGTCCAATCTAGAGGTTACCAGAGCATGGATAACTGTGGCCAAGTCGTCTATATCCAGAAGAGGCTTCAGTTGATGGACTAGCTGTAGTTGGGAGTAGACGCTCCTGGCCACAGCCTCCACCTGAGCGTCAAGTGTTAGCGTGGAGTCCAGGAGTACTCCCAAGTTACACACCTGTCCCTTCTAGGGCATTGCAACCCCCTCAAGGACAGGGTGTCTCGCAACTACACGGACCTGAGACCCTATGACACACAGCACCTCTGTCTTGCCTGGATTCAGCTTCAATTTATTGGCCTCATCCAGCCCATTACCACCTCCAGACACCTGTCAAGCACTTCAGCCACTTCACCTGATTCAAATGAAACAGAGAGATAGAGCTGGGTATCATCTGCATACTGATGACACCTCACTTCGAATCTCCTGATGGCCTCTACCAATGGCTTCATATAAATTGTAATGTGTGTGACTGAGAAAGGGAGAATAGACCCAAGCTCTGAGCTCTAAGATGGAGCAGGGAACTACCCCTTTTTGATGTATTTCCCTTTCTCCTTATTTTAGTGGAATTTAAGTGATCATCTTAAATGATGAGTTTGAAGAACAAGAGTTCACTTTTCTACCCCGCTTTTGTCACCCATTTAAGGGGACTCAAAGCGGCTGACAAAGCTTTTCTATTCTTCTCCCTGTGAGGTAGGTGGGGCTGTGAGGTCTCAGAAGAGAGCTGTGACTAGTCCAAGGTCACCCAGCTGGCTTCATGTGGGAGGGCACAATCAAACCCGGTATTCCCAGATAAGAGTCCAACTCCCTAACCACTAGACCAAACTGGCTCACTCCTCTCAGGATCTCCTCTGGTATTTGCAGGCTCAAGAAAACTTGTGTCACAAGATGCTGGATCACTGGAAGCAGTTACTTCCTGTTTCCTTGGGGGGGAAAATGTGTAGAGAACTGAATGAAGGAGGAGTGATGGTATTTCCTGCTTCATCTTCCAGCCCAGTACAGTTATCACTGATAAGATCAGTGCCTGACCAGAAAGTTGAGTAAATGAGATGTTCAGAGGAAGTGAAGAAGTGGGATGTTAAAAGAAAGGAGAGAAAGAAGGGAGGGGAGAATTTCTGTTCAAACACTGAATCCTTTTGGATGGATCCCACTTAAATCTCGTCATTTTCTCATGGACTTATTTTCATGACCATCACTGAAACACACCGCAGGTTACCACTGTCTTTATTGGCTAATTACAAAATCACAGATCTGATGCTTGTTTCTGACCTTTAATTAGCTTTGAATGGAGGGAGATGTCAGAGGAATGGAAGGGTAAAATGATGCAAATTTAAGATCAATTTCATCTCTACGGGCTTCTACTTTCATGCATTTCCACAAAAGAACAAAAGAAAAGGCATTTCTCTCTCCCCCCCTCCCTTCCCACACACATGCCCCATTACATTCTTTTTCATTCCCTTTCTGTTGCGAGGTAGTAGTTGTGTCCATGGCATTATCTCAGAATTCCAAATGCTGCAATTAATCATGACGAGAAAGGAGAGGGGAAAAAAGAAAAAAGCAAGCAAAAGCAGTGGGAAGGAACAAATGAATGTCACGCGACTTCTGACTTGGCTCTTTTCCGGGGCTGTTTTGTTTCCGTTTGTGCACCGTCACACAACTTGCACCTGCAGATGCAACAACAGCATGCTCAGTTTGCAAGCTGGCTTTGGGAACTTTTCTTATACACTGCTGAGGATCCTCAAAATGCAGTCTGGGTACTTTGTTTTGCATTGCACACATCGGCCCTTTCTGCACTAGGACGTATTCTGGATAAAATTCCAGAATAAGGACCTGCCATCCACACTGTCATGTCCAGAGCAAGTGGTAACAGCGAATGACCAGCTAATGACAGCGAAACGCCGAGGCAGTTACCAGAGTTCTTGGAGATACAGAGTAGGCAGAGTCAGAAGTCAGGGTTCCAGAGAGTTGCTATCAGATTGGGAAGTCAATCAGGGTTCACATGAGTCAGGAATTGCCAAGGAGATTTTTTGTTTGCAACTGCGAGTGCAGAGTTGGGCGTTTCTTAGGTAGGAGATGGAGAGTCATGCCCACAGCGGCACAGCTGTTTCACATGGAGATGAGCCAAGCGGCACAGCAGTTCTCTGCTGAAAGAACTCGGCTCAGGGTATTGCGTATTGTCTGAGTCCGAACTATACCTATTTGGGGGATCAGAAGCAGTTTCCACTTTGGCTGGCAGGACCAGAACCTTCCTCAGAGGCGCTGGAGAGGATGTGTGGCATGACACACATGCTTGTGCAAATTATGTCAGGCTCTGGGTGGGGGCTACCATATGTTACTGCTCCAAATCTGGATTAAGGAGATCTGGATTGTAGAAATCCGTGCCTTGAAATTCTGGATTGCAAAGTTGAGGATCAAAATGTAGACACACACACACACCCATGTCTGCACGGATCATAGGGGTATGGATATCAATGGATGCTAAACAGGGAGGCTGTGCGGATGCTGTAGCACCCATCTCTAGGCAGAAGTGCCATGCAACTGGTCAGCACAGCCATCACTGAAAGCACACATCCAGGTACAGAGGACGTGGCAGTGAGGCTGTTATGTAGTTGTTGTGTAGGCTCCTGCTTGTTGCATAGTTCGGTTATTGGGCCTGCCCCTGAACTTCATGAATCCAGCTTACTTGCGGAAGCTTGCTATCTCTTGTGGATTTTGGCTCACAAGCATGGACTGCTGACCTCTGTTTTAGGGTCTACAGCTATTCCTGATTAGAGGGCCTAAGGACCCCATTCATTCTGGAACTATTTGATGCCCTTGCAGATGGAGCAGCCTTAATGGGGCCCACCTTGTGGAAGGTACATAGTTTATGCATACCTATTGGGTGGCTAACGGTGTCTAGAGTGCCCACGCAGAAACACCCAGGGTCTGCACTATGAACAGCAGCTCCATGTTGCAGGATATAATCCAGAATAAGACAAAAAGGGACAATGTCACAAGGGAAAGGACTTTGAACCATCTCTTCTTTTGGAATTCTGCATTACTTAAATCAGATTAGTGTAGGGACACCCTCAGAACAAGCAGGAACCCATTAGAATTTACCTTATCAAGTGGATTGCATTTCTTTATGCCTGACACACACACCTCTGTCCATTTTTTCCATTATTTTAAAAATTCCTAACCAGATCTCTTGTGCTGTGTGGGTTTTTGTTTTGTTTTTTACCTCTAACAAACATTATTACACTTATGTACAAGGAGCAACAGATGGAATTTTTAAAAGGTCATTTGTGTTGTTTATGTGCTTTTACTCTGAGTAGTCTTCAGCCCCTGTCATTTAGCTGTTAACAGGTGCTTCTGAACAAGGTGCCAGTTGGATATCAAAGGGTGACATATTTAGTGAATGACAGTTGTTGAATCCTTTGTCTTTGAACTTTCGGTCTGCTTCAGTAATTCCATTTTAATGGTTCATGTACTCTTTGAAGCTAGGAATGTGTGAACCTACATAATCAGTGTCAGCTATCCCTGCTTTTCTCAAATACAGAGGTGGGATTCTCAGAACAGATGTTTCTTTAGTTTGTTCAGCTGAAAGGGCATTTGTTTTATCCTTATCCTTATCATCATCAATCATCATCTTATACCCCAGCCTTGACCAAAATGATTCCGTCTTAAATAAGTAGCTATGATTTCCTTCTTGTCCATCACCTGATAGGGGAGGGAAGGATCCATCCATTACTGGACTCTTAGATCAGGACTTTGAGACACAGAAGATGGAAAAGTAATGTGATTGCATTTGCAACCCTTGGTTTTCTACAAGAGGCACAATTCCCAGTGGACTTGTCTGTGATCCTGGTCCATTTTGTATCTCATCTGGGATCCACCTATGCCTATTCCTAGGATGAATGTATGTCAATCAGCAAAAGCGTCAGAGGAAAGTGCTCTATTGGAAGGGACTGATTATGCAAAGATGCAGAGGGATGATATAATTTGTTGACACAAGAAGAGCGTGCAAACTCATTGTAAAGAAAGGCATGATAAAGCTGCATTCGCAATGAATTGAAATGTCAGTTAAAAAGGTATAAATTGCCACCAAGTAAATATCAGTGGGGAGCATAAGACTGACCTAATTGTAGTAGAAAAAGAACAAGCAAAAGATCTGGGGATTTTTAAAATTACAAACAGATAAATGTCTGATTCTGATTTAACTATGAGTATTTTTCCACTGTCACTAAAAGTACCCAGTAAGTACCCATTAATGGGTACGAAATGGCATTTTTGTACCCATTAATGGGTACTTAATGGGTACTTCTAGTGACAGTGGAAAGACACCATATGAGTGACAAACACACACACACACACGTGTGTGTGGATTATGGATACGATGTGCCTTGTAACAGTAGAGTTGAGCAGAAGAACTTCTTTTCTTTCAGCCATTTGAATTATAGCAAAACTGCCCATTTGGGGTATGCAGGTAATCTTTTCCATTTCATAGATCTCTTTGGTATCTTTGTTCTTGTGAGCCAGTTTGATCTTGTGGGTAGAGTGTCAGATTCTTATCTGGTGGTCTCCTGGTTCAGTTCTGGACTCCGACGTGAAGCCAGCTGGGTGCCCTTAGATTAGCCACCGTTCTCTTTCTGACTTCTCAGAGCCCCACCTACCTCACAGGGTGTCTGTGGTGAGGAGAACAGAAGGTTTGTCAGCTGCTCTGAGTCCCGCTAAAAAGGATGAGAAAAGCTGAATATAAAAGACAACTCTTCTTCTCCTTTTCATTATCCCAAATATTGCACTCAGATTTTAACGCTTCATCATTATCAGGGCAAGCATCAATGTTTATTGTATTGCCCAACAACTCTGCAAAAAACAAATGTTCGCTTGTTCAAAATTGCTGACCTATTCTGCTTTTACAATGTTTGATTTTCTTTGTAGTAGCAATTATCCATTGTTTCAGTTCCATTGAAACTTGTGCAATTGTTTTGGAGCCAAGATTGTATTTTTTTTTTTTTTTTGGTGCTAATTTCCTTGTCCTTATGATTTCTATTGTCACTACTACTGCTCCTGCTGCTATTGCTGTTACTTTGGCATTTAAATCTACAGTTACATCTTTTTAGGAAATTGTTAATACCCCCCTCTTCTCACTCCCTATGTACAAAATTTCTTGCAAATAAACTATGCAATGTTTTGCAGAGGCTGGGTTCGTCTTAATGTCAGGTTCCTGATCACGTCTTTATGAATTTTCATTTTAAGAAAGGGTTAGACAAATTCATGAACAACAGATGTATTGAAGACTACTAGAATGGATGCCTAGGTACATCCTCCAGACTGGGAAGACAGGCTGAGTACCTCTGGGGCCATTAGCAGGAAGTCAAGAGGAGGTGACATCCTTCCTGACTCTCCAGCCTCAAGGAAGTATCTAGGCATCCATTCTAGGAGCCATAGATACTAGTGATGTGCATGAATGTTCATAACATATGTAATTCATCTGAATTTGCCCAGATTCAGACATTTGTACACAAATGTTTCAGACATTCATACGAATAGTTCAGACATTTGTTAAACTGGGGAAGTGGGAAAACAGCTACGCCACACATCTGCAACAGGTCCAGATTGCATTCGACATGGATCAAGAGCAGATTAAAAGTGGATTCAGGACAGATTTGACACTTTCAGCAGGTGGATTTGTTGCGGAATACATATTCATTCATATTGGACACATATTTGTTCGTATCCGATACATATCGGATATTCTTATGAATACATTTGTATCAAATAGAATCCTACCACATTCAAAAGGGATCTATTCAAACCAATACGGATTTTCTAACATTTGATTTGTTATGAATCAAATGTCAAAAAACCCTTTTGTGTGCATCCTTAATTGATACATCTATCAACCGTAAATTTGTTGAACCCTTTCTTAAAGCTATCCAGGCTGGTTGCTGTTACCACCTCTTCTAGCAGCAAATTCCATAGATACTAACACTCCTACCCACCAGCTTCATAGAGTGCCCCTGGTTCTAGTGTTGTGTAATAGATCAGTTTTTTTCTCTAGCTACTTCAATGACGGAAAGTGGAATAGGTGGAGAAGTAGAGGCAGATCATGCTAAGATGGGTTTATAGAATGACCTGTTTTGACTGGTAGACAACAAGGACTACAAGAGAACATTTATAAAGAAATAAAATAGAGGATTCAATAGGAATACTTAATATAAAATATCCACCAAAAATTGTATTTGAATATATCTAAGATGTCACATTAGAATTGCACTGATATCAGCAATCACTGTTCAAGAGATAAATTCAACTTCTGTATAGATCAGAAGTAATTGAACAATTTGAAGAATAGCATTTTTTAAGAAGACAAAAGAATCGTTTCTGAAGCACTAGAAATACCTAAATAGCAAATTTCAGCTATAGCAGAGAAAATGACTTTGTATGATGCCCGTATAAACCAATTTAAGCAAAATAAACAACTCCAGTGCAATCAACAACAATTCCATAAATCATTGTCAGCTGAAAACAAAAATACCAGTGTAATACCACTCAGCAGAAAGAGACATCTAAATTTGGCCGTATCTCCATGGAGTGTTGTGACAGCAGGGCTATGACCGAGCAAGGCTTCCCCTACCAAAGATCCCTGGTTTTAGGTTGCACGTAAAACCAGAACAGATGCATAATAATTTTGGTTTATTGAAATAAAAAGACAAAATGTGACCAAGTACACAAAATACTGAAACAGAAACATAGTCTAGGTAAATAAAAGTAAAACACTGCTCCAAAGCTGTACCAGGAGAACCTATGGTGTTTCTAATACAGTCTCACACTCAGCCTTCATATAACTTCCATGTTAAGGCTCTGTGGGGGCAGGGTGGTGCACCATAGCAATGGTCTGAGGTGTATGGCTGTTGCTGGTGTGAGGCAGACACTCCCAGACAGAAGGATCCAAACTTTGAGTGCTGCCAGAAGCTCTTTTCTCACCCATTTAAGGGAACTCAAAGTGGCTGACAAAGCTTTCTACCTCCACAACGGAGCACCCTGTAAAGTAGGTGGGGCTGTGAGAGCTCAGAAGAGAGCTGTGACTAGCCCAAGGCCACCCAGCTGGTTTCATGGAGGAGGGTGGAATCAAACCCGGTATTCCCAGATAAGATTCTGGCTCCCTAACCAGGTTCCAATTATGTTTGGGATGGGCCTGGTGTTCCCAGTATGAATATCAGCTACCATCCCTGTTCTTAACTTCTATGGGACTTAACTTCCCACAGAAGTTAAGTGTGAAAGCCCCTCAGTCTTTTTTCAGTCATGGCCTAAGTCTTTAGATTAAAAGTTAAAGTGAAACAAATAATAGCCTTAAATCCACTGTTTTAAAAAAGGCACCGCGTCAATGCTGTATTTAAATCCAGTATTATATGACCTTAAAAGAAATGGGAAGAGTTTGGCTTATTGAAAAACCTTCTTAACATCTAGAGTCAGAGCCCATTTAGTCAAAATTAAGTCCGATTTATTTGAATTGAATGAGCTTTTCGGTGAGTGAATTTGGGATCAGTGCCATCATTCCCTCTTGTAAATGTGGGTTAGAGTTATCTAGCTACATTACTTTGGGCCAAATGATATTGCAATATGCCATATCAAAGCCTCTCTTCATTGACTCAGTTCACATAGTGTTATCATCCAGTCATTATTTCTGGTGTTACTAGGTTACACACCAGCATTTAATCAGCAGCCAGAAATAGTGGCTGAATTAATTCTAATCTCATGAATAACACATGAGCCTTCATTTCTCAATATTTCTACTGTCAATGTTAAAGGCAAAAAGACTTTTACTAATAAATGGGATTTAAACACACACACACACACACACACAGAGCGCCCTTGAGTGCTATTATTTATGACAACAGTGAAAAATTAATGGTGAGGGTTTGACTTCCAACATTTGGTAGTCAGTTTTTTTACAAGAGGAGATATGTTACTAACGTTCAAATGGAGGCCTTAGGTTCTTTCAGGACTGATTTCTGTCAGTTACATCATTGTTGTTCGAATGTCCATTATCACTTCCATTGACACAAGGGGCAAAACCTCATTTAGAGAAATTAATGAGGATTGCTTCGTTCTGCTGAGGGTCACTTCCTTTTTCCTACTTGATTATCATGTTGCAGAAACAATATGGATTCTCGTTCCTTACATTTGCTTCTTAAGATAACACTTTAAAGGCTGAATGCAGGGAAGAATACAGAAGACAGTATGGTACATAAGAACATAAGAACATAAGAACATAAGAGAAGCCTTGCTGGATCAGGCCACAGCCCATCTAGTCCTGTATCCTGTTGCACACAGTGGCCCACCAAATGCTCATGGGCATCTCAAGCAGAGACAAGGACAAACCTTCTCCTGCTCTCGAGTCCCAGCAGATGGCCTTAGAAGCGCCCCAGTTCCTCCCCCACCCCAGCCTGAAAGATGCACCTAGGCATTCGTTCTCGTAGCCATTGATACATCTGTCATCCATAAATTTGTCTAACATGGATACTTCCTCTTTCTTTATAATATTGCCATGCTGGTAGTAGTGACAAAGGAAGTAGCAATCTCACCATCTTATCCCAAAAACCTTAATGGAGAAAAACTTGGAGATGCACAGCTTTTGTATTGAGAACGTAATCAATACCAGCATTAGGAACCTGTGCAATGATGGTATTCAACATCAAGATCAGCGAGGAGTGGTTCTTCTGGTTGTATTTAGGGATATGTACCAATATCTGTAACATTTGTTATTCATCCAATTTCATCCAAATTCAGACATTCATACACGAAACAAATGTTGCAGCATTCATACATTAATATCCGTATGGACACAAATGTTTTGCACATTTGAACAAAGAGTTCAGACATTTGTTAAACCGGGGAGGTGGGAAATGTTTCTGACGGGGAGCATAATACCTGCTCTCAATATTAGCATTGAGGCACTCTGGGATGCTCCAGGACAGGGACTATGGTGCAGCATGTTAATAGAGCATCCAAGCATCTTGATCTGCTTTCCAAACAGGCCTTAACATGCCATCTTACATCCAAATAACTTAAAATCACAATAAGTGGTCTCCTCTCTTCCATTTTACCTACACATCAATTCTGTTATTTCCAGAGTATTATTTGGTCAGTTTCCATAACCCAGTGAGATGTGAATGCTAGTTTCTAAGGACTTCTTCCATCATTAGCAGCCCCTCTATGCAGGCATACAATTATATACATTTGGAGTGACCTAAACACAGTGTTCTAAGAATTATGCTATGCATGCTATCCAGTGTGCATTTAACATTTAGCACCATGGTAAAAAGTTGAGAATTCATCCCCCCACTCCGGTTTTAGGACAGTCAATACCATGGGTTAAACTTAATAGCTTCTATTACTATTACAAATCTGTCCATTTGTTCTACCTACTATTCCTGACCATGCATTATGATCAGATTTTGTTTGTTTGTTTTATTAGAAGCAACAAAGCAGTTTAAATGAATCAGGTCAATGCTTCTATATTCCTGTTATGAAAGGCCCATCTTTTGTTTAGCTGTCAATTTGCTTATCTGATTCAGTTGTCTAACCAGCTTTGTGTAAAAGGCATAATCTCTTTATCGTAAAGTCCCCGGTGGGCTTGCAGACAGATGTAGCACATCTGCAGGATTTCTGCTGCCTCTAAGCTTGTCTTGTACTTGCCCAGATAGCTTTTCTTTTTATATCTTAGTTTTTGTTTACGGCTTTGTTTGTTTTGTTTTTAAAAAATCTATTTCCCCCCTTTTCAGTGATATCAAACATTGGCCTCTTTAACTAACCCAACAAAACTTCAGCTGTAGAACCATCACAATTTTTTTGTTTTTTTTAAAAGAATGCAAATGTTTCCCTGCTAATTAATTTCCTTTCTGTAATCACTACATCAAGACAAAGGCTGCCACCAGATTTGTGGAATGAATCCACAGTTAAAGGCAAAAGCGCAGCTTCCTTGCTGTGCAGTGATGACTGTCCATCCTAACTAAGGAAGCTGCTCCGTAGTTTCCTATTGGAAGCTGCGATAGCTGACTGTCACATGGGCTGAGGCAGCCAAACGCATTTGAGTTGCCCTCCCGCTCTTGTGCTGCTCTTGCTGTTCTGTCCGGACTGGGGGGGGGATTTGAATTTTCTTTATACTGCACAGTGAGTGTCCTTACATCAGCACTAAGGTAAGTGTGCAGCAACATTTGGATAATGCGACGCCACGACGATGCATCAATCATCATGTGTGATACCCTGATCATGACTGTGCATTCCACTGCACAGTATAATCAAGCCTGGACGCAGCCCTTAACTTCTGCTGTGCAGTAGATAGCGATGGTGATCAATGCTTATGGACAAAGCAGGGTAGCTAAATGGCAATTCACTATGTTCTTTTCATCTTCCTAGGCTGATATAAGCAGACCAGTGGGAATCCTAGGACTCTCCTTCCTTAGATCACACCAGCATGCAGAAGGGAGATTCATAGTACATTTGCTTGTCTGGTATACTGGCCAGTGCAAAATCACTCACAAACTGCAGCAAAACAGCCTTTGATCAGTATGCACTTCCAGATTTGATCAAAAAGAAAATCAAAGGTGAATCATCCCTTGCCTTGGCCAGGGATGATTCACCAGGATAGACAATGTAGTCAACAGACCATAGTAGCTAGAGCAATGGACTAGAACCTAGGGCAAGAGTCACATACATGCCATGGGAGTGTGCTGCAGAGGTCACTTTTGGTTTGGAACAAGTACTATAGGCCGGGAACACCACGTGTGGCATGAAATGAACTGGCAGCTGACTACTTGGTCTTGGCCTAGCGTGGCAGTTCAAAGTTGGGGAACAAAAGCTTCCTGGCTTCACAGTTGCATGACAGGAGCGTTTCATTGCACTGCCATGAAATGCCAGAAGTGGGTCTGCTTCTGGAGCTTGCCAAAATCTTCCTAAGCTCCATAATGCCCCATTCCTGCTGTCACTGCCTGCCTACAATGCGATGGAAGGAACGAAGACCCAACCTAGCCTGCTAGTGTTCTCCTGAGTGTGGATTCCATACCTGTGAATGGGCCGGGTACATTATCTGCCATCAGAGGCTGTGCCCTCCCATGATGCACACTGGCATGCAGACTCTGTAGTCCTAAGACCCATCTGGATGTTGCTTGAGGGATCCTGGGTTCAAATCTCAATTCAGCCATGGAAGTTCATGAGGTGATTTGCAGTCAATCATTGCCCCTTAGCCTAACCTATCCCACATGTTTGCTGTGAGGATAAAGTGGAAGCAAGAATAATAATGTGAACCACCTTTTAGTACTTGGAAGGCATAAACACCAGAATAGAAAATTACTTGAAGAATACGCCAGTGAGAGGAGGTCATAAGAAATATAATGTGACCATATCCATAGTATCTGCATGCATTCTTCAAATATCTTCTATTGCCTGCTAATACTGAGGTTGGATTCTTGCCAGGGGTCTCAGGGAGTGGTCACACTTAAGGTTTAATCCAGCTTCAGGCCACTTTCAGACAGAGAATACATCAGCAAAGCAACAAGCAGTCTTCTTTCAGTGTTAAGTAACTAAAAAAAATCACCTTTGGGATAGATAATGTGGAAAGAAAATTACTGGTCACTTTGCTGATGTGTTCTCTTGCTCTGAAGGTGGACTGAAGTTGGATTAAACCTTAGGTGTGTGACCACAGCCTTAGTGTGATGGCAGCATGATCCTAATTTTGGCTGATCTTGATAAACTAAATAGTTTTGTACCTGGATAGTATTTGGTTAGGGAGGGGCAGTAGTTAAATGGTAATGAAGGCAACTTGGAAAGCAGAGGGGGCAGTCTCCCTCCTGGAAGTAAGGAATGGCAAGGCACTTCTGTGTCTCTGCCAAGAAAACTGCATAGAAGTGCCTATGGAGCCCCATACAGTCATAGAATCATAGAGTTAGAAGGGACCTCTTGGGTCATCAAGTCCAACCAGAAGTTGGACATAACTTGATGGTACCCAACAACAAGCAATATTTAGATGGAACAACAGTAAGGCTGCATTCACACCTAAGCTTTAATCCAGCTTCAGTATACTTTTATAGTGAGAATGCATCAGTGAAAGTGCAAGCTTATTTCCTTTGCATTTTCTAACTCAGAAAATCCAACCTGTGGGTTAAATAATGTGGGGGGAAATCTACTGTTGACTTTGCTGCTGTGTTCTACTCTGAAAGTGGACTGAAGCTGGATTAAAACTTAGAAATCCTAGGACTGCAGATTAGAATGCAGAAGTCGTCAGCACCCAAGACTGTAGGAGAAGCAGTAAGTGGAATTTTACTGTTCATCTTTAATTGTTTGTAACAATCTTTAATTGTAACAAATCACTCTTTGAAATGACACAATATTTATTTTCTATGCCGCATTGCGGTGACCACTGCCCAACACTGTCCTGCCTAATAGTACTTACCTCAGAATCTCACTATTCTGGCTACTATGGCTCAGCATTGGCAGGCAATCCTCTGCATACCCCCCTTCCTGTTTCTTCTGAATATAAACAGGAGGCTTTTCCTTCCAGCAGGCTGCTGGCTTCGCTATAATGTTTCAATCGCACTTAAAGACACAGTACTCCTTCACCAGAATACTCTGTTTCAATTCAAAGACAGCAGTAAAGCACACTTTAAGAGAACAAACAGATATTTGATTTATTGTAACAATCTTTTTGAATGGCAAACAGTTTTGAATTTTATACACAAAACTCTGCAATACTTTTAAACATAACACACCAAAATCAGGACCCTTTAACCTCCCTCCCTTCAGGTAAGCTAAGAGCCCAGTTCCCCCCTACCCACTCCTTGTGAGTTACCCCAGGCAAATAACCACACACACTTGTTACAGGTCCTTATATAGTCTCTGCCCAAGCTGTCATCTGGTTCTGATTGGCTCTAACCTGGAGCTAGCTTCACCCACCCTCAGGAACTTTGGAAGCCATGGCCCTCAACCATCAAACAGCTGATATCACAGACAGATATCACAGATAAACAGCTGATTTACAGACAGTCATCACATGGATCAAGCTGTGATTTGTCACATATTGCAAATATCAGAGGCAAATGGCCAATTGCCATCATCTACTGCTACAGCACTGGCTGCTACTGGCATGCTGTCCATTCATTGTTAGTTCATTCATTCGTACATTCATTCATTTATTCACACATACATACATGCTCGTGAAAGATGACAGCATACAATTTTTGCATTGCTGGCAAGAAAACTGCAGTAGCAGCTGCGGTAGCAGCTGTCATCCACAGGTTACAGGCAAAGCTGCCTGCACTCAAGGGATTCCAGCCCCATGTGCTTCTAGTGTCCATCTGTACTAGGAGCCAAGTTCGAGTCACAAGTGTCATTACTTTTTAGCCTTGTTGATACCAATCCTGGTCCTGAAGATAAGCATCCTGACAGTACCACTACAGGGTTTTCTGGACTAAGCTCAGTTGAAAGAGGCCTCAGATCAATACAAATTGTCATCCCCATGTCATGTTGAAAACCACAGAGTTTGAAGGTGCTCCTTTAATAGTTGCATGGAGGTGGCAATTTCAGCAGGTGTAGCTTGTCAAGTCCTCCTTTTCATATGATAACCCCAGATGCCTCAGCTCAGAAGGTCCCAGATACCATCAGCTGTTTATGTCCACACACAGGTAAAAGGAGGGGTGTCTGAGAGGGACCAGGAACTGTTAAGTGTGATGAAACAGCACAGCTGTTATGAGCAGGAATATGATTTACAACCATATAGATGAGCGTGGGGAATTGTGAGGGAAGAAGTCACTGTTATCCTTGTGTCAATGCAATTGAAAATCATGCAGATAAAGATGTGATTCCCTTGACCCCCTTCTGCATAGAACAGCAGCTTTCCCTGATGGAATTTCACTCACACCCATTACCATATGAGGCTTGTTCTTGGAAGTACCCTTGAAAAGTTATAATAGCAGCATAACGGAGTCAGGAAGCATTTTGACAGGGGGATTTAAAAATAAATAAAGCATCAGAAAACTGTGCACTACCATTGGCATGAGGGGCCCTTGGGACAGCTGTTATCAAGGATGGTGGATAAAAAGAAAGAGGGTAAAGATAAACATCACATGGACGTATTTATATTATCACATACTATCAAAATTATTGAATCTCACAGTAATGTCACAGATGTATGAAGGAAAATTGTTTTAGGCTGTGATTGGACAAGCAGAAGAAGGCTCTTCTGGAATGCCTCTGAGCCACCATAGAGAAGGCTGAAGAAGCTTCAAGGTGGGATTGTTCAGACACTAGTCTGCCTCTTCCCCCTCCCCTGAATATTCTGTGCTAAAAAACGTAGATTGGAGAAGGGTTGGGAACATGAGGGCCACACACTGCCTTTGAGGGATTTCTGAAGTGTCCCTTTTGTTATGTCTGAACACAAGGCCTTTTCACACTACAGCCAAATGGCTGTAGTGCAGTAAGCTGGGCCACTCGGGGATGCTTTCCCCATTCACACCTAGGCAGGTAAAGAACACATGGGAATGTGTTCCTACCTGCCTACGTGTAAAAGGGGAATCCGTCCGTGTGTGGCCTAGCCTGAAAAGGCTAGTGTGGGGGCGGGACACCTCTCCCAGGCCTGTCCCCCATAGGGTCGAATTTGACCCGAGGTGAGCAGGCCTGTCCAGTCCCTTACCCAGGTTCCTGCAGGTTCTAGGGGACCAGATCAGGTCTCCTAGGGCCCGCAGGAACCCCCCCCCCAGGCACAGGGTTACATGGGGACATGCATGTGTGTGACAGCCAATCAACTGGCCAATCTGGTCCCCTAGAACCTGTGGGAAGCCAGGGAAGGTACACGACTGGCCTGCCCAATTGGGGCAGCTGGAGGCAGGGCCTGGAGCTGTCAGGGAGGGAGCGTGCTGATGCACTCCCCACTGACCAGCTGCGGGATGGCCGGGGATGGCCGCAATGCCCTGGGCTGGATGTAGAGCACGATTTTGTGCTCTACACCTGGAACACTTGTAGGTGCCCTGGTTGCATTTGCCCTCATGCAAATAGGCCTACAATCTTAGAGAAGGCTTTAAGGTGGATTAGAGAAGGCTTGGGGACACAAGGACCATAAACATTCACTCCGAAGAGGCCTGGGTAAAAAGTTTTTTTAAAAAAAATTATGTGAATTAGAGGTAGGATGAGAACCTCTGTATGCTATCACCTCTTCACCACTTTTGTGTGTGTTTGGATGCAACTTTAGATCCTTTCTGCACTGGGCCTTATTCCAAATCACATCCCAGAATAAGGACCTGCCATCTACATGCTGGTGTGGACTTTGACAGACCTTTCCTGGGGCTTTCTGTAGTCTGCACTTGCATGGAGATGGCAACTCCCTATTCTGGGATATAATCCTGAATAAAGCTCAGTGCAGAAGGGCCCTTTGTGTCAGTCCTTCACTTTCAGTATTCAAGTCTAGACAAATGTCCTTTCTGCACTAGACCTTTTTCTGGAATCTATCTCAGAATAGGAGCCTGCTGTCCATATGCTACTGAAGACTCCAGCAGATCCTAGGTGAGACCCACCATAGTCTTTACTAACCTGTGGAAGGCTGGTCCCTATTCTGGGAAATTTCCTCTAACAAGGCCCAGTGCTGAAAGGGCCAAAATGATTTGACCCTCTTTCTTATGATGTGATGAACAAAACAGCAACTAAGAAAGCCATAGAGCACAGTAAGGGTCAACTAGTCTAACTCTGGTTGTTGTTCAGTCATTAAATCATGACTAGGATCTGCTAAACCATCTACAACAGGTGAGCCAAACAGCGTCTGCTTAAAAGCCTTCTGTGTGAGGAACTTTAGTTTTATATGAGGCTGGCTGACCTGCTCTAATTATACTTTTCTTTGTACCTCAGCATTTGCCGGATGGATTAAAGGGACTGATCCATGTTGCTCTTGAGCTTTGTTCAGTTTAAAACTGTCCTGCCTTGAAAATCAGTTATCAGGTATTGAAAAGAGCACTGAGTGGGCTTTCCTTTCCAAGTGATAATATCGTGAATTATAGTGCATGGTATTTCAAGAAACACATATAAAGAAAGGTAACGTGGTACTCCAAGATGTCATCATAGCACTGCATAACATGAAGGGGGGAAAATGTGAGTGTCTCTCTGACCATGGCCTTGGAGGTAGGAATTATTTGTGTGCAGACAGTATGTTTTGTTCAAGTCCCTTGACTTCTGTGAAGCATCCATTCAAGAAAAAGTATGTGGAAGAATAAATAGCTAACAGCTCTCTACCGTGACCTTGATACTACAAATCCTCACAATTTCCTGGGAGCATTTTGGGGAAAGTGCGCTCTGCTGTGTTGAGTAGCTCACAGATCTGTTATGCATTGGCAGAAAGCACAATTGAATTCAGACTGGCTGAACTGAGTCGGATGTACTATAAGCAATTAAAATAACACAAATCAACATTCCCCAGCTTACCTGCCTGCCCATGGGGATTACATACAGCATTTGACTTTTCTCTTTGATGTTCCACCCTGTCTATTATATATGCAGAAGAATGGTGAACTTGTAGCTGCTTAAATAGTGTCAAAGCTAAAGATAACTGGAGAGAGGAGGCTGCTTTGGAAAGTGCTGTTACACAGCCAAAGGTAATGTTTCCAACGGGAAGGTCCATTAACAGGGCTGTACCACTGATTGACTTGGTGCTCCCCCCTCATCCCCGTCCTCTGTTAATTACTGCAGCCAAGTGACTGCCCAGGTAATAGGATTTTGACTGGTTGCTGAGCTGCATGTTTATTAGGCACTCTGTGCATGTTCTTGGACTACAGTCACACCTTACTCTTAAGCAGTTTTAAAGGAGTCCTTGGCCTCAGGGATCATTCAGCAAAGTGCTTTAATGTCTCTTCTGTGGACTTTCTTTCTCCAGGTGGAACACTGTACGTATGCATATTGCATGAACACAAGTACGATTGTATTTATCCTGCCCTATACCCAGAGGTCTCAAGGTTGACAACAACATTTAAAGCAATAACAGCATATATTAAAACAACAACATCTGCAAATGGGAAGGGAAAGTCTATGCCCATATAACCAAAGGCCAAGACAAAGTCCCAGGTTGCCAGGCTGCACCATCTGTTGGCCACAATTGGACAATTCCTGTAGCCACTTTGCCTTGTCCCAGGAAGGGCATTCTGTCACGACTAGTACAATGTGGAAGGCAGCCTGCAGGCTAGAAAGCTTGGGACTGGATAGGGCAATCCAACATGGCCTACCCAGCAAGCCCTGTCACTCACCTGCTGCCAGCCTTGATATGGCTGCACTGGAGCTGCGTCCAAGTCTGGGTAGGTGTGAACAGGCTAGAAATGGTCTCTGTTCCTGGTGCATCCTAAGATGGACTATCTTGTTGTAGTGTGACCACAGTCTTAGGTCATGTCCCCATGGAATTAGGAAAAAAAGCGGGCTGGAAGCGAGACACCTTAACACGAATCTTAACTTGCATTAAGCTGTCCACATGGTAATGGAGGACAATGCGGGTTTCAGACGAACCTGCCCATCCCCATGAAAACCACGGTAAATCCACAATAAACAGGGGAATCCATCCTCCTCCCCTCCCCCTCCCTCCTCCAGCCTATGGTGAAAGCTCTGTGTCTCCTTCCTTTTCCCCTGTCAGTTGGGGGCACGTGGAAAAGGAGGCAGACACAGAGCTTTCACCGTGCTAAAATCCTATCCTTTGCCTTGCATGCTGACTGGCTACAAGGCAGACTTGTAGCCAGCAAGTATGCAGAGCAAACAGGAGGATTTTAGCTGGTGAAACCTCCATGTCTGTCTCCTTTTCAACATGCCCCCAACTGACAGGGGGAAAGGAGCTTTCACCACACTCAAATCCTCGCTCATATCCTGCCGTTTGCTCTGCATTCTTGCTGGCTACAAGTCTGCCTTGTAGCCAGGAAGCATGCAAGGCAAAGGACAGGGTTTTAGCGAGGATTTTAGTGAAAGGGGAGGGGGACAGTTGCCATTGCAGCTTTAGCAGCAGGGACAGTGAAGCCCCGCCCACTAAGGCTTTGATCGTAACCCCCAAGTGTCCCCATGCCCCCTTTATAACGCGCTCTTGGCCCCTAAGTCGGGGTGACTACAGCTATAAAGGTTTATTTTATTTTATTTTGAATGAGAGGATTTTATTCTGCTGTAAACCCGATTTAGGACTTTGCATGCAGACGCTTGCGAGGTGAAATAGCTTTCACCTCGCAATCGCCTTGCCATGTGGACAAGCCCTTAGTCTCTGAAATGTATGAGTAACTTAGCTTATTCTTGCCCTTTTCACCTTAGCTGCATACGTTCATGTAAACCACAAGAACATATGCTTTGCACATCAAAGGCCTTGGGGTCTATAAAAGCAGCTGCCAATCTAAGGTCCTATTCATTCTTGGCTTTATTCTAGAATATATCCCAGAATAGGACAATGCTGTCCACATGCTAGTGCAGGCTACAGCAGGCCCCAGGGGTGAGACGAACCAGAATCATCATTAACTTGTGGACAACAGACCCCTTATCCTACAATATATTCTAGCAGACCGCCAGGTGTGAACTTGGGAAATGGCAAGGTCCTGTGTCATCAATGGTGTGAACTTGTTCTGCTTCAGTATAAAGCTGTTCTCTGTGTATATGCCATTTCCCAAGTTCGTGGCTGGCCAAATCAACGTTTTCTGGAGCTAGCTTGAACTATAATTCCCATGATTTCCAGCAATCAGACCAGTGGCAAAGAACAATGGAAACTGTAGTTCAGTGTTAGCTGGAGAATCACAGTTTAGATGGACCTATTCTAATCTAATCATTTTCCTAAATCAATTTGTGCAATGTGTCATTACACAACTCCCAACAGTGGCAAAGCAATCTTTTTCCATTTGCTTTTGTCCAACTTTACAGCTTCTGGATAGTTCCCAGGAAGATATGCCAAATCAAACTTTGGCAAAGGCAAATAAATGGTTTGTTATAGTGCTTGCATTGCATATGCAGTTGTGCGTGTAGTTACTGCAGCCTGAAGAGCAGAGTTTATATATCAATTCAGTCATTCAGTTCAGTACTCTGTGCAAAGGAACAATGAGAACCAACTTATATATGGTCATTCCTTGTGATGTGCAGGCTTCTATAGCTCTTCTCTTATTCAACTTGGAGCCCTTCTGAACTGGGCAGTAGATCCAAAATCCACTCCTTGACCTCCTCAGAGTGGACCCACCTCTTCCTATTATAGTCCTTCCACACAATACAGTGTGTAGGCTGGGCTAGGGTGTCCTTAGCCAGTCTACCAATAGACCTCTTTTTTGAGGTTTACCAGTGTACTAGAAGGTGATATATTGAACCACAGAGATTCATGAATCACAGGGCATCAATTTTGATGGTGCAATAAAGCACACTGCCAAAATGGACACCCCAGGAGCTCCAAAACCCAGGAACTAGGGACGTGCACAACTTTTTTTTTATTTCTATTTGATTCATATTGAGTAAGCAAGCCTGTCAGCCAGGATTGTGAACAGGGGGGTTCACAATCCCAGGAGAGGCTTGCTTACTCCCTTTATCTGAGAAAATGAGTAAAACCAAGACTGTTGGCCAGGATTGTGAACAGGGTCCCCTTTCGAGGCAAGCAAACGGCTTGCCTGGGAAAGGGAGTAAAATCTCAATCCCAGTGCAGTTTGCATGGGCACAGCTGAATCCGCCCCCGCCCACCCTCAGCCTGTTTTACCAGGGATGGCATGGGGATGGCCAAGATTGAATCTCAGACCTGGACCCGGACCTATGTGAGCCCAATCAGCACCAAACAGTTTGCATGGGGATGCGGCCAAAGCAGCTGACAAAGCTTTCTGTTCTTCTCCCCACAAGATAACACCCTGTGAGGTAGGTGGGGCTGTGAGAGCTCAGAAGAGAGCTGTGACTAGCCCAAGGTCACCCAGCTGGAGAAGTGCAGAATGAAACCAAGTATTCCTACATAAGAGTCCGGCTCCCTAACCACTAGACCAAACTGGCTATTTTCCTCTGTGTGTGTATGTGAATGAAACAATGGCCCTGTCCCCATGCAATTGAAAGTCTGCTGGAACTCTTCTTTTGCCTCTGAGAGGCCCCATTCCAGGCTTTACAAGGCGCTTAGGGAGCTTAGGAAAGTGAGACACCCGCGATAAAATACGTGCACTTTAAAGAAGAGTTCCAGCGCTCTTTCGGCGATTTGCGGGTTTTGCTCGCTATATCTGCCTTGAGGACGCTCCGTGGCAAAAGGGGCGGGGATTGCTTGCCTGCACACACAGCCAAAAAGCATTCACACATCTGAGAAATGCAGCAGGTTCGCTTCCTTTCCTTTGTAAAAAGAGCCAGAATTGCTCAGAATTGCAACATTGTTATCAAGTGATCTGTGAAAGCCTTAAAAGAGAATGAGCGAAGGATCGCACTGCCGATGCCTGCAGCCGCTGACTTTGCCGGGGCAGAAAGCCTTTTCTAACAGAGAACTGAGTGAAAGTAAGTGCTGAAAGTGAATGAATGAGCGATCATCTGCCTTTGCTAGGGGCAGGAAGCCGTTTCAGGAGATGGAGATCTGGCTATTTTTCCTTTTAACAAGAGAGGGGGTGGGGGGGAAAAGATGCCCGGAAAGAGAAGACAGCTACCATGGGGACGGAAAGTCCGTTTAGATCGTGGCTACCATGGGGACGCTTATTCCGGAAGTGGAGGGGACTTTTAAAGTCAGCTATAACAGAGTGACGGCAGAGGAAGCCGAGAGGGGCTAATAAGTCTTTTGGGGACAGGGCCAATGTAATATGGGAGAGAGACTTCTGTCTGTACCCTTTTGTCAGCCATCACTGGATCAAAAGGAGGCTTCTGCTTGACACCTAATTACTTCCACCCTTGTCCTTTCCAGGCAATTGTCCATCTACTGAATTGTTCCTGTTTGCTTAGGCTTGTGTGAGGAGGTGGTCAAACCTCTTTGGAGGGGTTTAAAGAACCTTAGGGCTGTAAGGTGAACATTTAGTGATCTGGGCTCTCTTCAACATGGAGGGGGCTATTAAAGAAGAGGTGAGTCACATGAAAACCACAGAGGAACTCAGCTGGTCCTTACCAGTATGGGCATCACCATTTGGGGCAGTGTTGTGCTCGTGCAGACATCACAGTGTTTAGTTCCATGTGCCTGCAAGTTGTTGATGTCTGAGGAACTGCAATGCCATCTGACCCACAGAGTTGGAAGAAATTGCAGCATCTGAGCCAATAGGAAAAGGATGAGTTCCCTTGGTATCATACTCGCCTGTTCGTTAATAGCCAGGATAGCCTGGGTTGAGTAAGTAATTCAGCTAGAAGTCCTGGTCCCCTTTACATTCCTTTGGTTTAACCTCCTGTTTGAACAAATCTGAATGCCCATTAGTGAGAGCTGTGTAGCAAGAAGGGACTCAGAGTTTAAGGGTGCAAACAGACTCTATTAGAGTATTATAAACAACTATCAGTCTTACTCAACAGACCTCAGCTCACAGCATGCAACTTCTTTGATCATTTTGGGGCAGGACTGGCCACTGGAGTTCTCCTTCCTCAAGCTGGATTAGGTGGGAAACCTGCATACACAGCTAAGGATAGGTGAATAATATTTGTCATGTTCACAATTTGTATGAATTTGTACACATTTGAACATTTGTGGGATAATTGAAATGGGCCTCCAATGCTTTTTTCTTAAAGGAATGACCTGAAAATGTCCTCTATGATCACACCCTAAGAAATCTTCTGTGTGGGGAAACATCTCTGATTGCATGCCTGCCCACAGTCTGTATTTCACAAAGCAGAATCTTTTCCTCAAATCCCCACTTCTCCTCCACTTCTCCTCAAAACTTATTCAATAAAACATTCCTCTCTCACACACGCAAAAATACTACTTATATTTCTGGTGACCTTTTTAGTAAGTCATTTGTTTTCTCAAGCTCCTTGGATATTCATCTATAAAACAATTCCCTCCTGTAATTGCCAGACTTTGCTTGTCTGCCCCTCCATGGATCAGGAAAGGATCTTAGTAGCACAATCAATGTTCTGTCGACACAAATACATATAGAATCAATGCATTAAAGTGTGCAAAATGCTCCGAAACCTATGGTAATGGGGCTATATAAATGCCAAAGATGCATTTTATATGCGACAACCAGCCATTAGGTGAGGGGGTGGGTAGGGGAAAAAACCTTAAAATAAAATAAAATGGGCTGAAATCTGTTGTATAATGTTTGCATCAGAACAAGGGTAAGTGCTTTGACAGTAAAGTATGTTTCCAATTTTTGTGCAATGTAATGGTGGAATAAAAGTTTAGTGCTGTAACACTTTGTTCGGGGAAGAAATTTACAGCTGTGCTACAGGTCCAATGAAATTGAACTTGGTGATCAGTACTCGCAAGACCGCTCAATCATTTGCTTCACTGTGTATACAGAATCGAAAAGCGCACAATAATATTCAAGTTAAAGTTGCCATCTGCTCCACAAGTCCTGTGAAAAAGTGTTCTAGCTTTCACAAACAATTTTTTTCTGAAGTTTTCTTTTTCTTGTTTCCCTTAGAGAAAGATTGCTTCCTCGTAGCAGAATAATCTCTAGCTACATCTGACCACAGGTTTGGGGTTTGTTTGTTTTTTAAGTGGTTCAAGAGCAACTTTAGAGGTGTTTACAAGCTACTGCTTTAATCCATATTAAAAGTGATAAAATACACTTCCAAAGAGCATTTTATAGCCTTCAATGTACATTAGAGGTGGGATGGGAACGCCAGCATCCATATGCTACCAGTTTTAAGTTTGATTTGAGCTGCCTTTTCAATTGTGTGGAGATGTAACCTCAGGGTCCCCCTCTCGCCCCAAAAAGGTTGGGACCTTTATGCACTTACCTTTGATCTGGAACCAGGAACCTTGTAGTTAATGCAGATCAAACAGGCCCTGCCCCTGTTTGTCCTGCTCTATCTGCACTAGACAGAGCATGATTTAGATTAAGAAGCCCTTACTCTGGATCCCTGGTGGGCCTGTTTAATTAGCATACAAGAAAAAAAATCATTACAGATAATTCTTTAAATTCTAAAATGGGAAGTTGAGCGGCTTCTGTGCTGTGCACCCTGGCACATAACATGGAGCCCATTCTTGGCCCAGGGTGCTTGGGTCCAGCCAAGAACAGATGTGACATGAACCAAGGGTACCATTATCTTCAGCCCAGTCCTCACCTTCTTTGGAGGCTGAAGAAATAATGTTCTCCAGTCTCCAGAGTTGCAGGTTGTTGCATAGTGGCACCAGGCTTTGTGCTCCACATAGGCTGCTCCAGCCATCTCTGTGGTGGACAGCTGGAATAGCCCACATCCCAGAGACCTTGGGAGACCACTTTAAAATAGTGTCCAACTATGCACTTCCTGATTTGGTTTTCATTCTGGGGAGTAGGGACATGCATGAATATTCATAACATTCAATATTCGTACAAATCCGTATCAATTCAGACATTCATATATATGAATCAAATGTTACAACATTTGTACACTGACGTTCGTATTCGTAAAAATGTTTTGGAACATTTGTGAACCTGGGGAGGTGGGAAAGCGGCTGCGCCAGTCACATCTGCAACAGATCCAGAGTGGATTGAGAGCAGATTCAAAGTGGATTCAGGGCAGATTTGATGCTTTCAGAGGGGATATGTTATAGGATACATATCAGATATGTATCAGATACTTATGCTTTCATTTTGGATATTCATACGAATTCATACAAATATATTCATACTGAATAGAATCCTGCCACATTTATTTTCTCTGAAGATGCAGATTGAATCTCCTGCTTTGCAGGACTGGGCTGAGCTGCTTATTTTTAAAGTTATTTCTTTTTATTTGAAGAACATGGAATTCTTTTTAAAAGTTATTTGTCTTCCAGAAATGGATGTGTTTTTGCTGAAATCCTACATCTGTGCAGTTTTAGTTTCCCTTTGGAATATTGGGAGAGTTAAAGAAGAATCAAGGATGGGTGAGATCTGTTTGTGACTTTCTCTAACCCCCACCCCCCAGCAATTTCTTTTTAGCTAAGCTTAGGGATTTTTAGTTTTAGGGCTAATTTTCTGTCTTCTTCTGGCTTCTGTGTCTTTCTTTTAAGTTTTAAGACTGTTTTACTGGAACTTTATTCTCATTTTCATGTTTTTATTCATAAAAGGGAATTTTTATGATTTCTTTTGAAGTTTTGCTGCATTGTTATAAACTGGCTTTCTCAAGGAGATGGAATGGTGTAGGTTCAATGCACAAAAACACTTTAATAAGAAAATGCTCATTCATTTGTTCTTCGGAATGTTCAAATGAGATTTTTTTTTTCTGAGATAGCTTTACATTTCATTTTTTAAGTTTTATTCTGTATTTCTAATACATCCTTTTCAATGATTCTTACCAGAAAAACTGACTCTTGATGCTTTGAATGAGTTTGTCTCTATTTATGGGCATTTTTTATTTTTAAGCCTTTGTAAAGGATCCTACTAAATTCTCTTGGGGTTTGAATTTGGGTTTATTTTGGGGGTTCCAAATTATACAAAATTCTACTTCATAATCAGTAATAGTACATCAGTGGCAAACACCAGTAATTAAAAAAAAATCAAAAGCACTATTAGTAAAATAACGGAATACATGTTAAAGAATTTATACAAAACACCATAAGTGACAGCTGTTCCACAGGCTGTATGTAACTGTGTCATGTCACATCACAGCCATGTTTGTAGGCCACGATGAATGATCTTACACCATGCCCCTTTTGCAGACCTGAAAATGTTTAGCATGAATATAGGTATCCAGACTGGACAATTGTTGGGTAGTGCCGACTCCTGGTTGACTGCATGGCCAACACCTGGATGACTTCATGGCCATCTCCTGGATGACAGCATGGCCAACACCTGGATGACTTCATGGCCATCTCCTGGATGACTTCATGGCCAACTCCTGGATGACAGCATGGCCAACTCCTGGATGACTGCATGGCCAACTCCTGGATTTCTGCATGGCCAACTCCTGGATGACTGCATGGCCAACTCCTGGATGACTGCATGGCCAACTCCTGGATGACTGCATGGCCAACTCCTGGATGACTGCATGGCCAACTCCTGGATGACTTCATGGCCAACTCCTCGATGACTTCATGGCCAACTCCTGGATTTCTGCATGGCCAAATCCTGGATGACTGCAGGGCCAAATCCTGGATGATTACATCAGCACTTCTGTGTGTCTTTGGTGCCAGAGACCATTTTCAGCAATCAAATTTGCATGGAGGCCAGAATCTATCTTGTTTACCAAAAGACATGATAAACATAGTCACCCCCAATCTTAATCCATTGGCTCAATTCTCCAGCATTGTTACCTGCCGTAAACCTCTTTTGCTAAAGTTGTTTATGCTGCAAGATGACTTCATCCCATTAGCTTTTACAGGGCAGTGATTTTGCCTTAAGGGCTTGTGAACTATGAGAATATGCTAATGTGTGCACCGAAACAGATAGCTGATTTAATCACCACAGATGCTTTCCTGATCTGGAAATCAAGAATGTTCAGAAATCTTCTTTTGTTTATCCCTGTTTCCTTCTAGTTTTCTGGTGCCATACTTGGGAGTAGGGATATGCACAAATACTCATAACATTCATTATTTGTATGAATTTGGACATTTGTACATGAACTGAATGTTATATTTGTACATTAAGATTTGTGTGCATACAAATGTTTCAGACATTCAAACAAATAAGTTGAACATTCATACAAATAGGTTGGAGGTGGGAAAGCGGCTGCACCAGTCACATCTGCAACGGATCCCGATTGCATTTGACATGGACTGAGAGCGGATTAAAAGTGGATTCACATCGAATTTGATGCTTTCAGAGTGTGTATGTTACAAGATACGTATCAGATACATATGAGATACATATGTGTTCATGTTGGATACATATCGGATATGTATTCATTCATATCAGATACTTAATTGTTCCTATCGGATACATATCAGATACTCACATGAATTCATTCATATCAGATACTTAATTGTTCCTATCGGATACATATCAGATACTCACATGAATTCATACCAATACATTTGTATTGAATATGTTCAAACAAATACAGATTTTCTAACATTTGATTCATTAAGAATGTCAGAAAACCCTTTCGTGTACATCCCTACTTGGGAAAGTATCCAATTCCCATTAACAGTGGTCAATATGGCATCTTGAAGTGAAACCTCCCAAAAATAGGTTCCGTGATGCTATGGAGAGGCTTTGAACATTTCTGCCTCCACAGCAGCATATGAAACACACGACTGAGAGACTGCGGATGTGAGCAGGAATCATCCTGTTTCTGCAACCCATTTCATCACATTGTCACCATTGTGTGGCAGCAGCCACTGCCACAGAAAAGGCTTGAGTGGCAGTGGGGAAAGGAACATGTCTGTCATGGAGTTCCAGGTTTAAAGAATGTTGGCCTTATGCTGCTGCTGCTTTTGGCTATGATAAAATAAAGCCAAGGACATGGCCCTACTTCTTTCTCTAAGCATAAGATTCATAGGACTGGCAGCTTTTGCAAGATCTCTGGGGACCATGCTAACTGCCTCCACAAGCTAGAGAGGTCCCCATGCGGTTGTGTCTCTGAGGAATGTTCCAGTTGCATGGGGAAATGACATCAGGGAGGGCACTAACAGGAGACTGTTTGAAGTTGTCTTTCAAATGTCCCCTGTCATTTCTCCGCAGAAATTGCTGACCTAGAATTTCAGAGGTTGGGGAATTTTATTTTCAGCCTCCAGAGCAAGACCAGGCAGATGGCCCCTTGCTACTCCAGTCTTGGCCCAGATCAAGAGATCCAGGCCAAGTCTTACCTCCACATTTCGCACCAAGATCTGTGGTGTGGAAACAGCCTAACCAATATAAGCACCCCCCTTCGGATTTAAATCAACCCAGGAGATCCTACTGAAGAGAAAGCTACAGAGCAGGAAAGTGATTAGAACAGGGATGGCCAAGCTATGTGGTGAACCACAATGATTATCATTCCTTGTCATCTTGTAGTCTGGCTTGAGTTCATGGAATCTCCGGTGCAACAATCTTTGGAAGGCCAGAATTTAGCCTTTCCTGACTTAGACAGCCTGAAAATAGGTAGCATGAATATAGGTATCCAGACTGGACAATTGCTTTTAGATGCCCCTGGCACAAGTTTGAACCAGTAGGGCCAAAAATATATCAATGAAACAAATGAAACAATCCTAATCTCTAACCCTCTGACAACCCATCACTTCTAGGTTACGTCCCCATGCACTCTATAGTCTGAATGAAATCTGAATTCGACTCGGACCATCCCCATGCAAAGCCCCCAAACCGAGCTACATGCGGAACAAATTGCCCAAATCAGTGGTAAATTTACTCCCAAAGAAAACTGTTCTTGCTATGGTTCAGGAGGCAAGCCCACTTTATTTTGGAGGCTTGGGGATGCTCCTAGGTAATTGAGGGAGGACACTGATGCTCATGACATTAGCAGGCAGGTTTCACGTCCTGTGCTCACCGTTCCTGTTCCGTGTGTTGGGAATTGCAGCTGCTTGCCATTTTTAAAGATCAAACAGCTTAAAAGAACTGATCTCCCCAATTTGACAGGTAAAGATGCAGTGATGAGGGGGATCATCTGACCCTTGTTGTCCCACGAGCCTCTTCCTGCAACCCTTATTCCACCCCTGCTCCCCAATTGCTGGCAAGCAGCTTCTGAAGTTAGAGGCAGTTTAGCGCTTCTCTACTAAACTGCCTCTAAACATTGTAGCGGCTTGAGCCCGAATTGAGCCCACACTTTCAGAAATGGCATGGCGATGGATCAATTCAAATTCGTGTCCGTATTCGGACTAATCCGAATCCAATCTGAACTAAATGGAGTGCATGGAACCTAAAATAATCACTCTTGGCACAGGGTACAGCTGTTTGGAACAGACAGGGTGGGAGGCTGGAGGGCCTGCGAAAAATGGGCTCAGGGCATTCAACGGGAGGTGAGCAGGAAAGGCAATGGCACTGATAAAGGAAAAGAAGGCAGGTAGAAGTTTAAGTTTTTTTGTCTTTGTGTCCACAATTGGAGCATTTCTGCATACAGAGGTGCTCCAAAAACACACCATCTGATCACAGCCAGAACATTCCACAATGAATTATGATGAAAGGGAGACTTCTGACAGTGATGAGAATATCACTGTTAGAATCTCATTTTTGTAGAATTGGAGGGTATGGAAACAGTGATATGCTCAAGGTAAGTGTGCCAGACTGTAAGGCTCACTAGCTTTCCTGAATAAACCAGATTTCAACCTTGAAGAAGCTATTTTATTGCATGCTAAGGGCAAAAGAACATCTTTTGCAGATTCACATATTGTCCAGAATTGTTTCAACATTTTATTCTTGCAATTCCTATACTCTTGTTGTCCTCGGTTCTGGGATACATACCACAATTATTAGATTTTGGTGAGTCTACATTAGCCCACATATCCTCCCCTCTTTTTAAAGTACATAAACAATTCAAATTATATTAAACATATATTAAACAGGAATTTTAGTCATCATTCTAAACCACGATATATGTCCATAGTCCTGAAATCTGTGTTCTAGACATTCATCATGGTGAAACACCATTCTGATTGCATTAAGCTGACAGCCACTGAATGAAGAGGGGGGCGGGAAGGAAGCGGCATCCTCTGAGGAAGTATGAAACTCTCTGGCAGAAGGAAATGTCATCACAACACAGAGGCTCTTTCTGTACTGCAGTGCGGTAGATCCAGATCCACAGATCTGGATTTCCTGAGATCTATGGATCTGGATAATGAGGAGGTGAGGGCCAAACCCATCCTATCTGCATAGATGGCACTAATCCAGATCAGTCTTCCCTTTGGCTGTGAAGTTTGCTTGATGTGCAGTGAGCTTCATAGCTGCTCCCCCACCCACAGCTAAGAATAACATTTCCTAGATGTGGGACGTGTGTGTGTGTGTGTGTGTGTGTGTGTGTGTGTGTTGGGGGATTTTCAATGCCACACCATGGTGTGCTGGGCTGAAAACCACTTTTGGGAATTCTGGATCATGGAGGTATGCAGATGGCATCATCTGGATTCAAGCCATTAGACCCCATCAAGGACCTCGTGGTCGGGATCTAGCTCTGTACTGTGTGGATGAAATAGGCCTAATGGAGGTGGGCACTCCACAATCCAGATTAATATGTGGATGTGGAGAGCATGGATCCAAATCAGAGGCCCTCTGATCTGGATCAGTGCTCAAGATTCGGATTCCCATTTTATCTTGAATAAAGCAAAAATTGTAGCAGCCAATAATGCATCAAATCAAAATTGTTATGCATTCATCTGTGGTTGAATTATTTTCCTTCCTTCCTTCCTTCCTTCCTTCCTTCCTTCCTTCCTTCCTTCCTTCCTTCCCACCTTCGTTCCATCCATTTCCCCCTCCATTCCTTTCTTTTGTATTAAGTAATACTCCAGGAATATTGCTTATTGCATCTCCAGTGATAAAGAATCTTACAAATAATATTAAGTGAAGTTACGGTAAATATCCTTTTTAAAAAACTGAACTATAACTGGTCAAAATTTGTCATTCAGCTTGCATAAATTGAGTAGAATTAAAGGTGGACTATATGGTGAATAAACATTAACAGACATCCAAATCCATGGCCCAAGGTCATTTAGAGATGATAGGATCCCTGAGAAATTTCATACATCTTATGGCAGCATTTCTTCCCTCCCTTAAAATCCATCTGATGTTTCTCCTTTATGTTTGCCTTGCAGTTCTGCCGTTGCAAAGATCTGCATTACCCCATAGCCCAGCACTTGTGATGACCTCATCAGCCCCCTCTAAATATTGTCTATCTAAAATTTCAAAACTGGAGGATTCCTAGGCATCTGATAGAAGAAAGTACATCATTAATGCGATGCCTCTGGATTGATGTGCTTTCCTGTTTGAACATGGGAGACACCTCAAAGTCAAACCTATGCTTAAGTCCACTGAGCAAATTGACTAACTTTAAACCCAGTGTCTTGGCCTCAGATAGTTATGCACAAAATATGATAATGACTTGAATGTAATCTGATCTGAACTTTCAGACTAAAGGAAAAAGGATGAATTAGTAGAGGGAAGGAGACATGAAAGGAAAATTAGTGCATAGGTTCTTTGAACAGCCTCGATTTCCCTGCCGTAATACAGTACCACTAATGAGCCATTTCACTGGCTTGAGTACCAATAACTCCATTTTTCAAAATAGATGTTTCAATTATTCAGCATTGCATGAAAAAAAATCCAGTAGGAGCAGAAAAATTTCAACTTACCTCTATATATCCATTACTTTTCTGAAGGAGGAAGGACTGGAAAAGTTGGGAAAGTGTCGTTTCTTTGATGCCAAAGGGCGTGTCCACATGTAGGGTTGTGTTGAATCAGCATCATCTACAGTGTTGGGACACGGGGTGGGGGGGAGGTGTTTTTCAGCAGCACACTATGGTGTGGCACTGAATTGAAACCCCCAGTAGTTCTGGATCACGAACCATGATCTGGAGCAAGACTCTTAGGGCCTTTCTGCACAGGCTCTAAAAATGGAATTAGAGTCTGTTCGGGGAGGGATTAAGATGTGGCTTCCGCATTGGAGGCCATGGTGGAGCCCCTTTGAGGATGCCGCATCCGCATTTCAGTGAGGAAGATTGGTTTCTTAAACCAGTTTTGCCACCAAAATCCTACCCAGATGTAAGACCTAATTTTTTAGGTCTTACATCTGGCTTTCCCTTTGAAACTGTTTCGGAAGCAAACGCTTCCACAACAGCAGGGGGAAAGCCCAATTGCTGGTGCATGCTGAGCTGTCAAAGAGGGAGAGCGCATGCTCTCCCTGTTTGACAGCTGGGCCTGCCCACTGGCCTCCACCATTGGCTCCTTCGGAGCCGGCATGGCGAGGCCAGCAGCCGGCTTCACCGGGTTCCCCTTCACCCGAGAAGGTGTGATAGCGCCTTCTCAAGTGAGAGGGAGGCTGCAGCCACCAACACCCACCCTACACAGGGTTGTGTGATCGCGATTGCCATTTTACCTCCTTGCTGCCGGGCCGCTTCTGGCAGCAGGAGGCCTGGTGTCCATTGCGCGTGCATGCGCCACGGCCTCCCATTGGTCAGCCACCCTCACAACATCAGCTCTGTTTTCATGTAGATTGTTATAGGTTGTCCTCAGGCCATCCTCACTCTAGACTGCATCACTCACATCCGTCTCCGCAATCCACCTGAGCCTCCTCCAGGGAACTCTTGGCTCTCTAAACCTTTCGCTGTGTCAAATCTATTCTTATTGGATGCCACTGTGTCACTCAAGGGAGACAAGGGTGTGTGTTTGTGGTTCTTTTTTAATCCTGTTCCCCCACCTCCATGTCCCTCTTCCTTTTTTTATGTGCTTTTCTTCTCTGTGTGATTAATTTTTAAAATAATAATAAATTTGTGGAAAAACGCTAGATAGACGAATCATACATGTAAACTGAGGAGAGAAGGGGAGGTACCTCATGAACTCTGCATGTGCACATTGGCTTAAAGAAAAGACTGGACCCACCCACCACAGCACAGTTCAGCCTCCTTTAGCCCCCCCTCCTCCCCGCTTCACAATGAGGAAGAGAAGATGGCCTGGAATGCCAGGATTCGGCTGAGTCTTCTGAAAAAGAGGACTCTGGTTAGAACAATCTAACAGCTTGGAAAACAAATTGAACAAATTGTAACACAACCTGAGGATGTCCTAAACTAAAGATGTGACGAAGGCCATAAAAATCACATGTATTTAATATAGGAATATGTCTATTATTTAAAAAAGAATTCAGAGAAATCTTTTGATGAAAACAGTTCTCAAAATAACTCAGGTCAGAACAAGGAATATATTTTCAGATTATTATTATTATTATTATTTGCCAAGCACAGATATTATCATTATCAGCAAGTAATTTATTACTAATTCCCCAATTACATAACTGTGTAGCTCTTGTAATAAGATTTTTTTCCTTATGGCATTTTTTTGCCAAGCTTTAATTGTCAAGAACAGTTATTTAATTTCAGATTTTATTAACCCAGGTAATTCTTCACTGGACGCATTTTAGATCACATTTTAAATCTTTTCTTAGGCTTTTTCACTGCAGAAAAAAAAATAGCTGTAATAAATTAACAAGAGTGTTTGAGCTTTCAGTTATGTATAACAGTGAATTCATATTAAACACTTAATGGTTTTAAGTTTTAAACATTATCATAAGATAAAGCAGAGTATTATCCAGCATTGGATACTTTGATAGAAGTTTAGGAATGCAAAGCCAGATTCAAAGTGTAGCATGAAAAATTTGGGATGAATATAGGAAAGGGCCCAAGTTCTTTCCCCATTGGCTCTAAACTAATTTTCTAAGAAATCTCAGAATTTCAGTGCCTGAAGTTTCTATGTCATATAATCCGAACTACCACAAACTTTTATTCCACCTTCAGTTGATCTCTGAAGTGAAGAGATCACATCAGCAAAGTGACAGGCCATTTCCCTTCTGCATTATCTAAACAAAAGGTGGAACTGATGGATTAAAACAAGAAAGAAAAAGAAAGAACTGGTGACTTGCAAAAGGCATGGCCAATTGCATCTAATTGGGGTTAGGACATCTCCAGCTGGTCTGATTCTACTGGAACAGTCTCCAGCTGGAGGGGTCCAGCTGTCCTGGAACAAGGTCAAAGACACTTGGGATGGCTGTTCTGGGTCAGCCCCCATGCTACTCTGAAGCTTGTGGGGGGCATGACCTCTCTGTTCTGCAGCAAAGTGTGGAAGAAAGAGACCCAGAAGGGATCTAGCCTCCTTTTTCCACACAGTCAAAGATCTGGATCTTCAAGATCCAGATCTTTGAGATGGGGAGCTCCTGGAGCTCCAGATCTTGAAGATGCCTGAAGACCCCATTGTGGACATCTTTAATCAGGTACACATGAAATCCAGACATAAGGGCCTGAAGGTCCCATTAAATCTGGATTTCCCTTGACCTCGTGGGGACAGGACCTTGCAAATGGGGCTTTCAATGTGGTCCAGGTGAGGACAGGGACTTCCTGATTGGTACCAATCAGGTACTAATCGGGTTCCTAATGGGGTCTTAGAAGGGTTCTAAGTGGGAAAAGGCCCTAGGACTTGCATTTTACGAGACTACCACTAAGTGTGGAAAGGCCTTCACCCTGGTGAAAGAGATTAGAGAAAGGAGAACTTGAGTCAAGTGAACAACTATGAATGTCAGCATTTGTACAAAATCACAAATATAGGAAACATGTGTGCATGTGTGTTTTCCAGGCACTGAAAGTCTTGAGGAAGGGGCCTATTTAGGGCAAAATCTGCATTCAAAACTCTCAACCACACAAAAAGTAGCCTGTCACTTCTGAGCTGTGAGATTATTACATCATGTCACTTTCTTTGTTTCTATATATGTGCAACATACTGGCAAAAAAATCCAGCCATTTTTCTGCCCTACAGGAGCAAGGCAAAGTATTTAGAATTGTAGTAACGACACTAAATGGTTGTAAATAACATTGTTTACAATCATTATTATCATGATTGGTAATGTGCTGCATTACAAAGATATGATAGTGCCCAAAAGCAAGACTTTGGCTGTTAATAGACTATTTGGATAATAATGTGACACATCCCTGTGGCCAGTCAAAATTTAGTCGTGGTGTGTTTTTTGTGTGTGTGTGTGTTTTTAAGTGTTCAGTGAAGGGAGTGAATAAGAAAGAGGCGGGAGAGACAATTAGAGCCATTTGCTCCTGGACAGCAAACATAATTGCACAGTTTAAATTTCCTGCACTGTAGTGGTATGTGATATATCACCATTATAATCATCATCATCCAATTTCAATTCACAGCTAGAAGAAAGTCTTCCCAAACTTCTCCCACAACATTGTGGCTGCGTCCAGACATTGCTTACTTGCTCTGCTATCTGGATGTGCTTTATTACAGAATATCCATGCTTTATTCCTGAATATCCAAATATACGGTCCTTTCTGCACTACAGCTTATTCTGTATTATATCTCAGAATAGGGACCTGTTATCCACATATTACTGCAGAGTATGGCAGACCCTTGGCAGGGCCTGGAGTCTGCACTAGCGTGAGGAGGACAGCTCCCTAGTCCAAGATATAAACCATAATGGGCGAGTGCCCATGGGCTCCAGTTATTTTGGTGCTGAATCGGGGCATCCCTGATTAAAATTGTAGTTCAGTTTAACATGCCCCCATGCAGTTGAGGAGAGCGCGGATTCAAGCTGAATCCACCTGTCCCCAAGCAAACCACAGTAAACCCCTGCATGGGGAAACCACATCCTTTTTTCTCCACCCCCTCTGCCCTGATAGGAGGCCCAGCTGATGTCACCGTGCCCTGTTCTGCCAAGTGCAGTGATGACAGGGGAAATCCCTGGGAAACCCCTCCAGGTTGTAAGTCCAAAAACAAAACACACACCATAGATAAGATTTTTAAAATGATAAAAGGGGAGATAAATAGGACAAGAAAGGGGCTCCTTGCTTAAAGCCATGGCTCTGTGTTTAGCAGAGGTGCGCACCTCCACATGACAGCAAGCACACCTCTGCATGACAGCGAGCCTCATGTTCTTATCTTTGTCATCCTGGTGCAGGGAAGCCATAGGCACTTCACCCATTAAGCTGATCCAGCACTCATGCACAAAATCTAGCCCTTTACCCAGGCATACCTTGTCAATCGGGTGATCAGGCAAGGGGGGGTGTCATGCCTGTAGCTGAAGAGACACTTGCAGGGCAAATGAGAGCTCATCACTTCTCTTTCAGCTACATTTCTTTGCTGCCTTCCCCAAGAAGTTGTGATCGCAGCGTGTATGGCAGGAACAGCGAGCACAGGTGAAACCCTGCCCGCTAATGATGTGATTGCCAAACTCCTCCTCCAATAACCCCGAAGCATCCCCATGCCTCAAGATAATATGTGCTTGCAAGATAATTCAGAGCAAGAACAATTGGAAAGGGTTTTTTTTGTTTTTTGTTTTGCCATGGATTTGTGCCATTTGTCCCAAATGTAGCCCGTTTTAGAGGCTTTCCATGGAATGTTCTGAGGCAAACTCAGGTTTGCCTTGCAGTATTTTGATCATGAGGATGCACCCAATAAGGCCTAGTACAGAAAGGGTGTGTATGTCCCAGGCAATACCTTCCCTGGAGTACTTTTTAAAATTACATCCATTCATCCAGAGTGAGCATCACCGCACTAGCCTCTTAGACTGTTTCTGCTTTTTAGAAGGAGAGATCACTCGAGCTGGAATTCAGCTGACTGAACTCTGAACAGCTGCTATGAAACAAACCCAGCACCATCTTGTGCCAGGCTGAAGCATGCATGAGTTTCAGAGCCTGATGCGAGGGCTCCCACAGATAGGAACAAAAGGTTTTGGACTCAAAGTCCTAGGGGGACCTTTTTCTGTGGCACAATTTGGTGTGCTGCTGAAATGGATCCTCCTGCTAATCTCTGGAACAAGGGGGCTCATGTCCTTCCACATGCCTCCCTGTTCCATCCCCAAAGAGGTCTGCTGGTATCCTGTCTAGGTGACTCTTTTGGCCACCTAGACAGTGCTACACTCTGTCCAATGCATACAGAGCAGGCTGGCAGGGGTTGTGGTCTCTCCAGTCAACACCAGAGTGTGGAAGAGAGAGACTCAGGAGAAAAGGATCTTGGTATCAAGCTGAGTATTCTGCTGTCCTCCAGACAGCGAAATGTTATTTTCTTGTAATATGTCCAATCTATTCCAGTCCCAGTCTTTTCTTTTTCTCTGGAAATCAGATCTGTAACTCCTGTTACCTCTGTGATCCATGAGTTTCACTTCCTACCTTTTTTCTGGTTATTCCAAGAATGTGTCCTTCCATGCTCCTTTGTTTTGTCTGCAATCTGTCCACATGTGATTCCATCAAAGTCCATCTCTCTAGTGCATACATTAGAAACGATAGGATGCACTCATTTAGATTTAACACTTTTATTTGAGACATAATGGCAAAGTGCTCTTAAGGATGAAGCCATTTCTTCCAAATGCATACTTCAGTTTAAATTGTAGCCTTTATTTCTAAATTACCATCTGTGTTTGGCAGTGCAGCCATCACACAACTAGATGTTGACAAGTCCCCAAACCTTCTTGGAGCCGATTCAAGGAAAAGCAAGAACTTAAAATTCTGGTGTTGCTGAGCAACAATTGCACGTCAGCAACATCCCCCATATGGACTCTCCATGGGTGATAGAAAATGATGGGGACTTTTGTTTGGAGTTCCACTTCAACTTATCAAACTATGATTTCATCAAAATGTACTAGGAAAAGACCCAATGAAGTTTTAAACCTTAAAAATGTAATAACATAAGTTAAGCAGAGCTGGATCAGGCTACAGCCCATCTAGTCCAGCATCGTCTCTCATACAGGTCTTTTCCACACTGCCACCTATTCATGAACAAAATTCCAGAATAAGGAACAGCAGTTCACACACTGATGCCGACTAGTCCAAGCCCTGCTCTCATCTTGCTCCATCTGCACTGGGCGAAGCATGGATCAGGCTAGGCTTAATTCTTGTAAGCATCATTCCAGAAGTGCTGCTGGAAATGGAGCTGCTGCAAAACTGCCCAGGCTAAAAACTCTGATGACTGGGAATTTAAAAAATTCCAAAGGAAGCTGGAGCAGAAGAGTGACAATGATGAGACCAATGACCAATATAAAAAACCCTTCCCTTTATCAGTCCTAACTTTCCTGCCCAAATCTTCATAATCACTGGTTTTACCACTGCAGAATAATTATTTTTTCTTGATCCACCTTAAGAAAATTAGAGGACCTTGATGGTCACAGCCCTTGTAGTCCACACATTGGACAACCAATTGCTCCTGGGCAACTTCAAGCAGAAGACAAAGGCAAACCTTCACCAGCTCTCAAGTCCCTAGAAATGGACTTTAGTGGCATCTTGCTTATCTTTCCAACCTGGAGGGTTATTCCCCCATTATAACAATCCTTTCTTTTTTTAATTGTCTCCCTGATCTCATTATCCAAATTCTGATCTCCCTTTGGAGTTTGGTTAGGAGGCTAATAACATGTCCTTAATTTTAAGCTTGGGGTTTTTTTGGGGGGGGGAGGGGTTGTATTCTTGCCAACAATACCTCTACGGATGGGTCTGATTAACCTAGACATTCTAGCACATTAGATTTTATTTCTTTTTTAATGTAAAAAGCTGCATCACCTCCAATTAAGATGTTCCTATCCTGCCTATAGGGTTTGTAGCCTAGCATATCTGTATCCCATTGGGCTTCATTGATACATGGGATTTCAACCATGCCAATAATATCTATTTTTTTTCCCAACCATCACCAAGTACTCTTAACTTCCTATTTTGGCTCAGAAGCTTCTAACATCTGCACAGTTCACTTATACTTCTTTGGGATCAGAGCTCATTGTACCAAACCTACACCTATAACTTCTGCCTAACAGGTAGACAATCAAATATATGATATTAAGTGCTGAACAAAGGAAAGCCCAATGCCACCCTCACCCCTCTGGGTCTAGCTGGCTATCTACTGTCATGAATTTTTAATTATTTGATTTTTTAAAAAACCTATTTATCCCATATGTGCAATTGGGCATGTAGGCCACTCAAACTGGTCCTACTTTTCCCAGCTGAGGAATATAGCTCCTCCTCCCATTAGTTCTTCTGTATCAGCAGCAACTGCAAGCTCCTCAGCTTGGAAACTACAAACCAGCCATAGAGGAAGTGTCAAACAAACTGTCTAAAACACACACACACAAAAACTACTCTACTGTACAAACAGCGGTTCTCTCTCCAAATTCCCCTGAATGCTCCTGATACACGTACTTTTGCTTAGTCCCAACAGAACAACCTTCCTCCAATATATTCAGAAGCCATTCCATAGTTTTGAATAGAATTGAACAGAATGAGACTTTTTACGAAGCCCCAGACCTCAGCTTCCTAGGACACTTTCTCTGGATCCTTGAGATGGTGTTGGGTCAAGGTCATAATGTGAGTAATTGCATGAGGTGCAAAAGCCTTCTGGCTACCTCAACACTGCTGCTTTCTTTGCATGGAGATAGAGAGCAAGTGCAGAAATCAAAAGTACATTATCTTTCTAATCATATATAATTATCTTGTCAATTCCTCCTTGCTGTAGGACTCATCATTCTTGGTATAAAGATAAATTCTTGATTAATTAGAATGTGCTAATTAGCTTACCAACATGGGACAACTGTGATATATATATACATACACACACACATATTCATTCTGAAGGGCCACACTTTTAATTACTAATAATAACCACATCTGTAATTTCTGCATTTATTTGTTTGTTGTTACTCAAATGTCCCAGTGCTCTTTTTCCACTGGGCCTCTAAGACCCCATTAGGAACCTGATTAATACCTGATTAGTACCAATCGGGAAGGCCCTGTCCTCACCTGAACCCCATTGAAGACCCCATCCCCATGAGGGCAAGGGAAATCTGGATTTAAGGGATCCTTCAGGCCCTTAAATATGGATTTCTTGTGGACCTGATTAAAGGTGTCCACAGTGGGATCTTTGGGCATCTTCAAGATCTGGATCTCCAGGAGGACCCCCATCTCAAAGATCTGGATCTTGAAGATCCAGATCTTTCACTGTGTGTGGAAAAAGGGGGTAAGTCAAAAGGTACCAGTCTGAAAGATTCTTTCTTTCTTTCCTGCCCGCACATACACACACATATCACTCTTGTGATAAGTAAAAAACAGTGAGAACTGCAATTATTCATGGCATACTTCCATTTTTATTTTTATTTTTTGCTAGGGTGGTGGCCGTAAGTCTTCTATTGGAAGCTTTCTTTTGTTCTTCCTGGACTGCAGTCATGTTTTTATTTTATTTGCAATTTAGTTGTTTGTCACTGGAGATCCTTAGACCTGCCCAAGGCTTTTTCTGCACGGTACATTATCCTGTGCTAGGAAAGAGTCCAGGGGGCTCCCTTCTGCATGCCAGTGCGGGATAAGGGCACCCCACCCCACTTAGCATTTCCCATCTGCACAGGTTGAAGCACAGAGCAGAACAGAGCACCAGTATGGTACCCTATAGAGATCCATGTGAAAACTTTGATGCTGAGATCTCTACTAGTGTGCTGAGGAAGCTGAGCCAGAATAGTGTGCTGAAGAATGTGACCAAGCACACAAACACATGATATGAGATACTAAGGATGCATTTAACAGGGTAACAGGAAGTGAAACAGAAAGGGATGCCAGGAGGGGACCCTGAAGGTTAGGGGGAAAGAAGGCAGTGGTGGGGTCTGGGTCTGGATGGGACATCCCAAAGCAAAGGGCCCTATTCTGTGCCAGCACCAACCTGTCCCACTGTGGAATGGGTTGTGTATCCTGGGATAGCATAATGCTCTTGCTTCATTTACAAAATTATGAATATTATTCTGGATAAGATGGGAAGGCATTTGAATAATTTCATCACGTTTTGTCTTCTTGCCCTGATATTTATACACATTCATCTCTCTCTCACACACTCACTGTGTATGTGGGGGATGCGGGGGGTGGGGGGAGAAAAGCAATTGCTTTTTCCACTCTTTTCATCTCTTCTGGTTTTGCTAAATATAATACAGGATGCAATTCCTAAATTGTTTAGAATTTCTAAACTGATAGACTAAAAAATATGCTTCTGTGTTTGCACATGCACTCAATTGAAGCATCTGTTTTAAGAGGATGAGAGGGAATGATAGAGAACAGAGGAAGCAGGATCACTACCTAGTCTAACACCTGCTTTAGGCTAAAACAATAAAAATGTAATTCATTTCCATTCAGCATCTTTCTGCCACAAACCTCTTGCAACACTTCCCAGCAGGAGGGGAAAAGACACAATAACTTTTTATGGAAGAGACTGTTGAACCACAAGCAGCTGTGGATCTGAGGCAGGAAATTGAAAGAACTGATTTCCAGATCGAGACAACCTGGTTTGCAATGGAATTTGCAGATGATTTTCAGTTGTTTCAAGCAACAGTTTGACCTCTGGTTACTATAGAAACAAATGGCATTCATTCCTTGCATGGTGCAGTGGTCACACAAACCACCATTGTGCAAACCTGTGTTATGCAAATAATGGAGGGGTTTCAACTGATGATCCAGATCTAAGGAATGGGTCCTTCAACTAATCTGGATCTAGTAGATCTGGATTAAGGGAGGTAGCCGATGCATCCCTATGGGTGGTGCAGCACCCAATAGCAATGGGTGCTAGCTTGTTAGCAGTGGAAATGCTGGAGCACCAATGTGGTAAATCCGGATCAACCCACATGGGGCCTGCCCATTACCCCAGGACTTTTGGGGGATAGGGGGTGCAATCTTCTTCACATATTCTCTGGAGCAGCTCTGGAGAATCTACCTAAAACTAATCCAGATTTCTCATTACTTAAGATTTTTCTAAAACTATAGGTGAGACAAACATTATTATTGTCTGTCTCCCAAAATTCATTCAGAGTCCATTAATATTTGTAATAGTATTGTATTTGTGGCCCAAAGTTTGCACAACCCCATGACTTCCACTTCAAATTTTGGATATGCTTTTTCACCTCTGATTGTGAACTCAAACCAAACAATCACTCTTTAGTATTTCATTAGCAATGATCAACTCCATTCCTTTGTTTGGTAACATTTAAAAGAAATGTTCCTTATGGACCAGGGTCTGTCTTTCCCTTAATTACTCTAATAAAGCCAAACTTCAGTTTTACAAAACAGATCTCTCCACATTCCAAAGTTTAAACATCGGGTCAGTGATTACAAAGCTAGAGTTATATTACTTCAGTAAACAAGTAATTGGTTCCCTGCTTTGGAAACTCTTCTCCTTGCAGGGTTATTTTTGGGGGGAGGGAGGGGGAATGTACCTTTCTTTTTCATTTATTGCAAAGTGGAAAGAATACATTGAAAATGATCTCCTTCCTTCCTTCCTTCCTTCCTGGGTAAGAAAAGCAGGATAGAAACACCAACTCTTCTTCCTTTCTCATTAACACAGACCTGCAGGATCCCATTGAATATAATCATGGGCATATAGGAATGTGTTTCTAGTTAAAAGTACTGTATATTCTGGTGCATAAGACTACTTTTTAACCCAGGAAAATCTTCTCAAAATCAGGGGTTGTCTTATACGCCGTGTGTCATCTTCGTATACGGTGAGTATATCCCAAAATCTATATTTTAACTGGAAAAGATGGGTGTCGTCTTATACGCCGGAATATACGAGTAGTAGAAAGAGAACTGGAGAAGATAATTTTGATGGGAAAAAAAAGAAGACTACTGAGTTATATTTCAGTAGTGAAATGCTGAGTTAGAAGATTTTGCTTATCTGGAGCATGAGAGTTTGGCAATCTAAAAACCAGAAGTTTATGTTCTAATCAACTTAATAACATCCTCTATCAATTTCAATGACTATAAAACAGTTGGAAAGAGGAAGGGGTTATTAGAATCTCTACCAGTGAAATTAATAGAACTGCAATTGCTGCAGGTAGACTGAAATTAAAATGTTAAGTCTCGAGTAGTTTTTATGATTGCCACTAATTTTTGTTTTTCTTTTTTGAGTTAGATTGTATATCCTGTTTTTTTTAGACCAAATTATTATATTATTTCAAAACAAAAATTATACATATTAGTTTTAACAAAAGCTATAAAGAAGAATACATACAGAAAATTTACATATAAACACATATTGTTTAACTATACCCTCACCCCACCCTCCACCCCCTTCTAATTACAGGGATTAAGGGACTTTCTTATTCTTATTTATTGAACATCTTATAATCATAAAGAAAGCCGCTACTTAATTTATAGCTATAAAGCTAAGAAAAAGAGATATGAAGAAGGGAAACAGGAGATAACTTTTTCAGAAAACAAACCAACCTGTTATTGCAAGAAATTGATAGTGTCAGAATTAGTGGGCTGGGGGAGGATGGAAAGTCCAATCCTGGATTGATACTGTCTAAAGGACAGGAAACACAGTAGCAATAAATAGGCAATTCTCAATTTTTTTTGGGGGGGGGGAATAAAAAGTGAAGTCCCTTAAGGTTGTTTGTGTTAAACAAACAAATATTTTCCCCTTATCAGTCCTATCTTTCCAGTCCTACAAGTTCATAGTGCTGTGCAATAGAGAAAATACAGTTCCTTAGTCCATCTTTTCCACACCATGCATGATTTATGTACTTTTATCCCGTCACCTCTTAAATGCCATCTTCCAAAACTGAAGGAAAGCTTAATGTTGTAGTCTGAACTTGGAGGGAGGGAGGAGAAGGAGAAGAGTTGGCATTTATACGCTGATGCGCTTACACATTTAAAGGCACTCAAGAGAGTTGACAAAGCTTTCTGTTCTCCCCACAACTGACACCCTGTGAGGTAGGTGGGCCATGAGAGCTCAGAAAGAGAGCTGTGACTAGCCCAAGGTCTCTCAGCTGGCTTTGTGGAGGAGGGTGGAATCAAACCCCATGACAACAAGATATGAGTCCGGCACACTAACCACAAAACCAAACTGGCTCACCTCCTTTTCCCAGGCCCTTTCTTCACTTACCTTGCTTAATCAATATTAGCTAGATCTGCATTAGATAGATCCAGATCAACCATGGGCAGAGGTACCTGTATGGAATTGACTTTTGAATGGCAAATGTGTGATAAAGGGTGGTGCACTGTTATGCCTCACTGCCCACACTATGATGCAATTGGCCCACAGCACTTCCAACAGCAGATGCAATTGTCCAAGTCCCTGTCAACTGAATGTTACTTCCAGGTAGCAAGGAAATGTACCTTCAAAGGAAAAGTCAAGACACCTTACCACGGATGTGAGGTCTCTTTGCATGGCTTGTGAAGACATCATTGCCATCAGTGCGGCTGCTGTTCTGGAGGAGGTGTGAAGGTGTCATTATAGTCGCATTAGAATTGCACATGTCACTCAACACTATGCCCACCTTCTTCCTAGATCTGTTCTATGTGGGGATGCTTCTTCCTTGATCTGGACCAGGGAGTTCTAACATGGATGAAGGCCACATTTATATGGTCTACCACAAATTCAGATTAGCGAGCTTTTGGCACATTTCTGACCCGTGTTAGTCCTGTGGAGACAATGTGTGCTAAGCAGCTTCCTCCTTGATCCAGATTAACTTGTAAGTACAGAAAGTCCTCCGGTTCCACAAAATCCTTTCTGAGATATGCTGACCGGAAGTGAACATAGTACTCTGATTTATTCTAAATTAGTTTGTGATGTGTCTTGAGACACTCTGGAGGGTTCCACCAAAAGCTGAAAATATGGCAGAAAATGGAAAGTTTGCAGTTACAAATGTGCTGTGAAACTGGATTAATCAGCAGGCCGAGCTCTTTGATTTTCTTCATCATTTAATATTGCTGAAATGTAATATTTATAGCAATATTGCTGGTAACGGCTGTATTGTCTGATATTTAGACTGGTATTTCTAAAATTAATAATTTATAATATTAATAAATACAGCTTTAAAAATGAAGCAAATTTTGCCAAAGTCCTTTCTGATTTTATTTTTTATTTTTTTACAGTGAAGCATCGGGTAGACGGATACTGAGCTTTTGCTATAAACAAAATTGTAAGGGTGACTTTCACATTTGTGCTCAGGTAAGAAATTTGAGGAATTTTGAGACAAGAGGGAAAAAAATCAATACTTTTGAAAAAAAATGACAACAAAAAAGTTTGGAGTGAGAAAGGGTCAGCACATCCTAAATCACTGGAGCATGCCTTATCTGTTCTTGCATTTTTCATTTGATCAGCAAATCAATTACATCTTTCTTGAACCTAGCAAAACTTTGTAAGGGATGTGAGTTAGGTTGAAACTTCTGTTGGAAGTCATCCCTTTGATCTCTTGCAATTGTGATTCTGAGCAGGTCGCCAACAGAATTTATTCTGGTGTAAGTGCCAATGACGTTACTACCACCCCACCCAGGAACTGTGCATTTACAGTAATTACAAACCTCCATGCTAAAGAAATGACCATCTAAATAAAGATGGACCTATGCAGTTAAGAAATAATTTTAAGAAACTTTTCAAATATAGATTGGACTAATGTTGCTAATGCTTTGGATCAAAATTCTCATCAATCTGGCAAACTAGTAGCAATGAGGATGTAACAATATTACCTTCCCATGTCGACACCAAGACAGCTCCCAGCAGCTGGTCTTTGCAGGCACCTCCTTGACTTACATGAATTGGTCCAAACCTATAAGAAGATAGACAAAGGGGGAAAAAATCACCTTTATTTGGTGTTGAGAAGAGTCTTGTTGACACTTCACACTCTAGCTGACCCTAGGTCAACCATTTTCAACCATATGCCTGCAACCTGAGATTTCTCTAGTCAAATCCATACTTCTCTTCCTTGCCTTTGTCTTCCTTGTTCACCACTCATTGGCTGCTGCTAGTCTAGGTTTCCATGTCCTTAATTGGTCAGTCAGCCATAGCAGCTGTTTCTAGGCTGGGATTTGCTACACTAGCCTCCATAGCTTCCTGCCCAATTCAACCAAAACAGTGTGTTCCCTGAGACCAATGATTCCTATTTGGAAAAGGGGCATAAATTCACAGGTTTGGGGACATGGTAAGTCATTTCTACCTGCTGGACCTCAAAATTCATTCCAGGATTGGCCTATTTATTGTGTATGATCACAGCTGATATTTTAGAAGCTGGAAGTTGTACCTATTAGCTTAATTATTCAATCTCATCCTTTCCGTTTTATCCTCACAACTATCTTTTGAAGTTATGCTGAGAGGCAGTAGTCCCATAGCTATTTTTAAGCATCTACCCACTCACAATTAGGTAAAATTGTGTTGGTCAAATGGGTAAGAAAAAAACAACTCTCCCCGGGGCCTGATATCTATTGTCTTATGTTAAGGACCCTTGAAGTGATGTAAATTTTCTCCATATTGCTAAGGAGATTTTAAATGTGAATGCGTGCCTCTAGAGCATTTAAAGAATCACTTTCCTTTGTCAGACTTCACAAAATAGCTCCATTTGCTATTCTGTTGCACTTTCTATTCAGCCTGAAGAACATGACTATTAAGATTTAGATTTGCATTCCTGTTTTTCCTTAAAGCCCCTTTTTGGTTCAACAGCAGATAGAAAGGAGCCCTGAAGGTCTTTATCATCAATAATGGCATAAATGAAAACATTTGAGCAGAGATTTTCCTCTTCTCCTGCTTCAGAATTGCTTGCACTAGTCAAACATCTCACCTTTTAACAATTGTTAAATGGAATACAGCACAAACACAGCTGGTTTGAGTCACATTGTTCCAACAAGTTATGGTTTAAACCTGATCTGAAAGAGTTAACAAACTTGTCCTATTTTGCTGCTTCAGTAGCAGGTGTGTGGCACTCTCTATTTCATATTGAGTTGCACCTGTGCTATGTCAGCAGTGAATTTGGTCTGTTTGTCACTAAGGGGAATTTTCTATTCAAAATGCATTGTTCTATCCTTGCATCATTTTAATAGGAAGAGACATTTCTAAAAAGAGTGTTTGAAGAAGAAGAAGCCTCGATAGCCTAGGCTTCTAAGCAGAAGACTGCATTCCCTGTTCTCCAACCTGCTGGTGGTTCATGCCAGGTGTAGATCAGGTTGACAATTGCAGCTGAACCTAGTCCTAATTCCCCCAACCCCCTCAAAAAATATCCTTGTACATTGATGTGCCTCATCTAGACAGGCAGGAGAATCTCAGAGAAGGGAGTATCACACAGCAGGTGACAGTCTGGATAGCTTTAGGAAAGTGTTAGACAAATAAATGGAGGACAGGTGTATCAATGGTTACATGAACCAATGCCTAGTATCACTTCCAGGTAGGAGAGACATGCAGGCAGGATGCTTCTCAAGTTCACCTGCAGGTAGTTTAGAACAAGTGAAGGATGTGCCTTTTGACTTCTGCTTGAGAAGCAGTTGGTGGGCCATTGTGTGAAATCGGATGTTGCATTAGATGGGCTGTGTCCTGATTCAGCAGGGTTCCTTTTATATTCTTATAAAGAAGAAATAGGAGGAATAAGTCAAACACACTGAAGGAGGAGGTGGGACCACAGGATGGTGTCTGCAATACCTACATTTTCCATCCTTCCTTCTACCATCTGTCATGAATGAGTTGTTGCATACACATCTTGCCCCTTATGGCTTGTTGTTCCTCTCTTTATGTCTTCTGGCATTAAGGTACACCCCCCTGTCCTGGGTGAAAAAAAGAGGCAGGCATTATATATATGCAGGTGCTGTTTTAAAGGGCAAAGGGTGATTTGATTTAGATTCCTCACTGATGATTCACTTTGCATTTTGTAAATTGATACAAATAAACTATTAACACTTCTGTTTTTGAAAACTATCTCACTTTGCAACATTTTTCTACACCTGCCTAAAACTTTTGTACAGCACTGTGTGTCTTTCTTTCTCTGTGTACACGCAAAGCCATGTTTCTGCCAGAAATTGGAACACATGGGCCACACCCATCAGTAACAAGGCACCTATTATATATGATAAATTCTATAATCAGTTTGTAATAGGAAATGAATACTGAAATCAGGTGACACTGGCAAGTTTTAATTTGAGCAACGTATCTTAGCCCAGTTGGCTAGCTAGGACTAAGGCAAGGGAAAAACTAAGGATGTGCATGAATATTTGAAAATTCAAAATCCGATTCAAATTCGATGAACATCGACATTCAAATTCGAATCAGATTTTTGAAAATCCGAATTTCCAAATTCGGATCAAATATGGATTTTTGAAAATCTACATAAGAACATAAGAACATAAGAGAAGCCTTGCTGGATCAGGCTACAGCCCATCTAGTCCAGCATCCTGTCGCACACAGTGGCCCACCAAATGCTCATGGGCATCTCAAGCAGAGACAAGGACAAACCTTCTGATTCGGACAAATCTGATTCGGACTTTTGAATGATTTGACCAAATTCGATGTCATATCGCATCTGAATATCTGGTCTATTTGCACATATAATACGGAATGCAAACCCGATAAAAATGGGATGTGGATGGATTAGAAAATCAGATATGAATGTTCACGGCATTCATATCATTCAATTCAAATTGGATTTTCAAAAATACGGATCCAGATAATCCAGATTCAAATCGGATTTTTGAAAATCCGGATATTCGAATTTCAATTCAGATAGAATATTTGATTCAAATCAAATTTGAATGCAAAAACTGCATCCGTGCACATCCCTAGGCAAAACTATAGAGTTCAGAGAACTATCTGTACCCTTCTTCCATGGGTGAATAAAGAGAACAGGATGGACTAGATGGGCTGTGGCCTCATCCAGCAGTGCTTCGCTTATGTTCTTAACTCAGGATTTGCTGAGCTTCTGGTATCCTCCTCGACATAAAGCATACCAGAATCCCAAGGAAGCCTGGGAAAAATATAAGTTACATGGAAGATTTAAAATAAACAAAACACCAGGAAGTAGGGTGTGCAAATGGCTGTTTTGAACCATTCAGAACAGCCACCCACATGGCATTAGGCATGCTGGAGCACGTTTACTGAGATCTTACAGTGAGGGAGAAGACTTATCTGTGAACATCTTGTCTGGACTGTCTCCTCATCATGAATTCCAGAGCTCTGAGGAACACAGCCAGTCTCTGTGGCGTTGTATTGTGCAAAGATATTGTGATTGAGTACTCATTTCTGGGACTGTCTGGGCTTCCTCAGATCTTCAACACCTTCAGAAAGTTCAAACAATGTGAAATGAAACATTGTTCCCATTCTCCAGCATTGGCAAGGATCCAGGAAAGGAAGCTGTGCAAACCCTGTGAGAATGAGTGTCATGCAGCTTCTGTGATTTCATCACTCAGTGAGGTGTTATGCTATTTGTCATCTTCCTCTAGAGATCTGGCAGACGTGGAGGGAAAGCCCACTGCAGCCAATCTCAGCAGTGAAGTGCCAGCACAAACACCAGGCCTTTGTTTGAATGTGGGAGCCTAGTTTGAAAGTTGTGCAGCTCTACCAGAAGCATTTCCTCCTGGCACTGGATGGCATCGGAACAGGTGCAGTCTAATTTCGGAGGAATTTCAAAGCAAGCCAGAATTTTGGCAGCTGGCTAGTAAGTTTCATATTGGTATTTTGCCTAAAGGAAAAGCTCTGTGTGAATTTGGAAGTCCCTACACAAGAAAACATCGGAAAATTGTAAAAGAGAAGGAAACATGTTTCTCTAAGCAAATTGCTCCTTTAAAAAAAAAAAGTTTTAACCTCCATTTCAATATAAGTTCTCAACTATTGAATTAAGTTATCCGGTTGGGCAAAGCTGGGATAAAATGGATGCCTAGGTACATGTTCCAGGCTGGAGAGACAGGCAGATTGCCTCCAAAGGCTATTTGCTGGGAATGAGAGCCGATGAAGGTTTTGCCTTTGCCTTCTGCTTGTGATGCCCATAAGCAATTGGTGGTCTACTGAGAAGGATGTTGGACTAGATGGGCTGCGGCAAGATCCAGCAGGGCTCCTCTTAAGTTCTTATTTCAAAAGATAGGCATTCTTTCAAAGCAGCAAACTACCCAACTAACAGTCTTTCTCAGAGTTCCAAAGTGCAAAGCTGTTCTAAGAGATTAAAAAGGCAGTTGTCTACCTAAAGACTGGTGCTAAGTTCCAGTATAAAACTGTGAAATTGTGCTGGTGAATTGCAGTAGTGTTTTGTCTTCCTAAATATCTCCGTCCCATACAAAATCCCTGTAGGTGTTCCTGAACTTGGCTGCAGGAACATATAGGGGGGATCCCCACAGCAAGCTTATTTCGCTTTCCCTAAACCAAAATAATAGAACCGGATGCAAACACAGATTTTTGAGATGGGGTCCTCCTGGAGATCTGGGTCTAGAAGATGCCTGAGGACTCCATTGTGGACATCTTTAATCAGGTCCACATGAAATCCAGATTTAAGAGGCTGAACGACCCATTAAATCCAGATTTCCCCTGCCTCATCAGGACAGGGCCTTGCAGATGGGGCCTACAATGGGGTCCAGGTGGGGACAGGGCCTTGCCAATTGGTACCAATCAGGTACTAATTGGGTTCCTAATGGGGTCATAGAAAGGTTCTAAGCCCTAGTAGGAAAAGCCCTAGTGGAAACCACCCAGTTACCACCTCCAACTTTGCTCGGTCATCCCAAATTCTACAAAGCAGGCAGCAAGCACAACTGTTAGTGTCTGCAGCATGTCTAATTTGTTTACTAGTCAATTACTATGCAATTTTGGAGTTGCGACAGGACACGGTCTGCTCTTGGCACTTGTTTCCCTGAGACAGGCAGTTTTAATAACATTTATTTTCTATTAATGTGAGTACAGACATTAATTAATAGTACAGATAAGCAAGTGAAGCACAGAATGTCCTACAAACAGGAGGAAGAGGGGAGATTGAACGGTGTGTGTGTGTATAGGGGGGGTGAGTGGGATAAGAAAGCCTTGCCCAAGAGTCCAAAACTGAAAGCGCTGAATATAGAAAGAAATGTCTCTAGACAATCGCGACAGCAGCAATATTTCATTTTAATTTATTTGAGAGAATGAGACCACAGCCTGAAAAAATGGGGCAATCACATTTCCTTGTCAGACAACTCAATTTGAAGTTTTAGCTGCCGGTGGACGACCAATCGTAGCCCTTCCCTCGCCTGATCTGTCATTTCGTAGTTACAAGAAAGGTTGAAGGAGTGGGAGAAAGAAGTAGGGAAAAACTCAGAAGACGCAGAACCGATATGAGAGATTAGGGAAAGCAATGGCTTATCTGAGGCTTTCAGAACTTTTTCAATTCCTTTCTTGCCATAATGGAACAGAAATGGAGGATGAAGGGTTAGAGAAACAAATACCGCAGTTTGTCTCAGAGTTTATTCTGCAGTGTTTTGGGAGGAGGGACCGTTCTGCTGGATGGCGCGTGTGTGATATTCCCTCTCCCAGACTGTGCGATTTGCTGTAATAACATATACTAAGCTGCAGCCAATGTTAGTAGAAATGAAAAAGGGTGGTTCTGTGGGCGTATGGTTGCATTTCTCGCAGCTTTGTGTTGTATCCAGAATGAGTCTGTCTCCCTGCTGATAATTAAATTAATGGACCTTGCTTCTGAACAGAAAAACATGACTAGCAAAACAAAAAAAGACAGAAACACTTTATTTGTGATCATAACTTTGCACTTCTTCCTGTCTACAAGTAATGGCCAATTAGTTGTCATTAGAGTAGAAGAATATTATCTAGAGAGAGAAAAATGATACGGTCTTCCAAGGCAAGTTCTATAAAACTAAGCACCCCGTGTTTATGTTACGAGTTAGACTGGATGTCCCCCTAACATAAATATGCTATTTCCCAGGCTGTATAGAAGCCCAGGAGTAGATTGGATTTCTTACCTTCTGTCTGCCCACCTGTGCTTTCACCTTGTATATCTCCATCCTACATCCGATTCTAAATTTGATATGCTCCTGTTGTAAAATCTAATGGTTGCAGCCAGTATAGAATGCATTTCTGCATCTTCTCTATGATGTCATGCCCAATATGGGGCAAGCTGGAAGAGAATTGATCCAGTTGGAAGCCTCCTGTTTATTGTTTCAAAGGGTGCGTTTCCATTGAAGTTTTTAAAGAAATTGGGTCCATTTTTAGAGCTGATCATTCCCAAAGGATTAAAGCAATCCACAGTTTCTCAGGATTAAAGATCCCCAAATGTGGACTTTCTATATTCAGATAAAAAGTAGGCTCACAATGGGATTTACAAATAATCTGTGTTACCTGTGTATGGGAATGCACCTGGGTTTTTGCGGGGGGGGCGGGGGGCGGGAAGGGGCATTCTCTTCAGTCCCCTCTGTCTAAATAATCACCAATTATTTGGCTCCAGTTTTCCCTGGCTGTAGCTGCTGAAGCAGAGCTGGCAGCTGCTGTTGCAATGTTGGGAGAGATACAAATGTAACAGCAGACAATCAGCAGAGCAGCTTGTTCAAAACGCAGGGCTCAGTTGCTTCTCTCGGTCTTTAACACTTTCTTCTCTCCCTCCGCTTCCTTCAGTCATTGCCCTTCCTTCCACCCACCACCGCTCTTTACACACACACCCAAGGAGGCGCACCCCTCTGACACGTCTTCCTCAAGCCCTTCTCCTGTTTGGAAGAAGCACCGAGAGTCTGCACAAAATAAAAAAGCTGGCAATATACAGCCTTTTTGTACTCTTTCCCAATCTTTTTAATTTTTTTCTTTATTTAAATTTTAAACAATTTCAGAGAATTAAAAAAAAATTAGTTGATAATTCATCCAATAATTCGTTCCTTCTTTCAAGCACTGTTAGTGTTTTTAATGTGCCCATTTTATATTTTGGTTTTTTTATTCCTGCCACGCATACCTTTGGGTATGGGGTGGGATAGAACTGAAAATATTTAATAATAATTCATCAAGATGAACACGAAATTGTAAAGGGAAAAGAAAGAAAAATCTTATTAGAAACCATTAAAAAAGAAACTGTGAGGGTAGTTTGACTTTTTTGGCATTTTTGGCTTTCAGGAAAAAATAGCTTCATCTATGGATGGGGCAGGGGCAGCTAAGGCCTTGGTGGTCTAGAGGTAGGAAAGAAGTGGCCTAGGGGCAGGCCTTGGGGAAATAAAAAAAATGATAGTAGTTTTGGAGTGGCCATACCATTTCTCATGGGATTGTTTTTTTAAAGATACTATACTGGAATAATGGGCTTTGGGGCAGATATATATATATATTAATTATGGTTGAAGATACTGTACTGGGACAAGGTAGATTTTAATTCTTGAAGCCTTGGCTTAAAGGAGTTGCATTGGCTACTACTGATTTGTTATCGAGCCCAATTCAAGGCGTCAACTTTGACTTATAAGGCCCTAAGTGACTAGGGCCACAAATATCTAAAGGAACACCTTCTCCGATATTGACCTGCCTGTGCTTAAAGATCTGGAGGGGGGCCCCTCTTGGTTGTCTTACCACCTTCAGTAGTAAAAGGGGTAGGCACCCAGGAGAGGGCCTCCTCATTGATGGTCCCTAGGCTATGGAATACAGTAGTCTCACCTTTGAGGTACATCAGCCCCCTTCACTGCATATGTTTAGGAGGCAGTGAAGATGCATCTCTTTGACCTGGCCTTTGGTTAAATGGGAAGATACTGTCTCTTCCCACTTGACAGACGTTATTTCTGTTTTAATATACACTGTTGTTTTAATATATGTTTGATTTAAAATGTTGTTACCCACCCTGAGATCTTCAGGTATAGAGTGAGATGGAAATACAAATAAGAAATAAATAATGAAATAAAATTTAGGTCAAAGATGTATGGAGTAATGGCTTTTCCTACTTTCTTTAAGGCTGAATTTTGAAGTCTGTAGCATCAACGTGGCCCTCTTCTGTCCATGGCTTCTACCAAAATGAGGGTCGATGTTGCTTATGAGACTGTTTCTGAATTCATAGGTTGTGGAACAGGTTTTTCAAATTGTCTATTGCTTCAGATAAAGTCTGCTGGGCACTGGGGAAGGACCCAGATTCTACCTGAAAGCTTTCCTTCTGTCTTCACAAAGCACATTTAGACCTGCAGCAGTCCAATGCACAACTCAGGGAGATCAAATTGAGTTTTCAATTAAAAGCCCAGCCCTCTCTCCCTCTCTGTCACCCGTGTGCCAATTCTCAGCTTTTACCCCTCCTATGATTTCCCTGGTCCAACTAATTTCTCTTCTTTACAGATTGATGTACTTACCTGGAGGAAGTATGAGAGCATTTTTCCTTTTTTTTTTTTTTTTTTTTTGACAACACAAATAGATTAATCATCTTCTTGGGCTCCTATCCTGGAAAATTCTGGGCAGCTTTTTTCTTGCAGAATCTGAAGGGTGGGAAACATGAGAGAGAATTGTAAACATCACCTATTACTCACATCCATGTATTGGTGGCTGGCGGTCACACTGTTTCTAATTCCTTTAGTAATTAAACATTTTTCGGTGGGTGTTTGGCAACAGCAAGTTCTGCAGTAATCACACAAAAAATTAGGAAGTCTTCAGCAAACTACGCTATCTCCTTGTTCCATTGCTTCCAAACCCAGTCCAGCCTTCCTGATTGCATTTATTCACATTTTAATTCAATAACTGCCAAGACAGCTTGCTTCCAAGCGAATGTTCTTGGTATCAAAATTTTGTGGCATTTCTCTATAAAAGCAGATTGCAGGCAACTGGGTAGCAGTAGTCCAACAGCACCTTTCTGGAATAATTATTATGCCTTCATGGATTATTTATCTAGTAACTGCAGTCAAATCTGGTTCCCACAGGTTTCCTGCCTAAGCTTCGCCTTCATTGCTTTGCCTTCATTGCTTGTCCTCTACTATTAGCTCAGTAAATGGAAGGACCTGCTTTATGGTAGATGCGTGTCTGTGTGAATTCCTAGACTAGGGATGTTTTTCTACCACGCTCCTTAGATCCGGATCTAAGAAGATCCGGATCTAAGGAATGGGTACATTCCTTAATCCGGATCTAGTAGATCTGGATTAAGGGAAGCACCCAATGTGTTTCCACTGGAGGTGTAGCACCCATTAGCAATCCAGATCGACCCCCAAGGGGTCTGTCTGCCACCCAGGTGTTTCGGGAGACAGGGGGGTGCGCTCTTTGAAGTCCCTCCAAAGAGACAGGCACAGGCTTCGAAGCCATTCTGGAGTCTCTTTGCAACAACTCCCAAGTCAGCGCAAGACAGCCCCAGAGTGCCTGCCATGTCAGCGGGAAATCGCTCCGGAATGCCTCTGAAGTCTGCGCTGATCTTTGGAGAGACCAGCAGCGAGACTCCGAAGTCTTTGCCGATCGCTTCAGAGGGATTCCAGAGGGAAGTCCGCATGGTCTGCGCTAATAGCGAACGGACCACGATGACAGCTCTGGAGCCTCTCCTGAGTGTTTGCCAATCTCTTCAGAGTGACTTCAGAGTCATTTTGGAATGATTTAGAAATGACTCCGAAATCACTTCAAAGCTGGGATTTCGGAGCTCCCCCCCATGGGTACATTCCCTCCCCCTAGCCTCCTCTAGACCCCATTGCCTGTTTCTCATGGAAACAGGCTTCCTTTAATCTGGATTTTCTGGCTGAAGACCCCATTGTAGACCCCATTAATGTGGTCTACAGAAAATCTGGATTAAAGGCTGAGATGTACCCATATGATCCGGATTTCCCAAGCAGTGGTGGAAACAAATGTGTCCCAAATGGGTGCCGTGGTGGAAATGGGGTCATCTGGCTCACACCCAAATGGGTCCTTAATGGGTGCAAAAATGGGCACTTTCTGACAGTGCAAAAACACTCTAGATTGTGGCTTGAGGGTGACTAGTGGGCTATTCTGACACTGAGCACTGATGATTCAAGCACTCATCTGAAGTAAAAATAAAGATCAGGAAACTGAAAACTGAAATCTGTGATAGTGCTTGAAAGCAATCCTTTGTGGAATTAAAGTAGCAGAAGAATATTATATTCTCAGTCCTAAAACAACAGGTGTGTCAGTTTAATGTGGGAGTTATTCTAAACTTTTCTGAGGCTAAAAACATGAGCCAAATTTCAAGACAGATAAGCTGGATCTAAAAAAATCCTATGACATTTTCAATGGTAATAGGCAGAGCTCTGGTTCGTGGGGTTTTCAAATATTGAAAATGGGAAATAATTACTGTTTATGTCACCTGTAGAAAGCAGGTGTGGTTGGTTCTACCTCAAAGTGAGATGATGATGAAATTATTCTTTTAACCTGGTTGTCAGCAAGACACCAAGATTTATGCTGCTCTGACTCATCCATGATAGAAAAAAAGAGAGAAAAGACTGTTTTTTGGCTGCTCTTCAGGCCACTGCTAAGTCAACTTTCAGAAGAACTCTCTGTGTGAAGAAACCATGCCTAATACTACTTTTCTGTGTGAGCACAGCAAGGCACGTGGAATAGAATGGCTCTGGTGCTGAGAGAGATAGAGATCTGGCAGACTTTTTAAGCTTAGTGCCTGAATTGTTAAAGGCTAGAGATCAGAGGCTTTTTTGCATTACAGCCTAATAGCTATAGTGCAGTAAAGATAGAACACATGGGGATGGATTCCCCATTCACACTTAGGCCAATAAGGAATGTGTAGGAACATGTTCCTAACTGCCTGCGTGTGAAAGGGGAACCCATCCCCACATGTCCTAGCCTGAAAAGGCTGGTGCGGGGGCGGGACACCCCTCCCAGGCCTCCCGCCATTGGGTCAGGTAAGACCCAGGAGCAGGCAAGCCTGTCTGGTCCCTTCCTCAGTTTCTGTGGGTTCTAGGGGACCAGATTGGGTTCCCTACAGCCCTCAGGAACGGCACCCACCCCTCTGAGCATGGGCCTACGTGGGGACATGCGCGCGAGAGAGGCACTTACATCGTGCTCATTGGGTTTCAAATGGCCGGCTCTGATTGGTTAGCTACCCATGTGTGGGTTGCTAGCCAATCAGAGCTGGTGGGTCACACATGCACACAGTGCTGCTGGCTGGGCTCGCCACTTCGGAACCTGGCAGCGATAAGGTAAGTGCTTCACACGTGCATCCCTGCATAGGCCCATGCCGGGGGAGGGGGTACCCGGGGGGGGGGTTCCTGCAGTTTGTAGTGGACCCAATCCAGTCCCCTAGAACCCCCAGGAAATGGGGAAGGGCCTGGACAGGCCTGTCCAATGAGGGCAACTGGAGGTGGGGCCCGCAGCTGTCAGGGAGGGAGTGTGCAAATGCACTCCCTCCTGAACAGCTGTGGGATGGCCAGTGATGGCTGCGAATGCCCTGGGACTGGTGTAGAGTATGATGTCTTGCTCCATACTTGGAACACAACTGGGCGCCCTGAGATGGGCTGGGTTAGTTCTGAATGGAACCACCAGCATAGCTGAGCGAATGCTCCATCCCAGGGTGTCCTCCACACATTCCTCTGGCCCTTGTGTGAAAAGGCCTCTGGAGTGTTTTATCACTTTCCTTCCCATCCACTGGATGGGAAATGCATGTGATTAACCAATGTTGATTAGCACTTGCACGTGGAGTGCTAGTCAACTATAGCCATTGCCACCCTGTGACTGAATACTTGCCTGATTCAATTGTGGGGCCGTTCCTCTTTGAGATGCTACCATTTTGGCTGGGGAATCCTCCACAACTGCCAGGACTCTGAGAATAAGTTTAGAATGCTATAGCCATCCACAAGCGCAGATGGGCTACAGCATTCTAGCACTTTGCCTCCCAGTAACAAGAGGCAAGGTGCAAATTCACACTCAGATTAAAAAAGTGTATTTGATAGGTTTGAACACCCCTTTGTTTGACCTGAATTTGAACTTTGTTTTCAATCAGGCAAGTGTTTGGTTCAAACTCAAACCTTTCAAGCAACACAATACATATTAAAAGCTGAGCTCAATGAATCAAAAACAGGAATTAAGTGCTGAAAAAATAACAATCTCAGATATATACAACATACTGCTGTGGTGGCTAAAGGTGAAAGGCATTAAAAGAATTCTTGAAGAGGGTGAAAAGGGAGAGTGCAAAAGCTGGCTTGAAGTGCAACATTTAAAAACAAAACCCCTTGAGATCATGGTGTCTGGTCCCATAAATGGAAGTGTTGTCAGATTTAATTTTCTTGGGCTTTAAGGTCATTGCTGCCAGTTACTAAATTCATAAAATTAAAAGACATTTGCTTCTTGGGAAGAAAGCTATGACAAATATGGAGAATATTTTACAAAGCAGTGACATCACGTTTCCAAGGAAGGTCCACATATTGTTGTTTTTTTCATTAGTAATGTATGGCTGAGAGAGTTGAACCATAAGAAGGACTGAGACCATAAGTTCAAGATCTGTGAATTCTTGTGCTAAAGAAGACTTTTGAGAGTCTATTGAAGCCTCCATAGTACTCTGGAATTTCTTTTCCTAGACATACTAAAGTTAAAGGTACTCATGTATATCAATACTTAGACTCCACAATTAATGCAGTTTCATCAAGAGGTGCCCAGAGTAATATCTAATTTAATCTTATGGGATAAACTTCAGTTATTGGAGCATAAAAATATTAACAAGACTCTTGGTTGTGCTCGGTCAACCACTTGTATCACTGATGCCTGCCTAGGTAATTAAGAAGGGAAGACCTATCTAACCCAGAAGATTATGTTCATGGTGGCTAAGGCCTGTATGGGAGGGAGGGCATTCACACTCTCCCTTCTAAGTGGCGGATCCTGCCCCCGGCTGCTGCTATTTGGCTAAATTTGACCCAACAGCTGGCAGGCCCATGCAATTACCTTACCTTGCTGGGGCGGGGTGCTCCTTGCGCAGCCTTGAGAGCAATCTGCCATGATCTGCCCTGATCTGCGCAGGTGCGTGCACTCCGGTAGACTGAACCCATGCTGACTTGTTAGGCGAGCGTGGAGCCAAGCTACTGGAATGTGCACACCTGCGCAAATCATAGCAGATCAATCTTGAGGCCACACGAACTCCGGACCCCGGGCCCAGCAAGGTAAGGGGGCATTGTGCATGTTGGGGGTGTGTGTGAACCCCTGGGTGCCACTAGGCACCCAGGGTTTCACTGTCAGCTGCTGCAGTCCAATCAGGTCTGCAGCAGTCAGGGGGACACCCCAGGTTCAGTCTCCCCCCGCACTTTCTGGTCGGCGGTGCTCTGCGTCTGCATGCACCACCAGCTCTGATTGGCCACACCTGTGCAGAATGCTTGATATCGAACTGGACATTCTACACAAGTGTGGGCCACTGGACAATTAGAGTCAGTGGTGCATGCAGATGCAGAGTGCTGCCAACCATGCCAGGTAGCCCCACCCCGAGGACTCCCAGTCTGAACTCTGACAGCGAGGAGGTTAGGCCCTCATGTGCACACCTCTGGGGAGGCGCATTTTCTGGGGAGGGGTTTCTGCTAGCTGTAGTGGACCCAATCAGGTCCGCTACAGCCCGCAGGAACCCAGGCAAGAGATGGGGCTGGCCTGCCTGCCCCTGGATTGACTCTGACCCAATGGGGGCAGGCCACGAAGGGGTTGCCGTTTAGGACTAGGCCATGTGGGGACAGATTCTTCATTCTTTACCTGTCTAGATGCATATGGAGAATCCGTCCCCACGTGGCCTAGCCTTTGTGCACTACAGCTGTTCAGCTGTAGTGCGAAAAGGCTTCAGGTTTCCTTCATCCAGCTAATTTCAAAAGTAATCTACAAAAACTAGACATACACAGCAACCATGACAAATACCCATTATTTATTTATTTAAAATGTTTATAGCCTAACCCATATCCTAGGCTTTCTGGGCGGCTTACAATAACCTCCCCCCGCCCCCCATATACTGACAAGATATTAATAAATATGTCCTTCCAAAACTGGTCAGATTGTTCTTCTAAAATTAGTTTGGTGTCTGTTACTGTCTCCTCTTGTAATGAATACCATAGTTTAGGGATGTTTATGATTCCCTCCCTCTGTTCACTTTGCATTGAAGCGAATGGAGCAGAAATTCACATTTGTGCGAATGGAGTAACTTAAAATGTTCTTGGATTCAAATTTGCTTCGATTTTCTCTGAATCCTTGCCATCACCATTTGTGCCTGTGATTCTGATGCAAATACACTCTGGAGGCAACTGGGCAACAAAGCTTCGGACCAAGGCACAAAATCACTTTGTATGCAAATACCAGTATTCGAATATAGCCAATAGGGGTCTGCATGAATGCAATTTTCAATATTTGATTTGAATCAAATATCCGAAAATTCAAATTTATTTGAATGTTTAAAATTCTAATGTATTCACATTTGATTTGAATACATTTGAATCTATTTGTGCACATTTTTTGATCCGTATCTGCAAATAGAAATGTCAACAACATTTGTATGTGCCCGTACACATCCCATACACATCTGTACACATCCCATATTTATCCTGTATGCATCCTGTTTTCATTCTGTGCGGATCCATACAAATGCGTACGGATGCAGGAAAGATGCGTACAGGTAAGTACGCATCATGTACATATCTGTACACATACGAATGTTTGAATAATTCATATGAATGATTCAAAAACTTGAAATTCATTTACATGTTTACATTCAAATTTATAGATATTTGAATTCGAATGGCCAAATTTGAATGAATTCAATCAAATTTTGATTGTTTTGAATATTCACGCACATCCGTAATAAGCCAATATTCAATTTGCCTACAAAGTTTTGAAGCTTTGAAATTCAAACAAATTGCAAATGTGATGAATACTTTTCACCCATCCCTACCATAGTTAAATTCTGGGCTGTATGAAGCAACTCTTCAATTTTATTGTCCCATATACTGAAACACTAATTTCATTGGATGATCCTGGGCTCTACTATTTTGTGACTTCTTTCACATGTAAAACATTCCCATCTCTATTCCCTTTTTAAAAACATCTAATAAGGTACGTGTGTATAGTCTCTAGGGCTAACAGCATGGCAGCCTAGCCGACAACAGAAAAATAGAGATATTGAAAATATGGAGCTGGGCAAGGGGAGGCACGAAGCTGGAAAATGTCTGCAAGCAGTATTATTTATAAGAGTGCTTGTCTCTGGCTTCTCCCTGGAATGCATTCTGAAATGCCAGAGGGAAAAAAATGGGCTCTTTTCAGTTAAAAGTGACCCTAGGCAGTTTTAAACCACATGATGATTATTTGCTCAGCGGTTCACCAAAGGTCTGCTTGAATGTGACAGTATAGAGAGGGTCATATTTTCTCACAGATGAACTACTTCTGAACAATTCTCCAATTTATTGGGCAGAAATAAGTTCTCCATCATTACCAGGCATCACTGGTTCATCTCCTTTCCTTCTCTATTTTTCTTTTTATGTTCTGCCCTTTTCTATTTCTGCCTCTCTGGGGTTTTTTGTTTGGTTTTTTTTTCTTTGCTTGTTAAGTGTTGTGAGATTTGTTCTGTTTTGCTCTAATTTGGACTTATAAAACCCTTGAGTTTTATTTAATAATAAAAAGTGAAGACTCTGGTTCATGCAGAAATGTTTTATCTATATTGCAAATATACTATCTCAAGGGAGACTTTGCTTTATCTTTTTGTATGAGCATAACATTTGCAGTCCATAGGATTAAGGCTCTTTCTAACTGTCCTTTATTTTCTTTTTACATATTTTAAAACAAAACAAATAACACAACATAACATAACATATGATGGCAGGTCCCTATTCCAAGATACAATCCAGAAGAAGGCCCAGTGCAGAAAAGACCTCAGTGCTGACAAAAATTATTCAGAGGGAAAATTCAGTGTTGACAGCTAGCAGATTTCTGTCTCCCCCCTTGCTTCAGACTTTTTGGAACATTTCAGTGGCAAACTAATAAGAATGCACAACACAGTCCAGGAAACCAATATTTGGGTCTTGTCAATACAACTACCATTCCCCTCAGATATATCAAATCAACAAAAGCCCTATACACCTCAAAAAGGATATTGTGGAACTGGAAAAGATGCAGAAAAGGGCGACCAGAATGATTAAGGGTCTGGAACACCACTCTTATGAAATCAGGCTGCAACATCTAGGCCTCTTCAGTCTGGAGAGACAGTGTTTAAGAGACCTGGTTGAAGTACAGTGCCTGACAAAAGTTCTGTCGCTTATCCATGTTGTTGAAACCAAAGCTTATAACCTGACTTAAAATTCATCCATTGGTTTTAGAAATGAATCATATGAAAGCTGAAACCCTCCCAAATGAGGTTTTTAAAAAGAAAATAAATTTGCTTCACTGCTGAAATATTGATCACTTAGTGAACACAGAAAGGTCTGATTTTGGCTAGACAAAAGTTTTGTCGCCTACAAAAAGTAATGTGAAAATCAAACAAATAATTCACTTCAAATACAAAGATATGTTTCATAACATTGGTGAATGAAGTTGTGGTGCTATTAGAGCCATATTTAATATTTTGTGTGACTTCCATGAGCTTGAAGGACTGCATCCATGTGTTTCGGCACTGATTCATACAATTTATTGATGAAGTCATCAGGAATAGTAAAGAATGCAGTTTTACATGCCTCCCAGAGTTCACCAAGATTCTTTGGTTTTATCTTCCAGGCTTCCTCTTTCATCCTACCCCAAACATGCTCAATGATGTTCATATCGGGTGACTGGGCTGGCCAGTCCTGGAGCACCTTGATCTTCTTTGCCTTGAGGAACTTTGATGTAGAGATGGGTGTATGAGATGGAGCACCATCCTGCTGCAAAATTTGACCCCTTTTATGATTGGGAATGTAAGAGGCAGTTAATACTTCTTGATATTTTAGGCTATTGATATTGCCTTCCACCTTGCAAATGTTTTGCACACCCCTATACTGAATGTAACCCTAGACCATGATCTTTCCACCACCAAACTTAACTGTTTTCTGGGTGTATCTTGGATCCATACGGGCTCCAGTAGGTCTCCTGAGGTATTTGTGGCAGCTGTGGTGTAATTCAACTGAAGATCCATCTGAGAAATCCACCTTCTGCCACTTTTCCAGCGTCCATCCATTTAGTAGGCTGTGGGCCTTGGCAAATGCCACATGGTTTTTTAATAGCATTTTGTTTAGTGCTGGCTCCTGGGCACTGATTCGATCATGGAGGCCATTTCGAGACAGAATCCTATAAACTGTTCTAGTTGACACAGGGACTTGAGGTGACCAGGTCTGTTGGAGCTCTGCTGCAGTGGAAGAAGGGCTGGCTTTTGGTTTTCGAACCAACAAATGTTCCTCCTGAGCAGTTGTCTTGTGGGGTCTGCCGGACCTGGGCTTGTCATAAACATCTCCAGTCTCTTCAAATCTTTTTTAATTCTTTGTACTTGACACTGAGACACATTAAAGGTGCCAGCCACCTCTGCAGTGGATCTGGTCTTCAGCCTCTTGATAATCAAGGCTTTGGTCGCAGGGTGGATTTTTGGCATGTTGTCAGAGGTCAAGTTGCAGTTCAAGTGAAGGTTTGGGGTGCTGGAGTTCTTTTTATACACACCCACTAATTATCCAATCAATTAGTGAGCACAGGTGAGGCTGTAAACAAGGATTAGGTGCATTATATGACAAGGTGACAAAACTTTTGTCTCGCCAAAATCTGACCTTTCTGTGTTCATTAAATGATCAATATTTCAGCAGTGAAGCAAAATTATTTTCTTTTTAAAAACCTCATTTGGGAGGGTTTCAGCTTTCGTATGAGTCATTTCTAAAACCAATGGATGAATTTTAAGTCAGGTTATAGGCTTTGGTTTCAACAACATGGATAAGCGACAGAACTTTTGTCAGGCACTGTATATAAAATTATGCATGGTATAGAAAAGGTGGATAGAGAAAATTTCTTTTCTCTATTGCACAACACTAGAACCAGGGGGCGCTCTATGAAGCTGATGGGTAGGAGAGTCGGATCTGACAAGGGGAAGTATTTCTTCACTCAGAGGGTCATCGGTTTATGGAATTTGCTGCCAAAAGAGGTGGTGACAGCGACCAATCTAGATAGCTTTAAGATAGGGTTAGACAAATTTATGGATGACAGATGTATCAATGGATACTGGAATGAATGCCTAAGTACGTCTTTCAAGCTGGGGGTGGGGGAGCAGGACACTTTTAAAGCCATTTGCTGGGATTTGAGAGCAGGAAAAGGTTTGTCCTTGTCTCTGCTTGAGATGCCCAGGAGCATCTGGTGGGTCACTGTGTGTGACAGGACGTTGGACTAGATGGGCTGTTGCCTGATCCAGCAGGGCTTCTCTTTTGTTCTTATTTTCTAAATTTACCCTACAGTAACATGTTGGTTTATTGATATGATACCATATAGGGATGTGCATGAATTGTCATAACATTCCTTATCCAGATGAATCCGGACAAATTCAGACTTTCACACATGAATCAAATGTTAGGGTATATGTACATTGATATTCATACAAATACGAATATTTCCGGACACTCGTATGAATAGTTTGGACATTTATTAAACTGGGAAGGTGGGGAAGCGGCTGTGACAGTCACATCTGCAATGGAGCCAGATGGATCCGACATGGATCGAGAGCAGATTAAAAGTGCATTCAGGTTGAATTTGATGCTCTCAGAGCGGATTTGTTATGGGATACGTATCCGATACGTGTTTGTTCTTATCAGATATTCATGCGAATACATGCAAATACATTCATATCAAATAGGATCCTACTACATTCGAAGAGGATCTATTCGTACAGATATGGATTTTCTAACATTTGATTCATTAGGAATCAAATGTAAAAAAGAACAAACACCCACACAAATCCCTAATGCCACACAGTATAATATAATTACATTCATCAGATCTCCTTTCTGGGCCCCAGCTATCATCTCTCTACATCACAATTCTTTGACAAGTTTGCATCTCTATTCATATATAATGCCCTAATGACCATCATTATACTTAATGTGTTACATTGTCCCATCCATAGTTTTGCATTTACAATAGGTCTGTCCCTAGGCACTTCACTGCATGCATCTGATCAAGTAGGCTAAGTCTATGCAATTTCTGTATACAAATTTCTTTCCCTTTATGAGTCTCTAGGGCTGTGGTCACACTTGAGTTTTAATCCAGCTTCAGTCCACTTTTGGAGTGAGGGAATACATCAGCAAAGTAACAAGCTGTTTTCGTTCAGTGTTAAAGAATTTGGAAAATTCACCTTGGGGATAGATAATGTGGAAAGAAAAATTACTGGTCACTTTGCTGATTTGTTCTCTTGTTCTGAAGGTGGACTGAAGGTGGATAAAGCCTTGGGCGTGACCACAGCATAGGATGCTAGTAGATCCACTTGGTTTTTTATCCAACACTAATATGGCTATGTCTTTGAATGTTAACATGAAATGTTACCTCCAATTTTCTTGAAGTAATCTTTTTTCTTTTCCATTCTATTGTTTTCTTTCCTTTCTTTTTATATTGCTAATTTAAGAAAGCCTTCATTTCTCCCCCTGCAGTTCTCCAGCAGTTTGCATTCAGTTGGGTATATCTTTTCCTTTCTTCCCTACTTTTCAATTTCCTCCTATTTGTAAAGCTTGCATATTTATATAGGATATTATTTAGGTCATAGCTGTATGGTCTACTAATTTTCCTACTTTTTCCATTTACGTCTGAATTTTGCAATGAGAATCTCATGATATGAACCACATAGCTCTAAGTTTTTCTTTTACTGATTGAATAGGGCTTCTGCATGTTATAGCTATCTGAATTAAATTGATACACACCCATCCATTTTAGTTCATTGATTCCAAGATGTCGGTCTTTAATTTTACCATCTCTTGTTTGCTCATATCCAGCTTACAATGTGTGGCAAGTCAGCCCAGCCCCTCTCTCCTCGTCCTCAGCAGAGCAATGCACGGAGTGAGTGAGCTGCTGAGCACCCAGGTCACCTACCAGCTCTGGTGAGGCTGTGTGCCAACCAGTCCCCCCCCCCTCACTAGTGTCCTGCTTTATATGTTTGTGTATCAGACTCTCTTAAAGCATCAAACTCACTCAGTTGTAAAACAAACACAGTTTATTGTTACATAAGGAAAAATAAAGAAGCAAGTTTATAGTTCATCTTAAATGTTCTTCAGTTTTTGAAAAGAAAGATATTGTAATTAATAAACTGTCCTGCTCCCTTCACTAAGCTCCACTGTAAGCCCACAGTCCCTGGTAAGCTATATGGCAAAAACGAACTGATCTTAGTCCTTCCCTCTCAGGCTCTTCTCTAACCTGAAGTAAGATAAGTTCCCAAAATAATAAAGATAGCCTTTCATAGTCTTGCAGCAGTCTGAATCTGCTCTGTCTACGAGAGGAGGGACCCACCCACACACACGCATGCCTTAACTTGCGCACCCCGATCTCCTTCTTCACAAGAGGAGAGACCATCTTCTTCTCTTCTCCTCTCTACCCAAGAGGAGAGGCCTAACACATGCTGCTTCAGAGCATCATTGCCTGATCCCCCTTCTGCCCAAGAGAGATGAAAAATAAGATGAGCCACCACTTTTTATAGTCTGTGATTCTTCGATGCTTATTGGTCCAATTTTGGCGGGCTGGCGTGGCTTTCGTTGATGGTCCTCCTCTGCTGTCACTCTTGGAGCTCAGAAAGCCCACAAAATGGCTGCCCTGTCACTGTCTGCCTGGCGTGAATGGTGCACAATGGTTCGTGTATCTTTCATTCCAGGTTTCCATGCAATATTGTTCTTTACAGCATCAAATTTTCACAGCCTTTCAGCTTTTTACTCTTCACTCTTTCTGCAGGTACTTGTGATTGCTCTCTGCTCCTCCCAATAAGGACATCTTCCAACCCAAGGAGTTCATCTTCCAGTGTCATATCTTAGCCTTTTGATGTTGTTCATTGGATTTTCTTGGTAAGGGTACTGGAGAAGTTTGCCATTTCCTTCTCTAGTTTAGCTCCTTTTGTCAGAATTCTCCACCATACATAGCCTTATTTGAACTACCCAAACCCCTCTGCCACATCAAGGCAATGATCTATAAATGGGAAGAATCCTCCTTGAGTTATTAAAAATAAAATAAAATAAAAATATGGAGGGAGGCAGGAAGAGAAAGAGTTGATTCCAAACCCTTCCCCCCCCCCCAATTTGAACTCCTTCTTGTTTGATTGTTGAGCAAACATTATCACTATTATGTTTGTTTTTCATCTCCATCTGCAAGGCTTGAAGCATCCATCTACCCTTCTTTACCAGAGTTCCAGTCAAAAATACATCAGCAATCTTGATGAACATATTTCACTTGCTCACAAACTTTCTGGTTATAGTTTTAGAAATTCGTATAGCTAACAATACACAGAGAATCTGATCATTCACACCAGTCAGATACAGGCCCAGGGCAGTGGCGGTCATCTGCACTTCAAGTGCTGAATAAGCATTGTACTGAGCCAGCAGCACTCAAAGTGTGGATGGGCAGGGCAGGCTGGATCATGATAGCAACATCCACAACAGGTTCTGATACACACCTGGACATTGCCATGGCAATCCAGATACAGGATGAAATTGTACAGCCACAGTCATACTGTCATGCCCACATCCAGAAGAGGGGGCACACACTGCTGCCTAGGAGAGAGCTATCCTTTCCCGATAAAGGCATTGGCAGCTTTTTTAGTAGTCTATAGCTAGTCCATTCCAGGAAGGGTAATTCACTTTGAGGTGGGAGCATGGTAGCAGTGTGTTGACACACTTGCCTAGGGAACTGCCCTAAGATTGTATTATCTTTCTACCAAGTTGACGGTGACTTCTAGCACTTCACTTTACTTGTACACATTTTTCAAGGATAATTAATTTTCTGTACATCATGCACTTATTTATATGTTAAATTTTCCTTGACATATTTCTTTCTAACTGAAAAAGGGTATTTTTTTTCTGAAACTGCAAATACTATGTATTTGAATACACAGTAATGAAGGCATTATCAAACACTGCATAATAGAGATACATGCCTATGTAAAAGTAGAGATTCGTCTTAAATTAAATAAATATTGAATTACATTGATTTTGCCGCAGACTGATGGCAAATTCCCTAAAACAGTCATCTTCTTTAGAATGTGTAGGATTTGTTATAGGATGATTTTGGTCTTACATAATGCTATCTTCCCTCAAAGAAGAAGAAAAAAAGTTGGCTTTTCTACCCCATTTTTCTCACCCATTTAAGGGGACTCAAAGCAGCTGACAACGCTTTCTATTCTTCTCCCCACAACAGACACCCTGTGAGGTCGGTGAGGCTGTGGGGGCTCAGAAGAGAGCTGTGACTAGCCCAAGGTCACCCAGCTGGCTTCATGTAGGAGTGTAGAACCGAACCTGGTATTCCCAGATAAGAGTCCAGCTGCTTAACCACTAGACCAAACTGTCTCACATTTTACAGTTTGCATATCAACCTGGCTGTGCCTTAGGAGGGGAGGCCCTCCTGGATTATCCCACCACTCTCAGCAGCAAAAGGGGTGGACACCCAGGAGAGGGTCTTCTCAGTGATGGCCCCTAGGCTATGGAATAGTCTCACCTTCATTGTACATGTTTAGGAAGGCAGTCAAGATTCACCTCTTTGCCCTGGCTTTTGGTTAAATGGGAATACACTTTTCTCTCCCTGTTGGTAGATGCTGTTATTGTTTTAATGACTGATTTTAAATGTTGTTACCCATCCCGAGAACTCTGGGTGTAGGGCGGGATAAAAATGTACATAAGAAAATAAAGAAATATAACTCTTTATGAATCACTGGTGCCAATGGAAAGTCACCAGTTACAGAACCCTGCAGAGATATCCACAAACACTTTCTATGTGTTTGGATCCATTTGGAACTTTTTTTTTCTTTGAACAGCAAGGTGTTTGAACCTTGGATCAAACTGGCTGTGTTCTCTAGGTTCACTTGAGCACCTTTGTTCACTTCAAATTAGAACTCTGTTTTTAAACAGGAAGAGTACTCAGTCCAAACTCAAACTTTTCAAACCAATTTGTACCTGAACCGGTTTGGCACATCTCCAAAAGTCTGTGGTCATGCTATTCTCCCCTAATATTTACATCAATAATGGCCATTGCTGAGTATGAAATGTTTCCTTTTTTAAAATGATCCTACAGTGTCTCAAGGATAACATTTCTGCTGGATAAATAAGGCACCATGCAATTTCACCACTGCATCTATACATCAACCCTGCAGTGAAAGAGACCCGCTCTTGATTTTGATATTAAAAAGTGCTGACCAAAAATAAAAAAGATCACACCTGTGATGCTGTTTTCACTGTCAGAATGAAGCAGTTTCACATTCACCATATTGCTGGCATATTGGGGGAGAAGAGATCATTAAGCACAGAGGAAATCAAGTCACACAACAGTTTGACAACTACATAGTATATCTCTCTCTGATGTAACTAGGTGACCTGTAAGATTGACCACCATCTCTGAATGACTCCAAGGGCTTCCTTTATCTTAAGGGTGAGACTGGAAACATATGCTGAAGGTTACTCTTAAAAAAAAAAAAACCCAGCAAGCCTGGATGCCCAGGAATAATAATGAAAAAAAAATGTGGCTGTGAGTCAAAAAGACCCAGAACGAAGCTAAAATAAATCACAAACAAGCACAGCACACTCTGCATGATAATGAGTCATCTCATTTCCTTCAAACATATTCACTTAAGATGAGAAAAAGGAGCTTTAAAACCTATATATCCTATCCTCCAGAGATTAATTAATGCTCAAGTATCTAAGATCAGCTTCTTCCATGAAACACCTGTTGTTGCTGAGGTGAACTGTTCCTACATGTCTTAGCTTATCAGACAAAGGAATGGATGTCCATCTATCCTATTTAATTCATGCCCTATTTTAAATTGTGTGTGGAAGTAATAGTCTCTCTCCCGGGGTGCATCAAGTACCATAAAGCAGAACTTTTTTTATAGACATTCTTTATCTGAACAGATTTCCTCCTCTGAACACTGTGTTCTTTTTTAATTAGTTTAATTGCTTTTAATTCTTATATTTATGTATTTTGATTGTTCCACCTCACCCTGAGACCTCAGAGTGTCGAATAGAATATAAATGCAACTAATAAATATAGTAAGTATCTGGTGAATTATGATTATCTCAAGCTTTCAATAGACCAATTACCTTGAACTGAATTAGGGGTGTACATGAATGCAATTTTCAAATTTGATTTGTAATGAATTGAATATTCAAAAATTTGAATCGATCCAAATAACGAAAAAATGAATGTCCAGACATTCAATTTGATACAAATACATTGTGTGCATTCATATGAATAATTCAGATGTTCATTTCCCTACGGGTACATACACATCTCGTACTTACCCGTATTTATTCCATTTTCATCTGGTATGTATATGTACAGTTGCGTAGAGATACGCACAAGATGCGTATGGATACGTATGCAATGTGTATGTATCCATACACATGCGAATGTCTGAATTATTCACGCAAATAACTCAAAATATTTATATTCATATGGATACTAAAGTACTAATGTCTGGCCATTTGATTGGAATACAAAAATCTAAATTCATCCAAATTTGTACGAACAACGAATATTTCAAATATCAGTGCACCTCCCTACCTTGAATAGATAGTGCAAAGAAGTGACTAAGTATAAAATTGATTGCTTCTCATTTGAAAATGATTGTTTCTCAGTGTAAAATGCAGATGATAGATCCAGGACAGATTTAAAGAAAATATTGTACCACTCCACATAGTTAATAGTTCTGCAATGTGCACGTAAAGAAATCTGATGTTAATGATGATGGCTAATATTTTTAAATTAGCATGATTTTGGTATCACAGCATTCTGATAATGTCTTTGTCCAGACAGGGTACATACAGGAGAATATGTGCTAATGTTCAAGCTGTTTTGATGTACGTTTCAGCTGATTTGATCAAGAAGACCAGCTCCCTATCTACTTTTTTATTTTTCTTTCCTTCCAGTTTGGTCTAGTGGTTAGGGAGCCAGACTCTTATCTGGGAATATTGGGTTTGAGTCCGAGGTTTGATTCTGCCCTCCCCCATGAAGCCAGTTGGGTGACCTTGGGCTAGTCACAGCTCTCTTCTGGGGTCTCACAGCCCCAGCTACCTCACAGGGTGTTCTATTGTAGGGAGAAGAACAGAAAGCTTTTTCAGCTGCTGTGAGTCCCCTTAAATGGATGAGAAAAGTGGGGTAGAAAAAACCCAACTCTTCTTCCTTCCTTCCTTCCTTCCTTCCTTCCTTCCTTCCTTTACCTCAAGAATCTGTACTGCTTGCTTGATGCCATCTAGTTGTCACTGACTGTTGGCGACATTATGAAATGACTTCCTCCAGGCCAGCTGATGAGACTTGGTAGAGTTTGACTTCAGGGTCTACTGGTATGCTAGTTACTTCATCCCAGAAGAGCAGTCTATGTGAGGACGGCACACAGCCCCCTCTTCTGTGATGTCTGTGTGTGGGGGCATTTTGGCAGTGGGCATGGAGACATCTCCAAGGACTCCAGCTCTGAAGCTAGCTCAGCCTTTTTAGTCAGAGGTGGGGACTAGCACAGGATGGACTATAGATACTCAAGGTAAGTGTGAATATGGGGGTTGATACCAAAGTTCTACAGTTTCACAACAATGTGTGGACTTAGCTTCATATTGCTTTTGTTTCTCTTCCTCTCTTGTTTGCTTTTCAAAAACAACCTCCCATCAGCTTTAAATTTTCAGGCACTGCTTTGTTTTAGTGTGTAAATTTCATATCCAGTTTTTAAAGTTGCAACCCACCCTGAGATGTTCAGGTACAAGGTGGGCTAAAAAATGAAAATAAATGAATCTCTCAGGCATTTTTTCTTTGATGTATTCTTAAGCCTAAACCCACCGTTCTTTGTCCTTCATACATACTGTAATCCAGGAACTGCTAACGTCTACATGATCCAGCATACTCATTAGGGACAATTTTTCAGTATCATTTCACTTAGCCAGCTTTCAGCATTGTCTCTTCTCACTCATGGATCCACTTACCCCTAGTAATTCTATCCACTATCCAAGCAGACCCTTTCCAATGCTTCCAGAATGCACCTAAATTAAATGCCTTGGATGAGAGTTGGGACAAGGGGAATTTCATTTAGGCAGGAGCAGACCACAGAATTCAGCCTTGCTAATCAACAGGGAAGGGATCCAAATGTGTATGAGAAGGTGTGTCTTATGGTCACCCCTAGAGATGTTTTTTTGGCATTTGATTTGTAATGAATCAAATGTTAGAAAATTAATATCAGTTTGAATAGACCTCCTTCAAATGTGATTCTTACAAATTTGTAAGATACAAATGTATTCTTACAAATTTGTACAAATGTCTGATTGGGACAGATTTGTATCCCATAACATATCCTCTCTGAAAGCATCAAATCTGGCCTAAATCCACTTTTAATCCACTCTCAATCCATGTTGGATGCATTCTGGATTTGTTGCAGATGTGACTGGCGCAGCCGCTTTCCCACCTCCCCAGTTTCATGGATTTCTGAACTACTCATACGAATGTCCAGAAAAATTTGTTTTTGTATGAATGCTAATATACTTTTGTCGAAACATTCAATTTGTGGATGAATGTCCAAATTCACACGAATAACAAATGTTACGAATAGGTAACATCCCTAGTTACCTCTGTCCTCCACACCTTTTCACAGAGAACTACCTTTCCAGCCCACTGGACCATAACATACCTGAAGAATTTTTCCAACAGCAATACATCAAGTGGGCATTGTCTCCATTGTACATTAGGCAAAGAATTTCCCAAGTATCCTGAAAAAGATGCAAAAGTGTTAAGAAGCAGCCCCTTTCACATGGAGCAAAAATTAAACTATAAATCTGAGAGCAGGATTTAACAGAACACTGTGAAATTCTAACATGTCTCCCATCAAAACATCACTACAGCTGATCTCTTCTCATCCTTGGTCAGCTTGTAGTTGAACTTTTATGGACTCCTGTTTTAACGGTATTTGTTTGTCTCAAAAGCTTCATAAGCGTATATATTTTCTTCAGAATAAATGTGCCTTAGGATCGGAATGGCCAGTACTGTGATACGCTGAGCACCTGCTGCTTCTCCTGACCTTTTAGTGCTTCAATTCCAAGATGAAGACATGAGCACGGGAAACCATTTCCGAGATAAAAATCTTATCAGCCTGTCTGACAAGGAGCAACGTTGCAGATTCTTAGCACACTACCATCTCATCCCGCATGTGCTCTGTGAGCAAAGAGGGAAAAACAATCTGAATAAGTAAGTCACTATACATCTAATTGCATGCTGTCCAAACTCTTTTAATTCATTTACTCGGTGAATGCTATCTCAGGCTTAATATGACAGTGTCACAGAGTGTCTCTCAAATTACCTGCTCTTGAATTTCACTGAAATGGCTGAATTGCACTTTCCAGACAAAGGCACAGAGCTTAAGCTTGTGAAGCATTCATTTACATTACTTTACACAATGTATGATTCTACGTTCTTCTCATCTTTCCAGCTCCAATCTTACTTTAAAAGTTGCAGTTATTTTGAAATGAAATCTGAACTTTACAGCTCATGGAATTTGCATTTATTACTACCACAGCCTTTCTTCTTCAGTGGATGCTAATTATAGCTACTATTATTCATTTCCAGATGTTGCACTCACTATTAGAGATGGGCTTGAAATAGAATTTGAGGTTTGATTTGTCTTGATTTTTTTATATATAAGAACATAAGAGGAGCCCTGCTGGATCAAGCCATAGCCCACCTAGGCCTGACTCGGTACTTGATAATCCTTCCTCTGTTCATCCTCAGTTTGGGTCGTTATGATCACACCTTTCTGTCCCCATCCTGGGACTCCCTTCCAATATTTTTTTAGATCTCCACCCCTTTCCACCATCAAACATGCCCTGTGCTTTGATAGGATAAAAGTTCTGTCATTCAACAGCATGTAATCACACATTGGGTGAAAGGGAAGGCAAATTCATGCAGTATCCACCCACTATAGTACAGGCCAGTCCCTTTTAGTCCTGTTCTCCAATCACATCCAAAAAACTGAAAATGGAGTGACACTCTATAACAGCGTGAGACCTGGAAAAATCAAGACTCAGGAAAATATGACTGAAGGGAGGAAAGTCCACAGATAAAATAGATTCGACTAAAAAGGTGCGGGGGGTTTCTCCCAAGGCAGTTTTTTTTCCTCTTGACCTAGTTATTGTTGTTGTATGCCATTGAATCATGACCAACTCCTGGTTAACTACAGAGGCATCATGGGTAATTCTATGCATTTTTCTTGGCAAAGATATAAAAGCTGTTTGACAATGGGTGTTTTTCCACTGTCACTAAAAGTACCCATTAAGTACCCATTAATGGGTATGAAATGGCATTTTTGTCCCCATTAATGGGTACTTAATGGGTACTTCTAGTGACAGTGGGAAAACACCCAATGTCTCCTTCTAGGGGGAGGCTGGGAATAGAACCAGTTACTCTCTGCTTTCCAGGAAGCTTGCGTGTTGCTGAGCTACAGCTATACTCCCTTCCCTTAGGGAAAGGTATTTGGTCTGTAGTAGCCAATAGGAGTGTGCACAAATATTCAAAGGTATTCAAAATTCAATCGAATTTCAACATTCAGATTCAAATTGAATGTCCATAAATTCAAATGTAAAGATTCAAATGAATTTCAAATTTTGGATCTATTCATTTGAATTATCCAGGCATTCACATATGTACAGATTCATGCATGATGCGTACTTGCAGATCCGTATCTTTCCCACATCCGTACCCTTTTGTATGGATCCATACAGGACAAAAATGGGTTGGATATAGGATAACTACTAGATGCACAAAGACATGTACAGATGTGTATGGTTGTGTATAGGATCCGTAACAATGTGTACAGGCACATACAAATGTTGTCGACATATGTAAGTGCAAAATCGAATTGAAAATTCAAACAAATCAATTTGAATTTGCTTAATTCAAATAAAATTTGGTTTAATTTGAATTTTAAAGATTTGAATCGAATCCTGAATATTGCATTCTTGCACACACACACCCTAGTAACCAATAGAAAAAGCACTGTGGGAAGGGACCCTCAAGCGGAAGCAGAAATGGGGACACTGAGATAGAAGGAAGGATGTAGTTGATTATTTTCTTTATCACAGAAAATATGTCCTTGCCCTGTTCCCTTCCTATCTCGAGAGTGAACTAGCCACAAAGAGAGCCTTAGAAATCCAGACAGAAGGGGCGAGAAAACAAGATGTGCAACAAGATGCTAGATCTGGCCTGGAAATCATTTTCCCTTGCTAGCTGAAGACGAAAGAGCAAGGAGAGGGAGCTCTCTGTGTCTATTGTTGTTGCAGTCACTGTTAGAAATGAAGGGGAAGAATAGCCAGGGGGGCTAGTCTACATTCTCTTTCTTTCTGTCCCATGTCTTGCTCAAGTTTCTCCAACTCATTTGCAACAACAGAGTTCAATTTATTTGTAGAGCACAAAGGAGAATAGCTGGTCAGGTGGCTGTGCACTCTTGTCCAGAGCAAGGGTCAGAAGTTTCAGTCTGAAAGCTGTTTCTTGCCAATGTCAGGTGAATTTGCTGTCTATGTTCAATCATAGATGTGATGGAATACTTCTTATCTGAGTAGAGGAAAGCTCAGTTTTTCTGAGCAGCATGAGTTTTAAGAATATGTCTGGCTGCAGACTAAGCCCACTGGTCTGGAGGTCCTGAAAACAGGAGGAATGGAAGAATGTGACACGAAAGATAATTACCAGCTGTGGTTAACTGCAACTGGGCCTTGTTTGTGGTGGCTCCCACTCTTTAGAATATTCTTCCCTCTGATATATGTTGGGCATCTATGTTACTACTTCCATGCATCTACTGAAGAGTGTTTTCTTCTTTCCATCCAACTTTTAATTTTTTTAAACAATATATTTTATTTTCACTTTTAATGTTACTTAATGAATTCTTGTGGCTTAGGGGTCGGTTTGTTCTTCTTTTATTGTTGTGAAGTGCTTCAGGTTCTTCAGATGATGATAAGTAATGTGAAAATGCTCTAAAACAAATAAAGATCACCCACGTCACATTTACACCCAAGTGTTGATATTTCCAATTACCTTCCAAGGCATAGAGAAAACAGGAAAAGCTGGCCAATGGGAGACTGATAGTTTTTAATAGGAAGAAGTGAAAATCATGATTTCTTTGGTTTTGTGATTTCCCAAGAGGCTTCTCTAACTCATACAATGAAGGTGTTGAAGTGGTTTCTCACCTTTTATGCATTGTATTCATTGATTCCAGAGTAACTTGTCTGTAGCTGGCTCTTGCACTAGCTTATGAAAGTTAACAGCTTCCTTTGTGAAAGAAAACATAAAGGTGTTCAGTGGAATGCTTTATCTTGCAGTGAATCTGACTGTACTTATAGAAAAGCTACAACACTAGATATTGTACCGTCATTCTCATTCACAGTCAAGAACATCTACTGTCTTGGTTGGGGGTAGGAGCAGGAGGCAGTGCGTGAAAAGCTTATTCTCAAGCTGTAGGAATGCCACCCCCGCTTGGATGGCAAACCTCAGCGGAAAAAGCATTCTGGAGCATGTTGACCCTTCTAATCTCTCTAGGCAAAACTAGTACCATGCCCAAGGACATAACTTCTGCAGGCAGTTCACGAGGACACCATGCGCCAGCTCAGCCGGCATCTGAATGCTTTCCCTTTCTAACCAATGATCTATCTGGTTTTACCCATAAGAATGTACAGTATCTTGTGCAAAGAGAACATAAGAACATTAGAGAGGCCCTGCTGGATCAGCCCACATTCACACGTTGGCAAGTCCCAAGGAACTCTGGAATGGAGCCAGTGTCTCAGAGAAGTGAAATGGGGAAAAACCCTAAGATTATGAATTCCCACCTAGGAGTACCACTGGGACTTTAAATGCCTTGATTTCCCTGGAGCTATATGAATTTACTTTTCATAGTTACTTTTGCAATCTTGAGAGAAGCATCGGTAGAAGATAAGGCTCCTGTTGACTACATTGATATGCCCATGCAGCTTTCTTGGCAGATTCAAAAATTGTTTGCCCTGATATTCTCCTGGGAAGATGCCAGGAACCAAATTTCTAACTCTCTACTTTCCAGACAGTTGCTGCACTAGTGATCTAAATGGTGGCTGGCAAATATCTTTTCCCAGCTCTATATTTTACACTGAGTAAAGCTGAAGAATCAGTGATGGCGACTTTGCCAGGAACCATAGGAGTGTTTTCTCCCTGAGAGATCTGGCTGAATATCTAGGCAGAGCTTCCAAATAAACACTTGGAGCCAAAAACTGCTCCTTCCAGACAAAATGGGAGATAATTTCATAAGGTTTGGAACCCTCTGATTATTTACCATTGAAGCAAGCCCTTGAAATAGACAGAGAAAAACTAAAATGTACAAGAGCTGTTCTCCCTGACTTGTACAAGGTAAGATATGTTTACTAATGCCTGTCTCTTTTCAGCTTAAGTAGGTCTAAGAGATAAGAGGATGTAGAAATGTATTTAAACCTGGAAACCGTTTATTGACTAACTATGGAGTACGGAGGAAAGACCATCAGTTACAGGCTTTGAAGAATAAAAGAAGAGGTAGATGACAAGGAGGAACAATGATAAAGGGTGTGTCCACATGCAAGCCAGCTGATGCACTTTGGACACGTGCAATAAAAGTCCTCATTGTGACACACAATAAAGCATCCCCATATGGTCTGGGGCAACACGGATTTGAATTGCACATGTCTGTCTCCATGCAGGGACGGATTTTAAAGAGAGACGCGGAGCTGTGAAGGGTCTCACATCTCTGTTTAAAATCCATCCCTGCTCTTTTCAGTGCTTCTACCACCTGTCAGTTGCCTGGTTGGGTGCCACAGTTGCCCAGCTGACAGTTGGGCAACTGGGGTACCCAGCTGGGCAACTGACAGGTGGTAGAGAGGCTGAAAAGAGCAGGGGAAAGGTTTTTAAGCAGAGACGTGAGAGCCCTTCGTGCCTCTATGGCTTTGTTTAAAAAGTGTCTGCATGGCCCCTGGGCAATATGCGTTAACTCCCTATTTCACATGGGAAACACTTGCGAAGTGGGGGTGGGTGGTTTAACACATCTTGACTCCCATGTGCCACATATTATGCAGACTCTCCCAAGGTGGACATGGAAGCCCACTGGATTATTTTGAGCATGCGTACGGGCCCAAAGAGGAGCAGAAAAGTGTATTTACCAAAAGTGTATCCCTCCATGAAGCCAGCTGGGAGACCTTGAGCTAGTCACAGCTCTCTTCTAAGCTCTCACAGCTCCACCTACCTCACAGGGTGTTCTGTTGTGGGGAGAAGAATAGAAAGCTTTGTCAGCCACTTTGAGTCCCCTTAAATGGGTGAGAAAAGTGGGATAGAAAAGTCAGTTCTTCTTCTTCCTCTTCTTCTTCCTCTTCTTCTTCTTCAAAAGGGATATAAACAAACAAACAAAACCTGCTCTACAGTCCAAGGGCCTTTCCCTTCCTCTCAAGGATTTATGGGGGAGGGGGCTCAGGGCAGATTATGGGCTGTTCTCTATGTCATCCCTTACAGAACTCAGTAGTTCCAATCTGGGAATTAAAGTTGTGTTCAGGAATTGTCCTCTAGCTGACAGCTTCCCGTTACCAGCACTAAACCCCTTTTGCTCTACAAACGGAATCCCTGAAGTCGTGATGAATTTGTACATCAGAGGTTTTGAAAACCAGCTAATTCAATTGAACGGCTAGTTCAGGAAATCACTTGTTAAGAAGTAGTGGGTAATTTTCCACAGAGGGCTGTTCAACCACCCTTTGAAGACATTGGTTGAAGGAAAACCCATCACCTTGATATGTAATTGGTACCAACACTGAACTGAATTTCAAATGACAGAGACAAATTGAGGAATAATCCAGATTATGCTCTTGTCCCTTCCAGATATTTCACTTAACCATCCATTCAATCCAGTCTTGGTCTGGACAGAAGCTGGATCACGCTATGTGATAACTTTACAGAAATTCAAATAATACTAGTATGTCCCTTTCAGCACTTGTTTATTTTCAGTATTTTATTTTTGTGTCTTATTTTGCATAGCTTCTACTTCTCCATATGCAGCTCCATGTGTGGAGGAGTGCCCCAGAAGTGTGTAGATGTAGAACAGTTCTAACTGCTCTATATCTGTGGTCCCTGCTGCCAGGCAGGGTTCCCTCCCTATGTCTCCCTACTGGAAGAAGTTTGAAGGTAGTGGATATGGGCTGAGCAGGCATGGTTAGTGCCGCATTGCCCTGTCACCACGGCAGTGGTACCACACAGGTGAATTGGTGCTGCTGCCACCGTGATGGAATCACTGCTGTAATGGAGGCAATTCACACCTCCCTGGTGCTTAGAGAAGTGCTGGTGAGATTAGGAAGGAGCCACTGTCCAAAATGCAGATGTTGGAATTAGTGATTTGTAAGAAAATTCATAATATTCATTATTTGTACAAATTCATACGAATTCAGACATTTGTGTGCAAATTGAATGTTACAGTATTCATACATTGACATTCGTATGAATAGTTTGGACATTCGTTAAACTGGGAACATGGGAAAGTAGCTTTGCCAGGCATCTGCAATGGATCCAGAGTCCATTCAACATCGACTGAGAGCATATTAAAAGTGGATTCAGGTAGGATTTGATACTTGCAGAGTGGGCTTTTTTATGGGATATGTATCGGATATGTATCTGATACGTATCCATTCATATCGGAGACGTATTTGTTCATATACGATACATATTTGTTCATATTGAATATTCATATGAATTTGTACGAATACATTTCAAACAGAATTTTACTATATTCAAAAGTGTCTATGTGCGTGATGCCAACACTAAATTCTAGTGCTGGTAGACGTAACTTAAAAATGTGGTGAAAGCGCCTTCAATGTGCTTTGAGGAAGAGAGTTTAAACTGACAGCTTAAACAGGTAAGGAGGGGGTGAAACCTCCCTTATTAGCATAACGGGAGGGGGAAGAGAGCACCTAACCAATCAGGCGTCGAGTTATGCCTGGTGAGGGGGGTATAAAACCTGCCTACCGGAAGAGAGAGTTGTCCTTGCTTTTGGGTTTTGGGGGAGGAAGATGGGTTAGACTGTCTCTTTACCTCAGGGAAAGATCCAAGCATTGGTCCCGATCTTCTGAGCTGGAAATAAGGCCAGGAGGGAGTAGGAAGGGAAGGAATTGTACAGGTTGGGATTAACTGAGAGGCAAAGGAACTACGTGGTGTGGCTTTGAACTGACAGACGTGTATTATTCTTCAGAACTCTTAATTTGTTTCTAATTGTAAAGAATAAAGCTGTTTATTTTGTTCCCTTGAAGTGTCTTTGCCTGCTTCTCTGTAAGCTGACTTAGAAGGGGTTACAGTTATGCAGAACTCTCTCTAGATAAACCAGGGAAGCGGCCTAAACAGCTAGGAGGCTGAAAACAAGAGTTTATACTGGCTGGCAAGTGAGGGATCGGATTAAACATTGCTGGTGTCCGCTTGAGGAGTGTGAGGCTAGAACAAATACATAAGCACGCTACCAGAAATATAAATACAATTACGCTACCAAGATTCTAAAATTTTAACAGCCCCTTACAGTACTTAAAGACAGGGGTGAAGAGTGTGAGTCGGCTCACACTGGGGGATGGGTGGCGCCACAATGTGTATGAATACAAATTTTCAAACATTCAATTCATTGTGAATCGAATGTCAAAAAGCACATTTGTTCGCATCCCTAGCCAGAAGTCTTCTCCATCTTTGACTGCCTGGGAGATTCTCCCCAGGAAGTGAAGATGTAAAAAGTCCCTCTATGCAGTGTTGGTTCTCCATACCCAGACTCCATGGAAGCATTTGAAAACCATCACATTTGGAGGTCAGGAATGAAAGTTCTTGGCCTCTGAAATGGCTGGCCGGGGATATGTTTGCTGGGCTATCTCTGGGTGCTGAGTGAAATGGGATCAGGCTCCCTGTGCTAGTTAGACAGGCCTGGTTGTCCACATGGAAGACAGCTGGACTGGTCTATCTTGAAGAACACTTGGGAGAGGAATATATTTGCACCAGCCATGTAGACAAACTGATATGAAAAAGGCTGGTTATTAATGGACATATTTACATTTGAATGTGCAGAATTGCAAACCCTAGCTATTTTATACTGATAGTTACAGAGTGTGGTGACCATGTTGCTATGCCAATGGAGAGCAGGTGAAGGTTTTGCCTTTGTCTTCTGTCTGAGATGCCCAGATGAAGCAATTGGCAGACCACTGTATGAGACAGGAAGCTAGGCTAGATGGGTTGTGGCCTGGTCTAGCAGGTTTCCTCCTCCACCACTTATATTCTTATGACAGAAACCCAGCTTCACTGTTCCAGCTGGACTCACAATACTTCTCCGATACTGTATTTGTGCTAAGGGGACATGCCTCCATAATGCATGGGATACTTCTGGATCCTATTTGAGAGATAAGGTAAACGTGAGCCTGGTATTAGGCACAATGGGATTAATTTAATGATGGATGCTGTGCATCCTGCATTTGGCATCACTGCTATCTAATTCAAACTGTTTTTAGCTGGGAGAAACTGATCTATTGAGGTAAGACTATCACTTACAGTCTTTTCATTTGGAAATGTAGGGTGAGTTCACAATTACTAGCCTAGTATAGTAAAACAATACCAACCTAGGCTAGTAAAGACCAAGCAAAGTAGGAGCCATTCACACATCAAGTTCTGGAAAAGGGCTGGATCACTATGGTAACATCTTAGATGTTGCCATGGCAATCTGGATGCTTGTACAAATGCGCAGCTGCAATCGCGTTGCCACACCTCATGAGGTTCAGGTGTAAATTGGGCATAAATGGATGCAAACAAACAAGATCTCAGGGTCAATTCAACTCACTTAAAATGCATTAAAACGTTTTAATAGTATTAAAATTATTTTAAACCTATGAGAATAGGAGTTGACAAGTGGATGGAGGTAAAAAGTGGGATCCCTCAAGGTTCAGTGTTGGGACCAATGCTTTTTAATTTATTCATCAGTGATCTAGAAGAAGGGGTACATAGTAAAATAGCAAAGTTCACTGATAATACTAAATTTTTAAGGGTATTGAAAATTGAAAGAGATTGCCAAGAGCTCCAGAGGGATCTCTTAGCATTGGGTGAGTGGGACAAGCAGGATGCTTCTAAGACTATTTGCTGGGATTTGAGAGCAGGAGAAGGTTTGCCCTTGTCTCTGCTTGAGATGCTCATGGGCAATTGGTGGCCAATGTGCATGACAGAATGCTGGACTAGATGGGCTGTGGCCTGATACAGCAGGGCTCCTCTTATGTTCTTATGAAGCAATGACCCTCATGTAAAATCATCTAGGGATGTACACAATTCTTTTTGTATTCAATTCATATCAAATTGAATGCAAGAGAATTTGTATTCATTCAAATAGATCCCCTTTGAACGTGGTAGGATTCATATTTGATACGAATGTTCAATCCCATACAAAGCCCACACGAAACTTCATACAAATGTATCAAAACATTCAATTCAATCTTCGAATGTTCCAACATTCTATTTGAATTTGAATGTCCAAATTCAGCCAAATTCGTACGAATTTTGAATGTTATGAATGTTTCGGCAGGTCTGTAAAATCATCTTTATTATTTTCTTTAAGCACTTCTCCTGAATCCTAAAACACTATTATATGCTGGCTGATGGTGTTGCTATTGCAGAAAAATACACTTTTTACACCCCACCTTTCCATCCCAGGTTGGCTACCAAAGGAGAAACAAAATGTAAACAACTCAAATAGACTTTTTCCTATTAAGTAAATGAATAAGCAGGATTAACAGAGTATAGAAATAATCACACAGACATGTCGACAGCTGTGTTCAAATTCTCCTCCCTCGATGGAAGTACCAAGCACAGCCTGCTGGTCCAGCCTGCTAGCACCATGTTTTTGGCTCATGCCCAGGGCTACCAGCTGGCACTCTTGGCCCAGGCTGCTCTTTTATGAGTCTGCTATCTACCAAAAGGTGGAAGAAACACAAAACAAATAGAATTAAAAAGTCAGGAAGGACCAAGAACATCCACAGTTTTGTTAGCACTGAGTACTCTATGCTCAGAAGTACCACCTGAACATCCACTGTTTCTTCATCACCTAAGGGAATGCTTCAGGTTTCATACCATACTGAAGAATGAATGGTAGCAACCTGGAGAAGATATTGCTTGCAAATATTTTCCCCCCTTGAGTCTCTTCAGTCCATTCACTATGTTCTTCTGAGCTCCTCTTCAGTGAATCTTGTATTTGTTCTTGTTACTCTCAGGGGCTGTTCACATATATCTTTTAGTCTGCTTATTAGTCAGGTCTGTCTCCACTGGGGAACTGTGGCAATTCATCAGAAGTTGCTACAGATGTGCACAAAGCACACACACCCTTCAATTTGATCCAAATGTGGGGGGCTCCGCCTTAGTACACAAACATCTGTCAAATGTTCACATTTGAAGGGAACCCCCCCCATCCACTCCCTAGCCTCTGCCTCATCTCCCACCCAACTTTTACCACCGCTGCTGGCATGCCCTTTCAGAGGTTCCACCAGACCTTCCAGAGATGTGCACACAGCTAGAGGGGCTTCCTCCATCCTGGAATCGTGGACCTTCTGAATTCTTCTTAATAGCAAAGGTGCTGAAAATATTCAGCACATCCCTGGTAAATAATTTTTGAGAAAACAGTGTTCTCTTTTGTTTTGTCACCCATGTTGGAGGGTGCAGATTCTCAGAGGCAGATGGGAGTTCACATCTGTAGCAATTTCCGATGAACTGTGAACTTCATAGAGCTCTGTCAAATACAAGCCACCAAAGAGGGTGTAGAATTGAAGGGATTCAACCCCACACCTCTTCAGTTGTCAGAAAAAAGAAGGGGGCAGGTGAATGGAAGGTGTGTTATGGGAAATCCCCTAGATATGTTTATCAGACACCATTCCTACATATTTTTAAAATATTACTGGTTTTGGTTTTAATGACAACATATTAAAGTCGATCCTAAAGGAGAGGGAGACATTTGTTCTGATTTCAATACATTTCTTTATTGATGGATGCCCAGGTATATACCCTAGCATGGGGAGACAGGCAGGATACCTCTAAAGGCTATTTGCAGGGATTCAAGAGCAGGTGAAGGTTTTGCCTTTGTCTTCTGCTGGAAATGTCCATATGCAATTGGTGGGCCATAGTGTGAAATAGGATGCTGGACTAGAATGGGCTGTGGCCTCACCCAGCAGGGCTCCACTTACGTTCTTAAGTATAAAAGACCTTAGTATTCACAATTTCAAAACTGGGGAAATTAGTCAAAAAGTAAAGCAGCTCAAAGAACAAGATTCCCAAACTTGTAGCAAGCAAAGAGGTTTCACCAAAACAGTAGCAAAGAGAAACACAAAGCAGAGTAAAGCTTCAGACCACACTTACTTGAGCCACATTATTTGGGTAATCCAGAGTAAATCATTTTATTCTGGATTATCCAAATAATGTGGATTAAGTAGGTGCTATCCGGAAGAAGCTTTGGAGCAAGGTCATCAGGTTCAACCACCTGATGCAGAACAAAGGGCAAAAACAGAGATACCAGCAAGGGTAGGCAAGCTGGGGATCTTCAGAACCAGGCAGCTTCCAGATTAGTGGATTTAATCCACAGTTATATAAAAATTTGCATTTTACCTGCTGTGAAGTGGCAATCTGGCCTCCAGACTTCTGCACCACCACCCCAGCTTCTTTCTCAGGGAGCTGCGACACTTCCATGGTGTGTGCGGTGAGATACACATCACATGGGAAGAGGCAACCAATGGGAGTTCACTGTTCTCACCATCCGGACTGGCAGGAACATTCAAATTTACCTGAAACTGGGGAGTGAGTGTTGATCATTCCGCAGTAGGTAAATTTGAAGTAGTGGCAGCATAATGTGCTGCCACGATAGAGTATCAGGCACCAGGTGTGTCACTTGCACCTCAGCTGCGCATTCTGATGTTCAGTTTTCTGAAGTGTGAACACACCCTCAGTTGCTAGGTGAAGAGAAGCATATTATAGGGGAAAAGTTTAATTTAAACATGAAAGTGGGCTTGGAAGAAAAGAGAAACAGTCTTAGGAAAGAGAAGTATTACACCTTTCTTTCAAATGCTTAAGCATTGGTTATTTTCTTGGAGAAAGAAATGAGAGTATCTCATATTGTAGAAAAGACTTCTTGCTTTTCCTTATGGCAGAACTTCCAGAATAGTCCTTATTTCTGGGTGATCCCCCCTCCCCCAAATTTTAAAAATAAATTCTTAAATTTAGCCTGACCAAATCCTGTTAGTTTGCAGTCAAGTTTCATTCCAGAGTTTTTAGCCCTTCTGCAATTGAAAAGAACCACACTAGATTATGCAATGGTGATGCCAGTTAGGGCAAAAGAGGTTCAACAGCAAGTGATAATAAACTGAATGCTGGTAATGCTGAATTGTAGTCTGTAACCATATGGCCATCTTTGGATAACCTCAGGTTGGCAAGAAGTCCTGGCAGGCAGATGTTGGCACATGAGATGCACCATATGAGATGTATCAGGATCTTAAACGTTGCACTGAAAGGACCTTTATTGTACTCTTGGGTCCCTCTGCTCAGTGGAATTGGCATCATGTGCATGGTGACCCTTCTGGTTCTGTTTCCAGTCAGCCACAAAACGGTCAGATAGAAACCTGGTGAGTACTCAGACAGATGAGCCAGGGACTGAGTTTCACTGCTACAAAGTTGAACAGGTTTGCTCTCTGCCATACCACTGCTGCAGCGAATTGCCCATGAGTAGGTGCCATCTTATTCACTGAGGCCCGTACTTGTTAATCTGGATAAAGGAGCTGCTAGGAATACATGTTTTGCATGGAGATCCAGATCTAGGGCTTGCTAGGAAAACATCATCTGCATGACAGTAGAGTATATCAAGATTAGAAATGTGGTCTACACCCATGCAAGCACTCTTTAACACACATTTGATGAAGATGCCCTCTGTCTGTGGTTGAGCCAGATCTAGCTAATCCAGATCTACTTAGGGCAGATTAATTGAGAACTGATACATACTACATGTGGATAGAACTTTAGGCAGCTTCTGCACCATTTGGAGGCCACTCCAAATGAAGAGCAATGAAGAGTAATCAATCCAAGCAATGAAGGGAGCAGGATGAGGCAGCATGTGCCAGGGATCAATTTCATGGGTATGACCTTGTTCAGATCTTCATTGTTGTAGGCCACTGGCATTTTGATGGTGCAACCCACTTCCGGAGCCTTTTCAAAAACCAAGAAAAATGGCATCAGGCTCTGAACTCCACTTAGGCCACTATAGCCATACACATGAAAAATGGCTAGAGTGGGAAATTTGAGACACTGCTTTAAAGCGGTGTCCCGTTGGAGTGCTCCTCAGTGTAACTTTCACACCAGGTACACTCAGAGCAAAAGGACTGAGCAGCCAGAACATTCCTGGTTACTAACTGGCACAGTCAATTGAACTGTGCAAAAGCAATGCTTTAATACAGGGCCACTGGGAATATCTCATAAGCCTCTCTGAAGTTTAAAAACAGAAGAGCAGAACACAAGTAAGTCTCTTCAGTAAACAAAATGACCTTATTTTCTTTCTTTTTTTAAGATGACTGCTGTGGAAGGAACAAGGTTTCCCATAGCAAGGGAAACTTAAATTAGATGTTTCATTCATGTTCTGATCTGCTTGTTTGTACAGGTAAAATAATACAGGTAAATGACCACAGCAATGCATCATTGCTCATCTTTGCAAGTTTCTAGTCCCTCTGGCTTCAGAAGTATCCCCTTGCCTGTTGCTAGAGTCAGAGAGCATTATATTTGAAAGCATTTTCCTTTGCCTTAATCTTTTGCTCATCCAGGCAGAATGCAGCTTCCAAAAAGTCTTGTTTGTTCTGCTTGCTACTTTCTTTCCCCTGGAGTGTTCCCTTCTCTCAGGCTGACAAACTGATAAAAAGATGGGGGAAGGCCAGGGCTTACTAAAAGCGGGGGGGGGGGAGTTAAAATCAACTTGGATGCACAGTAGGAGCTCCCTGAAAAGTAGTCTAGCTAGTGGGATGTGAGAACATGCCCTTCTGCTAAGTCTGTTTGGCAGCGGAGAGGGTTCTGTGAGTTTACATTGAGATGCAGCTCATCATGTACAAACTCTGAAATGTGTTTAAAAATAAAAAAGATTTAATTGCACTTGGCATTTCAGAACCTTCTGCTGGAGGCACTCCTCTCACTGCAGACTGAGATCTGCAATGACACTTGTAGAACAAGGGGCTCGATGCCAGAAATGAAAAAAGGGGAGTATCCTTTGTTGTTTTTCCAATAAGGATTTAACATTCCATCAAGACCTTTAATCAAAGATGAAACATTGAGTTATATAACAACGGGGGGGCTGTTTTTTTTTTTTAAGCCAGATCTCTTGGAACCAAAATACGTATTGCTGCTGCAATGAGGGATAGTAAAGAAATTACAGGCAGGATCCGTACTGCACAGCACACAGTGCTGAAACACAGCTGTCAGGGCACGCTGTCTGTTCAGCCCTGTGGCCTTACAGCCAATTTAGTGCACTGCAGGATGTCCATCATAAGAGCTCCCTAGAGCACTGTAAATAGTGGGAGGGACTATTTGCTTGTGGCCGTCAGCTTTTCATGAAACAAGGTGGCTGCCCCATAAGAGCAAAGGCAAGGCTCTACCATGCCCACTAAATCAAAGCTAAATAAACAGACTTAGATTCAGCAAGGCCCACTGAAAAACTGGCTTCCTCAATGGCATGAAAGAGCAAGATTTTGGTACTTGTGGCTAGTAATATGCACATTTGTGTGTGTGTGTTCGCTTTGCTTCAAAGCAAATGTGAAGGAAATTCACATTTGTGCAGATATAACTAGGGATGTGCACAAATACTCATAGGCACTTGAAATCAGATCAAATGTGCTGAATTTCAGCATTCAAACTCGAATAGAATGTCCCAAAATTTGAATGTAAACATTTGAATCATATTTTGAATTTTGGATCTATTCGTTCAAATTATCCGGACATTCGTATATGTATGAATTTGAAGATCCACATCTTTCCTGCATCCATATGCATTTGTATAGATTCATATGGGATGAAAATGGGTTGAATGTGGGATAACTATGGGATACATACGCACATCTTTGGATGCATATGGATGTGCACGGATGTCGGGAAGATGCATACATGCACATACGAATGTTGTTGACATTCATATGTGCAGATTTGACTCAAAAATTCGAATGAATGGATTTGAATTTGGTCAATACAAATCAAATCTTGTTAAATTTGAATTTAAAAGATTAGAATAGAAATGGATTTTCAGGTATTTGATCTGATTCAAATAGAATGTTAAAAAAAACATTCCTGTGCATCCCTAAATATAACCACTTTGAATATGTTACGATCTGAATCTGCTGCGAATGCTCTTTGAATGCTGTTTGAACCCACTTCGAATCCCTGCTGTTGTGCCTCTGGATCCCCTCTGCTTTGAATCCCCTTTGTAACCACTACAGATGTGACTGGCCACCCACTTTACCACTTTGTGGATATGATGAAGTATCAAATGAATGCTCAAAAACATTTGCTTCGCATTCAAATGTCAGTCTTTGAATATAGCAATATATTCAAATGTGAATGTTCAAATTTATGCAAATGTGTATGAATTGTGAACCTGGTGAATAATTTTTGCACATCCCTACTTATGGCTTAGGTCAGAGTTAGGAATACATGTGCAAAGCAATGGCTAATTTATGACATGATTGGTTATATACATTTACAGAGCAATATGTCCTAGGGATGTGCACGAATTATTTTTTTTTGGGGGGGGGGGTCAATTCATATGGAATTGAATACAAAAAAAATTATATTGGTTTGAATAGATCCCCTTCGAATGTGGTACGATTCTAATTCAGTACGAATGTTCAATACCAATCACATATGAATACATATGCATCCCCTACGTATCTACTACATATCCCCTGTGTATCTTCTCTCAATGTGTCAAATCCACCCTGAATCCACTCTGGATCCATTGCAGATATGACTGGCGCAGCCGCTTTCCCACTTCCCAGGTTCACAAATGTAACAAAGCTTCATACGAATGTTCCAAAGCATTCAATTCAAATTCAAATATCCGAATCGGGACAAATTCATATGAATTTTGAATGTGAAAAATATTTGTGCACATCCCTAATACCATGACTTCCAGCCTTCATTTCATTTCATTGAGGCCAGGTAGAGTCCAGAATGGCAGACCAAAAGTCCTACAAAGAAAAAGCTCCTCCATGATATCAGTGCCAAGCCAGGCAGGAGAGACAACCAGAGGGCACAGTGTTCTAGCCTGCCACCACTAAACCGCTCCCAGGAGTGATGGCAAGTTCTTCTCCTCATTGGGCAGGCATTCTAGCAGCTGAAGCCAACTGATTAAGATTGAACAATTCCACCTATCTCAAGACAGCTGCTGCTTCTGCTTCTTTTTTTTAAATATTTTTATTTAGTATAAAACTTCCTATTAAACAGGGATTGTCCCAAAACAATTGGTACACCTTATATTTTAATTACTGTTCATTGATGACTTCCAATCTTCCTCTGAATGATTGATTCCTATCTTCAAGCTTCTGCTTCTCTTATTTATTCTTTGATCACCCTGATGTCTTTGTCTCTTCTTCTTATTTGAATGTCTCATAAGAGCTTCCATTGAGTCTTTGATCCCCACAGTCACAGGCACTAACCTATAGCTAGGCACCCCCAGCCAGACCTCCTGGGAAGGTTCTGATCACCTGGAGATTCCTAACAAATTCAAATCCAGCTTGTTGGTCCATCCATAGTTGAGCAAGATGTCTGCATCGACAGGGTACTGGACTAAATTGCACAGAGTGCTGGACTTCTGTAGTTTAAAGTGTGTCCTCTATAAATTATGGCACAAGACCACCTGTGTCTGTATTCAGCAAGGTCCTATATTCATACGCCCTGATATTATTGCATTCAATGCCACTGCAAAAATTACAGTGGCATGGCACAAGAAATACAGTGTTGCAAATAGATCTTGATCACAGTCACTTAAAAGAGTAACTACCTTTGAAGCGTCCACAAACTCACTAAAGGAATCATGCTAATCAAATGTAACTATGCAGCTTCATCTGTATGCTAATTCTATTGATTTTATTCAGAACCTTGGCCTATATATGGAAATTTGCAAGCAGTGGGAAATGGGAAAGGACAGATGAATTAAAAGACACAAAATCAATAATTCCCCCTGTACAAGCACACCATCATTCTCAAAAAATAGCTGAGCAAAAACTAAACCTTTTTGAAGAAAGAGCAGGTGCAAAATGGCATTCAGGGTTTTATTTTTAAATATTTTTATTTTCAAGAAAAGGAGGAAATGAAGGGGAAAGGACATGTTCAGTTCTTCCTCCATTCAGCTCTGGGATGATTTGCTAGCTATGCACAGCATGGTGTTAAAATGTGTGTGATGCTATGGATAAAACTTCCCAACATTTTCCTTCACTGTGGTTGCTGACTGCCCATTGCTGCCAAAATGATGAATCACCTGCCTTAATGATGTAGTTCCAAACCTTCTTGGCACGTGATCAGGAGTGACAGGCTATGGAGTCTGGAGGACAAGAAGTTGGTTCTCCTAGCTAAGCTGTTGAGACTTCTTAAGTTCTGAGCTAAAACTCTTCACATCTTCAGCAATCTAGAATTCCATAGGAATCAGAGAGTGATACAGTATAGTTATGGTGAGAGCTGATTCAATTTTGGCATTATAAAATAAAGGGAGGTGAAATCTCTCAGGTTGAAAGAGAATATATATCTCAAGTGAAAAGTAGCTCACTTCTTACTTGATAAGTAACAAGGAAATTTTTTAATACTGAGCATTCGGAAAAGATGAATGCTGTGGTCTTAGAACTAGGGAAGTTCATGAACTAAAAGTCATTAGGCGCATCCCCATTATAAGCTTAATCCAGTTTCCTTAAACAGAAATAATAGAACCGGATGCAAACACGAATTTGCCTGTTCCCATTACTTTCAGCATAATCACGTTCAATCCGAATTCTGAGGATCATAGGTGGTGTACGTGACTCAAGTGGCTATTTTCTAAAAGCCGCTTTTTGGGGCTGCCCTGCCCTCTTCCTCCTGGCGTGAATGTGCCACCCATAACGGACCCCTTCATGGAGCCTGGCTGGGTGGCTGCTGCTTGCCTGGATGGAGGAAAAACAGCAGCAGGCAGCCAGCAATTTTCCCCATTGCCCAGAGCACACAGTAGCAGCAGCAACTCAAGCTCCCTTGCTTTAAACATTCACACATCTCCTAGAACCTGCCCCTGCTTTCCTTTCCCCTTTAAAGGTCAGATCTCCAAAGAGCTAGAATTGCGCAAAATTGCAACATTGTTATCAGGTGCGAAGTGTAGATTGCTACAGTGTAGCGGCTGCTGTGAAGGTTGGATTTTTATACTGACATCACTGTCTTTGGAAGCAAGCTATTAGGAGAGGGAAACCCTAAACATGGATTCTCATCCCTTAAAACGGTAGGGTCCCCACAGTAAAAAATGTAACACATTTCAAGTGCATGATCTGGAGTGAGACCTGTTGAAATGAGGGTTAACATTTGCAACGCTTTGAGGCAATTTAACATGTGGAAAGTGCGTTAAGCCAAACTGATGTGGGGTCTGCGAGGACTGAACCCATATTGAATCCGAAATAAGCTTGCTGTGGGGATTCACCCATTGAGTTGTCTGAAGTGATCTAAACCTTGTTGAGTGCAGTTTGATCTAGAACCAGGTTGAACAAGCTTGACTCTGTTTGAACTGAACCTCACATAGTTTATGAATGTTTGATTGCTAAAAAAAATTACAGAAAATAAAGTATGTTTTTAAAATCCCTATTTAAAGGACAAGATGAGAGTGAAATTGAATGGGTTGAAATAGAACTGAGTGGTTTGACTCATTTACTCCCTCTTTTGGTTTTAACCTGTTTGATTCATGGATGATTGGAACTACATCAAACCTAAACCAAATTTCCACATCTCTGCTTGAAACACTCAGCAAAATACACTTAACATAGTAGGTAGTGCATGATACATATTACCATGCTAGCTGCCTCCATGGACCACAGGGTCTGTATGCTAGGATTCCAGAAGATATGATCCCCTGAGGAACATAATACCAGTGGGACCCCACTTTAAAGTGGTCTCTTTTGCATCTTGCTTTAGTCACCATCAAGCAGACAGGTGGTGGGGCAACATGGTTCACAAAGTCTAGCATAGTAGCATCATTTTGCTAGACTTCCAGAATGACCCACTTCTGGAGCTATTCCTGGGTGCAACATGGAATTCCACCCCAGCATGACCTGAACTTTGCATTGTGGGGATCTTTTGTTACCCCACTCCAAAGGAAGGGCAGGATGAGGCAAACCACCCTCCCGATGGCTGCCAGTGTCCTCCACAGTGCACCGACCTGTTCCAGGAACTATGGGGTGGAAAAGCTGCTGTGGTCACCAAGCTACAGCTCTGTTTCTGCCTTTGTTTTTTGCTAGGCCCAAATGAGTTTTCTTCACTTTGATGAGAAGAAGAGGGAAAAAGTAAAAGCAGAAGGTGAAGCATCAAGACAAACAACTTCCCCTACCTTTCCTGTGATATGTTTTGGTGCCCTTTATATCAGAGTATTCTCACCTTGACTGGTGTTCCACTATTTCTCCTTTATTAGTTGTCCCTAGTGGTTGGTTTGAAGGAATGTGTCAAAGTCTTATTTGATGGTCCCAAAGCTCTCAAAGAGGATATGGAATCAAAAGAAATTATATTCTACACCTCTGTAGCCATCAGAGAAAGAGGAAGGGGCATGAAGGAACATGTGAATGTTACAAAATTTGAATTTGTTCAAATAGATCCCCTTTGGATCTGGCAGGATTCTATTCAATACGAATGTATTCGTATGATTTTGTACAAACATCCGATACGTATCCGATACAAACAAATACATATCCGATATGACTGAATATGTATCAGATACAAACAAATACATATCTGATACAAATGAATATTCATCCAGTAGGTATCTCGTAACAAATCTGGGCTCTGAAGGACTCAAATCTGACCTGAATCCACTTTCAACCCACCCTCGATCCATGTTAAATGTGATTTGAATCCACTGCAGATGTATTGTGCAGCCGCTTTCCCACCTCCCCAGTTTAACAAATGTCTGAACTATTTGTACAAATGTCTGAAACAATTGTAAGAATGACCAAAACATTAATATTAATACGAATATTAATGTACAAATGTCATAATATTCGATTAGTGTACGAATGTCCGAATTCAAATGAATTTGTATGAATAACTAATGTTATGAATATTTGTGCACATCCCTAATGGGGACATCTATGCAATTTTCTTAGCAGAAGCACAAACAGATTGCTGCTACCTTTTTCTGGGAAGATCCTGGGAATTGAATCTCTTCTTTCAAAATAGTTTCATACGCTTCTGAGCCAAGCACATTAACATGAGTTTTGAGGAATAAAACTCATGCATGTATTAGTTTATATTGGCATCTGTAGAGAATAAAACCATCAAGTATCCTAAGTAGACTGTTGCTCAGAACTCTGGAAGTAGATTCACCCATAAAAAATCCCACTTCTAATCTATTTGTGATATCACTACATGTAAATTCATTTGTTTATTTATTGAAACACTCAGCCAAAGCTTGGTGCTTTGTTCAAGTATTCATGTACATTAGTAACACTTCAAGGAAGGGAAGCAAACTGAAAACCATAGCAAACTGCATACATTAACAGGCTAAACATTGTTTACAATGTTTAATTTATAAATTTAGAAATCTGGCATATACCAGTAACTTGCAAGCATCATTATGCTGTACCCTAAACACTTGGGATAACTTCTGAATCTTAAAATCTGGAAAGAAATTTGACTAGAGGAAATGTGGCAAGCTGCCTTTCCCCTGAAGTTACTAAACTTCAGTCATAGCCAGCAGGGCAGTGGTCATAGCAGGTGTGAGATTATCACTGGGTATCATTCATTTGTTCGTTTGTTCATTTGTTCATTTTTGCCAGGGGACCAATAGCCAAAGGGACGGAGAAAGCAATACAACTGGATGAATAGCCCAGGCACCAGCCTTGCTGGTGGGAGGCTGAGTTTCTTGGTGCTCACTTTGCATGCTTTTGATCAGTCCTGTACTGTATGGTAGGCAGTACATACTTCCTTAAGAATGAAGTCAACATTGTTTCCCATTCAGTAGTTCAGAACTTGATGGCCCTTTTCACATTTGGCTGTCGGGGACCATTGGGAATGCTCTAGCATGGAGCATCTGTACACCAAGAAGCTGCTTCTGTCCCAGAGCTGCTCCCAGCATGTACAGTTGCCCTTATCTTTGGTAGTTGTGAAACACTCCTAATATGTCCCAGGCTCTAGGGAGCCACACACTATGCCTCCATGCGCTAGGAGGCAAAGCACAAGAATGTTCTACCTACCTGGACTTGTGAATAGCTAGATCATTTGAAATTACTCTAAATGTGTGAATGGCTGCTATTATGGCAATCTGTGTGAAGCCCCCACAACAGCACCAGAGAGCTTTCATGGTGACATGGAAGCAACCAGGTGACACGTCTCCTAACAGTGAGCTAGGTTGGTCTAGCGGTTAAGAGCCAGACTCTTATCTGGGAATACCGGGTTTGATTCCACACTCCTTCATGAAGCCAGCTGGGTAACCATGGGCTAATCACAGCTGTCTTTCTGAGCTCTCACGGCTCTACCTACCTCACAGGGTGTTCTGTTGTGGGAAGAAGAGTAGAAAGCTTTGTCAGCTGCTTTGAGTTCCTTAAATGGGTGAGAAAAGCGGGGTGGAAAAGCCAACACTTCTTCTGAAGATCCAGATCTCTGAACTGGCTGCCTAGCACCCAATGTCTATGGGTGCTAAACAGGGTTGCAGTGTGAACAACAAAGCACCCATCCAGAGGACCCATTTGGCCTGGATGTGGATAGCACAACAATTACCTGGAAAGCCTGCTTTGGCCTCTGGGAGCATTGCAATCGGCCCTTTGGCAGCATTACAGCCTCCCCTCAACACATCCCCTTAACTTTTGTGGGGCCACAGGGACTGCCAAAGGCCCTATTGTGGCACTCCCCAGAGGCTGTAAAAGCATTTCCGGGTCAGCATCACATGATCCTTGGATGTGGGTCACGCAACAATTACCCAGAAGTGCCTTTTCGGCCTCCAGGGAACAACATAATAGTCTCTTTGGCAACCCTGAAAAAGGTAAATGGGTGTGTTAGGGAGCAGGAGGCCACAGAGCCACCAAAGGGCCTGCTGCGGTGCTCCCCAGAGACTGAGGCAAGCCTTCTGGGTCAGCCTCACATGACCCACATCCAGGGATCATGCGACACTGACCTGGAAGTGTCTAGGAAGATGGTGCACAGTGGCAATGGCAGCTGGTGATGAGGAAAGGGAAGGGAGGGGGCGGGAAGGGAAGGGAAGAGGCTGTCGCTTAGTTTCCTGCACATATATTTGTTCAAATATTCATGCAAAGCCCCCCCCCCCCACAGACCTACGTAGCTGTGGAGCCAAAACTGCCCCATTGCAAATGGTGGCTAGTAAGCCTGCCTTTGGACCGCATTGCCCTGGTTGCAGTATGAATGTGTGGTCTCTAATCTGGTCCTCTTGACTGAAGACTAGATTGAAGAAAACTTTAATGGGGTCTACATTAAATCTGGATTTACGGGCCATTAAATCCTGATTTCATATCTGCTGTTGTGAACAGATGGGGTCCTAATGGGGTCTTCAGTGTGAACAGGGTTTTACTGATTGGTACCAAATTGGTGCTTATGGGGTCTAAACATGGTCTTCAGTGCTAGTAGAGAAATACCCACAGTTAACAACTAAAACAGGTTTTTCAAATATCAGGATTCCAATGGCTGGACTAGCAGATCTTCCATTTAGTAAACTGCACATCTTTCCTTTTCCCCCTTTCAAAAATCTCTGTTTGAAATAATAATTAAAAAATGTTTATTTTATCTCTTTTTTGCAGTATATTAGAAACTCTCTCCCCCCCCCCCAATTTTGCTGTTTGTTCTTTTTATTATCATTGTTGTAAACCACTCTTAGGCCATGCATAGGGTGGTAAACAAATATCAAATAAATAGACAGATATGAATTTCACAACACACCTTTTTAATTTTTTTCCATGTAGCACCTTCACTTCATATGTGTGATGTACCATCTGCAAAATTATTTACTACTTTGTATTTCAACTTATTTGCATTTTTCTTTTTCTTTTTTTTAGCTAAACAAATTGGCATTTGTCTGCATAACATCTGAAAACATCTCTTGTATGCCCATGATACACAAACCATGTTCCTGGAAACAATTTTCAACAAAAATATGGCATTTCAAAGTGCAATTTTTCCCTTTACCACCAGGCTCTGGTATTTGGTTGCAATGCACAGCTCCTTTGCAACGCTTCTTAGCAAGTCTGCAGAAACCTACGCCGTTTAATTGCGTTCAATAAGAGCCTGAAAAGAACCCCGCAAAACTCATTAATTTGAGTAGGCTTTTCATCTTTAGCATATGAAAATTGCTTCAAAACAATGCCTCAAAATGGGAAGGGAGTAGGAAATAAAGAACATAGGAATTCTTTTTTCCTCTCTAATGATAAAGGAACTCAGGGTCAGGCAGGAGAAAATTGATTGGCAGGCAGTTCAGGAATGACAATAGGAAAACCTTTCCTGACACAATGCATAATTAGCCTGTGGAAATCAGCCAATGCTACAAGCTGTTGATAAGCTGTCCTCCAAAAATAGGTTTCCTCCTTTCTTTTCTGCAAAACATTTAAATAGGGAAAATGTCGATCAGCAGCTCTCTCTCATCATAGTTCAATTATCAATGGATAAATTTTATAAATGCCTCACAAAACAGACTGGAGACTCACATAAAGAAAATTAAAAACATAGCCATAAAAATATTGTAAAATATTTGTTTGTTTATTTAAAATCAAGGAAATGAAAAAAAAGACTTAATCAAGAAAGTTTCAGAGAAACAATGAGGTGTAAAAATAACTAAGAAATCTAAGGGCCCTTTCAAACCTCAGCGATCAAGGACATCCAGAGATGCTCTGGAATGGAGCATCCACATAACACACAGCCACTTCTGTCACAGAATGGCTCCACAGAAGAGATGTGCACGAGTATTTGAAAGTTCAAATAGTGAGGTTGGTGGGCACAAGGGAGAGGGCCTTTTCTGTGATGGCCCCTAGACCAGTGGTTCCCAAAGTTGTCTGGGCTACGACCCATCTAATATAAGTTTACCAACTCGGGACCCACCTCTAGGAAATTTAACCGTTACCAATATGAATAAAGGACTTTTCAAATAACAAAGTTTTAATACATTTTTTTATTACTTAATTAAATAATTACATCAAAAAGGTTATTTCAAATACAGTTAAATTTCCTAGAGGTGGGTCCCGACCCACAGTTTGGGAAACCCTGCCCTAGACTATGGAATAGCCTCCTCCTCTCGGTGCGTCAGGCCCCTTCCTTATATATATTAAGGAGGGCGGTGAAGGCGCACCTCTTTACCCTGGCCTTTGGCTGAGCTGATTATATTTCCCACCCAGGCTACACACTATCATTTTAAACATAATGTGTATTGTTTTAAAGTTGTTGAATTTTTAAAGTCTTTTAATGTACATTCTGTTTTAATATGTTGTTTGAAGGTTGTAACCCGCCCAGAGATCTTCAGGTATAGGGTGGGATATAAATGTAAATAAATAAATAAATAAATAAATAAATAAATAAATAAATAAATTTGAATTTGATGACTGATGACATTCAAACTTGAATTGGATTTTCAAAAATCCAAATTTAGGATTCAAATTTGAATTGGATTTGAAAATCTGACACAGATTTTTGAATAATTCAAATGTGTAGATTCGTATCTGTCGCATATGAATCTGTGTGAAAATTATACATATCTTGTGCTTAAAATACGGGATTAAAACTGGATGCCTACGGGATAATATGGAATGCATACGGATTATTATGGGAATGCATACAGGTATATATAATAGATATGAATGTTGTCGACACTCGTAACTTTAAATACGAATCTAACATTTGAATGCACGGATTCGAATGTTACGGATTCGAATCGGACTTTATGACATTCAGATCTTAAATATCCAAATCTACTTGGATTTTATGACATTCAAATCTACTCGGATTCAAATGTCAAAAATACATTTGTGCACATTCCTACATGGAATGCTGTTCCCAGTCACTGTTAGCTGTGGAACACTTTTTAGATCTCCTCCAAGATATCCAAATACAAATAAGTAATATCTGGAAGCAGTATCTAAGAGTGCCTCCAAATGGGATGAAAGCTGAGAATTCCCTTCACAGCCACTTCCTGTCTGGCAGATGTCAATGGGAAGCTGCAAAGGGAATTCACAGCCACTTCCTGATGGACAGATAGGAAGCTTAGAAGCTGCAAAGGAAATTTGCAGCCACTTCCTGTCAGTCAAACAGGAAACTTTGATCACCCACAGTATCCCTGCAGCACTCCTGGAATCTCTGAATTAAAAAGCTGCTGTTTAATCAGCAGCTTTTTAGTGTGTGTGTGTGTGTGGGAGTTTCAGAGGATACTGTGGGCCATCAAAACTGCAAAGTCTCTTTGCTGCTTTGCTGCATGTCTTGAAGCACCCATGGTGATTGACTGCAAGGCAGTCAATGAGGATGATTGGAAGAGTTATCAGAGGTTTTCCTATCAATATGGGTGTCTCTAGACAGCAGTTCAAAATCCCGCTATTAAGTGATACTCCAGAATCAACCTATTCTGGAGCAATCAATTGTTGTCCAGACAGCTGGGTAACAGCAGTGAGCAAGTGAACAGACTTAACTGCCTGGATGCCCTATGCCCCAAAATGCACAATCATCTATGTGCTGCATCCATCAAGATGGCAGGTCCTGGGAGCGGTGTCCAGACAGGTAAGTTAACATCATTTTGAGGTAAAAAGCAGGGGCAGAATCCTGGGATACTAGTGAGTTTCATGCCCTCTCTGGAGGCACCCAAGGTGTTCAAGCACTCAAAAGTGCACTTATGGTAGCACAGCAGGTGGATGAGTATGGGTACTTGAGGTCCAGCACAGCTAACACTCCATGGATGAACAGGGATATACAGAAAGCACATTCATGGTGCAATAAAGGTACAGTGTGAATCATGTCATACTTGAAGAAGAACAAATTCTTGTTGCTGTTGTTTTTTAAAAAAGAGCTGACAAGCCTAGCTGTTGAAGGTGGATCTAGAAAAATTATAGTTCCATTCTCTCTAGAGAGTTTTAAGAGATTCTAATTTCCATTATGAAAGCAATGAAATATTGTAACAGGAAATCATTGAACTAAGTACTTTGTTCCTAGCATCACTTCTCTCAGAAGCCTAATAAAATAGATGCTCTGGGGGGAAATGCAAACTTTATCTATCAATAGGATGCATTCACATCAGGAAAATATGGAACATATAATGAGCATATTCTCTTTAATTGCCATAAGATGCAGCAAGATGGCTAATAGAGAGACAGATAGTCTTTTCCAGATGTGAGCATTCCTATTGGCCAAAAAAGAGTTGTAGAAATACATAAACTCCTTACATGCCTGATTTCTAGATTGCCTGTTTACGATTCTCTACTTAGGTTTGCATAAAAGTCAAATCGATGAAACCAAATAATCATATCCCATATGGGAATTATAAGTCCTTTGAAAGTGAACCTTCCCATGGCACCCAAGAGTCCAAAATTCTTTTCTGAGGCCCCAGGACAACTGTTCATGCACAGTTTTTATGAAGCCAGAACGGATGCTCTTAGAGCACTATTTTCAAGATTCTCATAGTTTCCCTTCCAAATTTAGTTTCTCACCAAGTAAGTTGGCTATCCACAATGAGTGAAGGGGTTGTTCCAAATATTGGCTATCAGCAGCTACTAGTCTCCAGAGCAGAGCAAGCTGGGTCATGTTGATGAGGCTCTTTGAGAAGCTGATTAGCCACTATGGAAGCAGAAGGCTCAAGATGGGTCATGGATTGAAAAGTCTTTTCATACATATCATTTACAGTGCATTCTGCCACTGCCATAGCTCTACTAGAATAGGCTAATGCCTCCCTGGAGCAATGGTTAGGCAGCCAGACTCTTATCTGGGAACACTGGGTTCAATTCCTTGCTCTCCCATTAAGCCAGCTGGGCTAGTCACCTTGGGCTAGTCACAGCTCTCTTCTGAGCTCTCACAGCCCCACCTACCTTACAAGGTGTTCCGCTGTGAAGAGAAGAATAGAAAGCTTTGTCAGCCACTTTGAGTCCCCTTAAATGGGTGAGAAAATGGGGTAGAAAAGCCAGCTCCTCCTCCTCCTCCTTCTCTTCTTCTTCTACCGAGAAAGACTAATTGCCTTACAGAAATCAGTCTCTGCACTCTCTTCCAAGTTTGGAGCAGCAAGTGGGCATAGTGGTGGGATCACAATGGCAGTGCCTGAGTATGTGGCAGATATTGCCTTAGATGTTTCCATGGCAATCTTGCTTGCCCTGCCCTAGCCATTCACACTTTGAGTGCTGCTGACCCAGTATGGGTTTTTTTCCAGAACTGAAAGTGTAAATGGCTGCTGCTGCATTGAGTCTTTACCAGCCTAATATGGTGTTGTTATACCAGGCTGGGAAATGTGAATCCACCCTGACCCAGTGAGGTCTTATGTTCTTAGGCTATGTTCATATTAGCAGCCACATACAACCAGTATGCCTATAACGTTTTGTTTTCTCATTTTTTTAATTTTTCAGTCTAAGTCTAGGCTGATAGAGCTGAAAGCAAAGGAAGTTTTTCTTTTCTTTTCAAAGAGGTCATGATTCATTCAAAAATACATCATATTTAGCTGGTTTACAACAGCACTTGGCTCAGATCCCTATGGGACAGTACATTTTCACACTCCCACCTCCAATGGTCTCCTGTGTGATTCTTGCTGGTGCAATCTAGCAGGGCTGGGTCAGGCTGGAGCTGTCTCAGTTGCAGGAATGGATACAAAGTACTGTGATAAGTCTTCTGCATCAGGAAGGACCTGCCTGTGCCCTAAGATATGGAGGGGAGGCCCTCCTGGTTGTACCACCACTCACAGTAACAAAAAGTGTGGGCACCCAGGATAGGGCCTTTTCAGCAGTGGCTCCCAGACTATGGAATAGTCTCCCCCAAGGTGTGTGAGGCACCTTCACTCTATGTGTTCAGACACGCTGTGAGGATCCACCTCTTTACCCTGGCCTTTGGCTAAATAAAAGAACAGCCTTTTCTCCCCAAATTCAGACACTACAATGGTTTTAATATTTTAAATGTGTTATGGGTTTTAATGTGTTGATTTTATATGTTGTAACCCACCCTGAGACCCTTGGGTACAGGGAGGCATAAAAATGCAAAAATAAATAGACAGACAGACAGACAGACAGACAGACAGACAGACAGACAGACAGACAGGTATTTAAACTAGCCTGGATAGGAACTTCAGTATTGTGAGAGGATTTCTCCATTGCATTGAGGTTTCCAGGCTCAGGAGTCACCACAAGGTGCGCAGAGTGTGTTCATAATGTCTCCTTCTACAGCGGTGGTTCATGTGCATTTTATATCCTACCTCAGCTCCATCTTGATCTCAGGGGGATGCAACTTTATATATTAATGGGTGAATTGTTAAGAATGTTTCACACAATTCTCTTTCTCCTTTCCCCTTTGGGACATACTCCCTGCCTTTTTTTCTCCCTCTCTGTACACCTCATCTGCTTTCCATGAGAAGAGAACTCTCTCAAGCAGCTCCCAAACCTCCCAGGAAGAGCTTCTATTTTTACGCACATTGTGTAGCATAAGTGCCAATTTCTTTACAGTTTCACACTTTATTTCCTTCAGAACCCCCTGAAGGATTTCACTAGTCTTGGTGATTTACGGTGAGGGAATTTCTCAAGTTGCTCAATGGCTTCCTCTTGAGGAACTCTGATCTCTGAAGAGGCTTCCTGGGAATTAAGTGCAAGAGGGAGAGAGACCAAAATTTCATTTCTTTGACAGTCGTAGTTGTGAGGCCTAATCAAAAATTCACTCCACTTCTTCTGGTGATTTCCTGACTTGTCAGAAACATTATGCTTTGTCCATAAGGCTTGCAATACAGGCCTAAGAAGGCTGAAGCTGCTAGCAAACTAGAATCAACTCTCCTAGGGCTGGCTTCTTGAATAGATAGAAGGGCTATAACATCTTTAATAGCTGTGTAGAAAAGGGAATTTCAATAGATGTAGCTTATAATACATACAGTATTTGCTGAAATATCCTCATTTGTACAACTATTGAATGTGCCAGAGCGCTGCCCTTTTTTCCCTCTATTGCAACCTTACTGCAGACTTTTCAACTAATGAAAACCGATTCACCTTTTTCAGATTTAACTCCAGTTAGACAAAGATTCCGAATCGGCTTCACCTGCTGTAAAGGCTCTTTCCCCAGGCGTTTTAATTAAATGTTTTATTATATAGGTTCTATATGGAGTCTCTTTTTAAAAAAAGATTTTAAAATGTGTTACAAGTATTGCTTAGCTTTTACTTTTTTAGTAATATTTGATGTGATACATTTTTGCCAATTTTCTTTATCACCTAATATGCTTTTGATGAAGGATAATCTAAAAAATGTTTCAGGCTAGGAACGTGCACAGAAAAAAAAAATGCATGTTTGTTTCCCTGTCAAAGAGAAAGTGATTATTTGTTTTGCTGCTGAATCATTTCATCGAAGAGTGACAACCACAAAAGTGAATGTCAAATTCTGGGGAAAATCTGGGGAAAGAAAACCCATTTCAACAGGGTTTTCCTGGCTGACTCAGATTAAAGCCAAGCCAAGGAGGAGAGCTGGTGGCTCGAGGCTGCTGCAACAAGCCTGAGCAGGAAGGAGGGAAGGAAAAGGGCTGCGGTGGCATGATCGTCTCCCTCCCTCGCAGCCAGGCTGGGCTACACTAGGGTGGCACGACAAGGAGCAGGCAGGCAGGTAGGCAGGCGGTGTCGGGCTGCAGGCAGGGGGCCCGGGGAAGGATTCCTTATCCTGCTCCCCCAGGAAAGAGGAGATCCAGCGAGGTGAGCGAGCAAGGGGGGTTGCATGGCTGCCTTCCTTCCTTTTCCCTCCCCCTGCCTTCTGCCCGATGCTGTCACATCCTAGGGGCGGCTTCCCCTCCATGCACCCCCTTGCTGACTTACCCCACTTACCCTGGCCACCGGCTGTCCTCCTTTGCTCTGGGACTTTAGGAGAAGGAGGAGGAGGCTGGCAGCGATGGTGGCTTGCCATGCCATGCTGCTCACAGGTGTGCTTGTGAGCATCTGCAGGTTCTGTTTGGGAACAGCCTGACACACACTCAGTGCAGTTCCCGGCCTCCAAACCATAACCTGAAGCAGAACCCCTATTACTCCAGATCAGAGTAATAAGGGTTCACTCTGGGTTCGCTGTAGGTGGGAACACAACCTTAGAGAAATCCACTGTGTTAGGACATAGGAAAAGGCCTTCTCAGCTGTGGCACCCTATTTATGGAATGCCCTTCCCTTGGTGGCCTGATTAGCTCCAACTCTTCTAACTTTTAGGCACCAAGTAAAGACCTGGCTCTTTATTAAAGCCTTTGGACATTAATTCACTCAAGCACTATTTTAATTTTAACTTTAGCTTTAACTAACAATGCTGTTTAGTATATATTTAATGTCTTGTTTGTATATGGGTCTTTTATTGTAAGCCACTCAGAGATCTTAGGATATGGGGTGGATATAAACATTTTAAATAAATAAAACAATTCATTTGCTCTGCCAAAGAACCTGTATTTCTTTGGACAAATTGCTACTGGTTAGTCCAACCCTACTTCCTTGGGGGAATAGAGTGGCATAATTATATGGAAAATAAATAAATGAACTGTGTATTACTTTCAGTTCAATCTTCTTCAAATTTAAGTGAAGTATGACATGCCTAATAAATACCAAAGTGCAGTGTGACATGGCTAATGCTAATAAAGTATGATTTATAAATTGTCTTAATTTTTTTTCTATTTTAGGAAGGCAAGAAAAAGGCTGTTTCTTTTCAGGACAGAATGATAGGCAGAAGAATTTCAGCAAACCTTGCAGTATAATCTACCTATGTCCATAGAAATCTTTTTGACCTTCTTGATTAGACATGTAGGTATCATTATTCAAGTTTTAATAACACTAAAGGACAAATAAATTATTTAAGAAGGAGATCAGTTCCTCCACTAGCCAGTTTGGTCTAGTGGTTAGGACTCCCATCTGGGAATACCAGGTTTAATTCCACCCTCCTCCACAAAGCCAGCTGGGTGACCTTGGGCTAGTCACAGCTCTCTTCTGAGCTCTCAGAACCCCACCCACTTCACAGGGTGCCTGTTGTGGGGAGAAGAATAGAAAGCTTTGTTAGCTCCAACTATTTCAAACATTCCCTATAAATTAACCCCTCCAGACTCACATCCACTTGAATTGTCCTTAATGAACTTCTTCCACGGCTACTATATCTTTTTTAAAGATGTGCAGCAATACAACTGTATTTAATATTGCATACAACATGCCTTCTTATATAGGTACATTTTGAAACATTATCCATTTCTATATTTTATTTTTTAAAGTAAATTGATCTGCCTTGAAGGACTTGGTTTATCATGTCGATGTCCTAATGAAATATTGTACCAGTGCCTTTTTGTGCTTTCTTCTTTGTGATTGAATTCCAGAAGAATCTTCTACTATTGGAGGTAAGAGAGAAAGGATCCTCCTATGGATGTTCATGAATATTCATAATTTTTGCTATTCGGACGAATTTGGATGAATTCAGACATTTATATACGAATTGAATACTATGACATTCATTCATTGAAATTCGTACGGATGTGAACATTTTGGAACATTTGTATGAAGCTTCAGAATATTCATGAAATGGGGAGGTGGGAAAGCAGCTGTGCTGGTCACATCTGCATTGGATCCAGAGTGAATTCAACATTGTTTGAGAGTGGATTCAGGTTGGATTTGATGCTTTCAGAGTGGATATGTTACAGGATACATATATGTTCATATCAGATATGTATTGGATATATACAGTATACATTCATATCAGATACTCATACAAATGCGTATGAATACATTTGTATCAAATAGAATCCTACCACATTAGAAGGAGATCTATTTGAATGGATACAAATTTACTTACATTCGATTCAATACGAATTGAATGCAACCCCCCCTCCCATCTGTAGATCCTCCTCCTCTATCTATGTGTGTGTCCAGTCTGGGGGATACTTCATGTTCTGACGCACAGTCGGTGCATGGACATCACACTTGATGATCAATACTTCATAGCACTGGCACATTATGCTGCTGCTACTATGGCTTTACCTGCTGCGGATTGATCAACACTTGCTCTGCAGTATCAGGTAAATGTGAAGTTTCCAGCCATCCTGACAGGACAGCAAGAAACAGCAAAGCAGAGCTGAACCTCCCATTGGCTCCTGCTCACACGTGATGCACACATTGCCACACGTGAAACGGAAGTCTCGCAGTTGCCAAGGAGGGAACTGCAGATCTCCGTTTGGAGTGGGGACAATGAGTTGTCGCTTCGCAGCCAGGTAAGCTGTGAATTTTTATATTACTGCAGATTTTTATCTGGTAGTCTGAAAGGGACCTATATTCCATGACATGTCCCCACCAAGATGTCTCGCCCCTTTCCGCATTCTAAGGGAAGCCTAGAAATCCCAGCTTGGGCCATGATGTTGGATAACATGAAATCAGACTAAATCAACAATTCAAATACCATTTTGTGGATTGTCAATTAGAATCAGCTGCCACTGCTCTAACTCTCAAAGACAACCTAATTAGCAATTCTTTGAACTGTACAAAAGTTGTCTTACTGGGTGCAAATGAAATTCATTTGACATGGAGCCAGTTAAAAGGTGACGAAGCCTTCCTGCATTTCCGATAGAAGAAACCAAGGGGGAGGGAAAACCTTGACAACTTCCATCTGTTCAACGCAGGCTGGCAAAAAACACTGCAGTTTGCCTGAGATAATTCAGCCATTCATTCCAATGAGCCCAAGAATAGAATGTTGACATATGATTTCCCTTATATATCAAAAATATCCAGTAGTAAAGCTGTAAGTATGTGTGCCTTTGAACGCAAGAGACCACTTCAATAGTGAGGCTGGTGGGGACCTGGGAGAGAGCCTTTTCTGTGATGGCCCCCAGAATATGGAATAGCTTCCCTCTTGAGGTGTGTCATGCCCCTTCCTTATATATATTTAGGAAGGTAGTGAGGATGCACCTTTTTGACAGCATTGGCCAGCTACCCTCGCAAGGCTTCCAGGGAAATGTAGGCAGCGGCGCACCTAGACTCAATGGACGCTGGCCGTGCTGCTCTCACAGTCGCCCCACCAGCGACTAGGTAAGCACCCCAAAAGTGGCCATGGGTGGGGTGCGGGGTGGCAGCTGCAGCTTTCCCTGGAAAGAGAAGGGGCCATGGCCCTTTTTCTTCCAAGGGGAAAGACCCAATCGGCTGTGAAACCTTGGAGGGGGGGAGGGGGGTTTCTACTTTGGCTTCTCTGGCAAAGATAAGGGATCATGCCCACTTTTCCTGCCAGGGCAAAGCCAGGGAGGGCGGCAGCCGGCCGCGCCATGGCCAGCTGTCAAACAGGGAGCATGCTCTCTCCCTGTTTAACAACTGGGCATGTGCTGGCAATCCGGCTTTTCCACCTCCGGTGCGGAAACGTTCGTTTCCAAACCGTTTTCAGGGGGAAAGCCAGATGTAAGACCTGATTTTTTCAGGTCTTACATCTGGGTAGGATTTCGGCGGCAAAAACGGTTTAAACAACCGTTTTTGCCTGCCGATATGTGGACGTGGCTTCCTCAAAGGGGTCCTAATTCCGTCCCCTCTGCGGAAGGCAGGTCTAAATTCGTTCCACATCTGACTCTAAATCCATTTTTAGAGCCAGTGCTGAAAGGCCCCTAGTGTTCTCAGCCCTCTGCTGATTCACATTAAAGGGCAGAAAATGTATTTCAGAACTGCATTTTCTGGTCTTTAAAGAAGTGAGATTGTTACAGATATAATCTGTAATTTCTATATTAAATGTGTACAGCTTTATGGGACCATTGCTAAAACCATAGCATTTGACCTTAGGCTCCATAAAAAAACTAATCAGACTACCACATAAACATGACTCTTGGAGTTGCCTCCTTCTTTTTGTATATCTGATGGGTTTAAGTTGACTTGCATTGTAAGCTGTTTGCATTGTAAATAAAACAAGAGTTCTCTCAAGATTCTGAGGTGAAATATTTAAAAGTAAATATTAAGCAAAAGGTTTCATTTTAATTAGCATCTTTAATTTGGTTTCTGAAGTAAATGAAACAGACCCCCAGGGTTATCGAGTCCAACCCTCTGCTCAAATCAGGATTTCCTAAACCATCCCAGACAGATGTAGGTCCAGACTCTGCTTGAAGCCCTCAAGTGAAGGTCTTCTGAAGTTGGGCTGAGGGGGGGGGGGGGGAATGTACACAATTATATTTTTAGAATATAAAAGGAGAATGTTTTAGATCAAGTTAGTAGGAGTAAGGATTATAGAAGAGAAGAGAAAATGAAGATTTATATCCTGCCAGGTGACTTCTTCTGCTTTCTTCTGGACAGATAATATGGATCAACTGCCAGTTGCTTGTCTGTTAAACCAAACCCATTGTCTTTAAAAAGTCTCAAAGCCTCTGCACATGTACAGAGTGCTAGAGCACATTTGGTAACAAGATGTGAATACCAGCACATGGAAGCTAGTACCTCTAACTCACTTTTGAGCTGCTCTTATTTTACAGAGTGTGGATCTAACCTATGAAATGCTATTGCAAACCAATAATGAAATACAAGTTATTTACCATCTTAGAGACATGATTTGAAGTCAGCCTTCTTTTAATGGACTCAGTGCCCAGGTGAATTATAAGCTATTTAGAAAAGAAAAGAAATCATCTCAGCCCTGGGACATTGTGATGGCTTCAAACTGGCATCTTATTGTCTTGTGTTTTACAATAGTAAGTGTTTGGAAGGCCAGTCCCAGTGATGTGGCTTGTCTTACCTTGGGGGCTTTCTATTCTAATCCAAAAGCCTGAGGCAAGTTTCTTGTGTTCAGAACACAAGGGTAATGCATACAATGAAGATTTAAAGTCAATGGGTTTTGCACAGTGCTTGCATTTGCAAAGAGCAAATGAGTTATTTTCTGGTAAGATTCCTCTTTGTTATTCCTCCAGCTATATCTGCCTACCAGCATATTTCTATTTGCTGTTGCCCAGACACTGAGCACTTTCCTTAAGCAGCTCCATGTAACTTACTTTACAAGGATTGGCCCAAAGACAAAAGCATCCATTCAAATCAATGACCATCAAAGAGTGATTGTTAATTCAGATGGCATCTTCTTCTGCAAAATTCTCATGGGAGCACGGCAATTTGTTGCTTTTTGCAAATCCCTGTAAAATAAAAATAAAAGTGTTGAAAGTACAATTGTATGCCTGGTTTGTGATCCTGCTCTATTTCTTGCCACCTTGTGGTTGTTCTGGGTAACTTGCTATTGATCCCTTTGCAGTGCACGGCAATGGAGTGGAGTTATAAATGGGTGAGTAATATTTTAGAAAGCTAAGTGAAATCTCTTTTCATTTGGATGCAGTTGGAAGCTGCTGCAGTTCAGTGGTGGAATAATTGCCTGTAAAGCAGAGGGTTGCAATTTTAAACCCTGGCATCTCGCTAGAAGAAGGTAACAGAAAACTGCTTATGTCTTTTGCAAGAAAACTGCATGGATGCTTCCACAGAATCACTAGGAGTCAAGCCTGAAGAGTCACCAGAAGTCAGTCCTGACTTAATGGTGCCTAGCAGCAATGACAAGCTGTTATTGCAATAAATCAAATTGGTTGACTCAGGAGCTAAATTTAACAAAATTTCAATAACTCTGCTGAATTGGGGTGGTGATGGAGTTTCAGCAAAGCTAGTTCCTATTCCTAGAAATGCTCCAGGAAAAGAACACAGATATGATGGAGACCTCTGCCCAAGGTTCTTGGGGTCTTTCTGCACTTATCCTTAAGCCAGTTCAGGAGGGGGCCCAGATACTTCCCTTCCACATGGTGGATGGGCTTAAGATGAAGCCCCACTCCCTATTAGCATGTTGTGTCTGCATTGGATGTAAGGTAGCCCAGTCTAAGCAGCCAAAATGGCCACGTAGACCGAGATACCAGTAGTAGTGTATGAATGTGTTTTTTGTATTTGCTTTGTATCTAATTGAAAGCAAGAAAATTTGTATTCTTTCAAATAAATCCCTCCAAATGTGGTAGGATTCGAATTCAGTATGATTGTTCCATATGAATTTGATTCAAATGTTAGATATGAATCCCATATGAATCTGATTCAAATGTATCAAAACATTCCATTTGAATTTGAATGTATTCTTCTAACATCCTAACATTCGATTCAAACTGGAATGTCTGAATTTGGCCAAATTTGGCCAAACTTTGAATGTTATTAATATTTGTGCACAACCCTAACCAGTAGACCTGTTTAACAGATCTAGCAGTGGCCCAGGGACCAGTAGAATGGAACAGGGCATGTGGAAGGGCACACATCTCTCTGTTCCAGTCTGACAGAGGAACCCATTTCAGCAGTGCACCAAATTGTGCCACTGAGATGTCCTCCCCTGGTACCCTGGGGCCAGGAAACTTTAGTTCCTAACCATCAGGGAATCTGGAAGCTGACTCTGAAGCTCATGGAGAATCAGTCTTAGATTGGAAGCTACACTTACAGGTGGGAGATTTTAAGGATCTGTATTGATTGGACTTGGAGCTATGGGAAGCTTGTGCTGATACAAATATTCATTTCCACAGAATTTACAGTCTTTTTTGTTTTTTGGTTCTCTCAAATATGCTTGAATGAAGAAAGAGCTTGTACCAATATGAATGTATGCATTTTATTTATGCACAGATATTGCACATATATAAATAGTGACATGACTGAACAAAAATTGGGTGTTCAGTTGAACAGCAAACCAGTTAACTGAATAAACAATATTATTCATTCATTTCCAAACTTATTCAAAAACAAAAAAATACTTTCTCCCACTAAAAAACCACTTTCAAGGCCAAAAAAATATAGGAAACACAAAACTGATTGATTTGTTTGTATTTGAGATCAACACACTGGTTTGGTTCAGTCAAATCTCCAAATATTCAAACAACCATATGTTTGGTTCAATATGAACATTTGTGAACATGAACTGTCTGATCAAATTTTTCACTATGAATTGAACTTTGCACATCCCTAGACTGGAAACATGTAGACTGTTTTGAACTTTGGTGCTGGAAAAGGCTCCTAAGGAAATAATGGGTAGCTAGAAAGATCAAGAACTTGATTCAAGACCAAATAAAATAAAAATATTCATTTGAAGGACAAATGAAAAGGCTTAAACTGTCATAATAAGACCAAACTCAGTGGAAAATATAATCTTTGGGAAAGTAGAAAATAAGAGCTACTGGATCAGGCCACAACCCATCTAGTCCAGCATCCTGACCCTTCAGGATCTCAAGCAAAAGACAAGGGCAAAACCTTCACCTGCTCTTGAATCCCAGCAAATGGCCTTTAGAATCATCCTGTCTGTCTCCCCAGAGGAAGGAGAGAACAGCCAATTGGTAGGTGGATAGATTCAATTATGACAGCAATGAAAACAGTACTGGAAGACCTAGGAAAGATCACATAAGACCAGACAATAAAGTCAAACTTTATTGTCACCAAGAGGCAGGTACAATTAGGTGTCATCAAGCAAGTAAATGTACATAAAATTAGTGCTGCTGATGCAAGACTTGGATCATTGAAACTTAGCCAGTATTTGACTATGTGCTGACTGTATGAATCATTGCCATTATGGAGGAAATTGCTTTGCTCTGGCAAAGGTGTCAGTGTTCATGTGTAGTGTCATTGCCACAGAGACTGGGTGATGCAGGGCACCACTGACCCTGTGCTACCAGTTACATGTTCCCTCTGCACATCCTCCATCCTGAAGAGGTGCATATGGAGCATGCTCGGCTATCCTAGCCCAGCTGCTAGTATAGGTGTGGAACAGTTTTAACTGCTCTACACCTGTATGCATGGGGGACATTCCAGCATGCATGGAGCCATTTCTAGCACAGAAGTGTCCTGGGACTCACCACTAAGGTAAGTGCAAAAAGCCTCTAAGAGACAAAGAGCTTGTTTGCACCTGGCATTATGCTAGAATATATCCTGGAATGGGGGCCTGCAGTCCAGGGGTATTTTTCCACTGTCACTAGAAGTACCCATTAATGGCTACTTAATGGCATTTTTGTACCCATTAATGGGTACTTAATGGGTACTTCTAGTGACAGTGGAAAAACACCCCAGAATCAGCATTAGCATGTGGACCACAGAGCCTTATCCTGGGATATGGCCAAGTGCAAACAGGCCCAAATGTGCATGCACACAGAGGTTGGCATTGGTCTTCATGTGCAAACTACCTAGTGTGGAATCATATGATAAAAGTGCAGCTGGGAAAATCGGTATCCAACTGGTTATAATATTGAAATTCCTTTGGATAAATATGTGGCCTCATCACAGTAGGGATATTCGAAAATTCAAAAATCCTATTTGAATCTGTCAAATATCAGTATTCAAATTCAAATCAGATTTTCAAACATCCAAATTCACACATTTGATCAAATTTTGGATGTTTGAAAATCTGATATGGATTTTTGAATAATTCGACTGAATAGATCCATATATATCACATCTGAACATTGTGTTTATTTGTGCTTATAATGCGGGATGAAAACGGGATGCATACGGGACAATAACAGGATGTGCTCAAATTCGAAAATCAAATACAAATGTTGCTGACTTTTGTATTTTCAAGTTTGAATCGGATTTTTGATAGTATTGATTCGGATAATTCGGATTCGAATCGGAGTTCTGAAAATCCTTATTTTTAAAAAAATCAAATCGAATGGAATATTTAAATATTCAAATCGACTCAAATTTTAATGCAAAAAATGCATTCATGAACACCACTACATCACAGTGGTTTCACAACGTTCAGGACTCCAGGACAATGCAGAAGGCAAGGCTTCAGCTGAAGACCTCATTTTCATTGCCCTAAACTATGCTTTGATTCACAATGGATCAAAATATTATCTGGGGATATGAAGGCAAATGTTCCAATTTCCCATCAGCCCAAGTCAAAAATGGCTTACAAACTACCAGGAAGCACATGTTCAAATACAAGCATTTATTGCCAGTGAGGTTTTTTTTTTTTTTTAATAAATTAAATAAATTAAATACAGTGGTACCTCGACATACAAGTGCCCTGACATACAAGTGTTTTGAGATACAAGCCGCTGAGAGAGTGATATTTTGCTTTGAGATGAGAGCAAGATTTGAGATACGAGTATGTAAATACAGTACAGTACATAACAAAAACAACTAAGGTGGTGTTTTGGGAGCTGGAATGGATTAATGGGAAAATTGCTTTGAGATACGAGCGATTTGACATAAGAGCAAGGTTACGGAATGAATTAAACTCGTATGTCAAGGTACCACTGTAATCTTTAAATAATATGTGTTTGTTCTCTAGTTTTAGTGGAAGCTGAAGTAAGGTGGGAAGTAATCTTTTATTACAAAAATAAATAAAGGATGTATATTGGTCTCTCCACTGCTGTTACTCTTTTAATTAACTATCTGAACTGGAAGTCCAATCACCTGAATTTCTGTCTACAAGCTGGTTCCCTCCTCCCCTTCTGCCTGATGAGGAAAACTTGTATGTCTGCTCCCAAGACAGACCAAAAGATAATCTTCTCTTTCACTTACTTTAATATCCACCAGCCACCCATTTATCTCTCTGACATGATTGAAATTGGCCTGGGCGTACCTCAGGAGGCTGTGCTGGTGAGTTATATATGCACTGGGCTCTTCTTAGTGGGGGCAAAAGTTCAGCTGCAAAAAAAAATAAAAAATGTAAAGCATGTACCCAATTTTCTCATGTGCTGACCTGCTGATTCATTCCACGGTAGGTTTCACCTGCTTAGAGCTCCCAAATCTTGAGATATGAATTTGTCTTCTTATCCTTAAAAGTGCAGTGCCCAGGCTTGCTTTGGACATGGTAGTGGACCTTGGTGAGTTCAGAGGGGTCTAAAAGTGAGACAGGTGGTTGTTCAAATTATGTCTGCCTGCCTCTCTGTCTCTGTCTCTCTATATATATCATCAAGCCCTTCCCAGGGGCAGGAGAACAGCACAGAGGAAAAAGAAGAAACCAGTGTACACCATCAGCCCTTGAGGAATAAACTGGGGGAAGGATGTGTGGGATACCATGGCCAGAGCTAACAGAGGGGGCAGAGCAGTGAAGGGAGCTGGGAGCAGGGCCTTCTTGGTGGTGGCCTCCAGCCTATGGGACAGCTTCCTCCCTCAGGGGTGCTGGATGCCTTCACTGTAGAGGATTAGTGAAGAGGCCCCCATATTCCCTTCCAAGTGCCCCATGGATCCCCCCTGAGCAGGAAAGGTCACCCTGCCCATCTGCTAAAGCTGGGGACACCCTTACCACCCTGAAACTATAGAGAAGAGCAATATAGAAATCCTATAACAAACAAACAAATAAGTTTAAAGTAGAACTGGAAGTTTTTCTTTAGTTAAGTTTTTTTTTAACTACAACTACAAAACTGAAAGTCGCTGCTTGTCTTGTATAAAAGTGCATCTACAAATATATTACAAGCAATGGAAAGGCTTAATCGGTTTTCATTATAGCTCTACCCATTAAAGAACTGAGAGAATACATTATATATCATATGATCAATAAAGTAAAATGACTTGCATTTCAATATTTAGAATTTATTTCAACTCAAGGCTATAAAATATTTTGCAATTTCAGATTTTAAAATCATGATCTGATAATTCCGCTGCAACTTGCATTATAATGTGTTTTGTGTCTAAATGAAATGTGTAGTCCTTGACAGGGCAGGGAAGAAAGGGTATTTTAATTTTCGTATGTTAAAAGACAAGTTCTTATTTAATTTGTTGTTAACCAGTCCCCAATTTGACCTCTGCCTAAAGAAGAAGCCTGTCTATGTATTTAAAGGTGCCATATTTAAAGAAGTGTCTCCAATTTATTTTTGGTGACAGATAATATCAAGGCCACTATTGGTCAATTAACAATGAGGATGTGATCAGGCACACATAAAGAGGTGCCCCCTGAAAGAACTGGAATTCAGGATGTCACACATTTTGCCCCTGCAGGTGTCTTACCGTGTCTTAAACTCTTTAAAGGGTTGGCCTTTCATTATACTGAGAGTATTAAGACTGAAGGGTTTTTTCCCCCATTGCACTGGGCTGGGAGGGAACAAATTCTGCTGGCAAGAACCAATCAAGGCCATGAAAACTTGAGCCAGTGGCAACCAATGAGTGTTGAGTACTAGTAGTTGGGGAGGGGGTGCCATACTTTGAAGCCAAGGAACAGCAATGTCTTGAAATATGATGTAGAATTATTCTCATTGCACTGTGGGATTGACTTCAGAGAATGCGGATTCAAGTGTCTGTGTGGTTCTGGGACCATTGTTAGTCCAACATCCAGCTGGTTGCTGGTTTGATGCTGGCCCAATCATAGATAATACTTCAGGAGACAAAGAGTCGGCCAGCTGTTAGACAGATGGTTCACTCGGCTTTAATTGTAAAGAGTTCTCAATGCAATGCTTCGTGAAAACATTTGGGATACCTGCCTGCCTCATGGCAACCAAAACATTTCTTATTTGAGATACAGTTCTGTCCCATAATCATGGAATTGCTCTTTTGAGGACACAAATCTACCCCACCTGATGTATATTTCATAATTATCCATGAATACTGGCTATGGGTAAGGAGTGAGGAAAGGATCTTAACAAACAGAGGGGAAATTGGAATCCTCCACTGAGAAAAACAAATATAGTGGGAAAGTACTAGCCCACCGTTATCCCTTTCATGTCTCATTCAGGCTGGGTCAGTGATGGAAACGCACATGAAAGCTCATGGCAGTCCCTAGGGGCTCAAGAGAAGGCAGCGTCAAACAGTCCAAGGTCAGAGGAAACCAGAAGTTCAGCAGGGTCGAATAACAAAGACCAGGAATCAGGTTTCACAGGCAATACACAGATGGGGGTTGCACGGATAGACAGTTGTTGTTTGCCACACTGAGGCCAGCGAGGGTGGGACTTAAGTAGGCGACTCAGCTCCACACCTTTTGTGGCTCAGATGTGCAAGATGCCGAAATCTCCTAAGCTACTGCTTCTCTTGCCTGAGCAGACGGAGGGAAGGGCGTGGCTGAGGCTGGGTGTTCGAGCAATCCTTCTCAGATGTTCCTGACTGTGCCCCCAGATCTGGCCCCTGACTCTCAATGTCTAAGCTGCTCTGCTCGCCTTGCTGCTTGTCCACAGAAGAGGAGGCTGGGATGACAGGACAGGGCATGACAATCCTGTTTTTGTTACGCAAGTAGTTTGGAGAGTCTTAGACTGTCCTACACTAATACATGAATTTTCCCATAAACAAAACATGAACAGAGGTGGGTACGAAAGTCTTTTTATTTATTTATTTATTTTGCATTTGATTCCTATTGAATTGAATGCAAGAAAATTTGTATTCATTCGAATAGATCCCCTTCTAATGTGGTAGTATACAATCTGATACCAATGTTCAATCACGTATGAATGCCTACGAACAGCATACAGATCCTGTATTGTATTTATTCTATTTATTATTTATACTTCTATCCCGCCCTATACCCGAAGGTCTCAGGGCGAGTAACATGGCTTAAAATTCAGCACATTAACACAAAACAATATGTATTAAAACAGTAATATCTACAACAACATTTAAAATCCAAGATGTAAAAAAACCCAAATATATATTAAAAACAGTACTGCCTAAAAGTGTGTATGTGGGGGGAATGTAACCACATGTAGCTGAAGGCATACAGGTCCCATACAAATGCATACAAATAGCATATGAATCCCATATACGAATCTCATATAAATTTTCATACAAATCCACCTCCCGGGTTCACAAATGTAAGAAAGCTTCATATGAATGTTCTGAACCATTCAATTAGAATTAGAACTTCACCCTTCTAAAGTGTCAACATTTGATCCTAATCCAAATTTCCCTAAGTCAAATTTGTATGAATAACAAATAATATGAATATTCATACACATCCCTATTAGATATATTTTGTTTTTTCAGATTTGTGAACTAATCATTGATTGGAAATTTTGGGTAATCTACAAATGCGGTGTAATGTTTGTATAGCTTGATCCAGAAAGCTACTTAAAACAGTTGGAAGTGCCAAGTCTGAAGCAGATTTCTGAATGAGAATATTTATGTATGTATTTATTTTAATCTGGAGAAATGTTGTATTCTCCGTGACATATGCTAGTGTGGAGGAAACAAGTTAGTCTGTGTGGACTGTGTATCAGCAACATTTCTTAGTCTTAAGAAAGAGTTAGACAAATTTGTGGAGGACAAGACCTGATGAGCAAATAAAATCCATCATTGTGTGGTTGGCCAGATATTTGCTACTTCTGGCTTATAAGACCCTGGTTGTATCCATAAATAGAAGCAAGGTGAAGACATGCTGCATTTTCTTCTTTTTATCCTGTATCTAATAGAAAATAGGAAGACTGGGCCACAGATGGTTTTTAACATGAACAAAAATGTGTGAATATGGAAAACATCACACAGTTGTCCGGAAGAATGACAGCCATTCCTTTGTGATATTTCTTGTGGCAAGGCTACACAGATGGTGTCAGCTTATCAGCTGGACAGTAACAGTACATAAACCCATGCTTACAGTCATTGCCTTGGCAGGGAAAGTTGAAAGGAAGGCCACTATTTATGCACACAGTTGTCAAATTTCTAAGCTCTACCCTCCAGCATACATTGCAAACCCATCTCCTGCACAGCAGGGACAATTATACATGAGTGCTGAGCTTCCTTTTCTGGAGGGAATACTGGGGAAACAAGGCTCATTAAAATGAATGAACACCTGTTGCCAACACAATGTTCAGGCTGGCAAAAATGGAAGCCCCTCTCCCTTTTCCAGTTTAATGTCAGAAAGGATGCATTGGTTCTAATGTGGCGTGCAGTTGTGTTCTTGTGTTTTCTATTTCCCTGATTACTACTACTACTACTACTACTACTACTACTACTACTACTACTACTACTACTACTACTACTACTACTATTATTAATTATTTGACTTTTATTTTGGTGGATGGAAAGGCCAAGAAAAATGCCCAACTTTTTTACATCCTGACACCATCTATTGGCTGAGCATGTTAACTGAATTTAACATTAGCAGCGTCCTGCCAGAGGCAAAGGAACATGAGAATCCAATTTCTTAAAGAAATGTGGCTGAGTGAGATAAAGAGCTCGAGGACATCCTTTCCTTCCTTCCACCACAAATGGGATTGAAGTGAAAACAATTAATAGTCCTTCATGTAAATTCTTCAGGAGTTATGCCCTCACACGGGATTAAGCACTGCATGGATATACAACATGCCAGAAGGTACCATGGTAGAATCAAAGTGATGTGCCAGGCAGTGGCAGCCAGAATAGATGGGTGCAGCCAGAAGCTGGTTTGTGAACTTCCTTTGAAGCCCATGTGGCATGAGCAAGTTCGTCTTTGATCTGAGCTGAATCAAAGGAGAACTTACTAGTGCTGGATGGACTTCAAAGAAAGCTCACACACCGGCTTACAATGGGGTGGGGAGAGCTGTTCTTGCTACACTTACCTGTGCTGGTCACCACTGAGCTGGTTCCGTTGTTCTATTTGTTAGTTTATGGGTGCAGCATGTGGATAAGGATGTCCCTGGAAGAGATAAAACAGGTAGCAAACAAGGCATCTGTCCACTGAAGTCATTTTGGTGTTGCGCATTGCTCTTATTGCCTGTTTGTGTGGGCAGAATCAAGGCTTTCAATCATACTGCTGTTGTGATCCTTGGCTTTGTACAATCATCAGCATGGTTTCCTTGGGTGTACTGAAAATCATTGTACCAGACATACATTGTATTGATCATGCACATCTGAATTGGTGACTATCATACTTTGAGACTGCATCCAGATTGGAGTGGGGGGGACAGAGGACCATTATGGTCGTGCTATGGTGGAGTTGCTATCTATGGAAAACCCATCATAGCTCCGCAGAACACCCTGTGAGGTAGGTGGGGCTGTGAGAGCTCAGAAGAGAACTGTGACAAGCCCTAGGTCATCCAGCTGGCTTCGTGTGGGAGTGCGGAATCAAACTCAGTACTCCGAGATAAGAGTCCAGCTCCCTAACCATTAGACCAAATTGGCTATAGGGATGTGCATGAAGCACAGCCCCCCTTTTGATTCCAATGAAAGAGGGGATGTTTGTCTTTGTACAAAGCCCCCCTTTAAATGTGTGGGGTTTCACCTTCATGCATGGTCATCCATGGGTTGTTTGTGTGTGAAGGGAAGCCCCATCCCCTCTCTTTCCCCCACATTTCCCCCTACTCACCTTTTGCTGCAGCCATCATGCCCTCCTCAGAGACCCAGCTAGGCCTCTTGGTGGTGCACATGCAGTTGGAGAGACATCCCCCATCCAGCAATCCTGGGAAATCTAACAAGATTTCCCATGATTCCCAGATTGGGGTGGTCTCTCCAGCAACATTCTGAAGGCCTAATTGAGCCTCCAAGGCCAGCAAGGTGATGGTGGAGGACACATCAGTGGTAAGATTATCAGGTATGGGGGTGTGACTGGGTGGGATGCAAGGCTGGTGGTGAGTAAATTGTCATTCATTGAAGTTTCAGCGAAGGTTCCACAAAGGCAAGAAGCATTTGACTAGCCCAGTGGTTCTCAACCTGGGGGTTGGGACCCCTTTGGGGGTCGAACTACTCTTTCAGAGGGGTCGCGACAAGTCTCCCGCCGCCCTTCCCTCCCACTTCCCAGCTGCTCTACCTCTGTGGCTGGGGGTCTCCACAACATGAGGAACTCCATTAAGGGGTCACGGCGTTAGGAAGGTTGAGAACTGCTGGACTAGCCCATCAATCCTTGAAGCTTCAAATTTGATTAGAAATCCAAAGCTGATTAATATTTTCACCCATCCCTAATCTGCTATATCCCCCCTAAAATGAGCAATACCCTAGTGCTGTAAAAGCCACCACTGGCAGTGGGCTTTCTAGTAATAGAACTCTTGCTTTTGTTTGTGGCGGGAGCCACTATCATTTGTCAATCATGCATGTGTGAGGGCCAAAAGAGATCCCTGCACATGTGTGGAAGTGGTGACACACACTTCTAAGTCTGTTGCCCTGCCAGGATACCTGGATGTGTATGTCACTAAAACATGCAAAGACTGGTACTGTCTAGCTAGCAAGTGATAATGCCAGAGAGGCAAAACTTGGGATTATCACTTGCTTGTGGAATATTTGGCTGATGTCACAAGCTAGCCTGCAAGAGCCCTCAGAAGGAAAGAGAATTGTGAATGCTGTAACTATTTCAACCTACACATAAAGTCAACAGACTTTATTTAATTAAACTGTTCATGAAATCAATAAAAACTGCAACCATTTTCTTTCCAAATTAATCAGCACAACTGAAACCAAAAGTTCAGATTTTTAGAGTCTTGAAGGCCAGTTTGGTCTAGTGGTTAGGGAACCAGGCTCTTATCTGGGAGTACTGGATTCAATTCCACCCGCCCCCATGAAGCCAGCTGGGTAACCTTGGGCTAGTCACAGCTCTCTTCTGAGCTCTCACAGCCCCACCTACCTCACAGGGTGTCTGTTGTCAGCCGCTTTCAGTCCCCTTAAGTGGGTGAGAAAAGCGGGGTAGAAAAGCCAACTCTTCTTCTTTTTCTAAATATGAAAAGAAAAATGGGAAGAAAATATTTAAGAATTTATACCCCAACAAATATACAAAAATCATATAAATAACATTTTGGAAAGTAATATAATACTATCAAAAGAATTACAACTCACAATTCTGAGATTTCTATTTTTATTTCACTTATTATCTTTAAAAATTACCAAATAAAATTTAAAATTAGGGTTAATAAATTAGTAAAGTTCATGTTTGGAAATAATAACAACAAACAAGAGTGCCAAGGAAAACCTAGTAACACCTGAACAAGAAGGTGATGGGGTAAACCTATAATCAAGATACATTATAAAGCTTTTCAAATTATGAAACTAGTGGAAGTATATAACATGCAGTATTTAAAATGGATTGGCATAGAGCTAAATGGAAGAAGTGAAGGCAGATAAGATGTCTTATTAAGGTTCTGTCAATGCTGGGAAAAACTGATAGCATTTTTTTTCCTGAAAAAAATGCATTACAAATCTGAAAAGATTGGAAAGGTAAATTAAGGATGTGCACAGATATTCAAATGCATTCGAAATTTGTCTGAATCTGACTGAATTTCGACATTCGAATTCAAATAGAATGTCCAGAAATTCAAATTCAAAAGATCCAAACAAATTTTGAATTTCAGATCTATTCATTGGAATTATCCTGACATTCAAATGTGTACGGGTTCATACACTATGCGTACTTGCAGATAAACATCTTTCCCACATCCGTACACATTTGTATGGATTCATACAAATGAAAACGGGTTGGATACAGGATAACTACAGGATGCATATGGACATGTACGGATGAACACGGATGTGTACAGATGCAGGAAAGATGTGTATATGCACATATGAATGTTGTTGACATTTGTAAGTGCAAATTTGAATCAAACATTCAAACGGATAGATTCGAATTTGGTTAATTTGAATAAAATCTATTTAAATTTGAATTTTAAACACTCGAATTGAATTTTTGGGTATTTGATTCAAATCGAATCAAATGTTAAAAAACATTTGTGCACATCCCTAAGGTAAATTGATGCCCAGTGTCCTTTCTCCACTGGGTCTTATTCTAGATTACTTCTCAGAATTGGTGCCTTCCATCCACATTCTAGTGCAGACTTCAGCAGGCCCTGTGTGGAGTCTTCTGCAGTCCACACCAACATGTGGTCAGGAAGTTTCTATTCTGAAACATAATCCAGAATAAGGGCCAATGCAAAAAGAACTAGAGATATTAGCACCAACTGCAATTATAAAAACAAAGACCAAGGAGTTATAAGTAATGAAAATCTTTTTTAAAAAAACAAACAAATTAAAGGAAGGGAAATTAAAGGTAATTAAGATTTTTCATAACAACAAAAACAAACAAAAACAAAAACAATTATCCACTTCACAGGGAAGAACTAGAATCTAGAGCCAAATTGGATGGAAATGATTAATTTCAAACAAAAGCTATACTTTTCTACATAAAGGAAAAGAAATATAGAGAAGCAGTGATAAGGCATAGAACAGAAATGGAAAAGTTAATTTTAAGGAGTAAACAGAAGAGAAAGAGGATTGCTATCTACATTATACGATAAGGAAATGCAGAGCACTATAATAATGTTGAAGAAATGGAAAAAGGAAATGGAGATGTATAACTGAAAACTAATGGGGACAATAAAATTAATGACTAGATGAGAACAAAAGAACATAAGAGGACCCTTGCTGGATCAAGCCACAGACCATTTAGTCCAGCATCCTGCCTCACACAGTGGGCCCCCAATTGCTTATGGGCATCTCAAGCAGAAGACAAAGGCAAAACCTTCACCAACTCTCAACTCTCTGCAAATGGCCTTTAGAAGCATCCTGCATCTCTTTCCAACCTGGAGGAAGTAGATATGCGTGGATTCTAGCAGCCGTTAATCCATCCATCTTTTGTGATTTTATCTAACCCTTTCTTAAAGCTCCCTAGGCTGCTTCCTATCACCACCACTTCTGGTACCTAACCCCAAAGCAGTTTTACATATATACACTGGAGCTGTCCAATGTGTTGGCATAGGTGCCAAGAGAGATGTGTATATGCATAAGTGATGGAACTATAGAGAGATTTTTTAAAATGGTTGAAAATTAGCAAAGACATTTTAAAAAGACATTTTTTAAAAATTGCAAATATAAGTGAATATACAGGAAATAACCATTTATTGTTGACATTACCCACCTCAATCCGTGCTCCGTGGGTCCTCCTCCCGGCCTCCATGCTTGGCTCCTCCAGAGCCAAGCATGGCGAGCCAGCGGCATCCTATCTTGGGCTCCCCCTCACCCCATAAGCCATGGATTGCCAGGGGGGGCTTCACCTACACCCTTCCATCCCACCCCTGGCAATCCACGGCTTATGGGGATGTTAGGGAAAGATTATATATTTTTGCTAGAAGGTCGGCAGTTTCGCATTTGAGTTCCTTAAGGACTCTTGGATGAATTCCATCTGGTCCCGGTGACTTGTTAACATTTAGTTTATTAAGACATGCAAGGACCTTTTCCTTGTTATTTCTGTCAAGTTTATCTCTTCAGAAAATACAGGCTCAGCTACTGGCATATATCGTCTGTCTTCCTCCATGATTACGGAGGAAAAGAATTTGTTTAGTCTCTCTGCAATCTCCATGTCTTCTTTAATTATCCCTTTCTGTCCTTTACCATCTGCTTTCCTGGTTGGATTTCTACTTCTGATATACTTACAGAAGTCCTTGTTATTTCTTTTGATGTTTTTAGCAATGTGCTCCTCAAAATCTTTCTTAGCTTTCCTAATGGTCATCTTGCATTTGTGTTGCCAGTGTTTATGCTCTCTCCTGTTCTCATTCGGACAAGCCTTCCATTTTTTAAATGAACTCTTCTTGTTTTTAATGACTTCATCTACTGCACTTGTGAGCCACATTGGTTTCTTCTTGGACCTAGAAGTCCCCTTTATTCTTTTCAGTATGCATTCCAGTTGCACTTCCATTATTGTGTTTTTAAGTAGTCCATGCATTTTGAAGTGATTGAACTCTTCTAACTTTCCCTTTCAATTTCCTTTTTACTAATTTCCTCATTTTGGGGAAGTTTCCCGTATGAAAGTTTAAGGCCTCTGTGTTAGACTTTATTAAGAACGTACTCCCTGTATTTAAGTTGAAGGTTATTGCATTGTGGTCAGTGTTCCCAATTGGATCAGTGACGTCCTTTACCAGGTCCTGAGCATTACTTAGGATCTAGTTCAGGACTGCCTTTCCCCTGGTTGGTTCCAGGACCATTTGCTCCATGGAACAATCATTTAGCAGGTCTAGGAATTTTCTCTCTCTTTCCTGAGTTGAACAGGAGTTCACCCAGTCTACATGAGGATAACTGAAGTCCCCCATTATAACTACCCTATCTTTATGGGATACCTCCTTTACCTCCTTCTCCAATTGTTGATCTCCTTTGGGCGTATGGTTGGGAGGAAAGTAGCATGTCCCTATTGTTAGACTTCCTTTTTGGCTTGGTATTTTTACCCACCCTGCTTCTGTGGTAGAGTCAAGAGTCCCCTGGACATTCTGTCTCTTCCTTAATATACAAGGCTACACCACCTCCATGTCGCCCTTCCCTGTCTTTCTTGTACAGTTTGTAACCTGGGATGACTGTATCCCATTGGTTTTCACTGGTCCACCAGGTTTCAGTTTTGCCAATAATATTGATCCTATTTTCCATAACTAAGCTTTCTAGCTCCCCTATTTTGGCTCGAAGGCTTCTGGTGTTTGCATATATACATTTATATTCACTCATCTTGTCCAAATTCCACCATCGAGGAACATGTGAATCCTTGCATCATTCTGCTTGCATACTATTGACTAATCCCCACTTTGCTCAGCATTATCTGCATATTTCCAGCCCTCCTCCCTTGAGCGTGCACTCTCCCAAACTGGATGCTGCTCAGCTCCTGTCGACTTTCCCCCAGGGATCAGTTTAAAAGCTGTTCTGCAGTTTTTTTAATATTAATCGTCAGCAATCTGGTTCCATCTTGGTTCAAGTGTAACCCATCCCTCTTGTACAGGTTTGGCTTGTCCCAAAATGTTCCCCAGTTCCTTGAAAATCTAAACTCCTCCTTGAGACAGCACTGCCTCATCCACACATTGAGGCTGGTCCTACACATGGAACAGGCAGCATTTCTGAGAATGCAACACTGGAGGTCCTGCAGGGTGCTCTGAAGTGCAGGAAGAGATGCATTCATTCATTCATTCATTCATTCATTCATTCATTCATTCATTCATTCATTCATTCATTATTTATTTATTTATTTATTTATTTATTTATTTATTTATTTATTTATTTATTTATTTATTTATTTATTTATTTATTTATTATTTACATTTATATCCCGCCCCATACCCGAAGGTCTCTGGGCGGGTTACAACTTTAAAACAACAAATTAAAACAGAATACACATTAAAAGACGTTAAAAATTTCCATACATATAAAACAATATACAACATGTTTAAAATAATAATGTCTGTACTGAGGGAGGGAACATTAACAACTTAGCCAAAGGCCAGGGCAAAGAGGTGCGTCTTTACTGCCCTCCTAAATATATATAAGGAAGGGGCCTGACGCATCTCAAGGGGGAGGCTATTCCACAGTCTGGGGGCCATCACAGAAAAGGCTCTCTCCCGGGTGCCCACCAACCTCACTGTTGAAGGTGGTGGGACAACCAGGAGGGCCTCGCCACTTGATCTTAAGGCACGGGCAGGTCGATATGGGAGAAGGCGTTCCTTTAGATATTTGGGGCCCAAGTCATTTAAGGCCTTATAAGTCAAAGTCAAAACCTTGAATTGGGCTCGGTAGTGAATTGGCAGCCAGTGCAATTCTTTTAAGACCGGCGTGATGTGCATCCGGCTAGATGTTCCGGTTAGCACTCTCACAGCTGCGTTTTGCACTAGCTGCAACTTCCGAACTGTCTTCAAGGGCAGCCCCATGTAGAGCGCATTACAGTAGTCCAATCTAGAGGTCACCAGAGCATTGATAACTGTGGCCAAGTCGTCTCTATCCAGAAGTGGCTTCAGTTGACGGACTAGCCGTAGTTGGGAGTAGGCACTCCTGGCCACGGCCTCCACCTGAGCTTCAAGTGTTAGCGCAGAGTCCAGGAGTACCCCCAAGTTACGCACCTGTCCCTTCCAGGGCATTGCAGCCCCATCAAGGACAGGGTATCTCCCAACTACCCGGACCCGAGACCCTGTGACACACAGCACCTCTGTCTTGTCTGGATTCAGTTTCAATTTATTCACCCTCATCCAGCCCATTACTGCCTCCAGACACCTGTCAAGCACTTCAACTGCCTCTCCTGATTCAGATGGTACAGAGAGATAGAGCTGGGTATCATCTGCATACTGATGACACCTCACTCCAAATCTCCAGATGACCTCTCCCAACGGCTTCATATAGATGTTAAATAGCATGGGAGATAAGATCGACCCCTGAGGAACTCCACAAGTGAGTTCCCAGGGTGTCGAAACAGTGTCTCCCACAGTCACTATCTGAGATCTATCCCGGAGATAGGAGCAGAACCAGTGCCACGCATTGCCTCTCACTCCTAAACTCCGTAGTCTCTCCAAAAGAATACCATGGTCAATGGTATCAAAAGCCGCTGAGAGGTCCAGGAGAACCAACAGGGTAGCGTTCCCCCTGTCTCTCTCCCGGATGTCATCAACCAGGGCGACCAAGGCGGTTTCCGTGCCATAACCGGGCCTGAAGCCAGATTGAAATGGGTCTAGATAATCAGCTTCTTCCAAGCATGCTTGCAGTTGAACAGCGACAGCCCTCTCCAGAACCTTGCCTAAGAAAGGTATGTTAGCTACCGGGCGATAGTTGTTTAGATCTTCTGGATCCAGGGAGGCTCTCTTCAGGAGGGGGCGCACCACAGCCTGTTTCAGGGCCAGTGGAACCACCCCATCCCTCAGAGAGGTGTTCACTACCTCCTGGATCCACCCGGTCATACCTTGTCGGCTAGTCTTTATCAGCCATGAGGGGCAGGGATCTAGAGAGCACGTCGTCGGCCGTACCCCCACAAGTAGCTTGTCCACGTCCTCAGGCTGCAACAATTGAAACTGATCCAACCAAACAGGACCAGACAGTTCTCTGGACGCCTCATCTGGACTCTGTCCAATTGTGACATCCAATCCCCTACGAATTCCACCCCTGGGACAAGTGGGTATAAGATGGTTATAAATAAATAAATACCTGCAACTATGGGAGACGAAACATGCTACCAAACAAGTCAGTCGCTGGGCTTAATAGACAGTACAAGTTATACGATCCTTTACAATAGGGTTATTTCTCGGTGCAATTCCCCATACTGTCTTTTACATATAGAATTGAAAGATAAAAATCAAAATTCAATAGGCTGATAGTAAAGAAGATATATTGAACACCCATTCTGTTACTATTCATACGCTTCCCTGTTTGCTTTCTTTTCTAAGTTTAATCTTCTTTACATTATTGGACTTTCAATCATCTCTGACTCAGGACCTGAAAACGATCTTTTCCTCTGCCCCATTATTCTTCAGTTTATTGTCTTTTCTACTTTCCCCCAAATAAGCTTTTCCTCACAATGTAAAATAGAAAGAAAAGAAAAGTGCCTCATTTCCATAAACATGAGAATAATTATGAATGATTCTGTGTTGTCTGGAATCTTTGATAGGCAGATTTACCAGCCTTGAAGTCCAACTGTACTATTTTAAGCACGCTGTGCATTTCATTAAAGGTATTAAATTGTTGCTGTGTGAAAAGAAAAGAAAGCTGCAAGCATGGCTGTGTTTTCATTTTCTTAAAGACTTTTCTAATCTTGGCCTCAAATGCAGTTTCATTCTTTTTACTCCTAAAGTTCAGAGGTAGGTGCCAACCTTTATGTAGCCAAAATGGCACCATCTGCTCACAAGACCAATGTGTTTGCAAGCATAGGTCATCCCCGAGGTTTACAGAACAAGCTCTTTCTTGTTTTGTTTTGCATATTTTGTTGGCTTACAACACTCAGGCAGATTTTTCTCCCTCCCCAAAGTATGTGTTACGCAGTTCATTTCTCATTCATTGAAGAGCTGTTGACCTACATTTTGCATGACTTTTCTGAATATTTATTTCCTTTTAGGGCTGAATATGTGTTGAAGACACATTGGGACTGCTTGTACTTACCTGACTGATATGACATAATAGTGATAAGGAAGATCAAGCCTGGTGGAAGCCATCTGCACAGCACCCACCTCAATCCGTGCTCCGCGGGCCCTCCTCCCAGCCTCCATGATTGACTCCTCCAAAGCCAAACATGGAAAGGTGGGTGCATCCTATCTTGGGGCTCCCCCTTACCCCAGAAGCCGAGGATCTCCAAGTGCTGTTAAAGTTTTCAACCAGACCACCAGCACTTGAAGTGAGGATGGCCAAGCCCAGACAGGCCAGATTGCTATAGCAATAGACATGGCAACATCCAGCACACAGCCAGACATTGCCATGGTGATTAGGATGCAGTTGCGGCCATTTTCCCATGCCTGCTCAGAGCAAAGAACTCAGAAGAGAGTGTGAATGCTGCTGCCCAGGATCCACCCAAACACTCTTAGTCAAGCCGTGGTTAGCATTTTAGCTGTCCGCAGCTAATTAGGATTGGGAAGGGGCTGATGAACTCAGGGTTGGTGGCAGAGGCATACAGACATACTTACCTACTTAGTGGACCTGCATTCACTAGATGGTAAGTGCAAATAGGGCCATTCTGTTTTACTCAATGGCCCTTAGTTCTGGTGTACTATCCCAAATCACAAGAAGTAGAATTTTGTCCAATGGAACTGAATTTTGAAAGAGTCAGGAATAGGGAAGTGCACAAATATTTATAACACTCAAAATTCATACAAATTTGGCAGAATTCTTTTCCATGCTGCAGTTGTTTAGAATATACAACATTTTTTAGTTCCTATTATCCTTCAGCTTTTGATAGGACACTGACAAAATCACTCTACAGCTAGTTCTGTCACTTGTTTGCACCGTAAGCATCTCAGTGCTGGAAGATAAATGTGCCAGGCAATACAAACTTTGTTGCATGGGCCACTTGTTCTGCAGAAATTCTAATCAGAGAGGCTTGATATTTGTGGATTTCAGTCTCACAAATAATTCTTTGAGTCAGACTTTGTTATTCACATTTAACATGAATGTAACAGTATAAGAGGAGCCCTGTTGGATCCAGCCACAGTTCATCTAGAGCGTCATTCTGTCTTGGTACTACTCTCTGGGTTGGAGAGACATGCAGAATGCCTCTAAAGGCCATTTTCAGGGATTGAAGAGCAGGTGAAGATTTTGCTTTTGTCTTCTGCTTGAGATGTCCAATAACAATTGGTGACCACTGTATGAGATGGGATGCTGGACTAGATACGCTGCAGCATGATCCAGCAAGGCTCCTCTTGTTCTAGTAGCCATCTTCTATGCCACCTTGAATAATACATCTTACCATAAATAATGACAAGTGGTGGTGCAGGAGTGATAGGAACAGCCATCTGAGCACTCTGCCTTTATAGCACTTAATGCCGTGCTTATCCTGGATGCACTGAACGTGGGATTGTGGGGACCCCACACATTCTTTAAGTGCACTTTCTGTGCCATGACGGTACATGGACACATAACCCCTGCATCCTCAGTGTGTTGTGAGGATTCCATAAAGACATTGAGTGAATGGACCAGATGACTGTATCTCAAGGACAGTCAGCATTAGTTAACTAAGCCAATAGTTGAAGCAACACCTTTAACTGGCTGTTTCCCTATGCTCTGATATGTATGCCCTGTGTCAATATTCTCTACCATTTGAGTTTAGGGGTGTGCACGAATATCCATAACATTCAAAATTTGTACAAATTCGGCCAAATTTGGACATCCAAATCGAACGTTTCGATACATTCATACAAAGCTTCATTACGGATTTGTATGGGATTCATATGGGATTTGTATGGGATTCATATACAATTTGTATCTAACATTCATATCAAATTCATATGGAACATTTGTGTTGCATTTAAATCCTACATCATTCAGAAGGGATTTATTCGAATGAATACAAATTTTCTTGCATGCAATTCGATACAAATCTAGTTGAGTTCAAAGTCAGGGAATTCGACTGTTGCAGTCTTGCTGGACATGGAACAATCATGGCCTGCAATTTCCTGAGTTCAGTGAGGCTCCTGAGGATACATGTTCTCTTCATCAGCAGTGGTGTAGTGGAAGAAAGACTGCCACTGCGAGTTCAAGAAGAGGAATGGAGGAAGTCTTTATCTCACTATCCCTTTATTTATTTATTTATTTATTTCAAAAGCATTGTATTCAGCAAAACAAGCAGTAAAAGGAACAGACAAAACAACATTCAGATCAATAAAACATTAAAAAATGGATAAAACAGTGCCGATAAAATGAGGACAAATAAAGATAAAACTAAAATAATTTTTGATGAAAAATTAGTGACAGCCACTGTGTTACCTGTGGTGTGTAGGAGTTCCTCCATTGTACAGGAGTCAAGGCATTTTGGACAGGAATACAGATGTTGGGTTGTTTATTCAGCACCGCATTCACATAAAATGGAAGAGTCATCTAAATAGTTCCGTTTAGCAAAATTATCTTTTGTTCTACCAACGCCACTTCTAAGCCTATTTAAGGATTTCCATATTACCCATTCTTGATTTGCAGCAGAAGGAAGAGCCTCATGGAGAGTCATCAGAGGCCTTTTGCAATAAGGCTAGGACACGTGGGGATGGATTCCCCATCACATCTAGGAAGGTAAGGAACACATGGGAATGTGTTCCTACCTGCCTACATGTGAAAGGGGAACCCGTCCCCGCGTGTTTTAGCCTGACCCAATGGCAGGAGGCCTGGGGTGGGGCCCGCAGCTGTCAGGGAGGGAGTGTGCGAATGCTCTCCCTCCCCAACAGCTACAGGAAGGCTGGGGATGGCTGTGAACACCTGGGACAGGTGTAGAGCATAACTTTGTGCTCTACAACCAGAATGTGTATAGGGCACCATGGGACGGGCTGGGGCAGTTCTGAGCAGGGGAGCACTGGCCCAGGGAAGTGAATGCTCCATCCCAAGGCATCCTACACATGTTCTGGAGGACCTCGTGCAAAAAGGTGTCTAGTTTGAGCTATCAGATTTTGCTACCCACAAAGATACTCTGGCTATTGCTGGTTGGGTATTAAGGAGTGTGGTAGTTCTCATTAAAATTCTATATGAGTCAGCATTGTGTGGACATGTATACAGCATCCATACAGACATGATTGTCCTGCTCACTGAACTTACCATAAGAAACAAGGCCATGTGATGCATTCTGCCCCCATATGTGGCATTCACTGCATCTTAAAACACTATGGTCATCTAGTCTTTGTTCACCTTACAACCATTACTCCTGCTTATACCTATAGCTATTAGTGTAAAATGAAACACAAGTATATTTAAGAATTTGGTTATTTCCCCCCCCCTTTGCCTTTAGTAAGTTCATCTTTTCATTTTTTCTGTTTAAATAATTATCTAATTGAAAGAGTTGCCTTCTCTTCCAGCTCAGCAAGTTCAAAAAGACTGCCTGCAGAGAAAGAGTGGCTCATATTTAAACTGACATCAGGAAAAACCATGGAAGACTGTAGGCTTTCCCTGGGTTTTAAATTCATATTGTATATCTTGATTTACTTAGAATCACCTAAGGACAAAATATTGAACAGTAAGAAATCTTAATTGTCCATTCCCGCCAGAAAATTAGCTTCAGTTTTGAGGCCAGAGATAATTTGAATATGAGATATAATGTACTCTCTTGACTCAGGGGCAATTAACATGTACATGTTAACCTCTAATTTGGAGCAAAATGAAGAATTTGTTGTATGAATGTACCTCTGACATAATGCCAACTAAGAAATAAATTTGTATTGGAAGAGCTCACGTGTTCACAAATCCCTTGGACTAGCGTTTGATCGAGTTCATGTTATGTGACGGCAGGATAGCTTACAAACCACACAAGTGGAGAAAATTTTGAAACAGTAGCCCCATTTTTCTCCCCTCACGGATGGGGCTGTGAAAAAAAATCTCAGAAAAAATGTTGGTGAGAATTTATAATCACCTTTACAAAATAATGGCCAAATAATATACAAATTTATGGATGACAGGTGTATCAATGGCTATTAGGTATGTCCTCCAGGCTGAAGAAGAAGAAGAAGAAGAAGAAGAAGAAGAAGAGTTGGCTTTTCTACCCCGCTTTTCTCACCCATTTAAGGGGACTCAAAGCTGCTGACAAAGTTTTCTATTCTCCCCACAACAGATACGCTGTGAGGTAGGTGGGGCTGTGAATAGCCCAAGGTCACCCAGCTGGCTTCATGGGGGAGGTTGGAATTGAACCTGGTATTCCCAGATAAGAGTACGGCTCCCTAACCACTAGACCAAACTGGCTCTAAAGGCTATCTCCAGGAGTTCTAAAGCAGGTGAAGCTTTTGCATTTGTCCTCTGCTTGTGATTTCCATAAGCAATTGGTGGCACACTGTGTGAGACAGGATGCTGGATTAGATGGGCTGCCAGCGGAAGTCTTCAAAACCTTCTATACTTCTCACTCCTCTCCATGTGTATGGCTAAAGGAAAGACATAATCATAGACGGTACCCACAGCATGGCCATGCTTTCTGTTGACTTATCGTGCTATGGAAGTACATGAAGAGCATGGGAACTACATGTCCCCACACCCATTGAGTACACATCCTAGCAAAAGTGCTGTGAACTGTGCTTTTGTGGCATATAAGAGAATCCCTGCTGGATCAGGCCACAGCTCATCCAGTTCAGCATCCTGACTCACATAGTAGCCCACCAACAGCTTATAAGCATCTCAAACAGAAAATGAGGGCAAGACTAGCTTTTAGAGGCATCCTGTCTGTCTCCCTAGCCTGGAGGATATGCCTAGGCACCCATTCTAGTAGCCACTGATACACCTGTTATCCATGAACAAAGCACTCTCATAACCATTTCCCTCCTTCTACTCCCCCCTGCCGCCACAGCCTGTAGCTTTACCTTTTAGCTGTTTTTGGACTTCCTGTGCCTGTCGAAACAGTTTCATCCAGAAACACCAAAGCCAGGAAGTGAAAGTTCTCCAGCTTCGGCATTTCCTTCTGACAGCCACAAAGTGGCATGCATGTAAACAGCATGCTTCCTGATCTCAGAGGTGGAGCATATGGCTTCCGCCTAAGGCAATTGACTACTGTGAACCACCAAAGCTTGACTGGCTATCAAAATTAGTAAAATTATTTAGAGTGCAAGAAGTATTTTGAGGACTTAATTTGCATATGACATTCTTGGTGAGATATCTGTTTAATACTGTCAAGCCTTTCTCCTGAAAATGTATGATTGAGTCCTTTGCAATCAGGTTGCATGGATTATTTATTATTTTATTTATTTATTTGTATTTCTATCCCGCCATATACCCGAAGGTCTCAGGGCAGGTTACAATATTATATTAATCTTAGACAGGTCCCTGCCCTCAGGCTTACAATCTAAAGAGACAAGATACAAAAGGAAAATGGTGTGGGAGGGAACAGGGGTGCTCTGGTGGCAGCAGAGTCCTTGCAAAGGTAAAAACTTTTATTTTATTTTCCTCCTCCATTCCCCACAGGCAAGATTGTTCCTTCATGGCCCGTCTGGAGGCAGTTGGGAGGGAGGGGCCAATGCTGGGAGCTTGATGGAAGGCGCTCACCCAGTGTCCTTCTCTCTTCCTCTCCCAAGGCAAGATGGTTCCTTCATGGCCCGTCTGGAGGCAGTTGAGAGGGAGGGGCCAATGCTGGGAGCTTGATGGAAGGTGCTCACCCAGCTTCCTTCTCTCTTCCTCTCCCAAGGCAAGATGGTTCCTTCATGGCCCGTCTGGAGGCAGTTGGGAGGGAGGGGCCAATGCTGGGAGCTTGATGGAAGGTGCTCACCCACAACCTTCTCTCGTCCGCTCCCAAGGCAAGATGGTTCCTTCATGGCCCGTCTGGAGGCAGTTGAGAGGGAGGGGCCAATGCTGGGAGCTTGATGGAAGGTGCTCACCCAGCTTCCTTCTCTCTTCCTCTCCCAAGGCAAGATGGTTCCTTCATGGCCCGTCTGGAGGCAGTTGGGAGGGAGGGGCCAATGCTGGGAGCTTGATGGAAGGTGCTCACCCACAACCTTCTCTCGTCCGCTCCCAAGGCAAGATGGTTCCTTCATGGCCCGTCTGGAGGCAGTTGAGAGGGAGGGGCCAATGCTGGGAGCTTGATGGAAGGTGCTCACCCAGCTTCCTTCTCTCTTCCTCTCCCAAGGCAAGATGGTTCCTTCATGGCCCGTCTGGAGGCAGTTGGGAGGGAGGGGCCAATGCTGGGAGCTTGATGGAAGGTGCTCACCCACAACCTTCTCTCGTCCGCTCCCAAGGCAAGATGGTTCCTTCATGGCCCGTCTGGAGGCAGTTGGGAGGGAGGGGCCAATGCTGGGAGCTTGATGGAAGGTGCTCACCCACAACCTTCTCTCGTCCGCTCCCAAGGCAAGATGGTTCCTTCATGGCCCGTCTGGAGGCAGTTGGGAGGGAGGGGCCAATGCTGGGAGCTTGATGGAAGGTGTTCACTCAGCTTCCTTCTCTCTTCCTCTCCCAAGGCAAGATGGTTCCTTCATGGCCCATCTGGAGGCAGTTGGGAGGGAGGGGCCAATGCTGGGAGCTTGATGGAAGGAGCTCACTCAGCTTCCTTCTCTCTTCCTCTCCCAAGGCAAGATGGTTCCTTCATGGCCCATCTGGAGGCAGTTGGGAGGGAGGCGCCAATGCTGGGAGCTTGATGGAAGGTGCTCACCCAGCTTCCTTCTCTCTTCCTCTCCCAAGGCAAGATGGTTCCTTCATGGCCCGTCTGGTGGCAGTTGGGAGGGAGGGGCCAATGCTGGGAGCTTGATGGAAGGAGCTCACCCAGCTTCCTTCTCTCTTCCTCTCCCAAAGCAAGATGGATAATCCCTTGTATGTCACAAGCAATCTACTTTCAGTTGCAGTTCTACAATGTAATGTCCATCACTTTCCACTAAAACAACCTGACAATTAGGGATGTGCATAATTTTTGGGGGGGTTTCAGTGCAAATTGAATTGAATGCAAGAAAATTCATATTTGTTTGAAAAGATTCCCTTTGAATGTGGTAAGATTCAAATTTGATACGAATGTTCAATACTAATCCTATATGAATCCCCCACAAATCTCCTAAGTATCAGATACATATCCCCTACATATCTGCTCTGAACGTGTCAAATCTGCCCTGAATACACTTTTAATCTGCTCTCAATCCACTTCAAATCCACTCTGGATCCACTGCAGATGTTACTGGCACAGCTGCTTTTCCCCCTCCCCAGGTTCACGAATGTAACAAATATTCATACAAATGCTCCAAAGCATTTGATTCAAATTCGAATGTCAATCTTTGAATGTACTAACGTTCGATTCGAATTTGAATGTCTGAATTTGGATGAATTGGTATGAATTTTGACTGTTAGAAATATTTGTGCACACCCCTACAAATTATTTATGCTTCAATAGTTTACAGATTAGATTACTATTCGATTAACATCCATTGACAGCTGTGCAGTAACTTCAGCTGAATGAAAGTGTATATCTCATAGTAAAATGCAGCAGGCCTAGCTAGCTGTTTAAAAAATTTGAAAGGTCAAATCACTTGTATTAGCCTAATCTTCAAAATTTCACATGAATTAGAGATGAGAATGTTAGTAAACTTCTTTATTATCTACTTCTTTATTATCTGGTTGAGATTAATCTTCAGTGATCATACAGGGGACGGTCTGCTTGACAGTTTTATGATGTGAAATTCTTTCCCTTGGATAGCTCTTCTCTTTATCCCACCTTTCTACCTAGGATTTTCAAAATGAGAAAAGGCAGACAGATGCCTTCAAACTATGGATCTGTAAAACCACCTCTCTTCTATACTTGCAGGTAATTCTAGAAGTAGACAATAAACGCTGCTTGATAATTCATTACATCTCTGCTTTCCTCAGTTCTAAGGAAGCCATTCAGGCTCCAAGATCATTGGAGAGTGATCTCAAACACTTTTCAGCATCTTATGCAGGTCTAGTCGCCATCTATAAAATACAAGAAGAATCAATTACAGAAGACCTAACTTGACATTAAAGTCACGTGGGAAGCTGATGTGAGAACACAAATTGCACTGGAAGACTGGAAATCCATACTAATTGTTAAAGTAAACCATATAAACACACTCCAGCAAAACTAACATGGATAACCTCTCTGCTGGAACAATGTGGACAAAAAGGGACTTACTTTCACTTTTGCTGGAATTGCCCCATTACACTAAGGATGCATACAGACAAGATCTAAAACCTAAGAATATCTCAGCACTATTTTGGGATTGCCACACAGTGTACAAAACAAAAGAATGCAACACTAAAACAACAATAGTGTAACCTAGGTTAGGTTAGGTTAGACTAGGTTATGGTGTAAAGCATTATTTTATAACCACTGAAACATTTTCTAGTGGTTAGAGAGCTGGACTATTATCTGGAAATACCGAGTTTGATTCTGCTCTCCCCCATGAACCCTCTGAGCTCTCACAGCCCCACCTACCTCACAGGGTGTTCTGTTCTGGGGAAAATAATAGAAAGCTTTGTCAGCTGCTTTGAGTCCATTAAATGGGTGAGAAAAGCAGAGTAGAAAAACCAGTTCTTCTTCTTCTTCTTCTTCTTCTTCTTCTTCTTCTTCTTCTTCTTCTTCTTCTTCTTCTTCTTCTTCTTCTTCTTCTTCTTCTTAATCCTGTTTTGTCCAACATGCTGGTAGTTTTTTTCCTGAAATTAATTCAGAGATATTTTAAGTATTTTAAATGGATAAACAAAGAGATCTCCAGGTTTTGTGAAGACAGCAGAGCAGGAAAAAGACTATGGAGCATAATATGAAGTAACATTCAAAACATGCTTTTCTCTGAATGCACAGGCTAGGCATCTTTGCAATATACTTTTTGGGTGTTTTTCCACTGTCACTAGAAATACCCATTAAGTACGCATTAATGGGTACTTCTAGTGACAGTGGAAAAAACACCCTTGGGTTGTTGTTTATAGCTTTCAATGGAAATTAATCATATTGCAGGTAACAAAACTTTACAAAGTTAGATAACAACAAGTTTATCATTGTTGTAGCTAATCTCCCCTCCTAGTTTATAACAGATCTAATCCTCTGATCCTCTAACCTTTTCTTAAAGCTATCCAGGTCACCTGAGGCTAGGGATGTGCACGAATATTCAAAATATTCAAAATTTGATCAAATTTCGGACATTTGAATTTGAATCAAATGTCTATACATTTGAATTTAACATTCCAATGAGTTTTTGATGCTTTTGAATCATTCGTACAAATTATTCAGACATTCATATGTGCACAGCTACGTACGCATTACATACATATCCATCCACATCTTATTCATATCCGTATGCATTTTTACAGATACTTACGGGATAAAAATGAGATGCATAAAGGATAAAAAATGGGATGTGTACAAATGCTTACAGATGTGTACAGATGCGTATGGACATATACGAATGTTGTCATCATTTGTATCTCCAAACACAAATCAAATATTTGTATAAAATCGATATGAATATATTCTAATTGAATGTAAATACCTTTGAATTTTAAACATTCAAATTAATTCAAATCTTTAGATATTTGATTTGAATCAAATCAAACACCAAAAATTTCATTCATGCACACCCCTGCCCGAGGCCACCAATAACCCTCAAACTAAAAAATTATTTCCTCTTGGTCCTAACTCTTCATAGAATGTGCCCTGGTTTGATTGTTTTGCAACAGAGAAAATAGTTTTTCTCTAACCACCTTTTCCACACTATGTATGATTTTATATTTACTTCAGCCAGGTCACCTCTTAAATGCCTTCTTTGAAGGCTGAAGAGGCCTAGTCTGATTACATAAGTGAGGTGTGCCAGTCCCTTAATCGTTCTAGTTGCCCCTTTCTATAGCTTTTCAAGATCCACAAGATCCTTTCTGAGATGTGGTGACCAGAATAGCACACTTGTAAGCACCCTAAACCATGGTTCATCTGTGTGTTGACCTACTGGGAAAAGCGGGAAGGAGGGTTATATTTTAAATATATATTTAAGGGTGTTTTCCATATTTTATATTTTTCTTCTTGTACCTTTCCCTGGCACCTTTTGGTGAAGGTGGGAGATAAAGTCTTAAATAAAAATAAAATATTTTAAATAAAATATTCTTCTGTCTTAATGATGCAATACTTCCAGGCATAGATTGTTCCAAGATCCCATCTTCTTGTAAAATAGAATTGAGGTGCGTTAAGAGAGAGACTTAAATAAGAGGCACATTTCTTATGACAGTCCAGTTATCAAAAGAACTATCCATAATTAGTGCCACATTAATTGCCTTTGCCCTGACTTGATTATCTTTCCCTTTTGAAATTGAAGACCTAATTTTCATTTGTTATGTTACATCTCCATGCCAATGTATTTTAAACAAAACCTTGATCTTATAATTTTTTAAATTCCTCTGATTAATCAGTCTTCATGCGATTTTAATAAAAGGAACATGGATTTCTTTCATTTGAGCTACCCTTATTAGGTAGCAAATTTCTATCTCATAACCAATTACATATTTACAGCTTGATGCACATAATTGCCTATTTCCTCTGCATTCTTGCCTTTGTTTCTGTCCTGCTATCTGTAGCTCATAATGGTTCCAAGATAGCAAAGGAAAATTACTTATTCCCTTTACAAATCTGAGTTTATAGGCTACATCCAGATGGCAGATGGATATATGGTTTTTCTACCCCACTTTTCTCGCTCATTTAAGGGGATTCAAAGTGGCTGACAAAGCTTTCTGTTCCCCCACAGCAGAACATCCTGTGAGGTAGGTGGGGCTGTGAGAGCTCAGAAGAGAGCTGTGACTAGTCCAAGGTCACCCAGCTGGCTTCATGGAGGAGTGCAGAATCAAACCCGGTATTCCCAGAAGAGAGTCCGGCTCCCTAACCACTAGGCCAAACAGGGTAATTCATTCTCCATACCTTTTTGTGTTCCGATTAAGTTTTTGTTTAAGTCCAGCTGGGTTCCTTTTTTAATTTTAATTTTATTTATTTAGTGCAATTCTTACCTCGACATATGTAGCCTAGATCTGTGGAATAAATCGTAGAGTATAGCTTCTCCCATAAGACTTCTTTTAAAAATGCTGTAAGCACAAAGGCTAAGAAAAAATTCAATATTTTTCTCTGTAACTAATTCCTGATTTAGAAGTACAATTAAGCTGTAAAGTACATTGAACTGCTGATCTTGCTTCTTCCCTAGCATCTGATATGTTGCCTTTATTATGTGGGGAACCTATTGAGTTTTTATTCATTACTAAAAACTTGAAAAATTCCTATTAGGGGAGGAACAATTGAAAAATCATTGCACTTTCAGAATGAGTTACCTCCTAGACAAAGATTCTGCAATGATTAGACCATCTTTTATCTGCTTCTTTGGTTGTCCACATTTTGCTGTATACTACTGGGGTGTTGTAGTGTTTCATGGTTCATGGCTACAGGGAGCCAATTAAAGAAGTGTGGATCTTTTTGGCTTAACCATGTTTGATTCCCTTTCAATTCACATGTGCAACAGTGTGCATTTGTTTCTGTGTGAGAAAAGAACTGGATCAAGCACAACATACCTGAGAAACTGCTTCTGGACAGGTGTAGTTCATAATGGAAGGGCAGGGGAAAGTACTGGTACTAGGGGTGATTCTGCACTGACCAATATACTGGACCAGCAAACATACTAGAAACCTCTCTTCCATCCACGGGTAAAAGTAAAGGGAGGCCCAACATGCCAGTGGGAGAAAATTTAAAGTTAGGGTAGTGCACAAAGCCCATTTCACCCCTTCAATTTGATATAAATCAAAGGCAGGGACATTAGACTTTGTGCAACCTCCCCACAAATGTGAGGGGCTTTGGTTTCATGCATGAATGTCCATCAAATGTTCATGCATGAAGAGAACCCCCATCTCTTCCTTCCCATCCCCGTCAGCCCCCCATTCACTTTTCATCGCTGCTGCTGTCTCCCCTGGATTGGGCTCTTCTCCAAAGATCAACTAAGTCTTCTGAAGATGTTTGTGCAGATGGAGAGGCTGCCCATATCCAGGAATTTTGGAAAATGTGTGAGATTTCCCATAATTTCCAGATAGGGGGAAGACCTCTCCAGCTGTGTGTTCACCTCTGCATGGCCCAGTTGAACTTTGGAGGAGGATGTGGTAGTGGCAGCTGGATTTATAGTAAGGGGACATAGCTGGGTGGGGGTGGGGGGTTCAGTGCTGGGTGTGGATAGATCCGACCCTTGTCCAAGTTTATACAAAGCTCTGATGTATAATCTGAATGTGTTGCAGATGTGACTGCTGCAGCCACTTTCCCACCTCCCAGGTTTAACTAATGCCCAAAAGCTTGTGCAAGCTTTGCAGCCATGGGGATATGGCTCATGCCTTCACACAATTCCAATAAGTGGGTCCAGTTATTCTGAACACACTGATCCAGATGGTAAGTGAAGAAAGGACCAGTGGCGCAACCCTTTGGTCCTACAAGATTACTCTCCAGATGAATATTGAAGGCCCTCAGAACTTTCATACTGAGGTTCTCCTGAACTATGTGGAAGACGATGGCTGAATCCAGACATCAATTCCTTATTCCAGAATATCCAAATATAGCAAAATAAGTAGCTAACTTCTGGATTCAGGCTTCCTCTTCCAGCTTGGTCATGGTTTCTGCTAGACAGGAAAACAGAAGGCTGTATTATCGAAATGGGTTAGAAAATGGTAAACAAGGATATGCTGTTCACATCTAGGGATATAAAATGTATCCTTTTGCTTCGTATCTATTTAGTGACTGCCTTTAGATAATAAACCAGACTCCTTAATTCACAATGAAGGCAACAGAAAATGAAATCATTTTTTCCAGTTTCTGCAAATGTATAATTCGCTCTATTTCCTTCGTTCCTTGTACATCATTTCTCATCATTAGAGCCATGATAAAGAGAGGGGAGGGCAAAGGAAGGAGAAAAAAGATTGTTTCAGCACATTTTAAGTAGACTGCTTTTTGATCTTCTATAAATCACACTGAAAATTTGCAGCAAAAACTGGGAATGAGAGATTGATACTGGCATAAGGAAAGAAAACTCAAAAGCTTTCCGGAAACCATTTGACAACCGCTCTCTATAGGAATTAGTATATTAAGAATCAGAAACAGGATTTTGTTTTGTTTTTAAAGATCATTTATACTGAAAGATCCAACCTGTTCTGATGAATGAATACAGACATAGGGCCTACCTAAATTTTAAACCACAGCCTATAACCTCCAGAATGAAGACACCACATTGGCAAAGCAATGAGCCATTTTCTTTCCTTGTTACATAACCAAGGGGCAGATTTGCTTAAAAGAGGATAAAATGTATTTGAAAGCTCCTCCTCCTCCTCCTTCCAAATTGAGTTAAAGATTTTAATGTTTTGCTGAAATTCATTCTGGGAGATTATCCTTGAGCATTTCTAGGAGAAGGGAAGAAGACATTCCTTTTCATCCTTTTCTTTCCTCCTTACCTGGAAGCTAGGTAGCCCTACAATAATACAAGTTTGGATTAAATCCGCCCAAGACCTTAGCCACCTCGTACTAGTGAATATTTGCTCTACCTCCTTAGTTTTTTGTGCAACGGTATTTCAGCTGGAAGAGACAAGAAATGAGCAAAAGAGGAATCAGGTGTATTTCTGATATTTCTCCACAACAATAGATTCTGGCCCTGTAGGTGTTTTCCATGCTGTCACTCCCCTGCACATGGGCAAACCCTCAACTGTACTGACATCAAAGTTAGGGAATAATTTTCCCCTAGATTTGAAAGTTTTGACCAAGGCCATATAGCACAGCACAGTAAACGGCAGAAAGTATCATCAGAGTAAGTTAAGGTGCCTTTTGTGAAATGTGTCAGATAGACTGGGGGGGGGAGGGGGGAGCTGGAAGCATTTGTCCTCTCTACCTCACTTTTCCAGAGTGCCCAGAAGGATGCAGGAGTTCGTCAGCAAATCAGAAGTGGTGCGATTTGCCCAACTCAGCTAAAGCAACAGTTGCTAAGATGAAGCTGTTAGGCCAAAGGATAAATTTCTAGGTCCCAGTAACTTTGCTATATCTCTCTCAAAGAAGGTCTCAGGAAGTCTTAACATGAACACAGTACATGTAAACAATACAATGCTCAAGGTAGCTTGCATGGGCTGTCCACATGCATAAGCAAGGCCCAGAGACAGGCTTCTATTGGTTCCTGAGCTTCCTCGCCATAACACCATATACAGCATTTCCTATGTAGCACCATCCTTGCATTAGGTTGTTCAAACTGGTTGTATCCAGATTGTTCCCCTCCCTTACTGTTATGAGCATCTTGTATTTTTCCACTGTGTATCTGTCTGCTGTGTGGAAGGGTATAAAGAGCCCTGACTCTTAACAATAATGAATGAACCTGCTTTGTAAATGAACCCTGCTTTGAACATGAACCTTCAATAAACAAGAACATGCTTGCTGACAGACCTGCCTGCTAGCTAGTTCATTACTACACTTCTCCACAGCTTCAGAAGATCAGGGCTGCTGCTGCATGCTCCTGAATGTTGCAGAGGGGAGATGCGTTTCCCTTGGAATGTCCAGAACCATACCAGAAGGGTAAGTGTGAACACACCCAACAAGGAACACCTTCTTCCATATCGACATGCCCATTCCTTAAGATCTGTAGGGGAGGCCCTACTGGCCGTCCCACCACCCTCAGCAGCAAAATGGGTGGGCACCCAGGAGAAGGCCTCCTCTGTGATGGCTCTCAGGCTATGGACTAGTCTCCCCCTTGAGGTGGGTCAGACTTCTTCACTGTATAAGTTCAGGAAGGTGGGGAAGATGCGCCTCTTTGCTCCAGCCTTCAGTTAAATGGGGACACACTTTCCATTCCCACTTGCAGACGCTGTTGTTTTAATATATGCCCTTATCCTTTTAATATATTTGATTTTAAATGTTGTCACCCACCCAGAGACCTTCAGGTATAGGGCAGGACAGACAGAAAGGCAGGCAGACAGACAGGCAGGCAGATAGATAGATAAAATGTCATACATCCTGTGTTAATTTCTTGATGTTCCTCTGTGAATGAGCTGAATAAATATCTTTCCTAGAAAGATGATTCCATAATTACTAGTTGCTGCTTCATTATATTGAAATGATTAACTAGGTAGTAAGTAAGATAAAGTAATAGCAACAGGGCCATACAGTACGTTATTCATCACAACATTTCATTGGGCTTCCTCAAATGAAGAACATCTAACTTCAGCTGTGACCTTTTCTTCAGACACCAAATTAATTTGCAAAAGCAGCACCAAGCGCAAAAGCAATCCAAAATATCCATGGTTGCTCAATTCTCTTCATTAAGCTTCACCAGTCAACCATAATTACTACAAATGCTTCTTTTGAAACTATTTGTTCTCTTCATATGATCATAGCAGTTACTCAGCCCCAAGCTTTGAACATAAATATTGCTCCCAAGAAATCCTGCAAGGTATGACTCTGTCAAGACCACCCGCTTAAGAGGTACCAAATATGAAAAAAGAAGTAACAGTATATGTGCCCTCAAATATTTCTAACTAAACATAGATGTAAGATTTTAGTCCAGCAGCACCAAAGAAGAGGGTACTAAATTCGACTGCTATAATTTAAAGCACCAGGAACGGTTATGCTTTTCATTTAAAAAACCAAAATGGCTTTTGGAGCAACCAGCATTAGTCATATCTTCATTTAATGATCTGAGTACCCATGGGTCCAGATTCAGGCATCATATCTCCATTATGGGTGGCCTGACATATCCATTCAAGGAGTATAATGCCCTCTTGTGGTATGTGAGGACAAGGGCCCACAACTGTTTAAAAGGTTGCCTCTAGGGGTGTGCACAAATGCATTTTTGACATTTGATTTGTAACAAATCGAATGTTTGAAAATCCATATTTGTATGAATAGACCACATTCGAATGAGTACAAATCTATTTGTACGTATTCCTACGGATATTTGATATGTATCGGATATGAATGAATACGTATCATATATGAATGAATACGTATCCAATATGAATGAATACGTATCTGATACAAATGAATATGTATCTGATACATATCCGATACATATCCGTAACATATTGGCACTGAAAATGTCAAATCTGATCTGAATCCACTATTAATCCACTGTCTATCCATGTCGAATGCAATCTGGATCTATTGTGGATGTGACTGGTGCTCCGTTTTTCCACACCCCCAATCTAATGGATTGTCTGAACTATTCGTATGAACATCCAGAATCATTTGTATTTGTACTAACATTAGTATACGAATATTGTAACAGTCTATTCATGTATGAATGTCGGAATTCTTACAAATTCGTATGAATAATGAAAGTTTGTATTCATTAAATAAGTTCCGTATATTCAAGCAAATCCCTAGCTGCCTCATTCAACACATTACCAGAGAGCTTTGTGCACCAAAATGGATACAGTGATATGATGAGGCAGGTGCTTTAGGTGAGGTACTGAGCACTCTCGAGGTTCCCATGCCATGTTGAGCCACAAGGTCAACAACAACAAAAAAAAAGACAGATCCCAACAATCTTAAGGAATTGATGCAATTGAACATATAACAGACTGTGATTGTTTCTACATTCTGTGGATTAGGATGCGTCTGCATGCCAAAAATACTCAAATTTAAGCTTGTTTTTTCTCAGAGTGTCTCCATGCACAGCTTTACTCTGGGCTGCATCAGGCTCAAAGGAAGAAAATCCATGGCAGAAACCACCCTCCTTTCAAACAGTGCTACATCCAAAGTTGGGGAAAACCATAACTAAAAGCAAATCACTCCCTGCAACCTGTCAGCCAGCCAGCTGTCACATCCAGTCTCCCTCCATTCCGTTTAAGCGCACAAACAGACCACCAACCTCTTTCTTCTTAAAATAGATGTTTCCCCCTCGGTTGTTAAGATACCATATTTTCCAGTGTATAAGACGACCCCCAACTTTCCAGTTAAAATATAGAGTTTGGGATATACTCACCATATAAGAAGACGACACCCAGTGTATAAGACGACCCCTGACTTTTGAGAAGATTTTCCTGGCTTAAAAAGTAGTCTAAGGGTGCTTCCGCACAGGCGCTTTAACACCGCACACGGGTCACTAAGTATGACACTTCTGGTGAGGCATCCTGCACACCTGCTTTCAGTTTCGGGGAGACGCCGGAGAGGTAAGGAGGGGATCTGCACAGCACCCGCCTCCAATCCAGATGAGCGCCGCGTGTGCGGAGGCATGGGCGCGGGGTAGATCCACATCTCTTAGATGCAGATCTACCCCATAAAACCGGATCTACCGTGCACCCAGAGCTATTAAAACCGGTTCCCCTGGGAGCCAGTTTTAATAAATCCGGGTGCCGGAGATCCTGTTTTATTTGCCCCTGTGCGGAAGCACCCTAATATGCTAGAAAATACAGTAATTAGCATCCCTTTCCCCTGATAGCAAACACGGAATTTCTCTCCCCCTCCTAATAATGTGAAAGGAAGAGGGAGTTCACTGGACAGCTTCTGTGCACAGGCAGTTGTAGGGAGTGAGCTGCTTTCAGTTGTGCTTTTAACTCTTTGCAGAGTCCATGGAGACTTGCCCTTAATGTGGAATATGAAGCTTATTTCTGGCCTAAATCAACAGGATGCTGTGGATCATGCCATCAGCCATTTTCTTGATGGCTGCTGGTCCTGGATTTACTAGATCAGGATGGAGCCTCAGTTGTCCTCCATACTTTTCTGCAAAACTGGTTCCATCATTTCCACCCATTTCTTGTATTCTGTTCTTAGGATCCTCTGATCTAAGGACATTTTAGGACTTTTGCACTCCAAATTGATGTTTATCACACTGTGCCTTGCCACTTTGACAGGCACCCCCCTTTTTAGGCTAAAAATTGTATTTTCTGTACATTAAAAGGCAAGTAGGAGATGCTCTGGAATACTTTCACAGTGAGCAGGTATGCATTTTGATGCAAGATTTTCAAAATCCACCTCTTTTTTCTCTCTCCTGATTTTCTAAGTGGCAGTAATTTGCCTCCCTGCATCTCAGAGTTCATCTGAGAAAAAAGAGTTATTGTACATGCTTTTGTGTTCACGCTGTATAATATCTTCCTAGAAATATTCCCACTTCAAATGGGAACAAGAGCCATATAGCTAGGAAACTAAGGCTGTCTTTGCACTTACCTTGGAATGGTCCAGAAAGAGGCCCAGAGACCTGCCTTCCGTTTACTAATGCAGGACAGAGCAGCCCTACACCATCCTAGAACATTTCATTTGCATTGGATGAAGCTATGGAACAATAAGGTCTACAAGAAGACCATGATTTTTATTCCAGACTATGGATGCATACAGATGTCACAGCCTTGTAGGCTGGAATACAAACTATGACCAGTAAATGCCACCAGATGCAGAGTCACAAGTCAGCACCCCCATCCCCAAATGGGCCTTTCTGGAAAATGGAAAGGCTGGGAACTTCCATTCTTGACAATGGGAAAGCAAGCTGGATCTAACTGGAGGCGATTTTGAGATACTGGGCTGAATTCAAAATTACCTGCTTGGAATGGCCTCCAGTTAACAACAGGATTTATTTATTTATTTGTTTGTTTGTTTATATTTCTATCCTGCCCTATACCCGAAGGTCTCAGGGCAGGTTACAATATCATATTGTGGCCATTTGCATGCTGAGCACTGGAACAGCCTGAACTAGCAGCCCTCACCTTGGAATACCTAGAAGTATTGCAAGCATGCCTTTCCAAACTGTTACCAATGTCACAGGAATGCCTGTGGGCAGAATTTAAGCTGTCCACAGAAGTAAGGACCAGGCAAGGCTTGGGGCACCTTAGCGACAGCAGCAGTGAATCGTGGTGTGAATAACGCTTTCCAGCAATCTTCCTGGAACTGTCCTGGAGGTAATAGTGAAAAGGCTACAAACGACCCTTACAGTTAATATGATTCTTTGCCGAGGATATCTGAATAAAGAATATATTCTTGCCCTAGAGGCATCCTTTATTTCTGCCTGAGATTATGGCAGAGTCTCACACAAACCTTCTGTCAAAGAAAACTAATTATAGCCAAAATAATTAGTGCTATTAGCAGTCACTTTTGCATTGAATTCTAGCAGTTGCAAAGAGAAAGCACAATCTTGAAATCTCTGAAAAACCCCTAATCAGAAGAGAATTTTATAGATAGAAACAGACACCAAAATTTGCTTAATTTGCATATCACTCTCCTTTCCAAGCAGATATTTCCCAAGAACGCAAATAGTTTTCCATAACATGTCCCAAACCTATCCATCAATATTCAGCCTTTCGGAATAAAACATATTATCTTTCTGTGTCTATAGATGATGATGGATGGATGGATGGATGGATGGATGGATGGATGGATGGATGGATGGATGGATGGATGGATGGATGGATGGATGGGGGGATAGGTGGGGGGTGGATTCTCTTGCAGAATCTTCACTCTTCCTGTTCCCTTCTTCCTTGTTCTTTGACACAAAAAACTTTATAAAGCTAACATTTCAGACTTAGCTTTTGTTTGCTGACATTTCAGCTGACCTTAACAAACAATTTGCTAGAGTGTACTTGTATAGCATTAGTCAAAATGGAACTAAATATATTTCTCCATTGAAACTCATGATAACCACATTCTGCAGTTTCTGAACTTTGCTCAAGACAGAGCCATAGGTGCACAGAATATTTTAATCTGAAACTTACCAGGGCATAATTGATTGAAACCAGGTCCCTTTCTGCACTTATTCTGGAATATATCTCAGGATACCAGTCTGCTAACCACAAACTAATGCAGACTATGGCAGGTCTCACCTGGGGCCTGTCACAGTCTGCACTAGCATGCAGATAGCAGGTCCCTATTCTGGGATATATTCCAGAATAAGGCCAAGTGCAGAAAGGCCACAGGTCTGGCTTGTCATGATATGATCACAACTTTTTACGAAACTATATATTAACACCCAGACTTCAGATCACCAGGCACACTGGGCCAAAGTATATTTCTTGGAGTCAATATCCATGGCTGCATTTACCATTGGACTAGCTCATGCTCCGTTTCTGAGACTCTTTTGCCTGCACTTTAGAGCAGGTCAGAGAGGTCCCTCCTCTCATTGTATGCTTCATCTGCCCAGGACAGAATGTAAACTATGCCAAGACACTCAAAATGACACCCTAATCTAATCTACTGGTAGACCTGTTTTTTGAGGTCTCCTGGAAAATTAGGTGGTGGCATCTCAGACCATAGAGGGATGTGGACAGTGGCACAACAAGGCATGCACCAAAATGTCCCCTCTGAAGCCCAGGGACATTCATTACTAGTCTTTGAAGGCATTGGAAGACAACTCCAAAGCTGGCGTGAGCTTTAGAATCAGCATGGGGGCTGGCCTGGAATAGGCTGCCTCGATATGGACAACCTTGTTCCACATCATGAACAATCTATCCCAGTTTTGAATGGATTGTGTGTGTCAGAACAGCAAGACCAGACTATAGAGGGAAAGTGCAGAAATAACTCTTGACTTACTAATCAGTTGTTTAAAGTGACTTGAGAGATGTAAAAGGATGAATTGTATTTGAGGAATAAGCTTAGTTGGAATATATGAAATAATGAAGTATTTTTGGCAGTCAGAACTGTATTTGAAGAGGACCTAGTGCCAATCCAGTTCGTACTGCTAGTAATATTGCACCATTCTGCCAATGCCATCTGGTTCTGCTGGCTCAAATGCCCATTAGCATTTGTGGCACTGAATGGAGGTGCCAATTGCATGTTTCTATTATATCCAGTATTAGCACACAGCTGATAAGCCAACTCAAGAGTCTATGGAGGCTGCACCACAATCCAATGAGTGAATTGTGATCTTCTTCAAGGAGACTACTTCAAACCATGTCTAAGTGCCTGATGAGAAACAAATGCATGCAAAAAAGCATGGCAAAAATATCACAAAACTACAAAAACTAACTATATACATAAATACTTTAAATGCCCTACTCAATTCAGAACAATCCAGCCTCTACCCAAGTGGGATTTTTTCTCTATCTGCAGCCACACATCTGATTCCTCTTCTCCTGCTGTAAAAGGAATGGGAATTCCCCCCCCCCCAAAAAAAATAGGCTACTTAAAAATAATTGTTTGAATAAATATTGTGTGCCCATTGGGAATATCTCTTTCAGGTGTGCATATACAGCAGATTAAGTACTTATTCTTTGAGATGAAAGACACAAAGGAAAAAAGGAATATTTGTTTGAGATTTTTTTTCTCCCTACAATTTATTTCCTTGATGCCTTGATTCTGAGGGGTTCTTCTTAGACCACTGAATACCCAGATGTTTAAAAAATCATGTAACCATCAAGTAACAGTCTTTAGGAAAACCTTTGAGTAGAAGACAATGGTATGCACACCATCTGGTAAGTTGTCTTTGTGAACTAGGCTTTGTGAACTAGCATATGCTCAACTTGAAGGAGGTTTTTTTTAGGAATACTCACTTAGATTTCCTATTAATCCAACACATTGCATGAAGCAGAAACAGGGAGCACATACTACAAACATTCCTTCTTTAAAAAATACTCCAATGTATTTTGTATTTTGACTGATTCTGTAAAATGGCTACAGTTCACACAATATACTACATTGTCTAAAATGTGTACAGTCATCTCCTCATTATTCACAAGAGGCCCATTCTTCCAATATGTTCTGCAACTAGAAACTTGACTAATAACCTTGTGAGTGTCTTTGTGTGATAATTCAGAGCGATTTGGTGGTTTCTGACCCTTAGGATTCAACTATATCTAAATTGGAATCCTCATTAGGTCCACCCTCAAACCATGAAAATGCATCAGCAAAGTGACTAAGGGCCCTTCTGTTCCAGATCTGGCCTTTGGAACCGGCTTCCACAAGCTCTGATGGTTAGGAGAAGGGATATGCATGAATATTTGTCACATTTGAAATTCATTGGAGCTATTTGAACAAATATGAATTTTCTTGCATTCAGTTTGATACCAATCAAATAGAAAAACAACATTTGTGCACATCCTTACTTCTGGACCCTAATGACCCCTGATGTCAGACGTTTTAGTGCCTCCAAAAATGGAGTCCAGGAGTGTTTTTGCACTTCCCATCCTGTGAACACAAAAGCTGTGCAATCAACTAATGTTGGCTAGTGCTTGCACTTGCGATCACTAGTCAACTTTAGCCTACCCCCCTGCATGAACGAACACTCATATCTATTTGATCGCCGGGGCAGTCGTCTTCTGGGTGCCACCTTCTTCCCTCCACGACTGCGTGTACATCAGCACCATCACTATGATGCTGCTGACACTGCGCAGTTGCAGTCATGTCTGGGGATCATCAGAGCTGCCAGCATGCTTGCACAGCAGCTCAGCTTACCTCCTCAGCTGGTAGAAGTGGGAATGCTTGATGTCTGCATACGTCAGGTAAGTGTCTGGGGAAGGCGAGCATGCTTGTGGAACACAATTAGTCAATCTCTGGGCAGGCAGGGGGCATTTATGGGCATTTATGGGCATTTATACGCCTTCTGACAGAGTAGATGTACCTGCCACGATGTTGGCTAATTGCATGCTACAGGCTGAAGTGTGAATTCATCCCCAGTAAAAAATGTACCTGGTGTCTGACTCCTTCTTTCTTTTTACATTCACAAGGAGAATAGGAATAAATTAACCACTGCAGCTACCCCCTAACAACAATAGCAACTGATAGTACTATTACTTCTACTACATACATACTCCAAACAGCTTGTTTTGCTAGCAATTCCATTTCAAGATTTTCTATTTGTCTTTTCCAGGATCAGAATAAATGACTTCCAAAATGGTTCACCCACGTTATGTCTGTTTGGTGGGGTGAGAGGAGAATCCTACTACAAAACCATAACTAGACAATATTACAGAAATCTACTTCACATTCAACAACTTTCAATCAGATTTTCTCCTACAGAAAGGGAGTAGCTATACAAGAAGTGATATCAGGGTCAATGTATTGAAGCACTGAAGAATACTGCCATAAACAGCAAGGTTACATTTGCTTTTATTAAGCATGACGAGTTCACGGAATACACTTGAAAAAAAAATCTTATACTGATGGTACCAATACAATTCCACTACAGTTTACATTTTCTAGTATTTTCAGAGGGTTCTTGTTGCTGGTTTTTCCCCCCATTCTTTCTTCTCCTTTGTTTTGAGCAGGTGTGGTACAAAACTGAGACTTTTTTTCCTGTAGCAGTTATTTATCTTCCTAAAATGGCCTTTGTTAAAAGGGAAAGCGGAAGCCTGCAGACTATTTCAAAACAATATTAAAAAACATCTCAGTATACTCTCTCAGCTAGATCACACACATACACAGAGAGAAAGAGAGAGGAGTTGGAAATGAATTCCAGTGTCCCTGATTTTCTTAGCTATTATGCTTTTCATAAGACTGTCTAAACTCATCCATACAAGGCAGACAATGCTAGCATTTTCCTCTCTGTGTGTATGACTGAGTGAGAGAGGGAAGAGAAGGAAAGGGAGACAGGAGAGATGGGGATGGAGGGAGATACATTGCTGCGGCAAACCTCATCCCCTTCCAGATTTGATCATCTAAGCTGACATTAATGTTCAGTTTCATATTAGAAAATCTCTCTCTCTCTCTCTCTCTCTTTCTTTTTTTGAGTTGGCAATAGTTGTAGGGATGTGCACTAATGTTTTTTTCATGTTTGACTTGAATCAAACTGAATGTGAGGCAATTCACATTCATTCAAATAGACCCCCTCTGAATGTGACAGGATTTGAATTCGATACAAACATTCTATGAATGCTATTTGAATCCGATTCAAATTCCTACTGCCTGCACTGCCCACAAACCCCTATGAATCCTGTACAAATCCGCTCTGAACACCCTTGGACATCAAACTGTATTTGGATTTCATTTAGAAATGTCAAACCACAAGTCAAAGAACATCCATGTAAGATGTTCCTCAGATTGCAAACTCCTTATTAATCATTGTAGTTTATCCCAGTGGTATTCCATCTGGGGCTCTGTTTAGGGATGCACAGTGCACAATTTCTGTGTGTGGGTTTGATTTGAATCAGATTGAATTGAATGTCAGGAAATTCCCAGTCATTTGACTAGAGGCCCTGTGAATATTGCAGAATTTGAATGCAAAACAAGTGGTCTTTGTATGCCATTCAAATCCAATTCAAATCCCTGCTGCTGGTCACACCTACAAATCCCCCACAAATACACTCTGAACACATCAGATCTGCTCTGAAACCATTTTGAATCCACTCTGGATCCCCTGCAGATGTGACTGGGCAGCCAATTTACCGCCTGGCTAGGTTCACGAATATAACAAAGCTATGAACAAATGTATAAAAGCATTCACTATGCATTCTACACATTGTGCACATCTCTAATCTAATTTTGGGGCATGAGGGAAGGATAAGGAGTTTAGAATGTGAAAGGGCTGAGCACAGAGCAATATAATCTGAACCTGTGTTAGGAAACAGCCCCCACAAAAAACCCACATCTCTAAGGTGGTTTGTAGACAGCTTCAATGTAGGATTGTTTACACACCAGTCTGCCCCTCCCTCATGAATGTGGTGCACACCTCTGTGTCCCAGTAATAGGAGACCCATTTCAGCAGTGTGCACCAAAGCATGCTGTGGAAATGAACTTCCCAGGAGTAATCTGGAGTTTTACACAAGCATACTGTCCTCCTGGTGATGGACCCGGTATATACACACACCAGTATCTGGACCCAAGGTGTCGGCAAAACAAAAACAAAAGACCCAAATTACCCAAGAGGACAGGATCCAGACATGTGTCTGCAATTGGGAGTAAATATCCAGATGTGTGTGGGGTGGACTGGGGTGTACTAGCATCCATGAGTGCAAATGCTAACACACACTAGTGGGAATACACTATTCCCATCCCCCAGATGGGACAGGAAGTGCAGAAAGGTCAAGAGTCTTGCTCATGTTTTCAGGGATGAATTGCTCCCGCAGTGTAGGGATGGGCATGAATGTTTTTTGTACATTCGAATTCAAGTTGAATCAAATGTTAAAACACTGAATTTGATTCAAATGTTTAAAATCCAAATGCAATAAAAACCAATTCAAATCCAATACATTCGAATTGATTCGTTCGAATGTTAGATACAAATTTGAAGATACGAATGTCGACAACATTCATGTGTGCTATATGTATCTGTACGCATTTCGTATGCATCCTGTTTTATTCCGCATGCATTCCATTTTCATTCCATATGATAAGCACAAATGTGTACAGATAGGTATGGTATTCACACAGATGCGTATGTAATACATATGTATCAGTACATTTGAATGATTTGAATCATTTGTAACATTCAAAATTAGTTCAAATGTTAAAATTCGAATGTGAAGACATTCTCTTTGGATTCAAATGTCCACATTCAATTGAATTGGATTGAATTTCGAATGTTTAGAACATTTGTGCATATCCCTACTGCAGTAACTTGGCTCACAACCCAAGGTGGGTCTGAGGATGGAGATGAGGTTGTGGATGGAACTAAAGGCCAGAAAACTTAATTTTCTGTTTGCACTCCAAGTGCTGTCTGTCTTCTGCAAATAGCCAACATTTTCTGATGGCACAAATGTTGGATGCCTACTGCGATGAGTGGTATTTTTTCTCCTGCTTTCCAGGCTGACGGCTGGTGACAGCAAACTCTTTGTCTTGGCCTGAAGGTTCACAATCCCTGACCACGTTCCCTCTTCATCTAAATAAATGTCAAATTAGAATCAAAATGTATAAGTGATGGATGCTGTTTCTGAAGAGGCTTTCTGCTCTTTCCTCTCACGGCTGTGCATCTCCTCGTTCCCATGTATAATGCAATTCAATTCAAATTGGTAAGAATATTGCAGCCACCTATTAAACTACTTTGGTGATAGATGCCCTGTGGTGTTGTTTCATTTTTCTATTCTAATGCTGATGAGATGTCAAGGAAGACTGCTAAGTGTTACTTGCAATGCGTGATCAGAGAAAGCTTTTTAATCATATTTGCTGAAACTTCCCATGTACTGAATTTATACTTCCAAAACTTGGGATTATGTTCATTTACTAATCCTTTGTTGGACTTTGAGTTGGGGGAGGGAGGGAGATAACATACAGCATGAGTTCCAAATGCAAAACTCAAGGAAAAGAAAAGATCTCTTCTGCATAATTACCATAAACTTACTCTTTCTGAGATCTTTTCCAGCAAGGCCCCATTTTTCTCTATAGCACCGGAGTTCCATGCATGGATTGTAAATGTCACCCACCTCAGATGCCACCATGATCACTGGATAGAACACTTTTTTCTCCTTCACAGCTACCCTGTGGGAGGACAGGCTTATGGCTATCAGTTGGAACATAAGAACAGAAAAGGGGCCTTGCTGGATCAGGCCACAGCTCATCAAGGCCAGCATCCCATCCCACACAGTGGCCCACCAATTGCTTATGGGCATCTCAAGCAGAAGATGAGGGCAACACCTTCATCTGGTCTTGAATCTCAGCAAACGGCCTTTGGAGGCATCCTGCCTGTCTTGCCAGCCTGGAGTTATTGCACACCATCCTAGGATGGCTGTCATTTCTAACACAGCAGCATAAAATGGTTGTCAATTCTAGCACAGCTGTCACTTACAGCACAGCAGCACAGAATGGCTATCAATTCTGCCACAACAGCATATAGGATGGATGGCAGTTCTAGGGAAGTGCACAAACTGAAATGTAATGGTTCAGTTAAGATCAAACCAAACTACCCTTGATTTGATTCAACGCAAATGTTTTTTTTTTAACAATAGGGTGGTTCAGTTTGGAGGCAAATCAAGCAAACCACAGTAAACCATTACTGAGCCATGATGGTTTTCTGTGGCCTGCTTGGTTCATTAGACCCTTGGTCTGAGTTCAATTCAAACCAGGTTTTTCAAACAACAGGGTGGTTTGGTTTGCATGCAAACCAAGCAAATGCCCCAGTCAGTTTTTAGCAGAGCCTCAAAATCGGACATTGAATGTACTTTCTGATTAAAATCGTGCTGGGAAGGAGTCTGCCTCCCCTTACCTTGAAGGAAGAAAATGCAGCACAAGTTCCAAGGTTAGGCTGAGAGATTGTTCTTGTGTTTCTGTCCAAACTGACAAACGTAGTCCAGCAGCTGTTCATGACTGTGCAATCTCACTCACGCAGCTATATCCACTTGCCACACCACACATGGAAGAGGATGCATTGCAGGAGTGATCCAGCCATAGTTGATGAGTGTGTTGACTGCTTGTTGGCAATCCACAGCTGGATCATTTTGGGGAAGGCCGTGGTATACGGATACGCACAAAAATTTATAACATTCTATATTCATATGAATTTGTACATTTGTATAGAAATTGAATGTTACAACATTTGTACATTGACATTTGTATTCACATGAATATTTCAGAACATTTGTACAAATGCTTCAGAACATTTGTGAAGTGGGTGTGCCAGTCACATCTGCAACGGATCCAGAGTGCATTCGACATGGTTTGAGAGTAGATTCAAAGTGGATGCAGGGTGGATTTGATGCTTTCAGAGCGGTATACGTATCGAGTACATATCAGTATGTACGGGATACATATCAGACATGCGTGGATTACATATGTGTTCATATTGGATATTCGTATGAATTCCATCTCGAATACATCCATATCAAATAGAATCCTACCACATTCAAAGGGGATCTATTTGAACGAAAATGAATTTTCTTACATTCAATTTGATACAAATTGAATGGGAAAAAAAACCCATTCAGGCATATTCCTAGTACTTATGTCTTAGAAGTATGTGTTCAAAGTCATGACAATATGCAAGGAGAGAAGACACAGTTGCCAAGGTCAGAGACAATGGAGAAATGTCCAAAAGATGAACATGTCATCAAATGTTTTGGGAATAAAGCTATTTAAATATTGCCAGAAGCTACAACCACAGTTGGATTTTGCTTGCAATGAGTGATAGGTTGCTGATAACAAATGTTCAGGAGTGGAGATTTCAGTAGATTTAACAATGTGCTTTGTATTTTTGTTTTTAAAAAGAAGAAATGTCTGAAACACTGAATACTGCAAAATGAAGCTTCTAGTTCCTTGCTTTTATGTGATGCATTTTAATTGGATTCTGGCTGGAAGGATGGAGTTAAAATGTTTCAACATCTGGTGATCTGACTTGAAGAAGGATGATTTAAACATTTCAACTAATCCTCATTGTCTGACTCTGTGTAGTCTTGCTGCTGGTATGTCAGTAAATTCTGTCTTGGGACAATTTATCTGGCACCCTAAGTGAGAATCACTCTGAGGCTTGGTTCATTAACAGCATTTAGATATCTGTTTCAGTTAATCAGAGAAGAAAGGCATAAAAACTTTGAACACAATATATAGGAGGAAAAAAGTTTATTGAAACTAAAAAAGCAGACAGCAATGAGCACACTCATAAAAAAGAAGGTATTCCAAGAGAGGGTGCATTCACCCATAGGGTTCAAGGTGGTTTTCGAATGGGATTGTTCACCTCCCAATCTGTTCCTTCCCCTCTTATGAATAGGGATTTGCCCAAATGTTTTTTTTTTGGGGGGGGGGTTCAATCTGTATCAAACTGAATACAAGAAAATTTGCATTCATTTGAATAGATCCCCTTCAAATGTGTTAGATTCAAATTCAATACAAATGTTCAATATGAATTTGATATGAATGTCCGAATTTGTGGAAATGGACAAATTTCTAAAAATGGACAAGTTTCTAAAAAACTGGAGACCTTATATAGAATTTCTACAAGAAGGATTAACAACAGCTGGATTTGACTGAATTTTTCAAGGGCCAGTGGAAATGGAAGATATTAAGACAATAAGATAAGATCCTGAAAAACGGAGAAAGTCACCAGTTATGAATAATGGACTATTATATGATAACTGTAAAAAGGGGTAATAAGGAACCCTGTAGTTTTATTATTGTAGTGTTAAAAAAACAAATTAAAAACAATGTTCAATATGGATATGAATGTTTGATATGAATCACATATGAATCCCCTACATATCCAATCTGAACCTGTCAAATCTAGGGGTGTGCATGAATGGATTTTTTGCATTCGAATTTGAGTCAAATCAAATATTCAAAAATTCAGTTTGTTTCAAATGTTAAAATCCAGATTTTCAAAAATCTGATTCGAATCTGGATTATTTGAATCCACATGTTCAAAAGTTCAATCCATATTCGAAAATACAAATGTTGATAACATTTGTATCCATTTTTCAAATGTACGCAAATCCATTTTCATCCTGTATGCATCCCATTCGCATCCCGTTTTCATTCTGTATTCTAAGCGCAAATACACATAATTTTCACAATTTGCACATCTCTAGCAGAAACACAACTCTAATCAATGTTACACAAACAGCCACAAGGTTACAGAAATAAGTTACAAAGTTCTATTGAACTGGTATGGTGTGCAAAAGCAGTTTCTTGCTAATCACGACAATTCCTGGAAATGTGATCATCTAGTTCAGTCTCATGGGAATACTGCCGTCCAACCTCTTGATTTTCTTACCTTTGCTGGAGGATGCATTCCTTTGAGAAGCACCCTAGGGATGTGCACATTTTTAAAAAAAATATTAAATCAAATGGAAGAAAATTTATACTTGTTTGAATAGATCCCTTTCAAATGTAGTAGGATTCAAATTTGATACAATGTTCAATCCCATACAAATCTCATACATATCCCATACAAATCCCCTACAAAAGTTCATACAAATGTATCAAAACATTCAATTAGAATTTGAATTGCAATCTTTGAATGTGCCAACATTCATATGAATTCGTATGAATTTTGAATGTCACAAATATTTGTGAACATCCCTAAAAGACCCTCATAACTTCCACTTCTGTTACAGCTCCACCTTCCTACTTTTCTTTAAAGTAATAGACCATGCTTACTGAAGACCATAATAAATGTGTCATAAAACTAATGATTTGCAGCTCCCCAGTCAAGAAATTGGCTTGGCAGCAGTTGTGAAGCTTATAAATGCTCCCTATGCTTTATCTCATTTAGAGAAGAGGTGGAAGCTCTTGATATGGGTGATTTTGATTTATGCTTAATGAAGGTATGTGATTATGTATATATAAGTTACAATATGGATTTAGAATTGGCAAAAATTAAGGACCCATGGCCCTTATGTGTACTTTGACAAATATCTTCCAATTGGAAAGCTGGTGGGAAAGAGCATTCTGGCTAGGCAACTTAATCTGTGAATTTTTTTTTTTAAAAAGCATGCACATGCATTCAGGGCATGAGGAACAAAGATTTATTATGAACATCTGGCTCTACCGTTAGATTTATAAAGTCTTCCAAGATGTTACATTTAAATAATCAAAGAGTTAGCCATGTTATCTCTCTTTGTCTCTTGGAAGTATGCATTCTTTTCCTTTATAGTGCATATTAGTCACATGAACCACACTGTTTCTGCTCACAGAAGGTTCCAGGCACCAAGCATGTCCATTGAGATGGGAAGAAATAACCCCATAAATTCTTCTCATTTTAGACTTTAATAATTGTCTGTCTTGGATTTATTCTCCTCAGCATTATGCGAATGACTTCTACCTTATTTTTGGTATTGGGGATGTGCCCGAATATTTGTGCTATTTGGAATTCGTATGAATTCGTATAAATTCTGATATTTGCAGATGAATTGAATGGGCCTATTCATCCGTGAATTGGATTTGATCCGGCATTTGTCAAAGTTTCACAAAGCTTCAGCCAAGACCGGGTCCCCTCCTGCAGCCTTCTGGCACTCCTGGGGCCTCCTGCCATCCCGATAGCCTCCCCATGGCCTCCTGCAATCACCTGTGGCCTCCTACCCACCCTACATACCTGTAGCCGTGCAACTGCTACCAATGCCACCATTGATGCTGGTGGCTGCCACAGGACAATGCGTCCCCTGGCCTATACAGCTGCCAGCTGATGTGGCTGCCTTGAGTGGCCAGTGCAATTGCTGGTGGCCAATGCAGCTGCCAATATGGTTGGCCACTGGTGGCAACCATAATAGTGGCCGCACCAGCTGCTGCCACCGATACCAGCCAAGGTAGGCATCAGCCAAAGTGGCCGAGGCGGCCACCAGCCAACGTGGCTGTGACAGGTAAGTGGGGGCAGCAGGATGGGAGGAGTGGAGGTTCACTTTGTTTCATGCAAGAATATCTGTATGAATATTTGTGCACAAATCTCAAGCCTCCCTCATTTGGGTTGGGGGAATTCAGCTGAAGCCAAAGTTGCTCACATTTGATCTGGATCAAATAGAATGTGGGAAAATGGCTTCTTGCACACCCCTAGTTGGTATATATTTGCCACCAGCTTTTTAAATGGAAAAAACGATATTTATGTTTTTGAAATAGCACACAACCATTTGAGTGAACAAATGAATGTTTAATTCAATCTTTTATTCATGCACATCCCTTTATCTATGTTTTATGTTGAATTTGCACTTAGCCTCCTGTCACTGGGAGCCAAAGTGCTAGAACACTTTGGTGTCTGCACTTAGCTGGCACTTAACCAAGAGCAACCATCGTAGAGACCCAGTGACAGCAGCAGTGTACCTGTGCAGTGCCATTGCTGGGGCAGCCAGGGGACACAGTGCATAATCATACCTGTGCTGTTAGTCACTTGCTCCTGCTGTACCTCTTCCACCAGGAAGAAGTGCAGAAGGAGTATGCAAAGCTTTACTGCCTCTGTCACAAGGATAGGCATGGGGCAGTTTTAACCATTCCATGTCCACACAGCATGGGAGATGCTCTGGCATGCAGGGAGCCATTTTCTGGTTTCCATGAAGTGCAGATGCTCCGTGCTGAAGCATCCTCTGTGCGCACTTACAATGTGCAAAAAGACTCATAGTAGGGATGTGCATGAATGTTCTAAACATTCAAAATTCGATCAAATTCAATTGAATGTCGACATTCAAATTCGAATAGAATGTCTTCACATTCAAATTTAAACTTTCAAATGAATTTTGAATGTTCCAAAACATTTGTACGTATTTGTTCATATGTACCTGTACAAATATCATACATATCTGTACGCATTTGTGCTTATAATGCAGAATGAAAATGGGATGCGTACAGGATAAAATGTGATGTGTACAAAATATGTACAGATATGCATAACACATACGAATGTTGTTGACATTCGTATCTTCAAATTTGAATCAACATTTGAAGGAATGGATTTGAATGTCTTGGATTCAAATTGGGTTTTGTTGAATTCAGATTCTAAACATTCAAATCAAATTGAATGTTTTGACATTCAATTTGACTTGAATTTGAATGCAAAAAAAACACATTTGTGCACACCCCTAACTCAATAGAAATGCTCACCTCTGAATGCTCAGCAAGAAGGCATTCAACTATGGATGTTTTTCCACTGAAAATAAAAGTACCCATTAAGTACCCATTAATGGGTACATAATGGCATTTTTGCACCCATTAATGGGTACGTAATGGGTACTTCTAGCGACAGTGGAAAAACACCCTATGTTACCTTTCTTTCCATGCCAAGCTTTATTCTTCCTACTGTATTGGTCCAGTTCCAGGATTTTCAGGATAAGGTCATCCTTAGGAAATCTATTAAAATATTCCAGACCACAGATTCTGAGACTGCAACTCTTACCAATCTTTGCCAGCACAGGCCAGTCTGGTGTATAGAATGATTGGAGCTTTGGTTCAGGAACATCTGCAAGATTGCAGTTGAGCATCCCATTCTAAACCTCTAATCTAATTTCCTAATACCAAATGACTCCCCCAAAACACCAATTCTGATAAACTGACCAACCAATTAGAATTCTTCCCCTCGGTTCCCGTAGTAGATAAATATTTTCCGTATTTTGTTACTGCTCTTTTTCAAAAAAGAAAAATGACCCATAAGCCATGTTTGATTTCGTGTTTCTATTAAGCAATGCTTTACAGATGCTAAATTACGGGGGTAAACTGAAGATAACACGTGGTGTCCTCATAAATGTCAAATGAATTCTTTATGATTGGTGCTATTATAGCAAATACCAAACAATTTCATTATAATTAGTGCTGTTACAATGAATACCAGAGGATTTCAAGATAATTAGCAGTAGTAGGCTGAATAGCAAATAAGCGCAAAATGAGAATCAGGATTACTTTTTTTCCAAGGCAACAAAAATCCATAGCCATCCATGAGTCAATGTCCACCATTATGAAGTTCACTCATAGCAAGCTGCCAATCTCACATGTGCTGTAAATGCCAGGGTGCTTCAACCAAGAGAAATTGCTCAAGTTAAAAAAAAAAAAAAAAGAATGCAGAAGGGGAAGATGTTTACCTGGCAGTGCCAAGAGTGTCTTGAGCCAAGATGGGACTTTTCTGCCCTAACCTGTCAAGATCGAGTCAATAGGTACAGATCTGGCAGTCCACCCCATGCTTGAGGCAGGCCAGACTTCAAGAGGAACTATGCTATCTGCACTGTGATGGTGTGTCCCAGACTGACCTCTGTGCTGGCCCTGAGTGAGACAGTTTGGTCTAGTGGTTAGGGAGATGGACTCTTATCTGTGAATACAGGGATCGATTCCGCCCTCCCCCATGAATCCAGCTTGGTGACCTTGGGCTAGTCACAGCTCTCTTCTGAGCTCTTACAGCCCCACCTACCTCACAGCGTGTTCTGTTGTGGGGAAAAGAATAGAAAAGCTTTGTCAGCCATTTTGAGTCCCCTTAAATGGGTGAGAAAAATGGGGTAGAAAAGCCAACTCTTTTTCTTCTTCTTCTATGGATTCCAACAGGCAGGAACTGCAGTTCCTGACCTCGAAGTCTCTGGGGAATCCATTTTGGTGATGCAGTAATGTGCACTGTTGATACAGGTTCCTTAGGAAATTGGAACAGGGAGGCATGCACCACCATGATCCAGGCTTACCCCTGCTATTGAACTGTATTGGTGATCAAGCTGGAGAAGAAAAATATTTGGCTTTTATACCCCGCTTTCCTCACCCATTTAAGGGGACTCAATGTCAAAGTGGCTGACAAAGAGTTCTGTTCTTCTCCCCACAACAGACATCCTGTGAGGTAGGTGGGGCTGTGGGAACTCAAAAAAGAGAGCGGTGACTAGCCCAAGGACACCTAACTGGCTTCATGTAGGAGTGTGTAATTGAACTAAGAAACCTTCAGTTATGGGTCTGGCACTCTAACTGCAACACAAAACTGGTGATCCAGCTCAGGAACAATGTAACAGTGTGATCTCAGCTGAAATATGGGGCATTTTCGCACTTCCCACTGGACGGGAAAAGAGTGCAATCAACTAATGTTTACTAGCATTCACACTTGCAGATGCTAGTAAATGTTACCTCTGATCGAACACTTTCCTACTGTTTGATCGCTGGTGGGTCTTCTTCAGGGTGGTGTCATCTTGTGTATGGTGCTCTCCACAACTGCGTGTGTGTCAGTGCCATCACCATGACAATTCTGACACTCTGCACAGTTTCAGTCATGTCAGGAGGCCAGCAGAGCTGCCAACACGCTTGCGGGGCACCTCCATTGACCTCCCCATCCAGCAGAGGTGCGGGTGGTCACTAACTGGACATCATCTGGTAAGTTGGACTAAGGGTTGGTGAGCTTGTGGAGCATGATAAGCATACTTATATATCTTCACACTACTTCATCTAGTTAGACAAAACATGAGCTTGTCTCATTGTTAACAGCCCTGCAATTTAATTGTTTTACTGATTACAGAAGACAGAATGAGTCATGGATGGAGTGATCATATTTAAACCTTTGATTAAGCACCATAATGAAAAAGGAGATGTTCAAGGATCAAACATCAAAAAAGGGATAAGCTCCAAACTTTGGATTACATGGGATTTAGATGGATGAACCTTTCCTTTCCTCTCTTGGGTTTACATGTTATATGTGCTAATTCCAAGTTCTTCTCTTGTTATTTCACCTGTGCATCACTCCCAACTTGCCTGTGCTTATTTATCTGAGCTTTTTTCTGCAGTAGTGAATATGAATAATTGCCTGAGTATACCAAAGAAAAAATGAATGATTATATGACTTATGGCCTGCTTCTTGCAAAATATTTTACTGATCCATGGTTTTTATGAAGCCTGATGCTTCTTATCCCAGACTGCTGAATTTTGAAATGGATGAGATTAAAAAATAATATTTTTTTTAAAAAAAATTCAGTTGTTATGATGGTATTTAACCATACCAGTATAATGGCATTAAGTTCAATGAAACAGTGATTCCAGTTTGTCACATATTTGCCTTTTCTTTTTCTTTAAGACCAATACCATGATAGACCTAAAAATAAATAATATTGAACTTGATAGTAAAAGAGCTGATATTATAATGGCCTTATGCTTGGACCCTAGCTTTTGGCTGTGGAAACTGAAACTCTCCCCCTTACCATTGCTTTCAGGTACTGCTATGGTATTTAGTGATTTTTTAACCCATTTTTCCTGGTGTAACTTGCTTTGAGACCTTCGAGTATAAGGTGGGATAAAAATTTAAATGAATGAATGAACAAATATAAAATAAATAAAATAAAAAAGCTAAAAGAACACTCCTATGAGGAAAATGTCAGGACTGCCAATTCATGTCCCAAGAATTTTGGCTAGAAATCATTCTATAGTTTTTATTTATGGAGTACATTAGATAGGTTTGTTAAGAAATGACACTAAATAAGTGAAAATGCCTTCTCAGTGTTGGCTCCAAGATTATGAAAGAGTCTCCCCTGTGATGTAGGGACATGTCACATTTTGACTTAGTCCAGGGGAGGCGTCCGGAGCTCTGTCTGGTCCAATTATTTTGGATCAGTTTCAATTATTGTGGCCTGAGGATGTGGACAAGCTGTTTGCAGGGGTGCGGCCGACAACGTGCTCTCTGGATCCCTGCCCTTCTTGGCTGATTAAAACTAGCCGGCAATGTATGACCGGGTGGGTCCAGGAAGTGGTAAATGCCTCTCTGAGGGAGGGGGTGGTTCCATTGGCCCTTAAACAGGCTGTGGTGCGCCCCCTCCTGAAGAAGGCCTCCCTGGATCCAGAAGATTTAAACAACTATCGCCCGGTGGCCAACATACCTTTTCTAGCCAAGGTTCTAGAGAAGTTTGTCGCTGTTCAGCTGCAGGCATGCTTGGAGGAAGCTATCTAGACCCATTTCAATCTGGCTTTAGACCCGGTCATGGCATGGAAACCACCTTGGTCGCCCTGGTCGATGATCTTCTCCGGGAGAAAGACAGAGGGAATGCTACCCTGCTGGTTCTTCTGGACCTCTCAGCGGCTTTTGATACCATTGACCACGGTATCCTCCTGGAGAGGCTACGGAGTTTAGGAGTTGGAGGAAGTGCTTGGCGTTCGTTCCGCTCTTATCTCCAGAGCCGATCTCAGATAGTGGTGATGGGAGAGAATGAGTCGACACCCTGGGAACTCACTTGTGGGGTTCCCCAGGGGTCAATCTTATCTCCCATGTTATTTAATATCTACATGAAGCCGCTGGGAGAGATCGTCAGGAGTTTTGGAGTGAGGTGTCATCAATACGCAGATGATACCCAGCTCTATCTCTCTGTGCCATCTGAATCAGGAGAGGTGGTAGAAGTGCTTGACAGGTGCCTGGAGGCGGTAATGGGCTGGATGAGGGCCAATAAATTGAAACTGAATCCAGACAAGACAGAGGTGCTGTGTGCTACAGGCTCTCGGGTCCAAGTAGTTGGGAGATACCCTGTCCTTGATGGAGTTACAATATCTGGGAAGGGACAGGTGCGAAATTTGGGGGTACTCCTGGACTCTGCGCTAACACTTGAAGCTCAGGTGGAGGCCGTGGCCAGGAGTGCCTACTCCCAACTACGCTTGGTACGTCAACTGAAACCTTTTTTGGATAGAGATGACCTGGCCACAGTTATCCACGCTCTGGTAACCTCCAGGTTGGACTATTGTAATGCGCTCTACATGGGGCTGCCCTTGAAGACGGTTTGGAAGTTGCAGCTAGTGCAAAATGCAGCTGCCCGAGTGCTGACCGGTACAGCTAACCGGACGCATATCACACCGATTCTAAAAGAACTGCACCGGCTGCCAATTCATTTCCGAGCCCAATTCAAGGTGCTAACTCTGACTTACAAGGCCCTAAATGACTTGGGCCCCAGATATCTAAAGGAGCGCCTTCTCCCATATCAACCTGCCCATGTCTTAAGATCTGCAGGAGAGGCCCTCCTGGTTGTCCCACCGCCTTCAGCAGTTAGACGGGTGGGCACCCGGGAGAGGGCCTTCTCAGTAGTGGCCCCCAAGCTATGGAATGGTCTCCCCTTGGAGGTGCGTCAGGCCCCTTCTTTGTTTACATTCAGAAAGGCGGTAAAAACGCACCTCTTCTCTCAGGCCTTTGGCTAAATGCTCTTTATTCTTCCCTCCTTCCAAACACCACTGTTTTAAACTGTTTTTGTATTGTTTTATTCTTATTCTTATTATCATGTTGGTTCCTAAATATTACGCTGATTTTATTATTGTGTGGTACAATTTCAGTATGCTTGTTCTTAAATGTTGTAAGCCGCCCAGAGACCCTCGGGTATGGGGCGGGATATAAATATAAATAAATAAAAATAAATAAATAAATAAATGCACAAATATTCATGGGCATTTGAAATTCAATTGAATGTGCCAAATTTTGACATTTGAATTCCAATAGAATATCCCAAATTTTGAATTTAAATATTTGGATTGAATTTTGAATTTTCAGGACTATTGGTTTGAATTATTTGAACATTAGTATGTGTACTGGTTAGTACCTGATACGTACTTGAAGATCTGCACCATTCTCTCATCCGTACGCATTTGTACAGATACATACCGGATGAAAATGGGTTGCATACAGGATAACTACAGGATGCATACGCATGTGTACAGACATGTACAGATGCGTACTGATGTTGGGAAGATGCATATGGGCATCTACGCATCTTGTTGACATTGGGAAGTGCAAATTCGAATAAAATATTCAAACAAATAGATTCCAATTTGCTTAATTCGAATAGAATTTTGTTAAATTCGAATTTAAATAATTCAATTCAAATAATTTTTTGTATTATTCTAATCGACTTGAATAGAATGTCAAAAATACATTCTTGACACTCCTACTGTGAGGTGCATCAGCCACCTTCACTTCAGAAGTTCAGGTGGGCAGTGAAGATAAGCACAGCTTTGCCATGGCCTCTATACTTTTGTGTGTATCTAAATCCATACATCAGTCTTTAACATTATCATCTTCCACTTTTTCTTTACTAATATCAGATTTTCAGATGCAGTATTGTCTTTGTTTTGTTTTACTTGATAAGTTTCTCTGCTATTTTGTAATATATTATTTTGCATGATTGGTGATTTTAGAACGTATTATATGTTACAGTGTGTGACGTATTCTTTTGCATTGTACCTTTGCTGTTTGTTGTAAACCACTTGGGCAAAATTTTTGGATGGACAGTATACAGATAAAATGGGAAAAAAATTGTACACCATATCTATGTATGACAGTTGCTTTTATTGTTAAGTTCATGGTGATTTACACCATATAATTTTTTTTCCCCTTAACCTCTCTATTCTCTGAAAAGAGGCATTAACCAGCAGGCCATGAGATTATCATTGTTTCCCTTAATGGACAAGTTAATTTGTCAATGCTTAGAGAGCGAGTTTGGTCTTGTAGTTAGCGGGGGGTGGGGGGTGGACTCTTTATCTGGGAATGCTGGGTTTGATTCCACACTACTCCTCCATGAAGCCAGCTGGGTGACACTGGGCTAGTCACAGCTGTGTTCTGAGCTCTCACAGCCCCACCTGCCTCACAGGTGTTCTGTTGTGGGGAGAAGAATGGAAAAGCTTTGTCAGTCACTTTGAACCCCCTTAAATGGGTGAGAAAAGTGGGGCAGAAAAGCCAACTCTTCTTCTTCTTCAAGATGGTCTCACTGCCTTTGATACAATTACAGTGAATGGTCTTGTCAAAGGGAAGAAAAGAGAGAAGTGATGTTTGAATACAACAGGGAAACTGACATTCCCTCATATTGTTAAATTAATTGAGGTTTGTAAAATCTAGTTATTAAAGTTTTCCTGTACCATAAAAAATTAACGAATAGCCCTAGCCTCTCAAGCTAGAATGTCAGAGGAAATGGAAGCTTTGCAGAATACACTGTCTATAAATTATTGACATTTTTGCAACCATCCTATTAGAATCCACTTTGCTTCACTGAGAGGATAAATGAATGGGAACAATCTACTGATTAACTTGTGCCCGTCATATATATCAAGCCGGCTTCCACTGTACAGCTGAAATCATCAAGGTCCAGAAGAAGAATTTGGATCATTAGAAAGGCCGTGTTCCTCCCTGGAAGCAAAATGGATGGTCACAGGCTGTGTCATCTTTCAATTGCTAACATTCACATGCAGTTGAACTCTTTAAGAGGCAAAGGAAGCAAAAGGTATTTGATTCACTACTTATAGAAGCAGCTTCACCCAGTGTGTACATATTTTTATGGGGAAATCATACAGAAGAATCATACAAAAAAGCTGATCAGATTCAGTGATAAGTGGCTGAAGAGGTTGCAGGGTCTCCACTAGGAATATGCAAGGAATAGGTATTCATAGAATCATAGGCTTTTTCTGCACTTACCTTGCTTAGATCCAGATCAGTGATCTGGATTGTTTCAAGGTGTGGGCTGGATCAGCAGTGTCTGAATTGATGGTGCTGATCTGGCTCATGTTTCCTGGCTGCTGTGAAGCTCACATGAGCTTCACACCTCCCCCTGCCTGACTCCTAAGGCTAGGAATGACAATTCCAAGCTTGGAATCGTGTGTGTGTGTGTGTGTGTGTGCTTTGTCAGCATGCTATGGCATGACACTGAAAATCACCATCCAGTAGTTCTGGACACCTCCTGTGATCTGAAATAAGGTCCCTGGTGTGGGCCTCCTTAATCCAGACTTGGCTTGGTCATGTGCTGTTGATGGTGATATTTGTATGAATACATTCATGTCAAATAGAATTTTACCACATTCGAAAGCATCTATTTATATGAATATAAATTTTCTAACATTCATTACAAATTGAATGCCCAAGAACACATTAGTGCACATCCCTAGGTGTAGCTTATGGGAGCTACAACTCAGGAACATCTGGAAGGCCAGAGTGATGGCACCTCTGATCAAAAAGGTCCATACTGACATGCACTTCCACCTTGAAGCCTTAGAATTTCTCATAAAATTATACCAACCAAGAAAGAGAGAGAGAGAAAAAAAATTATGGTGTGTGTGTTTTTAATTAACATATAGAAGTTGGATGTGAAGGTGAGGATAATGTCACCAGATCTCCATTTTCTGGTTGCTACAAAGAAACATCACAGCATCCCTTCTCTTCGGTATGTTCTTTGTGTGAACTTCTATAGTATCTGACACAGGAGACCCTATTGATAAAAACCTCTTTCTCATCCCTCTTGGGATCATCTCTGTTAGAGAGCTGCTTTGGATTACTGCCATTATTTATTGATGTAGCACACTTCCCTTCTGCCATGGCCCTTTAACAGTAACTGGATCAAATAAAAGAATCAATAAAAATGTCTTCCACACACTGGAAGTAAACCCTTCAATGTCTGCAGAAAATGAGAAGTTAGCTCGCATAGGGAATAGTTAGCTTTGGTAAGAGTACAGGTATTCCAATCTATAGGCAACCCAGTCCCAAGGGATAGGATTAAGGATGTGTGAAATTCTCCTAATCTGCTCACTCTTTCATCTATCCTTTCCATTCATCCATTTAAAAAATGTTTTAATATTTGAAATAAAAAAGGATGGAATTACTCACTGAGATTCTTAAAAAGAAAAACTGCTGTACCTTTTAATTATGGGCACCATATTAAAAATTGAATACAGTCATATTGTTTAATTGATGATTATTAAATGCTGTATGGAGCGAGAGCAAGGTCATGGTTGAGAGTCTCAGTGCCATCCTTGCTGTAAGCACTTAGTAACAAATGTTTGCATATTTATTTTCATTTAAATCCTACCATATATTCTAAGGATTCAGAGAGCGTGTTACATGAAGAGGAGGAGGAAGAAAAAGGAGCTGGCCTTTCTACCCCACTTTTCTCACCCATTTAAGGGGATTCAAAGCAGCTTACAGAGCTTTCTGTTCTCCCCACAACAGAACACTCTGAGGTAGGTGCGGCTGTGAGAGCTCAGAAGAGAGCTGGGACTAGCCCAAGGTCACCCAGCTGGCTCCATGGGGGAGTGTGGAATCAAATTCAGTGCTCCCAGGTAAGAGTCTGGCTCCTTAATCACTAGACCAAACTGACCCACATGTGTTAAAACAGGGGGGGGGGGAATGCAAGGAAAACAAAAACCTTTGATTAAATGGGAATATACTATCTCTTCCCACTTTACAGACTCTGTTATTGTTTTAATATATGTTTGATTTTAAATGTTGTTACCTGCCCTGAGACCTATGAAATTACATCTATAAAAATTGCAGTACAAGGCTTCGAACGGGGTGTGAGAATGCTTCTTTAACCAAAGGCCAAGGGATAAGAACCTGCTAGTTCCTCAGTTGTATGAAATGAATGTCCAGTACAGGCCCCTGACAAAGCATTTGCCACCTTCCTGGCATATTTCATTTTTGCCTATTTGTCACACTTAATACTTTCAGATCGAGGGATGTGCACATTTTTTTTTTTCATTTTTAATTCATGTCAAACTGAATGGAAGAAAAACAGTATTCATTCAAACAGATCCCTTCCAAATGTGGTAGGATTCAAATTTAATATGAATGTTCGATACAAATCTGATAAGAATCCGATTCAAATCCTCAGTGCACCAATACCTCAGTGCACCAATATTCAACATGCTCAGGGACTGGTGCATGTTTTTGTGAGCCAGTTTGGTCTAGTGGTTAAGGAACCAGACTCTTATCTGGGAATACCTGGTTTCATTCCACCAACCCCCATGAAGTCAGCTCGATGTCTTTGGGCTAGTCACAGCTCTCTTCTGAGCTCTCACACCTCACAGGGTATCTGTTGTGGGGAGAAGAATATAAAAGCTTTGTCAGCTGTTTTGAGTCCCCTTAAATGGGTGATAAAAGCAGGGTAGAAACACCAACTCTTCTTCTTCTTCTTCTTTGTTGCCAGCAACCATCCAAAGCCACCACTGATGAATTATTTTAAAATCATCCTCTTGTCCCCATAATTTTCCAAACTGAAAAGCAGGATCTGCATAGTCCTCCTCTGTTGTTTCCTATAGCGAACAGTTTGACAAGCGTTTCAACCGAACTTCAAACATCTTTGAGATGTTCCAAGTTTAACTCGAACATGTTCAAGGCCCTTGGGGTGCCAAACCAGCAAAACGCTGTTCATGCACATCCCTTGCGGCCTGGTCTCCAAACTGTTGTAAAAACCCATAGCAACTAGAGGCATGAAAGCATTTCTTGCAGAAGCAGAAAGACATAAAATAAGGATGAGAAAGCATGTTTTGTCCTCTTATAATAATTACTTACAAACGGCACTGCAGAAACCTCCGAAACAAGCAAACAAAAATTGACAGAAGAGGAATGGCATCCTGTTCCCATATGTTTATTTTGTTTAATTAAATGGGGGATGTTGTCAATTTAAATAACATGAGCCTCATTAGCCTTCTGAGACTGCATTTATCTGGATAAGATTATTGGACTTAAGTGCTTTATTGCCTAATTGAGAAGACGGGGATCATCTCACAGCATGACTTTCACTTATTATACTCTGAAAATTTCCTTAGTGGTGCCATGACACTGGCAACTCTTAAGCTGCCACTGAACGTACAGTGCCAATGCTATCACAGCTTTCCAGACAGGCCCCTTGGTGCAGTCAACATTAGATAGCCAGTGCAGTGTAATAGCCAGAGAACTAGAGAAAGTCATGTAGGGCAGGTGTATCAATCACTACTAGAATTACCAAGAACATAAGACGAACCCTGCTGGATCAGGCCACAGCCCATCTAGTCCAGCATCCTGTCACACACAGTTGTCTCCCAATTGCCCATGGACATCTCAAGCAGAGACAAGGTCAAACCTTCTCCTGCTCTTGAATCCCAGCAAATGGCCTTAGAAGCATCCTGCTTGTCCCACCAGCCAGAAGAATGTACATCTATCATCCATAAACTCATCTGACCCTTCCTTGAAGCCATCTAGGCTTGTAGCTGTTACCACCTCTTCCAGCAGCGAATTCCATAAACCGGTGACCCTCTGGGTGAAAATATACTTCCCCTTATCTAGAAATTCTAGAATAATGTACCTAGAAATGCTCAAACACAGTGTGCAAACTAAGTACATCAAATTCATTTGTGATTGGAGAATAACTGCAAACATTCTTATGTGGAGGCCATTGATCCATCTGCCAGCAATGATCAGAAGTCACCAACAATCAACTTAGATGTGTTGACTTCAATGACCAAATCTGAATATATATTTTTAACAAGCACTTTCCGTCAAAATCTGACTCTTGGAACAGGCTGATACTGAATGCAGTTCCAAAAGTGAAATTAATTTGGAATTCATCTTCTTGGATCAATAGGGTTTTTTGGATCAAAAGGATGCTGACCCTCAAATGAATATTCCTACTCATATAGTCCTCAATCCAGCTAAAGTTCTCAAACCAGAGAATAAGAACCTGAGTGTTGCAGTTCCCACACAGTCCACTGGACTGTGATGGCTGGAGCTGTGACACACAGGCAATAATTAGCGGAGCATTCCTCAGCAGGCACACCGTTCAAGGGAATGCTGCTAACCACACAGACCTTTCACATGGAGCACACCCTGGTAGACAACCTGTAACAAGGAGTGTGCCAATGGGGGATCACTTTAAAGAGGTTTCCCAAGCATTCCTAGGCTAGGTGGCACATCAACCACCACCATGCAGGCCCTGGAGCAGCTAATGCAATATGCAGAGCCCAGCTTCTGGGGCTATTTCAAGGATGGTTGCTAGCGGATTCCATGATATCTCTCCAATTTCTGACCCAAATATCTCCATCGGAGCCAGGAAACATTTTCCACGTTGTGTACAAAATCATGGTGTGGTGAAGTTACCACAGAATGTCTCCACAGCATCACTGCTATGTTTCCAATGGGATAAATAGTCCATTCATTAAACTCCCTTTCAGGGATGTGCACAAATATTCCTAACATTTTGAATTCGTACAAATTCAGCTGAATTTGGACATACGATTTCAAACTGAATGTTGGCACATTTGAAGACTAACATTCAAATTCAAATAAAGTGTTCTGATACATTCCTAGGAAGTTTTGTATGAAGCTTCTTATGGGATTTGTATGGAATTCGTATGCGAGTAATATGCTATTCGTATGGGATTCGTGTGGGATTGAACAAATCCTTCCATATTTGAAGGGGATATATTTGAATGAATATGAATATTCTTGCATTTGATTCGATATGAATTGAATTAAAAAAAAAGCAAAAAAACATTCGTGCATATTCCTGCTCCTTTTACATGACTGATGAAGCAACCCATGGAACTAATAGAATTGTAGGCTGGGAGTGAAGGTCTGAATGAAGCTTTGCCATTGATCGCTACTAAGAATTCAGAGAGATCAAAGGTGAGGCTCAAATCAGAGCTTCGTTTCTTCCCCATCCTGTTAAAATAATGTTCTCCGTTTCCCAAATGAAATCTTTTAAAGAGTCCTCTATTTTATGGGGCCTCAGCTTAATTGAAAAATCCACTAATGACAGATAACATAAAATTAGAACATGCAATATTTGTTTTTCACAGATGGGCAAGCAATGCAAAATGCCTTGGAATGCTCTCCTTGGTGATAAATCAATTTTCCATGAATACACAAATTCACAAACAATTTTATTTATTATTATTTTTTTCCCTTTGAATTTCAGCTCTAGCCTCGGTGATGTGATTAATGGCAGATGTTCCACATGTGTAAATAAGGAGAAAGCAATTCATTATATTACAGAGCAAAGTGTCTAGCTTATAATGCAAGGGTATGGTTTATAAAGCATTGAAACAGCTCATTTTCATGGGTCTGAGTGAAAAGGGAGCCACAGCAAGGATATTTAGTCTTTTATTACTCACCTGGCTGCAATATATATTGATATATCATGAGCTCAAGATACAGGATTGTCCACACATTCAAATAAGTATCACTGACTTTATTAGCAATATGGTTCTGTTTTACCCCATTTTTATTCCCTTCGCTTCCTGAAAGGCCTATTCTTTCATCTAGGATGTCTCCAGTAAGCCCCCAGTGTGAACGCCTGCCGCCATTCCTGAACTCACCATTCCGCTTAGGTGAAGTGTGAAAAGGTCCCTGGGTTGTCAGGTATGCTAGTTTATTGGAGATTCTTTTCTGTGTGAAGGTTAAAGTGGGTGATTAAAAGGTATTCAGTGAAAAAGAGAAAGGTATTAGAGTAGGAATAAAAAGAGAAGAAATGTTAATTGTCCTCAAATCCAGCAGTTGGTGAAACGGGTGGAAAGAATATGGAAGTGGTTTGACTTCCATTTTCTGTGAGTATATTTCTATCATCTATCGTATCCATTTTTTATTTATTTTCAGTAAGCATTTATATCACATTTCAATACATAATTATAATAAATTCTATTACAACGCTCTAAGATTTTCCATGTGTCTTTCTCCATTCTTCAGACTCTTCTTATAGTAATCTTTTTATTCCTTGCTCCGTAGTTATACCTGTAACTCTTTCTTTTAAAGGCTGAAACCTTCTGTCAGAATACCCGATCCCTGAAGAAATTCTATAAAAGGTACCCAATCTTCTATAAACTTATTCACTGTTTTGTCTTTTAATAAATTTGTCAGTTTGTCCATTTCTGCCATCTCCATCAATTTAAGTATCCATTCCTACTCTGTTGGTAACTCTTCTTGCTTCCATTTCTGGTCATATAACAGTCTGGCAGCTGTCACCATATATAATATCAAAGTCTTTACATCATTTAGACCTTCATTAACAATGCCCAACAAAAATAATTCTGGTTTAAACTCAAAATTAATATTCAAAATTTGTCTCATCCAATGCACTATTACGTTCCAGTATTTTCTTGCTTTCTCACATGTCCACCACATATGATAAAATGTGTCCTCCGCCTTTTTTACATTTCCAACAGCTCAACATATTTTGATACATTTTCCCAAGCTTATGTGGCGTTAAGTACCATTTATACATCATCTTATAAATATTATCTTTCCTGTGGACAGGAAAGATGTGCAGTGAACTAACTATGCAAGCGCTAGTCGCTAACAGCCCACACAATGCGCAATTGACTGCTTGGACGCGACTGCTAAGTCTCTAGAAAAGGTTAGTATGCTTGAGTAGCTTGCGATTAGCCTCTGGGCAGGCAGGGGACAATTGCACCTGCCCAGATGTTGCCTAATTGCATTCAATGGGCTGAAGTGCAAATTCAGCCTTGGATGAACAGATATGTTTTAACCAGCACCAAAAACCACACAGGCTATTCCATAGTCTGGGAGCCACCACAGAAAAGGCCCTCTCCAGCCACCACAAGCTTTTACTTCTGTGCCCAGACAGCAGCAGACAGCAGACATTTTCTACTTCTGAGGCCTTTTCACTTTAGGCCTTTTGGAACACGTCTACGACACACTGGGACAGAGCATTCACTCCTCTGGGGCGGGCGGTTGCATTCCGGCCCACCCCAGACGTCCCAACGTATCATAGACGTGTTTGGTTTTCAGAGCACAAAAATGTGATCTCCATCTGTTTGGCCCATCCCAGGCCATTCCCAGCTGTACCAGAGGGAAAGCATTTGCACTCTCCCCCTTCGTGACAGCTGCCCTCCTCGGGCTGCCCCCATTGGCTCCTGTGGAGCAAGGGGTGGACAGCCCTGGCACCTCCCTTCCCTGGGGTCCCGCCTGCTCCAGGGGCCCAGACTGGCCTTCTGGCGCCAGCGGGACCCCCACCCAACACCCACCCCACCCCAGGAGCGTACACGGGCACACACTCCTTACCTGGTAGTCGGCTGGTAACTACTGTCATGATCGGGCCGGCTGTGCTTTGTGCCTGCACATGGCATGGTCCCTGATTGGGCAGGCACCTGCCTGGCTTCAACTGGCCATCTGTGCAGAGAGTCACTGGCCTCCTCGCATTGCGACCCGATGATGAGCAGGTAAGCAGCATTTGCACACACACTCCCCTCCAGGGTGGGTTGGGGGGTATTGGGTGGGGGTCCCATCACCCACATGGGCGTGATCCAGGCCCACGAAGCTTGTAGGACCCCAGGGAGGGCACCGGACAGGCCTCCCTACCCCTGGCTCCAAGGGAGCCAATGGCCGGAGGCCAGGGACGGGACTTGTGAGTCCCAGGATGGCCATTCGGACCGAACGTGTCTAAGACATTTTCCCATCCACACGTAGGCAGGTAAAGGATGCGTTTGCAATGCGTCCTTTACCTGCCAATGGGAATGAGGCCTCTGGTTTGAATCAAGCCACCTCCTGTTTGAAATGAACAAGTTCAATTTAAACTGAACCAGAAAATGTTCAATCAAATTTAATTAAACTGAATGGCTTGATCACACCTTTTCTAAAATGTCTCTTTTGTTACACTGATTGCACAATTCTTAGTTGTAAAAAGCAAAAAGTATTGAACCATTTACAAACCTGTTCAAGTTCATAATAAAAACGGATCAAGTATGTTCCACCAGAGGCCTTTTCACACTAGGACTTTTAGAATGCATGGAGGACATGCTGGAATGGAGCATTTACTCCTCTGGGCCGCCGGTTCGGTGTGTTCCGGCCTGTTCCCGGCCATCCAGGGAGGGAAGCATTTGCATGCCTCCCTCGCTAACAGCTGCAGCCCCCTCCCCAGGCCTGTCCAGATTGGGTCCTGCTGGACCCAGGGGCAGGCAGGCCTGGTGTGGTTCCTTCCCCGGTCCCTGCAAGTTCTAGGGGACAGGATTGTGTCCCCTAGGGCCTTCAGGGACCCCCCAGGCACCCCACACACAGAACGACGGCCATGCACACACACAACTACCTCTTCCTTGCCAGCTCCTGAAATGGTGAGCTGAGTACCTCTGTGTGGGCCGGGCGCTCTCCTATTGGCTGTAGAGCAAGCCAATCAGAGCAAGCCCAGCCTTGTGGCATGCCGGTGGTAAGATGTGTGTGGGGGGGGCGGTATGAAGTGGTATGATCTGTGGTGCGGTGTGATGTGTGGTGTGATGTGGGTCTGATGTGTGGTGCGACAAATCACAACACACATCACACCAGACATTTTCAATCAGAATACAACACTGTGAAAACAGGGAGGGAAAAGCTGGGGGGGGGAGCTACACACTTCAGGTTCTCAACAGTTAATGATAGGAAGGGGAGAATTAAAGAGCTACTCATTTCTTTCTATTATTATGTTCCTTTTTAAAGTTTCTCACTGCCCATGTGCTAAAATGTCCCATTTTGCAAGTAAATATTTTTTCTTCTTTTTCTCATCATTGCTTTGTTTAAGGTTTTTGTTTTTGTTTTTTTTTAACAGACACCTAGTATATAAATAAAAAGATGGTGTAGATTGATAATCCAGAGGACAAATGGTGTATAGTATCTCTTAGGCTGCATCTCCAAAAGACTTATTTGCCTCTCTAGTCTCCCTCTACTCTCACTCTATTCAAGCGGACTTTAAAAGTGCCATGCACTTCCGGAATAAGCGTCCACATGAGGCTCAGAAAAACGCGCGTTTAAAATGTACCTTCTGTCCCCACGGAAGCGTGTTTTCTTTCCCTGCATCTTTTTCTCCCCGCCCCCTCTCTTGTTCAAAGGAAAAATAGCCATCGGTTCTCTGTTCGACTCCCAGATCTCCATCCCCCGAAATGGCTCCCTGTGGGGGCTGCAGCCATCAGCCAGGCAATATTTTGCTCATTCACTCTTAGCACTTTCACAGAACACTGTCAAAATCCACCCGGTAGAGCAGCGGTGACTTTAAATACACCCACTTCACGCCTGATAACAATGTTGCAATCCATCCACTTCACACCTGATAACACTTCACGCCTGATAACAATGTTGCAATTCTCCACAATTCTGACTCTTTGAAAGTTCTGTGCTTTAGAAAGGCAAGGAAGCTGCTGCTGTTCTGGAAGATTTGTGAATGCTTTATGGCTGTGTGTGCAGGCGGCAATCCCTGCCCCTTTTGCCATGGAGCGTCCCCAAGGTAAATTCTGCGAGGAAAACCCACAACTTCCAAAAAGAGCGATGAAAGTCTTCTTTAAAGGGCATGTATTTTGTCATGGGTTTTCCTGCTTTTGTAGTGCTGGAAGTGCATTAAAAACCCTGGCATGGGGGAGCTCAGAGGCAAAAGAAGAGTTTTAGCACACTTTAAATTCTCCCTTAGTGGAGAAAAATTCTTAAGTAAGATTAGAGAAAGAACAGAATAACTTGATCAGTGTTAAAAAAATGCTAATATCAAGTTCAAGCAATGTGTGTTGGAAGATACCAGAATGATGCTACTAAGAAATAAAAGGAATTTTTGTGGCTGATAGCTTAGTAACATAGGGTGAGCCAGTTTGGTCTAGTCGTTAGGGAGCCGGACTCTTATCTGGGAATACCAGGTTCGATTTCGCCCTCCCCCATAGAGCCAGCTGGGTGACCTTAGGCTAGTCACAGCTCTCTTCCAAGCCCTCACAGCCCCACCTACCTCACAGGGTGTCGTTTGTGGGGAGAAGAACAGAAGCTTTGTCAGCCACTTTGAGTTCCCTTAAATGGGTGAGAAAAGCAGGGTAGAAAAGCCAACTCTTCTTCTTCTTCTTTCTGCATTCACCTCTCCATGATCCAAACCAGTGGATTTGGAGGACCATGCATTCAGATCACAGGTAAGTGTTGCCTGCATGACAGCACCAGTCCAGACCAGCTCCATACTTGGCAGCAAAGCTAATGCAAGCTTCAGAGCTGTACTCTGAGTACTCTTAAGAGCTAGGAATGAAAGTTCATAGACTTGGAGCTACTAGGGAGCCCATTTCACTTGTGTGCCTTGCAAAATGGGGTCTCGAGTAGCTCCAAGTCTATGTTCGGACCTATTATAGAACTGATACAGTATGTCAGGTCTACAAATCAGACTAAGCGCTGTATTCTGCATCACGGAGGTAACACAGCATACTTCACTGCTTAAAATCATATACATGCACACACATGCCCGGAGGTTAGGAACTTTCACTTCTAGCTTTTCAGGGGAGGAGGCTTGAACCAGATTAGTGCCATTGGTGCAGACAGTGCTGATCTCACCCTAGGCTTCCTGTGATCTGGATCAGTAGATCTGGATTTATAGCTCCTTGGTGCAAAAAGGGCCAGGATCAGAGTAAGTACTAGTAATGGTAGAACTGAGATAAATGCAAATCCACATGAAAAGGGATCTCAGTTATATTTAGCACAGAATCACATTTTATCAGTAACAAGATGGCTTAGCAATTTATGGATTACGAAATTCCATATATGATGCCCATGCAAATATAAAATATTTTTTAAAAGATATCCAAACATCTCTGAGTGACCTTAGGCTAGTCACAGCTCTCCTCTGAGCTCTCGCAGCCCCACCTAACCCTAACCCTAACCCCACCGGTTCTGGGGAGAAGAACATAAGCTTTGTCAGCTGCTTTGAATCCCCTTAAATGGTTGACAAAAGCAGGATAGAAAAGCTAACTCTTCTTCTCTACTGCTTTCAACTGATGGAGTTTGAAAGTTCAAAGCATGCTGTATTATTTGTTTAGAATAAAATATTAAAACAATAATACCATTAAAAAATCATGGTGAACTTGATCAAGCAATGATATAGGTCAATGCAATGCAAACTAACAGAAAAAAAACCATAACAAAATTAGCACTCTTTTTTTTAAAAAAAAATTATTTTAACGAGGAAGATAGGTTCACTAAAGTCATAATGAGTAAACTCATTTCATTTTCAGTCCATCAAATTTGCTTGCACAAAACTTCAGCTATCCCATTCCTGCAAATCTGATGACCCAGAAGATAACTCTGTTATCTGCACCACTCAGAAGAAATTTCAAGCTTAACTGATCATTTTAATTTGGGCTATAAGGCAGCAATTCAGATATGTAAAGTAAGAACTAACCATCTGAATCCATGGAAATATTGATCTTTTTTTAAAATGGCACTGGGATTAGATTCTCATGGCTGTGGCCACACCTAATCCAACTTCAGTCTACCTTCAGAGCAAGAGAATACATCAGCAAAGTGACCAGAAATCGTCTTTCCACATTATTTATCCCAAAGGTGAATTTTCTGAGTTATTTAACACTAAAAGAAAACAGCTTGTCACTTTGCTGATGTATTCTGTCACTCTGAAAGCAGACTGAAGCTGGATTAAACCTTAAATTGCCAAAGTGTAGTGGAGACCTGAACAACTGAGCCAGGAAAGAAGAAATAGATTCTGAGGTGAAATATTTAAAAGTAAATATTGAGCAAAATATTTCATCTTAATTGGCACCTTTTGTTTGGTTTCTGGAGTAAATAAACAGTGTTTTTCCACTGTCAGAAAGTACCAATTTTTGCACCCATTAAGGACCCATTTGGGTGTGAGCCGGATGACCCCATTTCCACCACGGCACTCATTTGGGACCCGACTGTTTTGACTGCTATGGGGGAAATCAGGATCAAATGGGTACTTTCTGGCCTTTAATCTGGATTTTCTGTAGACCCCATTAATGGGGTCTACAATGGAGTCTTCTGCCAGAAAATCCACTAGAAACTGGCAATGGGGTTTAGAAGAGGCTAGGGGGAGAGGATGCACCCATGGGGGGGGAGCCCTGAAGTCCCAGCTTTGGAGTGATTTCGGACTCATTTTGAAATCATTCTGAAATGACTCTGAAGTCCCTCCAAAGCGATCGGCATGGACTTCGGAGAGGCTCTGGAGCTGTCAGCACGGTCCGTGCACTATGAGTGCAGACTGCACAGACTTCCCTCCGAAGCCCCTCCAAAGAGATCGGCAGAGACTTCGAAGCCGCTCCGGAGTCCCTTTGGAGTGCCTCCGAAGTCTGCGCTGATCTCTTTAGAGAGACCGGCGGTGAGACTCCAGAGTCCCTCCGAAGCAATCGGCAGAGACTTTGGGGTCTTTCCGCCAATCTCTCCAAAGAGATCAGAGCAAACTTGGGAGGCACTCCGAAGGGACTCCAGAGCGGCTGCAAAGTCTCTGCCAATCTCTTTGGAGGGACTTCAGAGGGAAGTCTGTGCAGTCTGTGCTAATAGTGCACAGACCGCGCTGACAGCTCCAGAGCTTCTCCGAAGTCCTTGGCGATCTCTTTGGAAGGACTTTGGAGTCATTTCGGAATGATTTCGAAATCACTCCGAAATCACTCCAAAGCTGGGACTTTAGAGATCGCACCCCCCTGTCCCCCGAGATACCTGGCATGACGGACGGATTCCCCACATGGGTGCAAAGGTGTTTCCACGGCAGGGGGGTTAGCACCCATTGCTAATGGGTGCTACACCTCCCGTGGATACACATTTGGTGCTTCCCTTAATCCAGATCTACTAGATCTGGATTAAGGAATGTACCCATTCCTTACATCCAGATCTTCTTAGATCCGGATCTAAGGGCTGCAGTGGAAAAAACACCCAATGGCTTAATGATTTACTGAAGTTGGGCTGAGGAGACATGTACACGATTATATTTTTAGAATATAAAAAGAGAAGGTTTTAGATCCTTTAGAGTTAATGAGTTAGTAGGAGTTAGAAGGAGGGGGGGAGGAGACTTCTGTGCTGCTAGATTATTTTTTTTCCCCACTGTCTTCTGGACACATAGTATGAATGGGAATTTATCTTGCTGTTGTTGTTTTCTGGGAACTTTAACTAATAGTCTTGATTATGGGAACTAAGTTACTTTGCCTAGGATTTAGGAAAGCAGAGTTTCTATTCTTTGTAAACTGCTATGCTGTGGCTCCTTTGCCTTAATAATTGGTTAAAACTTGTGCTGATTCCCTATGTCATTTGAAGCCGTTTTAAGTTTATTTTGGGTTTTTGAATTGCTCTAATGCCATCCTTAATAAACAAAAGATGGTTTAAGAACCCAGATGGTTATTTAACCCCTCCCTGATGGATCAGCCCATCATCTTAAAAAGATCCCATGTATAGAGTGCCAAAGAACATTTGGTAACATTTGGTAACAGCACCTCAGATTGCTGCTTAAAAAATGCCCTGTGCTATGAAATAGAGATGTGGAGATGTCTTTTGTAGCATTGATCCTGGTGCCTCCCACCCACCACCCACCCCAAGTCACCCTTGAAAAAGGGGGTTCATTCTGCAATAGTGGAGACTTGGCCTACAACCTGAAGTATTACCTTGAGAAGTGTTGGCATTGAACATGCACCAGTTACAGTTACAGGGAGAGTAACAACCTTTAAAACAACAAATTACAAACTGATATATATTAAAAACAATAATATACATAAAACACTTAAAAGAGTCAGCATATTTAAAACATGCTGTATGTATTTCCCTGAAATTTTCTTTTTTTGTGTGCGTAGTGCTTAAAAATGGCATTTTCTTGAACTTAGCATCCTGAATAAAGACGAGAATTTGCCTTACATTAAAACATTAATACAGAACGTGTGAAATTTCTGCACACATTGATAGAACTCAGTGGAAGTGAAAAAGTTATCTCTGCATTGTTGAATAAAAAGGTGTTGAGAAGGAGTGCTAAGAGCTTCCAATTATATCATGAATTAATGACCTAAAAGCATTCCACAAATTAGCTTTCCAAATTTATCCTCTGTTCCCTTAAGTAAAATCAAAGTCACGTTAATATAGGCTGAGGTACTGATGAAGTCCCTAATATGCTAAACATTTTAAGAAGAGTTCCAGCCCAATGTCCATGACTGACTAGGGTTTCAATGGTTCTTTCACTGTTACAATCATGTGTGCTGTTGCTTGAATAGAGTATTAGATGAAATACAGAATTGCTTCTGGGTTCAAGGCGCTTTAGTAATCTCCAGAACCACTGAGCCTGGGGTGTGCTGTAGGATGCACAAACATGTGGTGGCAGGTCCCTATTCTGGAATATAATCCAGAATAAGGCCCAGTGCAGAAAGGGCCTTTGATGTGCAGAAGTTTTATTTCTTACCCATTCCTATAAATATATGGCAATGTGAACAGAAATGCAAGTTTATTAAGGTGTTCTAAGAATACTTGATAGGTGTTAAATGTATTGATGTTACAAATTCAAAGTTGAAGGTTCGGTTCAATTTAAATTGAATGAAACTGAACCTCACTGAGTTCTAGAACCAGAGGCCTGTCACTCTTACCTTCCAGAAGCAGTTCCAGATTCTCCTGGGGAGGCCTGCCACATGCCACATGCCACAGCACCACTGTCATCCTGGAGCACCCAGTGAGCTTCTGATCATCAGCATTCATGCCCTCTTCTGTGTACGGCACTGTGAGTTGGTGACACAGTGCAGATATGACTGCACAGTCACACTCCATGGACCGATCATCATGGCATTGTCCAGGTACATACTGAATGTTGCCAGCAGCCTTTGATATGGCAATCTGGCCCATCTGGGCTGGGCCATCTGCACTTCAAGTGCTGGTGATCAAGTTGGGGATTGGGGAGGGTACCAGTACTGGAAGTGTAGGTGGCTCCCTCCATGCCTGATCTTCAACAATAATGCTGAAGCCATGGTTCTGCTTCCTCGCTCTGACCTACAAATTCTAGAACTCAAAGTCCTGAGATACTGAGGAAGCTACCAATCAAGGTTGTGTAGAGATGTGAGAAGTCACAAACATCACAGGCAAAAAACCAACATAGGGTTCATGGCACTCAGGCCCTGCCATCCAGAAGGAGCATGAGGCAATGGTTTGGAATAGAACCTACTAGGAATTAGGGATGTGCACAAATATTCAAAGGTATTCAAAATTCAATTGAATTTGCCCGAATTTTGACATTCAAATTCAACTAGAGTGGAATTGCCTCTAGACATCCAGAATTGTTGATAATGATGATTTTTACAGCTTCTAACGAAGGTAGGATTGTACTGAATTAGCCTTTCTGTGCTCATGTCTGGTCTGAATTGGGTGACAGCATAGTCTTCTTTTGGGTCTCTTTTTGTCCATGCACTTGCGCTAACTAGAGAAGCTCTCTCCCTTCTGGTATGCTCCATCTGCACAAAACAGTGTGTCCACTCCTATCCATGTTTGGGCCAGAAAACTGTCAGACCTTGATAGTGAGGTCCACTGGTGTGCTAGGGCCATAGGGAAACTATTTTAACAATATGCCTTGTTGTGCCATTGAGATGTGTCCTGGGGGCTCCGAGGCCATTCCTAGCCATCAGACCTTTTGGGACAGGCTCTGATGTTCACTGAGCATCATCTAATATGTGTCACACAGATAAGTGCAGAAAGACCCTAATTATTTGGTTAAATTTAAAATTAAATTGCCATGTTGCCAGTTCACTGGCATTTAAATGTCATCCTTACAATGCTATAAGAAATCCATAATATTCCAAAACCAAATCAGCTTCCAACATTTTGATATTTTTTTCTTAACCTTAAAACTCTCCCTAGAAACAAAAGCATATCTGTTTGTGTTATGACCAATTAGATGTGGCCATCCAGTTACTGAATGAACTACATCTTCTGCTGATCAATCTATGGATTTAAATAATTAATTCTTGCAGTTCTATAATATAATAATAATAATTCAGATTTCTCAGATTATGTATTTTGTCTCACCTGATGTAAATGGCAACTTCCCCCGAACAATTTCTACCCATATCCTGCCTTTTAAAAAAAGGGAAGTAGCCCTTTGAGAAAGTCAAGTTCAGAAGAATGTCTTTATCAGAACATGAATCTGATTAGTTAAACACAAATTGTATTGATTTGCTTAATCAGTGCTCTCTGCTAATTGACAACATTGTTTCAAAGTGTGAAGGTTTTGTGAAAGGTATTTTGTCTGATAAATACATTGACATTGACTTATCCTTACAAAATCTCCCACCAATCCTCTATTATACACACGTGGAAAAGGAGGAAGTTGTATATTACTGTTGTTATTTGCATTGAATCAAATATGGAAAATGGCTTCATGCACACTCCTAGACTCAGGGGTCACTTCCGCTAGGCCTGCTCTGGGACCCCAGCCAGCCAGGAGATGTGTGGAAGTGTGCTCTGTGATCTGATCTTTGTGAGAGAAGACTAGATTGAAGACACTATTAAAGGGGTGCTATGGTAATCTGGATCTAAGGGCCTGAAGACCTCATTAGGAATGGAATCCGGAGGTTCTCATGCAGATGACGGGTTCCTCATGAGGTCCTAATGGGGTCTTCTTGGGTTCCTAATGGGGTTGCCGTAGCCCATGTAGAAACGGCCACTGTTTCTTCCTGCATCTTCTTCAGTGGGCAAATACCTGAGATCCCACAAAGTATGAGCTATTAAAATCAGTACTTGCAATAAATGCTAAATAAATCTAATAATAAAACCAGATATCTGAAAATACCATATTCTTTTGGGAGGTTGTCAGATCTTATATGCCTATGAAACCCCAAACCCTCTCTTATCTCTTGAGACACTGACAAGCAAGGATGCCGTATGGCCTTTATAGCAAATGTGATTGCTGGCATTTATTAGTTGGCTATCATAATTCCAAGCTAGGCTTATCAAAAGCTGGATGCAAGGAGTTATGAATAGAAGATGTCTACTCATTCGAATTTAAACATTTGAATGAATTTCAAATGTTCCAAAACATTCATTCGAATGATTCAAAACATTTGAATGTACAGATACATTCCATACGTATTCCATATGTATCTGTTTGAATTTCATACGTATATGTATACATTTGCACTGATAGTATGGGACAAAAACGGGCTGCATACAAAATGCATACAGATACATATAATACAAACAAATGTTGACATTCATATCTTCAGATTCACATCTAACATTTGAATGAATAGATTCAAATGTATTCAGTTCAAAATGGATTTTGTTGCATTTAGATTCTAAACAATCAATTTGAGTGTGGATATTCAATTTTTATTTGAATTTGAATGCAAAAAAAATTCGTGCACACCCCTACTAAGCATCTTCTTTGCCAAAGCTAAAGCCTTTTGTTTAAGATGCACAGCTGGAGACAGATGCTGGTCTTAAGTGCTTGATGGTCCATCAAGTAACCAGACAGCAGTTGGGACCCCTTAGAAATCTGGCTCTGCCCCTGCTGGAAGTCAAAAATTCCCTCCCTGGATCTGATTGGTTGACCCAGAGTATAGAATCAGCTCTTTTCAGCCAATAGTTGGGCGGTCTTTGTCTGTCACTTCCATGTTGCCTCCTTCCTGCTGAAAACCACTAATCATTTCTCCCATGTGAACTGAAATCACAAGGTGAAACGCTGACAATCCTCCCTTGCTTAGGATATGCAGTTCCTGGCCTGCTGGGTGGTTTTGACCTCTGATCCTGCACAAAGCCTCTTCTGCCTAAGAGAAAGAGAACTTGCTTCTGTTTTTCACAGCTGCATCTGAAACATTGGTGCATTCTGAAAAAAAAAAAAAAACCACTGCATTCCACATGTCTCCTGAGAATTGCATGGGTTCTTGAAGTCGGACTAGAGCATAGGGTCAGCGGATAGGCATTTCTCCTCTTTCCTTCTATATATCTCCAGTTTGCCAGCCAAGGTGCTGCCCCTCGGGGAATCTGCTTTGCTTATTGGAAGCACTCTGCATAGTACCCCTTCATCTTTTATTGATTATTAAAATAAAAATTCTATTAAGAACTTAAGACTCTGGTCTCCTTGCTGTTAAGCACCAAACTGCTCTGGTGCTTTATTTCAGCAATATACATAAAAAAAAGATCCCAATGCAGGCATCCTAACCGAACTATTTCCCCAAAAACATCAGGATGGCTGCTAACAGTCTCTCCATAAGCTGAGAATCCCAGAATATTTTGGACCATTTTTTTCCAGTACCCACACACAGTAGTTGTATATATATATGTGTGTGTGAGTAATATTTTTATCTTGAATATTGGTTATTATTAAATATTATTTTGTTGGTATTTTTGGCACTTCTGTACATTTTTATATTCATATATACTATAGGGATGTGCATGAATATTCAAAAATTTGAATATTCGATTTGAATTCAACGAATGTTGACACTCGAATTGGATTTTTGAAAATCCGAATTTGAACATTTGAACTTGAGTCAAATTTTCAAAAATCTGATACCGATTTTTGAATAATTCGAATGTGTAGATTCGTATCTGTCACATACGAATCTGCACGAAAAGTATACAAATCCTTTGCTTAAAGTACGGGATTTAATACGGGATGCATACGGATTTTTACGGAATGCGTAGAGATATGTTTAACAGATACGAATGTTGTCAACATTCATATCTTTAAATGCAAATCTAACATTCGAATGTACAGATTTGAATGTTAAGGATTTGAATTGGATTTTATGACATTTGGATCTTAAATATCCTAATTGAATCGGATTTTATGACTTTCAAATCTACTCAGATCCGAATGTCAAGAATACGTTCTTGCATAATCCCTATTATACTACCTAATTAAGATCCTATTTTATTCCTATTTCAATATTTCATATTTGGGGATAATAATGGTTGAATGCTTTTCCATAACTGAATCTCCTTATTGGGAGCTTTTGTTGGTTTGTTTGCATGCACAGTAACGCCAGCATCGCAAACCAAGATGGCATTGTCCAGACCACGCATCTACACCAGGCAAATGTCCAGACACCTGAACAGGTGGGTTGGCATGTACTAGTGGCATGACTGTGGTTGTGCAGTAGCATGCTGCATCCAGGGACTGTTTTGCACTTTGCCTTTTTCTGGAGTGTATTTCAGGACTGGGGTCTGTTGTCCACATGCTGAGGCCTTGAGGCCTGCTATAACCTGTACTACCATGCAGACAGTAGGCCCCAATTCTGGGGTATATTCTAGATTAAAGCCAAGTGTGAATAGGCCCCAGGTCATCATGGCAGTGTTGGAGCACTTGGGCTGCCTCAGATATTGCAATGGTGATCCAGCCGACCCTGGTCTCTCCATCTGCACTTCAAGTGCCTCTCTCCCAGTACAGGGCCTTTCTGGCATTTGACATACAAATGGCTGCCACTGTGCTGGATCTTTACCAGCCCAATATGGTAGATTGGTTCATACGCTCATGAGCAGATGACCACAAGTTCTTCTGGTCTATAATGCAGCCTAAGTCACTTGTCAATATAGCTAGGGATACTTTCAACATCCAAGATTGTTTGCCACAGTGCATTCTACCACTACCAGGAGGTGGAAGTTAATTATAAGGGGAAAAATAATGAATTGTCATCTTATTTATGGAGAATAGGAAAAGAAGTAATTTGCAGGGTAGTTTTCCAGCCCCGCTGATCTAAAAATGCTGATTATTATTTAGTGTTCAATCAAAGTCTTTTTAGGCCAGAGTCAGGGACTTCCCCAGTGAGCAAAACCTGCAAAGATCAGCTTGTTATCATAAATGGTTTAGCCTCCAGGAGATAGAAATAGCTGGGCTAGAAAAGGCTTTAAACATTCCCAGATTTTCCGATGAGTCCAGTTTTGCATCCAAAGATCAACCACAGGGTGGCTGATAGATCAAAAAATTAAGCTAAGTAAAAAGCAGAACAACCCCAACCCTGAATATCTGCTTCCATAGCAGAAAAGGGGAGAGCAAAGTCACCATTTTAAGTCTTTTTTGCAAACAGTAATTGATTTTTGGAGTGTTTTGCACTTGCTGGTATTCTGCACCAGCAAGTGCACTGAAGCCTTTTCTTCAAGTATGTTAGTGCGGAATACAGGACCTGGTGAATTTCTGGTGAAGAGCATCTACACTTTAAGGAGGTTGCTACAGCCTCCAAGCTTGCTCTGCCTCCCCAGAAGTTCACTAATTATTGATTAGGTATGGGGCATGAAATCATGCTCCACACCTTAACCAATGTTTACCAGAAACTTGCTAGCTGTGCAACCATCTGCACCTCTTCCAGTGCTCCCGGGTCATCTGAGGTGCTGTGCAAGTGTGCTGGCACCTCAGACGGCCACAGATGTGGCTGCACATACCCAGAGCATCAGTGTTGTCATGCTGACGGCACTGACACACTCACAGTCACAGAGGGCAACACAGCCAAAATGGTGGCACCCAGAGGGGGATAGTCCCACGATCAAATCAGGTAAGTATTTGATGGCACTGGTGGAGGGTGGGGGGCATCCAAAATTTACTAGCACTCCAAGCACAAATGTGAGTCAACATTGGTTAATCATGCTCCTTTTCCATCCAGTGGACGGGTAGAGAAATGTGAAAATGCCCCTGGAGGCCCCACCCACTGCTAGCATGTCGTCCAGAGTGTGGTCCAGATCTGGAGGCTCCTGATCTGGATCACTGTACCACATACTACAGAGACTAATCCAGAACTTGAGAGATATGTAAAAGCTGCATGCCCCTATAGTCCAGTATAGTCCAGTGTTTTAAGTAGTGTGCCTTATTGTGCCACCAAAATGGGGTCCCCAGTGGCTCTAAGGAAGGGAACTTTCATTTCACACAAGCTTCAGAGCTAGGTTTGGGGCTGAGCTGGAATGCACCATGGCCTTACAGATGGAGTTGTTCTCACCCAGAGAGATCCCAGCCTCCAGAGATCACTCTGTTCCTGCCCTACTATTCCAGACTCTGAGAATTATGTGCAGAAAGGCACTTTTTAGTTAGTTTTTTTAAGGTTCAGAACTAATTAATGGCTTGAGAGAAATCCAAATCTTACCTGGCACTTTCCCCCTTTTCCTGGAAAACAAAATGTATTCACCTTAAAATTAGAAGTTAAAATCAATAAAAGGTTAATTTATTACTCTAGTTTTCAGGTAGTCCAACACAATGGTAAAAATCAAATAGAATGGAATATAACTCCACAACTCTACCTTAACAACACTATTTCACAATTACTGACAATTTCTTTCTTTCTTTCTTTCTCTCTCTCTTTCTTTATTATGTGGGTGGTGGTGGAAAATTTGCCGTTCTCATTTAGTATAAACATGAAGTAGAAAACTTTTACAACAGTAATTCTTTTTCTAGAACATTCTATTAAGGAGTTTTCTGACATTTGTTGCTTGTCAATTTTTTTTAAAAAAAATAGATTTCTTAGCCTTCCATGCTTTCTAATGTTTAACTCCCTTTGAGTATCCAGTATGAGGAATTTCAATTTATTCTTGTGAGAGGGAAAATGTCTGTGATACCAGCTTCATGGCACTATGATGTCATGCCTAGTACTGACATTAGAGATGTGCAGAGACTCTAAAATTGTGGTTCAGTGTGAATCGAACTGAACCACATGGTATTCAGTTCAAATTTGAACAAGGGCAAACAGGCTGTACCTGGTTCAAATTCAAACCTCAAACAGGTTCAAATCTATTTTAAAAACTTTGAAAATCAGTGGGAAAAAAATCCTTTCTTAAGAGCAATTGTGGCTGAATTAAACCTCACTTGTTACAGTTTTTGGGTTGTTTATGTCGTGTTCCATAGCTTTTGGATATAGCTACCCCTAGTTTGCTTAAATTCAAACTATCCCCTTTGGAACAGGGATTTATGGTTCAGTTTGATTCAAATCAAATGACACTGTGGGGTTTGAATCGAACCAGGGTGAACCTGAGCCAGTTGGAAACATCTCTAACCAGCATACTGGGGGAAAGAAAATGTAGAGACAGGCAGGAGTAACTGTACCTCCATATTATCAGTGACATAGGGCCTTCTCACACTTGGCCTTGCAGAACAACCCAGAGATGCTCTGGCAGGGAGTATCCACACAGCACAGAACTGCTTTGGTCTGCGAGTAGGTCTGCGAGTGTGGGGCCATCTCCCATTGCTCCACAGCTATACTAGCAGCACCCACGACACTGCTAACTAACCACTGCATGAAGTCCTTGGGCCTTTCCGCACCGGCTCTAAAAACGGATTTAGAGCCAGATGTGGAACGGATTTAGACGTGGCTTTCGCATAGGGGCCAGAATTAGACCCCTTTGAGCAAGCCACGTCCGCATATCGGCAGGTTTTTAAACAGTTTTTGCTGCCGAAATCCTACCCAGATGTAAGACCTGAAAAAATCAGGTCTTACATCTGGCTTTCCCCCTGAAAATGGCACATGCTCTGCCATTCTGACAGCTGGGAGAGCCTGGCAGCCAGCTTCCCTGCCTTCCCCCTGGCCAGAGAACAGAGAATCCTCCGTTCTCTGTCGAGGGCAAGGCACCCCCACTCCTTCTGTCACCCCAACCCCATGAACAGCCCCCTTCTACATACCTGATTGCCTCCATTTCACCTCCATTTCAATCGTGAGTCTCAGAGGGATGGCGGCAATCGTGCACGCACGCGCCATTGCTCTGACGGCCCCAGCAGCCCAGGGACCCTGGGAAATGTAGTTTCCAAATCTGGCCCTGCCGCCGCTGCCCCGTGCGTGTGCGTGCGCATGGGGCCAATGAGAAGCCGTTAGATCCATTTTCAGCGGCGTATGCAGATAGGCCCCTTGTATGTACTTCTGTGCATGGGGATGGCACAGATGTGGCTAGACAGTTGTGTGCCATTTCACCCAAGCCCTGGTCACACCTTTAGTTTAGGATGACTTCAGATTGTCCTCAGGTTGCTTTACTCATATTATTTTTATTCAGTTCATTTTCCAAGCCAGCCTACCCCCGTTAGATTGTTCTAACCGGAGTCTTCTTTTTCAGAGGATTCAACCCATCCTGGCATTCCAGGCCGTCTTCACTTCCTCAGTGTGAGCAAGGTGGGGATGGGCTAAAGGAGGGTGAACCGTGCAGTGGCGTATTGGGTCCAGTCTCTGTTTTCAGCCCATGTGCAAGTGCGGAGTGCATGAGGCATCTCCCCTTCTCTCCTCAGTTTATGCACATGATTTATTTATGTAGCACTTTCCCACAAATTTATTATTATTATCTTTTTAAAAATTAATTGCATGGAGAAGAAAAGCACATTAAAAAGGAAGAGGGCATGGAGGTGGGGAGTAGGCTTTTAAAAGGCAAACATACACCTTTGCCTGCCTAGAGTGACACAACAGCATCCAATAAGAAAGTGGATTTAACGCAGCAAAAGGGGTGGAGAGCCAAGAGTCCCATGGAGGAGGCTCAGATCGATCACTGGGAAAAGTGTGTGTGGTGCAGCCCCAAGGGAGAACAGCCTGAGGATGACCTATAATGATCTCTGTGTAAACAGAGCTGGTATGATCTCAGTTTGAATTATGAATAGGACATCCTGTCTTATATAGGTGTGACCAGGGCCCCAGTCACTGCAGCAATGGCTCACTGTGGCAAGTGGAATGCCACCAGGTGGTAGTGTTTACACCTATCCTGGTGCAGGGTAGATGTCAGAAAACTTTTGGATGAGTCCAGCGTTCCCAATGGAAATGCCAGCTTCCATACCTGATCTTAACTGCCCTAGGACAGTATACCAGGGAAGTTAGGTATGAAAAGCCCCACAGTTTTGCTGTTGCCTCTGCAGTTTTATGACATGGAATTATGCCTGATAAGTGAGGAAGTAGAAGAAGTTATTAGTGGTGTCACAATGCATCAGCAAGTAGCCAAAGAAAGAAAGAAAGATTGTTGACATTGAAAACCTGAGGAAAAAAATAGAGGGGGAATATTAGAGGACAGGACAATTAAACAGACTTCTTCCAAGTCAATTAAAATAGTTGATATCTTGATATTATTAGAGCAGAAAGGGGGCAGGTGTCTAAACACACAGTCAAACTGAATGACTTTTTGTTCTAATGTTCATATTGATTTTATTGGTCTTCCTTGAGAGGATATCCTTACTATGAAATATATAACTTTAAATTAAGTATAACTTTGGCACCAACCCAGGTCTTCCCTGTCACATTACTCTCCAGAATAGACTGGTAAATGTTTTCAGGAATAAATGTAAATAATGAATTTAAAAGGCAAACAAACAAATATATAAAAACATGTTCAGACAAATTACTAAGGCGCTAACCACATCTAGCTTCAATAAGTTACCTCGTTCCAATAATCCACCCTTTTCTGAAGATGTCCTCAAATACCTTGTCACAAATACATTGGAAAAACTTGGTAAAGCAGGTACCTTAAAATGAAAGTATTCATAGATCCAACCCAGGAGATTCTACATCTCCCTAAGTTTATTGTGAAATGAGATTCTATTCTATTCTATTTGCCTTCTTCCAGCTCCTTCCAGCTCCAAGCTTATTTCTTTGTCTTTGAATAATTATTAGTTGGGCACCCTAGAGTCTGGGACCTCAAGGTGAAGAATGTGTCTAAAGAACCATGTTAAGTTTGGTTTGATCTAGAACCAGGTCAATCCTGGAACCTAAGTCTGGATCAAACGTAGAACAGTTTGGAAACTCAAAATGAAAAAGAAAGGCATAACTATGTGCTATTTAAAGGGTTAGAAAGGGTCAAATTAGAACTTTTTGGATGGAACCATTTGGTTTGACCCAGTTCAATCAAAGACTTAGGCTGGTAGTCAACAATTGATGAACTTCTGGTAAAGAGCATCCACACGTGGAGTAGGCTGCTACAGCCTCCAAGCATTCCCTAACTCACTAGAAGTTCACTAATTTAGTGCTCCACACCTTTACCAACGTTGACCAGGAGCTTACCTGAAGCGTCCAACAGCACAACCATTCACTCTTCTTCTGGTTTTCTGTGGTCAGTGGGTGGGGTAGGCGGCGTCCAGGCAGGCACACCGGTGGCCATGATCAATCACTGACATCTGACATGACCGGACCACCAATCCCACAGAGTGGCATCCAGTCGTACAGTCATGAGAGGGGCATTCAATCACAGGTGCTGATATGACTGCTCGAACACACTTCTCTGTAATGGTGGGCAATTGCGGCAGTGAGGAGATGGTAAACAGGAGGACCATTCGCACTTCTGGCCAATTATGGACACTTTGTGGAAGCTTTCTTCATGACAAGGGCAAATGGTCCACCTTTACCAGAAGCTTACCAGCCTTAGTTCATGGCAGCCTAATCTGCTGTGTTCTACAGAAATGAGCAAGCCAGGCCCCTAGGACCACTAGGGCATTGGTCCAGATCAGAGGGCCTCTGATCTGGATCTAGGGCCTCTGCATGTTAATCTGGATTTTAAAGCCCTTGGTAAACCAGATCCATATTCATGGGAAAGGCCAAGATCCAGATCAAGAAGTCCTTGATCCAGGTTTAGTGTAGACCCCACTTATTGGGTCTATAATCCAGCCTAAGGGCTTGAATCCAGATCATGTGCCTCCTGAAAATCACCAAACCTCCACCCCAGAAATGCTCCACCCAGGCTTTTGATGTTTAGTCTCTTCGGAGCTTTCTCCTACCAGGGAAGGAGAGTAGCTTATATTTTAAGTGTTTTAAGTCATCTGAACATATACAGTGAGGTTGCCTGACCCACCTCAGAGGTAGACTGTTCAATAACTCAGGGGCTACACAAGAATGCCCCCCATGTGTTCTTACCCTCCTAATTGCTGAAGGTGATGGGCCACACCAGTATATCTTAGGGCACAGACAGGTCTATATGGGAAGAGGCATTCCTCTAGAGATGGATACATAGTGTCATGGAAACAATAAACATGATCTTTGCCAAATTCTGGGAGACAGTAGAGAACAGCAGGGCCTGGTGTGCTGTGGGCCATGGGGTCATGAAGAGTCTGACACAACTGAATGACTGAACAACAACAGTTGTCACCAGAAATGAGCAATAGAGGCTGTTGAATGTTGGAACTGTTATTTTCCACTAATGTGGTTCCACTTTTGTTAAACTTTAATCATTTCCATTTTTCAGCCCCAATACATACTGTATGGCTGAATCCCCAAAAGACTTATTTGCCTCTCTGAGTTCCCTCTGCTCTCACTCTAATCAAGTGGACTTTAAAAGTGCCGTGCACTTCCGCAATAAGAGTCCCCAAGAGGCTCAGCAAAACGCATGTTTTTAACTCACCTTCCGTCCCCATGGAAGCCTGTTTTCTTTCCCTGCATCTTTCCCCCCCTTCTCTTGTTAAAAGGAAAAATAGCCAGACCTCCGTCCCCTGAAATGGCTTCCCGTCCCGGCAAAGGCAGTGATCGCTCACTCATTCACTTTAAGCACTTCCTTTCACTCTGTTCTCTGTTAGAAAAGGCTTCCCGTCCCTGCAAAGTCAGTGGCTGCAGCCATCAGCAGTGCGATCCTTCGCTCATTCACTCTTTTAACACTTTCACAGATCACCTCATAACAATGTTGAAATTCTGAGCAATTCTGGCTCTTTTTACAAAGGAAAGGAAGGGAACCTGCTGCATTTCTGAGATGTGTGAATGCTTTTTGGCTGTGTGCGCAGGCAGCAATCACTGCCCCTTTTGCCACGGAGCGTCCCCAAGGTAAATGTTGCGAGGAAAACCCGTGACTTCCAAATAGAGCCCTGAAAGTCTTCTTTAAAGGGCATGTATTTTGTTGCTGATTTTCCTCATTTTGCAGCGCTGGAAACTCGTTGAAAAGCCTGGCATGGGGGCGCACAGAGGCAAAAGAAGATTTTTAGCAGACTTTAAATTGCATGGGGACAGGGCCTATGTACATTAAATTGGTTGGGAAAATAAGACAAAAACCAGAGATTTGATCCTATGAAATTAAAAGAAAAATAATAAATTGGAAATAGCTAAAGAACTACAAAACTATTTTGAAACAATTAAGTTGGCGTATAAGAATCGGTGGTGTGGGACACTTTCAAGACAGTGTTTTAGAGGTAAACTGGGATTTTAAAAAAGAAAAATAATATAAAGAGAATTTAATAAAGGCAGTTGAGGCACTATAAAAAAAGCATAATATTAATAAGGTAAAGCATAAATTGGAAAGGAAGAAAAAAGACTTGATGAAATTAGATCAGTCATCATTAATGAGAAAATGATTATATGTCAAAAATGAACTCCAAGCTTGAGACGTACAAAGTATGCAGAGATTAGTGAATTATTTTTAAAAGGGGAAGGAAATTAAAGAGATTAACGGAATAGTAGGTGAAAAAAGAGAAGATCTCCAGTCAGGTGTTCTGCATTTTCTATTGCCTTTTATCTCTTGTCAACACCAACACTGTCAACAAATATGGGGAAAAATGCAACCAGAGAGTACAGCAGCATCCACTATTTTTTGATATTCTAGAATCTAGAGGCCTATCCAGAGCAGGTGGCAGCAAGGAAACATATGGAAATGGCCATTCAAACAGCAGCAACAAAGTAAAGGCAGTTTACCAGGAGATATCAGGTTTCAGGGTCAGTCAATCTGAGGGCCTTTCTGCACTGGCCACCGAAAAATGGATCTAAAAAGATCCGTTTTCTGGTGAACCATTCTTTCCGATGATCTGTCCCAAATAGGGACAGATCCTCAGAAGTTCCACGCATCTGCACACCCGCAGGGTGGTGGCGGCAAGGCTGGATTGGGGAAATAGATTGGAGTGGGTGCTGTGTGGACGCACCAGCACCCATTCCAATCTGTCCTCCCAAGACACCCCCCCCAGCCTCCCCGATTGGCTCCTCTGGAGCCAGGGATTGGCAGCCCGGGGACCCCCTTTCGCTGGGCTCCCCCTGGCCCCAGAAGCCACAATCCAGGGGGACCTGCACCCCACTACCCACTGCACACCTGGGTCACGCGCACAGACTCGTGGCCTTACCTGCAAGCTCCCTGGTGGATTCTGCTGGCAGGAACCCCAGCATGCTTTGCATGTGCATGCAGTGTGGCTCCTCATTGGCCATCCACATGCCCCTGTGCAGATGACCTGGTGAAGAGCTGCGCAATTGGGGAGGCCTGGGGGAGGGCCAGCTGTCAGGGAGGGAGAACATGTGAATGCTTTCCCTCTGTGAAAGCTAGCAGACTCCTGGAGAGGGGATTGGGTGGCAGCAGAGTTGCCTCACCACTAGATTCCCCCCTGCCCGAGGAGGCTGCCCCATCACTGGGGAGGTGGCGGCAGGGAGGGACGGAGGCAGCTGCCTTCCATGCCCCCTCTGTGCCCTGATGGCTCACTGCCACTGCCACCAGGGCCAGGGGGAATCTAGCGGTGGAGGAGGTGTCTCTGCTGCCACCCAATTCCTTCCCCCCAGAGGCTGGGCATGAGAGACAGTGGCGGCGGCAGCAGGGCAAGGAGGAAGCTGCTTCCTCCTTACCCTCCGACTGCCGCTGCCACCTGTCATGCCCAGCCTTCAGGGGGAGGGGATTGTTCAGTGGCAGAGATGCCTCTGCTGCCGCTAGATTCCCTCTGCCCCTGGAGGTGGTGGTGGTGGTGGCAAGGGGGAATGGAGGCAGCTGCCATCCACACTCCCTCCCCATCAGGGGGGTGGAGGAGTTGGCTGCGGTGACAATGTGGCGTCACTGCCACCAGTGCCTCCCCTCTCTCCAGTGATCGGGCAGCCATCGGGCTGCCCCATTGCTGGAGAGAAGCAGCCACATGGTGAGACAGGGGCAGCCCCCGCCCCACCATATATTTGGTCCAGCAAAGGGGCTTCTATGACAGTCGGGGGCAGAGGCAACCTCCACCCCTGCCTATCAGCAAAGCCCCAATGGCATGCCGAGGAGGGTAGAAGTAGGCAAACCAGCCTGCCTCCACCCTCCCCAAGATGGCAGCCACTGGGAATCCGTCTCTTCCCTGTCCACATGCAGAAGCATCCTGCTTCTGCACACATTCAGGGGAAGAGCTGGATGTAAGACCTAATTTTTCAGGTCCTGCATTAGGGCTGGATTTTGGTGGCAAAAACGGTTTAAGAAACTGGTCTTGCTCGCCAAAATGCAGAAGCACCCTCCCGGAATGGGCTCCAACCTGGCCTCTAATGCGGAAGCCACTTAAGGTAAGAGTCTTAATCTTATCTTAATGCAGCTCTAAATCTGTTTTAAGGGCCAGTGCGGAAAGGCCCTGAAGGTCATAATTGATGAGCTAGAAGTCAAGAGGTTGCCAGAAGAGGTCTCTTGTTTGCAACAACAGGGAACAGGTTAGGGCTGGTTATAATGGGTTCTTGATGCGTTGTTCCCTCCACTCCAGGTGTTTCTCCTGAAGCTGAGCAGAACAGCACAGCTGTGCCATTTCTAGATAGATCTGCCCCACCCCTCCTCTACTGACAGCCAGGTCTGTTTGGTATGAAGCAGGCCCGGTGCTAGTGAGTTATTTTAAAATCCACTAGCCTTGCCTAGATGGGGCAGGCTCTGACTGGGGGTCCTGGGGGTACAACATTTGATGGTTCATCCATTTGGAATTCCTCATCAGAGGACTTATACTGGGAACTGGACACAACACAAGGAGTGCTTTCAAAAAGTAGCATAAGTATAAGGTATCAAAAAGCAGCAGAATAAGTTAGCAACGTCTGGATGCACCTTATGAGAAGAAATTAATTATCTCAGGTGGAGAATCCACTTTTTCCTATGCTCTTTTGACCCAAAAGAAACAAACAGTCCCATGGCAAACATAACATGGCTCAAAAGCAGGCCCAAGTAATTCAAGAGCAATGTGGCACAGGGGTTAGAGAGCTGGACTATAAATTGATAGCTGAGGGTTCAAAGCCTCACATGACCACAGAAGTCCACTGGACAACTTTGGACCTCTCGAGGATGATGTGATGATAGCATGGAGAAGTGAATCGTAACTGTTACATTGAGATTCTGGGGTAGAAATGAAAGATGTATATGAAAGCAGAAACCATTTACCCTACTGTATGCTGCAGGTGACTGGAACCGGCAGCTTGAATTGCTTTCCCAACCCTATCATTCTGTGATTCTAGTCATGTGGCAGGAGAGTTGTTTCCCTTGCTTTCTCTCTCTGTTTTTCCTGAATTTTGCTGAACTCTCCTGCCCTTTGCAGAGTCTACATTAGCAACTCACCCATGACTTCTGAGCTACATCTGCCCCATGGGCTGAGTTTTTTTCATTCTGAGAGTGATTAAATATATTTACAGTTAGCACTGATGCCATATTTATTTATTTGCATCAATGCAAGTGGGGGCTACAAGCCCAGCAGCTATTTCAGGTTTGGAAAGCATGACTGAGCTAGAAATGAAATTTGTCTTTAACACAGCAGGCTGTCATTTGCATGATATGGCAGCTCTAGAACTTGACACAAATGAGGCTTTCAGCTGGAGGTAGCAGTCACTTGTGTCAAAGTCCCATCAATCACAATCAATAAATGGATGCAGAGACAGACCTTTTCCCCTTACTATTTCAAATGCATTTCCACAGTGCTCTGGGTTCAGGCTTTGTGCTTCTCAAGTAATTTAAGTGTCTGTAGCTTCAGCATCGAGGCTAACAAACCCACCTGAGGTAGGCAATCATCGCTGAGGGACATGTTACTCAATGTGTTTTATTGCCTAAATAATCCATGACATCTAAAATTGCACTTAATGGAACATTGAAGATATTTCACAGCTGACATCTGGGGGAGTTTTCTCCCTAGTTATTTGTTGTGTAGATGCTATGATTCTGAATTGTGATCTTGCTGCACAGAACCAAGAAAATTCTGGCTATATATATATAAGATATATGCTGATTTGGTTAGACTGACAGACAGACAGACAGAGGCAGTGTCTCCATGGCAACAGGGAAGGACCTTGGTATATATTCTTCAGTAGAAACATCTACTCCATCACATTGACAGTCACTTCTTGTTCTCCATTTAGGCAGATCCCAGGTTGGAATCTTGTGGCAAAGTGCAGTTTGCAAAAAATGGAATGATCTGCAGTGACATCCTCCTTGGGTGTTTTTCCACTGGCAGAAAGTACCCATTTTTGCACCCATTAAAGACCCATTTGGGTGTGAGCAGATGACCCCATTTCCACCACAGCACCCATTTGGGGCACATTGGTTTCCACCACCGCTGGGGAAATCCGGATCATATGGGTACATCTCAGCCTTTAATCTGGATTTTCTGTAGACCTCATTAATGGGATCTACAGTGGGGTCTTCAGCCAGAAAATCCAGATTAAAGGGAGCCTCTTTCTGGTAGAAACAGGCAATGGGGTCTAGAAGAGGCTAGGGGGAGGGGGCACCCATGGGGGGGGAGAGCTCCCAAACCTAGGCTTCTAAGTCATTTTGAAGCCATTTCGAAGTTACTTCGAAGTTGCCTTCAGAGATTAGCAAAAGCTCTGAAGTCCCTCCAAAGGCAACTTCTGAGATTAGCAAAAGCTCCAAAGACAAACCTCAGAGAACAAAGGGGACTGTTACCTTCAGGCATGGAAAGAGGTGCATATTAATTAGGCTGACTCATCCCTGCTCACAAGGAGCTAATTAATATGCACAGCTCTCTTGAGGGGTTTGTCTTCAGAGCCTTTGCTAATCTCCAAAGTTGCCTTTGGAGGAACTACCGAGGGACTTCGGAGCCTTTGCTAACCTCTGAAGGCAACTTCAGAGGGACTATGGAGGGACTTCGGAGGGACTTTGGAGATTGCACCCCCTGTCCCCCCAAACACCTGGGGTTATAGGCAGACCCCTTGTGGGTCAATCCGGATTTGCAAATGGGTGTTCTCGCGTTTCCACAGCACCCATTGCTATTGGGTGCTAGACAACCCATGGAAACACATTGGATTAGATCCGGATTAAGGGAAGTACCCATTCCTTAGATCTGGATCTTCTTTGATCTGGCTTAAAGGAGCACAATGGAAAAAAATCCCTTGTCTCTGTTTGAAAAGTCCTGTCAGTTTGGTTTAGTGGTTAGGGAGCCAGACTCTTATCTGGGAATACTGGGTTTGATTCTGCAGTCCTCCCTGAAGCCAGCTGGATGACCTTGGGCTAGTCACAGCTCCCTTCTGAGCAATCACAGCCCCACCTACCTCACAGGGTGTTCTGTTATGGGGAGAAGAACAGAAAGCTTTGTCAGCCACTTTGAGTCCCCTTAAATGGGTGAGAAAAGCAGGGTAGAAAAGCCAACTCCTTCTCCTCCTCTCTGTTGCCTTTCAGGTCACAGAGCACCCCATTCTCTTGTGCATTTGATAGCCAAGATTTGGACTCTGCACAGTGTAGAGATGTATTTGAAAGCACTTAACTGGCAACTGGCCAGTCACTACAGTCTGTCATCCTCATAATGTATTTAATTGGACAAATGTATGATAGTAGTCCATAAACAGTGCATAGAATGCACATATCTGTTCCTGTCGAGGATACATCCTGTCAACAGTATTTTTGCATTTCACCTGCCCTGAGAAAAGGTCTCAAGGAGGCAAAGTTATGGAATGGTTTGGGCATCCACACTTTGGGTTGCCCACAAATTTTTAAAAATATAGTCACGGCTTGACTATGTGTCAGCTGAGTGGGAATCACCATCAATATGCATTGTGGCTGCAACTGCACCAATGTGCATGTGCTGTGCCATTGGCATAGCAACCAGGTGATATAGCATGCAAGTGCACCTCTGCTACATAGTCATATGCTCCACTGCACCTCTTCTACCTGGAAGAGGTGTGAACAGAGCATGCAAGAGCTCCCCAACTAGTGGCTAGGTAGGTTGTGGAGCATGAAAATGTGTTTCACACCTATCCTGGCCATGGAACACTCTGGCATGCACATATTTTTTTTGGTGTAGTGCGGTTGCATCATGCCAGCATGTCCCCAGGGTTCACAGGTCAGGTAACTGCAAATTTGCTGTTCCACTAGGAGAAATCACTCTCATAGTGTTTTCTCCCTTGTGCATACTTACCTGTAGTACTTTGTGTAAACCAAATAGTTCAGCTATCAGCCATAGTACTTTCACATCCTGAGTCCAATGCTTCTAGCAAGGATTATTTTTGCAGGTATGAGAAATAGCCTTGGAAGTCATCCTTGTTCTTTTCCTGAAAAACACTGAAGCCAGGGTCCAAAGTACAGTGGCTGGGAATGAGGTAGGGACAAGCAATCAGCAGATTTCTCCTACCTTTGAAACTTGTGTCTTTCTCATATTTTATGTTTACCCTGAACAGGGATGTTTTATATGAAAACGTGTGTGCAGTACCATTGTGTTACAGCTAAGGATGTCCACGAATATTCCTAACAATCAAAATTTGAAAGAGTTAGGATGGATTCGGACATTCGGACATGAATGTTACGACATTCATACATTAACATTCATATGAATACTTTTTTTAATGCAAAAAAACCCCATTCGTGCACATCCTTTGTTACGGCCCTTTATCAGCTGTCCTAAGAGTCACAGAAGAACTCCATAGAACTAGAAGGAGAAGCTTCCTTCTTGTGAAATTTAAAAAAGAATGTGAGAGGATTAGGAAGAGGACAAGAGAAAGGACCTACTACAGTTAATGCCAGAAGCTTAGTAAATGCTAGCATTTATTGGTGACTTCTAAGATTTCAAGAGACCTGAGTAGAAATGCCAAGTGAGTCTTACCAGTAAATCTCAAAGTCAATTTCCTGCTTTCAGTAAAACACTCAAGAGAATTTCAGTCATTTAACAGTAAAGGATATCTATGAAATCACAAGCACTGATTGAAGAAGCAAGTCACAGTACGTAAGTTTTTCACACTTTTTTTTCCACCAAGCCTTGATTTAAAAGCACCAGTAACTACTAAATTCCTTATATATATCATAAAATGCTACAAGTGACAAAGACCTGAAGGAACATAAATGATTCCTTAAAGGAATCATCAAAGTGAAAGCTGGGTAGTCCCCCCTCCCCCTTGTACAATGGAGAATTATAACAAGAGCTTCCCTACATTGCTTTTTTAAACATTTGCACAAATTATTTCAAGCTCGGTGTGCTTACCTGGTGGCCACCTGCTCATTTCATTATAATTGCACAGAAGTCAGCCAAGCATGTAAAAAATTACAAAGGAAAATGGACATTCAGTTGACTGGGCTCTGGGTTCCTATAAGTGGAGTAATAATGAAATGAGCCATTAGACATGCAGGTAAGCTCAAAATTGCTTACTTTGTTTTTGTGGATGTGGCAAAAGGCAATTGTAAGATATTCTTTAGATCTCATGATTGCCTGGGGGAAAAATATCTCTAAAATATTTCCCACACACAAAGTTCTGAGGGCAGGATCTTTTGGCATAGGCTTCAAAGACGTAAAACAACCTGAATAAACCATAAAACAGGAATCAAGCAGCGTAAAGAGTAGTCAGACAAAGTGATTCCTCAGAAACAAAATAAAACTCATATTAAAAATGCAAGGAAAAGACTTAAAATGTGTGTGTGGGGGGGAGCTTTTTGGATCACAGAAATGATTGTAACACAATCCTTAAACAAATATTTTTAGAATACTCATTCTAATCTGTGTAGCAGCTTTAGTAGCTGTGTAGCTTTAGTAGTGCTTTTAGGGATATACTGTATTGTATCATGTAAGTTATATTCTTATGTTAGTGTTTGTATTTCTATACCCGAAGGTCTCAGGGCAGGTAATAACCTTTAAAACAGCAAATTAAAACCAATTTTAAAACCAATAATAGACATAAAAACATTTAAAAGATTCAGCAGATTAAAGTACTAAAATAACAGTATAATGTTCAAACTATTTTTAATTAAGGTTTAGCTTTTCAAGCTAAAAATTGTATATGTAATTGTATGTCTTGATGTATATAAAATACCATACATTTTGAAGAACAGTGTGCTCCTTCTGTATAGAATGCAAATGCATACTAATTAGCCAAATCACCCAAATCGACTCTGGCAATAAATGCGATGACAAATGTCACATATGTATAATTTGATCACATCCGACATTGCCTCTTTTATTCACTGACTATATATTGATTTTTCTGTTCATGGTTAAGGTCAGTAAAACTTTGACACAGATCTGCAGAACAGGACACTTTCAATGCAGCTCCAGCAGAAGCAAGACTATGAACCAAGAAAAATAATATAATAAATTAAAACTAATCATTCACCTTTGAATTTCAGCAATCAACAGCTAAACGTATATAACGGGAGGGGTCTTTAATAGCAAATGCATGAATAGAAACTCAAATTAACTTGTAATCAAGGCTAGTTAGTATGTTGTGAATGTTAAAGGCAGCAAGGCAAAGCACTGGGCTTAGCACTCATTTCAACAATTTGCAACAATCATTAGACAAAATCATAATACAGAAATGTATCCCTTAGTTGCAGATCTGCCCAGTAGGGATGTGCATGAATATTTGGGTGTTTTTCCACTGTCACTAGAAGTATCCATTAAGTACCCATTAATGGTTACTTAGTGCCATTAAGAACCCATTAATGGGTACTTAATGGGTACTTCTAGTGACAGTGGAAAAACACCCTTTGTAACATTCTATATTCATATGAATTCATAAGAATTTGTACATTTGTATATGAATCAGATGTTACAACATTCATATTTTGGCATTCATATTCATATGAATGTTTTGGAACATTTGTACAAATGCTTTGGAAAATTTGTGAAATGAGGAGGTGAGAAAGTGGCTGTGCCAGTCACATCTGCAATGGATCCAGAGTGCATTCGACATGGATTGAGAGCAGATTCAAGGTGGATTCAGAGCAGATTTGACACATTTAGAATGGATATGTTACAGAATACATATCTGATATGTATCAGAAACGTATGGCATACTTATGGTATACATATGCGTTCATATTGGATATTCGTATGAATTCGCATGAATACATTGGTAACAGAATCCTACCACATCCAAAGGGGATCTGTTCAAACAAATACAAATTTTCTAACATTCAATTTGATACAAATCAAATACAGAAAAAAGCCTCATTCGTGCACATCCATACTGCCCAGATTCAATATCTGTCATTTTCCATCCTTGACTTTCCATCATTTTTTAAAAAGACTTTTTTCCATTTAAAAATCAGGCAGAGCCTTGAATTGAACAGCTTTTGGTAAAATAGTGCCTTCTATTAATTTAAACATAAGAATATAAGAGGAGTCCTGCTGGATTAGGCCACAGCCCATCTAGTCTAACACTGTACCTCACTCAGTCCACCAATTGCTCATGAGCATTTCTCAAGGAAAAGACAAAAGCTTCACCTGCCCTTCAATCTCTGCAAATGGCTTTTAAAGGCACCCTGCCTGCCTGTCCAACCTGGAGGTGGTACCCGAGCATCCATTCTATATGTCATTCATATAGGGTATTTTTTTCACTGACCTGCTTAATCCAGATCTAGTAGATCCGGATTAAGGGAAGTACCCAATGTGTTTCCATGGGTGGTCTAGCACCCAAGAGCAATGGGTGCTAGCCTGCCTGCTGAGGAAATGATGGAGAACCCATGTGTAAATTCGGATCTACCCACGAGGGGTCTGCCTGTCACCCCAGGTGTTTTGGGGGACAGGAGGTGCAATCTCCATGGATGCTCCAGAGAATCTTTGAAGATCCTCCAAAGAGGCTCCATGGAATCTCTGGAGCCTTTGACAGTGGCATTGCTCTCGCAAGGGGTTCTCTTTGGAGTCTGTGCTAATCTCTGAAGGCAACTTTGGAGGGACTTCAAAGTGCATGGGTGCCTCCTCTAGACTCCATTCCCAACTGGAAACAGGCTTCCTATAATCCAGATTTGATGGCTGAAGACCCCATTGTAGACCCCTTTAATGGGGTCTACAGAAAATCAGGATTATAGGTCCTGAAGGACCCATATGATCCAGATTTCCCTAGCTATTGTGGAAACAAATGTGGCTCTATTGGGGTCTGTAGTAGAAATGGGGTCATCCTGCTCTGAGCCTAATGGGTCCTTCAGTGAGTACTTAGTGCTAGTGGAAAAACTTCCATACAGTACCTGCCCTCCATGAATTAGTCAATAATAGCATCAGAGCAGTCCGGCTGGATTAAACCGCATCTAGTCCTGTTTCACCAAGTGCTTCTGCCCTCAAATCTCTGAAAACTTTGCACACCCAGTTCCAACATTTTGCTGCTGATCTCAGAGCCCTCCATTCCAGACTAAACAGCATGACACATTTCAGTTTGGAGTTCTGAAGCAACTTTTCCAAAACCATTTTTTTGGCTTAGGAATTGTAAATTTAAGGCATAAGCAGTTATTATCATGATTTAAAGCTTTGAGGAGGTCTGGGTGCCACCCAAATGCCTTGCTTTGAGCTTGAAAGCATTTCAGTTTCTATAAGGCTTTTAGGCTGTCGTTAGCTGGCTTTTACCAATCTTGCGACATTCATTTGAAAACTCCTTTTTAAAAAATAAAAGGGGGGAGCCACTTAAATTAATGGATTGCCAATTTGTTGTGATGGCGGACTCAAATTAAACAAAAGGCAAAGCTAAGGGTGGGGGTAGGTAGAGGAGACAAATGACAGCATATTCTTTTACCGTGTCTGCAGAATTTTGAAAAATATGCATATGCCTGGCTGATACTCTTCCAGTAAATCTTAAGACATCCTCAAAGCAATGTGGGTATGGCCCATTAACAAGATTCACTCTTCAAAATCTTAAGCCCTGCTTCAATGACAAATTATGCTACTGAGAACAACTGATGGAGTGGGCTCCTATGTCTTTCATTGGCACTTCAGATAAAGAGGAAGCAGGCAACCCCCCACACACACACACAAAAAAAAAAAAAATCTATAAAGCAACTAATTAAGTCATGCCTGGATACTCAACACTTCTACTTCAGAACACCAGATTGGATGTTTCAGAATTACAACACTGAAATAAAATAAAATAAATAAAATGTAGAAGTTTTTAAGAGGTATAGAAATGTGCACAAGAAGCGTAGTGGTGTGTACTTGGACTCTTATGTGTATCTCTGTGCAATGGAACGCAGAGCCAGTGGGAGAAGCTATTTGCAGGGATTCAAGAGCAGGTGAGCTAGGGATGTGCACAAATGTTCTAAACATTTGAAATTTGATCAAATTCAGTCGAATGTGGACATTCAAGTTCGAATAGAATGTCTTCATATTCGAATTTACAGATTTGAATACATTGCAAATGTTCCAAAACATTCATTCGAATGATTTGAACCATACGAATGTACAGATACGTATGTATTACATAGGTATCTGCATGAATAAGGTACATATCTGTATGCATTTGTGCTTATAATACGAAACAAAAATGGGATGCATATGGGATAAAACACGATGCATATGAAATGCGTACAGATACACATAACACATACGAATGTTGTTGGCATTCGTATCCTTAGAACAAATGTTGTCGATGTTTGTATCTTCAAATTCATATTTAACATTCAAACTAATAGATTCGAATGTATCAGATTCAAAGTGGTTTTTGTTGCGTTCAGATTTTAAACATTTGAATTGAACAGAATGTTTTGACATTCGAAACGACTCAAATTTGAATGCAAAAAAATATTCATGCACATCCCTAACATGAAATTTTGCCTTTGCCTCCTGCTTGAGAATGCCTCCACCCTGAAAGACCTATTTTGACATGTGGAGAGTAAGGAAAGAGGCCCAAGACGCCTTGGGAGCAGCCCCATCCACTTCCCACACCCTCTTATGTTTTGGGGTGTGTTCTGCTGGTGTCCTGAGCCCAAAATAGACCTTCCGGAGCCCTGAAAAGGCACTTCCAGTCCATACGCATAGACCCGGAACTGCCTTAGAAGAAGAAGCTACAGCAGCGGTGAGGAGGACAGGTAAGGGGGGTTTGCATTTGTTTGCAAGCCCCCCACATTCGTGGGGGTGGGATTTGCCCCTATTCAATACGGCCACGAATCTACAAATTCGTACATATTTGTACGAATTCCAGATGTCACAAATATTCATGCAGATCCCTATTCAGATTCACACAACAAATAAAGAGGAACAAATTGGGCAGGGTATGGAAGAAAATCAGGCCACACTTGGTGCTTCTTGCATGCCCTGCATATTATAAACTGATAATTTTGTTGTTAACCTTCGTTCAGAGATAATACATTAGATACGTCAATACATTTCATTTAGTCAGCCCTGTGATCTATCTACTTGAAGGAAAGTGTGCCAAAACCCCAGCAAAACCAAAATGCTGTGGATAAAGAGATTATGAAAAATGGATAAATAGAAAAAGAATTCTTGCTTTATTCAGTGGAAATTTCTGTTTGCTTGAACATATGGTGTACTTTTAAAGCAATGATGAAAAGCAGCTCAGAATAATATCACTTCTTTCTCCCTGAAGAAAAAGGACAGCAACTCTTGGATTTAAAAACTGCAAGGTTATAAAACATGAAAAGTAATTAGGTAGTGACAATTTGAACGTGATATATGTTATTAAACTCTGATGTTGAAAATGAATTATTACTCATCAAGAAAGCGAATAAACATGAATCTCTAGCTCTGGTAATATATAGGAGAGAGGGAGGGAGAGGGAGAGAGGGAGAGAGAGGGAGAAAGAGAGGGAGGGGAAAAAGGCAGGGAGAAGGAGAGAGGATCTGCCATCCACATGCTGTGAGGTCTGTATTCTATGTTATAATCCAGAATAAGGCCCAGTACAGAAAGGGGCAAAGAGAGAGAGAGAAGAAAACACACTATTTAAGCATCAAACAAAGGCAGCTCTTTATCATAGACAATTTCAATTCCTGCATCTGGCCCCACCCAGTAGACCTGTGGTTCTTAACCTGTGGGTCGCGACCCCTTTGGGGGTCGATCTACTCTTTCACAGGGGTCATCTAAGGCCATCGGAAAACACATAGGAACTGAGACACCACTCCTCTATCCGTCTCCAAGTGGGTCCGCCCACATGCAGATATGCCCAGATACAAGGACTTGGCATGATGACATCTTTGTGCCAACCCCATCACACACACACCCCATACAAATACAGTAGAGAGCAGCCACTGTGTAGAATGCAGCAGTATTGCAGGTGAAACGACACTTTTATATTCAGCTGTGGTTGATGTGAATACTATGCTTTAATTATGTTCAATTTGTAACAATGAAAATGCATCCTGCACATCAGATATTTACATTACGATCAATAACAGTAGCAAAATTACAGTTGTGAAGTAGCAACAAAAATAATTTTATGGTTGGGGGTTAGAGTTAGGGTTAGGTTGGGGGTCACCACAACATGAGGAACTGTATTAAAGGGTCATGGCATTAGGAAGGCTGAGAACCACTGCAGTAGATTATTGCATGACTTCAAAGTTGCTGTAAAAATCATGGGCTACCACAGTACCTTAGGGGCCTGACACACAGGAGGAGCTATACTCTTAATGTGGTTCCAACAATAGGATATACTAAAAGGGATATGATGGTAGGGTATACTAGAAGAGATGTGGAGGTGTGAATACATCATGGGTGGATTATTCCCAAATGTAGTTTGGTTTGGTCATGACTGACTTACCTTATAGTGGATTCCCATCATTTCACTCCAATGGAAAAATGGCCTGAGTGCACAAGAACATAAGAGGAGCCCAGCTGGGTCAGACCACAGACCACCTAGGGTGTTTCCGCACAGGCCCTCAAGACTCCATTAAGCACCCAATAAGGACCCATATGGTACACATCAGCAAGGTACTATCTGCACAGTGGGACAGAATAGGGCCCCTTCAAGGATGCTGCTTCCACATGGCCTCAGGCAAGATCCGTCTCTAATGGGGTCTAGAGGCTGCCCAATCCGGTTTTGGGGAAGATCTGAAAAATTTGGTCTTCAAACTGTTCCTGCTTGCCAATTCCGGATCGAAGGAGGACGCTTCTACACGGGGACAGGACAGGGAACGGGTGTGGGCGGGACCGGAAGTTGCCATGTTGAGCGAGGCAGCAGCAGCACATTCTGGCTACGTAGTCCATCTCACAGTTGCTTCACATTGGACATGGTCCAAGTTGCGTCTGATCTTTCTGGATATGGGTCCTGCGGCGTCTGCACAGCAGCCTCGCAATGCATTCCTCAGTAACCATTCTCCCAATGCATGTGCAGATGCATTAGGCCTCATTTGGATCCATCCCTATTTCAGACAGATTTCAGAAATGTGGATTTCCAGCAGTAAGTGCGGAAGCACCCCTAGTCCAGCATCCTGCCTCACACAGATGTTGTGTCCTACATCTTGATCCAGATCTATATTATCTGGTTCTCACAAGCACTGATTTCACTAATCCAGATCTACTTAATGGATATTTACAGAAGATGGGGAGGAGAAAGATGGATGCTCTGGAAGATGAGGAAGAGAAAGATGGTGTGGGTTGTTGGGAGAGTGTCCTCTGGTATGATTTCCCACCTCCACCTATTAGAAGAAGAAGAAATGTTTTTAGACTCTGCTTTTTTCACTCATTTAAGGGGACTCAAAGCGACTGACAAATCTTTTGCTCTTCTCCTCACAACAAACACCCTGTGAGGTTGGTGGGACTGTAAGAATTCAGAAAAATAGCTGTGACAAGCCCACGGTCACCCAGCTGGCTTTGTGTAGGAGTGCAGATTCAAACCTGGTGACAGCAAGTTATGAGTCTGGCACTCTAACTACATCAACAGATTTTGCCATATATAGTTTGATGCATCATGCTTGGGATCTGACAACTCTAATATCCTACTAACCCTTTGGCTAGGGTAATGCCTCACATTCACTATGATGGGCAAGGCAATCACTGCCTTGCAGTGCATTTTTTTTAAAGTACAGAAACATATGAATAATATATTGGAGGAAAAAAGACAGAAATAAAGCAAAGAAGCTAAAAACAGCAAGCTGAGGCCTATTTGCACTTCAGCCAGTAGTCAACTATTAGTAAACTTCTGGGGAAGAGCATCCGCACATGGAATAGGCTGTTACAGCCTCCAAGTGTGCCCTGCTTCCCAGAAATTCACTAATTGTTGATTAGGTGTGGAGCTCCACACCTTTACCAATGTTGAACAGAAGGTTACCGGAAGTGTCCAGTGGCATGACCATTTGCTCTCCTTCCGGTTCACTGTGGTCAGTGTGTGAGAAAGGTAGTGTCCACACAGGCTTCCAGCTTCAGATGCAGTGGCGCCAGCTGGTAAATAGAAGGACCATTCACACTTCTGGCTGATAATGGACGCTTTGAGGAAGCTTTCCTCATGAAAAGTGTGAATGGTCCACCTTGACCCGAAGTTTACCAGCCCTAGTTCACAGCAGCCTAATCAGCTAAGTGCAGAAAGGCCTCTGGTTACCCTCAAATTCAACAGTTAATATCTAGAGTCCTGGAAAGTGGAACTCAGAGTAAACCCACTGAATAATGAAAGAAAGAAGAAGAGGAAAATCTTAATGGAATTGTGCCGTATGACAAAACAATAACTTCTGCTGGATTGCTTCTTCTAAAGTACAACAATGGACGTTCATGTGGTCATTATTTTTCCTATGACCTTGATCTCCCTGGTGGTTCAAAAGAAAATTCTCTCAGTTTTGATTGCCTTGCTTGTTAATAGTTCTAGGTGGCTCAGAAATTCAGAAACTCAGAAATTCCATTATTTTAGGTCACCCCAAAGCCTTGCCTTTCTGCCTTCTTCCCACTGTACAAATTGTAAATATTTACCCTGCTTTCAGTGATTCTCAGAAAGGAGATTGAGTTAGAAAAATTTTGACCTGGCACAAAAGGATTAACAGATCTGCCTGAGTAATCTGTTTGTGTGTGTCTCTGTGTATACTCCTCTACACTTGGCAGAAGCATTTCCCGTGCATAAAATCCAACACTCAAAAAATCCAGCTTCTTGTTATCAGGGGCTTTTTCAGGATTTCACTGAGACCAGATTTAAAAGCATTTTTGAAGAGCTTTATCGGAAGGAAGAGTTTAAATTAGCAACATGCCACATGAAACTTCTGATCAAGACAAAGGACTAAGGCAAAAGCTGTGTGGCTGTTTGTTTTTGTGGTTAGAGTGCCGATTCTTACTGGTAGTCTCCTGGTTCAATTCCGCACTCCAACACAAAGCCAGCCAGGTGAGCTTGGGCTAGTCATAGCTTTTTTTCTTACAGAGTGTCTGTTGTGGGGAGAAGAACAGAAGGTTTGTCTGCCTCTAGGAGTCCTCTTAAGGGTGAGAAATCAGGGTATAAAAGCCAACTCTTCTTCTTCTTCTTCTTGGCTCAGGACTGAACCCCACAGAATTTGCTCACTATTTGCTAAGTGCATGTGAAATCTTCACCTGGGACAAAGGTGTTGTGCAGGGATGTGCACAATATTAGAAACATTTGAAATTCAATCAGATTTGGTCGAATGTGTACATTCAAATTAGAATCAAATGTCCATACATTCAAATTTAACATTCAAATGAATTTTTGAATCTTTCAAGTCATTTGTATCAATTATTCAGACGAATTATCCGTATGCATCTTATTTGTATCCATACACATTTGTACGGATACATATGGGACAAAAATGGAATGCATACGGGATAAAAATGATGCATACAGATGCGTACAGATGTGTTCGGATGTGTACGAACACATACGAATGTTGTTGACATTCGTATCTTTAAATATGAATTGAATATTTGTACAAATAAAAATGAATGTATTCAATCAAATAGAATATGAATACATTCAAATTTTAAACATTGAAATCAAATCCATTTGAATCTTTGGATATTTGATTCGAATTGAATTGAATCCCAGAAAATGCATTCGTGCGCACCCCTAGTGTTGTCTAATACAACAATGGATGAACAAATGAACAAATGAATATGACGAATTCTCAGGAATATGTTTCATTTTATCAGACTTCTGATGATTAGACACACACACACCCCGATTCAGTCTGAACATCCAATCTGAATGATTGCCTGGTTTTTCTCTCAGTATCCAGTTTTTGGCCCATTGTGCACAACTAGTAGATATGTACCCCCATGAGCACCACAGTACCTAGGCTGTTTCCAGACGGTGCCCGGATATCCCACTAGGAGGCGATAAAGCAGAAAATCCTTCCCCTGCAATTACCACCTCCTAGCTAGATGGTGCCACAGTCAATGCTATCTTCATGTACTTTACTGGTGGGCACATCTGGACATTTGGCCGCCCTGAATGCCCAGAAATGCACATGGCCATCCCTGTGTCAATGTGCACTGTTCCTGTATTGGCTTCCATTCGTGTGCGGTGGATGAAACTATGATGGGGGCTATGCCCAGAAGGTAAGTAAAGAGTGCTATTATTAGAAAACCTGCAACCAGGGGCCTATTCACACTTAGCCTTTTTCTGGAGTATATCTCAGGATAGGGGTATGTGGCCCACATGCTAATGCAGACTCTGGAAGGCCTCACCTGGGGCTTGCTGTAACCTGCACTATCATGTGGACAGTAGGTCCCTATTTCAGAATATATTCCAGAATAAAGCCTAGTGCAAATAGGCCCCAGTTCTGGGTATTCCAACAGTTGTTTCTAGTACTTTTAAAGGGGGAATTAGTGGGGTTATGGCACAGATATATTATATTCACCCTGTCTGGATAAGGCCTTAGTTTGGTAAAACTTTGTTTTAGAGGCACATGCTTTGTGCTTCATTCTTCATTTCTCAAACCCTGTCTAGGCTTCAGCCTATCCAGCCCAAGTTCAATCAATTTTTCTCTGATCATTCAAAGAGGTTCACCCAAGTAGACAGAAGACATTCATTTGAAACTCATTTGTACAGCTCTATATTTTATTTGTTTGTTTGGAAAGTCAGCATAGAGATGTGGATCAAGGTTTCATTGTCGCTGTTGTTGTTTTAAGTGTTTTGCTGCAAACTAAAAGACATCTTGTGTAAAAGTGGATGAAACAGTCTCCAATTCCATCTCATCTCTGTTTCCTGTTACAAATCATTTTGCATGCACTTCTCATAAAATGTATATTTTTGTGCACATGTTCTACCTCCTTGAAACCACATCGTGAGACCAAGGTGTGTAATACATCTTGAAACTGTGGTCTGATCTAAAACCAAATTCAGGAGCATCAAATCAGGTCTGTTCAGATACACTCAGAAACACACGACAGAAAAACAGCCTTTCTCATCCAATCCATTAAGCATATTCATTATGTATGATGTGGATAAAAAACTAGAAGCAGATGTCACCCAAATGGAGCTAAAACCTCAACATTTCAGAACAGAACATATATTTTGTTTTGTTTCTTATACAACACATAGTTAAACTTCAAAATTCATTCCCAGATGGCAGTGTTGGCTACCAGCTTGGATGTTTTGGACCAATTCATGGAAGTCAGGGCTTATCAATGGCCATTAGCCCTGATGGAAACTTGGAGATGTTCTGCCTTTGAAGGACAGCTCTTGGAAGACTGCAAGCTGAGCAAGCTGTTTCCTCATGCCCTGCTATTCAATTAGCTGAACATTGTGAGATCAGACTGCTGGACTAGATGGACCATGAGTATGACCCAGTGGGAAATGTCTTGTTCCACTACACATCTGGGGCCCTTTTTGCACTTACTTGTTAATCCAGATCAAGGAGCTGCTAAGAATACATCACCTGCATTGCAATTCGGATCAAGGAGCACATTATCTGCATGGAAGTGGAGTAGATCCACATCAGAAATGTGATCTACATCTGAGATAACACTCTTTAGCACACATTTGCTGTTCTAAAGCCCACTCGCAGATGCTTCTGCCTGTGGTTGAGCTGGATCTAGGTAATGTGCGTCTAGCTAATACATCTAAAGAGACCAGGGTGGATAAACCTAGAACTTAAAAACTTGATAAAAAAGAAAAAAGAAATGTTTAAGAAATGGAAGGAGGGATACATATCTAAGGAGGAATATAATGAAATCAGTACAATCTGCAGGGCAAGTATCAGAAAAGCTAAAGCTAAAAATGAACTGAGGCTTGCAAGAGAGACTAAAAACAATAAAAAAGGGTTTTGGGGATATGTCAACAGCAAAAGAAAAGTCAAAGAGGTTTTGGGAAGTCTGCAGGGAGAGAATGGAGAAGTGATCGAAAGTGATCTTGAGAAGGCAGAGATTCTGAACTCCTATTTTGCATCTGTTTTTTCCAAGAGGGATAATGTACATGCAACAGTCCTTCACTGTACTGATGAAGGACTAGGAGAATCAAGACACAAAATCAACACTGAGAGAGTAAGGAAACGCTTAGCTAACTTAAACGAATTTAAGTCCCCGGGTCCAGATGGATTACATCCTAGGGTACTGAAGGAATTAGCAGAGGTAATTGCTGAACCACTTGCTGTAATCTTTGAGAAGTCATGGAGAACAGGAGAAGTCCCAGACGATTGGAGAAGGGCAAACGTTGTTCCTATCTTCAAAAAAGGGAAGAAGGTAGACCCAGGGAACTACAGGCCTGTTAGCCTGACTTCAATACCAGGAAAGATTCTCGAACAAATTATTAAACAACACATATGTCAGCATTTGGATAGGAATTCAATAATTAACAGTAGTCAACATGGGTTTGTATTAAACAAGTCGTGTCAGACCAACTTGATTTCATTTTATGACAAAATCACTGAATGGGTTGATCAAGGAAATGCAGTAGACATAGTATTTCTTGATTTCAGCAAAGCATTTGACAAAGTATCTCATGCGATCCTCATTGAAAAATTGATCAAATATGGGTTTGACAAGGCAACTATAAGGTGGGTTCAAAACTGGCTTAGTAATCGTACTCAAAGAGTGGCTTTAAATGGCTGCACATCCAAATGGAAGGAAGTGTCAAGTGGAGTACCACAAGGTTCTGTCCTGGGCCCAGTTATGTTTAATATTTTTATAAACGATCTGGACGAGGGAGTTGAAGGGAAACTGATCAAATTTGCTGATGACACAAAGCTAGGGGGAATTGCAAACACCAGAGAAGAGAGAGAGAGGATTCAAAAAGATTTAGAGAAACTCGAACAATGGGCTGCAACTAATAAAATGGTATTTAACAAAGAAAAATGCAAGGTTCTGCACCTGGGCAAGAAAAATGAAAAAAGCACATATACAATGGGAGGAATTCGGCTGAGCAGCAGCACATGTGAAAAAGACTTGGGTGTCCTGGTAGATCATCAACTGAACATGAGTCAACAGTGCGAGGCAGCTGCAAAAAAAGCAAATGCAATCCTGGGGTGTATTAGGAGAAGCATAGAGTCCAGATCACGTGAAGTTATTATCCCCCTCTACTCTACCTTGGTCAGACCTCATCTGGAGTACTGTGTCCAGTTCTGGTCACCCCAGTTTAAAAAAGACGCTGACAAGCTGGAGCAGGTTCAAAGGAGAGCTACCAAGATGGTGAACGGTGTGCAAACCATGTCCTATGAGGAACGGCTTAAGGAACTAGGAATGTTTAGTCTACCAAAAAGAAGACTGAGAGGAGACATGATAGCTGTCTACAAATACCTCAAGGGTTGTCACAAGGCAGAGGGATCAGCCCTGTTCTCACTCTCTCAAGGAAGGACTAGAAACAATGGGGTGAAACTGCAGGGGAAAAGATTTAGTTTAGATGTTAGGAAAAAATTTCTAACAGTAAGAGTGATCAACCAGTGGAACAGGCTGCCACGGGAGGTGGTTGGTTCCCCTTCGATGGAGGTCTTCAAGCAGAGACTGGACAGCCATCTGTCTGAGATGGTTTAGGAGATCCTGCCTTGAGCAGGGGGTTGGACTCGATGACCCAGGAGGTCCCCTCCAACTCTACCATTCTATGATTCTATGATTCTATGAAATGTCTGTTATGGAGTCCTGCTTTGTCATCCGCATTTACCCAGGGGCAAGATGCAGTCTTTCCCATAACTTTGCTGTATTATAGACAATATGTTTCAAAGCACATGGATGGAGCCAGCAATCTGTACCCAGTGGTTTAACTCCAAAGGGAGCGCACAAGCGTAAATCTGAGCCTATTAATAACAGTATTGAATTGGTATAGGCTTCACAATTAATGCACTCGGAAATTTGTTTGTTTTTTTGTTTTGAGCACTGTCCCACCCTCTACCCAAAGATCTCATGGCAGGTCACAATAATAGCACAATCACAGACAGCTTTGAGATGGGATTGTTCACACATCAGTCTTTCCTTCTCCCTGTCCTGAACATTCTGTGCTGGAAAAAGTGGATTAGAGAAGGGCTGGGAACACAAGGACCACACACCATCTCTCTGAGGTGGCTCCTTTTGTTATGTCTGAACTAGGGAAAAGCCGCAGCTGTTTTAATCATTTTATCAGAGCTCTGCTCGTGTGCATGACAGCCCCTATACCTGCCTGACAGCTGCTCAGCTGATTGCAGGGAAGCTGCCAGTGATTGTTTGGGGTAAAGCAAGCCCTTACCTAAGCAATTGTGTGCTCAGGCAAAGGGGTACAGTTGTGATTGCAGCATTAGCAGCGGGGAGAGCAAAATTCCACCCGCTAATGCTGCAATTGTAACCCGGAAGTGTCCCCATGCCCCCAGGATAACCCGTTCTTGCCCCCTAATTTGGGGCAAGAACAGTTATAAAGGCGTGGGTTTTTTGCTTCACTTTTTTGGATTTTGTCCTTCATGTAGCCCAAATTAGGGCTTAGCCTGTGAACTGTCCTGAGGCGAACTCACGTTCACCTCACAGTATTCGGAGCATGGGGACACACGCTTACTTAATAAAATGGTGTATGTGTTTGTTTGTTTGTTTGTTTGTGTGTCTGGAAGAAGAAACACTTGATGAGATCATTTGCAACGATGGAAACTCTCATTGGACTAGTGCAATTACTTTCTGAAATGATGTTTGCTTTTGATAATCTCAAAGTTTTGCTGTTTCAAAGTTCCTCCAGCTTCCTTGATCTTTTAAAATAGCCTGGGCACTTTCTATAAAGTGAATTAAGTGCCATGTAATTTCCTGCTGTCTTCTTGGGGTTTCTTCCTGTAGATAATGGCAGCTCCCTGGATAGTCTTGGGTCAGAAGGGACTTTTCTTCAACTACAAATGTTTCTTAAGATGTGAGCTTCTGTTATCTATTCAATAACTTGAGCTCCCACTGGATGCTGGATGGTTTAGCTTCATCCTTTTCAGACTTGGAAAGCTCTGACCCTTAAGAAAAGTTTACTTTTTGAGTGCTTTAGTTTTGTACTTTGCATTTAACACAACAGTCCACATGGACCTGCAAATATCAAGATGCTGGTTCCACTGAAATTAAGGGAGGAAAACTCTACTGTGCTACAGGTAGAGGTTTCTGTATCTTTGACAGTTGACTGAAGAGAGAACTTCAGCATCTGTGGCCTGGATTACAAGCTATACTTGATGAAATTCCTTCTACTGGATATCAAAAAGCTAGAGGGACATGGGCCTGGATTCAAAAAGATCTAGATAAGCTTGAACAGTGGGTTGAAACTAACAGGATGATATTTAACAGGGACAAATGCAAAGTCCTACATCTTGGAAAGAAAAATGGTAAAAATGAATACAGAATGGGAGGAATCTGGCTGAGTAGTAGCACTAGTGAAAAGGATCTGGGTGTACTGGTTGATCACAGGATGAACATGAGTCAATGTGAAGCAGCAGCAAAAAAGGCAAATGTCATCCTAGGATGCGCTAAGAGGAGTATTGAGTCTAGATCATGAGAAGTAATTATTCCTCTTTACTCAACCTTGGTCAGACCTCATCTAGACTACTGTGTCCAGTTCTGGGGCCCCCAATTTTTTTTAAAAAAATTAATTTGCCTCTGTTGTAGTCTGCATTCATTTGAGCCTGGCAGGTCCCTATTCTGAGATTTAATCCAGAATCAGTCTCATTGCAGAAAGGGCCCAGTTATTTGAGCTACCTTTCTCTTTCTCAAGAAAGCTATCCATCATTTAAAGTTACCTACTTTTGATGGAGTAGACTTTATTTTTCTTGCTTTAATAGATACTCTTGATGCTTTAATATATGTCTGATTTTAAATGTTATTACCCACTCTGAGATCTTTGGATACAGGGTGGGATTGAAATACAAATAATAAATAAATAAATAAATAAAACTGGGAATGTACCAGATGCCCCAGTCAAGCATCTGATGAGCCGCTGTGTAGATGCTGGACTAAATGGGCTGTGGTTTGATCCAGCAAGGCTCCTTTTATATTCTCAGGAGTGTGTGTGTTGCCCCTTCAACACTGGGGTTTATTTTGGATTATATCCTGGAATGGGGACATGCCTTATGCATGCTGGTACAGACTTGGGACCTGCCATAATCTGCTCCAGCATGTGGATGGCAGCTCCCTATTCTGAAATATAATACAGAATAAGGCCCAATTCAGAAAGGATGAGTATGTGTGTGAGAGAGAGAAATAGTGTGTAAGGGGGTGTATTCACATGTGTTTACCATAGTAATGCTTGCTTTTAATAGGTTAATTCTCAACTTCTCCCCCTGCTGATAATTTTTTCATTTTAAAAAAGGATTAAAAGTACCAAACAAAAAAAATGCATGCACTATATGCAAGGCATATTTTATGTCACCTGTCATTTGCCCAGAAGTTTCCCTACTACCATGAGTTTAAAAGATTGCTTCCAAGCATACTGAACTCTTGGATTTATATTAGGCTTAATGTGACAAGCTTTTGCTTGCAAAACTCCATGTGGAGAAATGAAACCATCTCTAAATGAACTCCTGCTGAAAAACTGGTTAGGGCCACTATTCAGAAGCATAAAACTCTCGCCTAGCTTCAGCTGGATTTTTTCGACTGAAGTTTTTCCAGAAATGTGTGTTCCCCACTGTGAACATTTATTAGTATCAGCCTTTGGGATTTATTTTGTTTCCTTTGCATTTTATGATGATAGCTTACCCTTTGCTGTGCCATCTGGGTTTTTCATCTTCTGTTTCTTCTTCAATCTTCTTTTTCTCTAGGTGCTCCATTTCATGCTAGATTAACCAGTGTGTGTCTCTCAAGAAACCGGTGGAAATTTCAATTGCTGCCAAATATGCAACGTTGTTTGCTGTTCTTCCTAGGAATGCCATGAACGATTGAATATTATTTATTGTTTACAGGATTACAAAACAGACAAAAGGCCTTTGCATTACAGAACTTGCTAGTGCTGCCTAAATATAGATGAGGAAGATCAGGGGAATGAGACCTATGAGCGAAAGAATCAGTGGTACAGTGAGAGTTTGGAACAATTATTATTCAGTGGCAGTGCTTTGTAGTGGTTAGAATATTGCACTTCTATTGGGAAAATATCAGTTTAAATCTCCCCTGAATTATAAGGCTTATTGGCTGAGGTTAGGACCATCACACACCATCAGATTAAATTCTTCCACAGTATGGCTGGTAGGATAAAATTTAATAAATAATAAGGACTGAGTAGCCCCATTCTGACACAGGATTTGGGTAGGTTTGAAGTTAGCTTGAGTTCTCCCTGTCCAGACAGTTTTTTCAAGGGATCTCCCATTTCTGCAGACTAAAGTTTCCAAAGTGCAGAGGATCCATATTTGGATTAAAAGAGGTCTCGCTGCTGGATCTAGAAATAACCCTCACTGTTTGGCAGTGGGAATGCAAGCTGGTTTTTTGGGAGGAAGAACCATGATTGAAAGTATCAGTGGCACAGTGAGAGTTTTGAACAATGGTTTTTGAGGGGTGATTTCCTGTGCCTGGCTCTCCGTCATGGGCAAAGAGAGAGGCGAGGGAGGGGAGAGGCGAAGAATCAACAGATGCTGCAGATTGTAACAGAGCCTGTACATTGGTAAGAAGAGATCAAAAGAATTCCTACTTTCTCCAGTGCAATTGCTGACTCCAGCCTCCCTTCCCTCCCTCCTTCCCTCCTTCCCTCCCGATTGATAAGCCATGATCTCCCGTGCCCTGGTCCCTTCTCTCCCCATGCTGTCTGCCATTATGTGCTGACTGAACAGGAGGTGAGGTGGTGGAGACTCAAAAGCAGATACATGTATCCAAACAAGAGTGATAGGGATACTTGGCTTGTGTAAAATCCTGCATGATCTCTCCCTTCTAACCTCTTCAATCAGCCCTTTTTTGCCTCACCCCCTGCCATTTGCGCAGTCCAGATCTGGCGTTCACTGCCTTTTGAACATAAGACGAGCCTGCTCTGGAGGGGCAAAGCTGTGAACAAAAGCTACGGGACTCCATGATTGCAAGTTTATATATAGGGGATGGGATTTTAATTGTCTTCCCTGATGAAGTCAGGGTATGACAGTGCCCAATTGTTGACTGCATAGTGAGTGGATTCCGCTGAGGAGAGGAGGAAGAGGAGGGGGTTTCCCCCCTATGAGTCTGCATTATAAGCTGGCAGTGAGAAGCCACCACCACCCCAGATCTTGCTACTGATTAAAAAAAAAAACTGGGTTAAAACTGTCCACCAAAACCCCGAGATCCCTTTCCTGATGTGTTGCAGAAAGCTCAGACCCCATCAGTTTATAGACGTAATTTGGATTCTTGGCCCCAATGTCATTTCAGAAACAATTTTATATTTCTGTGCAATCCTAATTAATAGTTCTTCAAGTCCTCCGGTAGTCACAAAGCAATGACAGTTTTCAAATACTGTCACTGTCACATCTACAAGTCAGATGCTGTCTCCAACTGTATGGATTAACAGATAAATACTTTGAAATACTCTCTTGTAGAGATGTGCATGGATATTTGTCACATTTGAGATTCGTACAAATTTGTATATTCACATCTGAATCGAACGTTGGCTACATTTGTGGTCTGACATTCAAAGGTGGCCACACTTACTAGTCTTCAGTTTTAAAAAAGCAGATATAATAACATGTCACATCGACTACAAAACTAAACTCTGCCTTCCATGATGAAGCCTTCTCTGCCCTAACAATAACTTCCCATAATGCACAGAGGTAGAAGAATAGGGGAAATTGAAGATCAAAGGATTGATTATGTAAATATCAATAAGAGGGAATTCTAAAAAATGTTTTTTTAAAAAAAAGAAAAAAGATTATGTCTTGATGGACTCATAAGCATCTGTCTGCAACCATTAGGTGTGGTTTCTATGTATATTTCTCAGTGTATGCCTCAGTCTTAAAGCAATGCCAAGAACATAGCAAGATCACTGTTGATGGATATATTTACAACAGACACCTATGCACTTTGTAATCTTGCCTCTTACTCACCTTTAACACCCAAGTATATTTGCCTGGAATCTTTCACTCAACCTTACCAATTGTTTGGGTCTGTTAGTCTGCAAGCCTGAGTTTTAGCTTGTACTGAAGAAAAACTGGGGTTCAAAATAGGAATACAGAATGTATGTGTGCTACAGAATTATATGGATAAATGAGAGGGAAAGGAAGACTTGCACCAAATTTAGTTTTAGTTTTGACTGGTGACTTAGAAATAAATGTCTGGAATGTGAGACCCTGATGTTCCTTCTTTGGAAGGTTTAGACCCATTTTCTTTCTTCCCTTGTTCCTTCAGACTGTGGACATCACCTGACAGTATTGAATACTCCACAGTGTTCAGAAGCTTTTCTGCAACGATATCCATGCATGCTGTTTTCTGTAAACAATTTGATTGATTTTTAGGGCACAATCTCACATGTGCTTCGTATGGAGTGATACAAATTGGAGATCTGCAAGGAAGACGTTTGAGACTGCACAGAGCATTAACTATGTAAGCACTTCTTTCAACAAGCATTGGCATCAAGTTATAAATTATTATTTCCATTTCTATTATTACTATTACTATTATATTAATTATATTATTATGACAGTTTAGCACATCCACCAGATCACTAGTTGGAGTTGGTCTTCATTGCACATTGAGTTCTTCTCAAGAACATAGGAATGTCATGATGTATCGGCATATAATGTGACCACATCAGAACTGTGTGGCTTTTTTCCAGTTGACCGATGGTGAACGTCAACACTGATTTGTTTCAAACACCATCCAAGGTCCTTGGGGATGTTACCCACTGTGCTGATCACCACTGGTACCACAACTGCTGACTTGTGCCAGAGTCTCTGAACTCCAATCCTCAGGTCTTCATATGTGGCTATTTTCTCATATTGTTTCTCGCTGACTCTAATATCACCAGCTATTGCAACAGCAATAAGCCACAACTTTTCTTCTCAAAAATCATCAGATCAGGTATGTTATAAGCTAAGAGCTTGTCTGTTTGAATACAAAGGTTCCACGGCATTTTGGCTTGCTCATTTCCTGCCACTTTTTCAGGCTTGTGGTCCCATCAGGTCTTTGCTGTTGACAGACAATAGTTTTTGCAAAGATTTCAGTGGATCACACAAGGTGCCTTGAGGTTACATCTTTGTTTATTACATCTGGGAGAATGCAGTAGAACTATATTAAAATTAAACGGTAGAAGAAAGACTTATTCTACAATGAAACAAGATGAAAAACCACACCTCTTTGGCTGAGCAAATTCCTATAAAAACAACTGCTACCAAGAAGGGGAGAAATTACAGGAAGGGGTGAATACAAGGTGCCTTGAGATTTGGCTATGGGATTCTTAATTACGATTTCCCACTCTTTTGCCTACCAAGAGCCTCATTTAATGGCCGTGAAATATAGGTGAATGGAGCAATAAAGGTTGTTAATGTATTTATTACTCCTTTGTACAGACTATAGAGCAGTATGACATCACCATAATGAAAGATCTTGGTAGAAGCAATCATCCAAAGCACTGTGAGCAATAAGAAGTAGTTATAGCAAATGTATCGATTCTATTAACTCCCCTCCCACCCCGAGAAGTAAATATAGTATGATCTCTTATCTCACAGTTTTTATTTCCATACACTATAAAGCAGCAGTTATAATGTCAGGCTAGAAGCTAAGGTCCTTTCTGCACTGAGCAGCTCTTGATCTGCACCAGTAGAACTGGATTCACCTGATCTACCGATCCAGGTCATTGAGAGGTGAGGACCAGACTGGTGATAAACTAGATCAAGCCTCCCCAATGCAGCAAAGCTTGTATGAGCATCATGACCCCCTAATGGCCAGAAATGAAAGTTTATAGTCCAAGGGCTTGGGGGGTGGTGAATTTCAGCAGCACACTATGGTACACTGCTGAATAATGGCTCCCAGTAATTCTTGATCATGAAGGTGTACCACTTTCAGGCCTCCTTGATTCAGATTACAACCCTTAGTCTGGTTGTGGATCTATCAGACCTATAATAGATCCAGATTAAGGGCTTCTTAAACTGGAGCTGGCTTCATCTTGTACAGACAGAGCCAGGCTAATGAGGGTGAGGACACCTTGATCTGCATTAGTGTATGGATCAAGAGGTCCATGATCTGGATCAGGGGCCTTTTGATTCAGATTTAGAGCCTAGTACAGAAATGTACTAAGTAACTTTGGGTTCAAATCTCTATTCTGGTCATGAAAGTTCATTGGGTAACCCTAGCCTCATCACTGTCTCTCATTCTAAGCTACCTCGCAGGGTTGTTTGAAGATAAAATGGAAGAGAAGGGTACCATATGTTATAAAGCCAAGATATAAATGTAGTTTTTTTAAAAAAAACTAAACAAGTAAATGATAGGCAGAGATGGAAAATGCATACATCCTTATGTGAATTCCTAAAGAGACTGTTACAATCCGGAGACGTTTTCGCATTACTCCCGTTCCATTTGGAACGGGAGTAGGACGGGAAGCTTAAGACAGCTCCCGGCGCTTTCCCCTTTCACACACAGACGCGCCAGAACACGTGTAAACGCGTTCCGGAGCGTCTGTGTGCGAATGCTCAAAGCGCCGGGAGCTGTCTTAGCCGGCAAAGGCCGGCCAGGGGCGCGGAGACAGCCGCGGAGGCAGATCGACAATCAGCTGATTGTCAAACAGCTGATTGTCGAAGCCGCGCCGGCGTCGGAGGCGAGCCCGCAGCTGTTCGGGAGACAGAAGCAGGCGCGAATGCTTCTCCTCCCGAATGCCTGCGGGCGGCTCGTCCGCGTTCGAACGCATGTAGAGCACTTTAAAGTGCTCTACATTTCGAACGCGAGAAAGACAGCTGCGGACACGTCGGAGCGCAAGCCGCGCTCGGGCAATGCGGATGCCGTGTCCGCAGCTGTCTCCCACGCGTCCCGTTCAGCCCCGTGCGAAAACGTCTCAGGATAGACAACACGGAACTAAAGAAACCAAACCTCTTGATTCAGTGACATTCAGCACAACAGAGCGCGGCTACCCATTTCACTGGGTTATTCATCTGGGTTTTGCTTAGTTTGCCAATCAGAGGATTTTTTTCACCACATTTTATTTACTGTGTGGGATTCAGCCACTTTTTTTTCACAAAGAACCCAAACTATCTTGTCTATCATTTTGGCATTTCTTCTCCAAATAGTGATAGTTGTGCTTTATTCAGCTGTGACAATTGTCATACCAAGATAAGTAACAGTTTCTCCTTTAACCAATTTAAAGAGATGGCAACCTTTATGTTTCAGTTTAGATTCCTTAACCATGTAACTTTCAAAATGCTCCATTTTCCCACTGAGTGCAAAAGTCTTTATTGTATTCTTGTTTACAGGTTAGGACATAAGAACATAAGTTCTGCTAGATCAATCAGACCACAGCCCATCTAGTTCAGCATTCTGTCTTGCAACAGTGACCCACCATTTCTGGCATTCTCAAGAAGACAAAGGCAAAACCTTCACTGGTTTTTAACTAACTGCAAATGACCTTTAGAGGCATCCTGTCTCTAGAATCCAGAGGTGAGACTCAGACATCCATTCCATTAACAACACTTTCTTAAAGCTATCCAGGCAAGTGTCTCTCTCTACCACCACCTTTGGTAGCACATTCCATAAACAAATTACCTGTTGGGGGAAAAAAGATGCTTTAGCTTGTCATTCTTAATTTTCCTGCTTATCAGCTTCACAGAGTGGCTCCTGGTTCTGGAGTTGTGTGACAGAGAAAAGAATTGTTTTCTGTTCCCTTCCTAATTACCACTAGCACTGAAACTGATGAGCAGGAGAGTTAAGGCCAACAAGAGGAAGGGTTTTTTTTTCTTCATCCAGAGGGTCATCACTCTATGAAATTTACTACAAGAAGAGATGGTGATGGAGACAGCAACCAGCCTGAATAGCTTTAAGAGAGGCCTACACAAATTCACAGAGGACAGGTGCATCAATGGCTACCAGCACTGATGCCTAAGGGCTGTTCCCAAGATGTCTCTAAAGGTCATTTCCAGGGAGGTAGATAAAATTAAGGTTTTTTTCTGCTTAATCTTCTGCTTCAGAATTCCCAGAATGAATTGGCGGGTCACTGTGTAAGACGGGATCACAGAAGCAATTAGTGAGTCACCATGTGAGACGGAATCCTAGAGTTAATGGACTGTGGCCTGATCCAGCAAGGCTCCCTCTAAGTTATTATGTTCTTCTTCTTAAGAAAGTTCCTTTATCCTCTTTATCACTTCAGTTGTCTGTTCTTGAGCTTTTTCTAACTCTGTTAATCTTTTCTTGAGATATGATAATCAAAACTGAACACTGTATCTCAAGTTGCAGCTCCAGCATCAATTTGTAGAAGAGTGTTAAAAGTTTGGCAGTTTTTAGTTTCAGTAACATTCGCTATTGCCCTCAACATGCCATTGACATTTTGTGTGGCTGATGCATACCATCTTGACACTTCTATTGAAGCCGGCCATTTCATAATGTTGCATTCACATTAATGCCTAGACAAGAAGGCAAATGCACAATGTTTACATAAAGTCTTTAGCTCATGTACTTTATTTGTTTTGTAATCATAATGGAAAATAGGAAATAAACAGTGACTTCCTAGAGAAGTGGACAGCTGTACCAGCCAAATTCATATGATTTCCTAGGGGAAATCCTATATTTATGTTAAAAGACAACTAGCACATTCTCATTTATTCAACCATTTGTTTGTACAATTCATATAATGCTTCCTATGATAAAACACAAAATTGGTTTGTTTAGAAACTAAAGTGATTTTATAAATGTACTTAAAAAACAACAACCCTAAAGTCCTCAGGACATGTATTTATACAACATACATACACACAAATTAGGGATCTGCATGATTTTTTGTGTTTTTTTAATTCAAATCAAATACAAGAAAATTTGCATTCATTTGAATAGATCCCTTTCGAATGTGGCAGGATTTGCATTCAATACAAATGTTCAATTCCATATAAATAGCATACAAATCCCATTTGAAGCTTCATACGAATGTATCAAAATGGTCTATTTGAATTAAGAACATAAGAACATAAAAACATAAGAGAAGCCCTGCTGGATCAGGCCACAGCCCATCTAGTCCAGCGTCCTGTTGCATACGGTGGCCCACCAAATGCATATCTCAATCAAAGTCAAAGTCAAATGGACATCTGTAACACAAATTGATACACAAAATATTGTAAGTGTATTTGGGAGTCATTGTAGTTAAAGTGTAGTTCACTTCAGTTCAGTTCAACTATGTGGAAAGCAGAGGGTCAATTCTCTGCATCTACCCAGAATAATGTAACAACAACAAAATTCTGCATTTTCACCCTTACATGAAAGGGGGTGTATGCTGAGAATCAGAGATATGAGTAGTGCAACTTTGAGGAAACTATTTGCTCACTGTTTAAAGCTTCATCATCTGTATACACCCCCTGCTTCCAGCCGTTGAGAAGGTTCAAATGTATGTCACTTCCATTCCCTATCCTGAGGATGTTGTAAAGCTGTAACTAGCCCAAAGTTGCTCAGCTGGCTTTGGTAGGAGTGCAAAATTGAACCAGGAGACTAGCAGAGAACAGTCTGACACTCCAACCACAAGACCAAACTGGCTCACAGGCATGAAGAAGAAGAAGAAGACCACCACCACTCTGTGAGGTAAGTGGGGCTGTGAGAGCCCAGAGAACTGTGACTAGGCCAAGGTCACCTAGCTGGCTTCATGGGGGAGAGCGGAATCGAACCTGGTATTCCCAGATAAGAGTCCAGCTCCCTAACCACTAGACCAAACTGGCTCCCATCTAAGAAGTTTGGTAGTTATCAAACAGCTGGATCATAGTTTGCTTGGTATTAATGTAATTGGAAAGCATTAATGTGGCTTTCCAAAGGGCAGTAGGAATTGAACAGAAAGATCTGGAGAAGATTCAAGATCTACAAACAGAAGAATATAACGTCTTAAATTGTCTTTCTCAGGATATAAAAGAAAAGAAACAGCAATACGTGAGCTCTGCTTGTTTGGACTGCCTCTAGAATTAAACTGTGGGGCCTCCCATGGCTCCATTCACATTGTGAGGATCTGTTTCTTCACCAGAAAAAAACACCCTCAGCTGTAAAGACATGTTGCAGTTAAAACCACACCTCATGCATACTAGCAGCAAAGCTGGTAAGGCTCTGCATAGTCCTCCATGTGTCTTCCGGATGGAAGATGTGGAGGAGAAGTATGTGACTGGTGATGATGTGCTGCTGGCACTGTCACTGTGATGCATTTGCACTTAGTTGCCATTTGTACACAAATCTATTGTTATGAAATTTGTACATTAACTTTTGTACGAATACAAATGTTTGTACAAATAGTTCGGACATCCGTCAAACTGAGGAGGTGAGAAAGCAGCTGCACCAGTCACATCTGCAACAGATCCAGATTGCATTTGTCATGGATCAAGAGTGGTTTCAGGTTGGATCTGATGCTTTTAGAGTGGATATGTTATGGGATATGTATTGGACACGCATACGTTCATGTCGGATACATACAGAATACATATTTGTTCATTTGTATCGGATACACATCATATATTTATATGGATTCAAACTAATACATTTGTATCGAATAAAATCCTACCATATTTGAAGGGGATCTATTGGAACAAATACAGATTTTCTAACACTGATTCCCTAGCACCGAATCAAAGTGAGAATTCCCCCTGTGTCTTGTTAAAGCAACTATTATATTTTGTCATAGTCATTTTATTTGTGTCATTTTGGACAATCGCCGTTTTTTGTATAGCCTGGTGAAATGCAGCATCTAGCAGACACGAAGACCAAAATGTAAAGTTCAGTAAAATTAAGGTGAGGCTTGCAAGAAGAGCATGCTGCCCCTATCTCAGCCCTCATAAAAGTGCTCTGTGAAAAAAAAGTTTCCCACGAAAAGTACTGCTCCTGTTAGTAACTGTGTTTTGTGCTTATAGTCTTTGGCAACATCCATAAAACTAATTAGCTATATGCCAGTCCCAGCATAATCAGTTCTGTGATAAGCACTGTGCTGATTTGGGTTGGAGGACAGATGTTTTAAAATTAAGCAGATGGGCCATTCTCTATTAGGAACTGAAACACTCCAGAGATTAATATGCAGGCTTGTATATGTAGCCGAGTCCCTGATAAATGAGACTGCTGTTGACACTGGAGCCAGAGTGGAGTCAGACTAATATGCATTTCCACCACTGAAGAAATGGGGACAGCATCAGACAACTGTACCCTGCAATATAGAACCGTGAAGGTCAAGGGGTGGAATGAAGCTCCAGCTGGAAGCCTCAAGCCATGCTCTGGTTTACATTTCAGGGAGGTACAGTTCAGATCTTTTCATTTGGGAAGACAGTAAGAATTCCCCAGGAATCTTTAACACCAAGCAGAACTGGCTGGAAACATACAGCTTAGTGGTGAAAGAAATCCAGTTCAACCTACAGTCCAGAATATCCAGGACTCCTGAATCTCTGGAGGTCTGTTGCATTCTGGGTAAAAATCAATACATTAGTCCAGAGTATCCAGATCAAGCTGCAGGACTCTAAATGTTTCTGAAATACAGTTTCCATCAGCCCCAGCTTGTCTGGACAGCAGCAAAGAGTGGTGGGAGATAAGATATACCTGAATTAGCCAGAGCATACTGTGAGTACGATAAGGTGGCTTCCCATGTATTGCTCTTTAGATTAATTAGAAATGAAGGGAGGGCTCCTTTGTAAAAGAAATAGCTAGTCATTGGTTTCTATCTGCTTGTGCCATCACACATATTTCAATGGTATTGCAAAGTGCCACATCTGAGCCTCAGAGGAAAAGCAAGAACTTCAGATCCCTCAGTGCTCATACCAATGCAACTATAGTCTGTTGTTCTTATGGATATCCTGCATATATCCTGTCTGTATCTTTATTTCAGTTTTTGAGATATTTTAATCCCTTGCATTGTGATATAAATGCTCTCTGTTTTCAACCCCCCAAAAAACAAGCAAATCATTTTAGGCCAAAAACAAACAAACCACAGATGTGGATAGAAATGTTATGTAAAATAAAAGCCAGATATTTAAAAGAGGCTTAATTGCAAATGTAAACTTCAATACTCAGTGTTTTCATGAGCTAAGAGATCTCAATACATGTGTTAACGAAGATTTGCCAGGCAAGTTGCTTGAAATACACCAATAAGCTCATTAAGGTGAATCAAAAACTTTTGACTCTACCATCAGTCTTTATTAGTCACAGTTTCTGAGCTCTGATGCAAAAATCACAGCAGAGAAATTCAACTCACGTTCCAGGTATTTATATGCCTGAGCGCTTAGTTATGCAGATAGATTAATCTGTTGGCAAGGTTCTTTCTCTCTCTCTCTTTCCCTCTCTTTCTTCCTTCTTTCTGTCTCTTTCTTTCCCTCTCTCTCTTCTTTCTTCCTCTTCCTCTTCTTTCTTCCTCTTTCACTATCTGGAAGAAATTTTCAAACAAAATTAAACAAAACCTCAACAAAATGCTTCTATCTATATCACTTTTTTCCATCATTTTATAAACTGCTGTAAACATAAAACAGCAGATTCCAGCTGGGGTGACTAAGTAAAATAAGAAAACTATTCCAGCCTAACTATATATTTGGACCCTTGCAGTAGTAGTTAAAAAAAAAGAAAGAAAGCAAAACACACAATTGACCAATAAAGTAAGAAACCAAGCTAAACAACACCCACCTACATATAAGTCATGTTGAATCAGTTTTCCAGGTCCTTAAAAATAACTCAGTTTAGGCAGTGGTATCAACGATGACCAAAGACATGTAAGAGGAGATGTGCCCACTGCCATGGATTGTCACAGCCTCAGTGCAGCCAACTCACATAGCTCCTTGGCTCACTATTAACTCTTCTGGGTGTGAATAATGCACTGGGTTGGGGCAGCATGGTTGGGGCTGTGCAGTCATGCACCAGAGTGTGATCACCATGGCAACAGGTGGACATAGGGTGGATGTTGCTGTGGCCATTGCCATGGTGATCTGGAAAGTACCACTGGACCAGCTGCACTTGGGGAGGACACCTGCTTCCAGAAATTGTTCCTTTGAATTTTTCTGTAGTTCAGTGGGGTATGCATTGCATGCCAAAAGTCCCAAATGCCGATAGATCAAGACACCCTGCACCTCAGTCCTTGGAAAGAACTTTATCAAGACCTGGCTGTGTTGAGAGCAACCAGTGATGAACTAAATTTAATTATTTAATGATTTTTACCCCACCTTTGAGTTGCAAAAGGTTCACAGAGAAACTTATAATATATAATATAAAATGCTAGATGCGACCTGACACTGGAGAAGAAAATGACGAGCAAACCAATTTAATTTGCCACCAGAGAACTTAGCATCTAACCAAATGTCAGAGGCAATAATTGGGTCTTCAAATCTTTTTAAAGGGATACTGGAGCCCTTTCAGCACATACCTGTTAATCCAGATGAAGGAGCTGCTAAGAACACGTCATCTGCATGGCATTGCAGATCAAGTAGTGTGATGAGTGTGTATGAATGAGAGCCGAAACCAAAGATTTGCAATGCATGATAAAATGGCGATCTGGCACCCGAAGCGAGGATTTCAGAAACTGCAACGCAGCAAGGTCAAAGTTACCAGTAAACATGATAAAAGGTCAACATGATCTAGTGAATGGATAACAGAAAGACTGATAACAGGAAAGGAGACAGACGTGGCAAAATAACTACGCATGCGTCGGAGACTCCTGGAAAGAGGATAAAAAACCAGAACTTTGGGACTGATTTTTACACATCATTGATCAGCTGCAAGATGTGTCCATCGCCTCTACGACTGGACTGATCAACCAAATCGGGAGTAGGCTGCGTGTGAGTATGGAATGTGTGTAGTGAGTGAATGGGATCCCTCTGATTGTATTATGTGTTTATTAGAATAACTATTATATAAATAAGTGTTGAAATCCAGATCTGGTTCTGTCTCTTTTATGGGCTTGTTTGGGTTTGGTTCCGAGCATACACTTCTCTCTGGTTACGGACCACTAGAAACGCATGACATATTTGGCGACGAAGGTGGGATCCAAGAGAGTGGCTCGGAGTCTGCTCAACAAGGGAAAGAGACAGGAGTGTGGTGCCAGGAGGGCCCAGGCACAAAAAGAAAGAAATGTTTAAACGGAATAAGAAAACAATGCATGAGGACTTTACATTGGTGTCTCCCTTCTTGGATGACAAAGGGGAAATAATGGATCCATATAATGAGAAAGACTGGGGAGAAAAAGCTAAGGAATGGCTATATGGCCTAAAACGAAGGGTTCTAGACACTGAGGAAAAAGCAAAAGCTTTTGAGAAAGGAAAAGCACAAATTCTAGATTGTAAGGAAAGTCCAGATGAGAGTCAAATAGGAAAATGCATGCTCGGAATGCATACCATGCTATTTAAAGGCAATGTAACGGAAGACCAGACAATCTTTTGCCTGGCATTGGCATTGGAAACTATTATGCAAATGGAAGAGAAAATGAAACAGATGCAGGGACAGCTTATGGATCAGAATTTAAGGATCTCAACTTTAACAGTTGAGAATTTGAATCGTATACAGGACTCAGTAAAAAGGAGAACAAGAAAAGGAAGAAATGGCCCAAAGAATAAAAAATTTGAAGGCAGAGACATGGGGCAGTGAAGCAGTGATGGAAGAAAATAATATATTGAGGGAACAAGTGGAAATGCTACAAAAATTAATAAAGGAGTTGAAGGAGCAGGACCCAGCTAAAATAAGCTGCTTGTCCTGTGCAGCCTTGACAGACGGAAGGCTGATGAATAAACGGGATCCAGTTAAAATAAACTGCTATTCCCGTGTGGTTTCGACAGTCGGGAATCCACCTAACTTCCCTGAATGTTGTTATGATGAATGTAGGTTTGACCCAGCCTGTGACCCTATATTGAGGAATAGAATAAAAGCATACAGGAAAACTACGGTAACACATAGAATGCCCCAACAAGTTGGGGGTACACAAAGGACTGTGGCAGAAACCACAGAACCAATAACACAAGCAGAACTTTTCAGGTTGGCAGAAAAATTAGGGCCTCCACCTAAGAATGGATTAGTAAAATGGGCCTATAAATTGTGGATAGAAGGACAAAAACAAAATTTGAGCAGTGAAGAATATATGAGACTAGGCAGAATGATCACAGGCATGAATGATTTCAGTGACGATGTAGAAATAAGTGGGATTGGGATAGCATTGAGGAAGTTTGTAAAAGATAATGGAGCTGGAAGAGGGAGAAAAGAGGTGTTTACTTGGGAACAAGAATATAACGAGCTTCCTATAGATTGGTATATTCGTAATGCAGCTGGAGCCTATTTATGTGGGCTCATGTGGACTAGAAATGAAATACGGCAAAGAGCAAACCCAGGACAGGGAAATTACGAAGAAGTATTAACAGGAGGGCCAGAGGAATTAATGGAATCAGCAGAAGCAGACCCGACTGTGTGGGAAATGGCTTATGAAGGATTGAATAATGAGGTAAAAAGGATGATTGGGTTAAGGAGTGAAACTATAAGGAAGACATGGCAGGAAATTAAGGAGCTGTTAAAAGAGGTACAGAGAGAATTGGGATCGTCAGTAAAGACAAGGATAAAGCAAGTGAAAAGATGGCAGGGGAAAACCCCGGAAGAAACCTCCCCTAAGAACACAGAAGGAGTGCCAAGAAGAGTACAATTATGGAGACAATTAAAGGATATGGGGTGGGATATGAGCAGACTGGATGGGATAGATACAGAAACGTTAGAAAAACTTGCAAGAGTAAAACCAAAAGAGAAAAAAATGTGGAGCAATAAATCAGGAAGTACAACCCCTGAATTGACCCAAGGAAAGATAAAGAGGGTAGTCATTATAGAAGATGAACCCAAGACTGAACCCACGGCACCCTCTAAATATGAGGAGTTATTGGAGGAAGCAAGAGAAATAGAAAAAAATTGCTCTTAGGGGTGCCCCACTGCCCAATTAAAAACAATAAGAAAACCAGGTGTATGGCAGTATAGGGGGAAAACGATACAGATGCCTGGTGATCCTAGACATTTTATTAAAACCACAGACATGAAAGGACAAGTTAGGGCATCTCTTTTAGATTCTGGAGCAGATGTTTCCTTAACAAAAACATGGATACCAGGAGCGAGAATCTTAAAAACAATCCCGGTAGAATTCGCTTCTGGAGAAAAACAATTAAAGAAATTAATATTAGGAACAATTTTTGTAGCAGGAAAACCATTGAAAGGATCCTTTATATGGGATCCAGAAGCTACTGAGGAAATGATTCTTGGAATGGATATAATGACAAAATATGGCATCTGGTTCCAACCAGAGGGAAATGCTTTATATGAATATAAGACTGAAGGGAAAATATATGGGTACAGGATTAAGGATATTAAAACCAGAGAGGAATGGGATCAAAAGGTACCGGGAGTACATGCTACCAGTAAATACGACTGCGGGAAAGTGAAAAATACCACGGTCGAGATTATTGGAAAGTATGTGCCTCCACAGAAGCAGTACCCCCTCTCCAAACAAGCAGTAACAGGAATTTTAGAAACAGTGAGGGAGTTAGAGAAACAAGGGGTGGTACGAAAAACAGTGAGTAAATATAATTCACCAGTATGGCCAGTTCAGAAATCAGATGGAAAATCCTGGAGATTGGTGGTAGATTATAGAAAAATTAATGAAGCCACACCCAGAATGGCTCCAGTAGTGGCGAATATCACAGAAGTCATATCAAAAATTGGAAATAAGGCCCAATATTATTCAACCCTTGACCTTTCTAACTGTTTTTTTGCCATACCATTAGCAAAAGAGAGCCAGGATAGGTTTGCTTTTACATTGGATGGAAATCAATATACTTTTACTAGGGTTCCACAAGGCCTCCATAATAGCCCGGCGATTGCACATGCTGTAGTAAAAGATATGTTGAATAAATTGAGTCCGGAAGACAAAGAATGGGTGACGTCATACGTGGATGACGTCTTAGTTATTGGTACAAACCCGACAGACATAGAAGAACGGACAAAAAGAGTGTTAGAATTAATACGAGACACGGGATTCAAGGTTAACTTAGAAAAAGCTCAGATAGCACAACAAAGGGTTAAATATCTTGGAATAACTTTGGAAGCAGGAGGGAGAGTGATTGAACAAAACAGAATAGAAGCATTATGTGGAATACAGGCCCCTAAAACTATTGCAGAACTGAGAATTCTTTTAGGAGCATTTGGATTTGTACGTGCACATATACCAAATTACGCAGAGTTAACAGCAAGAATGTATGACCTATTAAAGAAAGGAGCAAAATGGGAGTGGACAGAAAACCACCAAAAGGATTTGGATCTGTTAAAGCTTTGGGTAATACGAAATATAAAATTGTGGCAACCTAATCTGGAGAAACCATTCTTTATTAGACCTTTTTGGACATTAAGTACGATTTCGGCAGGGTTATACCAGAAGGATGAGGAAGGGAAAATGCAGCCAAATGCTTATATTAGTCGAAAATTAACTAAACCTGAAATGAAATATAATGAATGTGAAAAAGCAGCTTTAACAGTTATGTGGGCATTGGAGGCTTGGGAGTATATTACAGGAACGAATCAGATTATTATTCAGTCAAAGCATGGGGTATTAAAATATATACTGGAAGGAAAGATGGGGGGGGTATCTAATACGAAATTAGCACAATGGATTGTATTTCTGAATAAAAAGGGTTTAGGTGTAGAAACACTACAAACGGAAGATAAGATCTTACCGATATTAAATCCACACACACATGACTGTGCGATACAAGAATTTATGAATCAAAATAGGAAGATAGAATTAACTGAAGTAAAACCAGAAGAAGATGTATATTTTACAGATGGTGCGTCATGGTATCAGAATGGTAATAGGATTACAACATGGGGATGGTGGAACCCTAATAGGAAAAAGGAACAAGTGGGGACAGTTGGGAACACACTTTCAGCCCAAGAGGCTGAAATTGTGGCAGTACGAGAAGTGCTGGAATATTTGGAGAATATTCCACCACTAGAGGGGGAGAGAAGACCAATAATTATAATGGATTCTGAATATGTTTATAGGGGAATAACAGAATTTTTGAATTTTTGGGCAAAGGACAATTTTAAAAATGCTTCAAATAAGGATTTAAAACATAAAGAACATTGGGAAAGAATATTCCAATTGTTAAAAGAAAATGAAAAGGTTAAATTTGCGTGGATAAAAGCCCACCCACCGAAATCAAAAACATTGACATGGCAGGAGGAAGGAAACAAATATATAGATCAATTAGTAAAACAGGAATATAAAAAGGAAAAGAAAGTAATGAAATTAATGGAAAAATTAGACTATTTTCAATTATTGAAGGATATACATGAAATCGGACATGAAGGAGAAGCAAAAATGTGGGAAAGGTCTAAACAATTCGGTAACTGGAAAGGGAAGAGTAAAATGATTAAGGATATAATCAAACAATGTGTGCCATGTAATTTGGTGAAAAGAGATTATTCAAAAAGGGAGGAAATATTATTGCCTGTAAAAGATTGGCAACCATTTGGAATAATTTATATGGATTATATTGATAAATTACCAAGGACATCAGAAGGATTTGAATATCTTCTAGTAGTAATAGACAATTACAGTTCCTGGATTGAGGCCTTCCCCACTAAAACTAATGATGCAAGAACAACTGTAAGAAAACTGTTTAATGAAATGTTTGTCAGATTTGGGGTCCCACAGGTGATAAGCAGCGATCGTGGATCAGCTTTTATCAGCGACATGATGAAGCAGATGGATGAGGCCTTGGGGATAAAGAGGAAACTGCACATCTCATATAGGCCTCAAAGTTCTGGGAAGGTTGAAAGAGCAAATCAAACTATTAAAGACATGCTAAGGAAAATGGTTCAAGAAAATGGGAAAAATTGGAGCAAGGTGTTGCCAAAGGTGCTTATGGCCATGAGAAGTAGCCCGATAGGAAAATTTGGGCTGTCACCTTATGAGATATTGTTTGGGGTTAGTATGAGTTTGGGAATGCCAACAGAATTTGTAGAGGGAGAACTTGATGAAAGTTGGGTAAAGGATTTAACAGAAAGAGAAAAATATAGAATGGAAATAAGAAATTTAATGAAGAAAGATAATGAACAGAAACTTGAATTAAAAATTGATGATGTGCCTATGTTTCCCGTAGGAAAACAAGTGGCGTATCTGAAGTTGGGAACGAAGGAACATTGTCTGCGACCCAGGTGGAGAGGTCCGTACGTAATTTTAGATCGGATACCACCCACTACGTATTTGATTGACGTAGAAGGTACGCAGAAATGGGTCCACCGCAACCAGTTAAAATCATGGGAATAATATACGTTGTCCTTATACTACGGGTACAATCTAATATAAGTAGGTATTTCGGAAGTACTACTAGTTGTACCAATAGTAGTAGGATAATAGGATTTAAGACCGTACTTTGGCAAGTTAATGGTAAAGGAATGGATTTGGTAAATGTGAAAGAACAGGGAACCAATGGAGAAATCAGACGGTGGACACAAGTTACGTTATTTAAGGGAAATATTACTGTAAACTACACAAATGGAATTGTAAAACAAATGAAGATGAAAAGTGAATGTCGTGATAGCCATGATTTATGTCTTCCTATATATTTAGATTTAATAAAGAACACAAGTGATTGGGAAGATACGATACAAGACCAAGAGATTAAGTATAATTGTAAGAAAGGAGAAGTAAGAATAATAGCATTTTGGGGTTTGTTAGAGGGGACAAATAAGGGGGAGTGTGAAAATCCCAAAAGTAATGTATCCAGGAAATTAATTTGGAGATATTTACAAATAGAAGAAGTAACTGAACATGTAGTACCATCCAAACAACCAAGAATAATGAGAACATGGCAGCAACCAATAGAAGTCATAATAAATGGTCAAATACATAGTTGGAATTTAAATTTAAATGTATACCTTTTTAATATTACAAGGAAATATCCTGAATGTGGAAAATTTGTAAATACGATGCTTCAATTCCAACAGGGATGGAAAAGGAATAAAAGAGACTTACTTGATACTATTTTAGGAGGGGTAGGAACTGGAGTAGGAATTGCAAATTCATGGGATATTGAGAAACAGGCAAACAAATTGGCATCATTGGGGGATTTACAATGGAAAGTGTTACATATGACAGGTGATAATTTTGTTCAAAGTTTTAGAGGGCACTTGATACAAGCTGTCTTATCTGAACAAATATTTGATCAATTGAATAAGACTATATATACAGAAATGAATTTAACGCGGGAAAACAATAAGAAGATTGCATTGGCCATTTCCTGTATAACAATGCAGCAAATGCTGTTACAATGGAGAAACGAAATGGAAATAGCACTGCTCGGTAAACATGGTGAGATGTTTATCCATACAGGAAAATTAAGAAAATATTTAGGGATAAATTCCTATCAAGAAAAATATGTAGAAATAAGGGAAGTAAAATTGAATCCAGAAATGTGGTTTATAAAAGCAGAAACGCTGGTAATGACAAGGATTACGGAGAAAAATTGGATATGTGAAGCAGTATCTATTCCATTTCGTTTGGGAGAAAATTTATGGAAACCAGTGTTACTATCAGAAAAAATGTTGTGTAAACATGAGGGTAATGGACTGGAAAATGTAAAAAGTACAGTAAACCTTAAAAAGTGTGAAAGATGGGAATTTGGGTATATATGTCCAGGAGATGTTAGACAAGTTGAACCATGTGGAAATAATGTCACTGATGCAATTTGCAGATTACAGAAAATGCCATTAAAAACACTTTTAATAGATAATGGAATAGGTTGTATAACAGCCATAGCTAATGAGACATTAATTTGGTCTGACGGACAAATACAGGAAAGGGGTGAAATAATAACAAAATGTAATATAACGTATATACACTTAAATGAAACAGAGAGCATATATTTCCCCATTCATCAAATGAACACCATTGTAGATCTGACACTCGAATATGGGAGGATAAATGAAAGTATTGGAATAGATCTCAGTAGGTTAGAAGGATTAATAGAAGGAAATAAACAAATAAGGAATCATTTAGAGGAACATATATTTGAGAACAAGAAACAGTTTGTGAGGATACAGATCCAAAATGGTGAATTCCAACGAATTGCTGATGAAGAAAGCAAATTGACAGAACATCATTGGTATGACATCTTTTGGGGATATTCACCAAAAGCATCTGCATTCTTAAATATATTAATACATCCAATTGTAATCATAATATTAATTTTGTTTGTCATAATAATATGGATTATTGTTATGTTGCGGAAATTATACAGATTCTGGCAAGAATTCCAATTAATAAAAAAGGAATTCAATGGAATTAGAAGACTTATATAATACTCTAAGTGATAACCAAAACTCAAAGTTATTGATTTTGATAATGAGTTGGTATCTAATATTCATTTTATTATTGAAAATTGTAAATGAAAAATTATTAGGATTAACGAGATCTGAAGTTAATAAATATAGAATGCGATTGGATTTTAAATGAAATTATGTATGTAACCCAAAGAAATGATTCTTAAATTCTGTAAAATTTAAGTATCATAGAGGGGGAATGTGTGATGAGTGTGTATGAATGAGAGCCGAAACCAAAGATTTGCAATGCATGATAAAATGGCGATCTGGCACCCGAAGCGAGGATTTCAGAAACTGCAACGCAGCAAGGTCAAAGTTACCAGTAAACATGATAAAAGGTCAACATGATCTAGTGAATGGATAACAGAAAGACTGATAACAGGAAAGGAGACAGACGTGGCAAAATAACTACGCATGCGTCGGAGACTCCTGGAAAGAGGATAAAAAACCAGAACTTTGGGACTGATTTTTACACATCATTGATCAGCTGCAAGATGTGTCCATCGCCTCTACGACTGGACTGATCAACCAAATCGGGAGTAGGCTGCGTGTGAGTATGGAATGTGTGTAGTGAGTGAATGGGATCCCTCTGATTGTATTATGTGTTTATTAGAATAACTATTATATAAATAAGTGTTGAAATCCAGATCTGGTTCTGTCTCTTTTATGGGCTTGTTTGGGTTTGGTTCCGAGCATACACTTCTCTCTGGTTACGGACCACTAGAAACGCATGACAGTAGCTCCCATCATCTGCATGGGAGCAGAGTAGATCTGGATCAGAACTCACTAATCTGTACAAGTAGATGGGGTCTACACCCATGCTAGCACTCTTTAGATACATTTGCTGTTCTAAAGCTCACTCAGTGCAGATGCCTCTGTGTGTGCTTGATCTGGATCTAGCTAATATGGGGTGTTTTTCCACTGTCAAAAAGTACCCATTTTTGCACCCATTTAGGACACATTTGGGTGCGAGCCGGACGATCCCATTTCCACCATGGCACCCATTTAGGACCCGATTGTTTCCACTGCCGTGGGGGAAATCCGAATCTAATGGGTACATTTTGGCCTTTAATCCGGATTTTCTGTAGACCCCATTAATGGGGTCTACAATGGGGTCTTCTCCCAGAAAATCCAGATTAAAGGGAGCCTGTTTCCAGTGGGGTCCAAAGGAGGCTAGGGGAAGGGATGCACCCATTTGGCCCCCCTAAATCTAAGCTCTGAAGTCACTTCGAAGCCACTTTGAATTGACTTCAAAGTCATTTCGAAGTCTGTGCAAAATAGCTCCGGAGTGCCTTTGAAGTCTATGCTGAAGTATCTGCCTCTTCCAGATCTAAGGGCTGCAGTGGAGAAACACCCATGGATTAACTGAATTAATTGCAGAAAGGGCCCGGGAATGACTGACTGGGACTGCGGGGGAGGGGGGGGCAAAAATTAGATGGAAACAGCAAAAAAGGTATCTTATGCATCTTCACATTTTGGATCTCATTTAACATAATCTTTGATATTTATTATCTGCATATAATAAACATTATCCATTGAGTGTGAGGCAGATCTCTCTCCTGTTGGGCCATCAACCTGTGGAAGAGGCAGTGTTGGTGGCCCAAGTTTACATCTTTCTCCTGGGTGAAAGACAGGATGTTCTGCTGTTGCCCCTGTGCTGGGCATCCATCCACCTTAAGTGAGCAGAGCCTGGGCTTTTTGCTTTTTTATTATCATCTACTCTGTTAGGCTCTTCCCCTGGGTGCAAACCAAAAATGGGTAATATGGAAATCCCTAAGTAGATTTAGAAGTGGTGTCGGTAGAACAAAAGATAATCTTGCTAAATGGAATTACTTAGAAGACTCTTCCATTTTATGTGAATGTGTTGCTGAACGAACAATCCAACATCTGTATTCCTGTCCAAAATGTCCTGTCTCATGTACGACGGAGGAACTGCTCAATGTCACAGATAAAGGAGTTGCTATTAGGGGTGTGCACAAACATTCATAACGTTAGTTATTTGCATGGATTTGTACAAATTCAGACATTCGTACATGAATGTTATGACATTTGTACATTAACATTCATACGAATATGAATGTTTCAGAACATTTGTACAAATAGTTTGTACATTCGTTAAACTAGGAATATCTATCAGATATGTATCGATACATATGTGTTGGTATAGGATACGTATCCGATATGAATGCGTTGGTATAGGATCTGTATGCAGGATCCGTATGCATTTGTATTGGATATTTGTATAAATTCCTACGAATACATTCATATTGAAGAGAATCCTACCACATTCAAAGGGGATCTATTTGACTATGAATTTTCTTACATACGATTTGATGCAAATCAGATGCAAAAAACCCCATTCGTCCACATCCCTAGAAGGTTTGGAAGTTCCACCATGCGCATTCCAAGGACAATTCGGAAGTTGCAGCTAGTGCAAAATGCAGCTGCTGGAGTGATGACTGGAACAGCTAGCCGGATGCACATCACACTGGTTTTAAAAGGGTTGCATTGGCTGCCAATTCACTACCAAGGCTAATTCAACGTGTTTGACTTACAAGGCTCTAAGTGACTTGGGGCCCGAATATCTAAAGGAACGCCTTCCCCATACCGTCCTGCCCATGCCTTGAGATCTGGAGCTGAGGCCCTCCTGGTTGTCCCACCACCTTCTGTAGTGAGTCAGGTGGGCACCTGGGAAAGGGCCTTTTCAGTAATGGCCCCCAGGTTATGGAATAGTCTCCCCCTCAAGGTGTGTCATGCCCCTTCCCTGTATACATTCAGGAAGGCAGTGAAGACACTTTGCCTTCTTTGTCCTGGCCTTTAGCTAAGGTGATTACACACACACACACACACACTGTAGATATTTTAATTTTAATATTTGGGATATTCTTTTAAATGTGTTGAATCTTTTAAATGTGTTTTTATGTATTTTATTATTTTAATATATACTGATTTGTAAATTGCTGTTTTAAAGGTTGTCACCACCACCCCAAGACCTGATGAAATATATAGAAATATATATATTTTTTTTAAAAAAGTCACTCTGTTGCAGGACATGTTGCATTGTGATGCTGGCCCTAAAGGCTGTACCAGCTTCCAAACTGAAAATGTCTGGCCTTCAGAATTTCTGGAGTACTATTTCAGGAGCAGATCCTGTAGTGCCACTGACATGCCCACCCATATTCCAGAATGAGGACCTTGACGGTCTACCAGAACAGTGAAGGCCTACCAGAAAAGTGGGATAGAGTACCGGTTTGAGTTCCATATCCCACTCTCTGCTCCATCCCTTGCCAAGGCCTCCTCTAGGTGTGGGTTCTAGCTGAAGACGGAGGAACGGAGGGACACCTTGGTTGGTTGTTGCTGCTTTGCTGCAATATCGATTCAGTTTCTCCTTTGACATTTTTGAGTTGGTCTTATGGTTTATTTTTTATTTGATACTGTGTGTTGTAGGTTTTTTTTTAAATTACATAGCTTATTATTAGAATTTTGTACATTGCTTATGATATATATTTGATGTTTTAGTTATTGAAATTGATTTCCTTACTTGCTGTATTTCTCTGATGTGGTAACTGTATTTGCATTGTATCTTTTCTGTTTGTTGTAAACCGCCTCGGGCAAAATTTATTTTTGGAAAGGCGGTATACAAATAAAAATGGAAATGGAAAACAGAGCATCCCAGGAAGGAAATCTTGTAATAGTGTGCGGAAGCCAGACCCCTTAGCAATGGGCATGGCCTTCAGTTTATTCTGGGACAGGGCAGTTAGGACTTTGTAGAAGCCCCAACTGTATGGAAGTCTCAAAGTCTTTTATTTTAAGAAAAAAATCCTTAGGTGTCAAAAACAAGCACTTCTAGTGTGGTTGTACATTTGATGAAAATCACAGCATAACGCCTTTGCATTGAAACTCACCACACCGGAGGAATTTGGTTTTGGAGAATTGATTCCTATGAATTAAATATTAAAGTTGGCTTTGATTGAATTGATTCTTGCAAAATTAGTTTTTAATGCATTATTCATTCTGCGTCAAAGTTCAGAGGACAATACATTATTTGCTCTTTTCGACAGTCGGCACAGGTCACGTGCAAAAAGTGTCTGTACTTTAAATGAGCTTCACTAGGGTACAAATACTATAATTAAAGAAGTGCAGGGTTACAAAATTGGAAGACATTAGCTTGTGACATTTATTTTAATTATAAAGGGGGCTCCATCTACAAAAATCTGAGCCTGTGTTTTCAGCAGAGCTGATTAGTAGCATCAAGGTCCTCTGATTAAATCAGTCTTCCATGTTGCAAGCTAGAAATTTAATACCTTTTATCTAAGCAGGTAAAGATATCATGCTAGAAAGGGGATGGGAAAGCAAAAATCAATTATGAAATCAAGGTCCTAAAACTGTGGCCATTAACATTTTAGCCATGATTTTGCTTGTGACAAGCAGGGACATTACCAGCATATGTTAGCAAAGCCTTAGTGTGGCGTCACAGCCAAAACAATGAAGCTGAAAATGTTTAAGATCTAGTGCTGATAAATGTATTCGCATACAGAACTGTTTTCTTCTGCTTTGACTCTACCTCTTAGCACAGTCTATTTCAGGTTTATCAAGAGAGAAAATAGAGGAGAATAAAATTGTGAATGCCGTATTGTGTAGGACAGATGGGGTATAAATAAGCAACATTGAATTCTGCAACAACTTATTGAAGTAGTACAGGATAAAAGATGAAAGGAATGAGAGAGTGGAATAACCAGACTAGATCTAGATCATGGGGAGGCCTGGGCCGGATCAGCGCTTTCTGATAAGGAGGCCAGGATCTGGACCAGAGACTCTTTGATCCAAATCTAAAGTAAAGTACAGAAACTACCAGAGAGTAGAGACGTTCTTGGAAATTCTACAGTGAAGAAAAAGGAGGAGGCAATGGCTAGCACTTTACAATCATTTAATAGAGGTGTGCCAAACTGTTTAGGGTCCAAATTTGTTCAAACTGAACAAGGGTGCTCAAAATCTTTGAGTCTGAACATTAAGCCTGTACAAATACAGAGATTGAAACTGAAGCAAACAAAAGGGTGTTCTAATGAACTTAGCAAACCCAAGGCCAATTCACACTTGGACTCTTGGCATGCAATTAGTTAACATCTGGGCAGGTACATCTGCACTTGTAGGAGGTGTTTACAGCCTACAAACGTCCCCTGCCTGCCCAGATGTTAACTAAGTGCATACTAGCTGTGGTGGACAAAATCATGCTCCACATGCAACCTAGGCATTTAAGAGGGGACCTGATTGAAGTATATAAAATTATGCATGGTGTAGAAAAGGTGGATAGAGAAAATTTCTTTTCTCTATCGCACAACACTAGAACCAGGGGGCACTCTATGAAGCTGATGGGTAGGAGAGTCAGATCCGACAAAGGGAAGTATTTCTTCACCCAGAGGGTCATCAGCTTATGAAATGTGCTGCTGGAAGAGGTGGCAACAGCTACCAGTCTAGATGGCTTTAAGGTAGGGTTAGACAAATTTATGGATGACAGATGTATCAATGGATACTAGAATGAATGCCTAGGTGCATCTTTCAGGATGGGGGGGGGACTGGGGCACTTCTAAGGCCATTTGCAGGAGAACGTTCGTCCTTGTCTCTGCTTGAGATGCCCATGAGCATTTGGTGGGTCCCTGTGTGTGACAGGATGCTGGGCTAGATGGGCTGTGGCCTGATCCAGCAAACTTCTCTTATGTTCTTATGTAACCCAACCCTCCCCAATCCCAACAAATTCTTTACCTTTTCCAATTCGCAGTGACCATCTGCACTATTTCCTGTGTGAGGGGTCATCTGAGGTGCTGTACAAGCACACTGGCACCTCAGATGACCCCTGACATGACTGCACATGCACAGAGCATCATCCTCGCTGTGAAAACAGCATTGGTGCACATGGAGTCGTGCAGGGCACTACAACCAAAATGGCGGCACCCAGGTAAGTGTCTGATTGCATGGGACATTACATATGTATCTATACACATCTTATTTGTATCTTTATGCATTTGTACTGTTATGTACAGGGCAAAAATGGAATGCATACTGGATAAAAACAGGATGCATACAAATGTGTACGAATGGGTATGTACACATTTGAATCTTGTCAACATTTCTATCTTCATATACGGATTGAAAATTTGTACAAATAGATTCGAATGTATTCTGTTCAGATCAAATCTGAATACATTCGATTTTTAAACATTCAAATCAATTAAATTCTTTGGGCATTTGACTTGAATCGAATTGAATCCCAAAAATTGCATTCACTCACACTTCTAAGGTGTAATGGCCTCCCCTATTGTGAACACTAGTATACGTTAGTTTCGAATGCACTCTTCCCATCCAGCAGATGGGAAGGCAAGTGCAGAAATGCCCACATGCTCTTTGACCATTACTTAAAAGTATTCAAATCAAACCAAACATGCCACTGTTCAAAGAGAAAAGTTCAAACTGAGCCAAAACAGTCCCTGTTCAGGTTGATTCCCACAAAACTCACACAAAAATGTGCACAGTTTTATTATTTAACACAAGCAGAACCTTGATGCTTTAGTCCTACAGCTTGACAAACTACTCACCATTATATGTAACACCAGCAAAATGTCCATTGCCATGACAGGGACCATAAATTGCAGTTTGAGGCCAAGAGGGAAAGTTACATCTCAGAGAAAGCAGTGAATTTCTCTGAGGTGTTGTTGATTTATAGTTACTTTGTGGCTTGATTATTTTGTTATTTAAAATCTGCCTTGGTTTTAAGGAAGACATTAATTTTCTTATAAAGCAAACCAATTTGTATTCCACCACATTCTATGGACAGATTTTTCATCTTTTCTCATTGGCGAAAATGGCCCAGCATAAAAGGTTATGACTTGCTCCAATGAGGCACGCATGAAGCATTGATTCTTCTCCAGGAAGAGTTTGTTTTGCATTGCATCAAATGGTGAGTACCTATACTGATCAATTTCTTGTGACTCTTCGGGTAGAATGACTAATGGAGACTGGTTTCCTCCGAAGAGCATCTTCTAAGGAGATGAATAGCCCCAAAGTGAGGGGAGAGAATAATTTCTCACATCAAGAGGACAGAGCCCACATAGGAGCTTAATAGTGTACATAACACTGTTCATGTTTGACTGGAGAAAGGGGAGAAAGATGTCCCATCTATCTGGATCCTCAGCATTACAAATTACCTTGATTTAAATGCAGTGAAAATAGGTTGCACTTATCCAGAATGGAATTGAAGTCTCATTACCTGGCTCTAATCAACAAAATTGGCACAGGTTTTCAGGACAATTCTTGGTCACTGAATCGCACAGTGCTTGGTTAATTTATTATTAGACTATTTCACACTGCTTAGACAATTTTCTTTTGATATTCGCCCTCCTGCCCCAGACACACAGCAGTCCTGCCTAGAGATTTTTGCATTTTATTGAGGTTTTTTTTTTAATGAAATATATAATGCCGTCCACTTCACTGAAATCCAAAGGTTTTCCTACCTGAAGCTCTTGGAAAACATATGGGAGCTAGGGCTGTGCATGGATGCAGTTTTTTGGCACTTTATTCATAATGAATCAAATGTTAGAAAATCTGTATTCATTCGAATATATCCCCTTTGAATGGGTAGGATTCTATTTGATAAAAAATATATTTGTATGAATTCATACGGATCTCTGATGTGTATCCGATATGAATGAATACATATCCAATACAAACAAATGTGTACCCTCAGAAATGCATATATATTCAATACATATCCTGTAAGATATGTGCTTTGAAAGCATCAATTCTGACCTGAATCCACTTTTAATCTGCTCTCTATCCATGCCGAATGCAATCTGGATCCATTGCAGATGTGACTGGTGCAGCCACTTTCCCATCTCCCCAATTTAATGAATGTCTGAACTATTTGCATGAATGTCCAAACTATTTATACAGATGTCCAGAACATTTGTATCCATATGAATGTTAATGTACAAATTTTCCTAACAATCAATTCATGTACAAATGTCTGAATTCAGAATTCATATGAATAACAAATGTTAGGAATATTCATGCACATCCCTAATGGGAGCAGCTCTATCCATGAGAAATTACAAAATACATTGCAAAATACCTGGCCTTGGTGAAATGTGGATGGTCTTGTCTGGGACTTTCCCGTATCACCATAGCAATGCCCATGTGCACCAGACCAATGCTATGGTGATCAGCGATGCCATGTGCTACTGAACAACCATAGCAGTCCTGCCCACATGCAGCATTCACACATGGAAATATGCAAATGCTGTGCATGGACAGTAATAGGAGCATGATAGGCATTCCTAGGCAAGCTGTAAAGCAGTTTTTACTGCTCAACAGCTACTGAAGATTGGGACAGCTTTGCATGCTCTGTGCCACTCTGGAACGGAGGTGGCTCCACAGTGCATGAATGCACCATAACAGTGGGCGCGTGGCCATCTAATCAGCCAAGTGTGAACAGGTGCCTTCACTCATTTAATTGACAAGACTGAACACCTGCTACAGAGCAACACTTGCCAGGTGGCATCTCCCAATTTGCAAAATGTACCAAAAGAACCAAAGACAATCTGATAATTACACTGTTGGGATATGCATGAATATTCATAACATTTGAGATTTGTATAAATTTGGCCAAATTTAGACATTCGAATTCTAATTGAATGTTGGCACATTCAAAGATTGACATTCAAATTAGAATGGAACGTTTTGATACATTTGTACAAAGCTTCATTACGGATTCATATGGTTTTCATATCTAACATTTGTATTGAATTTGTATGAAACATTCATAGGGATTTATTCGAACCAATACAAATTTTCTTGCATTCGATTGAATATCAAATTTGATACTGAATACAAAAAAATCAAATCGCATACAAAAAATTGGGCATATCCCTATTACACCACTATGTAATTTATATGTAATAATTTATTTATTTAATAATTTATTCATTTATATGTAATAATTAATTAATTATTTGCATTTTATACAAAATAACATTACCAATTAGTAAATTATTATAACAAACAACACATCTACATGGTTTAGACCCCAGATTTCTATTGTTTCTACCTTCTATCTGTTTGAATCCGGTGTTTTAGGACTTAGAGCTTTAGGTAGTGTATTCTGCTGCATGCATTTTAACTATGCAGGGACATAAAAGAAAGATAAAAAATATTTCTTATGACAACAAGATTTAGTGTTTCTCCAAAAGATTTAGAAACACTAACATGATATGAACCATACAAACACATATCTGTATCTATAAGCCCCATAGAATTCAATGGAACATTAGAAGGGGCTGATTCTTATTTGCTGTTTTGCTTAAGTCCTGCTTTTGGAAAGGCTCCTGAATCTGAGATGCAGCCCCTCAGAATATTCAAATGATAAAATGTGTTATGAAGTGAAATGGCATTGAGTTGTAACATGACAACTGAGGATAGCAAAAAGGCATTTGTGATGCTGCTTCAGGGCTCTTTCTGTGCAAGGCTGGTATTTTCCACAGCTACTGATAAAGGCAGGCATTCACAGCTATTTCCTTGACAGAACAATCGTGACATGCTCTGTGATTTTATATTTTAAGGATTATTTCAGATTGTTCACCCCACAGAGTAGTGCATCATTCATCCAATGAAAAAGAGAACATGCCAAGCTTAAGTTTTCTAAAAGGTTTTATTTTAGGAATAAAGCTTATCCCTAAAACAAGCAAAGAAAATAAAACTTGTCATCAAATATAAGATAAAGGGGGAAAAGACAAAGTCCAACATCAGATTGCAAAATGTTAACAAATAATTCATCATATTTACCAAATATTTCCTTTTAAAAATCCTACGTTTCGCTGATAAATTTGATATGGAGATCAAAACATGCCCAAATTAATTGTAGGTCCCCAGAGCTATCACACAGAAGGTCTTTTCAAAAATGGAAACCAATTTGTTCAGACTTTGCTCAAGAAAAGTTGCAATCATCTATGGCCAGTGTAGAGGGGTACAAATTAGACATGTGCAAAATTCAGTTCATGTTTGAAAATTTGCTCAAATGGTTCATGCCCAAATGGTTCATGTTATAGCCGGGCAAAATGAAATTGAAGCCGCGGCTTCAAGCAAGGAGCCGCTTTCCCTTCCTATCAGGACAGAGGTGGTGGAGCAAAAAAAAAAAAAAAGGTATGGTTCCCTAATGCAGGGGTTTACCACAGTTTTCATGGGGACAGGCGGATTCACCTTGAGTCCACACTCGCCTCAAATGCATGGGGACGTTGTAATTCGAACTACAACATGCATTGGGGATGTCCTGATTCAGCATCGCAATAAACAGAGCCCATGGGGACAAGCCCCAGAATGCTTATTTTCAGTGGAAAAATTAGTATTTTAAAAAGTTTTGAATAAGTTCAAAATTGAATGAGAACAGCCATTTGTTTCATTAAGCAGCTCACTATCAAGTTGAATATGTTTGATTTGATTTGGAACACACAGTTTATTGTGTGCATATCCCCTTTCGCACTTTCTTTCTTTTTCTTTTTCTTTTCTTTTTTCTTAGTTCCAAACCACTGGAGAATCCAAAAGCTGGCACCAAAGATCTTGTAATCTTCTGAACCAGCAATGGGGCCATCCTGGTCCTAGTGAACAAAGTGTGGAAATGCCCTGAGAGACTCACTCAGAATGGGCAATACAATTTAATTGAATTTGGGCAGATCATACTTCCTTTCTTACTTCCTTTCCCACTCAGCTCTTCTATTCATGTTTGTTGCTTTCATATTCAGTTACTCTACTTCTGTCAACGAGTTTAAATATTAATATTAACATGAGTCAACAGTGCGAGGCAGCTGCAAAAAAAGGCAAACGCAATCCTGGGGTGTATTAGGAGAAGCATAGAGTCCAGATCACGTGAAGTTATTATCCCCCTCTACTCTACCTTGGTCAGACCTCATCTGGAGTACTGTGTCCAGTTCTGGTCACCCCAGTTTAAAAGAGACACTGACAAGCTGGAGCAGGTTCAAAGGAGAGCTACCAAGATGGTGAACGGTCTGCAAACCATGTCCTATGAGGAATGGCTTAAGGAACTAGGAATGTTTAGTCTATCAAAAAGAAGACTGAGAGGAGACATGATAGCTGTCTACAAATACCTCAAGGGTTGTCACAGGGCAGAGGGATCAGCCCTGTTCTCACTCTCTCAAGGAAGGACTAGAAACAATGGGGTGAAACTGCAGGGGAAAAGATTTAGTTTAGATGTTAGGAAAAAATTTCTAACAGTAAGAGTGATCAACCAGTGGAACAGGCTGCCACGGGAGGTGGTTGGTTCCCCTTCGATGGAGGTCTTCAAGCAGAGACTGGATGGCCATCTGTCTGAGATGGTTTAGGAGATCCTGCCTTGAGCAGGGGGTTGGACTCGATGACCCAGGAGGTCCCCTCCAACTCTACCATTCTATGATTCTATGATTTTCACAATATAAATATGTGCAACTAAATTGACAGCTAAAGTGAGGACATCATGGAAAATCGTTGTGTTTTTCCCCCAGTCAAAGGTTTATCCTGAACAATTTCAGCTTTTTTGTCTTTTCCAGCAGATTTAGACTGAAAGAATCTAACTATCACCTGCTCCATCACTAAATAGCTTAATTTCTGCCCAGTTATTTCATTTCTGAATCTGCTGTAAGCACTGAAATAAAACTTTGCTGGAAAATGATATACAACACATGGGAAATTGCCTCTTATATGTTTGTTCTCCAGACTAAAAATAGTGTGTCAAACATTTTCCTTTAGCATTTCCAAAGAAGAAGAAAGAAGGTTATAATTTTATTCGGTAGACAATTGGAAGAGGGCTGCTTTCAACTCTTTCTAAGGAACAGCTGAAGCAATTAATTTGATTATCTGCACATCTAATTTTATCATCGATTAGTGTAAATCTTCTCCTCATGAATTAGACAACCACTGCAAAAGAACACTTGGGGTTACTTGTGAAATTTGAGTTTTGAGGGTTTTTTTTTTTTTTAATGAAACTCAGAACCTATAAACTGAAGTAACTACCTGAGCCATTTAGCTGAAGCTTAATGAGTCTAGGGGTGTTTCCCATACAGCACTTCAAGGCTGAAGACCAGATTGTAGACACAATTATCAAGGGTTTCTGGGAAATCAGGATCTAGGGCCCCAAAGACCCCATTAGGGCCAGAATTGGGAGGCCATCGTGCGGAAGACACCTCCCTCATCCGGTGCTAATGGGGTCCCCTGTGCAGAATGGTCTTTTAGGATCTGTTCCCTAATAGATTCCTAATGGGGTCTGGAGGCCCTGTGTGGAAACACCCTAAATAAGATCACTGCTTAGATGGATGTCCAAATGGGAACAGTGCCATGAGTTCCAGAGCAGAAGCACGTAACTAAAGGCCTATTCACACTACAGCCAGTAGGCTGTAGTGCTCTAAGCCCAGTACGGCCCAGGGACAGAAGGACCATTCACATTTGGTGGGAGAAAAACATACCAAAAGCATCTCTTATCACCCAGAAGTGCAAATGGTCCTCCCATTTACCTGCCCATGCTGATGCATCCGGAGCCGGAAGCTCCACCTCTTTGCTGCCATGATTAGTTGCTCAAACACCATTGCAAGAGGGCTGTGTTCAATCACAGTCTAACCCATGATCAAATGCCTCTTTTGCTATTCTATGATCTATTGCCACTCCCAGGCATGGGTGTATGTAATCGATCACAGGATGGTTTGTACATGATCAATCATCACCGACAACGCCATTGTGCCTGCACGGAAGCTGCATTCCCCACCCACCATGTACAGTAAACTGGAAATAGAGCAAATGGTCGCACTGCTGGAGGCTTGTGGTAAGCCTGGGGGATAAGCATTTCACACCTCAGCTGCAATTAGGACAGCTCTGGTACTGGTGGGGACACTTCTAGGCTGTAGCAGCCAGATGAGAGTATGTACTGTATGCTCTTTACAGAGCTGTCTTAATTGCATACCAGAGGCCTAAGTGCAAATAGGCCTTAAGAGCCGTTTTGCACTTAGCAAAAAGGTGAAGACGGGAAAACTCCTGTATTGATCACCCACATTGTACAGAGCTGTGTCTTTGCCAGATATGGCTCCACACATGTAGGGTTTTCCCCTGCACATGTATATCTACATCTATCACTATCTGCCTCCAGGTGCAGCTCTGTTCACTCTTCTTCCTAATGGAAGAGGTCTAAACAAAGCCTGGGGAGGTACAGCATAGGGATGGTTGGAACCTTGTCATCCCATCAATACAACAATGGCACCATGCAGCTGCATGTGTGGCCATCTTGGGGCTCTGCAATCACCTCCATAATGGAGGCAATTTGCATCTCATTGGCCCTTAGGGAGGAATTGGTAGGTTAATGGGGACAGATCCAGTGCACACAGTACAGATGCCAGATTTATCTTCCACTTCTCCAGGTGTTGTTGGGTTAGTTTCAGGGAAGTGAAGGTATGAAAACACCCTAAGACGTAAGCCACACAGGTCCTTTTCAGGGCTCTCACAGCAATCGGGGAGTGTGGAATAGGCAGATGGTCTCACTGCTGTTTTGCCCCCCCAAGGCTCTGCAGGCTGCTGTGCAAGTGACCTAAAAAGTAAACAAGAGTAAAGCCCCTACAAAGAAATAATGTTCTGTGGTGCATAACTCTTAGCAACCACATGTATCTTTGCATTCATGTTTTCTGATTGTTGCCTTCCTCTGAGATGTTCTTCCAACATCCTCCGGGTTGGAGAGACAGGCAGAATGCCTCTGAAGGCCATTTGCAGGGAGTCAAGAGTAGCGGTGCGCACAAATGCAATTTTCAGCATCCAATTCGATTTGAATATCAAAGATTTGAATCAATCCGAATGTTTAAAATTCAAATGTATTTACATTTGATTCAAACCAAATACATTCATATCTATTTATATGAATATTCATTCGTATGCGTCTGTATCCATCCGTATAAATCTGTATGCATCCTTACGGATCCCATTTTTATCCCATATGCATCCTGTTTTCGTCCCGTATGTATCCATACAAATGTATACGAATACGAATAAGATGCGTACGGATATGTATGTAATGCGTACATATAAGTACACATACGAATGTCTGAATAATTCATATGAATGATTCAAAAGGTTCAAAATTCATTTGAATTTTTAAATTTGAATGTATAGACATTCAGATCAAATTCAAATGTCCAAATTCAAATGAACTGAATCAAATTTTGAATTTGATTCAAAATTTTGTTTTGAATATTTGTGCATACCCCCAGTCAAGAGCAGGTGAAGGTTTTGCCCTTGTCTTCTGCTTAAGATTCCCAGAAGCAACAGGTAGACCACCATGTGAGACAGGATGCTCGGCTAGATTGGCTGTGGCCTGATCCAGCAGGAATCCTCTTATGTTTATTTATTTATTTATTTTCATATTTACATTTCTATCCTGCCCTATACCCTAAGGTCTCAGGGCAGGTAACAGCATTCAAAAACAGACATGTTAAAATAGAGCCATATATATAAAACAATAATGTCTGCAGTGGGAGAAAACTATACTAGGGATGTGCACGAATGCATTTTTGCATTCAAATTTGATTCGAGTTGAATATTTGAATATTCAATTTGAATTGAAATTAAAAACTCTGAATTTTCAAAAATCCAATTCAAACTCGAATATACAAATGTTGGGAACATTTGTATCCAATTTTCAAATCAGTTCGCATCCTGTTATTATCACGTTTGTGTTTCATTTGCATCACGTTTGCATCCTTTATTATAAGCAAAAATAGACCCAATATTCAGATGTGATATACGATGACGAATTCAGTTGAATTATTCAAAAATCCGGATTGGATTTCAAAAATCCGGATTCAAAAATCTGCACTTTGAAAATCCAATTCGAATTTGAATGTCATTGTTCGTCAAATTTGAATTGGATTTTCAAATTTTCAGATATCCATCCACTAAACTATACCACATTTAGCCAAAGGTCAGAGCAAAGAGGTGCATCTTCACCACCTTCCTGAAGTGTGATTGACGGCATGCCTGTTTGCTCGCCCCCCCCCAAGGAACATTCAACATTAGAAAAGGTGGATTACAGGTGGAATGAGAACCCAACAGTTGCCTGTGACTGTTTCTAAGGTGCTTTACAGATACTTCTATTGCTGTGTGTGAACACAGCAAAAGTCAGCTAAATGATGCTTTTAAAAATATATGGCCCTTACCACACTTGGCCTTATTCTGGATTATATCCCAGAATGGGGACCTACCCTTTGCATTACTGATGCAGACCTCAGCAGGTCCCAGGCAGTGGGTTAATCACAGAGGAGGATATAAAATGAAATAGTCAAAGCAGAGCTTCTCCATAAGAATATTATAACAAATAGATTTAATCACACTCTATTTTTATACCAGCACAGTACATACATTGCCATTAAGGAAATGTAAACATTTGCTCAAGTGGATCCGCCTATGAAACTAAATACAATCACAACAGTTCTTTTAGGTTCATGCATCATGGTTCTGAGTTTTAAGATGAGATCAGTGCAACTCTGGAGTTCCTTGGGCAGCTTTTAGGAGATTGCCAATGACACATTCAGTAACAGTAGACATTCATTCTACTTATCACATTAAAGGTGCTGAAATTAAAAGGGAAGGGATATAGCTCAGTGGTAACATAAGCAGCCTAGAAACCAAAGGGTTGCATATTCAACCCCCAACCTCTACCTGGAAGTAGACAATGAGAACAGTCAGGCCCTTCCTGCATTTACTTGTTAATCAGGACCAAGAAGCTGCTAAAAACACATCATCTCCACAGGAGAAGAATACATAAGAACATAAGAGCCCAGCTGGATCAGGCCACAGCCCACCTAGTCCAGCATCCTGTCTCACACAGTAGCCCACCAACTGCCTATGGGCATCTCAAGCAGAGACAAGGGCAAACCTCCTGCTCTAAAATCCCAGCAAATGGTGTTAGATCCAGATCAGAACTGTGCTAAGGGCTTACTAATCCATATTAGTAGTAGATCAGATAAATGTGGTCTACATCCATGCTACCACTCTTTAGCACACGTTTGCTGTTCTAAGGCCCACTCAATGCATATGCCTCTGCTTGTGGTTGATCTGGATCTAGCTAACACAGATTAACTGTGTTAAAATTTTATTTTATTTATTTGAATTTTGATCCCTCCCTATACCCAAAGGTCTCAGGACAGATTACAACATTTTAAAAAAATGAACGTATGAAACCATAACAATGCCTGAATGTAAGGAGGAAAAGCTCTTTCCTTATTTAGCCAAAGGCCAGGGTGAAGAGGAGCATTTCTGCAGTTCTTCTGAATGCCTCAAGTGAAGGTGTCTGGAGGGATTCCAATCCACAGTCTGGGAACCACCACTGATTAAGCCCTACCCCTTGTGCTACCAAAGGTAGTGGTACAACCAGGAGGGCCTCCCCTGTAGATATTAGGGCTTCGACGGGTCAATATGGAAGGTGTTCCACTACATATCAGGAGCCCAGGATTTATCTATCGCAACACCTGGTGCCAGCTGCTGCTTCCTGCTTCCCAGGGCCAAATCAGGTCACAAAGCCAGGTTGCAGCTTCTGAGCCATCTTCAGGGTCAGCCCCAAGTATAGTGCATTACAATAGTCAAGTCTTGAAGTTAAAAGATCATGGATAACTGTGGCCAAATCACCTCTGTCCAGAAGGGGCCTTAGCTGTTTAACCAGCCGTAGTTGGGAATAAGAACTCCTGGTCACAGCCTATGAAAACAAAAAACAAAAAAACCCTGCATAGAAGTGTCCATGGAGTCTAGGAGGTGGGATGGGGACTGTAGCTCGATGGTAAAGCAAGGTGCCTGGAAATCAGAGTGTTGCCAGTTTGATCCCCCAGCCTCTCTCCCTGTATATTTGCAAAAAAAAAAACCTGCATAGAGGTGTCCTTGGAGGTGCCCATGCAGTCAACCAGGAGTTGGCCATGACTTGATGGTCCCCAACAACAATTAGCAACAACTGAAATTAAATTATCATTACTCTAACGCCCTGTGACAAATTGATGGTATGTGTATCACTGGAATACCATGTGCAATTTTGATATCCCATCTCAATATGGATATAGGCCATGTCCCCATGCAAGTGATTTGGTCCGGGACTGGTGATTGTGACCAGATGCAGGACTGAAGCCGAATCTTGCTGTCTCCACGCATTGAGCTGTTTTGAACACATCTGCTTCACCCGGGAACCAAGCCTCTGCCCTACCTGCTGCAATTGTGCATGGTGTGTGTGTTTCTTGCTGTGGAAAAGGGAGTAAAACCAAGCCTCTGCTCTACAAGTCTTGGTGATTTGGCTTGGACCAAATCTCCCAAACCATGGCAAGAACAGTTTTTTCCAGGACCAAATTTGGAGAAAATCAGACTACATCAAAAATGCATGGAGACAGCCACTCCTGAATCCAATTTCAATTTGGGGCAAAACATGCATGGGGACGTGCCCATTGAGAAGTAGAAAAATTTCAAATGAGGGTAGCTGAAATGATTAAGGTGTTAGAGGAGCTACCCTATGGGGAAAGGGTATTTGGTGGAGCTTTCCCTTCCTAATAATGTATGACCTTGCTTAGCTTTCAGAGGTCAGCTAAATGCTGCCACCTACTGAAGCATACCATGTATGGAAATACTTGCCCAGGGGTTTGTATATTAGCATAAACAAAATACACCTTGTATTGCACTGACAATATTGCTGGGGGGGGGGGAGAAAAGTATGTTTGGCAGAATGCTGTACAGATGAAGGGGAGGGGGCAAAAAGCTAAATCTGGAGTGGACCAACTGTTACATTGAAAGTAAGAGAATCTTTTGAGAAATAGAATTTGACAGGTTTGCTCAAGGTTGAAGTAAGAAAAGAAAAGAAAATCACCTTTGTGGAATAGAGAAACCTCTGAAAATATATTGTTCAGTAACATGAGTGAAACATCATGTTGTAATATCCATATGCTGCCTACTGTCTTCCCAAAAGGATTTAGATGATCACTTGGAGAGAAGTAAAGAAGTAGGAATGTAGAGGACTTTGATACTGCAGAATTGATGATGCAGAAGGTTATGTAGTTAAAACTAAATCAAACATAACTAAAACATAAGTTAAAACAAAACCTTCCAGTCCTGGGATGAGAAGAATTGTATGTTCTCCAGTGATGGTCAGAAATTTGGAAGAAGAAGAAGAAGAAGAGTTGGCTTTTCTACCCCGCTTTTCTCACACATTTAAGGGCACTCAAAGTGGCTGACAAAGCTTCTATTCTTCTCCCCACAACAGAACACCCTGTGAGGTAGGTGGGGCTGTGAGAGATCAGAAGAGAGCTGTGACTAGCCCAAGGTCACCCAGCTGGCTTCATGGGGGAGGGCGGAAGCAAACCCAGTATTCCCAGATAAGAGTCTGGCTCGCTAACCACTAGACCAAAGTGCAGAGACTTCAGGGGGAAAATACTGTGCAAATCCATGCAGTATTTGGAACTGTACCAAAATGAGGCTGTGGAAAAAGGAGTCCATGAAAACACTCCCTGATCCATTTAGTTGGAACTAGAGATGTGCCAGACGAGTTCAGATCCAACAGGGTGGATCAATTGGTTCCAAAGTGAACTCGGATGACCCCCATTTGACGGGGCCAGTTCAAACTCAAAAGCTTCATTGAGACAGCACTTGCTTAATCCACATTATTTGGATAATCCAGAGTAAAACACATCCAGACACATTTCATTCTGGATTATCCATGCTTTATTTCACAGTGTCCAAATAATGTAGAATAAGTAAGTGCTGTCTTGATGAAGTTAAAGCAAACCACTGGGAATTAATCTCAATTGATCAAACTACCTGGTTCAAACCAATTCGTGTTGATCAATATTTGCCCCTATCATCATCATCATCATCATTATTAAAAAAAACAACAAACAGGTTCAAACGTATTTGGGTTCAAATCAAACAGGGGTTAGTCTGTTTGACCATGTTTGTTATCAAACCGAACAATACATGGTTCTATTCAATTCAAACTGATCCACATTTTTAGATACTTGCCCATCTCTAGAGGACTTTCCTAGAATTGGATGAAAAATATTCATCAGCTTTGCAACCTGTATGAATTGGGAATGTTCAAAACTTTCCATTCAAATTGAATATTGGCTATATGCAAAGACTGACCTTCGCATGAAAAACAAAAGCCTTTGTGTCTTTGTTCAAAAGAGGTTGCCCAGTCATCTAAAGATCAGATCTGGAGAAGATCTGGATCAGATTTAACCAGACTCAGATCAGATTTGGATCAGTTTCAGAGGTGCAACTGGTAGTGGAAGGGATTCAAAGAGAATTCAAAGTGAATTTGAAGCCTAGCATATCTGAAGTGGTTCCATTCACGTGAATGTGAATTTCCATCCCATTTGCTTCAATGTGAAGTGAATGTGAAAAACAGATTTGTGCACATTTCTAACCTCCTCCCCCACCCCACCCCCAAGGACACACATTTTGCTAGAAGTCATTGTGGGCGAATCCCCACAGCAAGCTTATTTCGCTTTTCCTAAACCGAAATAATAGAACCGGATGCAAACGTGAATTTGCCTGTTCCCATTACTTTTAACTTAATCGCGTTGGATCCGGATTCTGAGGATCCTACGTGAGGTACGTGACTCAAGGGGGGACTCAAGCGGCTACTTTTTAAAAGCCGCTTTTCGGGGCTCCCCTGTCCTCTTCCTCCTGGCATGGACGCGCTACTCATAAGGGACCCCTTCATGGAGCCTAACTGGGTGGCTGGGTGGCTGCCACTTCCATGGATGAAGGAAAAATGGCAGCAGGCAGCCAGCCAGCAATTCTTTCCCCTCCTCTCCCCATTGCTCAGGGCACACAGCAGCAGCGGCAACTAAAGCCACTTTGCTTTAAACATTCGCATTCAGCTGCTTTACTCCCTTTCCCTTTCTAAAGTCAGATCTTTTAGAATTGCGCAAAATTGCAACATTGATATTCCAACCATCAAGATGTGAAGTGGTCCCATCGCTACAGCGTAGCGATCACTGTTAAGTCGATTTTTACACTGAAATCACTGTCTTTGGAAGCAAGCTATTGGGAGAGGGAAAACCTAAACATGGATTCTCATCCCTTAAAACGGTACTGTCCACACAGTAAAAAATGTAAAATGTTTCAAGTGCACAATCCGGAGTGAGACCTGTTGAAATCAGGACTTAGATTCACCACGCTTTGGGGTGGTTTAACACAGGGAAAGGGTGTTAAGCCAAACTGCCATGCGGACTCCAAGGACTGAAAACGTTTTGAATCAGAGATAAGGTTGCCATGAAGATGTGGCCTGTTATTCTTTTTAAACATTTCTTTCTAGCCTCTGGCAGCACAGATCACATGAGTCACTTCTTACTTTTTTGTAGGAGTGTGAAACATATCAAGTGCTTGAACCAGTTTGGTCTAGTGGTTAGGGAGCCAGACTCTTGTCTGGGAATACCGAGTTTGATTCCGCCCTCCTCCACAAAGCCAGCTGGATGAACTTGGGCTAGTCACAGCTCCCTTCTCAGCTCTCACAGCCTCACCCACCCCACAGGGTGTTCTGTTGCGGGGAGAAGAATAGAAAGCTTTGTCTGAATGGGTGAGAAAAGCACGGTAGAAAAGCCAGCTCTTTCTTCTTCTTCTTCTTCTTCTTCTTCTTCTTCTTCTTCTTCTTCTTCTTCTTCTTCTTCTTCTTCTTCTTCTTCTTCTTCTTCTTCTTCTTCTTCTTCTTCTTCTTCTTCTTCTTCTTCTTCTTCTTCTTCTTGAGGATGGGCCACAACATCTTACCTGACTTTAGACACAGAAAACATGGGCTGTATTGTTGGACTAAAATGATGGCAATCCATCTCAGTCTTCTTAACAAAGCATCCTACATGCAATACATAGCAAACGTCACTCGGTATTCTTAAGTAAAATTGGTTTCCTCCAAAAGAGCTACTTCATTGTACAAGCCATTTCGCTATTCCATAAATGAAGATCTCTCTTCGCTCGGCAGCTGACACATTCATTAGCTGCTCTCAGTTATCATTCTCCTTCACTGCTTTCTTTAGACCTCGATGGCAGGAGAAGAATCTCTAGGGGGGAGAAAAATCACTTTGGTGCCAATCAAGCAGCTAATTTAAAAGGCATTTATTTGCCATTCTTCAAGATATTCTGTGCTATTTGCAAATACTTTCTCCAAACCAAGACCCTTTGGACTGTGGTTCTTCATAATTTCATTTGCCATTCAAAATTGGTTAGATCAACAGATGGTAAGCACACCTGTATGGGATGAGTCTATAATAGAAACTCAAATGTAGCTCCAAATCTTTATGTTTCCTGGCATGTTCACTGTAGCTTTGCTTTATCCAATAAACATGGCATTTTGCAAAGCAACAGAAGGTTTAAAGATGGTTCCGGAAGAGCCATACCTCCATCACAGAAACTATGGGCCTGTTCATACTTTGCGGTGCTGCTCTGGGACACTCCGGGTTGTTCTGCTTGTACAGCACAGCTGCACCTCTGTCTTGGACAGGAGAGAGCACTGATCCAGCCCACACCTCCACATAATCCAGATGAATGGGTTCTGTTATTCTTGACTCATTTATCCACATTAGCACAAGGTAAATGCAGAAAAGGCCTCTGTTCCCCTTCCCTTGCTGTTATTTTCTTCTTTTCCTACTCCAAGTATATTTCAAGAGGACTCTTTCAAAGGTCTTGAGATCATGCCATCTTGTGGTACATTTGTAGGGCTTGTTTGTATCTGGCAGCTCTTTCCAAAACTGATGCATCTGAGAATGCAAGTCAAGGTTACACCCACTCCTATAAGGATGTAGAATAAAATATGAGGTCATTGGGACTTGTTTTGCTTTGCTTTGTTTATAGCATTATTAGTGGTAAAATATTTTGAGAGCATGAAAACCCATTCCCATGAACCAATAGTGTAATCCTAAGCAGTTCTATGTACAAGCCCCTTTAGCCCTTTTCACACTGGCTCTAAAAACACATTTAGAGCCATATTGGGGAAGGATTAAAACACGCCTTCTGCATTCAGGACCCAATTAGGTTCCCTTTTCAGCAGCACTTCCGCATTTCAGCGCACAAGACCAGTTTCTTAAACCGGTTTTGCCGCCAAAATCCGGCCCTATTCTAAGACCTACAAAAAGTAGGTCTTAATCTGGCTTTTCCCCTCAAACCGTTTCAGAAGCAGAATGCTTCTGCAAATGGCCAGGGAAGAGCCAGATTCGCAGTGCATGTCCAGCTGTCAAAGAGGGAAAGCGGATCATAACGCCTGTTGGCTGCAGGGAAAAGAACCTTGGTAAATCCTCGATCCACACCCAGTGATGGCTTGGAGTGAATATGTTTTATGTGCAATAGCTATAGATTTTTTATTATGGAAACTACTGTACACTCAGGCATACCTCTTCACTCAGGCCTTTGGTTGAATGTTGCTTATGTTTCCCCCACTGCAAACACTACTGTTTTAACTCATTTTGCATTGTTTTTATCATGTTGGTTTTTAAATGTTGTATTGTATATTATTGTTTTGTTATAGTTTTTGATATGTTTCATTTTAAAGTTTGTTACCTGTCCGCAGACTCTCGGGTATAGGGTGGGATATAAATATAAATAAATAAATAAACCTGATGGATTTAAAAAGGTATACAAGTGTACGTAAGAACATAAGAGAGCATAAGAGGAGTCTTGCTGGATCAGGCCACAACCCATTTAGTCCAGCATCCTGTCTCACACAGTGGCCCACCAATTGCTCATGGGAATCTCAAGCAGAGACAGTTGTGTGTAAGAAATTCTTAAGAAATTAAGAAACTATCATTGGGAACTACCACCATAAAATATCAGGCTCACCATGCTTACCAAAACATGCTGCTTGTATACCTGTCAATTGCTCCTGGCCATGCAAACATTGCAGCTAGGGAACATCTGTTCCCCAGCTGTGATTTCACCACCTCATGGGGCTTTCCAAACCTGGAAAATGACCCTCTGGGGGCATTTGAAAATGCAGGACTGTGGCTAGTGACATTTACATCAGTGGCCTGAGTAGGCATGGGCTACCACTTAGGGAGCATGTTTATTCACTGCTTACTACATTCTAGAAGGCACTGGCAATGGGATGGCAGGTGACTATGTGCAGGTCCACGCAGACCTGTCATCACTCTAATTCCACTGTGAAGGTGCAGGGCTCTGAGAGATCCTCTGACCTTGTTGCTAAGGCAAGATGTCATAAGATGCCATGCATGTCCCAACTTTAATTGATAGCCTAAGGCCAACAACAGCTGCAACACCCCTTCCTCATGGATAAATATCAGTAAAATCTAATAAGCCACAGGGAAAGAAGCTTGATGAAGGCAGTCATCTTGGTGGGTAGAGAGACTCTGTGATGACATAATAAATCTGGGGACATAATAGATCTGGGAAGACACAATGAATAAACAAAAAAAAGGGGGGAGTGGTAATAAGTGTCCTATTTTATTCATTCTCTGTAGCAGTTAGATCCCCTCTTTCTCCAAAGAGCCCAAGGTGTTCAAACTGGTATCCTCCCATTTGTATTATCTTTTCAACACCCTGAGAGGCAGACGAGTGTCATTAAAACTGAACAAGCATAGTTTTTAGCCAGGGATGCAGAAAGCAACACTCTTTTTGGAGTATTTGGCTAGGGGCAGGACTTGATGTACATTTAGCATTGCACTCCATATACTGCTTTGGTCCCAATTTGCACATTAGAGAAATCCATCATACTGAAGTGGGTCATACAGTGTTCAGGAGCCTGGCAACTTTTCTCCTGGATCCAAAAATGCCCCACTTCTGGAGCCATTTCCAGGCTTGTCTTCGAATTCCCCGCTCTGGACACGTAACACAGCAGGAAGAACAAGAGGATGGGAACACCATAATGTGGGTGCCCATGGCTATTCTCTTCCTTGTCCCCCATTGGCAACCCAATCCAGGATCTGGATCATGTGCCAGAATGCATGGTGTGGAAGTAGCGTACATTACATTGCCTCTCAATCTACAATACCTGAAAAGAATACAGACAAACTGGCTTTACCTCTTTGGTACCACTAGTACCATCTTTATGACATCATAGCCTTTCTCCAATGAGAAGCACCCAGTGCTACATCAACTATGCAGCCCAATGGAAGTTGTTGTGTTTTTCCTTTGTTGTTCAGACTAAAATGTTTAAAGAGAACAGATGGATAAACAAATAGATAATGCCGGGAAGGGAAGAAGATCCCCTTTGCTGCACAGAGCAGGCAGGCAGATGATCAGGTGACTGTTCCTCAGCCTGTGAAGGAGAGCGTATCAAGCAAGAGTTCTGTCCTCATTTGGTCCCAATAGTTATGTATCTCAGAAGGTTCCCTGCTTCTGATGCTAGTCCTGTGCAATTGACCAGTCAAACCTTGCCCTGAAAGCAGATGAGGCAGTGAACACTAGGGAAAAGATGATGGAAAGCAACCATTACTTTGCAAACTTTGCATTGTCATTTTATTAAAAATAAGTTCTTTCTTCTCATGGTTCTCTAACTCAACAGGGAAATGTTTAGCCGTTTATTAGATTCCTGTCTCTCCTGTGAGGGAAGGAATATTACAGGTCTTGTCTGTTTAATGCAGTTTCAATCTTTCCTCCCAGGAGAGGATATCATTTCCAAACTCTCAAGTGAACAGAATTTGAAATCAGTTCTTATTAGTGTCCTCTTTTTTGTCGTCCTGGTTCAATTAGCAAAAGATATTGAAGCCGTGAATAACCTGTCAGGGCACCCTTCCTGGGATGTTTACAGAATCTAGTGGACGATATTATAAGCATATTGTACATGAAAAGAGACCATTTGCCAATATTTTTCTCAACAGCTCAGCAAGCAGGCTAGCTAAGCAATAACCAACTTGAACAATTTCATTCCTTCTCCATAAATATGCTTAAGCTCCTTACCCATGCTTTCAAATGCTGTGCTACTAGGAACACAAGATTCTTTTACATCTGCAAATGCAAAGACATGTCATGCCCAGCTCCCTTCTCATTGTTTCTTTGCCTCATCTCAATAATTGATGATGATGATGATGATGATGATGATGATGATGATGATGAAAAGATCACACAGACTATAGACAGAGGCACAATGTAGTGGTGGAAATGATACACTGGAACTTATGCCAGAACTACCATCTGCTAGTGGCAAAGAACTGATGGGACCACAAACCAGAAAAAGGGGTTGAAAACGAACAAGCCAAACTACTGTGGGACTTCCAACTTCCGACTGATCAAACACTGGAACAAAACATGCCAGACATCACAATTGCGGAGAAAGACAAAGTGTTTATCATTGACATTGCTATTCCAGGTGACAGCAGGACTGATGAAATACAGTTGGAAAACCTTACTAGATATGATGACCTGAAAATAGAACTGCAGCAACTCTGGCATAAACCAGCAAAGGTGGACCCAGTGGTTCTCAGCACACTGGGGGCAGTGCTGAAAGATCTTAGTGGGCACTTGAAAAGCATTGGCATCAACAAAATATCAATCTGCCAGCTACAGAAAGCCACTTTGCTTGGACCTGCTTGGACCATTCACCAATACATCACTCAGTCCATAATCCTCATCTATGAGACCATGTCCACCCCACCCCAGTCTGCTCTGTCTGCCTTAGACAGTGTATAATTCTGATTAGGGAGACCTTAATCTGAATCACTGGTAGACCCATTGAATTGAGTCTACCAGTGGGCCAGTGGCCTTGTTCCAGAAGGTGGGAAGTGTGAGGAAGGCCTGCCCCTCATGTTCAGGATTAGCAGAGGGCACATTTCAATGGTTTGCCATAGTGTACCATTGAAAAACATCCCCCAAAGATCCCAAGGCTAAGAACATTTGTTTGTAGCCCTCAGCATCATGGGTGTGTGACCATGACACTTGTGGATGTTTTGAGGCCATGGCATGGGCTGATCTCTCTCATGCCATCCAGGGGTTAAGACCAGTGGGGCTAGCTATTTCAGACCAACTGATCCCAGCTAAAGACAGGTAAGTGCAAAAAGGTCCTTATAGAAGGAGGAGGGCACAGCTTGCCAAATGCAGATATATCCAAAGAGACTCATGTGAGAGGCTAGAGTGTGGATGATTTTATAAAAGACATTTTTTATATCTTCATGAGAGAGCAAACAAAAGCATTAAGTTGAACATGCCAATAGCTGATGTAGGGCAAATGTGCCTATCAATATGTCTGATGATCTGACAGAGAAGAGACTGAAATGATTCATGTGTTTTATGTTCTTAGAGAGAAGAAAACAAAATGATTCTTAGCATCCTGAAGGTTAGCCCTCCCAGTTGCATAAACATCTTAAGAGAAATAAGAGTAACAATAAATTATTTTACAGCTTCCTAGGGTAACATAGGACAGCTAGTAGTGCAAATTAAAGTAATTTAGATCAAAGGACTTCCTTTCCCCCAGTATATGGCTTGCACGGCTCTTTTATGGTAATTAGAAAATGTACTTTATAGTGTGTAGGGGTTTGTTACTCTGCTGCAATATCTGAATTATCTGATGAAGTGGAAAGATTGGGGATGTGCATGATTTTTTCCCCCCTGTTCGCTTCTCATTGAAGGGAATGGGACAGAAATTCACATTGGTGTGATCGGAGCCATTTTGAATCGCTGTTGCAACCAGTTGTGCCTGACCTGACTCCAACTGAATCAAATCCAAATCCGATCCAAATCTGATTTGGAAGTGACTTGGCAGCTGCTTTGAATGTAACAAAGCTTCAAACAGTCACAAAAGCTTTAACTTTGCATGCCAATCTTCGATTTGAATGCAAAGTTTTGAACATTTGCAATTCTTATGAACAGCGGAGATGACAAACATTTTTTTGCCCATCTCTAGAAGAGGTGTTTTTTAGAGTTACTGATTTTCCAGTAACCTCATCCTGAAAAAAACAGATCCCATTTTGGGATAACAGTTGCATTCCCCAACACAAACTTAGAACCAGCCATGGGAGAGGTTTGCACTTTGCTTCCCACCTGTGAAGCAAAGAGTGAACTTGTCCATTCATACATTAAGCATCTGCACTGTCAGGTGACTAGTGCACGTGTACCTTCCCAATGCGACTGGACACTTAACATAGGTGTGGATGGATGTTCAGGTGCTGCCATTTTGCAGCACCTGGACATCCTAGGTGCTGCTGACGCCAGCGTGTTGTATAGAAGGAGCCATTTCTGGTTGGGAAACAGCTCCTTTACATGTGAATGCTCCACAGCGACTAGCCAGCCTAATGCAGAAAGGTTCAGATAATGACAAAAGCTTTTATTAACTTGCGAGACAGTGGCACATTGAGCAAACTCTGTAATCAGAGTCAGACCCTGTAAAATTTTCAGTACTTATTTACTTGCCCCCTTCCTCTATCCTACTAATTGTATATTCAGGGTTGCCAAATTTGGCAAAAAAATCAGCCCTCCAATAAGACAGTGTGATAGTTTCCCTTAAACCACCAAACTGATTAAGAAACTGTTGAATCACTGGGTGGGGAAGGGTGAAATTGTTTATATTGGAAGACAGGAAGGTTGGAAAGGGCGGTGGATGAGAAAAGAGTTGGCGCGTGTTGATGAGAGTTGTGGAGGAGGCTGGTGACATCAAGGACATTGGTGTGGAAGAAGCAGAGTGGACCTGGCCAAGGAAGGAGCAAAGAAAGGTGGAAGCCAGTGGAGGTCGAATGAGGAAGCTGGAAGAGAAAGGAGTCCAGAGGCTTCACTGGAGTGGTTGTCTAAAGCTGACCTGAGGAGCGGGAAAGCTGTAAGAAGTGACTTTGGGGGAAGGAAGGAAGAACAATTCCACACCTGTATATAGTATAAATAAACAGGACCCTAGAGCACAAACACACTGTAAGTACTTGCACCTTCAGAGCACCAGTAAAATCACCAAAGAAAACCAACCCTCCACTTGTATTGTCTTTTCTCTGCTGGAAAGCCTCACCTCCTGGGAAAATCCAAAGTACCTGCGGTGGCATTTAACATCTCAAGCCATCGCAGACACACCTGGCTTTTTTAAGGTAAGGTTGTATGTAGGAATAATTAGGCTGGCTAATTAAAGCTGGCCAGCCTGTCTTGCTAGCCAGAACTGATTCAAACCATTAGTGAAAATTACTTAACTGTTGCTTATAGGGAGGCGCATGAACGGGGTTTGATTCATGTCAAATCTAATGCAAGAAAATTTGTATTCATTTGAATAGATCCCCTTTGAATGTGGTAGGAGTCCAGATGGTGCATTGTGGCTTCACAGCAGGTAAGCAGTGTTTTTGTTTTGTTTTTTCTCTAACAGCAGATTTTACTTCACTAATCTGGATCCAGCCTATATTGGTTTGGGATGTCCATTAGACATCCTTCTCCATTGGTCCTCAAACTCACCTTTAGTATCCATGAAAAAAAAAATCTCAAGGATAAGGTAGAGAAAGACAGAAAACAGAGCCACACATTTTTGCTAGAAACTTCCGTACATATTATACAGAAAAGGGGGAAACTATGGGTAAGAAACTTGGTGATTAAGGATGGAAAAGATGCATTTGGAAGCTTTAGGATACAGGAGAATGCAATATAGGATTTGGACAAAGGTTATCTTTTCTGGCCTGCGTTCTTGTGCTTAAACAGAATCACTGATTCAATACCTGTCTCCCATCATACATAATTTTCCTAACTGATGACATATAATTGATTAGCACAACAAAATACAAGCAGGCTGCTAAACTTAAAACACAGGCTAGCAGTCGATGACCATTCACTGTCATTCATCTTTCTTAAGGGTTTTAACAGGCCATCTGAACAAGGAGGTTATTTTTGCTTTCATTGGGAATGAAACTTAAACAATCTACAGTAAGAACAACTCTAGTAACAGTTTCCAAAATGCAGAATTAACTTAGCGAGTGATATGTCTCCTTACACTGAAAACACTGCGATAGGTGGCTAAAATAATGCAGAAACAAAGCATTTTCACCAACCTTTCCCTGTAAATGAACAAAGAGAAGAGAGGGAGCCAAGACCTTGAAAGATGCTATGTCTAGTGAAGTGAAGGTGTTGTAATGATAATTGGTATCTTGGGTTTTAAAACTACAAATTATTTCTCCATTAACATCTCCTTTCCAGTTGACCTTTTATTGATTTTGACTGTAATTTCTACCCTCCTGGAAAACTCTGCTCTGTTTTCCTAAGAAACTGCATTACCTGACAAGGCAGCAGCGTTATTAACATTCATATTAGGCATTTAATCAGTTCCGAGCAATCTGCCTCCCACAACTGCATAGACAGAGCGGAACTCCCACCCCCTGAAAATAAAAACACTTTTTAAGCCCACTCTGGAATTCCTTGAATGGGGCATCAACACAAACCTGAAGCTACTTGGAAAGAACCATTCTTAGTGGAGCTGGTTTGCTGGTTTTTGAGCCAGTTTGGTCTAGTGGTTAGGGAGCCAGACTCTTATCTGGGAATACTGGGTTCAATTCCGCCCTCCTGCATGAAACCAGCTGGGTGACCTTGGGCTAGTCACAGCTCTCTTCTGAGCTCTCACAGCACCACCTACCTCACAGGGTGTTCTGTTGTGGGGAGAAGAATAGAAAAGCTTTGTCAGCCACCTTGAGTCCCCTCAAATTGGTGAGAAAAGCGGGGAAGAAAAGCCAGCACTTATTATTATTATTATTGAACAGGCAAAATTATCACCTCAAAATTAATAAAGGAACAAGTCCTACCCTCAGATGTTATGAACTACAATTCCCGTCATCCTCAGCCAACAATGTTATTTATTAAAACATTAATATACCACTCTTTCATTTTACAGACTTGACACCAGAAAGGAGGAGAGCTTTCTAAAGTGTGGCTACCATGACGAAGAAAACTCTCTTATTATGGGCCACTGCAAGATTTCAGTCAATAATTGCTGGTGCCCACAGCAAGATATCCCCATATGACAGCATGTCTGTAATAGGTGTCTGCACGAATGCATTTTTTACATTCGGATTCGAGTTGATTTGAATATTCTATTCGATTCAAGATTCAAAAATCCAGATTTTTGAAAATCCGATTCAAATCTGGATGATCTGAATCCAGAGTACTGAAAATTCGATTCAAACTCGAAAATACAAATGTCAGAAACATTTGTATTTGATTTTTGAATTTGCATGCATCCCATTTTTATCGCATTTGCATCCTGCATGCATCCTGTATTATAAGCATAAATAAACACAATATTCAGATATGATATATGATGTTCTAATCAGTCAAATTATTCAAAAATCCATAACGGATTTTCAAAAATCCAAAATCTGTTTTAATTTAAAAATTTGGATTTTTGAAAATCTGATTTGAATACAAATGTCGATATTTGTCAAATTTGAGTCAGATTTTTGAATTTTCAAATACCCATACACATCCCTAGTCTGTTAATGGCAGTCTAGCAACTCTTCTTATCTGGAGGAGGGGGAGGGAGAGGCTTTTCTGCCCCGTTTTTCTCACCTTTAAGGGGACTCAAAGCAGCTGACAAACCTTCTGTTCTTCCCCTCACAACAGACCTCCTGTGAGGTAGGTGGTGCTGTGAGAGCTCCGAAGAGAGCTATGACTAGCCCGAGATCACCCAGCTGGCTTTGTAGAGGAGGGCAGAATCAAACCAGGAAGGGAACACTTAGAATATGGTGTTTTTTCTTTCACTTTATTTTTCTGTTCTCTGTCAGTTGTATGGTTTGTGGAACCTGCTTTAAAAACATGGGTGTGTGGAAGGCTCCGGGGGGGGGGGGGTTATAAGCTTGGCAACTAAATTCACTTGCCTGTTTCCCACTAGGGAAGCATTAGAAATCCTTCCTTTCAGGTGCATACAACTTGCAAAGAGGGGATAACAAAGTACAAGGTACTACTGAGTTGCATAACTAAACAAGGAAATCAAGTGATTGAGCCCACATTCCTGAAGTAATATTGAATTAATTGATAAATCAGTCATTAGAAGAAGAAGAGTTGGCCTTTCTACCTCACTTTTCTCACCCATTCAAGGGGACTCAAAGTGGCTGACAAAGCTTTCTATTCTTCACCTCAAAACAGATACCCTGTGAGGTCAGTGGTGCTGTGAGAGCTCAGAAGAGAGCTATGACTAGCCCAAGGTCACCCAGCTGGCTTCATGGGGAGGGCGGAATCGAACCCGGTATTCCCCAGATAAGAGTCCGACTCCCTAACCATTAGACCAAATTGGCTCATACAAGGATTTCGTACATGGATTTCATACATGGCTCATACATTTAGATTTCATACCGGGCAACTCTGATAGGGATTGAATCTCTAAGTTCTATTGTAATAAAATTCTGTTACTTTCAGAATCTTTTCCTTTCTTTTTTAAAAACGACACAATCTCTCAAATAAATGTCTCTTGCAAATGAAGAAATACTAGCATGTAATTGACCTTAATGCGAAGGATGAAATATTCCCTTCAAGGCTGATGTGCTAAGAACAAAGGCGATCGGATGGTGATTCATGCAGCCAGAAGAGCAAAATTTGTGTCCTTTTGGAGACTTTGGAGTAACCTACAGCTATTAAGCAGAAAGCAAAAGGAAGAGTTTTGAAAAGCTCATAAACTTTTAAGGCACAGGTTACATCAGGAACATGAAATCATTGCCTGAAGAAATTGCTCCTTTCAGCAAAATTATCACCTTAAGAAGAGAATGTGATTCACCCATTTCTGTTCCAGGCCGGTAGCTTGGATAGATGGAATGGCTTGTAGCCTAAGTTTTCGAAGGTCCATGTTCTCCTCGCTGATATTGCTCACAATACCTGGTCAACAGAATGAGCTCTTTTCTGTGTGTGTCAGTAAGATAATTTTGTTCTTCTGGCTGCACTAGACCATCTAGTCCAGGATCCTGTCTCACACAATGGTCCACCATTTTCTTCTGGACATTCTCTAGTAGAAGACAAAGGCTGTGTTCCCATGCAATAATAAGTCTGCTGAAAATCTTCTTTTGCCACGGAGCAGTCCCATGCACGGCTTTAATCCGGGTTTCCAGTGCCGCTAATGGGGAAAACCCGCTTGAAAAAAAACCTGTTTAAAGCAGTACTTTCTGGAAGACGTGGGTTTTCAGCACAACATTTTGCATGGGATCGCTCCATGGCAAAAGGGGCAGGGATTCTCTCCCAGGTGGGAATTGCCGGCCGGAGAGATCATCTCTCTCTCTCTCTCTGTCTCTCTTTTGCCTGTCATCCAGCCAGCGATCTATGCAAACAGCGATCTAGGCAGGCATTTTCTCTTTGCTGTTTCTCTTTCCAATCCCAAAGAGAAACAGCAAAGATACATTGTGATGAATTGCTTCCGTGAAAGTGAAAGTGTAAAAGAGCTGGCTGGGTGGAGATCTTGTAAAGAGTGCAGGTTGCAGTCTTCGCAAGCAGGGGAGACAAACAGAGAAGTTTTAAATTTTTCTTTTGGTCTTTTTGAAGGAAGGGATCTCAGGATCGCTGGCTGGGGGGGGGGGAGGCGTTTCGGCAGCTGGAAATTCCTTCCGCCCTGATCACCCAATGAAACAGCGAGGAGGGGGAGAAAAAGATGCGGGTAAACAAAACACGCTTCCTTGGGGGCGGTCCGTTCATTTTAAATGCGTGTTTTGCTTACCCCCTTGGGAACGCTTAAATCCGGATTGAACCCGCTTTTCTTTAATCCACTTCAGTGGAGGGGCAATAGAGATACAAATTAGTACCGTGGGAACGCACCCAAATTGAAACTTTCACCTGCTTTTAAATCCCTGCAAATGGCCTTAAGAGGCATCATACCTCTCACTCCAACTTAGAGGCAGTACCTAGACATCCATTTTGGAAGCCACCGTCCTGCATGAGATGGAACAAATTCTCTATGGTCCAATTCAGCAGGCTCCCCTTCTGTTTTTAAAATCTTGTAGAATTTGTGGGTTCTACATAAGAACTCTGTCCACCACTCACTCTAGGCCACCTATCATAACATAAAGATAAGCTTTGAAGGAGATGTTTGACTGACTTCCAATGAAGAAAACTCATTTTATGTGGGAAATTTACAGTAAAGGTTTAATCTCTGTGGATCTTATGGTGGCACCACACAAAAAGGCCTTCTTGGTGGTTACTCCCTGGTTATGGAAGAATCTTCCATTTGTAGTGTGCTAGAATGTTTCACCATAAACTTTTTGGTGCTCAAAATAGACCTCTTGCTTTGACCCCTGGGGGTCAAAAAGCTGCTTCTTCATGCTGTAATGCTGCACTCTGAGATTTGTTGCGTAATAATAATAATGAAGAAAAAAGAAAAGCAAAATTTTATTTTTCTTTTATAGCTTTTAAATTGAATTTTAATGGTAATTAGTTTTTATGGATTTTAATTGCTTTTTATTCATTCCCTCCTTTTGTTTCCTTTCCCGAGGCCACTGTGATAAGTGCATGAGCCAATAAACATATTAGTAAACAAACCTTTCTTTTAGCACACTTTATATTTTCTGGCTTATTTCTCTAGTTTATGTTGTTGTATATCTGTAGTGCGAGCTCTATGGGTTTAGGTACCACAAGAAATGGGGAGTTGGGGGGTGGCACAGGTGGCATACAGGGGACATAGTGACCTGGGGGAGCAATATATGTTAAAGTGGCTGCTAGATAGACCAGAGGCCTTTTTGCTCTAGGCCTTTTGAATGCTCTAGGACTGCTAGGACAAAGGAGGCCACTTGTAGGCTAATATATGGAAATGTTTTGGCCAAAGGAAAGCAGGTGCAATCCAAGTCAGAGCTGCCAAATCACTTGAGGAAATGCTCAAGCTTCCCTGCCTTTACTGAATTAGGAGAAAATGTGTCAGACTGGCAACCTGGTTTGAACAGCTATGGGGGAAAAAACCTTCAAGTTTAGGAGTATGTTGAGGTATATGCCATTTATTAAAGTTTCTCCTTCCTCATCCTCTCAAGATGTCAAAGATTTTATACCCAGCAAGATGTCAAGTTTCTTCTCCGCTGCACAACTTTTGTTCTAACACTCAGTTTTTTAAAACCCTCTGTCACGATGCCCAGCGTTCCAGTAAGTGCCTGCCCTCACTAGGAGTAGCTTGGTGCTATTAGGATACTGAGTTTGTGCAACGGCCAAGTGATTACTACAGTGAGGACACAAAACACTGGTAGCAAGCATTTCAACAGTAAACTAAAACAAGTTTATTATTAAACACAAGCAATACTAGAAAGAAAATAAGGTTCAGGTATTTGTTGGTTTAAATTTGCAAGTCTCTTAAGGCTACCAGCTTCCCAGCCTATCAACTCCCCTTCTTAAAGGAAAATAGTTCCCTTTTTAAAATACAAACCTCTCCACATTCCTCCCCCCCTGACTTGCTCTGCCACAGCTCAAGCCAAGCCAGTGTACCAGAACGTGGCTCTAGATGATCGCAAGGCCCAGTCCATCCTTGCTTGACCGATCATCCAGCCTGGTCAGTTGCTAGTGAAGTCTCCCTCAGAGCCACAATCCTCACGATTGTCTCCTTCAGAAATCATTCAGCCAAAAGACCAATGGTCAGCTACTGGTCCAGCTCCCTCAGGTTCAGCTCTCTTCTGTTCCCTTCAGCTCTTGTCCCAGCACAAAGACCCCTGGTCAACTACTGATCCGGCTCCTTCAGGATTCAGCTCTTCTGTTCCTTTCAGCTCTTGTCCCAGCATGAAGACATAGTCTGCTGTACTCTGTGTTCCTTTATACCTTTTTCCTCTTGGCCCTGATTGGCTGTCACCTCCTGGGGAAAACTGCTGCAATAAAATGCTGCTGGAAACTCCTGTCCCTCACCCCTGATTGGTGGGAACTCCTGCTCTAGCCCCTCCAGCACTCAGATCCCCGGACAGCTTTTCCCTCCAAATACCAGCTGCAGCCAATCATTACAGCAGGGCCTGCACAGGATTTCCCGCCCTTTTTGCAGCCCAAAACCCAGGGTTTGCAACAAGCTGTTTGCACAAAGGCTGGCTATTGCAGCTTGCAAGAAGCCTGCAAAGACAGAAAGCAAAGCAGTTTGCAGCCTGTACCCTGAAACCGTCACACCCTCCCTAGAATTTTATGGAATGATAATAATCCTGCAGAATAGAGGAGCCACTGTTAACATGAGCCATACTATACACAAACCCTGTTGGATTGAGATTGGAAGCAAAAGCAAAATAGGATTTCCATGCCTGCTTAGTTCATGAAGCAGTGCTTGGTGCGCTGTTTCGTTATGTAGATAGTGTCCATGTGACATCTTAGTTCCCCTAAGTGTTTTCCAGTTGTGCTGCTCACTGCCAGAAAGTGCCACTTGATCAGCATAGTGATCTAGCAATAGCTTGGGGACTAGCAGAGTGTTCCCAACTAGCAGCATTTGTACCCTCTTCTGGGAGTGATGCTGCAAGTGAGCATGGTGGCACAGCTGCAGCTGCACACTCATGCACCATGTCCCAATCACCATGGCAATGTGCAAATACATGCCAGATGTTGGCACGGCTATTGCATGTCCATCCAGCCTGCCCAGGCCCAGTCACCTACACTTCGGCCATGGTTACACAAGTGTTTTAGGTCAACCTCCATTCATCCTCAGGTCTTGTTTCTCACATTATTTTCATTTAATTTGTTGTCCAAGCTGGGCTACTCCTGTTAGACCATCTTAGCTTGTAGTCCTGTTTTTAGAGGACTGATAAGGACTCAGCCCATCCTGGCATGCCAAGCCATCTTCACTTCCTCAAGTATGAGTGGGAGGACAGCTTAAAGGAGGCTGAACTGTGCTGTGATGGGTAGGGTCCAGTCTTTCCTTTCTGCCAATCAGCATGCAAGGAGTTTGTGAGGCACCTCCCCTTCTCTCCTCAGTTTATGAGTATGATTCCTCTGCCTAGCGTTTGTATGCAAATTTATTATTATTATTATTATTATTTTAAAATTAATTGCACAAAGAAGAAAAGCACATAAAAAGGGAAGGGGGGCACAGAGGCAGCATACAACCTAGCATCCTTTGAGTGACATGAACTGCATTTAATCAGAAAAGAGATAGATTTGGTGTAACATAAGGTGTGGAGAGCCAAGAGCTCCATGGAAGAGGCTCAGTTCGATTGTGCAGAAAAGTGTGAGCAATGCTGCCCAAGTCAGGGACGGCCTGAGGGGGACCTATAACAATCCAGATGTGAATACAGCTGGTATGACCTCAATTCAAATTAATGTATAGGCCTTCCTGTCTTAGACTTGTGCGACCACGGCCTTCATGTGCTAGCATCGGACAGTTTGGGACTATGCTAGCACTTGACTTGCCGATGTCTACCTCCATGCTTGATCTTCATCTCACTGGGATGGTATTATTATACCATTCCCGTAAGGAAAGTGTAGGGAAGACAGGCACCTACTTATCAGATATCTTTTCTTTTTTAGAAATAGGTCTCCTATTAAAGACATCGCCTTTGAATAGGGATGTGCACAAATATTTGTAACATTTAAAATTCACACAAATTCAGCCAAATTAGGACATTCAAATTTGAATTGAATGTTGGCATATGTGAATAAAATACTTTGATACATTTGTACAAAAACTTTGTTACAGATACGTAATGGATCCGTATGAGATCCGTATGGGATTCATTATCTAACATTCATATTGAATTGGAATCCTACCACATTCAAAAGGGATTTACTTGAATGAATATGAATTTTCTTGCATTCTCACTCCCACCATCTTTTGCCTTGACAGTCTTGTATTTGGGGCCATTAAGAGGAGCAAGGTAATTAACCCCTTACATATTGCAAATAGCAGAACACGTTGACCCGGGCACTGAGGAAATTATGACATAGTTTGTCTTTGTGAAGGGCAATTTTTCTTGTACTAGAGTGAAAGAAACATCCCTCTGAAACTTTTTATTTCATTTCCATTCCACAATTACTCACAATTAGAATTGAAATTGGTGGAGAGCAGAATTTCATTCAGCTGAAACAGGAGCATATTAGCAAGAGCTGACCCACATGAATGAAAACTAATTTCTGTCATGTGCATAATCTGGTACATCCCTCTGTGATGTTATGCGCTCTTTGAAGGTGCCAGACCCCTTTCATTATGGAGTTGCCTAGTAACTCGTTTCCATGAGCTAATGGGAAACCAGCAGAGAGAGAGCTGAACATCTGTAAAAGTAGGACTTCAGACTATCAGTAGTGTATCAGGCTACTAGATAGGGCTGTTTTATGTCTTACACTCTTCTTTTCCTTTAGGCATCTTAAGAATCATCTTAGGCATGAGTTGTACAGCAATGAGAGAAGGGCTACCAGCATAGCACTTTTTTGCCTGCACACTATGGAGGACTCTGTGCTAGCACTGCTCTTCTTAAGCCAAGAGACTGAAAGAAATATAGGGTGTTTTTCCACTGTCAGAAAGTACCTATTTTTGCACCCATTAAGGACCCATTTGGGTGTGAGCCAAATGATCCCATTTCCACCACGGCACCCATTTGGGACCTGATTGTTTCGACTGCCGCTAGGGAAATCCGGATGAAATGGGTACTTTCTGGCCTTTAATCTGGATTTTCTGTAGACCTCCTTAATGGGGTCTACAATGGGGACTTCAGGCAGAAAATCCAGATTAAAGGGAGCCTGTTCCCATGCTTGGGCCTTTCTGCACTTGGCCTTATTTTGGAATATATCTCTGGATAGGGGCCTGTTGTCCACACGGTAATGCAGACTTTTGCAGGCCCTGCCTGGGGCCTGCCATAGTCTGCACTAGCATTCAGACAGCACTCTCCTATCCCAAGATACATTCCAGAATAAGGCCAAGTGCAGAAAGGGCCCTTGTGTGGCAATGGGGTATAGAGGAGGCTAGGGAGATGGGGCACCCATGGGGGGGAGCCCCAAAACCTAAGCTTCTAAGTCATTTTGAAGTCATTTTGAAGTCATTTCGAAGTCTGTTCAAAATAGCTCCGGAGCGTCTTTGAAGTCTGTGCTGATCTCCAGTGTGAACTTCGAAGTGACTCCGAAGTCACTTCAAAATCACTTTGAAGTTCACTCCAAAGTTCACTCTGAAGATCAGCACAGACTTCAATGGAACTGTTTTGCACAGACTTTGAAGTGACTTCGAAATGACTTCAAAGCCACTTTGGAGATTGCACCCCTTGTCCCCCCAAACACCTGAGGTGACAAGCAGACCCCTCATGGGTAGATCTGGATTTCCAAATGGGTGCTCCGGTGTTTCCATGCCATAGACAATGGAACTGTCCACACGTACCTCCTGGGCACAGCTGAAGATGTTTCAGAACATTCTGTTTGCTCTAAGGATGTGCACAAATTTATTTTGGGTATGATTGCAAAATAAATAAAAAATATTCGTTCGAATAGATCCCCTTCGAATGTGGTAGGATTTGAATTCAATATGAATGTTCAATACAAATTTGATATGAATGTTGGATATGAATTCCACACAAATCCCTTACATATCCCATATGAATCCCACACAAATCCCCTACACATCCAATACGTATCGCCTATATATCTGCTCTGAACGCATCAAATCTGCCCTCAATCCACTTTGAAACCACTCTCAATCCACTTCAAATCCACTCTGGATCAACTGAAGATGTGACTGGCACAGCCACTTTCCCACCTTCCAGGTTCAGGAATGTAACAAAGCTTTGTACAGATGTTACGAGGCATTCAGTTCAAATTTAAATGTCAGTCTTTGAATATGCCAACATTGGATTCAAATTCGAATGTCCAAATTCATATGAATTTTGAAAGTTACAAATATTAGTGCACATCCCTAGTTTGCTCTTCTTCTTTTTTAATTTCTTTATTTCATAACAGCCAACAAATAACAAAATCAACCATTAACCACATTGCCTGAAGACACTTGAAGAATAACAGTTTCTGTGTTAACAGTGTTGTTTCTCCTGTATACAAGAATTAAATCATTAAGTCCAGGAACAAAGATAATAGTTTATATTTTATAGCTGAAAGAGAAAAGGAGGAGGGGCATAAAGTGGAATTGACCTGTGCCTGAACAATAAAGGGTGCTCTTCTTGCTGCCTCTAGCGTTCCAAAGTTTTCTGGAGAATCCCAATCATCCAAGCTATGCTTAGGTTTTTACTTCTTCATGGTCTCACTGGGAGCTGCTGGTCAGCTGCTGGTGAACTCCTAGATGCAACATTTGCACGTTCTTTTGGTGCAGACACTATGTCTGGGTGGGTAAGTGTGGCAGTGGCTGTGCAAATGCACACTGCATCATGATCACCATGGCAATGGCCTGGTGCATGCTGGATGTTGCCATGGTCATTTCCATGGTAATCCAGACAGGCTGAGACTGATCCATCTTCAGTTCAAGTGCTGGTGGTCAGTTTGGGATTGCCCCATCACTTGAAATATAGAGGCGTCCTGGTTCGCCCCATCTTAACTTTGGTGGGATGGCATTGCTATACTATCCCACCGAGTTAACTGTGAGCACGCTCAGTATCATTAGTACAGTCCTTGCAAAACAACCACTTTATAACTATAAGGTTAAAAAAACTTACTAAAAAGCAGCATTTAATACAGCACTTACCCCTTTTGAAGAACTCATTAAAAATCTTGCAGGTCTCACTAAAATGCCATATTTCAAAGGATGATGATTAATGTACACCTTACACCACTTAACCTAAAAAAGGAAATTTCAGATCAAGGATGGGAAAGAATTACAGAAACGAAAAGAAACTCATGTGGCCAAGTTCTACTAACCACATGAAAACCTTTTATAGATAGAATGCCAATAGTTCCAGCAAGAATGATAGAAACATTTGCATCCAAATGCTCAAGAGGATGCCATAAGGATCCCATGTATTTTCATTTAGGGTGGAAGTGTAGAAAAGTGAAAAAAATTTGGCAGCTGATTCATAAGTATAAAAAAATAATAGTCCAATCCCTACAACCTTTAGAACCTGAGGTTATTTTTATTACACATTTTCAGCTCTATAAAGCTGACTACTGAGAAGCTTGGACAAAATATTCAAATTTTATTTCTCACACAGTTCTCATGTCTCTTGCCTAATGCCTCCTTTGTTTTCTTTCAGCAGCATTCAATCATTTTTTAAAAACTGCGGGGGGAACCTCTTAATTTTAAAAAATAAGGTTTTCCTTTTCATGTTGTTCCTTTATATATTTATGTGTTTATTTTCACACTTTGCCCCCTTGTTTCCTCTGAAAATCCCAAGGGAGAGTTTATGATTTTCGATCCCTCAAATTTATCCACACAACAGTCCAGTGAGATAGGATAAATTGAGTGGCAGTGACTAGTCCATCATCAACTAGTGAAATTAGCCTTCCACGTTCTGCATTCACAGACCACACTTTGGGCACTGTATGTGATCCTCAAGAGCACAGAATCTGCATGGCCCTGCTCACTATGGTGTCGTGGTTCTGCTGGCTGAATACAGCATCCATACAGAATTGCACATAGACAGTCACTATCTTGCCATAAACACTCATGAGCATACTATAATTTCAAAATGGTGTAAGCACTCTTCTAGCCTTTATCCTGGTTTTCTGGCTGTGGCAGCAGCAGCAGCAGCAGCACACCATGATCACAAATTGTGTGGTCTTACCTGGTCTACATTACTCAAAGATGCATGCTGGGCCCTGGAAATTCAAACACGGGACATGGTAGCATGTGGCAACTAGTTTTAGGGACGTGCATGAATATTCTAAACATTCAAAATTCCAATTAAATTCATTTGAATGTTGACATTCAGATTGAATGTCTTCACATTCAAATTTAGACATTCAAACTAATTTTGAATGTTCCGAAACATTCGTTTGAATGATTCAAATCATTTGAATACACAGATATGTATGTATTATATAAGTACTGTATCTATACGAATATCATACGTATCTGTATGCATTTGTGCTTATAATATGGAATGAAAACGGAATGCATACAGGATAAAACGGGATGCATATGAAATTCATGCAGATATGTATAACACATACCAATGTTCTTGACATTCGTATCTTTAAAAACAAATGTCGAAATTCTCATCTTCAAATTCGTATCTAACATTCGAACAAATAGATTTGAATGTAACAGAATGTAACTGGGCAATACGGCCACGCCTGCCCAAAATGCTAGCAATCAACCAGTGATGGCAACATGGCACAACTTTGGTAATCAATCGGCACTGGCAATGTGGCCCCACCTATGAATAGTTGCACCAACGGACACTGCAGGTAAGCCTTGGATAAAGGTTGGTAAAGGTGTGAAGCACAAAATCATGTTCCATACCTAATCAGCAATTAGTGCACCTCTAGTGAGGGCAGGCTTGCTTCTAGGCTATAGCAGCCTAGTAGATGTGCATATGTTCTTCACTAATTGCTGACCAGAGGCCTAAGTGTGAATTGGGCTCAGAAGCTGCAGTAAAAGTGTAAGTCGCACCTCAGAGTAGGGATGCACATAAATGTATTTGTGACATTCAAATCTGAGTAGATTTGAATGTCACAAAATCCGATTCGATTTGGATATTTAAGATCTGAATGTCATAAAATCTGATTCGAATCCATAACATTCGAATCTGTATGTCTGAATGTTAGATTCATATTTAAAGATATGAATGTTGACAACATTCATTTCTGTTATATCTATCTATATGCATTCCATTCAAATCTGTATGCATCCCATATTATCCCATATGCATCCTATTTTAATCCCCTATTTTAAGCGCAAGATACATATAATTTTTGCGCAGATTCGTATATGACAGATATGAATCTACACATTCAAATTATTTGAAAATCTGTATCAGATTTTCAAAAATCTGTATTCGAGTCCAAATGTTAAATTCGGATTTTTGAAAATCCGATTAAAGTTCAAATGTCAACATTCAAAAAATTCAAATTGAATTTTCAAATATTCGTGCACATTCCTTAGATCTGAGCCCTTTCTGCACTTACCTCATTAGTCTTATCTACTCTGCTATGCTTCTGACTTTGGATTCTGTCTCTTGATGCTCTGTGTGTCTGGTTTACTTTCTCTGTAACTATCCCTTACCAGGTGTTTTGGTTTAGGGTTAAGGGGTAGGTATGTGGGATTTCATATTTGGTATAGTGTAGTTTTTTTCTGTTCCTTTTTTTTGTCAGGAGTTGAAGGACAGGATTAAGTTCAGGGTACAGGAGCTATTCAAGGTTTTCTTTTTCTTTTTTCTTTTCCTTTTCTCTTCCCTACCTTACATTTTCCTTTCAGTCACTGTGTGGGTTAGGGTTAAAGGTAGGTAGCATCTGTGTTTTCCCCCTTTTTGTGGGTTTTCCTAGTCACACACAAGGAGAATCTGCGTGCAAGAGAATTTCAATCTCTTCCTGCTTTTTGCCTTGTTTGCAGACTGCAACAACTAGATCTTTTTTTCTTTACTGAACATTAGGAAGGTTTATCAGCAGGCCTGAAAGGGCACTTTTTTCCTCATAACTAGCCTAGCTTTTTGCCCTGCTGTGCAGTGGATAGCTGAAGGCTTTAAGGAAGACTCACCTCCCTCCTGTTGTAGTATTTATCCATAGCTTTCAATGTGTTTTCTCATTTTGAAGGTGAATCAGATATGGAACGAAACTTAGATGAAGTCAGAGCACCACAGATCCTAAGTCCTTTAACACCTGAACTTGATGATCCTGCCAAGAGGACCTCCCAAGCTGATCTTAATGAATAGGCAAGTTTGTAAAAGCCTGTATGAGATGTGAATATGCACTCCCAGGCAGCAGTGATTAAAGGCTTGCTTTGATATTCCTGAGTCAGGTTTTGATCTGCTGCATACCAAGATGGGGTACAATCAAAGTGAGCTTAATGTATAAGCTTCAAATCTGTGGGCCAAAAGCTTGTCTGCAATTTGCAGTACTATCCTGCTCCTATATATTTATGTTTGTAGACATTTTTTTTTCTGTACAAACAGTTTTCTGTACGAAATTGTTTGCATTCTATTTTCTGCGGTAGTTCAGAAATGGAGGATTTTGTAAATGAGCATTTAGAAATGATCAAAATAATTATTCCTTCCCTTATTTATGAATAAACATTTGTATAATGACGCTTCAGCAGTGCAGTCAGAGCTGTAGCAAACATTAAGAAAAACATCTTTTCAAATGCATTTAATTAATTGCAGCAAATATTCCTTTAGGTCATGTAAAGTCTGAGGATCAACACCATGGAGTAGGATGGAGGAGACAGGGAAGAAGTACAATGGGAAGGTTTGGTTCTGCCTGGTCCAAAATAGGCTCTTGTATTTACAGACGTATCTGGATAGATGGCACAAAAGTAATTAGGATTCCAAAATCTTCCCATTTTCCCCAATGGATTCCCATCTCTACCTTTCTCATCTGTCTGTCTTCCTAATCCTCCTTCCAGGTTTCTCTCTGAGAACAACAATCTGGGAGGATTAGCAAACACAGGAGCCTGCTCCACACTTTCAGTTTTCACTCAAGGAGGTGCTATATATGTGCTTTTAAAGTTGCCTGAAAACAAAATTGTAGAGAAAGCATGAATGAAAGGAGCCTTAGAAAACAAGAGATGTGCAAGACATTCTGATTTTAGAACTGGGGGTGTGCTGAGGTTATAATAATAATAATAATAATAATAATAATAATAATAATAATAATAATAATAATAATAATAATAATAATAATAATAATAATAATAATAATAATAATAATAATAAGCATAAGCATAAGCATAAGCATAAGCATAAGCATAAGCATAAGAATAAGAATAAGAATAAGAATAAGAATAAGAATAAGAATAAGAATGATGATGATGATGATGATGATGATAGCAGCAGCAGCAGCAACAACAATAAATAATGTTTATTTATAATGCCCCTCCCACCAAGGGATGGTACAGGGTTAAAAATTACAAAATACAAAATTGCAAAAATAATAGTAACATACCAATGTAAGTCAATCTATTAATAATCTGAGCAGGATTAAAATCAATCTAATAATAAAATAACAATAATGGATTTCCCGAATCATCATTTCACTAGTCAAAGATGAATAATGTCCACTAAAATAAGTAAGTTAAACTCATTCAGGAGTATTAAAAAGAAAGGTCAAATATGCCAAAATGTTCTGATCATCCATCTCTCAATAAATAAAGAAATCCCAGTCCCCTTGCTGTTGCCTTCCTCCTTTTTGCCTCCCATCCCAACCCTTTTAAATTCTCCCTTGTTTGCTTCCTATCACTGGCTGTCACTTTTCTCCTTGGCTTTTTCTGCACCAGACCTTAGATCTAGATCAGAGGCCTTCTAATCCAGATTTGGGCCTCTTTTTCACAGTTCTCTGCAAATGGCCCTTAGTGGGATCCTGCTTGTCTCTCTGACCCAGAGGTGGTGCCTTTGCATCCATTCTAACTTGATAAACAAGTAATTCAGAATGATGCTTAAAGCCTGTTATAGTTGAAGTTCCAATTTCATCGCAAGAAACTTATGAATTCCAGAGATGGTGAACTACTGTCTCACTTTAGAACCTCATGGGATTACCCTATTTGCATATCTTAAAAACAACAACTAGTCTATAAAATATATTTTTAAAAAACATACTTATTAAGAAAACAAAACAGTGTTATTTTTGTGCAAATGCTTGCATATACTGTACATTATTGAGGACTAAAAAAAATAGAATCTGCAATTAAAACCTCATGCAGAGAAGGGTGGCTTTTTTTCTTCCTAGGAAATGGAATAATCTACACATAATGGCTTCAGGGGATTTTGTTTGGGAGAAAAACATATAGAAATATAAAAGGAAATATCGTGTATAGATAACAGAGCTGTTTGCCAGTTGTATTATTATAGCTTCTCAAGGTCACCCACTCACAAGAGACAATTATCATATCATTAGCTTTCTCCTATAAAACTAATTTCGTATTTCAACATTGATGTGAATATCCTTAGCTGATTGAAAGGGATGGAGACATTCCTGGCATAATTTTCTTTAATGGGCTGAGTCTAGGGAGTTTACTTTTCATTTAAAGATGGAGAGGGAGGGTGTTAGCAGAGAAGACACACAGAATATTTGTAATGGGGTAGAAGTAGATTTACAAGTCATGCAAGCTCTATCTGGATTTTTCCACACATTTGTGTAGGTGTAAAATAAGAGTTACTGTCTGCAGCAGAGGCTCACAGTGGAATTTTGAAAAGGCAGAGGGGGAGATACTTTGATTGGAAAGTTGCATTTTAATCTTTTTTCATGCATTGCTAGTGTTTTAGGATGTTCATTTTAATCTGGTTTTTAATGTTGTAACCTGCTCTAAGACCTTTTGGGATAGAGCAGGATAAAGATGGATGGATGGATGGATGGATGGATGGATGGATGGATGGATGGATGGATGGATGGATGGATGCTTCTAGCTGAAGACTCAGTTTGGGTTCAAACATAACAAAACAGGTATCTCAGAGAGACAGTAGCCCTTTCTGCACTATGCCATTGATCCAAGTTCAGATCTAGGGCATCTTCATCTGCACTTTAATTTGGATTGTGGAGATCCCTTGCCCTGTTAGGCCAGATTCATCCACCCAGGACAGAGCTAGATCCAGATCAAGAGGCCCTTGATCCAGATCTCGTGTAAATCCCATTTATGGGGGCCACAATCCAGCCTTAGGGCTTTAATCCAGACCACAGAGGCATGTAGATGGTAAACCTCCATGATCTGGAATTACCAGAAATGATTTTCAATGCAGCATGCCATGGCACACTGACAAAAATCACACACACACACACACCACAGCTAGGAACTGTCAGGAAGTGGGGAGGTGGCTGTGAGGCTTGTGTCATGCCATGTGATCTTTGCAGTCATGGTATGGCAGATCTGGATTAGCACCATCCATGCAATCATGAAACCCTCACCTCCCCATGATCCAGATGTACTGATCAGGATCTTCAGCACCCCCAGTGCAGAAAGGAGCAGTGTATGACCACAATGTCCCTATGCCTTGTCTAATCCACTGTTTACGTGATCCACCACTTGGCTCAGGGGAGTTCTTGGCAACAGCTGGGGAGCAGCTACTGGCTTTGTTCTGAAAGATTTACCCAGGTTTCAACCAGCTTGATCCTGGAGACCAGCCATGATGGCTGACCTGAATAGACTGGAAAATGGGGGAAGGAAATGAAGTGGCAGGAGGCAGGAGGAAATCAAGAGAGTGTTTTAATCTTGCCAGGGGTTTTTATACTGCCAAACATCTAGGGAGGTGATTGGAGGAAGGCTGGGATCGAGCCAGGTCAGAGATCCTTGTGATGTCCACATCCTTTGGTCCGTGGCGGGAAAAATATGCAGCCAGAAGAGAAGGAACATCTGTAGTTTAAAGCTCCATGTGCCTGAGTATCACTATTATTGCTGACTGGCATAGGCATGGAGTGAAAAGAGGTCAGCACCCTGGACAGCGCCGAGTGTGTAATGCAAGTCTATGGAGAGAAAAATTCCTGGTGCTTTTTATTCTCGGGGCTTACCAGCAAACGGCTTCATTTAAACTGAAGGGCTGAAGGAAAGAAAGCCCGGGGGGGGGGGGGGAGGCTCAGCAGCCAAGTGGTTATTACAGTTTCTCATACAGAAAGTTAGGGGGTGGAGGAGTAGACTGGTGCGTGAACAATCCCACCTCAGAGCCTGTTCTAAGCCACCTTAGAGATGCCTTTTTTGTTGCGACTGATCACAGCCTTACTTTTCCCTTGCACCCTCACGTTCCTGATCCAGAGATTCCTTATTATTTTATCCTCTTACATATGTCATTTATATGTTCCATTGCTCTTTATATTTTAATGCAACATAAACTGCTCTGAGATCTCAGGATTGAAGGCAGAATAAAAATGCAGTAGAAAGAAATAAAATGCAGCAGGAACAGCTTGTACCACTTCAGTGTCTGTAACTTCAAAAAGCAGTAAGCTTGCCCACTATTTTTTTAATGCCTCTTTTTGTGTTGTTTCAGAATTTCCTTATATACTCAATGATTTAGAAAAAGAGCATAAGATAACACACTCAGAATCTAAACTGGATTTATTTAAACTCAACCTTATAAGGGAAGATCCTATAGAACTATAAAGAAAATGTTCACTATGGATAACAGTCCAACTCAACAATTAATATTCATTGGTGTCAGGCTGCTCAGATCTGTGATCAACAATCTGCTTTAGTGTCATTTGGATTACTTTAAACTAGGGGTGTGCACAAATTTTTTTTTTTTTGCATTCAATTTGTAATTAAACAAATGTTAGAAAATTTGCATTCATTCAAATAGATCCCCTTCGAATGTGGTAGGATCCTATATGAACACATACATATCAGATACACATCCTTACTTACTTACCTAAATATTCTTATGTATCAATACCACGTAGATCTCTTCATTGGCTGCCAATTCGAGCTAGAGCTTCTTTTAAATTACTAGTCTTGACCTTTAAGTCTCTACGTCTGAAGATCCCTAGCTATTTGGCAGCCAGAGTGTCATGGTATGTCCCTGTTAGGACGCTGCGTTCAGCTGCTACGGGGCGGTTACTTGTTCCATCTACAAAAGTAGCACCATCCAGATTGAGAGCTTTTCAAGATCTTGCTCCGCGTTTGTGGAATAGTCTTCCTCTTGCACTTCGTCAAGAGGAGGATTTGCTTCGTTTTCGAAAAGCGCTGAAAACTTATCTTTTCAATTCTTCAGTCTGAAGCCAGTCTATTGGCCGATGGCAGATGGTGTTATGGCATATGTTCAGTTTCATAAGCTAACTGCCGGCTGATGGTCTGCTCTCTTTGAATTTCAGTTGGAGGTATTTATCTTATCCTATTTTGTATTTTTATGGGGGGTATTGTTGGGTGTATTGTCTGTTATATATTGTTTATTTTAGATTATATTTGTTTTGTTGTTATGCCCTTTGGTGAAAGGGGCACTATAAATAAACGTTTTATTATTATTATTATTACTATACCAATGCATTTCTATCAATGCATATCCATAGTTTAATGAATGTACAAACTATTCATACGAACGTTCCAAAGCATTCTTATTTGTACAAATGTTAATGTACAAATGCCACAACAGTTGATACGTGTAGGAATTCCCGAATTTGTCAAATTCATATGAATAACAAATGTTATGAATATTCATATGCACATCCCTACTTTAAACAGAATGATTTTGTTTGTCTACTTACCTGTGAGGGCAGGTGTACCATGACAGGTGTGTTTCTTATTTTCAACAATATGTCCTTCATATCTTGTTACACTGTGGAGTCTTCTTACAATACAGTTTGATGACAGGACTCATGGTATGAAGCTTCGGTGTGTTAAGTGCTCTGATATTACTATCTTTAGGTGAGTTTTATTTGTTTTTCTTAAATTTTTATTTACATTTTATAGCAACAGTTGGCTTTCCTATCCCACTTTTCTTACCCATTTAAGGGGACTCAAAGTGGCTGACAAAGCTTTTCTATTCTTCTCCCCACAACAGGACACCCTTTGAGGTAGGTGGAGCTGTGAGAGTTCAGAAGAGAGCTGTGACTGGCCCAAGGTCACCCAGCTGGCTTTCATGGGGGAGGGTGGAATCGAACCCGGTATTCTCGGATAAAAGTCAAGCTCCTTAACCACTAGACCAAACTATTAATTATTTAAATGGTTACACAAAGGCCAAAATACATCTGGCCTGAGTGATCTAATGACATTCCTGAAAGATCACACAGACAACAGTGGGAAGATCTTTTTCTTTTTATTTGGAATACCTGGAATATATTGAGATCTAGGAAAGCTATCAACATGTAACACCAAGCAGATTGTTGATCACAGATATGAACAGCTGAACACCAATAAATATTGATTAATTGTTGAGTTGGGCTGTTAGGCATATTGGTGGTGTTTTTTGTTTTGTTTTGTTTACAATTAGCTCTCGATTAATACATTCTTCTTACAGGCATCAGCTAAGCATCATTTCTGGGGAAAGAGTTCATGGAACCTGACAACCTGTGCATTTGATGCAAAAATGTGCAAGCCTGCACAAATCAGGTCCTCTTCTACACAAAAAGGGAGAAGCTCTGCTCATGAGCCAAGCGTTCAATGCCACCATGTGGGAACAGTTTCAATGTCAGTGGAAATAAAGAGGAACAGGTTGCACAAGATACCCCTCAAATTATGTTTGATTTATCTCTCTGTTATTGCATTTTGAGTTTAATTAAACTCTGCTTCCTAATAGGAAAGTGGAGCCGTCCTCAGAAGTCTTCAGGAGCAAAATGCTGGACTATGTTCCTAATGCAAATGAAGTGGCATCCATGCATCTTTTGAATGTTTCCCTCTCAGAGCAGCTGGCGCTATTTAGTCTGACAAATGAAACACTTCAGACAGTTTCTCAATCGCTGTAATTAAAAAACAGGAAATGGCAAGGTAAATAAAGTAATCATGGGATCAATAAAACATTATTATTTTAATGAAGATCTCACAGGCAGAGTGTGAGATTGTAAAAGAGGTGTTTGTATGTTGCAAAGGTGGTGGGGTTGACGAGAACAATATCAGATGCATATTGACTCTCCAGATTCGGAACCAATAGGGAGCAAGAAAATTAATAATAAAAGAGCCATAAAATGGAGGGCTTCCATTTTCTGGAAATAACCACAAAACCTGCTGTAGAGATTTACAGTCATTGTGAAAAAGAGAAGATGAATACAGGAATAGACCTGGTGTTTTCAATTCTACTTAACTGAAGAGGTCAATAGTAGGGATGTGCACAAATGTTTTTTGGCATTCAAGTAAAAAATCTGTATTTGCACGAACAGATCACGATTGAATGTGGTAAAATTATATTCAATACGAATCTATCCGTATATATTCATATGAACATTTGATATATATTGGATGCAAATAAAAACACATCTGATATGAATAGATACGTATCCGATACAAATAAATATGTACCTGATATGTTTCCCCAGTTTAATAAATGTCCAAACAATTAATATGAATGGCTGGAAACATTTGTATTCGTTTGAATGTTAGCATACGAATATCATAACATTCGATTTGAGCTCAACTGTCTGAATTCAGCCAAATTCAACCAAATTTTGAACGTTATGAATATTTGTGCACGTCCCTAGTCACTAGTGAAGTCATGATATTTTTCCTGGATAAAATGGTAGTAATATATATATGATTATGTAGATTGTGAGTGTGTCAATTTAAATTTGTGAGGGGAGTATCAAGCTCCAGTAACTTCCATTCTATGGCCTTTCCCACATAAGGGGTCCAGGGCTGTCCTTATGCATGCTGATGTGGTTTACGGGGAGGTCATGCCTCCTGCTAACAGGCTGCATCCATATTGAATGCCCAGACTAAAAAGCTAAAATGGACCCCTATACCAATAGGTGTTTTAGAAACAAGACTGAGCTTGGAGAGGGGAAGGGAGGAGGAACCAGTATTATTGCTTCATTTTCCCCTCACCCAATGTTTTATGTAATTTTCATAGTATATTATACCATTTATATATAATTTTATAATATATTATTTATTTAACGTATTAGTGTACTCATTGAATGTATGATGTATTACTTTGTATTTACTGAGATTGATCTATTATTTACTGAGATTGTTTTTTTTACTTGTATTGATTTGTTGTATTCTTTGATGCAATGATTATTTATTGTGATTGTTTTTTTTTACTTGTTGTATTGATTTGTTGTATTCTTTGATGCAATGATTATTTATTGTGATTGTTTTTTTTTTTTACTTGTTGTATTGATTTGTTGTATTCTTTGTAATTTTTTTCTGTTTGTTGTAAACCACCTTGGGCAAAATTTTGTTTTTTGGAAAGGCGGTATACAAATAAAAATGGAATGGAATGGAATGAAAGATATTAGTGTAACTGTTTCTACAGGTCTATTGGCAGTTTAGTGGATGCTATACTGACCTGTGAGGCATGCAGAAGTTCCACCTACATCTGTGGGTTAGTTTAGTGGAGAGATTTAGTGGATTTAGATTTCTGACCTTTGGCTGAGGAACCAACTTACTCTCTCAACTTTCAGGCACTGCTATCATCTCCTCTTCACAAGCCTCAGGCTCCATCATCCTCTTCTCCTGACTCAGGCTTAGGGAGTGATCACGTAGAGGATTTTTTGGGGGCATCCATTTTCTGGAGTCATCCTAGCCGTGGAGTGAGTGAGTGAGAGAGAAACCCATCAAATCAAACCTTACCTTCTCTTCCTTTCTCTTTGTCAGTTTCTCTCTCACCTTCCACTGACTGTCACCAGCCCAATTTTCCATGGACCTGATTGGTCAGCAACTGTAGCAGGCTGGGATTGGCTCAGAAAACTCATAACCTTCCAGCCCCTAATAATCAAGCCACCTGAGTCATCTCCAGTTTGCAAAAGGGATGTACAGAGACCTCAGGGCACAGTAAAACATTTTTTTAAAAAAAAATAGAATTATCTGTGCCCTTGAGTCTCAAATTGACCCTGTGGACATCCATAACCACATGTCTGAACATACCCTTAGTGAATCTTCACTTTATCCTCTCTCTCCCAATCACCAGCAAACATCCCCACTGCAATTCCACTTGGTGTTTTCTTCTTCCACTGTTAGATCTTTCTCTGAACACCACCCCTTCTCTCAGTTTCTAGTTCACAGATTTTATCTTTCCTAAGATTTCTCACTCCTTAAATCCAAATAGCTGGGCCCCTTTCATCTGGTGTTTCTCAATCTGTTAAGAGCAGGTTCTTAAGGGAGTAGGGTTGCATTAGATGAACCACTGCACCCAAAAAGAGCAACTGCTTTTTCATGACCTCATACCTTCCGAAGTTTCAGAATCAACTCAAAGGAATGGAATGGAAATAAATACAGATGAATAAATGTGGATGTAAATAAAACATAACAAGTATCATCTGAACACATACTAGCGAAGTATCTGAAGGAAAACTCATTAAACCTTTCAATAAAAAGATCCCCACTAACTTTGCACTTCCCAAATGAAAAGAAGATGCATCTTGTGCACTAAAGGTTTTGCAATTTTGGAAGACTACAAGAAGGACAGCTAGTTTAAATCTTTTCTTGAAAATTAAATTAAAAATTTACCTTGCATTACATAAGACAAGTGTGACTATTTTATGAAAATCAAACTGTGGAAGCCAGTGTTGCTATTCATTATCCTCAAAGAACTTTCATCATGCCTCTGAAAACAAGAGCAATGACATTCATCACAAAGTTGTTATGAGAATATCATAAGACAGTAGGTGATTTATTTATTTTTATATTCCATCCTACATTCAAAGGTTTCAGTGTGGGTCACAAGAAAATCATTAAAATAAAAATACAAATAGATAGTTAAAACAATGACAATGCCTGTATGGAGAGAAGATGCTGTTCGCTCAGCAGACAACCAGGGTAAAGAGGTTCATGTTCACCAATCACCTGAGTAAATAGAGTGGGGGTGCCTGACACATCTCAAGATGGACACCGTCCCACAGTATGTGATGTAGAGCAGAATTTCTATAAATAAATGTTGGGAGTGAAACAGCAAATGAAACCTTGCTGTAATCCTATGCTTTTATCACATGAAACATTTGCTGTAATCCTATGCTTTTATCACATGAAACATATTGGATACATATCCAGTACGTATGTGTTCCTGTTTGATATGTGTGCATTTTGTCACATTAGAGATTAGATACATATTCATATTGGATGTTCATATGAATCTGAACTAATACATTTGCATCAAATAGAATCCTACCACATCTGAAGGGGATCTATTTGAATGAATACAAATTTTCTAACACTCGATTCATTACTAATCAAATTCCAAAAAATACATTTGTGCACATCCCTAGTCAATTTACATCAACTTTGTGGTGGAGTTCATATGAATTTTGAATGTTATGAGTATCCCTTAGAGTACTATATGGATTGAGTGATGGGAAGAGCTTTTATAGAACTTCTCTTTGCTCTCTTTCTCTCGCCATGCTGTCTGGATTTAACATTTCACAACGCTCTTCGTTTTGAAGTAGAGATGTACAAAATTCAATTCTCATCCAGAAATTTGATTGAATATATTTCATATTTGTAAATATTTACATCAAAGGGAAAATAAATAAGTTGATGAAAGATTGTGTTTCGCTGTGTTTTTGGTCATGAAAAGGGCTTTCTTCAAAATGGTATTTGTGGGAAAAAAATGGAATTTGTGAAAAAAGGAAGAAAAGGAATGCAAAAACTAGTTTTTTGATCAAACGATTGGACAACAAATTAATGGGTTTTCACTTTGACAGTGAAATAAGTATGCATCTTTTTTTAATGTGTGCATTCCTATTCTGCAGAGGCCTGGAAAATGGCAGACTTTAGCAACCATTTCCTGTGATCTGCAAAAAAGCCTTGGATGGAACTTTCAAAGCTGAAAACAAAAATTCCATGTTCTAATGATTCTTAGTGCCAGAAGCAGCAGCAGGTAGGCAGAAAGCATCTCACTACAGAAGCCACTGACAGCAGTGGTGAATGAAGATCATTCCAGGAATGATGTTTACTAACTGTGCTGCTTTTGTCTTCATATGGACCCTGCCCAAGATGAGGCATATGAGGACTGCAGTCACAAAATGGAATTTCACTGACGTAACTTCTATCAGAAAGGAAGAATTGGTTGCAAGTTTCCCAAGTCACTTAAAATGGCATTCTAGATGTTAACAAAGAAAAGGTACCAGACAAAGCAAAACAAAAGGATCAGCCAATCGCAAATGGCAGCACAGATTGACACCCAACCTTTATGGTGAATGGAATTAAAGTCAAGGAAAAAAATAATGTCCTAGGCTTGATCATATGTATTTAAATCCATTATTTTGTTTTATTTGTCTCTTACAGTGAGCAGTTTTAGCTGTTTTATGTACTATCCTCTGAATAAGTAGACTCACTTGATTTTCACTTGGTTTTATCTGCACATTGTGATTTTAGATAACTTTTTGTAACTTTTTGTACCTTTTAACATTTGCTATTTCTGGTGTGTGGCCGTACAAATAAACTATACTAATGTCCCGGGATTGTACTCTCCCCAAAGTCTTCTAAGCAAGAAGGATGGAAAAGCTTGAAGGTTACAAAGAAAGAAAGAAAACTAGAGCTATTGGTACTGCTGCAGGGTCACAACCTACTGCATCCTAATAGGCAACAACCCCTACATAGGGATCATTTGAGATTTTATGGATGCAAGAGACAATGGCTGCATCTACCATACAGGTTGGGTTTTCTTAAGCGGATCCAAATTGACTTAGTGGCAGTAGTATGGGACAGCTATGCTTTCCGTCACAAATCTAATCCACACTGAAGAACAGAAAATACACTCTGTAAATGCATTTTGCCGATTTCAATGTGGTTTAGAAGTGGGATGGGGACATTGCCATATTGCATCTACATCTTAAGTATTGAAGGAAGTACCTTCCTTTCTTTATTTTACTTTGAATAATACACATTATTGCAATAATTATATGCAACAGTACTCAGAAATAATTATATAACTACAAAATAAACACAAGATTAAAGTATAGCCTGTTTAAACAGTAAATTTACAGGCATGCAAAATGCCAAAATTGTAAAAGGTAAAACCATTCTAATTTTCTTGGTGGTCATACTTCTTGGGTGTTTTTCCACTGGCATTGGAAGTACCCATTAAGTACCCATTAATGGGTACAAAAATGCCATTACGTACCCATTAATGGATACTTAATGGGTACTTTTAGTGACAGTGGAAAAACACCCCTTATATATGCAGTAGTGAAATTAGCAACACTGGAAGCACATTATTTACATTATTTATTGGTATGGCATCAATAACAAGTTGCCATATAGCTATGTAAACAATCACTTTCCTGGATATTTGACTTGTGATATTAATTTGATGCAATATCAATCCAAAGACTGCAATTTCTATTAGCTAATAATACCACAATTGTATATTGAGCTGTTAATTATCTTTCCAACTTTTCATGATGACATGTCTCACAACTATTAACATGAAGTTTAATGAGGTTTTATGCTTAATCAATTTATTTTCATTTTTATAAATATGGAGTAAGCATAGCTCAATGGTGAAATGACAATTAGTTGGAAGTATCCTATTAACTTCAGAATTAATCCCCCCCCCACCAAATAATTTTGCATACATACAAGACCACTGCAAACGCAGTCTGACATCCCCATCACGATTTTGGAGACACGATTGAATACACCTAAGTGATTAAAGCTAAAATATAAGTTTTTCCTTTCCCCCTAGCTTTTCTGTAGATGTAGACTAGGGATCTGCAAGAATGGTTTTTAAAAAAATTTGTATTGAATCGAATGCAAGAAAATTCATATTCATTCAAATAGATTCCCTTCAAATGTAGGGGGATTCAAATTCGATATGAATGTTCAATCCCATACGAATGCATTCAAATCCCATACGAATCCCATACAAAGCTTCCTACGAATGTATCAAATCATTCAATTAGAATTCCAGTATCAATCTTCAATTGTGCCAACATTTGATTCAAATACAAATGCCCGAATTTGGCCAAATTCGTATGAATTTCAAGTGTTAACAACTTAGGTGCCCCTTTTTCAAAAGAAAAGTAAAATGTGTTCCGGCACGGATCAAAAATCATCTAGTCCAGTAATCAACATGATCAGCTTGAAAAATTGCCAGCAGCCCTGGAACATCTTCCCACCTCTCCTCCATGTTAATCAGCATGCTCACTATTCATATTCTTGAAGAGATGTGACATGGTTTGTTCTTCATCAGTTGTGAATTTCCATAGCTTCTGTAACAAATGTCTCCCCTCACTGAGTCATAAAATTTCATAATGTGAAACCAGATATCTATCACAACTTGATCTGAGTTTGGGGTCTTGATGTCCCAAGATCTACAAAACTGGAGCAGAAAAGCCAAGCTGCACACCGTCTCAGTGCATAAAGGATCTTCGTGAAGCAACAAATCTGACATATATATTTTAGATGATCTGGAAAGCATAGCTTCAGAACTAATTCAGGAAAAACACAACGGATTTAAGTAGAACATGAATATTGTGTACTACATTTTTAAGCATACGGCCTTCAGATTCTAAGTCTCTTCCTGCACTTAGCCTTATTACGGAATATATCTCAGCATAGGAGTCTGTTGCCCACCTACTATTGCAGACTATGGCACGCCTCATCTGGTACCTGCCATACCCTTCATGAACAAGTGGACAAAAGGCCCCTATTTTAGGATATACTCCAGAATAGGGCTAAGTATGGAAAGACCCTAACTTACAAAAGCAGTAGAATATAAGAGTGGCTGCATCCAGACAGGATTAAAACTTTGCAATTTTGGGGATTCAATTGGAATTTTCAATTTGGATTTGAAGATACAAATGACTACAACATTCAGATGTTTCCAAATGCATCTGTATGCATTCCATTTTTGTCCCATATGTATCCATACAAATGCATAAGGATACGAATAAGATGCATACATTTCCGTACACATACGAATGTCCAAATGATTCATATGACTGATTTGAAAGATCCAAAAATTTGCTCGAATGTTAAATTTGAATTTATAGACATAATATGAATTCACGTGTCTAAATTTGAATTCAATCAAATTTTGAATATTTCAGAGATTCTTGCACATCCCTAATGAACTAAAATACTTGTTTTTTTGAGATGCTGTTACACCATTGATCATATTGGTTGGTGATGATGGAATCTGGAATCCATTAATATCTGGAGCACCATATATTGTCCATTCCCATTAAATAGAGTTTATTTAGACCAGCAAACATATAGGACACTCCAGAACTACAATACTGATGAAATACTAGCTCATTTCTTTCTGAGGAAGACAATCTGGAATTGCTATTTTATTTTATTTTTTATTGTTTATAGGAAGAATCCTGATTATTGGAAGAGTAATAACACAGTGATAAAATTAAAGGAATGTCATTCCCTGCTAGAATCAACCTCAAATTGAGGCATTCACTGTGGACCAGGTGTGTTCCAAGGTAAATATTTTCCGATATAATAGGAGGCTTGGGAATTGGTTGTCATGCCACAAAGTAAGTGATGGACAATAACAATCTTTTATATATATAAGAATTCTACTCCCGCCCTGCCATCCAATTAATTTTCAACAGCAATTGCATGGACAATATAGGGTGAGAAGGGACTTTATAAAACTCATTAGTCTTAATTAGGTTTATTTTCCCAAAGAAAGTTGTTAAATGACCTTACTTATGCAGATTAGGCCTAATTACTTCCAGTACAGGATCCAAGTTCAATTATATATCATATTGGAATGTAGCCGGTGTACACAATTTTTCAACCTTTTCATAACTTTCCCTCTCCTTTCCGTTCTTTTATTTCACTGCTTTGTACTTTATTTATTTTTTACAAGATAAAGTCTACATTGCAAGTTATTGTCGTATTGAATTCCACCTGTGGTCCATCTAATCCAGCATCCTCTTCTCACAACAGCAATCATTTGCATTCAGAAGCCTACAAAGAGGGCATAATTGCAAGCCTTGTTCTGCTCACAGGCCTTCAGAGCCATAAAGCCTAGTGGTTAGGGAGCTGGACTCTTATTTGGGAATACTGTGTTTGATTTCGCACTCTTCCACTGGGTGACTTTACACTAGTCACAGCTCTCTTCTGAGCAACCACAGCCCCACGTACCAGACAGGGTGTTCTGTTGTGGGGAGAACAAAAGGGTTTGAGTCTCCTTAAATGAGTGAGAAAAGTGAGGTAGAAAAGCCAACTATTCTTGTTATTTTTCTTCTTCTTCTCATACTTTCCCCTGAAGTCAAAGAACTATTACAGTTATGATGGCTTTGTCTTGGGTTTCGTTAGAGGACAGGCAGACAGGATGAATGCATTTTAGACTACAACACTGGGTGCTTTTCCACTTAGCACTAAAGGACCCATTAAAGGTCCTTAATGGGTCCTTAATGGGTACTCTAGTGCTAGTGGGAAAAAACCCCTGTACAGGGACATTTCTACAGTTATCACAAGAATGGTCTAGTGTGCCATCTAGTCCTCTCCCCAAGTTGCAGGCAGGGCCCTTCTGACCATGTGGTCAGCCCCTTCTTCTCTGAGAGGCCTGTTGTTTCCTGATGAGGGCAAAGTCTCACAAGATCTCACCAAAACACCCAGGAAAATGGGGGGGGGGGAGGAGAAACTGCATAGCTAAAGCTGAGGTAAGGGACTCTGGAACTTCCTAAAATCTGAATTGCTATTAGGCAGTCTAGGCAATCTGCAGCCCCCGTCCAGATGCAACTTTTATTTACTCAGGCTTCCCAGCATGAATGAGTGTTTACTCTTCCCCCATCCAGTTTTAATTTGGTGTGCAGATGTTTTGATTCCATAGTAATAAAATGAATAAATAATAATCTTTCCAAACAGTGCTCTTTCTTTTTCTTGGAAATTCTGAGAAAGATTATATGAGGTGACCTGTTCTGGAGCCAAACACAAGATATATGATCAGGCTGTCGAACAAGAAAGGCAGTCAATTCACTCAGAATCAACACAGGTTAATATATTACCTAATAATACAGTTACTAGCCCAAATGTTTTTAATTGGTTCACGCTAATGCAACTAATTAGAACATAATTAACCCAAATTAACTCAAATAATAACTGAGCACTTGCCAGACCTGTCACAGCAAGGAAATTGTGTAAAAGCTGCTATAGTTCATGATTTCATATGCTCTGAGTGACCTTTTGTAATAACAAGAAGTTGGACACCATAATCATTGTGCCATTTCGGCTGGTTAAATGACTCATTAAGCTTTTCCACTTTTTGCCCCTCCACATACCCTTATCAGTTAAAAAAAAAATCAGGAACAGAGGAAACACAAATAAAGCATTGTGGTTGCATAGAGTTGCATGGATCATTTCTGAGGGAGAGCATACATTCTGTTACATAGCATAGAGAGGAGCTGTGAATTCTTGCTTCTCTACGGTAACTGGAAGATCACATTCTCATACCACATTCTTTTCTCTGCAGCATTTGCTGAAAAGGAGAAAGCCAAACCTTTCCATCTCAACACCAATCTACTAGGGATGCGGACTTTTTTTTTTCAGGTTTGCCACCTATCAAAGAGAATGAGAAAGAAATTCACATTTGTAGAAATAGAGCCCCTTCCAATGTGCTGGGATTCAAATTGACTGTGAATGTTCTTCAAATCTTATTTGAATCTGATTTGAATCCCTGCCACCAGTTGCAGTGCCAAACCCCCTTTGAATCCACTCTGATTGCTTCACATCCACTCTAAATCCACTATGAATCTGCTCTGAATCCACTCTGAATCTGCTGCAGATGTGATTCAGCAGCCACTTTGCCCCCTCCCCACATTCGTAAATATAATGAGGCTTCAAATGCATGTACAAAAGCATTCGCTATGCATTCAAATTTCAATCTTTGAATGTAGCCAACATTCGATTCAAATGTAAATGCACAAATTCATATGAATTTGAAATGTGATGAACATTTGTGCACATCCCTACAATCTACAGAAGATTGGGTCGAAATTCCCAAAATGCAAATTTCATTCCTCTTCTGAATTTTTCAATTAATTCCATTTCATCTATTTAAACTGCCCATTATATGTAAAGACATCTAAAATGGGGGAAAGCACATTTATTTAATGGAAGGCAAATGGGCTGCATCCAGACTTTGGTTGCGTATTCCACTATTTTTGGCTACTTTAGAAAAAAGCATGGATATTACAGAGTTTTGTTTCAGAACTTCCAAATACAGTGGAATAAGTAACCAATGTCTGGATGCAGCCTGGACATTCTGTTTGGTATGTATGTATGTATGTATGCATGTATGCATGTATGCATGTATATTTCTATCCTGCCCTATACCTGAAGGTCTCAGGGCAAGAAACAATGTTTAAAATCAAATACATTAAAATAATAAGATCATATATTAAAACAACAACGTCTGCAAGTGGGGAGGGAAAGTGTGTCCCCATTTAACTGATGTCCAGATCTATCTATCTATCTATCTATCTATCTATCTATCTATCTATCTATCTATCTATCTATCTATCTATCTATCTATCTATCTATCTATCTATCTATCTATCTATCTATCTATCTATCTATCTATCGATCTATCGATCTATCGATAGATCAATCAATCGATCGATAGTCAATAGAGAGAGAGAGAGATCTGCCTATTTGACTCACCCCTAAACTGCACATTTCTTTTTATTTAAAAAAAATATTTTTACTTAGCCAAACAACAACTATAAGCAAACAAGTAATGAAAAACAAAATATGCAGAGCCAAACTAAAGGAATGGGGAGAGAAAGGATGAAAGTGGAGACAACCCTGGTGATCTAGAACTCGTGTCCTGGTGTGATGTTAGAAGTCTATTAGAGAGAGTCATGGCTGTGCTTAATTTGCACATTAACTGAATGTGTATACTGAATGCAGCTCCTATTAAAAATGAAAGAGGAACTGTCATGAGCAGAGGTGGAAACTACATTCAGTCCCTGGTGCAATTTGTGATGGATTGTACAGAACATGTGAGGGGTGCTTAATGACTTTGAGGAAGGAGCAAGGTGAGTGCTATCAATAAGAAGAGCAAGGCTGCCTACTTTGCTTTGGCGACACCATAAAGAATGGGCAAGTTTCCCGTCATTTTGCTTTTTATTGTGGCATTTCCTTTCATTTTCAAAGAACAAAAAAAAAATGCAGTTTGGTTTGGAAACTTTACAACAACTTTAAATTGCCATTCAGTAAATCTGTTGAAATATAAAGGACACAGCAATAGAAATACATAAAGTACATCACTGATAAAATACTCAAGTGATAAAAATCAATTTAAACAGCAACAGGTGAGTCATCACTGTGTGTTAACACCAAGACTTTCGGTACAATAAATTGCACAAACCTCCTGCCCAAGTACCCAGAAGACTTTCTATTCTTTATCTACTTCTTTGGTCTGAAAATGTTTTTATGTATTTTATATATTTATTATTCCTGCTAATGAAGAACACAACACAGCAGTCAAAAGAATGTAGAAACTCATAAGAATCAGCTTTCCAGACTGTTATAATTATAGCAAAGCCAAAAATGTATCATCACGTGCTACATAATGTGTATCCTTTCGGTTGTGGGGGTCAGTGACGGCCCATACAATGGAACTAGAAGGATGGTGATAAAAGAATGGACCCACTGTGGACCAAAATGTAGTTTGGAAAGGATCCTTTCACACTTAACTTCCCTGGGACAGGCTGGCACGGAGGCTGGCATTCGCATTAGGAACACCAGTCTCATCTCAAAGCCTCCTGGCACTTAGCTAAGTGCTGTGGAAATGCAGTCATTCCTATCTGGGAACAATTACTCACCACACCAATGGCTAGGTGTAGCAGGCTGTTGCTACAGTGACTAGGTGATGTAGTGTGCAACTGCCCAGGCCCAACCATGTTCCCACATGCCCACACAGCCTTTGCCCAAAAGTATGTTCAAAGGGTCCATGCAGGAGTTTACTGAGAGTGCAGTAGACACCCCTAGTATAGGGGTGTGCACGAATGCAATTTTTGGAATTCGGTTCAAATTGAATACCCAAAAATTTGATTCCATTTGAATCTTTAAAATCTGAATTAAGCCAAATTCAATTTGAATTAAGCAAATTTGAATCTATTCAGTCAAATTTTCAATTTGAATTTGCACTTACGAATGTTGACAACATTTGTAGATGCCTGTACGCATCCTTCCCACATTCATATGCGTCCATACAGTTCCATATGCATCCCGTAGTTATCCCGTATGCAACCTGTTTTGTCCTGTATGGATCGGTACAAATGTGTACAGATGCAGGAAAGATGGAAATCTGAAAGTATGCATTGTCTATGAACCTGTACACATGCTAATGTCCAAATAATTCAAATGAATAGATCCGAAATTCAAATTTGTTTGAATCTTTAAATTTGAATTTATGGACATTCTATTCAAATTTTAATGTAAAAATCCAGTCAGACTCAATCAAATTTCAAATACCTTTGAATATTCATGTACACCCTTACCCTAATTCAAAAGTGCTCCACAGCTAATAGTGACTGGAGATGACCCTCCAGACTTAGAGCCACACCATGACAGAACTTGCTCCACACTGCTTGAATGCTCTGTATGACCATCCGGCACTACATTGTGAGATTCATTATGTGTGTGGACATCACCACTGGTGGCTATTCAAGTTGAACACAAGTTGAAGAATGTGGAAACAGGGCCCCAAGAGATCCCAAATTACCACTGGTTTATCAATATCCCTGACCTAGAAGTGGTGGAACCTAGTTACAAGTCATGGATTAGACCTGCATTGTGGACAAGTGGTCTTGTGGGTTTTGAAATCAATGAGTCTACAGCCTTTGAAAAAACTGAACAATGTTCTAAGATATGTGGTTGGAGCAACCAGCCTGGTTTATTTTAAGAAAGGCTTAGACAAATTCATGGAGATCGCTGAAATGGATGCCTAGGTACTGTTACCAGGTTGGAGAGACAGGCAGGATGCCTCCAAAGGTCATTTGCAGGTAGTTGAGAGCAGGTAAAGGTTTTTAACTGTCTTTTGTCTGAGATATCCAGAAGCAATTAGTGGGCCACTGTGTAAGACAGGATGCTGGACTAAACGGTTATGGCCTTGAAGCAGCAGAAGTCTTCATATATTCTTATGTTCTAGTCTTTACTGGGCTAATAAAAACAATTTCTGACACAGCAATAACTCACTTGATGTATGCATTTTAAAAATAGGATGTTCCTTGTTTAATTGCTACATATACTGTACAGGTCTATAAACATTTTATTGTATTTTCAATTTCAGCAATTTTAGAAAATGCAAGGCCAAAAGAATCAAACTGCCAAGGAATTATTTTTTAAAAACATATGCATAACTCCATCATAAGTTCAAAGTTATATTTAACTGATGCTACAGTCTTAGGAAATAATCCCATCTTGCTACTCATACCTAAACACAAAGAATAAATCCTGCATATTTAGGTGTTTGTTTATTTCTTCTGGTACTTTCTGCTGTTGTGTATGCAGAAGAGAGAAATCCTCTCAACTTATAAGATGACATAAAACAAAAAGACTTGAAAACATCTCAAAAGAAACTTGCTTCTTTATCGTGGAGGCCTTAATTTGTTTTCTGCTACATCCAGAAGATTGGATTAGATTTTATTGTAACCAACCTAATAATAATATACTTTTCCCCAAAAAAATAGTGAGATTTCTCTGCGCTAAGCTGGGGTGCTGCACAATGGAAATGGTGTTAAGCTTTGCAAAATTAACATATCTGCAGGAACTCATAAAGCTTAAGAAAAGAGAAGCGCAAGAATATATCTACAAACTTTGTATTTCAACCAGCCAGCGCATCCAAAAGGAAGCATTTTCAGACACTGTAGACTAGGGATGTGCATTTTTTTGTATTTGATTCATATTGAATCGAATGCAAGAAAATTAGTATTTATTTGAATAGATCCTTTTCTAATGTGGTAGGATTCATATTCAATACGAATATTCAATCCAATAGTAAAATAGCAAAATTTGCTGATGATACTAAATTATTTAGGGTAGTAAAATCTGAAAGAGATTGCCAAGAGCTCCAGAGGGATCTCTTAGCATTGAGTGAGTGGGCAACCAAGTGGCAAATGTGATTTAATCTTAACAAGTGCAAAGTAATGCACATTGGGGCCAAGAATCCAAATTACATCTATAAACTGATGGGATCTGACCTTTCTGCAACACACCAAGAAAGGGATCTCGGGGTTTTGGTGGACAGTTCAATGAAGGTGTCAACCCAGTGCGCGGCAGCAGCGAAAAAAGCAAATTCAATGCTGGGAATAACTAGGAAGGGAATAGAAAATAAGACAGCAAGTGTCATTTTGCCCCTTTATAAATCTATAGTGAGGCCACATTTGGAATATTGTGTACAATTCTGGTCACTACACCTCAAAAAGGATATTGTGGAACTAGAGAAGGTGCAGAGAAGGGCAACCAGAATGATTAAGGGTCTGGAACACCTCCCTTACGAAACCAGGCTGCAACGTCTAGGCCTCTTCAGTCTGGAGAGACGGCATTTAAGAGGGGACCTGATTGAAGTATATAAAATTATGCACGGTATAGAAAAGGTGGATAGAGAAAATTTCTTTTCTCTATCACACAACACTAGAACCAGGGGCACTCTATGAAGCTGATGGGTAGGAGAATAAGGTCTGACAGGGGGAAGTATTTCTTCACCCAGAGGATCATCGGCTTATGGAATGTGCTGCCGGAAGAGGTGGTGACAGCTACCAGTCTAGATGGCTTTAAGGTAGGGTTAGACAAATTTATGGATGACAGATGCAACAATGGCTACTAGAACGAATGCCTAGGTGCATCTTTCAGGCTGAGGGGGGGGGAGGAACTGGGGCGCTTCTAAGGCCATCTGCTGGGACTCAAGAGCAGGAGGTTTGTCCTTGTCTCTGCTTGAGATGCCCATGAGCATTTGGTGGGCCACTGTGTGCGACAGGATGCGGGATTAGATGGGCTGTGGCCTGATCCAGCAAGGCTTCTCTTATGTTCTTATGAATCCCATACAAATAGCATACGAATCCCATATGAAGCTTCATATGAGTGTACCAAAACATTTTATTCAAACCTGAATGTCAATCTTCAAATGTCCCAACATTCAATTTGAATTTGAATGTCCGAATTTGACTGAATTTGTTTGAAATTTGAATGCTACGAATATTCATGCACATCCCTACAAATGCTTCCAATCACACGAATATGGAAAATTGATCAATTTTTTGCACTTTCGCAGCATTTTATTGGTAAAAATAAGTCTTCTAATAGGAAAAAAGAAGCTGTGAAAATGTTTGGCCATGAACACAAAAGTCCGAACATTCAAATAAATGATTTGATAAAAACATTTTTTTGCAAATCAAATGCAATTTTTTCATGCATGCCCATCCCTGAACTGAAATGATGACATTGAAGGGGGAAATTAAAAGTATTGAAGCAGGTGTCTTGCATTAATAAGTTTGTTCGGAGGGTTCCAGCCATTTAACGAGAAAGTATCAATGATGTTGAAGTCACGATTGCAAAGTCTTATAAATTTTCAAGGGTGCTTTCCTTCTCTTCTCCTCCCCCAGAGGTCATGCTCAGCACAGTAGATATCAAAATGCTATATAGTACATACACAGGCCTCTGCTTCTGCTTAGGAAAGGCCTGTCTTGTTTCATTTGGTAGCCTACTATTTCACTGCCATGTTTGGCTGCTTCCGTCATGTTTCATTACTTTATTGACATTGCAGAACACAATATTACTGGGACAACTGGAAGTGTCATCGCAAAGGTATGGTGCAGCAGCTTGGGAAATGAAATCCATCTCTTTCTCTCTCTCTTCCCTGAAGAGCTACTTGAATTCATGAGGGAGAGAAACATACACCGCACAGCGATAAAATCAGTTACTTATTTTTTAAAAAATGATGTGACCTTTGTTTTAGAGACAGCCTAAAACCAGGGATGTTTCTGCACTTGGTTTCCCATCTGTAGGACGGGAAAGGTGCATGATAGACTAATGTTTACTAGTCCTTGCACTATGGCAGTGCTGATGCTCTATGCATACCCGGTTCACCCCTCTCACCAGAAAAGGTACAGATGGGCACCGCTGGACGCTGCCAGATGAGTTCGGACATTTGTACATGAATAAAATGTTATGACATTTGTACATTAACATTCATACAAATACAAATGTTCCAGATGTTCATACAAATGTTTAGGACATTTGGATGAATACTTCATGCATTTGTTAAACTGGGGAGGTGGGAAAGCAGCTGCTCTGCAAATCTTCAACAGATCCAGATTGCATTCAACATGGATCAAAAACAGATTAAAAGTGGATTCAGGTAGGATTTGATGCTTTCAGAGCGCGGATTTGTTAGAAGATATCAGATACGTATTTGTATTGAATACATATTTGTTCTTATCGGATATGTATTCATTTGTATCTGATGCGTATCAGATATTCACATGAATTTGGATGGATACATTTGTATTGAATCATTCCTACCACATTCGAAGGCGGTCTATTCAAACAAATACAATATTTCTAACATTCAATTAGTTATGAATCAAATCTCAAAAAAACCCATTTGTGCATATCCCTATTCCCTTTTGCATTAGCTTAAGGATAATATGCTTGTGGTGCACGATTTTGCGAACCACAGCTAGTATGCAGTTAGTCAAACTCTGGGCAGGCAGGGAGCATTTGTAGGCTGTAAATACCTCCTGCAACTGCAGGTGCACCTGCCCAGAGGTCGGCTAATTGCATACTACAGGTGCAGAAATGCTTCACTATTGCTTGGGAATATCATAGAAATTCAGACAAAACAGTCTTTCACAATATGCCTTCATGGGCCCCCAGGTGGTGAATCTCTTGTATGGTTCGCATTTGAAGATTCAGTTGAACAGTTCACGTTTGAAGATGTTTGTGCCAAACTGAACTTATGGTGGTTTGAATATCCAGAAATTTGATTATACTGAACAACTCCCCCATTCACGAACATGAGCGATTTGATCAAACGGTTTGTGTTTGATGTGTTTCTGCCCTTGAAAGGTTTTTTAATGGATTTTTTCAAACAAATTTGGAATTTAATGTAAACAACCATTTGTATGGTTAAATGATTCACTATAAAGTCCAGCAAATAAGTGTTTGATTTAACAGCTTTTTTTTCCCTACCCATATACTCCAGAATGCTTAGCATCTTCCCAGACGTTAAGATGGAGGCTGGCACATAAAGGGCAGCTGCAACACACTGTGTGGAGTAAATGGCACTTGGCGGCACCCTGGTGGAGCTGCCTGGTCTCAGATGCAGACAGAAGTGGAGACAAACCATGTCATGTGAATATGTACTTTATCTGTGGACCTGATCTGTAGGCTGCTGCTGCATTTTGGTCCCCAAGACCATTCATTACAGTGACTCACTTAGAAATGCAACAACTATCACAGCCACCTGGACTTTCTCCTGAGTACCTCAGCAGGTGTGCAGGTCTATATGGGTAGAGTTGGCCCTTCAGTTATTTGGGCCATGAGTTGTACAGTTCAATATTCACACTTTCAGTTGGGCTCAGAAACCAACAGGAAGTCAGTGCAGATCTTCAAGGACAGGGGAAATGCCAGTCCCTTTATTCCCTGGCCTTTGGGGAATGTGTATCCTCCAAGTGACCACCCGGTGCAGCTGGAAAAGAAAACAAGAAAAAAGCTCCCAAAGAAAACATCAAAAAAGGAAGGAAAGCAGGAGGAAGAAGAGAGCCTTAATGCTTTAATGCTTTAATGCTTCAGGAAATCTAACGAGTGGGGTGGAGAGGTTTTTTTCTAGAAGCTGTGTTGCATGTAAATATGTACGTATATCTGAGTAATTATATTTTGTTCTTGCTGTTTTCTGAATGTGGTATGCACTAAGACACATGGGGTGGTTCTTCACTGGCCCTCTGAAGTACGGATCTATTAGATCCGTATTTCAGAAATCCGTGTCTGGAAAGATCCGCATCTAGTAGATACAGATCTACTAACACCCCTTCCGTCCACACCCACAAGGGAAGTAAGGATTTAGACACGTCTTCCCAAGGCCCTCTCCCTGGCCTCCATGATTGGCTCCTCTGGAGCCAGCTATGGTGAGCCGAGGGCCTCTGTTCTCTGGGCTCCCCCTCACCCCAGAAGCTACAGTCGTGGATTCTGGAGCCAGGGGGATTTCACCCTGCAACCCCAATACCAACCCCGGGTCGGGTCGGGTGTGCGCGATCCGCTCCTTACCTGCAGGTAGCCAGGCTGATTCTGGCTGCTAGGGCCCAGCGTACTTTGTGTGTGTGCGCAGCACTTCTCCCCATTGGCCAACCATGCATGCCTGCGCAGAGGGCCTGCTGAAGCCGGACACATGGCTGGCCAATGGGGAGGTGTGCTGCACGCATGCACAAAGCACACCGGGCCCTGGTAGCCAGAATCGGCCAGGCTGCCTGCAGGTAAGGAGGGGATTGTGCACGCTCACCCCAGGGTGGATAGGGGGGTTGTAGGTGAAGCCTCCGCTGGCCCGAACAGCCATGATCTGTGGCTTCTGAGGTGAGGGGGAGCCCCGAGATAGGAGCCCCACGGCTCACCATGCTTAGCTCCAGAGGAGCCGATTATGGAGGCCGGGGGGAGGGCCTACTTAAGCACCCTTGTGCATGTGCAGACACATCCTAAGAGGATGTGTCTTCACTGCACAAGTACCCATTAAGTACCCATTAAGACTACCTCCAAGTAGTCTTCCCTTAATTCGGATTAAAGGCCTCTTAACACCCATTAGAGACACATCTTGCGCAAGCCAATGCAGATGCATGTGTCTCTAACAGGTGTTGTAGTGCGGATGAGGTTTTTCAAATCTGTCCTTAATGGGTGCTTAATTGGTATTTAGTGACCGATGCGGAAAGGCCCATGGTAAGATTTTTTTTCTTTGCTGTGGTTGGTACTGTACTGATTTATAGTGTTGTATTTATAGCAATTATTTCTCTTTTTTAAAAGAGTATATCTTCTTGCTTGCTCTTGTGCTCTTTCTGTACTTACCTTAAATATGGATTAAGAAGCTCCCTAATTTGGATCTTGGGTTTCCTGCTAGTCTGGCTTCATCTCCATTAGATGGAACAGTACTAGATCCCAATTAAGTGGTTCTTAATCCAGGCATCTGGTAGACTTGTTTAATCGGGTCTATAACTCAGGGCCTTGTTCCAGAACACAGGAGGTGAGCAGATGGCATGCCTGTTTGGTGTAGTGGTTAGGGAGCCGGATTCTTATCTGGGAATACCGGGTTCAATTCTGCACTCCCCCATGAAGCCAGCTGGGTGACCTTGGGCTAGACACAGCTCTCTTCTGAGCTCTCACAGCACCACCTACCTCACAGGGTGTTCTGTTGTTGGGAGAAGAATAGAAAAGCTTTGTTAGCCACTTTGAGTCCTCTTAAATGGGTGAGAAAAGTGAGGTAGGAAAGCCAACTCTTCTTATTCTGGGACTGCTGGGACCTGCTTATCAGCAGCCCACAAAGCACCCTACCAGAAAGCAACCCCCCCCCCAAGCCTAGGAACTTTTGTTTGTAGCTATTGTAAGTGTGGGGGGCTGCAAAGAGCACATGAGCCTGATCAGTAGATCTAATTACTCCAGATCCAGTTACTCTGGATCTATAGCAAGTAAGTGCAGAAAGGGCCTAAATTTAGTGTTCACTAGAATATTTGGGCAAACTTCTTTGTGGTGACTGGTACTTCACTGTTAACACCACTCCAGCCCTGAAGCCAGAAGCCGGAGCCAGCAGCTAGCCTCCCCACACCACTGGGACTCCAGCCCTGAAGCCAGAAGCCCAGAAGCCAGAAGCCAGAGCCTGCAGCCAGCTTCCCCACACCATTGGGATTGCAAGCAGAGGCAAGGCAAAGGCAGAGGCAGCAGCAGCTGAGGAAAGGGGGCGTGGCTTGGGTGAGATATTTATGCCCTCCCCAAACACTGCCTTCAGGAACACCACTCCAGCCCAGAAGCCAGAAGCCAGAGCCTGCAGCCAGCTTCCCCACACCATTGGGACTGCAAGCAGAGGCAAGGCAAAGGCAGAGGCAGCAGCAGCTGAGGAAAGGGGGCGTGGCTTGGGTGAGATATTTATGCCCTCCCCAAACACTGCCTTCAGGAACACCACTCCAGCCCTGAAGCCAGAAGCCGGAGCCAGCAGCTAGCCTCCCCACACCATTGGGACTTCTCAAGCAGAGCTCAGCGGCGGCGGTTCTGGCAGAGGGAGAGTTGTGGACGTAGTGGTCTCCCTTGAGGGCCCAGGGAACATCACCACCCTCCCAATTCAGTGGGCTTTGATCTCTCACCATCTCACCTGAGGCCGGGAATGTGGCGGGGGCGGCCATTGGAGTTGTGCTGGGGAATGGGAGGTATGGTTGTAACAGAGGGAACAGATGTTACAAAAGAAGACGGGATCGCTGTCTGAAAGCTATCCCGTCTTCAGTTCCCTCTGTCTCCCAGAATGGCTTGGAGAGCAGACCAACCATTCCACAGAACCTCACTCTGCTCCTTTGCAATGCCAGGTCGGTAAAAAACAAGACCTATATCATCCAGGACCTCCTCCTGGATGAAGATGCCGACCTGGCTTGCTTCACAGAGACCTGGCTGGGAGAGGATAGCACTGCCATATGGGCGCAGGCCCTCCCAGCTGGGTACTCTGTCAGTGAGCAGGTGAGGGGAAGTGGGCGAGGGGGCGGAGTGGCTCTGGTTTATAAGAACACCTTAACCTTGACCAGGATACCTGTCCGGAACACAGTACATTTCGAGTGTATGTACCTCAGCCTGAAGACCAGGGATAGTCTGGGGATTTTGCTAGTCTACCGGCCACCCCATTGTCTAGCAGACTCCCTGACTGAGCTGACACAGCTGGTCTCTGAGCTGTTGTTGGAGACCCCCAGACTCTTAGTTCTGGGGGACTTCAACATCCCGCTTGAGACCAGTTTAACAGGTGCGGCTCTGGAGTTCATGGAGACCATGACAAACATGGGCCTATCCCAATTGGTCACAGGGCCAACACATTGTGCAGGTCATACACTCGATGCGGTCTTCAGTACGGAACAGGAATATCCGTGGGCGGAGGTGGTAAGTACCTCCGCATTGTCATGGACGGATCATTTCCTGGTCAAGACGAAACTTAGAGCCAATATCTGCCCCACCGGGGGTGGCGGACCCACTAGAATGGTCCGCCCTCGAAGGCTGATGGAGCCCATTGGATTCCAGACAGCCTTAGAGGGCTTAATGGTTGGGAATGCCGGTGACCCTGTTGATGCTCTGGTCAATACCTGGAACACCGATCTTACCAGGGCTATCAACACGATCGCTCCCAAGCACCCTTGCCATCCCGCCCCAAATCGGAGGCCCTGGTTCACGCCAGAGCTGAGGAAGATGAAGCGGGTTGGATGACGGCTAGAGCGCAGGTGGCGGAAGACTCGACTCTTATCCGACAGAACTCGCCATAGGAACTTTCTTCGTTCCTACCGGGAGGCAATACATGCAGCGAAGAGAGCCTTCTCCTCTGCACGTATTGCGTCTGCAGAGTTCCGTCCAGCAGAGCTGTTTAAGGTGGTGAGGGAAATGACGCAGGTGCCCCCTGCGCCAAATCCCTTACTTAACCTGACGACGGCCTGCTGTGACGCGTTTAACAACTTCTTTGCAGACAAAATCTCTCAGATAAGAGCCGACTTAGATGCCACCGTTGAAACAGAGTCGACAGGCGAGGCGTCCAGTGACTCCGCCGATGTAGTCATACTAGATCAGTTCCAGTCTGTGAGTACTGATGACGTGGACAAGCTGCTTGGTAAGGTGAGGAAGACAACTTGCCCTCTTGACCCTTGCCCATCATGGCTGGCCGTCCGGGGGGGGATGCATTGATGAGATTCCTCACGGATATCATCGGTGCATCCTTCAGGGAAGGATATGTTCCATCTTGTTTAAAGGAAGCGGCGGTTAGGCCGCTCCTGAAAAAACCTTCCCTAGACCCCCTGGATATGAGGAATTATAGGCCAGTGTCATTGCTGCCATTCTTGAGCAAGGTGATCGAGAGGGCGGTTGCCCTTCAGCTCCAAGCTGTCTTGGATGAAACCGATTATCTAGACCCATTTCAAACCGGCTTTAGGACAGGCTTTGGGGTTGAGACCGCCATGGTTGCCTTGACCGACGATCTGCGTCTGAGCATTGACAGGGGGAGTGTGACCCTGTTGGTGCTCTTAGACCTCTCAGCGGCTTTTGACACTATAGATCACGGCATCCTCTTGGACCGCCTGAAGGGGTTAGGCATCGGGGGCACTGCTTTGCAGTGGTTCCGGTCCTTCCTCTCGGGCAGGTCTCAGAGGGTGCTGCTCGGGGACTGTAGCTCCAGTAAGAGGTACCTCACTTGTGGGGTTCCTCAGGGGGCTATTTTGTCCCCGATGTTATTTAACATCTATATGAAGCCGCTGGGTGAGATAATACGGAGTCATGGTGCTGGGTGTTATCAGTACGCTGATGACACCCAAATCTATTTCTCCGTGTCTCGTTCGTCGGCCTCGAATTCTGATGGCATCTCTTCTCTCAATGAATGTCTTCAGGCGGTAATGGGCTGGATGAGGAAAAACAGACTGAAACTGAATCCAGACAAGACGGAGGTGCTCATGGTAGCGGCCCCGAAACCAAGAATTGGGTTGCAACCTCCAGTCCTGGATGGGGTCACACTCTCCTCCAGTGACTGTGTTCGCAGTCTGGGGGTGCTCCTTGACTCGTCGTTCCTGATGACAAATCAGGTAAATGCGACGGTCAGGAGTGCCTGTTATCAGCTTCGGCTGATACGCCAGCAGCGCCCTTTTCTGGAAGTAAGGGATCTCGAGACTGTTGTGCACGCGCTGGTAACCTCACGCCTTGACTTCTGTAATGCACTCTACATGGGGCTACCCCTGTGCTTGACTCGGAAATTACAGCTGGTTCAAAATATGGCAGCCAGGCTTGTCTCAGGAACATCTAGGAGGGACCACATCACTCCCGTTTTGAGGTCCCTCCACTGGCTGCCTATCAGCTTCCGGGCCCAGTACAAGGTGTTGGTTATCACCTTTAAAGCCCTAAATGGCTTGGGTCCAAGCTATCTCAGGGACCGCCTCCTCCCGTACAATCCTCCCCGCACTCTCCGGTCCTCTGGGAGGAACTTACTGCAGCCTCTAAAATCTAGGCTTGCGGCGACCTCCCAGAGGGCGTTCTCTGCTGTCGCCCCCAAACTCTGGAACGACCTGCCGGATGAGATCCGTCAGATAACATCATTAGACAGCTTTAAAAAGGCGGTCAAGACGGATCTCTTCCGGCAGGCCTTTCCAGATTAACCATCCCGGCCCAGATTCCCTGATTCCTCCCGTGGCCCCATCTTAGTGATGGTTGAGGATCAACAGAGGGACATCAGGGTTTTTAGTTTTTAAATTATTGTTTTATGCATTGATATTGTGTTTTAATATGTTATACTGTTTAATACTGTCTTAAGGGGGGGAGGGATAAGGTGTTTTTAATTGTTATATTTTACATTTTACTGCTGTTAACCGCCCGGATTGGTTTGCCATAGGGTGGTATACAAATAAATAAAAAATAAAATATTATTAAATACAAAAATAAATATTATTATTATTATATAGATTTCTGCACCTCTATAGGGTTTTCTCCTTTCTTTTAAATGTGTGTGGAGTCCTTTAAGTTAGCGTAGGAATATAGAATTGACCCAGCTACCTGTCCCTAACAGATTTCCTCGCGTGAAAAAAAATATTAAATGTTTGATTTAAATTTTTGAGTCCACCAACATTCATGGGGATTAGGCAATTTGCACAAATGGAGATTATACCAACATTTGCTTCATTGTGAAGTAAATAATAAAAAAGTGCACCTCTCTACTTTTAAGTATATCCCAAAGGCAGAACTTTTTCTGATGCTACGTTACATAAGACACTATAGAAGCCTTTAAAAGGCTTAATGGAGGGATAAAATCTGAAGCAGGGGCTAAACACAATGACCTATTCCGCTTTATAATTCTGTTAATCGAAGACAGACAGACAGAAAAAGAAACGTGAGCAAAGGGCAGTGCATACTAGGAGAATCATGCCTATCTCCCTCCCCAGAAAAAGGAGTGATTTTTTTTTCAGGCTGTGAATATAAAAGAGAGTGATTGAAGTGAACTAAGAGCTTGTCTCTGTCCCAAGCTTGTGAATCTCCTCTTGTTACATAATCTACCTCTGCTTTAGCACTTATTCTCTTTGTAGTTAATGCTGGCTGCTGCTTTGAATGTCATACTGTGCCCCTCTGTTGTTCTCTCAGAGTCTTCTCCTCTTTCTTCTTGCCTTGTGGCATGTCTTCACTCCTCTCTGCGAGGTTGCCATAGAAATGCCCATCCAGATGTTTCAGCACAGATAAAACAAAATGACAGTCATTTCAGGATGAATCACAGAACAATCATGTATGTGCACTGTTATTAATGGTCTGTTTTGAAAAAAACAAACAGAATTCCAAACAGGAGCCTGTGTGTTTTGTTCTCTAAAGTTTGGGGTTTGTGTTTGTACCTTTTTATTTTCTTTAGAGCCATTATTTGTAAATAGCATCCTTGTCTGAGGCATGACAACTTGGCGAGTCTGTTTTATCTTTCTTCTGCAGGACTCCTTTGAAACAGCCAAGGAAACAAACTCTGGTTTTCATTGAAAAGAAAGACAACAAGCCAAGGAAAATATATTCAGGGTCTTCGGCATTCTCTCCTGCCTCCCTCCCTCCCAGTCCAGAAGAGCCTTGCTGGATTGGGCCACAGCCCTTGTTGTCCAGATTCCTGTCTCACACAATGAACCTCCCATTGCTTATGGGCATCTTCAGCAGAAGACAAATGCAAAACCATCACCTAGGTCTTATTCCAGAATAAGACCAAGTGAAGAAAGGCCCCTGTTCCTGCAAATGACATTGGGTATTTTTCCACTGCAGCCCTGGGTTTAAGAAGATCCGGATCTAAGGAATGGGTACATTTCTTAATCTGGATCTAGTAGATCCGGATTAAGGGAAACACCAAATGTGTTTCCACAGGAGGTGTAGCACTCATTAGAAATGGGTGCTAACACCCCTGCTGTGGAAACAGCTTTGCACCCATCTGGGGAATCCGGATCGACCCACAAGGGGTTGGTCCATTACCCCAGTTTTTTTGGGGGGGGGCAGTCTTTGAAGCAACTTTGAAGTGATTTCAAAGTGACTTCAAAGCCAATGTTGGGGGGTGTCAAAGGTGCATCCCCTCCCTCTAGCCTCCTTTGGACCCCATTGCCTGTTTCCAGTGGAAACAGGCTCCCTTTAATCCGGATTTTCTGGCAGAAGACCCCATTGTAGACCCCATTAATGGGGTCTACAGAAAATGCGGATTAAAGGCCAAAAAGATCCGAATTTCCCCCACGGCACTGGAAACAATCGGGTTCAAGATGGGTGCCGTAGTGGAAATGGGATCATCTGGCTCACAGCCAAAAGGTACAAAAATGGGTGCAAAAATGGGTACAATTGACAGTGGAAAAACACCCCTTGAGAGGCATCTTGCACATCCCTCCAGCCTGGAGGAAGTACCTAGGCATCCATGCTAGTAGCCATGAACGCACCTATCATCTATGTATTTGTCTCACACCAATCAGGTACAAGCTTCATTTTTCATTTTGGCTGATTGAAGAGAGGTGTTTTGTTTTGTCTTAAATGATTTACATGTCTCAGCTGCTCGAATCTATCTCCCCCTTCCCTTCCCAATCATATCATCAGCAATTAACATTTGTTGGGTTGGAAGGGACAAAATGGGGTCAGAAAAAATTGGGGAAGTGCCAAGACAAACGTGATTCTTTCACTGTTTTCTGCAGATCTGCAGTGGTATCTGTGTTTCCTTTTTTGCATCAGGTCAGTCAGAATCGTCTTCTGAAGGGCCAGTGCTGAGGTTAATGATGGTGAGAAAAGGCTCCTGGAGAAAATTGTCACCTAATTGTTCTGACTACTCTTGTCTTTTTCCACACTTTTCAATGTTTTAATGAGATGTTTTATGTAAATCAAACTTGTTATCAAAGTTTTAATCATTAGGACTTTGTATATTGTTGTTGCTGTTGTTGTTATTTATATCCCGCACTATTCCCGTAGGTTACAAGTTTCAAAACAGCAGGTTAAAACAGTAATATCCATAAAAACACTTAAAAACAAGCAAACAATGAACAAAAAATCAAGCATATTTATTTAAAAACAGAAAACAAAAAACCCTATTCTAAATATTAAAATACTAATATCTACGGGCGGGGCGGGGGATGGTCACATTAGCCAAAGACCAGGGCAAAGAGGCACGTCTTTACCACCTTTGTAAATGTATACAGGGAAGGGGCATGATGCACTTTGAGGGGAAGACTATTCAATAACCTGGGGGCCATTACTGAAAAGGCCCTTTTCCGAGTGCCCACCCACCTCACTACTGAGGGTGGTGGGACAACCAGGAGGGCCTCACCTCCAGATCTCAAGGAATGGGCAGGTCAGTAAGGGAGAAGGTGTTTCTTCAGATATTTGGGCCCCAAATCATTTAGGACCTTGTAAGTCAGAGTTAACACATTGAATTGGGCTCAGTAGTGAATTGGCAACCAATGCAACTCTTTTAAGACCAGCATGATGTGCATCTGGCTAGTTGTTCCAGTCAGCACCCTGGGGGCTGCATTTTGCACTAGCTGCAACTTCCGAACCATTTTCAAGGGCAGCCTCACATAGAGTGCATTACAGTTGACCAGTCTAGAGGTTACCAGAGCATGGGTAACTGTGGCTAAGTCGTCTCTGTCAAAAAAAAAAAAAAAAAAAAAAAAGGCTCCATTTGTCACAGCAGCTGTAGTTAGGAGTAGGCACCTGAGCTTCAAGTGTTAGTGCAGAGTCCAGGAGTACCAGCAAGTTTGGCACCTGTCCCTTCCAGGCTATTGCAACCCCATCAAGGACAGAGTGTCTCCCAACTACATGGACCCAAGACCCTGTGACACACAGCATTTCTGTCTTGTCTGGATTCAGCTTCAATTTATTGGCTCTCATCCAGCCCATTATTGCCTCCAGACACCTGTCAAGCACTTCAACCACCTCTCCTGATTCAGATGGCACAGAGAAATAGAGCTGGGCATCATCCGCATATTGATAACACCTCACTCCAAATCTCCTGAGGACCTCTCCCAGTGGCTTCATGTAGATGTTAAATACCATAGGGATAGGATAGACCCGGGGAACCCCACAAGTGAGTTCCCAGGGTGTCGAATCAGTGTCTCCCACACCCACTATCTGAGATCGGCTCTAGAGATAAGAGCGGAACCAATGCCAAGCACTACCTCCAACTCCATAGCTTCTCCAAAAGGATACTGTGGTCAATGGTATCAAATGCCACTGAGAGGTCCAGAAGAACCAACAGGGCAGCATTTCCCCTGTCTTTCTCCCAGAGGAGGTCATCAACCAGGGTGACCAAGGCAGTTTCTGTGCCATAACCAGGTCTGAAGCCAGTTTGGAATGGGTCTAGATAATCAGCTTCTTCCAAGCAAGCCTGCAGTTGGAACAATGACAGCCCTCTCCAGAACCTTGATTAGAAAAGGTATGTTAGCCACCGGGTAATAGTTGTTAAATCTTCCAGACCCAGGGAGGCCCTCTTCAGGAGCGGGTGCACCACAACTTGTTTCAGGGGTGGTGGAACCACCCCCTCCCTCAGAGAGGAATCCACTACTTCCTGGATCCACCCAGGGATACCTTATCCGCTAGCCTTTCTCAACCAAGAAGGATCTAGAGAGCATGTCATCGGCCACATTCCCACAAGCAGCTTGACCACATCCTCAGGCCACAATAATTGATACTGATCCAAGCAAACTGGACCAGACAGTTCTCTGGACACCTCGGTTGGACTTTGTCCATCTAATCCCCTACGAATCTAAGTGACTTTATCCTCAAAGTACTTCACAAATTTGTCACAGCAGATATTACTTGGCCCTGGCTCATGCTTCTTTGAGCTTGATTTTATCAAGCCATTTACTACTCTAAAGAGCTCTGCTAGATGACTACTTGAGGATGCAATGGTTGCGGAGAAAAAATATTTTTTTTGCCACCGTCACTGGCATGATAATGTGCTCTGACCCATGTTTGGTCAGACTCACAGTTGGATTTATAACATCTGCACTCTAGCCATGTACCTTCCTGTTTCATGGCCTATAGCTCCATAGAATACCAAGGAGCTTTTTGGGCTCTACAAGCATGCCAAGGACACTTGGGAGCAATCATGTCACTAGCCCTGCTCATCTCCCAATTCTAGAGAGAAACCAGGGCTTTGACAGGAGCACCAGTAATGCCAACTGGAAAATCCCCCAGAGCATTCAGGAATCACTCAGATTCCATAAGTCTCTGGGGGCGGGCCATCTCAATAGGTCCCACTTCCCCACAGAGGGGAGTTGCCATAGTAAGTCCAAACCTCACCGGCAAATGAACCATCCATGACAATGGGCTATCAGCCAGCCCTCCTATCAACGGATCCTCACCAGTCCACTGTGAGGCAAAAACCAAATCAAGGGTGTGGCCTGCTGTATGAGATGGGTCAGATACAAACTGAGACAACCCCGTGGTTGTCATGGAGGCCATGAAAAGCTGAGCTGGTTCACTGAGCATAGCCTCAGTGTGGATGTCGAAATCCCCTAACACCACCATGGCAGGGGCTTCCAACACCATGTCTGAGACCACCTCAGCCACCTCAGATAGAGAGGATGCTGGGCAGTGGGGTGAACGGTACACCAGCAGCATCCCTATTCTGTCTCTCTGGCCCAACAACAAGAACAGTCCTTCATCCTCCTTTACAGAGCAAATTGGCTATCTGGGGAGTGAGATGGAAATCCAATGCACCACAGCAACCCCCCTCCCCTTTCCTCTGGTCTCAAACAGTGCTGCACTGAGTATCCTGGAGGACAAAGCTGGGTTAGTCCAGGCCCACCCAGTTCATTCATCCAGGTCTCTGTTATAGACAAATAAATATTATTATTATTATTATTATTATACCCTGAATGCTGACTGCTGTTTTATTTCAGACTGATCTGATGTTCAAAAGTTCACCATTAGAGAAGGGAACTGGTTGGCAGGCCTCTCCAAACTGCAGGTTGGGAAGCAGAACAAAAGGCGTGATAGCTTCAAAACATCTGACACCCCTTCTCTTCTGTCTCTTCTCCCTCCCAACTCCATATCTCCCCCTGCCCATCACTACTGAAATAATAGCCCCTCCCCCTCCTACCTGGTATTGAGACATGATCTCTCTTTCTCACTCTGTCTCTCTCTCTCACACACACACACCAAACATGTAAAACAATAATAATGGTATAGCACATTCATTCATCAACACACACACACATACAGCACACTAGTACACACAAGCAAAAACTGCCCAAACACACACAAGATACACACCCCTCTCCTATCTTCCCACAGTTAACTCTTGCAAGCAGATCAGAAGAGTCCAGGATGCTCAGGTGGAATTTAAGTGTTCTCTCCTTCCCCCCATAGTTAACTCTTGCAAGCTTTGATACTCTTGAATTATGCTGTGATCAATATATAGCTTGAAGAGCTCAAAATGAGGCTGGTAGTCTGTGATTTGTTTCCATCCACTCTGTTTATATGTTTATAAATACATGCTACCTGCTGTGCGACCTTAGTGTGGTAGAAAGGCTATAAATGAAATTAAAGCTGCATTAAGACGGGATGAAAATAGTGCCATTATGGTGCTGCTATGGTGAGGTTACCTCACATATTGTAGGCAACCCCACCACAATCCTACTTTTTCATCCCTAAAAAGTGCTAAAAATTGTTGCTGGAAAACTCAGCACCGATAGAGGGTTTTCCTACAGTAGCACTTTCTAGTGATGGACTTACTGTGGTGTATGATCCCTTAGATTGAGTCTCGCCTTTTTTACCACCTTTATTGTCTTTAGTCTTTAGGTAAATATTTAAAGGTTAAAAGTCCCTATGCATAGGACCTCTTCTCCTGGATGTTCCACTGGAGATGCTGAAGGAATAAACTTTACTTGTCCTCTCAGGAGTCGTTACAGTGTGGGGGTTTGCCTGAAGTGTAATGCTTAGGGATATGCACAAATACTCATACCATTCAAAGTTTATGTGAATTTAGCCGAATTCAGACATTCAAATTCAAATCAAATGTTGGCACATTCAAAGACTGACATTCAAATTAAAATCATGGGGTTTGTATGCATTCGTATGGGATTTGTATGGGATTGCACATTTGTGCTGAATACGAATCCTGCCACATTCGAAGGGTATCTATTTGAACAAATACATTTTTTTTCTTGCATTCGATTCAATACAAATTTTAAAAAAAATTGTGCACACCCCTAATAATGCTGTCTCCTTCTGGAAGGAGCAGCAATCAGTCCATCATTCATGTGTGGAGGCTGAAACAGCCGACAATACATGTGTGGAGGTGGTCATGTGCACATTGGGGAATTCATGGTAGCCGAATTACCTGGACTGCACATAACTCAAATTGTAGAAAAACAGCTCTGGGGCCAGCATTGCCAGGACATTGTCAGGGGCAATATCCTTCAATAACGTTCTATAAGAACATAAGAACATGAGAGAAGACTTGCTGGATCAGGCCACAGCCCATCTAGTCCAGCATCTTGTCGCACACAGTGGCCCACCAAATGCTCATGGGCATCTCAAGCAGAGACAAGGACAAACCCTCTCCTGCTCTTGAGTCCCAGCAGATGGCCTTAGAAGCACCCAGTTCCTCCCTCCCCCCTCAGCCTGAAAGACACACCTAGGCATTCATTCTAGTAGCCATTGATACATCTGTCGTCCATAAATTTGTCTAACCCTACCTTAAAGCCATCCAGACTGGTAGCTGTCACCACCTCTTCCGGCAGCACATTTCATATATTATATTGGTACACAGTCTGAATTCATTTTTTTTTAAAACTCAAAACCTTTTGTAGTTTCAATGAAATGTTTTGCATTTGCTGTAGTCCTATATGATATAACCTTGTCTACCCACACGTTATGATTAACTTTGTTTTTGTTTTTAGGCGTCTCCAAATGCAAAGCTGTGAAGACAGTGACAAGGAATTATTAATTAGATTGAGCAAATGCATGAATATCACTCAAAAGTTGTTTGACAGCCCTAACCCTAATAATCAGGGTCAGATAGAACAGTGTGAAGCCATGGGAGATATGTGTTGGCCACCGAGTGCAAACATGTAGAAGCAGCAAGTGAAATGTGTGGATGAACTAACCATCACAGCTACTTTTCCCTCAAGGTTGCCATGGATTTTCTCTTCTCAGATGTGATATGAAAGGAGCAGGTTTAATTACAAGAGCCCCCTCTTTGCAGTTTCTTAGAAGAGTCAAGTTTATGAAAGGTTGGTATGCTATGGTAATTGGGATCACAGCCAAAATAGGTATCTTCTGTAGTTAATGATAAAATAGTATAAATTAATCATCTGTTAGTTGACCAAGCTGTCAATGCACATAAAAACAATGCAGCTTAATCTCTTGTGCTATGCTGAGGGTCATTTTGTGAATCATTGTGGCAAAACCATCCCAACATACAACATGCACACATACATATGCAGAATTTGTGTGTGTGTGTGTGCGCGCGCCTTTAGAGAGAAGTTACATCACCATGATAGGGTATTTCAAAGACTTACTACTTGCTCCCAACCAAGGGGTTGGGTGCACCATGTCTCCATGTCTCACTTGCTTTTATACACATATTGAAAGTGAGGGATGTTAGAAATGGCCTAGAAGTGGATCATCTGAAGAAGAGGAGGAGGAGTTGACTTTTCTACCCCGCTTTCCTCCCCCATTTAAGGGGACTCAAAGCTTTCTATTCTTCTCCCCACAACAGACACCCTGTGAGGTAATTGGGCCTGTGAGAGCTCAGAAGAGAGCTGTGACCAGCCCAAGGTCATGGAGGAGTGTGGAATCAAACCTTGTGACTATGAGATATAAGTCTGGCACTCTAACCATAAGATACAACTGGCACACGAAACAAGACAAGCAAGACAAAAATACTTCCATGAGCAGAGCAGGCCTGTCAAGTTGTTCTAAATACTTCTGTGTGCCTGCAGAGTGGTGGAGCCAGCACCTGAGATCAAGGGGGGGGGGGGTTCCACTGTCACTAGAAGTACCCATTAAGTACCCATTAATGGGTACTTAATGGGTACTTCTAGTGACAGTGGGGAAAATACCCAAGAGGCACCTTCAATACCCTTTATCTTCCTCTGCAGGAAAACACTTCCAAGAGTATATGACAGCTCGTGGACTCCATCAAAGGAGCAGCCCATCTCCACAGGTACCTTGAGCATGTAGATACCACATTACTGCAGCCTCCACCAGATGTCTTCTGGCATTCATGTGGATGCAGTCAGTGAGAGAGACAGAGAGAAGGCAACTTACATCAGTAAAAAACACAACAAAGCAGAAAGTATCACAAAAGCCATGTTAGCTAAGAACAAGCTGTCTCTGAAAGTGAGAGACTGCCAAAATTAATCATGGAGTCATCAGAGTTCTATCCTATTGTCTACATGTTGAGGGTAGTTTGAGGATGCATTCCATTTCAGATGTAAGTCACTGACCATTCCTGCACTGGGACTTTTTCCAGAATAGGGACCTTCCTTTCACATGCTAGCGCAGATCCTAGCAGACCATGGCATGGAGATGGTAGGTGTCTATTCAGGGATATAATCCAGAATAAGTCCTATTGATAGTAGGACAGCTGTTCAGAATGAGTTCTATATTAATGTGAATAACAAATCTGACCACACTGCATTTATTGGATTATAGACACATTGGCCAACCCTGAGCTGCAGCATTCATGAAGAAGAGAGGGAAAACTGACTTAGGCTCTGAGCCAATGGATAGAAGCAAGGTGCTAGCTATAGATTAGCCCCTCCTGGTTTCAAATATGTTTTTCAAGCATAAATAGAGCTTGGGAGTTTGGTATCACCGATCTTGGCACTTACTCAGTTTGGTCTCCCAAGAAAAAGTACAATAAGCCAAATAAAATGTGTCTGGGGTGTGCTTTATTCCAGATAATCCAAATAATGTGGAAGGAATAAGTAAGTAATGTCTGAATGAAGTTTTGTCCCCTGTGATCCGGTGCAACAAAAGAGCTGGTCAGTGGAGATGGAACAATCAGTCCTGCTATTAATAATTAATCAATCAATCAATCAACTAACTAATTAATTAATTAAAGGGTTATAAAGAATTAATTAAAACCCAAATTCCTACAAGAGGATATTGCCCTTAGGTTTGCATTCAAGGTGACACCAATTGTCTCCCCTGCTGCTTAAATAGCTGCCTGTCCCACACAAAACAGTCCAGGTAAGATGACAGAGCTTCAAGCAGTCTTGGACTTCACAGCTCCAGCCTTTGGTAGATGTTCTGACCTTTAGAAAGGGAAAAGAAAGGAAAGCAGCTTCAGGTTCTGGGAGATGTGTGAATGTTTTTAAGGCTGTGGCGGTGAGCGGGTGAAGGGGGCTTGAGTTGCCACTGCTGCTGTGTGCTCTGGGCAATGGGGAGAGGAGGGGAAAGAATTGCTGGCTGCCTGGTGCCACCCAGCCACCCAGCTAGGCTCCATGAAGGGGTCCGTTATGGGTGGTGCATTCACGCCAGGAGGATGAGGGCAGGGCAGCCCTGAAAAGTGGCTTTTAGAAAGTAGGCACTTTAGTCCCCCCTTGAGTCATGTACGCCACATACATTCCTCAGAATCCGGATCAAACGCAATTAAGTTGAAAGTAATGGGATCAGGCAAATTTGCGTTTGCATCCGGTTCTATTGTTTTGGTTTAGGGAAACCGTATTAAGCTTCTAATGGGAATGCAGCCTTGGTGAAGTTGTAATTGATACAGATGCAGAAAATCCTTTAGAAAGGTTGGGACAATTGAAATTAATAACATGAGGCCTTTTCTGTACTGGTCTTATTCCAGATTATATCCCAGAATAGAGATCTGCTATCTTCATGCTGGGACCTGCCACAGCCTGCACCAGCATTCTGGGATATAATCTGGAATAAGGCCCAGTGCCAAAAGGGCCAAAGTCTTGATGGATCTAGCCAAATGGTCCATCTTCTGGTATTATGGAAACAGGAAATCCAGTCATTTTATCCACAGTGGGTCTAACTGTGTAATCCTCTGTTTAGTGGCCCCTTATCATGTTTTGTTCCATTAAAAAAAATTCCAGATGCTTTCAACAGATTTCACACTCACACACACACACACAAAGTTAAAAAGCAGAGTTGCTAATAGAAAGAAAGGAGTGGGGAGAAAGAGGGAAGGGAAGGAAAAGAACAGAAAGAGAAAGGAAAGGAAAACCAAAAAGTCCCACTATTACACAAACATCCAAAGATCTAAAAACAGCAGGAATATTTTTTAGAGGACTTTGGGATATTTTATTTCATTGGTTTCTGCTTTAAAGACTTTCCCTACTTTTGAATAATTTGAACTGAAAGAAAGACTCACCTGCAATCTTTAATGAAATAAATGATCCCCCCGCACCTCTAGTTCTTCCAACTAATAGTGCACCCTGCTTTGCATTTATCTTATCTGTTTTATTTTTAGATTGCCTTTCTATTTGATATCCTATATTTAGAAAGTGTGTCTAGCTACCTGCGTGTTCCAGCTCATTTCAGTAATTCATGACGTATTGAATGACATGACATGATGTGACATATTTCAATCCTCCCCCCCCTCCTCCAAGAGCAGAAAAAAAGTCAGTGTAAGGTAGGTGATTGACTATAAGAAGTGGAAGAAGGCAGACAGCGTTGTGGTAGATAAATGGCTGTCTGGGAAAAGGAGTAGAAGAGACAGGTGGCTGTGGGATTTTGCACGTCTGATGATGGAGATGAGACAGTCTCACTAGAAGTCATGCTTAGATTTTAATGAATCCCCCTTTGATCTCCTGCTGATACTAGATGAATCAATCAGTGCAATTGGAAGGCAGCTGGGACAAAAAGGGAGCAGGGAAGCGGGTATGGAAGAGGGTACCCATAGTATGAGGGGGGGGGGGTGATTTCAGCACAGACCAGCAATTATGAAGAACTGTGTTATAGCCAAACAAAAATGAATGCTAATTGCACATTAAAATGCCCATGTCCTACACCACAGTAAGAGGCAAGAGATCGGCTTCTACAGACTGCTGGCCTATCGAGTGCTCCAGTTCACACACTTTCAGCTGCTCCTGGCCGTGAAGACATTAAGGCCACAGAACCATGGGCCAATTCACACTTGGCCTCATAGTATGCAATTAGTTAACATCTGGGCAGGTGCATCTTCACTTACAGGAGGCATCCACAGCCTAGAAATGCCCCCTTTCTGCCCAAATGTTGACCTATTGCAAACTAGTGGTGGTGCATGAAACCTTATAGGCACACTAACCTAACATGACCGGAAACTTACCTGGAAGTGTCCAGTGGTGAGCATCTGCATTGTTTCCAGCCACATTGGCCATCGGAGCTCCCGCACAAGTGTGCTGGCAGCTCAGATGGCCCCCTGATGCGACTGTCCTCGCACCCAGCATCAGGATCACTGTAGCAATGGTGCTGGCACATTCACAGTCACATAGGATTCTGGGACCAACATCACGGTGCCCTGTGGAGGATCAGACATACGACCGGATGCAGGTAAGTAACCAACAATGTGTGGGCTAGGCTATAATGTACTAGCACTTGCAAGTGTGAGTGCTAGTCAACATTAGTCTGTCATGCACCTTTCCAATGTTAGTCTGTCATGCAAGTGCAAAAATTCCCCTTGAGTGGCTCTGCTCTGAAATGTTTCTCTGTGGACAGAAAAATAGCTTTTTCCAAATTGGCCTTTTCCCTGTGCTCTGTAAAACATGAAGCACTGTAAGGTAAGTATACTTGGCACATATAGGGTGCTTCCACACAGGCCCTTTAACACCCATTAAGCACACATTCCAATGTGCGCCTCCGCACACGGGTCACTAATTAGGACACTTCCGGTGAGGGGTGTCCGCACAGCGAACCCGTTTTTAATGCGGATTTCGGCGGCAAAACCGGATTGCTGCTGGAGCGTCCACATTAGCGGGGGCAAAGTAGCACACTTCTGGTGGGTGCGTCCGCACCTATCCGGACTTAATGTGTGCCTAATGGGTGTTTCTTGCACACCACATATCAAGTGGTTTTGCGCTGTGAATCCGCATCCATTTCAGATGCAGCCGCACAGCGCAAGTGTGCTAACCCATGGCCCTCCCCCGGCTCGCCATGATTGGCTCCCCGGAGCCAAGCATGGCAAGCCATGGGGCTTCTACCTTTCGGCTCGCCCTCACCCCAGAAGTGGTGGATCACCGCTTCTGGAGCAAGGGTGAGCTTCCCAAAAGCCTGCCCTAGCCCACCCTGGGGGAAGCGCGGTGGATCCCCTCCTTACCTCGTCAGCGTCTCCCTGAAACTGAAAGCAGGAACCCAGGATGCAGCGCGCATGTGTCCTGTGCGCCCCCTGATTACCCGGTGTGCAAGTCAGGGCAGCGCGCCTGTGCAGAGCAGCTTCTGAGGGCAGGGGCTGCCAGGCGCAGCCCCGGCCACTCAGGAGGAGTGCAGGACGCAGGCACGCTGCATCCTGCGCACCTGCTTTCAGTTTCAGGGTGACGCTGACGAGGTGAGGGGAACCGCCGTGCTCCCCCCAGGGTGGGCTAGGGCAGGCTTTGGGGAAGCTCGCCCTGGCTCCAGAAGCGTCGATCCGGCATGTCTGGCCCGAGGGCGAGCCGCGGCAGCGAGGTCCCCTAGCTCACCAGGCTTGGCTCCGGTGAGCCAATCTTGGCGGGTTGGGGAAGGGCCCTCCGTCCCGGATTGGAGGCGGGTGCCGTGCATCCGCACAGCACCCACCTCCAATCCGGATCATCACCGCATGTGTGGAGGCACGAGCGCGGGGTTGATACGCAACTCTTAGATGTGGATCTACCCCTTTAAACCGGATCTACCGGGCACCCGGAGATATTAAAACTGGTTCCCCTGGGAGCCGGTTTTAATAAATCCGGGTGCAACGGATCCAGTTTTATTTGCCCCTGTGCAGAAGCACCCATAGAGTGGTAGAGAAGTAGGAACTGGGTTCAAAATTCTTCCTACTCCTCTGCTGTTCTAGGGTGCTGATACATAAAAGAAGATGTCCTGAGGGTGCAGAGCATGCATGTTCTCTATCCTTGGATTCCTCCAGCATATCCACAGATATGCAGTCCCTGCACAGACAGTTCAATCTCACGGCATGACAAAGGCCCCATGCTGACCTTGAGTGAAACACAGAACCAGGCATAACTGGCATAAGTGGAGCTGATGACGTATAACTGGGGCATGTTTTGTTGCTCAATTCAATTATCTTTTTGATCTGTATTCTTTATGTAAAGGAAACACAACCAAATTCATTTGATGCCTAGGTTTTGCCCTTTTTACACAAGGACGGAGTCATAATCTTTGGTCATATTTGTCCTTCTTGAGTATTATTTTTCAACATTTGCATTCCTTTCCTCTCCTTTTTTTTCTCCTTCCTTCCCCTCCTCTGAAATGAGATATCTAACATGAAACATACTATTTACATCAGAATATATATCCTCCCACACACTTTTATTATCCGTAGCTTTTCTAACGTCTTCTAAAATTATTGTGTAGAACAGGATGAGTGATGAAGTCCTTTAGCTATGCATAGCATTTTAATATCACTTAATTTCACCCAGACTGCAGCTATTATATTATTTACCCATGTATGCACACACTAAAGTCAGGAGAAAGAGGAGAAACCTTAGCATGTATATCTGCCCTTACTGATTTTATATTTTGAGATGTAATGGGCTCATTTTAATTAACCTCTCATCAGTTTAATTTATTTTTTTCCCTTCTACCCATTTAGATACTTTGTAATAAGCACATCTGTGAATCGCTTTCCTCTCATTCCCAACACTTTCTTATTCAGTGAATGGTTTGCTCCGTATTGTAATGGTCCCCCTGGCAAATTAATGTCTTTGCATAAGGATAGTATTTAGCGGGGACTCCAGTCTTTCAGCTCTTTCTGTTATCTTCCCATTCAGAAGACGCTTCTTGGCTGTAGTCTTATAATAATAAATTATATCCTAAACAATAAAGAATTAAACACCAGCAGCAATATTCTGGTTTACTGGGCATTTATCTAAAATAAATAAGTGAACTATTGACTAATGAGGGACAATTTCTATCTCATTGCATTGTATTTTGTACCTATTCCTTCTTTGCTTAAAAATATAAGAAGAGTCCTGCTGGATTAGGCCACAGCCCCATCTAGCCCCACATCCTGTCTCACACACTAATTACTTATGGGCTTCTTAAGCAGAAGATAAAGGCAAAACTTTCACTTGTTCTGAACTTCCTGCAAATGGCATTTAGGCATCCTGCTGGTCTCTCCAGCCTGGAGACAGTATCTGGACATACATTCTAGAAGCCATTCATACACCTGTCCTCTAATTCTTTCCTAAAGCTATCAGGGGTGGTTGTAAGCCAGTTTGGTCTGGTGAGGGAGCCGGACTCTTACCTGGGAATACCGGGTTTGATTCCGCACTCCCCCATGAAGCCAGTGGGGTGACCTTGGGCTAGTCATAGCTCTCTTCTGAGCTCTCACAGCCCCACCCACCTCACTGGGTGTCTGTTGCGGGGAAAAGAACAGAAAGCTTTGTTAGTTGCTTTGTGTTCCCTTAAATGGGTGAGAAAAGTGGGGTAGAAAAGCCAACTTGTCTTCTTCTAGAAAGCTCATAGTTGTGATCATAATTCTTCCCCAAGTCTCTTTATTTTCTCAACAACCCCGTAAGGAGATATGTCTGAGAAGGACTGACTGGTTTAAGACTGGTTTTCATGGTTGAATATGGATTTGAACAGTGCCACCACCACATATCTTCTAGCTGCTGTAATGAACTGAGCCTTTGCTTCTTCAGCATGTGGCTGGACTGGAGAGAGAGAGATTTTAGCCTTTTGCCTACTTTTCATTGCCTTTTCCATGGTTGATGGTTTTTGGAAGCTTGTGGAAATAATTTGGAAGGCCACACTGAACCACCATAGACATTGTTAACCATATCACCTTGCCTGACACAAGCTATTAAATAACAAGGCCAATAGTGACCAGTGTGGTGACAGTCACACTACGCAAGACTTTTTGGTTATGGCCCCTGTTCTTTGGAATTCATTTCCAATTGAGACTTGGACCACTCCCTTGCTGACGTCATTTAAAAAAATAATCTAAAGTTATATTTCTTCACCTGTATCTTTGGAAATGCTTAATAGTGTAGCCATGGTCAATCCAGTATCTATCTGTCTATCTCCCTATGGCTGTGGTCACACTTAAAGTTTAATCCAGCTTCAGTCCCATTTCAGAGTGACAGAATACATCAGCAGAATGACAAACTTTTCCTTCAGTGTTAAATAACTCATAAAATTAACCTTTGGGATAGATAACGTGGAAAGAAAATTAGTGGTCACTTCACTGATGTGGGTTCTCTTGCTCTGAAGCTGGATTAAACTTTAACATTGTTTTATAAAGTTTTGATATATGTGTATTTTAAATGTTGTGAGCCGCCCAGAGACCCTAGGGTATGGGGCGGGATATAAATATAAATATAAATAAAATAAATAAAAAAATAAGTATGATCACTGCCTTCCTGCCTGTCTGCCTGGGACTGCCTGCCTGTCTCCTGTTTCTCTCTCCTGGGTGTATGATTGGTTGTTACTTCTGTAGTTGCTTAAATTATAAAGTACAGGCTTAAAATCCATAATAATTAATCCAAAGAAATAAATAAAGCCCTTGACATGCTGGTCTGCTTCCAACTGTTTCTATCACATAGGGATGTGCATGAATATTTGTAACATTTGAAATTTGTAAGAATTTGCCTGAATTCAGACATTTGAATTTGAATAGAATGTTGGCACATTCAAAGACTGACATTCCAATTTGAATCAAATGTTTTGATACATTTGTATGAAGCTTCGTATGCAATTTCTATGGGATTTGTATGGGGCTGTACATTCGTATCGAATTCAAATCCTACCACATTCGAAGAGGATCTATCTGGATAAATACACATTTTCTTGCATTCAATTCAATATGGACCGAATACCAAAATAAATAAAGTGTGCACATCTATACTATCTAGTGTTATTCAGGGAAGATCAACTGGCACTTCGGGATCTTCCAACAAATGCATTCACAGGTGCAATGAACAGGTGCAGAGAGGTTCCAGGTACTCCTACTTGCACCTGCCTATGGTGGCTACTACAGCTGGCTTCTCAGTTCAGTTTATTGCAACATAGCTAAATGCACCCTTCTTTAAAAGAAAAGATATACAAAGATTGCCCAATGAACCTTGCTCCCTGATAAATCTGCACAGAACTGTAGCTCTGGTGCTATGCCAGCCTTTTGTTCAAAATGTTTGCTAGCTTGCCACATCATTGTCCACTGACTGAATATAGAAGCCACCCTTACAAATAATCAGTGAAACCCATAACTTTGTGCCTCAGGCATTTCTTCCTTAAGTGAAACCATGCAATGGAGTTTTGCTGCAGACTCTTACGGACTCAGTGGGATTAACGCTTGCACAATTACCGCCGAGATGAATTATATGTAGAATTCCATTCAACCAGAACAGGGATTACGAGAATGAGCATATAACTTGCAGTAAGATTGATTTATGTTTGGGAGCTTTAAGCTTTCCAAAAGGGCAGTCACTGAGTCTATCACTTTATGGTGAATCCTGCTGGGATGGTGTTTGATAAGGACTCCTATCTCTAGACCAGTGACATCGCAGATACTTAAGAAAACATGTCATGCATTACAGAGGAGCAGCCAGGCTTAGTTGAAGGCAAACTGGGGGAAAGACTTGTTCAATCCAGAGGAAAAGATGAGATTAGAAGATTAGAGGGACCACGATAACAGAATACAAATAGATATAGAAAGAGGTCAGAAGCAGATGTTACCCAATCTTCTGAGAAAAAAATGTGGTGGGGAAAAAAACAAGGCTAGAATATTACTTAGGACCCAGAAAGACTGGAAGCCTTTAATTCTCAGGAGTCTTTGTCTTAGGATGTTTCTGAAGGTATAGAGTACAAAATATTATCTAGTGTTCAAGGTCACTGTTGTGTTTCTGGATCACAAACTCTCTGCCAATGTTCGTCCCTCCAAGTTTCTGTTAATGGCAGCAAGGCTTATCCAGAAACACCACTTGGTGTAACATAAAGATTTGTTGGGCTCCTTTGAAACTCAAAATGCACAGTGAATCCCTCTTTTTTCCAACACCCTGCAATTCAAGGAAGCCCAACAAATCTGCACAGAACACTTCCATGAGCTTCCATTTCCCCCAGTTCAATTTTAAATATATATATATTACATACTTCAAGAATACAATATCCCGTCCATAGCAAATTCAAATGGAATAAAAACATAACATACAACAAATATCTCTTGAGGAAAACTACCACTGTACAATGCATGTTCAGGTTCATCAATACTTCATTTTACAAAGGATTGAACGCAAAATAAGATTCATATATAATGGAACAAATAAGTATGTAGGGGTTTTCCGCACATACCGCCAAAAATGGATCTAAAAGATCTGTTTTCCAGCGGAATGTTTTAAAAAAGAATCTATCTCAAACAGAGACAGATTCTCGGAGGCCCCGCGCATCCATACACCCACGTGGCTGTGGCGGCAGCAGGGCCAGATTGGCATCCAGAGGCCCTGCCCAGCTGTCAAAGATGGAGAGTGCATGCTCTCCATTTGACAGCTGGGGCTGCCCACTGGACTCTGCCAATGGCTCCTTCAGAGCTGCCTTGGCGAGACCAGCAGCCGGGTTCTCTGGCTTCTCCCTCGTAAGAGAAGGGATGATCATCCCTTCTCTTGCCAGAGGAAGCTGCCACTGCCTCCCTACCCCACTGGGGGTCCCGTGCTCGTGCCCGCCACCTTATCTGGTTGCTGCTGGGTCCCTTCCCATTGGCCAGCCACCCCCGTGAGAGCACCTGAGAAATGGAGGCTGCAGCGCTTGCATGTGCAATGGACACTGACCCTGTCTCTCCCAGAGTCAGCCTGGCTTGCAAGGAGGAAGCCAGAGAACCCAGCTGTCAGTCTCGCCAATGGCGAAGGCCGGTGGGCAGGGCCAGCTGTCAAACAGGGAGCATGCGCTCTCCCTGTTTGACAGCTGGGAATGCTCCGGCAATCCGGCTCTTTGCCCGCCACTTTGCTCTCATTTGCTTCCATAACAGTTTAAGGGGAAAAGCCAGATGTAAGAACTGATTTTTTGGGTCTTACATCTGGGTCAGATTTCGGTGGCAAAACCGGTTTAAGCAACCGGTTTTGTGCACCAACCTGCGGATGTGGCATCCTCAAAGGAACACTAATTCCATTCCCTTTGCGGAAGCCACGTCTTAATCCTTCCCACATCTGGCTCTAATTCCATTTTTAGGCCATGTGCAGAAAGGCCCTAGAAGACATTTCTGGAATAGCTGCTCAGAGAGGTTGTCAAATTCCTTCAAATGGGTTCTTAACTGACTGGCCTCACATTCACTTCTGCTGGTAGGTGATCAGTTCATGGAGGATAGGGACATCAATGGCTACTAAAACAAATGCCTAGGTACTGCCTCTCAGTTGGAGATACAGGCAAGATATTTCTGAAGGACATTTGCAGGGAACTAAGAAAAAGGTTCTGCCTTTGCCTTATGCTTGAGAATGCTCAGAAGCAATTGGTGTGCTACAGTGTAAGTCAGGATGCAGGGTTAGATGGGTTGTGGCTCAAGCCAGCAGAATCCATTCATTGAGGACAGGTGTATTTGATGCCTATGTACCACCTCCAGGTTGGAGAGAGAGGCAGGATTCCTTTAAAGTCCATTTACAGGACTAGAAACAATGGGATGAAACTCCAAGGGAGTCAGTGCAGATTAGATATAAAGGAAAACTTCCTGACAGTGATAGCAATCAGTCAATGGAATAGGTTGCCATGGGAGGTGGTTAGCTCTTCTTTCCTGGAGGAGACACTCTCAAAGAATTCCAACAAGTTTGTAAGGCATGATTAACCTTTGCAGAAGCCATGCTGGCTTTTGTTCAGCAATGCTTGCCCGCCCCGCCCCCCCACGTGCACACTGATTTTGTCTTTAATGATGATTTCCATCATCAATTTTTTTTGTATTCAATTCGTATCAAATTGAATGCAAGAAAATTCGTATTTATTTGAATAAATCACTTTGAATGTGGTAGGATTCTAATACGATACAAATGTTAGATACGAATGGCATATGAATCGCATACAAATTCCATATGAATCTGTAAGGAAACTTCATACAAATATATGAAACATTCAATTCTAATTAGAATGTCAATATCTGAGTGTGCCAACATTTTGATTCGAATCCGAATGTCTGGATGCGGCCAAATTCTAAATGTTATGAATATTTGTGCACATCCCTATGTGGAAATAATGTCTTAAATTTTTGCACTTAATGCGGGAAAAAAGGTGATAAATTTGGAATCATCCTGGATAATAATGCCAGGGGAACAGTTATCTTCCAGTGTTTATGCAAATTTAAACCCATGGGATTTAAATAATAGCAGCTCCTGTTCTGACCATTCTTCATCAGAGATGGAGACTTATCACAGGTTGAAAATTAAGCCTTTTCTCTACACATTCATTTGCTTTTATGCTTTTCTCCAAGCAGCTTGAGATGATGAGAATGGTTTGCTTTCTGCACGTTTTACCCTCCTATTAATTCTGACAGCTAAATAAAACTGACTGCTCAGTAATTGACCCACGGCCACTAACTGAGCTTTGTTACTGAATGGGAGTTACATAGCTGGCTTCCTACATCTCTGACTGACATTCTAACCTTTACATTGTAGTGGCTTTCCAGGCTTTTCTCATCTGTCTCAAGCAGCCATAAGAATATAAGAACATAAGAAGAGTTCCAGTGGAGTGGACTTGTGGTCTTTCTAGTCCAACAATCTGCTTTGAAAACCATTTTCATACTTTGCCCACACTCTGAAAGTGGACTGAAGCTGGATTAAAACTTAAGTGTGACCACAGTCTTGAATGCTCTAGCCCTCCACAAGTTTGGACAGATACAACATTCTAGGATTTTGTATGGATGTGCATGGATATTCAAAAATTCAAAAATCTGATTTGAATTCAACAAATATCAACATTCAAATTCGAACCGGATTTTTGAAAATTCAAATTTTCAAATTCAAATGGATTTTGGATTTTTGAAAATCCAATATGGATTTTTGAATAATTGAACTGAATAGAACATTGTATATCTCATCTGCATATCGTGTTTATTTGTGCTTATTATACAGGATGCAAATGTGATAAAAAAGGGATGTGTGCGAATTCAAAAATTGGATACGAACATTCCCAACATTTGTACTTTCAGGTTTGAGTCGAATTTATGAAATATGGATTGGAATAATCCAGATTTGAATTGGATTTTTGAAAATCTGGATTTTCAATTTTTGAATCGAATATTCAAATATCCAGATTGACCCCTAGCATTTTGCCTCCTAATGAAGGTATGAAAGGCCCTTGGAAGCATCTGTTCTTGTCTAGGACAGGTAGCAAACTAATTACATAGTGGAAGAAAAGGAAGACCTATTCTAGAGCAAATTAATTATCAAGATTTGCTTTATGTTTGGTTCCATTTTAAGAAATCTGTGTCTAACACCTGAGAAATTGAGAGAATAATCAAAATGTTTACTTCACAACGCTCAGACAAATCTTTCTAAAAACTTCCATAGGGAAATGTTTCCTCATAAAATGAACAAGAAACCACTTCATATTTGGAAGAGTACTAGAGAGAGAAATCATACTCTACAATTAGTTTTCAGGAGTGCATAGATCCCTATAGGATGTATTGATCTACTGATTTGCTTGCTTGCTTATATATTTATTCAATCTGCCATTAGTTGTGGAGTAAGTAAAAAGGCATTTCAGGTGGTTAATGGTTGCTAAGAACTGCAGTCATTCTCTCCTTGTGGAACATGAACTGGGAAGCCACTGAGCTTTTTCACATAGTGCGTATGACCTTGCAAATGATATTTGCTGTAGGAAAATAATTTATCATTAGGAAGTGAAAAAGCTGAGCCTTGAACTGAACTGATTTGTTTATAAAATATTTGTCAGATCCTTTGTATGTATGGTTAGAAACATGCGGGAAAAAATTAAATAACTGCTCTAAAAAGAATTGGATGGGAAGGGAAGGGAAGGGAAGGGAAGGGAAAGGGTCAGATGTATATTTTAATATTTTTAAATTACAGTTTTCAACTTTTAAACAAAGCAGAAGGGAGGACCTAATGGTCTTAGTAAACTCTATGGGACCTCTAAATTGGTACTGCAGTTGGGTATGTTGAGACAAGGGGTCTTTCTGCACTTGGCCCTGTAGTCTGCATGCAGTACACTCCCAGATGGAGCACCTGCACTTGAAGGCATCATTTCCAGCTCAGAAATGGTTCAGGAAAGTACTACATGCAAACTGCATGTGGAACACAATTTCGTGCTCCATACCCAGGCTTACCTTTATCAAAGATGGCCTCTGCCATGTTTGTTAGAGCCCACTCACATCTCTAGGTTGCTGGGCGGATCATCTGAGGTGCCTCACAAGACTGCTGGCACCTCAGATGTCCCTAAAAACAAATGTGCATGCCTGGCACATAACCAGCATTCCAATTATGGTGATGGCATACTTGCAGCCATCCTGGCTGCTGAAATGAATATGGTAGTGCCCAGATACATATCCACACCTCAGGTAGGTCTGCAGACATGTGGAGAGGGGTGGCATGCACTAGCATTCCCAAATGTGAATGCTAGTACATGCCAGTGGGAGTGCACTCTTCTCATGCCCCAGACAGGGTGTGAAGTGCAGAAAGGCCCATGGTTTATGAGGGCCCTGGGGAAGTTTTAAAATCTTTGGGACACACAGTGTCCTATCCAGAGCGGGCAGCAGCAGGGAAGTATATGCCCATGCCCATGCCCATTCAAGCAGCAGCAACAAGGCAAAGGCAGTTCACCAGGGATATCAAGTTTCAAGGGTCAGTCAATCCGAAGGTCATAAATCATGAGCTGGAAGTCAAGGGGTTGCCAGAAGAAGTCTGTTGTTTGTAACAGGGCTCTCACTGCACTGTCCCCTCTGCTCCAGGTGTTTCTTCTGAAGTCAAGCACAACAGTGCAGCTGTGACTTTTCCTGGCAGAACTGCCCCAAACCTCACCTATTATCCGCCAGGTGGTCCATTTGGTCTGGGGCAGGTGCAGTGTCTGCCTTGCCTGTGCTAGATGGGGCAGGCTCCCACTGAAGTTCCTGTGCTGCATCCACAATGAGGTGTAGGTTCAATGTCTGAAGCGGAATTCCTCACCTGAGCACTTAGACGGAGCACTGGACACGACGCACAGAGATTTATTTTTTTTAAGCCCCACTTCCAAACACTACAGCCAGGAAACATCTGTTTCCCAACTTTTATGTTTCTAGCAGGAACAGTTTCCTCAGTCACAGGAGATAATCCTGAAAGTTGGCCATTTTATGTGTTTGAGAAACAGCCAAATTATTAAGCCTAAAGAATGCAAATAGGAAAATCAGCAACTTTGATGGTGGTAGAGTGGTGGGAAAGCGCTACACTACAGTATAGGAATACAGAAAAGGGATGTGCACAAATATTTGTAATCCTAACATTTGTCATTCATACAAATTCATCCAAATTCAGACATTCTTACACAAATCAAATGTTATGACACTCATACATCACACACAAATACATCCATATTGAATAGAATCCTACCACATTCAAAGGGGATCTATTCAAATAAATATGGATTTTCTGACATTCAATTCATTATGAATCCGATGTCAAAAAAACCATTTGTGCACATCTCTAATACAGAAAGATACACTCTTCCTCAGGCAGAGTTCATGTTAACAAAAGTTCAGATTTGTTGGAGAAGTGCCTTGTTTTTACTTGGCTTCTGGAGGATGTCTAATCATGGAGCCACTACTGAAAAGGACCTCTCACTAGCTGCTACCTTTCCGGTAGCAGACAGAAGGGAAGACAGAGAAAAACCTCAGAACCTGAAGAAATTGCAGCTTGGACTAGATTGTTTGATATTCTGAGAGGCAACCAGTACAGATGAAAAAGGACTGGGGTGGTGGGGTTCCATCTCTATTTACCTAACAAGATCCTGGGCTCCTCATTTTGTGCTAATTTTTATTTCCAAAACACTTTCAAGGGCAGCCCCCATCCCAGGGTGATTATAACAGTTATGTTGTATAAACCTCTCACTTTGGCATTGGCCATTGTGTCCTTGAGCTAATCAGGGTCATATATACTATTGTCTTTAAAGCTATTGCTCAGCCAGCAAAGCAGACTGACATTTCCCCCCCCCCCCCCAAACCATCTTACAAGCCATAATACATTTGCTTCCCTTAGGGCCCTCTTTTCTCTTGTTCTTTCCTTAGCACATTCATGAGAAGACAGATCACTCGTCCCTCAGTGACCCCCCTCATACGAATATTACAGGCAGAGAGCTTGTTTCTTATATCGTATATTTTCCTTCAATTAATTCTGCAACACTTTCACAGCTACATCGCTTCCCCTCAATTTCTACAAATGTTGCCTAGGGTCATCCAATGTCTTTGTATTGTCATGATGTCAGTTTTACTAAGCTTACCTGCTGTGTTGTGAACTTTTTTTTCACACACACAAAGGTAGATTAAGTTTTCTGTAGGATTAAACACATCTAATCTTCTCCCTTCATATTTTGCTGTGAGTTGAACACGGGCAACTATGCAACAATTTTTAAAATGTATGGTAAACTTCCATAAGAACATAAGTGAAGGCCTGCTGGATCAGGCCACGGTCCATCTAGTCCAGCATCCTGTCACACACAGTTGCCCACCAAATGCTCATGGGCATCTCAAGCAGTGACAAGGACAAGCCTATTCCTGCTTTTGAATTCCAGCAAATGGCCTTAGAAGCGCCCCGGTTCCTACCCCCCACCCCCAGCCTGAAAGATGCACCTAGGCATTCATTCTAGTTAGAATAGAAATATTTGTGCACAAATACAAAGTCCCCCACATTCCTGGGGAGGATTCAGCTGAATTAAATGTGGGAAATTGGCTTTGTGCACACCTCTAATTAGATATGTACATGAATATTTCTGCCATTCATATGAATTTGTATGAATTTTGACATTTACAGATGAATCAATGGTGAAGCTTTGATGAAGGCCAGATCTGCCAAGCCCAACTTCCCATTTCCCCCGGCTATGCCTCCTTACCCTCAATTGTGGCCATGGTTGTATCCTCCACATCCTCTGCTACCATTTTCGCTCTTGCCAAGACTGAAACAGGCCTTCTAGAGCTGTGTGTGCACCTCCCCATCCAGAAATCACTGGAATTTCCACAAAACGTGGAAGGTCATATGTTAGATATTTGGTCCATTCCAAAATCTACGTTCCAGTTTGAAAAATATTTAGTTTACAACATGCCCCATTACTTAAGGAAATAATTTACCTATGCACACTTTGAACTAATTGACTCCATGGTGAATTATGGGAGATACCATCAAGTAGGGATGTCCATGAATTATCTGTGCATCTGGATAATTATTTGTGCATTCGTGGGTGGATTGAATAGGGCCCTAGTCAAAGTGTCCTACCTGTCCATGAATTGGATAATCCAGTATCTGTAGAAGCTTCTAAGGATACTGGATTACCCTGGGGCCTCCCTGCTGGGCCAGCCTACCTCAAACCTCCCCCCCAGGTCCCACTTACCTGGTTTTGGGGGGAGGGGGTGGGAAAGGACAGGTAGGTGGGAGGGGGTGGGAAAAGGGGGTGGGGAGGGGTGTAGAAAGGAGGGGTATGGGAATTTGTTCCAGGCATGGATATCCTATAGAATATCCGTGCTCAGATCTGATCGGGGTATTTGGCCAGAGCCAAATTTTTCCACATTCTATTCAAACAGAGTGTGGAAAAATGGCCCCATGCACACGGCCACCATCAGGTTTCTTATGAAGAAAGACAGTGTGTTTGTGGTGTGACAACAGTCGAAGATCTTTTTCATATTTAGTTTGTTTGTTGGCTATATTCTTCAATTAGAATAACTTGTTTGGGGTCTCTTTTATTAAATGGGACCCGTTAGAACCCAGGACATAAGTTGACTTACCTTCTTCAGGGAGAAAACATGCCGGTGAATCAAATGTGGTGTCTTTTACGGAGTATGGGGAGAAATAATTGTCATGTTATTTTTCTTTTTACTTATGATTTTACCTTTGTACGTTTTATATGTTTTTATGTTTTTGTAAATTTGATATGGCCATATGTGACTAATCAATGAAGATTGATCGATTGTTGATCAGATACTCCCTTCTTAAAGATAATATAACATGAAATTCTTGATCACCAAGTGAACAGATAATTGTGGGGGGCTTCGTACTGATTGTTCAGCATTGTAACAGGCTGCCTTGTGAGGCTTCAAGTTGTTCTCAATGGTCTGCTTTCAGACAGTATATGGTGTAATTATAAGATCCCTGATTCAGTATTAACATACGGAAGGATTAGGTTACCCATGGGGAACTCATAAAAACCCTTATACCATTACGCAAAAAGCAGTCACAGTAAACATCTTTATTATATATATTTTAGAGTGTATGAAATTTACCTTATTTAAATCTGTATAGTGCTAACAATGTATGCTATTATGTGTGCTTATTAAACCAAACAAATCCTTGAAAGCCCATGATCTGAACATTATAATTCCAGTCACAATAATTAAGAATTTTAAATTAACATCAAGATCTCTGCACTTAATTTCTTTAGTGCAAGGTAAACCACTTCCCTTCAGTCATCTCCAGAACCACTTAATATTTTATTGTGTTATTTATTCACTGTTATATTTGTACATTGGTTTAATCTGGCCCTGTATATCTTGTTCAATTTAATATGAAAAGGGTTACTAAATCATACAGACTTCAAATACTGTAAACAACTGAAGTTATATTAAAAGAGAGAAAAGAAAGAGAGAGGAAAGAGAGCAGAAATTGTTATGTAAAGACATGACTTAGGCTTATATAGGATGAAGTAAAAAATTATGATTAATGCCCTGGGAAATATTAATTAAAAGTCAAAATCCCCAATTCAAAACTCAAAAAGGCAAGATATTTTGACAAAGGCTTTAAAAACTCCACCGATCTGGATTTGCCAGTTAAGGGCAGAAAAGAGGAGAGGCTGCATCTATATGGATTAAAAGCATCTTAGAGGCGGTAGCATGTTGTAGCTAGTGGTCCCATCCAATATTTAATTCATATTAAAGTCCGGAGAACATAGTTCCAAAATCCATATTCTGGTTTTCAATACTGACTAGAGATGTATGAACCACTTGTAAGATGCTTTTGGGGACATTATTTTTTTAAAAAATGTTTGTGTAAGTAGTTGTAGCATCCATAATTCGGTTCACAGAGTAAACATTTTGCAAACACTTAGGTTCTGTTCACACTTAACTTAGAATGGTAACCCACTGAAGTTCAAGGACAGCAGCCAGTGTTTGAACAATGAGCACACTAGCACTGTCCTCACCTTACTTGTGAGTGCCTGCAGTGCAGACAGTGTGGGTTGGACCTTCCAATTCACCACAGCACCAGCGGCAGTAACTTCTGTCACACATCAGGCCATTGCCATGGCAATTGCAATAGCAGCTGTCCTGCCCCCATGCAGTGTTTGCACCTAGGATGGTGCCAATGCCATGTGCAGGAGTAACCAGGAGTGTATTAGAATCATAGAATGGTAGAGTTGGAGGGGACCTCCTGGGTCATCGAGTCCAACCCCCTGCTCAAGGCAGGATCTCCTAAACCATCTCAGACAGAATGGAATCATAGAATGGTAGAGTTGGAGGGGACCTCCTGGGTCATCGAGTCCAACCAGTATTAGGCACTCCTGGTTGAGCTGCGGAGAAGGTTTTACTTCTGCACAGCTAGGGGTGATGGGGGCAATCCAGGACCCTCTCAGATGCTCTGGGATGGAGGTGGAAGGCTGGTGTGCAGACATATGTAAATGTGAACAGGCCTTAAGAGTCAAAAGTAGGGATGTGCATGAATTCGATTCAAATCAAATATTCAAATATCCGAATTCATATGAATAGAGAAAAAAATGAATGTATGCATCCTGTACGAATAAGATGCATACTATTCGTATGAATAATTCAAAACATTTGTGTTTGTTTGAATACTAAAAAACGAATGTCTGGACATTTGATTTGAGTTTGAATGTCCTTATTTGGCCAAATTCAATCAAATAACAAATATCTCAAATATTCTTGCATATCCCTAGTCAAAAAGCATTGCAAATCAGAGACGCCACTATGACTGACTAAACAAATGCTCTGGCCTTCTCAGACGAACATCTATAGGTTCACTGAAGAAAAGCTTAGTACATTTCTTATGAGCCTTGGCAATCCACAAAGCAAGGTGTTTTTTTAAAAACTCCTTTGAATTGGTTTGCTCCGACTGATCTGTGACAGGAAATAATGGATGTGTGTGAAGTTAACTTTATAGACTTGTATGAAAAGAAAGTTATTGTTTGAAAGGATCTTTGTTTTCTTTTAATTAGAAGACTTTTCCCACCTTTATTTTTTTTTAAGAAAAAAAATTTGTCAGGCAATTTTGAGAAATGCCTGTGAGGGTCTCTCAGCAGGCAAGCTGAAGGTGAAGTTAGCAAATAATCTCTCTCCCCCACAACTGATGGCTTTGCACTGCCTACCTAGAGCTTTCTGACCCTGTTTCCAAAGAAACCATAGGCTTATGTTCGCTATAAGCAACACTCTTCTGAATAATGCAGTGTGCTCTAGTTAAACAATATCACTTTAGTAAAGAGACTGTTGGCATGTTTAATTATACCTCTGAATGTTCTGCCCTCAGTCTTGTTTTAGATGGCAACGTTTTTTAATGTGGCATGTTAAAGCTAATTAGATGGTGTTCTATGAAGTTTCTGCAGGTAATATTGTTGAATGTTCTAAAAAGTGAACTTCTTCTTTTTCTTCTTCTTCTTCTTCTTCTTCTTCTTCTTCTTCTTCTTCTTCTTCACAGCTCTCTTCTGAGCTCTCACAGTCCCACCTACCTCACAGGGTGTTTTGTTGTGGGCAGAAGAGTAGAAAGCTTTGTCAGCCACTTTTGAGTCTCCTTAAATGGGTGCGAAAAGCAGGGTAGAAAAGCTAACTCTTCTTCTTCCTCCTCCTTCTCCTCCTCCTCCTCTTCTTCCTCTCCTCCCCCTCCCTTGCTATCAAGGTTCAGAGACTTTCAAGCTAGGAAATAGTCACATATCTGGCTCTACTTCCTAGTCATGGTTTATCTGAGATCTAGCTGTGACTCAAAAAACCCAAGCAAAACAAAACCCAGCTCTCTATTACATAAAAACATAAGGAGAGTGTGACGGTTTCAGGGTACAGGCTGCAAACTGCTTTGCTTTCTGGCATTGCAGGCTTCTTGCAAGCTGCAATAGCCAGCCTTGTTGCAAACAGTTTGTTGCAAACCCTGGGATTTGGGCTGCAAAAAGAGCAGGAAATCCTGTGCGGGCCCTGTTGCAGTGATTGGCTGGAGTAAGGTTTTGGAGGGAAAAGCTGTCTGGGGATCTGAGTGCTGGAGGGGCTAGAGAAGGAGTTCCCACCAATCAGGCTGGAGGGACAGCAACCTCTGTTAGGAGTCTCCAGCAGCATTTTATTGCAGGTAGAGCCAATCAGGGTCAGGGGTGTGTGTATAAAGGAACTCAGAATATAGCAGAGGGAGTCTTCGTGCTGGGACAAGAGCTGAAATGAAAAGAGCTGAATCCTGAGGGAGCTGGAACCAGTAGCTGACCATTGGGCTGTTGGCTGAGTGATTTCTGAAGGGGACAATCAAGGAAGATTGGGGCTCCGAGGGAGACTTCGCTAGCAACTGACCAGGCTGGATGATTGGACAAGCAAGGACGGACTGGACCTTGTGATCATCTAGGGCCACGTTCTGGTACACTGGCTTGGCTTGAGCTGTGGCCAAGCAAGTCAGAGGGGGAGGAACGTGGAGAGGTTTGTCTTTTAAAAGGGGAAGTATTTTCCTTTAGAGAAAGGGGTAGCTCCTAGCCTTAAGAGACTTACTGAGTTAAACCTGAGTTAATCCAACAAATACCTGAACCTTATTATCTTCTAGTATTGCTTGTGTATAATAATAAACTTGTTTTTGTTTACTGTTGAAACACTTGCTGCCAGTGTTTTGTGTCCACACTGTAGTATTCACTTGGCCGTTGCACGAACCCAGCATCCTAACAGGGCCAAGCTACTCCTCAGAGAGGGCAGGCACTTTCTGGAATGCTGGGCATCGTGGCAGAGAGCCCTGCTAGATAAGGGGCCAGTTTGCATTTGGCCCTGTAGTACATGATAGGGTAACATCTGATAAGGAACATCTGCAATTGCTGGAGGCGTTTACAATCTAGGGATGCATCCTGTCTTACCAGATGTTTCCCTGTCGTCTACTAGTGGTGGTGCATAAAATTGTGCACCACATGCATCCCAACCCTTACCTGAAGCTTACCTTTTCCATCCAGAGCCATGACCGTTCACACCATTTCCAGTGCTAGGGGTTATCTCAGGTGCTGCGTGGTCCAGGAGATGTGTGTTAAAAGTTCTTCGGTCTGGACTCTAAGGGTGTGTCCAGACATATAGATACTGTGCATTCTGATGCATAGTTGGGGCATGGGTGTCACACCTGACACCTGATACTGCATAGCGGCAGCTCATTATGCTGCCGCTACTTCAAATTTACCTACTGCGAATGATGAGCACTTGCTCCGCAGTATCAAGCAAATCTGAATGTTCCCACCAGTCTGGACAGGATGGCAAGAACAGTGAATGAAAGCTGAGCCAGCAGCTCAGCTCCCATTAGCTGCCCCATTCCACGTGACATGTGCCTCACCTCACACAACATGGAAGTATTGCAGCTTTCTTTGAGAAAGTTGTGGGGAGGCTGCTGGAGTCTGGACAACATGCCGTGGCTTTGGCAGCCAGTAAGCCACACTTTTTTCTCTAACAGCAGACTTTATTCCGCTAATCTGGATACAGCCTAAATTAAGTTAGGGTTTGATCAGACATGCTTAAAGATACAGCCACTGGTAGAAGTGAAGTGGGGATGCACCTCACTACATCCTGAAGTCCTGGAATGGTCAGCCCTTCCTCATATAGAAAATTATAACACTAAATGTGACTCTTTTAGTCTCATTGAGAAAGGAGCTTGTAGGGAACTCCAACCAATCCCAGCATAGTAACAAATGCTGCCAGCAAAAACCAATCAGGACCATGGAATCATGGGCTACTGGTGACCAACAAATAATGAGTGTTGCCAGACTTTGAGGCATCTGGAAATATGAGGTACAATTATTCTTGTTACTGTTTGAATACCTTTCTTCTCTGGATGACTACAGTGGGGTTGTTTTCTAAAAGGGGTGATTGAAAAAAGCCCTTTCTGATCTTATTCTGGGAAAGTGAACAAAAGGAACATTTATCATTTGTAAGCCAGGTTTTGCGGTTAGCATACTGGGCTCATAGCTTGTAGTCACGGGGTTTGATTCCTCAATCCTCCGTGAAGCCAGCTGGGTGACCTTGGGCTAGTCACAGCTCTCTTTCTGAGCTCTCTCAGTCCCGCCTACCCCACAGGATGACTGTTGTGGGAAGAAGAACAGAAAGCTTCATCAGCCACTTTCAGTCCCCTAAAATGGATGAGCTAAGCCAACTCCTCTTCTTCCTTCTTCCTGTGAGTACCTTCCTTTAACTATCTTAGCAGCATTAGGCAAGGATGGAGCATGTGATTAAACATTCTTTACTCAATTAGAGATTGAAATCAAAGATGGAGTTAGATGAGAATTTCAAGACTTTGGCTGAGTTCCCATTACAAGCTTAAAACGGTTTCAAAACGGTTTCGATCCTTGCAGTCCCCACGTCAGGTTGGCTTAACACGCTTTCCACATGTTAAATCACCCCAAAGCATTGTAAATGTTAACACTTATTTCAACAGGTCTCACTCCCATTCGTGCATTTGAAACATTTACATTTCTTACTGTGGGAACGGTACCGTTTTAGTGGGATGAGAATGCATGTTTAGAGTTTTCCTCCTCCAATAGCTTGCTTCCAAAGATAGTGATTTCACTGTAAATATCCACTCCTTACAGCAGCAGTTACACTGTAGCAATCCACCCACTTCACACCTGATAACAATGTTGCAATTCTGTGCAGTTCTGGAAGTTTTGACCTTTAGAAAGGGAAAAGAAAGGAAAGCAGCTGCAGGTACTGGGAGATGTGTGAATTTTTAAGGCTGTGGCTGTGGAGGTGAGTGGGCAAATGGGGCTTGAGTTGCTGCTGCTGTTGTGTGCCCTGGGCAATGGGGAGAGGAGGGGAAAGAATCACTGGCTGCCCAGTGCCGTTTTTCATCCATCCATGCAAGCGGCAGCCACCTAGCCACCCAGCTAGGCTCCTTGAAGGGGTCCATTATGGGTGGCATGTTCATGCCAGGAGGAAGAGGGCAGGGCAGCCCCAAAAAGTGGCTTTTACAAAGGAGCCACTTGAGTCCCCCCTTGAGTCACGTATGCCACGTACGATCCTCAGAATCTGGATTGAGCATGATTAAGTTAAAAGTAATGTGATCAGGCAAATTTGTGTTAGCATCCAGTTCTATTATTTCAGTTTAGGAAAACCGTTTTAAGCTTGTAATGAGAACCAGGCCATAGCATTCTAAAGCTTCTTCAAAAATCTTTTATCAAAATATTCATGGGTGTGCAGGTTGTAAGGAGCACTTCCAACGGAAACACAAGGTATGGATCAAATAGAAAAGAATTGTACTACAGTAAGCAAATGACATTTCCCTTGACGGGTTCAGCCGCACACAGAATATGGCAAAGTGTGTGTAATACCCCAGGTTCTTTCTTGTTAAGACTTTAGTAACCAAACAGCTAATTTTTGGAGTATGAAAAATGATTAGAGCCCAGGAGCAGTTTGCTACCTGTGTGCTCCCTCTGCCCAATGCTTATTACATCTTTAATGAGTGGTGTCTTATTGCTAGAACCCCAGGAGAAATGATGGTACTTACAAGTGAACTCTTTCAATCAAATAATTTACTTTCTCAATTAATCTTCTACCAAGACCTCCATTTTTCATTGTTCTCCCTTGGTATCATTTTCTTCTCAGACACTATGTCTTTTCAATAGGCTCAATAGTAAAAGAACCCCATTAATAATAACTGATATATTGTGAACACAGAAGCAATAGCCTGTATCAGAGTCAGCTATGTTTGAGTTGGCTGATTTTGGAAATAAACTGCACATGTCAGCTGAGAACCATAGACAATATCCGCTCTGCAAAGCCATGACTCCTTTCTCATTACTCAAAAATGTAGTGGGCATTCAGGAACAACCAGCATTTTTGTTCTCCCTGCAGATTTGTTGGCATACTTTCAGAAAGGTTCCAAAATCATTGTTGCATCACAAATGATGAAAGGTGGGGAATAGATAGACCTCATTCCCGTCATGGTTAAGGGGTGATTTTTTTTAAAAAAAGTGTTTTGCTTTGTTTAGGAATGCACATGAATATTCGTGACACCCGTGATTTGTACTAATATGTACAAATTCATAGATTCGTGGCTGAACTGAATCTTTGTCCATCAATCGGTTATTAGGTATCTGTCGAAGCTTTGGTTGAAGCTTTGGTGAATATCAGATCACCCCCAGGTCTTCCCGCCCTGCATGGGCCCCGTTATCCCACTTACTTGCTGCTGCTGCACCTTCTTCCTAGGCCTTCCGGTTCTGCGTGCATACATTTGCAGAACTAGAAGACCTGTTTCAGCCTCTGGAAGACCTGTTTCAGCCTCTGGACAGTGCTGGAATAGGCCTGGGAATGTCCTAGAAGATGTCCCGCCTGCCTCCCATGTGCCCTCTTTCCTTTCGGGGTGTGCTCTGGTGGCATTCTGGCACACTTTGGAGGTTGAAATAGGCCTTCTGCAGGACAAAAAAAGGCACTCTCAGTTCTGCACATGCAGACCCAGAAGTGCCTTAGAAGAAAGCATGGCAGCAGCAACAATGAGCAGGACAGGTAAGTGGGAGGAAATACCAAACTGAATGTGGGAAATGGGCTTCATTGACACCCCTAGTTTTGTTTTCTTTTTCACTTCCCAAAGTGGAAAATTTTTACCCTGATCCAAATTTCTATCTTCCCACCAACAAACTCTTAGCTTAAAAATAGAAAATGATGTCATTTCAGTATTAGTTATTGCTGGTTACGTCCCTGTTTTTTGCATGGGTCTAAAAGGAACTTGACTCTTGATGACTCCACAGACACATCCATGGAGTTTTCTGAGAACAACATAAAAACAGATTGACATTTGACTTCCCGGACTGACTTATAGTTCTGGAATTCTTGCTTTCTAGTATCAACCAAATTCATGCCCACATAGCAGTATAATGGCACTGTGGGAACACCCAAAGGTACACAGGGACTGTATGTCCTCACACCCATCTTGTAAACATCCCACCTTAAGTGCTGTCAAGAATGATTTAATGGCAGAGCAGAAGAAAGCCCTACCATAACATTATCTTCTGCTCTTCTGCCCCATTACTACACTGCTGAGCATGTGGACTTCACTGGGTGTGCTTCTGTCAGATTGAAGAATATGCCCCCCTTTTTGTCACAGACAAATGGAATGCATAGGTGGTCTTTTTGTGCATCTGGAAAAAAATAATAAAATATTGGACCATGAAAGTTGAGGAACAGTCAGCTTTGATGAGTGTGTGTCATATAGATTGAACACTTCCTAGTCTAAGGGCTGAAGCTCAGCAAGCCCCAAAGTGGCAAGAACTGTAATTGTGTGGATCCTGCCTATAATTTGGAAAGTGTCACATATTTCTCTATGCACAGAGATGCTCAGTGTACTGGAAGTGGTAGAGTGGTGGGGATGAAGAGAGCAGTGATTGACAAAGTAAGCCATCACAGAGCAAAGCTCATTTTGATGCAATCATATTCATTCAGATTCACCACAACAATCGCCAGGTTGCCTCTTCGTAAGGTTGGTTCTAATGGTGTGTGTGTGTGTTTCTGCACAGTTTTATTATATCATGACAATGTCTATGATGAAGCTGCTTAATACATCTACAATCATCATCATCATCATCATCATCATCATCATATCATTTGCACCATGCCAACAAAGCATTTGCATTTTATTTGATGGCGTTGGAATATTTTCCCTACCAGAAAATTGTTTGTGTGCCTGTGTATATTTGTATAAAATGAATATGAAATCATATTCATTTTTGCTCCCTAAGGTTTGCTTTTTTCATAAGGTCAACACTGAAGTTCGAGCTGTTACCAAGTTTAGCCTCAAGCAAAATTTGAGATGAAACCGAAGGGTCTACCACCAGAGATTTTTTTACATATATAGAACAGGTTGGTTAAGGTGGTAGTGGGAAATAGGGTAAGGGAATGGGAATATAAATTAATCCCTCCCAAAGTAACTGAGGTTAGTAGATATAATAGGAGGAAGTAAAGAAAGAGGAGGGATATTTTTCACATCATATTTTCAGCCCAAATATTGCTAAAACACTGAACAAAATTTTCATGAAGCAATATTTACAATGCAGGCTGAACCTAATGGCCTCTTGCCTTCAGGTGCGGACTACTGCAGAATCAACTCAGCCTCAACCAAATGACCAAGGGCAGCAGCAGTATAGACAACACTGCAGGGAAAACACTGCTGGAATTTTATAGGGCTCAGCCACAGTTTCAATCCCCAAATCTCCACCACCCCTCTCCTCCATGTATTTACTAGGGATGTGCAAGAATATTTGAAGCAGAATTTGAATATTCAAATTCAAATTGAATGTCTATACATTTGTATGAATTTAAACATTCCAAATAATTTGTACGAATTATTCAGACGTTCGTATGTGTATGGATACGTACGCATTACATACGTATCTGTATGCATCTTATTCGTATCCATACGCATTTGTACAGATATGTACGGGATGAAAACGGGATGCATATGGGATAAAAATGGATGCATACAGACACATACGAATGTTGTCAACATTCATATCTTCAAATACAAATAGAATATTTGTACAAATAGATACTAATGTATTCAAACCAGTTTGAGTTTGAATACATTCATTTTTCTCTATTTGTTCGAATTTGAACATTTGAATATTCGATTCAAATTGAATCGAATCTGAAAATTGCATTTGTGCACATCACTAGTAGCTACACAGGTTCCATTTGTTCTAAAAGAGTTTTACCCGTTTGTGAATCTTCAGCAGGTTAAATGAAAACGGTCATAGATTCTCGCTTTTTGAAAAGCAAAAGAGACAGCCAGGCCTTGAAGAGGCTTATGCTCACATAATCCAATGAATCCCCTCTCTCACCTCCTAAAAGAAAATCCTTACAAATAGATTTGTCAGGGAAAAGGAAAGTCAGCCAAAAATTACCACCGGGATTTAATGATATTTAGTAGCATCAGCCCGTACCGCTTCATAGAAACAACACTGAAAGATTTTTAAGCATTAAATAGAAATCAGCAGCCAAAAAGGCAAGAAAGTCTGCTTAATTAGGCAAAGTCTGGATTTGTGCTTCCTCATTGTGCATGGAATTTAGATTGCACATAATCCCTTGTTATTGTTGGTAAGTCTCCAATTAAAAATGTGTTGTTGACATTTACTCATTTGGTGGCCCTCATTTCAACTCATTGTTTGACCCACAATTTGGCTGATGCTTACCCAGTTTCCTCCAATACACGTGGGTTATCCAAGCTAGGTTTATGGATCTTCCTGGTAGATTAGTCCCAAAGTTCAAGTTTAATTTTAGTGAGATACATGGATTTGAGAGTCTCGGGTAGGACAGGAGAAGAAGATGAATTTGAGGGGTTTGCTGGTTTGTAACCCCTTGATCATTTTAGTCCAAGATGGCACTTTTACTGAAGGAGTTGTTTTCTTTTTATGCATCTTCAGTCCATTTTATTTTAATCCAGGATATCTGTTTTTTAAGTAATACACTGCACAATTTGACGATTTCTGGTGCCGTTCACACAACATAACTTTTTCAATTGCATGTGCCATCTCCACTGCTGAGCTTAACATTTCTGCTATTTATGACTGAATGCCTTCTTCTCAGCAACTTCAACCAGTGAAATGTGGAGCAGTAAAATGTAATGAAGAGAATGCCAAGTGTTTAGTGCAAGGAGAAACTGTAAGACAATATCATTAATATCAAACATATTATCCGCAGTTATGCTCAGGTAGAGTTGCCAGGAAAATGCCTCTGACTCTTATACTGAAAGGAAAACTTGATGCTCTTGATCAAACAAAATTCTGAAGAATATTAGAAATAAGAGGAGAAAAGGAAAAAGAGGGGATAGAGGGGGAGGGGAGGGAAGAGGGGAAAGGAAGGGAGAGGAAGAAGGGTTCACACAGTTCTAGGGGCTTTTTAAAGTATTCATATGATAAAATATGGGGGAAATATGTATTTTGTTAAAGCAACGTGGCTAAATAATTTCAGTGGCAGGATACTTTCACATCTTCCCACAGTATTCATTGAATTGTGCCAGAAGCAAAACCCAGAGTTTGCTTAGTATTTCCTCAGGCAAAATATTACTTATTTTTATTTGTTTTTCGAAGCATTCTTTTATGAGTTACCTCAAGAGTTGGGAAAAACATCTGTAAGTCAGCCATCTTCTTGTGCTCTGCAAAACAGGAAAATGTTGTGTCAGGACAGTGCAGGGGAAAAGAGTGGTTGGAAGTTCTCTCAGGGCTGAGGCCTTTCTGCACTTAGGTGACTAGGTTACCATGTACTAGGGCTGGTAAATGTCTGGTAAACGTGGACCATTCGCACTTGTCATGAGGAAAGTCTTCCCCAAAGCGTCCATTATTGGCCGGAAGTGCAAATGGTCCTCACGTTTACCAGCCTGTGCAACTGTATCCAAAACCAGGAGTTCCACCTCCTCGCTGCCATGATTGGTCATTCCATGACATGCTTGGATGCCATTGCAGAGGGGCATGTTCGAGCAGAGGGATGCATTATGGTCAATCAAGTCAGCACCCGTGATCGAAAGCCCCTCTCACAACTCTATGACAGGACACCACTCCCAGGGATCAGTGGTCCAATCGTGGCAGTGGTCAGTGGTCAATTACAACCACCAACACCACTGTGCCTGAGCAGATGCCACCACCTCCACCCACCAACCACAGAGGAATTGGAAGAAGAGTGAATGGTCATGCTGCTGGATGCTTCAGGTAAGCTTTTGGTCAATGTTAGTAAAGGTGTGGAGCATGATTTAGCGCTCCACACCTAATCAATGATTAGTGAACTTCTGGGGAGGCAGGGCATGCTTTGGAGGCTGTAACAGCCTCCTCTGTGCGCATACACTCTTCCCCAGAAGTTCACTAATTGTCAACAACTGGCCTAAGTGCGAATAGGCTTCTGGTCTCATCCCCCTGCTAAAACAGTGCTGAATGAGGTCTTATGAGAAGTGAGTGCTCCCAGAGCACAGAACCACCTACATCTTGCACCCTTGAGCACTCTTGTGGTTTAATGGGAACACAGAGATGTGAGCCTCTTGCACCTTCAGATTGATCCCATGGTGCCATTAAAGCCCTGTGTGGACTTAAACAAAGAATGAAAATACAGGGAACATTGACACATGAATTTGGTTATGATTGGTTTATATAGAGGAAGTGGAATATCCAGGTTTGACCATTTAATATATATTGTTTTGTTTTAATGTGCTGAATTTTAAGCATTGTTCCCCACCCTGAGACTGTCGGGTATACAGCGGGATAGAAATACAAATAATGAATAAATAAATTTAAATGGGGGAAAAATCAGGAAATAGGCTCTTTAGATTAGAAATGTGAAGAAATAAATCATGAAACATACTCCCGTTTTTTAAAAAAAATCCAAAAAGCAGGGTCAAGCTGTAACCTTTAGAAGGGTTGTGAATTCTGTCCTGGAGTTACTAGAGGGATTTTCGCATTACTCCTGTTCCATTTGGAATGGGAGTAGGACGGGAAGCCTAAGACAGCTCACGACGCTTTGAGCATTCACACAGAGGGGCACAGGGATGCGTGTAAATGCATTCCGGAGCGCCCGTGTGCGAATGCTCAAAGCGCCGTGAGCTGTCTTAGCCGGCAAATGACGGCAAGGGGCGGGGAGACAGCTGAGGAGGCTCCCGCAGCCGGCGCTGGCTGAAAACAGCTGATTGTCAAAGCTGCGCCGGCGGGGGAGGCAAGCCCGCGGCTGTTAGGGAGAGAGAAGCATGCACGAACGCTTCTCCTCCCGAACGCCTGCGGGCACTTCGTGCGCGCCCGAACTCATGTAGAGCAGTTTAAAGTGCTCTACATTTGGAACGCGCGGAAGACAGCTCCGGACATGCCGGGACGCAAACTCGGCCGCAGCAAAGCGAATGCTGCGCCCGGAGCTGTCTCCCGTGCGTTCCAAACCCCCGTGTGCGAAAACGTCTTAGTTCCAGCCAGGAAGAGCTGTGACTTTGGAAACCCATCACCTCTGCCCTAGAATTACTGGTTTTAACAAGGGAAGAGGTGTGACTGTTCGAAGCTGTCATCTTTGTGCTGGATTTTTTACAATTTCACCTGTAAGGAAGGCCGTGGCTTTGCTTTGGGATGTTAAGGAAATCCTTTCCATTAAGGGCCTTAAGTGGGATCTAGTTTTTCCAATGCTAAGGAGAAGCAATATTTTTAATGCATATTTTTCAGCAAAATGGATATTTTTTTTGAGTGGAATTGTGATGTTTTGGGGAGATGTTTGACAGAAAATCAACTTTTCCTTTATATTTGTTGAAAATGTATGTTTACTAATATATTTGGTATTTTTTTAAATACAAAAGCACCATATTTGGCAGTTTCTGTTGATTTTGTACTGGAATAAAAAAAAATTGATAAAGCTAATCAGTTTCTTTTATTCCAGATTCGTAGGGAATTCGATGTCACATTTGGACTTAGTCCAGGGGAGGCGTCCGGAGCTCTGTCTGGTCCAATTATTTTGGATCAGTTTCAATTATTGCGGCCTGAGGATGTGGACAAGCTGCTTGCAGGGGTGTGGCCGACAACGTGCTCTCTGGATCCCTGCCCTTCTTGGCTGATTAAAACTAGCCGGCAAGGTATGACCGGGTGGGTCCAGGAAGTGGTAAATGCCTCTCTGAGGGAGGGGGTGGTTCCACTGGCCCTTAAACAGGCTGTGGTGCGCCCCCTCCTGAAGAAGGCCTCCCTGGATCCAGAAGATTTAAACAACTATCGCCCGGTGGCCAACATACCTTTTCTAGCCAAGGTTCTAGAGAAGTTTGTTGCTGTTCAGCTGCAGGCATGCTTGGAGGAAGCTGATTATCTAGACCCATTTCAATCTGGCTTTAGACGCGGTCATGGCACGGAAACCACCTTGGTTGCCCTGGTCGATGATCTTCTCCAGGAGAAAGACAGAGGGAATGCTACCCTGCTGGTTCTTCTGGACCTCTCAGCGGCTTTTGATACCATTGACCACGGTATCCTCCTGGAGAGGCTACGGAGTTTAGGAGTTGGAGGCAGTGCTTGGCGTTGGTTCCACTCTAATCTCCAGAGCCGATCTCAGATAGTGGTGATGGGAGAGAATGAGTCGACACCCTGGGAACTCACTTGAAGCCGCTGGGAGAGATCATCAGGAGTTTTGGAGTGAGGTGTCATCAATACGCAGATGATACCCAGCTCTATCTCTCTGTGCCATCTGAATCAGGAGAGGTGGTAGGAGTGCTTGACAGGTGCCTGGAGGCGGTAATGGGCTGGATGAGGGCCAATAAATTGAAACTTAATCCAGACAAGACAGAGGTGCTGTGTGCTACAGGCTCTCGGGTCCAAGTAGTTGGGAGATACCCTGTCCTTGATGGAGTTACAATATCTGGGAAGGGACAGGTGCGAAATTTGGGGGTACTCCTGGACTCTGCGCTAACACTTGAAGCTCAGGTGGAAGCCGTGGCCAGGAGTGCCTACTCCCAACTACGTTTGGTACGTCAACTGAAACCTTTTTTGGATAGAGATGACCTGGCCCCAGTTATCCACGCTCTGGTAACCTCCAGGTTGGACTATTGTAATGCGCTCTACATTGGGCTGCCCTTGAAGACGGTTCGGAAGTTGCAGCTAGTGCAAAATGCAGCTGCCCGAGTGCTGACCGGTATAGCTAACCGGACGCATATCACACCGGTTCTAAAAGAACTGCACTGGCTGCCAATTCATTTCCGAGCCCAATTCAAGGTGCTAACTCTGACTTATAAGGCCCTAAATGACTTGGGCCCCAGATATCTAAAGGAGCGCCTTCTCCCATATCAACCTGCCCATGTCTTAAGATCTGCAGGAGAGGCCCTCCTGGTTGTCCCACCGCCTTCAGCGGTTAGACGGGTGGGCACCCGGGAGAGGGCCTTCTCAGTAGTGGCCCCCAAGCTATGGAATGGTCTCCCCTTGGAGGTGCGTCAGGCCCCTTCTTTGTTTACATTCAGAAAGGCGGTAAAGACGCACCTCTTCACTCAGGCCTTTGGCTAAATGCTCTTTATTCTTCCCTCCTTCCAAACACCACTGTTTTAAACTGTTTTTGTATTGTTTTATTCTTATTCTTATTATCATGTTGGTTCCTAAATATTACGCTGATTTTATTATTGTGTGGTACAATTTCAGTGTGCTTGTTCTTAAATGTTGTAAGCCGCCCAGAGACCCTCGGGTATGGGGCGGGATATAAATATAAATAAATAAAGAAACTGCCAAATGTGGTGCTTTTGTATAAGGGCAAGCAAACACATATTGTACTGGTTGAGAGTTTACTCAAGAAGTTTAAGAGTCTTTGAACTGAGTGTGAAATTTAGGGACTGAACTGTCTGACAACAGAAGCTGAAAGTGTAACTTGAAGAAGAAGCTGACTTGAGACTTAACTGTATTCAATAAACACACGTTCTTGTTGTTTCAAAGAAGCTTCGTCGAGTTCTCTGTTTATAAAGGGAGCCAAATAGGGCCAGGGTTCTAAACAGTAACTGTATCCAACCCACTGCTGGAGATTGGCAGAGTGGGGGCAGGGTGCTGTCTGCTGCAGCATCAGGAGGGAGGCAACATTATTATCAAGCCAAAGAGTAGGGAAAAGGAAATGGAAGGTGCGCCTCTTGGAAGGAAATAACAGAGTTTGATTTACAAGTAAATACAACGCTACCACACTACCAAATAAAGATAAATATAGATATAAAATAGATAAGGGCTGAGTGAGGCGGCCTTTACAATAAGTAAACATATATACATGACTTTTGATGCTTTTGTGTGACTGGTATGTCCAATTTATGGGTATTTTTTTTTGTTTTTAAAGCCTATATGTGAAATGGTCTTACTACCTGCCTTGGGATTTTGAATTTGAGATACCTTGGGGCTCCAAATTCTCCTCCCTTTATATCAGGGTTCTGCAGTGCAGATCTATGAGGCCATACCTTTCACAGGTATGCTTTGTCTGCATTAGACAAAGCATAATCCCTGATCAAGAATACTGGTAGACTCAGTTAAACAAGTCTACAAGCATATCAGAAGACACGACTTCCATGTTTGGAACCACTGGGGTGTTAAAGCACAGGCACCCCCAAATCCATCCCCCAGAGGCTTGAAGGCAAATAACATTTGTTCCTAGCCCTCAGAAATTCTCTGAGTCCAGCCTCAACCCGCCCCCCCCCGTTCCAAACTTCAAGGCCAGAGAGTGTGCTGGTCTGGACCAATGCTATTCTGTAGATGGTGCTAGATCGTGAGCCAGTTTGGTCTAGTGGTTAAGGAACCAGACTCTTATCTGGGAATACCGGGTTCAATTCTGCCCTCCTCCATGAAGGCAACTGGGTGGCCTTGGGCTAGTCACAGCTCTCTCCTGAGCTCTCACAGCCCCACCTACCTCACAGGGTGTTCTGTTGTGGGGAGAAGAATAGAAAAGCTTTGTCAGCCACTTTGAGTTCCCTTAAATGGGTGAAAAAAGCGGGGTAGAAAAGTCAGCTCTTCTTCTTCTTCTAATCCAATACCTTTCCGTGGTTGGAACAGGTGGGCAAGACTGTTCCAGGCCCCTTGATACAAACCATGGACAGGTAAGTACAGAAGAGGCCTTTGTATCACACATATCAGTAGCTTCTCAGCCAAATTCACTGAACATGGGCTGCTAAGGAGAAATTTTTGTAAATTTATTTCAAGGGGGAAAAAAATGTGTGATATGTGAAGAATAGTAGTGATTTATGCAGCAGAACCAGGAAGACAATAAGTTGATTCAGTGCCCCTCCCCCAAAAAGAGATCAAAATAAAGTCCTTCTTCTCTTTGCCAGCTCCACTGTATGGTTCACTGCTGGATATGAAACTATTATAGAAATAGTATCACTTCTCCATTTGCTCTCCTGTCCAAACAAATGATAATCCTAGATCTTCCTAGTATGACTGTAAACGGCAGAGATCAGTGCCATTCCCAGTTTGATCCATGCTTCTGTCTTGTAACCAAGTAGCAAGAGAAGTAGTCACAGAGGGCCCCCTTCAGGAAACAACTCAAGTTCACAAAGAGACATTTCATGCCCAGTGTCATTTTGATGCCTCGCTTTTTGGAATGTATCAAACAAGTTGAAAATGGGCTTTAATCTTTGGAAAGATAAAAAGTTGAGGAGGAGGAAAGATGAAGACCCAGGCTAATAAGACATCAGAAGAGCCTGAGGGAAACAGAGAATGTAAGAGAGAAAGTAACTCTGACAAAGGAAGGAATGTAAAAAAAAAAAAAAATGAAAATGAAAAGATATAATATAAAATTAACAAAGTCAAGAGACCATTGAAGAAAACGTATGAAAGGACCCTTGTTGAAACTGGATGAAAACTGTCTGTGACGATCAGTCTCCTGAGCAACAAAGCAGAGGAAGTATTTAAATAATAAAAACCTTCAGAATTGCTATACATTTATTATCTTCTTCAAGTACCCGTAAATATTAAGACAGATTGATAACCAACATTATAAATTAAAAGAATGCACATTTACCCCCAATCCCCAGTTCAATGGAAAAAAGCAAATGCCCCTCCTTCCTAAACTGCAAGTACAAAGTAAAGATGATGTCCGCTGAAGGGATGTGCACAAATGTGGTTTTTTGCATTCGAATTTGAGTCAAACTGAATGTCAAAACATTCAATGCAATTCGAATGTTTAGAAGCCAAATGCAATAAAATCCTATTTGAATCAAATACATTCAAAACTATTTGTTCGAACATTAGATTTGAATCTTAAGATAAAAATGCCGACATCATTTGTATGCGTTATACGTATCTGTGCACATTTTGTAAGTATTCTGTTTTATCCCGTATGCATCCTGTTTTCGTCCCGTATTATAAGTGCAAATGCATGCAGATATGTATGAGATTCATACAGATACGTATGCAATACATATTTATGTACTTTCTGATGTTTTGAATCATTCAAATGAATGTTTTGGAACATTCAAAATTCATTCAAATGTTTAAATTTGAATGTGAAGACATTCTATTCAAATTTGAATGTCCACATTCAATCGAATTCGATTGCAAATGTTTAAAACATTCGGATTGCAATCGAATTGCAAACATTTAAAACATTCTCGCACTTCCATAGTCCATAGAAGGAAAGGGGAAAACTTGACTCTTGTGATATAGCAGCCTAGCTTGCCTGCTGGAGAATTTTGTCTGGGTAAAGGCAAATTCTAATAGAATGATTAAGTACACTTTAAAAGCATCACTTGCTACTATGGTAACCACACCTGCCATAAGCACTACCCCTTTGACATCTTCTCAGTCATGGTATGTTAGAAGGTTTCAGTCTGAAATAGAGCCAGTATGCACTTAACTTCAGTGGGGCCCTTTCTGCTCTTGCCTCAGTTAATCTGTATTAGCTAGATCCAGATCAGCCACAGACAGAGCAAACTTCATTAAGCTCTACGGCTTATCTGGATTAGTGAGCCCATAGTATGGTTCTGATCTGGTTCTACTTTACTCCTGTGCAGACATGTTCTTAGCAGCTCCTTGATCTGGATTAATAAGTATGAGCAGAAAGGTCCTAGGATAACATCATACCAAAGTTAAGTTAAGGGGCAGTGGGCAGCATTTGCACCGTGAGTACTAAAACTGTACCCAAATTACCAACAGCTGCTCAAAATGTGGATAATCTATCCCAGACTGTCTGAATCACTATATCAATGGATGTGGCAATTTCTGTGAAGTGCCTGGCTACTGCCATGGTAGTCATGCCATGGCATGTAGGTGTAATCACACAGCTTCTAACAGCATATCCCATAGGCTGTATGGTACATTGGATCTCCCATTTAGAATACCCTTTTACAGTGCAAAATAAGAGAGAGGCCTGTCAACAGACAGAGATCACTGACTTTACATGCATCCACAATCAGCTCTGCAGAATTCCTTTCTGATATTGAAGCTTCTCTGTTCCTCTGATGTGCATCTGGAATAGTCAATTAACTGTACCAAGCTTTGATGTAGAAGAATTTATTACCTTATCTTTGATTTTAAATGAAATAAAAAAAATTAAAATTCTAAAAAGAAAAAAAAATACCTGCCTGCATATCTGCACCTACATTCATGCACTATACATTAAGCAATTGAAACCCAGTACAGAGTTCAAAATAGTCTTTTCCATGCTTGGTTCTTCCTGCTCTTCTTGTCATAGCATTGTATTTAGCAGTTTTCTGAGAGTTTCTGCACTTTGGTCTAGCGGTTAAGGAGCCGGACTCTTATCTGGCTATACCGGGTTCGATTCCACCCTGTCCCATGAAGCCAGTTGGGTGACCTTGGGCTAATCACAGTTCTCTTCTGAGCTCTCACAACCCCACCTACCTCACAGGGTGTTCTGTTGTGGGGAGAAGAATAGAAAAGCTTTGTCAGCCACTTTGAGTCCCCTTAAATTGGTGAGAAAAGCAGGATAGAAAAGGCAACTCTTCTTCTTCTAAAGGTAGCATATTTATATTTATTTATATCTCGTCCCATACCCAAGGGTCTCTGGGCAGCTCACAACTTTTAAAAACAAACATAGCAAAACATAGCAAAAACTATATCAGTCCTAAAACCAGTTTAAAATCCAGCATTAAGAAAAGGGCTGCAAATTCCATAAAGGAACCTGAAGAAGTAGAGTAATGGAAAGTGGAGATGAAGTGGCTATTCAGTTATCAGCTACAGGGTGTCACACTAAGGTTACATCCATATTGGTTCTTGGTTGGGTCAGCAACAAGCACTGAATGGATGTATACAGAGAAGGAGAAGTCCACATGAACAAGATTCCTAAGTTGCCCTTTACAGCTACAGGAACCTTTTTGTGGACAGAACACTGCCCACCTTTAATATGAATCAAGGGGCTACAAAGTCCATTTCTGGTCTTCATGGTCCTCATCTCTAGCCCTCAGCACCATCATAATAAAGTTCCTTTATTTAACAGCAAGTAAGCTTCACATTTTTAATTTATGTCTGGAGGCATCCCTAGTCTTCATACTGTGGAATTCCTTATAACTTGGTGGTACGACACTTTTGCGTTCAGAAGGTCTAAAGTCCAATTCCAAGCTTCTGTCTGGAAGACCTCAACCATTTCTATGTTGTTGCCATTCATAGACATGTCAATGCAGTCACCAAGAATCGAGATGAACTTGAGAATATCTTTAACCCTATTCTTTTACATAAGTCGGCTCTGTGCAAAAAGGATCATCTTTTCTGGAGAGTTCTCTTGTTGTGGGAATCCTGAAAATTGTGTCGTCCTCAAAGATTTAAGATTTCCTTTAAAGAAGTGAAAATCTTCTGGTGAAAAGCAGCTAAGTTCCATAAAGTCATAGAAGAAGGGTAGTAAAAAGCTATTATGGAGGCAAATTATGATTATACTGCAAGAACTTCTAAAAATAGCCTGCCAACTAGAGAGACTACAATTAAATATAATTCAGCAGTTGCCTGGCTGCTGCACGGACGTGGTATTTCTACTGAAATGTGGCTAACTAACTTTACAATCCCACAAGGTGTATTATTCGTGAAGAGAAAAGTCATTACCTGCTCTTCATTTACAGCACTGTTTTTCCCCCACCATAGTAAATTCTATACTGCAGCTCAATCCCTTACTAAATCAAGATCGAAATTGTACCTTTTCATGACATTTCTTCCATCATTCAAATGAGCTGAAAAAGCAGTTATTTTGCTCCAGTTGCAAGCCATTGTCCTCACATTTTTAATGCCTTATATTTAGAAAGTGCTTTGCAATGCCATTGTCACAAAGCTTTTCAGAAGCACTGCAAAATTCAGCTCACTTAATATATGCCTCTTTCTTCGGATAGTGATAGTTCTCACTTACAAAAGGAGTGTGCATTGCTATTTAGAGTTCTCAAATATTTCAGCATCCAAATATTTCCAGTTAAGAGCAAATCCAAGCAGGAACTGGATTTGCTGTTTAAATCCAAAGTTCTAAAGGCGGGGGCTCAGTGTAGTTTCTAATGTATCAGTCCTGACTGGGTGGAGCTGTGTCCTCCATAAAAGTAAGGAAGCATGCAGTAGTGGAAGCATGTGGTCACGCCATCTGCTCTCATTTTGGGACCTACGATGGGCATGCACAACAATGGCAATGGCACGACCAAAGGTGAGGGGGAGACAGGAGGCCGTGGGGGGGGGGATCTGGCCTTGGCCGAAGCTATGGACAAAACTTCAGTGAATGCTGGATAAATCCAATTAATTGCTGAATAAGGCAATGTAGGCCCTATTTGATTTGTGCACAAGACATTCCGTAATGCCCATGTGGTTCCTCCCTAAATTTCCTTCACGTCGATGGAGCCTCCCTTTCTTTTTCATGATTCTGTGTGTGAATGTTTCTTTTTTATCTGATATTTTTCTCCATTAGCTTTTTATATCATAATGGATTTTGTTACACACCTGTCCTGTACATAAAGCAGTTGTTTGGTTCCCACAAACCACTATGTATCAGGCAAGTGGTTGCTCCCCTTGGAAAATCAGAGATTTAGACCAATTACAGAAACCCAGTTTGCCACCACAAGGATAAATCACACTGAACAAGGAACTACATTTTACTTACTACAGATTAACAAAATCATAATGTACAAAGCTGCTATACAAAAGAAGATGAATTCTACTAACTCTGTAGGAGAAAACTGTTATGTTCAAGACAAGAAGTGCACTTGTATTTCATATTATAATAAAGTATACTATTTTATATTTTGTTACCTATTCTTTCTGCTAGACTGTAAAGTGCAATTGCAAATCGATGGAAAGGTGGTATACAAATAAGCATATGAAGATAGTGATCCAATGTAGTGATTGCAATTTTGTAGATACAATTTTGTTCTGTGTTTATTGGCAGAAAGAGAAATGAGACTTAAGGCACCTCTCCTTTCAAGCGAATGGGGGAGGCTCCCAAAGAGATTAGTGCTTCCAGCTACCAGGTTCAGAGACTTGGATTTTGTGTGTATGTGTGCATGTGTGTAGTATATATGCAGTTAATTTTTTTAAAAAATCCCAGAAGTAGTCAATAGGTATTAGCATTTACACACTAGTGCCTCTAATCTTTTTAACAGCCAAAAATGCATTTCCAAAGGCCTTTAATCTGGATTAGAGGTGAAATGGGAAAACTTCTTTACTCAGCCTTTTGATATCTAGCTCTTCACCCAGGCCATTGAAGTCTAGCTTTCTCTGAATGTCATTCTGCCACAGTGGGAGGATTATATTTTAAGTTGGCTTTATATGTATGCATGTTTTTATCGTTTTTATTAAATGTTGAAACCTGCCCTGGGACTCTGGGTTGAAGGGTGGGATATAAATATGTGAAACAAACAAACGAATAAACATCCACATACTCTGACTTCTAAGTTTCTCTTGAGTGGCTTTTTGAAATCTCACAAGGTTGCCTCTGAGGGGAATTTGAGACTCAAGGACACACTGCAAATAATTTTAAAAAAAAACACCCTATCACATCTCCAAATCTGTAATTTTGCAACCCTTCCTCAGATGGGAAAAAATAACTCTCAGGTCAATCCTCTCCTCAGTTCAGGTTGGGATTAACCAATGGAAATGGCTGCTACAGATTCTGACCAATCAGGTCACAGCTTAGAAAATTCCCAGAGGCTGCAGCTACTGGTATCTGATTGTTTTGGGGCAGTGTGCCTGAGTGGGTATAACATCCATTCATATTCTTGATACTGATTGCTGCTCTTTAGGCTTCCAGACAGAACTTTTTTTCCTCCCAGCATAAGGAAGCTGGGATTTGAATCTGAGACCTTTTGCATGCTAAGCAGGTGCCTAGTACTCTGCTACAGATATGGCTTTGATGCTTTCTGATGCTGTTGGCTATCAGCAGCTGTTTTGTTCCATTTTGTCAATTTATGTTGAATTTGTTCTAAATTGTTGTGGATATTTTTAATGGAAAAGTACTGTGAAATACTCTAAAGATTGCTGAAGGGCTGTCAATTTATTCTTGTAGGGGAAAGAAAATGATGTTTTCAGACACATTGTTGCTCCCTCTGCTAGGTGCATGCAGATTCACTGAAACCTGAAAGAGCTAAAAGTTCTTATTCCATTCTGCTCCTTCCTCTTAGAACAACCTATATTTTTTCCCTAGGGTTGATCAAAGGAAGGGTGCCATAAAAGGCTTTGAGAGGGTAATGGAAAAGACAGTGTGACATCTGAAAGGAATGCACTGCCGAAAGAATCAAAAGCCAAACAGTCAAGTGTTTCAAGGTATCATTGTAAAGTTACTTATATCTCTGCCTTATTTGTCAAGCGAAGCTCTATGCCTTCTCAAAAAACAAAGTGAGAGTTTCAGGGATTTTCTTAATGCTTTTGGAAAGGGTTCTGAAGTCTTCTCTGGTTGAAATGACCTTTGTGACCTCTGGGCAGCCCTTGCTATACAGAAGTTCTGTTTGGAAAATGCATGACATTAAGAAGGTTTCCAAAAATTCCTTTCAGGCTGCATTCCCATTGAAGTTTTCAAGTGAACTGAATCTTTTTTCAGAGCTGAGTGTTCTCAAAAGATTAGAGGAATCTGCAGTTTCTGAGGATTAAAGGTCCCAAAATGTGGACTACAGTATAGTCTGGAGTACAAGACTACTTTTTAACCCAGGAAAATCTTTTCAAAAGTTGGGGGTCGTCTTATATGACAGGTGTCGTCTTCCTATATGGTGAGTATATCGCAAACTCTATATTTTAACTGGAAAAGTTGGGGTCGCCTTATATGCCCAGTCTTATATGCTGGAATATACGGGGGTATCTGTATTTGGATAAAAAAGTTGTCTTGCAACGGGATTTAGAAATAATCCTCACTTTTTATGAATAGGAACACATATGTTTTTTGGGGGGGAGGCGGGAAGAGGTGTTTTCTTCAGTTCCACCTGTCCTAATAATCATCCATTATTTCCCTTCTTTTTCTCCTGGCTGTAGTAGCTAGAGCAGCGCTGGCAGGTGCTGTAGTAATGTTACAAGAGATACATTGCATTGTAATAGCAGGGAGATTCTGACAATAGCAGAGAATGGTGACTCTTTTTTAATCTCTCTCCTCCCCTCCCCATGCTGATTTATACGTGGAGAGTCTGATTTTAAAGAGACAGTGATCAGAAAGACTTTGTCATTTTATCTCTCCCCTCCCCTCTCCTTGCTACTTTATGCATGGAGAGTCTAATTGTAAAGAGACAGCAACTGGAAAGGCCTTTCTACTCTGTCTCTCCCCTCCCATCCCCTTGCTGCTTTATGTGGGGAGAGTCTGATTTTAAACAGACAGCAGAATCAGCTCAGTTACAGTTTTGGAGTGGGAGAAAAAATCCCCATAACGTTTCAGTTTTCTGGAGCTAAAAAGATGAAAATCACAGGAATCAGGACTATTAGTGGCTATTAGCCATGGTCTGGAGGTGGTCTAGAGGTTTATCAGCTGTTGGTAAATGGCAAGCAGGGTAAGTGCAACTGGTTGGCCACCATAAGAGCAGTCTGGACTAGATGGACCAATGTCCAATCCAATGTGTCACTTCTTACTTTCTTACGGAATCTATGGGCTCAATCAATCTGCATCTCTCTCACCTGATGAAAGGAGCACTTTTAGAACTAATACTAAGCCATGGAATTAAATTCAAGAAGGATATATCTAAGGGTTTCCTCCTAGTCCAACTGAGCCTTGCTTCAGCATTAACTGAATTATTTTCAGCTCCCTAATTATTTTGGCTTCCTCAAGTCCAGGTTTCATGAGGCTTCTGGTTCCTGGCTTATGACATTCTGCAGCCAGTTCCAAATATTTTTTTTAAAAAAAAAATGCATGTGTATCATCTTCATCATAGTGTTACAATAGTCCAAAAACATAAAGGACAATCAAAAACAGTATAGGACCCAGAGGAGGAGTAAACTGTCTCTTTAACTGAAGACATGAGTAAAGTGGTACATTTCAGTATTCACTAGGGGTGTGCACGAATGCAATTTTTGACATTCAATTCATAATGAATTTAATATCATTATGAATATCATTATCTCAGGGACCGCCTTCTCCCGTACAATCCTCCTCGCGCTCTCCGTTCCTCTGGGAGGAACTTACTGCAGCCTTTAAAATCTAGGCTTGCGGCGACCTCCCAGAGGGCATTCTCTGTTGTCGCCCCCAAACTCTGGAACGACCTGCCGGATGAGATCCATCAGTTGACATCATTAGACAGCTTTAAAAAAGCTGTCAAGACGGATCTCTTCCGGCAGGCCTTCCCAGATTAACTTTTCCAGATTAATTAATCCCGACTTGGTCCCTTTGACCCCCTCATTCCTCTCATGGCCTCATCTTTATTGATGGTTGAGGACTTTCAGAGGGACACTGGGGCTGTTAGCTGTTTAATTATGGTTATGATTTTGATATCGTATTTTAATCTGTTATATTGTTTAATATATTTTTAAGGGGGGAGGGATTATAATGTTTTATTCTTACATGATGTTTTTATTATATTATTGCTGTTAACCACCCGGATTGGGTTGCCACAGGGCGGTATACAAAAAATATTATTATTATTATTATTAATATTCAAAAGTCCAAATTTTTCCGAATAAGAAAAAATGAATTTCCAGACATTTCATTTGATATGGATACATTGTTCGAATATTCAGTGATACGCATCCTGTACCCGTCTATATGCATGCCATATGCATGCCATATGCATCCTGTTTTCATCCTGTATTCATATTCATTCAAATTTGGAAATTTGAATGTCTGGACATTCAGTTCGTATACGAGTGTCCGAATTTGTCCGAATTTATATGACTAACAAATATTTTGAATATTTGTGCATATCCCTACTCTGGAGGATGCTTACTCCATAGAATAGGGGCCATCACGAAGACAGACCTCTTATGGATCCCCACTCCTTTAATATCCAGAGGCAATGGAACTGCCCAACACATATTAAGTCACAGGCAGGTCTGTATGAATGAAGATGAATTATGGCAGAACAAGATGCAATGTAACTTGTACATTGGACTCCTGCCAAAATGTGAAATAGGAATAGTTATTGTAAATGAATATTTTGGTCATGCTGGATCCACTGGAGGATGGATGGCATTGCCTTGAGAAGGGTGCCACCCTGTTTCCTTGCCACTGCCTTTGCTCAACCTCCCACTCTCCTCTCAGTGCCCAGACATGTTAATTTTTCAGTCACTGTCCCCTTATTTTCCAGTCTCCTGTCCCATTTTCTCCACTTCTCAGCTCAGCCCATAGCTTTCCTTGCTCCACATCCTCCCCAGCTTTCCCAAATCATTTGCTTGTTGCATCCAGCTGGGGAGCATTCACACCTCTGCTGGACAAGCAGGTCAACAGGGCTGCCACTCAAGTGGCTGGCAGCCCTGCTGCCCTGCTGATGCAACTGCTACTTCACAGAGCATCGACATCATCATAGCAATGGTGCTAACACATGCACAGTCATGCATCACAGCCAAAATGGCAGCACCCTGAAGAAGAAGAACCCTACAATCAAATCAAGGTAAGTATTCAACTGGGTGGGGTGGGGTTGAGAACTGCTAAGGTTGACTAGTGCTCCAAGTGTGAGACCTAGTCAACGTTGGTTCATTGTGCTCCTTTCTCATCCAGCGGACAGCAAAGAAAGTGCAAAATCACCCCAGGTTGACTTAAGTATGTATAATAACCAAGTCACAGTTAGCTACCCTCTTTTTTTTTTTTTTTTGCTATTTTTTCCATAGTGTCATGTCAAGAATAGCCACACTGATATTCCCTTTATCCACCATAATCTAAACTGTGTGACTTATCCATGATGGTAGCTTACCAATAACACAAGCCAATCCTCTAAAAATTCAATTAATGCCCTTTCAAAACAGGAAAATGGCCACACTGGGTTATTTCAGCCCTTGTTTCAAAAACAATTTCTTCCTTTTGGAAAAAAAAAGGAAGAAAGAAGAAGAACGAAAGCAAGAAAAAATAAAATAAATTGGATCAACTCAAGAGTTATTACAGGTTAGATTTTGTGGACAAGTTGACTACTTTTCTAGGAAATTGGACAATATTATTACACAGCTCTGTCTGTTACTATACACATTACTGAGGTTGTTTCCTGCTGCTACTGTATCACAGGCTGAAAGAGAATTGCCTCTTTGTGAATTGCCTGGCATCTGTGAAAGCACTCACAATGCTCAAAGGAGGTATTGATCAGAGCACTGGTTCAGAGTTCCCCAATCTCCATCTATTATAAGTGGATAAGGGAAAACAATGCAGATTGACGCGAATCAAATGGGGGAATATTTGACTTGGTTTTAATTTCCCCTGCAAATATGAAGGCTTTGGCTTCGCCTCATCCCTCCCTTCCTGTCCCACCTTGCCCTGTCTATTCACCTGTTGCTGCCACCGCAACCATTGTGTGCCTGTCTGAGGCCCAAGTGGGCCTTGTGGAAATGTGTGTGCCCCTCACCCATCCTGGAATCATGAGAAAGCCTGTCCCCCCTGCTGTGGCCCCTTGCACCCAATGCAGCTGCATCCTCCACCACCATTCATGTGCTGCTCTGAGGCCTAAGTAGGGACTTTGTCAAAAACCTTCTGAAAGTCTAGATAGACAATATTAGCTGGGTCACCCATATCCACTAGGCACAATTTACCCTTGCAGAAGCCATAATAATTTTCATTTAGCAATGCTTGCTTCTCTGCATGTGTGCTAATTTCATCCTTAATTATAGAGTTCATTGCTTTATCTGGAACTTTTGTTTAAACTGACTGGTTTAAACTGACTGGTTTATTTGAAGATTGGTGTTACATTTGCTATCCTCCAAATTTCAGGAGCCTATTCTAGGGAAAGACTATATATTTTGACTAGAATTTCAGCAATTTCACATTTGAGTTCTTTAGGAAGTCTCAGATGAATGCCATCTCATCCCCATGATTTGTTAGCATTTAGTGTATTAAGACATGTGAGTACCTCCTCCCTGGTAACCTGTATCCAATTTAATTTTTCTGATTCCCTGCCTTAAAACAAGGAGGATTATGCCTTCCCTTCTTAACATTTCTGATTGCTGCCTTACATTTGTTCTGCAAATCATTTGTTTTGCAACTTGCAAAGAAATCAACAAATGAAAAAATAGATGAAGGAGGGAAGATGAAGTAGTTTTGTATCTCAGTACTTTTTTTTCCCCTGGAGGTCAAAACCTTTATGGCAACAAGCAGAAATTTGAAGGATTTGCTCCCTGGAGTTTTTCAAGACAACAGTCTAAAAAGGAATGGTTGCAGGATTAAAGAAAGGGGGCTTTAATATGATATGGTATGAGGATATGGTGTGAGGCCAGCCCACTTCTGGGACTCTCATTTGCACACTTTGGTGCAAAAGATATAAGTCCATTCTGCACTGGGTCTTATTCCAGATTATATCTCAGAATAGTGACCTGCTGTCCACATGCTAGTGCAGAATATGGCAGCCCCTGGATGGGGTCTGCTGTACTCTGTGCCAGCATATGGCAGCAGGTCCATATTTTGAGCTATAATTGGAATAAGTCTCGGTGCCAAAGGGGTAATAGGCAATGTCCCCAGCTAGAACACTGCTTTTTCATTGGATGCAGTGCAATCGGGTCTTGACTGCCTAAACTGGGATACTGGTAGTCAGAAGGTCCAGGGGAGGAAGAAAATAATATTCCCCACCCACCAGGCCACAAAGTAAAGAGATGCTGGATAACCATCATTTTTTTAATGCCCACTTACCTGCATTCTCTGCACTCCTAATGCTGGCAATGCAGCTTTGCACTCACCCAAAGAGAAGCAGCTGTGCTGGAAATTTGAAGCTACCAATCCTCCAGGTTGGAGGACTGGAAGCAGCTCTGCCTTAAATATGAAAGTTTCCAATCCTCCAGTCTGGAGGACCGAAAGGAGCTTCACTTTTAAGGCAGAGCAATTTAAGGCATGTCTGGAGGCACCCAGAATCTTGTGATTTAAGAAGTGACCTGTTGGAGCAGATTCATGGCTGATCTAAATCAGGATCCTGTTCTCACAATGGTTGCCAGCTATATATGAATACCCACAAGTTAGACATAAGTATATACCTTGTACTGCTTATAGCCCAGCGCAACAGTCTCTCAAGTCAGAAGACATAACACAGCCATTGGGCAATAGACTCTCATGTTCTCACCTTTCTATTATTTTATTTTTAAAAAATTAAAAATGCAAATGCAAAGCCATCTCCAAATAGACTTCATATAATTGTGCTTCTGGTCACCTGTGATACAAGTATAATATTTAATCAGTAGGATTAAAGTCCATTCACATATCTTGAAACTAAAATGAACAGTTATAAAAGAATATTATAGAAAATTTAGTCTATTTATTCCTCCATGCCCCAAGCCTTGATTTCAGATTTGTAAAAGATGCTATTTAAAAAAAAAAAAGAAGTATTTAAGGTCATTTTCATTTATTGGTAATTTATATGTGCCACCTGTTAGGAATAAAACTTTCTAATAGTGCCCATAAAAAGTTGAATTAGTGAGACTATTGCACACTAATACTTCCCATTTAATAAGGCTCTTTAATTGGATACCACTATGTGAAGTTTGACATATATATGCACACAGATATAAACTCATATAAATGGAATCCAAATTAAAGTGGCAGAGTATCTGGCATTCTCCATATGCATATTCTTCAAGATTACAATTTGTGTCAGAGACATAAGATTTAAAGGATGGCTACTCACAAGTCTCTTCCCATCCAGTTTGATGAGCCAGTTTGGTCTAGAGATTTCTGTTGTGGGGAGAAGAACGGAAAGCTTCATCAGCCACTTTGAGTCCCCTTAAATGGGTGAGAAAAGCAGGGTGGAATAGCCAACCCTCCTTCTCCTCCTCCTCCTCCCCCCCCTCCTCCTCCTTCTTCTTCCTCAATCCCCAGTCATGTGGAGGCTGTTTCATTCATTCATTCATTCATTCATTCATTCATTCATTCATTCATTCACATTTTTATCCTGCCCTATACCCAAAGGTCTCAGGGCAGGTAACATTTAAAAACCAAGTATATATATTAAAAGAATAATAATATCTGATATTAAAACAATATCAGAGTCTCAAAAGTGGGAAGAGAACATCCCCATTAGCCAAAGACCAGAGCAAATGAGTGCATCTTCAATGCCTTCCTAAACATGTACAGTGAAGGTGCATCACACACCTGAAGGATGAGACTATACCATAGCTGAGGGGCCATCACTGATAAGGCCGTCTCCCAGATGCCCACCCCTTTTTGTAACTCTTACCTTCTTAAGGCATGTCTCCACTCCACTGGCAGAGTAGCCCTAAGAAAACATCTCTTCTGGAGTGGGCTGCTCTCATAGCCTTGGAATGGAACTTAATGACTCTACTGTGCTGTCCATAGGACCAAAGTTCTCAACGGCTTGCCCAATCAAGCCCCGTACAGCCGGCATGAAGCGGGGCAAGCGGCCTGACAGGGCTGCCCGCCCCTTGGGTGCTCACACCCAATCGGAGGCAGCCTCGACGGCCGTATCCCTACCCCTGGCCAGCCTTTGCCGGCTAAGTTACTTCAGGACGCTTTTAGCATTCGCACACAGGCGCGCCGGAATGCGTTTACACGTGTTCCTGCATTCCTGTGTGTGAATGGTGAAAGCTTCCCGAAGTGACTTAGGCCACCCGTCCTATACCTGTTCCAAATGGAACGAGTGTAGTGCGAAAAGGCCTCTGGTCTTGGCTTACGAATGGAACATTGAAAAAGGAAACAGAAGGACTGGTTCTTGCTGCACAAGAACAAGCAATAAGAACAAATGCCATCAAAGCCAGAATTGAAAAATCAGGAGAAGATCCAAAGTGCTGACTCTGCAAAGAAGTGGATGAAACAATCGACCATATACTCAGCTGCTGCAAGAAGATCGCACAAACTGATTACAAGCAGAGACACAATGCTGTAGCACAAATGATCCACTGGAACTTGTGCCAAAAGTATCATCTGCCTGTGGCAAAGAACTGGTGGGATCACATGCCAGAAAAAGTTGTTGAAAATGAACAGGCAAAACTACTTTGGGACTTCAGGCTTCAGACTGACAGAAAACCGGAGCATAACACTCCTGATATTACAATTGTTGAGAAAGAGAAGGTGTGGATCATCGACGTTGCTATACCAGGTGACAGCAGAATTGAGGAAAAACAGTTGGAGAAACTCACCAGATATGAAGATCTGAGAATTGAACTACAGCGACTCTGGCGAAAACCAGTGAAAGTGGTCCCAGTCATCCTCGGCACCGCGGGTCTGCTCGCATAATTCGCAGATACATCACACAGTCCTAGGTGCTTGGGAAGTGCCCGACTAGTGATATAATACGAAATCCAGCATAGTGATCTCGTTTGCTGTGTGTAACTGTTGTTTTAAATAATAATAATAATAATAATAATAATAATAATAATAATAATAATAATAATAATAATAATAATAATAATAATAATAATAATAATAATAATAATAATAATAATAATAATAATAATAATAATAATAATAATAATAATAATAATAATAATCTTTTAAAAAGTGGGCAGAAAGGAAACATTTACATTGGGACAGGATATTTTTTTTTCTTTCTATGTACTGAATAGTTCAAAAATATTTTGCAGTACTGGGAATGAACTTTCCTGTTTAAAGGTGTGAGTTTTCTTGACTTTTCACCAATGTTACTATACCACATGTAATCCATAATGTTGTTGTCTTGGGGTATCATCGGTTTATAATTTTAAATTATTTTTTACCATTTGATATGTTTTTCTCTCATTGTAACCTGCCCTCGCAACATTCAGTGAAGGGCGGGATATACGTCTTCTAAATATTTTTTTTCTAAATAATATAGACTACATGAGCACTTTCATGGGCACCTCTATGCAGTTTTCCTGGCAGAGAAAGAGATGAGGTTGCCACTGTCTATTTCCAGGAAGAGGCTGAAGACTAAAACTGTGACATCATCATCATCATCATCATCATATGGAATTGTGAATTATGAATTATGGAAAGAAAAACAGCCAGAATCACTGATCACACAACAGTACCTTGCTGATCAATGATCATTCATTATTAGAAATAAAGTGTTCAGTGAAGTGTAACTTGAAGAAATTCAGAAAAATTGTGAAAAATCAAATGGCAAAAACTACTACAATAACAACAGAAGAAACCCTAACAGCATCAGGAGTCATTGCACAACAAAAATTACAAGACTGTGATGGAAATTAGGAAGAAGGCATGCAACCAGAGCCAAAAGTCAGTGCTGAAACAATTGAAGCACTAATCCCTAGACAGCAAGAACTCAAAGAAAAAAGCATGGCACATGCTGTATTAAGTTTTGGAAGGCAAAGACTTCCAGCCTTGAAAATAGTGCCCCAAAAAAACCTAGTGCCAATTATGAGGGAGGTGAACAAAGCACTTGCGGCAATAAACATAACATCAGTCGAAGAGACCAATCAACTGGCCTACAGCACGACAATAATTGCAACAGAAGAACTGGGGATACAACAACAAAACCCCCAAGTGATACCAAACACAAAGCTGAAATGGAAACTAGACTGGAACTGAAAATCAAAAAATTGGATCATTGCCGTTTAGTCACTTACCTTTTGATGCAGCTTTCAATGCAATATTCCATGTCTCATGTGTGTATGTAACAGTGTATAAGGGTGCTTCTGCACAGGCCCTTTAACACCCATTAAGCACACATCTGGCGCGGCGCCTCCGCACACGCGTTGCTGTTTCGGACACATCCAGTGAGGTGTGTCCGCACAGCAACACGCATTAGTAACACTTTCCCAGTTGTGCATCTGCATTTGCGGGTCCATTTAGCACACATCCGGTGAGGTGCGTCCGCACCTATCCGTGACTAATGTGTGCTAAATGGGTGTTATTTGCACACCACATGTGATGTGTGCTTAATGGGTCTTGCGTTGTGAAAACGCATCCATTTAGGATGCGTACGCACAACGCAAGTGTGCCTACCAGGGGCCCTCCCCCGGGCCGCCATGATTCTCATCGGAGCCAAGCATGGCGAGCCGGGGGGGGGGGTGTTTCCTACCTTTTGGCTCACCCTCACCCCAGAAGCAGCGGATCACAAGTTCTGGAGCCAGGGAGAGCTTCCCTAAAGCCCACACTAGCTCACCTGGGGGGGGGAGCCCGTGGAATCCCCTCCTTACCTGTTCAGCGTTGCCCCAATTCTGCTAGGAGGAACCCAGGATGCAGCGCACCTGCATCCTGCGCACCTCCTGAGTGGCCGGGGCTGCTACTGGCAGCCCTTGCCCTCAGGAGGCGTTCTGCGCAGGTGCGCCATCTAGTCAGCACAGCGCGCCTGTGCAGAATGCCTCCTGAGGGCAAGGGCTGCCAGTAGCCCAGGCCACTCAGGAGGTGCACAGGACGCAGGCACGCTGCATCATGGGTTCCTCCTAGCAGAATTGGGGTGATGCTGAACAAGTAAGGAGGGGATTCCATGGGTTCCCCCCCCCCCGGGTGGGCTAGGGTGGGCTTTAGGGAAGCTCGCCCTGGCTCCAGAAGCGGCGATCCGCCACTTCTGGGGCGAGCGCAAGCCGCGGCAGAGAGGTCCCCCAGCTCGCCATGCTTGGCTCCACACAGCACCCACCTCCAATCCGGATTTATTCTGCCCTCATGCCACGTGTGTGGAGGGACGGGGAGGGACCCGTCTCTACTCATTGTTTCTTTTTTCTTCCAGCATATATATATTTGACATTTCCCCATTGGCACCAGCATATCTGTGCATTAAGGCTTAACTGTTTTGTTCCCCCCACCCCCGGCCCCAACTTAGCTGAACCTTCCAGAATGAATTTCACATGGTCTTGGAAAACTGTTTCCTCCCAATGTCTGTTGCTCCCTGCAGCATTGATGAGAAATTTGAATACTTCGTATCTATGACTGCTGCACTGATGACTGAACTGGCTTCCCAATTTAATCTGCTTTACCTTTGCTGGGCCAACAGTCTAATACACATGCACACGCACACGCACACACACACACACACACACACACACACACACACACCGTTCAGCACCTTTGGAAAGCAGAGACAGACGGAGAGCTTTTTGAAGATGCTGATTTAGTGCGCTGGAAGAAGGTGAAACGATGAATGGCAGAAAACAGATCAGTGTGGCAAACTAATGAAGGCTTTAAAGCTGCTAAGTCCTGCAAGTGAGAAGGATAATCACCATAATCCCAGGTTCTTATAAGGCCTCACATCCAAACAGCTAAGCATTTCTACTAAGGGACTCAGCTGCTGGAAGAATGATAGCTCTATGGATGCTGAAAATTTACTGGAGGATTTCCAAATCATCATAGTGTAAGAACTGGGAGTTCCTGGCATCGATTAACCAGTAGAACCTTTCTATCTGGTCCATTGCAAAAGCACATTTAGGCTGCAATATCTGGGCCTCTTCAACATTTTAAAGATGACCAGACTGAAGTGTATATACATACACAGTGCAGAAAAGGTGGATAGAGAGGAAATTACTTTTCTGTGTCTCACAACACTAGAACCAGGGGGTACACTATGAAGTTGATGGGCAGAAAATTTAGGACTGGCAAGGGGAAGTATATTTTCACCCACAAAAGAAGAAGAACTGGCTTCTCTACCTCGCTTTTCTCACCCATTTAAGGGGACTCAAAGCGGCTGACAAAGCTTTTCTATTCTTCTCCCCACAACAGAGCACCCTGTGAGGTAGGTGGGGCTGTGAGAGCTCAGAAGAGAACTGTGACTCCCTAACCATTAGACCAAACTGGTTCACAGGATTATCAGTCTATGGAATTTACTACCAGAAGAGGTGGTATGATGGCAAACAGGCTAGATAACTTTAAGGAAGGATTAAATAAATTCATGGAGGACAGGTGTATCAATGGCAAATGGAACAGATGCTCAGGTACCACCTCCAAGTTGCGGGCCATTTGCGGGGAGTTGAGAGCAGGTGAAGATTTTGCCTTTGTCTTTTGCTTGAGATGCCCATAAGCAACTGGTGGGCTACTGTTTGATACAGGATGCTAGGCTAGATGGGCTGTGGACTGACCCAGTAGGGCGCCACTTATGTTCTAAAGGATGCTGCAGCTCTTTGCTCACAGTACTGCTATAGGAACTTCTGTAACTGTGCCTTTGAAAGGAATTTGTCCTCAAGGAAGGTCCATTATAGAGATGGGCACGCACACAATAATACATACTTATTTTGCTGTCAAAGTGAAAATCTGTCAATTCATTTCATTGTTGAATTATTTAATTGGAAAAAAACTGGATTTTACACATTCATTGTTAAACTTTTTTACAAAGAAAAATATATTTTTCTGTTAATTTTTTTTCGTGATCAAAAATACAGCAAAACATAAATAAATAAATAATTTTTTGCATGCAGGAAACTCATTGGCCCTGGTCACACCTATATAACGTAGGACACTCTATTCATGATTTGAACTGAGGTTGTACCAGCTCTGTTCACACCTGGATCATTATAGGTCGGCCTCAGGCCATCCACATTTGGGGTTGCATCACTCACACCTTTCTCCACGATCAACCTGAGCCTCTTCCACAGACCTTGGCTCCCCACCCCTTTACATCAAATCTATCTTCTATCTTATTGGATGTTGTTGTGTCACTCAAGGGAGGTAAGAGTGTGCATTGTGGTTCTTTTTTACACCTGCTTCCCCACCTCCATGTCCCTCTTCCTTTTTTATGTGCTTTTTAAAATTTTTAAATGATAATAATAGTAATAATAAATTTGCAGAAAAATGCTAGATATACATAAAGTGAGGAGAGAAGGGGAGGTGCCTCAAGAACTCCATGCATGCACATTGGCCAAAAGGAAAATTGGACCCACCCACCACAGCACGGTTCAGCCTCCTTTAGCCCATCCTCCCTCCTCCCCTCCCCACTCACACTCAAGAAAGAGAAGACAGCCTAGGATGCCAGGACAGGCTGAGTCCTCTGGAAAAGAGGACTCCAGTTAGAACAGTCTAACAGAGGTAGGCAGGCTTGGAAAATAAATTAAATTAAAATAATGTGAGTAACGTGACCTGAAAATGACCTGAAGTCATCCTAAACTAAAGGTGTAACCAGGGCCATTCAGATATGTGAAAAACTTGGATTTTTGTTTCAATGCAAATTTCTGTGAGTACAAAATATTCTATTCAATTGTGAATACAAACTGAATTTTGCACTTCCCAGAGCATTTTTTGAGTCTTTTACTTACAAGCAAAGCACAGAGAATGCCATTTTAGAAAGGATTTAACTTTACCTAGCGCAATCTTTCCATTACAGAATTTATTGGGAAATTTATTGGTACTAGGTTGCATACTAATTCCTGAGGACAGCCAGTTTATAACATGTGTGTGAGCTAGTGCACCTTGAACTTTCTATGAATGCTTATGTTTACAGTCTTGATGTCATTCTAGATTGGAAAAATAATATACATATGACTTCAAAAAAAGTAGAGAACTTAAGATGACCAGCAATCTGTAGTCATAAATTAGCACATATGTGCCTTTTGAACTTGCAGAGAGAGAAAAGTATCAAAGGCTTAAATTGTAGGTTGTAATTTTCAAGAGAGCCCTCACTAGAATTATAAACCACAAGAGCAAAACTTCAGAGGTTTGTGTATTCATCAAGGAAGCACAGATGATATTATTGCTCAATAATTCAGTGCTCTCTCCCTCCCTCTCTCTCCAGAATTTGGTGCAATATAATGCCTTCTTCCCATTTTTGTTTGATTTCTTTTCCCTCTCTTATTCTGTGCTTCCCACTTTGCCTTCTTTAAATCAACCACAAGAGCCTACTTCTATACCCAAAGGGAATGGAATTCCCTACATAGACTTCGCAGCTGAAGGATGTTTCTGCACATGAGACCCAGACAACATTTGCTCAAGGTGAGCAGTGGAGTGAGTAAACATCATGCTCCAGGGGGGTGATCATTTTGGAAGGTACAGATTTCCATGGGAATGGGAAAACGCACCCCTTTCTAGGGATGTGCAAGGATATTCAAAATATTCGTTATTTGCATTAATTCATAAGAATTCAGACATTTGTATACTAATCAGATGTCTGGATGTTTATACTTTAGTATTTGTTTGAATAATTCGGTCATTCATATGTGTACAGATATTCATATGTGTACTCATCATGTACAGATATGTACACATCTTGTATGTATCCGTATGCATCTGAACGGATACGTACAGGATGAAAACAGGATGAATATGGGATGCGTATAGATGCATATGAGATTTGTATCATTGGATATCTATCAAATATTCGAACAAATAGATGTATTTGTACCAGTTCCAATGTCCACATATTTGTTTTTCTTTATTCGTATGAATTTGGATTTTTGAATATTTGTTACAAATCAAATGTTGAAAATTGCATATGTGCACACCCCTACCCCTTTCCTCTGCTCTGTTTTGTTTCGTGTTCCACCTACAGATTGATTCTACTGGTCTTGAAGGGCTGCTTTGGTGTTCCATAGGTGTGGACTCACTGCTGAATTTGAAAAGCCCCATTGGGCAATGCATGCAAATGCAGCCACTGCCTTGTGATCTATGTGCTTACTTTTCTAGGTAATCGTCACTTTCATGGTGGCACGTGACACATGAAATGGTGTTTTATTCCATTTTTCTCATCACTTGAGATATTTCTGTATACGTTCTGTGCAGTCAGTTGCAGTCAACCATGTCAGGGGAAGGGCTAAATCATGATTTGACTTTAGAAATCAGTAGACCACGGTAAGCAGTGAATTACCATTAGTGCAAGACTGTCCGGATGGTTGATGGGTCAATATACCAGGCAGTACAGAATCACCCTGGTTTAAGTATCTGTGTAGTCCACATTCTGGGCCTCTCATCTGCATATTACTGTGGATCAAGAAGCCCCCAACCCCTTTAGCCCAGCTCTGTCTGTATTAGACAGACCCTGATCCAGTGTAAGAAGTCCCAGAACCCAGGTGGCATGACTCCATGTTCTGCTTTCAGCAGTGCACCATAATGTCCACCACAAAGAACACACACACACCTGGAAACAAGGCTTTTGCTAACAAAGTTCAGGCCCATCTGTGCAGACAGTGTAGTTTCCACCCATGCCTCCTTGGCATTCAGTGGGCTGGGTTATTCTGGATGCACTTCAGCCTACAGCCAGTTAAATGCACAAAGGACCTTAGATCCATCATTAGAGGACAAATTTATGCCACTACTAGTCCTATTCTCACTGACCATTGTCATAATAATCATAATCATTCATAATCATAAAAGTGTTTATCATTGACATTGCTATTCCAGGTGACAGCAGGATTGATAAAAAAAACAGAAAAACGTACCAGATATGAAGACCTGAAAATAGAACTACAGCGACTCTGGCATAAACCAGCAAAGGTGGTCCCAGTAGTTCTTGGCACACTGGGGGCAGTGCGGAAAGATCTTAGTGGGCACTTGAAAGGCACTGGCATCAACAAAATATCTATGTGCCAGCTACAGAAAGCCACTTTGCTGGGACCTGCTCATATCATTCTCCAATACATCACTCAGTTTTAGGTGCTTGGGAAGGGCCCGACTAGTGATAACAATTACCAAAACCAGCATAAATATTTTGTTTGCTGTGTGTTACTGCTGTGTTATGTCAATAACAACAACAAGAACAACTTGTAATGCCCCTTCCACCCTAGGGTAGAATAACAAACATATACAATCAACAGAAAAAGAAACAAAAACTATATACTCATATATTAAACTCTAACTATATAAAATAAACACCCCAGTTCCTTACCCAAATGCTTCACACCTCCACAGCCCCATGTCTAGCTGACACACTCTGGCAAATTAAAAAGGAAGGTCTTCAACCCCTGCCACAAACAGAGGAGACTCTCCTCCAGCTGAACGTTTACAGGAAGACTAATCCACAAAGGAGGCCTGGGTCTTGAAATGATTGCAAACTTAAGGTGGCCGTACACATTGGTGTATCAATGGCTACTAGAATGGATGCTTATTTACTTCTTCCAGGATGGAGGAGCAAGGATGGTGAGTCAACAACAGGTGAAGGTTTTACCTTTGTCTTCTGCTTCAGAATGCTCAGAAGAAGAATTGGTGGGCCACTGTGTGAGGCAAGACTCTGGACGAGATGGGCTGTGACCTGATTGAGCAGGGCTCCTCTTACATTCTTATAGACTGAAAATTAGATTTCCAGCCCCACGTCTTGCGTGTGGCCATGATTCTGGTTGTGTTTGTGGAGACAGCATCCCACCTGCAGTAGTATCTCACAGGCTCCAACAAGATACACTAGGAGCTTCATTTTTGGGGATCACCCATAAATGCTTCCAGGGCAACAATTTGTTATAGCAACCAGAAATTTACCCTTTTTACTGGCCACATCAATGAAGCTTACATGCCGCTGGGAAAGATTTATATCTTAAATTTGGAGCAGAGAGGGGAACACCAACAGGAGGTACCATTAAGCTAGATTTGGTATAAGGCATTTTTGGTACGATCATGATTGATTATCCTTGAAATACATACTGCATGATGACATGCAGGAATAATGCTTTTTATGTGGCTCCAAGAGTATTTTGTCAATATAGTTTGTTGAAAGTGGAGGGTAGGAGTCCCAAGTAAGGAGAAAACTTCATCCTGAATTAATTTCAAGGCAGTGAACATTTTGATAACATACATTAATCAAGGCAGTAGACCAGGGTGGAAGCCCCACCAGGATAACTATGATTAAATGCAAATACCGTGACTTGTTTGCTTTGTGGGGGCTGTCATTTGAATCTTTGAAGGTCTCAGCACTGCTAATCCTAATTTAGAGAACTTTTCTAAAGATGTGAAAAATCCTCTAATAAATGTCGCAAGAGTTTTCAAAGCTACTTTTTAATGGTTGTTTTGGAGGACTGGTGTAGAAAACAAAGGAAAACTGAAAAGCTCTATATAAAATAGTGGTGCACAAAACCACTTTTCAGAACGTTGTTTGGCCTATCAAAACAAAATAAGCCTTTTCTAGATTTCCTTGAAAGTTCCCAAACTGAAATGAGGCAAATCTACACCCATCAGAAGTTCAATTTCATTCAAAATTCAAAAGTTTGTATTAGATTAATGTCATACTACATGAAAACAAAATCTCCTTTCCTTTCTACTCCCCCACCCATTCTTTTTACCATCAAATCACCTTGTGTATAACAACCATCGACCACAATATAGAACATTCTCTGCTGTTTGCTAGCTCCAGTAGTTTTTGTTTATAGTCTAATTTACAGACCTCAGGAGAGAGAAGAATATTGTGCCAAGAATTCCTTTAATAGTGGCAATATATATTTTTTCCACAACACATTTACTCAGAGAGCTCACATCATTTGCTATATTTTGCATGGAGGTTAAAAAAAAGATTATGAAAACACTGAAAAAAGAGAGAAAGCAAGAATGGGGAGGCTGAGATTTATATTTCTTACTGTGCTGGGTTGTGATTACAACACTTCTGATATCAGAGTATTTGGGATAATTATACCGAGAGGGGCAAAGAAAAAAATGAAATTTTACATTATTTAGATGGCAACATAAACAGTATCAATGGAAAGGAGAAGACAAATAACAGCAGGGGATATATGGATATTCTATTTTTCCCCCTACAATATACTATCTGTACCCAAAATTTCTTTACTTTTTTTATTTATTTATATTTATATCCTGTCCCATACCCAAAGGTCTCTCGGCGGCTTACAAGAAGAAGAAGAAGAAGAAGAGTTGGCTTTTCTACCATGCTTTTCTCACCCATTTAAAGGGACTCAGGTGGCTGACAAAGCTTTCTGTTCTTCTCCCCACAACAGAACACCCTGTGAGGTATGTTGGGCTGTGAGAGCTCAGAAGAGAGCTGTAACTAGCCCAAGGTCACCCAGCTGGCTTCATGGAGGAGGAAGAAGAAGAATTGACTTTTCTACCCCACTTTTCTCACCCATTTAAGGGGATTCAAAGTGGCCAACAAAGCTTTCTGTTCTTCTCCCCACAACAGAACACCCTGTGAGGTAAGTTGGGCTGTGAGAGCTCAGAGGAGAGCTGTGACTAGCCCAAGGTCACCCAGCTGGCTTCATGGAGGAGGAAGAAGAAGAATTGACTTTTCTACCCCACTCTTCTTACCCATTTAAGGGGATTCAAAGTGGCTGACAAAGCTTTCTGTTCTTCTCCCCACAACAGAACACCCTGTGAGCTAAGTTGGGCTGTGAGAGCTCAGAAGAGAGCTGTGACTAGCCCAAGGTCACCCAGCTGACTTCATGGAGGAGTGAAAAATCAAACCTTGTATTCCCAGATAGGAGTCTGGCTCCCTAACCACTAGAACAAACTAGAGTGCAAATCCGTCTTAGTGGGTAAACAGTAAAGATGATAGAAGTGAAAAAAATCCTGATCCAAGACTAAGATATAATTTTTATATTAGTAATATTCCTGAAAATCTAGTGTGCAGTCATTTTTTTAATGTTATGAGATATTCTGGTATCCAACAAAATCTGTGCCATAATATATAGCTCATCAGCAGTAATAAGAACAAGATATTACCAATGAATTATTGTTGAACTAGAAATACCTGGAAAACAGCCAAACATGTTATTCAGTTTTTAAGTATTGCATTACATTGTTTTAAAAAATAAATAAATTCTGAGCTGTCATGAAGAGATTGCTTGAAGAACAAAAATAGGATACTGTTCTTGTATACTTAATTTTTTTTGTCTGCAGGAGCTAATCTAGTGTGGACTAACCCGTGGCATCATATTGTACAGCTTCACATTTACAATACCCTGGTATCATGAATTTACTGACAAAGAGGTAGAAACAATATTTTCTGGAAGATTCATTTTTGAGAGAAGATGAGCAAAATACACCAATTGACATTTGTTCCAGCCAGATAAAAGCTGTTCGTAAGTTTATTTGGACTGATGATATCTTAGGGACATTTGCACTGCATCACTGGCATCTCAACCAGCAAGATCCAATGGTTCAGACTAGTGGTCTGGAACAGTGTCGTCTGCATGACAATGTTGATCCAGACTAACACCTCACAATGACCATGAAACTCACATGAGTCGGTGCCAACACAGCATCATTTCTCTCATCCTCTAATTTGCTGCAGGTACAAAGAAAATGAAAGAGAAATGGTGTAAAGCAACAAGATTCCAGATGGGTGGCCCAGCACTGTGCTGGTCAGGGGTGTGCACAAATGCAATTTTTGACATTCGATTCAATTTGAATCAAATATTCCAATGCCCAAATTCGTACAAATAGAGAAAAAAAAACAAATGTATTAAAATCTGAACCGATTCAAATACATTTGTATCTATTTGTACAAATAGTTGACACGAATTTGATGATACAAATGTCGACAACATTTGTATATATCTGTACATATCCATATGCTTCCAGTTTTTATCCAGTTTTCATCCCGTACATATGTTATGTATGTATGTATGTAATGTAAATTGTCTGAATTATTCAAACAAATGATTTGAAATATTCATATTCATTTGAATATTTAAAAACGAATGTCTGGACATTCTATTCGAATTTGAATGTTCAAATTCGACAGAATTTGATCAAATAATGACTACTTCAGATATTCCTGCACATCCCTAGTGCTGGTACAAATCATAGAAATCTAGCAGATTCTCTTGTGCCACTACAAGGAAACACCAGCATATAGAGAAACAGTAAAAAGAAAAAAGAAAAGCCCGCATTTCCCTGTACCATTCCTGCACATAAATTAAACTGTGCATTTTTAAACAGTCACATCAATATTTTATATCTGCTGTTTCATTTTCTAGCATACTACAATCTTAAAATTATTTAATTTTAAATATATATATTAAAAATGGTTTATTTCATGTAAAAAATGCTTGTTGAGAAATGCATCTCTTATATAAAGCATATAAAATGCAGAGTTTATTTAAAATATGCCTAGAATGTGCAATAAATTGCATAGCATTGAAATACCAAGTACCAAAGTGATACCAAAAGATATTATTATTGAGGACATTTCTGAGTGCCTGCAACATTTCTAAGTTCTCCATTCACTTCCTGGGCCAAAGGGGCAATTAAAGGAGTTTAGTAAGATGGCATGTCCCCAAATATCCAAATGGTGCTCATTGACTCAAAAGATATATGATTTATGCTCCACTAGATCTCAACCCCGCTCATTAAGATTCTATGTACTATAAATATAAAATTTTAATTAGCATATAAAATCTCATGTTTCCTGTACATATAAAATAATGTGAGCCAAGGAGCAACCTAAAATCAATAGGCACTTTAAATTCAGCTGAATTTTTCAAAATCTGAAAGTTTGATTAGGGATGTGCTAGGTGATGTTTGTTAAAGCATGAACTGTAGTCAGTGTTTTTAATTGTTATATTTTACATTTTACTGTTGTTAACCGCCCGGATTGGTTTGCCATAGGGCGGTATATAAATAAATATTATTATTATTATATTATTATTCAGGACTGTTGAGTGAAAACCCCAAGATTTCCTTAACACTTCTGAGCGACTCACGGGTGGATGAGTCACATCAAAAAGGTATAGGGAACTTATTATTTCTGGAAACATGGCCACCACCATTATCACCTCTCTGTGTGTCACACATGTAACATCATTGTACAGGCACAGAGAGCTTCAATGCATATATGCAAGTGTGCAATAATGTTGCACATGTCACACCTTGTCAGGAGTCAAGTCAAAACAATTATTTCAAGTATTAAAAACATATCCATAATACCTGGTATTCAACTTTGCTGAAAGCAAATCTAAGTAAATTGCAACTAGATATATATTACTTCCTCCCATCAGCTGAGATCAAAACAGGCCTTTTGTCTCTCTTTTTGGCAGAGGAAACTTTCCCAGCTTAACAACTGGACTTGAGAATATTCATACCCTGTCCTCCCACATTCCAGCCAACCAAGTGCCTTTCTTCCCAGCCACTACTACAGACAGTACAAATATGTCTTTGATTCTACAAGCTATATGGGCTATAGGTTTATAATGTATGCATAGCTGCACAAAGGTCACATACAGAATAAAGGTTACATGATACACGATATCTCAGTACAGTGCTTGATTTAATGTTTTATTCAAAGGATAGGCCTTCCAGAAGGATTACAGAAGACCTTATAATCCTTTGCAGATATTACTGGATTTGTCACATCAGTTGAATCACAATTTAAGAGCTGAATTCATGCAGTGATTTTTATAAAGATGAGAAGTTTGCATGTGGGACCATGAATGTTTCTTTTTTCCTCAACTAGCTTCTATTTCCCATCATATCATACCCATTTTTCTCCTCTGCCAGTAATTAACACCTTTGAATCCACTAAGGATTCCCAAATTTAATATTGGCATCCTGCTTCTGAGGAGTCCAAATTCTGATGCTGACATGTGTGCTCATGAAAGGGACACTCTAGGAGTTTTCATGTTGATATTATGACTGTAGCCACATGGGTCCTCAGACCTCTTCTTCATCCATACCCTCCAGTCCCCATTCACCCCCCAAGCCTCCTCAAACTGCATAGTAAGGTGACAATAGCTCGGGGTGTAGGAACCAGGTGGAGACTAGGAGGGATCAAAATGCTTGATAGAATGCTCAGTACTGCATGGTTCACTTTGTGAACTTGAGATATATGATTCATTTTGTGAACTCAGGTCCATTGTATGTGATCTGAGCCAATGATCTGACGTTAATGGTACTGGTGGAAACTCTGAGGCCAAGGAAACTCACATCCAAGTGGCAGAATGACAGATCCTGCCATACAGGCCAGGAAAGCAAAGCTTAAGTCACTAGCCACAAGATCTCATGGGCCCCGGTCACACAAGTCTAAGACAGGACTGCTTATTCATTAATTCGAACTGAGGTTGTACCAGCCCTGTTCACCCGTAGATTGTTATAGGTTGTCCTCAGACTGTCCTCGCTCTGGGCTGCATCACTCACACCTTTCTCTATGATCGACCTGAGACTCCTTCATGAAACTCTTGGCTCTCCACCACTTTTGCTGCATCAAATCTATCTCGTTTTTTATTGGATGCCATTCTGTCACTCAAGGGAGGTGAGGGTATGTGTTTGTGGTTCTTTTTAAAGACTGCTGCCCAACCTCCATGTCCTCTTTCCTTTTTTATGTGCTTTTCTTCTCCATCTGATTAATTTAAAAATAATAATAATAAATTTGCATAAAAATGCTAGATAGAAGAATCATATACATAAGCTGAAGAGAGAAGGGGAAGTGCCTCACAAACTCCGCATGTGCTGATTGGTCAAAGGAAAGACCAGATCCCACCCACCAAGGGACAGTTCAGCCTCCTTTAGCACCACACACAGGAAGAGAAGAGGGCCTGGAACGCCAGGATAGGCTGAGTCCTGTAAAAATAGGGACTCCAGTTACTATGGTCTAACAGGGGTAGGCCAGCTTAGAAAATGAATTTAATTAAAATAACATGAGTTAGACGACCTGAAGATGACCTTAGGTCATTGTAAACTACTTGTGTGACCAGAGCCATGAAGTCAATCAGACTGAAGGCAGCATTTCCTGTTTTAGTGCACATTTATTAATGGACGTGCAACTCAGTGAAACAAATACACATATTACGAATTTACAAAGATCTTAAGAAAATTCCTAGATGAAATTATTTGTAATGGCTTCAAGAAAACATCCATACAGGTGCAGTTTCTATTTAAAAGGGAGCAAGTTCCATTTTTTGACAGTCCAGTATTTTAAAAAGCAAGTTTTAAAAGCTTTGCAAATGATCATGCAAACATCAAACTAATAATATCTAAACTAAAACATCACTGCCATATTAAATGTTGAAGAAGTTCTACTTTCATTCACAAGCTTATCTGCCTGGTCTGTGAAGTGCAGAAACAGCAAGAAACTTGTCACATATATTGTCAAGTTTGGGAATATCTCGGAGGAAGATTTGACAAATGATTCTAAGTCAACATCAATAACATCAGCATCCCTTTCCCGAACGATTGTTGTTTTGATAAGGAGAGGCTGTGTGTACACGTATGCATACATTTGCCATACGCCCACATAAATCTATAAATATAGATTTATATTCTTAGTCACTCCTGTGCTCTGACAGTCAGATCTCAAAGTAAGAAATAAACAGGAAGAAAGAACAGTTAGAGGATTCCCTGTAGAAATGAGACATTTTAGTCACATACTGTTACAAGAACTGAACTGAACTGAGAACCTCCAAAGTTCTCAAAAGTGAAGTGTCATTTCAAAACTTAGAATTAATGTGGGTTGTGGCTTTGCAGAACACTGGGAGCCTGGGACAGGTGCCTATATGGAAGCTCCCTACCCCCACATTGTCAGGTTCCTGCCCATAGCCGTGTCCAAAGACAGAGATTTCTATCCAAGTGGCAGACAGGGTGCTTCATGGGGAAATGTGAATTGATGCCTGAACCCAGCCCTAATCACCTCTCATAACTTTATTTTTAGTGTATCTATTTTATCTTTAGACTGCATTCAGACATAACAAAAGGGGCACCTCAGAGATGCCTCAGAGAGATAGTGTGTGGTCCTCATGTCCCCAAGCCTTCTCTAATCCACCATTTCCAACCTTGAATGTTCATAAGAGAGGGGAAGGGCAGACTCACTTCAGTATCTTCTCTAAGCCACCTCAGTGGTGCCTCAGAGATGCTTTTGTTTTGCTTTTTCTGTGTCTGATCACAGCCATAAAATGCACTAACAGTAATGAGAAGCATTAGAAACTGGTTCTGTGTGGTCTGAAACACATTTCCTTATCCTTAACCACGTTGTCTGCTCCCTACTATGTGTTAGCCAGCCCCATCTTTCATGACAATGAGCAAAATAGTGTTTATTCTATGCTATAAATCTTACTTTTACTTTAAAGGATTTAGGTGGCATCCCTTATTCAAAGGATATTTTGTCATAAGAGAAGAAGAAGAGCTGGCTTTTCTACCCCAGTTTTCTCACCCATTTAAGGGGACTCAGAGTGGCTGATAAAGATTTCCATTCTCCCCGCAACAGACACCCTGTGATAGAGATGTGCACCAATATTCAAAAACTCTTAATATTCTATTCGAATTCGACAAATTTTGACATTTGAACTCAAATCGGATTTTTGAACATCTGAATTTGACATTTGAACTTGAATATGGATTTTTTTAAATCCTATATGGATTTTCGAATGATTTGAATGTATACATTCATATCTGTTGCATATGAATCTGCCTGAAAATTATCGGTATCTTGTGCTTAAAATACGCGATTAAAACGGGATGCGTGTGGGATAATACGGGCCGCATACAGATTTTTCCAGCATGCACACAGATACGCATAACAGGCATGAATGTTGTTGACATTCATATTGTTAAATATGAATCTAACATTCAAATGTACAGATGCAAATGTTACGGATGCAAATCGGGTTTTAAGACATTTGAATCTTAAATATTCGAATTGAATCAGATTTTATGACATTTAAATCTACTCAGATTTGAATGCCAAAAATACATTCGTGCACATCTGTACCCTGTGAGGTAGGTGGGGCTGTGAGAGCTCAGAAGAGAGCTGTGACTAGCCCAAGGTCACCCAGCTAGTCACATGGGGGACTGAAGAATCAAACGTGTTATTCCCAGATAAGAGTCCAGCTCCCTAACCACTAGACTATAAGATGGGCCATGGTTGGGCTTTGTGAAAAGAAAGGATGTGCTATAAAAATGGTAAATTCCTAAACTCCAAATCCGGCAGCTGTGGTATATGGATGATACTGAATGGAGCAGAACAAATCTTGTGGTCTGCTCCTTTAGCAATTCATGGACGAACTGTTGCTAATGGCCAAAAAACATGGCGGACCTTACCTTTGCCATGATTCCAGCACTGGTGACTGCCTCTGCTGTAAGATATTCCCGTAGTCTGGAAAGTCTGTTCCATCCAAGCTCTTTTAAACCTGGGTCTGCTTCTTTGTCATGCTATGAGAAAGAAGAACAAAGAAGAGGGGGGAATTCACAGAAAAAAAGAAGAAGAAAAACAATAATAATATATAGGTGATCTACAGAAGAGGGGGAGGGGACCTTGTGGTTAGAAGAACACTAATCAAGGCTGCATTCAAAACTTGGTTACTTATTCGGTTATATTTGGATATTCTGGAATAAAGCATGAATATATTAAAGTAACTGCTGCATGAAGAGCATGTAAATTTGGACCATTGGGCTTGCAATATATGGAGCATACTTCTGAAACCCTGTTAACTGGTGTGGATTCATTTTCTTGAGCATAAGAGATTTAAGGACATAACTTTACTCATTTTCATTTTTGGCAATATTTTATCCATGTAGTGGGAGAGAGATGAAACTCAGTAAGAGTAAACAGTTCTTAATATGAATAAATCAGTTATACTTCATTATATGTACTCAGAATTATGCATTTCTGGAACATTCATTGCAGTCCAACTCTGTGGAATTTATACAGGAGAAAATGGCCATGTTATAAGATGTAAAAATTATAAACTAATTTTAGTCAGTTTTTATGGGTTTTAACTATGCATTTCTCCTTTGACAATAACTGGTGTCTAAGTGATGTGAAGTACTCTGGATTCCCATTGATGTTCACAGACAGATATTTGCACTGACAGGATATGCTGGATTCTTCAATTGATATTCAAGGTATGAAACACAGACGGTCGCGATGGGGGCAGGGGGACCCTTGGGTGACCGGAGCAACGCGCTCCGGTTGCCAAAGGGGTTCCTCGCCCCCAGCCAGCCCGGCATCGGCCTCCTGCCACCCCGGAAAGGGGCTACAGGAAGCCGATGCTGGCGGCTCCCTGGCTCCGGCAACCCCATTGGGGTGCTGGAGCCGGGAAGGAGCCACGTCCCGGAGGCTGTCGGAGATGACAGATGGGACCCACCGAATCGGGGTTCCCCTGTCCCATCTGCCAGGGTCACTGACCCTGGCAGATGGGACAGGGGACCCCCGATTCGGTGGGTCCCGTCTACCGGCCTCGCTGCGCCGGTGCGATCGCCGGCCCAGCAAGGCTGGTCATCAGCAATCAGAGGCCAGCTGCTGGGCCAATTTTCGGCCCTTGCTGGCCCTGGGGGCATGCCTGCGGCTGTCAGGGAGAGAAGCATGCGCAAACGCTTCTCTCCCTGAACACACCGGGATGCTTCGCATCTGGAACGCGCGGAAGACAGCCCGGGACGTGCCGGGATGCAAACCCGGCTGCGGCAATGCGAATGCCGTGTCCCGGGCTGTCTTTCGCGCATTCCAAAACCACGTGTGCGAAAAGGCCTCTAGATGGGGCTGCTTTCCTATCTCAACCCAGGATTAGCAACTTGTCCCAGACTGGGATGAGTATCTTCTGGCATAGGACAAGTCCATCCACCTTGGGATGGTCTATCCCACCCACCCCTTATGCTGGATCCAAAACTTGTACTGCTTTGGACCAGAAGCAGGGTGGGGGTGGAGGGTTTTGAAGGTTCCAAAGGCCAGGAATGAAATCTTCTGGCCTTCAGAGCTCCCAGGACACCCATATTGGTGCTATTCCACCACTAAAATTTGTCTCAAAATTTTGTACACCAGACCATACCTTGAAGTTCTGGTGTACTCCCCAACTAGACAACCAGCAACCGAAGTGTGGATGGCCCAGCTCATCCTAGCCATACCACAGCAATAGTCATTGCAACATCTGGCAAATCCAGCAATAAAAATTCTGTTCATGCACACAAAGTAAAAAAAAAGGGGGGGAATCAAAAGCAGTTTTGGGTGCATTCCCATAGGCAAAGATCCCTTGCCATGCCTGCAATGCTAGAGCCACAACTGAAAAAAGGCAAAAAGGGGAGGAGAGCTGCTTTAACTTTTAAAACCTTTTTGCCTGTATCTTATCTGTATCTTTTCAGATGATTGTTAGCAAGTACAAGAAATGTAGCTAGCAGCTGATAACAATCATCAGAAAGATACATATAAGCAAAAAGGCTTTGAAGCAAAAAGCAGCTCACCTCCGATTGTAAGGGTGGCGCCTTTCATGCTCTATTTAGGGCCACTCTTAAGAACTGCATCTTGGTGCAGAGGTCCAACGCTAGGGCATTATGCAGGCTGCATTCACATGTAATGAAAGAGTGGGTGTGGCCCTTGTGTTCTCATCCTGACTCTAATCTACCATTTCTAATCTGGCATGTCCAAACGAAGGGGAAAAGGCAGAGTTGCATGTGAATGATCCTACCTGCAAACCATGTCTAAGCCATAGCTCTCTTCACACTTAGGCTTCTGTTCAGCAATTAGTGCTGTTCTAGTGAAGAGCATACCCATGCCCATTAGGCTGCTACAGCCTAGAAGCATGCCTGCCCTCACTAGAGATGCACTAATTACTGATTAGGTGTGGAACATGAAATTGGGCTCTACACCTATACCAATTTTTACTCCAAACTTACTGCAAGCACCCAGTGGCATGATCAATCACACGTCAACCAGCATGTGGTGGGCAGGGAGAACAGCCACATTGCCGGTCAGGACCAATTCCTGGCACCTTGCACAGGCTTAGCCATGTTGCCAGCAGTGATTGTTTGCCAGCATCTTGTGTAGGTGCAACGCTGCCATGTTTGGGCAGGTCCCTGTGGGCCAGCGCCGCAGCAGGCTGGCCGAAGACCAATCCACAAGGGGCAGTGGGGCAACCCCCCAAATGTCACCTGGATAAGGTCCCACCCCCTGTATCGGCCTGCCAGCATGTCATGGACCATGTGATACAGCTGGCGGCAGCTGATAGAGCCAGCAAGGAGGCAATAGTCCAGCTTTTGTTGTGATGCGAGACAGTTCACAGAGGACCATTCACATTTCTGGCTCGTGAGGAGTGTCTCTCACCAGTCAGAAATGTGAATGCTCCTCCTGTACCTGGAGCGTACCAGCCCAAGTACATGGCAGTCTAAAAAGGTAAGTGCAGAAAGGCCTCAGCTCTAAGCTGCCTTAAATGTGATTTTTTTTTCCTAACTGAATCCTCAGCCGAGGCATATCATATGTTTTTCACAAAGAAGGTCCTAGATTCATGAACGTGTTGTGTTGTCATCAGAAGGTATTTAAAGGAGGATTTATGTTTTCAGGCATTTAATAGCTGCTAATTGAGATGCTTGTTACAGAACTGTTTTCTTTTATAAACATTGTTTTATTTTATTCTGAATATCATGGGTTCTCTTTTTAAAAAAACAGAGTATTCTAGAAATCAATGTGACACTAAAGTTTGTTATCCTAGATACTTCGTGCTCAGTGTCTGTACATCTATTGCTCATATATTTCACTAAATGCAAATTGTGTATGCATGGACACTCTCAGTCGGTATTTTATTGGCCGATGTTTTATTGTGCTTTGGCATTTTCTTGTAAACTGAGTTTACTTATACAGAATAACAAAAATTTCAGATGCAGATGAATTTCAAATGGAGCTAAGTCATGCAAGATCTGCACATTCCAGAACCCCAGAAGGAAACATCCCATCATAAGCACTTATAGTAGTGCTTTAATGGCAGATTGGGAGAAATCACTCTCATAACACTTTCTCTCATTCTGCCTTCCACCAACTCACTGCTGCAATTGTGGACTTAACTGAATTCTTCCATAGGATCAAATAACATGGCCTAGTTTTGAGAGGCACACAAAATGGCCGACTTCCAGTCAGAAACACTGAAGCTGAGGAACGAAAAGCCCAGCTTTGACCTTTGTCTGGCTAGGAATCAGAGGAAATATGTGATTTGCACCTTTTTGACTTTTCCCCTCACTTTGACTGAATAGAGTTCTTCAAACAATCAAGTACAGAATTTATAAGACAGTTCTGGGATGGGCTAAGGCAGGATCCACTTGGAAAGTGCAGCAAGAGGGCAGAGTTTGCATGACACTTCCCCACTGCTGTACATTCAACGCTGACAAAGATTGCAGGATCTGCATGGATGCTGTGGCCTTTTACCTCCATGCTTCCATAAGTGACACCCTTAAGCACTTCCACTTATGGCATAGCTTAAGAGGACTTACAGGCCAACATTACTTCCAAAAGGCTGTTGGGAAGCCCCTCACCAACAGACCCAAAGGTGAGAACTTCCCTGCTATTGAGATCAAAGATGGGAATACCTTTGTTTTGACCATGATGGCTGAGGCGGTTGTCTCCCCTGTGTCAACACCTGGTGCCTGCCATAGTCTGTACTAGCATGCAGACAGCAGGCCCCTTTTTCAGGATATATTCTAAAATATGGCCAAGTGCTGAATGGCCCTGTGTGAATACTTGGTTCCACAAAAACAGGATAATTCAAAGGAGTGGTGCAGACATGGTATGTTCAACAGGGATGGACATGCAGTTCTCAAATTCCTGCCAGTGTGGCTCTCGCCATAAGGACATATCCACAAGCATTTCCTCACAGGGGACAACTTGGAGAGGCCCAGCTGTCAGAGTGGGGTGCCCGCATGGGCTGAAGCAGCCTTACCAACAAGCCTTATAGCACAAAGGTTATGATTAAAAGACAGCATCTCTGAGGCAAATCTTTTTGCTCCTTGAAGGGGCAACAAATTCCTTTCAAACACTCTCACAGCCCTTCAGAGTGTGGTTCTGTGGAGATGTGAGGACTTTGACACTCTTCCAAGGTTTACTGGGTGGTCTGTGGAGACATGGCAAAGATTTCTGGGGAAACATTCAAAATAGGACAGATTATCAGAAAGAAATGTCTCACCAGGGCTACATGTGGTTAACCTTATTTTGCCTTCTCTCCAGGGCTACCTAGTTGTTCCATCTTTGAAGAAAACACTCATTTTCCTTTCATTTTTCCCTTAGGCAAAATGTGGTGAAAAGTTTAATAAAACTGAATTGGAATAGAGCAGAATTCCAGTGATTCACTATTTTCAAAAGTGGGAGGCATTAAGGTTGTTTACAACTTTTTAGTGGAGTTAAGAAAATCAATAGTTCAGAGAAATGGAAAGACACAAAAACTCTAACACTGGATCACTGCTTATCCAAACTATTAGAAATTGTCTTAATGGGAAAGCTAGCAGGAAAAAATACATGATGCACTTTTCAAGGCAAAAAGTATAGGAATACTTCAAAGAAGAAAGAGTTGTATTATTATTATTTCAATATTACTATTACTATTATTAAAATAAACCATTTCAGCTGTTCTCTACTAGAATACTAAATTTGCTGTTGTCAAAGATTAATGATAGATTGGTAGTGGCTGCAGCTCAGCGACAGAGCAAACTACCTGGAAACCAGAGAATTACTAGTTCAACCCCCAGTTTCTCCCCATACGTCATCAATGTCAAACCACTTCTGAATCTCTACCAAGAAAACTGGATTAAGGTGATCATGGAGGCACCTATGCAGTCAAGCCACGAGTCAACTGCGACTCAGTGATGCCCAACAATAAAAGATTACCGATCTGTAATTGTAATAGTTCTAGTAGCTTCACATTTATGTATGAAAAAGCATATTGCTTCATGTTTAGAAATAGAAAAGTGGTTCTCAATTACAGTTAATTGAAAATTACTACCTATTAGGGATGTGCATTAATATTCAAAACATTCAAAATTCGATCAAATTCATTCGAATTCAGACATTCAAATTCAAATTGAATGTTTATACATTCATTTTTTAAACATTCGAAGAGATTTGAATGTTTTGAATCATTCATATGAATTATTTGGACATTTGTATGTGTACAGATACATACGCATTACATACGTATCCGTACACATCTTATTTGTATCCGTATGCATTTGCATTGGATACATACGGGACGAAAGCAGGATGCATACAGGATAAAAACGGGATGTGTATGAATATGCGCAGATGCATACAGACATATATGAATGTTGTTGACATTCGTATAATCAAATACGAATCAAATATCAGTACGAATAGATATGAATGTATTCAAACTGAATCAAATTTTAATACATTCATTTTTTCTCTATTCATATGAATTCAGACATTCGAATATTTGAATCATATATCAAAAATTGCATTCATGCGCAGCCCTAGTACCTATCATTTTGGAGATGAGTTCACATCCCTTTTTCAGTGTTTCTATTCCAACAGATACTTTCCCGAGGAATAAGCCAGCTCAGAAAACCTTAACCATTTTGAAAAAATTTAAAACTTATATTCAGACATTCACGCATTTCGACACTCACCTGTGATCGATCCCAGGGCTGGTCCTCTTCAGGGTACCACCATCTTGAGTGTGACACACTTTGCAACTGCACTTGTCTCAGTGCGGTTGCAATTATGACACTGATGCTCTGCACAATCACATCAGGAGGTTAGTGGAACTGCCAACACGCTTAAATGGCAGCTCCAGTGACCTCCCCATCCAGCAACCCATCCAGCAGAGGTATGGGATGGTCACTGCTGGATGCAACAGGTACATTTCTGGGAAAGGTTAGTAAGCTTGTGAAGCATGCAATTTGGCAACTTCTGGGAAGGCAGGGGGCATTTCTAGCGTGCAAATGCCTCCTGCAAGTGCAGATACAAATGCCCAGATGTTACCTAATTGCATGTTAAGAGATGAAGTGTGAATTCAGCCAAGATCTCTTAAAACCAAGCTTTTGTTGCATTTGGCAAGACTGAATCATAGAAAAGACATCTGAAACTGATAGATAAAAAAAAATAACAAGCCCAAGGGTCTAGAAGAAATTAGAAAGCACTCATGATGCCACCCTTTAGAGGTGTACACATTCAAAAATTAAAAAATCCAATTCGAATCTGATGAATATCAAATTTGAATTAAATTTAAGAACTATTGATTTTAGACATTAAAAGAGATTTCAGATCTTATGAAACATCTGTTTGAATATTCAAATATTCAAATGTACAGATCCGTATTATCGAATGTCAGTGTTTCTATTCCAACGGATACTTTCCCGGACAATAAGCCAGCTCAGAAAACTTTAACCATTTTGAAAAATTTAAAATGAATTTGCGTGAAAATTATACATATTTGTGCTTACAATGCAGGATGAAAATGGGATGCATATGGGATAAAACGGGATGCATATGGAATGAATGCAGATTTGTGCAACAGATACAAATGTTGTCAACATTCGTATCTTTAAATACAAATCTATCATTCGAACGTACAGATTCGAATAGGATTTTCGGACATTCGAATTTTAAACATTCAAATCAAATCAAATTTTTGGACATTCAATTCAACTCAAATTCAAATGGAACAGGCTGCCACGGGAGGTGGTTGGTTCCCCTTCGTTGGAGGTCTTCAAGCAGAGACTGGACGGCCATCTGTCTGAGATGGTTTAGGAGATCCTGCCTTGAGCAGGGGGTTGGACTCGATGACCCAGGAGGTCCCCTCCAACTCTACCATTCTATGATTCTATGATTCTATGATTCAAATGTGAAAAAAGAATTGTGCACACTCCCAGCACATTTTCCATGGACACAGACATAATGGTGGCACCCATATAGTAGAGTGAGTTCTCTGAGCAATTTCTGTGACACTCGCCTGCTCCATAATTACTCCTGGGTGACATAAAGGCCCCTCCTGCACTGGCTCTAAAAATGGATTTAGAGCTAGTTCGAGGAGGGATTAAGACACGGCTTCTGCAAAGGGAACGGGAATAGGGACCCTTTGGGAAGCTGCATCTGCATTTCGGCATACAAGACCAGTTGCCAAAATCCTACCCAGATGTAAGACCTAAAAAATTAGGTCTTACATCTGGCTTTCCCCCTGAAACCGTTTCAGAAGCAAACGCTTCTGCAACAGCAGGGGGAAAGCTGGATTGGTGGTGCATGTCCAGCTGTCAAAGAGGGAGAGTGCATGCTCTCCCTGTTTGACAGCTGGGCCTTCCTCCTGGCCTCTGTGATTGGCTCCATTGGAGCCACCATGAGGAGGCCAGCAGCCAGCTTCCCCAGGTTCCCCTTCGCCTGAGAAGGCGCAATTGTGCCTTCTCGAGCAAGAGGGAAGCTGCAGTCCCCACCCCCACCCTGCCTGGGGTTGCCCACGTGTGATCCGGTCCTTACCTGGTGCATGATCCGGTCCTTACCTTACCTGCTGAGGGTGGCTGGCCACTGGGCCAGCAGTGACCAGGTAAGGACTGGATCGCGAGTCGGCCCCCCGAAGGTGATTGCGTCTTCTCAGGTGAAGGGGAACCCAGCAAAGCCAGCTGCCGGCCTCCTCGTGGTGGCTCCAATGGAGCCAATCACAGAGGTCGGTGGGAGGGCCCAGCTGTCAAAGAGGGAGAGCTCCCTCTCCAATCTGGCTCTGCTGCTGCCGTTCCACACATGTGCCTACTCGCGGGACCTCTGATAATCTGTCTCGACTTGGGACAGTTCTTGGAGAAAACTGTTCGCTGGAAAACGGATCTTATAGATCCATTTTCCGGTGGCAAATGCGGAAAGGCCCAAAGAGCTTGAGTTTCCAAGGAGCCTCATTGAGCAGCCCCAGGCAACTTTACAACAGTTTACTCTTGTCAAACAGTTATTTGTGCAAACATGAAAAACTAGGGAACAGCATCTACAGCATCACTAATTAAAATATTTTTAAAAAATATAGTTTTTAAAAATGATCTCCACCATTATAACTCATAGAATCCACCTCAATTTTTCTAAGAGGAAGGTTTTCAAGTTGGGCCATTGGTCTTTGACACTGTTCTTATTCGGCCCTATCCATATTCCAAGTAATCTGCAGATTCCTGAATGCTTAAAAAGGCGAAGCAGTAGAATCGAGCAAGAGAAAAACCCAGATCTTTATCTAGGAATAATTGTTCCCATAAATAACATTCACTTCAAATAATCATTTATAAACACTAAAGTCAAATGGTCTTCCCCAAGCATTTGTCTGCTTGCTGTCCAAAAGGCTCATGGGTTATTCATTTTTATCAGTGATTCTGCTACAAATAGCAGAAATATTTTTATCTCAGTAAATCTTCATTAGTTGCTTTGACAAAATAACTGCTACATATTATTTACTTAAGTGCTGCAAATCAATGTGCGTGTGTGTGTGTGTGTGTGTGTGTAACAGCAGCAACAACAAGTCTACTGTTTTTGAGCTATAAGAAAACCTTTCACACTTGTATCTTCCCTCAAGGTCCTGAATCCTTTTTCTTCTTTGGTGACATATTTCATTAAATTACATTTTTACTTCCTATAGAATGGTTCCAAAAACACTATCCTGGCTTCAGGAAAGAAAACTCTTTCCCATGCTAGAATTATTTTAAGAACATAAGTGGAATCCTGCTGGATCAGGCCACAGCCCATCAAGTCCAGCATGCTGTTTCACACAGTGGCCCATCAATTGTTTATGGGCATTCTCAAGCAGAAGACATAGGGAAAATATTTACCTGGTCTCAGACACCTGCATATGGTCTTTGGAGGCATGCTTCCTGCCTCTCCAAGCTGGAGACAGTACCTGGGCATCCATTTTATTTGCCATTGATAACTTTTTCTTGCCTTTTCTTAATGCTATCCAGGCGGGTTGTTCTCCACACACCTCTTCTGGTAGTAAATTCCATAGCTTCACAACTATCTGGGTGAGAAAAAAAGATTTATCCTCTCACCCAGCCTTTTTTTTCCCAGTTCAGTCTGGTTCACTCAAGACTTGTTCTAACTGAATTTCAAATTTCATTAATAAATTCAAACTAGGCAGGGCCTAGTTGTGCAGTGCTTGAGCTGGAGAATTCAAAAGAATCATGCCAACGTGAGAACCACTGGGAAGGCTCTTGCTAAGTCTCAGGGCAAATGGGAGCATGCTTGGCTTTTTGCAAGGATTTTTTTAAAATCCAATTTGCTACTAAGGAGCAGGTAGATCTCAAAGAGAAAATAAATCCTCCCAAAATCAAGGGAGCAACCAAACCTTGTGCCATTTGGTAGGGGTTTTCCTGCCACCACCTTCCAGACAGGCATGCCAGTTTTGAGATATCTAACTTAAACTGCAGAACTTTGGACCTGCTAACCTACCTTGCTGGGCAGGTGGCCCTGCGGTCAGTTTGAGCTACAGCCTCTAAAATGTACATGTGGGTATAAGGAAAAGGAAGAAGAAGGAGGAGGAGAAGGAGAAGAAGAGTTGACTTTTCTACCCAATTTTTCTCACCCATTTAAAAGGCCTCAAAGTGGCTGACAAAGCTTTCTATTCTGCTCCCCTGTTAGATAGGTGGGGCTGTGAGAGCTCAGAAGAGAGCTGTGACTAGCCCAAGGTATGTATAAAATGTATAAAAGGAATCATTTTGAGATACTGAATCTAACTGATACAGTACCAGATAAACTGTGACTAGAAGCTAAAGAGATCATCAAGGAGGAGTCTGAGAAAGAAAGAAAGAAAGAAAGAAAGAAAGAAAGAAAGAAAGAAAGAAAGAAAGAAAGAAAGAAAGAAAGAAAGAAAGAAAGAAAGAAAGAAAGAAAGAAAGAAAGAAAGAAAGCCAAAATGGATGTCAGCTAATACAAAGGAAACAGCAATCAAGAGAAGGCCAAAATGTCAGAGAAGCAGAGAACAAGTGAAAGAATTACATAGAGAATTACAGGAGATAAATGATGGTGACAAGATTGAACAAAAATGGGGGGATTATACTGAAAGTTTGTACAGAAGAGATAATAACACACAGGATACATTGGATGAACCTGATTATGTACAAGAACCAAGGGGCATGAAATCTGGAGTTAAATCTACATTGAAGACTCTTTTGGTAAGAAAAGCTGCAGATGTTGATGGAACTGCATCAGAAATCTTTCAGACAGTAGAAGAGGAACCAGTCAACGTGCTAACTAGCATTTGCCCACAAATTTGGAAAACCTCTCTGTGACAAATCCATTGCAAGCAGTCAGTACATGTACTACTACCCAAGAAAGGGCAACTGATTGATTGCTCTAATTATTGTACTATTTCTCTTGCCTCACATGCTGGTAAAGTTACATTAAAGACCATTCAAAAGACTTGAAAGAGAACTATTACATTCACAGACAATTTTTAGGAGAGGTAGGGTAAGTAGAGTCACTATCATCAACATAAGATAGATTCTGGGGAAAAAACAAAGGAATTTCAGAATAAAGGAATTTCGTTGATCACAAGAAAAGTTTTCCTTTGCTGATTGTGTTAATTTGTGGCAAGTTTTAAGGGAAATGGCCATTCTGGAACACCTGATTGTACCAGTACCAGTGAGGAAGCAGCAGTCAGGACAGAAAGTGTGGAGTGTTTGGAGCTGGAGGCCTCAAAAGTGTCCGCTCTGGTTTCCAAGTGATAAAGGAATAAGACAAAGTGTATGCTCTTACCATATCTGCTTAATTTTTATATGGGATATATAATGTAAAAAGCTGACTTGGAAGAAGATAAACATGGTTTTAAGATGGGTAGGAGAACCATCTAACGATCGCTGGTAAGTAGATGATATCACTCTGCCAATAGGAAAGAGAGATTTAAAGACCAGTATAAAAAAGAGAGTGAGAAGATGGGCTTAAGCCTAAATTTTAAGATGTCAAGGATCATGTCAACTGAAGCAATCACAAATTCCCAACTCGAAGGAGAAGGTCTGGAAACAGTTGATGCCTTTTGTCTCCTAGGATCCATGATTAATAATAAAGCTCTAGCACTCAGAAAGTACACTATGGAAATTACCGGACCGGTTCATGCTTGGCTATATTCTGGAATTTATCTCAGGATAGAGGTCTGATGTCCACATGCTGTTGCAGGCTTTGGCAGGCCTCACCTGTACTAGCATGCGGACAGCAGGCCCTTATTCCAGGATATATTCTGAAATAAAGTGCAAACATGGCCATAGCTTTTTGTGCTATACTAGGAGGAACAAACAGTCACTTGGGTCATCTAAAGCAGGAAAAAGGAGAACAGCAGAAGACATGTAGCTCTTGAGACACCTGAGGCATTTCCGCACTGAATCGCGTTCGAAACGGAACGCGTTCAGGCGGAAAGCTTAAGCCAGCTTCGGGCGCTTTCCCCGTTCACACACAGACGCGCCAGAACGCGTGTAAACGCGTTCCGGAGCGTCTGGGTGCGAATGCTCAAAGCGCCCGAAGCTGGCTTAGCCGGCAAACGCCGGCAAGGGGCGCGATGACAGCCGCGGAGGCAGATCGACAATCAGCTGTTTGACAAACAGCTGATTGTCAAAGCCGCGCGGCGTCGGAGGCGCGCCGGCAGCCGTTCGGGAGACAGAAGAAGCGCGAACGCTTCTTCTCCCGAACGGCTGCGGGCGGCTCGTCCGCGTTGGAACGCGTGTAGAGCACTTCGAAGTGCTCTACATTTTGAACGCGGAAAAGACAGCTGCGGACACGTCGGAACGCAAGCCGCGCGCGGCCAATGCGGATGACGTGTCCTCAGCTGTCTTTTCCGCGTTCCGTTCAGCCCCGTGCGAAAACGTCTCTGGAATAAGAGAACAAAATTGAAGAACTTAACATAATCAACAGATCTCTGTCAACCAGATGGCCTTATAGCACAGGATGCATCTCACCTGAAGTGTTTACGTTGATTAGATAATCACAGACTTCCTGTGCCAGACTATTCTTAAAACATATTTACAGTGGGCTCTTCTTTCAGATTAAAATGATCTGAGACAGGTGTGCAAGATGATATTTCCTAATGAAAAGACTGTGGCTGATAGTCTTAAATGGCCCGTTCAGTTTCTCCCAGATCTGGTTAACAACAGAATCTGCTGAAATTAAATGAGTGTGATGTCAAAAGATAATCACTGTAGAATGCACAGCATTAATCTTTGAATCAATCCCAATTCATCTGAGGCCAACCTGTGGTTTATCTTATCTCCATATATGATCCAGAAACATCCAAGATTTGTGGAGGCAAATCCCTTTAGTGCAAATACAGTATTGTGAGAGAGTCAGCTGGAATGGTGTGCGTGAGTTGCTTCAGCATAAATTTTCCTGTTATACTTCCCTGAGCTAGCATAGCCCCTTTGGCTAAGCAACATGGCTGCCACACTCTGCAGCTCTTGGAGTCCTGCACATTCAAATGTACATGTAACCAGGTTTTTCTGCTTCACTATTTAGGAAGAGGATGCCCTGTCCTGTACCAGGAAAGCAAAGGTAAGTATGGAATTTAGGCATGTCAGTGACCACACCATTGTGATGTTAAGATCTTTCTTCTATGTAGTCTTGCCACCTCTTCTCAATCTCTTCTGCCTCAGTTAGGTTCCTACCATTTTGCATGAAACATTCCCCTGATACCTCCGATTGTCTTGAAGGGATCTCTTGTCTTTCTCACTCAATCATTCTTTTCAATTTCTTTGCATTGCTCATTTAAGAAGGCCTTCTTATTTCTCCTTGCTATTGTCTGGAAATATGCATTCAGTTGGGTATATCTTTTCTTTTCTTGCTTTCCTTTCACTTTCTTTCTTCCCTCTCAGTTGTTTGCAAAATGTCATCAGACATATAATATGCTTTTTTGCTCTCTTTTTCTTTGGGATGTTTTCTGTTTTTGCATCCTGCATGCTGTCACAAACCTTTGTCCCTCTAAAGTTCTTACGGCACTTTGTCTACCAGATCTAATCGCTTAATATATATTCATCAACATTAAAGTCTTGAAATGGGTATAGGGGTATACACCCAAATGCAATTTTCAGGATACGATTTGATTCAAATCAAATATCCGAGATTCAAATCAATTTGAATATTTAAAATTTAAGGGTGAATCCCCATGCAATTTAAAGTCCGCTAAAAATCCTCTTTTGTCGCTGAGCGCCCCCATGCACGGCTTTTATCCGGGCTTCCAGCACCACAAATTAGGAAAATGCGCAGCAAAAAAAGTGCCCTTTAAAGAAGACTAGCAGTGCACTTTCCGGGAAGACGTGGGTATTCAGAGCAACATTTTGCATGGAGACGCTCCATGGCAAAAGGGGCAGGGCTTCTCTTCGAGGCGGCAAGCTCTCTCTCTCCTTTTTTTGCCTCTCATCCACAGCCAGCATTCACGATATGAAAACAGTAGGCAGGTATTCCAATCACAAAGAGAAACAGCAAAATATATTGTAATTAATTGCTTAAATCAAGTGAAAGTGTATAAGGCAAGTGAAAGTGTATGAAGCAAGATCACTGGCTGGGGAGGTGAACAGAGAACTTGTAAATTTTTCTTTTGGACTTGTGAATGAACGCACGATCACACAATTGCTGGCTGGGCGAGGCGTTTCGGCAGCTGGAGATCTTGTAAATAGCACTGGCTGCAGCCCAGCTGCCTTCGCAAGCAGGGGAGACGAACAGAGAACTTGTAAATTTTCCTTTTGGACTTGTGAATGAGCACACGATCGCACAAGCACCCAATGAAACAGCGAGGGGTGGGGAGAAAAAGATGCGGATAAGCAAAAGATGCTTCCTTGGGGATGGTCAGTGCATTTTAAATGTGTGTTTTGCTGAGCCCCATGGGGACACTTAATTCGTAATTGAATGCACATTTGTTAGATCCGCTGCAGTAGAGGGACAATAGCGATAGGAAAAGGTACCATGGGGATGCACCCTAAGTGGGCTTGTTGGGCCACGCCCAAGCACCTCCTGGGCTTGTTGGGCCACGCCCCTCCCCAGCCAGCTACAAGAACTGCTGCCAGAGGAAGAGCTCTGCCACCTCCTGGGCTTGTTGGGCCACGCCCCTCCCCAGCCAGCTACAAGAACTGCTGCCAGAGGAAGAGCTCTGCCACCTCCTGGGCTTGTTGGGCCACGCCCCTCCCCAGCCAGCTACAAGAACTGCTGCCAGAGGAAGAGCTCTGCCACCTCCTGGGCTTGTTGGGCCACGCCCCTCCCCAGCCAGCTACAAGAACTGCTGCCAGAGGAAGAGCTCTGCCACCTCCTGGGCTTGTTTGGGCCTCCCATGTGGTGGGAATTTTAAATTGTAGGTCAGGGTTCTGTTTACCACTGATGTTTTAACTGTTAATAGTTTAATATTGTTTTAGCTGAGTGTATGCATTCATTTTGTATGAGCTTTTCTTTTCTTTTGTGTGTGTGTGTATGCGTGTGTGTTGTACTTTGGGTTTTGGTGTGGGTGTGGGTGCTGTATGTGCGCCTGCTGTGTGTGAGGGTGGTAGTTTTATATTAAGCTTTGGTTGGTGGTTGTGGTTGTTGTGGGAGGTTGTTGTTGTACTGTGAAGGGACTATGTGCCAAGGCCAAAGAGGGGGAGAATTAAGGGTCACCACCATTATTGGCAGGGGGAGAAATGACGATGGGAGACGGAAGAGACGATCAAGGAGAAGGGGTGTTAGATATCTTGAAGCTGTCACCCCTTCTGTTCCGCCTTCCAGCCAAAGGCATCTGGGAAGACCTGCCAACCAAAAACCCACTACTCTGGCAGTGTTGCTTCTAAATGCCAGGTCGGTCCGGAATAAAACATCAATTATCCATGATTTAATTATTGAGGAAAGGGCTGACCTGGCGTGCATAACTGAGACCTGGATGGACGAACTGGGCGGGCCTGGCCTCACCCAGTTGTGTCCTCCAGGTTACTCAGTGCAACACTGTTCTAGAGTAGGGGGGAGGGGAGGGGGTGTCGCTGTGGTCCATCGGACTTCCATCTCCCTCACCAGGCGGCCAGTTCGCTCTGTTAAGGGGGTTGAGGGCCTGTTTTTATTGCTGGGCCAGAGAGACAGAATAGGGATGCTACTGGTGTACCGCTCACCCCACTGCCCAGTATCCTCCCTATCTGAGCTGGCTGAGGTGGTCTCGGAGGTGGTGTTGGAAGCCCCCGCCACGGTGGTGTTGGGGGATTTCAACATCCACGCTGAGGCCACGCTCAGTGGACCAGCTCAGTTCTTTATGGCCTCCATGACAACCATGGGGCTGTCTCAGTTTGTATCTGGTCCGACGCATATGGCAGGCCACACCCTGGACTTGGTTTTTGCCTCAGAGCGAATTGATGATTATCCGTTGATAGGAGGGCTGACTGTTAGCCCGTTGTCATGGACGGATCACTCGCTGGTGTGGTTTGGACTCACAGTGCCAATCCCCCTCTGTGGGGACAGAGGACCTATTCAGATGGTCCGCCCCCGGAGACTTATGGAATCTCAACGATTCCTGAATGCCCTGGGGGATTTTCCAGTTGGCATGTCTGGTGCTCCTGTAGAAGCTCTGGCCTCTCTATGGAATCAGGAGATGACCAGGGCTATCGACACGATCGCTCCCAAGTGCCCTCGGCCCGCCTGTAGAGCCCAGAAAGCTCCTTGGTATTCCATGGAGCTTCGGGCCATGAAACAGGAAGGTCGACGGCTAGAGCGCAAGTGGCGTAAATCTGGCTGCGAATCTGACCGAACACGAGTTAGAGCACACTATCGTGCCTACCACGTGGCGGTGACAGCGGCGAAAAGCAGTTTTTTCTCCACCGCCATCGCGTCCTCGAGTAGCCGTCCAGCAGAGCTCTTTAGAGTAGTAAATGGCCTTATAAAACCTGGCTCGATGAAACGTGAGCCTCAGCCATCTAATATCTGCTGTGACAGTTTTGCAAAGCACTTTGAGGACAAAGTTGCTCAGATTCACAGAGGGTTAGATGTCACAATTGGACATAGTCTGAGGGAGGTGTCCAGAGAACTGTCTGGTCCAATTATTTTGGATCAGTTTCAATTATTGCGGCCTGAGGATGTGGACAAGCTGCTTGCAGGGGTGCGGCCGACAACATGCTCTCTAGATCCCTGTCCTTCTTGGCTGATTAAAGCTAGCCGGCAAGGTATGACCGGGTGGATCCAGGAAGTGGTAAATGCCTCTCTGAGGGAGGGGGCGGTTCCATTGGCCCTTAAACAGGCTGTGGTGCGTCCCCTCCTGAAGAAGGCCTCCCTGGATCCAGAAGACTTAAACAACTATCGCCCGGTAGCTAACATACCTTTCCTAGGCAAGGTCCTGGAGAGGGTTGTCGCTGTTCAGCTGCAGGCATGCTTGGAAGAAGCTGATTATCTAGACCCATTTCAATCCGGCTTCAGGCCCGGTCATGGCACGGAAACCACCTTGGTCGCCCTGGTTGATGATCTCCTCCGGGAGAAAGACAGGGGGAATGCTACCGTGCTGGTTCTCCTGGACCTCTCAGCGGCTTTCGATACCATTGACCACGGTATCCTTCTGGAGAGGCTACGGAGTTTAGGAATTGGAGGCAGTGCTTGGCATTGGTTCCACTCCTATCTCCAGAGCCGATCTCAGATAGTGGTGATGGGAGAGACGGAATCGACACCCTGGGAACTCACTTGTGGGGTTCCCCAGGGGTCGATCTTATCTCCCATGTTATTTAATATCTACATGAAGCCGCTGGGAGAGATCATCAGGAGTTTTGGAGTGAGGTGTCACCAATATGCAGATGATACCCAGCTCTATTTCTCTGTGCCATCTGAATCAGGAGAGGTGGTAGAAGTGCTTGACAGGTGCCTGGAGGCGGTAATGGGCTGGATGAGGGCCAATAAATTGAAACTGAATCCAGATAAGACAGAGGTGCTGTGTGTTACAGGCTCTCGGGTCCAAGTAGTTGGGAGATACCCTGTCCTTGACGGGGTTGCAATACCCGGGAAGGGACAGGTGCGAAATTTGGGGGTACTCCTGGACTCTGCGCTAACACTTGAAGCTCAGGTGGAGGCCGTGGCCAGGAGTGCCTACTCCCAACTACGGCTAGTGCGTCAACTGAAACCTTTTTTGGACAGAGATGACCTGGCCACAGTTATCCACGCTCTGGTAACCTCCAGGCTGGACTATTGTAACGCGCTCTACATGGGGTTGCCCTTGAAGACGGTTCGGAAGTTGCAGCTGGTGCAAAATGCAGCCGCTAGAATGCTGACAGGAACATCTAGCCGGTCGCATATTACGCCGGTTCTAAAAGAACTGCACTGGCTGCCAATTCACTACCGAGCCCAATTCAAGGTGCTAACTTTAACTTATAAAGCCCTAAATGACTTGGGTCCCAGATATCTAAAGGAGCGCCTTCTCCCATATCGACCTGCCCGTGTTCTAAGATCTGGAGGGGAGGCCCTTCTGGTGATCCCTCCACCTTCTTTAGTTAGGCGGGTGGGTACCCGGGAGAGGGCCTTCTCGGTGGTGGCCCCCAGGCTGTGGAATGGTCTCCCCCTTGAGGTGCGTCAGGCCCCTTCTCTGTTCTTATTCAGGAAGGCGGTGAAAACGTTCCTATTCACACAGGCCTTTGGTTAAATGTTCCCCACACTTCCCCTCACTGAAAACCGCTGATGTTTTTAACTGTTTTGTACTTATAAAACAGTATTTTTAAATTTGTTTTATTTTTGATACTGTTTTTATACATCTGTTTTAAATGTTGTGAGCCGCCCAGAGACCCTCGGGTATGGGGCGGCATATAAATTGAAATATAAATAAATATAAATAAATAAGTGTATCCACATTCAATTTGAATCAAATACATTTGAACCTATTCATATGAATGTTCAATCTGTATTCGACGATACAAATGCCAACAACATTCATATGTGGCCATACACATCCATTTGCATCTGTACACATTTGTATGCATCCTGTTTTTATCCTGTATGCATCCTGTTTTCATCCCATATTTTTCTGTACAAATGTGTACCGATACAAATAAGATATGTATGGCTATGTATGTAATGTTCAAAAGCCTGAATAATTCATACAAATGATTCAAAAGATTCCAAAATGCATTTGAATGCTAAATTCAAATGTATGGACATTTGGTTCAAATTCGAATGTCCAAATTTGAATGAATTTGTTCTAATTTTGAATGTTTTGAATATTTGTGCACATCCCTTAATTGAGAGTTGAAATAATGTGACCTCAGCTTGGTGTTCCTCTGAGCACTCTAGCTGTGATATTTTAATCAAACTATAGCTGCCCATGATCCTGGTCACACAGACCCTTTCCTCAGGTGGGTGGCTGGCCAATGGGAGGCCTCAGCACACACACACAGTGCATGCCAGGCCTCCTGCTGCCAGAATCAGCCCAGCAGCGTCAAGGTAAGATGCGGATCATGCGCACTTGACCCCGGGTGGGGTGGGGTAGGCCGTGGGGTCCCCTTGCCTGAGAAGCAGTGATTGCTGCTTCTCAGGTGAGAGGGATGCCAGGGAAGGCACCCCATGGCCTCCCGATGCCTGGCTCCAAGCGAGCCAATCCGGGAGGCCAGGGGGCGGGCCTTCAGAGGCCGGATTAGAATGGGTGCTCTCCAATCCGGCCTTGCTGCCGCCGCCCCGCACATGTGCAGACATGCGGGATTTCTGAGGATCTGTCCCTATTTGGGTCAGATCCTTGGAAAAAATGGTTTGCTGGCAAACAGATCTTTATAGATCTGTTTTTTGCCAGCATGTGCAGAAGGGCCCACAGTCTGAAAACATAAACTGTTTCTGCACTGTGGGGCAGAAAATCCAGGTCTAGCTATAATGTGGTACGCCAGAAATCATGGAGGCCTGCCTGCTGTGTGATCCAGATTAAGGCCCTCGGGCTAGATCATAGACCCTATTAATAGGGTTTACAGTAGATCTGGATTGAGGGCCTCTCGATCTGGATCTGCCTCCATCCTGTGAGGACAGATCTGGCTTACAGGGTGTGGGACCTCAGAGATCCACATCAATGTATGGATGCAGAAGCCCAGATCCAAATCAGAGGCTTAGTTGTTTCTAACATCTGAGACTCACATATTATCACTCTTAACTTAAATAGTCCATCGGGGGTCTGCAAATTACAGTTTGATTTTTTTTGCCCATAACAACATAGACACTAGGGATGTGTATGAATATTCATAGCATTCAAAGAGTGTTTTTCCACTGTCACTAAAAGTACCCATTAATGGGTACGTAATGGCATTTTTGTATCCATTAATGGGTACTTAATGGGTACTTCTAGTGACAGTGGAAAATCACCCAAAATTCATACAAATTCAAATTGAAATGTTGGCACATCCAAAGACTGACATTTGAATTTGAATCAAATGTTTTGATACATTCATATGAAGCTTTGTATGATGCTTCGTATTTGTATATGCATTTGTATATAGGATCCGTATGCAATTTGTACGCATTTGTATGAGATTCCTATGGGATTGAACATTTGTATCGAATATGAATCCCTCCACATTCAAAGGGGATCTATTCGAATGAATATGAATACAAAAAAAAAACATTTGTGCACATTCCTAAAGATACACACTTCATGTGCCATGAGCCATATATTTTAGTTCAAGAAATCAACTTGGCAAAGGAGTTAGTAGAAACTGTTATTGCTTTCATAGCTTGGCATATGAAGTTTAGGTTTTATTGATTTAGGCTCCTGGAAGAATTAATAAATATATGAAATATCATTTTCTAAAATAACATGTGTTTGAAAAAGGAAATAATTTTATGATATTGGGGAGGAATTAAATTACAGTCCCTTAGGGTAGTCCACTGTGATTGATTTTTCTAAGACACTAAATGAAAATCATTTGAAAGACTAACCAAGTGCCCTAGATACAGTTTGAAACTGTGGTGAGGAGTTTCAAAATTAAAAACCAAATGTTTCACAATAGACCGTTCTATTTTAGAACTCGGAGATCATAGCTACGTATGAATATTCATTATAACAATTTTTGCTGTTTCTTTTGGGGAATATCTACCAAGTTCAAAAAGAGAAAGAGATTGGCATTGACAATGGAGACGGGGGTAGGGAAATGAATTTTGAAAAAGGGTGAATCGGTTTTCTCAGAAAGTGAGGAATAGATTGAAAACATAGGGCCTCGTTGGAGGAAAAAATGTATAAATATATGCAAAGTCTATATTTGGGAAAAAAATAGGCTCTGTGCAACAATGCAAACATAGACACCATGGTTACAACACTATATTCCTACCTGATACTGATTCATTCTGTGTTCCCAACCAGGCCAATTGTGAAGAAGCTTTGAGGTGTGTGTATTAGCAAACACTTTTGAGTTCTTCACATACTTGAAAAGGATCACAGCCATTCCACTTTTTCAGCCAATATGAGCAGAGCCTCAAGGGCAGTTTCTGCACTGAGGGGGCAGGTAGTGCGGATCAGTAGACTTGGATTTTCTGGGTCTACTGATCCAGATTCTGAGGAGGTGGGGGACAAATCCCAGTGCCAATCCGGATCTATCCCGGCACAGTTGGGTAGCTCATGTGATATAGCACAAGCTTTGCACCTGACCCCCATCCACCCCAATGCCTAGGAATGACAGTTTCTGGCTGAGTGACATGGACATTGATTTTTGGTGCTCCACCATGATGCACCAAGCCAAAAATCACTTCTGTGGATTGCCATCTGCACTCCTCTGTGATCCAGGTCCTGAGACCGGATTATAGACCCCAGATCTACTGTTATCCTGTGTAGATGGATCCATCCTCTGGGGGTGGGGGTGGGTGTCCATGATCTAGAGGTACACTGATCTAGATCTACTGCCCCATACAGGAACATAATATAAGAGAAACTCTCCTGGATCAGGTCACAGTCAATCTAGTCCAAGATCCTGCCTCCCTCTGTGGCCCATCAGTTTCTTCTGGACCCGCTACTGATTCATTTCAGATGACCTTTTGTGGGATCCTGGATGTCACCAGACTTGTAGGGGTGACTGACAGTTCACATAGGGAAATGGAGAAAAGGTGGCACTATTGGAAAATCTCCCACTCCAAGAATGGAAGAGGACTTCCACCTGTCTGAGGCCCTTTCTGCTCTTACTACTTAATCCAGATCAAGGAGCTGTAAGAATGTATTGAGCCTGTTTGCACTTGGCTGTATTCTGGATTATATCTCAGGATAGAGGTCTGTGGTCCGCATACTAATGAAGACTCTGGCAGGCCTCACTCACGGCCGGCTATACAGTAGTCTGCACTAGCATGTGGACAGCAGGCCCCTAATTCAAGATATATTCCAGAATAAGGCCAAGTGTGAACAGGCCCAATGTCTACATGGCGATCCAGATCAAGGTGCTGTTAAGAATGTCCAAGATAAATGTGGTCTGCATTCATGCTACCACTCTTTAGTGCATATTTGCTGCTCTAAAACCCACTCAATTCAGATACCTCTGGGTGTGGTTGATCTGGATCTAGCTAATATGGATTAACTTAGGGCCTGAGTTCTACACCTGCATCGTTGCATAAATCAGCAGCTTTTTCAATAGCTGCCTTCTGCCTCCCTTGCCCTTCTCATAGAAGATGTTAGATATTAGGTCTTAAGGAGGCCACCAAGCAAAAGGTACACCTTTTGTCACATTCATGTTGGAGGCCATATACATCGGTTATCACAAAATGCTTCATTTGCCCTCCTCAAGATTGTATGGCTTCATAATCAGGGAAAAGGAAACCTTCTCTGCTTCCTTGCTCCACTAAAAAGCTTGAATAAGCCAGCTTCTCTAATTTGTGTTTGTGGCACCACTCCAAGGTGTATTGCTAGGGCAGGAATGGAGGTCAGTATGTAAGTGAAATGACTGTAGTAGCTGTCAAACCAACATCTGCCATGAGTAACCATGTGCTTCTGTGCATGTGGGAGCTAGCTCACAGAAGCTGCTTCCAGAGAAATTAAGTTTGCAACTCATGTTTCTTCCCTGGAACAGCAAGCATATGGATGTGGGTGTGTATATGTATTTATTCATTCATTCAGTTTCATTTGTATCCCATCCTTGGTCCCAGGGTGAGTCACAAAATATGATAAAACAAATACTAAAACGTGCTTAAAATATATGGCACCCACCCACCCTGTCAGGACTTCATTCAGAAGAACTGGGAATCAAAGACATGGGTGAAGAGGTATGTTTTAACCATAGGCATTTTCGCATTACACGCGTTCCATTTGGAACGCGTGTAGAACGGGAAGCCTAAGGCACTTCAGGACACTTTGATCATTCACACACAGGAGCGCAGGAACGCGTGTAAACGCGTTCCGGCGCGCCTGTGTGCGAATGCTCAAAGCGTCGTGAGCTGTCTTAGCTGGCAAACGCCGGCAAGGGGCAGGGAGACAGCTGAGGAGTCTTCCGCAGCCGGCGCTGGCTGAAAACAGCTGATTGTCAAAGCTGCGCCGGCGTGGGACGCGAGCCCGCGGCTGTTAGGAAGAGAGAAGCAGGCGCGAATGCTTCTCCTCCCGAATGCCTGCGGGCAGTTCGTGCGCGCCCGAACACATGTAGAGCACTTTAAAGTGCTCTACATCTCGAACGCGCGGAAGACAGCTCCGGACACGTCGGAGCGCAAGCCCCGCTGAGCCAATGTGTATGCCGTGTCCGGAGCTGTCTTCCGCGCATACTAAAACGGCATGAGCGAAAACGCCTCAAGTGCCAAAAACTGTATAAAGTTGGAAGCTGGTGTTGCTCCACTGGCTGTTCCAAAGTTAAGGGGACACACCATGGAGTAGGCCTTCCTACATGCCACAGCTCCTCACATCTCTGAAGGTAACAGAACTACAAGAAACCCCTCACTGGTTCACTGTAATGCATGTGCAGGTCTATATTGTTCAGTCTTCCCTGAAATGTCTCCCTGGCCACAGGGATAGAGAGTTTTCTCAACTAGGTGAATTTCTGTGATATGCTCAAGTCAAGCTGTTTTTACGTTTCCATGATAGCCTCACTATAAATCTCTCAAGGACCATTCAGTTGGACTGAGGCACAGCTGGCATCACAGCAATATGTCGTCAATACCCCTCAATAATCTTCTTCTGAACATGCTTGCAGTTGGGCTCCCTCCGCCTTCTCTAGATCTTTGACCAAGGCCGTGTCCCCATGCACATTTGATACGGTTCCAAACCAGGCCCTTGCGAGCCCATGCAGTGCCCAAACAGTGCCAAACGGGTTGCAAGGGGACGCACCCCCAGAAGACTAAATTAACAATCACCATAATTCTGTAAGAGTGAGACATGCTTGGCTAAGAGTGAAGGAAGCATTATATGTCTCCCAACATTCTCCCATTAGAAAAGCGTAATCAGTTTAACTCACCTGGCTACTCAAGCATTGGCAGGTGGAACTGAGTAATACATTATGCAGAAAGGGGTGGACCGGGGAGTGGAAATTGAGACGTCCTGCTAATACTCTGGGTTGTCATCTGTATTAGATTTAGGTTTCCATCACCAGCAGGAAGTCTTTGTTTCCAATTCCCAACTCACTCTTGGAGTCACTTACTCACTTCAACTTGGCTCTTCTAAGCAATATGTTGAAGAAAATTCTGGGTGTGTTGGCATTATCACTCAGCAGACTTCATATATGGACAAAATATGCAGAAAAGGGCAACCAGAATGATTAAGGGTCTGGAACACCTCCCTTATGAAACCAGGCTGCAACGTCTAGGCCTCTGGAGAGACGGCGTTTAAGAGGGGACCTGACTGAAGTATATAAAATTATGCATGGTACAGAAAAGGTGGATAGAGAACATTTCTCTATCGCACAACACTAGAACCAGGGGGCACTCTATGAAGCTGATAGGTAGGAGAGTCAGATCTGACAAGGGGAAGTATTTCTTCACCCAAAGGGTCATCAGTTTATGGAATGTGCTGCCGGAAGAGGTGGTGACAGCTACCAGTCTGGATCTCTTCAAGGTGGGGTTGGACAGATTTATGGATGACAGATGTATCAGTGGATACTAGAGTGGATGTCCTGGCTGGGGTTGTGGTGGAAGCAGGACGCTTCTAATGCCATTTGCTGGGATTCAAGAGTAGGAGAAGGTTTGTCTTTGTCTTTGTTTGAGATGCTCATGAGCATCTGGCGGGCCACTGTGTGCAACAGGATGCTGGACTAGATGGCCTGTGGCCTGATCCAGCAGGGCCTCTCTTATGTTCTATGTTCTTATATCTTTCGATCAAAGCAGAAACCTCTGCATTAGGAGAGTCTCGGGTCCTTTCAGCACTTACCTGCCTTAGTTCTGGATTGGTGTGTCCAGAATAACCCAGCCCACTGATCCAGACTTTGGGAAAGTGTGGGCTGGATCAGTTAACACCATAAACACAAAGCTTGCATGAGCTTGTGGCCACACACCTTTGCCTCTGAGAGCTAGGGACAAACATTCCTAGTCTCGGGGCCTCTGAAAGTGCTCTTCAGCAACACGCTAGTGGCCCCAGTATTCCATAACATACTTCCTGTGTTCTGGATCTGGCCTACAGTGGCCCACTGGTAAACCCAGGTCTATCAGTGACCCAGATTAAGAACTCCCTGAATTTGGATCATGGTCTGTCTAATCCAGACAGATCAAACCAGTATGGGGATATGGCCTGATAGATCCATATTAATATACAGATCCATGAGGACTAGAACTATACTACATGGATCCTTTTATCAGTATTAAGGGTCCATGCGGAACTGTCCTAAGCTTTGAAAAAAAAATCACCTAAGTGCTGAGCTGCATTCATTATAACCATGACCTTTATGAATGTTATAGCCTGCTATACTATAGGTCTATTTCAGTGATCAGAACTACCTATCCCTTCGTCTTTTCAATGCCTCTTGCAGATATTTGCTGACCTCCCATGGGTTCAGCCCACACCAACTAGTTTTTCTGTCTGTGGCCACTAGCCATGTATCAAATTACGGGAGCTGGTTGAAACTTGACATACGGTCTTTAAAAACATAATCATGACTGGCTTTAAAAATGAATCTTTTCCTCTGCCTCCTCCAGAGTGATCGTTAAGTCCTTACAGACTGATCCCTGTGAAACTAAGCATCACTGAATTAATATTATGAAGGGAATTAAGGATACACAATTGTCTTGTATCAGCTGTTTTGAAGTTGAATTAAGCAAAGGATTTTTTTTTATAAAAAACACTGTTAGGCAATACCTCCTGTGGTGCTTAATTACGAACAGTGATTCATTATATAAGGAAAAGGCTTATGAAACAGGCAGATTTTTTCCCCCTACTGATGAACCAGTTGCATATCTTTTGGAAGCCATTTAGAAAGCTAAAATAATTGGGGAAACCTCTGAACGCTGCCTATTGAATATCTGAAAGAAATGATAGGAGAATGAAGTATGGGGATTATGTTCCTCTTCCTCCATTACAAATGGTCCTAATCCACAGTAATCAGGGAAAGAGATTATTAGCTATCATGTCTGTTCCAGGCATGAGTTAAGAAGACCACCACCACCTCACTCTAAGGACAGCAGAGAAAATGACATTAATAAATTCTTGAATTCTAGAAAGTGACATTAATAAGATTAGGAGGCCCTCGCACCCACACACAGACTCCAATTTGTTTCTGGCCAGATTGGAGTGATGCCACAGAGAAAGCATAAAGACACTGCAGAGTTATTGAAGAGTGAACTATTGTCTTTGGTCAGACCATAATAGGAACTGCTACTGTTAAAATTTATCTGGAGAGGCTGTGAATGTAGTCTACCATTCTTTCATATCACTAGTAGGGATGTGCACAAATGTTTGTTTGGCATTCGATTTGAAAGAAATTGAATGTTCAAAAATCTGTATTCATACAAATAGAACGCATTTGAATGGGTTGAAATTCTATTTGGTACGAATCTATTCATATGTATTTGTACAAACATTCGATAGGTATCTGCAACAGATACTTATATGATATGAACAGATATGTATCTGATACATTTCCCCAGCTTAACTAGGGATATACATGAATGCAGCTTTTGCATTCGAATTCAATTTGAATCAAAAATTTGATTCGAAACAAAATTTGAAAATCCGTATTTTCAAAAATCCAGATCCGTATTTTCAAAAATTCAATTCGAATCGAATGATACGAATGTCAGGAACATTCATATCCCTTTTTCGGATCTGTTCACATCCCATTTTTATCATGTTTGTGTTCTGTTTGCATTCCGCATTGTATCCAGGAAAGCTGCCAGCACACTCACAGGCACACAGCTGATAAGAGATTGCTCAGTGAAGGTACAGCCCAAACAAAGTCCGAAGAGAAGAAGTCCAGAAATAATCCGATGTCCTGGGTTAACGAGAGTAATACAAATAGTCCAGTCTGAGGTCAGGGCAGCCAGAAGAATGGTCAACAGGTCGTTCTGAGGTCTAGGATTTCCAAGCAGTCCAGGAGTCAGATACAGCAGCCTTCTCTTAAGGTAAACAAATAGTTTCTGACAAAAGGCCTGGGCATCTGCCAGGTGTTTTATCTTGCAGTTTCAGATCACAGCTCCTGATTATCTACTGAGTGTTTCTGTGCAAATCTCTTCAACCATCTTAACCCTTCCGTTTCTGCTCTCCTCTGCATAAAGCTAGGGATCTCAGTACTTTGCTGCTCCATGTCACCCAAGTCTTGCACTTCTGCTGTGGCAAGGCTGGGCTGCTGAACCCCAGGCTCCCCTGGGGCTGGGAGGTCAGAACTGGGTCCTGGCACCATCTCAGGTTCCTGCTGCACCTGAGGAAGTGAGTCTTTCTCCTCCTCTGAGACCTCCTCAGTTGAATCATTCAAATATCCGTATTGGATTTTTGAAAATCTGTATTCGATTCAAACTCAGAAATTCAGATTTTTGAAAATCCAATTCGAATTTGAATGTCAGTATTTGTCAAATCTGAATCAGATTTTTCACTTTTTGAATATTCGTGCACATCCCTAGTCCAAACTATTCATATAAATGTCCTGAAACTTTTGTATTCATTCGAATGTTAGCATACGCATATCGTAACGTTCAATTCAAGTTCTAATGTTTGAATTTAACAGGCCAAATTTTGAATGTTATGAATATTCGTGCACATCCCTAATCACTAGTGAGTTCTGGGAAAGGATTTTAAAATAGAACATGAGGTTGCTAGCCAGAATGGTACTTTCCCCAATGTTATTGTGGTACAGTTTGCATCATCCACTACTGTTAACTGTACTGAACAGGTTTGGTGGGAATTGTCATCTAGCACCAGTCACCTAGCACCACAGTGTTTCTTGTATATAGAATGCCTTGTGCATCAGCATCCTGATTGCTAATTAACAAGTTTATTTGCACTATTAAATAGAAAATGGGCTATGTTCACACCTGAGCTTTCATCCAGCTTCAGTCCTTTTTCAGGGTGAGAGAACCCATCAGGAAAGTGAGGTTCTTTTTCACCTTTGGAATTGATAATCTGGAAAGGAAACAACTGTTCATTTTACTGATGGGTTCTCTCACCCTGAAGGTGGACTGAAGCTGGATCAAAACCTGGTCTTCTCAGTGATGGCCCCCAGGCTATGGAATAGTCTTCTCCTTGAGTTGTATCAGGTTCCTTCACTGTATATGTTCAGGAAGGCAGTGAAGACGCACCTCTTTGCTCTGGCCCTCAGTTAAAGGGGAATACACTTTCCCTCCCCACTTGCAGACACTGTTGTTTTAATATATGCTCTTATTATTTTATTTGATTTTAAATGTTACCTGCCCTGAGACCTTCAGGTATAGGGTGTGATAGAAATATAAATAAATAAATAAATAAATAAATAAATAAATAAATAAATAAATAAATAATAACCATCGTACACTTAATATCCACTGAAGTCTTCATTTTGTTCTAAAGGGCCATTTAAGATGACTTTTTTCAAACCCAAAACACCTATCCTAAAAGGAATGCTTTGTGTAGTTCATGTGCCAGCAAAATTCCAATTTGACAGAATAAGGCTTTTCAGTCTGGAAAAGTAAAATATGTTTGTGTAAATTAAGGGACACATCAGACATGCTTAAGGAGGAGCATTCTAGAATGTCAAACATTTTCTCCCTAAATTTGCCTTGCCCTTTCTCAAAGCCTGGAAATGAGTACCTCTTCCTCATCTGATGTGTCGTAACACTGAAGGTGATTCTCTGTTTTAGTAGGATTGAGAGGAGAGCTACTTAGGCACAGAGGAAATGTAGCCAAACATAGTGTGTAAAATGAGTGTTATGGGTGATCAACCAATCAACCCCACAGAAGACTTGGCAGATGAGAGGCCAATCAACCAGTAGCTCCCTATGTTGCCATACTGGGAAGTGAAGAAAACACAAGGTGTGGGGAAATAAGGCAAGCTTTTGTGCTCTCATTTGTTTGATGGCATTTGTGTGTCTGTTAAAGGGATAATTTACCTTAAAGAGGTGAGTGGTTGGGCAGGGGGACCCTGTTTGATGCCATCCAAAGTAGTATTGAATTTGCACAGAGATCTAATGCAAAATGGCTATAGTATCTTTTTTTTTAATTCGTTTTTTTTTCATTTTGTCCAGTCTTTCCGTATAGCTGATTGTTTGACCCAGAAAGAAACTTGAGTTCCAAATGCATGTTAAACTCTTTACCATGGCCTCATAAAGGTGAAGTTGCAAATGAATATATTTTACTTTTTTAAAATAAAGGATATTACCTTCACTCACTCTCTATATTCTGTACTGCTATAGGAATTCTAGCCATGGGAAGTGTGATGGTTAAGCTGTAACAGTGCTAAGTTAGGCAAGTATTGTAGAATAAAATTAGTTGAGAAGGGCAAGCCTGCGAGGGGCAGAGCTTACAGACCCAAAGAGAAAAGGGGGGGTGAGCAAGCTCTACCACCTGACCAATCAGAGAAGGCAAACAGCGGGGGAGAAGGCTTAAATCCAGAAGATTTAAAATCCAGAAGATTTAAACAACTATCGCCCGGTGGCCAACATACCTTTTCTAGGCAAGGTTCTAGAGAGGGTTGTCGCTGTTCAGCTGCAGGCATGCTTGGAGGAAGCTGATTATCTAGACCCATTTCAATCTGGCTTCAGGCCCGGTCATGGCACGGAAACCACCTTGGTCGCCCTGGTTGATGATCTCCTCCGGGAGAAAGACAGAGGGAATGCTACCCTGCTGGTTCTTCTGGACCTCTCAGCGGCTTTTGATACCATTGACCACGGTATCCTCCTGGAGAGGCTACGGAGTTTAGGAGTTGGAGGCAGTGCTTGGCATTGGTTCCGCTCCTATCTCCATAGCCGATCCCAGATAGTGGTGATGGGAGAGACTGGGTCGACACCCTGGGAACTCACTTGTGGGGTTCCCCAGGGGTCAATCTTATCTTCCATGTTATTTAATATCTACATGAAGCCGCTGGGAGAGATCATCAGGAGTTTTGGAGTGAGGTGTCATCAATATGCAGATGATACCCAGCTCTATCTCTCTGTGCCATCTGAATCAGGAGAGGTGGTAGAAGTGCTTGACAGGTGCCTGGAGGCGGTAATGGGCTGGATGAGGGCCAATAAATTGAAACTGAATCCAGACAAGACAGAGGTGCTGTGTGTTACAGGCTCTCGGGTCCAAGTAGTTGGGAGATACCCTGTCCTTGATGGGGTTACAATATCCGGAAAGGGACAGGTGCAAAATTTGGGGGTACTCCTGGACTCTGCGCTAACACTTGAAGCTCAGGTGGAGGCCGTGGCCAGGAGTGCCTACTCCCAACTACGGTTGGTGCGTCAACTTAAACCTTTTTTGGACAGAGATGACCTGGCCACAGTTATCCACGCTCTGGTAACCTCCAGGTTGGACTATTGTAATGCGCTTTACATGGGGCTTCCCTTGAAGACGGTTCGGAAGTTGCAGTTAGTGCAAAATGCAGCCGCCCGAGTGCTGACCGGAACAGCTAAACGGATGCATATCACGCCGGTTCTAAAAGAACTGCACTGGCTGCCAATTTACTACCGAGCCCAATTCAAGGTGCTAACTCTGACTTATAAGGCCCTAAATGACTTGGGCCCCAGATATCTAAAGGAGCACCTTCTCCCATATCGACCTGCCCGTGCCTTAAGATCTGGAGGAGAGGCCTTCCTGGTTATCCCACCGCCTTCAGCGGTTAGGCGGGTGGGCACCCGGGAGAGGGCCTTCTCAGTGGTGGCCCCCAGGCTGTAGAATGGTCTCCCCTTGGAGGTGCGTCAGGCCCCTTCTCTGTTTACATTCAGGAAGGCGGTAAAGACGCACCTCTTCACTCGGGCCTTTGGCTAATGCTCTTTATTCCTCCCTCCTTCCAAAGACCACTGTTGAACTGTTTTTATATTGTTTTTATTCTTATTCTTATCATCATGTTGGATTTTAAACCTTACGTTGGTTTTATTATAGCGTGGTACAATTTTAATGTGCTTGTTCTTAAATGTTGTAAGCCGCCCAGAGACCCTTGGGTATGGGGCGGGATATAAATATAAATAAATAAATAAATAAATAGGGGGAGCAGAATGACAGTTAATGTTCGCTATCTTAACTACTAAAGGGACTAGTTTAGGATAAGGACTGGGTCCCTAGGTACAGCCCTAAAGAGTGTAATTAAGGTGTGGGATCCTGAATGGGACAAGTGAGACTGATTTTAGGGTCTCTGTTTAAACTTAGGAAGAAAGTTCGTAAGTTGAAACTGGTTGTCATGTATCAATAAATAAGTGGGGGGTTTTCCAACCATGTGAGCAGACTAGTTGCCTTGGTAACGGGCCTTGATACATTGTGACTCTAGAGCTATGACAGGAGACAGCTGATATTGACTGCTGAACACAGAGAAAGGAATCAAATCTTCTAAGTATTTTTGAAGCTGGCTCTAGGTGAAATAAAAAACCCCATAGAGGATAGTGGAGCTGGGGGGGTGGGAGGCTAGTGGTATAACGCCTCAGGTCAGAAGGAGGCATGGCAGGAAGTACTTGCGGGATAGGTCAAAGCAAGCTAGGAGCTATCAACACCATCTGGGCTGGCTCTGATAGCCTTTATTTTTGGCCTGGTTTCCCAGAAGCTCCCACTGTTGAAGTGAGGAATAAAAAGGCTTATAAGGTATATAAAGGCTCTCAGTCTCTCCTTCTGTCCTGCCTTCCAAATAGGAGAATTTAGATAGACCTGTCAACCAGTCCACTGCTATGACAGTAATGCTTTTGCTTGCCAGTCAGTTCTGAGTTAAGACATCAATCATCCATGACCTGATTCTGGATGAAGGGGCTGAACTGGCATGCATCAATGAAACCTGAGCAGATGAAGTGGGTGGTACTTGCTTCACTCTTTGCCCCCAAGTTACTTAATGCAGCACTGCTCCAGAAAAGTGGGACAGAAATGAGACTATGGTCCACAGGACTTCCAGCCGGCTAATTCTGTCTGTGACTTATGATGCATCCAGACATTGGTTACTTATTCTGCTATATTTGGATATTCTGGAATTAAACATGGCTTTATGCCAGAACATACAAATATAGCAGAAAAAGTAATTAGCATCTAGATGCAGCATAAATTTGAGGAACTGCTTTTTACGTTGGGTGAGAGAGATAGAATAGGGATTTTGCTGGTGCAATTTCCCCCAGTGAAATGTGACAACAGTACCAGAGCTTGCATCGCTAGGCCGGAAGGCCATCCTGAGCTGAATAACAACAGGTCCTCTGTAATCTTGTATCCTGTTTTAGCAGTGTATCCATAACAAGTATAGTAATGTTGTGAGAAATTAAAGTTGTCCTGGGAAGCAGGTCACTGTGACACCAAAGAACAGTCCTCTGCTAGGATTGGTCCAAAGTGCTCACGTGGACTAGACATTTCCTATAACCACATGTTGATTCATCTGTATGTATCTATCTCAGTTTTTCAGTAATGATGTACTGTTATAGCATATATTTATATGATAGAGGTTAAGTTGTATACCTTTTGTTCTTGTCATATATCCGTGTATTTATTCACCATATACTAGTATATATTCTGTAACCATTAAGCAATAAACCTTCCACTTGGAATGCAAAAGAGACTCTGTTCTTGCATGTGAACTCCATGCACTTGCTGGAAGCAAGCTCTGCTAAGCCTAGAAGTTCCAACAGCAATGCACACTCCACTACCCAGCAGCCTCCCAGTTTGGTCTTGTGGCTAGGGTGCTGGACTTGTATCTCATAGTTACAAAGTTTGATGCCCTGTTCCTCCACAAATACCCAGCTAGGTGAACTTGAGCTAGTCATAGCTCTCTTTCTGAGTTCTCGCAGCCCTACCTGCCTCTCAGGATGTTTGTTTTGAGTCCCCTTAAGGGTGAGAAAAGTAGGGTACAAAACCCACTCCTCATCATCATCTGCATGAGCTAGCTTTGAAAGTCTCAGATGTAGATTTGGAGGCCCACACAACTATGGTGTTGGGAAATTTCAGCATCTATGGTAAGATACTGGCTCAGGTCTTCATGGCCTCCATGACAATCATGATGCTGTCTTAATATTTTACTACCCCAACACAAATGTCTAGACATATCTTTGGGTTTCAGTAGTTGGGTTGAGAATCCTTTGACAGCAGGAATGGTAGTAAGGTCATTTTCAGGGATGGTGGGGTGAACATTTTTTGATATGTACATACAATAATATATCCCCTCCATAGGGGTGAGAGAGACCCATTGAGATGGTCTACTGTGAGTGACTGATAAAATTAGAACATTTCCTGAATGCTCTGGGGGAACTTTCGGTCAACCTGGATGGCAGTCTTTTCAAGGCCCTAGTCTCTCTGTGAAACAATGAAACGAGTAGGGCCATTGACATGATTACTCCCATATATCACTGATGTGCAACAGTCTGTCCAACACCATCTAAATCACCATAGCAATGACTGCATCAACTTCTACCACATTCCTGGCCATTGCCATGATAGTTAGAATGTGGTGTGTCATCTCACCTCCACACAGCACTTGCACCCAGAAGTTGTGCAAATGCTGCATGCAGGAGTGACCAGGAGCATACTTACTTCTCTACAGCTATGGAGGATCAGGTTGTTCTGGGACACTCCTGCATGATCCAGGACAAAGGCAGCAGCACAGTATGCAGACAGAGCGTCTCACAGCACTCCAATCGGTGCTGCAAACAGCCCTCACATTTTGGAATTGAACTAGACTCACATTGTGTGAGCTGCGTACTTGATAATTGCTAATTTTAAAACGTTCTTTATACGTATAGGCCACAGATGAAGACTGGTGTCGAAACGCGTTTGGCCTTGAGTTTTTAAAGTTTTTACTAGGATTATATTAATTGTGTTTTATTTTCAGCATTTTATAAATTTTCCAGTGGGGTATTGCTACCGTTGTAGTTATTATACTGGGTTTTTTTGGCTCCAGAGTACATTTATTTCTTTATTTCTTTACATATTTGCCTTTTTATATTTGGGAGTGGTATATATTTTATTCTGTTAAAAAAAATTTTTGCAGAACCCTTTGGTTTGGTGTTAACAGCCCTCACATAACAGTAACAGTGGCTGCCTCCAGACTTGTGGAATAAATCCACAGTTAAAGGTAAAAGCACAGCTTACTGCGCAGAGATGACCGGCCATCCCAAACCAAAATGCATCTCTGTAGCTTCCCATCAGAAGCTGTGAGAGCTGAGTCAGTGCATACCATCACATGGGTTGAGACAGCCAATCAGATGTGAGCTGCCCTCCCTGCTCTCATTGTGTTGCTTTCACCACTCTGCCCGGACTGGAGGGAAAATTTGCATTTTCTTTATACTGCTCAGTGAGTGTCCTTAGATTAGCACTAAGGTAAGTGTGCAGCAACATTTGGAGAATGTGATGCCACGACAATCCATTGATCATAGTTTATGACACCTTGATTGGGACTGTGCATTACACTGTGCAGTATAAACAAGTCTGGATGCAGCCAGTAATTGTAATAATAAGAGTAATAAATTCCAAAGGTTTTGTTTGTTTTGCACAGAAAATCACAGTTTGTCTTAACCACTTCGCCTAGGCTAAAGCAGTGAGGGAGTGGGTAGGAGTGAGGAGAACAGCACGATGGTAGAATCTTCTGTGTCCCTCTAAAAGCATAATGTTCTCCTGGGTAGAGAAAGCCAGACTGATCTAACTGAAAAAACTTCTCACCTTTCTCACCTTTGTTCTCTTTTTTCCTGGCCCAGGATTGGCAACTACAGGCTGTAGAAAGGATGCCTGCCAGTGGGAACTGTCACATCTGCTTCATAAACTCGTCTGGCACAGAACATGTCTTGGAGGCCTGGGGATAAAGCCTAGCTCTGGTTCCACTGAATGTTTATTACGAGAGGGCATGTTGCTCTCTTAATTAAAGCAGGTCTGCAGGCCACCTTTGGAGGTGCATATGTGCATCAGAAAGCACTGTTTTTTGTAGCACTCTCTCCTGGCCATTCTAATTAAAAGTGACAGGAATGAATTGGTTGAAGAAGACTTGATACCTTCAGGTCACTGGGGTTGAATTGGAAAAGACTACCAATGTTGCCCTCGCTCGCCTTGCTCTGAATTCCCCCCACCTCACTACCTGCCACATTGCTTTAAATTGGCTCTAAAATGAAGGGTGGCTCCGGTTACAGAAAGAAAATTGCAAAGCCTCGCCTCTGCTGCAGGAGAGATAATGTTGTCATGTCACAGCTCACAGGATGAAGTATAGTCTCTAGTAGGGATGGGCACGAATATTCATAACATTTAGTTATTTGTACAAAGAACGATGTTCACATACGAATCGAACGTTACGACATCCTTACGTTGACATTTGTATGAATACAAATGTTTCAGAACATTCATACAAATCTTCGGGACATTTGTGAACCGAGGAGGTGGGAAAGTGGCTGCGCCAGTCACATCTGCAACAGATCCAGAGTGAATTCAACATGGTTTGAGAGCAGATTCAAAGTATTTGATACTTTCAGACCGGATATGTGACAGGACACATATTGGATATGTATCAGATACATATGGGATAAGTATGGATACCTATCGGATACGTATCAGATACATATGCATTCGTATTGGATATTCGTATAAATTGGTACGAATACAATCGTATTAAATAGAATCCTACCACATTCTAAGGGGATCTATTCAAATGAATACAAATTTTGATTTGCTACGAATGAAATGTTAGATGCCCCCACATATCATTACCACGTATCATTACCACAGGGAAGGGATGTATTGGTACATTTTGTATTTATTCACTGTTGTTTTTACTTGAGGTATGTATCTGTGTATGTAAGTTAAGTATGTTAATGACTAATAAGTATTTTGAAAAAAACAATGTCAAGCTCACATGACACAACACAAAAATCAATAGCTGTTAAAAAAAACTGAATTAAAATAAATTTTGTATTTAAATACAGCCATACCCACTGTCCCTTGTGTAAAGCTAGGTTCAGTTGCTATAAACCACCATATGCTGCAATCCAGTGCTGTGCAAATGATTTCCAGCAAGTGAAAAAGAGGGAACTTGTGACACCATTGGTTAATCAATCAATGGTGTCACAAGATGTCAAATCGCATTACAATGAGAATTTCTGGAATCACTTAAGGTGAGAGAAGTCACTTTTTACGAACTCTATAAGAGAAAAAGGATGCTATATCCCCCTCCCCCCCCCAAAGTCAAACCACATTCACTGAGTCTGCATAAATGACTCAACAATGAGTTGGAAAGCAGTATTTATTTATTAATTTTAAATATTTATATACCACTTCTTATTAAAGTATAATCTCAAGGCAGTTTATGTAACAGAGAATGAAAACGGATAAAATCATAATGTTTAATCATGCTTTTATATAACTGTGTCTCCAGTGAAATCCCATAGGGATCTGCCTTGAAACTGGCGTAATTCAACATTTATATTAATGACTTGAATAACGGGGTCAACAGATCGCTTATCAAGTCTGAAGATCACACCAAAATGGCATGTTTGGTCAACATCCAAGAGAGCAGAATGAGACTGCAGCCTAATTTAGACAAGTTGGAAAATGCTACATTTAGGGAGGAAAAATATAGAGCACACATACAAAAATGCTGGAGTCACGACTTGCAGCCACCAAATTGGAGAATGACTTGGTTGTGATCATGGAGGTCTCCAAGCCCTTGTAAGATGGGGAAGAGCTGCCCACAGTGACAGCCCCAGTCAGCTCTGCAAGGCAGGCCCATGCCAATTCACCCTGTTGGACAGCATGGGTTCTCCTGCAACCCATTGCAGTGCTGACTACCTCCCATAAGAACATAAGAGGAGCTCTGCTGGATCAGGCACAGCCCACCTAGCCCAGCATTCAGTCTCACAGAGGATGAATTCACACTGCCACTTCCTGGGAAGAGAAGGTAGGGGATAGTCCGGCATCTGCATTTTGGATGTCAGATCTATCCCTTCAAAGAACTACAGAAGGAGCTGCACTGGGCGACAGGAAGTGTCAACGTAGTGCAGTTAGAATTACTCTACATCTTCATGCTTTGGGAGAACTGCTGCATGTCTGCAGCCACAAGGGAGATAAGGGGTAATAATGCTTTCTATCCTCAGATGTATGAAGGGAAATGGGTACACTTTTTAGAAGGTCAATTTTCTGTCAGAAAAAAAAAATCAGTGTAAGTTCGGAGCTTGTGGATAACAGATATAGAATTATGCACTAATTCTCAAGTAAAACTCCTGAAAAATCAGTTATTGACTGAGGAAGACAGAGATGAGGCCTAAAAATGGATGAATAAAAGACATAATTTGCACCAGAAGTGCAGGCCCTGCTGCAATTTACCTAGAGGTTCTTGCAGTGAACGTAAGAGGAGCTGTGCTGGATCAGGCCACAGCCCATCTAGTCCAGCATCCCATCTCACACAGTGGTCCACCAATTGCCCCTGGGCATCTCAAGCAGAGACAAGGGCAAATTTTCTCCTGCTCTCAAATTCCAGCAAATGGGCTTAGAGGCATCCTGCTTATCCCCCCAGGCTGAAAGGTGTACTTAGGAATCCATTCTAGTAGCCATTGATGTGTCTGTCATCCATAAGCTTGTCTAACCCTTCCTTAAAGTCATCTAGGCTGCTCGCTGTTACCACCTCTTCTGGCAGCAAATTCCACAGACTGATGACCCTCTGGGTGAAGAAATACTTCCCCCTGTCTGATCTGGCTCTCCTATCCATCAGCTTCATAGAGTGTCCGTGGTAGTAGTGCTGTGTGATAGAGAAATGAAATGTTCTCCATCCACCTATTCTATACCATGCATGATTTTATGTGCTTCAATCAGGTCCATCTTGGACCCACTGCATTGCCATAGCAATGGCCACGGTGACTTCCGGTGTGCACACTGGGCCATTGCTATGGTGATCACAACACAGCATGCAACTGCACAGCCACACTGCCATGGATTCACACGGTGCTTGTACCAGGAAGTGGTGTGAATGCTGTGTCTGGGGCTTGTTGGGAGTGTACTAGATTGTGGGAGATCAGGACAGCTTTGTGCACTCTGGGATGGAGGGCCCTCTGAAAAGGTCCTCAGATATTTTGACATATGCATGCAAGGACCCCATAACAATAATGCTCCCTTGACAGATTTTGATTCCAAACCTGCCTCCTATTGAGAACCGAACTTGGAAAAAATGTTTTACCACAGCTCCCTCCACAATGCCAACTGAGACTATGGGGTCACATGTCCCTTTATCACCCCCTGTGGAAATCCCTGAGAACATACCACTGTTTAGGGGTGTGCATGAATATTCAAAGGTATTCTAAATTCAATCAAATTCATCTGAATTTCAGCATTCAAATTCGAATTGAATGTCCATAAATTTGAATGTAAAAATTCAAATGAATTTCAAATTTTGGATCTATTTATTTTAATTATCTGGACATTTGCATGTGTACAGGGTCGTACGCGATGCATACTTGCATATACACATCTTTCCGTAAGCATTTGTACAGATCCGTACAGGACGAAAGCAGATTGCATATGGGATAACTACAGGATGCATATGGGCGTGTGCGGATCCATACGGATCCGTATGGGATGCGTAATGATGCGTACAGGCACATACGAACGTTGTTGACATTCACAAGTGCAAATTCAAATTGAAAATTTGAACAAATAGATTCAAATTTGCTTAATTCAAATTGAATTTAGTTAAATTCTAATTTTAAAGATTCAAATCGAATTTAATTTTTGGATATTTGATTTTACTCAAATCCTGAAAAGCATATTTGTGCACACACTTTACCACTGTTTACATTTGCCATCCAGTCACTTTTCATGAAATACAAAGAGATTATTCCCTTCAGTTTTACCAAGCAATAAATATTTAGGCTTCCATAAAATGTTGAACTTTGAAATTATGGAAGCAAACCAGAACAACTGTAGAGAAAAGCTCTCGGGGGACTGCAAGGATCTTAACTACCTACTATGAATGTAATTTGATGGTAATTTAATTAAGGATCACAGCTGGAAATTGCATGGCAATAATTATTCCTTCAATACAAAAGTGGTAATGTCAGAGTTATTTTGTTGTTTTGTTAAAAAAAAGTATCCAATCATGAGATATGAAGTCTTAATAAGCTAAGCATATCTTTTCTAACAGCAAAAGCATAGCTATTTATTCTGTTTCTAATGTAATTGGCAGTCATTAATATTTTAAAGGAGTTAAGAAACATTATGGCCAAAGCTAAAGACTTAGCAAAGAAGATGTAAGTAGCTGCAAATACAATGAGATTAGTGAAATGGCTTATCTAGCAGAAATCCAATATGTAGTTTTATTTCAAAGACTGGATTTAGACTTTACCTCTTTGCAAAGGGAATGATATCTGTAAGGAGCTATATTTTGTTTAATCAGTTTGTTTTGCTTGGGCTTTTTAATTTATTTCTGAGGTGCCCTAAAAATAAGAGAATGAAGAAGTCTTGCAAATGTCAGAGGTGCAAGAAATGGGCATCATTAGGATACCTCTGACAAGATTGTATCTATGGGCTTTTCTGCATTTACCTGATATAGATCTAAAATAATGAGTCTAGAGGCCCATTCATAGTGGTTAAGATATCCGCACTTCAAGTGCTGGTTCAGTCCCTGACCACACCACCAGCACTTGAAGTGTGGATAGCTCTGCCTGGCTGGTTCACCATGGCAATGGCAATGGCAACATTTGGAGTGCACCAGGACACAGCCATGGTGATCAGGTCATGGTGTATGACTGGTCAGCCTCAGCCACAGCTCTTCACCCACTCTCAACATTTGCACCCAAAAGAGAGTGTGAACACTGCATCTGGCAGCTCAGTTCACCAGCTACTCTGGGTGAAACTGTGGAAAAAATAATCAAGGAAGTTGGAGGGAGCTGCAGGACACTCCAGGCCAGCGGAGGGGCATAGCATGTGGAGGAACTTCTTCTGGAGCAGCTGCATCTGCTCCAGACAGGTACATGCAAACAGGCCACGGAACAAGTGATCTGTCCCAATCCTGACCTGGACCACTATGTACTAGAACAATACCATTAGCACAATAACAGCATGTTCCAGCCCACCACCAAGATCCAGAGCCAATCTGTATGACCTCAGGAAGCCAGGTAAAAATGTTCCTGACCTCAGAGTCCAAGGGGGTCCTAGTTCAGCAACACGATGCAACTGAAACTCAAAAAGGTACAACTTCCATACACTTGCATAACTTAGATTTACCTCCATTCATATGTGCTAGACATCAAAATCAAAGTCTATCAGTGATCCAGAGGAAAGGCCTCTTGATGTGGATCACACTTTATCCTGTGTAGATGAACAGCAAGTGTAGAAAGGTCAAACCCAGCTTTTTCTTCTCAACATTTCTGAAACCTCTAACAGCCACTGCACTTAGCGCATAGAAGTCAGACAGCTATCTGAAAATACACAGCCAGTTTGCGTCCATATGGCCTCTTTCTAGAGTAGGGCTGCTGCTCAAATGCTTCTGGCCTACTCATCCCACCCAGCCACTTCAAGCCTGAAAAGGGCAACCTTTCCTTCATTGTGACTGAAAGAAACCTGTGGTTGCATTACTGCCACACAATCCAGACACAAATAGTTTTGGCTGAGCCCAAAAGGTGTACTGTACTTGCTCTTCTGCTCTTCTGTCAGAATAGCTTATCAGCCACCCTCAAGCCATGATATAGGGCAGGAATTCACACAGACACATGTCTGCCTGCCATGAAGCAGGTTCTTCTGTTTATTGAGCTAATAGGCAGAAAATAAGGAACGTAGGCAAGGCAGGACTATGGGCGCGTCCGCATGCTCAAAAAGCTGCAAAGTGATTGCGTGGTCACCTCGGGATCGTCCACATACAAAGCCCTAATACGTGGCACACTGGGGTCAATATGTGTTTAAAAAAAACCCACTTCACCAGTGTTCTGAATGCGAAAAAGGGGCTTAACACATATTGCCCAGGGGTCATGCAGACGCTCCTGGGAGACAGTTTTAAAACAGAGCAAAGGGCTCTCCCGTCTCTGTTTAAAAACCTTTCCCCTGCTCTTTTCACCCTCTCTACCTCCTGTCAGTTGCCCAGCTGGATGCCCCAGTTGCCTAGCTTTCCACTGGGCAACTGGGGCACCCAGATGGGCAACTGACAGGTGGTAGAAGGGCTGAAAAGAGCAGGGAGGGATTTTAAGCAGAGACGTGAGACCCTTCACGGCTCCCTGGCTCTGTTTAAAATCCATCCCTGCATGGAGACAGGCGTGCAATTAAAATCCGCATCGCCCCAAACCATATGGGGACGCTTTATTGCATGTTACACCGCGGATTTCTTTTTTGCACGTTTCCAAAACGTATTAGCCAGCTTGCATGTGGATGTGGCCTAGATCTAGTAGCTGCAGTGATGTTTGGTTCCCATGGCTTCCTTTCTAAGCCCAAAGCCACGGTGGCATGAGAATACAGACCGCTAAGGTGGTCTCCAAGCAAATGTAGGATCCAGGTGACAGGCCAGGAGATTTTAGTGAGAGCAGAATATGGCCGGGCCGTGGCTCTCATACCCTGTCAACTCCTGGCTGCCATTTGAACAAATTTGAGTGGCTATAAATTTATCTGGAAGTGCTACTGGGGGGGGGGGGGGGGCAAAATGTGACAGACTTCCACCAATACTTCCTATAATTCTAATCATAGATTACAGAGTTTTGCAGCAGCATTATCATGGGGCTTTGGGGCAGTATGTGATGTGCAGTACACAGTCACATTTCTGAGGCAGCCACTCCACACTATATTCCATGTCCCACCCCATCTGGGACTATGGAAGCACAGACTTCCTAGAAATGAATGGGAAGCTTTAAAAAGTGAAGGATTCTACGGAATAAAGGATTTATTTTCTGAAGATGGAGATTTAATGCCAGAGGATAGAAGGGAGTCCCTTTTGGTTTCTATTACCGACTTTTAGCTATTTACACTTAGGCTGTGGTCACACTTTAATCCAGCTTCAGTATACTTTCAGAGTGAGAAAATACATCGGCAAAGTGGCAAGCTGTTTCCTTTCAGTGTTAAATAACTGAGAAAATTCACCTTTGGGATAGATAACGTGGAAAGAAAATTACTGGTCACTTAGGTGTGACCATGGCCTCAGATTGAAACACATTTTGGACACTAATAGTATTTTTGAAACCTTAAATTGACCACAATTTCCACTTGAGGACTCTTTTTACAGTTTAACTACTGGGTCCAAAGGTTTAGTGTTTGTTATACATAGGATATTAGCTAATATTAATGTTAACAATTCCTCCAGTTTGGTCTAGTGCAGTGATGGTGAACCTTTTGAGCTTGGTGTGTCAAAATTTGCAAGAAAACCTAGCTTAACTCAGGTGCTGTGTCACATCTAGAAATATCCATAATTTTGTGATATTTGTAGCTCAAGTAAAAAAGTTATATTTTTGATATATGTATTTTATTAAAAGCAAAAACAAATAATTCTTTACATTAGTGACTTTTGTTGCTGAATTTCGTTTGCTAAATCTTCAATTGAAAGTTGGCATTTCGTACACTTCAAGAACAAGCAAGCACTACACACCCAGGTGCCAGGGTGACCATGTGTGGCACCCAAAAGGGCTTGGCGTGTCACCTGTGACACGCGTGTCATAGGTTGGCCATCACTGGTCTAGTGGTTAAGGAGTTGGACTCTTATCTGGGAATACCGGCTTGATTCCACCTTCCTCCATGAAGCCAGCTGGGCGACCTTGGGCTAGTCACAGCTCTCTTCTGAGCTCTCACAGCCACACCTACCTCACAGGCGGCCTGTTCCCATTACAAACTTAAAACGGTTTGGAAACGGTTTCGATCCTCACAGTCCCCACGTCAGGTTGGCTTAACATGCTTTCTGCATGTTAAATCGCCCCAAAGCATTGTAAATTTCAACAGGCTTTGCTCCTGTTCTTGCATTTTAAACGGTTTACATTTCTTACTGTGGGAACGGTATCGTTGTAGTGGGATGAGAATGCGTGTTTAGGGTTTCCCTCCCCCAATAGTACTCTACCCAAGTTTTCAAGCACTTTTGGGGTACCTCAGAATCAGGATCGAATGCAATTAAAGTTGAAAGTAACGGGATCAGGCAAATTCATGTTTGCATCCGGTTCTTTTATTTCAGTTTAGGAAAACCGTTTTAAGCCTGTAATAGGAACGACGCCAGGGTGTTCTGTCATGAGGAGAAGAACAGAAAGCTTTGCCAATTGCCAGCCACCTTGAGTCCCCTTGAATGGTTGGGGAAAGTGGGGTAGAAAAGCCAACTCTTCTTCTTCTGAACATTGTATGCTAGAAAAGGTGGATTAGCAAAGTCTTGAGAACACACGGTCTCTCTGAAGCACCTGAGAAGAAGAAAGATGTAGACCAGATGTGTATAAGAGAGGCCTCTGAATCCTTGCCTGATTCAGTATAATAAGAGGAGAAAGGGACATACATGTTGTTTAAGAATGAAAGTCAGAATGGAGCGTTTCAAGCTAGTACTGTTTAAAGGCAGGAAAACTTTCTAGTGTGCTTCCTTTTTAAATGCAGGGCATCCATGCCTTGTTCCCTAGGTGCTTTGTTAGCATTATTTGATAGACATTCTGATTTCATGCATTTCTGTTTGATGCCTGGCTTTGCATCAGATAGCTACACTGAACATGGTTGCTTTAATAATCGTTGCCCTTTGATGATAACAAGTGCTGATCATTGTATCAAAGCAAGCAGCACCAAGAATATGACACTCTGTAAAATGCTGCTGTGAAAGCTTTATCAGGATTTTTTAAAAAAATAAAAAAATCCATAGTCAGCAATTTTTAAAAGCTGCATTTAAAAAAAAATGCAGACAAAAGGAGAGCAAATGAGCAGTTTCATTTTCATTTTGGTTACACAGGAAATCAATCTAAAATATAGCTTTGTTGCACCGTGTGTGTTACTTATAAGTGTGGAGTCTGAATAGCCTTTATCTTCACAAATGCAGCTCGCACTGGGGTGACTTTCCTACCAAAATGCTTATAAATAAGTCTCACAGAGAAAGCTTTTCTTTCTGTAGAGCTGACACTGTTGTTGTAGATTGCCATTAAGCAAAGACCCAGGGCCCTTTCAACATTTTTCACAATAAAATTAAATGTGAAAGTCTGCTTCAGAGAAGAGCTGTTTCCTTAACTGCCTCCAATTCAGCATATTTCTGTGTGTGTGTTCTGGAGTATTGTGTCTTCTAAACTTCTGTAGCTGCTTCCCAGCAGCCAGAAAAAGCAGCTATTTCTGCTTAATGATCCACTGATCCTTCCACCAGAGTGGGATACGCATGGACTTCTTTTCAGCAACTTGAACCTAACTGCCAGGCTAACAAACTGTGTTGTTTCAAACCATGAACCAGTTTCGTGGTATGTGGGTCTCTGGTTCCATGTACCTCCCAGCTTCCAATCCTGTAGGAATAAACAATATACATATTAGGCTAAGAACTGAATGACTGCTCCACGGCTCCTAGTTTAGCCCTAGATGCAGACTTTGCACCAACTTCCATGTGAAGGCTGTGGGGGCACTGGGCACCATGTCATGCAGTCAGCCATTGCGCTAGTGAAGTGGCAGCCATCTGATGGCAGCATTCACACTTACCCTGCTGCAGAGGATATTCCAGGTAGGTTTCAGACACATCCAACATTTGCAGATCAGACATTGGCCTCCCTCCCTGATCTTAGCTTCCCTGGGACAGTGTCCCAGGGGAGTGAAGTGCAAATTTACCCAAAGTGTTCAATTTTTATTTATTTTTCTTTCATTTGTCAGTGGATTGTGTATGTTTGTTGCCCCACTCTTTCATAACAATCTATTTGGTCATATTTTTTTTCAGACCTAGAAGGTAAAAGAGCCCTGAGAATGCAGAGCTTCAAAGTACTAAAATATGTAAAGTAAATAACAAGTAGTCTTTTAAAATATTTTTATATCCAGCACTTACAGTCTGTTCCCAACTGTATTTCTTTGTCACTTCTTACTGTTTCTTCATTCTTTTGAAGTGGTTGTTGTATTATTATAGTAAATTTGATTTAAAGGTTTATTAACGTTTCCATTTTGTTCTTCCATACTTTGGAGACAGGGCCATTATAAATAAAAATAACAATATAACACAACACTAAACATGTCAGCTTTGATATTTCATAATGCATTGTGATCTTCCCAAGATCTTAAGATAACATTATGTACCAATGGATATTATTGGTATTGGTATTGATATTGATATTGGTACAACACAAAATAACAGTATAGCAAAACCACCAGATCACTAGTTGGAGCTGGTCTTGATTGCACATTGAATTCTTCCCAAGAACTTATGATGTCATGATGTATCAGCATCTAATTGATGTATATCCAAGTTGTGTGGCTTTTTGCAGTTAACCCATGGTGATTTTGTTAGCACTGATTTGTTTCAAGTGTCTTTTGCATGGCACCCAGTATTTCAATCATCACTGGTACCAAAACTGCTGGCTTGTGCCACAGTCTTTGCACTTCAAGCCCTCAGTTTTCTTCTCAACAATGATCACATCAGGTGTGTTATGCGCTAAGTTGTTTTCAGCGGTGCCATTTACTCTTGTCAGGAATAGTTCCTCCTGGATTGTGGTATTAGTGAACTCTTACATAAAAAAAAAATCCCCTTTAAAACTTTAGGTCAATTGTCAGCCAGAATGGCTTCAACATTACTCCACAACTGTTACTATTATTACTATTACATACCTCTGGGCCCATCTACTGAAAGGTAGTTTAAAAATGAAATGAATCAATTATTCCTTTTGCACCCCTTCCACACAATGGATCAAAATCTTGATCAAACTTCATACCAGCAGAACCCAATTTGCACCTCTGACACTGTCAATGAACACGTATGTTGGCATTTCTGTCCATGTGACGACAGGCATAAATTTACACTTCTTTTCATGGAACTGTCATTTTCTTCCACATTCATTCTCTTTGGGGGGGGGGAATCCTTTTAGGCTGCATCCCCATGGCCATTTTAATCCAAATTTGATTCAGATTCAGGAAGAAGTGTCTCCATGGCCACTGTAATTAATCCAAATTGAATCCAAATTCAGTACCCAGCATCCCCATGCAATTCCTTATTCCCAGATTTTATAAGGACTATCCTGCCTAAATCCAGAGGGGGAAAAAAAGTCTTGATGAAAACAGGACTGAGTCCCCTTTTTGGAGCTGAGTTCTTTTTCTTTTCTTTTTTTTCCCACATGGGGATGATACCAGGCTATTTGGGGTGGAGGTCTAGCGTTCTGGACAATGGCAGCCAACTGTGGGTGGGTTTTTTTACAGCTGTAAAGCTCCCCCCCCCCTTGCCATGCTTGCAATGAAAGCTTTGTACAGCAGGAAAAAGGCAGAAAGGGGGGAGACTTTTTCTTAACTTTTATTTAAAGGGCCTTTAGCATTTTTGCTGCAAAAATGCTTTTAAAAGATTTTTGCTAGGAACATGTATCTTGAAACATGTATCTCTTGCATGTATCTTTTGAAACATGTATCTTTTGCAAAGGACAGAAGCTTAGAAATGCTTGAATTTATACATTGTAACCACAAAAGGGAAAGCTGTGAAAAGGGGAAAGTAATTACGATCACGTTTGAATTCCCTTCCCTTCGCATTTGCTTTTTTATTGCATGCAGGGGTTGCAGGGGGCGGGGTTATGTTGCCTCACATATCTGCATGAGCACACTTTTGGCCAGTAATCTCAAAAGGGGTGAGGGGTGTGAGAAAGAAAGTATTTGCAGCTACAATTTATTTTTAAAACTTCCATTTTTGCTTCTTTTCTTGCAGGCAGGGTTTGCATGGTGGGGAGCAGGGAACCTAAGGGCCTTTCTGCATTAGCCAACAGAAAACGGGTCTATAAGATCATTTTTCAGACGTTCTCTGATAATCTGTCCCAAACAGGGTGGCTCGTGAGGGCAGCTGGCCAATGGGAGGCCACAGCACATGCATGCGCAATGGATACTGCACCTAGTGCTGCCAGAAGCAGCCTGGCGGCGAGGAGGTAAGATGCCAATCACGAATGCATGACTCAAGACGGGGGGGGGGGTAGGCTGTGGCTTCCCTTCGCAAGAGAAGGGGAAATGCAGGGAAGCCGGCTGCCAGCTTCACCATGCTGGCTCCAATGGAGCCAATGGCGGAGGATGGTGCTCTCCCTCTTTGACGGCTGGGCATGTGCTGGCAACCTGGCTTTCCCCCTGCAATTGTGGAAGCGTTTGCTTCCGAAATGGTTTCAGGGGGAAAGCCAGATGTAATACCTAATTTTTCAGGTCTTACATCTGGGTAGGATTTCAACAGCAAAACCGGTTTAAGAAACTGGTCTTGAGCACCGAAATGCAGACGTGGCATCCTCAAAGGGGCTCCAATGTGGCCTCCAATGCGGAAGCCACATCTTAATCCCTCCTTGAACAGGCTCTAAATCCATTTTTAAAGCCTGTGTGGAAAGGCCCTAAAAGCCATGTTTTCAACATTTTTAAATAGTCCCAAAACCAGGATTAAAAAGCTGCATGGGGATAGCTATATTCAGATTAATTGATGGGCACTCAATCCGGATTAAAAATATTCCCCGAAAATAGTCCAAAAGGGACTAAAATTCTTGCATGGGGACACAGCCTTAGAGTTCTTCAGAATCACTGTTTGCTTCAGCCATAAATGTGACGCAATCTACAGTTTATCACCAAGTCATAAAGATATCTCATCCAACATGGCGCTGTTTAAAAATTGAGATACCAGTGACAATATGTACATTATGGTGGCATTCAAGAACTTCATTGCATTCACCGCAACTGACCATTTCTATTAAATAATTAAAATTAATATAGATGAAACTTGATTTACAGACATTTCAGAAAGCAAGCACTATCTTCAGAGTTAGCAACATCAGTGGTATGCCTGAATATGTGTAAATCTTGTCTTACCTTCATGAATTCTAATTACATAATAAAGAAGGTCAGTTGCTGAGAACATTAGAGGTTGAGTTCCAAGGTACAATCGGTTTGGAGGGTGATTTGCAGAGGTCTGCCCACCCAAAACTGTAGATTCAACCAAATGATTTTTTCCTTTATCTCAAGTTCCAGGATATAGAGGATAATAAAGGGGACTTAAAAGTACCCGTACTTAGAATGTCTCTCAGTTTTCACTCATTGTTTTCTAATTGTTAAATCTTATAACAGGGTCAGAATCAATGGGTTTTAATTAATTAGGCCCATAGATTCTGCACAGGGATGTGCACAAATGTTTTTTTGCATTCGAATTCAAGTCAAATTGAATGTCAAAACATTTTATTCAATTTGAATGTTTAGAACCCGAATGCAACAAAATTCAATTCGAATTGAAACATTTGAATCCATTCATTCAAATGTTAGATTCGAATCTGAAGATACGAACGTCGACAACATTCATATGTGTTATACATATCTGTATGCATTTTGTGCGCATCCCGTTTTATCCCGTATACATCCCATTTTCATCCCGTATTATAAGTATGAATGTGTACAGATACTTATGAGATTCGTACAGATATGTATGTAATACATACATATCTGTACTTTCAAATCATTCGAATCATTTGAACGAATACTTTGGAGCATTGGAAATTTGTTCAAATGTTTAAATTTGAATGTGAAGACATTCAATTCGAATTCAAATGTCCACATTCGATCGAATTCGATCGAACTTAGAATGTTTAGAACATTTGTCCACATACCTAATTCTGACCACAGGAAGACACGGTCTAGTGCCAGCTGCATAAAGGCAGGTGTCATGACCAGTATAGGCCATGGCCTTGAATCTTATGTGAGCTAATAACTTAAGAGGAGCCCACTGGATCAGGTCTGAGTCTCTGGGCGATGTATTTCAACAGAGCATTGTAGTACGCCACTGAAAGGAGTCCCCTGATAGTTCCAAATATGGGAGGTATAACCTTCTGTGCATTTCCTATGTGCAAGATCAGAAACTTCCAGTGTGCCTGTAGACCCAGTTAAATGGCTCTATTAGTGATATCAAATAAGGCTTCTGGATCACACTTCATCTAATGCGGATGAAGTGGAACGGTGTGAGGGAGAGGGGAGGGGGCACAGCTACTTAGCTCTGCATTAACATGCAGATCTTTTAGACCCAAATGCTATGTGACCCCTTAATCTGGATTTAGGAACTGTGGGAGAAGCAGCCTAAGGCTGCTTCCAGAGTGGCAGCTAAAGAAGTGTTTGATGTGATGGGAGGAGTGGGAACTGGTGTAGAAGGGTAGCAGACACATGCTATTTGTTCCAGCATGGTTCCCACCCAGTACCGTGAGCAGAGCTCTGCTTACAGCAGTGAGATATTTGTCCAGGCTCACACTGGAAGAACAAAGATTGCCCTAATATTCAGCCAAATTTGGTCTTCCATGGAAAGGACCCACGCAGATCCTTCCTCATCTTTTCATCCGCCTGGAGAAGAAACTTTGGCTTATGTTTAGGTCACTGTTCAGGCTGGCTGCTGAGGTTCACAAACTGATTCAGGGAAGATGAATTTGGGTACTACTCTTTTAGGATACTCTTCGGGGGTACACCAAGGACTTGTGTGGTTAGTGCTTTAGATCACCTTCAAAGCTGCTATTTTCCTCAAGCTCTCCAATGAAGCAAATATAGCCTTGGACATGACTTAGACTCAAGCACATCAATGGTTGGTGCCCATTATGACTGGTAGGGTCAAAATACTTTGAACTAATGATGGTCAGACTGGTGAGCTGCCTAATGTGCAAGTGCAAGAAGCAGGTCCTTCCCACTGCTTACCAATAATTTTTGAAGTTTGGAATCTGTGGCAAAGAGATTGTTGATATGTGATGCATTAGCACTACAAACCATTTGTGGTTCCTTAGCCCTAAAACCTATTGACGATTAGTTGGTTATTCCCATTTCTTACATTTGGCAGGCCATCACGCATAGGCAAAGGTTTTGCTGAAACCCACATACATGCAACTGGCATAATATGGAAAGTGGATGCAAGCTCTAAGCTACCGAGGTGGACACTATACACTTTGCCCTTGTAGGCCAGCTGTTCTCCTTGTGTTAGATAAATTCATGGAGGATAGGTGTGTCAATGACTACTAGACTGAATGCCTAGGTATTTCCTCCAGGTTGAAGAGACAGGCAGGATGCCTCTAAAGGCCATTGGCAGGCCTTTGTGTTCTGTGTGAGAACGTCCAGAAGCAATCTGTGGGCCACTGAGGGAGATGGGATGCTGGACTAGATGGGCTGTGTCCTCATCCAGCAGGGCTCCTCTTAAGTTCTTATGCTCTTATGTAGTGGCATGTGGGGAGAATAATTCACAGTGCTATTAAAACCATGACCACGAAAACAACAAAGTAGGGATGTGGAATGATATTTAAAACATGCAAAACATGCAAAATTGGACTGAATTCATTTGAATTCAGACATTCAAATTTGAACTGAATATTCGTTTTAACATTCAAATGAATTTGAATGTTTCGAATAGTTCGTAGAAATTATTAGGACATTAGTATGTGTATGGATACATACACATTACATGTGTAACCATACGCATCTTATTTGTACTTGTACAGATACGTACGGGATAAAAATGGAATGCCTATGAATGCGTATGGGTGCATGTGGTTGCGTCTGGACACACAAATGTCAACATTTGTATCTTCAGATACGAATTGAAAATTCATACAAATAGATACAAATGTATTTGAATCAGATTCGAATTTGAATACATTTTTTCTCTATTCGTTTGAATTCAAACATTGAAATATTCTATTAGAATCTGAAAATTCAATTCGTGCAGACCCCTACAGCAAAGCTTCACTCTCACATGAATTGTAAACAAAAAAGAATTTATAAGTATATATGCCTTCTTCATATATTCAGAGGATTATATGCCAGACGCATAGTGTCCTGCTCCCAATCTGATCATATCCCTCTATCTTTTCTGTATAGAGCCAACAGATCTTAAAGGGCATTTTGTCGTCCCTCATACACAGCAGAAGATGCATGCTAGACTCTTCTGCTTAGAGTGGGAAAATTGGAGGTAGAATGGCCAAGTCAGTGAATTAGCAAACATACTTTGTGGGTTAATAACTCTTCCATATTCTGCTCTCAGGCTTTCAACCTATTGATGACCGTTGTCATGGACAGATCACTCACTGGTGAGGTTTAGACTCACAACGGCAACTACCCTCTGTGGGGTAATGGGACCTATTGAGATGGTCCGCCCTCGGAGACTTATGGAATCTGGGCGATTCCTGAATGCTCTGGGGGATTTTCCGGTTGACATGTCTGGTGCTCCTGTCGAAGCCCTGGTTTCTCTCTGGAATCAGGAGATGAGCAGGGCTATTGACACGATCGCTCCCAAGTGCCCTCGACATGCTTGTAGAACCCGCAGATCTCCTTGGTATTCCATGGAGCTACGGGCCATGAAACAGGTAGGTCGACAGCTAGAGCGCAGGTGGCGTAAATCCGGCAATGAGTCTGACCGAACACGGGTTAGAGCACATTATCGTGCCTACTACGTGGCGGTGATGATGGCGAAAAAGAGTTTTTTCTCCGCCACCATTGCGTCCTCGAGTAGCCGTCCAGCAGAGCTCTTTAGAGTAGTTAAAGGCCTGATAAAACCGAGCTCGAGCAAGTACGAGCCAGGGCCATGCAATATCTGCTGTGACAAATTTGCGAAGCACTTTGAGGACAAAGTCGCTCAGATTCGTAGGGGATTGGATGTCACAATTGGGCAGAGTCCTAACGAGGTGTCCAGAGAACTGTCTGGTCCAGTTAGATTGGATCAGTTTCAATTATTGCGGCATGAGGATGCAGACAAGCTACTTGCAGGGGTGCGGCCGACGACGTGCTCTCTAGACCCTTGCCCCTCCTGGTTGATAAAAACAAGCCGGCAAGGTATGACCGGGTGGATCCAGGGAGTAGTGAATGCCTCCTTGAGGGACGGGATGGTTCCATCAGCTCTGAAACAAGCTGTGGTGCGCCCCCTCCTGAAGAGGCCCTCCCTGGACCCAGAAGATTTGAACAACTATCACCCGGTGGCAAACATACCTTTCCTTGGCAAGGTTCTGGAGAGCGCTGTCGCTGCTCAACTACAGGTATGTTTGGATGAAGCTGATTATCTAGATCCATTTCAATCTGGCTTCAGACCCGGTCGTGGCACAGAAACCGTCTTGGTCGCCCTGATTGATGACCTACTCCGGGAGAGAGACAAAGGGAATGCCACCCTGTTGGTTCTCCTGGACCTTTCAGCGGCTTTTGATACCATTGACCATGGTATCCTTCTGGAAAGGCTGCGGAGCTTAGGAGTTGGAGGCAATGCTTGGCACTGGTTCCGCTCTTATCTCAGCAGCCAATCCCAGATAGTGGCTGTGGGAGATACGGTTTCGACACCCTGGGAACTCACTTGTGGGGTTCCTCAGGGGTCGATCTTATCTCCCATGCTCTTTAACATCTATATGAAGCCACTGGGAGAGGTCATTAGGAGTTTTGGAGTGAGGTGTCATCAATATGCTGATGATGCCCAACTCTATCTCTCTGTACCATCTGAATCAGGAGAGGCGGTGGAAGTGCTTGACAGGTGTCTGGAGGCAACAATGGGCTGGATAAGGGCCAATAAATTGAAGCTGAATCCAGACAAGACAGAGGTGCTGTGTATTACAGGGTCTCGGATCCGCGTAGTTGGGAGATACCCTGTCCTCGATGGGGTGGCTATGCCCTGGAAGGGACAGGTGCGTAATTTGGGGGTACTCCTGGACTCTGCGCTAACACTTGAAGCTCAGGTGGAGGCCGCGGCCAGGAGTGCCTACTCCCAAGTACGGCTTGTACGTCAGCTTAAGCCATTCCTGGATAGAGACGACCTGGCCACAGTGATCCACGCTCTGGTAACCTCTAGATTGGACTATTGCAACGCGCTCTACATGGGGCTACCCTTGAAGACGGTCCGGAAGTTGCAGTTAGTGCAAAATGCAGCGGCCAGGGTGCTGACTGGAACAACTAGCTGGACACATATTACGCCAGTTTTAAAAGAATTGCACTGGCTGCCAATTCGCTACCGGGCCCAATTCAAGGTGTTAATTCTGACCTATAAGGCCCTAAATGACTTGGGCCCCAGATATCTAAAGGAACGCCTTCTCCCATACCGTCCTGCCCGTGCCTTAAGATCTGAAGAAGATGCCCTCCTGGTTGTTCCACCACCTCCGATAGTGAGGTTGGTGGGCACCCAGGGGAGAGCATTTTCTGTGGCAGCCCCTAGGTTGTGGAATAGTCTTCCCTCCTGGGTGCGCCATGCCCCTTCCCTGTTGTCATTTAGGAGGGCTGTAAAGGCATATCTTTTTGCCTTAGCCTTTGGCCAAGGTTGACTCATTCCTCCCTTGGTCACAGTTTTAGTAATAGATCCCTAGATGTAGGGCTTATATCAGAACTTTTAATTATATACCATAGCTCAATCTGTGCCCTGTTTTTAATACCTTGTTTTAATTATTCAGTTTTAATATGTTTACCTGTGTCTTGTTTTTAATATGGTTTTAACTGCTATTGATTTGTTGTTACCTGCCCAGAGACCTTCGGGTATGGGGCGGGATAGCAATAGAAATAAATAAATATCATGCTAAGAACAGCCTTGCCATCCTCCTAAGACACCAGCTACCAGATCTTCTGGTAACACAGAGCTTTGCCCTCTACTGAAGATAATTGCTAAAGCAATCTATATAGGTACAGTATTAGTCAACCTTCTCACTAGTGGAGAAGGTTAAATACATAAATTTTAATTAATGAAGTTGCAGCCAGCTGACTTTCTGGTGTATTTTTATGTAGATACACTAATTAGTAAATGTTCATCAGATTTGTCCATGAAATGTTTGATTCACATATATTTATTTATTTTATTTTGCTTGGGGAATAAATCTAGGTGTTTGTCAGCAAGGGAGAGGTAAGCTTAGAACTTTTATTTTGCTCCATGTTGTTAAACTGAAAATAAGGTAAACTGGTTTCCCCTGCCCGTTCTCAAGTTCCAGTTTGGCTGAAACAATATTTTCATGAAAGCCTAACAGAAGGATATGGTTAATTGTTTTATTATTGTACATTAATGTCCTTAGCCTTTGCTATGAGGAGATGAAATCAAGTTCTATGTATGATGGGCAGAATATAATGAGGCCATGTGCAGTGGAATATAAAGTTTGGAGAGGATAGGTTTCACACAGAGAATGCTTTGAGAGAAAGGAAAATGCAAAAAGCATTTATTCAAAAACTTGAGAACAAAAGCAAAGCAAAAGAGCAGTTATCAGAAAAACTTAGGCAGTTCTGCATTAAGAGTAAAACTTGAGCTTTGCTTGGTAAAGAGTAAAATATAACATGTCTCCCTAGGTGTAAAAGTACAATATTTTCCAGAAAAATAAAATAAAATTGCCTCTCATGAGTCTATGGCTGATTCTGCACTGTGGGGAAGAAAATCAGGATCGGTAGATGTGGATTCACCTGGATCTACAGATCTGAATCCTGAGGAGGCAAGGGCTGGATCTGTGCCATGTGCACAGACGGCACCAATCCAGATATACAACACAAACACTCACACACCACAGCCACCCTCCCTCCCCTTCCCTCCAATGGCCCTTTGTTCCTAAGCCTTCTCTAATCCACTTTTTCTAGCGCATAATGTCCTTGAGAGGAAGAGGGACAGACTGGTGTGTGAGCAGTCCCACCTTGAAGGCTTTTGAAGCTGCCTCAGATGTGTCTCAGAGGTCCAAATGTAATAACACTGTTGTTTTCATGGGCAACTTTGTTTTCAGTCCCCATCATTGGGTTCAATTCACAAAGATTGTGGGAAATTCTAGGAATGGATGCCATTTGGCACAACTGTGCAGCAAGAGATACCATAATTCTAAACTGAGGGTTGCCTGGATTTTAGTAAGAAGAAAGTAATGTCTTATTTTGGTGCTGTACAGCTCAGTAACAATCATATGATACGGTTCTCCCCAGGAAGCGAAGATGCAAAAAGGCCCAGTGTGTTCTTAGCAGCTCCTTGATCTGGATTGCCATGCAGATGATGTGTTCTTAGGAACTCCTTGATCCGGATTAACAAATAAGTGCAGAAAGGGCCCAGGGCCCTGGTCACACAAATCTAAGACAGGGCAGCCTATTCATTAATTTGAACTGAAGCTGTCCCGCCTTGGGCTGCATCGTTCACTCCTTTCTGTACAATTGACCCGAGCCTCGTACACAGAAGTCGTGGCTCTCCACCCCTTTTGCTGCGTCAAATCTACCTCCTTTCTTAATGGATGCCATTCTGTCATTCAAGGGAGGCGAGGGTGTGTGTCTGTGGTTCTTTTTTAAGCCTGCTCCCCCACCTCCATGTCCTCTTCCCTTTTTATGTGCTTTTATGTGCCATTAATTTTTAAAGTAATAATAATAAATTTGCCTAAAAACTCTAGATAGAGGAATCATACACAGAAACTGAGGAGAGAAGGGGAGGTGCCTCAGGAACTCCACATGCACCATTTGGCCAGTGGACAAACTGGACCCCCCCTACCACAGCCCATGTTCCCACACACACTTGAGAAAGTGAAGACGTCCTGAGATGCCAGAATGGGCTGTGTCCTCATCAGTCCTGTAAAAATTAGGATTATGGTTAAGATGATCTAATGGGGGTAGGCCAGCTTGGAATACAAATTAAAATAATGTAACACAACCTGAAGATGACTTGAGGTCATCCTAAACTATTTGTAGGACCAAGGCCCAGGTGTCCTTCCTACAAAGCCCTAAGTTTTTTTCTTCCCTTCCACAGTGGTTTCCCAGTTAAACATACTGTTTATTTAACTTATTTTTTCTATATCGTGTAAAAGAAGAATATGCCACCCTAATAATCCCAAACACAGAGTCTGTTCACCGTGCTTACAGCTGCTGCATTTTATATTCCCATTTTCACTGAGCTAGCTACAATGACCTCAGGATGGCTTTCTTGGTTAGCCACAGAAAGCCCCCATTAATGTCAATAGTATCTAGTTAGAATTTCAGTTCCATTGTGAGCCTCTCAAGAGGCTTGTTAAAGAGAAATAAGGGCAGACATAAAGTTACGAATGTGAGAGATGGATTTGATCTTAAGAAAATGATTACAATGGAGAGACGTCTATGGGTTTTGAAAGAAGTTCATGAGTGAGCTGAGAGCAATTACCTAAAGGAAAGTAAGATTTTTCATAATGTACATGTTTCACTTGTGCTACATTGAGACAGATAGCAAAAGAGGCATCTCTGCCATTGCACCCTGAGCTCCTGCCACTGGGGTGGGGAGGCATGATGCTTTCGTGGTCATCCCTGGTCACCCCTTCCATTCCGGGAGGCCTCAAACCTGTGGAATGAAAGTTCTACATGTTTTCATTTTCCACCTGGCACAGATTAGCACTGGACAAAAGTTGGCCTTTTTTGGTTCACCATTAAATCATGATGGGCAGATTTAACCCCAGTAAGCTGCCACCAATGCCTCACTCTACTTACATGTACTTAGTAGCTTTGGATCTAAGGGCCTCTGGTCCAGATTCTGGGTTTCCTTATTTGTACATTAATGCGGATTAAGTAGGTCCAGACCTCGTTAGTCCGGCTTCGTTTGCATAAATGTATTCAACTTCAATGGCTTTTTATACTCTGCATTACAAGTAACCTCAAGTCAGATTTTGCACCTCAGGGCTACCTCCGAGTCCTATTCAATTTCAATCATTTTCTATTGAGATTCTGGAAAGATGACAGTAGAATCATTTTCTATTGAAAGGTTACAGTCTTTGGGCCTATCTGCATCTTGCTCCCTGGGAAACTGCCAGTATGACCCAGCATGGAGCTGTGTGGAGCTGCTTCTGTTCTAGAAGTAGCTCCTCATATGCTGGTGTGTGCTCTGGCCATATAGCTGTAGAGCACTAAAATGTGCTTTACAACCATTATAGCCACTAGGCTAGTGCAGCCCAGGATGTTCAGTCCACTCCTGTTCAGGACCAGACAGCAGTTGATGCCACACTGCTTGGTTGCTGTGGCAATGATGCTGCATTGCCCAGTTGCCATGGAAATGGAGCTGTGTATCCCTATTGCCACAGGCTGGTGATCCTAGTGACTGCACTTACCTAGAGCTTCGGGGTACACTCACTAAGTTTAGAATGGATCCAGCACCTCAAAGTTCAGACACTGGATCCATCCCTCATTTTCACTTTCCTGGGATGCTTTCCCAGAGACGTGAATGTTTGAACAGCCCCAAATTTTCCGAATCAAGCTGATATGCCTATTCAGGGTCTTTCTGTGTGGCTGTATTTCAAGACCACCAGCACAGACCACAGAACAACTAGAGCAGGACGATGATGTATCCAAGAACACATTTCAGTTCATTGGTAAAATGTTATAAATGCAACTTCTAGATATTCCTATAAACTTCTTTCTTTCCCAAGTTCCGATCTTGGAGCATTGTCTCTGTATCAAATAATTATCCACATCCATGTCCATTTTATGCCATGAGAACTCACAGTCTGAGACAAGTAAGCTTGAATGGGGATATAGTTAAGATGCCATAGATGGAAAAGCTGAGGCCAAAGAAAATGAATTGGTTTTTATACCCAGCTTTTCTTGAGCTCTAAGAGGACTCAAAGCAGCTGACACACCTTCTGTTTTCTCCCCACAACAGACATCCTGTGAGGTATGTGGGGCTGTGACAGCTCAGAAAGAGAGCTGTGACTAACCCAAGATCACCCAGCTGGCTTCTTGAAGGAGGGCAGAATCAAACCCAGTGACTACAAGTTATGAGCCTGGCATTCTAACACAAGACCACACTGGATCACGGGTGATGCAGGTTCAATGTATGCAAAATGTGTATTCTATGGGTAAGTTTCGGATTCAGCATGCCACTAAATTGTCACAGTTTAAAAACAGAATTTCACAGGTTGCATCAACCTAAGGGATTTTATTGAAATTCAATGATTAAATGGGAAAAAAGGCTTTGTAGATTTTCTTTTCTTTTTCTAATAAAAAGTTCTTTGCATCTCCTTCTCCACAACCCACTCCTATTCTTATTTTATTTATAACAGCCTGCCAACCCTTTCTATTTGCCTCCACCTTCGCAAGCTGGCAATATCATGCTGCATGTTGCTATTGTCAGCTTGGAAAAAATATCACTCAAGCACTTTTAAAAATATATAGAAAAATTCCAATCTGCATTCACTGACCAAAGAAAGCTGTTCACTGCTGTTAATCAAGGTGCCAACTTTGCCTCCTAATTCATAGCTGTGAATCTTTTAAGACTTCAAAAATAAGGTTACATTTATCATTATCATTACTATGGGTGAGTCCCCAAGCAATTTAAAGTGTGCTAAAAATCTTTTGCCTCTGAGTGCCCCCATGCCAGGGTTTTGATCGAGCTTCCAGCCTTACAAAAGCAGGAAAACCCATGACAAAATACATGCCTTTCAAAGAAGAGTTTCAGCAGGTTTTCCTCACAGCATTTACTTTGGGGACACTCCCTGGCAAAAGGGGCAGGGATTGCCACCTGCACACACAGCAGTAACACATTCACACATCTCCCAGAACTGCAGCAGCTTCCCTTACCTTCCTTTTCTAAAGCACAGAACTTTCAAAGAGCCAGAATTGCAGAGAATTGAAACATTGTTATCAGGTATGAAGTCTTATCAGGTGAGAAGTGGATGGATTGCAACATTGTTATCAGGTGTGAAGTGGGTGTATTGCTAGCCACCGCTGCTCTACCAGGTGGATTTTGACAGTGTTCTGTGAAAGTGCTAAGAGTGAATGAGCAAACAATCACCCGGCCAATGGCTGCAGCTGGCACGGGATGGAGATCTGGGAGTCGAACAGAGAACCGATGGCTATTTTTCCTTTGAACAAGAGAGGGGGCGGGGAGAAAAAGATGCAGGGAAATAAAACACGCTTCTGTGGGGACGGAAGGTGCATCTTAAACGGGCATTTTGCTGAGCCTCATGCGGACGCTTATTCTGGAAGTGCATGGCACTTTTAAAGTCTGCTTGAATAGAGTGACAGTAGAGGGAGACTAGAGAGGCAAATAAGTCTTTTGGGGATGCAGCCTATTACTATTACTATTGACATAAAACAACAGTAATACACAGCAAACAAGATATTTATGCTGGTTTTGGTAACTGTTATTACTAATCGGGCCCTTCCCAAGCACCTAGGACTGAGTGATGTATTGGCGAATGATATGAGCAGGTCCCAGCAAAGTGGCTTTCTGTAGCTGGCAGATTGATATTTTGTTGATGCCAATGTTTTTCAACTGCCCACTAAGATCTTTTAGCACTGCCCCCAGTGTGCCGAGAACCACTGGGACCACCTTTGCTGGTTCATGCCAGAGTCACTGTAGTTCTATTTTCAGGTCTTCATATCTGATAATTTTTTCTGCTTTTCATCAATCCTGCTGTCGCCTGGAATAGCAATGTCAATGATAAACACTTTGTCTTTCTCCACAATTGTGATGTTTGGTGTGTTATGTTACAGTGTTCGATCAGTTGGAAGTTGGAAGTCCTACAGTAGTTTAGCTTGTTATTGTTGCTAATTGAATTGAATTGAATTTACTGTCACAGACCACAATCAAAATATATACATAAGAATTATTTACCATATTTCAAATCAACATATAAAAATAGATTTAAAAGAGAGTTTTGGTGTGCAATAGTAAAATGGTGAAATTTAAAATAGTATAGTGGTAACATTGAAAATACAATATTAGGCATAGTTGTGCTTGTTCTTAATATAACTGCTGTCAGACCTAGCTATAGTCAAGGTTTTCTGATTGTCTTGTAATAAATATTTCAAACAACAATCTCTAGGATTCTCTAACAATCTCTAACAATTCTCTCTTGCTAGAATTCGGCACACAATAGGGGTGATAAAAGTTGCACATGCCCTTTGGAGAAGTGACAATGAATATTGAATGAGTAACATCTTCTACCTGGTTCAACCCATATGGGCAGATTCGTTCAGAATAAGGGACACCTTCGAATCTGCCCTGAAGGAGGGCTGAGGAATTATTATTAATAAAAATGTTCAGGTGATGCTCTAACTATCTGACAATTGCCAGAAGGCTTATGAATCCTGGGATATTTATCATCAAACTCAAATGCTCATGGTGGCCCTACAGGCAAAAGAGTTCAAAGGTGACTACAGGTATGGTTTTAAAACCACAATGACAGGGAAGCTTGTAGTCTGCTAACCAGCTACTAATTGCAAATAAATAACTTAAAAGCAAGGCCGTAACATAAGTAGAATGAGCCCTAGCCAAGAAAGCAAAATGCCTCTCTCTTCTGCACTGCTCTCAAACATCTGGATCTTCAAGATGCGGATGTTTGAGATGCGGTCTTCCCAGACATCTGAATCTTGAAGATCTGAATGTTCAGAACATCCCTCTGCTTCTGCACAGGCCGTCTAGCGCCCATTTGGAATGGGTGCTTAGAAAGGTGCTGTGTGGAAGCACAGCATAGCAAACCAAAAATCCAAACAGGATAGATCAACTATAAGAAACAGGCAACACAAAAGAACTATCAACAAAAGAGAAACAAGATCCTTCCAAAATATAACGACAGCAAGAATGTCAAATATCAAAAAATGAAAATATACATGACCCAATTCTAAAGATACCTATAAATTTACTAAAAATATCTTATATAATAAACCTTAACAATAGAGGGGGGATGGTGTATAATAACATAAGGGGAAATAACAAATGTGTGTATAACTCAGAAACACTACTCTGTAGAACTTTCTCATATTTCATAACATTTTGAGAGGAGTGCCAATATTCTGTATACTAGTGGAACTATTTTTTTATTTGACTTTTAACTGTTAGTGTACGGTATATACATTATAGCCCATTGTGGAATATATGAGAAAGTTTAACCTCGTTGGGGACTATCTTTCAAGCCACTGAAGAAGACCAGTGTTGAAATGCGTCTGGCTTTAAGTCCCCCTTTAGTAGCTGATGTATCAGACTACCATGTGACTTAGCTTTTTGAATGTCTTACCTGAGGTTCTATGAGATATGAGCGGCACACTAACCACAAGACCAAAGTAGCTCACAGGAGAAAGAACAGGTGGTGAAGGGTGCTATAGAAATGTTTTCAAATAAATAAATATTTGTTCTTAAAATGTACCTTATGTCTGTTTTTAATTCACAAGGAGGAGATAGAGAGAAATCTGATAATACTGTGATGGAAATAATGTCACAAGTTGAATTTTTAAGAGTTTGTGTGTTTTGGGATATGTCTCACATCCATCCTTTGGTCTGGAGCAAAAGAAATCACTTGAGGACAAAGAAATTTTTTAGTTAAAGCATTGTTATAATAAAGAAGCTAAACCGAAAGACTTAAATATACTTCAAAATGCACTGCAATTAGGAGTGAATAGTTGGCTGCAGAATTATCAACTGAATCATTTCATTAGTACAGAGGAGATAAAATGCAGCCAGACAGTATTTAACACCTTTGGAGCATCTAATTGATAAACATCAGTGCCTTAATAAAGGATTAGTTTGGCTTCTCAATTATTCAATATAATAAGTTGAATTCAATTGTCAATTTAAAAGATTTACATCAGTCTTGGGAGATAGATGCAACTGATAATAAATCAGAACTCCAGTAAATCAGTAAATATCAAATAAATAGTGTTTTTGGGGGGTGGGGATAAAAGTGATGTAGAATAAGAGAACCATAGAGTTCGAAGGGACCATTATGCAGTAAAGGTGCCTTAACTGATCCAGTGATCTTCCTTACTCCCCTTGCTGAAGCATCTGGAGAGAGTCAGTAGCACCCTAGAGGATTGGGTAAGGCATCTTACCATCAATGTGTAAGGACTAACTCTCAGGGTGTCCACTGCTGAGGCCCTCTTATCTCACAGGAGTTAATGGGTTTCATTAACTCAGGCCACTTATGTACATGCAGAGGCTAGACTGCTCCAGCTTGAACTGTTCCTACAGGAACAGTTCCCTGATGGAATGGTTTAGCTGTCCTTGAATAAGACTATCCAGGCTTTGCATGGGCTTCAGAGGCTGTCCAAAGGCCAAGGATAAAATTTTCTGGTTTCTGAAACCTATTTGCCATAATGGGTCTCCCAGTAGTCCTGAACATGGTCTGCCAGTAGACCTTGATGTTGATATCTACCACGGTAATCCTGATCAGGATTATGTTCGATCCATGTGGAGAGTGGATATGACTTCCTTTTGACTGGACTATGGTGCAGACAAGAGGTCTGCAGTCTACATGGTGCTACAGGCCAGGGGTAAGTACAGAAAACCCCAATGTATAATATTAATATCTCATTGACTTAGAACTGAGATCCATCTATTTCAGCACCATGGAATACTCAAAAGCAGGACACGGAGACAGTGTCTTTATTCACAGCCCCTCAGTACAGTTTTAGAGGCACACTGCTTCTAGTTAGATACACACCCTTGTCCTCCATTAATTAATTGTGTAAATCACAGCATGAAGACCATTTTAAAAGCCTCTCAAACTGTTCCATTGAGTTTGTGACAGTACTCAGTAGACACAATTGCATTAAGATGTGCTTTGTCTTTGTCACCGGCTTGCACTCAGCAGTATAATGGGTTGATCCTTTGTGCTATCTATAAAGTGCAAGTAATTTGACCCTGGCTGATAAGAAGCTACCAGCGTTGTTGACTTTTCAACACACTGCTATTCATAAAAATAGCTAGATTTTATTGCTGTGTTGAACTGATGCCTAAGGTAGATATATGTTCCCTCGGCAAGCGCATGTGGAAGAGTGCAAGATATATGACTTTTCCCTTCACAGATCTGACCAGTTCCTCTGAAGAAAGATTGCCCATTTTAGTGCTCAATTGAACAACTGTCAGAAAGGTTTCATGGTGTAGATAATAATTTCCACAAACAAATCTAGACCACTAATTTCCTTTGGAAGTAGTTCAAGCACTCATGACTTTTCCTAGAGGGTAAGCAGTTTGAGTCCAGTTTAGTAAGGCGCCAATGACACAATGTCAATTTCCTTTCCAGCTGCACGCCATGTCTGGAAATTAAGTGAGTAATTAGACAAGACTAAATGGAATTCATTTCAGAATTAAACTGAGGCAGCTTATTTCTCCCACCCCCTCTCCTGATTATGCTGTAACAGCCTCGTACATTAGCGGCAAACACGATCAAAGATCAGGAGCTCATGTAATTACAAATGTGAAATTCCCCGGCCCTCAGTACACAAGCAAACATCCTGCTGAAACTCCAATATATTTGATATACTAGGCAGAGAGGGTGACAAGTGACACCGTAATGTTTCGATGCAGTATCCCTTCCCTTCCCCCCACCCCTGTGGTGAAGAAAGACTCCTTGTCTTTGCCCTTCATTATACCTATGTATTGAATGAGATATTAGAATAACCCATGGGTCAGTGTGCACTAATTACAGCTGCAACTAATTAACATATATTTAGCATCAACAGCCTGCTAATTGCTGTGCTGGAACATCCAAGTTAACACAGGAAGAATGAAACGAGGGTGGTGGTGGATAGGACGAGAGAGATCAACCTTTCTCTCCTGTTACTGTGAAATGCCTAAAACATTGCTAAGAGAGCACATGTAGACACCTGCCTCAGTTTGTCCTTGTATGTGTTGCTGTGAGTGCCTGCTAACCCCTTGGTTACAATTCTAGAGCAACTCATTTGTGGGATCGAAGGAAGGGGCTAAGAATGCTGCTGGAAAGATACAGCCTGGTGGGCAGGAGAGCAAAACTGGAGATGTGAAATATTTGCATAGACAAAAAAAAGAAGTTCATCTCCCTTAACACATAACAGATGGAGTTAGTAAAGCCATAGTATAACCATGAATATTAGCATGCGTGTTTAATGAGAAAATTTGAAATATCACCCTGTAGCATCACTGATTTTGTTTTTGGAGATAAAGATGAAACTGCCAATGATATTCATCTATAAGGGGCATTTATCAGCCAGTTATTAAGCTAGCTAGAGGCTTTTTGTTACTATTGACCAAAGTATCTGGGTTGAGGACTAGGGACTCAGTTTTACAATGGTTCCAGTCTTTCCTTACTGAGTACATCCATTCATGAATGTGAACGAGAAGCAGCTGAAGCCCTGAGAGCTTAATTATTTATTCAGAATATTTATATACAGCTTCTTATGAAAATATTTCCCCCCAGGTTTCACCTCTTTTCCCTGCTATCTTGAACCTTTACATGAGATCATCTGTCAATATGGAGTAAGGTATGACCAATATATTGATGATACTCATTTGTTCCAGTAATGCTTCTGACATGCTGACTCATTGCTTAGAGGTGGTGATGGAGCAGATGGTCAGAAGCAAACTCAAACTCACTCCTTCCAACACTGAGGCTGCATCTCCACTTACCTGTCTGAGGCATCTCCATGGGTCTGAGAAGATGTTCTCTGGCATCATGTCACCAATTTCAGTGTCAATGAGCACTTCATAGTAACTGGGCTTGCCCCTTTTCTATTGCAGTTGTGTCCTGCCTTATGGAGACTGGTAGCACAGAGGAATAACAGGCTCGTTGGAAGAAACAACTGTCCTTAATTATACCTTCACCAGCAGCAATTCAGGAATTTCTATGGAGCCAGCAAGCTAGGATTGAATTACACAGGGAGAGATGCAAAGACAGTCCTTTATCAGAGTCTAGAGTCCACACAGCACACGAGGTTCCAAGAGCCTAATCCAGAGTCAAAAGCACAAGTCAAAGGTACACAGTGTGGTCATAGTCTGCAGTTCGGTTGCTGGCAACCATACCTGTTTTGGTGCCATCCTTTTATTCATTATCAGAACTTGTTGAGCCACAGCCATGTACACACCTGGCTTTCAGTTTCTGATGCAACTTCCTGTCCATGCGCTTGTCTGATTTCTCCTGTCTTTGCTGACTCATTGAGGTACTCTGCAGGGAAAACAAAGGCCCAGGCTGAGGAGACCCTTCAGACTCCACATCTCCCTGTTGTTCAGCCTCAGTTGCAATCTTAGCCATATCACTAGTTTCATCCCCTGGGTCCGTTAGGAGTGTAGGCTGAGGGCAAGACATGACAAATTGCTAGCAGAGGCACTTCTTTTCAGGGCGATTTCTCCTTTCCATTGTGAATATTTTCAGTTTCCTGTTTTATTGTTTTCTCTTTATTATTTTTTTAACCATGTAGGCCCTTTCCACACATGGCCTTATTCTGGAATATATCTCAGGATCAGGGTCTCTTATCTGCATGTTATTGCAGACTACAGCAGGTCCTAGTGAGACTTGCCATAGCCTGTGGACAAGAGATATATCCCAGAATAAGGCCAAGTGTGGAAGCAGCCATACAGTCTTCTAAAATCATGATATATTAAATAAATAAATAACCTATGATTAACTTACGTCTCCATTAGGGATGTACACAAACGTTCAAAATTTGTACAAATTCATCATATTCATATCGACTGTTGAGACATTCAAAAATTGTCATTCTGATTTGAATCGAATGCTTTGGAACATTTGTACAAAGCTTCATTATGTTAGTAAACTTGGGGAGGTGGGAAAGTGGCTCCACCAGACACATCTGCAACAGACCCAGAGTGGATGCAAAGTGGATTGAGAGTGGGTTCAAAGTGGATTCAGGGCAGATTTGACACTTTCAGAGTGGATACATATGGGGAAATACATGGGATATGTATGGGATTCGTACCAAACATATGGAATCATAGAGTTGGAAGGGACCTTCAGGGTCATCAAGTCCAACCCCCTACTCAATGCAGGGTTTCTTAAACCATCCCAGACAGACGTAGCTCCAGCCTCTGCTTGAAGACCTCCAGCAAAGAGAAACCACTACCTCTCATGGCAACCTTGTTCAAAGGTGATCTATTCAAACAAATACAAATTTTCTTGCATTCAATCTGATAAAAATTGAACACAGCAAAACAAAACAAAACTTTTGTGCACATCCCTAGACTACATGCATTATAAGGTTTGCAGGACATGCTAAAAACAAAAAGGGAAAAGAGTACAAGTGTCTGAATTCTTCAATTCTTGATAAATCCCTGCAAATGAGAGAAGAAGGGGACAGAGGTGAACTGTATCTGGAACGCCTGTTTATCCCCTAATGTCATAAAACTGGAAACGGCATTTGATCTCTGAAGTAGACCTAACAGTTTTGCAAATGTAGCATAAGACTATATTATTTTAATTTTTTTTTTAAAAAAACACAAATTAATATTGTAATATATCTTCTTTACATTTCTTGATCATCTTTTGGTGGCTACACAAGTAGACTGTGAAGGTATCTCCTTTGGCGGCTCAGTCCAAAGCTTCATCCAATCCACACTCGGTCCTTTAGTTGCCTTCCAAGCACCTTCAGTGCAAGTGGAGCATTTGCACTTGAAGTTGCCATTTCTGTTTCAGAAATGGCTCCTTTCATGCAGGTGCGCACTGGAAGGCAAACATGGGTAGAGCACAACTGTGTCCTCCACGTGTACAGCTACCTTCACCAGAGATGTTCTTTTCTTTTTTCGGTGAGCCCATTCATCCTTGTCCTGTGATAACACTGGCACCCGGACATGCATCCGCACTTCAGGTAAGTCTAGTACATGCATGGGCAAGTTCACCTTTCCAGGTCCTTGGATGGAATGATAAGTGTGGATTTGCCATTTCACAAGCTATGATAGCAACAATGATGTGAGCAATTTTAGGGGTCAGTTAAATACAGAAATGAGAAAACTTGAAATGCTTGCACCCATTCACGGCCCAGTCTGGTCCTAATCCGTCTAAGGCACATGTAATTGCTTTAACATCTTTATCTGGCTGGGAGTTCACCCTCCCCAACGGCGAGACTTCCCTTCACATGGGTGCATGGCAAACATCAATCAAAGAACACACCAAGGATATTCTAATCCAGTTTTTACTGAGGTGTTTTGAAAGTTAATGTAGTTTGTCTTATAGAAGGTTGATACAAGGTCAACAAATTATTAAGAAGATTCAAAGGACATCTCATAGAAAAGCTCACAACTGGTAGGGCCCCAAAGAGACGGACATCATGCAAGATTGATCAGATCTGGGTCCAGTATGCAAAGGAAGCAGGGTGATTGAGAAGGACAGTGAAGCTAGAGTGTGAAGATAAAGTCAAAAAGCAGATTAAGAGGGCATATTGCAGCAATAAAGACCCTAGATTTGTGGCCAGTGGCTTGGGCATTTATCCCTATTTTGAGCCTTAAATGTGGGCAGGATCTACATGGCATGGATCTACATGGCATCAGGGGGTCAAATGAAGGGGGCAGGTTCTGCATGATCCGCACCATCATCCCACCATAGGCTTTCCAGTGCTTTCCTGCCCCACCCTCATCATGGAAGTGGACAGCAGGGGCTTTTCAGCTTAACTGTGATCTACCCAGCCCCATTTTGAAGGACACACAAGGCCCTTTCTGCACTTGACTCTTTAATCTGGATTAGCTAGATTTGGATCAGCTGCAGGCAGAACTATCTGCATTCAGTGAATTTTAGAAGAGCAAATGCATACTAAGGAGCGACACTTTCCTAAGTGGCAAGTAAGCATGATCACCAGTATACTGGTGGCAATCATCATGCTGCAGCAACAGCCATGTGTGCCACCTATTGTCATGGCAACCAGGTAATGCAGTGTGCAGCTGCAGCTGTACCGCCCTGCCCTATGTACCCTTCACCCAGAAGAGGTGCAAAGGGTGCTTACCAGAGCGTATTTTTTAGTGCTTGACTGCTATCTGGCCAGGTGGTGGTCCAGCATGTTCGAGCATGGGCTTAGGAGGCCATTTGCACATACTTGCCAGGCCTGTGAAGGTCTTGTGGTCTGGATAGGAGCAGCTCATCTCTCAATAACAATATGGTCTCTGATGGAAGCAGCACAAAAATGGATAAAAAATAAAGCTTTTGCTTTACAAAATCCCCATCCTCAAGCAAGAAGCACTCTGCATAGACTTGGAAGGGTCTGCAAAGATCAATTCCTCCATATGCCAAGGCACCTCATACCATGCAGAAGCAATTGGAGCTCTGCAAATACCATCTCTGAAGCCCACCTCTCAAGCTCTGGATTCCTATTTAGCCTATTTCTGGATGTTCATTCCCACTGGGACCAGGCAGGCAGGCAGCTGATAAAGCCACTAGTTGGCACGTTGTAGAGATGGGCAAACCAAAGGAGCCACAACTTTCTGAAAGGGGCACTCTGGGCATGTCCTTATTACTTTGCTATGTCTGTGAGCCCTTCCAGAGGGCCTGGCACTCAGCAAGCAGTTAGAAGTCCGTTGCAACAGTATTCCATAGGACTTTATCAGACATGCCAGAAGTCTCAAAAATAGGGATGTGCAGGGATATTGTAGCAATCAAAATTCATCCAAATTTGGCTAAATTTGTACATTCAAATTTGAATCAAATGTTGCCACATTCGTATGGGATTGAACATTCATATCAAATACGAATCTGACCACATTAGAAGGGGATCTATTCAAACAAATATGAATTTTCTTGCATTCGATTCAATAAGAATTGAATACAAAAAAAAACACATGCATATCCCTGCTTATGAATGTCTAGTAGGCCATATCCAGCTTTTTCGCTTGCTTTTTGGAGACACTCGTGAGTCCTTGATATTCAGAGATTTCTTTCTCATGGGTTCTGGTCTCAAAGACCTCCTTCATCTTCCAGTTCTCATCTCAGTGTTCCGGACCGTGGCCCAGCGAAGCTTTTGCCCAGTCTTAACGTAAACCCAGTTCCTTTGCTGTTTAACTATGATAAGCTTGGTTACCTCTATAACAATAATGCATCTACACATTACTAGACCCAGCTTCACCAGCAGGGCAGACAAATAACCAGGGCGCTCTGGATCAGTGATAACTAGCTTTTGCCAGATCATTGACTTCAGTACATGATGGCAGATGAATCAATAAATGATAAAGATCTGCTTCTGAGATTTGGCTGAGCTGTATTGGAAAGGAATGGCAAAGCATGTATATACCCAATGGAGATGTAATGTATCCCATTGCTAGGGTGGCAATAGTGATGGAGAGAATAAGGAAAGAGAGTGAAAAGAGGAGAAGTGAATGAGTAAAAAAAATCATATATATATATGAAATCTTAAACAAGAATGTTCCACACTTTCACAATTTATTGCAAGTTCTGTCTGTGTGTATGAAAGCTTACTATATCAGTCTCCAGGGGGCCCAATGTGAGGACCAAAATTGCTTCCAGTAAACCAGGAAGCAATTTTCTTGAGCTTTCCCACTCCTCGTTTCTGATTGTCATAATTCATATCCCACACTGGTCTTTGCTGCCCTGATTTATGTCTTTGCCGTACTTCCTCCATGTAGAACCTTCCAGCTTTCCTAAGAAATTCTAACAAATGAAAGATTTAAACCATTAAATTATTTTTTTTTACACATCCAAGGGTCAGAAAAGGTCAAAGCGACAATATTTCAAACTGCAAAGAGTCTACACAAGCTTATGGCGCATTTATGAGAGTGAATGCCTAGTTTACATTGAGCGAATTTTGGTAGAATTGAATGTAACGCCGGTAAACCACAGGTGCGTATGTACCTCAATGAAGTGGGAATTCTCTGGAGCTTACTGAGTGGGAACAGAAAGACCAGAAATTAAGTGAAGTCATTAGAATATTTCTATTGGTTTGGGTGACCTTTGGCACCAGTGCCAGGCACGTAAAAGCAAAAGCTTACTGCTGCCAGTCACATGCAATTATACGGCAGCAGCACCCATATTTTCAGCTGTCAGAGCATCTCAGGTATGAACGATAACTCATGTATGTATGTATTATATTTATATTATTTATATTTGTATTTATATCCCACCCTATACCCGAAGGCCTCAGGGAGGGTAACAACCTATAAAATCCAGCATATCAAAAAACTATATTGGATTGGAGTAGTATCAGATTTGATCAGATTCAGATCGGATTCAGATTGGATTTGGAGGGGCGTTTGGTGGCAGCGGGTATTTGAATGTGAATGTCATTCCTATTTGCTTTTATTGTAAGTGAATGCTGGGGGGGGGAGAAATTGTGCACATCCCTGATTGGTAGCATCATCCACATGCTAGTGCCTTCACTCACTTTAGGTACAAGAAGATGCACTATTTTTAATGTGTGCAGTAAAGTTCTCATTGAAATTCTACACCAGGGGAGCTGATGTAGGAACCACCCAAAGTTGGTCTGATAGAGAAACATACATGAGTGAAGAATGCTTGAGCTGAGGAAGCAGTGATAGGATAACTTCCTTGAAATCAAAGGGTCACTGGTTTGATCCTTAGAATCTCTTGAGAAGAATAGCAGCAAATAATATTTGAGAATAAGGGAGATTTTGCCTTCATCTTCTGCTTGAAAAAAACAGAAGCAATTGCTGGGCCACTGTGTGAAACAGGATGCTGAACTAGATGGGTTGTGGCCTGATCCAGCAAGGCTCCTCTTAGATTGGTCAGTTTGCAGTTCACAGTGAACTGGATGTTTCCCATGCAAAACTGAACTGCCCTGCTTTAAAAAAAAAAAAAACAGTTCAAATTGAACTTCAACCAAAGGGCCTTTCCGCACTGGCTCTAAAAACGGATTTAGAGCCAGATGTGGAAGGGATTTAGACCTGGCTTCTGCATAGGGGACGGAATTAGGACCCCTTTGAGGAAGACTCATCCGCATATCGGCAGGCAAAAACAGTTGTTTAAACCGTTTTTGCCGCCGAAATCCTACCCAGATGTAAGACCTGAAAAAATCAGGTCTTACATCTGGCTTTCCCCCTGAAAACGGTTTGGAAACAAACGTTTCCGCACCGGAGGGGGAAAAGCCAGGTTGCTGGCGCATGCCCAGTTGTTAAACAGGGAGAGCGCATGCTCCCTGTTTGACAGCTGGCCATGGCGCGGCCAGCTGCCGCCTTCCCTGGCTGTCCCCTGGCAAGAAAAGCTGGGCATGACCCATTATCTTTGCCAGGGAAGCCAAAGTAGAACCCCCCCCCCCCATGGTTTCACGGCCCGATCGGGTCTTTCCCCTCGGAAGAGAAAGGGCCATGGCCCCTTCTCTTTCCAGGGGAAGCTGCAGCTGCCACCCTGCACCCCACCCATGGCCACTTTTGGGGTCCTTACCTGGTCGCTGGTGGGGCAACTGTGAGAGCAGCACAGCCGGCGTCCATTGAATCTAGGCACGCCGCTGCCTACATTTCCCAGGAAGCCTTGCAAGGGTAGCTGGTGCCTTCCCATTGGCACTTGCACAGCACCCACCCCAAACCGTTTCCAAATCCGGCCCTGCCACTGCTGCCCTGTGTGTGTGCGTACGCGCGGGGTCTCCGAGAAACCGTTCCTGTTTGGAACGGTTTCCCCTTTAAAAACGTTTTGCCAGAAAACGGATCTGTTAGATCCGTTTTCAGCGGCGTGTGCGAAAAGGCCCAAAGTGTAGTCTAATAAATGAATGGTTCACTTGTGAACTGAACCACTTAGGAGTTTGAAGGGGAAAAAAACAGTTCAAATTGAACTTGAACCAAAGGTATTTGATTCATTTTGAACAAAACTGCCACATTTCAGTCCATGCACGCCTCTACTTAAATATCTATCATGAAATTTCCATGGATGTGCCCTTGTAGTCAACAGGTGTTAAGCCTGATGGATAATACCAAACAAGGACATTAATACTGAGTTGAAAAGTGGGAATTCTTCTTCTTCTCCTTCTCAGGGTATGCAATTTACACGACAAAATATGAACTTCTGAAAATAATCACCATGTAGACTTCTTCTGAAAGGTGTCTAGCCAAAAAGTGGTCTTCTCCAGATGTGCCAAGTGCACATACAAAAGTTGCCAAAAACTAGAGCGAGCTTTTGACAGATTTCACTGTGTTATTTGGGTCAAGATGTCAACATTATTCCATAAAATTAGTTCATTTGCTGTTCCTTAAATAGCTAAACTAAAAATTAATCTCACCTAACTGACTGAGAACATCCAGAGTTAACTGAAAACAAAAAGGAAAGGAAAACTGAGCCATTTGTTCCAGACTGAATTTGTTCAAGACTGCTTTAGTTTTAGGCCTTTTTCTGTATTACTCTTAAATCAAATTAGTTTGGTCTGTGTCAACAACAGCAGGAGACATCTACAATGAGCAGGCTGCATGGTGGCAATGTGGTCTACAGAAAGACACAATGAAGAGGCCTAAGCCCTACAAATGACTGTATCTCCCAAACCCAATACAATTGGCCCACGTCTTCATCATTTAAATGCTGCCTCCAGATAGCTGGAGTAAAGAGTCTTTGCAGGCAATGCAAAGAAAGGACAGGAAAGGCACATTCACATTCTTCCTGTTACAGTGCGTGTTCCTTGAGCCCATGCCTATGATCTACCTATTCGCATTCTACATGCAGATGTTTCATCTTTGTTCCAAATCAGATGGTGTTAGTACAGTTGTGGTACCGATTTATCAGCTCCACCACTAATCCTGATTACTGTGCCTTTAGTATGGATCTGATCCAGACTACCACTAGTTCTAGGCAGACAACGAGCACTACAAGGCTTCTTAATCCTGATTACCAAGTATGTGCAGAAGGAGCCTTAGACTGGAATGTGCACCCAAAGAGAAGAAGGGCATGCACTCTCATGGTGCTACAAGGGTATAGGGTACGGATGTGCACGAATGAGGTTTTTGGCATTCAATTGGTAAAGAACTGAATGTTAGAAAATCCACATTTGTTCAAATAGATCCCCTCTGAATGTGGTAGAATTCTATTTGATACAAATGTATTTGTACAAATTCGTACAAATATCTAACACGTTTCTGATACAAATAAATACATATCCAATATGTATCCGACATGAAGGCATATGTTTCTGATACGTATCTGACACAAAGGCATATGTATCTGATATGTATCCCGTAACATATCCGCTCTGAAAGCGTCAAATCTGACCTGAATCCACTTTGAATCCACTCTCGATCCATGCCAAATGCAACCTGGATCTGTTGTAGATGTGACTGGTGAACCTGCTTTCCTGCCTCCCACATTTGTACAATTTGTGTACATTCAATTTGTGTACAAATGTCCATATTCAGCTAAACTTGTACAAATTACGAATGTTGCGAATGTTACAAATATTCGTGCACATTCCTGGTGTAGGGCAGTGCAAACCCTGTGCCCAAGGTGCAGTCCCATGATGCCATAAAGGCACCATGAAAATCCTGCCAAAGCTTCAGATTTGCTCATAACAATTAAGCAAAAGCAGCAGAGAAATCCTGCCCACAGCAAATCCATCTCTCTTTCTGTTGTGCTCATCCATAGGTTGGTTTGAAACTGCCTCTTTCACATTTGAGTCTTCTGATTTCCTCTCCCGTGCTTTCTCTCAAGGTGTTTTTTTTGTTTTTTTGTTATTTTACCATGTGATCTGGAGTCTCAAAATATCATGCCATTGAATTCTGTAGACCACTGACTAATCCACATGTTATTCCTCGAGGTTCCAGAGCCCCCCATTGTGTAGATCCTCCCATTACCTTTCAGATGTTAGCATCTCTTTTCTTCTTTTTTTTTTTTCAAAAAAAAATGCAAATGACATAATGTATGATTTTCTGACTGATTCAGCTCAGCTGCTAAACTCATTTATCCAGAGTTGAAGATAAGGGGTGCAAATTGGAAGGAGAACAGAACTCACACATTTTTAATGCTTGCAAAGAAGAGAAATCTCAGCAGCTCTTGCACATATGATAAGCAAAATCCGCTGAATTACGTTCTTCTGTGTAAGCAGCCTTACTCTCTTTTCCTTCTGCCGCCATAACCATGAAAGCAGATCCACAGATCTAAGAGACCTAGCCCCTCCCACTTCAGACTACATCAAAGCTGTGCAGCGGATCTGCCATCGCTGCGCAGGAGCATCTGTTTTGCCAGACTGCTGGACCGGAAGCTTCACAGGAATGCCGAATCAGATTCCAAGCCGCCACACTGTCCCAGCAGAGCAGCTTCTTGTCCATCATATAGGAAGCTCCATTGCCAGTATTGCATTCCAAGGCAAGTGCTTTGGAATTTTAATGCATGCAGAGGGAAATGCTCTGCTGCTACTGCAGGGGTTGAAAGCAGCAAAGTCCATTCACAGTTTTCTGTTGTCTGGAGGCACTCCTATTGTAATTCTGGCCCTTTTCACGCTTGACTTAGTAGTCAAGGCTGGGGGAGCTTCCAGAAGGTACATTCACCTCACAGAGCCATTTCTTAACCAGAAATGGCTCCACATGTCTCCAGAACATCCCCCATGAAGCACTTAAAAGTGCTCCACACCTATCCTAGCCCAGCAAATTCTCATTCACACCTCCCATTCTGGGGGGAAGATATGCAGGAGAGCATTTGACTAGCAGTGCATGCATGATGGTCTCCACAGCCACATGGTCTCCACAGCAACAGTGCCATTGCTGGGTCTCTGCAGTGGCCATCATAACAGTGGCCATTCTCAGTTAAGGTAGGTGTGGATGGCTATAGCATTCTAGCACTTTGACTCCTAAGGAATGGAAGCAAAGTGTGAAAAGTCCTTCATACATTTCAGTGCACCCCATCCTGCCAACACATGGAGCTCAGAGATGCTTATAAAAAAGGGTTTCACCCCTTTGAACTTTTTTTTAAAAAACAGTTGAAACAACATTAGAAAATTAAGTTCTCATCCACACATCCCCATTGTGGACTGGTTGTACCAAGGTGCATGCATGCATGCAGTCCAGGACATGTTCCACTTTGAAGACCTAAGGAATTGTTATAGCCGTGGAATGGGTCTTGCAGCTGCAAAAGAATACCTACAAGGGAGCAGAAGTGAGGGTAGAAGTCTGCCATAACATGGGCAGTGGTTCCAGGTATGCGGTCAACCCTCAAGTCGATTCTTGGCATTGCACAGCCAATGACATAACCTCAGGATCATCACAGAAACTTGGAGAAGACCTTCAGAAGTAGACAACTATCCACTAAATCCTACAGGTATCCAAAAAGCATTGAAAATAGGTAAAAATGATGGACCCTAAATTGTGAATGAACCTCATATTTGCTTTATTGTTGTCTTTCTTGGACCCTGTTGGCACTTCCTCTGTACTGAGAGTTGATCCACTTACTTGATAAGTCTGCCACCATCTGTCCTGCCTTACGGAGCTCAGCATCACAGAAAGGTAACAGGCACATGACAAGGAACAACTGTCTTTAATTTATAGCTTCACCAGCAGCAAATCAGGAATTTCCACTGAGACAGCAAGCTAGGATCGCGTTACACAAAGAAGAATGCACAAAAGAGTCCTTCACCAGAGTCTGAAGTCCACACAGCAAGAGACAGAGCCCAAGAGCCAAAATCCAGAGTCAGAAACAGGTCACAGGTCCAAGGAGACACCACAGTTTGCAGTTTGGTTGCTGAAAACACTGTATTTGATTTGGTGCCCATCTTTGTATACGCCATCACTACTTGCTGAGTGTCGTATCCTGGGGGGCCAGGGTGCGAAGGCAGACACACGCACGCAGCTCTGCTCCACGGGAATAGCTTACTCAGGGTCAATGTCCGGTCCAAGTTCAGGGGGGTACAGATTTCGGGAGGTCGGTGAGGCAGTCCAGAGGTCGGGGAAGTCCAGTCAGTCCAGGGTCAAACACAGCTCAGGGAAACACGGTGAGGTTGCACGGCTTTGTCTGCAACAGAGTCTGGGCGCCGCCCAAATCCTTAAGTAGGGGAAGCTGTGTCACACCCTCTCCTCTGCAGGTGTCTAAGCCTAGATGAGCGGCGCGTGACTTGCTTCTCCCTGCGCAACACCTGTGGGAGGGGGCGAGCGGCTCCCTCATCGCTCTCACCTGGGGAGGAGTTCACATGCTCCTCACGGTCAGGGTCCTTGATGCTTGGGCCGGCGTCATCTGCCCCCATCAGTGTCGGGGGTGCAGGCGTGGGTGTGGGTGCGCCTGCCTCCTCCTCCTCCTCCCCTTCCGAGGAGCTGGAGTCAGGAGACACGGCGGGGGGCATTACACCGAGTCATAGCCACATGGACACCTGGCTTTCAGTTTCTCATGCAGCCTTCTGTCCCTGTGCCTGTCTGACTTCTCCTGTCTTTGCTGACTCATTGAGGCCCTTGTGGAGAAAGTACAGACCCAGGCTGAGGAAACCCTTCAGACCCCACATCTCCCTGATGTTCAACCATGCTTACAGCATCAGCCATAGCACTCATTTCTTTCCTTGAGTCTATTAGGAGTGGGGGCCAAAAGCAAGACATGACACCATCCTGGAGCTCACCAATCCTGCCACAATCCTAACTGTGAACAAGTAAAATGTTGTCCACAGTTTGACTAGGAGCAGCTAGGTAGCTCCCAAGCAGCAACATTTGCATCCTCTTCTGGATGTGATGCCACAAGTGGGCATGGCAGACAGTTGCATGCCCTGTCTTGATTGCCTGGATGTGCACTGAATGTTGCTGCAGCTGTTGCCATGGCAATCCAACCTGCCCAGGCCTAGCCATCTACACTTCAATTGCTGGTGGTCTTATTCAGGACTTCACTAGCCCTTGAAATGCAGATAGCTTCTGCTTTGCTTCATCTTCACCTTACTAGTGTGGTACTATTATACCATACTAGTCAGGTAGGTGCAAACAGGCCCTTAAAGATGCTAACAGAATTCAGCTCTCTGTAGTAGTTAATACTCCGCATCTATTATTGATGATCTGGGCTGGGTTGCATGATAATTTGCCTACGAAAAGTGTTTAGAGTTCTTCATCTTCTTAAGTCATGATGACACACATGGTTAAATTGTCAGTGTTCTCCCACAAACTGCTGTTGATGTGTATGTCATCTTCTGGGAGGGGGAATTGTGCCATATAAATTCATGGGGCTAAATGAAAAAGTTATAGCTGCCACATTGCTCATAAAAGTACACTAAACTAAACAGCCATTTATGACACTGGCTTGTTACTGCTGAAGGGAAGAGTGAACAGTTTCAGACTCCTTGCTTAGAGTCCCTTTTTCGGAGTAGACTCATTTATATTTCAAAGATAGTAAACTTGTTATGGCTATTAGTTCAGGATCTAGGAGGGTATAGCAGTTATAAGACACTGGATGAAGTTTTTATGGCAGACTAGGAAGAGCCAACCCATAAAACATTCAAAGTCACATCAATTTATTTTGCGTTTTTCAATTAATTTTCTTTCAATCATTCAGAGTCTTTCTGCAATTGGGTGTTTAGGGAACTCTGAGGGAGGTAATGCATACACCATCCACATTTCACTGAGCTACACCTTCCCTAGATGCAGCTCCATGTGTGCAGCTCCTACCCCGGAGCATGTAGATGTAGAGGTTTTCCCAAGGAGGTGGGGGTGCAAATTCACTCCCAGATTCCATGCAAATTACCCTTGAATTTATTTAAATACACAGATGGATTCCGTAAGAGAGGAAAATTGGTTAGTTCAAACAAGGAATTTGGCTAGTTCAAGCACAGCTGAGGCAGAGGGCCTTTTCACAATTATATGCTGGAGTAATCCAAGGCATTCTCTGGATGACCCCTTCCAGACTGGGCCACCCCTGCAGTTATTCTAGAATTGGCCAAACCCTCCCTGGAGTGAGCCAGCTGTGGACAACTTAATAGCACTTCACGTGCTGACCAGCAGCCGCTGGTACACTTCAGGTACAGTGTCTTTGCACCTCTTCTGGATACTACAAGGTGAAGGACCCTTCCCTGATTAATGGTACAGTTGTAACATGAGACAGTCACACTCTTTGGTCTGTTTTGCAGCCTTAGCTTCCAGGATTATGTCCAGGTGGTTAAATTCTGCTGCAAGTCAGCAACCAGTCATTGCTGGTTCAATGAAATTCTGTGATGCATGTAATGCAAAATGCCTCATGACAGCCCTCATCCCAAAACAATTCTGAGAGTCAACATCAGTACTGGAGTAAATCAATCACTAGTCACCAGTGCAAATTTTATTGATGGATCTCAAAAGCTACCAATCCAACACTTTGGTTAAATATAAATCAGTTAGAAGATAGGTCTAGAGCCAATGATTTTAAAAAGCTCTCAGGTTTAAATGGCTCAGAGAAATGATTTGCTCCATAATAACATGGATATTTAAAGAATGATTGGGGTTTTTTTTGGGGGGGAGGGAGACTATAGGAACATATAAGAACTTTAGAACATAAAAGGAGCACTGATGGATCAGGCCACAACCCACATAGTCCAGTCCAATTGCTTCTGGGCATTCTCAAGCAGAAGACTATGGCAAAATCTTTTCAGTTCTCTGAAAATGGCCTTAAGAGGCATACTACCTGTCCTTCCAGCCTGGAGGTGTACCAAGAAATTCATTCTGGTAGCCAGTAATACAGCTATCCATCATGAATTTGTCTAACCCTTTCTTAAAGAAAATGAAGTGGAACATATGGAGTTAGGCCATTAATCAATTAAGATCAATGGTGCATACACAGGTTAGTAGCATCTCTCTGTGGCATTAGGTGTTTCACTCAGCTTTACCTGGACATGACAAAACCTGAAAGAGAGATCTTCATCACCAGTTCGGCCTAGTGGTTAAGGAGCCGGACTCTTATCTGGTAATACCAGGTTTGATTCCACCATCCCACACGAAGGCACCTGGGTGACCTTGGGCTGGTCACAGCTCTCTTCCGAAGTATATAAAATTATGCACAGTATAGAAAAGATGGCTAGAGAAAATTTCTTTTCTATATCACACAACACTAGAACCAAGGGATACTCTATGAAGCTGATGGGTAGGAGAGTCGGATCCGACAAGGGGAAGTATTTCTTCACCCAGAGGGTCATCAGTTTATGGAATTTGCTGCCAGAAGAGGTGGTAACAGCTACCAGTCTAGATGGCTTTAAGGTAGGGTTAGACAAATTTATGGACAACAGATGTATCAGTGGCTACTAGAATAAATGTATAGGTACATCTTTCAGGCTGGGGGGGGGGAGCAGGATGCTTCTAAGGCCATTTGCTGGGATCCGAGAGCAGGAAAATGATTGTCCTTGTCTCTGCTTGAGATGCCCATGAGCATTTGGTGGGCCACTGTGTGCAACAGGACGCTGGACTGAATTGGCTGTGGCATGATCCAGTAGGACTTCTGTTATGTTCTTATGTTCTCTCACAGGCCCACCTACCTCACAGGATGTTCTGTTGTGGGATAAGAATAGAAAGCTTTGTCAGCCACTTTGAGTCCCCTTAAATGTGTGAGAAAAGCTGGGTAGAAAAGGCAACTCTTCTTCTTCTTCTTCTTCTTCTTCTTCTTCTTCTTCTTCTTCTTCTTCTTCTTCTTCTTCTTCTTCTTCTTCTTGTCACACATAAATCCTAGTGATCATATGTGAAGAATGTTCTTCTTCCCTACAACAGTCATCCTGTGAAGTAGGTGGGCCTGTGAGAGCCTAGAAGAGAGCTGTGAGTAGTCCAAGGTCACCCAGCTGGCTTCATGTAGGAGGCCAGAATCAAACCCAGTATTCCCCAACCACTAGACCAAGGGGATCTATTTGAACAAATACAATTTTTTTTTGTATTCAATTCTATTAGAATCAAACAAACACACAATAAGATATTCGTACACATTCCTAATGCAGACAGTGCCTCACACCTTATCCCAGAACAGAGCAGACCTGAGGCCTATTCACATGAGGGCCTTTCAAATGTGTGTAGGACACCCTGGGATGAGACATTCACTCTCTTGGGCCATCAGTTCCATTCAGAACCGACCCAGCCCAGCCCAGGGCGTCCTACACACATTCCTGGGATCAAACCGGCTGTTCTGCGCAGGTGCAGGTAACTGGCCTATCAGAGCCAGTGCCTTTCACAAATGCACAACACCACCAGCCAGGCTGCTCCAGTTCAAACCTGGTACTGAAGAGGTAAGTGGCATGCGCTTGCATGTGTCCCTTGGTAGGTGGTGGCCCAGGAGGAGGTGCCTGGGGAGAGGGGTTCCTGTGGGCTCTAGGTAACCTGATCATGACACCTAGAGCACGCAGGAACCTGGGGAAGGGATGAGACAGACCTGCCCGTTCCTGGGTCGAACCTGACCCAATGGTGGCAGGCCTGGGAGGGGCGTCCTGCTCCCGGCTAGGCCACGTGGAGGCAGATTCTGCATTCACACCTAGGGAGGTAGGAATGTGTCCCCACGTGTTCTTTACCTACCTAGGTGTGAATGAGGAATGTGAGCCCGCGTGGCCTAGCCTTCGTGCACAGTGTGAAAAGGTCTCAGGATAGTTGGAAAGCTCCAGTCAAGGTGAGTGCATAAATGGCCTGTATCTGCCTCTTATAAGCTTAGTTTGCTGCTGCTAGATATATATATATATAGGAATGAACTGGGCAATCTGCCAAAATACTACTAAATTTTCATTTATGCATAAAAGGAACAAATTTAACCAGGCTGAATCAGTTGTCAGAGCAGATTAAAGAGAGATGAACATTAATGGGTCTGCCAAACATGGAAATGCGAGTTTTGGCAGTATAATTATCAAAAGCATTGTAATACCTATTCTTCCCTCTCAGGATTACAATAAGAAAGGAAGAGCGAGTGCCATTTAATTACCTGTACAGTATCTATATTACTGATTCTTGCCTAGGGGTAAAATGTATACTGTCATACTGGCAAGCCAGGCATTTCCAGACACATGCTCCTAACTGATAAGCATAAGCCTCAATAGTTTGCTTCTTTGTGCATCCAGTTGCTGCTTTCAACATGAGGCAGTGCTCTTCACTTCCTGTGCCTGCTGTCAAGGCAGCAGCAAAGGGATGAATTTTTGGACCACTTCAAATCACATTTTGAGACTCACCCGCTACCATACTGGTTCCACTGCATGGTTTGCTGCTGGCCCCTTTGGCCATGTTCTCACAGGGCCAGTACAGTAGCCCAAGGGACCGCTAGACCACATCATCTGCACCATGCCACAGAAACTGAAGGATCCAGCAGAAGCCACACACCCTGCTAAAACCATCCATCTGCACAGGATGGAGCCAGTTTGGTCTAGTGGTTAGGGAGCCGGACTCTTATCTGGAAATACTGGGTTCAATTCCGGCCTCCCCCATGAAGCCAGCTGGGTGACCTTGGACTAGTCACTGCTCTCTTCTGAGCTCTCAGAGCCCCACCTACCTCACAGGGTGTCTGTTGTGGGGAGAAGAATAGAAAAGATTTGTCAGTCACTTTGAGTCCCCTTAAATGGGTGAGAAAAGTGGGGTAGAAAAGCCAACTCTCCTTCTCTGAAGCAGGCAATAGTGCAAAAGTGGTGCCGTATCCTGCTGCACCCCAAAATTACTTGCAAGCAGACCACAGGGTGTTCTAGGATGTCCAGCAGACCAACAGTCTGCATGAAAACAGCGCACGGGCTGTTGCCCAGTATACCATACCTGGTGCCATTTTCTGGGTACTTCAAATAAATGCACATGTGCACCACGTCTGGGTAGGGGTGTGCACAAGTGCAATTTTCAGGATTCGATTTGATTCAAATTGAATACCCAAAAATTCGAATGGATTTGAATCTTTAAAATTTGAATGTATTCACGTTTGATTCGATTTGAATAGATTTGAATCTATTCGTTTGAATTTTTAATTCAAATTTGCACACATGAATGTCGACATTTGTATGTGCCCATACGCGTCACTACACATCCTGTATGCATTTGTACACATCCATATATATCCCATGTGCATCTTATATGCATCCTGTTTTCATCCCATTTGGATCTGTACAAATGTGTACAGATGTGGGAAAGATGCATATGTGCAAGCATGCATTGGGTACATACCCATACCCATACAAATATCTGAATAATTCAAATGAATAGATTCAAAATTTGAAATTCATTTGAATGTTTAAATTTGAATGTATAGACATTCAATTTGCATTCAAACTTTGAACAAATTCAATTGAATTTTGAATGTTTTGAATATTCATGCACATAACCTTAAGAGTCATGCTGGGATGGATCGTCCACATCATGGGCTAACAGCAGCATGGGATGGGTTGCCTAAAGTGGCCTGATGCAGTTTTCATTCACGTTCATTGGATATTGACCTGACAGCATTAGACTGGGAAGGCCATTCTCAGAAGAACAATGTACAGGGAGCATTGAAGTGAGAATAAAACAGAAGTGTAATGTCAGGGTTGATTTCCCAAATGTATCTGCATTTGCTAACAGACTGTGTTTGCTTCAGCAGAAACAGTTTTGCCAGATGTGCAGAGTCAGGTACAGTAAGAGCTTGGGGGGAGATGGGTTACTCCTGGATTAATTTCCAAGACAGAACTTATCTCATTCCTGTGTCTCATGCTGAAAGGAGCATCAACGTTCAAAAGGATTGCAAAGAATAAATCCAAAGGGAAAGGGAAAATTTGCACTTTGCCTCCATGCACTGGGAGCAAAGCACAAAACACTTGTGGATTCCTAGAGCAATTGAAACTTGCCCAGTGTGAATGCCCAGAGGCATGCCTGTATTGGTGCCATCATTGGGCAACCTGACGACACAGTGTGTAATCATGCCTCTGCTGCCAGTCATGTTCTCTTCCTGCTGCACATCTTCTAACCAGAAGATGTGCAGAAGGTTCCTGCAGAGCCTTACCAGCTCTGCCACTAGTATACGCACCACATGGATACTGTGTGGGGGATGCTCTGAGATTCATGGAACCATGCCTGGTAAAGAAATATCTCCATAAAATTCAAGTGCTCCATCCCAGAGCATCCTCTGCGTGCACTATCTGCACTAGTGTGAAGAGGCCCTCGGTGCAGAAAGGACCTTTGGTTCTGCCTCATCTTTGACCTTTCAGAACTATATTTTGATTCATCACAGACTCAAAGAGGGCATCCCCATGCACTCTATACTCCAAATCGAACCTGAATTCAGCTTGGAGCATCCCCATGCAAAGCCCCCAAACCAGGCTACATGCAGAACAAATCTCCCAAATCCGCAGTAAATAAACTCCCCTTGCAAACTGTTCTCACTGCTGTTCGGGAGGTAAGCCTGGATTATTTTGGAGGCTTGGGGATGCTCCCGGGTTATTAGGGGAGGAGATTGATGCTCACATCATTAGCAGGTGGGTTTCACATCCTGCGCTCACCGTTCCTGTCCTCTGCGTTGGGGATTGCAACTGCTGGCCATTTTAAAGATCAAACAGCGTAAAAGAACTGATCACCCCAGTTTGACAGGTAAAGATGCAGGGATGAGGGGAGTCACCTCACCCTTGTTGTCCCACGAGCCTCTTCCTGTGACCCTTATTCTACCCCTGCTCCCCGGTTGCCAGCAAGCAGCTTCTAAAGTTAGAGGCAGTTTAGCAGAGAAGAAGCAGGGAGTGGGGATGGAATAAGGGTTGCAGGAAGAGACTTGTGGGACAGCAAGGGACAGCTGACCCCCCTCATTGCTGCATCTTACTTGGGGGATCAGTTCTTTTACATTTGCTGGCAATCAGATCACAGAGAGAAGATGCTCATTTCTGTTTGATAACTGTTTCATGCCTGGCAGTTGCAATTGGGGAAGGGGCGCTGGGTGGGATTTCCCTGCCCTCGCTCCTGTCAGGAGAGAGGGGGTGGAGAGAAAAAGATGCAGTTTCCTGATGCAGGGGTTTAGCACGGTTTGCATGGGGACAGGTGTATTTGACTTGAGTCCATGCTTTCGTCAATCGCATGGGGACGGGTCAACTTGAACTAGAATCTATATTGGGAATATCCCAAATCCAATCCAAAGTAAACGGAGTGCATGGGGAAAAGCCCAAAGACAGCTTGGCTGATCAAAGGCAAGTTCCCAATTGGCTCCTTCCTCTCTCTCACCAAGAGCCTGTTACACCAAGGTTTGCCCGATTCTAACTCTGCAGCCCCTAAAATCTGCTTATTTTCTTTAAGGGGGTGAACACTGATAGCAAAACAAAGTTTAAAGAGAAAAAAGGAAAGGGAAAAGGAAATAAATTGTATGTCTGATTCTTTTAATGCCATCCAACTGCCTCCTGTGTGGCTTGCTGTTTATAGGCATTGCAATTTATTTCCTGCTGGAAAACAGGTATAAAGTCTTGCTCTTCTGATGCCTTTGGCCATTGATGGGTGATTCACCATTTATAAGTTCTGATAGAAAGATCAATTCCATAATGTCATTTGTGGCCTTCTGAAGTGGAGTAGACTTCTAACTATCAGACCTGGTTTTTCTTTGAAGCTTAGAGGTTTGCTATTATCTCTTTTATCTTGGGTGTTAGGTAGATACAAAATGCTTGGTTGGGAACATATCAGCAGCTTTTTATTCCAGTTTGAAAGAAATAGACTCCAAGCAGAATTAACCAATGATGTACCCGATACCTAGGGATGGAGAAAGCTGTCAAATTTTAAATATTATCCTTTTTCAAATTTAAAAAAGCAGCTCAGAGATCCTTGGAGGTGGTAGCGTGTGATCCTCACAATCTCATTTCTACCTTTTCTAGCCTTGAATGGTCATGAGGAAGAGGAGAAGCAATCCAGCCTGTTAACAATCTCACCTGGAAACCATTTCTAAGCCATCTTTAATACGTTTTATTGGCCATGGATGCAGTCGAAGGTTTCACTATAAAGCCCTTTCTACATTGGGCCTTATTCCAGATTATATCTTGGAATAGGGACTTGCCATCCACATGCTGGTGGAGACTGTGACAGAATTAGCCTAGGACCTTCCATAAGCCTGCACGGGTGTTAGGATGGTAGGTCCCTAATCCAGGATATAATCCATAATAAGGCCCGGTGTGTATTATAGTTTTTTAGATTACATAGTTTATTATTACAATTTTGTATATTGATGTTTTAGTTATTGAACTTGATTTCCTTATTGCTGTATTTACTTGCTGTATTTCTCTGATGTGATGGTTGTATTTGCATTGTATTTTTTCTGTTTCTTGTAAACCGCCTTGGGCAAAATTTTCTATTGGAAAGGTGGTATACAAAGAAAAATGGAAATGGAGATACATCAATAGAGACATAACAGTGGATGAATACATGTTTAAGAAGGTGAGGGAAAGAGTATGGATGTGTCTTCATTGATAGCAGGATGAAGAAGTGACAGTCTTAAGAAGGGTATAACTCAAGACAAAATAATACAAATTTAGAAATCTATATATTGTTCTCCAAAGCTGAAAGAGTCCAAAATACAAAACTATGTAAGTAGTAGATTAGAAAACAAAGCAAATAATTTACTAAACGTGCCAAACCGGTTTCACTATGATCAGCTTGAATTCTAACCAAACTGCTCTGAGTCTTTGGAGGGAGGCAGTTTCAGCTCAAACCAATCCAGGGTTGTACTATTTGTTTATTTCTTTTAACAATGATGTAGTGGAAGAACTTTTATTGTCTGAAAATGAAGAGCTGCAAAACCCAACCCTGGATGCACAAAACTCCGATGCTGGAGCAACAGCTTTTACATTTTGTTGTGATTCATATAAGCATAAACAGACTCACATTTTGATACCAGGATACAATAACCAGGACTGTATTCACATTTAAGCTTCTGGTATGCAATTAGGACAGTTCTGGTACAACTCTGGTACAGAATATCTGTACCAGAGCTGTCCTAATACATAAGAACATAAGAGAAGCCTTGCTGGATCAGGCCACAGTCCATCTAGTCCAGCGTCCTGTTGCACACAGTGGCCCACCAAATGCTCATGGGCATCTCAAACAGAGACAAGGACAAACCTCCTGCTCTCGGATCCCAGCAAATGGCCTTAGAAGCGTCCTGCTCCCCCCCCCCCCGCAGCCTGAAAGATGTACCTATACATTCATTCTAGTAGCCATTGATACATCTGTCATCCATAAATTTGTCTAACCCTACCTTAAAGCCATCTAGACTGGTAGCTGTCACCACCTCTTCCCGCAGCACATTCCATAAGCCGATGACCCTCTGGGTGAAGAAATACTTCCCCCTGTCAGGCCTGACTCTCCTACTCATCAGCTTCATAGATGCCCCCTGGTTCTAGTGTTGTGCGATAGAGAAAAGAAATGTTCTCTATCCACCTTTTCTATGCCGTGCATAATTTTATATACTTCAATCAGGTCCCCTCTCAAACGCCGTCTCTCCAGACTGAAGAGGCCTAGACGTAGCAGCCTGGTTTCGTAAGGGAGGTGTTCCAGCCCCTTAATCCTTCTGGTTGCCCTTCTCTGCACCTTCTCTAGTTCCACAATATCCTTTTCGAGGTGTGGTGACCAGAATTGTACACATACCAGAGGCCTGAGTGCAAATCTAGCCCAGGTTTATAGAACTGAACCAATTAAAAGGTTTTTTTTTCTAAGATGCCAAAACAATAACATCCTTCCTGTAATTCAGTGGCCTAGAAAAAGATCTAGGAATACTTTTTAGACTACAAGTCCCACAATCCTTAGCCCCTCAAAAGGTATGTCCTTTCTTAAAAATAATATCAGTCTCTTCATTCTTCTCTTTTCCCTGAAACTTCAGTATAGAGCAGTGGTCAGCAAACTCATTAGTGAAAAGAGCCAAATATCAACAGTACAACGATTGAAATTTCTTTTGAGAGCCAAATTGTTTAAACTTAAACTATATTGGTAGGTACATTGTTATTAACTTAATTAGAGTACTCCTAAGCTGGAAGAGCCACACTCAAGGGGCCAAAGAGCCGCATGTGGCTCCTGAGCCATGGTTTGCCTACCCCTGGTATAGAGAAATTTAAGATTTTTTCAACAGTCCATGAGTATGACAATGACTCTAAAAAGTAAATTTGTGAAGCCTAGACAAACTTCGAGCTTCCATGGACCACGATAGCCTACAATGATAAATACAATTTTTTTTGAAATGGAAAAGGCGAGACCTTTGAAGTGGAACAAATGAAATCACGAATTAAAAAAATAAATCTTGATTACCCATATCATTGTGTCTGACATACACATTTATGAGTGGTTATAAAACTATCCAGCCACAACATTATGAATGTCTTGGATGAAGCTTAGGTAGAGCACATTAATATAATACTTTTATGGCTATCAACATGATCCAGCCAAAGATAAGTGTCAGAATTTTTGTTGGTTGGAGATTGCTGGGTTATTAGAATTTCTTGGATTGTCGACACACTCAGGAAAACGAACTGGGGAAAATATAATAGGATGACATTCTAAATAAGGTGAGATGTAGACATGAACTTTGAAATAGGGTTGAAGAAAACACAATCTACTCAGGATTCCTGAAGCTATTGTTGTTCATGCCGTTTTAGAGATACATACAAAATCACTACTGCAGCCCCCCCCCTCAATTCTAGTCTTTCATGTCATATTTTATGAACTGCTACAGTGTGTGTGCTCTATGGCACAGAAGTGGTGAATAGCAGATAGGAGCAGCATAATGTAATTTGGTCAAGTAGCTTGTTAAAAAGTCCTGTTTTGAGAAGTTTTCCAAGATAGTCTTAGGGGCTGATCATGATTAGATCAATGGGATGGTATAAGAATACCACCCTACTGAGACAAAGATCAGGCACAGAGGGAAACACAGGCACTCCATCCCCAGCTGGAATGCCAGGGTGCCAGAATCCAAGGGGGAAGAGTGGTGGTGGGAGCCAGGACTTGTTGGGAGATGAAGTGGGTGACATGGGTGAGGTGGGGGCACTGGGACACGAGATGGGGTTGCTGGGATGGGGGAGACTGTAGGGGCAAAGGTGAAACTCCCTATTTTTTGGGAGGCCTTTGCATGAAGGAGAAGGTTTGTCCCCTCCACTAACATGCACCCATCCCTACCCCCATCACAATGCCCACAAACATCTGTTTTATGTGTGAATACCTCTTCCTTGATCAGGATCAAGGACTGCTAGCATGAATGGTAGACCCCATTTATCAGGTCTACCACTAATCCAGCTCAAGGAGCCCTTAGCAGCCATTTGATCTGTATCTACTCCACTCCTGTGCGGATGATTCAGTCTTAATACAGCCTTAATCTGGACTGCCATGTAGTAATCTTATCTAAAGCGTAAGTGCAGAAACAACCAGAGTCTTCTGCTTGAGATGCCCAAAAGCAATTGGTGAGCCACTGTGTGAGACAGGATGCTAGACTAGATGGGCGGTGGCCTGATCCTGCAGGGGCTCCTCTTAGATTCTTAGGTCTTTACGAAAGGAAAACTGTAGCTGTGCTGATGTGAGTGTCCACTTTGAAGATGGAATGAATATGGATTTAAATTTAGGTGTAGTCTGCAGTATTCTCTAGCCTACAAAGTTCTTCTTTTGGATTCATCTTCAGGATAAGGACTGGGTCTCCACTTAGCCAGCAAGGCATCATCACTGTGGGAACACAGGAAGTGCTGTGATTGCAAGCAGCTGGGAATGCCTCTATTTACGGTGCAAAATTACAGCTGGAAATGGGGCAATGTAGCAGCTTCGAAGTGCCTTTTCCAAGATGCCTCTGTTGGTAAATGGAGATGCAACTATGTCATGGACAAATTCCAAGGCATTTGCACTCCCACATACACATACAGAAAAATCTGTTGTCCTGTCTCTAATCTTTGGGCCTTTCTGCACTTACCTAATTAGTCTGCTGTGCACTAGGGCTGGTAAACTTCTGGTAAAGGTGAACTATTCACATTTGCCATGAGGAAAGCTTCCCCAAAGTGTCCATTACTGGCCAGAAGTGTGAATGGTCCTCCTGTTTACCAGCCTCTGTGTTTGAAGCTAGAAGTTCCACCTCCTTGTTGCCACAATTGGTCACCATCAGCTATATTATCACATTCTTGGATGCCGTTGCAGAGGAGTGTGTTTGAGCACAGTGACATATCGCATCAGCAACAGGGGGTCTGACTGACTCTATGACCGGATACCACTCCTACCATGGCGAGGGTGGTCCAGGGGATCAGAGGTCAATGATCAAACACCGCCACCACTGTGACCACACCTGTGTGGTTGACACGATCCCCACCCAGCAAACACAGGGAACCAGAAGCAGAGCAAATGGTTGCACCACTGGACACTCCAGGTAAGCTTTCAGGCATGGCAGGTAAATGTTAGGTAGCTTGTTGAGCACAATTTCATGTGAGCCAGTTTGGTCTAATGGTTAGGCAACCAGACTCTTATCTGGGAATACAGGGTTTGATTCCGCCCTCCCCCACAAAGCCAGCTGGGTAACCTTGGGCTAGTCACAGTTCTCTTCTGAGCTCTCACAGCCCCATCCACCTCAGATGGTGTTTTGTTGTGGGGAGAAGAATAGAAAAGCTTTGTCAGCCACTTTGAGTCCCCTTAAATGGGAGAGAAAAGTGGGGTAGGAAAGCCAACTCTTCTTCTTCTTCTTCTTCTTCTTCTTCATCTTCTTCTTCTTCTTCTTCTTCTTCTCCTCCTCCTCCTCCTCCTCCACACCTAATCAACGATTAGGTAACTTCTGGGAAGACAGATACTTGGAGGCTGTAACAGCCTCCTCTAAGTGCAGATGCTCTTCCCCAGAAGTTGCCTAATTGTTGACTACCGCAAATAGGCCTCTTTTCTCTTCAAATGTTGCCCTAAACTTACTGACTGAGGCAATATCTCTCACTTTAATCCCTCAGTAGCTCTTTTCTAGCTCCAGTGAGCAATAAGCAATCATTCCCTTCCTCCTAAGCACTCCGTGTGATGCCAGTACTTGAGCCCAGCCCCTCAAGGTTTCAAGGAACATAATAGCTAAAATGTCACACTCTTGATTAAGAATGGTGGAGCATTTCAGCTCAGTAGGGCTTATCATTGAGTGCACCAGGAGTGGCTAAACCCTGTATAAGTGCCTGATTCTGTCCTCCAAGTGTTGTTGCTCCTGTGACCTGATCTTCAGAATCTCCAATGTTTTTGGCAGCAGCAGTAAAAAGGTGCTGATGTAGAAACAGGGCTGGGATATATTAAATGAGTTAAACCTTTTGACCAACCTTGGCATTTTAATGAAAATGCAGAGTGACCCAGCGCAGAACATCACAACAGTGATTTAAGGAGTGGTGAGGATATATGTAAATACAATTCTCAGCAGTTCTGGTCATGTCTATATGAGTATGCTGGCTAGAAAGGAGAAGGTGAGTGAGAGGGAATACAATGGAGATATATAAAGCTATAATACTTTGGAAAAAGTGAATAAGGAAAGTATTATAGGTTGGTTTTTTTTTTCCTTTCCAAAAACACTAGAACCAGAATTGGGACATAGAAAGAGAATTATATCTTCACACATCAAAAAAGGTGTGGGATTTGCTACAAGGTAGGACCTTATCTACCAGTTTGATAACATTTTACAATGCTCCTCAAACTCTGCAAAGTAAAGCCTAGTGCTGTGAAGTTAAAAACAAAAAACAAAACTACTTACATCAGTATTGGCTGTGGTGTTTCCTTTCTAGGGATGTGCACAAATGTTTTTTTTTCATGTTCAATTTGTATTGAATCAAATGCAAAAAAAAATTGCATTTGTTCAAATAGATCCTCTTTGATTTCAATATGAATGTTCGATGAGAATCCAATTTGAATCGCTGCTACATATCCCCTACTAATCTCATACATACCCACTACATATCCCCTACGTATCCACTCTGAATGCATCAAATCTGCCCTGAATCCACTTTGAATCCACTCTGGATCTGTTGCAGATGTGGCTGGGGCATCCACTTTCCCACCTCCCCAGGTTCACGAATGTAATGAAGCTTCATACAAATGTATCCAAACATTCAATTATAATTCAAATGTCAGTCTTCAAATGTACCAACATTTTATTCAAATACAAATGTCTGAATTCAGATGAATTCAGATGAATTTTGAATGTGACGAATGTCTCTGGATATCCCTACTCCCTTCCTTCCACATTTTCCTGGGTATAGGAGTTCACTCTCACCCAGGAGGCAGAAGGCCTCTCAGAGAGGGAGGGCTTACCACATGGCCCTCCCTCCTGCTTCCAAGTACTGGGAAAAAGTGGGGACACTCCATTCTCTCTGAGGAGTTCCTTCACAGTAAGTTAACTCTGCATTTTTAATGTATGTTTGGAGCCACCTACGTAAACTCTAAAGTGTAGTCTCTGACATAAAAACATAGCTATTTTGGTTTTTTAAATTTATTTAAAATATTTACATACCACTTCCCATTAAAATGTAATCTTAAACCTAAAACAGCTAAAACCATTAGAGTTATAGTGTGACAGTGTGACAGTGATAACTATATAAAAACACAATATGCCAGAGATATGCCAGACTTCAACAGTGACTGGTTTCCAGCAACTAGTGAAAATGCATTTGTTATAGTTCCTGCATTATCCTCTCTTTCTTTCTTTGTTCTTCCCCCTGCCCAAATATTAGGCCAATTCACACTTGGCCTCTTAGTTTGCACTTGCAGGAGGCATTTAGAAGAAGAAGATGCCGAAGAAGAGTTGGCTTTTCTACCCTGCTTTTCTCACCCATTCAAGGGGACTCAAAGCAGCTGACAAACCTGTCTGTTCTTTTGCCCACAACAGTGGGGCAGTGAGAGCTCAATAGAGAACTGTGACTAGCCCAAAGTCACCCAGCTGGCTTTGTGGGGGAGTGTGGAATCAAACTCTGTATTCCCAGATAAATGTCTGGCTCCCTAACCACTAGACCAGACTGGCCTACAAAGGTCTTCTACCTGTCCAGATCCTAACAAATTGCAAACTAACTGTGGTGCACAAAATTGTGCACCACAAGCAACCTAACTGTCCCCAACCTGATGGACGCTCACACCTTTTCCAGTACAAGCATGTGAAGGACCACACAAGCATGCTGGCACCTCAGATGCACGTGCAGTTGCACGGGGCACTACAATCAAAATGCTAGCACCCTGCAGAGGATCGGGCATGCACCCAGATGGAGATAAGTGTCCGGGCACACAGGAGCTAAACTATCATGTACTAGTATTCCCTAGTGCCAACCCTAGTACACATTAGTCTCTTACACACTCTTCCTGTCTCAACAGGTGGTTTTGTGGAGGCGTATGGAATCAAACCCAGTATTCCCAGATAAAAGTCCAGCTCTCTAACCACTACACAAAACTTGCTGATCACCTTTTCACGTGAACTGTGGGGGTGAAACACCTCTTTGGACCAAAAAAACAAAAAGAAAGTAAGAATTAGAAAATAAACTATCACAAGAATAGAATGAGTGTTGCTTACTTTGAGCAACATTCAATCACTGGGGGTGTGGCAGCAGCTTCCCTTTAGCACTCAAGACACAACTGCCTGCCACTCCATTTGCCAAACAGGATGACATTTCTATTATGTATTTATTTATTTATTTATTTATTTATTTATTATTTACATTTCTATCCCACCCATATACCCGAAGGTCTCTGGGTGGGTAACAACTGTCAAAACAGCAGATTAAAAACAGAATATACCTTCAAAGCACTTTAAAAATTCAGTGGGCTTTCCTACCCTGAGGCCAGCCCATGATGGCAACGTTAGCATAGAAGCAACATGTACCTGTTGCCTCATCCTAGTGCTCACTGCTGTCTTTCATATAGAGTTTTGGGCCAAATTCACCAGAAGCAACCAGGCAGTTGATGGCTGAACAATCCCATTTCTAAGCTGTTTCCGAGCTGCCCCAGAGATGGTCTTTTTTCTCCTGTGTATGATCACACAGACTATGTATCTTATGATAGCTGGTATCATTCCTAAATTTGTACAAATTCACGAAGATTCCAGTTGACCCCAACTTTTATTTTTATAAAGAAAGAAAAAAAAACAGCAAACCTTTGGTGAGTACAAAGATCATGGAACAGGCAAATATCAAAGTTCTTTTTTTCTTTTTTCCCCCTCTTTTCCTTTCTTGTTTTCTTTCTTTCATCACCATGCATTTTCTTTAGCGTGATTATAACACCTGACCTTTCAGATCTTGGAATGCTTTTTTGTGTCCTTAGTGAAGGTTTATTTTTACAATGCTACAGACAGGTTTATATCACTAAAAGGTAGGTCAGTGGCTTTATGTCCCCAGAGCATTACACTGACACTTGGCTGCTTTGATTTCTGGCAGTCGGGTTATTTACCCATGTAGTAGATAATATGATTTGACATTCCATAAACTCATCTATAAAGCTTCACATTTGGAATCGAGAGATGTGCCTTGAACCACTCAAAATACCATTCACATGAGCAGAGTGCTGACATAAACAAAACAAATAAGAGGGCACTTTCAAAACAGCATTTGTATCTCGACCTTCTTCCATGGAATCAGGACAAGTCACAGTAGAATGGCTTCCTGTCCCCCTCATTTTCTTACAGCTAACCTTTTTTGTGACCGATCAGAAACTGAGGACCGACTTGTAGTTTTGTTACTGCAACATGCGAGAGGGGCCTTTCCTCTAGTGGCCCCCAGACTTTGAAAGGGCTTTCCAACAGAGGTTCTCCAAGTCCCCAAACTATATGGTTTGTAGTGTCTGGTTAAAATGTACCTCTTCACCCAGACCTTTGATGGTTAGCTTCTCTGTAGTCCTGCCAGGGAGTGGAGGGTGAGCTAAAGTATATAATATATTTTAATTATTTTTAACTAGTTTTTAAATCTGTTTACTGTTGTGGAGGATGGAATATAATTACTAAAATAAACATACGTGAATAGAACTTCAAGTGCCATATATCTGCCTATCCAGGGTAGCAGGAACTGATGCCCAATGTAGTGGTGGGACAGCAAACAAAGAGAAGTTCTTCAAGGAAGCATCTAGAAAGGAAGAAAAGGTTATTCTGCAAGAGTCCCTGGGGCCCAGCAACCACAGGTTGCCTCATCAAGCTTGCAACAAATCATAGAGGTGGGAAATTCACCCTTAGAGGTACCCTCTGCATAGACTAGCTAAAATGTCTCTGAGGTAGGGATCTGTACAAATGGGGTTTTTTGACATTCAATTGAACTGAATGTTAGAAAAATCTGTATTCATTCGAATATATCCCTTTCAAATGTGGTAGGATTCTATTTGATACGAATGTATTCATACAAATTTGTACAAATATCTAGTACGAACACATATGTATTCCATACGTATCCCATACATACCCGATATGAATCCCTTAACAAATCTGCTCTCTGAAAGTGTCAAATCCAGCCTGAATCCACTTTTAATCCATTCTCGGTCCATATCAAATGCAATCTAGGTCTGTTGCAGATGTGTGGCACAACTGCTGTTGCACCTCCCCAATTTAACAAATGCCCAAACTATTCATATGGATGTCCAGAACATTCATATTTTTCAAATGTTAATGTACAAATGTCATAACATTCTATTTGTGTACAAGTGTCTGAATTCGTACTAATAATGAATGTTATGAATATTCATGCTCATCTCTACTCCGAGGGTAAGGCCACATCCCCAAGCAACCTATTTGCCTCTCTATTGTCCCTCTATTGCCCCTCTATTCCAACGGACTTTAAAAGTGTCATTCAATTCTGGAATAAGCGTCCTCGTGAGGTCTGGTAAAACATGCATTTTAAATGCACCTACAGTTCCCAAGGAAGCATGTTTTGTTTGCCCACATCTTTTCTCCCTGTCCCCTCCCTGCCTGATAGGGTCCCGGTGGGAACGGGGAGGGACTGTGATCTGTGCGGCCACAACCAGGAAGACAAGCCCCGACAAGTCCAAAATAGCCATATTTACAAGTTCTCTGTTCGTCTCCCCTGCCTGCAAAACCCACCAGAAACATTTATCACTTTGGGATCCAGAGCTTGCTTCCAAAGATAGTGTAAAATCCACCCCGTACAGCAGCAGTTACACTGTAGCAATCCACCCACTTCACACCTGATAACAATGTTGTAATTCTGCACAATTCTGGCTCTTTAAAAGTTCTGACCTTTAGAAAGGGAAAAGGAAGGAAAGCTGCTGCAGTTCTGGAAGATGTGTGAATGTTTAAGGCTGTGTGTGCAGGCAGTAGAGGCAGCGAGCCAGGGTGCTTTTTTCAGAGATCTTGGCCATCAATCCCCGCCCCTTTTGCCATGGAGCGTCTCCATGCACAATGTTGCTAGGAATACCTGCAGCTTACAAAAAGTACACTGGTAGTCTTGTTTAAAGGGCACTTTTATCCGCGCATTTTCCTCCTTTTGTGCTGCTGGAAGCTCGGAGAAAAGCTGTGCATGGAGACGCTCCGTGGCAAAAGAAGCTTTTTACCAGGCTTTTTATTGCTTGGGGATGCAGCCTATGTTTTGCTCTCTTCCACCCCTGGTTTAGCCCATGTCAGAATATGGCTAGGATGAAACTTTGAAGTTGTGGAAATTTCATCCTGAAGCTTTGAAAAGTGTTTGGTCATGAGGAATCTGCAATATACAAGGCATGCCTCCCATACCATTTGTAGGATTTGTTCTGAAAACTGCTTTTATATACATCTTTAACAGGGTTCCCATATATATGCGCAGACACTAGGGAGGGCAGACACTCGGCTGATCTTGTTATAAGGTTTCTTTATTGAGATTTACAAGGAAAGCGAGAGATAACTTTATTATGTGGCAAAGATAAAAGTAAGTGGCAATAATAATGAACAAGTGGCAAGAATGATACACTTTCATTGTGGGGCAAATTAGTCAACATGCAAACACTTCACATCTATCAAGGTAAAAGGATAACTGTGACTGTGGCAGGAACACAAGACTTGCAGGTTAGCTAATTCCAGCCAGAAATCAAGAAAGCATTTTTTTTTCTTCTTAGGATTAACTAGGAGTGGCACAATACTCAAGCGAATAAGAAATTGGACAGAGATAGTGGTGGAATGGGTTGCCGCTGGTGCAGAATAGGACTGTACCCACCAATTGCCACTGCCTTCAAAGTGTCCTCAGAGGCAGCTTGGAGACTACCAAGACTGGGAACTTCATTCTTAGCCTTCATAGTTTCTGGGAAGGCCCTTTTTAGCAGCTCTTCCTCCATGTTCCACTTACAGGGGGACCCGTCTCACTGTTTGCATCAGTGAGTTAACTATCCAAGGCTAGAAACATTGATGAAAAGGTGTCAAGGTGTGTAAGTGGAATGAGGGACTGAGACAGCATGTAATATCTGCTCTGTTGCAGCCAAGGAAATCCAAACAGCATTCTCACTCCATAAGATGTAAAAGCAGGTAGCTTTAATACCATGAATAACATGAACACTACTTCTGTTTCTGACCACATTAACCATTTAACTACTTGACGAAAGGATGGTTGGGGTATGCTCCCAAATAGAGCATACGAACTGTGCAGAGCTTCTTCTGTTCTAGAAGCCGCTCCATGCGGGCTGGATCATCCCCCAGCCAGATAGCTATGGAGCACTAAGAAGCGTTCCACACCTATACTGGCTGAGTCTGGGACACAACTAATGCAGCCCAGCAGGCACCATTTGCGCTGCTTCCAAGCAAAGTGTGAGGGGGCAGGGCAGCACAGTGCAGCACAGTCACAGCTGCATGCCACATCACCAGGTTACGGCAGCAATGGCTACTGATGTGCTGAGGCAAATGGATCAGGTGAACTGGGTGTTTAGGATGGATCAGGTGTCCAAAATACAAATGTCCAATCCATTCCAGTTCTTTCCTTCCCTGGGGCAATTTCCCAGGGAAATTAATGTAAAAAAGAGTCTATCTGTTCCTGTCCTTCAGAGCCCTTGGAGGTTGGCTCCAAAGTTCACACAGTCTTCTGGGCTGGTGTGAAGGCTGATCTGGAGCAGTGTTGCTATGCAGATGACATTATTCCAGACCATGCCTTACCAAGATTTAGATCAAGGGTCTCGCTTGTCCAGACCCACCAGAAGGCATCATGGCAAGTGCAGAAAACCTCCAAAATTGCTTGATGATGTGACACATTGCGGCGACTTCAACTCTTTAACTTGTCCTTTTTAACCTATTTCTACTGCTGGAACTCACCCTGACACCTTTGTGTATAATATTGGATGGATGGATGGATGGATGGATGGATGGATAATAAACAAACAAACACATCAAGCCAAAAAGCAAAATTAGCATGCACAAACTAATGTTCTCCATTATATCTCTGCTTTGTTTTGTTAGTGGTGCATTACTGTCAGCACAGTTAAATTGATGCAAAGAAAGAAGTGTACCCCTTCTGTGTAGAGACAGTGGCATTTTCAAAATAAAAACAGGAGATAAGCGATCATCTTTTCCACAAACAGAACACTCAGGCATGACAGAGAAGTTTCTCTCCTCTGCCATTGAACTTAAGTTGATATATTTACATACGAAAGCATTAAAAAGAAGTATGTGATTCATACAAACATGACCTGTAGTCTGAAAGAAAAGTTACCAAACCATCTCAAGCCGCGTCTTCACGGCAACGTTAGTTCAAATTCAAAACGTTTTGAGTCCTCCGAGTCCAGACGGCAGTTTGGCTTAACACGCTTTTTCCGTGTTAAACCACGCCAAACCGTTCTGAATCTCAACCCTGATTTCAACAGGTCTCACTCCAGATCGTGCACTTGAAACGTGTTTAAGTTTTTACTGTGTGTTCAGTACCATTTTGAGGGATGAGATTCGTGTTCAGGGTGCCCCTCCCCCAATCGCACTGTATCCAATGGCTGTCCGTATTCTGGGCATGTCATTGGTGGGTATGTTTAGGGTTTCCAGACCAGGGCAAGCTAAGCCAGGCATGGAGGAAATGATAACCCTCCAGCACCCCGGTTTTTTCCTCCTCCTCCTCCTCTTCTTCTCCCCAGCAGGGCCCTTTCCGAGCAGCTGGGGGCAGTGGCGGCAGCGGCTGCGGCTGCGGCTGCGGCGGCAAGAACATCCTGGTGAAGCCGCCCTACGTCTGGCCCCTCCGTTCCTTTTTCTCCCCTTTCCATTCGCCCGGTGGATCTTCCATGCACCTTTTCTTTCCCTTTGGCGCATTCAGTGGCTATTAAAAAAATAAAATATATTCAAGACACGTGGAGAAACGCTTCCCAAGGGATCCCTCCTCCCTGATCGATGCCTTAAAGGGTCCCCTTTTAATTAAAAAAGGGGGTGATTGAGGGTCCCTTTGAGAATAAGGAGAAGCCCCTTTAGAGAGAGCGCGGGTAAGATTAAATAGAAACCTCTTCTCCCCTTTTGCCTCTCTGTGCGCACACACAAACCGATCTCCTTCCACCCCTCAGGAGACCAAAGCAAGGACAGGGGATGGATGGCCTCAAGGCTTCTCTCGGCACCCCAAGTTTCCACCTTGCAAGCCTGAACTTCTTGGACCTGCCTTCACACAGCAGTGCTACAGTGTAGCAAGGGAACAACTTCACTCCCAATTAACAATGTAGCGAATTTGCACAATTTTAGAAGTTCAGACCTTTAGAAAGCGAAAGGAAGGGAAGCAGCTGAGATTCTGTTTAAAGGAATGGGCCTTTACTTGCTGCTGCTGCTGTGTGCCCTGAGCAATGAAAAAGCCCCTCGGTCCCCTTCAGCCCAGCCTCTCCGCGTGAGGGAAGCACGGGTGGGAAAGGGGGATCCAGACTTCTTCGATGGGGGTGATGAGGGAAGAGCACAAAGCTGGAAGAAAAGGGGGAGGGAAAGGTGGTGCAGAGGAAACGAGGCGGAGAGCTGCACAGCCATGAGGGAGAGGTCCAATCTCTGTTACTTTGAACTGAGGGGCTGATCCTGGGAGGGAACAGCAATCAGAGAGAGGGGGTGGGCACCATGACTGGCAATGGGCAGGAAGGACAGGATTGCTGTGGGGACTCCGAGGATTGAATCCGAGATAAGGGTGCCATCCGGATGCCCTCGGGATGCGGATGAATCAGATCAATTTGAAAGCCGTGGAGACAGTTTCGACCCGGTTCAATTATTTCGGTTTCAGGGAAACGATATAAGGCATCCCGTGAAGACGCGCTCTCAGTGTCCTGTACCCTCCATTCCACATTATTCTGCTGCATGTGAACAACAGGAACACAATTAGTCAAGGGCTTTAAAAATATGTTTCCAAATCAGCCACTACAAAAGGCTCTTTCATTAAGCCCTCTGAATTTATTCCTGAACATTTGTCTACTGTTGTGACCTTTTCTTTAGAACATTGCACTCATACATTAAAGTCCAGAAAGCACAGACTGCCTGCCAATGGATCTTTGGGATCAAGAGTACCCAAGAGCCATGGAAGACACCTTTATAAATTACTCCAGTGCTTGCAGAGTAACAATACCATTTATTATGGTGAAAAGCAATGAAGAATGCCGTGTGTTACAGTGCCATGCAGAATGATCACCCAAGCCAGGTTTGCCAGGATGTCACAGGCTGCAGAAGAACATTGATGGTGGAGAGAAAAGATCATGTCTTAAACAAGATTCATTCGTTCATTTTTCATTCGTTTGTTTGTTTGTTCGTTCGTTCACCAATAGTAGTAAAGAAAGGCTCTTTCTGCACTGAGCCTTATTCTGGATTATATTTCAAAATAGGGAGCTGCCCATCAGCATCCTAGTGCAGACTATGGCAAGTCCCAGGTGGGGCTTGCCATAGTCTGAACCACCATGTGAAAGGCAGGTCCCTATTCCGAGGCCCAGTGCAGAAAGGGCCCAAGATAGGGGGCAAAGTCATGGCCTATATATTCAATATACTACAAAGCAGGAAAAACGAGTACATGAATGTGGGAAAACTTGTAAGAAGAGTTGTGTTGGATCAAGTCAACATCTCACCCAATTGCTGAATAGCAGACTAGAGACCTAGAAAAAGACCATCAGCAGCATAGAACAGCATGCCCTTCAAGTCAATATGCCCCGGTATGGCCACTTTCACTGCATCCAAATGTCACTTAATTACTCTGCTATTTTTGGATATTCTGGAATAAAGCATGGATATTTTGGAATATCCAAATACAGTAGAATAAGTAAGGAGTTTTGGTATGTAGCCTCTGATTCTGAAGAATTGCTTACTTTCCACCTTTAAAGTCATCAGCATGCTAATTCCCCATTCTATGAAAACAAACACCATGGTTTAGCTATGCACAGCATAAGATATTGTTCTTTTAGTTTATCCTAAAATTTCCATCTGCATGATCTTTAAGATCACTTATAATGTTATGTCTCTTTCTGCACTTAAACTGTAGCCCTGACCATAGTTGGCTTATTTATTTATTTATTTATTTATTTATTTATTTATTTAAGAACATAAGAACATAAGAACATAAGAGAAGCCTTGCTGGATCAGGCCACAGCCCATCTAGTCCAGCATCCTGTCGCACACAGTGGCCCACCAAATGCTCATGGGCATCTCAAGCAGAGACAAGGACAAACCTTCTCCTGCTCTCGAGTCCCAGCAGATGGCCCTAGAAGTGCCCCATTTCCTCCCCCCCTCAGCCTGGAAGATGCACCTAGGCATTCGTTCTAGTAGCCATTGATACATCTGTCATCCATAAATTTGTCTAACCCTACCTTAAAGCCATACAGACTGGTAGCTGTCACCACCTCTTCTGGCAGCACATTCCATAGGCTGATGACCCTCTGTGTGAAGAAATACTTCCCCCTGTCAGACCTTACGCTCCTACCCATCAGCTTCATAGAGTGCCCCCTGGTTCTAGTGTTGTGCGATAGAGAAAAGAAATTTTCTCTATCCACCTTTTCTATGCCGTGCATAATTTTATATACTTCAATCAGGTCCCCTCTCAAACGCCGTCTCTCCAGACTGAAAAGGCCTAGACGTTGCAGCCTGGTTTCGTAAGGGAGGTGTTCCAGACCCTTAATCATTCTGATTTGCATTTCTATCCTGCCCTATACCCAAAGGTCTCAGGGCGGGTTACAATAATATATTAATCTTAGACAGGTCCCTGCCCTCAGGCTTACAATCTAAAGAGACAAGAAACAAAAGGAAAATGGTGTGGGAGGGAACAGGAAGAAGCAAGCACTTCAGGTCTACAGATCCAATCCTTCAGTTCATTCCTTACTGCTGGAATTTTCTTATTCTCTTTACTTTGAATTTTCTCTTCAATGATGACAAACCGCAAGATGGTCAGCCGGCATCTACTCAGCCCCACTTTGCTCAGCCTCAGGACCAGACGTTTCCTCAACCGGTGGATTGGCCGCCGTAGTCTCTTTGCCATCTTGTGAATGGAGCAGTTGGAAGAGGGAGGGGCGCTTCTGGGAGCAAGATGGCAGAGCAGCCCAGAACTGCTGCCTCTTCTCCACTCCTCTCAGGCAAGATGGTTCTCAGCCTTGTCAACCCTGGCTTGTATGCTCCATCTGGCCCTGATCAGAATCGCTGGTACATTTGTTTAATGCCCTTTCTACATGGGCTCTTAATCCAGATTAAGAGCTCATGCAGTTCAGACATAGACCTCCACATTAATGTAGATCTAGGAGGCTCCAGTCCACACTAGTCTGGATTTTTGCTGGTGGCCCTGATCCAGAACACTATACCAGTCAGGTGAAGATGAAGCACGGAGGAAGCCATCCACACTTCAAGGGCTAGTAAAGTCCTGAACTAGAGCACCAGTAATTAAATGTGCAGATGGCCAGGCCTGGGCAGCCAGATTGACATGGCAACAGCAGTAGCTATATCTGGCTCATGCCCAGATGTTGCCATAGTGATCAGGTTGCAGTGAACAACATTACAGTGGCAGCACTGCTGGCATACCCACTTGCAACATCACTCCCAGAAGATGGTGCAAATGCTACTGACCAGGAGCTCACAAACTGCTCCCAGTTAAGCTGTGGACTACATTTTAGTAGGGATGTGGACAAATGTTCTAAACATTTGAAAATCAAACAAATTCAATCGACTGTGGACATTCAAATTCAAATAGAATGTCTTCACATTCGAATTTAAACATTTGAACAAATTTTGAATGTTCCAAAACATTCATTCAAATGATTAGAAACATTCGAATCTCATACGTATCTGTACACATTTGCTTTTATAACACAGGACGAAAATGGGATGCATACGGGATAAAACAGGATGCGTACAAAATGCATACAGATATGCATAACGCATACGAATGTTGTCGACATTTGTATCTTCTGATTTGAATCTAACGACCGAATGAATAGTGTTGAATGTATTTAATTCAAATCAGATTTTGTTGCATTCGGATTCTAAACATTCAAATCGAATAGACTCAAATGCAAATGCAAAAAAAAAAAAAACCATTCGTGCACAACCCTACATTTTAGCAGTCTATGGCTAGTTAAAACTGGAGGCAGTTTGGTGAGCACTGGGACAGTGGCAGTGACAGCAGCAGACACACTTACCCAGTGAGTAAACCTGTGAGTAAGGGTGAACAGGCCTTCAGCTACTCACAAGTTGACGGACAAGTAAGGGAATGTCACAAGAGAAGGTCACCTTCAAAGCAGATATTTTTCTAATAACAGTTGTTTAAGAAAACAAAAAAGAAGGGGTATTCTGTGTGGGAAGATTAAATATTCAGAATTTATGAGGCCTACTATGATCTTATAGTCATTATGTGAGACGTTTCAACCTTTATTTTAAAAAATAGCTGAGGCTCTTAGTGCAACTTGGAAGGTCATATCTCCAATCCACAGGGCTACTGTCCTTTAAACTCTTATAATTAAAAGTTTGGAAGAGAAGAATAACTTCTGGGCTTTTTTTTTAAAAAAAAAAGCATTGACAGACCCTGTGAAACTTGTTATATTCCAGCAGAATAAATTACAACATTTATTATTTGATTCTGTGATGTTTTTCTCACTTCCATTTTATCAACAAAAATTAATTTTGGGTTTTTTTTTTCATAATCAAGGCTATTCAGGCTAATTAACACAAACTCTTAAACTCAATAGAAGTGCAGCAGAAAAGGTTTTTGTGGATTTTTTTTCCTCTATAGCTTTCACTTTGCTTATGCAAAGTCAATTGTTGGAGCTGCTGCAAAATAAAAGGAGTCTCCAGCTTTCCTCTTCAACACTGCAGGTACAACGCAAACAATTACCCAACTGTTTAAAATGAGAGAAATTGTTTAAAACTGTTTAAAAATAAGAGAGAGATAACGGACGGATGGACGGACGGACGGACGGATGGATGGATCACCAAGTTCATTGTTAGCTCAAATACAGAATGAAATGAAATTTTGAATAGGGTAGTTGCATGGTAAAGAAGACAAGCTGTTTCAACAGTTGCACTGAAATTAAATTTAACAGGAGAGAGTCACTGTCTAAGGCATCATACTGTCATGTCTAGAACCATTCCCACCTCACTGAACCAGCAAGTTCCATAAGTCTGCTCCAGGGGGGAGTCTTTCTGCAAACATACAAGGGGATGCAATAGCCCTGATTCATCAATCTACCTTTGAATATAGCATTGTGTCATTTGACTGATGCTCTGGGTACCCTCTTGTGCTCATGTTTTGTTGTCTTCCTGGGCAACAAAAGGGGTTGCAGCTGGGAACTCCTTGTCCACAGCATGTTGGTTTGTTGACTTTTTTGTTTGTTTGCTTGTTTGTTTTCTGGAGTGGGGTAAAAGTTCTGCCACAAAATGTTTTTTTATTATCATTATTTACAGACACAGCTTTTTCAGCATTTGAAAACCCTGGAATTTCCGAGTTGATTTCTACAAGAAATCTAATTATTATGCTTCCCACGCTGCAACAGCCTCGGTGCACATCATGATCCTAAAAGTTGTCAAAGGACATTCTGATTTTCATCGAGGCCACCGCAGTGTGGGGATTGTGATTACTAGATTTCTTGCACAGTGTGATTGCTGTATCCCAGATATCAGCTCTTCGCCGGGGACCTGCTTTCCCCCATAGATACTATTTCCCCTAGACTGAAAATGGTGTCCTCAGATGTTGTCAGACTCCATCTCCCTTAGCATGACCTTGGCCATCACTGCAATTGAGTTTCCATCCACAGATAAAAGCAGCTCCAGAGACATGCTATGAGATGAGGGCTGACCTTCAAAAATATTGTATTCCGAAAGCAATTGTTCCATAAGGGTGAAAGACGACATTCAGAATTCTTTTATTGGTTCCTCTGCTGGCTGTTTAATCTATTGTAATTGGAGTATCTGATTTAGTATTTCATTGTGCCACTAGCTGATTTGTGAGCAGCATTTATTTTATTGTAATGGATTTTAATTGTGAGATTCTACAGAAACCCAGGGATGTGCACTTTTTTCTTCCTGTTCACGTCGAAGCAAATGGGATGGGAATCCACATTCATGTGAATAGAGCCACTTTGGATATGCTAGGATTCAAATTTGCTTCAAATTCTCTTCAAATTTCTGCCGCCGCCAGTCGTGCTTGCAAATCTGATGCAAATCCAATGCAAATTCAAACAAATGCACAAATGCTTTTGCTTCCTTTGCAAATGTCAGCCTTTGAATATGGCCAATATTCAATTAAGATTTGAACATTCGCAATTTGTATGAATTGCAAAGGTGATTATCATTTTTTGCCCATCCTTATTACTGACTATGGATCCCAAGCAAACATTCTAGAAAATGGACACTGGAGAAGCAGAAGTAGAAAGAAAGAAAAGGCAAAGATGGATCCTTACGAATGAAGAAATCTTGATTTTTAACGGCATAATGCCTTCAAGAAAGATTTCATCACATGCACAAACTAACACAACTGATAAGGCATAGTGGGGAATGGTGGTGCATCTATACCTTGGATTTAGAGAGTAGTTTGAATTAGATATACCATATATTATATAAGGCCTTTCTGCACCTGACTGATTAGTCAAGACAGAGGGTGGTTTTGCACTACCCTTCCCATCCCATGGATGGGAAAGGTGTGTAATAAACTAACATTGACTAGCACTTTGACTTTCGAGCACTAGCCAATGACAGTCCACACCCACGCAATCACTCACTCACCTGTGTTTGATTGCTGGGCTGCTCCTCTTCTGGGCACTGCCATCTTGAGTGCGGTGCCTTCTGTGACTGCACATACATCAGCACTATCGTTATGACAATGCTGACGCTCTGCACAGTCACAGTCACATTGGAGGGTCATCGGAGCTGCCAATGTGTTTGTGCAGCAGCTCCGATGACCTCCCGAGCCAGCAGAGGTGTGAATGGTCCCTAGCTGGATGCTTGCAGGTATGTTCCAGTCATGTGGGATAAGGGTTGGTGAGCTGGTGGTGCACAACACTGGGCACCATGGCTAGTTCACAATAGGTGAACATCTGGGAAGGCAGGGGGTACTTTGTGATGACCATATGTAAATGTAAGTTAGGAGTAGGTATTTTTAGCCCCATGCTATCAGCTCTTTGATGTTTGAGGGGCATGGCTTGCTAAGTTCCTGAGGGCAGGGGAAGCTAGCACCACGCTAGAGCCAATCAGGACTGGATGACAGCTTGGGCAGAGACTATATAAGGACCTGTAACTAGACGTGTGGTTCTTTGCCTGGGGTAACTCACCAAGGGGTGGGCAGGGGGGAACCGGGTTTTTAGCTTACCTGAGGGAAGCTCAGTTAAAGAGTCCTGATTACTGTGTGTTCTGTTTAAGAATAGGAAGTATTTCAGAGTTCTGTGCATGAAGTTCAATGTTTTCCATTTAAGAAGATTGTTACAATAAATAAAATATCCATTTGTTTTCTTTAAAGTGTGCTTGACTGCTGGCTTTGATTTGAAACAATAACAGAGTATTTCTCATAAAGGAGTACTGTGCCTTTAAGTGTGATAGAAACAATATAGGGAGGACAGCAGCCTGCTGGCAAGAAAAGCCTCCCATTTATATTTTGAAGAAACAGGAAGGGGTGGGTGCGGGAGATGCTGAGCCATAGTATTCAGAATAAGTGTGATTCTGTGGTAAAATACTATTAGGCAGGCCAGTGTTGGGCAGCAGTTGTCTCATACTTTTAGGCTGTAAGTGCCTCCTACAAGTGCAGATGCACCTGTCTAGGTGTTCTCCTATCATGCACTATGTGCCAAAGTGCAAAGTAGCCCAGTGGCAGCTCCTGGATGGTGCATCCACACTGCGCAGAGCCATTTCTTGACTAGAAACAGCTCTGTGCATCCTAAACATCCCCAAGGGAGTATATACACTTCCCTGTGATAGAAAACATCTTTTAAATAAGATAAAACAGTATTAAAGAGTAAATATATTGAAAGTATGTATCCAAAAACACCCCTAACCCCCAAATTAAAAACTCCCACTACTCATCCACCCTCTCATTAAAAAGAAATAAATAGTGGCAGAGTTGCTGCCTCACGCAGCAAGCCTATATATGCCTGGAGAACCAGCAGATATTGTTAGTGGTTTCCATTGCCTTGCGACCAGTCCAGTGAACACCCCACGCTGCTACGGTTTCTGGAGCAGCCACAGTAGCAGTCCCAGTGTAGATGGAGATCAGGAGAACCAGCAGAAGCCAACAGCAACTGGCAGACATGCCACCAAGTTCAGTCCAGTCTTTTGCATTGGGATAACTGGGAGCAAATGGTTTCTCTACTGCAGTACTGCAGGTGGAACTAGATGAGAGGAGACAGCTCCTCCTTGATCCACATGCAAGGCTGAGGAGGCCCAGGATCCAGATGAGGAAGCTCCTAGGTCCATATCAAAGGCTACTGGAAGCATCTCACACACATATCTCCTCAGAACCCACCTTGATTGATGAGTGAAGATCAGGCCTAAGCCAATTACCAAAAATGGTAGTCATCACTACAAAAATGTGGTTTATCCTAATAAATATTCAAGGCTTCCTTTGTACAGCACTTTGCTTTTCATATTATTATTATTATTATTATTATTATTATTATTATTATTATTATTATTATTATTATTATTATTATTATTATTATTATTATTATTATTATTATTATTATTATTATTATGTAAAACAACAGTTACACACAGCAAACGAGATCACTATGCTGGATTTCGTATTATATCACTAGTCGGGCACTTCCCAAGCACCTAGGACTGCATGATGTATCAGCGAATTATGCGAGCAGACCCCAGTAAAGTGGCTTTTTTTAGTTGGCAGATGGATATTTTGTCAAGGCCAAACTCCCAGAGATCTTTCCAGAAGTTGGTTGTTGCTTCTTTCTCTGGCTTTTCCATTTTCTTGTCTACTTGCTCATGCAGGCTCTGGTAGAACTGCCTCTGATTAGACTGGAACATTTGGTTCTGCCTGTACTGGATGATTCTTGCTTCATATCTTTCGATTTTCCTGGCTGTAGCTGTTATCTGCTACAATTCCCAAAGCTTTGTCAATTTTCCTTGTATTCAACCAGTATTTTTTGAACAACTTCTCGTTGTTCAGTTTCTTCTCCTTCATGTTTTTTAGGTTGCTGGCATCTGAATTATTATTATTATTATTATTATTATTATTATTATTATTATTATTATTATTATTATTATTATTATTATTATTATTATTATTATTATTGAAAGAAAGAAAGAAAACTCTCCAACTTGACATGTTGCCATATCCAAATGGTGACCATTGTTGGACATGAAAAAAACTGGATATGAAAGGCACGCATTTATATCAATTTTCAGGCTTTATATCAATTTTCAGTGAGGTCCTTCAGGGCTTGCCATTAGAATTATATAGTGATAATTAGTTTTCATGGTTGGTGCTGACCTATAAATGGATGAGAACAGCATTGCAAGGTTTTCCAGCACACTTGGCAACTGAATGCAGATACTGGCAACGAGAACCTTCCATCTGAACCTTCTTGAACATCTTGTCTATTGAGGGGGATCAGATGTTGGGCAAGATAATCTGTTGTTCTGATCCAGCTACAGCTGGAACAGAAAAAGAAGTGGCAGATGGACTTTCTCGATAAACATTCACAATCAATAATGTAAATAAAGTGGGTTCAGCATTTGTTACTTACTGTTTTCAGCAGTAACATGTTTCAAAGTTTAGATTAATATTAGTGGTGAGTCTGATCACTTTTTGAATGCTTTCTGGAACATTCAAAATAGTTTTACATGGGGGTCAAGCTTGCTAGGTGGAACTCATCTAGCAAACTTAATCTGGGCTCAAGAAACCTGCCACCGGCCAGAAAAAGCACCAGCAGGCCCAAACTCAGTGCAGTTGATTCGACTCCTTCCAGGTAGCAAAAAAAAAAAAAAAGCTGGGGCAGGAAGCTAGGAGCAAGATGAGCCATGGTGAGAGGGACATTTTGCCTAAGACTATCCAATAATAGTGAAGTTGTGGATCTAAAAGGCCAATTAACACTTGACCTGGTAGTTCCTGTGGAGAACTCTCCCATGTGAAGAATCTGCACTTGAAGAAGCTGTTTCTTTACCAGAAATGGCTCCTTCTATGAGCGGGTTAGTGCAGGTTTAAGTGTACCACGCATGTACTTACCTTGCACTAGTGCTGAAGCCAGAAAACTTCCAGACACATCCTATACACCTCTTCCGAGGTGTTGACATGGCATGCCACATGGTGACAGTGCCATGCACACACATGTGCTGGCATTGGCACCAGCAAATGGAAATAGCAGCACCCAGACACCCATCCATGCTTGTGGTAAGTGTCCAGACAGGTGGAGGGAGGGTAAGCATGCACTGCTCAGTGCATTCTTGGGTCATTTCAACCTTTCCTTCCCAAGGGTGGGAAGGAAAGTGCAAAAAAAGAGTCACAGATGATACTAGTTGAGGCTGATGAAAGAAGAGTCCCAACAGCATCTACAGAGGTACTCTTTCCCAAACTCTGTCGTACAATTTTGAAACCCACCAAAGACCAGAGGATCTTCATCCAACTGGAGATAGGCTTGGTACTCTTCATCATACTTATGAATGACTTCAGCTAGGTGAAATTATTATTGAATTGACAAATTACACAAAAATGGGAGGTTTACCTTAGTGACAGTATAATGAGGAATGATATCGGAATTTTAGCAAACCACAAACTGAAATGAGTTAGCAGGGCAACATAACAAAGGAGAAAGAAGTTGTTCTGGGCTGCACTAACAGAAGTATAGCTGGAAATCACAGACCTTCAATTCAATTAGGCCACAACACTCTGGGACGCTTTCTCTATTCACACATAGGCAGGAAAGGAATGTGTCTACATGCATTCCTACCTGCCTACGTGTGAATGGGGAAAGTGCTCTGAAGGCAGGATGGAGGTGGGGACACCCCTCCCAGGTCTGTCCGCCATTGGTTGAGAGAAAACCCAGGGGTGGGCAGTCCTGGCAGGGCTCTTCCCAGGTCCCTGCAAGTTCTAGGGGACAGGATTGTGTCCCCTAAGGCCCGTAGGGACCCCCCGGGCACCCATCCACCCGCATGGCCTGGGGATACGCGTGCACGTGCACCTACCTGCTGGCTGTCCTGGCTCAACGTGACCCAGCTCAGCTGATGCGGCACCGCTGACCCGGGTCACTTGGAACCAGGACAGCCAGCAGGTAAGTGCACGTGCACGCGCATCCCTGGGCCACAAGGTGAGTGGGTGGTGGTCCCGGGGGCTGTCTGCGGGGCTGAGCCACGTAGACCTAAGCAGCTTAGCCCCGCAGAGGCTGACAATCTGCCCTAATGGGCTGGGGAATGTGCAGTCTTTGGTAGACTGGCTCTAGCCATTTAGCGCTTCGGCTCGGGCTGGTCTACTGAGGGACACCACATCTCCCGGCCCACTGACAACCACTGTCCGACTTCTCCCCGAAAGGAGAAAGGGGTGAGGGGAGCCCAAACTGGGTGTCTCCCTGACTCCTGCAGTCACAATGGAACTGCAGGAGCCAGGAGTGAGCCACCCTCCCCCCCGCCACGCATGCAATCACTCACCTTCCCAGGCACGGGGTGTGATCTGCTGTGGTCTGCACAGGTAGGCACACACCCAGTAGATGGGACCCACTGGGTCGTATCTACCAGAGTGCACGCAGCTGTGGAGACCCATGGCAGATCGTACCTAGTGCCCGTCAAGGTGAGTGATTTGCGTGGGCCTGCCAACTGTTGGGCCGGTTCCGGCCCAGTCGTGGCGGTGTGTGTGTGTGTGTCCTGCAGCTGTCATGGATGGAGGTGTGCAAATGCTTCCCTCCCTGGATGGCTGGGGACGGGCCAGAAGGTGCTGGGCCGTGTGTAGAGCACAATTAAGTGCTCTACATGCAGAACACGTGAAGGGAGCTCTGGGACGGGCTGAGATGGTTGCAAACGGAACTGCCGGCCCAATGGCCCGAATGCTCCATCCTGGCGTGGCCTCGAGGCGTTCCAAAAGGCCTCATGTGAAAATACCTCTTGTTAACATTTGTGCTTACTCAGAGATAGCTAAACCAAGGGTTTTCTGTATTTGCTTTCCTGTCCATTGGACGGGAAAGGTGCTTTAGACTAGCAACCAGAGACTTACCTGTGTCTGATCGCACATCCGATCCCCCACAGGGCATGACAACAATGGCGCTCTGTGCATGCACAGTTGCATTAGGGGTTATCTGAGGTGCCAGTGCACTTGCATGGTACCCCTCTTGACTGGAAATAGTGCAGATGGTCACTGCCTGGATGGAAAAGGTAAGCTTTTGGTTATGTTAGGCAAGGATTGGGTTGCTTGTGGTACATGATTTCCTGCACCACAGATTGCATGCAATTACTCAACCTCAGGGCAGGCAGGGGGCATTTCTCGGCTGTAAAAACCTCCTGCAAGTGCAGCTACACCTGTCCAGATGTTGACTAATTGCATACTACAGGGCCAAGAGCAGAAACGCTTCTTATCTTGAGTACCAAGCAACTTTCCTTAAGAAGAAAGCCTGGAACAAGTTCAGAGAACAGTAACAAAGGCAACATCTGCACAACGCTAGAAAGAGCACAACAGTGAGTGATATGCAAATGCAGCCTGTGTTTATTTGGTTCTTATTGAACTGAACAATTTGATCCAGTCCAATTCTAATTTTTTTTTTACTTGTCCACAGTTATTGAAGTCTGGGGCAGCTAGAGGTAGCTACAGGATGAGTGTGATGATGTGGTGTGCAGATGGGCCTCCCCAGAGGATCTGGAACCACTCCAGGAAGATAAGTCTGAACAGGCCATCTATTGTACATGCTTTGCTGTGGATACCTCCATGAAGCAGCAAGCTGCACATATTAGTCTAAATAGTGTTTTCATGGACCAGATGCATTCATGCCGTAATTATATGGTACAGAACTGAGAGCGAAGAAAAAAGAAATCTATGATGGCCACTTAGAGGGGGAAAATCTGTATAAAACTCCAGTGCGCATTACGTCTGGTTCACTCATTCTTATCTTTTCTCCACATAATTGCTATCATCCAAGCACACATGCTTGAACATTGGCTTCTGCAGGTGCCAGTTCACAATCCCTGCAGCCCACGCTAGATAGTGGATTTTTGCATTCTTGTGCAGACTCCATAGGTGATTATTTACTTTGGTCTTCTAGGGTATTTAATTACATGGTGTGCCTATTCAGCTAGAACAGCCTTCTCATGTCAAACATCCAGCCTCCAGCAGGCTGGGTGATGATCATATTATAGGTGGGGCAGAGAATGGATTGAATAGAACATTAATCTTTATTTAAAATGGCAGACTAGGGGGGGAAATCTTATGCAAGAACAGTTCTGTGTCAGCTGTAGAGATTTCTCTAGTTTACCAGAGGACAGGTTGTGCTTGTCGGAATGATAACCCATTCTTCCTGAGGCCCATTTGCACTTGGCCTCGTAGTACATGCTGGGGTAGCTTCTGGTAAAGAGCATCTGCACTTGAAGGAGGAATTTGTAACCCAGAAATGACCCCTGCCTGCCTAGAAGCTATCCCAGTGTCTACTTGCAGTGGTGCACAAAATCGTGCATGCATCCCACAGCTGACCCAAAGCTTACCTTTGCTGGCTAGCTGCGGAACCACTTAGACCTCTTCTGGGTGCTGGGGGTCAGCTGACATACTACACCATCATCCCACTGATAGTGATGGTGGATGCACAGTCATGCCAAGTGGCATGAAGAGACACACAACCGGACGCAGGTGAACGTCTGTCCAGACATGTTGGGAATTGGTGTGTGTGACGGCGGTTGGGTAAGGTAAGTTAAATGTAGGTATTACAGCCATAGACTATCAGCTGTTTTATGACTTGGGAGTGTGGCTTACTAATTTCCTGAGGGTGGGGTAAGCTAGCTCCACGCCAGAACCAATCAGAGCTGGATGTCAGCTTGGGGCAGAGACTATAAAAGGACATGAAATGAGAGCAAGTGGTTCTTTGCCTGGGTTAACTCACTAAGGGGTGAGCAGGGAGGAACCGGGCTCTTAGCTTGCATGAGGGAAGCTGGGTAAAAGGGTCCTGACTACTGTGTGTTCTGTTAAAGGCTGTTTGCCTATGAAGAAGATTGTAACAATAAACTGAATATCTGTTGGTTCTCTTTGAAGTGAGCTTGACTGTTGTCTTTGAGTACCTGCTGAATGCAGCTGAAGCAGAAGAGATTCCAGAGTATCTGAATTGGTGCAGACTCCACACCAACCAAACTGCTGAGAGTGCATGGCCATTGCTACAGTGATGTGGATGATCTGGAAGAGGACCATCTGCACTTTGAGGGCCTCCCAGTACATCTGGGGACAGTGCTGGTGCTCATAATGCAAACTCAAGCCACCGTTCCTGAGCCTAACTGCTATAGGATACTGAAATAGCAATAGGCTATGATCACACAGAATGGATTTTGAGCATTCTGATCAAGGAACAACCCATCTCCAGATGCACTAAAAATAAGTATGTCATATATACTGGTCACCAGGAGGACCAGGCTGCTATTGGCACTACAGGACCCTCCTAGCCTCCCACACCATCCAACCCAAATTGTAACTAGAGACATTTATTTGCATCTGCAGAGGGAGCAAACAAGAAGAGTCTTCAGAATGAGATAAAGGGTTCTTTTATCTATGATGTTTGTCTCAGTGGTCTTAAATGTGCCCTAATAGCATTCCAAAACACTGTGTGATCACACCTGTAATAGATAGACTGCATTCACTTAGGCATGGTATAAACATTTCATTGCTTTTTGGTGATAGATGGACATGACAGATCTGCAGGGTCCTTCACCCCTTGTGCTATTCCTTTTGGATATTGTTACTTACAGTATGAAGCTGTTCATGTGCATCAGTTTGAATGAGACAAACCAATTTAATGTACTGGAGCTTTTTGTGTCCTAACAGGTAAAAGCTGCAGGTATGCAAATTTGCAAAATCATACATGAATATTTTGCAACAAGCACAGTTACATTGTAATTTCAGAAACTATGGGTACTTCCTTGGCCTTAACATCCAATACATTTCTAAATCCACCTTAGCAATCTACTTCCCTGTACCTTTGGTGCATAACGCTGATGGCTTGCCATGTTTCATTTTATTCATCAGCTAACCCCAAGCTGCCTACCTCTTGATTATGTGCCAAGATCAACAAGTGGGTGATACAGCTTCCTGTACATCTTCCAAATGCAATACTTTGATAAATATTTTAGCATTTCTCCAGCCTGCTTAGAGCAGAGGCTGAAGGCCAAGAGCGGGGTGAACTGGATAACAAATAGCTTCTGCTGCTTTCCCACACAACACTCCTTGATTTTTGACACTACAGTAAATCTCCAAGTACAGAAACTGCAGGCTCAGTTCTTACCCAGGATCAACCTAAATGGTTGTGAATCATTTGATGGTCTAATAAGCTCATCTCTTCAGCCAGCAGGAGGCAGAATTGTTTCAAAACATGAGTTAAGGACCATCTACACAGTGGAACTTCTTAAAAACACACAGGACTGTCAAAGGAGGAGGAGGAGAAGTGGTTTTTATACCCTGCTTTTGTCTCTCTTAAGGGCACTCAAAGTGGCTGACAAACCTTCTGTTCTTCTCCCCACCACAGATACCCTGTGAGGTAGGTGGGGCCATTAGAGCTCATGAAAAGAACTGTGAGTACCTCAAGGTCACTCAGCTGGCTTCATGGAAGAGTGCAGAATCAAACCCTGCGACTACAAGATATGAGTCCGGTGCTCTAACCACCAGACCAAACTGGCAGCATGCTGGGACCTTTTGTTATTATTTTGTTATCGTGTAGTGCATATAATAATGCTACCTCAGGAATGCATTGAATCATTATGAAACCAAGAGCCTTTTCCACAGAAATCACAATTAAATGGGGGGTTAATAGCTTAAGGCAAGGCTAAACAATAACTTTTCCTAACCCTGATTTTAACTGGTCTGACACCCCACTGCCCACAAGTATGCTCTGCCTGCATTAGATAAGAGCATAATCCCAATCAGGGATCCCTTGATCACAACCACTTAGTGACATTTAAATGTGATTACTGGTGCACCAGCAGGCCCCAGTCCCAAACAAGAGACACACCTCCATGTTCAGGATGACCAAGGGAGTGGTATTGATGGCATGCTGGAGAATACCTTAAAATATCCCCCCCCCCCCGAAAGATCAAATGCTAGGACTTTTCATGAACCAGTTTGGTCTTGTGATTAGAGTGTCAGACTCTTATCTGCTAGTCTCCCGGTTCAATTCTGTACTCCTACACAAAGCCAGCTAGGTGACCTTGGGCTAGTCTAGTCACCACTCTCTTTCTGAGCTCTCACTGCCCCACCTACCTCACAAGGTATCTGCTGCAGGGAGAAGAGCAGAAAGCTTTGCCAGCTGCTTTGAGTTCCCTTAAGGGTGAGAAAAGAGGGCATAAAAACCGACTCCTCCTCATCGTCCTCCTCTTCTTCTTCCCCTTGAGGTCTCAGCATCGGGGCTCAAAAGCACACTGGTCTGGACCAGCGCCATTGTGCACAAGCACTGACCACGCCCATGTATTTTCATGGTCAAAATCAGCAAGCCTAGCTGTTCCAGAACCACTGATTCCAATCATGGGTCGTTCAATGCAGAAGGTCTCCTGGTCTGCAAATCAAAACCATAAAACAGGGAAGAAAGAGCAACAAGATGTTTAGAAGGCTCACTTTTGCCAGCCTAAACTTGAGTCCCAGCTGTGACATGCTGGATGGGCAAATATAAGGCTTTCAGCCATTCTGTTGCCTTATCTGCACTAGAATGACTGACAAACAGGATTAGATATTTCTTAGCAAAGACACTTAATAGGGAGCAGGCAGAACATAGGAACATAAGCCTATCTAGTTAAAACAGCCTGTTTTCACAATAACAAGCCTGTGCATATGTGCATAATAATTGCCGTTACTCACTGTCTTTCAACAACTGGCCTTTAGAGACATATAACCTCCAGGACCAGAGATAGGCACACGGCCATTAAGGAACCACAGCAACTCTTTTGCAGTATTTATTTATTTGCTTTTCTATCCCTCTCTATAGCCTAAGGTCTCGCGGTGGATTAAAAAGGATGCCAGTAGTATAAAAACAGGACTCAAGACATTAAAACCACAAACAGTACTGAGGAATCCCTTCCCTTTAACTTTGCTAACAGGGATTGATTGATTGATTGATTGATTGATTGATTGATTGATTGATTGATTGATTGATTGATTGATTGATTGATTGATTGATTGATTGATTGATTGATTGATTGATTGATTGATTGATTGATTGATTGATTGAAACATTTTATACTGCTTTCCATTTTATCAGGTGTTAAAGTGGGTTATAAAACATTCAAAGCAAGCATATAAAAAAGAATAAAAACAGAGGTTAAAACATATTAAAAACTGAGTGCGCCGGGGCAGAAACAAAGAGCGTATTCACATTTACCTGTTAGGAGAACTGTGGGAGCCTTGCTACATAGAAGTGTGCATGGATATTCATAGGCATTCAAAATCCAATGGAATGTGCCAAATTTCAACATTTGAACTCGAATAGAATGTCTCAAAATTTGAATGTAAACATTTGAACCGAATTTTGAACGTCGGATCTATTTGTTCAAATTATCTGTACATTCATATGTGTATGGATTCATACACTATGTGTACTTGAAGATCCATATCTTCCCCGCATTTGTTTTGTACAGGACTAAAACGGGTCACATATGGGATAACTATGGGATGTATACGGAAATGTACATGGAAATGGGGAAGATGCGTACGGGCACATATGAATGTTGTCAATATTCATATGTGCAGATTTGAATAACAAATTAGAACAAATAGGTTCAGATTTGGTAAATACTAATCAAATCTTGTTAAATTTGAATTTAAAAGATTGGAATTGAATTGGATTTTTGAGTATGTGATTCGATTAGAATGGAACGTCAAGAAAACATTCATGCACGTCCCTATTGCTACATGCTGCACAGTTCCAGGGGAAGTTGCATATATGGGGGAGGTGCGCATGCACCTCCAAAAAGCCTAGTCGGGCCTCAGCCTGGTGTGTAATGGCAGCGGAGGCCATGGAGGGAGCAGCTGTGGCTACATCCAAAGGTAAGGGGTGTGCTCCAGGAGGCTGAGGGTGGGAGAGGTCTGGCCTTCATCGAAGCTTCTACGAAGCTTTAATGAAGGTTGTATCCATTCAATTCGCAGGTGAATGGATCAATTTCCCAGCGAATGTTGAAATTTGTAAGAATTCATGCAGATTTCAGATGGCATGGATATTTGTGCACATCCCTATGAAAGACAGTATTTCTCTTTAATTTCACTGCACTTTCAATATTTTTTATAATATATTATGCCTTGACTTTTAATTCTGCTGACCAGTAAACATTTTTTAAAAAAAATATATATATCTGAATCAAACATGTCTTATTTGCTTCCCAAATCACCTTTCTCTACGTTCCGGCATTCCAAAATCATCCTTTTGTGATGTTGCTGCCGTGAGTTACGCATGAACTATAGTGAGCAACATAAACTGCCTTCTTCATTGTTACACAGCAGTTGTTGTTCAGCAGGAGAGTTCCCCCCCCCCGCCCCTGAGTGAGTTATATTGTCCTGATGTTAGCTGGAAAATTTCTATGATACTAAAGTGCACTTGATGGGAGCTCTTGATCAGACTGAGAAAAAAATGGACTTTTGCTCTGAAATCCATTGATAACAACATCACAAAAGGGCATGGATAGAAACTGTAACTGTTCATTCCCAAAGGGAGATGTGAAGAGCCAGTGGAGCCAGCCGACTTCATAGCAGAATCGCTCTTTGTATTTTAGGCAACTTCTGCACCGATGACATAGACACATGCTGCAGAGATTGCCCAGACCTGGACAAAGCATCCTAGGACAGGAATGTGGCATCAAAGTTGTCAGCCAAAGAGGTTGTGCTGCCCTCCTGGAAGTGAGTGAGGTACCGGGATCTGAACACGACTTGCTACTTTCACCACCACCCATCTGGACACTGGTAGTATTAACTGGGGCTTAGGGCTGGTGCATGCAGGGTCTGACTTTAAGCCAGCCCCTGCTAGAGTGCTCCCAGGCAGGCACGGATTCTGCACTCAAAAGTGAGTCAAACACAGGGGCCATGTGACCACAGTATGCTATGTGAAGCCACGCCCTTCCATAACACACAATGGTCTGGGGACCCTATGAGTCCAGCACACATCCAAGCATGCATGGTCTGACTTTAAGGCAGTCCCTGCTAGAGTGCTCCAAGGTATGAATGTGCCCAAATTTTTTTTTGGGGGGGTGGAGAGGTCAATTCATATTGAATCAAATGCAAGAAAATCCATATTTGTTCAAATAGATTCCTTTGAATGTGGTAGGATTTGAATTCAATATGAATGCTCAATATGAATTCGATACGAATCACAAGCAAAACCCCTACATATTCCCTATGAATCCTCTACATATCTGATACATATCCCCTACATATCCACTCTGAATGCATCAAATCCACCCTGATTCCACTTTGAATCCACTCTCAATCCACTTTGATCCCTTGCAGATGTGACTGGCACAGCCGCTTTCCCACCTCCCCAAGTTCATGAATGTACCAAAGCTTATGAAATTTCCGAAGCATGCGATTCAAATTTGAATGTCCATCTTCAAATGTGCCAACATTTGATTTGAATTCAAATGTCCAAATTCGTATGGATTTTGAATGTTATGAATATTCATGCACATCCCTACTCCCAGGCAGCCACAGCTTCTGCACTCCTCAGAAGTGAGTCAAACACAGGGGTCGTGTGACCACAGCATGCTATGTGAAGCCATGCTCTTCCATCACACACAATGGTTGGTGGACCCTGTGGTTCTAACGCCCATCCAAAAGTACTGTGTGATATTTGCTCAAAATCCATACATTGTATTTCTCCCTTCAATGTTCTAAACTTCTGCCTGTTTAGAAGTTTTTCCTACCTTGCCCACTGCTCTCACCCAACCGCTCAACGCCAGCTTGTATAGACTGCATTATTTTACTCTTTCCTCTGGACTGTTTCAGTACTTTACTTGCTTTGGACGCTGTAGCTTGCTCCAGACCATACTGAACCAGACTCTGCCCTATGTAAGCCTCTCTGCATTTTGCCCATGCTTGCATACTTGCACTGGGGCCAGACATCTCACAAGGTACATAAGTCCATCTCCTGCACTCATTGGCAAGAGGGACTCCAGTATCAGATTCTGCCTCAAGACATTGAGCATCTACAAGACTTCCAACATTAATCCTACAACGTTACAAGACTTCAAACTTCAATTAAATCTGATGACTATGTTCTGTGTGCCAACCAAGTATACTGATTAGTCTTCCCAGTGTAGCTGTTTTCATATCTCTTCCTCTTTTGTGTCTCTGTCTGTCCCATTACCTTGTACCAAATCCATAAATGCATTGCCTGCTTTAAATCCTCCAGTAATGTATTCCAGTCACGGCTTCCAAAGTAACAGGGTGGCCACATCTGCTTGTCAGCATTAATCACTGTGGTCCTTAATGCACTCTAATTTGTCTACCAATGTATTTATCTGGAGGGGAGACTAGTTTATATTATTGAATTGTGAAACATGTTTTTATCTTAGTTGCATTTCTGAAGTGCATCAACCGGCTACTAATTCCCAAACACCCCATTTTAAAAGAAAAAAAAACCCTTATCATTCCAATTATACTCCTTTTTAAAATTAAAATGTGATGAAATGTTGATATAAACATGAAAGTCTGACCTTACTGGCCAACATAAATACCAAGAATGGCCTACAAATGATGGAGAAATTCATTCTGATTGTTGATAAATGTGGTGTTCTGAAACCAATTTGCAAAGTTAAATCCATGCATCCTTGGAAATCCACATTTGTCTGAATTTTGTAATGGAGTTGTATAACAGCAATATTATGGTAAGATCTGAATATACTAGGGGTGTGCGCAAATGCAATTTTGATATTCAATTCAAATTGAATATTTGACTATACAAATATGTATGAATAGAGAAAAAACAAATGTATTCAAATTCAAACTGATTTGAATACATTCATATCTCTTCGTACCAATATTCAATTTGTATTTGAAGATACGAATGTCAACAACATCCATACGCATCCCATTTTCATCCCATATGTATCTGTACTGATGCATACGGATACAAATAGGATGCATACAGAGACGTATGTAATGCATACATATCCATATACATACGAATGTCCAAATTATTCGAACGAATTATTTGAAATATTCGGATTTGTTTGAATATTAAAAATGAATGTCTGGACATTCGATTCAAATTTGAATGTCCAAATTCAGCCAAATTCAATCAAATAGCAAATATTTTGAATATCCTTGCCCATTAACATATACACATATGTATGTATATATTCATGCATGCATGCATATATGTATATATATGCATATATGTATGTATATGTATGTATGTATATGTGTGTGTGTGAAAATGGATTATGTTAGGGAAAATCTTATGCTAATCTTATGTTTTCTTAGCAGATGCAAACTTGCTATTGCCTTCTTCCAGAGAGTTTTCCAAGATTAATCCTACAGCTGTTTGCTATCCAGGTAGTTTGTTCTACTATTAACTAAAGCTTTCAAAAAATCTGGATCTTTTGACTGGCTGGTTTTATTTCATTTTTTTGTGTTGACAGTATACAGACACAGGGATATGTGCTTGTGCAGGTGTGTTTGCACACAAACACACAAACATAGTTGCTCAGCTATGACTGCCTACATCCACTCAGTGATATAGCAAACTGTCTGGAAGTCAGACAGTTTAATTCCCACTCTCTCCCTAGAAACAGGAAATTAGCAAACTGCTTCTATATCTCTGCCATGGAATCTACCAGGTGCCTATGGAATCTACCAGGAGCTAGACAAAGCTCAGAGCTTGCTCTATAGAGCCCATAGGGAATACTGCTGCATTGGAATAACTACAGAAGTTCAAAAAATGCAGCCCAAATCACTTTTGTGGACTAAAAAATGTGAGTGGGGAGTACATTTGTTCTGGCATATAGCATCATGACTACCACGTTGCTTCCTAGTTACTCTAAAATAGCAGCCCATGTGCAGAAGGCACAAGCCCACCTCTTCTGGAATACATGAGTTCTATTTCTGTACCATAACAGGGTATGCAACTGAATTAATTCTCCAGAAATTCCAAAGTCCAGGACCTTTCATCCCTGGTCTTCCAAGTCTTCAGTGCCAGCTCTGAAGGTGACACAGCCTTTGAAGTCTCCTGGTTTGACTCTGCACTGCTCCATGAAGCCTTTGTGAGGGTTGGTGTGGGACAGGCTATCAGAGAGCTTTGTCCAATGCCAGTTGCCCAGTCTGTCCTGGGAAACAAAGAGGAAGTGTGGAAACAGGCATAGTACCTTCCAGTTTTGATCCAGTTCTTTCAGTCCCACTTGGATATTCATGCTGTTAGGGGAACTGGAAAGGTCTAGGGGTCTTAGAGCTTCAATGGGAATCCTCCTGGGAAAAACATGAGTGCCGATCTGAGTGCTACAAAATGCAAGATATTCCATTTTGCTCCAAATCAATCAACAAACCAACAAAATAAAATAAAATTTTACTTAGAAACTCTATCCAAGGTCTGGTATTGGGATAGAATTGATAAAGTGAGCAGAAGTGGATTTCAGAATGCTAATTCTGTTCCAGTATCTCCAGTTGTAGCAGCAAAAACCAAGAAGAAAAAGGAGGATGAAGAGTTGGCTTTTCTACTTTGCTTTTCTCACCCATAAGGGAACTCAAAGTGGCTGACAAACCTTCTATTCTCCTCCCCACAACAGACACCCTGTGAGGTAGGTGGGGCTGTGAGAGCTCAGAAGAGAGCTGTGACCAGCCCAAGGTCACCCAGCTGGCTTCATGGAGCAGTGCAGAGTCAAACCAGGAGACTACCTGAGAGAGAATCAGACACTCTAACCACAAGACCAGACTGGCTCACTGTCACACACTGCTCCTCCATGTCCATTGTTATTCGTAGAGCCACTAAGCAGGTGCACAGGCAACCAGTGTCTTCAGGTGATGAATAAATGAATATAAATTTCTGTACGTGGAGACTGTCCTCAGGCTTCATTTTCCACAAAGTCGATAAACAATGCTGCTACCTGCATTATTAGCACAGTTTTCAATTGTACCTCTGTAAGTCACACCAGTCACACCAGTGTGGTGGCAACTTCTGAGGAACCAAGGTGATGAAGTGTTCTTTAGTACATCTAGCAGGGCAAGTGTCCACTTTGAAGAAACTTTGGCCAGGCTCCACTGATCACTTTAGCTAAGGATCATGCACCCAAGAGCAAAAATTCCCCCTTTTATTTTTCACTGCATAGAGTTGTCAGAGATTTAACCTGTGATCTTCTTCATGAAAAATACACACTTTACTTTTTCATCTCCTTCACTGATACATATCTTTCCTTTTAATTAATCACTCAGAACCCAACACACAAATGTCTCCTTTTTTTTTTTTTTTGTCTACTGAAATCGGCACTGCTCCTTTTGGGGAGGTTGGGGTATTTGTCATCTCATCTTTGATTAATAAATCACCAACAAACATTAAGACAGACCTTCTTTGAGATTCCAAGGGAAGGACAATTGAAAGCTTCACTGGTTTTATCGACAACCCCATGTGGGAGAATAATGAGACCAAAGGAACCAAACATTTCCTGTCATTAGACTTGTTCTGCTATATGAATTTTCATTTATTGTAAACCTAAGCCCCCGTAAAGTAATTATTTCAAAATCAGGAGCCTTTTGGAAGAACATTAATGAGGCATGCTGACTCAGCAATCTCTGCAAGGTGCCTCCAGATTAAGACACAAAGTAAAAGTCAAGGCGAAGACTCATGGGTAGATCCTTCTGAATAGATTGGATGTGACATATCTGCCATTTTCTGCAGATAAAGTGGACAATAGTAAGGGAAAATATCAGTTGTGATTCAGGAGTGTTTGGAGGGCCACAAGGCAGCTATTATTTACTTTTTTCGATTCCAACAGCCAGTAGAGGTACAGCCAACATGAATCTTTCCAAGTGCTATAGATCTATTACTCCCCCTATGTGTTGCAATTTTTTTTAATGTCTGGGGCAAGTAGCCCCTGTCAGTCATCTCTTTTACTATGGGTGGCTGTAATAGATTGGCCGAGTAAGCTCAGGATGTGGTAAATGTTCCTTTGAAGAATACAGTGTGCTACTTGCCCTTAACAAATCCTTGCTACATCTTCAGGGTTAGTTTTCAAAAGTCAAGTCAGGATCCCAAAGTATCTATGCCAAGATATATTTCTTAGCCAAAGTATTGGAGTAGGCTGCGACAATGTGATTGATTGTGTGGTTAGAGGAAGCAGAATTTCCAGAGTTGTTCCAGTTTGCCTTCAAGCCTGTTTACAGCATCAAAATTGTCTTGATCAATCCAGTAAATGGCATATGTTTGGAGAAGAAAGGACCTGTGCTACCCTGTTAGTTCTCATAGATCTCTTAAAGGCTTTTGATAACGCTGACTCCAGTATTTGCTCTGGTGGTTAGGAGTTGGCGATGCTGTTCTTTGGGGGGTTTGCTCCTACCTTCAGTAGCAGTGGGATGTTGTAGTCAGGTTTCTCTTAACCCACCAAGATGGCTTCTTCAGAGGTGCATGAAGGGAGGTGCCACGATTGCTGAGCAATATGACACTTATTGTCTCCATTTTGGACTGAGGAGGGATTCTTTGGAATGGTGCTCTGAGAAACCTCCATCAAAGCACTTTCTTAATCCACATTAATTGGATAATCCAGAGTACAGCACATCCAAACACCTTTTTTATCCCCTGGAAGAAAACATGGATAGACCGAATTCTCCAAATATTGTGGATTAAGTGCTGTCTGGATGAAGCTTAAATGGTGCCTCCATTGGTGATTGTGCCCTGAAATGGGACAGCACCATTGCCATGACATGTTGGGAAACACAACAGCAGGAGGTGCATTACAGAGATCATTCTGTAAGCAAAACTGTGATCTATGGGCCTTTTCACACTTAGACAACTGGGACTGCCCAGGAATGTTCCAGCTCACACTATCAACACACTGTGGAGACACTTTCATTACAGAACAGCTCCCAGCATGCATGGCTGTCCTCCATTGTCAATAGCCATAGAGCAGTAAAAACCACTCCTATGGCACTCCTAGTGCAGCCCAGGACAGGTCAGTTTGGCTGCACAGTCATACATCACATTGCATTGCCCGGTGGCCACAGCAACAGCCATTCATGTAAAGTCACTGCAGCAGTGGGGTAGATGCTCCCACATGAGACTGTCACACTTTGACAATTGGGAGGTAAGTTATGGGGAAGTTTGGGGAACTGTTTCAGGGAAGTTAATTGTGGAAAAAGTCCTATGTTGCAGCACCCTGAGAATTCCCTTGTGTCCGTACAGTCTCCCACATTTATATACAGGAATTTTGAGGTCCCTACAATATACAGATTATACTCATCTCTATCTCTCTGGATGTATACCAACAAATTGAAACTAAGATTCTTTCTGCACTTACTTGCTTTTAATCCTTAATTCAGATATGGCTCCATCTAATACAGACAAAGCTGTGGAGGCTTCTGTGATCCACATTAACATCCAGATACAGGGGCCCAGAAAGTCTACTATGTGGACCCTTTATATAGATTAATCCTGAGAAGACAAGGTTCAAAAACTAGAACATAAGAACACAAGAGAAGGCCTGCTGGATCAGGCCACAGCCCATGTAGTCCAGCATCCCGTTGCACACAGTGGCTCACCAAAAGCTCATGGGCATCTCAAGCAGAGACAACGACAAACCTATTCCTGTTCTTTAATCCCAGCAAATGTCCTTAGAAGCGTCCTGCTACACGCCCCCCAGCCTGAAAGATGTACCTAGGCATTGATTATAGTAGCCATTGATACATCTGTCATCCATAAATTTGTCTAACCCTACCTTAAAGTCATCTAGACTGGTAGCTATCACCACCTCTTCCAGTAGAAAATTCCATAAACCGATGACCCTCTGGGTGAAGAAATACTTCCCCTTGCCAGATCCAACTCTCCTATCCATCAGCTTCATAGAGTGCCCCCTGGTTCTAGTGTTGTGCAATAGAGAAAGGAAATTTTCTCTATCCACCTTTTCTAAACCATGCATAATTTTTTATACTTCAATCAGGTCCCCTCTTAAATGCCATCTTTCCAGACTGAAGAGGCCTAGACGTTGCAGCCTGATTTCATAAGGGAGGTGTTCCAGACACTTAATCATTCTGGTTGCCCTTTTCTGCACCTTTTCCAGTTCCACAATATCCTTTTTGCATTACGTATGGTGACCAGAATTGTAAACAGTATTCCAAATGTAGCCTCACCATAGATTTATAAAAGAACAAAATGACACTTGCTGACTTATTTTCTATTCCCTTCCTAATTATTCCCAGCATTGAGTTAGGTTTTTTCACTGCTTGTGCACACTGGGTTGACACCTTCATTGAACTGTCCACCTGAGATCCCTTTCCTGGTGTGTTTCAGAAAGCTGGGACCCCATCAGTTTACAGACATAATTTGGATTTTTGGCCCGATGTGCATTACTTTGCACTTGCTAATATTAAAGCACATTTGCCACTTGGTTGCCCACTCATCCAATGCTAAAAGATCCCTCTGGAGCTCTTGGCAATCTCTTTCGGTTTTTACTAACCTAAATAATTTAGTATCATCAGTAAACTTTGAACATTTTACTATGAACCCCTTCTTCTAGATCATTGAGGAATAAATTAAAAAGCACTGGTCCCAACACTGAGACTTGAAGGACCCCACTTTTTACCTCTTTCCACCATGAGAATTTGCCATTTATTACTACTCTCTCCTTTCTGCCCTTAAGCCAGTCACAAATCCAGGACAGAACTTGTCCTTTTATTCCATGGCTGATGAGTTTACTCCGTAGCCTTTGATGTAGGACTTTGTCAAAAGCCTTCTGAAAGTCCAGATAGACAGTGTCTATTGGTTCACCTTTATCCACGTGTTTATTGATACTATCAAAGAATTCCAACAAGTTTGTAAGGCATGATTTACCTTTGCAGAAGCCATGCTGGCTTTTGTTCAGCAATGCTTGCTCTTCCATGTGCACACTAATTTTGTCTTTAATGATGGTTTCCATCACTTTACATCAAACCGACATTAAGCTAACTGGTCTGTAATTGCCTGGATGACCCCTGGATCCTTTTTTGAAGATTGGTGTTACATTTGCTTCGCTCCAGTCCTCAGGTACAGAGCCTGATGTTAGGGAAAGTTATATTTTTGCTAGAAGGATGCCAATTTTGCATTTGAGTTCCTTAAGGACTCTTGGGTGAATACCATCTGGTCCCGGTGACTTGTTAACATTTAGTTTATTGAGACATGCAAGGACCTCTTCCTTGGTTATCTTTGTCCAGCTTAATTCTTCAGAAAACAGGGGCTCAGCTACTGGCATGTATCTTCTGTCTTCCTCTGGGAATATGGAGACAAAGAATTTGTTTAGTCTCTCTGCATCTCTGTGTCTTCTTTAATTATCCCTTTCTGTCCTTTACCATCTAATGGTCCAACTGCTTTCCTGGTTGGATTCCTACTTCTGATATACTTATAGAAGTTCTTGTTATTTCTTTTGATGTTTTTAGCAATGTGCTCCTCAAAATCTTTCTTAGCTTTCCTAATGGCCGTCTTGCATTTGTGTTGCCAGTGTCTATGTTCCCTCCTATTCTCCTCATTAGGACAAGTCTTCCATTTTCTAAATGAGCTCTTCCTGTTTTTAATGACTTCATCTACTGCATTTGTGAGCCACATTGGTTTCTTCTTGGACCTAGAAGCCCCCTTTCTTCTTTTAGGTATGCACTCTTGTTGTGTTTTTAAGTAGTCTCCATGCATTTTGAAGTGATTGAACTCTTCTAACTTTCCCTTTCAAGATAGACGATTATTCAGCAATTGGTACTAGTGTAATATGCAGAAGTTTTTTGATGGGTACTTCTAGCTGGACAGTTGGATATCAAACCAATCCTAAAAGATTTCCATTGGCTTCCTATACACTACAGGATCCAATTCAAGGGGTAACTATTGACGGGTCCCAGTTGTCTGAAAGAGCAGTTTCTTCCATATACAGCCTATTCTACAACTGAGAAATTACAACAAATTACTGTTGACAATTCTGATTTTGCTTCCATATCCACACCAAGGAAATTACGTAAGGAGATCTGTGAAATAACATGAAGAGATCTGGATAGTGGAATGAAGTTTCCATTCCTTGTGTACACTTCATTCCCTTGATATTTATAACTTTTATAAGCTATAAAAATATGAGGCATATTTTCTGTGATGAAATAACTGCATAGGTGCTGCATTTGTGTATATTTTCTTTTTGGTAAACACTCAACTAACATTCAGAAATCTTCTTGAATGCCTATGCTTTCAGATATGTTAAAGTTGCTTACATAGAAGCACCAGGAAGTAGGGACGCAGTACGGAGGTATTTTATGTATATATATATTTTTTATTTTCCTTTCATGAATCTAAAATGTATTGCATATCTTGTTTGTGTGTACGCTGTAACAACAATGGAGAACAACAATTGGGGATCATAAAATTCTTTTGGCTTGGAGAACAGGTCAATAGTAACAAGTCCCATCTGGATCTCAGATCAGTGTTGATTTTTACTGCCTTAATTAGCTTATGATTGATTCATAGCAATGACTAGCCAAGGTCAAAATAAGAGGAAATGTTTATATTTTTGCAAAGAGATCTTACGGAAATCTATTCCCTTATTGCATTTTTTTCCTCCATTAGAATGCACACTTTTTATCGGGTGTTTTTCCACTGTCACTAGAAGTACCCATTAAGTACCCATTAATGGATATTTAATGGCATTAAGTACCCATTAATGGTTACATTTGTAACTGGAAGTCTTGAGGAATGCTAATGGAAGTGATAAGATGACTAGAACGGTATATTTAGCCTTGGGAAGGAAGACAGGGTGGGAAAGGGGTGATAGCATGGGTATTTAATGGCATTAATGGGTACTTAATGGGTACTTTTAGTGACAGTGGAAAAACACCCATCATTTCACCACACACACACACGAAAAATTATTTACACTGAATCTCACTCCAACATCCACTTCTTACCAGAGGGAATGGAAATCTCCTGTTATTACCATGGTATTTTATTTTGTGTCAGCACAAGTTGAGATGAAATATTATCCCAAGTATTCAGTATGGTCGCTTAGGATTAAAAAATGCAAACTCTGGAATCTACTTCAGTTACAAATCATTAACCATCTCAAACTTCATTGAGTGATATTTTTTTTTAGCATTCAATTTTTTATTTTATTTTATTTTCCTGAAGGAAATTTAAAACTTTCAAGTAAGTTATGCCAGTGCAGCTAAATCACTATATAAAGACTGAGGAGAGTGGGGGAGACTCTCACAACAGGAATTGACTCCTTTAAGAACTTTGGAAGCAGCAGCTACAGCAATAGAAAGGTAGGTTGGTGTTTAGAGAGATGTGAAAGGAAGGCTTAAGATGAAAACCTCATTTTTTGTTGCTAGCAAACTACACATTATAATCTGTTCTGGATCAATACATGGTTCAGTAGGATCAAAGGAAAGTATCCATCAAGAACTTCATTCTACCCCTAATGTTCTAAAAGATACTATATGCCACAATAGTAAGAACATATAAATTTTGCTAGTCAGGCCACAGCCCATCTAGTTGACTCTTCTTGTGTATCAATGTGCAATGAATGAGTGGACAGTGTCATGCAGACATAAGAGGAAGCCTGCTGACCTGGACCACAGCCCATCCAGCCCAGCATCCTGTCTCATGCTTCTGGGTGTTTTCAAGCAGAAGACAAGGGCAAAAGTTTTACGGTTCAAAATGACAGCCTTTTATGTTCTGACCCCATCTTCTCATTGTCCAAGACTCACAATAGACCTTGTCCTGACTATCCACTGTCTCATTTATTTTTTCAAAATCATAATTTGATGGACTGACATTTGCTTCCAAATTTGCACCAAACTATCTCCATCAGATCTTTACCTGGTATTTCAGTGGGTTTATGAGCAGTGTGCTGAGAGCAATTAACATTTGAGTTAAACTCCATGAGGATAACAACAGGTGATTATCCCATTTAGCAGCTGTTATGTGGTGTTAATTGCTGGCTATAGACCACAGACTGAGCCATTTTCTCCTTTCTGTATAAACAGAACAAAACAAACTGGGCAAAGGAGGGGAAGAAATGGAACAGGAAGCCTGCATTCTCATTTACAGCCTTCACACAGCTGGAGGTTGTACATAGAGCATGGTGAGCTATTTTGCTGCAGACAATTTGTCATATTCAGCCCCGTTCTTTTCTGTAAGAGAAACTCATAATAATTACAGTACTTCTAATTTGATTGTTGTTGCTGTCATTTAGCAAATGTTTTATGTGTGCATATTTCTGCTTTAAAACAGAAAAGAACTAAGATGGCTTGAAAAATCCTGAAGCTGCTCCAAAACTGAATGAGGAATATGGTCTTTTTTGTTGACTAGGGGTGCTTCTGCACAGGCCTTAATAAATCTGGATCTACCTCATCCGGATTTAGTAAAACCGGGTTCCAGTAGACCCGGTTTTACTAAATCTGGATGCCCGGTAGATCCAGATTTACGGGGTAGATCCGCATCTAATAGATATGGATCTACCCCCACCCCGTCCTTCTGCACACGTGGTGGGAGGACGGATTAAATACAGATTGGAGGTGGGTGCTGTGCGGACGAACAGCACCCGCCTCACATCGCATCTATTAGATACGGATCTACCACTGTAAATCCAGATGTACCCTGCATCTGGATTTAATAAATCCGGATGTATTCAAAACCAGGTTTACTAAATCCGGATGAGGTAGATCCGGATTTATTTAGGTAAGTGCGGAAGCACCCAAAAGCAACTTCCAGGGAGTTCATTGGTAAGTCCAAATCTGCATGGAATGGAGAGGAGGAATGTGCACAGATATTCACAACATTTGAAATCCGTACCAATTTGGTTGAATTCAGACATTTGAATTCGAATCGAATGTTGGCACATTAGAAGATTGACATTAGAATTAAAATTGAATGCATTGATACATTTGTATGAAGCTTCATAGGGATTTGTATGGGATTTGTAGGCACTCATATGCATTCATATGGGATTTGTATGCTATTTGTATGCACTTGAATGCATTCATATGGGATTTGTATGGGATTGAACACAAATCCTACCACATTTGAAGGGGATCTACTCAAATGAATATGAATTTTCTTGCATTCAATTCAATACAAATAAAATATTTAAAAAAATTGTGCACATCCCTAATGGAGAGGGTTGCCAGTTTGATCCCCAGCCTCTCCCTAGAAGTAGCCAGTGGCAAACTATTTCTGTATTTCTCCCAAGAAAATTATGTAGAGGTTCCCATGAAGTTGTCCATACAATCAACTAGGAGTCAAGCATGACTCAGTGATACTCAGAACAGGATAGGACACTCTGGAATGCCTCATCTCACCCAACTTTCTCAGTCATCTCACCCAACTTTCTCAGTCATCTCACCCTACTTTCTCAGACCTCTGGTTTGAAGTTGCATATTGAGGGGAATTCTAGTTTTGGTCAAACTGTGGAGTAGCTTTTACTGTTCCACAGCTAGCAATGATCAGGACAGGTCTAGGCCACTCTGGGACGCAGGTGACACCATGGTATGAAGACGTTCCCTCTTGGACCATGCTGGGCCATCTTGATCAGGTGACACCATGGTATGAAGATGTTCCCTCTTGGATCATGCTGGGCCATCTTGATCAGGTGACACCATGGTATGAAGATGTTCCCTCTTGGATCATGCTGGGCCATCTTGATCATGGTAGTGGGAACATGCCCTATATTTGTAAACTTCGATATAAAGTGCTGGGACTTTTAAAAAACACCTGGTACTTGATAGTCTAGTTCTTTATGAATCAGGATACATTGGCAAATACAGCTGGAAATTAAAATGCCACATCTATACAACTGTACCTGAATTTAGGTTAGACTAGGTAATGAGAATGTTTACTGTGATCTTCAGTAGGACTCAGTCACACAGAAATAATAGTACTAATAATGTTTATAATCTTAAAGGTAAGCCTGGGAGAAAATTGCCCTAGATAGCCTTCTAGCTATAAAATGGATAAGGTGGAAAATAGCTGTAGCAAACGGAAGGTTTACAATACAGGCTGTTAACACTTTGTGACCCTTTCATGGTATTTTTCAATCATTCCTAAGGATTTCCGGCATTAATCCAGACTCTTGCTGTATTTCCTGCTAACTCCTACACTAGAATTAAACTTTTTCTTTTTCAAGGGTCAAAAGCTCTACTGCTACTTATTTACAAAATGAAAAGGAGCCCCTGAAATGGCAAACTTTGGTCATTTCATAGTTTTGGCACATTTTCAAGTTCTGGCTTGTGGCATGTCTGAGTTCTCATGATGCTGAGCTTCATCAATGCTAGGACTTGTGAACCCACTGATCCAGCTGTGTCAGGGGAAGACCAAATGTCTCCATCCGCACAATAAATTATGGTCAGCCAGGGGTAGGTACATGGTGACACATTGTGTATGTTGGCTTCTTATCCCTTCCATTGAGAGAAGTGCCCCAAAGTTACTTTCAGAGACATTCAGAGAAGCTGGCTCTGAGGGGGGCCTTTTGAGTGTTTCCACACTAGCTGCGCATACTGGTTTTAACCGCCCTCCCCCCACTTCAGTAAGATTTAAAACACTTACCTTAAAGGCTTCCGCACTGCTGACCTGACTGGAGACTTTTCGCGGATGCTGCTTCCACATTTCGGTGTGCAAGGCCAGTTTTTAAAATTGGTTTTGCCACCAAAATCCAGATTAAATGAAAAATCAGGTCTTATATTCATCTCTTCGCCTGGATGTGTGCAGAAGCAGGACGCTTTGGGACATGGCCAGGTGAAGGGACGGATGTCCCTGCGGCCACCATGTTAGGAAGGGCAGAAGCAGGACTGCCTGCTTCTGAAGCCCCTCCCCTGCATGTCGGGCGCTGCCGGAAACCCACAATGACTGGCAGCTCACCGCTTCAGGCTCCAGGGGTGGCATGGCTGGCGTGGGAGCCAGCTGCCTTCGGCCATGGGTGCTGTGGCTTCCACGCAGCACCCAGGCGATCCAGCCCTGCAGATCCGGACTCCCCACACGTGTGCGGATGCTCAGGGCCTCCAAGGATCTGTCTCTATTTGAGATGGATCCTCAGGAGGCCAGATCGCTGGGAAATGGATTTTGTTAAATCCGTTTCCCAGCAGCAAATGCGGAAGCACCCTTTGATTCTCCCCTCCTCTCTATGGCAGTATTTTCTTTTTAAGACTAGACCACAGTCATGCTCTGTGGGCTGACTTCTGGGTCAATATCCAATCCCCCAATGGTGGGGCTGAGTGGAAATGTGAGCGGAATTCTTCAAGAAGGATCTATCCACCCAACCTTGAGGAGAAGCACATGTGGCTGGAAACTGTGGCTCAGAGTGCCTTCAGTCAGCTATGCCTAATGCATCAAGCACATCTTTTCCTCCATGGGGATAGTTTCTCCATAGTTACACATTTTATGGTTGCTTAGATTTTTGAAATTTATTGTATCTGGGGCTTCCTGTAAAAATGCACTGAAAACTGTAATTGGTCCAGAATAGTGAACCAATTGGTTCCAAATCCAAGGAGTTCCTAGATCACTATCCAGTGGAGATATCTAGTCAGCAATGAAGATGCTGTGGGTGCATCTATGGGTGCTTCTGCACTGGCCGCCGAGAAACAGATTAAAGAAAATCTGGACCAGGTTTTGCTGGTTTTCTGGTAGACTCGTTTAAACAGGTACACCAGTGATCCTGATCAGCACATCTGTCATCTGGATCAAGCTCTGACTAATGCAGACTGAGTATTTTCAGAGGATGGCGTCTCATAGATGAAAATGATATGATTTAAGTTGCAATTTCCTATCTTCTTAAGCACTCCCATTTCAATATTTCAGAATCTGGGAACGAACAAGAGTAGCTCAGGCTTTAAGCATTACAGATCTCTACCACTTTGTCTTCTTTTTAAAAAATTCATGTATAGATTATATAACTCCCTTGGTCAGCATTAGAACATCCACTTGTTCTACTTTTCGCTTTCCTGCTTTTTGCAAAATAACAAATCTTCTTTCCCCTAGAAAATATGGCTGTTCATCCAGATGGCTACCTATACTTTGAGCTGTCTCTCTAAAGAGTGATGGTTGAGCAAACAAAGACAGTAATGTTAAAACTGTCTGCTAAGGCGAATGAAGCTTCATTGTGCCCACTTCTTCATCCTGTAATTTAGAACAATCAGACATCTGCTGGGATTGTCTGATGTTCATAGCAGCCAAGAGTTCCAAAACACACGTTCCCTTTGCTTATTGCATTGCTAGAAATGGCACCTGGGCTTCCCACTGTCCTTTGAACTGCACCTGACTCCAGAGAATCATTGGATTTCATATGTGCCCCATCTATATTCTTCCTGATCAAACTGCATGACAGAAACAGGGCAGAGAGATAGAGTGGCAGGCTTGGCAGGTATTCTGAAAATCCAGGATCATTGGAGGACAATAGCTCTAAGAAAATGAGTTGGAAGCTATTTGGGAGAAAACTGGACATTTGGAGGGAACGGGATGAGCTGGCTACATGTACCTTGCCAAGAAAGGTGTGCACCCCCCAAAATAAGGCAGAAATGGGGCACAGATTTGCACAAAATGTGCATAAACTAGGGATGTGCTTGAATGGTTTTTGTTTGTTTTGTTTTGTTTTTTTGCATTCAAATTTGAGTTGAATCGAATATCCAAACATTCAAGGGAATACAAAATAAGTCAGCAACTGTCATTTTTCCCCTTTATAAATCTATGGTGAGGAACACCTCCCTTACGAAACCAGGCTGCAATGTCTAGGCCTCTTCAGTCTGGAGAGATGGCGTTTAATAGGGAACCTGATTGAAGTATATAAAATTATGCACGGTATAGAAAAGGTGGCTAGAGAAAATTTCTTTTCTCTATCACACAATACTAGAACCAGGGGGCACTCTATGAAGCTGATGGGTAGGAGAGTCAGATCAGTCAAGGGGTAGTATTTCTTCACCCAGAGGGTCATCGGTTTATGGAATATACTGCCGGAAGAGGTGGTGAGAGCTACCAGTCTAGATGGCTTTAAGGTAGGGTTAGACAAATTTATGGATGACAGATGTATCAATGGCTACTAGAACGAATGCCTAGGTGGATCTTTCAGGCTGTGGGGGGGGGGGGGACCAGGGTGCTTCTAAGGCCATTTGCTGGGATTCAATAGCAGGAATAGGTTTGTCCTTGTCTCTGCTTGTGATGCCCATGAGCATTTGGTGGGCCACTGTGTGCGACAGGATGCTGGACTGAATGGGCTGTGGCCTGATCCAGCAGGGCTTCTCAGATGTTCTTATGTTCTTAATTCAATTTGAATGGTTAGAATCCAAATGCAACAAAATCTGTTTGAATAGAATACATTCAGATCTATTCATTCAAATGTTAGATTTGTATCAGAAGATACAAATGTTGACGTATCTGTACGCATTTTGTACTCATCCCATTTTATCCCCACATGCCCCCGTTTTTGTCCCATACTATCAGTGCAAATGGATACAGATAACATATGTAATACATACATATCTGTCCATTTGAATGTTTTGAATCATTTGAACGAATGTTTTGAAACATTCAAAATTTGTTTGAATGTTTAAATTCGAATGCGAAGATATTCTATTCGAATTCAAATTCGATCAAATTTTGAATGTTTAGAACCTTTGTGCACATCCCTAGCATAAACTAATTTATATTTTTGGATGCATATTTTCATTACTTTTGGCTTTACTTCTGCCTCATGTCTCAGCTCAGCCATTAATGCATGCATGAACTGCATTTTTACATTTATTGTTGCACTCCGGCTCTGCAACCTGAAATCCTTGGCTCTGGGAAACCTGAAGGGAGACAGCCTATGGCTACCTCAATCTTGGCTGCAGTTCCGAAAACCACAGTGATGCTTGGTTACAACACAAGGACTGTAACAATACGTGGTACCATTACTGGTACGATTCACCGGGTGTTGCAAAAGTAAATCCCTTATTAGCCACCGGCATTCTTATAAGAGATCACCATGTGCTCCTATGGTGAGTTAAAGACAGAGAGCACAGGGGAAAAGAAGTTAGGCGGGAGATAGGATGAGCTGGAAAGAGAGCTTTTATTTCTCTGCAGAGCTTTAAATAGCCCACTACAAGAGAGGCGGGGAAGGAAATGACCTCAGGAGAAAATCCAGGGAGGCAATAGGTGGAGCTGCGTCAGGTGAGCAGGGCAGAAGTCCTTCTGATGTCACGTCCTGCGGTGGGAGGCAGGGAGAATCTTCAAACAGGAAGAGAATGATTGTTGTCTGTGGAGGCCATGTGGCCAGGGGCCATTATGCCCCAAGGCTAAGAGTCCGGCACTCTGCTGGTGCTGGGTGTGTACTGCAAGCTATGGGAGCAGGAAGATTCTTTTTACTCTGAGGCTTGAGAAATGGAAGGCTGAAGCCAGGGGAAAACCTGTGCAAACCATTGCGGTTACTACATCTCTTACCTGTCTTCAAATTGTTCAGAAAGTTCTTGCTTTCAAAACAACAATATACCCTCTATTTGTACCTAGCTGTGGTGTCCTGGTACCGAGTGGGTTGCTCTGGCCAAGAATGTGCAACCCAGGCTGGAATGGGCTGTCCCATACCAGCCCCCACAACTGATTCTGAAGGCTGTGCCAGTGTTGGAGCTAGCTCATAGGGCCTGATTTTGCAGGAAGCCCCTCTTAGGGATGTGCACCCCGATTAGTAACATTCAAAATTCATACAAATTTGGACATTCAAATTTGAATCAAATACTGGCACATTCGAAGACTGATATACTAATTCGAATCAAATGTTTTTGATACTATGAAACTTCATATAAAGCTTCGTATGGGATTTGCATATTATTCAGATGCTATTTGTATGGGGCTGAACATCCTGTGTAGAAGACGAATCCTACCACATTCAAAAGGGATCTGTTCAAATGAATATGGATTTTCTTGCATCAGATTCGATATGAATCAAATTTAAAAAATCATGCTCATCCTTACACCCTGTCATGCCACCTAAAAATGCTCCACCCACATATCGGAATAGATGGTTATGTGCATTCTACACATGGGTCAGTGTTCTAGGCAAGGACCCTATCAAATCAGTAGACCTCAGTACACCTTGAAGATTTTATATTTATGATCCATCTTGTACAGACAGAGCTTGCTAAGAGGGGGCAGGTCTTCCCCTGGAAGGGAGTGGAAGGGAGGTCCCTGGACCCTTTCATAGTGCATCCCAATAGGACAGGGACATAAAGGTTGATCTAGAGTCACTCAGGCTAAATCTACATGAATGGCCCAGGGACACAGCATTTGCATGTATTTGCATACAGCACTCTGACAAGAGCACTGGAGGACTATTATGCTCTTGCTGTCTGCAGGCACTCTCAGGTATGGATCACACCTTCAATTTAAATCTTCTTCAGCCCATCTTCTGATCGCAACACTCTCATCTTTTCATTTCTGTTCATTTTGTAAAAAAAAAAATAACAAGTTATTCAGATATCACTGACTGGGTTTGGATAGCTGCCCATAAAGACACCGAATGCTGATAAAGGTATACTGCTTCCCTTTTGTACAGCTTTCAAATAATTTCTAATTAAATTTACTCCACATTTCAACTTTAGCTGTAAATTAACTCAGCCCACTTCAGGCATGAGTCCTAATGTACTTCCTGGCACTTTTGGCTGGGCTTTTGTTAGTTTGAACTTTTGTTAATTTACAAATATTAATTGGCCCTCTTTAAAATCAAATATCCAAAGTCAGTGCATGAAAACCCATTAAATTAGCTTCAGTGGAAAAAAATGGGGAGATGAAAATGAAGTCTGCTTTGATTTATAGAAAAGGGTTCTGCTCTTTATTTAAATTCAACCATTACATTGTAACTAGTTTTTTTTTCTCAATAGCTGTATGTGCAACTACCTTCAGAGAGGTAGACCTTCTATTGTATCCCATAACTCAAAGACATAATGAATTATGCCAGTTTTCTGGGTCTAAGTAACTCCTATGTATAGCGTGATTAATTTGCACAAACACTCCAATCAACCATAAAGACTGAAGTATGCAACAGCAAACCCAAAACCACTTGAAAAATACTCCTTGCAGTAAAAATAAAAATAGCAACAAATTATAATTGAAAAGTAAGTAAATTACTTTTACCGTGATCATTTTGCTATGGCTAAAGTTGCATCATCAATTTCCTTTTCAACCAGACATGCAAAGAATGAGTTTCTATAACTTCCTGATAAAGATAAGTACTTTCACAGATGAAAACTGTTTTGGTAGGTCTAGCACAGGGAGGCTTCAGACAAGGGTTGCAGTTCAGTTGAGCTGCCTCCATACCTGTGTGTTCCACAGACACAGGTTAAGCCTCTGGCATGTGCGTGTGAAAGATGGCCAGCTGCAAGGTTGACGCTGAATGTCTTTTGAGTAGGAACGGGCATGAATGCAGGGGGGGGGGTTGCATTCAATTTGTATCAAATCGAATGTAAGAAAATTCCTATTTGTTTGAATAGATCTCCTTTGAATGCCGTAGGATTCTATTCAACATGAATGTATTCGTATGAGTTTGTACAAATATCCAATACAAATGCATACGTATCCAGTACATATCCCATACATATCTGATACATATCCCCTAACATATCTGCTCTGAAAGCATCAAATTCACCCGGAATCCACTCTCAGTCCTTGTCGATGCACCCTGGGTCTGTGGCAGATGTGACTGGTGCAGCCAATTTCCCACCTCCCTGGTTCAGAAATGTTCCAAAGCATTTGTACGCATGCAATGTCGATGTACGAATGTCGTAAGATTCGATTCGTATACGAATGTCTGAATTCATATGAATATCGAAAGTTACGAATATTCTTGGACATCCCTCTTCTTGAAGATTTAGAGAAATGTTCTGATTTTATTTTTTACTTACTTACTTACTTACTTACTTACTTACTTACTTACTTACTTACTTACTTACTTACTTACTAAATGTCTGTAATCACCCAATAACCAAAGGTTCTCTAGACAGCTCACAATACGAAATACATTAAAATATACTGGATATGGATGGTATAAATGAAATAGACTATATAAATATAGGGTGTTTTTCCCACTAGCACTAAGTACCCATCAAAGTACCCATTAAGTACCCATTAGGCTCAGAGCAGGATGGCCCCATTTCCACTACAGACCCCATTACAGCCACGTTTGTTTCCACCACAGGTAGGGAAATCCGGATCATATGGGTCCTTCCGGATCTATAATCCGGATTTCCTGTGGACCCCATTGATCTACAATGGGGTCTTCAGGCATCAAATCCAGATTATAGGGAGCCTGTTTCCACTGCAATTGGGCAATGGGGTCTAGGGGAGCCTTGGGGGGGCACCCATGGGGGGGTGCCCCAAACTCAAAACTTTGAAGTCCATCGAAAGTTCTTCCGAAGTCCCTCCAAAGTTGTCTTCAGAGATTAGCACAGGCTCCGAAGAGAACCCCTTGCAAGAGCAATGCTGTTGTCAAAGGCTCTGGAGGATCTTCAAAGTTAGAGGCAGATCACTCCGGAGATTCTAGGGAGCTGCTCTGGAGGATCTTAGAAGATTCTCCAGAGCGTCCCCCAAAACACCTGGGGTGACAGGCAGACTCCACATGGGTGTTCCAGCATTTCCACAGCAGGAAGGCTAGCACCCATTGCTATTGGGTGCTAGACCACCTGTGGAAACACATTGGGTACTAACCTGGATCTACTAGATCCGGATTAAGGGTACTAACCTGGATCTACTAGATCCGGATTAAGGGAAGTACCCATTCCTTAAATCCAGATCATCTTAGATCCGGATTAAAGGAGGTCAGTGGAAAAAACCCCATGGACAAACATATACATATGTGTATACATTGAGGCAAAATAGCAAGCACTGTAGTTTCTTTAGGACCTGCCTCATATAAATACAAAAATACAACTATTAAAAAAGATAATTTAACATAACATTTAGTGCAATAGCAAAATATGGAATGAGTCACTGTTTTGTAGCCTGTTCATCTTCTCATTTCCTATCCATATGATACTTGTTTATATATAACTTTTTTTGCCTCAGTGATACGTGTGCTGCTTTTGACCTCTTTATTTACAAAACACTTCCAATAATTTCCTTCACTTTTGGTTGTGCCCTATAAATATTAGGTATCATGCTGGCATGATTACATTAGCATTAAAGATGCAGCTAATTTCCAACAGTATGAAGGCTTATTTTTTAAAAAAGAAACAATGTAAATTATATTTTTCAAAAATTACATGCACAATAGAAGTGGGTTTGATTGCCTAATGATCTGTTTGTTTCTTTGATTAATTCAGTATCTCAAGAACAAGATGCTGATGTTTTCAAGTTCCGTAGCATATTGATAGCTTTTGAAAAGGTGTAATTCTTTTTTCATTTCTGACTTCTGCTGCAAATTAAATTATTCAAGGATCATAAATGCGTGTTGAATGCATAACTGTAGTATCAAGAAATGGTTTAATGCAGCAAATATCACACTGACTACAGTAAACTGTATTCATTATTGACTAAGTGGTTTCTCATCTTCTCCTTATGGAGAAATGGCTGAGATCTCTCAGTGTTCGTCATGTTGGATTATACTGAAGTGCACTGAAAAAAACTTGCTAAAAACTGCTGGGTAAAAATGTGCCTGCTATTTTTTCATATGGAAATTATTATTCTGGTCAAATTATCATTAACTGCCCAGCTCCCTCCTTAAACACCCATTTTAATTTGAGAAGAAGGTAGTAGGAATGTGTGATATGTTTGACAGAATTCAGGGAGTAGGACTGTGCATGATCCCGCCCCCCCCCCCCCCAATTCGCTTTGGATGGGAATTTGCATTTGTGTAGATGGAACCACTTCAAATATGCTAGGATTAGAATTTGCTGCAAATTCTCTTTGAATCCATGACACCACTAGCCGCATCTCCAAATATGATGGAATCCACTCTGGAGGTGACTGGGCAGCCATTTTTAATATAATATAATTAAGCTTCGAACAAAGCCACAAAAGCTTTCACTTCGCATGTGAATGTCAGTCTTTGAACATAGCCAATATTTAATATGAATGCAATATTCTGAACATTCCCAATTTGTATGAATTGCAAAGGTGACATTTTTCACCCATCTCTATCAAGACGGTTTTTATGGTCTAAATTCAAACTGAACCCTCTTCCGGTCTGAGGCTGTGGTTCAAAATTGCTGAATGGCACAACAAAATTGGGATGGGATGGGAAAGAATATACTTTTTTAGAATATAAGAATATAAGACAACCCCTTATGAATCATGCCAGAGTCCATCTAGTCCAGCATCCTGTCTCACACAATTGCTTCTGGGCATTCTCAGGCAGATACAAAGGCTAAACCTTTACCTGCTCTCAGTTCCCCGCAAATGGCCTTTAGAGATATCCTATCTGTGTCTCCAACCCTACCTCTCTTCACAAACACATTTATGGAGGACTTTGTTCAAGTCTTTACTTACAGAGTGTGGTGGAACCATTACAAGTACCACTGAAAAAAGCCACCTCAGTGACTCAATTTTATACTGTAAGTGAAGAGATAATAATAATAATAATAATAATAATAATAATAATAATAATAATAATAATAATAATAATAATAATAATAATAATAATAATAATAATAATAATAATAATAATAATAATAATAATAATAATAATAATAATAATTTTGCTATAGGGATATATAGTTATAACAATTGGTTCCCTGGGCTTTTAACTGTACAATTTTGAACTGATTCAGTCTTTCTGTTGTTATAATAATAACTTATATTAAAAATTAAAAATGAAATAAAGTAGTTTCAGAAATGTTACATGCAGCAGCTAGTGTTCCCATTTCACTTCTAATCCACATTAAAGGCCAGAAAATTGACTTCCAAGGTGTCTTTCCCAGCACTGAATGTGGATTAGGCATGGAATGGGAACACCAGGATATGGCAGCTAAGCCCTTCTAAGCCATTTTGGAGATGCTTTTAAAATCAATATTGTGTGTGGCTGTATCCCTTGTAAAAGTATTTGGCAACTTTGCCATGTCTAGAAATGAAATTTCCTGCCAGTCTCCTGGGTCCATTTACTATCTTTCCTTTAAAACTTTCTCAATCCTACAACAGGGCAATCATCTCTAAATTGGCTTATCAAAGCTGTAATCAGACACCATGAAAGGTCAACCTCAGGGTGAATTTGAGATTCAAGGAACAAAAGCCTCTGATTCTGTACCCATTTCTCAGACAGGAATTTTCTTTCTTAGGGCAACTCACTGATTGAGTCAAACTGGGGGGGGAGACTACACAGGGTCCTGTACCAAATCTCAACACAGAAACGCTTGCTATGGCTATTTGACCAATCATGGTCATGGAAACCTGATCCAGTGGAGGTCTATGAATGGTGAGCTGGCAAGATGAAGATGAGAAAAAGAAAGCAAGGGGCACTTGATTTTCAGATTGTGATGCACATTTTTCTGTGCCAAAGATGGAGCAATCCTTTGAAAATGGACACCCAAAAAACATTCTGTGTGATTGCATTCCATGTCTCCCACACTGCCATAAGATACCACACAAAATAAATCTTGGCAGAACTGCATATATAGCCACATAAAGATTGAAATTTTCTTGCACGGTGTTTTTCTTTCCATATATTGATTGGCAAGACTATTTTTTCCCCTCTCTCTGGCTCTGAGGGCAAACAGTTTGGAAGCTCCCCTGCCCTGAAAGTCTTCTCTGAAGAGACCTTCTCTTCTTGTCCTCTGTGCAAAATTCATTACAAACATCATTAAGGATAGAAAGACTTTCCCTTAATTAAGAACTAAAAGGCCTCATTTCCTAAAACCAAAAGCTTGTGGCAGGTCAAATCGATCTCATCTATGTCGCCAGCTGAACACATTAGCACAAATTATTGATTATTCTAGCAGTAATGAGCTTCGTTAGGAATGTAGGCTTTACTCAACAAGAGCATCTCTGAGTTTTCAAAAAAAGAGTCCATGATGCATCTATTTACTATACAAGAAGCAGTAGGGTTTGTTTTCAAAAGTTTTTATTGCCTGCATATCCGTCTGTTCAAGATATAATTGCAGTCATCAGAAGGGTAACTTTCAAGTCATTATGTTCTCCTGTGCAATTTCTTTTGAATGTTAATGATGCACTTATGAAATGGAAGCAAAGCCAAAAAAGAGATAAATATATATATTTAATGGGCATTCAGGCAGTCATTACTATGCTTAATCCTGTGCACTAATAAAGATTTTGATTGTTTGAGTGTGCAACTCCTTCGGTAGCCGAGTGGGATGTATAGTGTTGTTTGTTTGAAAACCCAAGGATTGCAGAAGTACAGAAAAGTATTTGGGTGGCCTGAGAAAATCCCAAAAGCTAATCAGTTTGTTCAGTAGCATATTGTATGGAATTACCTTTGACAGAGAGCGGAGATGAAATAATTTGGAGGGAGAGGAAAGGAACTTATGCCCATGCTGTGATTCCCTTAGGAATATTAGGCCCACTCTGCACTGGGACAGATTATATCCCAGAACAGAGACATATAGATTAGAGATGTACATTAATTTTTTTTGGCATTGGATTCGAAATGAATAAAATGTTCAAAAATCCATATTCATATGAATAGATTGCATTCGAATGTGGTAAAATTCTATTTGACATTAATCTATTTCTACATATTCGTATGAACATTCAATAAGTATCTGATACAAACAGATATAAATAGATATGTATCTGATACATTTCCCCAGCTTAATGAATGTCTGAACAACTCGTACGACTGTCCGGAAACATTCGTATTCATTTGAATGTTAGCATACGAATATTGTAACATTCTATTCAAGTTCAAATATCCAAATTCGGCCACATTTGGCCAAATTTTGAATGTTACAAATATTTGTGCACATCCCTACTGTAGATTCTGCCCAGGGCCTGCCATATTCTGCACCAGCACATGGATGGCATGTCCCAGTTCCAAGACATAATGTTGAATAAGGCCCAATGCAGAAAGGGCCACACTATTCAAAGCAAGGAAATTTCCTAAGCTTTGTTTATTAGGCTGCATTCACACAGCATGTGATTGTTGGACATCAGAGGTGAGAGGCATTCTGTCTTTATGCCCCATATCATAGGAACATAAGAGGAACCCTACTGGATTGGGATACCACCCACCGAGTCCAGCATCCTTTCTCACACAGGGCCCCAGCAGGAGCCATTTTGAAGAGATCTAGGGGCCTCTTGTCAGGATCCTAAACCTCATTTGACTGTTTAAATTTGAATGTGTAGGCATTCTATTTGAATTTGAATGCCCACATTCAGTTGAATTTGATCAAATTTTGAATGTTTAGAACATTTGTGCACATTTGGATGTTTCCGGTGTTCAGGTTTGTTCAGGTTACTCTAGGTCAGGTTACTCTAGGTAAATTTCTGGGAGGCCACATTTCCTTGTTATACTATATCACAACATAAAATATTAATTTGGAAAAGTTTAAGAAAAATTATTTAATCCTTTTTAAGTTAATTTTTCAAAAATAAAATAAATCCATTAAATAAAATGAAGGTAGAATGCCAGCAGGGGTAGGGGGGGCTCCCATTGTTTTGCACTGAGTGTCATATGTATGACTACCTAACCACAGGCAGAAGTCCTGTGTCTCTGCTCAGTGAAATGAGCTCCAGGCTCTCAGGGAATGTGTCTCTTCCCTCAAAGCCAAGGTAGCAGACCTGAGAAGGGGATGGAGAGCAACAGGACTGAGGGTGCTGCCTCAGATTGTGGAAGCCTCAGCCAGGGAAGACTTCAAACCGAGGAAGAGGGACTGGCTCCCTTAGTTGGGACCCCTTAGTGGATGTTCCTGTATCCTCTTGCACCGAGGATACTCCTCCACAGGTAGGAATAGGAGGGCTTCTTGTAGTGGGTGATTTGATGATCAGGAATATAGAGAGCTGGGTTTGTGATGGGCGTGTTGACCACATGGTGACTTGCCTGCTGGGTGCAAAGTTTGCAGATATCATGTGGCATCTAGATAGGTTACTAGACATGCCGGGGAGCCAGTGGTCATGGTACATGTTGGTACCAATGATGTTGGGAAAGTGATATGTAGCATCCTGGAAACCAAATTTAGGTTGTTAGGCAGAAGACTAAAGTCCAAGACCTCCAGGGTTGCATTCTCAGAAATGCTACCTGTTCCATGTGCAGGACCAGCCAGACTGGCCAAGCCTAGGAGCCTTGATGCATGGATGATGCAGTGGTGTTGGGAGGAGAGGTTTAGATTTGTTAGGAACTGGGGAACATTTTGGGACAAGCCAAACCTGTACAAAGAGGGATGGGTTACACTTGAACCAAGATGGAACCAGATTGCTGGCGATTAAGACTAAAAAGTTTGCAGAGCAGCTTTTAAACTGATCCCTCGGGGAAAGCCAACAGGAGCTGGGCAGCATCTGATTTGGGAGAGTGCACCCTCAAGTGAGGAGGGCTGGAAATATGCACATAATGCTGAACGAAGTGGGGGAATAGTCAGTAGTATGCAAGCAGAACGATGCAAGGGGCAGTATAAGGATTCACATGTTTGACAGCAGAATTTGGACCAGAGGAGGGAATATAAATGTATATATGCAAACACCAGAATCCTTTGAGCTAAAAGAGTTATGGATAATAGGATTGATATTATTGGTATAACTGAAACCTGGTGGACCAATGAAAACAAATGGGATACAGTCATCCCAGGTTACAAACTGCACAGGAAAGACAGGGAAGGGTGACATGGAGGTGGTGTAGCCTTGTATATTAAGGACGAGATAGAATCTTACAAACTGGAATATCTAGGTGAGTCTGACAGAACCAGCGTGGGTAAAAATACCAAGCCAAAAAGGAAGCCTAACAATACAGAAATGCTATCACCCTCCCAACCAAACACCAGAAGGAGATCAACAATTGGAAAATGAGGTAAAGTATCCCAAAAAGATAGGGTAGTTATAATGGGGGATTATCCTCACATAGACTGGGTGAACTCCTGTTCAACTCAGGAAAGAGAGAGAAAATTCCTAGACCTGCTAAATGACTGTTCCATGGAGCAAATGGTCATGGAACCAACCAGGGGAAAGGCAGTCCTGGACTTGATCCTAAGTAATGCTCAAGACCTGGTACAGGATACTGTAGCTGATCCAATTGGGAACAGTGACCACAATGCAATAATCTTCAACTTAAATACAGAGAGTAAGTTCTTAATAAAGTCTAACACAGAGACCTTAAACTTTCATAAGGGAAACTTCCCCAAACTGAGGAAATTAGTAAAAAGGAAATTAAAAGGGAAAGTTAGACAATTCAATCACTTAAAAATGCATGGAGACTACTTAAAAACACAACAAGAGTGCATACCTAAAAGAAGAAAAGGGACATCTAGGTCCAAGAAGAAACCAATGTGGCTCACAAGTGCAGTAGATGAAGTCATTAAAAACAAAAAGAGTTCATTTAGAAAATGGGAGGCTTGTCCTAATGAGGAGAACAGGAGGGAACATAGACACTGGCAACACAAATGCAAGATGGCCTTTAGGAAAGCTAAGGAAGGTTTTGAGGAGCACATTGCTAAAAACATCAAAAGAAATAACAAGAACTCCTATAAGTATATCAGAAGTAGGAATCCAACCAGGAAAGCAGTTGAACCATTAGAAGTAAAGGACAGAAAGGGATAATTAAAGAACACATGGCGATTGCAGAGAGACTAAATAAATTCTTTGTATCTGTATTTACGGAGGAAGACATGCCAGTAGCTAAGCCAGTATTTTCTGAATAATTAAACTGAACAGAGATAACCAAGGAGGTGATCCTTGCCTGTCTTAACAAGGTAAATGTTAACAAGTCACCAGGACCAGATGGTATTCATCCAAGAGTCCTTAAGGAAATTGCTGACCTTCTAGCAAAAATATATAATCTTTCCCTAGCATCAGGCTCTGTACCAGAGGACTGGAGGGTAGCAAATGTAACACCAATCTTCAAAAAAGGATCCAGGGGTGATCCAGGCAATTACAGACCAGTTAGCTTAACGTCAGTTCCATGTAAAGTGATGGAAACCATCATTAAAGACAAAATTAGTGTGCACATGGAGAAGCAAGCATTGCTGAACAAAAGTCAGCATGTCTTCTGCAAAGGTAAATCATGCCTCACAAATTTGTTGGAATTCTTTGAGAGTGTCAATAAACACATGGATGAAGGTGAACCAATAGACATTGTCTATCTGGACTTTCAGAAGGCTTTTGACAAAGTGCCACATCAAAGGCTACTGAGTAAACTCATCAGCCATGGAAGAAAAGGACAGTTTTTGCCCTGGATTTATGACTGGCTTAGGGGCAGGAAGCAGAGAGTTGTAATAAATGGCCAATTCTCAGGGTGGAAAGAAGTAAAAAGTGGGCTCCCCCATGGTTCTGTGTAGGGAATAATGCTGGGAATAATTAGCAAGGGAATAAAAAACAAGTCAGCAAGTGTCATTTTGCATTTTTATAGATCTACAGTGAGGCCACGCTTTGAATATTGTGTACAATTCTGGTCACCACACCTCTAAAAGGATATTGTGGTACTGGAAAAGGTGCAGAAAGGGGCAATCAGAATGATTAAGAGTCTGGAACATGTCACAAAACCAGGCTGCAGCCTCTAGGCCTCTTCAGTCTGGAGAGACGGCATATAATTTAAGAGGGGACCTGATTGAAGTATATAAAATTATTTTCTCTATCACATAGCACTAGAATCAGGGGGCACTCTATGAAGCTGATGGGTAGGAAAGTCTGATGCAACAAGGGGAAGTATTTCTTCACCCAGAGGGTCATTGGTTTATGGAATTTGCTGCCAGAAGAGGTGGTAACAGCTACCAGTCTAGATGGCTTTAAAGTTGTTAGACAAATTTAAGGATGACAGATGTATCAATGGCTACTAGAATGAGATAGCTTAAGTCCTGTGAGTAACCTTGCATTTCTTTTTACACAGTAGCTACTTTTTTGTGTGAATGCCTCTACTAGTCCAGCTTCGATGATTCCCTTATCCACTTTATGGAATAGGGCTAATGATTGAATTATATGTATATATGCTTTTGTTTTATGATATTTGTATTATCTGATCTGTATGGCGCAGGGAAGCAGGACACTTCTAAGGCCATTTGCTGGGATTTGAGAACAGGGAAAGGTTTGTCTGTGCCTCTGCTTGAGATGCCCATGAGCCACTGTGTGAAAACACTGTGTGTGATAGGATGCTGGATTAGATGGGATATGGTCTGATCCAGTAGGGCTGCTCTTATGTTCTTATCCCTACTCTGGATCAGACTGTGTCTAAAGCTGATGGGGTTGTACCAGCAGGAGGCAGAGCCCAATAAATCTGCATTAACATGTGGATGGGTCCTTAATCTGGATTAAGAGCACCTGAAGAAAGGGCCTTAACACAGATCTTCATAGTTGAAGCCAGAATGTTTACACAGGACCTAAAATTTAGAGAGTCCAGAGCTGTAACAGTTTTTAAACACAAATTAGTTTCTAAAAACTGTTATGGAACTGAATATTTTCTTTAAAACCTGTTACAGCTCTGGACTCTTAAAACAGTAGCTGTTCAGATGCTCAGGTACTGCTTTCAACAAGCTAATGAAATAACATGAAAGTTCTGAACTGATTCCAAGAGACAGATTTGGAGGGGCAGGAACAGGGGTGGGAAGTAAAGAAAGCTTGTTTTTCTGACACATGGAGATGGTGTCTGTTTCATGAAAATTCAAATTCAAATGTTTGTCAGATGGCAGAGAAATACTTCCAGTTTTATATCACTGAGATTGTTTTCAGTATGGATAAGCAGCAGGCATCAGTTAGCTAAATGACACATCAAGCCTCTTTAAAAAATGTATTAAAATAAAATCTAGGCAAAGGAAATTTAAATGCTGATCAATCTAATCATTGCGCGCCTCTCACAGTCATGAACCAAGTGCCAATAAACGATCCTCCATCTCATTTTAGAAGTATCTAAAGGGTCCAAGTCATTACAAAGACATTTCTGCCCTTGGAACAAGAGACATAAAAAACACACCTCTCCATCTTCATTATTTAAATTGCAGAGGAGTATTTTCCTTTTTCCAAGGGAAACAGAACAAGGGGAACTATATAATACTCATACGTACAGTTTTAAATAGAAACCCATATTATAGAAAATGATAAGGCTAAGATTCATTAGAATGAGATAAAGCTACACAGAGAGGGGAAAAATATTGTACTCTTGTTCTAAACCGTTTGCAAGGATTTAAAAAAAATAAAATTCAATGCCATTTCTCAATGTCATTGAAACAAAAGATGATATATATATATATATATATAAACTAGTAGGCAAATTAGATCATGCATCCCTGTGTGATCTATCACTTACTGGTATTCTATTGTGCATCTCATCCTCCTCAGGGTACCACCATCTTCAATCGTGTGCCCTGCACGATGGTGGATGTGCCAGCAGCATCGCTATGATGATGCTGATGCTGTGCAAGCACAGTCAAGTCTAGGGTGGCCAGGGGTGGCAGCATGCATGCCCAGCACCTCAGATGTCCCCCGTTGCACTGGAAAAGGTGCAGATGGTCAACACTGGGCTAGGGATGTACACAAATCATTCAAAATTCAATCAAATTTGATTGAATGTGGACATCTGAATTCGAATAGAATGTCTTCATATTTGAGTTTAAACATTCGAATGAATTTCAAATGATCCAAAACATTCATTCGAATATCATACATATCTGTATGCATTCACACTTATGATATGGAATGAAAAAGGGATGCATTCTGAATATTCATGGACATGCCTATTCTGCTCTCCTCCATTTTATTCACACAACAACCCTGTGTAGCAGTGACTGGCTTAAGAGCACCAAGTGAGCTTTTAGAGTCAGGTAGTGGTTTGATTACAGGGGGTCCTGAGTTCTAGCCTCGCAACTCATGCATGCAAATTTATACCCCACTCTCTGTGCCTTCTTGGATGTACAGTGATGCCCTTGAAAGGTAAGTGAGACCCAGCTAGAGATGGATCTTACCCACATACTCATGGCACCCAACTAAAATCTCCTTCATATAGATGTTCAAAAGCCTGAGATAAAACTGTCTCCTGAAAAAATAAAAGTTAGTTCCCAGGGACCTGAAGAGAAATTTCCCATGACTGCCCTCTAGTACTGTCCTCAAGCTGGCATGTCCCCTGTCTTTCTACCAATTAAGTCTTCAACCAGTGTGACCAAGCTATGACCCAGACCTGGGGGAAGTTCACACTGCATGTAGTGAACTTCACCTGCATGTACAGCATTTGCATGTTAAACCACCACCACCCCATGTGCCCAGACACTCATCTGACATGCCAGTGTGCTGGCACGGCATGCTAGATGACCACCAGCACGCAGAAGACATGTGAATGTCCTCTCTGGTGGCTGGGAAAGGTATGGTTTTGGATGCATATGGTTGCAGGATTTCCTGCACCACCACTAGTGAACACTGGGGTAGCTTCTGGGATGGAAACAGCTCCTGGAAGTACAGATGGTGCTACTCAGAAGCTACCCCCAATTGACCCCTGAAGTCAGAAAGAAATTGATCTAGATAATCAGCTTCCTCCAAGCATGTTTGCAATTGAGCTGGCATCATCGTAATGCTGCCCAAAAAATTGACATTAAGAACTTCATGGTGGAGGGTATTCCAGAGGGGTTCTCCACAAATACGTCCAGATTCTGAGATTTGTGGATGGATCAGATAGGACCCTATTCGAAGGGCCCTATCCATCCATGAATCGGATAAACATGTATCTGTAGATGCTTCAGTAGAAGCTTCTAAGGATACTGGATTACCCTGGGGCCTCCACCGCTGGGCCAGCCTACCACAAATCCCCCCCCCGGGACCCACTTACCTGCTCCAGTGGCTTTCTGGTCTCAGAAGGCCCTGTTTCCAGCTTCTGGAAAACCTTTTGGCTTTCCAGAAGTCCTGGGAAGAGGCTCTGAGTGCTGCCCGAATGCTCCTACCCACTTCCCTGGAGCCCCCTTACCTTTGGGAGCAGTTGGGTAACACCACATGCCTCTTCCTAGGGCTTCTGGAAGGCCAAAAGGCTTTCCAGAAGCTGGAGACAGGACACTCCAGTGGCAGTTCTGGCTCTGGGTGGCGGCTGCGCAGCGGCTGCAGTGTAGCTGCAGCAAAGCGAGGTAAATGAGAAGGGGAGGGGGACGGGAGGGGTTGGAATGGAGGGGTGGGGGATTTGTTCTGGGCATGGATATTCTATAGCATATCAATGCGCAGATCCGAATACCCCCACATCCATGGGGGGGGGGTATTCGGCCGGAGCCAAATTTGGTGGCTCGGTGGCTGGGTGAATGCCTAATTCAGAGAATCTGGAATGTACAAACATATGAAAGAAATACTCTTTTTACTGGAGTCTATGCATGGGAACAATGTCCAAAGCATAGATTAGAGTAAAAATTAGACTCCCTTTCCTATGCTGAGTCTTCATATTTGAATGTGGCTGATGGAAAATGGGTATTTGGTAGCCCAAATACCAGCCTACCTATACAATTCAGGCATGTTGGCTGATCTGTTCTTTTTTGGGGAGCAGGGGGATTAAAACTTTCTCCTTTTTTAAATGACAATATTGTTTTTTTAGACATTTTGTTCTCATGATGATCGTGATCATGGCTGGTTTTCCATTCTGTATGTTTACTATGCTCCACCTTGTTGTCTTTAGGGAATGGAGTGTAGGGTAGAAATCTGAGAAGTAATAAACTTTTTTAACTTCTGATTTTTTTTTAAAAAAATGCATGTGCTGGGTGTTTTACGCCCATTGTAGGATAGAAATCTGAGAAATAAATTTTTCAAATTTCTTATTTTTTTTTTCATTGCATGTGCTGGTTTGCTACACGTCTTGAGACCCTTGCCTTCATCAGTCTAAAGTACTGTACTTAAACTAGGCTCTTCTATACGTGCAGAATCAGCTTGATGATGAGAATAGGTGTGGGTAACTTATTTTAGATGAATCTGCTCATGCATTACTTCACTGAACACTCCTGGGCAAAGTAGAAAGCCCATTCTGAATGAAGCATCCTAGAATTATGCCATAAAGCATATATTCAACTGCCATCAGTTGAGTATTTACTTCTTCCAAATTGGCGAAAAAGCCCAAAATCATGAATGGATGAACACATTAGGAAAGACCCCGAGCATCTGTAATTCATGGTAAATGCTATCTGGGCTAAGAGACTGCTTTATATGGCCATCTGTTCCTAAATAACCATGGCATTTAAAATTCTGTCTTGAAAAACTGCATATTATTTTTCCCCCTTTACATTGTTGACAATAGGTTTGGTAGTGTGTGATGACTCTTCAAGCTTCCTGGCTATGAATTAATATAAAAGAAAATTGCTTTTGTTTTATTCTCGTAACTTTCTTAGTTATTTTCTATTCCTGGTCTAGTACTTCCAGCTTGCTAAGGGGTTTGGGTGGTGTGTGTGTGCGCATGCATGTGTGTATGTATGTGCATGCATGTGTGCAAATGCACAAAATGTGCACAAACACATCTATCACATACATATAGCCAGTAGATAAATCCATGGTCAATTGAAAAGAGTGTTTTAACACTTACCCAACTGTGACAGCCTCACACGGCATAGCGCCACCTTCCTATGGAGGCCATCCAAATCCTCCATAGCTGTGGAACAGTAAAAATCAGACACTCCTGGTAAGCTCCCAGATGAAGCGCTTGCAACACTTGCTGGTGCAAGCGCTGGACAAGTGTGATGTGGGGCAATGTGGGTCTGGCTGTGCAATCACACACTACATTGCCATCACCATATCAATGGCCCGGTGTGCACCAGAAGTAGCATTGGCTGTTGCTTTACCAATGCAGATGGTCCAGGATGAACCATCTCCACTGCAAGGGCCACTAGGTATATTGAGAATGGTGTCAGCGCTTGCAGTGTGAATGTTGGCCACCATCCCTGAACTTAAGTATCCCACTGAAGTTAAGTGTGAACAGGACCAAAATTATGATGGTTGGAACAATTTCCGGGTAAAACAGTCATGTTAAAAATACTTTAAAAACTACAAAGGATAAAACTATAAAGAGGGGGAGCTAAAATGACACTTAAAAACAGTCAATAAAAGTCCCAATCTTTAAAAATCCCAATCTTGACACGTGTTTCGCCTACTCCCTGTAGGCTTCCTTAGAAGAAACAAGAAACACATAGTAAGACAGACAATTGGAGGTGAACTAGAGAGAATCAGTCAGCTGCTACTATAAGGCTTATAGGGCTCATGAGATCAGGAACAGGTGCCAGCTCCTGCAGTTTCTTCCTTCTTATTTAAGACAACAGTGGCGTTTTGACCAGGATTGTCTGTCAAGGCCTTTCTACATGTTTTTAAAACTGGTAACCAGGCATCCAGTACTCCCTTGACCTCCTCCTTTCTATTAAAATGAAACAGGTGCTTATAAATCTCAATGGCTTCTCTAAAAATCCAAGGATAAAACGATTGGGTGGAGGAAAGGACTGTAGTATTGTTAAAATCAACGTGATGACCAGTCTTCATTACATGTTCTGCCACTGCAGACTTATCAGGTTGATTGAGCCTGCAATGGCCTTTGTGTTCTTGTATGCGGGTTGCAACACTTCTTTTTGTAGTACCTATGTATACCTTTCTACAGTTACATTGTATTTTATAGACTCCAGCAGTGGAAAGTGGAGGTCTAGGATCTTTAACGCTACGGATCATATAGCTAATTTTCTTTGTTGGGTGGAAAACAGTTTTTATATCCACGCCTCGGAGTATTCTCCCAATATTATCTGTCACTCCTTTTATATACGGAAGGAAGGCCAACTTCTCCATCTGTTTCTCAGCTCCAATATTTGACCCTTCCTTTTTTCTCTTCTTAGCCTTGAGGTTTGTTGCTCTATCAATGTCCTGCATCGAATATCCATTAGCTAGCAGGGCCCTTTACACGTGTTGTTTCTCTTGTGGTACGTGACATTCTTCACATATATGGTCTGCCCTAGTCATCAGGGTCTTGATAATCCCTCTTTTTTGCGCAGGATGATGGTTTGAATCCTTTGTGTAAATATCTGTCCGTATGTGTGGGTTTCCTATATACCTTGTAACCTAATGTCAAATCCTCTTTCCTATTGATAAATACATCCAAAAATGGTAGACCTCCTTCGCTTTCCAATTCCATGGTAAATTTTACGGAGGTATCACAGCTGTTGAGATGACATAAAAACTCATCCAGTTTAAGATCATCATATTCCCAAATTGCAAAAACATCATTGACATACCTCCACCAGATATGGGGCTTGAATTTTGCAGTTCTTAAAGCTTGTTCCTCAAAATGCTCCATATAAAGATTTGCAATCAGTGGGCTTAGTGGGGTACCCATCACCACACCATTCCTTTGTTCGTAAAGATTTTGTTTCCAAACAAAATAAGATGTAGACAGGCAATGTTGGAACAGCTCTGTAATATCCGGAGGGAATATTTTGTCAGTCAAAGTGATAGAATCCCGTAGGGATACGTTCGTGAACAATGATATAACATCAAAGCTGACTAAGCGTGAATTTGGGGTTAATGTTATTCCTTTCAGTCTCTGGATTAAGTGAGTTGAATTCTTTATATAAGAATCTGTAGGTCCTACCCATGGATTAAGGATTGAAACCAAGTACTGAGCAAGGTCATACGTGGGTGAACCAGTGGTACTAACTATAGGTCTAAGAGGGACATTCTTCTTATGTACTTTAGGTAACCCATAAAGTCTGGGGGGTACAGCCTCTGATTGACATAGTCTCTTTTTGTGTCTGGATCCAAACTTGACTTCCTAATTAAATCATTTGTTTTCTTTACATATCGGGTGGTCGGGTCACGATTTAATTGGTTGTAAGTACCCAGTCATGGAAGCCTTAATTTACGTAGGACCAAAATTATTTTTTTTTAAAGGGGGGGAGTTCATTCTGGAATCAGAAATCAACTGGCAAATCAAGTTGAACAAATCAAGAAAGAGTCTTTGCCTGCATGTCTTTCCTATTACCATTTACAAGCAATTCAGCACTTTACTAATGCCTCATTTGAGCAAGGTCTTCAACCATATACTGGACATCAAATCTGTTCCTTCTTCCAGGAGAGAAATGTTGATTGTAACTCTCCTTAAGAAGGTTGAGGAGTCAGTCCATCCGTACTTCTTCTGTCCATTCTCAGTCTGACAGCAGAACTTCATGCAAACACCCTTGGAATATTAGCCTCCCACGTAACACAAATTGTCCCCAGAGAGATCTCAGAGGACAAGTATAGTTTTCCTTTGGATATAAAGATTTCCAATCCAGGAAGAAGAAGAGGAAGAGGAAGAGGAAGAAGAAGAGTTGGCTTTTCTACCCCGCTTTTCTCACCCATTTAAGGGGACTCAAAGTGGTTGACAAAGCTTCTATTCTTCTCCCCACAACAGAACACCCTGTGAGAGCTCAGAAGAGAGCTGTGACTAGCCCAAGGTCACCCAGCTGGCTTCATGAGGAAGGGTGGAATTGAACCCAGTATTCCCAGATAACAGTCCAGCTCCCTAACCACTAGACCAAACTGGCTCTTACCAGTCAACCCCTCTTTTCAATTAGAGTAGGCATCTACAAACCATTTACTTCTATTGATCATGGTTCTTTCAAATTCACCGTGCAAAAATTTCTGTTTGGCCATAAATTCTTATCACTAATCAATAGCATGTATTCATCAGTCGCAGCACAAGTCAGCCTTAATGTCCCAGTCCCCTTTAGCCATTGGTACAATTCTCCTACATTAGGGAAGTACATGAATATTTGAATCCTATTTTGCTTGCTGTTCCAGGATCCTGGCCACTGTGGCATTGCCCTTGACCTTCCACTTTACATTAATGAGTTGTCCAGATAACATCCTTATCTGCCCCCTTTCTGCTCCTTCAATTAGCTACTGCTGAAACCATCTCTCATTGTTACTATTGGGCCCAGAATGAGGCCCTGAGATGCTTAGATCAGGGGTGTTTTTCCACTGTCACTAAAAGTACCCATTAAGTACCCATTAATGGGTACAAAAATGCCATTACATACCCATTTATGGAAAAACACCCCAGGACAGCCATTAAGTTCAGGGCTGTGGTCACACCCTCAGTTTAAACCTTTTTAGTCTATCTTCAAGTCTGACTGCCCAAAGCTTTCCATTTCTATCCATTTTATTTGTCGACTTTCCATTGGATAGAATTGAAAAGGTGTGAGTAGTCAGGCCTGAAGATGGACTGAAGAAGGTTTAAATCAAAGATGTGACCACAGCCCTGAACTTAATAGCTGTGCTGGCTGGCAAAGGTAGGAATAGTGGTACAGAACATCTGGAAGGTGTCAAGTTTTCAAAGGACGTGAAAAAGCTTTAAACTATAGAAATATTGTGATTCCAAGCCATGGGTTTTGAACCAGCAAAGATCCCTTTATTTTTCAGTCTACCCCTGGCAACCAGCACTGTATAAGCAGCAATAGCATCACTCACTCAAGAACATGTGATTTACATGTAATGCCAGTTCAACAAAGCTGTTGGAAAGAAGGGCCATCTGGCTTCATTTACCAGAGCAGGATGAACCCTTCTGTAAAAAAACAATTAACTGTAATTTAAATTAAGTCAACATAGAGAAAAAAAAATAAAGAGTATCACCCAAGCCCTAAGAAATTTAGGAACAAGTCCTGATGTTAAATTTCCAGTTTAACACCACTCATTCAATATTAAATTCATTTGAAGCCGCCCAGGTTTCTCACTTTCCCAATGAAGTAGGATAAAAGGACGTAAAGGAAAATGGAATCCTTTAACACACAAATGCTTTGCAATTTCAGAAAGAAGCTTATTCAAAGTAGCTCTGTATTCACAGATGTTGATAATTATCATCAACCTTAAGAGTGTTGGCTCTGATCGTACAATAACAATCAAGCTCAACAATCAGAAACAATCCTTGTTCAGAAGCAGGGGATATGTTTCCACGTACTTCTTATGGCTAAAATGAGGGGTTGCCTTTCATCCTCAAAATATTCTTTAGAAGTCTCTTCTGAGTAGAGATGTGCACGAATGTTTTTTGACATCCTATTTGAATCAAATCAAATACCCGAAAATCCAATTCAATTTGAATCTTTTAAATCCAAATTTAACAAGATTCGATTCATATTTACCAAACTCGAATCTATTCGTTCAAATTTTTTATTCGAATCTGTACATACGAATGTCGACAGCAGTCAGATGTGCACGTACACATCTTCCCCACATTTGTACACATCCATATGCATCTGTACACAGCCATATGCATCCCATAGTTATCCCATATGCAACCTGTTTTCATCCCGTACAGATCCATACAAATGAGTATGGATGCAGGAAAGATATGAATCTTCAAGTACGCATCGTGTATGAAATCTGCACACGTACAAATGTCCAGATAATTTGAATGAATAGATCTGAAATTCAAAATTCGATTTGAATGTTTACTTTCAGATTTCTGGACATTCTGTTTGAGTCCAAATGTCAAAAATTGGCACATTCAATTGGATTTTGAACGCCTATGAATATATGTACACATCCCTACTTCTGACCAGTTCCTCACAGCTAAGTGTAATAGCAATCCATAATCTGTCAGACAGCTCACATGCAGCAGCTATCAGGCAAGTGCTATGCAATAAAACTAATTTGACAATATTTTATAGGTGATTTTCAAGAACATTAGAAAGAAAGAAAAAGTTGATGCAAAATTAAGGGTAATTCTGCACTGGCCACTTCCCTGGACCAGCAACCAGACAAGGACCCTTCCTTCTGCATGCTGGTGCTATCTAAGGAAGGTTCTCATAATGGAGATGTTTAGGGTTGTGCACAAACATTTGTAAAATTCAAAATTCGTATGAATGGACATTCGGATTCAAATAGATTGTTGGCTCATTCAAAGATTGACATTTGAATTTGAACAGAATGTTTTGATACATTTGTATGAAGCTTTGTTATGGATTCATGTGGAATTCATATGGGAATCTTATGGGATTTGTATGGGATACTTATGGGATTCCTATGGAATTTGTATGGGGTTTGTAGACTCATTAGAATCAACCCTTGCTTACACATCTATTTCTGCTAAGCCGACAGCTGTGTAGTCTCTTGGCACTGTAAAAATGTCCTTGCCTTCAACATAGGGTGGGTGATGGATACTCTTGATATCATGAAGGACTATAGAAACAACTGGTTTATTAAAAATCTGCATTGAGCAAGGAGCTATATTAGATGGTCAAAAAAACCTCTTCAGTTCTAGGATTTCTGCAATCAGGAAGGTTTGGCTTAAAAAACAAAATATAAAAAACAAAAGGTCTTTTGTACAAATTTATGAGGTTCCTAGCTAAATATGTAGGAACTAAATATGTAAGAAACAATCCTGTTGAATTCTTGCAGAATATGCTCTTTGAATTCTTTAAATAAAACCCTAAGAGATGGAAGGGGGGAGGGGGGGAAATTAAAAATCAGGTTACATGCATAGTAAGTGCAATTCTATCATTATTTTGGACATTGGAAGAGTGTATTAAATATGCATCTGGATCTTTACCATATGCTGCATGTAAAGCAGATGTTATGTAGATCATTTGCAGAAAAATGTTACCCTTAGGCTCATTTATAGTAATTGGAAAAAGGAAGGGAAATTGTCCCTTTCCTGTAGAGTGAAAATGAAAATCAATATAAACGGTGACTATTAGCCAATGGGTTGGCTGCTGACAGGACATCCGTTGTTTTCTACTTTGCTTCCCCCCCTTTTGAAAAAAATATACAAGAATTGCATGCAACAACAATAAATGCAATCTGTACAAAAAAATTCACAGGTTCAGCAGTCTCAACTAAATGGAATTCATACAGACAGAACCCTCAATGTTTTAAAAAAGCAAATGGTCATATGTAGGCTCTCACTGCCAGTTTTAATCTTATTTGCAGCAGTTTGGGGGCTGTTGCACTGCTTTCCAGGTTTCTTCTGAGAACCTAAGCTTTTGGATATTGCTGTGATATCCATCTTCAGAGGATTTGGCTTTTGGAAGGTCTGACTGACTAGGGATGTGCACAAATGTGTTTTTTGACATCTGATTCATAATGAATCAAATGTTAGACAATTCATATTCATATGAATACACCCTTTTGACTGTAGTAAAATTTATTAGATACAAATATATTTGTACAAATTCATAAAAGTATCTGATTCAACCAAATACATATTGCATACGAATGAAGACGTATCAGAGATACGTATCCAAGATACGTATCCAATACATATCCCATAACATGTTCACTCTGTAAGCATCAATTCTGACCTGAATCCACTTTTAATATGCTTTCAATCCATGTTGAATACACTCTAGATCTATTGCAGCTGTGACTGGTGCAGCCACTTTCCCACCTCCCCAATTTAGCGGATGTCCAAACCATTTCTATTAATGTCTAGAAGCATCCGTATTTGTACAAATGTCAATGTACAAATATTGTAATGTTCGATTCACGTATTAATGTCTGAATTTGTACAAATATGTATGAATAATGAATGTTACAAATACCCATGCACATTTCTAATGCTGACTTCTCTAAGGAATGTTTGATACTACTTTTTCTTCTCTTTTCTTTTTTGCTACACATGAACACAGCCTAGGTTTACACCAATCACCAGGTACTGTGCTAATGAGTTGCCTGAATATCCTTGAATAATGGTTGTAGTGGACCCTAATTCACTTTTTTTCTATACCCAAAGTCCTCATCCTCAAAATTCCCAGTCCCTTTTCTCAAGGAGATTTCAAAATAGATCAGTTCATATCCATAGGAGTTTGTTTTCAGTTATCTTTTACTCTGTCCATATATAAACTTGGAAGGCGTTGAGTTTGGGGGCATGAAGCTCTGGGCCTCCCCAGAGGCAAAAGAACTGGGGGTCACATGCTTTGTAGCTCACCATGGCCAAAACCAACTATGGGTTCCTTCTAGGGATGTCCACAATTTCTTTTTTGTATTCAATTTGTGTTGAATTGAATGCAAGGTAATTCATATTCATTCAAATAGATCACCTTCAAAGGAGGTAGGATTTGCAGTTGATACAAATGTTTGTTTGTTTGTTTATCTGTATTACTATCCCGCCCTATACCCGAAGGTCTCAGGGTGGATTATATTAATCTTAGACAGGTCCCTGACCTCAAGCTTACAATCTAAACAAAAGGAAAATGGTGTGGGAGGGAACAGGGAACAGCAAAAAGCAAGCACTTCTTAATTCACTTTTCTTAAGTTCCTACATATTTAGTCTTCAGTTCCAATTCTTCTGTTTGTTTCTTATTGCTGGAATTTTCCTATCCTCTTTACTTTGAATGTTCAATCCCATACAAATCCCATATGAATACATGTGAATAGCATACAAATCCCATACAAAGATTCATACGAAGCTTCATTCTAATGTATCAAAACATTTTATTCAAATTCAAATGTCAGTCTTCGAATGTGCCAAAATTCAATTCAAAATCGAATGTCCAAATTCGGCCAAATTCATACCAATTTTGAATGTTATGAATATCCATGCACATCCCTGGTTCCTTCAAGCCCATATAGGTGCTTGATGTCCCAGCCTGGGTGACTAAAAAAGTTAGCCTGATCTTTCTCTGAAAAAGGATACAGGATAGAGGCAGTTACCAGTCAGAAGCACAGGAAGTGCTAAAACAGTGCAAATGCGAGTAATTACACTGGGAGTAATTAGAATGCTTAGAGGAAACTCAAAAGCCAGATTGTTGTCCTGGGAGTAGCACCGGATGTAATTATTTGGGTGGGGGGAACTGTAAAGGGTTAGCGCAGCATCCGTAACAATTTTTTCCACCCGGAGATTCTGAGAGTAGCTTTTTATTTTTATTTTTAAATCCAGGAAAGGAGTTGAGGGGAAGTAATGACAAACTTTTATTTCCAGGGACAAATGGTTCTGATAAAAATAGGTTGATCTAAGAGAAACAGCTGCAGGATCCTCATTGTTAGAGAGGGGAGGACCGTTTGACAAAAGGCACTGGAAATGCAATGTTTTGCAGCTTTCCTCTTTAATCTTCCCAGCAGGAAATCAAGCAAGGGAATTTAATGAACCAGAGTGGGGAGGGGGGGAAATCCTTAATATTTTGAAGAGGAGAGAAAAGATCTGGGGGAGATGACTTTGTCAGTTATAAAAGGTGTGTTTGAGCATATCACAGAGAAATCCATATTAATGAGTTTTATGCAAACCCTAATTATGCAAATACAAGGGCGGTCTCAGGTATATTACTTTCTTGCACTACTCAACCTTTTCCTGGTAAATCTGAAAGTGAATTTATTTATTTTGGTATGGTTCAATTCCAAGTTCTTCAATTTCCATACAATCAAGAGCAAAAGCAGTTGGCAATTCAAAAAAGCACAGCACAGCACGGAAATGTATTGCTCTGATTTCTCAATGTTTCCTCCGTAGATATCATATGTTAGCATTGCTTCTTGTATTTTGTATCCCACCTTGTGACCTCGGGGTGAACAGCAGGCTATAAATACAATAACAGCAGCAGGAAAAACAGCAATAATGTTCACTTAGTACAACCATTGCCAACCTTGGAACTTGGTCAGAGTTTATCTGAACACATGTTACAACATCCTTTGCTAACCTGATAACTTTCCAGGGTTTGGGATCCTAGCATTGATTAGATTTTCAGGCTGCATCTATATCAGGCCTTTTTGAGATCTTCAGGGCAACCAGGAGGAGTGTTGGGCTAGTGGTCCCCCCACCGTTCAGCCCCTGCACCAACTTGTCTGATGGTAGGAGTGACATAACGAGTAAATGAGAGAAAGAATTCCCATGCCATCCCAATCTAAGGAATTTTCTCTTCACCCACATGAAGATCTAGGGTAGGAGGAGGCAACACAAAGGCCAAAAATGTCCACATGCGCACACAGAGGCAGGCAAGAATACAGTCATATTTTTGGCCATTTCCAACAGATCTGCCTGGAAATGTCATTATTGTGGGTAGTATTGTTACTATGGGTGACAACTGCCAAGCAAAAGATGCAAAATAGGGTTAGTTGATGTCAAGTTCACATCTGAACAGACCCAGCTGACTGTGGAGGAAAGTTATATCTTAGGCAGTTAGACACAGTAAAGACCCATTCTGGGGCAAATTAGAGTCACAAGTGGACACAGCCTCTAATTTTGTGCCTCTTTCCCAGATGGCACTTCATGATTTTCAGTGTGACTCACTGTTTGGGCTGAATTGTATGGAAGCTATGGAGGCTTCCTGTAGCAAATCCCAGCCTAGAAATGGCTGCTATAGCTAATCAACCAATCAGGGCAGTGGAAATTTGGGCTGGTGTGTGTGGTGAACATGGAAGGTGAAGACAAGGAAGGGAAGTGAGGCAGGAGGTTTTAGGCACTTACTTTTTCAGTTTCCTCAGATAGGTCGATCCTTTGAAAATGAGCACCCCCTCAACACATGTATGATAGCACCCTTAGTTTCATCTAACCTATCACAGTATTTGGGTTGTTATACCATGTTTCATGGTTCCACTATGAGCCTAACTTTCAAATATGGCTGTGATATCTATCTTGCAGACTCTAACAAGAAAGGTATCATAGCCGTATCTGAAAGTTTAACTTCAAATGGAAGAGAGCATAGCAGCCCCCCAAACAATGATACATGAAATAAAAATGGTCTATAGGATCCTCTATTCTTTCTGTGCCTCACTTTGATTCTTAAACACAAGTGTACAAGGCAGCTGTGTTGCCATGGTACTTTTTTGTGTGCTTTCTCTGTGTTGCAAATTCTATGGAAACTGCAAGTATGAGAATGCTTGATAAGGATGGTGCAGTGCAAAAGGTAGATCATGGGCCTTTTTCCACTAGGGTTTAGAATCCTTCTAAGAACCCATTAGGAACCTGATTGATACCTGATTGGTAGCAATTGGGAAGGCCCTGTCCCCACCTGGGCCTCATTGAAGGCCCCATCTGCAAGGCCATGTCCTCATAAGGGCAGGGGAAACCCAAATTTAATAGGTCCTTCAGGACCTTAAAACTGGATTTTGTGTGGACCTGATTAAAGGTGTCCACAATGGGGTCTTCAGGCATCTTCAAGATCCAGATCTTTGAGGACCCCATCTCAAAGATCTGGATCTTGAAGATCCGGATCTTTGACTGTGTGTGGAAAAAGGGGGGCATAAATCCCTTCTGTTTCCCTCACCTGGAACCTGAGTACAGAACTAGCAGAGTGTACTAGAAAAGATATGCAGCTTGAAAAACACTGTCTTAGGGTGTGTCCAGAAAGGGTATATAAAACCCAAAATTATCCCAGGACTATATTGGGATTGCCACATGTACTCAAAGTAATCTCAACATAGTCCCGGGACATAGGAGTAAAATCCTGGAATATCACTATTTGGGGAAAAAGAACTTTGAACCAGAATTTCTTGAAATAGCAATATTGCTTTGCCTTGTCTTCTGCTTTGTCCCAGGTTATCCTTCAGGAAAATGCCCACCCATTAAACATGGGGTGAAACTGGGCTAGAAAAACCTGCCGAACACCTAGAGCAGTGATGGCGAACCTTTTGAGCTTAGTGTGTCAAAATTCGCAAGAAAACCTACCTTAACTCGGGTGCTGTGTCACATCTAGAAATATCCATAATTTTGTGATACTTGTAGCTCTAGTAAAAAAAATATATTTTTGATATATGTACTTTATTAAAAGCAAAAACAAATAATTCTTTACATTAGTGACTTTTGTTGCTAAATCTTCAATTGAAAGTTGGTGTTTCATACACTTCAAGAACAAGCAAGCACTACATGTCCAGGTGCCAGGGTGACCATGTGTGTCACCCAAAAGGGCTTGGCGTGTCACCTGTGACACGCGTGTCATAGGTTGGCCATCACCAACCTAGAGGGTAGGTGTGGGCAAAAAGTATTTGTTTTGTTTGTAATTTGTACAAATTTGTTCAAATTTGAACACTCACAGGCAAACTGAATAGAATGTATCCAGAGGGGATATGCATGAATGGGTTTTTTGGCATTCAATTTGTAATGTATCGAATGTTAGAAAAATTGTATTTGTTCAAATAAATCCCCTTCAAATGTGGTAGGGTTCTATTCAATATGAATGTATTTGTACAAATTCTTACGAATATCCAGTGCAAATAAATATGTATTCTATACGTATCCTATACATATCTGATATGAACACATATGTATCTGATACGTATCCCAAGTTTAACTAACTATTCGTATGAATGTCCAGAGACATTCATATTCATACGAATGTCAATGTAAAAATATCATAAAACTCAATTTGTGTACAAATGTCTGAGTTCATGTGAATCTGTATGAATAACAAATGTTACAAACATTCATGTGCATCCCTAGTATCCAGTCTTTGTTAAAGCTTCATAGAAGCTTCAAAGGCCAGGGATCTCCTCACCCCTGGCCTCTCATCCCCTCCCTGGCCATGCCCCCTTACATAGAATCATAGAATCATAGAATGGTAGAGTTGGAGGGGACCTCCTGGGTCATCGAGTCCAACCCCCTGCTCAAGGCAGGATCTCCTAAACCATCTCAGACAGATGGCCATCCAGTCTCTGCTTGAAGACCTCCATCAAAGGGGAACCAACCACCTCCCGTGGCAGCCTGTTCCACTGGTTGATCACTCTTACTGTTAGAAATTTTTTCCTAACATCTAAACTAAATCTTTTCCCCTACAGTTTCACCCCATTGTTTCTAGTCCTTCCTTGAGAGAGTGAGAACAGGGCTGATCCCTCTGCCCTGTGACAACCCTTGAGGTATTTGTAGACAGCTATCATGTCTCCTCTCAGTCTTCTTTTTGTTAGACTAAACATTCCTAGTTCCTTAAGCCGTTCCTCATAGGACATGGTTTGCAGACCGTTCACCATCTTGGTAGCTCTCCTTTGAACCTGCTCCAGCTTGTCAGCGTCTTTTTTAAACTGGGGTGACCAGAACTGGACACAGTACTCCAGATGAGGTCTGACCAAGGTAGAGTAGAGGGGAATAATAACTTCACGTGATCTGGACTCTATGCTTCTCCTAATACACCCCAGGATTGCGTTTGCTTTTTTTGCAGCTGCCTCGCACTGTTGACTCATGTTCAGTTGATGATCTACCAGGACACCCAAGTCTTTTTCACATGTGCTGCTGCTCAGCCGAATTCCTCCCATTGTATATGTGCTTTTTTCATTTTTCTTGCCCAGGTGCAGAACCTTGCATTTTTCTTTGTTAAATACCATTTTATTAGTTGCAGCCCATTGTTCGAGTTTCTCTAAATCTTTTTGAATCCTCTCTCTCTCTTCTCTGGTGTTTGCAATCCCCCCTAGCTTTGTGTCATCAGCAAATTTGATCAGTTTCCCTTCAACTCCCTCGTCCAGATCGTTTATAAAAACATTAAACATAACTGGGCCCAGGACAGAACCTTGTGGTACTCCACTTGACACTTCCTTCCATTTGGATGTGCAGCCATTTAAAGCCACTCTTTGAGTACAATTAAATAGAGTGGCGACCACCATCATGCCCTCCTCCAAGGCTGAACTAGGCCTTCTCAAGGTGAATGCACAGATTTAGAGGTCACCCCCATCCAGAAATCATGGGAAATAATAATTCTTAGATGGGGTGACCCCTCCGCCTATGTATGCACCTCTGGAAGGCCTCGAAGGAGTATGCACCAGCAGCAATGGCGGCAAAAGATTAGTGGGGGGCGAGGCAGAAGTTGAGGGAGGGAATGGAAGGACATTCATTTAACAGATGTTCACACATGAAGGCCAAGCCCCCCACATTCACAGAGGGGGCAGCTTGTATAAAGCTGAATATCCCCCCTCTTCAACTCATGTATATCCCTAATGGGGCCATGGGTACTTGCACATTTCTGGGTATTTTTGTCATTGAGAGAATGTGCTAGGCAAGTTTCTGGGCTTGTCCACAATTTTGTCCTGTTGTCTGGCAGGGACTGGGAGAGCCAATTGTGAGATGCCACATTTTCCTCTCACTATCTAGAGGTAGCCTAAGTCACATGTCTCCTACCCACCCAGATGTTCAGTGTCTTGCTGAATTTAAGCAAGTGTTTTAGATCAGTCTCAGTATCTATTTTATTTAAACATGTTGTAAAATAGATAGAGAACCCCAATATATAAGGAATTATCAGCATGAGAATCACTTGATATTTCTTTGAAATGAAATAGCCAACTAAGGTGAACACCTCTTGGCATCCTAAGAGAAGTTAAACAAATTCAGGGAGCAGAGACTGATTGCCTTTTCACACTTCACTTCCTGTTCCCGGGAAGCAAAGACCAAAATGACACAAGTACGCACTAAGCAACCGCACGTGCAGATGCTCATTGCATATACTAACCCTCCCCCAACCCAACTGGATACGTACTGCAAGAGCAGATGGATACCCAGTTGCCACCACCAGCATGTGTGCACGCACAGAGCCATCGCCAGGGCAACCACATGGCGCACCACATCAGCCTACTTATGCACAACCTCACATGCCCCTCTGCATACCAGGAAATGTAGCTGAAGCATCTAGAGCTTGTTGTTCTTGACTCCAGGCAAAACATTTAGAAGCAGATCCTCCTGCCCACCAACAAACAACTACAAAGCAGGAAAAGGTTTGTCCTTGTCTCTGTTTGAGATGCCCATGAGCATTTGGTGGGCCACTGTGTGTGACAGGATGCTGGACTAGATGGACTGTGGCCTGATCCAGCAGGGCCCCTCTTATGTTCTTATGTAAAGTGCAAAATATTCCAACCTGACACTTTACTCCTATTCTTTTTTTCCTTTTAGCGGTCTGATGTTCCACCCCCAAGATCTGAAGATATGTGTCTATTTATTGATGGAAAGAATCACTTAGAAATGGGAACAAAATTGCTGTAAGAAAACAGCAGACAAATTATGTTCCATCGAGGGGTGGAAGAGAAAACAATTCATTTCTCATTTCCCACAGAAGAAGTAAAACCCAACTATGGTTAGAAAATTACAGTTCTCTGCATTTTGTTGATAAACTTGCCTAACAGAAGAATGTGTGTTGATGTTTATGGTGTTCATTCTTATTTATTGCCTTCTTAAAAACAAGGCAATGTACAGAATAGCAATAAAACATAAACAGGCATCTTTAAAACAAAATATTAAACATATAAAGCAAATATTAGAAACATTATTGAACCTCAATAAAACCAACTTAATTTTATTAAAACGTCATTAAAATGATCAGTGCAGAGCAGTGCGTAAAAGAGGTGATTATATCAGATAAAAATCCATATATGTGGTTAATACTTTAAAAAAGAGAGATTTTAGGGAAGGGCAATTCTAAATTAGAAATAAAAGGTGTTTTTCCACTGTCAGAAAGTACCCATTTTTGCACCCATTAAGGACCCATTTGGGTGTGAGCCAGATGACCCCATTTCCACCACGGCACCCATTTGGGACCCGATTGTTTCCACTGCCGCTGGGGAAATCTGGATCAAATGGGTACTTTCTGGCCTTTAATCTGGACTTTCTGTAGACCCATTAATGGGGTCTTCTGCTAGAAAATCCAGATTAAAGGGAGCCTGTTTCCACTAGAAACAGGCAATGGGGTCTAGAGGAGGCTAGGGGGAGGGGGCACCTATGGGGGGGAGCCCCAAAACCTACAGTTGGCTTCAAAGTCATTTCAAAGCCAATTCGAAGTCCCTTCGAAATTGCCTTTGAAGATTAGCAAAGGTTCCAAAGACAAACCTCGCAGAACAAAGGGAGAACAAAGCAGACTGTTACCTCCCGGCATGGAAAGAGGTGCATATTAATAATATTAACTCGTCCCTGCTCACAAGAAGCTAATTAATATGCAAGCTCTCACAAGGGGGTTGTCTTCAGAGCCTTTGCTAATCTCCGAAGTTGCCTTTGGAGGGACTTTGGAGCCTTTGCTAACCTCAGAAGGCAACTTCAGAGGGACTTCAGAGATTGCACCCCCTGTCCCCCAAACACCTGGGGTGACAGGAAGACCCCTTGTGGGTCAATCCAGATTTGCAAATGGACGCTCCGGTGTTTCCACAGCAGGGAGGCTAGCACCCATTGCTATAGGGTCCTAGACCACCCATGGAAACACATTGGGCACTTCCCTTAATCCGGATCTACTAGATCTGGATTAAGGGAAGTACCCATTCCTTAGATCCGGATCTTCTTAGATCTGGATTAAAGGAGTGAGGTGGAAAAACACCCCAAAACCCCTTTAGTTGGGAATTAATGAAAAATTGGGTATGGGGCAGCATAGAAATGGAAATAAATAAATAAATAAATAAATAAATACAATGTATAAATATATCTAACCCTACTTCCATCATTCTCTCCCTCCACTGAAAGTAGTGTATGAAGCTATTAGATGACAGTCTTCATCTTCAGACTGAGGTTTAAGGATGTAAAAGCATTAGAACTGCTCGAGTGAATTGAACCCATGGCCAGCCAGTTGCACAAGGAAGCTCACTGTCATGGCATAAGCACATAACTTATCTTGGCCCTAGTTTCCCAGCAGCTGGCATTCAGAGGTGCTCCACATCCCATTAACAGAGGCAGAGAGACTACCATTGGGGCTAATATCCATTAATGATGTCCATGAATTAGTCCAAACATTTTCTGAAACCATTAAAGTTGGTATCCAACCTCAGTCAGGATAATGAATCCCTGTCATATCTCCAGCTGACGAGGTGCAAAGATTAACACACTCACTCACACAGAAGAGTAGCAACAACCTGTGGTCCCCATGCCTATTTAACACCTTTATTTATGAAGACTGTAATGTATTTGAATGTATTTATTGTAAAAATTCCCTATGTAATGTTTTCAGTTAGCAAGGACAGGTAAGCAGCAGGGCTTAATTATTCTAATTAACATAAAGGAGGGGGGAGAGAATACTCTGGGAGCAACCAATCAGGGCAATGGCTCGTGCCAGGTGGGAGGTATTTAAGCCACCTGCCAAGGGAAGGAGTCGTTGTTGTCATTCTTTGCTGGGAAGATCTGGGGGTGGGAGGTTTCAGATTATACTGATCTACACCCTGAGGGAAACTTACCTGCATTGATCCATAGTTCTTGGGCTGTGATAAGTTAGGAAGGGAAGACTAGGATAGCCTAGGGCATTAGGGAACCAGGTGTGTGTGTGTGTGGTCCTTCTGTGAACATTGATATACTTAGAACATAAGAACATAAGAGAAGCCCTGCTGGATCAGGCCACAGCCCATCTAGTCCAGCATCCTGTCGCACACAGTGGCCCACCAAATGCTCATGGGCATCTCAAGCAGACACAAGGACAAACCTTCTCCTGCTCTCGAATCCCAGCAAATGGCCTTAGAAGTTCCCCGCCCGCCCCCCAGCCTGAAAGATGCACCTAGGCATTTATTCTAGTAGCCATTGATACATCTGTCGTCCATAAATTTGTCTAACCCTACCTTAAAGCCATCTAGACTGGTAGCTGTCACCACTTCTTCCGGCAGCACATTCCATAAGCCGATGACCCTCTGGGTGAAGAAATATTTGTTATACTTTACCTTTGGAAACCATTGTAACAATAAAGCTTGAGACTTCTATTTTTTACAAAGAAGAGTATTGCCCACAGTGATTTATTAGAAAGCTAAAGAGAACACTACTTTAGAAGGGCTACTATAGCTTTAAGAAGCAGGGAAAGGAGGGTGGTGCGCTCTCTCGCACGAGGCTGAGTGTCGTAACCAGGGGTGTCAGGGTGCAGAGGCAGACACACGCACGCAGCTCTGTGCCGCGGGGTGTTGCTTACTCGGTGTCTAGGTCCGGTCCAAGTTCACGGGGGTCCAGAGTTCGGCAGGTCGGTGAGGCAGTCCAGAAGTCAGGGAAGTCAATCAGTCCAATGGTCAAACACAGCTCAGGAAACACGACAGGGTTGCACGGCTTTGTTTGCAACAAGCTCTGGGCACCGCCTGATTCCTTAAATAGGGAATGCTGCACCGCGCCCAGCCTTCCCCAGGTGCCTGATTCTCACAGCGCAGCACGTGAGCTGCTTCTGCTTACACAACACTTGCAGGCAGGGTTGGGCGCTTCCCTCATCACTTTCACCTGAGGAGTGTGTGCGCTCCGCTCAGGTGGGGCTCTCAGCGCTTGGGCCGGCAGCGCTTGGGCCGGCAGCGTCTGCTTCTGGGGGCGCATCTGCCTCCTCCTCTCCTTCCGAAGAGCTGGAGTCAGAAGGCGCACAAGGAGGCGTGACACTGAGAAGGCAGGGCGGTGCTGTTCTTTTCGCTACCAAGTTTAAATATATTCAGGACTCTTAACAGGAAGAAATGGCAGGGGGGAAACCTGCCTTGGGTTGGGGGAGTGGGCCACCACACAGCCACATTCAGCCACAGTATCCAGTAACAACAAAAGTCCAACTTGAAGTACCTTGGGGGCTTGAGGGTTAAATGCATAGTCAAAAGAGTTTCAGGGTCAAAGTTAGCATAAGGTCAGCAATCAATCACAAAGCAAGGTCACAGACTCCCAGAGCTGCAGGTTTACAAGTGTTTATCTGCAACAAAGCTTATCAGAATGTTCTGCCTTAAATAGGCAGGTCAGAGTCATGCCTCCTTTGCCACAGGTTACAGACGCGGATTCTAGCTGATTTGCTCAGCTGTTCATGCTCATGTCTCAGGCCAGTCGGTGAAGGACATCAGCCGCCATGTTCTGAGCCTGAGCTGCTGCCACTTGGAAGTATAGGCTCAGCATCCTCACTACCTGCTTGTATTGAGCACTCCTCATCTTGCCTGGTCAGGTAGCCTGCTTGAGCTTTGATGGGCACCACGACTACCCTTTCATCCTTGAAGGAAGGGGCACTGACAACAGGGGGCATGACAATTCCAAATGTGATGAGTATGTGGTTTTTTAAGAAAATGTAATAACACCAACACACACATGCACACACATAGAGAGAGAGAGAGGACTTGATCTATGTATTGGTAGAACCTGCATGGGTTGGGAACAAGCTATGTTATCAACCTGATCATGCAGTCATCACACCTCTATGTGCTTTTGTTGCACTACAACTGGACTCTTAGGAAACAGAGTATACAGTCACTTGTACCCTTGGAACACCCATTTTACTACAATCATTCAGTATAAATAGCCTTTTCCTGTCTTAATGTAAACAGCACTAGGCAAAGACATTCAAGTCAGGGAACAGAAGTTCCTTAGCTTTGATATTTTGACAAACAGGAGAGAAGCAGGTGTGTGCACACCACCACTGTAGCACTAGACAATACAGTGATCAAAGGCCATGGAAGCAGTCTTCAATGCCTGTATTCTGAGATCCATTGTGTGGAGCTTGCCACTGTTTTATTATCTTTCAGTATCCACTAAAACATGAACCATAATGTGTTAAGTAGCCTTCAGAGATATGCTAGTTTCCAAGAAACAGGAGAAGGCAAAGCAAAACAGAAAGCTTTGTTGATATTTTGTTTCCAAGTACATTTTAATTATGACTGACCCCTCGGGCCAAAAGAACTTCTGCTCCACACCTTCCAAAATACGGGGGGGGGGGGGGTGTTGTCTGTACCATCTTCAGAAATGAGGCAACTTTGAGGGTTATATTTGCATGCACAAATTAGAACCCAATAAAGCTCCCGCAGTATTCAAAATGACACTTGTAAATACCTCCAGGACATGTTTAACATTATTCAAAGGGTTTTTTCCCCCTCTAAAAAGAATAGGACATTTCAAAGAAAAGGACAAATAGCACTGAGCAAGTTCAAAAAGTCAGGTCAAAATGTAGCTTACAAACAATAGCTTGTCTTCACATAGAGATGGCAGTGAAATTCTGGTCTCTTTTTGTCCAAGAAATTGTCATGTTCTGGTGCTTTCATATTTGTCAGCAGGTACATGTTAGCTAGTGTGTTCTGATTCATTATTTTTGGCACAAAAATTGGGCATAAAATATCTAGACTAGGTACAGTGAGCCAGTCTGGTCTTGTGGTTAGAGTGTTGGACTCTTATTTGGTGATCTCTCAGTTCAGTTCCACATGAAGCCAAGTGGGTGACCTTGGGCTAGTAACAGCTCTCTTTCTGAGTTCTCACAGCTCCACCACAGGGTGTCTGTTGTGGCGGGAAAAACAGAAGGCTTGTCAGTTGTCTCAAGGGCGAGAAAAGTGGGATATAAAAACCAGCTCCTATTCCTACTCTTCTTCTTCTTCTTGGCGGATTTGTTCTCAGCAAGTATCATTGTTTATACTTTCATTGCAAAATCTCCTGTAAGTGAAAATCTACTTGTTAAGTGAAAAGCAAGCAAGAATTTCTTCAAGTGAAATTTCTTACAGAGGAATTGCTTTCCACCCTCCATTTGGACTTTCCAGGGTAGAAAGTCCATATATAAAATGGATAGAAATAAAAAGGTGTGAGTGTTGTGATCAGAGGACAGACTGGAGAAGGGTTCGAGTGAAGGTGCGACCACAGCCAGGAACTTTCTCTTAAACCAGTTAAGACTGCAAAACTCAGTTGTGTCATCTGACTTGGGCAGCAGAAGCCAGTTCCTTAAGGCAGGTTGCAGAGTATCAAAGGCATAAAAAAGCAAAAGAAAGCAATGATGATGGTTCAGACTTCATAACTTTGTGGCCCCTAGGCAATTTTTACTTATATAGATAAGTAGACAAGTCTCAATGTTAGGAATGTGCACAAATTATCAGTGCCATTTGGAATTTATGAATACATCTGAATTCCGAGATCCATGGACAGATCGAATAGGGCCCTATTCATAGGGCCCTATCCATCCACGAATCCACGGGCCTCTTTCCAGGCTCACCAGAACAAAAAAAGGCTTTCCGGAGCCTGGTGTCCGGGAAAGCTGCCAGCACACTCACAAGCACACAGCTGACAAGAGGTTGCTCAGCAAAGGCACAGCCCCAAACGACGTCCGAAAAGAAGAAATCCAGAAACAGTCCAAGTCCAGGGTTAACGAGAATCATACAAACAGTCCAGTCCGAGGTCAGGGCAGCCAGAAGGATGGTCAACAGGTATGTTCCAAGGTCTAGGGTTTCCAAACAGTCCAGGAGTCAGATACAGCAGCTTTCTCTTAAGGTAGACAAATAGTTTCTGACAAAGGGCTTGGGCATCTGCCCGGTGTTTTATCTTTACAGTTGAATTCACAGCTGCAGGTGATCCACATGTCTCTGGGCAAGTCTTTTTGATCTTCTTAACCCTTCCTTCTCTGCTCTCCTTTGCTTAAAGCTAGGGATCTCTGGGTTCTGCTGTTCCATGTCTCCCACATCCTGCACTTCTGCTGTGGTAGGGCTGGGCTGCTGAACCCCAGGCTCCAATGGGGCTGGGGGGTCAGAACTAGGTCCTGGCATCACCTCAGGTTCCTCCTGTACCTGAGGAAGTGAGTCCTCCTCATCCTCTGAGTCCTCCTCCTGGCTGACCATGACACCTGGAAAGGTACTTCTGGTCTGCACGCACAGACCCAGGAGTGCCTTAGAAGGAGGCATGATGGTGGCAAAAACAGGTAACTGGGGAAGGGGAGGGAATAGTGAGGTGGGGTGGGGTGGGGTGGGGTTTATTCGTGAGGGTGGGGTTCGGCCAAAGCCAAATTTCCCCACATTTTGTTTGTGTCAAACCAATATGGGAAATGGGCTTCATGCACCCCCCTACTCAATGTGTATACTTCTGGAAGTGGTGACTGCCCATAGGTGCAGCTTCAAGCAGTGGGGGAAAGATAGAAGCTGAAGGGTTCAAAGAGATAGAGCCAGCAACATGTGCTACCTTCTGCCTGGGAAGAGCTGCTTATTAATCTCTTCTCCCACCTTCTTTCATTGCTTTTGAAAGGGGTCTTATCACTTGACACCTGAAATTTATCTCACGGTTTGATTTCCCTGTTCCTGGATGCTTCAAAGCCTGGGTGTTTCATTGCACAGGACCCTTGGCGAAACTTAAACAGGTCTGGACTGGCTTCTAATTGAGAGCCTGATGTTATTGAACAATTCTTGATGGATCATCTTAGAACTTATTGGCAAGCCTCCTGTTTGTTGGAGTCTGATCCCCGATTAACAGTTTGGTTTGGCTCTGCTCAGACTTCAGATGGGGTCATTCCACTCAGATCAAAAAGTGCCAAGAAAGCCTTAAAAAAAACTTTTCCAGCAAAACTCTTCTGCGAGCCAAATCCATTACTCTCAGAACAGGAACAGCATGCTGATCACCAAACTAATTTAGCTCAGTAACATGTTTTCTAGGGTGATTTCTGCTTCCTCCGTTTCTCAGTTCAGCCATAGAGCAAATGGATTTATTAAAGGATGTTCATTTTTAATTACGCCTTGAGAGGGGTTGCCAATACTTTGTATTTTCACTTGGGAGGGAGGGAGGGCCGCCAAGTAGAAAGTCTTTTCATGAATTCAAGGATAAGAAGTAAGGATATGCATGAGTATTCATAATATCCATTACTCGTATAAATTCATACAAATTTGTACATTCGTACACAAATTGAATGTTACAACATTTGTACATTAACATTCATACAAATACAAATGTTTTGGAAAATTTGTATGAATAGTTCAGACATTTGTTAAACTGGGGATGCATATCAGATACATATGCATTCGTACAGGATACATATCCGATACATAGGTGTTTGTATGGGATAGTCATACAAATTCGTACAAATACATTCATATTCAATAAAATCCTACCACATTCAAAGGGGATCTATTTGAACAAATATGAATTTTCTAACATTTGATTCATTACTAATCAAATGCCAAAAAAAAAAAAATTGTCCACCTCTCTAATAAGAAGAGGAGAAAACTCTCCTGAAGCCAAAAGCACAGCATTTCTGGGACCAGCTCAGTACATGATGGCCCAGGACCAAGACTGTGTGGCAAAAGAAGTGAGCAAAGTAGCTTTCGTTTTCCACGGCCAATTCTCCTGCCAGCCAACTGCACATACAGCATCATTTGGGCAGGTGAAAGGAAGGCTGTGGCTGGTTGGTAGTTCCTGTTGCCTTTACTTTTTTTTATTGGTGCTCCTCTTCTTCTATTGGTATTCTAGGTCCTTTCTGCACTGGTTCTTATTCCAGAGTATATCCCAGTAGGGATGTTCATGAATTAAAAATTAATGCTCTTTTCACAACTGAAGAATCATATGTCTGAAAATTTGGTTCATCATGGAATTGTTTGTTTGAATGTGCAAACATTCTCAGTTGTGGCTGAACATTTTTTGCAGGTTTTTTCATCAGTAAAACACTATGAAAGTGCAAAAATTCAATCAAATGTTCATATTCATGCAATGGGAGCATGGTTTGCTTCATTCAAATGTCTGTATGTTCATTGCAATAAGAAAATCTGCAAATATGAATATTCAACTGAATTTTCAAATGCGAATTTGTTTCAGCCAATCACTATATCCCAGAATAGCGACCAGCATGGATGTGAACAAATGTTTTTTGTATTCAATCTGTATTGAATCAAATGCAAGAAAATTCATATTCGTTTGAATAGATCCTCTTCAAATATGGTAGGTACCTTGCACAACCATAGATCTGACTGCATGTTCACAGGGCATCAGTGTTGTCATAGTGACGGTGCTGCTCATGCACGGTCACAGATGGCCCCGCAAACAAAATGGCAGGACCCTGAAGAGGACCAGCCCTAGGATCAGTCACAGGTGAGTGGCCGATCACATGGGTCATGGGGTGCGACTAGTGGGGGTGATTTTTGACATTTGATTCATAACAAATCAAATCTTCAAAAATCTGAATTTGTCTGAATTTGTTCAGACATTTGATTCGGTGTGAATACATTTGTATGTATTCGTTTGAATATTCAATACATATCCAATGATATGCATCCCGTATGCATCCCGTTTTCATCCCGTACATTTCCATACAGATGCATACAGGGTACGTACAAGTACATATAGGATGCATACGTACCTGTACAGATGCAAATGTTAGAATTATTTGTCCAAATAACTTGAGATATTTGTATTCGTTCGAATTTGGAAATTCAAACGTTTGGACATTTTATTCATATATAAGTGTCCAAATTCATCCAAATTTGTATGATTAATGAATATTTTGAATATCCATGCCCAACCCTAGTGACTAGTGCTTGCTGGTCAACATTTGGTGATTGCTCTTGTTTCCTGTCCAGTGGATGAGAAGGGAAATGCAAAATCACTCCAGGACTGTTTTCAAATGTGCGGAAAAACTGGGCATTTTCCATGCTTGCAAAAACAGGCTGTGCAGAGCAACATGAAGGAAAGCATCCCCAGGTGCCTTTGCATGCCAGAATGAATGTATGGAAGCATCAGATAACAAGGTAAATTAGATGCTTTTGCCAAGGTGCTTGCCCCTAGTCTCACCCCTCTCCAGGTTCCAAATGGAAACACAGCCAGTAGCACGTTAATAGACCCTTTCTGCACTCACCTCTCCATGGGTCTTGATTCAAACAGCCAGGCCCTTTGGTTAAAAGGATAGAAAGTTGTAGTCTCACAAGGTTTGTGGCAGGTCTCTGAAAGCTTCAGGGACTACGAATGAAATTTCCTAGCCTAGGAGCCACCAGAGGACCTATTTCAGTTGCATGGTTTGTTGTGCACTGTTAGTCCCAAACACCATTTCCTATTTTTCACCCCAAAAATTAATGATGAAAGGTTCAGGCTAGGAATGTGCACGAATGGAGTTTTTTTGCATTTGATTCAAAAAGGATCAGATATAAGAAAATTTGTATTTGTTCAAATAGATCCCTTTCGAATGTGGTAGGATTCTATTCTATATAAATGTATCCTTATTAATTCATATGAATATCCAGTGCAAAAACATACATATCCGATACATATCTTGTAAAATATCCACCCTGAAAGCAGCAAATCTGCCCTGAATCCACTTTGAATCCTCTCTCAAACCATGTCGAATTCACTCTGGAACCACTGTAGATGTGATTGAAGCGGCCGCTCTCCCACCTGCCCATTTCAAGAGTGTTCCGAAGCTTTGTACACATGTTCTGAAACATTTGTATTCATGCGAATGTCAATATACAAATGTCATAACATTCAATTCATATACGAATGTCCAAATTCATCAAAATCCAAATGAATAATGAATGTTATGAATATTCCTGCACATCCCTAGTTCAGGTTCTGGTGATGTTAGCAAAACCTACAGAAATGAATCTTGAGGAAGTAATTCATAACTAAAATGTCACCAAGAGATGTCACAGAAGAACCAGAGCATCTTCAAAAAAAGAAGTTAATTTAGGCATTTCTCCAAAGAAAACTGAAAAACTTCAATGGGCAAATAATTGCACTTTCATCTCTGAAAATGTCACAAAGCATTGCTGTAGTGCGCCTGTCTTTCCCACTAGAAGATTGCAAAAGGCCAAATCCCTAAAGGTTTTTATATGTTTGCAATTGAAGGCTATTATCTGAAAAACATGACTCCTGGAATAGGAAGGTCATGGTTTCCCATGGTGTGGGAATCCACTTTGGCTTCAAGTTGTGAAGATAAATGAATCATCTTCTTTTCAAGCAAAAGGCAGGAAATGGCTGGTATATTTGCTTTTATTTTCCTCTTTGTTTTCAGTCTTATTTCCCTTTAGAGCTTTTATGAACTGTGCCTGATAGCACAGCAAAGCTGAAAAGAAAAAGACAACGTTGATGATGATGATGGTTGAGATCCAGATTGGATCAGTTCTAGAACAGGAAGCTGATTTATGTTGACTCAGATGATGTCAGCATATTCCAGGGTTAGCCAAACTATGCCATTCCAGATGTTATTGAGCTACAGCATCTGAAATGTGGACTCTTGTGACCTATTTATTTTCCCCAGTCAATATCCACTGTGAAGGAATCACCCTAGCTTATACTTGCAGTTCTTCCTTGAACAGAGTGTGCCATTTTCTTAGCTGTGAAAAGCATCTCAGGCCCATACAAATCTCTTCTAAGGATATAAACCTGGAGGCCTTTTCACAATACAGTCAGTAGTGCATGTGGGGGACCCTCTGTGATGGAGCATCTGCACTTTACAGATACAGCTCCATGCATCCCAGAGCATACCCTAAACAGTATAAATGTGGTGCAGTTAAAACTGAACTACTTGTATGCTAGGGCAGAGCTGGTAGGGCCCTGCAGGCTCCTTCCGCACATCTTCTGGTCGAAAGATCTGCTTGAGGAGCATCTGATTGGAGGCGCAGGATGTCCTGGTGATGCTAACACTATCACTGGAGCTCTGGAGTGGTCGCTGTCCAGGCTGCCATTCACCCCCTGGGTAAGATTCAAATGTTCTAGGTGGATGCAAGAGTGGATGCCTAGAGCATTCTAGTGCTTTGCCTCCTAGGGCATGGAGGCAAAGTGCGAATTTCCCCTATGGTTCAATGTATGTGGGAAAGTGTGATCCTCATCTGATGGGTAGGAGAGTCAGATCAGACAAGGGGAAGTTTTTCTTCACCCAGAGGATCATCAGTCGATGGAATTTGCTGCTGGAAGAAGTGGTAACAGCAACCAGCCTAGATGGCTTTAAAGAAGGGTTAGATAAGTTCATGGATGACAGGTGTGTAAAAGGCTACTAGAATGGATGCCAAGGTATATCCTCCAGACAGGATGCCTCTTGGGCCACTTGCAGGAATTCAAGAGAAGGGGAAGGTTTTGCCCTTTGTCTCCTGCTCGAGATGCCCATAAGCAATTAGTGGGCCACTGTGTGGGACAGGATACTGGACTAGATGGGCTGTGGCCTGATCCAGCAGGGCTCCTCTTATGTTCCTTTACGGAATCCCATGGTGTCATTTTGGTGTTGTGAGGATCCTGCCTATGTTTCAGTTTCACCTACCCTAAATGTACAAGTATAGGAAGGCTCCATTCAGTGCTTTGTCTTTATCATAGTACGAAAGATGTCTCAGTTTTCACATTTGTCCAATTTGTTTGTTTGCAAACAGTTACCAACTGGAGATGCTGGTGATTTATGAGATTGTCCTAACTTAGGTTCTCAATATAGGCATTCCTGAATAAGGACAACCTGTTATCTTCTGTGTGAATTGTTCACACAGTTGCTTGAACACAGAATAGAACAGTACACTCCTCTATACAAGCATGTTTATGGCTGTGATAACGCTGTGTGCTCTGTCGATAAGTAAATAGACCCGATTAAGTGCTTCAGCAGAGCACAAGGGAGTGTATTTACAACTGAATGAAAAATCTGTGTTCCCTCAACAAATATTTAAGATTCATGTGTATACTGTGAAGCTATTACTAGGAGCCAAACAAACAGAATATAACACAGCTTTTGCATTGCTGATGTTGTTTTATAAAAAAGATGATTGCATACAAGAGAATAAATAAGATAATTGTTTTTCATTTATTCTATTGGTTTATTATTTAAGCCACGGGAAAGGTTTATAGCTGAGTGATATGTGTAATTCATAAATAGTTCATTTGTAATAATGACAGTGGATATGTTGAAGATAGGATTAGTGTGAGCCAGTTGGTCTAGTGGTTATGGAGGCAGACACTTACCTGGGAATACCAGGTTAGATTCCGCCCTCCTCCATGAAGTCAGCTGGGTGACCTTGGCTGAGTCACAGCATCATATACCTAACAGGATGTCTGTTGTGGGAAGAATAACAGAAGGTTTGTCAGCCACTTTTGAGTCCCCTTAAATGGGTGAGAAAAGTGGGGTAGAAAAGCTAAGTCTTCTTCTCCTTATTCTTCCCCCACCTTAGATGTTCCAGGAAGATTCACTATATACCAGTGATGGCCAACCTATGACACGTGTGTCACAGGTGACACGCCAAGCCCTTTTGGGTGACACACCTGGTCACCCTGGCACCTGGGCTTGTACAAAATACCAACTTTCAATTGAAGATTTAGCAAATGAAATTCAGTGACAAAAGTCACTAATGTAAAGAATTATTTGTTTTTGCTTTTAATAAAATACATATATCAAAAATATAATTTTTTTACTAGAGCTACAAATATCACAAAAGTATGGATATTTCTAGATGTGACACAGCACCCGAGTTAAGCTAGGTTTTCTTACAAATTTTGACACACCAAGCTCAAAAGGTTCACCATTACTGCTATATACATTATGAAGATTAGTGAAGACCCAACAGTTTAACATGTCCTTTGGCTGCAGAAACAGTTTCCGCTTCCTCCTTTCAAGTACTGTTATTGTTGTGTCCGGACATCACTTATTTATTCCATAATTCATCAATATATTGGTATAACGCACATTTGGAACAACCACTCATTGTCTATACATTGTCAATACTCCAGATTTTAGCATTTCTAGAACAATAGAGATCTTCTTTCCACATTATCTAACCTTTCCAATAATTTCATGTGAAGTACTTACGGGTAGCGACAGCTCAAGTTGTAACTCTTGCTGTACTTCTTGCACAGTAATCCAGACAGAGCTGCAATTACAGAAAAACAGGATATTGTGTTACAATTAGGGATGTGCACAAATATATTTTTGGCATTCAATTCAAAACAAACTGAATGTTCAAAAATCCATTTTCGTATGACTAGATCACATTTGGATGTGGTAAAATTGTATTCGCTACAAAACTATTCATACATATTCATAGAAACATTTGATACATATCTGATAAGAATAGATACGCATCTGATACGAACAGACATGTATCTAATACAAATAGATACGTATCTGATGAACAGATATGTATCTGATATGAGTTGTTATGTATCTGATACGTTTCCTCAGCTTAACGAACGTCCAAACTATTTGTACGAACGTCCAAAAACATTTGTATTCATTTGAATGTTAGCATATGAATATTGATTTGAGCTCAAATATCTGAATTTGGCTGAATTATTATTGTTGTTGTCGTTGTTAACAGAAACACAATATAAAATGACACTAAACATGTCAACTTTGCTATTTCATAATGCATCAGGATATTCCCAAGCTCCTGAGATGATGTTATGTACTGGTGGATAATAAAGTGAGCAGAACCCACATGGACTTTTGTAATTGCCAAATAGTAAGTTTGTCAATGTTGAGCTGTCTTAAGTGCTACCCAAGGTCTTTTGGAATGGTACCCAGTGTGCCAGTCACTACTGGGACCACCATTGCAGGCTTGAGCCAAAATCTTTGAACTTTGATCATTAAGTCATTGTATTTTCTAATTTTCTCCATTTGCTTCACATTGATCCTGCTATAGCAATATCAATGAGCCACACCCTCTTCTTTTCAACAATGGTGATGTCAGGGGTCTTATGTTCCAAAACTTTATCAGTTTGTATTCTGAAGTTCCATAGTATTTTAGCCAGTTAATTTTCAACCACATTTTCGGGTTTATTGTCCTACCATTTCTGTGCTGCTGGCAGATGGTAACTGTGGCATAGATTCCAATGGATCTTTTCAGTGATGGTGTTGGGTCACTGTTCATAGTCAGTCTGCAGAATCTTTTTGCAGCAGCTGAGTATATGGTCAATTGTTCCCTCAGCTTCCTTGCATAATTGGCACTTAATGTCTACAGCTGATTTTTCTATTTTGGCTTTTATTGCATTGGTCCTGATAGCCTGTTCTTGTGTAGCTAAAATCAAGCCTTCAAGATTTTTTTAATTTCTACTACTACTACTACTACTACTACTACTACTACTTTTCTGAACTTATTTTAGAGTTTTTAAAAAATGGTATGGAAATGTCTCGTAAATAATAAATAAAGCACTTATCCACCTTAGTTAATCACAAAGATTACTAGACAGTAATTTTAGAAGAGGTTTGGAGACATTTTAAGTAAAGTAGCTTCCTTTAAAAAAAGATTTTTCCATTAAAAGAAAAATAAAAAGAGATTTCCAATGTTTCTACACACACAACATGCAGTTAGTGTTAATGCTCTTTCTGCTTAGAAACCAGCTCAAAAGCAATGGCACCACTTGTTACAATACACTAAAAACAAGGGCAGAATCGATAAACTCAACAACACAAACGACAGTTTAACTATAAAATCAAAGGGCAAAACAGTGATTCTAGCCCCTATAAAAATCATGATGGAAGAAAATAGTCTTTAATTCACTCGATGTAGGCAAGGGAAGGAGCTGAGGGAATTTCACAAAAAAAGGGAATTCCTGGGTGTCGGAATTACAGATTACATTCATAATCCAAAGTTTCAATAATTCAATTTCTCCTTCAATTTAGAATTTAAAGTGTTATAGGGAAATTCACTCAGTTTAAAAAGCATTGCACTAGGGATGTGTAGAAATTTTGGAGGGACATTCAATTCAAAACAAATCATATGCTCAAAAATCTGTGTTTGTACGAATAGAACACATTCAAATTAAAATTCTATGTGATACAAATCTGTTTGTATGTATTCGTACAAACATTTGATACGTATTCGCTATGAACAGATATGTATCTGCATATGAACAGATATGTATCTGTTATGAACTGATAGTTGTGTATAATGTGTGTGTGTTTTTAAAAGGTGACATTTTGATCCAGAGCAAATCAAATATCCCATATAAAAATCAAAGGGAAGATTCCAAACAGATACTCCGGTCTCCTTTTCTATCCTTTCTTTGCAAACTGGTGTTTGTCTTACAGCGAATAAGAATGCATTGACCGAGTTGACCAAACTACACACAAAAGATCTTTGTTTTGTTTTGTTTTGTTTTGTTTTGTTTTCACTGTAGAAAGTGGAGAATATTTTGCTAATTTAAGTTTAATGGAAAGCAATAGTAAATATACCACCATGGATGTTTCCTAGTGAGTTTCAAGTATTATAGTTGCACTTTCACTCGTACAAGCAATGGGCAGAGAGCATAATGCTTGCCTGAAGCACCCAGGGGTGAGAACAAAAATGGCCCTTTCAGATGTTTAAGGTTCTGTTTGTTTGATTTCCTTTAAGCTGATCTTGCAGTTCCAGCCTTAGGGGGCTTGCTAATCACCCACCTTTGCCCTCTATTTCTATTTATTTCCAATCCTTAGGGCTTAAGGCACAACGCTGTTTGACACTCCTTAATATATGTCTCTGGGAACAGTTTATGTCTTTATCTATTTGACCTGGAAATATTCAAACTGAAGCAGTTACAAGGAGACCAAAGTTTATTTTATTTCATGTAAAGAAAGTAAATAAAACAAGTTGGTTCACTTAGGGCTCACTAGAATTTTCTTGGTTTTTACATTGTAGACCCATGCACCAACTTTTCATACTTAACTTCAGTGGGATGGTGCCTAGCAGTGTGCACGAATGTAATTTTTGACATTTGATTGGTAACAAATCGAATATTTAAAAATCTGAATGTGTGCAAATAAAGAAAAATAAATGTCTGAACATTCGAACTGATACAAATACATTCCTATCTATCCATACGAATATTTGATATTTATCCAGTGATACGAATCTCATACACATCTGTATGGATCATGTTTTCATCCCATATGTATCCATATGTATGCATACAGATACGTGTAAGATGCATACGAATACGTATGCAATGCATATGTAACCGTACATATATGAATGTCTGAGTTATTCATATGAATAACTCAAAATATTCATATACATACGAATACTAAAGTACGAATGTCTGAATTTGTAGGAATTCATACAAATAACAAATAATATGAATATTTGTGCACATCCCTAATGGTATTCCACTGAATAGGGATCTGCACAAATGCTCATAACAATTGTTGTTCAAATGAATTCAGACATTCGTACACAAATCAAATGTTATGACATTCGTACAATGACATTCATCTGAATACGAATGTCTCAGAACGTTCATACGAATAGTTTGTACATTTTTTAAACTGGGAATACGTACCAGATATGTATCCAATACGTATTTGTTGGCATAGGATATATATCTAATAATAATGCATTTGTATATTATCCATACGCAGGATCCACATGCAGGATCCATATGCAAGATAGGTATGCAGGATAGGTATGCATTCGTATGGATACGTATAGATGTGTACGAGATTTGTATCATTGGATATGTATAGAATATTCATATGAATAGATACTAATGTATTCATACCAGTTCAAATGTCCAGACATTTGTTTTTCTTTATTCGTACAAATTCAGATTTTTGAATATTCAAGTAGTTTCAAATTGAATGTCAAAAATTGCATTCTTGCACACCTCTAGAGCTGCCCAAGCAAGCTTGCCACACCCCACTGATGAGCACCATGTTCTCTGCTTTGTTGGTCCCCTCCCCATGGGCTCAGTGAACTGATAGGTCAGGTGGCTCACTCAGCACTGCAGAGGTAAAGCCTAAGCGTTCCTGAGTCTGAACACAACTTCAGCTATGGAGGTTCATCACTTCTCAGCTGAAACTATCTCATAGGATTATTGGGGAGAGAAAAGGTAGCATACGAACAGCACAAATAAACAAATAAAAACTTAAAACATTTGCATATTGCTACTTATTTTAGTTATTAGGGAGTGGTAGAGCATACTGTCAAGAAAGTAGAAGGTCAATTGTTCTATCTCCACCCTCTCCCCGGAAGTAGGCAATGGCAAACCACTTCTGTATTCCTGCCAAGAAAACTGCACAGAGGTATCAAAGCATTCAGCCAGGAGTAGGTCACCACTCAGTGGTAACTAATAACAAGAATTTATTTTTAAAAAAATCCCTGCACGCTTTACAAGATAGTGTATAAAAAGCAAAAGTATTTCCCAAAAGTATTAGAAATAACATAAAAATGAGTAGGCTAGGAAAAATATACTATACACTTGGATGGGATTGGGTACGCCCCCATAAAATTCAAGAACAAGCAACAATTTCCTGAGTAGTCTAGTGACCATTTTGAAATTATAGAACAATACAATACTACAATAGATTGAGAATAAAAATACGAATTGTGCATTTTATATACACTTATTTATAAAAACAGTATCATAAAAATAAAATGAAATACTATACTTGGATTTCCAGATTGCCAACATAAATCATTCCAATCTATTCCAAATAGACTTTTCTCATTTTAGGAGCCCTCAAGGCAAATAAGACAACTTTAGTGGTGACATACAAGCACCTTGTAACAGAAATAGAAGTCTCTCTGCTTAATCTCCCTTTTCTTCTTAACAATAACTCTAAGGTTGGGGTCAGACACAACAAAAAAATGAAGTCCCTTTTCAGTTTTGACTGTCTAGGGCTGTGGCCACACCTTCGTTTTAAAACTTCTTCAGACCATCTTCAGGTCTGACTGCTCACACTTTTTCATTTCTATCCATTTTATTGGTAGTAGGGTGTGATGCCCACACTAAATTTTAGTGCTGGGAGAAGTAATTTTAAAAGTGTAGTGAAGGCGCATTCATTGTGGAATGAGCAACAAAGTTTAAACAGATAGCCTGAGCAGGTAAGGAGGGGGTGAAACCTCCCTAATTAGCATAACAGGAGGGGGAAGAGAGCACTCAACCAATCAGGCGTCGAATTACATCTGGTGAGGGGATATAAAATCTGCCTGCCAGAAGAGAGAAGCATCCATGCTTTGGGGTCTGGAGGGAAGGCGGGTGAAACTGTCTGGTTCTCTCAGGGGAAAGATCCAAGCATAGGTCCAGACCTTCTAGGCCAGGGATAAGGCTAGAAGGGGTAGAAGGAAAAGGATTGTTAAGTTAAAGAACTAATTTGTGTGCCTATGAATTGAAATACTTGTACTCTTCTTCTGAACACTTAACTTGTTTCCAGTTGAAAAGAATAAAGTTTTTTATTTTGTTCCTGTGAAGAGTCTTTGTCAGCTTCTCTATATTCTAACCCAGAAGGGTGGTTACAGTTACAAAGTCCTCTCTCTATAAGCCAGGGAAGCTGAGGCTAAAGTACCGTATTTTCCGGCGTATAAGACGACTGGGCATATAAGACGACCCCCAACTTTCCAGTTAAAAAAAATATAGAGTTTGGGATATACTCGCTGTATAAGAAGACAACACCTGGTGTATAAGACGACCCCTGACTTTTGAGAAAATTTTCCTGGGTTAAAAAGTAGTCTTATACGCCAGAAAATACAGTAAATAAGCAGCCAATAGGCTGGAAACAAGAGTTTTGAGAGTCAGGCAAGTGGGGAAACGAATTAAGCATTGCCGGTGTTTGCTTGTGGGTACAAGGCTTGAACAAAATATAAAACATGCTACCAGAAATATAAACACGCTACCAAGGTTTTAAAATTATAAAAGCCCCTTACAGGAATAAAAGACCGGGGTGAAGAGTGTAAGACGGCTAGCGCTGGGGGATGGGCAGCGCCACATAGGGATATGCACAAATATTCATAGGCATTTGAAATCTGATCAAATGTGCCAAATTTCAACATTCAAACTCGAATAGAATGTCCCAAAATTTGAATGTAGAAATTCAAATCGAATTTCAAATTTTAGAGCTATTCATTTGAATCATTCAGACATGTATATGTGTATGGGTTTATACATGATGCATACTTGAAGATCCACATCTTTCCTGCATCCGTACGCATTTGTACTGATCCATACAATATAACTATGAGATGCATACAGATGTGTATGGATGCATATGGATGTGTACGGATGTGGAGAAGATGCATACATGCACATAGGAATGCTGTTGACATTTGTATGTGCAGATTCGAATAAAAAAATCAAATGAATAGATTCAAGTTTGGTAAATATGAATCGAATCTTGTTAAATTTGAACTTAAAAGATTCAAATTGAAATTCAAATTGAAATTCGTGAATACTTGTAACATTCAATATTTGTACAAATTCTTATCAATTTGGATATTTGGGGCCTTTCCGCACTGGCTCTGGATTTAGAGCCAGATGTGGAACGGATTTAGACCTGGCTTCCGCATAGGGGATGGAATTAGGACCCCTTTGAGGAAGCCGCATCCGCATATCGGCAGGCAAAAACGGTTGTTTTTGCCACCGAAATCCTACCCAGATGTAAGAACTGAAAAAATCAGGTCTTACATCTGCCTTTCCCCCTGAAAACGGTTTGGAAGCTAATGTTTCTGCACCGGAGGGGGAAAAGCCGGATTGCCGGCGCATACCCAGTTGTTAAACAGGGAGAACGCATGCTCCCTGTTTGACAGCTGGCCATGGTGCGTCCGGCTGCCGCCCTCCCTGGCTTTGCCCTGGCAAGAAAAGCGGGCATGACCCCTTATCTTTGCCAGGGAAGCCAAAGTAGAAACCCCCCGCCCCCCCTCCAAGGTTTCACCGCCGGATCGGGTCTTTCCCCTCGGAAGAGAAAGGGCCATGGCCCCTTCGCTTTCCAGGGGAAGCTGCAGCTGCCACCCCGCACCCCACCCATGGCCACTTTTGGGGCGCTTACCTGGTCGCTGGTAGGGCGACTGTGAGAGCAGCACGGCCGGCGTCCATTGAGTCTAGGCGCGCCGCTGCCTACATTTCCCAGGAAGCCTTGCGAGGGTAGCTGGCCAATGCTGGGGCTTTATTGTTCCTTAAGGACAAAATCAATGAGAAAGTCTCTTGCATTGTCTTCAGTTGCCACTGTGATCTGTTCACTTGTGAAGTCCATCCACACACCACTGCTGCTGCCCTAGAGGTCCCTAAAGGCCTCCCTAGAATTTTAGAGGTCCACAACTTGACAAGAAGAGACTAGGTGGCTCCCAGTTGACTATTTTAGTCCCTGTTGGACTATTTTAATCTGGATACAGAGTCAAATGTGCATTTTGGGCTGCTCCTGACAGTAAACCTGCTCTCAAATCCCAGCAAATGGCCTTAGAAGCATCCTGCTTGTCTCCCCAGCCTGAAAGATGTACTTAGGTATTCATTCTAGTAGCCATTGATACATCTGCCATCCATAAATTTATCTAACCCTTCCTTACAGCTATCTAGGCTGGTTGATATTACCACGTCTTCTGGCAGCAAATTCCATAGACTGATGACCCTCTGGGTGAAGAAATACTTCCCCTTGCCTGATCTGACTCTCCTACCCATCAGCTTCATAGAATGCCCCCCGGTCCTAGTGTTGTGTGATAGAGAAAAGAAATTTTCTCTATCCACCTTTTCTATACTGGGCATGGTTTTATATACTCCAGTCAGGTCCCCTCTTAAACACTGTCTTTCCAGACTGAACAGACCTAGACATTGCAGTCTGATTTTGTAAGGGAGGTGTTCCAGCCCCTTAATCATTTTAGTGGCCCCTTTCTGTACCTTTTCCAATTCCACAATATCCTTTTTGAGGTATGGTGACCAGAATTGTATACAATATTCCAAATGTGGCTTCACCATAGATTTATAAAGATGCAAAATAACACTTGCTGGCTTGTTTTCTATTCCCTTCCTAATTATTTTTGTCAACTTTTGTCAAGGCTGAAAATAGAAGGAATTAAAAAAATAGAAAGAATTTTTTTTAAAAAAGCAGATGTTTTTGAAATGTATTTCTGTTTTTTAGTTCCTTGAATAACTGCCAAGTTTCAGTCTCTACAACAAATTTCCTTTTTTTGTTTTTCCTATTTGTGGGAGTTTATGTGAGGGTAGGTAAAAAAACACTGTGAAAAATTTGACAAGAGAACATTGGAGGGAAAGGGATCAGACTGCTGCACCATTGTTTAAGCAAGAGTATTGAGCTAAGGGGAGGTCATGTTAATTTTTTTTAAAAAAATTACACATCAGATTCTACACTGCAGTTGTCAATCATATTGAGTACACAACTAGATAAGAGTTTAAAAACAACAGTGTGAATAATGGATATCTAACCATCATATACTGCATGGCGACTAGCAGGTCACTGAAAGAGTTTTCTCCTCCCCTCTTTTTTCTTCTAAATGTAAAGATGATTTTTTTAAAAAAAAATCGATGTTAAAGAGAAGGAGGGGAATCGTAAGGAAGAAATTAATATAGAAGTTGTGATGATTAAGTTTGCAGTAGATGAAAACTGCTAATATCGATCAGCATTTGAAAACTGTTTGGGGAGAAGAAGGAGATAGAGGAGTATTTGAGCTTCACTGTATCAGGAAAAACAGTTCCATTTGGCTTTGGAGGAGGAGGAGGAGGAGGAGGAGGAGGAGGAGGAGGAGGAGGAGGAGGAGGAGGAGGAAGAAGAAGAAGAAGAAGAAGAAGAAGAAGAAGAAGAAGAAGAAGAAGAAGAAGATGATGATGATGATGATGATGATGATGATGATGATGATGATGATGATGATGATGATGATGATGATGATCTTTCTGGACAGAGCAGCAATCAGAAATCCATCCAGCACATATGCATGAAGGCTTAAACACACATGCATGGAGGTGGTCGCATGCACATGCAGGAATTTGAGGCAGCCAAATTACCCAGAGAACATGTAACTCAAAGTCCTGAACAACAGTATCTTCTCGAGAATGGACAGCACTTTAGAAGCACACATACATGGATGTGCCAGCAGCAACAACAAGGCAAAGTCAGTTCCAAAATTCAGTCAGGGAGGTCAGTTTATCTGAAGAAGAGATCAGGTTTGAAGAGTCAAGTCAGTCACTCCAAAGATCATAAATCAAGTTCAAGGGGTTGCCAGAAAAGGCTTGTTGTATGCAACAATAGGAAATGGCTCAGGGCTGATATATGGGTTGTTGCTGAGGTGTTGCCTGCACAGCAGATGCTTCTCCTGAAGGTGTGATGATCACTGCAGCTGTGCCTTTTCCCTACTGAGCTGACTCACCCCTGGTCTACTGCTAGCCAGGTCTGTTTGTTCTGGAGCAGACCCAGCATCTGCCTTGCCTGTTCTAGATTGAGCAGGTTCCAACCAGGGCTCCTGTTCTGCTTCCACAAATGGGGGCTCAGTGTCTGGAGGTGCATCCATCTGAAATCCCTCATATGAGGCCTGACAGACAGTGCTGGAGCCAGTGCTGTCATTATAGAAAACAACAATAGTAGTGGAGTAATACCCCAAATTGTTGCTTTCTACCAGAATAATGTGCTGCCATGTAGAGGCAGTGTTAAACATAAGCACATAAGAAACGCCCTGCGAGATCATAAAGAAGAGGAAGAGTTGGCTTTTCTACCCCACTTTTCTCACCCATTTAAGGGGACTCAAAGCGGCTGACAAAGCTTTCTGTTCTTCTCCCCACAACAGACACTCTTTGAGGTAGATGAAGCTGTGAGAGCTCATAAGACAGCTATAACTAACCCAAGGTCGCCCAACTGGCTTCATGGAGAAGGGCGGAATCAAACCCAATATTCCCAGACAAGAGTACGGCTTCCTAATCACTAGACCAAAGTGGCTCACAACCTACCTGGTTTGGCATTCTGTCTCACACAGTGGCCCACCAATTGCTTCTGGGCATTCACAAGCAGAAGCTGAAGGCAAAATCTTCATCTGCTTTCAATTCCCTGCAAATGCCCTTCAGAGGCACCCTGACTAGGGATGTATATGAATATTTGTAGGGATTCAAAATCCAATCAAATGTGCCAATTTCAACATTCAAACTTGAATAGAATGCCTCAAAATTTGAATGTAAACATTTGAATTGAATTTTGAATTTCAGATCTATTTGTTTGAATTATCCTGACATTTGTATCTGTGCGGATTTCATACATGGTGCATACTTGAAGATCTGTATCTTTCCTGCATCCGTACGCATTTGTAAAGATCTGTACGGAACAAAAACGGGTTGCATATGGGATAACTATGAGATGCATGTGGATGTGTACGGATGCGTATAGATGTGTACCAATGTGGGAAAGATGCGTACATTCACAAGATTAACCTTTGTGAATATGAGCAAAAGTTGGGTTTTAAGATTCCCAGAATAGGTAACGTATGTAGGACTAGTCTCACTTTACTCCTCTTATTTTTCTTTTTCCAGAGAAGTGCAGATTCGAATCAAAAACTTGAACGAATAGATTTGAATTTGGCAAATTCAAATTGAAACTTGTTAAATTTGAATTTAAAAGATTCAAATCAAATTGGATTTTCAGGTTTTCAATTCAATTTGAATATAATGTCAAAAAACCATTGTGTACATCTCTAATCCTGACTCTCCCTCCAACCTGGAGGATCACCTAGACATCCATTCTAGTAGCCATTAATACACAGAGGCTCAGGTAGAATTGAACCATGTGGCCGATGAAAGTCAAAGGCGATGGTACATCAGCTCACCAGCGTAGCTTATCACAGCCATGCAAAGTCCTTTGGAAGAAGTAGCTTGTACCAGTTTCCCAATACTGCAGCAGCAGCAAAAACCACACAAGTTCTAATGATCAAAAACATTGATTTATTCTTCTCACAGGCCCTCAGCCTCCCTCTGGCTTCTAATTAAATCCCACTTACATTCAACTCTGGCATGTAACCCTTCTGTTTTGCATGAGATAAAACTTGTTGCTGAACCTAATGCCCACAGCCCACATCATTACTTTAACAAAGCTCTCTTCCTCAAACAAAAATGAAAGGGGAGAAAGGAGGCCAAGATTAACCTTTGTGAATATGAGCAAAAGTTGGGTTTTAAGATTCCCAGAATAGGTAACGTATGTAGGACTAGTCTCACTTTACTCCTCTTATTTTTCTTTTTCCAGAGAAGTAGGAATAAAAATTCAAAGGATATAATGATTCATAAGATTATTATTTCAGTAGTTTTGTCATGAATTGAATCTTCCGGGGATTTCTTCATCAAACACCAACCCTGGAAGTCAGTTTTTTATCATTTAGAAAAGAATGTTCTAGTAGGATGGAAAGGAAATGCCTAAGGCTTCCAAATCCTGGGATGTAAATTCTGGCCTTGTGGTGGATACACCGTATCTCTTGAATATTTCAAACTTTGTATTAAGGCTTGCCAACAGAGAATTGTATGTTACTGTACCAGAAATGCTAAAGTCAAAAAATTTATGTAATTTTCAAAAAAAAAAAGGCCTCTCTTTGAAATGTGGGGCAGATCAGTAGTCAGGAATGAAGGATGAATCCACATGAGCATCCCAGGTACCCCCCTGTCCACCTCTAGAGTGGGGAGTGTAAACATCCGGACACCGTGGGGCAGTCCTTGTACATCTACCAATTCCCAACCAACTCCTGAATCAACCCAACAATTTTAGGAGATGGCTTTTAGCTAAGAATGATCTGCCAACACTTTAGACACAGTTGTTGATATACAAGGCCCTTTCTGCACTATCCACATTGTGTGGATTAGTTAGCATAAGTCAGACTGGAGTGGGATAATACCACCCTGCTCCAAGGAAATTTGGGATACGTGAACTGGTCTAAGGACCCTCTTAGACTGAATCCTGAGCCTCCTCATTCATACATCAATGTGGATCAAAGAGGCCCACCTGTCCTGTCTAGAGCGGATGGGACTTGTAAAGCACCCACATATCAACGTGCAAGCAGCAGTGACAAGGTAAAGTCAATTTACCAGGAGATCTGGGGCATATCTGCACTTGGCTTTCTCTGAAAAGCACAGAAACTCTTGTGTGTACTAGTGTCCACACTTGGGAATGCTAGTACACACTGGACTAAGCCCCACAAACCCACAAACCTGTGTGCAGGCGCGTGTCCAATCACCATCATCTTCTTTGTGCTGGCCAGTGTGACTGCACGTGTAGGATCACTTGACATGCCAGCATGCTCGCACAGGACCTCAGATAAGCCCTAGCACTGGAAAAGGTGCAAATGGTCTTGGCACTGGGAGTGAAAGGTAAGGTTTGGGTTGCGTTTGGTTTGGGTTGCGTTTGGTGCACAATTTTGTGCACCACCACTAGCAGACGATAGGATAAAATCTGGTAAGGCAGGAGTCATTTCTGTGTTGGAAACACCTCCTGCAAGTGCAGTTGCTCCTTGCCAGATGTTACCCCATCGTACACTACAGAGCCAAGTACAAATTGGCCTCAGGTTGCAAGAGTCAGTTGATCCAAAGATCATCAGTCACGAGCTGGAATTCAAAGGGTTGCCAGAAGAGGTCTGTTGTTTGCAACAACAGGAAACAGGTTAGGGGGTGATTATATGGGCTATTGCTGCGGCATTCCCTCCACTGCAGGTGCTTCTTGTGAAGGCATGAAGATCATGTATGCACTTTTCCTACAGGGTTCCCTCATCCCTGTCTTACCTATGCTATATGGTACAGGCTCCAACTGGGGGTGCTGTGCTGCTTCCACAGGTGGGGGTTCAATGTCTGGAGGTGGATTCATCTGAAATTCCTCATCCGACGACTCAGACAGGGCACTGGACACAACAACACCCTCCTTAGTCCTGCCCTGTGTGCACAGGATGAAGCTAGATCCCAATCAAGAGGCCCTTAATCCAGGCCCTTAATCTGGATCATGAGAAGCATGTAGATGGCACTCCTCTGTAATCTGGCACTACAGAGGAGTTCTTTTTCAGCAACACCCTCCCAAAAAAACCTCAGAGGCTAGGGAGTTTCATCCTAACCATCAGGGGATCAGGAGCAGCTACAAAGCTAATGTGAGCTTCATAACCACAGGGAAGACTGAGACAAGTGAGTTCAGGCAGTGGAGATGGCACTCATGAAGCCCAGGCCTCCATGAGGTACATGCAGGAAATGCCTCAGTCAGCACACTGTGACTCAACCCCCACTCCACCCCTCTGAAGTGTCCTCAGAGGCAGTGCAGAGACTAAGAAGGTTGGGAACAAAAGTTCCCGGCCTTTACCATTTATGAAATGGCCCTTTTTGTGGCATGTTCCTTCTTCCAACATTTCTGGCAGTGCTTCCTGGAGCACTCTGAAAAGGGTCTTACAGCAAATTCCAGCCTATGGAGCTTTAGTAGTCTGGAGTATGGACATTAATCCTGTTTTAAAAGGTCCACAGCAGGGGTAGGATAAGGCATCGTTTTGGCATCTTAATCCAGACCAGAGTTCCACCCAATGACAGCATGCAGACAGTAGGCCCTTATCCTGGGGTTTATCCCAGGACTAAGGTAAGTGAGTAAAGGGCCTACTGTAAGTCCCCTCCCCTTTGTAGATGAATGAGGGAAGGAGGTCCTTTCTGCACTGGGTTTTATCTCAGAATAGGAACATACCATCCACATGTTGGTGCAGACGATGACAGATGCCATCTATAGTCTGCACTAGCATATGGATGGCGAATCCCTCTTCCAGGACATAATCCAGAAAAAAGGGCTAGTCCAGAAAGGGCCTCAATTTCCATCTGGACTGGGGTTTTTTTTACATGAGACAGAAAGCCTGTTTGCATTTAACTCAATGGGATGGTATAATAGACTTTTCCTCCTCACATTCAGACAGCCACTGCCATGGTTTTAATATGTTTAATATGTTATTGGTTCTATACCATCCCACTGACCTTAGAATCAGGATGAGAAGGAGTCATCTGCACTTCAAGTGCCGGCACAATCCCTAACAAGACCATTTGAAGGGTGGATGGCCTGGCCTGGCCAGATCACTATGGCAATGGCCACAGCAGCATATGGCACATGCAAGGATGTCACCATGGTGATCAGTCTGTGATCTGCAGTGCATGATTGCCCTGGTTCTTGCTGCAACCTGGAGCACACCTTGCTGCAACCTGGAGAAACCTGGAGCACTTGTCCACACCTATGGGACATCAGAGCAACTGGAGGGCACTCCCAGATGCTCCAGGCCAGCTGCAACAGCACAGAGCATTGACAGACCTCCCCTGAAGCATCCGGAACTGCTCCCTAAGGGTAAGTGCAAACAGGGCCTGAAAGTGGTTTACTAAAATGGGGGGATTTCAGGGATTGGGAAGCATTGCAAGGCATGCAGTATTTATTCACTGCACCTTCTAAACTAGCAGAACCTTGTGTGCACTGCACATAAATCTGCAGACTTCATCCTGGACTCATGGGAATGGAGAGACAGGAGGGAAATGTGATACTTCTACTACTAAAGTGAATAAAACATAAGAACTAAACAGTAAAATGATAGCAAAAACATTGACAATAATTAAGGAACCAACCACACATACAATAGCTCCAGTTCTCTGGCTGCCTTGAAAAACTTTTCCACACAAAATAATAAAAGAGCAAAAAGCATTCCACAACCATCCTATTCTTGCTCCAAATTTGCCTTCTCCCTTCTTTTTACTTCTTTTTCCTGTGTCCACCTCCCTAAAAGCCATTGCTAAAAGAGGAAAGAAGAAGAAGAAGAAGAAGAAGAAGAAGAAGAAGAAGAAGAAGACTTTTCTCACCAATTTAGGGGGACTCAAAGCAACTGACAAACCCGTTCTTCTCCCCACAACAGACACATGCTGAAAAAACTGTGAGGCGATTGAAAGGTCTCCTTGGGAGCATCCGCATGAAAAGCCCTATGTATCAAAAAAAAAAAAATCCCTTCACAAATGTTTTCCGTGCGAAATAGGGAGCTAACAGGTATTGCCCAGGGGTCATGGGGTGGAGCTTCACAGCCGCAGGGTTTCGCCTCCGTCCCCTGTTCCTGCCATGCACACTGCTTGATTTAGCCACTGCAGGAATGACAGGGAAACACCTGAGTTGCACCTTCACAAACAACACAGATCAACCCTCTCCTTGGCCGCCTAATGACAGTGGGAATGACAGTGGGCACTCCCAACTCAAGGGCTTCTTGATCCAGATCTAGCTCTGTCTCATGAAGACGGATCTGGCCTAACCATGGGAGGGCCTCCTCGATCTGGATTAACATGCAGATGAAGAGGCTCCCAATCCAGATCAGGGGGCCTCTGATCCAGATCTAAGCCCTAGAACAGAAAGGGCTCTTGATTACCACTCATAGCTTTTATGAATTTTGTTAGCACTTTTTTTTTCCTATCCCAGATATTCAAATAAAAATTCTTGAATTATCACATTTCTATAACCAGAAACGCATGTTGCTTCCAATACGTTTTCTCTCTTATAAAATAATTGCCCATAAATCCTACTCTTTACAACTATTTTAGAAATACCACTCCCTTTTCCAAACATGAGGTTCTTTTGCTTCCTCAGAAAACTAGATATTCAGACCAGTTATTTCTTTTTTGTTTGAAAACATATATTGAAAGCCAACTTTCATTATATCAAGCTGATTTTAAACCAGATTAATTATGTTGGTTGCAATATTCATGTTCCCAATTTGGTGGAAGGGGAGGCAGTTTTGGAGATCTCAAGATAACAATGTTTTCTTTTACATTCAAGGTGACATATCCCCTAATACACACTTCCTTCTCTTTCCTATAGAGTTGTAACAAGAAGCAACCATAGGGCTTTTCGCACTTCAGCTAGATGGCTGAAATGTACTAAGGCTGGTACACTCAGGGGACAGATCGACCATTCACACTGGCTGGTAAGGGACATGTTCTCAACGCGTTCCTTACTGGCCCATGTGTGCATGATCAATCCGCTCCCACATGTACCAGCCCAAAAAGGCTGCTGCAGGGGCGGGACAGCCCGCCGCAGACTGCTGCTATTGGCTGATATTGGCCTGCTGGCTGGCAGCTTGGTTCGAGGGCCATCTTGGGGTCCCGCTGGCTGCTGCTGCCCCAATCGAGCCAGCAGCAGCCGGCAGGGGCCTCCTGGGTGCCCATCCCCACCCAGGGGCACGCACCGCCACCCAGCTCCCTGCATGCCACTTACCTGATCATACCACTGGCTCGGTCCGATGGGTCTCTGCTGTTTGCTGGAGTGGTCTGCTACGTTCTGTGCAGGGGCACGTTGCAGCACACCACGTCAGTGTAGGACCGGTCTACCATGGTGTGTGCCAGCACAGAATGTGGCAGGCTGCTCCAGAAAGCAGCAGGGACCCATCGGACTGAGCCAGCCAGCCAATCAGGTAAATGAGGTGCCGTGAGCTGGGGGCAGCAGCACCCCTGGGTGGAGGTGGGCACCCAGGAGGCCCCTATTGGTGCTGCCAGCCCAATTGGGGCAATGCCAGCCTGTGTGACCCCAAGACGGCCCTGACACGATCTAGTCCCACCCCCAGAACTGGGCTGCCAGCCAGCGGGGCCAATATGGTCCAATGGCGGCAGCCCAGGGCGGGACTCCTGAGCTGTCTGGCAGGGAGAGTACAAAAGTTGGGCCAGGTGTGGAGCACGATTATGTGCTTCACACCCTGGGATAGGCTGTGACAGTTCCAGATGGAACCGGCCTCCTGCAAATGCATATGCTCTGTCCTAATCATAAGCTAGAGGCCTAAGTGTGAATAGGCCTCATGTCTCTTACGTTTCTGTTATATCTTCTACATCTGTGTTTTGAAACTGCAGGCTCCTGACATTTGCCTATAAACACCAGCATCATTCTCTGTGCCCTTTTGACTTGTGACATTTCCACCAGGTTGTTTGGGTCTCTTTGAATGGTCATCACATCTGACTACCTTTTCATTGTATGTTGCTAACAGACATAATTCTTTTCAGACCCTTCCTTGAGCAATGACTGCTCCCAAGCAGATACTTTCCCATTCTTTCAAGCTCTGGCCACTCAGTCAAGATCAATTCATCATGTCCCCATGAACTTTAGCAGGCCACCAATAGCTACTCCTCTGCGTTCCTGTGGGTTCATATTTATATCCTCCCTAATGGCATTTAGCCAGTTTAGCTTATCTTGTCCTTTTCCTTTCAGTCCTTAGCATAAGGCGCTTCTCCAGTACTTGCCTTTGCATCATCTGGCAAAAGTATTTCAGCTTTAGCCTTGTTGTTTCTCCTTCCAGTGAACAATCTGGATTTATTTCCTTCAGTATTGAGTGGTTTCATCTTCCGGGATACCAGGGAACTCTCAACAGTTTTCTCCAACACTGAGCACATCAATATTCAGTCATCATTCACACTTTCTGATGACTCAGCACTCACTGCTATAAGTTACAACTGGTAAAACTACAGTTCTATCAATATGGACCTTTTGTTGATAACAAGATGCCTCTGCACTTTAATATCTTGCCCGCATTTGCCACAGCAATACTCCCAAGAAGCAAGTATATCATAATCCGATGGCTGCTGACGTTGTCTGGGGGTCAGGGGGATCCAAAATGTATCTAGGCCCTTTCTGCACACCCTTAATGTGGATTAAGGGTCCATACAGTACACATCTAAGCACCAGATGTAGGAAGCCCTACTGCCTTCTGGTACAGCTCTATCTGCTTTAGATGAGGCCTCTTCACACTTGGCTATATTCTGGAATATATTCTGGAACAGAGGCCTGCCATCAACATGCTAAAGAGGCCTGTCAGAGTCTACATTAGCATGCAGACAACAGACCCCTGTCCTGAGATATATACCAAAATACAGCCAAGTGCAAATAAGCCCCAGATTAGGGAGACCTTTAATCTGGATCACAGGTAGACTTATTTGATTGGGTCTGCTAGCGGACCAGAAGACTTGATCCAGAACATGAAAGTTGTGCAGAAGACCTGTCTCTGGTGTTTAAGACTTGGGGAAGGGGGTGTATTTCAGTAAAATACCATAGTGTGCTACTGAGATGCACTCCCACAGGCTCTGAGAATAGGAACTCCTGTTTGTAGCCATAAAGATTTCATAGCTATGGCATGGCCTGATCTGGATTAGCACCACTGCTGTAGATGGAGCTGATATCACCCATGCCTTCCTATGGTCAGAATCAGTAAGCCTTGTTATTTCAGACCCATTGATTCCATCTAAAAACAGGGACCTTTCTGCATTTGGCCTTATTCTGAAATATATCCCAGAATAGGGATCTTCTATCTGCATGCTAGTGCAGACTGCAGCAGGCCCCAGAAGGCTTGTCATAGTCTGCCTTAGCTTGTGGACCACAATTCCAGAATAAGACCAAGTGCAGAAAGGGCCCAGGTAAGTGAAGAAAAGGCCTCAGGGGGGAAAGCTGAGGAAAGAACCTAATGTCTTCTTTCAGTCTGTGCTTTAAACAGAGAAAAGGCAAGCAATGAATTCATCTACCAATTCATTTTAATGTCTATCTGTCTGATTTTGTATCTCACCGCCATCACCTATAGATGGCCATTACCTTTCTAAGCTTCCTTCCCTCAGAAGAAGTTATAGATATAATTTCCTTCCTGAAATCTTTCCTCCCTGGAGATTGACGCTGTAAAACTCCCATAGGGTAATGCATAGTGTAATGCGTTCTCAGTAGCTGATCTTGCTTTATTGCTTCACTTAATTAGTGTATGTGAACCAATAAAATGGCTATTTTACACTAGAACCTGAGTGAATAGGAGCTTGTTGTGTAAAACTTTCAGAATGTGCCAATGCCATCTCTTAAAAATAGTCTCTTTTGTTAATTTGCTTATGGGTATTTACCAGTTTCTTGGGCATATCTGCTAATGGATTAGACTTGACAGATGAACCGGGCCCTTTAGCTGTGTGATTCTGTTTTCTAAGTAGGATGTTTGTGAAAAGAAAATAAGCTATTTCTCCCTTGTTCCTATCATCATTTCCCAGATTCTATTTATCATAGCCTCTAGCCTCAATTCCTTTTCCTCTGTTATTTTCCACACTGCTAAGAGCCAGTTTGGTCTAGTGCGGTGATGGCCAACCTATGACACGCGTGTCACAGGTGACACGCCAAGCCCTTTTAGGTGACACACATGGTCACCCTGGCACCTGGGCGTGTAGTGTTTGCTTGTTCTTGAAGAGTACGAAATACCAACTTTCAATTGAAGATTTAGCAAATGTAAAGAATTATTCATTTTTGCTTCTAATAAAATACATATATCAAAAATATAACTTTCTTACTAGAGCTACAAATATCACAAAATTATGGATATTTCTAGAAGTGACACAGCACCCGAGTTAAGCTAGGTTTTCTTGTGAATTTTGACACACCAAGCTCAGAAGGTTAGCCATCACTGGTCTAGTGGTTAGGGAGCCAGTTTGGTCTAGTGGTTAGGAAGCCGGATGCTTATCTTGGAATACCCGGTTCAATTCCGCCCTCCCCCATGAAGCCAGCTGGGTGACCTTGGGCTAGTCACAGCTCTCTTCTGAGCTCTCACAGCCCTGCCTACTTCACAGGGTGTTCTGTTGTGGGGAGAAGAACAGAAAGCTTTGTCTGCTGCCTTGAGTCCCCTTAAATGGGTGAGAAAAGTGGGGTAGAAAAGCCAACTCTTCTTTTTCAACTCTTCTTCTAAGAAGAGGGCAGGATCTTTATTTTTCTACAGTGCTTATTTCCTTGTTTGTTTCCCTTAAACATTAGACATGGTGCTGTGGCAGGTATAGTATGTTCAGACACTGATTTCCTTGAAAGATATGTTGATTGCTTGGCTTAAGATAACTTTGATGTGGAGTCCATAACAGGAGGCATACTGTGACCACACAGTCAGTTCAATACTGGTTTTGAGCCTTCGTTCTGACTGTTTTCCTTTTATCTGCTCTCCACAGGTTTCACTAATAGTGAGATAGATTTTGTCAACAGTCACAGATCAAGCCATAGCCCATGATAATATTATGACTATAACATTTTTTTCTGCACACTTACACCTGGTTTGACAAAGGTATATTCCCCTTTGAAGCAAAAGGGGGCAGCTGTATTTCTAAAATATGCATTCGTGGGTGTTTTTGTATTTGGAAGATCGGGATGGCCCCACATGCTCTGAGACGCTGCACCCACACTTCATGATGCTGCCTCTGTCTCAGAGTGGCATAGAGAGTGTGGTGGCATCCTAAACTTCCAGAGCTGTGGAGCAGTTTACTACAAATTTACCAGGAGCACCTAGAGCACACCTGACCCAGCCCCCATATACAGCATTTGAACTAGCACTTGTGATGTAAATTCTGGCCACTGTTCCTAAACTTAATTGCCAAGAGACGCTTTCCCATGGAAAAGTGCAAAAAAAGCCCTGTGAATTTCCAAAGCTTCATCTATAAAAGATGAGAGAGAGAGAAGTAAGGATGTGCACAAATATTTGTAACATTTGAAATTTGAATTCGAATCAATTGTTGGCATATTCAGTGACTGACATTCGAATTCAAATCAAATGTTTTGATGCATTCATATGAAGCTTCATATGAAGCTTTGTATGGATTCGTATGGGGTTTGTATGGGGTTTGTTTGGGATTTGTATGGGATTCATATCGGATTTGAATGCTATTTGCATGCATTCGTATGGGATTTGTATGGGACTGAACATTCGTATCTAATACGAATCCTGCCACAATTGAAGGGGATCTATTCAAATAAATACTAATTTTCTTGCATTCAGTTCGATACTAATCAAATGCAAAAAAAATTTTGTGCACATCCCTAGATAGATTCTTCCTGATTCTTCTATTTTTGCATATTTATCTGTCATGCCCCATCCTGCCAGTCCAGTCTCCTCGGGGGAGGAGAATGTGGTTTCAATGGCACAACGATCTGGGCAGCAACCAGGGCACAGCAGAGCGGACGTTGAGGGTCAGGGACCCATTTTGGGGAAGAACACAGATAGCTCTGAGGACGAGAGCTCAGTCAGCCAACCCCAAGAGTGCCCCTCCCCTCTGCTGCTTCGATAGCAGAAACAGGTGAGGCACAGATCGCAATGGCTGGTACAGCTGCAATGGCAAGGGCGTGGTGCTGCTTCCCCTACTTAACTGAGCAGCACATGCTGGGCTAGCGTTGCAGACAAAACTTGTGCAACTCCCTTCCACGCCTTCATCTGTAATCCTGATTCTTGGGCCCTGCTGTGACTCTGCCATACTTCTGGAACCCCAACTTGGACTGACCTGACTCTTGCTGTGACTTTTGCTGAACTTCTGGAATCCTGACTTTGGACTGACACTGACTACTCTTGAGCCCCAACAGACTGGCATAAGCATGCGTGTGCATTTGCCTCGCTGCCCTCACCTGCCTGAGACATGACATTATGACAATTAATTTTTTTTAGATTTTTGAACAAAATTTAACATGAGAGATCATGAGGCAAGACAACCTGAGTAAAGACAAACTACAGCTTTCAAATTATCATTTCATCGATTTAAATCTATCTTGCCCTTGTGAAAAAGTCACTTCCTCCTCCCCTAAACCTAATACCTGATTTGTCCATATTGCATACGTCTTGGAGTGGGCTAGAGTGCCCAGAATAACACTTTACCCCAGTATAGCTGTAGCTGTCAACTAAGAGATCTACAACCAGCCCTAGAGTTTGTATACAAGACCACTGAGGTATGTAGATTAGGGATGTGCATGAATATTTGAAAATCCAAATATTTGATTCGAATCTGATAAATGTTGACATTCAAACTTGAATTGGATTTTTGAAAATCCAAATTTGCACATTCAAACTCACATCCGGATTTTCAAAAATCTGCTACAGATTGAATGATTCATATCTGTCGTATACGAATCTGCACAAAAATAACATGCATCTTGCGCTTAAAATATGGGATTAAAATGGGATGCATACAAGATGCATATGGATTTTTATGGAATGTGCACAGATACATATAACAGATATGAATGTTGTTGACATTTGCATCTTTAAATATGAATCTAACATTCGAATGTATGGATTCAAATGTTACAGATTCAAATCGGATTTTGTGACATTCAAATCTTAAATATCCTAATCAAATTGGGTTTTTGACATTCGAATCTACTTGGATTCAAATGTCAAAAATACATTCATGCACATCCCTAATGTAGATGGCATGCCCCTTTGGTCTGGGATACTATGGGGGAACCAGTGCTGGAAGGAGATTCACCCTGAAGACAGATACAGGCCAGAAATTGTGAAAGCTCAGAACTTCACGGTTTCCACATTACCTCCTGGGCTCTTCTTAGGCAATGGGTGGGCCAAGAGCAGAACAGGGGCATTTCTGCATTTTGCTTCCCATCCACTGGATGGGAATAGTGCTTCCCCACTGGTGTGCACTAGCATTCACACTTGCAAATGCTAGTGCATGCCAAACCAACCCTTCCCACCCCCATAGTCTCATCTGGGTCAGACTTGGGACACATGTCCGGGCATCAGCAGTGTGGGTCCACGCACCACCATCTTCTCCATGGAGCCTGGTGCAACCAGGATGACAGTGGTGCACTGTGCATGCACAACAATGTTTCTGGTCATCTGAGTTGTCAACATGCTTGCACTGCACCTCTGGCAACAGAAGAGGTACAAATGCTCTCTCCAGTGGCCAGAAAATGTAAGTTTCCTGATGTGTGTGGTGCATGATTTTGTGCATCACCACTAGTGGACGCTGGGGTAGATAGCTTTGTGGATAGTAGATGACGCTTCTGGCAGAAGCTACTCCAGTGTGCGCTAGCAGAAGTGTGAATTGGCCTCAGGTCATCCAAGTGCAGATGTCCTTATTCTGCTCCAGCAACAACTCATCCCAGTCTGTGGTGGACTGCTTGTACCAGGACAGGGCATTTCACTCTGTCCCAGAACAGTGAGGATGGGTACATAAAGGGGCTGATTAACAAAGGCAACAGTTATTTTTTAACACAACTGTGAAGTATTTTCATATTTGATCCCACCCATACCATCAGAATGATTTGCAGGTGGGCAACTCAGTCACCAGCTACTATTCAACCTTCTAAGACCTTTTGTTCCCATTTTGGGACCAAGAGTTGCAGATTAGGAACTTGATTATTAGTTCCATCTTCTCCAAATCAAGGATTCCTTTGGGTGCTCATAAATAATTAATTTCATCAAGTCGAAGAGCAAATAAATGAACTTGCAGGTTCCTGATAAAAAAAGGAAAGGAACTACTTTAAGGAGGAAGTAGGATATATAAAGCCTCACCTCACACCATAAGTATGTGCTCTGCATAGGGTGTACCTTACCATCTTCTTCATCTTAGGGAAGTAAACAAAAATACCAAAACTGCTTCCCTTCTTTTAAAGAAACATAATTTCTGCTTAAATACGCAGGCGTATTTAGCTGGCATGAGTTTTGGGAAATGAAGGATCGTTACGCTAATCAACAATAACGATTTCCCCCAAATTCGTTTTATCTTAATGTAGTTTCTGCCACTACTGGTGATAGAATTCATACCAGTTGACCTGCAATAAAAGGCAATTACATTAGCCACCTAATCACAGCCTTTGCAGAACAGCACAGCACATTTTGAAATGAAAATCCTTTGAAGAAGGAGCCTGTATAACTTAAGCAAATACCATAAAGCATATTTATTTCACAGCAAGAAAAAAGAGAGAGAGAGAAAACCCACTACAGTACATAGCTACCCTAAACAATGGTGCAATGGTGCCTTCTGGGAATAAAATGAAAAAAAGAGTTGGCTTTTCTATCCTGCTTTTCTCACCCATTTAAGGGACTCAAAGGCCCTGGTCACACAAGTCTAAGACAGGATGTCCTATTCATTAATTTGATCTGAGGTTATGCCAGTGCTGGTCACACCTAAATCATTGTAGGTCATCCTCAGGCTGTCCTTGCATTGGCTGCATTGGTCACACCTTTCTCTGAGACTGACCTGAGCCTCCTTTTAGCTCTCCACCCCTTTTCCTGCATCACATCTATCTCTTTTCTGATTGGATACCATTGTCGCTCAAGGGAGGCGAGGGTGGGTGTTTGCAGTTCTTTTTTTAACCCTGCTCCCCCACCTCCCCACCTCTTTCCTTTTTTATGTGCTTTTCTTCCCCGTACAATTAATTTAAAATAATAATAACAACAACAACAACAACAACAACAACAACAACAACAACAACAACAACAACAACAACAATAACAATAACAATAACAATAATAATAATAATAATAATAATAATAATAATAATAATAATAATAATAATAATAATAATAATAATAATAATAATAATAATAATAATAATAATAATAATAAACAACTGAGGAGAGGAAGGGGAGGTGCCTCATGAACACACATGTCAATTGGCCAAAGGAAAGACTGGACCCCACCCACCACTGCCTGTCCCCCCGCTCACACTTGAGGAAGCAAAGACGTCCTGAGATGCCAAGATCAGCTGAGTCCTCCCCAATCCTGTAAAAATGAGGACTATGTTAAGATGATCTAACCGGGATAGGCCAGATTGGAAAATGAATTAAATTAAAATAATGTGAGTAACAAGACCTGAAGGAGATCTGAGGCTGTCCTAAACTACTTGTGTGACGAAGGCCAAAATGGCAGGCAAAACTGTCTATTCTTCTCCCCAGAACAGTACACCCTGTGAGGTAGATGGAGCTGTGAAAGTTTGGAAGAGAGCTGTGGCTAGCCCAAGGTTACCCATCTGGCTTCATAGGGGAGTACGGAATCAAACCTGGTACTCCCAGGTAAGAGTCCAGCTCCCTAACCACTAGACCAAACTGGCTCACAAAAAGACTCTAGTTGCCTACTAGTTGATACCCTGAACTGTATTTGAACTTCCGTTTGATCAAAGATTTCTGTGTGTTTCCGTATGTGTCTCAGTATGCATGGAATTGTGAATATTAGTCCCTTCTGACACAGTAACTAACAGATCAACATTAGAAAGATCTGTAAAGCAATGGTTGCTGTACAAGTTTTATATAACAGTTCCCTCCAGGCACCTCTGTCAGGAGTAATATGAGGTTAAGCACATTGCTTTGTTCAGTAAGCTGGCCTTGTGTTTTACTTAGCTTTCATGAAGAAAGAAAGAAAATTCCTGCTGGCATCTTATCCATTTTCCTGGGGTCAGTCAGAAGAATGGGAGCATCCAATCTCAGACTTTTATTCTCCATCCCATCTTTTTTCTGTCTTTCTCATCTCAAGGACCATATAGGTAAGTACAGGATAGTTTGATAAATGAAATAAACATAGGTGAACTGAATGCCTTTTAGGATGCACTCAAACATAATAAAAGCACTTCAAGAGTCACAAGAGAAGGTAAAAGGGTGCATGGAAAGTGGGCAGAACGCCTCCTCTGGCATCCATGGACCTTTTTCAGCATGATCTGGTGTCTGAACTACGCCTCCTGGGGGCAGAGGAGGCACTTCTGGTTCCTGGGAGGACCAAAGCCAGAACAGAAAGACCTAATTAACCCAGGGAAAACCTATTTTGATGTCCAGATTGTGCCAAAAAAGGCCTGCAGGCACCAGAGGAGCCACAACAGAAGGTAAGAGGGCATGTGGAAGGCAGGCAGGATGTCTCCTCTGACATCCATGGGCCTCTTTTGGCGAGATTCAGACATCAAAATAAGCTTTCCTTTTGTTAACTAGGCCTTCCTGTTCTGGACTTGACCACCTCCCATGCATCCCCGTACTTTATCTTGCAGCTCCTCTAGGAACCACAGGCCTTTTTCATTATGATCAAGTGCCAAAAATAGGTCTTTTGGTTCTGTGCGCATAGACCCAGAAATGCCTTAGAAGAAGGCACAGCGGCAGCGGTGAGGACAAGTGTGTGGGGGAGGGGGAGACTGCATTCATTTCATTAGAATATTTGTGCCCAAATACGACAACCCCCATACTCATGGGGGTGGGATTCGGCCAAAGCTGAATTTTCCCGCATTCGATTCATTACGATTTGAATGTGGAAAAAAAAAAGGCTTTCTGCACAACCCTACTCTTTGGGATGGGTAATCGTTGATTTTTGTAGTTTTGAATTTTTATATTTTGTCTTTTCCATGTTATTATAGGGTTGGTGCTCCAAGGATGGCCAAATGTGTTGCATTAAAAATGTCACTTTTTGGGAGACTAGGAGAGGAAAACCTTTGTGGTGTTCTAAAGGAGTTTAAAGAGATCAACTCACCATTGATTGGAACTTTGTTTTTATGCTTCTAAGTTGGCAATCTGGGCCCAAATAATCTCTTGAGAAGCTTACATTTGCACATGGTTCTTCATTGTTTGATTTCCAAATGTGCACTGATGGTGTGTAAATAATGATAATAAGGGAGGAAATCACAGATGTGCACACAGTGCTCAATTATTGTCACCCCCAGCATGTGACAAACAATCTGTCCTGTTCCATAGATGCTTAAAGTTTACAAATGAACCAGACAGTTTCTGCTGGAGGCACAACAAAGTCAAGCTAAAGTTAGAGCCCGGTCAAGGAGACAGTTGTAAAAGACTGAAGCCTTTTCCTCCTAAGGGAAGAGAAAGATGGCATCTTTCCAACTAAAACCTTAAGAAGAGAAAAGTGTGAATGCTTTGTTCTGCACTTTTCCCATCCAATGGATGGGAAGGCAAGTGCCAAAACACCTAAAGACGCTGTGACTAGGAAGCTCCTGAACAGAGATTTGCATGATTGCTTTTTATTAACATTCTATTCAAATCGACTACCCCAAAATCTGATTTGAATTGAATCTTTTAAATTCAAATTTAAAAAGATTCAGTTCATATTTACCAAATTAGAATCTATTTGTTTGAATTCCTGATTCGAATCAGCACATATGAATGTCAACAACATTCGTATGTGCATGTACGCATCTTCCCCACGTACATACACATACATACACATCTGTACACGGCCATATGCATCCCATAGTTATCCCGTATGCAACCCGTTTTCATTCCATACGGACAAAGGAAAGATGTGGATCTTGAAGTACACATCGAAACTCAATTCAAATGTTTACATTCTAATTTCGGGACATTCTATTCGAGTTCAAATGTCGAAATTCATCATATTCAATTGGATTTCGAATGCCTATGAATATTTGTGCACATCCCTACTCCTGAATGTGAGAATTTAGAAATTTGCTTTTTTACATATGGTTGCATCCCTTCAGATGAAGCACGTATATTGCCTGAGGCTGCTTCCAGAATCTACATAATTGGTGGAAGAAGAAGAAGAAGAAGAGTTGGCTTTTCTACCCCACTTTTCTCACCCATTTAAGGGGACTCAAAGCCGCTGACAAAGCTTTCTATTATTCTCCCCACAACAGAAGCCCATTGAGGTAGGTGGGGCTGTAAGAGCTCAGAAGAGAGCTGTGACTAGCCCAAGGTTACCCAGCTGGCTTCATGGAATGAGAGTTCAGCTCCATAACCAGTAGACCAAACTGTTGCCTATAGCTAGAAGTGCTTACTATTAACTAAAAGCAGCACATCAATTATGCTCCTACATGGACACTGTTGCCCATGCACTGGGAAACACATGTGAGAATTATGGACGAGTGCTTAGGCATCAGCATTAGGGAAGTGCACAAATATTGAAATGCATTCAAAATTTGATCAAATTCATCTGAATTTTGACATTGAAATTCGAATCCAATGTCCATAAATTCAAATTTAAAAATTTGAACAAATTTCAAATTTTGGATCTATTTGTTGAAATTATCTGGACATTTGCATGTTCATACATGATGCGTACTTACAGATCCGCATCTTTCCTACATCCATACACATTTGTACGAATCCATATGGGAAGAAGGAGAAAGAACATCTGCAGGTACTGTGCTTGGGCTGTGCTGGGCGTGGCTGCTGTATCTTCCCCTTCACCAAGATATAAGGACAGAAGCCTTGCTGGAGAAGGAGGAAGAAGGAGGAAAAAAATCATCTGCTGGTACTGTGTTTGGGCTGTGCTGGGCGTGGCTGCTGCACCTCCTCCTTCACCAAGACAAAAGAACATCAAGAGGAGGAGGAGGTGGTTTTACCTGAGACGCTAGCTGTGCTTGCCCCACTCCCTCCCTCAGTCAGACTGGCTGATGCAGCAGAAAGGTTTCAGAAGGCCCAGTGCTGGCAAGATGATATCAAGTTGTGCTGCACCTCCTCCAGGGAGATAAAAAGAGGGAAGAGACACTCCCAACTTGGCCTTCCATTTTCCCTGAACTCTCTTCTGTGAAGAAAAATGGACACTTAATACACGTTTTCGTCTCAGCTGGACCATGCCTTCCTCTTGGGAGCTGGAGAGGGGAGGGGGGACATTGTTTATGATATGTTTTTGATTTCTTATTTACCAAGGTTTTTTTTACTTGTATTGATTTGTTGTATTCCCTGATGTGATGATTATTTATTGAGATTGATTTTATTTACTTGTTGTATTGATTTGTTGTATTCCTTGTATTTCTTTTTTCTGTTTCTTGTAAACCGCCTTGAGCAAAATTTTGTTTTTTGGAAAGGCAGTATACAAATAAAAATGGAATGGAATGGAATGGAATGGAATGGAATGGGACAAAAACAGGTTGCATACGGGATAACTACGGGATGCATATGCGTGTGTACGGATGCATACAGGATGTGTAACAATGCATACAGGCACATATGAATGTTGTCAACATTTGTAAATGCAAACTCAAATTGAAAATCTGAACAAATAGATTCAAATTTGCTTAATTCAAATCAAGCTTGGTTTAATTTGAATTTTAAAGATTCAAATTGAATTGAATTTTTGGATACTTGATCCAAATTGAATCCCAGAAATTGCATTCATGCACACCCCTAATCAGTATTGCATCTCTCCTTAGACTGTGTTTGCCACTGTCCATCCCACTTAATGAAGATGCCTCCTGCTGCAGTTGATCCAGATCAAGCTAATCCAAAGACACTAAGGGTGAATCCCCACAGCAAGCTTATTTTGCTTTCCCTAAACCGAAATAATAGAACCGGATGCAAACGCTAATTTGCCTGTTCCCATTACTTTTAACTTAATCGCGTTCGATCCGGATTCTGAGGATTGTACGTGGCGTACGTGACTCAAGGGGGGACTCAAGTGGCTACTTTTTAAAAGCCGCTTTGCAGGGCTGCCCTGCCCTCTTCCTCCTGGCATGGACATGCCACCCATAACAGACCCCTTCACAGAGCCTAGCTGGGTGGCTCGGCGGCTGCCACTTGCCTGGATGGATGAAAAACAGGCACTGGCAGCCAGCGATTCTTTTCCCTCCTCTCCCCATTTCCCAGGGCACACAGCAGCAGCAGCAGCAACTCAATCTCCCTTCACAGCCACAGCCTTTAAAACAGAACCTCCAGGGCTTTCCTTTCCTTTCCCTTTTTTAAAGGTCAGAACTTTCAAAGAGCTAGAATTACACAAAACTGCAACATTGTTATTAAGGTGTGAACTGGCTAGATCACTACAGTGTAGCTTTAAGGACTGGATTTTTATAGTGGCTGTTTTGAGGGTGGATTTTTTCAATGAAATCACTATCTTTGGAAGCAAGCTATTGGGGGAGGGAAACCCTAAACATGGATTCTCGTCCCTTAACACGGTACGGTCCCCACAGTAAAAAATGTAAAACGTTTCAAGCACATGATCCGGAGTGAAACCTGTTGAAATCAGGATTGAAATTCACCACGCTTTGGGGTGGTTTAACACGGAGAAAGTGTGTTAAGCCAAACTGCCGTGCGGACTCTGAGGATTGAAAACATTTTGAATCCGAGATAAGGTTGCCGTGAAGACACGGCCTAATAAAGATTAAGTCCAGTAAGTAGTTTTGTAGTGTAGGATTTCTTTGCTTTGTTTTTTTATTTTCTTCCATAGCTAAAGAAAACAACATTTCAGAATCAAGATTTTCTTGAGAGGGCATGCTTATGGATTCTTGTGTGCTATTCACAGCATCTAGCATGTCTAAAGCTTGCTGTGGAAAGGACATTTTTAAAGGTTTCATAGAAGGAAAAACAAAAAGCCTTAAAATTACATTTTTCCCCTGTAAAAAGAAGCAACGTATAATAGACTGGCCTGCTGTGGAATAATTCTGAACAAAGTGAAGGAAATCAAGGAAGGAAATGTACCTTCATCATACCAGGATCGTGGTTGGATCAAATCTGCATGGTCATGCTGTGATAATTTTTTCCAATGTTTTCTTGCTCAGCGTGGAAATGTTGCTGAATATGAGCTTAGAAAGGGACCAAATGTGAAATTAGAAGATGCTTGAACTTTCTTTCTCTTTGCTCTTTTTTCTTTATTTTACAATAATGTGTCACTCCCTTCTGAGAATTCCAGGTGAAATGCAGGTAGTGAGGTGATGGAGCAGCAGCTGGAGGTATCTGAAGTATTGCAGATCAAAGACTGGATAAGTGAGGTAGGTGGGTAGGTGGGTACTCCACCCTATATCTGAAGGTCTCAGGGTGACTCACAATAAAATCAGTCACACAAAAAAACAGATTAAAAGCATTACTAAAACAGTAACACTAAGGCATTGGCCTTACTTTAGATTATATCCTGGAATAGGAACCTGCCATCTGCATGTTGGTAAAGACTACAGCAAGCCTTGGGCAGAATCTGCTGTAGTCTGCACCAGCATGCAGATGGCAGATTCCTATTCTGGGATAACAAGAGCCAGTGCAGAAAGAGACTAAGGTCATGGTCACACCTTGCTGAAATAGTCTATCCTGTTAAGAAGCAGTACAGAAGACTTCCTAATTCTGTCCAATTCCTGATCATCTGTTCTCAGACCGTCCTCAGTTTTGGCTGCTTTTGGGACCCAAGCTACTTAGAGCTTTTTAAAATAACAACAGAGAGTGTCCTCTCATGTTGCAGATTCCAGGTTCAAAGTCATAATGATTTCTACTCTTCCATTTTAACAGAATAGCTGAATTTAAGATGTTCCAGTCCTTCAACTGTTGTTCAGATGTTTATCATTTTAAACTTTTCTATATGGTTTATGGTTAGGGCTTAAATCTTACAGCTATATACTGGGATTATCATATCACTATTTATCTCTTACAAATGAGAAAAACGTAGTGTATTTCTGCATGTAGTTGTTCTTGCACCTGTTGTGTTTACCTACTGTTTATATGATGTTTAAACTTTATGTACAATTTATGGAGCCTAGCCACTTAAAATTATTATAATATTATTTAATAAAACTAAGAAAGAAAGAAAGACTCCAGACAGCAGCAGGATATTGCACTAGGATGCAGTAACGTGGGGAATTGCTCCTCCACCATTATCGCTTTTTGGCTAGACTGTGGGCAGTGCTGTCTTCAGTCCAGAATACTTGGATATGTGTCCCCCCCCCCCCAATCACTGCATCACTTTTGGCCTTCATGCACATGCAGTGGAAAGAACAACTATCACCATTCCACTAGGTTTTCCAGTAACAGAGTTTTTTCTCTCTTTTTGGGGGGGGGAGGGAAGTGGGGTCTGGTGAGGTTGCTGTAGATATGTGTGCTATATTGGTGCTATATTCCCATTGGGAGGGAGGGAGGGAGGATGGAAGGGAGAGAGGGGAGGAGGGGGAGGGGAGGAAGGAAGGAAGGAAGGAAATAAGGAAGGAAGGAAGACTACAGCTTCTTTAGCATCACATCGGAAGTAATTTCCAGGAGCTTGCTTCAACAGCCCTCTTCCTTTGTTTTTTCTCCCACTCCTGGCAACCTCCACATGTGGCTGATTCCAACATGAAGCTGAAGGAGTCCTCATTAAACATCTAGTAACTTGGCATCGAGCTGGAATTGTAAAGATAGTGGAGGATTTCCCCCACTAAATTTATGCCAAATTTAGAGAGCGATAGACCAGCCAGAGCCCCGAAGTGTCCTCAGGGCTGTCTGGCACACATGCCATGTTGTTAGCAGCCTGCCAGCGTATTTAGCATGTCTAGAACCTGCCAAGTCTGGCCTGCCAATTGCCATATTTCCCCTGCACATTATGTGTATGAATAGAATGGTTTCTGTTCTTCCATTCACAGTCAGAAAGGGAGAAATTATATAGCTGCAGGCTAGTGAGTGACAGGATTCACTTGGGACCTTTGCAGCCCGGTGAGATTTGTTGTACAAAGGGTGCAGTGCATTAATCCACCATAAGTATGCATCAAAGCGCTGTAGCAACAGAGTTGTAGAAAGAACATCAAGAGCTCTTATTACTGCTCTGTGGTCCCCTCCATTAGGCAGATTTATCTTAAATCTTAAATGGATGGCTTCAGGCTGCATAATGCAGCCCTGTTTTCATGAACACAACACATGAAAAAGCTGACTTCCATGGCTATTTCCTGTGTTCAGGAAAACATCGCTGATCCCAGCTACAATATTTTCATAGCCAGGATAGTGGCAGCCTGCAAAAAGCACAGCATCACTTTTCAAAAAGCACCAAATTCTAGTACTCTTCTTGGTGCTTTTGACCGGTGGAGCCACTGTTGTTTGAACTTTGCACAAGATTAAGGCCATGTCTTCACTCACCAAAACCCCCAGCATCTTTGGGGTTGTGTGAGGAATGAGCGTTGTGATAGGCATTCCCCAAAATACATCCTAGTCTCCATCCAAGAGGGTGGAGGCATTATTTAAAGTGGTGATCCTCAATGCTTACATAAAACCAAACACACCCACAAATGGTGCCACATGATCAATGCATTGTGTAGCGTATTTGGGTTAACAAAATTTGGTATAAATATTAAAGCTCAGAGGATAAGGAATGCTAAAGAATTGAAGTGACTCTGAAAGATTAAATAAATTATTCTAAGGCCTGGCAAACATTGAACAGGGCATGAGATACTTTGAGTTTTATAACAGTCAAATTTACATCCGATACGTATCCGTAACATATCCAAACTTTGAAAATGTCAAATCCAACCTGAATCCACTTTTAATCCACTGTCAATCCAGGTCAAATGCAATCTGGATCCATTGCGGATGTGACCGGCACTCCATTTTTTCACACCCCCAAACAAACCAATGTCTGAACTATTTGTATGAATGTACAGAAACATTCATATCCATACGAATGTTAGCGTACGGATATCATAACATTCTATTTGTGTACAAATGTCTGAATTCGTACTAATAACTAATGTCATGAATATTCGTGCACATCCCTAGATTCAAGTAAAACATTGTAGAGAAATTTCCCTTACCAATAGACCATTGTGTCCTTTGCCCTTATGTAAACAAGACTTGCATTCTCACTGTCTCCCCCTTGCCAAATGTAGGCTTAACAAACTGCTTCACTCGAACCCAATTCAGTCCTCATTTCCTGTTGTCCATTCACTCATCAGCATTATAGCTGACCAAGGCTCTCCAATATACAAGAGAACATTCCTGAAACATGCATTACTTTGAAACCACAGTGTTTTCCTCTCTCAGGCATATTCAGATCAAGGTCAGCAAAAGCACTTTGGAGGTTCACAGTTCATTGGGGAAATCAGCAGCTTGGCTTGCTACAGCTGGAGCTTATGCTAAATCATGCTGGCATCTGTGCACATCTGACGGCACCAAAAATTATTGTTCCCAACAATGCCCCCTGGTCGATGTGGTCACCTTCCAGAGAACAGATTCAAAAGAACAGGTCAGCTTTGTGAGTCTCTAACTGTAAATACAGAGTTGCAAGAGCTTTAAGAAAGGGAAAGAAGGGAAAGAAGGGAAAGGGAAAAAGGGAAAGGGAAAGGAAAGGAAAGGAAAGGAAAGGAAAGGAAAGGAAAGGAAAGGAAAGGAAAGGAAAGGAAGGAAGGAAGGAAGGAAGGAAGGAAGGAAGGAAGGAAGGAAGGAAGGAAGGAATATTATAATATTTCATTTCCTTGGTTTATTCCAATATGTGTGGAATCAGCTTGGAAGCCTCTTTGTATGCTCATCAGTTATAGTGCCATAAACTTTCCTATATTCTGTCATAGTTATATTCTATGATATACACTTACTCTAGAAAGCTGCAAGCATTAAATATTTCTGTGGGTTATAAGGGCCTAGGAGGAGGGAAGGATGGCGGATAGGCTTCAAGAGTGGCCGCTGTAGTGTGGCGACAGAATATTTCTTTTACTGCCTCCCGATTGGAAATAAAGGCAGGATGTCTGTAAAGGTCATTTTCAGGGAGCCAAAAACAGGTGAAGGGTTTTCCTTTGCCTCCTGCTTGAGATGCCCATGGGTAATTGGTGGGCCACTGTGTGAGACAGGATGCTGGAGTAGATGGGCTGTGGCCCAATCCAGCAGGGCTCCGCTTATGTTCTTATGAGCAGAGCGTTTTGTGCCGCACATTTTATGTAGCATTTTCCAGTTCCTAGTTAGCATCATTTTGTGTGATATGAAATGGGATATCTTATAGTGCAGTTGTCACTAAATACCGCACCTCCTCCCTCCAAAAAACTGAATAGCGATGCCTTTTATCATATCAGTTGCTGGGGGCCTGAAATCTGAGCCTAAGAACTGAAAAGGCCGCACGTGGGATGCCAGCAATTACAAGTTGCAGCTCTTGAAGGTTGTATCATCTTAAGCACAGAGTAGTGTCTTTAGGTTATCCAAGCAGGTGGCTTTCCTTTCTCTGTTCAATCTCTTGCCTCTGTTCTCAGGAACGTGATTCTTTAGGCTGCTTAGTTGTTAGCTTGATCACAGTGGGTGGTTTGCAAAAGAAGAAAATAGACTGTTTCTCGTTTTCTCTGAATTGGAAAGACAGTATTCACACACAAATCTCTTCATTCAGCTTTTATATATATTATTATTGTAGTAAGATGGGTGGTGGTTTTATTTTGGGGGAGGTTAAATATTTACTAATTTTCACATTATTACATTCCATCCATTACACTGCATCTCATATAACACGATTATTTTGCCCCCTTTCCCATCCTCCTCCTCCCCAGACCTGGGTTGGCCTTTATCCGCCATTCCCCATTAAGGTCAGTTTGGAGATTATTTTCACAATTCCTTCTTGGACCTTGGTTGGTTTGGTCTAGTGGTTAGGGAACCAAACTTTTATCTGGGAATGCCGAGTTTGATTGTGCACTTTTTCATGAAGCCAGCTGGATGACCTTGGGCTAGTCACAGCGCTCTTCTGAGCATTCACAGCCCCACCTTATGAGGTCACAAGGTGTCTGTTGTGGGGAGAAGAACTGAAGTTTTGTCAGCTGCTTTGAATCCCCTTAAATGGGCAAGAAAAGCCAACTCTTATTCTTTTCTTTCCTTCATCAGGTTTAATACATTTTTTCCAGTTTGGCATGTATTCTTCACTGGTTGTTCTATATAGCACATCCTCTGTTCCCTAATGAATTCTAATATTAATTATTCTCCTGAACAGTTTTACCAATGCTGAATTGTCCTTTCATTTGGAACCTTCCAAGTTTTAATTATTACAGCGTGTGTGCAACTAATAGCATTTGTTTTAGTACATAGTTGTCCTATAATTTTAACTTTTCAATGTCTAATTTCTAAAACAAATCTCTTTTTTCCAAATTTTTTGAACCTCGGGGAACTTCTATCATAAATGCAAATATGTACCTTTATTTTTGTACCTACTCCAACATTCTGAATGAATATTCATTCTGAATTCATGAACATTAATTCCTATATCGAGTTCAAACTTAATTCTCAATTCTTTTACATTTTTTAATATGAGTCATCCCAGTTGCCACATCTCACAGAATGTATTGTTTCTTCTCTGATATTTTTTACAGGATTGAATACCAAGTTTCCAAATCTGTACTAACTTTATAATGTCTAGAAAGTGAAGTGAGTGTTCTTGATAATAAAGGTACCTAGGCTAACAGAACATAAGAACATAAGAGGAGCCTTGCTGGATCAGGCCACAGCCCATCTGGTCCAGCATCCTGTTCCACACAGTGGCTGACAAATTGCTTATGGGCATCTCAAGCAGAAAATAAAGGCAAAACCTTCAACTGCTCTCCATTCTCAGGAAATGGCTTTTAGAGGCATTCTGCCTGTCAGCTCAGCCTAGAGGCATCCATTCTAGGAGCCATTGATACCTCTGTCATCCATGAACTTATCTAACCCTTCCTTAAAGCCATCTAACTGCTTCTGACAACAAATTCTACAGACCAATGGCCCTCTGGGTGAAGAATACTTCCCCTTGTCTGATCTGACTCTCCTACCCATCAGCTTCATAGAGTCCCCCCTGGTTCTAGTGTGTGATAGAGAAAAGAATTTTTCTCTACCCACCTTTTCTATACCGTGCATGATTTTATATACTTCAGTCAGGTCTTCTCTTAAAGACCATCTTTCCATGCTGAAGAGGCCTAGATGTTGCAGTCTGATTTTGTAAGGGAGGTATTCCAGACCCTTAAATCATTCTGGTTGCCCTTTTCTGCACCTTTTCCAGTTCCATAATATTCTTTTTGAGGTGTGGTGACCAGAATTGTACACAGTATTCCAGATGTGGCTTCACCGTAAATTTATTAAGAGGCAAAATGACATTTGCTGACTTGTTTTCTATTCCCTTTCTAATTATTCCCAGCACTGAATTCTGAAAGCAACTGACAAAGCTTTCTGTTCTTCTCCCCACAACAAACACTCTGTGAAGTAGGTGGGGCTATGGGAGCTCAGAAGAGAGCTGTGACTAGCCCAAGGCTTCGTGGAGGAATATGGAATCGAACCCAATATTCCCAGATAAGAGTCTGGCTCGCTAACCACTAGACCAGAAACGCATCTCCATAAATTCATGGTACTCATGAGCTTTAGATCTTGTGAGTTTCAAAGGTTTACCCAATTTTCTTTATGCTCATTTAGATTTCCCTATAGGAAAATGTATTTTCACCCTGTGTCATAAACCTATATGCATAAACGTGCAAGAAACTTCTATTGGTTTTGAAAATATGCCTTGGTTTTTATATTCGATGTCTTATTTTGTGGTTCTTCTGTGTTTGGTGAACTAAATAATTAAAGGAAATGCATTTGGTGCTGGAGCTTTTGAAATGCGGTGTGCTAATCTTGTAAAGCGGGCTGAAAATTACCAATACACAGCATGCCAGATGGTGAGCTAATCACTACACTTTTATTTATTGGCATATTTGTTTTCTAATGCACATTTGTGGATTTTGTGGACTTCTTCCCAGAGAGAAAAATCTGAAAGAAAAGCCCTTCAGCTTTTGTATCATTGTGACATCCCCTTTGGGTAAAGGCTGGGATATTAATTCTTAAATAAAATACTTTTGACTTGCCCTCAATCCTGATCCCTACACCATATAACATATACATGAAGACACTGAAAGCAGCCATACAGAGTTTTGGAGCAAAGTGTCCACAGTATGCAGATTCTCAGTTCTGATAAGTTAGATGTTTTCTGGATGGACAGTTCTTGAGTTCAAGGAGTTGGCTTTAACATCAGAGATGGATGAATCAGCACTCCCTCTATAGGACTGGGTTCAGTAGTTCAGTATTCTCTAGGCTCTGTCTGCACTGGCTTGGCCACTAAACTAGGGAGCAGTCTACCTGAAGGCCACAGATCTTGCTAGATTGCTTTTTCTTCATAGGACAGAGCTTTGGAGTGGGCTACAGCATGAAAATAGCACTGTAGCCTGCCACAGGCATGGATCGTTTTAGGCAGTTCACACAGTGATCCAACTGACATACCACTCCATGATCATCATGGGGACAGTACCTGGCCCACACCTAGACCATGGACTGATATTCTATGTCAACCAGAAGCAGCTTTATAAGTGCATCTCTTCTGGGCACCTAGCAACTTCAGAGGCCATGGATTTTGTCCCTGGCCTTCAAAATTGGACTAGAGACGTTTTCGCACGGGGGTGTTTGGAACGCGCGGGAGACAGCCCGGAACGCGGCAAACACATTGCCGCCGCGGGGCTTGCGATCCGACGTATCCGGAGCTGTCTCTCGCGCGTTCCAAATGTAGAGCACTTTGAAGTGCTCTACATGCGTTCGGGCGCGGACGAACTGCCCGCAGGCATTCGGGAGGAGAAGGATTCGCGCTTGCTTCTCGCTCCCGAACAGCTGCGGGCCCGCCTCCCCCGCCGGCGCAGGTTTGGCAATCAGCTGTTTGACAATCAGCTGATTGCCGATCTGCCTCCGCAGCTGTCTCCGCGCCCCTGGCCGGCCTTTGCCGGCCAAGACAGTTCCAGGCGCTTTTACCGTTCACACACAGGCGCGCCGGAACGCGTTCCAGCGCGCCTGTGTGTGAACGGTGAAAGCGCCCGGAGCTGTCTTAAGCTTCCCGCCTGAACGCGTTCCATTTGGAACGCGTTGCAGTGCGGAAAAGCCTCAGGATGAGCCAGAGGCAAAAAAAAAAAAAAAGACAGCCCTGTGAGCTGAGTTGCCCAAGGTTCACCAGAAAGGTACAGGATACTATATACCTTGGAGGCATGTTTGGCCTCAGTCAATAGGGGTCCTGGTCACATCTTAAGAAGGACAGAAGCTGTCCCCAGTCCTCAGAAACGAGGCCACAAAATGTGCTTCCAGATTTTTCAAAGACTTTCCTGGTTGGAATGGGGCTGTCCTGCAATCAGACCGGGTAATCATGTGGAAAACAGCTAGCAGGGAAGGGCCTGACCCTGTCCCCCAACCCAGATAATGATGATGATGACACCCAGTGCCCCAATGCCACCACCACTGCTGCCATTCAACACTACACCATGCCAAGCCTCCATGAATCCCCTTCAGTTGGTAAAATATAAGCTTCAGTGTGGTGGCAAAGGAGCTTCAGCCCCACCACCACCATTCGCTTTCCACCCCCCATTAATTCACTGCCCACCCTCGTCTCAACCGTGCTGAAGCTTAACTTTTACCAGGTAAAGACTGAGTTCCTTATCCATCCCTGGGAAGGACTACCTGGCCACGATGTGACTCACATGTACACTGTTAGCTCCAGTTTAACAGCTGCACTGCACTTATCCAGACAATGTACTATCGTACCCACAGCCTCAGGCATGTTGGGTGGGCAACAGATCTTCAGTGAGTTTTTCATGCTGACAAATGTGGAAATTCACATCCTAGGTGCTCTACTGGAGAGTCTGGGGCCATGCAAATAGACATGGGACTTTTTTTCCCAGGGAAGTTAAGGTCAGGGTGGGAGGCTGGCTTTCACATTGTGAATGCCATTCCCTTCAGCAACCCACCTTAAACTTACCTTCTAGCAGGGTAAGTGTGAACAATGCCATCTGTCAACATCCACCTTTGCAGGACAGTAGCAGCTCCACGTGTGTGGAAGCCCCAAAAAGAAGCATCCCTGGGCTGTCCCAATCATCAGAGGGTGAAAAAGGGCCCATGGTCTCGGGATGCAAAACAGGCCACCATCAATGGCTGTGAGCTGTGCTATATTTGGCCTGTGAGACCTCAGGTTAAGCACGTTAAAAGCAGTTCACAGATTTGCAGCCTCAAGTTATTGTTTTATGCTCACAGCTCTATTTCTTTTTGATATTTTCTCTCTATGCTGGAACTTTTCCTCTGTCAGTCAACCCTCTCTGCTCAGCAAACAAATGTGAGGCATTCGAAGCAAAGGCTAATGGCCCTTATTGTCTGTGCTGCCAGTTGCCCCCAAATCGCACTGGTGAAGTGAAGGAAATCAATTGCCTTGTGCCAAGTGGAAAGGAAGGCACAGATCAGAGAGGGGGGAAAACACGCCTCCAACATCACACCAGGGAGGTTCTTTTGACCTGAGAATTGGGTGGGACGAAGAACTTTTTTCTTGACCCCATTTGATGATGTCAGCAGGAGGGCATAGACGTTTCCTTCAAAACCTAGAAGGGTGCCTCAAAAACGGGTTTCTGCCTCTCTCTTCCTCTCTTCCTTTGTCTTTCTTCCTCATAAGAAGTCCCCACTTTTTTCTCCCTTAAAAAATCCTTTCTGCTTTTCTCTTGCCTGTGTTCTTTTTTTTAACTCCCGTGTCTTCAGTACCATGAGTGAAGAACAAAAACTCTCTGTGTTGAAATCTTTCTCCTCCCTTTATTTCTTTTTCTTTTAAAGGTCATATGTCTGACCTCTGCCCCCTTTTTAGCAGTAGACTCAAAGCTGCAAGTTACATTTACAGTCTAGCAGAGACTTTAAAAGCCGTCACCCACAAAAGTTAAGGATGGTGACTAAGTGGAGTTGTAGGCACCCCTGGACGATCGGTTTCATGTTGTTTTTTGTAATAAAGCTGCGTTAGAACAAATCCTCAGAGGGGAATTTAAGCCTGCTGGTCCCCACAGCACGCCATCCTAAAGGGGTGTAGAAGGAACAGAAGGAACTCCATCCCCCTCCAAGTTGCAAAATCTTCAGCGTGCACAACTGAACCAAGTCCTCCCTGCAGTGAAATAGGCTGCATTTCTCTGCAGGCCTTCTGCACTTTTGCTATGGTCATATCTGCACTTTAATCCTCCTTTAATCATTGAACCTCACTGCTCACACCTTTTTAGTCCTATCCATTTCATTTGTGGACTTTCCTCCCTTCAATTGGACTTTTCTGAGTCCTGATTTTTACAGGTCTCAAGACATTATAGAGTTAATCCATCTTCATTTTGCGGGTGTGATCGTGGAAGAGGACTACAGGGGGCTGAACTATACTATAGTGGGCAGATACTGCATGAATTTGCCTTCCCTTTCACCCAATGTGTGATTACACGCTGTTGAGTGACAAAACATTTATCCTACCAGAGCGCAGGGGAGTGATGTGCTGGTGAAGAGGGGTGGAGATCTACAAAAGTCTCATAAGGGAGTCTCAGGTAGAGCTGTGCATGAATGCAATTTTCAATATTTGATTTGATTTGAATTGAATATTTGAATGTTCAAATTCGTACAAATAGAGAAAAAACAGATGTATTCAAATTCTGATTCAAATACGTTCGTATATATTTATATGAAATTCTATTCGTATTTGATGATACGAATGTTGACAACCTTCATATGTGTTCATACGTATCTGTACAAATTCTGTTTTTATCCCCTATGCATCGCCTTTTCATCGCATATGGATACGTATGTAATCCATACATATCCATACACATAGGAATGTCCAAATAATTGATACAAATGATTCAAAACATTCAAATTCATTTGAAAATTAAAAAACAAATGTATAGACTTTCGATTCAAATTTGAATGTCTGAATTTGAATGAATTCTATTGAATTTTGAATGTTTTGAGTATTCTTGCACATCCTTAGTCTCAGGACAGGAACAGAAAGCACAGCCACCCAAACTGAGGATGAACTGAAGCAGTGTCAGGTACTGGGTGTGTTGGAGTTAGTGCATTTTGAGTCCTGTTTCTCAATAAGATAGACTATCTCAGTGAGGTGTGACAATGGCCCTGAAGAATAAGGATGCCCTCCAAATACAAGTGCAAAGACTTTACAATGGCAGTCCTGGGGATGGCTGTGGAGTTGTCAAACCCTTTTGCGAGGCTGCCTGAAGCTTACAGAGGCATGGCAAGAAGCCAGAACCATGGAGGCAGGCCTAAACTTAGCTATTGACGAAGTCATTGGGTGTTTTTCCACTGTCATTAGAAGTACCCATTAAGTACCCATTAATGGGTACAAAAATGCCACTACGTACCCATTAATGGGTACTTAATGGGTACTTTTAGTGACAGTGGAAAAACACCCATTGTGAATGCCCAATGAGGGGCAATATCTATACCACCCTGCCCCCTCGTGGAGCATTCATTTCTCAGGAAGTTTGCTCTTCCCCACTACACCAACAGAAGGGCGCTGTTGTGCTGTGTTGGCAGCAGAGTGGTTTAATAGCTCCCAGAGATTGGTATTCAAAAATTGACAGTGGAGGAGGGAGGCATGCAGGTGTTACCTTAAGCTTTAAAAATAGCTATACAGTTTACTGCTATTGTTTTAATGGGGAAGAGGATAGGCTACGGTTGTAGCATTTTCCTCCTCCCTGCGCAGAATGTGCCCACTCCTCACCTCTCACCACTCTGAGAAAACTATCCATTTATTACTAGGGATGTGCACAAATATTCAAAATATTCATTATTCATATGAATTCGGACAAATTCATTAGTAAACGAATCGAACATCCAGACATTCAGATTTCCAAATTTGAACAAATACTAATATCTAAGTTACTTGTATGAATAATTTGGACATCTATATCTGTACAGGTACATACGCATTTCGGACATACCTGTATGCATCTGTACACTTCCGTACAGGATGAAAATGGGATGCGTACGGATGCATACGGATGCCCACAGGTACACATGAGGTGTGTACGTACCTGTACAGATACAAATGTTGAGATTATTCATACAGATACATACGGATGTATTCATATCAAATCGACATTCTTTTTTTGTTATTCAGATACATTCAGATTTTCAAATATTTGATTTGTTATGAATTGAATTTGAAAATTGCATTAGTGCAGACCCCTATTTATTATTTCTCTTTGTTTCCTGTCCTTTCCCCAGCTACCAATCCAAGAAAGGACACATCCTCTTATTCCATCATTCATTGAGTTTATTCAGGAGCCTTTGCTGAGGTATAATTACAACAATTACACTGTTATCCACTTGTTACACTCCCAAAGAATTCTAACTAGTTTCTCAGGCATGAGTGATCTTTGCAGAAGCCATGCTGTTTTTCTTTCAATAATGCTTGCTCCTCTGTGTGTGTACCGGTTTTATCTTTAATAAAAAGATAAATTTTATTCTTAATAAATGGCCTTCACCCCCATGCCTGCCACCACAATCAGTGAGCCAGGCAGATTCTTTCCATTGGGCCCAGACCTGTGATCACTTTTCAGCACTTCTGTAGTAGGGATGTACACTAATTTGCTTTTTTTCTTTCTTTGCTTTGCATCAAGCCACTTCAAATATGGTAGGATCTGAATCTGCTGTGAATGCTCTTCAGATCAGCTCCGGATCCCTCCCACCAGTAACACCTCTGAATCTCCTCCAAATCTGTACTGAATCAGCTTTCAGTCTGCTTTGAATCTGCTCTGAATCAGCTGCAGATGTGACTGGACAGCCACTTTGCAACTTCATAAATATAATGAAGCATCAATCGAATGCACAAAAGTATTTGCTCTGCATTCAAATGTCAATCTTTAAATATAGGCAATTGTCCAGGAAAGCTACCAGCACACACACAAACACACAGCTGATAAGAGACAGCTCACTTGCCAAGGCAGCTCCTTCAGCAGCACAGCCAAACGAAGTCCACAGAGAAGAAGTCAAGAAACAGTCCGAAGTCCAGGATTTACGAGAGCAACACAACAGTCTGGTCTGAGGTCAAAGTAGCCAAGTATTCAAGGTATGGGGGTCAGATATGGCAGCCTTCTCTAAATGAAAACCAATAGTTTCTGACAAGAGGCCTGGGCGTCTGCCCGGTGTTTTATCTTACAGTTTTCAGATCACAGCTGTAGATTATTTGCATGCCTCTCTGCAAGTCTCTTTGACCGTCTTAACCCTTCCTTCTCTGCTCTCCTCTGCTTAAAGCTAGGGATCTCTGGGCTCTGCTGTTCCATGTCTCCCATGTCTTGCTCTCCTGCTGTGGCAAGGCTGGGCTGCTGAACCCCAGGCTCCACTGGGGCTGGGAGGTCAGAACTGGGTCCTGGCACCACCTCAGGTTCCTCCTGCACCTGAGGAGGTGAGTCCTCCTCATCCTGTTCATCCTCCTCCTGGCTGACCATGACATCAATATTCAATTTGAATGTGAACATTCAAATTCACATGAACTCATACTAGGGGTGTGCACAAATGAATTTTTTTTTGTATTGGATTCATATCAAAATGAATGCCAGAAAATTCATTTTCATTCGAATAGATCCCCTTCGAATGTGGTAGGATTTGTATTCGATACGAATGTCCAATCCTATATGAATCCCATACGAATGCATACAAATAGCATGCAGACCCATATGCAAATGCATACAAATAGCATACGAGTCCCATACACGAATCCCATACGAAGCTTCATACAAATGTATCAAAAAAAATTCAATTTGAATTCGAATGTCTGAATTCAGCCAAACTGAGCCGAATTTTAGATGTTATGAATATTCGTGCACATTCCCAATTCATACAAATTTCAAAACTGATGAATAATTCGTGCAATTCCCTATTCTGCAGCAGCCACAGTCCCACTGGTGAAATGTGCAGTCTGCTCAGATAGGCTTGGAATTGTCTGTATAAAATGTTCTCTGTGTATTTCCCATGATTACCCAATAGACTTTAGGCCTAGGACAATCACGCTGGTTGGATTCAATGAAGCGCTTTGATCATATTGGCTCTAGCTCTGTAATAGAGGCAGAATCCTCGAGTCAGCATTCCCATTAGCCTTCCACACCACCTTTGCAATGGCATTTCAGTAAATCAGCTTTCTGTGCCTTTGCCTTTGCCTCTCCACCTTCATCCATCTTGTCTGTTTAAATTGGACGGTCTTTCTAGATAGAAGCTATAACTTAACTTACACAACGGCCTAATTCTGCCAAAGCCTCATCTTCAGCTCTGGCTTCTCAGGAGCTGCAGTAATACAAAATAACTGTGAACTTGAGAACTCAAGTAAGAGAAACTGGCTGATTACGAGGGCGGGTAAGGCTTCCCTGTTATATCATAGAATGTTCACTTGATGCCCCCTGAGGCTGTAAGCCTATCAAGTAAAGAGAAAATAACATCTCTGACACTGCCAAGCCTGTGTTCAAAAATAACAAGAGGGTTAACCCAGTGGCATATCAGAAACAGTGGTGAATTGCCTTCTCATTGTTCTCATGAGCCAGTTTGGTCTAGTGGTTAGGGAGCCAGACTCTTGTCTGGGAATACCAGGTTTGATTCCACACTCCTCCATGAAGCCATCTGGGTGACCTTGGGCTAGTCACATCTCTATTCTGAGCTCTCATAGCCCCACCCACATCACAAGGTGTTCTGTTGTGGGGAGAAGAGGAATCTTTGTCAGCCTCTTTGAGTGCCCTTAAATGGGTGAGAAAAGCAGGGTAGAAATGCCAACTCGTCTTCTTCCCATCCTATTTAGTCTTTTGGTTAGAGTGTCAGACTCTGTCTCCTGGTTTGACTGCACTCCTCCATGAAGCCAGCTGGGTGACCTTGGACTAGTCACAGCAGTCTTTCTGAGCTCTCACAGCCCCAGCTGTTTTGGGGAGAAGAACAGAAGTTTTGTCAGCTGCTTTGAGTCTATATAAGGGTCAGAAAAGCAGGGTATAAATCACAACTCCCTTTGTCCTCCTCCTCCTTTTCTGTCCTAAAATATTCATGAGAGAAAGGAGAGGTAGATGATCCCACCTGTGAACAAGCTCTAAGCCACCTTGGATCTATCTTGGGAATGATTTGGGTTTTTTGCTCTGTATTAGCACAGACATAAGAATAGCTTAGCAATGGTTTGGAGGTGGTATCATTCATTTGCCAGTCTGGCACACGCACATCTTTTCTTTAGCATTCTAGGCTAGAATAGATGTATTAGAGTTAGAATGAAAATGTGAGGGTCATCCCCAACTGTCTCTGAGGCACTTCTGAGCTCCTTTCCCCCCTCCCCAAAATGATGTGTGAATACAGCCTGGAGTTGTTACAGTACATTTTTCAGTACATCTTTGGGCACAAGAATATACTTGGCTGAGAAGCCTGATGACACTGAGTTTAAAATGTTTGCAAAAATCCACATTATTTGTGTTGGCATTTCTGTCTCTCCTTTTCATCCAGAGTGCAGGCAAATATTCTCCTCCTCATTTCCATTTACCCTCACAACTGGCCTTTCAAGGAGGTCAGGCTGTGAGGCAAGGGATGACCCTAAGCACTTAGAGAACTTCTGCAGCTGGTTCATTTAGTTACTACATGCAACAAGTTAAGGGGTTCTGAGGGCTTTTCTTTTCCATGGTGGTTGTTCAGGTAGGTGGCGCAAACTATGTGCTTATGTCCTGCTAGTGGCCTTCCTGGTATAGCAAGCTAGCCACTGTGGCCCTAGTCACACAAGTATTTTAGGTCAACCTCAGTTCATCCTCCGGTCTTGTTACTTACATTATTTTATTTCCCAAGCTGGCCTACCGCATTAAACCATCTTAACTTGTAGTCCTGTTTTTAGAGGGCTCACAAGGGGTGTTTTTCCACTGTCACTAAAAGTACCCATTAAGTACCCATTAATGGGTACAGAATGGCATTTTTGTACCCATTAATGGGTACTTAATGGGTACTTCTAGTGACAGTGGAAAAACACCCAAGGACTCAGCACATCCTGGCATTCCAGGTCATCTTTGCTTCCTCAAGTGTGAGCAGGGGGACGGGCTAATGGAGGCTGTATAGTGCTGTGGTGGGTGGGCTCTAGTCTTTCTTTCAAACAATCAGCACACTCAGAGTTCATGAGGCACCTCCCCTTCTCTCCTCAGTTTATGTGCATGATTCCTGTATCTAGAATTGTTATGCAAATTTATTTTTTTAAAAAAAAATAGCACAAAGAAGAAAAGCACATAAAAAAGAAGGGGCATGGAGGTGGGAGAGCAGGCTTTAAAAAGAACTGCAAACTCACACCCTAGCCTCCCTTGAGTGACATGAGTGGCATCCAATCAGAAATAAGATAGATTTGATGTAGCAAAAGGGGTGGAGCCAAAAGGAGGATCAAGTCGATCATGGAGAAAGGTTTGAGCAATGCAGCCCAAGGCAGGGACAACCTATAAGTATCCAGGGGTGAATACAGCTGGTACAACCTCAATTTGAATTAATGAATAGGCTATCCTGTCTAAGACTTGTGTGACCACAACTCTTTTGTGGCTTTGGAATAGCCTCCCAGTGGAGATACACCATTTACCAACATTATATGATTTTGGGTTAAATACATTCTGGTTAAATGCATTCTTCTTCTGGATCCTTGAATGTAGTCCTACTAGGGAAGGAGGGAGAATTATATTTTAAATATGTATAATTTTTGGTTTTTCTGTATGTTGTGGCTTGCCCTGCAACCTCTGGTGAAGAGCAAGATAAATAAACCTAGATGTGGGGGTCTGTTCATACTTGGCTTTATTCTGGAATATATCCTGGAATAAAGGCCTGCTGTCCATATGCTAGTGTAGGCTACAGCAGGCCACAATTGAGACCTTCTAGAGCAGTGGTTCTCAACCTTCCTAATGCCGCAACTCCTTAATGGAGTTCCTCATGTTGTGGAGACCCCCAACCACGGGGGCAGAGCAGCTGGGAGGTGGGAGGGAAGGGTGGTGGGAGACTCATCGCGATCCCTCTGAAAGGGTAGTTCAACCCCCCAAGGGGTCCCGACCCCCAGGTTGAGAACCACTGTTCTAGAGTGTGCAATAGCATGTGGAAAACAGAGCCCTATCCTGAGGTACACTCCAGAATAAAGCCAAGTGTGACCTGCTCTTAGGAACACAACTGGTCTTCCATTTTGGACAGGATGAAAGAAGCTGGTCCCTTAAAAGCCATGTTCATATTGCTTGCAATTCTGTATAGCATAAATAGGGCAAATCAATTTACCTTCTTTGGCAGCTTCTCCTTGTACTCTGCATCACAATGTTTCGTGCATGAGATATATTATCAGCAGTATCACCCACCACAAATAATTTCATTAAGTCTCAACTCGATGACGTGGTGTGAGATTGTTCTGAATCCAGAAGAACGGAGCAAATTCAGCGCAGTCTTAAGTGAAGGAGTAGAGTGAAATATATAGTTAAGAAGGAAAAGGAGTAGAGAAAACATCACATCACATTTCAGAACAAAGGAGGGATCAATATGATCATAGACATTTATTACCATGTATTATTTACATCATAAAAATAAATGCAGTGGCTCCATTTAAGCCTGACTATTATGGCATTGATTTCAGAAAACACACTCTGATGCACTTTTCATCTTCATCATGCCTGTTTCTCAGTCTTGAGCTCACTTGCTTTCACTCGTTTGTCCCAGTAAAAAAAACATGAATAAAAATAAGTATATTTGAGAAATGCAGTCTTTTATCATTCTTTATCAACTGCTTTGCACCATCTAGACTAATGTGGCAATTGCAGCATTGTTATTCATTGACTTTTCTCTAATATAATAATTCTCTCCAAAAGTGTATTTGTTCTAAAAAAGACCAACAGTATGTGAGGGATTTTTTTAAAAAAAATGGCACTGAAAACAGAGATAATAATATTATAATACCCTTATCCAACTAACTGATGAGAATGCATATGGAAAACTGCATGCATTTTGGTTGCTGCATCTCATAAAAGGAATTAGAGAATGTTCAGAGAAAGGGAACAAAGCACTTTTCCACGTGATGTGGGATATTCCAGGCCACTTAGTTCAGTCTGGTGAGTGCAGGCCATGTTTCCATTTCCATTTTTATTTGTATGCTGCCTTCCCCAAAAAAAGTTTTTGCCCCAAGCAGTTTACAACAAACAGAAAATATAAAATGCAAAGTAATAATCAAAACATTATAAAAATACATTATAAAAATTGCACATCATACAAAACATTGCAACATAAGCCAAAACACACTCACAAATTGAGGCAGCTGAGGCCAAGTGGAGTCCAAAGCAGTTGACCAAAGGTCCCAGTCCGTTTCCATTTCTAATTCCATTTCTTTCTTTTTTTCATACTTCCCTGGAGCATCCAGTGGTGCAACCATCCACTCTATTTCTGGTTCCCTGCAGTTGGTGGGTGAGGGAGGCGGTGTCCACGCAGGCGTGGTGGTGGCCATGTTTCATCACTGACCTCTGATGTGACCAGACCTTCAATCCCCGGGACACTTTGCTGCTCTCTGCCTGCCCACTGCTGAGTTCACTGAGAAATCGCCGGCATGGCAGGGCAGTCAGCTCCAAGGGCTGTCTGAATTTGGGCAGCCCCTTTTGGCCTAGGACTGGTTACAAGCTTCAAAACCAGCACAGAGTCTTTAATGGCTGGGAACTTTTGTTCCTGGCCTTTGCAGTTGCTGGGAGGACACATTTCAGAAGTGGGCCAACTTCCAATAGTGTTTTCAATGGCACAACCACAGGAAGAGGCATATGCATTGGGTGAGCTTCAGATTGCTAGCATGGGTGTAGACCACATATATCCAGATTAGCACTGTTCTGGTCCAGATCTTTTCTACTCCCATGCAACTCCTTGATCTGAGGGGTTGTCACACTTGGCTTGCTGTCCGCTGGATGGGAAAATACCTTAAACGTGAATGTGTTCTAGCGTTCACACTTGGGATCCCTGCAGGGCACTATCATCTTGTTTGTGGAGCCTGGTGCAGCATCGCTTGCAGTGGTGTGGTTGCCACATTGACGGAAACACCACGTGCACATACAGTCATGCTTGTGTGGCACCTCATACAACCCCTAGCATGGGACTTCTGCAAATGACTGCGCACTGGATGGGACAAGTAAGCTTTAGGTAAAGTTAGTACCACTAGTCAATGATAGGTTAATATCTGGTAAGGCAGGAGTCATTTCTAGGTTGTAAATGCCTCCTTCAAGTGCAGATACACCTGCCCAGATGTTAACCTATCATTGGCTACGGGGCCAAGTGTGAAAGCACCTCTGAATTGCTGTACAGATGATGTGTTCTAAGTAGCTCCTTGATCCAGATTAAAAAATGCAGAAAGGGTCTGTGATCAGAGAAAGCTGTATATTTGCATCCTGATGGTGGACTTCCTTGTGCAGTTTTGCAATCACTGTATGAAAAGACTTAAGAAGATGAAAAGCTGATGTATTCAGCTTCAAATTTCATCAACCCCAGGTCTCAGGGATAATGGAAACAATATGTGTGTTCAGTACTTGTGTACACGGGTATAACTGATATATCCATCAAATAGTTTTTGTGCTTCCCTAGCTCAGCTGTCTCATGAAAAGGCCAAGGTGGTTTACAGACAATTAAATGCAATAAAACAATTCCATCAACACAGGAACATAAGCAAGTGCATATACAGGTGAGCATCATAAACAAATAGTGTTAAGGTTTATTAAGGGTCTTTCAATTAAAATGCACGCACAGTTATACAAACCATAAATTGGATTGCAAATAATCTCTGCATGCCTCACAAAAATTAGCAATTATTAAAACCTAAAATGTCTTAAAGCTAAATTACAACGTACAAAAGCATAAAAGTAATTCCCCCTAAATCCAATATTAGCCTACTAAATCCCCAACAACATATCAAAAGCTGAAATTCCAGTTTCCTAAATAGATCTCTGTATAGACACCTGAAAGGAGAGAAAGACCTTTCGCTAATACCAAGGAGATACCAAAGGAGTTGTCAGATGATTTCTTTCTGGAGAGAATTCCACGAATGAGAAGCCACTACAGAAGAAGTCTGTTTTCTCATTAACATTCTCCAGTTCAGCTACAGGAATCACAATGAGCACCAGATCACTTACAGTGGCACATATGCAGCCACTGTATGGATCACTCTCTGTGGATGACTCTTTCCCCAATCATCTCTTTGTTCCTGGTTCAACTTATGAGTAAATACACACAGCAGTGGAAGAAACCTGAAATATTTGCCTCAAGTCCTTGGATCTCTTGGCCTTTTCACACCTTTGTTAGGTGGAAAGGCTAGCAAACATCTAGGATACATTGGGGCCGCATCCCCATTACAAGCTTATTTTGGTTTCCCCAAACCGAAATAATAGAACCGGATGCAAATGTGAATTTGCCTGTTCCCATTACTTTTAACTTAATCACATTTGTTCCGGATTCTGAGGATCGTACGTGGTGTATGTGACTCGGGGGGGGGGGGTCAAGTGGCTACTTTTTAAAAGCCACTTTGCAGGCTGCCCTGCCCTCTTCCTCCTGGCATGGACGTGCCACCCATAAGGGACCCCTTCACGGAGCCTAGCTGGGTGGCTGGGTGGCTGCCGCTTCCATGGACAGAAGAAAAATGGCAGGTGGCAGCCAGCAATTCTTTCTCCTCCTCTCCCCATTGCTCAGAGTACACAGCAGCAGCAGCAACTCAAGCCCCCTTCCCCACTCACAGCCACAGGCTTAAAAACAGAACCTCCGGCTGCTTTCCTTTCTTTTCCCTTTTTTAAGGTCAGAACTTTCAAAATTGCACAAAATTGCAACATTGTTATCAGGTGTGAAGTGACTAGAATTGCTACAGTAGCAGCTGCTTTAAGGGGTGAATTTTTACAGGGAAATCACTATCTTCGGAAGCAAGCTATTGGGGGAGGGAAACCCTAAACACGCATTCTCATCCCTTAACACGGTACAGTCCCCACAGTAAAAACTGTAAAACGTTTCAAGTGCAGGAACCGGAGTGAGACCTGTGGAAGTGAGGATTAACATTTACAATGCTTTCGGGCAATTTAACATGCGAAAAGCATGTTAAGCCAAACTGACGTGGGGTCTGCGAGGATTGAACCCGTTTTGAAACCAAAATAAGGTTGTAATGGGGATGGGGCCTATGTGTCTGAACTTTGCACCACCCAACGCACCTGAAACCTACCCACGCTTCCCTGCACCATCCAGGCAGTGTGGCATGGAACCATGACAGCACTGCACTGCCCCAAACTCTGTTTACCTGGAAGAGGTGTATGAATAGTGTGTCAGGGCTATGGAGCACACTTTAGTCTTCCACAGCTATCCACCCAGGGAATGCTCTGCCAGACGTGTATGCTCCAGGTGGGAGTGTACCCAGATCATCCCACTGGACCAAGTGCAAAATAACCATCTGTTATCCTCCTAATTTTTGTTTTTCTGCTATTACTGAGCATTTTCTTCCTTTCACTCAGATGTCCACACATGTAGCACTGTGTAAGGAACCCTTCTAACAGAAAAAAGTTTTAAAAACAAATTTTGCAATGAAATAAATCACCATCACACACTTATGACAACTAATCCATCACTGTTCCCCTGTTGCCTCTTCATTTTGCTTCCCCACTTAATCATGTGATCTTCAGCCCCAAGGTCATCCATTTGAAATATAGTCTCGATATTCCATTTTTATTCAAATGTCAAGTAGCAAATGTTTAGTGTCCCAAGCTGTGATAACTGTACCTTTTTGTATTCTGTTTGCAAAACTCTTTCACGTTTGCCCTTTTTTTACCATATTGTTCCCTCTCTTCCAATTATAGTTCCATTTCCTGACTGCACAGTTCATTCCTACCTTACTGCCTTCTTCCTAGGAAGGGTTGAAAGTCCTTTCTAGCTACTGAGTTATTTATTTATTTATTGCCATACAAGGCTCACATTCTCCCCAGAATAATTGCTGCCAATATCACACTGTGCCTTATTTTTTATTTTGTCTTTCTTAAATATTCCTCATAAAATATAAGCGAATCACCATTTTATCTCTCCTAAACACTCCTTGTAAATTATAGGTGCATCTTATACAGCATGAAATATAATATTTTCTGTATGTTCTGGTGAAGCAAGCATCTGTGTACTTGAAAATGTATCAGATGGCTTTAGTTCTTCCTGTTATTCAGGGGAGGAGGGAAAATGCAGAAAAACCCAGCCACACTGGTAATAGGATCTATTTCCAGACATCAGGCAATAGGCTGGATCTTCAGAGAACTGCAGATAGCACAATAAGGGTGATTCTGCACTGACTAGTGTACTGGACCCACAACCTTCCTAGGAACCTCCCTTCCTCACACCGGTGCTATCTGAGGGAGGCTCTGTTAGCATATTTGTTTATCCATGATTTTTATAAAGGCCTTCTGGATTGGGAAAACATGGAATCAATACATGAGAAACATCGGTACCTGAATTTGGTTATAATTGGTATGTTTGGAGTTGAAAAAAACCAAGGTTGGGCCATTTTTTGTTGGCAAAAGCCTGGTTGACAAGGCTAAGGGCCAGGATCTTCTGACTCTGAACTGCTGTCATCCTGAGCTATAGGCTCTCTGGCTGCTTGTGTTAGGCATTCCTCACTTTGTCTGGCCAGGTAAGCCTGCCTGAGCTTGGCTGGGCAACGCGACTGCCCCTTCCTCCCCAGAGGAAGAGGCACTGACTACAGGGGGCATGACATTCTAAACTGTTTTCAGTTTTAACCTTTTACCTTGGCAACTTTCAGACAAGCATGCATTTTACGTACTACAAAGAAACAAAGGTATGTGTTCCCAAGACTCGGCAAACATGGCATCCAAAGCAGAAAACTTCTGATCACCTACATCAAACTGGATAGAATGTCTTATTAAAACTGGATATTCTATTATCCAGTAGCCCTAGCTATACAACTGTCAGCATGGATTGATAACCCTTTGAGTAGATATCTTGGAAGCATGAGAAACATGCCAAAAGCTATTTTGAGTGCATATCTTATACTATTTTAATGATTAATGTATGTATAGATTTTGATATCCTGATTATAAATATTAGGGGAGGATCGTCATAACCTTTGCTCCTAATAAATCGGTGTATGATGTACTTACGCAAGTTCAGTTTTGGCATTTTACTGTGCATTGATCATTTTAGTATTGTTGTTATGGCTTGTGGCCAAAACAAGAACAAAATAATGCATTTACTTTTATACAAATGTATATTTACTTTTATACATGCTCCAGTTTTCCTGAGTGCTTAAACTACTGGAGTTTTGTTTGAGAAAACTTTTAGCATGCCATTATAGCCAGTCTAAAACAATCCTTCTTCCTCTGAATCTTGGAACAGGGAAGTTGATCTCTTCTGTGTTTCCTAGCAAAGAAATGAAAGCCATTCAATAATTGTGAAAAACGTACCACATTTTAGAGTACTTTTTAAAAAGTAAACCAGCAAATAAATTTATTAATTAAATAAAAAGATCACAGCGGGATGTTTTCTTGGGGAGAAGGTAACTAATTAGCTTCCCCTGGCAGGCTGCAATAAATATTTTATTTCCAACATTATCTGACAATAGCATTGAAAGAAACACTTTCACCTTTACCTCTAGACTCATGTTGTTCCCTGTGGTGTAGGATATTATTTGTTTTGCTGACAACAAACTCTCCGACATCTGACATTAGATCACTTTCAATTAAGTCAAACAGAACGGCAGCCTGGGAATCACAAGGGAAGAGACATTTTGGCTTAATACCTGGTAAGTACAGAGTGTCCTTTAGCCTGTATGTGCTGGAGACACACCAGGAGGCAATTTTTTCCCTTTCCCTTGAAAAATATTTGGGGGCTTAGTAGCCAGCAAGACCCATGTGATTGTTTCTGCAGTTTTCTTCCAGACTCTTCTCCTTCTAGCTTCTGGGTCACATCCCTTCTCTTCATAAAATCCTTCTTGGGTGAGATCACAGGGAGAGAAATGTGTGACTACTCCTGATGTTTCTTCCGGTGATTTCAGATCAATGGATAAAAGGATGCACAAGAATTGTAAAGATATGATTTTCTGCCCAGCTTAGGCATTTCTGCACTTGGCCCCATAGCATGCAATTAGGCAACATCTAGGCAGGTGCATTTGCACTTTCGGGAGGTGTTTACAGCCTTCAAACACCCCTTGCCTGCCCAGAGGTTGACTAATTGCATACTAGCCATGATGCACAAAAATGTGCACCACAAGCAAGCCAACCCTTACCTAATGTGACCAGAAGCTTACCTTTTCCATCGAGGTGGTGACTTTCTGCACTATTTCCAGTCAAGAGGGCACGTGCTGCTAGCTCAAATGACACCCTTATGTGACTGTGCACACACAGAGCATCAGCATCACCATGACAACAGTGCCAGCACACTTGCAGTCCCACAGGGTGCTGGGACCAAAATGGCAGCGCCCTCTGGAGGATCAGATGTGCAACCAAACACAGGTAAGTCTTCAGTCATGTTTGGGTTAGGCTATCATGTACTAGTGTGCCTACGTGCAAAGCAAATGCAGAAATGCCCATTGTTTAAACGTTACCTAAATCTGCAAACCACTGTAGGAACTGCTTTCTCATTCAAAGGGCTGGACGGCTTCCATTCCTGAAAGGTAAGATTTTTATGTCAGCATGATTTCTTTTTGAGGAATATCTCTTTGGCAAAGTGCATGCAATCACAAAATCATATAGATATACATGTCAAGGGGCCTTTATGCACTTACCTTTTGCATGCTCTGGGACACTTTATATGCACACCCTTGCACCACTTCTGTCCCAGAGCAACCTAGAGCATGTGATGCTGTCCCAGTCCTCTGAGGCTGTGGAGCGGTAAAAACTGTTCCACACCTTTACTCCTGGTAGGCTCCTAGCCTCAAGTCCTTTGGGGTTGACGTCTGAGGGCCAAAATATGTCCTCCTGCTTGCCTCCCATGTTCTGGTTCATGCCCTCTGATACACTGGTAGAGATATTTAATTAGGTCTACCAGTGATGCTGATTAAGGCCTCAGGATCATAAGGTCAGATCAGATTAGCTGACAGTGTGGCCTCAACATGCAGACCTGTGAGGCATAGATGCTTAATACAAAGGTCCTTAATCCAAATTCAGGCTGAAAGCAAAATAGGCACAGTGTGCATACTGTGAACAGTGTTAGCAACATCTCTGGATCAAAATCTCATTTATTTTCAATTTCCTTTCTTTAGGAATACAGTTCTAGTTTAACTTTAAGGATATGCTTTCATCATGCACTTCAGGCTGCTGACATGGCGTTGGGTTTGACACAGGAGACCCATATAGTTGATGTTTCTCATTTTAATATTACTAAAATCAGCTTGTTCAGCATCTCTTTTCTTTTTTCTTTGCTACACCTTCGGTCTTGTGATTTCCACACACACCCTTTTAACAATGACCTTCCTTATTTTATTTTTTTTAAACCTCACAGATTTGTCAACAGAGTGTAATTCAATACAGATTTCACTCCATTTTACAACTTGCGAAATTCAGTCAGAAAAACATCTATGGATGACAGTTGGCGAGAGGCTATGATTTTGTTATCATGCCTAAAAATAAACCCAAGGGTCACAAGAGGACAAAGTGGGAATACTGAATTATTTATTTAAAACAGAAACAGGGATTTAAGATCTGAAAACTCTTTTTAAAAAGAAAGAAAAGGTAAACTGTAATCTTGTTGGTTTTTCCATGCTGCGTTGCAAAATGCTAGCTCATCAAAAGACTCCACTGGCTACTCCATTCAAATTTTAAAAACAAACTTCCACATCTCTTACTCTTACTGCATCTTACACACTAGTATCTCAAACTCTGCTCTAACCCTCTTCCACTGTCCAGGATCATTATTTGTGGACTAAGGCCCTTTCTGCACTGGCCCACTGACAACCAGATTAAGTAAATCCATTTTTATGAAATGTGCCTCTAGCAAGATCTGTCTCAAATAGATACGGATCTAAATAAGGCCCCATACTTCCGCACTCACTTGGGAAGGATGGATTGCGAGGAACACATTATGCCTTCACAGTGGGGATGCAGTACCACAGATTTCCAGATGGCCACCCCAGGAGGCTCATGATTGGAGCATTCAGCCATCAGTCACCGCTCCTTTCCTGCTGTGCGCGGATGCGTCAGGGAAGGACCACCAACCAGTCAGCGGCATGTCCGGGGTCCCATGACCGCCTGGCAGCAAAGCCTACTTTTGTGAATGGAATCGCTACATTTGACAGCCGGCCACGGGGCTGTTACGGGGCCAGGAGGAGAGCTGCATGTGTGCCAATGGCTGCAGAATTCTAGTCACAGCAGTCTCGCCCTCTCATCCCGGGTTTCCCGATGCTGCAGGGAGAAGGGCAGGGCAGGGTAGGGCAGATTGGACAAACAATCCCCAGCCCGTGAGCGAGATCAACACGCTCTGCATACATCCACATGGTCATTAACACATGTGCCTTTCCTTGTCAGGACGACAATAACGCATCGTGGGGTTCAGGGGAGCACAAATCCATATCTCCTTTCCCAATCCTTAGGAGTACATGTGAGGCAGCAGGTAGATACGCCATCGCTACCCGCCCACAAGCGGGGACCTTCGCATGGGGTTGAATGGTCCCTGGGGTTCCCCACCTGGCCCTTGTGTCCAGTTTGCTGTCCCTCTGCTGCCGTAGCTGGGTGCATGCCCAATGCGAAGCCCATGTGGGAGGGACTTGGTGGCTGGACTGTGCTTCTCATGCCTCTCTCAACATGGCGGCTTGCTGCCACCACCTCACTCAACATGGCAACTTCCTGTCCCACCCACATGTGTTCTCTCTCCCATCCGTGTGCAGGCATGTCCTCTGTTGATGCGGATTTAGAGCACAAGGATGGATTAAGTACCCATTAAGACTACCTCCAGTCAGGTCTTCCAGGAAACTGGTTTAAGGCTCTCTTAGCATGAGCCAGTGCAGAAGCGGACTCCCCGATGAGTCTCTAATGGGTACTGCAGTGCGGATGGGAATTTCACAAATGTTTTAAATGTGCTTAATGGGTGCTTAATGGGTATTAAGTGGCCAGTGTGGAAAGGCCCTAAGACTCCCACTCACCAACCAATTAAAAATAGGTATGCCATGATTAATGACGCTGGGCCTGTTCTCACCTAAATGTCAGGGATGATTCTGCATATTCTGGAATGCTCTTATCTGCACACTACAGTGCCACCTCCATCCCAGAGCATCCTGGAGTATATGGGAGCATCCCCAATCCTCCTAAGCTGTGGAGCAGTTTTTACTGCTTCACACCTTCACCAGGACCTCCTGGGGATCTCCTAGATGCAGCTCTCACACTTTGCCATGTCCAGATTTGTATACACTGCACAGTGGAATGAATTCACAGTCACAATCAGGGCATCACACATGCTGATGGATGCATCATCACCGCGGTGCATTATCCAATCGCTACTGCACACTTAGCTTAATACTGATTTAGCAACACTTAGGGCGCGTCTTCATGGCATGTGTTATTTCAGTTTAAAGAATTCGAAATAAAAGAAACGGAACAAAGCTGTCCACACGACTTGCAAGTTGATCCGGTTCCGAGAGCATTCTTCTGCAGCCTTAACGCGGAATCAATCCTGGGAGTCCAGACTGCAGCCCTGTCCTCCCGCCATTGCCCAGCCCCTCTCTTGTGATTGGTGCTCCATCCGAGGGTCCCACCCTCCATTCCCTTTGCGTCATCCATGCTTCACCGGGGATCCCCTGCCCGCTTTGCCCAGCTCCGATGCTGGCTGCTCTTCCCTCGGTGCCAGGCTAGAAGAGGAGGAGAGCCGAGAGAGACGGGCGGCAGTGGGTGTGTTAGGTGGTCCCCACACGGCAGAGGGGAAAATTAGTCCCTAAAGAGAGAGAGGGGAGGGGGAGAGGGCAGCTGGGGATGGGGTGGGGGACTGACTGGCTGGCTGCTTGGGAGGGAGCTGGAAGGAAAAAGAGAAGGGGGGAAGAACGGAGCCACCGCCGATCAGGAACAGGGAGGAATGGAGGAAGCCAAATCGGGGGGGGGCATGAGGAAGATGAGGATGGGGGGAGAGGGGGCAGCAGCAGCTGGGTGGGGGTGGGGAGGGGAAGGGAGGCATTGCTAAGGCACCAAGGAAAAGAGTCTTGGGGGGGACTAGCAAAGGGGGGGGTGTTGTCCTTGCACAGACGGGATTCTAAAGTGAGAGAAGCCCCCCTTTCCCAAAAAGAGAGAGGGAGGAAGGAAGGAAGGAGGGGTATCTGAGAAGCCCCCCTTTCCCAAAAAGAGAGAGGAGAGAGGGAGGGGTTCCTAAGAAGCCCCCCCTTTCCCAAAGAGAGAGAGGAAGGAGGGGTACCTGGGGGGGGAGACATTGCATGAGCATCTCACGTCTCCCACCCTCCCGAAGCCGGTGTATATGGTACATCAAAAAAGGAAAGCTGCACTGAGCATACGCAGAGTGCCTTACTGCCAAAAGAAGCAATCATAACCAAGCATTCCTATAAAAATAAGCACATGTGCACACACACGCACACACACAGAGAGAGGTACTCTTGCAGGTGCCAGCCCCAGAACCTCTGCTACGTTCCCAAGTTCCCGTCCCACACGTCTGAAGGGGCTCTGGACCTTTAGTTTGTGGGGCAGGAGAAATGCATAAGGACTTTAAAACCGTCGCCTTTAAAAGAGTTTTTATTTTTATTTGTCTGTGCTGAAGAACACTTTTGCTACAGCCTTCACACAGCGGCTACAGTGTTTCAGGGAGCCCCTTCACTCCTGATTATCAATGTTGCAAATTTTCGCAATTTCAATACAGCTCTGTATCAAAGGACCGGGGCTTTAAACATTAAAGAGGCATAGGGTGGCTGTGGTGGGGTGTCATTCATTCATATTTTTTTCCCACTCTATACACAAGGCTCTCAGTGCGGGTCACAACACATTGGTTTTAATGTGTTCATATTAAACATGACTGTGGGCTAGTCATGGCTCTCTTCTGAGCTCTCACAGGGTGTGGGGAGGAGAACAGAAGGTTTGTCAGCAGCTTTGAGCCTCCTTAAATGGGTGAGAAAAGTGGGGTAAAAAAGCCAACTCTTCTTCCTCCTCCTCCGTGAAGCCAGCTCAGTGGCCTTGGGCTAGTCACAGCTCTTACAGGGCATCTGTTGTGGGGTGAAGAATGGAAGCTTTGTCAGCCTCTTTGAGTCACCTTAAATGGGTGAGAAATGCCAATTCCTTCTTCTTCTCCCTCCCTTCTTCTGGGAGGTTTGGTATGGGGTAGCATTATTATAAAGAGGTATAGAAATCCAAGTCAAGGTTCCTATCTTTTTTTAACAGTTGTGCAAAGCATGGAACTTCAGCAAGTGCATCCTTCCTTCCTTCCTTCCTTCCTTCCTTCCTCCCCCCCCCACCTGCCTCGCGGGGTGTCTGTTGTGGGAGAAGAACAGAAGGTTGATCAGCTGCCTTGAGTCCCCTTGAATGGGTGAGAAAAACGGCCACCGCTGGAAAAGGAGGAGAGCCGAGAGGTGGCGGGCGGGCGGGCGGGCGCAGTGTGCCCTCTGCGGGAGAGGGCAAAGGGGGCTCTCCTCGCTCACCTCTTCCCTCTGGGAAGAGAGAAAAGGCCGGGGCCACGCGGGGCCGTCGGGGGGTGACAGTGAAGGAAAAGGCCCCCGACCGGCTCGGCTTTGCCGCCTGGCGAAGGGACAGGAGGAAGTCCTCCGGAGCCGCCACTGAATCATAGCTGGATTCTTTGAACTGAAACTGGATTAAACCTTAGGTGTAACCACAGGCAGAGGCAAAGTAGCCTCTGAAGGGGACTCAAAGCTGCTGAGAAACCTTCTGTAATCACCTGTTAAAGGGGACTCAAAGCTGCTGAGAAACCTTCTGTAATCACCTGTTAAAGGAGGCTCAAAGCAGCTGATAAAGAAAATGAATGGTCACTTTGCTGCTGCACAGGAGCAGCAGCAATGGCAAAGAAGGGGGGAGGAGGGCCACAGCTTTTAAAATACAGGCTCCAGGGCTTTCCTTTCCCTGTAGTTCCGAACCTTCAAAGGCCTGAAATTGCGCAAAACTGCAACATTGTTTTTAAGGTGTGAAGTGCTTACAGCGATACAGTGTATCTTTAAGGACTGGAGGTTTATAGTGGGTGTTTGAGGGTGGATTTTTTCAATGAAGGAAACCCTAAACATGACGTGCTTCTAATACGTTCAGCCATTGGTTACAGTGCGATTGGGGGGGTGGGACAGCCTTAACACGGAATCTCATCCCGGAATGATACTGTCCACACAGTAAAAAATTAAACACGTGTCAAGGGCATGTTCCGGAGTGAGACCTGTTGAGATCAGGATTTATTTCAAATCGGGATAACGTGGTTTATCACGGAAATACCACATTAAGCCGAAGTGACGTGTGCACGGCCCGAAATCAAAACGTTTTGAATTCGAGATAACGACGTCGTGGGGATGCGGCCTCACTGTGCAGTATAAAGAAGATTCTAATCTTTGTGCCAGTCTGGGAAGAATGGCAAGAAGAAACTAACAGGAGCAGGAAGGGCAGCTCAATTCTGATTGGCTGCCTCATCCCGCATGACCACGTGCACTGACTCAGCTCTTGCAGCTTCCAAGGAGGAAGCTATGGAGCTGTTTTTAGTCAGGATGGCTGGTTGTTGCTTCACAGCAGGTAAGCGGCACTTTTTCATTTAACTGCAGATTTATTCCACAAGTCCGGAGGCAGCCTTTCTTTATTTGTGAATGCTGTGTGTTTGGGAGGGACATTGTGGCACGGCATGGCAACACATGACTGCACGAATGCATACCATGTCATACTCACCATAGCAATGGCCCAATGTGCACTGGAAGTTGCTGTAACTGGCAATCTGGCTAGGCTGAAACTGACCACTCACACTTCAAGTACTGGTGATCAGTTACAGAATTGCGCCAGTAGAGACATCCAGGTGTGAAGTACAAAGATATCCAAGTTTGCTCCATCTTAACCTCAGTGAGAAGGTATTGCTATACCATCCCACTAAGTTAAATGCAAAAAATTAGCTCAAGTAAAATAATGATTTGAGATAATTGTAGATGCTCACTTATGGAGAAATAGGGCCCACTGAAGCTTGTGAACAGAAATTGGACTGAACTCTATAGTAATAGGCCTTTTCTGAACTCACCATTAATCCGTGAAGTCCTCTTCTGGGCTTCACTAATTCACATGTTAATGTGAATCTGTGAGAACATGCCCTCTGCTGGAGTGCTCCATCCGCATAAGCTAGAATCAGGGAGGCCCTGAAATATTTGGATTGCTCCTGGTGTACTGGAGCTGTCTGTTCCACAGCAACCTCAGATTTTGAGCTGGCATAGAGATCCTCTGAATAATCAAAAGGTCTGGAACAAAAGTTCCTGGATGTCAGATATCCTGGGGCAGAGGGATTTCAGTAGTGTCCCAAAAGGAAGCCCACAAACCCCTTCTTGGTCCACACTAGTAGCAACCAAGGAAAGGGGACCAGAGATTGCCATCATGCAGATAATTTAATGTATGAACAAACACTATAAGAGAGGAGAAGAAATGGAACCTAGCATTCTCTGCTATATTTATATGCCATGTATATTTGGAAAAAAAACTCTGGCAGATCAGTTCAGAAGCCTTTTTGCATTACAGTCTCTAGTGCCTAATTAGTGCACCACTAGAGAAGAGCGTAGGCACGTAAAGTAGGCTGAACAGTCTCCAAGTGTGCCCACTCTTCCCAGGAGTGCAATAATCATGCTCCACACCTTAACCAAAGTTACCTAATTACGTACCTGAAGCATCCAGAAGCACAACCATTCACTCTTGCCACTGCTCCAGGGTCGTTTGAGGTTCCGCACAACCATGCGGTCACCTTGGATGACCATTGACGCAACTGTGTGTGTGCAGAGCATCAGTGTCATCAAGGCGATGGTGCTGGCACTGGCACAGTTGCAGAGGCACCACTACCAAAATGCCCAGAGGAGACTAGGCCCCAGAATCGAATAAGGTGAGTATCCACTCCCAAGGGGAGGGAGCAGGTAAAGTTGACTAGTGCTCAAGTGCGAGCGCTAGTCAACATTGGGTCATCACATTCCTTTCTCATCCAGAGGATGGGAAGGGTAGTGCAAAAACACCTCTGTTCCACCTAACAAAGAAGAAGAAGACTTGGCTTTTCTGCCCCGCTTTTCTCACCCATTTAAGGGGACTCAAAGCGGCTGACAAAGCTTTTCTGTTCTTCTCCCCACAACAGACACCCTGTGAGGTAGATGGGGCTATGAGAGCTCAGAAGAGAACTGTGACTAGCCCAAGGTCACCCAGCTGGCTTCATGGGGGCGGGCAGAATCGAACCCAGTATTCCCAGATAAGAGTCTGACTCCCTAACCACTAGACCAAACTGGCTCACAAAGGATACTTGTGTAGCAATCTGTTATTTAACAGAATACACTAATCCAGTTTTGCCTTATTGTATTCTCCTTTTTCTCTTGTTCTTCATCCTCTCCTAACTTATTCTTTCTGCCTGCACACTTTGGCCTCTGTGGTTCCAATGAACCTGAAAGTCATAAAGAGATCTCAGTACAAGGGCATTTGTAGGATACATTTGCCATAGGAGTGGAAGACTTTCAAGCACAGCAAAATTCCTTAGCTGGGACCTCCTGGTAATAGGAAAAATGTAAGCATTTCTGTTGCATTGCACCAAAGAAGCACCTGCCATTCTGAACATGAGGACCCCCAAACTAAGACATTGTAGAACGAGTGGAAATATTTTGGTCTATTTTTAATATCAGAGTGAAATGTAGCTGATAAATGTCAGCACCCTTGTGCCTCCTCTGGGCCTTGATAAAGATAATTTTTCAGTTGAAGCAGATGTGTTTTGAATATTAAGCCTGTCCATGAGATGGTTATAACATAGATAAGCAGCAACGCACCCAGAACAAAATGTGTAAGGAGTAAGAAAGAATTCCAAACTCAGAGACAATCAGGCATTAATAAGCTGAATTTAAAAGTCTCAGAAGATAGTTCGGACAAGTCTGCTTGCATTTTCAATGGGCAGTATAAGAATTTTGATGACTGTCACTGTGTATATGGAAAAATAAAGGGGTGACCTGCATTCACTACAAACAACATTACATGAGTTACCACTGGGAATGCATATCCTCCACTGATAACCTTAAATCCTAACATACCAGTGTCTTAGCCAATGTTGCTATTCACTCATGTTGGTTGAATAGGGATCTAGAATCCCCTAATATAACAGTGACGAATGTGCATTAGTGTAGCTTGGACAGTGGGAGTCAGGCAAGATGCCAATTGAAAGGCTCCCTACGGTCTTTCTAAAGTACATTTCAACCTACTGCTTATCAAAGTGTCTTTTGTAGAGAACAAAGAGAATTTCACTCTACAGGTTCAATCACACAAAACTTATAGAGGCGCCCTTCAGACAAATATTTCTCCATGTTGGCCTTAGTCTATCTTGTTGAAATCTCAAAATGTTTGTCTCTTCCTTTGAACCAAGGTTTCCCACTAAGTTGTCAATCAGTAGATAGAGTACTTATAGGGCATTTTTGCACCTAGTTTAGGCATAGAACCTAGGGTGCTTCCGCTCCTGCTGCTGAGAAACGGATTAATGTAAATCCATTTCTCAGCGATCTGTCCTCCCGAGAATCCATCTCAAATAGGGACGGATCCTCAGAGGCCCCTCACATCCAGACACGCATAGGGAAGTCGGATTCGGCCGGCCAGATCCCCTGGGTGCTTTGCGGAGGCCGCAACACCCATCCAAAGGGACTTTGGCCTCCTGCGCTGCCCCCACCGCCCCCGGAGCCATGGGACTGGAGCATGCAGCTGCCAGTCACCACATGTTTCTGGCGGCACACAGCACACAGGGGAGGGCAGAAGGAGGCAAACTGGCTTCCACACAGATCAAGGCGAAGGGACAGACTGAAGACCTAATTTTTTAGGTCTTCATTTAGAACAGGTTTTCAGCGGTGAGACCTTATTTAGAGACGGATCTCGCACACTGAAATGCGGAAGCAGACACCTGGAAGGGTCCCTAAAGACGTCTGCAATGCGGAAGCTAAGTACCCAAGGGTTTAAAATGTGTTCTAAATGGGTCGTTAAACCAGTTTCCGCAGCCAGTGCGGAAACACCCCTAGTGAACAACGGGGATAGATCAGGCATCCCACACTTACCCAGAACTTCATTGCCCTGCCCCACATACTCTTAGCCTGGAAGAAGTGTGAAGGGTGTGAGCCAGCCTGTACTAGCCACATCCCAGACATGGCTAGCATAGCTGTGGAGCACTTTTTAGACCTCCACAGCTCCACAGCTGGGGGACAATCTAGCATATGTGGAACTGATTCCAGAATGGAAGCTAGTGTGAAAATGCTCATAGTCATGATAAATTTTGTCAGGCAAATGCAGCATGGTAAAATAGAGTAGGTCCTCAGCTGTATATTCAGACAACTGTGTGTGTGTGTGTGTCTAGGGATGAGATGCTTGTTCTTAAATAGATGACGGAAAAATGCACTGTCTGGATCCTACCTTTCCACTCTCAGAAAAGCAATCCACAGGCCTCTGTTGTCTAGAGTTCCATTGTTTCGGCACCATCCTGCTTTAGATGTTACACTTTTCAGAAATGTGAGAGCCTAGCCTTTTTCATTCTTAGCCTCTCTACATTTGACTAGCCCAAGGTCACCCAGCTGGTTTCATGGGGGAGGGCAGAATCAAGCCCAGTATTCCCAGATAAGAGTCCAGCTGCCTAAGCACTAGACCAATGTGGCTCAAAGTGCCTAGCCTCAGAGCCTGCAGTGGTGCTTTCTGGCTGCACGCTATGCTAGTTCCAATATGTCCAGAACACAGAGACATGCTGTCTGCACACCTCCCATGCTCTGGAACATGGCCCTTGGTCGTCTTGCAGACTCAGTTAATCCAGGGGCCAATTTTCACTTTGGCCTGTAGTCAGCAATTAGCCAACATCTGGGCAGGTACATCTGCACTTGCAGGAGGTGTTTACAGCATAGAAAGGCCCCCTGCCTGCCCAGAAGTTGCCTAATTGCTGACTAGGTGTGGAGCAAAAAATCACCTTCCACAACTTTATCAATCCTTACCCCAACTTACCTGGAAGCAACCAGCGGTGACCATTCACACCTCCACTGGCCCGGGAGCTCATTGGGGCTACTATGCAAGCACACTGGCAGCTCCACTGGCCTCCTGACACGTCTGTGACTGCGCAGATTGTCAACATCATCATAGCGACGGCATTGATGCACACAGAGTCACGAAGGGTACCACAGTCAAGATGGTGGCGCCCAGAAGTGGACTGCCTGGGGATCGAACAAAGGTAAGATTGTGGGGGCAGGGGGGGTAGGCTAATGTTGACTAACAATTGCAAGGGCTAGTTGGCATTAGTTAACTCCACTTCTTTCCCATTCACAGGACAGGAAGGGAAGTGCAAAAACGCTCCAGATCTGATTCCATCCAGTGCAGACAGAACTGGACCAGCAGGGACAGAGCCTCCTTGCTCCACATTAATGTGCACATTAGGAGGCCCATGACTTGGATTAAGGGGCTCCTTAATCAGGATCAGCAGGAAGTGCAGAAAGAACCTGGGTTATATGAGAGGTGCTCATGCTTTCCTTTTCTGTGCAATGCTGCTTTTGCTGCTCTGCATAAGGATCCACATTCAGATAATCAATTCACTGTCTGCCTTATTTTCTTTTTCGGAAACACAGTAAGAAAACAAGGTCACCTAAGGCAGCAGCGCAGGTTAAGAACAATAATAGTAATATGATGATACATAAGTGTTTTGCCCACAAGCTTTGTCCAAGGACCAGAGGGGTGGGGGAAAGAAAGAATCCTGCTAAGTTTAGTCAGATGGTAACTTGATATTTTGATTGGCATTTTACAGATAAAAATCTGAGGCTAAACTACTTTCCCTAGATTAATTTCACAGTGTCTGAATTTGGAAACTTATCTTCTCTCTCTGGAAGGACTGGATTCTAAATTATGCATCATGTCTGCATGGTAGTAAAAGTGCTGGTGAACCCTGCTCAAGAAAACAAGGATCCAAGGCACGCTTAAGCCTATTTGATAACAGGGATGTGCATGAATATTGGAAAATTTAAAAAATCTGATTCGAATTCGACAAATATCGATACCACAATGATATTCAAATTCGAATCAGATTTTCAAAAATTCATATTTCCGAACTGAATTTCGGATTTTTGAAAATCCGTAGGGGATTTTTGAATAATTTGACCAAACAGATCCGTTTATATCGCATCCGAATATCAGGTCTATTTGTGCTTATAACACGGGATGACAATGGGATGCAAACAGGATGCAAACGGGATGCAAATGAGATGCACGAGAATTCAAAAGTTGGATACAAATGTTGCCGACATTTGTATCATTCGATTCGAATCGGATTTGAATCAGATTGTTGAAAATTTGGATTTTCAAATTTTGAATTGAATCAAATATTTGAATCTTCTTGAATTTGAATGCAAGAAATGCATTCGTACACATCCTGCTTGTCCCCCAGCTTGAAACATGTACTGAGGCATCTTTTCTAGTAGCCACCGACATCCATAAATTTGTCTAACCCTTCCTTAAAGCCATCTCGGATGGTTGCTGTTACCGCCTCTTCTGGCAGCAAATTCTACCCAAGTAAAAATACTTGATGGGTTTGCAGAAAAGGACTTATAAGGAGCATGACCTGAGCACCAGCCACATGGGTGGCTAAGACACACCGCTGGGTAACAAGGGCATGGGACAAGCAAATGTTTCCAGCCTCTGAGCAACCACAGCCACCATCTGAAGAACATTATCTTAAACCACTTTAAAGTGCTCTGATGTCACTTTGGTCAGAGGTGGTCAACTCTTCTCCCCAGATGTATGAAAACAGGAGGAGGAGACAATACAATGGGTGAGGATTCAATCCAAAATCAGCACTCAGGGAGCAGAAAATGGCAACTTCTCAAACAATTTCCTGACTTCCAAAAGGAAGTCCAGGTGAGGTTCTCACTGGTATGAGAAATTCTGCCCAGACAGCAATAGCCTATTTGCTAACACAAGGCCTTGGCTGTAGGACAGAGACTTGTTTAAAAAGCAAAACAGTCAATAAACCTGAAACAAGACCAACTAAGCAAAATAAAAAAGTTTTAGGATAATTCATTCAGTCTAAAATAAGCATAATAACTATACAATTAATTGTACAGATGATATTACAATGTGTTTAAAAATAATACCAAACCAGGCAAAATATATATTCTCCATAGTCCTCAGTTCAAATCAATCATTTTGGGATGCTGAATGTAGGGCTTCTATTGTCCCCAGATGTATGAGATGCAAATCCCAGAAGGATGGGAGGTTTTGTAGAATTCTGACTGGTTAAGTTCTTGTATAATCATACAAACCAGTCAAGTGCCTTTGAGAAGTCTTTTTCAATGACAAAGTTCCATGAGCAATAAATGTAAAAAGTCCTAAATGGGACTGCATATGAGGATTACATAGAAGTCAGTGCACTTACCTGAAGTGTGGAAAGTTCAGCCCAGGCAGGCTGAATTCTCACAGGAACAGCTGTGGCTACATCTGGCATGTACCCAGTACACTGCCATGGTGGTTAGGATGCCTCCCCCATGAAGCCAGCTGGGTGACCTTGGGCTAGTCACAGCTCTCTTCTGAGCTCTCATAGCCCAACCTACCTCACAGGGTGTTTTGTTGTGGGGAGAAGAATAGAAAAGCTTTGTCAGCCGCTTTGAGTCGCCTTAAATGGGTGAGAAAAGTGGGGTAGAAAAGCCAACTCTTCTTCTTCTTCTTAAGCTGCAAATTTTAAGCCTGCTGTCTGGAGGCAGCCCAGAGCAGCCATAATGTGTTCCAAGACAATGGCAGCAGCACAGCAGGTGGAGTCACTGACCCAGGAGAGCTGGAAATGATTCTGCAGGGTAAATGCAATCATGCCCATGGCCTTGACTGTATGGCATCGATTCTCCCTCCTCCATTCCTGAGGCACGAGGCCAATACCATGCTGGGGAAAGTTCCAAGAGCTAAATCAAAAGGCCTGGAAGAACTGATTTACCTCTCAGCTTCAGGTCATCTGCTTTTGCTTACAGTACTTAAACAGAGTGTTTTTCAAAGAGGAAGACAGCAATGTTTTGAGAAACTCCAAAAAGCACATACACTTTTCTCACAAAAAGCCGGTAACACAACAGAGAGAGGACAGTGTTTCAGAGCAAAAGCTATGATTGATAAAAGAACAAATGGGTGTAAATTGAAGCTTTACACTTTATGGATGGCCTTCCTTTCTGCCTCTTAGCAGTAGATTTTTTTTATTTACTCTTTTTTCCCTTTAGCTTAATGGTCTTCATATTACTTAACAAACCAACTCTCTAAAAAGCTCATCAGGGGATCTTCCATGTCTAGTAATTGCATAGATGTTTGCCCTGAAAAGAGCTGGAACAGTTTGAATTATGGCTTATACAGTCTTAGAGATCACAAGTTATCCTTTTGTAAATGGCTGTCTACATTCAGCCGGAGGAGCACTAAACTAAAGACTAGTAAGAATAACAGGTAGATGAAGATGAAAGAAATCTTCCTTCCTTCCTTCCTTCCTTCCTTCCTTCCTTCCTTCCTTCCTTCCTTCCTTCCTTCCTTCCTTCCTTCCTTCCTTCCTTCCTTCAAATTGGAATTATAAGAATTATGATATCAAACTAACTAGAAAAGGTCACACTTAGCACTTAGTTTATAGTATATAGATAAAATCATATAAAACATAAAAGGGGAAAAACAAACATAAAATAGAGATAACATCATTATTTGTCCCCATCATACTTTAGATGTGCATGATTTTTTTGAAGTTCTATTCAAATCGAATATCCAAAAATCTGATTCAATTTGAATCTTTTCAATTCACATTTAACAAGATTTGATTTGAATCTACCAAATTCGAATCTATTCGTTTGAATTTTTGATTTGAATCTGCACATACGAATGTCAACAACATTCATAAGTGCTCATACGCATCTGCCCCACATCTGTATGTGTCCATACGCATCCATACGAGTCCATATATATCTCATAGTTATCCAGTACGCAACCAGTTTTTGTCCCATATGGATCCATACAAATGCATATGGATGCGGATCTTTAAGTAGACATCGTGTATGAACCCATACACATATGTCTGGATAATTTTAGCATATAGATCTGAACTTTGAATTTTGATTCGAATGTTTATATTTGAATTTTGGCATATTCAATTCGAGTTCAAATGTCAAAATTTTCAACATTCAATTGGATTTCGAATGCATATGAATATTTGTGCACATCCCTACAAGACACCCCCTTCAACTCAATGCATAATTTTCTAAATTGAGGAGCCTTAACAAAAAACAAAGCTGCTCCATATGTCACCTGGGTGTCTTCTCCCTGCAGAAGGAAAGTCAACTTATGTACTGCATTTCATTGGAACGCATTTTGTAAAAGGGTGCCCAAATAAGTTGTTCTTATTGAAGAATACAAGGGACGGGTAAACAAGATATGAGAAAGATCTTCAACCATTGCTGCATCACAAACACCCAGTCTTTCAACATAAGGTACCTGATAGTATCTCCCATATGTCACCATGGAGTCAGTAAGTTCAAAATGTGCTTAAGTAAATTGCTGCTTTAACTGCTGGGGCATTTTGAAGTCTAAATGTTTTTTGAATTGGAAAATAGATTTCATTTGTCCAAGCCATTTTAGTGATCTTAAATTAGAAAGGCTAGCAATACCATTTTGTGCACTAATGTCCATCACACACTGCTTAAAAATCTCTTTGAGGAGCTTGGTAGATGGATGTGATGCGCATTCATCTCACTCCTGGTGCCCTTTGACACAACCTTATTTAGCCATGTGGATCTTCTCTGGGTAATATATAGAACCAGTATGGCAGGCCGCAGATGGATGTCTTCCAGGAACTGTGGTGTAATAATCTGACTTTAACAAAGAACTCTATCATAATCCCAGAATATGCTTTAACCGTGTAAGAAGTCTGGTTATCCCAACCTAAAGAAATCCCAATGTGTCTCCAATGATTCCTGTCTGTCTATATTTTGATTAAAGCCATCAGTTTCCTAATCCAATGAAATTTCATCTTCCATATTCTTTTGTGCGTATCTTCTGAGTACAGTTTAAGTGTCACCGAGTACAGAAATCTGTCAAGTCCATCTTTTGTAGGACAATAATTGCTCATCTCTTCATTATAATGAGTGTTCTGACTAAGTCAGATCTGACAGGCACAGAACAGGAAAAAAAACCCACACTCTAGTATGCTGTATTTCGTAATCTAACTTATAAATGTTTCAACTCCTTACATTCAGCTTGACAAGCTTTCAGAGTACTTAGTGTAGAAACAGTTTATTTCTTGTTTTACACAAGATTCTTTTCAAAACTACATTGTCCTACTTTCTTTAGTGTTTCCTTTCAGGAGTAACATCTAAAGAAATACAAACCAAGGATATTTTTTGAGGTAACAGTAAGAAATCCTGTCTGACTTACTTTACACCCAAACATTTGCAAGCCACTGAGAAAACAGAAGGGTGTCAGAGCTGTAGAAGCAATACAGGAAACTGTACTTCATTAAAGCATAGGAAACATCAAGTGGAGCCATTTTTAGAAATTTATTATGTACTTGTATTCCATCTACATTATAAGGATTTGAAGCGGCTAATGAAATAAAAACTTTAAAAGAAGAGGGGAGAAACCCACAAACAAAAATTAAAAATGAAGCATGATTGATAGGATCTGAACATCTGTATGGCTGAAGACTCTTCCTGGTGTGCTGGATTAGACAATTCATGGAGGACAGATGTACCAATACCTCTTAGAATGGATGCATAGGTACTTCCTCCAGGTCAGAGAGGCAGGCAGGATACCTCTAAAGGCTATTTGCAGAGAGTTGAGAGCAGGTGAGGGGCTTGTCTTTGTCTTCTGCCTTGAGATTGCCCAGAAACAATTGGTGGGTTACTGTGCAAAACAGGATGCTGGATTAAACAGACTGTGAACTGTTCCCATGGTCAGGAACAAGGCAATTGGACCAGTCTTGACCCAGTGAAACAGGTCTTCAACAGATCCAGATTATGGATCTCTGTCCTGTGCAGATGGAGCTGGATCAATGGGAAGTGGGTGCTTCTTGATCCACATTAACATGTAGATCAAGAGGCCCATGATCTGGATTAAGAGACTCCTTAATTTGGATCACCAGAGAGTGAAGCAAGAGCTTCTATTTACAGTGGAAAGATATAACTTTACTTTACTTTACTTTACTCTGAGATTTATACCCCGCCCACCCCACATGGGCTCTGGGCGGCTTACAATATAGACATATAAATACCAATAGTACAATACAGGCATAAATAGTGCATCAAATACAAAAACATCAATCAAAATAGTCTTTAAAACCATAATATAACCCAGATCCCCCATCACAGACCAATTCCCAACCACAGAGTAGTATCATAGAAAAATATGACCGGGAAACAGAAAATCTTATGACCAACCTGAGGCTGATCTTCTACTGGCCAAAAGCCAGACGAAACAGCTCTGCCTTGCACGCCTTTCGGAACCTAGGCAGTTCTTGGATGGCTCGAGTGCTCACAGACAGGGAGTTCCACCAGGTAGGGGCAAGACTCGAGAAAGCCCTATTTCTAGTGGCTGACAGGCGTATCTCGGTGACTCTAGGGACCTGTAGCTGACTTTGGTCTGATGATGACCGTAATGTTCTCCTGGGTGTATAGAGGACCAGACGGTCCCGCAGGTACGAAGGTCCCAGCCCACGTAAGGCTTTAAATGTCACAACCAACACCTTAAACCGGATTCGGAACTCAATAGGCAGCCAATGTAATTCCCGTAAAACAGGCGTGATGTGGGCCCCACGAGGAGTGCCCGTTAGCAAACGGGCTGCTGCATGTTGGACCAGTTTCAACTTTCGGATCAGGCCCAGGGGAAGACCGGCATAAAGGGAATTGCAATAATCTAGCCTAGAAATGACTGTCGCGTGAATCACGGTGGCTAAATCAGAATGGGAGAGGTAAGGGGCCAGCTGCCGGGCTTGCCTCAGATAGAAAAATGCCATCTGGGCTGAGCGTGCCACCTGGGTCTCCATAGAAAGATTAGAGTCCAGATGGACCCCTAAGCTCTTGACGACAGGGAGTGTTGATAGAAGGCTTCCTTCAAAAGGAGGCAGCTGTAAATTGCTAGGTTCAACCCCACGACCCAGCCAAAGCACCTCTGTTTTTGAAGGATTTAGTTTCAGCCTGCTGCCTCTTAACCAGTTCGCAATGGCTTCTAGGCAGTGGGAGAGGGAGTCTGGGGCAGGGGCCGACCGACCCTCCATCAGCAAGAGGAGCTGCGTGTCATCCGCATACTGGTGGCAGATCAGACCATAGTTCCGGATCATCTGAGCCAAGGGGCACATGAAGATGTTAAAGAGTATTGGGGAAAGAAGTGCACCCTGGGGTACACCACATTGAAGGGGGGACCTCTGGGAACTCTGACCCCCAAAGGCTACTCGCTGCCCCCGGCCCTGGAGGAATGATGAAAATCAGGCAAGAACTGTCCCCTGAATTCCAGCCTCTATAAGGCAATGGACCAAAATATCATGGTCTACAACATCAAAGGCAGCTGTTAAATCTAGCAGTATCAGCAGCGCTGAACCACCTCGATCAATTTGCCTCCGGATATCATCCGTGAGAGCCAGAAGAACCGATTCAGTCCCATAACCCGGCCTAAACCCAGATTGAAAAGGGTCCAAGACCGCAGCTGCATCAAGATATAGTTGTAATTGTTCCGCCACCACTCTCTCAATTATTTTCCCCAGGAATGGGAGGTTAGATACTGGGCGATAATTGGACAGATCACCAGGATCCAGACCAGGTCTTTTTAGTAGAGGGCGGACCACCGCTTCCTTTAAGATATCTGGGAACACTCCTTGTTCCAAGGAGGAATTGATGATCTCGCGGAGATGGACACCCAATGTCTCACTGCTAGCCTTGATCAACCATGAAGGGCATGGGTCAAGTGAACAAGTGGTGGGTCTTACCTTTATAAGCACCTTCTCTACTTCTGCCAGATCAAGTAAGTGGAAGCAATCCCACTATCGACGATTTACGGGCCCCCAGCTCCGTTGCTGTATCAGCTGTGGGGGGGAGGTCAAGGCGGAGCTTAGAGATTTTATCCGTGAAAAAAGTCGCAAAGGCCTCACAGCCAATTCCCGACTTTGACAAATTTTGATTTCCCGGAAGGATGGTCAATTGCCTAATTGTTTTAAATAACTGCGCCGGGCGTGACTTTGCTGAAGCGATCTCCGCAGAGAGATAATCTCTTTTTGCGTTCTTAGTCGCCATCTCATAAGCTTTTTTTAGTCTACGATATGACATTCTCGATGTCACATCCTGAGCTCGCCTCCAAACTCTCTCAAGGCGCCTCAGGCGCCGTTTGAGGATTCGCAGCTCCCTGGTAAACCATGGAGAGAGCCTTTTATGGGGCCTAAGGAGTCGTTTAGGGGCAATCTTGTCAATAGCTGTAGAGAGTCTGGAATTCCAGCCCTCAACCAGCTCTTCTATAGACCCATCAATGGGAACCGGATCCTGCAAGGCATTCTGAAGGTTAATCGGGTCCATACAGCCCCGTGGGCGAACCAAAATTGGTCTGGATGGTGACTTGGGGGGCGCAGCAAGCTGAAAACGAGCTCTCAGAACACGATGGTCAGACCATGGAACTGGTTCAAGGTCAGTTAAGACCACATCAATGCCAGACCAAAAGACAAGATCTAAAGTATGGCCCGCAGCATGTGTTGGACCAATCCTAAGTAAAGAAAGGCCTAATGCTGCCATGGTCGAAACCAACTCCGTAGCTCGAGAGGAGGCGGCGTCGACCTGGACATTGAAGTCCCCCAGCACAATAAGGTTGGGGAACCTCAGTGCCCAGTCAGACACCACCTCCAAGAGCCGCGGAAGGCTGTCCGCCGGAGCATTTGGCTGCCGGTATACCAGCAAAACAGCCAGTTTCACCAAAGAACCCAAAACCAAGCCCACACATTCCATACCAGCGATTACTGGGGCTGGTATAGTTCTAGGAGAAAGAACTTCCCGAGCCAAAATTGCCACCCCACCCCCTCGAGCTCCGTCTCTGGTCTTCTGGTGGACTGAAAAATCAGGAGGGGTCATTTGGGAGAGGGCTACAGTATCCCCTTCTTTGACCCAGGTTTCAGTCAGGCAAGCTAAGTCTGCCCGACAATTACAAACTAAATCATGCAATATTGCAGTCTTGTTGTTAACAGATCTAACATTGCATAACAACAGGTTAGAAGGGGGGTAGGGGATTTCGCTGCTGTCATGTTGCTGTATGGGGCGAAGATTTGAAAGGCAGCGCGTAAGCCTAGGTCTCACCGGATATTTTTTAAAGGGCCCCCTACCAATTCCATATCTCCCTATGCCCAGGAGAGTTGGAATCCCCGATAGCGTATCACTAAAGGGATGGGCTTCCTGTCCCTCATGCGGTGGCATGGTGGGTATAGAGAATAAGGGGTAACAAAGGAAGAGACGCTGCTGGGCTATTGGGGTGAGGAGGCGTTTCCAGGACTCTTTCCCGTCCTTGGGGAAGGAGGTAACACTTCTAAAAACTGGGATGGAATCGATATTGGAATGGAGCAGAAGCACACCCTCTCCCCCACAAAAAACGTAAAACACAGTATGCACACTCTTCTCCGGTCCTCCCGCGATTTCCTCTGCAGACAAGGCAGGAAGACAGGCAGGCAAGTCCAGGGAGGTCCAGGACAGTCCAGGACACCAAGCGCTTCTCACCTTCTTCCCAAAGTCCCAAACACTAAAGTCTTGTTTAAGCGCCTCACACCTGTTTCCAATAATTCACTCAGGACCAGCAAGGAAGAAGGATCCAGAGCAACAGGTGGTATCTGATTGCCTCCCACCAACATCTCACAGATTAACTCTTGCAAGCCGGGAAGCTTAGGTTCAGCACAAACCGGTTGCCAATTTATGACATTATTATAGTGTTTTTAAATGAGAAATCACATAAGGAATAGTCAAAAGGCTCATTATGTCAGAGCAGCTTGGCCTTTTGTATAGCCTGGAGCAGCACTGTGCTTGCATACACAGAGAAATATAATGTTATTAAGATGAGTCAACTAGGACAGCTGGGCAGGGAAATCAAAGCAGTCAATGAACTATGACAGCTATCTATCTATTGTACTGTATTTCTACCCAGGGTCTCAGGGTGGGTTACAATTAGGGATGTGCACAAATATTCAGTACATTCAGAATTCGTATGAATTGGTACGAATTCGGAGATTTGTGGCTGAATCGAATACAGCCTACATTCATAGGCCATATTTATCTGCAAATCAGATTGTCCGGTATTTGTCAAAGCTTTGGTCTCTTGATACCAATGATGGGCTTGATGATTAAGTTGCATATCACTAAAAACTATTCAGATGCACAAAACATCTCCAAACAGAACAGTACATTAACATATATAAAGTCCTTTTATGTGAGGAAGATTGCCCAATTGCAGCCCAAACAAACTAAAATCAATAGATTCAATGGTCTAAATAAGTCTGATGGTGTATGCAGAAAATTTCATTTTCCAAATCATCTGTTTTAGGAGAGGTTTAAAAGTTTCTTATGCTCATTTTCCTGCCAAATGATCTTATACAGTATAATTATATATTAGAACCTCCTTTTTTCTGGCTTAGGTCATAAATGCAGGTGGTTTCTAGTTATTGAATTATTGCCTACACAGGACACCATGAACTTGCCAATTCGAGTTCTGTTTGGACTGAATTTAATCAATTTGAAGTCAGAGAAATTATATATCTGCTATGAGATGAAAGGTTTGACAAACACCATGCTAATAATGTTGTGCAGAATGTATGTTAAAAATAGCTCTGATGATAGGAGAGTTACAGTGTATGACAACTACAGCAATTAAATTCTGTTGAACTTCTGGTCAAAGTATTCCCAAAGCATCCTGTTTCATAGTCTTTCCTTAAGGCATATCTAATGAGGAAATAGGGCTAATTTGGCAACATCTGTAAGAGAAAAACTGACATAAGGAACAGCACATGATCCAAAACAAAAGTGCCAATGGGGGGGGGGGGAACTTTCATTGCTCTTTCTTAGAGAGTCAGCTATGGAAGAGCTTCATCCAGATCTTCTCTAATCCACCATTTATAGTTCAGAATGTTCATGAGATGAGTGAAAGGCAGACTTGTGTTTGAATAATCCCACCTCAAAGTCATCTCTGAAGTGCCTTTTTTTTCTCAATCTGATCACAATCCTGAGTGGATTTTATCTTGTATTCATATAGCTGAAGTGACAAGGAGGAGTAGAAGACTTGGCTTTTATATCCTGCTTTTTTCACTGATTTAAGGAGCTGGCAAACCTTCTGTTCTTCTCCCCACAACAGACACCCTGTGAGGTGGGGGGGGGGGCTGCGAGAGCTCAGAAAGGAAGGTGTGACTAGCCCAAGGTCACCCAGCTAGCTTCATGGCGGACTGCAGAATCAAACCCAGTAGCTGTGAGATACGAGTCCAGCATTCTAACCACAAGACCAAAAGCCCACCTTATACATGGAGAAATGCTAAGATAGTGAATCCATTCTTATTCAGCCAGCTGACACTTAGAACAGCCATTTGACCAGAGGACATAGGAGAGGGAGTGGGGAAGTGCACTTATGGTTGTTGTTTTTTGTATTCGATTCATATTGAATTAAATGCAAGAAAATTAATATTCATTTGAAGAGATGGAATGTAGTAGGAATGTTCAATCCCATGCGAATCCCATAGCTTCATACAAATGTATCAAAACATTCAATTCAAATTCAAATGTCAATTTTTGAATGTGCCAACATTCAAATCAAATTCAAATATCCAAATATGCTAGAATGTGGGGGGAGCTGCCATCCACACAGTAATGCAAACTAAGGCCTCATCAGTCTGGAAAAGATGTTTAAGAAGGGACCTAATTGAAGTATATAAAACCATTCACGGTATAGAAAAGGTGGACAGAGAAAATTTCTCTATCACACAACACTAGAACCAGGGGCCGCTCTATGAAACTGATGGATAGGAGAGTCAGATCAGACAAAAGGAAGTATTTCTTCACCCAGAGGGTCATTGGTTTATGGAATCACCTCCTGGTAGAGGTGGTAACAGCTACCAGCCTAGATGGCTTCAAGGTAGGGTTAGACAAATTTATGGATGACAGATGTATCAATGACCACTAGAATGGATGCCTAAGTACATCTTTCAGGCTATGGAGACAAGCAGCATGCTTCTAAGGCCCTTTAATGATATTTGAGAGCAGGAGAAGGTTTGCCCTTGTCTCTGCTTGAGATGCCCATGGGCAATTGGTGGGCCACTGTGTGCAACAGGATGCTGGATCCAGCAGGGCTCCTCTTATTGAAAGTCCCAGGGAGGTCCTACAGTAGGTTGCATCAGAGATATAAAGTAGTTCCCATGAATCTTTAATCCCTGAACCTTGTTCATCAATTCCAGTTACTCTGCTTTGCTTTGCTTCCCTTCCCTTCCCTTCCCTTCCCTTTGCTTTGCTTTTCTTCCTTTGTGCCACCCTTCCCTTTTCTTTGCTTCACTTCACTTTGCTTTGCTGCCCTTTCCTTCCCTTCCCTTTCTCTTCCTCTTCTTTGCTTCTTTAAGGCTGGAGAAAGGCATCAGTAGTAAATCAAGACGTCTCTGAAGTTTCAAATTTTACTGCTTTTGTAAATTTCACCATGTAAGACTTCATTGTGCTATTCCTGATGCTAGAGCCATTACACATGTGCCATGAAAAGTGGGCAGGGGGAAAATCCTGCTCTGAATTCATTGGATGAAAATGCCCCTCATGTAACACCAACAAGATTGGAGGAAGCTACCAGAAGCAAGCTATATGCAACTGGAGTATCAATCAATAAATCAACAAATCTCTGGATAGAAGAATATCAGAGCAGATTCTCTTATTAACTAGACTCACATATTTCTACTTTTATTATTGAATACTGTATTAATGTATTCCTTGCTCCTTGTATGAAGAGTCACCATTATAACTGAATACAGAACAGGCCAGTGTGATCCACCCTGCAATACTGAAGACACTTAATGTGCTAGGAGCATCATTATTTTTCACAAGGAAAAGTGCAATAATAGATTGCAGTTCTCAACATAAGGTAGGGGCAGGTTTTCCTAAAAGTGACTGGTCTTGCTTCTTGTTTTCAGATGCATGTCTGGATGCTGGCATTCCCCCACTGAGGCCTGTCATCTTTGGTTTGAAGAGCCTTAATTGGCCTTTTGCAAATTGGAACTCAGTGTGGGATGGGAATGCTCTGATGCTCTAACCAAGATTTTAGGGAAAGTTGCAAGCAAACAAATGAATTGTCAAAAGAGAGAGAGAGAAAGTTGTGTGTGAGTTTTCTGAGAGAAATTAAATAGGTCAGGAGTAGGGATCTCAAGAAGCCTGAAAAGAGGCATTATCAATAAGGATATTTAAGGCAGTTCACACAAGCAAACGGCAACCAAGATTGAGCCAGTTTCCCTCATAGTCTCTACAGAGCCATGGGGATTTCCCTTGATCTATAGCTTATGCCGCTGCTATCAAGATACACACTACTATGCACACTTCACATAATTTTATAAAGTTAATTTCAGGAGTTACTTATGAAACAAGGGGGGTGCTTCCGCACAGGGGCTTTAACACCCATTAGTCACACATTCCAATGTGCCCTTCTGCACATGGGTCGCTGTTTACAACACTTCCGGTGGGGAGTGTCCACACAGCGAGTCCACCTTTAATGCGGATTCCGGCGGCAAAACCAGTTTCCCGCCAGCGCGTCCACATTAGCGAGGCCAAAGAAGCACACATCCGGTGGGTGCATCCGCACCTAACTGGACTTAATGTGTGACTAATGGGTGTTACTTACACACCACATTTCAAGTGGTGTTGCGCCGTGAAAACGCATCCACTTGGGATGCGTCCGCAAAGCGCAAGTGTAACAACCCATGTTCCACCCCCGGCTCGCCACGATTGGCTCGCCGGAGCCAAGCATGGCGAGCCAGGGGCTCCTACCTCTTGGCTCGCCCTCGCCCCAGAAGCAGCGGATAGCCGCTTCTGGAGCTAGGGCGAGCCTGCCTACAGGGCCCCCTAGCCCACCCTGTTCTGAGCAGGCGCGTTGCCCTTAGTAGACAGCATGTCTGCTCAGAACGCCTCCTGAGGGCAAGGGCTGCTAGTAGCAGCCCCAGCCACTCAGGAGGCGCACAGGACACAGGCCTGCTGCATCCTGGGCACCAACCCTCAGAAACCAGCTGATGCCGACGAGGTAAGGAGAGGATTCGCCACGCTCCCACCAGGGTGGGCTAGGGTGGGCTTTAGACAAGATTGCCATGGCTCCAGAAGCAGCAATCCGCTGCTTCTGGGGCAAGGGCGAGCCGCGGTGGCAAGGCCGCCCGGCTCGCCAGGCTTGGCTCTGGCGAGCCAATCGTGGCGGACTGGGGGAGGGCCCTCTGTCCCAAATTGGAGCCGGGTGCCATGCCTCCGCACAGCACCCACCTCCGATCCAGATCTACGCTGCCTGTGTGGAGGCAGGGGTGCAGGGTATATCCGCATCTCTTAGATGCAGATCTACCCCGTTAAACCGGATCTACCAGTGATCCGGAGTTATTAAAACTGGTTCTCTCGGGAGCCAGTTTTAATAAATCCGGGGGCCGGAGATCCTGTTTAATTAGCCCCTGTGCGGAAGCAGCTGGGGTGTTTTTCCACCGCGCTCCTTTAATCCGGATCTAAGAAGATCCGGATCAAAGGAATGGGTACCCAATGTGTTTCCATGGGTGGTCTAGCACCCAATAGCAATGGGTGCTAGCCTCCCTCCCGTGGAAACACCGGAGCACCCATTTGGAAATCCGGATCTACCCAGGTGTTTGGGGGGACAGGGGTGCAATCTCCGAAGGGGCTTCGAAGTCATTTTGAAGTCACTTCGAAATCTTTGCAAAACAGCTCCATTGAAGTCTGTGCTGATCTTCAGAGTGAACTTCGAAGTGACTTTGAAGTGACTTCGGAGTCTCTTCAGAATCACTTCGTAGTTCACTCTGAAGGTCAGCACAGACTTCAAAGACGCTCCGGAGCTATTTTGCACAGACTTCGAAGTGACTTCGAAATGACTTCAAAGCTTAGGTTTTGAGGCTTCCCCCCATGGGTGCCCCCTCCCCCTAGCCTCCTCTAGACCCCATTGCCACACAGGCGTGGAAACAGGCTCTCTTTAATCCTGAAGACCTGCCTGAAGACCCCATTGTAGACCACATTAATGGGGTCTATAGAAAATCCGGATTAAAGGCCAGAAAGTACCCATTTGATACGGATTTCCCCAGCGGCAGTCAAAACAATTGGGTCCCAAATGGGTGCCGTGGTGGAAATGGGACCATCTGGCTCACACTCAAATGGGTCCTTAATGGGTGCAAAAATGGGTACTTTCTGACAGTGGAAAAACACCCAAGAAACAGTTTGGATGGTGGTGGAGGGAGAAATCAGTGACTGGATCCTTGCCTTCGAGCTGGCTGATGTGTTGTCCTCCATCATCTCATCAGTTCTGTGTTGGAATGTGCACAAATGTTTGTAACATTCATTATTTGTATGAATTCGGATGAATCCAGACATTTGTACATGAATCAAATGTTATTACATCCGTACATTAACATTCAGATGAATATGAATGTTCCGGACATTCGTACGAATAGTTCAGACATTCAGACAAATAGTTCGAACATTTGCTAAACTGGGGAGATGGGAAAGCCGCTGTTCCAGTCACATCTGCAATGGATCCAGATTGCATTCGACATGGATCGAGAGCGAATTAAAAGTGGATTCCGGTTGGATTTGACACTTTCAGAGCAGATACTTTACGGGATATGTATATCAGATATGTATCGGATACAGATGTACTTGTAAAGATTCAAAGGTGATCTATTCAAATGTATATAGATTTTCTAAAATTCAATTTGTTACTAATGGGATGCCCAAAAAAAAAAAATTCGTGCTTATCTCTGGTTCTGTCCTGTGTGGCACCATTGTTTACAGGCTCTCCTTACAAGCGACTTTGTGGCATTACTTGAGCAGGTTGAGTGGCATTACTTAGCAACTTCAGCTTCCAGCTAACCATGGCCAATCAAGAGATAGTGTGCTTTCTTACAAAGGAATGTTGGAATCTGAGGCTGTGGTTTTAGGAGGCTGTCTTAAGTCCTCAGTGACCAGATGCTGAAGTGTGTTTATAATCCCAGCACTGGAAATGGATCCAGTCAGGCAAAGGCCTATCATACTGCCAGCACCACCACACTGAACCAATCTCCTTTGCCTGGTGAAAGGTGGCAGTGGAAAGCCTTGCCCAGGCACCATCTCTCCTTGGCACCACCTCCAACTGCCTTCCTTGCCCCTATTACACCTCCCCACCATGCCATTAACGTGCACCATCCCCATCTGCCCTCTCACTGCCCTGCAGCAACCCCACCATGGCATTCCCTGCCATGCTGAGCCACACCCCCTGTGCCCTTCACCCACACTACACCGCCCACCATGCTTCCCATTGCACTGAGCCACCCTCTCACTGCACCCCACACCCCACTGCACTCAGCCACCCCCCTGTCAGCTTGAAGCTTATCTTTTACTTGGTGAGGCAAAGGGGATCCACGAAGGCTCAGCAAGGGGTAGCAGCAGCAAAGTAGATTAGGGATGTGGATGAATGGATTTTGGGCATTTGATTAGTAATGAATCAAATGTTGGAAAATCCATATTCATTTGAATAGATCCCCTTCGAATGTGGTAGGATTATATTTGATACGAATGTATTCGTATGAAATTGTACAAATATCCAATATAAATAAATACGTATCTGAGCCCCCTTATCGAATTTCTGCAGGACTTGGAGGTGATGACCGAAGGTTTTGGCTAACATATATGGAAAAGAATATAAGGCGTATATGAGGAGCATAGAATTTAAATGGATTAGAAGAAGAGGAGTCGGAAGAATGGAGGAAGTTATGTATAAAATTGTTAAAGTAGATAATAATGAGATGTGGAAAATATTCTTGTTGTAATGATGTGAAAAAAAAGAACTTAGAGGATATAAATACATACATACATACATACATACATACATACATACATACATACATACATACATACATACATACATACATACATACATACATACATACATACATACATACATACATACATACATACATATAGAGAAAACTTCTTTTCTCTATCACACAACACTAGAACCAGGGGGCACTCTATGAAGCTGATGGGTAGGAGAGCTGGATCCAACAAGGGGAAGTATTTATTCACCCAAAGGGTCATCGGTTCATGGAATGTGCTGCCGGAGGAGGTGGTGACAGCTACCAGTCTGGATCGCTTCAAGGTAGGGTTAGACAAATTTATGGATGACAGAGGTATCAATGGCTACTAGAGTGAATGCCTAGGTACATCTTTCAGGATGGGAGGGGCGTGGAAGCAGGACGCTTCTGATGCCATTTGCTGGGATTCGAGAGCAGGGAAAGGTTTGTCCTTGCCTCCGTTTGCGATGCCCATGAGCATTTGGCGGGCCACTGTGTGCGACAGGATGCTGGACTAGATTGGCTGTGGCCTGATCCAGCAGGGCCATTCTTATGTTCTCATGTATCCATACATTTAAAGCCCTAAATGGCTTGGGTCCAAGCTATCTCAGGGACCGCCTCCTCCCGTACAATCCTCCCCGCACTCTCCGGTCCTCTGGGAGGAACTTACTGCAGCCTTTAAAATCTAGGCTTGCGGCGACCTCCCAGAGGGCGTTCTCTGCTGTCGCCCCCAAACTCTGGAACGACCTGCCGGATGAGATCCGTCAGATAACATCATTAGACAGCTTTAAAAAGGCGGTCAAGACGGATCTCTTCCGGCAGGCCTTTCCAGATTAACCATCCCGGCCCAGATTCCCTGATTCCTCCCGTGGCCCCATCTTAGTGATGGTTGAGGATCAACAGAGGGACATCAGGGTTTTTAGTTTTTAAATTGTTTTATACATTGATATTGTGTTTTAATATGTTATACTGTTTAATACTGTCTTAAGGGAGGGAGGGATAAGGTGTTTTTAATTGTTATATTTTACATTTTACTGCTGTTAACCGCCCGGATTGGTTTGCCATAGGGCGGTATACAAATAAATATTATTATTATTATTATTATTACATATCCTTTCTGAATGCATCAAATCCAACCTGGATCCACTTTTAAGCCACTCTCGATCCATGTCAAATCCAAGCTGAATCCATTGCAGATGCAACTAGCATAGCCAGTTTCCCACCTACCCAGTTTAAGTAATTTCTTAGCTATTCATGCGAATGGCTGGAACACTTGTATTCGTACAAATGTTAATGTACAAATGTCCTAACATTCAATTCATGTGCAAATGTCCGAATTCAGACGAATATTTGTAATGACTGCTATAAATATTCGTGCACATCCCTACAGTAGATGTGTCCTGGCTGGGGATGTGCAAGAATATTCCAAATATTCGTTATTCGGTTGAATTCAACCAAATTCGGACACTTGAATTCAAATTGAATGTCCAGACATTCATTTTTTAATATTCAAATGAATACAAATATTTTGAATGATTCGTCTGAATAATTTGGGCATTCATATTTGTACGGATATGTACGCATTATATACGTATCCGTACACATCTTATTTGTATACATACGCATCCATACAGATATGTACAGGATAAAACGGGATGAATACAGATGTGTATGGATACATACGAATGTTGTCAACATTCATATTATCAAATTCATATTGAATATTCATACAATAGATATGAATGTATTCAAATTGGTTTGAATTTTAATACATTCATTTTTTCTCTATTTGTACGAATTCAGATATTCAAATATTTGATTTGAATTGAATCAAATGTCTAAAATTGCATCTGTGCACACCCCTAAGCCTGGCCATTCCAGGGTCTTCCCTGTCCATCCCTGAGATGGCATATCAGGTTAGGGCGAAATTGCCTTAGTTTTAACTCTTCTAAAATGAATGCTTAATATGCTCAGGCAGATAAAAACTCTTAAGGCACTAATAAATGCATAGCAGTGGCCCTGTCCCCCATGCAATTGAAAGTCTGCTGGAACTCTTCTTTTGCCTCTGAGCGGCCCCATTCCAGACTTTACAAGGCGCTTAGGGAGCTTAGGAAAGTGAGACACCCGCGATAAAATACGTGCACTTTAAAGAAGAGTTCCAGCACTCTTTCGGCGATTCGCAGGTTTTGCTCGCTATATCTGCCTTGAGGACGCTCCGTGGCAAAAGGGGCGGGGATTGCTTGCCTGCACACACAGCCAAAAAGCATTCACACATCTGAGAAATGCATCAGGTTCGCTTCCTTTCCTTTGTAAAAAGAGCCAGAATTGCTCAGAATTGCAACATTGTTATCAGTGATCTGTGAAAGCCTTAAAAGAGAATGAGCGAACGATCGCGCTGCTGATGTCTGCAGCCGCTGACTTTCCTGGGGCAGAAAGCCTTTTCTAACAGAGAACTGAGGGAAAGTAAGTGCTGAAAGTGAATGAATGAGCAATCATCTGCCTTTGCTAGGGGCGGGAAGCCGTTTCAGGAGACGGAGATCTGCCTATTTTTCCTTTTAACAAGAGAGGGGGCGGGGGGGAAGATGCGGGGAAAGGAAACAGGCTTCCTTGGGGACGGAAAGTCCGTTTAGATCGCAGATACCATGGGGGCGCTTATTCCGGAAGTGGAGGGGACTTTTAAAGTCAGCTATAACAGAATGACAGCAGAGGAAGCCGAGAGGGGCTAATAAGTCTTTTGGGGATTGGGCCAGTGTGTTCTTTCCACCATCACCTGAACTTGTGCAAGAGGATTTTTTAAAAAACAAACTTGACTCTTCTCCAGATTTATCAATAACATTTAGAAATTTTGACATTATACAATACAGTATAAAGCTTTTCAATTTCTCCAGTGCAGCCACTTTGTTCTCAACTTCTGCAACATGTTTCAGATGAGTCAGTAACTAAAGCATTCACCTCCTTCTATGAAATCAAATTCTGGTGCCTAACATTATTATACCAGTGGATCTGAGTGTCTAAAGAGTATAGTATGCTCACATGTAGCACTGTGTAACAAGGCCTGATATTAAGTATATCACATGTAAATCACCTTACATTTCTACCCTCCATTTGGACTTTCCTGAATAGAAAGCCCACAAATAAAATGGACAGAAATGAAAAGGTGGGAGCAGTCAGATCTGAAGATGGATTGAAGAAGGTTTAAAGTGAAATTCTGACCATGGCCCAGGTGTCTTTTGCCACTAAAAATGGAGAAAGAACACCCAAGATCCTCTATGCAGGCATCTGGGGCTGTGTGTGGAAATAGAGGCATATTTACATCTTTGTGCCTTTGTTTTTCTACCGGTCAGGCTGGGGTCACATCTTCACTTTAATCCTTTTTCAGTCCATCTTTGGCCCCAGCACTCACAACTGTTTAGTCCAACCTGCTTTATTTGTGGACTTTCCACCCTTCAATCGTACTTTCCTGAGTCCTGATTTTTACAGGTCCCAAGACGTTAACAGAGTGTCCATCTGTTTTCATTTTGGGGGTGTGAGGAGGACTACTGCATGAATTTTCCTTCCCTTTCACCGATAACATGCTGTTGAGCGGCAGAACTTTTATCCTGTCAGAGGATATGAGGTGTGGTTACAGTGGAGAAGGCGGAGATCTTAAAAAAATCTCGTAAAGGAGTCTTGGGATAGGAACAGAAAGGTGTGAGCATTGTGACCCAAACTGAGGATGAACTGAGGAAGACTTATCAGTTATTGGGTGCGATCAGAGTTAATGTATTTTGAGTCTTGTTTCTTAATAAGATGGACTATTTCAGCAAGGTGTGTCCACAGCCTTAGTCCGTGGCATCTCATGCTATAGCTATTAAACAATGCATGACTCAGCTACCCACAGCTATTTTTCAACTAATTAGCTTATCACAAATGCAAGCAATATACCCGAGCTGATCCCATGGATTTAACACTACCAAAATTGGTCTCAACATCCTAAAAAGGTCAAACGGGATGACTTAAGAGAGCCAGATCAAGCTGTCAGCTACTTCTGAGAAATGCCAGGGCTTTGAACATTAACACCTCTCTTTTTTTCTTCTTTTTTTTGGCAAGTGATGTGAGGCAATCAATTGCTACTGACGTCTGCGAGACATTTATAAGTTTCTTTTGTCATCGCTGGATTTCTCCCAAGTATGAATTTTTCAAGTCTCTGCGAGTATCTCACCAGTAAAGGGAATTTGCCACCACCTGCAGCGTACCAGACTCCTTAAATCCAAGCTATCACACAGCCATGGATTGTACACACTGTCTTACAATGGTATCATGCTGGCCAGACATACTGACTTGCCGCTGCAATTGGGATCATAGAAAATCCCCTACTGAGAAGACTTAAAGAGCTCTATATAGGGAAATCTTTCAAGATAGAAGGGAAGAGAGTTGGGGGGAGTTGGATTTCAGAGAGTAAGAGGCAGGTTGGTCTTTATGGATGCTGCTGAATTATTTATGTGATTAAAAGTGTGTGTTTGCAAAGAGAATATAAATTGACTCAAAATGTTTCAAAGGAAAAACACCGTTCATTTTGCTAAGCAGAACAGCATGTCACTTTGGAAAGGAAAACACCAGACAAACTCGCAGCAAAAAGAGGGGCTGCGTGCTGAGCTGCCTGAATGCAGCTGTGAACAGAATTGACCTCAATGGGAGGTCAAGAGATCTTATGCACATCTGTATCGAGGCGCCCATTGCATCCAGAGCTAAACAGAACCCTGCCCTTTCAACGCATTTGATCTTACACTGACTCCCAGGGATAGTAAATGGCTTCTCGGCTTCTTGGCTTTCTAGACAAGGAGTTGACACCATGCTCAAAGAGATCAGTGTCAAACTCCAGAAGCGTCAGAGGCTGCGGCCTTCTGCTGAAGCAAATCCTTGAACTGTGGGCAGATGTCCGAAACGTTGCTAAGAAAAATGAGCGAGATGCCTCCTTTACACAGCAGGTCTTCCTTAGCATATTTTAAAGAATTTGGAATTGTGTAGTCATTAAAAAAAACAAACCACAGTAATCCACAAACTTGGGTCCCATCCAGACTAGCAGAAAAAAATCCACAGTTAGTAAAAAAAAATTGCAGCTTACCTGGCTGTGAAGCAATGACTCATTTTCCCCACCCAAAGCTCAGGTTGCAGCTTCCTCCTCGGCAGCTGTGAGACTTCTGTGTCATGCGTGGTGAGGCACATGTCACATGGGATGCGGCAGCCAATGGGAGCTGATTTGTTTGCTGTTCTCACCATCCTGTCCGGACTGGCAGGAAACTTCGAATTTACCTGATACAGCGGAGCGAGTGCTCATCGTAGGTATATTCAAAGTAGCAGTGGCATAATGCACCACCTCGACGAAGTATCAGGCATCAGGTGTGATGCCCACATCCCAACTGCACTTCGGAATGCACAGTATTCCCAAGACTGGATGCACCATTGGTTCACAATGGCCGTTTCTGCACTACTTCTGGATTATATCCCACAATAGGGCCCTACCATCCACATGCTGGTGCAGACTATGGCAGAACTTGCCTGGAATTTGCTATAGCCTACACTAGCATGCCACTAGCAGATCCCTATTCCAGGATCTAATCCAGAAAGGGTCAATAGCTCAGCCAAATGAAGGGGACAGGGCTACATAAAAGTGGGCAATCCCACTGAAGTCAATGTGCCTTGTATCTCTCTCAGGTCATCTTGGAGGAGAGGGGTAGAAGGGCTTGTAAAACTCTACCCTGGGTTCTCCTTCCCCAAAAGACACCCTCCATGGGTGTCTAAAGAGAGCCCAAGATCTCCATCACACAATTCTGATCCCCTGTCATAGGTGCTTATTTATTTATTGTTGCTCAGCATTGAAAAATAGCTGCTTTTCTGACACCCATGTCTGCAGAATCCAGAGAGGATTTTGAAGCTCTTCATATTCCCTGTTTATGCATGAATTTGTCCATCTCTGCTTGCCCCAACTACATTTAATTCTGGGATAGACCAGGATAGAGACCTTGACAATTTCGGTGACCCATGCAGTCCCAGGCCCAAACATCAACTAAAAAGGTTGGGTCTTGTCTTCAAAACCAGCTACTAGACTTCAGAGTTTGAGTATAAATCTTCCTGGCCCTCAAAGGGCCTTTTCTGCATGAGGCCTTATTCTGGAGTATATTTTGAAATAGGGCCCTGCCATCCACATGCTAGGGTAGATTATGGCAGACTCTGGTCTGGTCAGGGCCTGACACAGTCTGCACTAGCATGTGACTAGCAGGCCCCTGTTCTAAGATATAATCTGGGATAAGGCACAGTGCAGAAAAGGCCAAAGTTTCTGACTGGGTCATTTGCACCAATGTCCAGCACCCTTTCTGGTCATGTTTTCTGATGCATAAAAAGTACTCCTTGTATGCTCACTGGCCTGATTATAGAGTGCCCAAATGGGGCATGCCAGAGTGTCCCCCAACCCAGATAGCTGTGGAGCATGTTTTTGTGCACCACAACTATACTAGCTGTGAGCCGGTCAAGCCTGGCAGACTCTGTTCACACTTCTTTCGGCTGAACAGAGCATGCGACTGGGAGGTAGAGGCATGTTTGCATGCCACATCACACAGCTGCTGCAGCAATGGCCATAAACATGCCCATAGACATCGTTGCTGCAGCAAGGCAATCATGTCTGGCATATAGGCAATTTGTACTTAGCAAGTGCTTGGAGAAGAGTCAGCTAAGCTTGGAATGGTTCCAGTATCTCAGAGTACAGGTGCCAGATCCATCCCCCATCTTCACCTCCCTGAGATGCCTTCCCAGGAAAGTGATGGTGTGAATAGGCTCTAAAATTAAGTAACAACGTAACTGATCATGGACTTCCTCTGATTTCTACCACTAAGGTTTAAGGCTTCTCGATTAATTCAATTGATGCTAAGTACTGAATCCTTAACTAAAAACATCTGAAAGCAAGCAAATTCTTACATAATGCTTAATGATTAAAATGGCTCAAAAAGCCAATAAACAGAGTTCCAATGCTGAAATTCTCACATCTTAATTAAGTTTTTTCCCTGACTCCCTTTGGATCAACATAGACTTTGACCCTTTCTGCACTGACTGGTGATCCAGATTAAGGAGCCTCTTAATCTGGATCACTGGCCTCCTAATCCACATGTTAATGAGAATCAGGACACACACACCCCATGCCCAGTGGTCTGTCTCTGTCTGCACTAGATAGAACCAGAGCTGGCTTAAGGAGGTCTTTAATCCAGATCTGTTGCAGACCCATTTAACTGGGTCTAGAGGCAGACCAAGGTCCTTGTGCTAAATCCTAAGTGGCATGCAGATGGCACATTTCCATGTTTCAGAATTACCGGGTGGTACTTTTTAGCAGTATGTCATAGCTCCCACTGAACCCCTGCCCCGTTGGCTCAAATGCTAACCTTGGGACGCATTGAGGGTTTACTGAAAAGCTCACACAAGCTTTGCAGCTGTGGGGATGCATGGGCCAGATAAACACTGTCAATACAGAAATCACAGATCTGGCCCATGCCTTAAAGCAACCCAGATGGTGGGCCTGGCTATTCCAGATCCATTGATCAGAACTAACACAAGGTAAGTGCAGATAAGGCCTACGTTTTATCTGGTCGTGGATGGCAGCACATGCCAGGGGACTTCAAACACTCCACCATGACCCATCCCAGCGCAACTCTGCAGCCCAGCCCAGCCTTCTGATTCAGCATCAGGAAGCCCTTCTTTGAGCTGTCCACCAGAACCTCAAGATTTCTTTCCTGGTGAATCACAGAAAGCTCAGGGGCAAATTGGTGAGTTCACTAAGCCAACTCATACACACCTCAGAGACACAGTGTGGAGTCCTCATGCTCCGAACCCTTCTGTAAAGATATTTTCTAGTGCACAATGTTTATGAGATGGAGGAGGATCAGAGTGGTATATGAACAATCCCACCTCAAATCCTTCCCTGAGGTGCCTCAGAGATGTTTTTTTGAGTTATGTCTGATGAAAGGCAGACATAGGGATGTGCACAAATATTTGTAGCATTCAAAATTTGTACCGATTTGGGCAAATTTGGACATTTGAATTCAAATCAAATGTTTTATACATTCGTATGAAGCTTCATATGGGATTCATATGGGACTCGTATGGGATTTGTATAGGAATCATATGCATTTGTACGGGATTGAACATTTGTATGGAATATGAGTCCTACTAGATTTGAAGGGATCTATTCAAGTGAATATGAACTTTCTTGCACTCTATTCGATACAAATCAAATACAAAAAAACATTTTGATAAATATAAATAAATATAAATAAAATAAATCCCTAGCAGCTAATGTTTTTGTCCCAACTCTAATCCACATTAAAAGCTAGAAAATGCATTTGATGTCCTTTCTTATAAATTAGAGTTGGGATAGGAACACTAGTTTGTGATATCCATCACCTTTAAGCTACTTTAGAGTTGCTGCTATTTATTTGTTTTTTAAGATCATGGGGCACAGGGATTGCCTGTCCTCAGACCCACTGAGGACACAACCCACCCTAACAGTGCTTTAACTGAGAGAAAACATCCTCACCACACTCTGCCTCCCTCAACCATTCCCAGTTGTTGGATTTACTTTGTGTGCAATCTTCAGGCTGAATAACACAGGCCTATTTTCAGAGATACAGAAATTGGCTAACTCCTGGAGCCATTTCCTGTCTCTTTGAAAACAGTCCTGACCAGAAACATCAAAGTCAGAGAATGAAATTTTACTTGGCTTTGAAGTTTCTTTGCCCAAGAGCAGGTGTGTGAGCAAGCAGCAAACTCCCCATTCTAAGGGCTGCAACCTTTGCTTTCATGTCCCCTAGTCCTGAAAAGGCAAGAACAGCCACTATGTGCTCCTACCTAACTGCAGGTATATGTAGTCTGACTGGCTGATGAGCTTAGTACTTATTTATTATTCCCCTCTGCCTTCACTGCATTGAGGGGAAGCATTTTACTTTCATTGTCAGGTGCTCATTCTACACTTGCTATCAGCAGGCTATTATTGCACTTTTATAGTGTGGCTCACTCTGGACTCAGGCATATTCCAGATTATATTCTGGAATAGAAGTCTGCCATATGTATGCTGGTACAGATCATATCAGATTCAGCAAAGGGTAATCTGTAAGCTGTACTAGCATGCAGACAACAGACTGTCTATTCTGGGAAATAATCTGGAATAAGCCCAGTACAGAAAGGACCTGTTCTTTGTCATGTGGACTTTGCATTACATGTGCTAGGCTTTGAAACTGTCTGGAAAGTATGAAAAGCATATAATGCAACCGAAGAAAAATAATTGGTATTTACATTTGCTTCATTAATTGCAACAACCTTTCCTAGTATCAATATTGTAATAGCACATGAATTTAGTGACATCTTTCTGAATATAAACTATGTTTACTCAAAGCAATTGCGAAAAAAATAAACATAATTTCTTTTACAAGGATCTCTCCCCCAACTTCGGTTTGGTAAATACTCCTTTCTTGAAATTGGCTCATTTTTAGATGCATAAGGACTGTTTTCCAGCTCACAATATCAAAGGGGTTAGAGGAGCACTGAAAAATTGTAGTGTGTATGACTTGGAAACCTTTATTCTCATAATGTAGCATTTCAACCAGTGCCCCTAAATAGTGTATCACTAAGAAACGCCTTCTAATAAAGGTTAAATCCCTCCTTTCTTTGATTCAAAATGCCTCAACAAATCAGGAAACATTCTATCTTCTTTCCTCTCTGTCCTTTGGTTTTCACAGTTTACACAGTTACATAGCAACAGTGAATATTTTTTCTAAAGTGGAAAGCTAAAGTGTTCTTTATGTACAGTATTCTTCTCCTTGTCTATTTACTTAAAAATTACAGATGTGATCCAGTTGGAATGAAACATGTTTTTAAAATCCCATTGATTTCAATGGGAGAATTCAACGGATACTTCAGACTCTTTCCCAATATTAATAGAATAAGTGGAATCATGGATTGTGTTCAAACATACCAAAAGGTGTGCCTCAGGGGCACCTCAGAGGAGGAGGAAGAGGAGGAGAGGCTTTTCTACCATGCTTTTCTAACCCCATCAAGGGGACTCAAAGCAGCTGACAAGCTTTCTGTTCTTCTCCCCACACCAGACACCCTGTGAGGTAGGTGGGGCTGGGAGAGTTCAGAAGAGAGCTGTGACTAGCCCAAGGTCACCTAGCTAGCTTCATAGAGGAGTGTTGAATCAAACCTGGTATTCCCAGATAAGAGTTCAGCTCCTTAACCACAAGGCCATATTGGCTCACAAGGACCAGAGAGAGACAGCGTGTGGCCCTTGTGTTCTCAAGAATTCTCTAATCTACCTTTACTAGCACAGAATGCTCATGAGAGGAGGGAAGGAGCAGACTAGTGTGTGAACAATCACACCTCTAAGGCATCTCTTATAGGGGTGTGCATGAAGCCCATTTGCCACATTTGATTTAGTTGGCTTGCCTGTGGTGCATGATTTTGTGCACCACAACTAGTTTGCAATTAGTTAACATCTTGGCAGGCAGGAGACATTTCTAGGTTGTAAACACCTCCTGCAAGTGCAGATGCACCTGCCCAGGCACAAACGAAGAGGCCAAGTGTGAATTGGCCTTCTAATTCAGCATCAGGAAGCATCCTGTGTTGCTGTCTTCCCCATCAAGCACTACATTGCTTCCTCTTAGAACAGAAAAATTGCATTTCTTGTGTTTCTGGGCAATGCCATTAAATTCTAGGATTATGCCAGGACACAGAATGAGTGAGAAGTGTAAAGAGGTCAGTTGCAGCACCTAAAGAACTAGGAGACCCATTTTGCAAGGGTGGCACCAGCTCTCCTGTTTTGAACTCAAGAAGGCATGGGTAGCAGGCCTTTGATTAGAAACATAGGAACCTAACGTTCAGTGGGCTGACTGAACCAATTGTCTTTGCTGGTTGTATCTATTTCCAGGAATTCAGACTGCATCTAAACAGCCCCAGGGCAGTAGTAATGCACACCTACAGAGTCACTCTGAGTATTCTGCCCCAGGTATACTCAAGCTTTAAGTTCAGTCTGCACTCTGGCCTTGGGCAGAGGTCTTGAACAAGTGAAACTCCTCCCTCTTTGAAGAATCCACCAGTCTTTCTTAGTATGAACAAATTACAGTATTTATTGCAACAGCAAAACAAACATATAACCACTTTCTTAGCAAGTAAGAGCTTACAGTTTCTTTGCAGCTTACTGGGTCTTCAGGCTTTAGTTACTGTCCTTTGCTGAGGCACTCAGGCCTAGAAAGAGTTCCTGCCTTCCTTTTGTGACACTGGCTGGTCTAGAAGGACTTTCTGCTTCCTTTGGCTCTTGCTGGCCTATTGGAAGTTGCTGCTTTACTCTTTCTATCATGGAGTTTCTTCTTTCTGTGGCACTTGCGGCCTATGAGGAGTTTCAGCCTGTCTAAGAATGATGATTCCTTCCACTCTCACAGCAGACTGAAAACTGGCTTAACTCTCCTGTGTAAGCTGTAAATGCTCCACCCTCCTTATCCATAAGCCTACCTCTTAAAGATACAGGCTCACATTCCTTTCTAAACTTCCAATAAACAAGGCTTACAACATAAACTTCAATTGCCCCAAACAAACTTGTTGCAGAGGCATAACACTGAGGGGCCTCTAGCGCATGATGGTCCTTCCAGGGTTTTTGGTTCCTCACAATAGATTGGGCATTCAAACTAAAGTCCAAGAAGACTAGTACTTGCCCAGACTGTTGACAAATATGTAAAAAGTTGTGGGACTTCTATTACCATCCTAGAAAAGAGAATTTCTTTCCCATTCCTTCATTTCTCCCAATTCCCAGAAGGAGTAGCACCAGATGACTGACCACATAGGACCAATGAACACTATAGGCCCAGGCAGACTTTTTCCTCCCTGAATTTGGCAGTGAAGTTGTCTTTAAATAAAAATACACTCCAGAGAAAAGCACATTTATGAAAATAACATGCATGTATTCATTGCTGGGTGGGGATTTTTTAAATGTGTCCAAAAATGAAGATATAAGGAGGACATTTGCAGTTAGCTCTCATCAAGTTCAGCTTAGCCCTTGGTAGAGATACATGCAAATAGTATCATTTTTACTTCAATAGGGTTTTATATTTACACCTTTTCCGAGGACATTCTACCAGCTTCCCTAATAACATATATTCATGGGTTTTCAAGATGAAACCATGTTTGTCTGGTTAATCCAAAGCAAAAGGGGGCTTCCAGTAGTACCTTAAAGACTAACAAAACTTTCATAGACAAGTCCACTTCATCAGGTACATTTGATGAAGTATACTTGTCTACGAAAGCTCATGCCACAACCTCTTTCTCTTTGTCAGTCTTTAATGTAGAGATCTGCAAGAATATTTGTAACACTCGAAATTTGTATGAATTTGGACAAATTCGGACATTAAAATTTGATTTGAATGTTGGCACATTTGAAGATTGATATTCAAATTCAAATTGAATGTTTTGATACACTCATATGAAGCTTCACATGAGATTCGTATGCTATTTGTATGCATTCATACTCATTCTTATGGGATTGAATATTCATATCAAATACAAATCCTACCACATTCGAAGGGGATCTAGTCAAGCAAATATGAATTTTCTTGCATTCTATTTGATACAAACTGAATACAAAAAAAAATTGTGCAAATCTCTACTGTAAGGTACTACTAGAATTCTTCTTATACCATGTTGTTCATTTTCACCAAGCTGCACCCCCAGTGGATCCAAGTAAGAGGACCTTGGTTACAAGTTAAGATTACATTGGAGATACAAGATTTGCCTACCTTCCCTCATGTTATCCAGAGGACTGCCCTCAGTGACTGTGTGAAAGGTGGCACAAATAACCCAGAGCTAAGTGCATAAGGATATAATCCAGAAGTTTGTTATCATAGGCTGGATTCGGACATAACAAAAGGGGCACTTCACAGGTATCTCAGAGAGACAGTGTGTGGCCCTCAAGTCTTCTCTAATCTACCTTTTCTAGCACGGAATGTTTATGAGACAGGGAGGGGGCAGATTGTTGTGTGAACATTCCCACCTCAAAGCCTTCTTGAAGTTTCCTCAGAGATGCTTTTGTTTTGTCCGATTACAGCCATTTGTGGCCAACCATTTGCAGATTATTACTACATTCACCAGATATGCTTTGAAATTCATCTGGAAGGTTGAGGCAGTGCTGGCCGCAAAGAACCTGTACCAGATTATTGGGAATGGCTTTTGTGTAAACCATCCAATGACCTCTATAATTTATCCTTGCCTTTCCTGTGTTCTTTGAATGCCCTAGTAAGCTTTTAAATAAATGCCACTGAAACTGGGGATGTCACACTGAAGTTACCCAGCACCGAGGACTGGAAGTCTCAAGCCCTTTTTATAAGCCTTTTATATAAGCATTTACTTTAGAATCCCAAGTATAGAATATGAATTATTTACCTGATGGATTACAATATCCTTCAAGGGACTCTATCCGCTGTCATACCCAATGCCTTTCAAATACATCCAGGGAAAGCAAACAGAATCTTTTGCTCCTCTAATCCTGCACATGCATACTTAAGTTAAACTTCAAAGGGAGCATTTCCAAATATTTTCTATTGTTCTCAAAACTGAGAAAGCCATTAGACATGTCAAGTATATTTTGAAGCTTAGCTCTGGTGTGAATCTTGTTTTCAATTTTCTTACCCAGGCTGGTTGTTTCTTTGTTTGTTTTGCAAGCCATTGTGTGTTCCAGCAATGAACATCAAGTGAGACTCACATAATTCAAGACATATTTTTGGCAAAGGAGTATTTCTGTATGTTTACATAACTAGAATGAAGTCAAAGAGGAACTTCGAATAGTTGGGTATTGTTGTTTTGGTGTCAATCTATACTTTCTGAAAAAATCTTATGGAATATACTCAACCGGACCAGATCAAATCAATCTACAAAAGAAGATTTGCACAGCTGGCTTGGAAAAAAGGATCCCTGACTATTCAAATGCAAAGCTTCTTGCTCACCATTTCTAATTGTACTTACATATAGTATGTTGAAAACCCACTTGGCTAATCTATGACCCTCCATATATTGCTGAACTACCATTGCCATGGGACCAAAAATGTGAGTTACAGTTCAGCAGCAGATGAAGTTTCACATCTGTAAGCTCATTTCCCTTTAGTCAGGAACAAGGCCTTCCATGGTCATCTCCTGGGCCTCATAGATCCACACACTAATGCAAATCTGTGAGCTGCCGCAACCACCCGCACTGGAACACTCTATCTGCTCTGTCTAAGCCTGATCAGGAGTCTTCTGACTGGAAATGCTGCTAGTCATGGTTGAACATGAAAAGAAGTTGACCAGAAGGACCTAATTCCAAATGAAGAAATGTATCATGCAGAAGGCACACCACCATGTTGGGGCTGCTGGGGCCAGGTGTACATGTCAGGGACAGGTCAACAGGTCATCGAAATGTGTCCCTAACTGCCTCCAAGGCTAAGAACTTTCATTCCTAGCCCTCAGAGGCTTTCGGCTACCATCTAGGCTGGTCTAGAATATTTGAAACATTCAAAATTCGATCGAATTTGTTTGAATTTGGACGTTCGTATTTGAATAGAATGTCTATACATTTGTTTTTTAACATTCAAATGAATTCTAATGTTTTGAATCATTCATATGGGTTATTTGGACATTTGTATGTGTACGTATCCGTACGCATCTTATTCATATCCATACACATTTGTATGGATACGTACAGGACAAAAACAGGATTCATACAGGATAAAAACAGGATGAGTATGGATTAGTACAGATGCATAAGGACAAATACAAATGTTGTCGACATTCATATCATCAAATATGAATTGATTATTCATAAAAATAGATACACGTTTATTTGAATTGGTTCAAATTTGAATATATTCATTTTTTTCTCTATTCTTATGAATTCGGACATTCAAATATTTGATTTAAGCTGAATGTCAAAAATTGCATTTGTCTGGACTAATGCTGTTATGCAGACAATGCTCATGCCTCACACCATGGCTGGAATCAGCAGGTATGGCTAGTCCAGACCAACTGATTCCAACCATAGGCCTTTCAGTACAGGGTGGCCCTATGTTTTAAGGCTGCCCCCTCTCTTTTTCTAACTCATATTGTCAATAGCAATTGGTAACTGAGACCACATTGGAATTATGCTTCCAGGATGGACGCATCTCCAGACAGTGTGAATACTCCATCCTGGAGCATTCCTGGGCTGCCCCTTTTTGCAAAGTGTGAAAACGTCCTGTGTCTCTTACCCCTTAGAAAAAATATACCTGGTTTGTGTAACACAGGAAGGAAAAAGATTTTGAACTAGGGATGTGCATGAATATTTGTAACATTCGTTATTCATATGAATTTGTACAAATTTGAACATCTGTACATGAATTGAATGTTACAATATTCCTACATTGATATTCATGTGAATACGAATGTTTCCTAACATTCCTATGAATAGTTCAGACATTTATTAAACTGGCGAGTGTGTAGTGAAACGTCAAAGTTTTCTACTACAAGTTGTGGTCTTGGCTATCAAGACAGAAGGTTTCAATAAAGGGCTGGAGCTGTTCATGGTGGTCAGTGTAATCAACATCTACTAGCTCTGATTCCCTTTGACATGAGATATGGTTTGTCTCTGGACACCATGGAAGGGCTTTCACTTTACTTACCAGATGCCTTTCTGAAGGAGCTAGACGACCAAATTTCCATTTGTGGTAGCATATGACATCCATGACAAATGTCCCATCACAGCAAAGGGCACAATCAGCACTGGAGGGCATGATCTTCTGGGACACATTCCTCAGTCCCTCTTCCCCATCATGTGGAGACATGACCCACAAGGAGAGCAATGTTTATTCTTGAAGGGGTAGGCTTCAAAAAAATGGCTGAGAGAACAGGCTGCTGGACTAGATGGTTCACAGCTCTGGTCCGGCAAAGCGTTTCTTGTGCTCTTATTCCTCCTCTCCATTTTCATTGGAGGACTTCCTTATTCTAACTGTTCTGCAAAAGGTTAAAATGTACTCCCTGTACTAACTGGATATCCCTTCTTTTCATTTCAGACCTAGAAATAAGCAAGGGATTGCAGCTTTCCTTTAAATTTGACATTCGTTTTTCTTGCGCCGAGTAGTACCTGTATGAATGCCACTTCCATCACATTCTTGAAATTTTGTATTACCAGAGCCTCAATACAGCTTGGGACGTTGTTATCATCTGCTCAGAGGGATTGTTTCTGGAAGCAAAGAATCAAGAGGAGGCACTAAGAACTTAGTTATTGACTTTTTCTGCTCATGCCCATATCCTTTCATTCTGGGCAGTGATGTGGATTATGTTAGGAGATAATAGCAGGGAAAATGGGTGACTGCAGCAAGGAAAAGAGAGTGCCACCTGATTTCTCTATAAAAATAAGAAGCACTTCACCTGAGGCTATGAGTAAACAGACGGTTTATTTAAACTTAAGAAATAACAGGAAATAGAAGAAAAGCAAAGATAGAGAATACCTCTAATACGTCCCTAACTGGTGGATGCAGCTTACAGGTGCACACAGGAGATGTGAAACAAACACACAGCAGGGAGGATGGGTGTTAGACTGTGGCATTGGAGGTTGATAGGAATAAGCAGGAAGAAAGATGAGAGTTAAGCTGTATTGTGAGAGGAGTAGGGCTGCATTCACACTATTCAACATTTTTATAAATGATCTGGATGAGGGAGTCGAAAGGATGCTGATCAAATTTGCAGATGACAGAAAGCTAGGAGGGGTTGCTAACACAAGGGAGAAGAAGGAGAGGATTCAAAAAGAGCTAGATAAGCTTGAACAGTGGGCTGAAACTAACAGGATGATACTTAATGGGGACAAATGCAAAGTCCGACATCTTGGTAAGAAAAATGGTAAAAATGAGTACAGAATGGGAGGAATCAGGGTGAGTAGTAGCACAAATGAAAAAGATCTGGGTGTCCTGGTTGATCACAGGATGAACATGAGTCAACAATGTGATGCAGCTGCAAAAATGGCTGTATCAAGAGGAGTACTGAGTCTAGATCATGAGAAGTAATTATTCCTATTTGCTCTGTGTTGGTCAGATCTCATCTAGAGTACTGTGTCCAGTTCCGGGCACCCCAGTCAAAAAAGGCATTGACAATCTAGAGCAAGTCCAAAGGAAGGCTAACAAAATGGTCTGGAAACCATGTCCTATGAGGAAAGGTTGAAGGATCTAGGAATGTTTAGCCTACAGAAGAGAAGACTGGAGGAGACATGATAGCGGTCTTCGAGTATCTGAAGGGTTGTCACAGTGCAGAGTGATTGTCCCTATTCTCACTTGCACAAGATAGGAGGACTAGAAACAATGGTATGAAACTTCAAGGGAGTCAGTACAGATTAGATATTAGGAAAAACGTCCTGACAGTGAAGGTGATCAGTCAGTGGAATAGGTGCCATGGGAGGTAATAAGTTGTCCTTCACTGGAGGTCTTCAAGCAGACACTGGACCAACGTCTGTCTGGGATGGTTTAGGAAATCCTGCATTGAGCAGGGGGTTGGACTTGATAACCCTAGAGGTCCCTTCCAACTCTATGATTCTATGATTCTAAGTTTTAATCCAGCTTCAGTCCACTTTTAGAGTGAAATAACACATCAGCAAAGTGACAAGCTGTTTCCTTTCAGTATTGTGTAACTCAGAAAATCCACTTTCAGGTTAGATAATTTGAAAAGAAAATGACTAGTCACTTGATTGGTTGGTTCTCTCACTCTGAATGGTGGACTGAAGCTGGATTAAAACTTAGGTGTGAATGCAGCCTAGTGGGAATGCCATCTGTTCTGGTCAAAGCTCAGCAGCAGTACAGGTCACCTTAGATGTTCTAGTCCACACAACCAAGTCCTTGCCCAAGGGACCACCCACTCCTGCCACTGCTTGGCCCATGATCCATCACTTGTATGTTGTGACTGATGCACAAGGGCAGGATTGAACAGAAAAATATTTTATAGTAGCAACTGCAGCCAATATTTTTCTGACAGTGGCAACCCATGGATCTGTCCCTCACTGGGTAGTAGAGACAGGCTCATTGCATTACCAGAAGTGTTCCGTAGGCCACCATTGGATCCTGATTATGATGCAGCCCACCTGGAGGGTACCAGGGTTGATAGTTTTCCCAACAAATTACATGGGTTCTACCTGTTCCAGAGATTTGCAGGTATAGGACAGGATAAAAATGCAAATAAATAAACAATGAGTATGCATGGCACCCATAGGAAAGCCAAACAGTTTTTGTTCAGGCATTCTTAGAATTTCTGGTGTCAGTCAGCATTTCTGAATCCTTCAGATGTGTAACCATTTCTAAAAATAGCAGGATTCTTTCATTGCCTGTGTTTTTCCTACTTCTCTGTGCTCCATCCTGAAAAACATCCTGAAGTGTATTTGCCATTGATTTGGGTTGATTGCGTCAAATAAATATTTTTCCCACTGTGAAATACATCTGATGGAGACAAGAGAGGTGTTTCAGTCCCCTCAGTGTGTCTGTGAATACTCCTTCTACCTGGTTTTTAAGTCTACTGACTGACTGACCAGGGATTTTGTCCCCCTTAAACCAGTCATGGTAGCCCAAAACATCAGCCTGATAACCCTCTAGTGACCATGGTTTTGTCTGTTACACCGAGCACATAATACATACACTCCTGGTCTTTTGTCAAGCAAAAGATCCCTTCTGGTGGTTCCTTTTGACAGAGAAGTCATTTCATTCAGTAGGAACATAATTACAAGGTACAGAGGTGAAACCTGAGAATGGGGAAGGCAATCCATCCTCCATAGCCAGTTCTGCAGAGGGTAGATTCTCACTTACCAAACACAATATGTTTTTACTTTTATGCCTTTATTCGGGCTCCATTCAGTGCAATAGCTTTTTTTACATCAAATGGAGGGGGGTTTTAGAGAAAAAGGTGAAAATACTGTGCTTCCAGTGCCGTTAACTCCCACTCCTGCTTAAAGAAGAAGTATGACCACCAAGTAAAGCAAAATCATTTTACTTTTATAGCTACAATATTTTGCATAGCTGTAATTTTATTGTTTAAACTGTTTATATTTTAATCTTGCCATGTTTACTTTGTGCTTATATAATTATTCTTGAGTACTGACAAATATAATTACTGTAATACTGTACGTTATTTAAAAAGAAAAAGAACCAAAGAACAAAACAATCCCCCAATTTCTGAAGTCAACCATACTCAACAGAGGCAGGATTCACACAAGGCTTTTATGGTGTTGTGGGAGTGACCTGATGTTGCAGGGCTCACATGTTTGTGCTCCCCTGTTAAACCACTTATGTGTTCTTAGACACAGGATATCCATGCCAGCTTAAGTTCTATGACAACAAAGTAAAGAGAAAAGCACTGACAGGTTTTCCGATTGCCATACTTAGCAGACTAACCTTAGAGTGCTCCAAGTTTTGAAAAACACAGGAAAATTGATCATTTCCGTAGCCATTTCCTGTGCTCGGCCAAACAGCCACAGGTAAAAACATCAAACCAGCAAACTGAATCTTATCTGTAGCAGTTTTGGGGTTGTTGTGCCATGTTCCAGGTTTCTTCTGAGAACCTAAACTTTCAGATATAGGTTCTCAGAAGAAACCTGGAACATGGCACAACAGTCCCCCAAACTGCTACAGATAAGATTGAATCTGGCCATGAAAGCCTACACATGACCACAACAAACTGAAGTTCCCTGGCTCCTATGGACCTTAGATCTGGATATGTCAGCAGCATGGTCCTCTTGAGAGCCTCACTTGTCTGCACACTCATGTAGATGGGAGAGGCCCCACCAGGTCTAGTATGTTCCAATTGTATGAGATAGTGTATTCTGGATCAGGAGGCCCAAAATGGCTTTCATGGTGTCATGGAAGTAATGCAGAGGCCACATTTCTGGGCCAGAATACCAGTAGATGTCTATAATGAGGTCTACCAGTGTACTAGGGCCATGCAGTATCCATTTTGGTGCCACACCTTGTTGTGCCATCAGAATAGGTCCATGGGGGCTCTAAATCCAGGAACTTTTATTCCTGTCCATTGAACCTTTGACAGGATGACTCTGGAGCTTGTTCAAGCTTTGGATGCTGTGAGGGATAAAACTGTGAGGGATAAAACTACAGGTGTTGTGCCTCGTCCCCTCAGCCTTTCCTCCTCCAATGAAGAGCTGTCTGTTGCTGGAAACAACCAGGGCAAGGCCAGCTTCCCTAACAGTCAGGGCAAGGCAGGTGAGAGCAGGGCCTCAATATGAAGGCTGGCCCTATAGTCCAAGATGGAGACAGCTTGGATGAGGACACTGGGCAACACCCTTCTTCAAGCACTCTGAGGAAAGAGTGACAACAGCTAAGATGGTCAATGCATTTTCAGGTCAAACACCTCCGGTGCCAGGGGCATGATTCTCCCTCATCTACTTAAACACGCCTCACACCTACAGAATGTGTTGCAGACAATACATCTCTTTCTTCTGCAACCTCAGCCCATTTGCTCTTTGTATTTCTAATCCTTGAATTGATATCTGACACCATAGACCCTCTGGCTTCATGGAACCTGGAACGTTTGACTACGCTTAACTCTTGCTCCCTGAAAGAACTTCAAACTTTGGCTGGGCACAACTACTGCTAGCTCTGAGCATGAATGCATGTGTTTGCTCTCAAACACCTGGGTGACTCAGGACATGACAACATGATCTGCATCAGCTGCTCCAGACAGTGCAAGGAAAGTTCAGAAAGGGCCTATATTTTCATTTACTGGAGTGGCAGCAGGCATGTGGGCAGCACACTGCTGCTGCAGTGGTCAACAGCACAGCAATCAGAGATCATTAAAGGAGCAATCTCCATCTCGCATCATATTTTCCCTCTTCCACCACCACCAGCTTTATTGAGAATTGCACTTTGGAGAAAAGAAAAGCTCCAGATTTTCTTGCCGAAAATGACTACCATCACTCTTTCCTTTGTACACATATCTTGTTAATGGGTACGCATTTTAAGTCCAGTTACAAATTACACTGCAGCTCAGAGACCTTCCTCACTAGAAAAAACAGCAAAATCTCCAATACTGTTTGTCCCTTGCAAGCAAACTCTCACAAAGACCCAGAGAAAGAAGCAGTGAATGTGTGTCATCATCAGGCTACTGGGTTTCCTTTGTCCTCTGCCCTCCAAGATCACTTGGAGAAAGCCACAAATTGCCCATTTGGGCTGAACGTGTCTGTCTTGGCCGAGAATCATAAATATCCCTTCACCAGATTTAGCCTTCTGATCAGAATGGAATCGAGAAAACTGGCTCAAAGTGCCATCTACTGGACCCAGAGCAACAAATCTAAAAAGTATGGATTCTTCTTCCAGTAAAATAGTATTCAAATTATTGCTTTCAATTAGGTACAAGACTTACTTTCTTTTTCACACTGTGTGGGGTCGAAACATAATAACTGTTATTACTGTTGAGTGTTATTGATTTTATAGTAAGGAAATTGGAACACTTTACCTTTTTCATTATTATGATAATGATTATTCCTCTTATTTCTGTTAAGCATCGTCAACGTACTGGTACCGTACAGATTTTTTTTAAAAGGAAAGTTAGGTCTCTTTCATTTACATCATTACTTTTTAAAAACGTTAAGAGAAAGAACTACTTTCTACACATTTACTATAATATTAATATTACTACTACTACCACCACCACCTCTACAACTACTAATACAGGGTGTGCAGGAATGCATTTTTGACATTCAATTCGTAACAAATTGAATGTTTTTAAAAATCCATATTCATAGGAATAGATCATATTAAAATGTGGTAAATTCTATTCAATATGAATCTATTTGTACGTATTCATACAAATATTGGATATGTATGGCTGGGCTCTGCCATCTTGCTCCCAGCAGTGCCCCTCCCTCTTCCAACTGCCATCACAAGGCTAGGAACCATCTTGCCTGAGAGGAGTGGAGAAGAGGCAGCTGGTTGGGCTCTGCCATCTTGCTCCCAGCAGTGCCCCTCCCTCTTCCAACTGCCATCACAAGGCTAGGAACCATCTTGCCTGAGAGGAGTGGAGAAGAGGCAGCTGGTTGGGCTCTGCCATCTTGCTCCCAGCAGTGCCCCTCCCTCTTCCAACTGCCATCACAAGGCTAGGAACCATCTTGCCTGAGAGGAGTGGAGAAGAGGCAGCAGGCTGGGCTCTGCCGTCTTGCTCCCAGCAGTGCCCCTCCCTCTTCCAACTGCTCCCATCACAAGATGGCAAAGAGACTATGGCTGCCAATCCACCAGTTGAGAAAATGTCTGGTCCTGAGGCCAAGCAGGGCGGGGCTGAGTAGATGCTGGCTGGCCATCTCTACTATCATCCAGTGTGTCATCAATGAAGAGAAAAGTCAAAGTAAAGAGAATGGGAAAATTCCAGCAATAAGAAACAAACAGAAGAACCGGAACGGAAGACCTCAAGTGTTTGCTTTTTGCTGTTCCCTGTTCCCTCCCACATCATTTTCCTTATGTTTCTTGTCTCTTTAGATTGTAAGCCTGAGGGCAGGGACCTGTCTAAGATTAATATAATATTGTAACCCACCCTGAGACCTTCGGGTATAGGGTGGGATAGAAATATAAATAAATAATAAATAAATGTATGGGATACATATCCAATACGAACAAATACGTATCTGATATAAACTAATATGTATCCATAACATATCCGCGCTCTGAAAACATCAAATCTGACCTAAATCCACTTTTAATGTGTTGTCAATCCATTTTGAATGCAATCTGGATCCATTGTGGATGTGACTGGCACTCTGTTTTTCCACATGCCCCAATCTAACTAATGTCCGAATTATTTGCATGAATGTCCAGAAATATTCAATTCGAGTACGAATCCCTACTACTACTATTTATTATATTTACAGCCAAACAATCTTATCCTTTTCTAGTTTTCCTCTACATTGAGGGAATGCTTCACAACTTCCACATGGGTGCTGTCATAAAAGGCTATTGCAGTTCGTAATCAGCGAGGAGTGTATAGTCGGGACTTAACCAAACAAGCACACTGAGAAAAGCAAGAGAACCAGATCTGGATTTTCAGTTCAAACACAATGCATGTGACATTTATTAAATCATCTTGACATACAATCAAACAGAGGGATCCCATTCAATCATTCACTCATTTCATACTCACACGTAGCCTACTCCCGATTAGATGATCAGTCCAGTCGTAGAGGCGATGGGCAGACCGGTGCAGCTGTCACGGTAAGCAAAGCATTTGTCCAAAAAGCCTTGTTTATATATTCTTTTAACAGGGTGTATCCGACGCATGCTCAGATATGTTGGTTTCCTCATTCTGCTGAGCTTGGTCTTGTCCTGTTATTCATTTACCCAATCACTGGTGGTCTTTTCGACCTTATCAGTCCTCATTCCAGGGGTCACGTACGTTTCTCCATCTCTTATCGCTGTTAATGACTCCTTCGGCCTTGCCACCTCACAGTTTCGGCACTCCTTACTTTCAGTGTCAAAGTTAGGTCAAAGTCATGTTGTAATTCCACAGTCCTCGCTTTCAAATGCCAAATCGCCATTTTATCATGCATTGCGAATCCTTGGTTTCGGCTCTCACTCATGCTCACTATCATGCCATCACAGTGCCATAGATGAGCACTGCAGAGAATGCCCCTGGATCCTCATCCTCCATTCAAGGTCAGAGAGCAAAAGTTCACCAACCTCAAACTTGCAAGCTCAGGATATTTCACACCAATGTCAGAAGTGGCCCTGCCTATTTGCATGACTGTGGCAGGAAATGAGACTCAGCCTTGGACTACACACCCAGGAGTGTGTCAGGAACCGGAGGCAGGCAGACACTATGGGTGACTCCAAACTAAATATGTGCACAAATATTCATATCATATGCTATTCGTACACATTTGTATGAATTCGGACATATGAATATGAATGTTTCTGGACATTCGTATGAACAGTTTGGACATTCATTAAAGTGGGGAGGTGGGAAAGCTGCTACGCCATTCACATCTGCAACAGATCTAGAGTGCATTCGACATGGATTGAGAGTGGATTAAAAGTGGATTCAGGACGGATTTGACACTTTCAGAGCAGATTTGGTATGGGATATTTATTGGAGGGGATATGTATTGGATATGTATCTCAGATATGTATCGGATACATATTTGTTCATATCCAATATGTATTCATTCATATTAGATGTTTGTATGGATAGAATTTTACCACATCTGAAAGGGTCTGTTTGTAAAAATACTAATTTTCTAACATTCGGTTCATTACAAATCGAGTGTCAAAAAACACATTTGTGTACATCCCTACTCCAGACTTCACATTAAAAATGCTCAGCTTACCTATCCTCCAAAGTAAAGTGCTTCAAGAGCAAAAATGGTTCGCCTCCCACATATGCAAATACTCCACATTTTAGCCATTCACGTGTTCAGCCCATCCTTGTGAGGTCTGATAGGTCTTCAGGTCTTCAGATGATGGCAGGTTCTCATGAACCCAAACACACAGGAAAATGTGGTGAAATAGAGTATTCTGCAGTGAATGTCTTTGTAACTACTTTTTTTTTTAAGCCAGAGTCTTGGATTTTCAATGCACAGAGACTGAGAAGGATCAAACAACCTGACTGGCAAATTGAAAGCTGATGCACATTTCACACACATTTTAACCCAATGCCAATTGGCACTTGGCCTCTTAGTTTGCAAATAGTTAACATCTGGGGACATGCATCTGCACTTGCAGGAGGCAATTACATCCTACAAACGCCCCTGCCTGCGCAGTTGTTAGCCTATTGCAAACTAGCAGTGGTGCATGAAATAGTGCACCACAAGCAAACTAACCCTAACTAATTGTGACCAAAGCCTTAGCTGTAGCATCCATGTGGTGATCATTTGCACCACTTCCAGTGCAATAGGTCGTCTGAAGTATCATGCGCTGGCACCTCAGATGACCCCTGACATGACTGTGCATGCACAGAGCATCATCATTGCCACAGCACTGGCTCCAGTGCACATGCAGTTGCACAGCACAACATGATCAAAATGCCAGTGCCCTTTGAGTGATCAGGCATGTGAATGGATGGAGATAAGTGTTCAGCTGTGTGGGGCTTAGAGAACCCTAGTACACATTAGTCTATTATGTACTCTTCCCTTTCAGCAGATAGGAAGGCAAGTGCTGAAATGCCACCTGTCTGGACCCAGCCTATGTCCCATGGAAGGCCATGAAAACACCATGGGCCACCAAAAGCCATGGGACATGATGATGCCCATACCCTGCAGTCCTCGCAAACATTTGTTATGGTCCAACAGAGCCATGGGGATGTTGCTCTTCCTTTCTTTGAGGCTTAACTTCATATTTAACGTTGCTAACAATCTCAGATGCAGCTTATACAGGTCTCAGAGAGTTTTGGGGTAATACTTGCACTAATAACATAATATTTTCTTTTTTATATATAAGAACTTCATTGAAACATTTTATATCTATATTAAAAGTTGTAGAAATGACAGAGAAAAAAGAAAAAGAAAATGGGATGAGAACAGAAAAAGAATAAAAGGAGCTTCTGATCTTCTCCTTGGTGATTGCACAAATGTATCTTTTTTCCTACGCTTCTTGAAGTATTATTCTTTCACAAAGAAGTAGGGTTACCATATGAAAAAAAAATGACCAGGGCTGTTCCTGCACTTGCTGGGGTCCATCTGGAACTGGTCTAACTGGAGCAGTACCCAACTGGAGTGGTCCAGCAGACCTGAAGCAAAAGACAGATGCCTTGCCATGACTGGTCTTGCACCACCCCAAAGCTCACGTGAGCTTTGGAATTTGCTACAAGGTCTCCAACAGTCAGGAATTAAAGTTCCTGGCCTTGAAGCTCTAGGGTAACTATTTTAGTGGTACAATTTGGTGTGACACCTAAATGAGTCCCCCTGACCTATGGATGTGTGCCTCCCTGGGCCAGTCTAGCAGCCTCTAGACTACCGCTATCCCAGTCTGTGCCAGACCCAATGCAGACATAACAGGGAGCTCGACTTTGCAGGTCCTCATCAGAAAGATATCAGTAAGTGCAGAAAAGGCCAAGGTTGCTGCTTCTTTAATTGTTGCATAGAAGAGGGAGTTTCAGCAGGTGTTGCTACTGGCTACTGAAATTCCTGCAAAAATTTCCACCCCTGTGCAATGACTGAATGAGCAGGAATGCCATGCTCTTTTCCACATGATAGCCCCAGAATAAACCCTGATACTATTTGCTACTTCCGCATTGCTACAATTGCTATAGTTATAAACTGACCTCTTCTACATTTTAAAAGCAGGTACCCGACAAAGAGGAAAGCAATATATTTTTTTAACAGTGATACATGAAAGGTGTGGGAGAAGGTTTGCACTCTGCAAAGCACCCAAGCTTCCCCATTCCCCAATTATTTACTTTTTATAGCACTTTTTCCATGTTTGATCTCTCAAAGGGCCCAATCAAATTGCTTCACTTATGTTTCTGCTAAAACAAGATGAATCACAGTGTCATTATTCACATCCTAGTGAGAGGAAAACTCTCATTACTTAAATTTGACAAATGTACCATTTTGTACTTGCGTTGTGTGCACACAGCATTTGTAGGAAGAATGAAAATAAACAAAACCATTTGAAAAAAGAATTCTGACAAGATTATCGACTGAGCGAAAAAGTCTTCCTTTAAATTAAAGAAGAGCTCTTTAATATATCCCATCACCTTCATTCCTCATTTTCATTCCCATCTTTATCTTCACCATATCATATATTATGAAGAATATGGTTCTCTTTAAGGTATTTTTGGTTTCTTATTAATCATTTTATGTAGTTTACCTGAATTACTTGATTTGTAGATTTCAGAGAGACTAACCCCCTTTTTCCACACACAGTCAAAGATCTGGATCTTCAAGGTCCAGATCTTTGAGATGGGTTCCTCCTGGAGATCCAGATCTTGAAGATGCCTGAAGACCCCATTGTGGACACCTGTAATCAGGTCCACACGAAATCCAGATTTAAGGTACTGAAGGGCCTATTAAATCTGGATTTCCCTTGCCCTCGTGGGGACAGGCCTTGTAGATGGGTCCTTCAAAGGGGTCCAGATGAGAACAGGGCCTTCCTGATTGGTGCCAATCAGGTACTAATAGGGTTCCTAATGGGGTATTAGAAGGGTTCTAAGCCCTAGTGAAAAAAGCCCCTAAAGTTTATGAACATAAGCACAGAAGAGGAGCCCTGCTGGATGAGACCATATCCCATCTAGTCCAGCATCTTGTCTCATAGTGGCCCAACAACTGTCAAGCAGAAGACAAAGGCAAACCTGCTTTCAAATCCCTGCAAATGACCTCCAGAGCCATCCTTCCTTACTCCCCAACCTGGAGGTGGTACCTGAGCATCTATTCTAGTAGCCTCTGATACTCCTGTCCTTGATAAATGTATATAACTCTTTCCCCATATTAGTTGCTGATGTCAATGCTTCAGGTAGAAAATTCTGTAGACAGATGACTGCTGCATGAAAAAAACTAGTTCCTCTTGTCAGTCCTAATTCTCCTGCCAGTCAGCTTCATAGTCTCTGTGAAAGGTTAGTATGCTTGTGGAGCACAATTTTGTACTCCACAGCTAGCAACCTCTGCACAGGCCAGGGGTGTTTCTAGTAGGGATGTGCATGGATATTCAAAACATTCAAAATTGGATTGAATTTGAACATTTGAATTTGAATTGAATATCTATACATTTGAATTTAACATTCAGTTTTTGAATTTTTGAATCTTTCAAATCATTAATATGAATTATTTTGACATTTGTATGTCTATGGATACGTATGCATTACATACGTATCTGTATGCATCTTATTTGTATCTGTACGCCTTTCTATGGATATGTACGGACCAAAAACAGGCTGCATACGGGATAAAAACAGGATGCATACGGAGGCATATGGACACATTCAAATATTGTTGACATTTATATTGTCAGATATGAATAGAATAATCATACGAATAGATTCAAATGTATTCTAATCAAATTGAATGTGAATGCATTCGTATTTTAAACATTCAAATTGGTTCAAATCTTCAGATATTCTATTCAAATCGAATTGAATCCTGAAAATTGCATTTGTGCACATCCCTAATTTCTAGTCTGTATATCCTTCCTGGCAGTGCAGATACACCTGCCCAGATGTTGCCTAATTGCATACTGCAGGCTGAAGTGCAAATTCAGCCCTGGACAGCAAATAGTCAAAGGTATGGTTTTCCTTGCAGTAAGGTACAGCTATAAGAGTTGAGCTATAAGGAAGGCTGAGTATGGAAGAATTGCCACATGAATTGTGATGATGAAGTCTTTTCTGAGTCTTTTGTACTGCAAGGAGATCAAATTAGTCAATACTAACGAAAATCAAACACTTTCACCACGTAATGAGAAGGCAGGACTTATTGAAAAAGACACGCTGGGAAATACTGAAAGCAAAAAAAAAGGAGGGGATGCCATTGTTTCATGGAAACAATATCAGTTTGGCCAAACTCTGGGGACAGTAAAGGACAGAAGGGTCTGGCATACTATGGCTGAACAATAACAATTATAAAAGATATCACAAATATTCCCTTGTTAATAAATGAACTGAACAATATAGGGGGGAGAGAGAGAGAGAGACCAGGGCTTTTCTGTGATCTAGATCAATGGCCCAGATCAAGCAATCCTTTCCCCAAAGGAGCGAGGGATTGCTCTGGATAGCTGTTCTGGTCTAGCCCCTATGTGAGCTTCAAAGCTGACCTCCAAAAGCTCCAACAGCCAGGAATGACACTGAAGCCCCCAGGAGACCCAGTTGAGTGGTACATCTTGTTATACCATTGAAATGGGTCCCCTGTGGTAAACCAGACAATGGTGAGATGCCATCCACATACTACCTTCTTGATCTGATTTACCGCAAGCCATTTTCTTTGTTCCAGTCTGAACTATGCTTCGTCTTGTGCAGATGGAGCATACTAGGAGTAGGGCTTCCCTCAAACTGCACTAGTGTACAAACATTCCCTTCTAGATCTGGGCTATCGGTACATACAGAAATGCTCCAAATCCACTTGGCAGCCTTTCCACTTTTACATACATGAATGGGACGTTAACAAACCAATTTGTGAGAGCCAAGATTTACCTTTATACTGTATCTCAGGAAACAGTGCTGCTGGCACTCAAATTGATTCTGTGATGCTGATACATTACTTGCAATGCAGTTAAGTCTAAGGCAGTGTTCATGTGCTGTTCTTCAGTGAACCACTGGTTGATCAGGGTGAGGGGCAGGCAAATGCCAGCTAGCCAAGTGTGTTAGCTTCCCATCCAAAGGCAAAAGGTGAGCCTAACTCTTGAAGCAGATTAAACCATTCTAATGGCATGCTTGTGACCCAGTAGGTATAACCATTTGGCCTGATGCCCTGCCCTGATGCTGATGGGAGACCAGGAAGATTGGGTTGTACAACCTGACTTCCAGATTCTCAAACTTACACCAGCACATCAAGTCATGCTTATTTATTTATTTATTTATTTATTTGCATTTCTATCCCGCCCTATACCCGAAGGTCTCAGGGCGGGTTACAATAATATATTAATCTTAGACAGGTCCCTGCCCTCAGGCTTACAATCTCCAGTCATCTGGAGCAGCAGCAACAACAACAACAACAACAAAATCCTTGTTCTTCCTTTGGAGAAGAAGATATTCCCTGCCAAGATTTATCTGCATTCATGCAAATATTGTCCAGATGCATCAAGAAGAAACAAACAAGTAAATAATGCCAGCTCTGTGATTTGAATACGAAAGACTCCATATGAGACCTCTAACTTGGATTGGACTGAAATGTCAGCCATCCTTTGGACCAAAAGCGTTTCCACAATAAAATGAGTTTAAAGGTGGTCGTCATCAGCCAAGTGATCTCAGTATCAGGCAGAAATTTCTGTGATAAAAAAGTATGTTTTAAGTGAAATTCAACAGAGTTGGCACCTGTTGTATTATAAGCAAGAAACCATTCAACAAACTGAGTGCCCGGAAAAGGTCATTCTTCAGATCAATGCCCAGTGGATTTCTGCCAACAGAGGCAAATAAAGGAAGCCACAGCTGCCAGTCTTAGGGACTGGACAGACTCCATCAAACCACTTTTCAAGGCTTTATGTGTCACTCACAAAACCTTAACCATTCCCTATTTTTAATGGCAATCAGTGTTGTTCTTTAACAAAGGGTTCATTATGCTCACACTATGGTGGCCAGCAAGAGTGAATGCATCCAAAAGTCCCTTCTGCTGCTGCAAACAAGCTTCTGGTCTTCCATGGGAACTTCAGATTAAGCACATGAGCCTGCTTTCAGCAGGAATTTCCACTGCACTTGCCCACATCTGCCACCACGGCTCTCACAGGAGGCAGTCTACTTGCCATCCTCAAGTGCACATAGAAGAAGAAGAGTTGGCTTTTCTACTCCACTTTTCTCACCCCTTTAAGGGGACTCAAAGCAGCTGACAAAGCTTTCTATTCTTCTCCCCACAACAGAACACCCTGTGAAGTGGGAGGGGCTCTGAGAACTCTCAAGAGAACTGTGACTAGCCCAAGGTCATCCAGCTGGCTTCACGGAGGAAAGTGGAATCAAACCCGGTATTCCCAGATAAGATTCCAGAGGCCTTTTCACATTAGCCCCTTAGGAATGCATCTACAATGCACTGGGATGGGGTATTCGCTCTTCTGTGGTGGCCAGATCTGTTCTGACCCACCCCAGCTGTGCTCTGAAACCATCCAGGTGCATTCGGCTTGTCCCGGGCTGTTCCCAGCTGTCACAGAGGGAGAACATTTCCATGCTTTCCCTCCGTGACAGTTGGGCCCCTCCCATGGCCTCCCCCCATTGGTTCCTGTGGAGCCAGGGGCAGGGAGGCCAGTCAGGTGCCTTTCCTGGGGTCCTGTGGGTGGAATGGGCCCAGATCAGGACCCAACCCAACCCAACCCAACCCAACCCCGGGGCAGGCACGCATGAACAGGGCTTACCTGTTCAACACGGGACAGCAACTGGTTAGGGAGCCAGACTCTTACCTGGGAATACCGGATTCGATTACACCCTCCCTCATGAAGCTGGTTGGGTGACCTTGGGCTAGTCACATCTCTCTTCTGAGCTCTCACAGCCCCACCTACCTCACAGGGTGTTCTGTTGTGGGGAGAAGAATAGAAAAGCTTTGTCAGCCACTTTGAGTCCCCTTAAAATGGGTGAGAAAAGTGGGGTAGAAAAGCCAACTCTTCTTCTACAAATTGTGGCACAGGCCCAGCAATCATAAAGTCAAACAACATGGGTTCTGTATCCTTTTCCAATTGCAGGCTCAGTTATTAAGCAAATCGGTCTCTGTGCTTCTGTTTTCCTCTTTGTACGTGCAATTTTCTGCCCCATGGATGCAATATCAGGATAAATGCCACACTGTTTATTTATTGTATTAAATGTAGTCACTAATAGAAGCAGGGAGCCGATCATTGTCTGTAGGTGGCAAGCTGGAAATGGAAATCCCATGGACATTAGACTGGTGTCAAACATCAGTTTGGCCAGTTCAAATGTCATAGAAAACCAACAAGCTACAACAAGTCCTGCCTCTCTATGACAGTGTGATTCAGGTTAACTACAGGTGAGCCTCACCTGCATGATAGACATGCAGCCATTACTAGTCTCTTCTGGTTGGAACCACATCAAGTATAGCCTTTCTATGCCATCCTAACCAAATGAACTAAAGTTCTACACAAGTCTGATCCACAGGCTGATCATTATGGCAATATCCCAGCACACACCAGATGTTACCACAACCATTACCATTACAATCTGACTGGGCTGGGCTGGACCATACACACTTCAAGTGTTGGTGGACTGGTTGGTAAATTAAAATTATTAAGAGGCTGGAAGAGTTCTGCCAGAGGAAAGCTTACAAAGTGTGGAGCTTTTTAGTTTAGGATGAAGGTGAAGGAGTGGAGGCATAACAGGGAAGTATAAAATTATGCATGGCAAAGACCGGATGGTAAATAATGTTTTTCTCCCCTTTCTAAAATACCAGAATCAAAGCCAGCTAATGAAACTGAATCTTGGAAGAATCAGGACAGACAAAAAAAATTTTGTTCCACACAGTGCATCCAGATGTCACTTACTTGCTTCATTATATTTGGATATTCTGGAATATCCATGCCTTATTCCAGAATACCTTAATATGGTGGGATAAATAAGTGACATTTGGATGCAGCCAAACTGTGGATGTGGTGCTGGTCACCAACATGCTTTCAAAATAAGTTTGGACAAATTCATGGAAGGTGGACCTGCCCCTGGTATGTGACATGATGAAGAATAGCCACTAAAAGACTGAGTAGGACAAGTTCTTGTGCTTGTGGTCCAGCTGTTCAAATGCTATATGCTATTAGTTGTCTACTCACAGAATAAGCTGCTAGATTAGATGATCTGCTTGTCTGATCCATCAGGACACTTCTTGCCTTCTTAAGCTCTATCCCTAACTGCCCAGCTTGAGAGGGATAATAATAATAATAAAACGTTTATTTCTAATGCCCTTTCTTCCAAAGGGCCTGACAATAAAACATATACAATCAATAAAAATATACACAGACAACAACCTACAATGAAACTTCTCGCCTACCCCCCATAGCAGGTTCACTCAAATACAAATACAATCATAACATCAAAGAAACATGACAGATAAATATAATCAGCAACTTAAATCAGAGACAAAGTAGTTTACATAAATCAATATACATTGCATATTATAAAAATACATTATATAATAATAATAATGACAAAAACCCTTCTAAAACAGGTGAGACAGCCGGCTACTAAGGCCGGTTCTCCTCTTCCCCTCCCAAACACAGATTTTCATGGTCTGAGGGTGGGCGCGGCAGGGCCGACGCGCAGCAGTTTCTCCCCTCCTGGCCGGTTCTCCTCTTCCCCTCCCAAACACAGGTTTTCATGGTCTGAGGGTGGGTGCGGCAGGGCCGACGCGCAGCAGTTTCTCCCCTCCTGGCCGGTTCTCCTCTTGCCCTCTCAGACCGAGTTTTATAGTCTGAGGGTGGGTGTGGCAGGGGCCGACGCGCAACAGTTTCTCCCCTCCTGGCTGGTTCTCCTCTTCCCCTCCCAAACACAGGTTTTCATGGTCTGAGGGTGGACGCGGCAGGGCCGACGCGCAGCAGTTTCTCCCCTCCTGGCCGGTAGACCAGAAGTAGAAATAATTCATCCAGTATCTGGAGATGAATGTTAGATGGTTTCTCATAAAACAATATTGTCAGCATGCTATTGTTCAGAATTGACCTATAGGGTGCTGGATATTGCAGAACTGCAACTCCCATGATGCCTTGCCATTGGTCTCACTTGTTCTAAACCATAAGGCTTGTTGTAAATCAACATTTGGTGAGCTAGAATTTAGCTTCCCTGAAGCCTTTTCAACACAGTGAAAATATATAATAAAAATTAGCTGATTGGAGTGACCTGTGCTTATAGCATCCTTATGAGCAATCCCTAGAAGAAAACTTTTCATGGGCAATTAATAGAAGAGTTCAATAAACTAGAGAAGAAGCTAATGAAAATGTGAACTCAGGTTTTTGTCTTGCATTTCTTATGGGAAAGGGTGGAAATAGAGCTAACAATTTCATTACCACAGCATGGGATAAACATAGCTCCTCTTAGGGGTTGAGATAATGGTCCAAATGATGGATACCCCTGTTCGTTTAACACCAAATAACAGTTTAACATCTACAACAGGGCTCTTTTAAATCTCATTTTTATGTCAAATCAGGAAAAGCAATCATTAATAAAACAAGGATGTCACCCAAAGGAATCCACTTATTTAACCCAACATTTAGAGGAGAAAGAACTATCTGCAAATATACCTGATAAAAATAACTTCCCTGTCTTGGTGATCAAATGCAACATTCATTATAAATCACATTTGAACCCAACTGCAAATCTCCTTGACATTTTGGTATCATTTTTCAACAGAGGGTTTTTCCCCCCTACATATAATTCTTTTTCTATATGCCATTGTTGGGGGGGGGGGGAGTTCATTGTTCCATTGTGAGCCAGTTTGGTCTAGCGGTTAGGGAGCTGTACTCTTACCTGGGAATACCAGGTTTGATTCCACCCTCCCCCATGAGGCCAGCTGGGTGACCTTGGACTAGTCACAGCTATCTTCTGAGCTCTCACAGCCCCACTTACTTCACAGAGGGTTCTGTTGTGGGGAGAAGAATAGAAAGCTTTTTCAGCCACTTTGAGTCCCCTTAAATGGGTGAGAAAAGTGGAGTAGAAAAGCCAACTCTACTTCTTCTTATCTATATTTTCAAGCTTTTAACAACTAAATATTTTAGCAGGTTCACAGAGAGACTCTGAGGGCATTCTACTTGGTTCTCTGACATTGTGCCCACTCCGGATTTGAGAAATGGATTGGAATGAGCTCCTAGGGAGCCAGTTTGGTCTAGTGGTTAAGGAGCTGGACTTTTATCTGGGAATACCGGGTGCGATTTCACCCTCCCCCATGAAGCCAGCTGGGTGACCTTGGGCCAGTCACAGCTCTCTTCTGAGCTCTCACAGCCCCACCTACCTCACAGGGTGTTCTGTTGTGGGGAGAAGAATAGAAAAACTTTGTTAGCTGCTCTTAGTCCTCTTAAGTGGGTGAGAAAAGTGGGGTAGAAAAGCCAACTCTTCTTCTTCATTGTGCTTTCTTTCTCAGCTGGCTCAATTATCCATCAGAACTATCATGATATAGTATTGTACAAGGCCTACAGAATTTATTATTATCATCCCATTCAATATGTGAATCCTGATTATTAGGGATCAACTTTGAGGATTGAACCACAAAGGTGAAAGAAGAAATCAGGAATGTGGCTGAAGCATCAGACTCTGGAGAAAAGATTGTGACTTCAAGAGGACTGGAAGAATCACACAAAATGTATTTCTATTGTTTCTCTTGTTATTTTGAGCCTTAAAAAATACACAGGTGAATATTCAGTCTAATCAACCACTTGAAAGAATATCTTTGCATTCAGGATCAATGTAAAATACACAGACACAAAATGGAAAGTTTGCATTTAAAATGGAACCTTACTTCCACCATGCCATTGAAAGAGAGCAGTTCAAATTCTCTCTTAACGCAGGATGAGCCTATAAAAAAATTAAGTTTGTGTGCATGTTTTACACCCTCTACATACAAGAGAACATTAGCACTCAATGAACTTCTTAGCTCCTCGGTTCCTTCCATTTGCCAGATTTTATAGAAAGTTTTAGTCACAGAGTAAGTCCATTAAATTCCATGGCTAAGGCTGTATTTACTCACATAGTGTAAGTCAGGAAAGGGAAAGAAAGTGTGCAGTGGTTTGACTGAAGCTGGAGAACTCATTTGAGTGAGAAACAGTTGCCATAAATTGAACTAGTCGCCTCATCTACAGAAACATTTTTCAAGCCCATTTCAAATATGGCAAGAAACATCTTTATGCCCTCAGACAAGAAGGACCCAAGAATATTCAAAGCTAAACACTGCACCCAGCTATACATAATCTATCATGAAGACATTAAAGGGAAGAGAGAGAGAGAAAGGAAGATAAAAGAGTTGTGGGACTTCAAGATGGGAAGTTTCCCCCCCTCCCGATGCAATTTTATGGGTGTGTGTATGTATATTGCCCTCAGGGGGAGGAAGAGAAAAAAGGTGGGGTCACCAAAGCTTCTCTGTTCCTTACGTGAGATAAAAGGGATAAAATCCCCACATGTCAATACCAAGGGTGGGGGAAAGAAGCAGATGTACCTCTATTAACTCTCTGAAAACAAAGACCTATCTAGGGGTGTCGATTCCCATTGAATGTTGGCACATTCGAAGACTGACATTTGAATTCATATTGGAAGTTTTGATACATTCATATGAACCTTCATATGGGATTCACTTGGGATTCGTATGGATTCGTGTGGGATTCATATGGGATTGAACATTCATATCAAATATAAATCCTACCACATTCAAAGGGGATCTATTCGAATGAATATGAATTTTCTTGCATTCAAATCCATACGATTCAAATTTTTTAAAAACGTGCATATCCCAATATGTGCTGAACAGGTTTAAATAGAGTGCTTTTGACATTAAACATGGGATTTTTGACACATTCAAGTTTGAACCAAACACTCCTTTGCTCAAAAATGAAATTTGAAATTGCACATAGTTCTGTTTGAGTTCCAACAGATTAGATTCAAAAACTGCATCAAACATGAGGTCTTCAATAAATTCATGTTTGTACAGAGCACCCTGACTGTTCAAAAGGAAAGTTCTCATTCAAACCGAATATGTATCTGATAGTGCTCTTCTGAAAGAGGCATTGTCTGCACCGCTCATTCTATATTTTTTTAGCTACTATGTCACCTGCTTTAGGATGGAATCTGGCTATCTTCATTCTGGATGTTAAACAGAGGAAGGAGAAGGAGAGTTGGCTTTTCTACCCTACTTTTCTCACCCATTTAAGGGGACTCAAAGCAGCTGATAAACCTGTTCTTCTCCCCACAACAGAAAACCTTCTGAGGTAGGTGGGGCAGTGAGAGCTCAGAGGAGAGCTGTGACTAGCCCAAGGTCACCCAGCTGGCTTCATGGGGGAGAGCAGAATCAAACCCAGTATTCCCAGCTCCCTAACCACTAGACCAATGGTTCTCAACCAGTGAGTCAGGACTTCTTTGGGGGTTGATCTACTCTTTCACAGGGGTCGTTTAAAGTAGCAACAAAAATAATTTTATGCTTGAGAATTAAGGTTAGGGTTAGGTTGGGGGTCACCACAACACGAGGAACTGTATTAAAGGGCCGCGGCATTAGGAAGGTTGAGAACCACTGCACTAGACCAAACTGGCTCATATATATAGGATATATACTGCCTGTATATGTACTGTTAACTATGAAAGCTGACAGGGGGACTCGATGACCCAGGAGGTCCCCTCCAACTCTACCATTCTACCATTCTATGATTCTATGATTATTTAGCTTTTTCACTGTTTGCCTCCTACTTCAGAACCAAAACTGTATCTGCAGTGGAACAGTAAACCTGCTCAGCAACCCAGGTGGAAGCCCTTGTCCACACTGCAGAAGACCTCCTGGTAGAATGCTGCATCTGCATGGGATGAGGCATTGGGTTGGGACATGACATAAAAATAACCCATGGAAACAGTGTAGGGATATGCAATAATTTATTTATTTTTTACATTCTATTTGAGTCGATTCAAATAGTAAAAAAATTGATTTGATTCAAATTATTTAAATTCAAATTTAACAAAATTTGATTCAAATTAAGCAAATTCCAATCTATTTGTTTGAATTTTTTATTCGCATTTGCATTTACGAATGGTGTGGGAGGGAACAGGGAACAGCAAAAAGCAAGCACGTGAGGTTTTCAGATTCTTCTGTTCATTTCTTGTTGCTGGGATTTTCCTGTTCTCTTTACTTTGAACCTTGTCTTCATTGATGACAAACCGGATAATGGTAGAGATGGTCATCTACTCAGCCCTGCCCTGCTCGGCCTCAGGACCAGATGGTTTTTCAACTGGTGGATCAGCAGCTGTAGTCTTTTTGCCATCTTGTGATGGGAGCAGTTGGAAGAGGGAGGAGGCACTTTTGTGAGCAAGACGGCACACCTCCTCAACCTGCTTCCTCTCTTCTGCTCCTCTCAGGCAAGATGGTTCGCAGCCTTGTGATGACAGTTGGAGGAGGGAGGGCCACTGCTGGGAGCAAGATGGCAGAGCAGCCCAGCCTGCTGCCTCTTCCCCACTCCTACATATGTATAGCACTGTCTGTAGGGATATGCACAAAGCCAATTTCCCCCATTCGATTAGATGTTAAACAAATAGGGGAATATTTGATTTAAGCAAATCCCCTCCCATGAATGTGGGGGGCTTTGGCTTTACGTGCAAACATCCAACAAATGTTTGTGCATGAAAAGAACCCCCTATCCTCCCATCCCATCCCATCCCATCCCACCTCACACACACACCCCACTCACCTGTCACCGCGGCTGCCATGCATATGGGATAAAAATAGGATGCGTACAGATGTGTATGGACACATACAAATGTCGACATTCATATCAAATATGAATGGAATATTTGTACAAATATGCAATTTGGAACAAGTTGAATGTTAAAATTGCATTTTAACGCCCCAACGCCACCATGGACAAGAGGAGGAGGGAGAAAGAGCACTCAAATGTTTCCACCTGCTGCAAGGACTACAAAAACCCGGCAGCACCTAGCCCAATGTTTCAATGCCACCATGGACGAGAGGAGGAAGGAGAAAGAGCACTCAAATGTTTCCACCTGCTGCACGGACTACAAAAAAACCAGCAGCACCCAGCCCAACACTCCAATGCCGCCATGGACGTGGGGAGGAGGGCGAAAGAGCGCTCGATCGTTTCCACCTGCTACAAAGACTACAAAAACTCAGTAGCCATTTGCCCCACCTGTTTATAGGTTTTTTCTTTAATTATTATTATTATTGTATATTGTATTAGTTGTTATAACATGTAATGTATTTTTTATTATTCTTATTTGCTGTACTCTTTGATATAACGATTGAATTTGTATTGTATTTTGTTTTTCCATTTGTTGTGAACAGCCTTGAGCAAATTTTGTTTGGAAAGGCGGTATATAAATAAAAACGGAAATGGAAATTTGTGCACATCTCTAATCCCCACATTACGCATGTTGTGAAGAGACAGTGAAGGCCACTTCATATGCTATATATTTACTTTCCATCTTACACACAAAAAACAATCTGTGTTCCTTTGTGCTGCATCTTGTTTCATCTCAGCAATTTTCTCATGCCCTTTGGAGAGAAAGTTTTCTCTGAAATTGAGATCTCCACCAAAAAAGTTGTATATTTTAAATGGACGTTTGCCAGGAGTAAGAATAGTTAACTTAGTTACCACAGGCCTTAATTACAATTCTGTCTTCTGCTAGTGCACAGAAGAAAACACAAGACAACAAAATGGACCAATTTGGAATTTAAGGAATTCAAACTATGCCCTTTGCAGTTTCCATTTGATCTAATCTTCACTGGGATTTTTTTTAAAAAAATAAAATTGTTGCTTTTTTTTCCAGTGAACTTGCTAGTGTACTAAATCGAAGATTTTCAGCTAAAAACACAGCTTTTTTATTTCTCTCTCAGGAGCCTAGCATTTATGTTAATAAATTTCCAAAGTCATGTGATCTCTAAGGTGTGTGGCAAGAAAAAGGGTCTGACATGATACTTCAATTCAGAGCTATACCACCAGCTTGTAGAACTGATTAGGGACGAAAACTGTGTGCCAATTTGGAAACACCCAACAACCCACAGACAGGCATCAAAAAGACCGCTGAAGGCACACCACTGCAGGCTACATAAAGGTAAAGGAGAGTGCCAGAGTGGAACAGGAGCCCACGGTGAAAATTCTGGGCCCATTTGGGTGAAATTTATACACATTTTGAATGTTATGAATATTTTTGCACATCCCTAGTTGAATCCTCTCTGAATCCACTTTAAATCTTCTCTGAATCTGCTGCTCCCATGTTCGCAAGTATAAAGAAGCTTCAAACTAATGCACAAAAGCATCCGCTTTGCATTCGAATGTTAATCTCCGAATGCAGCCAACATTTGATTTGAATATGAATGTAAAAAATTAATTCATACAAATTTGTATAAATTGTGAATCTGATGAATATTTGGCCATATCCCTAATCTTCACACAAAGTGTCTCTGATGGCAATCACACCAGCAAAGGACATTGGAACTAGAAGATATTAGTGCCGAGAGAGGTCTGTGGGGGGGAATGCACTCTTTGGGTATATCCCCATGCAATTTTTACTCCAAAGTGAACTTTGCTTTGCCTTGGAAGGTTCCCATTGACAGCCTCTAATTCAGGCTACATGAGAGGCAAATGAGACAAATCCACGGCAGAAACCCCCCTTTTCACAGCAAATTAGGAGTCAAGCACGTATTATTCTGATTCATGGGGACACTCCCAGGGTTTTGGGGGGAGGAGGTTGGCAATCATGTCATTAGTGGGTAGGGTTTCCTCTGTGCTAGCTGTTCCTGCCTGGTTCATTTAAATTGCACTGAAGAGAACCGAGAACTAAAGGATTCAAGCTGCCTGTTGCCTCCAAGCCTTAAAGAGGTGCATATGAGCTCCTTGCTGGCCAGGTTGGTTGGAGGCTGACTCATCGGAGCTCACAGACAGAGGTGCAAATTAATTAGCTCCTTGCCGGAGCTCACAGGTGAGTTAGAAAGAGGTGCATATTAATTAGCTCCTTGCTGGCCAAGCTGGAGATGGGAAGCAAAAGCTGCCTCGACATTTTAGGTCAGTTGTCTGGCTCCCCTCTCCTTCACTGGCTGGCTGTCATGCTTCAAGGGTGGAGAGGGAGGGGGGATCCCTCCAGCCCCTGAGCCCTTCTTCTCCCAGCACACATCTGTGCTTGCTGTCATGCAGACATGCACATGTCTGCTAAAAGCTTCCTATCAGGGGCAAAGGGGGTGGAGAAAAAAGGATGCGGTTTACCACGTTTGCTTGGGGACAGGTGAATTCGAACTGAACCCGCGCTCTCCTCCATCTCATGGGGACATCTTAATCTGAACTACAATTCGGATTAAGGATGCCCCAATTCTGCAGCACAATAATTGCAGACAATGCAAATGTGGTATACATCATTTTGCACAGACACACTGCATTTCACATCACTTGCAAAAGACTCTCTGGAAGCTGAGGTATTTATTGTTGTCAACCGCCCGGATTGGTTCGCCACAGGGCGGTATACAAATAAATATTATTATTATTATTATTATTATGCAACACAGAATGATGTGTCCATGAAACCATATCAACAGTGCAAAAGAGTCAGGAGGGATCACGGGGCCTTTTTGCAGTCAGCTCACAATGAAGGTCAGGAGGTGCTCCCAGACCATCCTATGGCCCAATAGGCAGCAGCTGTTTTAGCCATGTCTGGGCTTCAGCTAGTACAGCCCAGCATGCACTCTCGACACCTGGTTGTTACGGGGGCTCTGGTACATCCAAGCCATAACTAGGGATGTGCATGAATGCAATTTATGGGATTTGATTGAATTCAAATTGAATGTCTGAAGATCTGAATTGATTTGAATGTTTGAAATTTGAATGTATTCACATTCGATTTAAATAGAATACATTCAAATCTATTTGTACGAATTTTCTATTCGTATTTGAAGTTACAAATGTCAACAGCATTCAAATGTGTCTGTATGCATCCGTACGCATCCGTGTGCATCCATACGCATCCCATTTCTATCCCATATGCATCCCATTTTCATCCCGTTTATATCCATACAAATGCATATGGATATGAATAAGATGCGTATGGATACATATGTAATGCACACATATCCTTACACATATGAATGTCTGAATAATTTGTATGAATGATTGAAAAGATTCAAAAATTCATTCAAATGTTAAATTCAAATTTAGAGACATTTGCTTCGAATTTGAATGTCCAAATTTGATCTAATTCGATCAAATTTTGAATGTTTTGAATATTCATGCACATCCCTAGATGTAACAAGCCTGAGCCCTCATTTCACTTACATGAGTACCCATTCTTGAGGACACGGCATGTTATGTCCCTCCCTATTCCATTGTGGGGTATCTGTGGAGTTGCCTTTTCCTTTCCTAGTTGGGCGTAGTGATGTGCCAGGTAAGGTTGGAGTGTATCAAGCAATCCAAAGGGCAGATGCCCAATCCATGCCACTCCTTTGCCTGTTTCTGCACGAAAGGAAGGTGCAGGGATGCCAAGAAAGGCTCTCATGTGTTGGACATTAACAACAACATGATTCTTCTAGGAAGTTCTCAAGCAAAGCATGTAGGCCACATCGACTGGATAGCTACTATTTAGCTGGCTTTTTCTAATTCCACATATTGGACTTGGTGGAAGAGATCCAAAGGTTTCAGTTTCTGAGATATGTTTGCCATCTTCTTTTTACACGCTAGTTTTGTTTTGGTTTAATTATAAGCCTCATTGGTTTTAAAACTAAGCTAGGTGCATTTATGAGGCCTGTGTTGTGATGGCTTTCTTTCTTTTTTCTTTTCTCTCTCTCTCTCTCCCTTTTAAATCCAGCATTATCTCTGCTGTGTCCTACAGGAGTCAGGTGATGAAGCATACAAACAACAAACAAGAGAATCTGCGCACACAGCAAAATGACTTGAGAACATCATAAATCACACAATGGGGGATGAGAAAGACATGTGTTCTTATGAAGGTTAGAGCCAACTAAACCATTTTTTGAAAAACCATATGGAGGAACAGTCCTATGAAAGGTTCCTATGGTTAGAAGAAATAAATGTTTTCTAGGGGTGTGTGTGAATGGGGGTTTTGGCATTCAGTTCTTAATGAATTGAATGTTTAAAAAAATCTCCTCTGTTGACATTCATTAGCAACCTCATGCTACCAGTCACATCGGGCCACCCCTCCTAAAAATGGCCAAATGAAAGGTGGAAAACAAACTTTCTAAAAAGGTGAATGCCACAGATGTGTCTTTTATTTGACATTTGATTTCACACGTGTTTATATCATTGAGCTTTGCTTGTTCGATTCAATGTTTAAGCAGAACATAAGTTTGTTTCCATATGAAAAGGTTCATCACTATATCTGATCAGAAAGAAAAACTTCCTCAATTGTAGACATTTTTTCAATAAATGTCAAAGTTGGCCCACAACTTTGTACAAGTTTTTAATTTTGGCCCACAGTATATTTGGGTTCACTAATCCAGATTAGTGGTAGGCCAGTGGTGATCATATGACCACAGACCACAGAGAGAAGTTAGTGCAGAAAAGTCCTAAGGTGGGATTCATAGAGGAACCCAGGTTTAAATTGCTCCAGGTACACAGTGGTCAATACATCTGTGCAGCTGAAGAGTCTTCCTAGGTTGCAGGATCCAGACAATCCTGTCCCTTGAGAGCACGTGCTGCACAATTAGCGTTTAGTAGATTGCTATAAAGGTATACCACTACAAAGACCTCTGACAGTACTCTTCAAGAGTATTCTGGTCCACTCTGTCAAGACCTACCTGATCTGGTATGTCTTCATTGGTACGCACAAGAAAATGGCCAGCTTCTACAGTTACTTCCTATGCTCACCGAAAGAGCAGTGTTTCCCTCACTTGGAGCAGTAGCCAGCATGCAGGCATCGCAGCACTGTCACTGACCACTTTAAATGAAATCGTTGTTTAGATTACAAGTTCTGTCCTTGTGTGAAGCCCGCCTATCTATGCTGAGAAGTTGGCAGTTCATAGCTTTGCCATATAAAACTGATGTATATCAAGCACCACTTGGGAAGTCAGTGAAAACACAATTCTTTACTCAAGACTTTAGCTAAAAAGGTATTTTTCCTCCTTCTCTAGGTATTACATTGTTTTTATTTGTTTTAATTATTATTGTACATATTTGAATTGTTGCAGACTCCTCTGGGACCTCAGGGTACAGAGCCAGTTTGGTCTAGTGGTTAGGGAGCAGGACTCTTATCTGGGAATACTGGGTTCGATTCCACCCTCCTCCATGAAGCCAGCTGGGTGACCCTGGGCTAGTCACAGCTCTCTTCTGAGCTCGCACTGCCCCACCTAGCTCAGAAGGTTTTCTGTTGTGGGGAGAAGAACAGAAGCGTTGTCAGCCACTTGAGTCCCCTTAAATGGGTGAGAAAAGCAGGGTAGAAAAGCCAACTCTTCTTCTCCTTCTTCTTCTTGTACAGGGCAAGATATAAATAAGAAATAATAAAATAATAAAATACCCTACCTAAAATAACAGAGGTGATAATTTGGGACCTGCCAGATTGTTCTGAAGTATGGTTCCCATCTGCCCCAACTAACATTACTATACCTTTAAAGAAGCTATAGTTCATTAACATATTTGGTCTTGTGGTTAGAGTGTCAGACACTTATCTGGTAGTCTCCTAGTTTGATTTTGCTCTCCTCCACAAAGCCTGCTGGGTGACCTTGGGCTAGTTACAGCTCACTTTCTGAGCTTTCACAGCCCCACCTACCTCACAGGTTGCCTGTTCTGGGGAGAAGAACAGGTTTATCAGCTGCTTTGAGTCCCCTTAAATGGGTGAGAAGAGAGGGGTAGAAAAGCCAACTCTTCTTCTTCTTTACATTAGCTGGTCCTGCCGAAGATCACAAGCTTATTATGGCAATGGTATTGTCACAGTGCCGGCAAAGACAGCTCAAATCTGTGGCAGTATAGAATGTTCCACCATTATCTTAGACACCAACTAGGACATGCCCCACACAACCTTTTACACCTCTTTCAGGCAAAGGGTGTGTGGAATGGCATGGCACAGCTGCAGTTGTGTGCTGCATTCACACATGTCCATTGCCACCATTCCCACAGTGAGGTGATAATACTTACCCAGCCTGTAGAGACATGCCAGCTATGGTGGGATTCATTGGAAATTCCAAACTGTAGATACCCAAAGTATCCCAGAAGTTTACTGGCCTTTGCACCAAACAAAGGCAGAAAAGGGCCCTCTGGCTGTTTTATGTTTGCAAAATAATATTTTGAAAAAGATAGTTCGGAAAAAAGGAGTTCCCAGTTCCCTTCAAAAGCACTCTCCCAAACTGCCAGTTTCTTCAACACATAGTTTGAATTCCTCTCATGAAATCATACAACACCTCGTTGCCTACCTGAGAAATGAGGAATAAATATGATGAATGTAGCAGCAAGCTTTGGGAAAGCTGAGCAGCCAGAGTGTGCCCCATGCATTTGTAAACTTTTATAGCTTCGGATAATACAGATCGTAGAATGTGTAAATGGCCCTTTATCAGGATTTACTGACCTGGAAGGGGAAAGGTGAAACTGCAAAACACCCACACTGTTAATAAAATCCAGAGCTGGGGCACCCTTGCCTGCCAGCTCTCTGAATTATTTTATGATAGTTCAACACATCCTCACCAAACAGTTTATTGACCTGTGTTCTATAATTAAGGCAGCTGTCTGTGGAGAATCTGCGCTTGGGTCACGAGTGATTGCAGCATTTGCAGTGAAATCTGTTTCCAGAACTTCATTTTTGCCTGTAACAGTGCACTCTAAAATCTGGAATAGGTGAAGATGGAAGGGTCTTTTTTCTAGAAATTTGGTGAGCTTGGAAGTTTTCAGCCACACCTGTTGAGTTACCAAGCTGTGTCAGTCAGTCAGTAGCAGGTAACATCTCTCCTTAGGTAACAAGATTTAGGTCCCTGAAGACCACATTATGGCATAAGCCCATCCATATATCTTCCACTAAGCCTTCCTCAATGCTGTTGGGCTAGTGGTTAAGAAGTCGGACCCTTATGTGGGAATACCGGGTTTGATTTTGCACTCCTTCGTGAAGCCAGCTGGGTGACCTTGGGCTAGTCACAGCTTTATTCTGAGCTCTCTCAGCCTCACCTACCTCACAGGGTGCCTACTGTGGGCTGAAGAATAGACAGCTTTTTCAGCCACTTTGAGTCCCCTTAAATGGGTGAGAAAAGCAGGGTAGAAAAGCCAACTTCTCTTCTAAGCTAGCAGGTGCTAGAGAAATGTCATTCAGATGTTAACTTTCAGCTATTTAATCTAGAGCTATTGAGAAGTGTAGACTAAAACTTCTATAGGCTGGGGTTACGCTAATAGTAAATACCTTGTGGAATGTTATGCACTTGGGATCTCTGAAGCACCATTTGTCATATTTTTTAGAAGGCTGATTTTTAAAAAACTCTTTTGAAAAGGTCTTTAGCTTCAACAGTTACTGAATTCATTTTAAGTTTCTTTTTCATCATTTCATTATTGCTATCCCTAGGTATTGTTTGTTGTTGGTGTTATGATTCTAACATGGGAAATGATAAAATTGCTTTTAGTTTTTCTTGATGTGTTTATTGCTGGTGATTCCATGTGGAATTCAGCTACGAACTGCATTTTAAGATCTATTTATATGTAAACACATTAAAGAGCAAGAAGAGAATAGAGATGTACCATATCTGCTCATTTGTGATTGGGGGTCTGTTTGCACTTGGCTTTATGTTACAATATTTCCTGCAATAGGGGCCTGCTGTCCACATTAGGGGTCTGCACGAATGCAATTTTTGGGATTTGATTCTATTCAAATCAAATACCCAAAAATTCAATTCGATTAGAATCTTTAAAATTCAAATTTAACCAAATTCAATTAGAATTAAGCAAATTCGAATCTATTTGTGTCAATTTTCAATTTGAATTTGCACTTATGAATGTTGACTGTGCCTGTATGCATCATTACACATCAGATATGCATTGTTACGCATCTGTACACATCCATATGCATCCCATAGTTATCCTATATGCAACCCGTTTATGTCCCATACGGATCCGTACAAATGCTAGGGGTACAGGAAAGATGCAGATACGAACCTGTACACATGAGAATATCTGGATAATCTGAATGAACAGATCCAAAATTCAAAATCCGTTTGAATATTTAAATTCAAATTTATGGACATTTGATTCAAATTCAAATGTCAAAATTCGTGCAGATATAATCACAACTTGAATACCTTCAAATATTCATGCATACCCCTAGTGCACATGCTAGTGCAGGCTACAGCAGGCCCCAAGTGAGGCCTGCTAGAGGCTGCATTAGCATAGTTTGCATTAGCACAACAGACCCCTGTCCTGAGATATATTCCAGAATATGGCCAAGTGTGAACAGCGCCAGGTTGAAATTGAACCTAGTCAATTGCAAACTCATAAGCACGGCAGAAACCAGTATTCATGCTAAAGGTTCAGATGCTAACCAGATTATTTGGGCTTGGCTCTGATGGTTAGAACTGATTGGACTTGTAGTCAAACCATCAGAATCTGCAGAAAACAAGCGTGTGAGGCGAGTGACTCAGCTGAGGGCTGTTTCACACTTAACTTCAGTGGTAATGGCTGTCTCTGCTGAATCATGCTCCACACGTAGTTGGCTTCCAGTGGATTCTTTCATGGAAGGGGGCATTTCTGAGCACACTGGGAGCACATTGGAAGTCAACTATGGGGCAAAAGTGCAGAAAGGCCATTTGGATGCAGCAACCAGAAGCAAGATAAGTGTTCCTGATAACCATGTGAACTGCTTAGTAGTTCATTACTGGATGGCTTCAGGGGACTCTGTGGCAACTTCTAGTGTTGGACAGGCCTATTTAGGGAATAGACCATTGCTCACCAACAGATAAGTGCAAACATGCCTATAGTTTGGAGAGATCAAAGGCCTAGAGGAACCATTAGACCAGTGCTCATTTCTCATTACCCCGTAGGTCTCACAGTGTGAATTATGATCACCATTTGTTACCAGTACGATGGAAGTGGGAACATCATAGAAGGCAGGCAAGACAAAAGCAGGGGTATAACACATGTTGCAGAGCAACAGAACATAAGAACTTGTGTTTAACCCAACACAATCTTTTTTCGGTAGGAATGCAATCACCAATGTAATGCAGTGGACTAAGCTGTAACCATTCAGATGTTGTCAGGTTCAAGTTCCTACCAACCCATCAGCATTGTCAATAGTCAGATATGACAGGAGCATCCAACATGCGCAGAAGCCCAAAGGTTAGCTGACGAAATAGATCAGCTAAACCCTAGCTGAATATCTTGTTCCCCTTACTCTCTGATCCTATACCCACTTACTATAGCTTCTAAATAGCACAAGGGTTTTAATGGCATCACAGTCTTCTGTGGAATAAATAAAATATAAAATGTCTCTGAAATACAAATAATGGTGTTTAATGGAAGGTGCAGGAAATTTGACTGGACTAGTAATCTAAAAGTAGTGATTCTGACCTCTCTCCCCATCTCAGCTCACAGATTTGTTAGTAAGCACAGATGAGATTAAAATTGCAAAGTATATGACACTGAAAAGTTAATTACTTTGCAAGTTATTAATAACAGAATGAACACACCTTAAGGAAGAAGGTCTGTCTGCATTCCGTGAATATTGTGGATGAATCAGTTATTTGTTTACATAGGCAAAATGCTGGACTTTGTGAAAGGGCTGGACAGTGATGCTTTTAGTTTAGTGAACTGTATTTAATTTTGAGAAAATAGCAGTCCTCCCTCTCACCTGTGGCTCCACAGCTTTACCCTTTTATGTGTTTAAGATACACATAATTAGCACTTGCAGTTTCAACTTTCTCTCCCTCTTATAGGAAAAAAGGACACCATTTTTCAGTCTCAGCACAAACAGACAATGTCAGAAGGAAAGAAAGAAAGAGAGACACTATCCCCCTTTTTTCCACGCACGGTCAAAGATCCAGATCTTTGAGATGGGGTCCTCCTGGAGATCTGGATCCTGGAGGTGCCTGAAGACCCCACTTTGGACACCTTCAATCAGGTCCACACAAAATCCAGATTTAAGGGCCTGAAGGACCCATTAAATCCAGATTTCCCCTGCCCTTGTGAGGACAGGGCCTTGCAGATGGGGCATTCAATGGGGTCCAGGTGAGGACAGGGCCTTCCCAATCAGTACCAATCAGGTACTAATTGAGTTCCTAATGGGGTCTTAGAAGGGTTCTAAGCCCTAGTGGGAAAAGGCCCTATTTGGGACTCCACAGCTATCCTTCCAGGTCCAGCAGGCATGGAGCCTCTTCCCCTGGCTGGGCCAAGTGCAAGAAGCTCCATAGAAATTTTGGAGTGTTTCTGTAACAACCAGATGAAGGTAGGAAGGCAGGATTAGTAGTTGCTGTCTGGCAGGGACAGCAAGAGGCAATCACAGGATCTAAAGAAAATTGTGCAATTTCGTCTTGCTAACTGGAGGCACCTTTAGACTTTTTCATTTATCTTCTACTTACTTCCAATTGTTTGCCCTCTATTGTTCAAATTAAATCCCCCTGGACAGTCAATCAGAATAAATGTATAATGAGGAGAGTTACCACTACTAAGACAGCATGTTACTTTGAACTGCACTGTGTGCATATTTACTATAAGTATTAGTGGATTTGTTACTACACTGCCGAGGTGTGACCGACCTTTATGACTCTTCTAGTTTAAGCCATTTTTAAACCCGGGCCTGGGGGTGGGGGAGTAAAGGAAGCTCTAATCGTACCATATGTGCAAGAAGACTGCAATTACCGAAAACAATTTTGATACACTGTCATATGGCAGGATAACAAACACCTAAAGTTCTTCTCTCCTTTCTTTTTCTTTCTCACTCTTGTAAGGTGATGCTTTGTCATTGACAACAATTCTCAAAATTGTTGTGTAGAGGTGTGGGGTTGCGTGGAGTCATATAGAAAGAAAAATAATCCTGCACTGAAAACAATACCATGTACCTGTGTTGCATTTCTAAACTTTCAGAACCTCAATAAAAAATGAAGGGGGGGGTGGTTTGTTGAACGTCAGAAAACAAGTCACAGTTGCCTCAGCTTCAGCTAAGGCAAACAGCCTAAGGAACAAGGATTTTCAGTGCTTCACGTGCAGTAAGAATTTTTGATGGATCAGGCAGGCTTAACAATGTCCTGCCTGTGGAATTTCCAAAAGAGAACCTGGTGCTACTATAGTCCTTCCGCAAATGCTAACGACACCCACACAAAAACATTTTTAAAATGTTGCCAATCACTCTGTAAAAAAAGCCCCCAGAGCATGGATGAAATTAATGTTTAATTTGGAGCTGTAGAATCTGATTTTCTTCCAACTAACAGCTTCCCCTGTGAGTCACACCTGCAAAGCCCAAGTAGATTCTAGCCACATTTATTCAAATGTTTACTTGCAGTGCTGAGATTATGAGGTACGGTGGATTCAGTACCACAGGCCTGTTGACATGATGAAAGATACTGGCGTTGGCAATTCAAGGTTATTCTCTCAAGCAGAGACATTGTTAGGCCCTTCCTTCAGTTCAGCAGCTGCATCTCCAAGTGGAGCTTCAAGGAAATAAACGCACAATCAATAATTTCCTCATCACCAGCTTATTCTGGAACTCAGCTTTCTCAATTCCAAATAGGTGTATATATTTCAGTGTCCGAGCATTTATAGTCTCCAAAACGGATGTGTTGAGCATGAGTTTGTTACACATAACAAGAACATAAGAGGAGCCCTGCTGCATCAGGCCACAGCCCATCGAGTCCAGCATCCTGGGCCTTTCCGCACTGGCTCTAAAAACGGATTTAGAGCCAGATGTGGAACGGATTTAGACCTGCCTTCCGCATAGGGGACGGAATTAGGACCCCTTTGAGGAAGACTCGTCCGCATATCGGCAGGCAAAAACAGTTGTTTAAACCGTTTTTGCCGCCGAAATCCTACCCAGATGTAAGACCTGAAAAAATCAGGTCTTACATCTGGCTTTCCCCCTGAAAACAGTTTGGAAACGAACGTTTCCGCACCGGAGGGGGGAAAGCCGGATTGCTGGCGCATGCCCAGTTGTTAAACAGGGAGAGCACATGCTCCCTGTTTGACAGCTGGCCATGGCACAGCCGGCTGCCGCCCTCCCTGGATGTCCCCTGGCAAGAAAAGCTGGGCATGACCCATTATCTTTGCCAGGGAAGCCAAAGTAGAACCACCACCACCCTATGGTTTCACGGCCCGATCGGGTCTTTCCCCTCAGAAGAGAAAGGGCCATGGCCCCTTCTCTTTCCAGGGGAAGCTGCAGCTGCCACCCCGCACCCCACCCATGGCCACTTTTGGGGTGCTTCCCTAGTCGCTGGTGGGGCGACTGTGAGAGCAGCACGGCCGGCGTCCATTGAGTCTAGGCACGCCGCTGCCTACATTTCCCAGGAAGCCTTGCGAGGGTAGCTGGCAGCTCTCACAATCCTGAAGGAGCCAATGGCACAGGCTGCCGGATCGCCCACCTGTCAGAGTGGCAGAGCATGCGCTCTGCCTCTCTGACAGCTAGGCAGGCACTGGCAGGGCCGGTTTGGGATGGGTGCTGGTGCACTCGCACAGCACCCACCCCAAACCGTTTCCAAATCCGGCCCTGCCACCGCTGCCCCGCGTGTGTGCATACGCGTACGCGCAGGGTCTCTGAGAAACCGTTCCTGTTTGGAACAGTTTCCCCTTTAAAAACGTTTCGCCAGAAAACGGATCTGTTAGATCCATTTTTGGCGGCGTGTGCGAAAAGGCCCCCTGTCTCACACAATGTCCTACCAATTGTTTCTCAAGTAGAAGACAAAGACAAAGATAAAGATAAAGCCTTCATTTGCTCTCAGTTCTATGCAAATAGCCTTAAGAGGCATCATGTCTGTCTCTCCAACCCGGAGGCAGTACCTACGCATCTATTCATAAGAATATAAACATCTCTTAGGGATGCACACAATTTTTTTTTGTTATTCATATCTAATCAAATGCAAGAAAATTTGTATTCATTCGAGTAGATCCCCTTCAAATGTGGTAGGTTTCATATTCGATACAAAGGTCAATCCCATACAAATCCCATATGAATGTATACGAATAGCATATGGATCCTATATACAAAGGCATACAGATCCCATACAAACGCATACATATAGCATACGAATCCCATATGAAGCTTCATACAAATGTATCGTAACATTCAATTCGGATTCGAACGTCAATCTTCAAATGTCCCAACGTTCTATTCAAATGAATTCAGCCAAATTTCAGATGTTATGAATATTTGTGCACATCCCTACTTTCTCTAAATAATAGAAATGTTATTATATTTAGGTACGGCTGAGTTCAAAGTCTGATAGAAATTAGGTGAATTGTGTGGCTTTTGCAAGTTAATATTTGGATCTCTCAATATACGCTAAGGTAAAAAAAGGAAGGTTGCTAAAGAGAGTTGCTGGTTTTTCAAAGGGTAGTTTAATTCTAGTTTGACTAAAATGAAATGAAATACATTACAAGAGCTTTCATTTACAAGCAATAGCACACATTTTATTGGGAGAGGTGAACAAGTACTGCGACCCTCCTGGTTCTCCTTGATCTCACTTTCAATACCATTGCCACAATATCCTGCTATAGCAACTTTGGGGATTGAGATTTGGAAACACGGAGCCTTTCTGCACTACTAGTGTGGTAGGCATGGGGGACACTTTGGCATGGAGTGCCTGCACCTCATGGAGCCATTTCTTTAGCATCCTCCACACTGTAGTGGAAGACATGCGGGAGGAGGATGCAACCAGCAGCAGAGGGATAACCGCACACTGCATCATTAGGTCATCCCAACCAGAGCTCCATGAATTCTAGTGCTTCTCCTCCCCTTCATTCATAGGCCTTATTCATCTACAAATCAGATTATCTGGTATCTGTCAAAGCTTCGGTTGAAGCTTTGGCAGATACCAGAAGCCTCTGGGGCCTCCTGTCTCCCTACGGTCTCCTCCCCCCCAGACCTTCCATCCCCCCCCCCACAAGCTCCCATCACCCCACTTACCTTGCCCCGCTGCCACTGTACAACGCTGACCCAGAAGTGCCTTTTCGGCCTCCGGAGAGCCCCCCTCTTAACTTTGGGGCGGCTGTGGTTCCATCCCCAGACCTATTTCAGTGATGTGCAGAGGCCAAAAAGGCACTTCTGGGTTTGTGCGCACAACTCTCCATCTGGCAATTGTGATCCTGGGTGGAGTGCTCCGCACAGACCTGGAAGTGCCAAGGACAGATGAGCAGGAGAGCAGGAAAGGAGGGGTGGAGAGTTCATTTCATGCACAAATATTCATCTGAATATTCGTGCACAAATATGAAGCATCCCCCCACATCTCTGGGGGTGGGATTCAGCCAAAGCCAAATTTCAAATGTCAGAAATTGGCTCTGCACACTCCCCTACTTCCTAGCTTTGAGGTTGGCTCCAGAACGTAGCCATGAGGGAGTTTTGAGTGATACTCTAGAGCTCCTTGGGAGTCACTTCTATCCCCTACAATCTGTAATATGTATATGACGATACTGGGTGAGGTGATCAGGAGTTTTGGAGTAAGGTGTCATCAGTATGCTGATTCTTTCCATTTCTTCTGAGACATGGGGTGTTTTTCCACTGTCACTAGAAGTACCCATTAAGTACCCATTAATGGGTACAAAAATGCCATTACGTACCCATTAATGGGTACTTAATGGGCACTTTTAGTGACAGTGGAAAAACACCCATGGAAGTCAGGTCAAGTGCTTGATTATCACCTGGAAGCACTAATGGGTTGGATGTGGACAAATAAATTGAAACAGAATCCAGACAAGATAGAAGTATTATCTGTGATGAGACCCTGACTCCTCAGCATTAAGGAACACCTGATTCTTGATGGAGATGTTTGCCTGAGAAAGAACAAATACGTGATCTGGGGGTGCTTCTGGATTCATTGCTGTCATTTGAGGCCCACGTAGCAGGGGTGGGCAGGAGTGACTACCTCCACCTCCACCTGGATAGGGACAACTTGACCACAATGATCCATGCTCTGGTGTTCTCCTAAAAAACGGTGCTTTATTCCAGATCCTCCAAATGTTGCAGAACAAATAAACAACATCTGGAGGCAGCCAAGATCTGGAGGGAGCTAGACAAAACCTCTTCAATCATCATTGCTTTTTAAATATATTGTGAGGGGAACCTTCAACAATCTCACTTTTTCCAAAAATTGTCTTGCTCTCCACTTTTCCCCAAGTGGCAAAGGGCAAAATAAAAAAATAAAATAAAAATGGAAAACAGTGATTAAATATATTCCAGGCATTCTTGCTGAGTGCATATTAAATGAATTGATAAACTACATTTTTTATGGTCAGGACCTTGTTAGCATGCGCTTTCACAGCCATTGTCATCTGCAGTGCTTTATTGTTTGGTTCTTAAGATAGCTTGCTCACAGAATGTATAAATGTGAGTAGCTTTTGTGAAATTCACGATGTGTGTCCTGTTTTATTAATACACTTCCACTTAAAATCTCCTCTCCTCTCCTCCTCACTCCCTCCCTGATCCATTTTGGGTTGCTTTGATTAAACTTTTAATTTGAGCCTCCGTTGAGCTCTGGCAAATCAAACACCTGTCACGAATTTTTCTGGCCTTCAGGTCGAAAGTTACAGAAGCCCTGTCAAGCTTTATTGATAGCAAAAGGTGTTCGGTTTAGGTGTTCCATTGAAGTTTCGCGGGGCTTTGAAGCTTTAACAACGTACCAAGACCTGCTGAAAATAAGTGAAAGAAATAGTTACTCCTTTAAATAATAAAAGCCTCATTTAAATTTAACAATGAAGTACTTTTACACTGGAGGCCATTATAAGTAAAACTAGCTATAGATTAAATGGAATAATGCTATTTTCCTGCATTAGGGTGTAAGCTGAAGAAGCCTCTAGTGCTTCAAGGAAAATATTAAATATGACATAAATGCAGATTACAGTTGACTGCATCTGTTTCTGGTGCTTTTCCCACAACTGTTTGTCACTGTTCTACCACTCTAAGGTTGACATTAGCAGCTGGCAATGTTGCAGCCTGGAAGCAGCCTGGTGTCGAGTCAGACCATTGGGGCAGCTGGTGAAACAGACTGGAAGGCAACAAGATAGAAGCGGTACCAGGAAGCAAACTAGAGAAAGATGATTTTAAGGTTGAAAATCTATTCAAATCCACATCAGCTTTGATCTTATGGGCCCTTTCTGCACTTATGGTTGATCAGGTTGCAGAAGTCCCACCGCTGATGGTTTTGCTCCATCTAGCCTGGACAAGCCCAGATCCGGATTAAGGAAGATCAAGAGGACCACTTGCTCCTTGTGAATCAGCCACTCTTGCCTCAAAAGTATCTGCTAGAGATGTGAACAAGCTTTTTTCCTGGATCGCTTTAATTCAGTTTGAACCAAGCCAAAAGTAATGTCAACAGATTTTGTATGGTGGCAGCCCTTCTTTTTTCCTTTTTTTTTTCCCCTGGCTTTTAATTTTTCATCACTTTTCTTGTGACCTTGTGGCTTTCCCGTTCCTTTTTAAACTTTTCTATGGGGAAAATGGTTGGATGGGAAACCTAGTGCTCTTTAGGGGTGTGCATGAATGCAGTTTTCGGGATTTGATACTCAAAAATTTGATTCAATTCAAATGTGCTAAATTTTAATTTAACCAAATTCTATTCGAATTGAGGAAATCTGAAACTATTCGGTCGAATTTTTCATTCAAATTTGCTCTTACGAATGTTGACAACATTCATAAATGCCCGTACGCATCTTCCTGGGGTCTGTACACACCTGTACACATCCATACCTGTCCCTGTGCAACTCATAGCTATCCTGTATGCAACCCGTTTTCATCCTGGACGGAGCCGTACAAATGTGGAAAAGATGCGGATCTTCAAGTACGCATCGTGTACACATGTGAATGCCTGAATAATTTGAACAAGTAGATCTGAAATTTGAAAACTTTAAATTTGAATTTAAGGACATTCTATTCAAATTCAAATATTGAAATTCAGTTGATTTGATCGAATTTTGAATGCATTCGAATATTCATGCACATCCCTAGTGCTTTTTTATTCTTCTGGTTGCCTTGAGTGGTGAGATGAGATGCACTGTTCATTCATCCTCCAAGGACAGTTCAGGAGAGACTGGCCTTTAAGAAAATGAGGTGATCTTAACACCATAATTGATCCAACCTTAGAAAGAAGGAACCCAAAAGTCTAGGCACATAGCCAAGGGGATCCAACAGTAAAATCTATAGCCCCATCTGCACTTACCTTGGTTAACCTGTATTAGCTAGATCCATTTCAGCCAAAGGCAGAGACATCTGAATTAAGTGCACTTTAAAATAGCAAATGTGTGCTAAAGAATGTTAGTATGGATGTAGACCACATTTATACCACTAATCCAGATTGGTGAACCCTTAACACAGGTCTGATCCAGATCTACTCTAATCTAGGGATGTGCACGAACATTCATAACATTCAAAATTCATCCAAATTCAGATATTTGAAATTGAATCAAATACTTTGGAGCATTTGTACAAAGCTTTGTTACATTCGCAAACCTGGGAGGTGGGAAAGCGGCTGCACCAATCACACTTCCAATGGATCCAGAGTGGATTTGAAGCGGATTGAGAGCAGATTCAAAGTGGATTCAGGGCAGATTTGACACTTTTCCGAGCAGATACATAAGAGATACGTATTGGATGCATAGGGGATTCATATGCAATTCATATTGAACATTTGTATCAAATTCGTATCGAACCTTCATATCAAATTCAAATCTTACCACATTCGAACTGGATTTATTCAAACAAATATTAATTTTTTTGCATTCGATTTGGTACAAATCAAACACAAAAAAGCATTCATGCACATCCCTACTCAACTCCAATGCAGGCTGTGCTCATGCAGCCATTACTCCTCCATCTGTTGTGTTTATTTACTGGGGTTTATTTATTTATCCAATCGATGGCGTTCAGAGCCTATTGTGAGATCCCTGGATTTGTTCCTGGCCTTGGAGGCCTAGGGGTCTTATTCTGGCAATGCCATTTTGCATGCCATTGAAATTAATCCCCTTGCTAAAATGGTCCATGGAGGCCACGTGCACTGTACTGGAGACATGCTTCCCTGAGCCATTTTACTCACAAGGAGACATACGTGGACCTCTTAAAACAATTCCACTACTATTCCAGTCTAGGCAGCCATTTTGGGTCTCCTAGACCTACCTACACTGCATCCAATGCAGTGGGAGCTCTCTAGACCACACCAAAGGGCAGAAGAGAAAGGCCCAGAAAAGGGCTTGTTGCCGTGATTTACCAGTCTTACTTTAAATGCGTAAAGGCTGTATAACACTGTAGTTTCAACTGAACTGAAATATGAGAGCTATATTCTGTAATATATTACTGGATTAGCAGGAAATTACTACTGATTAAAATGCAGCAATAACTGAGGATTATTTCCACATAAAATTTCCAAGGAAGCAAGAGAATTCATTTTTTGAAGCAAGAAGCACCTTTGGAAAACAACGGAATCACTTAGTAAAATAACATTGAAACTGTAATACTTTATTTTAAAAACATTGAAGACGGAAAGGAGAGGCACAGGGCTTAGTTTCTTCTGTACTACTAAGATATTCAAGATAAAACTGCAGAGCTAAAAGCAACCATTACATCAAAATATATATCTCACTTGATTGAGCTAACAGATGTTGGAGTGTTTAGGGATATCATTAATGATGAGATGCAGGTCATAAACCCGTCCAAGCAAGCATTAACACTAGCAAATATTTTATTTTAAAACATGGATTTTACAGACCTGTTGGTCCAGTTGTGGAAACCGAAGGACTTTTCCACAAGCAAATGAAATTATGGCATGGAAGGAAAAGATCCATGATTGTTGATAGAGAATGTAAACTTAAAAGAAAGGCAACAAAGCAACAAGCTAACTGTGCAATGTGAGGACACTAAAGAATCGGAGGCATCAACCATGTTTCAAATGATCCCCAAGAATTTTCTACACTCTGGGAAAAGGTGTGGCACACTGGGTGTTTTTCCACTGTCAAAAAGTACCCATTTTTCCACCCATTAAGGACCCATTTGGGTGTGAGCCAGATGATCCCATTTCCACCACGGCACCCATTTGGGACCCAATTGTTTCCACTGCCGCTAGGGAAATCTGGATCATATGGGTACTTTCTGGCCTTTAATCCGTATTTTCTGTAGACCCTATTAATGGGGTCTACAATGGGGTTTTCAGGCAGAAAATCCGGATTAAAGGGAGCCTGTTTCCATGCTTGTGTGGCAATGGGGTCTAGAGGAAGCTAGGGGGAGGGGGCACCCATGGGTGGGGGAGCCCCAAAATCTAAGCTTCGAAGTCATTCCAAAGTCATTTCAAAGTCACTTTGAAGTCTTTGCAAAATAGCTCCAGAGCACCTTTGAAGTCTGTGCTGATCTTCAGAGTGAACTTCGAAGTGACTCCGAAGTGATTCCAAAGTCACTTTGAGCTCACTTCAAACTCACTTTGAAGTTCACTCCAAAGAACAGCACAGACTTCAATGGAGCTGTTTTGCACAGATTTTGAAGTGGCTTTGAAGTCACTTTGGAGATTGCACCCGCTGTCCCCCCAAACACCTGGGGTGACAAGCAGACCCCTCATGGGTAGATCCGGATTTCTAAATGGGTGCTCCGGTGTTTCCACGGCAGGGAGGCTAGCACCCACTGCTATTGGGTGCTAGACCACCCATGGAAACACATTGGGTACTTCCCTTAATCCGGATCTACTAGATCCAGATTAAGGAATGTACCCATTCCTTAGATCCAGATCTTCTTAGATCCAGATTAAAGGAGCGCGGTGGAAAAACACCCACTGACTACATTCTCCGGCCTTCACTTCTCTGGTAAGGGCCTTTTCACACTTGGCTTAAATAGGAGCTACTGGGATACTCCAGCAATGGAAGCAGCTCTGCACATGCCAGACCATCACCCAGCTAGATAGCGATGGAGCTCCAAAATGTGCTCCACATCTATACACATCACATCTAGGATACAGCCAGTATACTCCACCACATACCCTTTGCACCTCTTCTGGGTGAAGGGTGCATGGGGTGGGGTAGCACAGACACAGTTGCATATGGTATCACCTGGTCACTACGGCTACAGCCAGGGCACTTGGCCATTGCCGTGGTGAGGCGATCCCTACTTGTACAGAGGCATTCACACTTACCTGGCCCTTGATGGTGTGCTGGGTAGGTCTGAGATAGATTGGGTGTTCACATCCCAAGAAATCCACTTTCAGCAGCATGTTATGAAGGTGTGCAAACGCCCATTGTGCCCATTCCAGATTTGAGAAATGGATATGATTGAGCTCCTCCTGTCTTCACCTTCCAGTCCTACAAATGTATAACTGCAGATTGCAAGTATTGCATAGGCTGAGGTATTGTATAGCCACCCTGAAAGTAAACCTGTTAGGAGAATGTGTGAGTGTTTTTCTCCCCTCACAGAAATGTCATTAATTTCTGCACGAGATGGCTGTTGCTACCTATTGTGTATTTTTTCATTTCCTGTAAACCAATCCATTATTTCTGTTATCTTCAAAAAAAATCATTTTCTCCCTTTCTGAAATCTTGATCTTTCTAAATTAATACTTTCCCCTTGTCAATCACAATTCATTCCTTCCCTTTGACAAGCTGGATGGTTTGTAAATGCATTTGATTTACAGCCTTTATCGTTCCCTCCCATTAATTTCCATCTCTCCAATTTCCAATCCTGGCTTTTGCCCAATTTCCTCTAACCAAGTTGTGAAGAGATTATTGTTTTATTTCGAGGTTCTCATTCTTCCTTAATGCTGTTTCCTACCTTCCAACCTTTACATGATGGATTGAGCTGTCAAAAATACCTGGGTATGATCCCGGTGATGGAGCTTTCTTACATCAATTACATTTGAAAGCTGTTAGAAATCACCTTTGCAAAGTACGCCATATGCCAATTCACATTCATTACCAGCCACACTGAGATAAAATGTAAGTTCTAATTAAGAAGAAAACTGGACTTCCTCATTCACCTTATTCAGAACAGACCCATTATTGCTATACACTCATATTTCAGTTTCCTACCAAGTCATGGATGACCTTCATTTTCAGCTGAAAAATAACCCAGCACCTTCATCAACAATTTTAAATCATCACAAGTTGTGGGCTTTCATTAAGACCAGTATCTAAACCAAAGGCAAAACAAAAACAAAACAAAACAAAACCTAGCTAGAACAACATTCCCAATTATTGGTGATTGGTCAGCGTTGGCTAGAACTGACTGGAACTGAAAGTCCAAGACATCTGGATCCCATTAGATTGAGGAAGGCTGATAACTCCTAGGAAAGAAGTTCAGTATGGCTGTCAACATTTGTCAGCATCTATCCATCTGGAATGTTGGAGCAATTTGGGCCATGGGTTGCCTCCAGACAAGGTCTAGAACCCAGAATTATCCCATGGCTATGTTTAGATTGCCACACATGTATGTGGCAATCCCAACCCAAGGCTGGGATATTGAAGTGGTATCCTACAACACTGTTATTGTAGGAAAACCAATTCCCAGACCAGGTTTTACTATAAAGTGAAAGGACTTGCCATTTTGAAAATAGCCATCAATCATGTGTGGGGCCAAATTGGAACCAAAATGGTGATCACATGCACACTTAGGACAGCAATCGTGCCAGCAACATTAAGGAAGAAAGTGTCCTGATCAGGTAAGTCCTTTCACTTGTCATGCTCTGTTGCCTAACCCTCTGGGCAAGTGGTGATTATTCCAGAGTTGTTTGCTTCCGGAATATCACTAAACTGAGTAATATTTAGCTGTTGTCTGACAGCAGTCATTGTTTGTCGCTTCTCTGGGCCCCTCTGCAGTTCCATTTTGGAGTGGGGAGGCATCTGATAGCAAGGTGAACAAGGCATCTTCATTGACAGCATCAAACACAGCTTACCTCAGAAGGATGATGTTCCTTTATCAGGGCAGTACACTCAACATAGGGCAACTCTCGCCAACACAAATGCAGATGAAGACGCCTTTCAGAATAAGCAGAAGTATTCCATTAGGGTGCATTCCAAAGGGAATTGACTTGAGCCAATGCTTTCAAGATTATTTTAAAACTGACACACAACACCCCCTTCCTGTCCTTGTGTTACCCATTTCTGCTTCACCCTCCCCATCTGCCTGTGATCTTGTTTGCCATAGCTGTGTGAAATTGGACTAGGGAATCATGGGTTCTTCAATAGTGCTTTGCTCCTGCCCTTGTGCAGAAAGAGGGGATTGTTTCATATTAAAGAAGAAATTTCTGCTCCAAATAAGGAGAGAGGGATGACAGGTTTTGGTAATGTTATCTGTAATGACTCCCACACCGCTCAAAACCTGGCGATTACCTCTTAGAAACCTCCGTTAGTCCCTTACTCGGGCATTAAAACAACTCGACCCATCAATGTCCTTTATTAAGTCTGTAAGCTCTGGAACACATACTTGTATATCTACTTGAAATGGTTTTGCAGATTCATGAATTAAGCCTAGGGTTTGAGTTTTGCTTCCCTGAAGGGCTCATTCTTGGGATTCAGAAATTGTGCAAAAGTATCTCTCCTTTCTGTTGTTAAAAGAAATTATTTCTCTTATTATACTCTTCATTATACTGCTATAATGGTCTGACTCGTAGCTCAGGGGCTTTGCCCTTGGAACTTTACTTGAGGTGTCATTCTGTAAGGAATGACAATAATTCGGGTTCATTAAATGGACCATTCTCTTTGTGTAGGAGATTTTATGCCTTTCAATAGCCCAGCTGCTTGAAAAGGAACAGTTGCACTGCTGGAAAGACCTGACAAATCTTTTCTATGAGAGTCCATGGAAGTACTGAAAATCCACAGAAGATAAAAGAAAGCTAAGAAGTAGGTGTAATATAGACTCTTTCTGCACTGGGGTTGTTCAGTGACTGTGATGGAGGCGAAGCTTCACATTGCAAATGCTGGCCCCATTTGAAACCTACCTAAAAGTTTCACTTCAGCAGTGTAAGTTAAGGATGTGCACAAATGGGGTTTGGGGCATTCGATTCACATTCAAAGGGCATCTATTTGATATGAATGTATTTGTATCAGTATCCGATATGAATGCATACATATCCTGGATACGTAACCTGCATATAGATCCTGCATACAGATCCTATACCAATGCATACATATCCAACATATATCCCCAGTTTAAATAATGTACAAACTATTCCGAAGCATTTGTATTCATACAAATGGGCCATTCTCAGTCAAACAAATGTTAATATAAGAATGCTGTGACATTTGATTCGTGTACGAATGTCTGAATTCATATGAATAACAAATGTTATAAATATTCGTATACATCCCTAGGGTAAGTGCCAGTGCTGCCTTCTGTCAGTGTCAGCCTCACTGTGGCAATGCTCATTTACCTACATTATCTGACCTATACAACATGATCTCAGGGCATTCATTCATTCGTTCATATTTCTATCCCGCCCTATACCTGAAGGTCCCAGGGCGGGTAACAGCCTTTAAAACAACAAATTAAAACCAACATTAAAGCCAATAATATACATAAAAACATTTAAAAGATTTTCATATTAAAATACTGCCATGGGGGAGGGGGAGGGATACAATCACATCCTCACATCAGCCAAAGACCAGGTGAAAGACGTGTGTCTCTATCTCCTTCCTGAATATATACAGAGAAGGGGCATGACACTCCTCAAAGGAAAGACTATTCCATAACTTGGGGGCTATTACCAAGAAGGCCTTTTCCCGGGTGCCCACCCATTTCACTACTGAGGGTGGTGGGACAACCAGGAGGGCCTCAGCTCCAGATCTTAAGGCATGAGCAAGTCAGTTTGGGAGAAGGCATTCCTTTAGATATTTGGGGCCCAAGTCATTTAGGGCCTTGTACATCAAAGTTAGCACCTTGAATTGGGCTCGGTAGTGAATTGCCAATGCAGCCCTTTCAGAACTGGCATGATATGCATCCGGCTAGCTGTCCTGGTCAGCAACATGGCTGCTGCATTCTGCACTAGCTGCAACTTCCAAACCATCTTCAGGGGCAGCCCCATGTAGAGCACATTACAGTAGTCCAGTCTAGAGGTTACCAAAACATGGATAACTGTGGCCAAGTCATCCAAGGTAGAGCAATGACCAATGTTCCATCCAAATGCTTTAGCAATTCTATTCCAGATTTTGCCAGATTTTGCATTCCCATATGTTTCTCAACTTTCACCAGTTTCTGCAAATTTATTGCGTTCATTGAGCTCAGTTTTTCACTTGAGTGTACGTATAATTTCAGTCATAACAGTATCTCACCTGTCACGACCTCTACTTATTTTGGCCCTGGTACCATTTCCTTTTAGCTGTGGAGACCCCAAAAGCCACCCTTGCTACTAATCTACAACGTATGTTGTGAGTTTGATCTCCAACAGCATCCCTAGAACAGTGGAGAAAACATTAAAATAAATTGTCTAGCTCATTCAACAAAAATCCATGACAATTTTGTACGCCTGATGTTGTGTGACTTAGACAACTAATATCCGCCTATTACTTTTTAAAACTTCACTTGCTCCTAATTTCTTTGTAAATTAACCTAGAATCATTTACAATGAAAAGGGGTTTCCTCCTCCCTGTAGTTTTTCCCTTCAAGCTGTTAAAAAGCAATACGGACAAATATAGCAATGCTAACATTTTCACACTGCCTTGGACACTTTGAGTTTTCATTAAAAACTTGATGTTCCTACTGCCTCCAGCCAAAAGTCTAAACAACATTAACACAACACTATTCAGTCCTCCATGGTAGTCTTTCAGCCAAAAATCTAAACAACATTAATGCAACACTATTCAGTCCACCATGGTGAATAAGGATTTCATCAGGGAATTTGTAATATCTGGGGTAGAATTTGTAATATCTGGGGTAATATCTGCGGTAGAGTTACAATGAGCTTTTCAGCACTTGCTGGTGGACTGGACCATCATTAACTTCTGAACCTCTTTCATCCACACCATAGAGGCTGCCTCCAGACTAGCGGAATAAATCCACAGTTAAATCTAAAAGCGCAGTATACTTACTGTGTAGCAACAACCAAGCATCCTGACTGGAAAAAAAAACAGCTCCATAGCTTCCCCTATCAGAACCGTGAGAATTGAGGAGGCACGCATCGTCATACGGGTTGAGGCAACCAATCAAATTTTGAACTTGAGTTGGATCCAACAAGGGGAAGTATTTCTTCACCCAAAGGGTCGTTGGTTTATGGAATGTGCTGCCGGAAGAGGTGGTGACAGCTACCAGTCTAGATCGCTTCAAGGTAGGGTTAGACAAATTTATGCATGACAGAGGTATCAATGGCTACTAGAATGAATGCCTAGGTACATCGTTCAGGCTAGGCGGGGGGTGGAAGCAGGATGCTTCTAATGCCATTTGCTGGGATTCAAGAGCAGGAAAAGGTTTGTCCTTGCCTCTGTTTGAGATGCCCATGAGCATTTGGTGGGCCACTGTGTGCAACAGGATGCTGGACTAGATGGGCTGTGGCCTGATCCACAGGGCCTCTCTTATGTTCTTATGTTCTAACTGCCCTCCCTGCTTAGCCGGCATCTCGTCTGCTTTTCTCACCCTCCTGCCTGCATTGGCTTGAAGCTCCAGATTTTCTTTATACTGGGCAGTGAGTATTGTTGAACTATCATTAAGGTTAGTATGTGGATGATACCCAGCTCTATTTCTCTGTGCCATCTGAATCAGGAGAAGCATTTGAAGTGCTTGACAGGTGTCTGGAGGTGGTAATGGGCTGGATGGGGGCCAGTAAATTGAGGCTGAATCCAGACAAGACAGAGGTACTGTGTGTCACAGGGTCTTGGGTCTGCGTAGTTGGGAGACACCCTGTCCTTGATGGGGTTATAATGCCCTGGAAGGGACAAGTACATAATTTGGGGGTACTGCTGGACTCAGCACTGATGCTTGAAGCTCAGGTAGATGTCGTGGCCATGAGTACCTATGCCCAACTACAGCTTGTGCGTCAACTGAAGCCTTTTTTGGACAGAGATGACTTAGCCACAGTTATCCATGCTCTGGTAACCTCTAGACTAGACTATTGTAACACGCTGTATCTGGGGCTGCCCTTGAAGACGGTTTGGAAGTTGCAGCTAGTGCAGAATGCAGCCGCCAGGTTGCTGACCAGGACAGCTAGCCGGACGCATGTCATGCCAGTTTTAAAAGGGCTGCATTAGCTGCCAATTCTCTACTGAGCCCAATTCAAGGTGCTAATTCTGACTTATAAGGCCCTAAATGACTTGGCCCCCAAATACCTAAAGGAACGTTTTCTCCCATAACGACCTGCCCATACCTTAAGATCTGGAGGGGAGGCCCTCCTGATTGTCCCACCACCCTCAGCAGTGAAATGAGTGAGCACCCAGGAGACAGCCTTCTCAGTAATGGCCCCCAGGCCGTGGAATAGCCTCCCCTTTGAAATGTGTCAAACTCCTTCCCTGTACATGTTCAGGAAGGCAGTAAAGATGTGCCTTTTTGCCCTGGCCTTTGGCTAAATGTGGTTACTTCCCCTACCACCACTTTTAAGTAGCACTGTTTTTAATATACATTTGGTTTGTTTTTAATATTCTGGATTTTAAATGTTGTTGTAGGTATTACTGTTTAATATATATTGTTGTGTTTAATTTTGTAAGCATTGTGACCCACCCTGAGACCTCAAAGTGGCTGACAAAGCTTTCTATTCTTCTCCCCACAACAGAACAACTTGTGAGGTAGGTGGGGCTGTGAGAACTCAGAAGAGAGCTGTGACTAACCCTGGGTCACCCAGCTGGCTTCATGGATGAGGGCAGAATCAAACCTAGAATTCCCAGATAAGAGTTTGGCTCCTTAACCACTAGACCAAACTGGCTCAGTCTGGCAGCATTTCCACTTCTCAAAGAATTCTAGAAACAAAAGATTAAAAATATTGAACTAGAGGACTAGCAATTACCAACATTTTCTGCACCTCACTGAACTATTAACTTTCAAGTATTCTTTTTATTTCATTTTATTTGGGGGAGGGGAATAATTGGAGTAAACAGCTACATAAAGCTCTCATGAGTCCACACAGTAGATACTACTCAAATGCTACTCCAATGGGCTCTACATATCCCATCCAAATTCCCCCCACCCACCCCCTTCTTCCTGCTATGCATTTTAATCACTGATGCTCCTTTCAAAGTTTGTTTCAAGTTGGCTGTGTGGGTGCCATAACTGTTGTTATGATTTTTCTAGGAGCAATAATTTCTAGGAAATGCTGACAAATTGGAGGGTTTTCAGCGAAGAGGAACTGGAATGACGAAGAAAGGTTGAACAAGATGAATTATGAGGAAAGATTAAGCTTGCCAAACGCACGTAGCTTGCCCAAATGATGATTAAGGAGGGATCCACGTGTGGCATATACTTGTCTCAAGGCTGTTGACACCACAGAAATCAAGGGGGGGGGAAATATCTGAAGCAGAAGGTAGGGTTATAGCTAGGAATAAACAGAGAACGCAGAGAGATGAAATTGGAGCACTAAAAGCTTCCGACAGTTAGATGCACTCAGTCACAGCACAGATTCTCAAAAGGAATTGACTGGAACTGTTTTATTGTTATTGTTATTTGCATGAGTAACCTAAAACTGGCTTTGACAGACTCTGGCATGTGTAGGATGGTGATTTCTCTTCTCTTTTCTAGGTGAGCTAATAGATCTTCTTTTCCTGTAATTTTTGTCTTTCTGTGATAGGGGATCATCAATTTATTGCAGAAAAAGCTAGAATATGCAGCATAGGGAGGAATTGGAGATATAAAGACTACTCATTAACAGCCTACAAAACCTGCCAAGTGGCTAAATGCGCCAACATTTGTATCAATGTGGGAAGGAATTAGGCTGTATAATTTCAGGCCCACAAAGGGATTGGCCAAGAATGTTTTACTGATGGTCTCTCTCCAGCTTACTGGAGTGCAATATCTAAGACACTGGCTTATCTTAAATCAGTCTGATACAATTTCCAGCGCTATGGAGACTTCAGCATCTGGGGTCCTGGTACCACCTGGGGCAGAGGGTTCATGAGGGCAAAGTGGACAGCATCCCACCATCCTCAATAGTTCAGAACCTGCAGAACACGGGCTCATCTTCAGCTTTCACACACCTGTTTCATTCCAGGACTGGCTAATGGCTGGGTGTTGAGTGTGGGTTTTGAACAGCTGTCCTTTCTGCACTTACTGTTGATCTGGATTAAGGAAACTCTTGATCCTAAACATCATGGGTGTGAGGGGGCTACTAACACTCTTCCCCAGGCCACAAGGCTAGGAACTTTCATTCCTAGCCATTGGGGGTGAATGGGGCTGTGAAAATTATGCAGGTTTTGCAGCTGCAGGGGTGTATAAATTGGATAAACACAGTCAGTGCAGGTAATGTTGATCCATCCCAGTAGGCCCAGATCAGGTCCATAACCATGATCTAGATCAATAGATCTAGTTATTCTGAATCTACTGATCCAGATCGAAACAGGGTAATTGCAGAAAGGGCCAAACATTTCCTTCAGCATTTGAAAGCTTTTAAACCTAAGAGTTGCTAGTCTGCTTTTTAGCAAAGGGTGACATCCACAGTGGCAAATTTCCTGAAGGTCACATAGCAATGGGTGACAGCAGCCAAAAGCACACATGGGGATCAGGGTAGGGAGCCCATAGCAGGGGGGATGCTGATATAACATTTTCCAAACACCTCTCCTGGGCCCGGGATCAAAATTTGTCATGGGGCTTGTCTTTCATATGAAGAAAGAGGCAGACTGGTCTAGTAGTTAGGGAGCTGGACTCTTATCTGGGAATACCCGGTTTGACTCTGCACTCCTCCATGAAGCTAGCTGAGTGACCTTGAGCTAGTTACAGCTCTTTCTGAGCTCTCTCAGCCTCACCTACCTCACAGGGTGTCTATTGTGGGGAGAAGAACAGAAGGTTTATCAGCCACTTTGAGTTACCTTAAATGGGTGAGAAAAGCAGGGTAGAAAAGCCAAGTCTTCTTTTTCTTCCTCCCTGCCTGCAGGCACTTTAAATGTAGGCACAGAAAGGACAGGTCAGCTGAGGAAAGGGTTTATCACCACTGCCTGTGAATCATGAACTTGATTATAAAGACCATCTACCTTTTCAAATAATCTTTTTCTCCTTCTCTGGCTGCATGCTGAGTTTCTAGTGCATGGCAGAAAACACCTTGTTCATCTTGCGTGTCAGGAAATGATTTTATTGAAGAAAGGAGTAGGATCAAGAGACTCGAACATGTTTGATTTAGTCCCATTACAGGTATATATCTGGCAAAATTCCAAGAGCACATTCTTTCACTACAGGTCAGCATTTCAGCATTGTCTGCAGAGTTCATTAGAGTGTAAGATATTAACAATGTCTTTGGCCTTGCAGCTTTCATTGTTCAATCATTTTCATCACAAATGCATGGAGAACAGAGTGTGTGCAGAGAAAAATATGTGAGACCCTCTATAAAGCTGTTCCAAGGCAAAGGGAAAAGGTCATTTAAAAAAAAATCCAATAGCCTTACTGCTTCACTCTATAGTGGTTAGAAGCTATATAGAAAGAGCTATGCTGGTACATAGTGGGATGTCTTTAAAAATGATCCAACATACTAATAAGACTGGGAGGAAGACTGGGAGGAAGTTTTTCCTCAGAACATAAGAACATATGAAGAGACCTGCTGAATAAGACCACATCCCATCTACTCCAGCCTAATTATACAGCCTAATTCCTTCCCATATTGATACATCCCATCTACTCCAGCATCCTGTCTTACACAGTAGCCCACCAATTATTTCTGGGCATCTCAAGAAGAAATAAAAAGGAAAAACCCTCACTTGCTCTCCAGTTCCTGCATATGACATTGAGAGACATTCTGCCTGCCTCTCCAACCTGGAGGCAGTATTGAAGGATCCGTTCTAGTAGCCATTGATATACATTGATATACATGAGCCAGATTGGTCTAGCGGTTAGGGAGCTGGACTCCTATCTGGGAATACCAGGTTCGATTCCACCCTCCACAGCTGGGTGATCTTGGGCTAGAATACTGGGTTTGATTCTGTCCTCCTCCACAAGCACAGCTGGGTGACCTTGGGCTAGTCACAGCTCTCTTCTGAACTCTCACAGCCCCACCCACCTCACTGGGTGTTCTGTTGTGGGGAGAAGAACAGAAAGCTTTGTCAGCTGCTTTGAGTCCCCTTAAATGGGTGAGAAAAGCAGGGTAGAAAAGCCAACTCTTCTTCTTTCCTGCTTCAGTAGTATATCATTTGTTCCAGCTATTGAAGTGGAGCCCAAAAATCTCTCCATTTGATACAAGTTACTATTTATGTACTTTGGCTGACTCACACTTCAAGCTGCAGCTATCATTGAATTAATTTGTCCTCATTTTGACTAGAGATGAGTGAAAAAATGTTTTACCACCTTCACAATTCATACAAATTGGGAAGCTTCCAATGCTTGCGTTTGAATCAAATATTGGCTGTATTCTAACGTGGATATTTGCTCGCAAAGAGAAATAATTTGTGCATTAGTTTGAAGCTTTGTTACATTTTTTTAGTGGATTCAGAGGTGTGACTGGTGGCAGCAGGGATCAATGAACAATCAAAGAATTTTCAAAGATAAGTTGAAGTACATTCAACTGGGTCTATTTGCATGAATGTGAATTTCCATTGCATTCGCTTCAATGCAAAGCAATTCAAATGGGGGAGGAATCATGCATATCCCTAATTTTTATGTTTCTTTTTACCTTGCAATAAATTTATTTTATGTGCTTCTTATACCTTGCATTCAAACAGGCCTAAATTATTGCCCCTCCCTGAGGATCAACTGCCAACAGTGTGTTCTGCGAAACCACACCTCTAGTCTTTTAAAGATTCTGTTCATAGGAATGCTACTAGAGATATGTTTATAGAGTTGTTGACATAACACTCTGTGGCCAATTAGAGATCAGCTGTACAGCACCTTCCCAGACCAGACCAGCCACACTTTAAGTGCTGATAGTCCAGTAGCGGAGTGCCACAGCATTTGAAGTTAAGATGCTCCCTTTGCACCTGACCTTCACCTCAGTAGGTTGGGGTTGTTATACCATTCCACTGAGTTAAGTGTCTTCCTTGTTTTTGTGTTTTGAAAGTGCTGCCTCCTTTTTTTCTTGGTCAAATAAAGTGGCAGTGTGGATTCTCCACACACACTAGAGTAATCACCAGGAGTCTGTGTCCCCTAAAGACTGTTCTGCCTGTCTCTGGCATGAAAATGACACCAGGGAGTGTGCCAACAGAAGACCATTTCAAAGTGATCTCCTGAATGTTCCCATCAGTGGACCTAACCCATGGAGCCTGATGCCATTTTACCAGGCCCAAGAAGTGGGTTGTTTTTGGTGCAACACAACAGATATCCTGCCCCAACTTCCCTTGTCTGGGTTATTTTGTTCTCCTGAAGGTTCTGTCCCTGAATGAGGTTTTTGGGTTGACAGCTAGGAGGAGGGCCTTTTCTGTGGTGGTCCCCAGACTTGAAATAATCTCCCCAAGAAATACACTAATTTCCAACACGTTACATACTTTAGCACCTGCTAAAAATATATTTTTCAACCAGATCTTTGGAGGCTATTACATCTACTTGATAGCTTGCATTTATTGATTTTTACATTCTGCCTTTTGCTTGTCTTCTTAGGTTTTTTAATTGCTTATTTTTAGTTATGCATTTTTATTATTTACTATTTTAGATTTTAGGCATATGTGTGTTTATATTTTTACTCTTGAATTCATCTGATTTATGACATTGATTTGGCTGTTAGTATCCGTATATTTGTTTACCACCTGGGAACTTCAGTGGAGGGTGGTGTAAATATCTGATAAATTAAACCAATATACCACTGTGCTCCTATGCTGCCATAAAATCCATTCTGATACAGCCTTATCAACGTTAGGATTTTTAATGGTGAGTGCTTTGTTTTGCTATGTACTTGCACCTTTGTTGCTAGAAAAGACAAAAAATAAAAGATAAAGTGAAAAATGAATAATCCATGGACAAAACTTGGAATAAATGTGGTGATATATTTTATTATGCATTAGTTCTGCTCTAGCAATAAAAAGATATTGAGAATTCCAAAATTTTGGAAGAAAATTGGAGAAGGAATTTGGAAACGCTCCCAACAACCTCGCTGTAAAAATAGATCAGCTCCTTTGGCCACAGTTACTAATTTGATGAGTGCTGAAAAGGAAACTAAAGTTATCTTACTGGATTCTACCTCTGAACATTTTGAACTGTTTACCTCTAACAATAGTTATTTGAGGTCACAACTGAACCCAGCATAAGAAGCAAAGCAGAGCAAAAGAATACCATAAACATGTAGACAAAGCAAGCAGAAAGGGGAAATAAAGGCTATTACTTGTTTATTGGAAAATCTGCTGTTGATTACAAGTGTAAGGCAATCTTGCTACTGTACAAATAACCCCCACTTTCCCTGACTTTCATTAAGAAGAGCAAGTATGACCAGAATTAAATTGAGCGCCGTATACTTCTCTTGGGTGAAATTGTTCTTAGCACATCAATAAGAGGGGTTTTTTTCTGCTGTTTTAGACTGAAGACAGATGGGAAAGTGATTTTCCCCCCTAAAGACTGGAAAATGACATGATAGAAGCACAGGGGTTTGAGGGGGATGTGGTGTTTTATGTTGTATACACTCAAACATTTTGTTTCACTGTCATTTCTGGTCAAATAGATTTTGATTGATTCTGAGCACCACAAAAATCTCTGGTTCTTCAGGGAGTGCAGAGCAAGAGATGGTTTTGCCTTTGCCTTGTGCTTGAGATGCCCAGAAGCAGTTGGTGGGCCACTGAGTGAGACAAGGTGCTGGACTAGATGGACAGTGGCCTGAACCAGCAGGGCTTCCCTTATGTTTATATCAAGCCTCAGGGGTCCAAAAATAACTGTACTTCAGCAGTGGGACTGAAGGTTTGTTAACAGAAGCATATCTCGACTTTCCTCAAAGAAGTGACCAGGGCCTCCAAAGAAGACATCCACTGCTGCAGTCACTTCATTCTCAGCAGCAATAGGCAACTTACATTGACGAGGCTGTTACCTTTGTTTGGGTGCTACCTTTAGCTGAGGCACCTTGTTTGCAGGGTTGGATTTTGCACCTTGCGCAGATGCTGCTGAAAATGTTACTTCCACGCTCATAAATGGAGGATGCCCTTTTCTGTGGCAGATCTGCTGGGCATACAGCTGGAATGGCTGAAATATATTCTTTTGCAACATCCCGGAGAAGTGAAGTTCTGGGTTATATTATGGTTTTAAAGACTATTTTGATTGATGTTTTGTATTTGATGCACAATTTACGTCTGTATTGTATTATTGGTATTTTATATGTCTATATTGTAAGCCGCCCAGAGCCCATGTGGGGTGGGCGGGGTATAAATCTCAGAGTAAAGTAAAGTAAAGGAAAGGAACGGTTTGGCGTCCGTCCGCACTTTAGGAGAGCCAAACCATTCAAAACCTAGATAGCACTTAACTAGGCACCAGCTAAGTATGAATTGGCTCCATTAAGGAAGCGATTGCATTGCCAGGGCAATTGCACCACCATGCATGCACAGTGCCATTGCCACAGTGACTGGGTGGCACTAGTGTCACTAGTCACAAGCTCCATTTGCACGTCTTCCGCCTAGAACAGTGATGGCCAACTTATGACACGCGTGTCACAGGTGACACACCAAGCCCTTTTGGGTGACACACCTGGTCACCCTGGCACCTGTGCTTGCTTGTTCTTGAAGTGTACACAATGCCAACTTTCAACTGAAGATTTAGCAAACGAAATTCAGCAACAAAAGTCACTAATGTAAAGATTTGTTTTTGCTTTTAATAAAATACATATATCAAAAATATAACTTTTTTACTAGCGCTACAAATATCACAAAATTATGGATATTTCTAGATGTGACACAGCACCTGAGTTAAGCTAGGTTTTCTTGCAAATTTTGACACACAGAGCTCAAAAGGTTGGCCATCACTGGCCTAGAATGATTGCGCTACCACTATACACACAGGGGAGACTCCTGCAAGCACAGAGGTGCTTCTGATAAAGAAGTGGCTCCATAAAGTGCAGATGCAGCATCTGGGAGTTCTATCTTCACCTTTTCACCTAGTGCAAAACCTTCTCCTGCTCTTAGATCCCTGCAGTTGGCCTTCAGAGGCATCTCACCTGTATCTCCAATTTGGATGCAACATCTAGATATCCATTCTAATAGCTTTAGATAGGGATGCGCAGGAATGTTTGAAAATCCGTATTCGTACAAATAGATCGCATTTGAATGTGATAAAACTGTATTCGATGCAAATCTATTTGTACATATTTATACGAACATTCAATGCGTATCTGATATGAACAGATACGTATCTGATACATTTCCCCAGCTTAACGACTGTCCTAACTATTCGTATGTCTGGAAACATTTGTATTCGTTTGAAGGTTAGCATACGGATATTGTAACATTCTGCTCAAGTTCAAATGTCCAAACTGAGCCAAATTCAGGTGGATTTTGAATGTTACGAATATTCATGCACATCCCTATAGATACTATAAGCCTGTGTGCCCCCCCAAACCCTCTTCTCTCTCTCTGAGCCATGGTAAAGCAGAAGATACCTATGGCAAATGTGAATTGGCATTCTGGCAAGAGGCTTCGACATGCAGACGTGCTAATATATATATTATTAAGAGTCTATGCCAGGCCCAATAAGGATATTTTTCTATAAGATATAAAAGAACATGAGAAACATGTGCTCCAGAATTTCTTAGTCACAGCCAATATTATAATCCTCCCACTTCCTAATTTGGCTGCTGTATTGAGAATTCTGTGCAAAAGAAAGAAGTTCAGCCTTTGTTTACCTTAACTGTCTGAGAAGACCTTTACCTGGGATGCTTAAAAGGATTAATGTATCCCAAAATCAGGAGCTATTGTTCCTATTTGATTAGATCATTGCCTGCAGGGGAAGCCAGATCATGCTGCGAACAGAATCTTCCATCTGCCCCCTTCCTACCATCTCCAGACTCCTCTCTTCTCCATTCACCTGGATAGAATCATCAGAGTTGCTGTCCCGAAGGCCCATTGGTCCCTCCCTCCCTTCCATGGGTTGGACTTAGGAGGAACCTTCTTCCCCGGAGACTAGCAGAACATAAAAACTGCTTAGCCAGCCATGCTCTTTCTCTTTTTCTCCTCTTCCCATCACCACCTTCAGTCCAGTTCCTGTTGCCATGTGCTCTAAAGATGACATCTGTGTGGGTGAGAAGCCAGTTGCGTATCTTTAGAATAAGCTATGGTATCTTTAGAATAAGCTATTTTCTTCTCTATATCTCTAGATTGCTAAAGGGTGTGCTTTTTAAACTGATATATTTCTTCCTGTACCAAGTTACTGTCCCCTGTATTGTGCTGCCCCACTGGATATCTGTTTTTGCTTATGTTTTGGCACTCTGCCTAGTGCCCCCTTCATTCTTTATTCTTTTTAATACTGATTATTAATAAAACCATTTTTCCTATTGAGGAAAATAGATTCTGGGCCTCACTCCTTGCAATTTAAGCACCAAAACTGCTCTGGTGTTATTAAAACCATATATGTAAGAAGATCCCAGCATGAGAAGATGTCCTGGCAAACTATTTTCCCCAAAACACATGTCAGGACATTTCCTAACAATACACCTGTCCTCCAAGAGTTTATCTATTCCTTTCTTAATGTTACTCAGGCTGGTTGCTGTCACTACCTCTTCTGGTAGCTCCTCTAGAGATATCTCTTGCCACCACACATGGAGACATGGTAGCTAAGTCCCTTCTCAAAGATGCCTTCCGTGATAATATTGTCTATTTTAGGGAATTCGGTTTCTATTTCGTGCTATATCCTATTTAACACTACTGAACATACCAGTTACATTAGTGATAATAATATTAGCACTTAGATACCATTTCTTATTATTTCTAACATGTTAGAGTTGATATTTATGAATCATTTTACTGTGGATGAATGAATCCAACAGGTATCGGGATCAGTCCGTATTCCATTAAACTGAATGCTTCCCTCTTAAAACAGTGAATACGACAGAATGAGATGTTTTTCCCAGCCTTCATCTCTTCCATTTTGATGCTGTTTTGGATATTTCAGAACTTCTTCATTGTCAGACTGCATGAATTTCAAGCATGCCTTTGAGTCATTTTGATACTTTTCTCATTATAAGAGATGAGTTAAATTCCTTTTCATAGGGATAACTATATGGGTGTAGTTATCTCCTTTACCCAGAACATTAGATTGTTTCCTTGTCGTTTTGTAGGTAATAATGCACCTGTTCTAGGTTCTTGCCAATTCTAATCTGCAGCAGAGGGGAGGGGGATAATGTATATGCTGAAGGCTCTAAGGGTTTAATAATTCTAAAATGATAGACTATTGTGATCCGTGAGTTGCAAAGTACCTTAAAGAGCATTTAGTCCAACGTCCCAGACCCCATGAAAGAAATAAAGCACGAATACCAAACTATTAGAAAAGACTGCAACTATCAACTAGTAATGCAAGCCATGTACTGTATTACATCTAAGAATATGCTGAACTTGCGTTTGGTTGAACAGAAGAATACCGTCTCTGTTTCCATCATCGGAACTACTGAGTGCTGGCCATGTACGAGCTTGATGAGATGCTCACTATAGAGGAACTCAGCAAGAATATTGATAAAAACTGCCTTGGTGGGCAATTTGTCTACAATGGCAAGGCTAATGTAATTAGGGATGTTCCGAACTCCCATCCAGTCAAACACAAAGGGGAGTAAGAGGCCAAGGTCTGTTAGGAGCTCTTCTTACCACTCTGGATCTCTTTGGCTTCACTTACATACATGCAAGGAAGCCCACAAAGCAAGGAACTCACCCATTTGCTGCTTGCACAGCTTCATGGGTGTGTCCCATCACATGCAATGGTGCACATGTGTGTGCCATCTTTTGCACATGTATGACTGCATGCTAAGGATCTCTCTGCACATATGTCTGCAACACACAACGTCATGTTTTGGCCCTTCTTTTTGATCCAAGAGTGAAGAAGGCGGCTATCAACTATAATGAGCTCCCACAGTGGAGGAACATCTGGTCCAAGCAGCTCAGCTCCTCAGACTAGCATACAGAATGAGAGAGTGATTGCCATAGTGGGCAAAGCGGTGACATCTATATTGTGCATGAATATTCGTAGCATTTGAAATTCATATGAATTCGCCCGAAATCAGACATTCAAATTTGAATTGAAAATTGGCACATTCAAAGATTGACATTCAAATTAAAATAAAATGTTTCTGAAAATTCCTATGAAGCTTTGTTACATTCGTGAATGTGGGGAGGTGGGAAAGTGGCTGCACCAGTCACGTCTGCAATGTATCTAGAGTGGATTTGAAGTGGATTGAGAACGGATTCAAAGTGGATTCAGGGCCGATTTGACATGTTCAGAGTGGATACAGGGGAATACATATTGGATAAATAGGGAATTCATATGGGGTGCGTAGGGGATTCATATCGAACATTCATATTGAATTTGTATCAAATATTTGTATCAAATTTGAATCCCACCAAATTCTAAAGGGATCTATTCAAACGGATATGAATTTTCTTGCATTCAATTTGATACGAATTGGACCAAAAAAACCCACATTTGTGTACATCCCTAGTGACATCTCATCCCATTTATACAGGCACGCAGTTGGCTGAGCAGCTTTTTTCCCCATAACTAACCTCCCAGTTAGTGAGCCAGTTTGGTCTGGTTAGGGAGCTGGACTCTTATCTGGGAATACTGGGTTCGATTCCACCCTCAACAAAGCTAGCTGGGTGATCTTGGGCTAGTCACAGCTTTCCTCTGAGCTCTCACAGCTCCACCTACCTCACAGGGTGTCTGTTGTGGGGAGAGGAACCGAAGGTTTGTCAGCCGCTTTGAGTCCCCTCAAATGGGTGAAAAAAGCAGTGTAGAGAAGCCTCTTCTCCTCCTCCTCCTCCCCCCCCCCCATTCAGCAATGGGTGAGTGACCACAGGTTACACCCACTCTACAGCACCAAGTGCAGCTGGGGAAAAAAATAATCAAATCTAGGTACCCTCCACACAAACCATTCTTCCCAAAGGAAAGGGAGATGACAGCTATAGAAAAAGTGAAGCCAGGGGAAATATCAGGATGGGGAGGCAGAAGAAATGTTTAAATATTTTAGTAATATTTAGAGCGTTAAAAACTTTCATTATCCCCAAAATTATGGATTTACTTCAAACAGTGCTAGAAGTGATTCCTGAAAGAAATGTAAGAGCATGAGACAGAACAATTAATCAATGGATTTTTAGTAGAAAAATAGAAAAAAACAGTTAAAAGTCCTACAGGATCAGGGAGGTTGGGCAATACCTAGAGTTCTATCATGATTCAATGTGGACTGTAAAAGAGAAATACCGGTAGGTAGAAATAGAAGGGCAGTGAAATAATATGGTAAGTACCGAAGTAGTATTTTCCAAATTAGAAAGTTAAGATAAGCAAAAATATGACCTTACTATTCTATACTATTCTAGAGCACAGCTGGCAGGTCCCTATTCCAGGATTTAATCTAGAATAAGGCCTTGTGTAGAAAGGGCCAATATGTCTGAATTTTATGATCTTCTGAAATAACAACAACACTTCTGGAAAAGCTATTCTTAAGTGCACAAAATCATGCATTAGTAAAAATAGCATACACAAAAATGCATTTTATGAAATTATTTGCAAGGAACATGTACAAGAAGGGTGTTTATAGACAAAAATAGATACGTCAGAAAAACGTCCTTAAATAATACTTAGCAACCCTTTTAAAAAGACTCTCCCCAATTGATGTAGGGAAAAGGCAAACTAGAGAAATGAAAAGGGGCACAAAAATAACACTGACAGACACATCCATTCCTAATCACATATTGTTTGCAAAAAGTAAGCTTCTCTGCAAATGGTTCTTCTTGCATCCAAACTTGATTTTGTTTGCTAATATCCTTGATAAGCTGTTGTATCCTGTATGCTGAAGTATCCAGTCCTCTTTCATTAATGTTCATTGCTTTAGTGCATTTGGTAGCTGGAAGGAAAAGGTCAGGAGACAAATATATCATGATACAACAAATATACTGCCTTGCTTTTTCATATCCAATGCAATGGAAAAGCCACAGAAGGTCATCTTGTGACTGGAGTGCTTTGTTATAAACTGCAACTCAGAAGTGGCTTGCAGATGGCATACAAGAGTTACTATGATGACCTTGCTTGCAAAGATCACAACTACATCACAAATTTTTCCAGTGATATGTGTGCGTGTTTTTATTTCTTGCCAACTATCCAGCATGCATTTTCTGTTAAGCTGGTAATGAAAATTGGATAGAATTGTGGGATTCTCAGCCCTAGATGCACAGAAGGATATACAAGTGACTGGATGGAATAGGATCATTGCTAACATTCCCTCCAATATTTTTTAGGTCTGTGAGATAGGATCTTCCCTTCTCTCTTACATCATTGATCCGGCTTCCTCATGGTAGGGGGAGACCTGGGGTGTTTTTCCATTTGCACTAAGTACCCATTAAAGCGCCCATTAAGAACCCATTTGGCTGAGAGCCAGATGACCCCATTTCCACTACAGACCCCATTAGAAACACATCTGTTTCCACCACAGCTAGGGAAATCCGGATCATATCGGTCCTTCAGGACCTATAATCCGGAATTCATGTAGGCCCCATTAAAGGGGTCTACAATGGGGTCTTCAGCCATAAAATCTGGATTATAGGGAGCCTGTTTCCACTGCAATTGGGAAATGGAGTCTAGAGGAGGCTTGGGGGAGGGGCACCCATGGGGGGTGCCCCAAAATCAAAATCAAAACTTCGAAGTCCCTCCAAAGTTGCCTTCGGAGTTTAACAAAGGCTCCACAGAAAAACTCCTTGGGAGAGCAATGCAGCTATCAAAGGCTCTGGAGGATCTTCAAAGTTAGTGGCACATCATGATCCAGATTAAGGGAAGTACCCATCCCTTAGATCCCAATCTTCTTAGATCCGGATCAAAGGAGCTCAGTGGAAAAACACCCAAACTGTGGTTAAGATGCAATCAGTCTAGCACTGGCCTTTACTGGCCTTTCAGAGGCATGATATAAAAAATGGAGAAGATTTGGGAATTAGGGATATGCACGAATATTCAAAAGATTCAAAATTCAATCGGATTCATTTGAATTCGGACATTCAGATTTGAATCAGATGTCTCTACATTTGAATTTAAACACTTGAACGAATTTTGAATCTTTCAAATCATTCATACAAATTATTTGGACATTCGTATGCGTACGCATCTTATTTGTGTCAGTACACATTTGTACAGATACGTACAGGACAAAAATGGGATGCATACAGGATAAAAACAGGATGTGTACAGATACATACGGACATATACAAATGTTGTTGACATTCATATCTTCAAATATGAATCAAATATTCATATAAATAGATATGAATGTATTCGATTCGAATTGAATGTGAATACATTTGAATTTTAAACATTCAAATCAATTTGAACCTTTGGATATTCAATTTGAATAGAATCAAATGCCAAAAATTGCATTCATGCACACCCCTACTGGGAATACACATGTGCACAAACAGTGAAATAATAGTTTAGATTGATTTATGCAGTTCATTTTGAACCTTTTTCAACTGATACAATTCAACCTTTCTTCCTTCAAAAAATCACTTTTAAAGGCAAAATAGCATCAAAGACAAATCAGTTAGATTCAAACTATTGTATTCAATTGGTCCTCCGAGATCTGCAGTCTAGTTTGAGTTTGAACCAATCCCCCTAAACCTGGGATTGGTTCGGTTCGAATTCAAAATGGTCAAACATTCCCTGGTTCAACTCTATTCAGCGCATCTCTATCTAGAGTGCTTACGTAAGGAGCTGGAAGGCAGGCTGTTCTGGGCGACAGAATGAACTGTTAGAATATATATTGCTCTGTCTGTACTTTCTCAGTGTGACTTCGTATCAGTAGAGCAATACATTACCTGTCCATGGCATTTCCTGTGTCCTTGTATTTCCCCAGCCTGGGAAAGGGATGGTGGTCTTAACAATCGGTACACAGATAACAATAATTTCTTCAGCACAGTTTTGCTCTTACATGGTCAGTAAAATGCAGCTTGCCTGGCTTTTGCTTTTACATCACCATTAAAATGTGGCTTTTCATTGACTGTTATTCTGAAAACTCACAATAGATTTCAGGGGATACCAAGCCATTAAAGATATTGACCCTGCAACAGTACCACAGTTGAAACAGCAGAGCATGTTTTATTGGTCTGTGATTTTTATATGGGGAAACAAGAAGAAATTATTTGGCCTGCATTTAAAACTTAATGCTAGAATGTTAAGTATGTTAAAATCCTTCTGTCTGACAATAAGCCTCAGCTTGCACTAGCATCTGTGAAATTTCTAATAGTGGCCATGAAAATAAGGGTGTTTTTCCACTGTCACTAGAAGTACCCATTAAGTACCCATTAATGGGTACAAAAATGCCATTACATACCCATTAATGGGTGCTTAATGGGTACTTTTAGTGACAGTGGAAAAACACCCAATGATACTCAGTGTAAGTAAGTAAACTTGCAATAATGTGATCTGGCCTCTGCAGAACCACTGATTAACTTTGGAAGAGTAGATCTGTCTTCTATGGCACCACTGACTTACGTTGGCAGACAGGGCCCATTTCTGTACTTGGCCTTATTCTGGATTATATCCCAAAATCAAGGCATGCTGTACACACACTAATGCAGACTACAGCAGGCCCCACCTGCCATAGTCTACATTAGCATGTGTACGGCAGACCCCTATTCTGGAATACAATCCAGAATCAGGTCCATTATAGAAAGGGTCTGGATCTCCTCTTCACAGGATCTTTGGTATATTTTAAAAGACTGAGTATCCACAGATCGTCTAGCCCTGGTTTGCATAATGTGATTTTTCACCACACTGTGAAAAGCCCAATTTTAAACTAGGAAGAAACATAGTTTTGCTAAATGTCATCTATGAACTGGAACCAAAGAGATACAGAGGTGGGCAGATGTTCCAGTCTGAAACCTCTCTTTCAACCTACCAAATAATTTCTAATGCTCCCTAGAAGCTTTAAGCCCTCTCCTGCCATCCTAGAAAGAGCACTTTCAAGACAATTGCAGCTTTTTACCCATCAAAAAACTAAAAAAAATTAAAACACAACAATCTATTTATCCTGTCCGTTCTTTGGGGGTTTATTTCCAAAGACAATACAGGTAGTTTTAATTTTAGAATAATACTTTATGGTTAGTTGATGGGCCAGATGAAATTAGTTCAGGAATTACAATGCAGACTAAGGAAGTACATGAATGGGGGATTTTTTGTATTCAATTCATATAGAATCAAATGTAAGAAAATTCATATTCGTTCAAATAGATCCCCTTCGAATGTGGTAGGATTCTATTTGATACAAATGTATTTGTAAGAATTCATAAGAATATCCAATACGAACACATATGTATCCCATGTGTATCTGATATGAATTTGATACATATCCCATACATACTGGTATGTATCCAATACATATCCTGCAATATGTCCGCTCTGAAAGCTTCAAATCCACCCTGAATTCACTTTGAATCCACCCTCAACTCATGTTAAAGGCACTCTGGATCCATTGCAGATGTGACTGGCGTGGCCAGTTTCCCACCACTCAGGTTCATGAATGTTCTGAAGCACTGAAAACACTGAGCAGATTGAAGTGTATGAAACAATGCACAGTGTGGAAAAGGTGGATAGAGAAATTATTTTCCCTATCTCACAGACACTACAACCAGAGAGCACTCTATGAAGCTGATGGGTAGAAGAGTCAGATGAGACAAGGGGAAGTATTTCTTTACCCAGAGGGTCATTGGTTTATGGAATTTGCTGCCAGAATTGGTGGTAACAGCAACCAGCCTGGACAGCATTAAGGAAGGAGTAGATAAAGTCATGGAGGACAGGTGTCTCAGTGCCTACTAGAATGGGTGCCTAAGTACTACCCTCCAGGTTGGAGAGATAGGCAGGATGCCTCTAAAGTCCATTTGCAGTGATTTCAGAGCAGGTGAAGTTCTTGAAGGAGCAATTGGTGGGCCACCATGTGAGACAGGATGATGGACTAGATGGGTTGCACCCTGATCCAACAGGGCTCCTCTTATGCTCTTATGAACTGGAGAATAAACATTCCTTGGCTTCAGGGTTATGATTGCCAAGAACAGTAGCAGGCCAACAGCACTCTGCCAGGGGAGCAATTGATAAGAGCAGCAAGTGAAATTGCTCAAGGAGTGATCCTGGCATATTGGACTGCTTCTACAGTCATGTGGAAGCTGCCTAGATACACAACTCCCTGTCATCATCCTACGGATCTTGAGTATGCATACTATTTGACAAGCTGAAACTTTATTTTTTAAAAAATGAAATTCACTTCTAGTATATACAAATTAGCTCGCCACTGAATTAATGTCCCCAGTCCACTCCAATTTTTTTTCTTTAACCACATGAAAACCCAGTAGTGCTATCCACAGAAAGTCTACAGCCTTTAATTTTGAGGAATATTAAGCCATAATCTTAAGTATTTATCTCATAGAATAAAAAGAGCACACACTCTTGAGATGAATCCTTTATCACTACAAACCATTTCAGGATACTGATTCATAATAGCAATTTTCTATATACTTTCTTGCTTCGGGAATGGCCAATTAGTCCATTAATGATCTGAAACAAATCAATAGGCCTTGCTTGAAGTTACTTACTCAAATGATGCTTTGTGCAGATGCTTATTAAAATCATCAGGGAAGACAGGGGTGGGGGGAATTGAAATGTTTTGCAGATAAAGATTAAGATCCCACTGTGGCAAATGATTACTCCTTAGCAGAGTAAATCCTCAACATTATGTTGTGGACTACCACTAATCCAAGTCAGAATCTACTACTGGTGCACGGAGCCTCTCTAGTCCACACCAGCCCTGAAGAAGACACAAGGGATTAAAATCCATAACAAAAGTAAGTGCAGAAAGGCTTTTAGGCAGAATCCACACCTTGCACACCCTGTTGAGCATTCAATGTGGAGGAAGGGGGCTCTTCTACACAAACGCCATGCTCTTCCTCCCCTGTGCCATCACAACTGCCATTTTGATCCTTTAGTGGTAGAAGTACTTTAAAGAGCTCTTCAAATCCCTCTCTCAGCTCTCTGTTTGAAAGACTGGGTATTTGAAATTGACAGTAAAGAACATTGGTATGCAGACAGCAGGCTCTGCATTACACACAACTCTACAACTGTAGTGATATTCTGTTAATGTGAAAGGAGAGAGCTAGCTGCTTCCCTTGTAGATGCTTTCCCACTTCTTGTGCATATCCTACCTTAGTACAGGTCTCCTTTTCAACCCACTTTCAGAATGAGAAAACACATAACAAACTGACTAGTCATTAGGGAATTCGGACATCAAATTTGAATCAAATGTTGGCACATTCAAAGATTGACATTCAAATTCAAATTGAATGTTTAGATACATTTATATGAAGCTTTGTATGGGATTCATAAAGGATTTGTATGGGATTCATATGCATTCGTATGGGATTTGTATGGGACTGAACAGTCGTACCAAATACAGATCCTACCACATTCAAAGGTGATCTATTTGAACGAATACAAATTTTCTTCCATTCGATTCAACACGAATCAAATAACAACAACAACAAAAAAGATAATAATCTGTACACATCCCTACTAGTCATTCTTTCCTTCAGGTTATTCTAACCCCAAGGTGGATTTTCTTGGATTTCCAGGGACACAGGAGAATGAAAGACTACTTTCACATAGCCCAGAAGCTCAGATTCTCACTTTCATTGCTACCGTGTGGCCCCCAGATATTTACATCTTGATACAAAATCACTGTGGCTATCCATCTTAACTGCCACATATCAGGCAGGGCTAGCTGCCTGCCATAATATTTGTATGTAAGATCTCTGCCACTTATGGGATTCTGTATATATGTATATAATGGCTGCCTGTTGTTTTGCCTCAGCAGGGAACTGACAGTTGACTCCCCCCTGCCTGCTGAGGTCAAGTGAAACGTTTCTGTTTGAAGGTTTTGGCTCCAAGTTTAAATTGGTTTTGAAAAATAGTTATTGCTCATTGGTTAAGGGCCAAACCCCACCCAGCTATGAAACATATAGATATGCTGGGCTTTCTATTCCAAGTTGCTCCCAACAAGAAATGTCCTAACGCTGAGCTGAAATAAATCACTGTTCATCTTTTTCAAGAAAGAGTCTCGTGGTCATTCTTTGACAGCCTGATGCAATAGAGGGGCATTTTTTTATTAAAGCTCTTCCCACATGTGTTTTCCTTTCTGCATACCTGTGTAGGATGAGCGAGGAATCTCCTCTCCTAGTATGTTCCATGCATAGATCATAGACCAGGTGAGGGTGCTCATGTGCAGTGGAAAGGGGGCAGTGACATAACAGTATATTTTGATTTCCCCCAAATAAGTCCTTCATTGATTACATTGTGTGGCCTGCAGGCTTTTCCTCAGAGTGTGCGGATTCTGTCGTGTGTATTCTGGATCATTAAAATACCTCCTGAAACCCCACTGCATTTGGTATTTCGTTGGCACTTCTGTCAGAAGAAGAGTTGGCTTTTCTACCCCACTTTTCTCACCCATTTCAGGGGACTCAAAGCAGTTGACAAACCTTTTCTATTCTTCTCCCCACAACAGAACACCCTCTGAGGTAGGTGGGGCTGTGAGAGCTTAGGAGAAAGCTGTGACTAGCCCAAGGTCACCCAGCTGGCTTCATGGGGGAGGGCAGAATCAAACCCAGTATTCCCAAGATAAGAGTCCAGCTCCCCAAGCACTAGACCAAACTGGCTCACATTTACTACCTCAGCAGTAGACCAAAGTGTACCATTTTGCCTGCATTACAAGAATATTTTTGACGCAGCCTGTTCCTAATCCTCCATTGGCTTTTGCCTGATTTTGGAGAAGACACAGCTGTTGCTTAGTGATTTTCTTTTATTGTACCCCAAAGCCTGTTTGCGATCAGCTCTGTGCTCAGATCAGCAGGCTGCTTTATTATCAAGAAGTGCCTTTGTGCCACAGAAGGTACAATCAGCGGCTGGAGCATGGTAATGAATCCAGCTTTTTAATTGACGGTTGGGTCTCTCCCCCAACCTCCTTCTTCAAACCCCCCCCCCTTACTTTTATTTCTTTTTCTGATAATTTATAACTTGTGAAAGGTGTCAGGTTTGTGATTTTGTGCAGATATGGAAGTCTTTTTTATCTATTTCAAATACAGTGCAGGGGATAAGCCGGTTGTTAGGGGCCATCAAACCGGACTCGATTATGTGTGAACCACATAGTAAATTGCTGCTGTATTTACCTCTCCTGATGGCATCTAACAATGAACTAATACAAAAGACAGCTTGCAACAACTTGCATGTTTCCTGCATTGCATTTGTTACACAGATAGCCAGGAGGAGGAGGCGGAGGGGGAGTAGTAGTTGTTTTTTATACCCTGCTTTCCCAGGACTCACACCTTTTTAGTCAAACGAACACAGACAGACTACCTCACCTTTGCTTGGTAGAGCAGGTGCAATCAAGGGAGAAGACTTTAAGATTTTAAGTTTTTATGTACTGTATTACGTTTCTGTTTTTGATATGGTCATATGGACTAATCAATAAAATGCTTTACCTTTACCTTTTTAGTCCAACCTGTTTTGCTTGAGTGTGTTCCCAAAGACAGTGAAGTCCGGACTGGAAGAAGCGTTTCCATTAAATTCGCCAGTAGACCAAATCCAGGAAGGCTCATTCCCATGCCAGCTTTTTTTCTCTGGATTTTCTGCAAGAACCCCGCAGAAAACCAGGGGGAAAATACCCTGGATTGGAAGAGGACTTTCCAAATTTAGTGCCAGAGAAGGCGAGAACCAGTGGCCAGCCAGGCGAGTAGCAACAAGTAAGTTGAGCATGTGAGCCAGCAAGGAGGGGAGACTGCCTCTCCTCCCTGCACCCCCTCCCATCAGATGCCACCCTGCAGGCATGGGAGGGAGAAGCAGACACACAAGGATTGGAGAAGGAAGAGGCCAGTGGCAGCAGCGGCAGTCAGGCAGGCATGGGGGGATAGAAGCGAGGAAGTTGCAGGCACCCGAGGATCAGGGGAGCAGGAGACCAGTGGCAGTGGCGACGGCGGCTCCTGTCCAAAAATTTCCATGCCATTCGCTGCTGTGTTTGTGTGCACTTGTGGGCTCTGTTAGGGAACAGCCCACAAGTGCGCTCTGTGGTGTTCCCAGCCTCCACTCAAATCTGCAGCAGAACCCGGACCAGAGAAGTCTGGGTTTGCTGTAGGTGGGAACACACCCATTGTGGACTTTCCTCCCTTTAGTCTGGGTTTTTAAAGGTCTCAAGCCATTATAGAGTGCTAATCCATGTCCATTTTTTGGGTATGACTGGGGAAGAGGTCTAAAGGGGGCTGAACTGTTCTAGAGTGGGTGGATACTGCATGAATTTGCCTTCCCTTTCACCCAGTGTGTGATTACATGTTGTTGAGTCATGGAACATTTATGCTATCAGAGCACAGGGGATGGAGATCTAAAAAAAACTCAGAAAAGAGAGAAACAGAAAAGTATGAGCATAGTGACCCAAACTGAGGATGAAGTGAGGAAGGATTATCAGGTATTGGGTCTAGTCAAGGTTAGTGCGTTTTGAGGCTGGTGTCGTATTCAGGTGGACTGTTTCAGCAAGGTGTGACCATGGCCTTTAAGGGGACTCAAAGCAGCTGACAAAGATTTCTATACTTCTCCACACAACAGGCACCCTTTGAGGCAGGTGGGGCTGTGAAAGTTCAGAAAGAGAGCTGGGACTATTCCAGGGTCACCCAGCTGGCTTCATGTAAGAATGTAGAATCAAACCGGGACTCTAACCACAAGACCAAACTGGTTCACTGTTCCAGAGACATTCTGGTCAGTTTGGTCTAGTGGTTAGGGAGCCGGACTCTTATCCAGGAATACTGGGTTTGATACCGCACTCCTCCATCATGCCGCCTGGGTGGCCTTGGGCTAGTCACAGCACTGTGTGTGGTCCTCATGTTCCATATCTTCTCTAATCCACCTTAAAGTCTTTTCTGAGGGCATTATTTTTATTTTTATTTTTTGCCTTATGTCGAAGTTCACAAATTACAAAAGGGGTTAGGAGCAGTAGGTGGCCCTCATGTTCTGGAGTCTCCCCTAATCCACCTTTTCTAGCACCAAATGTTTAAGAGACAAGGAGGGGCAGACTGGCAAGTGAACAGTCTCATCTCTAACTTACCTCAGAGTTGCCTCAGAGACGCATTTTTAGAAAGTTTTGTCAGCCATTTTGAGTCTCTTTAAATGAGTGAGGAAAGTGGGATGAAAAAGCCAACTCTTCTTCTCCTTCTCCTTCTCCTTCTCCACCTTTTTTAGGAGCCCCCTTTGATGGCACCAAATTCCACTTTGCTATGCCTCAAGAGCTAACCACCAGCCTTCATTTTGTAATTGTCCTTTCCCTGCCACGTCAGCTGGCACACCAACCTCGCTTGGGAACATCTCTAACTGAACCTAGGATCATCAGCATATTTAACATATGCTGCACCAGTGACATATCCCACTCACCCTTCAGCACCTCAGAGAAAATGCATTTTGGTGGAAATCTTTCCTGGATCGAGAGAGTAACCACAAACATGATCCCGCTCTAATCTCTCAAATTTCAAAAGTATGTGGTGACAAGAGAGAATAGGTAATTTTCTTTTAAAATGTCTGTTCCCAGCTGTATGGTGTACCTTAGATTGTAGAAGATCTCTGTACATGGCTTTGTCTAATGACATTAATATCCGGAGAAGCACAAACAAGGGGGGAAACCATTTCCATTCTTCAAGTAACCTAATTTGCACTTCATGGCTTAGAAGGTTAAAGCTAGGAGTTTGCAATGAGCTTTGATAACAATTTTGAGACGGACTTAAGCCAGATAAATAAATACACTCTCAAAGATATAGGGAATGCTGCCTCATATCTCAATAAAGAGTTATTTTTTCTCATTAAAAATATTTTTTTAAAAAAAATCTTTCCTTTGTATCTTATTGTCTTGGGAATAATGAATTCATCTACCCTAAAGACACACATTATTAGTTGACAAAGGAATTCCCCCATGCTGTGGCAAGTCATTTTTATGCATTAAGGCAGAAAATTTCATTACAGCTTCAATTCCACCTTCTGTTTTACCTTTACATTTCAAAATTATGAGCTCCGGGCTTCACTAAGTTCTGATTTTCATAGCTTATTGACTCAAAGTTAATAAACTTGGACAAGAGTAAGCTGGGTTTGATTTTTTTTTCCTAGCTCTTCTTAAAGGTTGGAGAGAATAGGGAGACCTCTACAAATGATTAAAATTCAATAATAGTTTATAAATAGCCCTCATGGTGTAATAGGCAAAGTAGGAGGCTGTGGACATAAAAGCTGGGTCATTTCTGCACTGTTAGATGGGAAAGGTGCATTGTTAACTAATGTTTACTAGCGCTCACACTTGCTAGCACTAGTACATGTTAGCCTAGCTCATGCACAACTGGAAACTTACCTGGGTCTAGTCACACATGCGATCCTCTGCAGGAAACCGCCATTTTGGTTGTGGTGCTCTGGGTGACAGGACATGCACCGGCACTATGGCAACACTGAGGACTGCTGTTCTTACTAGCTTCCCTTTCCTCTTAGGACCTTTTCATACTTAGGCAATTGGGACAGCCCTGTATGCTCTGGGATGCTGCATCTGCACACCACAGTGCTGCCTCGGTCCCAGAGCAGCCCAGAGTGTGCAAGGCCATCCCAGTCCTCTGAAGTTGTGGACCAAGAGCATCTTAAGACCCTCCTGGCATGCTCCCAGACATGGTGTTCATGCTACTTATTTGTGCCAACTCTGGAAGGGGTGAAACAGCTGCAGCTGCACAGTTGCGTACCAGATCAGATTCACTATAGCAATGGCCTGGTGCATGCCAGAAGGGCTAGTAGGTGAGTTGGGGATGGTGTGAAATGCTGGCCACAATCCATAAACCTAACTGCACTCACCAGCTTCCCATTCTTCCCTCCCATAGGAAGCCACAGACCTTTCCATAAGGTTAGTCAAAGAATTAAAAAAAAAAAAGATCCTTGCAGTTTTTCCATACTGAAACAAGGTACTCACAGGATCTTTCTGCACTCGGTCAGTAGACCAGCTTAATGGAGCCCCTGGAAGTCTCATCCACACTTCAAATCTGGCACAGTAACCCAATCCACATAGCATTACAGGTGGGTATACCAGAGCTGCTGTTCATGTGAAGACAGAACACCTAGTAGGTGCTTCAGCATACCATATCCATGTCTAGGTGCCTGACCAAAACAGCTTCCTCTGTCAGCAATGGAGATCAGGATCTTTCATTCCTGGCCTCCATTGTAGGGCTACAGTGCGCTGCCTGCAGTGTGGATGGTCATTGGAAGAGACGACCAGCAGCCTGACCCATCACAATCCAGGTCAAGGATTCCAGCACAGCACAGGATTACTCATGCCATTCAATCAGTGGCTTATTCATGCCAGTGTGTTCTTACAGTGGCAGCAACCCCGCAGCGGCCCCTGAGCCTCACCCCGCTGCAAGGTTTCACAGCAGGCTGGAAAGCAGCTGCTGCAGCCAAATGGGAGCCGCACCGCTGCGCCCGGAGCACATTCTGACAGCATGGTCCCTCCTTGGCAGGGAGCAGCTTTCTTCCCATTGATGTGTGCCTTGTATTGCAAGCATGCCTGGCAGCACAGCTCCCATTTGGCCACTACAGCAGCTCCTTTCCACCCCATGTCTCGTGGGCTGCTGCCATGGTGCGAGCACCTCCAGGGCATGGCCCCAAGGCTCACCCTGCCATAAGGCTTCACGGCAGGCTGAAAAGCAGCTGCTGCAGCCAAGCGGGAGCCATGCCACCATGCCTGGAGCACATTCTGGCAACATCGTCCCTCCTCAGCAGAGAGCTGCTTTCTTTCTGCCAATGTGCACCTCATATTGTGAGCACACCTGGCAGCGTAGCTTCCACTATTTATTTATTTATATTTAGATCCCGCCCCATACCCAAAGGTCTCTGGGCGGCTCACAACAGTTAAAAACGAACATATTAAAACTGTATCAAACTGTGCTAAAACCCATACAAAGTTTCAAATCCAGCATAATAATGATGATGATGATGATGATGATGATACAAAACCAGTTTAAAAAACAATAGTTTTTGCAGGGGGGAAGTGTAGAGGGCATTTAGCCAAAGGCCTCAGTGAAGAGGTGCATCTTCACCGCCTTCCTGAACATAAACAGAGAAGGGCCCTGACGCACCTCCAAGGGGAGGCCATTCCACAGCCTGGGGGCCACTACTGAAAAGGCCCTCTCCCTAGCTGCTGAAGGCAGTGGGATAACCAGGAGGGCCTCTCCTGCAGATCTTAAAAGGCCACAGCAACTGCTTTCCAGTCTGCTGCGAAGCCTTTCCTTCCCCCCATGCTCTCAGCTCCCGAAGCTCACAGCACCATGAGTCTACCAGGGGAAAGAAAGCAGCTCCCTGCCAAGGAGGGACCACACTGTCAGAACGTGCTCCAGGCGCATCCGGCGGTGTGGCTTCTGCTTGGCCAGCAGCTGCTTTCCAGCCCACCCCGAAAGGAGACTCGGAGTTGGATGAGGCTTTGGGGCTGTCCTTCTTCATGAGCCTTCAAGGAGCCAAAAAAACTTACCTCTTCAATTCCAGTGACTTATCCTCACTCCTCCGGCCTCACCCGAAAATGGCGGCAGCAACAGGGCCCAGGCACGTGAAGGAAAAGGAAGGAGGTGGAGCATATTGTTCCACCACTCAGCTTTCTCGGAGCAGCACTATCATTTAGCGATCATCCGGCAACCAAAGCAAACATGCTTTGAAGCGACAGAGTGAGCTCTTTAAGAATGTGAATCAGCTGATTGGTGGAACAAACTCTCCTTGCATTTAATGAAATTGCCCTCTCCTGATTGCCGCCCCACCCACCCCTTAAAGCGGCCATCCCTGCAGCAACCTCATTGTTTTGTTCACAGACTCCTACCAGCTGGCCCCCAGTGCCGTATTGTCTTCCATATTGGAGGTTTACCCAAGCCAAAGCATAGAATATTCTAAATAACCGATTCTGAAATAAATGCCCAGATGTGCCAGAAACACTTACATCATGTGCTTCCTCAGGAACGAAAGATCAATATTAGAAATAAACTGAAATGTGAACCAGCCCCAAGCTGTTATGATGGCCAAATAGAACAATTCCTCAGTGAGGTGGAATTGATTTTTCTTTTTTTCCTCTTATTTTTCCATGGACAGTTTTCCATATCTAAAAAAAAAAAAAACTATTGTTTTATAAAATTGCTAATAATCACCAGTATCATGTATAAGTACCAATAATATATAGACTGCAATTTGCATGATTCCATCAAAGCATTTTTGCTAGTACACACCTGACAAATTGGGGTCTGCCTCAATTAACGTGCCCCACTGATTCGCCATTGTGTGTTTTCACTCTGGGATGTTGACCTGAAGAGTTTATCCAAACGTCAGTAAAAGAACAGGTATCAAGTGAGGCACCCTCTGCAGAATCCTCACTCCAATCCAGTCAGCAGCTCCATCAAGCAGACATTGGGTAAGTGAGCTTCCCTTGAGCCAGTTGTGAGCCAGTTTGGTCTAGTGGTTAGGTAGCCGGACTTTTATCTGGGAGTACTGGGTTCGATTCCGCCCTCTCCCATGAAGCCAGCTGGGTGGCCCTGGGCTAGTCACAGCTCTCTTCTGAGCTCTCACAGCCCCACCTACCCCACAGGGTGTCTGCTGTTGGAAGGAGAACAGAAAGCTTTGTCAGCTACTTTGAGTCCCCTTAAATGGGTGAGAAAAGTGGGGTAGAAAAGCCAACTCTTCTTCTTCTTCTTCTTCTTCTTCTTCGAGTCCCTCTGTCTCCCACACTTTTTCTAAAGTTACATCTTTTGACTTTGCTTCCTGTACCACTTCTGATGTTCAGAGCACCCCCAAAGTTTCGCAGTAATAGTCTTTTTGCACTTTGCCTCCCCATCTCAGGGAAGAGAAGGAATGAAAGCCTCCACTCTCCATTTGGACTTTCTTGAACAGAAAGTCCACAAATAAAATGGATAGAAATGAAAAGGTGTGAGCAGTCAGGTCTGAAAATGGACTGAAACAGGTTTAAAGTGAAGGTGTGACCATGGCACTAATGAAAAAAGGGCCCTAATCAAATGCTTCACTGAAGTCCAGGAAAACCATCTTCATCACATTTCTACAATCAGCTAAGCAAATACCTGATCAAAATATGAGATTAAAATTATCTCAATTAAAATTGTCAGTCTGGAAATACTGGGTTTGATTCTGCCCTCTTCTGCAAAGGCAGCTGGGTGATATTGGACTAGTCACAGCTCCCTTCTGAGCTCTCACAGCCCCACCTACCTCACAAGGTGTTCTCTTATGGAGATAAGAATAGGAAGCTTGTCAGCTGCTTTGAGTCCCCTTAAATGGGTGAGAAAAGGGGTAGAAAAGCCAACTCTTCTTCTTCAATCCATGCTAGTGCCTAGGAAGTACTATTATGAGGTGTTTATGGATTAGTCACTTTAGAATCTCCTCTAAAAGTCTTCTTGGGCAGTTTGGGTATGGTCGTCCAGATCTCCCTCCTGAAGTTCTGCTCTCCTTTGGAATTGAGAATTGCATGTTTTCCCTGGGTTTTACTGAAGATAGCAGTGCTTTTGACAGTTCATCAGCATGTTCTACCTTTTAGAAGGCAGTTCATCTGGCCTAAGAAATCTGTACTCATTCAGGGTATAAAGGCATTCCCTGGCCATCTGTCTTTCATTCTGAAACTACAATCATGAGCCAACCATCTGTTCCTCATTTTCAACTGGTGGAATTCGTATTCTTGTTGGAGAAGACGAAGTAAAACAAGCACCTGAGAAGTTCTGTATCTTCCTTGTCATCTCATGGACTATTGCTTAATACACCCGCCTTTCACTTATATCACTTCTTCAGATAGCATCTAGGGATGTGCACAAATATTCGTGCAATTTGAAATTCATGCGAATGCATACGAATTTCAGCATTCACAGTAGAATTGCCACATTCACCCGTGCATTGAATGGATCCAGCCTTCATTGAGGCTTCTATGGATATTGGATCTGGCCACCCCCAACCTCCCACCCCCTCTGACCACACACCACTACCACATCCTCCACTACCATTTGCATGCTGTTCCAAGGTCCACACACACCTCCAAAATTCCTATGTGGGCCTCAGAGCAGTGTGCGAATGACAGCGGAGGCCCACCTCCACCCTACCACTCTCCTTGGCTATGCTCCCTTACCCCCATGGAGGCCATGCCCACGTTCTCCACATCCTCCACTGTCATTTGTGCACTGCTCTGAGACCCACATAAGCCTTCTGGGGGTGCATGCATACCTCCTCTGTCTGGAAATCATGGGAAATCTCACAAGATTTCCTGCAATTCCCAGATGGGGGAGGTGCTTGTGAACCTCAGGAAGGCCTACTTGGGCCTCAGAAGGATGTACAATGGTGGTGGCAGCAGTGAGTAGGAAGGCAAGGAGGGACATCAGATGTTTCTACACAAAGCCAAAGCTCCCCACATTCATAGGAGGGGGATTCACATGCACTGTGCTTTAACCCTCTTGACATCTTCTCCACAATTCTTGACAACCTCTCTATACACTGCTTTGGTGATCTCTCTCTTCTAGTTACCAGAAGCTTCTCTTTTGGTTTTTAGATCATTAGTAGCTTTTCTGTGCAGCCAGATTAGTTGCTTCTACTATCATCTGTTTTTATTCCTTGTGGAAATGTTACAGAATGTGCTTAAGTACATCTTTTTCAGTGCGGTTCCAATTTTTCTTGTGCTCCTTTTCCTACTAGATTTTCCTTCTACAAACACTTATTTATCATTGCTGTGATTTGATTAAGATGACCTTTCCTGAAGCCCTAGGTACACATTAAATTGTACTTGAGTTTGGTTTTCTGTACAGTCATAAACTCCAAAAAAAAAATAACAATCAGTGTTCATCATCCTTCCCCCACATCAATTAAGCCTAATATGGGTTCTTTGCACGAAAAGCCATCCCCCCCCCCCAAAGTGCAGCTATTGGGGCTTAGGTGGATACCTAGGGGACTGTTCTGGGGCAATGTTGTGATTGCCATACATATCCAGAGGAAACTCAACACAGCCTGGGGATATTGAAGTGCTATTTCACAGTATTGCTATTTCAGAAAACCAGCTCTCCACCCAAAACAACTTATATTGTCTGGATGCTTGTTTTTGGAACAGGCTTTGAAGAAAAAGCTGCCAATACATGTGCAGGGCCAAAACTAGCCTGGAAATGGCCTCTATTCATGCACAGGAATGGCAACTGCAGGTTTCTGGGTATTTCACACCAATGAAATATCCAGAAGTCTGTGCCATGCCATTGCAGGATCAAGTGGAATGTGCACGAAAATCCAATCAAATGTGCCAAATTTCAGCAGTCAAACTCAGACAGAATGTCCCAAAATTCAAATGTAAACATTCAAATTGAATTTTGAACTTTGGATCTATTCGTTCAAATTATCTGAACATTCATATGTATATGGATTTGTACACAATGCGTACCTGAAGATCCACATCTTTCCCACTGGACACACATTACTCCAGTATTAAAAGAATTGCACTGGCTGCCAATTTACTACCGGGCCCAATTCAAGGTGTTAACTTTAACTTATAAGGCCCTAAATGACTTGGGCCCCAAATATCTAAAGGAACGCCTTCTCCCATACTGACCTGCCCATGCCTTAAGATCCAATAAAGAGGCCCTCCTGGTTGTCCCGCCACCTTCGATAGTGAGGCTGGTGGGCACCCGGGCGCGAGCTTTTTCTGCAGTGGCCCCAAGAATGTGGAATGGCCTCCCCCTCGAGGTGCGCCATGCCCCCTCCTTATATTTATTTAGGAGGGCCTTAAAGACACACCTGTTTACCTCGGCCTTTGGTTAAGGATTTATTTTCCCTCCCCAGCTATAATGGTATCATTTTAATGCACTACGGAGTGCACGGTTTTAAATTTGTTGAATCTTGAGATGTTTTTAAGATGTTTTTGAGTGTGCATCTTGTTTTATTTGTGTTTCATTTTAATCTGTATCTGCTCTTAATTTGTATCTTGTTTTAATTCATTTTTACCTGTTGTAACCCGCCCAGAGACCTTTGGGTATGGGCAGGATAGAAATGTAAATAAATAAAAATCCGTACTCATTTGTACAGATCTACAGGATGCAAACGGGTTGCATACGGGACAACTACAGGATGCATACGGGTGTGTATGGATATGTACGGATGCGGGGAAGATGCATACGTGCACATATGAATGTTATTGACATTCATATGTGCAGATTTGAATTTAAAAAATTGAACAAATAGATTCGAATTTGGTAAATACAAATCGAATCTTGTTAAATTCAAGTTTAAAAGATTCAAATCGGATTGGATTTTCAGGTATTCAATTTGATTTGAATAGAATGTCAAAACACATCTGTGCACATCTCTTGGATCAAGTGCCCAGGTGCATAAGGGTCTGGTTCTTCCCATGATTTCATCCTGCATCTAGTAGAGACAGCGAGAGACAATAGCAGCTTCCAAACAATATCCCACATTTTCTTTGTTGCTTCTGGAGGCAACCTGAGTCTTCCATAGTTATCATAATGAAGTCAAGAGTAGCTTATCACCTTGTTTCTTTCCCTTATCTCAGAAAGAGAAAGTTGCCAGAAAAAAAAAAAAGTTGTGATGAATTTCCTTTCCCGCCAGGACTCTTCTTGGCAGCTCCTCAGCACATAATCAAGACAAATAAAGTCACCCATTATTATTAGTTCAAGTATTGAAAAAAAAATAATTAAGAAAAAAGATTTCAGCAATTTGTTTTTGGAAAGCTTTTGCTACTTCTCTTTGGTTAAGCAGGCTGCAGTGGCAGCAATCACAGGTTTTTGTTTTTTTCTCTATTTGTTGTTTTCTTCCCCATGTATTTTAACCCAGATACTCTCCAAAGTGCAATCAATTTCATTCTCTTGGATTTCTGAGCAGGTGTGAGCCTTTCTACACATCTTGTGTCTCCTTCCTGATTTTTTTTTCCCCTTGCACTTACTGGAAGCTATATCCTTCCGCGGCTACATTTAGTCAAAAGAAGCATCCAAGAGAGTCTCAATTACTCCCACTGAATAATGTTTAATCTGCTTGCATTAAGAATTGGAACCCATCTTGTTTATATTCCAAAGATCAAGCAGGGCTGTGGAGTTGGAGTCAGAAGCAATTCTTGGGTTACTGGAGCTCAAGTCAGTAAAAATGCACCAACTCTAACTCCTAATGAATTTGAATTGTAAGTTATATAAGTAATATGTTTGCCAGCCACGGCACGTGGGTAGGACTTGTAATAAAACACTTAGGCTGCATCCCCCAAAGGACTTATTAGCCTCTCTAGTCTCCCTCTACTGTCACTCTATTCAAACGGACTTTACAAGTGCCATGCACTTCTGGAATAAGCGTCTGTATGAGGCTCAGAAAAATGTGCATTTTAAACGTACCTTCCGTCCCCACGGAAGCGTGTTTTCTTTCCCTGCATCTTTTTCTCCCCGCCCCCTCTCTTGTTCAAAGGAAAAATAGCCATCGGTTCTCTGTTCATCCCCAGATCTCTGTTCCCCAAAATGGCTTCCCATCCCGGCTGCAGCCATCAGCCGGGCAATCCTTTGCTCGTTCACTCTTAGCACTTTCACAGAACACTGTCAAAATCCTCCCGGTAGAGCAGCAGTGACTTTAAATACACCCACTTCATGCCTGATAACAATGTTGCAATCCATCCACTTCACACCTGATAACACTTTACACCTGATAACAATGTTGCAATTCTCCGCAATTCTGACTCTTTGCAAGTTCTGTGCTTTAGAAAGGGAAGGAAGGGAAGCTGCTGCAGTTATGGCTGTGTGTGCAGGCAGCAGTCCCTGCCCCTTTTACCACAGAGCATCCTCAAGGTAAATGCTGCGAGCAAAACCTGCGACTTCAAAAAAGAGCAATGAAAGTCTTCTTTAAAGGGCACGTATTTTGTCGCGGGTTTTCCTGCTTTTGTAGCTATGGAAGCCCTGGCATGGGGGTGCTCAGAGGCAAAAGAAGATTTTTAGCACACTTTAAATTGCTTGGGGATGCACCCTTAAAGTTTTATAAAACAGCACTGAATTTAAGTTGGATCATACTAGATCATCTGCCTTGGATAGACTTTGAACTATAGGAAAAAAATAGGAGAGAAGCAAAGGAGCTCTGGTGGTATAGTGGTATTGTTGCCGGCTTGAAAGTTGTTGTTAAAGAGGGGACGTGATTGAAGTATATAAAATCATGCACAGTGTGGAAAAGGTGGCTCTTTATTGCACAACACTAGAACCTGGGGGCTGTCTATGAAGCTGATGGGTAGGAGAGTCAGATCAGACAAGGGGAAGTATTTCTTCTCCCAGAGGGTCATCGGTTTATGGAATTTGCTTCCAGAAGAAGTGGTAACAGCAGCCAGCCTAGATGGCTCTAAAAAAGGGTTGCATAAATTCATGCATGGCAAGGCTACCACAAAGGATATTTAGGTACATCATCCATGTTGGGTAGAGAGGCAGAATGCCTCTAAGGCAGTTTAAGGTTTTGCTCTTGTCTTCTGCTTGAGATGTCCATAAGCAATTGGTGGGCCAGGATGCTGGACTAGACGGGCTGTAGGCCTGATCCAGCAGGCTCCTCTTGCATTCTTATGTTTTTAAATAAAATCCATTCTGTGTAAAACCGTCAATCAAGGTCTCCAGCTGTTTCCTGATTCAGCATGTAAATATTAAAAATATTAAAAACACAGCATTTGGGGGAATCCATTCGATCCTTAAAAAATGAACAGATAACATCTGCTGGCTATTGCTTCAATGTAACAGTACTCAGTCACTTACATTTGAGGAAAAGGTATAGCAATACGTTATGCTCCGATTCAGAACAAATTACCTATTTTCAGGGTCTTATGCTTTACAAGGCTTTTAAAGCAATTGGCTTAAAATTTGAAACACTTATTTCATAGTTTCACACTTACGGTATATCAATTTGGGCACTGTGGTGTCTGACTTAGTTATTCAATTTAAATTCCAGCCTTACAGAAACTCACAGTAATGTGGGGGGGAGGAGTGTGTGGAAAGACTTTTACCTTATACTTAGCAACCATAGGACAAAATAAATAAATTTGAAGATAGTTTGGCATGTGCTTCTTCCATGTGCTTGAAGTGATTGCTTATTTAGCCATTCATGGTGATTGGCTTTCTGGCCAATTCCAAGAGTTTCTGAGCAATGCTCATAAAAGTGATAACATAGGAATAATGTAATTTTTTAAAAAAAAATTAAATATGCTATTAAGTCTGCCTCCTGTTTATGAGTATTATAAACAGAAGGTGGAATAGGTGTGGAACAAGGGAGTATATATGCACCTATGGTGGGAATGTGAGATTTAACAAAAATTGGCGACTGAAATGAAAGAGGAATCTCAATAGATTAAGTAATCAGCTGACAAAATGTGACAAGGAAAAGTGAGTGATATCATGGGTAGAGGAAGGGAGCCAGAGGTTAAAAGGTTAATAGAGGTACTTGTTATAGTGGCTCAATCTATGACTGTATGGGGCTGGAAAAACTGCCAAATGGGATTTAAATGGATGGTTGCATTGTGCAATTGATTTTCTGAAGTGGTATGTATTAGACCAAAGGAAAATGTTGTTTGAAGGTAATATGGTAAAGCAAGGAATAAATTGCTCACAATTAGTGAATTATGTTAAGCAGAAAATGAGGAACAAACAGATATTAAATTAACACTCTGGGGGTGAATTCCCATTACAAGCTTAAAACAGTTTTGAAACGGTTTCGATCCTCACAGTCCCCAAGCCAGGTTGGCTTAACACGCTTTCCGCGTGTTAAATCGCCCCAAAGCGTCGTACATGTTAACACTCATTTCAACAGGTCTCGCTCCAGTTCGTGCATTTGAAACATTTTACATTTCTTACTGTGGGAACCGTACCGTTTTAGTGGGATGAGAATGCATGTTTAGGGTTTCCCTCCCCCAATAGCTTGCTTCCAAAGATAGTGATTTCATTGTAAAAATCCACCCCTTACAGCAGCCGCTACACTGTAGCAATCCACCCACTTCACATCTGATAACAATGTTGCAATTTTGTGCAATTCTGGAAGTTCTGACCTTTAGAAAGGGAAAAGAAAGTAAAGCAGCTGCAGGTTCTGGGAGATGTGTGAATGTTTTTAAGGTTATGGCGGTGAGCGGGCAAAGGGGGCTTGAGTTGCCACTACTGCTGTGTGCCCTGGGCAATGGGGAGAGGAGGGGGAAGAATCCTCCATCCAGGCAAGCGGCAGCCACCCAGCCACCCAGCTAGGCTGCCTGATGGGGTCCCTTATGGGTGACACATTCATGCCAGGAGGAAGAGGGCAGGGCAGCCCCGAAAAGCAGCTTTTAGAAAGTAGCCACTTGAGTCCCCCCTTGAGTCACGTACACCACATACGACCCTCAGAATCCGGATTGAACACGATTAAGTTGAAAGTAATGGGATCAGGCAAATTCCCCTTTCGCTGTAACAAATCTATCTCCTTTCTGATTGGATGCCATTATGTCATTCAATGGAAGTGATGGTGTGTATGGATGGTGCCCCATGAACTCTGCACATGCTGATTGGCTGAAGGAAAGACTGGATGCCACCCACCTCAGCACAGTTCAGTCTCCTTTAGCTCACCACCCCCACTCACACTTGAGGAAGTGAAGATGTTCTGAGATGCCAGGACAGGCTGAGTCCTCCTCAGAAAATGAGAACTACGGTTAAGGCAATCTTACAGGGGTAGCCCAGCTTGGAAAACCAGTAACACAATCTGAAGACAGTCAGAGGTCATCCTAAACTACTTGTGTGATCAGGGCCATGGAGAGATGTTGCCTGCTATGTCCTTATTGGTAAGCAAAATGAGAACTTAGCTGCATTGGGAGTGTTCTGGAATCAGCTGAGGAAGCCAGAAGGATGTCCACACTTTTTGGCAGCAGGCAATGCAAGTAGCAGAGAAGGGTATCCATTTTCTTGCATGCACCTTCCACAAACTACCCACCCGTCCCTGAGTCCTGGAGGACAACATCATAACAGGCATTATGTGGATGCTCTGGTGTGAAGCTGAGTTCTGCATCCAGTTGAAGGAAGGAGATGTTTATCATCAATGGGCTAAAATTAAAGCTATGAGAAAGAAGGAAGATAGCCCTCTGGAGAAATTTCAGTAGATTTAATGAACCTTTCTCATGTTCCTCACAAATTTCCTCAGGCATTAATTGGCATTTGGGTCACACTGATTAAACAGCAAATGTGCCTGCACATGGCACTCTTCTCTGACACTGTTTTCCGTCCACAGGAGATTCTCATTCCAGATTGTCACACCATCAGAGTCCTAACACCAAGCAGTTCCAGCTGGTAGGGCTGCATGAGGAACATCTGTCAAAGCAACCAGACACTATTCTCTCTCCTCCCAGCCTGCAGGGCAGCCACCAAATGTGCCAGCTCACAGAGGCCTCTTTATCTTGTTATACCACTAACAGCCTGTCAATACAGATAGAAAAGAGACATGGCTATTCTCGTGCTTTGTTTTGCCTTTTTTAAGGCATGGCTCCAATCAGGCTCTTTGCTAACAGTTGCATACTTGACTAAGCCACTCTCAGGCCTGGCGCCAAAGTGTCATCTCATGGGAACACTCCCCATTTTCAGCCATCCTGGGATTGAGATAATGAAGCCATCTATCAAGTTGGAGTTGTACTGGGCTAGGAAGCTTCCCTTTCTGGCTTGACCTTGGTTTCTCGTATGCTCCTTTCAAAGCTTTGATGGATATTGTTAGCTCTAATCATTCCCTCAAGGTTGTACGCATCTATTTTGTCCCATAGATTGGAAGAACAACATCATTTGTATCCTTCACATTACATAGCTTTTTGCCATGCATTGAAATCTTCCTACACACGGCTCCATCATAACGGCTTGGTCTGATATGTCACGTTCTCTAAACACAAATGCTTAAAAACAAAACAGGGATGAATATTTTAGAAACAATAACAGAAAGAATGGCAAGGCTGTGTGAAGAGCTTCACATCTCCTATTATTTTCAAGGTGTGCTCTCACCTGAGCTGTTTAAAACTGTTGTAAAAATGAAAAAAAAAACACTTCCAAAAATGCATTGGGGAAAACTATTCTTTTTCATCCCCATCCTTTGCCCACCCCTCTATCCCCACTGGGTTTGATCTGATGATGTGGCCAAGGACGGGGAATCCCAACCCCCTCCCTCCTGCTTTTGCTGCCCCTGTTTGATTCCCACAGACCTCCATAGAATCATGATTTGTTAAAAAAAGGGGGGGAGGATCTCAGTTGCCAGGAGCAAGACTTGAGTTCACTTCAGGAGTAAAATTGCCTGCTTCTGGCCATTTGTTAAGGCGGTGTCCTATCCCAGCAGCACTGGCTGGTATACACACACACACACACACACCATAAACTCATCTGGCGGCAGGACTGGCGGGAACACACACTGGAGGCACCTCCTTTGACTTGCTGAGCTCAGCAGATCACATGTGTATCAGTGGCTTAATAGTAAAGCTTATCTGCAGTGAGGTGAAGGAGCTATTTTCTCTTCTCCACACAAGCGAAAGGCCAGTTTGCTGCCGTCATTCACTGTTTGCTTCTCCCCGCAGAAAGAAGGAAGAAGGGGAGGTGGAGCAGTTACTTTAACTATTATTGTTGATGCATAGTTTGGGGAATTTCACAGGTCCTGTTCACACTTACCACAGGGGGACAATCTGGGACAATGCAGATCACACTGTCCGCACACTGTGGTTTTCCTGTTTCAGTACATCTGGAAGTGTCCCAGAGGGTCTCCGAGTCCCCACTTTCTCAAACAGCCACTTCTGCCAGACTCCTGGATACATAGGGACTTTTGAAATCCATGGTGTATGAATTTAATACATAATCTCTCTTAAGTTGATGTGTCTTTCCTTAAGGTCCTTGGTCATGCAAAATAAAGACGGGAAAGTCCAGATTGTGCTTTTCAGAAGTCATCCTATTTAAGGCTGTGGTCACACTTTGCTGAAATATTTGGTTTTATTAGGAAGCTAGACTCAATATGTACTAACTCTGATCACACCAAATACCTGATAATCCTTCCCCAGTTCATCTTCAGTTTGGATTGCAATGCTCGCATCTTTCTGTTCCCATCCTGAGATCTCCACCCCTCTCCACCATCACAACACCCCCTGCGCTCTCATAGGATAAAGGTTCTGTGATCAAGAGCATGTAATCACATGTTGGGTTAATTCATGCAGCATCCACCCATTCTACGTAGTAGGGTTCATGTTGGAAACACGGCATTTCATGTGTGTATGAGAGAGACAGAGAAGTCAGCCTAACCTGGCAAAAGGGGGCAGAGCTTAGCCTTCTCTCAGGTTTATTTAGTCACTTGGTTTATTATTGAGATAGCTGAGAACAGATCAGTCTGTACTATGTTATTCCTGTTGCGTTTTAAGTAAAGTTAACTTTTACTTTCACTAGTCTTTTGAGTGGTTCATTTTGGGGATCACTGAAGAGTCTTACTCTGCAAACTCTGGGAAATCACACAAGTCTCCGTGATCACACCAAAAAGAAAAAAAGAAAATGGATTAACACTCTATATAACTCTGTAAAAATCAGGACTCAAGAAAGTACAACTGAAGGGAGGAAAGCCCACAAATAAAATGGATAGGACCAAAAAGGTGTGAGCAGTGGTGGCCAAAGATGGACTGAAGGAGGATTAAATGAAGGTGTGGCCAATGACCAGAACAGTTTTAACTGAAGCACAGTTTGGTTTCCCATAATGTCTCTGTAAGAATGTGTGTGTTTGGTAAATATATGTAATGCTTCCCATTTTCTTCTTGTCAACACAGGAGAGTTTCTTTTCTTTTTTATTTCCTTGCACTTGTAAATTACTTCTGTAAACTTCACAACGATCCTGTAAGGTAGATCAATACTTTATTATCAGTTGATTCTTTTAAAAAAAAATCATCCACACTTTTCATACTCAGCAATCTGTAGTTCTCCAGATATTCCTGAAAAGACTCCATCATTCCACTCCCATTGGGGCTGGCACAGAATGCCGGGAACAATTGAGAACCTCTGCTTTGGTTTATGAGATGAATCACCAAGCCTTCTCTTGTGGCCTAGGCTCTAGAAATGCTGTCACTAGAAGATATTAATACAGTGATATCAAATATATTACAATACTTGATAATCACTCAGTAGCTGCCAACTGTAGTTAAAATGGGGTGTTAGACTAAAACAGTATCTTCATTGTGCTGTACATATCAGTTCCCGTGGGGAAAGTAAACCATGTACAAATGTGTTTTTCAAAGAGTCATTAAATGCTTCATATTTTGAAACAACCATGGAGAACTCAGTATTGGGTACCTGACATATTCTGCATGAAGGGGTGAAAAAGCCATTTAAAGATCAGACTTTTTTCTCTCAAAAAATGATGTGTCCTATTTCATGGGAGTAGCATCTAAAGAAAGCTATTAAATGGGAAGAGAGAGAAAATTCACCCAGATTTGTTTACTCTAGGTATATGTCAGCAGTCTGAGTTTTGCTAGTTATTTACTTCTGCAATTTCTTTATAGCTGAAAGCCACCCAGAAGCACATTTAGAATGGAGGCCCTATTCTCACTCCAGCCCATAGTGCATAATTAGGCAACTTCTGGGGAAGAACATCTGCATCTTGAGGAGACTGATACAGCCTCCAGCACCCCCTGCCTTCCCAGAAGTTCCCTAATTATGCACTAGGTGCTCCACACCAATTCCTTACCTGGCATGTCCAGCAGTGAGCATCTGCACCTTTCCCAGTGCTCTGGGGTCATCTGAGGTCCCATGCAAGTACACAGGCACCTGGGACAACCATAGATGCAACTGCACCTGTGCATGCACAGAGTATCTGCATCATCATAGCAATGGCACAAACACATGCACAGTCGCGCAGGGTGTTGCAAACAAAATGGCGGTGCCCAGAAGAGGACTGGCCCAGGATCAGTCACAGGTGAGTGACCAATCACGCAACTTGGGCTGTAAGAAACTAGTGGTTGCAAGTGCGAACACCAGTCAACATTGGGTGATTACACCCCTTTCCCATCCAGCAGATGGGAAGGGAAGTGCAAAATCACCCAAAAACAAATACAATTGCCTTTAAGGACTTCTCCATGTAGCATGGGTTACTCAGTGACTCACTGGTCTGAATCACTAGCCCAGTCCCAGGAATTTCTAGCCTGGCCTCTGAAGTTGCCAGCCGAGGCTGTTTTGGCCAGGTGATGCTTCTGGATGCCTAACAAATGGCACTGGGCATCATAGTGCTGGTATACCAACCCACCAGCTGATAAGCTGCTCATGCACAGACTGTCAGAATCGCCACTTAGGGGTCCAGAACTCATGACCTCAGAAAAAAAGACACATAACTGCTCACAACAGGTTCTTCCATCTATTGTGGATACCAGAAGACAAAGGAATTAGGTCAGTGATGGCCAACCTATGACACGCGTGTCACAGGTGACACACCAAGCCCTTTTAGGTGGCACACATGGTCACCTTGGCACTTGGGTGTGTAGTGCTTGCTTGTTCTTGAAGTGTATGAAATATCAACTTTCAATTGAAGATTTAGCAAATGTGAATAATTATTTGTTTTTGCTTTTAATAAAATACATATATCAAAAATATAACTTTTTTACTAGAGCCACAAATATCACAAAATTATGGATATTTCTAGATGTGACACAGCACCCGAGTTAAGCTAGGTTTTCTTGCGAATTTTGACACACCAAGCTCAAAAAGTTCACCATCACTGAATTAGGTGCAGGCAAGACTATTTTACTGAAACACTGTCACACAGATTCAGCCCTCTGCTTTCTCCTCAAGGACTAGTGCTTCCCCAGGGGAGGCAGCCATGGAAAAGCCGAGTCAAATAGGAATGCAAACAGGCAAGGCCTTGTCTCAGAAAGAATTGAAGATGGACATGCAGTGATCCTTACACAAATAGCACATTTTGGTATACCAGCTGGTAGACTCTGTGGACCACTTAGAAGTGATCCATACTTGGAGTGGGCTATAATGTACCTAGTAATAGGCTAGGTGTGCATTCCAAACACCCGACCCTAATGGCAGTGATTCACACTCTGACAGTGCCTAGTAAAGCTCTGGCTAAGCTTCAAATGCTTTGGGCATCTTTAAGTGAAGATGCCCAAAACATTCCAGAATTGCCCCACCCTGGGATGGGAGGCAAAGTGCAAAAAGGCCCACTGAGTCTCATCTAAGGAGAGAAAAATAGAGAAATTGTGACTGTTATCACAAAAACATAAACCTTAATAAAAGGACCCTCATCTGGATGCAGGCATGTTTATCAAACAGGCAAGTAAAATCAAATTTTTCAGTCACCTTTTCCTCTCTGTAACTTGATTTATGGGAAGTCAACTGCCTCTAATCTGCTAGTTCCTTCCAGCTATCTTTTGACTGTTACTGAGCAGAATTTGATGTTCTAGTAAAGAGAACATCAGAAAAGGAAATCCCGTTTCATTTTCTATCACTGTAACAAAGATAACAAATGCTTGTCAGATGTTATCCTCCTCTGTGCATCCGCTGCAGCAGTTTGGAAAGATAAGGACCCAGTCAGAAAGTATGAGTTCACAAAAGAGGAGATGATTTCATAGTCAGTGAACAAGGTGACAAAGGTAACAGATTGATTTTGGCTCAAAAACAGTTCATGCCTGTTCTATTTTTTGCATAAGTCACAATTTTCTCTGGAAAAGCTGGAGGTTGGCATTACTCTCCTGATTTTCATTTTATCTTCATAGCAACTCTGCAAAGTGAAATATTCTGTGAATACTATCCATTTAGCTTCCAAAATCAGCTGGGAATCAGAACCCCAGTTTCCCAGGATGCAACACTTTAGATACTTCCCTATGAAGCAGTAGCCCCAGAGGATGATGGGAGGAAAGTGAGGCTCTGGTTAGAAGCCTCACCTTGATTTTCTGGAATTAGAATTTGGTCCATTATGGGCGCATCTCCATGGTCTCTTTTTGCTTCTCTCTTGCATCGGATTTTACAAATGCGGGTTGTAATTTAAAATAAAGCTTCCCCATGTGGTTTGGGGCAACACAGATTTAAAACGTACTTTCCTGTCCCCATGCAAGCTGCTTTTTGTGAGCCCGCATCTTTCTCCCCACCCATCCCCCGCCCACTGCAGCGATGACAGGCAAAAACCTCAATTGAACCTCCACAACACAACATGATCATCCCTTTACTTGGCTGCAAAGAGTTAACTGAAAGCAGCTAGCTCTCTCCATAACTAATGCTTGTAGCATAACTGAAAGCAGCTCACTCCCTGCAGCTGCCTGTGCCCAGAAACTGCCTGGCGAACTCTTGCTTTCATATTATTGGGAGGGGAGAGAAATTCTGTGCTTGCTATCAGGGGAAAGTGATACTAATTATCTTAACAATGGAGGGGGAAGCAGCTATTTTCACACATACACTTTTCCCTGACAGCAAGCACAGAAACTCTGTTTGTGCTCTAAAATGGAATGGAGGGAGGCTGGATGTGGCAGCTGGCTGGCTGACAGGCTGCAGGGAGCTATCTGCTTTTAGTTATGCTTTTCACTATGTTACAAGCATTGGTTATGCTTTTAACTCTTGGCAGCCAAGGAAAGGAGTGTTTTCACACACACACGTAAAGAGCAAGAAAGATTAATGTACCCAGAAAGACATTTTAAAGCAGTGATGGCGAACGTTTTGAGCTCAGTGTGTCAAAATTCACAAGAAAACCTAGCTTAACTTGGGTGCTGTGTCACATCTAGAAATATCTATAATTTTGTGATATTTGTAGCTTTTGTAAAAAAGTTATATTTTTGATATGTGTATTTTATTAAAAGCAAAAACAAATCATTCTTTACATTAGGGACTTTTGTGCTGAATTTTGTTTGCTAATATTCAGTTGAAAGTTGGTATTTCGTACATTTCAAGAACAAGCAAGCACTACATGCCCAGGTGCCAGGGTGACCATGTGTTTCACCCAAAAGGGCTTGGCGTGTCACCTGTGACACTCGTGTCATAGGTTGGCCATCACTGCTTTAAAGAAATTCATGTGCGTCTCCATGCTCCCAGGATAATCCGTGGTTTCCCCCAATGTCAGATGTAGTACTGTTTAAAAGGGTGTGTGTGGTTCTGCCATGGATTTTCCTCCTTTGCGCCTGATGTAGCCCGGAGTAAAGCTATGCATGGACATGCTCCGAGGCAAAACAAGCTTAAATTTGGAGTATGTTTGGCATGGAGACGCACCCTATAGGTTGAAATGACTCCAGTGAGATCCAAAACAAAACTTCCAACTAGATCCTCATTCCAGCTCTATTATCTCACAAATAATAATATATTGGTCACCACATATACTGCTTAAATGACCCAGCAAGGAATTCCCTTTGTACTTATCTACCAATATTATCTAAGTTCACTATGGGAAAAGCATCCTAAATTTGAAACAAGTTTGAATTTAGTATAGATCTCAGGCAGTGGCCACACCCACCTTCACTCTAAATCTTCTGGGTCATGGTCACACCTTCACTTCAAACCTTCTTCAGTCTAACATGAGGTCTGACTGCTAACACTTTTTCATTTCTATCCTCTCTCTCTCTCTCTCTCTCTCTCTCTCTGTGTGTGTGTGTGTGTGTGTGTACTTTCCACACTCTGTATGGCCTTTCTGAATGGAAAGTCCACAAATAAAATGGATAGAAATGAAAAGGTGTGAGCAGTCAGACCTGAGGATGGACTGAAGAAGGTTTACACACCCAAGTTTCTTGGACTACAAGTTGTTGAATCCTGCCCCAAACCTTCTGCCACAATTCCTCATGTTCCCTGTGATTTGAAAATGTTAAATTGTAGGAACACTTAAGTCATCGCTGTACCAAACCATGCAGGCAGGTAAAGGGTTTTTTTTCCTACTGATATTCTTTCTAATCAGCTACTTCTTGCATAAAAAGCCAGTTATTTGTGCATAAATCAAAGCAAACTGGGAATATGAGTCCCTTCTCTATAAAGTAGAGTTTACTGCTGCATATTAGTCTGAAACATCCCGCAACCGATGGCTCTGTTGGCTGCTCTTCTGCAAATGATGTTCTAAATCACCAAGCATGGCAGAGATCTCTCTGCTTCAGCTTTATATATTTCCCAGCCATAGAGACAGGTTTTTCATTTCAGATCATGTTGATGACTGTAGGCGATGAAGCTATGACTTACAGTATAATTCCATCCTTTGCCCCCTCCTCCACAGACTTTAACTTAAGATGGAGACCCTACTCTTTAAATCACAGTTTTACATCTATCTGTTTATCTGTCTGTCTATCTGTCTATTTAAACATATATATATATACACACAGAGAGAGAGAGAGGGGGGGGGGGTGAAATTTGCACTTTGCCTCCATGCCCTAGGAGGTAAAGTGCTAGAATGTTCCAGCCATCCGAACTTGCAAATGGTTAGATCATTCAAAACCTATTCTAAGTGTGAATGGCTGCCATTACAGCAGCCATCGTGGGATCCCACCAAAAGTGCCAGCGCACCTGCTCAGCACCATTTCCAGGATGAGCAAGTGATGCAGTGCTTGATCACACATGCGCGGTCTGTCACCATGCTCCCCAGGAACTCTTCCACCCAGAAGAGGTGCAAGTGGGAGCATGCTGGGCTATCTCAGCTCAGAGGCTATTATAGATGATAATATATATCCAACAATACAGGTGGGGGGGCCATGAATTATTGAATGTTATGAAACTGGTCTTAAGATAATGAGAAAATAGATATAATGGTACCATCTATCCAAGGGGGGGAGGGAAGGGTGGGTGGATATAATAATGTGTAAATAAACACCAGGATATATTGATCACAAGAATGATATATTAATGTAAATAGTATTGACTGGTTTGTATTCTTGGTTTGTATTTATGTGTTAATCTATGTGTTAATGTATGTGAAAATGTGAATAAAATGTTTAAAAAATAAAAAATAATTAGTGAATGTAAATTTTAACTGGTAAAGTACCAACTTAAAGGCAGTTTCCCAAGCAATTTCTAAGTTCTCGCCTTTCTTTCAAAGAAACAGGTTCTCCTCTCTAAGTGGTAGAAAGAACAAGTGAGGGTTCCTTTTTTGACAAATGCTGTAACCCAAGGCTGCGTCTACACACAGTAAAAATGTGGCTTGAAAGCAGCTTAGAGATGGTAGTAGCATCCACATACTAGTGCTGCATTAAAGGTCAGAAAATGCACTTTTTAAAGTCTTTAATGTGGATCAGAGGTGGGATGGAAACACTACTGTTTGCATGCTTTACCCTCTAAGGGTACATCCCCATGGAGTTTTTTTTAAAAGCGGGGTGGAAGCGAGACAGCTTAATGCAAATCTTAATACACTTGCGAAGTGAGGCTTTTTTAACACGTATTGTCTCACATGCAGCCTGTATTAGGGCTTTGCATGGAGACACTCCCGAGGCAAAGCAGGATTAAATTTGGAATAAAAATGGCATGGAGACAGGCCCTAAGCCTCTTTCAAGCCCTGTTTTTTGTGTGTGCAGATGCAGCCTGAGTCAAGTTCTCCAGAGGCAGAGGAAGGTGCTACAACCCTTTTTGCATTAAAGGGTTTGTTTAAACCATATTTTAGGACCTTCAGGTAATGGACAGGAGACAAATGTCATACATACATACATACATACATACATACATACATACATACATACATACATACATACATACATACATACATACATACATACATACATACATACATACATACATACATACATACATACATACATACATACTGGGAATACATTCCGGCTTCTACTGTGGATACCTGAAACTGTGGATAATCACAAAGAGGCCTACTGGTTTTGGGGTCATGCAACCCCAGAACCAGAAGTGCATTTCTGGAGCCTATTCGCACTTGGCTTTATTCTGAAATATATCCTGGAATAGGGACTTGCTGTCCATATGCTAGTGCCGGCTTCAGCAGGCCCAAAGTGAGGTCTGCTAGAGTCTGCATTAGCATGTGGACCACAGACCCCTATCCTGAGATATACTGCAGAAAAAGGCCAAGTGCGAATAGGCCCCTGGCCTCCGAAAGGCCTATTTCAACCTCTGGAGAGGGTTGGAATAGGTGTGCAACACCACTGGAAGCCTCCCATCTGCCTCCCATGTGCCCCCTTACATTTTATGACCGGCTCCAGTGGCATCACACACTTATTCCAATTCTCTACGGAGGCCAAAACAGGCCTTCTGGGAGGCCGAAATAAGCCTTCTGGTTCTGGGTGATTTTCCCTTTTGGCGCCCACTGGAGGGTGGATGGACTGATCTAGTAATCATGGTTAACTGAAACCGTGGTTACCGAATCAGTGGACACAGGGGTCTAACTGTATATAGATTGCAGCCACTATGTAACTTAACACTCAGCATGGCTAAATTTTAAGAAAAAAAATCTGAAGTCAGCTGCTAAGAAAATAGACAATTGGTCAAGCAGGAATCTTGTCTGGCAAACAGGGCCTCAACACATATCACTGTTCTGCTTTTTTAATTTCCCAGGAGGACCCTGATGGCACAGTTTTGACTCAATAAGCTGTATTTGTGGCCAAAGAACAGCCTGAAAGACTTCTCCGAAACACTGGTGTGGGGCCAAAGTAATAGCTTCTCAGGCAGCTGCAACAGAGGAAATTATTTGGAATTCCAGACTGCATGCGCTGAGCTAGTTCTAGTTTCCAGGTCAGCTTCTGGTCTCTCGCCTGGTGTTCACCTCAAATTCGTTTTGTGATGTGCCTCTGACCAGAAACTCCCATTGGCAATCATACTGCTGCATTCTGGACTATTTTCTAGGACAGTGATGGCAAACCTTTTGAACTCGGTGTGTCAAAATTCACAATAAAACCTAGCTTAACTTGGGTGTTGTATCACGTCCAGAAATATCCATAATTTTGTGATATTTGTAGCTCTAGTAAAAAAAAAGTTAGATTGTTGATATATGTATTTATTGAAAGCAAAATCAAATCATTCTTTACATTAGTGGCTTTTCTGTTGCTGAATTTCATTTGCCAAATCTTCAATTGAAGGTTGGCATTTCGTACACTTCAAGCCCAAGCAACAGCTACTAACTTCATCTGTCTGTCGCTTTCTTTTATTGGTTTTAATATTATTTAAGGCTGAGAATAAGGTCTCACAAAAGTACATAGAGGGAAAAATTGTGAGTCAAGCCATCACTGCCGCACGCAGGTCTTCAGTCCTCTAGCTGCCGGGAGCACAGACGCACTGTGCATGACCTGGCAGGGCAATGATGTGACTCCATCCTGCCTCCTATGCCTGGCACAGGCAGTGCCTCTGTGCTCCCGGTATCTTGTAGGCCGCAAGCAGGAAGCAGCCTGCAGCCTCCAAGATACTGAACAGCAACAACATGCCCAGGTACCAAGGTGACATTGCGTGTCACTCAAAAGGGCTTGGCATGTCACCTGTGACACGCATGTCATTGGTTCGCCATCACTGTTCTAGGATATGGAGGTCTAGATGTGCACTAGCACAGACCCTTAATATAGATTAAGGGTCTGTGCAGAAAGGGCCCTCCACTATCTGCTTTTCAGCTTTAAAACTGGAACGTTCTGCTGTATAAATTGCAGTTTCACCTCTTGTACCATGTGGAGTCTTCTCGATATGACTTGCATAAGACATTAGGAAGGGGAGTACAGCTGGAAGCATTAATGTAATACCAGTTAGTCCCAATATTCAAACATCGCAAACCTACAAACAAACCCCACACACTCATTCTCTGCAAAATGAACAGTACTTGCTTCATTTTCTGCATAATTCCTAAATCAAGTGTGTCAAACAGAGATTTTGTTTGTTTCTATCACTGTAACAAAGAATCAAGGTCTGTGTTTGTACATGGGGCTTGCAGCTATGGTAGAAAGAAAACAAGATGGGTGATTTAAATTTTCCTGCCTATAAAGTAACAAGGAAGTTCTGAAAGTGTCTACAAAAGCTCATGCCACCAACCCTTTTCCTGTTAGTCTCTCCCAAGTGCTACTAACTACCTTGCTGGACTTTTCAAATTAGACTAACATGTCTGTTTCTCTGATATTGACTACCAAGGAAGTTCTGGATAGCGCAGTTGGAATATCAGGTGTTTTACATCCAAGCAGGTCAGAGGATCTTCTTCCTGCCTTCCATCTTGAAGAACACAACCGGGTGCAATCTCCAGCAATACTGGATGTCTGAAACTGTAAATAACTGTTGGCTGGAAATGTATGAACCTGCATTGCATTCCATGAATATCAGTGTAACCAGATTCCTTCAGCTGAGTAAAGGCCGATCAAGGTACGCAAAGTATAAAATAAATAAAATATGAATGCATAATGCACCTATCTTTGCTTTATAAAAATACATTTTAAAATATGTTATGAATAAATAATGCATGCAGCCACACATGAATAATAATAAATGAATAAAACAAAATTCAGAGAAATCAGAGGTGATATTCTGCTTGAAAGCTTACTTCTGTGCTGCTTTTCTTCCTCTTCCATCAGCAGACACAACACCACTAAAGCTACATCCCCACTGGGCAATTTAATCTGGATTTAAATCAGGGATTTTTAAGCAGCAGTTTGAAGTTGGATTTTTGTGTGTTTCCATTGTTAACTTATAATGCGGACACACTCTCCATTCCTCAGTGTCCAGCAAGGGAGAAACCCCTAGCAGCACTTTCCATTGCCAGTCTATTCCCACCTCCTCCATATTGTATATACTTTTTCTCACTCCCCCACCTCCACTAGCAGCTGCCTCCTGCTGATCTCTAAGCCTTCTTCCCATTTGCCTCCTTAAGGCAGAATCTATCCCACCCACATCCCACCATTTAATAAAATGAATTAAAGAGGAAATATGTGAAAGTGATCCCCCCTTCTCTCTCTCTCTCTCTCTCACACACACACACACACATATACACAGAGTTATCTGAAGAGGAGGGACCTGAGAAGAACTTTCTCTTTCTCTTTAAACTTATGCTGGCTGCGATCTTCTGAAGAAGCGGTACAGTGGCAATTTAAAGAGGAAGTAAAAGTTTGCAGAGCTGCTGACTGGTTTCCATGACAAGATTCAGACCAGTTTTCATAGAAGAGGATCTCATACCATAGACAGAGACTACTAAATGCTGCACAACAGCCTTTTGCTTTTTTGAAGGAAAGTTGTAGGTTGCTCAGTAATACCTGTATTTAGTGCAGCCACTGATGAACTTTCCCTTGGAATGGCAAAGACAGTTAGGCCCATTCTGCAGTGGGCCTTAGTTCAAATGAGGCCAAATCACAGAACAAAGCCAATTTTTCAAACTCTTGTACCAAAACAGTCTTACTAATTTCTCCAAGTTTTTGAACTCCTTAAGGGCATTTCTTAAAAGCCTAGTGTAGTGCTCATGATTTCCAAAATATTGTTTGGAGACTCAAAAGGCCAATACTAGCAAGTGATCTCTTTGCTGCAACAATGGTTGTGCCTGCTGGCCGTTGCCATGGTGATGGGGTGCAAAACTGTGGCTGTGCTACCCTGCCCCACACAGCTGTTGCTTGGGAGAGTGAAAAGAGTGTGTGCCAGAGTATACTGGTCACATCTTAAATATGACTAATATGACTGTGAAGCACGTTTTAGTACTCCACCACTATCTGGTTGGGGACAGTATGGCATGCATGGAGCCACTTCCAGAACAGAACAGCTCTGCACAGTGTGGATGCTCCATGTGGAGCATCCTGGGACCTCCCATTTAGGTCTAGTGCATATGGAAGTGCCCAAGCAGAACATGGGCAAAGTGCCTTCCCCTGTTCACAGCCTCCTAGCACCAGGCCTTCAGAGTTAAACATCTTCCCTTATCAGTAGTAGTCCTTGGACCTTTCTACATCTTCACTTCCATGGGACAGCATCCCAGGGAAATGAATATGGAGGATTGATCTGGTGTCTGCACTTTGGGATGCTGGATCTGTCCCAAACCTCACCAGGGCTTCCCTAAGCGCTGGCAAGGTGTGAATCATAGCAATCTCTACTGTATGGTAGAGGGTAATCACAGAGCCACAGCAACAGTGCAAATAGGCATGTCCAGTGTGACCAGGTAACACGGTGCACAACCATGCCTCTACCACCCGATCACAGGCTCCATATGTACATCTTCCACCCAGAAGAGATATGAATGGTGTGTGCCAGACTGTCCCAGCCCAGCCACTACTATAGAGGTATAGCAGTTTTTACTACTCTACACTGTATCCACAGTGTACAGGGACACTCCCATAGGTGTGTAGCCCCTTCTCCTAAAGAAGTAGTTCTGCACAATACAGATGGACTGTGTGGGGGTATGCCCTGCCTTCCACCTTTTCAACTGGTGCAAAAAGGCCCTTTATTAGGTGTTCCACAAGTGATTTTCACCTGTTCTGTGAACAAAAAAAAAAGTTTGAGAACCAGACTTGTAATGGATAACCAAGCAGAACTTTTGCTATAATATAGAAGTTTAAATAAATAAATATTGTCCTCAAAACTTTCCGCAACAGTGGAGGCTTGGGAAGAGAATCATCAAATGCCTTCCTCAAACTCTTCAGGGACCAAATATTTCTCCTTCCTATCACACCCTCATGGGCACTTACATCATTTTGAATGTGTGATGTTCGCTGTGGTTTATTGCACCCCAGATACGGTCTAACTTCTTTATATACAATAATGCTATCACCTTTGATTTATATTGTGTTTCTTCAGCAGCAATGTTTGCCTTTTTTCAATACAGGCACGTGCTGGATTGAAGGCCATGGGGAATTCCTCGATAATAACTCTCAAATTTATTTCCAGCTCCTCACAACATGCCCACAACCCTTCACCATTTGTTACCATGTCAGAGTCATGGTGGCAGGATTTGGTTTTCAACATCTGTCTCCTAGATTAGAAGGAAAGCATTGAAATGATTTAGGCCCACAACTAACGTCGACACTCCTCAAAATCGCTTTTTTTGAAGTTGAATGCAGACACAGAGAATGCCTATGCATACTTTAAAGCGATCTGTTGAAAAAGATCTGAGTGTTTTAGTTTCTTAAAAATGTTTGGCTTGGGGCAAATCTTTCCACCTTGTAGAAGTAAAGGAAATGCTTCACAGGAGTTAATTTACTCCCAGAACTATATTGGCACCTGAATTCCAATTTTGTCTTCTGTAATACTACCAGCAGAGGTGAGGTGAAACCAAGAATAAAGAACTGGTTTCCAGATGTTTTTGGAATTCATTTCCAAGCAGAATGGTACATGATTATGGGCAATAATATGTGGAGAACTAAGAGTTCTAAGAACTAGCTATCATTTACTCATGTGGAAGATGAGCAAGCCGTCATTTTCAGCTTCCTTGTTTTGGAAACTGATGAAATCTAAGCATATTTTTCCTTAAAAATCCACTGAAAGGTACAGAGCAAATGTAGCAAATTAAAAAAAACACCCAAGGTTAGTCAGACCTAATGTTAACTTACCACAGTTTCACAAACTCATTGCTTGTATTGCCTTCTCTAATAATAAGAATTATGTTAATGTAGCAGATTAAATGAGGAACCAAGAACAGTAGAACTGCTTGAAAGAGCAACCCAGATGCTCAACAGGCTTTTGAATTACATCCATGCTATTATCTATCTATCTATCTGTCTGTCTGTCTGTCTGTCTGTCTGTCTGTCTATCATCTACCTACCTACCTACCTACCTACCTACCGATTGATTGATTGGTTGGTTGGTTGGTTGGTTGGTTGGTTGGTTGATGGATGGATGGATGGATGGATGGATGGATGGATGGATGGATTGATTGATTGTAGCATTGTATCCCACCCTTCACCTCAAGGTCCCAGGGTGGGTCACAGCATCTGATGAAACACAAAACACTAATCATATTCCAGGCCACATCTTCTATCTATGGTTGTTTTGACCAAGGTTCTTATGAAATATTGTGAATGCTAGATCTAGCACTATCTTTGATTCCTCAGCTGTAGCAGCCTTCTTATAAAATATGGATGATGTGAATCATTATTAGACAAATAAAGGCTGTTGTTAGCAATGGTAGTGATTATTTTTCTTGCATGGACTTCCTGAATTTGGTCTAGTGGTTAGGGAACTGGACTCTTATCTGGGAATACCAGGTTCAATTCTGCCCTCCTCCATGGAGCCAGCTGGGTGACCTTGGGCTAGTCACAGCTCCCTTCTGAGCTCTCACAGCCCCACCTACCTCACAGGGTGTTCTGTTGTAGGGAGAAGAATAGAAAAGCTTTGTCAGCCGCTTTGAGTCCCCTTAAATGGGTGAGAAAAGCAGGGTAAAAAAGCCAACTCTTCTTCTTTTAATCATGGAACTAAAGCCAGGGTATACAGATTCTCATAAATCCACCCATGGGCAAATTCAGATCACATCATGTCATGACATTTCTTATCAGATAGCTGTGGTGGGAAAGCCCCACCTTCAGGGCCTTTCCCAGTCCAACAAGGGGCCTCCATCTTCAGAGCTCCAACAGATCTGATTTGTCAGCTCTAAAGACAGTGAAATACAAGGCATGGAATGTCTAATGTCCCCCCTCCTGCTCCATGTATGGGAGCAAGTGTGCCCATATCAGCACACCCTATGACATCAAGGTATGGATGCACCCTGGACCTGAGTAAATGGCTGATTGATGGTGGCACTGGTATCATATACTTTCAGACCATTGCTGAGATGAAAGGTACATCATCCCATTCTCTCCAGTAGACCATCACATACACCTGGGTAACCCACCAGCAGGACACGGTCTACAACATAACACTTCCCATTGCCACCCTTATATTTTGCAAATGGGTAAGAAAATGTTTTCACAGGATGATGACAGCAAGTTCTAGTGGCAACAGACCTCAAACAGTATAAGAATGTTCTGCAAATCAGAAACTTCAGCTGGGTCTATCCACATTCTTAAAAGCAACTTGAAAAGTGGCTTAGAGGTGGGAACATGTTTGAATCCCACCTCTAATCAACCTGAGAGCCAAGAGATTTTCTGACCTTTAAAATGAATTGGAGGTACTGTTGTGCGGATGGTATGACTTCAAGCTGTTTTGAGCCACTTATTTATTTGGCTCTGAAGCCTGCCTTCCTGCTCATGATGCAATCAAGCAGAATCATTGAGCTTTTTCACACTTATGAGGCCAGGACCACTCCAGCTGAAACCATTCTTACTAAAACAATTCTCAGCTGGAGCAGTCTAGCTGTTCTGGAACAAGGCCAGCTGTTCCAGGAGAGTCTCCAGGCTTCAGAGCTGCTGCCAGGATTCCAACAGCCAAGAACTAAAGTTCTTGCCCTCTGAGCTCCAGTGCACAACTGAAATGGGTTCCATTTTATCCACTAGTAGACCAGCAATAGACCTTTTTTAAAGGTTCTGCCACTGTTTCTGTCTAGATGGCCATATTGGATAACCTAGTCTGGAGGCACGCTCCTCCCAATATGGATGGAGCACTCTAGAGGTGGTTGGCATCTCTCTGTTACACACCAGAGTACAGAAGAGAGAGTGGCTCAGAAGGAGTCTAGGAGCCAATTTGCACTTGGCCCTGTAATTCACAATAGGTTAACATCTGGGCAGGTGCATCTGTACTTGCAGAAGGAAACGCCTCCTGCCTTCCCAGATGTTACCCTATTTATTTATTTATATTTATATCCTGCCCTATACCCTGTTGTCTGCTAGCTGTGGTACATGAAATCATGCACCACAGGCATCTTAACCCTAACCCTTCCCACCCTGTTCCTTACCTGTTGTGTACAGTGCTGCAACCATTTGCACCATTTCTGGTGCAAGGGGCCACCTGATGTGCCACATAAGCAGGCTGGCACCTCAGATGACTCCAAAGGTGACTGTGCATGCATGGAATGTCATCATTGCCATGGTGCCAGTGCCAAAACACAAGATGTCAGTGATCGGACACACACCCGGACACAGGTAAGTCTCCAGGTGTGTTGGCTTAATGTAACATGTACATGCAGAAGGGCTTATTGCTGCTTTCAAGCCACAGCTGTCAGCCAGAATGGAAGTACTCTACAGCAGATACTATTTATAGCTCACTTTAAAAAAATGAAACAATGAGGTTACACCTGCCAATGCTTTGTGCAAATGTTTGGGATGTTTCTGCAGCTATCATCTGAAAAACACACCAGGTTTACCTGGGAGTATAAGAAGATGGATGTGTAGCCAGTTATTCAGACAGTCTTTAATTTGGTAAGAGGTACTCTTAAAAACAAAGTAATCTCCCATTTCACAAAGCTAGCCTCAGGAGAGTTGCTAAGATTCCCTTTCTTGTACTATAATTTACCTTTTTTGTAATCTAGTCCTCAGGAAAGTAAGGCTGAGGCTGCCTGCCAAAAGTGGACAAAAACCGCTTACCACAGTGTGGTGTGCAGGATAGAAAAGGCAGAGATAAAAGCCTAAGAGTGCTCAAGAATCAAATTATGTAAACACAGATCAACAAACAGTTGGGTATTTTTCTTAGGCACACAAGAATGAGTCTGAATTTTTAACCCTCATTTTGCATGATACAACCGCTTCATTAGCTTGTTGGTCATATCCCATTGATTTTGCAGAGACATCCTTCTATGTATGGTCATTTCAGGTGCTATTTGAGTGAAGGGGCAACATGATTGCACAGTAAAAGGTGCATTTTTGTCTCCAACTGCACTACATCACAGCTCATCCCATATGACTATGGCCGACCCCAGTCACTGCCCAAATATCACTCTAACAAGTGGCATTCCAGAGAAAAGTTCCATCAGAATAATCATGTGTTGGCCAGATAACGTGAGACTGGGGGCACAATGGTATAATACCCAGAAGTGCATGACCACCACCACTTCATGTGCATGGCCACCTTTTTCAGGCTCTGTGCATGCATAGTGCCCAGGATGATGGCTGTGACGGTTTCAGGGTACAGGCTGCAAACTGCTTTGCTTTCTGGCATTGCAGGCTTCTAGCTAGCTGCAATAGCCAGCCGTGTTGCAAAGCAAAGCTTGTTGCAAACCCTGGGATTTGGGCTGCAAAAAGAGCGGGAAATCCTGTGCGGGCCCTGTTGCAGTGATTGGCTGGAGTAAGGTTTTGGAGGGAAAAGCTGTCAGGGATCTGAGTACTGGAGGGGCTAGAATAGGAGTTCCCACCAATCAGGCTGGAGGGACAGCAACCTCTGTTAGGAGGCTCCAGCAGCATTTTATTGCGGTAATAGCCAATCAGGATCAGGGGTGTGTGTATAAATGAACACAGAGTACAGCAGAGAATGTCTTCATGCTGGGACAAGAGCTGAAAGGAGAAGAAGAGCTGAACCTGAAGGAGCCAGACCAGTAGTTGACCAGGGGTCTTCGTGCTGGGACTGAGGCTGAAGGGAACAGAGGAGCTGATCCTGAGGGAGCTGGAACCAGTAGCTGACCAGTGGTCTTTTGGGCTGAGTGATTTCTGAAGGAGGCAATCGGGTGGATTGTAGCTCTGAGGGAGACTTCACTAGCAACTGACCAGGCTGGATGATCGGACAAGCAAGGACGGACTGGGCCTTGTGATCATCTAGGGCCACGTTCTGGTACACTGGCTTGTCTTGAGCTGTGGCAAAGCAAGTCAGAGGGGGAGGAACGTGTGGAGGCTTGTCTTTTAAAAGGGGAACTATTTTCCTTTGGAGAAAGGGGTAGCTCCTAGCCTTAAGAGACTTGCGGATTTAAACTAACAACTACCTGAACCTTATTATCTTTTTAGTATTGCTTGTGTATAATAATAAACTTGTTTTTGTTTACTGTTGAAACGCTTGCTACCAGTGTTTTGTGTCCACACTGTAGTATTCACTTGGCCGTTGCACGAACCCAGCATCCTAACAGGGCCAAGCTACTCCTCAGAGAGGGCAGGCACTTACTGGAACGCTGGGCATCGTGACAATGGCTGTATCCAGAAGATCAGTTATAGCAATCGAAGTCAGGTTTTCATGAAACAGGTTAGAGCAGGTTTTCAATTATGTGTGTCAATCCCACCATAGCCTCGACATAAATATGCTATATACCCACCATATGGATTGGACGGAGCCTATATATATCTACTCCTGCACTGCCACATAACTGGGGAAGGTGACACTAACTGGCATCAATTTTAGGGATGTGCACAAATATTTGGAACACTCAAAATTCATACGAATTTGGCCAAAGATTGACATTCGAATTTGAATCAAATGTTTTGATATGTTCGTATGAAGTTTCCTATGCATTCATATGGGATTTGTATGGGATTGCACATTTGTACAAATTCTACCACATCTGAAGGGGATCTATTCAAATGAAAATAAATTTTCTTGCATTCGATTGCAACAGGAATCGAATACCAAAAAAACCCCACATTTGTGCAGATCCTTAACAAAATACCCTTGAATAGAAATACAAAGCATAAGTTTAAGAAAGGTTGTCACCTGTCTGTCTACCCTATCTCCCTATCTATGTGATAGCTACACCAATTAAGTCCCCTGCCTGTCATATTAGAGTTCCTTATTTTTTAAACTGCACCTGTTCCAGCCAGTCCTTCAAAGAGTCCGGATGGACAACACAGAGAACTGTTTTCTGTAAATTAAGGCACCCGGCCATGCAAGATGCCCTCTGACCTTCTCTGCTATATTCCACTGATTTTTGAGTCCGCCTGATGACCTGTAGCAATTACAACAAGCAAATGGTAAAACAATTGTTCTGATAATAACAAAGACCTTTAATTATTCCAGCAGATGAACCGCGAGTTACTTTAATTATTCTGTAAGGAATCAATACGGCAACCGAACAGAAATTAAGTACACTATTAAAAATGGCAGGACATCTTTCGCCCACAAGTATGTGAACTACTGGCATGGGAAAAGGCTATTTTTGACTTAATCACAGGAAATGAATAAAGCTGGAGGGATTATTTAGCTATATTAAAAAACATCTTGGAATTTGCCAGTTTCTCATTCAGCACAGCATCCGCTGGCCTTCAACACTTTGGGCTGGAAAAAGAAAAAGAAAAAAGAAAGGGAAAAAAGTGCTTTTTGAAGTCTTTAAACTGCCTAACAGCTCCAGAAAGAGGGGAAAGAAGGACTTTTCCTTTCTTTGAGGCACTTTGGGAGAAAAAGAATCCTGCCACGGGACCCTCACATTCTTCCCATATTAAGATTTCCTTCCCAAAGGAGTTCAAAATATAATAATAATAATAATAATAATAATAATAATAATAATAATAATAATAATAATAATAATAATAATAATTTGTATACTGCCCTGTGGCGAACCAATCCGAGCGGTTAACAATAAAAAATATTAAAAACATCATATAAGAATAAAACATTAAGGTTCTGTCAATCCCACAATGCTAGGCAGAAACAACTCCATTTTGTAATATATTAGAACCTAGGAACCATTTTAGGTAGGCAGAGAAACTCTTTCCCATGAGAACAAGGATCCTGAATATCAAACACACTCTTTGAAGGGGATATATTCCTTTAACCAACCGGTGGGAAGATTCACACTTCTATACCACATCTGGTCTTTGTCCTAATTTAGATGTTATCAGCAAGGCAGGCTGAAGGATCAATCAGGATAGAGTTTTGCATACTCTGGGAACCAAGTACTGTTCCTGGGAAAACTTACCATCTCATACTGAGATCAAGAAAATACTTTGAAATGTAGGATGTTAATTTTCCACACCTGTGACAGCTTAAACCTGATTGGATGACGGCGCTCACCTGAGGTGAAATTCTGTATAAGAGAAGGTCAGCTTGACCACCAAACTATGTATTCTTTTGAGTGTATCACCCACGTTATTCCTATCATGTATCCTGAAGTAATGTCAGAGCTAGGCATTACGCTTGTTACTCCAGAGACGTGAGTTTACTTTTGCTTAAGCTACCTCGCTAGATAGCCTATTCTCTGTTTTGCTATTTGTATTTTATGTACTGTCTTAGTGTTGTGTCCAAGTATTTTTATCTTTTTACTTTGCATGAAGCTTTATTCCTTAAATAAACTTTTGTTATATTTTTACTAACCCCAGTTCCAGGCGTCCTGCCTAATCTTTGGGGGCACAGAGAGGACGTGGGGGGAGGATTTTCCCCTGGTAGTTTTGTGGGAGGTTATGGGAGCGTGCTGCCCAGTACCTGGCTGCAGATGAGCTCCAGCCCAACTCCCAGTCTGGAGAGGTACCTCCGGTGGTGGCAGCGAAATACCATTCCTTAGAACGGCTTGTTGGCAAAGTTTGGCGTGGCCAGCGTGCAGGCACGCATTGCTGCAGGGTGTTGTGCTCGAGGCACACCGAACTAGCTGGCAATAACCGTTCAAAGCAGACTCAGAACAGGGAAAGTGCCCATTAGGATTGCTGGATCAGATAGGAAGGCTGCTAAAAGGCCATTTTTGGACAAGCCCTTGATCAGGATTAAGGACCTACGTAGAAAGGTTGAAGGCCACATAGATATGTAGGTATGCAGCATCAAATATTACATAGAGCATGATCCTGGCCAGGGAGTCACTAACTGAGATTACTGGTAGCCACAATTAATTGTAGCTGCTGGTGGCTGGGATGAAATGAGAAACAACTGGGTCCCAGGCCGCAACTGTGAGATTGTAGCATTTGCCGCACCCTCTTCTAGGTGTAAATTCCAGCTGAAGATGGAAGAAAAGAAAATCACCTGTTAGTTTCTGCTGCTGCTCTTACTGAATTTCTGTTTAGTTTCTCCTTGTCATTTTTGAGTTGTTTTGTATAAATTGGCTCTATTATTGTTTATTTTCTTATTTGATACTGTGTACTTTGAAAGGAAGCTTATGAACTGGATTTCTCACCTGCACCGTTCCATCATGAAGGGGATGGATGGATGGATGGATGGATGGATGGATGGATGGATTTCTATCCTATCCTATATTCACAGGTCTTTGAGTGGGACACAAAATAACTATAAGTCAAAAGTTTTATTCAAATGGACATATCAAATCTTACCACACTCAGTGGATTATGAACACATTTCCCAACCCTAATTTGCAGCATTTATGAAGAAGGGGAGAACTGACTAGGGATGGGTATTTTTTTTTTTTTTTAGTTTTCTTTGCTTTGCATCAAAGCAAATATAACATGCAAATGTGAATGTAAATGCAAAGGAAATTTGCATTTATGCAAACAGAGCCACTTGGTAGGAATTGAATGGATATAAGCAGGTGCTGGCCACCTTCCTTAGAGCTCATCAGCAATAGGAAAGGATACCCCTAGCAGGCTTGCCGGTCTAGTCTGCCAGCCAACCTGGAATCACCTTAAGGCTCCCATTAACACAGTAGTTTTCAACCTTCCTAATGCCGCAACCTTTTAATACAATTCCTCATGTTGTGGTGACCCCCAACCTAACCCTAACCCCCAACCATAAAATTATTTTCGTTGCTACTTCATAACTGTAATTTTGCTACTGTTATGAATCGTAATGTAAATATCTGATATGCAGGATGTATTTTTCTTGTTACAAATTGAACATAATTAAAGCTTACTATTTATATCAACCACAGCTGAATATGAAAGTGTCATTTTGCCTCCAATACTGGTGCTTCTACACAGTAGCTGCTCTCTACTGTTTTTGTATGGGTTGCATGTGATGGGGTTGGCGCAATGATGTCATCATGCCAGGTACTCATATTTGGGTGTATCTGTATGTGGGCAGACCTGCCTGGAGATGGATAGAGGAGTGGTGTCTTGGTTCCTATGTGTTTTCCGATGGTCTTCGATGACCCCTGTGAAAGAGTAGATCAACCCCCCAAAGGGTTCGCGACCCACAGGTTGAGAACCACTGCATTAGCAGATATGGCTAACAGTAAATATAATGGGAGATAAGCTTTTTTTTAAAAAAATGAACTTTTGCAAATTCTGTGCAACACATACCAGACAGGCACTTAAACTTCTCACAATCCTATCAACATAGCGTTACTATGAGCCAAAATGTGGGCAAAAACCAAAGATGGAAGGAGTCCTCAACTATAGTTGTGAATCAGGTTTTTGTGTAGCTGCACAGTTGGAACGGACATAACTTTGCTCCGCTGCTCTTTAATCAAGGTGTGATCCCTCCAGTCCCTGTGTGTCAGCTGCATGTGAGCTGTGATGAAAAATCTTGTTCCTTGTCTTAGAATATGGGGAAGGCGGAGCAAGAGACATTAATCAAGAACCTGGTAGGCCATAGGACATGGCTGTGGGCTGCATTTGGCTTGACAGCTGTTAAGCAGATCTGCAGTCTGGAGGTGAAAAAACTCATCAGGTCATTCAGAGGTTATAGATAGCAATATGCAAACAAAGAGTCTTTATGATGCTATATGCTCTACTGGTTTTTATCATGGTACTCCTTTCCTTTGAGTTATATCTCTTGCTTCCCCACTCACAAAAAAAAATATTTTCCAGACTGCAGCTAGACCTTGCAGAAGATCCTGTCTATTTGCTTCACAAATCTCTTTTTGAAAGGCAAGATAATTTGATAGATGGATAGACATGAGTCTTATGGTGATAGATTTCTGTGCAAAACCAGAAGGGCAGTGGAGGGTGAGCAATGTTGGGTGGGGGGCAGTTTTGTGTATTGAAACTGTTTAACTTTTATTTCTGGTCAACAGGAAAGACCAGAAGAGCCTTGGGCAAAGCACACCCCATTCTTTCTTTTGCATTTTTACCCAGAAGTAAACACTGCTTCAGCTCAAATCCAAATATATGGGTTAAATACTTTGTGGACACATGGGGAGGAAGCCAGAAAACAAGGGGAAGAGCAAGAAGGAAGAAAGAAGAAAAAGAAGAATTGGCTTTTCTGCCCCGCTTTTCTCACCCATTTAAGGGGACTCAAAGTGGCTGACAAAGCTTTTCTATTCTCCTCACAACAGAACACTCTGTGATGTAGGTGGAGCTTTGAAAGCTCAGAAGAGAGCTGTGACTAGCCCAAGGTCACTCAGCTGGCTTCATGGGAGAGGGCGGAATCGAACCCGGTATTCCCAGATAAGAGTCTGGCTCCCTAACCACTAGACCAAAGTGGCTCATTTCTGTTTCTAGAGGACAAGGTGGTTTTGTGCATGGAGGGGACCAGGGGGTATTTAACTCATTTTTATCTTCTGCAGCATAGAAGCAAAGCTCGTGCTGAGTTACAGGCAGGTAACCAGGAAGGTAGAAGAAATCCCATTCAAAGCAATGCTCCATTCCATCTTTTCATAAGTTCCACTGAATCCAAGGGCACTCCTGAGTGAAAAAAAATGCATTTCGGCTTTGAATATTATCCTGCCAAACTCTGGTTTTCTGTGTCTGGAGAAACCTAAAAAAATTTCTAACCATCTCACTTCTCTTCCCATGTCTCTCAGGCATCTCTGAAGTTAGGGTTATCATTTAGGATCCAAGTTAAAAAATTACTAGATCTCTAAGGACCTTTCCGCACATGCCACTGAAAACGGATCTAAAAGATCCATTTTCCGGTGGAACTTTTAAAAAAAAAAACTGCCCCAAATGGGCAGATTCTCAGAGGCCCCACGAGCGCTGTGCCCTACATTTCCCAGCAACCCTCATGGGGGTAGCTGACCCCTTCCCATTGGCCAGCCACCCTTGTGATGGCAGCTGGCCAATGGCGGCCACGGCGCGCACCTGCACAATCAATGCCGGCCCTGCCGCTCCCAGAATCAGGCCGCCAGCTACTAGGTAAGCACCCCAAGCATGAGCACGCGGCCCCAGGTGGGGTGGATGTGGGGTAGCCCGCGCTTCCACTGGCAAGAGAAGGGCCGATCTCTCATAAGGGGGAAGCTAGGGAAGCCGGCCACTGGCCTCCTCGTGGTGGCTCCAATGGAGCCAATCGCAGAGGCCGGTGGGCGTGCCCACCTATCAAACCAGGGGAACATGCACTCTCCCTGTGTGACAGCTGGGCATGTGCCGGCAATCTGGCTCTTTTCCCACCATTTCGGAAGCAAAAGACCTGATTTTTCTGGTCTTACGCCTGAGTCGGATTTCGGTGGCAAAACTGGTTTAAGTAACCGGTTTTGTGCACCAACGTGCAGATGTGGCATCCTCAAAGGGACCCTAATTCCATTCCCTTTGTGGGAGCCACATCCTAATCCTTTCAACATCTTTCTCTAATTCTGTTTTTAAAGCCTGTGAGGAAAGGCCCTAAGAGTTATATAGAAGAAAGAATTCCAGCAGATATACCCTACATCAGTGGTTCTCAACCTGTGGGTTGCAACCCCTTTGTGGGTTAAACTACTCTTTCAGAGGGGTTGCGACAAGTCTGTCGCCCTTCCCTCCCCCCCTTGGCCCAGACATACTATACCACATCAAAATATTTAGACTTCCTAGTCAACAGTTGCAGGGGACCTCAAATGCAGGAAAGTTTAAAATTGCAGGGAACCTCACATGCTCAACTTCCAAAGGAATATAAGGTTAAAGAAGGAATATTACCCAAATATATGGAAGGTCATAATTGCTTCTAGCTGTACCCCAGCTGCCCCGCCCCTGTGACCCCAGCTGCCCTGCCCCCATGGTTGGGGTCTCCACAACATGAGGAACTGCATTAAGGGGTTGCGGCATTAGGAAGGTTGAGAACCACTGCCCTACATTAAAAGTTATCCCTTTGATATTCCCTCTCCCTACCCAGCTGTTTGAAGTTGTTTACAGAACAGAGAGGCAAATGTGGGCACAGATTAGTACCTTCTCTCCACATGGTTGTCCTTTGTGGAACTGGGATTATGCACCTATTGTGTGACCTCCAGTTATTATTGCACAGCAAATCCCATCAATCTCAACCACCATGGGACATTATTAAGAATTCATTTCTTTATTATTCCTAAGCATTTATATCCTATCCTTCACCTGCAGATCTCAGAGAGGGTCACAACATTCAGTGATGGGAAACGTAATCCAACATCTGTCCTAGGGACTTCAGCTTCGCCCTTTTTCCTCTGCAGAACAAAAACACCTACTCAAGCTGTGAAAAATATATTTCACTGAAGATTAGCCCACCTGCAAAACTGTAGGACATTTCCAGTGTGCTCATTTTGTGAAGGTATGGAGGTCTTTCATCAAGTACATAGGTGTGGCAGGCAATCAAAGAATTCAAAGTAATCATGTTTTCAACCTTCTTCTTTCTTCTTCCTTTTTTGTAAGTCTTAACACTCTGAACAGCTTTCCATGTTATGGCAATAAGAAGCTCTAATTAGTTTTCCAGCTGTCTGCTATTAGAAGAACCTTTGTTGACAACATAAGAATGGCAGGCTCTGCTTGGGTAACCTTTTAGTATTAGTGTCTCTAGATATTGTCACTTATTCCTGCAATATTTCAGTGGGAGGAAAGGTAGCAATTCATGGTCAAAGTATATTAAACGTAGTTCAGATCTGAACCAAAAATCTCCTGCCATTTAATCTTACGGCTGCTGCCAACTCCATGTAGTAGGTAACTAAACTGAGAGTGAAAATGATCCCCTGTTTTCCCCAGTCTCCCCAGTACAGTTCTTTAGGGGACAAGATGGTCACCAAAGCCCAAACTAGCTGACACAATGTCTGTTTTTAATATGTTTTGAGAAAGGGCACTTTGGAGACTGCAGTAACATCTGCACTTCTCCTGACTGATTGGACACAAAACAGGGTGGTGTGTGATTCTGCAGGATTGCTGCCTGATTCTGTCCTACCTCCAGAGCTGGGGAACAGAAGTTCCCTGACCTCCAAATTTGCAGCCCATGAACACTTCCCCTCAGCCTCTAAAGTGGCTTCGGAAGTATCATTGGGTGCCTTCCACGTGATGACAGCAAAAACAAGACCTAGCCTGGGCCAGAAGAAAGATCACTTTCAAGTGCTCTCCTACTAAAATGCTCCTACACAAGGTTTCCATGTCTGGGGAAAGACCATGCACAGTGTTCTTGCAAGCAGAACACATCTGGCACAGTCCCAGGGGACCATGCAGATGTTGCCTATATATATGGCTTAGTTACAGTGCCTACATTTATAAAATTATGGTTTATGAAATGATTCATGGTACAGTTTTCATTCTAGCTAACTACCATGGGACTGGGACCTTCAGTCCAAATATGAAACTTTTCCATGATCTCTCCTGTCTCCCCCTCCCCTCCCCCCGCTTTGATGTTTTCCCTCTTCTGTGTCCCTAGTTCCACCCTAGACTCATTCATTTTCTTAGCTCTGCATCCAAATGTTTCTTGTGGTTTTAACTCTTGCCTTGCCCCTTGCCTTGCCTAAGTTTACGTTCTTTAACTGCAGGAATTCTGTTCATTCTGGTAGCAATGCTGCCAGTTTGGTCTAGTGTTTAGGGAGCCAGACTCTTATCTGGGAATACTAGGTTCGATTCCACCCTCCCCCATGACGCCAGCTGGATGACCTTGGACTAGTCACAGCTCTCTTTCTGAGCTCTCACAGCCACACCTACCTCACAGGGTGTCTGTTGTGGGGATAAGAACAGAAAGCTTTGTCAGCCACTTCAACACCCCTTGAATGGATGAGAAAGGTGGGGCATGAAAGCTCAGTCTTCCTCCTCTTTTTCTTCTTGCCATCCCTGCCAGGTGGCAGGGCAGAATTGCAGGGCAAGTTCAGACACTTACCTGTATGGACATTTGTTTCCACAATGACACCATAAAATACCCAGAAAAGCATGACTGCCTCCCCTGCACCTGTGCGGTGGCCTTTTTCAGTCTGATTTTGGCCACACTCATGCAAAGTGGTCATTCTCAAGTTGACAGCTCCCAGGACAAAGCATCCAGGAAAGTAAACTTTGGGGCTGAGTCCCCAAAAGACTTATTTACTTCTCTACTGTTACTCTACTGTCACTCTATTGAAGTGGACTTTAAAAGTGCCATGCAAATCAGGAATAAGCGTCCACATGAGGCTCAGGAAAATGTGTGTTTTTAACGCACCTTCCGTCCCCATAGGATCCCTGTTTTCTTTGCACGCATCTTTTTCTCCCCACCCCTGCTCTTGTTGATAGGGTGCCAGCGGGAATGGGGAGGGACTGCGCTCGGCGTGGCCACAACCAGGAAGACAACCCCTGACAAGTCCAAAGGAAAAACAGCGATCGGTTCTCTGTTCGTCTCCCAGATTCCCCCCCCCCAATGGCTTCTCATGCTGGAAAACATTCACTCTCACCACTTTCCCTGTTATTGCTGTCAAAAATCCACCCTGTCCAGTGCACGAACGCTGATTCACTCCACTTTCCCTGTTATTGCTTTCAAAAATCCACCCTGTCCAGTGCACGAGCGCTGACAATCCCTGACAAGTCCAAAGGAAAAACAGCGATCGGTTCTCTGTTCGTCTCCCAGATCTCCCCCGTCCCCCGAAATGGCTTCTCGTGCTGGAAAACATTCACTCTCACCACTTTCCCTGTTATCACTTTAAAATCCACCCCTAGCAATAATCCACCCATTTCACACCGCACAGCGATTGCAACAATGTTGCAATTCTGCGTGATTCTGGCTCTTTAGTTCTGAGCTTTAGAAAGTGAAGCTGCTTGTGTTACTGCTGTGTGTGCAGGCGGCAATCCCCGCCCCTTTTGCCACGGCGCGTCCCCAAGGTAAATGTAGCGAGGAAAACCCGCGACTTCCAGAAAGAGCGCTGGAAGAGTTGTTTAAAGTGCATGTATTTTGTCGCGCGATTTCCACGTTTTGTAGCGCTGGAACCTCGTTAAAAACCCTGGCTTGGGGGCGCTCAGAGGCAAAAGGAGAGTCTTGGCAGACTTTTTATTCCTTGGGGACAGGCCCCTATATTGTTATCCTGGGAAAGAATGAGTTCGGAGTTGTTTTCCCAGAATAGAGACACCACTGGATTTCACCACAATATCCAGGGGCTATGTTGGACTTGTCGCTGATGCATGGCAATCACATTCTCAAGCCAAGTAGTGGAACGAACAAACTTTATTGATTAGTCATATGACCGTATCAGGTTTACAAAAGATAAAATCATATGAAACATAGAATGATAAAAACAAGAATAAAATAAGAATAACATCATTGTTTTTCCCCATCACCCTTGCAAGACACCACATTCTACTCAATGAATAATTTCCTAAACTGGGCAGCCTTAACAAAAAACAAAGTTACGCTATATGTCACCTGGATGTTTTCTCCCTGCAGAAGATAAATCAACTTATGTTCTGCATTCCAGTGGGACGCATTTTGTAAAAGGGGATCCAAGTCTTATTGAAGAATTCAAGGGACAGGTAAACGAGATATGAAAAAGATCTTCAACCATTGCTGCACTGCAAACACACAATCTTTCATCATACCCAATGGTATCTCCCATACCCCACCATGGAGTTAATAAATGTATAGGTAAATTGTTGCCTTAACTGCTGGGGCATTTTGTAAACTAAATATTTTTCAAGTTGGAAAATAGATTTAGATCGTGCTAGCCATTTTAGTGATCTTAAATTAGAAAGGCTAGCAATATCATTTTGTGCACTAATATCCATCACATGTGGCTTAAAAATCTATTTGGTTAACTGGCTGGTATGCCCCAATACTTGCAAGGAGAGACCACAGCAAGAGATTATGTTGTGTATTTGATGGACCCATGAATAGGTGCTCTAATTCCTATATTATTCTTCAAGGCACATTCTTGGAAATCTTTTTCCAGGCACTGAGAACAAACGCAACCAGTAGTTAAATATTTTGATGTTAATGGTGCATTGAATGGCTTGAACTCCAAGTTCTGCTCTAACAGAAGGAGGTGGGACAGATCTGTTGACACCTAATATCCATCTTAAGAAATGAGTCTCTTCCAGTTTAGAGGTATTTGAAAACCCCCGGACTTCTGCCCCATAAGTCAGCATTAGAATACTTTTGGCTCTATATGCTCTGCCAAGTAGTGTAGATAACAGGTGTCTGTACTATGTTGAGCAGCCAATGAGTTTAGATGGAAGGAGTGCATTAAAAAGGGGGGGAATCCCAGGTAAACAGGCAAGACAGACACCATTTTGCTGGTGGACCCCATCAGAACCTCCCGTGTACCCTTTATCACCCAGGGGGACTTAGTGGTTTGAATAATCCCTGGCCTAAAACCCTCTTGACATGTCCAAAAATAGCAAGGAAAACCCTCCAGCTTAGATTTGCATGTGAGGGGAAAGGAAATGGATTCAGATCTCCTTCCAATTTCTACAAAAAATAGATGAGAATGAGGCTGCGTCCCCAAACAATAAAAAGCCCGTTAAAAAGCTTCTTTTGCCACAGAGCGTCTTCATGCACGGCTTTTCTCCGAGCTTCCAGCGGCACAAAAGGAGGAAAATGTGCGGGAGAAAAAGTGCCCTTTAAACAAGACTACCAGCACACTTTGGGGAAGCCACAGGTATTCCTAGCAACATTGTGCATGGAGACACTCCGTGGAAAAAGGGGCGGGGATTTGCGGCCAAGATCTCCAAAAAAAGCACCCTGGCTCTGCTGCCTCTGCCACCTGCACACACAGCCTTAAACATTCACAGCTTTCCTTCCTTTTCCCTTTCTAAAGGTCAGAACTTTTAAAGAGCCAGAATTGCGCAGAATTGCAACATTGTTATCAGGTGTAAAGTGGGTGGATTGCTACAGTGTAACCGCTACTGTACGGGGTGGATTTTTACAGTGAAATCAATATCTTTGGAAGCAAGCTCTGGATCCCAAAGTGATAAATGTTTCTGGTGGGTTTTGCAGGCAGGGGAGATGAACAGAGAACTTGTAAATATGACTATTTTTCTTTTGGACTTGTCAGGGGTTGTCTCCCTGGTTGTGGCCGTGCAGATCGAAGTCCCTCCCCGTTCCCAGTGGCACCCTATCAAGCAGAGAGGGGGCGGGGAGAAAAAGATGTGGGCAAACAAAACACAATGCGTGTTTTACTGAACCTCTTGGGGATGCTTATTCCTGAATTGAACGGCACTTTAAGTCCTTTGGAATGGAGGGACAATAGAGGGACAATACAGAGGCAAATAAGTTGCTTGGGGACATGTCCTGAGTCACTTTCTGTTTGTGATGCCGTATTTCATCAGCCGGGTCAAAGCTGGATCTTTGTTTATATATGAACGATCATTTTCAAGTACAGTTCCAACAGAACTGCACATTGCATAATAGAAATAAAGCATTTTCTTAATTCTTCCTGCCTGCACCGCTCAGTTATTATAGAAAGGAATAGGTTTACCTCTAAAGGGACCATCAAAGCTACGCTTTCCTGACCTGCTTGTTCCCTTCCCTTCATTTCATTTCATTTCTGTAACAATAATGATCCAGTTTCTCTCTTGAGATAATTAGGCTGTCCTAGTTAGTGGTCAGCATTTTCTGCTCAATAGTCCTGCAAGGCTGCAGAACAATGAACCATCCGTCAAAACTCAGAGGCGCCCTTACTCAGGCAGCCTGAGCAGCAGAGGCAGAATATTCTGTATGCTCTTAAAAAGTGCACTCAACTGCAGCCACGGAACTCCAGTAAAGCCACCACTAATGATCTGGTTCCATTAACGAATGCTCATTTGGGTGGTAAGTGACCTGAGACAGAGAGGAAATGCAATTTTGGCTGCCAATACCATAAAAAAGATGGCCACTATTACCACCATACAGGGGTTATAATCAATGATACTTTTTATTGGCTCAATTCAGCTGCACTGTAGCCAATTAAAGCCGTGTTTTGATGACACAGAATAAAGTAAAACAGTTTAGTATCTTCCACAGTGCTTTCCCCAATTACCTTAATTTCAGCAAGCCTTAACGTGCTTCCTTAATGTCACCGCGTCAACTCGATCAACAGACAAATGGACCTAATTTGCAATTTCCTATGCTTAACCTCTGGCTCATTAAGCTCAGGTACTTTGAAGTTCTTAAGTAAAGCACTTATGAGAAACAAGATAGTTTCTCTGTGTGTGTCTCGTGGTGAGATCCTGAATACTGGCTGATGCTTCACAAAAAAATATATATATTCAGATTATTACACATTGGTGACTGCACAGAGCTCAAATGCTGTCCACACTGGTTACTTCTACTTTATTCCATTAATGCTTTGATGTTGATGTTCAGTGTGCACAACTCAGTGTTAGAATACTTGTTGAGGCTGCACAATGTATTTCATGTTCCCCATGTTTATATGTACTACTTAGTGTTAGCCATATGTATTTTTTAATACAGGTCTCACACAAGTAGTTTAGGATGACCTCTGGTCATCTTCAGGCCATGTTACATTTTTTAAATTTAATTCGTTTTCCAAGCCAACATACCTCCAGTAGATCATCTTAACTGTAGTTTTCGTGTTTACAGGACTGACAAGGACTCAGCCCATCCCAGCATCTCAGGACATCTTCACTTCCCCAACTGTGAGAGGGAAGATGAGCTAAAGGAGGCTGAACTGTGCTATACTGGGTGGATCCAGTCTTTCCTTTCAGCCAATTGGCACACACAGAGTTCGTGAGGCATCTCCCCTTCTCTCCTCAGTTTATGTATATATCTATATCTAGCATTTTTACACAAATTTAATATTATTTTAAAAAGTAATCGCATGGAGAAGAAAAGCACATAAAAAAGAAGGGGGCATGGAGGTGGGGAAGCAGGCTTTAAAAGGAACTACAAGCACATACCCTCACCTCCCTTGAGTGACAGAACAGCATGAAATCAGAAAGGAGATAGATTTGATGCAGAAAAAGGGGTGGAAAGCCAAGAGTTCCATGGAGGAGGCTCAGGTCAGTTGTGGAGAAAGGTGTGAGCAATGCAGCCCAATTCGGGGACAGTTTGAGGACAACCTGTAACGATCCAGGTGTGACCAGCACTGGTACAACCTCCATTAGAATTCATTAATAGGCCATCCTGTCTTAGACTTGTGTGAGCAGGGCCCAGGTTTCAGCTATGCCCCCTATATCTATATTCTCTTCCAATGCAAGGTTTCTTAATTCAACCATTTTAGCTGCAGATTCCTGGTGTTTTCATATAAAAGCCAGTACACAACATCTCTCTCTGAACCCTTTTAATTTCTGTCATTTTTCCTGGTTTGTTAGGGTCTCTTTGAATAGCCATCATGCATATACGTCTACTTTTACATTGTCTACTTCTACCATTTTCCCTTTAGGAAAGACATAATTTTTTTAACAACCCCTTCTTCAAGCAATGACTGTTCCTGAACCAGATGCTTTTCTGCTCCTGTCAGCTTTCCCCCTTATCACTTTAAAAGCTGCTGTGCCACTTTTTCGATTTTAAGTGCCACTCCAATTTTGAAAATGGGCTGAAAAGAAAATCCAGGAAATTATAAGTCTGTCAGCTTAACATCTGTTCCAAGGAAGATTATGGAAACTGTTATGAAAAGTAAAATTATGAAACATTTAGAAGCACAGACCTTGCTCAACATGGTTTCTATACCTTGCAGTATAGCATGGGATAGAAGTCTAAATAATTAAATACCTGGTTTCCCAGAAAGCTTCTGATAAAGTTCTATGGAATTAAAAGACAGATAAGGACATAAGAGGAGCCCTGTTGGATCAGGCCACAGCCCATCTAGTCCAGCATCCATCTATCTCATACAGCAGCCCACCAAGTGCTCATGGGCATCTCAAGTAGAGACAAGGACAAACCTTCACCCACTCTCAAATCCCAGGAAATGGCCTTAGAGGCATCCTGTTCCCGCCCTAGTCTGAAAGATGTACTTAGTAGGGATGTGCATGAATGCAATTTTTGGGATTCAATTCAAATCAAAGATCCAAAGATCCAAATAAATGTGAATGTTTAACATTCAAATGTATTCACATTTGATTCGAAGCGAATACATTTGAATCTATTCATACAAATTTTCAATTCATATTCAAAGATATGAATGTTGCCAACATTCAGATGTGTCTGTATCCATACGTACGCATCCCATTTTTATCCAGTATGCATCCCGTTTTCGTCCCTTGCACATCTGTACAAACACGTACAGATATGAATAAGATGCGTACGGATATGTATGTATACATATCCGTACACATGCAAATGCCTTAATAATTTGTAAGAATGATTCACAAGATTCAAAAATTTGTTTGAATGTTAAATTCCAATTTAGAGACGTTCAATTCAAATGCGATCAAATTTTTAATGTTTTGAATATTTGTGCACATCCCTAGTACTTAGGCATCCATTCTAGTGGCCATTGACACATCTGTCGTCCATAAATTTGTTTAATCCTTTCTTAAAGCTTTTTAGACTGATTGCTGTTACCACCTCTTCTGGCAGCAAATTCCGTAGACTGATGACCCTCTGGGTGAAGAAATGCTTTTCCTTGTCTGATCTGACTCTCCTAGCCATCACCTTCCTAAAATGCCCCCTAGTTCTAGTGTTGTGTGATAGAGAAAATAAATCTTCTCTATCCACCTTTTCTATACTGTGCATAATCTTATATACTTCAGTTGGGTCCCCTCTTAAACACCATCTTTCCAGGCTGAAGAAGCCTAGACATTGCTGTCTGATCTTATAAGGGAGGTGTTCCAGCCCCTTAATCAATCTGGTTGCCCTTTTCTGCACCTTTGCTGGTGACAAGATCTTCTTAAACAGAAACTAATAACAGTGCAGAGGGTAGGATAAAAGCACCATTCTCACCATGGATTGTTGTTGAGTTGTGCACTAACTGAAATTTAGTGATTAGGTTTGAATCAAGCCAAACCTCTTTTATTTGGGTTTGTTTTGGAACATTCCCCTCCCCCCCAAAAAAAACCAAACAAACCACAGTGTGGTCCAGTTTACGTGTAAACCAAGCAAACTTGGAATGGCACTTGGTTCATTACAACACCCCTTCGTTCGGGTTCACTTCAAAACATTTTTTTCAAACTACAGGTTGATTCAGTTTGTATGCAAACCACCCAGTTCACTGTGGGCATGTCCCCATGCACATTTGGTCCTGAATCAAAATCAGGTCTGGGAGGGGCCCTCCCCATGCACTTTTTACTTTGTCCAATTTTCTCGGACCATACCAGGACCAAATTTAGTCCTGGAAAAAACTTCTCACCACAGTTGGGGCAATTTGGTCCAAGCCAAGCCTGTGCATGGGGACAGCCCTGGGCTATTTGTGGGGTGCACCATCATGGCTGCCAGAGCAGAGGCTTGTTGGTTTTACTCCCTTTCCCATGGCAAGCAAGCAATCCACCCCCTGTTCACGATTGCAGCTGGCAGGGCAGAGGCTTGGTTGCCGGGTGAAGTGGACGTGCACAAAACAGCTCAAGTGCATGGGGATGGCAAGATTCAGATTCAGCCCACATTAGCAGTCATGGCATAGGGATAGGCAAGATTCAGCTTCAGTCCTGCACCCGGCCACATGTGAGCCAGTCCGGCCTAAATCTCTTGCATGGGGATGCAGCCTGTGAAATACAACTGAAATGAACCAGTTTGGCACATCTCTAGATTGCTGTAACAATCTAGATCGCTGAAAGCCCTGTTGCAGGAGGAGGAGAACCTTGCTATACCTCCCAAGGGGGGGGGGTGTCTAGTGGTGGCAGCCTAGACCACCGTGCTCTCTGGATGACTCTGCAGCCTGGATGGACCCTGATAATTTGAAACTGCTTCTCTGCAGAGCTATGTCCTTAGTGTCAGCTGCTCTGGACTCAACCTGGTCTCAGCTACCCAAGAGACCATAAAGGACAGCTGCTTATGCCATCCCTCCTGGGGGTGGTCTAATGGTGGCAGCCTAGACCACACTGCCCTCTGGATGACTCTCCAGCCTGGCTGGGCACTATCATCTTGAAGGAGGGGATTCTTAGTGGGACTGGGGCCTTTGGTCAGCTGTTCTGGACTACACTTGGCCTCAGCTGCTTCAATTTTATTTATTTAGAGTGTGTGTGTGCGTGCGCATGAGTGTGCATGCGTGTGTGTGCCTATTGGCTTGTTTTGCAATGTTTTGTATGGCGTGCAATTTTTATAATGTATTTTTATTATAATCTTTTGATTATTACTTTGCATATTTTCTACTCATCTTTTCTTCCTTTTCTATGAATAAGTGAATGCAAGTGCTTTGCTTCATGGAGACTCACCCCCAAACCTATCCCCTGTAATCTACAAAGGGCTGTAAGAGGAGCCCTGCTGGATCAGGCCACAGCCCATCTAGTCCATCCTGTTTCACACAGCGGCCCACCAATTGCTTTCAAGTATTCTGAAGAAGAAGGCAAAGGCAAAACCTTCACCTGCTCTTGACGCATTTCAGCAGCACGTGGGCTAATATTGGAGCAAAACAGAGAAGATTACTATGGCCCCTGTTCAAGTATGACACACAAATAAAATAAAATAAACAATAGTAAAATAATAAAATAATAAAGATAGGAATATTACAAATTGAAAACTGAAAATATATAAATAAGAAAGTAGAGAAGCATATTAACATAATAACAAAGGTTGGTGCTGCATCCAGACATCACTTATTTATTCCTCTATATACCCATGCTTTACTATGGAATATTCAAACAGAATAAGGAAGTGATGTCTGGATGCAACTTGGGTATACAGGTTTTCTCTGTAATAACTGCAGTTCAGCATGCTCTGATTCCACTTGTTCTTGTATCTCTTACTGCTTTTATAGACATTCAAATTCTACTGTTAACAGTTCAACTATGGCATTTCAGCAGTTCTTGATGAGTTAGAATCCATCTCTCTATTCACTGTAAGATACAGTACGGATTCCATCGCTGTTGATAATGCCTGCAGGGAATCCTGTCCATAAACTTATAAAAGTTACCTTAATAGGCGGCGGAGTGTGCCAGATGCTCTTCTGCTACTTACCTTTTGCAATGGCTGCTTCAGACTCCTAAATTTCGGCTAACACTAAAATAGACATGAACCATTCATAAATATAATTGCAAAGATGAAACAACATATCAATTTAAAGCAATCATGTGAAAATTATATAAAATCCTTACCCAACTTGACAATCAATGCACGTTTATCCATTTACCTGTTCTGACATTCCAAGCAAATATTCAGACCAGCATAAGGAGATACATTCTTATCCTACCCTGAACAATGTTAGATGGAAAACACCTATGAGTCTGCTCAGTGAAGTATCCCACTGTGGGTTCTGTAATTACTTATATGTCACATATACAATTAAAGGATACAGTTCCATTCTGTTTCTTCATTTAAAGCATTACGAGTAGGTTCTGGGTTGTAATTCAAAGATCCAGAAGGATTTTCTATATAATAATTTCCTACCTAATTAATTCTTTGGTACTGCACTTGTTCTAGTCAGAAAAAAATATAGATCTTTGATGTTATGCTTATATTCTTGAAATTATTTCACTAAGGGTGCATTGACTGTAGCTCTCTCAATAAAACTTTTATCTTCCACGATCCTTATTCAGATTTGCCTAGCATTCATATCCACATAGATTCTGTTGCAAGGTCATTTTATGATATATACTAGTCCATTCATTCATTCATTCGTTTGTTTGTTTGTTCATTCGTTCATTTATATTTCTATCCCATTGTATATCTGAAGGTCTTGGGGCAGGTCACAATAAAATCATTATAAAAGCAGATAAAATAGATTGACTAAAAGAATGACAGTGGCTTCATGGGGAGATGATGTCGTTCCTTTGGCCAAAGGCCAGGGTAAAGAGGTGTGTCTTCTTCACGAGGCAAGCCACAGTCAGTCAGAGGATACCTCCAAGGTTGCCTTGAGACATCACTTATTGTACATAGAGTGTCAAAGCAAAGCACTCCTAGAGCATCTCTTCAATGTGAGGCATGATGGAAGATAGGATAGTAACCCATTAGTATTGTTAGGAAAATTGCTGCCCTATCAGCTTTCTTCCATCCATGTGCATGTGAGTAAACAAACAAGCTAGAGACAAAAGATGGAAGGACTAGAAATAACGGTATGAAACTTCAAGGGAGTCAATACAGATTAGATATTGGGAAAAATTTCCTGGCAACAAGGGCAATCAGTAAGTGGAATAGGTTGCCATGGGAGGTGGTGAGTTCTCCTTCACTGGAGATCTTCAAGCAGAGGCTGGCCCTACATCTGTCTGGGATGGTTTAAGAAATCTTGTATTAAGCAGGGGGTTGGACTAGATGACCCTAGAGGTCCCTTCAACTCTATGATTCGATTTGGATGGTCTAGGCATATCATTTTTACTCTGTCCTATGCTTTGAAGACCACTTCCAAGTATAACATAACATCAAACATAACATGCCTTTTTCAAAAACCTTTTGCCTCTGGACTCTTCAAAAACAGCTTTCTTTCTTTTTCTTTCTTTTCCCCCTCCTGCCATGTAAAGTTTAAATGTTGGGGAATATGTACGTCTATAGCTATCTAGAGAATGATATCTAATGGTTGGTCAGGAGCCATTGATTTTTAAAGAGAGAGAGAGGTTTCTGTTTCATAGTTCAATAAAACAAAATACAGCCTGCACTTTGTACTCTCTCAAGTTCAGCAACTGGGCAAGTATAGTATATTAATCAGAAAAAAATCAATTGTCCTTTGTCCTTCGCCCTCATATTAGTTTGAGAAAAGGAGTTAATGTTGTCTTCTCTCTATGATGAATTAACCTCATTTGATTAAATAAGTGGCCACTGTCCTAGACACATCCACACGGCGATTGCCCAAGGGACAGTTACACTACATTTTCATATTTGCATTTAATCAGATCAGATCCTGACTAAAGCAACAATAAAAAGATGTGATTAAATATTTAATCTGTCAACATGAGGTCACTAACGTATCAGGGGCACAGAAACACCTTTCTTTAAAAAGCAGCATGTGCTTTATTCGTCTTAATTGCCTTCCTTGCTGGTATCTTAAACACTAGGGGTGTGCAAGAACGCAATTTCCAGGATTCGATTCAATTCAAATCAAATATCTGAAAATTGAGTTCGAATCTTTAAAATTCGAATTTGCTCAAATTCGATTTGAATTAAGCACATTCAAATCGATTTGTTCAAATTTTTGGTTTGAATTTGCACTTACGAATGTCAACAACCTTTGTATGTTGCCATACGCATCCGTATGCATCCCGTATTTATCCCATATACAACCCGTTTTCATCCCGTACAGATCCATACAAATGCATATGGGTGTGGGAAAGACGCATATGTGCAAGTACGTTTCATGTACAAACCCATGCACATATTAATGTCCAAATAATTCACGAATAGATTCCAAAATTTAAAATTCATTTGAATATTTAAATTCAAATTTATGGACATTCGCTTCAAATTTGAATGTCAACATTTGGATAAATTCTATCGAATTCTGAATGTCTTCAAATATTCACGCACATCCCTATAAAACACTATTAAGTTTGCATCCCAAGAATATGGCCATCTCTGCATTTGCCTGATATCCATATTAAGCTGCTTTCAAGTACACTTCTTCTGCACAGGACTAGTGCAATCCTGTGCAACAACCATCCTAAGGACTCCCTAACCTGGTTTAGCTTATAGGCCTAGAGGTCTTCTAAGAGGCTGAACCACATTCTAATGCCACCTGTTCCATTTCATGCATTGAGGCTTCCATACGAGGTCCAGAACAAGGAGACTGGGGGTAGACGCAGCAAAATATTACAGATGCTCCCTTGTTTTTGTAGCCTATTCATCTCCAAATATTACTTTTAGCCTGCTTCCTCACATACACTGTAGAAACGCTTAAGCATCCAATGGCCCTGGTCACACTTATATGAGATAGGACATCCTATTCATAATTTGAACTGAGGTCGCACCAGCTCTGTTCACCCCTAGATCATTATAGGTTGCCCTCAGACCGTCCTCATATTGGGCTGCAACGCTCACACCTTTCTCCACAGTCGACCTGAGCCTTCTCCACAGAACTCTTGGCTCTCCACCCCTTTAACTGTGTCAAATCTCTCTCCTTTTTTATTGGATACCAATAAGAAGGGGGCATGGAGGTAGGGGAGCAGGCTTTAAAAAGACCGCAAACAAACAACCTCGCATCCCTTGAATGACACAATCACATCCAATAAGAAACGAGATAGATTTGATGAAGCAAGAGGGGTGGAGTGCCAGGAATTCTGAGGAGGAGGATCAGGTTGATTGTGGAGTAAGGTGTGACCAATGCGGCCCAAAGTGAGGACAGCCTGAGGACAATCTAGGTTTACCAGGACTGGTACAACCTCAGTTAGAATTAACGAATAGGACATTCTGACTTACACTTGTGTGACCAGGGCCTGAGCTCAGAGTGGTTCAGAGTGCGTGTGGCCGTTCCCCGTCATTGATAGCTGCAATCCCAGATGCAGACTTCTCACTTACTTTCCTGCAAAGGGTACATGGGAGCAGGGTGGCTGTGGCTGCAGCTACTAAGTCATATATCATGTCACCTGATCACCATAACAACAGCCATCCGCACATGGCCATTCCTGCAGCAAGGCAGATGCTGCCAGGCAGCAGTGTTTGCACTTCTTTGCTGGTATCTTAAACACTAGGCAGGGTAAGATCAAGAAAGGTTTGAAACAGGAATGACATTTGAAATGCAACACTAGCCTCTAATGTCCCGGGAAAATTAAGTGCAAAAAATCCCATAGATTCATGTTTTTGCTAAAGACACATGGAGTAGGAATGGAGAGGCTGGTCAAATGGAAATCCTTTTTTGTACATCATTTTTTTCTTTAATCTGCAAAGCACTTTTCTCTTCTGTTTAACCCTGAAGTCTATTCAGGGAAAGTGTCACTTCTGCTGCATGGAAACCTCAGCAGAAAGAAAGGCTGAATTGATTATTCTTACCCCTGACATCATATAGTCCCATCACCTAGGATTCCAGACACATAGTAAGTGTGAAAGGAATATGGATAATCAAAGTGTTCAATATGAGGGAGTTGGTAGTTGATGCAGCCCGCTCCCACTCTGGCAGAAAGTCTTTAGCTACAATACATTCAAACACAGAAGATTAGGGCAATTCAGTCAAACAAACATTTGGCAATGCAAAAAATACCTCAAATAGTGCAAAAATCAAGGGCTTGTTCACATTTAACTGCCTGGCATGAGTATTTCAGGGCAGTTAAGTACCACAAGGTTTTTCTCTGCACCACAAGGCTGGTGCTGTTTCCAACTGTACTACTGGCACTAACATTTGGGCATTCTGCCTCAGACTGTCCAAATCACCTTGGTAATGGCCACAGTAACTTCTGCAACACACCCAACTGTCACCATAGCAACTGTGGCACAGCCTGCAATTGTACAGCTGTAGCTGTGCCACTTTGCCTTATGGATGGATGGATCGACAGACGGACGGACAGATGGATGGATGGAGTTTAAGAACACAGGAAGGAGTAGCCCTGCTGGGTAGGACCACAGCCCATCTAGTCCAGCATCCTCTCTCACACAGTGACCCACCAATTGCTTCTGGACATTTCAAGCAAAAGATAAGGGCAAAACATTCACCTGCTCTTTAATTCTTGCAAACGGCTTTTAGAAACACTCCAGCCTGGCAGATGTACCCAGGTATTCCTTCTAGTAGCCATTGATACACCTGTCAACTATGAGTTTGTCTATTCCTTTCTTAAAGCTATCAAGGCTGGTTGCTGTCACCATTTCTTCTGACAGTAAATTCCATAGACTGATGACCCTCTTGTCAGTCCTAACTCTCCTACCCATCAGCTTCAGATAGTGCCCTCTGGTTCTAGCACTGTGAGAAAGAACATAAGGACCTGGAGGCAGGTGGGTGCCGCTATAGACATAATGAGTGTGTCTTCACGGCACCCTTATTTCGAATTCAAAATGTTTTGAATCCTCGCAGTCCAGACAGCAGTTTGGCTTAACACGATATCCGCATGTTAAATCGCCCCAAAGCGTTGTAAATGTTAATCCTCATTTCACCAGGTCTCACTCCGGTTTGTGCGCTTGAAACGTTTTACATTTTTTACTGTGGGAACTCTTCCGTGTTAAGGGATGAGAGTTTCCCTCCCCCAATAGCTTGCTTCCATAGCAAGCTGTAAACGCAGCAGCAGCCCGAATAGCAATTCACTGTAGCAAACAAGCAATTCACGCCTGATAACATCTTGCTATTGAAAGTGCTGGCCTTCTTAAAAGGGAAAGAAAGAAAAGCAGCTGCCATTTGGAGAGATGTGTAAATGCTGCTGCGCGCCCTAAGCCATCGGGAGAGGAGGGGAAAAAAATTGCTGTCTGCCTGCTGCCGATTTTCCTCCATCCAGGCAAGGCAGCCACCCAGCTAGGCTCCGTGAAGGGGTCTGTTATGGGTGGTGCGTTCATGCCAGGAGGAAGAGGACAGGACAGCCCCGAAAACCGGCTTTTAAAAGGTAGCCACTGGAGTCCCCCCTTGAGTCATGTACGTCCTTAGAGCCCAGATTGAACGCGATTAAGCTGAAAGTAATGGGAACAGGCAAATTCGCCTTTGCATCCAGTTCTGTTATCTCAGTTTAGGGAAATGTGTCACACGGCTGCATTTCTGGGGTCCTTTCCCTCCCTCCCTCTTTTTTTTTTTTTAAGCTACACATGAACATAGCTTAACTGACATTGGGAAAGAACTGCATCCACCCATATTTTGGAATGGGTCAGAACAATGCAGCAGAACTGAATGCAGCCAATTTTGAGGTTTTGCACATAGACACACAGATACATGCACATTGATTCATGCACATCATCAGATGTATTCCTCTGCCACTGAGAAAGACCTTCCTGACAAAAAACATCTGGCACTGACAATCACTGAACAGCTGTCTCCGCTCCTGGGTGTGTTTTCTATCTTGGAACCTGTTCTGTTAATTTGTTTATTTAGTGAACTTCTATCCTGCATTTCACCCAAAGGGTTCAGGATAATAGGTAACAAAACCAACAAAAACATCATAACTAAAATAACAAGCAGGAAACCTACTTGCACAACCTCCCCCCCCCACCCCCCTTCAAAAACAACTTTATAAGACAACCTATCAAAAGATATTTCTTTAAAAAATATAATTTTATTGTTTTCTCAAAAGAATATAAAACATACAATATAAAAACTGAATTTAAATTTACATAATGGTTGTTGTCTTGATTATATTGATACATCCCAGGCCATGGTCACATCTTCCAGAAATAATCTGTCTTATTAAGAAACAGGACTCAAAACCCAATAATTCTGACCGCATCCATACCTAATAATCGTTCCCTCATTTTGGGTGGCTATGCTCACACTTTTCTGTTCCTCTCCTGAGACACCTTTACGAGACTTGTTTAGATCTTCACTCCTCTCCACCATCATGACATCCTCTGTGATAGGATAAAAGTTCTGTGACTCAACAGCATTGGGTGAAAGGGAAGGCAAATTCATGCAGTATCCGTCCACCATAGAATGGTTTGGGCCCTCTTAGTTCTCTTCTCTGTATACCCAAAAAATGAAAACAGAATTAACACTCTATGATGTCTTGAGACCAGAAGAAATCAGGACTCAGGAAAGTATGATTAAAGAGAAGAGAGTCCATAAATAAAATGGACTAAAAAGGTGTGAGCAGTGGGATCCAAAGATGGTCAACCAACCCCCAAACCAGAAGGACTTTTCGGTCTCCGGACTGCACTAAAAATTGCCTCAAATGCCAGTCTGTCCTGCCTGTCTCCCACACATACCTTTACTGTTGGGGGGGGGGGTGTTCCACTGGTGTCCAAGGTCAATCCAGAGCCCAAAAAAGGCCTTCTGGGTTCAGGAAAAGGCCTTCCAGTTTGGGGGTTGGTTGAAGGCCTTTTGGGGGCTCTGGATTGCGCTGAAATATGTCTCGGACTCCAGAGGAGTGTCCCGTCCGTCTTCCATGTGCCCACTTAGTGTTCTGCTGGCATCCAAGGCATTTTTCGGCACAGTCCAGAGCCCAAAAAAGGCCTTCTGGGGCCAGAAAAAGGCACTTCTTGTTCCATGCATGCAGACTCAGAAGTGCCAGAAGACGCGGTGGCAGCAGTGAGGAGGATAGGTAAGTGGGGGTGGCGGTGCATTCGCTTTGTGCATGGATATTCGTTAGAATATTCATGCATGGATACAAATCCTCCCACATTCGTGGGGGTGGGATTCGGACAAAGCCAAATTTTCCCACATTTGATTTGTACCAAATCGAATGTGGGAAATAGGGTTTGTGTACACAGCTAGTTGGAAAGATTTAGGTCATGTCTAGACAGTAGCTGAATAATCTGCTAGGAAGGGACAACCCGAGATATTGGTCCACCACCATTATCCCTTGCTAGCTAGACAGCACCACCCATGGCACTGTCTTCAGGTACTTTAACTGGCATATGCATCTGTGCATTTGGGTTGTGCCCACCATCACCTCTGCACATGCATTGATCCGTGCATATATGGCCAGGAAATTGTGGTACCCCTCAATTTTACACAGGTCTAGAGTATGCCCTATATGTGGTTTGACACCAAAGCAGTCAGGTCAGTTACGTCCAGAAGGGAAGTAGGTGGTCTAAAAAAACACTCTTACTGGAAAACAAACAAGCAACACTGGGTTTTCCAGCAATAGGTTTTAGGGGAAGTAGGGCTGTGGGTGGCATTGCTCAGAAACATGGGGTAATTCCATCATTAATAGCACTATATTTCCCCTGTCTGGATGCCACCATGTATATAAAACTTTGGACAGGTCTCTTTGAACACAAGATGTTAGGATTCCACCGCCACCCCATGTCATATTTTGACTTATGACAATGGTACTTTTCAATTCTTATGTGTTACAAAGCACTGAGTTGCATTTGCTTTCCCCATACACAGACAGACAGACAGACACACAGGCAGACAGACAGACACACACACACACACACACACTGTTTTTCTGTTTTACAAGCCTGCAGTTATTATTTTATTGATTCTGATCTTGGTGGCTTTGTGATCATTTTTGGGTCCGAAGATACTGGTCTTCTGATTGTTGCTTATTTCCCAGCTATTTCATCCAAAAGCCTCAGAGCAGAATAAGGAGTGGAGAGTATGAAAGCACAAAACTTGTGACCAAGACCAGTCCTACTAGGGACACTACCTAGAATATCAACTTATAAGGAGCACGTACTTGAGCAACACATTCTTTTTCTGTCTTAGTACAGTAGTAAATAAGCATGAGAAAAATAATTTTGTAAAACAACTCTGCTGATCTTTGGCTGGATTCCGATAGTTATAAATACAAGCCTCCCTCCTTATACACAATTTCTTGGCGCACAGTTTTGGTCATGCCTGGCCAGGGAATTGTGGCATCCCTCCTTTTACACAGGTCCTGAGTGTGCCTTATATGTGGTTTGAACGCCAAAGCAGTCAGGTCAGAAAGTAGCCTCAAGGCATCCTGGGAGTTTCATTTTGCCCCTGCTTGCCTTTACACAGTGAAAAATTCCATTTGCAAGTAGAGAGGGGCTCTGTCTACACTAAGCCTTATTCTAGATGATATCCCAGAATAGGGATCTGCCATTTGCATGCTAGTGTAGACTATGGCAGGGCCAGAGAGAGTTCTGCATGTGGTTTTGTGGGGAGTTGGCGAATTCGGCTACGCTTGATTTATAGCATCAGAGATGGAGAAGAAAATTCTGCCTCTGGGCACACAGGAAAGTTCTTGGGTTTAACAAGAGAAAGAGAGATCTGCGCAAATGTGCATTTCTACCCCTTTGGAAGCATGATGGGGGATTATACTGCCAGCCAGGGTAGTGCAACCTTTGCCCTTGCCTCTATCTTCAATATGCTGGCTGGCAATGCAGTGCTCTCTCTCTCTCTCTCTCTCTCTCTCACACACACACACACACACACACACACACACACACACTTGTGAAGATGCAGAAATGCAAAGTTGCAGAGATCTAAAGGAACACCTTCTCCCATACCAACCTGCCTGTGCCTTAAGATCTAGTGGTGAGGCCCGCCTGGTTGTCCCACCACCTTCAGTAGTGAGGCTGATGGGCACCCAGGAGAGGGCCTTTTCAGCGATGGCCCCCAGACTATGGAATAGTCTCCCCCTCGAGGTGAGTCATGCCCCTTCCTTATATATATTTAGGAAGGCAGTAAATATGAGTGATTATACTCTCTCTCTCTCTCTCTCACACACACACACACACACACAGTTACAGCCACTATTAATGCAATATGGAACGTACTGTTTTAAATTTGTTGAATTTTTAAAAGTGTTTTTAATCTGTATCTTGTTTTAATGGGTATCTTGTTTTTAATCTGTTGGTTAATCTGTTGTTACCCACCTAGAGACCTCTAGGTATGGGGTGGGACAGAAATGTAAACAAACAAACAAATCTTGGGTTTAACAACATTGGGAAAACAGTGTAAGGAGTAGGGTAGGGGACACCGTCCGCTAACTGCAGAAGGTAGAGAAGGATGGGGCAACTCCAGAGCAAATGCTGCCTTTGTGCTTGCCCCTGTCATTAATATCCTGGCTGGAAATGCAGCCTGCCCACCCCCCACAGTTCAAAGTGAAGAACTGCACATCTGCAAAGATCTCAGGTGTAACCGAACAAAAGCAAGGTTGCTGGAGATGCAAGGTAAAGAGGAACACAGGGGTGTGGATGGTACTGTCCCACTAAATGCCCATGGCATGCTGCAGTGGTTCGAGAAGGAGATGAAAACCCTCCCTTTGCCTGCCCAGAAAAGTTGGATGCCACCTTCCATAATCCCCTAACATATTCACACCCTGAAAAATGTAGTCAGTCTATGGAACTGAAATGATCTGGGAGCTGAGATAATCCCGTTACTGGATAGGTTGAATTTCGGATAAAAACTGAAAAGCCACTTTGGGGTGTGAACCCCAACCCACAAAGGATTTCTTCAAGCTAATTAAAATTTTGGGTTTCACTGCAACCTCAAGTATGCCTCAAAACAGACTCCTTGCATGGAATCCAATCCCCTTATAAAATAGAAACCTGCATTCTGAACTAGCAACACATTTCCCTGTCTTCAACCAGCAACAAAAATTGAGAGTGAGAATGCATGCATCACACCCAGGCCATCTGAGTCCTTAGAGGACGCCCCCGTTCTTTCTATTAGTAGCAACTCTGCTGAAGACCTGCATTTAGTGCCCTCCCAGGGAGCTTCGCAAAACCCTTTAACAAGTAGAGCATTTCTTTCCCAGTACCAATAGCTTTATGCATCTGAAATCAGTTCACTCTATAACATGTCATTGAAGCTAACTGAAAGTGATAGACATTTCCCAGCCAGCAGAATGGAGGTCACCTCCCACCCACGCAATGCACGCACATGCATGCGTAGATACATAGCAAATGCCTGTTCAGGAACAGTGGCAAAAGACAACCTCACTGCCCTGGTAATGATCTTTGCTACCGTTGCATTTCCCACAGGAGTTATTTAAGAGTTGGACCCCCTTTTGTGTGTTTTGAACCTTCTGCTCCCACCCAGCAGGTGGTCTAATATCACAGGAAGAGATGATGAAAGGACACAGTACTCACACTTTGAACTCAAGTGAGAACTTAAAAGCATGTGCATGATTCCCCAGAAGGACAGACCTTATAAAAATGATTTATGACTCAGAACAGCTTCTTTGTAAAACCTGGGAGTTCAGTGGCACAGGATGGTCTTTTTAATGTTTCCTTCTCTTTGTGCCAATGGCAAGGACTCCATAAAATGTATGTTTATTTAGCTTTTACCTTCTTAAACTGTAATTGAAGACCTGCCTTATTATAGTTAATGAGGAACAGAAGAGAAAGAGCACCTGAAACAGTTCTGCTAAATGTCCTAGAGAGCAATTTCAGGATAGTCTGTCACTGAATTAGAAGTTCACTACAAGTACCGTGTCTAGCACAGTTATCAGAGGAGGGTCTGAAGGCGGATGGCCACCCCCAAGCTCCACAAGGCTGGCTTAACATATCCCGAGGAGGGCAGATCAGTTGGAACCAGGTTCAGTGCCCCACACAGCCAGTGTAGACAGGTCAGAAATGTCTTTGCACAGCATCTTCTAGCCAAATGATGCCTTCCCCAAAATCTGATCCCAGTGACTAAAGATCCTTTCATTCAGCAAAGGGCACAAGCTATGTTCACACACACAAAGAGAGAGAAGCCCCATCTTCACAGCATCGTTATCTCGAATTCAAAACGATTTGAGTCCTCACAGTTCAGACAGCAGTTCGGCTTAACACGCTTCTTCCGTGTTAAACCACGTTATACCGATTTAAAATAAATCCTGATTTCAACAGGTCTCACTCCAGAACGTGCCCTTGATGCGTGTTTCATTTTTTACTGTGTGGACAGTATCGTTTTCCGGGATGAGATTCCGTGTTCAGGCTGCCCCTCCCCCAGTCGCACTGTAACCAATGGGCTGTCCGTATTGTAGGCACGTCATGTTTAGGATTCCCTCCCCCAATAGCTTGCTTCCAAAGAGTGATTTCATTGAAAGAATACAGCCTCGAAACAGCCACTGCCTCAAAAGCTACACTGTAGCGATGTAGCTTAATAACAATGTTGCAGTTTTGCACAAATTCTGAACTTTAAGAAAGGAAAGGAAAGGAAAGCCCTGGAGTCCCCGGGGAACTTTCCTTTCCCAGCCAGTCCAGTCCCTCTGAAGGGGGGGGGGGGAGAAAAAAGAAAAGAAAGAAAAAATTCCCCAGAGCGCTGCTGGCTGGCTCTCCCTCCTTCCCTCCCTCCCTCCTTTCCTCTCTCTCTCTCCCCCTCTCTTTCCTGCTGGCAGAGAGATCTAGTCGGCAGCAGCGCGGACACATCGCTGGCTGGCTCGCGCTCTGTCACGATGCCCAGCATTCCAGTAAGTGCCTGCCCTCTCTGAGGAGTAGCTTGGCCCTGTTAGGATGCTGGGTTCATGCAACGGCCAAGTGAATACTACAGTGTGGACAGAAAACACTGGTAGCAAGCGTTTCAACAGTAAACAAAAACAAGTTTATTATTATACACAAGCAATACTAAAAAGATAATAAGGTTCAGGTAGTTGTTGGTTTAAATTTGCAAGTCTCTTAAAGCTAGGAGCTAACCCTTTCCTCTACAGGAAAATAGTTCACCTTTTAAAAGACAAGCCTCCACACGTTCCTCCTCCCTCCTGACTAACTTGGCCACAGCCCAAACCCAGCCAGGGTACTAGAACGTGGCTCTAGATGATCACAAGGCCCGTCCCGTCCTTGCTTGACCGATCATCTAGCCTGGTCAGTTGCTAGTGAAGTCTCCCTCAGAGCCACAATCCACCCGATTGCCTCCTTCAGAAATCACTCAGCCCAAAAGACCAATGGTCAGCTGCTGGTCCAGCTCCCTCAGGATTCAGCTCTTCTTCTGTTCCCTTCAGCTCTTCTCCCAGCGTGAAGACCCCTGGTCAGCTACTGGTTTCAGGTCCCTCAGGTTCAGCTCTTTTCCTTTCAGCTCTTGTCCCAGCATGAAGACATTCTCTGCTGTACTCTGAGTTCCTTTATACTCATCCCCCTGACCCTGATTGGCTCTAACCGCAATAAAATGCTGCTGGAGATTCCTAACAAAGGTTGCTGTCCCTCCAGCCTGATTGGTGGGAACTCCTTTTCTAGCCCCTCCAGCACTCAGATCCCCGGACAGCTTTTCCCTCCAAAACCTTACTCCAGCCAATCACTGCAACAGGGCCCGCACAGGATTTCCCGCTCTTTTTGCAGGCCAAATCCCAGGGTTTGCAACAAAGCTGGCTATTGCAGAAGCCTGCAATGCCAGAAAGCAAAGCAGTTTGCAGCCTGTACCCTGAAACCGTCACACACTCTCCTCCTTTTCCAGCCAGCGGCAGCAGCAGAGGAGCAGGGCAAAGCGGCGGCGGCTCTGCCACCGGGCAACGAGGAGTCCCAGGGCGAAGCCGCCCGCGCCTGGATGGATGGATGGATGGATGGATGGATGGATGGATGGATGGATGGATGGATGGATGGATGGATGGATGGATGGATGCTGCTGCTGCTGCTGCTGGGAAGGGAAAGGGAGGGGAGAGAAGGGGACGGATCGAGCAGGGGATCCCCGGCAGAGCATGGATGATGCAAAGGGAAGGGAGGGTGGGATCCTGGGAGGGAGGACCAATCACAGGGCACCATGACTGGCAATGGGCGGGAGCACAGGGCTATTGTGAGGATTACCAGGATTGATTCCGCGTTAAGGCTGCAATCGGAATGGCCTCGGAACCGGATCAATTTGCAAGTCGTGTAGACAGCTTTGTTCCGGGTCAGTTATTTCAAATTATTTAAATCGAAATAACACATGCCGTGAAGATGCAGCCAGAGAGAGAGTACCTACGGATTCTCATCCCTTAACACGGTACGGTCCCCACAGTAAAAAATGTAAAATGTTTCAAGTGCACGAACCGGAGTGAGACCTGTTGAAATGAGGATTAACATTTACAACGTTTTGGGGCGATTTAACATGCGGAAAGCGTGTTAAGCCAAACTGACGTGGGGTCTGCGAGGATTGAAAACGGTTTGAAACCGAAATAAGGTTGTAATGGGGATGCAACCCAACTCTTCTAAGAAAGCCGCCTGGGTTTCTGAGGACTGCATCTCAGAGATCAGCAAGGAGGTGACAAAGAAACTCATTTTTACATGTATGCAAATAGAATGTTTCAATTAAATAAGGGTCTCCTGTCATTTCAAACAGGGCAAAGTTCACTGGCTTTCTTCTACAGGGGATGTACATGCACCTATTTTTTACAGTTTGGTTCTTTGCACCTAGTTAAAATGTATCTCTTCACCAAGGCCTTAGCAGTCCAGCCAAGGCGTGTGGGGGAGAGAGAGTATCTTATATTTTATTTTTCTTATTCTGTTTTTATTAATATTGTTTCTGATGAATGCTGTGGAATGCTCTGGGACCTTTGAGTGAAGAGCAGGATACAAATCAATTGAGACTGACTGACTGACTGACTGACTGACTGACTGACTGATTGATTGATTGATTGATTGATTATGAATAATGTCAGTAGCAGCTAAAGGGGAAGTCATAGCATGAGCAGGGAGAACAAATCTAACTAAATGTCTAGGCGCCACAACTAAAATAATAAGGCCTCAAAAGTAGGAAACCCCAGCCACTGTTTCATCAAAATAAGGCCTGGTTTTAAGGGTCGTTTTGTTCTGACCTCAGAACACCTCATTCCAAGTCAGAACGTTATGGACATCTCTACCTCTAAGAGTACAGTGTGAAGAACCCTTCAAGGAGCGTGCTATCTGCAAGGATCAATATGAAGTGACACATCTTGCTTCTTGGTTACTGTCATGTTTTATCCATAAATGTGTACTTTCTTGAGGATCATGAGATCAGTATTTTTCCACATTAGAATGTCACACTAAGTGCTAAGATTTCAAAGGGGATTTCACCACAGTCATCAGAACTCAAAAAATAAAACAGAACTGGTTGGATACTCCTTTCCTTGACTTCTGACTTCCTTATCCTTAGATGGGAAAAAGAAAGGATGCTTCCAAGGCAAACTCATTTTCTCATGATTCTATGTACAGATCCATGTGTATACAGAACCTGAAGGCAGTATCATCAGTTCTAGTAGCCATTGGTACTTGAAGGGAGCACTTTACGAGTTCTTTTCACACAGAGATGGAGAAAGGACTCTGGCAGTACTTTTTGTCACCCTCCCATCTCATCACTACCATGCAGACTTACTGTATGACCAGTTCAGAAAACGGCTCTCATGTCCAGAGCCTCATCTGACTCCTCAGATGTGGAACCCATGCCTCCTGCAACCCCAGCCAGGGAATCCACACCTGGGCAAACACCACAGGGGCCTAATTTCAAACCAGCTTCAGTGCTCTCAGGCAAGAACAGTTCAGGCACCGACCAGAGGTGTGGCTGCTCAGGAAGCGAAAATCCCACCTGCAGTGCTCCTCACGCCTTTGTGCCAAACAGCCACTGAGAAGGAAGGGAAGGAGGGGTGTGGGGACAGCCCCTTTAAACAGCCCTAGCAAACAACAGACCAATTCTGGCAACCTCATGGCTCATGTTTTGGCTTGGCTCTTGAAATCTGATCCCTGAACTGACTGACGACGACAGACTTATGGTAATTAAACCCCAGTTTGCCCTGATTTTGTTCTACACTCTTGGGGTGTGTCCAGACTGGGAGATACTTCACCATTCCTATGCACAGTTGGTGTGGGTGTCAATACTTCAGAGTGGCAGTGCATTATGCCACCACTACTGATAGGACAGCGAGAAACAGCCAACGAGAGCTAAGCCTGCAGCTCAGCTCCCCTTGGCTGCCTGATCCCACATGATGCATGCTCCACAGAAGTCTTGCAGCTGCCAAGGAGGAAGTTGTGGACCTCCATTTGGAGTGCGGAAAATGCATTGTGACTTCACAACCAGGTAATCTGTGAATTTTTATATAACTGAGGATTTTGTTACTAGTCTGGAAGGGACCTTGCTCCTGAACTGACGCTGACTTGGCTATCACTGGCATGCAAGTGTGAGTGTGCTTCTTAGTTCCTGCTTGCTTGAGACAGGCCAATGGCTAAGGCAGCATCCAGACAGGAAGAATACTTCACAGGGACTGGAGAACAGCAGTCAAAGTGCCAGACAGATTTTACAGTGCTCCAGAGTCCCTGCTAAGAAAAGAATGGTGCTGTGAATAAAAAAAAAATGCTACATACATCATTATCCGCTGTGGAGTTTTCCTTCCCTCCACATTTTCCCAAGTGTTTGGATGAGATCTCATGAAATTTCATGAGTTCACCCTCATCTGGGAAGCAGCAGGTCCCTCAGAGAGGGGCAGACCGCATGGTCGGAAGAGCCCTCCCTGCTGCTTTGAAGTATTTGGAGAACATGGGGACACTCCATTCTCCCTGAGGAGCTCCTTTATTTTGCAGTAAGTAAGCTTTACATTTCTGATTTATGTCTGGAGCCACCCTGACTTCCACGGTCACTTCCTGCAGCTTTGAAAATGAGATTGAACAGAAACACTGATGCCAGGGAACAAAGGTTCCTCGGCTTTGACTTCCTGTGAGCAGAGGGACCACACAAACAGCATTCTTGTCACCTCAACAGCGAGAGCATCATGTGGATCCTGTCATTGCCATGTATAAACTAGCTCTCAGAAAGCACAAGCTGTGCCACAAATTTGGCAGTGCCATGATTCTCACTGTCCTTCGTTCACTCCTCCAAATCGGGCAGTAGTAACCATGCATAAAACACAAATTGTTCTACACTCAAGGTGTTGGTGCCTTTTTTTAATGCCTATTGGCCATGTAAACACATGGCTGCCTTGGAACGACCATAAACCTCTCATTTAAGTAATCCTCATATTGGTAGCCAGTGAATGTACCTTTCCTTACTGATATTATTTAATATCTACTTACCATGTTATTTAATATCTACATGAAGCCACTGGGAGAGGTCATCAGGAGATTTGGAGTGAGGTGAAATCAATATGCAGATGATATCCAGCTCTATCTCTGTGCCATCTGAATCAGGAGAGGTGGTTGAAGTGCTCGACAGGTGCTTGGAGGCGGTCATGGGCTGGATGGGGGGCAATAAATTGAAGCTGAATCCAGATACGACGGAGGTGCTGTGTGTCATGTGCTCTTGGGTCCATGTATTTGGGAGATACCCTGTCCTTGATGGGGTTGCAATACCTTGGAAGGGACAAGTGCATAACTTGGGGGTACTCCTGGACTCCGGGCTGACACTTGAAGCTCAGGTGGAGCCGTGGCCAGGAGCGCCTACTCCCAACTACAGCTGGTGTGTTAACTGAAGCCTTTTTTGGACAGAGATGACTTAGCCACAGTTATCCATGCTCTGGTAACCTCTAGGTTGGACTATTGTAATGCACTCTACATGGGGCTGCCCTTGAAGATGGTTTGGAAGCTGCAGCTAGTGCAACATGCAGCCACCAGAGTGCTGACCGGGACAGCTAGCCGGACGCACATCACACCACTCTTAAAAGAATTTCATTGCTGAGCCCAATTCAAGGTGTTAACACTGACTTACAACGCCCTAAATGACTTGGGCCCAAAATATCTAAAGGAACGCCTTCTCCCATACTGTACTGCCTGTGCCTTAAGATCTGGTGGGGAGGCCCTCCTGGCTATCCTGCCACCTTCAGCAGCCAGGCAGGTGGGCACGCAGGAGAGGGCCTTCTCAGAAGTGGCCCCCAGGCTATGGAATCATCTCCCCCTTGAGGTGCATCAGGCTCCTTCTCTGTTTATGTTCAGGAAGGTGGTGAAGACGCACCTCTTCGCTCAGACCTTCGGCTAAATGTTGGTTACATTCCCCCCACTGCATACATTACTGTTTTAACTGATATTGTGCTGTTTTAAACATGTTGGTTTTAAAATGTTGTGACGGTTATTATTGTTTGATATAGTTTTTGATATGCTGGATTTTAAAGTTTGTTACCCGCCCTGAGACCTTCAGTTATAGGGTGGGATATAAATATAAATAATAAAAATAAAAATAAATAAAAATTAAATGAATTTCCACCAGTCTGAATGTTCCTAGACAGCCAGGGACTAAGGAAGCTCCTCAAAAAGAATCACTGTACAAAGATAAAAAGAAATTTGATGGACGTTAATGCAACCAAAGGGGAAAACAACCTCAGACCAAGCCCAGGAAGAGCTATAATTGAGTTTGTTTCTAAATGAAAACACACCAATATTTTCTGAATTGACAGCTGTTGGCCTGAAGCCAAATGCCACCTTAAATACAAAATAACAAGAGCTCGCTGCTTTCTGGGAGAACGCACAAGGCCTGAGGAGGCCCACAGACACCCGCACATACACCAGACACTATTAACATGCACCATTAGCATTTTATTGTTATTTATTTTATTGTCCTGTGAGATGCTAACTGAAAATGTCTACAAGCCATCTAAAATTATTAAAATAGAAGCAAACACATCACCAAGTGTAGGCCAACAAGAAATCCAGCCATCACCACAGCACAGAGGAAATCTTCATAGTTTCCAACCTGGCCATCTTCTGAGCAGATCCCCTTTCAACGATGCTTCCTAGAAGACCATTGAAATGGGTCCCCCATGGTACATTTATTATTATTTATTTATATACCCAAAGGTCTCAAGGCAGGTTACAGTAATACCAGACAATTGGGACAGGCCTTCCACACATCTCTATGGTCCAGTATACCAGTTCTAGGCCTGTTGTAGACCTCAGTGTTGAGGTCTCCAACCAACCATTTTGACAGCCTCAGCTGAATCCACAATGTGGATAAAGTGTGACTGGAAGATCAGGGTGTCCCAAAGTCTGCACAAGAATGTGGACGTCAGGTCCTTGTTCTGGAACATATTCCTGGCCTTCAGAGGCTGACCACGCTTACTCTGATGCTGACATGGACTTTGCAACTGGCACAAGATTGGTCATGGGACAGGCTATCCCAATGCACTAGGGCTTAGAATCCTTCTAAGACCCCATTAGGAACCTGATTAGTACCTGATTGGTACCAATCAGGAAGGCCCTGTCCCCAACTAGACCCCATTGAAGGCCCCATCTGCAAGGTCCTGTCCCCATGAGGGCAGGCAAAATCTGGATATAATGGGTCCTTCAGGCCCTTAAATCTGGATTTCATGAGGACCTGATTAAAGGTGTCCACAATGGGGTCTTCAGGAGGACCCCCTCTCAAAAATCTGGATCTTGAACATCCAGATCTTCAACTGTGTGTGGAAAACTTGTCCCAGCTTGAAATGGGCTACATGTCTCAGGGCAGAGAAGTCCACCCTGTCCCGAGATACTGAATGGCAGAATCCTACCTAGAAGCCACTGTACTAGTGTTTTATAAAAGTTAAGATTGTAGTTTTCCTAACTCTAGGTAACAAATGATTCTTGCTTAGATGCTCTGATATTTGCACACAAAGTTTGGGATTAACTGCATTTTGGAAGGGGAGGACTGGTTCTAATCTCTTCTTGGGATTCTTCCATGTGCATTTTCAAAGCAGCAGATCAGCTGAAGAAAACTCAGCAAGTCAAAGCAAACTCTGATGAAGTGCTATGCTTAGATTTTAATTCTCCCCACAGTTCTCTGCAGTCTGTAATTTTAACAACAGAGAAAGAATCTGGCAGTCAAAGGCAATCAGTTTCCCAATCAGTCATACTTCTCTTTGGAAGAAGAGTGGAAATGTAATTATGCCATGTGCACAAAAAAAGATTGTTATAATATGTGTGCATGTGCGTGTGTGTGTTGTTTTAATTTACATGAGAGACCATGCAAGTTGCTGGATTGACAGCGGTGCAAGCTGAAGTGGTCTAATTTTATCTTCAAAAAGCCACATCAGTTTTCAAAGGCAACAATCAAGAGGAGGGAAACTTAGCATGGAGCAAACATGTGCTTCAGTTTTAGGAACAAGCAAGCTAGTTTTGAACTTAATATAGCTCCAGTGGTTGTTGATGCCATTTTGGTGAGTAGGATGGAGGGTGAAGCGATTAAAAGGAAGCTTTAAAAGATAGAACTCATTTTTTTTATTTCTTTACTTTTTTACATTTTTATCCTGCCCTATACCCGGAGATCTCCAGGTGGGTAACATCTAAAATCAAACATCATTAAACATTAAAATAATAACAGCATCTGCCAGTGGGAAGAGAAAAGTATCTCCCTATTTAACCAAAGGCCAAGGCAAAGAAGTGTGTCTCCACTGCCTTCCTAAATGTGTACAGTGAAGGTGACAGACGCACCTCAAGGGGGAGACTATTCCATAGCCTAGGGGCCATTACTGAGAAGGCCCTCTCCCAGGTGCCCACCCCTTTTGCTGCTGAAGGTGGTGGGACAACCAGGAGGGCTCCCCTCCAGATCTTAAGGCACAGGCAGGTTGATAGGGGAGTAGATGTTCCTTCAAGTATTTGGGTCCCAAGTCATTTAGGGCCTTAAAGGTTAAAGTTAACACCTTGAACTGGGCTCAGTAGTGAATTGGCAGCCAGTGCAACTCTTTTAAGACTGGCATGATGTGCATCCGACCAGCTGTCCCGGTCAGCAATCTAGCAGCTGCATTTTGCACTTGCTGCAGCTTCTGAACTGTCTTCAAGGACAGCCCCATTACAGTAGTCTAGTCTGGAGGTTACCAGAGTGTGGATAACTATGGATAATAGGTGAGGCATTGTCATGGTTGCAGTTTATACAAGCCATATTGTGGAAAAGTTTGATTTGAAGATAAAGCTGCTTAAAAATTAAAATGGTTGAATATAGCTGTGGTCACACCTTCACTTTAAACCTTCTTTGGATCCAAATATCTGACATTTTCATTTCCTTCCATTTTATTTCTGGACTTTCCACCCTGGAAAATCCAAACGGAGGGTGGAAGTTCCACAAATAAGACAGATGATTACATATGGCAAATCAAATACTGTTCCAAAGTAATTATGGAGATTTGACCCCGTCTGGATGCAGCCATGGACTTAAGAGATAGCTCACAAATCAGTTGAAGTCCCCCATGTTGACTGCCACTGGATGTAACAGGATTTGGGGATGCGATACCCTTTGAAAACCAAGAGGATCAGTATAAATCTATAACCTTTGCTTCAGAAACCCTGTTCACACTTACCAGGAGTGGTTCCATCCCATCCCTGGTGAGACTCAACCACACACCGCTGCCTCTGCCCCAGGAGCTCACCAAGCCTGCTTTGGTCCTAGCTAGCTGTGGACAATTAAAATGCTATCCGCAGTTCAATGGGGAGCAGCTAAGGAGTTCCCATACAGCAGCATTCGCACCCTCTCTTGTGTGTGCTGCTGTGAGTGGACATGGTGGCACAGCTGCAGCTCCACAGTTTTGTACCACATCCCAATTGCCACAGCAGTATCCAGACACTCACTGGATATTGGTTGGTTTATCTTGTTTGGAGGTTTGGTTTTAGTACTGGAAGTTGCCACACCCATTGCATTGACAATCCAATCTGTCCTGGCCTGGCTATCTGCACTTCAAGTGTCGTTAGTCCTGTCTGAGACTTCACTAGCACTTGAAGTGCAAACAGCTTCCTCCATGTTTTATCTTCACCTCATTGGAATAGTACTGAGGGAAATGCAAACAAGCCCAAAGTATCATACACTTTAGACCCCATGATTTTTACTGTCCTATCCCTTTCCATAAAACTGATGTTTAGTTTGATAGCAGTTTTCTGAAGACCCCATTCAGAAATCGTGGGCCCTTTCTGCACTTATTGTTAATCCAGATCGATGAACTGCTAAGAACACATCATCTGCATAGGAATAGTAGATTTGGGCTGCTTCCACATTGCACTTTAGACCAGGGGTGTTTTTCCACTGTCCCTAGAAGTACCCATTAAGTACCCATAATGGGTACTTAATGGGTACTTCTAGTGACAATGGAAAAAACACCCCAGATTAGGCACCAATAAGAATGCACAAGGAATGCATATAGAATGCACCTTCCACACAGCAGGCCAGATTAAGACTCCATTAAGGCCATGTCAGCCTCAAAGGGCATCTGCATCTAATGGGTGCTATGGGTTCCTTGATCCAGATTAGTGGTAGACCTGATGGCTGTTTCTGCACATAACCTCTGTAAATCTGAATTAAGTAGATCCGGATTAAGGAAATTAGGGCTTGTGAGATCCAGGTGATACAGATCCGAATCAATTTTCATTTCTGACCACATTTAACCCTTGACAAGAACATAATGTCTGCCTTGAAAACATTGAAATGGCTTGAGATCTTTGCTAAATTCCTGCAGACACTGTAGCACAAATCCATAGCAGGAGTGGGGTGAGGGAAGGGAGTGGGAATAGTGGAGTGAAGGGGAGGGGATCGGGCTACCAGGATGTAAGGTGGGGGAAGAGCTGGGAGAGCTGGGGCACCAGGACATAATGGACCCTTCCAGGCTAGTGGGTAAAAACTCACAGTTATATCAAAATTTGCAGCTTATCTGGCTGCGAAGTCACGATGTGTTGTCCCCACTCTAAACAGAGGTCCACAGCTTCTCTTCTGCAGCTGTGAGATTTCCTTGGTGCACACAGTGAGGCACATGTCCTGTGGAATGGGGCTGTTCCTTGCCATCCTGTTAGGATGTCGGGACACTTTGAGTTTACCTGATACTGGGGAGGAAATGTTGATTATTCTGCAGGAGGTCAATCCACAGTAGTGGCAGCATAATGTGCCACCACTACAAAGTATTGAGTGTCAGGTGTGATGGCCATGCACCAACTGCGCATCAGAATGCGCAGTATCCCTGAGTCTGGACACACCCAATGTTAGGGGAGACGTGGGGGAGCCAAGACACAGTGGGAGGGGAGGTTATCCTGGAGGGAGGGGCTACCAGGACATGAAGTGAGGGGTGCCAGATGGGAGGCATTATGGTGGCAAAGGTGAACCTCTGTATTCTCAGGGACACCCTTTACGAAAAAGCAACATTTTTTCCCCTTTACTTTCAGCTGGTTCCTACTTCTGTCACCATGCCCACAAACTTCCTGCATCTATTCTATGTGTGGATATCTCTTCCACCAGATCAAGGAGTGTTAGCACAGATTGTAGACTCTATTTTTCAGGTCTATCACTAATCTGAATCAAGAAGCCTTTAGTGCACATTAGATCCAGATCTCTTCAATTCCTGTGCAGATGGCACAGTCTTAATGGAGCTTTAATAAGGCCTGCTGTGCAGAAGGTGTGTTCCTTATGCGTTCTTACTGGCTGCTTAACCCAGCACATCCCTAGATGGGGGACATGAATGGTAGACTTACAAATGCACAGATGCCTCCGAAATGCTTTGGAAGATGCTCCCTCAACAGAACCCATCCCCTGCTACAGATCCATTCTACGGTATGCGTAAGGCATTCCAGTTTAGCACAGATCTCAAGTCATTTCAACATTCTCTATGCAGACATTGGCCGCATCTCCATTACAAGCTTATTTCGATTTCAAACCATTTTCAATCCTCGCAGACCCCACGTCAGTTTGGTTTAACACACTTTACACATGTTAAATCGCCCCAAAGCATTGTAAATGTTAATCCTCATTTCAACAGGTCTTACTGCGGTTCGTGCGCTTGAAACGTTTTACATTTTTTACTGTGGGGACCGTTCCGTGTTAAGGGATGGGAATCCGTTTTTAGGGTTTCCCTCCCCCAATCACTTGCTTCCAAAGACAGTGATGTCAGTATAAAAATCCAACCTTCTCAACAGCTGCTACACTGTAGCAATCTACACTTTGCACCTGATAACAATGTTGCAATTTTGTGCAATTCTAGCTCTTTGGAGTTCTGACCTTTAAAGGGGAAAGAAAAGCAGGGGCAGGTTCTGGGAGATGTGTGAATGTTTAAAGCCCCCTTGCTTGAGTTGCTGCTGCTGCTGTGTGCCCTGGGCAATGGGGAGAATCGCTGGCTGCCCGCTGCTGGTTTTCCTCCATCCAGGCAAGCGGCAGCTACCCAGCCACCCAGCTAGGCTCCCTGAAGGGGTCGGTTATGGGTGGCGCATTCATGCCAGGAGGAAGAGGGCAGGACAGCCCCAAAAAGCGGCTTTTAAAAATTAGCCACTTGAGTCCCCCCTTGAGTCACGTACGCCACCTACGATCCTCCGAATCCGGATCCAATGCGATTAAGCTGAAAGTAATGGAAACAGGCAAATTCGCGTTTGCATCTGGTTCTATTATTTCAGTTTAGGGAAACTGGATTAAGCTTATAATGGGGATGCGGCTATTATGTCCTATATCTTGATCCAGATCTATATTATCTGGATCTCACAAGCACTGATTGCACTAATCTGGATCAACTTAATCTGGATTTACAGAAGTAAGTGAGGAAGCAGCCTCAGATCAGAATTGTGCTAAGGGCTCACTAATCTGGATTCCTGGTAGACCAGATAACTGTGGTCTAATCTGTACCAGCACTTTTTAGCACACATTTGCAGTTCTAAAGCCCACTCAATGGAGATGCTTCTGCCTATGGTTAATCTGGATCTATCTAATACAGATTAACCAAGGTAATTGCAGAAAGGCCCCAAGGAGTCCACAATAATCTTCAGTTTGAATCCTTGTTTCTTCGCTTTGGGGTAGCACTGATCTCAAAGGGTCCAGGCTCTGTGGACATTTCCCTATTCCTAACAGCTGGTCACTGCACAGCAGAATGCCGTGAATGCTTCTGGTTCTGAACTTCAGATAGATATTGCAGTCCTCAGAACAAGGCTCCATTTGCAACATATATGGTATGCAAATTAAGGTGATTTGCAGAATATGCAAATTAGGGTAGCTTGTCTAATATGCAAAATTAGCTGTTTGCATAATACGCAGATTATTCTCCCTGGATTTCAGAGTCTGGAATACGGCAACTGTACCATACAGCCAACTGTTTATAGCCGTTTATACTGTATTTTGCAGTTTTAATGTATTTATTTTATTCTTTTTTTACTATTACTATCGTAGCAGTAAGGTAAGTTTCTAGGCCTTAGGGAAGGCAAAGGGAACGTGGCAACTACAGCAGCAGAGGGTGCGTTGGGAACACCATCTCCGTTTTTTAGGCATATGCTCTGTGCATCAATTTCTCACAAGCTCTTGATTGGAACGTCAGCCACAGCTTGATGCCTTCTGGGTGCAAGAGGGAGAAACAGTGAGTGGATGACCTGGTTGGTGGTTATGCATTCAGGAGTCACAACTAACATAATCATGGCAGCTTGGGCGTGGGGAACACAGGAGGACAAGGATATAAATGCCCCAAATAAATATCTATGCCTATGACCTCCATTTGAAATAATTTTTAATGCCTCCACCTAACCACAGCTAGCTGCCTAATTTACCTACTCGGGAATGAGCTGTTCCCTTGTAAAACCCAACAGTGGGTGCGAATACGTATTTCTAGCCTGCCTGCCTGCCTTCATCCCTCTGAAGGGGCCTGGATTCTCATCAGCAAACCTACTTTGTCATAAAAATTCAATCAGCTATTAACAAGTTGCGCAAATGGTAATATAAAATCAAGAAAGCAGCAGCTGCCTGCTTGCCTCCGCTCACCCAATGCCACCTGCTTCAATCTACCTCCTGGTGTTCTTGGAGACAGAATGAATGGCGAGGGAGGGGAGGGGGTTGTGATTTACTTATTTATTTATTTATTTAAAAGGAGGCCACCTTAAGAGTTCGAGTAACCTCCGCCCGTCTGACTGCACTGGATGAAGGACGAGAGGTGTTTAGACTTCGGGATAATGAATTTGGCAAGCGGCGACATGACAAACGTGGCAGATGCTAGGCCAACAGGATCCCTCAGTCCCAGGGTGAACCCCTTCCATCACAATTGCTTCCTAAGAAACAAGATGTGTGGTTGGGAAAGCATGCTTCATTTCCATGTCAACTTGCATCTCCGCACCAAATGACAAGGCGCGATGCATATATACTTGAAACACCAAGCCAACAACAACAACAACAAAAAGCAAAGGAAGCAAAAGGGAGTGGGGTGCAATGGTCTGTCATGCCCTCTCCTGCCAGCCCAGCCCGCTCCCCTGAGGGCAAAGGAGCAGTGTCAGTTTCCCAGCAGCACGAGTGGCAACCTGAGCACAGCAGCTCAGACATTGAAGGCCAGAGGCCAGATCTAGGGGCGCACTCTGGGAGCTCTGGGGATGAGAGCTTGGACGGTCAGCCTCAGGCGCACCCCTCCCCCCAGCTGCTCCGGCAGCAGAAGCAGCACAGTTCCCGCCCACCCCCACCCGCCCACCCACCCCCCAAATAGAATTAAATACTATTGCTGGAAAGCCTGATACTGGTCACTGGTTTTCCAAGCAATACCATAGCTCCACACAGCGTGCATGCATGGAGGCTGAAACAGATATTCACACATGTGCAATGGTCCCATTGGATGCATCAGGGTATTTGATACCTTCTGAATACCCAGATGTTTGCATCAATAAAATACACAAAGATAATGCCAGCTGTGGCACTGTCAGGACAGCAAGGGATAATGGTGGGGTCATCGGTTTATGGAATTTGCTGCCGGAAGAGGTGATAACAGCTACCAGTCTAGATGGCTTTAAGGTAAGATGAGGCAAATTTATGGACGACAGATGTATCAATGGCTACTAGAATGAATGCCTAGGTGCATCTTTCAGCCTGGTGTGGGGGAGGAGGACGGTTCTAAGGCCATTTGCTGGGATTCGAGAGCAGGAAAAGGTTTGTCCTTGTCTCTGCTTGAGATGCCCATGAGCATTTGGTGGGCCACTGTGTGCAACGGGACGCTGGACTAGATAGGCTGTGGCCTGATCCAGCAGGGCTTCTCTTATGTTCTTATGTTCAATATCCCATGTTACCCCTTGCTAGCAAGATATTTGGCCAGTTAGCTATATTGTGCCCACCATGAGACCTCTGTGAATAGGGTGGGTTAGAAATACAAATAAATATCCCCTTTTGTGAACAGGCCCAAGGAAGATTAAGCATAAACCTTCACCTTGCTTTTGGTTTTTTGTTTCCCATTGCAGATTAAGACCTGCTTGTATTTTGTAAAGAAGGGCAAAAGATCAAGATTTCTACTCTCTCAATTGCATTTTCTGCAATCTGTAAAATGTTATATAGTTTATGTCTGCTTTGGCTGGTCAGCACAAAAGCAGGCAGGTTTGAGAGGGGAAGGTTTTAAAGAAGAATGTTTTCATCAAGAGAAAAGGGAGCTATTGTTTAGATAACTACTTGAATTAATTAGACGCTAAGGTTTGCTGGAAATTGTGCTGCGTGATGAGTCATTCCTAAAGTTGCTGGTGAAACAGATAGTTCCACTAGGACAAAACTACTGAAAATTCAGAAGCTGAAGGCTGAGAACTGAATCTGATAGAGCTGAGTGAAGAAGAAGCAGAGACAGCTGCAGGGCAGAGAGTGCCCTGCTGGAAAATTGGAACCAAAAGCGTACTGCAGCAAGAGCTACATAGAAATTATCTGTGCAAAACCTTGGTTTATAGCAGTGATGGTGAACCTTTTGAGCTCGGTGTGTCAAAATTCACAAGAAAATCTAGCTTAACTTGGGTGCTGTGTCACATCTAGAAATATCCATAATTCTGTGATATTTGTAGCTCTAGTAAAAAAGTTATATTTTTGATATATGTATTTTATTAAAAGCAAAAACAACTAATTCTTTATATTAGTGACTTTTGTTGCTGAATTTCGTTTGCTAAATCTTCGATTGAAAGTTGGTATTTCGTACACTTCAAGAACAAGCAAGCACTACACGCCCAGGTGCCAGGGTGACCAGCTGTGTCACCCAAAAGGGCTTGGGTGTCATAGGTTGGCCATCACTGGTTTATAGCATACATTTACTGTATCGAGATGTGTAGGAACTGAAATTTAATAGTTCATATTGAATTGAACCAAACTATCCTTGGTTCACTTCGAACCAGGTTTTCCAAACAAACGGACGGTTTGGCATGTATGCAAACCATGTGAACACTCCAATTTGCTGCAAACCACAAACTAACCAGACCAGCCTAGCACACCTCAGGCTAATCCACACGGAGATGAAATGGAAGGACCTCTTCTTGTCCAGCTGCTTATTCCAGTATTTGCTGGCCACCTTCTCCATTGCACATGACACCCCACTCCTCTAGACATGTATCTTTAGATCTGAACATTGTCATGCTACCCATACTCAGCCTGAGTGCCACCCAGATAATACCACCCTCCCTTTTCAAACACAGGTTTCTGGCTTTTTAATTTACTTTTTACAGAATCTAGAGATCCAAAGTCTTGAATTCTCTATAGATTTTTTAATAAACCAGAAACTGGCATTCATTCCAGCTTTCCTCTCCACACATACCTCATTCCCTTTGCGGAAGCCATGCTGACTTTTGTTCAACAATGCTTGCTCCTCCATGTAAACACTAATTTTATCTTTAATGATGGTTTCCATCACTTTACATGGAAGTGACATAAAGCTAACTGGTCTGTAATTGCCTGGATCACCCCTGGATCCTTTTTTGAAGATTGGTGTTACATTTGCCAGCCTCCATTCTTCAGGTACAGATCCTGATATTAGGGAAAGATTATGTATTTTGCTAGAAGGTCAGCAGTTTCACATTTGAGTTCCTTAAGAACTTTTGGATGAATAACATTTGGTCCTGGTGATTTGTTAACATTTAGTTTATTAAAACATGCAAGAGCCTCTTCTTTGGTTATCTCTATCCAGTTCAGAAAATACAGGCTGAATTACTGGCATATCCATGTCTCCTTTCTGTCCCTTATCATCTAATGGTCCAACTGCTTTCCTGGTTGGATTCCGACTTCTGATATACTTGTTATTTCTTTTGATGTTTTTAGAAATGTGCTTCTCAAAATCATCCTTAGCTTTCCTGATCATCCCCTTGCATTTGTGTTGCCACTGTCTATGTTCTCTCCTGTTCTCCTCATTAGGAGATGCCTTCCATTTTCTATATGAACTTTTCTTGTTTTTAATGACTTCCAGTACTGCACTTCTGAGCCACATTGGTTTCTTTTTGGACTTGTAAGTTCCCTTTTTTCTTTTAGGTATGCTTTCTAGTTGCAATTCTGTTAACTGTGTTTTTAAATAGTCTCCATGTATTTTGGAGTGACTGAACTCTTCTAACTTTCCCTTTCAGTTTCCTTTTTATTAGCTTCCTCATTTGAGGGAAGTTTCCCTTATGAAAGCCAACCTTAGGTTAGTCACAGCTCTTTTTTCTGAGCAATCAATGTCCCACCTACTTCAGGTACATACTCGAGCCTTTTCACCCTTTGCTTCTCAGAGACAGGAAGCAAAGGGCCTTTTTCCACTAGGGCTTAGAACCCTTCCAAGACCCTATTAGGAACCTGATTAATACTTGATTGGTACCAATCGGGAAGGCCCTGTCCCCAACTGGACCTCATTGAAGGCCCCATCTGCAAGGCCCTGTCCCCCCGAGGGCAGAAGAAATCTGGATTTAATGGGTCCTTCAGGCCCTTAAATCTGGATTTCATGTGGACCTAATTAAAGGTGTCCACAATGGGGTCTTCAGGCATCTTCAAGATCCGGATCTCCAGGAGAACCCCCTCTCAAAGATCTGGATCTTGAACATCCAGATCTTTGACTGAATTTTGTATGGACCTGATTAAAGATGTCCACAGTGGGGTCTTCAGGCATCTTCAAGATCCAGATCTCCAGGAGGACCCCATCTCAAAGATCTGGATCTTGAAGATCTAGACCTTTGACTATGCGTGGAAAAAGAGGGCAAGTGTGAAAAGGTCCATAGAGTTGTGTGATAGGGAAACAGTTATCTATTGTTATACTAAGGTGATTTACATTTAAATAAAAAAAAGGGACAAAAAGAGACAGTGCCAGTCTAGTGGAAACCCATCATCCAAATCCAGGAATATATAATCCCATTTTATTTTATTTCAGTTTCTCTGTTGTTGTAACTGAGCCATAGGATTGTGTTGTGAGCTGCAAGTTACAAAATTGTGATGTATTATGAAATAATAGATCAATGTGGGGAAATTTCTAGCAGGTTTTGTGGGGAATGTGGCTGTGAACACTCCTGTTTGAAGTAAAGTGAGAACAAATTGACCTAACAAATCCCAGTGATTGTTTATTCTGCTTAATGTGCATTTAATTACATCACATATAGATTGTTGAATGAAAATATATTACTTTCCATTAATGTAAGGTACCTTGCCCTTTACAAGTATTAGTCTGAGTTGAATTGTCCCACCTTTATTAAAAAAAAAAAGCAAGGCTTTCAAGGGCGTAAAATGAAGACAAATACCTGCTTAATAAAAGCCAATTTTTACTAGAGTGTTAAGTCAATATATTGTTATATTGATGAGTTCATTACAACTGGAAACTACTATTTGAAAAATCAATAGATGTATCTTCATAATGGGATTAAATGGGAGCTTCATTAGTGTGGTCTGGCTGAAAGAATCAATGGGCTCCCCAACTCTAAATCTTCGCTAAGATCCGGTCACTTCCTCCCACACGAAGGCATATGGGGTTTTAAAAAGTATTTCCAATGACATCATACATATCCTGCCCATTATTGTTGCCGGCTGAATCACCGTTAATCTCACTTCTTGCAGTCTGGGGGTTGTTATGCCGTGCTCCATAGTTCAGCTTTTTCACAGGCTAAAAACCTAAGAAGTTCTTCTAAGGTGCATCCCCATGGCCATTTTAATCCGAATTCGATTCAAATTCGGGAAGGAGTGTCCCCACAGCCACTGCAATTAATCTGAATCACATCTGAATTTGGCACCCACTGTCCCCATGCAATTCCCTATTCCAGAATTTTATGAGGACTATCCTGCCTAAATCAGAAGAAAAAAAGTCTTGATGAAAACTGAACTCTGTTCCCTTTTTGGAGCTGAGTCTGCTTTATTTCCCCCACATGGGGATTATAACAGGCTATTTGGGGTGGAGGTTTAGCATTCTGGCCAATGGCAGCCAGTTGTGGGTGGGTTTTTGCAGATGTAAAGCTACCCCCTCCCTTGCTAGCCTCTCAAAATCTCCGTACAGCAGGAAAAAGGCAGAATGCAGGGAGAAGGGGTTTCTATTTCTCTTGGTATTTAAAGGGGCTTTTACAATAGTTTTGCTGCAAAAATGCTTTTGCTGGGAACATGTATCTTGAAACATGTATCTCTTGCATATATCTTCTGAAACATGTATCTTTTGCAAAGGACAGAAGCTTTGAAACAGTTGAATTCCTACATTGTAATCACAAAAGGGAAAGCTGCAAAAAGGGTAAAGTAATTAGGATCATGTTTGCTTCTTCTCTTGCAGACAGGGTTTGCAGGGGGGGTTACATTGCATCACATATCTGCACAAGCGCATTTTTGGCAAGTAATCTCAAAAGGGGTGGAGGGTGTGAGAAAGAAATTGGGGTGTGCAGCTAGAATTTATTTTTAAAACTTCCATTTTTGCTTCTTTTCTTGCAGACAGGGTTTGCACAGGGGGGAGGGGGGATTTGAAAGGCTTGCTTTCAAAAAAATAGTTCCCAAACCAGGACTAAAAAGCTGCATGGGATGGCTCTATTCAGATTAATTGATGGGCACTCAATCCGGATTAGAAGTGGTCTTCAAAAACTTAGTCCTCAGGGACTATTCCTGGACTAAATTTCCCGCATGGGGATGCAGCCCTAAGACGTTTTCGCACGGGGGTGTTTGGAACGCATGGGAGACAGCCCGGAATGCGGCAAATGCATTGCCGCCGCGGGGCTTGCGATCCGACGTATCCGGAGCTGTCTCTCGCACGTTCCAAATGTAGAGCACTTTGAAGTGCTCTACATGCGTTCGGGCGCGGACGAACTGCCCGCAGGCGTTCGGGAGGAGAAGGATTCGCGCTTGCTTCTCGCTCCCGAACAGCCGCGGGCCCGCCTCCCCCGCCGGCGCAGGTTTGGCTGTTTGACAATCAGCTGATTGCCGATCTGCCTCCGCAGCTGTCTCCGCGCCCCTGGCCGGCCTTTGCCGGCCAAGACAGTTCCGGGCGCTTTTACCGTTCACACACAGGCGCACCGGAATGCATTCCGGTGCGCCTGTGTGTGAACGGTGAAAGCGCCCGGAGCTGTCTTAAGCTTCCCGCCTGAACGCGTTCCGTTTGGAACGCGTTGCAGTGCGGAAAAGCCTCTAGTTTAGCAGTTTGTTTTCAGTTGAATGATTCCTCTCTTGGATTGATATTCTACCCATTGTTTCTCAAGTCTTCTTGACAGACAGGTGTTTCCCTTCTCCAGCCTCTCCTCTTGGGGCCTTTCAGCACTTATGCTGGAACATATCTCAAAATAGGGAACTGCTATCTGCATGCTAGTGCAGACTATGACACACCCCAGATGAGCCCTGTGATAGTCTGTACTAGCATATGGACAACAGGCCCCTATTCTTAGATATGTTCCAGAATAAGGCCAAGTGCAGAAAGAGCCCTAGTCTAGAACTCACTAAACTTTCTGCACTCACTAGTGAGCTAGATTAAAGAGCTCCTTAATCTGGATCACGCCCCTGCTGGTCTAGCTCTGTCTGCACTGGACAGAGCCAGATCTGGGTTAAGGAAGCCATTTAATCGGGTCTACAGCCAAACCAAGGGCCTTGTTCTGGAACACGGGAAGTGTGCAGCCATAGCACACTGCCAAAAACACCCACTGCCCCAAGGCAAGGAACTGTCATTTCTGGCTTTCAGAGGCATGGGGTGATGTCAAAGATAATATGGACTTATGGGACCATGAAGAAGAAGAAGAGTTCCCAATTTCTCCCCCATTTAAGGGGACTCAAGGTGGCTGGCAAAACTTCCTGCTCTTCCCCCACAACAGATACCATGTGAGGTAGGTGGGGCTGGAAAAGCCCAGAAAGAAACCTGTGACTAGCCCAAAGTCACCCAGCTGGCTTCATGGAGGAGTGCGGAATCAAACCCTCTCACCACAAGTTATGGGTCCAGCACGCTAACCACAATACCACAAGAGGCATAGGCTGGATCAGTGCCATCAGTGCAAACAGCACTGATCCAGCCAAGGCCTCCAAGGCTGCATCCCCATTACAAGCTTATTTTGGTTTCAAGCCACTTTCAATCTTCGCAGACCCCACGTCAGTTTCGCTTAACACGCTTTCCGCGTGTTAAATCGCCCCAAAGCATTTTAAATGTTAACCCTCATTTCAACAGGTCTCACTCCGGATCGTGCGCTTGAAATGTTTTACATTTTTTACTGTGGGGACCGTTCCGTGTTAAGGGATGAGAATCCGTGTTTAGGGTTTCCCTCTCCCAATAGCTTGCTTCCAAAGACAGTAATTTCAGTGTAAAAATCCACCCTTTACAGCAGCTGCTACACTGTAGCAATCCAGGCACTTCACACCTGATAACAATATTGCAATTTTGCACAAGTCTAGCTCTTTGGAGTTCTGACCTTTAAAGTGGAAAGGAAAGCATAGCAGGTTTTGGGAGATATGTGACTGTTTAAAGCCCCCTTGCTTGAGTTGCCACTGCTGCTGTGTGCCCTGGGCAATGGGGAGAATCGCTGGCTGCCCGCTGCCGGTTTTCCTTCAGCCAGGCAAGCGGCAGCCACCCAGCCAGGCTCCATGAAGGGGTCCGTTATGAGTGGCGCGTTCACGCCAGGAGGAAGAGGGCAGGGCAGGCCCGAAAAGCAGCTTTTAGAAAGTAGCCACTTGAGTCCCCCTTTGAGTCACGTACTCCACATAAGATCCTCAGAATCCGGATCAAACGCAATTAAGCTGAAAGTAATGGGAACAGGCAAATTTGCATTTGCATCTGGTTCTATTATTTCAGTTTAGGAAAACTGGATTAAGCTTGTAATGGGGATGCAGCCCAAGTGATCCATATCAGTGGACTTCCATGTAATCTGAATAAGTGAGACTCATTGATCGTGATTAAAAACAATAGGTGCACAAAATGCCCTTGAGTGAGAATCTAAGTTGTATCTGACCATATACAAAGCACTATAAGAAACCTTGTAATATGGTTCTGGGTCTGGTTTCATTCTTCAAGTAAGAGGAATTAAGAAGCAGGGTACTGCTTTCACTTTCTCTTTGGGAAAGTGAGCCAGTTTGGTCGCTTGGTTAGATTGTTGGATTCTTATCTGGAGGTCTCCTTGCTCAGGTTTGCACTCCTCCACGAAACCAGCTGGGCAACCTTGGGCTAGTCACAGCTCTCTTTCTTGGCTCTGTTGGGCTCATCTACCCCACAGGGTTCTGTTGTGGGGACTGCAGAAAAGAACCGAAGGATTGTCAGCCTTTTTGAGTCCCCTTAAATGGGTAAGAAAAGCAGGGTATAAAAGCCAACTCTCCTCTTCCCCCCACTTCTGCATCTTGGTTGATTGAGGGTGGAGAAGATACTGATCACACAGGATACATGCTGGGTGGATAAATCTTTTTCTTTCTCCTGTTGTTATTTGACACCTGAGCCATGAAAGATAGCGAACAGACACTTGACATCAATACAGCATTCTGCTGAAGACTGGCAGGAAACCACGCAGGAGGTTTTGGCCAAACAAAACGTCCAGCCAGGTAATTAATATGTCCTTCATTGGAAAAGGTGGGGAGGCATCTCCGGAAATCCTCCAAACTAATTTTAATTAAATTTGTCAGGAGAAGGTGTATATTAAATTGATTCTCAGTCCAATCTCTATGGGAAAGCATTTCCTGAAAGAAGTCCGTTGTAAAAGCAATGAACATAAGAACATAAGAACAAATGCATAATTAATAAGTGAATTGAAGGTGTTTATTTGTACGAAATATGACAAAATTCTGGGCTTTTTCATCTATCACTGCCTCTGTTATTACCAAGTTTTCATAAAGGATCTTCACTATCTTTCAAGTAAATCCAAATATCCAAATGACTCAGGCCCCAAACACCTGCTCACATATTGACCTGCCCATGCCTTAGGATATGGAGGGGAGACCCTCCTCGTTGTCCCACCAGCCTCAGCAGTAAGACACTTGAGAAAGGGCCTTCTCAGTAATGGCCCCCAGGCTGTGGAATAGCCTCCCCCTTGAGATGCATCAGGCTCCTTCACTATATATGTTCAGCACCTCTTTGCTGTGGCCTTTGCCTAATGTGGTATAGTTTCCCCCACCTCAGACATTATTGTTTTATATACAGTATTTGGCTCTATTTTAACATGTCTGTTTTTAAATGCTGTTACCCGCCCTAAGACCTTAGGGCAGTGGTTCTCAACCTTCCTAATGCCACGACCCCTTAATGCAGTTCCTTATGTCGTGGAGACCCCAAACCACGGGTGTGGGGCAGCTGGGAGGGGGGAGGGAAGAGCAACAGAAGACTCGTCGCGACCCCTCTGAAAGGGTACTTCAACCCCCAAAGGGGTCCCAACCCACAGGTTGAGAACCACTGCCTTAGGGTATAGGGCGGGATAGAAATGTAAATATAAATATAAATAAAATCCATTTTGTCAAAAGTCATTCTTCAGAAGAACTGATCATAGCAGCATGATGTTCTTAAGCCCTGCCTCACTACTTAATTTTCATTCATTCATTCATTCATTCATTCATTCATTCATTCATTCATTCATTTATATTTCTATCCCACCCTATACCCGAAGGTCTCAGGGTGGGTTACAATATTATATTAACCTTAGGTAGGTCCCTGCCCTCAGGCTTACTATCTAAAGAGAGAAGAAACAAAAGGAAAATGGTACGGGAGGGAACAGGGAACTGCAAAAAGCAAGCACACGGGGTCTTCGGTTCCAATTCCTCTGTTCATTTCAAACTGCTGGAATTTGTTAAATGCCAAATTAAAAAAAAATAGACTGGTAAATGAGATAAATTTGGATTGACTGTTGGTTAGAAAGTTGCAGCCATTAGGAACTCCTGGTCTCCGCAGGTAAGGCCAATGGCTTATGCCATAAACATTGCTGTGGAAGTACAGATAAAGGCTTATCTAGGGTGTTTTTCCACAGTTGCTAGAAGTACCCATTAAGTAACCATTAATGGGTACATTAATGCCATTAATGCCAATGGGTACTTAATGGGTACTTCTAGTGACAGTGGAAAAACACCCCTTGATAGCAACAAAGACCTTGGCCTTATTCTGGAATATATCTTAGGATAGTAATCTGCTGGCTACAAGCTAATGCAGACTAGGGGTGTGCACGAATGCATTTTTTTGCATTCAAATTTGAGTTGATTCAAATATTCATATATTCAAATTGATTCAAAATGCAAAAATCCAGATTTTCAAAAATCCAATTCGAACTCGAATATACAAATGTTGTGAACATTCGAATCTGATTTTCAAATTCATGAGCATCACTTTTTTATTGCGTTTGCGTCCCATTTGCATTCTGTATTATAAGCGCAAATAAACACAACAATCGGCTGCGATATATGACGATCCATTCAGTCACGTTATTCAAAAATCCGAAATCTGTCCGAATTCTAAAATTCAGATTTTCAAAAATCCGATTTGAATTCAGATAATCTATATATGTTGAATTCAAATTGGATTTTTGAATTTTCGAATATCCGTGCACAACCCTAATGCAGACCATGGCAGGCCTCACCTGGGGCCTTCCATAGTCTGCACTAGCATGCAGATAGCAGATCCCTATTCTGGGTTATACTCCAGAATAAGACCAAGTGCAGAAAGGGCCTTGGTCTCTGCTACCCAAGAAGATGGTTCCATTGAAGGCATGTTGGGAAGGCACCACCATTTCCCACAAAGCCCAGTGTAAAAGATACCTCTCCATCTCCATTCAGGAGCACAGAGGAATAATTTCCAGTGGCAGCCAGTAGCGCCTTGGAGAAATAGTACCTGTGACAGTGATCACACCCAGAATGAGGTGGTATGATTGCCATAGAGCACCTGTCGTTAGGTCTGGAGGCAGCAGACAGGGGACGAGGCACAAGAACAACCACAAAATAGGTAGTACAAAGAGTGCTTTATTCAAGGTACAGTTCAAAAAGGGACAGTTGAACAATAAAAGATACTTCCATGGGTCTTTTTGCACTAGGGCTAAGAATCCATCTAAGACCCCATTAGGAATCTGATTGTTACCAATTGGGAAGGCCCTGTCCCCATGCGGACCATATTGAAGGCGCCATCAAGCAGGCCCTGTCCCCATGAGGACAGAAGAAATCTGGATGGAATGGGTTCTTTGGACCCTTAAATCCGGATTTCCTGGGGACCTTTTTAAAGGTGTCCACAATGGGGTCTTCAGGCCTGAAGACCCCATTGTGGGCACCCATCTGCAGCACTTGCCTGCAGATGGGGTCCAGAAGTCCAGGGGCCGGGTCTGCAGGAGGAGACCTGTGTGCGCAAGTGGTGCCAGCTCCACCCCCGCACTCACAGCTATGGAGCCTTGCAGTGGGGTCTTCATGGCATGTGAAAAAAAAGGCCTTCGTGACCTAGAAGTGTTCTACATAGACCCTTAACCCAAAATAAGGGTCCATGCAGAAATGGCTTCTGACTGAACTTCAAAAAAGCATTTTCAGACTCTTGGAAATGGAACCAAATATTCAGTGCATGTATAAAGCCGTGAAAAAGCTTCCCTTCTTCCCAATGAAAAAATAATACATTGGGTTTTTAAGTGGTCAAACTAAGGTAGCCCTTTAAAAAAAAGATTAAGTATTTATGCCTAGTGATTATACAAAGCAGGACAGAAAAATTACATGGGCCAGCAGCCTTGATAGTTTCGGATAAAAGGGGATTGCCAGCTGGGGACAGGCAGAGGCATCATCATGTGTATAATATAGCCCATTTGGGCATATTAGGAAGGTTTTTATACTTCCTTGCAAGACATCTGGTGTTGGCCACTGCAAAATTCAGAGGATGCCAACTCTGGATGGACCACTCATCTGTGTAGCAATTCTTGGGCTATTTCATGTTGTATTCTTAAGCGAACAGAAGAGGATATCAATGAAATTATAATGAAGCAAGGGGAAGGGAAATGTATTACTTCTAATTGAGGATTTTGCCATATCCGCCACCTGTTGTTGTTTTTTGCAGATAAGATTGCTTAAAGATGATAGACAATAAAAACTGCCGGAGAGGAGCAGAAATCTAGCACAGCTATTCATTTGAAAGGCAAACTTGAGAGGACTGCTGCCGAATATTGTGTTCGTTATTGGCATGCCTTCTTGTTGTTCTTTCTTCACAGGAATTCAGAAAACTTTCTTCCTCTGGACCAGCGGTTCTCAACCAGTGGGTTGCGCCGCCCCTCCCTCCCCCCAAAGAGACTTTGTCCTTCCCTAACTAGACTTTTATGAGACTTGCAAATTAGATGTCAGTGTTTCCTTCTCACTTCTTTTGTACCACTGCTTCTAAATCTCATGAGCTGCAAACGAACTGAGAAGTTCTTGGGTGTTTTTCCACTGTCACTAAAAGTACCCATTAAGTACCCATTAATGGGTACAAAAATGCCATTACGTACCCATTAATAGGTACTTAATGGGTACTTTTAGTGACAGTGGAAAAACACCACATGTCACATTTGCAGGAACTTTGTGAATCCTCCTGTATGCAGTGTTTTCACTGTAGATTCCTCAGCTGCACTGCCCCTGTGACCCCAGCTGCCCTGACCCTGTGGTTGGGGGTAACCGCAACATGAGGAACTGCATTACGGGGTTGTGGCATTAGGAAGGTTGAGAACCACTGATTTGGACAATTCCCATGATACTTTGCCATGCTAGCCATTGAAGTTATGGGGCTTTAATTCAAAATAGGATCAGTGCACTTGCCAAGCTGTGTTTTGTTTTGTTTTGCTTGCCCTAGAATAAGCGTCCTTCTCTCACCATTAGTATGAACAGCCTCCTCCAAGTGCACATGCTCTTCCCCAGAAGTTCCCTAATCATGCACCACAGGCCAAAATGTGAATAGACCACAGGTATTATTCCTCTTGCTTTGAACATTTTGTTTTGGGATGATTCTGCACCCCCTGGTATACTGGACCAATATCTGGAGCTTCCTGCCACACACTGGTGCAGTCGAAGGGAAAACCTAGGTGGAATCATCAGTATGCAAAAGGGAACTTTGTAGTACGCTTGTTGGTCCAGTAAACTGGCCATTACAGAAACACTCAGGGCCTCCCTTATGCCACACTAGCATACAGAAGACAGACTCCTAGGATGCTTCCTAGTCTGGTATAACAACCAGTGCAGAATCAGCTGGAGAAGAGAATGAATTTTGTAAAATATTAGAGACAAAGATAGATTAAGCAATGAGAAGTCTTGCAGCAGAAAGTATTCCAGGGAATAACGCTATTTGGATTTTCAGATTCTGAACAAGAAGACTGTGAGCTGTCAACCAAAAAGCTTTAATAGGTGGACATTCCCATATTTAATAAATATAGGTTGGGCAATTTGACTCTGCATCATGTTCAAATCACACAAGGGTGAAAATCATATTCGTGAAACCAAGAAGAGATTTCATGAATCATAGAATCATAGAGTTGATAGGGACCTCTAGGGTCATCAAGTCCAACCCCCTGCTCAATGCAGGATTTCCTAAACCATCCAGGTAGATGTCGGTCCAGCTTCCGCTTGAAGACCTCCAGTGAGGGAGAACCCACTACCTCACATGGCAACCAATTCCATTGACTGATCGCCCTCACTGTCAGGAAGTTTTTTCTAATATCTGTTCTGTATTGACTCCCTTGAAGTTTCAAACTGTTGTTTCTACTCCTCTCACCTTGTGCAACTTAGCTGTGCAAGTGCACTGTGCACTGTGTACTTGTGCAAGTGAGCTGTGCTTTGAATGTGACTTTTCTTGTGATATGACAAAGGGGTAAGTGTCACGTTTTGGTCTAATGGTTAAGGAGCCAGACTTTTATCTGGGAATACCGGGTGCGATTTCACCCTTCCCCATGAAGCCAGCTGGGTGACCTTGGGCTAGTCACAGCTCTCTTCTGAACGCTCACAGCCCCACCTACCTCACAGAGTGTCTGTTGTGGGGAGAAGAATAGAAAGCTTTGTCAGCCACTTTGAGTTCCCTTAAATGGGTGCGAAAAGCAGGGTAGAGAAGCCAACTCTTCTTCTTATTCTACTCAGTGGTCAGTCCTTTTCTCAAGGCCAGCCCTGAATTTTTCATTCCGAGAATCAGAAACTTTGAAAACAACAAATTGTCTTTCTAAAACAAGCTTTTAAACAAACACATAAACAAACAAAGAGGTTGGATCTCAGTTTCACAGGGGATGTTTGAATACTCCTCAACCCAAGCCTTTTCATCTTGTTCTTTTGTGCATGTTTTTATATTCTATATGAAGGAAAGCAGCACGTCAGATATACAACCTCATACTGACAAGTTAACTCAAGGTCTGCAAATGAATTGGTTTTCCTGTGGTTTGAATATTCTATAGCATCCTGACACTGAAAGGCCCTATTGCTTTCACCATTGCTCCTGGCGGATTGGGCAGTAATTTAATTGTAAACTGACAATGCATGGTGGGGGAAATGAAATTGAAATGATGCAAGCCGAGACAGTTTTGGCTTCCAGCCTGTTCTGCTTCATCTGGAGACATATTATGTTTCGCCTCTTTGTACAGGTGAATAGATATGCACAGGTATATGTATAAAAGCCATAAAGACTTATAGTGCTGTTTTACAGAGAATCCATCCAAACTAGGGAGGCACACAAATATTTGAAACATTTAAAATTCGAATTTGTTCAAATGTGGACATTCGAATTCAAATCGAGTGTCTATAAATTTGAATTTAAACATCTGAACGAATTATTCAGACATTTGTATGTGTACGGATACATACGTGAGAGACCTATTCGCACGACAGCTTTTGGAATGCATGAAGGATGCCCTGGGATGTAGCATTCACTCCTCTAGGCAGGTAGTTCTGTTCGGAACCGCCCCAGCCCATCCCAGAGTGCCCTAGACACGTTCCGGGTGTAGAGCACTTAATAGTGCTCTACACCTGGCCCAGGGCATTTGGGGCCATTCTGCAGCTGTTCAAGAGAGATAGTGTTCGCACGCTCCCCCTCTGACATTTCTAGGCCCCACCCCAGGCCTGTCCAGATTGGGTCCAGCTGGACCTAGGAGTGGGCAGGCCTATTTGGTCCCTTCCCCAGGTTCCTGCAGTTTCTAGGGGACCAGATCACGTCCCCTAGGGCCTGAAGAACCCCCCCTCCCCGGGGCACCTACCCTCCCTGGCCTGGGCCTAGGCAGGGACATGCATGAGAGGTAGTTGCCCCGTCCTCGCTGGATCATGAAATGGCGAGCCGAGTGCGCCTACATGTGCTGGCTGCTCTCTGATTGGCTAGAACAGCATACTGACTCATAAGACAGTGAAGTTGCACATCAGGCGAGCATAACAGTGCCGTAACAGCATATCATTTGGGACAGTATCCACACTCAAAGGACACTATTTGCAGTTAGTTGAATTAGGGTGGATGACTTTTTCGGCTAGAATTTAGCAGTAAGTCTAATTTATTCACATTGGGGGCTTCTATAAGTCTGCTAGAGTGTTGATCCCAATAGAGAATTTAGTATTTAGCAGCACATGTACAGCAGGAATTCTTAACACCAGTGTGACCTTGTGAGCCAGTTTAGTCTTTGGTTGGAGTGCCAGATTCCTATCTGGTAGTCTCCCAGTTCAACACTGCACTCCTCCATGAAGCCAGCTGAGTGACCTTGGGTGAGTCACAGGGTGTCCATTATGGGGAGAAGAACAGAAGGTTTGTCAGCTGCTTTGAGTCCCCTTAAATGGGTGAGAAAACCCAACTCATCTTCTTCTTTTCTTCTTTGTCTTTGTGCATGAACATCCAATGAGTGTTTGTGTGAGGGCAGCCCCCATCCCCTCTCACGTCCCAGCATGCCTCACCTCACACGCACCTTCTGCTGCTGCTGCCACCTCCTCCACTGCGGCCTCCCATACCACACAACCCCCCAGTGGCTCAAGCCACCACTCCAGCCTTGCAGATGACTCTGGGCATGGCTGGAGTGGCAGCCTAATTCAGGAATTGCGGTGAATTGCTGCAGCTGCCAAACTGAGGGGGGAGGCGGGAAATCCCCTCTTCCCAAGCCTCCAAAAAGTAGCCTGAAAGCATCTCTTACAAAAGGGAAGCTTTAAACTCTCGTATACTCCTAAAGAACACACTCATAAAGAATCCCTACTGAGAGGATTCATGCTCTGCAAAATGGCTGTCAAGAGAAGGAAGGTGGAAGTGAATGATGGCCTATGCAGGACGGGGCGAGCCGGTGACTGGGAAAAATAGTCTCGCTGTCAGATAATCAAGTCGACATGTGCATCAGGTCTCATCTTGGCTCACCAAAAGGAACAACTCTTTTTCCAATTGCCTGCTCACCCCTCCCCTCACAAGCCATCATTCCCCTCAAGGGAGCCACGGTGAAGGGCAGTATAGAAATCCTGTAATAAATAAAATAAAGTGAGCTGAAGGCGCAGTGCTTTTCAGCTTGGAAGGTTAGAAGAATTCCCTGGCAGTAGTATTTGCTGCATCCACAGAAAAAGCTGGAGAAGTTGCGGGAAACAGAAGGTGGTAAGCAAAGCAAATGTGGTTGCTTAGAACTGGTATTGTTTCAGTCAAAATGGTACCATCTCAGTAGATAACAACATAAATAATGCAAGAACAATGTATCTCGGAGAGATAGAGGCCCTGGTCATACCTATATAAGACAGGACGTCCTATTCATAATTCAAACTGAGGCTGTGCCAGTTCTGTTAACACCTAGATCGTTCTAGGTCGTCCTCAGGCTATCCTCGCTTTGGGCTCCATCACTCATACCTTTCTCCGTGATAGACCTGAGCCTCCTCCATGGAACTCTTGGCTCTCCACCCCCTTTGCTGCATCAAATCTATCTCCTTTCTTATTGGATGCCATTGTGTCACTCAAGGGAGGCGAAGGTGTGTGTTTGTGGTTCTTTGTAAAGCCTGCTCCACCACCTCCATGCCCCCTTCCTTTTTATGTGTTTTTCTTCTCTTGTGTGATTAATTTTAAAAATAATAATACATTTGCGGGAAAGTGCTAGATAAAGGAACCATACATATAAACTGAGGAGAGGTGCCATAATGAGATGGGGTCATAATTCCTTGGAAGGGACAAGTGTGAAATTTGGGGGTGCTCTTGGACTCTGCGCTAACACTTGAAGCTCAGGTGGTGGCCATGGCCAAGAGTGCCTATTCCCAAATAGGGCTGATTCAACAGCTAAGGCCCGTTCTGGACAGAGATTATTTGGCCACAGTTATCCATGCTCTGGTAACTTCCAGACTGGACTACTGTAATGCGCTCTACATGGGGCTGCCCCTGAAGACGGCTCGGAAGCTGCAGCTGGTGCAGAACACAGCTGCTAGAGTGCTGACAGGAACAGCTGACTGGATGAACATCACACCAGGCTTAAAAGAGTTGCACCAGCTGCCAATTTGCTACCAAGGCCAATTCAAGGTGTTAACTTTGACTTATAAGGCCCTAAATGACCTGGGCCCTTAATATCTTAAGGAATGTCTTCTTCCATATCAACTTGCCCGTGCCCTAAGATCTGGAGGGGAGGCCCTCCTGCTCGTACCACCACTCACAGCAGCAAAAAGGGTGGGCACATGGGATAGGGATAGGGCCTTTTCAGTGGTGGCTCCCAGTCTGTGGAATAGTCTCCCTCCTGAGGTGCGTCAGGAACCTTTACAGTTTAGATGAACTATGAAGACACACCTCTTTACCCTGGCCTTTGGCTAAGTAAAGGAACAGCCTTTTCCTCTCCACATTCAGACACCAACATGGTTTTAATATGTTTAATATATTATTGGTTTTAATGTGTTCATTTTATATGTTATAACCCGCCCTGAGACCCTTGGGTATAGGGTGGGATAAAAAATGCAAATAAATAAATAAGTAAAATATCCTTCCCTTAAGCCTTGGCATTATTTTCACACTGAGGACTGTTTTGCACCAATACTATGACAGTTACTATTCGGCATTTATTTCACATTTATGTGCTGCCATTTTCCCCAAGAGCTCAAGGCAGTCAGCCAGCATTATTTTCTTCCCCTCTATCCTCACTACAACCATTAGGTTGAGAGAAAATGAATAGCACAATGTTACCCAGTGAGCTCCCATAGCTGGCTGGGGATTTGAGACCAGATCCTAAGCCAAAACTCCGATCACTATACATACCAGCTTGGCTTTCGGCAAAGTTTGGCAGCATGCTGGTCATTAGCATAGTACTATATTTATTTTTAATAAATTTCCTTCCTCACCAGCAGGATCTGTTTTATTTTGCATCAGTGGATGAGAGAACATGAAAGGAGCCCTGCTGGATCAGGCCACAGCCCATCTAGTCCAGCATCCTGCCTCACACAGTGGCCCACTAATTGCCCATGGGCATTTCAAGCAGACGCAAGGGCAAACCTTCTCCCGCTCTCGAATCCCAGTGAATGGCCTTATAGGCGTCCTGCTTGCCCCTCCAGCCTGAAAGATATACTTAGGCTTCCATTCTAGTTTGGACGCCATGGGCCTTTCCACATTTGCCACCGAAAAGTGGATCTAAAAAGATTGACTTTTTGGCAAGCCGTCCTCTCCAAGATCCGTCACAAATAGTGAGGCATCTGAGGGACCCCCACGCATCCACACACACACAGGGAGGACACGGTCATCACGTTTCCGGCGGCGCCCGGTGCACAGGGGAAGGGCTTCAGAAGCAGGCAGTCCTGCTTCCACCCTTCCAAACATGGTGGTGAGAGGAAATCTGTCTCTTCCCCTGGCCATGTGCAGAAGCGTCCTGCTTCTGCACACATCCAGGGGGAAGTGATGGATGTAAGACCTGATTTTTCAGGTCTTACATTTAAGATGGATTTCAGCAGCAAAACCAGTTTTAAAAACCAGTCTTGCACACCGAAATTTGGATGCGCCCTCCCGGAAGGGTCTTTAATCAGGTCTGCAATGTGGAAGGGTCACAAGGTAAGTGTCCTTTAGGTGTGTTAAGGAGGCGTTAAACCGGTTTCTGCAGTCAATGTGGAAACACCCTATGACTCATTTAACTCTTGAGTCTTTAGGAATGGCAGAGGTACCAACTAAGGAAGCTCCTAAATGGGACACAAAGTGTGTTTGGGGGCACTTTCAAAACTTGTCCCCAAATCACTTCTCTGGAGACAAAACCTGCTCTTCCCAGATATGTCCTTCAAAATGCTCCCCTGGAAACAAAACTGTTTCTATGAAAGACTTGGGAAGGAACTCACAGTGCATATCACTGCATGGAATGACTTTCAGAACTCAGTTTTTTTCCAAGCAAGTAAATTATGTTTGCTTCTGCACTGTCACAAGGGCAGAAAATACCTTTAAATCAAGGTGAGGCAGTACAATTCAAGCCACAATCAAATCTCCAATGGGCTTCTCCTCCACCTTCCCTTGTCAGAGATGACAACGCTGTGCAAACAGTCCTGCCTCTACCCAATCTTCATCTAAAGAGAAAGAGGAGACAGCAGAATGTCCTTTCCCCTTTCTTAAGGAGAGATGGGCTGAACAGGTTCATTTTCAAACCAGTTCGATTAGAAAGGAGTGGTTAAACTGGTTTGAATTTGAACCAAATGTCCTGCTGGGGACAGGTTTCACTTTGAACTTAATAATGAGGTGACCAAAGAAATCAGTTGAGCCACCTGGTTCAAGTTGGAATGCTTTGAACACAAGGACCAGGCTTTTTAAAGGGCTTTTTAAATGTATTTTTGCCTTTTTTTTTGAGGGCCAGGAACATCTCAAATAGGTTCAAATTCAAACCAAACACCTTTCCAGTTCAAAGGGGAAGTTCAAATTTGAACCAAACTAATTTGAACAGAACAGCAAATGTTCACACACATCTTGACTCCTAAGCTTTTAAAATGCATTCTACATGCATTCAGCAGTAGGTGGCTTCTTGTCTAGAACACAGCAAATAAAGAATCTATGGATGGGACACAAACAAGTCAGATTCTGCCAGATCACCAGGTCTGAATTCGTGAACAAAAGTTGAATTTTGCACATCCCTATTTGTGTGCAACTGGAACACAGGAAGCTACAACCTGTACCCATTATTTCTGGTTCTGATATCTATGGTTCCAGAGAACATTTCTTAATCATCTTCTTTATGTACCCTTTTGTGCATAAATTCCAATATCATCTCTCTCCTCTGTCTTATATTTTCCAGACTGAACATCTCCTACTTTTGCCAGCCTGTCCTCACAGGCTATTTTCTCAAGTCCCTGCATCATCTTTATTATCTTCCTCTGACCCTGTTCCATCTTGTCTGTATCCTTCTAGGAAGATAGTGCTGAGAACTGAACAGAGTATTCCACATGAGGTCCCAACATTGTAGAGTGGAGTAAGGACTTTATGCACCTTTAATTGAGGCCGTGTCTTCACGGCAACCTTATCTTGAATTCAAAATGTTTTCAATCCTTGGAGTCCGCACAGCAGTTTGGCTTAACACGCTTTTCCCATGTTAAACCACCCCAAAGCGTGGTGAATCTCAATCCTGATTTCAACAGGTCTCACTCCGGATCGTGCGCTTGAAACATTTTACATTTTTTAGTGTGTGGACAGTACCATTTAAGAGATGAAAATCCATGTTTAGGGTTTCCCTCTCCCAATAGCTTGCTTCCAAAGACAGTGATTTCAGTGTAAAAATCCAACTAAGAAGGATCGCTATACTGTAGCGATGGAACCACTTCACACCTTGATGGTTGGAATAACAATGTTGCAATTTTGCACAATTCTAGCTCTTTGGAGTTCTGACTTTAGAAAGGGAAAGGGATGAGCAGCTCAATGTGAATGTTTAAAGCAAAGGGGCTTTATTTGCCGCTGCTGCTGTGTGCTCTGAGCAATGGGGAGAGGAGGGGAAAGAATCGCTGGCTGGCTGCCCGCTGCCATTTTTCCTCCATCCATAGAAGCGGCATCCACCCAGCCACCCAGTTAGGCTTGGTGAAGGGGTCCCTTATGGGTGGCGCGTCCATGCCAGGAGGAAAAGGGCAGGGCAGCCCTGAAAAGCAGCTTTTAAAAAGTAGCCACTTGAGTCCCCCCTTGAGTCACGTACGCCACGTATGATCCTCAGAATCCGGACTGAACGAGATTAAGTTAAAAGTAATGGGAACAGGCAAATTCACGTTTGCATCCGGTTCTATTATTTCGGTTGAGGGAAAGCGAAATAAGCTTGCTGTGGGGTACTCGCCCTCAGTGCTTCCTTTAATGCAGCCCAGATTGGCATTGATCCAACTAGCAGCCATCTTGCAACACTTGGTTACATTTTTAAATAACTGCAAGCTTCCACAATTACAAAAATTAACTTTATTATAAAATCATTGCAGTACGAAATCTTCCACAGATTAGTCTTAGAGTGAATGAGAACAATCTATCATATCTCTTACTGTAGGACAAAGATATTTTCCAAACTATTGATATTTATTTTTATATGTGCTAGAATCTTTCAAATGCTGTAATAATGGGCAAAACTGAAGTTCTACTATACCATGGGATAGAGTGAAATGCAATACATGTGGCTTCTTGGAAGTGTGTAGATCTATTAAGTGAGTGCATTCTTTATACAACAAATGAATTTTGCAGCCATAATTGAACTGCAAAATGAGTACTTATGAAAGAAATAATCTAGCAACCAGTATTTAATGATATCTCCCCCCCCCCCCTCACAGTAAGGTCAAATGCTCACTCTATCAGTGCTTTGGCCCACCATTGACAAAGAGAAGGAAAAAGAACCCATACTATGGATTCAATACTTGAGGTTTGGGGGGGGGGGGAAGGATAATAGCCTTTTAGCAGGCCAAAGGATGGTGTTTTTTTTTTTTAGTATTACTCTTCAATGACAGTTAATTGTCTCCAGTGAAGATAATCATTCTTTATTATTTTTTATCACCCTAGTACTGAGACCCTGATGAGATTAGACAGCCATTATACCTTGTGCCATTAAAAAATTGCAGTACATTGGAAGTAGCAATCAACCTCTCCATAAATGCAAGATCTAAGTATTAAGAGTTGGACATCTGCAGGGCTAAGTTTCCATTACAAAAGATAGGATGGATGGATGGATGGATGGATGGACGGATGGATGGATGGATGGATGGATGGATGGAGAAGAAGAGTTGGTTTTTATACCTCGCTTTTCTCACCCATTTAAGGGGACTCAAAGTGGCTGACAAGGCTCCTATTCTTCTCTCCACAACAGAACACCCTATGAGGTAGGTGGGGCTGTGAGAGCTCATAAGAGAGCTGTGACTAGTCTGAGGTCACCCAGCTGGCTTTGGGGGGGGGGGTGGAATCGAACTCGGTATTCCCAGATAAGAGCCCAACTCCCTAACCACTAGACCAAACTGGCTCGGGAGGGAGGGAGGAGGTTTAATGATTAATTCTAGCAGTCAATCTTTGATTTCTAAAAACTATTATCTAGTTTCTCCAAACCTCCATTTATATTATGGAATTTACAGCTGCTGCTCAATAAACATTTCCAGAATAGTTTTCTTAGAGAGAGTGAAGGAAGACAATAAAAAGACAAAAGGATTAAAATTCTTTGTGGGCACCATTGTGTAATGGAACAGGGTATACCGAGCACTCTGAGATTGAGAAGCAAGGACATCAACTAATCTTACCACTGCCATGAAGAGGGCAGCTTTATTTTGCCTGATTGCCTCCATTAAACATTCTTTATCTTCAATTACATTTTTAGTGACCCATTCAGAGTAATAGATTAATAAAGACCCAGCGGAGGGAGAAATTAAGGGATCAGGCTCAGGGGTCAAATTCACAACACAAATGAATTATTTTGTACCTATATTTCCAATCAGTATTTCTGACACATGGGAAAGGTAACCACAAACTCCTTTGAAAGAGGAACAACCAGCTGTTTTAAGGCCTATTTAAAGTACTCCTAAAGCAGGTCTTCAAAAGAATCACACATGCCCCCAAACAACCATACATCCCAAAATGCACTATGAGCAGTGAGTCCCCACCCAAAGGAAGGTCAGATATGTCATTTCACACTTCTTCTTCCTTCCAAAAGCTTTCAGGAGGGGTTTTCATGCCCACTTATCTGCTGGAGGTTTGAAGGAAGCAGAAATGTCCCTTTCTACCTGCTTCTCTCCCCTTTCTTTCAGTTTTCATTTGCTCCAAATGTAGCTGCTTTTTGCAGGTTGGAATTGTGTGATTTTGTACCACTCTAGCAGAGACAGCATCTCTGCTTTTCTCTTTAGCTGTCACCAAAGGTTAAACAAAGAGCATGGTTTCTCAGTTTCAAAAGATTTTCAGAAGTAGCCATTACTCAAGGGGAAACTGTAGTTTAAATGCATTCAACACAAGTTTACCATAAGAACAATTAAGATGTTAAAAATGCATGTAGATAAAACTTCCTTTTCTTAGATTCAAAGTTTGGACTAAGTAAGACCTTACTGCTCCTTCGAGGTGATAATCAAGATGCTTTTCCTAAGCCAGGAGTGATCTCAGGCTGTCAATGAGGATTTTATCTATGGTAGTCTCCACATGGGTTCTGCTAGCTAGACCAACCTGGGGCCTATTCACATTACAGCCCATACTGCATAATTAGGAAACTTCTGGGAAAGAGCATCCGCACCTTAACCAATTCCTTATCTGGCCCTCCAGCGGTGAACATCTGCACCTTTTCCGATGCAGTGCGCTGGCACCCCAGATGACCATAGATGCATCTGCACATGCACAGAGCATCAGCATCGTCATAGCAACGGCACTGATGCACACACAGTTATGGAGTGCCCCAAAGAGGACCAGCCTTGGGATTGGTCACAGGTGAGTGACTAAACACACAGGGATTAGGCTGTAAGTGACTGCACTCCTTTCCTGTCCAGCAGATGGGAAGGGAAGTGCAAAATAACCCCTGGACTGTCCCACTTCTAGCCCAGTTGGTGCTATTCACAAGAACTGCAATGCCATTCTTCTGATCCAGCAGCACCGGCAATGCAGGCAGACCATCACAATTCTTGGTGATCTGTTCTTCTGTTGGACGCTCCACCCAACACTATCCACAAATGGGGAATGTGCACATCAGTCCTACATTGCATTCAGTACATTGTGGAGTCAGAAACCTACTAGCACTGCAGGGTCCAGGACCTAGCCATGAAACTCCACAGGTTCTGATCATGGACAGCCAAACTCCAAACCCAGTCACTTACCCCCTCCATGATTCCCCTGCTTTGACAGCAGACCATGAAAGTTCCAGAGACTCACTAGCCCATTCCCGGAGCAGGCTCCAATGCTCACACATGGATTCAGAGAGCAGTAATTTCAGCACAGCCATTGTCATGTAGCCTCAACTCTCTGGGCTTGTACCATTGAAAGAGGCGTGGAAGCATTATCCCCAGACCATTGCTGCTGCCACAGGTACATTTGTAGCTGAACCAGAACAGGGAGCATTTAGGACACTTCAGGAACACTTCATGGGATCACACCTACAGAAGATAAATTAGATAAATGCATGGAGGACAGGTGTATCAGTGGCGTCTAGAATTGATGCGTAGTACTGCCTCCAGGTTGGAAAGACAGGCAGGATGCCTCTCAAGGCCATTTGCAGGGAACTGAGAACAAGTGGAGGCTTTGCTTTTATCTTCTGCTTAAGCCCAAAAGCAATTGGTGGGCCACTGTGTGAGATAGGATGTTGGACTAGATGGGCTGTGGCTTGATCCGGCAGGGTTCCTCTTATGTTCTTAAGACATTATAAGACTGAAATTATATGCAAAAGTACATGAAAGTAACCCCCACTTGGACATTAACTTGCTCTGAGGGAAGAAGAGAAGGTAGACTCAAGCACTGAACCCCTAGATGTTGTTGGATACTAGTCATTTGGTCTTTATCAGTCAAGCCATGACACATTGTGCTCTTCAAACAAACATACCAGCTTAAAAGCGGCAAAGACCCAAAGTTTAAATAAGCACAAAATTACCACCTATTAGATGAAAATGTTTTTAGGAATCCAGGAGCAGTGCACTCATCACAATCACAATGAACATTAATCTGCTTTAATTCAAAGAACTGCAAATAATATTACAGAGGCTTTTCAATAGATGGTGCTGTTATCTCAGTTAATGGCTTGACTGACTGACAATTCAACATCCCAGGCAAAGGTGCGTGGTGTTTACTTTAGCAAATATTTGAACCTTTATCTCCACGGAGGCGTTTCCTTCCTCCATTTGCTTCCCTTTGACTAAATCACGAAGCAATTTCAAACGATTTCTATTGACGCAGCCGTGTCGAGCATCAGTACTGACAGGAGAAGATTTGGAAAGCACAAAAGCCATCTGCCTCTCTGCTTTGAAGTAACGGCAGAATTGGGAGGATTCATGCCACGACCTTGGGCCTACCACTTTTGTCTCCATCTCACAGAGTTACGGAGCTCTGCCAGGCCTGTGTGTGATTGGAGTCACTTTAACGTCTTGCCGCCATCGTAAAATATCACACCCTCACTTTATTCATTTCCTGTGGGAAAATTTCTTTCATTTAGTTTTTCGTATTCTTTCATTTCACATTGTGGTTCCTAGAAATGTAATCACAACACTAAATGAAAAGCAGCACCGACGGATCGGGGGAAATGGAAAGCTGATGATTGGTGGCTTAACATTTTATTGTGTTTGGCCATGTTCTGACACCTAGCACCTCACAGTGCAATATGATAACCAAAGAAGAGGTGCTTCAAGCGCACTGAAGCCAGCCTTCAAAGACATGATATGGGCCACACTTCCATACCAGTCCTCTACAGCTGCATGGGAATGGAGAGAGAAGAGTTCAAGATGGCAGCCTCAGGGTTGGCGGATTGCTTATGACCCACATTGCTCAATTTGGGTAAGAAAGAAGAGGCTGAGGCATTGTGTGCCAGGATCTGCCCACACTGCCATGGGTCCATTCCAACTTTCTTTGGAACCTTGGGAAGAAGAAGAAGAAGAAGAAGAGTTGGCTTTTCTACCCTGCTTTTCTCACCCATTTAAGGGGACTCAAAGCGGCTGACAAAGCTTCTATTCTTCTCCCCACAACAGAACACCCTGTGAGGTAGGTGGGGCTGTGAGAGCTCAGAAGAGAGCTGTGACTAGCCCAAGGTCACCTAGCTGGCTTCATGGGGAGGGAGGAATCGAACCCAGTATTCCCAGATAAGAGTCCGGCTCCCTAACCACTAGACCAAACTGGCTCACAGCCATCATGGCTCAAAGGTTTGCCAGCCTCCAAGTTGCAGGCAGGTAGTATTTTGGTGGCACATCACAAACAGCTGAAATCTGGGGCCATTTCTGGAGCCTGACAAATTGGCAGTGGATCACTCTAGCCACCCACACCGTAGACAACTGGCGCAGGCCACAACCTGGGAACTCTCAGGAGACCAGTTTAAAGTTAGACCACTCAATGGCATGAGTGTTGCACCATGGAGCGGTCCAAGTGAAATGCCCATGTGGGCAGAGCTTTTCCTGGGAAGCCATGCCTCCTGATTACCACTCTACTAAGTAGATGACACAGGCTGTATCCAGACAGAAGGAATACAGCACAGAAACTGTGGAACAGCCGTCGAAATGCCAAATAGGTTTTACAATGCTTGGCAGTCCTTTGCAAGGTAAAGCCTGATGCTGCAAAGTAAAAAAATGCTACTTATATCAGCCTAGGCTACATAGTGTTTGGGTGAGATCTCACAAGATCTCATGAGGGTTTACCATCACCCAGCAAGCAGCAGGCTGCTCAAAGAAGAAGGGGCTGACCACATGGCCAGAAGAGCCCTCACTGCTCCTCCAGAGGATCAAGAGAACGTGGGGATGATCTGTTCTCCCTGCAAAGCTCCTTTACTTCATAGTAAAAGTAAGCTTCACATTTTTTAATGTATGCCTGGAGTCACTCCTATTCTTGGGCAGTAAAGGGACGACGAGGAAGCTGCCAAGATTCCTTTAGAGCAACCACAGCATTTTAAAAGCAGAGAGTCAAAGAAGGTTAAAATACGGCTACTCTAGGTTTGAGCCACAGGTATCTCTGCTATTCGGTAGTCCTTTAACTCTTGATGAATGTTAATGGGGAATTCTGAGGTTAGTGTCCTGAGTGCCCATTTTAATGTGACATTAAACTGCCTGAATAAGTAAAAGTTATATAATACAGAATCAGTCATAAATTGTAACATTAACTTCAGGAGAAGAGTTGACCATTATGTTGCTCCAGATTTCTCTGTGGAAGTAGTAGAAATCTGCAGCTTTATTTAACAGTTCTCTTCCTCCTCCCTTTTCTTTCCCAGTGACAGCCAGAAATTTTAAATAAAAATAAATCAAGTTCACAGCTAATTCCTCTTTTCATCATCTTTTGCCTATTGCATTTATGGGTGAAATACTACCAGCCACACTGATTTATCTGAACATTTTCCATTTGCGTCGTTTCAAACCTAATTTGACAGCAAAGGTAAAACAGCTAATAAAAGGAACAGGAAGTAGCTAGCTGAAGTTTCAGCTAACGTATATGACTTTGAGGAATACACAAGGGGGTTTCAGAAAATTCGAACACGTTGGACCATCATTGACAAATTTGCACACATGAATCTCAAAACAGACTTCAGAATAGCTTGCAGATTGGTAGTGGCATAACGCATTAGGGATGTTGTGGTGCCCACACTAAATTTCAGTGCTGGGAGAAGTAATTTTAAAAGTGTAGTGAAAGCGCATTCAATGCGGAATGAGCAACAAAGTTTAAACAGACGGCCTGAGCAGGTAAGGAGGGGGTGAAACCTCCCTTATTAGCATAATGGGAGGGGGAAGAGAGCACTTAACCAATCATGCGTTGAGTTATGTCTGGTGAGGGGGTATAAAACCCGCCTGCTAGAAGAGAGATTTGTCCATGCTTTGGGGTCTGGAGGGAAGGCGGGTGAAACTGTCTGGTTCTCTCAGGGGAAAGATCCAAGCATAGGTCCAGACCTTCTAGGCCAGGGATAAGGCTAGAAGGGATAGAAGGAAAAGGATTGAGAAGTTAAAGAACTTCTCTTTAATTTCTATGAATTGAAATACTTGTACTCTTCTTCAGAACACTTAACTTGTTTCCAGTTGTAAAGAATAAAGCTTTTTATTTTGTTCCTTTGAAGAGTCTTTGCCAGCTTCTCTATGGCTGCATCCCCAAAAGACTTATTTACTTCTCCACTGTCACTCTACTGTCACTTTACTGAAGTGGACTTTAAAAGTGCCATGCAAATCAGGAATAAGCGTCCGCATGAGGCTCAGGAAAATGCGTGTTTTTAACGCACTTTCCGTCCCCATAGGATCCCTGTTTTCTTTGCGCGCATCTTTTTCTCCCCGCCCCTGCTCTTGTTCATAGGGTGCCAGCGGGAATGGGGAGGGACTGCGCTCGGTGTGGCCACAACCAGGAAGACAATCCCTGACAAGCCTAAAGGAAAAATAGCCATCTGTTAGTCTCCCAGATCTCCCCCCCTCTGAAATGGCTTCTCGTGCTGGAAAACATTCACTCTCACCACTTTCCCTGTTTTTGCTTTCAAAAATCCACCCTGCCCAGCGCACGAGCGCTGACAATCCCTGACAAGTGCAAAGGAGAAACAGCGATTGGCTCTCTGTTCGTCTCCCAGATCTCCCCCCCCCCCCGAAATGGCTTCCCGTGCTGGAAAACATTCACTCTCACCACTTTCCCTGTTTTTGCTTTCAAAAATCCACACTGTCCAGCGCACGATCGCTCATTCACTCATCACTTTCCCTGTTATCGCTTTAAAATCCACCCCTAGCAATAATCCACCCATTTCACACCTCACAGTGATTGCAACAATGTTGCAATTCTGCATGATTCTGGCTCTTTAGTTCTGAGCTTTAGAAAGTGAAGCTCTGCTTGTGTTTCTGCTGTGTGTGTGCAGGCGGCAATCCCCGCCCCTTTTGCCACGGAGCGTCCTCAAGGTAAATGTAGCGAGGAAAACCTGCGACTTACAGAAAGAGCGCTGGAAGAATTGTTTAAAGTGCATGTATTTTGTCGCGCGATTTCCACGTTTTGTAGCGCTGGAACCTTGTTAAAAACCCTGGCTTGGGGAAGCTCAGAGGCAAAAGGAGAGTCTTGGCAGACTTTTTATTCCTTGGGGACAGGCCCTATATTCTAACCCAGAAGGGTGGTTACAGTTACAAAGTCCTCTCTTTATAAACCAGGGAAGCTGAGGCTAAAGGAAATAAGCAGCCAGGAGGCTGGAGACAAGAGTTTTGAGGGGCAGGCAAGTGGGGAAATGAATTAAGCATTGCTGGTGTGAGGCGCGAGGCTTGAACAAACCATAAAACACGCTACCAGAAATATAAACACGCTACCAAGGTTTTAAAATTATAAAAGCCCCTTACAGGAATAGAAGACAGGGGTGAAGAGTGTAAGACTGCTCATGCCGGGGGATGGGCGGTGCCACAGATGTGCACGAATGTTTTTTTTGCATTCAATTCAAAACAAATCGAATGTTCTAAATCCGTGTTCATACAAATAGAACACATTCGAATGTGTTAAAATTCTTTTCAATACAAATCTATCTGTATGTATTCGTACAAATATTTGATATGTATTTGCTACAAACAGATACGTATCTGATACGAATAGATACGTATCTGATATGAACTGTTACGTCTCTGACCCTGTCCCCAAAAGACTTATTAGCCCCTCTCGGCTTCCTCTGCCATCACTCTGTTATAGCTGACTTTAAAAGTCCCCTCCACTTCCGGAATAAGCGTCCCCATGGTAGCCGCGATCTAAACAGACTTTCCGTTCCCATGGTAGCCATCTTCTCTTTCCAGGCATCTTTTCCCCCCCGCCCCCTCTCTTGTTAAAAGGAAAAATAGCCAGATCTCCATCTCCTGAAACGGCTTCCCGCCCCTAGCAAAGGCAGATGATCGCTCATTCATTCACTTTCAGCACTTACTTTCACTCAGTTCTCTGTTAGAAAAGGCTTTCTGCCCCGGCAAAGTCAGTGGCTGCAGGCATCGGCAGCGCAATCCCTCGCTCATTCTCTTTTAAGGCTTTCACAGATCACTTGATAACAATGTTGCAGTTCTGAGCAATTCTGGCTCTTTTTACAAAGGAAAGGAAGCGAACCTGCTGCATTTCTCAGATGTGTGAATGCTTTTTGGCTGTGTGTGCAGGCAAGCAATCCCCGCCCCTTTTGCCACGGAGCGTCCTCAAGGCAGATATAGCGAGCAAAACCCGCGAATCGCTGAAAGAGCGCTGGAACTCTTCTTTAAAGTGCACGTATTTTATCGTGGGTGTCTCACTTTCCTAAGCTCCCTAAGCGCCTTGTAAAGCCTGGAATGGGGCCGCTCAGAGGCAAAAGAAGAGTTCCAGCAGACTTTCAATTGCATGGGGACAGGGCCTCAGATAGGTTTCTCCAGCTTAACGAATGTTCAAACTATTCATACAAATGTCCGGAAACATTCATATTTGTTCAAATGTTAATGTACAAATATTGCAAAATTCGATTTAAGTTCGGATCTCCAAATTCGCCCAAATTTGGCCAAATTTCAAATGTTATGAATATCCTCATGACGCATGACTTCTTCTGGGTTGCTTTGTTGGTTCTGGCCAGTCAACATCTATTGTGATGGACTCTAATGGGGCTGCCCTTCTACTTAAACCAGAAGTCTTTTCGCTTGAGAGAACAGCAGCTAAAACGGGAGAAAAAGAGATTGCTTGTTTAGTGCCCAAGCTTCCTCTCACCTGCGGTAGGTATCAGGTCTGGGCTGGAGGAAGAGGGAGAAATTGTCCTGAGGCGTGATTATACAGCATATATTTCTTAATTGTAAAGCAAGGGGGTCTTGTAACACCTTAGGCCATGTCCAGACTTATTGATGCTGTGCATCAAGCAGTCACATTTGACGGCCAAAACTTCGCAGTGGTGTCACTTTATGGTGATGCTACTGCAAAATTACTTAATGCTTACATAGTAGCACTTGCTGTGCAGCATTAAGTAAATTTGAAGCTTCCTGCCAGTCCGGACAGGATGGCGAGAAGACCCAACGAGAGCTGAGACTGCAGCTGAGCTCTCATTGGCTGCCCCATCCCACGTGACTTGCGCCTCACCCATGTGACCTCGCGCGCTGGTCTCAGTTCTTGCAGCCTCAGAGCAGGAAGCTATGGAGGCTGCTTTTAGTGAGTATGGCGAGGAGTCCCTTCGCAGCAGGGAAGCTGTGGATTTTTATTCAGTCAGCAGATTTAGAGCCCGAGGTTGCATCTAGATACAGCCAAAGCCCCATAATTATCTCATAATTGTACATGATTTGCCAGATGTGATCTTGGTGCTCCCAATACAGTCCCAGAACAGGTTATCGAGGTAATCAGCCAGACTAATTATCCCTACATAAAAAGCCAGGTGTGTCATATAGCCTGGCTGATTTTAGCAAAATCTGCCCACCCTGTCCCAGAATACAGACCCAAGTTTGTTTGTTTGTTTGTTTGTTTGTTTGTTTGTTTGTTTGTTTGTATTTAAATTTATATGCCGCCCCATACCTGAGGGTCTCTGGGCGGCTCACAACATTTAAAAACAGATGTATACAAACAATATCAAAAACAAAACAAATTTTAAAAATTTATCATTATTTGAGTAAAATTAACTGAGTGCAATATCCTCTTGTTCCATAACTGCAGCTCTGCCTTACCTATGAGAAACATAACAAGAGTTTAGCATGAGCTGATTATTGGTCCCCTGTACAGCATGAGGGGAGAGTTAGGTCATGTGGAAAGATAACCTCACATCTGTCTTGTCACTGCACTGCTGCAGCAAATGCTAAAGTGCTGAGTATCAATCTGATGTCTAGACAACGTGTGATAATTCCATAAGGGCATAAGATGAGTCCTGCTGGATCAGGCCACAGCTCATAGAGTCCAGAATCCTGTCTCGCCTAGTGGCCCACCAATTGCTTACACACTTTATAACAGTAAATCAATAAACTGTATAATAAAGAGATGTCCGGACGCAGCCTAACAGAAAGAAAGAAGTTGGTAGCATGAGCTTTCGTAGATTAAGCCTACTTCATCAGATGAATTCAGAGAAGTGCCTAGGGATAGATCTATATAGTCAAGCTGTATGTGTGTGTGTGAATAGGTCTGTCCCGAAGCATTTCGCTCCATGCATCTGATGAAGCAGGTTTTGTCTACAAAAGCTAGTGCTACTAACTTCTTTCCTTCTGGCTGCATCCAAGCACTGGTTATTTATCCCACTATATTTGGATGTAGAGTGGAATAAGTAAGCAACATCTGGACGCAGCCTGTGTTAGCCTCTAAGCCCCCCTGCCTATCAATCCACACTTTTAATTGCAAAGAAGTTTCTTTGTCAAATTGATGTCAATAGGCAGATTGTATACCCCTGGGAATGCCTTATTCTCCTTATTCTCTATCGGAAGATTCACTAGTGCTATATTTTGCCATTTCTGTACGTCTGTGAGAAAACTGCATAGCAATCACTTTCAAGAGTGAAAACCCATTTTTCCCCTCTTTTGTTGTATGCCTTGTTAATCTTAGCTTAGTTAATCTTTCACTCAAAGCTCTCCTATTTCAGGGTCTGAGATATTCTGCATTTTCTTCGTAAATGGATGCTGATAAAACACAGCATCCATTTAATTGGCTCATCATAGAAACCTTGCATCGTCTGTGCCTTGTTTTCTTTGTGCAATAATTATTTCTGCAAGTTTTCTAAAATGATGCTATTTAAGGCATCGGGTATATGGGATATATTAAGGTGTGGAGAGTTGTTGCACATTTCTTATCCTCATATTCTCTTCCTTCAGCCTATGATGTCAAGCCTTTTTCCATGCTCACCTTATTCTTCTCTACTTGCCTAAGGAGAGACAAGACTCTCCCCCACCTGTACCCAAAAAATCAGAACAAAATGCTATTCTATTTTTACCATCGGTATCTTTGCTTTTGATTATTAGAAAATAAATCTTCCCACAAATCCTTGTATTTTTGCTATTCTACTCCTTTCAGAACAGGCAGGGATAAGGGAATATCAGCCATGGCCTCAGGCATCACACCTCCACTTCCAGCTGAGTAGTTGAAGCTCACCTGAAGCACCTGGATTCAAGGATGTATCCCCTCTCCATCAGGCACCTGTGCACACCAGAATAGACCTGGGGAAACCTGCCTCAAGTCACCTCCCCTGCTGTGACAGCCTTGGGGACAAACTGGGAGCAGAATTATTTTGGATAAATCCTCATGCAAAGGTGTGCTCCCTGAAGGCAGATTGGCTGAACAAACAATCTATTTTCAGGACATTTTGATCCATTCCTTTCAGGACATTTTGAATTATTAGTGTAGAGTTCAAAAATCCAGTTCATAATTTCGTTGTAGCTGCAATGGGTTGCGTTCTAGATTCGGCCAGATCCCATTTTATAAAAGATTCAGGAGTGAAGATTGTAGAGTTTCATCTACACCACGCCTAAAAGGATCTAGGGTGGAAGGCTAGGAGACCCCCCAGGAGTGATCAAAGCTATAAAAGCTTTGTCAGCCGCTTCGAGTCCCCTTAAATAGATGAGGAAAATGAGGTAGAAAAGCCAACTCTTCTTCTTCCATCAGAACAGGGACCTGTTTTGTTCCAAATTAAGAGCAGCCCTTCTGGAGAGAAATTTATTTTTAGTCTGGAGTACTTGAAACAGCCTGAGTAACAGTCTAGTTACTCCTCTTTTTCTACTGCCATAATTTGTAGATAAATCAAAGTCTCTGCTCTACATAAATCACTTTGTGATTTGTTTCTTAATGCTGGGTTACAGATCTCAGAAACCAAAGTAGGAATGAATTTTTTTTTCTTGACGCTACTAAAAGCAGCTTGGTGGTGCTAAACCCAACTAGAGCAGCATCTTGCTGCTGGGTTTCTTTTATGTACTGAAATAAATTCAGGGGGAAATAATTTAAACAGGGTGGGTGGGAAGAGAAGCTGTTTAGTGCACACACAGCATTTTATGATGCTGCAGTGGCCTGTAAAACAAAAGTTTAATTGGAAATTAAGAGGGACAATTTCTGTTGCCTTCAGTTTGGTTCTCCCTCCCTTCTGCTTCTGTGGTGGCTGTTGTTCATGTGACTTTCTTCCATCCATCACAGCTGTGCTGCTGAGATGTAACCAAAGTGTCTCATTTCATTTATTAATAGTAAAAAGAAAACACTAAGATGGCACTCAGAAAGCAAATATAAGCAATAAATTAAGCAGAATGGAATCTTCTGTTCCTTAGCTAATGCATCTTTTCAACAGTGAAGTAAGAGCACTCAGCAGGAAGCTGGTTGGAATGGATTTTTCTGACATCTGGCAAATAATTTCCAGTACATTTTCATGGAAGAAGCAATGACCCTCAATTTTCGACAGCCAGGACAACTGACGTCTGACACTCGTGCCCCTAATACTATGCTTGCTGCTTCCGATAAGCAGCCAGAGGGTGGAAATCAGAGTAGCAATATAGTGGTTAGGGATGTGCATGAATATTCATAACATTTGTTATTCATACGAATTTGGACGAATTTGGACATTTGTACGCAAATTGAATGTTATTACATTCATACATTGACATTCGTATGAATACCAATGTTCTCGGATGGCTCAAGCGGAATACCTATGGGTTATCCTCTTCCTGCTGTAGTAGAAATGACTGCTAGGGGGTGCAGCCTCAAACCGATAAGTAGAGCTCCAGCTCCTGCCCCCTTTGACTTTTCCTCGGTTGCTGTCATCCAGATAGATCGCTGAGACCAGGCTCATCTGGATAATGCCGAAAGAGGTGGGAAAGCAGCTGCGGCAGTCACATCTGCAATGGATTCCAGAGTGAATCTGACATGAACATAAGAACATAAGAGAAGCCTTGCTGGATCAGGCCACAGCCCATCTAGTCCAGCATCCTGTCGCACACAGTGGCCCACCAAATGCTCATGGGCATCTCAAGCAGAGACAAGGACAAACCTTCTCCTGCTCTTGAGTCCCAGCAGATGGCCTTAGAAGCGCCCCAGGTCCTCCCCCCCCCCCCGAGCCTGAAAGATGCATCTAGGCATTCATTCTAGTAGCCCTTGATACATCTGTCATCCATAAATTTGTCTAACCCTACCATAAAGCCATCTAGACTGGTACCTGTCACCACCTCTTCCGGCAGCACATTCCATAAACCGATGACCCTCTGGGTGAAGAAATACTTCCCCCTAACATGGTTTGAGAGTGGATTCAAAGTGGATTCAGGGTAGATTTGATGCTGGAAGTTGCAGCTGGTGCAAAATGCAGCGGCCAGAGTGCTGACAGGAACATCTAGCCGGATGCATATCACGCCAGTTTTAAAAGAACTGCACTGGCTGCCAATTCACTACCGAGCCCAATTCAAGGTGTTAACCTTGACTTATAAGGCCCTAAATGACTTGGGCCCCAGATATCTAAAGGAGCACCTTCTCCCATATCAACCTGCCCGTGTTTTAAAATCTGTAGGGGAGGCCCTGCTGGTGATCCCTCTGCCTTCAGTAGCTAGGCTGGTGGGTACCTGGGAGAGGGCCTTCTCGGTGGTTGCCTCCAGGCTGTGGAATGGTCTCCCCCTCGAGGTGCATCAGGCCCCTTCTTTGCTCCTATTTAGGAGGGCAGTGAAAACATTCCTCTTTACAGGGGCCTTTGGTTAAATGTTCCCCCCACTTCCCCCCACTAAAAACCACTGCTGTTTTTAATTATTCTTGTATTTTTAAAGTTATATTTTTAACCTGTTTTGATATAGTTTTTATATGTTTGTTTTAAATGCTGTGAGCCGCCCAGAGACCCTTGGGTATGGGGCAGCATATAAATATAAATATAAATAAATATATGTTATGGGATTCATATCGGACATGTATCGGATACGTATCAGATACATATCAGATACGTATGCGTTCCTATCAGATATCCATATGAACCATTCCTGTGTCCATGTCGTTAATCATTGCAACACATATCGAATAGAATCCTACCATATTTGAAGGGGCTCTATTCAAATGGATACGAATATTCTTACATTCAATTCATTATTAATCGAATACAAAAAAAACCCTAATAGTGGTCAATCCATGGGCCTTTCTGCACTGACCTCATTTTGATCCAGATCAGTAGATGCGGAATAACCAGAGCTACTGATCTGGAACATGTGAGGGACATGGACCAAATCAACACTGGTTTCACAGCCACCATCCACTCACACCCCAAGAGTTAAGAAATTTAGCTACTAGTCGCCAGGGGGCCGGGGGCGCTTTTCTGCAGTGCACTATGGTGCACGGCTGAATAGCAATTCCTAGTAGTTCCAGATTATGGAGACATGTCTTCTGTGTGTCTCCATGATCCAGAACAATGCCATTAGTCTGACTGTAGACACAATTAAACAGGTCTACAACAGATCAGAAGAATCTCTTCATCTGGAACTATTTCTGCCTTGTGCAGTAGAACCGGACTCATGGGGAGTGGGGCTTCCTTAATCCACATTAACATGTGGATGAGGAGGACCAGAATCCAGACTGGAGGCCCCATGACAACCAGGTGAGGTGGCACAACACCACTGGCATTCCCAATATAGTACTGAGAGGATTGTGGGTTTTACCCTATGTCTGGAACCAGATCTAGTAATGTCTCTTGGGAGGGAGGGAGGGAGGGAGGGAGGGAGGGAGGGAGGGAAGGAAGGAAGGAAGGAAGGAAGGAAGGAAGGAAGGAAGGAAGGAAGGAAGGAAGGAAGGAAGGAAGGAAGGAAGGAAGGAAGGAAGGAAGGAAGGAAGGAAGGAAAGTTTTAACTATTGCCAATTAATACAGATATAAAACCTACAGAAAAAAGGAATCACTCGAAAGGATTCATTCATTGTTTTCCTTTCCTCACAGTCTCTGTGTCCTAATAGCACTTCCTTGTCCTCTCACCAGTCACCTCCAGCATTTAAAAACATATATTGAAGTGACTTTCCCAACCAAACTTCCCCTGAGGTGATATTAAACACTCACTTTTTCAGCTGAATGATTTCCTGTCAGTGACCAGATCGGGCTCAGCAGGGGTTCATTTGAAAGAAAATACGCTCCTACTGTAATAAATTAAAGTTGTGTGGATCTATAAAATTTGGAAGTTAGGGAAGGGGCATTGGTCTATTTTTGTGCAATTTCTTAGAAAGACAACTGGAATCTATCATTTAATTCACAATTAATTCTGCCTTTGGGCCTTTTAAAAACTGTGGTTTTTTTACTTTTAAAATATATTTTTATTTATAACATTTGTATCCCACCCTTCACCTGGAAGTCTCAGAGTGGGTCACACCACATGATAAAACAATCAGTGTTGAAATCTTTACAAAGAAATTCTGATTGAGTAATTATATTTTTATCCTGCCCTACACCCAAACGTCTAGGGGCAAGTTACAATAAAATCAGTATAAATACAGATAAAATAGATTGACTAAGTGGTCACACCTTACTTTTTATACAACTGGAGGTGTCTTGCGTTTGGGGAGGTTGGATATGAAAGTCTGTTTCCATTTTTTCTGCAGACCTTCCCTCCCTGGTTGGACTATACACTATGTTCCCATAGATGTTTAAATCTGAATCGAATCTAAATTTGGTATCCAAAGTTCCCATTTAATTTTCTATAAATTCAAATAGAATCCAAACTTGGTATCCAATGTTCCCATTCATTTTTTTACTCCTGGATTTTATGAGGACTATGTGACGATCCCCTGCCATGCACCAGCCAAGTGTTCCCTCCTGTGCACCGGGAATTGTTTTGGGTTTGCTGCCACCAGTCCTTCTTAGCTCCTCAGAGCCACAAAGCAAGGACATCTTGGAACATTTTAATGGTCTATTTTAAAAAAGAAAGAAAGAAAAATGGTAGCACGATCACTGGGCAAGTAGGTTTTACAAAATAACAGTGCAAACATAAAAACAGTAAGCAATTTAAAAAGTCCCTCCACATGAAACATAGGGTTCAGAACTTACTTTTAAAAAGCATACCCTCCAGACATCACAAAGAATAGTAACTTGGCATTCTGCATCTTGATGGATGCAGATTCCACGGTTTGAGTAACCAAAACTAACTGTTCTTATCCTCAGTCTAGCCACACCAGGTGGTATAATGTGACCAATCTGGTGCATTCTAGCTACAGGTGTTTAGATTCTCGAATTGTTGCATCAGCCTCAATATTTACAATTCACAAGATCTACTGGTGATGAGGGTGGGACTGAACCCAAAATGGAAAACAGATGGTCAGTAGGCACTATATTCCCTAAAGGTGGTTTAAAGGGAAACTTCTTTCTCCTAGGGCAGTGGTTCTCAACCTGGGGGTCGGGACCCCTTTGGGGGTCAAACTACCCTTTCAGAGGGGTCGCGACGAGTCTCCCACTGCCCTTCCCTCCCACCTCCTAGCTGCTCTGCCCCCATGGTTGGGGGTCCCCACAACATGAGGAAATCCATTAAGGGGTCGCGGCATTAGGAAGGTTGAGAACTGCTGTCCTAGGGTGTTCTTACAAAATAACCTTTCAAAACAGAGATAACCTAACCCTAAAATAACTTCACTAGACTTAGTAGGAATGCACAAGTTTGCTGTATCATTACAGACTATCCTGTGAAAATCCAGAGAAAAAAGTCCTGAGGAAAACTAACTTCCCCCCTTTTGGGGCCAAGTCTGCTCTCCACCCCCACCCCCACCCCCCGGCCAAATGGGAACACTCCTGGACTATTTGGGCCAATGCCTGCCCCAGATGTGGGTGGGATTTCACAGCTGCAAAGATTCCCCCCCCCTCGCCTTCCTATGCACACAATATCAAGAAGACAAAGTCTTGATTTTCCCTATGAGAGATACATTTAAGTGTCTGCTAACAAGGGATATATTTGTATCAAGTTAGAGAGCAGTAAAAAAGGCAAGCCTATAGCCTAGCTGCTTTCTCCTGCCCCCCGCGAGCAAGCTCTCAAAGGGAGAAATTGCTCGCACTCTCCTGCTTCAGTGCACATAAGAATATAAAAGGAGCCCTGCTGGATCAGCCCATCTAGTCCAGCATCCCGATGCACACAGTCGCCCACCAACTGCCCATGGGCTTCTCAAGCAGAGACAAGGGCAAACTTTCTCCTGCTCTCGAATCCCAGCAAATGGCTTTACAAACATCCTGCTTGTCCCCTGAGCCTGAGAAATGTACTTAGGCATCCATTCTAGTAGCCATTGTTACATCTGTCATCCATAAATTTGTCTAGCCCTTCCTTAAAACCATCTAGACACCACATTTGCTGTCTTACTGAGAACCTCTGATCTGAAAGGGAGGGAGTGAAAGGGAAAGTGTGATTGCCTTCTTCCACTCAGCTGCTTGACCAGGGCAGGCAGGGTTTGCACTAGGGGGTGGGGATATTAAAAGGTCCTGTTTCTCCATGCTGGGGATTTGGGTTGTGCGTGGGAACAGCAGTATTTGGGTTCAGCCTGGTTAATCGTCAGGCAAATGGGAACAGCCAGAATGTGTACTGGGCCCTGTATCCAGATTAACATAGCCCAACAGGGACTAAAAATAGTTCAGTCAGGACTTAAAAAGTCAAGTGGGAATGCAGCCTATGTGGATTATCCCAGCACTGAGTACAGTTCTGCTGCAAGAAACAGACTCAGGGAAAGGACTACAGGGAAAGAAGTCTGATTCATACCAGAACAGGAAGGACATCATCTGTGCCACTGCTGTCACCCTGCCACCAGCACTCTGCTGCTACCACCACCCTGCTGCTATCATCACCCCATGACCCCATTGTTGCCACTACACTGTGGCAACTGCCACAACACCACTACCACATCGCCACCGCTGCCATGCTAAAGCTCACCTTTTATCAGGTGAAGGTTTGGCTTGGTGGTGGCAGGATAAAGAAGACAGATATGGTATAAAATTAACCATCACAAATTAATATACAACAAATAAGAAAAGAAAAGCTAATTTATTTTTAAAAACTCACTAAAAGATTGCAAAAAACAGACATGAATGAATACATATTATTATTAGGAAACTTTTAGTATTTGAATCCCAATTAGCAAGGGAAAGGAAGCACAATACATTCAAAGATTTAATCAATAAGGCTGAGATGATAGACTTAAATAGGCTAATATATGGGAAAGTTAAGCTCAGTTATAGGTATTAATAGTAAAATGAGAGAGGAAATAAGGAAATCTATAGGAGAGCATTTTGAGGTTAATGAAACAAATGGAATAACTATGTATGTACTGTGGGAGGAAATGAAGGTAGTGATAAGGGGAGAAGTTATTTCAAAAATAAGCTTATTATTAAAAAGATAAGAGAACAAAGAGAAGGAGATACAGATGCTGGATGAAGAACACATTAAAGAACAAGATAAACTCATCAAGGGGTAGGTTAGAGAGAAAAATAAAAAACTGTAAATCATGGATCGAGAACATTGCCAGAAATCAGATGTATATTACATACAAGAACCAAAATCAGGGACTCGAAACAAAGGAGGGAAAAGAAGGAAGTATTGGTTCTAGAGAATAGGCATGGGTTAAAGTGTAGTAATCTCCCATCTGCACAACTTTCCCCTAGCTTCCCCTTCCTGCAGCCCCACCTTAATTCTCAAGCCTCAGAGTAAAGAAGCAACAATTTTCCTGTTCCATAAGCTCGTAGTACACACTCAGTGCCACCAGGGTGCTGAATTCTTCCCACTCCATGCAGTGGCCTTTGGGCATTACGGAATCTGCAAAGCACATGGCTTTGGAAGGACAGCTCTTCCCTTCCTGTCTGAGGATTTTCCCCACCTCCTACCACAGGATGTGACATCAGAAGGACCTCTGACCCAGAAGACAGCAGTTTTTCTCCAATCACCTCCCCTGATGTTTCACTGATGTCATTTCCTCCACACCCCCTTTTTGGCGGGGTATTTAAAATGAAAGCAATAAACTGGATCTCTTTCCACCTACAGCTGCCTCCCGACTCGTCTTTTCCTCCCTGTTTTTCTTATCTACCAGGTCCGCCATTAGCACTTGGTGGATCACCAGGGCTCTTGCTGGTAGAGCAGCCTGGCTTATCAATTGCAACATCCAGCATAAGAGCAGCAACCCTAGCTGCTGCGCCTCTTCCTCCTTAGCCAATTTAGGGCACGTAAGCCAGATACGTGCTGCACTAAAGAAAAAGAGCATTGAGATTTTGGAAATAATGCCAGAATTTTATTCACAACTATATTGTAAAAGAGGACACAGACGAGATAGAAATTAAATATTTAATACAAGTAGAAATGAAGGACTTGAGAGTACTTAGAAAATGTTACATATGAAAATTGAGATTCAGGAGATAGAAGTAATTAAAAAGTTGGATAAGGGAAATCACCAGGGCCAGATGGCTTGACAAATGAATGTTATAAAAGGTATAAAAAGAAATTAATGTGTACTTAACAAAGTCATGGAAACCAGACAAATACTTCCTATGTGGAGAGAGGCATATGTTATGCCAATTGGAAAGCCTGAAACCCAAAAAAGCAGAATCATATCCCCCCATACTATTATCAGATGATGATTATAAAATATTTACAGTAGCAATAGCAAACCGGTTAAATGAAACTGTAACAGAAATAGTCAGAGACAATCAATACTTTGATGCCCAAAGGACTATAGTTGATTCTTTAAGCTTGTTTTTTATTATTTGATAGATTATGCAAGAACAGGAAACAGTTTAAAAATAATTTCTTTGGATGTACTGAAAGCCTTTGATATGTAGGATAATGTTTTAATAAAATTGGTGATAAGTAAGTATAATTTAGGCAGTGATTTAAAAAATATTTTGAGGCAATTCACAATGTGGGAACAGCAAATATAGTCATAAATGAATATGTTTCAGAGTGCATAAATATAACAAGCGCAACCAGACAAGGGATTCCACTTTCTATCCTTATCTTCATTTTAGCAATTGAATATTAGTGCAAATGTAAAGAAGTAATGAAAAGATTGAGGGGTATAAAATGGATGACAAACATAAATTGAACATTAATAAGAATAAGAATAAAAGGCAAACAAAAGGGCTTGAGGAGACTGGAAAGGTACTTAAAAATTGTGAAAAGCACAGAATTGAAGATTAGGGCCATGTCCCCATGCAAGCTGTTTGACTCTGATTGGGCACGCATGTGACCGGCTGCAGTATCAAGATTGTCCCCATGCAATTGCTGGCAACATGGGCTGGATGTGGGCTGTGCCCGTGCAAACCGCACCAAACCCCAGCATTGGGGAGCAGCGTCATCTCCTCTCTGCCCCCTCTCTCCTCATTGGAAGCCGGATTGATGTAACCCCACCCCTGTGCTGCCCGCTGCAAATGCCACATTCCCCCCCACCCACCCAGTGGCACAGACAAGCCAGGACTGAAGGGCAAAAATAATAATTTTTTAAAACCCAGCTGTTTGAGCAAAGCCACTATGAGAAGTTTTGCACACCTCCACTCTTCCCGGGAACCGTGAGAACATCGGGAAAGTGGAAAATCAAGCCATTATCATGCCCATCTTTGTGATCAGGAATATTTGCCGTGTAAAAGGGAGAAAAATAAAGCCATTATCCTGCCTGCCTTGGTGACTGAGGAAGGGAAGTGGAATACTTGTATAAAGGAGTCTCATGGGGCAGCTAAGGCCATTTGACCCCCTCATCAGATCGGCTTTAACACTATTTACTCCCAAAAAATCTCAGCGGTTGCAATCTCCAGTGCACAGAGAAGGAACAGCGAACACAGGACGTGAAAACCCACCTCCCAATCTCCTGCCCAAATAGCCTGGGACCATCCCTATGTGCAGGTTCAGCTCGCAAAGCACTGCATGCCAGGATACCAAACCGTGATGAGACTTGTTTTTTCCCAATACCAAATTTGGTTTGGGTTTAGTACAGGTTTGGGTGATTTGGTCTGCGGAAATTGGACCAAATCAAAAGTGCATGGGGATGACCCTTGCTGAACCCAATTTTGATTCAGACCAAAACGTTCATGGGGATGCACCCAAACTTGATGAAAACAAATATATATCAATATTCTTTACAGAGCCCAACTAGAGACTGAGAAGATAACAAAAATGAAAAGTACACCAAAGAAACAAAAATACCTAGGAATAATAAACACCAAGAATTTGGATGGGCTCTTTCAAGAAAGTTTTAAACCAGTATGAAAATGTATAAGGAGAGAAATGAGGAAGTGGAGGAAGAAAGATCATCCTTTCTCGGAAAAAATAAAAAAAATTAAAATGCTTTTACTATTTAAGTTGACATACAGATTTTGAAAAACAAATGAGCAAGTTAGGAAAAAAAATGTGAAGAGAGCTTGAAAACCGGAAGAAAAACCCTAGAATATCAATAAATATGCAGAAGCATCATAGGGAGGATGAGGGGGGATATTATCCTTGCAATAATGCTATGATGTCAGAAGGCCTGTATTTACCCCTCAGAACCCTTTCACGGTTTCAGCAGGCTCTGGAAACAGCCTGCGCCACCAGCAGAGCTCACCTGCAAACCTCCCCAGGGCCCACTTACCTGGGAGGTGAGCTCTGGTGGCAGCACGAGCCTCTTCCGGGGCCCACTGGAACCGTGAAAGTATTCTGGGGGGTAAATACAGGCTTTCCACTAAAATTGGAAGGCCTGTATTTACCCCTTCGAACCCTTTCCCGGTTCCAGTGGGTCCCAGAGCAGTCGCAGCGGCACCGGTGGCAGAGCAGAGAAGGCACCACAGAGGTAAGGTAAGTGGGGAGGGGGTGGGAAAGGACAGGTGGGTGGAATACCCCCACATCCGTGGGGGTGGTATTTGGCTGGAGCTGAATTTTTCCGCATTCTATTCACCTTGAATAGAATGTAGAAATATGGCTCCGTCCATAGCCCTAATAGCAAGTAAGTGCAGAAAGGGCCCAAGCGTCTTCTCAGTCATCACAAATTTCTACAATAGTATCCAGCACTGAACACAATCCTCTCTGAGCAAGCTCTTTCCCTGTAATTTTTGTAATGGCCCCATTTACGAAGACCATAAGTCCTTTTCTCCAATAATTCAAGCCCTCGGAAAAATAAGACAGCTCTGGTCTACAAAACATCCGCATTTCCTACTGTACCAAGACAATTGCTATCGTCATTGTTTATATCCCACTATTTATTAAAGGGCCTCAGGCTGGAACACATCAACAGTGAAAATATTGGGGGGCGGGGGAAGCCAACAATGAAATGTTGAAAAAGATCATAAAACACCATAAAAGAACAGTTTATAAAATCAATCTAATGTTGTTAGTGAAAATAATTGTCTTTAGCTGGTCCTGCGAATCAAACCGAGGTCCTATTGCCGCAAAGGTCCCATGGCAAGTTCAAAGCACCGAGAAAAACTAATATAATTTTATGTTGTCTGGGATTTAAAAACTAAGACGGGTGAGGAGAAAGAAATGCTAACTCCATCGGATTGTGCAGTGAGGCCTTCAAGCCTTTGTGCTGCTAGGTGCCATGGAATTCAGGTTGATTCCCAGAGGTTTCATCCATATAGCTTTCTTGGCAATACAGAGGGTGGTTTGTCATTACCCTTCATCCAGAATGATGCCAAAGATCAAATCCACAGTCCCCTGCATTTCAATCAGTTGTCCTGTCACTGAAATATGGCTGCTCCTTCTCAGACATAGGCACGTCATCTTAATGGTGATGACAGCAACCAGCCTGGATAGCTTTAAGAAAGAATTAGATAAATTCATGGAGGACATCGTATATCAATGGCTACTACTGGTACTGCCTCCAGGTTGGAGATACAGGCAGGATGTCATTTGCAGGTGAAGGTTTTGATGTTATCTTCTGCTTTAGAATGACCAGAAGCAATTGGTGGGCCACCATGTGAGACAGGATGCTGCACTAAATGGGCTGTGGCCTGATCCAGCAGGGCTCTTCTTATGTTCTTAACATAGGCCCTTCTGGATTATATCCTGGAATAGGAATCTGCCATCCACATGATAGTACAGACTACAGACCTTTCCAAGGACCTGCCACAGTCTGCTCTAGCATGCAGATGGCAGATTCCTATGATGAGATATAATCCAGAATATAGCCCAGTGAAGAAAGAGTCCCAGTCTCAGGAGTACTGGGTCTGCTTGACCCTTCTTCCTCTGGCACGGTGGGTGTAGTGTTCACATGGACCCATACTCATCCTCCCACAATAAGTCTTTGTTAGAGCACTGAAAAAGGCAAGCAGGTGAAAATACCCCCTGCCATAGCCATGCTGCAACTGGGCTACCACTGCTAGACCAAACCTGTCTTGTCTGCCCTGTATGTCTCAACAGAGGAAATAGCCCATAGAGGCATTGCCTGTGTTTCAGGAGTCCCTGCTAGTAACATCATAGCTGGGGCACGAAATGTTTGCATTGCCACAGATAGCTTATGCTGCTGCTCTGAAGAGCGATATGTTGTAGAAGGGTGCATGAAAGCAATTTTTGACATTTGGTTTGATTTTAAGATCTAGTATTCAAATATCTGAATTTGTACGAATAAAGAAAAATGAATGTCTGGACACTTGAACTGATGTGAATACATTCATATCTATTTGTATGAATATTTGATACGTATCTGATTAGACAAATCCCATCTGTATGCATCCCTTTTTCATCCTGTATCTATCTGTACAAATGTGTATGGATATGTATGCAATGCATAGATACGTACACAATGCACATGTATTTGTACACATACAAATGTCCGAATTATTCTTAATAACTCAAAATATTCATATTTGTACAAATACTAAAAAAGAATATCTGGACATTCGATTCGTATACAAATGTCCTAATTTGTCCGAATAATGAATATTTCAAATATCTGTGCACGTCTCTAATATGCAGTACTCTTCTGTGTTTGATTCCTGGCGTCCTTGTATTTATTTCTGTGGATCCTGCCATTGCATTGCAAAAATATACGGACACAACTTTCTGAGTCTTGTGTTATTCCACTCTGTTGAGTGCAGCCTTTTATTGGATGAAATATTGGAAGTACAAATGTAATTGTACCTTAATGCCTAATCAGCATTACTGTAATACAAGGCCATCACCAAAATGCAGTATCTTTTAATTGAGTAAATTCAGTTCATTTTAACGTCCTCCATCACCTCTTCCTTCAAAAGGAATTAAATTAATGGTCTCTGAAGTCATAAAGTATTATAATCCATAATGGCCAAATTCACCATGTTGTACAATCCATCAGGAGGGAAACTTTGCCTTGGGGTATGATTTCTTTTTTCATCATAAAATTCCATAGCAGTTATTTTTAAAAGAGGGAGAAATAAGAGGGCTAGGGTGAGACTTTCTGGAGGATTAGACACCAACAGGAAATCTTTCCAATCATTACTTGATTGTTCATTCCCTTTTTGACAAAGAAAGATAATTTGCAATGAAATACCCTCAGTCTAATAATGTAAAATTTAAGCACTTAAGTGCATCTGTCAAATAGAATAACTGACAGTAACATTAAAGTAATCATTCCATGGGTTTATGCAGAGAAGTGAGCTTGCTGTGTTTTTAAATAAAATTTAAGCTAATGCGTGTTAAGAAAATTGATGTAAAATATCCTCTGCTTGGGTCTTGTTTAAAAATGTTTCCAATTTGGTAATGCATTCCTGAAAATCACTGATTTTATCCCACTCTCCAGAAGATACCGTTGCAAAAAAATACACTGCCAAGTTGGCACAGAAGCTGGAAACTAGATATATACCAGTATGCGTGTAGTAGATCAAAACTACAACATCACTGACAGCAGTTCTTCAGAGCTGAAAAGGGAATATAGCCAGGTTCCTTCACCTGTTCTGCCCTTCCCTCAATTTCATCTGAATCAATGGGTCTGGAATAACCAGACTCATTGATCTGGACTACGTGAAGGAGTGGTCTGGATCAGTGCCAACTGCTCTGATGTTGCTAATTCAGTGCATGCCTCCCCACAGCTGTTAAGCTTGCATGAGCTTCACAACCACATCTCCCGTGGTTAGGAATGATAATTCCTAGCTTCTGAGCTGGGGGGGAGGGGAAGGGGTGTGTTCCTGTGGAACGCTATGGTTGGCTCCTGAAAAACAAGCCTTGGTAGCTCTAGATTGAAATGTTTCCTTTATTTGTTTGTGTGTTTGTTTGTTTAGCAGTGTTAGTATGCAATTTTGTTGCAAATACTGGAGCACATATGTCGAGTTACAAGAGTTGCTGGTTCAAACCACCTGGAACCTTGCAGCAGGGAATATTTTTGCCAAGGGGTATTTTTGCACTTCCCTTCCACTAGATGGGAAAGGAATGCGATGAACCAACATTGACTAGCACTCACGCTTGGAGCACTAGTCAACTTTAGCCTTCTCCCGTCCCCCACAATCAAATACTTACCTGAGTCAGCTGCGGGGCCAGTCCTCTTCTAGATGCTGCAATCTTGGTTGGGGCACCGTCCACTACTGTGCGTGCGTCAACGCCATTGCCATGGCAACTCTGACGCTCTGTACACACGCAGATGCGCCTATGGTTGTCTGGGGTGTCAGCACACTTGCGCAGCACCTAAGACAACCCCGGAGCACCAGAAGAAGTGCAGGTAGCTGCTGCCCAGATGCTCCAGGTGAACTATTGGTTGACGCTGGTTAAGGTGTGGAGCAAGATTTCATGTTCCACACCTAATCAACAATTAGTGAACTTCTGGGGAAGCAGGGCATGCTTGGGGGCTGTAGCAGCCTCCTCGAAGTGCAAATACTCTTCACCAGGAGCTCACTAATCATGCACTACCAGCTGTAGTGCAAATAGGTCCCAGGTAGGAGACATGCTGAAGGCTGTGAACCTCTCACCTGGATCTACATTTCACACCATCACATTCCTTAGAGTTGCAGCCTGTGATTTACCTATGAGCTTGGGCTGATCTATTGCTGTAAGATGAAGAACCTTGTGCACACAGGAGATTCATCACGATCTGAATGATATCCTACTTATCTCAGCCATGTACTTCATCAAGGCTGCTGAATCACTCGACCACTCAGGGAAGCCAATTCACTCATGCTGAGGGAAAGGCACAATTTGCATGTTCTGCTACCAGGGAATGAAAGACCACCTTGCAAGTCGAGTAACCATAAATAACCACAGCTCCTCACTTGCCAACATATTTTGACACCAGAAACCAGAAACTCCTAAATAATAATTATTATGCCTCCCTTGCAACATTATCCACAAAATGATCCTATGGAAGATTAATGCCTCCCTTATTTGCCATAAAGTCTTGTTTCCAATTTTTGATACAATTAAGGAACACTGTAAAATACATTTATGATCCTCTTGCTCAGCCTGAAAAACAATTATTGCACCATTTATGTACACAGTCATACATACCCACTTTCCTTATTATTAAATTCGGGCTTAAACTGTGCAAAAATGAGCTATAATTTTGGATGGGTGAATAAAAGTTTTCGTTTCACATGTTTTGGTGAATCAGTGTTAATAAAACATGTTGCTAGGTGCACATTAAGTCAAGTTGGAATCCTGGAGATACTAAGAACAAACACAATCTTTACCTGGTTTTAGTTATGGTCCATAAAGTAAATCAGATATACCTGTCCATTAAGATCAACTGGAGGAGCCTTCAGAAGATAAAGGTGTGGACACTCATGGGAAGGCTTTCTCAGCGGTAGCCTTCAGGCTGTGGAACGCTCTTCCTTTAGAAGCTGCATCCATGAGGAACCATTCGTGAGCTAGTTCTTTTACTCCATGTTAAAGGTTATGAAGTGCACATCCTAGGTGCATTCTCTGGTTTTTAGTGTGGGTTAGAGATGGGATGGAAACTAGCATCCATGTAGTAACACTTTGAACTTGCTCTAGCAGTTTTTTTAATGTAGCGGTGTGCATGAATGCAATTTTTGAGATTCGATTCGAATTGCATATCTGAAAATTCAGTTCAATTTGAATTGAATTAAGCAAATTTGAATCTATTCATTCGAATTTTCAATTCAAATATGCACTTACAAATGTCAGCAACATTCGTATGTGTCTAGATTGTTACGCACCCCATACACATCCGTATTTATCCTGTATGCAACCTGTTTTCATCCCGTACAATTGCATACAGATGCCGGAAAGATGTGTGCATGCAAGTATGCATCTTGTTTGTACCCATACACATATAAATGTCCGAATAATTCGAAGAAATAGATTCAAAAATTTGAAATTCATTTGAATGTTTATTTCAATTTACAGACATTTGATTTGAATTTGAATGTCGAAATTCACACGAATTTGATCAAATTTTGAATGTTTCAAATATTTGTGGACATCTCTAATGTGGATGAAACTTGAGTTGTGTGAAGCACCATCCCTCTGTGCATTCCATTCAATAAAGATGTACCTCTTTACCCAGGCCTTTAACTTTGTGTTTATGTATTTTTGTTGTGGCAATCTGCCCTGAGGCAGGATATAAATGTATAAATAAAATCACCTTTCCATCCAGGTTCCCCAGTGATGCATTGCTATCTAAATCCTCTTCAGCCCTTCCCAAAGGGCACGTTACAGGTGTCAGGGAGAGATAGCAAAATAGGCAGCACCACACCTTATCTATTCACTCTCAATGTCAGGGGCAGCATCCCCATCATGAACTACAGTAGATCCCTTCTTGTAGGAAGGAAGAGTTTAGACAAGAAACAATCACTGCTGAACAGACTTCAGGATATCACTCAGCAGATCTGCTGGGGTGTTTTTGCACTTCCTGTCTGCTGAATGGGAAAGGAGCACAATGACTGAACCTTAACTAGTGTTCACACTTGCGAGTGCTAGGTAACTGTAGCCCAAGCCCCACACACCTATGACTGATCCTGGAGCCGGTCCTCTTCTGGGCACCGCCATTTTGCCTGCAGCACCCTCTGTGACTACATGTGCATCAGCACCATCGCCGTGACAATGCTGATGCGCTGTGCATGCATAGTTGCATCTATGGTCATCTGAGGTGCCAGCACGCTTGTGTGGGGTCTGACCTTGCATTTAATCAGCTTAGGGCCATCATTAATTCCCACTGTTCTGACAAGCTTTCCATGCCTTTTTGGACTAAATTGATCAAATAGAGACTGTGGTGCATTCAGATTCAGCAAGGTCTCAACCTGGCTAAGAATGTTAGTCCATTTTATTTTGGACCGTTTGGGAAGGGTTCCTTACTTCTCTGGGTATGCTGAGGGAGGGGTCCCAATTTTCTCCCATCCAATGGCAGATTTTGTTGTTAGCCTTGTTCTCAAGAGGGTGAGCCCTTGGCGTTCATTCACACTCCTCCTTTCCCCTGTACGTTTATCCTTTTGGTAGACGCAAGTGCAGGCAGCTTGGGAAGGCATTCAGTTTCCTCCCCTGCCCTGGGAACAGAAAATAGGAGAAGGAAAGAATGGCCGCGAGAGAGATGGTCAGGCCAGCCAATAGCTGTCACTGTTGCTGCTGCTGCTATCAGCAATCTGCACTATTTCAGAGTTATCTCCAGCTTTAACTCCGCATTAATATTAAGAGGGAAGCCTGAGGCAATGCAATGGCTTAAGTCAATGACAGTTCAGGTCTCCTTTTCAACCTGGTTAGTGCAACCTCAAACCAAACCAGAAAGTTAAAAAGGCAGCAGTCAAAAGGAGTAAATTCAAAAGAAAAGAAATTGTCCCCTAAACCGGAAGAACATGAGGTAGAAAAGGTATGTCCAGATGCATCGTATACTCCAGCAGGGACAACTTTGAGTCCACAATGCCCGCTCTGTGCGCCTTCCCCTTTTGAAAACCAATAGAATTTTATGGACTGCAGATCAATGCTGAGACCATTTTCATGCTTTGAAGATCTCATATGTAGAAGAAGAGTTGGCTTTTCTACCCTGCTTTTCTCACACATTTAAGGTGACTCAAAGAGGCTGACAAAGCTTTTCTATTCTTCTCCCCACAATGAACACCCTGTGAGGTAGGTGGGGCTGTGAGAGCTCAGAAGAGAGCTGTGACTAGCCCAAGGTCACCCAGCTGGCTTCATGGGGGTGGGTGGAATTAAACCTGGCATTCCTGGATGAGTCCGGCTCCCTAACCAATAGACCAAACTGGGGCTCCAGCACAAATAAAATATTAGCTGAGCAGATATGAGGAGGAGAGATCAATGATGAAACTTTTTTTCTTTTTTAACTCATCAAGTTTAAGTCATGAATGGAATTCTTATTCCAATACTAACTGAATGTCATCTTCTGAAGCATAAGTTGTTGAATTTATTTTAAATGAAGCCCTTTTTGTTAAAATTTAAAGACAGTCTGAAGAAATTTACAGATTATATAAATATTCATGCAAAGCGTACAAACGTATTTGCTTAATAAAGGAGGAGCACCAACAATAAATTATGCAAATATGACTAATTGGTTCATTTAAGAAGGTAGTTAACTAGATAAATAACATAATTTATTCTGAGCACAGAATGTGGAAAATTTGAATGAATGATATAGGCTTTCTGTGTTCAGAATGAGAATTATTTCAGTTAATGAACAGATTTAGACATAGCTAAGTTAGGAGATCAGAGAAATGGTTGATAAAAACAAAGGAGGAAGGGAAAATCAAGAAGGTTGAATCCCTCCAAACTAATAGAAGAAATAACAGTGTATTTACTTAGTATATTTCTAAACCCACCCAATAACCACAGAAGAGCAGAGGTAATATCAAGATCAAGGGGAACTTACAAAATGGAGTCAGTGAATCTCTTCAGAAATTGGGAATACTTGTTCAAATGGAAACAAAGAGAAGGAAATACATATTTGCAAGTAAGCAAAATGTGGAATTTGCTGATACAAACCATGTTGGTGGCTACCATCTTGGATGGTTTGAAAGAAGACTGTTGCAGCCATGTTTTTCTTCCTGTATATTAAGAATAGCTTGGTATAGTGCTACTCCTAATGCACAAGAAACCCTCTGAGGCAATATTGCTGTTGATCACCAGGCAGAATTGATCAATGGATATCACCCAACGAAAGCCAGTTTCCTAAATTCCTAGAAGTCATGAAACACAGATATATCTGATATGCTTTTGTGGGAGACAGGCTTCCCATAAGGCGGTAGGAAAGGGCAGCAAACCGCACGCACTCAGAATTAACTTTCAAGAAAAGCTGCCATTATCAGCGAGATAGCTACATTCAGTCCAGAGATGTTATGTTGCTGAATGTGCACTAGATGCTCCAGAAAGGGGAAATGCTACAACCCTAACGCACAAGTGAATAACGGTGCAGCCTGCCACATTTCCAGATGATATAGGTGACAGCTTTCTTCATCAAGGAAAATATTGTCCCAGGCTGCGATTTTCCAGGTTGCTCAGAGGTTCCATAAATAAAATCTATAAATAAAGTGTACATGGTAGAGAAGCAGAAAAGTATTAAAGTGCAGGCCTCCTGATCTTTGTTTGTCCCAAGAGATATTTCCGTTTCCTCATCTTCTCCCTGCTTGCAGTCAGCAATCTGCCTTAAGTTAGGGGTGACTTTACAGAGTCTGTTATTTTTTCAGTGAGGCCTGGATCTCACTCAATCCATTTGTGCAAGTGTTCTGAATGAGGAAGATTTTGAGGCCTCTGGAAAGTACTTGGCACTTTTTTTGCAAGAGGCCTATCATGCTGGTGTGTGATACACATCAAGGATAGTGTTTTCTGCAAATGATGCAGAAGATACTCAACACTTTTCCTCCCCAGCAGTTTACCAGGAGAGGGGTGAATGGGTACGAGTCCTACCAATTCTGGCACTGCTGTTCTGTTTCTAGGAAGAGAAGGGGGAGCATCCTGGAACACCACTTCCTTTTCTACTTTATTCCACTTCACCCCAACAATACAACAAACAAGGCTGTTTGGGAAGCCAAACTATTTCAGCAGAGGGGTTTCTTCCTTGCAGATGAATCCAGAGGTATTTTGAGCCAGTTTAGTCTAGTGGTTAGGGAGCCAGACTCTTATCTGGGAATACTGGGTTTAATTCCACCCTCCTCCAGGAAGCTTGGTGGGTGACCCTGAGCTAGTCACAGCTCTCTTCTGAGCTCTCACAGTCCCAGCTACCTCACAGGGTGTTCATTGTGGGGAGAAGAATAGAAAAGCTTTGTCAGCCGCTTTCAGTCCCCTTAAATGGGTGAGAAAAATGGGGTAGAAAAGCCAACTCTTCTTTTGCTGCTGTCATTATAGATAAAAGTCAATTCTCAGCGAAAAGACACTTTGCTCTAGAATCTGCATCCAGGTGTTGGTCACTTATTCTGCTGTGTTTGGATATTCTGGAATAAAGCATTGATATTCCAAATGTATATTATGTACACTACCATAAACATAAAATGTAACAGTATATCTTGTCATACTAAAGGAGGTAGCTAGTCCAAGTAGGGGAAAGCAGAAAGTTGGCTGAAATGTGTGGAAGATTGCAGATCTCTCTTCAAGGTTGTTAGCTGAGAACTGAGACCTATTCAGCACTACAGTGTTTAGAGGCAGTTTAGCAGAGAAGCTGCTTGCCGGCAATCGGGGAGCGGGGGTGGAATAAGGGTTGCAGGAAGAGATTTGTGGGACAGCAAGGGCCAGATGACACCCCCTCATTGCTGCATCTTACTGGGGTGATCATTTCTTTTACGTTTGCCTGGCAATCAGATCGCAGAGAGAGGAGGCTTGTTTTTGTTTGATCACTGTTTAATGCCCAGCAGTTGCGATCGGGGAAGGGGGGTTGGGAGGGATTTCCCTGCCCTCACTCCTGTCAGGAGAGAGGGGCTGGAGAGAAAAAGATGCGGTTTCCTGATGCAGGGGTTTAGCGCGGTTTGCATGGGGGCAGGTGTATTCGACTTAACTCTGCGCTTTCATCAATAACATAGGGACAGGTTAATTTGAACTCAACTCTGTATTGAGAATAACCTGAATTCATCCCGAAGTAAATGAAGTGCATGGGGATTCAATGTGTTTAACTTGATAGTTCTTGCTATTGTCTTGTTATTGCCTTGATACTACCTTGTTAAAAATTAATGACGGCCTAAATGCTATCTTTCACTTTGAAAACACAAGGCTTTTCTTCCCCTCTTTCTCTAAACTTTCTGTATAGGGAGTTGGAATGTACCCAAAACATATCCAGCTATGGGGGTGTTCTTACAGCTCCCCCCAGCCGGTGCTAATACATTTGAAAGAACATTGAGGTTTTTTTTTCTTTTTAGAATCACTGGCTTTAAACAGCAAATTGGGCAGGGCAGCAGGACCATAACACCATGATTGGCTTGGCTAGGAACTGAACTGGGAATCCAGGGTTTAAAATCTGGCCACAGACTCTCCAAGCAAATCAGGGTTGAGGGTTCACTCCAAAATTAAATAGTCAGTATATTTTACCATTTAGAAAGGATGAATAACAACATAATTACAAGTATAGCTATTTATATTCTCTATAAATTCAAACAAATTACTTGTATTTTTATATTTTATTTTTTATTAGTGAAATTTCACCTACATGAATGATGAATCAAGTAGTAGGACTGTATACTAAAACCTATAATGGGAGGATGAAACTACTAGGCCCCTTAAAGCCTTAAACTATTGTCTAGCCTGAAATCCTAGTGGGAGCCACTCTTATTTTCTTGTTACCAGACAGCCCTGGATTCAGGTTCTTAACAAGTCCTGAAAATAAGAACATTGTAGTGGGATGAAGGATATTCTTTATAACCTTTCTGATTCTTTTCATAAACTGCATCTAAACATTACTTAACTATTCTGCTATATTTGTATATTCTGAAATAAAGCACTTTATTCAGGAATATTCAAATAAAGTGCAATAAGTCAGTGAGGTCTTCTTTTCACTAACACAGTATCAATTCAAAATAATGTAGATAAATGATCCAATTTTGCCTAATCCCTACTAATAATCACATGCAAATTATATTGTCTGAGAAAAGTTCCCATTTGTCCAGTTTATAAAATCCTAAAGCTTCTGTGTAATGAAATAAAAAGCAACCACCAAAGCCAAAATAGGATTACTTTAAAGTGTGATCTCCAGTGGTTCTGACATCATGAGTTGCCAGGCAGATTATAGGGGCATGTTGTTTGATACCCTTCAAAGTTAACAGCAGGCAACATCATTTAGCAATTTCAGCTTAGATGACTTTGCTTTTTTTCTTGCAGGGACAGATTAAATGATGGGGATAAAGATGATATCTTGAAAAGTGTTTTCAAGGATGGAAAGATCTAGCATTCTCCCATGAAAACCTCCTTAATAGGGATGTGCCTGAATGTTCTAAACATCCAAAATTCGATAGAATGCGGATATTCAAACTTGAATAGAATGTCTGTAGATTCAAATTTAAATATTTGAGTGAATTTTGAATGTTCCAGTGGAATGATTTGAAACATTTGAATGTACAGATACAAACGTACAGATATGTATCAGTATGCATCTCATACGTATCTGTACCCATTTGCATATGAAATGCATACAGATATGTACAGTATAACTCATATGAATGTTGTCGACATCATATCTTCAGATTTGAATCTAACATTCGATTCAAATCGTATTCTGTTGCATTTGGATTCTAAACATTCAAATTGATTCAAACTAAATTAGAATGCAAAAAAAAAAATTGTGCACATCCCTACTCCTTAATGTGACTTCTTTATATGAAAAAACCCTAAACCTCTGACTTAGGAAGATATTGGGCAAATGAAGATTTTGAATGGCAATTTCATTAAAATGGCTGCAAATCCTTAATCTGGAACCCCATTCACTTTCTTTACATCCAAAGTTTACCACACCTTTGGGAAGCTCTTCCCTCCCTCCCTTCCAAACATAAGAGGAGCCCTGCTGGATCAGGGCAGGACCCTGCCTCACACAGTGACCCACCGATTTCTCCTGGGCATCTCAAGCAGAAGATTAAGGAAAAATCTTCACCTGCTCTCAGTTCTTTGCAAATGTCGTTGGGAGGCATCATGCCTGTTTTTTCAACCTGGAGGAAGTGCCTGGGTATCCATTCCAGTAGCCAGTGATATACACCTGTCCTCCATGAATGTATCTAATCTTTTCTTAAAGCTATCCAGACTAGTTGCTGTTGCCACTTCTTCTGGTAATAAAAGTCCACAGACCAATGACCCTCTGAGTGAAACAATATTTCTCATTGTCAGTCCTAACTTTTCTACCCGTCATTCTAGTGTTTTGCAATACAGTAGAGGATTTTTCTCTGTCCACCTATTTCCCACTGTGCATGATTTTATATATTTCGGTCAGGTACCCTCTTAAACTCTGTCTTTTAAGGCTGTAGAGGCCTAGACATTGCACATTCTGGTTGATTATTCTGGTTGCCCTTTTCTGTACCTTTCCCCAGTTCCTTTCCTCCTTTTTCTTTAAATTAGAAGTGTTCAAACTGTGGCAACAGAGGCTGCAGAGTTACCGAATTCAGGGCAGACACCAGGGGCGATTTTACACTGTCTGCTGGATGGGAAAGGAGCACAATCGCCCAATATTGACTTACAGCCTAAGCCCCGTGCAATCTGTCATTCACCTGTGGCCGATCCTGGACCTGTTCCTCCTCAGGGTGCTGCCATTTTGTTTCTGGTGCCCTCTGCAACTGTGCATGCATCAGCACCATTGCTGTGACGACGCTGATGCTCTTCAGTTGTGTAGTTGCGTCTATGGTTACCCAAGGTTCCAGTGCACTTGTGTGGCACCTCAGACAACCCCGGAGCACCAGAAAAGCTGCAGATGCTTGCCGCTGGATGCGCCAGGTAAGGAATTGGTTAAGGCTGGTAAAGACTGTTAGGCATTGAGGCCAGAATATGAAAATGTACAGATGTGCACAAAAGGTAACAGGAATCTTGGACATAATTGTCTGCAGCTGAAGGCTGGAACAGCAGACAGTGTTCAAGGACAGATATGTGCTTGACAGCACGTAGGCCTGGGTAACAGAAAAAGTCTTCCGTATAGAGGGGACAACATTGATGGTGGCACAAGGAAAAAGTCACCAAAAGGGGATGGGTTTGTGACCGCATGGCACAAGTCTATAAATAGCCTGCACACCGCAGTGTGGGTTGTTGGGTAGTTGAGTAGCCGGAGTGGAGAGTTGGAGAGTTTGTTGGACGAGCGTGTATATATTTGTAAATACAGCAACATTAAGAATAAACACCTCTGAGGAGAGAGAATCGGCTCCAGTCTGTTTCATCCGCAGCGGGCAGGAGGAATTCCTGATAAAGCCGAACGGATCCAAGGTCGCCAGTAGTTCCTAAGGCATCGGAGATTGCTTTGCCTGTGCGTCTGCTTGTTTACATCAACAAAGACATGGAGCATGATTTCAAGCTCCACACCTAGTGCATAATAAGGGAACTTCTGGGCAGGCAGGAGGCGCCTGGCGGCTGTAACATCCACCTATAGGAGCAGATGCTTTTCCCAAAAAGTTGCCTAATTATGCACCACGGGCTGTAGTGCAAACAGACCCAAGGAGAGTACTGATTTTTAGCACATCTGCTCCCAGTTCACAGCAGGGAAAGGACTGTATTCCACTCTTCACTTCTGCTGAGATCTAGGTGCCTTCCCATATCAAAAGAAGGAAGTAACACTTAAGAAGCCTTACTCCTTAACAGAGCTGCCACATATAGGAGAGGGGTTAACAAACTTAATAAAGAACTGGACAATAGATAAGTACATAAAAGACTGGAGACCTTTTATCCATTTTCCACCAGAAGCAGGAATAACAACTGCTGGATTTGATTGACTTTATATTCAAAAGGACAGCTGAAAGAAAGAAAAACTACTGATGAGAAGGACTAAAGAGGAGATACTAAAAGAAGACTCAGAAGAATGGAGGAAGTGATCTATAATTAACAACCGAATGATATAATACAAATATAAGTGAGATATTATATTGGGAGTTAGAAGTTTTAAGGTTGTGTTATAAAATACAAACTAAATTTTAAAAAATGGAAAGGGGTTATGATTAGGAAACACCAGAATTCCAAGAGTTTGAATGGAATGAATGGATGGGAAAGAAAACAGCAAGTTAGCGATTCAGAGTGCTTTATTCTGAGGCCCTTTCCGCACTTGGCCTTATTCTGGAATATATCTCAGGATCAGGGTTTCTTATCTGCATGTTATTGCAGACTACAGCAGGTCCTAGTGAGACTTGCCATAGCCTGTATTAGCATGTGGACAAGAGACTCCTATCCTGAGATATATCCCAGAATAAAGCCAAGTGAGGAAGCAGCCTAACAGCCTAACTGTTGCCTTGAGGCTAATTTAGGGAACCCATCAATCATTCTGTGCAGGCGAGCAAGCTACTAAAGGCATCTTCCAGGAATACTAGCCTACTTTCCACAATTTTCTCAAGAAAAGCGGGCTTTAAATTTATAAATGCTCATCTTAAAATAGGCAGTCATTGATTAAGAATATAGGAAACTGCATTAAATTGAAACCAGCTGTTGGTCCATCTGGACAAAGAGGACATACCTCCACTTATCCACTGCAGACCATTCCAGGGGGGTCTTGAGCATTTGATGATATGACACAACCACCAGAGAGTGCAATGCCAACCTAAGGTGCCCACGGGTGAGGCTGCGAAATTGCAATCCCATGACGAGCACCCCAGGTCCTGCTTTGTCAGGTGGTAAAACAGATACTAGGAAGCACCCAGTGACATGGGGTGTTTTTCCACTAGCACTAAGTACCCATTAAGGACCCATTTGGCTCAGAGCAGGAAGACCCCATTTCCACTACAGACCCCATTAGAGCCACATTTGTTTCCACCAGTTCTAGGGAAATCCAAATCATATGGGTCCAATGACTTGGGCCCCAAATATCTAAAGGAACGCCTTCTCCCATACCAACCTGCCCGTGCCTTAAGATCCAATAATGAGGCCCTCCTGGTTGTCCCGCCACCTTCGGTAGTGAGGCTGGTGGGCACCCGGGAGCGAGCTTTTTCTGCAGTGGCCCCAAGACTGTGGAATGGCCTCCCCCTCGAGGTGCGCCATGCCCCCTCCTTATATTTATTTAGGAGGGCCTTAAAGACACACCTGTTTACCTCGGCCTTTGGTTAAGGATTTATTTTCCCTCCCCAGCTATAATGGCATCATTTTAATGCACTACGGAGTGCACGGTTTTAAATTTGTTGAATCTTAAGATGTTTTTAAGGGTACATCTTGTTTTATTTGTATTTCATTTTAATCTGTATTTGCTCTTAATTTGTATGTTGTTTTAATTTATTTTTACCTGTTGTAACCCGCCCAGAGACCTTCGGGTATGGGCGGGATAGAAATGTAAATAAATAAATAAATAAATAAATGTCTAGGGGAGGGCGGCCTGTGCAGAGTTCATGAGCCACCTCCCCTTCTCTCCTCAATTTATGTGTATGATTCCTCTATCTAGCATTTTACTGGGCCTATATCTAGCATTTTACTTGGGTCTCTGGTATGGCCTAAGTGCGAATAGGTCCATTATTATAATTATATTATAATTATTATAATTATTATAATTATTATAATTATTATTATAATTATTCTAAAAAATTAACCACACAGAGAAGAAAAGCACATAAAAAAGGAAGGGGGGGCATGGAGGTGATGGAGCAGGCTTAAAGAGAACTGCAAACACACACCCTCACCTCCCTTGAGTGACACAACAGCATCCAATGAGAAAGGAGATAGATTTGATGCAGCAAAAGGAGAGGAGAGCCAAGAGTTCTGTGGAAGAGGCTCAGATCGATGGTGGGGAAAGGGGTGAGTGATGCAGCCCAAAGCAAGGACGGCCTGAGCATGACCTATAACAATCTAGGTGTGAACAGAACTGGTACAACCTCAGTTTGAATTATGAATAGGATGTCCTGTCTCATATAGGTGTGACCAGGGCCAAAGGCTTCCATGGTCCTACCTAGCAATCACAGGGCTTGAATTTGGAGCTTTCCGCAGGCAAAGCATGTGCCTTCATACTGAGCTACAGCTTTCCCTCTACTGCATCTTAAAGGCACCCAAGAAACTAACAGAAAAGCCCCATTATTTGTGTGCCAAGGCTTCTAACCCAAAGTGTATGTACATTATTCCTCCTAATAAGTCACATTTCAGGAGTACTTGGCACGCTCTGAGCTTAAGCATTATATTATCCCGTAATGAAAATGAAGCCTATGAGACAAAGCAGTTCAAGGCAAGTTCAGACTTAAGGGAATGATAATTCAGGGATTTCCACAAGTAAGCAATGGCCTTGGAGTGGTCCCTGCACACCAGTTCAGTTTAATGAAACTTCTGGATAGCTGGAGTTTGTTCTGATGAGTCTTGGTAGGGGATCTACTGGCTATATATATTAGTCTGGTCCCACGATACAACAGATGGGCAGTGTGATGGGGGAAAACCAAGATGGTCTGGGGCTGAAAGCCTGGTAGTTAGCCAAAAAGCAGACAGAATGGTGTTGTTGTTGGACAGGCTGCTGGACACCATGACCCATGGTGTCATCTCACAGGGCATTCCTTATGTTCTTACTCAAGAATAGCTCCATCTTCCTAAGCCACCAGGAATCTTTAAAAATCTTATTAGCTCCTTTTGTTCTCTGATCCCTGCCTAGCCATTAAGTGCAATACCACCCTCTGAGTATTTTCAGGGATAGCATTGAACCATAGTAATGAGCACACCAGGAGCTCCCTCTTCTTTGTTTGTTAACTTTTATTTCTTTGCCATTCTGTGTCTCAGGGTGGAATACCCAAAAGGCTGAATGTATAAAAACCCCTGAAAACCTTTATAATAATCATTTGAAAATCAGTCCCTGTTACCCTGAAAGCTGGTGGGTCCAAGGTGGACCACCATGCAATCAAGGAAATCCACAGATGCTATTGAAAGGAACTGACAACATTATTAACTCGTCTGCTGGGTGGAAGGAAAGGCTAGGCAGCATTTGACATTTCACCTTGGACTGCACCAAACTTTAACAGACCCAAACCTGGCTTGGTGGTAGGGTGGCTTTATGAGGGCATCTACACAGGGCACTGAGCTCAGAGGGGCACAGAGTGGTCCAACCCTGCCCCACTTGTAGGCCAACTTGTAGGCCAACTATTCCTTGCAACTACCCTTGCCTGTGGTTCAGCCACCTTAATCTGCACCCAGATCTCTGCTTTGCAGCCAGTCTGTAGCCCAGCTGCCATGCCACACTATATTGTCCCCAGCAGCCTGGAGATGCTGGATGAGCATATGGCTTGTTTGGCTTCTCTGCTCTTAAGTCAATCCTTGTGCTGCACCTCAACCTTTGCATCCCAACCATACCCCACAGACTAGCTTGGTAGAATGGTTGGGGCAACACAGCATGGCACAAACATTGTACTACAGGAAGATCAGGAGGCATGGATCAAGGCAGTGCCTAGGTTGTCTAAGCTAGACAAGGTGTATATCCTCCACCCAACTCAGATGACCTAAGCCAGCCACCCCTGGATGTCCAATCCCCAAGCCTGATCTACTACAACTATCTCTGCTTGGCACCAAAGCTGCCGATCACCACCTGCCTCTCATCCTGGTATCTGAGAGTCTGGAATGCCCAGATTTGTGTGGCACCACTACCACACATACATGGCCTGCTATTCTGGCCTCAGTGCATGCACAGTGGATGGAACACCAATCACCACTCTGTTCTCAAGGTGATAAAAAGTGCTATTGCTAGAAAACTGGAAAAGTGCTATTACTTTTTCAGGGAGAAAAGCGGAACTATGGTGGGGTTGCTACACACACACACACAAAGTATGCTCATTTCGCCGTTGAAGCTAAAATCCATTAATTCATTTCATTATCAAATCATTTAATCAAAAAATCAGTTTCTTGCATTTGTTTGTTTGTTTTTGTTTTTCTCCATGGCAGGCAGCACAGAGGGAAAAAGAGGGAAGTACCTTGGACAGCGCCCAGCGTATAATGTGAGTCTATGGGAATGGGAAATAACTAGCATCCCCCCCCCCCAGGCTTTTTTGAACCAACGAAAGACCTATAAAGTGAAGGGCTGCAGAGGAAGCCAGGGGAGGGAGGCTGTGCAGCCTAGTGGTTACTACAGTTAAGTTACTACCATGCCTGTCAATTTGCAATTGAACCAGATTTAACTGTCAGGGATGAGTGGCATTCTGTCCCCTGCAAGAAGCATCATTTTGAGGCCTATTCCTGGCAAATAGCTTCTAATGTTCACATTCGTGTGAGTGTGCCTTGTGGGCAAAGCAAGGCAAGTCTAATAGGTGACTTTTATTTAAATGCAGACCAAAAGCAAGACAAGGAGACAGCCTATAATGCTGCTGGTGCTGCTCCAAAATCAGAGTGCAATTGCATTGGAATCCTCACCATCTTCTGGGTTTAAAAAGAAAAAGAAAAGCAATTAAGGCTCTTACCCTAAAGGACTGCATTACTCAGGATACTTTGAAAAAGGGCAAAGTTATCTGCAAACAGTAAAGCTCTTAAACTGAAATTAAATGAAGAGCATAAAGGGGGGATTTTCCAGTCGTCTGTTTTGAAGACAGCCATGGAGAAGAGCGAGGCAAGGCAACATCATCCTAAGAGTGAAAATCTCTGAACAGAAAAGAAAGGGACAAATTAGGCAAACTAGCCTAAAAAGAATGTTCGACAATAATAATGCAATACCAATAGGTATATGAACTCAGTTTCATTTGACACTCTAGTAGCTCAACAACAGAGCATTAGCCTTGAAAACCAGAGAGTTCCAGGTTTGACCCCTCGGATCACCAAAGAAAGAGGGTACAACTTTGCTACTATCCACACGGCACCATTACAGCACCTCGAATGTGCAATGAACCCACAGTATCTGCTCAATAGTGTGCTTTCATTACATACAGAAAATGGAGCAAGAGTGTGGCATTTTCTCAGGCTCAATGCTACATCTGCATCTCAGTCCGTTAAGGTGCTGTAGAGGTTGAACACTTGGAAGAACTCCTCAAAATGCTCCTGTGCTGCCTTGTGGTGCCACTAAACCGGACTCACTGATATTCCTGGCTGAGTTTATGGTCCCTTCCCTATCTTGGAAATCGTATCAGGCTGCGTGGTGCCGGGCGGAAGCAAAACTGATGGTGATTCTGAGTCCCCTATAGAGGGGAGAAGCTTCCCCTGCCGTCAAATGGTGGAAAGCAAGGGCCTCACCACTGTTGGACTGAATAACAATATATTCATCTTAAAGAAGACTGAATACTGCTCTTTAAGGCAAAAGGGGGAAATGTATTTTGGTCCTGAGGAACATGGTGTCTGCACTGTAGACACATTACCAAGAGACATGGCTTTTTCATAGAAAACCACATCTGGTCTGAATGTGATATGGGCATTGAACTAGGCTATGGCACAAAAATAGTTCCATGGTTCGCTCCAATGGGAGACGACTTAAAAGCAATTTCCGAAGCATTCCCCAGCTGTAGACCATCCCAACACTTGCATGTGGACAGCAGCAAGTCCCTGGGCCAGCACCATTTCACTGAGCTCCTGGAAGTGCATCCCTTGTAAAATACCTCAGGTAGCAACTTTAGAAGCCTGGAACTTTCCTTGGGCTAGGATGGGCTCTCCATAGTGCAGACAGTCCTTGGCACAGGCCATCAGTTGCCCCTCCAGTCTTGAGCCAGGCTGCTCAATCCAGCCCAAGATCAAACCCAAGATCTTGTCCAAGAGTTATCCTTGATCTGTATCCCCCCCACTCCATATCCACTGGAGGATCTGAATATATTGAAGCAGACAACTTTAAGGCCTAATTCCAGACTCAGAGCAGTTACCTGTCATTCTCTGAACTCAGAACAGAATTCAAGCATGACTCCTTTGCCTTCTGACCAGATAGTACCTCTCCCATTTCCCATGTATGGCCCAGGTGAGAAGAAAGGTTTTTTTGTTCCCCCTTCCTTCCTAGGACAGGCATTGGAGGGAGTTTTGCAGACTATACTGTATTAACAGAGGTACCTCTTTATTTCTGCTACCAGTTGTCAGGAGTAAATAAAATAAGATTATAGATAAGAAAATGCCATTTAGGCTGTGCTCCCACTGGAACTTTATTGCGTGTTGAAAATATTTTCAAAATTCTTCATCCATATTGAAAATTGACATCCAAAATTTTCAGAGCAGTAAGTTTGGAAAAAAAATGCATTAAGAAAACACTCAAACAACTCTCGTTCCCATTTTTGTTGGTAACACCTTTTATTTTTGCTTTGGGAATGGTCCAAGCACAGTATATTTTGCCTGTGCCTTGCCCCCCGCCCACCTGCCATTTTGGCCTCTGCTTCGCCTGCCCGCCATTGCCCTCTTCGCCTACCCACCTAACCAAAAGGTTGAGCCTTTGATATTTTTTGGCAGGGAGAATGACCATTGCAGCCACCACTGCCTCGGCCACCCACCATTGTGGCAGCTGCCAGCACCTCACCCGCCCGCCTGACCTTTTGGGCTGAACCGCTGGTGCCGCCTAGCTTGCTTGGCTGCCTGTCAAGCAGCCGTGGCACTCCCGGGGCATGGGGAGGTGGAATGCCAGGTGAGCAGGGGGCAAGTGGGGGGGGCAAGTGGGCAGGCAAGCAAGCAGATGGGGGGGGCAGGCGGGCGAGTGAACCCTGCCCTCCCTCCCTTCCTTTCGGCCACCACTGCTGGCGCACCACCACCACACTCTGCTTTTTAAAGCAGAATGAACCAAAAAACTGGAACTCGCATAATGCTCATTCACATCCATTTTTGTTAATTCCGCTTTAAATGGGGGAATTCAAGTGGGATCACAGCCTTATTGTGTTATTCATCCATACAGTGTTCTGCTAGCATAAGAACATAAGAAGAGCCATTCTGGATCATGCCACAGCCCATCTAGTCCAGCATCCTGTCTCACACAGTCCCCCACCAGTTGCTCATGGGCATCTCAAGCAGAGACAAGGGCAAACCTTCTCCTGCTCTCGAATCCCAGCAAATGGCCTTAGAGGCATCCTGCTTGTCCCCCCAGCCTGAAAGATATACTTAGGCATCCATTCTAATAGCTATTGATACAAATCTCTTTGAACCTGTGCAGGAAACATGATTGTTCTCACTAAGACAATTTAAACTTTTGCTAAGGAACTTGTGCTGATTCCCTAAATCATTTAAAGCTGGTTTAAATCCTCCTTTTTTAAAAAAAATGTTTTAATCTCATTCATAATAAATGAAACAGTGTTGAAGAATCTGGTTGCTTATTTCCCCCCTCCCCGATGGGTTACTTGCCAGTTGCTTGTGTAACAAACCAAGCCCATTGTCTTAAAAATATCTCAAACCTCTGCACACGTACAAAGTGCTAGAGCACATTTTATAACAACTCAATATCGTGGCTAAATTGGGCCGTGACCAGAATATTCCTTTCGAACAGAAAAGGTGAGTGTGCAGGAAAATTCAATTCATTTCTTTATGAAGTGATGTTTTTATAACGGAATTAGAAACGCCCCTTTCAGAAAATTTAATTTGTTAGATGACAAGGGCAAATTGCACATTTTGCTAACTTTTTAATAAACACATATGTTAAATGTTGCTCTTTTTCTTAGCAAGCCTTTGAAAATGTCATTTTAATTATCTAATGTCATAGGACAGTGATGACCAACCTATGACACGTGTGTCACAGGTGACACGCCAAGCCCTTTTGGGTGACACACCTGGTCACCCTGGCACCTGGGCACGTAGTGCTTGCTTGTTCTTGAAGTGTATGAAATACCAACTTTCAATTGAAGATTTAGCAAACAAAATTCAGCAACAAAAGTCACTAATGTAAAGAATTATTTGTTTTTGCTTTTAATAAAATACATATATTAAAAATATAACTTTTTTACCAGAGCTACAAATATCACAGAATTATGGATATGTCTAGATGTGACACAGCACCCGAGTTAAGCTAGGTTTTCTTGCGAATTTTGACACACTGAGCTCAAAAGGTTCACCATCACTGTCATAGGATGTAGTCTCTTTAAGTGATTGTATACTTCCTTTTGTACTGGATGTGATTTCTTATGCGATTGAAAGGGTCAAAAGACCAATCAATAAACTTGAATTTGATAACAAAAGGCAAAACTTTCAGCTCTCAACTCTCTGCAAATGCCCTTTAGAAGTATCATGCCTGTTTCTCCAGCCTGGAGGAAGTACTTAAGCATATATGACACAACAAAAAAGTTTATGCTTGAGAAAAGCTATTATGGGTCCCAGCTATTATGGGGTGTGTTTTCCCCATTCCCCTGTCAGCCATTTTGCAAATAGTGCCCAGAACACTTTCTCAAAATTCTATGAACGGCTCCAAGCCCATAAAGGCTGGTAAGCTCTAATGTAAAATAACCGTAGAGTAATAATGGTTGAATTAGCCCTGGCTTCATTTTATGTTCCCTTCCAATGCATTGAGGAAGTAACTGCAAATAAAATGGCATTTAATGTAGTAGCAAGCATATGGTGGTGGGAATTAGAATTATACCTGCAAATTCTGTTCTGAATCTTCATGCGTTCAAGTTCCCCTTACAAAAATGCCAATAGAGGTAAGGAAACAGCTCTGCTTCCACCCTCACCCAAACTGGGAAGAAATATGGAGATAAGCTTCTAAACCACCCCACCATGCCTACCAAAGGTGATCAGCCATTCCACCAAGCTATTATTCTAAGGAAGCCCACCAAAGTGGTGTATAAAGAACATTAGAGAAGCCCTGCTGGCCACATCCGAGGCCAATTATAATTAGCTAACATCTGGGCAGGTGCATCTGCACTTGCAGGAGATGTTTACAGCCTACAAGCACCCCCTGCCTGCCCAGATGTTAACTAATTATAAATTAGTGGTGGTGCACTATTTCCAATGCAGTGGGGGGCATCTGGGGCGATGACAGTGCTGCAACATGCAGTGTCCTCCAAGGCACCATAATCAAAATGGCAGCACACTGAGGAAGATCAGATGTGTAACTGGACACAGGTAAATCTCAGGTCATGTTAGGGCTAGGCGAACGTGTACTAGCATTCCCTAATGCGAACACTGATACACTTTCGTCTATCTTGCCCTTTTCCCATCCAACAGATGGAAAAGCAAGTGCAGATGCCATAATCAAAATGGCAGTGCCCTGAGGAAGGTCAGACGTGCAACAGGACACAGGTAAATCTCAGGTCATGCTAGGGCTAGGCTAATGTGTACTAGCATTCCCTAGTGCAAAGACTGATACACTTTATCATGCACTTTTCCCATCCAACAGATGTGAAAGTCAGTGCAGAAATGCCCGCACTCTCAAACACAGGCCCACCAATTTCTCCTGGGCATCTCCAAAAGAGTTGGCTATTCTACCCTGCTTTTCTTACCCATTTAAGGGGACTCAAAGCGGCTGACAAAGCTTCTTTTCTTCTCCCCACAACAGACACCCTGTGAGGTAGGTGGGGCTGTGAGAGCTCAGAAGAGAGCTGTGACTAGCCCAAGGTCACCCAGCTGGTTTCATGGGAGGAGGCAGAATCAAACTGGGTACTCCCAGGTAAGAGTCCAGCTCCTTAACCACTAGACCAAACCGGCTCCTGACTGTCTCTCCAACCTGGAGGAAGTACCTGGTCATCCATTCAAGTAGCCATTGATACACCTGTCCTCCATGAATTTATCTAATTCTTTCTTAAAGCTATCCAGGATGGTTGCTATCACCATTTCTTCTGGTAGTAAATCCCATAGACCAAAGACCCTTTGGGTGAAGAAATCCTTCTCCTTGTCAGTCATAACTCTCCTGTCCATCAGCTTCATAGAATCCCCCCGGTTCTAGTGCTGTGCAATAGAGAAAAGTATTTTTCTCAACCCAACATTTCCACACCTTGCATGATTTAAAAACTTCAATCATATTTTCCTCTTAAATGCCATCTTTCAAAGCTGAATAGGCCTGGAGCCTGATTTCATAGAGGAGGTTTGCCCATTTTTGCTATCAGCTCTTGCTGGTCTAGTTGGAACCAGTAATGCTTTCTCCCCCTGGTCTTTACATTTGTTGATCCAGATAAGGGCTGGGGTAGCACTCTAAGAAGAGCACTGTCATGTGTTACTCTTCTGGAAACAGTAGTGAGCTGTTCACACACCTGCCAGAACTCCTGGCCATACAAACACCATAGTAGATGCAATGTTTCTGGCCAGGAGAGTTTCACCAAACAAGGAAAACAGCCCCAGAAGTGGACCATTTCCTATGTTCATTGAAACAGGGGGCATTTCTGCACTTGCCTTCCTGTCCGCTGGATGGGAAGAGTGCATGCATAAGAGACTAACATATACTAGTGTTCGCACTAGGGATTGCTAGTACATTTTTGTTTGTTTGTTTGTTTTGTTTTATTTATTTATATTTATATCCCACCCCATACCCAAGGGTCTCTGGGCGGCTCACAACATTTAAAAACAAACATATCAAAAACTATATCAATCCTAAAACCAGTACAAGTTTAAAAATCCAGCATTAAAAAATACAAAAACAGTTTAAAACCAGCAGTGTTTACAATGGGGGAAGCGTAGGGAACATTTAACCAAAGGCCTGAGTGAAGAGGTATGTCTTCACTGCCTTCCTAAACATAAATAGAGAAGGGGCCTGAGGCACCATTCCACAGCCTGGGGGCCACTACCGAGAAGGCCCTCTCCCGGGTGCCCACCCGCCTAGCTGCTGAAGTACATGACAGCTTAGCCCCTGCACACCTAGACACCTACCTCCATCTAGGCACGTGTCCAATCCTCTGCAGCGCGCTGCCATTTTTATTGTAGCGCTTGGGCGACTGTGCATGCACTGGCACCACAGCAACTATGATGCTCTGCACATGTGCAGTCCTGTCTGCGGTCATCTGAGGTACCACCTGAGGTACCACCTCAGATGACCCTTTGCACCAGAAATAGCATGAATACTCACCACTGGATACAACAGCTAAGGTTTTGGTTGTGTGTAGGTAGGATCTGGTTGTGTGTGGTGCATAGTTTCATGATAGTTTGTAATAGGTGAAGATCTGACCAGGCAAGGGTGTTTCTGATCTGTAAACGCCTCCTGCAAGTGCAAATGCACCTGCCCAGATGTTCACCTATCACTAACTATGAGGCCAAGTGCAGATTGGCCTAGGGCTTCTCATCTGCACTGAACAAAGCAAACAGCTAGGTCTGCATGAGCCGTAGTGGCAGAAGAACAGGAAGACTTACCTCCACTTTGCTTTTGCAATGCTGTAATGCACACTTATGGCAGGATGTACTCTGGGACAGAAGTGTGTGGATGGAGCACCCTGGAGTGTCCCAACCTGGACTGCACAGGTAAGTGCAACAGGCCCATAAGGAACAAAATTAATGACCATTAATATGAACATTAATAACAAAATTAATGTTCCCCAGACTTCTCGCTTGCTTTTTTGCTTTCCATCTGAAGGGGGTTGTCTGGGAGACTGCCGTCCTGCAGAGACTTACTTAAATTGTCAGCCCCAACAGAAAGGATTGCTTTTGCTATTATCAGTTCAATTGGCAGCACCTTTTGCATCACTGTCAGATTAGCCTTCATGTCATAAACTGCCAGGCTCTATCTCTTTCCCAGATGGGAGACGGTGCTAAGGGAAGTTGCGATAAACCTGATAAACTGTCTGTGGCCTGTAGACAGAAAAATATCATTTGATGGCATTTACACACGAGGCAATCACAGGTGAAATAATGGCTGGAAAGAAGGGTTTGGGTTGCTGGTTTCTTTTCTCCTCCCTCCCTCCCTCCCTCTGAACCTCTGTTTTTTTAAAGGATGCTTCTTTCTTAAATAGTTTTTGCAATTCAACTTGCAGGCTTTATCAAAGAGATTGCTCATAGATCACCGAGCTGATAACAAATCCTGTAGCAATACTTTTCCTGAGTACTGCAGGGCTTCCCTTCTCTGTTTATGAGGGATGAGAATTTCTGATCATCCAAAGGCAGCGGGCAAATGAAAAGGAGAACAGGGCCAATTGTTCTGCTTTTGATTCTGAGCTTTGGTTTCCCCTCAGCTGCAAGAAATTCAGCTGTTTGCTCCATTTCTTTGCATTTGTTTGAAAAATACATCCTCCTTGTCAAAAGAAGGAACTGGTTCATTTATTGGTGTCTTACAAAGGCTTTATTCCAGTTGAATGCCTCTTAGGTGGCAACTATAGTGCTTGTTTGTTTGGATCGGTTCACACTTAACTAGGGAAGTACATGAATGGGGGTTTTGCATTTGATTCATATTGAATCGAATGTAAGAAAATTTGTATTTGTTTGAAAAGATCCCCTTTGAATGTTGTAGAATTCTATTCAATATGAATGTTTTTGTGCAAATATCCGATACGGACACATATGTACAGTGGTACCTTGACATACGAGTTTAATTCGTTCCGTAACCTTGCTCTTATGTCAAATCGCTCGTATCTCAAAGCAATTTTCCCATTAATCCATTCCAGCTCCCAAAACACCACCTCAGTTGTTTTTGTTATGTACTGTACTGTATTTACATACTCGTATCTCAAATCTTGCTCTCATCTCAAAGCAAAATATCACTCGCTTGGCGGCTTGTATCTCAAAACACTTGTATGTCAGGGCACTTGTATGTCGAGGTACCACTGTATTCCGTAACGTATCCACTCTGAAAGCATCAAATCCACCCTGAATACACTTTGAATCTGCTCTCAATCCATGTCGAATGCATTCTGTATCCATTGCAGATGTGACTGGCGCAGCTGCTTTCCAGTCTGGAGAACCGGAAGCAGCTCCACCTTAAATACAAAGCTTCCTATCCTCCAGTTTGGAGAATCAAAAGAAGCTTCACATTTAAGGCAGAGCAAGGGGCATGTCTGGAGGCCCCTGGCAGGTCATGGAGACCAGTTGTTGTAGAAGAGTTTAGAATGGAGGGGGCAGAGTGATATGATCCACATTTGACGCGTGCAACATCTTTTATGAGTGTTGGAAGAAGACATGCATTAGATGTGTGCTACATTGTTTTATGTGAGTTCTCCCCTGAAGCAAAGTTCAACTGTTCTTACAGCGGATCTATTTTGAAGCACAAGGTAAGGGCTACAGTATAGCAAGGCCCTAATATAAGCCTATGAACCTGCCCAAACCCTTCTCTCTCTCTGAAGCCATGGCAAAACCAGGCGTAAGACACTGCCAAGCAAAGCTGCTTTATAAGGCTAATGGCAAATGTGATAGTTGGCATTAATTAGTTAGCATAAAAGCTGGATGCAGGGAGTTATGAGTAATATTGTAATTTCAAGCTAGGCTTATCAAAATGGAAAATAATGCCTCTAAAGTATGCTTTCAGGAACCTTCCTGGAAGGCAGAACAGACAGACAAAAAGACCACTCCTTTGGTACTCAGATCTCATCAGAACACATCAATGGGAAATAAGTAGGTCCTGGACAGCCTTTGTTTACCTTAACTATCTGGGGAGATGTTTACCTAGGATGCTTAAAAGTATGAATGTATCCCAAAATCAGGAACTATTGTTCCTATTTGATTGGATCATTGCCTGCAGGGGAAGACAGATCATTAACTCAGATGTGGCAGACAGAATCTTCCATCTACCTTTTTGTCACTATTTCCAAACTCCTTCTCCGTTCACCTGAATGGAACCTTCCAAACTGCTGCCCCACCCTCTCGTGGGTTGGACTTAGGAAGAGCCTTCATGCCCACAGACTAGCAGAATATAAAACCTGCTTAGCCAGCGATGATTTTTTTCCCTTTTGATCCCTGCTCCTTCTCCCACCTGGACCCCCACGCCATATAGCCTTCAAGTTCCTGCCACAATGTGTCTTCCAAGAATCTGCATGGGTGAGAACCAGTTGCATTATAGTACAGGGTCATGACTCTATAGTGTTTGCTTTAGCTTTCAGACTTCCCATTCTAGAGACAATTAGTTCATTTTAACTGTATTATATGTAATACATAGTTCTTTAAGTGAGATCTCTTTGCTGTAGAAATAACTTCATTATGTTTGCTGTTTTTATTGGATCCCTTTAGGGTTAGGAAAAAACACTAATAGTAATTTAATCTGAAAATCATTGGAGCAAAAACAATTGTACTGAATCTTAAATGAAATGTCGTACAGTGCTTTTCAAACAGTTAAATATAAAATCATACGCATACACTATATTTTCTGTTTTCTGTATTTTGGTGCTCAGCTTTGCAAGTAATGGCTGCTAATAAAAGATTTTCTTTGACTGGCTTTCCCTGTAATGCATGTTTTCCCAAAAGTTTGCTTAGACTTTGGGCCTGTTCATAATACATGTTGGGAACAGATTGGGACTCTCTGGGATGACCCATCTACATGACACTGCACCAACTGTGACCCAGAATGACCTGGAGGACCCTGAAGTGCCCTGATCCTCTATACCTATGGAACAGGAGAAACTGCTCCCATGGCTTGACCAGGAGCATCTAGTATATGCTCCTGGTAAGCTCCCAAACTTCTGTTGTGAACTCTGCATGGGGCTGGGATAGTGAAGTGTGGCTTGCCCCTTTGTCACAATTACCATAGCAAGGGACTGGCACATAGTGGAAGCTCTCTTAGCTGTTGATATGGTGATTCAGAAGGTTTGAGATGGACTGTTCATACTGCCACAGTCCAGTAGGTAAGTTGGGGATGCTGGCAGCACTCACAGTGTGAACGTCAGCTACCAACCCTGAATTTAACTTCATTGCGATATCATCCCACTGAAGTTAAGTGCGAACAGGCCCTTTCTAACCAAAACACATATAGGTGCAAATCCCAATAGATACTGATTCGAAGCTTACAAATTCTATAATTTCACATTCATTCTGTATGATTTCTGGTTCTAAAATGCAGTTGTCCCTTGTAGATTACCATTTTGCTTTTACACAGAGATCTAATTGCAGCATTCCCTTGTATAACACAGTTTTGCAGTACATAAGTTATGTTATGCAAGTAATTACTGGCAATTGGAAAATCATCTGTTGGAGAAAGGTGAAAATAGAGTTGTTTCTCTTTACGTGTTTACATAATGCAGTGGTTTCTAGAAACAAAACCACCACATTCCATTACTCCAAATTGTACTTTCAAAGGAGCCCCGTGTAGAAAATGATACAGTAATGTAGGCAAGAAGCTTTTTATTTATTTTTTCCAAGAAGCTATTAAAGCATAAATCACTTAAGCAAAAGCTTCATCATCCAAGCAGGGCCTCAGCTGGGCCACTGAATGATACTGATTGATCATGTTCAGTGCCACAGAAGCTGCCTGCTCTTTTAGTGACAATGCAGGATCAAGAGCTCTCAAGGTACTGATCAGATTCTTCAAAGGGAATGCAGTCTGGTTAAGAACCAGGATACACTCCAGAGGCCCTTTCATTCTTGGCCTGCTAAGGCACCTTGCGATAGCTTCTGAGAAGCGCCATCTGCATTTGCAGGAGGCATTTCCACACCAAAAACGTCTCCTGCTATCCCAGAAGCTACCCCAGGATCCACTAGAGGTGGTGCATGAGATTGTGTACTACATGTGCCTGCAAGCTTACCCGTCCCGGTCAGCAGAGAAAGCATTCACACCTCTTCCAGTGCTGGAGGTTATCTGAGGTGCTGCGCAAGCATGCTGGCACATAAGATGACCTAGGATGCCAGTGTGCATGCATGGCAATTACCATTGTCCCAGTGATGGTACTGGTGTTTGAGTAGTTGTGCCAGCCACCAGGATGAAGATGGCAGTGCCCGGACACGCATCCAGACCTCTGGTAGTTCTGTTGCAACAGCATGTACTAGCACTAGCACTCACAAATGTGAACGGTAGTGCACATCACTGGGAGTGCACTATTTCCATCCCCCAGATGGACCAGGGAGTGCAGAAATACCCCTGGGCTACAAAATTACCCACCAGCAGTAACTTCCTTGGACTGAACTTCAGTTTGCTCACCCCTATCTCATCCATTATCTCTGACTCAACATACCCACAATCCCCCTTTTCTGTGTATACAGAGAAAATAAGTTGCATCTCATCTGCACATTGGGGATGAACAGCATGTAGAACATCTGGGGGCGGGCCCCTCAATGGAAATGCCTTCCCCCACATTGCCAGGTGCTTCCTGTATTCACCTCCAATGATCCAGGCATACAATGAAGTGGTGGACAGAGCTCTTCTCAGCTGACCTCCCCCCTACACTGACCTGACCACGGTGCACGCCTGTGCAGAACGTGCAAGATTGATCACGGGAGGCCAGTGCGGGGTCCCATCCAGACCGGAGCAGCAGTTCAGATAGGGGAGTGTGGTGCAGGGGAGCAGGAGGGCTAGCGGGTGCTGGGAAGGTCCCTGCTAGCTGCCGCTGGCCCAATCCAGGTGGTGGTGGGCTGTGGAACCCTGACCCTCCACTGGGCCGGTTTGAATATGGCCGGCAGCAGCTCAGAGATGGGGCTCCTGAGCTGCCCAGCAGGAAGTAATGCAAATGCTCTCCCTGCTGGACAGCTCAGGTACGCCCAGGGTTAAGGTTGGGGAAGGTGTGGAGCAAGATTTCGTGCTTGGCTGCAATTAGGGCAGCTCTGGGACAGGACGGGACACTTCTGAGCGGAAACAGCCTTCCCGAAATGCGTACGGTCTGTCCCAGAGCTGCCCTAATTGTACGCCAGAGGCCTAAGTGCGAATAGGCCTCCAGCGAAAATCATACTATGGAAGTGCATCATGTTACAGAAAGACCTAAACATGAAGGTATACTTCATAGATCAGCAGTTCTCAACCTGGGGTACAGATATACCAAAGGGTATGAACCGGGACATTTAGGGCTTCATGAAAAAACTGAATAATGGCAAGAAAAGGCGCTTACAGTTACAACCCATAGATTTGAAGTAACGACAACTGTTGTAAAGGGTACAATTTGTGGAAAGGGACTTCCAAGGGGCAAGCACGTGAAAAAAGGTTGGGAAACACTATCATTGGTCCATGATAATGATTGTTCTTCATCCTGTTTCTTTCCAGTAACCTTTTTGGGCTTTGAATCCTCCTTTCTTGGGTTTCTTTGTGGAGATCTGTTCCGATACCTCTGGCACATTTAAATAGGCCATTATTTAGGCAGCGGAGTTTCTTTTAAACTATTATTTCCTAGGTTTCTTCTCTTGCCCCACCCTGAAAACACAATAATTGCACTCTGTTTGTCTCTTTTTTAAAAAAAATTCAGATCGCTAGCCGCTGGGCTGAGACACTCTACATGTGAAGTGTGTAACATAATCTAGGCTCTTTGCAAATAATAAGAGATTGTTTATCGTATCTCTTCCAGTCTGTGCACTGATTGCTGAAGGAGTTATATTTTGTTGCTAAAGTGTTTAAAGGCGGAGAAAGATGTCCTCAATAAACAGCTAATGAAAGAAATGATCACCCCATTCTGAGAAATGCTGGATTTTTAAAAAGAACCGAGCTGCTGTGTGAAATCATAACTCGCACGCTAGCAGAGTAGCTCCCAAGCAAGGTTGGTGTTTGTTTTTTTAAGATACTTCAGCTGCATTCACACCTGCATTTTAATCCAGCTCCAGTCCACTTTCAGAGCGGAAGAACACAGCAGCAAAATGACTTGTCATTTTCCTTCCACGTTATCTAACTCAAAGGTGGATTTTCTGAGTTAGATAAAGCCAAAAACAAACAGCTTGTCACTTTGCCAATGTGTTATCTTACTCTGAAAGTGGACTGAAGCTGGATTAAAATGTAGGTGTGAACACAGCCAATTCAAAGCAAAGGGTACTGAGCCCACACTCATGCAGAAGGTTCAATAAAAGATATCAAAATAGAAATGTGCACAATTTTTTTCCCTCTTGCTTCGCATTGAACCAAAGGGATGGAACTTTGTATGAATGGAGCTACTTCAAATGGGCTACATGCTCCCACCTCTAAGCCATTTTGGGACCACATCTTTTTCTGTAAATGGAAGGAGCCTTAGCCTAAGGGATAATTCCCATGCAATATATACTCCAAGGCGAACCTGAATTCGCCTCGGAGCGTCGCCAACCAAAGGCTCTAATCCAGGCTACACTCGGAACAAATCGCTCAAATCTGTGGTAAAAGAAAACCCTTGCAAACTGTTTGTGCTGCGAATTAGGAGGCAAGCACGGTTTATATTGGAGGCATGGAGACACTCCCTGGTTATTGGGGGAGGAGATTGGCGATCGCATCATTAGCCTGTGCTCGCTGTTCCCATCCAGCGCGCTGCGATCACAACTGTTTGGGGATTTCTTTAAATAAATCTGATGAAAGAGAAATGATGATGGCTCTCATTTGTCCTGTAAGTGTCTTTGTGGCTACAATAATTACACAAATACCCCTTCCCTGATTGCCAGATCAGCAAGCTACGCGTGGGTAATGGCTTGATTTTGTGCACATGCGCTGCTTCGCCTTAATGGGCGACACACTTGTGGCTTCCCTGCACCAGATGCAGCATGAGAAGACAAAGCACAGAATCCCTCAAACCTTGCAAGGGGGGGGGGTGCCTGCTGTCATGTGAAGGTGCGCACCTCCACTAAAATTGTAATTGTTTATCTTTTTGCCTGTTGTGTTTGTGAAGGTGCAACTGAGGTGTTTCCCTGTCATCACTGAAGCAGGCGGGACAGGGTATAGTGACGTCAACCCAGCTTCCTATCAGGGGAGAGGGGGTGGAGCATAAAGGATGCAGTTACCCGATGCAGGGGTTTACCACAGTTTTCATGGGGACGGGCTAATTCAAACTACAATCCACACTGGGAATGCCCCAAATCAACCCTGATGTAAACAGAGTGCATGGGGACTCGCCCTAACATATATCCCAAGCCTGATGTAAGCATAAGATAAGAACTCGGACACTTTCATATACTTCTTTAACGTAACATTGGGGAAATAAATGCAAGAACCTTATCTAATTAAAGACAATCCAAATCATCCTTTTCAGAAATGGTAGCCTCTACTGCAATAGCATTTTTTTAAAAAAAGGCAGAGAGAGGGAAACATACAGGCATCTGTTTGTATTTCATTCTTTTTTTTAAAGCTCAGGCCACCAGCATCAGAGATCTCATCAAAGAAGCTGAAAAGAATGATTGTCTTCCCCATACCCCTGTAAATGCTCTCATAAAGCAAAGAGAAGTCAATTAGGCCTAGTTCTTCATTAATGAGCCTCACAAATCACGTTTATGGCATATTTAGCACCAGACTAGGGTACACCATTCAGAAAGACTAAAGTGTGTTGACATCCTTGCATTAGAAGCAAGGCAGCTGCATGGAGGGGTAATTAATTTTTACATGCACAGCAGTGAACCCAAGCAAGACTTCTGAAGAAATTTGGCCAATTGCAGGCGCTTTGGCAGTGGAGGGTCTTGCAGCTAGCTAGGCACTATACCAGTGCAAAATGACCCTTAATGAATCTCCTCTATAGCCAAATCCACTGGACTCTCAGGGAAATGGAACAGAATGAAATGGATGCAGAGGTGTGGATGCCCCCAAAGAGTTATTGCTTGCAGTTCCCTGCTAATTCCTTCCTACCACTCCCAGAACACCAGGTTCTAATATATTTTAGGAGAACTTACTTTCTTTATGGTAAATTATTAAGGCAAGCAATGTGATCTTCATAACAGGGCTTTGCATCCCACTGTGTTTTATTATTATTTTTCAAAGGAAAGGGGTTACTTCAGCCTCATGAGGCAAATTTAGGGAAGATAGAGTTTTATGGATGTACCAGCAGGAAAAAAGAGAGAGCGAGAGAAAGACAAACGACATAGCAGCCAAGAGACAGACATGCTGTTTTGTCTCTCTGCTGCTAGAAGTGCAAGTATTAAAACTCCAGCTGGGGAAGTTACAAAATACAGTACTTGAAAAAGAACAGAGAAGTGTTTTCTGCTGTTGCGTAGTTCTTGCTTAGGCTGCCTTCAGACATGTGTAAAAACCTGAGATTGTTTCAGTACTATATTGGGAATGCCAGAAGTAAATCTGGGGTGTTTTTCCACCGTGCTCCTTTAATTCGGATCTAAGAAGATCCAGATCTAGGGAATGGGTACTTCCCTTAATCCGGATCTAGTAGATCTGAATTAAGGGAAGTACCCAATGTGTTTCCATGGGTGGCCTAGCACCTAATAGCAATGGGTGCTAGCCTCCCTGCCATGGAAACACCGGAGCACCCATTTGGAAATCCAGATCTACCCACGAGGGGTCTGCCTGTCACCCCAGGTGTTTTGGAGGACAGGGGATGCAATATCCAAAGCGGCTCTGAAATCATTTCAAAGTCATTTCAAAGTCACTTCGAAGTCACTTTGAAGTCTGTGCAAAATAGCTCTGGAGCGTCTTTGAAGTCTGTGCTGATCTTCGGGGTAAACTTCAAGGTGACTTCGGAGTGACTTCGAAGTGACTTCGGAGTCACTTCAGAGTCACTTCTAAGTTCACTCCATTAATGGGGTCTACAGAAAATCCAGATAAAAGTCCAAAAGGTACCCATATGATCCAGATTTCCCAAGATGCAGTGGAAACAAATGTGTCCCTAATGGGTGCCATGGTGGAAATGGGGTCATCCTGCTCTCACTCAAATGGGTCCTTAATGGGTGCTAAAATGGGTACTAATTGACTGTGGAAAAACACCCCTGGAGGCCCCAAAAGAATGTCATTTAAGGGACCAAACACACCCATAAGAGCTCTATTATGGGAAACTAGACAATGAGGTCAGGTTTCTCATAATAGTGATGCTTACCTTAGACATCTGGCAAGCATCATCCAACACCAGCTCAAACTGGGTTAGCAGAAGCCGGTCAAGTGCACAAAAGCAACAAAAGGAAGTGGGCAGGTGCTTAACTGACATCTGCTAGATCTTCCTGGACACATCCCAGAAGGTCCTTTGCAAATATCAAGTTCAACCTGGGATTGATCTTTGCACCTGGTGGGGAGCCTTGGACTGCATACTTCCTTCCAGACACATTTTTTCTGCACATTAGACCTCTAGTTCTTGAAAGAGGAATCCCAGAATGTACATGCAACTCTAGTATCAAGACCACTCCTCCTGTATGTAAGTGCATATCCATTGCACTGGGCAGACAGCATTCCAGTTACAATGTGGAATGAAAGAGGAATGCAGGCTCCATCCAGACACCCAGGATTGTCTCGACACTATATTGGGATAGACACACATATCATAGAATTACAGAATTGTAGAGTTGGAAGGCATCTCTAGGTTCATCGAGTCCAACCCGCTGCTCCGTGAAGATTTCCTAAACCAGTGATGGCTAACCTTTTGAGCTCGGTGTGTCAAAATTTGCAAGAAAACCTAGCTTAACTCGGGTGCTGTGTCACATCTAGAAATATCCATAATTTTGTGATATTTGTAGCTCTAGTAAAAAAGTTATATTTGTCATATATGTATTTATTAAGGGCAAAAACGAATAATTCTTTACATTAGTGACTTGTTGCTGAGTTTCGTTTGCTAAATTTTCAGTTGAAAGTTGGCATTTCGCACACTTCAAGAACAAGCAAGCACTATGCACCCAGGTGCCAGGGTGACCATGTGTGACACCTGAAAGGGCTTGGCGTGACACACGTGACACGCATGTCATAGGTTGGCCATCACTGTCCTAAACCATCACAGCCTCTGTTTGAAGACCTACAGGGAAGGAGAACTCACTACCTCCTATGGCAGTCAGTTCCATTGACTGATTTCCCTCACTGTCAGAAAGTTTTTCCTAGTATCTAATCTATATTTACTCCCTTGAAGTTTCATGCCATTGTTTCTAGTCCCCCCACCTTGTGCAAATGAGAATAGGGACAATCCCTCTGCACTGTGACGACCCTTCAGATACTTGAAGACTGCTATCACGTCTCCTCTCAGTCTTCTATTTTGCAGGCTAAACATTCCTAGATCCTTTCCCCTTAGGACATGCTTTCCAGACCACTAATCATTTTGGTAGCCCTCCTTTGTACTTGATCTAGTTTGTCAATGTCTTTTTTAAATTGTGGTCCCCAGAACTGGACACAGTTCTCTACATGAAGTCTGACCAAGGTATAGAGGAATAATTCCTTCTCATGATCTAGACTCTATGCTCCTCTTGATACATCCGAGGATGTCTATCCCAACATAGTCTTGAGATACAGGGGTGAAATCCTGGAATATCACTACTGTGAGATCCAACCTGGGTTTTCCCACATAGTGATACTGCTCACCTTGTCTGGCACTTGCTCCTGCGTTTTTCCTTGAGAAAAATGCCCACTGTGTTAGCGTGGCAGTGAAATTGGGCAGAAAGTACCTATAGCGCTGGGGGGCAGGGGGGCAGGGGCAGTTCTGGCTATTTTTGCCACTACACTAGACAAGGTAAAGGTCCGGGCTTGCCTTGTGATTTCACCCTGATGTCTAGCAGGGATAGCAAGAGGCAATTGTGTGGTCTAAGAAAGATCCTTCATTTCCCTCTCAGCTTCTGGAGGCAACTAAAGACAATTACCTGAAGCATCAGTTCTTAAATTATGCAACTTGGGATACTTTTTTTCCAAAGGTCAGAGACCAGCGACAAAGTACTGAAGGGCATTCAGCAATAAACACATAGACCTAGGCTGTATCCATAGAGGGGAAACAAAGCGCCACTTTCCATACTCCTATGCTACTTCCAGACCTTAAGGCCACAAAGTGCTCTTGGAGGTGCTCTTCCAGTCTGGCCTAGTGGTTAGGGAGCCGGACTCTTACCTGGGGACAATAGGTTCAATTCCACCCTCCCTCATGAAACCAGCTGGGTGACCATGGGCTAGTCACAGCTCTCTTCTGAGTTCTCACAGCCCCACCTACCTCACAGCATGTCTGTTGTGGGGTGAAGAAATAAGTTTGTCAGCTGTTTTGAGTCCCCTTAAATGAGTGAGAAAAGTGGGGTAGAAAAGCTAACTCTTCTTCTTTCCACAGTGCAAGAAAAATTACTCTGAGGCCCTGGTCACACCTATATGAGACAGGATGTCCTGGGTCAAAATTTGAACTGGGGTCATACCAATTCTGTTTACATGTAGATCATTATAGGCCGTCCTCAGGCCGTCCTCACTTTGGGCTGCATCCCTCACAACTTTCTCCGTGATCAACCTGAGCCTCCTCCATTGAACTCTTGGCTCTCCACCCTTTTGCTGCATCAAATCTATTTCCTTTCTTATTGGATGCCATTCTGTCACTCAAGGGAGTTGAGGGCGTGTGTTTGCAGTTCTTTTTAAAGCCTTCTCCCCCACCTTCACACACACTTCCTTTTTTTATGTGCTTTTCTTCTCTGTGCGATTAATTTTTAAAATGATGATAAATTTGTGTAAAAACGCTAGATAGAGGAATCATACACAAAAACTGAGGAGAAGGGGAGGTGTCTTACAAACTCTGTGTGTACCACCCTCCCCTAGACATTGGCCGAAAGGAGAGACTGGACCCCGCCCACCACAGCATGGTTCAGCCTCCTTTAGCCTTCCCTCATCCCCGGCTCACACTGAGAAAAAGAAGACGGCCTGGCATGCCAGGATGGGCTGAGTCTTCTGGAAAAGAGGACTCCGGTTAGAATGATATAGCGGGAGTAGGCCGACTTTGAAAATGAATTGAATAAAAATAATGCGAGTAATGCAACCTGAGAACAGCCTCAGGTCATCTTAAACTAAAGGTGTGACCAGGGCCTGAGGGCACTTGCCACCTGCTTTGCCCCTACTGTTCCTGTGCTGACAGATGGTGACAGTCCCATTAAGGATGCTGTGGTTATTTCCTGTATGTTTCTTAATAGGACAATGAAAAGATTTGAAGACTCAAACCCTGCCTGAGAACTCCCTTTTCCCTTTTCTTATAATGAGGAGAAAGCCTGAAATCTTACCTTTAAACATCTTTAAAGCTAACATAGGAAATAACTGAAGAGAAGATTGGCCAAAGCCTAACAATCATGTAGCAATCCCTCTGTTCATTATGTATTTGAGTACTTTCTTCTGAACATTAACAATGGTCAGCTTAGATATTTGGTGAGGGTACATAATTACTAGTAGACCTTTTTCAAAAGGTCTGCCTGTAGTCTCATGAAAACCTGGCCATGGGGCCATGTTCCAGTTTAGCAAGGAAGCCATTTCAGCAGCACACCATACTGTGTGACCGAAATAGGACCCCCAGAATTCCATAGGTCAGAAACTTACATTCCTAGGCCATTGGGGTTGTTGGAGACCAGCTCTAAACAACACCTGTTCTTTGGGGGTGGCATAGCAGCTGTACCAAATGAAGACAGCCTTGTTCTGCTACAGGACCACTTCAGCTTGACCCAGTCTTGCTGGAGAGATCCAGATAAGGCAAGTAAAGAAACTCCCTAGGCTTTCTAGAACTGATTGTTTTCCAAATGGCTTTGTGCTTTCTGTACCTTTTCGCCTAAGGCCAAGCCCTGTCTCAGATCTGTCCATGAGAATTTAACACTATTGATCAGGCCTGATCAATAACAACATAAAATATCTTACTGGCCCTAACTATCTAACACACCCTTGTGGAAGTATTCTGCAAACCACAGCTGTGGCTGCAACTCAGTGATGGGAAGTTATGATGTCTTGCTCTGGTCCCAGATGCAAAGCACAGACCATCTTCATGCCATGCGCCTGACCTCCTTGCAAATTCTGACACCTGGGAATGACAGTTCTCACAGGTTCCAAGTTACAGCACAGCCTCATTTCAGGATGTGCAAGAAATGGGCATGGCACAGGCCCCTCACTCCTCCTGTTGTCATCAATCTCTAAACCAGTGGCACAAGTACCCAGTGGTAGCAGGTATCCTCAGCACTGCCCTTTCCAGAAAGGATGCCTCCAAGTGCACTTGAGAATCCTCAGCAGTGTGCTCCACATCAAAAGACACTACCAGTGCGCAGATACCACACTCTCCACATACGTCCCCCGGGGTCACTTAGTTTGTCCAGTGCAGATGCAGCCCTTGTATGTCTAATTCAGATATTTATAGATCTACCTCAAGCTTTATCAGAAAGGCAAAACAGACACCATTTGCACATGTGAAGCCATCAATACTGCAATTGTACCTCTGCTACAAGACAAAAGATCAGACATTACTTGAAGCCAGTTAAACAGTTCCTGAATGGGCAGAGTTCTTCTCATCTAGAAGAAAGCCAAACCATCGGGCAGCTACTTAGCCAGTTTCCATCGCCTGCGCTTCAGTTACAACAGGGCTGTCAAGATCATCTGAGCTTTCTGAAACCGAAATGGCTCATATTTCACATGGCTGGGGCGCTCTCATAGGTGGGCTCTATGGCACACTCGTAAAAATCACTGGTGAGATGCAGGAAATAATAATGTTTAATGTAGCAACAGATTATTAACTCTCCTCAGCGTGCAGTTTAATAGCATTACATGGCTTGTTTCAGGGAGAGAGGAACGCCTCACAGGCATGAAGGAGACAGCAGGAGCTCTCTTACTTCCATTTTTAACTCCCTTCTTCACCGCTGGGAGACTTTAACCTCACTTCCTTAGTCACATCGGAAATCGTTTCTATGCCCACGACCACCGCTAAACTGACTTGCTTCATCCCCGTGACTTGATCATTTCCTCATGCTAATGAACCGATTTCTCACCAAGGAAAATGCATTTAGCTCAGGAAACATCATTATCCATTGGGCCCCCGGCAACAGTAAAATGGCATGTTGCCAGAATCCGCTTACACCATGCGAGAGGCAAGCAGATTAGACATTGCCCTGATCTTTCTACTTTTAGCCAACAAGACCTTAGACGCCATGGGGAGTTCCAGCAGGCAGGCAGGCTGGCCTAATGGTCACAATGCAGAAGAGCTGTTGTGCACCCGGATGGGACTGTTATGTACTGTCTCAGCTGAAAAAATGTTTATTTCATTGCCTTTAAATAGCAAAGGATAAAAATAAAATGGGGGCAAAATGACAAACCGGAATGGATATTCTGGAATAAAGCATGAAGAAGAAGAAGAAGAAGAAGAAGAAGAAGAAGAAGAAGAAGAAGAAGAAGAAGAAGAAGAAGAAGAAGAAGAAGAAGAAGAAGAAGAAGAAGAAGAAGAAGAAGAAGAAGAAGAAGAAGAAGAAGAAGAAGAAGAAGAAGAAGAGTTGGCTTTCCTACCCCACTTTTCTCTCCCATTTAAGGGGACTCAAAGTGGCTGACAAAGCTTTTCTATTCTTCTGCCCACAACAAACTCTCTGTGAGGTAGGTGGGGCTGTGAGAGCTCAGAAGAGAGCTGTGACTAGCCCAAGGTCACCCAGCTGGCTTCATGGGGGAGGGTGGAATCAAGCCCAGTATTCCCAGATAAGAGTCCAGTTCCCTAACCACGAAACCAAATTTGCAGAATCTCCATGCTTTATTCCAGAATATCCAAATATTGTAGAGTAGCTGATGTCTGGATGTTGCTTTAGCAGTACTGGTAGAGTAAATAAGGACCTTTTTCTGCACTTGGAATTACTCCAGGTTATATCCCAGAATAAGGACCTGCCATTGTGCACTAGTGAAGACTACAGCTAGTACTGCAGATGGGCCCTGCCATAGTCTGCACCAGCATGCAGAGGACAATTTCCAGGATATAATCCAAAATAGGGACCAGGGCAGTCAAATGAACATATACTGTAGATGTAATTTTTTTACGATTATGCCATACAATTCTACAGTATTAAGATACACACCCAGAAAGAGAAATCCCAGGACAAATCAGGTCAATGTCATCTTTTCGTTCATTACTTTCCCTCCCCTGAGCTTCATAATTCATCACTCTGCCCCAGTCCCTTTCTATAATTCCAAACACTTAATTCTCTATCATAAATCTTCTATCGCTCTGAAAGGAAATCAAATTGCAATTGTTCCTCTATATAATGATACCAGCAATCCAATGTCCATACTGGGTTGCATCTTTCCATCACTCGACTGTTGGTATCATTACATAATACTGCCTGAGCAGCCAATATTAGGGGTTTGCACGAATTCAATTTTTGATATTCAATTTGTAGCAAATTGAATATCCAAAAATCCAAATTTGTACAAATAAAAATAAATGTCCGTATATTTGAACCGAAACAAATACATTCGTACCTATTCATTCAAATATTCAATATGTATCCAATGATATGAATCTCATACACATTTGTATGCATCCTGTATGCATCCCGTTTTCATCCCGTATGTGTCTGTATGGTTGTGTAAAGATATCTACAAGATGGGTTTGGATACATACAAATGTCCCAATTATTTGTATGAATAACTCAAAATATTAATATTCATACGAATACTAAAGTACAAATATCTGAACGTGAGACTCACCCACAAATGTCTGAATTCGTATGAATTTGTATGAATAATGAATATTTAGAATATTCATGCACATCCCTAGCCAATATCCGTTGTCTCAAAATATGCCAATCTTCTTCACCGAGACTCAGAGGTAAAACTCGTAAAACACTTTAGTCATTGAAGGGAATATACCATCCTACCTATCTCCTCCCAGATTAATTTCCAAAATTCTTGTACTTTTCATACTCTCAAAATAAATGTGTATATACTCCCTTCTTATCAAATGCATACGAGCACCAGGGGCTAGTATTTACTTCCATATTGGCCCGCTGTGATGGTGTGTGAACCATTTATGCAGAACCTTTAAACTATGTTAGGGCTTGTCCGCATGGCAGCTGGCTGATGCGATTTGGACACGTGTAAAAAAAATCCGTGTTCTAACACGCAATAAAGTGTCCCCAAGTGATTTGGGGCAATGCGGATTGAAAACACACGTGCCTGTCCGTATGGAAGCTGCTTTTTCGGAGCCCTTTCTCTGCAGCAGCAGCAGCGGCAATCCTTCAAGATGAAAGGACTAATGAACATGCCTTCCCCTCCTCCCTCTCCCCCTCTTACACGTTCTTTCCTTCCTTCTACATGCTCGCCTTCCTCCCCTCTCCCCCTCCCTTGGTTCTCCTCCTCCCCAATCCTTTCAGCTGGGATAGGGGCTGTTGTGCGCATGTACAGAGCTTCGCTAAGATGATTCTTTTACTTCCCAGCGCCAGTAAGCTCTGATCTCGATCCTGTCTTTGAGCCCGATGAGTCAGCCTCCAACCAACCTGGCTGGCAAGGAGAAAGGCTCTTTACGGCTCAGAGGCAACAGGCGGCTTGAATCCTTTCGTCTCCCGTTCTGCAGCCCAGTGAGCGCTTTTGTCTATGTGGGAGAGGGCAAATGACAGCCATACTGAATGATAACCAGGAGCATCCGCATGACTCCAGGACAATACGTGTTAGCCCCTTATTTCAGATGCAGTACGCTTGCAAAGTGGGTTTTTTTAAACACGTATTGTCTCCCATGCAACCCGTATTAGGGCTTTGCATGGAGACGCTCCCAGGGCAGACACGGTATACTTTCATATTATTTTTAGCACGCGGACAGGTCCTTAGAGGTGGATAAATATAAATTGGAAACGTGGTATTATTACATAAATGACCCGTTTAAATTTTATGTTCTTAGACAAAAGAAGTTGAAGTGCATGGGAGAAGTTATAAAGAATCCTTATGAAAGATGTTGGAAAGATTTATATATATACATTGCCAGGAATGATGTAAATAATAAATTGAAAGATGATGTAAAGAAATTTCTTATAGGTCTGAGATAAAAGAAATGCACTTGGGATGGGGGGGTTAATTTTGATTTTGATTTTGATTGCATTGCATTTTGTATATTGTTATGTTATTTTAAAAAAACTTTAAACTATCTTCTCTCATCCTGTTATTATTTAATTACTTTATTTCTCATTCCGTTTAATATCCTCTTCCATCACTAACCATTCTTCCTTCCAAACATTAAAAACCTCACCTTCTATATCTTCAGTATCCCCTACTAAAAATCTGTAGGCTTTTCAAATTCCTTTTCAATCTGCTTTCAAAAGGTTCATCAGTCCTAACAATACCTTGCTTGATCTCTTCCTTCTGAAAAAACCTTATGTGGTCTGACTCCAGAAATTAAAGCAAGTAGAATCCAAGACAATGCCAATAATCACAATTACATGATTTTTCACTTATACCGAGGCTAACAATGGTATAAAGAAGGAATTTCAGCAGATGTAGCTGATCATGCAAACAATGTCTCCTGAAATTTCTTTTTCTATGCAAACTCTTCTATCTTTATTTAATATATTTCATAGTAGTGCCGGTCATCTCAAGAATGCAAAATAATGGTTGAAAATCTAAATCTCATGTACAGCTTATCTTTGATATTTGTTACACATGGCTAATTGCTCTTTGCTCTGATGCAGAAGCAGGTTGCAGCTTGGCCGGCCTTTCCACACCACCCCTGGATGCTGATTGTTAGTATCAATAAGTATATACCAGAGACGTTTTCGCATTACTCCCGTTACATTTGGAACGGGAGTAGGACGGGAAGCTTAAGACAGCTCCCGGCGCTTTCCCCTTTCACACACAGACGCGCCAGAACGCGTGTAAACGCGTTCCGGAGCGTCTGTGTGCGAATGCTCAAAGCACCGGGAGCTGTCTTAGCCGGCAAAGGCCGGCCAGGGGCGCGGAGACAGCCGCGGAGGCAGATCGACAATCAGCTGATTGTCAAACAGCTGATTGTCGAAGCCGCGCCGGCGTCGGAGGCGGCCGCAGCTGTTCGGGAGACAGAAGCAGGCGCGAATGCTTCTCCTCCCGAACGCCTGCGGGCGGCTCGTCCGCATTCGAACGCATGTAGAGCACTTTAAAGTGCTCTACATTTCGAACGCGAGAAAGACAGCTGCGGACACGTCGGAGCGCAAGCCGCGCTCGGGCAATGCGGATGCCGTGTCCGCAGCTGTCTCCCACGCGTCCCGTTCACCCCCGTGCGAAAACGTCTCAGATCTCATTCATCCAAAAGGGCCAGGCCAGGCTGAAGTGCTTCCAGCAGTAGGGATGGTCCCACTGCCCCACAGCAAGCTTTAACACTCAGAAGGCTGTTCTGGGACAGTCCCTGCACTGGTCCCAAAGACTGTCCAGTCTTCAGAGCCAGATTCCAGGTTCTCCAATAGCTAAGAACTACAGCTCCAAACCTCAGAGCTCGAGGTCAAAGCACTGATGGCACAATTGGTGCACTGCTGAAATGGGTCCGCCTGTTAAAATGGAGAGGCAGAAGCACCATTGTTAAACATCAGGGAACATTGGCTGTTTCTGCATGGACCCTGAAGACCCCACTAGGAACCTGAGAAGACCCCATGAGGAACGGTCCCATGAGGACCTCATGAGGAATACCTCTGGATTCCATTCCTAATGGGGTCTTCGGGCCCTTAAATCCTGATTACCAGAGGACTCCTTCAATGGTGTCTTCAATACAGTCTTCCCCCATGAAGACCGGGTCACAGAGTGTACCTGGCAGCTGGATGGGGTCTAGGGCAGGCCTAGCGGAAGCAACCTAAGTGACGCATATGTGGGTCAATAGCACCATGCCAATGGGGCGGAACTTCCTCCTCAGGCCTATTCAGGGCCTCAGGCGGTATTCTGTGGCATCTGCATGGTGGCCCTGTTTAGCACCCATTACCATCAGGTGTTAAATACCCCATGCAGATGCATGGGGTCTCCATGATGATCCAAAGGCATTGTGGGGTGGCATTGTGGGTAGCAAGGCACAGCACAGGATGGCAGGAGCAGGCTGTAGCATTTGGGGGATTGGAGGGCAGGAGGCATTGGAAGGTGGTGCCAAGGCCATGGAGGCAAGAGGCACTGAGGTGCAGTGGCACTGGAGGTGAAGCATGGCACAGCAGGTGGGTGGCAGGACACACCCATGGCAACAAGCATCGAGGGTGTTGGTGTGGTAAATGTAACTATGGCTGTAGTAGCACAAGGGGAGGGGGCAGAGGCTTTAACTGGGCTGAGTTTTTTTATTGGTGAAATGGACTTAATGCTGGGAATGTCCAAATTTAGCGTAATCCCCTTCCAGGCATGAAAGTCCTCAGAAAAACCAGGAATGCCACTTGGGGTGCGTTCCCATAGGCATTTAAATCCGAATTGAATCCGAATTCAGTATCCAGAGTCCCCATTTACTTATGTAATAAATCCAAATTTGGCATCCAGCATCCCCATTCAATTTCTTATTCCTGGATTTTATGAGGACTATCCCACAGAAATCCCAAGAAAAAAAAGTACTGATGAAAACAGGACTTTCCCCACTTTTTTGAGCTGAGTCCACTCCTCCCCCCCAAAATGGGAACTATTTTTATCTGTATTGGGAACATTTCCTGCAGAATAAGAAAATGACAGCTCTACAGCCGTACTGCTACCTCTATTGTTAGCCATAATAAACGTAACCTTTCCCATTGGAAGCACGGGGTTGTGTAGAGTTTTGCAGGCCATTGCAACACCACCCTGTGGCCACCAGGATAGGCCAAGCATACGCACATGATCCTGTCTCTCTCTATGACATCACCAGCTTTCCCCAAGTATAATTGCTTAGCTATGTAATCCATAAAGAGAAGTGTGTATCCATGTACCTGCTATGCTTCATAGCCAAGATGTAGGGCTTTAGCCATTATTAGCTGTTAAGCTGTTAACCATGTATTATTTTCATATATCCATGCAGATATCCGGCATTTATCTAAGCGTGTTGTTTAGTCAGTGCGTACTCTGCAATCATTAAGTAATAAACCTTCCTACTTGGAATGCCACTGAGTTTCTTGTCTGCTCCTATTCAGTGATTTTCCAGAAACCACATGCTACCTCTGCACACTTGCCTTGTGCAAGCTTTGTTTTCCTTATCAGTAAAATAGCTACCGGGCTGTTTGGGGTGGAGGTCTAGCGTTCTGGCCAATGCCAGGGAGCTGTGGGTGGGATTTCACAGATGCAAGTTCCCCCCTTTGCCATGCCCGCAATGCTAGAGCCCTGATTGAAAAAGGCAAAAAGGGGTAGAGCTGCTTTTTGCTTTTAAAACCTTTTCCCCTGTATCTTATCTGTATCTTTTCTGATGATTGTTAGCTAGAAATATAGCTAGTAGCTGATAACAATAATCAGAAAGATACATATAAGCAAAAAGTCTCTGAAGTAAAAAGTAGCTCGCCTCCAATTGTGCCATGCTCCTTCGCAGATCTGCTTGAGCAGACACTTCCCAGTAACACCAAAAGGGAGGGTGTAAAAAGGGTGACTGGCTGCTTTGATCGAAGGCAGGGTTTAGAAAAAAAAATTAACTTAAGCTCTCCGGCTTCAGCTCAAGTGAGTGAGTGAAGGGGAAAGTTTGGCTGCTTTGAACAGAGGCAAGGTTTGCACTGGGGGGGTGGGGATTTAAAAGTCCTGGTTTTTTTGTGCTGTGGCTGTGGGAATGGCTATATTCGGATTTTGTCTTGTGAGTGGGAACAGCTATATTTGGATTAATCTTCGGGCACTCTATTCTGATTAAACGTAGTCCAAATGGGACTAAAAAAGTAGACCAAACAGGACTAAAACAGGACTAAAAAAGTCAAGTGGTGTCTGGTTATCAAGGACTCAAGGCAGTCTCTGTCTTTTGAAATTATAAGTTGTGACCACAGCTTATGTGTGAATATTCAGACCCAGGTTGCATCCAGGCATTACTTACTTACTTTGCTAAATTCAGCTATTCCAGAATATCCAAAGATAGAAGAATAAGCAACCAATGTCTGGATGTAGCCTCAGTCGTGCCAAAATGATTACTTCTTAAAATAATAAACTCTGTCACTGAGGTAGCCCTATGTTGGGGAAATGCAGTAACTAGGGCATTTATCCCTTTGGCCATGGTTACATCTTCAACCTTCTTCAGTCCATCCTCAGGTATAACTACTCACATCTTTTAATTTCTATCCATCTTATTTTTGGATTTTCCATTCAGGAAAGTCCAAATGGAAAGTGGAAAAGTCCACAAATAAAATAGATAGAAATGAAAAGGTTTGAGCAGTCATACCTGAAGATGGACTGAAGAAGGTTTAAAGTAAAGGTGTGACCACAGCATTTGTATATCAGATGAATGTAAGATTAAATGAAGACTACTAGGACTAGCAAATGTCCACTATGTTGAACGGTATTATCTTTTCCACCTCGTTTGGAAGATATCTCTATATATTTATGGCAAATGCATTTCTGGATTTGGGAATACTCTGGATTCAGAACAAATAACTGCACCCCAGAACTTAATGCTAGACTCCTAACCCGCCTTTTCCATGCACAGTCAAAGATCTGGATCTTCAAGATCCAGATGTTTGACATGGGGTCCTCCTGGAGATCCGGATCTTGAAGATGCCTGTACACTCTACTGTGGACAGCTTTAATCAAGTCCACATGAAATCCAGATTTAAGGGCCTGAAGGACCTGTTAGATCCAGATGGGGCCTTTGTGGGGACAGGCCCTTGCAGATGGGGCCTTCAATGGGGTCCAGGTGGGGTCAGGGCCATCCCAATTGGTACCAATTAGGTACTAATCGGGTTCCTAATGGGGTCTTAGGGTTCTAAGCCCTATTGGGAAAAGGCCCAATGGGTCTCTTTAAGCATCAGTTTATACATCCTACAGTCAGATGAGTTTGCAGTTAGGAACAATGACAACTGTCATGAAATAAAGCAAGCAAAGTAGCTAGTGAACCAGAGAAACTCTGTCTTATGTCCTCTGTGTTTCTTGTTTGCCATTTCCCTGACATTGCAAACGTGTGGTGTGTTTCTAGTAAATCCTTGTCACTCAAGCACTGGGATTTCTCATTATGTAAGCATGGCCTTAGGGATGAACAACAAGCAATAATGTGTAAAATCTTTGTTAGTGTCGCCTCAATCATAGAATGATAATGTTAGAGGCATCAAGAGGCCATACGCCAAGATGTCCCAGGAACATACCCCATCAAAAGAAGACAGCAATCCTAAAAACAGTAAAATACTTTTGTGAGTCAGGAGACACAAAACAGCAATTTCTTCTGCTTCAAGGGGCTGCAGCGCTTGAAATTATTCTGGATTCTATCTTGGAATAAAACCTGCCATCTGCTTGCTGATAGAGACTACAGCAGACCCCACCCCGTGCCCAGGGCAGGAACAGCGAGTACAGGACATGAAACCCCACCTCCCAATGACGCGAGCGCTAATCTCCTCCCCAAATAGCCCGGGACCATCCCCATGCATGGGCTCAGCTCCCAAAGCAATGTGGCAAGAGCAGTTTTTTCCAGGGCCAAATTTGGTACAGGTTTGGACGATTTGGTCCGCGGAAATCGGACCAAATCGATTTTGCATGGGGACAACCCTTCCCAAATCCGACTTCAATTCAGACCAAAATGTACCAAAATTTCATAATTTTCTCTGTTTGTTTCACGTCAATCCTGCTGTCCCCCGGTATAGCGACATCAACGAGCCACACTCTCTTCTTTTCGACAATGGTGATGCCAGGGGTGTTATGTTCCACAACTTTATCAGTTTGTATTATTATGATTATAATTATATTCATATTTATAATTGCATTGTACTATTACTATTATTACTATTACTATAGCGCGCTTGCCATTCTGCTGCCTCCTTTCTTTCTGTAGGGCTTTTGTTTACCTGCTCATCAAACTGGAATTCTGCATGTATTTTTCATAGCAATGGCCAAGGCTTCACAACGTAGTCCAAGCGTTGCTTCTTGACTTGCTGTGTACTTCTGAAAGAAGGTTGTGTATTGTGTGTCTGTTGACAGTGTGAAAAAATGTAGCATGAAGTATTTGAGCCAGAGAGTTCAGAGGCTCAAGGTTCCTATGGCAACTCCATTCTGACCTTTAATTGTGGCTCCTTCCTGAGGATACTTAGAAGAGCCAGTTGTCACAGCAACCTTAATTTTAAGTTGCAAGCCGCTGGAAGAGATTTAGTTACAGAACTCATACGCTCCCTTTTTCAAAGCTCTCGAAAACACCTCACACTAGCTGTTTTATAGAATAAAGGGCTGATGGGAGTTGCAGTCCAATTAGGCTCTGGTACTTTTTAGCTATGATACTATTCACTTGATCAATCAGAGTTTGGGCATTGTTGATTTGGAAATAACTGAGAAAGTCTTGAGGCTGCATCCGGACATGAGTTACTTTATTCCACTATACTAAGATATTCAGAATAAAGCATGGATATTTTGGGGATATCCATGATTTATTCCAGAATATCTAAATATAGTGGAATAAGTAAGCAACATCTGGATGTAGCCTGAAACACTTGGAAGAATTATCACGTGCAGTGTGTCAACCATCACAATCCCCAGAATCACATTAACAGCAAAGATGCTAAGAACTCTTTACTGATAAACATAGGTCTGGTTGGCACTCAACTTAGTGAGACCATATAGAAATACCATCTCATTGAAGTTAAGATGGGGTGAACTGGGATGCCACTGCACTTCAAAGTGATGGAGCCATCCTGAACTGATCACCAGCACTTGAAGTGTAGATGGTCAATCCCAGCTTGGCCAAGTTGCCATGGCCATGGCAACTTCCAGTGTACAGCAGGTTATTGCCATGGTGATCATGACAGAGCATTCATTTGCACAGCCATAGCCACCCTGCTCCACCACACACACCCAAACACGTAGTGTTCACACCAGGCGAAGGTATGAACATTGCATCTGGGAGCTCACCGGGGCCTCCTGGTGAAGCTGTGGAGCAGTAAAAACTTCACTACAGCTTCTGAGAACTAGGGACACTTGCAGATGCTTCGGGATAGGGGCAGCTCCCTGGGGTGTGGACAAAGCTTCCCAGAGCATCTGCAAGTCCCTGTCCCCAAAAGACTTATTAGCCCCTCTCGGCTTCCTCTGCCGTCACTCTGTTATAGCTGACTTTAAAAGTCCCCTTCACTTCCAGAATAAGCGCCCCCATGGTAGCCGCGATCTAAACGGACTTTCCGTCCCCATGATAGCCGTCTTCTCTTTCCGGGCATCTTTTCCTCCCGTCCCCTCTCTTGTTAAAAGGAAAAATAGCCAGATCTATGTCTCCTGAAACGGCTTCCCGCCCCTAGCAAAGGCAGATGATCGCTCATTCCTTCACTTTCAGCACTTACTTTCACTCAGTTCTCTGTTAGAAAAGGCTTTCTGCCCCGGCAAAGTCAGCGGCTGCAGGCATCGGCAGCACGATCCTTCGCTCATTCTCTTTTAAGGCTTTCACAGATCACTTGATAACAATGTTGCAATTCTGAGCAATTCTGGCTCTTTTTACAAAGGAAAGGAAGCGAACCTGCTGCATTTCTCAGATGTGTGAATGCTTTTGGGCTGTGTGTGCAGGCAAGCAATCCCCGCCCCTTTTGTCACGGAGCGTCCTCAAGGCAGATATAGCGAGCAAAACCCGCGAATCGCCGAAAGAGCGCTGGAACTCTTCTTTAAAGTGCACGTATTTTATCGCGGGTGTCTCACTTTCCTAAGCTCCCTAAGCGCCTTGTAAAGCCTGGAATGGGGCCGCTCAGAGGCAAAAGAAGAGTTCCAGCAGACTTTCAATTCCATGGGGACAGGGCCCAAGTGTTCCTGCAAGCACAAACGGGCCCATACATATTGGATAGCTAAGAAGAATCCACACCACTACAATCAGTCTACAACGGAATCCAGACAAGGAAAGCATCCACCATTTTTTCCTTAAAATTTCCTTCATTGTAAGTCAAATTTTCCATCTGCTCCATCAGATATAAACATAAAGTTAAGAGGCCAGTTATTTTCAGACTGGAACAGGAATCAAATAGCAACATAAAATAAAAAGGATAGTTATTTACAAACTGGAACAGATTTCAGCTCGCAGTACCCTTCAAGACAGTTTTTTTAAAGCTGTTGCCAAATCATTGTCATTATCATCTCTTTTTACATACCCCTTAAAGGAAACACTTCATTGACTCTCAGCCAGCAAGGAAAAGTAGTTTTTAACATCAGCAGAATGTTCTGTTTCTGAGCTATGAAAGTTTCTAGAAATGGTCCATCAGGCAGTATAAACACCTATACCTCTCAAGGCTGTGTTTTCATCACCTCATGTGACCATTTAATTGCATATAAGCATATCAAATCACCCTGTATAGTATGAAACCCTCTTTAAAACAGAGAAATAGTGGAGAAGAAGGACCTATACATTTTAAAGTACTCCCAGGGACAGAGGCTGGAGTTCAGCAAAAGATAAGAAAAGGGATTAATAAAGTCCTGTTGGTAAAACAAATGATTTATTAGGGATTTCTTTTAAGAAAAGCAGTCTTCTGTTCAGCCAAAGATTTCTCAGACCAGATTGTGCAGAATTAATTAAAACAAAGTTGGTTACAGTATTTTTTTCACCTAGAGGTCTGTGGAATTTATTATCAGAAGAAGCAGTGGCAGCAACCATCCTGGATAGCTTCAAGAGAGGATTAGATTAATTCATGGGGGGAAAGTATCAATGGCTACTAGAATGGAAGCTCAGGTACTGCCTCTAGGGGTGTTTTTCCATGGTCACTTAGTACCCATTTTAGCAGCCATTAAGGACCCATTTGGGTGAGAGCCGGATGATCCCATTTCTGCCACAGCACCCATTTGGGACCTGATTGTTTCGACTGCCGCTGGGGAAATCCAGATCAAATGGGTACTTTTTGGGCTTTAATCTGGATTTTCTGTAGACCCCATTAATGGGGTCTACAATGGGGTCTTCAGGCAGAAAATCTGGATTAAAGGGAGCCTGTTTCCACGCTTGTGTGGCAATGGGGTCTAGAGGAGGCTAGGGGGAGGCGGCACCCATGGGGGGGAGCCCCAAAACCTAAGCTTCAAAGTCATTTCAAAGTCACTTTGAAGTCTGTGCAAAATAGCTCTGGAGCGTCTTTGAAGTCTGTGCTGATCTTCAGAGTGAACTTCGAAGTGACTCCGAAGTCACTTCGTAGTTCACTCTGAAGATCAGCACAGACTTCAATGGAGCTGTTTTGCACAGACTTCGAAGTGACTTTGAAATGACTTTGAAATGACTTCAAAATGACTTTGAAGCCACTTCGGAGATTGTACCCCCTATTCCCCCCCCCCCAAACACTTGGGTTGACAAGCAGACCCCTCATGGGTAAATCCGGATTTCCATGGTAGGGAGGCTAACACCCATTGCGCTTGGGTGCTAGACCACCCATGGAAACACATTGGGTACTTCCCTTAATCCGGATCTACTAGATCCGGATTAAGGAATGTACCCATTCCTTAGATCTGGATCTTCTTAGATCCAGATTAAAGGAGCGCATTGCAAAAACACCCTAGGGTGAAGAGACAGGCAGGGTGCCTTCAAAGGCCATTTGCAGGGAATCAACAGCAGGTGAAGGTTTTGCCTTGGTCTTGTGGTTAGTTTGGTCTTGTGGTTACAGTGCCAGACTCATATTTCATAGCCACTAGGTTTGGTTCCTCACTCCTCCATGAAGCCAGCTAGGTGACCTTGAGCTAGTCACAGCTCTCTTTCTGAGCTCTCACAGCCCCACCTACCTCACAGAGCGTCTGGTGTGAGGAGAAGAACAGAGAGCTTTGTCAGTCACTCTGAGTCCCCTTAAATGGATGAGAAAAACAAAGTAGAAAGCCAGTTCTTCTTCTTCTTCAGCTTGAGAGTACCCAGAGACAATTGGTGGGTCACTGTGCAAGATAGGATGCTGGACTAGGTGGGCTGTGGACTAAGAAACACACTACACTAGCGTTCGCATGATGTGCTACAATGTAGCTTATTAGGGACAAGAGAAATAGGCCCAGTTCCCACTGGAATTTTAAAACGGTTTAGAAATGGTTTGGATCCTCTTCGTCCCCGTTCCCAATCAGTTTCAGGGGTATTTTGAGGATTATTTGGCTAAAATATGGAATAAATAAATTTTGCTTTTAAAATGCTTCCTTATTGCTGTGGAAACGCTACAGAAGTATTTGGGCAAATACATCATGAAACAGGTGGGCTTTCACCCTGCGCAGGGACCAGCCCCTTGCCAGATTTGTTAAAGTGCCAGATCCATATTCAGGAGAGAAGTAACAATTCAGCCTGATAAGATCTAGCAATTCACCCACTCCACACCTCACACTGATAACAAAGTTTCATCTTTCACTTCCCCTGCTTTCTCCTTGCCGGGAAGCACACACTGGAGGCAGCTCTTTTGTCTTGCTGAGCCCTGGGAAGGAGAGAAGCACCTCACCCCCATGCCCCACCAGTGACTGAGTGCACATGTGTGCAGCCAGCTGGGCAAGCGGGCACGCAGCTCTCTCTCTGCTGCCCCTTTTTCACTTTTCTGCATTCGCGGAAAAGTGAAAAAGCACCAGTCCTGAGTGGGTGGTTTGTTTTTTTTTTTTTGAGTGTGTGTGTGTACCAGCTGGTGCTGCTGTTGATAGGGAGAGGAGGGAAGCAAAGGGGAGGAAGGGGTATGTGTGTTTGTGTGTGCGTGCGTTTGCACAGGACTGGCAGGATGTCTTTTGCAAAAGCATCAGGGGAGGGGAGAGGAGAGGGGGAAGCTGCAATTCCCCACCCTCCGCCATGTCATTGTGGGATCCAGTTGGTAGGCAGGGGGTGGGGCCCCAGCTGCCAAGAGGGGGGAAGAAAAGATTCCCTTTCCCTAACATGATTCTGAACCGTTTTGGGTGGGGACAGCAGAGGGGTTGATAGCAATTTAAAGCAATTTAAAACCACTGAAGTGGGGACTGCCAGAATCCGTGTTTTAATTGCTTTTTATTTTTCATTTTTAAACCATTTTAAGAGGCATGAGTGGAAACCGGGCCATACAGTGGGATCCAATACTACCCACATTAAAACAGGTTTGCACAGTGCTTTTGTGCTAGGGAGCCAAGGTTTTATTCTTAATAATGTCATTTGGGCTCTGAGCTGGAATCTTGCCGAACTTCTTGATGTCTGCATCGGCCAAAGATGTGGGGAAAGTTCTGTTCTTCATCAAATTCATCAAAATGCAGAAGCTTCCCTACGAAGAGCTTTTTTAACTTTTGTTCTATTCCATAGCAAATCCTGGATTAAAAAAAAAAAAGAAATGCTACAGCAGCACCTAGAGAATACCTCATTCAATCCTGTTACCAATCTATTTCTATGAAAAGCAATTTCAAGAGTCACTGTGTGATCTTTAACCAGAGTCTTTCTAAAAACACTTCTTCAAAATACTGATAATACAGCAATGTATTGGTGACTTGTGCAGAGACTCCCTGGATTTGCTTAGATCAATAGAGCCATTTGGGTACCTGCAAAATGTTTAAAATTCAAGAATGAAGTGGGACAGACTGTTAGGATAGCAACCAAAACAGTCATTTTTAAAATGCAGCTTTCTTGGGCAGCTCAATTTATTGTTAACTGTGAGTGTGTCTTCACAGCACCCTTACTTCAGATTCAAAATGTTTTGAATCCTCGCAGTCCAGACGGCAGTTTGGCTTAACACGATTTCCACGTGTTAAATCACCCCAAAGCATTGTAAACAGGTCTCACTCCGGTTCGTGCGCTTGAAACGTTTTACATTTTTAACTGTGTGGACAGTACCGTTTTCAGGGATGAGATTCCGTGTTCAGGGTTTCCCTCCCCCAATCGCACTGTATCCAGTGGCTGTCCATATTCTGGGGACGTCATGTTTAGGGTTTCCCTCCCCCAATAGCTTGCTTCCAAAGATAGTGATTTCATTGAAAAAATCCACCCTCAAACAGCCACTATAAAACTCCAGTCATTAAAGCTACACTGTAGCCTCTAGGCACTTCACAAACTAACATTAACTAGAAGCTTACCTGATGTGTCCACACCAAGACCATACTCACCATTTCCTGTGCTGGGGTCATCTGAGGTACTGCGCAAACATGTCCCCAAACATGACTGCACGTGCGCAGAGCATCGTTGTCGTCATGACAATGGTGCTGTGATCAAAATGGTGGCAGCCTGTCAAGAGATCGGACATGCAACCGGACGCTAGTACAAGTGCAAACGATAGCACATGTTAATCTGTTCTGTACTTCTCCCGCCCAACGAACTGGAAGCTACATGCAGAAGTCTCCCTAGTCTGAGTCCACTTTCAGAGTCAGGCAACACATCAGCAAAGTAACTAGTCATTTTCTTTCCACTTTATCTAACCCAAAGATCGATTTCTGATAATCCTGAGAGAAAACAGTGCGACACATGGTTGATGTGTTCCCTCACTCTGAAAGTCTACTGAAGCTGGATTAAAACAGATGTGAATTCAACATTGATGAGAGGATAGGTTTTTAACAGACATCTTAAAAAAATACAGTTTCCCATACCCCATAAATACCCAAGAGGAAAGCATTCCAGAGTGTGAGTGCCACCACAAATAAAGCCTTGCTGCAAGGCACTGCAAGTTAACTTTCAGTAACTGTGAGCCAGTTTGGTCTAGTGGTTAGGGAGCCAGACTGTTTTCTGATTCCACACTCCTCGATGAAGCCAGCTGGGTGACCTTGGGCTAGTCACAGCTGTATCACCTTTGCTAGTCCTAACTTTCCTCCCTGTCAGCTTCGTGCCCCTTGGTTTAGTGTTGTATGATACATGGGGACGACCTTGCCAAACCCAATTTCACTTTCAATTTGGACCACATGCATGGGGACGTGGCCATAGAGACAGAGTTGGATTGCTGCTGGTGTACCATCCACCTAGAAATTTCCTTTCCTGAGCTGGTGGGGGCAGCCACTGACTGGGGAGTTCAGTCCTGACACACTGTTGTGTTTGAGTGATTTCAACTTTCATGCAGAGGATTCCCCCTCTGTGACTTCATGGCCCCTGTGATGGCCATGGGGCTGTCTAAGTCCAGCTTGGTCCCAACCTCTGTGGAAGATCATATCTTTGTCCTGGTGTTCGTTTTTAACAGTTTGGTTGGTGGACCATTGATAGATGGGCTTGCTGTTATCCCTTGGTCATTTTGGTTGTTTATGCGCTATTATTTTTATTTTGCTTGTAGTTTTCTATTTTCTACACCACCCTGACAGCAGGGTAAAGGGCAGTGTAGAAATCCTATGCAAATAAATAAAATGTACAACTGTGTGTGATGGAAATGCCTTCTGGTCATCTTATGTTTCCCCATTCCCCACATGTGGATGTAGGCCCTGCTGTGAGGAGAAGAAAGAACATAGGCACATAACTACAAGGAGAGAGTATAAACCCATGTCCACAAAACAACTTATCTTTATATGTTTTCAAAGGGATGTTTTTCTGTTACTTTCCCAACCACAAAAGCTCTTTGTTCCCGCTAGACATCTGTCTCTGAACTGAAGGCAAGCTTAATTAAAGCTCACATAGACACAAAATTCTACCTTCACAAACAATTTGGACTAACTGCATCTATAATCACCAGAGTCCAAGCTTGTTTAACAATGTGTTTCAGCTGGAAAGATTTGCCAGCCGTTCCCTCACATCTTAAAGAGCGAAGCGTTCCGATTTGCAGCTCATTTAGAGGAACACAATCTTTTCTTGGAAATTGCACTTTTATAGTGAAAGCAAGGCCTAATTTGAAAGGCTGCATATCCGAAGCTCCACCTGTACATCCTTGTTTTATATAAATATAATCAAATACCAGGAAGAAGAAGAGTTGGCTTTTCTACCCTGCTTTTCTCACCCAGTTAAGGGGACTCAAAGCAGCTGACAAAGCTTTCCATTCTTCTCCCCACAACTGACACCCTGTGAAGTAGATGGGGCTGTGAATGCTCAGAAGAGAGCTGCGACTAGCCCAAGGTCACCCAGCTGACTTCATGGGGGAGGGAGGGCAGAATCAAACCCGGTGTTCCCAGATAGGAGTCCAGCTCCCTAGCCACTAGACCAAACTGGCTCACAAAGTGTAGAGTAGCAAATGTTGTTGCTCTAGGGCCCTGCCGAGGCAGGGAGAATACACCGGTGTTACGGTATCGCTATAGTGGGGTTGCTTCACGTATCTGAGGCAACCCTACCATACTTCTACCATTTTCCCCTTTAAAAGCATTAGAAACTATTGATGGAAAACCCAGCACTAGTTGTGGGCTTTTCAGCAATTGTGCTTTTTTATCAACCTAGGCAGAGCTGCCATCATAGCTCTGTCTATTGGACATGGGACATCCATGATGCATGTGAGAATAAAATGCACCAAAACAGAGCTGGTCACTAGCTAGGACGTGGTAATTGTGAGGGAGGATTTCCCACATTGTCACCTTCTAGGAGATATCTGGCCTCCACTAGAGATCGCCTAAAGAATGTTGGACTACACCTTCCAGATATACTGCATGAGACTTTGGGCTTTGGATACAGTGAAAGGCCTAAACCCCTTCTGGTGCTTTTTTTCACACCCTGATGCAGAATAGAGAGGTTTCACTTCCTGCTAGACAGCCCTGTTCTCCATTGGAAAGAGTGTAGTAATCTGATGTAGGTGGACAAATCCTAGGCCAGGGTAAAGGTAGAATAGAACTGGGAGGCATACAGAGGGCAGCCTGCTCCTTGTTCCAATTTAGTTGGGAGGGGAGTTTCTGGTATCACACCAAACTGCATCACCAAAATGGGTCCCCCTGTGGCTCTGAAGTCAGGAAATTTCATCCTGGCTGCCAGAACCTTTACAGCAGCTCCCAAACTCCCATGTAGCACAAGGCAACGCAGTGCAGGGATTGTCCTGGAATAGGCCATCCAACTGTGGACGGCCTTGTTCTGGAAGAGTTAACAGCTGGAGCAGTCCAAGCCCAGTAAATACAGAAATGCCATTAAAGTGGATCTAAAAGCTCCCCTCCTCCAAATGTGGGTATACCTATTAGGATGTCAGATTAATTCATCTCACAAACTAGTCTTTCAGGTCCATTGTTGTTGTCTTTCTCATTACCTAAACAATCATTCCTTCAACAGCAGAGACTGGTGGAGACTGGTTTTTTTCAACTACGTTTCCCATGATACTCAGCGAAAAGGGGTACATATTAGGAATATGTACAAATGTTTTTGGGCATTCAGTTCAAAAACCCATATTCGTACGAATAGTTTTCATTCAAGCGTGGTAAAATTCTATTCAATAGGAATCTATTTGTACGTATTCATATGAACACTCAATACATATCTGATACGAATAGATATGTATCTGATACGAACAAATACATATGTGATACAAATAGATAAGTATCTGCTAGAAATAGACACGTATCTGAAGGAACACCTTCTCCCATACTGACCTGCCCGTGCCCTAAGATCTGGAGGAAAGGCCCTCCTGGTTGTCCCACCACCTTCAGCAGCAAGGCTGGTGGGCACTGGGGAGGGGGCCTTCTCGGTAATGGCCCCCAGGCTGTGGAATAGTCTCTCCTTCAAGGTGTGTCGGGCTCCTTCTCTCTTCATATTCAGGAAGAAAGTGAAGACACACCTCTTTACTCAGGCTTTTGGATAAATGTCAGCTATGCTATATGCTTCTATTATATATTGTTATATGACATGGTGGATTTTAAGGTTGTTTTCCCCCCAGAGACCTTCGGGTATAGGGCGGGATAGAAATATGAATAATAAAATAAATGATAAATAAATAAATATGTACCCAATATGTTTCCCCAGTTTAACAAATGTCTAAACCATTCATACGGATGTCCGGAAACATTCATATTAATTTGAATGTTAGCATACAAACATCGTTAACATTTGATTCAAGTTCAAATGTCCAAATTCGGCCAAATTTCGAATGCTACGAATATTTGTCCACATCCCTGGTGCACAAATCTCTGCTCAAATCACTGCTAGTCAAGGTTACAGGCTCACCTAATTCAAACCCTGACACCTTATGGTGAAGGGCAGGATAGAAATGGTCAGAAATTAATAATAAATAAATACACTAAACCCGGGGCCTTTCTGCACTTTGCTTCCCATTTGTGGGATGGAAAAAGTATATCCCCACCAATGTGCTCAAGCATTCACACTTGCGAATGCTAGTGCACACCAAAGCAACCTCCCATGCACCCAGACATTCACCTTCATCCGGTCACATGTCCAGGCACCGCCATCTTCTTTGTGCTGTCTGGTGCAACTGCACTCGCTGTCACTGTCACCAAGATGACTGTGACACGCTGTGCACATGCAGTCTCATTTGGGGTCACCTGACATGCCAGCACATTTGCTTAGTACATCAGCTGACCCCAGCACCTAGTAGAGGTGCAGATGCTCCCGCAGGTGGCCAACAAAGGAAAGCTTTGGGTCAGTTTTGGGGTGTGCATGGTGCACTGTTTCATGCACCACCATTAGTAGATGCCAGGGTAGCTTGTGAGAAAGCAGGAGACCTTACTGGGTTGAAAATACCTACTGCAAGTGCAAATTCTCCTTACTAGAAGCTACCCCAGCATGTACTAAGAGGCCTAGTGAGAATTGGCCTCAGGCAGGCTTCATCTAGGGTGTTTTTCCACTGACACTAGAAGTACCTAATACAGTAAGTACCCATTAATGGGTACTTCTAGTGACAGTGGGAAAACACCCCTAGTCACCCTAAACCCTTTCTGCAAGGTCTACATAGTCTGTACTAACATGCAGACAGCAGGACTGAATTCACACTTAGGCCTCTGGTATGCAATTGGGACAGCTCTGGTACAGAATATCTTCTGCAATTGCATACCAGAGGCTTAAATGCAAATTCAGCTCAGGTCCCTATTCCAAGATATAATCCAGAATAAGGCTCAGTACAGAAAGGGCCCTAGTTCCAGGCATCTTTAGCACTACCCTGCCCCAACTTTACTGCTGCTTATCTTTCCACATATGTCCTAGCAGTCTGTATACATACATATACAGAGGCATACATATCAAGCATCTCTTTACAGTGGTCTTGGCATATTCCAAAAGCTCGGACCCAGGAACCACAGAAGCACACATATGCCACAATGAAGACTTGTATTAGCCAGCAAGAATATTAACTAGACAACAATTAACATCAAAGGTATCCATTTGTGGTCGGGCCCCATCTCTGGAAAAATATTGTGTGGCCTTCCAAATTTAAAAAAAAAATAGAATCAGAATTTAAAGGGAAGGATAAATGGGCAAAAATAGAAAGGAAAATGCATAATCTTGAAAATAAAAGTATAATATGGAATAAGACAACAGTGAGACGTACTGAGAAATATGTGGACCTTTAAAAGAGGTAATGGAGGTGTGGAGAAAATATCAGCATAAATTAGTGCCACAGATATACGTTTGTTGCCTTTTTAGCAAGCAAGAGCGTACGTGGAACGCAAGAACATGGAGATCCTAATGGTACACATGCAGGTGTACACAAAAATAGAAAAGGTAGGGTTAACTGTAGGTTCCTTCATGTGTAGAACACCTCAGAAACATCGAAAGGAGAGGGAGATGTATCTATCCTTGTGGAATATGTATTCATCATAGATATCCTTGCTGGATTCAAACAGCAAATGGAAGATGGATGAGCAGAGAGATTTCCCTGTCACCTCTTTCAGAAAGACAAACAGCACAGCTAAGGGAAATGACTCCCCCAGTTATCTAAACTGTGGTGCTTTTTATGGGGAAATCTCAAAATCCCTGAAACTACCAAATTACATGTAGGGCTGAGATTTAGGGATAAGTGTGCCTTGTTTGGTTCCATCTGCATTTCTGATATCAGTGTCCAAAGGGCACAAAAGTCATGGTGGATGGGGCTCTGATGGGATCATTCCACAAATTAGGGAACACTGTTTGCCATGCAAATTTTTATTTGTTAAATTCATGTGCATCAGAAACAAAGCAGCTCAGGAGTGCCTCAGAGACAGTAGTAATTATTTATTTATTTATTATTATTTATATTTCTATCTGGCCCTATACCCAAAGGTCTCAGGGCGGGTAACCTTTAAAACAGCAAATTACAAGTCAGTATATATTAAAAAATAATAAAATACATAAAAACACTTTTGTAAGTGCTCCTTGTGTTCTCATCTCATCTCTAATCCACCTTTTCTAGCCTAGAGTGTTCATGAGGGTGGAGGGCAGAACAATCCCACCAGTGAACCACCTCTAAGCCGGCTCTAAGCTGCTGGTGCTTTTTCTAACTGGATGTGGGTACAGCCATAAACGTACAAAATGATTTCTTCTTCCCATCCTTTCCTGCAGTCTCCTGTGCATGAATGACTATAGTCTCACCACTAAGGGGTTGAGACCCTTTCTCCATTTAACTCAGTTAATCCTTAATAGCCAGATCTAGATTAGCCAGATCCAGATCAACCACAGGCAGGGGCATCTGCACTGATTACGCTTCAGAACAGCAAATGTATGCTAAAGAGTGCTGGCACAGATGTAGACCACATTTATCAGTCTAAGGGCCTTTTTCCACTAGGGCTTAGAATCCTTCTAAGACCTCATTGGTACCAATCAGAAAGGCCCGGTCCCCTCCTGGACCCCATTGAAGGCCCCATCTGCAAGGCCCTGTCCCCACGAGGGCAGGGGAAATCCAGATTTAATTGGCCCTTCAGGCCCTTAAACCTGGATTTCGTGTGGACCTGATTAAAGGTGTCCACAATGGGGTCTTCAGGCATCTTCAAGATCTGGATCTCCAGGAGGAGCCCATTTCAGAGATCCAGATCGTGAAGATCCAGATCTTTGGCTGTGCATGGAAAAGGGGGTACCACTAGCCACAGTTCAGATCTGGATGTACTGTACTTCTGTGCAGGCTAGATGTTGCACTGTCCGGAGGTGTTTACCACCCTGCCCAGAGGTTGGCTAATTGGATGCTAGCTGTGGTGCATGAAATCATGCTCTACAAGTGTGTTAATCTTTACCAAAGACTCACCTGAAGAGTCCAGTGGTGACCATTCACACCTCTGCTAGCCGGGGAGGTCATCGGAGCTCCTGAAGCGTGAAGGTACACACGCAGACAGCTCCGCTGACCTCCTGTCAGGACTGCACAGAGCATTAGTGTCATCATAGTGACAGCGCTGATGCACACAATGTCGTGGAGAGTGCTTTACTCAAGATGGCTGCACCCAGAAGAGGATCGGCCCAGGGATCGATCACAGGTAAGTGATTGATCACATGGGGGGTAGGCTAGCATTACTAGCGATTGCAAGTGTGAACGCTAGTCAGCGTTAGTTGATTGCACACCCATCCACGGGACCGGAAGGGCAGTGTGAAAACACCAGATACAGCTGATTTTGAGCTATGAATTGTTCTAAGAAGCCACTCTACAATCTTGGACTGCGGAAGGATAAATGGGAAATTTATGTCCTGTATAAAGGAACATCATAAAGCATTGTCCTATACAGGTCTGGCTACATCACACTCTTTAGATCATAACTTCAATGTCTTACAGCACTGGACATCCTTAAGTTTTGTCCAAACAATAAAACAGTACACTTTAAGAAAAAAGGAAGAAAGGAGAGAAAAAAAGCTAACATCCATTCTTTAGTTTCTGCCACTTTCTCTAAGTACAGAGTTTTCTATACAGAAGCAGAAAAATGCTCTAAATCACCCTCCTGAGTACATACAGTTTACTTCCTTTTTTGATATCATTGTGCTATTATTGCTTTCCTGGGCTGAAATGTAATCAACTTCTTTCCTTCCGACCTTAGTGTTTCCACCTTCTATTTCAAATAAGCTTCTGACATCAGTGCTACCTAGGCAAGATTAATATGACTTTCCTACTTAATATAAATCTTTTGATTTGTTGCCAAACAAAATGTTCTTCAGTATTGCTGTCTAACTGCAAGGGACAGTACTGTTTATCATGCTGCCCTGGAAGAGCCATTTATATCCAGCATTATAGCCTTTTGAATTTAGAAACCATAAAATATAAATGTGTTCCTATCAGCAACATGCATTAATTAAATTTATACTGTTGGCATTGCATCTAAAGTACATTTCATATTTACATCAGTATTTGTTTGTTTGTTTGCTTGTTAAATGAAAGAACAAAAAAGCAAGAAATGAAGTCTAAGAAGTACAGGGAGAAATATTAGAGGACAGGAAAAAGCAGGACTTGCTTACAGATACAGACACACAGACATAAAGCAGTGCTGGATGAATGAGTGCAGGAAAGGGGGGAAATGTAGGGAAAGATTTGTTTACCTTGAGCAATCTTCTTGCTTCCTCTGTGCAACTTTTAGGCAACCACACAGCTGCTGGATTTAACAGCACACATTGAGGGTGTGATTAGACATGCCTAAAGAGGTGCCTTCTAGATAAATTTGAGGCTGTAAGGATTAGAGGTGTGCACGAATGCAATTTTTGGGATTCGATTTGAATCGAATATCCAAAAATTCAATTCAGTTCAAATCTTTAAAATTCAAATTTACCCAAATTCGATTCAAGTTAAGCAAATTTGAATCTATCCGTTTGAATTTTTCATTCGACGTTGCACTTACGAATTTCGACAACATTTGTATCTGCCCATATGCAGCATTATGCATCCCATGCACATAATGTATGCATCCCATATTTATCCCATTTTCATCCCATACACATCCGTACAAATACTTAGAGAAGCGGGAAAGATGTATACGTGCAAGTACGCGTCGTGTATGAACCAGTACACATATGAATAATTTGAATAATTCAAACGAATAGGTTTGAAAATCCAAAATTCGTCCAAATGTTTACATTTGAATTTATGGACATTCAATTCAAATTCAAATTCGAATGTCAAAATTCAGACAAATTTGATTGAATTTTGAATGTCTTCAAATATTCGTGCATATTCCTAGTAAGGATAAACATTTTCTTCCTAAATTAGCCTTAGCCTGGGGATACATGTCTCTTTCTCATTCAGGGTTTAATGTCACCCAGAGTGACTCTTTCTTTTAGTTGAATTGGGCAAGAAGCTTCATGCGCACAGAAATGCAGCCAATCATAACATAAGAATAAATGCTGCCAGCAAGCAGCCAATCAGAAAAGCCAGGCAGATGGGTGGCCAGTCAGTGGTGAACATTCATTGTTAAGGAAGCCATTGCCAAACTTGGAGATGAAGAACACTGATGTGAGGCAAAATGAAGTAGGCTTACTCAGTTAACTGTTTCAATGCCATTTTTTGGTGTGTCTGTGGAAGGGGTGCCTTTTCCTAAGGAAGCAATTGAAAAAAGCCCTGTTTGATTGCACTCTAAGGGTGTTTCCGCACCTGCTGCCAAAAAACGAATTAAAAAAGATCCATTTTTCGGTGATCCATCCTCTGGAGGATCTGTCCCAAATAGGAACGGATCCAAAGGGGCCTCACATATCCGCACACATGCAGGGAGAATGGATCCTGAGGGATGGATCGACTGGGTGCTGTGTGGAAGCCACAGCAACCATTTGAAAAATCAGCTGACTTCCCGCGCCTCCGACGCTACCCCCGGAGCTGCGGGACTGGAGTAGTCAGCTGCCAGTCACCACGCTTTTCCTGCAACGTGGCACACAGGGGAGGGACTTCCAAGGCAGACAGTCCTGCTTCCACCCCTCCCAAGATGGCGGCTGCAGGGACATCCGTCCCTTCGCCTGTCCATGTGCTTAAGCATCCTGCTTCCACATGGATCCAGGTGAAGAAACAGATTGAAAACCTAATTTTTTAGGTCTTTGTTTAGATCCGGTTTTCGGCAGCGAGACCCGATTTAGAGATGGATCCTGCGCGCCGAAATGTGGAAGCGGCCACCTGGAAGGGTCCCTAAAGAGGTCTGCAATGCAGAAGGTAAGTACCCAAGGGCTTAAAATGTGTTCTGAATGGGTCGTTAAACTAGTTTCCATGGCCAGTGCAGAAACACCCTAAATGAATTGGAAAAGCCTAAAAACCCAGCACCAATGCACATTAGGGATGTGCACAAATGCATTTTTGCATTTGAATTCAAGTCAATTTGAATATTCTAATGCTCTATTTGATACGAAATTCAAAAATCCATTTTTTGGGAAATTTGTTCAAATCCAGATTATCTGGATCTGTATTTTTGAAAATCCGATTCAAATTGAATGATACGAATGTCGGCAACATTCGTATCCGGTTTTTGAATTCGCGTGCATCCCATTTTTGTCTCATTTGCATCACGTTTGCATCATGTTGTCATCCCATGTTATTAGCACAAATAGACCCGATATTCGGATGCAATATAAACAGATTTATTCAGTAGAATTATTCAAAAATCCATATCAAATTTTTGGATATTCAAAATTCGATCAAATTCAGAAATTTGGATTTTCAAAAATCCAATTCAAATTTGAATGTCAATATTCAGTGAATTAGAATCAGATTTTTAAATTTTTGAATATCCGTGCACATTCCTAATGCACATACCCTTGTTGATCGTGCCAAGAGAAAGGCAGTGGGGGCTACAGGCCATCCTTGGGTAGAGGTTCAGACCTGGGGAAGGGTCAAACAAGGACCCCTGTCGTTGGGGCAGCAAAAATGTATGAGTGAGCAGAAAGCATTTAAAGCCATTTTGGAGGGAAATATTTTGGATGGAAGATTCTATGTGGTGGTTGCTGGACCTGAGGGGAAACTATACTTCTTACCGAAAGAATGTAACCAATCAGACAAGATCAGTCTCATGGATAAGTAATGTCCCACGAGTCTCTTTTCCGCGATTACTACTACTACTGACATTCAGCTGTATTTTTACAGTTGTCCCTGGCTGATTCCCTTGGGTTAAATAATTGCTGAATGTTCATTTTTAACATCAAAACCAACTGCCCAGGAAAAGGATGCAACATCACGCTCTCCCAAGAAGCATTTCATTCACTGCTTCATCAAGCACTCATGTCTCTGAGCATGGATATGGTAAAGCATGGGGAGACATGGGGCACCTCTGTGGGGCGCCCACCCCAGGGCATCTCTTGCATGGAGACACTGGCATAGAATACTCTGTGCTTTCTGCACAGTTTATAGCCTTCTTTGTGCATAGTCTCCTCTGAGCTCACATAGGTTGTTTTCCCACTGTCAAAAAGTACCCATTTTTGCACCCATTTAGGACCCATTTGGGTGTGAGCCGGATGATCCCATTTCCACCACGGCACCCATTTGGGACCCGATTGTTTCCACTGCCGTTGGGGAAATCCAGATCTAATGGGTACATTTTGGCCTTTAATCTGGATTTTCTGTCAAATGGGGTCTACAATGGGGTCTTCTGACAGAAAATCCAGATTAAAGGGAGCCTGTTTCCACTGGAAACAGGCAGTGGGGTCCAAAGGAGGCTAGAGGGAGGGGATGCACCCATTGGAGCCCCCCCCCCACATTGGCTTCAAAGTGACTTCGAAGCCACTTTGAAGCCACTTTGAAGTGCCCCCAAAGTCACTTTGAAGCCACTAGGGGGTCAATCCGGATTCCCCACATGGGTGCAAAGCTGTTTCCACAGCAGGGGTGTTAGCACCCATTGCTAATGGATGCTTCACCTCCAGTGGAAACATATTGGGTGCTTCCCTTAATCCGGATCTACTAGATCCGGATTAAGGAATGTACCCATTCCTTAGATCCAGATCTTCTTAGATCCAGATCTAAGGGCTGCAGTGGAAAAACACCCATATACATGGCCACGGACTTGCCACTGCTTACAATTCATATTATAACATGGAATTAGGTGGAAGGAAGAGGAGGGGAAAGAGAAGAGGAGGAGGAGTGAAGAAGAGTAACAACATTGAGTTTTCCCCACCCTTTTGTATTTAGAGCAGGATCTATTAAATCTAGAGATAGCCTGTAGCAAAATTAAGAAGCGTATTTTCTCTTCTCACTCTGTCTGTTTTATCTCTGTCTTCTGGCCATTTCATCCTGAAGCTGCTGCCAGTAGCGCTAGATGTGGAACTAATGTGTTGCCAAAATGGTGAGGAAAAAAAAATACTTTGAAAAACAGCGAGAGCTATTAAATTATGCAATAGTCTCTTCTGCAATCCCCAAGAGATTTGACAGAAACCTTATTGCTTTTGTGAGTTTGGAAATGGAATGGATGAGGAAAGAAAGAAAGAAAGAAAGAAAGAAAGAAAGAAAGAAAGAAAGAAAGAAAGAAAGAAGACGTATTACAGTCACAGACCAGAAATAAAAATAGCTTTAGTTAATTAGAATAAAAAATTAAACTACAGTGCCTGACAAAAGTTCTGTCGCTTATCCATGTTGTTGAAACCAAAGCCTATAACCTGACTTAAAATTCATCCATTGGTTTTAAAAATGACTCATATGAAAGCTGAAACCCTCCCAAATGAGGTTTTTAAAAAGAAAATAAATTTACTTCACTGCTGAAATATTGATCATTTAATGAACACAGAAAGGTCAGATTTTGGCTAGACAAAAGTTTTGTCGCCCACAAAAAGTAATGGGAAAATCAAACAGATAATTCACTTCAAATACAAAGATATGTTTCATAACATTGGTGAATGAAGTTGTGGTGCTATTAGAGCCATATTTAATATTTTGTGTGACTTCCATGAGCCTGAAGGACTGCCTCCATGCGTTTCGGCAATGATTCATACAATTTATTGATGAAGTCATCAGGAATAGTAAAAATGCAGTTTTACATGCCTCCCAGAGTTCATCAAGATTCTTTGGTTTTGTCTTCCAAGCTTCCTCTTTCATCCTACCCCAAACATGCTCAATGATGTTCATATCTGGTGACTGGGCTGGCCAGTCCTGGAGCACCTTGATCTCCTTTGCCTTGAGGAACTGTGATGTAGAGATGATGTATGAGATGGAGCGCCATCCTGCTGCAAAATTTGACCCCTTTTATGATTGGGAATATAAGAGGTAGCTAATACGTCTTGATATTTTAGGCTATTGATATTGCCTTCCACCTTGCAAATGTTTTGCACACCCCTATACTGAATGTAACCCCAGACCATGATCTTTCCACCACCAAACTTAACTGTTTTCTGGGTATATCTTGGATCCATACGGGCTCCAGTAGGTCTCCTGCAGTATTTGCGGCAGCTGTGGATTCAACTGAAGATTCATCTGAAAAATCCACCTTCTGCCACTTTTCCAGCGTCCATCCGTTTAGTAGGCTGTGGGCCTTGGCAAATACCACACGGTTTTTTAATTGCCTTTTGTTTAGCGCTGGCTTCTGGGCACTGATTTGACCATGGAGGCCATTTCGAGACAGAATCCTACAAACTGTTCTAGTTGACACAGGGACTTCAGGTGACCAGGCCTGTTGGAGCTCTGCTGCAGTGGAAGAAGGGCTGGCTTTTGATTTTCGAACCAACAAACGTTCCTCCTGAGCAGTCATCTTGCGGGGTCTGCCAGACCTGGGCTTGTCAAAAACATCTCCAGTCTCTTCAAATCTTTTTTTAATTCTTTGTACTTGACGCTGAGACACATTAAAGGTGCCAGCCACCTCTGCAGAGGATCTGGTCTTCAGTCTCCTGATAATCAAGGCTTTGGTTGCAGGGTGGATTTTTAGCTTGTTGTCAGAGGACAAGTTGCAGTTCAAGTGAAGGTCTGGGGTGCTGGAGTTCTTTTTATACACACCCACTAATTATCTGATCAATTAGTGAGCACAGGTGATGCTGTAAACGAGGATTAGGTGCATTATATGACAAGGTGACAAAACTTTTGTCTAGCCAAAATCTGACCTTTATGTGTTCATTAAATGATCAATATTTCAGCAATGAAGCAAATTTATTTTCTTTTTAAAAACCTCATTTGGGAGAGTTTCAGCTTTCATATGAGTCATTTCTAAAACCAATGGATGAATTTTAAGTCAGGTTATAGGCTTTGGTTTCAACAACATGGATAAGCGACAGAACTTTTGTCAGGCACTGTAGATGGTAAGAACAGTTATGGAATACAGCAAAACAACCCAAAAACCAGAAGAAGTGAATTTGTAACCAGTTGTGAAAACCTACATTGTACCAAGAACAGTTAACTAGGGTTGTGCAAGAATATTTGAAATATTCATTATTCAATTGAATTCGGCCAAATTTGGACATGCATATTCGAATGAATGTCCAAACATCTGTTTTTTAATATTCAAGCGAATATGAATATTTTGAATCATTTATTTGAATCATTTTGACATTTGTATGTGTACGGATATGCACACATTACATACATATCTGTATGCATCTTACTTGTATCCGTATTCATCCGTACGGATACATACAGGCTAAAATTGGGATGCAAGAGGGATAAAATCAGAACGCGTACAGATGGGTAACAGATACATATGAATGTTGACATTCATATCATCCAATTTGTATTGAATATTCATACGAACTGATATTCATTCAGTTTATTTGTATACTGCCTTTCTAATAAATTACTCAAGGCGGTTTACAACTATGAAAAGTACAATCCAAAGTAATACAACATACATAAAAGAAATGGGTTTTTTAAAAATTAATGCATCAAATCTGTTCAAATTTTAATAAATTCATTTTTTCTATTTGTACAGATTCTTATTTTCTTATTTCTATTTTTATTTATATACCGCCTTTCCAAAAGGAACTTTTGCCCAAGGCGGTTTACAAATGGAGAAGAAAAAATACAAAGCAGAATACAATAATTACATCAAAGAAATATGGCAAATAAAATAAAAAACTTAAATCAAAAACAATTTTTTCTCCAAGGCAATTTACGTAAGTCAAAAATCATAACAAATTAAAACATTATATAATAGTTAAAAAAGAAAAAGTCTGGATGGAGGCTGCCCAGTCCTTTTCTCCCATTCCCTCCCTTAAGTATACTTGCAAGAGGGAGGGGCCGCAGAGAACGCTCGCAGTCCAACTTGGAGGCAGGTTGGAGGCGGCTTCTGACATTGAAACAATTCTGACATTGAAACATTCTATTTGAATCGAATGTTGAAAATTGCATTCATGCACACCCTTACAGTTGACTAATATAGAAGCTTCTAGCCTAGCAATCGACTTAACAATGGACAAAGGATACATGTAAAACCTCTGCATCTATTTCTGTCTTTGGGGACTGCAAGGGGATGAAGGCGGGCACATCCCAGTCTGGGCACTGGTGCACAGCCGGCAGTTAATCTATGATGAAGTACCAGGTGAATGGTACCAGGTCAGTTTGGTCTTGTGGTTAGAGGGCTGGACTCTTATATGAGTGTCTTCTGGTCCGATTCTGCACTCCTCCATGAGGCCAGCTGGGTAACCTTGGGCTAGTCACAGCTCTCTTTCTGAGCTTTCACAGCCTCACCTACCTCGCAAGGTGTCTGTTGCAGGGAGAAAAACAAAAAACTTTGTTAGCCGCTTTGAGCCCCCTTAATTGAGTGACAACTATTTCTCCTCCTCCTCCTCCTCCTCCTCCTCCTCCTCCTCCTCCTCCATGAAGCCAGCTGGGTGACCTTGGGCTAATCACAGCTCTGTTTCTGAGCTCTCACACCCCCACCTACCTCACAGGGTGTCTATGGGGGGAAGGGGAGAAGAACAGAAGGTTTGGCAGCTGTTTTGAGTCCCTGTAAGGGTGAGAAAAGTAGGGTATAAAAGCCAACTCTTCTTATTTAGGCATAGGTGCTCCTTCTTCATCTAAACCCCAATGAATCTTTGTCTTTCCTTATCTCATTTCACCCTTTGCCATTTGTGAAGGTGACAGGAATGCACACTAATTGGAGCTGAAGGACATCTGAAGGCAAGCCCCTCACCATAAAGACCTGCCTATGCCTTAAGATCTGCCAGTGAGACCCACTTGGCTGGGCCACCACCCTCAGTAGTTAATGGGGGGGGGGCACATGACAGGTTCTGCGAAACCCCCCAGATTGAAGCACAGTTCCTTATATTGTAGATGTCTGCTCAAAATGCACCTCTTCACCCTAGCCTTTGACCAAAGAAACAGCTTCTCCTTCATGTATTGTTATTGTCTGATGAGCTTATTTTTAATTTGATTTTACCAGTGGATTTAGCATAACTTGCCCTGAGATATTTAGATATAGGGCAAGATAAAAATACTGAATTAGGCAAGCAAACAAAACCCACACTCAGCTATAGTTGCTTCAGAGACTGGTTGGATTTCTGGCATCCAGATAGCTTTTGCTGCTTGTTTTCAATTATCAAAACATTAAGCTAAGCAGGTTAAAAGCATCACCAACCATTTGGGATGTTTCCAAAATACCAGCATCATTTCTGTCATCTTTCTGATTAATGCTACATTTTCCTGTAGCAAATCATCTTTTAAAAATGCACACTAGATGGTCTTCTTGGAGAATTACAGAGAAACTATCAGTTGAACAGATGGCTTTTTTCTCTCTCTCTGACTGCATCCAGACAGCATGGAAAAACCATTAGGTATCCCGGGTTTATGTTGAAGTTGCCATTACCAACATAGCCCTAGGATATCAGGATTATATCTCATGGTATTGCTATAAGGCAGCCCCTCTCAGGAAACTCTTCATTGAGCTTAATGGAGTGCCTTGTCAGGGCAATGAGGATAAGTAATTATGATATATACACAGACCTAATTTTACTCTTGTATATTTTGATTTTATTCTTCTATGGTTTTACCTTTGTATACTTGATATGGTCAAGCAACTCATTAATAAAGTTCATTCACTCATTCATTCTACAGTAAGAATAACTTTCAACCTTCCTTATCCCCCTGTTGACTTACTTGTCTGGATGCTGTTGCTGGGGGCTGCCATCTTGAAAACGGCAGTCACACATCTGTGGAGCCCAAAAATGGTTGCTACATATGTGCTTGTAGCAGCAGTCGTGCACTTCTGGGTATTTCGTACCATCAACATATCCAGATGTACACATCACAACACCATAGCAAAAGCAAAAACCAAACAAGGTTAGTGTCTGAGCTTGCCCAGTGCTGTTGCCCAGAGATGTCTGGACATCGAGCAATTATTCTGGTAGAGCTTTACTGCAGAATATTGCTAAATCTGAGGGCAACATTTCATCGCAGCCTCTCTCTCTCTCTTTCTGCGCTTACTTGTTAATCCAGATAAAGGAGCTGCTAAGTACAGTTGTCTACACGGGAGTAAAGTAGATAAACATGATCTACATCCATGCTAGCACTCTTTGGCACACATTTGGTGTCCTAAAGCTCATTCACCTTTGCCGGTAGCTAATCCAGGGGCCATTTTGCACTTGGCCCCGTAGTTTGCAATAGGGTAACATCTGAGCAGGCGCATCTGCACCTTGCAGGAGGCATTTCCAACCCAGAAACACCTCCTTCATTACTAGATGTTACCCCATCATCAACTAGCAGTGGTGCATGAAATTGTGCTCCACACGCATCCCAACCCTAACCTTTCCCATCCCGTTCCTTGCCTGCAGCGTTCAGTGCGCAACCATTTGCACCACTTCTGGTGTGAGGGGTCATCTGAGGTGCCGCGCAAGCTCACTGGCACCTCAGATGGCCCCAAGCGGGACTGCACACGAGTGGAGCGCCATTGTTGTCATGGGGATGGCAACAGAGCATGTGCAGTCACACCAGGTTCTGGAGACAAGATAGAGGCGCCCTGCCAACGGTCAGGCACACATCCGGACACAGGTAAGTCTCCAGGCGCATGCGGTGTAGTGTAACATGCACTAACATTCCCAAGTGTGAACACTAGTAGACGTAAGTCTGTCACAAAATTTTCCTGTCCAGTGGGCAGGAAGCCAAGTGCAAAAGCACCCCCGATCTACCTAATATGGATCTAGCTAATAGGCTTCTCTCTTTCTCTCTTTTTCACTTCAACAAAGGAGAGAGCCTTTTCTGTGATGGCCCCCAGACTATAGAATAGCCTCCCCCTCGAGGTGCGTCATGCCCCCTCCTTATATACATTTAGGAGGGCAGTGAAGACACACCTCTTTACCCTGGCCTTTGGCTAAGCTGTTTATGTTCCCTCTCAGTACAGACACTATTATTTTAAACATATTGTATACTGTTTTATATTTGTTGAACTTTTAATGTCTTTTAATGTATATTCTATTTTAATCTGTTGTAACCCGCCCAGAGACCTTTGGGTATGGGGCGGGATATAAATGTAAATAATAAATAAATAAATAATAAACAAATCATTTTCCCCTGCAAACCATTTTCATAAAGAATAGATTATCATTCACATTGCCACCATAGGTGTATCTTGTATAAGAAGCTGTATCGTCTGAAACTGATATCATTCATTATAATCATTTCCAAGTGAAGAAAATGTGGGGAAAGAGTTTCTTAGAAACTTTCAGATTTTTAGGACAACGTTCCTTAAATGGTAGTATGTTTGGGGGGGGGTTAAAGTCAGAGTGACCTAATTTCCCCATTACTGATGAAAACGTAAGCAAGATGTGTTAATTAACAATCACACTTGCAATGAAAAGGTGACAGAAGCTGTAGGGACCTGTTTCCTTCTCTTTTCCCATGTGTAGGTTTCCAATGCCACCTACTGGGCAAAGCAGAAGGTTTAGTGCTAACTGTACAAGTCTGATTTTTAAAATCCTTAGCATGTTGGTAATATTATCAACCATTTTTATTTTTTCCTTCAATGGGATCACATTCAATGGAGCTGGTTTTGTTTGTGGCCCTGCGCAGCTTCCAATCATCAAGTCTGACGGACTGGAAGCGGTTTTGCAGGGACGGCTAAGTATATTGCAAGCCTGGATGCAGCTGAAGATCTCTCTGCGCAGAGTTGGCGACAACTTCCAGTCCAGTGAGTAGAGAGGGCCTGTCACGCTCGGCCATTTTCTGGAGTATATCTCAGGACAGGGGTCTGTTGACCGCATGTTAACACAGACTCTGGCAGGCCTTACCTGGGGCCTCCTGTAGCCTGCACTAGCATGTGGACAGCAGGCTCCGATTCTAGGATATATTCCAGAATAGAGCCAAGTGCAAATAGAGACTCAATGGATAAGAGAATCGTCGTTCTCCAACACTGGCCATAGCCAAGTCTTCACTCAAAAAGCAAAACCAAAGAGTGAATGTTATTTTATTGTATTAGCGTTTTAGTTTCAATAATTTATTGTGCTTTCAATAATCAATAACAATTTAGTTTCAATGAGTCGTTTCATGGGTGGTATACAATTTTGCAATTTATTTATTATTTTACTATGCTACAAAGGGGCCAAAACTAGTCACGTGGATTTTGGGAGGGAAAGAGAAGGCAAATTTTCCTAAACTCTGGACTTATCCTTATTATATCAAGAGTTGAAACCTGGTAAAATTCAACCTGTGGCATTATTATCTTCCTTGGCAAGAAACCTGTCTTCTCTGCTCTTTCACCCGACAAGTTAGAAACATTAAACATTCAGACCTGGTATAATAGAGTAGTAGAACATGCAATAAATGAGCTTATTACCTCTCAATACTGGAAATATAAAAATAGAAAAGAATGATATTTATTTACTTATTGTGAGGAATGTTCTCGAGGACAGTGTGTTTGCCAAGAGACATGATAAGAGGGCTTCAAAGAGTAACTCGTCTAAACCAGTCAGCTATGGACTTTTTATGTTTTACTGCGCCTGTCAGAGAAATCTGATATGTACTTCTCCTGTACTTGGAAGGCGTTAACGGGAAAACTGTAATCACCGGCCGGGATTTATTTATTTATTTTATTTATTATTTGCATTTCTATCCCGCCCCATACCCAAAATAATGTGTTGTAGAACCTGGAAACTGGTATATTCACATGTAACATTAAACTCCAGATAAACATTACAAATGTAGGAAAGAATGCATTTCTTCCTTCTGTAAGAGGACCGAGATTGTTCTCTTGAGCATGCCAAACAGCATGGGGTACTTCAGATATTATGCAATTGGCATGCACTTTTGTTTTGAATCTGCTTGAGGAGGAAATTGTTGGCTAATGCTGTGGAAATTTTGATTTTGTGATAGGCTGCTTCTATATGCCTTGAAACAAGATAACTCCAGGTATGTGAAGGATGTACAAAATTAACTTTGGAAATCTGCAGGAACCTATTTTGACACATTTCTACTCCATGTGGATGGGAAAAGATTCTGGAGGGATCTGTACTATTTACAATATTTTTTGATTGAGAAAAATGCATTAGATCTCATCTGATATCACAGATTTCGTATGTACAAGAACAACATTATGTAATTGTGTTGCTCTGTACTAGTTCAGAATTCCAAACTTTTCTTAGGCTACACCCTAATATAATAATGTGGAGGTTCGAAGTTTGTCTTGACGGGGTTATGGAAAGTGAACTCCTATGCTGCAGCATACAAAATAAAAAAGGAATCTTTTTCGCTGACCCATCTGCTTATTAAGAAACGAATATGAATAGCATTTGCTGATAGGGCGGCAACTTGTTTTCATAGTGGTCTGGAATTTTCCTAACACTTATTATTTATTTCTTTATTTCCATTTCTATCCTGCCCTATGCCTGAAGGTCTCTGGGCGGGTGACAACGAATCTGTGTTTCTAGAAGTTTGGAAACTGTTGTTAGACTTCCTAACATATAATATGGAGGAACTAACATCATCAGAAAATGCCATAAAATTTTTGTTGATATGATAGAAATATTATATAGTAATACTATAAGATATGCATGTCCCATGTAAATTATAATCAGTGCCAATTCAAGATTCATACCATTTCACATCTCACCTGTAACTCAAGTTTTGAAATAGTATTGTTTATTAGTTTATTTCAATAAAATATATGTAAATTTGCGCATTAAATTGTAAATGGTAAATGTAATTAATAAAACTTTCTTGCATTAAAAAGAAGAAGAAGAAGAAGAGTTGAAACTTGGTGAAATTCACCCTGCGGCATTATTCTCTTCCTTGGCAAGAAATGCATCCTCTTTGCTCTTGAGCGACTTCATTTGCAGTTGCCGCCATCTCAGCAGGAAAAAAGGGGCAACAGCGCTATCGTGTGGTCGCAAAGGTTGATTATTGAAATATCCTTGCAATATTTCCAACATGCTAGAATGATAATAAATAAATTGTTCCCGAAATAGAGGGAGGGAGAGGATGATGCATGTAGATTTATATAGGGATTTGCTTTCTACTCTCTCTGCAGAACCAGACAGGAGCAATTTGGTCTCCATGCATCACCTTTTAGCCACCAAGCTGCTGAAAACTGTAGCCTCCAAGGCAAACAATTTTGCAGACTCTGAGAAAAATGCGTATTCCAGTCCCCTGCCTTTTTGTTTGAGGCGGAATGAGACTGGAATGGAGGAAAGCGGGTGCCTGTCCACATTCACGCTTCGATTCCGCATTTTTCCACTCTCTCTAAAAAAAAATCTTTTAAAGCGAAGCCGGAAGTTGAGAGCAAGCTTAGAGGTCTACATTATGAGCTCTATGGTCTCTTATTCTCTCTTCGGACTGGGAGCGAGACGCTGAAAGACATGGGCGAAGGGCGGGGGGGTTCCGTGAGGTCCTGTTTCGCGGGTGCTCTGGCGCCTCTGCCCAATCCCATTACGCCATCGGGTGACGGCGAGAGGTGATTGGTGGGAGGAGAAAAAGAGTGACCAATCTCTGGGGACGACCCGGGAGGAGGTGGGTCTCAAAGGGAACGCCGCTATCAATTGTATGGTGCCCGCCTCCTCCTTATTTTGGGCGCGTAATAGCGGTCGGTGGCGGCCCAGGTAGGGGGGGATTGTGGGGGGGGGAATTTAGGGGACAAATACAGGTTGGCGGCGGGAGGAGACCTGAGCTGCTGGGTGGGCAAGTGGGGCGGAGTTCTCCACTTTCTAGGTTTGAATGCTGAGACTTTTCTGGAAAAGGAAACGCATTTAATAAACAACCCAAAACTGCAGGGCTTTAATGCCTGTAAGTAGCAGCCATGGAAAGGAGTGCCTCTGAGCATGCACAGAGAACTTTATAAGGTACATGTGAGGGAATCCAGGAGAAACATTATCCAGGTCAGAGAATCCTGAGGATACAGTCAGTTTGGTCCATGGGTTCGGGAGCCGGACTCTTGATCTGGGAGTACCGGGTTCGATTCCATCCTCCCCCATGAAGCCAGCTGGGTGACCTTGGGCGAGTCACAGCTCTCTTCTCACAGCCCCACCTACTTCACAGGGAGAAGGATAGAAAAGCTTCGTCAGCCGCTTTGAATGCCCTTAAATGGCTGAGAAAGCGGGGTAGAAAAGCCAACTCTTCTTCCTCCGCAAAGCCAGCTGGGTGACCGTGGGCTAGTCACAGCTCTCCTCTGAGCTCTCACAGCTCCACCTACCTTACAGGTTATTCTGTTGCGGAGAGAAGAACAGAAGGTTTGTCAGCCGCTGTGAGTCCCCTTGAATGGGTGAGAAAAGCGGGGTAGAAAATCCACTTTTTCCTCCATAAAGCCAGCTGGGTGACCTTGGGCTAGTCGCAGCTCTCCTCTGAGCTCTCACAGCCCCCACTACCTCACAGGGTGTTCTGTTGTGGGGAGAACAGAAGCTTTGTCAGCCGCTTTGAGTCCCCTTAAATAGGTGGGAAAAGTGGGGTAGAAGAGCCAATTCTTCTTCTTCAACAGAGCGCAACACTGCTTGGAAAAAATGGAGTCTTTGGCTGTGAAATCTTTATTAAAACAGATAAACAGCACTTCTGGGGTTTTTTGCAAACTCTGTTTGGCCATAGCAGGGGACTGACTCTGAAAATAAAATAGAAAAAAACAACAACATAGGAAGTTCTTTAAAAAAAAAAACGTGCTGCTTTGGCCGGCAGCAGCATTTCAGGCCTATTCTGACTTGCGTAGGTTTTAATCAAGGCAATTATTTTCCCATTAAGTAATCTGATCTTTCCCTTCTTGTATCCTGTGCCAAAAGATGCTGAGGTGCGGCAGGAGCAATTGGTTTGGTAAATTAATTACAATGAGGTCATTTTTTCCCCTTTACATCACTTTTTTTAACTAAAAGGAATGCCAAAGTAATTTGCATGTGATCAGTAACAGAATTCCTTCATGCAACTCTACAATGTGAATTCCATAAATAAAAATATTGGAATGGCCAACTTTGCCTATATCTTGGGCAAACGTACCTGTTACTGAGCACTGGGCAGCAGGCCCATCTGCACTCCACTGCTTCCCAGAGTAATCTCGCTTTGAATTGGTGAGAAGCAGGGCACAGCTTGGCCAGGACAGTCTTTCTGTCTCCTGTATAGCAGCTTCTGCGCCCTCTTTCATGTGGGGTCAGTGCCTGGGCTTGGCGAAGCGATTGCGTAGCCAGATCACCGTGGCAGCATGCCTCAGCCATTGCAGTGGCAATCTAGCCTGCCTGCCTGCCTTGCACGTTCTCACTTCAAGCACTCCTGGCTCAGTGTGGGACTTTTATCGTCATTTTATGAAATGCCAATTGCTCCCACTGTAGTGTTTTTTTAACGGCTTAGTATGGTATTGTTATACCAAGTTGGTAAGTGCAAAAAAAGGTCCATTATGTGGGCAACAGAACTTAAGACGATGGGTGTTTTTCCACTGTCACTAAAAGTACCCATTAAGTACCCATTAATGGGTACGTAATGGCATTTTTGTACCCATTAATGCAGTGATGGCTAACCTTTTGAGCTCAGTGTGTCAAAATTCGCAAGAAAACCTAGCTTAACTCGGGTGCTGTGTCACATCTAGAAATATCCATAATTTTGTGATATTTGTAGCTCTAGTATATATGTATATATGTATTTTATTAAAAGCAAAAACAAATAATTCTTTACATTTGCTAAATCTTCAATTGAAAGTTGATATTTCATACACTTCAAGAACAAGCATGCACTACATGCCCAGGGCTTGGCGTGTCACCTGTGACACGCGTGTCATAGGTTGGCCATCACTGCATTAATGGGTACTTAATGGGTACTCCTAGTGACAGTGGAAAAACTCCCATTGTGTTCTAGGCACCTGGGGATTCCTCAGATGTTTTCCAGTAGCTTTCCAGTGAGATGTTTTCTGCTGATGGGCAAGCTTTCTTGAAATCAACTTACTAACTGGTTTATATACATATATACTTGCACAGTATATAGAAATAGTATGTTATTTGTTTGTTTATATCTTCTCTAGCAAGAGTCATTTTCTGGAGTGCTTTTACACTTTTGCTGTGTGGCAAATGAAACAATGCACAGTCCTTTCAGAATCATATGTTCACAATTTGTGCATTTACAAACATTTGTTAGCTTATTTATCTTGGGTCAGAAGACAGGAATGAAATGAAACAAATGTAGTTCAGAGTTGTGCAGGGGCCTTAGCAGATTTCAGATTGGACAAATACCTAAAGATGTTCCTCTTTCTGCAACATAAAACGGGTTATTTAGCTGTCTGACAGATACGGCAACCAGCAATAGTTAACAGAGTGATTCTGACGCTGTTTCAAAACATTGCTTGTAAAAGTGCTGCTCGTGTTACAAAATAAAGTGTTATAAGTTTTTAAATATACATATTCATCTCACAATATCTGATTTTATTATTAAGTCTAGATTGTGTAAGAGCACTGGGTTCTTCACCTTTCTTTATAACAAAAGATGTAGGTAAAAATAGCTAACTCATTTTTGGGGATCTTTTTATTTCTTAGTAAGCCTTAATGGAAACAAATTCTGTGAGCAGAAGATATGAAACAAGGGGAAATGCAAAAGCAAAAGAACCACTAACCAAATCTCGAGTTGACTGGAGGCTGACAAAGAGCCAGAGGCTACTTGATGATAGTGAGGAGGAGGAGGAGGAGGAAGAAGAAATCTCATCAGCATCAGAAAAAGATTGTGAAACCAGTTCAGAAGGAGATTTGAATGAAGAAAGGAGTGAAGATGTGGCAGTACCTAACACAGGTAAAAATGAAGCTGCAATTAACCTTCCCAGTCCTGAGCCAGGTGAGGATAATCCAGGTGTAGACTACACGGATGAAGAAAACATCAGCATTAGGAAGCGGAAGAGGTCTCACACGTTGGTCATGTACGACAGTGACGACAGCGATGACAGTGATATTGTTCGGAAAGTGTTTTCTAAACGCAGTTGTATAATAGATGAGGAAGATGCACCAGTCAAACAGGAGCAGCAGAAGTCATTTGAAGAAGAAGAAAGAACCAGAAAGCAAAAGAGGAAAAATAAATTACAAGAACTGTCCCGCCGGCGATCTCTTAGCACTTCTACCTTCAGTGAATTTCATGAGGTAACAACGGCATTCTTTTGCAGGGTCCACAAATCTGTACTTACGAGTCTTGTTACTGTTGGGTACCACTGAATCATGGCCGACTCCTGGTTCCCTGCAGTTTTCTTGGCAGAGACACAGAAGTGGTTTCCAGTGCCTGCTTCTGGGGAGAGGCTGGGAGTTGAACCAGCAATTTTCCAGGCGGTTTGTTCTGCTACTGAGCTCTCGCCACTTCCAGTCTGCATGGGCACTTTTATACAGTTTTCTTGGCAGAGATACAGAAGTGGTTCTCTGTTGCCACATCCAGGGAGAGGCTGGAGATTGAAGCAGCGGTCCTCTGCTTCCCAGGCAGTTTGCTGTAACACTGGGCTACAGCCACTCCCATACACCATGGGCGCCTTTATGCAGTTTTCTTGGCAGAGATAGAGAAGTGGTTACCCATTACCAACTTCCAGGTAGAGGCTGGGATTGAATTGGCAACCCCCTGCTTTCCCGGCACTTTGATCTACCACTGAGCTTCAGCCATTTGAATCTTGTTAGGAAGCATTAAAGGTCAAGGACTGGAAGGAATACATCACTGTCATATTAATAGACCCCCCACAGCACATTCCTTTCCCTGACCTGTAGAGTTTTTATTTTATTTATTTATTATTTCCGTTTCTATCCCGCCCTATACCCGAAGGTCTCAGGGCGGATAACAGCATTTAAAACCCAGTACATTAAAACAGTGAACAGTCTATGTTAATTGTTTGGTTGCAAATAACAACCAGTGGGTACAGGTGAGAAAGGAAAAGTGTTCCCGTTTAGCCGAAGGCCAGGGCAAAGTGGTGCGTCTTCACTGCCTTCTTGAACATATACAGTGAAGGAGCCTTTTGTACCAACCTTGTGAAAACAGGGTGGTGATGTGTCCAAAGCTTGTGAGCCAGTTTGGTCTAGTGGTTAGGGAGCTGGACTCTTATCTGGGAATATCGGGTTCGATTCCACCCTCCCCCAGGAAACCAGGACAAAGTCACTCAAAATTCCTAGGTGATTAGATATCACAATTGGGAATAGCCTAAACGAGGCGTCCAGAGAACTGTCTGGTCCAATTTGCTTGGATCAGTTTCAGTTATTGCAGCCTGAGGATGTGAACAAGCTACTTCTGGGCGTGCAGCCAATAATGTGCTCTCTGGATCCATGCCCCTCCTGGCTAATAAAAGTTATCTGGCAAGGTATGGCCAGATGGATCCAGGAAGTAGCGAATGACTCTCTGAGGAATGGAGTGGTTCCACTAGTCCTGAAACAGGCTGTGACGCGCCTCCTCCTGAAGAGGGCCTCCCTGGATCCAGAAGATCTGAACAACTATCATCCAGTGGCTAACATACTTTTTCTAGGCAAGGTTCTAGAGAGGGCTGCGCTATTCAACTGCAGGCATGCTTGGAAGAAGCAGATTATCTAGACCCATTCCAATCTGGCTTCAGACCCGGTCATGGCACAGAAACCGTCTTGGCTGCCCTGGTTGTTGACCTCCTGGAAAGGCTACAGAGTTCAGGAGTTGGAGGCAATGCTTTACATTGGTTCCACTCTTATCTCCAAAGCCAATCTCAGATAGTGGCTGTGGGAGATACTGATTCGACACCCTGGGAACTCACTTGTGGGGTTCCTCAGGGGTTGACCTTAATCTCCCATGCTATTTAACATCTACGTGAAGCCGATGGGAGAGGCCATCAGGAGATTTGGAGTGAGGTGTTAGCAGTGTGCAGATAATACCCAGCTCTATCTCTCTGTACCATCTGAATCAGGAGAGGCGGTTGAAGTGCTTGACAGGTGTCTGGAAGTGGTAATGGGCTGGATGAGGGCCAATAAATTGAAGCTGAATCCAGACAAGACAGAGGTGCTGTGTGTCGCAGGGTCTCGGGTCCATGTAGTTGGGAGACACCCTGTCCTTGATGGGGTAGCAATGCCCTGGATGGGACAGGTGTGTAACTTGGGGTACTCCTGGACTCTGCACTAATGCTTGAAACCCAGGTGGAGGCCGTGGCCAGGAGTGCCTACTCCCAGCTACGGCTGGTGTGTTAACTGAAGCCTTTTTTGGACAGAGACGACTTGCCCACTGTTATCCATGCTCTGGTGACCTCTAGACTGGACGACTGTAATACACTCTATATGGGGCTGCCCTTGAAGACAGTTTGGAAGTTGCAGCTAGTGAAAAATGTAGCCGCTAGAGTGCTGACTGGAACATCTAGCCGGATGCACATCACACCGGTATTAAAAGGGTTGCATTGGCTGCCAATTTGCTACCAAGCCCAATGCAAGGTGTTAACTCTGATGTACAAGGCCCTAAATGACTTGGGCCCCAAATATCTAAAGGAACGCCTTCTTCCATACCGACCTGCCCATGCCTTGAGATCTGGAGCTGAGGCCCTCCTGTGGTTTTCTCACTGCCCTCAGTAGTGAAACGGGTGGGCACCCGGGAAAGCGCCTTCTTGGCAGTGGCCCCCAGGCTATGGAATAGTCTCCCCCTTGGGGTGTGTCATGCCCCTTCTCTGTATATATTCACGAAGGCAGTGAAGACGGACCTCTTTGCCCTGGCCTTTGGCTGATGGGATTATATTCCCCCCAATGGCAGATACTATTATTTTAGTATTTTAATATGCTGAATCTTTTAAATGTTTTAATGTATATCATTGGTTTTAATTTGTTGTTTTAAAGGTTGTTTCCTGCCCTGAGACCTTCAGGTATAGGGCAGGATATAAATATAAATAAATAATTAGCATTGCTCGGCATTACCTTTAAGAGCAGGCATTTGAAATTAGACTGTAATGATGATGATGTATATACAGGGAACAATTTTTACCCCCCAAATTATTACAGAATTTAAATATGTCTGTTCTTAATGTCACTAGGATTCTGAAGACGATGAGATCATCCATTCTGCTCTCACGTCAACAGAAAGCAGTGACACAACTGAATGTGACAGCATGAAGGATTTCATAGTTGATGAAGAGGAAAGGGAGGAAGCAGAAGAAGATGAACAGCAGCTACAAAGAGGAAAAGGGAGCACTTTGTTGGAGAAGCACATTCCACATTGTAAGGTTACTAGACAATGCTATTGTGATTGAAGGAAGGCCCTTTCTGTCTTACTCAGGATTATATCTTGGAATTGGGGCTTGCCATCCAGATTCTGGTGCAGACTACAGTAGGCCCTGGGCGTGACCTGCTGTAGTCTGCACCAGAATGCAGGTGCATGGGAGGTCCCTGGAATAAGGCCCAGTGCAGAAAGGGCTGAAATTTATATGCCAAGCTAAATGTTTCTGTGTAATCTGAATTGTATATGAAATGTTTGGTTATTTGCATTTTCCTCCAAATCTTGATTTTTGAATTTCCTTTCGAAACTTCCTTCTCAAAATATGCTGCTTTTTTGGCAAATTTGGTCAGAAATGCGCTGCAGAAAGGGAGACCATAAGGATGGTCAATGGATGCTAGGGTCCTCCTGCTAGAAACTAAGGCTGCATCCGCACGGCATCGTTATCTCGAATTCAAAACGTTTTGAGTTCTCCCAGTTCAGACGGCAGTTCAGCTTAACACGCTATTTCCGTGTTAAACCACGTTAAAACGTTTTGAAATAAATCCTGATTTCAACAGGTCTCACTCCGAATCGTGCGTCGATACGTGTTTCCTTTTTAACTGTGTGGACAGTACCGTGTTAAGGGATGAGATTCCGTGTTCAGGGTGTCCCTCCCCCAATCGCACTGTATCCAATGACTGTCCGTATGCTGGGCACGTCATTGGGGGGGGGGGGTTTCCCTGCCTGATCTGAAGCAAAACAGCAGCAGCAGCAGCAAGTAAAGCCCCATTCCTTTAAACATTAATGCTTCCCCTCCTTTCTCTTGCAAGCCTGAACTTCTTGGAGCAGCCTTCACAGAGGAGCGCTACAGTGTAGCAAGAAAGCCACTTCCCTCCCGATTAACAATGTTGCAAATTTGCACAATTTCAGAAGTTCAAACCTTTGAAAGTGAAAGGAGGGGAAGCAGCTGAGATTCTGTATTAATGTTTAAAGGAATGGGGCTTTACTTGCTGCTGCTGCTGCTGTGTGCTCTGAGCAATGAAAAAGCCCCTCACTCCCCTCCAGCCCAACTTCTCGGCGCGAGGGAAGCACGGGTGGGAAAGGGGGATCCAGACTTCTTGGATGGGGGTGATGAGGGAAGAGCACAAAGCTGGAAGAAAAGGGGGAGGGAAAGGTGGTGCAGAGGAAAGGAGGTGGAGAGCTGCACAGCCATGAAGGAGAGGTCTGATCTCTGTTACTTTGAACTAAGTGAGAGGGGCTGATCCTGGGAGGGAACATCAATGGGGTGGGCACTATCCTGACTGGCAATGGGCAGGGAGGACTTGCCATGTGGCCTCCAAAGATTGAATCCGAGATAAGGTTGCCGGCGGGATGCCCTTGACACGGATCAAGTTGAAAGTCGGTGGAGACAGTTTCGTTCCGGTTCAGTTATTTCGGTTTTGTTAAACCGAATTAAGGCATGCCGTGCGGATGCAGCCTAAGAAGAACAGAAATTGTGAGGCTGTGAAATGAGGACCTAATTCCTGGCTCGAAGATTGGTTACAGGCCTGTGACAGGAGATCAATATCCCCCCTTACCCCCTGCTCGTGGGTTACTCAGCCGCTGTCTAGAGGTAGCCTTGGTAGCCTCAACCACCACCTTATCCTGGCCTCCACTTAAAAATATTTAAACTCTTCTCATTCTTGTAATTTCTGTTTTGTTGGAAAGCATTTTAATAGGCAGCGACTTGAATTGCATTTTTAGTAATTAGGTAACCTGACCTGGAACAGTTTGCTTTAGGGCAGGAAATAAATACAAATAAAATATCAATTAGGTTAGAGAATTGTGTTTGAAGCTGCACTTGCTATTATGCTGGTCTAGGTAACAAATTAGATTATTAGAGTCGTCTAAATTGCAGCCATTTTTCGAAAGATTAAATATTTGTTTCGGAAATATAAGATAGTAGGGATGTGCTGAACCAATTCAGTATGAACTAGGTTTGTGCCAAATGGGTGTGTGTGTGTGTGTGTTAGTGTGTGTGTAATCATAGGGTGTTTTTCTACTGTCACTAGAAGTACCCATTAAGTACCCATTAATGGGTACTAAATGGCATTTTTGTACCCGTTAATGGGTACTTAATAGGTACTTCTAGTGACAGTAGAAAAACACCCATAGTGTTCACTATTGGACCACTAAAGGGTTGAGGTTCATCCCAAAAGTGAACTGAAGGGGGGAGGGATTACACACACACACACACACACACACACACACACACACACACACACACACACTTATACACACACACACACACAATGCACCACACTGTCTCCCTTTCCAAACTCTCTTTCCTCGTCTCCGAGCTGTACCTTGTCACCCTCGTTTTCCCCATCGCATCCTCTGCCAATTCCCCCACCCCCCAATCCTGTCTAGATATTACCGCTTGGCATACAACCTTGGAAAGACCACAGCCTGGCCACCGTGCTGCCTTCTAAGTATTCTGGAACAGAGGATTAAAAGTCCTTCCAGAAGCCCTAGTACACAAGCATGCACGCACTCACTTTCTGCAAAGTCTTGAACACAGTTGGTCACGTTCAAGGCCTTGCAGGAACTGGATGAACCCCTATCCACACACTGACCATCTGGGAGGCCTAGGACATAGCAGGCCAGTCAGGCCGTAGTCTTTCCAAGACCGTGTGGCCAGTGACAGTGGAACACTGTGGGCTAGGGACATGCACAAATACTTGTAACATTTGATATTCGCATGAATTTGTACTAATTTGGACATTCGTATAGGAATCTAATGTTACAATATCTGTACATTGACATTCATATTCGTACAAATGTTTCCGAACATTCATATGAATGCTTCAAAACATTCGGGAACCGGGGAGGTGGGAAAGTGGCTGCGACGGTCACATCTGCAACGGATCCAGAGTGCATTCGACATGGATTGAGAGCGGATTCAAAGTGGATTCAGGGCAGATTTGACACTTTCAGAGCAGATAAATACGTATCCAATGCATATGCATTTGTATTGGATATTCATATGAATTTATGCAAATACATTTGTATCGAACAGAATCCTACCACATTCGAAGGGGATCTATTTGAACCAGCATGCATTTTCTTGTATTCGATTCCACACAAATCGAATGCAAAAAAGCTCATTCGTGCACATCCCTTCCATGCGCCATGGGGAGCAAGCAGGAGCAAAGAAAGACAAGGATATACAAAGTTTTTGGAATAGAGGCAATGAGGGTGAGGATTTATGGGTGTTTTTCCACTGTCACTAAAAGTACCCATTAAGTACCCATTAATGGGTACAAAAATGCTATTACGTACCCATTTATGGGTACTTAATGGGTACTTTTAGTGACAGTGGAAAAACACCCTATATGTACATTTGATAGTAGTACTAAAAAGTGAGTTACCAAATGGCTGTTGACAACTACAAATACCTTAGGGGTGTGAGCCAGTTTGGTCTAGTGGTTAGGGAGCCGGACTCTTATCTGGGAATACCAGGTTCGATTCCGCCCACTCCCACGAAGCCAGCTAGGTGACCTTGGGCTATTCACAGCTCTCTTCTGAGCTCTCAAAGCCCCACCTACCTCACAGGGTGTCTGGTGTGGGGAGAAGAATAGAAAAGCTTTGTCAGCCGCTTTGAATTCCCTTAAATGGGTGAGAAAAGCGGGGTAGAAAAGCCAACTCTTCTTCTTCTTCTTCTTCTTCTTCTTCTTCTTCTTCTTCTTCATGGAAGCATCACAGTGTTTAAAGCATTTATTAGGGTTACCACTATACCTCAGTTATAATGGATGCCTAAGTACTTCCTCCATGCTGGAGAGACAGGCAGGATGCCTCCAAAGGCCAGTTGTAGGGTTTTGAGAGGAGGTGAAGGTTTTTCCTTTGTCTTCTACGTGAGATGCCCATAAGCAATTGGTGGGCCGCTGTGTGGGATGGGATGCTGGACTAGATGGGCTGCAACCCAATCCAGCAGGGCTCCTCTTGTGTTCTTATATTCTTAATTACTAAGGAAGCAGTGTGAAATTCTTGTATAACTCACGAGTCTCTACAGATGGATACTTTGTAAATGATTTTAATTTCTTTTTAACAGTGTCTCGTGTCGATCATTTTGTCCATTTCCAAAGAGTCGTAAAGGCCTTTCTCATAAATGCATTTGACGATAGCTTTCTGGCTTCATTATATGGTAAGCAAAGGGCGATTTCTTTAATCAAGATGCTTTTCGCATTAGCTTTTTTTTTTTTAATAAAAAAATCTCGTTAAAGTAATAATAATATTATGATGTGTAAATAAACATGCGAGGATAGCCAAATTTATTATGGCTATTTTTTCCCGTCTTCTGTGAGCTGGAAAAAGACAAAAGAGATATGCCCAAGAGATGCTGACTTCACTCCACTATTTAGATGACCGCTTTATCCAACCTCGCCTTGACAATTTGCTTGCTAGGAGTCGCTGGAAAGAAAGATACAAGGTATTACATTTTGGGTACATTGCACTTTGACCTAGGATCTGTGTTGTTCAATGTCATCATGTATCACTTAGATGAGGATGTAGGATAAGTCAAGATATGAATGAACCTACCATATAACTCTGCATTTTGTGTGAGCATAGGAACAAGGCAAAGCATGTTTGTTGTTTCTCAGGACCGGGGTTCTGCAGAAAGTAGGGGGGGGGTGCACAAATGCAATTTTTGATATTCGATTTTTAATGAATATTCAAAAATCTGAATTCATATGAATAAAGAAAAATGAATTTCTGGATGTTTGAATCTGTACAGATACATTTGTATCTATTTGTACCAGTAGTCGATATGTATCCAATGATATGAGTCTCGCACGCATCTGTACGCATCCTGTTTTCATTCCATGTGCGTTCCATTTTCATAATGTACGTATCTGTACGGATGCGCATGGATACATACATATAACTTGAAATATTTGTATTTGTACAAATACTAAAGTACAAATGTCTGGACTTTCGACTCATATATGAATGTCTGAATTTGTTCGAATTCACACGAATTCACAAAGAAGATGGAAAGATGTAGCTCTCTTTAGCCTTGAGAAGAGAAGGCTCTGGGAATGAAGGAACGATAGCTGCCTTTTAATACTTGACAAGGTGCCACGGAGTAAAAAGGTACAGCCTCTTCTCAGTTGCTTAAGATGCTGAATTATGGATTTGTTACAGTGAGGCAGAGTCTGGTTGCACGTGATGGTGGCAGCGGGGGGGGGGGGGGAACAGCCTCAACATAAAGAGAATTAACAGTAGAAACAGTTGTCTAAAAAGTGGTGTCCTCTCTTTGGGCAAAAACTGAGCAACAGTCTGTTGGGAAAGCTTTGATTTGGATCTGCATAACATGGCAGAACATTGGACTTCATGATCTTCGTCTTCTTCTATGTAAATGTCAGGAACTAAAGCACTTATATCATTGTTAATTAAAAACTACAAAGCTATAGAGCCACCACCAAGAGGACCTTGTCCTATCCATTTACCAGCTCTTACTGGTTTAACTGGCAAACAAAAAGCAAGATGAACAGATTTTAGTTAAAGGGAGCTTCCCACCAGTGCATGCAGGCAGTTTGGTCTATTGGTTAAGGAGCCAGACTTTTTTTTTTAAGGAGCCAGATTCTTATCTGGGAATACCAGGTTTGATTCCTCACTTCTCCACAAAGCCAGTTGGGTGACCTTGGGCTAGTCACAGCTCTCTGCTGAGCTCTCACAGCCCCACCTACCTTGCAGGGTGTTCTGCTGTGGGGAGAAGAATAGAAAAGCTTTGTCAGCCGCTTTGAATCCCCTTAAATGGGTGAGAAAAGTGACGTAGAAAAGTCAACTCTTCTCCTGCTCCTGCTCAGAACCCCATCACCACCAAGGCAGGAGGGAATTTGGATCTCCAGACACCACTGCACCTGAAAAGATATAGTTACTTGGGTAAGCCCAGGCAGTTCCCTCCGCTCACAAGTAACCACAAGCCCCTTTTTTACCACAGACGCGTTAATATAGTAAGGATTTGTCCATACAGACACCAGGAGCTAGACCACAAGTTGTTAACCTGTTGTAGAAGCTAGACCACAAGTTGTTAACCTGTTGTAGAAAGACGACAGGATGTGTAGCTGCTTTATATTTCCTGAATAAATTGCAGTGGCAGTATATTTATGATCCATTGTAGTTCAGAATTCAATTGACTGCAGTTACATCTGTCAATATAAATGTCATGGGAAAGTTTAGAAAAATCAGAATAAAACATGCTTAGTTCTTTTATGTTTTTACTTGAAGATGTATTGCCAAAATCGGTTGCATAGGCAAGTATAGTAGTAGTTGACTGATTAGAACAAGAATTATCTATAACCAAATATTCTTTTGTTGTTATTCAGGACAGAGTGGACAGTTACCCTGATGTCCGGCTAGTTTTTGAACACGCAGTAATGCGTTCTTGTGAGGCCTGTGAATTGCAGCGATATTGTACAGTTAAAGTGATTCTATCTGGAAATTTGTACAGTAGCGAAACCTTGGAGGCAGACAACTTCATGTTTCAAGATAAACAGGTATAATTTGTCTAGTCTCACATCTATTAAAATATATCCCCTTTTTCTCACTGTAGTCTGGTTTTTATCTTGCACCTTTAAATTACATTTTTTGTGTAATGTAAAAAATTAGAATTTTTATTAAGCAACTATATCTTACAGCATGAATTAAGAAAATACATTATTTAGAATTTCAGTATCAAAACAACATTACAAATTGCCATATACAACAATTTACAACTTAAACTTCCCTCTCCCAATTTCCCCATTTCATGACCATAGAATCATATAGTTGGAAGGAACCTCTAGGGCCATCAAGTCCAACCCCCTGCTCAATGCAGTATTACCTAAACCATCCCAGACAGATGTAGGTCCAGCCTCTGCTTGAAGACCTCCAGTGAAGGAGAGCTCACTACCTCCTGTGCCAACCTGTTCCATTGACTGATCGCCCTCACTGTAAGGAAGTTTTTCAAGATAAATGGCTTCTCTATGTTTCTTCAAGCAGTGGTATCCAGGTCTTTGTAAACTTGTTACCTTTATTTCTCCCATCCATTCCCCACCTTTTGAGCATTTCTGCATTTACAAGTACCTCCCATAGTATTTTATACCAGCCCGGTAATGATTTATCTTTCATAAATTTCCATTTCCCAGGTATTGCAGCTTTAACAGCTTACAAGAGATAGTGATGCTACCATTTCTATTTCATTTCCAATATGAATTCCTGAAAATTACACAATAAAAAATTCTCAGTGATTTTCGCAAGGGATTTGGAAATATTTTTCTTATATCTTGTTCTGCATCTCACAGATTCTTCACCTTATTACCTGTGGTGATAAAAACCCTTTTCAGCACTGAGTATTCAGGCTTTGAGTAATTTTTTCTTGTAATAAAAGATTATTATTCCATCTGTACATCAATTTCATGTAAAGTTTTTTCATTTTAATAGAATCGTATAATGTTTAGAACTTTTTCCAAATTTCATTTGTGATATGTTCCTTGATATCGGATACCCAGTTTGTTTTTTATGTTGTCTCTAAAGGGTTTTTAGAAATCAACTAGAAGCTTATATATATTTGAAAATAAATAAATGTTTTCAATGTTTTTTCAAATTTGGATGTTTCTCATGTGATAATGTTCCGTATTTCTTATTTTTAAGGGTATTAATAATTGCATTATAAATCCATTGGAGTGAATGCATTTAGAATTACCATTTGCTTGATTCGATTGATTTTCAGTCCTCAAATCTATGTGAATTTTTGCAGTGTTTGTATTACTGGTTTGCTTGACTGTAATGGGTCTCAGGGTGTTATGCACTTACTACTCCTTAGCGCTGATGGTAGATGCTCCAAGGCCAAATTAAACAATGCAGGTGAGAGCCGACATCCCTGTTTAATTACATTAGACAGGGCAAAGAAGTCAGTATATGAAGTGTTTATCTGTATCCTAGAAAAGATCTGGGAAAATGTGGAGGAAAGGGAAACTCCATAGCCAGTGCTCTCGTACATAGGGTTTTTTACTTTGGAAGAGGTGTTGGCTTTTCTATCCCGCTTTTCTCACCCATTTAAGGGGACTCAAAGCGGCTGACAAAGCTTTCTATTCTTCTCCCCACAACAGATAACCTGTGAGGTGGGTGGGGCTGTGAGAGCTCAGAAGAGAGCTGTGACTAGCCCAAGGTCACCCAGCCGGCTTCATGGAGGGGTGCAGAATCAATCCTGGTATTCCCAGATAAGAATCTGGCTCCCTAACCACTAGACCAAACTGGAGCATTGGGCTTTACTTCACAAACACTGCAGAGCATCATAAAACCTATCTGACATTTTGACAGTTGCTCCACAGTACATGGTGTATTCCTCCTGTTTGGACACAGACATAGTCTATTCTAATAGTCTAATTTGTGTTTATCTTTGTGACCTCATATACAGTATTTATCTGTTATTAAAGTTTATATCTGCTTTTCGTTATAAGGTCCTAGGGAGAATAGAAGGAAAGATATACAATAGACATATTCCTGAAAAATGTGTCCCCGTGCATCCCATGAAATATACAGTGGTACCTTGACATACGAGTTTAGTTCGTTCTGTAACCTTGCTCTTATGTCAAATCGCTCGTATCTCAAAGCAATTTTCCCATTAATCCATTCCAGCTCCCAAAACACCACCTCAGTTGTTTTTGTTATATACTGTACTGTATTTACATACTCGTATCTCAAATCTTGCTCTCATCTCAAAGCAAAATATCACTCACTCGGCGGCTTGTATCTCAAAACACTTGTATGTCAGGGCACTTGTATGTCGAGGTACCACTGTATTATGGTAGCACTGAGAGTATAAATTACGAATAAAGCAAATCCAGATTAATTTCGATTTAAGGTTTCTATGGAATTGGCTTGAATAAAATCACAATATCTTTCTGAAATGCATTAACGATGATTTATTTATTTATTTTAACTGGGAGCTGAACTGCTGGGCTTTGGAGGCTGTGATGATTTTGATATTCCTTGGAACAGCATTCTGTCAAACTCCAATTGTGCATTAACATCTGTTCTGCATATGGGCAGTTTTAACTAGACCGCTATACCTGTGGGGCTCCTAAGTCAGCATTCACTACCTTTCGAAAAAGGAACGATTTCTCAGAATTATACTGGTGTGACTGTTCTACTTTATAAACCCAGGATTTGCAGTGTTTATGTTCTATAACAGGCTTTTTCATTTCATTCCCTTGTAACTTAGTTAGTGTTGAACAGTGTGAGCTTTGTGACTTAAAAGTAGTAAGCCTATGCCAATGAAGGCTTAATCCTTTTAATAAAACTTTTCAAACGTTTTCCAGCCCCAGTGGCACAAATATTCGAACTGAATAAAGCAAGTGATCAGTAGGCTGCTTCCTGAATTGCCCTTTTTCTTTCTTTCTTTCTTTTTTACAGTAGCAGCAAAGGAAAGTTTGACAGCAGTGTTGCTTTTGCAAACATGATGTGTGTCAGAGGCGGTTTTAGTTTGGTACCGATAGATGCCCATGTGGTTTGGGGCATTGTGTCTTTAAGGGGTTAGCAGTTGAGTGTTTAACATGATGCAATGTAGCTGTAACTTCAGAAAACAAGAGAGATAATATGTGGAGGATGGAGGAATGTGAAGGATGGAGGAGGATTGGAAAAGTGAAGATTGCTGAGCATATGTGTGATGGCCCAGTGGGAGGCGCTGAAGCATGATGCTGAGGGCTTGATGCTGGGAAGGACAGAGAATAATGCTATCCCAAGGCCATTTGCAGAAGGCAGGATGCCATTCAAAGCCACTTGCACCGAGTCGGAGCAGGTGAAGGTTTTGCCTTTGTCTTCTGCTTGAGATGTCCAGAAGCAATTGGTGGGCCATTATGTGTGACAGGATGCTGGACTAGATTGGCTGGGGCCTGATCCAGCAAGGCGCCTCTAGTGATCTTATAACCCTGTGCAGGGGTGAACAGAAAAAGGAACTATTTTATCTTAAAGCTGTGCTAGAAAGACATTGGCTGTTTTTGCACGTACCTCTGTTAATCCGGATTTAAAAGACCCAGATCTTTGATATCCGGTCCTCGTTGAATCCAGTACCTGAAGATCCACATCACGGTGAGGGCCCCATACGTCTGCATGGGCCATCTAGCACTCAGTGGCAATGGGTGCTAAACAGGGCTGCCGCGCAGACGCTGTAGCACCCATCCCGAGGCTCCGGTTAGCTCCAAGCAGGAAGGTCTGCTGGTGGCACAGCGTGACTGGCCTGCTTAGCCGTCAGTCGGGTCACTTCCTGTTACAGTGTCAGAGAGACATGGCTTCGTAGCCGCTACAAAGCTTATGCTCAGCTTCGTAGACAACTACGAAGAATGTGCTGGCCCACGTAACCTGTGTGTGAGGGGTGGAGCTGGAGGCACCCCGCTGTAAATGGAAGCCTCTAAGCCTGCCCTGGGACCCCCACTGCCCCCGGTATACATGCAGAAGCGCAGCCTCTGATCCGGTCTTCATGGCAGAAGACCGGATTGAAGACACCGTTAAAAGGGTCTTGCGTTATTCTGGATTTAAGGGCCAGAAGACCCCATTAAAATTGGATTTCACTGATGCTCGGGGGTACAGCACATTCAGGATGGGGTCCTCGAGGGGTCTGTATGCGGAAGGTAAGTAACTGATCCATACCAATTGCGTACCTATCGGGTTCCTAATGGGGTCTCTGTTGCATGTACAAAAACAGCCTTAGCAGGGGAGTTTAGAGCTGTATATAGATAAAAGGCAAAAACTCGTTTGCAGGAGGGGTAGTTGGTAACTTCCCCTGCACTATCCTTGTAAATAAATCCTTCTTCACCTATTCAGAGCAGGCTGTTGCGTTCCTTTCACCTTACTGACCATACCTGCATCTGTAACTGACCTGTCAGAAGTGGTGGTAGTGGAAGGATGCAGTACAGCCCAGTGGGATGAGGAACTTACAAGGTCACAAGGAAGTATTTGTGGTAAATACAAGCAAGATCCCTGCAAAGTCAGAAGAAAAAAGGGGAAATAAGCAACAACCCTAAGGAGCAGGTGCGGATGGCTGTTTTCCACTGAAGCAGCTCAGTAACACGTGCAGTAGCAAAGAGGGTGGAAATAGCCTTAAGTAGGGATGTGAGTGAATATTTGTAACATTTGCTATTCAGACGAATTCGGATATTCGTACACAAGCAAATGTTACATTCGTATGAATAAGAATGTTTTGGAACATTAATACGAGTAGTTCATACATTCGTTAAACTGGGGATATACATCGAATACTTACTGATACGTACGCATGCGTATAGGATACATATCCAATATATATGCAGTTGTAGAGGATGTGTATGCAGGATCTGTATCCAGGATGGGTATCCAGGATTCGTATGCATTCATATCAAGATATTCACATGAATTTGTACGAATGCCGCATTCAAAGGGAATCTATTTGAGCGAATACAAATTTTCTGGCATTTCATGTCCAACATTTGAAGATCCTTGTTTCTAACGTTTGTTACGAATCTAATGCCCAAAAAACCGTCCGTGCATATCCCTAGCAGTTACTCAAGCAATATCAGAAGAGTGAGAAGGAGATGTTAAGGACCTAATCCAGCCCCTTGAGAGGATGGTGAGAGAGGCACAGGTGAAAGATTACATAATTTGTAGGTGGTGGAATTATTTTGTAACTCACATATTTTCAATCCCTGCAGCAAGACTGGTTTCTACAGGGATGTTCTCCTGGTGGGTATCCTAAAATTGTACTACCTACCCTTCAGGCTCCATACAGAAATACATCTACACCTGCATTCCGCCTGGATTCCAGTTATCCCACGCGTAACGATGAACGTTAAATAACGGTATAATATTGGATTCAGTATCCACCCGTGTGTGATCTTCTCCACTATTGTCTTGAAAACAGGTGTTGAAGGTTGGTGCTGTGTGTGGAAATCGTACCCAAGTTTATCACAGTCTGAAGCATTTTAAATATAAATTATATCAGAATTGCTGTGATGTTATGAAAACTAAAGGATTTGGGGATGAGCCAGTCAAAGATTCAGTAGAGAGAGCTTTTAGACAGCTGGATGACGATGGCTGGATTCGTAAGGTACAGGAAAATGTATTTATTTTTGCTTTTTCCGCCTTTCTTCCAGGGAACACAGAGCGAAACAAGGATCTTTTTCTTCTCTCTTATTTTATCCTGAGAAGCCAAAATTGGCTGTGAGTCAGCCCCTCAGTTTCATAGGGGATTAAGCAGTCCCAGACTAATTCTCTAGTGAAGCAGCACATTGGTTGTTGCTGACTTATATTGTTAAAATGAACCCCATTGTTTTAAAAACAGACAAAATCAGTGTTCAGATCGTTTAAGCACGGTGAAGAGAGTAAATTTTAACAGCTCATAAAGTATAGATTTTTTTTTTATTAAAAAAAAGTTGACTGAAAGCAACTCCTGCTTTTAAATTGGTCTAGCTCAGCATGTGCTCTTTTTAAAGATTAATTGGATTGCATTTTTACTAGGAACACAAGAATGAAATCTGGGTTTGCCATATATGAATTATCAGTAGATCTGTTCCATTATGAAGGATACTGGGTGCAGTGATGGAAAGCTTGCCCTTTCTATACTAGGCCTTATTCTGGATTATATCCAAGAATAGGGGCCTGCCATCCTCATGCTGGTGCAGACTGCGGCAGCCCCTATTCACTTGGGGCTGCAGTAACCTGCACTAGGAAAAAGGCCCTGGAAGGGGCAGGTGCGAAATTTGGGGGTGTTCTTGGTCTCTGTGCTGATGCTTGAAGCTCAGGTGGAGGTTGTGGCCAGGAGTCCCTATTCCCAACTACAGCTGGTACACCAGTTGAAGCCTTTTCTGGATAGAGATGATTTGGCCACAGTTATCCCTGCCCTGGTAACTTCCAGACTAGACTACTGTAATGTGCTCTACCTGGGACTGCCCTTGAAGACAGTTCGCAAGCTGCAGCTAGTGCAGAATTCAGCCACTAGGTTGCTGACCGGGATAACTGGACAGACGCACATCACACTGGTCTTAAAAGAGTGGCACTGGCTACCAGTTCGCTACTAAGCCCAATTCAAGGTGTTAACTTTAACTTATGAGGCCCTAAATGACTTGGGCGCCAAATAGCTGAAGGAACATCTTCTCCCATATTAACCTCCCTGTGCCTTAAGATCGGGAGGGGAGGCCCTCCTGGTTGAATCACCACCCTCAGCAGTAAACTTACTTGCTCTTACTTTCCAAAATAAAATGAGCTAATGCTCTGAACTGGGTAGAAAACTCATTTAATTTGAACACAGTAGGTCCAGTTTTGGCAGTTTGGTCTACCAAAGATATAGAAACCCAAATTCTTTTTGATGCAATTGAAATTTAAGGTAGTCTCTAAACTGCTTGGCAGAGCTCAGCCTGACAGAAGATAGAGACTTTTATCCTTAGTATTATGTAGTAGTAAAAATAGGGATGTGCTGGAATGTTTTTTTAAATTTGATTCAAATTGAATTGAATGCAAGAAAATTTGTATTCATTTGAATAGATCCCCTTTGAATATAGTGGGATTTGAATTTGATAGGAATGTTCAATCCCACATGAATCCCACACATATCTCATACAAATCCCATACGAAGCTTCATATGAATATATCAAAACATTTTATTTGAATTCGAATGTCAATCTTCAAATGTGCCAACATTCAATTTGAATACAAATGTCTGAATTCAACCAAATTCATACAAATTTCAAATCTTACAAATATTTGTGTACATCCCTAGTCAGAAATTTATCCTTTCTGGTGACTATTCTCTTTTATTATTACTTCAAGTTGTCCTACTTGTGTTTTAGTTTAGTCTTACTACCTTACTTTGCTTCTTCAAGTGACACACCTTGAACTTTCCCAAGTCATCACTTAAGATCTTGATTCTGAAATGTCTGTCAAAGAAGAACAACATCTATTGTCAGAATCGCATCTTCTGAAATAATGTACTTTTCTTTTTGTCTTTATAGCAGTACACTGATCTTGAAGACTGCATGGATAATGCTGATTACTTCCATGAGGAAAAAATATAGACTGAGCCTGTGTTTGGGAGAAGATTTTAAAGAAGTTAACACAAATGTTCTACATTTAGCAGGGTGGAAATATCTGAATATTTTGCTGCTTTTCAGATATCTTTTTTACTTAAATGCAGCTACATACATGTAAGTTGCTATGAGTAATCTTAAAGGTGTTTCTTTTTCATTCTTCATTTTAATTATCAGAATAATCTTCTAAAAGCATTTTACAGCCAACATCATCTCCTGCATTCCTGAATGCCATAGAGGTTGATTTGTGATATAAAATGAAAAACAGTTTCTCAATAACTTGAGTGTTCACAAAATGAAATCTTATGTGCATGGATGCCCAAGTGGGTTTGTGCCAGTAGCATGAGAAAGGCTTAGCTTTGGTTATTTTCAGAAAAGAACATGTCTGCGTGGCAAGAAGTCCACAGATTAGATAAGATGCCTGCCAGTTTGCCCAGCCCATCATTTAAAATCCACTATAAAACCATCAAGCATTTTTATACATAAAACAACGCAGACTAGTAACAGATTTCCTCTCAAAAGAAAAAAACCAGCAGGCTTTGAGTGTTTATGCACCTTAGAAATCATGAGCTTGCATTAAGCAAGCTTAGCTGGCTAAAGGTTGAAAAACCTCCTACCGTTGCTGGTGCTCACCAAGACAAAGTCAAAATAGCGGGACCAATTCAGATGAAGGGCAGAACTCAGTTATGCCTCAGTAAGGGGTGTAATTTAACCACTGGTGGGAAAGAATGATGCTTTATAGTATTTTTCTGTTTTCTGCATGGGCTTCCTGATATTTATGTGATACCAATTAGGTCTGCTTCCGTTTAAAGAGTTTGGCAGAGACTTTTCTGGATGTGTGAGCCAGTTTGGTCTAGTGGTTAAGGAGCTGGACTCTTATCTGGGAATACTGGGCTTGATTCTGCACTCCTCCACAAAACCAGCTGGGTGACCTTGGACTAGTCACGGCTTTCTTCGGGTCTCTCACAGCCCCACCTACCTCACAGGGTGTCTGTTGTGGGGAAAAGAATAGAAAGCTATGTCAGCGGCTTTGAGTACTCTTAAATGGGTTAGAAAAGAGGGATAGAAAAGCCAATTCTTCTTCTTTTTACACTATTTGAAGCTGGTTCAGTATTACATTCACTATTAGAATAATTATCATATCCTGCAGTTCATAATCCACCTGTGCAGTATTCCAGCTAGCTTTGTTCCCTTCCAAAGTTCTTGGCTCCTTGTCTCCAAATTAACCAGCATTCTGTGGCCAATGAGGTATAAACTGCAGTATTACTGACAGATATAAACACTCTAGTCCCTTAAGCAACAGACATACTCGTTTTATGGTGAAATCTATGGGCCCTTTCACACTTTGGCAATCAGAAAAGCCCACACGCTGAGTGACGCTGCATCCCAGATGCAGCATTTGAGCTACTTTCTTGTGTGAACACTGGGTGGAGGCAGTTAAATGCAAAAGCAAATTCAGCTGTAGTGTATAATATGTCGGCCTGAAGAATTTATGAAAGTACACTTTAAAAGTTTCTTGACTTCATGGCCACGGTCACACCTTCATCTTAAGCCTTCTTTGGTCCATCTTCAGGTCTCACTGCTCACACCTGTTCATTTCTTTCTATTGGTGGACTTGTCAGCCTCCATTTGGACTTCCCTGAATGGAAAGTCCACAGATAAAATGGATAAAAATGAAAAGGCGTGTGCAGTCAGGCCTGAAGATGGACTGAAGAAGGTTTAAAGTATGGTGTGACCACAGCCAATAACCAGGAGATATATTCTGAGCTACCTTGCAGAGATAAAGTGAGCCATCTTGCTGTATATTGCTTTCAAAGCAGAGATGTACAATACAGTAGATGCGGGACCATAGACAGGGAGTGAACTGTAATTCTTTAATGGTGTGCTTTTACGTTTACTTGCAGTTCTACTGTGGCAGCCCATAGGTCCTTTGGTAAATCCCCAAAGGGTACCACTTATTAGCAGAACAGAAAGTCAACTTCAGTCTCCATGTAGAAGTAGGGAAAAGAAAGCTTACTTGAAATTCTAGAGACACTGGGTGGGCAGTGCACAAAAAAAGCACAAATGATGTTCAGACCTTGTAGAAGGCAGCATCTGTATCCCTAAGACTGACTTTTGTGAGTGAAGAATACAAATGGCATCAGCTTGTCTGATGGCAGAATTTATTTATTTTTATTTATTTAAAAATGTATAACCAGTGAAGGACCCAGGGTCGGGTGCCTGTGATTTCCACACTTGGGGAACAGATTTTGAGAAAGCCGTCACTTTTCATTCTGCGGGCCTGTAAACAAAAAACAAAGGGATCCATGAAGGCATTTATTTTACCCTCCTTTTCTGATTCTACTCATCAAGACTCGTCTTATTCATTCCCCTGATAAACTTTCCCATAACGCTGCAGCTGCTCCGATGTATAGCCAGTTCTTTAAAATATATAGCCAGATCTTTTATTTTTAAAAAATGGAATTTACTACTGAATCTTGACTGCTGTGTTTGACAAAGGTGAGTTTTGGATTACGTAAACCACACCCATGTTTACCCAAATGGGAAAGGAAATTGAGAAGAATGTGGATCATTCAGTTTCCATCATGTTACCCATGGGAATTTTCACACATGGTAGTAAACTACTTTGGCATGATCAAGCCTCTTCTCCTGATACCAGGGCCATACAGCCGCTGAAGTCCATGTTGTAGCTGGGACCAGTTTGCTTCGCTGCTGTTGAGCAAGGCTATAGAGGGAGTGAAGGGGGAGCTGAAGATTGGAAAAGGATAGATGTACAGTGGCGCTTGGGTTAAGAGCATGAGAACATAAGAGGAGCCCTGCTGGATCAGGCCACAGCCCATCTAGTCCAGCCTCCTGTCTCACACAGTGGCCCACCAATTGCTCATGAGCAACCCAAGCAGAGACCTCCTGCTCTTGAATCCCAGCAGATGGCCTTAGAGGGTTGTCATTTAGTGGCTATTGCTGCCGCAGTTTGAACACACCAATCTCTGCTCCAACAAATGACTGCTTGATATGTTGTTGATTATTTGTACTTTACATGTCAATGACTTCTGCATTTAAAAAACTATTTAACTTAACCTTTTTGCACTGTAAAGCTGCAATAAAAATAATCTTTTTCGTTACGTTCAATTCACCTTTTAGGTCCTATAACTCCTGCATCTCTATGCGAAGTCCCATGCTGAAAAGCACACCTTTGGCCACGGTTGCCCCATAGCGTTTTAGTCCGTCTCCAGGACGGACAAGGAAGGCAGCCGTACCCAGGTGGGTTTTGGCCTGGAACGGCCTGCCCACACCTACCTGCTGCTGTTGCTGCCTTCTCCCACCAAGCCTTCTTGAAAAGGTAATCCTCACCTGGTGAGGAGTTGGGGGAAATGCTTGGCCTGATGAGGAAGTCTTCCAGGAGGGTATGGGGAGGGCATTGTGACAGGTGGGGGGGGGGAGTGTATGCTCTGGTGGGCAACGTAGTTGCAGGGTGGGTGGCCAGATTTTGCTAAAACCAGCCAGGCTATAAGACACAGCTGGCTTTTTTGGGTAAGGTCGTATCTAGGGATAATTAAGGTAAGATGTGACCACGGCATTTACACTAGATATGGGGTTTTATGTGATTCCATACCGACGAGCCTTCTAGACCAGCAGTCGTACTAAGAGCCCCACTTTTTCACACAGGGGGCCATCCTCTTAGCCCTGTCCCATGAGATCACCTCCTGGGTACAGGGTCACTTAGACCACCCCAGTGTGCAGAAGGGAGACTGCTCAGGTCAACTGGCCCGTGTAGAATCGCCTTTTGATACCGTTCCCTGAAACAGTCACCAATTTTAAGTCACCGAACGAAGCAGAGAGCTTTCATCAAATCCACTGGCCCCTTCTGCATTTGCTTTATATCTGGATTAAAGAGCCTCTTAATTCAGATGACAGGTCTCCCATCTGCAGGTCTGCACTAGTTGCTTGCAGATGGCATTGTTTTAATACGTATTGTTTTATTGTTTTAAAGTATTAGATTTTAAATGCTGTTACCCACCCTGAGATATTTGGGTGTAGGGCAGAATAGAAATCTAAACAATAAACAAATAATAAATGTGGACCCATTAGTGCTGCTCCATCTGCACAAGATGGATCCAGATCCAGATTAAGAGGCCCTTCATCTGGATCTATTGTGGGCCATTTTAATTTTAATCAGGTCTACAAGCAGACTAAAGGCCTCGTTCCAGATCTTGAGAGGCATGCAGATGGCAGGTCTCCGTGATCTGGAGCTACCAGATCACCTCCGTTTTAGTGGCATGGAAAACCACTACCACAGGCTCTCCTGAGGTGAGGGTGGCAGCTATAAAACTTGCACAACGGGTCCAGTTTTTCCACATCCACTGACCTGGGGCCTGTTCACACTTGGCTTTATTCTGGAATAAATCCTGGAATAGGGCCCTGATGTCTACATGCTAGTGCAGGCTATAGGAGGCCAGTATTAGGAGGAGGACCACTGATCCCTGTTCTCAGATATACTCCAGAAATAGGCTGAGTATGAACAGGGCCCTGGATCAAAAGCGAGGTAAGTACAGAAAAGGCCACTGTTTCTTACCAGGACTAAAACTATCTACCAACCTGCACTTACATGAATTGAAGATGTATTTATCTCTGGTGCTGCAAAGGTCTGTCCCAAGGCGATAAAAAGACCATTTGAAAAGAAGGTATACAACTCCTGTGTGGTCTTTTCCCAGACCTGTTTGAATATCCATCTTGAGGTGGCCCAAAGGTAAATTTGTCTCATCCTGTCAGCATGTAAAGTAGGCCTCTGCCCTACTTTCTTAATTTGTTCCCTAATTAGCTATGCTGGCAGTCTGGTGGCCTCCCTTTTCCAGCTTTCTTTACACTTTGCAGTTTGTGCATTAATACAAGCCAGCAAAACAAATACAAATGTGTTGCGTTGCGTTGCATTAAAGATCTGGAGAGAAAAACAGAGCTGGTCTTATATTTTACCCTGAACTGAGCTGAACCTTGCAGAATGATACTATATTCCATTTGCAAAGCAACATTTTTTTGGCCCAAGGGCTGTGCTTGGCATTCGGTTTGCCAAGGGCTGCATGCCAGTGGCCAGGGTGGCCAAAAAAAAGAAAAGAAAAAAGTTCAGCTAGCCCACAATCTTACATATGCCTTGTCTATAAACAAGACGTATCAAATCAGGCGAGGAGAGAAATACTGCAGTCACCCGTGTCTATTAAATTATTGATCTGAGGGCAACTGCTGGGCTGATTAAAGATCTTTCAAGTCCCCAGAATCCTCAGCGCTGCCTTTAAATTCTTTCTTGGAGGACCACACTGAGAACCAACCCAGCCCAGCAGTAAAGCACCAAAAGTTCACATAACGTCTCGTTCACTTTAAAAGGGGAGCAGATAATCTCTAGTCCAGCTGGATTCCTGATGGCTACACAGGTTTTGGAGCTTTCTTGGCAGCAATATAGATTTGTCCTTCTCTGGGATGTTCTCCAACTCTAATCGTTCACAACTAGGTTTTAATCTGGCTTCAGCCCATTTTCAGAGAAAACGCAACAGCACAGTGACTCATTCTCAGTTTAACTCAGGGAACCCACTTTTGGGTTCAAGAAACGACTGATGATGTGTTCTCTCTGAAAGTGGACTGAGGGTGCTTTTCCACTGGCAGTAAGTACCTATTTTAGCACCCATTAAGGACCCATTTGGCTGAGAGCCGGATGACCCCATTTCCACTACGGACCCCATTGGGGACATATCTGTTTCCACCACAGCTAGGGAACTCTGGATCACATGGGTCCTTCAGGACCTATAATCCGGATTTTGTGTAGACCCCATTAAAGGGGTCTACAATGGGGTCTTCGGCCATAAAATCCAGATTATAGGGAGCCTGTTTCCACTGCAGTTGGGCAATGGGGGAGGGGGCACCCATGGGGGGGTGCCCCAAAATCAAAACTCCAAAGTCACTCCAAAGTCATTCTGAAGTTGCCTTTGGAGATTAGCAAAGGCTCAGAAGGGGTTTTTCGGCAGAGCCTGTGCTAATCTCCAAAGGCAGCTTCGGAGATTGCACCCCCTGTCCCCCAAAACACCTGGGGTGACAGGTAGACCACTTGTGGGTAAATCCAGATTTGCAAATGGGTGCTCCAGTGTTTCCACAGCAGGCAGGCTAGCACCCATTACTATTGGGTGCTAGATCACCCATGGAAACACACTGGGTACTTCCCTTAATCCAGATCTACTAGATCCAGATTAAGGGAAGTACCCATTCCTTAGATCTGGATCTTCATAGATCTGGATTAAAGGAGCACGGTGGAAGAACACCCTGAAAGTGGATTAAAATTTAGGTGTGAATAGAGAGCTTGAATTTTTCTGCAGAGCGCCCCTTCAAATGCTGCTGGACTTGCTGCATTTTAGTTTTTCCGTGGTTAGCTAAGCACTGCTACGCATTACAATTAATTATGGCAAAATAACTCCTAACAATATCTGTGTATGTTTTTACTAGTGAAACAGTAGTTGCTGTCGCTTGTTTTCTGATGATTCAGAGGCAGGGAAATAAAATCTATGTGCCTCCCCTCCGGAAAATAAAATGAATAGGGGATCTTTCAGCCTGTTGTCTTTCTAAGAGCTACTTATTATTGTCTACAGGCAAACTATTGAAACATAATTGCAGGAAGTCCACAGGTTGTCAGATGTGATAAATGAGCACTCTTTACCATTATGGCTGTGGTCACATTGAAGGTTTAATCCAGCTTCAGTCCGCTTTCGGAGCGAGAATGCTGCACATCAGCAAAGTGACAAGCTGTTTTCTTTCAGTGTTAACTCCGAAAATTCACCTTTGGGATAGATAACGTGGACAGAAAATTGCCGGTCACTTTGCTGATGTGCTCTCTCGCTCTGAAAGTGGCCCGAAGCTGGATTAAACCTTGGGTGTGACCACAGTTCATGATGAGAATCGCGTACTTTAGCACAACGACCTTCTCTTTCCTCCGAAAGGAAGTATTTACTTTTTAAACATCCAACGTTCCCTGAACGTCCAACTTTCCCTGAACGTCCAACTTTCACACAGCTGGCACCCACCTCTTTCCAGTTTGGTCTAATGGTTAGGGAGCCAGACTCTTATCTGGGAATACTGGGTTTGATTCCGCCTCCCCCCACGAAGCCAGCTGGGTGACCTTGGGCTAGTCACAGCTCTCTTCTGAGCTCTCACAGCTCCCCCCCCCCAAACTCACAGGGTGTTCTGTGGTGGGGAGAAGAACAGAAGCTTTGTCAGCCTCTTTGAGTCCCCTTAAGTGGGTGAGAAAAGCGGGGTAGAAAAGCCAACTCTTCTTCTGCTTCTTCTCTCCACCTGGCGACCTGTGTCGCCGCTCCCTGGGCCGGTAACGTGAGAAGCGGATCCTCCGTGCCGGCCAAGGGGGGGGGGGATGCCTCTTGCAACGGAGGCGATCGGCCGCTGGAGGGTGCCTTGCCTTTTGTTTCGGGGACAAGGCGGCATCAGCAGCCGCCGACCTCTCCGCCAGGGCTCCCCCAGCCAGGCTCCGCTTGGTTCCTCTCCTCGACGAGCACAATGAAGCGCTGTGTGTCCGGCAGCCCCGCGCCGCCTCGCTGAGCTTCCCGTGGTGGCAGCAGGAGCAGCGCTTGGGCCGCTCGCCTCGAACGCGGCAAGGAAGGCGCGTCCGCCGTCCAGAGAGCAACCGCGGCTTCTCCCATCGGAGCCGGCGGGGATCGCGGCAGAAGGCAGCCGGGACGGGAAGGGAAGGGAGGGGAGGGGAAGGAGACCGGTGGGGGCAGCAGCCAGCGAGAGCCAGCGCGTCCACACACGCGCGCGGCACTGCCTGGAAATCCTGCTTCTGGGGCTGCGCAAACAAAACCCCAAAGCCCTCCGCTTTGGAAGCGAAGTCTGGACGGGCGGGCGGACGCAGCGGGCAGCCTCTGGATCGAACCGGCCTGAACCAAGTTTGCAAGTTTGGAGCCCTCGGCAGGGGGAGGGAAAGCGCCTTCGGGGATGCCTTTCGCCGCCCTGCGCCCCGCTCCGTCGCGGCGTGGCTGGGCGCTCGGCTAAGCCTCCGTCTGGACGGGCAGCGGCAGCGGGCAAGGATGCCCCGATCCCGAGGGCGTCTTCATTGAAAGCCTCGCGCCGCCGCCGCCTCGATGGATCCTCCGCGGCTGCGGCTGCTTCCCTTTCGCCCCGCGCCGCCGCCGCCGCCGCCGCCTCCTGCTCGACCGGCCGGGCCCAGATGGATCGTCGGAGGAGGAGGAGGAGCAACGCCGCCGCCGCCGCCGTCGCAGGGTCGCCGCCGCCGTCGGAGCGCCGAATCCGGCTCGCCAGCCCTCTGCTGAAGGAAGCGGCCAGAGCTGCGGGTCGTCGGGTTCGGCGGCGCGGAGCAGGAGTTTCCGCGAAAGCGGATCGAGCGCGGGAGGGGAACGCTTCGAGCTCCGGACGGTTTTGTCTTCGGCCGCCCGCGATTTGCGCCCCGTAGTTGATGCAAACTTTTCCCAGACGGAGGGAGCGACGATCCCCGCACCTGGACGCCGCGGCCGCTTCTCTCGTCTTCTCTCTCCGAACTGCTGGGGGGGCTTCCGTGCTTTGCTTCTCTCCCCCCCCCCTTCGCTGGCTTCCTGTCCGAAAAGCGCCCCAACGTCGGCGATCTAGCGACGCTTCGGGTTCTGCAAGGCTTTGCCCGCACCGTTGGAAAGCGGCGCCCGTCGAGGCTCCGTCCTGCGCCGGGTAGAGACGGAGGAGGAGGAAGAGAGAACCGACGGCCCCCCCCCCCGCTCCGTTTTGGAGAAGTGGATGTGGCCGGCAGGGCTTGAATGGCTCCGGGTCCGAGCCTCCTCCCCGCCCCCCGTCCCTGCCTGGAGACCTGCGATCTGCTGCACCAGAGCCTTTGAGGACGACTCCGGTCGCCCCTTCTAGGCGCTTCCGCTAAATCTGTCAAACTGCCTCGACGGCCAGGAAGCCGAATCGTTCAATAGAAGGGAAGGCGGGGGGGGGGGGGTTTGATATCTGCTTGTCGTCCCACCGAGAGAGAGAGAGAGACAGACTGGGACCCGGTGGCAGATCTTTCCGCTCGTACACACACACACACAGGCACCCGACGCGCATCCCCATGTGGCCTTGAAAGAGACCCGATCGCGGGTTTGCAGTCGACCAGGCGGCAGCAGCAGCAGCCGAGATGGGGGACACGGCCCCCCCGCAAGCCCCGGCTCTCCTGGGGGGAGGAGGGGGCGGCCGCGGCTCTGTGGCGTCGGTGGCGTCGCCGCGGGTGCACAGCGCCATCGTGGAGCGGCTGCGGGCGCGCATTGCCGTCTGCCGGCAGCACCATCTGAGCTGCGAGGGGCGCTACGAGCGGAGCCGCGCCGAGAGCTCGGAGCGGGAGCGGGAGAGCACTCTGCAGCTGCTGAACCTCGTGCACCACGGCCCGACGGCGCGCAAGGGCGGCAAGCACAGCAAGGCGGCGGCGGCGGCCTCGACGGCTGCAGCGCCTGGCACCGGCGGACCGGGGGCCCAGCAGGCGAACGCCGCGGCGGCGCCCCCGACGGCGGACTACTATCAGCAGTCGCTGAACGGCGCCGTCGGCGGGCGAAGCGGGATCAACGGGGATCAGCCGAGCGCCGGAGCTGGAGGGGAACCCAGGAACCCAGCGCTCCTTGCGGTGAGTCACGGGCCTGCCCTATCTACCCTCTCTGACCCTGTTTCCGCTCGAGGTGCCGCTGTAGGGAAAGTCGGGGCAGCCCCGCAGTAACCTTGATGGATGGTGAAATGTCATGGATGGACGGGAGGCCACCAGGAGATCCCAGGAGTGAGTGGGAAGTTGATGGTGGTGTGATCCAGTGGGGTTAGGGGAGTGTGGGATCCTGGGGAGAAGGTTATGGCAAATGATGCCGCCAAGAAAACGAGTGGAACGTGTGACCTGGCCACCGGGAGCTGCGCTTGACTTAAGGGCGTCTTTGCCTTTCCACCCGAATGAGCCGATTTGGGAAGGCTAGAGAACATCATGGCTGGATTTAAGGATTAAATCCCACCCAGAATGGCTACTTCAGCCACGGTTCGGCAGGCAGAAAGAGCTGCTTTCGTTGGCTATAAAGATGCAAACGGTGTGCCAAGCCTTTTCCAAAGGCAGGTCTCTGCCCCAAGGAGTTTGCAGGCTAAATACTGACACAGTTCAGCCAGAGGCACAGAGCCAGGCAAGAGGGAGGGAGTGGAGACTAGGCGACTAACCCTTCTGCCCCTCTAGAAAGAATATTGGGCCCGTGGATGCTATTTTTCAGATGGCAAAGTTAACGGTGAAAAGAGCAATGCCATAGCTTGAAGGTTGCTTATGATGCTCTGTAATGCCAGACCAAGATGGATGTCACTGGGGAACAGAACATGTTGCGATCAATGCACTGACTGAGTTGGTGGTAAAGTGCAAAGGATGATATTTTTTTCCGTGAAGGGAAAACTTACAATTTCTTAAATCCTGCCAAAAAAAAAAAGGAGAGAAAAAAAAATGAGTCATCAGCTCACTAGTGCACCATGGAGCCTATCTTCCTGCCCGGGCCTCCCTTCAGTCATGTGCCAGATGTTTAAATGCATCTGGTGGTTCTCTTTGGTACATCATCATGCCTTCCATTCAATACAGCGGCATCCACTTCACGGCAATTCCTCCCTGTGGAGATTAAACAGGCCCCGACATACTGGTTTTCAACACTTGCTTAATTTTTGTTGTTGTTGTCGTTGTTATTAACCGACTCGTTCCTTTTCATGGCAATTGAACTATGGTTTTATTTTAAAAACAACGACGCTGTATTGTTGGTTTAGACTTCCGTGCGGAGATTTACGCTTAGGTGGTAAGGGTGCCGTTCTTGAGGTTCCAAGAGAACGGCCTATAACTCTTTGAAATGGTGAAAAACGTGCGTCAGCTTTCTGTTACTCTGGAATACGCTTTAGACTGAAAATTGAGTAACAATGGGTTTCCTAGAACTTTGAAACATTGTGCGCAGGGAAGATGTTGAAGTGACTCTCAGTTAACTTCACAAGTGCTTGAAAAGGGAGGTTAAGTGTGGAATTTTTCAGTTGCCGTATGATTCCTACCTGCCTGCTAAGAACCAATTTCTGCTGAGTTTGGTGGAACTGAGTTCCGGGGAAGTTTGTGTAGGGTTATTGCCCTAGGAGAGTGGTTCTCAACCTGTGGGTCGTGACCCCTTTGGGGGTCGATCTACTCTTTCACAGGGGTTGTCTAAGACCATCGGAAAACACGTAGGAACTGAGACACTGCTCCTCTATCCGTCTCCAGGCGGGTCCGCCCACATGCAGATACGCCCACTTACGAGTACCTGGCGTGATGACATCATCGCACCAACCCCATCACATGCACCCCATACAAATACAGTAGGGAGCAGCTACTGTGTAGAAAGCAGCAGTATTGCAGGTAAAACGACACTTTCATATTCAGCTGTGGTTGATGTGAATACTATGCTTTAATTATGTTCAATTTGTAACAATGAAAATACATCCTGCATACCAGATATTTACATTACGATTCATAACGGTAGCAAAACTGCAGTTATGAAGTAGTAAAGAAAATAATTTTATGGTTAGGGTCAGGCTGGGGGTCACCACAACATGAGGAACTGTCTTAAAGGGTCATGGCATTAGGAAGGTTGAGAACCACTGCCTTAGGAGAATTGAACAGACGGAAGGAGCGCAAGGTCGAAAGATGAACGCAGAGGAGAAATACACAAGGGCTAGCAGTAGGATACTGTGACAATCAAGTTCTGGTAAGAAAAGAGTGTTCTGAGGCATGGGCAGAGTGCCTTTCCTGTCCTGCTTATTGTTAAGAGGTCTCGGGTAAACGGGCAAGTAACATTAAAAAAAATCCTCCGCTGTATAACTACCATTCAGTTCTACCTTTTTTCCCCACTATTAAAAATTTTAATTACATAATACACTCAAAGCTACAATCACCTCTATGAACCAGCTGTAGGGTTTAAAGGAAGGGCTTATTCACTCCATATTTAGCATCAAGGTATCAGAACAAATTCCACGCCATCCTTCTCATGGGATCCCTTCGCCCTTTCCCTTCCCAGCAACTCTCCCCAACTCATCCCTTTGTCCCTGGCTGCTTGGGGTGGTGGTGGTGGTGGCTTCCTTCTAGCTCTGTCCCTCTCTGCTGGCACTGTGTTGCCACTTCAGCCTTCCTTTCTCCATCTCATTTGCTTGCTGCCTGGCTGAGCTTCCTTTCCTCTCTAGCTTGCGTCTTTCCCTTGCATTGCATCTCACTGACGGAGAGAAGAAGGGTAGGCAGCATGTGGAATGTGTGACTCAGACCAGCTAGATTGCAGGTGGGAACCTGAGATTCGGACAGAGAGAAACGGGCACCTGACCTGCGATGTGGTAGGTTCCTGGCTTGGTTTGGAACCTTCTCGGATAGAGAGCTGCTACCTGGTTCAGGGTAGTTAAAATTGAAAGTGAATGTATTGTTGCCTGCCTGGGGACCTCCAGGTGTAGAGCAGGATAAACTGGAAATGATTGATTGATTGATTGATTGATTGATTGATTGATTGATTGATTGATTGATTGATTGATTGATTGATTGATTGATTGATTGATTGATTGATTGATTGATCTTTAAAGGGATATCTTTGGCTGAGTGGGCAACCAAGTGGCAAATGTACTTCAGTCTTGGCAAGGGGAAAGTGGGATACACAATGAGACAGAGAACCCCAGCTGCACCTATAAATTGATTTCCAGCTGAGATTTCTGTGACAAACGAGGAAAGGGATCTTGGGTAGACAGCTCAACAAAGATGCTGAGCCATTGTGTAGGAACGGGGGGGGGGGCAAATTCAGTGTGAGGAACCATTAGGGAGGGAATAGAAAACAAGTTAGTAAGCATCATTTTGCCTCTATAAATCTATGGTGAGGCCACATTGGGAATATCACGTGCAGTTCTAGTCACCACACCTCAGAAAGAATATTGTGGAATTGGAAAAACTGCAGAAAATGGACTGGAATACTTTCCTTAGGACATCAGGCTGCAACATCTCAGCCTCTTCAGTCTTGGAAGATGATGTTTAAGAGGGGACCTAACTGAAGTACTGTATTTTCTGGCGTATAAGACTACTTTTTAACCCAGGAAAATCTTCTCAAAAGTTGGGGGTCGTCTTATACGCCGGGTGTTGTCTTCTTATACGGTGAGTATATCCCAAACTCTATATTTTAACTGGAAAGTTGGGGGTCGTCTTATACTCCCAGTTGTCTTATACGCCGGAAAATACGGTATATGAAATCATACAAGAAGCAGAAAAGGTGGATAGAGAATTCTTTTCTCTGTCACACAGCACTATAACCAGATGGCACTCTGTGAAGTTGGTGGGCAGGAGAGTTAGGACCAACAAGGGGAAGTATTTTTTCACCCAGAGGATCATCAGTCTATGGAGTTTATTACAGGAAGTGATGACAGCAACCAGCCTGAACTGCTTTAAGAAAGGGTTAGACAAATTCATGGAGGACAAGTTTATTGGTGGAAATTGGAATGGAATAGATATCCAGGTCCTGCTTCTGGGTCGGAGAGACAGATGTGATGCCTCTGAAGACTGTTTGCAGGGAGTGAAGAGCAGGTAATGTTCTGCCTTGGACTTCTGCTTGAGATGGCCAGAAGCAATTGGTGGACCACAGTGTGAGACAGGATGGTGGACTAGATGGGCTGTGTCCTTACCCACCAGGGCTTCCCTTACGTTCTTATGGACCAGCCAACCACTGTTCACTCTAAGGAAATATTTTAAACGCTTGAAGTTTTGCACATTTGGTTCCTGCCCATTATAAGAACAGAGGTTTGCATAGAGCAGGGTTTCCCAAACTGTGGATCGGGACCCACCTCTAGGAAATTTAACCATGCTTGAAATAACTTTTTTGATGCAATTATTTAATTAAGTAATAAAAAATGTATTAAAACTTTGTTATTTGAAAAGTCCTTTATTCATACTGGTAATGGTTAAATTTCCTAGAGGTGGGTCCCGAGTTGGTAAACTTATATTATATGGGTCGTAGCCCAGACAACTTTGAGAACCACTGGCATAGAGTGTTTCCAGAGATGTGATAAAGCCCAAGGCTCTCCTGAAACTGTATTGGGAATCATCAAAAACTCTTCATATTGCTATTATGGGAAATGGAGCAATGATAAAAGGCTTCCTGTAATGTGGTGAGCTTGAATGAGACATATTCTGTATCCCCCTTTTTTCCTTTTGGTGATTTGCTGCTCAGAATATCTCAGATTTGGAGCTCTCTGGACTGGAAGGTGATATTTTTGCCTTTAAAGAAGTACAGAAGCAGCTTGGCCAAGGTCTTCGTTCCTTGGTACCATGATGCTTCAGATCAGATGCAATCCATTGATACCTTGTGCTGTTGAGAGATTAATTAAAGGATTCTTGTTTTGTTCGTTTTCCCAGCATGCATTGTGGTGTGGCATCCATTGCAGCAAAGTGGCAATATTCTGTTATATCAATAAAAGCAAAAGGGATGGGTGTTTGTTTTTCAGGTTTATTTCAGTACTTAAATCCATGCACAGATGTTGTGTTGAGCAAAACTCTTTTGCCACAAGAAGCTGTACACCATTCTGACTAGGGTTGTGTGTGAATGAAAATCCCCATTTGCTTCACAATTGAAACGGACATCCAAACATTTGTTTCATCACTGAATTGTTCATTCAAACATTTGAACTTTAGCATTTGCACAGGAACATTTTTGCAGCATTCTTTTCCCATTGAAAAAGCCTATTTTCATCATTAAAACGCTGTAGGGATGTGCACAATATTTTTTTTAATTTGAATTCAAGTCGAATCGAATATCCAAACATTCAGTTTGATTCAAATGTTTAGAATCCGAATGCAACAAAATCTGATTTGAATTGAATATATTGAATCTGTTTGTTTGAATGTTAGATTTGAATCTGTAGATACGAATGTCGACAACATTCATATGTGTTATACGTATCAGTATGCGTATTGTATGCATCCAATCTTATCCCATATGCATCCCGTTTTTGTCCCGTACAAGTGTGTACAGATATGTGTGGGATTTGTACAGATATGTATGTAATACATACATATCTGTACATTTGAATGTTTGGAGTGCAAATCCCTAAAACACTGTGAAAGTGCAGAAATTCAATCAAATTTTCATATTCGCACTCTGGGAGCCTTGTTTCACTTGAAAGTTTGGACGTCCCTACTTTCACATCGAGGCAAAAATGTGCAAATTCAAAGGATTCGATTGAATTTTCAAGTACAGATTCATTCGCGCATATCCCTAATTTTGAGTTGCCAAGAGAGTTGTAAGAGCAGAGACTAATCTGCTTTCACTCTTCAAAATATTACAAACATGGTGCCGCTTGCAAGTACAAAGTTTCCCGGCTAACCACTGGAAAGGTTTTGCCAGCCTGCTGCTTTTTGCAAGGATTGCTGTTATCTGAAATGTGGTTCATTGGTTTTTCTGTTTGGGTTCTGCAATGATGCTAATTCACCTTGGCATGGATTCAAAGAGGGCACCGAGGTCCGTGGTACAATTGAAACCAGGTGGGATTGCAAACTTGTTACAAGGCTACAGAGGAATGTAACATTTTATATAGTTACAAAGGCAGGGTGATGATAGGATCTCCTTGACCCAGAGAAGAGTCCTTTATCCAGGGATGACAGGTGTAGAAGTACAAAGTCAGCAGAGTCCGTGCAGAGTTTGACTCTACTTTCCCTTTTACCTCCATTTATGTTTCAGTTCAGGGCTGACTAATGTGTATGTAATCCATTATATCCAGAAGTGTTCATTTCCAGCTGGATTTGCGTAGAACTAGTCTTCTAGTAGATTGCATGCAGTGGGCCATTAGCTGGGCCTATTTTGACACCAGTACAGGAATTCTCCTGGATTTACCTGTAGGGTAGGTGTGAATTCACCTTGTACTCCTTTTAGGCAGGCCAAACCTTATGCCAGAGTAGCCAAAGTAAGTGTGAAAATGGCCTCAGTTCTACATGTGGATGTTTTGACCCCCAGTGATTGTCAAAATCTGGTTCTCATTCGACCATCTCCCTCCAATTGCTCTCTACTTAAATTCAAAGTTGCTAGAAATGTGAGAATATTCTACCTCTTTCTATCTATCTATCTATCTATCTATCTATCTATCTATCTATCTATCTATCTATCTATCTATCTATCTATCTATCTATCTATCTATCTATCTATCTATCTATCTATTTCTTTCTTTCTTTCTTTCTTTCTTTCTTTCTTTCTTTCTTTCTTTCTTTCTTTCTTTCTTTCTTTCTTTCTTTCTTTCTTTCTTTCTTTCAGACATTTCTACATCGCTTCCCACTAAAAAATTCAGAGTGGTTTACAGAGCATTAAAAACAAGGGTAAAAACAGTTATAAAAAAAGAGGAAGAAAAAGCTCAGCAATTAAAGCATGTTAAAAACTGATTGGGCCAAGGGAGAAACAAACTTTCACATAGGTAATGCCTGCATAAAAAGATAAGTCTCTAATATGCACCCCTGAGTTGTAAGTCTAAGCGCTTCATACACAGCAGAGGGGAGAGCATTCAAAGGGAGGGTGCCACCACTAAGAAGACCTGGCAGCAAACTTTCACAAGACAGCATTCTGCATTATGTGCAACTCGCAGTGACATCATCCCAGGTGACCTCAGGTTATAATTCAGGAGGCATTCTTGAGGGTGCCATGGGCCCAAGTTGTTTGGGGCTTCAGCTGCAGTGCCCTATACCCTGCCAATTCCTTTCCCAGAAAAGCTGTCCTGTCTGTGCGCCTGGTTGCACTTAGCATGGTTTACGTGCATGAGGGGCAAACACAATACAGAGCACATGGAGTCCTTTGTGTTGTTTGGCTCCTCTTTGTCCAGGGGCTCTCACAGGGCACACACATGAACGTTGCACAACTCCTGTGTAATTCATGCTGACATGCTCCTAAGCTGTTACCAAAATCTTATTGCTGGATTGATACAAAATGGGAGAGACTCACAAATGACGCAAGCTTGCCAGGAAAGGAAAATGGCACAAGAAAGGATTTCAGAAGGAGAAAGATGCTTAGATGCTAAGCAGTTGATTGATTTCTGTGGATGTTCATAAATATCTTGAAGAAGAAGAAGAGTTGGCTTTTCTACCCCACTTTTCTCACCCATTTAAGGGGACTCTAAAGCAGCTGACAAAGCTTTCTGTTCTTCTCCCTACCACAGAACACCCTGTGAGGTAGTTGGGGCTGTGAGAGCTCAGAAGAAAGCTGTGACTAGCCCGAGGTCACCCAGCTGGCTTTGTGAGGGAGGGCAGAATTGAACCAGGTATTCCCAGATGAGAGTCCGGCCCCCTAACCACTAGGCCAAACTGGCTCACGGAAAGTATATTCAGGAGTGGTGGACAGTGTCTGCATAGTGATCATTGGCCCCATGGCAAACTTAACCCAGATCTCCCAGGACCCATGGAAGTGTGGACAGTCCAGTCCAGGACTGTGTGTTGCCGTAGTAACAGCCATGTGTGCCAGGCTGTGGCTATGGTGCTCGGCAATGCAGCCCACGACTGTGCAGCCACAGCCATGTCACCCACACACAGTGTTCACATACAAGGCCCTGTTAGGAAAGTTAGGTAGAGAGGTCAAAGGCATCCAATATGGCTCCACAGCTGGGACTGCGACCAGACAGGCCTAAAAAATGGGATTATCCCACCACTGTATCTGGATAGCCACATGTATCCATGGCAATCCCAACATAACCCCAGGCCATAGGGTTGAAATCCTCACATATCACTATTCCAAGGATAAAAAAAAAATCTCAATCTTGTTTTCCCAAAACAGTGATATGGCTCACCTTGTCTTGACACTTGGGCCTGGAAATGCCCACCGTGCAAACGCAGGACAAAGTGCTTGTGCCCTTCTGGGTATTTTGTGCATTTCCACTATGACGTCTGGCAGGGATGGTGAGAGGCAGTTTCAGACCCTAAATAAGAAACTACTTTTCACTTCGCTATCTGGAGGCAGCCCTGGGGGAGAATCCAAACCTGAGGACGCCTGATTCCTGTATGAAATGCTGAGCCACAATTGTGGTTATAGCTGTGTTTACTTAGAAGAGTATTGAGTTGATCTCGGTTGACTTTATTCCACGGCTAGGGTGCACAGATCTGTGTAATTGGTCAGGAGATGGATTTTTCAGTTCACTAAACTGGTGTAGCAAATTAGTGATGTTGCTTAATGTGGCTGAGCGGAACAGATGTTTATACGGAGGAGGAGGAGGGACAGTTTGAAGCTTCTAGTTTCTGAAACTGACTTTGGCGTGTGCTCCTACCACCGGGTGCATTACCTTCTCACAACTCTCACGCTGTCACACAATGCAACAAGTCACAGCTTGGACAGGTCTTCTTTAAAGATGAAAAATAAAGCAATAGTTAGCCGAACACAGTAACCAAGCCAGGTTTGGTTTTGCTAAATTGCTAGATTTAAGCTCTCAGTCTGTTTCTCGTGTTTTGTTTTTGTTTTGCGTGGATCACTGGAAAACTCCTGAAGGCCTGGAAATCAGAGCAAATTCATAACTCTCGTTTTTGTATTTATATTTTCTTCCACTTTAGACCATGATCGAAATCAGTGTCACATCACTCAGGTAATGCCAGGTTGTGAGGTTAAATCCCTTAACCTGTACTTTTGTGTTGTCTTTAAGAAACAGTTTTTAGACTGAGCCAGACTATTATTATGGGAAGGTTCCTGTTAGTTTACATGGCAATCTGTTGCTTGTGAAAATACATGTTTTTACTTACCACATTTTTTACAAAATTGTAATACCAAAGTAGAGACCACTATAAACATAACAGCCAGCATAAAATCTTTCAACTATTATTACTATTATTGTTATTATTAATTAATTAATTGAGTAATTTATTTATTTATATTTCTATCTCACCTTATACCCGAAGGTCTCAGGGCAGGTGACAACCTTTAAAACAGCAATATACAAATTGGTATATATTAAAACAATAAACTTCATAAAAACACTATTTATTTTTATTTTATTTATTTATTTGTATTTCTATCCCACCCTATACCCATAGGTCTCAGGGTGGGTAACAAAATTCAGTGCATTAAACAAAACAATATATCCTAAAACAGTAATATCTACAATATTTAAAAGCCAACATGTGAAAACAAAACAAATATACATTAAAAAACAGTACAAGTGCAAGCTAGTAACAACTTAAACATTTGCAGCCAAATAAAACGTAGATCTCATTAATGAAAACTTGTAAACTAAACACAGTTTGCCAGATGATTTACGGGAAGGTTTCCCCTTTCTGTGACTCCGAAGGAGAGTTGCTCCATGACCTTTTGATCAGCAGTGCTCCAAAGTAAAATCAAGTAACACAAATTGGTTCCCTTCGTTCCTCCAGCGCCGAGGGTGCCCCAGGGTGCGCTGCTCTCCCCAATCCTCTTTAATATTGGCTCAGTTAATCCAGAATCATGGACTGATCTGCCATCAGTAGGCTGATGACACTCAGCTCCTCCTGCTGATGGAGGGTCAGTCGGCTTATGTCCCGGATGTTCTCTCCCGTTGCCTGGATGCCACTGCAAACTGGTTAAGAGGTAGCAGGCTGAAATTAAACCCATCAAAGAAGAAGGTCCTCTGGCTGGGCTGTGGGGCTGAATCTAGTGGCCTCCAGCTGCCTCTTTTCAGGGAGAGTCCCTTGTGTACTCTCCCTGTCATCAAGAGCTTGGGTGTTCACCTGGACTCCAGTCTTCCTATGGAGACCCAGTTTGTGCACTGTCATGTCTCAGGCAGGCAAGGCCAACAGGCAAACACTTGCGCAGCTTACTCAGTTCCAGAAGGCTCAGGCATACTCGAGGTCAGTTCCAGTCCAGGGTCAAGGAGTCCAGAAAGTCAGCAAGGGTCAGCCAGTCCAAAGGGTCAGCAAGTCACAAGGAGTCCAAAGTAAGAACACAGGCGTGGAGTTACACGGAGTTACATGAAGTTGTCTGCAACATCTAAGCAAGGTGTGTTTGCTCAACAAGTAGGGGAAACATTACCCCACCCATGGTTCAGCTGAGCTAATCATTCTGATCTGTGCTTCAGCTGCTTCTGTTGTCTCAGCAGGTGAGGGAAGGGCCTTTCATGAGGCTCACTGCTTGTAGATTCATCATCAGAGCTGTCTGCATGCTCACCTGAAAGTGGCCTTACTCCCTCAATGCTTGTAATGCCCTGCTGTGGTTGCTTCTCAGCCTGTGGTGGCGTTGCAGGCAGACTTTCCTGTTCCGAGGAGGCTGAAGAGGGCATGATGTGTGCTCAGCTCAGACGGCCTTCTATCTGAGGCAAGCTCGGCAGTTGGCCCCCTACCTCTCCCTCCCTGACCTAGCCACTGTGATCCATGCAATGGTTACCTCCAGGCTAGATTATTGCAACACTCTCTACACTGGCCTTCCCCTGGACCTGATCCAGAAGCTGAAATTGGTCCAGAATGCAGCAGCCCGCTTAGTAACAGATACCCCTCGTGGGGCCCACATCTCATCTATCTTACGCGTTGCCGATTGAGTTCCGGATCCAGTTCAAGGTGTTGGTCGTGACCTTTAAAGCTTTATGCGACTTGGGGCCCTCATATCTGCAGGACCATCTTGCCCTCTATATGCTCAGGATAATATTAAGGTCATCTGCGGTCCTTAATTGGTTACAGGTCCCTTTCAGCCATCAAAAATAGGGCATTCTCATGTTTTGCCCCTACCTCATGGAAGACTGCCTGCAAGTACTTGAGCAACCCAAGAACTGTCTAGTTTTTGGAGAGTTTGCTAGGCAGAGTTGTTCGGCCAGGCTTTTGACTAGTTTCTTGTTTATGACCGTTTAAATAGCTTTAAATATTATTTTGATTTTGATTTTATATAATTCATGTTCTATCCTGTATTTTATGTTTTGAATTGTGAGCCGCCCAGAGCCCACTTGTGATGTGGGTGGGGTGTCATTCAAAGAGTAAAGCAAAGTAAAGTGCGCTCTGAGCATCTGCAAATGGGGTTGCTTAGTGCACACTTGGACCATTATGACCTTTGCATCCCAGGAACAGGAAGTAAAGTTTGAAAAGGCCCTGTGAAACAGAAGCAGCATAAGAATGCTGGAGTTAATACGTACTGAGGCAGGATCTGTGCAGTTTCTTGATGCTGTGGCAGAAATGGTTGAAGACAAGGGCATGAGTGCTTCACAGCTTCCAAAGCTTGAGGATGGCCACAGAGGCCCAGAGCTGCTCCAGGATGAAAACAGTTCCATGATGTGAAAATGCCCACGTGTCAGAATGTGCAAGGCTATCCTGGAAGGCCAAATGCAAAAAGGTCCATACTCTCTAAGGAGCCTAGTTAAGGAAACACAATCCACACCACTGTAATCCTCATTGATGGGCCCACTGTGGGTCTTCCGTAGAGTATAGACTTGGGGCAATGGCAGTTTGCCTCTGCTGCTTCCGGTCCTGAGCAAGGAAGGAGGGTTGGGCGGGGGCACAGAGGCCAGGCTTCAAAGGATGGGACCTCAAGGCCCGTGATGAATGTCAGAGATAAATATCTTCTAACACATTGCAAATCTTGTAATTTGAAGTCTCTGATAGCCTTCAGCAGTTTATACAGGTGCGGTGTTCTTGCTCTCGGGCTTTGCTCTCGTGCCAGCACATGCAAATGGCTTCACATGCGTGCCAAAATTCTCCATGAGGATCTGGTCCAAGAAAGGCATAATTCAGCTAGAAGGATTCCAGTTACAATATCATATGCTGTACTTCATCTGCAGAGGGAGTCAAGGTTGGGCTTGTCTTAGAAATACAAGCTGTCACTGTGCACTCAGGTCATGATTGTGTACACGTGAAAACCTCAGCATGATGCCCATCAGCACACCTGTGTCTGATCAAGTGTTCTCTGGCATCTGCCATAGTACGCAGACCCACAGAAACAAAGTGGCTCACTGGAGAATTAAAACACACAAAGTATTTTATGGATATTGATCTGTTTTGATCTTTTTTTTGCTTGCTACCTACTCTGACACTATTTGATGAATAGCAATCTATAAATAAAAACGGTATTTTCTCTCTCCATGCTCAGGATGGTGTCTTCTTGTTCTCTGACCTCTGCATGAAATTGAAGTATGCCCTGTAACCACCCTTTCTTATCTCAGGGTTTGCAAGAGTCAAGAAGTCACAGGCTCTTTTTGCAAGCCTTGTGACTGAACTCCACAACAGTGACAAGGTGTGGCATGTATCCACGGGTCCATAGAGACTGGGGATTCCTGGTCACTACTGAGTAACAACTAGGGATGTGCGTGTAATGAATTGAATGTTAGAAGATTGTTATTAGTTCGAATGGATCCCCTTCAAATGTCGTAGGATTCTATTCAATATGAATGTATCCATACAAATTTGTACGAATATCCGATACATATCCAATACAAATGTATACGTATCTGATACAACTAAATACATACCTGATTCTACCAAATACGTATCCAATAGGTATCCTATACTTATCCGACATGAACTCATACATATCAGATACGTATCCTGTAACATTACGCATGCCCGAACTATGCGTACGAATGATCCAAAACATTTGTATTCGTACGAATGCTAATGTACAAATGTCGTAACATTCAATTGGTGCATGAATGTTCTAATTCGTATGAATTTGTAGGAATAACAAATGTTACAAATATTTGTTTACATCCCTAGTAGCAACAGCTCTCAGGCCAGGCCAGCAGGCCGTTGTGGTCAAAGTGGGAAGCATCAACCATAGTCAACAGAGCATGGCTCAAACAATGCACGTTTCAGTTCAGGGTTGGCTGTTGCATTCATAATCTACTGTATTTAATGGGGAGGCAAAGCTGAGCCACGGAGGGGGAGATGAAGGAATCATTCCTAGAGGCAGAGGGCTAGTGTTGCACCAGGGGAGAAAATGTGGGTGTTAAATCCACTTCACATATCTGGTAAAGGCACAGGGAAGGAGACATTAGAAAATTCTGTTAGTATCTGCATCTGCAAGGCAGCTAAGATTCGTCATCTGTTCTGCCCTCCGAGGCTGTGATTTGCAAAGTTAAATAATCATTGATAATCATTGACTCTCTGCCTTCGGTTCCAGTAGCCAGTCTGCCCAGCTTTTAGAGAATTCTGCTCTTTTTAAATTGTGAGTTGTAGCCTTTAAAATGGGCCTCTTGCACCTACACAATGGCCACTTTTCATAAGATTGCTTAACACACATATTTGCGGGATAGACCAAAATAGCTCAGGGCAAATTAAACTAGTCTGCTAGGTAAATATTATGCCCTGTAAAAGGACTCAGAAATAGGGACACACAAACACACACACAGACAGAGATACACACATACAGTATTTAAAATAAATGGATTCATTTGCTTGGACTGCCAGCTAGGACAGCCAGCAGTGACTGTACAGCATTTTCATGAAGAATGTATAATGACCAGCTGCTAAGTTTATGTGACAAACTATATTCATTTGATTCAAATGTCAAAATTCAAATGAATTTGAAAGAGTTTTGAACACCTTCGAATGTCCCTTTTTTGTACATCTATTCCCAAATGTCCCTTTTTCAAAGTGGGAAAAGGTCTTAGGAACCTAAGAACAGTCTACAAAACAAGATCCTCAGTAAAAAGCAGGAATGCCTCCCCCTCCGTCTTTTTTTTTGGGGGGGGGCGGTAATAATATAAAGGGAAATGTAAGACTCTTACCTGAGAAGGCAGAGTGAAATTGATGATGGATGACAAGAAAGCTTGAGAGTCAGGAAGGACATGGCCAAACCCTCTCCGAGAGATGCAGGCATTTCCTGCTTGTAGCTGCATCCTCCTGGCAGTATAATTAACATTACAAAAATAGAATTGCAATTTCATTTCAATTATTCTGCGTTCCACACGGCACAAATATTTTAGGAAGGGTTGGGCTAGTCAAGGTGTTGCCCACCTCTTCTGCCTTACCTTAGCTGACCCCGCTGTTTTAGGCTGCAAAGGAAAATATATGGCCTACAGAAATCTGCCTTCACTACCATATATATATTCTACCTACGTTCCTTTCAAAATTGACATTTTAGAAAAGTGTTTTTTCTTATAATAGAAATTTTTTTTAGCATTTTATCTCTCTCTCTCTCTTTTTTAGCAATATATTCTGAATATTCTTTTGGATAATTAGGTTACAGTTGCAGAAGCTGCACCCAAAAGCAAAATTGCCTCTCTTGTCCTTGATGCTGGCTGCCCCATGGTGGACTCCCTGAATTATGAAAGTATAAATGCAGGCTATGTGATTTGCACAACGCAGTCTTTTGAAACAGTGTGGCAGGGCTGTCTAAACTTACTCAAAAAATTCCAACAAGAGAAGGGCAATAATACAGGATAAATTTCCCTGAAATATTTTTTGCTTGCCATTGCAAATCATAGGGTGCATCCCCATGGTACTTTTTCCTGTCACTATTGTCCCTCTACGGCAGCGGATCTAATAAATGCACGTTTTAAGTGTCCCCATGGGGCTCAGCAAAACACCCATTTAAAATGCACTGACCATCCCCAAGGAAGCGTCTTTTGCTTACCCACATCTTTTTCTCCCAGCCCCTCGCTGTTTCATTGGGTGCTCGGGCGGAAGCTATTCATCATGCTATGTACAAGATCTCCAGCCGCCAAAATGCCTCCCCCAGCCAGTGATCGAGCGATCGTGCACTCATTTACAAGTCCAAAAGAAAAATTTACAAGTTCTCTGTTCGTCTCCCCTGCTTGCGAAGGCAGCCGGGCTGCAGCCAGCTCATACACTTTCACTTGCAGGGGAAGCAGTTCATTACAATGTATCTTTCTCTTTGTGATTGGAATGCCTGCCTACTGTTTTCGTATCGTGAATGCTGGCTGTGGGTGAGAGGCAAAAAAAGAGAGAGAGAGCTTGCCGCCTCGGAGAGAAGTCCCGCCCCTTTTGCCATGGAGCGTCTCCATGCAAAATGTTGCTCTGAATACCCGCGTCTTCCTGGAAAGTGCACTTGCAGTCTTCTTTAAAGGGCTGGTTTTTTGCAGCGCATTTTCCTAATTAGCGGCGCTGGAAGTCCGGATAAAAGCCGTGCATGGGGGCGCTCCGCGACAAAATAAGATTTTCAGCGGGCTTTAAATTGCATGGGGATGCACCCACTGATTCTGATCAGAGATGCAACAAAAAGTCATCTTGACAGTCTTAAGGATCAGGGTGCAAAAGTAGTGACTTCAGTGTTCTTTCTTGTGCTCCTGATGTTAAATCTCTCTTTCTGGGCCATAAGGATGTTCACAACTTCCCCTAAGTGTGTCAGTGGGGAGAGGGATAGAGATGCACTGTTCTGGGGTGAAGGAAAGACATCTCTACCATGTATAATTGGAAATGCAACCTATCAATGGCCCTTTGTGCACTGAGAGTTATTCCAGGGGGAAGTTTGCACTTCCCGCCCCATCCGGGGCACAGGAAAGGTGAACATCCCCTGGTGTGTACTAGAATTCACACTCATGAATGCTAGTACAACCCAACCCAACCCAATGTGCCCAGACACCTGAGTGCAGATGCATGGTCTGGGGGCCTCCATCTTGGGTCCTGATGGCGGCGCCAGTGCGGGTGTCCCAGTGCCATCACTGGGATAATGGTGATGCACCACAGACCGTGCACTCAAGTTTTGGGTCATGTGACATGCCAGCACACTTGCGTGGCACCTCGGATGAACCTCCCAGCACTATCAATGTGCAAATCGGCTCTACCAGAGATGGGAAAGGTCTCTGGGAAAGGTAAGTCTGTGTGTGGAGCACGAAGTCATGCTCTCACATGGAGTCAACCTGCAGTGCGCTCATGGACGGAAGGAGCCGTTTCTGGGTTGCTCCACACCGCACATTGACTATGAAGCCAAGTGCAGAAAGGCTCTTGATTATATCTTGGAATAGGAGCCTACCATCAGCGTGCTGGTGTAGACTACAGCAGCCTGTATCTAGGTCCTGCTGTAGTCTATGTGGGCGTATGGGTGGCAGACCCCTGTTCCAGAATACAATGGAATAAGGGTCAGTGTAGAAAGGACCTATATCCATATCTTTGTCTGCATCTACACCTATTTATCACTGCTTGTGTTTCAGTTCTAGTGGCATTATTAGAGGTTCAGGCAAGTCGGACAGTATCATGGATTATGCTTTCCCTATCTGCAGATCTGATGTGAGACATTCCTTTGAAAGCAATCCTCGTGTGTGTGCGTGTGCGTGCGTGCGTGCGTGCGTGTGTGTGTGTGTGTGTGTGTGTGTGTGTGTGTGTGTGTGTGTGTGTGTGTGTGTGTGTGTGTGTGTGTGTGTGTGTTTAGGAGGCCTTGGCCAGCCAGCAGCTTCTGAGACCGCTCCATCTCGGGCTGCAAAATGTCTTGCAGGGATTCTGCAACAGATGGGCAGGACGCTTCTGTATGCAAATCCTTCTTTAAAATGTCCCCCTCAGAAAGGCAAGTCTGAACCTTGTTCTGATCTCTGTGTTTGCCAAAGGAAGGGGACCTGCCTCCCACCCTTTCTTCAGTAGCTGACGGACTCCTTGGAGTTCCCTTTCCTTCTTACTTTCAACACAGTGGGATCTTTGCTCTTTGCTTTTCTCTTTGGCTTATTTCGCAGCCTTGTAAAAAAGAGTTTGGGGTCTTCTGTGCAACTGTGTGGTCGACGTGGGCTGGTTGGAACACATGGTTTCCACATGTTCTCCACATCTCCCCAAACGGCTCTTCTTTTACCATGTGTTCTCCTACGGACGGTCATGACATTGCTTTTTTTTTCCTTTTGTTTATGTTGTTCGTTTGTTTTCTTTTTTGCCCGAAGTATATTTTCTCACACTGCTTTGGCCTCCACCTCCTTTCTCTCTTTCCCTGTCCATAAAGCCTACATTTGTGCGGTATGTCTCTCCACCTTCTCTTGCTTTCTTGTGTTTACTCAAGACTGGTTTACAAGGGTAATTTTCCCACCAGAAAGGTAGGGCAAATAACCTTGCTGCTCCTAAATCACCAGTGTAATAAAGAGCTGGGAAATTAGCGATGGAACGATCGGAACAGACAAGGTTGTGATTGATTGGGCCTGCTGAGGCCACAATTCAAAGGAACATCTAAGGAAGCACTTAGCATTTAAAGTCAGATTATCTGAACAGGGATCTGATTCCTGAAAATCAGGTTTTGTGGTCTCAGCTGTGTACCTAAGTGTATTCTTAACAAGAATGTGACCAGTCTGCAGCAACACAGTGGGTGGGGACGGGACAGAGTCGGGTTGCCTTTTCTCAAGCCCCAGCACGGGCAAGATCTGGAACCTTAAGGCTGCAGTGGGATCAGCATGGAGGCGCATCGGCTACCCATCTGTGTGGCCTTTTTTCACCACAGGTGTGATCTGAGGTCACAGGATACAGTGGGACTAGCTCCAAAAGCGCCTCCCATTGTTCCCTTGGTCCTATGCTGTCTGCACCAGGGAGGTGTAGACAAACTGCAGTTAGAGGTATGAGACCATCAGGTGCTTCACCTGACAGTCCCAGCTGTCCTCAACATCCTACTGGTGTGGGTAACCTAGACGTTTCTCAAAGCCACAGCCATTATGACCCCCTCTGTGGATGGGCTGAGGCATCACCTGACAGTCCCAGCTCTCCTCAACATCCTACTGGTGTGGGGAACCTATGCATTTCTCAAAGCATGGCCACAGCCATTATAACCCCCTCTGTGGATGGGACTGAAGCACATCGGTCAGATGTGTGTTGAGGTTTCCTGGGCCTGCAGTTCCAGGGGAGGGCAACCAGGGCCTGATCAGGAATGCAGTAGCAGGCATGGCAATGGGGCAGGCCACCCCACTCTCAGCCAACCCCTGACAGGGCCTGCCAGCTGGTGGGCCAAAATCTGCCCAATGGTGGGAGGCCGGGGGTGGGGCCCGCAGCTGTCTGGCAGGGAGTGTGCGAATGCTCTCCCTGCTGGACAGCTGTGGGACGGCCTGGGATGGGTGTAGAGCACGATTTTGTGCTCTACACCCAGAATGCAATTAAGCTGCCCTGGGGCGGGCAGGGAAGTTTCGGACAGAACCGCCGCCCCAGCAGAGCAAATGCTTTGACACCAGCATATAAAGGCCTAAGTGGCTTGGACCCTAGTTATCTGAAGGAGTAGCTTATCCCACAAAGTCCTGCCTGTGCACTGAGATCTCAAGGAGAGGCCCTTCTTGTAGTTCCTTCTCTTGCAGAGGTACAAGGCATAGGGACATGGAGGAGGGCCTTTTCTGTGGTGGCCCCTAGCCTCTGGAACAGCCTCTCTGTTGAGATTCGCCAGGTGCCTACATTGGCACCTAGTGAAAACATGTATTTTCATCCAGGCTTTTGCCTTTTAAATAGCTTCCCCAGGGTGCTGTCCCGTGGGGGCTATATTTTTTTAATTAGGTTTTAATATTTGATATGTTTTATTCTTATTGTAACCCACCCTGCAACCATTTGGTGTAGGGTGGGATATACATTTCTTAAATAAACAAACAAACTGCAGAACATAAGCAGTTGATGGGCCACTGTGTCAGACAAGGTGCTGGACCAGGTGAGATGTGGCCCAATTTGGCAGGGGTCCTCTTATGTTCTTAATAAAAGAGAAAGCAGGCTGGAAGTGTCATTGCAACTCAGAAAGTCCACTTATTGCCCAGACACAAGAGAAGTGTTAAGGTGAGCAAAAGTGAATTTTCAGGATACCAAGAGTTGCATCTTACACATCCCCATTCCTTTAACCTTTGAGTGTGGGGGCACAACCATCTCATCTGCAGAGCTCAGGGCACAGGCGTTTCTGTAGATATTTGGGGCTTAATCCATAGATGAACTAGGTCAGTCATGTCAAAGATACGGCCCGCGGGCCACATCTGGCCCCCGGGCCGTATCAATACGGCCCGCGATCGCAATGAGTCTCCCGCAGGCCCCCCCGCGCCCCCCCGCCACGCCCCTTCCCCGCCGCCTCTGCCTCCCCAGCCTCTCCCCAGCACGGTTTCGCCTTGCCGTCTCTTACGCGGCCGCGTGTGAGGAGAGAGAGGTTCCTGTCACCGCCCCCTCCCCCCGCCCATTCCATCCTCTCTCGCGCGGACGCTTCCCTCACAGCGGCTCCTGCCAGTGCTGAGTGGAAGCGGCGGCGGCTAAAGCAGGGACAAGCGCGGGAAATCCGCCCACTCACCTGGCCAGCCACTGTTGTCTCTCTTCCTTTGCCAGCGGTTCCTCGCTCGCAGCAGGTGAGGGAAGGAGACCGCCGGTGGGCGGGCATGCGAGCGGGCGGGCGGGCGGGTGGGTGACCCAGCAGGGCCCGGAGCGAGTGGGCGGGCGAGCGGGCGGGCGGGTGACCCAGCGGGGCCTGGAGCCCTCTCTTCAGCATCTCTTCAGTGTCTGTGGCTAGGTGGGAGCCCCCAAACCTCCCCTCCTGCCATGCTTCCCTCCCCCCCCCCCCGCCACAGGCTCTAGCTGCCAGCATTCTGTTGTGGGGAAAAAGAATAGAAGGCTTTGTCAGCAGCCTTGAGCCCCCTTAAATGGGTGAGAAAAGCAGAGTAGAAAAGCCAATTCTTCTTCCTCCATGAAGCCAGCCGGGGGACCTGGGCGAGTCACAGCTCTCTTTCTGAGCTTTCACAGCCCCACCTGCCTCACAAGGTGCCTGTTGTGAGGAGAAGAACAACCGTATATTATATACTATATAATTAAATAAATAAATAAAATGTTATAATAATTCAGTACATTTTTCTTTAATTTGAATCTGGCCCGCCTACACATTCTAAATTTAATATATGGCCCTCTGCAAAATTGAGTTTGACACCTCTGAGCTAGGTGAATTAGGCCGGGTAGCAAGTTGACCGGCAGTGCAGTTCTTTTAGGACTGGTATGATATGTATCCAGTCAGCAATTCTGGACAGAAGAAGAAGAGTTGGCTTTTCTACCCTGCTTTTCTCACCCATTTAAGGGGACAGAAAGCGGCTGAGAGGTCAGAAAGAGAGCTGTGACTCATCCAAGGTCACCCAGATGGCTTTGTGGAGGAGTGCAGAATCAAACTGGGAGATGATCAGGTAAGAGTCTGACCCTCTGTCCACAGGACCAAACTGGCTTACACAGGACCACCAGTTGTGATCAAAATCTGTCACTGCCATATGTAAGTAAACCTCTATTAACCACTAGACTGCTTATAGCTGGTGCTGGTGTAGGTACATCACAGAATGGTTTGGCACGTTGTGATGCTGGTATCATAGCATCTTGACAACGTTTTGGCCACAAATATAGTTGTCAAGATGCTGTGGTCCCAAAGTCATACTGCGGTCATACATGAGGCAACTCCACCATAGGAATGCTGTAATGGCACTATGTTCCCTCCATCTGGAAGCAGCCTATGAGTATAAAATGGATAATAGCCCTGAGCTATTTGGTGAGGAGTTGTTAGAACATAACAGGAGCCCTTGTCAGGCTGGCAAAGAATAACCACGAGACTCTTTCTTTAAAAAGATGAACAGTGATTTATTTCAGCTCAGTGTAAAGGCATGTTTTGTTGGAAACAACTTTGAACAGAAAGCCCAGCATATTTATATATTTCATAGCCGGGCGGGGTTTGGCCTTCAACCAATCAACAATAACTATTTTTCAAAACTCAGTTTAAACCTGGAGCCAAAATGTATCACTCGACCCCAGCAAGGAGGGGGGAGTTAACTGTCACCTCCAAACAACAGGCAGCTACTATATACATATATACAGAATCACATAGGTGGCAGAGATCTTACATTCAAATATTATGGCAGGCAGCTAGCCCTGCCTGAGAGCCCTGCAGGATGAGGCCACAGCCCATCCAGTCCATAAGATCCTAAGATGAGCCCTGCTGGATGAGGCCACAGCCCATCTAGTCCCTAAGAACCTCAGAGGAGCCCTGCAGGATCAGGCCACAGCCCATCCAGTTCATAAGATGAGCCCTGCAGGATCAGGTCACAGTACATCTAGTCTAGCTTCCTGTCTCACACAGTGGCCCACCAACGGCTTATGGGCATCTCAAACAGAAGGCAAGGGCAAAACCTTCACCTGCCCTTGGCTCCCTACCAGTGGCCTTGAAAGGGAATCCTGCCTTTCTCCCCAGACTGAAGGATGTACCTATGCATCCAATCTAGTAGTCATTGAGACACCTGTCATCTCATCTGATCTAGGCTGGTTGCTTTAAGAACATACGTCAACAAAGGACAATTTCTGAAACTTCAGACACTTCATGACAGTGTACTATATACCTTCCCTAACCTCTCTGAGCAAACAGAAGGGTGGGCCAGAGGCTTCTTGAACTGGTCTTTGGACCTCAAAAAGCAAATTATATTGTATTATATTGCATACTACGAGGCAAGACCAACTTTCATTTTTGATTCCCGGGAGAGAGAATAGCTTATTCAGTGTCATATTTACCCTCTGCGGAAGAAGAATCTGGCAGCTAAAGAGCCCAAAGTTGTGAACAGGAAGAAAAGTGGAGAAAGGCAAAGAGAATTACAGATATGAGCCAGTTTGGTCTAGTGGTTAGGGAGCTGGACTCCTATCTGGGAATACCGAGTTTGATTCCTCACTGCTCCATGGAGCCAGCTGGGTAACCTTGGGTGAGTCACAGCTCCCTTCTGAGCTCTCACAGACCCACCTATCTCACAGGGTGCCTGTTGTAGGGAGAACAGAAGGTTTGTCAGCCACTTTGAGGACCCCTAAGAGTGAGAAAAGCAGGGTATGAAAGCCAATTCTTATTCTTATTCTTCTCTCCTTGAGAAATGAGCTAGAAAATTGGTACATCAGTATCACCTCCATAGTGGACCAGCTGAGATCACGCCCCCCAAACATGCACACACGCCCCTCCATGGACGTCCCTGGTAATACATAGCCATATGAAACATGGAGCTCTTGACAGTCGTTTTGTCTATTTCTCTAAAGTCCATCAGTGTTATCTAGATTGGCGGCTCCCACAGGAGCCGCATCCCCATTATAAGCTTAATCCAGTTCCCCTAAACCAAAATAATAGAACTGGATGCAAGCGCAAATTTGCCTGATCCCATTACTTTCAACTCAGTTGCGTTCAATCTGGATTCTGAGGATTTTACGTGTCGTACATGACTCAAGGGGGGACTCAAGTGGCTACTTTTTAAAAGCCGCTTTTCAAGGCTGCCCTGCTCTCTTCCTCCTGACGTGAACGCACCACCCATAAGGGACCCCTTCATGGAGCCTCGCTGGGTGGCTGCCGCTTGCCTGGATGGATGAAAACGGCAGCGGGCAGCCAGCGATTCTTTCCCCTCCTCTCCCCATTGCCCAGGGCACGCAGCAGCAGCAACTCAAGCCCCCTTGCTTTAAACATTCACACATCTCCCAGAACCTGCATCTGCTTTCCTTTCCCTTTCTAAAAGTCAGAACTCCAAAGAGCTAGAATTGTGCAAAATTGCAACATTGTTATCAGGTGTGAAGTGCGTGGATTGCTACAGTGTAGCGGCTGCTGTAAAGGGTGGATTTTTACACTGAAATCACTGTCTTTAGAAGCAAGCTATTGGGGGAGGGAAACCCTAAAATGGATTCTCATCCCTTAAAACGGTAGGGTCCCCACAGTAAAAAAATGTAACACATATCAAGTGCACAATCCGGAGTGAGACCTGTTGAAATGAGGGTTAACATTTACAACGCTTTGGGGCGATTTGACATACGGAAAGCGTGTTAAGCCAAACTGATGTGGGGTCTGCGAGGATTGAAACCGTATCGAAATCGAATTAAGCTTCTAATGGGGATGCGGCCTTCCTTTTGTGAAAATGAATGAATGACCCCAGGGGCTAGTATTTTGTGACAAGGGGCAAAACAATCCCACACAGGGAATGGACATCCCCACAGCATGCTCTCAGCAGGCCTGCCTCCATGTTGTCTGAGTTGAAGGGTCATCGCTGCGTCCTACCCTCCCTCACAGCTGTGGAGAAGCTGAGAAAATACAGTGGCAAGGTTTCCCACAGGCATACAGAGCAATGCTGACTCTTGAGTTCTCCTTAAATTGTCGGGTTGGGGGTTGTGCAAGAGAACAAGTAGATGCCCAGAAGCAAAGACCTAGCCAAAGCAGATATATGAGAAAAATAAAAAGCAACGTAGTAATCTAATCTGGCAAAGATTGGTTGGGCAGTTTTGCGCAGAACCTGTTTGCGGTCGCATAGAGAAAGTCTGTCAGGCTGATCCTAGCTCTTCGGTACCAATTATCTGAACGGCTTTTAAAGCATTCCGGTTTGGTTGGCTTTATTTCTCCTTCTGCTAATCCATAAATCAGACACGGACGGCGCTCTGCCGCACCCTGTTCCTCCATAAAGCCGAAGTGTTTATGAAAAGAAAAAAAGTGTCCGGTGTTTCTATCTCTTTGCTTCCCTTTGATCTCATTTAGTAGCTTGGAGCTGACGGTAACTTAATCCTCGTCTGCCGCTGCCTCTTTTCATGGGCAATCCATTAGTACAAGCCTAGAAACCGTGGTCAATGATATCTTTTCCCCCTCCCCACTTTGCATGCTTAAAAAAAAAAGAAAAAGAAAAAGTGGGAGCCGTAAGAATAGATGGAAGGGAGCAATTGTTTGCTGTGCAAATGGCTGTGATGTTGCCATGGAAAAGCACTGGACACTTCAAGGGAGTTTTGCTGGGCCTCCAGCCAAGCTGCTCTGACTTCTTGCAAGCATTTGAGCAAAGGAACCATACTGAACTGTATCCATGTGAAGCCACGGATGAGCGGAATAAGGCTGAAGATAGGAATTGGGTGGATGGGAAGAGGGCTCCTTTAATTTACAAAAGAGGATGGTCCACGCTCTGTGGGGACGACTTTTCTCAACAAAAGCAAGACCCACAAGTGTGGTAAGGAAGGGGGTGTTTGTTCACTTAGGCCCTTTCCGCACTTGGCCTTATTCTGGAATATATTCCAGGATAGGGGTCTGTCGTCTGCTTGCTAATGCAGGGTATGGTAGGTCTTGCCTGGCGCCTGCCGCAGTCTACACTAGCAGGCAGACAGCAAAGTCCTATTCCAGGATATATTCCAGAATAAGGCCTAGTGCGGAAAGGCCCTTAGAGATGGATTAAGCCCTCTTCTATCTGCAGGAGGGGTCGGCAGACACTATAAATGCTTGGATAACCAAATTCAGATAAGGAAGTTTTGCGTATTGCTGCATATAGATTACTGTTGATCTGTGCAAACGGCATGGCGCAGCTTCTGCCTTCTCCCAAGTCAGAGAATTGAGGAGGGATCTCTACACATAAGTTGGGAAATTCCTTGTTTAAAGTCCAGTGGAGTGGGTCGTGACAATGCATCCACACACAGTTTTTTAAAAAGCGAGTTCAGCTGCATTCACACACGGTAAAAAAAAGTGGCTCAGAAGTGGCTTAGATTGCATCCACACACTATAAAAAAATACCTCAGGCTACATCCATACACATTAAACAAAGCAGCTCAGAAGCTACTTGGAAGAAGAAGAGAGTAGGGTTTTTTACCCTGATTTCCCCACCCGTTTGAGGGAACTCAAAGCGGCTGACAAACCTTCTGTTCTTCTCCCCACAACAGATACCCTGTGAGGTAGGTGGGGCTGTGAGAGCTCAGAAGAGAGCTGTGACTAGCCCAATGTCACCCAGCTGGTTTCATGGAGGAGGGCAGAATCAAACCCAGTATTCCCAGATAAGAGTCCTGTTCCCTAACCACTAGACCAAACGGGATCAAACTTGGAGATGTTTGCAAGTGGATGCTAGTGTTCTCATCCCACTCCTAATGCTTATTAAGGCTAAATCTGCACTTCCCCCTTGGTATTCTGGATCAGAATAAGCAATCCTTCCCAAGCTGGGATGGGTTGCTCCTGGCCCAGATCAAGGCTGTCTGCATTGAGGCAACCTGTTTTGTACCAGCCCCGTGACAGACTCTGAAGTTTGCAATAGCTTTGCATCTCGTGGTGGTGGGCTCTGGAGGCCAGAAGTGAACATTCTGGGCCTTCAGAGGTCCTGGGGGTTCATTTCAGCAGCACATCGTCCCCTGAGTCCCCTTTGGTATACCAGACCACAGACCCACACCATCTGCACGCCTCCATGTTCCAGTATACCTTCCCCAGTACACTGGTAAACCTCAAAAAGGAAGTCTGCTGGTAGGCTGGGTCAGGACTCCATTTTGGACATCCTAATTTGATGTGCCTATATTAACAAGCACACTAGGAGGGGATGAGGTCTTTCTGGTCCATTTTAATGTGTGGTCAAAAGAAGCCCAGAAGATAACCATGGGCTGGTCCACCACCTCGTGCAGAAAGACCCTAAAGGCCAGAGAATGAACTCTGGAAATGGATTCAAGGCACTAGCCTGTGGATGCTACCACCTTTAAGTCACTTTTGAGCCACTTTTTAAAAACTGCATGTGGATGCTATTCCTCTTCCATTTCTAATCCACATTAAAGGCTGGGAAGTGAGAAGAGACAACACTACCATGTGGATTTTACCACCTTTTTTTTTCCCCTTCTGTGCATGAATGCCCCTTCTGCAGTCAGCCACAAAAGCGCACTGGCTGACTCTTAGATCTGCATGCCAAGTTTCCGCCCTCAAGGCAATAGCAGGAACTCCAAATCAGACTGGCCTGGCAGGCATATAAATGGCTCATCCTGAGCACTTTTCCCCAGCCTGAGTTGAGGCATCAGTTGATATTTGCTCATTGTAGTTATACAGGTTATGTGTCTTGTTCTCCCTGGTCCCTACTGCATCACTATAAGTAATACACTGCACTGGTTCTCTTATTACACACCACATTTTGTGGTAGCAAAACTGAGACAAGTTCGCATTTGGCCTCTTAGTTGATAATTAGTTAACATCTGGGCGAGTGCATCTGCACTTGCAGGAGGCGTTTACAGCCTACAAATGCCCTCTGCCTGCCCAGATGTTAAGTAATCATCAACTAGACGTGGTGCACGAAATTGTGCCACCACAAGCTAACCAACCTAAACTAACCGGGACCGGAAACTTACCTGGAAGTGTCCAGTGGCAACCGAGGGGGTCAGCTGAGCTGCTGGACAAGTATCCTGGCATCTCGCATGACCCCTGATGTGACTGCACATGCGCAGAGCATCAGCGGCACCAGAGCGCTGGTGCATGGGCAGTCGTGCAGGGTGCCACGACCAAAATGGTGGCACCCTGCAGAGGATCAGACGTGTGACCAGACCCAGAGGCCTATTTGCACTTGGCTTTATTCTGGGATGTATCCTGGAATAGGGGCCTGCTGTCCACATGCCAGTGCAGGCTGCATCAGGCCTCATCTGAGGCCTATCAAGAGTCTGCATTAGCATGCAGATCACAGACCCCTATCCTGAGATGTGCCCCAGAAAAAGGCCAAGTGCAAACAGGCCCCAGGTATGTCTCTGGTCACATGGGGGCTAGGCTATTGTATACTAGCAGTGCACCTTTCCCGTCCAACAGATGGGAAAGCAAGTGCAGAAACACCCCATCAGCTCTGGGATGTGCCATAAACAGGTCACAGACCCATTCTACTCCAGAAGCAGCTCTGGGTGTCCCGGAGCTGACCGTCCGTAATACAAGCATGAAACATGAAAATGTGCTCCACACCTGCACCTTCTTAAGATCCGCCAGCCATTCACATTTCAGGGAGAATTTAGGACCATTTTGTCCAAGGCTTCCTACGGCCGGGAAGCCAAGTGTGAAAAGGCCCCTTGTTGGCTGGGATTTCCCACCAACCCCCTCTGCAATTTCACCTTGAGGCACCAAGCGCCAGAAGAGAGGGAATACCTTTCTTTATCCATGGTAACTCCACCATCCATAATTTTCAAAACCCAGAGTGGGCCTGTGTTCCTGCTTTGGAGCAGTTAGTCATCCATTGGAAATTATCTTCTACTCAAATGGCTACCATCACCTGAACACTTGGGCAACAGACCATGACCTGTGGGCAGAATCCATTAGTAGGGGTGTGCAACTTTCAGCAATCGATTTGAATCGAATATCCAAAACTTCAAATCAGTTTGAATGTTTAAAATATGAATATTTTCACATTCGATTCAAATACATTCCTATCTGTTCGTACAAATATTCTATTTGTATTTGAAGGTTCAAATGTTGACAACATCCGTATGTGTCTGTACGCCTTCGTACGAATCCTATTTTTATCCCATATGCATCCCGTTTTCATCCTGTGCAAATCCATACTAATATGTACGGATATGAACGTGTACATATCTGTATGTAATGTGTACGTAGCCGTACACATACGAATGTCTGAATAATTTGTCCAAATGATTCAAAAGATTCAAAATTTGTTCAAATGTTAAAAACGAATGTATAGACACTGGGTTTGAATTTGAATATCCAAATTCAAATGAATTTGATGGCACTTTGAATGTTTTGAATATTCTTACACATCCCTACTTGAGAAGTATTAAAAAACTTTGCATTTTGAGATCTTCAAAAGTGCCATACCAGTGTGGTTCCAGATTCATTTCTCACCTTTACATAAGAACATAAGAGAAGCCCTGCTGGATCAGGCCACAGCCCATCTAATCCAGCATCCTGTTACACACAGTGGTCCATCAATTGCCCATGGGTATCTCGAGCAGAGATGAGGGCAAACCTTCTCCTGCTATCAAATCACAGCAAATTGCCTTAGAAGCATCCTGCTTGCCCCCCCGCCCCAGCCTGAAAGATGTATTTAGGCAACCGTTCTAGTAGCCATTGATACATTTGCCATCCATAAGTTTGTCCAACCCTTCCTTGAAGCCATCTAGGCTGGTAGCATTATCACTCATGCAGGTAATGGAAGGCTACCTCCACATTCCGCGCATTGGTGTGGAACATGGACCTAGTGTCTGGCCTGAATTGAGCAATTTAGGGCAGGATCATGGGACTGTCCTTTGGGCCATCCACATGGCTAAAGTTCCCTGGCCTCTGAATTTGCTGGCTAGGGAGATGAATAATACTGGGAGAATCACGAGTTTTATTCCATGTCCGGAGGCTCCCTTAAGTTGTGTTAAATCTGTTTACTTGCTATTACTGGTTTTGACTTCATAGCATGTATAAAACTGAACAGCAGAATTCATATTTACGAGCATTCTGGGTTATGGCTCCCTCTGCCTTGGTGAATCGTTTTTCTTGGGGAAAAGAAGGCTACAGCAAGCCAGAAACACAGAAGCTGGCTCTGTTCGCTTTAAAAAACAAAAATGCCTTTCTTAAAATAAATAAAGACAATTTAGCAAAATTGATCATAAATCAACGAGTGGTTGAACAAAATGTGCTTTCTTTTCTACTTGGGGGAAAAAGACATTTTCTTCTTCATGGCTGGACTGCAAATAGCTTGAACAAAACAACAACAGAAACACCCCAAACTGAGCTTTTACGTGGAGAACTCTTGAAGATAAATCCATTCTCGGGAGAACTGTGTGTTGCTTATGTGCTCTGTAGCTGACTCGCCACATAAAGCGTCTCTTCTCTGTGAGCAAATGCCAGTTTCCCAGCAGAGAACCACAAAATGGGATGCTGATTTGTTTCCAGTTTCTCCATGCCCCACCCTCATGAGGTAATTTCAGTAGTATCAGAAAGAGTGACCAGTCAGTGCCCATGACAGTGTCTTTGACTTGGCTTTTCCTTCTGACTGTGTTCACATGAAGTGAAAAGAAAAAAGAAACACACCACATCTATGGTGTATTTGTTTATTTATTTACCATGTATTTACGTACCCATATATTCTGGCGTATAAGACGACTGGGCGTATAAGACGACCCCAACTTTTCCAATTAAAATATAGAGTTGGGGATATACTCGCCGTCGTATAAGAAGACGACACCCGGCGTATAAGACGACCCCAGACTTTTGAGAAGATTTTCCTGGGTTAAAAAGTACAGTGGTACCTTGACATACGAGTTTAATTCGTTCCGTAACCTTGCTCTTATGTCAAATCGCTCGTATCTCAAAGCAATTTTCCCATTAATCCATTCCAGCTCCCAAAACACCACCTCAGTTGTTTTGTTATGTACTGTACTGTATTTACATACTCGTATCTCAAATCTTGCTCTCATCTCAAAGCAAAATATCCCTCGCTCGGCGGCTTGTATCTCAAAACACTTGTATGTCAGGGCACTTGTATGTCGAGGTACCACTGTAGTACTTATTTATATCCCGCCCTTCACCAAAAGGTTTGAGGGCAGGTCACAACAATGAAGAGATAAAATATATAGAATATTCCTAAAATATATTTAAAATATAACCCAACCTTCCTGGGTGGATAGTACCCAGAGGAAGCTAAACGTCTGTGAACTGGGTGAAGAAGAAGAAGAAGAGTTGGCTTTCCTACCCTGCTTTTCTCACCCATTTAAGGGGACTCAAAGCAGCTGACAAAGCTTTTCTATCCTCCCCACAACACCCTGTGAGGTAGGTGGGGCTGTGAGAGCTCAGAAGAGAGCTGTGACTAGCCCAAGGTCACCCAGCTGGCTTCATGGGGGAGGGCGGAATTGAACCTGGTATTCCCAGATCAGAGCCTGGCTCCCTAAACCACTAGACCTAGAGGGTATAGGCTGCAGTTCTGTGGATCATCTTTCAACTTGACAGACAGGTTTTACAATTCTCCGTAGTCCCTGTACATTACAGAACCATTCTCCAGAGTTAGAGACGTGCATGAATATTCGTAGGCATTTGAAATCCAATTCAGCGTGCTGAATTTTGACATTCAAATTCAAATCAAATGTTCTGAAATTTGAATGTAAACATTCAAATCGAATTTTGAATTTCAGATATATTCGTTTGAATTATCCGGACATTCGTATGTGTACAGGTTCGTACACGATGCGAACTTGAAAATCCGCATCTTTCCCGCATCTGTACATGTTTGTACAGATCCGTATGGGACGAAAATGGGTTGCATACAGGATAACTGTGGGATGCGTATGGTCATGTAAAGATCTGTACGGATGTGGGGAAGATGCACGCATGCACAAATATTGGCGACATTCGTATGTGCAGATTCGAATCAGAAATTCAAACGAATAGGTTCGAATTTGGTAAATTTGAATCAAATCTTGTTAAAATCAAATTTAAAATATTCAAATTGAATCAGATTTGAATAGAATGTAAACAATAACTCTGCACATCGCTACTCCAGAGTAAAACAATTCCGCTTGCAAGGGTTGTGGAGTATAACTTTCCTTTACATTTTTCGTGGTGTTTGGGGAGACTTTGTAAAATGTTCACCCTCACCTGAGAAGCAGGTGGTCTTCAGAGAGGGAGGAAACTGAAAGCAGCTTGCACTGACTTTTGCACAGTTTGCACAATACTCCATATTTCACGGAAGTGGAGTGTTTTCTGAGCAGAAAGGAATTGAGAAGTGCAATGCTAGAAATGTGCATGACCTAAATCCACGTGTTCAGTTTATCATCAAACCAAGCATTCATTTGTTTAATTCAACAGCAAACTGTTTAATTGAATATCTGGTTGTTTGTGTTCGATTTTGAAGGGTTACAAAAATAAGAAATACCTGTTTTTTCCCCCACCAATCAATTGCTTTTCAAGGCAGAAATACAGTTCCATCTAATAGTTTGCATTTGCAAGTGGAGAACTGGTTCAGTTTGATTGAACTTTTGGATATTCAGACACCCAGATGTTCAGTTTGATGAGAATATTTGTGAATGCAAACCATTTTATTGACATTTTGAACACAAAGCAAACTTTGCACGCCTCTGGTCAGGCCTGCAAAACCATATGAGGCAAGGTCATAAGACTAATACTAGACACATACACACACCTGCTCCTCAGGAAGCGTTCCATTTGCAGAATGTGGAATCTGTTCAAGATTGATGACAGGCTGCTTTCTGAATTTGCAGTCTGCCACTAAAACGCTGGGTGATGGGAAAGGCTTCTGCAGGAGTTGTGTGACACATTTGCCAGAACACAGCAAGTGCAAATAATCCTAGGAAACACCAGAGTAGAAGTAACCAGAAGACCAGTGCATCTGCTATCCAGATGCATGGTGTTAATGGGCAACTTCCAGGTCCCACATGGCTTCCTTTCTTAAAGTTATTTATCTTTAAACAAGACCTGGATCAGACAGTCCTTCACATGGCCACCCACCAAGGATGGCAGACACTGAACTAACATGCTCATTCATGATCGCTGTCATTACAAAAGGATTAGAACGCCTGGAGGTAGCTGCTGAGACATTGCGTAAGTGGCTACTCAACATCTAGTCTTGCCTCCTGGAAGGCCTTTTGACACCTGTAGAACATGCCTTAGAGCAGCTGAAACTTAGAAAGCAGGTAGGATAATGTGAATAAAGTAAGTCAGTCTTTCTCTCAATAACTTTGAGAGACAAAATGGGTGGTGTGAACATTTCCTTAGCATCTTTTTTTATACTCCTGGGCCTGAGAGGGCTTCCTGGCATAGAATGCCATAAAAAAAATACTACTGGAGTGTCTCTTCCAAGAACCTTTAGATCTATACCCAAATTTGAGATCCCAGGAAGCCCGTTGAGAACCCCAGATTGCCCTTTCACCAGAGAACTTAGGTGGGTTGAAGTCACTGGTAATTTAAAATCTAGATGTTACAGGTTCTCTGTGGCAGGCACCTGGCTCTTGCTTGTAGAGGTCCATAAGGTGCTGATCGGATGTAAACTTAGGCCACCCCTATTATGTTTTATTTATTATATTTCTATAGAAGGTCTCAGGGTGGGTAATAGCAATTAAATTCCAATATATTAAAACAGTAAACGGTGTATTAAAACAATAGTATCTGCAAATAACTACCAGTGGCTACAGGTGAGAATGGAAAGGTGTAATGATGTGGTGTGTAGTAGTAGTAGTAGTAGTAGTAGTAGTAGTAGTAGTAGTAGTAGTAGTAGTAGTAGTAGTAGTAATAATAATTAATAATAATAATAATAATAATAATAATAATAATAATAATAATAATAATAATAATAATAATAACAACAAAAAGTGCTACCAGACAGAAGCCTACAGATACCTGGGAATTTTGCAACTAGACAACATCAAGCATGGGTATGTGAAAACTATGATCACTAAAGAATACATCCAGAGGACCAGAAAAAATTTAAAGAGCAAACTGAATGGCAGCAATACTATCAAGGCCATAAATGCTTGGGCTATACCTGTTATCAGATACACTGCTGGAATTGTGAACTGGACACAGGCGGAGCTTGACAATTTGGACAGAAAAATAAGGAAATTGATGACAATACACCATGGATTACAGACAGGAAGGGAAGTGTGAAAATGCTCTAGTTTATTTATGTATAGTACTTATATCTTGCCCTTCACTCTGGGTCCTGGTGAGGATTACAGTGGCAAAAAGATAAAACTTTGTAACAGTTAAAACATAATTAAAATGCAGGAGACAAAAGACAGCCCGCCCTCCCCACCCCAAACAGGGCTACAGTGAAGCTAACCACAGATCTAAGTGAAGAGGTTATAGTTTAACCAGGCAGTGAAATACCATGTAGCATTGTTGTCTGGCAAACTTCTGCTGGGAGACTGTTCCATAGTGTGGGGGCCACTACAGAAAAGGCCCTCCTGCCTGCAGGGACCCTTCACACCTCTGAAGCTTGTTTCACCACCATCTTACCTTTCTCCTCTGGCAGTTGAATGTCCTCAACTGGCTGTGCCCTCACTGCTACAGGGGATTTTAAAAATACAGGTGTATAGTGTCCCATGGCAGGTGGGAATCCTGCCCTGTATGATGACAGACACCACACACACACACACACACACACATCCACACATCTTACCAGCTGTGGGAAGCGAGTGCAGTGTTTGCTGGCCTACTGCATTTTTACTGTAAGTGATTTTAATGAATAGCTATTTGGTTGTGGTGGGGGTGCAAAGTAGTCCGGGTGCTTGTAAACCGGAGAGAAGCCAGAGAGCCCTTTTCAAAGCGTCCGGCTTGACAACTTTGAGTGCAGGAAGGAAGGTCTCTTGGCCCACCTACTCCTCTGTACACTGTTGAACTCTGACTGTAGCCATAGCATCAGCAGCTGGCAGATGTGAGATTCAGATGTCTCTGTGTGTTTTTCCCTCTTTCCCAGAAGGCCTGGCACATCTGTTATTTTTACACGGCATCCCAGAGAGCCACTAGCTAGTTAAAATCGTATTTGCCTTCCCTGGAATCCACAATGCCAAAGCATTTTGGAAGACTGCACTGAAGCCTAACTGTAAACAAGGCATACCGTTTATCCACCCTTTCTTCGGAATGATTGCTGCAGAGCAGCAAGTATCCAACAGATTTAACTATGAAAGAAGCCCTGGGAAGGAGAAAAGATCATGGGCCTATTCATACTTAGACCTCTGAAAGCGGCCCTAAGAAAGAGAAAAGATCACTTAGACCTCTGGTAAAGGTACTCTGTACCAGAGCTGTCCTAATTGCATACCAGAAGCCTAAGTGCAAATAGGTCCCATGTAGCTGGAGTCTAGAGGCCTATTCACACTTGGTTGTATTCTGAGATATATCTCAGCATAGGGACCTGTGCTCTGGGTGCTACTGCAGAATCTGGCAGACCTCCCTTAGGGCCTGCTGTGGTGCACACTAGCATGTGGACTGCAGCCCCCTATTCCAGGATATATTCCAGAATAAAGCCAAGTGCGAATAGGCCCTAGGTATCTTTAGCCCAGGGTAAGTATCTATTATGGTGAACTGGCTTGGAGTTGAGTGTAGCGCGGTCGTCTCTCAGATCTCTCCAACTGGCTTCTGGGGACTTCATCAGCCTCATCCCCACCACTGGAGACGAACTGTCACCTTGGTGGTCTGAAACTCCTTTGCCCCCGGACCACTGTCCCGTAGGGGATAGGCTGCAAGCACCTTAATACTGAGTCAGCAGCTTGTTGTCCAGCTGTTGTTCTTCCTGTGACAAACTAGTCACAAGTAGGGATGGATGAAAATTACTCATGAAGTTTCAGTCTCTACAAATTCTTATGAATTCGAAGATTCGCAAGGAAATCAAAAGGGGCCTACATTTGCCTGTGAATTGAATGTATCTGATCTTCAGCAAAGCTCCATAGAAGCCGGATATGCCCACTTCTGGCCTCTGCACACACACCCCAGCCAAATCCCACCACCCCTGCCACGGCCTCCGCCACCATTGCACCCTCCTCTGAGGCTCCAAGATTTCCCAGGAATCATGGGAGACCGTGTGAGATTTCCTGCAATTTCTGGATGGAGGTGGCCTCTAAGGCTGCATGCATGCCTCCAGACGACCCAGTTGAGCCTCTAAGGAAGGCATGACAGTGGTGGCAAAAGGTGAGGACCAGATCTGTGAAAATAAATGCAGAAAGTCCCCTGTTTCCAAGACTGACCAGGAAAATGCCTCTCGCAAGCACAAAAGTAGTCAAGAAGTGTTTCTGCATGTTTTTTTTCTTCCAATAACTGGTGTTACGAGGGGAAACGTTCTGCTTTTGTGTCACACATAACAGCTGTTGTTTGACCTTTTTCACCCCACTGTCAATGTCTCTAAATCTCCAATTAAAGCCACCTAAGCTAATGTTCATCACAGTTCCACATCTGATGGCAGTAAATTCCTTACATATTTAATTCCATAAATTAGCTGACAAAATTCTGTGGCATGTACCACAGGAAGTGCAGATCTCAGTAACCCCACACATCTTGGAACGGGTACATGAGGGAAATAAGCTGGTTCCAAAGCAAACTGAATGGGTGACATTCATCTATGATTTCATATTTGAGAGGTGAGCCTGGCCAAATGTGTGCTTAACTTTATATTTTTGCTTTCAGAGTAACATTCCCTTTCAATGCCCTGTTTTGTGAACTTGAACTGGATTCAAGGGTCCAAACTGAATGAGGGTTATTTGAACACGCTGTGTGGCCATTTAAACAGGTGGCATGACGACAATGGCCCAGTAGGAGTTTAGCAGGCTTTGCTTTAGGTTTTCTCATACTTCTGCTAAGTAGATTTGGCTACAGGTTTTTGGATACTAAACATCTCTTCCCTCATCCCTCTTTCTTTGCCTTACTCTTCCGTGACTCCTACATGACCCAAATCTATGTGCTCAAACTACCCACATGGTTCTTCTTAAGCTCACAATGAGGAGAAGCATTATACTCACTGTTTGGGGACAACAGAAGTATCATTTCCTCTCTTTAAGACACTGATGAATCTTTAGGTTCAGTGTTTTATCAAATATTCAAAACTAACCAAAGCAGATAGGGAAGATTTTTACTCGAAGGGGAAGGGATGAGCAAACATTCCTTTGGGCCCTTGAATCCAGTTCCATGTTCACAAAACAGGGCATTGAAAGGGAATGTTTTCATTCCTTCCTTACAAAATGAGACTACAACGTCTAGTACTCTTCAATCTGGAGAAACAGCGTTTAAGAGGGGACCTGATTGAAGTACATAAAATTATGCATGGTATAGAAAAGGTAGATAGAGAAAATTTATGTTCTCTATCGCACAACACTAGAACCAGGGGGCATCTATGAAGCAGATGGGTAGGAGAGTCAGATCCGAAAAAGGGAACTATTTCTTCACCCAGAGGGCCATCGGTTTATGGAATTTGCTGCTGGAAGAGGTGGTAACAGCTACTAGTCTAGATGGCTTTAAGGTAGGGTTAGACAAATTCATGGATGATAGATGTATCAATGGCTACTAGAATGAATGCCCAGGTACATCTTTCAGGCTGGGGGAGCAGGGAAGCAGGACACTTCTAAGGCCATTTGCTGGGATTTGTCTCTGCTTGAGATGCCCATGAGCATTTGGTGGGCCACTGTGTGCAATGGGATGCTGGACTGGATGGGCTGTGGCCTGATCCAGCAGGGCTTCTCTTATGTTCTTATGTTCTTATAGCTTCTGAGATGACCAGTTATTTGTTGATTTATTACAGATCGAAGGGGGAAATATTCAGCTTTGTGCAAACCCCCCACACACACAACTGTGGGGGGCTTCAGCTTCATGCGTGAACATCAGTCAAATGTTCATGCACGGAGGGAACCTCCAGACCTCTCTCCCTTCTCATCCTGCCTTGCCCCCCACTCACATGCTGCTGTCACTCCCAACACACACTCCTCAGAAGCTCAAGTAGGCCATCTGGAGGTGCTCATGCACCTCCCCCATCCAGGAATAGCAAGATCCCCCATGATTCCCAGATGGGGAGGCACACACACACCTCCAGAAGGCCTAGTTTTGGCCTCTGGGGAGTGTGCAATGGTGGTGGAAGCTGTGGCAGCCATGGCTGCAGCTGCCTTTAGGGGTAAGCGGGCACAGCCAGGGAGGAGAGAAAGCCAGGGGTGAGCTTCCACAGCATCTCTAGGAGTCCTAGTTGGGCCTCAGAGGAACATGTGATGGTTGGAGAGGTCATGGAAACTTTCGCTGCGGCCACATTGAAGGGTAAGGGGGCATGGCCAGAGGGGCCGGGAGTCTAGGGATGGGCAGATCTGGTCTTTGTCGAAGCTTCAGAGATTCATGGGCCCCTTTCGATTCACCCACAAATGTTGAAATTCATAGGAATTTTGAATAGCATGAATATTCATGCACATCCCTAATCCTGTCATCTTAACTATTTTCCTGAACCAAGCAACCTTTCTTCCTTCCATTTTGTTACCCTACAAGATGACTGGTCCTTTGTTCAGCTTAATAGCTCAGACAATGAATCTTGGAGAAGATTCCTGTGTTTCTCATTGAAAAGTAGCTAAAAGTGCAATGTGTAGTTGTAATTTTTGTGTATTGCCTTTTGTTTGTTGTCTTTTTGCTTTGAGGCAACCTTGGCAGTTATATTTAGAAAGATGGTACAAAAATTCACATACAAATACAGAACTCAACACCCCAACATGATACCCATAGATCCTAACTTTCCTACTAATGCCTTTGTTGCCTTCTGAAAGGCCGCGTCTTCACGGCATGCGTTATTTCAGTTTAAAGAATTTGAAATAAAAGAAACGGAACAAAGCTGTCCATACGACTTGCAAGTTGATCCGGTTCCGAGAGCATTCTGACTGCAGCCTTAACGCGGAATCAATCCTGGGAGTCCAGATGGCAGCCCTGTCCTCCCGCCATTGCCCACCCCCTCTCTTGTGATTGGTGTTCTGTCCCAGGATCCCACCCTCCCTTCCCTTTGCGTCATCCATGCTCCGCCGGGGATTCTCTGTCCGATCCGGCCCGTTCTCTCCCCTCCCCCTTCCTAGCAGCAGCAGTAGCAGCAACCATCCATCCATCATGGCGTTCCTTGTTGCCCGCCGCCGCCGCCCGGAACGCGCTCGCAGCGCCCGCCACTCCATCCATCCATCCATCCATCTATCCATCCAGGAGCCCCCTTCGCCCTCCCCGCAGTGGGCACGCTGAGCCCGCCTGCCCTCTCACCCGCCCCTTGGCTCTCCTCCTCTTCCAGCCTCGCGCCGAGGGAAGAGCAGCCGGCGGCGGAGGCGGCAGCGGTGGCATCCATCCATCCATCCATCCATCCATCCATCCATCCATCCAGGCGCTGTGGCGCTGGCGGCTTCGCCCTGGGGCTCCGCCGCCGCTTTTCCCCGCTTTGCCGCCACTTTGCCCCGCAGAGCCGCGGCCGCCGCTGACTGAAAGAGGAGGAGAGCCAAGGGGTGGACAAGAGGGCGGGCGGGCTCAGCGTGCCCACCGCCGGGAGGGCGAAGGGGGCTCCTCGCTCGCTCTTCCCCCCGTGGCCGGGAGGGAACTCGGAGAGCGGGGAGAGTGGGCAGGGAAAGTTCCCCGGGGACTTTCCTTTTGAAAGTTCAAAAGTTCAGAACTGCGCAAAAGTGAAACTGTTATTTATCGACATTGCTACCGTGTATCTTTGGAGGTAGTGGCTGGATTCTTTCAATGAAATCACTCTTTGAAGGGAATCCTAAACATGACGTGCCTACAATACGGAGAGCCCATTGGTTACAGTGCGAGTGGGGGCGGGACAGCCTTAACACGGAATCTCGTCCCGGAACGATACTGTCCACACAGTAAAAAATTAAACACGTATCAAGGGCATGTTCCGGAGTGAGACCTGTTGAGATCAGGATTTATTTCAAATCGGGATAACGTCGTTTAACACGGAAATACCGTATTAAGCCGAAGTGCCGTCTAAACTGCCCGAACTCAAAACATTTTGAATTCGAGATAACGACGTCGTGGGGATGCGGCCAAAGAGTACCAAAACTAAACCCAATGAAACAAAATGGCCAACTGGAGTATTTATTTTACAGGCCTCCTGAGTGGTCTTCGTTCTCTGTCACCTACTAAATGTTTAAACAGTACCTAAACATTACTTCAGCTTCACCTGCTGGTCAATTCATAGAAGTAGCCAAAAGTGAAGCACATGGGGCTCCATTCCTAATCTAAGGGCTTGTTCACACTTGGCTATATTCTGGAATTTATCTCAGAAAGAAGGTCTGCTGTCCGCATGCTATTGCAGATTCTGGCAGGCCTCACCTGGGGCATCCTGTAGCCTGCAGTAGCAGGTGGACAGCAGGCCCCGGTTCCAGGATATATTCCAGAATAAAGCCAAGTACAGACAGGCATAACTCTTATTGCCTTTCCCATGTCCCCCCAGCAGTAATTTTATCACTGAAGAAGAGTTGGCTTTTCTACCCTGCTTTTCTCACCCATTTAAAGGGACTCAAAGCATCTGACAAAGTTTTTCTATTCTTCTCCCCACAACAGAACACCCTGTGAGGTAGGTGGGGCTGTGAGAGCTCAGGAGAGAGCTGTGACTAGCCCAAGGTCACCCAGCTGGCTTCATGGGGGAGGGCGGAATCAAACCCGGTATTCCCAGATAAGAGTCCTGCTCCCTAACCACTAGACCAAACTGCCTCACAGTGGTATTTACAATACTTTGGGTGCCTCCAAACAGTAAGAACACAGTGTCTCCACATTCTCCAGTACTTCACAGCAGCAGGGAGACTTCTTCCATGCCCATGTTCAGTCCCTCCCTTTCCCTGGTAGGCCTGCTGATCTCAGTGAGGGTGAACTCTTGCCAGATCTCATGAGATCTTGGCCAAACAGCCTTGAAAATGTGGATACTAACGTAAGTATAGGGTTTTTTCTTCAGAGTATCAGGCTTTAATCTGCAAGGGCTGCACAGCATTACAAAACCTGTCTAGCAGGTTGAAAGCTGCTCCATACTACCTGTGAAGCTTCCATTCTCTCTGGATGCAGCCTTTATCCAGAGCCCACATAGGCCTAAAGCCCTTCATAATATGCAGCCCTGATGACAAAAAGAACACGTGTTAATAAGTGAGAGAGAGAAACCAAATTTGCCCACCCTTCCTACTTTACAAGAGGACAGTCAGGGGCCCTTTCTGCACTTGACCTTATCCTGGAGTTTATCTCAGGACAGCAGTCTGCTGGCTGCAAGCTAATATGAACCATGGTAGGCCTCACCTGGGGCCTTCTATAGCCTGCACTAACATGCAGATAACAGGTCCCTATTCTGGGATATATTCCAGAATAAAGCTAAGTGCAGAAAGGCCCAAGGTCAGCTCAATTCATATTTTGCAGCCTGTGGTATACATGCACACACGTCCAAAATCATTATGCAGAGTACCCAGGAAAAAATACAGAAAATAATCCTGGGTATTAAATCATGTTCTGAAGCCTCTTTGAGTCTTTCTTTTATTCCTATTGAAGTCACTCTCTGATATAGATGAGAACTTTTTCACAGTTGCCAACACCTCTCCAGCAAAACAGAAGAACACTGGAACCAGAAAAATAAAAAGGCCGATGCATTTAAACCACAAATAGTTAACCTTGACTTTGGCTTGTGCTGCTTTCTCGGGGATATAAGTTACCTTGAATGGCCCAGTAAGCTGACAGCACTATCAATAATTAGTTAATAGAGCTGTGGATGAGAGGCTCAGACTGTTGATGTCGAACTGTGCTTTCTGGTCTTTAATGTGGATTAGAGATGCGGTGGGAACACTAACTGCCAGATGGTACTGACTCTAAGCCACTTCGGAGCCATATTTTAAATGCATATGGATGAAGCCCCAGTGCGTTTTCACATTTCCCCTTCCATGGACAGGAAAGGAGCACGATTAACCAATGTTGACGATCACTTGCATTTGGAGTGCTAGTCAACTTTGGCCATTTTTTGGCCATTCCCTTCCCCTGGGATCGGATACTTACCTTTTTCGCTCCCAGGGCCTGTCCTCTCCTGGGCACCGCCATTTTGGTGGCGGCACCCTGCACCAACTGCACACGCAGTCATGTCTATGGTTATCTGAGGTGCCAGCGCGCTTGCATAGCACTTCAGACGACCCCAGAGCAACAGAAAAAGAGCAAGTGCTCCTGCCCCCGATGCTTCAGGTAATGTTAGTTAACGTGTATAGCATGATTTAGTGCTCCACACCTAATCAACAATTAGTGAACCTCTGGGGAAGGCAGTCACGCTTGGAGGCTGTAACAGCCTACTCCATGTGCGGATGCTGTTCACCAGGAGTTCACTAATTATGCACTAGAGATCGTAGTGTGAATAGGGCTCAGGTCTACAAATGTGGCAGTAGTGCTGTGGAAGATTAATCTAATCTACTGTACCAATGTAAATAAACAGCATGTCAAGAGCTGCAGAGCCTGTTCATACTTTCCTTTTAGTAAATGCCAGTCTGCTTACTGGACAGGCCCATTTGTCCCAGCAAGCCACAGTAATTCACCAGAAATTGCCACAAGCTCCCCTAGAGACATCCTGTGGTCCACACACTTACCAGGGGTGATTAGCTTGCTCCTGCATCTGCACCCTCTTCCAACTGTGGTGTGTGGAGTGGGCATGGTAGTGTCTGACCATGTGCTGATTGTTGCCACAGACATGGCCATGGCGATCGAGCCTGCCATGGTCTGGCCATCAGCCTTCCAAAGTGGTTTACAATTGACTTAGGATGCCTCCAGACATAAATTACTACAAAGTAAAGGAGCTCTGCAGGGAGAACGGAATGCCCCCAATTCTTCCAATACTTGGAAGCAGTTGGAAGGGCTCTTCTGACCAAATGGTCAGCATTTCCCTCTCTGTGGGGCCAGCTGCATCCCAGCTGAGAGCATATTCTCAGAAGATCTCACCCAAGCACCCAGGAAAATGTGGAGGGAAGGGAAACTCCACAGCCAATAATGATGTAAGTAGCATTTTTTTTATTTACATGGCAGCAGTGGGCTTTACTTCGCAGGGACTGTGGAGGATTGTAAAACTTTCACGTTAAAAGCAGCTCTACAGTTCTTGCAAAGCATGCCTCCTGTCTAGGCGCAACCTTATTATGGACACATGTTGGGTATTGGAACTAGGAGCATCTTTATACATCGTATAAAGGAAACCCCCTCCATCTACGCTGTGCTTAGGGCCGGTATCTGATTTTGACTCAGCAGTGAATGAACACAGTCAAAACTGGATTGCCCTCCCTTTCCCAGGCACACACAAACTGCTACATAAGAAAGACATATTAGGAGATCTGGAAGTTTTACTCATTAGGTTTCTTGAGAGCAACCTAGCATCCCAGTGGTTAATTATACCTTTGGTGGCTAGAGGACTCTTGATTATTGTTAAGTACTGAGCTGTCAGTGCTCCTACTGTTTAATTGGGTGTAATCAATTAGTTTATTTTAATCCTTTTTATGATTTAAATGTTGCCTTTGTTTTTTTTCCCAAGTCACCCTGAGCCTTTCCAAGGAAAAGCTGGATGGAAAGAGGCCATTATGGCAAGAGCTGCCTATTACCAGCTTTGGCTGGTTAACCAGTTGTGCCCTAATTGGATAGAAAGAACTTAGCCACCGTGGGGCTTGTAACTTCATGTTTAGATTTCCATAACTTGCTTTACTCAGGTCTACTCTTGTGTCTGGTCCAGAAGTTGCAGATGGCACGAAATGCAGTGACCAGGTTGTTAAGCAGAGAACCAGCTCATACACCTATAACATCTGTGCTTAAACTAATGCATGGATGGTTGTCAGGTTCCAAGTCAAATTCAAGGTTTTATTGGCATATATGATCCTAAACAATTTGGGACCAGGGTACTTGCTATATCACCTTCCCTAGTATAAACCAGTAAGATTATTTTGAGCATATGGGGAGATTCTGCTATCTGGTCCCGCAACCTGTCTCTCACAGCGGCCCACCGATTGCTTCTGGGCATTCTCACGCAGAAGACAAAGGCAAAACCTTCACCTGGGGCATGTTCACATTTTCCGTCTCGTCTGCTGGACAGGAAAGGAACGCTAGTCAACTTTGGCTGTTCCCTCCCCCCGGGATTGAATACTTAACCTTATTCGATCCTAGGCCTTATTTGATCCAAGGCCCACTGTGATGGCGCCGTCACCTTGACGATGCTGTTGCTCTGCACACATGCAGTTGCATCTATGGTCATCTGAGGTTCCAGCACACTTGTGTAGCACCTCAAATGACCTGGAGGGGCAGAAGAAGAGCAAATGCTTCATGGGGGAGTGTGGAATCAAACCCGGCATTCCCAGATAAGAGACCAACTCCCTAACCACTAGACCAAACTGTCACAGCCTTCTCATTAACAGCTACCTAAACTTTACATAAACCTGCAAGAACATCTCTCCTTCCCTCCCTTTCTCTTTCCACATCTACTCCTTTTTCTTAACAAGGAAACCCCTATTTTTATAGCTGTGAATTCGGTAACCTCATGGACCCCAGAGTGGGAGAATGCCTTTGTCCCATTTTTGAGTTAAACCACCACGCTTATAGTGAAATGCACTGATACTGCTTTTTATTCTACTCTCTGGGTTTTTTTCAGGGCAGATGTTTGTAGGAATTAAGTGTTTCCAGAAGGCAACAAGATTCTACCTGACCCTGTGAGTTGATTCTGTTCTTCCTCCCCATTCTGAGCAGTTCACCCATAAGTTACAAATGGAGGGGCACGAAGTAGCGGTCCATCCATCTAATATTCTTCAGTTGCTGATCCGGTTGCTCTGAGTAAATGCACCCAATATTTTTTTTAAAAAAAATGTGCATACAGATAACACCTATTATTTCATGAATAAAGAAGATGTGTGATCTTTTACCAGATATTAGCCACCTGCTTTCAATCCAGTCTTCATTGTTTTCAATTCCTAGAACAGGAATACTCAAACTATGCTCCCTCTAATGTTGCTGAACTATAGTTCCCAGCATTCTTCGCCATGGGCCAAAATTGCAATTGTATTTCAGCAATATCTCAAGAGCCATAGGGTCTGCATCTCCAGGCTAATAGATGCTGCTGAAGTTACTTCAACAAAAATGACAACTGAAGTTCTCACAGGGCTTCCTGAACTCTTCACCTAATGACCATTTCTCCCAATTTTTGCCTTTTAAGTCCACGAATTCACTCAAGCCTAGTGAATACGCCTTGAAGGATCAGTTTGTCCTTGCTAAAAGAAAATGTGGCAACTCTTTGTGAAGGCATGAAGCCATTGCTACTTCAGTCTTTGTCATGTTTCACAAAATACTAGCCTTGGGTATCTTAATTCATTAAGTTTGTTTGTGGGAACCATAACATATATCTGACCTCCTTCAGCTGTGTTAGAAAAGCGTATGTTTGATTTGGCAGAGCTGAACTGCAGAATCCAAAGATTTCCTGCCTTTTGTCAATCTGTCACTGCATTCATGTTATTTAAATACATGAAATGAGGGCAGTATGTATCTAACAAGCGTTCTTATACTTAAAAAAAAACACTTCAGAAATGGCAATATTTATAGAAGTAAAGCATTTTAAGTAAGCCTAAATCCCAGGATACTGAAATCCTCTGGCACCATCCTATGGATGAAGTAAACATTTCCATAATTTGTTCTTCATTACATTCTTTACATGAATTTCCCAGAGAAGGGAGGTCAGAACTATCCCTCCTGCCTGAAGGAGAAAAGTGCCAAAACTAATTAATATTGAAAATTAAGAAATATTGAGTTGCATTAGCAATTAAATTTTAAGGATGCTCCTCCATGTGTAGTTGGACACCGGATTCAGTAAACCTGAACCATCTGTATCATTGGCTTATGGGAGGCAAAGCACAACCACACCTGAAGGGAAAATTCAGCTACACTACAGTTTACTAAGGGTTTGCTCGCTCCAGCACTCCTTGGACCAAGCACTGATTTTCTGTTCCATGTTGGTTTGAATAAGCAGTTCAAGCAGTTCAGTTTTGTCTTGTGGTAGAGCGTCAGACTCATATCTGGTTCAATTCTGCACCCCCGCACTCTCTTTCTGAGCAATCACAGCCCCAACTACCTCTCAGGGTCTCTGTTGGGGAAAGAAGAACAGAAGGTTTGTCAGCCGCTTTGCGTCCCCTTGCAGCTTGAGAAAAGCCGGGTATAAAAATCAATTCTTCTTCTTCAAATAAAACCACTATGAACCAGGTACAGAGGGCCAATCTCCACCATCTTCAGGTAGCATCGAAAAAGACCTGTTTGAAAACCCATGGAATACTACTAATTAGAGGTGTGCAAAATGCCATTTTGAACGTGTTCCGAAGTGTTTGAAATAGCCTTGCCACTTGCAAGTTTGCATTTTGGTTTGAGTTGGGGTTGCCTTATTCATACGTATAGCTTGTTGTCTAGAAACCACTTCTTTGCAAAATCTTAGCCGAACAGTTCAACAAAAGGACTGTTGGACAGAACTTGAGATTTGCTTCAGTTCGCACTTAGCTGGCTGTGAAATGGTCAAAGCGTGTTACTTGCTCACCCTGCCATATTTTCACATACAATATTCCATCACCCTACTCCACTTCAGAAGAAAGCAAAAAAATGGGGGGGGGGGGGGAAGAGCTAGGTTCAGGCATCTAACTTGGATCTACCCCAAAATTTTGATTCAGCTTCAGCCCACCTTAAAAGAAAGCATCAGCAAGGTGACTGATAATCTTCTTTCTACATTATTTAACTCAAATGTGGATTTTCTGAGTTTAATAATGCTGAAAGAAAACAGCACGCCACCTTGCTTATAAGTTCTCTCACTCTGAAAGTGAACCGAAGATGGATTAAAACTTAAGTGTGGATGCCTTCCTAGCTATGATTCTCATTTCCAGCCATGTACCCAGGGCAACTAATACAAAGTTTTGTATATTTGCAAGGAAGGGTTTGAACCTCCTTTCCCTGGTAAGTGGCAAAGAACAAATGCTGGTTGGGTGTGTTGACAGTAAATGTAACTGAATGCTTAATGTCCATCGATATCCTAAGGAAGAACACATCGATGGTGACTAGGAATGTGCACAAATATTCGAAGGTATTTGAAATTCGATCGAATTCATCCAAATTTCAACATTCAAATTCAAATTGAATGACCATAACTTTGAATTTAAAAATACAAATGAATTTTGGATCTATTCATTCGAATTATCTGGACATTCTCATGTGTACGTGGTCATACACAATGTGTACTTGCACATATGTATCTTTCCCACATGGATCCGTACGGGTCAAAAACGGTTTGCACATGGGATAACTACGGGATGCGTACGGGATGCATAACGATGTACACGGGCACATATGAATGTTGTCGACATTTGTAAGTGCAAATTCAGATCAAAAATTCGAACGAATAGATTTGAATTTGCTTAATGCAGATTGAACTTGGTTAAATTTAAATTTTAAAGATTTGAACTGAATTGAATTCTTTGATATTCGATTCAAATTGAATCCTGAAAATTGCATTTGTGCACACCCCTAATGGTGGCTTGAACTTCTGCATCAAAGGATGTAGGTCTGGCTTTATGGTGGTGAAGACAAGGCAGCCACACAGAGCAACTTGCCCCTGCCCCACTGGTAGGATAACTGCCATGCCACACTGACTTCTACAGAAGCAATCAGATGGATGGGTGGCTTGCCTGGCTCATCCAACTGAGCCTTCACCCTACTTCCAAAACCCCGCCACCAGCCCACCCCTATCCCCAGTTCCAGGAAGATAAAGAGTTAAGCAAGGAACTGTCTAAGCAAAGGGGCAGGAATAGCCCACCAGTGACCAATCAGTGGGTGGCATCCCTTGCAGTCAGGAGAGGTTGCCTAATGAATGCAAATAGGTAGGCTGCACTTGGATTAGCTTTGAGCCGTGTATTTGGGTAAACGTGTTTGGATGTCTCTTTTGATGTGCTCTTGGGAATTGAACGTTCATTCTTATTGAGGCATTTTACCAATCCTGGTATGATCATACCTTAAGTCCAGTTTGGTCTACTGGTTAGGGAGACAGACTCTTACCTGGGAATACAGGCTTTGATTCTGCCCTCCCCCACGAAGCCAGCTAGGTGACTTTGGGCTAGTCACAGCTCTCTTTCTGAGCTCTCAGCCCTAGTCCCTTACAGGGTGTCTCTTGTGGGGAGAAGAATAGAAGATTTGTCAGCTGCTTTGAGTCCCCTTAAATGGGTGAGAAAAGCAGGGTAGGCAAGCCAATTATTCTTCTTCTTTTCAGTGTTCTGTTGAAAATTAACCAAGGGTTGCCAATTTCAAAAGTTTATCACCAACTTATCTTTTAACACACAAGTTAGTTTTTCAATCTCCGCTATCTCTACTGTTTGCAAAATCCAATTCCCAATTGCCAGTGTATTTGTTTCTACATTTGAGTGTACAGTTATTTATTTATTTTGCTGCAGTAATCAAATATTGCAATAGTACATTTATTTTTCCAATTTTGGGTCACTCGAACGCAATAAAAACGAATGAGCCAGTTTGGTCTAGTGGTTAGGGAGCCGGACTCTTTATCTAGGAATACTGGGTTTGATTTTGCACTCATCCATGAGTCCAGCTGGGTGACCTTGGGCTATTCACAGCTCTCTTCTGAGCTCTCACAGCCCCACCTACCTCACAGAGTGTTCTGTTGTGGTGAGAAGAACAGAAAGCTTTGTCAGCCGCTTTGAGTCCCCTTAAATGGGTGAGAAAAGTGGGGTAGAAAAGCCAACCCTTCTTCTGGCTTCCACCGCATCTGTGTGTGTTTTCAAGATCCTCTACAAGGTCCAGCCACTGGTGCTGGATGCAACTGTTGACCCAGCTTTCATTTTGAGTTCATTGCTGGAACAACAGATGGCCTCACTGCTAGAAAGCAGCCTTGGAATTCTGGATTTGACAATGAAGGAAAGCACAGCAGTTGTGTTCAGCACTGTTAAAACGTTAAGAAGATGTAAGATAGAGGAGTAACATTTGCTCAGATTGTAGGTGAAACAAATAGGAAACTTGTTATTGGGAGATGTTGGCAATTCGGTCATCTTCTCTCCCCCCCCCCCCCCTTCTCCAAAGGTAGCGTTATACTCAAAATCTGCCACATCTGATCTCCATTAATAGTTTAGGAAATCTGTGAACAGCATTTCGAAACACTTTTTGGCATCCTGGCCGTAAGTGCATATAAAAGGCTCAGATTTCACTGCTGTAGAATAATTTATTGGTAGCACCATCACAGGGAACATGAGTTACAGCCGTAGACCTGGAAATCAGGACATGGGTTCTCCGACTCTGATTGTTGTGGGGAAGGGTGGAAGGGAGCTCTTTGTGCTAAGACCCTGGAAGGAAGTGGTGTCTTAAGGAACAAAGTATGGGGTTGCAAATCTTCTTGTTTGATGTTTGAAAGGGGCCCTTTTTACTTCTCTAGTTAAGGAAATAAGAATATAAGAAGAGCATGACTGCACTGAGAAGAAAGGCCTGTAGAGTCCAATTTCCTGTATTGCACAGGGCAGAGGTGCCCTTGTGTCCTCACACTGTCATTGGCAAGATCCACGCGGGACCTTCAGGTCATCAGGTCCGCAGCAGAACTGCACCAGCTGCGCATCGGTAAACCTAGGAGGCCTCCTAGGGTGCAGGATCATGCGTATCCTAGGAACACAGAGTTCACGCAGTGCCCTTCCGTTTTTGCCCTTTATTTTATCTATACTGGGCATTAATAAAATTGTTCCTTTTCATTAAGAAACTGCCTTTTGGCATCTATTCTGTGAGCCGGTTTGGTCTAGTGGTTAAGGAGCCGGACTCTCAAATCTGGGAACACTGGGTTTGATTCCGCACTCCTACATGAAGCCAGCTGGGTGACCTTGGGCTAGTCACAGCTCTCTTCTGAGTTTTCACAACCCCACCTGCGTTAACAGGGTGTTCTGTTGTGGGGGGAAGAATAAGAAGCTTTGTCAGCCACTTTGAGTCACCTTAAATGGGTAAGAAAAGCAGGGTAGAAAAGCCAACTCTTCTTCTTCTGCCTGCTGTCTATATAGTTAACAGGATGCTTGGCAATTTACCATTTTTTAAAAAACATTAACGCTCCAATCCCAGTGCCAGTTTGCTTTCCAGGACCAGGCTAATTTCCCCACTTAAAGACACGTCCAGGAACGTATCGCAACAGAATGGCCAGACCAGGGCTGGCTGGATCGCCAAGGCAATGTCCGAGGCAACGTCTGGTGCACCCTCAAATTGCCATAGCGATCTGGATGCTGCACATGACTATGCAGCCATGCCCACACTCTGAGCCGCACCCAGAGGAAGGTGCAGACACAGAGTCCAGGAACGATACAGCCACTCCTGGTAAGCATGTGGACTTTTAGCAGTCCGCAGCTGGATTGTTCTGAGGAAAGTCGCAGCCATTCCTAGTGCAGCCATTCCTCACCAGCGAGCAGATGAGCTTACTAGAAGGTAGGTGCATGCAGGCCCTTAGTACTCATTACTAATACTATAATGGTAAACTATTGTGGAGGGCTCTCTGCAGCAATTGATAGGAACTGGCACTTTTCAGACCCAACAGAGGCCAATTTGCACTTCGGCCAGTCGTCAACAATTAGGCAACTTCTGGGGAAGACCATCTGCACTTAGAGAAGGCTGTTGCAGCCTCCAGGTACCTCCTGCCTTCCCAAAAGTTCCCTAATTGTTGATCAGGTGTGGAGCATGAAATCATGCTCTACAAGCTACCTAACCTTTACCCACTGTGTCCGAAAGCTTAGCTGGAATGTCCAGCAGCATGACCATTCTCTCTACTTCTGCTTCCCTGCGTTTGGTGGGTGGGGATCGCGTCATCCACTCAGACACGGTGGCGGTGGTCTTCGAGCACCGACCTCTGCCATGACTGGGCCTCCAACCCCTGGGACTGCCCCCTGCTGTGATGGGAGTGGCGTATGGACAGGAGCCTTCAATCAGCGATGGAGTAGTGGGCACTGCGCATCCAATCACAGGCACATTCGCTCACGCACCTCAGCCGTTGGCGTGATCAGCCGTAATACAACCCTGTACTTGAACACGCTCCTCTGCAATGGTGTCTAAGCCCATCACATGTGATGATGCAGTTGAACGCGGCCAATCGCGGCAGCGAGGAGGTCAGAATTCCAGCTTCGGTCACAGCGGCGTGAGCTGGTAAATGGGAGAACCATTCACACTTCTGGCCTGTAATGGATGCTTTGAGGAAGCTTTCCTCATGACAAATGCAAATGGCTCATATTTACCAGAAGTTTTACCAGCCCTAGCACATGGCAGAAAGGCCCCAGCCAGATCTGGCAAAATCTCCAGTGAAGAGCAATTGTGTACTAGTGGGTACAAATTACCTCTTGGCTTTGGGCCTGGTGGATATTTCCCATCCAAGCTATTATTTTCAATTTGAAGCCCTTCTTGCTTTTCAGCCTTTTGTTATCACTGTGTGCAGAATATTTCTCGACCTTCTGTGGCATTTTAGTGGCTTAGCCACTACACATAAGTCAAAGAAGACGTGATAGTAATAGTAGCAGGCAGTTTGAAGCATATAGTGCCAGTATAATTCCTGCTATATTGTTAGAATCAAATGCTGGGATCTGTCTAGGCCATTTTAATATCCCAGATTTAATCTTCATCCTTTTTTTTTTTAATGCCATCAGTTCCTTGTTAAGTTAGGATGATGGTAATTTGACTGCCACTGGATGTGACTTAATAGAAGGAAAGCAAAACATTTGAGTTGATTTAGGCCTATAAATGTTTCCAGATGGAGGCAATTTTGGCAGACCTTTTGCTTGCTTCTAAAAGCGGGCCCTGTTTACATTCTGAACCACCGAACAGAAGATGTTGGTATCAGAAAGGAACATCTGATAATGATAGGAATGAAATAGTCAATGGAGATTTTACAACCAGGCCGAAGTGTAACAGGGCTTAGTTCCCACAAACTCTTTTTAAGGCTGTTTCACAGAGTGGAGAGAAGGAAACAGTGATTTTTAAATATGTGTACATGTGAAAGAAAGGATGAAACATCTGATAATAATAGGAATCAAATAGTCACTGACTGGAACATCTTTGAAAATAAGTTGGCCTTGTCTTAGGAAATTAAAATGGCATGTCAGTAAATCTTGAGAAAGTGAAATGGAAATGGCAAAAATCCTCAGGCAGAATCCACACAGCACTGAGGACATAAGAATGTAAGAGGAGCCCCGGTGGATCAGGCCACAGCCCATCTGGTCCAGCATCCTGCCTCACGCAGTGGCCCATCAATTGCTCATGGGCATCTCAAGCAGAAGACAAGGGCATAACCATCAGCTGCCGTCGGTTCCCTGCAAATGGCTTTTAGAAGCATCCTGCTTGTCTCTCCAACCCGGAGGAAGTACCTAGCGATCCATTCTAGTAGCCAGTGATACACCTGTCCATAGATTTGTCTAACCCTTTCTCAAAGTTATTTAGGCTGGTTGTTGTCATTACTTCTTCTGGCAGTAAATTCCATACACCAATGACCTGGGTGAAAAAATATTTCCCTCTGTTGGTCCTAACTCTCCTACCCATCAGCTTCGTAGAGTGCCCCCTGGTTCCACACCTGCAGAGCATAGTGGCTGTTATTGTATCTTATTTGTAGCAGTTTGGGGGCTGTTGCGCCTTGTTCCAGGTTTCTTCAGAGAACCTAAGCTTTGGGGTATTGCTGCGATATCCATCTTCAGAGAATTTGGTTTTTGGAAGAGTCAAAAGCGACTGGTGTCTTCCCAGATCCATCTGGATGGGACCTGAGAGATCTTTTTTCTGGAGTATCCATGCTTTATTCTGGAATATCCAAATATAGTAGAATAAGGGTGTCCAGACTTGGGAATACTGCGAATTCCGATGTGCAGTCAGGGCATGGGCATCACACCTGTCGCCCAGTAGTGTTATGCTGCTGCTACTTCGAATTTACCTACTGCGGGACGATGAACACTCACTCCGCAGTTTCAGGTAAATTTGAATGTTCCTGACAGTCGGGACAGGACGGTGAGAACAGGGAAGGAGAGCTGAGCCTGCAGCTCAGCTTCCATTGGCTGTCCCATCCCATGTGACGTGCGCCCCAACGCATGCGCCACAGAAGTATTGCAGCTTTCTCTGAGAAAGCTGCGGGGAGGCTGCTCGAATCCGGACGGCGCATCATGACTTTGCAGCAGGTAAGTTGTGTATTTTCTTATAACAGCAGATTTTATTCCACTAATCTGGATGGAACCTAAGTAAGCGATGCCTGGATGCATCTCTCTTTTCTGATCTCGTCTCTGCTTCTCCATCATAAATAAACCTGAAAGCCCTCTCATACGCTTCCCAGTCCAATCAAATACCCCTCTGCTGGGGAAAAAAATATCCCAGTTACCTACACTCTCTTGGGCATTTCTCCTCTCTTCTGTGCTGCTTTTCAGCTCTTCTGCCCTCACCCCAAAGTCTTTATAGCTATAAAACAGACGATCTTAATAGCTTTGAGTCACGAGTGCTGTTGTCCCAGCCACAAGAACTTGACAAATTAGCACTATTTCTTAGAAGTGCCTTTTGATCATGAAACTCAGCATCAGCCCGTAATCTTTTTTCTCAGCCTTCTCATTTCGAAGAGAAGCTGATTCTGTGGCAGCACTTAGCTGCAAATGGGCACCTTTAGGAGGCTATTCGGTACTTCCAGGGATAATTGGGCCTCAGCAGGTAGTTAATTATTTTAGGCTGCTTGACTGCAGCTTCGCACAGAGGCAAAGAAAGGCGGAAGGAGCAGTGGTGGCTCATGGCATTGCACTGATGTGAACCCTGCCTAGGGGCGGACATTCCACGTCGGGTATGGTCTGGAGTTTGGCAAATTTTTGTTCTGTTTTATCGTGCAAAAGTTGCAAAAAGAGCACTTCTCAAATGTTTTTCCCCATCTTTCTTTCTTTCTTTCTTTCTTTATTCACCTCATGCAGGTTACAACATATAAAATAAACACATTAAAACCAATAACATATTAAACATATTAAAACCATGGCAGTGTCTGAATGTGGGGAGGAAAAGGCTGTTGCTTTACTTAGCCAAAAGCCAGGGTAAAGAAGTACGTCTTCACAGCACGTCTAAACACATATTTAGATCCGGATTTCAGAAATCTGTGTTAAAATAGATCCAGATCTATTTTAACACGGATTTCAACACCCCTTCTGTCCGCATACGGGACGGAAGGATGGATTTAGATCCCGATTTGAGCCGAGTACAGCAAGCCAGGGGACTCCTATCTCGGTGCTCCGCCTCACCCCAGAAGCCACAGATCGCGGCTTCTAGAGCTGGGTGAGGGGCTTCACCTACCTCCCTACCCCACCCCGGGGGGAGCGCAAGCGATCCCCTCCTTACCTTAATGCAGCCAGGCCAATTCTGGCTGCGGGGTCCCAGTTTGGTTTGCGCATGCGTCCGGCGCGCCTCCCAATTGGCCAGGGCTGGCGCCTGCGCAGAGAGCCTCCTGAAACCAGGCATGGCCCTGGCCAATCAGGAGGCGAGCCAGACGCTTGTGCAAAGCATCCAGATCTTAGGACACGGGCAGGTCAATTTGGAAGACGGCGTTCCTTGATTATTACTATTTACCCCCATATAAGACACATAAGATGCAATTAATTACTTGGCAAAGAATATACAGGGGAAAAAGTAAAATTAAAAAATAGGATGTAGAGTGCTTTTTAGAAAAAAGATTTGAGGAAAATGATACTTATATGGTAGGAAACACAGTGCTGTTGTCTTTTTCAGCAAACATGCAGAGGGCAATACAAAAGTTTTTTTAAAAAAGCAGCAACAACATTCCTTTCACACTCCCGTTTGCCTCTGAGGTTTGTCCACTTCCTTCCTGTGGCTTTTTATAGAATCGTGTGTGTTTCTTTCACGTCCGGCAATAAAAGGATGTTTTGTGCTTCTACTGCTGTGGTTGTGTTTGTCCCTCTGAGGGCACACACTTTTTGTTTTATTTTTGTTTTACATTCAGCCTCTGACTGTGATCCTTGAAAGTGTAGTTCTGGTTTCTGTGGTAGAACTGACACTCTGTAAGCACCTTAAAAAAGATCAAATAAGGAGGGCCTTTGGATGAGTTTTATTCTGAAGGCCACATGAGCCTTTTTTTTACAGTCAACTTCATCATTTCTCGTTCACTAATATTAAACTCAGCACTCTCTCCTTTAACGAAAAACTTTCTAGTCTTTGGGTCCGTGAAGGATGCCTCTAAAGGCCATTTGGAGGGAACTCAGAGGAGGTGAAAAAATTGTGTTTGTCTCCTGCTCAAGAAGCGAAAAAGAAACTGATGGGCCACACATTGCAGGATGGTAGACTAGATGGGCTGTGGCCCAATCCAGCAGGGTTTCTCTTAGGTTCTTGTGAAAGTTATAGGCAAGAAAGTCAGAACTGGCAAGAGGAGGTATTTTTTTGCCCACAGGGTCACTGGCCTGTGGAATTTATTACCAGAGAAAGTGGTGGTGCCCTCTAGCTTGAAGAGCTTTAAGAAGGGGCTGGACAAGTTCAGGGATGGCAGGTGTACCAATGGCCACTAGAATGGATGCCTAGGTACATCGTCCAGGGTGGGGAGACAGGCAGGATGCCTCTAAAGGCCATTTGCAAGGAATCAAGACTAGGTAAAGGTTTTGTCTTTGGCTTCTGATTGAGAATGCCAGAAGCAATTGGTAGGCCACTTTGTGGTAAAGAAGAAGAAGAAGAGTTGGCTTTTCTAACCCACTTTTCTCACCCATTTAAGGGGACTCAGAGCAACTGAGAAAGCTCACTATACTTCTCCCCACAATAGGTACCCTGTGAGTTTGGTGGGGCTGTGAGAGTTCAAAAGAGAGGTGTGGCTAGCCCAAGATCCCTCAGCTGGCTTCATGGAGGAGTGTAGAATCAAACCCAGTATTCCCAGATAATAGTCCAGCTCCCTAACCACTAGGCAAGATGTTGGACTATATGGGCTGTGGCTCAATCCAACAGCACTCCTCTTACATTCTTATGTAAGGGAGGCTTGCATTTTTGTGTACCGTGCCTGGAAAAATATCTAAAATTCATTGATGTACTATAGGCAGTTGCAGGACACGGTGAGAAATTACAGGCACTCTCTGGAATTAGCTGAATTCTGAACTGTGTCGTACTCCAAGGGCTTTTCATCCACGGTCTAGCACAGAATACAGCAGCCCCCACCCCCACCCCCGCATCATGCTTCATCCACATTGGATGAAACTCCTGTCCAAAATAAGGTGAATCCCAGTCCTGGTGTGGACTTCTTTGAAGAGATCCACAAGTGGACCAAAGCCCATATTCTGGGCTACAAAGGATGTGCAGAGAACACACTTCAGTAGGCCAGAATATTGTGGGGGACCATATCTGATGGCACTCCGTGAAGCTCTGATAGAAGGGACATGGTGCTGAAAAGGATTCTCCTGGAAACAGTGGAAGCTAGGAGCTTTCATTACCAGTCTTTGGAGGCTCAGCCTCCAAAGGTTCTTTGGCTTCCTAATGTGGACATCCCCAGTCGCATCCGACAAGGGGAAGTATTTCTTCACCCAGAGGGTCATCAGTTAATGAAATTTGCTGCCGAAAGAGGTGGTGACAGCTACCAGTCTAGATGGCTTTAAGGTAGGATTAGACAAATTTATGGATGACAGATGTATCAATGGCTACTAGAATGAATGTCTAGGTCAGGGTTTCCCAAACTGTGGGTCGGGACCCACCTCTAGGAAATTTAACCGTATTTGAAATAACTTTTTTGATGTAATTATTTAATTAAATAATTTAAAAATGTATTAAAACTTTGTTTGTTATTTGAAAAGTCCTTTATTCATATTGGTAACAGTTAAATTTCCTAGAGGTGGGTCCCGAGTTGGTAAACTTATATTAGATGGGTCGTAGCCCAGACAACTTTGGGAACCACTGGTCTAGGTACATCTTTCAAGCTGGCGGGGGGCGGCGAAGCAGGACGCTTCTAAGGCCATTTGCTGGGATTCAAGAGCTGGAAAAGGTTTGTCCTTGTTTCTGCTTGAGATGCCCATGAGCATTTGGTGGGGCACTGTGTGCAACGGGATGCTGGACTAGATGGGCTGCGGCCTCTTATGTTCTTATTCGACTCCAGCAGCAACCTATTCCTGCCTGGGGCTGTAATCAGGCACAGGAAAATCAAAAGCATCTCTGAGGTGCCTCTGAGACAGTTCAGAGAAGGCTTTGAGGTGGGATTGTTCCCAAACATTAGTCTGCCCCTCCCACTCTCTGTGGTGCCCCTAATGCGCCTCCAACGAACCCTTTTTGTGGGCCTCTGATGCATCCTAGAACTTTTCCATCCTTCGTGCTAGCTAGGCAAAGGTGTGAAAAGGCTCTATTTCACAACGGTCACTTCCCTGTTCTGCTGTTCTTTTCTGATTTGCTAAGGGCCAAGGGCTAATTTTGTTGATGCCGTGCATATATGAGAAAGCTCTAAGGCTCCTGAGCTTAGAATTGGAACTTAATAGCCATTTTTGTGTGTGCTTTATTAATAGAAGTAACCATCCTTCATCAAAAGTGGCATGCAGAGAAGAATATGAGAAATTAGCAATAGGAGATAGCAGGCTCTGAGAACTCCATGCAGATTTCATGAAATGTCACCCTGGAGATAATGGTTTTGACTGTGGCCGACTTAATGAAGGGACAAAAAAGAATATGTAATAGGTCCCACCTGAGAAGGAAATATAGCCAGTGTGGTCTCCTTCAGTGAATGAAAAAGTCAAGATTTCTTCCAAAGGTGACAATTAAGAGCCAGTTTCCAGCCTCAGTTTGGGCTAGTGGTTAGGTTTGTTATTTATGTATTTATTTACTTATGTATTTATTTACTTTTTTATTTATTTCATAATATTTCTATACAGCTTTCCATAAAAATTTCAAAGTAATGTGCACAATAAACATAAAAACAAGGATAAAAAAATCCTTTAAATTCTATAATCAGTTGGAAAAAACCCTCAAAGGGAATGCTTAGTTGAACAGCTATGTCTTCAGATAGGTGCTACCACGAGAAGGGCCCTGCTGCTCCAGATACTCTCAACACCCTTCCAAGCTTGATGTGGGAGGGGCATTCTTCTCCATCAAACTGGTGCCTTCACACTTTTTCAAGCTACAATTTGAAGTGACCCCAGCCAGAAAGTTAAGGCTGATGGGAGTGCAGTCTAAAACGTGAGTTAGGGACCAAATTAGTAAAGACTAGGTTAGTGTTAGGGCTTACTTCTAAACACTGCCATTTGGACTCAGTTGGGTAGACATAGGTGGCTTTTGCACAGCTGACTGCAAACAGCAGGGGTGGGATGTGACGCATACAAAATGCCAAGTGTGCCCAGATGTTGTGCCTGATGAACTGTGAACCTGGCTACAGACCACACAACTTTTGTCTAAGCAGTTCATTTCAATAAACTCTGCACTTCTGTGCTTCCTTTCCATAAAATATGCTGAAGACAGCTTTGTTGACAACAACAAGCCACGCATGGTGCAAAAATTAAAGTATTAAAAACTGTGTTGGTACCTAAGTTTTAATCTAGCTTCAATCCACCTTCAGTGCAAGAGAACACATCAGTAAATTGACCAGTAATTCCAGAGTTAGACAGTGTCAAAGGAAAATAACTTCTCACATTATGAATGTGTTTTCTCACTCTGAAAGTGGGCTGGTCAGAGTATTTTTAGATAAAAAAGAACAAATATGAACAAACAGATATACAATCAAATAGAATGTAGGAATCTACTGCAGTAACTTCAGTTCTGCATGCTAGAGGTGTGCAGAATGTCCCAGTTATGAATGATCCTTAGGCTGGTTGGGAAAAACTTTTTAAAGTCCTTTAAAATTTGCCCATTAGATTATAATAACAACAGGTAGTTAACCACTGTGCTCTACTGCCCAACCAAGTGGAGGATCCTCAACACTCCTCTGTAGGGAAGGGAAGGCTCAGAACGGATTTTGTATTGTTCTCTCAGGACAAAAGCTCACACAAGCTTTGCAGCTGTACTTCCATGCCCCCAAAGGCTAGGAATGCTGAAACACCCTCACCCATCTGAGACCACCAGAGATCCGTATTAAGGACCTCTAAATATGGATCTTGTTCTGCGTAGTGCAGACAGAACCAGATCAGTGTGGGGAGGGGCCTCCTTGCTCTACATTAATGTGCAGATAGGAGACCAGGAATGTGGCTTAAATGGACCCCTAATCCAGATGTAGGGTAAGTACAGAAAGGGCCTCTGAGTATTCCATAGCTACCCCTTCCTGAAGGGGGCATCCCTGGATCCAGAAGATTTAAACAACGATCACCCGGTGGCTAAGATACCTTTTTTAGGTAAGCTTCTAGAGAGGGCTGTCACTTTTCAACTGTAGGCATGCTTGGAGGAAGCTGATTATCTAGACCCATTTCAAGTTGGCTTCAGGCCCAGTTATTTCACACCAATTGCCTTGGTCGCCCTGGCTGATGACCTCCGGGAGAGAGACAGAGGGAGTGCAACCCTGTTGGTTCTCCTGGACCTTTCAGTGGCTTTTGATACCATTGACCATGGTATCCTTTTGGAAAGGCTATGGAGTTTAGGGGTTGGAGACAATGCACTCCTTTGGTTCCGCTCCTATCTCTGTGGCCGATCTCAAGAAGTAGTAGTGGGAGATTCTGATTCGGCACCCTGGGAACTCACTTGTGGGGTTCCTCAGGGGCCAATCTTACCTCCCATGCTCTTTAAAATCTATATGAAGCCGCTGGGAGAGGTCCTCAGGAGATTTGGAGTGAGGTGTCATCAGGAGAGGTGGTTGAAGTGCTTGATGGGGCCTGGAGGCGGAAATGGGCTGGATGAGGGACAATGAATTGAAGCTGAATCCAGTCAAGACACAGGTGCTGTGTGTCACAGGGTCATGGGTCCGTGTAATTGGGAGGCACCCTGTCCTTGATGGGGATGTAATGCCCTTGAATGGATAGGTGCAAAATTTGGGGGTACTCTTGGACTTTGCGCTGACACTGGATGCTCAGGTGAAGGCCATGGCCAGGAGTGCCTACTCCCAATTATGGCTGGTGTGCCAGTTGAAACCTTTTTTGGACAGAGATGACTTGGCCACAGATATCCATGATCTGATAACCTCTAAATTGGACTATTGTAGTGCACTCTACATGGGGCTGCCCTTGAAGATGGTTCGGAAGCTGCAGCTGGTGCAGAATGCATCTGCTAGCTGGCTGACCAGATCAGCACATCATGCTGATCTTAAAAGAGTTGCACTGGCTGCTGATTTGCTACCGAGCCCAAGTTAACTCTAACTTATAAGACCCTAAGGGCGAATCCTTGCGGCAAGCTTAATTCGGATTCAATACGGTTTCAATCCTTGCAGACCCCACGTCAGTTTGGCTTAACACGGTTTCCCCGTGTTAAATCGCCCCAAAGCATTGTAAATGTTAACCCTCATTTCAACAGGTCTCACTCTGGATCGTGCGCTTGATACGTGTTACATTTTTTACTGTGGGGACCCTACCGTTTTAAGGGATGAGAATCCATGTTTAGGATTTCCCTCTCCCAATAGCTTGCTTCCAAAGACAGTGATTTCAGTGTAAAAATCCAACCTTCACAGCAGCCGCTACACTGTAGCAATCTAGCCACTTCACACCTGATAACAATGTTGCAATTTTGCACAATTCTAGCTCTTTGGAGTTCTGACCTTTAAAGGGGAAAGGAAAGCAGGGGCAGGTTCTGGGAGATGTGTGAATGTTTAAAGCCCTCTTGCTTGGGTTGCCGCTGCTGCTGTGTGCCCTGGGCAATGGGGAGAGGAGGGGAAAGAATCACTGGCTGCCCGCTGCCATTTTCCCTCCATCCAGGCAAGTGGCAGCCACCCAGCCACCCAGCTAGGCTCCGTGAAGGGGTCCCTTATGGGTGGCGCATTCATGCCAGGAGGAAGAGGGCAGGGCAGCCCCGAAAAGTGGCTTTTAAAAAGTAGCCACTTGAGTCACGTATGCCACGTACGATCCTCAGAATCCAGATCGAACGCGATTAAGTTTAAAGTAATGGGAACAGGCAAATTCGCGTTTGCATCCGGTTCTATTCTTTCGGTTTAGGGAAACCGAATTAAGCTTATAATGGGGATGCGGCCTAAATGACTTGGGCCCCAAATATCTGAAGGAATGTCTTCTCCCATAGCGACCTCTCCCTACCTAAGATCTGGAGGGGAGGCCCTCCTGGTTGTACCACCACCCTCAGCAGCAAGGGGGGTGGGGGCCTTCTCAGTGATGGCCCCCAGGCTGTGGAATAGTCTCTCCCTTGAGGTGTGTCTATCACCTTCACTGTACATGTTTAGGAAGGAAGTGAAGAGGCACCTCTTTGCCCCCTGGCCTTCAGATCAATGGGATACACTTTCCCTTCCCACTTGCAGGTACTGTTGTTTTAATATATGCTGCTATTATTTAGGTAAAGGGCAGTATCTAAAATGAATGAATGAGTGAATGAATGAATCCGCTTCATACATCCTCCTAGTGAATGCCCTTTGTGACCAGAAGAACAGAAATGAAGAGTAAAGCATACGGATGTTATTTGGGTGTAATTTGAGGCTACCCGTCTGTAGAATGAAGGGAAAGGTTTTCAGGAACACAGGGAGTTCTTTATATTAAGAAGAATTGCTCACACATTGACATCCTTGCCGAAATTCCACTCTATATAACCATTCCATTGATTGTGTTAAATAGAAGAAAGAAAGGCATCAGCTTGTGTGTAGTGCACACCACGGCCTTCTTTCAGTTGGAATGTAGAAGTCTGAACAAACTGGAGGGGTGGGGGAGAGGGAACATGGCCTAAATAGACAAATGTGTCTTCTGTGCTGGATTTTCCCCCAAAAAACAATGACACCTGACATCAAGCCAAAGCTGTGCTCATCCAACTTGTCTAACCCTTCCTTAAAGCCATCTAGGCTGGTTGCTGTTACCAAGTTCCATAGACAGATTATCCCCCTGGATGAAGAAATACTTCCTCTTGTCTGATCTGACTCTCCTACCCATCAGCTTCCTAGCACACACACACACACACCCGCGGTTCTAGTGTTGTGTGATAGAGAAAGGAATTTTTCTCTATCCAACTTTTCTATATCGTGCATGATTTTATATACTTCAGGCAATTCCCCTTTTAAATGCCGTCTTTCCAGGCTTTCTCATCTCATCTTCTGTGCACCTCTGATGTCCCTTGAAAGAGCATTTTCTGGCCTTTAATGTGAATGCAAACAAGGGATGAACATAAAGATGTAACAGTACCCCCTACCAACCATCTCCACGACGTCTTTGACGTGTTTCTCTTTACTTTGTGTGAACTCAGCCCAGCAGTCCTTGGGCTATTTCCACACTTTCTTTGGCTAAACTGGGTCAGGATATGCAATTCATCCCATGCTAGGATGGGTTGCCATCCAAGATTCCCAACACCAACTTTGGCTGCGTTCACAACTAAGTTTTAATCCAGTTTCAGGCCACTTTTCGAATGATCAAAGACATCAGGAAAGTAACCAATCACTTTCTTTCCTCTTCATCTAAGCCAACAGTGGCTTTCCCCAATTAGATAATGCTTAATAAAACAGCTTGATACTTTGCTGATGTATTCTCTCTGAAAGTGGACTGAAGCTGGATTAAAACTTTGGTGGGAAACTTAGGCTCCAGCCAGCCCTCAAAGCCGATGTGGGGGCTTCAGAGGTTGGAAATCAAAGTTTTTGGCTTGCACAGCTACCGGGAGGGCGTGTTCTTGGAAGTCCAATGAACCATGTTCCCCATACATTAGCTAATTTGCTAGGGCATCTTTTAAGTGCAGTGCTCTGCTCTATGTTTCATCCAGTGCAGAACGAAGCAGGCTTAGACCCCTCCATGTGGAACGGGACTCAGTCTCTTCACCTTCATTAACCCACTTCTGGCAAAGGGAAGCAGGCATACATGCTTGTTTGCTTACATCTGAAATATTTTAAACCACCCTTCATTAAGAACTGCAGTGTAGCATTCGGAAAATGACAATAATAAAATTGAAGAGCCAATGCAACCTTTGCTCTCATAGATTCTGTGGGCTTTAGCTAGAACAACAGCGTGCAAACACTCAAAGTGGTTTCTTTAGTCAGCCTATAATGGCATAAGTAATGCAGCAGCTAACCATAAAAACCAAATACGTAAATCAGCTCTGGTTCCCGCACAATAGCACAGCGCCTCTGAAATCTTAAAAGGAGCTCCAAAGGAGGGTGGAGGGAGCCAGGGCATTGAAGCCTCTGCTAGTAAACCAGACCAGGCACTGCTCCCGTCCACCATGGGCTGAATCATGCCAACTAGTGGCTTTGCTGTCCCTGGGTAGTACAAATCCATGAAGAACAAGCCCAGAAAACATAACGCAAACATCACACTACAGTCGGCCCCCCATATCCGCTGGGGATACCTCCCAGCTCCTACTGTGGTTACCTAAAACTCGATAGTAATAGACAGGGCTTCCGGTTCTGGGGTCATGCAACTCCAGAACTGGAAGTGCTTTTCTGGCCTCCGGAAGACCTATTTCGGCCTCTGGACAGCATTGGAATAGGCACACACACCCTTACATTTTGCAATGGGCAAAATTACCGAATGAGTGGATGGGGTGTGTGTGTCGGTCTGTAATACCAGATAAGCAGCAAAGTGATTTCCAATTGCTCTGTTAATTAATTATGCCTCTGTGAGATGTGGGTTTATTTTACATGAGCACTAAAAACCAAAAAAAGTCTGTAGCTCTGGGCAGCATGACTTCAAATTTGGTATGACTGTCCATTGGAATGCCTCCATCCTAGACCAAATGAGCCCATTCATTACTTATTAGCCTATCTCCGTGGAGGCGTTGTTTATTTCTTCTTATTTGCTTGCATTTGTATATTCACTCTTCACCTGAGGTCCCAGAGGGATTTAGATAACAAACTACAGAAGTTGCATATGAAAACACATTCCTCAGAATGATGTCAGGGCATCATTGGTCTTCCCAACTTGCTCTTTCTCCTGCTTCCCTCCCAACTCTGGCCTGGTGGCTCTTTTCATGTCTGAAAGACCTAGTGGGGAGGAATGGGGAAAAAGATGCCACTTGTAAGGCAGCTTGGTCTTGTGGTTAAGAGTATCAGGTTCTTATTTGGTAGTTTACTGGTTCGATTCTGCACTCCTACACGAAGCCAGCTGAGTGACCTAGTCACAGCTCTCTTTCTGAGCTCCCACAGCCCCATGTGTTATCTCATACTCACCAGTTGTCTGTACAATCATCAGTAGTCAACTGACTACTGTATATGGGGAACATGTTTCATTGGTGCTCTAGGAACACGGCTCCCAGGAGCTATGGAAGCCAAAAACTTTGATTCCCAACCTCTGAAGGCCCCATATTGGCTTTGGGGCTGGCTGGAGCCTAAGTTTCCCACCTAAATTTTAATCCAGCTTCAGTCCACTTTCAGAGGGAGAGAACACATCAGCAAAGAATCAAGCTGTTTTCTTTCAGCATTATCTAGAAAAAGGAGAGTTGACTTTTCTACCCCGCATTTAAGGGGACTCAAAGTGGCTGACAAAGCTTTTCTGTTCTCTCCACAACAGAAACCCTGTGAGGTAGGTGGGGTTTTGAGAGTTCAGAAGAGAGCTGTGACTAGCCCAAGGTCACCCAGCTGGCTTCATGCAGGAGGGGCAGAATCGAACCCGGTATTCCCAGATAAGAGCCCAGCTCCCTAATCACTAGACCAAAGTGACTCATTGGGGAAAGTGATTGGTTGCTTTTCACACTTATCTTATTGGTAAAGGTGGGGAGTACTCCTGTGTGGTGCCTGCATGCTGGAGCATGCGCCGTGCATATAGATGGGGAGCAGTTAAAGCTACTCCACATCTATACTAGCAGCAGGGCTAGTGTACCCCTGCATGCTGCTCTGGACCTCTGCAAGGTGGAAGAGGTGCAGGGGGAGCATGTTTGTGTGCCATGTCCCCTGGTTGCTCTGGCAATGATTCCATGCAGGCGCACTGACACCATTACTGGGGCTCTGCAGTCGCCACCATATGGTAGCAGTACACACTTATACGCCACTTATTTGCCGTATTTTAGAATTTCAAAGCAGTTCTCAAAAGCGTGAAAGCAAGGATAAAAACCATTCAAAGAATACAAACTAATACGGAATGGTGTATACCGTTATTACTGTGATGGTGCCCTTAAGGAACACGGGAAGGTGAAGTTTTGGAACGCTTTGTTTGTCTGCACTTGTGGATTCCCAAAGCATTTGGAACTTACCAGGCACTTAACTATTACTAATACAAACTATTAGTTTGTATGCTTCGAATGGTTTTTATCCTTGTTTTCACGCATTTGAGAACTGCTTTGAAATTCTAAAATATGAACCGGCATAGAAATAAATAAATAGTGTCTAATCCTGTAAACTAGTAGCAATAAGCTCACTGCATGGAGCATTCAGTATGATCTTTGGTATTCCAGGAAAGGCCTTTGGGCAGCATCCTCCTGTCCCGTCTCAGCTTGTGTCTCAAGGAGGCCAGGCTAAGTGATATCTCTGCTCATCAGGCCATGAGTGTCCGACTCTCTGACTTCTGCATGCATAACTCCTGGTTCAGATGCCGCTTCTGAGTTGGCATCTGAACGAGGCAATATCTCCTTTCAAAAACAGGGGGCAGAGGACAGTGCATGACACTTGTGTGTCTGTAATCCATATAAAAGGCCAGAAAATGTACTTCAAAACTATACAGATGTGGGGTAGAAACATGCTACCACCTCTAAGCTACTTTTGGGCCCTGTCCAAATGGGAGGAGTATAGCTATGGTGCCAGTATGGTAAGGGCACAACATGTACCTGTGGCCACCCCACCATAGCCCAGCTATATCTCCAGCTAGTCACAGGTTTTCCAGCAATAGTGCTTTAACCTTTTGGACAGAGTTAAAGTGCTACCCACCATGCATGCAAGGAGGCCATGTCAGACAGCATGGTGGTGGAGACACACACTTCCAGGTATTTGGCACTAGCCAAATACCCAGATGTACACAGCACTAACTAGAAAGAAATAATTGTGGGGCAGCAGCACCTCACATTATTGCTCCAAAGCAGGTTTTCCAGCCACCATCTGGAGACCGTCTCAGACTGTTTTCTTTTGATTTTTAATGTGCGTGAATGCAGTGCCACTCCACTACTGTGAATCAGTGGCACATCAGAGGCCCAGATCATGTTGCTGCAAAGTTCCTGAATCACATTCAGTAAAGGAAGATGCATTTTACCCACCATGTAAGAGCAAAATTTGCAGCTCTGGGCTCTCATATGCAAGGGGCAACTGGTAAGCCAAGGCTGATGGCATTTCTCACAGATTTTTAAAAAATTAATTCTCTCAGAGAGTAAGGGAGAGAATGGAATGGCTGAGAAATGGCCCTTGTTTCCTGCCATCCCCTTCAGATGCTGGAGAAATGCCTAGCCAGTGTGGGTTTCCTCCAAACAGGAAGGCCTCACCATTTAAGGAAGCACCAGCGATCCCCTGGCAAAAACGTGGGCGAATCCCACTAAGCCCTTGGCCTTCCGAGCAGCCATGGAACTGGAGGCATCTCAAGCCAGTGCCTGTGTGAGCATTTTTATAAAACGTCTTCCTTGACACTTCTGATATTTTCCAGAGTGTAGAAGCGGAAAGAAAGAAAAGGGTAGAAGGAAGCTATTAGCGAGATATAAAATAAACTTTGAAAGGTGTGTGTGTGAGATGGGGGCTGCCTGGAAGGACTTCATTTGGTTAAGCAACTGCTCGCCATGTTCAAGGGCCGTATTGATGGATGCTTGTTCCTTCCAACAAAGGCTTTTTTGTCACGAACAGGAGAAGCAGATGTTTTAGAAACAGACAGGAAGTGGCTGTGACAAATGAAAGGATTTTTGACTGAATTCACGAGCTGAGCTTCCTGCCAGTAATTTCTTCAATTCCAGGCCACCTTTAAAAAAACAAACATAAGAAGAAGAAAAAACCTGCATCGTCCATCTTTTGCACATCTATATTTTTCAGGCTTCATAACAGAATCCCTGGCCCTTTTCATCTATCATACTAGTCAGGTGAAGACTCAGTGCAGCGGTAGCCTTCCACACTTGAAGTGCTGATAAAGCCCTGTACCAAGCCAGCAGCACTTGAAGTGTGGATGGACAGGGCAGGGCAAGTCGGATTCCCATGGCAATGTCCACAGCAACATCCAGTGTGTGCTTGGATATTGCTGCAGTGATTAGAAAATGGGGCACAGGTGCATAGCTGTGCCACATGTCTGTTAGCATCACTAGCTGCTCCCAGTCAAGCTGTGGATAAAAATTTACTTGCCCACAGGCCCATATATCATTTATAGTATATACCATGCATCACACAACACTAGAACCAGGGGGCACTCTATGACGCTGATGGGTAGGAGAGTCAGATACAACAAGGGGAAGTATTTCTTCACCCAGAGGGTCATCGGTCTATGGAATTTGCTGCCGGAAGAGGTGACAGCTACCAACCTAGATGGCTTTAAGGAAGTGTTAGACAAATTTGTGGACGACAGAGGTATCAATGCCTACTAGAATGGATGTCTAAGTACATCTTTCAGGCTGTGGGGGGAGCAGGACACTTGCTTCTAAGGCCATTTGCTGAGATTCAAGAGCAGGAACAGGTTTGTCCTTGTCTGTGCTTGAGATGCCCATGAGGATTTGGTGGGCCACCATGTGTGACGGGACACCGGACTGGATGGGCTGTGGCCTGATCCAGCAAGGCTTCTCTTATGTTCTTATATGCACTCCCTTGAGTTTGTCAAAGATAAGGCAAACTATAACTGCCACAAAGAAAGCCACACTACCTTATAACCCTGTCTCAACCCCTCCAGATTCTTCTACATAGAAGAAGAAGAGCTGACTTTTCTACCCCGCTTTTCTCACCCATTTAAAAGGGACTGACAGAGCTTTCTATTCTTTTCACAACAGACACCCTGTGAGGTAGGTGGGGCTATGAGAGCTCGTAAAAGAACTATGACTAGCCCAAGCTCCCCCAACTGGCTTCATGGAGGAGAACGGAATAAAACCCGGTATTCACAGATAAGAGTCTGGCTCCCTAACCACAAGTCCAATCTGGCTCACTGTATATACTGTATTTAAATTGAATTTTTATCCCACTCTATATTCAAAGGTCTCAGGGCAGGTTACAAGATTAAAAAAACAGTGAATATATAAAATGAACAGATTAAACCAAAACAGTGTCTGAATGTGGGCTGGAAGAGTCATTCTTTAGCCAAGGGCCAGCGCAGAGAGGTGCAGATTCACAGCTTTCCTGAATGCATAAAGTGAAGGTTTCTGGGGCACCTCAGGAGGGAGACTATTCCACAATCTCAGGACTTTGGGTTAAGGTCATCTTGGGACTAGCACAGTGGTTGATACGTCATCCCTATACAGAAACTCGGGGCTCTCAAAAAGCCATCTCTTTCAGAGAGTGGGGTGGAAGACATCCACATGTTGAATGGGGCCACAAGAAATGCCTCAGCTATTGGAACCCATGTGGAAGGTGCAGTAATCTACTTATGGAAGCGAATGAGTTGACATCTGTGGTGTTTTGCTCTGGTTTTGGTACAGTGATTTTGAGCAGGGCCCAGGAATACTCAAGATCAGGAACACCAAGGAGGAAAACTAGCGTGCAGCAGCCTTTCCCATAAGCAGCAGTCCATAATATTAAGGCTGTCTGTCTGGGAATAAATTGGGGTGATCTTTCTTTCTCCTTTGGTCTTTCTTAGCTGTGTGTGCGCTTGAAGCCTCAAGGAATGTTTGCCACTAAACGTTCCCTTTCAGGTTCTTAGCATGAAGATTTCACAACCTTGGGACAGTTGCAACAAGAGTAAACATGAAGTGGGAGTCAAAGAGGAGTCTCAGGAGAGCCGTAGTTTTCCTCCCACCCCTGCATCTTGGTTAAGTAAATAGTTATCAAATGTGTCAGAGAGAGAATTGGATCCTTATTTTGGGCAAAATATTAGGGACAGCTGGTATTTTGGAGTTAAATCCTACAGGACTGCAGTCCTAGGAAAGGAAGAATCAAACTTGGTCTCTACATCTGTCTTTGTTATGGGCTCGTTCTGGAATTGGAGCATGGTTATGCAGGGAGATTAAAACATGGTTATGCAAACAGGCGCGCGTCTACAAACATGCAGAATAATCTGGATTTAAAGGAGATGATGGCTTATTAATGCATGACAATTGTTCTAGCATGGTATATATGAGAAGACCATTACACCATGGTGGGAATCCATCCCACCCATAGGAGTCACCTGGGGGTTGGGTTGTAATAACCGGGCACGATGCAAATATCACATACAGAGTTATTTTGCACTTCTAGCAGCTTGGGAAAACCTCCCAAGAAGCATAGATGGGGATAGTTCCGGTGTCACCAGAGATCATAGAACAGTAGAAACAATGCCAATATGCCTGCATCACTGCAACGGGCCCCCATGGCCCTAGCATGCTGCTGGACCTATTATTTAATCTGGTCTTAGCAAAATTGGGCCCAGGGAGCCATTTGGGGCCTTTTGATAGACTACACTCCATCTGTTGTAGTCAGAGTGTACCAAAGGGGTTGGGCCTCTCTGGTCCAAAAGAAGACCAGAAGAATAGAGGTGTGACAGTGGCTGCTAGACTTGATGCCTAGGTAGAGGTACACAGGTTGGCTCTAAAGGCCATCTGTAGGGGAGTTGAGAGCACGCAAAGTTTTTCCCTTTGTCATCTGCTTGAGAATGTCCAGAAGCAATTGTTGGACCATTGCGTGAGAGAGGATGTTGGACCAGACGGGCTGTGAGCTAATCCAGCAGGGCTTCTTTTATGTTCACTTTTGGATTTATTTTTCAGTGGTCCATAATTCCTCATTTCTATTTGGAAACCCATTCTGGATCAGAGGGTGAGAATCGGTTAAGTGAAACCTGCCATCAAGTAGCTTTTTGGGGGGTCTGGGAGAAGCTGCAAACTTTTCTGCTTCCAAGAGGCGGTCCTCTGGGCACAGACTTCTGGTGACTTCATTAATATATACATGCAGCTTTTGCAGCAATACAACCAAAGCAATTTGCTGCGTGGGGACATACAAACTTGGTCATAGTCAGATGGTGTTGAACTATTATAGATACACTGTGGATCCAGGGTCCCTTCACCTTTCCATGCAATTGTGTATCCAGTGTATCTGAATTATATATTCAGGAAAATGATGATGACGACAACGAAGAAGAAGAAGAAGAAGAAGAAGAAGAAGAAGAAGAAGAAGAAGAAGAAGAAGAAGAAGAAGAAGAAGAAGAAGAAGAAGAAGAAGAAGAAGAAGAACTGGCTTTTCTACCCTGCTTTTCTCACCCATTTAAGGGGACTCAAAGCAGCTGACAAAACTTTCTATTCCTCTCCCCAATAGGTGGGGCTGTGAGAGCTCAGAAACAGAGCTGTGACTTGCCGAAGGTTACTCATCTGGCTTCATAGAGAGCAGAATCAAACCTGCTATTCCCAGATAAGAGTCCTGCTCCCTAACCACTAGACCAGCGGTTCTCAACCTTCCTAATGCCGCGACCCCTTAATGGAGTTCCTCATGTTGTGGAGACCCCCAACCATGGGGGCAGAACAGCTGGGAGGTGGGAGGGAAGGGCGGCAGGAGACTTGTCGTGACCCCTCTGAAAGGGTAGTTCGACCCCCAAAGGCGTCCCGACCCCCAGGTTGAGAACCACTGCACTAGACCAAAGGAAAATAAACAAACAATTCTGTACGCACAGAGGTGTGTATAGAATTGCATCCTTTCACCCCTAAGACTGCCTCCAAAAAATTAGAAGGTTATTTTGAACTTGTCATCAATTGGTATTTTGTCTTAAGTGAAAATATTCTTTGCATCTGCACAGAAAAGAAAGGTGGCCTTCTATAAATATTGAGACTCGGTAATTATAACCAGACATGATAATTAAAATTCAACAGTCAACTTCTCCTGTGGGCAAAAGCTCCTCATTCCAAGCAAGAGGCATGATGCTTCAGGAACATCAGCTGCCATAGAATATTAGGTACACATTAATGATCTGAGTCCCCAACATGGCAACCAAACAGATTGGCCAAGAAGCCTAAAGCACATAACGGGAAGGTTAAAAAGAACCTCAGATGCATTCAGATGAAATTTTGCACAGGCATAAAACTGATGTGCATTTATTTTGCAGCAGGTCTGTCCAAATGGGGCAATTATCTATCAGGTATACCAAAACATTGGCCTTCCTGGCATTGGTGGACTTCAGTTCCCACCAGTCCTAGCCAACTTGGTATCTGTGAAGGATGATAGGAAATGTAGGCCAACAAGTAAAATTGCTATATTTTGGACCCCCAGATCTGACCTGCCAGATTTGGATATTATGCAAATCAAATTAATTTGTACAGTTTGTAGGTAAAGGTCTTTTTTATTTTGGAAATGGAATACCTTTCAAGATGTGGCACACAGAATTTAGTGTTTTAATCCGATTGATGCCTGCTCCCCTTATTCTTATGATAGTCTTCTTGATTCATCTCAACATTAAAAAATAGATTATAGTGGTGTGCTTATTTTTTATCGATCAAACTGTGGTCCTAGATGTGATTTGTGATTTAATAGTCATTTTGTGAGAACCTATTGAGTCACTAATCAATGACAGAGTTCCTTATGTTTCCACACAGTATTGCCAAAAATGTCGTTTGGACTTGGATCAGGATAATTGCAGACCTTGGATTTTACAAGAAAACTAGGCAATACAGTTGGCAGATGGGCAATTATCTATATACAGAGACTAAGGCCGCATCCCCAGGCAAGCCGGTTGCTTTGCATGTGATGCGTGTAATAAAAATCTGCATTGTAACTTGCAATAAAGCGTCCCCATGTGATTTGGGGCAACGTGGATTCAAATCATAAGTGCCTGTCCCCATGCAAGCTGCAGTGTGAACCTGCATCTTTTTCTCCCCACCCACCCTCTCCCCTGATAGGAAGCCGGGTTGACGTCATCATAACCCGTCCCGCCCTCTGCAGCGATGACGGGCAAACACCCTCTGTTGCACCTCCACGAACACAGCACACTTCATTCCTTTCCTTGGCTGCCACTGTTAAAAGCATAACCAAAAGTTATAACATATAGTTAAAAGGATAACTAAAAGCAGATCATTCCTTTTCTTGGCCACCACAGGTTAGCGGAGGTGCGCACATCTGCATGACAGCGGGCACCCCCACTTGCAACCAGCTCAAATTTACTCACACATAGCTTGCTATCAGGGAAGGGGGGTGTGTAATAAATGCTGCCAGAAAGACAGTTTATTTAAAGAAATCCCCAAGTGGCTGCTGATCGCAGCGCCGCAAGGCAGTAACAGGGAGCAGAGGCGAAACCCTGTTTTTTAATACTGCGGCCACCAGGCTCCACCCCAAATAACCCAGGAGGGAGCATCCCCATGACCACAGGACAATACGTGCTAGCCCCCTATTTTGGAATGAGAACACTTGCTAAGGGTGGTTTTTTTAAACATGTAAGCTGTTTCCACACAGGGGCTAATAAAACCGGATCTCTGGCACCCAGATTTAGTAAAACCAGTTCCCGGGGGAACCAGTTTTAATAACTCCGGATCACAGATAGATTTGGTTTAACGGTGTAGATCCAGATGTAAGAGATCCAGATCTACCCCGCACCCCTGCCGCCGCACACGCAGCGTAGATCCGGATTGGAGGCGGGTGCTGTGCGGACGCACAGCACCTGGCTCCGATCCGGGGCGGAGGGCCCTCCCTCCGCCCACCATGATTGGCTCGCCAGAGCCAAGCATAGTGAGCCGGGGGATCTCGCTGCCGTGGCTCGCCCTGGTCCCAGAAGCGGCGATCCGCCGCTTCTGGGGCCAGGGAGAGGCAATAGCTAGGAGCCCCCGGCTCTCCATGCTTGGCTCCAGTGAGCCAATCATGGCGGGCGGGGCAGGGCCCCCGTTAGTTACACTTGCACCGTGCGGACGCATCCTTGAGATGTGGTGTGTAACTAACACCCATTAAGCACAGATTAAGTCCGGCTAGGTGCGGATGCACCCACCGGAAGTGTGCAACTTTAGCCCCGCTAATGCGGACGCGGCGAAACCAAACTGGTTTTGCCACCGAAATCCGCATTAGAAATGGACGCTAAATGCGGACACGCGTGGCCAGAAGTGTGCCAAATAGGCACATAAATGCGGACGCGCGTTTCCCAATCCGTGCTTAATGTGTGTTAAAGGGCCTGTGCGGAAACATCCGGATTTAGTGAAACCGGGTTCCAGTAGACCTGCTTTTACTAAATCTGGATGCCCGGTAGATCTGGATTTACGGGGGTAGATCTGCATCTAATAGATGCGGATCTACCCACCCCTGTCCTTCCGCACACGCAGCGGAAGGACAGATTAAATCTGGATTTGAGGTAGGTGCTGTGCTCTCTCCATCCAATCTGGACTGGTGAGAGCATTCAAATTTACCTTGTACTGCATCATGAGTGTTGATCGTTCCTCAGTACATAAATTTGAAGTAGCAGCAGCATAATGTGCCGCCGGTATGCAGGATCGGGTGTCAGGTATGACGCCCGTGCCTCAGCTGCGCATTCTGATATGCATCTTAAGTCTGGACACACCGTCAAATAACTTTCTTCTGAAGAGGTCTGACGTGCTTGAAAGGGAATGAGCTTCTCTGGTAGGGCTAAGAGAGGGAGACCCAAGAGCTTCGGGGTCCAGAATATTTCAACAGCTCCAAAAGTGAAATCAGTTTTGGACGTGTTCACACTTTGGATCAAAATTCCCATCCCTTATGTGACTGCTGAATAATTTCCAAGTGGCTTGAAATTTTCCAGCCATTGGCAGCCAGGTGAGGGTGGTAGCTTGGAAAGTAATTTTCTGAAGATTTTGCTTAGCATATTCTCTTCCGAGAAAATTCAGTTCAGCTATGTTGCACAATATACACTGAAATGTGTTTGTGCTATTAGGATTGGTCTGCACCATTTCCAAGAATTTAGAATACCAAGACTGCTCTAGAACTATTATTTATTTATTTATTTATTTATTTATTTATTTATTTATTTATTTATTTATTTATTTATTTACACTTGTATCCCGCTCCATACCTGAAGGCCTCTGGGCAGGTAACAACCGTTAAAACAACAGATTAAAACCATAATATACATTAAAAGCACTTTAAAAATTCAACAAATCTAAAACAATACACTCTGAAATAATAGTATCTGTACTGGGAATGGAAATATAATCACCTCACCCAAAGGCCAGGGCAAAGAGGTGTGTCTTCAGGGCCTTCCTAAATATATATAAGGAAGGGTCAAGACGCACCTTGAGGGGAAGACTATTCCATAGTCTGGGGGCCATCACCGGAAAGGCTCTCTCCCGGGTGTCCACCAGCCTCCCTGTTGAAGGCGGTGGGCAATCAGGAGGGCCTCGCCACTAGATCTTAAGGCACAGGCAGGTCAGTATGGGAGAAGGCGTTCCATAGGTCTAGGATCCATATGTCTTCTATTAATGCCAACTCTGAGCTAGAAAACAAACTAACGGTACTAGGACTGATTTCTTTAGGTTTAGCTGGTGGCACCTTGCTCTACATGTAACAGAGGCTTCAGGGGGAGAAGCCAGTAAGGGGCATCTGAAAGATGAACAAAATCATTATGGCAGAGACCTTTGTGGGCTAAATTCACATCAGATATATGGAATGTTACCCTGACTTGGCAGATACTATATGTGTGTGGGTGTTGAGAGAAAGAAATGTTACCAGTGAGGTCAGAGAGAAATGAAATGCAAGAAATCCAGATGGTTATTATTGTGTTAAAGCTTAAATGTGAGTAAAATAATTAAACAGTGTCCATTCACAAGGCTCTGTTGATGGTAACTCAGACATTCTGGCCTTGGTAAGCTAAGCACTTCAGCAACTTCGGTGTTGCCAGTCTTGATGTTTAATGTGGAGGATCCTCTGGGTCCAAATTGAACCAGAAGTAGAATGGGGACAGGTAGAGCCACTAGTGGCCATCTGCACTGTCACGGCACTCTTATGACCTACCATCAACAGGGGAACATTACCTTTTCCACATCCAACATTGTAGGCCTAAGGAGAGCTCAATGGCACAGCCCAGGAAGAGGGCCACTTCTGAAGCCGACAGAATGGCCCCAGGGTCCCTGCGATGAATGGGCCAATCTCACTGCTAGCCATCTGCACGTTGTAGGTGGAACAGGCCACTGACTGGGAACGTGAGGGAGGATAGGACATTCTCAGGGACCACAGTCTGAGAAATAAGCAATCCAAAAAGATCATGCAGGAGTTGCCTTTCAGTAAGATGAAAGGATCCTCTCATAGTTCAAGCCACAGAAAAGATAGCTGAAGATCCTTAGATAGGCAGCAACATCCTCTTCAGGCCAAAACCCATAGCAAAAATGGCTGCCTTGCCTGTACACGGCCCAACGATTCATACTTCTGGATATTTTGCACCCTTGTGTCTTTGCAGGAACAAGTGTCCAGACAATTAAGGGGCTGCATTGTCCCATGATTCTTGCCCCGCCATCTGGTAGGAACAGCGAGAAGCAATTGCAAGATCCTCTTACTATCTGGAGGTAGCCTCAAATGTTTTGTGATACATACAGAAGCCCTTTAAAGGGACAATTGAATCCTTAGGTGTAACATTGGAATGTCTTGCATTGCATAGTAGCCAGTGCCCGCAAGCACACCTAGAAATCTCTTGGTCTTTATTTGATGCTTACTGCATGTAGCAAATCTCTGATTCAACCCACACTGGTCCTTCTTGGGGCCTCTCTTAGATCGCATCAGCGTGTGGAAGGGAGTCTCCTGGTAGAATTGCTGGTCCCATACACTGGCCAGTGCAGAATTGCCATATGATGACTCAGAAGCCAGCATGCTTTGGCCCAAGCTCCAAAGAAAACACATTCCTGCTGTGTTTGCAAAAGCCTTTATGAGATACAAAGTACAGTCCTTTGTATAGCACAGTTTTATCCTGCAAGCTTTCAGCTATGTACAGTCGCTAAAACACAGTGTCTCTCACGTGACATGGATGGAACTTCATTGCCCAATACCCCATTTTATGAATGTTCGACAGTCCTGTAAAACTAGCAGTTAGGGGAACGGCTATTGCTTCTAGTTCTGCTAAAGTGATTAGTATACCAGACTAGCGCAATATAATAAATACCTTGATGTTTCTGTATGAAGTGACTTCTGAACAGGACTTTCAGGTCTTTCTGTGGCTGCATCAATACACTGGTTACTTATTCTTCTATTGCTGCCTTCAAATGGCAGCCTAATGTAGCAATAGAGAATAGGGGTGTGCACAAATGCAATTTTTGAAATTCGATTCAAATCAAACAACCGAAAATTCAATTTCATTCAACTCTTTAAAATTCAAATCTATTCATTCACATTTTCTATTCAGATTTGCACTTAAGAATGTTGACAACATTACTATGTGCCTGTATGCATTGTTACACATCCCGTACGCATCTGTATGCATCCCGTAGTTACCCCACACGCAACCTGTTTTTGTCCCGTACAGATCCGTACAAATACGTATGGATGCAGGAAAGTTGCATATGTGCAAGAACGCATTGGGCTTTTCCGCACATGCCGCCGAAAAAACGGGTCTTTCGGCAAACCGTTTTCTCCGAGAATCTGTCCCAAATAGCAACAGATTCTTGGAGGCCCCGCGCGTCTGCACACGTGTGGGGTGGCGGTGGCAGGGCCGGATTGGAGAGGGTGCTGGCATGGCCGCACCAGCACCCATCCCAATTCTGTCTCCGAAGGCCCTTCCCTGTCAAAGAGGGAAAGCGCATCGGAGCCAGCATGGGGAGGCCGGCAGCCAGCTTCCCCGGGTTCCCCTTCGCGTGGGAAGGTGCGATCACGGTCTCTCTCTTTGACAGCTGGGCATGCGCCGGCAATCCAGCTCTTGCTCTGCTGTTTGCGAAAGCGTCCTGCTTCCGAAACTTCCAGGGGAAGAGCCAGATTAAGACCTAATTTTTTAGGTCTTGCAAAAAGGTAGGACTTTGGCAGCAAAACCAGTTTAAGAAACCGGTCTTGAGCGCTGAAATGCGGACATGGCGTCCTCAAAGGGTGCCTAATTGGGTTCCCTTGGCAGAAGCCAGGTCTTAATTAATCCTTCCCACATCTGGCTCTAAATCCATTTTTAAAGCCAGTGAGACAAGGGCCATTGTGTACAGACCCGTACACATGTGAATGTCAGGATAATTCAAACGAATAGATTCAAAATTTGTTCAAAATTCTAAATTCGAATTTATGGACAAAATTTGTCAAAATATGTCAAAATTTGGTCGAATTTCATCAAATTTTGAATACCTTCAAAAATTCGTGCACACCCTAATAGAGAGTAATTGGGGTATTGCTCCAACTCTATTACTGCTTTCTATCTAGGCAGCACTGACCCTATCACTGTCTTTGGGTGTTCTGGTGACACACAATCTAGGCAGTTCAGATGCCACAGAATACCCAGATGTGCTCATAACCACCTCCACCCATGGGTGCCGCCTGGAGCTCCAATTACTGCTCTGTCCAGAAAGGCAAACGTGTCCCTAAAAAGGCTTTATTCCTGGAAAACCCATCCCCAGTGCTGGGTTTTCCAGCAACAGTTAACGGCACATTTTAGGGATGGAAAAGCAGGGTTAAGGTGGGGTTGCCTACGATACCATAGTACTACTTTTGTCCTGTCTGGGTGCACTGTGTATTTGGATATTCAAGCTTTATTCCAGAATATCCAAATATAGCCAGCTAAGGCTGTGGTCACAGCTAAGGTTGAATCCAGCTTCAGTCCACTTTCAGAGTGGTGGGAAGACATCAGCAAAGTGACCGGTAATTTTCTTTCCCCATTATCAAAGGTGAATTTTCAGAGTTATTTAACACTGAAAGAAAACAGCTTGTCACTTTGCTGATGTGTTCTCTCACTCTGAAAGTAGACTGAAGCTGGATTAAACCTTAAGTGTGACCACAGCCTAAGAAACTAATATTTGGATGCAGCCTAAATCCTCAGTGCTTCACCCTTAAAATTGCTGCTTTCTTGTAGCTAGGAGTATAAGAAATATCAGACTTCTGTATTGTGAACTTTGCTTGGAAGTCTAAGCAACTGGCTCTTTTTTTTGCCATGGAACACTTTGTGGGCAAAAAGTGAGAGCATTATCTTCAGCATTCTTGAATCCAAGCCAACATGTTGTTTAAAAAAAGAAAAGAACATGGATCTCTTGTGTTCTGAGTGTGCAGAAAAACAGATCCTTACTTTATTTTATTTTTATTTTTTTTACGGAAAAACGAACAGAATGGAGCTGCATTTGAAGTCTTTATTAGATAGTCTTTTAGTTTGTTGTTTTAAAGATTAGGCTGGTGAAATTGTGTGAAGCTGGGTGGGCAGCTGGTTTATAAGGCAAAATAACAATGGAATCTTTGCCAGCTGAGATTTTTCCAGTTCTCACAAGCAAATGGGTAGGTTACATAGTTATTTTTATTCTCGGGAAGAAAAAAAAGAGGATATTATAGAGGTTTTAAGTAACTTACTGACCTATTTAAGGAAATCGTTTTGATTTATTTAGAGTACTTGGATATTGTTTATCAAAACAGCGACTTGTAACAACGTCACCATAAAATGCTTACCCTGATGCAATATTCTAAAAGCCCAGAGACATTTACTACAAAGCATATTATGAGATCCTGATGGGTCTTTATTGACAAGCAGCTCCATGTTTTTCTCTTCCACATTTCCCAAAATCTGACTTTAACAGAGGGAGTGGCAGTTTGCCAGGCATATTAATATAATGGAATTGGGCATTCCAGGTTCCTCCCAGGTTCCTGTTTGAGATCATGAAATGAGAAAAGAAAAGAAAACAACAAATGTGTGACATCTTTGCACAGGTGAAGAAATTGTGCTCTACACCCGGCCCAGGGTATTTCCAGCCATCCTACAACTGTTCGGGAAGGGGTGCATTCGCACGCTCCCTCCTTGACAGCTGCGGGGCCTGCCTCTGGCGGCCCCCATTTTGCACGTCTGTTGCGTTCCTTCCCTAGTTCCCATGGGCTCTAGGGGACCAGATCGTGTCCCCTAGAGCCCACGGGACACACACACCCCGGGCATGGACCTACGCAGAGACACACGTGCGCAAGAGGTACTTACCTCGCACTTCCCGGGTTTCGCGTAGGCCCGTGCCCGGGAGGGGGGGTGTCTGGGGGGGGGCTCCCACAGGCTCTCAGGGACCTGATCTGGTTCCCTAGAGCCCATGGGAACAGGGGAAGAAACGTGACAGGCCTGCCTGCCCCTGGGTTGAATTCGACCCGATGGGGGCAGATCCGTGAGGATCATCCCACCCCCACATCACCCCTTTTGGGCTAGGCCACGCAGGGATGGATTCTCCTTTCTCACGTAGGCAGGTAGGAACGCGAGCCCACGTGTTCCTTGCCTGCCTAGGTGTGAATGGGGAATCCGTCCCCACATGTCCTAGCCTTACTGCACTGTGGCCATTCGGCTGTAGTGCGAAAAGGCCTCAGGTTTTTGTCTTCTGCTTGAGAATGCCCAGAAGACCATGGTGGGCCAGGACTGGATGGGCTCCATCAGGGCTCCTCTTAAATGTTCTTATGCTCGAAGTGCCCACTCTGCTAGAACTGGTAAGTTCCCCACATCTTTTTGGTGTGAACTCACCTTCTCATGAGTCCCTTACAGGTATCAAGGAGGACCCAGAGTTGATAGGTAGAATACCTGACAGTCCTGGACCTCTAGCTGTATTACCTACGAAATGAACTTATGATGTGCAACACATCCCTAGCCTGGGGTTATGGGCAACCTTCCTGAGTACACTGTCTTTTCTCCTTCCTTATTCAGGTAATGCTGCTGCTGCTGCCTCCATTATCTACTGCTGTGCTCAGTCTCTTTCTGCCATCACTGGTGATCTGGATTAAGGAGCCTCTTAATCCAGATCACTGGCCTCGTGATCCACATGTGGATGCAGATCAAGGAGCCCTGCCCCACACTGGTCAGCTCCATCTGCCCTTAATCCAGATAGCTTGTGGATTTACAAGCAGACCAAGAGGCTTGTTTTGGAGCACAGGAGGTGTGCAGACAGAACACCTTGATGTTCTGGAATTACTGGGAGGTGCTTTTCAGTGGCACACCGTAATACACCACCAAAAAGCACCCTCCCACCAACCCAGGCTCCAAGGCTAGGAACTGTCATTCCTAGCCTTCAAAGGCATTTGGGAATGGCTGAAACATTCTCACAGGAAGGTGTGGTCCAGATCAGTGCCTCCAGACAATGATGATCTGACTCACCTCTCCATAAAATCTGGATCAATGGCTCCAGTTATTCTGGATCAACTGATTCAGATTAACACAAGGTAAGTTTAAAAAGGCCTCAGAGTATCAGCCACAGAAGAAATCCTCTGCAGAATTCGCCATGGAATGAACTTTTTCTGTTTGTTTGTTTTCCTTTTCTATATTTTCTGTTTCTGTTGGGTTTTCTTGTAAAATACTGTGGGAAGTTTTCCTTGGGAAGAAGGGATCCAAATAAATAAGAGAAAATAATTATTTGCAGAGTGTCATTCTGTCCTTTCATTAGGTACCTGAAGCATTCCCTCATGTACCCTTTTGCAATGTAAAATGATCCTTCTGTTTTACAAACACTGCACTCTGCTAACTCGTTCTGAGCAAATTCTGCCGCATCGAAAGATCTAGGTAGGTTTCCTTCAGTCCGAGGCCATGTTATTAGAATGGGAATATTATACAGCATGTCAGGCAACTGTAGTGCGCTGTTCATCATGCTAATGAAAATGCTAATGCAAAAGATGTTCCTCATGTTCAATGCAAAAGTTGCAAATTAGTTGCAGCCCCCTGACACGCGTTATTTCTCTTGTACCTCCAAGTGGCCCAACCCTGCATGAAGCACTGAGAAGGAAATGTTCAAATCAGCAGTTGAAGCCCCTTTATAAACAGGAATTAAAATGCCTTGTGCACCATTAGAAGCCAGGCACAGTGCACACAGCAAGAACCTTGTTGTCAATTGGCTTCCTCTAAGCACACTCAGGCCGTGTCTTCACGGCAACCTTATCTCGGATTCAAAACGTTTTCAATCCTCGGAGTCCGCAAGACAGTTTGGCTTAACATGCTTTCCCCGTGTTAAACCACCCCAAAACGTGGTGAATCTCAATCCTGATTTCAACAGGTCTCACTCCGGATCGTGCGCTTGATACGTGTTTCATTTTTTACTGTGTGGACAGTACCGTGTTAAGGGATGAGGATCCGTGTTTAGGGTTTCCCTCCCTCAATAGCTTGCTTCCAAAGATAGTGATTTCATTGGAAAAATCCACTCCTCAAAACAGGCACTATAAAAATCCACTCATTAAAGCTACACTGTAGCGATCTAGCCACTTCACGCCTTATATTTAAATTTAAATATAAATAAATATAAATAAATAAATATAACAATGTTGCAAATTTCCGCAATTCTGAAAGTGCTGACCTTTAGAAAGGGAGAGGAAAAGAAAGCCCTGGAGGTTCTGTTTTAAAGGCTGTGGCTGTGAAGGGGGCTTGAGTTGCTGCTGCTGCTGCTGCTGCTGCTGCTGTGTGCCCTGGGAAATGGGGAGAGGAGGGGAAAGAATCGCTGGCTGCCCGCTGCCGTTTTTCATCCATCCAGGCAAGCGGCAGCCACCCAGCCACCCAGCTAGGCTCCCTGAAGGGGTCCCTTATGGGTGGCGCATTCATGCCAAGAGAAAGAGGGCAGGGCAGTCCCGAAAAGCGGCTTTTAAAAAGTAGCCACTTGAGTCCCCCCTTGAGTCATGTATGCCACGTACGATCCTCAGAATCCGGATCCAACGCGATTAAGTTAAAAGTAATGGGAACAGGCAAATTCGTGTTTGCATCCGGTTCTATTATTTTGGTTTAGGGAAAGCAAAATAAGCTTGCTGTGGGGATTCGCCTTCAGACACCTCCAGGTGTGTGTGTGTGTGTGTGTGTGTGTGTGTGCGCGCGCGCACCTCCTAATCTAAATGAAGAGTTTGCCAGTTTCAAGGGCTAGCAATTAAAAACGAGATATTGCATGGGGCTTTCGGTGGAATGGAAAAATATTTGAACTAATGAAGTGCGAAGATCACAGTGAAATTATTTATATCTCTTTTCAGCAGCTTAATTCCTTGGCCTCCTCACCACCACCAACACAAACACTAGGTCAATTCACACTTGCCACCATCGAGACATTAGATTGTGTAGGCACAATGCTGTTGTGCTTAATTCTGCAGTCCTCTTCCTCAGACTGGAAATTTAAACTGAGCTCAGAAGGTAAGTCCTTTTCTGCATTGGGACTTACTCCAGATTGTATGTCTGAATAGGGACCTGTCATCCACATGCTAGTGCAGACCATAGCAGGGCCTGGGCAGCCCCTGCTGTAATCTACACCATCCTGCCAATGATAGGTTCCTATTCTGAAATGAAATACAAAATAAGACTCAGTGCAGAAAAGGGATGTGTGAGGACCTTGGGCACAGATCATGCACTGTTTGTGTGCACACTGCAGCTATCGCAGTCCATATTGTAATGCTTCCTTTAATTGCAGGGCCTTCTTAGCAAAATTTACCTTCATTCACAAGAGTTGTGATAGAAAGCAAGATATTTCATAAGGGAATGTAGACAGAGAAGCCAACTGGAAAAAATACTTGAGCTGGTGCTGCAGACCAAGCACAGCCCACAGACAACTTTTTCAGAATAGGTGCCCTGGGAGGCATGTCTCATTCTTTGGCCAGGGTATCCTTTCTAGGTCTTTCATCAGGAGCAGGGGCATTTCTGCACTTCCCTTCCTGTCACACGGACGGGAAAGGTGTGCACCAAACTAACCTTGACTAGCACTTGCATTTGCAAGTGCTAGTCGATAGCAGTCGATACCAGCCCATCCCACACACGATTGAACACTCACCTGTGTTCAATCACTGGGCTACTCTTCTGGGTGCCACCATCTTGAGTGCGGCCCCCTCTGCAACTGCGCATGCATCAGTGCCATTGTGAGGATGATGCTGATGCTCTGCACGGTTGCAGTTGAGTCCGGGGGTCATCCAGAGCTTGCAGTACATTTGCACAGCAGCTCCAATGACTTTCCCAGCCAGCAGAAGTGCAGATAGTCACTGGCTGGACACTACAGGTAAGGCTAATAAGCTTGTGGAGCACGATTTCATGCTCCACAGCTAGTATGCAGTTAGGCAACCTCTGGGCAGGCAGTGGGTGTTTCTAGCCTGTAAACATCTCCTGATAGTGTAGTTGCATCTGCCCAGATGATGCCTAATTGCACCCTATGGGCTGAAGTGCAAATTCAGCCCTTGTCGCCACTGGAGCACAGCTGTTTGCCTGCACTGACCCTTGGGCAACCTCACTCACCCTTTTAGTTGCATGTGAACACAATCCTGGGTTACTGGGTTCTGAGGCCTAGCAGTTGTTGCATTCCCACTAGGCCATCTTCACCAAACATCTAGAACCACCTGTTGTTTGAGTCAGGCACATTTGTCAGGAAGAAATCCAAAAAGAACTTGTTTGTTTTCTGATAATGAGGTACAGTACAATTAGTAAATTTTAAGTAGGGTGTGTAGATGGCTTTTACCAAGTCGGCTCATTTGCCCTTCTAATCAAGGAGCATCTGTTCAACACTGATATCTACCTGAGTTTTAGGTAGACAGGTGTCTCGACCAACCCTGGTTGGAAGTGCCAGCGACTGAACTAGGAAGCTTCCGTATGAAATAAATGAAAGCAAATACTGTCCTCTTGATAGACAGAACATAAATTGGCAGGCAGGAAAATTAATTGAGGCCAGGAACTGGATTAAGGTCACAAAAATGAAAAACACTATTAATTAATCAATACATGCAATAAAAACCATCAAAGAAGAAAAATAGCAAAAGGTTTGTTGTGTGAATATTGAGGGCAGAGAAGCTTAGCCTGGGTCCACCCTACAGGGAAACAAAAATACAAAAGAAGATGGGGCATCAATCTGAGAAAACTACCTATGAACATTGAAATCCTCATTTCTGTTGAGTGCATCATTCTGCCCACAGTTTTCCTCTCCATATGCTGATCTAGGAAATCAAGGAACTGTAAGCTGTTGGGCAATTCTATTAATGCATAGACAGAAGGTCTTTTCACTATTTCTCTGAAGATATTTCCAGGCAGATCAAAGGAGCATCTTATCTGCCTTGTGATCATCTGTAGTTCTCCCCGAGGCATCTGGAGCCATTCTCCACATTTACGTGCACAAAACAGGGACGGGTCAACAGGCCCTTGATCCAGATCCATTGTAGAGTTTAGGAAGAAACAACTATTCCTGGGCCGTGTTGTTGGGCAGGTTCCCCATTTAGGTGAGAGAATTGTCTCACTGATTGGACAAAATATTTTTTTGTAAATATATGTATAAATAGAGTAAGAACCCCTGGCACATCACACATCAAACATAACAAAAGAGGCACCTCAGAGGCCATGTTCAAGCCTTCACTTTAAGCCTTCTTCAGTCCATTTTCAGGTCTGACTGCTCACACCTTTTCATTTCTTTCCGTTTTATTTGTGGAGTTTCCATTCAAGGAAGTCCAAACGGAAGGTGGAAAGTCCACAAATAAATAGAAATGAAAAGATGTGAGCAGTCAGACCTGAAGATGGACTGAAGAAGGCGTAAAGTGAAGGTGTGACCGTGGCCAGAGAGACAGTGTGTGGCCCTAGTGTTCTCAACCCTTCCCTAATCCACCTTTTCTAGCAAAGAATGTTCATGATATGGGAGAGGGGCAGACTGGTGTGTGAACAATTCCACCTCAAGGCCTCTTCTGAGGCACCCCAGAGTTGCTTTTTGTGTTGTTGTAGTGCCCAATCACAGCCTAGGTCAGTGGTTCTCAACCTGGGGGTTGGGACCCCTTTGGGGGTCAAATTACCCTTTCAGTGGGGTCGCGACGAGTCTCCCGCCGCCCTTCCCTCCTGCCTCCCAGCTGCTCCGCCCCTGTGGTTGGGGGTCCCCACAACATGAGGAACTCCATTAAGGGGTCGCGGCATTGGGAAGGTTGAGAACCACTGGCCTAGGTCATTGCACTTAACTTTCTATTTAATAAACTCCTTGGATTTTTTTCAAGTATGATTTCTTTTCTTCAGCATTCGCCAACATCACAAGGTCTTCTAGCTGCAGCCTTCCCTTTGTCCCACTTCCCTTGAGAAGGGGCTTCATGAACAGTACCGCTTGTACCACTGATTAACTAGGCCTATACCTCCATTCAGGCGCTGGCCCTGTTATCCTCACAGCCCGTCATAATGGGACAAAGCCAGTTGCCTGCCTGCCTGAAGTAAGACCTACATGTCCTCAGAAGATTAAAGCAACTGGATGCACTCCTGAGCCATTTCTATGTGCAATGCAGATAAATGATTTAAACGTGTATTATAGTGCTCGGATAGGCCTGTGTTTTTGAATGGGGATTTGGGCCAATCTGTCCAGACTAATGCTGAACAGCTGAGCAACAGTGATTTAGATCTCTAACGAAAACAAAACTTACTTTCCTGTTGATATAATTCAAAGTCTGTTTCCTATGGCATTCCTATGCCACCTTTACTTTAAGATACCACATGCATTTTTTCCTCTCACCATAAATGTTTTAGCGTACAACAACCTTGTTCAGTAGGCTAAAGCTATGAAAGAATGGCTACTGCATGGCAGCTGGAATCCTTAGGCCATTTTGCACTTGGCCTCATAGTTTGCGGTAGGTGAACATCTGGGCCGGTGTATCTGCACTTGCCTAGAAGCACCCCCTGCCTGCCTAGATGTTCACCTATCACAAATTAACAGTGCGCCACACGCAACCCAACATTGGTTAAACACGGCCAAAGATTTACCTGTTGCATCCAGCGGTGAGCATTTGCACCATTTCCAGTGTGAGGGGGCATTTAAGTTGTCTTGCGAGCGTGCCGACACCTCAGATGACCCCTGACACGACTACATGTGTGCAGAGCGTCCTTGTCGCACAAGGTGTCACAACCAAAATAATGGTGCCCTGGCGGGGCTCAGACATGCACCCAGAGCACGTAGCCTGGAACTTTAGATTTAGGATAAGTGTGGGGACGGCACCTCAGTCAGATGTTACCCCAAAGGTGAAACCCCCTGAGCAGCTTCTCATACCCATGGAAAATCCCCCCTTTGGGAGAGTGAGGCAGAAAGTGGCTACATCTAGAGAGTAACTATTTACCTGCCCTCCCCTATTTTGGTAAAAATGTACAAACTGTGTATATGTCAGCATTTTGTTTCTTGGGCCCAGAAATGTTTCAGTACACAGTGCTAGATGGCCGCACTGGGTGTTGCAGTGTATGATCACAGCCTCTCAGCTCTTGAATATCTCCTGCTGTGGCTGCAGGGTCTACACTCACTGAACCTTCTGTTACCCAAAAAGAAGGTCCATCTAAACATGGTGTTATCAGCTAGAAATACAACCAATTCATGGTCAAGTTAAGGTTGACATAGGCTCCGACTGACAGTATCAGGCACCTTCAGGCTGCCCCCCCCCCCCCGGAGAAAGTGCTCACTCGGACAGCTGTATGTCCACTGCCATACAGCTCATCCTTGGGCTGTGTCCACACAGGACCTAAAATGTGGAATTATCTCAATTGTATGTGTGGCAATCCCAACATAGCCTCAAGATATAAAAGTGGTATTGCTCTTTGGGGAAAAAGTACTCCCAACCCCAGCTTTCCCGGAATAGCAATATGGACGTACCTGTCTGGGTGCTTACTCCTAGGAGCCATCATCTTGAAAATGACCACCACGCACATGCATGATTGACCCTGACTTCTACATGAAAGTATATAGGTGACACGCCACAGTAACAGTGAGCAAAGCTGTCATTACCCATTGACTGTGGTGCCTGCCTCCAGAACATCACAGAACGCATTCTTTCACTGTCCAACCTCTGTCCCAAGTGCTCTGCCATGTTGCCCAGTGCTGGCTAGGACAGGTATAGATTTTCTAGACCAATCAGGGCAGGAACTGCTTCTCAGAGCCAACGGGGAGGCTGGGTCTGTCAGGGAAGAGAATATGTGCTGTTCTGAAGGGTGGTCAATATCAGAGAAATAGCCGTGTTAGTCTAATTCGAAAAGTCCAGCAAGACACGTGGATGTGTCTATGAAAGCTCATGCCACCAACCCTACTCCTGTTAGTCTCCAAGTGCTACTATCTACCTTGCTGGACATTCTGAAGGGTAGGGAGGATTAAGGCTGCCAACTCCTTGCCTCCACCAGGCCTGATGCCACCTCCAAACCTGAGTAGAAGTTTCGCTTGCTGTCAGATCCATCTGCTACTACACATCTGCTTCTTCACAAAGAGTATAGCCCCTCCCAGAGCAAGCTGGATTATTTTTCAGATGGGCCTTTAAAACTTGTCATGCTATTATGTGGAGAAGTGGGAGTATCTCAAAAAAAAAGAAAAGAAAAAAAATACCAAGCAGGCTACTTCAGGATTTAAGCCAATTAAGGCTGTAATCTAAAGACTGGAAACTGTACACAGAAACAGGAGCAAAATGTTTTTTGGGCGTGCAATTAGAATCTGTCCTTTAACAAGAGGTCCCAGGAAAGGTTACTGATGTGTTCAGCAAAGATCACAGTTTAAGGAGATGTTGACATTTTAATATGGGTCACAACCATAGAAATTATGTGCAGCTTATGTGGGCACTCCGATGCTTCAGTGACCTCCTTAAACAGAACTCCAGTTTCCACGGCACAGCTTCATTTTCGAGACTGATGCCTAGGCTACAGTTCTGAAGATCAAATGTCCTCTGAGTAAGTGCTCCAACCAAGGCCGTTTCAGAGCAAGAAAGAGTTTTTCAATCCAGATCTCCCCAGGGCAGGACCAGCTCTCTATCAGCCATGCTACTGTGCTGCCAAAAATGACTTTTGAAAACGTTTGTTAAAAAAGCATGAAAATCTCTTTGTGGCAGCTCTGGGGCTGTAGATATACTACAGTCAAAGGTTATCTTTGCTTGGACAGAGATTTACATGTAAACAGTCCCCTTGTGTAAAACTATCTGCACTGAACACAGATACCCACGTCTGCCATGGGAAACTGAGTGCTTTTAGAATCCCAAGTCATTAGGTGCAGACGGACTAAAGACTACCAAGTATGGGAAACTCAACAGTTTAGATTTAAGAAGAGGCAGATTTGTGTATTGTCCCAACATTAGCTCTAGCTTTCTTTTGGCTAGATCATGCTGAAAACTGTTGGAGAAAAGTCAGCAATGGGGGTGATAATGTTTGACAATGCCTATGAGTCATGACAGGTGGATCCTGCGGCAATAATTGCATGTTTGACTGGGGATTTCATGTTGCTATCAGGAAGAAAACTAATGAGCAGCTCCCTTCCCCCTGGACTTTCGTCTAATTATGGAAAGACTCACATAGCCAGATCAAGTCATGCCAAAGATGGTGCCTTGAGTGCGGTCACCACACCCACAACTCTTGCGTGGTATCCAATTCTGAGAGCTCTTCGTTTGCTGAGAAGGAAAACAACAACAGTGTGGAGAAGGAAGCACAACCCTGGTTCACTCCTGTGTCCATTGCAAGGAAGGACAGCAGGCATTGGGCTGAATTGCCTGTGGTCTCCTTACCAACCTCATTCCACGGAGTGCTGAAAATGGCCAACTTCTAGGGCAGTTTTGAGCATGTAATATAGTGGCCGAGTTTGGAAACTTTGTTTCCAAAGGACATGGCCCAAGGGCTATGTGAACAGCACGCCCTCCTAAGCCCCACTCCTGGGCTGAAGCACGTGTTCTAGACCCCTTCCACACCCATATGGAACTTGCCTGCACTTGGCACCCTTGTTAAAAGATCTAATGCTGTCGTCTCTTATTCCATGCTAGGTGACAGTTAGAAGAACTTTGGTTCAAAATCTTTGTTCAGATATGCCATGATTTGCTATATGTGTTTTTGATTGCTTAAAGCAGTCATGGAAATGTTCAGATGCAAAATGAACTGATACCACTGGGTTCATCCCTAGGCTGGGTCTCTCTTCTGTAGCACCACTGATTGGTTGGTAGCCTGGCCTTCCTTCTACAGCAACTGTGTTCAGACATAACAAAAGGGTGCCTCAGGCACCTCTGGCAGTGGCTGTTTCTACACTGTCCCTATTCTGGGATTGTATCCCAGAATAGGGACCTGCCATCTGCATGGTTGGTGCAGAGTATCAATATGTGGTTGGCAGATATAATCCAAAATAAATCCATACTTCCCTTTAAACCTTCTTCAGTCCATCTTCAGATCTGACTGCTCACACCTTTTCATCTCTATCCACTTTATTTGTGGACTTTCCATTCAGGAAAATCCAAATGGAAAGTGGAAAGTTCATAAATAAAATGGATAAGAATGAAAAGGTGTGAGCAGTCAGATCTGAAGATGGACTGAAGGAGATTTAAAGGGAAGGTGTGACCGCAGCCTCAGCACAGAAAGGGCCAGTGTGTGATCCTCGTGTTCCGTCATGTTTCTACCAGAGAATATTCAGGAGAGGGGAAGGGGCAGACTGGTGTGTGAGCCATCCCATCGCAAAGCCTTCTCAGTTTCCTTAGAGATGCTTTTTTGTTGTGTCTGTTTACAGGCATTGACAGATATGTCATTTGGATGTGTGCCATTTTTGCAATTACTTACACCAGTAGGCTGAGCCGCCATATTTTCCATAGACAGCAATTATTTGCATATCATGGTTATATAATATATGGTAATTTGTGGAAATCGAACTGCAGTGCTTGGAAGACACTTGTTTGGGGGAATTTTTTAGTTCTGGAGGAATGGACTGTGCCTTCACTAACATTTAAAGTAATTATTTCCTTGCCTTAACTTTTGGAAGTTTGGTGGCTGTCCACACAGTCCTTCACGATTCAGCAACAATTAAATAAGTCACTTTATGCAATCTTCAGATTGAAAGGCAATGTGATTTTCAATGTCTGCTGCTGGAAAACCACACCAGAAGGTCCAGTTGTAGGGATGTACATGAATGTGTTTTTTGGCCTTCAGTTTGTAACAAATCGAATGTTAGAAATTTTGTATTTGTACGAATAGACCCTTTTGAATGTGGTAAAATTCTGTTCGATACAAATGTATTTGTAAGAACTCATATGAATATCCAATATGAACGAATACATATTGGCTACGAACGAATACGTATCCGATACATTTCCGAGATATGCATCCAATACAGATCCCATAACAAATCCGCTCTGAAAGCATCAAATCTGACTTGAACCCACTTTTACTACGCTCTCAATTTACATCTGATGTACTTTAGATCCATTGCTGAGACTGGTGCAGTCGCTTTCCCACCTCCCCAGTTTAATAGGTGTCCGAACTATTTGTACGAATGTCCCGAAACATTCTTATTTGCATGAATGTCAGTGTACAAATATCATAACATTCGATTCATGTACGAATGTTACGAATATTCATGCACATCCTTATCCAGTTGCCTTTCTGTGGCTTTCACAGGAGCATCTGGTTGCCACTCTGAGAAACAATGTGCAGAACTAGGTCATCCGTTGGTCCAGTTCAGCAAGGCTTTTCTTAGATTTTTGTGAGATCCACTCATGTGTTGTTCTCAGCCTCCCAAAATAGGCCAGAACACAATAGTTGTGTCCTGAACCAGAAAAATGTCTCCTGGAATGTTTCACCAGCACTTTTTTTTTTTAAGAGCAATAGATTTAGGAGAGCTTTTAGAAGCTTTCATATTCCCTTAGGAAGTGAGTAAAAAAATAATCAATTGGCTTTATTGCCCCATGCTCAGGACAGTGCCTCCTACAGGACAGGTGGAAGCGAATTGCTTGCACTGAATCTAGTGAAGACTCACGAACTGAATGTTTGACAATCCATATTTGTACAAATAGATCACATTCGAATGTGGTAAAATTATATTCGATATGAATCTATTCATACATATTCATACGAATATTCGATACGTATATGATACGAATGAATACGTATCTGACACAAATGAATACATATCCGATACAAATCTGACCTGAATCCACTTCTAATCTGCTGTCGATCCATGTCGAATGCAATCTGGATCCATTACAGATGTGACTGGTGCTCCATTTTTCCACATCTCCTATCTAACGAATGTTCGGACTATTCATAAGAATGTTTGGAAACATTCGTAATCATATGAATGTCAATGCACGAATATTGTAACATCCAGTTCGTGTATGAATGTCCAAATTCATTCAAATTCGTCCGAATAGTACATTTTACAAATATTTGAACACATCCCTACTGTGGAGGAAAACCCAGTCCGGTGCAAAGCAAAATGCCTCTCCTAATCACCACCTCACCCCAGTCTATCTGCATGAGCCAGCACAGAGCAGGCACTATCATTAAAGCTATAAGGATTTTGTCCCAGTCGTTTTCAGGATATGTTAGCAGGGTATGTGGTGGATCACACTCTGGGTGTTGCTATAGACAAAAGCTATCACCCCAGAACAAGGTAAAGAAATGTGCTGAAACTCTAATCACTTTTGCAGCATGCTGTCTAGCACACAGTTCACTGTGTCCATGTCATTGCTGCAAAAGCACTTTTCAGTTGTTGTACACCATACGAGCTACCTGAAAGCAAAAGTACAGTCAAAGCAGCATCTAAATCTGAAGCTAAATCCGCATTCTGTCTGGTATTTTGAACCAGAGTGGTCCTCACCAGTCCAGAATGAGCAATCCATCCCAAAGTGGGTTGGCTTGCCCTGGCCCCTAACGCCAGCATCTTATGGTGCCAAAATGGGTCCCCCATGGTGTACTGTGATATGCCTTCCACATATCTCCCATTGGCACCCTAGTCTTGTCTGTGCTCTGTCCTGTGGGGATGGAGCATACTAGAAAAGGGACTGAGTGCCTCTGGTCTGCTCTAAGATGTGGACAAAAGAGACCTAGAAGTGGTCCAGCCCCCTGCCCAGTCCAGAAAGGCCCTAGGATTATGCGTGTACCCCCCTGATCCAGGGGGCAGCCAGGACTTGTGTGGCAATGAGGCTATATACTGTTGTGACTGACCGTAACTCTCCAATTCCCAAATGGAGAAATTTCCCTGATTTCTATTACCTGATATTTTTTGACTCGGTGTGGCAAGCCCTAAACCCAGGATTCCCTTCTCTGCAAAAGGTCTTGAATGCTCCCGTTGGGAGGAATACTCAACAGGAATTGACAGCAAAGGGCAGAATTATCTCCTCTCCATTAGTGATTGTGTTCTTAGAATCTTTTCTGCGCTTAACTTACAATAGTGACCCTTTATCCTCCATGTATGGCCCGCATAGCGGAGCCTTTAAAAAAGAAATCCGGCAAAAGTTAGCCTCTGAATTTCTGATCTTTAAAATTAAATAAATAAAAGGCCTTGTTGTTCTCTTCAGCAACTCCAAGTGACCCAGGCAGGTTGGCCGGTTCTTCCTCTCGGAAAATCTGGCTTTGGTTTTGAGTTGGATTTACTGTTCAGGAAAATTAGCCTGCAGACCAGATGGTGGAAATAGAGAACTGTGCATTCGAGTTGATTTGTGGCATGGTTTTAACATTCCCTTTTCAGGGGGAGTCCACTGCCGGCCTCTGAGAAGAATAAACGGGATAGATAGCCCCAGCTGCCTTTCATCACAGACACTGTTGCAAACAGATTCTGAACAAGCACCCTTTATCTGGTGTGGATGTCAACTACCGTTGATAGCACCACGAAGGAACCAGGGGCAGAAGGGAACCCTAGGCATAACCAGGAGCAAGGACAAAAGTCATTAATGTTCCAATGTAGCCCACAATTCAGTCAGAAACGATTTTTATGTGCAGCAGTACTTGTGTCTCTGGAAAGGAAGGCTGAAATCTGGGAAGTAAGTCAGTTTTAAAATCAGACCTCTCGTCTTCAATAAATACTTCCTGTATTCATCATTCCTGCATATTGTTTACATCTGTGAAACTCAGGCACCTGATAATCAAAAAGGTTGTTGCAATATTCCCCATGGAAGGCCTCTCTCTCCACCACCCCCATTTCCAGAGGAAGTATTAAATGGCAGTGCTGTTTGAAAGAGGAATTGAAACTTAGAGAGAAGTTCCTTTAAATGCAAATATAAATACTTGTGGGAGTTATGAAGCAAGACCAGGAACAAAGCAAAACATAATCATCTTGCTGCTGGTACACAGTCTGCTTTTGGGTATTTATTTATGCTTATTTATTTACATGTTTATCCTTCTCGATACCCCAAGGTTCAGGGCAAGTTGCAAACAGTTAAAAGGTATTAAATTGGAAGGATAAAAGCCAGTGTAAAATGCTGGAGTAGAAATTAACAGTATGGTACGCAGAAAAGAGCGTTACGTGACTATTCAGCCAATGGTCTGGGGAAAGGGGTGCGTTTAAATTACATAGGGAGTGTCCAGACTGGGAGATACTGCGCATTCTGATGTGCAGTTGGTTGTCACACCTGATGCCCAATAGTTCATGCTAGCGGCGCATTATGCCACCGCTATTGCAGATTTGCCTGCTGTGGAATGATCAACACTCCCACCACAGTATCAGGTGATTTTGGAGTTTCCCGCCATCCTGACAGGACGGCGAGAAACAGCCAACAAAAGCTGAGCCTCAAAAAGCTCAGCTCCCATTGTCTGCCCAATTCCACGTGATGCGCCCCACACCACGCGCGCCACAGAAGTCTCACAGCTGCTGGGGAGGAAGCTGCGGACCTCCGTTTTGAGTGGGGACAATGCATTGTGACTTCGCAGCCAGGTAAGCTCCAAAGTTACTAACGACTGCGGATTTTTATCTGCTAGTCTGGAAGGGACCATAGAAATTACAAATATTCCAGACATAGGTACCAGCAAAAGACTAACTTTGAGTCCTCCTTGTGGTAGGGTCATGGGAATCCACAGAGACCCACTTTGCCAATAAACCCCCTTCCCAGCAGCAGTTTTTGCTTGCCGGAAAGGGAGGTAATTTGCTTGCCGGAAAGGGGGAGAAAAAAGCATTTGCTACGAAAAAGGGAGACATTTCCTCTCCCCTTTAGCAGCAGTTATCTTCTCTGCTCCCACTTTCCTTTTAGTAGCAAAAACTGCAGCTTGAAGTGTGGGGGGCTCTCTGCCACTTAGGCTGTTTGCTGAGCAAAATGCAAAATGTTTCAAATAGGAACATTTTGCATGTACTTATAGTGGACTTTGTTCTGCGTCATACTGAGATGGGCATGTATCCTCCAAGGACAGAAAAATGGTCTCAGGTTTCTGAGTCCCGTTCCCCCTCCCTCCCAGATGGCTTATGAGATGCCATGCGCAGTTATGTAACACCACTCAGAGTAAACAAAGATTGTAACTGCCTGTCTGGGGAAAGTAATGATAATTCGTTGTCGCTTTCCCTTAAATATGCACGCCCACACATCCAGGAAATGCAGAAGAAGAAAAAGTTGTTTCATCTCCCAGTCCCCAAAATCAGTGTTAAAGGTTGTTGGAGGCCTTCTGATTCTCCTGGCCAGTTTAGCCACCTCTCTCCCATTATCGCAAGGGATGATGGGAATAAAAGAAGGACAGAGGAATGAATAAATCCATACCTTACTATCTTTCAATAATTAATTAATTAATTAATTAATTAATTAATTAATAATTTAAGCCAGTTAGGTCTAGTGGTTAGGGAGCCGGACTCTCATCTGGGAATTCCAGGTTTGATTCTGCCCTCCCCCGTGAAGCCAGCTGGGTGACCTTGGGCTAGTCACAGTTCTCCTCTGAGCTCTCACAGCCCCACCTACCCAGAGGGTGTTCTCTTGTGGGGAGAAGAATGGAAAGCTTTGGCAGCCACTTTGGGTCCCCTCAAATGGGTGAGAAAAGCAGGGTAGAAAAGCCAACAATTATTCTTGTACTTCTGTTCCACCCTACACGCCAACGATCTCAAGGTAGGTTACAATAACGTTGCAGTAAAAAGAGAGGAGAAGTTGTTCCCTCAGTCAAAGGCCAGGGTAAAAAGGTGTGTCTGCACTCTGTCTTGGGCAGATAAAGGATACTAGAGAGGCAGGGGGATCTGTTGTTCTACCCTGGAGTGCATATAGCAGAAGTTTAGATTGGAGCATAGTCTGGTCTACCTCTTTGTGTGGAAAGGCCTTTAGATTCAGTTCTTAACATCTGTAGTTACATCTTTGAAAGTTTTTTGTCTGTGATCCTGAAGATTCCCTGCCATTCCCAGGGAGAAATACTGGAATAAAAAGTCAAGGAAGTTCCTTTTTTTTTATTCCTTATCTATGACTGAATATAAAGGCTTTGTCTATACTTACCTCCAGAGATGAGTTATGGAAGGGACTCTATGTTCAGTTTGAGGGCCCTGGCACACCCATTGAGGAACCCTAGGATGACAGCCTAAAAACATATTCTACTGACAAATGCCTCCTCAGTGTGTCGAGAGGTGCCCATATGTACAAAGATGGAGAGCAGGAAGCACCCATTGATGCAGAGGGATTGATGCTTCTGCCAAGTTGTCCTCTGCTAGGCACTTCCCATGCCATGAATGGGCAGATCCACCATGCTGTAGCTTTAGGACTAGCTCATTCCACTAACTGAACCAAATGTTAGCCATTTCCTTAGCTTATGGCAATGTACTTGACCTTTAGGTTTTCAGCGTTTCAAGAGATCTTCCCCTACTGCAGGCCAGACTAGAATTCAGAGCTTTTTAGCTGGGATGAGCTTCTCTTTGCCTATGTTTCCATGCATCTTGTTCACTTCGGGTCAGGCTGAGTAAAAGGCCATGCTCCAGTGGTGGCCAGTTCCTGTCCCAAGACCTGGGAGGAGCTTCTCTTTTTGAGGAGCCATCTGTAGACCAGTGTTTAGTTAGCTAACACAAAGACAGCCAGACAGCTGGAATTCCTGCTGCCCTTTTGGTGGGCAGCTAGAGCTTCAGCTGCAATTTCAGCTGTTATGTGCAGCAGTAGTCTACCTCTAGGTTGGGTTAGGAGCAAATAGGCACCTGCCCCCTCAGTGGCTCATACGGAGGTACTCTTTGCCTCTCTTAAACAGAAGACTTCCTACCTATTTAGGTGACCATTCAGTTTCCTACAGCAGCTCAGTGGCATCCCCTTTTTAGTTTAGCACAGAGTACACTGTGAGAGGAGCAGCTATAGGTCAACAGAAGAGCAGGCTGCTTTGCATGCAGAAGGTTCCACGTTCAACCCCTAGCATCTCCCCAGACAAAAAAGGAAATGGCAAACCTATTTCGTCTTGATGCCAAGAAAACTGTGTGCATGGCCATGTTGAACTTGATTATTTCTTTACCTTAATCCTATGAGAAGCTTCTGTTGGGGCACAATGAAGTTTCTAGATCTTTCTAACTCTTCCAGATGGCCCACTAGCTAGAATTCCAAGGAGCAATTGATCTCTAAGGTATTCCACCTTTTTTCCATTCAGCAAATTCATTTGTTTAAATTGACCATAACACGTTACTCAGCAATATCTCTGGGTTTCTGAGCTCATTACAGAAGCAGGCACTATTGCAAACTGCATTACTGCACCTCAGTCTTCACATACCAAGTACCATCTACAATGCTGGGTTTCGTATTGCATCCATCCCAGCTACCACAAGATGCCAAAGGCTGGCCTTGAAGATGCCATAGGTTCCAAGGTTGGCCTTCAAAAGGGCACTTGTGACTCTGCCGCAAAAATAACATTTTCATAAACATCGCCGCCTTTTCTCAGTTCAGCATAAAGGAGTGAGCTATGATTCCTTCCTCTTTGGAGCAGATTTCCTGCTGCAGGAAATGGTGCCATTTCCTTTGACTTAAAAATTTGTCATAAACCTTGATGCTTAATACTATGATATGATAAGAACCACCCACCCACCCCAGCCAGAAGTCTAGACAAAGTCCATTCATACTGTGATCACACAAAACCTGCCCAAATTTCTTCTCTTTCTGAGGAAATTTGTGTGAAATGTGCAGAACGTCCAACATTGCTGTACTTGATGCGTCCCATCCATGCTTGCTGAAGTTTGCTCATGTGCACAGAATTTTGGTTTACCTAGTATGAGCAACAACAGAAAGCTCTGTGCAGTTTTTCCAAGATGTAACATAGAGACCATTGGGTATGGGGCAGGATATAAATATAAATAAATAAATAAATGCCTATGTTGGAGAAAGACAGTGCCTTAAGGAAAGATGTGGTTGCTCTCATCCCAGAAGTTTAGTGAGCAGTGTCTCAATGCTGCATGATTCATCCCCCTCACTCTCCACAAAGCTGTGGAAAGAAAGTTCTACAGCTTCAAAGAGACATCAGCAATTTTTGTTGCACTGGGAAAGATAGTCAGGTGGAACTCTGAGCAGGTGCCCATCAGGTATGTGCTGCACAGCACAAGAGCCTGATGGTGGTGAATATCCTCAGAGTCCTTTTCTCCATTCTGCAAAAAAACTGTTTCCAGGGTTGCTTACATGGCCTGAGGGAATGGTAAAGTACAAATGCCATACCCATTGGGCCTCCTCAGGTGCTTTCTTTTACTCATGTGGGTGAGCCCAAAGAGTATGACCAGACGTAGTTCAGTATGTGCCCCTCAGGTAAATTTGAGGGTCAAGGGATAGACATAAAATATCAAAAATAGACTTACCAAGTCCCAGAGTTTCTGATTGCGCGTCCCTTTACCAGACAGGAAATAATCACTCTGAGGGTGACTCTCAGGGGGTGGATTTGGCAGGAATCTGTAGCTAATCCCAGCCTGGAAACAGCTAGTATGAATGGGCCAACCAATCAGGGCCATAGGCACCTGACAGACAAAGTGGACAGTCAGTGGTAAGCACTTGTCATCACGGAAACTGAGAATGAAGGAAGAGAAAAGAGAGGTACATTTTATTCACAGATATTAAACCTGTGTGATGTACTGTTGTATGTTTCTGCAGATGGGGCAATCCTTGGTAAAGGGGCAACCAAAAAATGTCTTTTCTGATTGCACCTAGAGTCACATACCGCCATCAAAAAAGTCCTATCTGATTGCTCCTGAAGTCACATATCACCATCAATCCTGTGATGGCAGTGAGAAAGGACTATGGCTCTGATCAGAAGTCTTGTTTGATTTCTCTGAAGTAGATTTTGATTAAAATGCCATTCTGGGAGATCAAAGGAAGGCTTCCCGTCAGGGTCCTGCCCTTCATCCATCACCCTCGTGGTCCCCATCTTTGGGCCTCTGCTGCTGGTGAGTAATCCACATAATAACAGAAGTTCCTTCACAGTTGCATACAAATGTGTGTTTTCAAGGTTTTCATATCACTTCAGGAGGCCTATTGTTACATATTTCAGCTTTTCAGCTAGCAGCCAGCCAAACACATTTTATGGTGGAAATTAAAAGAGTTTTTGTTTGATTGTAACATTCACCTTTTTGATACTGCACAGAGTCCTGCTGATTGCAAGACATGTTCTCCATGCCCCCCTTCCTGCTACTCACACGTCGGCAGATTTGGAACTGGTCTTAAAAATTCACAGTATGCAATTAAAGGGGAAGGGGGACAGAAATGGAATTCCAAACTTCTTAACTAACCTACCAATGTAAAAACTGCGCTAAAATGCCAGTGAGCTGCATACCCCCAAGTAGCAACGTCTAGAAATACGATCTGACACATTGAATAAATCCTTCCTCTCTCAAAATTTATTTTGTGCTGCGTGAGTTCTCACTTTTGAATAGGAGCTCGGCTTCCTCGGCTGACACCGGGATCATGGTTTTTTTCCACCAAGAAACTGTTCCTTTCCTTCAGTACCTTCCCAAACACATCCACACATCTGGCTTTTGTTTGCTTGAGTCAGAAGCGTCAGTTACTCAGTCAACAATAGCTGCACAAAAATCCTACTTCGGGACATTATAGTCTTGAAGTTAGAAAGTCACAGATTCCTTGCACATAAGATAAAGGGCACAGATGTCACCACTCTGTGCAAACTATAGTTGGCAAACCAAGGGCCAAGCATCAGAAACCCATCATTCTACTTCCATCCACACTTCTGACACAAAATCGCCCCAATAATCTCTTTGTAGATTGAGCGTTGCATCTACTCCAAAATGAACTGTTAATGAATTTCATCCAGGCTCTAGATCTAGGACCATTTCACACTTGGAGTTTGAATGCATAAGTAGTGAACATCTGGGAAGATGCATTTGCACCTGCAGGAGGCACTAACAGCCTGCAAGTGTCCCCTGCCTCCCCAGATATTCACTAATCTTGCACTAGCAGTGGAGCACGAAATCGTACTCTGCACGCATCCAAACATGACCAGAAACATACCTGTCGTGTCCTGCTGGTGAGCATTCGCACCTCTGCCGCCTGGGAGGGTCATCGGAGCTGCCACACAAGCACACTGGCAGCTCTGATGACCCCCTGACGTGACTGCGCAGAGCGTCAGTGTCATCGTAATGACGGTGCTGACATGCACAGGCACAGAGGGCGTCCCACTCAAGATGGCGGCGCCCAGAAGAAAAGCCCAACAGTCGAACAGAGGTGAGTGTTTGATTATGTGTGGGGTGGCCTCTTAGCGACTAGTCCTCGCAAGTGCAAGCGCTAGACAACAGTAGCTGATTGCACCACTTTCCTGTCCATGGGACCGGAAGGGAAGTGCGAAAATGCTTGTGGTTAAGAAGGCTTGTGATTTGCACAGTTTTATCTCCCTGAACCATGTTTTTTGGTCACTGATAGACCGAAGCACAGGTGAAACTTCAGGCGGGAACTGATGTGCATGACATCAATGCACCTTCCCAGGCTCTGAGGTTAGAGGGCTGCGAAGCTTGTGCTGGCTTTGCAACCGCAGGAAAGTGTGGGATGGTTGAGGGCCATGAGTGGAGATGGTGCTTATTCCAGACTCCCTGACCCAGATCAACACAAGGTAAGTGCAGAAAAGGCCTTCATAGAACCCTAGATAGCTGCCTCCATTCCCAATGCCCTCCACAGCCACCTCAGATCTTGTTGGGAGTAAACCACACACACACACACACAAAACCCCCAAATCACATGCTTCCTATTGACTTTGATCATATCTTCATGCTGTTACAACATATTTGTATGCAAACCGTTGACAATGCACATTTGAAATCCCAAACAGCTCTCTCTGTGTGTGTTGTTTCCATTAGATGACTAATCACAAACAATCTTCAGTCTTCCCTTTAGTATCTTGCAGCTTCCTGACAATTCTCTTCTCCCAAGGGACAAGTAAATCTCAGCTCTTTCCCCAGGAAGATTAACTAATAAAACCAAGGGGAAGGCGAAGAGATCCTGCTAGTTTTTGCAGGCTCACATTTAAAACGTTTGCTTCAACAGCCCTCCTGTTGTCATTTATTTTTATGACGCTCTTACGCACAATCTATAAAAATGACTTTGTGTGATGGACTTGAGGAGTTGAACATGTTCTGCCTTTCCTGGCTTTCTTTTATAGGGCAGTGACTATCACATGGCCCCAGCAATATGGGAAAGAGTCAGATCAGAAAACCAACCCAGGAGTAGAATTACGTTGTTTGATAACTAGCCTGTTCTGCTGAATTTTTATTTTTTCCCCCCTTAATTATTTTTTTCATAAAAGTATATACAGCATGGAGGAGGGTTTTAGAAAACTAGCAGGGCATTTCTCTCGTAAATTCCTTTATGTTTCCAGCAAACTCTTGGCAGCTGAAAGGACTTGGCACATTTCTACTTTGGCACTTCTCGGTATAGAGGACAAATCCCTATTTCAAAGGATCTCTGAAGACAGTTTTCTTCTCTTTGAAAGACTGCGTGGTCTAAACTGAGAAGCTACTGGTGCTGGAATAAGAACAAAGCTCTTAGGTCCTCTGCCTCCTAGCAGGTGGCTAATAATAACTGTGATGGGGCAAATGTTCCTGATCTTTGCTCCTAAAAGGGCTGCATGCCATTGCGTGGCAAAGCCTAGCACCCCAGAAGGTGCCCTGTGCTCTGCTTGCATGTAGCTGCTGCCTGCCTTGGGTTACATCCAGATCTTGGAAGTGAAGGAATTCAAAGTGCAACTATGGGCCTATTCATGCTTGCCTGTTTGGAGCAGCTGCGGCCACCTCAGGGAGGTGCATCTACACATCCTGACCTCTCTGGTGTCCCAAAGCATCCGGGAGCAGCCCCAATCCTCCAAAGCTGTGGAAAAGTTTTTAGTTCTCCACACTTCACCAGTGAGCTCCTGGGACTTTTTCACACCTCCTTTCCAGCAGGGCACAATTAACCAGCGTTGACTTGCACAACTCTGGCCATTTTGTCCTGCCACAATCAAATACTTATCTTATTTGGTCCAGGGCCCAGTCCTCCTCTGGATGCCGCCATTTTGGCTGCAGCACCCCCCATGACTGCATGTGTGTCTGTGCCGTCACCTTGAAAATGTGGACGCTCTGCGCATGTGCAGTCACATCTATGGTCATCTGAGGTGCCAACACGCTTGTGCAGCACATCAAACGACCCCAGAACACCAGAAGAAGGGCAAATGGTCACTGCCCGGACACTTAAGGTAAGTCTCTGTTCCACACCTAATCAAATATTAGTGAACCTCTGGTGAGGGTAGGCACGCTTGGAGGCTGTAACAGCTTACTTCACATGTGTATGCTCTTCGACAGAGGTTCACTAATAATACACTAGAGAGCGTAGTGTGAATAGCCTCTGGACACAGCCTTTGCACTTTCTTCCAGTGAAAAAGTTGTTTTGGGGCAGAGCAGGGTGTTTGCGCAAATACGCCATCACGTGGCAATGGCCATGTTAACGGCCAGGCATCCAGCAGAAGCTGCTGGGGGAGGGGGGAGGAACTGGGGCACTTCTAAGGCCATCTGCTGGGACTTGAGAGCAGGAGAAGGTTTGTCCTTGTCTCTGCTTGAGATGCCCATGAGCATTTGGTGGGCCACTGTGTGCGACAGGATGCTGGACTAGATGGGCTGTGGCCTGATCCAGCAAGGCTTCTCTTATGTTCTTATGCTGCAGTCATTGCTTTGACAATTTAGATGGTCCGGTTGGAGGATACACCACCACACATAGTGTGAACATGGCCTTCCGTCTTCAGATTTAACTGTGGTAGAATAGCATAGTTATCATTCCACACAGTTAAGTGCAAACAGGCCCCATGAAACTAATCAGTCAAGAAGGTTACTGACTCATGCTTTTACCTAGAAGACCAGAAAGCCGTCCTAGGGAAAGGGTGGGAAGAGACACTCTCAGGGCATCTCTTTCCCATAGTCTCAACTGAGCCAGCCTGGCACTGAACACTGTGAGCGGAATGCTGAATGTTGTTCTTAAAAACATCTGGAGGGACCACAGTTTGAGATAGGAAAACAAAATCCTCAAAACACAGCACACAGAAATCGAAAGCAGAGTCAAGCAAACAAGCAACAGGGTTCAGCAGAAAAAAACATTTAAAATCCTGTAAAAATCATGGATACAGAATAGATATTCTTCCTTATAAAAAATAAATATTATGCATACAAAGATTTTCTTTTTAAAAAACACATGTCTTCCTAAATGTACAGAATCCACTGCAAATGGAAACCGTTTCCAGTACTGTGCTGGCAAAGGTTGACATGCTAAATCTAATGCATGAGAGCACCAAAAAAGAAGAGTAACGTCATACAGTTTCTTTATCTGTAGCTTTGAAACTTTAGCTTCATTTAAAAATGTATTATTATTGGTTTATTAAATTCAGATGATGTGGATTTTTTCCCTAACAAAGGAAAATGGCAACAATTAAAACTGAAATTAAAAGCAATTAAGAACAATATAGTACCTGAATAAGGAAGAGAATTGCCCCTTCAGCCAATGAAGTACTGGTTCTTGTCTAAAAATTATGTTTAGAAAATATTGATACTTGATATGATTATGGATAAAAAGATAAGAAGGGAAAGGAATATGATGAAAAAGGAAATGGGATGGATTAATCCAATATGATTCAGGAAAGAGGGAGAAATAAATCTGGAAAAGATGGGAGGGTTCCAATAAATATTATGAACTTGTAGGGGTTGCAGATGGGGTGGGGAGGCTGGGTTAAAATCATAGAATGTGGAATTAGACTGTTATCAATGGAAATGATTGTAAATTGCATTTGTTGTTGTTGTTGAATAACAATAATTTTATCATTTGAGTATTTAACCTTTCACCTCAAGGTCCCCGGGAAATAATATGGGGAAATCATATAGGGGAAGAAGGTGGGATTTTGAGGCAGTGGAAGGTGACTTCTTGAACATAAGCAAGCCCTGCAAGATGAGCAAGTACTCTGTAACATACATACCATGACCTAGTATTAAATAGGGATGTGCACGAATATTCGGACATTTGAAAATCCTTTGCGAATCCGACAAATGCCGACATTTGAATTCAAATCGAATTTAATAACATACAAAAGGATTTCGGATTTTTCCGTTTGGATATTTGAATATTCTAATGTACATATCTGCATGTATCGCATATGTATCGGTGCGAAAATTATGCATATTTGCTCTTATAATGCCAGATGAAAACGAGATGCATATGGAATGCAAACAGATTTGTATAACACATACAAATGTTGTCATTCGTATCATTACAAATCTAACATTCGAACATATGGATTCAAATGGGATTTTTGGTCATTCATTCATTCATTCATTCATTTACATTTTTATCCTACCTCATACCCGAAGGTATCTGGGCGGGTAATAATAAATTAAACAACAGATTAAAAACAGGATACAAAGTAAAACAAGAGGTGTTTTTCCACTGTCACTAGAAGTACCGATTAAACATTTTTTAAAATTTTTTTAATGTTTTAAAAATGTTTTTTAAAAAATAAAAAAATAAAAACTAGAAGTACCCATTAAGTACCCATTAATGGGTACGTAATGGCATTTTTGTACCCATTAATGGGTAGTTAATGGTACTACTAGTGACAGTGGAAAAACACCCAAGATTCAGATTAAAATGATGTACAAATTAAAACAAGATACACAATTAAAAACACCTTAAAAATGCAACAAATTTAGGCCTTACACTCAATAGTGCATAATAGTGATTATAAACATTCAAATTGAATTTTTAAAACATTGGATTTTAAACATTTGAATCAAATTTTTGGATATTCTATTCGACTCAAATTCAAATGCAAAAAAAATATTTGTGCACACCCCTAGTATGAAAGTGCTTCAAAGTGTCAAAAAAAAGGAAAGACTGAAACAGATCTACATCTAGCATGATTTTGCTTATGTCTTTATGTGTTTTTACTATCTTAAGTATTTTTAATGATTCTATTAGAATACTTTTTCACTACTGCTGTAACAGCAGGATATCAGTTTATTTATCTCCCTGGATGTGTGAAGAATAATCGCTTGTAAAAATTGGCAGAGTGGCTCTTTCAGCGATCCAGTAGCGTTTCCTCTGCTCTGTCGAAAATATCTATCTTTTATTAAGGAGAATATTTTCCATGTGGAGGACACCCAGCTGTGAAACTTTCTGGAAAACCCCTCTAAGTTTCTCTATGGGAAAATCAGGAAGACAGCTTCCTCTCTCTTCACACACAATATCACTTCCCAAGGAAGATAGAATAGGCAAGAATTGTAGGGGTTTTTTTAAATCTTTCTTTAATTTGAAACTCTTAGACAGCTGCTAGTTAACTGGTAGTTGTGATATCCACTGTTCAACATAAAAATGCTGAGCTTTCTGAGACCTTCCAGATGGGGAGGACAAAATAGATTCAACCAGGCAAATGCATGATGAACTTTGGGACAGACTGTAGCTATCTCTTTCTGCAGTAGCTAATCTGTATTAGGTAGATCCATATTAGCCAGATCTTATTAGCTAGATTCGTATTAATTAGATCTGGATGGGAAGGAATGCAATCAAGTAACATTTACTAGCGTACACACTTGCAAACGCAAGTAAACGTTAGCCTACACATGCACCGCAATCAAACACTTACCTTCTGTTCAATTGCCAGCTGGTCCTCAAGGCCCCACCATCTTGTGTGTGGCGCCCTCTGCGACTGTGACTGCACATGCGTCAGCACCATCACCATGACAACACTGACACTCTGCGCAGTCGCGGTCACATTTGCTCATCACATTTGGTGATGAAAGTGTTAGGGCCTAAACTTACCCTCTTAAAACACTTTTCATGCAAAATACTGTATTTGTAATGTTTTGTGTTTCCTTATGAAACTGCTACAGCTCCAGATGCCAGTAAGTGAGCATAACTCACGTGGTACTTACTCCAAATAAAATGATTCTAAATTCACAAATGGCAAAAGTGAAACACCAAATCTTGTTTAGATACCACAATTGCCTCTTTCTTCCTTTCCACATGGTAGGGCAAGCTGAGACCTTACCTTGGGCCTTTTTACACTTCAGCCCATAGTAAATAATTAGGCAACATCTGGGCATGAACATCTGCACTTAGAGGAGGTTGTTACAGCCTCCAAGCGCTCCCTCGCTTCTCAGAAGTTGCTAATTATCAAATAGCGTGGAGCATGAAATCGTGCTCCACAACCTTACCAACCTTCCCAAAAAGCCTACCTTTTGTGTCCAGCCGATGACCATTTGCTCTTCTGCTGGACAAGGTGGTCAACAGAGGTGTTGCACAAGCACGTTGACATCTCTGCTGACCTCCTGACACAACTGCGACTGCACAGAGTGTCAGTGTCATCATGGTGATGGAGCTGATGCATGCGCAGCCGTGGGGAGCGCTGCACTCAAGATGGCGGTGCCCTGAAGAGGACCGGCCAGCAATCGAACTGGAGGTAATAGTTTGATCGTGAGGCAGGGTAAGCTAAGAGCAGGGTTTGCTGGCTCTGATGACCAGCTTGTCAGAATTATTTGCCAGAGTCAAGTGGCTATTTGCCAGTCACCTCTTTGTGTTTCAGCAAATTGGGCATTCAGCTGACATGGCAGTAAGGATTTCTGCATCAGTTTAAAGCTTAATTTGCTGTGCTTGTAATATTTGTAAGTGTTTTATGAGTGACTGCTCACTCCCAGGCAGGATTCCCACACCCAGAAATATTTCCTCAGGGTCCACCATGAACCACCCTTGCTCTTGGACAGCCATTCTCAAACTGTGGTCCTTGCTTGCTTTTCACTTTGCCAGTTGGGAGGCGCGCTTTGGCCAGGGCCACGCGCCTGTGCAGAGAGCCTCCTGAAGCCAGGCGCGGCCCTGGCCAATCAGGAGACGCGCAGGATACAGGCGCGAAGGCAACCGGGACCCCACAGCCAGAATCGGGCTGGCTGTGTTAAGGTAAGGAGGGGATCCCACTCGGTCACCCCAGGGTGGGCTAGGGAAGGTTTAAGTGAAGCCCCCCCCCCGGCTCCAGAAGCGGTGATCTGCCGCTTCTGGGGCAAGGGGGAGCCCCAAAATCGGAGTCCGCCAGCTCACCATGCACAGCTCCAAAGGAGCCAATCATGGCGGGCGGGGGGAGGGCCTCCGGAGATCCGGATTGAGGTGGGTGTGCGGACGGAAGGGGTGTTAGTAGATCTGTATCTACTAGATACTGATCTACCTTAACACAGATCTCCCAAATCCAGATCTAGTAGATCTGGATTTCAGAGGTGCTGTGCAGAAGCACCCCTTGAGACCTTTCTGGTTCTGTTGTTGATGTCACCACCTTCAGAACAGATAACAATAAGATCTCATGAAGGATGTTGTTTTCAGTGAATTCTTGGAAAGGTAGGGTGGGGTAGGGTAGGCTATGCCTCATCTTAAATTGACTCATCCATGTTTTGCCAAAGTTACTACTGCAAAGGTATGAAGCCTGTAGCCCTTCTGCACATCCTAACCAACCCAGTTTTAGAGGACCAGCTCCATGAGCTCTAGATCTTCAATGATGTCATGGATGCCATGGTCTGCTGCTTCCCTGTTGATATATTTCCAGTGGAGTAAGGCACTGGATCTTTGCCACCCAACTGCTCTCCACCCACAGTTCTTGAGATAGTATCATGCTGTGTTATTCGCTTCATGTGTAGGTCAATACAGGTTCAGACTGTGAAGGCAGCAAGAGAGCTTTAAGACCCAAGGCATTTCCGCACTGCATCGCGTTCCAAACGGAACGCGTTCAGGCGGAAAGCTTAAGACAGCTCCGGGCGCTTTCCCCGTTCACACACAGACGCGCCAGAACGCGTGTAAACGCGTTCCGGAGCGTCTGTGTGCGAAAGGGGAAAGCGCCGGGAGCTGTCTTAGCCGGCAAACGCCGGCAAGGGGCGCGGAGACAGCCGCGGAGGCAGATCGACAATCAGCTGTTTGACAAACAGCTGATTGTCAAAGCCGCGCGGCGTCGGAGGCGAGCCCGCAGCTGTTCGGGAGACAGAAGCAGGCGCGAACGCTTCTCCTCCCGAACGGCTGCGGGCGGCTCGTCCGCGTTGGAACGCATGTAGAGCACTTTAAAGTGCTCTACATTTCGAACGCGGAAAAGACAGCTGCGGACACGTCGGAGCGCAAGCCGCGCGCGGGCAATGCGGATGACGTGTCCGCAGCTGTCTTTTCCGCGTTCCGTTCAGCCCCGTGCGAAAACGTCTCCAGTCTAATTAAAATGGAGAATACAATATACATTTCAGCAAAAACAAGAAATCACCTACTCTAAGGCAGTCATCTAAAAATAGAATAACATTTTGAAAGGTTTTATTTAACAGAAGGAAACTCAAAAACAAAACAAAAAGGTTTTCAAAACAAACTAAAACCTTTGCGGCAATCAACATATGTTTGCCCTGTGTGCATTTAAATTGAGGCTGGGGGAATCTATGCCATAAACAAAAAGGAAAACATGGGGTTTGGGAGCAAAATCCTGCATCTTCCCTGCTTGCCAAGCAATTCTGAGGAAGGTTTGGAAACTTGGTCAACCATTATTTTGAATGTCCTAGCAATTAACACTGTTTGTGTGATGTTACCTATAGGGGGTTTCTCTTTTGTATTTTGTACTGCCCTTTGGTGGAAAGGGTACTATAAATAAATGCTGTGCTGCTGTTGTGGTTGTTGTTAATCAACTGTTATGGTTTTCCATCCATTGCTGCTGCATCAGAAAAAAACATCTGTTCTCACATCATGTATAGCAGGGACCTCTGCCTGTGGTTGTTTTTTAGTCCTTGTAGCGTACCTTTACTAATGCAGCTTAGTTTCAGGTTCAAATGCCTCATCTACAAGTGACTCCCAATTCTGCTTCTTCTGGGGCCCTTTCTAAACTGGGCCTTATTCTAGGATATTTCCCAGAAAAGGGGCCTGATATCCCTGTCCACCTGCTAGTGCAGTCTATGGCAAGCCTTGACTAGTGCAGATTATGGCAAACATTGGCCCAAGTTAGAACTGGCAAAGAGCATGGTGACTTCATTGCCATCGCTGAGGCATAGTTGGACCCTGGATGTTCATGGTGCATTTATGCTGGATGTTCATGGTACAGTGCTGTGCGAGTCTTACTTTTAATTTGCATGAGGCGATGGCATGTTTCTCCTGTATGTTTTTCTTGAACTTCAGGGAAACTTGTTTTAGTTTTCGGCTGACCCCTGACACTTTGGCTAATGGCCAAGGCAAGTTGAAACCTACTTGGTTACTGCAGTTCACCATGGCAGACCAAATGGGAGAATGAGAGGCCGCATCCCCACGACGTCGTTATCTCGAATTCAAAACGTTTTGAGTTCGCGCAGTTTAGACGGCACTTCGGCTTAATACGGTATTTCCGTGTTAAACGACGTTATCCCGATTTGAAATAAATCCTGATCTCAACAGGTCTCACTCCGGAACATGCCCTTGATACGTGTTTAATTTTTTACTGTGTGGACAGTATCGTTTCCGTGATGAGATTCCGTATTAAGGCTGTCCCGTCCCCAAACGCACTGTAACCAATGGGCTCTCCGTATTGTAGGCACGTCATGTTTAGGATTCCCTTCCCCAATAGCTTGCTTTCAAATGATTTCATTGAAAGAATCCACCCACTACCTCCAAAGATACACTGTAGCAATGTAGATTAATAACAATGTTTCACTTTTGCGCAGTTCTGAACTTTCAAAAAGAAAGGAAAGGGGAGTCCCCGGGGAACTTTCCCAGCCCACTCTCCACGCTCTCCGAGTTCCCTCCCGGCCATGGGGGGAAGAGCGAGCGAGGAGCCCCATTCGCCCTCCTGGCGGTGGGCACGCTGAGCCCGCCCGCCCTCTTGTCCACCCCTTGGCTCTCCTCCTCTTCCAGCCAGCGGCGGCCGCGGCTCTACGGGGCAAAGTGGCGGCAAAGCGGGGAAAAGCGGCAGCGGAGCCCCAGGGCGAAGCCGCCCGCGCCGCAGCGCCAGGATGGATGGATGGATGGATGGATGGATGGATGGATGGATGGATGGATGGATGGCGTGGCGGGCGCCGGAGCCGCCGGCGGGGGAGGCAGGGGCGGCCCGGGCTGCAAGCGCGCTCCGGCCAGCGAGGCGAAAGGCGCCGAGAACGCGGCGGCGGCGGCGGCAGTGGTGGAGTCGGGCAAAGCGGAGCGGGCACCGAGGAGCCCCAGGATGGATGGATGGATGGATGGATGGATGGATGGATGGATGGATGGATGGATGGATGGATGGATGGATGGATGGATGGATGCTGCTGCTGCTGGTGGTGGTGGGAAGGGGGAGGGGAGAGAACGGGAATCCCCGGTGGAGCATGGATGACGCAAAGGGAAGGGAGGGTGGGATCCTGGGAGGGAGGACCAATCACAGGGCACCATGACTGGCAATGGGCGGGAGCACAGGGCTATTGTGGGGATTACCAGGATTGATTCCGCGTTAAGGAATGCCACGGAACCAGATCAATTTGCAAGTCGTGTGGACAGCTTTGTTCCGGGTCAGTTATTTTGAATTATTTAAATCAAAATAACACATGCCGTGAAGATGCAGCCAGAGACTAGCATCTATATGGTGTAGAATAGGAATGGTATGAAGAATAGCCTCTTGGAGTAGATCCAGGGGAAGAAGAAAGAGTTGGCTTTTCTATCCTGCTTTTCTCACCCATTTAAGGAAACTCATAGCAGCTGACAAAGCTTTCTATTCTTCTCCCCACAACAGAACGCCCTGTGAGATGGGTAGGGCTGTAAGATCTCAGAAGAGAGCTATGACTAGCCCAAGGTCACCCAGCTGGCTTCATGGAGCAGGGCAGAATCAAACCCAGTATTCTCAGATAAGAGTCTGGCTCCTTAACCACTAGACCAAACTGGCTGCAGAGCAGCATGCCTCCATAGGCTGGAAAGATGAAGAACCCCACACCACAGTTTAGCTGAGACATTGTAAACATGGACTCTCAAGGTTATCAGTATCTGAGTGATAAACAACTCTGGAATTTGAAGTTCGGCACTGAAAGACTGCTCAGATGTATGCCACAGAGGCCTTGAAGAAGGCTAAGCTTAAAACTGTGTGAAGATTAACTATCCAAGCAATATTTATGTGAGCATGTGGCTATGGACCTGCTTTCTTTCATAGAGATAAAGTGATTTAACAAAGATAGATCACAGATGTTAGCACAAGCTGGATACGAGAAAAAAAGAAATGATGAGATGACCAAGACTCCATTTCTTTCTGGCTTGACCACATGGGCAGTCGATAGTCCTGTGTTCCACCTTCTGCTGTAGGTGAAAGTATGGCAATTATACTGTACACATACATGGTTGCACACCTATGCATACACACACAGGCACACATGTAGTCATCTTTCTTGCAACACACACATACACAAATGCACACACATGTGCATTTCTTACATCTTGATCACACACAACATTTCTTCCTCTTCCATGTATGAATGTATGTGTTGCGCTTAGGGCCAGGGTTAAGTTGGGACAGCCAGCTTTTGCAGTCAATCAGAGCCCAGTTCACACCACGGCCCTTGGTTCACGATTAGGCAACATCTGTGTAAGGCATCTGCACTTGCAAGTGGTGCTTACAGCCTACAAGAGCCCCCTGCCTTCCCAGATGTTGCTTAATCGTGAATTAGCTGTGGTGCACAAAATTGTGCACCACAAGCAACCTTACCTTTGCCAGAACTTTACCTCAATCATCCAGCGGTGACCATCCTCACATTTTCTGGTGCAACGGGGGTCATCTGAGGTGCCGCGCAAGCATGCTGGAACCTCAAACGACCCTAGATGCAACTGTGCTTGCTCACAGCAGCAGCGTCACTGTAGCAACACCACTGGTGCACATGTAGTTGGGCAAGGCACCAGACTGAAGATGGCAGCACCCTGAGGAGGAGAAGGCGCGCAATCAAAAACAGATAAGTGATCGATATTACAAGGGGGTAGGCTATGGTAGACTAGTGCTTGCAAGTGCGAGCGCTAGTCAACGTTAGTTTCTGACGCTCTGCCTCTCTGACAGCTGGGCATGCGCCGGCAATCCGGCTTTTCCCCCTCCGGTGCGGAAACGTTCGTTTCCAAACTGTTTCCAGGGGGAAAGCCAGATGTAAGACCTGATTTTTTCAGGTCTTACATCTGGATAGGATTTCGGCGGCAAAAACGGTTTAAACAACCGTTTCTGCCTGCTGATATGCGGACGGGGCTTGCTCAAAGGGGTCCTAATTCCGGCCCCTATGCGAAAGCCACGCCTAAATGCGTTCCACATCTGGCTCTAAATCCGTTTTTAGAGCCAGTGCGGAAAGGCCCTAGATTACATGGAAATGGTTCTAGATTACATCCAGACTCCTGCTGGAGCACCCTAGAGCCAGGCAGGTAAATGTGCCACTCTCTTTGGCCACCCCTGAAGAACGCTTTGAGAAAATACTCTGAGGACAGTCACACCTTGAATTCACCCTTCTGCCACCATGTAGAGTGTCAGGCAATGACTGGGGCAACTTACGAGGGACAATTCCAACCCAGGGCACATCCAGAAGAAACTTTGAAGCTCCGGAACATTTGTTACACAACTTTGATTACTCAGAGGCTGGGCAGCACCAAGCCTGAAAGCAGTGTAACACTCACCCAAGCCATGGAATTGGAGACCCCCACAGCAGAGGTGGCCATTTTTAATGGCATCTGAATACTGTCTTGCACTGGAATAACCTTCTGAGTATCAGGATAAATAGAAGTGATGAGTACCAGATTCACAGTTGTGCAACTTTCTGTGGCATAATGCATTCCATCCTAATTTTGTACCAACGACAGCTATCCAAGAATCATGCTTGCTGCCAGTTTCTCCACCTGCTTGAGTCAGGGAGAAAATGAGAGAGTTTTAAGGTTAATGTTTGTGCCTAGTAACCGTCTGTGTTCACAGAGCCCTCTGCAGCTAGGAGTGCTTGAGAAAGTTTTGTTCATCAAGCTGTGAAAAGAAATGAAATCAGTTGTCTTGACATGTAAGGTTGCTTCCTAAAACATTTTGCCAAATACTTTCTAGCACCAATGGTTCCTGGAAAAACAGCAGATAGAACTGATCCAGTCTTTCTTCTGTTTCATTTTTTGTTCTTTTGTGTTGCCTTGCATTTAATAGTGTTACCATTTATTTTTGCTTCTTTCATTCCAAGTAGTTATTTAACTTATTTATTTACTTGCTTATTTTTATTTGCAAATTTGATGCATGCTTCCATCAAGTGTGCCTTGTCACATGATGGAGAGGTCAGTCTTAGGTGGCAGCACGCTTCATTGGCCATCTGCTCCGCTGTGACCCATTTTGGGCTAACTTTGAAGGCAGAGGGCCTCTTTTCATTTAGGCAAAAGAGGAGGTCTGGGCGTGCTCCTGTCCGGAACCTCCACACCACACAGAGCTGCTTCCATTCTGAAAACGTGAACACCCTCTCCATCCCTGATCTTCACTTCCCTGTTGCAGTGCCGCAGGGAAATGAAGGTGCAAAAAGGCCCTGAGAGCAAAAACTCACTAAAGTTAGAGGAAAGGGGATTTCTGCAGCACACAGAAACAGCCCATTCCCGGGGTTGTTTCCAGGAGATCAACATAATGGTGCTCTGCTCCATTTGCTGCTCAGTCTTCTCCATCCATCTGCATAGTGAACAGATCAGTATCTACTGATCCGGTAACCGTGGTTTCAGTTTCCCGTGGCGACCAGATCAGCCCCATCCTACTCCCTGGGGCCACCATTAGGCTTACCTTAAACTCTTCCAAGGCCTGGGACAGGCAGGAAATGCCCTTTCTCTGCACTCTCACAGGGTGCCTGACCTCACAGGGTATCTGTTGTCGGGAGAACAGATTGGTGCAGGGTGTCCACTGCTATGGGAACTGCTTCTGCATACATGCTAAGCCCTAGGGATGTGCAGAATATTTGATTGAATGTGCCAAATTTTGACATTCGAATAAAATGTCCAGAAATTTAAATTTAAACATTCAACTCAAATTTCAAATTTTGGGACTATTCATTTGAATTATTTGAACATTCATATATGTGTACGGGTTACTACACAATGCGTACTTGAAGATCCACACCTTTCCCACATCTGTATGCATTTGTACGGATCTGTATGGGACGAAACAAGTTGTGTACGGGATAACTACGGGATGCATACACATGTGTACGGACGCATATGGATGTCTACAGATGTTGGGAAGATGCGTACGAGCATCTACGCATCTTGTCGACATTCATAAGTGCAAATTCGGATAAAAAATTGGAACGAATATTCAAATTTGCTTAATTCGAATCGAATTTTGTTAAATTCAAATTTAAATAATTTGAATTGAATTTTCGATTGTTCGACTATAATAGAATACAATGTCAAAAAAACATTCTTGCACTTCCCTGCTAAGCACTGTTGCCCCGTATCTACAGAATCTTTAGGATTAGATTGGTTTTACTGATAAAGGTGCAATGCCAATTCCAGGATGGAGAAACCCTTACATGATCTTATTACAAAGTTTCTCTACTGCAGATGTAAATAGCAGACAGGAAGTAACTTCATTAGTATGCAGGCAGCAAAATAAGCAAGTGGCACTAGTAATGTGCAAATGGCAACAAATTCAAGTTGTTGCGTATTAGTCAAACAGTATGTATGACTCAGCCTGTGACTATCACAAAGGCGGAGGAACCTGGTAACACTTCACATGTATTCAGAGAAGAAATAATTGTGGCAATGGCTGCCACGCATATCAAGAAAAACTGTGAGAAAATATCCCCTGCATTTTTAAGTTCCCTCTCTCTGCAAGGAGGGGTGAGTAAAGGTGACTGAAAATTGGCAGAACAGGGAGGCAGGGCAGCTGCTGGAAAAGCCTCTGTTCCATGCAGCAAAGGCAAGCTACTACAAATGCACAGAGTGGTAGCTTTTCCAAAACCTGGGCGATTTCGCACTTGCCTTCCGGTCTACTGGATGGGAAAGGGGTTTGCACATCCCTATCTGGGAGCGCTAGTCAACGTTAGGCTTCCTTCCCCCCCCCCCCAATCAAATACTTACCTCCTCTCAGAAGACTGAGAGGAGACATGATCACGATCTTCAAGTATCTGAAGGGCTGTCACAGCGCAGAGGGATTGTCCCTATTCTCACTTGCACAAGATGGGAGGACTAGAAACAGTGGTATGAAGCTTCAAGAGAGTCAATACAGATTAGATATTAGGAAACTCTTCCTTACAGTGAGAGCAATCAGTCCGTGGAATAGGTTGCAATGGGAGGTAGTGAGCTCTCCTTCACTGGAGGTCTTCAAGTAGAGGCTGGACCTACATCTGTCTGGGATGGTTTAGGAAATCCTGCATTGAGCAGGGGGTTGGACTCAATGACCCTGGAGGTCCCTTCCAACTCTATGATACTATGATCGGCAGGTCAGTAATCTTCAGGGTGGCACCATCTTGATTGTGGCGCCCTCCATGACTGTGCGTGCATCAGTGTCATCGCCATGATGACGCTGACGCTCTGCGCAGTTGCAGTCACATCAGGAGGTCAACAGAGCTGCCAGCGTTGTTGACCTTTCCATCCAACAGAGGTGTGAATGGTCATCGGCTGGACACAACAGGTAAGCTTTTGGGGAAAGTTGGTAAGCTTGTGGAGTATGATTTCATGCTCCTCAGCTAGTTGATAATTAGGGAACCTCTGGGCAGGCAGGGGTCATTTCTAGCATATAAACGCCTTCTGCAAGTGCAGATGCACTTGCCCAGATGTTGCCTAATTATCAGCTACAGGCCGAAGTGCAAATCAGCCCCCTGTCTTGGCCCTTCTCCACACTCTCAAAGAGATAAGTAACTTAAAAGTGAAGAGCTGCTTTTCCTAGACTACAGTCATTTATTTAAATACAATCCTCAAGATTTTTGCCAAGCATGTACCACCTGTACTATTGCTTATTAATTGGCATCTAGATTAACTCCCCCCTTTTTAATAAATAAATAAATTTATATTTATAATTTATAATTAAATTAATTTATATAATTTATTAAATTATATTTAAATAAATTTATGTAAAATTTTAAAAGTTTATACCACCCAAACCCATCGTGAATACCACTAGTGGTTCAATATAGAATTTTTCTCTCTCTCTGACAGTCATGTTGGAAGGTATGCTTGATGCTGCATCCAAACATTACTTACTCCTGTTTTGCTCTCATTTAAAAAAAATGTAAACAATTTCATGCACCAGCCATTTAGATAAGTCCTGCCATGGCTCCAATATCAATGGGGTTTGCACGGAGCCATTTCTTTGTGTTCTCCGCCCTGCCTCTTGAATGTCCTACATGTGCATGAGAACCTCAGGAGACCTGCAGAAGGTGCAAAATATGCCATGTTTCTCAGTACTCACTGGAGGACAGCTGATGATCTCTGACATTCTGGGTTCCATTTCCTCACAGTCCTAACCCAGCTCTCACAGCCAGTAGATAGTAGACGTGGAGTGAAGATTCAGCTGTGTGAAAACGTTAAGACAGTATTAACAATAACCAAGAAATGAGGTTTGCATTTCAAAGAGGAACACTTCAAAGAGGAACATATTCCCAAGCTCGCCCCACCTTTCCCAGCTATTCACAAAGACTTGCGATTAAAAGTTGAGTGTTATGCTATGTGACAGAGTCACCGTCCACCATCAGGAGATGATTTAACATTATTTGATGTTCAGCCTTATTTCAGCTCCCACTCTCCTGAGTTTTCATGTAAAAATCATTTGCTTCTGTTCTACTCTCAGGCTTCATGCAAAAGAAAATGCTAGACTTATTCCTTTTCATCACTTGAAAGGCAAACCCAGGACAAAATTACCTTTAAAAAAATTTGGGGAGGCCATGAGGAACATAAAAACATAAGAGGAGCCCTGCTGGACCAGGCCACACCCCATCTAGTCCAGCATCCTGCCCCACACAGGAGAAGAAGAGGAGGAGGAGTAGGAGTTGGCTTTTATACCCCACTTTTTTCACCCTTTAAGGGTGGCTGACAAACCTTCTGTTCTTCTCCCCACAACAGACACCCTGTGAGGTAGATGCGACTGTGAGAGTTCAGAAAGAGAGCCATGACTAGCCCAAGGACACTCATCTAGTTTCATGGAGGAGTGTGGAATCAAACCCAATAAGCACCAGATAAGAATACAGCACTCTAACCACAACACCACGCAGTAGCCCACCTATTGCTTTTGGGCATCTCAAGCAAAAGACAAGAGCACAACCTTCACCTGCTCTTGATGCCTTATAAATGACCTTTAATAGCATCCTGCCTGTCTCCCCAGCCTGGAGGATGTACCTAGGGATCCATTCTAGTAGCCATTGATGCTTTGCAGTTCCTTAGATCTCCGCCTGAACTTGAAACATTGATATTCTTGGGTTACAGTAAGACTGTGATCAGACCCAACAAAAAACACTTCCAAAATGGCTCGTCCACATACCAGTCTGCCCTTCCCTCTTCTCCGGAACATTCCGCCATGGCAATCAGAAAAGGGTTGGGAACATAAGGACCACAAGCTTATGCCTGAACACAGCCTAACAGTAGGATTTACATCAACTCAGAGAGATTATCCAAAATTATGGGCTCCGTTTGTTTTCTGATGTCAGAGTCACCCCTTCACTCATCATTAATAAATATATTTAAATAGTTGATTTCATAACCTTGAGAAGAAAATGTCAGCTTTTTAAGTCCTGAGGGCTCTTTTTTTAAAAAAGAAAAATTAGTTATTGTTTAGTGGTTTTGACCTTTTGTGCCCTCAAAGAACTCTGATGGAGAATTGCTCAGCTTTGCCTTTTCAAATTGCTAGATTGCAGTTAGCTAAAGTGATTCTTATCTGCCAAGGTTATATTTGGCCGCAGGGAAAGTTGTGTCTCAGCTTTGCAATTCTCAAGCACTTAACAGTTGCCAGAGTGAAGCAGAACTTTTTCCCAGCTTGATTTCACAACATAACATTTGGGCTCTATCCAAGCTGTTAAAAACTTCTAAAAATTGTCAATACTATCGCAATGCGGTAAGACCAGGTAATGGAAAACCTTTCCATCAATTTTGTCATGCCTCGTGCCATTAGCCCCTCTGATGACGAGCTATCTACTGCCTGACACAACCAAGGTGAGCCAAGCTTCCCTGACAGTCTGGGCAAGGGAGACACTCAATGTGAATGCTGACCCTATAGCTCAAGATGGAGACATCTCGGATGAAGATGCCGGGCAACGGCCTTCGCTGGGCGTTCTGAGGCAAGAGCGACAATAGCTGAGACGGTCAGCACATCTGCAGGCCAAGCACCTGCGCCGAAGGGGGCGTGATTCTCCCTCGCCTATTTAAACATGTCCCACGTCTACAGAACTTGTTGCAGACAATGTCTCTTTATCCTGCAACCCTGGTTTGTGTGTTCTTTGTATTTCTGATCCTTGGACCAATATCTGACACCGCAAACCTTGTGGCATCTTGGAACTCGGAACGTTTGACGAGGCTTTACTCTAGCTCCCTCATAGAGCTTTGAAACTTTAGCTGATTGCTACTATTGCTAGCCCGGAGTGTGCGCAAGTGTGTTTGCTCCCTAGACCTGGCTGCCTTAAGACATGACAAACTTAACAGATGCTAGGGAATCTCTGGATAGGACCTTTGGATCAGTAAACTCTCTTGCTTATTCAGGTCTACTGGCAATCCCAATTAGGGCCTCCTTGGTCAGGATATTGCTTCATCCAGCACAGACAGTGTGTAGCAGCACTGCGTGGAACCTCACAGATCTGGGGTATCTTTGGTGTACATTTCGAGAACATTTCTTTTCTCTATTGCACAACACTAGGACCAGGGGGCACTCTATGAAGCTGATGGGTAGGAGAGTTGGATCTGACAAGGGGAAGTATTTCTTCACCCAGAGGGTCATCGGTTTATGGAATGTGCTGCCAGAAGAGGTGGTGACAGCTACCAGTCTAGATGGCTTTAAGGTAGGGTTAGACAAATTTATGGAGGACAGTTGTATCACTAGCTACTCGAATGAATGCCTAGGTCAGTGATGGCCAACCTATGACACGGGTGTCACAGGTGACACGCCAAGCACTTTTGGGTGACACACATGGTCACCCTGGCACCTGGGCATGTAGTGCTTGCTTGTTCTTGAAGTGTACGAAATGCCAACTTTCAACTGAAGATTTAGCAAATGTGAAGAATTATTTGTTTTTGCTTTTAATAAAATACATATATCAAAAATAGAACTTTTTTACTAGAGCCACAAATATCACAAAATTATGGATATTTCTAGATGTGACACAGCACCCGAGTTAAGCTAGGTTCTCTTGCGAATTTTGACACTCCGAGCTCAAAAGGTTCGCCATCACTGGCCTAGGTGCATCTTTCAGGCTGGTGGGGAGAGGAAGCGGGGTGCTTCTAAGGCCATTTGCTGGGATTCAGGAGCAGGAGAAGGTTTTCCCTCGTCTCTGCTTGAGATGCCCATGAGCATTTGGTGGGCCACTGTGTGCGACAGGATGCTGGACTAGATGGGCTGTGCCCTGATCCAGCAGGGCTTTTCTTACGTTCACACTTCCTGTCCCATCCTGTGGATAGGAAATGTGTGCAACAATTAATGATGACTAGCATTCGCACTTGCGATCACTCGTCACTGTTGCCCTATCCCCTGCGCAGTCAATCAATCACCTATGATCAATCCCCTGGGCTGGTCCTTTTCTGGGTTCCTAGTTTCTAGTGTGTAAACACCTCCTGCAAGTGCAGGTGCACCTGCCCAGTTATGTAATTGTATACTACGGACCGAAGTGCGAATTGGCCCCTGTACTACCATGTGGACAAATGAGGCTCAGAAGTGGGCTTCATGGCTCCTCATTACAGATTAAAGGTAAGTGCAGAAAGAGCTATAGGGCCTTTTCATAATTACCTCACTGGAATAGTATAATAATACCATGCCAGTCAAGCAAAGATCAAGCGTAGATGGAGCCATCCGCGCTTCAAATCCTGGTGCAGTCCTGAACTGGACTTGAAGTGAGGATGATCAGGCCTGGGCAAGCCAAATTGTCATGGTTATGGCTGTGGTAACATCCAGCACGTGCCCAAATGTTGCCATGGCAATCAGGATGCGGCACACAATTGCATGGCCGCAGCCACGTCACCATGCTCATTTGCAGCACTGCACCCAGAGGAGGGTGGAAATGCTGCTGGCCAAGAGCTTGCTAACTGCTACCAGTCAAACTGCGGACAATGCTTTAGTTGTCCGCAGCTAGTGAGGACCAGGGCAAGCCTTTGTGAGTTGCAGGGGGTGGGTATGGCGGCATATAGAATGGCTTCCCCTGGAGCGAATGGATGCTTGCATTTTCTGCAATAATGTCATTATTAACATTAGGAGCAAAAAGGTGGTATTCAAAGATCTCATTTGAAAGTCTGTATTCTCCTTTCCTGTCTCAAAAACTCTCAGATTCACAAAGAATACCAACATAAACAAGCCAACATAACAAACTCTGTCCCCATCCACCCTGCCTTTCATTCCCTCCAGCCAGCCTGATAAAAACTTCTTCAGAGGGGTTGAAAAACTTGCATTCTGTTTTGTAACCTTTCGGTTGCTCCAGACTTGAATTTTTGCATGACAGTGTTTTAGCACCGTGAATCAAACTCTGAACAGCTGTACTAGGCCATTCCTGTTTAGACTAACATACATATTTTCCTGTTTAGACTAAAAAAATGTCGTAACAATCTTCATGCGGACGAATACATGGGCAATGCTTTACTTTCTATCAATTCTATCATTGTTTTAATCTGTTGTTTTAAAACTTGTAACCCGCCCTGAGACCTACAGTCATAGGGCAGGATAACAACAACAGCGACAACAATACAGGCCAGTATACCAGACCAGCAAGTATATTGGGTGCCTCCCATCCACATGCTGGTGTGGTAGCTCAGCTGCAGTTGCATGCCACATTCAGATCACCATGGCAATGCTCAGGCATTTGCAGGATGTTGCCTTGGCTGTTGCCGTGGTGATCTGCCCTGCTCTGCCATGGCCATCTGCACTTCAAATGCTGGTGCCCTTGCATGGGGGCATTACCAGCCCTTGAAGTGCAGATGATCTTCAAAATGTGTTGGGTCTTCACCTGACTAGTATGGTCTTATTATATCATACCGGTCAGGTATGTGCAAATACGCCCACAGTCTCTTTGGAAACTCTTTGTATGGTGATGGTGTTGCACTGATGTTGCTGTGTTTATCTCCCAAGTTGGCAAATCTGGGTTGTGAGTTTCCTGAGAATCACAGTTCTGTCTCATGAGAGTTCTGGCCCTCGTGCCTTATCTGGCCACAGCTGGACATTTCTGTGAGAACAACTTTGCTTGGAGCATTTTGGAGTTTTCACTTCTGGTTGCAAACAGGAAATGGGAGGAATGCAGCATTTCATACCTTCTGTAATCAGAGGCATTGAAACATATTGTGAATTTGGGTGAAACTGGTTAATTTTAAATAAAGAACAGAAGGTTAGGGGCTGCCATTCTCTCTGTCCCCAATACATTTTTACTCAAGGCACTGCAAAGTGGAAAAAATGAGAAATGCTCTAAATTCACCCTACATAACTTCAGCTTATGGAAATGTTTATACAGGAGATGTTCACCTGTGTAGATGTGTTTCCTTTTAAACACAGCACTAACTATACCAAAAATTCTGGTTCTGTGATCATGGCATATATGCTGTTCAGATCCAAAATTCAAAAATAAAGGCTATTAAGCTATGGTTTTTATTCAGCAGAACCACAAGTCCTCTGGGCCTTTCCACACTGCACGAGTTCAAATCAGGCAATCCTGCCAGCAATAGGCTCAGCTGTTGTGGGCTGTTACATGGGGCGTTTTTGCACTTCGCCCCGTAGTTCACTTGCAGTACGTTCCCAGACTCAGAAATTGCCCCTTCTGTACAGGAGTGTACTGCACACAAACTACGTGTGAAGCATGATTTCACGCTCCACATGTTGACTTACCTTGACCAGACACAGCCTTTCCTGTACCTCTGTGGGTGTCACTGGGTCATCTACACCTCTGTGGTGCTGGATGGGTTATCTAGGGTGCCACGCAAGTGCCCTGGCACTTTAGATGACCCCCACATGTATGTGTGCATGCATGGTGCATCACCATTGTCCTAGTAAACACATGAGTGGTTACACCACCTCTGAGATGAAGATGGTGGCACATTCATGTCCTCATTGTGTCAATCGCTTCCACTAGAGGTGACCAGACACTTGCTACCTCTTCTAGTGTGTTTTTCCATTTCGTTTCTGCTGATGCGTTCTCTCACTCTGAAAGTGGACTGAAGCTGGATTAAACCTTAAGTATGACCACAGCCAAATGTGAGAAAAGTTCCCCATCTTTGAGGAAACCACACAGTAGTGTTTTTGCCACCCCAGAATTGGCCTTGGAAGTTGGCCGTTTGGGGCATGTCAAAAAAGACTGTCGCATGAGGCACAGACGAGGTAGGTTGCTTATTTGGCTGCTGTCCAACTACACAGTGGAGGCACAAAAGCCTGCAGGCAGCCACGTCCTCTGAATTGTTCTTCACACACTGAGGGTGGACGTCTCCGAGGGCACTTGGCAGTCCTTGGAGGTGCAATGCATGTCCAGAGGTTATTTTCAGACCTCCGTTGGGTACCATTTTTCACCCAAGAGGATTCACTCAACATCCGCCATGTGATGGAGCTCATTCAGCTTGCCAGACTGTCTCTCTGCCAGATGGTGGTGGAGAACTAAAACATCTAGGATGTGGCTAGTATACTCCATCACACACTCTTTACACCTCTTCCGGGCAAACAGTGCATGGGGCAGGATGACACAACCGCTGTTGCGTGATGCATTGCCTGGTCACCTTGGCAATGGCCAGCATGCGTGGCCATTGCTGTGGTGAGGCAACCGGCACTCATACAGTGGCATTTTGCACTTACCCAGCACTTGGTGAAGGACCAGTCTGTAAGTCAGGAGTTCAAATTGCCAATGCCTGATCCATCCTAACAAAGGTGTGAAAATGCCCTACATTTATCTGGAGAACCTTCAAATGCTGGGAAGAAAGTAGCCTTCTCCAATACCATTTGCAGTGGTGTTTCCTGACACACCTCTAGGCAGTTTTCTTGGCAGAGATACTCAAGGGTTAGGGTTAGGGTTAAGGTTGCTTACTTCTGGGGAGAGGCTGGGAATTGAACCGGCAACTTTTTCTTTTCCAAGATGCTTGCAGCTCCTCTCTGTTCCTACAATTACTGCTGGTATCATTTCACCCCATTAGCCATTTTCTTAACTCTCCTACTAGTATTTTCTTGTTTAAGGCTTGTCATACATGTACTTCCCAGTGGCCTTCTGGGTGTTTTTGTAATTAGGTATTTTTAGTTTTGCCTTGTTTTATTGCTACAGGAAGAATCTCATTTGTCAGCAGTTTCGTAGCATGGCTAAATAAAGCCTTATTGGCAAACACCATTGAACTCTTTGATAATGACTCAACTTTAGAAAGAGAGAAGACTATCACACCCTGCTGTGCTGCTCTGAAGCAAACGGTTCAGACAAAAGCCAAAGAAAAGAGTTGCCTGCTTTGGGATATTAGAGGTGCTTTGTGTGTAATCGAAAGCCCAAATTAAATTTCGAAAGGGGTCCTGCTAATTCTCTCAAAGCTTAGGCTGCCTGTTTGTAGATCTAATTTATAGAAAATCCTATATTTTAATTGTGCTGTCTCTGGATCGACAAGGCTGTTACCTGATTAATTTGTTAATCTGCTGGTTTGAGTGGATAACCTTTTAAATTTATATTTTTCATAATGATACCTCACATGCTGAACCTTCCTGCAACACCACACTGAAGTTTTAATGTATTTGTCAATTTGGTGGGAATTTAGGCTCTCCTTACAGGTTTGGTTAGCCACACTTCTACTCACTTCTCTATAGATTTGGCATTCTGGAACCACAGTTCATTAGCTATAAGCAGAACCAATAACATGCTGATACACCTTGGAGCCTCACTTCTTATTTACACATGGAACCAATGGTGTGTGGCCATAGACTTCTACAACCCGGAAGCTCACAGGCAATTCTCAAGCATAACCTTGAGCATTCTCATAGAAGAAATCCAGATGACTGAATGTCATTGTGTGAAGCCCAAGCTTGATTCATACACTTGTTGTATCTTTAATTGCATGTATGTAAATGTTATATAATGAGTTGAGGGTAAAAAGCACTGTCCAGGAAGGTTGGTAAACAGAGAAGGAGGGGCTAAACCCAGTCCAATTAGCATACTGAAGAAGGGGGGCAGCCCAGAGAGAACTAGCCAATCAGAAGGGATGGAACCCTGGCAGAGACTATAAAAAGGGCCTTTCTGTCAGAGCCGTTGTTCTGTAACTGGGGCTAGACTTGGGAAGAAATTAGACAGTGCAGATCCAGGTCCTGAGGAGAATCTAGATAGGGATTAGTCAGGGTCCTGAGTTAAGAAAATAAGTTAATGTGAGCTGCTTGTGTTGAAGTTGAACTGACTTAAGAATTGTAAACAAAGTTACACTTACATGAGTTTCAAAGTTACTCCGCTTGATACCTGTTACTGACACAGACTCTCAAGGGAGGGGGAAGTGTTGTCATAGCAACGTAGCCGGTAACAGTGTAACTGATATTTGGAAGCTGGGTGCTGAAGAAGAAAAAAGGCTCAGAGGCCTATTTGAAAAAGGGGCTTGAAGTTTGTGGCTAAAGTGTCCAGACTAGTGAGAGTTGGATGCCCAACTGGAGCCTCAAAACTGGTGGCCACCGACCATGGGCATCACACATTGCTACAACCAAATATTACGCTACAAGAGTAACAGTTATATAGTGTGATATTGCTTTGAAATTCCGTAATGATTACTAAAGATTGAGAAGCGTGTCTAGCAATTCAACAATTACACCATAATTGCACACAAATCACTCAAGTAAATTACTCTTCCCATTGGTCTCTGAGTTATGGCTGAGGACACAGATGAGATCCTTGCATTCATTGGTATATTGAGATACACCTACTGACTGCCGAACTGGGGTGTGGTATAATTCAAGCAGTCACTGAAGAAAGCTTAGAAGGATTTTCCAGGATCCAATGGCAGTACCTTTCACCGGACAGGTCTGTGGACACTATTGCTGCTGTGCCTCAGTCTTACATGACACATAAAGAAGGAGAAACCATCCTACCCTTTGACTTGAGTATCCATTATCACAAGAAATATTGCCCACTAGTGAGTGCCCCAGTGAGTGGACTATAAGATCAAAGACTCCTATTGGATTATCATATTGCCCTTTTAACTTTTTATATATACGTATTATTGTCTTTTGTACTCTTTTAAATCTATTCTGTTATAGGGATGTGCACAAATTTTTGGTGTGGTCAATACGCAGCAAAGCAAACGTGAATGAAGTTTACATTCATGCGAACAGAGCTGCTTCAAATGTGGTAGGATTCTAATGTGATTGTTTGTTGAATGCTATTCAAATCCGATTTGGATCCCTGCCACTAGTCACACCTCTAAATCTGCTTTGAATCCAGTCTGAATGCTACAAGTCCACTCTGAATTGGCTTTTGGTCTAGCCAGTTTGGTCTAGTGGTTAGGGAGCTGGACTCTTATCTGGGAAATCCGGGTTCGATTCCGCTCTCCCCCATGAAGCCAGCTGGGTGACCTTGGGCTAGTCACAGTCTTCTTCTTAGCTCTCACAGCCTCACCTACATCACAGGGTGTTCTGTTGTGTCAGCTGCTTTGAGTCCCCTTAAATGGGTGAGAAAAGTGGGGTAGAAAAGCCAACTCTTTCTTTTAATCCATTCTGAATCCGCTCTGAACCTGTTGTAGATGTGACTGGGCAGCTGCTTTGCCACCTCTCCACATTCACAAATATAACAAAGCTTCAAACAAATGCACAAAAAGCATTCACTTCACATTCAAATGTCAATCTTTGAATGTAGCAACATTTGATTTGAATGCAAATGTAACAATTTGTACCATTTTTGAATGTGATGAATATTCATGCACATCCCTATTATATTACCACTTTTAGCCTTGTTTTTAATATTGTCTTGAACCAATACTAGTTTTAGGAAACTGGGCAAATTCACACCTTTATGTCCTGGGGAGAACCTCCGAGGGAAGCAAAGATAGGGGATAGTCCCACTATCCACATTCTGGTCATCATATTGCTCCTTAATCTCGCGAGTGCTTCACCACCATTACAGCAGCAATCGCAGAACCATGGCAATGGCACCAACTCACCTGTGTGGCACCATTGCCATGGGGATGGGGCAATGTGGTGCCAACTGCGTTTGTGTTGCCCTTCCTTACTCCCCCTTCGTCACCTTTTCCAGCAGGGAGAGGTGTGGAAAGAGCAATGGCGGGCAGAAGGGAGTGTAGATATAGTGCAGTCGGAACTGTTCTTTATCTATATGCTCTGGAGGAATAGTAACAATTCCAGGAACTGCGGATAATACTTGCAGGCGTTCTCCCGGAGTTTCCCTGCCAGGTAAGTGTAGAAAGCCTTGATATCAAATACAATTACATTTATAAAACCCAGGTTCTCTTTTGGTTTACACTTTTACCTCTGCTGCAGTCTCTCCAACCTCATTTTGAAGGACTTTTGGTATCACTTACTATGTCTTCAAAAATATGGCTGTGTAGAAATGTCAAAACTGGAGAAAGATATTCCCTGACTTCAGTTAACAGCACCTAATTTTGCCTCTTACTGTTCAGTAAAATATAAAACTGTAAGTTCCTTAGAGGAAGCAAATGCGATAAATGAATTACGCCTTCACTTCCCTGTCCCAGACTTGCCTGTTAAGTTCATTCATCTCTGCAGATTCCACTTTTCTGGGCAAGGAAAAACTTGAAAGTGATAGTTAGACCTCTGAGCTGGACTCCGTAGGCTGTGTGTGATCCGTAGGCTGTGTGTGTTTTAACAGATGTGGTTTACAAATGGCTTGACCCACCAAGAGGGATTAGCACCTCACTGTTTATTCTCCTCAAAGAGAGAAACTCCAGGAAGTTAACAGGTTTTGCCATATGCCAGAAAAAACGAAATGGACGGAGCCCAAGAACAGGTCTGGGGGAGGGGGTCTTGTCCCACTTTTCCACCATACGCTCTTCCAGTTAGGCCTATCAGATGGCCCGAATTTCAGGGAAAGGGCCGTAATAACCTAAGTCCTCATACCTCTGTTGATAATAGGAAGACCGCCATTTTGTAGGAGTAGGGAAGGGACTGTTTATCCATTTAAGTGACCTTGTACAGTACAACAAGGTCAAGGAGGTAGCAACATTGTTATTGATGATGGCAGTGGTGGTGGCGGTGGCGGTGTAAAAACAACAGTTACACACAGCAAACGAGATCACTATGCTGGATTTCGTATTATATCACTAGTCGGGCACTTCCCAAGCACCTAGGACTGCGTGATGTATTGGCGAATTATGCAAGTAGACCCCAGTGAAGTGGCCTTTTGCAGTTGGCAGATGGATATTTTGTCAATGCCAATGGTTTTTAGGTGCCCGCTGAGATCTTTTGGTGCTGCGCCCAATGTGCGGAGGATGACTGGGACCATACCCAGGAACAAATTAAAAACAGAATATACATTCTGAGAAAATTCAGTTCAGCTATATTGCACAATATACATTGAAATGTGTTTATGCTGTTAGGATCAGTGTGCACCACTCCAAGAGTTTAGCATACCAAGACTGCTCTAGAACTATTATTTATTTATTTATTATTTACATTTCTATCCCACCCTATACCCGAAGGTCTCTGGGGGGTAACAACCATTAAAACAATAGATTAAAAACAAAATATACATTTAAAGCACTTCAAAAATTCAACAAATCTAAAATAACACACTCCACGTTTAAAATGATAGTGTCCGTACTGGCGGGGGAAATATAATCACCTCAGCCAAAGGCCAGGGCAGCAAGGTGCATCTTCATTTCCTTCCTAAATATATACTAGGAAGGGGTGTGATGCACCTCGAGGGGGAGACTGTTCTGTAATCTGGGGGCCATCACTAAAAAGGTCCTCTCTCAGGGGTGCCCACCAACATCACTACTGAAGGCGCTGGGACAACCAGGAGGGCCTCAGCGCTAGATCTTAAGGCACAGGCAGGTTGGTATGGGAGAAGGCATTCCTTTAGATACTTGGGGCTCCAGAAGACAAGGCAAGTTCCCAAGCACTGAAAGAATACATTAGGACAGTGTTTCCCAAACTTCAGGGTGTTTCCAGATTCAAATTTAAAAAACTAATATTACCTTTATTGCAAAGTGAAGGAGTTCCACAGGAAGAACTGACTGTCACTGCATCCTCCGGATCCTCCAAAGCAGCAGGCATGGCTCTTCTGGTCACATGGTCAGCCCTTCCCTCTCTGAGAGGCCTGCTGCTTCCTGGGTAAGGGCGAATGCTTGTGAGATATCCTCAAACACACAGGAAAATGTGGAGTGGAGGAAAAAAACCTCCAAATCGTGTGAGGCTGTGGTCCGAATTAGTGGGCCTTTCTTGCCCAAGACCCACTGTTTCAGAGCATGGGAGGGACAGTGCAAAAGGCCATGTAAGAGCTACAACATTATTCTGTGCAAACAGGCCCACCTTTCTGAACTTCAACAGTAGTTGTCTTTGGAGAACCTTCTGGAAAAGCAAATGCCATGGACCAAATTAAGGGATTTTGAGCATCTAGCTCAGTGGTTCTCAACCTTCCTAATGCCGCGACCCCTTAATGCAGTTCCTCATGTTGTGGAGACCCCCAACCATGGGGACGGGGCAGCTCAGGTGAGGATTGGGCGGGAAGGTGGGAGACTTGTCACGACCACTCTGAAAAGGTAGTTCAACCCCCAAAGGGGTCACAACCCACAGGTTGAGAACCGCTGATCTAGCTTATGGCTGAGCTTTGTGTTTATCTTTAAGCTTTGTGCATTTTTTTTTTGTCTCAGCCTGCAGAGCATTGCCCATGCTGAGCGCGTTTGGTCTAGAGGTTAAGGAGCCGGACTCTTATCTGGGAATACTGGGTTTGAAGCCAGCTGGGTGACCTTGGGCCAGTCACAGCTCTCTTCCGAGCCCTCACAGCCCCACCTACCTCACAGGGGAGAAGAACAGAGAGCTTTGTCAGCTGCTTTGAGTCCCCTTAAATGGGTGAGAAAAGCAGGGTAGAAAAGCCAACTCTTCTTCCTTGCCAATAGTTCCTAACTCCCTAACTATGGTCCTCAAAGGCCATGACCCAACCCACATGACTACAGCAGCTAGCCCTCCCTCTGCCATGAAAATGACACTATAGAGCAGGCTAATGGGAAACCACTTTAAAGCAGACTCGTAGCCATTCCTGTGCTGGACTAGGCCAGCTGGCATCCGAAGCCCAACACCATTTCACTGGGATCCCAGAAGCCGCCCCCCAAATAGGCCATTTCTGAGTGCCAAGCAAAAGCAGCTCCAGCCAACCACTTTGGAGGCCAGGCAGGGCCCAGGCCTGGCATTGTGGGCAGCCTGCATTTGGCCTGGATAACTCAGGCCCCTTCTGCACTGAGCCTTATTGTGGGGCATCTTCGCACTTGGATGGGAAAAGAGTGCAGTTAACATTGACTAGAGCTCACACATCCAATCGCTAGTCACCATTAGCCTACCCCCCACGTGGTCACCAGGCTGATCCTCTTCTGGGCGACACCATCATGAGTGCGGCACCCTCCACGACTGTGCCAGGGTCAGCACCATCGCTACGATGACACTGACATTCTGCGCAGTTGCCGTCATGTTAGGGGGTTATTGTAGCTGCCAGTACATTTGTGCAGCAGCTCTGATGACCTTCCCAGCCAGTAGAGGTTCAAATGCTCGCCAGCTAGATGCCTCAGGTAAGTGTTTGGGGAAGGTTAGCATGCTTGTGGAGCGCAATATTTTGCTCCACAGCTACCATGCAACCTCTGGGCAGGCGGGAGGCATTTCTAGGTTGTAAACGCCTCCTGACAGAGCAGACACACCTGCCACAATGTTGCCTAATTGCATACTACAGGCTGAAGTGTGAATTCAGCCCTGAGGCCTCTAGTCAACAATTAGTGCACCTCTGGGCAAGAGTATACACATGTTGAGTATGCTGTTACAGCCTCCAAGTGTGCCCACCCTCCCCAGAAGTGTGCGAATCATTGATCAGGTGTGGAGCATAAAATCGTGCTCCACACCTTAACCAACGTTACCTGAAGCGTCCAGTGGCACAACCTTTCGTTCTTGCTGGCGCTCCTGGGTTGTTTGAGGTCCCACGCAAGCGCACTGGGACCTCAGACGACCTTAGATGCAACTGCACGTGTGCAGAGCATCAGCGTCATCAAGGCGATGGCACCAATGCACACACAGGTGCCGATGGAGCAGCTGCCAAAATGGTGGTGCCCAGAGGAGGAACAGGCTCTGGAATCGAATAAGGTGAGTATCCAATCCCGGGGGGAGGGAGCGAGTAAGGTTGACAAGCGCTCAAGTGCAAGCACTAGTGAACAGCAGACAGGAAGGGTAGTGCAAAAACGCCTCTGGTTTGTATCTTGGGCTAGGGACCTGCCATCCCCATGCTGTTGCAGACTATGGCAGATCTGCCCAGGGTCTTCTCTAGCATGCACTGACATGTGGATGGCAGGTCCCTATTTCAAGATATAATCTGGAATAAGGCCCAGTGCAGAAAGGGCCCCAACCCATGTCAGGACTAGCCACATGACACGCGCCAATGTCCGCCTTAAAGAAATTACCTGTATTTGTAAATCAGTGGATTCCTTCTCTAAAACAAATCTGAAAACCTCTCCTTATCTTCACTGATAATATTACTTAGAAACTTGGTGAGCATGACCGCACAATCAAGAAAGAGATGTACAAAGTTTAAAAGCAGTTGCTGTTGGAGAGATTTAGCAGGTCTGTTAGATTTTGTAGGTACTTTCTGGCCTATAAACGTTCAAATGTGTATAAACAAGAAAAGCAGCTGCCTGTCTGTTTCGGCTGCCTAAATTTTGTCGATACCTGCAGGCTAAATCATGTTAGAAGATTGTGTCCTGTGTTTTGGATTTCACTTAACTAATTTAATTTATAGCCAGTGAATGCGTTTTTTAAAGCCTGCTTGCAAAAATGAATCCAAACATGTCAGGTTTTATTTGCATGAGTCGCATCAGAAGGGGGTCATTTCTATGCAGGATTATTTCATCAGTTCATTTAGTCATGCTGGCTGAATATTCTAAACTGCCATGTGGGATTTTTGTTGTTGCTGTTGTTGTTAACATTTTTGCTTTTTTTGTTTGTTTTCAAGACTGCACGCTTTTATTAGTGGCAGTGTTGTCTAGTGAAGGCAGTGGAAAAGCAATGATCGGTGCAAGCAAACGCATGGCACAGGTTGCTGTTTGACATCTCTTCATTGCTCCCGTTGCAATCATGTGCACAGAGTCAGTCCGTTTCCGCACCTTCATTTCCTCTGGAAGTTTTCCCCAGAAAGCAAACATGGGGAATAGTTCCAGCTTCCACATTTATGGATGCCTGCTCTTTCCCTAATCTCACCAGCACTTATTGAAGCACTGGCGAGGTGTGAATCGCTCCCAGAACCACCCCAAGAGCAGCAATGCACCTGTGTGGCGCCATTGCTGTGGAGACTGGACAGCACAGCACTAACCATGCTTGCATCAACCCTCCTTAGCAGGAAGAAGCGCAAAAGGGGCTGTGCTTGGTACCCATTAATTGGAGCATAATTGTAATATACAGTCGGACCCCTGTATCCGCTGTGGATACGTTCCGTCTCCTACCGTGGTTACCTGAATAATCATGATATTCAGGATAATCATGGATAATCGTGAACAGACCTTCTGGCTCTGGGGTCGTGGAACCCCAGAACTGGAAGTGCTTTTCTGGCCTCAAGAAGGCCTATTTCAGCCTCCGGAGAGCGTTGGAATAGGCGTGCAGCGCCATCAGATGCCTCCCACCCACCTCCTGCACTCCCCCTTACATTTTGGGATGGGCTCCAGTCGCATCGCATGCCTATTACAGCGCTCTACGGAGGCTGAAATAGGCCTTCCAGTTCTGGGCACTTTTCCCTTATGGTGTCTGTGGGGGGTGGGGTGGGCTGATCTGGTAATTGTGGTTAACTGAAACCATGGTTACCAAATCAGTGCATACTTCAGACTTAAGACAGAGTAGGCTATTCAGTCAGCCACGGTACCTACACATAGGTACAATTGCAACTGGAGTCCTGAAATTTCCCATCTCCTGCCTTGTACAACCTTCAAGAAGCAGGTTCTCCCTCTGCCTTTGCACCTGTCCATGCAACCTCTGCCCTCACCCTAAACTACTGGCAGTTCACAGCCAGCTGCCTCAGTGCTGATAGCATTTCCACACATAAAGCAGGCAGTGATTCTGTGATCCTCTAAATTAAAATGGGCACTGGAAGGTCACAAACAACAGAACTCAACTTCAGAGGGAATTGTCCTCCCTCCCTCCCTCCTTTATTTTGCTGCCCACTGCACCCTCATGATGTTTGCCTAGGACCCAGAGGTAGGGCATTTGATGTCCTCGCTCACTTTCTTGGCCTTCCTTGCAAACTTTGAAGCTGGGAAATGAAAGTCCCATGGCTTTGAAGGTGCAACACGGCCTTATTTGGGGATGCACCAGGAAATGGTCCAAATATCTAAACAAATGCCTTCGTCCATATCGACCTGCCCATGCCTTAAGATCTGCAGGGGAGTCCCTCCTGGTTGTCCCACCACCTTCAGCAGTAAAATAGGTGGGCACCCAGGAGAGGGCCTTCTCAGTAGTGGCCCCTGAGCTATGGATTAATCTCCCCCTTGAGGTGCATCAGGCTCCCTCACTGTTCAGGAGGGCAGTGAAGATGCACCACTTGGCCTCGGCCTTTGGGGAAATGGGGACACCTTTCCCCTCCCACTTGTAGCCTCTGGTAGTTAGCAGATACTATCGTTTTAATATAGATTGTTTATTGTTTTTATGTATTGGATTTTACATGCTGTTACCCGCCCTGAGACCTTCAGGTACACGGACGGACGGACGGACGGACGGACGGGCGGGCGGGCGGGCGGGCGGGCGGGCGGGCGGGCGGGCGGGCGGGCGGGCGGACGGACGGACGGACGGACGGACGGACGGACGGATGGATGGATAGATAGATAGATAGATAGATAGATAGATAGATAGATAGATAGATAGATAGATAGATAGATAGATTTCTGCACCTCACAAACTCTGGCTATACAGAGCATGGGACAGTCAGGTTCCCTATGTGGCTGTCATCCATATTCACGGACATGGTGTGAGTGATAGAGGACACCAAGTACCTCCTGAGTTTTCCCCATTTTGTGGGAAGGTCTCCTACCAGGACGTTTTCAACATGCAAACACAGTATATGCCCAGAGATACCAGCAGAATATGGATGTGACACCCTCAGGCCTTCTTTCTTTCTTTCTTTCTTTCTTTCTTTCTTTCTTTCTTTCTTTCTTTCTTTCTTTCTTTCTTTCTTTCTTTCTTTCCAGCATTTAGGAAGAGAACAATAATGCACAGAAGCTGTTAATGAAGCGCTGGCCCGGGACGCTGAAATCTCTGCCAAGTTTGAAATGTGTTTTCGCTCTGACCTCCACACTCAGCTGTCCAGCTCACACTGGCAGACCCAGCTGGTGTGAACTCCACAGATCATGGGAATGAGAAATGCAAATAGCAACAATAACAATTATCTGTCACTTCCCTCCTTGCACCCGTTTCCTCTTTTTTGAAAAAGAACCCAGGAGAGTGAATCCGTGTTACCAAAAACGGAGCAGAGCAGAAAAATTCTGACAGGAAAGTTTTAAAGGGTGTGAAATACTTGGCAAAAAAATAAATTAATTAAAAATCAGCTTGCTATGCATTTCAAGCCAAGATTTAAAATAAGGTGTTACAGCAGACATAGACACAAACCTCATTCTAAAACTATTTATGTATTGCATATAAATGGCTTGCAAATAATTGATTTCTCAGAAAACATATTTGCTTCAAACAGAATGAAATCAGATGTTTTTTTCTGTATGCTTTTAAAAAAAAAATCTTACAAAATCCAGCTCATTTGCAATGTAATATTTTGTATTGATTATCTTGTTTATTTTAACAAGCCGGTTTGTTGGTTTTTTTATGAGGGGAGAAAAAAACCCTACCTGTGAAGGGCCCCTGTTCCTTGCCAAGCATTTTTACATGGGTAACTATAGCAACTTCCATTTTCCATGTTCTGAACAATTTGTACAAACCCAACATGAAAACAACTTCCGTCTACCAGACTTTGATGTTTCATAAAAGAATCCATTGAAAGAGAACTTGGTCCTGGTGGTGTTAACATCCTTTAAAACAACAACAGCAAGGATTGTTAAAATGTAGCAATAGAGTTCTGGGAGGCTATTCCTAATCCTCCTTTTTGGAATACTTGGTTCGTGTGCTATAAAGAAGCAAAACATCCAACTTTGTGAACCAATAGCTCTTAAAGATGGACCCCAAATGATGGTGCATATAGTTCTCTATGGTATGCCTCTTTGCCATGCTACAGCTTCTCAAGAAGGGTGTATTCAGACTAGGGATGCTTCGGGGCAAATCTGAGACTCAAGGGACAGGCTGAAATTAAAAAACAAGAAAAACAACTTACTGCATCTCCAAGCCTGCCCTAGTTCCAAAGCTCCCCCACCTCCAAGTTTCAAGCTGCAGACATGTCCCTGCAGCCCCAGAAGTAGTCCTGGGAGTGGGCCAGCTTCCAGAGCCAGACGATGGAATGCAGACCCTATAGCCCCAGAATACATATGGCACAGACCCCAGGAACTTTGTGCGTATTGCTCAGTAGTCCCCAGGTTTACATTCCCACTCCACTATTAAAACTCACTAGGGGCCTTTCTGCACTTAGCTGATTAGGCTGTCGTGCACTAGGGCTGGTAAACTTCTGGTAAAGGTGGACCATTTGCACTTGTGATGAGGAAAGATTCCCTAAAGCATCCATTACCGGCCAGAAGTGTGAATGGTCCTCCCATTTAGCAGCCTGTGCTACTTGCTCTGAAGCCAGAAATTCCACTTCCTTGCTGCTGCGATTGGCTTTCCATGACATACTCAGATGCTTTTGCAGAGTGGCGTGTTTGAGCACAGGGGCATATTGTGGCCAGTCACATCAGTGCCCGTGATTGAATGCCCTTCTTGCAACTCTGTGACTGGATGCCACTCATGGGTCGGAGGTCAGCAGTCAATCATGGATGTGGCCGCACCTGCACAGATGATACATTCCCTGCCCACAGGGAACTAGACCTAGAGCGAAGGGTAGCACTGCTGGATACTTTAGGTAAGCTTATGGTCGACATTGGTAAACAACAATTAGTGAACTTCTGGGGAGGCAGGGCTGCTTGGAGGCAGTAGCAGCCTACTCAGAGTGTGGATGCTCTTTACCAAAAGTTCACTAATTGTTGACTACCAGACTAAGTGCAAATAGGCCTCAGGTTAGCTAGGTGCAAGCCACCACCCTGGGCTCTTTGGAAGAGTTGTGGAATGTAAATGCCATAAATAAATAGTGATAAATATTGTGATATTGAGGTGGGAATGAGAAACACAAATAATTTTCTTTCCATGGGACTGTGGCATAGGACTGCATAGGACTCCTGCTGACCCCACACCCATCAAGCAAGCAGAACAACTGGGACTGCAATGGAATAGGCTGTCCAAAAGTAGGCAGTTGTATTCTACTCCAGTCACAACCTGTTCCATCTTGAGATGGGTTGCTGGTTCCAGCATGTGGCACTTGTCATGGTCCAACTGCTTACTTAGTTGGATTCCTATTATTTCTTTTGAATGTTTTAGCTACGTGCTCCTCAAAATAATTCTTAGCATTCCTGATTCCCACTTTACATTTGTCCTGCCAGAATTTATGTTTCTTCCTGTTCTTCTCATTAGGACAAGCCTTCTATTTTCTGATGAACTTTTAATGACTTCCCATATTGCACCTGTAAGTTGCACTGATGTCCACTTGGACTTGGCAGTGCACTTTCTTCTTTTAGGTATGTATTCTAATTAACCCTTCCCCCCCCCCCCCCCCGCATTGGACTCTTCTAACTTTCCCTTTCAGTTACCTTTTTATTAATTTCTTCATTCTGGGGAAGTTTCCTTTATGAAAGTTTGTCTTATCAACGACTTGATATCTCTATCTAAAATGAATGTTATCACATTGTGATCACTGCTCCTTGTTGTGTCAGCAATAGTGACATCTTGTACCAGATCCTGAGCATTACTTAGGATCAAGTCCTTTCCCTTGATGGTTCCATAACCATCTGCACTAGGGAACTATTATTTAGAATGTCTAGGAATTCTCTACTTACCTTTTGTTAATCTATATCACTGGGTCCTACTGATCCAGATTATGTGCAGGCCCACTGATCTAGATTAGTTGGTGGCATGGACCACATCAACGCTATCTCTACACTGACAGCACTGATCTGGCCCAAGTTTTCCTATAGCTGCAAAGCTTCAAGCTTCACAGCTACCCTTCCCTGTGCCTCTGAGCCTGGCGGTGCTTTTGGGGTCTAAAACAGATTCAGATTAAGGGCCTCCTTAGTCCAGATCAGGATCACCCCAGTGCAGACTGAGCCAGCCCAGAGGAGCAGGGGCTACTTGATCTTCACTGATGTGCAGATGAGGAGGCCCATGATCCAGATTAAAAGGGTTCCTTAATCCAGATCACCAATGATTGGAGACAAAGTGTAAATCTCTCTCATGAGTTGAACAGGAGTCAATAGCTGTATCCATTGGAATGCGCAGCCAATATCGAACCGTCACACCTGACAGCCGATTCTTCGCAGTGGCGTCACTTTATAGGACACTACTGCAAATTTACTTAATGCTGATATAACAGCACTCGTTGCGCAGCATTAAGTAAATTCAAAACTTCCTGCCAGTCCAAACAGGATGGCGAGAACAGCCAACAAGAGCTGAGCCTGCAGCTCATCTCCCATTGTCTGCCTCATCCCACGTGACGTACCACTCACCCCATGTGACCGTGCAAGCCACACAGAAGTCTCCAGCTCTCTGAGCAGGAAGCTACAGAGGGCTTCTGCCGTCTGGACGCTGGACCACTGCTTCACAGCAGGTAAACTGCAATTTTTTTTAATACTAAGGATCTAATCTAATCTGGAAGGGGCCTATATGAGGGGAGTTGAAGTCCCTCATTATAACTACTGTTTCCTTTTTGGAAGTCTCCTTGACCTAATTTTCCAAATGCTGCTGCAAACGACAAGTCCCATCAGCCTCAACAAACACGACCATGGAGCTTTTGCAGGTGCTGATGAGAGTCTCAAAACATAGTATCTGAAGGGCACCAAGTGTATGGATTCCGATGTAAGTCTACATACTGTTCTCAGAGTATGTCCTAGGCAAGGCTTGTGCAGAATTTTCCTATCCAAAATGTGCAGATCCAGAAAGCCGAATTAGTTTTGTGCACCAGAACCGGCTGAGTGGAATCAGTTGTGACGAGAGGACTCCCCCACCTCTGATATCTCCAGACGACATTTTAATCTGTAGTGCATCAAAACACAATTTAGAACAATCAACAGCAAGGTTCCAGATGGAGATTTGCCCCTCCGCTAGGCATACTGTGACTGCCATTTGTATCTCCTACAAATTATTTGTTCTGATATGAGAAACGTGCAAGATCTTTATTGAGCACTCTGACATTGTGAAACAGGACACATTTCTGCATAAATGCACTGGGGGGGGGGAGAGGATTGTACATGCACGGGAGGTCTCCATTTCAGATGGGAGTGAGTTCAAAAGAGCAGCTGACCTTTCTGACACCTAAAGTTTGTGTTCTGTTTGAAGGTTTCCTTCAATCCAAACCAGACTTTGAATGGCAGACAGTAAGGGGGCAGAATGCAGTCAAGTGAAGCGCAATGTTTTAAAAGGCTTCTTTAAAGACAGCGCTGAGACAACTCCAGTCACCTCTCATATAGCATGGCCTGCATGATGTGGCCCATTGCATGACACAAAATTGTGCTGTGCATGTCAGTTCTGGGGAGACAGCTTTGGTGTCCCCCTATCACACACTGTGTTTGACTAGAAGAAGAAGAAGAGTTGGCTTTTCTGCCCTGTTTTTCTCACCCATTTATGGGGACTCAAAGTTGCTGACAAACCTTCTGTTCTTCTCCCCAGAACAGAACTGGCCTGAGCTGTGAGAGCTCAGAAGAGAGCTGTGACTAGCCCAAGGTCACCCAGCTGGCTTTGTGGGGGAGGGGGGAAGAGAACCCAGTGTTCCCAAATAAGAGTCTGGATCTCTAACCACTAAACCAAACTGGCTCACTAGTTGCAAAGATATATTTTAAAAGATACATAAATATTACTGGTAATTTAAATTCTGTGGTATATAATACTGTTACGTATGTGGATTGATCAATTTAAATACTATTGCACTGTAGTAAATGTGATTTACTACAATGCAGTAGTAGTAACTGCATGAAATAGTAAACTAGCCATGCTTCTATGCCTGCAAACTTCAGGTGTCTTTTTGCTTAGTGGAGCAACCTGATATTGAAAATTCCATTTGCAATAAAAAGGTAGGATATAATTATTTTTGTTTGTTTGTTTTGAATTTTTTTATCCCACCCTATACTCAAAGGTCTCAGGGCAGGTTACAACATATAAAATGAACACCTTAAAACCATAACAGTGCCTGGATGCGGGGAGGAAAAGCTGTTCTCTTCCTTAGCCAAAGGCCAGGTAAAGAGATGCATCTTCACATCTCTTCCGAACACATAGAGTGAAGGTGCCTGATGCACCTCAGGAGTGAGACTATTCTACAGTCTGGGAGCCATCACTGAAAAGGCCCTTCCCAGGTGCCCACCCCTTTTTCTGTTGAGAGTGGTGGTACAACCAGGAGGGCCTCCCCTGCAGATCTTAGAGCACAAGCGTGCCAGTATGGAAGAAGGTATTCCTTTAGATATTTGTGGTCCAAGTCGTTTAAGGCCTTACAGGTTAAAGTTAACACCTTGACACACTGTGTTTCTTTAGCAGTCCTTGCCAGCCATAAGGAGCAAAAAGATTTGTTAACAGTATCAATGTCTCCTAGGTACATCCTCCATCCAGGCTGGGGAGACAGGCAGGATGCCATTTGCAGGGGGTTGAGAGCAGGTGAAGGTTTTGCCTTCATCTTTGCTCAAGAATGCCCAGAAACAATTGGTGGGGAATGGGATGGGATGCTGGACTTGACAAAGTTGGAAGAGCTTTCAGACCTTCTGAACAGCATTACTTGAATGTCATTCATGCCCTCAAACTCCATGAAACAATTGAACTGTAGAAGCCAGGGACCCGTTTTAACCGTACTGGGTCCAATGTTTGTACAGCTGTCATAGAAAAGTAAAGAATTCCCCATGTGTGTTTCTCTTTCCTGCCTAGTTGGATGGGAGTTGGAGAAGTTCAACTCTGGCCCTCTAGATGTTGCTAAGCTGCAGTTGGTGTCAGTCCCAGGCAGTATAGTCAGTGCTACTGAATGCCACAGTTGGGCTACTTTGAGCTTGGAGTTAAAAGCAGCCAGATGGAATGGCGCCTAATCCAGTCATTCCAGATGTGCCCATACCCCCCAAGAGTTTTGCAGTTCTTGCATTAGACTTAGAACCTCAGTACCAATATTCTCTAGGGCCTTCGTCACACCTTATATTTAAGAAAGGTTGTCTTCAGTCCTCGGAGACTAGACACCAAAGTGTGTTTCTGGTTTTTCCAGGGATTTTCCTGCCTCCAATAGGACTATCCTGTGCTATTTTCAAAGGCTCAGAAAACGGCAGGCTTCCTTCACCTTCAAAAATAGCCCCCACATGTTCCTTGGCTTTGACGCTAGTACTGCGGTGATCCAGAGGCACGCAAATAGCATGCTTCCCACTTTGAGTGCCAGAGCATGCGTTGCACCACTAAAAGTGGAAAATCCACCATTGTATGAATCTGTCAGACTCTAACCTACTCACAAGAAACCATAGATTCTGAGCTTTTCACACGTACCTGTGTGGGAAGTGCAGGGGATGCTAACTCCATTCCTGCACTTCACAGAGCTGTTTCTTTACCAGAAACGGCTCTATGCGTACTGGAGCACACTTCGTCCTGGCGGAAGAATGAAGGGGACCATGCGTCCAGCAGCACCAGTGTGATTGCATCCTGTAGGGTGGCCATTTGCACCTTAGTTAAGTGCCAGCTAAGTTTCAAATGCTTTGAGTGTCCACAAGTCCAGACACATAAAATATTCTGGTGCTTCACCTGCCGGTGATGGAGAGGCAAAGCGAAAATTTGCCCTCTGTCTTCCGGCCAGCCACAGAACTTCACTGGACTCCACCCGTCTGCCTATCCATATAGTTTCTTTGATTTTACCAACGACTGGTTTCACCACCACTGCATTGTGAACAACACAAGTTGGCAACCCTTGGAAGAAAATATATTCAAGATCCATATATACTTTCAGCTGTATCAGTGCAGTAGTTGAAGAGAGGAACTTTTATAGTGGTTATTTTTGGTTTTAAAGCTAACTGGAGCAATCCCTACGCAGATGGGTGTTTGAGAGATTAGTAAAATCAGATGCATAATTGCATCTTTGTGTTGTTCAAGCATCAGCAGTATCATGGCAAAAACAAATGCCCTTGTCTTTTAAATTGGCAGTACAGATTCTTTAAAATGATATCCTTATGCTTCCTGCATGGCACGTATAAAATCCTAACCTCTAGTCTGGGAGACTGTGTTGCTTCTTTGGCTGAGAATACAAAAACAATGTTAATGCACGTATTCCATTTCGTTCCCTAATCCTAAACATTTAAGAGATTCCTTTCCTCTTTCTGTTATCAGACAATAAAATAATTGTGTCAGCTCCTCTCTCTACATGTAGAGTCGTGCCGTGTGGACTTGCTTTAACACAGTTGGTAAAATATTGCACCATCTGGACTTAAGTGATCTTCTGCGCCCACTTCATGTGGTCTCCAGAGGAGCTTCTGAATGAAGGGCTGCATCCCCGTGGGGCTGCCAATGCCCCGCAGTGGATTCGGGGTAGCCTTAATGCGAATCTTAATTTGCATTAAGGAGTCCCCATGGCAATGGAGGACAGGGTGGGTTCAAGGCGAAGCCGCCTGTCCCCATGAAAACCGCAGTAAATCCCTGCATCGGGATGCCGTGGTTTACTCTACCATCCCCCCTTTCCTGAGCGCTTAATCGCCCAGGTAAGGGCTTGAATTAACCCAAATAATTGCCTGGCAGCTGCCCTACAGTCAGCTGAGCAACTGTCAGGTGGGTATAGAGGCTGTCAAGAGCAGGGCAGAAATACGGTAAGATGATTAAAACAGACGTGAAAGCCGCAGAGCTCTGCTCGTGCGCATGACAGCCTGACAGCTGCCCAGCTGACTGCATGGCAGCTGTCAGGCTGTTGTTTGGGGTAATTCAACCCCTTACCTGGGCAATTAAGCACTCAGGTAAAGGGGGACAGCTGCAGTTGCAGCATTAGCGGCAGAGACAGTGAAGCCCTGCCTGCTAATGCTGCAATCATAACCCGGGAGTGTCCCCATGCCCCCTTTATAACCTGTTCTTCCCCCGTAATTTGGGGGCAAGAACAGTTATAAAAGGGGGAGGTTGCCATGAATTTGTGGCATTTGTCACTTCATGTAGCCCGAATTAGACTTTCCATGGGGACTCCCACATTCGTCTTGCAGTATCCTTAGCATGGGGACACAGGCTCAGAAATGATAAAGTAACCAAAGACTCTCTTTGAGTTCAGGATGCCCAGAATCCTCTTCTCAGCGATGCCTTGGCGATGGCACCGGTGCAGCCAGTTTTGATGAATTTGGAAACTCAGTCTCTCAAAACTCCAGAACTATGAGTAGCTCTAATCGTGCAGTGATTAATGTGTTTAAAGAAATTGCTAGCATGGGTAGATAGAATCCACCTGCCGTGAAATATAATTGATCGGACAAATAATTTATTCAAGCAATTATACGAACGGAAGAACCTAAAGGGGGAGAAAAGATTGTGCAGTGGCCTCTGTTTGTTTCCACATTGCTTGCAGACAAGAGGCCATTCCTGGAACATTTAAAGAAATGTGTGCTGCCTCTAGAACTTCTAAAAGAGAAAGAGTGCAGTGTTCGTAGCTTATCTTCAAAGCTTTGAAATCAAGTGCAGATTTGATTATGACTGGAGATGTCAGGTCCAGATTATGGGCTTTCTTGCCCTTAACTTCCCTGGGACATCCCCAACCTACCTTGATCTTACTCTGTAGCAGGGTAAGTGTGCACTCTGCCACCTGGAAGCGTCCACCTCACTACAGCAATGGCTATGTGCAGATGGCTTTTGCTGTGGCAGTCAGGTGATGCAATGAGTGACTCCGCAGCCGCAGCCACCCTACCCCATGCAGCCTTCGTACCAACTAAATGTAAAGGCTGCATCTGCGTTTTTGCTTCTCCACAGCTACCAGTGGTGGGGGGTGGCAACAAGATGGAAGCGGTTCTGCAACATACGGATGCTGTGAGCCAGAGGTGGTGACAGCTACCAGCCTAGATTGCTTTAAGGAAGGGTTAGACAAATTTTTGGACGACATATATATCAATGGCTACTAAAATGGATGTCCGAGCACATCTTTCATGCTGGGTGGGCAAGCAGGATGTCTCTAAGGTCATTTGCTGGGATTCGAGAGCAGGAGAAGGTTTGCCTTTGTCTCTGCTTGAGATGCCCATGAGCACTTTGTGGGCCACTGTGTGGGACAGGATGCTGGACTAGATGGGCTGTGGCCTGATCCACCTTCAGGTATGGGGCGGGATAGAAATATAAACAAACAAACAAACAAATAAAACTGCTGCACTGCATTTCACATATTTGATTTGACAACCCTAAGGTGTTTCAGTTTTTTGACATCTGAATAATTCAAAACCGTTTTCTCTTTCCCTCTTTGGCCCATTACCTTTTAATTCACTGTCATCATTAGTATTCACAGGACTGACTTTCTCAACTCCACCAGACCTGGTTATCAGTTACAATATAAGAACATAAGCTGCTAGGTTTCTGACTGGGACAGCTAGCCTGGATGTACATCATGTCAGTCTTAAAAGAGTCGCATTGACCACCGATTCGCTACCAAGCCCAATTCAAGGTACAGTGGTACCTTGACACACGAGTTTAATTCATTCTGTAACCTTGCTCTTATGTCAAATCGCTCGTATCTCAAAGCAATTTTCCCATTAATCCATTCCAGCTCCCAAAACACCACCTCAGTTGTTTTTGTTATGTACTGTACTGTATTTACATACTCGTATCTCAAATCTTGCTCTCATCTCAAAGCAAAATATCACTCGCTCAGAGGCTTGTATCTCAAAATACTTGTATGTCAGGGCACTTGTATGTCGAGTACCACTGTATTATCTTTGACATATAAGGTCCTAAATGACTTGGGCCCCAAATATCTAAGGGGATGCCTTCTCCCATTTGGATCTCCCCGTGCCTTAAGTTCTGGAGGGGAGGCCCTCCTGGTTGTCCCACCGCCTCAGCAGGAAAATGGGTGGGCACCTAGGAGAGGGCCTTCTCAGTGATGGCCCCAGGCTATGGAATAGTCTCCCCGTTGAGGTACGTCAGGCTCCTTTGCTGTATATGTTCAGGAAGGTGGTGAAGACACACCTCTTTGCTCTGGCCTTTAGTTAAATGGGGACACACTTTCCCTTCCCATTTGCAGACACTGTTGTTTTAATATATGTTTTTATTATTTTAATATATTTTATTTTAAATGTTGTTACCCGCCCTGAGACCTGGAGGATGTACCTAGGAGACATTGATACTGTCAACAAATCTACTCACAAGACCAGACAAGGATCAACATCAAGAAGTTTGGAACGGTGAAGCCATAAAGGGAGGTGGGGCAGTGGCTCAAAGAGTAGAAGCTGAAGAGTAGACAGGCAACAGGAATCAGCAGTTCTGCTGGACAGCATTTCAGGGATTATACATTATTTCTGGCCCTTCCTGCACTAGACCTCAGAAGAGGGACTTGCCATCCACATCCTAGTTTGTAAGTGGCTTTGAGATGTTTTATTTGAAGCAGCACAGGGGTGTTTTAAACAAAGAAAGAAGAGTCTTCAAAGCTATGGAGCCAGACCCAACAGAAAAATAATAATTCTCTGAGGTAGTTTAGAGGAGGTTTTGAGGTGGGATTGTGTTCACATACCGGTCTGGCCCTCCTCCGTTTCCTGAACATGCTGTGCTGGAAAAGGTGGATTAGAGAAGGCTTGGGAACACGAAGGCCACACATGAGGCCTTTTCGCACAGGCCTTTCCCGAACGCGTGGAGGACAGCTTCGGACGCAGCATACGCATTGCTGCGGCCGGGTTTCCGTCCCGGCGTGTCCGGAGCTGTCCTCCACGCGTTCCGGATGCAGAGCACTTTAAAGTGCTCTGCATCCGTTCCTACGCGTACGAGCCGCCCCGGCACGTTCCGGGAGAGAAGTGTTCGCTCACGCTTCTCTCCCTGACAGCCGTCGGCACGCCCCCAGGGCCCGACTTGCCGGGCCGGCGATCACGCCGGCGTGGCGAAGCCGGTAGACGGGACCCACCGAATTGGGGTTCCCCTTTCCCATCTGCCAGGGTCAGTGACCCTGGCAGATGGGACAGGGGAACCCCGATTCGGTGCGTCCCGTCTGTCGCCTCCGACGGCCGCCGGGACGTGGCTCCTTCCCGGGTCCGGCAGCCCCAATGGGGCTGCCAAAGCCGGGGAGCCACCAGCATCAGCATCCTGTCGCCCCTTTCTGGGGTGGCAGGAGGTCGATGTTGGGCTGGCTGGGGGCGAGGAACGCCTTGGGCGGCTGGAGCGCATCGCTCCGGTCCCCCAAGCGTCCCCCCCGCCCCCATCACGGCCATCTGCGGGGCGCGAGTGCCCCGCAGATCAGCCGCCCACCTCCCCAGTCCCCAAAACCCCCACCCCCAACCACCCTCCGACCCGGATCGGGCCAATCTTCACGGTGAAGGTGCCCACAGCGAGGCACCTTCACCGCGAAGATGATTCCCCCCCTCCCCAGGGCCCGGGGATGGGACGCGCGCGACGGATCACCTACCTCGTGGCCGTCCGCCGTCCGACTGAGGGGGGAATGCCGGGAGCACGCAGGACGCAGCCCCCCTAGCCCCCCTATTGGACAAGCAGTTCACGTGAACTGCTTGTCCAATAGGGGGCCTAAGTGGGCTGCGTGCTGCGCGATCCCGGCATGCCCCCCTCAGTCAGACGGCGGACGGCCACGAGGTAGGTGATCTGTCGCGCGCGCGCGTCCTCCCAGGGCCCTGGGGGAGGGGGGGAATCATCTTCGCGGTGAAGGTGCCTCGCTGTAGGCACCTTCACCGCGAAGATCGGCCCAATCCGGGTCGGAGGGTGGTTGGGGTGGGGGTTTTGGGGACTGGGGGGGGCGGGGGACTCATCTGCGGGCTGGAGGCGCCTAGATCCAGGCGCCTGCAGCCCGCAGATGGGCGAGATCGGGGCGCGGGGCAAAGCCTTTGCAGATCAGAGCCAGGGGCTCTGATCTCCAAAGGCGTCCTGCCCCATAGGGGCCTTGCCCCGGGCCCCATGATGGGTGCCCGGGTGCCCGGGCATCTTCGTGCCAGGTCCCCAGGGCCCGATCCGGGCCCGTAGACCTGGCACGAAGCGCGGCGGCTGGCTTGACAGCGCTGCCGCCCCTTGGGTGCTCTCACCCAATGGGCGGCAGCGCTGCCGGCCGAATCCCCTCCCCTGGCCGGCCTTTGCCGGCCAAGACAGTTCCGGGCGCTTTTACCGTTCACACACAGGCGCGCCGGAACGTGTTCCGGCGCGCCTGTGTGTGAACGGTGAAAGCGCCCGGAAGTGTCTTAAGCTTCCCGCCTGCACGCGTTCCAAACGGAACGCGTTGCAGTGCGAAAAAGCCTTTGGTCTCTTGAGGTGCCTCTGAAGTGCCCTTTTTGTTATGGGTGAACATAGTAGTTTTGTTGTGGCTCAATTCAGTAGTTACCTCATGGATACAGATGGGAGGGCCTGTTTATACTTACATTGAAGGAATGTTTCCAGCCACTTCCAAGGAGTCCTGTCCATATTTATTTATTTACATTTCTATCCCGCCCCATACCCAAAGGTCTCTGGGGCCGCATCCCTATTACAAGCTTATTTCAGTTTCAAACCTTTTTCAATCCTCACAGACCCCACGTCAGTTTGGCTTAACACGCTTTCCACGTGTTAAATCGCCCCAAAGTGTTGTAAATGTTAACCCTCATTTCAACAGGTCTCACTCCGGATCGTGCGCTTGATACGTGTTACATTTTTTACTGTGGGGACCGTACGGTGTTAAGGGATGAGAATCCATGTTTAGGGTTTCCCTCCCCCAATAGCTTGCTTCCAAAGACAGTGATGTCAGTGTAAAAATCCAACCTTCACAGCAGCCGCTACACTGTAGCAATCCAGGCACTTCATCCTTTTCTTTTTTTTTTTTTTTTTTTTTGCACAATTCTAGCTCTTGAGGAGGAAGCCAAACTCTTTGCACAATTCTATCTCTTTGGGGTTCTGACCTTTAAAGGGGAAAGGAAAGCAGGGAAGGTTTTGGGAGATGTGTGAATGTTTAAAGCCCCCTTGCTTGAGTTGCCACTGCTGCTGTGTGCCCTGGGCAATGGGGAGAATCGCTGGCTGCCCGCTGCCAGTTTTCCTCCATCCAGGCAAGCAGCAGCCACCCAGCCAGGCTCGGTGAAGGGGTCTGTTATGGGTGGCGCATTAACACCAGGAGGAAGAGGGCAGGGCAGCCCCAAAAAGCAGCTTTTAGAAAGTAGCCACTTGAGTCTCCCCTTGAGTCACGTACGCCACGTACGATCCTCAGAATCCGGAGTGAACGTGATTAAGCTGAAAGTAATGGGAACAGGCAAATTCGCGTTTGCATCCGGTTCTATTATTTCGGTTTAGGGAAACTGAATTAAGCTTGTAATGGGGATGCGGCCTGGGCGGGTAACAATGGATTAAACAACAGATTAAAAACAGGATACAAATTAAAGCAAAATATAGATTAAAACAAGATACAGATCAAAAACAACATGCACATTTAAAAACACCTTTAAAAAATCAAACAAATTTAAAACCGTGCACTCCCTAGTGCATTAATCGTGACTGTAACTGTAACTGGGAGGGAGAATAAATCGACCTCAGCCAAAGGCCAAGGCAAAGCGGTATGTCTTTACTGCCTTCCTAAATAAATACAAGGAAGGGGCATGGCGCACCTCGAGGGGGAGATCATTCCACATAGGGCGCTGCCTCCGTCCTGGAGCTCATTAATGCTGCCCTAGTCTTCTTTGCTAGCTGTAGGCAACTCAAATGTTGTCCACAGCTTGACTGAGAGCTAGTGAGCTCCCGGTCAGCAGCGTTTGCACCCTCTTCTGGGTGCGACACTGCAAGTGGGCATGATGGCACGGTTGTGACATGCTGTGTCGTCAATCACCATAGCACCATCTGGGTGTGTGCCAGATGTTGCAACAGCCATTGCCATGCCCATCCAGCCTGCCTGGCCTGTACCAGCTCTTGGAGTATGGATGCCTCCTTCCACACTTGGTCTCTGCCTCACCAGACTGGCATTATTACCGTATATCTTTCCAGTGAGTAAGTGCAACCGGGTCCTGAGGCTCCATTCCCACGTTGCTCACTTCAGAGCCAGTTGGGGCCTACTTACCAGTGACTGTGGGCAGCTGGCAAACACGCTGAGCTGGATGGTGCTAGTGAGGGTCCTATTTGTTCTCACTGGCAGTGGATGGTTATTGGCCTGGAAATCAAGCCAGAGATGGTCTGCTTACCAGAGGTTAGCTGAAAATCACTGTGTGGATGGTGCAGATAGAGGCATCCTGTCAGGTTTCCCTGCTGTATTGTATTGTTATTTCTATATATGCATCTATACTTCTGTTCTATGCTTTATATATGGTTCATATATTATTTATTTAATAATGCCAGTTTAATGCAAATATGTCCCCTTTCATTCCATGTGCATTTTCCTTCCTTCCTTCCTTCCTTCCCTCCCTCCATTTCTCTTTTGGCAATGCGCAAATGGCTGCTTTTTGAAGACAAAAAGCCCCAAGCTTTTACTGTCACTACCATTTCACTTGTCAGAATGAATGGAACAATTCCAAGTTGTGAATAGGAGGAATCTCTTTGCATTGATCTGTTTGCATATAAGTTCCCCTCTTTTGGCAAGTCTATGTCAAAAAAAAAAAAAAAACCCTTTGATCCTAAGGGCTTCCCTTAGACCTCCCCAGTGTGTGGAAGGAGGCTCCGAATATGCCGGCTGGTCCCATATACCGGCCAGTGTGGAATCACCCTGTCATAGTAACTTGTTGCTAATTCTCCATAGTAACCTGCTTTTAATACAAGGAGCAGGGTGGGTTTACTCAGCTTTCCCTTTTCTACTAGAAAACAAATTTATAATCAAATGTATAAAATAATCCTCTCTCTTCCTCTCTTCATTTATGTACTTTTTTGCACTCAGTGAAATTTTAGTTGCCCGTTTGGAAGGCATGGGAGGATGTTACACCGCAGTGAGATGGTGAGGAACTAAAGAGTGCCCCAAACTTGTAGTTGTCAGCAGTAGTCACCAAGGCAACAAGGTTTCAAAGAAAGGTGACAGTGCCCTCAGATCAAACCCAGTTCTTACTCACTGCATCAAAACATTTGCGTAGTTTTCTTGGAAATAATATACAAGTGGCTTGCAATTGTCTTCCATGATTATTTTTCAGAATGTGTCCCCATGCATGTTTGGTCCAGTACCGAAACTGGGATTGGCAAGGGGTGTCCCCATACATTTTAGATTTGGTCTAATTTCTGCAGACCAAATCTCCCTGCGCATGGGGTCGGTCCCAGACTTCACGATCTCGGCTGATAGGAAAGAGGCTTGAGTTTACTTCGGGAGTAAAGCCAAGCCTCTTTCCTGTCAGCTGAGATCGTGAACAGGGGGTGCAGAGGCTTGAGTTTTCTCCCTTTTCCAGGGGGCCAATAAGGTTGCCTCCCTGGAAAAGGGAGAAAACTCAAGCCTCTGCACCCCCTTCCTCCCTTTCCCTGACAGGGGGTGCAGAGGCTTGAGTTTTCTTGCTTTTCCAGGGGGGCAATATTCTAGCCTTGATCCATGGGATCTCCCGGTGGGCGTCTGTCCAGCTACCAGCTGGGACTGACTGAAACAAAAGTTGGCTAGGTCCTGCCACCTGTTGGTGGCTCAGAAAAGTGATCCCTCAAATAACACTACAGTCCAATGGATTCTGCAAACTGACATGCAGTGCAAAACTCCATAGGAGCCCTGTCTACCACTGTAAATTAATGGCACTGCAAGGTCCAAATCATTCTATTGCAGATTTCAAGAATCATATTAAATCATGGAAATCATATTCAGAGAATAGGGTAAACTTCAGTTCTCCTCCACCATAACTTTTTTATTTTTCTTTATATTGAAGGTTAAGAAACACCAAAATCACATTTTGCTTATAATGCTCATAAGAACCTAAGAGGAACCCTGTTGGATCCTCTATGTTACTCCGGTAGGTTCCCAGATTGGTGTAGAATTCTTGCATGCAATCTGAAGAAGGAGGAGAAGAAGAGTTGGTTTTTCTACCCCACTTTTCTCACCCATTTAAGGGGACTCAAAAGCAGCTGACAAAGCTTTCTATTCTTCACCCCAAAACAGACGCCCTGTGAGGTGGGTAGGTCTGTGAGAGCTCAGAAGAGAGCTGTGACTAGCCCAAGTTCACTCAGCTGGTTTCATGCAGGAGGGCGGAATCAAACCCGGTATTTCCAGATAAGAGTCCGGCTCCCTAACCAATAGACCAAACTGGCTGGTGTCTGGACTTCCCCCACGGAATGGACCTCTAAGCAAAGGATAGGGCTTAGTGCTGTCCTGGGAAATTCTATACATCTGTGAATTAAGCTTCCATTCAGGGGGAAGGGTCTCGCAGGAACTCCAGTTGCAAGCCTACTGCTCGGCTGTGCTGTCTGGTAATCTCCCTTCGTTAAAATCTGTCGTGCAGAATGTTGAAAAGGCAAAATCAAATGGCAGCAGGCACATTTTTGAGGATTAGGAGCATCCTGTGCACGGCTGTGTGTGTGTTAATATTTTAAGCTGACTTCTAAAACTGGTAAACAATTGCACGGCTTCCACTGGGGAATGGTGCTGGGTGACCTCTTTTACATGCCTGATTATCCTGTCAACATTTATAATGCCTTTGATATTTCTTTCTCTTTGGGATGGGATCGGTTAAGCAGTTATGTTTCTCCCATGTTCGGCTCGCATTACTCTCGGCTTCACGTCCCCTGGTAATATGTGTTGACATTAATTTCTGTAGATTTTAGCAGTGAGGGATTGTTAATTTATTCATGGTTGAAAGGGATCTGAAAGGGAGGAGGGAAAGAGTTCTCTAGGACAAAAAGGGGGAAAATACTCATCTCATATGTCATGGAACACGAATCTTTCATGGCTATTTGTTTCACAGAGAGTAATGAATGCCCCTTTCCTGATTAACAATTTTGACCTATTTAAAGCTGCGCTATTCCTCTGTGTTCTTATTTTGCTCCTTGGACAATGTGAGCCACACATTACATTTTGTAACCCATCAGCTGCAGAATTTGTTGAACAGATATCATTATCACATGCCAGCAACTGGAATCAAAGCCATAATGGGAGATTTTCTAAGGCAGTGCCTTGTAGAGATTATAGAGACAAATCTTTTGTGTCTGCAATTTAAATTGGGGGCAAACCATGTTAATTTCTACTAATACATCAAGAAAATGCTAGCCTGAGTGCTATTCTAGCCAAGGTCATTAAATTAAATAGATGTTTACAAAGAGTATTTTTGTTTCCTCCTTGATTTAGCAGGGTGTTTTGTTTAGTTGTGATAGAATCATGTATCGTACTATGCAATTGGCAATTGCTGCAATCTTCTGAACCAACAAAGGATTAGGGATCTACACTAATGGGGTTTTTTGCATTTGATTCATATGGATCCTATACCAACACATTTGTATCAGATACGGATCCTATACGTATCGATACGTATCTGATATGTATCCCCAGTTTAACGAATGTACGAGCTATTCGTACAAATGTTCCAAAACATTTGTATTTGTATGTTAATGTACGAATGTCGTAACATTCAATTTGTGTACGAATGCCCAAATTTGTGCAAATTTGTACCAATAACTAATGTTATGAATATTCGTGCTCATCCCTACAAAGGATTAATTGCTCCCTTTCTCTTATGCATATAAGTACACACAGACACGTGCATGAATTCATGTGTAAGCACACCATGGACCTGCCTCCAAATGTCTACCTCCATATTTACAAAGCCCCTGTTGCCAGTATTATATAGTGTGCTTTAAATGATGTTTCTTCCAGAAACGAAGGGAGAAATGTGAACTGAGGAAAACCTGTAGCTATCCAAATCTTATCCCCCAATGGCCATGTGCCTCCAGCCAGCACTGCCAACAGCTGGAAAGAGTGAGACTTCAAAACCTGTCTGTACCTAATGTTTGAGACCAAACCTGACAAAAATATATAAATCATACATGGTGTGGAAAAGGTGGATTCTTTTCTCTGTTGCCCAGCACTAAAACCAGGGGGCACTCTATGAAACTGATGGGAAGAACAATTAGATCAGAGAAAGGGAAGTATTTTATCACCCAGAGGGTCATCAGTCTGTGGAATTTACTACCAGAAGGGATGGTGACAACAACCAGCCTGGATGCCTTTAAAAAATGATTACAGAGATTCGTGGAGGACAGTGGCTACTGGAATGGATGCCTAGGTATCACCTCCAGGTTGAATAGATAAGCAGGATGCCTCTAAAGGCCATTTGCATATAAATCAAGATCAAGTGAAGGTTTTGCCCTCGTCTGCTGCTTGTGATTGCTGAGAAGTCATTGGTGGCCACTGCATGAGATAGGAGGCTGGACTAGATGGGCCTTGGCCTGATCCAGCAGGGCTCCTCTTATGTTCTTACTTTCTTATGAGACTCAGCTCTATAGAAGATAAATCATAGAAAAGACATAAATGCAAGTCAATATGGAGCAAATCTGGTGGCCCTCCACATTTTGTTGGATTGTAGCTTTGGGCTCTTTTATACACAGTGTGATGAACTTAGGTTAGCACAAAGAAGGCTGCATGTGAAGCAGCCTGGCAAGGACGCAACTCAAGCAAAATGTGTGTGAAGCTTCCCCGGGACTAGAGACGTGACAGACAAACAACGCATGCTTCATAGACCAGGGACAAATAGGCCCTTCTAGATCTGTGACTCTGTGCTTCTTCTCTGTTAGCACTAAAAATGTCTATTGGTTTATATTCTATTCCAGTTAGGAGATTCCATACATAGGTACCTGAGATCTATATAATTTTGAATTCACTATAATTAGCACAATAATATGCCCAATGAGAGAAACTCTCTATATGTAAATAAAAGCTCCTGATTGCATACTCTATATTAGTTTCAGAACTGCAGTGCCGACAGGCTCCTGAGACACGTATTGGGTTGCTGCAGGATAAACGAGATGCCAAATTTAATTTGATTAATAAAAGCAAAATAGCTATATCGATCTGCCTCCTTCTGGCAGAAGGGTTCAGCAATTTGAAAGCTACCCAAAGGACAGATACAATATATACTTGTCGTAAAACTCACCTTAAATTTGGCAGAATTCTGTAGTTGACCATTCTTTGCATAGGAATGCTTCCCTTAGGCAGTCTGACGTAGAAGCCCATGTTTTTAAAATATCCCCAAGTATTGGCTGAAGGAAGGGAGGTCTGAAGGTCAGATCACCAAGGCCGTGTCTTCACGGCAACCTTATCTCGAATTCAAAATGTTTTCAATCCTCAGAGTCTGCACGGCAGTTTGGCTTAACATGCTTTCCCCGTGTTAAACCAACCCAAAGCATGGTGAATCTCAATCCTGATTTCAACAGGTCTCACTCCGGATCGTGCGCTTGAGACGTGTTTCATTTTTTACTGTGTGGACAGTACCGTGTTAAGGGATGAGAATCCGTGTTCAGGGTTTCCCTCTCCCAATAGCTTGCTTCCAAAGACATTGATTTCAGTGTAAAAATCCACCCTTAACAGCAGCGCTAACTGTAGTGATGGAACCACTTCACACCTGATTAACAATGTTGCAATTTTGCGCAATTCTAAAAGTTCTGACCTTTAGAAAGGGAAAGGAAGGGAGGGAAGCAGCTAAGGTTCTGTGTGAATGTTTAAAACAAAGGGGCTTTAGTTGCCGCTGCTGAGCAATGGGGAGAAGAGGGGGAAAAATTGCTGGCTGCCCACTGCCAGTTTTCCTCCATCCATGGAAGCGGCAGCCACCCAGCTAGGCTCCGTGAAGGGGTCCCTTATGGGTGGCGCGTCCATGCCAGGAGGAAGAGGGCAGAGCAGTCCCGAAAAGGGGCTTTTAAAAAGTAGCCACTTGAGTCTCCCCTTGTGTCACGTACACCACGTACGATCCTCAGAATCTGGATTGAACGCGATTAAGTTAAAAGTAACGGGAACAGCCAAATTAGCATTTGCATCCAGTTCTATTATTTCGGTTTAGGGAAAGCGAAATAAGCTTGTAATGGGGATGCGGCCCAAGTGTATCTTCACTTTACTGCGTGGTAGATGTGGAATTGAAATTGTGCTTGGGTGGATACAGACTCGGGGAGGAGAAGGAACAAACAGTGAACGGCCAGTGACACTGTCAAGATAATCCATGTTCTGATGGGGCAGCAGGGAAATACGGATGGTGATGTTTGCACTTTGCACCCCTGTGCAATCGAGATTTGAAGAAGGAGACTGCATCCGATCACTGACTGCACAGGGAGTGGAATTTAATGAGGGGTAGAGAGAGGAAGGCATGGTTTCCTCATGCCAAGCTGCTGTAAGCCATCCAAGCATGTGGGGGGGGGGGGGCGGGGGGAGGAAATGTTGGGTGGGCACTTGACTGGCTTCCAGTAGCCCCAAGCAAGCTGATTCCAAAAACTATCGACATAGGTGAAAATGAGCCTGTGACTGCTCCTCCCATCTGTTGGGGGACAGCAGGAGGCAGCCTTATTTTCTGCCATTCTAGAATTTTAACAAGTTACTGTAGTTAACTTAGAATTTACAGTTTACACTGAAATACTTGGTTGAGTTGAAAGCAGCACATAAAAGACATTAAACATACATTTCATTCAGAGTTGGTTGTGTAAGATTCTATGGCTAACGTGGAATGCTTGGAGTTGAATTATGAGAATTGTAGTCCAGGAGCATCTGAAGGGCTGTGGTTCAGGACCCCTGCCTTAGATATATTTACCTGTGGTCATCTGCACCAGCATGCAGGCAGCAGGCTCCTATTCCAGGATACAACCCAAATTAAGGTCCAGTACAAAAAGGGCCCTAAACTTTAAGGCCAGATTTGGTTCAGGGGTGAAACTGGTAAACTGGGACTGTTTGCTGCAAACCAGTTTGACAGTTCCTTACTACTTAGTGAGCCAGTTTGGTCTAGCAGTTAGGGAGCCGGACTCTTATCTGGGAGTTCCAGGTTCAATTCCGCCCTCCCCCATGAAGCCATCTGCGTGACCTTGGGCTAGTCACAGCTCTCTTCTGAGCTCTCACAGCCCCACCTACCTCACAGGGTGTTCTGTTGTGGGGAGAAGAATAGAAAAGTTTTGTCAACCACTTTGAGTCCCCTTAAATGGGTGAGAAAAGTGGGGTAGAAAAGTCAACTCTTCTTCTTCTTCTTCTTAATCCTTAAATTCAGATCTTCATGGTCATGGAAGCATGAGGGGTGGCTGTGTGCCTGATCCCTGCCTCTCAGCCTGACTACCTCGATGAAGAGAATAATTTTCACAACCTTTGAGTGCCTTGTAAGAAAAAGTAGACTAGAAAGAATGCTAATGTTAATGAAATAAGAAAATATTCTCAGATAAATGTTACAAGATAGAACAAAATGAGCCGACAACGTAGAGGAACACAGGATGTCTTATTCTTCAAATTTTCTAGAGCCTGTCATTACATGTAATAATGACTATTAATATTTGCAGCTATTAGAAGTAATCAAATGATTTTCCCTGCTTTTCGAGGCCTGATTGTCAAAAACAGGTTGAAGAGCTAGCTGTCGAGGTATATGCTCCTGAGATTACATAATAATCTCAACTTCCTAAAATATCTTTTTCCAAATTAAAATTGTTCCAAAACCGAAAGCACCACTTATGAAAAAAGTACATTTCTCAGCGCATAAATGGATGGTTCTTTGGTATATAGGGTAACTGAATAGGTGTGATATACCAAAAATGGAATATTTTGAAATAATACTTTCTATTATTGCAGTAATACTTTGAATGACTGTGAAATAACAAATGACTTGCTCAAATCCTGATTCCAAGTTTTGCCGTTTATTTCAAAAATCAAATCATGTCAAATATTAAGCAAAAATATATACATAATAATACTCCAATCTTGTAAATGCTTTGTCAGTTTGCTAATAGTAAGAAAATAGAAAAATATAATATTCCATTGTTGGGTATGTTTCATGCAAGGCATGAATTTCTTCTTCACGGTCTGAAAAAGGGCTACAGTTTTGAGCAATACCAAGCTTTGAAACCATGGAACAAAAATCCCACTACTTCAAACAGTACAGTATGCCCAGTGTGATTATACAATGGACAGGAAATGGCTGAGGGTGTCGGCCATTTTCTTCCTGTTGCTTAATTGTGCTGAGCAGAAAGCAACAAACTTAGGTTGCCACTGCTACCAGCGTCTTTCTAGTCAGTGGAGGCAGAAGAGGGTCTTGGATTCATTCACTGGGGGTGTGCCTAGACTAGGGGATGCTGCACATTCTGATGTGCTGTCGGTGCATGGGCGTCACACCTGATGCCCAATACTTTGTAGGAGCAGCACGTTATGCCGCTGCTACTGCAGATTTATCTGCTGTGGAACGATCAACACTTGCTCCACAGTATCAGGTAATTTCAGAGTTTCCCTCCGTCCTGACAGAATGGCGAGAAACAGCCAACAAGAGCTGAACCTCACCACCCGCGCCACAGAAGTCTCACAGCTGCCAAGGAGGGAGCTGTGGGTTTCCGTTTCAGGTGGGGACAACCCAGCATGACTTTGCAGCCAGGTAAGCTGTGGGTTTTTAATATAACTGCAGATTTTTATCCGCTAGTCTGGAAGGTACCTGGGTTTTATTGGTAAGACTGACAGTTGTCCTGATGGGGCAGTGACACGTGGTTGCCACATCCTGTGGACCTTTACCATCTAGATGCAGCCATGCTAGGCAGAAATGTTTAAATTTCCATATTTGAAACAAGACTTTACTGCATTAATTGTAGAAATGTTTTTAAATGCATACTCACACCGGTATTTTTCTTCCCCTTTTCAGCTCCAAGGCTCCTTAAAGAGAAAACTTGTGGTGAATCTATCACCAGCTATTAACAAGAGACCCAATGGCACTGCTGACAACAGTTTCCTTGACGTTAAGAGGATCCGTGTGGGTGATAATAATCTTGCTATGGGCCAAGGAGGACATTGTGGTAACAATTGCCAAAACCAGTCAGTATTGGGGAGCGTGACAGTTAATCAGAGTTCTCAAAGGAAAGTCAACAGCCCAACAAGTAATGTGCATTCAAATGTGAATGGCATGTTTAATATGGCTCTCAAGGAGGTAAAGAAAGAGCCAGGAGAAACTCTCTCTTGTAGTAAGCATTTGGATGGTCACCCAACCCAGGGCAATGCTTTCACCCATCGATATGGGGAAGATATAGGAGAGCAGATGATGGACCCGGAACTCCAGGAGCTATTCAATGAACTGACAAATATTTCAGTGCCACCCATGAGCGATCTTGAGCTAGAAAACATGATCAATGCCACCATCAAACAAGATGAGCCATTTAACATTGACTTGGGTCAGCAGCTCCAGAGAGGGCCTCCCTTAAGATCTTCTTCCCTGCAGATGGATAAACTGGTGATCAAGCAAGAATATTCACCAGCTCTGAACCAAGGTCCTGTGGGTTCACCCCAAATGAGGCCGTCCTCCACAGGTCCATCCTTCACTATGCCTGGTGCTACCATGACCAGCTCATCCCCAATTTCTTCTGCACCTCAGACACAAACACCTCCATCTCAAGTGTCTTCAGTTCCCAACCGGCCGTTGGCCAGTTGGCAAGAAGTCTCTCATGCCCAGCAGCTGAAGCAGATAGCAGCTAACAGACAGCAACATGCCTTGATTCAGCAATGCCAGCAAAGCCAGACGCCATCTACCTGGCCTGCCCTGTCCTCTGCAGAGCCTTCGTCTGGATCATTTGCCCAGGAGAAGATCTCCAGCTCTTCTTTCCACCAACAGCAATTCAGCACGCAGAACTCTGGAATGTCAGGGGCCCCCATAAATGGGAATCACCCAAAAGGGATGAATAACTTCATGTATCGGTCAAACTCTATGTCCCAGGGCAACTCCATAAATATGATAATGCAACGGAAGCCTCAGGATCTCAACAGGGGTTATTTAAGCAACAACCAGATGCCGGGGGAGGAACCTCAGAGCAACATGAAGCCTTTGTTTCATTTTAACTCAGAGCAAACCAGCCAGCAGATGCCTTCAATTTTGGGTTCCCAAAACAAGCCTTCTATCCTGCACTACGCTCAGCAGCAGGCTCAGCCACAGTCTAACGCGATGGCTGTGCAACCGCAAACCCAGCAGCAGCAACAAGCCCAGCAGCCACCACAGCAATCGAGCCAGCCTCTTCAGAGGCCACCAAACATACCCTTAGCTTTGCAGCAGAAGATCATGCTCCAGAAAATGCTGCAGAATCAGGCCGTTTCAGGACTACAGTATCCTGTCTCACCACAGCATCAGCTGGTAAGTTGGTGGTTTTTGCCTCCTTAACAGACAATATCAGAGGATGATTTGTACAAGAATATAACATAATGTAACATAACATAACAAAACATAACATAACAAACATAAGAGGAGCCCTGCTGGATCGGGCCACAGCCTATCTAGTCCAGCATCCTATTTTACACAATGTCCCACCAATACCTTAAGGGCATTTCAAGCACAAGATGAAGGCAAAATCCTCACCTGTTCTCCACTCCATGCAAATGGCCTTGAGATTCATCCTGACTGTATCTCCAACCCAGATGGTACCTAGGCATCCATTCTAGTAGCTATCGACATGCCTGCCTTCCATGAATTTGTCCAATCTCTTTTTAAAGCCATTCAGGCTAGTGGCTTTCACCAGCCTCTCTGGTAATAAGTTGCACAGACTAATGACCCTATGGCTGCATTCCCACTGCACAATTTAGTCCTGATTTAAATCCGGATTTATTTGATCAGTGAGCTCCTTTTGGTGTGTTCCCACTCCCTAAAAAACCTGATTTAAATCTGCATTAAATTTTCCAGTGGGAACTTGGATGTGTCCTGACTGGGGGATCCTGCACATTCTGATGCACAGTTGGTACGTGGGTGTTACACCTAATGCCCGATACTTAGTAGCGGCAGCACATTACGCTGCTGCTATTGCGGATTTACCTGCGGCGGAATGATCAACCCTTGCTCAACAGTATCAGGAATAGTTCCCAGCTGAAGTGGCTTAGCTGTACTGGAACAAGGCCATCCACACTTTGGATGGCAGTTCTGGGACACCCCCAAACTGCTCCAAAGCTGTGGCAAGGGCTCTGAAGCTGCCCTGCACCGCAATGACGTGATTGTGAGGGTTCCAACAGCCAGAAACTAAAGTTCCTGGCCTTGAAGCCCCAGGGCAACCCATTTTGGCAGTGCAGTAGTTTGGTATACTACAAAACTTTGTTCTACTGCTAAAACAGAACAAGGTGTGTGGTCTTTTGAATGCCTCCCAGTTCCATTTTATGCCCCCCACCCCAGGCCATCGGTAGGTATCACAGTCAAGGTGCCCATTTTGGCTACTATGCTGAGTCAAGTGTGGTTGCAGCATGTTTGCAGGGCATGGGGCCTCTTCTGTTCTGCTCCATGGTGAGGAAAAGGGGCCGCAGAGGGGGTCTAGGCCTCAGGGCAGACATATACTGGCCTGTGCAAAAAAGGCCCTATGTTCTCCTGTGTTCATCACTGCTTACTTTTAGGAGACCAAGCTGTTAGTGAAATATAAACTATTTGGACTCAAGCGTCTCTGTCTTGGGCAGAGGTTGACAGTTAGCAAAGTTGCTTTGCATTATTTATTATCAGTCGTGAGATGCTAGCCTGGGTTTTGTTCGCTCACAAGGAGGTTATGTAAACCTACAAGACAAATAGGTTTGTTTTTGTTTATGGTGACAGTGATGTTGGTGTTGTAAGGAAGAGACAGTAACAATCAGTGGTGTCTGGCAGTCTCTAAGGCTGTGATTCGTGAAATCAGTTTTTGTCCACTTCGTTCCAAGTAAACTGTTGTTTTCTGAAACAAGTGTCACCTTAAAATAAGGCACCTCTAATCTGTATTTTCTCTCCCCCTCTCCAGGCAATTTTTTCCTCTTTATATCTTTCTTTTTGGCCCTTTCTACACCCATTGTAAATCTGGATTAAGGATCCTCTTAATCCAGAGGCTTTTTCGCACCAAGGCAAAGACGCCTTGGAACGCTTCCCCCCGAATGGGTTGAGAACACTTTCCCATTCACATGAGGGCAGGCAAGGAACGCTTTGCGAACTGTTCGCTTACCTGCTAGTGCAAACGGGAAAGTGTTCTCAACCCGTTCGGGGAGAAGACCCTCCCCTGGGCTGCTCCCATTGGCTCCTATGGATCCAGTGTGGGCAGCCTGGGAGCCTTCTTACCCTGGGTTCCTGCTCACTTCCAAATCCCAGATCGGACTCAGGGGGCAGGCAGGAACCCCAGCCAAAAGTCCCCAACCCATCCCCGGGGTCGTGCGCACGTGAACGGGCCTTACCTTCTCTTCCCGGCCTGATTCTGCTAGAATAGGCTGAGCCGTTCTGAGCATGCTCAAGGGGGTGGCCCCTCATTGGCCAGGCACCCGCACATGCTCAGATGTCCAGTTGAATGTCCAGTGCTCTGAAACTCGAACACGTGGAGAGCAAGTTGGGACGCTTGGGGGTGGCCTGGAATGGATCCGGCCGCCCCGCAAGAGCGAATGCTGCATCCCAACATGCTCTGCATGTGTTTGAAAACCCCTCGTGCGAAAAGCCTCAGATGATGGGCCACCCAGTCATACATGGATACAGATCAGGGAGGCCCTACCCCATTAATCCTGCTTGGTCTGCATAAACCAGAGCTAGATCTGGATTAAGAGGCTCTCAGTCCAGATCTCTTGTAGACCAAGGGCCTTGTTCTGGATCACAAGAGACATGAAGCTGGCGTACCTCCTTGATATAGAGCCACGGGGGGCTGCACTCAGTATTGCACCATACTCCACTTCTGAAAAATACTCTCAAGCCCTGCATGAACTTCGCAGCTCTAGGGAAGCATGGGGTGGATCCATGCTGTCAGTGCAGATGGTGCTGATCTGGCTGAAGCCTCCACACGATCTATATCAGTGGCTCCAGTTATTCTGAATCCACTGATCTGGATCAAATCTAGGTAAGTGTAGAAAAGTTCATTGGTGCTTTCTGTATTGCATGTTATTCTGAATTATACCCTGGAACTGAGACTTGCCAACTGCATGCTGGTGCAGATAGAATCTACTAGCAGGGTGCTGGGCCTCCTTTAATCCACACTAACATGCAGAAGGGAGGCCCATAGTCACCTTCTAGATCTGGACTAGTAGTAAATGCAGAAAGATGCCTTGAAAATGAGCTGAGTTCCAAGTACCATTTTATCTATTCTGAACCCTTCTGAATAGTTCTCCCATTTTTTTTTCAGTATTGGAACTAATGTGCCAGTAACTACAGGAAATACAGTTGTCTATTTCTTCAAGAGGTATTGGATCCAATTTGTAGGTGCTTTATGACCCCAGGGTGGCTTACAATAAGAATAAAACATATAGAAAGAAAATAATAATTAAAAATATCACCCCTCCATCCCTCCCACATCTACCCTCCCTCCCTAACAGGACAGCACCCTGAGGAAGCTATTTAGATGGGGAAACCCTGGTTGAAAAGATACGTTTTCACCAGGCGCCGAAAGGTATACAATGTAGGCATCTGGCAAACCTCAAGAGGGAGGCTGTTCCAAAGTCTAGGGGCTACCACGGAGAAGGCCCTCTTGTATGTCCCTATGCCTCGTACCTCTGCAAAAGAAGGAACTACAAGAAGGCCCTCACCTTGAGATCTCAGTGTACGGGCATGTCTATATGGGAGAAGGTACCCAGGGCCCAAGCCATTTAGGGCTTTAAACGTTAGTGTCAACACCTTAAATTGGGCTCAGACGCAAATACGTAACCAGTGCAGATCCTTTCAGGCCAGCATGGTACAAGTCCAGCCAGAGATTCCTGTCAGCAGATGAGCTGCTGCATTCCACACCAGTTCCAACTTCTGAACCGTTTTCAAGGGTAGCCCCATGTAGAGCTTATTACAGTTTTGTGATTTTCTCCAAATCTTTCCCCTCAAAGCTACCAACTTTTGGGTTAGCCACATCTACAACAGTGATGATGATGAAGATAATAAAGCTGACTTCTTCTTATTTACTAAGTATCTATGTTATCTTCCATTATTTAATTGCTGTTCCTAGAAAACCTTAAATATTTTCACATATGCCAAAACATTTCAGGAAATAAAATCAAACTATGTGGAAATGGGTCATATGCTTTTCTTGTTGTTGTTGTTGTTGTTGCTATTAATCATCCTTCTTAAAAGCTGGTAGATAGTTGGAATCTGAAAAGAATAGTTGATAACTTTTTCTGCTTTGGTTTCAAACATGCTGCAAGGCAAAGATTGCCTATTAGCTCCAGATGCCACAGTCACTTTTAAATGTGTGTAGGAGGTTTGTTCACAATTTTTTGCAAAGCGATGCTGCATTTGCCAGGCTATGTAAAAGGCTACAGACTCCACAAATTAGGCTGCACCATCACAGCAGGGGAAACAGGTGCCTGATGATCAACTTGGAGGCACAACAACTGCACACCTTTTCTTGCAGGTTTCCAAGTTCCCTGGTACTGAGTTTCCACCCTGTCCTATTAAGAGATACAAACGCCGCATCCCCCACTGCAAGCTTATATCGAATTCAATACGGGTTCAATCCTTGCAGACCCCACGTCAGTTTGGCTTAACACGCTTTCTGCATGTTAAATCGCCCCAAAGCGTTGTAAATGTTAACCCTCATTTCAGCAGGTCTCACTCCGGATCGTGTGCTTGAAACGTTTTACATTTTTTACTGTGTGGACAGTACCATTTTAAGGGATGAGAATCCATGTTTAGGGTTTCCCTCTCCCAATAGCTTGCTTCCAAAGACAGTGATTTCAGTGTAAAAGTCCACTTAACAGCGATCGCTACACTATAGCGATGGAACCACTTCACACCTGATAACAATGTTGCAATTTCCTGAAATAAAGTTCTGACCTTTAGAAAGGGAAAGGGAGGGAGGAAAGCATCTGAGGTTCTGTGTGAATGTTTAAAGCAAAGGGGCTTTAGTTGCCGCTGCTGAGCAATGGGGAGAGGAGGTGAAAGAATTGCTGGCTGCCCACTGCCATTTTTCCTCCATCCATGGAAGCGGCAGCCACCCAGCTAGGCTCCATGAAGGGGTCCCTTATGGGTGGCGTGTCCATGCCAGGAGGAAGACGGCAGGGCAGCCCCAAAAAGCAGCTTTTAGAAAGTAGCCACTTGAGTCCTCCCATGAGACACATACCCTACCTACAATCCTCAGAATCCGGATCAAACGCGATTAAGTTAAAAGTAATGGGAACAGGCAAATTCCCGTTTGCATCCGGTTCTATTATTTCGGTTTAGGGAAAGCGAAATAAGTTTGTAATGGGGATGTGGCCTCAAATGGCCACAGAAGTTACATATTATAAGAACATAGGAATCCCCTGCTGGATTAGACCAGACCCCATCTAGTCAAGCAACCTGTTTGACACAGTAGCTTACAGTTTGATTCTGATCATTCTTCAACAGAAAATGAAAGTTAAGCCATACTTTCTCCACACCTGTTAACCTTGGCTAGCAAGCAGGCTTTTACAGGTTTCAGATGACGGCCACTGAGACTGCCCATAGAAAAGCAAATGCTACATCAAGGCTAAACCTCTTTTCGTCCCTCCAAAGTTGCCAGCTTTCTTTTTTAGCTGCTGCTACACAAATTAAAATAGCAGGCTTTTGTTAAGCTGGCTTGGATTCCCAAGATCCAACAGGCCTTCAGCCTGCAGAACTCCAGAGATATGCTGGAGGAAAGAAAAAGAAGAAAGGATGAAGAAAAGGATATTCAAAGAGGGAAAAGAACACATTATTTACAAGAGTGAAAAATATGAATGACAGCCTTAAAATACATATGTGTCAAAACTTGCCAAGCTGAGCAGTCTTTTAAACCCAAATATCTAAAAACACTGATTTTGCAAGGTTTAGGTTCTGTGCTGCCATCTACTGCTACTGTTGTAAATTGTGCAGAAGAAAGTGAAAAATGAACATCTGGGGGGGGAGGGAGGGAAAGAAAGAAACAAGGATCTAAGTCTTAAAACTTTTTATCCTGTAAATTAATCTGGCTCCCTTTTAAAACAGAATCAGGCCAAAGTCTGTTTTAGCAGAAGAAAAGCCAAGGGGTTGTGCTAGATGACAAAGCATCCCTGCGCTCAGTTAGGACTTTGTGCCATAAAGATATTTCAGCCGCTATGTGTTTACTAAGCAGGGAGTTTATTTCATAGGGATTATTGGACAGACTTGGGTTGCCTCCAGACGACAGCCAAAATCCCACTAGGAAGTCGTAATGCAGAGTATTGTCCCTCTGGTGTTATCACTCACAAGATATAGGCTTCATCCAGACATCTCTTACTTAATCCACGTTATTTGGATAATCTGGAGTAAAGCACAGCCAGGGTCCTTCCAGACTAGTGGATAAAAATTCGCAGTTATATAAAAATTCACAGCATACCTGGCTGCAAAGTCACAATGCGTTGTCCCCACTCAAAATGGAGGTCCACAGCTTCCTCCTCAGCAGCTGCGAGACTTCCGTGGCGCACATAACATGGGATGGGGCAGCCAAGGGAAGCTGAGCTGCGGTCTCAGCTCTTGGTAGCTGTTTCTCGCTGTCCTGTCAGGACGGCGGGAAACTTGGAATATACCTGATGCTTGAGAGTGAATGCTCATAGTTCCGCAGTAAGAAAATTCGAAGTAGCGGCAGCATAATGCACCACCGCTATGAAGTATTGGGCATCTGGTGTGACACCCACATACTGACTGCACATTATCCCCCAGTCTGGACAAACCTTCGGACACATTTATTCTGGATTATCCAGCTAATGCAGATTGAGTAAATGCTGTCTTTGCAGGTTTTAGTGACATGCACATCAGGGTATTTGGCCAGCATGGGATACCTGGAAGTGTGTGTTGCCGCCACCTCACATGCATGCCATCTTCTTGGCTTCTGCACATGCACAGTGGCCAGAATGATGATGGCAGCTTTCCGCATAAGGTGCTATTTCAGGAAAACCTGCTACCAAAATGAGAATTTCTCACAATAAGCTATCGCGCATTTTAGAGGGAATACAGCGGAGCTGTGAAGGGGTTGCCACATTTAGGTGTGCCAATCCAACTGCAGCACAGACATAATGATGTTAAATTTTCCCTGTCTGGACAGGACCTTGGTTGGCAGCTTCTGAGAGCAGCATGCTCTCTCGCATTCTTGCCAAACACTGTGTTCCCTTGGCAACTAGGACCCCCTCCATACTAGCGAAATAAATCTGCAGTTTTAGGGAAAATCCGAAGCTTACCTGCTGCGAAGCAACATCCCGCTGTCTGGACTACAGCAGCCTGCCATAGCTTCCGCATCAGAAGCTGCCAAACGTTTGCCTTGCCGTGCGTGCCACGTGGGATGAGGCAGATAAAAGGAGTAGAGTATCCTTCCCTGTTCTCGTTGGCTCTTCCCGCAATTCTGCCCAGACCGGTGGAAAGATTCGAATTTTCTTAATAATGTGCAGGGAATGCTGTTATATCAGCATTAAGAACATGAGAACGTAAGAGAAGCCCTACTGGATCAGGCCACAGCCCATCTAATCCAGCATCCTGTTGCACTCAGTGGCCCACCAAATGCTCATGGGCATCTCAAGCAGAGACAAGGACAAACCTTTGCCTGCTCTTGAATCCCAGCAAATGGCCTTAGAAGCACCCCGCTCCCCCCCCCCAGCCTAAAAGACGCACCTAGGCATTCATTCTAGATACATCTGCCATCCATAAAGTAAGTTCACAGTAGTGTTGGTGTAATGCGATACCATTATGAAGTATCAGCCCTCGCATGTGACAGCTTGATCTTGGCTGTGTATTCCAGTGTTTAGACTTTCTCAGGCTAGGCCTTGAGAACTGGGAGATAAGGCTCTTCTTAGGGTTCTTAGAGTACTGCAAACTGCAGTCTTTCATTATCAGCTTAAATAGTGAACCTTTCTCTACCTTACTTCTGTCAATGTGTGAATCCTTTGGGCGGGCTATTCTGACGCATGGTACAGAGTTGTACCCCGGAGGCCATGCCTCTGGGGACCACCCTGGCTGCATGCCACCAGCACCTGGCCCACTCCCGGCTATGAAAATGATGCCAGGGAGCATGCCAACAAAAGACTGCATAACGCGGCCAAGCAGTGCTTGGAGGCTGGCACCATTTGCCTGGATTCCTAGCAACAGTCCTGGAAATGGTGGTGCAGTACAACAAATGCCCCAGCCTGCAACTTGGAACCAGGGAACAGATGTTCCCCACTGCGCTTACCTTCCAGGCCCCAGCTGTTTTATTTGGGTAAGGATGCATCCTCCGTGTTCTGCGCTAACTCGCAGAATGCATGGAAGCAGCTACTGAGAATATTTTTATTTAAAAGCTGAGGGGGGGGGGAAGCATGCTTGTTATGAAAAATGTTACAGTTCTCTGCAAAGAATGCATTGCATTTGATGACTTGCTGTATGTACACATCATTCTCATTTTGACCAGGAGCAATCATTCACTATTAATTTTCTGGCTCTAACTCCACACCATCCCACTGTACTCAAAGCATTAGGAGGCATGGATTTATCAGCGAATGCTGGTTAAATGAAGGTACAAGGCTTTGCCTCTGCCTAGGAGGGTCACGGTATCAGTCCAGGACAGAGAGGGAAGGTTTGGGGATAAGATTTGTGAACTTAATACCTCCTCCTTCAGCCCTAAGACTGAGAATAAAACTGAAGGAGATGTTTTGGCTCCTTAGACCATGGGCCAATGACTGGAATATTTTGTTATTAAATGTGCTCTTTGCTTCTTTCTTGCTAACACTGATATTTCCAAAAGAAGGACTACAGCAGCCTGCTGCAGCTTCCTTATCAGAGCTATCAAAGTTTGCATTGCCATGCGTATCTTGTGGGATGAGGCAGGCAATGGGAGTAAAGCATCCTTCCCTGTTCTCGTTGGCTCTTCTCGCAGTTCCGTCCAAACTGGCGGGAAGATATGAATTTTCTTAATAGCGCAGAGGGAATGCTGTTATTATCAGCATTAAGTAAATTCACAATAGTGTCGGTATAATGCGATGCCACTATGAAGTATCGGCCGTCATATGTGATGGCTTGATCTTGGCTGCGTGTTCCAATGCGCAGTATTAAGAAGTCTGGAAGCACCCTAGGTTAGTTGTTTAGAAATCCTCGGGCTAGGCCTTGAGAACTGGGAGGGCGAATCCCCATGGCAAGCTTATTTCGGATTCAATACGGGTTCAATCCTTGCAGACCCCACGTCAGTTTGGCTTAACACGCTTTCCGCATGTTAAATTGCCCCAAAGCGTTGTAAATGTTAACCCTCATTTCAACAGGTCTCACTCCGGATCGTGCGCTTGATACGTGTTACATTTTTTACTGTGGGGACCCTATCGTTTTAAGGGATGAGAATCCATGTTTAGGGTTTCCCTCTCCCAATAGCTTGCTTCCAAAGACAGTGATTTCAGTTTAAAAATCCAACCTTCACAGCATCCGCTACACTGTATCAATCCAAGCACTTCACACCTGATAACAATGTTGCAATTTTGAGCAATTCTACCTCTTTGGAGTTCTGACCTTTAAAGGGGAAAGGAAAGCAGGGGCAGGTTCTGGGAGATGTGTGAATGTTTAAAGCCTCCTTGCTTGAGTTGCCATTGCTGCTGTGTGCCCTGGGCAATGGGGAGAAGAGGGGAAAGAATTGCTGGCTGCCCGCTGCCAGTTTTCCTCCATCCAGGCAAGCGGCAGCCACCCAGCCAGGCTCAGTGAAGGGGTCCCTTATGGGTGGCGCATCCATGCCAGGAGGAAGAGGGCAGGGCAGTCCCGAAAAGCGGCTTTTAAAAAGTAGCCACTTGAGTCCCCCCTTGAGTCACGTACGCCACGTACGATCCTCAGAATCCGGATCGAACGTGATTAAGTTTAAAGTAACGGGAACTGGCAAATTCGCATTTGCATCCGGTTCTATTATTTTGGTTTAGGGAAACTGAATTAAGTTTATAATGGGGATGCGGCCGGAGATAAGGCTGTTCTTAGTGGTCTAGTGGTTAGGGAGCCGGACTCTTTATCTGGGAATACCAGGTTCAATTCCGCCCTCCCCCATGAAGCCAGCTGGGTGACCTTGGGCTACTCACTGCTCTCTTCTGAGCTCTCGCAGCCCCCACTGCCTCACAGGGGGTCTGTTATGGGGAGAATAGAAAAGCTTTGTCAGCCACTTTGAGTCCCCTTTAATGGGTGGGGAAAGTGTGGTAGAAAAGCCAGTTCTTCATTCCCATCAGCTCGTAATGTCTACAAGAAGCTGGTCTTTACAAAAGCTGTGAAACATTTCTCTGCAAAATGTCAATAACCTAATCAAAGCCTTTGCTAACACTTCCATTAAATTTCTCTTACGGCAACAGGAACTTCCCAAATTTCGCCTTGAATTTATGCTTCAATCAAGGTCCAGTAGCACTGGGGGACAGCAGCATGCAGGTTAAATTTCACAGTCCAGACATTATTGGATTAGCACTCTCAGTGTCGCTGTCAGGAGGTTATTATGGCTGTAGATGGTGGTAGGGTGTTGCAGTCCCATCAAATACACACTACAACTGTTTTCTCATTAAGGATTTGCCTGGTAGCCACAGATAATAAGGGATTCTGTGCATGTATGTGAGCAGGCATGGCAATGAAGTAACAGAATGTCCCATCACCCTTCTGTGTCCAGGACAGATACCAACAGGAGAAACTTTCTCTCCCCACCACCACCACCTCTGTCCCAACCAAAGAATTTAGCATTCTGTTTATGGAAACAGGAAGTTGGCCGCTGCGCCTCTTCTGCGAGATCCCAGAAAGCTAGCTAAATGTTTGCAGGGCAATAATTATAGTGAGCTTATTTACAAAGCTGCATTGCAAGGACATTTATATTTTCTCAAATGATACCCCTTTACTTAACGCCAGCACTAATATTAGGAACGGTGTCTGGATTAGCATGAAATACCGACTTCTTAATACAGTCCTTTCTACTTAGTACTGATCCAGATTAAGGAGCCTCCTCTGCCATGCATTAATGCAGATCAAGGAGGCCCCTGCTCACCCAGCTCCATCTGCACTGGACAGAACTAGATTAAAGAGGCACTTAATCTGAATCTGCTGTGGGCCCATTTAATCAAGTTCACAAAAGAAACAAAAAGTCATATACTGGAACACTAGAGGCATGCATAACCTCTGGAGTGAGCCAGTTTGTTCTAGTAGTTAAGGAGCCAAACTCTTATCTGGAAATACCGGGTTCGATTCCGCCCTCCCCCATGAAGCCAGCAGGATGACCTTGGCCTAGTCACAGCTCTCTTCTGAGCTCTCACAGTCCCACCTATCTCACAGGGTGTCTGTTGTGGGGAGAAGAACAAAAGGTTTGTCAGTCGCTTTGAGTCCCCTTAAATGGGTGAGAAAAGTGGGGTAGAAAAGCCGCCTACGACTACTACTACTACTACTACTACTACTACTACTCGTTCTTCTGTGTTCAGGGCTCCTTGGGGGTGCTCTTCAGCAGTGTACCATAGCACATCACCCAAAAAGGACTTCCCTTGGCTCTGAGTTTGGGGTTGGGGCAGCTGCGAAGCTCACCAGTGCTTTGCAGCTGTGGGGAGACATGGGCCCTTTCCGCACTAGGCCTTATTTCAGATTATATCTCAGGATGGGGACCGACCATCTGCATGCCAGTGCAAACTATGGTAGGCCCTGGTATGGCCTACCATAGATAGGACCAGCATGAATATGGCTGGTCCCTATCCTGAGATATAATCCCGATTAAGGCCCAGTGCGGAAAGGGCCATGGACAGATCAGCACTGTCAGTGCAGATGGTGCTGGTGCAGTCCAGTGATCTGGATCAATGGGACTGGTTATTCATGACCCACTACAGGTGAGTGCAGAAATGGCCTAAGTCCAATTTCCCAGCTCCCTCCCTCTGTCATCTTGCCCCAAACTACACAAAGCGTGCTCACACTTGTGGCTTTTCAATATACCGTACTTGATTGGTCTCATGGACATTTGCATTCTACATGTGCATTATTTGCAATCTTGGTAACTGAATGGTAAAATTACTGAATCATCGCACAGATGTTCTACAGAAGAAAGTTCTCCTTTTGTCCCCTCAAAAAGTTGTATGTGGCGAGAGACGTACCACAGGGAAGAGGCAATTTAGGATACAGCGTGAGTTATCGAACGTAAGTTGGATGAGAGCAAGAGAATACCAGAAGAAGGTTTACCATTGCTTCATTGACTGCTGGATTCGTGCAGCGTTCAGGAGTTGAAAACCTAACACTGGTTATTCATGAACCACTGTGGAACCCGTGGAACCTAACACCAACATATCACGTTAATCATTCACAGGGTTTAAAAAAAACCCTCTTGAAGTCAAACATATTATCAGTATCACTTGCAATCACTTCATTTGTCACTAACCCAGCTCCCCTAGAAGGACACCCCCATAGAATTCAGAACAAGTCAGAAGCTATTAGTGACCCATTAGCTGTTGGATTTGCACATTAAAAGTTAATTAATGTCACGTAGAAAAGGGGGAGCAATTAAAGAAAGTGAAATGTTTCCTCTCAGGAGAGGTGTCTATGACAAGTAGAGTCCTGGTTTTGCAGTGCTGAGATCAAAAGAATGCAGAGCTAATGAATCACTTTATTCATCTCCAGAGTGCTATGTTTGGACTATGTTTAAAGGAAAATAAAATAGAAACTACCCCATGATGTATAGGCATATCTTAATTAGAGAACATAGGCTTCAAATCTGGAAGGCCATGTAATAATCTTGAACAATAACATGTCCCTTGGTTTCACAGGATGTGCTAAATTTAACCACTCAAAGCCAGGGCCTTTTTGCACTCGGTGAAAAGGGATACTCCAAGTATGCTTCCAGATGGAACATATGCGTTGTATGGAAACACTTTTATGCTAGGGGCATCTCTGCACATGCCAGAGTGCCCTGTGGCCAGGATAGCTGTGAAGCGTGCATGGCTTTTGCTGTGTTGAGGTGGATGCTGTCAAATGGCAGCGTTTGCACTGACACTGCTGCAGGATAAGTTCCAGGTAGGTTTGGGACGTGACTGGCGTTCGCAATGCGAATGCCGGCTACTATCGCTATACCGAACCTGTGTGGCGCATGGAGCATATTTGCATTTACTGCTTAGGAGAACTCTGGGAACCCTGCTGCACCCAGCACCACATTTCCTGAAATAATTACTGTTCTAGGGTGGCAGCTGCTGGGATAAGTTTGAAGGAAGTCTGGGAAGGGTGACGCAAGTACAGTTAGCGCCACATTGTCCCATTATTGGGCCTATAGTGCCATACAGGCATGTTGCCACCATTGGCGTGGTTCTTCAATTGATGCCATAATGGAAAGAAGCAAAGGTGTGAAAAGGCCCATTGTCGGTGTGAAAAGGCCCTTCACATATCCTTAGGTTGGTTGTTACGTTTTTGTGTAGTTTGTTTTAGTTTTATTCAGTGCTGTGGGTTTGATGTTTTTTTGGGTTACTATCTAGGTCAGCCTATTACTTCTAGGAGTTTCTGTTGTTAGCCACTTCAGGTTGCTTTTGAAGCAAGTCGAATAAAAATGAATGAATAAATGACTGCCTTACAGAATAAATAAATATGCCCGGGTAAGAAATTAGTCTTTGGTAAGTGCCTAAAAGCAATAATTGATGGTCCCTTGTGAATAGGAGAAAAGACGGCATTCTGTATAGGGGTGGTTCACACAGGTACCAGAAGTCCCTCTGTTGGTCATAATATGCAAGGCCACAGAAGTAATGGTGGTAGCCATGGAGATTCAAACACATTTTTAAAACCCTACTCTTCAGCCCAAATACATTAGTCTATAAGACCATCTGGGCCATCATGCAACCTTTGAAAAATAATGAAAAGGGGAAAGGAGTAAAACAAGCTGAGGTGATTCTTTAAGGGTAATATTAAGGGTACAGTGATGAATAATAATTGAAATTAATAAAAAAAACAAAGATAAATAAATTAATGAGATGAAATGTTAAATGAAATAAGACAAATATTCCTCCCACAATGGGTCATTTGTACCTGGTCTTAGTGACATGAATTCTAGTTTTTGAGCACACAGTATCTCTCAATGTTAATAGTTCTCCTGTGCGCACATTTTTAATTAAAGGGCCTTTTACAAGGTTTCTGAATGTTTCTACATAGAAGGCCTATTCATCAATCTTTCAGGAAGTTGCAACAAAGATGGTGATTGATGCATCTGTATCGTTTCTTTAGGGTGTCTGTTTATGATGTGATAAAAACTAGGGAGGCCGGGCACCCTACGTTACAGTGGATAGTGCTCCGTTTTGGAGGACTTTTGAACAGCCATCACCTTCTGTACCATCACATTGGATCCACCACTGTAGAAGACCTGTGGAAAACTAAATGATTACAATAGTGTGGGTACTTCCAGACGTAAATTTAAAATGTGAAGCTTTCTTACAGCAAAGTAAAGGAGCTCTACAGGGAGAATAGAACGTCCCCCACATTCTCCCAATCCTCCGAAGCAGCAGGGAGGGCTCTTCCGACCTTGTGGTCAGCAGCCCATTCCTCTCTGAGAGGCCTTCTGCTTCTGGGGTAAGGGCGAACTCTTGTGAGGGAAAGGAAACTGTGCAGCCAGTGCTGATGTAAGTAGCATTTGTTTTTACTTCACAGTATTGGACTTTACTTTGCAGGGAGTGTGGAGCATTGTAAAATTTGTCTGACAAGTATTTCTCCTTTCTGGATGCAGCCTGAGACCGTTATTCGATCCGTTAGCGTTTACTGTAGAAGATTGGTTAAAGAAATGGTTAGATTTGGAGAAAATGCATAAATTGACCTTCTTAATTAGAGAAAGATCACTGATATCATATTTGAAGGAAATTGGAGAATTATGAAGACAATACAAATACCCCCCGAAAGAAGGCAAGGGCAAACCTCTTCTGTACGTACTGTTGTGAAGAAAATTACACAATCATGTCAACATAGGCCGTGTCTTCACTCACTTTGTTGGGCACCTCCACAAGCCGTCTGAGATGTCACATTTCCATTTTTGGCAGCATAAGATGCCTGCTGGAGAGTTCAACACCTGACTGTGTTGGATGGAGGCAAGGTGCAGAACAGTGCTTAAGGAGCAAGCCCCTTGACCATGGTGTCTTCTGTTGCCCTCTTGGACTGAAAAGGAGACGTGGAAGTGCCTGGTGACGTGGAGGAGGACATTTCTGTGGAGTTACTTGCCTTAGGTTCCTGCCATGCTGGATCTTGAGACAAGGCAATGGTGACAAAGGATGTAGTTTGACACCCCTTATCCTAGATTTGGATCACTTCAATCAGGGGCCCATAAAAGAGAACATTGCGCTGTCTAATATATTCACACTTCACCTTCCCTGGGAAAAGTTGACAAAGTCGTGGAATGGTTTGGGCGTCTATACTTCAGGACCCTCAAACTATTCAAAATTTAGCTGGCTAAGTGCAAATAACCTACATTGAGGAAGTGATCATGGTTCCGCACCAACACTACCAATGCTCATGAGTGGCGATGTTGCTGCAGTGACCAGGCGATCCAGGGCACAACCTTGTCTGCATCTGTGCCACGCAGCCACATGGTCCATTGGAACCTCTTCCACCCAGCCGGTTGGGCAACAGGGTTCATGACTGCACAGCCAAATATATTGCAGTATAAGGACTTGCCATCTGCATTCTTGTGAGACCATGGCTGGTGCAGACTGGGACCTGTCATAGTCTGCACCAGCATGCAGATGGCAGGTCTCCATTCTGGGATAAATCTGGAATAGGTCTCAGTTCAGAAAGGGCCATAAATCTGCACTAGCATATATATGGACAGCAGGTCCCTATTCCAGGATATATTCCAAAATAAGGCCCAATACAACAAGGACCGTTGATTTCAGCAGATAAGACTAGCAAGTGAGCGTCGAAGGCGTTGTCAGCAAAACTTAGGAATGAGTAAGTAGAGGCTGAATCAAACGCCTAACCAGGACAGTAGATTCCTTGCATCAGGAGGGGTTGAGAGAAAACAACCTTGCCATTTCTGGGTGCATTTGTAATCCCACCAGCCTCTGATAAATAAGAAATGTGGAAGGACCGTGCAGCCAAATCCAGGATCTAACAATGCAGTATAAAGACACAGCTGGCTGATTCAGCACTGTTTTTCTTTTTAACTCTTCGAATGCACCACCCAACCAGGGTATTGAAGAAGAGGGAGGTGCAGATGGCTGTGAACATTTCTTTGCTCTGTTATGAGATGGCTTTTCTTCTTTCAGAGGAGGAAAGCCTGTGAGGAAATGAGCAGAATGTATGAGAATGTGGCCATCGAATGCTGAATTGGGGTGTGTAAAAACTGTGCTTCCTTCCATGGGAATGGGAATCGTCTGCCAAAATGGGATGCCTGACTTTCCCCTGGGGACTGAATCGGACCTCTGATTGGATACAATGACTGTGAGAAGTTCGAGCCGGCAGCGGCAAAAGATGTGAATCTATGTCAGTATGTGAAAAAGAAGGGGTTGCCCTTTTTAACTGTGAATCTGGCTCAGATAGACATCAGCTTGATGGCAGTATTTATACCCTAAGCCAAAATCCAGCATTTGCAAAAACAGGCCAATTTTTCCATTATTCTCAGAGTTTATTTTAACTGCCATCCATTAAGGGCTAGTTCAGTTATGGCCTTGCTGCTCCCAAAGCATCAGAGATATACTTTTTATTTTGTGACTGTGTCTGTGTGTGTGTGTGTGTGTGCTTTTAATGCAATACAGAGAAAAGAGTTGAAAATAACTCCAATGAAGTTGTTGTAATAATGACAGCCAAAAGAAAAAATAAATACGACAATGGAAATTAGGGATGAGCAAAAAATGTTCATCACCTTCGCAATTCATACGGGTTGTGAAGGTTCTAAACTTCACCTTCGAATGCAATATTAGCTGTATTCAAAGACACCTTTGAATGCAGAGCAAAAGAACATAAGAACATAAGAGAAGCCCTGCTGGATCAGGCTACAGCCCATCTAGGCCAACGTCCCGTCACACACGGTGGCCCACCAAACACTCACGGGCATCTCAAGCAGAGACAAGGACAAACTTTTGCCTGCTCTCGAATCCCAGCAAATGGCCTTAGAAGCGTCCTGCTCCCCACCCACCCCCCAAGCTTTTGTGCCTTCATTCAAAGCTTCAGAACCAATCTGGAGCGGATTCAGGGGCCTGACTGGTGTTGACAGGGATTCAAAGCAAATTCAAAGCCTAGCAAACTTGTAGTGTCTCCATTCACACAAATGCATAGTTCTGTATCATTTGGCTTGACATGAAGCAAATAGGAAAAAAGAATAATGCAATTCCCTTAGTGAAAATCAGTATGAATCACATGAATGCCATGGCCACACTTTCACTTTAAACCTTCTTCAGCCCATCTTCAAGTATGACTGCTCCTGCTCACACCTTTTCATTTCTATCCATTTCATTTGTGGACTTTCCACCCTCCATTTTGACTTTCCTGAACCGAAAGCCCACAAATAAAATGGGTGGAAATGAAAAGGTCTGAGCAGTCAGGTCTGAAGATGGACTGAAGGTTTAAAGTGAAGGTGTGACCATGCCCAAAATGTACACATGCAACATCTGGATGGATACCTTCTCCTGGTCCAGAGCACTTGGCCCCCATGCCCTTCCCCATGCTAACTTTGAGGTTTCTGTCTGGGCTTACTGAGCAGGACTCCAGAAATGGCTCCTGAGTCAGGCATTTCTGGACTCTCACTAAATGTCTCTCGGCTCTAGAGTGGAAGATAGGCCAGTCTTTCTGCCAACTTTCTTCAATATGGTGGTGGTAGGAGTGAACCTGGCCTATACCAGCTTTACAGAGCATCTTTTTCTGCTTTGAAAATAAAGTACTCTAGAAGAAGTTTGGCCATATCATGGATTCAGGCCACCATAGCACTCCAGGGGTGTTTTCACACTTCCCTTCCTGTCCACTGGACAGGAAAGGAGCATGATGACCCAATGATAGGAGCACTAGGTAACGACAGCCTAAACCCTGTGCAATCAGCCACTCACTTGTGACCGATCCTGGGGCCAGTCCTCTTCTGGGCGCCACCATTTTGGTTGCAGTGCTCTCTGTGACTGCACATGCATTAGCACTGTTGTCATGATGTCGCCGTCACTCTGCACACACATAGTCGCAGTCACGTCTATGGTTGTCTGAGGTGCCAGCATGTTTGCCTTGCACCTCAGACAGCCCCAGAGCACCGGAAGAGGTGCTCCAGGCTGCTGCCTGAATGCACCAGGTAAGCTTTTGGTCAACGTTGGTAAAGGTGTGGAGCAAATTGTGCTCCACACCTAATCAACAATTAGGCAGCTTCTGGGCAGGCAGGGGGCACTTGGAGGCTGCAGTAGCCTCCTCTAAGTATGGATGCCCTTCCTTAGAAGTTCCCTAATTGTTGACTACCGACTGTACTGCGAATAGGCCCCAGGTCATTCCATCTTTTGGTGCAGCCCTTTTGGTTCAGGACGTGTACAGCCCTTTACAAAACTAGTGTTAAAAGCAGAGGGAGTTGGACTGATTCTTGACAAAATGTAGACAATTGCTGTGTTGAATAAACCTTTACGTGCAGAAGTTCCAAGAAAGGATATTCAAAAATTCACTTCATAAGGAATTCTTTTTTCTTACAAATTGCTCAAAGGGGACCAGGACTTACCTCCAAACCCTGGTTTCTCTATGGCTTCCAGAGCCTCCTTGGGGTGTAAGCAATCCTCTGGCAAAAGATGCAGGAACTCCCCTCTCCCTGAAACATGGCCATCACCATTATCCTCTTACCTGTAGGCAGGACTGCATTGTATGCAAGCCCAGCATCATAATGTAGACAATGTGCTTGCCCACAGTGCAGCCATACCCATGAAGAGCCAGATAATGGTGGCAGACACATTTCAGAGAGTCCCTTGCCTACCACTGTAATCTGAATTTGTTTGCTTGCCTTTATTTGAACCATCCTAGGAAATTGCCCCAGGCAGCCTGTGTAGCAGGAACCATGGTCCCTGAGCATGCCTTCGCACCCCAAAACCCCGTCCCTGCTGGTACGGACCGAGCAAAGTCACAGGAGATCCACGTGGATATTTTGTGGTTTATTAAAAGAAAAATTGCAAAGCTTGAGCAAAAGTGCAAAATAAAGAATCTTCAGCAAAAAAAGAATAAGTCCTTCATGCATCCGCATGAGGTACAGCCTTAGTTACATCAGCAGTTCACAAGTCTCTTGGTAGCATAGCAAAATAAACGAAGCATAGAGCAGGTACAGAGTACAGACAACAGAATCAGAGTTCAAACCAGCATAGTAGCTAGATAGGAATACTAGAAGACTTCTTACAAGTTCATACAGTAACATTATATTCTTTACTCACTTTACAACACGTGACACGTACAAGCCAATAGCGATATACAAGCTGAGACTATTCTAGCAAAGTTAACTGTTTTGAGAAAACGGCCTTTGGCCTCAATTGGATTCACAGTTCCCAATTAGGCTTATCTTGGCCTTGAACACAGGTGTTTGTGGGGGTGGCAGAACTTAAAGCAGAAACTTCTACTTTGAGATTTTTCTTACAAGCTAGGATCTACTGGAAAATTCCAATAAGGCTACAGTTTGGTTCTTTTATATTTACACACAGACAGGAAGGTTTTAAGGCTGTTAGCACCCTATAATGATCAGAGGTCAGAATCCAGGCCCTTGGACAACCTAGGGGACCCCATGAAAGCAGCCCCCAGATCACCTGGAAGAGGTGGTTTAAAACACCCTCCATCTCTCCCCTTACTTTTCCACCTGATTAAAGTGCTGTCAGCTGAACGAGGGCATATGAGGAATGCAGTACATTCCTTGCTGCATACTCAACCACAGAGGAGGCCCCCAGGGAGACAAAAATGCAAGGCAAAAATGCATTGCCTTGCCCCAGATAAAGCCTGCATCTTAGGGAGGCTTCTCTGCCCAGGACTGCACATCAATCATTCCCCTGATTGCAAAGATCTCTGGACGTGCCACCATGCAAGGAGATGCATTCAGAGTTCCTTGTCCCTCACATACAGTGACCCACCTGGGAGCTTTGGATGAAGTGTAGGATACAAATGAAATGAAATGAATCAATGAATGAATAAATGAAAAAAGGAGCAGAATGTGGACATCTCCAGGGGGAGATGTCTAGCATCCTCTCCTTGAAGGCACCCCAAGATCAAGCTCCAGAAGCCAAGGCTGTGGATTCAGACATGAGAGTTAAAGAATTACTCTTCGCCCATCCAAATCCTTCCCCAGAAATGCACTGTGAACCCAAGAGGCAGCATGAAGCCAGCTTGCCTCACCACCATTCAGCATCCACAGCATTTGGGGGCTCATTTGAGTTGTTAATTCGACAACGACTTGAAGGCAACAAGTTTCTTATCTCTTACTTAAAGAGGTGCGACCAGTGATCAAGAGTGCAAAGTGAAATGACTTCAGTATTGTTATTGCTAGCTTGGCCGTCAAGATCCATAAAGTGCTAGTAGATGAAAAACACAGGACCTTGTGCAGACCAGCTATCTGGCTAGCGAGTGAGATTATCATCCCAGCAGAAATCAGGGAATGAGGATAATAAGAGAGCAAAGATGATTGATTGGTTGGTTGGTTGATTTACATTTATATCCTGCACTGCACCACTTGATCTCAGAAGCGTGGAGGTGTTACAATTGCAGGGGATGCTGGTGAGAGGACGTGTGGTCTATCCAAATGCCTTAGGGGCAACTTGCTGGATTTTCTATCAGGGTTTGCTTCCTTAACCTTTCTTTTTACCATGGCACTCAAGCTATTTTACTCATGGCTGGGGAGAGCCAATGAGTTTCTATGGCAGAGCAGGGATTTGAATGGAGGTACTCTTGGGTTGTATCCTCCTAGTACTCTAAACTGCTGAACTAATTGTCTTTGATGGGTTTTGAACTTCATGTTAGCAGATCACCTTCTGAGGCCCCAGTTCACGGTGGCTGCCTCCATAGAGCAGCCTGATACATCAATAACAAACAATAATGTGGGGTATTGCTCCCTTGGTTCCTGGTCTAACAGGACTGGCCCCAGCACTGTCCTTGCACATTTTGGTCACATGCAGTCCAGGTAATTCAGCTGCCATCAGATTCCCAGATGTGCATGCGACCACCTCCACACATACATGATCAGCTGTTTCAACCTCGACACATGTGTGCTGGATGGCGCTCCAGTTGCTGTTTTGTCCAGAATATCAAGTCCATTGCTGAAAAGCACTATTGGTGAAAAACCCACAACCAGTGCTGGGTTTTCCAGCAACAGTTAAAAGTGCTGTTTATGGGCGAAAAAGCAGGACTGTGGTGGGGTTGTCTATGATATATGAGGCGAGCTCACCATTTATTTACTTATTTAAAATTATCCATAATTAAATCTCTCTCTCTCTCTCTCTCAGTAAAGACTGCAGACAGGCAACCAGTGGTATTACAGAGTTTCAGAGATGGCGATGCAGTGGCCAGGCTGACACAATAATTCTTAAGAAATTTTGTGCATGTGTAATTTAAAGCCAGAGGTTGCTTTTCAGCTGTTTTGAAGCCTGGTTGTTAAGACCACATTTTGTTTTTTCAGATTGAACCTTTGTAATCAGAAGTAAGGGCTGCTGAGTTCAAAGGGATTTAAGTCTCATGGGAAACTGCAACTGTTCAGCTCAGTGTTGCACAGAATTGCATATGAATTGGGTACTGCTGAATTTGCTCAAGTTAATGGTCACCCTCAAATAATGTCTGCCCTCCAAACCATATTTAAAACCCTGAAACTTCCCCTTGTTAAACCAAGTGATGGATGCTTCTTTTCTTAAAACAAAACAAAAAAGAAGCAGGAAAATGTAATAATATGAGCCAATGCACTATTTCTTTCTTTGTTACTTTATAAGTCTACCCTACCCTCAGGGCAGGTCGCAATAAAATTACTATAAATGCCATAAAATCCTCAGCCTGTTGCTTCTCTCCCACACACCCCTCAGGCAAGATGGTGGCGGCTGAAGGAAGGAGGGGCCACCACCCGGAGAAACCTACAGTCTCTTCTCCCCTCCTCTGAAGCAAGACTTGCCCATGCCCTGGGATTTGCCAGTGAGGCCATCTTGAAGGTCCACCACCACCTTCAGTAGTTAGGTGGATGGCAAGGTGGTTGTAGTCTCCAGGTTATGGAATGATCTCCTTTCTGAGGTACATCAGGCACCTTCATTGTCTATAGGTGCCTCCAGAAAGGAACAGAAACTGTGCAGCTTTCTGCTCTTTGGAGTTAAGGAGCTTTGCACATAGAACAGTAGGTCTCAAATGGTTCTCCCAATGTTTTGAAGCAGCAGGCAGGCAAACCCTCCTTTTCTGGGAGGCCCACGTTGCCTGGTGAGGGCAAACTCTCATGAGATTTTGTGAGATCTCGCCCAAACACCAGGAAGAGGGAAATCCAAAGCCAATGCTGGGCAAGTTGCAGTTTTTAAATGCGCAGCATGAGGCTTAGGGACTCCAGAGTGTTCTAAAAGCCATGTGGCTCTTTGACAGCAGCTCCAAAGCCCCTGCAAAGTATACATCCTGTCTGGACGCATCCCATGTTCAGATGACCAGTTGTCATGCCCCGTCCTGCCAGTCCACTTTCCTCTGTTTCAGTGGCACAACAGTCTGGGCAGCAACTGGGGCACAGCACAGCGGACATTGAGAGCCAGGGGCTAGTTTTGGGGGAGCACACAGACAGTTCTGGGGACAAGAGCTCAAGACACTCGGCCCCAAGAGTGCCCCTTGTGACGGTTTCTGGCTTTGCAGGCTACTAGCTAGCTGCAATAGCCAGCCTTGTTGCAAAGCTTGTTGCAAACCCAGGATTTTGGCTGCAAAAAGAGCGGGAAATCCTGTGCGGGCCCTGTTGCAGTGATTGGCTGGAGTAAGGTTTTGGAGGGAAAAGCTGTCCGGGGATCTGAGTGCTGGAGGGGCTAGAGAAGGAGTTCCCACCAATCAGGCTGGAGGGACAGCAACCTCTGTTAGGAGTCTCCAGCAGCATTTTATTGCGGCTAGAGCCAATCAGGATCAGGGGTGTGTGTATAAATGAACACAGAGTACAGCAGAGAATGTCTTCATGCTGGGACAAGAGCTGAAAGGAGAAGAGCTGAACCTGAAGGAGCCAGACCAGTAGTTGACCAGGGGTCTTCGTGCTGGGACTGAGGCTGAAGGGAACAGAAGAGCTGAATCCTGAGGGAGCTGGACCAGTAGCTGACCATTGGTCTTTTGGGCTGAGTGATTTCTGAAGGAGGCAATCGGGTGGATTGTGGCTCTGAGGGAGACTTCACTAGCAACTGACCAGGCTGGATGATCGGACAAGCAAGGACGGACTGGGCCTTGTGATCATCTAGGGCCACGTTCTGGTACACTGGCTTGGCTTGAGCTGTGGCAGAAGCAAGTCAGGAGGGAGGAGGAACGTGTGGAGGCTTGTCTTTTAAAAGGTGAACTATTTTCCTGTAGAGGAAAGGGTTAGCTCCTAGCTTTAAGAGACTTGCAAATTTAAACTAACAACTACCTGAACCTTATTATCTTCTAGTATTGCTTGTGTGTAATAATAAACTTGTTTTAGTTTACTGTTGAAACGCTTGCTACCAGTGTTTTGTGTCCACACTGTAGTATTCACTTGGCCGTTGCACGAACCCAGCATCCTAACAGGGCCAAACCACTCCTAGTGAGGGCAGGCACTCTCTGGATCGCTGGGCATCGTGGCAATTTGGTGGCAGCTCGGGACGAATCTTGATTCAGTCCGCTTTGGCCAGAATACTACAGTAGCAAGCAATACTGTGTGTGATTGAGAAGGGCAGCCAGAGTTGGCTCCTTAGTGAATGAGTCTGGTGTCTGGACACAGAGCCCTACGGTAGTGCCTGTGGGTCAGAACTCCTCCATCCCTGAAGTGTGAGTGTGCTTGACATCAGGGAGGGCTAGCAGGCACAGGTCCTGAGGTAAACGCTTATGGTATTTTGTAAGGACCTGGTGTGCTGTGAGCCCTAGCATTTGGATGAGCCTAGCCACAGAATAGTGGGGTCAGTAGGTTTGGTGGCCGGAGGTAATTGCTTTGGGTAAAACGTACGGTCACCAGCCGGGCGCTGAACCACGTGGCTACGCCCAAATAAGCCTGGTTCCGGAGGTAAACTGCCTGGGTAAAGTACGGAACCAGGGAGGGAATTACGTTCCCTGAGTGTTGGCTACAAATAGCAGCAGCCAGCACGGTAGATCAAGTGGTGGGGAGTCCCACACTTGATGCTAACTAGGAGAGGGGTTAAAGCTGTTCCAAAGGGTCTAGGGGGACTGCCAGCTAAGAGTGTTAGCAGCAAGCGGTCCAGAACCAGACCAGGGGAAGCTGTTATGGAGTCTGTGGTGGAACAGGAAGTTTCAACCCCAGAGCCAAGCGTGGGTGCAGGCACAGGGACTCCTGAAGCTGTGCCAGGAGTGGCACAGGACAAGGGGCTCACTGAGCTCAAACTGAGGCTTGAATATGAGTTGGAGATGAAAAAAATGGAACGGGCAGAAAGGGAAATGCAGTTTAAAAGACTGAAAATGCTGATAACTGGAATTGCATGCTTAGCAAAAGGAGTCCTAAAGAGCCTGGGACTCCAAATCCTTCTGTGGATGAACCATGTGAGTGGTGAGTTGCAGTCATCGCTGGAAGGGATCCAGGAAGCTGGTGCCAGGTCGGAAGGGCCAAGGACTGCAGCATCCAACGCCAGGACAAGGGAGGCCAACTGGACGGCATCTCCAGGCAACCGGGTCAGCAAGGAGCCAGATCCCACAGCGGGACCCCGACCAGATGGGACCAGAAAAGAACCAGACTGATTTTGGACTCAGTACACTATTTGAGTGACTTTGGGGCGCTGTGTTGAGTTATAATATAGTTAGTTAAGGAAAATCTGTTACAGAGTGTGTTTATTAGATAGATTTATGTTTAGTTACGCTCCTCCTTGGGAGACAAATGTCCATGGGACAGTTGTGCCCCAGGTACATTTGTCTTTTTTGGGGAAGGGAGGGGTTGTGATGGTTTCTGGCTTTGCAGGCTACTAGCTAGCCGCAATAGCCAGCCTTGTTGCAAAGCTTGTTGCAAACCCAGGATTTTGGCTGCAAAAAGAGCGGGAAATCCTGTGCGGGCCCTGTTGCAGTGATTGGCTGGAGTAAGGTTTTGGAGGGAAAAGCTGTCCGGGGATCTGAGTGCTGGAGGGGCTAGAGAAGGAGTTCCCACCAATCAGGCTGGAGGGACAGCAACCTCTGTTAGGAGTCTCCAGCAGCATTTTATTGCGGCTAGAGCCAATCAGGATCAGGGGTGTGTGTATAAATGAACACAGAGTACAGCAGAGAATGTCTTCATGCTGGGACAAGAGCTGAAAGGAGAAGAAGAGCTGAACCTGAAGGAGCCAGACCAGTAGTTGACCAGGGGTCTTCGTGCTGGGACTGAGGCTGAAGGGAACAGAAGAGCTGAATCCTGAGGGAGCTGGACCAGTAGCTGACCATTGGTCTTTTGGGCTGAGTGATTTCTGAAGGAGGCAATCGGGTGGATTGTGGCTCTGAGGGAGACTTCACTAGCAACTGACCAGGCTGGATGATCGGACAAGCAAGGACGGACTGGGCCTTGTGATCATCTAGGGCCACGTTCTGGTACACTGGCTTGGCTTGAGCTGTGGCAGAAGCAAGTCAGGAGGGAGGAGGAACGTGTGGAGGCTTGTCTTTTAAAAGGTGAACTATTTTCCTGTAGAGGAAAGGGTTAGCTCCTAGCTTTAAGAGACTTGCAAATTTAAACTAACAACTACCTGAACCTTATTATCTTCTAGTATTGCTTGTGTGTAATAATAAACTTGTTTTAGTTTACTGTTGAAACGCTTGCTACCAGTGTTTTGTGTCCACACTGTAGTATTCACTTGGCCGTTGCACGAACCCAGCATCCTAACAGGGCCAAACCACTCCTAGTGAGGGCAGGCACTCTCTGGATCGCTGGGCATCGTGGCACCCCTCCCCTCTGCTCCTTCGACAGCAGAAACAGGTGAGTAACAGATCACAGCGTCTGGCCCAGCTCTGCCAGTAGGGGTGTGGTGCTGCCTCCCCTACTTAACTGTGCAGCACATGCTGGGCTGGCATTGCAGGCAAAATACTTGTGCACCTCATGCCCTCATCCACCTACTAGACTCAGTCTGATGATTCCACCCCTGGATCTGCCTCACCTTGGCCCAGATAAACATGAACAAGCCAAAAGCGCCAAATTCCCTTTGCAAAACAAAACCACCTCCATCTTCTTACCTGCTATATGATTTGTGCTCTCCAAGATTGATAGTTCTAATCATTTTTTTTTCCAACTGCAGATGTCTCTGACATGGTTTTATTGTTTAAAATGCAGCTGGAGTTGAGAAGACTAGTTAGAAAATGTAATAATCACTGCAAATAAAAGAAAAACCTACATAGATGAGAAGCAAGCTGTATCTATTGTTTCCCCAAGTTTCAGGCTTTGTGTTGGGTCAAGCCTCATCTTGAGCAACGTAAAGATTATGTTCGTTCTTCAGAGAAAAGGGCTCATTAACGTGGCAGTTTTGAAAGACTTAATAGCAAACTAAAAATCATCTTTCAAAGTTGTACGTTTGATGTTTGAGGTAATGCTTTCAGAAGTCTACAGGGAGATGTTTCTGCGAAATTGCTTTTCAAAAACCAAACAGTAGAAACTCATTAATGAAAGTGTGTGTGTGTGTTTTCTTATGTGTGTACACATGCAAGATGAAAGGCATTTCTAGTAATTACTCAGTATATGCACTTTTCAATTTTTCCAATGAATTATTTGTTGTCAATCTGCAAACAGAATCCATCCAGCTAATTCTCTCCCTAATTTGCACCAAAAACAAAAGTTGGGGTGGGTGGAAGAATTGATAGCCCAGAAAGGAAGGTTCTCTGCATATTTCTGTGTTTTCAGCTCTTTGTGATCATCAGAAGTCCATCTTGTAGTCCCTTCTCTTTCAGAGGCACGAGGCAGAGGGACTTGCAGGAGGGCCTTGTCTGTTGTGGCCCCTAAACTCTGGAACAGCCTCCCTCTTGAAGTTCACCAGGCACCTACACTGTATAGTTTTCAGCACCTGGTGAAAACATATCTTTTTACTTTTCAAACAGATACCTCGGGGTGCTGTCCTGTTGAGGAGGGAGGGTGGAGGAAAGGGGTTATATTTTTAATTATGTTTTACTATTCACTATGTTTTAATTTCATTGTAACCCACCCTGGGACCATTCAGTGAAGGGCAGGATATAAATTTTCTAAAGGAAGAAGAAGAAGAAGAAGAAGAAGAAGAAGAAGAAGAGTTAGCTTTTCTACCCCGCTTTTCTCACCCATTTAAGGGGACTCAAAGTGGTTGACAAAGCTTTCTATTCCTTTCCCCACAACAGAACACCCTGTGAGGTAGGTGGGGCTGTGAGAGCTCAGAAGAGAGCTGTGACTAGCCCAAGGTCATCCAGCTGGCTTCATGGAAGAGAGCGGAATCAAACCCAGTACTCCCAGATAAGAATCCGGCTCCATAACCACTAGACAAAACTGGCTTAAACTTTTAAACTAATTATGCCTACTTTGTGTGAGGACGATAATTTATTGGAAACATTCTGGGTGACCTGTCAACAGAATTATGTGGAAATGGTTGGCATTTTACCCATTTCATTTAAATATTTTAATCCATCTTCCATTGATCTTTCCATTGATACATTATGTAAGGTTTGAAAAATGAGCCTTAAGCAGGAATCTAAAGCATACAGTGGAGGTGTCACTGAACTGAGCTCTTCTGCTTGTTGACTGCAGGCGTAAATCCATACAGTTTTCTTAGAACCATATGAGGTTTTTTGCTGGGTTGCCTTCTTTTAGGATAGTTTTGATTTGCCAGTCTGACCTAAAGCCAGGGCCATAGCTAGGCTGCTGGTTACATAAGAACATAAGAGAAGCCGTGCTGGATCAGGCCACAGCCCATCTAATCCAGCGTCCTGTCGCACCCAGTGGCCCACTATGGGCCTCTCAAGCAGAGACAAGGACAAACCTTTTCCTGCTCTTGAATCCCAGCAAATGGCCTTAGATTCCTGCTCTTGAATCCCAGCAAATGGCCCTCCCCAGCCTGAAAGATTTACCTAGGCATTCATTCTAGTAGCCATTGATACATCTGTCATCCTTAAGTTTGTCTAACCCTGCCTTAAAGCCATCTAGACTGGTAGCTGTCACCACCTCTTCTGGCGGCACATTCCATAAACTGATGACACTCTGGATGAAGAAATATTTCCCCTTATTATTATTATTATTAGCTTATTTCTATAGCACTGTCCGTGTACTCAGTTGGATCCAACTCTCCTACCCATCCGCTTCATAGAGTGCCCCCTGGTTCTAGTGTTGTGTGATAGAGAAAAATTTTCTCTATCCACCCTTTCTATACCATGCATAATTTTATATACTTCAATCAGGTCCCCTCTCAAACGCCGTCTCTCCAGACTGAAGAGGCCTAGACGTTGCAGCCTGGTTTCGTAAGGGAGGTGTGCCAGACCCTTAATCATTCTGGTTACCCTTTTCTGCACCTTTTTCAGTTCCACAATATCCTTTTTGAGAAAAGGTTGGGAAAGCAACAGCTGGACTGAGCATAGTCTTCTCCACAGGAAAAAGTGTGTTTTATTTCCTCCTCAGTTATAGCCAAATGGGCTGCATGCAACTGGCCAACAGCTGCTTCAGCGGCACACAATCCACCACCTGAGCCATAGGGTAGGATAAAGCCCTTGGAGCATGGATCAGGAACTAAAGATGGCAGTGGAAGGAGGTGAATTACCAGGGCGATTGTCACCTATTCTTGCTTAGTATTGGATCAGTATTGGCTAACATTTGGGGTCATTTCTAGACCAAAGCTAAACCGGCACTGATAGAGAGCATTCACCTGCTGAAGTGGGGGTTTGTGGCCCTTTATGCATGGTGCAGCTTGCGTCCAGCTGCCTCATCCCTGCTAAGTGGTGCGGTCTAGAGTGAGCCAGGTCACCAGCAGCCCCCACTAAATGTTGTGTGCATGGGAAATGTCCCATCTTGGCCCAGTCCTCGGCCTTTGAAGCTTACAGCCGGGGCTGTTTTTATCACCATTGCACAGTTGTGGACTTGGAGCAGGATACAGCACCACTTTGGGACCATATTTCACTCCAGGGCTTGGTCCTGGGCAGATGGACCAGTCTACTGGGGAGAGAGGGGTCCCAGTAAACTGTTCCACTATGTAGAGAGGTTGTGTTACAGGCTGCACTGAGCCATTCTACCAGCCGAGAGCGGGTTATTGCTTATGCCTGCACACACAATTTCATGTATTGCAGGATTTTTACCCTCTTTTTGAGTTACCAATAAGTGATCAACCTAAAATACATCTATCTATCTATCTATCTATCTATCTATCTATCTATCTATCTATCTATCTATCTATCTATCTATCTATCTATCTATAATATATGTTGCTTTATTTACAAATAGTTGTATATTGCATTCCATATAAAAAACCTGAAGGTCGGTATTTGTAAAAATATAATTAAGAATTGCAGGTGAGGGAGAGGAAATCATTTACATTGGGAAAACATTCGTGAAAAGATGCGCCTTCAACAGCTGGCTAAAATGTCTAATCCTATTGCCTCATCAGTGTCACAGAAGATAACATTCTAGAAGGTAGGTGCTACCACAGAGAAGGCCCAGCTATGAATAACTGTAAGTTGGATACAGTTATCTGCGATACCCAAAACATGGTTGAATGTAATTTGGGAATAGCATCACAAAGACTAATGATGTATATAAGTCCTAGAATACTATGAGTCGTAATTCCTGTAATTGCCCAGTAATAGCAGAAGTGAGGTTTGGCAGTCACTGTTACAGGGAGATGCATGTGCTATGTTCACTACCAGACATTGATTTCAACATTTGGGCATACTGCTACCATAATGGGAACCAGGGCTGACTCATAACCCTATAGCTTCTTCCTAGAGTGTACCTATTATTGGCCAGGTTTCTCTACACATTAGTGGGTTCTAAGGTATGGATAACATTTCTGTGTGGTCCTCATTTCTGAAGAAATTGCTAGCTTCTTGTCTACCATATAGGATTTAATAGTGTCCTGAGTTATAAGTCATTAGTAACCAAAATGCTGCCTACTCATTTGTGACCACTGCAGATTCTTGTAAACTTGAATCACTCGTTTTGCCAGGCAGCGTCTGTCTCCACCTTTATTTTCTCACTCCTGTTTTTTTTAAAAAAATCTCTTCCCACTAATGCCCGCGCACCCATCCACCCTTAGAAGTGAACATACTTTCACTCCCAAAAAAGTTACCAGAAGACCTTTTATTTCTGTGAGAGCAGAAAGTGGATGAAGCAGATTTATTTTACTCCTTTCCAAGCTTATGGCCAAGTCACTGAATTTAAGAAAAAACCCCACTCCCTCCATCCCCAGCATAGACAGAAACTGCCAAGACCACATCTTAAAACTGGAATTTTACAAGGGAAGGAACTTGTAAGATAAGAATGTTGTAACTGGAATGCAGTCCCTCCCCTCTTTTTCTTTTTCACTACCACATGCATTGCAACATTTTTTTTTTAATGGCCAAACTAGAAACAAAAAAGGCAGAAGAAAGTTAAATTAAGACTGATTTCACAATTTTTTTTCTCTCAGGCAGTGCAAGGACATGTCAGAGCTGAACAAGTCAGCTCAAAATCCACTTTTCTAGAAACAAGGCTTCAAAAAAATGGAACAAGCAATATAGTTTTCAAAGGAAAGAGGAAAATGTGATAAATCCCATTTCCCAAAATGTAATCACTGTAATTATACTACTGTAGTCACCATAGTAAATTTGTCAAAAGAAATAAAATGGATGGTGGTGTTCTTTGTGTTGCGTCTTTCCAGAAGACCAAAGAACCATGCTGTTGTCTAGGCATTGTGTTGAGACCTCCTGACAGCCCCATGACCTTCCTAATGCAATACACCAGCTGCAACATGCAGAAAACACATTGAACTGGTTTTGTGGAATATTATCCAGCAGCATCACTAAGTTCCCCCAGAATAGCTTCACCTATCTGCACTTCTTGTGAAGTGCATATGACCTAGGAAGGGTGAGTGTGTAGAAAGTTCCTGGAAATCCAGTGAGACAATATATGTCCCTCACCAGACATGGAGGTAGCCTGGCACAAGGCAAGAGGCAATACCAGGCCCTTCTGTATCTCCCATGTTGCACCTTGTTGTCTGGAGACAACCTCAGTGAAGTTTAAGGTTGATTGTGGCTCCTTCTAAGTGAGACATTGGGGGCATCTGGAAGGCACATTTCAGGAGGGTCACCTAAAACCTTCTCCCTGGAGGAGCCTCCAAATTGCTCCGTCAGAGGTGAACACTGGCTCTGTAGAGGAGCAGGATAAGGAACTCCAAATGGGCTACATCTGCTTAGTTTATTTGATTTATATACTGCAAATTCCGTAAGAACCAGCGTGGTTTACAAAAGAAGGTCAGGAAAGACAACAACAAAAAAGAAACCAAACATAGTAACAATGTTATTCACTGCCCCTGAATTTGCTAGATGGAAAGTGCCCCTGCTTACCCAAACGTCTCTTTCAGCTTGCATGGTTGGGGGGCCAGAAAGCAGAATGAATCACACGGTGTGGCCCTAATCTCTCTCTTTCTCTCTTTTTTGGCCCGATTTGGCTTTAATTGACTGAGAGAGGAGGAAGGGAGGAGAGCGGACCATTATTGTCACTTTTCTCTTTTTCCTGCTTGCAAGCTTTCTACACCTGTTCTCAGGAATATCATGTACTGCTATTGTTGTTGTTATACTGGCCAGCTCCTGACCCTGACTGAATATCTTGCTAACAATCAATATTCTGGAATATAGCCCTTCTGGAATAATCACTTGCTGGCTAGATAGTGTGGGGGCTGGTGCTGTTTGTGCACATGGTAGTGACATGCACATCTTAAGTATTTTGTCCACACAAAATACCCAGAACTGCGTGATAACCACCACCATGCATGCACGGCCATATTTTTTGGCCCACACAGATGTATGGTGGCCACGTCCAGGATGGCAGTTCCCCCGTATAGTAAGTTACAGTGCTGTTTCAGGAAAACCTGCCAGAGTTGGGTTTTCCCAAAGTAGGCTATAGCAGGATTTAAAGGGGATATAGCAGGACTATGGTAGGATCCCCACAGAAACAAGGAGCAATCGCCCTACAGTCCTGACCTTAATGCACTATCCTAGTCCCCTGCCATGGAGATTTTGCTCAGGCCAGTTCCTACCACAGTAATGTAAACAGGCTGTGGTAATGGGAATGCCCCCTGCCCTGTTCGAGAGCCAGGGAACAGTTCACTGATCTCCAGAAAATACTCCACTCCAGAAAATACCCCATGGTTGTTACTGGCTCAGAGACCTTTGAGTAAGGGGCGGGATAAAAATGTTAAAATAAGGCCGCTTCCAGTATCTCTTCAGCCTGAAACTCTGAAGTAAAATCTTGCCAGCCCCATTCCTGGCCCAATAGGGTTTTCTGGCATGTTTTCATGCCTCATGCCTTCTCTGTCTCCTCAGGTGATGAGGTCCCTGTCCATGCCGGACAAGACAGCGGACCCATGCCTCAGGGGTCTGCCTTGGAAACTGATTCTGTCCCCCCGCCCCCAGATGCAGATGGCTGAGACTCTGATGCTGAGCCATGCCCAGAGCTGAGTTCTCTCCAGAGAGAGAACACCTACAATGCTCCGCACGCCTCCATGCCAAACAGCTGCCCTGGAGGGGGATGGACGGTCAGAGCTCTTCATGAGGCTGTTTCCCCAGCCTCCATTGCAAACAAAGGATTTTCCTGGCAACCCTTGGCTCGTGTTAACCTCTGGACTCTTGACCTTTGACTGACTGAAGACAAGTATCTGGCAACCTGGCCCCTGGCTCGTCTGACTATGTTTGACTCTATATCCTGACTTACACTTGGAACTGATTTGGCTCTTTGCTACTGCTAGCTGTCTGCGTGCGTATACATGTGCTTCGCTTCTGCTGCCTGCTCCAGACATGACACATGTGCCTCTCTTATTTTTAGTTGCATTTTAATTATTTGCATTGCTATTCCACCCTATACACAAAGATCTTAGGTCAGGTTGCAGCAATAAAAATATAATATAAACATGCTAAGAACAGCACCTGAAAGTGGGGAGTTGAAACTGTTTCCTCAGCCAAAAGCCACCAAAAGTATCCCAAGTTCTAGCCTGATACTCCAAGCCATAACCCAACACTGGCTCTTGGTTTTGCCTGTGCTCTGCTCGAGAGGGTTCCTGTATGGAATCCAGGTCAAGATTTCTTTATTATAACTGTGCAGAAGCAGGATGGGTGATGTGATCTGATGTAATGCAAGCAGACGAAGGGCTGTAAAAAAATATTATGTTTAAGCAAGTCTGAGGGACGCGAAACCAGGGGAAAAACAATGAACAAGACAGAATGTGCTTGAGATTGCTATGAGGTATTACTACAGACCCATCAACATGACAAGCGTTTTGTGGCTGGTGTTAACAGGGGCAGAACTCAATAGCATCTGGCAGGAGCAGAAGAGGGGATTTTGGCAGATTCAGTTTGTATTGCAGGGCAGGGCTTGATGAAATTCTTCCTCCTAGCCCAGTGATGGCTAACCTTTTGAGCTTGGTGTGTCAAAATTCACAAGAAAACCTAGCTTAACTCGGGTGCTGTGTCACTTCCAGAAATATCCATAATTTTGTGATATTTGTAGCTCTAGTAAGAAAGTTATATTTTTGATACGTGTATTTTATTAAAAGCAAAAATGAATAATTCTTTACATTTGCTAAATCTTCAATTGAAAGTTGGTATTTTGTACACTTCAAGAACAAGCAAGCACTACATGCCCAGGTGCCAGGGTGATCAGGTGTGTCACCTAAAAGGGCTTGGCGTGTCACCTGTGACACGCGTGTCATAGGTTGGCCATCACCGTCCTAGCCCCTTACATGTTAAAGATATAAGAACCCAATATTACAATTGGTAGGGATGTGCATGAATGAAAGATTCACATTCATTTTGCAGTCAAAACCAACACCCAAAAATTTGTTTCATCATTGAATAGTTCGTTCAAACATTCGAACTTTCACATCCGCAGCCGAATATTTTCATTGCGGTTAGGGTTTCCCACTAAAAAGCCTATTTTTATGAGTAAAATGTTGCAAAAGTGTTAAAATTTGATCAAATTTTCTTATTCGCGAGTCGGGAGCATGGTTCATTCTGTTCAAAAGTCTGGAAGTTCAAATGTCCGTACTTTCATTTCAGTGCAGAATTTTGCAGATCTGCAAATTAGATTGAATTTCTGAATGCAGGCATATCATTCAGGCATATCATGCTATCTTATCTGGTTGATCAGTTACAGGTTTATCAATCCCTCTTCCATCATTTGCCTTATTCTGTAAAGTTTCCTAAACGCTTGAGTATGTACATATGCAATTACTATACATTATTTTAAATTGTTTGGGATCTGTGTGCCGCTTCTGCATTTTGCTGTGGCACAAGAACGGTTAAATTTCAATTTCCTTTCCTTTTTTAAAAATATTATCAGGTGAAAGATTCCATTCTCCTTGCTTCTCCTTCTGTCAAAATTTCACAGTCTGAACTGGGGCCAAAATGTGTGCTTGAATCATAACAAACAACAACAACAACAAGAAGGTTGGCTTTTCTACTCCACTTTTCTCACCCATTTAAGGGGATTCAAAGTGGCTAACAAAGTTTTCTCTTCTTCTCCCCACACCAGATACCCTCTGAGGTAGGTGAGGCTGTGAGAGCTCAGATGAGAGTTGTGACTAGCCCAAGGTCACCCAGCTGGTTTCGTGGAGGAGTGCAGAATCAAACCCAGTATTCCCAGATAAGAGTCCAAACTGGCTCACTAGCATTTTGCTGTCCACAAGCATGGACAGGTGGCTGTAGCTGGCAGCTGTTCTGGTCTCCACTCGTAGAACACTTGGAGCGAATTCACACTTACCTTTGTAGGGAAGTCCTGGGACACTCCCACACACTGCATCCTTATTACACAGAACTGCTTCTGTATTAGAAGCAGCTCTGGACATGCAGGAGTATCCCATCCACAAGGTCCATGCATGCTCCCATCCACACCTCTTCCTGGTGACTGAACATCACAGGAATAGTTGTACACCTGGTTGCCATGTCACTGGCACTGGGTTGGCATGTTGGCATCGTTGGCTCAGCTCCTCAGTTGCCCCCTTAATGAACACGATTCACCAGCATGCAGAGAAGCACTGGCAAGGTTAGGGATAGATTTGACATCTGAAAGTTGGAGGCAGCAGATCTATCCACCACTTTCCCTTCCCGGGGATGATTTCCCTTGATTTGGTTCATAGTGGTATTGTAGCCTCTGCAATTCAAAGCAAGTGGAGGTGTTCTCTTAGGGCATCTTCAAAAAGCCAAGGGCAGGATCATCTGAAAGGATGCTTCTCCCAATTGGGCCATCCATCCATCCATCCATCCATCCATCCATCCATCCATCCATCCATCCATCCATCCATCCATCGTCACTGGCACTGTTGTCCCACCCTATACACAAAGATCTCAGGGTAGATTATAGTAATAAAAACAAAATATAAAATGAATATACTGGAAATAATAGTGCCTGAAAGTGGGGAGCAAAGTCCTTCATGGACATCTGAACACAGCCTCAGTCACTCTCCCCATTCCATATTCCACGATGAGTGAGAATGATAAGGTGGGTTCTCTTGATTTTGGGAGTGCCCAAAGTAGGCAGCTGAGAAATGTCAGAGCCAGACTTACTATAGTGCAAAGTATTTTGGCAAATAAGCCAACAAAATGGTAGGGGAAGTGTTTGTGGGTGTTTGTGGTATTTTTTTTAAAAAAACCTAAAATAACTTGACTGGCCTTGAATGTTACCCATTTTGATAAACAGTTAGCACCATTTGCTGTTCTGCCTCAGAGAAAGAACAAATATCCAAGGGCTGGTTCCAAAATGAATTTCAAGACCTTTGCCATAAGAAAAGAAAACCTTTTAGGAGGAGGCCATTTGATTCTCACTTTGTGCTGATTAAAAAAGACGGCCGGAAACAAAGCCAAACCTACCTCTAAAAGGAAGATTTAATCCTCTAGAAAAGAAGTACTTGGTTTTATTGCAGCAGTATTTATCTCACACAGAGCAAAGGGATTAAAGGATAGCTTTTGTTGTGGGTCAGGACGGTTACTAGCATAAGAGACTGCTGAAACAGAAACGTTTTCCTGCCCTCGGGCCTTTGTGGATGATTGCAAGGAGCATGTTAGTTTCTGTAAACTAAGGCCCTTTCTCCACTTACCAGCCTTAGATCCACATCAGCGGGTCCAGAATAATTGTGCCGACTAATCCAGATTGTGTGGAGGATCTGGTCCACACTTCCCACCACATAGCTGCCCGCCACTTCCCTGGTAGTCCCAGAACCTGGTAGAATGCCATCCCGATTAAGAACGGGTCTTGCCTGCTGATGTGCGGAAGCACCGCCAAAAAGGGACGTGGATCCGGCCTCCTGTGTTGTCTGTATGTGTGTCTAATGTGTGTTTATATGTGGTTTAAGGGCCTGTGCAGAAACACCCATGGTTTTGGACACCTCTGAGGCAATTTTAAAATCCTTGGGACACACAGAAAATACTTTAAAACTTGAACCCTGTCCTGTGGTCTCCTGAGATCGGTTTGTGTGTCCCTTGTGGAGACATGAGGGAATCACTCTCAGGGCAAGAAGGAGTTCAGGTCAGATTGGGGTGGGAAATAGCTACAAAGCTCCTGAGCCAATCCCAGCCAACCAGTCAGATCCATGGAAAATAGGCTAGTAGTAGTAGCCAAAATGGGTCCCTCCAGTAAACTAGACAATAGACTCCATGCCACATTTGCTCACCTCCATGGTCTGGTTTTAGCAGTCACTCTACTGATGGTAGACATTTTTTACAAGACCTACCAATATACTGGCCGGCACTGGGCTGGGAAAGTGGAATAAATTAAGGATGGCTTCAGCAGTAGTTCTTTTACTTACTTTGTGGAGAGAGCCGCCATAGTACCTTTGTCTACTGTTCTTGTGTGGGACCTGAAACAGACCGCCGCACGTGCATGGTGGTGGCAATGTACTGGTGAACCAGTTTGGTCTAATGACTAGGGAGCCTGACTCTTATCTAGGAATTCCAGGTTCGATTCTGCCCTTCCCCATGAAGCCAGTTGGGTGACCTTGGGCTAGTTACAGCACTCTTATGAGCTCTCACAGCCCCAACTACCTCACAGGGTGTCTGTTGTGGGGAGAATAGAAAGCTTTCTCAGCCGCTTTGAGTCCCCTTAAATAGGTGAGAAAAGTGGGGTAGGAAAGCCAAGTTTTCTTCTTCTTCCAGATATTCCATGAAAGCAGAATACTCAAATGTCCATGTCACTAAACCACGTGAAGACAGCCCTGCCCACCACGCTGTCTCCTGGGCGGGGGGAGTACTCCGGATTGTCACTTCCTAGCAGGCTACATGGCTTGCATCTGGAACCGGCCTAAATTGCTGTCTGGACCGATACCAGCAAAGATTGTTAATGACAAATGGTTCCCTCTGCTGGAGCAATATTGCCCATCAGAGCAAATTCTCAACATCCTACTTTAAAGAACCATTGATGCACAGAAGGATTTGTTGGGGTACTAATTCTTAGCTGCGAAGGAGGAATAAAAGGAGGGTCCTAAACCATTGTTCAAGGAATATTGTTGTTTAATGTTGTCTGTGTTCTTTAAAAAATGAGGGGGGGGGAGGGTCGGGAAGAAAGACGGAAAAGCAGAAGAGCTTACAAAAACATCCTGGTCCCCAAACAGAAGTTTGACGTTGCACCCCCAGAACATCTGGTCATAAAAGTGCTTGTCACAATGCCATATATTCCATTTCCTTTTGGCTTTTCATTTTCTTCTGTACCTGCAATTTATTTTTTCAGATCTGTCCCCCAATTTGGACTTTTTAGTACAAATGCCACCACCTGGGATGTCATGTGGTCTTCATGGCTTTGGTCACAGACCTAAGGTTTAATCCAGCTTCAGTCCACCTTCAGAGTGAGAGAACATACCAACAAACTGGCCAGTAATTTTCTTTCCACATTATCTATCCCAAAGGTGAATTTTCTGAGCTATTTAACAGAAAAACAGACTGGAGCTGGATTAAGCCTTAGGTATGGGAGCTGAGGATTCCAGATTATTTTGGCCTGTGTTTTTTTTTCCAGTAGCCATATGCAGTAGTTGTGTGTATGGATTTTATTCCCCCCTTGTATATTGGTCGTTATTAAATATTATCTTGCTGGGTTTTTTTAAGGACTGATGTATATTTTAAAATTCAAATATACTACCCAACTAAGATCCTTTTTGTATGTCCATTTCAGCATGTATTTGGGGATTCTGTTGGTTGCATGCTTTTCTAGGGTTAAATCCCCATATTGGGAGCTTTCGTTGGTTTATTCATTACAAACCAGAGGTGCTCAACTGCGGCCTCCAGATGTTTTTGAGCAACCATTCTTGGCACAGAATTCTGGGAGTTACCATTCAAGAGCATCTGGGGGTTGCAAAGAACAAACACTGTAGAACAAACACGGTACCATCTAGCATCAGTTCTAACCTGGATTCAGATGAGAATAATCCCCACTTTTCTAAAGCCCATAGAGACAGCCAACTTAAAGGTGTTTGCTCTACAAGGGATCTCTTGGTAGCTCCATGCAGGATTTATGGGGCTTGTGTGTCCTTCTCTCTCTGCTCCCCTCCCTGCCCCATTCTTATTTCCTTTGTGCAGACACAAAAGAATTTGGCCTCTGGGATTGGCTGGAAAGAGATTAGTGCAGTCATGTGTAAAGTTTACAAGCCACTGGAGCAAATGTGTCATTAAACATTAGAAGTCATTCAATCACGCCCATGTCTTCATTTTACTGGGGGGAAAGGAAGATTGGAGAGAGCCCATTCCATGTAACAGTGGCTCTCTTAAAAGGATTTTTTATCCCCTTCTCTTTGGTTATCTGTACTTCTAGCCACTTTTCTCGAGTTTGCCTCTGAAGCCAGGGCTAAATCCCTGTATCTTATGGAGATGCATTCTGCCTTCCGCTGCATTTAAATTTTATAGCCTTTGTTTGGTGGACCTTGGCAATATACAGGGGTAAAGAGACTGAAAAGGTGAATTGTCCTGATCTCTGTGATTAAAGCAGCTCCGAGCTGGTTATGGATGGTTGGCGTTCCTAAACACCACCTTCCCGTGTGCTGTCACTTTGTGCCTAAAAATTAAAACTTTAGCAGCTTGCAATAAAGAAATGAGAAGGCGATTGCCTTTGTTATTAATCGTTACCATGCAGAGAAACATTTCCCTTCGATTAAGTGATGGAAATAAATAAGACGGCAGGGGAAAATGAACACTGAACAATTATATTAAGAGATGTCTTAATTGCTTTTGGCACAGAAGACTTTTTCTTGTAGACTTTGGAGCAAGTGCCATCTGCTGGATAATGTGGGCATTGTCTGAAAATATCAGAAGCAATATTAAAACAAGTGCTGCCTGTAATAAAGTGTTGCAGTTTGGAAGATGAGAAACTGCCTTCTTTCAGATAATTCATTGGTTATTTGTAGATCCATACTGCCCGTAAGGTACAAAAGTGTTTCAAAGACAGAGTATTTATCTACTTTGAGCAAGATGCTTTCCTCATGTCTGCAGCAGCAGCCGCAAGCGTTCATGAAAGCACTGGCCTTCTCTGTGGTGGCCCCCACACTCTGGAATGTTCACTTATCAGAAGTGTTTGCCGGCACCTACTGTGGTATCTTTTAGGTGCCTGCCCTGTGGAAAATAAATTTGTTTACCCAAGCTTTTCTGGAATGAATGAATGTTTGTTTTAGACCCTCAGCTAGTTTTTGATACTATTTCTATATATCACTGTTTTAACTGCTTTTAACTGGTGTTTGAATTTGTTTTTAAACCGCTTTGAGATATCTTATATGAAAAACAGTATAGAAATATATATAATAGTTTTATGGAATAGGTAATTTTGCCTCTTCTATTTGGACATGAACGGCGCAGCATTCCTGTGCAGGAATCCTGCATACTTGCACTTTGGAAAAGTTCCTTTCTTTGGCCAACAGCTTTTCTGCACTTGACTAGTCAGTGCAGAAGGTGCAGCGGAGGCGTTTCCTAACTAGAAACAGTTCTATGTGTCCTGGATCACCCCCAAACCAGGATAGACGTGGAGTAGTTAAAGTCCAGCAAACTCCAGTGGCACAATCATGATGGCATGGTGCATCACCTGGCACCATGGCACCGTGCCGGTGCTTTTGCTGTTGCTGGGGTTCCACAGTGGCTGCTGTCAGGACAGCCATTACACTGTGGGAAAGTTTAGGATGCTCTAGCCATCCACACGTGTGGATGGTTAGACCATTCTAGCACTTTGCTTCCCAGTAACAAGAGGCAAAGCACAAATTTGGTCTAAGAATTGTGGGAGGGAAAACTCAGATGTGCTCATCCAAAAAGTAAATGGTTGTGTGTGACGAGGCTTAAATAATTAGGATATACTGTTCTGTAGCCTAGAAGCCTCCAGATGGAGAGAGGAAACTGTAGGATCTTGTTTTACAACCCACCCACCCACCCACCCACCAAAAAGCAGGAGGAAATCCCAAAGTCAACTTGAGCTCTTATCTTGTCTGTTTTGGCAGTGTTGAACATACTAGGTTTTCCAGCAATAGTCTTTTGTGGTTTTTAGGGGTAGAAATGCAAGGCTAAGGTGGTGTTTGCAACGTGAATGCTGGCCACCATCCTGGATCAATGAGGATATTTCAACCAGCCTTCCAACCCCATCTGTAAGGAGAAACATGTCCTATGGGAATGGTTGAAGGATCTAAGAATGGTTAGCGTGCAGAAGAGAAGACTGAAAGGACTCATGATAATTTTCTTCAAGTATCTGAAGGGCTGTCACAGTGCAGAGGCATCGCCCCTATTCTCACTTGCACAAGATGAGAGGACAAGAAACAAGGGGATAAAACTTCAAGGGAGTCGATGCAGATTAGATATTAGGAAAAACTTCCTGACAGTGAGGGCAATCAGTCAGTGGAATAGGTTGCCATGGGCAGTAGTAAGTTCTCCTTCGCTGGAGGTCTTCAAGCAGAGGCTGGACCTACATCTGTTTAAGAAATCCTGCATTGAGCAGGGGGTTGGACTTGGTGACCCTGGAGGTCCCTTCCAACTCTATGATTCTAAGATTCTGTGAGATTAATGTTTGGAGCAGTGCTTTTAGGAGATCCTTGGGATACAGTTGTCTCCATGTATTTGGATATTCTTACTTGTGGGAGCTGGAATCCAAGGACACCTAGACAAACCTGTGTTGGGAAAGGTTGGTTTGCAGGGTGACAACTCAGCAAAGAAATCTTATAAGTGAGAGCCATATCTTACCTTACTGTTAACACGGTGCCTTAGAAATGTGTGCTCAGCTGCCTTTTTTCCATTTAGTTTGTACCCCAGCTGGGGAAGTGGAATAAATTAAGGATGGCTTCAGCAGAACAAAATGTAGATATCATCTCAGCTGTCAAGCCCTGAGCATGAAAAGAATGTGAGCGGTGTAATGAAACACTGACAAACATACCTGTGGTTTGAGCGAATGAAAGGAGAGAGATTGAAAAGCAGTCAGCTTGATTTCCTAACTGTACAAAAGGGGGACAATCATCACTCAAGCATCCATTAAATCAGACCTCAAATATCTTTTATTTACTGTAAGGTGTGGGGAGGGGGTAGAGAAAACATCTCAAAGCCAGATTTTTTTAAACAATGATTTTGGAAGACATTTGCTATAGGCCACTTTCCTGGAAGAAATTGTGCATAATGACAATAACAAAGAGATTGCATCAATGAAATAACCAGCACAAATATGCAAGCACACATTTGGGTTTTGTCTTGGAGCAAATCATCTTACTTAGTTCAAGACTGGCACACAAAATATTACACTATTCTCTTAAGAATTCAATGCTTAACAAGTCATTTTTATCCTTCCTACCAGTGGTGGCCAGTATGGGTGACTGCAGCCAGAACCCTCTCACCCCGTTTAGATTCTGGTCTTTTCTGCACTTATTACCCTTAATCTGGATTAGTGAATCTCAATTAACTTGATCCAGATCAACTACAGGCAGCAGCATCTGCATTAAGCAGGCTAAAAGACAGCAAATGTAGTCTGAGAGGTGCAAGGCTTGAGACACTCAGAAAATGGATTTTCTGGTTGGTCTACAATGCATACAGAATGTGGATTGTGACCCACAATCTTTCTGTGATCTCTGGGTAGGTGGACAAAGCCTCCCTGCCTTCCTTTAAAACAAATGCTGCAATCAACTCAGGTGCATGAATATTTGCATCCTATTGAGTAGTCTGGGGCTCAGAACAACAGGTGGAAGCCCTGCCTGAGGAGGAGGAAGACAACGTTGCCATCCCTCCAGTGACGGTGGTCTAGTGGTGGCAGCCTGGACCTCTCTGCCCTCTGGGTGACTATCCAGCCTGGCTGGGTACTGACATCTTGGAGGAGGGGATTCTTTGTGGGGCTGGGGGCTTTGGTCAACTGCTTTGGACTCTACTTGTCCTCAGCTGCCTCAATTTGTGTATATGTGTGTGTGTGAGAGAGAGAGAATGAGAAAGTGTGAGAAAAATTACGCATATTCAAATTAGGCTGAGGGTTTTGGCTTATTTTGCGACGTTCGTATGATGTGCAATTTTTATAATGTATTTTTATTATAATGTTTTGATTATTATTTTGCACTGTATAGTTTCTGGTTGTTGTAAACCTCCTTGGGCAAATTTTCTTTTGGAAGGGTGGCATACAAATAAGATGACATAAAGGTGGAGACACAGGGCCTGTTCACACTATGGCGATCAGGAGAGTCTGGTGCGCTCTGGCACAGAGTATACACACCCTGTGTTGCACGATCCATCCCAGAGTAGCCAAGAGCCAACCTGATGCGGAGCAGTAAAAACTGATCCATACCTAAAGCACTCTCAGTTAACCCCCAAATGCAGGCTTTGCATTATTTCCTGAGCAAAGGCTGTGTGGAGGCAGAACTGCTATGCACCCCGTCGCCAATCACCGTAGCAATGGCCTGGCACACATGGCCTTTGCTACAGCAAGGCAGACGGTCCCTGACAGAACCATTCACACTTCAACCTGACTCAGGCAGGTCTGGGTGAAGTTTGGAGTAGGCTGGCACTCGCAATGTGAACACTGCCCACCATCCCTAATCTTAACTACCATGGGATGCTTTCCCACGGCAGTTAAGGGTTAAAACTGAAAGTTTCCCAGGTCACACGAGACAAGGGAGGTCAGCTTTTAGCAACCGCACTTTACAAATTTTATGGGAATGGTAACTGTAATGCTGCCACTATATGAAAGTGTTTAATTGAGTTACTACGGACGACAAACTCAGCCAGAGGGGGTTCTTATTCTGAATCAGGAGCACAGGCCAGTCGGTAGGCATGCACCACTTTCCCACAAAGAATCGATCTGTAATGCAGCTATTTTAATCCATGATCCCCCAAGGCAAACCCCTGTTTTAGGGAGGGGAAATTGTCGGCCGGAGTTAAACCCGTCCCTCTTTGAGGCGCTTCAGTTTGGAAAAGGGGCCCCTGCAGCGACCTCAGCAGCCACAGCGGCTCATAATAGCCGGCCGTAAGCCCACGCTTTGAAGCGCCCGACTTAGCATGACATATATTTGGTCTCCGAGTTTCATTCCCTTCAGTCCCATTTCTCCCGAAAGGACTGATGAGATACTGTATTTGCCCTTTGAAACTCAAAAAGCCCACGGTGTGGTGGGCTGTGGACGTCTTTGGAAAAGGGCCCGTCTTCTCGTTGCACATGGGCACATGGTGGCCGCAGCCCAGACAGGAAGTAGTCCAGACTTCCCCGGCAGGAGGCTGCACTGAGCACGTGCAGATGAGAATAAGACCCTGCTTACTGATTCATCACTGGCAGCCTTTGTTCTCATTAAAGACTCGATTGTTGGGCTGGGCTGGTAATGAGGGGCTCTTTCATCATGGGTTGCCATGAAATCGTGAGGACTGATGATCTGCAGTCCACAGATGGCTTTCTCAGGGCTTCTGATTACCACAGGCTGAAGTAGGAGCATGAGGCGCTGCAAGGACCCAGTGCGATCTCTGGGAATAAAGAGATAGCCTTTGGGTGCCTTTTTCTTCAGGACGACTCTACATAAATAACCGTGGGGAACACCAATATTCTAGGCGGTTCAGGCTCAAAAGCATTGCTCCGGAATTGCCCAAAGTGCTTCTCTGTTTCACAGGGATCCACAAAACTATCTGCTTGACCAGGTTCTGGAACTGCCAGAAAGACTTCTGTAGGAAAGAAATCCACCCTTCAACTCAAATTTGTTTCTTCCCTCTGCTGACGTTCACATACAACGTGGAAAGATTTGCATAATCACCATTCACTTGTCATTGAGAAGGGGCATGCGTGCGTGCACACACCCATAGGTTATCTTCCTACCAGCCTCTTCCCCAGTCATCAAGGTCTTATGTTTAGAGTGCCAGATTCATATCTCGTAGTCACTGGGTTTGATTCTGCACTCCTTCATGAAGCCAGCTGGGTGACCTTGGGCTAGTCACAGCTCTCTTTCTGAGCTCTCACAGCCCCACCTACCTCACAGAGTGTTCTGTTGTGGTGAGAAGAACAGAAAGCTTTGTCAGCTGCTTTGAGTCCCCTCAAATGGGTGGGGAAAGTGGGATAGAAAAGCCAGTTCTTCTTCTTCTTCATGCACCTGTAGGTCACATCCCCATTATAAGCTTAATTCAGTTTCCCTAAACTGAAATAATAGAACCGGATGCAAACGCGAATTTGCCTGTTCCCATTACTTTCAGCTTAATCCCATTCGATCCGGATTCTGAGGATCGTACATGGCATACATGACTCAAGGGGAGACTCAAGTGGCTACTTTTTAAAAGCCGCTTTTCGGGGCTGCCCTGCCCTCTTTCTCCTGGCATGAATGTGCCACCCATAAGGGACCCCTTCAGGGAACCTAGCTGGGTGGCTGCCGCTTGCCTGGAGGAAAAACGGCAGCGGGCACCCAGCGATTCTTTCCCCTCCTCTCCCCATTTCCCAGAGCACACAGCAGCAGCAACTCAAGCCCCCTTCACAGCTACTGTCTTTAAAACAGAACCTCCAGGGCTTTACTTTCTTTTCCCTTTCTAAAGGTCAGAACTTTCAAAGAGCTAGAATTGTGCAAATTTGCAACATTGTTATAAGGTGTGAAGTGGGTAGATCGCTACAGTGTAGCGCTGCTTTAAGGAGTGGATTTTTATAGTGGCTGTTTTGAGAGGTGGATTTTTTTCAGTGAAATCACTATCTTTGGAAGCAAGCTATTGGGGGAGGGAAACCCTAAACACGGATTCTCATCCCTTAACACCGTACGGTCCCCACAGTAAAAAATGTAAAACGTTTCAAGCACACGAACCGGAGTGAGACCTGTTGAAATGAGGATTAACATTTACAACGCTTTGGGGCGATTTAACACGCGGAAAGCGTGTTAAGCCAAACTGACGTGGGGTCTGCGAGGATTGAAAACGGTTTGAAACCGAAATAAGGTTGTAATGGGGATGCGGCCATAAATTATTTTGGTTTCTTTAAATCCTTTTCTGTACAAATGAGGCAACTTTGTCTGCATAAGCACCCACATTAAGAGAACAAAGATCCATTCACACTGTGTGTTGCTGGTATAAAGTTTGTGCTCCCCTGTAATCATAACAAAAATCTAAAAATTACACCGAAATACACAATTCAGTATATATTATTAGGTATTGTGTGGGGGGGGGGGGTTCCCCATAGTTACTACATCATTTCTAAATCAACTCCCAAGTTATCTGGATGATCAGACTCAATGCAGGATCACATCGTGAATGGTTTGGGTGTTATAGCAGAATGCCTGATATGGTAATATCACGAGGTGTTGGGAAACACAGTCATTTGGTGCGGGGCAACTGAAGTGGATTTGGCTGAACAATGAAGTCATAGAAGAAAAGTGAAGAAAATGAAAAGTGATGGGGAAATGAGGGAAAACTACACATTCTCAAGTCAATTCAGAATTTGAGAGAATGTTTTTGGCACTGCAGAAGATGCCCTTGCATGCAGAAAAGGTAAAAACTACTGACCCTCCCCTGTACATAGTTTAAGGATTATATGGTGAGGAAAGAGCACAGTAGTTTCTGAAACCAAGAATGGATTTTTCTTTTTCATTTCTGCCATGCAGTGCTTAGCAGTGAGTCAGGCACATCTGTGCTGTTTGTGCAAAGAGAAACCAGATGAATTCCATTACTGCATTGTAAAGCCAGCAGTGTTTAAGCAAGCACATGGCTTGAAAATGGAATGCAGAGCCAACTGGCTGAACTATACTTTTCCTTTCAAAACTCTTTAAGGAGAACAGCGGTTTGTACAAGATCTTAGCGAATGCCCATTTTCCTTCTTTCTTACAACTGAAAATTAATTCGGATCATCCATTTGCTTTTCTTTACTCCTGTTTTTTGCCCTGGTTGCCTAGCTCTGGCACTATCACTGATCCCACAGAACTAAATAGAAGTCATTCACTTGCATGAATAATTATTTTCTGAGACCAGTACATCAGACGCCTTTACTTATGGGATAAGACATTCTCTGTGGAAGAACTGACAAACAGGCAAAAGCAAAACAACACGATCACATACAACCAACACAACAACCATTTGCCAACACTTGTAAGAAGGGTGACAAAGTCCATGAAACCATCAGTTGCGTTTGACCCTCCTAGAAGTCAAATCTACTGAAGATGCTTATGGTAGCAATATCTAAAAGCTTAGGTTCAAAGCAGAACTATGGAATATAGCGTAAAACACCAAAATCAAGTGACATTCTCACTGGCTACCGCTTATTTTCTGAGTTCGATGTTTCATCTGGAGAGCACTTACTTATTCTGCATCATTTGGATAGCAGGCAGAATTAGAAGAGGATCCTTAAAAATGAGGCCAAGGAAATTAAAGAATACTCGAATGTCTAAATTCGTACAAATAGAGAAAATAACAAATGTATTAAAATTCAAAGCGATTTGAATACATTCATATCTATTCGTACGAATATTCTATTCATATTTGATGATACGAATGTTGACAACATTCATATGTAGCCGTACGCACCCATAGGCATCCCGTTTTTATCCCGCGTGCATCCTGTTTGCATCCTGTACGCATCTGTACAGATGCACACGGATACGAATAAGGCGTGTTCGGATATGTATGTAATGTGTACGTATCCGTACGCATACAAATGTTAGAATTAATCGTATAAATAATTCAAAATATTCATATTCGTTTGAATATTAAAGAACGAGTATCTGGACATTCGATTTTTTTCCCCCACAGCTTCCTTCTCTGTTAATTTCCTCTGCCAAGTTTCAATTATAGTCCACACCAGTCAAGAGGGACAGCCCTGTGTTGTAATCAGTGCTCAAAGGTATAGGAAGGAAGCAGTGTTTTTGCATGTTTATATTCATTGCAAACCTTTCTCTCCTTTTCCTTTACCTTCCCCTCTGTTTTCCGTGTTTAGGATCAACACTCTGTCCCAGGCCAAAGTGCAGGCTCCAGTCCAGTGTCCAGTGCATGCACAAATCCGACCACTGGAAGCAGTTACATGAACTCATCCCAACAAGCCTTGCTGAATCAGCAGTTGAAGCAGCAAATCCTTCTCCAGCAGCAGCAGCAGCAGCAGCAGCAGCAGCAGCAGCAGCAACAGATACTAACAGAAGCAGTAATTTTTCAGTTTCTTTTTTATACCTAGATTACTGCCATAAGATTCAAAAGCCAATCTAGAGAAAGCATCTGCCCCAGTTACTTTTACCCTTCCTCTCTGGTATTGTGGTTAGAGTGGTCAGACTCGTATTGGTAGACTCCCAGTTTGAGTCCGCACTCCTCCACAAAGATAGCTGTCTGGGTGACCTTAGGCTAGACACACTCTCACACCCCCACCTACTTCGCAGGCTGTCTGTCGTCGGGAGAAGAACAGAAGGTTTGTCAGTTGCTTTGAGTTACCTTAAGGGTAAGAAAAGTAGGACATAAAAGAAGAGTTGGCTTTTCTACCCTGCTTTTCTCACCCATTTAAGGGGACTCAAAGTGGCTGACAAAGCTTTCTATTCGTCTCCCAACAGACACTCTGTGAGAGCTGAGAAGAGCGCTGTGACTAGCCCAAGGTCACCCAGCTGGCTTCATGGGGGAGAGTGGAATCGAACCTGGTATTCCCAGATAAGAGTCTGCCTCCCTAAGCACTAGACCAAAAGCCAACTCTTCTTTCAAAGACATCTTCCAAAGAATGTGTTGCTATCTCAAGTCAATAGACTTAAAGTGGGTTTCAAGAGAGGAAACCATTTCTGCAACCATGAAGAAAAGCTTGCATCAGAGTATACAATGAAGGACAGAGCACCCACATCTAGTGATGATGATGTTAAATTTCTCCCCCCTTTCCCCTGCTGGGAATCCAAACCCAGACTGGTGGACCCACATCTATAATCCAGTTTTTCAAGGCTGGTTCCTAACTGCATTACTGGTACTTCGTGTAGTTCTGTCCCATCCATTAGCCACTAGGCTTTGGAATAACATTCCAACAGGGATATGCCGGGCGCCAATGTTGTATGGTTTTCAGTACCAGATTAAAACTTCTCTCTTAATACAGCCCTTTGATATTTAGCACTTTCCTAATATAGGCCTGCTGAGATGGGAAGGTTAGTGTTTTAATCATGTTTTTAAATTTAAGAATGTTCTGTTCAGGAGAGTTAAAACCAACAAGGGGAAATACTGTTTCACCCAGAAGGTCACTGGTCTATGGAGTTTACTACCGGACGAGGTGGTGACTGCAACCAGCCTGGGTAGCTTTAAGAAAGGTTTAGATAAATTCATGGAGGACTGGTGTATCAATGGGTGCTTTTCCACTGTCACTAGAAGTACCCATACTTAATGGCATTTTTGTACCCATTAATGGGTACTTAATGGGTACTTCTAGTGACAGTGGAAAAACACCCAATGGCTACCAGAATGGATTCCTAGGTACTTCCTCCAGGTTGGAAAGACAGGCAGGATGTCTCAAAAGGCCATTTGCAGGGAACTGAGAGCAGTGAAGGTCTTGCCTTTGTCTTCTGCTTGAGAATGCCCAGAAGAACATAAGAGGAGTCTGCTGGATAAGGCCACAGCCGTCCCATCCAGCATCCTGTCTCACACAATGGACCACCAATTGCTTCTGCGTGTTCCGAAACAGAAGACAAAGACAAAACCTCCCCCTGCTCCTGACTCTCTGCAAATGACCTTCCTGCTTGTCTATCCCAATCTGGAGGTGGTACCTAGGCGTGCATTTTAGTAGCCATTGATACACCTGTCATCCATGAATTTGAGACGCTTCTAAGGCCATTTGCTGGGATTCTAGAGCAGGAATAGGTTTGTCCTTGTCTCTGCTTGAGATGCCCATGAGCATTTGGTGGACCACTGTATGCGACGGGATGCTGGACTAGATGGGCTGTGGCCTGATCCAGCAAGGCTTCTCTTATGTTATGTTCTTATATATAAGAACATAAGAGGTTGAATCTGAGGCCTTGTGCGAATGTGGAATTGAATGTGAGACTTTCTGCTAAAGGAATCTACAATTTAACATTGAGAATAGTCTCAATTTAGACTTTAGTGATTTGACACTATGGAGCTAGTCAACAAAGGAATACATGGGCAGGGGAGTTCTGTCTTGAAACACAAGAAAAGCAGGTTCTTTGCAGCTGGCATGTGTCCACAAGTTCCATTTCCTCTCTTAGTAGATGCTGATGGTGTGCAAGGTCTACCAGCTATTTTCAGCTGTTTCTCTCTTCTAATCCTGTAGGAAAAAGTGACCCCTCAGGATCAATTGAATCGGCACCTGACAAGGCCCCCACCAGACTATAAAGACCAAAGACGGAACCAAGTCAATATGCAGCAAACACAGCAGTATTCAGGTGAGCATCCATTTTAAAAAATACTTGTGAAATTCAATTGATATTTAATATGTAAAATGTACCCTTTTCCCCAAATGCATCTGGAGATTCTCTTATAACCTTTTTCATCTTCTATTTTTCTGTCTCCTCAGTCCTTACTAGGGGTGTGCACCTGTTGAATGTGGGTAAATTTGGCTCTGGCCAAATCCCACCCCCACAAATGTGGGGGGCTTTGTATTCATGCACAAATATTCAGATGAATGTCCATGCATGAAATGAAGCGAACCTCCTCACCCCTCCCTTCCTTCCCCGCACCCATTCACCTGGCCTCGCCACTACCGTATGCTATCATCCTAGGCACAGAGGCTGTGTCCCCATGGGGCTGCCAGTGCCTCATGGTGGATTTGGGGCAGCCTTAAAGCAAATCTTAATTCGCATTAAGGAGTCCCCATGGTAATGGAGGACAGAGTGGGTTCAAGCTGAAACCGCCAATCCCCATGAAAATCGTGGTAAATCCCTGCATCGGAAAGCCACGGTTTTCTCCACCACCACCCTTGCCTGAGCGCACAATCACCTAGGTAAGGGCTTGCTTTACCCCAAACGATCGCCTAACAGCTGCCCTGCAATCAGCTGAGCAGCTGTCAGGCGGGTATAGGGGCTGTCATTTTGCCATAGGGGTTGGATTTTGTCCCTCATGTAGCCTGAATTAGGACTTTGCATGAGGACTCTCTCCAGTATCCTTACCATGGGGACACGGCCCGAGAGTGCCAAAATAAGCCTGGGGGTGCAACTGTGGGATCCCCAAAGGTAAGGGGCGCATCAGAGGGGGACGGGAGTCCACGATTGCGTCCCCAAGGTCTATTTCGGTGCTCTCTGGAGGCTGAAAGGGCACTCCTGTTCCTTTAAACACACATCAAAAGTGATGTCACTGCACATAATGGGTTATGAATGATTTAGCCAAAGCTGCATTGAAACATAAGTGAAGGAGATAGGGTTAAGGTTGGCTCTGTCAGCTGTGGAGTATGGCCTATGGGGCAACCCTTCCTATTCACATCTCCATTTTCTATACGTCTTCCATATATATTTTCTGTGGTTGGGTTTTGTTTTTGTTTTTAATAAAACTCCTTAGAAAGTTCACAGTTAGGTTTGTTTATCTATGCTGCCATTGGCATACACAATCAGAACTAGAGATCTAAAACCCACTTTGAAAAATCTTATATCCCAACTCGAAATATTCTTCGTCCCTTATGTTGATGATCAGACCCAAGCATGAAACAGGAACTGACGCGGCCCCAAAGCTCCATTTACTCCCTCTTGGGATCTAAGATCTCTGTTCCCTGCCCAAGACTAATTGAAACGTAGTTTCTTTCCATATGGTATAAGTTAGACTGACCAAAAATAAAAATGAAAAAATAAATAAAAAACTAAAAAGGCTAAAAATAGTAAGTGATTCAGAGAAAAAAAGGAAAACTCTGTCTTTGGAGTGAGGTACAAAACCAGTGTCCCTATCATTATACCCTTTTAAACGGCTCATGCTGGTGCTCAGAAATAGGGTGTTGGCTGTCTATATACAAGTCAACACTTTCTATTTTGGTGCGTTTTTAAAAGATGCTCTCTACAACATTTGCTGACCTACCACAGTTTCAGGAACATGGTCTGTAAGGGGCTGTTGCATTTCAATGATGGATGGAAAAACTATAAGCTTCAACAAACTGGATCCCCAAAATCTTGCTTCTTCGACAGCGGCAGGTCTAGGTCATGGTCACACCTTCACTTTAAAACTTCTTCAGAACATCTTTATGTCTGACTGCTCACACCTTTTCATTTCTATATGCTTGATCTGTGGCCTTTCCATTAAGGAAGGTCCAAATGGAGGGTGGAAAGCCCACAAATAGCAGAAGATGAAGGCAAACCACCTGCTCTCAGCTTCCAGCAAGTGGTGTCTAGATCATCTTGCCTGTCTCTCCAACCTAGCCATCCACAGGGCCATGGGATGCCGATCAAATTTGCAGATGACACAAAGCTAAGAGGGGTTGCTAACACTAGGGAGGAGAAGGAGAGGATTCAAAAAGATCTAGATAAGCTTGAACACTCGGTGGAAACTAATAGGATGATATTTAATAGCGACAAATGCAAACTTGGTAAGAAAAATAGTAAAAAGGAATACAGAATGGGAGGAATCTGGCTGAGTAGTAACACTAGTGAAAAGGATCTGGGTGTACTGGTTGATCACAGGATGAACATGAGTCAACAATATGATGCAGCTGCAAAAAGGCAAACACCATCTTAGGATGCAGTAAGAGGAGTATATAGTCTAGATCATGAGAATTATGTCTCTTTACTCTGCCTTGGTCAGACCACATCTAGAGTATTGTGTCCAGTTCTGGGCACCCCATATTTAAAAAAGACATTGACAAACTAGAGCAACTCCAAAGGAAGGCTACCAAAATAGTTAGTGGTCCAGAAATCACGTCCTACAAGGAACAGTTGAAGGATCTAGGAATGTTTAACCTACAAAAGAGAAGACTGAGAGGAGACATGATCACGGTCATCAAGTATCTGAAGTGAAGAGAAATCATTCCTATTCTCACTTGCACAAGATGGGAGGACTAGAAACAATGGTATGAAACTTCAAGGGAGTCAAGACAGATTAGATATTAGGAACAACTTCCTGACAGTGAGGGTGATCAGTCAGTGGAATGGGTTGCCACAAGATGTCGTGGGCTCTCCTTTGCTGGAGGTCTTCAAGCAGAGGCTGGACAGACATCTGTCTGGGATGATTTAGGAAATTCTGCGTTGAGCAGGGGGTTGGATTCGATGGCCCTAGAGGTCCCTTCCAACTCTATGATTCTATATGTTTGCCTCCTGCTCCTGACTCCAAAACAGGTGACCTTTCCCTAATGGAAGAAAGCTTTGAGGTTGCCTCCTTCCAAGACGTTGGTATGGGAGGGTGTTTGGATTACCCCTTGCTCCCATGCTGACTCTTTGTCCAGACCACCCACCTCTGTACCAGGCACTTTCTCTCCCTGGTTGGATGTTCATCTTTCATTTTTTTAAACAGTAACTTGCTTCAGTTGAATGTGCACCTTCATTTCCCTTGGAAATTGACCCAGGGAAGTGATGATGGGGGACTGACTGAGTATCCACACTTTGCTCCGCAGCAACAATAGCAATGGGCATGTGTGGCAGTGTTGCCCCAGGGACAAGGCAATGTGGTGCGCAGCCACATCTGTGTCACCCCACTACATGCCACCCCACTGCACCATTTCCCTGCAGTGTGAATGCTCTGTCTTGGAGCATCCCCAGACTTTCTCTATTCACAAGTGCGAAAAGACCCAATGTCCAGAATCAAGTTGTGATTCACAGAACAATGAAGGGAGTTTGGAGAAAGGGTGGGAGAGGGACAAAGAGACAGCTAGTTTCTAGTTTTTGGGAACAAGAACCAGTCGCAGCAGATGCTGAAATACACAAGTGTTAACTTTCATTTCCCCAGTAGTATTAGGCATAAGAACATAAGAGAAACCCTGCTGGATCAGGCCACAACCCATCCAGTCCAGCGTCCCGTCACTCACGGTGGCCCATCAAATGCTCATGGGCATCTCAAGCAGAGACAAGGGCAAACCTTCCCATGCTCTCAAATCCCAGCAAATGGCCTTAGAAGTGTCCTGCTTCCTCCCCCCCCCCCCCAAGCCTGAAAGATTTACCTAGGCCAGGGGTAGGCAAACCACGGCTCGGGAGCTACATGCGGCTCTTTGGCCCCTTGAGTGTGGCTCTTCCAGCTTAGGAGAACCCTAATTGTTAATAGCAATGTACCTATCTATATAGTTTAAGTTTTAAAAATTTGGCTCTCAAAAGAAATTTCAATCGTTGTACAGTTGATATTTGGCTCTTTTGACTAATGAGTTTGCCGACCACTGACCTAGGCATTCATTCTAGTAGCCATTGATACATCTGTCATTCATAAATGTGTCTAACTCTTCCTTAAAGCCATCTAGACTGGTAGCTGCCACCACCTCTTCCGGCAGCACATTCCATAAACCGATGACCCTCTGGGTGAAGAAATACTTCCCCTTGTCGGATCCGACTCTCCTACCCATCAGCTTCTTAGATGCCCCCTGGTTCTAGTGTTGTGTGATAGAGAAAAGAAATTTATATAATAGCTTTCCTGGTTTGGCCTTTTAAGTGGCTTCCAGATTATTTTAAGCTAATTTTCCGCCAAATCTTCCTTGAAACAGAAAGTGGGAAAAAAAATGAAAACAAGAAGAGACACAAAGTCGAGCAATTTACACTTTTTCCAAATTTATTTCTATTTTGTGAGAAACTGGTGGGCTGCATATTTATTTTTAGTCTGTTGGAGAGATGGGCAGGATGTCTCTAAAGGCCATTTGCAGGGATTCGAGAGCAGGTGAAGGTTTTGCCTTTCCCTTCTGCTTGAGATGCCCAGAAGCAATTGGGGGACCACTGAGCGCAACAGGATGCTGAACTAGATGGACTGTGGCCTGACCTAGTAGGGCTCCTCTTCTGTTCGTATGGCCTGTCCTTGACCAACTACAATTTGTTTTCAAGGAACTGATGTGGAATAGGAAAAGGAACATGTCAGGCAAGGGATCAAAGGACAACCTGGTACTTGTGTTCTCTTTGGAACCCAACAATTGAGTTACTTGTTTTCTTTCTCTTTCCTGTCTTTCCCTCTTCTTCTAGCTGGAACTCCTGCTGTAAGCATCAGCTCCAACCTGTGCTTTTCCAAACCCAGTTCAACTTCTGGCATTTCGTCGCAGAGCTCAAATCTTCTGTCTACGACTCATGGAGCTAGAATGCCTACTCTTCCAACAGTCCGGCACATGGGCTGCTATGGGAATGTTCCTTGCACTCAAGCTAGTGCATACAATGCAGCAATGACGACTTCAGCTGCTAGCCAAGTACCGCAGCACAGGAACGCCAACCAAATAATGACCAATCAGAATAGCCCTGCGGCAGCATCCCGGCAAGCCCCACTTAGCCAGGGAAATAACTTATTGGCGTATGACAGTGGAGCTGGGATTGATTCCCAGCAAGGGAAGCTTGGTTTAACCCAGAGCAGCCCAGCACAAAGACCATCCAACATTATGGCCAACTCAACTTCTGTAGCTCAGAGCTGGGGCTCTCAAGAGCCAGGTGGAAAGCAGCAGCAGCAGCAGCAGCAACAGGAAGCACGCAAAACTGTGGGTTCCCCTTTCTCCACTGGCAGCCCCTATACAAACCAGCCTTTGCAGCACACAGCTGTCAACCAGCCGTTTCCCCAGCGTGCCATGGTGCCTCCTAACCAAGTGGCCACAGTCCAGATGAGAACATCTGCAAGCCCAATGAACCAAAGTCTAAATGGACAAGCGACTGGGTCTCCCAAATCCCTGAGTGCAAGGCCTAACCAGGTACGGGCGCAGGTCATGTCACACTTAACCCCCCTTGGGCTAAATATGACCCCCTCAAACCCGCTGCCATCAAACAGTTTCCCATCTGGTACCAATCCTTCTTACCAAGGCCCTGATCATGCAAGTGATCTCACTTTTGACTTCTTGAGCCAGCAAGGAGACAACATAGGACCAGCACTCAACAGTGATCCAGACTTCATTGATTCATTGTTAAAAACAGAAGCTGGTAATGACGATTGGATGAAAGACATCAACCTTGATGAGATCTTGGGTGGCCATTCTTGAGTGCAGCAACGTCCACAACAAACTTTTAAGGCCTGAAAACCAGGGCAACCCAGCGCATTATTTGTGGAACATTTCTGGGTTTGAGTTTGATTTTCTTTCTTTTTTAAAAATAAGAAGAGAAGAAACTTTGCTCTCCCAATGGTTGAAGGGGCTTCTAGGTGGTAAGCTGAGAAACATGATCAAACCAGTTGCTATGTTAAAGCACAGCATGTTCTTTGTCAACCGGAAATGGGCAGGCTAATCTTAACAACTATTATGTTGCACAGAAGTGCAGGAAGAAAAGAGTGGATATGCCAGGAACAGACTTGCTGTTGTTTGTAAGATTTCCCCTTTCGGCATCCTACATTTCCAAGTAGTGGTTGGCAACACTTTTAGGTGCAACTCTAGAAAGGCAGAAAAGAGTGGCTCAAAAGCAGCTTTGAGGTGGTAGCTTCCACACACTTGTATATCCATCACACTGCAAATTGATGTTAAAGACCAGAGGTCAGTTTGCACTTGGCCTGCTAGTATACACTGGGGTAGCTTCTGAGAAGCACCATCTAAACTTGCAAAAGGAGTTTCCACACCAGAAACTTCTCCCGCCAACCCAGAAGCTACTCCAGCAGCTACTAGCAGTGGTACATGTCTCATTTCTGACCTGTTCCAACCAGAGACTCAACCATTTGCACCTCTGCCAGTACCAGGGTCATCTGAGGTGCTGTGCAAGTGTGCTGGCACCTCAGAAGACCCCAAATGTGGCTGTGCATGCACATGCGCAGCATGTGACCGTCATTGTGGTGACGGTGTTGGAGCATGGGCAGTTATGCCAGGCTCTGCGCAGAAGATGGTGGCACCGAGACATGTGTCCAGACTCAGGTTTGCAGCCACGTTGGGAGTTGGTTTGGCATGCACTAGCACTCGCAAGTGCAAATGCTAGTTCACACCGGTGGGGATGCACTTTCCCTGGCCCCTGGATGGGAAGCAAAGTGCAGAAAAATCTCAGAAATGAATTTAATGTGGATTAGAGGTGGGATGGGAGCGTTAGTTGCCACATGCTACCACCTCTGAGTTGCTTTAGAGCTGCGTTTTTTTGCTGTCTTCAAATGCATCCAACCTGATGACTGCTGTATGCTCTGAATTTTACCTTCCCTTGATCATGCTCCCTGGGACTGATAGGGGTTGTGTGCATTGCATCTGGGTGACATCAGGGTGGCAGTGGTTAGCAGAGACGATAAATGTTTGTGATAGACTAGTGGCATGACTCACTGCAAGGCTGTTTGCTATGTCGTATGATATGAAGCAGTTGCTTATTAAGGGGCTTGCTGCCAGCTCAGTTTCCTTGTGAATGCTGCACACCAGATTCATTGGGCAAATTTTTTTAGCTCCAGTTTGGCTACTTACTATCATGTAACACCAGGTTCCTCCGCCCTAGTGCCAACATTCACTGCTAGTGGTGCACAGTACTCATCTCTAGCCTCTTCCTATGGTTAGACTCCACAAGTGCCGGTCGTGGAAGCTCTGTTTCTGTATTGAGATGGAGAACAGAAGAAACCATTCAGGAAGTAGCTTGCAGCAAAGATTCTAGTCCACATTTCCTGTAACTAGTCCCAGTTTCACAGACACACAGTCATGTAATCTTGGACCAACTTCAGCATGAACCCCTTTCCCATAAGATAAATCCATCTTTCTTTGAGCTTCCCACCTTTCTTGGTACCTTCCTTGCCTGTCAGCTTTATCTTGGATTCATCAGCTGTCTCTGGACTTGGTCTTTGTATCTCAGAATAGGATGAGCCACCTTGTCCCAAGGTACACAATCTTAGCTGCCCCAAGCTGGGACAGGTTGCCACTGGAAGGGCAGGCCCACCTGCATTTGGACTATCCATCCTACTCTGTGGCCAGCCACTGCCTCTGAAGTGCTCTCCGAGGCATCAGTAAAGATCTAAAGGCCATAAATCTTCATTTTTGGGCTTCAAAGTTTCTAGCCTGTCTGAAACCTTTCTGGAGTGCTATCAAACTGTGTCACCATGGGAGCATGCTATCGATATATCTCTGTGGTGTGATATGGCGTGGCATAACAGCTCTGGGCTGATTGTAGATCTTGGGTTCAAGGTCCACAGCTATACTGAGCTAGATCACCATTGTGGGCACTCCAGCCCAATCCATTCTTTGTCCAATGTGGATGAAGTATGGTAGGGAAGGTGGGACCTGCCTTAGTCTGCACTAGCGTGCAGAGAATTCTCCTGTATTTTGGAATGTGATCTGGAAAAACCTAAAGTGCGGAAACACCCATCTTTACCAAACAGCTGAACTTCTAACAGCAATGATAGTGGATTTAATCTGCCAGTGGCCATTTCTGGAATTCCGAGTGATCCACTTGCCACTGATCTAGTTGCTTGACTCTTTCTTAGGGCTGGCTATAGATCTATTTTCCAGACCACCAGGGGACCCACTTTGGTGACACATCAAAACACACTGCCAAACTGGGTTCCCCACATACTCTGAGGCTAGGAGCATTGGAGCCTTCAGAATTGCACAGGTTCCTGACCACACCTTGCTGTGGTCTGAATCAGAAGGCCTCGCTCGTCCATAACTACCAGATCATGGCCAGATAACTGCAGAAGGCCTTAAGATCTAGCCATTTAGTTCTCTGCTGGACTTCTTAACTGCCCAAGGTTGCCCAATGCTGATGCCAACTATCTGAAGTAGGGCCCTGATCCTTTCTACTTATATGCCTCAGAAATAAATCAGGGCTGTGCAAAGAAACAGCTTTGTGCATCTTTTTTAAAATTTATTTCAGAGTGCTACATGCAAACTGAGTTACACATCACTGGTGCCATTCTGACCAAAACATGGAAAAACTTGGCTTTCTTTCTTTTTTTTTCATTTCTGTTTTCTGTTGCCTATCACTCTTATCAACCTCAACTACGGTCCTTTTTGCACTAGCAAGCTGAGGACGTTTGGGCAGACTCTGGCACAGCTGCTTCTGTTCCAGACCCTCCCCCAGAGTATGCAGATGTCCCCATCTTTGATAGTTGTGGAGCCATAAGACTGCTGCCCTGCTGTATGAGGAGTCCCGAAAGCGTTCCTAGTACAGCCCCAGACGCAGCCTTCACGCCTACTCCCATGTGAAGGCTGCGGGGAGCTGCAGCTGTGCAACCATGCACCACAGCACCCGATCACCATAGCATCAACCCAGAGTATTTACACTTCCCTGCTGCAGGGTAAGTTCCAGATAAGTCTAGGACTGGGACAGCATTTGCAGTGTGAATGTCAACCTCCATCCTTGGTCTTAACTTCTATGAGACTTGTCCAACAGAAGTGAAGTGCAAAAAGCCTCTTAAGACAGTTGAAGATTGTTGAAGCCCATGTACTTCATTATAACACTCTCTTTTTTTAACATTACCATAATAAATGCACTACCCTTATATTTCCCATTATTGAATCATGTGCTCTTCTCAGTATTGGGTTGTAAATATATATTAAAAAGAAAAAAGTTTTTGTAAACTTTTGTACAAAAAAAAATAATGTAATATTTTGGTAGGAATACTGAAATCATATTCTTTGGGTTATATTTATACACATGTTAAATAAACTATACTGTCCAAACTTTGTATTTTATACAGAAAGGGAAAGAAAAGCTTACCTTTGTATCTTAATATGCAATGCTGTTTGTGATTTTTGTTTGTTAGTTTGTTTTTGTACAATATGATTGTTTTATTTTCACCTTAAAACTTAAGCAATGGCTTATAGTGAGGCCTGCCGGAGGAAAAACTCAAATAAAAACTGAGGACCTGATCTGTGACTTTGTACTTTAAATCTAAAAGAGAGGGGGGAAACCCCGTAAACTTGCTGCAAAATTAATAGCAGAGATGCCCAGCCCTCATAAAGCAAAGAAAATACAGCTGCCTAAATCTAGGCCTTTCCCTTATCTAGTCCAAGTTGTTATGCTACCTAAAGCCCTTTCTGCACTGGGCCTCATCCTGGATTATATCCCAGAATAGGGCCCTGCCATTTGCTGCTAGTTCAGTTGGGGTGATCTGTGAACATTCAGTCCGGAGATGGACTAGGTCAAAAGACAACATGGAGCCTTCTCTGTTCAGTAGCCAAGAAGACTGACTGCTGAATGGCATCCATCACCCGAAGAAGCTGTTAATGGAGGAGGTCCTGTTTAGGCAGCATGGCATCCTGCTGAGAATACAGTAGTGGACAATGCATATATTAGCCAACTGTGAACTGAAAAAGGTAGGAAGGAAAAGGAGCAGAGACTCAGACTTTGAGCAATTGAGGCAGCCTCCAGATGCCGGTCTGATATCCCAAGAGCAACCGATAATACAGGAGTATTGTCCCTCCTGTATTGCTACTTGCTAGCTAAATAGCACTGTGGCCAGTGTTGTCTATGAGCATTTTAGTGATGTGCACATCTGGGTATTTGGCTGGTGAAGATTACCTGGAATGGTGCATCAGCACCTTTGTATCTGCATGGTCAACCTGTTTCAGACCCTGCACATATGCGATGGACAGAAAAAATAGTGACTCCCTACACAAAGGTAGGTAATAGCACTACTGCTGAAATGCCCACCACCATTATGGTATGATAACATAGAGGGTATGTGGTAGAGCGGTGGTGGAAGTTGCCACAGATATATGAGACTGCTTTTATGAACCTGACTCTGATGCAGATGCTGGCTGTGAATCCACGGAGGCCAGAGAATCAGAAGCTCAAGGCCAAACAAACATAGACATCACAGAGGTATGTCCACCAGACATTCAGGCTACTATTGCCATAGATCTCAAAGGGCGCATCCCCATGCACATTTGGCCCCGTACCGAACACGCGGTTTCTGCAGACCAAATCCCCACACACTGTGCCAGACCAGGACCAAATCTGGTACCCTTAAAAACAAGTCTGAGCATGGTTTGGGGTCCCGGCACACATTGGTTAGTGTGCCTAGACTGCACATGGGGACGATCGCGAGCTTTTTGGGGAGGAGATTGGCGCTCAGGTCATTGGGAGGTGGGGTGTGCTTGCTGTTCCTGCCCCGTGCATTGGAGATCACAGCAGCTGACAGTTTGGGGGAGTGGAAAATCCTGGTCGCCAAGGCAGGCAGGATTATGGCTTGAGTTTTGTCCCAATTCCAAAAATTTTCAACCAGTTTCCCAGTCGGCAGAGTGATCATAATAAATGGGTTGATTTTCTCCGTTTTAAACTTGGCAGACAGGCGTTTTCCTGGTTCCTGGTGGAGCAGAGGTGTGCAAAACTGCTCAAGCCTCTAAACCTCATAGCGGCTTTCGGTCTTTTAAAATTATTTATAAATTTATTATGATTATTAAGCTTTTTTACAACTTTTTTTCCATGCCTCCCAACCTGGTCCTGGCTTTCTAAGGGGGGGGGGGGAATGCAGCATTTGCAGCTGGCGACACAGATGAACTGACATCAATCCGGCTTCCAATAAGGAGGGAGGGGCGGAGAGGAGGGACATTGATTGCTTGTGCTTTGTGTAGGGATGGGTGTTTTGGCATGGTTTGTGTGGGGACAGGTGGTTTGGCACCATTTGCATGGGGATGGGTGCACCTATGCCCAACCCGTTCTCAGCCCACATTAATGGGAATGGCATGGGGGTGGGCTGAGAGCGATCTCGGACCTGCTCCCAGTCCAATGCGTTCTGATCCTGCTCCAAACGGCTTGCATGGGGATGCAGCCAATGAGACTTGTGAGATGCCGTCCCTGGCAGAAAAACGAAGAGAGAAATCAGTGCTACATTGCTCAGCACAACTGTGCAGAAAACTTCAAGCAATCAAGCTCCACCTCACTGGCCACCTGAACTCTGATTTGGAGGGATCAACAGCAACTACTCTCTAAGCAAACTGTTACTGACAATCGTTCTTCCCTGACGTTTGCAACCTCCTATTTGTGTCTCTGTTGCTTGACTCCTGACCTGCATACTGGCTTCTGACTTTGGGTGATACCTGAACCCGCAATAAGTTCTGACTTTTGACTGTTGATCCTCACTCGGTTTTTCCTTACTTTGGGTTTCAACTTCAGACCGCTGACCTTGCTTTATCATCATTGTTGCAATAAAGGCAGGGTTTGAGGCCTCTCACCTGCCTAAGACAGGACACAACCACCCTGAAGGCCCAGGGTTTCCAGCAATGGGGATACAGCACCTGTGGCCTGAAGGCATCCGCTTAGGGCTTATGCCAGCTTGTAAAATCTGTAGAATATGTTGCCATCACCTTCATGGCACCTGCTGTAGTCTGTGCAAACTTTGCCAGACTGCTAACTTTGGCTGCACCTTGGCACCTTGGCATCATGAAGGTCCATCTTGGGACTAAGCTGTTTTAACTTTGCCAGATGGGAACACAACCTGCATCTCATATGGTCGATGCTATAGGTGTGTACAAGAAACAAACAATTGCTCTAAGAGTTAAGAGGAATGTGGGTTCACCTGGGATTATCAGAGAAGAATCGGGGTGTTGCTGATCATAGACAAAACAGGCTTCCTGCTGGAAGCCCAGAGAATAATTGAGACTATTTGACCAGCTGCTGACATTACTGCTCATTTATTATTGCATTCTGTTCTCAATCAGCAGGGTATCACAGACTCATCTTATTTCTCTGCTAGAGGCCAGTTCCACCCCAGAGAAGGAAGCAAAGGTCTGAAGAGCATTGGTGAGGGGAAATATCTAAGTTTACATAGTGTAACTACAATGGTTTCATAAAAATTCAACACATATTTCTACATCCACTCCTTTTTTCAGCCAGTCATTTAAAAGAACATTTGCCCCTTTCTAGCTGCATGTATTTGGAGACAGATGTTCAGGTCCTGGCTAAACACAAGTCTTAGCTAGAAAATGTAAGGGTTTGTTGCTCATACTAGCATTTCTGAACACTGTTTGTACACTACCGCCTTAATGCATCTGTTTGATTTAGAACTGTGTTCCAGGGCTTGAGTTTGCCACAAGTGATAATGCTGCACATATGGAGCGTTTGACACACTGTGTACATGACAATGAAGCATAAGAACTTAGTAATAGTGTTCATGGACGTATGCATCAAATCACACATGGGGCTCTGCATTAGATCAAAGGATGTTATAATTATTTGAGCAACTTTTCCTTGAACCTCATTCAAGTCCTTCTCTTAAGCCAAGTAGCAAGAGTGTAAATAACGTGTGTCCACATCATTCCAAGTTGAGTTCTCCTTGTTTCTCTCTATCTTTCTTTGCTGTGGAGCTCAGACACGAGTGTGTTGAGATAGATCCAGCTTTTAGCTCAGCATGTCCTGGAGCAACCTTCAAATTGAGATGCAATTGCTGCTTGAAATAAAAGTGACTGAAAGATGCCTTTAAACGTTTTTAGGAACAGGGGGGCACTGCCAGAGCTCTACAAAATGACCTCCAGTGGACTACTGGTGTGCATGCTTCTGACCAAACTGGTGAAAAACCAACTCCATGAGGGTGGTCTTGAGGGCCCAATGTCTTTTAGTGGGACCTGTGCTCAGAGCCCACCCCCTTGCAGTTTGATTGGCATTCACCAGACACCAGAATCGGCAGGTCAGCCATTGGTGTCCCATTCTCTTCACAGATGAAAGCAGGTTCACACTGAGCACATGTGATATGCATGAAAGTGTCTGGAGATGCCATGGTGGCGGTGCACAATATGCTTCCTTCAGTGTCATCCAATATGACCATTCTGACAGTGGGTCATTGATGGTCTGGAGAGGCATATCCTTCAAGGGTTGCACAAACCTACACTGCTGCAGTGGGACCTGCAGTTCCTAGATGATGAAGGCATTGATGCCACTGATTGGTCCTCACACTCCCCAGACCTGAGAACCTTTGGAACATTATGTAGCGGTGCATCTGATGATGTCAAGTAGTACCACAGATAGTCCAGGAGTTCACGGATGCCCTGATCGAGGTCTAAGAGGAGATGTCCCGGGAAACCATCTGTGGTCTCATCAGGGGCATGCCCAGACTTTGTTGTAAGTGCACACAGGCACGTGGGGCCACACACACTACTGTGTCACATTAAGAGGAGCACTGCTGTATCAGGCCACAGCCCATCTAGTCCAGGATCCTATCCCACACAGTGGCTCACCAATGTTGAGCAGAAGACAAGGCAAACCTTCACCTACTCTCAAATCCTAGCAAATGGCCTTAGAGGCACCCTGCTACACCCCCACCCCATTACGAGTTGCCATGATGAAATGTATGCAAATTGGATCCATCTGTGTTTTCACTTTTTTACTTCGATTCTTGGGGTGATCTAGAATCCAGTCCAGGCCTCAATTGGTTTATGTTTTTGGTTTCCATTGGTTGATACCTCATTTTGCTCTCAACGAATTACACAATTTACATAAGTCAAGGTTTTCAGCTTCAATGTTTTGTTCAAGATCCAACGTGTGATTTAAGTGTCCCCTTAATTTCTTTGAGGTGTACTTTTCTATGCTACATTTGCAAAGTTATTGGGCATGCTTTAGTAAGAACAAAAGCTGTGTGCAGTTTTACTGTGTTAGGATATAAAAAACAGTTCCAAATACAGTTCCTTCTGTTCCATTCTTCTGCAGTCTGTAGGATTTTAACAAGAACTGAAGAATGCAAACACACTTTTTTTCCTTGTTAGTATGTCATGTAATCCTAGTAGCACATGGAGACTTAGCGGTTGGGGTCAATTAAGCATGTTAGATAATTTTTTCTGGACGTTTGGGATTTCCCTTTCGACTGGACAGAGAGCAAAGAGTTTATAAAAAGCTGCTACACTTTATCAGTAAACTACATGCTTACCTGAAAGGCTCTGTGCTTGAAGGGAGGCGTTGATCCCTTTGGCCAAAAGCTCTGTGTGTGTTTATTTTATTTTCCATAGGTTTCAGAGGTTCTCCCATACAGCTCCACACGAACCCCTTACTTTAAGGACATTGCCAATAATAACATTTAATCAATCCTGCTTTCAAATTCCAGCAAATGGCCTTAGAGGCATCCTGCTTATCCCCCCAGCCTGAAAGATGTACGTAGGCATTCATTCTAGTAGCCATTGATACATCTGTCATCCATAAATTTGTCTAACCTTGCCTTAAAGCCATCCAGGCTGGTAGCTGTTACCACCTCTTCTGGTGGCACATTCCATAAACTGATGACCCTCTGGATGAAGAAATACTTCCCCTCATCATTATTATTAGTATATTTCTATAGCGCTGTCCGTGTACTCAGTTGGATCCGACTCTCCCACCCATGAGCTTCATAGAGTGCCCCCTGGTTCTAGTGTTGTGTGATAGAGAAAAGAAATATTCTCTATCCACCTTTTCTATACTGCGCATGATTTATATACTTCAATCAGGTCCCCTCTTAAACTCCGTCTCTCCAGACTGAAGAGGCCTAGACGTTGCAGCCTGGTTTTGTAAGGGAGGTGTTCCAGACCTTTAATCATTCTGGATGCCCTTTTCTGGACCTTTTCCAGTTCCACAATATCCTTTTTGAGGTGTGGTGACCAGAATTGTACACAATATTCCAAATGTGGCCTCACCATAGATTTATAAAGAGGCAAAATGACACTCGCTGACTTGTTCTCTATTCCCTTCCTAATTATTCCCAGCATTGAATTAGCTTTTTTCGCTGCTATTGCACACTGGGTTGACACCTACATTGAACTGTCCACCAAAACCCAGAGATCCCTTTCCTGGTGTGTTGCAGAAAGCTCAGACCCCATCAGTTTATAGACATAATTTGGATTTTTGGCCCCAATGTGCATTACTCTGCACTTGTTAAGATTAAAGCACATTTGCCACTTGGTTGCCCACTCACCCAATGTTGAGAGACCCCTCTGGAGCTCTTGGCAATCTCTTTCAGTTTTTACTACCCTAAATCATTTAGTATCATCAGCAAACTTTGCTATTTTAATATGTACCCCTTCTTCTAGATCATTGATGAATAAATTGTTCCTCTCCCACAAAGTCCTATAGTTTCCAGCTCAATTCTGTATTGGCACCTTTTGCTAAAATTGTTGGTTATTTACTAAAACCTTTTACTTCTGCTTTTTATAGGATAGATTCAGCAGATATTAGATTATTAAACTATCTATTTGCTTTGGGACTGTACTTGTTACTGTGGATGCTGGATCATTATGTACTAGAATTTCTGAAATCAAAACAGAGAGAACAGTTCCTCCCTTGGTAGAACTATCACTAATAAAATACATAAATACATTTAACAGTTGTTAATATTGGCAAATACAAGAAGATCCTGAGACAACAAGTTCAGATCTTGAGACAACAAATTCATTTACAGTATGAGCACACAGGAATATTTATACATGCATTCTTCTGATAATTATTTTACTTGTCAACTTATTTCATGTCAGAGGTTTATCAACCATATGTTTTTTATTTAGAGGGGAAATATAAGAAGACGTGCAATACTTTCTTTGAGTACATTAGGGATCCTAACAAAAGATACGATTGTAATTATGGTTAACAAAAAATACATTTTTTGGATCTGATAATAAGAGATACACAGAACAAAATATAAAAAATCCTTTAGATAGGAATCCAGTAATACATATTTACATTATGGCTGTGTTCACACCTAAAGTTTTAAAAATTCACGTTCAGTCCACTTTCAGAATGAAAGAAAACAACAGCAAACTAACCAATCATTTCCCTTCCACATTATCTAACCCTAAGGTGGATTTTCTGAGCAACACAATGCCAAAAGAAAACACCTTGTCACTTTACGGATGTATTCTCCCATTCTAAAAGTGGGCTGAAGCTGGACTGAAACTTGCCCGGGGGGGTGGGGGGATCCTGCCAGCTGTAGGGGATCCGATCTGGTCCCCTACAATGTGCAGGAACCTGGGGAAGGGCCCTGCCAGGTCTGCCCGCCCCAGGTCTTCTCTTACCCAATGGTAGCCAGGTCTGGGACGGGTGTCCCCGCCCCTGTCCAGATTTTTAAGGCTAGGACACTTTGAGGCGCTTTCCCCATCCGCACGTAGGCAGGTAGGAACACATGTAGACACGTTTCTTACCTGCCTCCATGTGAATGGGGTAAGTGTCCCAGAGTGTCCTAGCCTAAGTGCACTACGCTGTAGTGCGAAAAGGCCTTAGATGTTGGAAAGCAAACTTTCCTAGTGGGTTTTTTTAAAAAAGAATTAAACATAATTGTTCCAAAGAACAACTGGTCCAGAGAATTCAGGACATTACAGAGAGAAGACCCAGATTGTTAATAGTTAAAATATTATAATTTAATTCTTCTATTCTATGTGGGCTGCTATTACAAGTGCAATTCAACCAGGACTTTTCTTAGAGGCCAGGAGAGCTGCGCCATTGGCCCTTATCGGATGCAAAGATTCCCATCACCTGAGCTGAATCCAGTGCAGAGATCTTTCTAACCCAGGGCCGCACTCACAGGAGTTAGTGACCTCTCCTTCACTGGAGGCTGGACCTACATCTGTCTGGGATGGTTTAGGAAATCCTGCATTGAGCAGGGGGTTGGACTTAATGGCCCTAAAAGTCCCTTCCAATTCTGATTCTGATTCTGTGATTCCTGCAGCCAAAGAGCTGAAATTTCCCGAGGCTCACACCTCTTTCCTGGCTTCCCCTACACTCCTTTCCTTACAATCTGAAATTTGTGCTTGCCCTGTCTCCTCAACATTCTTCGATCACCTATTGTACCTGCCAAGAACATCAGTAGCTGCTGGAGAGATAAAAACTTTCCCTTTCTGTGCTTTCTGTTCAGTCCTTCTAGCAGGAGTTCCATGGCTTGGTTTATATATAGAAACATTTTGAGTCTATATTTCGGAGCAATATGATGGAACAGAGAAAGGAAAAGAGAGTCGTCTTCACCAATATAAATCTGCAGTCAATAGGATGATAGCAACCTGCCCACCTTGTCTAAAAGAACTACAGACAGGATCCGCCAAATATTTAACTCTAGCATCAAATTAATATTGGAATCAGAGAGCCGAGGGAGGAAGAGAAATCAGTTGATTGCTTTGATTTCAAGTAATGGTGCCAAATTGATTGTCTGGCAAGGCAGAAATGGGTTTGATGGAATTCAGACATCCTACCAAGGTTTAAAACTGTTTAGAAGCTGTTCAGATATATTGATCCATTATGCCTCACTCATATGCTGATCAATTTTTCATCCTTCTCTAGCATTTTGCTGATTTGTCTTTAGGATTTATTTTGTAGGACTTTTTGTTCCATTCTTCAAGTCAATATCTTGTCCTATATTGACATGTATAGGTGACAGTAAAATTGTCACACACCCACTTGCTCCTGAATCTCTCACAACCCATAGCCCTTGAAACACCATGGGTACAATTGGGCATACTTCAGTGAGATGCTCTCGAGTAATTTGGGGTCTGTAAATGCAGACATTTTTTTCCCTGCATTCACTTTCCCTCATCTTGAGGTCTGACCATCTGAGATTCCATAGCTCTGAAAACATCTCTTTATTTAAGCCAGGTTGGGCAGGAAACTACATAAACAAAAGGATGGGATTTCCTGCTAAGTGGGTAGCACTCATAGTCAGGATAGGTGTTGACCTTAATACAAATTTAGGCTGCAGTGTGGCAAAAAAAAAAAAAGTAGGTTCTCTAGGTTCTCTTAAAGGGATGACTTTGGTTGTGATAACACCCTCACTTTAAACCTTCTTCAGTCCATCTTCTAAAAGTGATGCTCACACATTTTCATTTATATCCGTTTTATACAAATGGAAGAAGAGTTGGCTTTTTTACTCAGCTTTCCTCACCCATATAAGGTGACTCACCCACTTAGGAGTCCAGCTCCCTAGATAGAGATGAAAAGTTGTGAGCCTAAGTGCAGACAGGCCCTGGGTCTTTCCTATCTCCATGTATATCCTGAGAAAATAGTCGACCTTAAGAGCTCAGTCTCTATGGGGTTCATTGCTGCAATTAAATCTGTATTCCCTTAACAGCTGGTGGAGTTTCTTGCTGGACACATTGTGTTAGATTCCGAATAATCCAATTGGGATTAAAACCCCACAAAGCTACCACACCTCCAGTATTCCCCTTATTTTTATCTATTATTCTTTAATCACGATGTACGGAACTATCTATATCTAGAGCAACAGCTTCCAGCCCCACATTAAGCCATGCTCAGCATGTATTTATCTTACGGATTTTGCATAAACCCTGTATATGTTCCGGGAAACTTGTAACTCCTTATTGCTGCTCAGCATGCCCCCTCCCAAGCTGCACATAGAAAAGAAAATCTAAATGAATACAATAAAACAATTGCAAAAAAAAAAGCTTGAGGGAGGCACAGCCTAGTGGCTGTACCACTCCCAGGCATGGCTTAAGACCCTGACCTTTGTTTTTTTAAAAATCTTTTGCCCTATGAGGTTCACATCACCCCTCCCTCCTTTTCCTGTCCTGGCGACAGACAGAATGAATGCAAGGAAATACCAGCCTCTCTTACTCTAGTCAAACTTCATGAGCATCACACTTGCATGCATCAGCGTTATCACAAGTTTAATAAAAATTCCCAGCAGGCTACCATGCTAACACTTTGCAGGAAACAACAAGATCATTGGTTACGGGATACAGTAAATATTCTTGGATCAGAGAATCTCACTTGCCAGATATATGATACATGAAAATAGATTAGAGTAAGGAAAAAAAATATTTTTTTTAAAGGTCTTATCAGCTGTTACCAAACTCGTTCTTAACTGGTGAGCCAGTCTGATCTAGTGGTTAGGGAGGTGGACACTTATCTGGGAATAGTGGGTTTGATTCCACTCTCCTCCATGAAGCCAGCTGGGTGACCTTGGGCTAGTCACAGCTCTCTTCTGAGCTCTCACAGCCCCACCTGCCTCACAGGGTGTCCTGTTGTGGGAAGGAGAACAGAAAACTTTGTCAGCCACTTTGAGTCCCCTTAAATGGGTGAGAAAAACGGGGTAGAAAAGCCAACTCTTCTTCTTCAGTCACAAGTATGGTATTCTTTTATATAGAGGTTAGCTTTTGGACTACATAGTTTCAAGATTCATAGAATATACAAGATTCCAGGAGAAAAAGGTAGACTGCTAATCCATATTTTTCCAAGTGCTGTCATGGTAACCCACTACAAAAAACTACAACAGTGTTTAAAATCTACATAAAGACTTATTATCTGTTTCTTTCCATTTTCTTTTACCCCATTCTGAATCTAATCTGGAATCCTTCCGAAAGGACAGCAGCCAACTGCATTCACTAGGGATGGGCAAGAATTGTTCAAAATTTGATTGAGAGTCTTGCAGATGGGCCTTCAATGGGGTTCAGGAGGGGACAGGGAGTGTTTCCGCACTAGCTGCGGAAACTGTTTTAACACCCCCCCCTAGTCAGATTAAGAACACTTACCTTAAGTGGCTTCCACATTGGAGTCCTCTTCTGTGACCTTTTGCAAAGGCCGCTTCCGTATTTCAGCGTGCAGGACTGGTTTTTAAAACCGATTTTGCTGGCAAAATCTGGATTAAATGTAAGACCTGAAAAATCAGGTCTTACATCCGTCTCTTTGCCTGGATGTGCGCAGGACGCTTCCGCACATGGCCAGGCAAAGGGACGGATTCCCTCTGCCCGCCATGTTGGGAAGGGCGGAAGCAGGACTGCCTGCTTCCGAAGGCCTTCCCCCGCGCGCCAGGCACCGCCAGAAACATTCGGTGACTGGCAGCTGCACGCTCCAGTCCCCCAGCTCCGGAGGCGGCGTCACCAGTGTGCGAGCCAGAAGACTTTTGGAATGGGTGCTGATGCGTCCGCACAGCGCCCACTCCATCTGTGCTCTGGAATCCGGCCTCCCCGCGCGTGTGTGGACACATGAGGGCCCTTCAGATCCATCACTATTTGTGACAGATCAGGGGGAGGATGGATCGCCGAAAAACGTATCTTTTTAGATCCATTTTTCAGGGGCCAATGCAGAACCACCCAGGGCCTTCCCAATCAGGTACCAATCAAGTACCAATCAGGTTCCTAATGGGGCCTTAGAAGGGTTCTAAGCCCTAGTGGGGAAAGGCCCTCAAATACTAAAACAAATTATAGCTGAAAGTTTCATGGGGACGGGTCAATTCAAACTCTGTATTGGGAATATCCCGAATCCAATCCAAAGTAAACAGAGTGCATAGGGACGAGCCCAAAGTGGATTAAGTAGCTGACTTCAAATAAAGCAAGGTATTCGACCTGAACTAGGTGTGTAAAAAAGGGAGGTGAAGAAGTAGAATCTGCAGGACAAGCTATCCATGTTATCAATAAACCACTTGCGCTCTAGAGGTGAGACTTAGGCTGTGTTCAGACATAATAAAAGTGGTGCCTCAGGAGCACTTTAGAGAGACAGCGTGTGACACTTGTGTTCCCAAGCCATCTTTAATCCATTTTTTAGCACAGAAAGTATAGGAGAGGCGGAAGGGCAGACCAATGTGCAAACAATTTCACCTTGAAGCTTTCTCTAAGCAGCTTTGGGGATGCCTTTTTGTTTTTGTTGCTGTGTCCGATCACACTCTTTAATCTACCATTTAAGTCAATGGTTCCTCAGAAACCAAATTACTGCAAATTTCCTGAACTGCATCATATAAACGAAATCACAGCTCACTGATTGTGTATAAGCAACCTCAGGTTGGTTTTTTAAATTTAAATGTTATGCAAGGGAAGTTGCATTTTTCCAGTTACTTAAAATAAAAACTGTGTTATACAAAACAGTGTTACACGGGGGACATCTGTAACAGTATTTGCGATGTACAAACTGCTCAGGGAGGAAAGACATCCCAGTTCAGACAGCAGACCTTTGCCTGTTGCAACTCTACCACCTGCTGGGCAATGGAGAACAGCAGGGATAAAATGCGCTTTAACACAGCGAACTCTCAGAAACTCAGCTGCTAAGACGGTAGGTGAGAGGTAAAAGTTGAAGATCCGCCACCTGCTTGACCGTTGGCAGTGGCAAAGAGATCACACTAGAAAAAAGAGAGATTCATAATGGAGACCCGCTCACACTTAAAGGCAATGTGCAAGTCCCTTCCACTGCTCTTGCTTCCATCTAAAGTGCAAAATAAATAAATCCTAGCCCTTAATTTTATATTACATTGCCATTTGGAAAAGAGGGCAGCATTTCCTACATGTCTTGAATAGCAGAGGATATTTGAATAAGTGTTGCTTACCTCTTTACCTTGGCCTTACGTTAAATGGGGATGCACTTATCTCTTCCCACTGACAGAATCTCTTGTTTAATGATGTTTTATTTTATTTATTATTTATTTATTTGTATTTCTATCCCGCCCTATACCCGAAGGTCTCAGGGCGGGTTACAATATTATATTAATCTTAGACAGGTCCCTGCCCTCAGGCTTACAATCTAAAGAGACAAGAAACAAAAGGAAAATGGTGTGGGAGGGAACAGGGAACAGCAAAAAGCAAGCACGTGAGGTCTTCAGATCCAATTCTTCAGTTCATTTCTTATTGCTGGAATTTTCTTATTCTCTTTACTTTGAATTTTCTCTTCATTGTTTTATCTTTTAGATGTTGTTACCCACCCGGAGACCTCCAGGTATAGGGTGGGATAGAAATTTAAGTAAGTAATATTTCCAATTGCAAAAGGTACAGGAGCCACATTCCCTTTTCTATGGCGCAAGGTTTCCATATGAAAAACGAAGGGAAGATTCCTGCTCTTTGAAGTGTTAGAGGAAAGAGGGAATTTCAGCAAAGCGTTGCTGGTATTATAAGCTACACCTGCTGAAACTGCCATGTCAATTCAATTTCTAAAGGTATAGAACACCTGTCTACTTTTGATATGGTAAACCTCTATTCAGCAGATTTAATAATGCCATCAGGAGCATAGCCAGAGTGGAATACGTCTCAGGCATTGTTGCCCCATCTAGCATGTACGGGCATAGGCTGAAACAAGCAGCTGCACGTGTGCATTAGTGGTGACATGCATATGTGGGTATTTTGCAGCAGCTGAATACCCAGATACGCATGTCACTAAAACGCACAGTCTGCAGCAGCAATGGTGCCGTCTGACTAGCAAGTGATAATTCCACAAGAGCAATACTCCGGATTATTGCTCCACCGTCTGGTGGTGGCCGAAGTTTTCCAGCTGGCCAAAGTGTGTGTGCCCAACCCAGTCCTGTTGCAGTTACTGGGTATCACATAGCCGCTGTGCCACTGCCAGATCTAGTTAAAAGTTGTTCAAAAGCAAAATTATGGGAGAAGTTGACTGGGTGTTTTCAGGTGCAAGGGGCATGTTTATTTTATATTTTGTTTTTATTCTTGTGTCCCACCCTGAATCCTTTGGGCCTAGGGCAAGATAAAAAGGCAAATAAATATTTAAGTCAATAAAAACGATGCCATTTTCCCGATTGGATTGCTCAAAAGGAAAAAACCTGAGAGTTGATAATCACAGCTTTCCTCCTCCCCACTCTGACATTGAAAAAGGCTAACATTCCTCTATCTTCTGGACCTGAACCCAAATTTCCTAGCGGAGAAGAGGTGCTAATCCTCTGCCCTTGGGAATCTGGGCAGGCTGGATGTCAACATTCTGTGTTTTTTTAAATTTATTTCCAAATATACATATACAAATACAAACATTCAAAAACAATACAAGATACAAACAAAATACAACAACCAATACTAAAAAAACCCAAAACCTTACACTTACTATAAACATCATTTACCTCAGACTTGTAAGAAGCTTATTTCCTTCAAGTTGTTATTTACTTCCGGTTTGGCAATATAGCTATATAAATCTTTCCAACTATCTTCAATTACGTTTTTTACATTCCCTCTAACTTCTCATTCTTCTTTGCCTGATCATATCATATTTAAACTGCTCAGATATGTAATACCATGTATTGATTGCACATTTGATATTTTTTCCAAGATCCAGCTATAGTTGATAATGCCACCATAAACAACTGATCTAACATATATCTCTTACTTTCATGTATGCTTTGGCCCTTATACATCTGTAATAATGCCATCTCTGGATATTTTTTTACCTCTATACCCATTATTTTCTTTATTTCTTTAATTATCATATCCCAAAAGAGTAAGATTTTTGGACAAAACCACCACATACGAAAAGTCGTTCCTTTTATTCCACATCCTCTCCAGCATCTTGATGAAAAATTAGGAATCATGTAGGATAATTGTGCTGGGTTTTATGCCACTTTGATATTAATTTCATCATTAATTCCCTTAATCTCAAATGTTTCAATTGTGCTATGTCCTTTATTTTTTTTACCTCATCTCTTGTTACATTAACATCCAACATCCCTGTGCCTGTTATTTAATATATTTATTCCCATCTTCCATTATCAATTTGTATATTCTCCTACTAATACCCTTCCTATCTTTTTTCCATTCTTTAACAATTTCTTCCATTCCTTTCTAGGCAGGCTGGATGTCAAGATTCTGGATTGTCCTCCTCAACCACCAAATGAGTTATGTACCTACAGACAAACCCCACAGTGCTGCTTTCTTTCTTTATAAAGCCACAACGCAGAGGCCAAACCTGTCAACTTCCCATCACTCTGGGATCTGAGCTTTGGGCGAGTGTGAGGAATGAGTAACAAGAGCTGTGGTTACACCTAAGGTTTAATCCAGCTTCAGTCCACTTTCAGAGCTGGAGAACACATCACCAAAGTGGCCAGTAATTTTCTTCCCACATTATCTATCCCAAACGTGAATTTTCTGCATTCTTTAACACTGAAAGAAAGCAGCTCATCACTTTGCTGATGTATCTCGCTCTGAAAGTGGACTGAAGCCACATTAAACCTTAAGTGTGACCACAGCCAGTGAGAGAACACCTGAATAAAGCAACTGCTAATTTTCTTTCCACATTATCCATCCCACAGGTGAATTTTGTGTGTTATTTAACACTGGAAGAAAGCAGCTTTGTCGCTTTGCTGATGTATTCTCTCGCTCTGAAAGCTGCATTAAACCGTCAGTGCGACCACAAGCTCAGAGGCTCTGTCTGAGTCTTATACATCAGGGGCCTTTCTGCACTTTTTATTTATTTATTATTTACATTTCTATCCCACCCCATACCCGAAGGTCTCTGGGCGGGTAACAACTCCAGAATATACCCTAGAATAGGGACCTGCTACCTGCATGCTAGTGCAGACTATGGAAGGCCCCAGGTGAGGCCTGCCACGGTCTGCATGAGCTTGTGGCCCACAGACTACTGTCTCAAGATATATTCCAGAATAAGGCCAAGGGCAGAAAGGGCCCAGATCTCAGTGGGCGATGTCAGGACGCCGTTTTTAAAAAATACAAACAAATAACACTTCTCCATACACGAGCCCAGAGCACGGGCCTATTCTCACTTGGCCTTTTTCTGGAGTATATCTCAGGATAGGGCTCTGTGGTCCACATGCTAATGCAGACTCTAGCAGACCTCACTTTGGGCCAGCTGAAGCCTGCACTAGCATATGGACAGCAAGTCCCTATTCCAGGATATATTCCAGAATAAAGCCAAGTGCGAATAGGCCCCAGGTCCCCCCAAATCTCAGCCCTGCTCTGCAAGGCGCAGGCCTGGGCTGCAGCAGAGAGCAAGGGAGAACAGACAGAGCAGCAGCAGCAGATCCCCTGCAGGCCTGCTCGGTCTGGCCGCTCTCAGGCTCGACCGCCTCCGTTCCGTTTCAGGCAGAGACCCTCTCCGTCCGCCCTGCCAAGGCTGCAGTTGCGGGATAAAGCCGCCCGCGCGGAGCCTCCTCCCGTCCCGCGGGGGGGGGGGAAGGGGGGGCGCCGGAGCATCATCACCATCATCCGCCTCATCAGCCAGGCGCGCTGCACTGTGGGCTAAGATGGCAGCTTCCTGCCCCGCGCTCGGCGGCCCCCTCGGCTGCCGCTGACCCGCCGCCGCCGCCGCTCCTGCGAGCATCCCTCGCCGCCGCCGGCCTTACCGTCGCCTCGCCTCACCCCGCTGCGCCACCGCCACCGCCGGCCGGCCGGTCTCGGAGCGAGCTGGGCATCCCGCCGCCCTGCCGGCATGGAGCGGAGCTCCAGCTGCGAGAGCCTCGACGGCGGCCCCCAGCAGGCTCCTCCGCCCGCCAACCGCCGGCCGAGCATCGATTCGCTCTCCAGGTAACCTGATGATGATGGTGGTGGTGGTGCCGCCGCCTTCCCAGGAGTCCCACGCCCGCCAGTTTCGTCTAGTGGTTAAGGAGCCGGACTCTTATCTGGGAGCACCGGTTTTGATTCCGCCCTCCCCCACGAAGCCAGCTGGGAGACCTTGGGCTAGTCACAGCTCTCCTCTGAGCTCTCGCAGCCCCACCCACCCCACAGGGTGTTCTGTTGTGGGGAGAAGAATAGAAGGTTTGTCAGCTGCTTTGAGTCCCCTTCATTGGGTGAGAAAAGTGGGGCAGAGAAGTCAACTCTTCTTAATAATAATAATGTTTATTTATATTGCCCCTTCCCCTCCATGATGGCAGCTGGGTGACCTTGGGCTAGTCACAACTCTCTTCTGGGATCTCACAGCCCCACCTACCTCACAGGGCGTTCTGTTGTGTGGAGAAGAACAGAAGGTTTGTCAGCCGCTTTGAGTCCCCTTAAATGGGTGAGAAAAACGGGGTAGAAAAGCCAACTCTTCTTCTCTGGCTTCGGGGAAATGGACGGCAAGGGCAGCTGTTCGCTGTTGCTTGGCGCCAGCAAAGGCACCTCTTTCTTTCTTGTAGGGCGTAACAGAAGAGACACCTCACAAAGACAGTGGCTGTGGTCACAGACCTAAGGTTTAATCCTGCTTCAGTCTACATTCAGGGAGAGAGAACATGTCAGCAAAGTTACCAGTAATTTTCTTTCCACAGTTATCTATCCCAAAGGTGAATTTTCTGAGCTGTTTAACACCGAAAGAAAACAGCCTCCCTTTGCTGATATATTTTCTCACTCTGAATTGGACTGAATCTGGATTAAATCTTAAATTTGGTTAGTGGTTAAGGAGCTGGACTCTTAATCTGGGAATACCAGATTTGATTCTGCCCTCCTCCACAAAGCCAGCTGGGTGACCTTGGACTAGTCACAGCTCTCTGAGCTCTCACAGCCCCATCTACCTCACAGGGCATCTGTTGTGGGGAGACGAATAGAAGGTTTGTCAGCCACTTTGAGTCCCTTAAATGGGTGAGAAAAGAGGGGTTGAAAAGCCAACTCTTCTTCTTAAGTGTGACCACAGGTAGTGTGTGGCTTTTGTGGCCCCAGCCCATCTCTAATCCAGCCTTTCTGCAACACGGAGGCTGTGTTCACACCTAGGTTTTAATCCAGTTGCAGTCCACTTTCAAAGTGAAAGAGCACCACAGCAAAGTATCAAGCTGTTTTCTTTCAGCATTATCTGACTCAGAAAATCCACTGTTGGATGAGATAAAGCTGAAAGAAAATGGCTAGTCATTTTGCTGATGTGTTCTCTGACTCTAAAAGTGGACTGACACTGGATTAAAACTTAGGTGTGAATTCAGCCAGGATGTTTAGGAGAGGGAGAGGGACAAAGAGTGGTGTGTGAAGAATCCCGCTTGGAAGCCTTCTCTAAGGTATCTCAGAGATGCCTTTTTGTGTTGTTTTGCTGTGACTGTGGTCAGACATAGCCCTCTTTTCCTGAAAATAAGACAGGTCTTATATTATTTTTTTCTCCAAACATTGCATTAAGGCTTATTTTCAGGAGATGTCATGTTTCTGTGAACAACATTCTACATTTAATTAATTATGTTTATGATTTTGATATCGTATTTTAATCTGTTATATTGTTTAATATATTTTTAAGGGGGGAGGGATTTTAATGTTTTATTCTTACATGATGTTTTTATTATATTATTGCTGTTAACCGCCCGGATTGGGTTGCCACAGGGCGGTATACAAACTATTATTATTATTATTATTATTATTATTATTATTATTATTATTATTATTATTATTATTATTATTATTATTATTATTATTATTATTATTATTATTATTATTATTATTATTATTTCTTGAACAAAAAATTGACATTTATTAAAATATACTCATGTCAGCCATTCTGGAACTTCAGAACTCTCCTGGCCACTATTTAAATTGACTTTTTAATGAACTGTAACTAGGGCTTATTTTTGAAGTAGCGCTTATATTTTGAGCATCTTCAAAAATCCTGAAAAATCATGCTAGGGCTTATTTTCGGGATAGGTCTTATTTTTTGATAAACGGGATAACAAAAGTGAGTGAAAGTGTGTGGCTCTGGTTTTCCCAAGACTTGATTTTAAAAAAATAAGTTTTTATTAGTAATACTGTATGTGTCTCTTAATATAAATAATGTACAGCTATTCAAACGTAATCATAGCATCATTTTATACATCTTTCCGTACAATTAAGCATTATATATCCTTGTACTGCTAAATCTACCTCCATCTCTCCACTTTCTCCTTGTATGCACATCTATTTCATTCGCACCGAGTTTCAATTTACAATTCTCAAGAAACGGGCTTTGTCTAATCCACATTTTCTAGCCCAAGAGGCTCCTCAGATACTTTATCTCGCTGTGTCTGATCACAACCAAAGAGCTCAATCCTTTGCCCTCCCTGGCCATGCTCCTTGGAGTCAGATTGCTTCCACACGTTTCGTCCCGTACCAAAATTGGGTTTGGCAAGGGGTGTCCCCATGCATTTTTTATTTGGTCCAGTTTCCGTGGACCAAATCACCCCAAACCATGCCAGACCAGGACCAAATTTGGTACCAGAAAAAACAAGTCTCGGCACGGGTTGGGGTCCCAGCATGCATTGCTTAGCAAGCGGACACTGCGCATGGGGACAATCCCGGGCTATTTGGGGAGGAGATTGGCGCTCACGTCATTGGGAGGTGGGGTGTGCTTGCCATTCCTGCCCTGTGCATCGGAGATCGCAATCGCTGACATTTTTTGGGGAGTGAAAAAATCCTGATGGCCAAGGCAGGCAGGATCATGGCTTAATTTTTGTCCCTTTTCCATGGTAACGCGGGCTGGATCCGGATGCAGCCGTCCCCATGCAAACCGTGCCAAACCCTGGCATGGGGGAGCAGTGCCACCTCCTCTCTGCCCCTCTCTCCTCATTGGGAGCCAGATTGACATCAGCCCATTCCTGTGCCTGGTTATGGCACGGAAACCGCGTTGGTCACCCTGGTTGATGACCTTCTCTGGGAGAGAGACAAGGGGAATGCAACCCTGTTGGTTCTCCTGGACCTCTCAGTGGCTTTTGATGCTATTGATCACAGTATCCTTTTGGAGAGGCTACGGAGTTTAGGAGTGGGAGGCAGTGCTTGGCATTGGTTCTGCTCCTATCTCCAGGGCCGATCTCAAATAGTGCTTGTGGGAGGTATTAATTTGACACCCCAGGGATCAATTTTATCGCCCCTATTTAATACGTACATGAAGCCACTGGGAGAGATCATCAGGAGATTTGAAGTGAGGTGTCATCAGTATGCAGATGATACCCAGCTCTATCTCTCTGTGCCATCTGAATCAGGAGAGGTGGCTGAAGTGCTTGACAGGTGCCTGGAGGTGATAATGGGCTGGATGAGGGCCAATAAATTGAAACTGAATCAAGACAAGATGGAGGGTCACAAGGTCTCGGGTCCCTGTAGTTGGGAGATACCCTGTCCTTGACAGGGTTGCAATGTCCTGGAAAGGACAGGTGCGTAATCTGGGGGTACTCCTGGACTCTACGCTGACACTTGAAGCTCAGATGGATACTGGGTTTGATTCAGTGCTCCCCCATGAAGCCAACTGGGTGACCTTGAGCAAGTCACAGCTCTCTTCTGAGCTCTCACAGCCCCACCTACTTCATGAGGTGTCTCTTGTGGGGGGAAGAATAGAAAGCTTTGTCAGCCGCTTTGAGCCCCCTTAATGGGTGAGAAAAGCAGGGTAGAAAAGCCAATACTTCTTCTTTTTGTTAACTGTATAAGAACAACAGCATCTTATACAACCATAGTGTGCAGGGGATGAATGTTATAAGAAGTGTTTTGTTTCTGTTGGCATCTACAGCCCTTGATAAAGCGATGTTTATTTCCTCTGCATGTTAAATGACCTTAGCAATCATATGTCCCCTTTAAAAATTAAAAAAAGAACAAACTATCATTAGGCTGCATTAGGATTCCCCTACCATAGTTGTTGCAGCATAAGAGACTCCAGACGTGTTACCTTTTTCTCAGTGCTTAAGACGTAATGTAATGCCTTTCGGAGTTCAGAATCTCCTTGGGGAAGGTTATCCCACAAACCATGAGTAGAGAAATGATGTTGCTGCCCTTCGTTTGGAAGTTTAAATATTTCCAGAGGACTTTATTTAGGCAGCAATTCCCAGATGGCTGGTCTGTCTCACATTTCAGATGCAGCGACGTTACTTCACTGAGGCTGTGCTTAAACAAAAGGCATCTCAGGTAGTAATATATGTGCTCATCCCACTTCTAAGACACATTGAAAATCAGAAAATGCGCTTTCAAGGGCCATTAGAGGTGGATTGTGATGAGAACCCCAGTGCCACAAGGTACAACCTCTCAGCAGCTTTTTGACTGCATGTGAATGTAGCCAGTATGGCTGTGGTCACACTTGACTTTGAGGTTCTCTGTCTTCAGGGGTCAGATGCCAAAGTGTGTTTCCGTTTTTTCTGGGGACTCTCCCTCTCTGGTTGGGACTATCCTCCATTTGGATAATCTCAATACTGAGTCCATTTCAGCTGCAAGAAATGGACACAAGTGAAAGGCTGCCAGTCTCTGTCCAGCTCAGCAGTAATACAGATGGCAACTAGCAGGTTCTGGTGCCTGGAGCCCGAAGGCATGACCAAAGCCAGCCACTACTGACTGCATTCTGGCTGTGTGGCCCATGGAGCCGCCTTGCCTTGGCCCAGGAAAGACATTGTGTTATGCATGGCCATAGTGTGAATGACAGCCAACAGGTCCTGGGGCACAGGGCCGGGGGAGTGACCTTTAGTGGCTTGTCTGATGTACCGTTGTCCATCTGTTGCCAGCAGCTATGTGGCTGTGCCACTCCTGGAGCCAGCTTACCTAGCTCCCAAGGTAGGTGTGAATAGGCCTAAAACTGAGTTCCCAGTCCATCCTGAAATGGACTACTATGTGGAGGTGTGACCATTGCCTATATCTGTGCTTTGAGGCTTGTTGCCTTTTATAGCCATTGTGTGGTGACTCCATTGGTGGAAAAACCTCTTGATTCAGTTATGCTTTGATTTGTATTGATCATGGCTTTTTAGAAGATAAATTTTCTGAGCACAGAACTGTTTGCTAAGGCTGCGTTCACACCTAAATTTTAATCTTCGTTTTAATCCAGCTTCAGCCCACTTTCAGAGTGAGAGAATACAACAGCTAAGTATCAGGTTGTTTTCTTTCAGAATTATCTAACTCAGAAAAGCCATCTTTGGATCATATAAAGAGGAAAGAAAATGATTAATTGCTTTGCTGACGTATTTGCTCACTTGGAAAATGGCCTGCAATTGGATTAAAACGTAGGTGTGAACACGGCCTGTGCATTTCTGTAGTTTCCTGCTTGCCATTGGTTTATTTTCATTTTGCGCGCCTTTCAATTACAAAGGAGTCCCAGCTGGCTTTAAGCTAAGCAGCAGGAAGCAGAAAGCAGGTAGGCAGTTTATCTCTTTGCCAGAGGTATATTTGAAAGACTTTGCAGCTGTTTCTCTGCCAAACATACTAGGCACCCATTGCCCCTCCGCTGAGCTTAACGCTACAGGGATTGGAAAGAGGCTGGAATACGCCATTTGGAGAATGCAAACTAAATGAGTAAGGTTAAACAGCCCGCCTGAATTATTTTATCAGTTATTAAGCCTTCTGCTTTGCTTTGCTTTTCATGCAAATAGGAGAAATAACAGTTTTGGAACTGTTCACTCATGAGGTTCAGCTCCCCAACCATCAATGGCCCTACAGCCTCAAGCTTTCCTTTGTACCTTAAGGTCTAGCGACATATTCCTCTTAAAAAGAAAGAATAACAGTTAAAGTTCCCAGGAAGCTGAATTGTATAGCTGATAGCAAAGGCCTGGGTACTTAGGGGGTTTTGACTTATGAAAGGCATAATTCACTGACAGCTGAAGGCTGCTCCAAAGGAACAGTGTATTGCATTTCAATGTGTGTTTGCCTTTCTTCTGTTCTTGGAGCGCAGCAAAGAATTCAACAATCTGGGCTTTGTTTTCCCAGCAGAGGCTGAAGGCTTTTTATAATGTAGTTCCCCCCTCCCCTATTAAATAATAAAGTGGGTGGGTGGGAGGAACTCATAATGCATGAGTGAGGCCTGGGACTCCGTGGACTGTTAGTTGTGGCATGTGATGGAATTGTAAAATGGATGCTGTTGAAGGGAGCAGGGGGAAAAGGTTGTGGTCAAATCTCTGAATTTGCTCTGGAAACATACTGTCCATCCCAGAAATTTGGCTGGAATATGCTACGGGTTAGTCATCCTGCACCAGCCATCCTTTTTTCTATCCTTTGCATGCTAGTGCAGGTTGCACATAATAGATAGCTTAGAACCAGCTTCGTGTTTTCATTGAGATGGGGTGTTGTGATGGTGGTGGGGATGGAATGAGGTTGTTACTTGATTTCTAAAGTGCTGTTCCCTAGGATAAATTTCTGAGGGGTGTCTATGCTTATCTACTGTGATAAACATGAATAATGTTCCTGGGGGACCTGGTTTTGTGGACCTCAGATCACTTTACAGCTTTTCCGCTCTTACCTTCATTAGACAGGACCAAGTAGACCAGACTAAGTAGATCAGACCCCACTAGAATGCATGGCTTCTAGTGTGCAGTAAGGACATCCATATGGCCTGGTCCATTCCAGACCCTTCAGAGCTGATGCAGGATCCCTCCAAAATCTCCAAATGCTCTGAGGAACCATTGCTGTAATGCACTTTGTTATGCTGGCACAATGGTCCCATGGTATACCAGAACATGGAGGTGTGCTGTCTGCATATCTCCATGGCTCAGCATACTACTCTCTAATATGCTAGTAGACAGAACCAGCCTGTGCTTTGGGACCTCTTGCTCTGGTCTCTCTTGGAGCAAAGTAGCAAAGCCCAGGGCCTCTGTTAGATCACAGCAGTGTGTTAGAAGGCAGAGCTTTTAGTACACTTCCTGGTCTGGTCCACCAGAAGGTGCAGAATCACTCTTAATCTCAGCTGGCGTGGAAGATAAGCCATGGATTTATTTGAACCTATGCCCCCTTCAAATAAGTAGATAGGTGGCTAGCATGCATCAGCTCTCCTCTCCCACACACTGCTCCTTGTTCATTCTGACTCCAGGGGCCATCTGTTTAGCAAGACACTGATCAAAATGCTCAGCTTTGTGTTTGGGCAGGAGGACTGCTAAATTGCCAGGTCATGGGTCTGGGCACCTTGGGTGTATGGGTAAAGTACTCCTTGCTCATCCTGCAGCCACTTGGACTTCTCTGCTCTGCCAGGTACCCTTCACCCCATCGACTTTAAACAGAACCAACTTCTAGAGAAGGCTTCCATCCTTTTAAACAAGAAACAGGTGTTTCAAGGGAAGATAGGCTTCTCTTCAAAGTCCAGAGCTGATAGGGTGTAATGCGAAGCCTGTCCCGCCATAGAAGTTGCTCTGAGGTTCTACAAGGTTGCCCCATCTTCTAGAGCAGCTTCTGACTGACCAGAAAGGAAGCCAAGGGCTTCAAGCATCTTTGGGTGTGTCCAGACTTACAGATACTACGCATTCTCGTGAGCAGTTGGGGCGTGGGCATCACACCCGACACCTGATACTGCATAGCAGCAGCGCATTACGCTGCCACTACTTCAGATTTACCTACTGCGGAATGATGAGCGGTTGCTCCGCAGTATGAGGTAAATTCTAACGTTCCCACCAGTCTGGACAAGATGGCGAGAACAGCAAACGAGAGCTGCCCATTGGCTGTCCCATCCCACGTGACGTGTGCCACGGAAATATCACAGCTTTCTCTGAGAAAGCTGTGGGGAGGCTGCTGGAGTCCAGACAGTACATCCTGGCTTTGCACCAGGTAAGCTGCGCTTTTTTCTCTAACAGTAGATTTTATTCTGCTAATCTGGATACAGCCTTTGTTTTTAAAGGAATACAACCTTCCTGTGTCATGTCTCTTGTTCTAAAGTGTAAGGCAGGTAGGGAAAAAGAACATTAGGTGGCTTGGGTCTCTGGAGCTCTTCATGGAGCTCAAGGCTCAGTACTGGGACCAATGCTTTTCAATTTATTCATCAATGATCTAGAAGAAGGGGTACATAGTAAAATAGCAAAGTTTGCTGATGATACTAAATTATTTAGGATAGTAAAATCTGAAAGAGATTGCCAAGAGCTCCAGAGGGATCTCTTAGCATTGGGTGAGTGGGCAACCAAGTGCCAAATGAGCTTTAATCTTAACAAGTGTAAAGTAATGCACATTGGGGCCAAGAATCCAAATTACGTCTATAAACTGATGGGGTCTGAGCTTTCTGCAACACACCAGGAGAGGGATCTCGGGGTTTTGGTGGACAGTTCAATGAAGGTGTCAACCCAGTGTGCGGCAGCAGCGAAAAAAGCAAATTCAAAAAGCAAAGGAAGGGAATAGAAAATAAGACAGCAAGTGTCATTTTGCCCCTTTATAAATCTATTGTGAGGCCACATTTGGAGTATTGTGTACAATTCTGGTCACCACACCTCAAAAAGGATATTGTGGAACTAGAGAAGGTGCAGAGAAGGACAACCAGAATGATTAAGGGTCTGGAACACCTCCCTTACGAAACCAGGCTGCAACGTCTAGGCCTCTTCAGTCTGGAGAGACGGCGTTTGAGAGGGGACCTGATTGAAGTATATAAAATTATGCACGGTATAGAAAGGGTGGATACAGAAAATTTCTCTATCGCACAACACTAGAACCAGGGGGCACTCTATGAAGCTGATGGGTAGGAGAACAAGGTCTGACAGGGGGAAGTATTTCTTCACCCAGAGGGTCATTGGCTTATGGAATGTGCTGCCGGAAGAGGTGGTGACAGCTACCAGTCTGAATGGCTTTAAGGTAGGGTTAGACAAATTTATGGATGACAGATGTATCAATGGCTACTAGAACGAATGCCTAGATGCATCTTCCAGGCTGGGTGGGGGGAGGAACTGGGGCGCTTCAAAGGCCATCTGCTGGGACTCGAGAGCAGGAGAAGGTTTGTCCTTGTCTCTTCTTGAGATGCCCATGAGCATTTGGTGGGCCACTGTGTGCGACAGGATGCTGGACTAGATGGGCTGTGGCCTGATCCAGCAAGGCTTCTCTTATGTTCTTATGTTTTTTATAGGCCACAGGGCCCTTGGGGGAGCTGAAAAAGGTATCACGTTGGTGGTGAAGTGAGTAGTGTTGTAATTAATGCTTGGTTAGAGGCACACTCCTCTGATTCATGCTGACATTTCCTCCATGCCATCCGATAGGTCCTTGTGACCCAGGTATTTTTTATCTCACCTGTTTTGTTTTGAGTGTTAAGTACAGACAGAACTTGGCCTGCATGTGGTTGTTGAAAATTAACTAGTGGTATTAATAGGCATTGTATTAAACTAGGGGCCTATTCGCACTTGGCTTTATTCTGGAATATATCCTGGAATAGGGGGCTGCTGTCCACATGCTAGTGTACGCTACAGCAGGCCCTAAGGGAGGTCTGCCAGATTCTGCAGTAGCACCCAGAGCACAGGTCCCTATGCTGAGATATATCCCAGAATACAACCAAGTGCGAATAGGCCTTAGATTGTGCCTACTTGGTCAGGTTAAGGGTGAGGGGATTCTTCAGGAAAGAGAATAAGAGAGAAGTTTGATGGTGGTTTGATTGTGAAAGGGAAATAATCTGGTTGTTGTTGGGTACCACTGAGTCATGGCTAACTCCTGGCTGAACGCATGAGTAGTTGTATGCCATTTTCTTGGCAGAGGTATAGAAGTCCTTTACCCCGTTGCCTACTTCCAGAAAGAGACAGGGGCTTGAACTGACAAATCTCTGCTTTCCGGACTGTTTGTTCTATCAGGCTGTGGTCACACCTAAGGTTTAATCCAGCTTCAGTCCACTTTCAGAGTGAGAGAAAACATCAGCAAAGTGACAAACTGTTTTCTTCCAGTGTTAAATAACTCTGAAAATTCACCTTTGGGATGTGGAAAGAAGATTACTGGTCACTTTGCTGATGTGTTCTCTTACTTTGAAGGTGGACTGAAGCTGGATTAAACCTTAGGTGTGACCACAGACTCACGGAGATAATTCATTGAATTTGATTGTAGCTAATCAACCACTTAGCTGTAGAACAGGTTTATTTAAATATTGCCTTTGGAATGAAACACTTGAGAAGTTTGTTCACACCATGTTTGCTCCTGGGCTGGAAGTGTCAGCTCTTGTGCTCTGATGGACTTTGCCACTTCTACAGTAAATTGCTGTGAAATAGCTAACGATTAAGCACGTGTGGTTCTTCAGCTGGTTGTACAGTAACAGACTAGGGAGAAACTTCTGAAAACCAAACATTTCCCCTTCTTGTTCTTCTAGCGCTTCCACGTCTCATTCTGATCATTCAGCACGTACGAAGTCTGCTTCAGTTGTCTCATCAGATACCATCTCTACTTCTACGGAAAACTTTTCTCCGGATCTAAGAGTAAGTCTTATAGCTGAACTACCTGTGCAGTAAGATAGACTGTATGATTTCTTAATGCTTTTTAAAATTGAATTCCGTACACTGATGTTCGGCAGCAGTCTGCAGTTTTGGATGATATGGCTAGAGACTCACTTCTTGTGACTCAGGCCATGATCACACCTTCCCTTTAAACCTTCTTCAGTCCCTCTTTGACTCTGTCTGCTCACACCTTTCGTTTCTATCTGTTTTATTTGTGGACATCCACCCTGCCATTTATCTATGGACTTTCCACCTTCCATTCAGGAAAGTCCACAAATAAAACGGATAGAAATGAAAAGGTGTGAGCAGTCAGACCTGAAGATAGACTGAAGACGGTTTAAAGTGAAGGTGTGCCCATGGCCTCAGAAAGGCCTGTGTCCTATAGATACACTAGGACCCAGTTTAGGTAGCAAAGGAAAGCTTTGGAATATGGCAGTGATGGCGAATCTTTTGAGCTCAGTGTGTCAAAATTTGCAAGAAAACCTAGCTTAACTCGGGTGCTGTGTCACATCTAGAAATATCCATAATTTTGTGATATTTGTAGCTCTAGTAAAAAAGTTATATTTTTATATATGTATTTTATTAAAAGCAAAAACAAATAATTCTTTACATTAGTGACTTTTGTGGCTGAATTTCGTTTGCTAAATCTTCAATTGAAAGTTGGTATTTCACACACTTCAAGAACAAGCAAGCACTGCATGCCCAGGTGCCAGGGTGACCAGGTATGTCACCCAAAAGGGCTTGGCGTGTCACCTGTGACACGCGTGTCATAGGTTGGCCATCACTGGAATATGGGCTGCTACTAGTGTTAGGGAGGAAAGGGATTTTCACACATGCTTGAAAAAGGAAAGAGAAAATAGAAAAAAGTGGGAGTACATCATATTACAGTGGTACCTTGACATACAAGTGCCCTGACATACAAGTGTTTTGAGATACAAGCCGCCGAGCGAGTGATATTTTGCTTTGAGATGAGAGCAAGATTTGAGATACGAGTATGTAAATACAATACAGTACATAACAAAAACAACTGAGGTGGTGTTTTGGGAGCTGGAATGGATTAATGGGAAAATTGCTTTGAGATACGAGCGATTTGACATAAGAGCAAGGTTACGGAACGAATTAAACTCGTATGTCAAGGTACCACTGTATATAAAGCACAGATTTCTGTAAATAATGAGTAGATATCTCAGTAAAAGTATCTATGCAGCAGCATCTGATGAAAGTTCAGCTTTATTCACTGTCCAACTGGGGCCACATTTTTGTCATTCTAACACTGAATATATGTTGTTTAGTTACTAGAACAGCTCAGTGAATCTAGCCATTGCTAGATACTTGTTCATCATTTTCCAAAATGGGTATGCAGTTCAAAAGAATCTGAACATCTGGGAGTATTAAATATTGTACCAATGCAAGATTTATGCTTCTAATAACTTCTGTCCAGAAAAAGGTTTTCAAGACTGCCAAGACAAAATGTATAAATGAGGCATTATTTTTTTTAAAAAAGTGCCACCAGCAATTAGCCAATTTGCTCATTCCTTGATCATAAGGGCATTGTGATGACTAATTATCTCAGACAATAATCTTTTGTAGAATAAACCTAGTTCGAGAGCTGTACCAAAACAGTTTCTTATTTATGAGGTAACATGAGGAACATTCTTCCATGCATTCTGGTGACTGGTATACGGTATTAAATATATTAACTGAGAACGTGAAGTTAAGCATGTTGGTTGTGGAGCCTTTTTTTGTTTACCAGAATAAGTAACAGCCTCTAGTAATTACAGGGCTGCTCCTAGTTAAACTTTAGATGTGACAATAATACAGTCGCTAGTAGAAAATCCTAGCGAGATTTACTTGGGCTGCTTAGATTCCATGGGAACAACCTAGCTGGAGTTGGGGGAGTTACAGCAACTGTGTGGACAAAGCACTTCGTATATCGGCAGAGTCGACTCCTCTGTTTTGTTAATTAATCTCTCCCCTATTCAAAGTGAAGAAAAGAAGAAAGGAGCTCTCATGGAAAACTTCAAGCGAACACACAATCTGTTCTTGTGGAGACCCTTCTCCCCTCTAGGAGACATGTGTGCTTTTTTGCTTTTTCTCTTATGCATAAGCCTTACTGTCTTGCTGCTTTTGAATAAATACTTTGTATTTTTCTTATCCCCTCAAGTAGCCTCAGTTTGTATCTAATTTACTGCAAACATAGGCTGTTTCCACATCTCTCTTGAGCAGCCTCCTATCCCAGTCTACATTGTACCAAGACTAGGGCTGTTTCTGCACTGTGCCTTATTCCAGATTATAGCCTGGCGTAGGGACTTGCCACCCACCTACTAATGCAGACTACAGCAGATCTTGCTCAGGACCAATTATAATCTGCACCAGCAGTTGTGTGGCAGGCCCCTGTTCTGGGGTATAATCTGTATAAGGTCCAGTGCAGAAAGGACCAAGAAGCAGAGTCCTGTCTGCATGCAGAGAGAGTGAGATGCTGAAATTTCACTCCAGTATACTGGGACTATATTGGGATTGCCAGTAACATGTGTGGCAGTCCCAACATAGTTTCAGGATAATCCCGAGTTTTAAGCTGTGTCTGACTCTGGACACAGCCTTAGTGGTACAGTCCCCACACTGAGGAATTAAAAAGTGATCCTAAGCTGTGCAGAAGTTTTAAAAAATTAAAATGTGTTTACCAGAATGTTTCTTTGTGATGGTTTAGCATGTTTGGAGTGATAGTGGTATGGGAACTCCAACATGACTGCCATTTAATTTCCCATAGTCCCCTGGCACAGTATTGTCTTTCCCTGTGGCAAGCCCATCCTCAGAAACAATCATGGAAATTTACTTTTATTTTCCCCATAGGGAACGATTAGAATCCAGTGCTTTTAGAAGTGTAGTATCATGGCTTGTGATCTGACCTTAATGTGTACCATGATAAATACAGTAATGCATTAAAAGGATATAATTTTACTTAATATTTGTATACCACCCTTCCAAAATAAAATAAATCTAAGAGTGGTAAACAAAGTACAGCAGTATTTAAAACACACACACACACACACACATTGTAACAGAATAATAAAGTAGATGTATTTTTAAAAAACATCCTATAATGTGTCCTTACTTCTCGGGTAGTCTTCCATATTGGTTTCCTTTCTATCATTCCCTAATCATCTTGTTCAGTAATTGCAGATAGTTGTTCTTTGTTGTACTAAGGTGTTAATCTTTCCTGATTGTTAAGGTATTAAGTAACTTCTTGGTTTGCTTAAGTATTGGTAGACAACAGAGGGCCCATTTAAGTGGTGCAGCATAGTATATCACTGAAATGGGTCCCCGGGGAGCTCTCTGGCACTGAAACTGGCACGAGTGGGGTCTTGCTTAGGACTGGTGATTCCAGTGCAGATGGCCTTGTCCTACACCAGAAGTTATCCATCCCACCTTTAGATGAATTGCTAATCCTGGGACAGTGCAGCCCATCTTATCCCAGAATTATAGCTGTATGTACAGAAATGATCTGATATTTTCAGCCAAAAGACTGATCTTGCTCTTGGTTTTTTGTTGCCTGTCTACTTTTTAAATCGATATTTTATGTCAAAGGCTGTAAGTCAGTGGTTCTCAACCTGGGGGTCGAGACCCCTTTGGGGGTCGAACTACCCTTTCAGAGCGGTCGCGATGAGTCTCCCACCACCCTTCCCTCCCACCTCCCAGGTGCTCCGCCCCCATGGTTGGGGGTCTCCACAACATGTGGAACTCCATTAAGGGGTCGCGGCATTAGGAAGGTTGAGAACCACTGCCGTAAGTTAACTAATAAAAGTTCCTTTGATTATTTTGGTCAAGCTACATTAGCAAGGTATGCATGTTGTTTACACATACCAGAGCTAGGGACCAAAATCCCAGAGCTGCTGCTATACCTTGACCTGTGGTTTTCAAACTTCTTGACTGTGGATACCGCTTCAGACATCAAGAATATCCATCTGCTAACTTCAACAAGTTGAAGGGACTTCTGGAAAGCAGTATTTTTATTAAGTTGCTGTCTGAGGCAAGCGGCAAATGGTATTAGCAAGCATTTCTTGCTGATGATAAAAATACAACGGCAAGAAATTAAATCATAGGCAGCTTCTCGCTACCGCTTCACGATTCCTGGAATTGCTTCCCTCAGATGGCTGCCTCATTCTGCTGAACAGCATATAGTCTGCTCTGCTGCTGATTTCATTTTGGGGAGGTATTATTGATTCATGTGAAGAAAGTATGGCCTACAAAATAGCATGGGGAAGGGAGACCTCTTATCTAGGGTTGTGCACAAATGGGTTCTTTGGCATTTGGTTCATAACTAATCTAATATTGGAAAATTCGTATTCGTTTGAATAGATCCCCTTCAAATGTGATAGGATTCTATTTGATACGAATGTATTCATACAAATTCATGCAAATATCCAATATGTATCGAATACAAACAAATACGCATCCAGTAAGTATCCTGTAACATATCTGCTCTGAAAGTGTCAAATCCAACCTGAATCCACTTTTAATCCACTCTCGATCCATGTTGAATGCAATCTGGATCCGTTGCAGATGTGACTGGTGCAGCTGCTTTCCTACCTCCCCAGTTTAACAAATGTTCGAACTATTCGTACGAATGTCTGAAACATTTGTATTCGTACAAATGTTAATATATGAATGTCATAACACTGGATTCATGTACAAATGACTGAATTCGGATGAATAACAAATGGTATGAATATCTGTGCACATTCCTACTCTTGACCCTTTCCTGTTCTGGGACAATGCTCCCCTTAAACTGACTACCCACTTTGTCTGTATGGGCTGCACTTGCCTATGGGTGTTTTTCCACTGACCTCCTTTAATCCGGATCTAAGATGATCTGGATTTAAGGAAAGGATACTTCCCTTAATCCGGATCTAGTAGATCCAGATTAAGGAAAGTACCCAATGCGTTTCCACAGGTGGTCTAGCATCCAATAGCAGTGGGTGCTAGCTTGCTCGCAGTGGAAATGCCAGAGCACCCTTGTGGCAAATCCAGATCTACCCACATGGGGCCCACCTGTCACCCCAGGTGTTTTGGGGTACAGGGGATGCAATCTCTGTAGATGTTCTGGAGATTCTTCAAAGATCCTCTGGAGTGGCTCCGGAGAATCTCTGGAGCAATCTGCCACAAACTTGGAAGATTCTCTGGAGCCTTTGACAAAGGTATTGCTCTCGCACGAGATCCTCTTCAGAGCCTGTGCTAATCTTTGTAGGCAACTTTGGAGCTGGCTTTGGAGCCAGCTTCGGAGGGACTTCGGAGAATGTGCATGCTATGGGTGCCCCCCGAGCCTTCCCTAGACCCCATTGCCCAGTAATAGTGGAAACGGGCTAGGTATAATTCGGATTTGATGGCTGAAGACCCCGTTGTAGACGCCTTTAATGGGGTCTACAGGAAATCCACATTATAGGTCCTGAAGGACCCATATGATCCAGATTTCCCTAGAACTGGTGGAAACAAATGCGGCTCTAATGGGGTCTGTAGTGGAAATGGGGTCTTCCTGCTCTGAGCCAAATGGGCCCTTAATGGGTACTTTGTGCTAATCGAAAAGCACCCTATGAAAACACCTGAAGGAGGTGATCAGCTCCCACAATTCTTTCTGTCATCTTTTTAGTGCTGTGATGTGATGGGAAAGCTTTTGTAGCTGAAGAGCCGGTTTCTCAGACTGAAAAGAAAGAGAATCCCACAGAATAAGGCTAAAAGTCAACATGCTTCTTCAGTTTTACCTCATTTTTTAAAAAAATCTAGTAACAATCTAAATATCTAATCAAATACATACATACATACATACATACATACATATATATATTATACATACATACATACATATATATATACATACATACATACATATATATATATATAAAAATGGTAAAGCTAATACCCATGTCAATAAAAAAAATACAGTTCTTGTATGGAAAGAGGCAATAATATTTAAACTGAATATATCACAACATGTAGCCATAGCAGATTTAAATAAAAAGTTAAATGAATAAGTAACCAAGGGACAGTTGCACTGAAAATCACATTTCCTAATACCCTTTGTGGAAAAATCACCATAAGAAGAATTATTATAAAATTCCTCCAGAACAATAAACTCTGGTGTTACTTTCCATAAAAGAGAAGTCCAGATGTCAATGAATATTCAAATGTTGCCAGCATCCTCAGATGGAAATCTATTTTACATTATTACTTGGTTTTATTTTGGGATTAAACTGAAGAACGGTGGTCTTTGTCCTTGTTTTGTGAGACTCTCTTGCAAGTTATGAACTGGGAATTATATTTTCACAGTGTGGTGGAATTTTGTGATTGGTTTGGAACTCTGAACATCAGCTCCTTCCTAAAGATTTAGGATTAGGGGTTTGCACAAATGCAATTTTCAACATTTGATTTGATTCAAATTGAATATTTGAATGTGAATTCGTACAAATAGAGAAAAAATGAATGTATTCAAATTCGAACCAATTAGAATACATTCATATCTATTCATACAAATATTCAATTTGTATTTGATGATACGAATGTTGACGATGCATCCTATTTTTATCCCTTATGCATCCTGTTTTTGTCCCGTATGTATCCATACAAATGTGTACAGATACAAATAAAATGCATACAGATACGTCTGTAGTGCAAACTATATGTACACATACGAATGTTTAAATAATTCATATGAATGATTCCAAGCATTCGAATTTGTTTGAATGTTAAAAACACGAATGTATCGACATTCGATTCAAATTCGAATGTCTGAATTCGAATGAATTTTATCCGATTTTGAATGTTTGAATCTTCTGGCACATCCCTACTTGGGATAATCATACGTATTAGTGCAGAAGATGTGGCGTATGAAGTTGAGAATGATGTGTGATGTCACAACCACCTGTTCTTCAGTTTGGTGTTAGCCTTCATTTCTCATCAATTGCGTCATAAGAACTTAGGCTCTGTTTAGACATAAGGGAAGAGACATAACAGAGGTGCCTCGCAAGCATGTCAGTGAAAGAGAACATTTGGCCCTCATGTTCCCAAGCCTTCTCTAATCCCCCTTTTCTACCATGGGAGGTTCAGGAGAGGGGGAAGAGGCAGACTGGTATGTGTGAACAATTCCCCTATGCCTGATCACAGCCTTAGGATGACATAATGTATTGGTGTAAGTTTTAAGATGTATGCTAATCCAAGCAGTGTGGGGTCACTGTCATTATTATTATTATGCATTCTCAGATTGACCAGCTTCTGAAGCAATCCAGTTGTGGGCAAAAATATATAAAAAAGAATGAAGCAATGATATGATTGTTGTCTTGCCAAGCAGGCTGTATTCCAACCATTCATAAGTCACATTTACTTTCTTACATAATCTATATTATATATTTGCAAACCAGCAAGAGATCTGATCACGTTTCAAGGCTTCATTACAAACAAGGGAGAGTCTATGCTGAATTTCACAGACTGGGCAAAGTGTCCTGCTGGGCCTAAATCTTTCCCCTGTTACTTTAATGTGCAGTTTAGCACAATTCAGGAAACACCCAGAATAATATACGATTTTGCACTATTCAGGAAACACCCAGAGGGTGGGGAATGGAGGAAACAGGTGTCATGATAGGAAGGGAAGACTAACAGGCTGAAAAGCAACCTGGCTGGCTTCTTGTACGTTGTCCCAAAAAGAGGAGATACGATTGCATGGAAAAGAGGTAATGGATTTGCAAATGTGAATTTGTGCACACAATTCCACATTGTGGGAAATGGTGCAAAATGCAGCTGCTAGAGTGCTGACTGGACGCCAAATGCACGTCAATTTTAAAAGGGTTGCATTGACTGCCAATTCACTACTGAGCCAAATTCGAGGTGTTAACTTTGACTTACATGGCCCTAAATGACTTGGGCCCCAAGTATCTAAAGGAACACCTCCCATACCATCCTGCCTATGCCTTAAAATCAGGAGGTGAGGCCCTCCTGGTTGTCCCAGGGCCTTCAGTAGTGGAAGGGTGCGCACCCTGGAAAGGACCTTTTTGATGATGGCCCCCAGACTATGAAATAGTCTCCCTCTCAAGGTACATCACGCCCGTTCCCTGTATATATTCAGGAAAGCACTTAAGATGCCTTTGACTAAGGTGATTATACTCCCCCCCCCCCCCACGTAAATAGTACTGTTTTAATATTTAGGATATTCTTTTAAATATGTTGAATTATTTTAAAGGTGTTTTTATGTATTTTATTTTAATATATAGCAGTTTGTAATTTCCTGTTTTAAAGGTTGTTACCCATCCTGAGACCTTCAGGTATAAGGCAGGATAGAAATAATAATTAAAAAAATTTAGACATATTTGTGATTCTAATTGCATCCCAATGCAGTGAGGAACAAACCTATGCCCAGGTGAGTTATGTGCATGCTTGACTCTGACAGAATTCAGCCAGGATGGGGCAATTTGCTACAAGCATAGCTCCTGCAGTCCTTGGCATTAAAGAATAGAGCTTCACTTACCAGGAACACTGCTGAGTGGACTAGCAAGTCTTCTGTAGCAGCAGTTTGAGTTGTTCTGCTGATGCCAGTGTGACGTGGGAAGAGCACAGCAACTTGGCATGACAAGACCATCTTCCTGCGGAATGGAGGTGCAGTGAGGAGGCGGTGTCATGCGGACACTGTGTCCTCATGGCACATTCAAACTGGAATAGAGCGGCCTGTGGATCCAGCCTGAACTAGTGAAGTGAGAAATGTGGATAAGCAACTTCTCTTGCTCCTTTAGGCAGCCCACTGATTTTCAAGTGCCGATAAGGTCTTACGACTTTATGATTGTAAAAGATCGTGAACTTTGATCTTTGCGACAAAATAGTTGGTTCCTAATTTTGTCCACTTGCATTCCCTGTTTTATTATCCCACCCCCACCCACCCCCAATCTTACTGTTGACTTCATCCCCTTATTCTGATCTGGTTCTGCTGCAAATTGTACCTCTGGTCACCTCTAGTCTGACACTGAAGGTGCTTTTATTGTCTACAAATCCATAGCAGTAGAAGGGGCCGTTTAAGCCATTGCAAGTTTCAAATTAAAGCATCCCTGGGTGATTTGAACATAGATAGCAAGGGAATGCCCACTGTAACCCTAGGAAGCAATAATTTTCTACTGAGTACTTTTCCTACTGAGCAAATCCAAGAGACTGCAAAACTGGGTAAAGCTCCTTTTTCTTTTCTTTTTTGAGCTTATAACCCAAAATTTAGCGCCACTTTTAGACCTAAGATTATATGTCTATCTGGCATTAAACCCTCGTCAGCTTTTCTCTTCATTTTCACCCTTTGCTGCAAGTGTGCAGAGTTTAGGTCGTGTTCAAAAATCTGATGGGCCAATTCAATTTTTGCAAATTTTTGCATCAAATTGAACATGTCAGTGGTTCACATATCCAGAAATTTGATTGAACTGAACCAATCTCTTGTGAACACGAAGTATTTGTGTTTACTTTATTTTTACCCTTCCTTTTTTTGACAGAAATATATATGTATATGTATATGTATATATGTGTGTGTGTGTATCAATCAAACAAGTTTGGAATAGAATGTGAACAACTGTTCAATTAAATGGTTTGCTGTTGAACCAAACATGCAATTTTTGGTGGTATACATTTGCACCTACAGACTAGTAGCAACTGGGCCAAGTAGATGCCCCACACTGGAAGGCTGTTCTTTGGTCATGCTGCCATAGCTGAAAACATCAGGTTCTTACGTGAAGATCATGGAACACAAAGGGACCCTTTAAATGGTTATTTCAGAACATCTGTAGGTGCTAACAAGCTGTTGTTCTTTTCTTCACCTGCTTAAAACTTTTGTTTACCCCAGGCATTTAGATAGAGTCCTGGATAGTCTTCTATTCGAAATATCCTCAGAAGCTTTTTTGCTTAAAAAAAAAAATCAAGGCTTGTACACTCCTTTGGGAGCTCACCGTAGAAGGCTGCATATAAACCAAAGAAAGAAATATGTCCTTTATGAATTTCTGAAAAGATACTGTGCCACTCTACTTCCTTCCTTCCTTCCTTCCTTCCTTCCTTCCTTCCTTCCTTCCTTCCTTCCTTCCTTCCTTCCTTCCTTCCTTCCTTCCTTCCTTCCTTCCTTCCTTCCTTCCTTCCTTCCTTCCTTCCTTCCTTCCTTCCTTCCTTCCTTCAAGTCATGATGTTTACACGACAATTTCTTTGTTCAATCCTCAGTATCTGAGAGAAATAAGCTTATTTTTCACACTTTTCTTTAGACTTTTCTAGTTCACGAGCGCTGCAATCTCTGTTCTCTCATACCTGACCCTGCTGCGCCCCCCTCCCCTGTCTTGTGAGGTGGAAGAATTTTGCTTATTTGAGCACAATTTTCCTTTTAATACTAACTGTTCTTCCCCTATCTTCTATTTATAGCTCCCTCGTCACAGACCTGTCAAAGCCAAGGTTACAATATATTGATTTAGTGCGAATTAGATCAGGGAAAGCCAGACTCGGTCAATCTTCTGTCTCTAAGGCGAGGACAAAGGAAGTGCCCAGAGTCTATTCATGTTTTAACAGACTGCCAAAAAGAAGGTGATCTTAATGTTGTTCAAGGTCCCTGGATGTTTCCATAGGCGCTAAGCATGCAGCAAGAAAGCTGTTCCAAAACTATTTGCGACTGTCACTTGTGAAGAGCAAGAAAGTTTAAGAGACTGAGGCCGTTGGCCTTGAAATGCCCTCCTGAGAGGTGATCAGTTATTTCCTCTAGGGTGATCTTATTACTTCCAGTTGAGGACTCCTCGGGCGACGCCTTTTTGCTGAATCTGACCTGGTAAGGGACTTTCTTCTTTGTTTCAGTGATAGGACTGAGAAGCAAGCGAATGGTCGTGTGATGTCATACTTTCAGCTGGTACGGCTCGCGTGTTTGTGTCTCCATGTGAACAATTTTCACTGTTCAGCTTCCACATGTGCAGTGAGTTCGGAAGAAATACTCTCATCTTTTTGCATCGGGTTTGTTTGTCGGCAGTATATTGTACTGCTGAGTTGAAATCCATTCCTCAATGGTGTCATCTAGGTATCATCTGACATGGAGGCAAATCTAAAAGTATTTTATTTCCATAAATAATAATAATAATAATAACGCTTTTTCTGCTGGCTGCTCTACAACCTTCAGTCTCAGTAGGAGGGCAAGCGTATCATTTGAACTGACTCAGGGTTGTTTGTAGAGGGAAAAACAGTGCAATTCCAGGAAGAGAAGGCTGGTAAAAAAAAAAAAAGGTGGAAATCTGTGACAATCAGTGCCAAAAGAAATTGTATCTGTACCAGGAAATGATTTAAGTGAGACGAAAAGTGCAGTCCCACATGAATGAACGTGTTACAGAAGCAACGATCAAGGAGAAAGTTTTAGAAGACAAAAATGGATCTAATTAGCAGCTATATGTCTTGTCCTTTAGCTGGACAGTACAGTGGCATCGATTGTGCGGCTGCTTGGAAGTAATAACCTTTATTGCTGAACTCCACTGGAAGGAATGCTATTTGCATGACGTAGAATACACTTGGGAGAGAAAGATTTTAAAAAGTAAATAAATAGTTCTGCCAAGATCCAAGAACATCATGGGTGCTGCATTTCATAGAATCATAGAATGGTAGAGTTGGAGGGGACCTCCTGGGTCATCGAGTCCAACCCCCTGCTCAAGGCAGGATCTCCTAAACCATCTCAGACAGATGGCTGTCCAGTCTCTGCTTGAAGACTTCCATCGAAGGGGAACCAACCACCTCCCGTGGCAGCCTGTTCCACTGGTTGATCACTCTTACTGTTAGAAATTTTTTCCTAACATCTAAACTAAATCTTTTCCCCTGCAGTTTCACCGCATTGTTTCTAGTCCTTCCTTGAGAGAGTGAGAACAGGGCTGAACCCTCTGCCTTGTGACAACCCTTGAGGTATTTGTAGACAGCTATCATGTCTCCTCTCAGTCTTCTTTTTGTTAGACTAAACATTCCTAGTTCCTTAAGGTGTTCCTCATAGGACATGGTTTGCAGACCGTTCACCATCTTGGTAGCTCTCCTTTGAACCTGCTCCAGCTTGTCAGTGTCTTTTTTAAACTGGGGTGACCAGAACTGGACACAGTACTCCAGATGAGGTCTGACCAAGGTAGAGTAGAGGGGGATAATAACTTCACGTGATCTGGACTCTATGCTTCTCCTAATACACCCCAGGATTGCGTTTGCCTTTTTTGCAGCTGCCTCGCACTGTTGACTCATGTTCAGTTGATGATCTACCAGGACACCCAAGTCTTTTTCACATGTGCTGCTGCTCAGCCGAATTCCTCCCATTGTATATGTGCTTTTTTCATTTTTCTTGCCCAGGTGCAGAACCTTGCATTTTTCTTTGTTAAATACCATTTTATTAGTTGCAGCCCATTGTTCGAGTTTCTCTAAATCTTTTTGAATCCTCTCTCTCTCTTCTCTGGTGTTTGCAATCCCCCCTAGCTTTGTGTCATCAGCAAATTTGATCAGTTTCCCTTCAACTCCCTCGTCCAGATCGTTTATAAAAACATTAAACATAACTGGGCCCAGGACAGAACCTTGTGGTACTCCACTTGACACTTCCTTCCATTTGGATGTGCAGCCATTTAAAGCCACTCTTTGAGTACGATTACTAAGCCAGTTTTGAACCCACCTTATAGTTGCCTTGTCAAACCCATATTTGATCAATTTTTCAATGAGGATCGCATGAGACACTTTGTCAAATGCTTTGCTGAAATCAAGAAATACTATGTCTACTGCATTTCCTTGATCAACCCATTCAGTGATTTTGTCATAAAATGAAATCAAGTTAGTTTGACACGACTTGTTTGATACAAACCCATGTTGACTACTGTTAATTATTGAATTCCTATCCAAATGCTGACATATGTGTTGTTTAATAATTTGTTTGAGAATCTTTCCTGGTATTGAAGTCAGGCTAACAGGCCTGTAGTTCCCTGGGTCTACCTTCTTCCCTTTTTTGAAGATAGGAACAACGTTTGCCCTTCTCCAATCGTCTGGGACTTCTCCTGTTCTCCATGACTTCTCAAAGATTACAGCAAGTGGTTCAGCAATTACCTCTGCTAATTCCTTCAGTACCCTAGGATGTAATCCATCTGGACCTGGGGACTTAAATTCGTTTAAGTTAGCTAAGCGTTCCCTTACTCTCTCAGTGTTGATTTTGTGTCTTGATTCTCCTAGTCCTTCATCAGTACAGTGAAGGACTGTTGCATGTACATTATCCCTCTTGGAAAAAACAGATGCAAAATAGGAGTTCAGAATCTCTGCCTTCTCAAGATCACTTTCGATCACTTCTCCATTCTCTCCCTGCAGACTTCCCAAAACCTCTTTGACTTTTCTTTTGCTGTTGACATATCCCCAAAACCCTTTTTTATTGTTTTTAGTCTCTCTTGCAAGCCTCAGTTCATTTTTAGCTTTAGCTTTTCTGATACTTGCCCTGCAGATTGTACTGATTTCATTATATTCCTCCTTAGATATGTATCCCTCCTTCCATTTCTTAAACATTTCTTTTTTCTTTTTTATCAAGTTTTTAAGTTCTAGGTTTATCCACCCTGGTCTCTTTAGATGTTTTCCATTCTTCCTTCTTTGAGGAATTGTTAATGATTGCGCTTCTAATATTGCGTAATTAATCCTGACATAGACAAGAAAGCATCCAGAAGTGTCTCAGCAATGCAAGGAAAACTACCCAAAGCATTCTTTGACTTAATGGAAATCTTACAAATAGTCGACATATGGAGATTTAAAAACAACAGTGCTAGAGAATATACCTTTTTCTCACACAGACACTCATCCCTTTCAAGGATTGATATGATCTTCATATCTAAAAGTTTGGTAAATAAAGTCAATGCTGTGGATATTTTACCAAGGACTCTGGCAGATCATAACCCAATCATGATGGTACTAGGAACAAGACTAAGAGCAGCTAGATGGAAAATTAATGAATATGTATTTAAAAAAGAGGATGTAATAAGTAAATGTAAAGAGAACATTAGAGAATTTTTCCACCATAACTTGAATCAAGGAACAGACATAAATATGGTGTGGGATGCAAGCAAAGCTTTTATGAGAGGGTGTCTTATGAAAATAACTTCAGAAATTAAAAGGAAAAATCAAGAAAAGGTTAAAAATATTACAGAAGAGATAAAGAAAAAGGAAATGGAATTAAATAAAAAACCAGACTCTAAGTCAATTCAGAGAAACTTAAAAATCTTACAAAGGGAACTTTCAATGTTAGAAATACAGGAAATGGACACTAAATTGAAATACCTAAAACAAAGGCACTTCGAATCTGCAAACAAATCTGGGAGGTGGCTAGCATATAAGTTGAGAAAGGAGAGAACCAAAAGTTTTATCCTAAAACTGAAAGAAGAAGGCAAAGAGGTGACAGACGGACAACGAATAAAAGAAATTATGCATTCATTCTATCAGGAATTGTACAAAAAAAGAGAAGTAAAAGATGAGGAGATCCAGAGATACCTAAATGAACAGAACCTGCCACAGTTATCCCAGCAGCAGAGGGACTTACTAAATGCGCCAATTTCTATGGGAGAGTTGAATGTTACAATAAAGAAAATGCAACTAGGAAAAGCCCCGGGCCCAGATGGACTATCAGCAATCTATTATAAAATCTTAAAGGAAGAGGTTGCAACTCCACTGCTTGAGGTTATGAATAATATTCTAACCGGTGGTAAGATCCCTGATACTTGGGAAAAAGCTTTTATAACTCTAATTCCAAAAGAAGGTCAGGATCTAACACAACCAAGAAATTATAGACCTATCTCTTTATTGAACAATGATTACAAGATATTCACAACTATTCTTGCCTCAAGGCTCAAACAAGTTTTGCAAGGTTTTATTCATGCAGACCAGGCAGGATTCCTACCGAGCAGACAGTTGAAGGATAATATAAGAACAGTCTTGGACATTATTGAATACTTGGAGAAACATAATGAAATTCAGGCTGCTATGATCTTTCTGGACGCAGAAAAAGCCTTTGATAATGTAAATTGGTCTTTTATGCTCCAACTTCTAAAAAAGATGAATTTCGGGGACAACTTTCAAAGGGGAATTAAAGCAATATATAATAAACAACATGCACAAATTTTGATAAATGGAGAATCTACAGATAATTTTAATATTCAGAAAGGTACGAGACAAGGGTGTCCCCTCTCCCCTTTATTGTTTATACTAACACTAGAAGTCCTCAATAGGGCCATAAGACACAGTACAGAAGTTAAAGGAATTAGGATCAAAGGAGAAGAATATAAAATAAGAGCCTTTGCTGATGATTTAGCTATTATTTTAACAGAACCAAATAATTCAATAGAAGCTCTTAAACAAACAATTCAGTGGTATGGAAAGGTGGCAGGTCTAAAAGTAAATGAATCAAAGACAAAAGTGCTGATAAGAAATATGACAGACAAGGAACAGGAACTGTTTTTAGAAAAGTCAGGATTTGCCATAGAAAAGAAAATTAAATATCTAGGCGTAATATTGACCAAACAAAACATAGCACTGTATAAGAATAATTATATGAAAACGTGGTCTGGAATAAAAGAGGACTTAGAAAGGTGGTCAAAGTTGAGCTTGTCATTAATGGGCAGAATTTCAGTAATTAAAATGAATGTCCTTCCAAGAATGATGTTTTTATTTCAAACCTTACCAATTGTAATTAGTGATAACGACTTTAAAAAATGGCAAAAGGATATGTCTAAGTTTATCTGGCAAGGGAAAAAACCAAGAATAAAATTTAAATTAATGCAGGATCTGAAAGAAAGAGGGGGACTGGGTTTACCTAATTTGAAAATCTACCACGCAGCCTGTAGTCTAAATTGGATAGCAAAATGGTTCTGGTTGGATGATAACAGATTATTAAAATTGGAGGGGCATGATTTGAGGTTCGGATGGCACGGGTATTTGTGGTATGACAAAGTTAAAGTCAATTCTGATTTCAAAAACCACTTTGTAAGAAATGCTCTGTACAGGATCTGGCAAAAGTACAAAAGTAACTTGTATAGAAAAATTCCGTTGTGGGTCTCCCCACATGAAGGAATATTAAGGGAATTTGGGGGAAGAGATAACTGGGTCAAATATGAAGATCTGCTAGATAAAAACGAACATACAAGGGAATTTACTATAAAAACAAGAGAGCAGTTAAACCAGGAGGGAAAAAATATACAATGGTTTACATATACACAACTTAAAAATATTTATGGAGAAGACAAAAACAGAATGAATTTTGAATGGGACAAACAAAAGTGGGAACTACAATTAAAATCAGCTGAAAAAGGAATAATTGGAGTGATCTATAAAGTATTGTTACAGATGGACCTAGAGCAAGAACAGGTCAAAGAATGTATGATTACGTGGGCAAAAAATTTTGGGTATAACATTAATATGGATCAGTGGGAGAAATTATGGAGAAAGGATATGAAGGTTACTGTATGTACTGTGTTGAAAGAAAACAGTTTTAAGATGATGTACAGATGGTACCTAACTCCTTATAAACTGTCTAAGATCTATTATGCCATGTCCAATAGGTGTTGGAAATGTGGGACCAATGTGGGAACATTTTACCACATGTGGTGGACATGTGGAATAGCAAGTAAATACTGGAAAAAAATTCATAGAGCAATGGGAAATATATTAAAAATTACGATTCCATTTAAACCAGAATTTTTTCTATTGGGAATAATAGACAGTAACTCAGACCCCTTGAATACTTTGATTATGTATATGGTCACAGCTGCGAGAATGATATATGCAAAAAAATGGAAATCACCAGAAATACCCTCAGTAGACAATTGGTTAGTTAAGCTGGCTGAATATGCTGAAATGGATAAACTGTCAAATCTCTTAAAAGAAAGAACAACAGAAAAATATTTAAAAGACTGGAGACCCTACATCGAATTTTTACAAGAAGAAGGAATAACAGCAGCGGGTTTTGATTAACTCTTCTTTTTTCAAGGAACGGCCGAATTAGACGAAACTAGAACAACAGGATAAGATCCTGAAAAAACGGAGGAAGTCACAAGTTCTAAAGAATGGACATTTATATGTTAATTGGGAAAAAGGGGTGATGATGAACCCTGAAGTTTTAATATATTGTAGAACCAAAAAGTTAATAAAAATGATCTGAAAAAAAAAAAAATTCCTAGTTCCTTAAGCCGTTCCTCATAGGACATGGTTTGCAGACCGTTCACCATCTTGGTAGCTCTCCTTTGAACCTGCTCCAGCTTGTCAGTGTCTTTTTTAAACTGGGGTGACCAGAACTGGACACAGTACTCCAGATGAGGTCTGACCAAGGTAGAGTAGAGGGGGATAATAACTTCACGTGATCTGGACTCTATGCTTCTCCTAATACACCCCAGGATTGCGTTTGCCTTTTTTGCAGCTGCCTCGCACTGTTGACTCATGTTCAGTTGATGATCTACCAGGACACCCAAGTCTTTTTCACATTCAGCCGAATTCCTCCCATTGTATATGTGCTTTTTTCATTTTTCTTGCCCAGGTGCAGAACCTTGCATTTTTCTTTGTTAAATACCATTTTATTAGTTGCAGCCCATTGTTCGAGTTTCTCTAAATCTTTTTGAATCCTCTCTCTCTCTTCTCTGGTGTTTGCAATCCCCCCTAGCTTTGTGTCATCAGCAAATTTGATCAGTTTCCCTTCAACTCCCTCGTCCAGATCGTTTATAAAAACATTAAACATAACTGGGCCCAGGACAGAACCTTGTGGTACTCCACTTGACACTTCCTTCCATTTGGATGTGCAGCCATTTAAAGCCACTCTTTGAGTACGATTACTAAGCCAGTTTTGAACCCACCTTATAGTTGCCTTGTCAAACCCATATTTGATCAATTTTTCAATGAGGATCGCATGAGACACTTTGTCAAATGCTTTGCTGAAATCAAGAAATACTATGTCTACTGCATTTCCTTGATCAACCCATTCAGTGATTTTGTCATAAAATGAAATCAAGTTAGTCTGACACGACTTGTTTGATACAAACCCATGTTGACTACTGTTAATTATTGAATTCCTATCCAAATGCTGACATATGTGTTGTTTAATAATTTGTTTGAGAATCTTTCCTGGTATTGAAGTCAGGCTAACAGGCCTGTAGTTCCCTGGGTCTACCTTCTTCCCTTTTTTGAAGATAGGAACAACGTTTGCCCTTCTCCAATCGTCTGGGACTTCTCCTGTTCTCCATGACTTCTCAAAGATTACAGCAAGTGGTTCAGCAATTACCTCTGCTAATTCCTTCAGTACCCTAGGATGTAATCCATCTGGACCCGGGGACTTAAATTCGTTTAAGTTAGCTAAGCGTTCCCTTACTCTCTCAGTGTTGATTTTGTGTCTTGATTCTCCTAGTCCTTCATCAGTACAGTGAAGGACTGTTGCATGTACATTATCCCTCTTGGAAAAAACAGATGCAAAATAGGAGTTCAGAATCTCTGCCTTCTCAAGATCACTTTCGATCACTTCTCCATTCTCTCCCTGCAGACTTCCCAAAACCTCTTTGACTTTTCTTTTGCTGTTGACATATCCCCAAAACCCTTTTTTATTGTTTTTAGTCTCTCTTGCAAGCCTCAGTTCATTTTTAGCTTTAGCTTTTCTGATACTTGCCCTGCAGATTGTACTGATTTCATTATATTCCTCCTTAGATATGTATCCCTCCTTCCATTTCTTAAACATTTCTTTTTTCTTTTTTATCAAGTTTTTAAGTTCTAGGTTTATCCACCCTGGTCTCTTTAGATGTTTTCCATTCTTCCTTCTTTGAGGAATTGTTAATGATTGCGCTTCTAATATTGCATTTCTCAAAATATCCCATCCTTCTTGGACATTTCTATCCTTTAGTACATTTAACCATTTGATCCCTCCTAACCTCCTCCGGAGTCCATCAAAATCCGCCCTTCTGAAGTCCAACTTTGAAGTCTGAGTCCTCTCATGCTTTCCTTCCCTTATTATCCAGAATTCAAGGATAACATGATCGCTGCCTCCTAATGCCCCAGAAACTCTGATATCTTCAACCATTTCCTCTCTGTTGGTAAGAATTAGATCAAGGATAGCCAATCCTCTTGTTTCCTCCACCACCTTTTGGTACATGAAATTGTCAGCGAGAGAGGATAAGAACTTATTAGACTTGTGACTTTTTCCTGAGTGAGATTCCCAACAAATGTCTGGGTAGTTAAAGTCTCCCATAATCACTATGTCATGCTTTCGTGAAAGTTTAGCCATCTGGTCTAGGAATAGGTCATCCATATCTTCTGTTTGTCCAGGGGGCCTGTAATAGACTCCTACAATGGTATCCTTTCTGTTGCTCTCTCCTTGAATTCTTACCCATACCGATTCTACTGAGCTTCCACTCTCTGAAACTTGAACCTCTGAGGAGACAATTTCTTTTTTAACATACAGCGCAACACCCCCTCCTCTTTTGTTAAGTCTGTTTCGCAGAAACAAGTTGTAGCCTTCGATGTTTGTGTTCCATTCATGTGTGTTATCCCACCAGGTTTCCGTAATACCTATGACATCATATTTATCTACCTGGGTCAGGATCTCCAGCTCCCCTTTTTTATTTCTCATGCTTTGGGCATTGGTGTAGAGGCATTTTAGCTTGTAATTGATATCTATTGCGAGCTTGCCTCCTCTGTTTTCCTTACAAAATTTATGCGTTTGTTCATCGGTACTATGTCTGGGAGTAAGAATATCGCCTGGTTTGATTGACTGAGTATTTTTGCTTGACTTTTTGTTACCCTTCCCCTTTTGTTTTAGTTTAAAGCTCTCCTAATAACCGAAGCAAGGCACTTCCCGAATACATTCTTTCCTGTCCCTGTAAGGTGCAACCCATCTCTTGCAAGGAGTCCGTCATATAGGTAGTTTTCTCCGTGGTTCAGAAATCCAAATCCTTGCTGCCGGCACCACCGACGTAGCCACTTGTTCACCTCAAGAATCCTATCCCTTCTGAGATTCTATATTACCTAAATGACATTGAGAAGTTCATCTGGGAAGGGATGTAGTTGCAAACAATGCCTGTAAAAATCCCTTTTTTGAAATCTATTTCCCATAGCCAAGTAGGGGTGTGCACAAATGCAATTTTTTGGATTAAGCAAATTTGAATCTATTTGTTCGACCTTTTCATTCTAATTTGTTCTTACAAATGTCGACAACATTCATAGATGCCCATACGCATCTTCCCCGGGTCCGTACGTATTTGTACACATCCTGTAGTTATCCTGTATGCAACCTGTTTTCATCCCGTATGGATCCGTACAGATGCGAGAAAGATGCGGATCCTCGAGTACACATCATGTACAAACCCGTACACATGCGAATGTCTGAATAATTGGAACGAATAGATCCAGAATTAGGATCCAAACTTTAGGTTTGAATTTAAGGACATTCGATTCAAATTTGAATGTTGAAATTCAGTCGATTCGATTGGATTTCAAATGCGTTTGAATATTCACACAGATCCTTATAGCCAGGTAGCCAAATTTCAATCTAAAACTGATCTGTTCTCTTAAGTGGTTGCTGGGAAAAAACAGCTCACCTAATTGCTCTCTCACTCCTGCAAGCTATTAATTATATTTCTTCCAATGTCCCAGTAGCAGTTGTCACTTTCTGTCCTGTTTTCTCCACTACTTGTAACACTACAACAGTATCTCAGATGATTATAATAACTGCAAAATATGACTCTGTGTATGCGTTGAATAGTATTTGCCAGCTTGGTGGTTTGGAACTGTATAATTTATCGGTTTCATGGTGTCTGGGCCTCTTGTGAAATTCAATCATACACCAGAAAACAAAAGCACATCAAAGGCGTCTCAGAGGTGATTATGCCACACACCAATGTGCTCATTCCACTAATATATATTAAAAGCCAGAAAAGGCATTTCCATGGTATGAGAACAGGATGAGATGCCATATGCTACTATCTCCAAGATACTTTTAAGCTGCTTTTCTTTTTTTGCTATGTGTGAATGCAACCTGTGGCTAGTAAAGGTCCATTTTGACACTCCTTCCTCTGTTTCAGGACAGCCTTCTCCCCAAACTAGTAAACTATTCCATACTGGGATGAGTTGCTACTAGATCAGGATCAGGCCATCCACATTCAAATGGCCCACCCTGCCCATTTCCTGAGCTCTGGAGAGCCTGTGGAACACCACCAAAAAAGATCCACTGAACTATATTGGGGTCTATACAAGGCAGGGTCATCATTTTGGGCAACCTAGCTTGGTCCATGTTTTGACCAAATCTGACAAAAGTGTGATTTGGGGCTACCACAGAAATCAGACAGTCACCCGCTGCAGGTTTGGTGACATATTGGCAACTGATCCAGGTCTGAATTGGGTTTAGATATAATACAGCAGAGAAATGATTGTCTGGAAAAGCTGTGGTGCTGATATTCTTTAAATCCCATCTACGGACCCCTGTATAAAAAGCAGAAAGATAGAATTCTGCATGTTATCAGTTTCTGTTATTTCAGCACAGGCTGGGAGATGGTCTTTAGGTCTAGATTTCTGACAAAATCATCATGTTGTGAAGATGATCACTTTCACCATGTTCCTTGCCTGCATCTGTGTAAAAAAGCCCATCTGCTTATAGTGATTCTCATTTGTTTTGTTTTGTTCTGATTTGTTTTGTTCTGTTTTCATTAAAGCTAAAAGATTAAGATGCAAAGGATTAGTGATTTTTTTGCTGGCTTCAGTCATTATAACTTGGCTTATTCACCCCATCTGCTTGCTTAATCCCCAGAAAAAGCCCCTTTATTCTACAGAAGTCAGGTTGATAATGTCTTGTTTTGGGCCTCTGTGTGTGTGCGTTAAGGGTGTTGTTGCTGCCGAAAGTACCTTGAATCCCATGACACTGGGGTTTGAAGATCATGTGCTGGTGTAATTCATATATGCATTCATTCCAAGTATAATATTAAAACCACAACCATTTCTGCAACTCTGATCGGAGCAGTTCCCAGCTGGAGCGGTGCCACAGACCCAGTGCAAGGCCATCCACACTTGAACTGCCTGTTCCAGGACAGGCTCCATGCTACCCTGAAGCTCATGTGAGCTTTGAAGCCTGCTATGAGACCTCCAATGGCCAGGAATGAAAATTCCTGGCCTTGAGACCCTTTGGTGACCCATTTCAACAGCACAATTTGGTGTGCTTCCCATTGGGTTCCGCTGCTAAACCAGATCATGGAGGTATGCACCCCTTCAACATGTCTCCAACCTAACAACCCCTGGATGCATGGTAGACCTGTTCTACCATTATTCCACTGTAGTTGGCCTTTTTGCCCACCTAGACTGGGCTATGCTGTGTCCAGCAGCCTACCAGCAAGCATTGACTCTAGTCTGCATTGGAGTGCAGAAGAGAGAGGCCCAGAAACAGCCATGTGACACATTAGGCTGTTCTAAGCATAGGTGTGGGAAAGCCTGTAAGGAGTGATTCCAGTGTTGAGCACAGCATAAAGTTCCCCCTTTTTCCCCTCAAAAAGAGCATACACATTAAAGCATAAGAAGCACCCCACTAAATGGGACCCATGTCCTATCTAGTCCAGAAGACTATTCAAACAGGGACCAAATAACAGGACATGAGCACACAGCTTGCTCTGCTCCCACCTGAATCAGTACTTGGATAGGTTCATGACAAATTCCAGTCTATATTGTATTTAATTATTCTTGGGATATAGAATTTGGGGAACAGTCAGAGTGAAAAAAAAGCTACCACTTTGCAACAGATTTTAAGTATCTTGAGAGGCTGATTCTCCACTTCAGTGACAACCATTTTGTTATTTATAGACTTCACATTCATGTATCTTACTTGTGGGCTGGATTTCAATTTTAGGTTCTCCGGGAATCTAATAAATTGGCTGAAATGGAGGAGCCACCTTTACTACCAGGAGAGACCATTAAGGACATGGGTGAGTACAGGTATTGCCTTCTTCTAGGAACTATTTGATTCCTAAGTCATGGCAACAGCCCTAGAATGTCCAAGTTCTATCTAAATCTGATTATTTGTAACTTTGAGCCAATTTGGTCTGGTGTTGGACTCTTATCTGGTAGTCTCCTGGTTCGATTTTGCACTCCTATGTGAAGCCAGCTGGGTGACCTTGAGCTAGTCACAGCTCTCTTTCTGAGCTCTCACAGACCCACCTATCTCATAGGGTGTCTGTTGTAGGGAGAAGAACAGAAGGTTTGTCAGCCACTTTTGAGTCCCTTAAGGGTGATAGAACTAGAGTATAAAAGCCAATTCCTCCTCTTCCTCATGGTAACAGCACTTTCAGCCTAGCCCTGAACCTGGCTCTGAAACTTGCATGAACTTCAGGGCTGCTCTTTGCAGGAGGGCTCTGGTAATCAGGAAACTAAGTTACCTAGTTGGAAGCCCTAGTGAAACCATTTCAGTGGTGTGCTTTGAAGTGCCACCAAAATAGTTCCCATGGCAGTCTGGAAAACAAAGATGTGCCTTCTGCATACCTTTTGGAGTGGCCTACACTAGTACACTGGAAGACCTATTTAATCAAGTCTACCAGTAATCCCAATCTAGGTTATGAAGATGGAGTGTACACTAGCAGAAGGCTTCTGTAGTCCTCACCTGTGCGTGGACACAAGAGACCCTGAAAAAGACTACAGGGCACCATAATCTGGAGTACAGGTAAATGCTGAAAGGCCAACATTTCATCCATTTATCAGAAAGTACATTTTCTTAGGGGTTTTTTTCTTCCACTGATTTTTCCAATTTACCCTGTTTTTCTTTGATTAATGTTTGCTTAACCTGCTAAAGGAAGACCATAAGTGACTTCATTACTATTTCCAGTAAGAGAAAACACTGCTATACTCATTTCATTTAATGTCAACATTTATCTAAAGAAATATTTTATAATACTTAACTGTTTCTTTTCCTAGCAAAAGATGTTACCCATATTTGCCCGTTTACTGGAGCTATTAGAGGAACTCTGACAGTTACAAATTACAGACTTTATTTTAAAAGTATGGAAAGGGTAAGAATATCTTTCTACTTTGGGGAAACTGTAACATATTTTGCATTGAAGTTCTGCCTCACGGTGTGTAGGAAGTCTCAAGTCAATACTTAGCATCTCTGGCGATTCTCAACCTTCCTAATGCCGCGACCCCTTAATGCAGTTCCTCATGCTGTGGAGACCCCCAGTCATGGGGGCGGGGCCAAGGGGTCATGGGATGGGGTCACGGGGTCATGGGGCAGGGCCATGGGGTCATGGGGCGGGGCCATGGGGGTGGGGGCACTGAGGAACCCACAGTGAAAATACTACATACAGGAGGATTCACAAAGTTCCTGCAAATGTGACAGGACCTCTCAATTCGTTTGCAGCTCATGAGATTTACAAGCAGTGGTACAGAAGAAATGAGAAGGAAACACTGGCATCTAATTTGCAAGTCTCATAAAAGTCTAGTTAGGGAAGGACAAAGTCTCTTTGGGGGGGAGGGAGGGGTGGCCGGAGACTCATCGCGACCCCTCAGAAAGGGTAGTTCAACCCCCAAAGGGTTGAGAACCGCCAGGTTAAAAGACCCCAGTAGCCAGTGGCAGAAACAGGTGCTGCATAAGAACTGAGGAATCATTGCCTGCCCAAATAAACTACGCGGGGTTGGATGATGGACACATGATTTGGCTCAATGGGTGGTGAAAATTCATAGGACGTAAAACCTGGGATTATCCCAGGGCTGTGTTGGGATTATCACACACATCCATGGCAATTGCAATATAGCCCTGGGATACTGGGGTGATGTCCTGCAATAACATTATTGCAGGAAAATCAATTCCAAATCAATGGCAGCTGTGCACACATGTGGGGCTGCATCTGCGCACTTCCTGGAATTTCATATTGATGAAATACCTGGATATGCACTTCATGCTGTCACACAAGCAAGTGTCCAGGCAGGTAGGGGCCTCCACTTGCCACCAATGGTTGCCCTGGGGCCTGGGTTATTCTGGAATATTGCTGCATAGGGATATACTATATTCAGGTGTCTGGAGGTGGCCTAAGTCCCGTGTGACATTGTTAATTTGTTTTAGGTCTTGCATTAGTCTTCTATTAACCCATGGCAGGTGTTTTGTTTTGTTTTCCAGGACCCTCCTTTCATTCTAGATGCCCCTCTGGGAGTGATCAGCAGAGTGGAGAAAATTGGAGGGGCTTCGAGCCGTGGTGAAAATTCATACGGCCTAGAGATCATGTGTAAGGTAAGTTGGTCCTACCTATTTGGGGACCAAGTTGCTTGCGGCTTAAACTGGGCTCTGCAGCAGATCAGCAGGGCTGTTCCTTTCAGACCTGCCTGATTTGTGCCAAGCTAAGAACACACATTGGCAGATTTTGTGCAGTTCTCGAAGCTTCTGAATTATTTTCAAGAACAACCCCGCATGGAGGGTATTACAACAACAATCTGGTCTGGAGGTTACCAGAGCATGGATCACTGCAGCCACGTGATCCCTGTCCAGAAAGATGTTGCAAATTTCAGTCCCAAATACTTGACAATCACCAGGTTGGTTGGACTACAGCTGCCATCCTGCCTGATCCTCAGCTGCACTGCTTAGAAATAATGGCTTTGGTTTGACAGCATCTGAGGGCTCAAGATTGTATAAGACTGTTCAGAAACATGGAATATGTGCAACAGTGAAGATGCTATTTAATCAGTATTTGATTCTGTTCTCTTCACCATAGGGTTGTGGTTTTTGCCTAATATTTTACAGGATATGCGGAACCTACGGTTTGCACACAGGCCTGAGGGTCGCACAAGAAGATCCATCTTTGAGAACTTGACAAAATTTGCATTTCCTGTGTCAAATCACTTGGTAGGTGCATTTTGCTTTCACCTAAGGGTTTCTGGCTATCTGTTCTATAGATAAATTTCTAGGTTGAAAACTTAGCTTTTTCAAGCCAGCTTTTGCACTCCCCTCTTTCAGTCTCATCAAGGGGCTTTTAATTCCTCTTCATTTTATGTCATCAGAGTGGCATTGTCTTCACATCTGAGGTTGTTGACATTTCTCCTGGCAATCTTTGATGGACAGGTTAATAGCCGGGACAGCTGTCCCAATGCACTTGGTTTTGTTCCAATTCAGGGACAGATCTGTCCACACTTGGTAAGTGCAGAGATGGTGTCAGTGTTGCTCATCATAATCAAACTGACTCAGTACAACTATCTCTGCAGCTCATTGCAACATTCCAGAAACCCAAAGAAAACTGAGGATCTTACAGATGTTTTATACATGGGTGATAACTAGTTTATGTGAAAGGATAGCTTGGAAGATGGGCAGATGATGCCTTGAAAGGTTTTGCTTTATTTACAGTGTCAGAAGACATTTTTATTCACAACAACTATGGGAAGAGATAAGAGACATTGTGAAAAGGGAAGCAAAGAAAAATATTCCCCAAATCACTAAGAATAAAATATTCAGATGGCTCTCAGGAGAAGCTAACCTGAGTTCCCTTTTTTCTGTTCTTCTGATGATTTTGTAAGTAGTAGATCAGCGAACAAAGGATTATGGAGAAGTCTACACTGATGTGCTAATTAGTCTGGAAAAAATCTGCTTTTCTTTAATGCTTCAGTGTTGTAGAAACAAAGACTGCAGAAGCAGTGTTGTTTCAGGTGCCAAATAAAATGGAATGTGAGCTGAAAAGAGCTGAATGGTTTCTCTGTCTTTTTTTGTTTTCAAGTCTCTCTTTGCATTTGAATACAAAGAGGTTTTCCCAGAAAATGGCTGGAAGGTTTACGATCCCATTTTGGAGTACAGACGGCAGGTAAGTGTCAGCTCCTTGGCTAGCTTGCATGCATTTCTTTAAGGCAAAGGTCCCTTCCTGATTGCATTTACTTGCTTCACAGTTGGAGCTCCTCAGCTCTGGAGGTGAAATAGTCAATTTTTTTATATATATACATATGCACAACCACTGGCTGTACCTCAGTAGTAGAGCAAACTGCCTTGAAATCAAAAGGTTTCTGGTTCAGTCCCCAGCTTTAACCTGGAAGTAGGCAATGGCAAACCGCTTCTGTGACTCTGCCAAGAAAACTGCATAGTGAAGCCCATAGAGATGCCCATACTGTCAACCACTAGTCGATCATGACTCAGTGGAACCCAATAACAGCAATGCCTTTCCAAATACTGCTCAAAGTAGCTCACAGTGGGAAAATACCCATAAATAACAAAACCAACAAAATATAAGAATGCCGTAATAAGTCTAACAAAGCAGTAGAGAGTAAACGTTTTATGTAGCATCCCTACCTTGGCAGAGAGAGTCTGGGCCCATAAGGCAACATTTCTACGTAGTCCTGGGTTTCAGTTCAGACAGGAATTCGTGGGAATGGCCCCCTCTTGGACCCTACTTCTCCAAGGACTTCAGTGGCAACCAGGGTGGCTCTTCAAAAGCAGCTTTTTCTGGATCTGCTAAGATTGCAGAGCTCTAACAAATTACTAGGAATTTTTTGCATGATCTTCATTGTACCTGATAATGGTGCTCCATGGCTTGTTCTTATATTCTCTGCATTCCCTCGGAAACTGGGCAACTAAAGGGTTAACGCCTGCTGCTCCTAGCAGGCTGCCGAAGTTTGGCGCATGCCAACTCCAAAATCGAAAGCGTCTCCCTCACTTCCCCAGTATTCGTTCTTCGCTCCTGCGGGCTGCCTCGTCACGGCAGTCCTGCGGCCGTTTGGCCGCGGTTTTGTCCATCTTACGTGGCCTTGAGCCACAGAAGAAAGGGCGCTCGGCGCCCCATGGAAAGAAGCCCTCGGGGACCCGGCTCCTGCCTCCCCGAGGTGAAGATTTCAGGTTTGGAGGGGGTCCCGAGGCGGCTGCGGCGTTGGATCCTGACCCGGCCCTCCCCCCTCCACATCCGTGCGCTTCAAGCGCTCGCGGCGCGCGTGAGGGCAGCTGCCGAGCCGGCTCCCCCCCAGGAGGCCGCTATCGCGCCGGGGTTTACACCGCCGCCGCCGCCGCCGCCGCCGCCACCATCGCCAGCAGAGCCGGCGCGGACCCGGGATCCTCCTCCCGCGTCCGTCCTCCCCGCAGCTCCAGAAGAGCCTCCGGAGCAGCGGGAGCAACGCCCGGCAGAGCCGCTCTCAATTCCCGCCCCCGCCACCTCGGCGCGAGCGCGGGAAGACAGGAGGGAGCGCGCCAGCCAGCCAGCGGCCCTGAGGGAGGCCGGAGAGGCAGCAGCGCCCTCGGTTTCTGAGCCGGGCGCGCAGCAGCCACGCGGCTCTACACAGGACAGGAGCCAGGGAGCGGCAGTTCATCAGGAAGACCGACCAGCAGCTAAGATCAGGTCTGTCCCTCTTCCCCCTCCCATCCGGCGAACCAAGGTCGCGTCCCCATCGTCTTTTGACTCCCGTTCTCAACGCATGCTCTCTTCAGCTCAGCTATCTCAGGCTACGTCCCCACCCTCATTTGACTCCAGTGCTTTAACATCACTAACCTCGACTGTGCTATCTAAGGCTACGTCCCCATCCTCAATTGGATCCGGTGTACTACCCGTATCACTATCTGCTCAACCGACTAAGGACGCGTCCCCAAGTGAGATTTTTCCTCAGTCGTCTCCGGTTCCACTGTTGACTCCCAGTCCTAATATGGACCCTTCCACTTTTCAACCCTCAACCCAGGGGGCATCTGGAGCTCCATCTATCCCGATAGCCCCACTGGTGTCCTACCCCCCGCATATGGGGGCAGTTCAACCAGGACTGGTCGAAGCCATCAGAGCTGTCCTGAGAGAGGAAAGGAGTCTCAAGAAGAAAAGGAGAAGGCGTTCCTCCTCTTCATCGTCTTCCTCCTCATCCTCACGCTCACGTTCCAAGAAGAAGAAGCGTAGATCAAGTCGGTCCAAACACTCGAGGGGGCGTAGCCACAGCAAGCGCGGAACTTCTAAGAAGCCTACAAGTCAGGGGACCCCGGCGGAACCCCAGGCGGGGACCTCGGGCGTCCAGCCCCCTGCATCTGATCGGGCTTCTACTAGAGACACCGAGGATTCGGAGCTGGAAGAGGGGACATATATTTCTGATGGAGACCAAGACCAAGAGGGGCTGGGGTCCACAGCCACACCCCCTTCTTCTACGACTAGATTGTTTCTCCAGGAGGAGCTCGCAATGATGGTGGATGGAATGGTGGATCTCCTACACCTTCCTCCGGTTCCACAGACGCCCTCCACTCTATCAGAGGAGGCGCAGGGCCTCATGCTTGCTCAGCCGCCCTCTATTAAGGTACTCCCGGTGCCTGCTTCGTTCCAGAAGATTTTGGAGCTGGAATGGCAGACACCAGCGGCTCCTAGGAAGCTACCTCTCTTCCCTCGCCAGCTATGTACCACAGCAGAGGACAACGCATCCATCTGGGCGGTCCCTAAGGTGGATGAACCGATCGTGGCTCTCATCTCCTCGAACGTTTTGGTTCAACAGGAGGCCCAGCTGAAGGAGCCCCTAGAACGCAAGCTGGAGAGTTTCCTGAAGAAGGAATTTGAGACCCTGTCTCTTTCCTCAAGAGTGGCCTCAGCAGCTTCCCTCTTCGCCAGAGCAGGCCTGCACTGGCTTGACGAGCTGACGGTAGATCCAGCTATACCGGAGACAGCCAGCGGGCTACTCCTGAACATCAGGAGAGCCCTTGCCTTCTGTGCTGACACCACCCTGGACATCTTCCAGCTATCGGGCAGGGCCTCGGGCCTGAATGTGGCAGCACGTAGGACCTTATGGCTGCGCCATTGGAATGCAGATGTCTCATCTAAGTCACAGCTCATCGCTTGCCCATTTAAAGGCCAGCTTCTCTTTGGGGAACAAGCACTTCAACCGGTTCTTATTGAAAACAAAGAGAAGAAGAAGGTGATGCCGTCTGCGCAACAGCCGCATTCATCCGCTAAAGGCAAGGACAAGAAGAGATTCCCGCCCAGGAAGCCCTACTACAGGCAGCAGCAATTCCAGGGTTCCTTTCGTGGCGGCAGAGGCAGAGGCTGGTCCCGTCAACCCTCCTCAAAACCTCCTCCCCCCAAGCCTCCCTTCAAATCTCAGCCCAAGCCAGGGGCCTCAGCCTGACCCCCCCACCCCAGTGGGGGCGAGGCTGATGGAGTTCGCCCCGGTCTGGCTAGCTCATACACAGGATACTTGGGCTAGGCAGGTGGTTTCAGAGGGTCTGAAATTAGAGTTCTCATCTATTCCCAGGGGACGCTTTGTTGCTTCCCCGCTCTCAACCAACCCCGCCAAGAGACAGGCGGTCTTGAGGGAGGTGGCCCACCTCCTCGCCATTAAGGCCATAGAACCCGTCCCTGTGCAGGAACAGGGACAAGGGGTTTATTCTATTTTATTTGTTGTACCAAAGAAGGGGGATGCTTGGAGGGCCATTTTGGATCTTAAGTTTGTCAATAAATATCTGTTTGTTCAATCGTTTAAAATGGAATCTTTGGCCACTATCAGAGGAGGCATCAGCCCAGGGGATTTCCTGGCCAGTCTGGACCTTAAGGAAGCCTATTTCCATATAGGTATCCACCCAGAGAGTCGGAAATTTCTCAGGTTCTCCCTGGGGGGGCAGCACTTCCAGTTTAGGGCAATGCCTTTTGGCCTTTCCTCTGCTCCGCGTACCTTCACCAAGCTGGTATCGATCTTGGTTCAATCCCTCCGGCTCCAGGGGGTGGCAACCTTTGCCTATTTAGACGACGTCTTGGTGAGGAGCCCCTCCCTCGAGGAGGGAAGGAGGGCGGTAGCTAAGACGGTGGAAGTTTTTTCTTCCCATGGGTTTATTATCAATGAGCCCAAGAGCTCACTGGTCCCATCCCAGGTTTTGGTCCACCTGGGAGCCCTGATTGATACCTCCAGGGATAGCGTGAGACCTTCGGAGGAGAGGGTGGATTCTCTCATCTCCCTGGCCTCCAAGGTCTCCAGAGAGAGGTCTTTGGACCTTCGAGAGTTAGCTTCCCTGTTGGGTAAGATGACCTCGGTCATGGATCTTTGTCCATGGGCTAGGTTCCACTCTCGGCCTCTCCAGTGGTTCCTCCTTAGGTACACGGACCAAATTATGCAGTCTATTCCCCTCAGGCTGACACTCCCTGAGGAGGTTCGCCTTTCCCTGTCCTGGTGGCAGCAGAGGGGGCACCTGGTTAAGGGCTGTCCCATCAATGACCCACCAAGGGTTAAACTCACCACGGACGCCAGTAACCAGGGATGGGGGGGCCACTGCCTGGGCAGGACTGCCCAGGGTTCGTGGACAGATTCCGATAGGAAACACCGCATCAACTGGCTGGAACTTAAGGCTATCTTCCTCTCCCTCCAGTCCTTCCTACCCCTGGTCGCAAATCAGCATGTCTTGGTGGTTACGGACAACGTTACCGCCAAGGCACATGTCAATCACCAAGGGGGGTCAAGATCTAGACACCTCATGGATTTAGCTAGGGAGCTGTTTGAGTGGGCAGAGCTTCACGTTCTTTCCCTGTCTGCTATTCACATCCAGGGATCGAACAACACACTAGCGGATGGTCTCAGCAGAGTCCGGCTCCCCTTCGCGGAATGGAAGTTGGATCCGGAGGTCTTCCAGGACCTAGTTCAGCGCTGGGGGGCTCCCCAGTTGGACCTTTTCGCTTCCCCGGAGAACCATCAGGTCCCACTCTATTTCGCCAGGCACCTGGTGCCGGGGGCCTTGGGGGCGGATGCCCTCTCGGCCCCCTGGCCTCCTCAGCTTCTATACGCCTTTCCCCCGTTGCCCCTCCTGGGTCGCTTCCTCCGGAGGGTCCGCAGGGAGAAGGCTCAGGTCATCCTGGTGGCACCGTTTTGGCCCAAGAGGCCATGGTTCCCAGCCCTCTCTTCCATGCTGACAGAGCCCCCAGTTCGCCTTCCAGTTCGGGAGGGTCTCCTGTCCCAGAGGGGGTACACTCTTCCAGATCCGGGGTGGCTCTCCCTAGCAGCCTGGAGGCTCAGCGGAGAAGGCTACAGAGTATGGGACTTGACAGCGGAGTAATAGAGACGATGATGGCTTCACGCAGGGACTCCACCTCTCGCATATACGAGACCACCTGGAAGGTCTTTTCCAGGTGGTGCGTCTCTCAGCAGGTGGACCCGCTGTGTCCTTCAGCGGAGGAGGTGGTCGCCTTCCTTCAGGCTGGCTTGCTGAAGGGTCTGTCCTTTAACACCCTCAAGAGACAGGTGTTTGCCATCTCAGCCACGCTGGAATTCTATCCGGTTCCCAAGTTTAACTCCCATCCTCTGGTTAGGAGGTTTCTAGCGGGAGCCAAGGCTAAACTACCTCAGGTGGTCCACCGTCTCCCGGACTGGGACCTACATTTGGTCCTCTCGGCCCTGGAGGGTCCGCCTTTTGAGCCTATAGCAGACATATCTATGAAAATCCTGTCATATAAGGTAGCATTTTTGGTGGCCATCACCTCGGCACGTAGAGTGTCGGAGTTGGCGGCTCTTTCAGCAGAAGATTTCCTTTGTACCTTTACTCCGGACTCGGTCATCCTTAGGCTAGACCCTGCATTTAAGCCTAAGGTAGACTCCCTGTTCCACAGATCCTTAGAGTTGCACCTTCCTTCTTTCTGTAACAAGCCACAACACCCCTCGGAGAGGTCTTGGCGTAAGGTAGACGTACGCAGGGCCCTCAAGGCTTATCTCACACGAACTGCCCCCTCCAGGCAGTCCTCTTCTCTTTTTGTGAGCTTTCACCCTCCTACCCTAGGTCAGAAAGCTTCCCCTCGGGTTATAGCCTCTTGGATTAGGGCCTGTGTAATGATGGCCTATAAGTGCAAGAACAGGGAGCTCCCGGGGAGGGTCCAGGCTCACTCCACCAGATCAGCAGCAGCATCTGCAGCCATGTGGAGGAACGCTTCGGTGGAGGAGATCTGTCGGGCGGCGGCTTGGAGAAATCCATCGACCTTCACCCGTCACTATCGCCTGGACCAATTCCGTTCGGCTCAGGCCTCCTTCGGACGCAGGGTCCTGCAGCAGGTGGTTCCGGGAACGGTAGGAGATCGGCGTCTGCCGCTACTGGTTATGGCTGGGACCCTTCCCTGTGGGGGGGGGGGGGTACAGAGGACGGAACCATGGGAAGGTAGGAGTCTGCTCCTACTATTCCATTCTCGTATTTCCTCGGACTGGAGGAGGGGTCTCCTCCAGAGGCTGGGTGACGTAAGGGACACTGAGACCCTCCCTAATTGGGGAGCTTTGGTACGTCCCTTTAGTTGCCCAGTTTCCGAGGGAATGCAGAGAATGAACAATTGGTTACTTACGTGAATGTTCATTCTTGTCATTCCAGAGGAAACTGGGGCCCTCCCTCAGTGTCCTCAGTCTAATCATTGTTTGCATCTCTCTTGGTTTTTTCTTTGTGTTTCTACCTCTACAGGCTCCCGGTGGCTCGGCACAGTAGCAGTCGCTCAGCTGGAATACTGGGGAAGTGAGGGAGACGCTTTCGATTTTGGAGTTGGCATGCGCCAAACTTCGGCAGCCTGCTAGGAGCAGCAGGCGTTAACCCTTTAGTTGCCCAGTTTCCTCTGGAATGACAAGAATGAACATTCACGTAAGTAACCAATTGTTCATTTTATGCTTCACCTAAAGGGGCTGCAATCCCATGATTCCCTAGTGCTCCTTGCTTGTAGAGAGGTCCTGAAGCTGCATCCAGCAGAACCCAGTCCTCCTTGGCAAAATGTACAGCCCAAAGCCCCCAAAGCCCTGAGTTGGCTGCACAGTTCTTTTCCCCACAACCCAAGAAGAAGTTCCATATGAAACTGATGCCCTGGAACTGATGCCCTGGCCCTGGTCTTTTCCCTTTCTGAAAGAACAAGCAACGTCTTTCTTTGGTTTTATCTGCACACTGTAAACAAAATGGCAATAGAGATGGTAGCTGCTGCATACTATTTTTACCATCCTACTTGTAATCCACACTAAAGGCCAGTAAATGCACCTCCAAAGTGCTTTTTCTGGCCTATAATGAGGATCAGAGTTGGGATAGGAATCCTGGTTGCCACCTGCTGTCTGTGTGGATGAAGCCAGTTAAATTGTCCTGCCATGTATACAACAGACAAGCCTCAGCCATTGGAGCCGCTATAGCAATAGGCAATAATTTATCGATTAGTCAAAATTGACCCTATCAAAACAAACATACTTAAAACCAAATATAAAGTAAAAGCCGATTAAGCATGAATATCAATACAGAACTAAAGGGAAGGCACCGATAATAGGAAAACCTCTGGAAAGTCAGTACCAAAGGCAATGATGTTCCAATCCACATCTTTCAAGTGTCAGAATCTGGGTAGATGTTAGAAATCTTGCACATTATATTAACAGAGCCTAAGGATTGTCAAGGATTGGAGCCACTAGTGGAATGGCCGGGGGGTGGGAGGGCATTGTGGTAGTGCTTGGAGAAGCTGTAGCCATCTTTTGACACTATAGTATCAACCCAGCAGTCATTTAAGCTGTTGGCTGCTTATTCCTGGGCATTTTCCAGACACGTTATATACTGAGAGGTTCTTGGCATCGCAACTGTTTCACCAAACAGCCATCAGCCACTTAATTTGTGGTAAAAATATATACAACACCATTTTTATTATGCCAGCAATATTTGATTTAACAATAGTGTCCAGCATGGTTCAGCAGCATTATTTTGCTAGCTGCTTCTGGGATCTTGCTGAGCATGCAAACAAAACAGGATGCATTGCATGGTGAGTAGGAATGCGTATGAATCGAATGTTCGAAAATGCATATTCATACTAATAGACACTTTCAGATGTGGTAAAGTTCTGTTCAGTACGAATGTATTTGTAAGAATTCATATAAATATCCGATACGAACAAATACTTATCGGATATGAACAAATATGTATCTGAGGCCCTCTCCCGGTTGCCCACCCCTTTTACTACTGAGGGTGGTGGTAGACCAGGAGAGCCTTCCCTCCAGATTTTAAGGCATGGGCAGGTTGATATGGAAGAAGGCATTCCTTTAGGCATTTGGGGTCCAAGTCATTTAGAGCCTTATAAGTTAAAGTTAACACTTTGAATTGGGCTTGGTAGCCATCAGTAGTCAATGCAACTCTTTTAAGACCGGTGTGATGCGCGTCCAACCAGCTGTCTCAGCCAGCAGTCTAGCAGCTGCATTCTGGACCAGCTGCAGCTTCCGAACCATCTTCAAGGGGAGCCTCATGTAGAGCACGTTACAGTAGTCCAATCTGCAGGTTACGAGGGCATGGTTATGTATATTTGAACCAAAGAGGCCTTGCAGCCCAAAGAGAAGACCCCATCTGTGTCATCAGCATGCCTCTACTGTTAGGGTGAACGTGGGCCGCAGCGGGTGCTGATGGGATATCAGGGCTGGCAGTGCAGTTTAATGCAGTGCTCCCAACAGATGGGCGGTACACACTACTAGTACAGCAAACCTCTTCATCTTGGTCAGAAACAGTCTTCTGAACTGATGCTCTTTCCAATGCAGGGCATTCCAAATGAAAGTTGGAGAGTCACTCGGATTAATGAACAGTATGAGCTGTGTGATACTTATCCTGCCCTTCTGGTGGTTCCGGCTAATATTCCAGATGAGGAATTGAGGCGTGTGGCTGCGTTCCGATCAAGAGGGCGCATTCCTGTAAGTAGGGCATCCACAGAATGGAAAAAACTATATTGTTTCTTCATTTTCCCCCCCAAAGATAAATGCGATGTAAGGGTGTGCAAAATGCTGTTTTGAATGTTTTGTGAAACCTACAAAACAGTGTTGACCACCTGTGTGGAGGCTGGAGTTTGCTCTGTGAGAGCCTTGCCTTACTCCAGTGCTTCTACTTTGCACCTCCCAGCCTCCTTGAAGTGGTCAGTTAAAACATCATCACATCGCCATGCAGCAAAACACATTTTGGGGCCCATTAGATCTTTTCCCCAGCCCCTACCGGACTTCTAAGGGCTAAATATTTATTTATTTATTTATATTTATATCCCATCCTATACCCGAAGGTCTCAGGGCCCAAGTCATTTAGGGCCTTATAGGTCAAAATTAACACCTTGAATTGGGCTTGGTAGCAAACTGGAAGCCAGTGCAACTCTTTTAAAACTGGCGTGATGTGCATCCGGCTAGCTATCCTAGTCAGCACCCCGGCGGCTGCATTTTGCACTAGCTGCAACTTCTGAACTGTCTTCAAGGGCGGCCCCATGTAGAGCGCATTACAGTAGTCTAATCTAGAGGTCACCAGAGCCTGGATAACTGGCCAAGTCATCTCTGTCCAGAAAAGACAGAGCTGTAAAGACTTAGGTGTATAGGAAAAAGCAATTAATCCCAAATGAGGACAAATTGTTCCTGGTGCAGATCAAGGTCATCTGCACTGGGATAGCCTGTTCCATGCCAGCCCCCGGAATGGATTTTTCTGGGTCAGATAACGCAAAAAGGAAGCTGCCGCTTTGCTGATGTGTTCTCTCACTCTGAAAGTAGATAGAATGTGAATTAAAACTTAGGCATAACTGAACCCTGGGTTACTTAGGAAAAGGGAGTGATGAAATAAATTAGTTTTTACTTTGGCGCAAGTGTTTGTTCCTCAAGCAAAGTATTCTTTCTTCAAGGTTTTGTCGTGGATTCACCCAGAGAGCCAAGCTACGATCACTCGCTGCAGCCAGCCAATGGTGGGAGTGAGCGGTAAACGGTGCAAAGAAGATGAAAAATATCTGCAAGCCATCATGGATTCCAATGCGCAGTCTCACAAAATATTCATCTTGGATGCTAGGCCAAGTGTAAACGCTGTGGCCAATAAGGTTAGATATTCATGCCCCTCCCCAAGGCAACAGGGTTAACGAAGCGGGTCAATACTTATAGGATCCTAATAGGTAGCTTATGTTTATTTATTAACTTACATTTTTATCCTGCCCTATACCCAGGGGTCTTCAGGTGGGTAACAACATTTAAAACCAAACATTATTAAAACAATAACAGTATATATTAAAACAATAGCATCTGCAAGTGGAAAGGAAAAAGTATCCCCATTTGACCAAAGACCAGGCAGACGTGTGAGTCTTCACTGCCTTCCGAAATGTGTACAATGAAGGTGATTGATGCACCTCAAAGGGGATTCTGTTCCATAGCCTAGGGGCCATCACTGAGAAGGACCTCTCCTGGGTGCCCGCCACTTTTGCTGCTGAGGATGATGGGACAACCAGAAGGGTCTCCCCTCCAGAGCTTAAGGCACGGGCAGGTTAATATGGGAGTAGGCATTCCTTTAGATATGTCGCATAGCAGCCAATAAGTCCAAACAGATGAGGTTATTATTCTCGGTTGCAAATTGCATCTGTATGCAGTCAGCTGAAACAACTGCTGTTTCTATCATTTTGTGATTTCCAGTGCATGAGGTGATAAAAAAGAGCATAGGAAAAAACAATACAAAAAAGAAAAATAATACATTAGTCTGAGTACCACTGGAGTAACGTTAACAAAACCAATTTTTGGAAAGGCGGTATATAAATAAAAATGGAAATTAAAATAGTGATTGCCAAATTTAAAATTTTAGTGGGGCGGTATAACCAGCCCTTGACTAACATAAGAATGTAAGAGGAGCCCTCCTGGATCTGTCACATATGGCGACTCACCAATTGATTCTGGGCATTTTCGAGTAGAAAATGAGTAGTAGCACAAGTGAAAAGGATCTGTGTGTCCTGGTTGATCACAGGATGAACGTGAGTCAACAGTGTGATGCAGCTACAAAAAAAGACAGACACCATCCTAAGGTGCATCAAGAGGAGTATTGAGTCTAGATCAGTGATGACCAACCTATGACACGCGTGTCACAGGTGACACGCCAAGCCCTTTTGGGTGACACACCTGGTCACCCTGACACCTGGGCGTGTAGTGCTTGCTTGTTCTTGAAGTGTACGAAATACCAACTTTCAATTGAAGATTTAGCAAACAAAATTCAGCAACAAAAGTCACTAATGTAAAGAATTATTTGTTTTTGCTTTTAAGAAAATACATATATTGAAAATAGTAACTTTTTTAGAGCTACAGATATCACAAAATTATGGATATTTCTAGATGTGACACAGCACCCAAGTTAAGCTAGGTTTTATTGCGAATTTTGATACACCGAGCTCAAAAGGTTCACCATCACTGGTCTAGAGTAATTATTCCTCTTTATTCTACCTTGGTCAGACCTCATCTAGAGTACTGTGTCCAGTTCTGGGCACCCCAATTTAAAAAAGACATTGACAAATTAGAGCAGGTCCAAAGGAGGGCTACCAAAATGGTTAGTGGTCTGGAAACCACATCCTACGAGGAAAGGCTGAAGGATCTAGGAATGTTTAGCCTACAGAAGACTGAGAGGAGGCATGATAGCGGTCTTCAAGTACCTGAAGTTCTGTCACGGTGCAGAGGGATCATCCCTATTATCACTTACACAAGATGGGAGGGCTAGAAACAATGGGATGAAACTTCAAGGGAATCAATACAGATTAGATTTTAGACAAAAATTTCTAACAGTAATGTTGATCAGTCAGTGGCATAGGTTGCCACAGAAGGTAGTGAGCTCTCCTTCGCTGGAGGTCTTCAAGCACAGGCTGCACCTACATCTGTCTGGATGGTTTCAGTGATCCTGCATTGAGCAGGGGGTTGGACTCGATGACCCTAGAGGTCCCTCCCAACTCTATGATTCCGTGGGAAGATGAAGGCAAAGCCTTCACCTGTTCTCAACTCCTTGCAAATGAACTTTGGAAGCATCCTACCATCAGGATCATCTGATAATATGGATATGGATTGAGTTAGATGCAGTGGTGCAGGGAGGTTAGAGGGGGAAGAATTTGAAGAAAGATTGAGGATGAGGAATCTGTGGCTGCACCCAGATATCATTTACCCTGCTGTGTGTAGATATTCCAGAATGCTCATGCTTTATTCCAGAACATCCAAATACAGTTGGGCCTCCATATCCACTGGTCCAGTAACCAAGGCCAGTTTGGTGTAGTGGTTAAGGAGCCAGACTCTTATCTGGGCATACCAGATTTGATTCTGCCCTTCTCAGCTGGGTCACCTTGGACTAGTCACAGTCTCTTCTGAGCTCTCACCCGCCTCATAGGGTGTTTGTTCTGTGAGAAGAATAGAAAGCTCTGTCAACCGCTTTGAGTCCCCTTAAATGGGGGAGAAAAGCAGGGTAGAAAAGCCAATTCTCCTCCTCCTCCTCCTCTTTCTTCTTCTCTGGAATCACCCAGACCACCCTTCCATTATCACCACCAGTGCCATTAGACCTCCCTGAGGCTTCCTGCAGGCCGGGGGCAGTCAAGTAGCACTAAATCATGCGCAATTTCCCATGATTCCTGGGAAATTTAGTGTGATTTCTCAGTGTTTGAAATATCCGTGATTTTCTGTAACTGCACTAGGATCTGGAACCTATAGGAACCAACTCTACAGCAAAATAAACTGACATCCAGATGTAACCTGTGTCCTTCCAAATAACGAACTCCAACATCTGATGCATTTAAGAGTTGAGAATGCTGCCTAGAGGTTATGGAGTCCAGTAACATCTTTTGGGCCTTGAGTTGTTAATGTCAGATAATAAATGGAAAACAATAAACAGTGAGGTTCAGCTTGTAGATTTAGGGATCTCCCCAGAAAGGATGACACCAAATATGCTTTTCCTCCCCACTTCAGGCTAAAGGCGGAGGCTATGAGAGTGAAGATGCCTATCAGAACACAGAGCTAGTTTTTCTGGACATCCATAATATTCACGTTATGAGAGAATCCTTGAGGAAGCTGAAAGAAATTGTATATCCCAACATAGAAGAGACCCACTGGCTGTCTAATTTGGAATCCACTCACTGGCTGGAACATATCAAGGTATGCTGATGTGTGTTTGCATGTTGGAAAGACATTGGAATGCAGTTCTCCTTTGTAGCAGTTTGGGGGCTGTTATGCCGTGTTCCAGGTTTCTTCAGAGAACGTAACCTTTTGTGTACAGCAGTGATATCCATCTTCAGAGGACTTTGCTCACCAGTCACTTCTGACTCTTCCAAGACCCAGATCCTCTGAAGATGGATGTTCCAACAACATCTGAAAGCTCAGGTTCTCAGAAGAAACCTTGGAATAGGGCATAACAGCCCCGAAACTGCTACAAAGGAGATCGAATTCATCCATGAAAGCCTACATACCACCATTGGAATGCAGTTGTCGCTAACTTTTCCCTCTCTCTCCCCTAGTACTTCTTTCCCACCTTGCTTTTCAGATGACCTAGACAAGCTGGCAAAATCCCAAGGCTTTGTTCTTCTTGATAATCCTTGCTTTAGATCAAGTAGTTCTCCATTTGTACTGGATACTGCAATCACAAAATCCCTTTTTTAAACCTAGCTTATCCTCGCTGGTGCTCTCCGGATTGCCGACAAAGTAGAATCGGGGAAGACGTCAGTGGTTGCACATTGCAGTGATGGTTGGGACCGGACTGTCCAGCTTACCTCACTTGCCATGCTCATGTTGGATGGCTTCTACAGGACAATACGGGGCTTCGAAGTCTTAGTGGAGAAGGAGTGGCTGAGTTTTGGCCACAGGTTTCAGCTGGTGAGTAGCTAAGCTCTACACTGGGAACTCTTGAAGTTACTGAGCTCCAGTTCTGTCTGACTCTGAACATTGGCCATCATGCTTGGGGCTAAAGGGAGCTTAAATCCAGGTGCATAGAACTCATGCTGTCTGTGAAGTATTTATCCATCCATCCATCCCACCCTATACCCAAAGGTCTCAGGGCAGGTTACATCACTAAAAACCAGTGAGTATTTAAAATGAACATTGAAACCATGACAGTGCCTGAATGTGGGGAGGAAAGCCATTTCCTTGTTTAGCCAAAGGCCAGGGCAAAGAAGTGCATCTTCACCGCTCTCCTGAATGCATAAAGTGAGGATGCCTGACACACCCCAGGAAGGAGATTATTCCACAATCTGGGAGCCACCACTGAAAAGGCCCTATCCTGGGGGTCCACCCCTTTTGCTACTGAGGGTGGTGGGACAACCAGGAGGGCTTACCCTCCAGATATTAATGTACGGGCAGGTCGATACAGGAGAAGGGGTTCCTTTAGACATTTGGGGCCCAAGTGAGTTTTTTGGCCCCAATAAAGATGTTTAGAGGAGGCTCTCCTGGTCATACCTTGTGCCCTGTAGACCAGAGCAGCCACTTGTTAACTGCCCATGAGCAGCCAGGGGACTCTTAGAAACTGTTTTCAACTGGTCTGCTATTGGAGCAGGCTGCAGCACCATCTTCATGCCATAGCACAGTCCAGTGCTTTGTCCCATGTGGGTGCAGCATTCTACAGGAGGCATGGTCTTCCAGTGGGCTCATCCACTGCGTGGACAAGACATTCCACTGTGCAGATGCAGCCTTTGTAAGCTTAATCTATACTTTCTTCTTGAGTAACGGCCTCCTTCTAGAAAAAAAGGAAACAAAAGTAGAGGGCATAGCCTTTTCAGAACATCTTATGCTTGTTGTACTCTTGGCATGGTGAAGGTTTGCCTAACTTAATCCATATGACCCTGTTTTCTAGGAATTATTTTTTCTTTCCTACAGGTTCTGCCCTTTTAACTGTTGCATCTTTTTCAGAGAGTGGGTCATGGAGATAAGAACCACGCAGACGCAGATCGCTCCCCTGTTTTCCTCCAGTTCATCGACTGTGTGTGGCAGATGACTCGGCAGGTAGGTTTCGTTGATGTCTTTTTCATATTGTGCTGGTTCAAGGCAGCCTAAACACATTACTGCTTCAGCCAGACTTTGGCTGCAGACCTTTACCCTGGCAGGGGCTTCATGAGAATTTGGATGAGTCCCCAAAACTCCTTTGATTCTCAGGCTAAGCAACTGTTGCCTGTGACTAACGATCAGTGGACTCCAAGACTGTTTCCTCCTGGCCAATAACAGCCAAAATAGGGTCAGTCAGAGGAAAGGGTGTGTGCTCCTCCCCATGCCAGTTACAGCTGCCTCTCGTTCCAGTTGCTGAAAGGGGGACTTCCTGCAAGAGCTGGAGAAAGAACCGTAAAGCTGTACACACACACACAGTGCGGACAGCTGTACGCTGCCTGTACTGGATACAGGCTTACATCAGGTCAATGCCTGCCTCCAGGTGCCAGTGAGATATCCCACTAGCAAGGAATAATCCAGAGCAGGGTTTCCCAAACTGTGGGTCACAACCCACTGGTGGGTCGCGAGCAAACATTGAGTGGGCCCTGCCTGTAGAACGACACACCAACCGACCGAGCCTTTATTCATATTGGTAACGGTTAAATTTCCTAGAGGTGGGTCCTGAGTTGGTAAACTTATATTAGATGGGTCGTAGCCCAGACAATTTTGGGAACCACTGATCCAGAGTATTGCCCCTCTGGCATTATCACTTGCTAGCTAGATAGGGATGTGGCTCGTGCTGTCTTTGTTCATCTTAGTGACATGCACATTCGAATATTTTGGCTGGCATGAAATATTTTCTACATTGTGCTAACTTTTGGACTCCTCTAGGTCTGGTTATTTTCTTGTTTTGTATGGATAGCACCATTTTGGCCACAAGGGGATCCCTGCTTGGAAAACCTAGTTCACTTTTCCAGCTGATGTCAGACTCCAGCTTGCATCAGCCCCAGTGAACACGGGCAGTGGGATGCTGGGAGTTGAAGTCCAACATCTGGAGGGCGTCAAGTAAGAAAAAGCTGATGTACAATACAAATTGCTATAGCCATACACCATCCAGCTGTTGGCTGTTGTCCAACATTTCTGTCTCCGTCCATACAGCAGACATTTCTTCCTAGTTCAGAAAGTAATAACACGATTTCTAAAAGAAGAGATTTCAGATTGTATCAGAAATACATTCTTGAAATTATATTTTCTCTTTTCCTGCACCAATGCTTGTTGTTCTCAGCTAACCTCTTTGCATCAAGATGTTTTTGTGTGGTTAATAAGAACTATCCAGCAAAAACAAATTTCTTTCTTTCTTTTTTGTCTTTTGAAGTTTCCCACAGCATTTGAATTCAATGAGTGGTTTCTGATCACTATTCTGGACCATCTCTACAGCTGTTTGTTTGGGACATTCCTCTGCAACAGCGAGCAGCAGCGGCTGAAAGAGGTACATGCACATCCTTTTACAGCCCATCAGCTGCGTTATTATTATTATTATTATTATTATTATTATTATTATTATTATTATTATTATTATTATTATTATTATTATTATTATTATTATTATTATTATTATTATTAGAGTGATTAAGGGGCTGGAACACCTCCCTTATGAAATCAGACTGCAGCATCTAGGCCTCTTCAGCCTGGAAAGGCCTATTTAAAATCGTGCACAGTATAGAAAAGGTGGATAGAGAGAATTTCTTTTCTCTATCACACAACTCTAGAACCGGGGGGCACTCCATGAAGCTGACGGGTAGGAGAGTCAGATCAGACAAGGGAACTATTTCTTCACCCAGAGGGTCATCAGTTTATGGAATTTGCTACCAGAAGAGGTGGTAACAGCTACCAGCCTAGATGGCTTTAAGGTAGGGTTAGGCAAATTTATGGATGACAGATGTATCAGTGGCTACTAGAATGAATGCCTAAGTACATCTTTCAGGCTGAAGGGGGTGGGTGGGGGCAAGCAAGATGCCTCTAAGGCCATTTGCTGGGATTCGAGAGCAGGAGAAGCTTTGCTCTTGTCTCTGCTTGAGATGCCCATGAGCAATTGGTGGGCCACTGTGTGCGACAGGATGCTGGACTAGATGGGCTGTGGCCCAATCCAGCAGGGCTCCTCTTTTGTTCTTCTCTACTTGAGGTAGGCTAGCTCGAAAGGTCGTAAGTGAGCTCCATACCTGAAACTGAACTTCCTTCTTCATGGTGAGGTCAGTGAGAGTTAAGCATAAGGCAGAGGAGAGGAGAAGATCTTGCTCAGACAGGCTAGGCTGGAGAATAAGGTATGAAATGGTTTCTGCTCTACCACTGAGCTACAGCCACTCCTTGTACATACCATACATAGAAAGTAAACGGGCTCAAGGGTATCATTGAACTATTGGTCCTTTAAAAATGCATACGAATAGCAAATGAATCCCATACAGATACATACATATAGCATATGAATCCCATACAAAGTTTCAGACGAATGTATAAAAACACTCAATTTGAATTTGAATGCCAATCTTTGAATGCGCCAGCATTCAATCCGAATTCGAATGTCCAAATTCAGCTAATTGCAAATGTTTCGGATATTCATGCAAATCCCTATTCAGAACGAATCCCACTTCTGCTTTATAGCCCTTCCTCATAACTTGCATAGCCTCCCCGCACAGGATTGTTTCTTGGTAACACTGATGTGTGATTTTTATTTTTAAAAGGTGAATATAGAGCTACATCTGTTTATGCACTAATTTGATCTAGTAATTTCCTATGCACCAAATAAAGATATACAAGAGGGAGGCATACGTTTTGTGTGAAGTATGCTACAAATAGAACCTTTTCCCCTTTGCTTTTTAGGGCCTTCCTAAGAAAACTGTTTCGCTGTGGTCCTACATCAACAGCCAGCTTGAGGATTTCACAAATCCTTTATACGCCAGCTATACCAACCATGTTTTATATCCTGTGGCCAGCATGCGCCATCTAGAGCTTTGGGTAGGATATTACATCCGATGGAATCCACGGATGAAACCACAGGTAAGCTGGTATGTTGAGAAATGAAAGGGGCTTGGGGTAAAAATCAAAAAGGACTGATATGAGCTGCAGTTTGAGTGGCAATCACAGGAGATGAATTGTAAAAAAGGCCATCTGTGGCCCAGACCAAGGGCAACTGGTGATCACGCGTTCTCGCCCAAGGCTGAGGACAACTCTTCTTGTCTTGCTGCAGGAGCCAGTACACAACCGTTACAAGGAACTGCTGGCAAAGCGTGCAGAACTTCAGAAGAAAGTGGAAGAGCTTCAGCGAGAAATTACAAACCGCTCAACTTCTTCGTCCGAGAGAGGCAGCTCTCCTGCTCAGTGCGTCACCCCAGTTCAGACTGTTGTATAACCAAGTGCAGACTCTTGGATGTATCACCCCTCCAGGAGCACACTATATGGGCAGCTTTTCTAGAGGAGGAAGCTTAAACAGAAACCTTGAAATAAAATGAATGCAGGTCAGACAGTATTATTTATTAAACTTGATAAGGTTCACGGCGTACTTTTTTAATAGGTCTCTTATATGATTAACTTTCTCATGGCTAGTGGTAAGAAACCCAAGCAGGGTCATTTGTGTTAAGCAGCTATGGGAGGTTTGTTTGTTTTTTAGTGGAAACGTGTTAAGACTGGAAATATGTAATCACAAAACTTGGTGGCAGGAATGCACTGAAATGGCTAATGCATTTGGTGGGGCTTGGACCTTTCTCCTGCGCCAACCTTCCCATCCAACAAAGTGCTCTTAAGAACTGGATGGAATTTAAGCTTGCATGAGGAGCTGCATTCTTAAAAAAGGAAGGGCCAAGACCATGGAGGTCTAGAGATTTTTGGGTGTCCCCTAACAGCAGAAAAGCTTGAGTTCAGCTCTCTCAAAAGTACTGCCTTGAAGATAGGTGGATCACCATCTGTTCATGTGTGTGGCTGATGGTCCTCCAGCAAAGATACCTGTGATATGCTTTTTTTAATGGGTGCCAACTTGCAAACATTTCTGTGCCATCTCTTCCCTATGTACCTTGGCACCATCATTGTTGATAGGTTTTCCAGCTGCACCCTATATGAGGTGGCCCCATCTGGTGAAGTGATCTCTGAATTCTCTCTATCTGCCCCTTATCCAAGAAGCATCAGTGAAAAGACTGAATCCCTTTATTTTGGGTTTACATTCATTAAGGTCAGAGATATTGAGCTGTGTTCCTTCAGAGATTCAGACTCACAGCTCACAACGTTCCACACACAACTCTGTGCCAGCCATAACTGGCAGTGAAATGCTGGAAAGACCATCAGCCACCTAAATAGACAGAAGTCTAAAGCGCCTGTTAAGAATGGGATGCTGGGAATTGTAGTTCAGGAATGTCTGGAGGGCTGCAGCTGAGCACTCCTGATTCAGGTACAACTTGGTATAGAATTCAGGTAGTACTAAAGCTTTTGGCTTGTTTGATTGAAGCCTACTGATTTATATATCCATATTGCATCTGCTTCTTTCTGCCTCTTTCTAAACCACACAACAGAAGCAGTGTGGGGTGGAACAGCGACGTCTGCACAATGACGCTAATCCTGGTCCAGCCCCTCCACGTTCAGGACTACGGAGAACATATTTGTTCCTAGCCTCACAATCACCAGGGATGCATTTTAGTGGCATCCTTTGGCATGCCCCCCCCCCCAAATGCATTCCCCAATAGTCCCAGACACTGAGACAAGCTGTCTGCACTACACACCTTCTTGTTCGGAATCAGGGTCCACTGGTCTGCTGGTAAACTCATTTAAATGAGACTTTCAGTGATCCCACCTAAAGTAGATGAAGATACACCAGTTGGAGACATGACCTCACAGATCTGCAGATCTTATGAGGCCGAGACCAGCACTATGGAAGCCTTAATTCCAGAAAAAGGGCCCTCATTTTGGGTTTTGAAGTCCAGCTCTTCATGAAGGTCCAGGGTCCTTGTGATCTAAAAGGTTTCCTCCTTTATGGGTCACGTTCCCCAGTAGTTCTCATTCTAGATTCCTTGGTTTCTAGCACTATTTGCAAAGTGGGGAAGAGAAAGTTTGTTAAATCTGGGGAAAGATCCTCCTATTAGATATGCATACTTTTCTGTAGTGTGTGGAACAAGGCGAAATACATTGCAACTGCATTGTCATGTAGTAGGATAGTGGTTGGCAAAATTTTGCTTTCTGGCAGCCTCTTGTGCTTTGGTGTAATACTGTTAACTATGACTTGAAATGAACTGTTTGTGCACATCTATACACAGGTGGCATCTCTGTTGTACCTGTGTAACCCTAGAGTTCAGTGCACGCATGTGTGTGTGTGTGTGTGTGCTCATTTCAGGACACCATACCAGACAAGAAGGGAGGCCTTCTGGCCCCAAGTGGCCACAAACTGCCACCGCTGATTTCTTGTGAATAAAGAGCTGCTAAAACCCCATGAAAACTTACATATTCCAAGGCAGACAAATCAATGTACAATACTGAAAAAAAATGTTCTAACGCATCCCGTTACAGACTATAACACTATTAGTATTTCCTTTTCTTATTTTAACACCCTTTTAATTCACAACACGGATAAAGCAAATACTAGGCCATCTCCAGTGACCATGAGATAGGTAAATACAGGGCAGATCAGAAAGAAAACATACAGCTACCTCTGCTTCAGCCTTCTTCCAGCTATATAGTCTTAGGTGCAAAATATTTGATGTCCGGAAACAATACTATGTCATCTGAGAAGACATGAGCTTGCAGAAAGAAAAAGCAAACTTGCTGTTTAGGTCATTTTATTCAGCATCATTTATTTGGGGTGAAAAGGTGACAAAAGACATGGAAGACCAAAATGAATGCATGAGACTAGAGTTGTATTTCTGCTGTGTGGTCCAGCTGCCTTTGATGGTCTCGTTGGGTGGCTAGTTTCCATGTCCCCCCACACCAAGGTACAGGAGGGAGAGGCAGTAGGGACCCATCACAGGCACTTAAAGCGTGTTGCATGAGAAAGGGCACCAGATGTGCTACTCTGGACAGCAGCCATGCCCAGACACTCCTTCCAAACTTGTTTGCCCGTCAGAAATTGAACTAGGGGATGCTTCAGTTGAGCCTTGCTCAGGCCACAGTGAAGCTGCTCCAGTAGATTCACTTGACTCTGGTGTCTTACACTGCAACAATGCAGTTGGAGACATGACCTCACAGAGTTGAAAGCAAACTTTTGACTTCTTTTCTCCCTTGTGATCAGGGGTCACTAGTGGGGTGTCTCACTGCCCCCCTCCCCTGGCTTCCCAGGTGACTAGGAGACTGCAGTGTATTCACTGGAGTCAAAATGGTGGACCAGTACCTTCATAATGTGAACATGTCCCCCATTTTATTTGTTGTTGAGGCCACTTCTTTGTATGACATGGGAGCAAAAGGCAGCATTATGTAGTTACGGATGTGTGATGATGTACACAGTAAGATGGTAGGACAGTCTTGTGGAGCTAATGGAAGTCCAGTGTGTTCTTTCAGTCAAGCAAGACAGAGGAATAATGGCTTGTCTGTCCCAGTTCAGTTGGCAGGAGGAAAGGAGCAAAATGCTTCATATGTAAACATGCTCCCTGCAAAAGTAGCAAACAAACCAGCACCAAGAAGCAACCCAGCCTAGTCTGTTTTGCTATTTTTCTAGGTATGGGGATTTTTTTTTTTTAATGTGGAAAATATTCAAAAACTTCCTGAAATGGGGCAGTCAATACAACCATTCTGTTCTTTCACTGGACTAAAGCCTAAATTATTCCACAGATTTTTTTTTTAACGGTAAGAGTGTGCTCAGGTTAATAGCTTTTGTGTATTCTATTTTTACACATTACTATGTATTGCCTCAAGGGAAGAATTATTATAAACAGGATACCAAACTGTTTTTGCTAGTGGTTTTGAATGCACAAGAACATACTCGTACTGTTCAGTTGTCCAAAGGTAATAATAATGAGTTACATATTTAAGCCTCTTATTTGCTTGTTTATTGCAGTATTATGTTATTATATATTGTTATTAAGATGATAGGATGTTCACTAAGGGAGGAAATTTCCCCTACTCACTGAGCTAGGAGGAAGAACTGAAGTAAGAGGACAGTTTTTCCAATAAAGTTAATGCCCATGATAGAACTGGCAGCACTTTTTTCATTAACAGGTTAAACAGACTGTAGTACACCTGCCTTTAAAGGTTGTTACCCACTCTGAGACCTTCGGGGATAAGGTGGGATAGAAATATAAATAATGAATAAATAAATATATATATTTACTCATCGGCCACTCTTAATTCCCCCATCACTAGGGAAGATGGTAGGAAAGCAACAATGTTCACATGGCTGCAAAAGCAAATAGCACCCTAAGGCATTATATTCGGTGCCACAAAGCGAGTTCATAAATATAATCCAACTTCAAGGACCCAGAACAACTCCTGATGCTACAGTTGTTAACCATAAGATCTATACCAGCGGTTCTCAACCTTCCTAATGCTGTGACCCCTTAATGGAGTTCCTCATGTTGTGGAGACCGCCAACCACGGGGGTAGAGCAGCTGGGAAGTGGGAGGGAAGGGCAGTGGGAGACTTGTCGCGACCCCTCTGAAAGGGTAGTTCGACCCCCAAAGGGGTCCCGACCCCCAGGTTGAGAAGCACTGATCTATACATACAAAAAAGTAAGTCTGGCTCTATTATCAATGATAATAACAGAAATCTCTGGCCTTTTTTTCACTAATCTGGAACCCCACTACTACCAAGAAAATCTGAAACTCATTCTTAGAGGGGCCTTGGTCTGAAAATCCACCAAAGGGATCAGGTTGCAAGCACTTTCTTCTGGATACACAGAGGCTCAAAGCCATAGCTCATTTGTGTTTAAAAATAACAAAGGACAGACTCAACGATGCCCTCACGAATAACTGAAATTCAGCTGTTTCAAGGAAGTACCGCATGATCTTGGGATTTTATGGTTTCTGCAGTGCTTTCTAATATGAGGCAATAACCTCTGGCTGCTTTGCTTTCTGCTTTATCAGCCGACGTCAACGGCAAGGCAAATCCTTTTAATGCATGGTTTTTTCCCACGTGTGTTAAGCTGTCCATTTCCAAGTTGTGCCATAAATCGCATGTGCATCAGTTTTAAGTGGGAAGACGCTTGATTTAATTACCAAGTTGCATTTATTGGATTCCAATCAGACCTCAAAAAGCACAGGCAATTTTGAGTCAGCAGTACATTTCCAATCACTGGAAAGTTTTTGCATTATTAATGTAATAAATAATATCGGCATTTATAAAAATTAATCGATTGACAGCCACCAGATGCCCTAGTCCAGTGAATAATAGGCTTAAGTTAAAAACAAGCTGCCAATATAAGAACAGCATGATCCGGAGCATTTTTTCTTTAAAAAAGCCCACATACCCTTGACCTCACATTTTTTCTATAAAGACAAAAAAGGGAGGGAGAGAGAGAATCCAAATGGCCATTCAGTTTCACATCAAAACCACATTATTAAAGATCCTGTGGGCAAAACTGTGGGGAAAAGATCCTTAAAATGACACCGCGAGCTAAGAGTCTGTGGTATGTTAACATTTTAAACGGTGCAAATTTTTAAAGTTATTTCATTCCCCAGAGACACTGAGATGTAAGCAAGTAAGGGAAAAGCCTGCAGCATTTCACCACCAGCCACCATCATGCCTCTATTCAATTCTGGGAATCTCCTCTCACTAGAACCACAATCTAGAGTCACCCAGGTGACCGATTAAATTTAAGTTGTAGGATACAGACTGTCAATATTGTAAAGGATTCTTTTTCCCCCCACTCTTCCTCCTTTGCCAAGATTAAGGCTGTATTGTGATCAGGTCTACAGGTGGAAAGGATGGGCCCTTGTTTGCAAAGTGCAGCTGTAGGAAGGCCGTTGGGTTGAAGAGCCACAAGGGGGGAAATGTGCAACCCTTCCCTGACCCTCCCCGCCCCCGCCCCCCCCCCCAAAATCACACACAAGACACTTCAGTAGTCCCAAGTGACATCATCTTTCTGAAGGGAGGTCTGTATGCTTTGCATTTCCCGCAGCAACTGCAGGTTCTTCTTCCCCCGTTCGCCTGGCTTCCCCTTCAGGCTCTGCTCTTTCCCCTTGATCGCTGCAGTCATGGTTTTCCCCTCGCCGCCTCTGCTGAGCTCTTGGGTGCCACAGTGCTTGGTCTTCACTTCTCTTTTGTGTTTCTCCAGCTGTGAGGGAAACAAGGGGAGAGCAGGTATATTTACCTCAGGATCTGCCTCCATTACATAGTAAACTGGGCCCTCAGAGCACCTGGCCTCCGCTTGGAGTCATGGAAACTGGCCTCCTTTGAGGTGCACTTGCTGCTGCATGATGGAGGTGCAGCCTCAGTGTAGAAAACCTTCAGTATAAATCACCTGCTCTTCAGATCCTTTCTTCCATTTTAATTTTTAAGCTACTTATCTGCTGCACAGTGACGCTTCTTAATGCTTCAGGCATAATTTGTTAAAAGCAGCCAACACTGATCCACTAACATTTGTGTCACAGTGAAACAGGGACACTTCTAAAAACACCCCCCTCATTTTTCTGGCAGGGAAGTGGGCCTGTTTAAAAACTGTCTTCCTCCTCTAAAGAACCTAAGGAAGAAAGTGTGATATAGCCCTATATGGCGGCTTTTTATTTTATTTATATCCCGCACTTCACCAAATGGTCACAACATTTATAAGGACATAAAACACCAATACATTCAGTTAAACCTTTAAAAGTTATAAAACCAGCTAAAATACCCACCCAGCTTGGCTGAAGGATTCTGCCTTGGTCCTCTGCTGCCTGTCCCACTCACTACAGTACCCCTACAGACTATCAATTCTCCATCCCTACGTTACAGATTACCCCTATGAATCCTTATAAGAAAAAATATTTTCATCACGGCAATGCCGCAGTCCTCATAAACTCCTGACAGCTTCAACTGGTTAATCCAAAAGACCTGGTGGGCACTGATTTGGATGCTACCACTGGCTTTTATGTGCTGTGCACTATCTCTGCTACTTGGGCTAACACAGCCAGAAGGTATTTTGGAATTTTTGTCACAGTCTGGGGCCTTTTAGCACTCAGCCCACAGGAGGGGTCAAAGGATGCTCCCACACGGAGCATCTGTACTGCATGGATGGCTTCACACGTGCAGGACCATCCCCTGGCCAGATAGTTGTGGAGCACTAAGCTGCATCGGGGACATGACGGGAACAGCCCGACGTGTACCTCTTCCAGGTGAAGGATGGGTGGGGCAAGGCAGGGCAGCCACCGTTGTGCACCACACTGCCTGGTTGCCACAGCAATGGCCATCACACATGGCCATTGCCGCACAGGGCGGTCACTGCTAATGTAGCAGCGATTGCACTCATAGGGCACGTAGTGAAATGTCGGTTAAGGGCCTTTTTCCACTTAGAATCCTTCTAAGACCCCATTAGGAACCTGACCGGTACCAATCGGGAAGGCCCTGTCCTCACCTGGACCCCACTGAAGGCCCCATCTGCAAGGCCCTGTCCCCATGAGGGCAGAAGAAATCCGGATTAAATGGGTCCTTAGGCTCTTAAATCTGGATTTTGTGTGGGCCTAATTAAAGGTGTCCACAATGGGGTCTACAGGCATTTTCAAGATCCGGATCTCCAGGAGGAGCCCATCTCAAAGATCTGGATCTTGAAGATCTGGATCTTTGACTGTGCGTGGGAGGGCAAGTTTGGGATGGCTTGGGTGTTCCAAAGTGTAGGCGCCCAATTCATCCCACTTCTTGGCCTGTTTCTGTGCTGAAGGGAGGCAAGGAGAAGCCCTAAGACAAGACAACCACGATGAAATGTCTCCCACCCCTTCTGACACTTCTGTCAGTCAGAGCACCTCACATTCCAGCTCTGTATGGGAAGCACCTGGAGAAGAGACTTCTCAATGTATTCTTCCACAAGTACCCGCCTACGGGGTGAAGAAACTCACCCGCGCTCGATGTCGCTGGACTTTAGTGATCTGTTCTGCTTTGGCTTCCATCTTTTTCACCAGCACTTCCAATTCTTTCTCTAGATCTTCCCTCAGAGCAACTGTTGGAGCCTCATGAATATATTTCGCCATCTGCTGGTGATCGCTTAGATACAATTGAAAGAGAGCAGAGGAGGGTCAGAAATGCTTCTTTCCTCACAAAGAAGCCAAATGTTGTATGATTTTAGGATTATGTTGTCAAACCGGGGGAAGAGTCCAACATAAAAATCACAAGCAAGGACAGAAAAAAGAAAAGGACTCGGCTTTAAAATCGCCACTAAAGTATGAAGAATCAGGAGAGTCAGATCAGACAAGGGGAAGTATTTCTTCGCCCAACAGGTCATCAGTCTATGGAATTTGCTGCCAGAAGAGGTGGTAACAGCTACAAGCCTAGATGGCTTTAAGGAAGGGTTAGATAAATTCATGGATGACAGATGTATCAATGGCTACTAGAATGAATGCTTAAGTGCATCTTTCGGGCTGGGGGGACAAGCAGGATGCTTCTAAGGCCATATGCTGGGATTGGAGATTAGGAGGTTTGCCCTTGTCTCGGCTTGAGATGCCCATGGGCAATTGGTGGGCCATTGTGAGAGGCAGGATGCTGCACTAGATGGGCTGTGGCCTGACCCAGCAGGGCTCCTCTTAGGTTCTTATGTTCATCCATTCATTAGGATTCACTGTCAATCACAAAGCTCAGCAGCCATCCCATGGTCCACTTCTAGCCTCACCCCAGGCCAAAAACTCTTGCACAGATTCCCACACTGCCCAGCTAAAAGAGCTACAAGACATACATTCACACACGAATTTTGACTCACAAGCTCATCTGCCCAAGCTCATCCTGTAACGTCAGCAGCACTTCAGAGAGGTCTCCCTGGGACGTGGAAGAAATGGAAGACACAGAGGACCTTCTGCATTTGCTCATCTGCTTACTCAGCGGGACTTCACTGACTACTCGATCGTTGCAGAGGGCTTTTGAGTGATGCTTCATCAGATGCAGGACGTGCTGCACGTTGGCTCCTACCGAGTGGCTGGGGCTGGTGGACTGAAGACAAACAAGATGAGATGTGCAAAGCTGCTGGGGAAGCTTAAGAGTAAGCAGAACATGCCACCTGTGTTGCTCAGGACATACAAAGCAAGCCTACTGGAAGACAAGATTAAGGGTGCGATTCCATGCACCAATGGAGCTGGTCGGCCTCACAACCTCAGGCAGCGTCAGAGAGATCTTGACAGCTTCACCTACATCCCTGAGCAATACTGAAGCCCCTCCATTCACCTTGGAGGGGCACTGAAGCTCCAAGATGCATGTTCAAGCTCCTTCAGCAGATGGTTTGCTGTGGAGATAGATGGGCTTCAGTGCTCGTCCAGTGTGGTTTGAATGGCCAATGGAGACACAGCCTAAAGGAAGAGAACGCAGTCATACCTGGGCACCCTTGAAGACCTGACTAAAATTATAAGGAGGCAACTGAAAGAAGTGCACTTCAGCTAAATATCAGAAGAATCTTATTAATAAGGTATGATTGAAATGGGATAACAACAAAATTTTTATACTTGGTTAAAGTACAATGACTCCTTGAAGTCTTTTCCCATCCTGATGTTCTACGCAGACCCAGTCCTTCCTACACTAATTGGAAGCAGTTATATTTCCCAGCCCTGCTACTCAAGATATCTCCTCTCTTCCCCACTGAAGATACCAGAAATTGAACAAGAAGAACAAGAAGAGTTGGCTTTTCTACCCCGCTTTTCTCACCCATTTAAGGGGACTCAAAGCGGCTAACAAACCTTTTCTATTCTTCTGCCCACAACAGAACACCCTGTGAGGTAGGTGGGGCTGCAAGAGCTCAGAAGAGAGCTGTGACTAGCCCAAGGTCACCCAGCTGGCTTCATGGGGGAGAAAAGAATCGAACCCTGTATTCCCAGGTAAGAGTCCAGCTCCCTAACCAGTAAACCAAACTGGCTCACACTTTACGATGTTTCTGCCTTATAAAGAAATAATCCTTACAACATTTCTTGACTTATTTTCCCCCTGGTTGCTGAACAGACTGAAAACCTAGAAAGAATGCTTGTATTTCTTAGTCCCTTGGCCAAGGAAGGCTGGTTTAGAGTCTACCCATTTCCATCCAGAACCTCAGGATTTCTATCATTTCTGCAAACAAGCTAACCAGAAACCAACAATTCTTTGAGGCCAGAAAAGTGAGAACACAGAACTATTATTAAGTGGCCTTAGGCTGCTTTGAGACACTAAAATAAAGCAGCAGGCATATGCTGCCATGGTACGTGAATCAACTGCCTGTAGACATGGTGGAAGAGGAAGTTAATGACTCAACACTTCTGCAGAGCTTCCTCCTGCTGGGCCAATTTCGGCATCTTTGGAGACACCCCAACATGCCAAAGGAGCAGTCAGCTATATTAATGGCCATAAATCATGCTGCATGATGCTAGCGCTGGACCAGTGTGATAGGCACCAAGGGTGGCCTGTCGCTTCCATGATGAGTTGCCAGCATTTCTGCCAACCTGATCAAGGCCATAACATGACATTCCAAAGTCTACTCCATCCCCAGAATCAACAGCCTGGATAGATTAAAGAAAGACAAAATCATGGAGGACAGGTATATCAATGGCTACTAGAACAGATGACTAGGTACCATCTCCAGATTGGAGGCACAGGCAAGATGCCTCTAAAGGCCATTTGCAGGGAGTTGGGAGATGAAGGTTTTGCCTTTGTATTCTAGCTCCTGCACCCTGGCCCCAGAAAATGCAAATAGTTCCAGACCTGGATTTTTGAAAAAGGGCTTTATTTAGGGTATGTTAAAAGAATACAATGTGTGAGAGAAATGCTCCAATTCTGTGCAAATGTGACTGGATGGACACAAACTGGACGGACCCAGGACAAAACACAGATAATTTCAAAAGAGAAATCTGGAGAGCTCAAAGTACAAAAATAGCTGTTCTTCCTAGCAAATCCCATGTATATAAATGTTAAAATCATCCCAGTTCCACCAACTTAAACACTAGGGATCTGCATGGATATTCGAAAATTCAAAAATCCCATTCGAATTCGACAAATATCGATATTCAAATTCGAACTGGATTTTCAAAAATCCAAATTTTCGAATAATTTGACCGAATAGCATGTCCTTCATCACATCTGAAAATCGGGTCTATTTGCACATATAATACGGGATGCAAACGGGACCCAAATGCGGAAAAAATGTGATGCAAACTGATTCAAAAATCAGATATGAATGCTCCTGACATTCATATCATTCAATTCGAATTGGATTTTCAAAAATCTGGATTTTCAAATTTCAACTTGAATCAAATATTCGAATATTCTATTCGAATAGAATTTGAATGCAAAAAATGCATTTGTGCACACTATTAAAGATTACAGAGATAGGTCAAATACTAGCCATTATATTAAGGGTTGTCCCACCTCTCAGCAATGAATGTCTACTTTACTATTGAAATTTATTTAAAAACTGTTGCCTTACCTTTCCGGCTACAAAGGGCACATCACCCAATCGCAGTCTGTAGTGGGGCTGTGTATGGAAATGGGTTGCTCCAGAGTCATTCTAATAGGACAGAAAATGAACCCTTGGGATTAAAGAAATCATGCATGGAGGCTACCTCACTCTGTGATCCTTGGACAATCACGCTTTACAGATACTTTAAAACAGATACTTTAGGGGCTTGTTTCAGGCCACACGCAGAGGACCGAATGCAAATTATGACTCAGTATCTGAAAAGATTAGACGGATCAATACTTTCTTATACACAAAGTAAACTAATTTGGAGAGTTCTTTTGTAATTTTAATTTTTCCAAGTACTAAGTACTAAGTCAGAAATTTCAATGGACAATGACAAACCTCTGACCTTCAGATTTAATCTACATATAGTCCATTAATCCACACAGGGCCATTTCCGTGGTGGCTCCACAGCTGTAGAATTTACTCCCAAGGAAGGCCCACTTGGTACCCAGAGTGGCTTCTTTGAAGTGACAGGCCAAAACATGGCTCCAGTCTCCGCCGCACTCCTTAAGCACCTGAAGCTTACCTTCTCCAGCTGCTTTGCTTTCTTCTTGCTCTTCTTAGATTTGGAAGACGCTGGCCTTGGTGGAGAATGCATTTGTGCCTCCAGCAACTTTTTATTTTTCTCCAAACTATTCTGAAGCTGCCAAGATAAACCTGGGAATTATTATTTTCGTCTTCAATTCAAAAGAACAAGATCGGCAGGGGGCGCGGGGGGGTAGGGGTGACATCAATAAAGGAAGCAGAATCAGGAGAACAAAGGCCAAAGCCCTTCGTATGTCGGCCTTGGATCACAAACATCCAGGCATTGGTTACTTATTCCAGTATATTTGGATATTCTGGAATATCCATGCTTTAATTCCATAATATCAAAATATAGCAAAAGTAAGTGTGAAAAGGCCCACTGATAACACAATGTGAAGGACTTACTTCAGCTGCCTTTTGTTGCACCAGTTTCCTGGCATGTTCTTCCTCGTGGAGCTTTTCTTCCAGTTCTTTCATTTTTTTCTGATGTATTTTTTAAAAGAAAAACACTAATCAATTCTTAGTGCAACACAACTAGCAGAATGGCATCTTCATGCATAGTAGGGGTGTCCACGATTATTGGAAGGTACTCGAAATTCTACTTAATTTGTCTGAACTTTGATATTCAAATTCGAATTTAAAGATTTGAACGAATTTTGAATTTCTGTTCTATTCATTTGAATTATCCAGACATTCGTATGTGTATGGCTTTGTACACAATGCGTTGCAGATACGCATCTTTCCCGAATCTGTACGCATTTGTACGGATCCGTATGGGATGAAAACAGGTTGCATACAGGATAACTACAGGATGCACATACAAATGTTGACATAAGTGAGGCCTTCGGGTATAGGTCAGGATAGAAATACAAATAAATAAATAAGTACAAATTTGAATTGAAAATTTGAACGAATAGAAGCTCTCAGTTTGCAAAATAGCTTTCTGAAGGGCACTGATGGCAAAAAAGGAAAAATACAGAACATCATCTCCTTACTGATAAAACAAAACAACCAGAAATCACAAGGTATGGATGTCACCCACCAAGAGTTATTTAAGAACTCAAAGGTGAGATTATGGATCTCTTAACCAACAAATACAATTTATTGCTGAACTCAGGCACAGTAGCTCAAGAGCAGAAGGTGGCCAATATAACACCAGTTTTTAAAAAGGACCCAAGAGAAGATCTAGGAAATTATAGCTTAACATATGTCCCAGGGAAGATGGTGAGAACCATTATTTTTTAAGAAATAAAATACCGTATATTCCAGCATATAAGACGTCTGGGCATATAAGACAACCCCCAACTTTCCAGTTAAAATATAGAGTTTGGGATATATTCGCCGTATAAGAAGACGACACCCGGCGTATAAGACGACCCCTGACTTTTGAGAAGATTTTCCTGGGTTAAAAAGTAGTCTTATACGCCAGAATATACTGTATTTAGAAGCACAGGTCTTGCTCAAGAGTGGCTGACACAGCTTCTGGAAGTGAAAGTCCTGTCCAGCTAATCTGTTTGCACATTTTTGAGAGCATTAATGTATATCTGGATAAAGGTGATCTGGTACACATTATTTGCTTTGACTTCCACAATGCCTTTGATCAAGCCTTTGAACAACCAGTCCAGGAGCCGGTCCTTGCAATGGCAACAAGTTCCTTATGGAAGCCCACAAGCAAGACATAAATACACCTCTGGCTGGTTTCCAGCAGCATACTGTCTCTTGCCCAGGACTAAGATAGGGCTCCCTGAAGCTACACAGCAAACTGAACTGATGAGCCATGAACATCCAGTCTTCCGTGGGTTTGTCCAAGCCTCTTTTGAAACCATCCAAGCAAAAGTTTATGGGCTAGGAACAAGTGTAGCCAAGGCCTGGAAACCACAGATTCCCCATCTCTAGAAGGCTGTTCAGCACTGGTGTCCATGGCTGAAGAAGCAAGACTTACCTCTGCAAGCGACTGCATAGTAGTAAGCCTGGCGTATTCTTTTTCCAGCAGATCCAACTTTTCGAGCTTAGATTTCACATGAGATTGGTCAAGAAACCTCTCACTTCCTATTGTGGCCTGAATTAAAAGAAAAGTTCCCTGTAATCTAAGGGGAAATGATGCATAAGCCTTTGCATGCAGGGTTTTTCTTTTTTCTGTCTGCCACTGAAAGACACAGAAACCATCTAAGCTTTTGGGCATCATTAAATTCCATCAAGTTACCTAACGTGGAGACGGCTGACGCAATCAGTAATACTCATAGGATTTTGCCCCAGTTATAAGAATGTAAGGGAAGCTCTGCTGGGTCAGGCCACAGCCCATCTGGTCCAGCATCTGGTCGCATACAGTGGCCCACCAATTGCCCATGAGCATCTCAAGCAGAGACAAGGGCAAACCTTCTGCGGCTCTCGAATCCCAGCAAATGGCCTTAGAGACATCCTGCTTGTTCCCCCAGGCTGAAAGACGTACTTAGGCATCCATTCTAGTAGCCACTGATACTTCTGACATCCATAAATGTGTCTAACTTTTCCTTAAAGCCATCTAGGCTGGTAGCTGTTACCACCTCTTCTGGCAGCACATTCCATAAACTGATGACCCTCTGGGTGAAGAAATACTTCCCCTTGTCAGATCTGACTCTCCTACCCATCACCTTCATAGAGTGCCCCCGTGTTCTAGTGTTGTGTGACAGAGCAAAGAATTTTTATCTATCCACCTTTTCTATACTGTGCATAATTTTATATACGTCAGTAAGGTCCCCTCTTAAATGCCGTTTGTCCAGACTGAAGAGGCCTAGACGCTTAAGTCTGATTTTGCAAGGGAGGTGTTCCAGCCCCCCTATGTTACATCTAGCTTACCTGCATTACAAGGGTAAACACACCTGCTTCCAGTCGTACGTAGGCTTTCACAGCAAACTCCTCTGAAGATGGATATGGTAGCTATATCCAAAAGCTTAGGTTCACAGAAGAAGAAACTTGGAACATGGCACAACAGCCCAAAAACTGCTACAAATGAGATACCTGCTTCTGCAAGACGGTTGTTTTTTCCAGCTCTGCCTGGGCTATCATTTGCTTCATATATTCCAGCTGCTTTTCTAGGAGGCTGCAGTGGGTCTCTGCACCTGCCAACTGTGCTGCCAGTTCTGCACACAAGGAATGGAGAGATGTTAGTGACGTGGAGTCCTCTACAGTGGTTCAATTCCCACCACTCTAAATGGAAAGTCTTATTTAAAAAAAAAAGAAAAACACCCTAAGGTACTGAAGATGTACGTTACAGATGCAATGTAAAGGACACGTTGTTCCAGAACCGCTCAGATTGCACACTACGCGTCCCGGGGAAGGAAACGCTTCTGGAAGGGCTTGGCAGCAGGTGGAGGAAATTCCGTGATGCACCAAGGACCAAAAGACCAGGAGGTGTGCAATGCAACACCTAAACTGTAACAATCCAATGAGCAGCAGATATCTTAGCAAGGAAACGGCCAGCTAAGAGTAGCACTCTAATCTCTGCTTTCAGCTAATAAAGTGAACTCTGTGGAAACATTCCAATGCTCCAGGGAACAAAGTATTCCTAGCAACTGGACTGTTCTCAGAACATGGCTCTGCATTCTAATTCTGTAAGATCAACTATACTGTAATAGGACTTACTGTTGCCAGATAAACCTTTTCTAGCCTGCCTGAAGAATACAAATGTTCCTTTACTGTCAAGAGTGGCTGGCACTTACAGGTACACCAGAATGTACCTTTAATGGGGTCTACAGGAAATCTGGATTATAGGTCCTTAAGGACTCATTCAATCCAGATTTCGCCTAGAACTGGTGGAAACAAATGTGGCTCTATTGGGGTCTTCCTGCTTTGGATTAAATCCCAGAATAGGGGCCTGCTGTCCGCATGCTAATGCATAGTTTGCACTGGGAGAAGATGCGGTTCTGGGTGGTTCACACCATATCACTGACTGGTCCTTTCTGGTCCTCCTTTTCATCCCCTATCAGGCTTTGGAGCAGACTTGGTTTTTTCCCCACTTACCTCTCTTAATCCAGATCTAAGATGATCTGGATCTAAGGAATCGGTCCTTCAACTAATCTGGATTTAGTAGATCTGGATCTAAGGAAGTACCCGATTTGTCTCCACAGGCGATGTAGCGTCACCAATTCTTCTGCAATAGCAATGGGTGCTAGCGTGCTCGCAGTGGATTTGATGCGTGAAGACCCGTTGTAGACCCCTTTAATGGGGGTCTACAGGAAATCCAGATTATAGGTCCTAAGGACCCATTTAATCCGGATTTCCCTAGAACAGGTGGAAACAAATGTGGCTCTGATGGGGTCTGCAGTGGAAACAGGGTCTTCCTACTCTGAGCCTAATGGCTCCTTAATGGGTACTTAGTGCTAGTGGGAAAAAAAACCCTTGGTTCTCTTCCAGGATATACTCACTGTTCTTATGGCTTTGACATCCCAGCTTTACTGAGCACTCACACCTGGCCCGTGTGAATTGTCCATTTCACTACATTATGTCTACCACGCTTTGGTCAGCGTGTAGAGGAGTCCGGTGTATATCCTCGTCCGGGTGCAGAGAATGTACCCAACACAAGAGGAAGTCCAGACCCCACCACTAGTCCCAGCACAGATGTTCTGAGTCTAGGACTACTTCACACATTTTGCATAGCCAATAAATCCTTAGGAGTGTGTGTCCATGGGTAGTAACCCTACTCATCTACCCTAAGCCTACGAGGACTGGTTGCAAGAATACACCTATAACTAGTACTCAGTGTATCGGCAAAGGAACAATAAGATACCTTCATTTTTCTTGGACACTTCCAACTTTGAATGTTCTTTTTCCATCAGCTGCTCACTCAGGACCTTCTTATAATCTGAAGTTTCTCTGGCCAGGCTTTTCACATTCTCCTCTGCTTGGATTCGTTCTAGCTCCAGCCGGCGTATTTTCTCCTGCAGGTTCTTCAGAGCTGAAAAGATGGCTAGACACAAACCAAACCAAAGCCATTTAGACTTGGCAAGCTTACAGTCCATGCGGTTAATTATACTTGGTATACACTGCTTATATTGCCTTTGGTATCCGAGCGCTTTCTATAAGATGCCCAGCTTCAAGGCAGGATCACAACCACCTAAGTTTGAACATATTACTCCTATACTCAAGAAGTTTATAACAGGAGTTCGTATATTTTGAGGCTTAATTAAACTGCAGCACTATCAACCCATAATGCCAAAAATCACTAACTGTGTGAGCAAGAAACAAGGAAAAAGTGGGAGATCTATCAATTCTGCCTTGCAACCCAATCAATGCAAACAGGCACATCTGACATTTGAGGGTAAAATAAAAGCTATATTCTGGATTTTATTTGGGAATATGAGCCTGGATTAAAGGACCCTGCCATCTGCAATCTGGTGCAGGCTAAGGCAGGACTGTCTCAGGGCCTGTTGTAGATTGCACTAGCATGTGAATGGCGAGCTCCTATTCCAGAACATAATCTGGAATAAGGCCCAGTGTAGAAAGGGACTAACCACTTTCCCTACAATTCTAGCCAAGGTAATTTAGTGGAGGAGAGTAACACCAACAGAAGGTAGCTGCAGTACATCACTAAAAATGTAGAATTTGTTTAATCTGCATTAGAGGTCCACCCCACTCATGCTTTTATATATTTCAGCAAAAGACTGGCAAAAGCACAAGTCTGGGAAAGGAGGGAAGGTGGCAAAGAAGCAGGTCCAAAGGGCAGGGGGTGGTGAGAAGAAACCAGGCAAAGAAAAAAGGATTGGAAGTAAGACAAGTATCTGGTGTTTCACAAAACAACATGATCCTTCAAGAGAGTGATGTGGTGAGGTCAACCAGCTTGAATTTCTTAATCTGCTCATTTGGGGGTATCTATTGTGCCATCACTCTGCTACATTTGTGGACAAAGTTTTTGAGGATACCTCCAGAAAACAATGGATTACTGCAAAAGGACCCCTTTCCAGAGCTACATGTGGTTGCATCCAGGGGCATGAATGGTACATCTTTGCACGCAGACAACTACATGTCTCAAAACATGTTACTGCACATTTACAGATTTTTTAAAAACAAGGCCCACCTCAATGTCCAAAGCAATAACAGGCTTTTAATGCTGATTTAAAACTGATGCTGGTTTGGAGTTACCTTTACTGTTACTCTCTGGATAGGCAAGAACTGGCTTGGCAGGGGATCGGTGGAAGTCAGTGTTAATGAAAGGTTTGTGGCGAGGGTATTCCTCGAAGGAAGCTGCTGAAAGACCATCTGTAAAAGACGCAGATCTGTGACTTGCATAAAGTGCACCCTGAAAGCAAGAAAAACTGGTTAACAATAATAATAATAATGTTTATTTATAATGTCCTTTTCACCAAAGGGCGGAAAAACAAACACATCCAATCAACAGACACAAAATATATACTCTGTGTGTGTGTTTTGTGTAAAATCAACACTTCAGTTCCTCACCAGATGCTTCACACCTCCACAGCCCATACCTAGATGTCTCCCTCTTGTGAATCAAAAAGGAATGTCTTCAACCCCTTCTGGAAGCGGAGGAGATCCCCGAAGGTCCCAGGGAAGATTGTTCACACTTGGCCATGTTTTGGCATATATCTCAGATAGAAGTCTATTGTCCAGACACTAATGCAGACACTGGCAGGCCTCACCTGGGGCCTGCTGTAGCCTGCACTAGCATGTGGACAGCAGGCCGCTATTCTAGAATATATTCCAGAATAAAGCCAAGTGCGAATAGGCCCCAGGTCCTGAAAGGCTTGAAATCTTGAGGTGTCTGAACGCATTGGTGGAACAACCAATCTTTTGGCTGTAGAGCGCAGGTTCTTCGGTGGTACGTTCCAGGCCAGCTGAGCTGTCAAATAATTACTAAGAGCAGAGCCAAAAACAACAATTTAAAATGGGACCTGGCTCAAACTGACAACCACCGGAGGCTTCTATGAGAGGCAGAGAAATGGGAGTATTTAGGAAGATTTAAAGCAATTCAAACAGCACTATTCTGATCTAAAGTCAGATGAAGAAGAGAACAAAGCAAGCCTGTAGCTAAACTATTACAGTAAACTAGACGTGGCATCACTTAGACTAGCAAATGGGCAGTTTTCATGGGTACTGAATGCTTTTCTTTTTATATAATATTGATTATCCTTGTCTTTTTCAAACTTTTTCTGACCCCATTCTTACCCCACCAGTGTCATTCAATAGGATAGCCAGCCAAGGAAGGTTCAGGATACAGACCACAGACTAAGTGGGCTTGCTTAAACCCAGAGGGCACTCTACCCAAAAATGTTCACCTTTTATTAAACCTAACAAACAATCATAAAACAGCAGACCACTAAAGCCCAACCACCTGCTGGCTGTAATTGTTGAAACTATAATTGTTCTTTAACAAGATAATGCACCTGAGTCATTTTCTTTTCTTTTCAGCTTTAGAAATCTGAGAGCTTTCCCAGTTAATTTGCAGGGTTTGATATTTAAGCTGAAGGACTGTCATTTCACATAATAAGGTCTCTGGGGCAAGGTTTATTCAGCAGTAAATAAAGTTGTCACATGAAAAAAGAAGCCAGGGTAACAGCTGTGCAAATCAGGTTTTTTTTTTCCTGTAGGATTTTCTGGCAGTACTAGTTATGCTCACTGCAATATTCTCTTCTGCACAGCTATCAAAATTTAAAAAATGGTGCTGACTTTTGCATTTGTCGGATTTTAATGGCTTAAAATAACAAATCCCCAGGACTTCCCAGCATAGATCCATGAAAACATTTACATAGCCCACGTAAATATAGTATGTGGACTGTATTAATACAGCTTCCCGATTACAGAATCATGGAAATGAAAGCATCAAAACGGTAGATGACGTTCAATATGAATAACTGTAAAGAGAAGCACACTTAAAGAGTTAAAATCTTAATTATTCATAAGAACATAAGAAGACTCCTACTGCACTACGCCACAACCCATCCAGCCCAGCACTCTTTTTCACACAGTAATCTCCAATTGCTCCTGGGCATTCACAAGTAGCAAAGGCAAACCTTTCACCTGCTCTGGAATCCCTGCAAATGACCTTTAGAGGTATCCTGCCTGTCTCTCCAACCTGGAGACAGTATCTAGGAATCCATTCTAGTAGCCATTTATACCTCTGTCCTCCATGAACTTGTCTAACACTTTCTTGAAGCTATCCAGGCGGGATGCTTTCACCATCTCCTCTGGGAGCAGATTCCATAGACCAATGACTCACTGAGTGGAAAAATACTTTCCCTTGTTGGTTAGAACATAAGAGGAGCCCAGCTGGATCAGGCCACAACCCATCTAGTCCAGCAACTTGTCTCACACAGTGGCCCACCAATTGCCCATGGGCATCTCAAGCAGACACAAGGGCAAACCTTGTCCTGCTCTTGAATCCCAGCAAATGGCCTTAGAGGCGTCCTGCTCATCCCCACAGCCTGAAGGATGAACCTAGGCATGCATTCTAGTAGCCATTGATACATCTGTCTACATCTGGTTCTAATATTCCTGCCCACCATTCACCACTAGAGATATGCCAAACTTCAAGTTGTAGAAGCATGAACTGCAGTTAGGCCCATGTTTGTCCAGGTCCTTTACCTGACAACCATGGGTTCTCCTTTGTATCTTTACGTGGCTCATGAGGAGCTGAGCTGTATTCAAGTGCCATGAGGAATTCATCTGCCTTCTGGGTTGTGGCTCCCACTATTATAACCCCATCCATGGGCAGGGCTGTGGCACAGCTGCATCCTCCTCTGGCAAACTGCAGTACTGCACATCTCTGCAGCTGGACAGAGCTGGGTCACTCCAATAGCCCTGGAACAGTGTCCGTATCTCTGGCAGCAAAAGTCAACTGACAGCTCTCCATACAAATAGCAGCATTAGCCAGAAAAAAAGAAGAAAAGTAGAAATTTGGTTGACCCACAGTAGTAATTCAAAACAATGGTGCCACAGAAGCTACAGGAACAAAGGGTTCTTCTGCACTGGGCATTATTTTGAATTATCCCAGAATAGGTACCTGCTGTCTGCTGGCTAGTGCAGACTGTGATAGGCCACCTTTAATAATCTTACCTGTCTCCTGTGTCCAGACACGTTTAATACTGTGCACTGAATGCACAGTCCCGATAGAGCCATCACATACAACAATCGATCTATTGTCATGGCACCGTTGTGGCAATCAGGACTGTGCATTTAACTTAGTGCGGCGTGAACGACTCTCGCTGTGCAGTATAAAGAAAATTTGAGGTTTCAATCCAATGCAGGCAGGACAGCGAGAAAAGGAGACGAGATGCCACCTGACCTGGAAGGGCAGCTCAAAATTTGATTGGCTGCCTCAACCCACGTGACGACGCATGACGCCTCAACTCTCACAGCTCCAGTAGGGGAAACTACAGAGTTGTCTCCCAGGCGGGATAACCAGTCTTCCCTGCGCAGTGAGTTTACCGTGCTTTTAGATTTAACTTCAGGTTTATTCTGCTAGTCTGGAGGCATCCCAGGTCAAGAAGCAACAGACAAGATTGGGAAAGCGGCATGACAAAGCTTGTCTGTTGTGGCCCTATTTAACTTATACGCAGAATACAGCATAGAAAATGCCAAGATGGATGAACCTCAGGTATGTAGATGATACCACTCTGATAGCAGAAAGTGAAGAATTAAAGAGTCGATTGTTGAAAGTGAAAGGGGAGAGGCAAAAGCTGGCTTGAAGCTCAGCATTAAAACAACAACAACCTACGATCATGGCATCTGGTCCCACTGCTTCCTGTCAAACGGAGAGGCAAATCAGTATTAAAGGGAATCAATCCTGACCATTCCCTGGCAGAACAAATCCTGAAGCGCAAATACTTTGGCCACATAATGAGAAGACAAGACTCACTGGACAAAACTCTGATGTTGGGAAAGATCGGAGCCAAATACAGTGTTGCGGAAGCAACAAACATGGGCTTGGACAAACTTCAAGCGATAGTAAAGGACAAGCGCCTTGGGGTCATGAACAGTCGGACACAACTGTGTGACTCAACAACAACAACAACAACAACAACAATATGGAGCGTATTGTTTTAAATTTGTTGAATATTTTTTAAAAGTGTTTTAAGCTGTATTTTGTTTTTAATGTTTACCTTGTTTTTAATCTGTTGGTTAATCTGTTGTTACCCGCCCAGAGACCTTCGGGTATGGGGCAGGATAGAAATGTAAACAAACAAATAAATAAACTAGTTAAAACTTGGGGTTTCACAGCTACAAAATGTGTGGCAGTGACCACAAGCTTGGATAGTTTCCAAACGGATTTGAACCAGTTCATGGAAGTGAAGGCTATCAATGGCTGTTGGCCCTGATGGCAGAAGGAGGTGCTCTGCCTCCAAGGTCAGCTGCTGCGAGGCTGCAAGCAGAGCAAGCCATGTGCTTCTGTCAGTGGGCTTCTTCGCGCAGCTGGCTGGCTACTGTTCAGGGGACTGCTGGGCTAGATGGGCCTTGCATCTGGCAGGGCACTTCTTCTGCCCTTTCAATAGAGCCAGTTTGGTCTAGTGGATAGGGAGCCGGGCTCTTATCTGGGAGTACTAGGTTTGATTCCGCGCTCCTCCATGAAGCCAGCTGAGTGACCTTGGGCTGGTCACAGCTCTCTTCTGAGCGCTCACAGCCCCACCCACCTCACAGGGTGTTCTGTTGTGGGGAGAAGAACGGAAGGTTTGTCAGCGGCTTTGAGTCCCCTTAAATGGGTGAGAAAAGCGGGGTAGAAAAGCCAACTCTTCCTCTTCTTAGCGACTTTTGCGCAAGAGGAATGAAGAATCCTTATCGTCGTGTCACTTTCTGCATGTGAAGCATTAGGTGGTGATACAATCCTGCCCTTTCCTTCAAGGTTTTTTTTTGGGGTCCGTCCGAGCATGAGAACAGTTCTCACTCCTCGATGACCGTCAGCGCACAAAGGCAGTGAAATGCGTGTACACATTCTTAGGAAGGCAGTACCTCTGAACATGTACAGAGTGCCCCAGTCTCTCTCTCGCACACACTCACACAGAATTAAAGGGAAAGAACAATGAAGGGAGGGCCTCCCACGCTGCCCTCCCGTGTTTCTCACCGTGTGCTCTGGATCCCCCGCCACCGCCATGTCGTGGAAAGGCGGCCTCAACGGGTGCATGTCCCTTTAAGCCTAGCAGCCGAAGAGGCTCTCCCAGCGCCTCCTCCTCCCTCCTCCTTCTCCAGCTGACCTACGACACCTCTGTCCGGATACGCCAACAAGGTAGCTCTGTTGAGTGGCACTGGAGCTAGCCAATCACAGCGCGCCCCGCCCAGCCTAACAGTTACCTATTATGGGAGGATTGTGTCACAGACCCGGCCCTCCCCAGTTGATTGACATAGACGCCAGCCAACCAAAATGTACCGAGCCAAGTTCAGACTCTCTGCCTCTCAGCGAATCATAGCTAAGCATGTTTATCATGCTCCTGGTTTGTTGTGAAGTGACGGAGGGAGGGCGGAACAAACAGACGCTGTTTCCCTTCCACGCAGGCGCCACCGTCCCAACAGTGGGTGAAGGGAGTCAAAGGGACAGTCCCTCGTCATTACGTATCGTACGTCGATTTTCTGGAGCCAATAAAAGAACAGGCTTGGCTTCTTTGCCCCCCCCCACACACACAGAGCCAACATTCGGCGTGACGTGAGGCGGGGTTTACGCCGACGGCCCGGCGTGGCTTGCCGTTGGCCGGCGTGATTTGAAAGCGGCCTTGCCGCGCGGCCCTGATTGGCGGAGGAGGCAAGGCTCGCGCTCCGCTCGTTCGCTCGCTCCCCCGCCTGACTGACTGACTCTGTTTGTGTGAGGTGAAGGGAGAGGGGGGGAAGGGCCTTGCTGCGGATGAGCCGTCGCCGCCGCCGCCGAGGCCGAGCTGAGGAGGAAACGCGGCCTAGGGGCAGAGCAGAGCGGCAGCGAGGCGCGGGCACCTAACCGGCCGGGGTGAAGGGACTTTCCCCGTCTGAGAGGAGGCGCCGGCCGGCCGGCCGGCCGTTCGAGCTTGAACTTCGGGGCGCCCTCATCTCTTCGCTGAGAGGAAAGCGGATGGCGGCGGCGGCGGCAACATCCGGGGCTTCCGGGGTGGCGGTTGCGGCGGTTGCGGCGGTGGGGCTTGGAGGCGGCGGGCCCGACGCGGTGGTGGCGGCCGCGGCGCCGGCTCTCTACGCTTGTACCAAGTGCAACCAGCGGTACCCGTTCGAGGAGCTCTCGCAAGGGCAGCAGCTCTGCAAGGTGCGAAGGGCGACCGGCGGGCAACAGGCAGCGGGGCGCGGCGGAGGCGGCGCGCGTGCCTCCCAGCCTGGGAATGGGGAAGAGGATGGATGGAGCGGAGGAGGAGGAGTGTGGTGGCCGCTCGCTCGCTCGCCCTGCCAAGGAGAGGGAGGATTGGCCGGAGGGGAGGCGAGGCGGCGGCGGGCACGGAGAGAGGATATCCGGCTGGCGACGCCGCGGGGAGGCGGAGTTCTTGGCTCCTCTGTTTGTCTGTCCGATATATATGTGTGTGTGTGTGTGTGTGTGTGTGTGTGTATACATATATATATACGTGGCTGAGGGGGTGGAAGAAACGGTTGAGTCGCTCGCGGAAGAGGAAGCCTGGCTGCCTTAGCCGACTCCTTCCATCGCTTTGCTTTCATGGGAAGCCACGCCGAGACTCAGCATGCCTGTTGTATGAGGCTTTTATTTGTTTAGTTTAGAAAATTTATATCCTGCCCTTCACCGAATGGTTCCAGGCGGTTACAATTCTCACCCATTTAAGGGGGCTCAAAGCGACTGATAAGCCTTCTGTTCTTTTCCCCACGACAGAACACTCTGCGAGGTAGGTGGGGCTGTGAGAGCTCAGAAGAGAGCTGTGGCTAGCCCAAAGTCATCCAGTTGGCTTCATGGAGGAGGCTTTTCTATCCTGCTTTTCTCACCCATTTAAAGGGAGTCAAAGTGGCTGACAAACCTTCTGTTCTCCCCACAGCAGAACACCCTGTGACGTGGATGGGGCTGAGAGAGCTCAGCAGAGAGCTGTGACTAGCCCAAGACTGCCCAGCTGGCTTCATGGGGGAGAGTGGAATCAAACCCAGTATTCCCCAATAAGAGTCCAGATCCCTAACCACTAGACCAAACTGGCTCATATCGAATAGTAAAACATAATTAGAAATATAACACTCACTCACAGGACAGCCCTCTGAGGAAACTGTTTAAGAAGCAAAAGCCTGGGCAAAAATATGTTTTCACCAGGCGCTGAAAACTGTACTACGAAGGCACCTCAAGACAGAGGCTGTTCCAGAGTCTAGGGCGGTGATGGCCAACCTATGACATGCGTGTCACAGGTGACACGCCAAGCCCTTTTGGGTGACACACCTGGTCACCCTGGCACCTGGGCGTGTAGTGCTTGCTTGTTCTTGAAGTGTACAAAATACCAACTTTCAATTGAAGATTTAGCAACAAAAGTCACTACTGTAAAGAATTATTTGTTTTTGCTTTTAATAAAATACATATATCAAAAATATAACTTTTTTACCAGAGCTACAAATATCACAAAATTATGGATCTTTCTAGATGTGACACAGCACCCGAGTTAAGCTAGGTTTTCTTGCGAATTTTGACACACCAAGCTCAAAAGGTTCGCCATCACTGGTCTAGGGGCCACCGTAGAAAAGACCCTCCTGCAAGTCCCTATGCCAAGTACCTCTGAAAGAAAGTGCCTTCTCCCATATGGGCCTGCCCATGCACTGAGATCTCAAGGAGAGGGCCTTCTTGTAGTTCCTTCAGAGGTATAGGAGGAGGGCCTTTTCTTTGGTGGCCCCTAGACTCTGGAACAGTCTCCCTCTTGAGGTTCGCCAGGCACCTACACTGTAGTTTTCTGCACCTGGTAAAAACATCTTTTCACCCAGGCTTTTGCTGTTTAATCAAGTTGCTGTCCTGTGAGGTAGGTAGGTAGGTAGGCAATATTTTTAATTGTAGACCACCCTGGGACTATGTGGTGAAGGGGGGATATACATTTTTTAAATAAACAAACAATGCTGCCCAACTCTACTGTGAATTCCGCTGTCTGCGTAGATGAATCCATGCTGTGTTTTGGGCAGAAATACTGACGTTTGATGCGGTCTTCCATGATACATATATATTTTCCATTCTGACCTGGAACATTGTTATATTTAGAAGGAAGGTTCCCTTTCCAAGTACTAGGCTCAATTTTATTTAGCTTCTGAATGTTACAAATTGATGGGTGACAGTCTAAAAATACAAGTGAGAGAAAAAATAACTATTCCATATTTCCCAGACCTAGGTTTATTGACATAAGTCATTTTTAGAAAAACAAAAGCTAAAATAGGAAACTGACAAAAGGCTACAGTTCATTTGATTGAGTCCCAAAATGTTTTTAACTCAACTCTTGTCTCATGTGTCTAACAGTCTGTCATGCATAAGAGCCATAAGAAATATCTGTAGCTCAAGTTATAAGAATTGCAATATCCATAATGTGTTGGGCTCAGATGACAGTTAGCAGTATAGACCTGGGCAGTGTTTCTTGCCTTAGATGGGACATGCATCCTTCTAGGAGTATATGGCTCTGGAGTAACATCTCATTGAAAACGCTTAAAACCTGTTTTTAAGTGAACATCTTTCTATAAGTATTAGCCTAAATAAAACAATGGGCCGTATGTAACCTAGGGTGTTTTTCCACTGTCACTAGAAGTACCCATTAATGGGTACTACTAATGACAGTGGAAAAGCACCCCTAGATGATGTTCTCATGGAAGTGCATCAGTTCTGGTGACCTAAGAACATGTTCTCAGATGCACAGCCAGAGCTTATTATTTACACCATGGATGTACATATTTTGTATAGACAAAATAAGTTACATTTCTGTGAAAAATGACTTTTCAGAGTATATGATGAGAATGTTGGAGGTACATTCACGAGAAAAACAAAGCAACCCTCTTTGAATTATGATTTTATGTATCAGGACATAATGAAGAACATCTAATTCTTAGAAGGTCTTAAAATTAGTTAAATACAATCTCAGATAAATAATATATGGCAAATTACACTGTGTCATTATGTAACAAAAAAAAGCCATGATGTAGACTTATTTGCACAAGCCAGGATATGTAGGCCAAGCAGACAGCCCACCTTTCCACACCTGGCCCAAGAATAGGCACTCCTATAACCTCCCATGCCATGAAGATTTTGCTTGAGATTCGCTTTTCGTAAGAAACCATGAAACTATCAAAGATAATTAACTGTTGATGATACTTCTGCCATCAAAATCTGCTGTAACCTCAGCTTGTTGGCAGCAATATCTTGTGTCATAAACACATTGTAGGCATTCTAAAGAATGTATAAATGGGAATGACTGGTAAATGTATAAATGGGAAAGACTGGTAAAATTTGTGTTAATCACAGTTTAAGTCTGAGGAAAAGCCACATTGTTTATGTTGGTTTATGCGGTAAGCAGAACAAACCAGGTCTTAGTTTTTTGAAAACTGTTTAATTTTACTTATGTTTACAGTATCACTCATCGGTTGTCCTTTGCATTGGTTAATTTTAGTTTTCACATTTGAATTGGTTTATCCTTCAGGATGAATCAGCTTATAGTGAATATCTACACATGCATACAGTTTGAAAATAACAAAGTCATTATGGTAACTGAAATTAGGAATAGGGATGTGCACGAATGTTCTAAACATTTGAAATTTGATTGAATGTGGATATTTGAATTTGAATAGAATGTCTACACATTCAAATTTAAACATTTGAATGAATTTCGAATGTTACAAAACATTCATTCAAATTATTTGAAACATTGAAATGTACAGATACATATGTATGAATCTCATACGTATCTGTATGCATTTGCTCTGATAGTACCAGGCGCACACGAGGATAAAACAGGATGCTTACAAAATGTGTACAGATACGTATAACACATACGAATGTTGTTGACATTTGTATCTTTAGATTTGAATCTAACATATGAATGAATAGATTTGAATGTATTTGATTTGAATCGGATTTTGTTGCATTCGGATTCTAAACATGCAAATTGAATCAAATGTTTGGATATTTGATTCAACTCGAATTCAAATGCAAAAAAAAATTGGTGCACATCCCTAATCAGGAACTCTTTTGTCCTGTAGATTGTGAGAAGGGAATGAGTGGCTCAAAAAGTCAAAATCTAGACCTGGTCTATTGTGAATACCAAACTTTGAGCCATCTCATAGTCTGGGACACGGTTGTTTGGCAAAGAAAGACGTTCTGTTTATAAACATGTTTGCTATGCATATATAATCACAGATGAGCTAGACAACAGATTTTAATAATTTTAGATTATTGCATTTTCTTGTCTTCAGAGAATTTGAGGAGCTCATGACTTTCTCTCCCATTTTACCCTCACAACAAAGCTATGGGGTGGAATAAGTCGAGAGGCAGAGACAGGTTTAAGGTAACCTAGTGAACTTTCATGGCAGTGAGAATTTGAACGTGAATTGTCTGTGTTCTGTGCATTCTAGGGGTTCTTGCATGATAAAATGAGATGAAGTTTCAGTTTCATCTCATTTTTTTGTGCTATCCTTTGTAAAATAAAATGAACATCTTTTTCTTATTTTAGGAATGTCGCATTGCACATCCCATTGTAAAATGTACTTACTGTCGATCAGAGTTTCAACAGGAAAGGCAAGTATTTTTTGTGTTGCTTATATTCTAGTTTAGAAAAACAAAGAAAATGCTGCTTCCATTACCTGGGATTTTAAAAACAATTACTTCCAGTAGTGGTTAAGGGGCAGGGGGAGAAATGTTTGCTGGGCACCATCAGACAAGTATTCTAGATTCATGCTATCTCGATCTCTCTCAAGTCTGTAGTTAAACTTGGAATCTTAAGTATTATATAACAAATTCACCAAAATACTTAACTTCTTTTTAGCAAAACCAACACAATATGCAAGAAATGTGCTCAAAATGTGAAGCAATTTGGAACGGTGAGTGAACATTTACATGTACACATGTTGTGAATAAGTCGCTAGAATAGTAGGTAATGTTAGAGAAATATGCAGAGATTTATCATTTATACTTTAATTTTAACTTTCAACTTTAGTATCATATATTGTGCAAACTGATACTCGGTATTTTTGTAGTTAGCAGAAAAAAATTGAGCAAGACATTTACTTTTTACAAATCTAGTTCACAAAACCATAGTGATAATCACAACTCAGCATTAAAAACTGATTCAAATTTCTGTTCAGGCAATGATCCACAATTGCCATGGAATCACAGCAACAACCATTAAATGCTTAGTATATGTATGCTTTAAATAGGTACTAGAAGCCCAACAGAGTCAGAGCCTAGAATATTTCAAGGGAAGAATATTCTGTAGATATGTGCACATCTAAAAACTTGATTCTGAATTAATTCTTGTGACAAGGAAAGGACCATCTTTCAAGAAGCAAATACATATATGGTAATTAGGGAAAGGGGTTTTACGTGTCTCTACTTTAGCGTGGTAGTGGCTTAACAATAGCTGCAGTTCATTGAAGTTTATAGGACTTCCATTCTCTTCTTTGGCTGCCTCACTTGTACCTGCTGCAGCTTTCAAATGATTCTTAAGAGCATCCCTATATGAAATATATGCCGGAACATAAGAGAAGCCCTGCTGGATCAGGCCACAGCCGATGTAGTCCAGCATCCCGTCTCACACAGTGGCCCAACAATTGCATCTGGACATCTGAAACAAAAGACAACCCTTCATCTGCTCTCAGCTCTCCTGCCCATCATTTTCCTGGTTCTAGTCCTGTGAGATTGAAAAAATGTTTTTTTTCCCTCCATCTGCCTTGTTCACATCATTCACTGACAGTCAGGTCATTTCTTAAATGCCATTTTTCAAAGCTGTTTCTAGTTGTTTCTAGCTTGTCACTTCATCAAATAGTGTCAGAACCAAGAACTGATGATGTTAATTTGTCCTTTCACTTCTGCAGCCCAAACCTTGTCAGTACTGTAATATCATTGCAGCCTTTATTGGCACAAAATGCCAGCGCTGTACAAACTCCGAAAAGAAATACGGACCACCTCAGACGTGTGAACAGTGTAAACAGCAGTGTGCTTTTGATCGCAAAGAGGAAGGAAGAAGAAAGGTATGCTCCTGTTTTACTGCTTTTAAAATAATAACTGAATGGGTGCACAAATGTTCTGAGTTAAAATAGAATAACCCTTTAATCAAGGGCTTGTTCAGATGTTCTGGCTGCTGCTTTTACCACTGGCTTTAGGCCATTTTAATTTTTTTGTGGTGGTGAAGCTGCTATGCCACCCTCTGCAGTTTTGATCAGAGCGATTTTTAAAATACTAGTTAAAACCCCCATAGTCGGGAAAAGCTTTTTAAAGCTGGTTTACTATGTATAGTCCAGTTGTCATACCTGGTAGTCTCATCAGATGTCAGTCCCTCATCACTAACAATTAGTAATGAGCTTTCTGTTCTTAACGGCATACTTGGTTGTTTTATTTATTATACTTATATATTGCTTCCCATTAAAATATAATCTCAAAGTGGGGTACAAAGAATAAAAACCTAATTAAAATCAAGGATGGGGAAAACAAAGACGGAGGTAAAATATAGTTAGCACCTAAAGACCATGAGTATACGTGTCCTACAAATATCAGATGGGTGGCTGTTACAGAGGGTAAGATGCCACCACAGAGAAGGCCCAACTGCGGTTAGTCATAAGATGGCATTCAGCAATTTGTGATGTCCGCAGCAGGACCTCCCCCGAAGATCATAATGATCTCACAGATTTATATTGAGGAAGGTGGTCTGCCAAGTAAGCTGGTTCCAAGTACTGTATGCCACTTTCATGGGGGCGTCTCTCAGCTGTGCATAGTTAGTTCTGGTAGCGTTGCTGTTTTTTGTGATACTGGTTTACAGAGCATTTCTTCAGACCAGAACAAAATGCCCGAAACGATCCTGACAGAGAAGAGAAGGTGTTCTTCTCCCAAAAACCTTCAAAGTTTTGGGAGATTGCAGAGTCACATGAAGGGTAGAATGGAGGCCAAAAGGGGAGGAAGCATTGGTAGAAAAATCTTTCCTTTGTTTCAAGCCTTTGCTGGTAGTCCTTTTACCCCCAGAGGAGAGCCCCTTTGACTTGCACTCGATGTGGTCCCCCTAAAATAGAAACTTGTTATTTAATCCAGAGCAGTATGCCCATTGTGTCTTATATATTATCTCTACTTCGTATAATCTTGCTTATATTGAAATCTGCGCGCAAGAGTAACAGCTGTAGTATTTGATAATTTTATTTTGGCTGTTGTATGTCTTTTTAGCACTCAATACGTGTAACATAATTTCCTGCGAATGATTTCCCAAAAGGTTGATGGGAAGCTGTTGTGTTGGCTCTGCACTCTGTCTTACAAGAGGGTACTACAGAAGACAAAAGAACAGAGGAAGAGCTTAGGGTCTTCACATTCTAATTCCTCTTCATCTCTTACTGAAAAAGACCATCATTTGAAACACCACCACCGGCATCACCACCATCACCATCATCACCGCCACAGCAGTGGTCATCACAAGTGAGTACTGGGATACTCTTGAATTGAAATAACGTTAAGAGTGTTGTAAATTCCCTTTACTGTGTGTAAGCCCTATTGTTTTGCTTCAACATAGACCATGTCTTCAAATTGTGGCTTCACCACAGCATGAGTCTTCCTCCCTGGCTTGCGTGACTAGCCAATAAGGGACGCAGATGACGGAAGGGATGAAAAAGTGGATGCCTGTATTTTAAGTTACCACAGTTTGGTCTAGTGGTTAGGGAGCCAGACTCTTATCTGGGAATAACGGGTTTAATTCCACGCTCCTCCATGAAGCCAGTTAGGTGACCTTGGGCTAGTCACAGCTCTCTTCTGAGCTCTCACAGCCCCACCTGTCTCACAGGGTGTCTGTGGGGAGGAGAACAGAATGTTTGTCAGCTGCTTTGAGTCCCCTTAAATGGGTGAGAAAAGCTTCTTAATTTTAAAGTGTGACACGATAGGGAGCTGTATTTACTAAAAATGCTCTTTGTTATTAAAAATAGTCCTAAGAATAGGAACAAATCTCAAGTAAAGACGGATTGGAGATTATGATTTTTCTGAAAAAAGCAAATAGTTTTTAAAAATTTAATAGCTTTAAATATTAGAATGAATACGGTAAAGGTATTGTATAGTTAGTTGTCTGTTTGTATGCTCCAACTTCATCAAACGGCTAGGTACCCTTCTCGCCTTTCGGTGTATCTTGAGCTTTGGATCCTCTGCCCAAGTTGGAGTTTGGGGGTATATTGTTGTGCTGTTCATGGTATCCTTCAGAGATAAATTTCAGACAGGCTATTGAGGTTCTTGACCTTTGGCCTATAATGTTTCAGTTTTGCCTTGTATTCCCAAGGTGGGAGGGGGTTTCTGAAGGGTTGGCGTAATGCCTTCAAAATCTAGATGACCTCTATTTCTTCAGTGAATTGGGACATGCTTTAAACTTCCAGTATAATTAGAGTCTCCCTGTTTGGGAAAGGAGAAACATTATAAGGATAATTACCTGATGCTTTTTAATTCCCCTTGGTATTGTTACCTGCATTTTTCCTCTCCCCCCCCCACCCTTCCTGTTAATAAAGACCTTCTTGATTAAAGCTTGCTTTGTGGTGGAAAAGGAAGGGAGCTCTAGTCACAGGTTCCAAGCTTGGGTCCAGCCAAACATACTTAAATAATATCTTCTTTGGGGCTAATTCCTCCTTGCCAAAGGTTGAAGGATGGAGAGGAGACGTTAACTCGGTGACTTTTCCTGGAAAACCCTAGCATCTCCAAGGGTGGTGGCAGCAAGTTCCAATAGCTGGGCCCCTTTGGGGAAAAAGACAAGGCAGCTCATGGTGAACCAGTCAGTTTTTAAAAAAAAACTAGTTGCAGAGTAACGCCTCTTTTCAACACAGCTGTCATAATTTGTTTCCTCATTTTATTCTAAACCTGATTCAAATGCCTCTCAATTTATTTGGGACCTTAGGTGTTGGAGGAAATCACATTTCTCAAGTTAATCTTCCCGTTCATTGACAGCTTCAGTGGAGATTCTCTTCCAGATCCTACCGCAATATGGTTAAAAGATGTGCTTTTCTTTTGTAATCCAAATTTACCTAAGAGAACCCTAGTCCCTCTTACCATTTGAAATACTCATGAAGATGGTTAGATTGAAGTAAATATATGTTTGCTTCTTTTATCAATTGTTATGACTGCTGATCTGTTAGTTAAAAAAAGTTTTAATGAACTGTTAAGTCTCTTGAAAGCTATGCTAAGCAATTTTTGTTTTCATTCTCACCCCTTTTCTACACTATTTTAGAATCAGCAGTCTGAGTCCAGAGCAAGATCAGGGATTGTGGAAACAGAGGTAGGTGTTCCCTTCTTGGCTTAAATTACAAGGTTCTTTCTTACATATTTATCAAATCATTCAGAAAGTTCTGTTTTATTCAGATACTGCTGCTGTATTACAGAGGTTGTTGATTGCTTTTTCAGCCATAAATCCTCTGCAGCTATTCAGAATGAAACTCCAAAGAAGAAGCCCAAAATGGAATCCAAGCCATCTAATGGAGATAGGTAACAGTTGTTTTTACAGACTTTTCATTCCTTTTCAACAGAACATTGTGGAAAGATTAGAAGATAAAATTCATAATTATGTTTCCCCCTTCAACCGTTTTCAGAAGTCCAGAAGACTCTTGCAAAGATCTTTTACATTTTTGGCCTTGGACCTAAGTGTAATCTTTACTGAAAACAAAGTATCTACATTCTGGTTTTGGAAGGGAAAGTCTTGGGAGTAGCAAATTCAAATAAGAGCAAGAGAAGAGGCATCATTTAATCCTAACAAACTAAAATAAGTAAAGGAAAAAGGTGTTGTGCAAACCCAACAAAATAAAGAATAAAAAGAAGAGGGTTACTATAATTCTAAATGTGGCTGTATCAGATGGTTTAGGATAGAAAATAACCTCCTAGTCAAAAACTCTGCATTGACACCACTGATGCAAATCCCTCCTTTGCTAATGGCATCACCTGAAATGGCCCCAGGAACATCAACTTCTATTAGTAACTATTGAAAGTCTGAAAGTCCTCTTCTGTGGCCTTAACATTTTGGTGTTCAATGGCACTTTGTTTTAACCTAGTTTCTGTGGGCAAAGTTAATTGCTGACTGAGTCTGAGCCAGAAGTTCATTTCAGGAAAGCTGGTTCCTTGCGACCTTCTGAAAAGGAAGAGAAAATAGGATTTTGGCAGGGGGAGTGTGGAATGAGAATGGATGATGCAAAAGTACATTTGTGGATTGATCTGTGCTTTGGCCACAGTATTTGGCAATCTGTATGTGCTTGTGGTGCCTTGGATCTCGGTCCTGCTTGCATGATCGGAGGGGGAGGGCCTTGTGGCTACAGCTGACTCACTCTTTGACAGAATAGCTGGTGGATGAGACGACATTCCTAAACGAAGGAAGGATAGTTAATGTTAGTGTCTTGAATCTCAGTGTTAAAAGCAAACAGTTACAAGTAGATATGTAGACCAAGACTCACTGCGGTCTGCCCTGTCCTCTGTCCTGAGTGCCACACACATCCTTTGACAGAGGTGTTGAGTGTGCACTGAGATTCTGGCCATTGGTTCCTTGTTGCAGGTGAGCTACCTAAGCCTCAGTCATGAGAAGCAGGTGGATAAGGGCCCCAGGGAGTGATATTAATTTTATTTATTTCAAACATTGATATTTTGCCTTTCTCCCTTGAGGTCCCAGGGTAGGTTACAACATTTAATAAAAACCATAAGAATACACATACTTCAAAGTGTCCCACTTCAGTAGGATAAGATTCAGAAGGAGCTAGACATCAAAGGCCTAAGTGAAGGGGAATGTTTTAGCCAGGTGCCCAAAACCATGCAGCACTGGCCCCTGGCATACCTCCAGTAGCAGGCCGTTCTAGAGCGTGGGGGCCACCACAGAAAGGGTTCTTTCACATACCACTGTCCTTTGATGGAACTGCAGGGGCCTCTTCTTGTGATCATAGTCTTGATCGTTCTTCTCCCAGAGTGATAGATCTTTGGCTATTACTGAGAAAGAAGAACATGGGGATAAAGAAATCAATTTACTGTATATTCTGGCATATAAGACTACTTTTTAACCCAGGAAAATCTTCTGAAAAGTCGGGGGTCGTCTTCTTATACGGCGAGTATATCCCAAACTACATTTTAACTGGAAAGTTGGGGGTCGTCTTATACGCCGGAATATACAGTAGGTAAGAGGAAAATACTCCCCTAGAAGAGATTTAAGAGAGGTTTCCTTTCACACTGAGGATTCACCCTGGGGGAAGTGGAGCTTCATGCATTAGAAAGATGGATTACTGGGTTTGTGGTAGGGTATGTTGACTGCATGCTTGCTTGCTTGCCTACTGCAAAGTTTGATCACTAGATAGTGTTGAGAAAGAAGCACGGATTGGAGTGCTTTATGGGCACCAATGAGATTAAAAGGCAGGAGGCTGAAAGCCAAGACTTTCAAAGTAGCTATTCTCAAATGCTTCCTTTTCCAAAGCCAAATGTCTCAACATGTAGATGAGATGTTGGTGCCAGGGAATTTTCAAACCATCCATTTATAGACTAGTGGCATCTGAGCTGGTTATGAGTGGCCAGGAAAGAGCGTTGTGGACATAGTGGTACATAGTTCAATGAAGATATCAACCTTGTGTGTCCACGAGCAGTAAAAAGGCCAAACTTCATGTCAATTTGATTATTTATTTGTATTTTTATACCCGAAGGTCTGAGGACAGGTTACAACACTAAAAACAAAAAGAACCCACGAAAAAATAATTGCAGTTCCTAAGGCCAGGGTAAATAAGTGTGCCTTTTCCAATCTTCTGAATGTGCATAGTGAAGATACTTAGCACACCTCAAGCGGGGGGAGACTGTTTCAGAGACTCGGGGTTGTATTACCATATTTCGGAAAGATATATCAAAATTAGAACTGGTTTAAAAGAAGGCAGTTAAAATTAGAAAAGCTGCATGAGGGTACATTTTAGTCTAGAAAGGAGACAAGAGAAGACATAACAAATGTGTGTGATTTAAACATGTGGATCAAGTAGATCGTGATTTTTTTCTTTTTCCAAAGTGTCAGAAGTAGAGGCTGCCTGTTGAAATTCAATTTTGCGGGAGTCAGGACAAAGAGGAAGCTTTTTTAATATGATGCATCATTGAACTGTGAAATTCTCTCCCATAAGAGAGTGTAAACCAGTCAACTAGCCCTTGTGGCTTTGTGATTTCCTCTGGAATGGCAGGCAGAGTAAACCTCAGTTGCTGGGATACTTAAGTATAAGACAAATGCCTGTGACTTCCATATGCACCTGGTTGTGAGAACTGGCTGTAGAGCTAGATGGACCACAGGTCAAATCCAAGAGTGCCTTTCATATTTTGGAAGATAATTTATATAAGTAAACACAAACATCTCTACAATGCTGACGTGTTTAAGAGATGGCTTCTTCATTCAGCAAGTAGTTGATGCTTTGAAAACTACTGCTTAATTGTATTTCTATAGGTACATGTAATTTTGCCATTATTTAAGTTACTTTTGATTGTTCCATCCATTTCTGATAGGGACTGGTATTTGTAATTTTTTTACACAAGTCCTTAAGGATATTTGTGAAACATGGCTAACAATACATTATTTGTTGATAGATTTTGCTTTTCGTTTTTGCAGTAGTTCTATAAATCAGTCAGCAGACAGTGGAGGTACTGACAACTTTGTCCTCATAAGTCAGTTGAAAGAAGAAGTGCTGTCACTGAAACGTCTCTTGCAGCAAAGAGATCAAACAATTCTGGAAAAAGATAAAAAGGTAATCATCTTGAATTACTTTATTAACCATTCTGGTTACAAATGTATATTCCTGCCTAACACTGATTAAGGGAGGAAAACCTGATGTTTAACAAATTTTCCTGAGAATTTATTATTTCATGAATAAATTGACAGTAAGTTAAGATGATCATGAAAAAGAATACAAATTAACATAGTAATATATTACAAAATAAAGTACAAGGGAACAGTAATATAAGACAATACAAATTTACTACAGTTTTAGAAACTGGAACGGCATGAACTTTGGCAAATCCCATGCATTTAACTGAGGATTTGTTTCCATATCTTTTGGGGCAAAAAAAGTTTGTGAAGAGGATTGTGGGAGTTTGGAATAATACAGCGAGTGAAATAAAGCAGCTAGTAGAATATGGACAGCTAAGTATAAGATGCAGAGAACCCAGATAAGATGAATTTAGTAGCAGAAGTAGTTAATCTTGTGGTTCTAAAGTAGAGAAAGCTTCCCTTGTTTTATCTGTTATCAGTTCATTTTAGGCTTTACTGTATCTGTAATGTTGTTTTTCTTTATTCCTGAATGTAATATGTCAGTCGAATATCATTATGTGTGACTAACTCACGCCTACTATGATCTGCCCGTTTTGTATTACTCTATATAATCCAATTTTAAGAATCAGAAGATGCAACTCTGTTTATTATGGTGATTCTTTTGTTGCTTTGCTCTGCTTGGTTTGTATCAAATGTGGTCCTTGGCTTCTCAGTGGACCTTTCTGCGGGTCCTCCATATGTGCCTTCACGCAGGCAGAGGAACATGTTACAGAACCTTAACAAACCTGCAGTTCACCTCCTCTGTTAGCTGTAGGATTATTAAATTTCTTTAAATTAGCCATTGCAACTAATCATCCTCTCTGTGTTCAGCAGTGAGGCTTACAACAACCCTTTATTTTGTCACATTACTGTAGAGACCAGATTTTTGGGGTGCTTCAGATACTCTTTGATGGCTATTTATCAGTTTTAGACATCAGAGTCTGTAGCCATGTACCTTCGTATTCAAGGCCATTGATTTGTTTTTGGGTTTTATACCCATCTTCCATTCAGTATTTTTCTATTACTTTGTCCTGAAGTGTTTTTGTTTTATTTTTTAGGCTTCTTGGGACTTGTAATTAATACTTAGTCTTGAAATGCAGAAAAGACTTCAGGAATGGCTGAATTTGTCCTGAAATTACATGAATTAGTACCAAGGTAGCAGCCAGTTCATATAGTGTTGAATCTTAAGAGCAATTTGTTATAAAAGAACTAATTAGGATTTCTAGTACCAGAGGGTTGGACATATGCCCAGCAAAGGCATTTTATTTTACATTATTTTGAGTTTCTGAGTTGTTCCACAGAGCAACCATTTCCTAAAGAATTACATCCAGATTCTTTGCTTTGACTCACTAGCACTGATTCTTCCTTGGTTCTATCTTCACTTCATACAAAAAATATTCCCATGTAGTCCCTTCTGTCCCCTTATCCTTGTCAGATTCTCACCGTTCCCTTGGCTGATTTTAAAACAGTATTTTCTTCAATAGCATTTCTTCAACAAATGATTTCTCTCAGTGTAAACCACTGGTATTAAGGGCAGGCTGAGCATATTGCAGCGCAGCAGACGATAAACTACCGTTCTTACAGAGCAATTCTCAAAGCTGGCTATCTGGAACAGGAAGTGGGTAAAACCACATTTACTGTTATCATCACAGGTTTCCCCCCCCCAAAATATGACTTCAAAGACAATGACATTGAGCAACCTACTTTTTTTGAATTTCTTAACAAATACTGTTTTCCTTAATTTTCAGTTATATTAACGTATTTTTTTGCTTATAAAGCTGGCAGTGGCTATACAGGATCTTCCTCTTTATTCTGCCCCCCTTCTCACTGTAGCTCAAAAGCTTAACATACCAGATTCATGGCTTCTAGTTACTATTTTCCTTTTTAAAAGCACTCTTAACTGTGTGCTTTCTGCCTGGTTTCAGGCCAAACAGATTTACAGTACCTTGTTTGTGAGTACCTTGCAAAATAATTGGCAGGCAGGCTCTTTTTTCCTACTTCTAGTAGCAGCCTTTAAGTTGCAGGTTATCTGCAACATCTTGTACATGCTGTGACTTATACAGTATTGGAAAAGTAGAAGACAGGCTTTGAAATTATTTGATTGTTGCATTGACTTAAAAATCAAATGAACTCCCAAGGCAGTTATGTAAGTTAATTTTAAATATTGCAAGAGGTGGCTTTATTTCCACTCAACTTACAACTCATTTGTGCCTCAGACATAATCATGCTGTTCTCAAAGTTCGTGATCTGTGATTAAGGAAGGACTAAAGATTAGTCAATCATCCTAAATTAGGTCATGGGAAAGTATTAATGCTTCTATATTGGGGATAGAATGTGTAGCTTCAAAACTAATTCAACTAAATTTACATCTGGATGGCTATTTTTGTTAAACTTATCTTCCAACCAACTTTAAATTATTTTCAGAGCACTAAATTGCAAATTGTTAACCACCTTCTTATTTTCTCAATTAGATATTGGGCATCTTGTTTACAGAAAAGTGGAGTCATTGGAAAGCTTGGGTTAAGGAGTTTAGACAAAGCAAGCAAAGAGCCAGTTAAGGAAGACTGGAGGTTTAAGTTAATATAGGTATTTTAAATTCTCAAAAGCACTAGTTTTTGACAGTTCTACTGCTTCAAAATTTAGATCTGGTCTACTCTGTGAAAAGGATCCATATGAAAATAACTCAAAAATTCTCTAGTCACCAAGGATGAACACAAGAAGAAGAATGGTTACGGTCTCGGGGTGAGAGGGTTCTGAATATTTTTAAATACAGACTTAGAAGTTTATGTTTCTGGAGCAAAAATTTAGGTTAAGAATGAAAAACCTAAAGTTTGTGTTCTGAGGACATTATATAAATATACCCATTTGCTTTTTTTAGCTCGTGTGTATTAATTCAGAGAATCTGTTCAAATATGCTAAGTAATGATTTGTCATAATATTCAGTCTGGTTTGTATGTAGAAATAGAATATTTAACATAGTGCAATAACTCTATTAGTTTTCAGACCAGTGGGAAAATAAGTGTATAAAATTTCTTTGAAAGGTCATTGTGTGAAAACATCAGGGATCTTTTTTGTTGACATATATTAGTAGCAGCTTAAAAAGACAGGAACAGTGGAATTCTTCGTTCTTTTTCTTAGTTAACAGAGCTGAAGGCAGACTTTCAATACCAGGAGTCAAACTTGAGAACGAAGATGAACAGCATGGAGAGAGCTCACAAGGAAACTGTAGAACAGCTTCAGGTAAATAGCATTAATAGTTTACAGACATCAGTATTTCCATAGTACATAGAGCAGAGGGTGTCAAACTCAATTTTGCCGAGGGCCAGATTAAAAAAAAAAATTGTCAGGGCCAGGGGGCTTGGCCGGGGGCGTGACCAGGGCACAGAGGAGGGGCTGGGGGCGTGGCCGGGGTGTGGCTAGGGCACCGAGGAGGGGCTGGCTGTCCATGGCAGCGCCCGCGCACTCGGGCAGTGGAAGGTCCTGCCGCCCGCGCGCGCGCGCGCTCGCCCTCGCCTCACCATGCCTCCTTTGCGCCCAAGGAGGACAGTGGCGGCAGCGGGCCGTATTCATACAGCCCGTGGGCCGCATCCGGCCCGCGGGCCGTATCTTTGACATCCCTGACATAGAGCTTTTATTAAAGACTTGTTTCTTTATCCAGGCATCCCCTGTTTGCAAAACTGACCTACCCAGTTTTTAGTGTGTTTTTAATTGCCGATTTTTCTCTGTGTACATTATTACCCCTGTATCTTTATATTTTTAAATGAGATAACATACAAATGTTCTAAATAATAAATAACAGTAAGGTTGGGCTATGGATTAAGAACAGATATGAGAAAAGAGAAATATCCTGGCCATTATTGTTGAAATTGTGTTTTTATTTAGTCCATTTTAACCTGTTTTTATTATAGGCCATTTCCACACTTACCATGGTTAATCCAGATTACGGAGATCCGGACCTCCCAAGATCTGGTCCTTGCTCAATCTGGTCCATTGAGTTCCAGATCTATACGAAGACCCCATGTGTCTTTAAGGGGTGTTTAGCATCCAGTGAAAATGTATAAACTCTTCAACTGTATAAGCTTATTAATTAATTATTCAAAAAAGTTATTGCAGCTTTAGTCTCTACACCAGTGGTTCTCTACCTGTGGGATGCAACCCCTTTGGGGGTCGAACTACCCTTTTTCAGAGGGGTTGCGATGAGTCTCCTGCCACCCCTACTCTCCTCAGATATCTTTAATTTTTAACTAAATTATTAAGACATCTCTTTGTCCAGTAAGGACTATTTTCACTGTGGATTCCTCAGCTGCCCCACCCGTGTGATCCCAGCTGCTCCATCCCCCTGACCCGAGCTGCCCAGCTCCCATGGTTGAGGGTCTCCACAACATGAGGAACTGCATTAAGGGGTTGCAGCATTCAGAAGGTTGAGAACTGCTGCTCTACCCAAAAAAACCTGATGTAATGCTATGGTATTTTTTCTGAAATAAATTGTTTTTTAAAAATGAAAGCTAATCTGTTTTAAAATTGTGATACAGAAACCACTTGTGCTAGCAGCTGAGGGTTGAGCACATCATTTGTCTTCACCACTGTGGCAAACACTGCTAAAAAGTCAACTATACTTCCAGGTGCTAGGAGCACAACAGCCAATTTTTCATATTTGTGTTGCAGTGTATAATTTTAAGTTGCAAAACGTAATGGACATTGAAATGTTTTCTTTTTCAGGCAAAAAACAGAGAGCTTCTCAAACAAGTTGCAGCATTATCCAAGGGCAAGAAATTTGACAAGAGTGGGAGTATGCTAACATCTCCATGAGGAGCTAGTTGTTTGCATGGGTGTTAACGTACAAAAGGTAAATGACTGTGGAAACTTCCTAGAAGCCTGTGTAGTAGAAGAAAATATATTTTTGCACACAGAGTAGTTGACAAGTTTCCTACACCTTTTTGTAACTGTTAATGCGGTGGGACGTTTTAAAATGTAAGTCATTTGGATTAAATAACTTCAGCTGGCTTGAAGAAAGCTTTTTTAAAAGAATGTGTGTAGATATATGCTGATGGATGCTACTTACCAATCAGTTACTGGTTAATGGTAAGCATGCTCTTAACTTTTAAATACATCATGCAATAAGCAATACACAAATAACAGCAACTTGAGGGAGTAATCCAGCACGGACTGCTGTTGTGTGGACATATTAATCTAAATTGGATTTATACAGGACATTTGGTCAAGAAGAGAACATGCCTGGGAACTGGGCAGACTTGTCCACCATATCAATATTCCAGTAGCAGCTAGCTTGGAAAAAGAAACCAGGAACTGGATAAGTGGCCACTTATCTTTTGGTCAAAACGATAGTACATTGAAGATTAAAATCATGGTGCTTTTATGGTAAGAAATGTAAACCTTTAAATATATGTAAAAGAATTCTAACGATTTTAATCTTAGTGGTAACTGGTGTTTTGCATTAATTGTGATAGAAATATAAAAAGAAAACCCCTATTGTAAGTAACAGAACGAAATTGTTTTTTTAAAAAAAATCTGTAGACTTTTTCTTGCAAGTGCCTTTTCTCCAAACTGTTTATTTATAGGAATGTTGGTATTTTGTATTGACTATTTATTTGTTTGTTTGCATTTTTATCATAACCTCTAACTGAAGCTCTCAGGGTGGGTCACAGCAGTAGAAACAAAATACTAAAAATAACTGTATGTGGAGAGGAAAACATGTTACATTATTTTATGTATTTTTACCAGTATTCTGAACATATACATTGTGAAGGTACCTGGTGCACCTCAGAAGGGAGACTATTCCACAGTCTGGGGGCCACCCCCAAGGAGGCCTAATTCTGCTGAAAGTGATGGTACAACTAGGAGGGCCTCCTTTGCAAATCTTAAGGCACAGGCAGGTTGATATGGGAGAACGTGTTCCTTTAGATTTTTCCGGGGGCTGGAGGGGAGGAAACCATTTAAGTTCTTATAAGACAAAGTTAATATCTTGAAAGAACCACACTGGCTGATAATTTGCTACTGAACCCAATCCAAGTCTATCATTATGTGCATCTGACCCAGTGTTGCTTTTAAAAATCGTAAAAGCTTTGTTTACTTGTGATACCATCCTTAAACATCCTGACTCTGCTCATGTATTTGTCACACAGTGTGATGCCAGTAATGTTGCCATGTTTGGGTGGGGTGGGGATTTCTACATGGGAAACTATGCCCATGTGCTTTTGTCTTGTGGTAATTATCCCCTGCAGAGTGGAATTACCTGGTGCAGGAGTGTGCACGTGTGGCTGCCAAATAATTCTTAGACAAGACGTGGAACACTCACAACAACCTTTCCTGATATGCACTGATCATAAGAATCTACAAGCCTTTCCCCCTGCCAATTGTGTTGAGCAGAGCTTTTCATCCACTTTGACTTTACGCTTCAATACATTAAGGGGGGAAATAACTGTTTGGCTGATGTTCTTTCTCACAAACCACAAGACCATTCTTCTGACACCTTAGCAGCTAGGCACAGCTGCATTGGATGCTGCTAACCCTTTATGTGATGAAATTCGTTCCAATCTAACCTAGGATACCTGATACGTAGCCAGTTCCTCAAACCTGGACACTAATCAAACTCATCCAACTGCAAGGAAAAGCATAAATTCCATTGGCACTACATCCCAAGGTTTACAGTTGCATCATGATAGTCCCACTGTGGGGTACTTTGGTTTTCTTAAAAGTTTCTTTATCCTCATGCGGCTCTGCTGGTGGCCAGGCATGCACAAAGATGTGGAACGCTGTGTTCGTTTGCTTGTTCCCTATCTGCAGTACAGCTAAAGCCAGATGGTGCAAACCGGAGGGATTTCCTGCATGTCTCTGGAAGCAATTCATTCTTGATTTTCTGTCTGATCTGCCTCTTACCTCAGGACATAATATCATTTGGACTCTTCTAGATTATTTTTCCAAGGTGGCTCACTTCATACCATTAAAACCATTTTCTCCATCTGTCTTACCCAAGTTATTGATCAGGTGTATTGTATCTGACAGAGGGGCTCAAATGACAGCCAAGTTTTGGAAAACCTTCACCTCCCTGGTGATCATTGAACTGTTGTTTTCCTCAGCATAGCAGCCAAAAACTGATGGAGCTACAGAGCATGTCAACCAGATTTTGGAACAATACATTGGTCGTTATACTAAATTTCAGCAGATTGATTGGTGTTCATCTTTGCCTTTAGCAGAATTCGATTACAATAACTCTTCATTCTTCCTTACAGGTTTCACTGTATAAAGCTGTGTCTTGAACTGACTTAAACATGTTGCCACCTTTGGTCCCTGGTTCCCAAAGCTAGTTTCTCTTAATCCATTTCACTGCAGCTGCAAGCAGCTCTAGAGTTAGCTAAGGAACCTCATAAAACAGCAGCTGGGAGCCAAAATTAATGTGGGTGACTGCTCCACCTGAAATCAAGTCCCCACGTCCTTAAAAAAAAAGGATTATAGGCGCATTGATCTTTTTAATTTCAGTTACATTCTATTTACAACTCCCAAAACGCATGAAAATTCACCCTGTGTTTCATCAGAGACTGGGTTAATGCCGAAGATGTTAATGCCAAGTGTTTATTAAAGGCTTTCCATTCCAGATATCCTGACAGATTTAGTCCTGTGGCCTCCCTTGCTGTGATCTCAGCCAAGGAAGGTTGAAATGCTGTTGGGAGGAGGGATAGTGTCAGCATTATGTCTTCTATGTCTATGTCTCTTTCACAGTCACAACTGTGTTTACTTTCCTTTCTCAGAGACTTGGTCTTTTCCACTGCTGGTTGTTGTCTTGATGTGCTGAAAACTAGGCTTAGGAGCACCAGTTGTTTGAGGAACCTTGAGCTGTGTTACGTTAACCAGTAGAAGGTGTGGGAAATGGGACTGTGTGATGATTCCCATGCCTGACGCATATAATCCTTGCATCCTGTTGTCACAGTAAACTCGAACACACTGAAGTTATGGTCTACCTTGTTCCAGACTCTGGGCCTAAGGTGGTGATTGTGAGGACATCTGGTGGGCCTTGTCCACTTCATCACAAGGACCAGTGTGTTTGGGCTCTTCGTCAGCTTCTTAGTGAGCTACCCACACTCTTAATGGCCAACATAACCTGGCCAAGAGCCAATACATCTGGCAATCTCATGCCTTTCCTGAAATTCTTACATGTCCAGCCTGATGAAATCCTTCTTGATGTCTTTGTGCAGGTCCTTGGCAATCTGTTCTGTCATCTCAGTTTTGCCTTTTGCCGAAGACCCCAAGAAGAGGAAACCAGTGGATGCTCCTCATCATACCATCCATTTTCTTTTCTCCGGATGGCTGCTCCTACAGTTGCATTCACACTGGCTCCTTCCTATAACAGCTTGTTGACTTCCAGAACATTGTTGATCCATGCAGCTTCCAGCAGCAAGTCTTCTTTCAAGACAGGCCCTTAGCATAGTGCCAGCCCAGCAACTGCCACAGCAATCACAGCAAAGGCAGGGATTCTTGCCTGCTGACTTCGGTGCTCTTAGCTGTGGTGATAGCTTGTGTTCTTTTTATTGGGCTAAAGGCACAGTCTGCTAGGCTCTTTGGGGAGCACATAGGGCCCCTTGGTCTCCCTGGAGACCAGCATCTCCTTTGGGTGGTGGAGTCCTGACAACTCCCCCTCTTGGGATCCCAAGACCAGAGTAATGCCAGCCTCCCCCCCCCCCCCCCGGGCAGTGTCAGCCTACTGCCTGGCTGGCTCCCCCTGCTGGCCGCCCCCTGGCTCTGCCCAGAATGCCACCTTGATGCAGCGCTCCCTGGGGGTGCCATGCCAACGTGGCAGCTTTACTGCTCTCTTTTCCACAGCAGGGAGCAGCAGGCGGCAACCCCTCAGGGTAGCACAGTTCTTCGTGCCCAGTGCCTCATTGCAGTTTAGCCCCCGCGCTGAGGCTCTGCGTACTGTATGTACCCCAAGCAGTCACAGCCTCCATACCAAGCAGACCAGCGTCTTACTGACCTCTGGGTCAGCCACTGCCAGCCAGTCTGCTACTAAGTCCAATCACCTGGTTTTCTTTTTTTAAAACAAAAATCATGTTTAAGCAATTCTGTGTTTATCTGTGCATATGTGTCTTCACCCTTCAGGCATCATTATTTTTGTGTGTGTGCTCGTTTTACATTTTGTTTTTATTGCTATGACTCGCCCTGAGACCCTCAGGTATAGAGCGGGATAAAAATGCAAACAAATAAAGAATAATAAATATATATATAAATGTATGTACATAAGAATTGGATGCTATGTAATTAGGATGCCTAGAAAAAGTGCTGAGGATCAGCTGGCATTGCCTGTAGATAACTGTAACAGTTGTGTTTGTGTAGAGAGTGTTTGTCTTAACTCTTGTTGTGCCTAACTTAATTTTTATTTTATTTTATTTTGGTCACACTAAACCATAGGGCTTTTAAGATACATTTCTCCTTTTCTCTTAGTGCTAATTTGCATTGCATTATCAGTGGTATATTCTGAATTGAATGATGCAAGAACAGTATTTGAGCAAATGTAACTCTTCAATTGTTTCTTTTAATAACATCTTATTATAAGACTTTTAAGCTATTAGGTAAATATACCTTTACTTTCATGAAAATACAGAAGTGGCAGTTTCACATGAAAATCTTTTCATTGGTAGGGGCATGGTTGCACAGTAGTTCTGTTCTTTGGCAGATGAATCAGGAATCAAAGAAAATGGCCCTGGGAAAACACTTGTGGGATTGTACTGGCCGTGTCTGAAATACCTGTGTACAACAGAAGCTGGATGAACAAAAGTGGAACATCCACTCCTTGTAAAGAGCCAGGCAGACATATCCTAAAAGCAAAGCGTTTCCGATTCTCTTCTAAAGAATCCTAAGCGTGCCTGAAATTTTGGCATGCCAGGTAGGGATGTGTACGGACAACAACAAAAATCATGCTCAAAAATTTGTTTCATCATGGGTTCGAATGTTCTCACTCTGTCATTTGTGAGCGTACATATTTGCGGAGGTTTTTTTCCATTGAAAAAGCCTATTTTCATTAGTATAATACTGCAAAAGTGCAATAATTCAAGCAAACTTTTGTATTGGTGAGCTGGGACCATTGTTTGTTTCATCTGAATGTCTTTTTCTTTCAATATGAATTTGGTAATTTGAATATTCTATCAAATTTGCTAATGCGAACTCATCCGTGCTCATCCCGCATGCCAGGTTGTTTCCGGCTGTTAGCTACAACAGGAGTATGTGTTTTGAGTATAGGATTCTTTCATCCAGGATTGTCGGTGGCCAGCCTTGCCCAGGCAAAAGACCTGTGTCCCACACTAGAGTTCTGTAGCAGATAGGCAATGTTTTGGCAAAGAAATGTATGTACAAAATATTCCCCTAATGTAGAAAGTCCTAGAACCACTTTTGTAAGGGAGGGGGAGATACCTTTTTAATCATATTTCTTTTGATGTCCCCTTAGAAGGGAGGGATAGAAAAGTCAAAGCTGAGAAATTGTGGTTTTAACAGCATAAAAATGAAGTTGTTTTTCATAAAATGGAAATTTGTTTGATTCAAAGGTGCTCAGATTACTATCGTAGGAATAAACTTGCACTGCAGCTATCATTTATGTATTGTTTTTGGACCTCTAGCTACCTGAAGATTGGGAGGATTTTATTCCCAACAGACTACTGAATAATTGTAATTTGAAAGAAGAAAAAGCTGCTTTCTACAATATTGAGACTTTTTTATTTTTTGTACACTTAGATGAACTTTGTAAATTTATAAATATACTATTTGATTTTACATGACACAGTAGGGTAGATTATACTGCTGCTATCCTATTGAACTGTTAAGTCACTGAGATTTGGGTTTTTTAAAATTACTTCCATTTCAGAGTATTTTGATACTTTTTTCAATCAAATGGCTCTGATCAAATCAATACCATTGAAACCTGCTTATGCTGCAGTAGGATATTGTATAAGAGACCCAGCGTTTTCATTTTTAAGCATCAGAGCTTTACAAATCCAAGTATGAAATCTTTTTCAGGACTTCAGTACAGTATTTAGCAAGAAATTATTTCAATTTCATAACGGCCATTTCACATAGAGTTATTAAAGCCAGAAACTAGCACTTGGAATCCTGGAATTGTAGGTATTTTCCACAGCAAACCTTTTTAAACATGTAGATTTTCAGGGTGATACATTGTGCTATAATGTGCATTTTAGTTCAGTTTCCAACTATGAATTATTGTTGAACAATGAGTTTCACTTGGGCTTGAGTTATTTATGCATTTTAAGCCTATGAGTATTTCTTTTTAAGTTACAGAAGGCCTACATCTATTCTGAAGTTACAGCTTGCTATATGTATATACAGTTGAAATTCTGTATCGGCACATATTTGACAGTCGGCATTTTTGTACTTTTTTCTAAATCCAATATTTCACAATAAAAGCTTGTTAAAACAAGTGTGCCATGCTTCCATTATTCAGAAAGTCTTAGCCTGTTTCATTTCTGTGTTTCACCATCAGCTGAAATATAGAGACCTACCAGAAGTGTCTGACAGAGCTATTCAGAATTTTAATGTCAAAGCAGTTTTTCAACATATACATAATTCTAAAAATCGTGTTAAGATCCTTTTGGATTAGACCAGAAGACCATCCTCGTTCATCATCCTGTAGTTGCATTAGCCAGTCAGATGCCTGTGGGTCAGAAATACACTCTTTCAGTAGCTCTTCTGTTGAAGGTATGATTAAATCTTCAATGTGTTGAATGCTGCCAGCAGTGGGCAACAGTATCCTAGGCTAGACGAACCGGTGGGCCAGCATTTCCAGTGTAACTACTAGCTAGGGAGTCAAATGCCTTCTATGTTAGCCTTTGCCTTTGTGTTTGGCATTAAGTTTATTCTGCGTCCTAGATGTGGAAGATTTCAACTAGAAGGTCACTTTGTTCTTGGGGATGCTACTTTGAGTTTGCTCATGGTGCATGAAAAGTGAGCATAAATATATTTGCTGAGTGCTGATGTTCTTTCTAAAAGATACTGGATTTAGGTAGTCCGCTGTGTGATCCTTCAAGATTTTAAAGGGGGGACTGCATTGATAGTTTTGTTGGTGGATGTGAGGATTATCTAGCTCCAACATCTGCCACTCCATTGATTCAGCCGCTCTGTCTAGCTGGATAGATGGTATTGCCTTCCTTCCTATCCTCTCCCATGTCTGCACCTTCTGAAGTTGCAGGGTTGGTGGAAGGAGATGATCATCCCAGATAGGGCTTCACTTTCTTTGGTCCATGGTATGTAACAGCTGTGCTCTCCTGCTAGAACACCCAGAGAAGCTCAGGGTCCACTAGCCATGCTTTTGGGTCATGATTTGTAAGTGCTGTGTAAAAAAACCTGCCCACAAAGCAAAGTCTTTGATTCAGTTATTGCATTCTGCCCTTAACAAATATGGCTAAAATATTAAGTACACACACCTGAAGTTCAGCTTGATTTGCATAGACGGTTATACTGTATAAAGTTGGTGTAGATTTCCTGTGTGAGTTTCAGTTTCCTTCCGGAGATATTTAATAAACTGCTTTTATGCATTTGGACACCAGATGGCAGTTCAGCTTCATAGGAGATCAGCGTTCCTAAAGGTAAAGCCTCTCAAATCATTTTTGCTTCAAGTTATGCCACAGAGTCATAGATGTGTGGAATTGCCTCCTACAGAGAAATAAGTAGTGTATTAGAACAATGGAGTGGTCTTTTCACGCAACTAGCAGCTGCCTGTAGTTAGTGGGTGAGTCTCTGCGAATAGAAAATGTGAAGCAACCATATTTGCCATTATATATTACACCCAGATTTTCTTGCAATAAACCAGCAATTCCTAAACTTTCTGGCATGTTGTCTCCATGTTTAGTTCTACCAACTCTCTCAAACACCCAGGGTTTTTTTTACTGAAATAAGTATATGCTATCTAGTACATTCATGATCAATATGATCAGTGGTTTCCCCAACCAACCCTTAGCCGTAAAGGTGATGTTTGTGCATTTTGCATTTTGCAATTCCTTATTGTGCCTAAAATTATTTTTTAAAGGTTTGGAGTTATTTTCTGAGTGGACTTAAGCTTTGCAAATACCCATATAAGAGGGACTGAATAATACAAAATTTGAAAAGACCCCACAGATTAGCTGTTTCTGTGCAAACAGGATTTCTCATTCTGCCCGGCAAGCAGCGTATCTATGACAAGATCTGCTTTCTAAACAGATGACTAAAGAACAGGGGCTTGTTTTACCCACCATGCCCACTCAATTCAGTGCAACAATAAAACCTTTAATTACAAGAAAATCAGCTCAATCCATCTGGATGGGTGTAGGAACCATCAATGTATAAATACTATGCAGATTGTTCAAATCAGCACTTGACAGTCTTTTGCGATCAGTGGCCATTCCTATAATCTAGTTTAGAAAGGGGCCTAAGGGAGGCCCTTCCCCCTGCTTATATGATACGTCCACTTTGGTCAAAACATAAATAGGAACAAAGCAGAATTGGCGGTCCAAAAGGGCTTCCCGTTTCCAGGATGCCAACAGACCTCTACAGCATCCTAGAAGCATGCGGATTATCACAGGAGACTCATTTCAGCATTTCCTTAGCTGGGCCATGAGTATTATTTTTGCTCAGTATAGTTGTAATGAAAGACTCGTTCATTTCAGTCATGCTGGATATTATAAGTTGATAATTTGTGGAAGTTTAGAACGCTGAGATACTTCTTAAGATGATTCGTGCTTTGGGCCTTTTTTGTAGAAGATAACAGTCCCCTCAGTCCAAAGGGGCTAAAATCCGGCTTTCTAATCGACAGTCACTGTCTAGATAAGTAATAAAAATGTTCACCTGCCTTAGGACTTCTGAACTGTCCCTTTCAATCAATAGCTGTATCTTGGTTTAGATGTTAATGGTGGTGCCTGTCATTGTTTTGGTTTAGGGGACGGATTAGAAATAGACTTTTTAACTGGAAACGCTTTTTGAGAAATGAATAAAAGATTTGTTCCCAAAGAAAATTGTTCAGTCTTGGGTATTTTGAAAGAAAATACCTCATCCTTGGCCAGGCTCTCTTCAGCGAGCCCCTAGCAACAACAGGGCCACCATTTTTGATTTTTCAGAGCTACCACAACCAAACATTGCGTCATTCCAGGACTTTATGGAAGATTTTGAAAATGGCTCCCAAGTTGCTCGGTCCAGGGCAGGTTTCCCTTGCACGGATTCTGGACCTTCCACCAGAGGGATTAAATGTCTTGCCTGGTCTTTTTGAGAACAATTTAATTCTGGCTTAGGCCTGGCGGTTGGTGCCTCATCTGAAACGCTGAATGTTAGATAATTTCTTTCTGGGGAATTCATCATCTGTGTTTCACCAGGAGCATATTCCCAGCCATCTGTGTTGCCTCCCACTTACACATGCCTAATCAGAGCACACAGACATACACCTTCTGCTGAACTTTAGAATTTGGTTTTCTTCTCATAAAATTCATTAGCTCTACAGCAAGTGATTTCTTCAAAGCCTCTGTTGGCAGCAGCCAGAGCCACTAATCTGGATTTATTGTGAAAAGGAGAGAATTACAGTAGTTAATCTGAATTATTTGCTTGTGGAATTTAGGAGCACATTCAGTAGGTTTTGTGAGAGTAATCTCTTTCGTAGGAGATGCTGGCTATGGGACTGAGCGTCGTATTTTTCTGTGCGCATCCTGTGTGCGTTCTCGCAATCCCCCTCAGTACCTTGACTAGTGGCTTCTCTCTTGCTGCTCTCTTGCCTTTTTTCCGAATCTACGTGGTCAAGAGTCACAGCTGTCTTGGGATTCTTTAAGGTATCTTACTGGCTAGACCTGAGCATCAGTTCAGTACAAAACCATCTACCCTGTCCCAATTCATAATGATTCAGCTGTTCAAACTCAAGAGTGCAGAAAGACCATATGGGAAGCTTGGTGTCAGCTGCTGAATCACCAAGCCAGGGAAACAGCAACTTGGAAGACCATCTCCACACAGCCTTCCAAGACACCTCGGAGGGACACTGGGGTCTGCCCATTTCCATAGCACCCCACTCTTAAGGAGCACAGGGATGCATGGATGGACCCTTAGTCCCCCTCCAAGGCACAAAAAGTACAGTGTGTGACAAGCAGCTCAGCAGGTGCTTCTTGCTCACTGGCCTGGGCCTTTGCCTGGAAGTCGGCTGATCTTATACCTGGAAGGTGAGGCTCCCCAAGTCCTGGCTTGGAGACTTGAAAACAGCAGCCTTGGGGACAACAATGGAGCTGTTCAGCACTTCCAATACGTATGCATTGGTATAGGATCCATATGCAGGATCCGTATGAATTTGTATTGGATATTTGTATGAATCCATATGAATCCATTAGTATCAGATGGAATCCTACCACATTTGAAGGGGATCTGTTGAACAAATACAAATTTTCCAACATTCGATATGTTACAAATCGAATGCCAAAGAACCTACTGAACCAATAGATCTTCTCCCAGATGTTTTAAACTGATGAATTCAATACCTGGATATTCAAATCAACAAATTTAACAACTAAATAGTCTCCAAGCTGCTAAATGTGCAGTTGTACTGGGAGTTAGTCTGAATGCCCGAATCAAGAAGCAGCACGATCGGCAAGTTCTTACCGATGCGATTAAATGCTTTTCAAAGAGAGAAACCAACGTCCCACTACTATGGGAGTCGCCGGCAAGAGGACACCTTGCTTATTATTTTCTACCTGAATGGTGGAATTCTGTTCCGAGAGCAATTTGCTCTGCTCCCTTTTTCCAAAGGCCCCCATGAAGATTCTTACCACTTCGATAATCTCATTTGTTCTGCCATTTTGTTCTTAACCTTTTCTATTGCTTCAATTTAAACCAACAACAACAACTTCTTTTCTGCTTATATTTAATTAACTTTAACCTTTTAGAAGGCCTGGGGAATTCCTTTTTTAAGGCAAAGGTGGGATAGAAATGATTTTAATCTTGGTGAAAGGGGGAATCAAGAATAGAATATATGCTTTTCAGCAAGAAAGTTCCCAGGTTCAATCCTCACTATTTTTAAGATGGAGCTAGGAAAGAGCCCGGATTGATATTCTGCAGGGTAACATGTAGTTATAGGGCAGGTTTGTCCAAACATTTTGTATGGGGCAGGCAAAATTTGCCCTCAACCAATGGGCCAGTAAGAAAATTTGATACATAATGGAGAATTGAATGTATTCTTTCTGTCAGTGACCACACAGGGTGTAGGAACTTGTGAGTTGCTACTCCAATGTTAGATACCTGCCCTTGACTTTAGTAGTAGTTCATGCCAGCACCAGGGTTCCCCCACCAGATGTTTGGGGAAAGCACTGAAGGCCAGGTCACATATGTCTCCTAGGGATGTGGAAGAATATTCAAAACATTCAAAATTTGATTGAATTCATTTGAATTTGGACATTCAAATTCGAATCAAATGTTTATACATTCATTTTTTAACATTCAAACAAATTTGAATGTTTCCAACCATTCATACCAATTATTTGGACACTGTATATATACGGATGCGTATGCGTTACATATGGATACGTATGCATCTTACTCGTCTCCGTAGGCATTAGTTTTTTCTCTGTTCGTTCTCTATTTGCTTCAAATCAAATCTGAAAATTGCATTCATGCCCAGCCCTTATGTTTCTCCCTCAAAGAAGCAAAGTCCTTCCCCCTGTTTTTAAAACACTAATGGGCATGGACCTCTCCAGACCTAGCATATGATCGAGGGTGAGAATCCATCTTACTTCCAACAAAGAGCAACAATAATATATAAGAAACTGTTTATTTAAAATAATATAAAGATACATCAATGGGCGTAGCAAAAATGGAGGCTTATTGTAGCAAAAGGCTTACATAACCAAGGTAAGAATAACTCCAAATCTTCCTGTGACGCCTTCCTGAAGTTTTGGGAAACTGTTTGAATTTGTTGTATTTTCGACTGCAAGTTTTAAAACAGAACAAAAAGGAAGCAGCAGGCCTTGCTCCTCATCATACTTTAGAAAATATTTGCATCAAGAAAACAGACAGAAGGACACACTAAAGGTTTAATTCAGCTTCAGTCCACTTTCAGAGCAAGAGAATACATCAGCAAAGTGATGAGCAGTTTTCTTTCAGTGTTAAATAGCTCAGAAAATTCCCCTTTGGGATAGATAATATGGATTAAACCTTAGGTGTGTCCTGATGGAGTTAACTAATGCCTCCTTGCTATCTCTTTTTTTAGTTATAAATTATTTAAAATAAGTAAAATTTACATTCTGGTATTTTCTAAAAGCACATAATAAATCTATTTTACTTATTAACTGTTTGACTTCTGACCTCTTTCTAGCATATCCAGTTTTCTGTTGCTCTTTTCATTTCTCCTTCTCACAGTCTACCTTTTCTTTTGTTCTTCAAAGCCTATAACAGAGATCCCTTCCTCCAGTTTGGTCTAGTGGTTAAGGAGCTTGACTCTTATCTGGGAATACTGGGTTCAATTCCGCCCTCCCCTGTGAAGCCAGCTGAGAGTCCTTGGGCTAGTCACAGCTCTCTTCTGAGCTCTCACAGCCCCACCTACCTCACAGTGTGTCTGTTGTGGGAAGAAGAATAGAAAGCTTTGTCAGCCACTTTGAGCCCCCTTAAATGGGTGAGAAAAGTGGGGTAGAAAAGCCAACTCTTCTTCCATATTTTGCTGGAGCCTTCTCAAAGTGGTTGAATACCATAAAAATAAAGATCATTAGATTACAGTTAAAAATCAAATTGCCAAAACAAATCATCAGTTTGTTAATTGGCTGCATTTTATAAGTGCAATTGAGAACAATGGGGTGCACACAAGAGGAATTGCTGAGGATTGCCAGAAAATCAGGACTGTCTTTTCTCTCAAGCTCTCTAGAGATCTAAGGAAGAATCAAAATGGTGGCCAATGAGGCTTGATCTGGTGTTAGAAAGGGCAGCGTGACTTGGGCAGGCCTGTCATACCTGTTCAAAATTCAGGCATCAGAGGAAAAAAAAACATCTCAATGGAGCCCTGCTCTAAAATCAGGTTATGACATGAATTGGACAATGAAAGGAAATGGAATTTACATTTTTCTGTCCCAACGCACTCCGACTTTATTCTTTAACAAGATAAGCAAGCCCTTGGATAAACACTTGTTCCAGAAATATACACTGAGTATTCGACAGGAAAACCAAAATTAAGGAAAACTGCTTTCAAAAGGAAAGAACGAGCTTTATTTTTATTTGTCCTCTCTTTTGTCTTTAACCAACACAGCCCCAAAGAAGCCTGTTTGTGCTAGAAGCTGACAGGTCCCCAGTTGGCTATATTATTTCATTGGGTTTATGACCTCTTGCAGGCACCAATAGGAGCCTCATTGGGCCCCAGAGAGGTGGAAAACTAGCTCAACAAGCCCAGTGCTGGGACATAAAACCTTCATTTTGGCCAGCTTGCATATGAGCATGTGTGCACGCATACTTTAGTAAGAGGAAACATGCAGCAGTAGGTTTGGTTCATGCTATCGTCTCATTCTGTGTAAAACTATGCTAGACAGTGTAAAGAAAACACACACACAATCCATTGCAAAACTGCTTAGATTAGATAGAAGGGTAGATAGCAATCCTGAAGCAGGTTTTGAAATTATGTCTCATGGGTCTGGCATGTTTTCTTAGAAAATGTTGATGCTTTCTCCTCCCTGTATCTCTAAATCACAACCAAGAACTATGTATTTATGGTGTGATGAAGTTCAGGCAGATACTGACTTTGCCAAAACCTGACACCTTTATTGCCCATTCTCATGTTCCAAAATAAAATGAGCCACTGCTGTGAACTGGACTGAATACATTTAACCTGAATACTCTTTTTCAGCTCAGGTTTTGGCACTTTGGTCCACAAAGGGTATGGATTAACACAAATGGTTGCTGGTACAAAGATCAGTGCAGATGGACTCTTAAGTTGATTATTTGCCCTGTCAGACTGTGCCTGTAGAGTAAGGAGAGCAAAGGGAGCTTTTGCCTCCCGCAGCAGGAGTGAAATGACCTCAGGTGATCTGTCCCTATCACTTGGACAGTATCTTGAGTAATGTCCTAACCTGCCTAGGCACCTTCCTGGAATCATATAAAGACCTTTGGAAGAAAAGTACAGACAGCAAACATACCCTGCAAATGCTGCTACAAAATGGACAGTAACTCCTCAAAATAGACTGTGTTTCCTAACATACCCATGGCAAAGATCTTACTGGTACTGGGATTTTATAAATCACGTGGGAAGAAGAAGTGTTGGCTTTTCTACCCCGCTTTTCTCACCCTTTTAAGGGGACTCAAAGCAGCTGACAAACCTTCTTTTCTTCTCCCCACAACAGGCACCCTGTGATGTAGGAAGGGCTGTGAGAGCTCAGAAGAGAACTGTGGCTCACCCAAGGTCAGCCAGCTGGCTTTGTGGAGGAATGTGGAATCAAATCCGGTATTCTCAGATAAGAGTCCGGCTCCTTAACCACTAGACCAAATTGGAAGGAGAAATAGAATAATCTTTATGTGGGAATCTTCCATTAACTTCAACTGCCCAACTTTGGATGTCATGCCTAGCCAGCCTTTCAATTCTGGCGCCAACCATAGAATCATAAGAGTTGGAAGGAACCTCTAGGGTCATCAAGTCCAACCACCTGCTCAATGCAGGATTTCCTAAACTATCCCAGACAGATGTACAGCCTCTGCTTGAAGACCAACTGTATCTGAACTACATCTCCCATCAACCATGATTCTTGGCCAAGTTAGTGCAAACAAGGTGTTGACCAGAATCTTGAAGTGTTATGATCACTGGTCCACATTCACCTAGATGACTAGAAGGCCATATGATTGGCATACCTTTCTTGACAGATTATAATGAGTAATAGATTCACTGAAGATTGACAAGTGCCCCCTAGACCTTCTCCCACCAACTAGCTGTCATGTTTGTGTTAACAGAGTTCTTGCCATACTAATTAGAATGGCTTGGTGCTGGGGACTGCTACGTTCCCACAGAGGTGATGTACTTCCACCAGCCCATGGGAAAAGAAGGAACTAGGGCCACTACAGAACTGTGGCTACAGCAGTGATCACAATGTGAAGGTACCTGTGACCATTGATGCCTTAAGATTCTGAGGCTATGCAGTGAGCTAGATTGGCCTGAAGGAATGTTGGAATAGTGACTGATCCAGGATTTTTTTAATTGCCAGGGGACCAGAACTTCCACTCCAAAGCTTCACCCATCCAGATGAGAATGAGGTGAAATAGGATGTAAGTGAAGGAACAGGGCATTCATCTATTTTTGTCAGACGTCCTAGATACACCTGTTTTCATTCACCTTTGACCAATCTATGAAATGAAAAGAACACATCAGCAAAGTGACAAGCAACTTCCCTTTCACATTACATAACCCAGAAGTGGGTTTTCTGAAAAGTGGACAAAACCCAGTCGGAAAGCATTTCTTAACCCTAAAGCGAGTTAAACGTTTTTGGTGTGTTCCTCACAAATGCATTTTGGGAGGTTAAACCTTGAGCTAAAATAGAAAAAAAAATCCCAAACCCAAGGCTGATGACTGATAAAAAGGATAGCCAATTGCATTGTGTTGCTGTGAGATGAGGAGGAAATGTGTGGGCTTCCTGGGGAGAGGTGAGATGGAAAATACAATGTGCGCTGGAAGGAGACAAGGGGAAGAAGAGCTTGAGGCAGATGAAGAACTATGGTAGCACTCAAAGACCGTCATCTCAATAAGTGGGTCTGGACTTGCTAAGCCCACTGGTCCAGATCATGGCATGCAGTGGTCTAGAATTGCACTGGTCCAAACCAACCCCTGTACCAGCCTTGAATGTCACACACACCTGCTGGATGGGTCACAGCCCATCTAATCCAGCATCTAATCCTTCTCACGCAGTGGCCCACTAATGGCTTCTGGGCATCTAAAACAGAAGGTTAAGACAAAACCACCTGCTTTCAAGTCCCTTCAAATGATATCCTAGGCATCCATTCTAGTATCCATTGACACACCTGTCCTCCATGAATTTGCCTAACATTTTCTTGAAGTTGTCTAGGCTGAAAATTCCACAGACCAATGACCCTCTGGGTGCACGGGTTAGGAACCATTTCAGCAGTGCACTTTGGTGTGCCAATGAAATAGATCCCCTGGTAGTCCAAAACATGGAGGTGTGCCTTTTCCATGCCTTCTTGTTCTGGATCGGGGCCTGCTGGTCCACTTCTTTAATCAGGTATACAAGTGATCCAAATCAAGGGCCCCTTGATCTGGGTTACACTTCACTCTTTGCAGGCCAAGTTCACCAGTGGTCAACAGGTCCTCTCTTGGACTGTTCAACCAGGCACAAGAGAGGCCCATAGTCTACATCGTAGCCCGGACCAAAGTCAAGCATTAAAAGGCCCTAAGAATGTGGACATTTTGGAGCAAAACAAACCATTTTGCTGGCTCAGAGCACTCCTGGGATACTGTATATAGCTGGGCTTCAACACTGTGGCCATTCCTATGTCTAGGAATGATTTAGGCTCTTCCCACTGCAGCCGCTTGGGGGATGCCATACGGAACAGGTAGAAGATTCTCTACTCCAGCCTTGGTCAATAGATCAGAATGTCACTTACTCTGCATTATTTGTTCATACCTGGGGGGGGGGGGGTGAGGAAGCTTCTTTTTTTGATGCAGACTTGTTGATGCCATTTTACTAAGAACTGCACCAAGTCATGATGAAAACTTAGTTAATGCTTACCTCTACTTCGCATCCCAGGCACCGAGCCAGACCAATTTTGACAACCACACCAGCATGTACGAACTCTACCCACACACGCACGCAGGCGATCCTGATGGAATAAACAGTTGCACGAGAACTGATTCTTTGCATGTCAAAAACTGGAACCCTTTTTGTTTTGGGTGTGGGTGGGAGATGAAAGAGGTGCTATATTAATGTCGGTGTCGGGGGTGGGGAGGAGAAACAGGAAGCAGCCATGCATGGAAGCCCGCATCATGTTCTTTTGAACTGCACACACAACTTGTGGTTATAAACGATAAATTGACTTGATGTGGCCATCGGCATTGAAACAAACACAGGTCTCTTATCATACAAGCACTGCAGCTAGCGTACAGACATTTTGAATACGTGGGCCGCATCCCCATTACAACCTTATTTCAGTTTCAAACCGTTTTCAATCCTCGCAGACCCCATGTCAGTTTGGCTTAACACGCTTTCCGCATGTTAAATCGCCCCAAAGCGTTGTAAATGTTAATCCTCATTTCAACAGGTCTCACTCCGGATCATGCACTTGATACGTGTTACATTTTTTACTGTGGGGACCGTACGGTGTTAAGGGATGAGAGTTTCCCTCCCCCAATAGCTTGCTTCCAAAGCAAGCTGTAAAATCCACCCCTTAAAGCAGCGGCCGCTATGCTACACTGTAGCAATCCAAGCACTTCACACCTGATAACGATCTTGCCATTGAAAGTGCTGACCTTCAAAAAAGGGAAAAGAAACAAAAGCAGCTGCAGGTTTGGGGAGATGTGTGAATGTTTAACGAAGGGGGCTTGAGTTGCTGCTGCTGCTGTGTGCCCTGAGCAATGAGGAGAGGAGGGGAAAGAATTGCTGGCTGTCCGCTGCCGTTTTTCCTCCATCCAGGCAAGCAGCAGCCACCCAGCCACCCAGCTAGGCTCCGTGAAGGGGTCCCTTATGGGTGGCACGTTCACGCCAGGAGGAAGAGGCCAGGGCAGCTCCGAAAAGCAGTTTTTTAAAAGTAGCCACTGGAGTCCCCCCTTGAGTCACATACATCCTCAGAGTCTGGATTGAACGCGATTCTGGCTGAAAGTAATGGGATCAGGCAAATTCGCGTTTGCATCTGGTTCCGTTATTTTGGTTTAGGGAAACTGGATTAAGCTTCTAATGGGGATGCGGCCTTGAAGTCCAGATGTAACCTTTAAACTTTTGTGATGTTCATTTCCGCTTTAAGGATTGTAGGTCCTTCTTTCAAGATCAGGGATGGGCACAAATCCCTCCCTCCCCAGTTCGCTTCGTATCAAAGGAAATGGGACAGAAATTTGCATTCATGGAAGCGGAGCCACTTCAATTGTGCTGGGCTTTACATTTGCTTCACATTGCTCCGAAGCCGCTCCAAATCTGCTCCTGAGGCAACTGGGCGGCCACTTTTGCCTAGTGGTGCTCCCTCCTGAACGCCACCAGCGAATGTAACAAAGCTTCCAAAGAAGTCACAAAGCCTTCGCTTTGCATGGGAAGATCAGTCTTCGAATACAGCCAATATTCGGTTCGAATGTGAAGTTTTGAACATTCGCAATTCATCCCAATTAGGAAGGTGACAATTATCTAGTTAAACTGATGGCTTGGAACAGCTGACCAGTTAAGGCTGATATTGTAATCAAAATAGTAGGAGAGTTGCTAGTAAGATGGATTGTACGTGTTAAAAAGAAGAGTTGGCTTTTCCACTCCACTTTTCTCACCCATTTAAGGGGACTCAAAGCGGCGGACAAACCTGTTCTTCTCCCCACAACAGAACACCCTGTGAAGTAGGTGGGGCTGTGAGAGCTCAGAAGAGAGCTGTGACTAGCCCAAGGTCACCCAGCTGGCTTCATGGGGGAGGGCGGAATCAAACCAGGTATTCCCAGATAAGAGTCTGGCGCCCCAACCACTAGACCAAACTGGCTACATCCACATGAGTGTCTAGGGCCCCTTGCACCGCCAACTCAGGATGAAGGCGTCTGAACATCTGAAAGCCCTGGGATGATGCATTTACACTCACACATGACCCCAGTTGGATCCTGAGCCGCTCCACCCACCCTTTATCTACAAGGTTTGACTGACTGGCAACTCTGGGGCTCCCCGTGCCGTCTGTGTGGAGGGATGGGGGGAAGGAGGAGGTAACTTACCAGTCTGGGTTCTGCCCAGGCTCTTTCTGTATGGCCAATTCCCTGGATCGTTTTTTGTCTGAGAGGAGTCCACTCAGAAATCTCACAGCTATGGAACTTTCCTTGTGTAGCTGTGAGGCTTCGAGGGTAGTTCTCACACACTTTGCGTTCATAGCCTCCATGTTCCAGGGCATTCCCCACCCCATGAAGATGCAGTTTGAATCAAAGGCCATGGCACTCACACCTTCACTTTAAACCTTTCCCAGTCCGTTTTCCAATTGCTATGCTCACACCTTTTCATTTCAACTGTCTTATTTGTGGACTTTCCACCCATCATTTGGACTAGTTTTCACAGGTCTCAAGCCTTTAGTGTGCTAATCTGCTTTCATTATTTGCTAGTAAGATGGATTGGAAAGAAATGGACCAGAAGAGCAACATGTTAAGAAGAGTTGGCTTTTCTACCCGACTTTTCTCACCCATTGAAGGGGACTCAAAGCAGCCAACAAAGCTTTCTATTCTTCTCCCCACAACAGACACCCTGTGAGGTCGGTGGGGCTGTGAGAGCTCAGAAGAGCTCTGTGACTGGCCCAAGGTCACCCAGCTGGCTTCATGGAGGAGTACGGAATCAAACGTGGTATCCGTGATCTCCATCTTCTCCTTCCCACTTTGCCCAAAAGTTAAAGAAAAGGCAGCTTTGCAAGGACAAGCAACTTGGGTAGCTGGGCTTTAAAAGACTACGTTGGTGCTGTGGTGCAGGCCAAGATGATGAAGAAAGACAGACGGAACCACGCAGACTTGAGCAAGAACTTCTCACACAGATAGCTCTGGCTTTTGCTTAGCTTCTGGCATAGTCAGTTGTGTTGCTAAAGTAATTATTACATTACCTCATCCTTGGATTAGAGCCCTGTGTTATCATGCTGAGCAAGTCTTTTTGGGAACATCTTGAGTGGGCTAAATGTTTACAGCTCAACAGCAGTTAGTCACCGAAGCAAACTCTTATTTAAACCTATCTTTCATGCTGTGATCTTTTTTTTTTCTTTCAAAGCCTGGAAATTGCTGAGATGAATTTTAATAAATGGAAGACAATGTAGAGTTGGCTGAGGAGAGAAAAAGTTCGACCTCTATGCTGAGTGCAGGGCAAATGTGAGGGAAGATCATTTTCATGTCTTAGCTTGCATTGGGCTAGACCTTCCAGTCCAAACAAACATTAAAAACACTTGACTGCCGCCCCATACCCATTTATCTGGGAATAAGCCCCAACTGTATCCAATAAGAATTTGCAATGGAACATAAGAACATAAGATTGTAAGCTTGAGGGCAGGGACCTGTCTAAGATTAATATAATACTGTAACCCGCCCTGAGACCTTCGGGTATAGGGCGGGATAGAAATACAAATAAATAAATAATAAATAAATAATAAATAAGAACCTAAGAAGAGCCCTGTTGGATCAGGCCACAGCCCATCTAGTCCAGCATCCTGTTGTACACAGTGGCCCACCAATTGCCCATGGGCATCTCAAGCAGAGACAAGGACAAACCTTCTCCTGCTCTCAAATCTCAGCAAATGGAAATATCCTGTTGGTCCCCATGGCCTGAAAGATCTACTTAGGCATCCATTCTGGTAGCCACTGATACACCTGTCATCCATAAATTTGTCTAACCCTACCTTAAAGCCATCTAGACTTGTAGCTGTCACTACCTCTTCTGGCAGCACATTCCATAAACCAATGGCCCTCTGGGTGAAGAAATATTTCCCCCGGTCGGATCTGACTCTCCTACCCATCAGCATCATAGAGTACCCTCTGGTTCTAGTGTGTGATAGAGAAAAGAAATGTTCTCTATCCACCTTTTCTATACCATGCATGATTTTATAAACTTCAATCAGGTCCCCTCTTAAATGTCATTTTTCTGGCTGAAGAGGCCTAGACGTTGCAGTCTGATTTTATAAGGGAGACATTCCAGCCCTTTAATCATTCCGGTTGCTGGTGATGGTGGTGATAGGTAGCTATTTGAATTTTCTAGACTCATTTCTGATGAAAGGTCAACCCAAGGCCCTTTACTAGCCCTAAACACAAAAGGAGCCCTCTGGATCAGGCCGCAGCCCATCTAGTCCAGTATCCTGTCTCAGACAGTGGGCCACCGATTGCTTCTGGGCTTTAAGCAGAAAACAAATGCAAAATCTTCACTTGTTCTCCGTTCGCTGCACATGGCCTTGAGAGGCATTCCATCTCTCTCTCCCCAACCTGGAGGCAGTATCCAGGCATCCATTCTAGTAGCCATTGATACTAGCGGTGGGTGAAAAATATTTGTCAGCATCAAATCCACAATCAAGTTCAAAACTTCAATGATTCGTGGGCAAATCGAAAGGGAACTACACTTGCAGGACTCATTTGCCTGCAAATCAAATGTATCAACAGAGGCCGGATCTGCCCACCCCCCAGCCTCACCTCCTGTCCCTGGCCACGGCCTCCACGGTCATCGTGCTCTCCTCCAAGGCTCAAAGGGGCCTTCTGGAGGTGTGCGTGCAACTGGAGTGGCCACCCCCATCTGGAAATCTTGGAGGAATCGTGGGAAATCTCTCAAGATCTTCCATGGTTCCTGAACGGCAGCAGCCTTTCCTGCTGCGTATGCACTTCCAGAAGGCCTAGTTGACCCTCAGGAGAAGAGTGCAATGGCAGCAGAGGTTGCGATGATGGCGAAAGGTGAGTGTGGGGAGCAAGGTGGTATGGAAAAGAAGGGATGGGAGGGTCCCCTTCACGCATGAACAATCGACAGATGTTCACGCATAAAGCCAAAGCTGAACATCCCCCCCCCTTCAATTCTTATTCTCTTCTTAGTTCTAATTCCACGGCCCATCTTCTCCATGGTTCTAGTGTGCACCAAAGCCTTGTGGGGTCCCTGTTGTTGGTGCTCGCATGCTGCCAACTGCTTCCAGCTGTCTCTAAGGCTACATTCACACAGACGGTAGGTGAGAGAACCCACCACCAAAGTGCCCCCCCATTTTCCTTCCACATAATCTAATCCAGTGTTTCTCAACCTTCCTAATGCTGCCACCCTTTGATACAGTTCCTTATGTTGTGGTGACCCCCAACCTAAGCCTAAGCCTAACCCCCAACCATAAAATTATTTTCATTGCTACTTCATAACGACCCTGTGAAAGAGGAGATCGGCCCCCAAAGGGGTTGCGACCCACAGGTTGAGAACCACTGATTCAAAGGTGAATTTTCTGGGCTAGATAAACCCAAAAGAGAACTGCCTGACACCCCCTGCTGGTGGGTTCTCTGGTTCTGAAAGTGGTTCAAGCTGGATTAAAATTTAGAGGTGAACACAGCATGAATCAACACAACACAGTGATGAAAACTCTTTTTTTTAAAAGACAGCCCAATTCACACTTAGGCTTCTAGTCAACAATTAGTGCAGCTCTGGTGAAGTGCCTACACACGTCCACGAGGCTGCTACAGCCTAGAAGTGTGCCCGCCCTCACTAGAAGTGCACTAATGGTTGATTAGGTGTGGAGCACTAAATCGTGCTCCACACTTTTACCAACATTAACTAGGAGCTTACCTGAAGTGCCTGGCGGCATGACCATTCGCTCTTCTTCCAGCTCACTGAGCGTGGTGGGTAGGGAAGGAGGCATCTGTGCAGGTGCGATGACATTGGTGGCCGTGATCGATCCCATGATCGATCACAGGGTCGCAAGAGGGGCGTTTCATTGGCGACGGAGCAGTGGGTGCTGCGTGTTTGATCAGAGTGCTGATGTGATTGGCCGCCGCATGTCCCTGTGCTCACACATTCAGCCAACAGCAGCCAATTGTGGCAGTGAGGAGGCGGGACTTCCACCTTTGGAGGCAGTGATGTGGGCTGGTAAACGGGAGGACTATTCACATTTCTGGCCAGTAAGGGACGCTTTGGGTAAGCTTGCCTCCTAAGTATATTTTTCAGGCCATGGGGACAAGCAGAATACTTCTAAGGCCATTTGCTGGGACTCGAGAGCAGGAGAAGGTTTGCCTTGTTTCTGATTGAGGTACCCATGGGCAGCTGGTGGACCACTGTGTGCAATAGGATGCTGGACTAGATGGGCTGTGGCCTGATCCAACAGGGCTCCTCTTATGTTCTTATGTTCTTATATGTGAATGGTCCACCTGTACCTGAAGTTTACTGGCCCTAGTTCATGGCAGCTTAATCAGGTAAGTGCAGAAAGGGCTCGGATTTCATGGAACAGTGAGCTAATTAGAAGCCCAGGTATCCTGACAAAACCGAACACGTGGGTGTAAAGGCCGCCTCTCCGCCCTTACCTATTTCATATATATATATTTTTCTTTATTTAGTAGTGTGGTAGCGTTGTGTTTACTTGTGAATCAAACTCTGTTATTTCCTTCCAAGAGGCGCACCTTCCATTTCCTTTTCCCTACTCTTTGGCTTGATAATAATGTTGCCTCCCTTATGATGCTGCAGCAGACAGCACCCTGCCCCCACTCTGCCAATCTCCAGCAGTGGGTTGGATACAGTTACTGTTTAGAACTCTGGCCCTATTTGGCTCCCTTTATAAACAGAACTCCACGAAGCTTCTTTGAAACAACAAGAACATGTGTTTATTGAATACAGTTAAGTCTCAAGACAGCTTCTTCTTCAGGTTACACTTTCAGCTTCTGTTGTCAAACAGTTCAGTCCCTAACTTTCACACTCAGTTCAAAGACTCTTAAACTTCTTGAGAAAACTCTCAACCAGTACAATATGTATTTGCTTGCCCTTATATTTTCACCAGCAACATCAAACACGTATTAACAGACTCAGGACCCCAATTCCCAGCTTCCCTCAGGACAGCTAAAGGCCCGTTTCTCCCCTTCGTTAACCTCCCAGATTAACGACCCAAGGCAGAGAACCCAGATTATCCCCTCAGGCTCCATTTTATATGGGCCTGGCTGGCTTGCTTCGCCCTGATTGGCTGAGCTCCTCCAGCATTCTATTTCACCCCTCCCCTTGGAGTGCTCAACTAGCCCCTCCCTTAGGCTACTTACCCTTGACAAAAAACGATTTGGCGACACTTTTAAACATCTAGACTTACCGTGTTCGCCACACTTTGCATTTTAAACCAAAATAACTTAATTTTGGGGTTGAGGGGTCCTAGCGGTCATCACAACCCCTATAATCGCGGGGAAAAAATAAATAAATAAAAATTTATTTTTATTTATTTATTTTTGAACAACTGCAAAAACTTTAATATATTTTCTCCACTAAATCCCCCTTTGCCCCCCTCAGTTAATCAAAAAGTCACTGTTCAGCATTTTCTGCTGTCATCAGTCTGCTGGTCAGTCCTGCTGCATGTTTGTCTCCAGTTCTGTCTGGTGCTGCTTCTGGACAGTCCTGGATCACCTCTGGCTCCATGTGGTTTGACTCCTCACGCATTTGCTGACTCTGGTCATCTGCTGATGATCCTTGCTTGGCACACCTTCCTGCAGCTCCCAGCTCACAAAGCTTCTTTCTCACAAGTAGTATTCTGTGCATAAGCTGCTCATTGCTTCTTTGGTTGAAGGTCTCTCCATGCTTCTTGATTCTTTCTGGACATGCAAACAGTTCATTAGGTTTAGCCATTGCTGCATCCTCACAGCCAAGCTCAGCCAGCTTCAGTTCATGGCTCAGTCCTTTATCTTTTAGCTGGTCTTCGCTAGATTTGGCCTCTGTCTGTTCCAGAACCAGCTCTAATTTCTTAGCTTGATCTGTCTGCTTTTCAATGGCAATTACTTCAATGCTTATTTCTGTTGTCTGTGGAGCCTTTGCTCGCCAATCAGTCTCGATTATTTCAGAACGTTCCAAACCTTTCAAAGAGTTCGGGTCAATGCTCTTTTTCAAGTCTGTCTCAGATTCCTTGCTTATGTTTTCAGTAGCTAATGGACTTATTGAAAGCTCTGGATACTTGTTGCCATCAGTTTGCATTTCCACTACTTTTCTTTCTGCATCAACATGGCTTTTGTTTACTTTTTCTGGGAATATCTTTTCTTCTCCCACTGCTATAACTGCGCTTTCCTTGGAATCTTCAGCTTCACTTTTCTCATCATTGGTTGGCAAATCTTTTTTAGCACCTAGATTGTCGCTCTGTCCAACCTCTACACTGCCCTCATCAATAGAGTCTGGTGGACTACTGTCACTACAAAGGTCACCTTCAGGTAGCACCACTTCTGATTTTAAAACCTTGTCACAAAGTTCAAGCTCCTTAGAAATCATTAAGTCAACTTGCTTATGTCCAGACAATGGATTACTCTGTATCTTGTCTGTAACTACTGGGAGAACTCTGGTTACTGCTCCCCCCAATAGTCCAGTGCTGCTATCCTCGCAAACAGCAGTGCCTTGAGTTAAAAGTCTTTTCTCAGTTGTAACATCTTTCTCAATACTATCTTGGAATATGGATTCTACTTCATCTCCAAGTTCCCAGGATTGCTCCAAGTCATAAGCTACCTCCTGTTCTTTCAACTCCTTTGGTTTAATACTAACTTTCACTTGTTCTTCTGTAATACCATTAATACTGGACATCTGTCCATTCCTAGCATCAATCTGTTTACTTGTATTACTAATACAGCTTTGTTCATCTCTTGTTTCCACCTGAGCACTCCCTTCAACTTCCTTTGGAACTGCATTGTGAACACCTACGGCTTCAGCCTCAATTACACTGCCTACATTGTGGGTCACTTTACCGGTATCTCTTTTAACTTTGGACACTTCAAGTGGCCTGTCCTCACTGCTGAACTTAATGTAACTAGATTCCTTTGGCTGGAATCGAAAGGTACTGCTTTGGCTTTTCTCTCTAGCAAGCAGCTCTTTGCCTCCTTGCTCACTCATGACTGTTCGGCATTTAATGGCAGAGAGTGTTTCCATAGCAACCAAATTAGAACCTTGAGCAGTTCTCCAACTGCCCCACTTTGGCAATGCCTTATCATGGCCTGACTCAGCATAACGGTTATTCTTTTTGACCGTTGGAACTTTTCCTGAGGTAACTGGTTCCACATCATCTTCAACAGCGCACAACGTGACTTCGCCAAGATTAAACCTCCTTTTAACCCTTTCCTTAAATTTTGAATAAGATCTCGCATCTTCCTCAGGTAATCTTGCATACTGCACCATAAGTTCACCACTAATTAAAGGAATGATCCACCTTATCCATTGGTTCATAGGTATTTTATATTCTACGCACTTCCACTCAAAAGATCGTAGAAACCATGCAACATCGTCTCCTTCGCGATACCTAGGAAATTCATCTAAATCAATATCATCATCAATCTGCTTTGAGACCACTGGCACTGACTGTTTTTGTTTCATTTGTAACCTAGCCATTGCCAATTCATGCTCTCTCTGTTCACGGGCCATCTGCATTTCCATCTCTCTTTGTCTTTGTCTTTCCTCCCTTTCCTCCTTTTCTCTAGACAATTCCAACTCTCTTTGTCTTTGTCTTTGTCTTTCCTCTCTTTCCTCCTTTTCTCTTGCCAATTCCAACTCTCTTTGTCTTTGTCTTTGTCTTTCTCTTTCTTCCCTTTCCTCCTTTTCTCTTTCTCTGGCCAACTGTAACTCCAGTTGTTTCATTTCTTTTTCATGAGCAAGCCTAATCCTCAATATTTCTGGATTTTCTTGAGCAGCTATCGCGGGGTGTTCAACTTCTTCCCCATCTCCTAAGCCAGGGTTTACCCTTCTAGCCCTAGTCTCCATTTTGTTTTAATGTATTCACTTGTTTACTTTAAATTCTACAGCAGATTTGCTACTTTACCCTCTCTGTTTACCTCACAAATCTGCCTTTTCCTTTGTGTATTGTGTTGTACACAAGTTAGCAGCTTAGATTAGGTGTTTCTACATATACCTTTAAACTGTTACCTCGAAACACCTCTCGTGGCTGCTTTTTTAACAATATAATCAAGTATGGCTTCTACCAGCAATGTCCAGTGGTGTTGCTACCAATTACCCAAAGTCTTATACCTCGCAACGACCACCTGCTGTTTTCAAATCAATATCCCTACCTTACCCTAGGTGTTTTACCTCAGGATATTGACTTTAAGTGACTTTAAAAGTCAAAATTAAACAACTTTCACTTCAGAAATTTCTGCCCAAACACTGGATTACTCGCATCCCAGCGCTTGCCACCAAAAATGTAAAGGCCGCCTCTCCGCCCTTACCTATTTCATATATATATATTTTTCTTTATTTAGTAGTGTGGTAGCGTTGTGTTTACTTGTGAATCAAACTCTGTTATTTCCTTCCAAGAGGCGCACCTTCCATTTCCTTTTCCCTACTCTTTGGCTTGATAATAATGTTGCCTCCCTTCTGATGCTGCAGCAGACAGCACCCTGCCCCCACTCTGCCAATCTCCAGCAGTGGGTTGGATACAGTTACTGTTTAGAACCCTGGCCCTATTTGGCTCCCTTTATAAACAGAACTCCACGAAGCTTCTTTGAAACAACAAGAACATGTGTTTATTGAATACAGTTAAGTCTCAAGACAGCTTCTTCTTCAGGTTACACTTTCAGCTTCTGTTGTCAAACAGTTCAGTCCCTAACTTTCACACTCAGTTCAAAGACTCTTAAACTTCTTGAGAAAACTCTCAACCAGTACAATATGTATTTGCTTGCCCTTATATTTTCACCAGCAACATCAAACACGTATTAACAGACTCAGGACCCCAATTCCCAGCTTCCCTCAGGACAGCTTAGAGCCCGTTTCTCCCCTTCGTTAACCTCCCAGATTAACGACCCAAGGCAGAGAACCCAGATTATCCCCTCAGGCTCCATTTTATATGGGCCTGGCTGGCTTGCTTCGCCCTGATTGGCTGAGCTCCTCCAGCATTCTATTTCACCCCTCCCCTTGGAGTGCTCAACTAGCCCCTCCCTTAGGCTACTTACCCTTGACAAAAAACGATTTGGCGACACTTTTAAACATCTAGACTTACCGTGTTCGCCACACTTTGCATTTTAAACCAAAATAACTTAATTTTGGGGTTGAGGGGTCCTAGCGGTCATCACAGTGGGCAAGGTCCAGCCAAAACACTGTGAGACCAGCAGCCCATTACCGTATAGGTAAACTCAGATTTAGAGATGGGTTTGTATTGCTTGATGTCGTCATCTGAGATGTAATATTGTACTTAAAAAAAAAAATCTTTGTCTTTACTATGACCCCTTAAGGACCAGCAAGCTCTGTTAGAAAAACTGGCGCATTGCAGGGAGGTGTTTGTTAATTCGTCTTCTCAGGTCTGAATTAAACATTAGCCTATAGGATAACAGCTATCTATGCCATAATTGAGAGGGTCCACAAGGAATAAGAATTGCCTTTGGCCTTTCTGGCACACATTGCTCAACAGAGCTGTACCTAAGCTCTTAAAGAGGCAGGGCCTGCATTACAAGCATAAGATGCAAGAGGGCTGGAGGTTTAAAGCTTTTATGGTGATTAAATAGGATTTTGGAACTTTGAATGCAGCCTCGAACAGTGAAGTTGAAAAAATAAAAATATCTTCTTTCCCTCCATTGACTGCATTGCATCCCTAAAATCAAGCATAATAATGAGTGCAGCAAAGGCTAAGCTCAGTGTTCCCGATGTTTATTGAAGACCAGATCCCAATGATTTCAGTGGGACTTCCCTCCAAGCAAGCATGTGCTTAGGAATGCATCCAAATGGCTCTCTTGCTCAGCTAGGCTGCGTCACCACATGGCTTTCAGACTGGCTTGGAGGCACATTGAAGTCTGCCTGTCTCCACAACACCCCAGATCGGCATGAGGACCCATAGAAGTGCCTTCATCCTTCTCCGACTCAAGGGAACTTCAGTGCATGAAAAGCAGCTCCAAACCTGCTTCTTGCGTACTGAGATGGGCCTTTCCTGTGATGAAATGGGCCACTCTTTCCTGCTAGCCTCCTGCACCTGCGCATGGAAGGTGAGGAGGCCCTTTGCATGCAGGATGAGGAGACCCTTTGAGCACAAGCACAAAAATAACAGTCATGGGGCCAGAAGTGGAGCCATCAAACCTTCTGAGGTGGCCTGAAGCCAGGAGAAACCATTAGGAAGGCCCAGTCCAGCGCTTAGGCCAGCGCTTTTCACTGCAATGAGCTACACACCTGCAACCCTGAAAGCTTCAACAAAACCATTCCATGAGTAACGTATTGGATGTGGCAGGGAGGAAATAAGTTTGATGGTCAGGTATCTGCTTTGCATCCCTTCCAAAGATAGCAAAAGCAAAGCTCCTTCACCCTGTTGTAATAAATCTTTGTGGATGTGTCTGTGCACCAGAGGTTAAGCTGACTCAAGGGCATCCTTATCTTTACCCTTAGATTGAAGTTCTCCTCCAAGAAGGGGGCTGTGAGCATCGTCTCTAAAGGAATAAAGTCACATACAAACTCAACTGCTGCAGTCAAATGGCAGACCTTAAAAGTTTCAGCTGAGCCAAAGCTGAAGCAACCAGGTGGGCTCTTCAGATCTGCAAGACTGCAAGACTCCTCCTCACCTGCCTTCCTTCCTTTTCCCTCCCCCTGTTTCAAGAGGGGGAAAGAAAAGGCTGGCTCCGTTTAAAGCCAAGCGAAGGAGGACAGCCGGTGGCCGGGCCGCACCCCCTCACTCACTTACCCAGCCACTGGCTGTCCTCCTTCGCTCAGCTTTAATCTGAGTCAGCAAAAAAAAAAAAAAACCTGTTGAAACAGGGGTTTTCTTTCCCCGGAAAATCTGGGGAAAGAAAACTGGCATGGGAACAGGGGGCCTAAAATCCGGTGTGGATTTGGAGCACTGGGGGATGTAATGGGATCCCTCAGTGCCGAATCTGAATCCACTCCGGTTTTACCCCCTATGGGAACGTGCCCCATGATATACCTTTGCTAATTTGTGTGGTGCTAGATACCATCTATACGTCGTCTTATATACCTTTTATTTTAATACCATACAGGTAGTAAATTTTATGTTTTTTGTCCAAAGCTTCTCCCATTGATCCATTTTCCTCTGTTGACCAGCCCCTGCTGCCGCCACGAAAGCCGGGAGTCCTGCCTCCTCACTGCCTTGATCAGCTGCCACCAGCCGTGTCACATATTCCATGTCGCGCCAGCAGGCTGATGCGGAGGGCCGTGACCGATATTGTTGATGTGTTGGGGGGTCGTGCCCCACTGCCCCCTGGATTTGTCCCCAGCCAGCCTGCCACTGCAGTGCTGGCCCACAGGGCCTTGCCTGATCTCAGCAGCAGCTGGCAATCAACCAGCACCAACATTGTGGCCGTGCTGGCACAGACGACGTGTACCAGCAAGCCGGAAGACGTGCAAATGGTCGCACCATCGGACACTGCAGGTAAGCCTGCAATAAAGGTGTGATTGTGCTCCACACCTAATCAGCAATTAGTGCACCTCTAGTGAAGGTGGGCACGCTTCTAGCCTGTAGCAGCCTAGTGGATGTGCATATGCTGTTCACCAGAGCTGCACTACAGTAATTGCTGACTAGAGGCCTAAGTGCGCATTGGCCTCTGGTCTTTGGAGCTCCATGGAGGAAAGATGATTTTGGTGAGATGTCCTCTTGCACTGCTGAAATGGATCCCTTGTGGTATACCAGACCACAGAGGTGTACCATCTTAATGGGCTACCAACAGACTGGACCAGGACTTCATTTTGGGTGCCCTGGTCCATCCTGTGCAGATAGAGCATATTAGAAGGAGGTGGATATGTGTGGATGGTTGAAGCCTAGGCTAGACCAGGGTCCAATCTACCACCCAGTGCAAAAAGGCCTTTATAGTTTATCATAGCAAGTACTAAGGGTTGGTTTTTGTGTTTTTACCTTTAAATGCTATAGAGATCTAACCAACAGGTCTGATATGTCCTAAAGGAATGATCTGGAAACTACAAGTGACTTGGAATGGTAGGAATCTAGCCTTACCTGTATTCTTTCCTTCTTTCCTTCTTTCCTTCTTTCCTTCTTTCCTTCTTTCCTTCCTTCCTTCATTCCTTAAGTCACAAGGCCTGGGGCTTAGGAGGTTGACAAAAAGCTAAGCTGACAACTTGCCACATTAAAAAGAGAGAGAGAAAGAGAGCAAGAAAAATCTATATTTATGAAGGGAGTTTGACTTCTTCCTGACCTTCAGTTCTGAATCTGCCCCTCTGTAAAGAGCTTGGGGTGGCTGGAGCCCTGAAAATTGTGGGCTGGCTTATTGAATCCATGTCATGTTTTCTTTTGGAATGAGCAACAAATATATTTTCCACACACACACACACATCCTGTAAGTTTAACTGAAGCACAAAACCTTCATGCTACACAGAGGCTTCAAGATAAGAGCATTTCTGTTCTTACCTTTAAACCAATCGACAAAGGGGTCCAGCAGTCTCCCTTCCACCTGGTGGACTGGTTTAAAGAAGGCCACCTCCATCCCTAGTATGCTCCAACCACATTAGATGGAGCATAGCCCAAGGATGCCACCTAGACCAGAGGCCTATTCACACTAGGGCCTCGGAACACAATCAGGAAAGACCTGGGACAGAGCATTCGCTCCCCGGAACTGTCCCGTCCCATCGCAGGGCAGCCTAATTGTGTTCCGGGTGTAGAGCACAAAATCGGGCTCTACACCTGTCCCCAGCCATCCCCGTCCATCCTACAGCTGTCTGACAGGGAGAGCATTCGCACTATCCCTGCCGGACAGCCATGGGGCCTGCCCTGCAGCCATTGGGCCCTTTCAAGCCCTCTGGCCAACAGCCCCTTTTTGGGGAGGGGCAAGATTGGAACAGCCTGACCTTGGATCCCGCAAGCTGTAGCCAACCCAATTGGGTAGGCTACAGCTTGTAGGGACCCCCTAGGCACACACACACCCAGTGGCCCGCGCCACCTGCCAGGCCCACATGCAAACACTTACCTTTTTGGACCCTCTGGTCAGATGTGATGCTCGTGTGGCCACCCATGGCAATTTGCCACTCTGTGCACAAGTGCGCAATGGTAGACCGCCCCCACATGGACTGGGCTGTGCCAGCTGTCAGGAACCCCTAGGTGCCCACTGGCACTCAGAGGGTTTGTGCCCTCCCCCCAGCTCCACTATCACTTACCGTTTTGGATCCTCTGGTCCGATGTGGTGCTTGCACAGCCAGCCAGGGCGATGTGCCGCTCTGTGTGCAGAGGCGCGCAATGGTAGATCGCCCCCACGCTGACCTGATGTCACAGTGCTGCGACCCTACAGCTGCCTGTGATCCAGATCAGTAGATCCAGTAAAGCCAGTTTTACCGATCCAGGTCTAAAGCTGCTACCGGTAGGTGCAGAAAGGGCCATAGACCATCTTAGATCCAAGGTAAGTGCAGAAAGGACCCAAGAGCAAGCATTCCAGTGTTGTTGGATGCCAAATTCTCTTAGCCAGGCCAAATGCCAAGAGACATAGAAGCTGGCGTCCAGACATCTGGCAGTACGAAGCTGGAGACTCTGGTCTGGAAGCTTTAAAAGGTTGTGCATTTATTCTTGTGGAGGCTCCTGACATACTTTTAGTTCCATGAACTCGCCTAATGGCTGAACCTCTTAAATCTGTTATTCATTTTAAATGTTTAACGTCATTTTATTTGTGTGAATTTTGTTGGGTCTATTATTTGTGTGAATTTATTTTTCACTGAGTCACTGAGACTTCAGAAAGAAAAAAAAACCAAAGCAGCAAATCAATACCTAAATAATATTGGAACCAGATTTGAGGAATGTTACTTTTGGCCTCCAGCAAAAGAAGGCAAAATACCTTAAACAATACAGGGGTCTGCTACTCTGGAAAGGTGAGAACCTGCCTTCCAGTGAGACGGCCTGTGGTAACTGCCTCATTCCAAAACACTTTAGGACAGGATACCCCCTTACCTCACTGGGCCAGTAAACCAGGGGGCTTTCTGCACTTCCTGTCCAGGGGATGGGAATAGCACATGCCCTCCCTCCTTCCATGCAGCCTCAGGCGTACCTTAGGTGCGGAGGTGTGTCCAGGTGTGTCCTGGAGGTTGGCATGTTGGCGCATGCACCACATAATGACGCACTGTATACATACACTTACATTTGGGGTCATCTGAGGTGCCAGCGTGCTTGAGTGGCACCTGAGATGACCCACCTAGCACCACAGAGGTGTGAATGGGTGGCACCAGAGACCAGACAGGCCGTGTTTGGTTAAGGTAAGTCTACATGTGGGACACAATATTGTGCTCCACACATCGTTTGGGTGCAGTAGACTTCTGCATGGAAGGGGCCATTTCAGAGGTGGACATGGCCCCTACAAGTGCAGATGCTCTGTCTGGGAGTGTGCTGCATGCAAACTATGGGGCCAAGTGAAGAAAGGCCCCAGGACAGCTCCAAAGGACTGAGATAAGCCCTCTGCATTTTGAAGTCTCTCCTGTTACAGCCCCTTGCACTTCCTATTCTCAGTTCCCCCTGGGGATGCGTTTTAGCAGCACAGGTTGGTGGATCGATGAAATGCATCCCCCTGTTAAACAGCCTCCGTCCTCCAATCTACTGGCCCCTGGAACACTAGTAGACCTGAAAACACCAGTCTACCCGTGTCTTGGACTTGCGCATTTAGGTCACCTGGACTAGACCATGCTCTATCTCAGTGTAGATGGAGTGGTCCAGGGAGGGGGCAGGGCATCTCTCTTCTACTCTATCACAGAGAAGAAGATCAACAACAAGAAGAAGAAGAATTGGCTTTTCTATCATGCTTTTCTTGCCCATTTAAGGGGACTCAAAGTGGCTGGCAAACCTTCTGTTCTTCTCCCCACAACAGACACACAGTGAGGGAGCACAGGCTGTGAGAACTTAGAAAGAGAGCTGTGACTAGCCCAAGGTCACTCAGGGGCTTCATGAAGGAGTGCAGAATCAAACTGGGGGAATACCAGATAGGAGTTGGACTTGACAGAGGTCCCTTCCAACTCTATGATTCTGTGTGCCCAACACTCTAATCACATGACCAAACTGACTTGCAGGGTTATGGAAGGGTTGCCTCAGATACATATAGTGGCATTGTAAGGGCGCTATATTCCCCCAATCTGAACAGGGCCTACAAAGTATGGTGCCCAGATCAAGTTCATTTAGCACAGGGGAATTTTGTCATCAAAAGTGATTGTTCTCCACTGCATCTACTACAAAGCCAGACAACTGCCCGTGGACACAATGAAGTTATATTTCACTTACACAGAGGTTACTTGTGATTCAAATCATATGCCTTCTTCTAGGCAAATGGCAAAATGTAATATGCCTCAGGCAATCATTTCTCCTCTGTTTATCTTAAACTGTTGGGCAGTGCCTACTGCATCCACAGGAAGGCTAATTAAATAATTTCCCAAAGTCTTTGGCCTCAGCAGCCCTCTGGGCATTAAGCAGCAAGGCAAATGAGTGTTTGAAAAGTAAGATTAGATCCTCACACACAAATGATTGTAGCACTGAAAAGCACGATTATTTTTTAAAATAAACAAATCCCTTTCTAATAATCGGTCTTTAGCTTTTAGAGCTAGCTTAGTTTTCTAAATGGATTGCAATTGATTTGCTCTGCTTTCATCACCATCTTTACTTCCCTGGGTTCTTTGCCCAGTTCGCTTGTTTGTATATTAAGCCAAGAGTTTTGTGGGAAGATAGTATAGGTTAAGGCAGAGTTCAGTCCATGGATTATTGGTGGGCTGCATCTCTTTAAAGCGGTTTGTGAAAAAACGTGCCAAATAGATGAGAAAAATTGTCTTTGGCCTTGCATTTGATTTATTTTATTTTATTTTCCTAGGAAGAGAGGCTACAGCTGTTTCTACCAGGGCCCCTTTAGCAGCAAAAAAGCTTACAAAAGTGTTCTGCAATTTTCATAATAGTGCATAATGATGCAGTCTGCTAATTTCCCCTAAAAGCTAAAGCACTGATTTTCAATGTGACTTCCATAATAATGCCAGTTCAGGGAGGAAATGTTCTTAAAATATGAGTTATGTATGTGCTTGCATGCAAGCTAAAGACAGGGGCTTGCAGACACTCCCTTGGCAATAAGTGCCTATAAGAAGGTAAAAACATGAGGGCCACTACTTTAAAGTATGTGGCTAAGGCCCTGGTCACACAAGTCTAAGACAGGTTGGCCTATTCATTAATTCAAACTGAGGTCTTACCAATGTTGGTAACACATAGGTCATCCTCAGGCCGTCCTTGGATGTCATTCTGTCACTCAAGGGAAGCGAGGATGTGTGTTTGTGGTTCTTTTTTAAGCTTGCTACCCCACCTCCATGCCCCCTTCTTTTTTTATGTGCTTTTCTTCTCTGTGCAATTAATTTTAACAATAATAATTAGAGATGGGGAGGTCCTTCATGAACTCTGTGTGTGCTGATTGGCCGAAGGAAAGACTGGGCCACACCCACCACACCACAGTTCAGTCTCCTTTAGCCACCACCACCCCACTCACACTTGAGGAATCAGACGGCCTGAGATGCCAGGATGGACTAAGTCCTTGTCAGTCCTCGTCTAATGGGGGCAGGCTGGCTTGGGAAATGAATTAAATAAAAATAATGAGAGTAACATGACCTGAAGACGATCTGAGGTCATCCTAAACTACTTGTGTGACCAGGACCTAATCCCTGGCTGTGTCTGCACTTTGGGGTGAAGTCAGCCTGGGAGTGGCATAATCCCAGAAGAATCCATGACTGTTGTTTGCATGCATGCCATCACTCTGGAGTCAAAACTGGTATCCTGAGTATAAGGTGTGCCTGAATGGATGCATGCACCATGTATAAACATTTGGTTGTAATGACAGGTGTATCAATGGCTACTAGAATTGATACATAGATGCTGCCTCCAGGTTAGGGAGACCGGCAGGCTGCCTCTCAAGGCCATTTGTAGGGATCTGAGAGCAGGAGAAGGTTTGCCTTTGTCTTCTGCTTAAGAATGCAAGACAGGATGCTGGACTAGATAGGCTGTGGCCTGATCCAGCAGGGCTCCTCTTATGTCTTACAAGCTGCTGTCCTCATTTTAGGGCTGTAGTCTACACTAGCATGCAGATGGCAGGTCCCTGTTCCAGGATATAATCCAGAATAAGGTCCAGCTCAGAAAGAGCCTCAGTTAAATGTGTAACACCAGAAATGAAATGAATCTCAGCCCAAAGAGTTACCTTTAAGCTAAGCTTAACCAAAAGGGAGTAGGTGCTGACCTTTGACACAAGGATGAAGATATCTTGGATGGGTAAAAGCCATAAAAAGTGTGAGTTAGCTTATCTGTGCCAGTTATGACTAGCTGTAGCTGGGGATAAAAACCACTGCCAACCCACAGCATGGGGAACAGGCAGACAAAATCTCCCGGTTGGCTTATGCCCTACTTTGTGTAGACCAGAACTCCCACGCCTTTGTTAGTACATCACAAACAAGTGTCTAGAAGAATAAGCATATTACTGTCCCTTGACATTTTCCTTACTGTGTCGTGACATTTTCAGAAGGGACTATAAAAGGAAACAGCTCCCTCCCAGAGCCGCCATGTGGTTTCAATTTTAGTCAGCCATCGGTGGAACAGTCAGCTTTGTTGGAAATACTGTACACAACCATTTCCCCAGAGATGGCTCTACTGAATTCTCCTTTCCAACAAAATAAAACTAAGTCAGGATCCACCTCAGGCTGTTACGGCACTGTCAGGTTGGCCTGACAGCATAAGGGCCGTACATGGGGTATGCACATTCCTGTGCCATTTGAGGGTCAATGCTCCTGTAAGTGCTCACTAGAGCACTATAATACGGTAGCAGAATTGTTGGATCAGCTCTGGCAGTTCTTCTTACCAATCTTAGCAAATGCAGAGGGATGCACACTGGGGCAAAGAAGCTGATGGGGGCTGAGCTTTCTGCAACAGACAAGGAAAGAGATCTTGGGGTTCTGATGGACAGCTCAATGAATGTGTCAGTCCAGTGCTAATTCAATGCTAGGAAAGTGCATGGGAGTAGAAAACGAGCCAGCAAGTGTCACTTTATAAATCTATTGTTTATGTACATGGTATCATGTTAAGGGTAAAAATGTTCCATCAAAAGAAGGTCAAACCTTCTCTGCTTTGGACCATTTTAGGGTCCAGAGGTAGCCAAGGCCCTTTCCGCACTTGGCTTTAGTCTTGGAAACATCTCAGGATAGGGGTTGGTTGTCTGCAGACTATGGCAAGTCTTGGGGGGCTGGGGACTACCATAGTGTGTACTAGCATGTGGAGAGCAGCTCCTATTCTGGGATATATTCCAAAATACAGTGGTACCTCGACATACGAGTGCCCCAACTTACGAATTTTTCGAGATACGAGCCACAGAGTAAGGGATATTTTGCTTTGACTTAAGAGCAAAATTTGAGATACGAGAAGGCAGCGGTGCGAGGCGAGGGAAGGCTAAGGTGGGGCAACGGCTGTGACGTGCCGAGGGAAAAAGAAGGCGGCGGTGCGAGGCGAGGGAAGGCTAAGGCGGGGCAATGGCTGTGACGCGCCGAGGGAAAAAGAAGGCGGCGGTGCGAGGCAAGGGAAGGCTAAGGCGGGGCGACGGCTGTGACGCGCCGAGGGAAAAAGGAGGCGGCGGTGCGAGGCGAGGGAAGGCTAAGGCGGGGCGACGGCTGTGACGCGCTGAGGGAAAAAGAAGGCGGCGGTGCGAGGCGAGGGAAGGCTAAGGCGGGGCAACGGCTGTGACGTGCCGAGGGAAAAAGAAGGCGGCGGTGCGAGGGAGAGGGAGGGAGGGGGTGAGGAAGTGAGCGCCGAGGGCAGGCTGAATTTTGGCAGCCTCCGAGGCCTGGCAGCTGCTCCTGTAATCCAAACACAGCAGCTCCAGAAAGACGTAGGGCAAAAAATGGAGCTGTTAATAGCTGCTGGCCGCTTTCAGGGACTGAAATTTGGGTGTGGAGCTGGAAGGTGAGGTGGTTTTTTGGGACCCGGAACGGATTAATGGCATTTCAATTAATTAATTGCTTTGAGATACGAGTGATTTGACATACAAGCAAGGTTACAGAACGAATTAAAACTCGTATCTCAAGGTACCACTGTAAGGTCAAATGCAGAAAGGTCCTTAGATACATTTATATCCCATAGAGACACATTACACCGATATCAACTCACGTTCCAGGCTATTGCACTTCTTTCTGATCAGCTAACCCATTCTGAAAACTGAGTCAGTGTTGAAGGCAGCAGCCTTTTTTTTAGACATTTAAGTGGAAGGATGTTCACAGCCTGCTAGGGGAGTGCACAAATGCAATTTTCTGGCATTCGATTCAAATTGAATATCCTAAGATTTAAATCGATTCAAATGTTTACAATTCTGATGTATTCACATTCGATTTGATCTGAATACATTCAAATCTATTCATACAAATTTTCAATTCATGTTTGAAGATACCAGTGTGGACATTTGAATGTGTCCGTACACAACTGTATGCATGCTGCTTTCATCCCATACATATCCGTATATGCGTACAGATACAAATAAGATGCGTACAGATATGTATGTAATGCGTACATATCCATACACATACGAATGTCTGAATAATTCGTACGAATTATTCAAAAGATTTGAAATTCGTTCGAATGTTTCAATTCGAATGTATAGACTTTTGATTGGAATTTGTAGGTCTGAATTCAAATGAATTCGATTGAATTTTGAATATTTTAAATATTTATGCACATCCCTAGAGCCTGCAGACCTTCATTCTCAGTCAGGATAGGGGAAACCTATTCAGCTCTGCTTAGAGAAGCGATGGTGAGGTTAGGGATAGATCCAGAGTCCCAAAGTGTGGATGCCAGGACTATCTGCCATCTTTGCTTGCTCAGGAGGTTTTCTCCAGGGAAGTGAAAGTTCAAAATTGGCCCCTGCCCCTTGGAGGCACGCTTTGTCTGTATTAGCCAGAGTGTAATCCCAATCAGGGAGTCTCCAGTAGTTACGCGGAAACATGTCTTCTGGTGAGCCAGTCAGCCTTGATCCTGAACAAAGAGGCATGTTCCACAGACAACATGCCACCAGGTCCAGGACTATTGAGGTCCAGGATGTATTTTGGGGGTGCACAAAAGCATACTGCCAAAATTCATCCATGGCTAGGAACCTTTGGGCTGGATTCGGAGCTAGTCCAGAGCAAAGCTGTTCCAAACCACATCTTTCCATGGTTGGAACCAATGGATCTTGTTCCAAACCCACTCATTCTGACCACAGACAGGTAAGTGCAGAAAGGGCCCTATTGTCTACTCACTTTGGGGGACTGTGTGAATAATACAGGGTGTGACTCCTTACTCAGCTTATACACTAGAGAGAAGAAGGAGAAGAGTTGGCTTTTCTACCCCACTTTTCTCACCCATTTAAGGGGACTCAAAGCGGCTGATAAAGCTTTTCAATTCTTCTCCCCACCCTGTGAGGTAGGTGGGGCTGTGAGAGCTCAGAAATGAGCTGTGACTAGTCCAAGGTCACCCAGTTGGCTTCATGGAAGAGGGCAGAATCGAACCCAGTATTCCCAGATAAGAGTCCGGCTCGTTAACCACTAGACCAAACTGGCTCACCTAGACCATAAGTATCTCTTTTTAGTTATTGTTATTAGTTAGTTATCACAATATTAATCATTTTCTTTGTTCCCAGAGACCACTCTTCTAGAGGTTTTGTTTCTTGTCAATCATTCTCTGGTGCCTTGTTGAGTTTCCTCTTTCCTTTGACTTCCTATTTATGGATCTGTTTTTAGGGCAACATATGTTTCACAGCATTATGCTGAGAAACTCAGGCTGTGGTTATGCTTAGTACTCCAAGGAACAGCCTGTTGGCAGCATCTCTCAGTATTCACTGCATATGTTTTGAACTAGCCAAAAACAATGATCAAAAGATGGGTCAAAAAGAAAGGAAGGGAAGGGCTTTTTGCAGTTAAGGTAAAGCCATGGATGGACATACTATATCTATGTCCACACCAGGAATGTCTGTTCTCTAATTCACAGTCATCTCCAGGTTGCACTGTCCAGACTGTCAAAAAGTACCTTTGGGGGATGAACTCAAATGCTTGGTGTCCAAAGAGAGCATGAAATCTGGTATATCAGTGGGTATCGAATTAGACACAATGGCCATGCCTGCCAAGGCCAATAGAGCATCCCATCATCTTCTTCACTACAGAGCAGTTTACCACTTGACCACACCTCCCAGGAGACCATTCTGTCCACACTAGATGAAGCACTAGGGTGGGCTACAGTGTGGAAATAGAGGCATGGCTTGCTGCAAGCACACTATAGAAGTTCCCTGTAATATGTTAGAATGCGGCAGCTTCTAGACTGAAATAAACATGAATTCATGGAAACAGATGGGGCTGTGCTTTTAAAGGACTCTTTTTATATTTTGTACATTTTAAAACAAATAAAACAGAGGAGAGGATTCCTGCACTCAGAAAAGATCCCTGCCCCTTTTGCAGAGTGCAAAGGCTCAGGTACTGACAGCAAAGTTAGAGTGGGTGCTCTTATTTGGAAGACTTGGGAAGGCAAGAGGAAGGCAATGTAGGCTCTTGAAGCAAATCCAAGGAGAACACCACTACACATCCTTGGATTTGCCCTCAATTCGTGTCCCAGGATTGGAACAGTCATGTGTCATAGATAAGGATCCTCAGGTCTATGGCAGAACTACAATCATGGGTGCTCAGTAGCTAGAAAGAGGGAGAGATTGGAAGCAAAGCTGCAGGGCAGTGAAAGAGTGATACTCAGCAGGAGTGAGGCTTCAAAACTGTGCTCCTGTCCTGCTGGTGGGCTTCCCTGTGCAGCTGGTTGCCTACTGTGAGAATAGACTGTTGGACTAGGTATGCCACAGGTCCAGTCAAGTGGGGGGACTTCTTAAAGCAGAGTTGGTAAAGCAGAATTGACAGTTTGGTCTAGTGGTTAAGGACTCTTATCTGAGAGTACCGGGTTTGATTCCGCACTCCCCCACGAAGACAGCTGTGTGACCTTAGGCTAGTGACACCTCTCTTCTGAGCTCTCACAGGGTGTTCTGTTGTGGAGAGAAGAATAGAAAAGCTCTGTCAGCCACTTTGAGTCGCCTTGAATGGGTGAGAAAAGCAGGGTAGAAGAACCAGCTCTTCTTCTCTTTAAGAGCCCTGTAGCCCTGTGTGAAAAGAAGAAGAAGAGTTGGCTTTTCTACCCTGCTTTTCTCACCCATTCAAGGGGACTCAAAGCGGCTGACAAAGCTTTTCTATTCTCCCCACAAAACACCTTGTGAGAGCTCAGAAGAGAGTTGTGACTAGCCCAAGGTCACCCAGCTGGCTTCATGGGGGGAGGGCGGAACTGAACCCAGTATTCCCAGATAAGAGTCCAGCTCCCTAACCATTAGACCAAACTGGCTCACTATTTTGTTTTTGAAAAAGTACTTTGACCATTGAACATGACATTTTTGCAGGAGGTGTGCCAATCATTTCTTTTGCCAAATCACAGATCTCCATCTGTCACAAGGTGAAGGCTAAATTGCCAAATGGCTTGAAGTTCCTAAAATCCAACGTGGCAACTTCCCTCACTTAACTTTTTTTTAGCAATACACAATTTCAAAGAAAAGAGCATATATAGAAACCAGTGTTTAGGGGATGGAAGTACCATGAAATGTGTCTCACAGTAATTAATGAAGCCATGAAACTGAATTACTGTTCTGTTCAGACTAGGAGAATTTTTCAGTGAGACATGTTGATTATAACAGATTTACTAGGATTCTCCACCGAAGTAGAGAGAAGACTATGTACTCCATTAAAAACATTATTTCAGGATCCGTGTTGATCTCAATCAAGCTACAGAATCCTATGCACAACATAACCATCTGTTTGGAACTTCATCTGTACGAACCATGTTCCTTTCTAGGGGTAAGGGAGCCGGACTCTTACCTCGGAATACTGGGTTTGATTCTGCACTCCTCCATGAAGCCAGCTGGGTGGCCTTGCGTGAGTCACAGCTCTCTCACAGCCCCACCCACCTCACAGGGTGTTCTCTTGTGAGAATAGAAAGTTTTGTCAGCTGCTTTGAGTCCCCTTAAATGGGTGATAAAAGAAGGGTAGAAAAGCCAACTCTTCTTCTTCTTCCTCCATGAAGCCAGCTGGCTGACCTTGGGCTAGTCACAGCTCTCTTCTGAGCTCTCTCAGCCCCATCCACCTCACAGGGTTTCTGTTGTGAGGAGAATAGAAAGCTTTGTCAGCTGCTTTGAGTCCCCTTAAATGGAGTCCTCCTCCTCCTCCTTCTTTCACAGGTACAATCTGGAAAGGGCCAGACTTCACCTCTACATACTTGTCTCCCACTTCCATGGTGGCTTAAAGGTGAGCAGATTCCATTCAGTCCTGTAATTGGCCTTGTTTGAATGGAGCTAAGCTTGTCATTGCTTTCATCTCTGAGGATATTCTCCTTAATTCTTGAACACACTATTCCTTCAGCAGTAGCCGATATATTAGGATCATGTGAACAGTGGGAGAAACCAGTATCTGAGTCCATCACTGTGTGTCCACCTTTGCCCGTTCTAGAAGCCAAGGGAACAAAGAGGACTATCAACTGAAAATTCATCACATATGCCAGACTGACGTTACTAGCAGATAACAAGGAGCAGCAACTTGCATGCACATGACTGATACTATTATATGTAAACAAATGTGATCATTAATACAGGTCTTTGCCTTTTTGTCATCAGCATTGGCCTCATCTTCCTAACCCGTCTGGTCTGGATGTTTGTGAATGCACTTCTTTGTCTATTTTGTTTATGTATGTGGTATCATGTTTAGAGTAGAAATGTTCTTTCAAAAGTAGGTCAAACATTCTCCACTTGAGACCAGGGCACCATTTTAGAGTTCTGAGGAGAACTAAAGCTTTACTCAGACTTAACAAAACATGCACCTCAGAGGTGCTTCAAAGAGATGTATATGGCCCTCGTGTTCCCAAGCCTCCTCTATTCCACATTTTCTAGCACAAAATGTTCAGGAGAGTCGGAATGGGCAGATAGGTGTGTGAACAATCCCACCTCAAAGCCTTCTCTGAGGTGCCTCAGAGAGACAGTGTGGTGGCCCTTGTGTTCCCAATCCTTTTTTAATCAAACTTTTTTTAGCACTTTTGTGGCCCTTGTGTTCCCAAAGCCTCCTCTATTCCATGTTTTCTAGCACAGAATGTTGAGGAGAGTAGGGGCCTTTCCGCATATGTCCTAAAAACAGATATAAACACACGTATAGGACACATTAGACACACATATAAACTTACCTTCTGCGCAGGAGGCCGGATTAAGGACTCTTCTCAGCGGCGCTTCTGCATTTCAGCAGGCAAGAACCATTCTCAATCGGGTCTTGCCACCGAAAAATCCAGCCTTGGCAAGAACTAGACAAATTAGGTCTTCATCTGGCCTTGTACCTCAATCCGTTTTGGAAGCAGGATCCGTTTCGGTACAAGCCCCCTTCAGCTCAGAAAGTTGGCACACACCCAATGATGAAATGAGAAGTTAATCTGATTATGAATGCTAGGTAGATTCTCAAAGGGCGCGTTCCCACCTACCATGTTTCTGGATCGTTTCAACAGGGTGTCCCCCCACCCCACCCCGGATTTCTGCAGGAGTTTCTGCAGAAAATCCAGGGGGAAAGAAGTGGAATGAGAACGAGGCTTGCTGGATTTAGATTACTGGCCAAGTCCCATTCCATGCCGAGTCCCATTCCAGTCTGGATTTTAGTCCCTATGGGAACGCAAACACAAAAGCGCACACCTTACAGTTCCTCTTCAGAGAACAGACTGTTGGACTAGATGGGCCACAGATCCAGTCCAGTGGGGGGATTTCTTATGTTCTTAAAGTGGAGTTGCTAACTTTTTGTAAGAAGTACCACTGGAACTGTGGAACCTTCTCATCTGTGTGATGCATCAGGAATGAACACAGTCAGTGCTGTTTAACACATCACATACTTTTTTTCCTCAAAGGCCGCATCCCCACGACGTCGTTATCTCGAATTCAAAACGTTTTGAGTTCGGGCAGTTTAGACGGCACTTCGGCTTAATACGGTATTTCCGTGTTAAACGACGTTATCCCGATTTGAAATAAATCCTGATCTCAACAGGTCTCACTCCGGAACATGCCCTTGATACGTGTTTAATTTTTTACTGAGTGGACAGTATCGTTCCGGGATAAGATTCCGTATTAAGGCTGTCCCGCCCCCACTCGCACTGTAACCAATGGGCTCTCCGTATTGTAGGCACGTCATGTTTAGGATTCCCTTCAAAGAGTGATTTCATTGAAAGAATCCAGCCACTACCTCCAAAGATACACTGTAGCAATGTCGATAAATAACAGTTTCACTTTTGCGCAGTTCTGAACTTTTGAACTTTCAAAAGGAAAGTCCCCAGGCAGGGAACTTTCCCTGCCCACTCTCCCCGCTCTCCGAGTTCCCTCCCGGCCACGGGGGGAAGAGCGAGCGAGGAGCCCCCTTCGCCCTCCCGGCGGTGGGCACGCTGAGCCCGCCCGCCCGCCCTCTTGTCCACCCCTTGGCTCTCCTCCTCTTCCAGCCAGCGGCGGCCGCGGCTCTGCGGGGCAAAGTGGCGGCAAAGTGGGGAAAAGGGGAAAAGCGGCGGCGGAGCCCCAGGGCGAAGCCGCCAGCGCCGCAGCGCCTGGATGGATGGATGGATGCCACCGCTGCCGCCTCCGCCGCTGGCTGCTCTTCCCTCGGCACGAGGCTGGAAGAGGAGAGCCGAGGGGTGGGCGAGAGGGCAGGCGGGCTCAGCGTGCCCACTGCGGGGAGGGCAAAGGGGGCTCCTGGATGGATGGATGGATGGATGGATGGATGGATGGATGGATGGATGCCACCGCTGCCGCCTCCGCCGCCGGCTGCTCTTCCCTCGGCGCGAGGCTGGAAGAGGAGGAGAGCCGAGGGGCGGGCGAGAGGGCAGGCGGGCTCAGCGTGCCCACTGCGGGGAGGGCGAAGGGGGCTCCTGGATGGATGGATGGATGGATGGATGGATGGATGGATGGATGGATGGATGGATGGAGTGGCGGGCGCTGCGAGCGCGCTCCGGGCGGCGGCGGCGGGCAACAAGGAGCGCCAGGATGGATGGATGGTTGCTGCTGCTGCTGCTGCTAGGAAGGGGGAGGGGAGAGAACGGGCCGGATCGGACAGGGAATCCCCAGCGGAGCATGGATGACGCAAAGGGAAGGGAGGGTGGGATCCTGGGACGGAACACCAATCACAAGAGAGGGGGTGGGCAATGGCGGGAGGACAGGGCTGCCGTCTGGACTCCCAGGATTGATTCCGCATTAAGGCTGCAGTCAGAATGCCCTCGGAACCGGATCAACTTGCAAGTCGTGTGGACAGCTTTGTTCCATTTCTTTTATTTCGAATTCTTTAAACCGATATAACGCATGCCGTGAAGACGCGGCCAAAGAGTACTTCCAAAATGCCATTTTTGTAGGAGTTGAGCTAATAATTTATAATTTTGCCAAATCACAGACCTGCATCAGTTACAAGGTGAATACTGAATTGTTAAATGGCTTGACAATTCAAAGTGGTAACTTCCTTCACATCAGTTTTTTAGCAGAGCACAATTTCAAAGGAAAGGAGTAAAGATAGAAACCAGTATTTAAGGGATGGGAATACCATGAAAGAAGATGTCCCACAGTAATAAATGAAGCCATAAAACTAAATTACTGTACTGTTCAGACTAGTAGGAGAATTATTCAGTGAGACATGTTGATTATAACAGATTTACTAGGATTCTCTACCAAAGCAGGAAGGAGGCTATGAACTCCATTAAAAAAATATTATTTAAGGATCTTTTTTTATTGTAATCAAGCTATAGAGCCTTTTTGCACTTCGGTATGTAGGGATCTCCAGGAGATGCATGCAGCATCTCCATTCCCTGAAATACTAACTATTCAAGGGACATCTGCATACATGCAGCAGTTCTCACGGAGCATGTAGAGCAGTTTTATACTCCCTGCTGCCCAGTGCGACTCTTTCTGGACTTTTCCCTGCTGGGAAAGGTTTGAAGTGAGCCTGGGAAGGAAGAGCACAATCAAGGTTAGCACTGCATCATCCTGCCATCCTGTCACCATGGCAATGTGGGCATTTTGGTCCCATTGCCGTGGTTCAGCGGATTCGCCACTCACCGGCGCTAAGCGAAGCACCGCCAAGGTAAGGGGCCAGAACCAGCATCCAAAATGTAGATTCTGGAACTATTCTCCATCTTTGCTTTCTAGGGAGATTCTTCCCCAGAAGCAAAGGTGTAAATTCGCCCACAGAGTCCTATGTGCAACATCACCACATCACCAACATCGCTGCAAAGAAGTGTTATTAATTTGTGTCTTTATTCTCTTTCTACATAATATCAAGGTGATGCTCAAAGAATTGCAGATATTGATTCAAAGCAGAAATGAATAATAAAGCCTCTCTCTCGGACATCCCACTGGAACCTCACTTCCCTTATTTCTTTATCAAGAAAGAAAATTCATCAGCTACATCCAGTAAAGTTAAATGTCATGGTGTGGTCTTTATTATTTGTTAAGGACTTGAGGAATCCCCTGAATTTTTTTTGCTTGTGCTTTTGAAACTCTGGCTTTTCTTGGGAAACTTCCAGTTGCTTAATGGGAAGAGGAACTATAGATTTCTTGAGTTTCATCTCCACTGCGTGGTCAATACACTTTTGACAGGCACCCAGACTGTCCGGTCTCCATGGCGTCTTCCACAGACATGTGGGATTTCCTGAGAGGCTCAATGTTCACAGCAAGCGTCTTTCAAGTTTCTACCTCATGCACCAATACAAGCCCCCATCTGGGTAAAATGGTCTACATTTACACAAGGGGGCTGCTCTGCCTAGGCAATGAGGGCAGGTTGCCCTCTGTACACAGCTGCAGAAGGTGGAACATGTATCCTCCCTAGCAGCAATGGAGCCAGGATGCCATTTCATGGATTCTGGATGACAGGTATATCCATGGCTACTAGAACAGATGCCAGGATACATCTTCCAGGCTGGGGGAACAGGCAGGATGCCTCTAAGGCCATTTGCAGGAATTCAAGAGCAACTGAAGGTTTTACCTTTGTCTTCTATTTGAGATGCCCCCCCAAAATTGGTGGGCCACTGTGTGAGTTGGGATGATGGACTAGACGGGCTGCGGTCTGATCCAGCAGGGCTCCTCTGATGTTCCTCGGAGGCAGCAAACAGGCTAGAGCTTGTCCCCATCCCCCAGGCATCTTCACCAGCTTCCATAGGGCAGCAGCTAAAATCTCATGATGATGACACATCAGTGCTCTTATCGTCATTTCCTCCATAATCAGTACCCGTTTTTAAAACCAGTAGTCAGTTCTTTATTAATGGGTGTCAAAAGCTGCACCAGAAATATCATTACTCTTAATTTTTTGGGTTGTAGAGCATACAGAAAGGGAATTTCATCCTTTCCAGACCCACCTCTAAACAGTTTATGGAGTATCCCATATTCTAAAAAACAGAAAATGAAGGCGTGATGGAAATCCATAAGTCTGTATCCTCATCTGTTGGTCCAGAGGAACAATAGCCTTGAACTCTTGCTCCCTGGTGGTAGGATGAAGAAGATTAAGTCCTGAGTCCTGTGTTTTTCAAAATTCATGAACCACTTAATTGACAATAATTAGCATTAATCTTTTAAGAGCAAAGTACTTGGGTTAAACCAGAGATATCCAATAGCAGCAGGAGAAACAGGAGCAGCAGCAGAAGAAATCGGAAATTAGGCTTATAAGAAATTTGAGGAAAGTGAAGAGTGCTTATTTGAAGCTTTCTGATCCTTTGCCTTCACAAGTGTGTTTAGCCAAGCAAAAAAAGAGGTAAATAGATTTTGTACTTGAAAATACTTTATTCCCAGCACTTTCTCAGCCTGCAGACTGGGGAGAAAAGCTGTTGTGTTTCTTGTGTGTCATAATAGCTTCTCCTTGCCTATTATTTGTGGTGTGATGTGACAACAGTTACCATAAAGTCTGAAGGCAACCCTTGCTGCTAAGAGAAGGCACCTACACATTACCAACCATCACTTGCATAGGTTTTAAATATGCTAATTTAGAAATAGCACCTTCACTATAAAGAAATGTGTGGTTGTCCCTCACATAAAACTGTGGTTTTGTTCCCACAGACCACCATGTAATATAAAGCTATATGCAAGTCTTATGAATGTTGGGGTTTGGGTGGAACTGTGCAGACCCAGCCTACTATCAGAAGTCAACAGACCTGCAGAACAGGGACCCAATCTACCTGGACTGGGCAAGACAGGTAAATGCAGAAATGGTAGGGGCTCCTATAGACATTGCCAATGTGTAGAAGGGAGGGTCATAGCAGGCTTGCTGGTTTGGTATACCAGGTAGTGCGGAATTGCCCTATGAATCTTTGGTAGTCAGGGAGAGGAACCACCAAAGCTGGAATGGGTACTAGAATGGATGCCTAGGTAGCTCCTCCATGCTGGAGAGAGAGTCAGGATGACTCTCAAGGCCAGCTGGTGGGATTCAAGGCCCTTTTTGCAGTTACTTCAGGTAATCCATATTAACTTAGATCCGGATCAAACAGGCACAGACATCTGCTTTGAACAGGCTTTAAATGTGTGTTAAAAAGTGCTAGCATGGATGTAGACCACATATCTGATCAGGATCTACTCTGCTTCTGTGTAGACAATGTGTTCTTAGCAGCTCCTTAATCAGGACTGCCATGTAGATGATGCATTCTTAGGCCATGGTCAGACGAGTCCCAATCAGGTTGGCCTATTAATGAATTTGAACTGAATTTGTACCAGTGCTGGTCAGACATGGATCGATAGAGGCCGTCCCCTCCTTGGGCTGAGTTGGTCACACATTTCTGCAGAGTTTGACCTGGCGTTCCTCCGTGGAGCCCTTGGCTCCCCACCCCTCTTGCTAGATAACATCTATCCCGTTTCCTACTGGATGACGTTCATGTTACTCAAGAGAGTCAAAGGTGTGTGTTTGCAGGTTTTAAAACTCTGCTCCCCCACCTCCACATACACACTTCCTTTTTTATGTGCTTCTCTTCTCCGTGCATTTAATTTTTTAAAAAATAATAAAAATAAGTTTGTGTAAAAATGCTAGAGAGAGGAAACATACCCCTAAATTGAGGAGAGGGGGAAGTGCCTCACAAACTCCAAGCATGGAGATTGGCCAAAGGGGAGGTTCCTCACAAACTCCAAGCATGGAGATTGGCCAAAGGGGAGGTTCCTCACAAACTCTGCGTGTGCCAATTTGTCAAAGGAAATACTGGGTGCACTGGAATTTCAGGCTGGCCTTAGTCCGTGTCAGTGCTGTTTAAAGAGGACTACATTTTAGGACGGCCTAAAGTCTGTAGGCTGGCTTGGAATTCATAATAGCTTAAAATAATGTGACTCACACCTCCTGCCAGACAACTCAGGTCATCCTAAAACTCATGTGTAACCAGGTCCTTAGTAGCTTCTTGATCCAGATTAACAAGCAAGTGCAGAAAGGACCTAAGATATATACAGAAATGGAGTAAGGATGAGTAGGACAAAAGCTTTTGTGCGGCACAGGGATAAATGGGAATATTTTGGTTCCAGGTTTCCCACCGAATAGCTGAGGTGCATATTGGGAAAGGAAAAATATTTGATTTTCTATCTCCTTGAGCATTTCTTTCTGGCATGCTACAGTTCTCATCATGCATGCTTTTGGAGAGTTCCCAGGAAACACTACGTAAAAAGAAGAATTCAGTGCTAGACCACACTGCCATTCCTTCTTAAGAATTTTAATTGGCTCTCCTTAAAATATGACACATTATGATATCAAATCAATGTTTTCATTTAGAATTTTCAGCCACAGCAGTATTTTGTACGAAACCGAACAACTTGAGATGCCAATGCATACATATTTTGGCCAGCCCCAGAAGTATAAAAAATCAGGTAACGTACATCTAACAGGGAAACTAAAAGATCAGCTTACTATTACAAAGACAGCATTTCCCTATTCCAGGACATAATCCAGAATAAGGCTCAGTGCAAAATGGTCCTTGAATTAGACACAAAATAGGATCTTAGGGTGTCCCTAGAAGCATTTTAGTAAACAGGTCCACAGTACCTTCCAGTTCTGTTGCAGTAATGCCAGGATTCGCAAAGAAGATGGTGGCATCCGGACATGCACCTGGACACACAGGTAAGTCTCTGCGCCGTGTGGGACTAAGTCTGGTGTGTACTAGCATTCCCAAGTGCGGATGCTAGTAGACATTAGTAGGAAACGCACTTTTCCTGTCCAGTGGACAGGAAGCCAAGTGCAGGAACACCCCAGAGCTGAAGTGGCTCCTTACTGTTTTTGCCTAATCTGAGCAAAAGAAGAAAATATGAGGCCGCATCCTCATTATAAGCTTAATCCGGTTTCCCTAAACCGAAATAATAGAACTGGATGCAAACGCGTATTTGCCTGTTCCCATTACTTTAAACTTAATCAGATCAGATCCGGATTCTGAGGATTGTAGGTGGCGTACATGACTCAAGTGGCTACTTTCTAAAAGCTGCTTTTCAGGGCTGCCCTGCCCTCTTCCTCCTGGCGTGAATGTGCCACCCATAAGGGACCCCTTCACCGAGCCTGGCTGGGTGGCTGCCGCTTGCCTGGATGGAGGAAAGCTGGCAGCAGGCAGCTAGCGATTCTCCCCATTGCCCAGGGCACACAGTAGCAGCGGCAACTCAAGCAAGGGGGCTTTAAACATTCACACATCTCCCAGATCCTGCCCTGCTTTCCTTTCCCCTTTAAAGGCCAGAACTCCAAAGAGCTAGAATTGCGCAAAATTACAACATTGTTATCAGGTGTGAAGTGGCTAGATTGCTACAGTGTAGCGGCTGCTGTGAAGGTTGGATTTTTACACTGACATCACTGTCTTTGGAAGCAAGCTATTGGGGGAGGGAAACCCTAAACATGGATTCTCATCCCTTAAAACGGTAGGGTCCCCACAGTAAAGAATGTAACACGTGTCAAGCGCACGATCCGGAGTGAGACCTGTTGAAATGAGGGTTAACATTTACAATGCTTTGGGGCGATTTAACACAGGGAAAGCGTGTTCAGCCAAACTGACGTGGGGTCTGTGAGGATTGAAAACGGTTTGAAAACTGATCTAAGCTTGTAATGGGGATGTGACCTGAGTCTCTTTGCTGATGTGTTCTCTCATTCTGAATGTGGACTGAAGCTGGATTAAAACTTAGGTGCACATGGACCCTTGGTTGGGAGACCACAGGAAATAACAGGAGTCAAATATGGTTCAGTGGCAACTTTACCTTTACTTTATTTAAGACAGTGGCAGTAAATCCCACATTTTCAAGATGACCCTGTTTATATGAACTGTGCTGTGACTATTTTTGCTAACATCTCTGTTTTTGCCAAAATCTCACCCTCTCCACTCCACCCTTTGTTGGATGCAGTTTTCAGTGGGGATTCCCACTCGATTCCAGAGAGGGAAAAGGGAGGAAAACACCCAAAACTAAGTAGAAGACAGAGGTCCTTTTTGCACACAACTGCAGTTGGAAAGTATCCCACTGCAGCTAAGTTCAACGATAGTAGCTGGTGTTTGCACACTGTCCCAAACTTACCTTGTGGCCCTCAAAGTCACCATAGCAACAGCTGCAGCAACCTCTGCCATGAACCAGGTGATTCCTATGGTGACTGTGATGCGGCACATGACTGCGCAGCAGAGATACACCAGCCTGCCCCCATGCAGCATCTGCAGAAGGGCAGTCATGCACACCCTGGGCTGCTGTGGGATGAAAGCAGCACCATGGTGTGCGGACGCAACATCCCAGAATGTACTGGGCTGTCCTGATCTTCCAAATGCAAAAAGGCCAATAGATAGGCATAAAACTTGCATATATTAACATAGAAGCAATAACTATGATTCTAGTCTTTCAATAATTTCAATAATTTAAAATTTCTCATGAGTACTTAATTTCATCAGTAAGCATTAAATAATAACCATACGACACTTGCAAATAGTGTTTACATCCATCGCAGACAACAAGGCCCCATTTCGACAGGTCAAAAAAATTAGTTTAGAGGCTGGCTTCATACTTCTTTGTGCCAACAGTAATTTCAGATACTGTACTTTTTGTGGTCCTCAAAGTCACCACTACAATGAAAGCAAGCTAAAACTGTACCATTTTCTTCCGCTTGAGATGCCCAGAAACAAGCTAAAAGCGTACTATTTTCATGTGGATTAAAGAGTTCTCAGTCCTGGGGTGATTTCGCACTTCCCTTCCTTCCCGGGAAAAGAGTGTAATCACCCAAAGTTGACTAGCACTTGCACTTGCGAGCACTAGGGACTTACAGCCTAAGCCCTAAGCCCCGCACAATCGACTACTCACCTGTGACCGATTCCAGGGCTGGTCCTCTTCTGGGTGCCGCCATTTTGTTTGCAGTGCCCTCCATGACTGTGCATGCGTCAGCACCTTTGCTATGATGATGCTGACACTCTGCACACGTGCAGTCGCGTCTATGGTCGTCCCAGGTGCCAGCGAGCTTGCATGGCACCTCAGACAACCCCGGAGCACCAGAAGAAGTGCAGATGCTCACCACTAGACGCTTCTAGTACGTCTCTGGGTAAGGTTAGTAAAGTAAATAATTAGGGAACTTCTGGGCAGGCAGGGGGCACTTGGAGGCTGTAGCACCCTCCTCCAAGTACAGATGCCCTTCCCCAGAAGTTCCCTAATTATTCACTACCAGCCTAAGTGCAAAAAGGCCCCTCTTCAGAGAGTTAGCCCTTTTTATTTTGGAAAGTGGGAACAAGTTACAAGTGTGGTTTCCTGGATTTGATTAAAAAGCCTAAATCATTCATCCACCTAACTGTACACGTGATTTGTGTATCTGTTTACTCTGCACTCCATGAGTCGCTTATTGTGAACAAAGCAAAACTTCAAGACCTCTCCTCTTTCCCCTTCTATTAGAATTCTGCAGATTTCTTCAATTAAAGGATGCCCTATAAAGTAGGGCACACTCTAGTGCAGTGATGGGCAACCTTTTGAGCTTGGTGTGTCAAAATTCACCAAAAAACCAAGCAAAACTCGGGTGATGTGTCACTTCGAGAAACCCCCCCCCCCATAATTTTGTGACATTTGGCCCCAGAGGTCACCGGGGCGGGGCCCTAGAGTTCACCGTTTGAGCAGCAAGGGAAGTAGCGCGGGGGGGGAGCGCATGCAGCTTCCATGATATGGTAGCACAGTGAAAGGCAGATGGGTGGCGCTCTGTGGGGAACCAGGAGGGGAGAAGGAGGCAGGGAAGGGAAAATGGTGAGGGTGGTGTGTGGGGGGGGGGGAAGGAAGGCACGAGGGAGAGGAAGGCAGAGAGGGAGGCTTTGCTGACCTTACGGCTGTGGGGGGAGACAGCCACGCATGGCCTTGTTAGCAGCGGCAGTGGTAAGAGGGGTTAAGGGAGGTAGATGGGGGATGGAGATGCAGGGGGACATGGAGATGCAGGTTGGGGAGAGGGGGACAGGTGAGGGGGATGCTAGCATAGGCTTTAGGGCTGAGGGGCGCAGGGGCTTCCTAGCAGCAGTGGGGGAAGGGGAGCCTACCTTCCTCCTTTGCAGCAGGGTCAAAAAGAACAGTGGGGCTGACCAAGCCCCTGTTAAAGTTTGAGGGAGGAGGAGCTGAGACTGTATGTTACCAGGAGGGCCGGATCAGCCACGCTTTGCCTCTGGCCCCATGTATGCAGCTGCGTGTCATCGAAAACGGCTACACGTGTCAATGCTGACACGCGTGTCATAGGTGAGCCATCACTGCTCTAGTGGCCAGTTATTAAAAGGTTCACATTTTGCATGGAGGGGGAATCTTACTCATAAGGTATGAAGAATGAAGCCTCTCTTTCCCTTTCTACAGCTGCTCCCCCCTACTCCACTGATTCAGGATTAAGGCTGGTGGGAAATGATAAACCCTTTATGCTTTAAACCTTCACCCTAGCTTGAGTTGGTTGAGAAACACAGGGTGATTTACTAGGGATTAGCAGATCAGGGTTCAGGAATGTAAAGAGGTTTATGTTTGTGGATTTCAGAGTAAATTTGTTTCAGGCTTATGGTTATTCAGTTAAAGTGGTCCGCATCCTTCTCCAACACTCACAGCTTGCTAGTATTTCATGACACACACACAAAATCACTTTCTTCTTATCCTTCCTTTTGCCAAATGATAGAACCAGTTCGGATCATCTGGTTTAAGAACACAAGAGCATAAAAGGAGCCTTACTGGATCGGGCCACAGCCTATCTAGTCCAGCATCCTGTCTCACACAGTGGCCTACCAATTGCTTCAGGGCAACTCAAGCAGAAGACAAGGGCAAGCCCTTCACCTGCCCTCAAATCCCTGCAAATGTTCTTTAGAAGCATCCCACCTGTCCCTCCAACCTGATTGCAGTGCAGGTATCCATTCTAGATAAGAACATAGGAGGAACCCTGCTGGATCAGGCTGCAGCCCATCTAGTCCAGCATTCTGTCTCATACAACAACCTGCCAATTACTTCTTAGCAAACCCTTCACCTGCTCTGGTCTTGCATCTCAGATCCAAAGACTGCATTCCTAAGATGGAGAATTGTAGCTCCTGGCTGCTTAGTCAAGCCGCAAAGGAAAAGCATGGTGTCTTTATTCCACATGTTCTCCTTCCTTCCAAACTTGAAGGCCAGGTTGCAATTTGGCCGTAATTTGGGAGGTACATGAAATTACCCTAGAAGTTGGCTATGTTCTGCCCCTCCCAAAATAAAGCTGATTTAGCCTTCCTGGCTTTCATTTTGCATACCAACACATGGTTCAGGGAACATGGAGTCTATTTGCTTTTAACTGAGTGGAATGGTGTAACTTTATCATTCCAATGCAGTTAAGATTGACTATGGGGGGACGCATCCACACTGCAGCGCTGGTGCAGCGCCTGATAGGAACACCAGTGCTTGTAGTGTGGATGGTCCAGCCCAGACCGTCCTGATCACTATGGCAACAGCAGCAACAACATATGCCGCATGCTAGGCTGTTACCATGGTGATCGCAGTTTGGTGCTCAAGAGAGTGTAAATGCTGCATTCAGGAGCTCATCTTCTGCAAACAGGTCCATGAAGAACAAGAAGAATTGGCTTTTCTACCCCACTTTTCTCACCCATTCAAGGGGACTGAAAGCAGCTGACAAAGCTTCTGTTCTTCTCCCCACAACAGAACACGCTGTGAGGTAGGTAGGGCTGTGAAAGCTCAGAAGAGAGCTGTGACTAGCCGAGGGTCACCCAGCTGGCTTTGTGGAGGAGTGCAGAATCGAACCTGGTATTCCCAGATAAGAGTCCGGATCCTTGACCACTCAAGCAAACTGACTCACCTCAGTACCTCAGTTCATATTCCCAGACGACGCTTTCATCTGTGTTTTCCTGTAAGTGTTTACATATAGCTACAAACAGTAAATCTGGGGGGGGGGTGCTCTGTGAAAAGAAAGGGTAGGCTTTATACTTCCCATGTAAATCTCTGTTCTGAGTACTGCCAACTGAATTTTTCAAATTGGCAGTAGATTCATCCCTAAAAAGCAGTAAAAGTGCTAAACTCTTGTAACCAAAATTTGTTATTTTCCTTTTGGGTATTGAATATTGTTATATTGATGCAACAGATTTATTTGTGGTTTGTTTTACATTCAGTTGAAATAAAGGGAAATAAAAATTAAAAGGCCTAAACATATGTGCCAAAAAGCTTTAAAAGGCACTGAGAAATATCAATTCTAAATCCCAGAAAATAACATATTATGATGCATTACAATCACTTACCAGTACCATGATATTTGTTCAAGATCTGTTCTATTTGCTCATGGGATTAATGCACATTTATCAGATCCCCCTTGTCAAATCTTTCCCTCTTCCCTATTATGGCTCCAGGGCAGAGGGATCCCTTAAAGTTATTTAAAGGAATTATATTAATTAATTTATTTGAAATTTTGCCTGGCCAACATTACTTTAGGCCACAATGAAGGAGATGAGTGGAGACTGAGGCCCTGCCCTGATGGGAGAGATATAACAGAATCATGTTTGTGCAACCCCTACATAACCCCATTAATTCAGGAAAACCCAACTCTGGTCACGAGTTTTCCCTGAAATAGCACTATAATGTACCTTATGGATGGGGCCGCCCTTTTTGCTGTGGCCACCAACCAAAAAGGATGGCTGCACAGGGCAGTAGTGGTGATTGTACACTTCCAGACATTTTCATGCCATCAAAAATACCCAGATGCGTGTGTCACTATATCATGTGCACAGTTTCTTCAACAAGTGATTATTCTCGAGGGGCTTTTTTCTGGAATATGGAATATTCCGCTGGTTTCTGGTGACAGTCTGATATTTCATTTGGCCAATCAGACAATGCAGGAAGAATTATTCCAACGCATTTTCAGACTATGAAAGGGCGTTCTGAACTAGACTGACCATTCGCTCAGCAAGCCCCCAGTTAAGAGTTTTCTTCAGAATACAGCCTTGTTTAGGACTGGATGGTTGAAGGGACAGATTAGGCAGAAATCAGCAAACCGACATATTTGACTGTAGAAAAAAAATTCATTTAAAAAAAAATTATAGACTTTGTAAAAAAGGAGAAAATGGTAGCAGTAGAATCCAAATAATACTTTATCAGTACTAATATTAATACTAAAAGAGGAGAGAATCAGACACAATTAGGATCACAGGGAATTTTTTTAATTGCTAAGGAAGCAACCTGAAGTAACTTTTAGATTAATTATCATGTACTATCATTTTTTAAATATTTCTTTTATGTATCTATATTCTTCTTCTGTATTTTCCTCTGCTTTTCTGTTCCTCCTGTGAATTTATTGTTGTATATGCTTTTTAAAATTAGAGCTAAAATAGAGCTAAATAAAGTAAAATGGCATTAAATACAAAGAAGGATTGCAAAATAGGAATGTGCACGAACGTTTTTCGTGTTTTATTCAAATCGAATCAAGTGCAAGAAAATTCACATTTGAATAGAGCCCCTCTATTTGAATCTGATTTAAATTTCTGCTGCCAGTCAAACCTACGAAGCCTCTATGAATCTGCTCTGAACGTGCCAAATCCACTCTGAATTCACTTCAGATCTGCTCCAAATCCATTCTGAATCCGCTCTGCGTCCACTGCATATGTGACTGGGCAGCCACTTTTCTGTCTCCTCAGGTTCCCAAATATAACAAAGCTTCAAACGAATGTATAGAAGCATTCAATTTGCCCTCGAATGTCAATCTTTGAATGTAGCCAACATTTGTTTCGAATTAAAATGTTCAAATTTGGTCGAATTCAATTGAATTTCGAATGTGATGAATATTTGTGCACATCCCTAGTGAAAAAGTGCCTACTGTAGTGTAAAAAGCACAACTGACAATTTCTTATTGGGGTTCCATCACTTTTCCCCCTAAATTCTTGCCTTCTTATTCTTTCTACATATCTGCGATGGGATATATATTATATTTATATTAGGTTTTTTCTATAATTATTATTATTATTGTATATTGTATTAGTTGTTATAACATGTAATATATTTTTGATTATTTTTATTTGCTGTACTCTTTGATATAATGATTGAATTTGTATTGTATTTTGTTTTTCCATTTGTTGTGAACCGCCTTGAGCAAATTTTTACATTTGGAAAAGCGGTATATAAATAAAAATGGAAATGGAAATGGAAATGGAAATTTCCCCTCCCAGTACAGATACCATCATTTTAAACATGTTGTGTATTGCTTTAGATTTGTTGAATTTTTAAAGGGCTTTTAATGTATATTCTGTTTTTAATCTGTTGTTTTAACAACTGTTACCCGCCCAGAGACCTTCGGGTATGGGGCGGGATAGAAATGTAAATAATAATAAATAAATATATGTGACAGAAATATGTGTATATGTGTGGCCCTTGGAACAGGCATGCATATTCCTGTTGTTATGAAAATGATGTTTAATCGTGCTCCTTGTGAATTTGAAAATTAAGAGGGTTAGGTTATCTATGCCCCATGAAAAACGTCTGAGACAATATACTTAAGGAATAGGTTTGTTGTTTTCTGTGGGATTCTCATATCCCAAGAATTTGCTCATCCACTCCTCATGTTGCCTTCTATTAACAAGCAGAACAGACTTCCAATTTGTTGACATTTTTGTTTTCATGTTGAAAAATGACCTTGTTTATTTTGATGAACATGGAACAAAAGAATTGACTGTCTAGGCTAATTCTCCACCCTTGGGCTATGAGTAATTAGGATTATGAAAGATGCAGTATTTAGCTCTGGCTCTGAATCATAGCTGATGGTGTTATTGAAATGGCAAGCTTTTTTGCTTTGAGTGAACTAGTACAACTTTGTCCTTTGTCTTCCTTTTGCCTCTGATTGGCCCAAACAAAGATCAACGTTCTCCTCTGTTTAGGATTCAGATACACCCTTGTGTAACATCGGCACTGTATATGTGGACAGTGTCATGATACCGTTTGGACACTAGGTGCCACTGTTCTTAATTGTAGCTAGGTTGAATCAGAGGTTTCCTGCATTTGGAGAAACAACAGAGGGTTCAGACAACAACTTGCATTCACATTGAAAAATGCACAGGAGGGTTCCTCGTTTGGAGGACCTCTACATCAACCCATCTGTTCACACTCATGCTTGGGAGCACATAAGTGGGGCTTTATCCAATTTTGGCATTCTTTATGGTAAGGAGAACATGGACAAACAAAGTAACTTTTAGTTTTGTGTCCCTCAAGGACTTTTTTGCACTTAATGTCCCAGGGAATTTAAGATCAGGGATAGAGGCTGACCATCCCCACCCTCAACCTGCTTTGATCTTACCCTGCAGCAGGATGAATGTGAACACTGCCGTCTGGCAATGTCCACCTTGCTGCAGCAATGGCCATGCTTGAATGGCTGTTGCTATGGCAATTGGGTAACATGGCACATGACTGTCCCCTCCACACACAGTCTTTGCACAGAAGTAAGTAGGAAGGCTGTGTCTGGGGCACTAGGAATGCACTAGGTTCTACAAGTATAGCTATGGAGCAGTTTTTATGCAAAAAGAATGTAAGAGGAGCCCTGCTGGATCAGGCAACAGCCCACCTAGTTCAGTATCCCATCTCACACAATGGCCCACAATTGGTTCTGGGCATCTCAAGCAAAAGACAAAGCATTCATCTGCTCTCAAATTAATGCAAATGGCCTTTAGAAGCATCATGCCTGTCTCTCCTATCTGGAAGAAGAACAAATGGTCACAGCCAGTTTGCCAACCATGATGTGATTTCAGTATCCTAACAGTGGCTGTTGATTGCACATAGCTTAAAGAGTGATCTTTGGTCATCCAGGGAATGGAGAGACAAACACTCAGGTTCTGATGGAGGTTATGTTTCCCACCACAACTCCTGGAAGGAGCAATTTCCTCAAGACCATGAAAGCCCACTTTCAGGGCACCTCTTTCTGCAGAGTCAACAGCAGACCAGCTTTTGTCCTATTATTTTGGCCTGATGTCTACCCAATGGCAACATGGCCTACCTACCTACACACTGCTGCAGCCCCTGATCATCAGCTCCAGCAGGCTTTCCTGCTTGGTGTACCCATATGGCAACAAGGTGGATGAGACCAAGAGGTGGGGAACATCACCTAGAAGTCACTGGGGCCACTGCTACTTGATCCAGCTCAGCAGCACTCTTAAGGGTGGCTGTGAAGGCCATTGTACCCTTGTTATTTCCACCCAGGGACTTGCTGATACCCAACTGCCTGTGGCTTCCTCCTGGTTCCAGCATCCTTGGGCCATTTTGGAACATCAGCATTATAGTAGGGCACCTCCATCCCATACCAAACACAAGCCATTCATGTAGCTTCAGTCTGTGCTGCCAACACAGAAAACAGCAGGTTGAACTCTTTTCTGTGCTAAGAAAGCACACCAATCCATGCTTTATTTGTGCAACCCACGAAGTCCATATTCATGTGTTGATGATGTTTGGGTTCGCAGCAAATAGGTACCAAAATTGAAAATTGACAACTTGTAGAGTGCTTGTTGCTTTCGATATTTTGGTGAGAAATTGCAGGGGGGAAAGGATGGGATGTAATAGTGTAAACACTGAACATAAGAAACGGATTGTTGAATAAGATCAGTGGTCCATCTAGTTCAGGAAGCCTATTGCATGTAGAAGCCCCCCCAAAAGCACATCTTAACCTGCTCACAAGTCCTTTCTGCCCTTACCTCAATCCGTATTAGTGAGATCTGTATTAGCGAGATCCAGATTAGCTAGATCTGGATCATGCACACGCAGAGGCATCCCCATTGAGTGGGCTTTAGAACAGCAAATGTGTACTAAAGAGTTCTAGCACAAATATAGACCACAGAATCTACCCTACTCCTGTGCAATGTGTTCTTAGCAGCTCCTTGATCTGGATTTAAAGTAGGTGCAGAAAGGGCCACACTCTTTCAACAGGAGGAGGCATATCACCTTCCATGCAGAAGAAGTATTAGTATGCATGAACAGATTTGCCCATCATGAACTGGTCCAAGTTCTTTTGGAAGTAGGGATGTATTGAACAGGTTCATTTTTGAACCAGTTGAATTCAAAGCTGGTGGTTTTGCCAGTTCAAATTCAAACTGAAAACCTTGATGGTTCGAGAAAGGAGGGTTGAATCTGAACTGAACTAAAGGGTATTCAAACAGATCAACTGAACTACTCTGGTCAAATTCGTGTGGTTTCAATTTGTTTTCCCCACTCCTTTTTTGCCCTAGAAGGGGGATTGAACCAAATACCCAGCCTGTTTGAAAGGGAAGTTTGAATTCAAACTGAAACAAGGGATGTTTCGAACTTAGGGACTCTCCAATTGCTGAAGGAAAACACCATGTTTTTATCCTTGAACATGCTGGCATTTTTGCGCCCTCCTGGCATGCCATCAGAATGGGTTCCCCTGCTAAAAATATGGCCAATCTATTCAGCCCTGGGCTAGCACATGCCAAGTTAATCAACAGCTAGGCTGCCACAGTGGGGAGCATGCTGGCTTTGCCTAGACAATGCAGGAAATTCTGCACTACATCTAATCTGGCCGGATACTCCTGTGGGGTACTAAAATGGCGTTAGGCCTCTTCACCTCCCCAGATCCATTCAATCAACTGCCAGATTTTAAGCATCAGCTAGAGGCTCCCTAACAGCCTTTCTGCAGCGGCCTTTAGTGAGGATCAGAAAGAGGACAACAGGCCTCTCTTCTCCATGTGCGTGTGGAATATGAGAAGCTCCATCCAGCACTCTGTCTACACAGGATGAAGTCTGATTCAAATCAAGAGGTCCTTGATCTGGATTGCTAGGAGACCTGATTAAACAGGTCTACTGGTATACCTACGAGCCCTGGCTCAGAACTCAGAGGTTGTAGAATGTACACCTTTGTTTTCCTGACTGCTGAGGGACCTGTTTAAGCAGCGCACAAAAGCGCACCACAGAAATGGGTTTCTCAACTGTTCTGAGGCTAGGAACCTTCATACCTAGCCCTTTGGAGCCCAGCCCCAAATCTCATGTGAGTGTCAAAGGTGGTGCATGGAGGCTGATCTGGAACACCATCATCATGCAGACAAGCAAGTCCAGACTCACTGGTTTAGCCTTTCATACAGAAAAGTCTTAAATTACCATGCCAAAATCCTTGCAGTTCTATCTCCGTATCTGTGATGGGAAAACAGAGTGAAATATGTGCAGCTCGCAACTTCACTTCTGGTCCGTTATCTCCTTGCCTTTTGCATCTCTTGCCATAGCCTGCTTGACTAGTTTATTCTTTCCTCGTTCACGTTTTAATTAAAGCCAATTGCTGAATGTTCATAAAGTATACAAGCGCTGTTCTGATGACTGCAGTGAGACGTACAGCCCTGTTTTTTCTGCACGATGAAAGAAGTTTCACCAAATACTACAGCGTCTGGTCTCGTTTTTGTTCTTCGCATTTCGATACAGGCCTTTGTAAGGTCAATGACTCTTTTAAAAGTAAGGAAAACATGGATACGTGCCCAGCTTACATCCTGCTGACTATGCAGTTCTCGGAGGCATGTACAGGACATTGCTAAAAATGAGGGGGGAAAGAGAAAAAAGTCCTGCAATCTATTATGCTGTATTTAATGGTACATTTAAATCCATAAAACTGATCCAAAGCTTTGTAAACCATACAAATATGCTAGATGTTGCTATAGAGCCAGTGCTAATGAAAGAGCTCCAAGTTGCTCATGCTGGCCAACCATCTGTAATCCCATTCAACTTCATGCGGGCAGAATATCAGGAAAAAATACCATTTCTCCCCATGGCGCTTGCCAGAAGTAGAAAGGAGAAGGCTGCGTCAGACTGTGAATCTTTTAAGAATACAAGTACATAAGAAATGACCCAGTGGATCACACCAGTGAGACGTCTTGCCCGGCAACCGCCTCTCGCTGTGGCTAACCAGCTGCAGAACCCCAACGCGGCTGATAGCCTTCATTAGTCTTGACTTCCCTTTATTTGTTCTCTGACCTTTTTTGCACTTGCTTGGTAATCCAGATCAAGGAGCCTCACAGTCCACATCATCTGCATGGAACTAGTGGTAATCCAGGTCAGGGGCAATTTTGCTCTTCCTTCCTGTCCCACGGACGATAAACTAACCTTGACTTGCGAGCACTAGTTAATGACAGCCCACCCCACACGCGATCACTCACTCACCTGTGTTCAGTCACTGGGCTGCTCCTCTTCTGGGCAGCACCATCTTCAGTGTGGCACCCTCCACAACTGCGCATGCGTCAGCACCATTGCTATGGTGACGCTGATGTTCTGTGCAGTTGCAGTCACATCAGGAGGCTAACAGAGCTGGTTTCAGTTTTATACTATATTGGTATGTTTCCCTATTAACGAAAGCCATTACTACAGTAATAAAAATGTGCTGGGAATACTCAGAAAGTTGGATTTCTCCTTCCCCCACAAAAACATTTATCTAGCATGGAGAGAGCTTAAATGACATTTGTGTATAAACTCCCACCAAGCAGACATTTGCAAGAATAAACCAGTGTCATCCAGTTTGGCTTGACTAGGCATTTTATTGGTTTATAACCATCAGCTATCCCAAACAAGAATCTTTATTAGGGAAAACTTAAGAGGTTTTTTATGAAGGCAATTTAATAAAGAAGACAGAAAGTGGAAAATTTTAAAAGAATTGCTGTTCACTTATTCCTGTCAGAAGTCAAGATTTCATTTAGAAGTGGATAAATATAGAACTTTCTTTTAGCATTTTTTTTTTAAAAAGAGCACTTTCATTTTTAGTAATAGGGAATACACTGCCACCCCAGCTGGTCTAAAATGCTGATTATTCTTGGGTCGTTAATTCTACAGTAATATGTATTTTAGGATACAGCTAGAACATTGTCTCCCCATCCACCAGTAGACAAAACACGCCCTTTTTGCAATCAGTGGTTTGTCTTCCAAATGGGGATGGAAGAAAACTGAAGTTCAAAAACTTCACATATATGAATTGATGGGAACCTATTAAGGCATTTTCTGATGATTCCCTGTTGAATTCATTCAGTTTTGGAGATCTAGGTGCATCAAAAAATCAAGCTCCTAATTAACTGATGGTTGGTTGGACGGACGGACGGACGGACGGACGGACGGACGGACGGACGGACGGATGGATGGATGGATGGATGGATGGATGGATGGATGGAAGGAAGGAAAATGTTATGATAGGTATGAGGGACAGTGATACATGAGAGGGTCTTTTCTGTGGTGACCCCAGACTTTGGAACAGCCTCCCTCTGGAAGCGTGCCAGACACCAGTGCTATCACATTTTCAGCATGCAGTTAAAACATACCTCTTCATCCAGACTTCGATGTTTAACTTCCTCTGAGTGTTGTCTTGTCAACAAGACAGGGAGGGACAGATGGTTATATTTTAAGTATGTTTTAGTTTGTGGGGTTTATCTTTGTATTGTCATGACTTTTGGATGAAGAGTGGAAATAAATACAGGAATAAATGAATGAGTGAATGAACAAAGCAACAAACAAATGAACGAATGAATGAATAAAAGCAGATAAACTTTGGAATTCATGGTGTTGGCTATCAGTTTGGATGGATGGTTCCAAAAACATTTAAATTGATTCATGGAAGTCAGGGCTATGAATGGTCATTTGCCTTGATGGCATTATGTCTGCTTCTAGTAATGGTGTCCCTCCAAATGCCAGCTGCTGGGAGACTCCAGAGCAAGCTGTCTGCTCGTGTCCTGCTGTGAAGCTTGACTGGAAGGGCCATGGGTCTGATCCAGTGGGGCATGTCTTAAGAACATAAGAGGAGCACTGCTGAATCAGGCCACAGCCCATCTAGTCTGACAGTCTGAGCCTTTCCACACTTTCACTGGTGGGGAAGTCCAGATATGCTCCAACATGGGGCATACGCACTGTGCAGTGCCGCTTCTATCATAGAAGTGGCTCCACACATGCCAGACTGTCCCCTGGCCGTATAGTTGAGCAGCACAAAAATGTGCTGTACTACTATACTAGCCACTGGGCTAGCACAGCCCAGCACGCTCTGTTTGTACCTTTTCAGATGGCACAGTCACAGTTGCTTCCAGGTCACCTGATCACTACAGCAATGGCACTGCGCATGCCCACTGCCATGGCTCACCGATCCCAGGGAAGTACTGGATGAGTCTGGAACGTATCTAGCGACCCAAAGTATGGACACCAGATCCATACCTCATCTTCACTTCCAGTGCTCTGTCTCACACAGTGGCCAACCAATTGCTTCTGGGCATCTCAAGCCCTTGAATCCCTGCAAATGGCCTTTAGAAACATGCTGCCTGCCTGCCCAGCCTGGGGGCAGTACCTAGGCAGTCATTCTAGGAGCCACTCTTATGTTCTTAGTATATCTAGTGTACTGAATGTTTCTGAAATGCATTGCATGTGTATTGAATACTGTTATTCTACTCAGCAATAAAATTAAAATTAAATTACTCTAAACTATGCACTTAATTTTCCTGTTACAATCTCTCCCACCTCAACCTACCGTCAAGGCCTGCCTTCATAGTTTTGAGGCATGTATCAACGAATAACAGATGATCACTAAAACAAGAAATCAAAGTGATGAAATCTTACATATGGTCTAAACTGCCAGAGCCAGGTTTGAGTCAGATAATAGGCGGGGATCTTTTACAAGTGTATGCAAAAAAAATTCTTAGATTAAAAAAAAAAGTAAAAGAAGAAGATAAAATAAATTCCAGTATTGAAAGAGACAGAAAAGTCTATCTTAATTATTCCCAGGGCGTTTCCACACTTAGCTTCCTGTCCGTTGGATGGGAAAAATAGACTAACATGTACTAGGATTCATCCTTGGGAACATGTCAGCCTAAGCCCCACATGTCCAGAAACTTACCTTGATCTGAGCATGTGTCTGATCAACAGCAGGGTGCCATTGGGCCTGGTCACACAGGAGTTTGATTCAGACAATTTTAAGCTATTACAAATTGCAAGCCGGGCTAAAGCCATTATTCCGTCCTAAAATGTAGTCCTCTTTAAATAGCACTGACAGGGACTGAAGCCGGCCTGGAATTCGAGTCCAGTTTCCACTTCCTCATGTGTGGGTGGTAGGATGGCCTAAAGGAGGCTGAGCTGTGCAGGGATGGGTGGTGCCCAGTATTTCCTTTGGCCAATCGGCACATGCAGAGTTTGTGAGGCACCTCCCCTTCGGCCAATCAGCATGCACAGACTTCATGAGGCACTTTCCCTTCTCAATTTAAGTGTATGATTCCTCTCTCTAGCATTTTTACACAAATTTATTTTTATTATGTTTTTTTAAAAAATAATTGCAAGGAGAAGAGAAGCACATAAAAAAGGAAGGGTGTGTGTGGAGGTGGAGGAGCAGGTTTTAAAGAGAACTGCAAATACACACCTTTGCTTCCCTTGGAAGACACGAATGGCATCCAACTGGAAGCTAGGTAGAAGTGATATAGCAAGAGGAGTGGGGAGCCAAGGGCTCCATGGAGGAACACTGTAGAAACGTGTGACCAATGCAGCCAAAAGAGGGGTCAGCTTCTATTGATCCACATCTGACCAACATGGGTACAAATTCAATCGGATTTATTAATAGGCTGACCTGATTGGACTCGTGTGACCAGGGCCATCTTGATCACAGAGCCTGGTGTGACACAGGCTGGCACCAGCACCACAGTGAATATGATGCTCCACACTTGCAGTCGCATTTAGGGTCATCTGAAGAGTCAGTGCACTTGTGCAGCACCTCAAGTGACCCCTCGCACCGGAAATGGTGCAAATGGTGCAGCGCTGGATGCAACAGGTAAGCTTTGGGTACATGTTGGTTTGCGTGTGATGAAGGAATCCATACACCAACACTAGCTGACGATTGGTCAACATCTGGTAAGGCAGGAAGCCTTTCTGGATTGCAAACGCCTCCTGCAAGTGCAGATGCACCTGCCCAGATGTTGACCTATTGTGAACTAAGGGATCAAGTAGAAATTGGCCTATAATATCACTTTGGACTGCTAATGCAACAGAGGCCAGTTGATTGATTGAAAGGCTTCAAGTTTCCACTTTGATCTGCTGTCAATTTAAGCATATAACTATGCTATCTACTTTGGCCTTCAATCTGCTTTGTTCTCTCTCGCAAACAAACACAAGCACAAGCACACACAAGCATCCATGGGTTGGCAACATCACTGTTTTTCTTCTTCAATTTACAGGTGGACATAGTTCAGGAGAAAATCAATATTTGATGGATGTGGAACGCATGTGAAATACAAATGTCAGATGAGGCCAGCCTTTCAAACGAGGTTCATGTAGGCAATCCTCTTCAGGATTAATAAGAGTAGTTCTGAATCCTATTAATACTTCTGTAAATGAGTGCATTTTTAAATCCCTCTCTGTATGAAGTTCATCTTATTTCAACAGTTTGTGCAGTATACTTTCAACAAAGGTAAGCTAATACACCAGGCTAGCTCTGTGTAACCAATTATTTAATCACCTGGCAAAAAAAGAACAATAATTAATCAACCAACCCAAAGCCATTTTTTGTGTTATGTTACGTTCAGGGAAGGGGGCTGGCGTTTGCACTATGAGCACCATCACCGTCTCCAACTTAACGACGGACGCTCACATGGCTGCAGCAACTAGGGATGTGCACGAATATTCGAAACATTCAAAATTCAATCAACTTCATTCAAATTCAAACGGAATGTCTATAATTTAAACATTCAAACGAATTTTGAATTTTTGAATCATTCGTATGAATTATTTGGACATTTGTATGTGTACGGATACAGACATGGGGTGCTTTTCCACTGTCAGAAAGTACCCATTTTTGCACCCATTAAGGACCTATTTCGGTGTGAGCTGGATGATCCCATTTCCACCACGGCACCTATTTGGGACCCGATTGTTTTGACTGCCACTGGGGAAATCTGGATCAAATGGGTACTTTCTGACCTTTAATCCAGATTTTCTGTAGACCCCATTAATCCACAATGGGGACTTCAGACAGAAAATCCAGATTAAAGGGAGCCTGTTTCCATGCTTGTGTGGCAATGGGGTCTAGAGGAGGCTAGGGGGAGGGGGCACCCATGGGGGGGAGCCCCAAAACCTAAGCTTTGAAGTCATTTTGAAGTCACTCTAAGTCTGTGCAAAATAGCTCTGGAGCGTCTTTCAAGTCTGTGCTGATCTTCAGAGTGAACTCTGAAGTAACTCCGAAGTGACACCGAAGTCACTTCGAAGTTCACTCCGAAGATCAGCACAGACTTCAATGGAGCTGTTTTGCACAGACTTTGGAGATTGTACCCCCAAACACCTGGGGTGGCAAGCATACCCCTCGTGGGTAGATCCGGATTTCCAAATGGGTGCTCCGGTGTTTCCACGGTAGGGAGGCTAGCACCCACTGCTATTGGGTGCTAGACCACCCATGGAAACACATTGGGTACTTCCCTTTATCCAGATCTACTAGATCTGGATTAAGGAATGTACCCATTCCTTAGATCTGGATTAAAGGAGCGCGGTGGAAAAACACCCTTGATGTGTACTTGTCCGTATGCATCTTTCCTGCATACGTACGCATTTGTACAGATCCGTACTGGATGAAAACAGGATGCATGCAGGATAAATACGGGATGCATACAGATGTGTATGGATGTGTACGGATGCATACGGGCGCATATGAATGTTGTCAGCATTCGTATTTGCAAATATGGATCCAAAATTTGCACAAATAGATTTGAATGTATTCGAATCGAATGTGAGTACATTCAAATTTTAAACATTCCAATCAATTTGAATTTTTGGATATTTGATTCAAATCTATTCGAATCCTGAAAATTGCATTTGTGCACACCCTTAGCAGCAAGTTCTGCCACGCATCCAACCATTGCCATGGTTATCATGACACTTGATGCATTTGTCCAGCTGCCCTGTCTCCCCCCCCCCCCCAGCTTTACACCCAGAAATAGGTGCGAATTATGCTGACCAGGAAGGTACTAGACACTCCTGGTCAAGCTGTAGAGAAAATTTTACTTCTCCGTAGATAAAGAGGACTGGGGTACTTTGGGATGATCCTGGACAGAGGTGGCAGTGGCGCAGCCTGCAGACAGAGCGTCCCCACGTGATTCACTTCCTTCCTTCCTTCCTTCCTTCCTTCCTTCCTTCCTTCCTTCCTTCCTTCCTTCCTTCCTTCCACGATCACCTCTGCCATCCATCCCTTTTGCTCATTCCCTGGCATTTCATGCTTCTCTGCTATACCGATCCAGCACAAAACACTATTATAAGAAAAAAGGGAAAGTGATCTTTAATGTTCTAGAAGTTGTGCTATGGTGGAAACAAGATGGGTGGGGGGGGGGAACTCCTTTATAAATGCAAACAGGCCCTTTGTCAATAAGAAAGACAATGTGATTTGCTTTGCAAGCTTTATAGATTTTTTGCAACTTGATCTTCAAGTTCCATTTCAATAGTTATCTCCAAGTTGTTCAACATCGAGGACATTTTTACAGCAGACAAAACTCATCTGCCTAAATTGAAGGAGGATTTTTCAAGTTAATGCAGAGTATGATTTATTTATTAACCATTGCATTGTTGCTGAGACTTTTTAGTTTATATAAAGCTTCTTCCATTTATGTTTTTAGTTGTCAGTGGTCTGCTTTTCAGATACCTTTTCAGATACCTGAATTCTTTAACAAGATCCTGTTTTGCTCATTGTAAGGCCAAGTTCCCACTTAGCAATTTAATCCCGTTTAAAACCGGATTTTTTTAAATTAGCAGCAAGGTCTGATTTTTTTTGTATTCTCACTGTTATCTTATAATGCAGACTCACTCTCCATTCTTCAGTGCCTGGCAGGGAAGGAACCCCTTCCCCTCACCAAAAACACCTTCCCATGTAGTCAGCAATTGGACACTGTCATACCCTGACTTCATTGGGGTGGGCAATTCAAACCCCACCCTCTATATCAGTGGTTCTCAACCTGGGGGTCGGGACCCCTTTGGGGGTCGAATTACCCTTTCAGAGGGGTTGCAACAAGTCTCCCGTTGCCCTTCCCTCCCACTTCCCAGCTGCTCTGCCCCTGTGGTTGGGGGTCTCCACAACATGAGGAACTCCATTAAGGGGCATTAGGAAGGTTGAGAACCGCTGCTCTATATAAACCTGCTCCTGCATGAGATCATGGAGTCCTTTGGCAGCAGTTTTTGTCCACTGCTTCTCCCCCCACCCACCCATCTTGTTTCCACCATAGCACAACTTCTAGAACATTAAAGATCACTTTCCCTTTTTTCTTATAATAGTGTTTTGTGCTGGATCGGTATAGCAGAGAAGCATGAAATGCCAGGGAATGAGCAAAAGGGATGGATGGCAGAGGTGATCGTGGAAGGAAGGAAGGAAGGAAGGAAGGAAGGAAGGAAGGAAGGAAGGAAGGAAGGAAGGAAGGAAGGAAGGAAGGAAGGAAGGAAGGAAGGAAGTGAATGTGAAGTCAACTTCGAAGTGACTTCGAAGTGACTTCAAAGCCAATGTTGGGGGGAGTCTCAAAGGTGCATACCCTCCCCCTAGCCTCCTTTGGACCCCATTGCCTGTTTCCGGTGGAAACAGGCTCCCTTTAATCTGAATTTTCTGGGAGAAGACCCCATTGTAGACCCCCTTAATGGGGTCTACAGAAAATCCGGATTAAAGGCCAAAATGTACCCATTAGATCCAGATTTCCCCAATGGCAGTGGAAACAATCGGGTCCCAAATCGGTGCCGTAGTCGAAATGGGGTCATCCAGCTCACACCCAAATGGCTCCTAAATGGGTGCAAAAATGGGTACTTTTGACAGTGGAAAAACACCCTTATTTACTTACTTACTCTTACTCTTACTCTTACTCTTACTCTTACTCTTACTCTTACTCTTACTCTTACTCTTACTCTTACTCTTACTCTTACTTACTTTTTCTACCCCACACTATACCCAAATGTCTCAGGACAGGTCACAATAAAATCATAATAAAAACAGATTTAAAAATCTGACTAAAACAATGGAAGTGCCTGCATGGGGAGGGAATGCTGTTTCCTCAGCCGAAGACCTGAGGAAAGAGAAGTGGCTTCACCTGTCACCTGAACATATACAATGAGGGAGCCTGATGAGCCTCGGAGGGGAGATTATTCCATAGAGTGGGGGCCACAGCCAAGAATGTCTTTCCATGTGTTCCCATCCTCCTAACTACTGCAGATTTTAGGACACAGACAAGTCTTTAAAAGAAGAGGTGTTCTTTTAGGCTGTGGTCACACCTTGCTCAAATAGTCCATCTTATTAAGAAACCAGACTTGAAACGCACTAACTCTGACCACCACACCCAATACTTAATAACCCTTCCTTAGTTGGATCACTATGCTCACACCTTTTTTTCCTGTCCTGAGACTCCTTTATGAGACCTTTTTAGATCTCCACCCCTTTCCACCATCACAATGTCCCCTGCACTCTGATAGGATAAAAGTTCTGTCACTCAACAGCATGTAATCACACACTGGGTGAAAGTGAAGGAGAATTCATGTGGTATCCACCCACTTTAGTACATTTCAGCCCCCTTTAGCCTTTTTCCCTGATCACACCCAATACATGAAAACAGATGAACACTCTATGATGCCTTGAGACCTTTAAAAATCAGGACTCAGGAAACTCCCATTGAAGGGAGGAAAGTTCACAGATGAAATGGATTGGACTAAAAACATTTGAGTGGTGAGGTTTTAAGATGGACTGAAGGAGGATTAAAGTGAAGGTGTGATATTTGGGGCTCAAACCTTATAAGTTAACATTATTACCTTGAACTGGGCTTGGTAGTGAAATAAGCAGATGACAAATACAGTGTTCCTTCCAGAGCTTCAATGTGGAATCCAACTAGACTAAATTATGTTTTATTTGCATAGGTGGGCCATTGTTATTTTTCTCCCACCACCAAATTTGCATTTCACGTGCATGCAGAGCATAGCAGATCTGGCTGTAGCTAGAGAGAGCAACCCTCTTCCTAGGGAATTAAGCTTCAAAAGAAGTTAAGTGCTCATTCCTACAGCTTTTGATAACCTGTTGAAATCACTGAATGCTGTTATTAAGTTCCTGTTAAACCAGAGTATAATTTGTGCTAATGCTGAAAGAATATAACCAAGCTGGCTGGAGCCTGGACTTTGTGTGGCTTCCAAGTTTCCAAAGCAGATATTGCATCAAGTATTTTTGTTCTGTGTTTGGCAGTACATACCTTATGCTCAAACAGAAGAGGCCCAACCAGCCTTTTAAAGGGGGACTGAGGAGAATAGATTGCACACATCTTCTGCATAGCTGATGCCCAGTGCTTCGTGCTGGTCTAAGGATATCTGCCCTAGGGGGTGTGCACAAATGCAATTTTCGGCATTCGATTTGATTCAAATCAAATATCTGAAAATTCGAATCAGTTTGAATGTTTAAAATACGAATGTATTCACACTTGATTCAATTTGAATACATTCGTATATATTCATACGAATATTTAATTTGTATTTGAAGATGCGGATGTCAACAACATTGGTATAGGTCCTTATGCATCTATACACATCACGTTTTTATCCCGTATGCGTCCTGTTTTCATTCCTTATATATCCGTACATATGCGTACGGATACGAATAAGATGCATACAGATATGTATGTAATGCATACATATCCGTACACATCCAAATGTCTGAATAATTTGTACGAATGATTAAAAATTTGAAAGTCATTTGAATGTTAAAAAATGAATGTATAGACATTCGATTTGAATTCGAATGTCTGAATTTGAACAAGTTTGATAGAATTTTGAATGTTCCGAATATGCTTTCACATCCCAAATCTGCCATCCAGCTCTTCCTGTGCATTTTATATTCTGTGATGGGAGGCATCCTCTTATGAAGTGCTTGGAACCTCCACTGATTGGAGGTGAGAATTAAGAAACATATATTTCTTGGGGGGGTCTGAACATGGCACCCCTGACTAAGGTCACCTTGGCTGCGTTCACACCTATGTTTTAATCCAGCTTCAGTCCTCTTTCAGAGTAGAAGAACATATCAGCAAAGCGATTTATTGTTTTCCTTCCATGGTAGATTTCCTGAGTTAGATAAAGCCAAAACGAAACAGCTTGGCTTTTATATCCCCACTTTTCTAACCCATTGCAGGGGACTCACAGCAGCTGACAAAGCTTCTGTTCTCCCCACAACCCTGTGAAGTAGGTGGGGCTGTAAGAGCTCAGAAATAGAGCTGTGCCTAGCCCAAGGTCACCCAACTGGTTTCACGAAGGAGTGTGGAATCAAACCCGGTATTCCCAGATAAGAGTCTGCCTCCTTAACCACTAGACCAAACTGGCTCAGAAGCTTCCATTGCCCTATGAACCACTAAGAGCACACCCAAAGTGTATGAGGATGGTACTGAGTCATATTTGTTAATCTACTTCCAGCTTTGCCATTTTGATCTGTTTTACGGTTCACATTTTCTTTTCGTTCTGCTTTGGGGCTGCTTGGCTAAAAGCAGACTGTACATGCCAACAAAAACCGTTCAGAGAAGTAATCTTGGAGCCCGTCACTGGAGCATGTGAGAAAGGGAAATTCACTGTGGGTTCCTGCCATAATAAATTTCTGAATGGCCACAGCTTTGGAATCTGCAGCTGGAGTTAGCAGGGGTTACCTAGAGTTCAATCAATATCATCCATAAGAAGATATAGATGCCCACGTGCTATGTGCAGAAAAGAAAATACATAAACAAGTGTACAATTGCAGGATGGGACAGTCTAAAACATTCATCCACTTCAAAGAGTTTTCCAATTAGCTGCACAGGAGAAATGGCATTGCCTATTGCCTGCCTATTGCTGGTGACAATTAAATGAAGCCATAAAGGGGAAAAAAAGCATCGCGGATGATAGATGGAAAAGAGCATTTCTATAAATAGCACTGGCTGTTGTATATTGATTCCTGCATGCAGCAGGAGATTAGGCTCAAAGGGCTAAATCGTCCCTTCTAATTCTATGGGCCCATCTGCCCTAAGTCTTGAGCTCTTCGGAGCAAAACTAAAGATTACACAATACTGAGGCTTTAAAAGGGACACAAATACCCTGAAAAGTCACAAAAAAAGCTTACAGTGCAGTTGATGATACTCTTAAAGCAACACTATACTCTCAAACTATGGTCTTCCAGATGTTCCTGAATAACTACCATCACTCCACTCTAAGGATGTGCACAAATGCATTTTTTGCATTCGAATTTGATTTGAATCGAAATTTAAAAATCCAAATTTTCAAAAATCCCATTCAAATCTGGATTATCTGGATCCGTATTTTTGAAAATCCCATTTGAATCAAATGATACGAATGTTGGAACACTTGTATCTGATTTTCAAATCCATTTGCATCCCATTTTTATCCTGTTTGCATTCTGTTTGCACCCCGTATTAAATGCACAAATAGACCCGATATTCAGATGCGATGTATGACGTTGAATTCAGCTGAATCATTCGAAAATCTGCATCGGATTTGATCTGAATTCGGAAATTCGGATTTTTGAAAATCTGATTTGAATTCGAACGTCGATATTTGTCGAATTCGAATTGGATTTTTGAATTTTCGAATATCTGTCTTCATCCCTACTCCACTCCCAGCCAAGCTAGCATGAAATGCTGGCAATGGAATTCTGGGAGTTATTTCTCTATTATTATTTTTATTATTTCTCTTTCTATCCTGGCCTATATATCTGAAGGTCTCAAGGTGGAGCTGTGGTGAACAAACGCCAAATGGTGTGATCAGACAGGGCTTTTTTTTGGTCACCGCTTTAAGAAAAAGTGTCCCTTTATTGACACACATGCAAATAGCCTACAAACATTTAGACAAATAAGTGCCCAAAAGCCTAGCTCAGAGGTTAAAATAAAAGGATCGAAACCCTTTTTCTCCCCCAGTCTTACAGCCTCCGTCTCCTTCTTTCCCTGACCTTCCACCCCTGTTGATTTCAGCACAAAATAAACTATGCAGGACCAGGCTTTCTATCTGCTTTGGTTTGGTCTTCAGGAGAAGCAAATCATAAAGAGGAACCTTGAGAAATGGTTTGGTCTGAATGATTTATTCCCCAGCCCTCATCAACATCCTCCCCAGCTTGGGAGCCGACTTGGCTCAAAATGTGTTTACTCTCCACTACAGCTGCAATAGCAACACACTTCTCAGCTCTGTGCTTTTTGTTCCTTTTCTCTCCAAAGCAACAGAAAGCTGTGCTTTCGACCGGGCTTCCTTCTCTGCCCTTCCCTCTTTCAGGCGCTGTTATTGTTTTTAGCGTGTCCGTCTTATCTCTTGTTTTTATCTGCTGTAACCCATCCTGAGACCTTGGGGTGGAGGGCAGGATAAAAACTGCAAACAAACACACAAACAAAGAAACAATTCTCTTTGTGTTTTGTCCATGTGCTGCAGACTCATGATAGGCTGGTGTTGAAAGAAAAGGATGTGGGGAACCAAAGGGATTACCTGCCCAGGAACACACGATATTCCTGAAATGCTTTGAGCCAAGAAAACAGCTTACTTGGCTTCAGCCACATTCGGAATTGTTGCCGGCTTGCCTCAAGCTCACCTTGCTCTCATCTCTTTCCTGCACATGCGCGCTGCATCTTCCACATAGACCCAGTCTTTGTCTCCCCAGCAACGTGCTGTGATTGGCTATCCTTTTTGACAGTCAGGGCCCTTCTGCTCTTACCTTAGACCAGAGATGTACAAGCATATTCGAAATTCATAAGAACATAAGGGGAGCCCTGCTGGATCAGGCCACAGCCCATCTAGTCCAGCATCCTGTTGCACACGGTGGCCCACCAATTGCCCATGGGCATCTCAAGCAGAGACAAGGGCAAACTTTCTCCTGCTCTCGAATCCCAGCAAATGGCCTTAGAAATATCCTGCTTGTCCCCACAGCCTGAAAGATGTTCTAGTATAGAAGCAAAATGCGGATAGTCGAATTTTAATTGAATACATTCGTTTTTTGACATTCGAATGAATTTTCAATCTTTTGAATAATTTGTACGAATTATTTGAACATTTGTACGTGTACAGATAAGTACGGATTACATATGGTTCCTTATGCATCTTATTTGGATAGGTACGCATTTGTATAGATATGTACGGGATGAAAACAGGATGCATACGGGATAAAAATGGGATGCTTACACATGCGTACCGATGTTTATGGACACATTCTACAACATTCGTATCTTCAAATACGAATTGAATATTCATATGAATAGATTTGAATGTATTCGAATTGGATTCAATTTTGAATGCATTCACTTTTTCTCTATTCATTCAGATCTGAACATTTGAATATTCAATTCAAATTGAATTGCAAATATAGATGTCAACAACATTCGTATGTACCCGTATGCACACAAGTATCCTGTACGCATCCGTACACATCCGGTATTTATCCTGTATGCATCCGATTTCCATCCCGCATGGATCCATACAAATGCATACAGATGCAGGAAAGATGCATACAGGCAAGTACACATCATGTACATATCTGTACACATATGAATGTCTGAATAATTCACACAAATAGATTCAAAAATTCAAAATTCGAACAAATTTGATCACATTTTGAATGTTTTGAATATACGTACACATCTCTACCTAGATCAAGGTAGAGATGTGTACGTATCAAGGTCTACTGGTGTACAAGCGAGTGAAAACCTGGATCATGGCAGGGTGCAGACAGCATGGAGCTCTATGTTGCCATTTACTAGGGGACCCATCTCAGCAAAGCACCCGAGGGCTCCTGGGACAGGAATCTTTGTCCTTGACCATCAGAGTTCATTGCAGTGCAGAAAGTTTTTCATCCCCACCCAGGGTTGGATTTGCTTGTTCCAGATGTGTTGATTCGGATCACCAGCAGGTAGGTGCAGAAACGCTCTCAGTCACCACCTTTGTCTTCTGCCTTATTTTTGCACATGCCTTAACTTTAACCCATTTTAAGGGTAAAAAATGTTTTCTGGCTGAGTTTTATCTGTTTTTTTTCCCCCAGGAAAAGGAAAACCACACCATTGCACTATATAATGGCCCCATCCAGAAGGAGGGAATATAGCATTGTTCACCATTGCATTGCTTTAAGGTAGGGTTAGACAAATTTATGGATGACAGATGTATCAATGGCTACTAGAACGAATGCCTAGATGCATCTTTCAGGCTGGGGGGGGGGGAGGAACTGGGGCGCTTCTAGGGCCATCTGCTGGGACTCGAGAGCAGGAGAAGGTTTGTCCTTGTCTCTGTTTGAGATGCCCATGAGCAATTGGTGGGCCACTGTGTGCGACAGGATACTGGACTAGATGGGCTGTGGCCTGATCCAGCAAGGCTTCTCTTATGTTCTTATGTTCTTATGGACAAATGCAGCACTTCTGGTGAGTCGGATCCTCTGAAGATGGATATCGTAGCTCCATCTGAAAGCTCAAGTCCACAGAAGAATTATGAAACACGGCATAACAACCCCAAAACTGCAACAAGTGAGATACCTCTGACTTTTTTCATGCACCTGGGAGGTCCCTTTGATCTGACTGCAGCCCTGTTCTACCACTGAATCTCACATCCAAGTAAAACACTCCAAGTACCATTTACTGTGGAGGTCTCCAACTCATTTATATATTTTCTTTTTTAAAACTTTTATTAGATATTAAATTGAAACAAGATATTGTACATTAGAATGGGATACATAAACATGAACCACACCTTTAGGACCATCTGAGTAAGAAATGAAATGCAGGCACCACAGTTGATTCCAGAGGAGTTAATATGGGAAGGCGGGTCAGGAGTGGGGGACAAGGAATAATTTTTCATGTTTGCTTTGCATTGAAGTGAATGCAAAGGAAATTCTCATTTGTTTGAATCCTAGCACTTTGGACATGGTATGATTCGAATCTGTGGTGAATGTTCTTCGAATGCTATTTGCAGCGGATTCAAATCTCTGCCACCAGCCACATCTCTGGCTCCCGTCCCAATCCCCTCTGAACCTGCTTTAAATCCACCAATGAATGTTTCAAATCCACTCTGAATCCACTTTGAAACTGCTCTGAATGCACTTGGAATCTGCTCTGAATCTGCTGCAAATATCACTGGGCAGCCTCTTTGCTGCCTCCCCCACCTTCGTGGATATAATTAAGCATCCTATGAATGCACAAAAGCATTCGATGTTGATATTTGGATGTAGTCAACATTTGATTTGAATGGAAATGTGCAAATTCATACAAATTTGTACAAATTTAGAACGTGACGACTATTTGAGCACATCTCTGGTGGGGGCCAAACCTCAAAAAAGATGAGCTTGAGAACTTGGCCTCCTGTCACCTTTTGTAGAAAAGCAATACTTTCATTAACTGCAAACTCCCATGTCTCACTACACCAGTTTTCTTCTGGTAACCTTTAAGCTGTCTTTCCAATAGATTGTAATAACCTTCTCGTCCCACGTTCATTTATATTTCATGGTTTGTACACAGCGGATACTATCTGTCGAAACTGCCCAAGCCATCCTCCTTTATGTCAGGATTAAATGCACAACTGCGCAAAATATCTACATGAATGTGCAGTATAGTTCTTGCTAGATACCTCAAGTCATGACGAAGTAAATGGAACACAAATACACAAATAAATAATGAACGTGCAAACAGCAACCTGAAAATCTAGACAGGGTGGTCAGATGTTGATCTCCCTAAACCACATTTTCATCTGCCATTCGTTAATTAGAGCCTTACTCTTCCCCGGCCAATTTTGAGGTAGTGCTCAGAAGTATATATAGGGCCAATTTGCACTTGACCTGTTAGTCCATGTGGGGAATGCACCCAGATGGAGCATTCACACATGAAGGCGTTGTTCCTTAGCTGGAAACAGACCTGCAGTGTCAGAGTTCATCCTAAGTGGACTTACACATGGTGCAGGTTTAGCACCAGTAAGGCTCCTGTTGGCCCATTCGTACCTCTTGCAGCATTGGAGGGGCACATGCTGCACTATGCAAGCACATGAAACATCATACAGTTGCCCTGTTGACAGCACTGCACACACACACGCTGGTGCTGACACTGGAGATCTGAAGATGGCTGTGTCCAGACACCCACCCACATGGGTTGGGCGAGGGTTTGAATGTGCTAAAACATCCACCAGTGCAGACGCAAAGAAGAGTTGGCTTTTCTACCCCGCTTTTCTCACCCTTAAGGGGACTCAAAGAAGCTGACAAAGCTTTCTGTTCTTCTCCCCACACCAGGCACCCTGTGAAGTGGGTGGGGCTGAGAGACCTCAGTAGAGAGCTGTGACTAGCCCAAGGTCACCCAGCTGGTTTCATGGGGGAGGGCGGAATCAAACCCAGTATTCCCAGAGAAGAGTCTGGCTCTCTAATTTGACCAAACTGGCTCATACACAAACATATATGGGCAAGTTCACCCTTTGCTTCCCAGGTATGTGAAACAAAGTGTGAAAAGGACCATAGTCCTGATGTTTCTTTATTATATATGCTGTGAAGGGACTCTCACTAAAGACATTTGCTTGTCACTTTTAATATGGCCCTGGGTTGCACAACCAAGTGATCATTTGTTGGTTGGTTTTTAAAATACATGGTATGCTTTTGGCTGCAGTCTGAATCCCTTAGAGGTGGCTTTTGAGTAGATATGTCTTAGGATGGTATTGTTAGTCATCCTATCCTTTCTGGCATGTGCTGAAATCCCTGATTAGCCAGCCTATTTAAATCAGGCAGCTGTAGAAAGATGCCTGATTTGATTATCCACAAAAAACTTTGACCCATTAATCATATTTGTCCTTTTACATCTGTTTTTGTGGTTAATTCATGAAGGGATGCTTCAAAAACAAAAAACAAAATAGCATTTCTCTGCAGGGATGTGCATGAATACATTTTTTGCATTTGAAGTCGATTCAAATTGAAATTCAGAAATCCATATTCTCGAAAATACGATTTGAATCTGGATTATCCGGATCCGTATTTTCAAAAACCCAGTTCTGATTGAATGATACGAATGTCGGGAACATTCGTATCCGATTTTCAGTCTGTTCACATCCAGTGTTTAGCGCGTTTGCGTTTTGTTTGCATCCTGTTTGCATCCCGTATTGTAAGTGCAAATAGACCCGATATTTGGGTGTGATATACAGAGACGAATTCAGGCAAATTATAATCCGAATTCAATCCGGATTTGAAAATCCAGATTTTTGAAAATCCAATTCGAATTCTTATGTCGATATTCGAATTTTAAAATATCCATGCACATCCCTATTTCTCTGGAAGATTTAAAAAAAAATGAGAGGGAAATGTTTTCTGTTAAGTTTATACTTCCCCAGTCTATTTACACATGTAGTAAATCTCACCTACAGCTGTCCCATTAGTGTTCTTCTGGTTAATTTCTCTGGGCCTCTGATTTCCCTCTTTCCGCACTAGGCCTTATTCTGGAATGTATCTCAAGATAGGGGTCTGTTGTCCACATGTTAATGCAGGCTATGGTAGGCCTTACCTGGGGCCTACCATAGTCTGCACTAGGATGCAGACGACAGGCCCCTATCCTGGGATATATTCAAAAATAAGGCCAAGTGCGGAAAGGCCCAAAGTCTTTATGTAACATCTTCTTTCCTATCTGTCTTACAACAGGCCCTTTTGTACATAAACTAAATTAAAACACCTTGCCAAACTAATTTTTTTTCTGTAGACGGCCAAACAAGCTCACAGGCCTTAATTAACAATGACAATAATTGCTCTGTTTTTTTCTAGAATTGTCACCTGGCAGGTTTTAATCCAGGATGGAGTCTCCTGATCCAGTTCTGTTGCCTTCTAGGCGATTTTATTTATGGCCTTTTCTACACTTTTCTTTGATCCAGTCTAAGGAGCCTCTTAAACTGGAGACATTCATACTTTAGCATTCATATGAATACGAATATTTTGAATTATTCATAAAAATAATTCAGACATTCATATGTGCATCACGCGCATATCTGCACACATACCGACAGACACGTACAGGATGAAAACAGGATGTATACGGGAGGAGTACAGATGCCTACGAGATTCATATCATTGGATACATATTGAATATTCAAACGAACAAATACAAATGGATTTGTATTGGTCCAAATGTCCAATACAATTTGTTACAAATGGAATGTCGAAAATTGCACACGTGCACACACCGAATCCTGAGCTTCTTTACCTGCACATTAATGTGGACCAAGGAGCCACACACACACAGGACGGAGCGAGACCTGGATTAAGAGGCCCTTACTCCGAATCTCCATAGTGGCTGCAGCATACAGGCTTCCCTGCCAAAGCAGGAGACTTCAGCTTTTAGCGTGGGACGCACCACGCTGCCAGTCCCTGTAGGAGCAGTCAAGCACGCATGAGCATTGCTGTAGCGAGGCAGAAGCTGCCAGAGGAATACCAGCCCCTGGCCCTGCCCCTGGTAGGGATGTGCACGAATATTTGTCATTTTCCTTATTCGTGTGAATTTGGACACACGGATTCGAACAGAGTGTTGGCACATTTGGAGGCTGACACTCAAATTCAGGTCGAATGCTTCAGGACATTCGTACAAAGCGTTGTTGCCCTGGGAGGTGGGAAAAGCGGCTGGCCCAGTCACATCTGCAATGAATCCAGAATGGATTTGAAGTGGATCGAGAGCGGATTCAAAGCAGATTCAGGGTGGATTTGACCCGTTCCGAGCAGATACGTATGGGATACATATGGGATATATAGCGGATACATATGGATTCCCATGGGATTCGTATCTAATATTCATATCAAATTCATATGGAACATGTGTATCAAATTGAATCCTACCACATTCAAGGGGGATCTATTCGAACGAATAAGGATTTTCTTGCATTAAAAAAAACAAACATTTGTGCTAGTCCCTAGTCCCTGCACGTGTTAACTTCCATAAGATACTATCCCATGGAAGTACGAAAAGCCTCTAACATGAAGGAGCATTATCTTAGTTTTCTTATACTGTGGCTGCATGTCCTGCTGCCCCACTGTCCCTAATTCACACCCCAGTCCATGACCTGCTCTTCCTCCTACCCATCCCTAGCTCCCCTATGCCATCTCCTGTCTTCTTTGGTTCAATGTCCCTGAGCCCCCAGAGCCCTAGATTCACTGGATCATCAAAGATTATTAGCATACAGGGCCGTCCCTGATCATTGTTAGATGTGGAGCGTTCACATATGCTCCACGGCTATGCTAGGAGTGCCTATGGCACTCCTAATAAATTCCCAGACCAAACCTTTGTGTGTCCTCCCATGTGAAGTCTTTGTTAAGAAAACAATTCTAGGCACGCGCCTAGCTGGCAACCAATCCTCAGAGAGGGCAAAAACTAAGCTGATGTAAATACAATGTATACCTTTTATTAAGAAATAGGAAACGCACAAAATAACTTCATTGCAAGGCAAAATGAAACAGTGGCAAAACGGGGGAGAATTTAGCTCAAAGGTGGTGGCAGCTCGAAGTGAGAGGCAGTCAAAGCCAAAACTAATAAAGACAATTGATCAGTAACATGTATCAAGTCGAAAAATCTAACTTTAACTACTGCAAAAATATTCAGAATAGGCTTAGAATAAAAGTTATTAGTTGTAGCTGTTGATACAATACAAAGTCACAGTTCAGGGAGTGGGAATATGTTGCCAAAACACACAAACAAACAGACAAACAAACACACACCTCTAAAAGACTGGGCTAACACAGGTTCTGTAGCAGCAGTGAGATTCAGCTTGGTGAAAGTTCCCTGTACTCTGGAGAAAGTTTTCCATTTTTCGGTGTCAGCAGCAAAGCAAAGGCAACAGGCAATCAGCAAAGGCAATCAGCTGTGCATACCCCTTGGCCAGTGCCAAAGTGAGACATCATGAATGGTTGGTCAAACACTTTAAGTCTAGCTGACTATTCTCCCCCCCCCCCAATTCCAAGTGGTTCAAGTTCAGGTTGCCCCAGACCTTAACAGCAGCAGAAACAGCTTGAAGGCTAGGAGTGGAAGAGAGAGCTTGGTCTAGTGGTTAGGCAGCTGGACTCTTATCCATGAAGCCAGCTGGATGACCTTGGGCTAGTCGAAGCTCACTTCTGAGCTCTCACAGCCCCACCTACCTCACAGGGTGTCTGTTGTTGAGAGAATAAGAGAAGGTTTATCAGCCACTTTGAGTTCCCTTGAATGGGTGAGAAAAGTGGGATAGAAAAGCCAACTCTCCTCCTCCTCCTCTTCTTCTTCTTCCTCTTCTTCTTCTTCTGATCAACAGAGATCGTAGGCATTTACATGAAATTCAGTTCTTGATAGATCTTGGCAGGAAAAAGGAACAAGAACCCACACTGGTAGAAGGCACCTACTCTTATATTCCAAAATGTGCCCTCAGGATGTGAGGCCAAAAGCTTGGGAGGAAACAGGGCAAACAAAAGATTAGGTTACTATACATTCAGGTGTTCTGAGGATGAGTAAACAAGGTTCAGTGATTAAATCAACTATTATACTTGAACGGCCACATTTGCATTTTAATTTACTGCTCTCCTGCCCAAGGCAGAAACACTACTTGCTCAAACAGGGTCTTCCTGCTGCAATCAGATGTGACTAAGCTGATCTTGTGGCCCAATCAGCTAAACAATGGCATTTTTCTGGCGCGGAGCAGATGATCTTGAGTAGTCCTGTTTAGAGGATCAAGGTCTGTGAGAGTAATTGCTGTGGTCATGCCTGCCTTGTGCAGCTAAGATGGAGTCTGATCTAAGGACCAGTCCCTTGCTTCAGCGGCCACACCTCCCTTGCAATTCTGATGGCTTGTATGTCCTCTATACATGTCTGAGTTATGGAACATATAACAAACTGCAAGTACGAAATTGCTGCTAGACTTCTTTAAACTACCAAGAATGGGATTTACTGGCAAGTTCCCTTTCTGTCCTGCGGGCAGAGTTTATGAGAACACACATAGCATAGGTTACGATTGGTGCACTGAGAAGTGAATAAGTAAGTAGAACAAACTCCAAACCGCAAGAGGTGCCAAATTAAAGCACTTGATATATTTGCATGATGTATTTTCAGCTATGTGTCTGTCAGTTTGATTTTTTTAAATGCACATAAAAGTCCTCATGAGCGTCCCATTTGCTATTTAGCATATATTTATTCAGTGTCAGATAACATGTTTTTACATCTAGTGCTCATTTTGCAGTATAAATCACATGTGCCTTTCAGTCATGGAACCCAAAGGTCCTCCAGCAGTGTGCTACCAGAATGTACATTATTATCTAAACTGTGCTGGAATGGAATTGGGAGAAGAGTTGGCCTTTCTACCCTGCTTTTCTCACCCATTCAAGAGGACGCAAAGCAGCTGATAAAGCTTTCTATTCTTGTCCCCACCACAGAACACTCTGTGAGGCAGGTGGGGCTGTGAGAGCTCAGAAGAGTTTTGACTAGCCCAAGGTGACCCAGCTGGCTTCATGGAGGAGGGCAGAGTCAAACACAGTATTGACAGATAAGAATCCGGCTCCCTAACCACTAGACTAAACTGAAAATAATAGTATAGGAGGTGCCCTGCTGGATCAGGCCACAGTCCATCTAGTCTAGCATCCTGTCTCACAGTAGCCCACCAATTGCTTCTGGTCATCTCAAGCAGAAGAGAAAAGCAAAACCTTCAGCTGCTCTTGAATCTCTGCAAATGGCCTTTGCTGCCTTTCTCTCCAACTGGGAAGCAGTACATTGGCATCAATTCTGATAGCCTTTGATACACCTGTCCTCCATGAATTTACCTAACTCTTTCTTAAAGCTATCCATGCTGGTTGCTGTTAGTAAGTGAAATGAGATTTGTCTTGTTTAATTCACTCCCAGAAACTCACAATAGCAATGTGCCCTTGTAATGTTGGATCACACGGAATGAAAGGATGCTAAGTAATTACAGTCAATGTAAAAAATGTGTTTAGGAGAAGCTGTAAATACTGTCAGGAACCATCAAAATTAGGCCTCGAGGTCATCCGGCTTAAGAATTTGAACCTAAGGAGTCCAAGGGTCTAGTCCAGAGGCCTTTTCGCACTACAGCCTAAGCCCCGCAGAGCCCCCCTGCCCCTCCCTCCTGATTCCAGCGGGTCAAGCTTTTACTCCGCTTCCAAAGCAGAAGCGAGAGTAAAGGGGTGCCTTTTCCTGCTGGGAACTGCCAGCAGAAGGGCGGGGGAGTGTCCTCCCCCTGCTCCAGGTGGGCGCCCCCCTGCCCCTCCCAGCCCGCAATCTGGCCGGGAGAAGGTGCCCCTTTACTCTCGCTTCCGCTTTGGAAGCGGAGTTAAAGCTTCTCCAGGGCAGATGGAGGGGGGGCAGGGGCTGGGGGGCTGCCTCCCTCCTGCTCCTGGTAGGCACCAGAGCCGGGAGGGACCCACCTCCCCCCACGCGACGCCGTCACCTACCTTGCCGGGCTGGGGTGGCAATCGCACAGGCGCGCTGACCCTGGTAGATGGCAGAGGGGGCCCACCAAATCGCAGGTCCCTTCTCTGTCTACCAGGGTTGGCGTGCCTGCGCGATCGCCACCCCAGCCCAGCAAGGTAGGTAATTAGTGTGGCCCTGGTCAGCTGTTCAGCCGATTTTTGGGCAATGCTGGCGGGGGGGGGGCATGCCCGCAGCTGTCAGGGAGGGAAGCATGTGTGAATGCTTCCCTCCCTGAATGGCCGGGGACGCTTCATATGGACAGGAACGGATGTAGAGCACTTTTAAGTGCTCTACAGTACATCTCAAACGCGTGGAAAACACTCCAGACCAGGCTGGGATGCAAATCCAGCCCCGGCAATGCAAATGCCGCGTTCCGGAATGTTTTCCACGCGTTCCAAAACCGTGTGTGCAAAAAGGCCTCAACACTCTAACCACTACTGATGAGGGATGTGCATTAATGTTTTTTGGCATTCAATTTGTTTTGAACAGAATGTTCAAAAATCTGTATTCGTACAAGTAGATTGCATTCGAACGTGGTAAAATTCTATTCAGTACAAATCTATTCGTATGTATTTGTATGAATCGATACATATCTGATACGAATAGATACGTATCTGCTACATTTCCCCAGATTAATGAATGTCTGAATGATTCATATGAATGTCCAGAAACATTTGGATTCGTTCAAATGTTAGCATACAAATATTGTAACCTTCGATTGAAGTTCAAATGCCCAAATTTGGCTGAAGTTGGCTGAATTTTGAATGTTACGAATATTTGAGTACATCCCTACCACTGATCCAGGATTCACTGCAAGCAAGTGTGGAAACGGACTGTGTATAAGAACATGAGAGGAGCCCTGCTGGATCAGGCCACAGCCCATCTAGTCCAGGATCCTGTGACACACAGTGGCCCACCAATTGCCCATGGGCATCTCAAGCAGAGACAAGGGCAAACCTTCTCCTGCTCTCAAATCCCAGAAAATGGCCTTAGAAGCACCCTGCTTATCCCCACAGCCTGAAAGATGTACTTAGGCATCCAGTCTACCAGCCAGTGATTCACTCTGTCAAACCTCAGATGAGTTTTTGCCTCATCAATATAACCTTCTGCACTCATCTCCTGGCTGGTATTTGTTATCTGAAGTGGCTGTAGTTCACTGGCAAAGCAAATTGCCTGGAAAGCCTTCTGCTTTCCAGTTTGACCCCCAACCTCCCCTTGAAAGTAGGCAATAGCAAACCACTTCTGTATCCCTGCCAGTAAAACTGAATAGAAGTGCTTGGCAGCAACGGCAATTTGGTCTCTCTTCATGCTCTTTTTTCTAGTGATGGTTTAAAAAGTTATCTTGACTTAAATTATGGATTGCAAGTGCCCTAGGATTTTCATGAAGGGTGGCACTGAAAGGTCTAGGTGAAGAAAATAACATAAATGCTGGCCTAGGAAATAGGTACACGGTTTAGAGTTCTCTGTAGGATGCCGAACAATTTTGCCTAATAGAAAATCACTTTCAACTAACTGTACGTTAACCACACGCAGCAAAGTAAGTTCTTCATTTAAAGTAAGCAGAGCAGACAGCCCATTGGCATTTTACGAGCACGGGAATATGGTTAATTTGGCAAGCGTTGACACTGTGTGGTTTCTGAGGTTTTGTTTACATTTACAAAAGAATAATTCAAATGAGAAGCAAAAAAAAAATCTCATCGTGGGCTCTGCAAACTTTATTCTGCTGCAAAACAACTTATCAATATTTATCTAAAATGCACAGATCAGACACACATATATGCATGCACAAACAAACGCACGCACCGTACAGACAGACTTGCTTTGCACACCAACACTATCAGCCAGGAGACATCCTGTCTGTGTGTGCAGCAAGTGCAAAGGAAGTGCAGAGATCTCTCCCCTCCCCTCCCCTCCCCTCCCCTCCCTTCCCTTCCCTTCCCCGCAGCCTTTTGCACTTTGCAGGCTGCTGCTCTGGCTTTGCTAGGAAACAGCCCGAGTGAAATCTTCTCAGCAGTTATCTGATTCATTCTCCCTGCTGATTGGTCATTTTCCTCTACCACTGACATCATCTTGTTACCAGGCGAAAAAACATCTTGAAGCGGCGGCGGCAGTGGTGGCGGCGGCGGCGGCGGCGGCAGCACTAGCCTTGGCGTTGCCTTACGGGTTGCGAAGATGACTCTGTTGAGCTGATTGTTTTTGCAGAAGGAAAGAGAGGGGGAGGGAAGCAGGGAAGCAGGCTTCTCTCGTGCCCAGTGTCTTGGCAAACGGCCTGGTAAAGTTTATGAGCAGCTGCCCCGCTCTGAAAGCCCTTACAGCGTTTTTAAAGGATTTTATTCTTGGGAATCTCCTGGAACAAAATTGGCCGTTGCATCATTTGCAGCACCCTCTAGAACCCACCTTAGCATTCAAATTTTGTTGTGGGCAAGATGGTATGTTGAATTCTTAATAGGGAAACACACAGATATTCAAAACATGCGTTATTCATACGAATTTGTCTGAATTCGGACATTCGTGCATGAACTGAATGTTACAATATTCGTATGTTAACATCCATACGAATACGAATGTTCCAGACATGCCTACAAATAGCTGTGACATTCATACAAATAGTTTGGACATTCATTAAACTGGAGGTGGTGGAAAAATGGAGCACCAGTCACATCTGCAAAGGATCCAGACGGCATTCGACATAGATCAAGAACAGTTTGAAAGTGGATTCAGGTCGGATTTGATGCTTTCAGAGCACAAATACATTACAGACGTATCGGTTACATTTTCGTTCATATCAGAAATGTATTGGATATTCATATAAATACATTCATATCAAATCGAGTCTTACCACATACAAAGGGGATCTATTCACACGAATAGGGATTTTCTAACACTGGGTTTGTTACGATTCAAATCTCAAAAAACGCATTCATGCACATATCTAATTCTTAACTGAAAAGTTATCTTGGGGTGTTTTTCCACTGTCACTAGAAGTACCCATTAAGTATCCATTAATGGGTACAAAAATGCCATTACGTACCCATTTATGGGTACTTAATGGGTACTTTTAGTGATAGTGGAAAAACACCCTTGGGGTTTTTTCCCACTTACCTCCCTTAATCTGGATCTAAGAAAGGGTCCTTCAACTAATCCAGATTTAGAAGATCTGGATCTAGGGAAGCACTCAATGAGTCTCCAAGGGCAATGTAGCACCCAATAGCAATGGGTGCTAGGCAAGCTCACAGTGGGAACGCCGGAGCACCCATGTGGAGCATCCATCTTTACCCAAGTGGGAGATGTCTGTCACACCACATTTGGGGGTGTGGGTGACACATCTAATCTGGATTTGATGCCTGAAGACCAGATTGTAGACCATTTTGATAAGGGTCCACAGGACGTCCAGATTATAAATCTTGAAGGACCCATTTAATCTGGATTTCCCTAGTACAGGTGTGAACAAATCAGGTTCTAATGGGGTCTGCAGTGGAAACAGGGTCTTCCTTCTCTGAACCTAATGGGTTCTTAATGGGTCCCTAATGAGTACTTAATGAGTACTTAGTGCTAGTGGGGGGAAACCCATAGCGACATGGTTGCAGGATGATGGGTCTTTCAGGGTTACGTGCCAGTACAAAATCAGCACAATGCGCACAACATAGGTTGAAACTGAATTACATGCTCAGTGCAGTGCCTCTCTGCACTTGCCTTAGATCTGTATTAGGAACCCTTGTAGATAGCTTCAGGCATTCACACCTTGGTTTTAATCCAGTTTCAGTCCACCTTCAGTGGGAGTCAACATAAGAGCAAAGTGACTAGTCATTTTCCTTCCACTTTATGTAACCCAAAGTTGGGTTTTCTGAGTTTGATCATGCTGAAAACGAACAAAGTGGTGCTTTGCCAGTGTCTTGCTTTACTCTGAAAGTGGACTGAAGCTGAATTAAAACTCAGGGGCAGGGATGTGCACAGATATTCATATCATTCAAAAATCATACGAGGTCAGCTGAATTTGGACATTCAATTTGGAATTGAATCTTGGCACATTTGGAATCTGACATTCAATTTGGAATTGAATGGTTCGGAACATTTGTACAAATTTGTCCACCTGGGGAGGTGGGAAAGCGACTGCCCCAGTTACTTTTGCAATGGATCCAGGGTGGATTCAAAGTGGATTGAAAGCAGATTGAGAGTGGATTCAGGACAGATTTGATGCATTCAGACCAGATACATGGCAGATATGTATGGGCTTTATATGGGATTCCACACCTTAAAAAGGATATTGTGGAACTAGAGAAGGTGCAGAGAAGGGCAACCAGAATGATTAAGGGTCTGGAACACCTCCCTTACGAAACCAGGCTGCAACGTCTAGGCCTCTTCAGTCTGGAGAGACGGCGTTTAAGAGGGGACCTGACTGAAGTATATAAAATTATGCACGGTATAGAAAAGGTGGATAGAGAAAAATTCTTTTCTCTATCGCACAATACTAGAACTAGGGGGCACTCTATGAAGCTGATGGGTAGGAGAGTCAGATCCAACAAAGGGAAGTATTTCTTCACCCAGAGGGTCATCGGTTTATGGAATTTGCTGCCGGAAGAGGTGGTGACAGCTACCAGTCTAGATGGCTTTAAGGTAGGGTTAGACAAATCTATGGACACCAGATGTATCAATGGCTACTAGAATGAATGCCTTGGTGCATCTTTCAGGCTGGGGGGGGGGAAGCGGGGTGCTTCTAAGGCCATTTGCTGGGATTCTAGAGCAGGAATAAGTTTGTCCTTGTCTCTGCTTGAGATGCCCATGAGCATTTGGTGGGCCACTGTGTGCGACAGGATCCTGGACTAGATGGGCTGTGGCCTGATCCAGCGAGGCTTCTCTTATGTTCTTATGTTCGTAACATTTGTATGCAATCTGTATCGAACATTCATATCAAATTTGAATCCTACCACATTCAAAGGGGATCTATTTGAATGAATACAAATTTTCATGCATTTGATTCAATATGAATTCAGTGCAAAAAAGATTTCAATACTCAGGTGTGAATGCCACCAGGGTTTTATTAGGCATTCTTGCACTTTGCCTCCCATGTCTGGGAGGTGCAATGCCGGAATGCTTTAGGAATCTGCACTTGGGGTGCTTAAAGCATCCATAATTTAGCCAGAGCTTCCCTAAGCACCTGGTAGATGTGGATCACTGCCATTATGCTAGCCCTCGCAACAGAGGGCAAAGTAGCTAAAAGGAGAAGAAGAAGAGTTGGCGTTTCTACTCCGCTTTTCTCACCCATTTCAGGGGACTGAAAGTGGCCGACAAACCTTCTGTTCTTCTCCCCACAACAGACACCCTGCAAGATAGGTGGCGCTGTAAGAGCTCAGGAAGAGAGCTGTGATGATCCTAAGGTCACCCAGCTGGCTTCATGGAGGAGTGCAGAATCAAACCCGGTATTCCCAGGTAAGAGTCCGGCTCCCTAACCACTAGATCAAACTGGAGGTGGTCAGAACAGGTAGAATTAATGGGAGATGAGATACTACTTTGTAAAGCTACAACATTGGGCACACTCACATGAAGACACTGCAGTGAACATTCTGGGGTTACATATTTCTGATCACATGGGGCACGTCTTGACAGGGCATGGAAAATCTGCATTATGGGCGAATGGGGTGGAGCATTTGTCCCTGCAGTTGTTCCCACATCTGCATCATAACACAGACTCAAAATGAACTTGATTGTTCTCACCCTTCCTTTTCCTTCTGCTTGGCGTGAGAAACTGTATCTTTTTCTCTCCTCCCCTCACCAAATACCCCTACCCTTAGCAGTCAGCAAGTGGACATTGTGTTGTCCTTCAAATTGCGATTTTGGGTGTTTTTCCACTGTCAGAAAGTACCCATTTTTGCACCCATTAGGGACCCATTTGGGTGTGAGCTGGATGATCCCATTTCCACCACGGCACCCATTTGGGACCCAACTGTTTCGACTGCTGCTGGGGAAATCCAGATCAAATGGGTACTTTCTGGCCTTTAATCCAGATTTTCTATAGACCCCATTAATGGGGTCTACAATAGGGTCTTCAGGCAGAAAATCCGGATTAAAGGGAGCCTGTTTCCACGCTTGTGTGGCAATGGGGTCTAGAGGAGGCTAGGGGGAGGGGGCATCCATGGGGGGGAGCCCCAAAACCTAAGCTTCAAAGTCATTTCGAAGTCACTTCGAAGTCTGTGCAAAATAGCTCTGGAGCGTCTTTGAAGTCTGTGCTGATCTTCAGAGTGAACTTCAAACTGACTCCGAAGTCACTCCGAAGTGACTTTGAAGTGACTTTGAAGATCAGCACAGACTTCAATGGAGCTGTTTTGCACAGACTTCGTTTTTTCCATGGCAGGGAGGCTAGCACCCATTGCTATTGGGTGCTAGACCACCCATGGAAACACATTGGGTACTTCCCTTAATCCTGATCTACACCCTTTGTTGGGGTGGGAAAGTCAAACTCTGCTCCCCCACCCTAGAACAGATTCCCTTGGCTGCTCTATTAGTCATTCACTATTTGTTCCCTTTACCCTCTAAGCACAGCCTTCTTTCCACATCTAACACACAGTAGAGCTTCTTCAAGCCCAGAATCACTTCCTCTTCTTTGGCATAGCAGTTTTGTGCTATTTTGCACTTTTAATTTCTTTTTTCTCAGTATTTGCAGTTTTGCTGAATTGCAGTTTTGCCGAAACGCGTAATTTCAAATCACCATGCAATGGAGGGAGCCCAATGAAAAAGGGAAAATGAGTGAAGGGGACCAGCATTCATGGAAGCCAAGCCAGTAGTCAGCAAAACACCTCCTCCCCATGGAAACCGTTAGAAGCACGTGTCCCGTAATAAAATTGTATGGTACTTATGGCAAGCATGGGGTACTCCTGCGGAAAAGGGACTGGGCCCCCAAACAGGCACAGTCAAGGAATACCTCAATCGGCATGTATTCACACACCCCAGCCGTTCCTGAAGAAAAATGAGGGGCTGTACTCTGCTGTTTGGCCTAAAGCTGCTGGAATAGTGCATCCTTTGCTCATTGCCAAGAGAAAATGGAGGACACATTGTCCTTCTCCTTGCAGGGATGGGAGGAAAAGGAAATGGAGGATGCATTGTCCTCTTTGCAGGGAAAGAGAAAGGAAGAGACCGAGTGTGTGTCTGCTGTGTCTTCTAGGGTTGTGCGCAAATGGGTATTTCAACATTAGGTTCGTAAAATTCGATTGAACAAATAGATCCTCTTCAGATGCAGTAGGATTCTATTTGATATGAATGTATTCGTACATTAAAAGAATTGCACTGGCTGCCAATCCACTACCGGGCCCAATTCAAGGTGTTAACTCTGACTTATAAGGCCCTAAATGGCTTGGGCCCCAAATATCTAAAGGAACGCCTTCTCCCATACCGACCTGCCCGTGCCTTAAGATCCAACAATGAGGCCCTCCTGGTCATCCCGCCACCTTCAGTAATGAGGTTGGTGGGCACCCGAGAGGGAGCTTTTTCGGCGGTGGCCCCGAGACTATGGAATGGCCTCCCCCTTGAGGTGCGCAATGCCCCTTCCTTGTATTTATTTAGGAGGGCTGTAAAGACTTATCTTTTTGCCTTGGCCTTTGGGTGAGGCTCTTTTCTCCCTCCCCAGTTATATTGATACCATTATTAACGCCCTAGGGAATGCCTGGTTTTAATTTGTTGAATTTTAGGTGTTTTAATCGTGCATCTTGCTTTTAATCTGTATTTCATTTTAATCTGTATCTATTTGAATTTGTATCCTGTTTTAATTTGTCTTAATCTGGTTGTTACCCGCCCAGAGACCTTTGGGTATGGGGCGGGATAGAAATGTAAATAAATAAATAAATAAATAAATAAATAAATAAATAAATAAATAAATAAATAAATAAATAAATAAATAAATAAATATTAGTACGAATATCTGATATGTATCCGATATGAAGGAATACGTATCCATATAAGAAAATTCCAGCAAAAAGAAATGAACAGAAGGATTGGAACTGAAGACCTTGAATGATGCTTTTTGCTGTTCCCTGTTCCCTCCCACACCATTTTCCTTTTGTTTCTTATCTCTTTAGATTGTAAGCCTGAGGGCAAGTACCTGTCTAAGATTAATATAATATTGTAACCTGCCCTGAGACCTTCGGGTATAGGGCGGAATAGAAATACAAACAAACAAACAAATAAATAATATACCTGGAATAAATATACCTGGAAGTTCATGATCACTACAACGTGCATATACATGGCTGCCCTTTTCAGCTGAGTTTGAACTTAAGAACATAAGAGGAGTCCTACTGGATTGGAACACAGCCCATCTAGTCCAGCGTCCCATCTCACACAGTGGCCCACCAATTGCTTCTGGGCATCTCAAGCAGAAGACAAAGGCAAAACCGTCACCTGCTCTTGACTCCCTGCAAATGACCTTCTGAGGGATCCTGCCATTCTCCCCACCCTGGAGGAAATACCTAGGCATCCATTCTAGTAGCCATTGATACACCTGTCATCCATAAATCTCTCTGCCCCTTCCTTCAATCTGTCTAGGCTGGTTGCTGTTGCTACCTCTTCTAACAGCAAGTGCAGTGCTCAAGTCAAACATGGTGAATCATGTGAGGAACCATCCGGAAAGGTAAATGCTCTTGCTTTTAATGTAAAACTTGGGCTAAGGCAATCCCAACATAGTCCTGGGTTTTGCAGCCTTTTTCTTAGAATTGCACATGTGCCCATGGAGAATCCCAGTACTTAGGAACACGCCTTAATTCTGAGATACATTCCAGTGCAAAGGGAGATTGCTAACTGCGCACTCCATCAGCTATGCGCCTTGCTTTTCATTTCCTACTTTAACAGTTTCATTTCTGCTAATGGGAGAGTGGTATATTTATCTTCCAAAATGCTACATTTTCATATTTCCAGCAAGTTCTGCTAAAGGCTTGAAAATAGGTCACAGATATCCAAAGACCCTATTCTGTCTGAACTTGGAAATGTTGTCTAGGTTTCATTTCTCCTGGGTGTATTGACATGGGCAACCAAATTCTTTAAACTTTGTGGTGATAGTTAATATATCCACTGCGCATGGGTTAAAAATAGCACCATCCATACACAAGAGGAAGAAGGCACAGAGTCATGGAAATCCCCAAAGCTTGTGGAAAAAATAAGGCTTTGGGTGGGGAAATCCTAGGTGAGAAACCCAGAATGGCCCAATGAGGACTAGTAGGCTGAGCAGCTGGGGTGGAGGACTGAGAGGAAGCCTGTAAGGAGATGGGCAAGTTTAGGAAAGGACACAGTGGGAACCCTGAATGGAAGCATCCTAAAATGCAAAATTAAACATACATCTGGGCTGCATAAGAGATGTTCAATTTTTGCTATGTCTTGCTGTTTCCAAATGCTCAATTGGTTTTCTTTAAGAAGGTGTACATACAAATGCCCTTCCTTCAGCAATGCTAAAGCCTTTATGTGAGTTCCATGTAATAATATAGACAGAGATTTTAAAAGCAGGGAGCTCTCACTATATTCATCATTTCAAAGGGTTGACTACTGTAGTGTGCTGTCTGCATAACTCCATCCAGACTTTATTCACACAGGGGCCTTCTCTGTGGTGGCTCCCTGGCTTTGAGGTATGTGCCTGGTTAAAATGTACTTCTTCACCCAGCCATTTAATTCATAGTTTATTTCTGCACTGAACCTTATTCTGGATTATATTCTGTTATAGGGACTTGCTGTCCACATGCTAGTGTAGACTATTGCAGACCCCAGCCAGGGTCTGCTGTAGTCTGGACCAGCATGTGGACAGCAGATCACAATTCTGCGATATAATCCAGAATAAGGCCCAGTGCAGAAAGCGGCATAGTTTCTTCCCAGGTCTCTTTATGTACATTCCCCCCACCACCACCACTCCCCAAAATACATACTGAATTAGCGCTTACCTGACTGGAATTGTCTATGCAGACAATTTCAGGTTGGTCAACAACCAGAAGGATTCAGACCACTCACTTGCTAAGTGCAGGATTATTCCCATTCCTGTTCAACCTGGTACGTTCCTGGCCTTGATGTTGGATGCCATGTCCTCTCCTAGATATCATTGGGCGAGGGCACATCATGTATTGTACACAAGGGCAAAGTGGCCTGGTTGGGAAGCAACACCTGAAGCATTGCATTCATACACACCGCAGACCATTCTCAACACCACTGGACAGCATGTGGACAGCTTTGAACCTGTCCACAGGTGAATAGGTTTGGGAATGGCTCAGGACACCTCAGGCACACTGCAGTGGACTCCTGAGAAGTGAATTGCCTAGAACACATTATATTTGCTTTATCTCTTCCAATACATGGAGCCTCCAGTTCCAAAACTGTAGTATTTCTTAGCCTTTTATGAACATATAGAACATGGCTGTTACTTATAGAAATACAGCTTTTAAAATCAAGTATATAACCTGATAAAGTATTGTAATTTTCTATAAACTCCAAAGCTGTAGTTATGGAATTTTGCCAGGTACAACAATTTTAGATTATGTACCCATTTGTCTCAATGATAGCCAGTATTCCGAGACAGTATTCTTTTTTTAAAAGAACAGAATCCTGCCAAAAATGAACTTGATCTACAGGTTTTTCGTTACTGTACAGCCAAATACTACAGAAATGCATATTTATCTTTCAATTGTTTATTTGAAAAAACTCACAGGCTCCGGTAATTGACTCTTTTTAAGATGATATGTCTTCAGCATGTCTTTGCTGGTTCCAGGGTGTCTTAAGCGAAATAAGAATAAGCAATTCCTCAATATTTTAAAAGAATGCAGTTTCCCAAAGTAGCACAACCTCCCCATACAGGCACTGTATGTGTTTTAGATAATATATTTTATCTGTTTTTATAGTGCTTTTATTGTGAACCACTCTAAAACCTTTGAGTATAGAATGGGATAGAAAAATAAATAAATAAATAAATCTCTCTATTTATGGGCACAGTATCACATTCAGAAAGGATATGGTAGAACTGGAAAAGGTGCAGAAAATGACAATCAGAATAATCAAGGGGTTGGAACACATTCCTTATGAAATCAGGGGCTTTTCTGCACTTGGCCTTATCCTGGAATATGGGCCTATTTGCACTTAGGCCTCTAGTGTGCAATTAGCACAGCTCTGGTACAGTTATTCTGTCCCACAGCTGTCCTAGGGCGCATCCCCATGGGGCTGCCCCAGATGCACTGTGGCTTCGGGGCAGCCTTAATGAGAATTAAGATTTGCATTAAGGAGTTCCCATGGCAATGGAGGACAAGGCAGATTCAAGGTGAACCCGCCTGTCCCTATGAAAACCGTGGCAAATTCCTGCATCCTGGATGCTGCTGTTTTCTCCAACCCCCCTTGCCTGAGCGCTTAATTGGCCAGGTAAGGGGTTGATTTACCGCAAACACTCACCTGACAGCTGCCCTGCAATCAGCTGAGCAACTGTCAGGGGGTTATAGCAGCTCTCATGCGCACAAGCAGAGCTCTGCTAATGATTAAAGGAGAGACGTGAGCAAGGAGCTAATTAATATGCACCTCTTTCCAAGGATCAGAGCTGCCTGTTACCTCCAGCCTTGGAAAGAGGTGCATATTAATTAGCTCTTTGCCAGGAGTCTGACCCATTGGAGCTCACAGGCATTGGGAAGCAAATTAGTTGCATGTTACCTCTGAGCCTGACAGAAAGATGCTTGGCTTTACTGCCAAAGTTCAGCAGTAAAGCCAAGTATCTTACAGCAGACTTGCCCTGCTCTTGACAGCCTGCCCAGCTTAATCACTCAGGTAAGAGCTTGATTTACCCCCAAGCAACCTCCTGACAGCTGCCCTGCAGTCAGTTGTCAGGCTGCCAAGAGCAGAGCAGAGCTCCAGTAAGATTATTACAACAGATGCGAAAGCCGCATCTGTTTTAATCGTTTGCGGAGCTCTGCTTGTGCACATGACAACCACTCAGCTGTGCAGGGCAGCTATCAGGTGAGACTGTTTGGGGTAAATCAAGCCCTTACCGGGGCGATTAAGCTCACCCTTGTAAGGTGGGACAGTTGCCATCACAGCGTTAGCGGCGGGGACAACGAAGCCCTGCCCGCTAATGCTGCGATGGTAACTGGGAGTGTCCTCATGCTCCCTTTATAACCTGCTCTTGCCCCGTAATTCGGGGCGAGGACAGTTATAAAGGGTGGGGTTTTTTGTTTCGATTTAGAGGATTTTGTCCCTCATGTAGCCCGAATTAAGGCTTTGCAAGGGGACACTTGCGAGGCAAAGTAACTTTCACCTTGCAGTATCCTTGCCATGGGGACGAGCACTCAAATGCAAAAATCATGGCCCTTTTTGTGCTGGGACCTATTCTGGATTATATCTGGAACAGGGGCCTGCCATCTACGTGTTAATGCAAACTATGGCACACCCAGGGCAAAGCCAGTGGGTCCTGATTTTGAGGTATAATCCAGAATAAAGCCCAACATAGAAACGGCCCAAGAAGAGTAAGGAACTTACAGATGTTATCTATGTGCTTGAGACAGTTACAGTCAAAACAATATTTGTTTGCAAAATTGGGACATGGAGGTAGGCAGGTGTGCATCTGTTATTGACCAAAACTGTACTGTCATCCAGAGGAGCTATTGACTGGGACTCAGGATTAGGCTCCAAGTCGGACATTTATTTAGAATACAAAGGCATTATAGGAGAAGCTGATCTTCCTTTCTTCGGTTTTAGAATGGTAAATTATCCTCCCAACATTTGTTTTATTGTCCATATTTTAAATATCTCCCCTCCACACACACACCCCACCCCCGAGGCAATGATAAAGCTTTATCCAGCTTCACTGAACAGCATGAAAAAGAGATGTGGTACGAGCAAGCTTTGTGTATCTATGCAAAAGAGCTAGCTAAACACATTCCACTTCTGGCTAACTCAGCCAGTTCTATGTTGCCTGCAGGAATCCACCATCAACAGTAGAGTTCGTTTCGTATGCGCGAACTGCAAGAGGCACAGCAAGAATTTAGGTCGACTGAGCGTCCTGCTTAAGAGAAGATAAGCCATTCCGCTATCCAAAGGCCACCCAGAAGGCCGTGCTGTATTTGAAGCCCCATGAGATCCTTGTGCAAGTAAAGCAGAAAAGACAGGAAGCCTGAAGCTGTCCCTCAACAGTTAACAGACTGCACAGTGCCCATAAGACCTGTTGCTCCCAATATTTGTCACTATGGTAAGATGGAATACAGTATAATTTCTCTGTATATGTCGGTTAACATTTCTCAGTCATCCTGTATCTATTTGCACGGTTATATAAAAATTAACTCTTTTTGTCCTTTTTTGTTTTTTTGGCAGTACAAAGTGCCAGTTGCTTTCCTAAAAAGATTGCATACTTCGAATCCTGATGATGGCTCCATACAGGCAATGGGAATGTAGTGCCACATGTATCTAAGGCAACCCCAGCACAGCCCCGCTATACCCACCCCTTAAAAAATGCTGAAAACTATTGGACAGAGCTGTCATTGTTACTCCATCTACCACACATACGTAGAGGCTGAATGTGCAGGCCACACAGGCATGATGGTGGCAGTGTGCAGAATTCCAAGTATTTGGTGCCAGATGAATACCCAGATGCACATGTCACTTTAAATGCGTAAAGAGACTGCCATGGCCAGCAGTGATAGTGGCAAGGGAGCAATAGCCACAATCTGGAGATGGCCAATGAACCATGTAAACCTTTCTTCAGCGTGTGTACTAGGGATGTGCACAAATATTCAAAACATTTGAAATTGAATCCGAATCAAATGTCTCTAAAGCCGCATCCCTGTTATAAGCTTAATACAGTTTCCCTAAACCGAAATAATAGAACTGGATGCAAATGTGAATTTGCCTGATACCATTACTTTCAAATCAATCGCGTTGGATCCGGATTCTGAGGATTGTACGTAGTGTACGTGATTCAAGGGGAGACTCAAGTGGCTACTTTCTAAAAGCCACTTTTCGGGGCTGCCCTGCCCTCTTCCTCCTGGTGTGAATGCATCACCCATAAGGGACCCCTTCACAGAGCCTAGCTGGGTGGCTGGGTGGCTGCCGCTTGCCTGGATGGAGGAAAAATGGCAGCGGGCAGCCAGCTATTCTTTCCCCTCCTCTCCCATTTGCCCAACTCAAGCCCCCTTCCTTTAAACATTCACACATCTCCCAGAACCTGCAGTTGCTTTCCTTTCCCTTTTTAAAGGTCAGAACTCCAAAGAGATTGGGAAGCAAATTAGTTGCCTGTTACCTCTGAGCCTGACAGAAAGATGCTTGGCTTTACTGCCAAAGTTCAGCAGTAAAGCCAAGTATCTTTCAGCAGACTTGCCCTGCTCTTGACAGCCTGCCCAGCTTAATCACCCAGGTAAGGGCTTGATTTACCCCCCAAGCAACCTCCTGACAGCTCCCCTGCAGTCAGTTGTCAGGCTGCCAAGAGCAGAGCAGAGCTCCAGTAAGATGAAGCGTTCCATATTTTTAAAAATAAAATTTTTTTAAAAAAAAAGAACTCCAAAGAGATAGAATTGCGCAAAATTGCACCATTGTTATCAGTTGTGAAGTGGTTGGATTGCTACAGTGTAGTGGCTGCTGTAAAGGGTGAATTTTTACACTGACATCACTGTCTTTGGAAACAAGCTATTGGGGGAGGGAAACCCTAAACATGGATTCTCATCCCTTAAAATGGTATGGTCCCCACAGTAAAAAATGTAACACGTATCAAGCGCACGAACCGGAGTGAGACCTGTTGAAATGAGGGTTAACATTTACAACGCTTTGGGGCGATTTAACACGCGGAAAGCGTGTTAAGCCAAACTGACCTGGGGTCTGCGAGGATTGAAACCGAAATAAGCTTGTAATGGGGATGTGGCCTAAATTTAACTTTCAAATGAATTTTTGAATCTTTCGAATCATTCATAATCCTGAGTCCCATATGCATTACATACGTATCCATATGCATCTTATTTCTACCCCTATGCATTTGTATGGGTACATATGGGAAGAAAATGGGATGCATACAGTATGGGATAAAAAGAGGATGCATACAGATGCATACTGACAAACTTGAATGTTGTCAACATTCGTATCTTCAAATGCGAATAAAAAATAAAAAATAATAAAGTCACTTCGAAGTCTGCAAAACAGCTCCACTGAAGTCTGTGCTGATCTTTGGAGTGAACTTTGAAGTGACTTCGGAGTGACTTCGAGTCCGGAGCTATTTTGCACAGACTTTGAAGTGACTTCGAAATGACTTCAAAGCTTAGGTTTTAGGGCTTCCCTCCCATGAGTGCCCCCTCCCCCTAGCCTCCTCTAGACCCCATTGCCACACAAGCATGGAAACAGGCTCCCTTTAATCCGGATTTTCTGCCTGAAGACCCCATTGTAGACCCCATTAATGGGGGTCTACAGAAAATCCAGATTAAAGGCCAGAAAGTACCCATTTGATCCAGATTTCCCCAGCGGCAGTCAAAACAATCGGGTCCCAAATGGGTGCTGTGGTGGAAATGGGATCATCCGGCTCACACCCAAATGGGTCCTTAATGGGTGCAAAAATGGGTACTTTCTGACACCCTTTAAATAGGTCCTCCTGACTCTGTACATCCTTCCTTCCTTCCTCCCTTTTCTCAGGGTTAGCCAAGGTGCAACTTCAGTCTGACACATTATTTATTATTTTCCTCTTCCTCTGTGCCTGCTTCCATAGCATTCTTGTCAGAATTCTGCATTGCAGGATACCACTTAATTCAACAGATGCTTGCTGTTGGGTGCAAGGAAAAGGATCTATTTTCTGTGCTCTTCTTTGCATTGAGGAAGTAGAAGGCAGTGGAAGAAGCAATCTTATGGCCTGATGTGCCCTGCCTTTACTTCCTGTGTTTTGCGTCTGCTTATTGGTGACCAGCATAGTCAGACCATATGTGGCAAGGATAGCCTGATGTTCCCCTCAAGAAGTCTGGGCTCCTGTAACTTTAATAAAAATAATTTCATCAGGAGAAGCTGTATCTCCTGAAATTTCCCTCTTCTGTGCAACTTCAGTACTGGGACCAATGCTTTTCAATTTATTCATCAATGATCTAGAAGAAGGGGTACATAGTAAAATAGCAAAGTTTGCTGATGATACTAAATTATTTAGGGTAGTAAAATCTGAAAGAGATTGCCAAGAGCTCCAGAGGGATCTCTTAGCATTGGGTGAGTGGGCAACCAAGTGGCAAATGTGCTTTAATCTTAACAAGTGCAAAGTAATGCACATTGGGGCCAAGAATCCAAATTACATCTATAAACTGATGGGGTCTGAGCTTTCTGCAACACATCAGGAAAGGGATCTCGGGGTTTTGGTGGACAGTTCAATGAAGGTGTCAACCCAGTGTGCGGCAGCAGCGAAAAAAGCAAATTCAATGCTGGGAATAATTAGGAAGGGAATAGAAAATAAGACAGCAAGTGTCATTTTGCCCCTTTATAAATCTATTGTGAGGCCACATTTGGAGTATTGTGTACAATTCTGGTCACCACACCTCAAAAAGGATATTGTGGAACTAGAGAAGGTGCAGAGAAGGGCAACCAGAATGACTAAGGGTCTGGAACACCTCCCTTACGAAACCAGGCTGCAACGTCTAGGCCTCTTCAGTCTGGAGAGACGGCGTTTGAGAGGGGACCTGATTGAAGTATATAAAATTATGCACGGTATAGAAAGGGTGGATAGAGAAAATTTCTTTTCTCTATCGCACAACACTAGAACCAGGGGGCACTCTATGAAGCTGATGGGTAGGAGAATAAGGTCTGACAGGGGAAAGTATTTCTTCACCCAGAGGGTCATTGGCTTATGGAATGTGCTGCCGGAAGAGGTGGTGACAGCTACCAGTCTGGATGGCTTTAAGGTAGGGTTAGACAAATTTATGGATGACAGATGTATCAATGGCTACTAGAACGAATGCCTAGATGCATCTTCCAGGCTGGGGGGGGGGAGGAAATGGGGCGCTTCAAAGGCCATCTGCTGAGACTCGAGAGCAGGAGAAGGTTTGTCCTTGTCTCTGCTTGAGATGCCCATGAGCATTTGGTGGGCCACTGTGTGCGACAGGATGCTGGACTAGATGGGCTGTGGCCTGATCCAGCAAGGCTTCTCTTATGTTCTTATGTTCTTATGTTCTTATGTTCTTATGTTCTAAAGACCTGTGCCCTGTTTTTCCATATAGCGTCTACCTGCATCATAATTACCAACAGGAACTTTCACCTTGGGTTTTTGTTGTTGTTGCTGGAGCTGAAGTGAACTGGAACTCCAGTGGAGCTTGAGGATCAATACTATTACCTTGACTAGGTTGACTGTTCTCATTCTCTCCCTAATTTCAGAGAAAATTAACAGTTTTAATGTGCCACCCATTTACCAGCCTCTCCTGTGTACTGCACCTTCATCCATTTATCCAAGGACTTTAAGATACCTCCTAAATTCTCAGGAAACCTGGCCACATAAGGTTCTTTATTAATGATCTAGAATGCCAAACACTGCCTTCTGCTGAAAAATGAATACTCGGGGCCAGCTGTCCTGTATAAAGCTATCTTTGTCTGTTTAAAGCAAGATCTTTCCCAGGCCTCCCTGGAGAAGCTGAGGACTGAACTTGAGGACCGAACTTGAGTCCCTCTATATGTAGATCTGCAGGGGAGGCCCTCCTGGTTGCACCACCACTGTCAGTATCAAAAGGAGGGAGCATCCAGGTTAGGTCCTTTTCAGTGGTGGCTCCCAGATTGTGGAATAAGTCTCCCTTCTGAGGTGCATCAGACACCTTCACTTTACGCATTCAGGAGAGCCTTTGGCTAGATGAGGAAATGACTTTTCCTCCCCACATTCAGGCACTGTTATGTTCATTTTATATGTTAACTGGTTTTCAATGTTATAACCCACCCTGAGACCTTTGGGTATAAGGCAGCAGGATAAAAATAAATAATATAAATAATATAATAATACCATACTAGGCTGACAAAGTTCCAGTGTGGTGGCAGCCATTTACACTTCAAAGTGCTGGAAAAGCCCTGTGTTGGGCCAAGAGTACTCAAAGTATGAATGGCCAGGGCAGGCTGGATTGCCATGGCCACATATGGTGTGTGCTTGGATGTTGCCATGGCCATCAGGATGCTGTGTAAGACTGTGCAGCCACAGTTGTGCTGCCATGCCCTTTTGCTGTGGTGCATCTTGAAGAGGATACAGAGGCTGCTGTCCTGGAGCGATCTAGCTGCTCCTGGTCAGCATGTAGACTGCTAAAAAGCAGGAGCTGGATTACTCCTGGGAAGGCTGCAACAACTCCTGGGGTGATTTTGCACTTCCCTTACTGCCCGCTGGGTGGGAAAGAAGCACGATGAACCAATATTGACTAGCGCTCACACTTGGAGTGCTAGTCAGCATTAGCCATTCTCCCCCCACAAAACTTGATTTGATTACAGGGCCGGTCCTCTTCAGAATGCCGCCATTTTGAATAATTGAAAATTCAATTCAAATTATTTCAATTCGAATTTAACAAAGTTTGATTCGAATTAAGCAAATTTGAATCTATTCGTTTGAATTTTTGATTTGAATTTGCACTTATGAATGGTGACAAGATGCCTAATTGCCTGTACGCATCTTCCAGACATTCATACACATCTGTGCACATCCATACACATGCGTATGCATCCCATAGTTATTTTGTCCCGTAAGGATCCGTATAAATGCATACAGATGTGGGAAAGGTGCGGATCTTCAAGTATGCATTGTGTACCAACCCATACACATAGGAATGTTTGCATAATTCAAATGAATAGTCCCGAAATTCAAAATTCGATTTGAATGTTTAAATTCGAATGTATGGACATTCAATTTGAATTCAGATGTCGAAATTTGGCACGTTTGATCGAATTTCTAATGCCTACAAATATTTGTGCACATCTCTACGAAGGCACTCTTCTTTAGTGAGAGGTCTTAGGGCAGATACTTTTCAAGGACTCTTTCATTCGCATGTGGATGGCAGGCCCCTATTTCGGGAGATGTTCCAGAATAAGGTCCAGTGCAGAAAAGGTCTCAGTGGATCTGTCATATACTCTACAAACACGGTCCTGTATCAGAACGCCAGTAAGAAGCCAGTGTTAATGGGGCAGGAAAGCTTAACCTACTTATGATTTTTTGAAAGAAAAAGTATGGGACATAGTTCACTGACACGGAAAGATACTTCGCCTTTTCTGTGTTTCCTGATCCTTCATCCTAATTATAAACTCTGTCTAGCTGAGCATTAGCACAGAAACCAGTAAGCCTGACTCATCGCTTTTCACCATCCTTGCAACCTGAGGCAAACAGACCTTGTACACTTTCCAAACATTCCCAAAATCCCCTAGAGCAAATATCTAATCTCAGCTTGCTTTACAGCCCAGCTGTCTTGAGTCTCCATGAGTAAGCAAACTATCCCATATTTGAGTTATTAATTATTATCATTTTGCTGACAACAGCTGGTGTCCCTAGTGTACCCCAGTGACAATCTATGCATGGTTGTATATATCCTTCTCATTTCACAAGGTAATTGGACTCAGCAGCTGGATATGAAATTCAGAAGGAATCTTAGGAGCCACTTATCAGTTCTGCTAAGGAGAGTGGGCATGATTCCACATTGGCTGGTATACTAAGGGCACGTTCCCACTTGACTATTCTAATCCAGATTGGACTATTTTATCCAGATTCAGAGCCGAGTGCGCATTCTGGCTGTTCCCATTTGCATGATGACACAGGCTCAATTCGAATACCACAGTTCCCATTCAAACTGCCCAAATCCCCAGCATGGAGAAACAGGATCTTTTCATCTCTGCCCCATGTCCAAACCCTGTAAGCCTGCCCCGCTCATAATAAGCTGAGCAAAAGAGCATACAGGGCAAAGCAATCAGTCTCCCTTTCAAATCAGGCGCTCCCTCCATTCACTATGTTACCAGAAAGGCAGCAGGTTTGCGTAGATTCAGCTGACCGAAAGAACAGGCAGGGCAAAGCCATCTCTCCCTTTCAAATCAGCGAGGGGTGGAGGGAGAACAGAGGATTGTGGCTCATGCACAGGTTCAAAGAGAGAAAAGGGGATTCCCTTCTTTCTTTGTTTTGAATGAGCTGTTCAGGACCGAGCAGGGCTAAAAAAATATTTCCTCTGCCAATTGCTGTAACAATGTAATGCATCTCTTGCAATTACAGTGGCATTCACAGAAAGGGGAAATTTATGTTCAGAGATTCAACACTTTTTTTTATCTCCAGGACTCTAGCATTGCAGGGGTGAGAAGAACAAGAGGGCAGACCTTCCCAGATATGAAATCCCACCCATTGGCGGCAGGCATTGGCCAGAAGGATATGGGGGGACAGCTCAAAAGGCAGATCTCCCCCTGAACAGGACAGTAGCATTCCCAAAGGGGGAAAAAAGCGGGCTAGTTTTTCTGGGGACTTTTTTTCCTGTAGATTTTAGCAGTTTAGTCCTTGTCAAGTCCAGGAACAAAAATTTAAATGGGATCAGACGATCCCTAAAATGGACTGGATTCGCATTTAATCTTGTATGGGAATGCACCCTAAGAGCCTTCCTTCTGCATGCTGCTATGGTCTGAGGAAGGCTGTGCCCAGGACATCCCTTAGACTGTACCAGCATGTGAGAGGCCCCTAATGTGCTTGGTGGTCCAATAGACTATGCAGTGTGGAATTGCCCTGTTTTTCTCTGTTATACTCCAGCTTTTGACTGAGGAAACACTTGGTCCCCCTGCCAATCTTCACCTGGATTTGGAAGTGATATTTTCTTAGGAGGGCCTTACAACCACTGTTTAGCATAATGCCTGATCGCTATGGGTTGAAACATATCTCCAGGTAATTAAAGGCAAAAATATACTTGTCCTATGCAAGAATGCTGGTGGTATCACACATTGCTGTAAACTCGGTGTAACTGTGAATACTCTTGCGTGAGTCCTGTTGATGGATTTGCTAATGTGTTGGGCCAAGATAGGTGGTAGCCCATGACAGACAATCTGTTGTTTTAGATAAAGGATGGGTGAATTCCCATTACAAGCTTAAAACGGTTTCAAAACAGTTTTGATCCTCGCAGTCCCCACGTCAGGTTGGCTTAACACACATTCTGCGTGTTAAATCACCCCAAAGCATTGTAAATGTTAACATTCATTTCAACAGGTCTCGCTCCGGTTCGTGCATTTGAAATGTTTTACTGTGGGAACCGTACTGTTTTAGTGGGATGAGAATGCGTGTTTAGGGTTTCCCTCCCCCAATAGCTTGCTTCCAAAGGTAGTGATTCCACTGTAAAAATCCACCCCTTACAGCAGCCACTACACTGTAGCAATCTACCCACTTCACACCTGATAACAATGTTGCAATTTTGCGCAATTCTGAAAGTTCTGACCTTTAGAAAGGGAAAAGAAAGGAAAGCAGCTGCAGGTTCTGGGAGATGTGTGAATGTTTTTAAGGCTGTGGCGGTGAGCCGGTGAAGGGGGCTTGAGTTTCCGCTGCTGCTGTGTGCCCTGGGCAATGGGGAGAGGAAGGGAAAGAATCACTGGCTGTCAGGTGCCATTTTTCCTCCATCCAGGCAAGCGGCAGCCACCCAGCCAGGCTCCGTGAAGGGGTCCCTTATGGGTGGCGCGTCCATGCCAGGAGGAAGAGGGCAGGGCAGCCCCGAAAAGAGGCTTTTAAAAAGTAGCCACTTGAGTCCCACCTTGAGTCACGTACCCCACGTACGATCCTCAGAATCCATATCGAATGCAATTAAGTTGAAAGTAATGGGATCAGGCAAATTCGTGTTAGCATCTGGTTCTATTATTTTGGTTTAGGGAAACCGCATTTAGCTTGTAATGGGAATGCGGCCGATAAGAAACAGTCCTTTTCCACCATTCCACATTTGGAAGCTGAATAATTGTGATTTCAATACTATTTGCATGATAGCTCCTCTGTTCTACTCAGAGTAGATTCATTTAGGGTGGGCAGAACAGGTCAAGTAATACAGACAGGCTATTGCTACCCCTCTGTATAGTATCTGCTGCCAGATGCATAGCTCCCTCACTTTCCTTAACAAACCAGCCCTCTATGGCATCACCAGCCCCATCTGGCATGCCCAGAACACAAACAAGGAGCGGGAAACGCAAAAAGAGATGTTATTACTATGGAACAAGAACCAGGAGAAGATCCAGTGATATATTGGACTAGGGTCCTGCCAGGACATTTCTTGGAAGGACTTTCTCAGTTATGGCCCCCAGGCTATGGAATAGTCTCCCCCTTCAAGTGCATCAGGCTCCCTCATTGTATATGTTCAGGAGGGCAGTGAAGACACACCTCTTTACTCTGGCCTTCAGTTAAATGAGGACACAGTCTCCCTTCCCAGTTGCAAACACTATTGTTTTAATATAAGCTTTTATTATTTTGATATACTTGATTTTAAAAGTTGTTACCGACCCTGAGACCTTTGGGTATAGGGCGGGATAGAAACATAAGTAAGTAATAGTGTTATCTGCCCATTGTTACACTGGTCTTTTTTTCACAGGAATTTTTTTCACTCACAATTTATTTCTGAGCTGTCCTCATGCCATTTGTAACTACAAAGTGCAAATGCAAAAGGCCTTAACAGTCACAGGGAAAAGTAGTGAAGATGCATCTCTTTACCCTAATCTTTGTCTAAGAGTACAGCTTTGCCTCCCCATGCAAACACTGGGTCTTTTCACACCTTGTGAAAAGGGGAAGACGAGGGATGCTATGAGACAGAGCATTCACACTGCACGGAGCTGCTTCTATACCAAAAGCAGCTCTGTGTGTGCCAGATCTTCCCTCAGCCTGGATAGCTACAGAACATGAAAATGTGCTCTACAATTATATTAGCCACTGGCTAGTGTATCCAGGCATGCTCCATTTGCATCTCTTCCAAGCAAACCAAGCACGCAGCAGGCCGGTGGAGGCATGGTTGCATGCTCTATCGCCTGGTCACCATGGCAACAGCACTGTGCATGCCCATTGCCACAGCGAGGCAATCATCTAGTATATGGGAAACCGCCAGCTAAGTTTGGAATGGATTTGGCCTTGCCAGCACGGATGCTCAAACCATTCCAGACATGTGCAGGCCATTGCTCCTAAAAAAGGTGCAAATTGGCCCACTGTCAGCGTTCTAGCTAATCCATTTTGTCTGTTTATATAAAAAATTAACTGTGAGACTTTTAGGTATAGTATGGGATAAATAAATATTCCTGTACTGCCAAATACCCCCTTTCAGTAATGGCAGTAATCTCACAGCTGATTTAAAATTCTGTGCTTTCTGCACATTTTCACTTATCTCATGAGTCATGATTATTTGTTGGTTTTTCAAGTCGTTGATGTTTGTTGTTGTATTAGTAAAATGCTGAACTAATAAAAAAAATTCTGTGCTTTCAGCCTACATTTTAGGTATTATTGCTCCCACAGGTATAAAAGAATGGTATGAAGTGTGTATGGCTGTGGTCACACCTAAGGTTTAATCCAGCTTCAGTCCACCTTCAGAGCATCAGAACACATCAGCAAAGTGACCAGTAATTTTCTTTCCACATTATCTATCCCAAAGGTGATTTTTCTCAATTAACACTGAAAGAAAAGAGCTTGTCACTTAGCTGATGTGTTCACTCACTCTGAAAGTGGACTGAAGCTGGATTAAGCCTTAGGTGTGACCACAGAGTATGTGAAAGCATTAAATACAAATTAGTCGAAACACATTGTGCCCAATAGGATGTACCCTAGGAAGGTTGCAATCGTATCCATTTTGTCTGAGAGTAACTCCCCTGAGCTCAGCAGGGTTTTTTTCCCCACTGACCTCCCTTAATCCGGATCTACGTTATGGGTCCTGCAACTAATACGGATCTAGTAGATCTGGATTAAGGGAGGTACCCGATGCATCCCCACAGGCAGTGCAACACCCAATAGCAAAAGGTGCTAGCCTGCCTGCAGTGGAAATGCTGGAGCACCCATGTGGCAAATCTGGATCAACCCACGTGGGATCCGCCTGTCACGATTTTGGGGGGACAGGGGGTGCAATCTCCGGAGATGCTCCAAAGATTCTTTGAAGATTCTTTGTCATAAGCTTTGGAGATTCTCCGGAGCAATCTGCTGCAAACTTCAAAGATTCTCCGGAGCCTTTGACAAAGGCTACTATACCCAAAGGTCTCATGGCGGGTTACAACATTAAAAACCAATACAAAACGAATATCACAACCATGACAATTCCTGAATGTCTGAATGTGGGGAGGAAAAGTCATTCCCTTGTTTAGCCAAAATCCAGGGCAAAGAAGTGCGTCTTCACAGCTCTCCTAAATGCATGAAGTGAAGATGCCTGAGACGCACCTCAGGAAGGAGACTGTTCCACAATCTGGGAGCCACCACTGAAAAGGCCCTGTGCCTGCTGCCCACTCATTGTACACGTTCGGTGTCTTTGCTCGATCAGGATTTCCAGCCTGCCTTAACTGCGGCTGAACTTTCTTTCTTTCTTTCTTTCTTTCTTTCTTTCTTTCTTTCTTTCTTTCTTTCTTTCTTTCTTTCTTCGCTCCGGCCAATAAGCTGCTCCAATCAGGCCAACTGAGACAGCCACAGCAGCCGGCAGCACAGAGACAGGGGGGCGTAACCACCTCGTGGGTGCGTTTTCCTCCGCCCCACTCTCACGCCATTGGCTGAGCCAAGCCCGGCCCTTCCGGAGCCCGTGCCGCCCCCTAGCTCCTGATTGGGTGAGGATCTTCTTCCTCCTTCCTCCCCCCCCCACTCCCCGCCCCTTTCGGCGTTTCAACGTTGTCCCAAACTCGGAGACTGCCTGGAGATGGAGAGGAGAAGAGCGCGCCTCCGATTGGCTCGCAGCCTCGGAGCCCTGCGATTGGCCGGACGGGCCGCGGCCGGAGAGCCGCGATTGGGGCAGGGCGAGGGGTGTGCGCGCGAGGGGGATGGCAGCAGCTTCTCCCCTCAGAGGCTGGAGCAGCGCCGCTGAGGGGAGGGGGAAGTGGCGGATGGGGGCGGCGGCCGCAGGCGCTTGTGCCGAGGCCGCCGCCGTTGCTGCTGCTGCTGTTGGGAGCTGCTGAGCGAAGGCAACAGCGGAGCCAGCCGCCGCCGCCGCCGCGTCCCTCCCTCTCCCGCTCTCCCACCGCCGGCACCATGAACAGGGGGAGCAGCGCCGCTTCTTGCCCTCCGTCCGGCGACGGGCACGGCAGCGGGCACGGCCACAGCGACTGCCGCCGGGTCTGTAGCAACTGCCGTAAAGTAGTGCTGAGGCAGGTGGGTTGGCAGCGCGACCCCCCGCCCCCTCCTCCCTTCCCCTCCGGGCAGAGGGTCTCGGTGTGTGTGTGTGTGTGTGGAACGTCGTCGGTCTGTCGGGGAGCGGGCATTGCAAGTGCGCGTGCGCGCCAAGCGAGGCGGGGGGGCGGGGGTAGGTGGGGGGCGAGCCAGCGCGCGGGTCGCCAACGGCCGAATTTGGGTCGGCGGTTGGTCCCTGTCGCCGCGGCCGGCCGGCCAGAGTCCGAGTGAAGCTCTTTCTCCCTAAGATCGTGGGGCTCCTTCGCCTCGGCCGCCGCCGCCGCTGCCACGCCCCCTCGGCCGACTCGCCGCCTCAAGCGCCTGGGAGGGGGAGAAAGAGGAGGGGGGAGCCTTTCCTGGGGGGGGGGGAATGGGTGTCAAAGAGTGTGGCGTGCACGTGTGAAAGAGGGTAGATATAGAAAAATACAGTATTATCGAGTCTCTGTGTGTGTGTGTGTGTGGGACCTGTGTGCAGATGTGTGTGCGTTTAAGAGTAGGTGGGAGGTAACGTGTGGACGCGTTCTGTTCACGTGTATGCGTTGCCTCAGTGATGTGGGATTCGTGCACTCGAAGTGTGAATGCTGTGTTGTGCTTCGTTTGGGGTGTGTGTGTACCTGTTGTGTATATGTTTGAGAGTAGGTGGGTGATGACGTGTGGACACGTTCTGTTCACGTGTATGTGTTGCCTCAGTGGTGTGGGTTTCGTGCATTCGAAGTGTGAATGCTGTGTTGTGCTTCGTTTGGGGTGTGTGTGTACCTGTTGTGTATATGTTTGAGAGTAGGTGGGTGATGACGTGTGGACACGTTCTGTTCACGTGTATGTGTTGCCTCAGTGGTGTGGGTTTCGTGCATTCGAAGTGTGAATGCTGTGTTGTGCTTCGTTTGGGGTGTGTGTGTACCTGTTGTGTATATGTTTGAGAGGAGGTGGGAGATGACGTGTGGACACCTTCTGTTCACGTGTATGCGTTGCCTCAGTGGTGTGGGTTTCGTGCACTCGAAGTGTGAATGCTGCGTTGTGCTTTGTTTGGGTATGAGTGTGTGTACCTGTTGTGTATACGTTTTATGGGCTTTAGAGAGTGATAGCGCATCCCTCATTATTCGCGAGGGCTCTGCTCTCTTGTCAGCGTGCCAGGCGTTTGTTAGAAGCAGGGGAGAGAGAAAGTGACGTTTTCCGACCTTTCTGCGCTTCCCAAATGCTGAAGAAGTGCTAGTTTTTGGTGCAAAACTAGTGAATGTGTGAGATTGGCTGCCATTTTTCATTGCTTGTAACGGGGGGGGGGGCACAAAAGTTCCCTTGTGTAAACTCATGATAAACCCCCCTTACTTAACAAGATGTCTGTATCTGTGTTTTTCTGTACATAATAGTGTACTTCTACCATGTATATGTGTACTAAATGCATGTATGTTCTCTTATTTGTTTTTATGTTTGATGTGTTCTGCATATTATTTCATTAAACCTCAATATTTTTCCAAAGAACTCAGACTGGGAAACATTATTCTCCTCCTCTTTATTTTTATCCTTGTACTAACACAATGAGGCAGGCTGTACTAAGGTCTTTTTGCATTTGGCCTTATTCTGGATTACATTCTGGAATAGAAACCTGCTGTTCACGTGCTAGTCCAGCTACAGCAGGCCCACATGGGACCTGCTGTACTCTATAGTAGCTTGTGGATGGCAAATCCCTGTTTGGGGATATAAAATGAAATAAGACCAGTGCAGAAAAGCCTAAGAGTCAGTAATTGGCCCAAGGTCACCAGTGAGCTTTTATGGCTGAAGGGTGGGTTTTGAGCTCTCTCTTCCAGGTGCTAGTCCCAAGTGTTACCAATGTTACAGTTGTGAACATGTTTATTATGGTGTTCTTTTTCATGATGTTCAGTGAAATGCAGCAGTATGACAATATTTGTATTTATATACTAAAGCATTATAAAACAAACTTATTTTGTGTGTAATTGTAAATTAGCACATAGACTCATTTCAGAATGATTTATAGCATACATATACATACATATATGTTTAATGTGAGTTTTTGTCATGACTTCCTCCCAGAATATACTCAAGGAGTCATGCATACATACATTAATCTGAAATGTGATTTTGCTGTGAAATTGAAGTTCCACTGTGGTCACTGAAAGGTTCTCTGTGATAAGTATCATTCAGGTCTCAATTTCAGTGATAAGATGTTGATGTTTGTCATAATCTTCAACAGTTCCCCCCCCCCCCCAAATCCATCAGTTCATGACAGGCTTTATCTTTTTGCAAGTGAGAGTTTGATATTCTTTATACTACATTTGCAACCAGTAAGCAGCAAATTTGCATATTTGTGAGCTTGAGAGCAGCAAATAGCTGATTTGGGGGGTCAGCAAGGTGATGAAAATCAGATGGTCAGCAGTGTCTTTATTGTTAGCCATTTTTGAGCTTTGAGATGTTTTCCAGAACTTAACCTTAGTGGGTAACAAGAAATTACAATACTTAAAAACACTGCTGACCTGCAAAGAAATAGCAAAACATTCTGACATCTACTGGTGAATCTCAGAGCAAACAAGTATCTGATAACGTGGGGAAGGTCTGAGTCTGTCTTTAGCATCAGCAAAACTTGAGGATACTTAGCTTGACCAAAGTGCTTTATGAAACTGTGTGGAATAATTAAAAATCCATTTTAGTCCTTGTATATATGATTTTGAGTCTCCTGCTGCTTTACCTCTAAGCCTGTACATAGGTGATCACTTTTTGAAAACATTTTACCATTTCTGGTATCACTGTTACTTTTTAAAAAGCCACTGATTATCAAATACAAGTAGACTTGCAGGTAATATAAAGCTAAATATTTTGGCATTTCCATGATTCACCTGTAGTGTGGCATTTCTTCCCTGCTGCCTGCTTTTTTCAAATCAGAAAATTTGAATTCATTTGGAAAAGGTACTGCCTCTTTTGAAACATAACAAAGCAGACTGCAGAGTTGGCACATAGCATACATATTTGACACTTGAAATCTTGTGGATTTTGCCACAAAATAAGTTAGATGAGTGGGGACTGTGATAGTAAACTTAGTGATAAAAATCAGGCAGACTGGGTTGTTTTCCTAAGTACTGCAGCTAACTTTCAGAGAGTATAGGATGTAGAATAAATTATATACATGCATTAGACTAACTGATTAGTTGAAATGTCTCCCTATCATGATTTTGTGGGAACAACACTCACTCTAGTTTCAAGTGTAGAATAATCATTTTACTGCATTAGATTAGGGATGTGCACGAAAATTCGAAAATCCAATTCAAATCCGTTGAGTGTTGACATTCAAATCGGATTTAATAAGGTTCAAATTTGGACATTTGAACGGATTTCAGATGTTCTGAAACATTTGTTCAAATGATTCAAATGTACAGATAGGAATGTATTACAAAGGTATCTGTACAAATATACGTATTTGTGCTTATAATACGGGATGAAAACAGGATACATATGGGATGCATATGAAATAAAGATACGTATAACAGATACAAATGTTGTCTACATTCGTATCTTTAAATATGAATCTTAACATTCGAATGAATAGATTCAAGTGTTACGGATTCAAATAGGATTTTTTGACATTTGGATTTTAAACATGCAAACTGAATTTAATGTTTTGACATTCAATTTGACTCAAATTCGAATGCAAAAAAACATTCATGCACATCCCTGTATTAAATGCTGGTAGGTGGCCTTCACTCTCTTCATCTCGCATCAGACCTTGTGATCATCATATTGGGTCAGCATTTCAAAATTGATCAGAAAAGTTAAAAGTTGTCTCCAATTTAATTGGTTAGTATGTCTGCTCTTCAGACAAATGTTAAATGCATGTTGTTAAACTGTGGCTAATAAGCACTTTTTCCTCTTCTGTTTCGTTAATGTGCTTGTTGCGGTGTGATGTGTGTACAGAAGTTCCTCAAAACCTGTGAGTTTTGAGTATTTCTGTTTCTGAAAAGGTATGCTTTTTATTGATTGTGGCTTGTTTATTCGTGAATTGATCCTGCACATTTTCTGTTAAGAAAAGTGGTAGCTTTCAAAAGAAGGGTGGGAGAGGAAAGCAGCTGCTCAAAAGCTCTTGAACGGCTTCTGATCTGAATTTTTTTTTAAAGTGCTCTAGTAACCCTTGGGCTGTTCCCTGCCTCCACTCCTCTCATCAAGAAACTGATTTCTTCATTTTTTCAGCTGAAAAAACAGAAATAAGCTTCCTGGTGAGAGAGGTGGAGGGAAGGAAGGAATAATGCAAGAGTTTCAGGGGAGCTTCCCTTCATATCTCTCTGATCAGAAGATAAGGGGAGCCAACAGAAGCTTTTGCACTGTTCCTTTCTTCCTTCCCCTCCTGCCAGGGTACTTAAAAAGAAGGGAACGCTTCCTGAATTATTTTGTGGGGGGAGGGAGGAGGAGAGTAATGGAAAATGTGTGGGTCAAACACTCACAAATATTACAGATTGTGATTTTTAAAACTGCATATTTTCCCCACTGGTGAATAAATAGAGCTCCTTGGCTTTCAGCTGAAGAAATTTAAGGGGGTACTGTACAGTGCATCTTTTATCCAGAAGTCCCATAGTGGGTAACAAAGCAGGCAAGTTTATTCAAATGATATCAGAAGATGCGCAAACTGATGTAGTTGGGCTGCATCACTAAATATGTTGGAGAAAATATGTTTTCACTAACAAAGTATTTTTTAAAAAATCTTGTGTAAACTTATATGTTTGTAATTAATTGCGTTAATGACTTTGCCATCTTGAAGTTTATTAATTTTAAACTTAATTGTATATTTTCAGCTAGCCTTGGGCAAGTAAGTGCTGTATATGTTGATCTGGAGGAATGTAATGGGATTCAGTCTCCTCTCTCAAAATGCAGACAATCAGCTGGTTTCCTTTTTTAGGGAAGCCTAGCTTAAATGAAAGGAATGACAAGGAATGTTAAAAACCAAACGCCAGCAAGCTTTTCTTGCAGTAGTCGTGATTCAAACTGTTTTTATAACTTTGATCTTCATCGTCATCAGTTTATTTCGGTACTGGCTTTTAATAATATGATCAATATGGTTTACAAGCAATTAACAAAATACAAAAATTATTGAACAGACTACAGAGCAAATCATCTGAACTGGCTCACGTCATCAAGTCAGTTTGGGGCCCTTTCTGCACTTGGCCTTATTCTGGAGTATATCTTGGGATAGGGATCTGCTGGCCACAAGCTAATGCAGACTCTGGCAGGCCTCACCTGGCACCTTCCACAGTGTGTGTTAGCATGCAGATAGCAGGTCCCTATTCTGAGATATATTCCAGAATAAAGCCAAGTGCAGAAAGGCCCTGGATCTTGACTGCTGTTGTACTTGCTTTTACACTGGGACTGATTGCTTGCTGCTGCCTTTTACCCTTGCCTATTGTTACTTTTGTTACAGCGAGATTTCTTTGAGAAAGAAAGCCAGCTGATTATTGATATTTTGGCCAGGGGAACTGAACTTTTGCCTGCCCTTCCTTTATGGAATTTTCTATTTGTAAAATTTACATAATTGTTGATCTTCTGCATCAGAAAGTTATAATACAAAAATTGTAGTCTCCTCTTCTCAGCCCTTGGAGTGGTTTTTAAGTTTAATATTTATTAGCACTATATCTAGAGGTGGGTATTATTCTATAGATAAAATATATATGTTGTGTGGCACAGATTTGGTTTTGAATCCTTGCACATTTCTGAATCTCTGGCCACACAGCCTCTCAGTTTAATCCTACACTGCAGGATCTAAATGCAATATTTATATGCAGCATTGAGTAAGATTCCCTAAAATCCAGGTCTGCTTGTATTTGAGTAGCTGTGCACAGGATTGAATTGCAGGATTGAATCCACAGAGAGAGAATAAAGACGTTTAATACAAATAAAATTCAATAGTCCAGGATAAAGTTGTGCTTTTTCCAGGTAAGATTATGTATCATGTGTGCTTGTTCTAATCTATTTTTTAGGGTTATCAAGCTTTTTTCCTTTAATATCTGGAGTAAGCATTTGCAGAATCTTTACGTTTAAGTCATTTGTGTGCACACATGCTTAGCACTTCTTGTACATTTCTGCAAGTATGTAGTAAGTAGGTAGTCAGTGCTCCTAGATGAAAGTATGATGTTTTCTCAAGGCATTCCATTATTTTCATAATGGACCTAAACTGAGTATCTATCCTATTTGGCTCCCCCCTTCTCATTTTAGCAGAGAAGGGCTCATGCTTTCTATGTATAGAAAACAGAAGGCAAGATATGGTAAATCAATTGTTTGTTACTGTATTTTCCATCATTATTTGCTGTGGGCTATGTTAGGTGGAGGTTGATGGGAACTGTAGTTTCATAGAATGTAAAAGACATCTGGCCTTCTAATGATGAATTGGACTCTGAATGTAACTTCCGTTTTAAATCCATTTTTCTCCTTAAATGAATTTGGCAGAGGAGCAGTTCATATGTTTACCTGAGCCACAGATCTTGTCTTCCTCTACAGTGTTTTCCTAGGAATCTAATTAAAAGAGAAAATGTCATATGATATTTAAGAGATCATAGATTATAGCACAGCACATGAATGGTGGATCAGGGCCAAACAATTTTAAATCAGTTGTGTAGCTGTGACTTTTAATTGAAAATGTTATTTTAAATATAAATTTCAAGTATAAAGCTCTTTATTGTGGGATGAGGGGACGAGGAGGCATTAATGCTCAGATATGCATTAATGCAGACACTTGCAGATGCAGAGGGGAAAAAAACCTCTTGTTGAGCGGAATCTTTTTGCAGGTGCAGATAAGTGAAGCCTGACTGCAGTGGGTGGTAAACATGGTTGAATTTCTTCATCATGTGAATGCTCTGACCAGGATTTGTCTCTCTCTCCTGGTATTTTGTAGCAGGGAGAAACTGTACTTAAATCTTAAATACTGTGGAGCTAGTTTATTAATTGACCCTTACTGTTCCTTCCTGCTTCTTTGGTATACTCTTATCTATACTAGGAGAGAACTCGTGTTTGCTGGATTTGGAAGACCATATTACAAGTTGATATATAAAATAATAAGTGAATAAAATAGATGCTGGATATCATACGCGTATACAGCCCTTCCCACTAATGTGAGCAGTCAATTTTTGGGTTTCTGTTAACTCCAGCAGGTCAGACAAGAGATTTATTCCCACAACCTCTCATTTCGATTTGTCCCTAAATTTGAATTTTTCCATCTTGTAGATAATTTCCTCCTTTGGATTAATGTTGACTCGTATTAGTTTTGCCTCACTGAGAGCTGGTTTCTGTGCTCACATAATCTCTTATTTGAAGATTCCTACATATGAGAGAAACTGGCTCCACCTCATCTTCCTTATCTCCACCTGCATCTGACACACATTTTTGCAGTGAACATTGCCCTTCTTATAACCTTGATGTGCTTGCCTGCATTCCTACCTGCCTGCTATGAAGGCAAAAGCAAAAACGAGGAAGAAAACTTTATCTTTTTTTGAACTGTGTTTGTCTATGAGATTGTGCAGTTGTATTCTAATTTTTCATGTTTATTTCTCTGCAAGGCTTGTTGTGTATACACACCATCTGTGTTAGATTTAAGATTTTGTGTCTGCATGAGGCGCCTTCCTATTTCTGGTTCTTCTTTCCCTTTCCCTGCCTGCACATCATTCCTGTCTTAGGAGCTTCCTTTGTGATCATTAATGTAATTGCATATCGAGGATGAGGTTGCCCAAAGATGGCTTGTCCATAACATCATTTGTAATATCCGGCCCCAAAGGAATATGAACATGTGGTGGTGGTGCTTTAAAAGCTGAAGACAAGATTCTTCTTTTTCCAGACTTACTAGTGTTTTAGGTAAATGAATATGTTAGACACAAGAGTATAAATGAAATGTGCAATCTGTCTTTGCAGGTATTGTGATTAGCCATTTGGATGGCTGGAAAGGTAATATTCTTTTGAGGGGTGTGTCTATTCTCTTAACCGCTAAAAGGTTGTTCCCCTGTGTCCAAATATGGCCCAGCTACAATGAGGCTCAGTGGTTTTAGCTGTCTTCAGCAGGAACCAGGAACTGTGTATACATCTTAGGTCAGGCTGCAGAATTCCCAGAAGCACGTGAAATTGAGAATCAGTTAATATGGAAAGCTGATAGAGGATTCCTGATGATATAAAGCTGAAAGGACTCCTTCAGCTTTGAGTTTCTAAACAATGTAAGAATGTGATACACAAAACAAATAAAACAAACCCCAGGCTGCTTCACAGTATATTGTCAAAATTACTGGCTTCTAGGAATCTTAATTCCTAGAGATTTGCATCATTGTTCAGATAGAGAAGATTTATAGTTGTTCAGGGTTCTGTTGAAACCTAATTAAGTAATAGACCTGGATGTGATCATCTCTGCAAGTCTGAGAGATTGGTTCAAAGAAGTACCCTCCTTAAGCTTTCTTTGGTGCTATGTCATGTTCATTTTATATCCAGATATTTTGATTGACTTTTAGGGATTAACCCTCCCAAGCAGCCAAAAGCAAATTGAAAAACTAAAATTGATTCATTATGCAATTGATTTTTAAGATAGAAAATCAAATGTCTAAAACAAACAGTAGTAGAAAGTATCAGCAGAACCATATAAATGTTATAGATCATCAAGTTGGACCAACTCTTTGTCCATGCAATTTTTGCCATTATCTTCTGATGAGCTGCTGGGAATTGGAACCTGCGAGTTTGGCAGGTTGTAGCACTGAGCTATAGCCACTACCGGTAGAAATGCAACAAATAGCATGTGGTTAAAAACAGTTGTAGTTAAATATAAAATAGCTAAAATCAATGTAAAATCAGAGCAGTAAATAAAAACAGACCGCTGGATGGCTTAAAAATATTTGTAGGGTATATATTTGGCCTGCCTACTGAAGTAGTAGACTGTTTCTCTCTTTGTCTTAAAAAGTATTCCCTATTGCCTTTGTAGTAGAGAAGAGGTTGATAATGCTGATTCTTTTTGAGGAAGATTTGGTAACTAAGCCAAAACATTAATGTAACTTCCATGTTCTGAGGCCATTTGCCAGCCTGTTTTTCCTACTTTGCTGTTCATGTCAAGGCAATCCAAGTGACCTTTTCATTCCTTCTTCTACATAACTTGCTTGTGCAGGCTTTGTTACTGTAGAGTAAGAAGTCAGGTTGTTTACCTTTCTTAAAACAACAACATAAATCATTCTCAGAAGACTTACAGTCCAAAATGGAATTGTGCAAGTTAATTTCCATTCTTGGAGGGTGTAAGGGAGCATCTCTTGTCAAATTCAATTTGGTTATTATATGCGGTTCGAAATGCAATTTGATTATTATACAGTATGTGGTCTTCCTTTTTGCCCAGGAAGACACCCTACAGCAGTGAACATTCCATCACTATAAAATGTGCAGAATTCATAATAAGCTAGACTTGTAGTAACAGCCTTAATGACAATCTTTGCTATTTGATGCCAGTAATAAAAGCAGTCTCCATTTGCTTTCTGAAGGACCTCACAGAAAATAAATTCTGCAAGGAAAAACACGAAACTGAAAGGCCTCGTTTCTAAATGGGTGCTGGCTTGCCGAGTCCAGAAATACGAAGAGTGCAAGGCCAAAATGACCCAAGACTGTTAACGTGGAAGAAAACAACCCAAATCAAGAAGTACATCTCCCCAGTGTAGATGAGAGTGTTCCATAGGGGTGATGGACCCATGGTAGAGTCTCTCTGGGCCATCTGTGCTTTCAGTGCCGGTTCCCTTCTTCTGCTGACTTCCACAGAAAGGCTAATTCCCCATTCAAGGCAATATACTTGATCAAGGCAATATAATTAATCCAAGGCAATATAATTAATCAATGCAAGTCGGAGGTTTTCTCTCTTCTGACTTGCATTAAGAGGCCAGTTCCCCTCAGTCAAGTCGATGTATGCACCCACCCTTTGGTAGAAATCAAAACTGAGGAGCCCCTTGTTACTTTTCAGATGTTACCTCTTTTCTTTATATCTGATCAACTGAGAATGTTAGCTGGGGTGCCTGATCTTTGTCCCACACAAATGAATCAGAACTGCTGAGCTGTGCAAAAGCAATAGCTTAGAGCAACTAAAGCAAATACCGCTGTGCCCTTTGTGTGTCCCATTAGCAGCATTTTTCTAATTATAGCTTTGTACCAGCATTTTCCTTGTAAATATGAAAACAGAAGTAACTCAGTGAGCTCTTTGTCCTGAGCTGTTTTTCTTTTTTTGCCCCATGGTTCCCCACCCCACCCCAGCATCTGGGTCAAGCCAAGTGCCAATAAAAGTTGCTTTTCAAACTATCCAGTGAAACTGTAGAGCTATTCCTCTCTTTGCTTTTAGGAAATAAGTGTCAGGGGCGGGGTGGCGGGGGGGAGGCTGGGTAGATTAATACTCATTTTTTTTTAAAAAGTAAATCTCAAGACATAGAAATAGCATGCTTCCTACTAATGTGCATGTTTGGTACATGCTTTTATTTTCCTCTACACCCTTGGATTGTGTTACATATATTTGCTGTTGCTCTCTGCTTTGTAACTTCCTAGAAGTGCAATGGTTTTGGGAAGCACAAAGCAGTATGTTTGAAGTTAACTATTTAATTGCTAAGATAGGTGGTTTTCTTGTTTCTAGCGCTGCCATTAGAATAACCAGGAGTGCTCTAGCATGCATGTACTTTCTCTTCTCAGTCTTCCCTGCATTTTTCTTTCTCACAGAGAATGGCAGAGAGCTATGAGCCAGGGAGTCTGTAGCTCAGGTGTTGCCCCAGTAATGAACTCACATAGTTTTGGGAGTGCTGCCATTCTCACAGCCCCACCTCAGGTTATAATGTGGGAAAGATATTGTTGACCTACTTAACAGGGTTGTTGTACAGGTTTCAGAGGCAGTAATCACACTGTGTTCTGAATAGTCCAAGACGTTTTATGAATGCTAAATGATGGAGTTGCTTATGTGTTCAGGACCAATCCTGGAATTCTGCATTCTGTTTCTGAGGGTGTGTCAACAGTACAAATTTAGAGCGGTTTCATAACAGTTTATAGATGATGTGGCTTGAGACCAAGGAACCTTTAAGATGTATTGTGCTGGGAAAAGTCTGTTAATGCACAGACCTTCACAGACCCTTTAATATTCAGGTATGTTTTAAGGGCAGTTGTCATTGAAGAACTGGCTTAGATTTTGATTAAAGTGTTCCTGCTTTTTAAATTTTGTCTAAAAAACTTGTTAGTGCCATTCTGTGGATTGGTGTTGCAGGGCAGTGATGCAGCTGAAAACCTCTTTTTTTACCAACCAAATCAGAGCCTATTTATACCATTGCCTACCATACTTGCCCCTTCAGCCATAATCTGCAGTCTCACCCTGTTTTCTTAAAACACCTCCATACAGTTATTTGGAATAGTTTTACAGTTGTAAGAGCTTAGCATTGTGTTTTTTAAATAATGTATGTCATCTCCCTCAGTTTCTTGCCAGGTAACTTGCAGGACACATTGAGCTTGACAAAAGAGTAAGGTTTCTACTTAGCTTTCCTCTCCAAACATCCTTGTCTCCTTATTAGTTTTCACAGGTCACTAGTACAATTCGGACTGTCATATTTCTTATAATACATGGAAGATCTAGTGAAATGGTTCCATATACCGTCATTACTTGCAGGTGCTAGAGGTTAGGAGCCCCTTCCTAGGTATTTGAAAGTATAGCTCACATAATGCCTGTCTGGTTATCCTTTTTCTCAGACCAATGAGAATTTTAGTCAAAGATATCTGGATAACACCATATTGGCTATTCATTTAGCACAAACTTAAGTATAATCTGTGACCCCTTGTTATGCAGCCTACACTTCAAATGGGAGTATTTCTTACAGTATAGAGGCCTGCTGCCATATCCATGGGGGATAGGTTCCCGAACCCACCACCGATATGGGAAACTGGATGTTTGGAATACTGGGAAATCTCCTGCAATTTCCCATGGTTCCTGATGGGGGTGCCAGTGGGTGGGGGGAGGCTGGTCCTGTCGGCCGTGGTAAAGTGAATCCATGGATGCTGGATCAGTGGCTGTAGTTGTCTTTATTATTATTTAAGATTCTATGGCCGCATTCCCATTACAAGCTTAATACGGTTTCCCTAAACCGAAATAATAGAACCGGATGCAAATGCGAATTTCCCTGATCCCGTTACTTTCAACTTAATTGCATTTTATCCAGAGTCCCTCAAGTGGCTATGCCTATCGACAGCCAAGGAAGCATCATAGAGAAAGAAAGAGGCACAGAGTCCCGGCAGGTTTCTTAACCTTAACCACAGCTCTCCCTGCTGTCCATATGGCTGGCCAAAGTCCTCCCTGGTTGCCACCTTCAACAGTAAAGAGGAAAACCCTCCACTTTGTTCTGAGGAAGTGCAAATCCCGCTTGCTCGTACCCTTGAAGGCAGCCGGGCCCATGCAGGATTATTGGTTTTTATACCAGGTAGATGGAGACATAGGGAGCGACTGGAAAGAGGCAGAGGGGAGCTCTCTCTCTCTCTCTAATAGTTAGGAAGAATTAAAAGAGAGAGATTTGCCAAGCACTGGGTTCAGTTAAACAGGCAGGAAAAGGGGGGGGCAGGGAGAGAGAGTAAGAAAAAGGCAGAATTAACTCTCTTCTAGCCGGATCGTTTCTACGGCTGTGATTTTAACTTCATGACGATCTCTGCCCATTGGAGTACACGGAGAGGGATACACGTTTGTGTAAGGAAAGTAAAAGAAAGAATACACGTGAAGTGCCTTCTGCGCACAGGATATAATATACCAGTATCTGTTTTGGGTATTCAGAGTGAACTAAAGAGGTGTTCAAAGTGAAGGTGCTGAAGTATTTTCTCCCCTTCGGGACTGGTCAACTTAATCCCCCCCATCTCTAAAAAGCCGCTTTTCGGGGCTGCCCTGCCATCTTCCTCCTGGCATGAACCTGCCACCCATAATGGAACCCTTCACTGAGCCTGGCTGGGTGGCTGCCGCTTACCTGGATGGAGGAAAAACAGCACCGGGCAGCCAGCAGTTCTCTCCCCTCCTCTCCCCATTGCCCAGGGCACACAGCAGCAGCGGCAACTCAAGCCTCCTTCGCCCACTCACTCCACAGCCACAGCCTTAAAAACATTCACACATCTCCCAGAACCTGCAGCTGCTTCCCTTCCTTTTCCCTTTCTAAAGGTCAGAACTTCAAAGAGACAGAATTGCGCAGAATTGCAACATTGTTATCAGGTGTGAAGTGGGTAGATTGCTACAGTCACCGCTGCTGTATGGGGTGTGTGTGTGTGGATTTTTACAGTAAAATCACTATCTTTGGAAGCAAGCTATTGGGCGAGGGAAACCCTAAACACGCATTCTCATCCCTTAAAACGGTACTGTTCCCACAGTGAGAAATGTAAAATGTTTCAAATGCACGAACCGGAGCAAGACCTGTTGAAATGAGTGTTAACATTTACAACGCTTTGGGGCGATTTAACATGCGGAAAGCATGTTAAGCCAACCTGACATGGGGACTCCGAGGATCGAAACCGTTTTGAAACCGTTTTAAGCTTGTAATGGAAATTCATCCTATGCTAACTCTGAAGTGGCAGAGTAGTTTATATAACATTATCAACAAATTACCAACATTATAGAAAAACAGCAAACAGATGGACAATCTTTTTATTTGCTCTTGCTGCTTTGCTTCTCTCTGGCAAGATAACTCTTCTGGTGACATTCTTAACTATGCCAGAGATGAAATATTTCCATTTTGCTGGGGTTTAGAATTAATGGTTATTTATTTTGATAAAGAAAGACTACCAGCATTCCATTTAGCTTATTGGACTAGAATGAGGATTAGCATTGGAGTTGCATGAACTGTTGCCTCAGTTCAGATTTCAGATTAAATGTGAGACATTACACCACAGAATGCCTGCAGAAGGACTTGTGAATGCAGTCTTAGGTGTTCCCATCTAGAAGGAAGTTCAGAAATTTTTGGGAAAACTGAGTGACTAGAGCCTTTCTGGATATGTATTTGACGTTTTAGTGCAGTATAATGATATATACAGTATGATATTGGCGATAACGTTGAGCTTCACCAAATGGCGTGCTTAGAAACAAGTAAAGAAGTTGCAGAAGCATGGAACTGCCTTGCAAGGCTATTGTGAACACCAAGGTGCTGTTGGCCTGATTATACCCATTCAGTGCCTTTGGGATAAATCTTAATTAGTGAAATGTAGGTTAAGAAGAGTAAACATGGCATGGTATGCAGCCTTCCCTAAACTAATGTTGATTTGTATCTAAATTTAAATTAATTTTATTATGATATATTGTTGCCTTAGTGGAGTCTGTGCAGCAGTTAGTACAGAATCAGTGCTGTATAAGTTTTAAGTAATATGAGATGGGAGTGGCTCCTTGTAGAATTTTGATAATACTTTACTTTTAATTTAGATGATGTTTACTTTCCCAGGCTCGCTGCACAAACCATCCATGGTTATACTTGCAGATTGAATTTCAAAGTGTCTGTGGTTATCAGATTCCACATTAGATCATTTACATAATATAATTATGCAAAGCTAAACTGATTTGGCATCCTGATTTCTATAGTTTTAATATGCTGTTCGTTTAAGTTTTTCCATCTTGCAAAAGCCTAGAGAGCTGTCTGGTTTTTTAACTGAGTTTATGCTCAGTTGGGACCTATAGGCAATTCTATTTCTATAATGAGCATATGACATATGTCTTATGGCCAATATGGAATTTGTTTTGCTTTTATTTTGACATTTACATCTTGTTTTTCCTCCGAGGAACTCAACATGATGGGTATAATTCTCCACTGGCCCATTTAATCTTCACAGCAAGCTTGTGCAGTAAGATAGATTGAGATTTGTTCCATCATCTTGCAGGTCTAAATCTGACACTTTAGCCAATGTAGCCTTTGTAGCTAAAACTTGTTTAAGGTAAATGCAAAACGGAACTTTGCAGCCGAAATTTGTGTATAACATGCTGAGAAGTGATACAGTAGAAGAAAGTGTTGCTTGAACTTCAGTGCTGCTGTGTAAAACAATTCCTTTTAATTTTCTTATTACGGTGTTGTTTGTTGATATATTACATTAATGCTCTTTAATACTCTTATTTTCTTTCCAATAGGCTAGAGTTCTTTAGTCTCTTGTAAAACATTAAGTCAGTTCTACCAGCTAAAAATTCTCCAGGAATGACATGGTTCTTGTATTTAGTTCATTGCCAAGAGAAAACTGATAGCTCTTTGCACAATTTTTTAAAGCTATTTGCTGTATTCATAATGAAGAGATACCTGATATCTAGTGTCTGTTATCGCCTTATTCAGGATCTCCAAACTGAATGCAATCCAGCAGATTGCTAAATGCAAAGAATCTTAGTAATTATGAATGCTACTCATGTATAGTGGGCGGAAGCAACTGGTATCTCTCTTCTTTTTATGAGGTCTTTTAAATGGTTGATCAGGTAAGATAAGAAATGCTACAGGGATTAACTGATTAAACCCGACTGACAAAGTAGGCTGTGTTTAAGATAAGGAATGCAGTCAAATAGTTTACTGTTGGGACACTATTTCTGTCACCAGAGATAGTATGATATCTTTCATTTTAAATGTGGTTTTGATTGTCAAAGTGCTACTGAAGTCTAATGGAAACTTAAATACACAAGTATACATTGCTAATTTATTAGTAGTTTTTGAATTTTGTAGATCGGCAAAAAAAAAAAGCCTCCTGTCTTTTTGGGATGTTATTTATGAAAACTTCCAGGATGGTTCTTTAAAAATCCTGCTATTTTTTATAATCCCTTAATTGAGCTTAATGTTAAGTTATGTTCAGTGAAACTTCAGGCTCATTCACACTTAATTGAGAACAGCTGCAAAGAAACCCACCTTTCTGCTCTTCCTAGCCAAACCAGAAATTTTTTGATAAGGTGGAAATGCATAAAGGATTTTTTTTAGCAGAAGCTCCAGTATAAGTCTGTAGAAACCATATTCTGTGCAAATATGAAATCTGAGTACAGTTGGACCTCCATATCCACTGATCCTGTAACCGGGGTTTCAGTTTTCTGCACTGAGTAGATCAGCCTCCCCCCACCCAACCTATGGTCACCATTAGGCCTACATGAAGCTTCTCCAAGGCCTGGGACAGTCAGGGAATCATGCAAAATGACACAAGATTTCGTATGCAAATTTGAAGCTTTGAAAATTTGTGGGCCTTGGTCGAAACTTCTCTCAAGCTTCAGCCAGATGGTCAGGAGAACCCTTACCCACCCCCACCTGTCATCTCCCACAGTCACCCCTTCCTTCACCCCACCTCCCCTTTTTCTTCCTCTGCTGCCCACCAAGGCAACGCCCCACTTTCAGAGTTTTAAGAGCTGCCAATGGTGCATGCATGGCTGAAATGGCAGCCTGATCTCCCAGGAATCTCATGAGATTTCCTGTGATTCCTGGGGGATCAGGTTCCCATTCCAGCCTCACACTCAACTCTGGTAGGGCTTGGAACTCTGAGGCATAATGTGGCAGCAGTTGTGGGCCATGGCAGTGGTTGCGGGCCTCGGCAGCAGAAAGTGAGTGGGGAATGAGTGAGAGGATGGGGGCTTCCCTTCATGCAAACTTCCTTTGAATGTTTGCATGTGAAGCCAAGCCCCGTATATTTGGGGAGAGGAACTTTGCACGATGCTGGACATTCCCCCCTTCAATTGAATTGAAATGGGAGAATGTGCTTTGTGTACACCCCTACTGGGAATAGATGAGCCATCCTGCATCATCACCCAGAGACATGAGATTTCAGGTCTGCTGGGACTTCCCCCAGCCTCTTGTCAGTCCTCTAGAAGACAAACTGAGAACAGAAAGTTGCATGATGTGTTAACCCTTTACGACCCAATATAGATCAAATTAATTTATGTGAGGAATTGCAAGCTCTTAACTTTAAAAAGTCACCATGAGTCAAACCTGACTTCATGACGCTAGCAGAAACAGCTTATTCTGTGATTCAGATTACATCATGCTATGGATCACAAAAGATTTTGCAGAACAGTGGCAGTTAGAGTATATTATGCTAAACCAAAGATCCACATGGAATGACAGATATTCTCAAAAGGCGCTCTGATATGTCCTCAGCATGCCACCATAGTAAAAGTAAGTTGCACGATAGAAACATACAGTATTTGCCGACACACGTTTCCCAACAAAATGTCCCTAAAAAATGGGGTGCGTCTTATACACCTGTAATTGCCAAGTTGCAAGTGCCAGAAAGCACTGTATGATGGCAATTTTGATCTTCTCCTGCCTTCCTTCAGCTGCAGCTGGTTTCGCTCAGAACAACTGTGACCGAAGGAAGGGAGGATTAGAAATTGCCATGGATTTCTAGTTTCTCACTTCCTTCTGCTGCAGTTGTTTTGAGAGCGGTGAAACCAACTGGAAGGCAGGAGAAGATAGAAATCGCTATCATATGGCGCTCATGTCTCCAACGCCACTCACGAACGGGGCTGGGCTAGTTTGAGGGTGGGGACGCTTTATGGTGGGTGGCGGCAGTGCAAGCTGCGCGAAAAACACCTGCAGCCGAAGGAGGAGGCGGTGATTTTTTTGTCTTAAAAGTATGCCCTAAAAAAAGGGGATGGGTCTTATACGTTGTTGCATCTTATAGGCCAGCAAATACAGTAATTCGATTGCTACTTCCTGTTTATCACTGTTTTGTTTTTAATTTATATGTATTCTCTCCCTCCCCCACTTTTTTCGTCTTTTTAATTTTATTAGCTGTCTCAGGTCTTTAAATAATAGGTAGATTATTAATATTGCGTACCACTGAGTCATGCCCATTCCATGGACACCGTTATGCAGTTTTCTTGGGAAAGGTACAGAAGAGTTTTGCCATTGCCTACATCTGTGAAGAAGCTGGGGAGTGCCTTCTCCCAAACAGATTTGCCTAGCCACCAAGATCAGAAGGGAAGGCCTGTCAGAGTTGCAAGGATGGCCACAAGAGGGCCTATTTTGCAGAAGCCCCCAGGAGGTAAGCCAGGTGCCTACATTATATAGTTTTGATGAAGACAGGGAAGATTTATGGCCTAGCTTGAGCCCTAAAGCACTGGCTCTTCTTAGTACATAACCCCAGAAGAGAAATGTTGTAGAGTGGAAGAGACCATGAGGCTGGGCAGTGGCAAAAGGCTGCTTTGAAGAGAAAAAAAAAGAGGAGCCATTTCAGGTGCAAGGGAGTTTATTTAAGGTTCTCTTTCATTCATTGGAGAGGACATGGAGATGTATACTTTTAAAATGTTCTTATTTTATGATAGTGATGATTGAACATTTTCTGATTTTGCCTTTTTATTCTGTTATTTAATGCCTTGATTTTTTTTGTGGTGACGGAACCGACCATTAGATAATCTGCATAGTGAGATCTATATTAAAACATAAATATAAATAAGTAAATAAATAGTTTTGTGATTCTGCTGTACTTTATTATCTGGAGTCCACACAACCCTGCTACTGTTAAGGAACAGTGCAAAATCAGCACTGTTATTTTGCTTCCCTGATCGCACTTTGCTCTTTCCAACTCTGTCTTACTTAATGGATGCCAATGGGTTAAGAGTAATCTCTTATGGCAGTCTATTTACTGCTGCATCTTCTGCCAACTTGGCTACGTTACAGGGCACAAAACAGGGGAAATAATCGTGTAATTATTGCTAGGCAGCTTCTCTTCCATGTTTGCAGGCCTTTAAACAAATTTGGTTGAGGTAAGGGATGCGTTCTGAATTTTTGAAATGGGTGCCAAGAATCTCCCAGATGCAGCCGCCCTCCTGAATTGGAAGCTTAGTTTGCAGGAATCTGACAAGACTGTTCAAGGGGTCTTTTCTGCTCTCGAAATCCCTAAGTCATGTTTTGATGCAGGAGACTTGACTGCCCCAATGCCTCACTCACAGATGTCTTGCACTGATGTGACACGACTGGTTTTGGAGAAGGTGACTGCATGCCAGAGTGTGATCTCACCACATCATTTGTGTGAAACTTAATTCCAATTGTGTGCAAATGCCTGGGTGTACTTCTAGGTCCAGGCTGTACAGTCTGTTCTTTCAGATATTCAGGACCCAAGTCATTTAGGGCTTCTTACATCAATTTCGGCACCTTGAATTAGGCTCAGTGGTGCATCCAGTCAGAATCTCTCATCAGCAGTCATGCTGCTATAGGGTAAGCGGGAGGATGAAAGGATGGGTGGGTTATATTTTAAATATGATTTAGTGTTTTTTGTTTTTTTACCATTTGTTCTGATCTGCCCTGGGGCCTTCAGGTGAAAGGCAGGATACAAATGTTATAAATAAATAAATTTTATGGCTTGCACCTGCTGTTTCTCCCCAAAAAAATCTGGATTGTAACATTCCCTGGAATTTCTTAATCTTAAATCCACTGCATACAAGCTGTACAATTCCTCGCATACATGTTAATCCCTTGTCATTTGGTGTTGAAGTAAGAACATATGCAAAACTGACTGCAGCCTCACACGTTGCTTAGATGATGGAACTAGCAATCATTTCCCATACAGAACCAATGCTGAATTTGTCATAGGCAATACACGCAACGGGACTAGTTCATCTTTATAGTATTTTGGTGTGTGTCACATTTGTATTTAAATATTTGTATTTGTATTGAAAAGAAACCAAGAGTGAGGCCGATGTTTTTCATTTCCTCTTAACAGTTAAGCCTTTCCCTAATAAGATATGGTACATTTAATGCAAAACTCACATCTCCCTAGTTTCAAAGCGGCACAGAAAGGGTGCAGTCCACAGTCTTCTGATTTCTTTTTAGCCAAACAAACTTGTGAGGGGACTGGGCTTTGACGTCTGCTTCTAATTTCCACTGGGCATTGGAGTAAACAACTGAAGGGACGCTGTCATTCTATCTGCTGGGTTTAAAATCTGGCTTTGAGTGGGTGGGTCAACATGTCTCACTTGGAAGCTTGCCAAGCTGAATTCAAGGGCTTGCAACTGCTGAGTTTCTTCCTCCTCCCCATTCCATGGCTGTAAAATTGAGAAGCTTAATGGAAGTTGTTTTACTTAGTTTGTTTTTCGAACTTCACGCTTCTGAAATATTTTTATAAGTGCTTTTTTCCCTCTTCATTGTACAGCAGAATCTGGTAATATGTCCACTGACTCTTATGTCTAAACTAAATATATTTATAATAAGCCCTTCAAGCAGTTTAAGGTTTAATATTAATAATGACCTGACTCTACAAGTTAATCAGTTTGATCTTGTGGTTAGAGTGCTGGTTTCTTATGTGGGAGTCACTGGGTTTGATTCCACACTCCTCCATGGAGCCAGCTGGGTGGCCTTGGGCTAGTTCCAGCTCTCTATGTTCTCACAGTCCCACCTACTTCACAGGGTGTCTGCTGTAGGGAAAAGAACTGAAGGTTTGTCAGCTGCTTTGAGTCCCCTTAAGAGTGAGAAAAGTGGAGTATAAAAGCTAACTCCTCACACCTCCATTTCTTCTAAATTCAGTTTCAAATTCTATGCAGAGAAAATATATACACGATACCATCATTTAGTAATTCAATTTTAAAATTCTTCAGAAATAAAAAGTTTTAAAACACCTGGAATGCTAATCAGAACTGGCTTCATTATAGCCTCTGGTCTAAGGAGAGAAAATTCCAGTGACTATGTACCAGCAAAGAGCTTTAGGCCCTCTGAGGCTATGAGCCTGGACTTGTAGTAAAATAGCTCCACACTCAAGATCCATGAAAGAAGTACAGTTCATAGAATTTGAAGAACCTGCTGCCTCAGATGTGTGTTTTTTTATCCTGCCTATTTGCATTGGTGTATACCACGAGGTCCAGATGAGGTATTAATGTCTAAAGGGGGAGCGTGAAAGTGCTGTATGCTGTGCAGTTCTGAATATGTAGGTTATATTCAGCAGGATATTTCTAAGGCCATTTGCTGGGATTTGAGAGCAGGAGGTTTGCCCTTGTCTCTTCTTGAGATGTCCATGGGCAATTGGTGCGCCACTGTGTGTGACAGGATGCTGGACTAGATGGGCTGTGCCTGATCCAGCAGGGCTCCCTCTATGTTCTTATATTTCCTTCTAACATGGACAAGCAGTGTTCACACACTTTTAAAAAAAGAAATAATCTCTGAGGTATCTTTGAGACTGTTTAGAGGTGGGATTATCCACATATCAGCCTGCCTTTCCCCCATCTCAGTCCTTTTTTTTTCCAGAACCCTGAAACAGGCCTAAAAGACCTGTTTCATGGGGAAAAATGGTTTGCCAGAACTGCCATCATGTGTGAGATGAAGCAAAACTGCAGTATGCATAGCTGTACTCTTACTACAGGTTACTAACTAGAGTGCCAAAACTATTTCAGTCCCCAAACTGGTCCAAATCAGAAGTAAAACGGAAATGTAAACAGGATCCAAAGATATTTTCAATGTCCTCAAAGGCCTTGCCCCCAAGCAATTTAAAGCCCTCTAAAAATCTTCTTTTGCCTCTGAGCTCCCCCATGCCCGGCTTTTCAACGAGCTTCTAGCACTACAAAAGGAGGAAAATCCACAACAAAAAAAGTGCACTTTAAAGAAGAGTTCCAGCTCTCTTTTGGAAATCGCGGGTTTTCCTGGCAGCATTTACCATGGGGACGCTCCATGGCAAAAGGTGCGGGGATTGCTGCCTGCACACACAGCCATAAAACATTGACACATTTCCCAGAAGTGCAGCAGCTTCCCTTCCTTTCCCTTTCTAAAGCTCAGAACTTTCAAAGAGCCAGAATAGTGCAGAATTGCAACATTGTTGCAATTGTAATCAGGTGTGAAGTGGTGGATTGCTACAGTCACTGCTGCTCTACCGGGTGGATTTTGACAGTGATTTGTGAAAGTGTTGAGAGTGAATGAGTGAATGATCGCATGGCCAATGGCTGCGGCCGCTGCCTTTGCCGGCATGGGAAGCCATTTCAGGGGGCGGAGTTCTGTGAGATGAAAAGAGAACCGATGGCTATTTTTCCTTTGAACTTTTAGGGGGGTTCTTCCTCGTTGTGACTGTGCAGAGCGCAGTCCTTCCCTGTTCCTGCTGGCACCCTATCAACAAGAGAGGGGGCGGGGAGAAAAAGATGTGGACAAGCAAAACACGCTTCCGTGGGGACAGAAGGTGCGTTTTATACGGACGTTTTCCTGAGCCTCATACGGACTCTTATTCCGGCATTGCATGGCACTTTTAAAGTCAGCTTGAATAGAGTGACGGTAGAGGGAAACTAGAGAGGCAAATAAGTCGTTTGGGGATGGAGCCAAAGTGGCCAGAAAAGGTAGCATTCCATAATTTTATGGCCCAAACCAGCTGTTCTTTGCTAGATGGGTTTAACCATCCTAACAAATGGTAGATTAACCTCTCATGTTCTCAGCAGATATATCAGAAGCTGGACAGACCTGAAATGATTTTCTTAAAATAACAAAGCTGAAACAAATGGCTGAAATAGATAAAAACTTCAGTGGTTGCTATGATGATGTAATAGTGTTTATTTTGTTGCTGTGACAAGTTTGCTGTTAACCTCGAGAGTCTTGTTGCTTAAGTTTACAAAATAAAGCTGTTTAACTTTATTATGCACCAGCAATTCCAGATTTGGTACTGAAGCTGTACTTTGGATACACAATTTGACTAATATGCTTAGAGGATATAAGAGATATTAAAACCACCCTCTAGCCACAGCTCTCTTCTGAGCTCTCACAGCCCCACCTACCTCACAGAGTGTTCTGTTGTGGGGCGAAGAATAGAAAAGCTTTGTCAGCCGCTTTGAGTCCCCTTAAATGGGTGAGAAAAGCGGGCTAGAAAAGCCAACTCTTCTTCTTCAACTCTTCTTCACAGAAGTTGGGTTTTCAACTGTGTCTTTCGGCGATTGTTTTTTCCCAAGGTGGACAAAATTGGCCAAATGTTTCTGTGATGAACTTTTGACTCTGGCATTGTTTGGGAAATGGGACACCATTTGTCTCAAGCATTAATTTGGATATTAGACATAAGATACTGGGTATTTGGATTAAAGTAGAGGATACATTTTCAGTTGTGCATTCTAGAATACATTCTCATGCTATAGTATAAGCTTGCTAGTCGGGAGGGACTATTTGAGCCAAGCCTGGTTTTACCTCTGCAGGAGGTTCCAGTCAGGTTTTTTTATTATTATTATCGGTGGTAAGAAAGAATTAGAGGAATTCATGGCAATCAGGTCTATCAGTGGGTATTAGAATGGATACCTAGATACTGGGCCTTTTCACACTTGGCCATATTCTCAAATATATCCCAGAACAGGGGGCTGCTGTCTGCATACTAGTGCAGACTATGGTAAGTCTCAGGTGAGACCTGCCATAATCTGTATTAACATGGCAACAACAGACCCCCATCCTGAGATATATTCCAAAATGAGGTCCAGTGCAAAAAGTGATACTATTTCCAGGTTGGAGAGATAGGGTGTTTTTCCACTGTCACTAAAAGTACCCATTAAGTACCCATTAATGGGTACGAAATAGCATTTTTGTACCCATTAATGGGTACTTAATGGGTACTTCTAGTGACAGTGGAAAAACACCCATAGGCAGGTTGCCTTTGAGGGCTGCTTGTAGGAAGCCTAAGGGGATTGAGGGTTTATCCTTCTGCCTGAGAGGGTCCAAAGCAAGTGGTAGACCACTATATGAGACACAGAATGCTATACTAGATGGGCTGTGGCCCAGTCTGGCAGGGCTTCTCTTATGGGATGATTTGTTTGAGGAGGGAGGCTATTTGATGAAGTGGGAGAGTATTGAAATTTTGTGTCATACGTTTAATGTTTTGTTTGATTGTGGATAATGTTTTGTGTTTTGTTGAAAATGCCTAATAAAAAAATAAATATATTGTTAACCTCAGAGTGGAAATGAAGTAGTGGAAAGAGCAGTATGCGTTTGTAGACTCTTGTTTCGTACTATAATTATTACTGTCACCGCAAGGCAGCTCTAGTAGAATATGTTAATAATGTACTTGAGACACATGAATTAGGGAAGAAAATAAATCTGAAGACTTTCAAAGCTGGCATCAGCAAGGATATTGTTTTTAATTTCTAATGTGCTCAAAAGCATAGTAAAGCACAAATGGTACACATAACCAGGTACTAATGCACTCAAAACAGTTTATTCCCAATTTGGATTCCATAAAACAGCTAAAATTGCATTTTGATTAACATAGCTTTATAGTGTGCTCCAAAGGCTTGTTTCCTGAATGTCATTAATTTCCTGGCATTAAAAAAAATCCATTTTTCTAGAACTCATGATTATGGAACAACCATTAGTGCTGTCTTTTTGAAAAGTGAGGCTCATGCCCAATCCTGTTTGCTTTTAGTTACTGACTATGGCACAACTTTGGTCTATTGATGCCAATAATTGTGAGATGAGAGTGAAGTGGAATTTGGATTTGACTTGAGTTTTGAATTCTGTCTCCATGCATAATGATCTTTTCATACTGAAAACTAAAACTGCAGATTAGTTTTCTATTGAAAAGAAAGGATTTAGCCGAGCTCTCATATTGTATTCTTGTCTAAAATGAACTAGACTAGTCTGTGTTGAATTTTTCTGCATTTTTGTTCCTTCCACTGATTACCAGAGTTGCACTGAAGAGCTCTTTGCAGTTCAGAATACCTTGTTTACTTCTGTCTTTGATTTTGAGTGTGGTAACTGATAATAGAAATTCATACTGAAATTATACTTTGGGAGAACTGCACGTATGAACACTGATGAAAAGAACTTAATCTTCTCAGATAAGGATTTGGTAGCAATTCAATGGCAGAGAAAGGAATGAGTGCTCTCCTTTATTTATGTATAGGTATATTTTTATGAACTTGTGGAATGAAAAGATCTAGCATTGATATTGAGATATACATTCAATTTTTAACCTGTTAACAAAGACTGGAATTGTGAACTTGGATGCAATTAAAATGATCTGCCTATATTGGCTGCGTTCTGGCCAGCCTTATGTTGCTTGGCCTAGATGGGAATATAGAACACATGTTTTGTAGAACACATGTTTCATGCTGAGATAACCTATTGCACATTGTGTGACTAGTTCTCTTGTGTAGAGTCTTAAAAGTTCTAAGAGATGTTTATGCCACTGATGTTACAGTGAAACAAATAGTCCTGGGTGGGACCATTTGCGCTTCACCGAGGTAGGTCTGGGTGATATTTTTGACGGGTTGGTGCTCACAGTGTGAATACTGGCCACCATCCCTGATCTTAACTGCTGTGGGATAGTATGCCATGGCAGTTAAATGCGAAAAAGCCCCAAATTGAAAGATACACTTCCTTTGCAATGCTGAATTTCTTCTATACTGAAGTTGAAAAACATGGCACTAAAATGAATGACATTGGATTCCATATTGCTGTCTTTGGGGAAATAGTTCAACTGATGCACTGATCAATATTTTAAATTGTGACACTATAAAATAATAAAGTAGGCATTTATTATTGCTCAGCTTAGCGTGCCTATTCCCAACTATGGCTGGTTGAACAGCTAAGACATGTTCCGGACAGAGATGATTTGCCCACAGTTATCCATGCTTGGGGAACATCCAGACTGAATGCTGTCTATATAGTCTTGCCCTTAAGACGGTTTGAAAGCTGCAGCTGGTGCAGAATGCAGCTGCTAGGCTCCTGACTGGAAGAGATGGCCAGATGCAAATCATGCTAGTCTTAAAAACTGCACTGGATGCCAGTTTGCTACAGAGCCCAATTGAGGTGGGCCCAAAATATCTAAACTGTTTCCTTCTTCTGTATCAATGTGTCCATATTGCATATCCAGCTTATACAGTGAATGCAAGGGCTCCAGGAAATGAGGAGCAGCAGCTGATTGCTGCTGCCCCTGAACGCCGGCTGTTATGAAGGTTTTTCCAATTATCTGACCGGCCCAGATAACCGGGGATCAAACCATGTAACGCCTGACCCTGAGGTAGCTAGAAAATGGAGAGAAGAGATGAGGCAGGAGGCAGGGATCAGCTGGAAAAGAGGAAGTTTATTTCTCTGCAGAGCTTTAAATAGGGCGCCACAGGAGGGGCGTGGAGGAAGTGATGTGAAGGCACAATCCAGGGGGATGATAGGTGGAGCCGTGTCAGGTGAGCAGGTCAGAAGTCCTTCTGATGTCACATCCTGTGGCGGGAGGCGGGGAGACTCCTCAAACAGGAAAAGAAAGGGTTGTTGTCCTTGGGGGCCATGTGGTTGCTGATTAACGCCATTATGCCCAGAGGCTACCACCTGGAGTGGAAAGAGCCCCGCCCCCTGGTGTTGCTGAGTGTACACCACAAGCCCATGGGACAGGAAAACAGCCGCATCTATTTTTCTCTGAGGCTTGAGAAATGGAAGGTTTAAGCCAGGGGAAAACCTGTGCAGCCTTTGCGGTTACCACATGCCCATGCCCTAAAATCTGTAGGGGAGGCCCTCCTGGTGTACCACCACCCTCAGTAGCAAAACAGATAGGACCTTTTCAGTAGTGGCTACCAGATTATGGAAAAGCCCTCCCCCCCCCCCCCGCCCCCCGGTCTATCAAGTACTTTTGCTTTTCATGTTCAGGAGAGCTGTGAAGAGGCACCTCTTTGCCCTGGCCTTTGGCTAAATAAGTAAATAGCTTTTCCTCCTCACCTTCAGGCTGTGTCACATCTAGAAATATCAATAATTTTGTGATATTTGTAGCTGTAGTTTAAAAAGTTATATTTTTGATATATGTATTTATTGAAAGCAAAAACAAATAATTAATATACATTAGTGACTTTTTTGTTGCTGAATTTCATTTGTTAATCTTCAATTGAAGGTTGATATTTCATATACTTCCAGCCCAAGAAAGTGTTACTAACCGTCTGTCAGTCGGCTTCTTTTCTTGGTTTTAATATTATTTAACGCTAAGTATAAGGTCTCACAAAGGTTTGAAGAGGGGGAAATTTTGAGTAAAGCCAGTCCTCTAGCTGCTGGTAGCACAGACGCACTGTGCATGACCCAGCGGTGCAATGTTGTGGCTCCATCACACCTCCTGTGCCAGCCACAGACAGTGTGTTTGTGCTCCTGGTATCTTGTAGGATACAAGCCAGAAGCAGCCTATGGCCTACAAGATACTGGATAGAAACAATGTCCCCAGGCTATGCATGTCATAGGTTTACCATCACTGTCCTAGGTTGTGAAAGCATTTTTTTAAAAAAGATCCCTCTATAAATGCGTTGTTGATCATTTAAATCTTAACAGTTCAGCATTCTTTTTTAGTCTTAGGGTATTTTTCCACTGTCAAAAAGTATCCATTTTTGCACCCATTAAGGACCCATTTGGGTGTGAGACGGATGATCCCATTTCCACCACGGCACCCATTTGGGAGCCGATTGTTTCCACAGCCATGGAGGAAATCCGAATCAAATGGGTACTTTCTGCCCTTTAATCTGGATTTTCTGTAGACCCCATTAATGAGGTCTACAATGGGGTCTTCTGCCAGAAAATCCAGATTAAAGGGAGCCTGTTTCCACAGGAAACAGGCAATGGGGTCTAGAGGAGGCTAGGGGGAGGGGATGCACCCATGGGGGGGGGAGCCCCAAAGTCCCAGCTTCGGAGTGATTTTGAAGTCATTTCGAAATCATTCCGAAGTCCCTCTGAAGAGATCGGCGGAGACTTTGAAGCCGCTCCAGAGTCCCTTTGGAGCACCTCTGAAGTCTGCGCTGATCTCTTTGGAGAGATCAGCGGCAAGACTGCAAAGTCTCTGCTGATCACTTCAGAGGGACTTCGGAGTCTCGCCACCGGTCTCTCCAAAGAGATCAGCACAGACTTCAGAGGTGCTCCGGAGGGACTCTGGAGCGGCTTCAGAGTCTCTGCCGATCTCTTCGGAGGGATGTCGGAGGGACAGCCGACAGCTTCGGAGCCTCTCCGAAGTCCTTGGTGATCTCTTCAGAGGGACTTCGGAGATCGCACCCCCCTCTCCCCAGAGACACCTGGGGTGACTGACCAACCCTTTTGGGGCCGATCCAGATTCCCCACATAGGTGCAAAGGTGTTTCCATGGCAGGGGGGGTTAGCACCCATTGCTAATGGGTGCTACACCTGTGGAAACACATTGGGTGCTTCCCTTAATCCGGATCTAGATCCTGATTAAGGAATGTACCCATTCCTTAGATCCTGATCTAAGGGCTGCGGTGGAAAAACACCCTTAGATGAATAATCACTCCTTGCTCAATCTTCAGTGTTGTCCCCTCACCCCCAGACACCCTGTGCTGAATACCTTTTCCCACACCCACCAGGCTCTGTCAGATTCAGACTTGGACACGCAAAGCAACTGTTCAGCATGTTTCAACTCACAAAGGCTAGTGGGAATAATAGGTTTTGGGTGCCATTAGAGTTTGTTGTTTTAAAAAAGTTTTAAGATGTTCAGAATACCCAACTGGTTACTTAAAAATTGGAATAAGAAAGAAGAGTTATTGATTGACTGCAAATATTACTACACAGTGAGGCGTAGATTATGCTCACAAAAATATCTTACTTCGGTCACTTAATAAATGCTTAGTGGAGCTTTAGCAAGTCAGTACAAGCACATCTCCGTAGTTCAGTGGTTCTTAAATTGTGGTCCTCCAAGTGTTCCTGAAGAAGAATTTTCAGCTTTCTACTACAGATTTCTCTGCCAGGAAAATGTAAAGGACCATGGTTTGAGAGACACAGCTATAGGACACGTCTCCCAGTATTGCATCATTAAGATTGTTTGCATGACACTTCATCCTGTTTAAAAGACTTATTTTTAAATTATGAGTTATTCATATTTATATTTATTTTCTCATTAAAGATCTCAAGGCAGCAGACTTAGCTTTCCTCTTCATCCATATATATACTCACAGCAACCCTATGAGATTATCTAGGCTGAGAATCTGAGACTGACCCCAAGGACCTCTATTGTTATTAACCCTTCATACTAGTTTGAGCACTTGTGCCATTTAATTCCTGAAAAGGCTAATGTGTTTCATTGGGGGGTAGAGGAGGAGGAGAGAACAGAAGTATTTCTGCTTTCAAGATTTTGATTTTCAGGAGCAGTGGTGTTGAAGCAGCTGGGAGGAGACCCTGTTCATATATTCAAAGGCTGCAGAGACTGCAGTTTCTTTCTAATGCATTCATCCCTGATCTATAATTTCCTTTCAGCTTACAAGTCTACACACTTTCAGAACTGAACTACTTAAATTGCCTTGAAGCCCAAGAGAGAAGGGTTTTGGGGGAAGGGGGGAATATTAAATCCTGGAACGCAACAGTTCAATAAAATGTACATTATAGGATGCAATTGTGTATGTTTTAAAACAGTGTCACAATGTCCCAAGTTTCATCAAATGCATTCATTTGTGTAAATACTAAGGTGTCCTAATGGCCAGATGGTCCAGAGTCTATGATTTAGGATTTTGTGATTTAAGAAATGCTGCCTTAATGGCTGTCTCTGAGGAGCTCTTTTGTTAAGAGCTTTTTAAAAATAAGCTTTAAAATAAAAAAAAGACATATTCATGGTTTTAGATCAGCCATTGGTATTCAGAGGAAAATTATGAAGGAGTTTGCTTTAGTTCTTGGAGTTTTAGGCTGTTAATATAGCACTAGGTTTTCTTAAAAATTTTTTTTTTTCATTTTACAGATTATGGCCCCATTCCAGCAAGCCAATTAATCTATTTAGATACTGGATTTGTCCTGACATTAATTTCAGACTTCATACCTTTCATGGACTAAAGTTCCCAAATTGAGCTGAAAATGTACTATTTTTGTACAGATTAAATGAGTTCTCAGTCCAGTTCAGAGTGTTGTCCCATTTTATTTTGGAAATAAAGAGAACAGAATTGTGGACAGTGCTCTTTCAAATGGCAATGGGCATAGAAACAGCGTCTTTAACATTCTTGGATGTTGTAAACTGGAGGGGAAATGACTGAGAAACTTTTATTTCAGATCATTGTTTGGTATATGCAGCAAATGCTATTTTAGGGATTCAGAAATGCTTCCTTCCTTTATGTGCTAAAGTCCAGAATTCTGTTACCCTAGTTCAGGGGTAGGAAAACCACGGCTTGGGAGCCACATGCGGCTCTTTGGCCCCTCGAGTGTGGCTCTTCCAGCTTAGGAGAACCTTAATTAAGTTAATAACAGTGTACCTATCTATATCGTTTAAGTTTTAAAAATTTGGCTCTCAAAAGAAATTTCAATCGTTGTACTGTTGATATTTGGCTCTTTTGACTAATGAGTTTGCCGACCACTGCCCTAGTTGGTATGATGCATCACTATTAAATGCATGTGTTAAAATGTGCTGCCTGTGGTGAAGGTGTCTTGAGCTCCTACCTTTCCCCTTCTCTGTCCCATCTGACCCTTCAGAACCACCACCACTACCACCACCCTTCTTTCTCTATCCTACAGCCATTCTTTTAAAAATTAATAAATTTTGTCCCAAATCTAACTTTCTAAAATCGTCTCCCATTTCTGTCCTTTTTTTTTTAGTATGTCGCTTCCCCCTCCTCCATTTGCTCTGTGTTTTGTTAGTAGTTGTGTCTTTGAAAAAAAAAAGTGGTTTATTTAGAGTTCTGGTTTGTTATCTTGGTTGACTGGGGGTCTTTCGCTTCTTTCTGTGGATCCTTCTACAGCCTGCTCAACTGTCATTTCTTAACTGCCATTTGCCACTTGCTTCTCTCCACTTTTCCCTCACGATTCTAAAGCTACAGGCCACACCCATGTGCAAAGATTGTGTCAGGCAGTTGCGTTATATGAATATAAAACATTTTCCATGTAGTGAGAAGGTAGAAACAGTAACTTGAGAAGTCTTGGACATGCAGGGAAAGATAACTCATGTTATAGCAGTTTCTCATGATGGATTTCTTTTAGGGAGTGATAATATGACACCTTATGTTTCCTAAGTATCGGTCATGGTGGCAGAGAAGTGAAAGCCGTGGGCTGGGGCATACATTAGTTACTAATTATTTAGGTCCTCCCATGCTAAGTAGCATATTGGGCAACCAGACTACTCCAGCATACATTTGCCTGAAACTAGTTCTGAAAAAATCTCCTTTCTTTAAGCTCTGGAGTTTGGGTTCTAATTTTAAATTGTGTGAAGGAGCCATCACAGATGTATGGAGGAGTACAAATATGGCTACTCCAGTGGTCTTAGGTGGGGCACACAAATTAAGTAGAAATGGTATGGTTTGATGAACTGGTGCCTTGTTGGCATTGAAAATTATGCCTTTCCTGATGCCCACATGTGTGCTTGAAATTGTAATGATGTGGATGTGGGCCCGTAAATCAAAACAGATTCCAGATAAGATGGAAGAACTGTGTGTCAAGAAATCTCAGGTCCAGGAAGTAGATTGACACACACTTCTGGTTATTTTGTCCCCAAAAAAGGGTGCATGATCTGGGAGTACCTGTGGATACATTGCTGTCACTTGAGGCTCAGGTGATAATGATAGCAGGAGTGCTTACTTCCATGTCCATGTTTTAGCAGCTCTTCTTGAATCAGGACACTTGGCCTGAGTGATCCACGCTTTGGTAACCTACAGACTAGACTAGTGCAATGCATTCTACATGGGACTATCCTTGAAGGTGTCCAGAACTAGTGCAGGATGCAGCAGCTGACGGGAGTCTCTGGGCCAGGCGCACATCACACTTATCCTAAAAGATCTGCACTGATTGCCTATTCATTACCAAGCCTGATTCAAGGTGCTGATGTTGACATATCAAGTCCTAAAATGGCTTGGGCCCCAAATATCTGAAGGACCTCCCATACTGCCCTGTCCGCAATTATAATTGGAATATGTGACCTTGGTTTTCCACCATCCACAGAGATGTGAGACGTGGTGGCATGCGAGAGGGACTTCTATGTGGTGGTCCCCAGGCTTTGGAACAGCCTTCTTCTGGGGAGATACACTTTACCCAGGTACTGAAAACCATGGGTGTTTTTCCACTGCAGCCCTTAGATCCGGATCTAAGGAATGGGTACATTTCTTAATCCGGATCTAGTAGATCCAGATTAAGGGAAGCACCCAATGTGTTTCCACAGGAGGTGTAGTGCTAACACCCCTGCTGTGGAAACAGCTTTGCACCCATCTGGGCAATCCGGATTGACCCACAAGGGGTCGGTCCATTACCCCAGGTGTTTTGGGCGGCAGGGGGGCGCAGTCTTCGAAGCAACTTCAAAGCATGAGCTCAACTTTCGAAGTGAATGTGAAATCAACTTCGAAGTGACTTTGAAATGACTTCGAAGCCAATGTTGGGGGGGGTCCCAAAAGTGCATCCCCTCCCTCTAGCCTCCTTTGGACCCCATTGCCTGTTTCCAGTGGAAACAGGCTCCCTTTAATCCCTTTGTCCTTTAATCCCTTTAATAGGGTCTACAGAAAATCCAGATTAAAGGCCAAAATGTACCCATTAGATCCGGATTTCCCCAATGGCAGTGGAAACAATCGGGTCCGAAATTGGAGCCGTAGTGGAAATGGGGTCATCCGGCTCACACCCAAATGGGTCCTAAATGGGTGCAAAAATGGGTACTTTTGCCAGTGGAAAAACACCCCATATAACATAGGTGCCTGGTGTATCTCTTCACCCAGGCTTTTGATGCTTAGCTTTCTTTGAATGCAGTCCAGCTGGGAGAAAGGGTTATATTTTAATGCATTTTTATTAATATTGTATTTTATTGAATGCTGTGGACCCACCCTAAGATATGGAAGTATATAGGGGCATGAGAAAAAGAAATCAGTAACATGAACTTCTCTGGCATCCAGAAAGCAAATTGGCTCCCAGAGTCCTCGGTGCTGCAAAGAGGATATGTCTGCCAGCATTGCCACAACCATTTTTACTCAGAAAAGGAAACACCCTTTGGCCCAAGGCTTCCTACCCACATTGTGTTATTGCGAGCACTGGGAATTCTTCAGCCACTTCTTGGATGTTGCATGAACTGCAGTTCATATTGGCCTTTACCCAGGCAACTTGCGGATCACAGCTGTAGCATGTTCCTTTTAAAGCATGTTTGAACAAATAGCATCAAAGCCGATGCTGATTACTGAGCTAAAGAGTTGCCCAAAACTCTTATTAAAAGAAAAGCAGACAAGGCAAAAAAAAAGTGATTATATGTTATGGAGCTAAACTGGAAATAACTTGCAAAACATGGTTGGATTTGTTGCTTGTAATACCAGTTTGAAGGTATTAACCAGAATGCTGAAAATTCTTTGGACCAAGTCCTTCTTTATCAGATAAAAGACCTGCAGTTCGTATTTCAGAATTTTTGTCCCACAGTTTGAGTGGTGGAAATACTTCCATTAAACTCCCAGCATTGAACCCTCCCTCCCTACTGTCACCACACAGGCTGTGAAGGAGCCATCTTGCCTGTGGGGAATGGAGGAGAAAAAGAAAATAAGAGTATTTTACCATTGCAAGGACACTTTTGTTGCCAGAATGTCCCTGTTCCCTCCCACACCATTTTCCTTTTGTATCTTGTCTCTTTAGATTGTAAGCCTGAGGGCAGGGACCTGTCTAAGATTAATATAATATTGTAACCCGCCCTGAGACCTTTGGGTATAGGGTGGAATATAAATATAAATAAATAAATATCCATAAGAAGGATTCCCCTTTTTGTTTTGCAATTATTGTCTTTGTGCCAAAGAAAATCAAAGTGTAGTTAACTAAATTTGAAAGTTGTTATTTTATGCTCTTGAATAGAGGTGGAGCAGGTAGCAGAGATCCATCAAACATACTTGGCCGTAAGTTATTTACAACTGCTGCAGAGCTGTGTATGCATGTCACCAATATAGGTAGGATATAAATTACTCGCAAATTAACCCTCATTACAGGATAGGGTGTATGTGAAAAGACTGGACCATGTTTGTCAGGAGTACATGTTAGGGTGGTTAAAAGACTTTACTTTGTTTTGTCTTTACCACAGCAGTGTCCACATGGGCAAGAATGAGTAAATGGCACAAAAAAGGAAAGCATTATAAATTACTTTTGAACATACTCTCGGTGACTTATACAATAGAACAAAAGTATACGAACTCCATAGTACACTCAAATCAAGACCCAACATGCTCTCTGAATGCAGCAATTGAGCATCATTTCTTATTAACACCGCGCTTCTGTTCTCTTGGCCAGCCTACAGCATGGCAAAAAGTTAGGAATTGGCTCTTTCATTGCATGAGTTGGGCCTAGCAATCATTCATGCACTATTAGGTTACATACATCAGAGCATAAGAAATGTTCTGCTGATTTGAAACCCTGGCGCATCTAGTCTAGCAGCCTTTTCTCACAGTGGCAATCATTTGCATATGGATGACCACAAGTAGGGAATAAGTCCATACCTTGTCCTACTCAGAAGTCTCCCAGAAACTGGGAGGCCTACTGCCTCCTATATATAGCTTCCTAAAAACATGCTGCCATCAGAACTAGTTACCTATGATGGGCTGGTTATTTCACTCCAATAGGTGTATACCCAACAGCCACCCAACATCAACATGTTCAGGTGTTTGTTCTTATGCAAACTTTGTATTCCTCTAATCCTCCTTGATGTATTCTTTGTGTGTAGGTGGTACCATTTTGGTTGCATGAGTATCCTTCAAAACTTTGTTGGCTTTTAGTATCTAGAAAGGCTTTGCTTGAAAACCTTAATTTAATTCAACATCATCAAACAAAGCTGTCGAAAACTTACTTTACCTTTATTGCATTTGTTGGTTGCTCCTAGTTTTCTTCTGATTCTCCCTCTTTCTTTTTGAAAACATACCTTCGTGATGGGATAGAATTTCCAGGGTGCAGTTACATAACCAGATTGATGACACCCCTATAGCTAAAATTAATTCTGTGACGGTGATATGAGGGACTAATTCATGCATTGATCTGGGTAAGTGAATGCCATTGTTCTAGTCAAGAGAACTCTCAAAAGGCACCATGAAAGAAATATGCCTTGTAAAAACAAAAGCACATAGTCTTCTCAAAGTTATAACTCAATCTGATGTAGCACTGATGTAGCTTTGCTGATTTACTCCCCTGAGAAAGGCATACTTCCTTGGATGGCTGTGCTTTCACTGGGAACAGACTGGAGCTACCTTGTGCTGTGTTGGTATGTGTTGTGAAGAAAGGAGGAAAACATTGTGTCTGGATTGTGCCTGGCGTCAAATATCCAAGTTCAGTTGACACGTAGAATCATCTGGCTTGAAAAAAAGAATCATGCCTGGAAGTACATTTTGAAAGTGGATATAAAGTACGGAACGCGTAGCCAAAAGGCAGATGGATCTAATCCACCACATATGCACAAATGTTACTGAGATTGTTCTTAATTGTTCACGTAGTAGCTTTTTAAATGAACTCCAGATTACGTGTGTCTAACATACTGTAGTTGTTTATAGTAAAATGTTCTGCTGCATTTTTTGCGTTGCTTTCTTGAGAGCATCTTTTCAGGACAGGTGTATAAATTAGCATGTTAGACTAAAGGTTCACCTGTCCACCAGCCTCTCTTTCATTTAGTATTACAGCTTTCGCCACCCTAAACAGCACAGGTTTTAAAGACATCTTAAATTTTTGGAGGACATTAGGCTGGCAAAGATTTATTTAAATAGAGACATAATTTTCCTTTCTCTCCTTTAAAGCTGCAGTTTCTTCTGTTTTAGAAAAATAAAATGACCAGAAAGAAACAAGGTTTTCTCTTATCTCTGTAGTTGTGACAGTGCTACATATTTTCTTATTAGTTGACTATTCCATAAATTTAACTCAAGGAAAAAATTTGGAGTGAGGTAGTGTAATTTGTAAGAACTATTGGCTGTATATCTGAAACTTATACCAGTGATGGTGAACCTTTTGAGCTCGGTGTGTCAAAATTCACAAGAAAACCTAGCTTAACTCGGGTGCTGTGTCACTTCTAGAAATATCCATAATTTTGTGATATTTGTAGCTCTAGTAAAAAAAGTTTTATTTTTAATATATGTATTTTATTAAAAGCAAAAACAAATACTTTACATTTAGTGACTTTTGTTGCTGAATCTTCAATTGAAAGTTGATATTTCATACACTTCAAGATCAAGCAAGCACTACACGTCCAGGTGCCAGGGTGACCATGTGTGTCACCCAAAAGGGCTTGGCGTGTCACCTGTGACACGCGTGTCATAGGTTGGCCATCACCGAACTATACTAATGTTTTTAAAATAAGAACAACTTTCAGTGTGAATCCCTTGTTAAATTATTTTAAGTAATGTCTGCAAAGGAAATTGTATGAAAGTGTGAATCCTCAATCCCTGGAATTCTATCCTACATGCCTTGGGAGTAAACAACCATTAGCACTAAGGTTGAATTCTCCTCCATTGTGAATAGCTGCTGCAAGGAAGGGCTGATTTCCTTCTTGTCCTGCTCAGGAGATTATGTGGTTGCTATTCAAGTTTAAAAATGCATCTACACATTTTCAGTATCTTGTAACTTGACCCATAAGCTGTCCCTTGGTGCATTTGAAGACTGTGTCAGAATGGGAAGCTATCCATATTTTGATTTCAGCAGTGTAAAAAGGCAAAAAGATAGATGAAAATATACTCAGGTTGGAAAGGACAGAAAAGGATGGTGGCACAGAATGAGCTATAGGATTATGTCTTCCTGTATCCCTGCATTATACCAGGAATCACAGATCTCTACAGTTAAATAATCATATAAGTGGAAGATATGGGACTGTTTCTTGTACAAGAAAGTTGATATTTGTGTTGACCCTTGTAGTATTTCTTGCAGCCAATATCATTTGCTGTTGTAATAGCTTGTTTAGTGCTGCCACCTATGAGTTCCATTTTTTAAGTATTTAATGTGGTATGTAACCAATATTCCTCAAAGGTAATGTCAAGAAAGGAAGAGGTTCGCTGAATCGGGCTCTTCACAGTCAAGTAATATAACTAGGGGGGTCTGTCCTGGGACTTCTCCTTCTCAGTAAATGATCTGGAGTCAGCCATGACAAGAGGAGGTTATCTGATGGCACAAAATTGGTCAGTATGGCAAAGATAAAATGAGACTGTGAAGAGCTCCAAAAGGATTTCTGCACATCAGAATGGGCATCAGAATGAAAGCTGCCATTCAGTTCATTGGAGCTAAAAATAATAATAATTACGGACTTCATATATCCTAATGGGAATAGAACTGACTGTAACTGGCCAGAAAAGAGAACTTGGAGCAGTGGTAGCCAGTTCAACAAAAGTGTTGGCACAGTGTGCATCTGCTATAGAAAAAGGCCAGTAGAATGTTAGGGATAGTTTTAAAAATGGTATTGGAAACAAGAGATATAAATATTATAATGCCCTTGTACATACCAGTGGTGAGACTGCATTTGGAATATTGTGTGCAGTTTTGGTCACTGTAGAGTCAGAGAGGGTTCAGAGGAGGAGGACATCTAAGGGCCTTTCCACACTTGGCCCAGAGACAATTCTGGGCAGATTGCAGGAGTGTGTTGTTGACATTATCTACCTGGAGTACTACCCAAGGTCTCCCATATGTTCCTGAGGCCGTTGACATCATGATCTACCTGGAACAATGCCCAAGGCCTCCTGTTTGTTCCTGAGACCTGTTGTAGACAGCTTAACAGCTGTCCATAAGCTGCCCCATGCCTTCAGGAACAGTATAGGAGCAGTGCAAATGAGGTGCTTATGATTATTGCATACTGACCCAGCTTGCTCCAGCCTCTGGCAGCATACATGCTGTCTCCTGGTGGTGAGCAAGGCCAGAAACATGGCTATTCTCACGCATGATGCTGCTGGGCAGAAACAGGAATATTCCTTTGCCCTGTGTGCAGATGGCCCCATCTGATCTGGACATTGATTGGCTTGGAATGGTCTTTTTTTTATTATATTTTTTATTAAACAGGGTTTTTTGAAAACAAAAAAAACCTTACACCTGTACGTTAACCTCATACAATAACATTCTATCTTTCCATTGCTCTTTTGGTGACTTCTTCTGTTTTTCCAGTGTCTTCCCTTTATACCTTATCTTTGTTTGCTCCCCTATATACTGTATTTTCCGGCGTATAAGACGACTGGGCATATAAGACGACCCCCAACTTTCTAGTTAAATACAGAGTTTGGGATATACTTGCCATATAAGAAGACGACACCCGGCGTATAAGACGACCCCTGACTTTTGAGAAGATTTTCCTGGGTTAAAAAGTAGTCTTATACGCCAGAAGATACAGTATCTTATTGGTTAAAAGTAAAGTCCAGTTTTTTTCTGGGGTTGTACAAAGTTCTGTCTTCTTTTTGGTTCCCTGTTTTGGAGATTAAGAAGATCAATTGGTTATGCCTTTCTTTTCAATTCCAGTACTCTTCCTTCCTTTGGTGTGAAATTTTGCCTCCTTCTGGATGATCCGAAGCAATATCCTTGTTGCTTAAAAGTAAAGTCCAGTTTTTTCCTGGGATTTTCCTCCTGCTGAAAACCAGCCATTCTCAATGGTCTTGCTTCTTCTTTCCGTTGCCGAATTTGTGTTGATATCGTCTCCAGTATAATCACCAGTATAATCAGTATATCTATTGGCCTCTGGTGCTCAGGTTCCTTCTCAATTTGAGACTGCGCATTTAAACATTCTTCTTGTCTGTTTTCACACCCCTGGTCTAAAACAAATTCTGTTTTCGTCAATCTCATCTCCAATTTTGTAAAGGATTGTTCCACTGAATTTTCTGAGCATCTCGAAAAGTTTTTCACATTCACAGATTCTGGAGATTCTGAATTGATAACTTGTTTTTCCTCCGTGTTGTATTTGAGAGGTTATTTAGTCTCCTGCTACCTAGTGGCCCAAAACAATAAAAGAAACTTGTCTTATGTATATAGTACATCCAACTCTATGGCTATCACATCAAATCCTGTCCTTTTCGTTGTCTATATCTTAGCAGATAAGGTTTCTCAAAAACTGTTTTTTCTCAGGATCTCAAGCTCGTTAAAAACTTTTAATGATAAAATTCCAATTATCTCTTACTTTTCTGTCTTATTTTGGTTCCGTCTTGCTGGGTTAACTTTTTTGGCCGCTTGCCAAGAAAAATGGAGCTGAATTTTCTTTATCTTAAGCTTTCCAAATGGCAAATTAGTTTCTCTATTTGATTCTAATTATAAAAGTCTTAAAAGAGGGAATCATCAGTCAGACCTTCAGTTGCAATTCCAGTGTCTCGGTTGAATTCCTCTGACCTCCCGGGAAAAGCAGATTCTTCTGGCGGGGGTGGGCTGTTGAAACAGCCCTTTTTGAGGATTTCCTTTGTTCTCCTGTCACTCAGGAAGAAATTTTCAACTGGAAGAGATAGGCAAAGCTCCCCTTCTTTGGGAATTTTCGATGCTGAAAGCCCTCAGCTAAGCTCAAGTTGTCAGTTCTACCATGTTCCAAGCTGGAAGTCATTTTGGTTTGGAATAGTCTTTGAAGGCTATTCCATTCAGATAGGTACAGATTTGGCATAAGATGATCAAGGGACTGAAGGAATTTCCCTACTAGGGAAAGTTGTAACATCTGGGGCTTTTTAGTCCTGAAAACAAGTGAGTGAGAAGACATAATAGAGATATAAGTCAATAGGAAGTTTTTTTCTCCCTTTCTTATAATATTAGAACAGAGATCATCCATTGAATTGAAATCCAGGACAAATAAGGACAGACAAAAGGAAATTTGTTTTACACAACATACAATTAAAGATTGGAGTTCACTACCATGAGATGTGGTGTTGGCTGCCAGTTTGAATGGGTTCAAAATGGGGTTGACCAATTCATTGAAGTCAGGGTTGCCAATTAGCCCTGATATCAATAGAAGGTGGTTTTCCTGCCAAGACCAACTGCTAGGAGGTAGGAAGCAGGGCAAGTAGTGTGCTTATGTCCCATTAGTGGGCTTCCCTGTGCAACCCGCTGGCTACTACAGGAGCAGATTGCTAGAACAGGTGGGCCGTGGATACGATATAGTGTGGTATTTCTTATGTTCAGTTTCTGGTAACTGCATGGGTGCATCCATGCAGGTTAAATGGCAGGCCTGAAGAAAATGTTTGCCATTGTCTTCTAGGATTTTTTTTTTTAAAAAAAAAAACCTTCCAGACTAGCCAGTAATACATGGTACATCCAGTCAAACTTCATCTATGTACAATATTACCCAGAAATTATCACTCCTTAGCTTTTGAGATCACACAAATCTGTGAAGGGCAGCCTTAATGCTAACATTAAGAGGACGCTTCCAAAAAACTATAATGTAGTCTGAAGCTCCTGAATTATAGCACATTAAAAAGTGTAGTGCAGTCACTTGGGGACTGAGCCTAGAGATTAGATTTTTAGAATATTAATTGAATGGGCATAGGTCAGTGCTGGGACAATGGCCTGGAGAGCAGATGATCACAAGATGCAGAAAAAGCCAATGGCAAAGAACTTGTGCATAGAAACTGCTTGAAGGAAACCAGCCCTGCTTCAGTTCTACCAAATAGTGACAACAAATTGTACATATTAATTAGCTTAACAGTGAATGAATGTCTACCAAAACAACTGTTATTAAATTACAATAGTTAAGTGACTATCACAGCCCTGTGGGATTCCCCAGGGGTCAGTCACATCTCCCATGCTTTTAACAGCTCTATGAAGCAGCTGAGAGCAATCATGAGAAGATTTGGGGGAAGTGCTGTCAATACGTGGATGACACACAGTTCTATCTCTTTATCCCAGCTGAATACTGAAAGTTGGTTGTCTCTCGCCTGGAGCCAATAATGGGCTGGATGCAGGCTTATGAAATAAAGCTGAATCCAGACAAGATGGCGATGTTCTTGAGTTTGTGAAATAAGGAGGCATCTTATTCTTGATGGGGTTATATTTCCTTTAAAGGGATGGTTACACAGTCTGGGGTTACACCTTGGTTTATCCCTGTCAGTGCTTGAGGGGTGGGCTGCGGCCAGAAAAACCTGTTTGCAACATCATCTGGTTTGCTACCTCCGGGCCTTTGTGATCACAGATAGTCTGACCACAATAATTGATGCTCAGGTAACAAGCAGCTTAGGCTGTTTGCTGTATATGTGGTGGCCCTTCAAGACAGTTTGGGAGCTGTAGCTAGTGCAGAATACAGTTGTGCTGCTGATGGGCACAGCCTTTTGCCAGAGGTACATCATACTGGTTCTAAATGAATTGCACTGGTTGCCAATATTTTGATGAGCCCAATTCAAGGTATTAAAATTGACTTATAAAGTTCTGTGACTTGGGTTCCAAATATAAAAAAGAGTGTCTCCTTCCATGTAGACCTGCCCCTTCATTGAGATCTGCCAAAGATGTCCTCATTGCGAAATTTGCAGTGACAGCCCCCAGGCTGTAGAATGGGCATCCTTTTAAGAAGTATATTTTTAGACAACTGATACAAGCACCCTTCTTTACTGGACCTTTGGTTAAAGGGGCAATTTACCATTCTCATATAATCTAATAGTGTCAGGGAAATTTTAAGTAAGCAAGAAAGCATGAAATCAGAGGAATTCTGTATTCTGCAAAAAAGATATTCATCTGGGTCTTTCTTTAAAAAAGAAAACAAGATAGGGCTCCATACAAGAGTTCCTTGTTATGAGAGGTGACACAAAACATAGCCTAGCTGATTTGTAATGTTTCATAGAGAATTATAAAAAAATCCTGCTTTCTCACTAGCTTATCTTGGTTTCAGGAACACTGTGCCAAGTGCTTCTTCAGCCTGAAAAGATTGTTTGTGCCTATTTATATTGTTCAGCATTTTTGGTGTTAGTGTCAGCAATGTAATGTGCTTTATTAATTATATTTATGAAAATTAAAATCTTATTGAGCAAATATAGAGCATGTGTTAATTCTCCCAGAATCCCTTAGTTCTGTTTTATTTTATGATAGTTAGCCTTCTAGGATGGGGTTAATTTCGCTGATCTCGCTTCTGTAAAACATGCTTGGGTTAGGATTCTAGAGAGGGAGGGGAATGCTTGCACTTTAGGGAGGTAAGGCAGAAGGGAGGGGACAGGGAAAAGAATCTAACTGGTGATGTCCTTGTAGAGGAGGGTTTTTTTTTAATAATGCCTCTTTTCAAACTGCATGATTTGGGCCTTCCTTGACCATATTAGTCACAGAGAGGTTCCAGCCTTCACAAACTGCTGAATATATCTCTGTACTTTTTAATTACTAAAACCATGTTGCAGAACTTTTATTGCTGGGCATTTTCCAACAGTTGCTCATCTGAATGAAAGTTGCACACTTCCTTCATTGATATTTATTGCAAGGTTCTGTTAACACAGAGTAAGGCTACTGTAAGAGAGTACCAGAAATGATACTTTATAGTAATATTACACTGCATCTGTTTTTAAAATGTTGCAGGCCTTTACAAGGTCTTATTATTCCAAAGCTGCACATTGAAATCTTTAAGTGGGACTCTGAGGGAGATAATTTTTTCAGTGAAATGAGGGCTGGAAATATTTTATACTTCCCATATTGCTTTTGTCTCAGCTTAGGTTACAGTATACATTTGTATTGGACTGAATGCTTGGGAACATACAAGAAAGAAAATGGAAGCTGAAAGAGGGAGAAATCCTTTAACCCTGGACCTTTTACTGTCCTATCCTTGTTTTACCCAGGAAAGATGACATCCAGGTTTTAGAGCAAGCATGGTGAACTTTGGGGTCTTAAGGTTAAAGTTGGTTATAGGATGCTGTGCTCATATCCTAGTTATTAGGGGTGTGGATGAATATTCAAAGGTATTCAAAATTTGATCAAATTCGTCCAAATTTCAGCATTTGAATTGGAATCAAATGTCAAACGAATTTTGAATTTTGGATCTATTTGTTCGAATTATCCAGACATATGTATATGTACGGATTCGTACATGATGTGTACTTGCAGATACTCATCTTTCCTGCATCCGTATGCATTTGTACGGATCGGTATGTGACAAAAATGGGTTGTATACAGGATGCATACGGATGTGTACGGACATGTACGGGATGTGTAACGATGCATACAGGCACATACAAATGTTGGCATTCATAAGTGCAAATTCAAATCAAAAATTCAAACAAATACTGTATTTTCTGGCATATAAGACTACTTTTTAACCCAGAAAAATCTTCTCAAAAGTCAGGGGTTGTCTTATACGCCGAGTGTTGTTTTCTTATACAGCGAGTATATCCCAAACTCTTTATTTTAACTGGAAAGTTGGGGGTCGTCTTATATGCCCAGTCGTCTTGTACGCCGGAAAATACGGTAGGTTCAGATCTGCTTAATTCAAATTGAATTTGGTAAAATTTGAATTTTAAAGATTTGAATCAAATCTAACTTTCAGATATTCAATTGCATTCATGCACACCCCTACTAGTTACATGTATCTGATTAGTCCTTGTGAGAACAAAATATTGAACAAGGGGAGCCTTTTAATTTGATAACTTAGTGTTCTTAACCATCACCTCTGATTTTTTGCCTGGGCTGTTTTGGAGCCGATAAATCAGAATGTATAATTTTGCCTTTTATTGTGCTCTTGAATGGCACTCAGATATTGAAAAGCCGTGAGAGAAAAGACCAGGGAAGAAGCTCCTGATGAGTAGTGTCTACTTGAAGGTCTCAGTACAGTAAATTGCTCTGGGTTCATCCCTCACATTTTATGTCCTAGATGAGTAAACTAAATCCTTCGCCACAGAGTTCTGCTTACAATTTTTCAGGTTCATTTGGCTAGGCACTTTTAAAAAACACAATGCTAGACTAAATGATGGCGGTTACATTTATTCTCAGCTGTTTTAATCAACTAGCTTTCACATCACTGTTGTTACCTTTAGTTATTCCAACTTCTCTGGAAGGCAGATTCGGATTGATAAATTCTATTTTACATGCCTCAGTTTATGTGGCGCAGCAGCTTGGCAGTTGAGCTTTTGTGTTGACAGGAGGAAACATAATCTTGAGTTATTTGAGAAACACCCTAATGAGAGAGGCACAGATCTCGTATGTGGGCAATTTTTATGCTTTTGAGTTTGACGCCAAAGGAGTGGTAAATCTACTCTTGAGATTTTTGTCCCTTGCTTCTGGCAGAAGAAAGATCTTTTTGACATGCTTTGTTTTTCTTAGTATTCTACAGATTGACAGAAAGCGCTGTATAAAAACTTCTAGCAAATTCCAGATCAGGGTAGGAGTGGGCATCTCTTGTTTAAAGGTAGTAGTTTTTGTTTGAAGATGTAGATTGTAAGTCTTATATCTTTAGAGACAGAGGGGGAGAGCTGATTTGGGGGCGAGAGACCTTTGGTCAGTTACATTAATGGAAAAGGGAATGGTTGATACTGAACTCATGGGGAAATACATGCAAGCCTTTGCAGAAATACACTTGAAGGGACTATAAGAAGTGTGGTAGAATTCTCATCTTAGTGACATAAATAGCTGCATGCTTTGATCAATCGTGGTGGTACGTTGCTGACAAAATGATTTATTGCAGTGATTAGTTGTTATGAAAAAAATCAAGCTTAGTAGTAGCAAAAGAAAGTAATAGGCAATCATAACTTGCAACTTTTCTATAGAACAAGTATTTGCTTGTATTTTTTGTGTATGCTTGCTTGTGTGGAATCCTCCCCAGTTGGAAACAATTTACATTTATTCTTCATTTCTCTTTTTTGGGGGGTTCAGTAACTTGACACGTGTGGCTTTTTGCTTTGGCAGTAGTTTACTTCCCTTTTCTCTTTTTGAAAATTTCTGCACTGTATTTTTCTGACCGTCTTCCAGGCAGCAGAGTTCAAGCAAAATTAGAACCCTAACAAATTGGGTTATGAACCATGAACATTTGCACTGCCCTTTTATTATTATTTTTGCTTCCAGTCTTTTGTATCTTGCCCCTCACTAGTAGGTCCAGGGTCACAGCATTTGATAAGATAAAATTATACTTAAATAAAAACATACTAAAAATGCAACCCCTTAACTGGGCATTGATGCCTAATGTACCTGTGCTGGAATGGTATTCCATAGAGGGCCACTACAGGAAAGGCCCTCCTAAGTGCTGCCACCACTCCTTGAACTTCTGAAGGCCATGAAACAACAAAAAGGATCTCCCTTTGTGATCTCAGAGTACTTAGGCAAATATGTATGGAAGAAAGTGCTTCTTCAGATATGTGAGGCCTAAACCATTTAGACTTTATATGTAAGAGTCAACATCTTGAATCTAGCTCAGTAGTAAATAGGCAACCAGTACAGATCTTTCAAGACTATCATGAAGCACAAAAAGCCAGAAACTCCATTTAGCAGTTAAAGCTGCTGTATTCTGCACTAGTTCTGGCTTCCAAACCATCTTCAAGGATAACCCCATGTAGAATGCCTTATAGGTTTTTATTAGAATCTGAATAACTGTGGCAAAGTTATTCCTATCCAGGAACTGTTGAAGTTGAGAAACCAATGAGTTAGAGGTGACCTCTGACTGCTGTTGCTGCCACATGAGACTCAAACAACAGGGATTAATCCAGAAGCACCCCAGTTGATACACCCTTTCTTTCATCCAGAATTGAGTGCCCCTTACGTTCCCGGGATATGAAACCCTGTGACACACAGTACCTCCATATAATCTGGATTCACTTCCAATTTATTGGTCCACACCCAGCCAATTGATTTTTACCTCCAGGCAGAGATCAAGCAACTGAACTGCTTCTCCTCAGGCAGATGGATTAGAGAGCTCTTGGCTTCATATGGATGTTAAAGAGTATAGGGGATAGAACCAACCCCTGAGGAATTCCACATGAGACTTGCTAAGCTGTCAAACAGAGTTTCCCACTTCTGCTTTCTGGAATCTACCTCAGAGATAGTAAGAAAAGCACTGTAAAACACTACTTCAGGGCCTAGTATTCAAAACAGTTTCAGTCAGATACCATGGTTAGTGGTATCATAAGCCACTGAAAGATCAAGGAGAAGCAACAAGTTTGCATTTTTCCTGTGTCTCTCCTGATAAAAGTTATCCATCAGGGCGACTGAGGCAGTCTCAGTTCTGGATCCCTGAAGGTTGTTTCTTCCAAGAACCACTGCCTCCAACACCTTGCCAAAAAAGAGGATATTAGTAATTGGCTTATATTTTAATGTCTCTTTATCCAGGGAGGTAAAGAGGGGGCATATTCCAGCTTCTGCCCCCCCTGCAATGAGGCATTTATCACTCATTGGTCCCACCCCCTTGTCTAGTTTTTATTAGCCATGATAAATATGGATTGGGTACTTGGTCAACCCCCTGCAAGCAGCTTGTCTACTTCCTCAAGCAGCAATAATTGAAACTGATCCAAAATAACAGAACTCGACAGTTCTGGGGATACCTCCACCAAACATTTCTAGCTGTGTGGTCCCCCTTCATCCAAATGTTAGTGACTTTGTGGCAGAGGCTTACAAAATCAGCCTTCTGTTTCTTTAATAGCTCTGGCATTTTTGTGAGACAGAATAACTTTAAATATATTGTTTTAACCATAAAGTGGTAGCATAAATATGTTTACACGAGAATGCAAGGTAATAATGATTTGGAAGTGCTCACAAAGCATCAGTGTATTCCAAATCTGAAGATATTTCACACTCTTCCAGTTAGACTTGCACCAAGATATTTCACAAACATATAGGTGCCGCAGGAAAGAAGTTGATACATCTGGTACATCAACAAATGCTCCAGAAAGTACATGTTTACAGTTTATGGATGCCCTTAGTTCACTAGTTAACCTGATCGAAGTATATAAAATCATGCACGGTGTTCTAAAAGGTAGATAGAATCAGGGGGGACTATATGAAGCTGATGAGCAGGAAAGTTAGGACTGACAAGGGGAAGTATTTTTTTTTCACCCAGAGGGTCATTGGTCCATGGAGTTTACTACCAGAAGAGGTGGTGACCAGCAACTGGCCTGGATAGCTTTAAGAAAGAATTAGATAAATAAATTCATGGCACACATGTACAGTGGCTATGAGAATTGATACCTAGGTACTGTCTCTGGGTTGGAGAGGCAGACAGGATGGCTGTAAAGGCTATCCGCAGGAATTCAAGAGAAAGTGAAGGTTTTACCATTGTCTTCTGCTTGAGATGCCCAGAAGCAGTTGTTGGGCCACTGTGTGAGACAAGATGCTGGACTAGGTGGCCTGTGGCCTGATCAAGCACAGCTCCTCTTATGCACTTTCTAGTCCTTAAATGAGCTCAGGAGGAAGGATGAATACTGTAGAACTGTGAAAGCAAAAATCTTGTTTTTATGACTTGCTGAGCACTGTTCAAGTGGCTTGTCCATCGTGTATGATGTGCAAGAAGCAGGAGTATCTGGCTTAACCTGTGGCTGTATGTGTTTGCCAGCCTTCCTAGTGAGAAGGCAGCAGAGTGTCAAATTTTATTTATTTTGATGTTTATATTCCCTGCTTCTTCAAAGGAATCGGAAAGAGTGGATATAAATTTTCCTCCTTCTTATCTTGTCCTCACAGTACACTTCTGTGATTGACTAAACAGACAACTATTTAGTCAGTAACCTTCACAGCTAAGTATATACTTGGACTCTGGTGTTCCAGGCCGCAGTCCAGTACCAGTACCTGTCCTGCACATTGATTTTATGCTGATCCTTAATTCTTCTCAGCCATATTATTCTAACTTGTAGAAATCTTTGGTCTCCAGATCTTCTGGAGATGCCAGGAACCAATCCTGAAATCTTCTTCTGTGCTGCTGAGGTATTACACCTACCAAATATTTGTTTAACAAAAATCAGCAGAGATTTTTATTTATTTACTAGGTTTGTATCCCACCCATCACCTGAAGGTCCCAGGGCAAGTCACACCCAACGATAAAAATGCAAAGCATTTAAATATGACCCTCCCACCCTCTCTTATTTATTTATTTATTTATTTATTTATTTATTTATTTATTTATTTATTTATTTATTTATTTATTTATTTATTTATTTATTTATTTATTTATTTATTTATTTATTTATTTATATTTATATCCCGCCCCATACCCGAGGGTCTCTGGGCGGCTTACAACATTTAAGAACAAGCACACTAAAATTGTATCACACAATAATAAAACCAGCGTAAGATTTAGAAGCCAACATGATAATAAGAATAAGAATAAAAACAATACAAAAACAGTTTAAAACAGTGGTGTTTGGAAGGAGGGAAGAATAAAGAGCATTAGCCAAAGGCCTGAGTGAAGAGGTGCATCTTTACCGCCTTTCTGAATGTAAACAAAGAAGGGGCCTGATGCACCTCCAAGGGGAGACCATTCCATAGCCTGGGGGCCACTACTGAGAAGGCCCTCTCCCGGGTGCCCACCCGCCTAACCGCTGAAGGCGGTGGGACAACCAGGAGGGCCTCTCTTGCAGATCTTAAGACATGGGCAGGTTGATATGGGAGAAGGCGCTCCTTTAGATATCTGGGGCCCAAGTCATTTAGGGCCTTATAAGTCAGAGTTATCACCTTGAATTGGGCTCGGAAATGAATTGGCAGCCAGTGCAGTTCTTTTAGAACCGGTGTGATATGCGTCCGGTTAGCTGTACCGGTCAGCACTCGGGCAGCTGCATTTTGCACTAGCTGCAACTTCTGAACCGTCTTCAAGGGCAGCCCCATGTAGAGCGCATTACAATAGTCCAACCTGGAGGTTACCAGAGCGTGGATAACTGTGGCCAGGTCATCTCTATCCAAAAAAGGTTTCAGTTGACGTACCAACCGTAGTTGGGAGTAGGCATTCCTGGCCACGGCCTCCACCTGAGCTTCAAGTGTTAGCGCAGAGTCCAGGAGTACCCCCAGATTTCGCACCTGTCCCTTCCTGGATATAGTAACTCCATCAAGGACAGGGTATCTCCCAACTACTTGGACCCGAGAGCCTGTAGCACACAGCACCTCTGTCTTGTCTGGATTCAATTTCAATTTATTGGCCCTCATCCAGCCTATTACCGCTTCCAGGCACCTGTCAAGCACTTCTACCACCTCTCCTGATTCAGATGGCACAGAGAGATAGAGCTGGGTATCATCTGCGTATTGATGACACCTCACTCCAAATCTCCTGATGATCTCTCCCAGCAGCTTCATGTAGATATTAAATAACATGGGAAATAACATGGGAGATAAGATTGACCCCTGGGGAACCCCACAAGTGAGTTCCCAGGGTGTCGACTCATTCTCTTCCATCACCACTATCTGATGGAAGATAGGAGCGGAACCAACACCAAGCACTGCCTCCAACTCCTAAACTCCGTAGCCTCTCCAGGAGGATACCGTGGTCAGTGGTATCAAAAGCCGCTGAGAGGTCCAGAAGAACCAGCAGGGTAGCATTCCTCTGTCTTTCTCCCGGAGAAGATCATCGACCAGGGTGACCGAGGTGGTTTCCGTGCCATGACCGGGTCTAAAGCCAGATTGAAATGGGTCTAGATAATCAGCTTCCTCCAAGCATGCCTGCAGCTGAACAGCGACAAACTTCTCTAGAACCTTGGCTAGAAAAGGTATGTTGGCCACCGGGCGATAGTTGTTTAAATCTTCTGGATCCAGGGAGGCCTTCTTCAGGAGGGGGCGCACCACAGCCTGTTTAAGGGCCAATGGAACCACCCCCTCCCTCAGAGAGGCATTTACCACTTCCTGGACCCACCCGGTCATACCTTGCCGGCTAGTTTTAATCAGCCAAGAAGGGCAGGGATCCAGAGAGCATGTTGTCGGCCGCACCCCTGCAAACAGCTTGTCCACATCCTCAGGCCGCAATAATTGAAACTGATCCAAAATAATGGGACCAGACAGTGCTCCGGATGCCTCCCCTGGACTAAGTACAATTGTGACATCGAATCCCCTACGAATCTGAGCAACTTTGTCCTCAAAGTGCTTTGCAAAACTGTCACAGCAGATATTAGATGGTTGAGGCTCACGCCTCAGCTGGCCAGATTTAGTAAGGCCATTCACTACTCTAAAGAGCTCTGCTGGACGGCTACTCGAGGACGCAATGGCAGTGGAGAAAAAACTGCTTTTCGCCGCTGTCACCGCCACGTGGTAGGCACGATAGTGTGCTCTAACTCGTGTTCGGTCAGATTCACAGCCAGATTTACGCCACTTGCGCTCTAGCCGTCGACCTTCCTGTTTCATGGCCTGGAGCTCCATGGAGTACCAAGGAGCTTTCTGGGCTCTGCAAGCAGGCCGAGGGCACTTGGGAGCAATCGTGTTAGTAGCCCTGGTCATCTCCTGATTCCAGAGAGAGCCAGAGCTTCAACAGGAGCACCAGACATGCCAACTGGAAAATCCCCCAGGGCATTCAGGAATCGATGAGATTCCATAAGTCTCTGGGGGCGGACCAACTCAATAGGTCCTCTGACCCCACAGAGAGGGACTGCCGCTGTAAGTCCAAACCTCACCAGTGAGTGATCCGTCCATGACAAAGGGCTGATAGTCAGCCCTCCTATCAACGGATAGCCATCAATTCGTTCAGAGGCAAAAACCAAGTCAAGGGTGTGGCCTGCTAGATGGGTTGGACCAGAAACAAGCTGAGACAGCCCCATGGTTGTCATGGAGGCCATAAAGAACTGAGCTGGTCCAATAAGTGTAGTCTCGGCGTGGACGTTGAAATCCCCCAACACCACCGTGGCAGGGGCTTCCAATACCACCTCCGAGACCACCTCAGCCAGCTCAGACAAGGAGGATGCTGGGCAGTGGGGTGAACGGTACACCAGCAGCATCCCTATTCTGTCTCTCTGGCCCAACAGCAAGAACAGACCCTCAACCCCATTAACAGCACAAATTGGCCGCCTGGTGAGGGAGATGGAAGTCCGATAGACCACAGCGACATCCCCTCCCCTCCCCCCTCCTCTAGAACAGAGTTGTACTGAGTACCCTGGAGGACAGAGCTGGGACAGACCAGGTCCGCCCAGTTCATCCATCCAGGTCTCTTCTTCCCTCCCACCTTAGCAGGACTACATTCAGAATGTGTTGTTGGTTTCTGTATATTTTTGAAGCACCTTGTTGCAAAACTGGGGAGTGAAAGAGGAAGTAAAAGGTCCGTGTTCAACTTTTAGGGTGAATGTCATTTAGCTTGGAGACTAAAGAGTTAAGCAGAAGTGGAAACAGGGAGTCCCCAACACTGGGAGACAAACAGGAGTCCCCAACACTGGGAGACAAACAGGTATAAATCAAGGTGCTTGGAATGCGCCTCTTATTGGATTCATGTATTTTGTCATGGCCCTTTTGCAAAAGATGAACTTCCCAAAAAGCTTTTCCAAGGTGGCCTTTAAGACTTAATTTTTATTACATTTGAATTCGAGTTGAATTGATTGTCAAAACATCCTATTTGATTTGAATGTTTAGAATCCAAATGCAACAAAAAACTATTTGAATCCAATACATTTGAATCTATTCGTTTTGAATGTTAGATTCCAATTTGAAGATACAAATGTCGACAACATTCATATTTAAAGATACGAATGTCAACAACATTCGTATGTTATACATATCTGTACACATTTCGTATGCATCCTGTTTTATCCTGTATGCATCCCATTTTCGTTCTGTATTATAAGTGCAAATGCGTCCAGATACATATGATATTTACATTCGAATGATTTGAATGAATGTTTGGAACATTCGAAATTTGTTTGAATGTTTAAATTTGAATGCGAAGTTCAAGTTCAAATGTCCACATTCGATCGAATTCAATCAAATTTTGAATGTTTAGAACATTTGTGCACATCCCTGGTTAAGTCACTTACGAGATGAGATCCTAAGATTGGAAGGAAGAGGTAGCATAGCAGAAATGTCATGGTAGTTCCAGCCTTAAAAGTCAGGAGGAGAAGGCAAGATATCTTGCAATAAATTTACAAGAGTAAAGAATATGAGCATAATGAGAACTAAAATGAAAAGGACATGGACTTGAGAACCTCAAATTGGGGAATTTGTAATTAAGTGCTTTTCTTTCTGCAGTTTTTTCATGGTAAAAGTCTTCCCTGATTGCCCAGAAGAAGTGGACATTTGTGGTTATAGTAATACATAATTCTGTCTTAACTGTTATGCTAATATTGTTTGCGTGCTTTAAATCCTGTTCGTTTATATTATGTCTGTGTTAGTTGACGTGGAGTGAAAAGGCTTTTAAAGTAAATACTAAATTAAAACCTGTGGCTTCCTGGGAATTTTGGTAGCGCAATAATATGTGTTTAAAATATGTGGCAGCAAATTTATTTGGAGGGTTTGACAAGTTAGCTTCTGAAGTATTCAGAAATCAACTGGTACAGTCTGTGTGGGTATGTCTAAACTCTGATTTTTTTCTAACCCTAACCCTCTCATATCCAGAATACTCTTGCTGTAGTCCTCAAGATGAGTTAAAAGGAGTTCACAAACGATGATTGCATTTTAGGCCTTACCATGGAAAGAGTGATTTATTTAGGTCATAAGTCAGTTCCCATGTTCTGTTAATTCAAGTGTTTTGGTATGAAAAAAGTCTGGTCTGATCTCGTTTATTAATGTTTAGAAGAAGTTATAAGATCTATAAATTTAGCATAATCAAATAATGTATCATTCTAAGGTGACACTAGTAGAAACATACTAATTCTTGCATCTACATACTTTTTTGCAGGAAAAGAAGATCAGAGTGTCTCTGCCTTTATCAAGGGGACCAAGTGCCTTCATACCAGAAAAGGAAGTAAGCTTTGTTTTGTTTCTTGCATTTATAATAAGGTTGACATTCAGAATAGGGTCAGATTTCAGTGAGTGATTCCTCTTGCCCTGTCTATTTATAAAATCTCCCGTTTTGGCTCCTAGTTTTATCAGGCAGTCGGTTTGCTAGCCTTTTCTCTTGGAAATGAAATTAACTTTGTCTGTAAGAGCAAAGCCAATATTTGCAGAATAAAAAAATTATGGTTTTTTTTTTTGTTTTTTTTAATAGGCCACAGTCTTCATTTCAGTATAAAATTTGTTATATAAATTTTAGAACTCACTATTTTAAAAAATGCATTAAATGAAAAAAGATAATAAAGTGCTGAAGTTCATACCATGGTAACTTTAGGAATGTAAGTTATGGAACTTTTCACATCTTGAGGAAATTATTGACTGTTTCTGCACAGGGCAGTAGATCTGGATCACAGGGCCTCTAATCCGGATCTGGAGCCCTCTACATCCGCTTTTATTCTGGAACGTTTTTTATGCCTGCTGACTTTCCCCTCTCAAGTTCTTTGGTAATTGTCTTAGGTGAGGGAGATTACTGTTGTTGTTTGGAAGTTCTTTGAGTTTTGTAGTTTAAAACAGCATGTTGGGTGTCCAATGGAAATCTGTTCAGTCAAGGAGGAAATGAATTAGTGGCCTCCTAGATTATCATCCTTGTCTTTGTTCCCTGAAGGTTATCCAAGCCAACAGTTTGAATGAACGTATGCACCTACTCGTAGAAGAATATTCTACATCTGGTCGCCTGGATAATATCACACAGATCATGAGCTTGCACACTCAGTATCTGGAGTCCTTCCTTCGCAGTCAGTTCTATATGTTGCGTATGGATGGGCCTCTTCCTTTGCCCTACCGTCACTACATTGCAATCATGGTATGTACTCAAACTGAGATGCTCACTGCTTTCCTCTAGGGGTTCAATTTGGTCTAGTGGTTATCTGGGAATACCAGGTTTTATTCCGCACTCCCCCACGAAGCCAGCTGGGTGACCCTGGGCTAGTCAGAGCTCTCTTCTGAGCTCTCACAGTTTCACCCACCCATGGTGACCGGATCAGTACATGCACACACACCCATAGGTGCCATTAAGTCTACCTAAAACTCCTCTGAGGCCTGGGACAGGCAGGAAACCGCTCCAAATGGTGTCAGATTTCCTGTAATTCCTCTGAAATCCCATGAGATTTCAAAGGAATTGTGGAAATTGAGTGCAATTTCCCCATGTTTTAAATATCTATGGTTTTCAGTAGGACGCGGAACTAATCCCCTGTGGATACAGGGGTCCAATCGGATATATTTTTATTCATTCTAGGCTTTCTGTCTTTTGTTTTGCTAAAAGCATATTTTTCAGTTGGTCATATTTCCCCACCTACTCACCTCTGCAAGAAGAAATTGGCACCTTTGGATTAGCTGCCTATAGCTCACCTGGGTCTGTTGGTTTCCATCTCTAGGCTGCTGCCAGACACCAGTGTTCCTATCTAATAAATATGCACGTAGATGAGTTCCTGAAGACTGGTGGAATACCAGAATGGCTGAATGGCTTAGAATATGTTCCGCAAAGGCTGAAAAACCTGAATGAAATCAACAAGCTTCTTGCACATCGACCTTGGCTAGTTTCAAAAGAGCACATTCAGGTATTTGGGGATTTGAGGAATTTTTGAGCATGCACATATCTGTACATTTTTTTGGGGGGGTTGGGTTGGCTGTGTGGATTTTATCAGAAAGCTTAGAGAACTGCATCTGGAAGAACAAAAGTCTTTGAAATTTGTGTCTTTGCTTTGCTTTTTGTTCTCGGGAGCTGGACTATGGGAATACCGGGTTTGATTCTGCACTCCTTTCTCCTCCTCCCCCACCATAATGACTTACAAGGTTTCACAAAGTCAAATAATACAAAACACCTAGAAAAAAAAATATATTGTCATATGTAGGCATCACTGCTCATATAGCACCAGTAGCACATTCTCAAAGTGAAAGCTCTTGCATGATTGAAGCTACTTAGGATTCGTTCAAAAGAATATATCGTGCTGTTTCTCACTCGGTAAGAGGCAGTTGGAATCTTGTAAGGCTTCATTCATGACATTGAACAAGTTTGGTTAGCACTTCACAGGGACGATGTTTACACCTTAGAACTTACCACAACATTTTCTGCTCAGGAAATGCTCAGCAGTTCAGACAGTATAGAAAGGATTCCTCAAAGGAGATGTAAAGCACAGAGTTGAAAACCGTCAGAAGTCATTGTGCTTTGATGTACATATTTACTGCCATTAAAAACTGATCCCAGCTAGTATGAAAATGGCCAGGAGCAGGATACTGTTTTTCTTAGTCTCCATTGTGAATTTTAAGTAGAAAAATTTGTATAGCTGCCACTGGGTGTGGTGAAGCAGTTTTGGATTATGGTTGCTCTGCTAGGGAAGGAGATATAAAGTCATTCTGTCTTCAGATTGGTTTCCCAGGAAACTTCATTTCTCAAGAGTCACTAAGAATAATTATTTCTGCCACTGTTCTAATGTTCCAGGGGAGTGAGGAAGTCTGACAAGTATTATGATTTTAGTACTGACCTGGGGAAATAACACCTCCAGCTTTGATTGAACCATTAAGCCATCTAACATCTTTACCTTTGCTCTTTGTGAGAATTATCTAATGATAGGCATTGCTTTTAATGTGCAATGTAAAATGCTGATAGTAACATAGGATAATCATACTGCATGCTGAATTTTGCTTCAGAGTCTTACCAGTAGCTGAATTAGCAGTCAAATAGAAGGTTTCTTGCTGCGGAATTGGCTAGTAAATCTGTGGATGTTTAAAAATCTTTTGTCTGTAGACTTAACTTGGCTTAGTGCTTCTAGGATCTGTTGTTGTGGCAGTTGGTCTGAATTACAAAGATGTAGTTTTGCATTATTTAACAAGTTACATAACATTGTAACTTGTGGTTTTTGTGGTTTGCAACAACAAATAAAACTGAAACAATAAAACTCAATAAAATTGGTGTGGAAGACAAGGGAATTCCATGAGAAAATGCACCCACTTCTGAGTCCCCTCTCATGGTTGTTAGTGAGAGCAGAAGGAGGCTACCTCAGCTAAGCTTAGTGCCTGAGCAGGATGCTTTGGGAGCAGATGTTGCAGCAGATATATATTGAGTTCTCAGAAGACAGAACCAGGAAGGAGTGTGAACACTGGGTAATCCTCCTGCTTCCCATTAGGGAAGCAAGAGATGGCACCCTAAACTTTATAATGCTGCCCATCCCTTCTTTGCTAACTACAGGGGACCATGAAGTTCTTCGGCTACTGACTCTCTGCACTTCATGGACTGTAGGGTCTCATCCCCTGCCATTATAATGCAGTTGGTGAATGAAGGAGAATCAGTCCCTTTCCTCAACACTGGAAGGTCATCTCTGAGAAGCTCCATCCCTTCCTAGAACTGATGCCTATGTACTACCTCCACATTAGAGAAACAGGCAGGATGCCTCTAAAGGCCATTTGCAGGGAACTGAGAGCAAGTGAAGGTTTTGCCTTCATCTTCTGTAGGGCCCTGCTTATGTTCTCCCTACAGCATGAAGAGGTTAGGCAAACTACCAGATAAGTACTCATGAAATCAGACTGCAAATCTAGGTCTCTTCAGCCTGGACAGCGTTTAAGAGGGGATCTGACTGAATTGTATAAAATACTGCAATGTTATAGAAAACATGAATAGAGAAAGATTCTTTTCTATATCATACATCACTAAGGGGGCACTCTATGAAGCTGACGAGTCTGAGAGTCACATAAGGGGGGAGTATTTTTTCACCCAGAGGGTCATCAGTCTATGGAAGTTGCTGCCCAAAGAAGTGGCAGAAGTAACCAGCCTATATGGCTTTTAAGACAGGATTAGACAAATTCATGGATGACAGGTGTATCAATGGCTACTAGGTGCTTCCTCCAGGCTGGAGAGACAGGCAGGATGCCATTTGTAGGGATTTGGGAGCAGGTGAAAGTTTTGCCTTTGTCTTCTGCTCGAGATGCCCATAAGCAATTGGTTGGGCCACTGTGTGAGACAGGAGGCTGGAATAGAGTGGGCTGATCCAGCAGGGCTCCTTTTATGTTATGTTCTAACTGTACAAAGCACCCTTAGCTCAGCTAAGGCCTTAAATTGGTCCCAGTTACCTCTAGATAGACAGCACAGATGCAACAAGAGCAATGTTATGTTGAAGAACACATGGTTTAATTAGAACATTGCAACAATATTCTATAGCCAGTACAGTTTGTGAGCTGTATATACAGCGTTATAGTAATGGATTCAAACTATTTTTAATAAGTGATAATGGGAAAGGACCATAGGAAAAGTCATCCTGTCAAGCATTGTCTCTATTATTACAATCACTAAAATTATTCCTAAACAGCACCCCACCAATCTGTCACAGCAGCCTCTAGGAAATGTATGTGTTATAGCCAGTGCCTGGTGTCACAAATCTGTTAAACACTGAGAACTATGTTAAGATGACACAACTGCACCATATGCTAAGAGCGATTCTGTGCTTGAACAAGTGTTGAAGTTGCCTTTGCTGTAAGATTTGATGCCACTTACTCTCTTAACTATAATACAGCGTATATCATTATCTTTATTAATCCAAGTTATGTTTATCAAATTCTTTATCTCAGTACAATTGGTAAAGCTGGTGGGCAGGAGAGTTAGGATTGACAAGGTGGATAGCTTTAAGAACGGATTAGACAAACTCATGGTGGTCAAGTGCACCAATGCCTACTGGAATGGAGGCCTAGGTACTGCCTCCAGGTTGGAGAGACAGGTAGGTTGCTAAAGGCCATTTGTAGGGATTCGAGAAAGGTGAAGGTTTTGCCTTTGTCTTCTGCTTGATAATGCCTAGAAGCAATTGGTGAGTCATTGTGTGAGATAGGATTCTGGACTAAATGGGTTGTAGCCTGATCCAGCAGCGTTTCTCTTATATTCTTCTGTTCTAAGCTCCTCAGAAAAACAAGTTGTGCTTTATTGCATCCAGGGAGTGCAATAGAAGCTCGAGAGAGATTGTGAAATATATACACAAGAACACACAAGAACACAAGAGAAGCCTTGCTGGATCAGGCCACAGCCCATCTAGTCCAGCACCCCGTCGCACACAGCGGCCCACCAAATGCCCATGGGCATCTCAAGCAGAGACAAGGACAAACCCTCTCCTGCTCTTGAGTCCCAGCAGATGGCCCTAGAAGCGCCCTATTTCCTCCCCCCCCCCTCAGCCTGAAAGATGCACCTAGGCATTCGTTCTAGTAGCCATTGATACATCTGTCATCCATAAATTTGTCTAACCCTACCTTAAAGCCATCCAGACTGGTAGCTGTCACCACCTCTTCTGGCAGCACATTCCATAGGCCGATGACCCTCTGTGTGAAGAAATACTTCCCCCTGTCAGACCTTACGCTCCTACCCATCAGCTTCATAGAGTGCCCCCTGGTTCTAGAATATGCTTTATTCTAACTGGAGCATTCTGTCTTCTTCCTGTCTCTGTATCTTAACATATATCCACATCGGCTTGTTTTTTCTTCTTTTTGTTTCAGAAACTAGTCAAGACGGGGGAAAATAATTGGTCTCTTCCTGAACTAGTGCACGCTGTGGTCCTCTTGGCACACTATCATGCCCTGGCGAGTTTTGTCTTTGGTAGTGGCATCAATCCAGAGAGAGATCTTGATACTTCAAATGGCTACAGGCTTATATCAGTTAACAACTTCTGTGTCTGTGATCTTGCCAATGACAACAACATTGAAAATGCATCCCTCACAAGTAACAACTTTGGGGTTAGTGTTGCCAGTTTTTATTTTTGTTTTGCTCATCTTACTTTCTGTTGTGGTTTGCTTATCATTTTTCTCTTGTGTCATTGCTGGGAAATAAAATTAAAGACTCTGAAGTACAAGTTCCAGCAGAATTGGGATCAGATATGTGTCAAATGTTGGGCCAGATCCAGGGGAAGGTCAGTCAGATCTTTACAGAGAAGTCTGTTCTGGAAGGGAAAGCTGTATTTAGAATGCCAATCCAGGCAGATGGGTAAAGAAGCTGTCTGAAAGAGATTTGCATTCAGCCTTGTAGTGTCCCTCTTGCTAGTCTTTCTTTACATACATTTTAAACATGGTAACACTTCCAGAGCAAAAGACAGTGCACTAAACATGAGGTTACCAGGGCCAGGCCTTTGCTGGCCAGGTAAGGGCATACTTGGGGTGTTTTTCCACTGTCACTAGAAGTACCCATTAAATACCCATTCATGGGTACTTCTAGTGACAGTGGAAAAACACCCTTGGTATCCCAGTCAAAGACGATGATTAATACTCTTGGCCACAGAAGTCACCTGAGCCTCTATGGAGAGAGATGGCTTCCCCATGTAGGACAGACCTGGTCCCCAGTGCCTGAACCTTGGTATTTCTTACCCAGAGAGTCCCTGCTTGTAAGGATTTAGTTTCACTTTGTCATCCAATCCATCGCTGCATCCAGTGAGAATTAGAGCTGAGTGTCATCAGAATACTGATGACCTCCAGTCCCCAAACTCCTGATGATGGGCTTCACCTAGCATGGTACCATGTGGCACCCCACAGGCAGGAGCAGAACTGTTGTAAAACAATGGGGGAGGGGGTACACCCATTTCTTAGAAGATTCAGAAGGATACCATTGTCAGTGGTACCAGTGAGAGATCAACGAGAATCAGCAGCTGTCCTCAAAAGGACAACTGGTTCCCTCAAAAGGTCAATCCATCAGAGTGATTGATGATTGTGCTCTCAAATCATGTTTGAAGTGGGTCTATTTAATCAAGCTGCATCTAGATCCTATGTAATATTAAAGCTACTGTTGACTTAAAATGTACTTTCACTGGTCAGTTAATTGTTTTGACTTCCTTTCAAGCATCATATCACTGTTAATTTTTAATTCCAGCATCATATCATTTTTAATTGTGAATAGTTTTCAGAGTTGTATACTGTAGAATTTTTGTTTTTTCTGTTTTTGGAAACAAAACAAGTTGATTTTAAAGTTTTTTAGTGAAGAATTGTGCAAAATAAAAACACTTGAATAATTTGGAAAGGACCCAAAATTTGATTGGCAAAGGCTTTATTTGATGCATACTGTATATGGAACTGAGTATTTCCCAGAAATGTTGCATTTGTTAATTCAGTTAAGGTGGGTATGATCTGTTCTGGCCTGAATGAGTTAATCATTATATGCAGTTTAACTGTCAGAATGGATATAAATTACCTGTTTACATTTAGAAGTGTGTGGTCCTCTTACTTGTAACACATATCTTGACTTAATTACGTGTTTTAGCTCTCAGATTCATTAAGTGAGCTGGAGGCCCTTATGGACAGAATGAAGAGGCTGCAGGAAGAGAAGGAAGAGGAAGAGGAGGCCTCTCAGGAGGAAATGGATACTCGTTTTGAAAAAGAGAAGACAGAGAGCCTCCTAGTGGTTACTGATGGTACTGCTCTCTGTTTCAATTTGGTTATTAGCATTTGATTCACCATTCAAAATTATTGTAAAAATATGAGTGTCACAAAATCATATGAAAGCAAAAGCCTACAGTAATTTCATTTTGGGTCAGGATTTAGGGCCAGTTCATACATACAGAGAAGTCAGCTTTCTTAGAGAAGATATTGTATTACCGCAGTCTGTAGATGTGAAGACCACCTTTCTGTATGCTTTCTTTGCAGAACAACCGTGCCTGTAGAAAAGCAGGAAGTTGAGGGTCAAACATGCTTCACTTGACAAATAAAGGAACATGAGGAAAATTGCACAGCATCCAGATTTTGAGATTTTTTAAAAAATATGTGGCAGTCTTTCTCCAATCCCCAGGTCTTAAAAAATCTAGTGGTCTTGAGAACTGAAAGAACAAAATCTATGAATGGCTGGTGAAATGGAAGGAAAAGGATGGTGGTGCATCAGTTAGCACTTTGTCTTTAATCTTTACAAACATCATTTTTTTGATCTGCTACAATTAAAATGTTCTTACTTTGGAGGAGTGCAAGTGGGGTTCTATTTTTTCTTTTTATATGCTTTATTCTTATTATTTATAAATCAATAAATCAATAGATCAGATAAAGTGGTTCATGGAACATTGCTTTTTTAAAGAAGTCCAGAAAACAGTAGGGTTAATGCTCTGAGGAATGTTACAGAGCTTATTTTCTTTCTGAGAAAAGAACTGTTTACATATCTGTACTGACGCTTCGGTGTCTTTGGTGTTGTTCCAGAGTCTCCTTTTGTTCATTCTTTTTACAGGTGGGATTTGTCCACTCTTGGGGTAGCTGCAGCTTGAGGCAGATGGGGTGGGAAGCTACATAGGCTCCTCTAGCCAATACAGAGGTTTATACCCTGGAAATGTCCAGCCAGCCAATCAGGGCCCTGCAAAATACATGCTAGCAGTGGAGGCAAACATAGAAGGCAACAGTGAGGAAGAGAAACAAGAGAGCAGGCTTTTTAGGTGCCTATTTTAAAAACTACGGCACAAATTGTTCTTGCATCCACAGATGAGATGATCCTTTGTAAATAGGCACTCCCCCAAAGCCCTCTTTGATTGCACCCTGAGTTCCTTGTTGTAGACAAAGGACAGGTTCTGCATCCGAACTCTTTGGGGTACCTGAAACTGAGCCACTGTAGTTCTCTGGAAAGGAAGTATAATTAACGGGCTCAAATGACTGACTGTATTTCATTTTACTTTTTTCACATTTTCTCCTTCTTGTTATGTTAGATCTTAGTTACAGAGAGTTTATGGTACAGCTTGGGGTGTAGTTATAATATTTACCACCAGGAGGAAGGATGTGACCGGTTTCCCTGTTATTGTAGCTCATCAGACATCTGTAACCACACTGAACCAATTTTTATATGTTCCACCTTTTACCTAGTATTGAATTCCCAGTTTTGTGCACATGTTGGCTCGTTAACTGTTTTTCAGATGTTGAGCCGTAGGTGGTCCTGTGGTTTTCAGGCTTCAGGAAGGGATTCTGAATTTTGTTAAATTTTTTTCAGGTTTTCTTCCTTGTTAGGTTCTCAGAGGGTTTATGAAGAGGAACATACAAAAACTGGCTAAGCATGGATATGGATGCCTGATAAGCTGCAATGACAGCAAAACCAGTCACAACCTGCCTCCTGGTGGTAAAGTAAATATAAGATCTGACTAGACTTAGGCTGGCAGCCAGGAGGTGAGGAGTTTCTGGATGGAGTAGTTGACACCTTTGGTGTTGAAATTGTTGCAGCTTAAAGGACTAAATCTGTTAGATTTTCCTTTTAACATGTTTGATTGCCAAAAGTAGGGTGGGGAGAACAATGTAGAGCACTCTGTCCCTGATGATCCAACATGGCTGAGAAATGCCAGTAGCATTCTCTGGAAAGTAGCATCTGCAAGGCCAGCTTCATATTTTAAATGCAGCAATATCTCCTGAGGTAGAATCCTTGTCCTTTCCACTGAGTTTTCCTTTGTTCCTTCTGTCAGTATTTTCTCTGCGCAGATGTGACGGGACCAACTTGGGTGACCCTAAGTGTCACCAACTTGCTGCCATATGCTAGACGGGTTTTGCTTGCCTCTTCCCACCAGATCCTAGTGCTTTTCCTCTTCAGCCTCACAAGCCAGGTAGCGTGGAAAGCACAAAGGTCCAACAACTGAAGCATTCTGGAAGTTGCAAGAGAGCAAAGTAACTTCCTCTTATCTCAGATGATGACAGAGCTAGACATTCAGGCCCCGTCCTCAAGCAATAAAAAGTCTGTTAAAAAGTTTCTTTTGCCTCTGAGCACCGCCATGCTCAGCTTTTTTCTGAGCTTCCAGCGGCACAAAAGGAGGAAAATGCGTGGTAAAAAGACTGCCCTTTAAAGAAGACTACCAGAGTACTTTTTGGAAGCCGCGGGTATTCCGAGCAACATTGTGCATGGAGATGCTCCGTGGCATAAGGGGCAGGGATTGGCGGCCAAGATCTCCGAAAAGAGCACCCTGGCTCTGTTTCTGCTGCCCACCTGCACACACAGTCTTAAACATTCACACATCTCCCAGAACAGCAGCACCTTCCCTTCCTTTCCCTTTCTAAAGGTCAGAATTTCTAAAGAGCCAGAATTGTGGAGAATTGCAACATTGTTATCAGGTGTGAAGTGGGTGGATTGCTACAGTGTAACGGCTGCTGTACAGGGTAGATTTTTACAGTGATTAAAATCACTATCTTTGGAAGCAAGCTCTGGATCCCAAAGTGATAAATGGCTCTGGTGGGTCTTGCAGGCAGGGGAGACGAACAGAGAACTTGTAAATATGGCTGTTTTTCTTTTGGACTTGTCAGGGGTTGTCTCCCCAGCACCCTATCAAGCAGAGAGGGGGTGGGGAGAAAAAGATGCGGGCAAACAAAACACGCTTCTTTGGGGCCGGTAGGTGCGTTTAAAATGTATGTTTTACCGAACCTCATGGGGACACTTATTCCGGAATTGAACAACGCTTTTAAAGTCCGCTGGAATAGAGGGACAGTAGAGGAAAACTAGAGAGGCAAATAAGTTGCTTGGGGATGCAGCCATAGATTTCCAAAACAAATGGGACTGCCTTCAGAAGCCAGTTAGACCCTGTTAGCACTTACGGTTAGGTATCAGTTCTGGACACTCTGGGGGAGGTCCGTCCATGCTCTGCGTGCCGCCAGCAGCTGGGAGCTCCCTCCAGCTGCCCCAATCTTCTGTAGCTGTGGCCTAGTAAGATCTTGTCCACAGCATTACTGGGATCAGCTAGTATGCTCCCGGTCACAGTGTTTACACTTTCTTCTGGGTGTGAGTACTGTGAGAGGGTGGCAACAGTACAGCTGTACAACTGCATGCTGCATTATGATCACCATTGCAGCAGCTGACTGTGCAGTGGATATTGCTGTGGCCATTGCTGAAGCAATCTAGATGGTCTGGGCTGGACCATCTGCACTGTAAGCGCTGGTGGTCTGGCTGAGGACCGCACCAGCAGTTGCCATGCAAATGTGTCCCTCCACACCCACTCTTAACTGCAGTGAAGTTTAGTTATGTTTGTTGAATGCATGAAATGGAGGCACGCTTGCTGTTGAAATCACTGCTTTCATCAGTCCTCCAACTGCAATGTGAGCTATTGGGTTCATTGCTGCCAGAAGAAAGGAGGGAGATCCCTGCTGCCAGTTTTCAGATACTGAAGTATAGCCATGCAAGTAAAATTTAGAAAATTTTCAGGAGTCTTGTCTTTTTGTTTGTTTGTTTTTTATGGGAACGGGGATGGCACAACTTTTATATGATGGCAGTGGTTCCTCAAATAAATACTCTACTTTCTTTTTTCCTAGTGTTTGATGATGAAATACTTTCTACAGCTGACGTTTCCCGCTATGTTGAAGATCCTGGTTTTGGGTACAAAGACTTTGCTAGGCGGGGTGAAGAACACTTACCAACGTTCCGAGCCCAGGTAATGGCATCAATCATTTTTACCACTATTATAGAAACTAGTGGAAAAATATACAGAGAAACAGCGTGGTCAATTTTCTCACAGCTTGAATCTTAACTTCCCCAGTTCTCAGTGGTTCATCCCAACATTCCAACCACATGGCCCTCCGAAGTCTGTCACAAGCATAGGGGAGCTTTCCCACATAATGTGGAATGAACTGCAAAGGATGTTCGAGATACAGGAAAATAGCACAATAGTGTATGAATCTGTGTGATTTGAAGAGAATCCTTCATCCTCAGTAAGCCCCATCCCACATTGTTCAGCATTAACGTGGCAAGGAAATCTTTAACACACTGAAAGAAAAGTAGTCCAGGATAGAAGAACATAAGAAGAGCCTTGCTGGATCAGACCTCAGTCATTCTAGTCCAGCAGCCTGTCTCACACAATGGCCTGCCAGTTGCTTCCAGACATTCTCAAGCAGAAGACAAAGACAAAACCTTCATTTGCTTTCAGATCCCTACAAATAAACTTTAGGAGTGTCCTTCCTCTCTCTCCAACCTGGAGTAAGTGTCCATTCTAGTAGCCATTGATACTACCTGCCCTCTATTAATTTATATAATCCTGTCTTAAAGCTTTTCAGGGTAGTAGTAAATTTCATAGACCAATGACCCTCCCTTGTCTATCCTAATTTTCCTGCCCATCAGCTTCATAGACTGCCCCCTTGTTCTAGTGTTGTATATTTTTCTCTATTTGATTTTTCCACACTGTACATGATTTTATATATTTTAGTCAGGTCACCTCTTAAATGCCACCTTTCAAGATGGAAGAGGCCCAGATGTTGCAGGCTGATTTAATAAGAAAGGTATTCCAGCCCCTTGGTCATTCTGGTTGCCATTAGTTCCTTCTCCTGAAATGCTAGTTTTTCTCATGCAGGGAGAATATCCATGGCTCAGGATTAGTGTTGCACTGCATATCTTGTTGCTCCAAATGTTTCACCACCAGGCAAGGTACCATCATCACAATGCTACGTAGCCTGGTGGTTGAACATCTGTAGTCACAAGGAAAGGCAAGGTGATAAAGGGAGTGTTTTTATAGGAGAAGACAACTGAATATATGTTTTTATGTCTGTTCATTGTTTTGAGGCTTATGTCTTTGTCATCTTCATTGTTTATTATAAAGTTTTGAGTTTTACTACTGAACTGTAACATCTTCCTGCCTTGCTTAAACATGAAATTCTGCTGCTTCTAATCTTCCTAATCCAAAGTTATTCCATTTACTGATTCTATGCTTTTTTAATTTAACTTTTATTGTTTTTATAACCCAACCTTTAAACTTCTCATTATGAAATCTCACATATGTTTATATTACATCATTTAGTTGTTAAGTATAAATCAGTTCCTCCATTCTTCTGAGTCTTCTTTTAGTATCTTAAGTGTCCTCACCAGTAGGTTTTCCTTCTTTCAGCTGTCCATTTGACTATAAAGTCAGTCAAATCCAGCAGTTATTAGTGTGTGCTTTTGAAGTGGCTGTGAAAAAGACCCAGGAAAACAGGGCTTTTTAGAGCAGTACATATATATTGTTATATGTTTTCCAAAAAGCTCAGTCTTACAGGGCCAGCGTGATTTAATTTCAACACTGTTTATCATGTGCTTTCAAAGCCATTCTGTGGAAGGACACAAATATACAATATAAACATTTATCACCTTCCTTCTTTTGGCAGGACTATACCTGGGAAAATCATGGATTCTCCCTTGTGAACAGGCTTTATTCTGACATTGGACATCTCCTGGATGAGAAGTTCCGGATGGTCTACAACCTCACCTACAATACCATGGCTACCCATGAAGATGTTGACACAACCATGTTACGAAGAGCTTTATTTAATTATGTTCACTGTATGTTTGGAATCAGGTATGTTACAAACTTTGCTTGTTAGTGAATGTAGCGAGCCATAATTTGGCATTTGATGCTTGCAGGGAGATATTTAGAACAGGATTTTATATCTGAAGGATGAAGGATGGCATGCTAAAAGTGAGGTAAACATAGCAAGGTATGCAGTGCCATGAAAAAGGATTTGTCCCCTTCTTGATTTCTTCAGTTTTTCTATATCTGTCACACTTAATTGTTTCAGATCTTTAAACAAAATCTAATATGTGACAAAGCTAACCTGAGTAAACAGAGAATACGGATTTCAAATAATCATTTCGTTGATTGAAGGAAAAAAGTAGTCTAATATTTGCATGTTTGGTTCAAAAATCAAATGTGTTTTTTCATTGAAAAGAAAGTAGAAAAGCCCTTTTAAAGGACAAAAACACAGTTGAAGCATTCATGTTCACCCAGTTGGGTCCTGGTTCAGTTCAATCCAGTATGCGAACCATCACATGTTTGGTTTGAATCGGACAGCTTCAGTCACAATATTTTTAATCAATTCCCTGCCCCAAAAAAATGGAGCCAAGGAGTGGACTCAAGCAGACAGTAAACAAGTCTGCACATGTATCTAGTGTGCTACTCCTTGGTTCCCATAAGCGTGTTACGCAAACCAAACCCCAATAATCATATATGAAAGGTTCTTTTGAGTTTAGAAGAACTATTCTTTGTGGTTTCTGTGCAGTTCCTTGTAAGGTTTCGTCTGGTGAAATAATTAGGTAAAGGTACACAACCTGTTTATAAAACTTACTGAGCAAACTGCCTCAGCTTTGTAATTTACATCACAGCCTTCAGACAAAAGTGCCTAATCCCTGCTTTTAAAAGATTGTGAAATCAAAGGGCATGGTTTAAAGACATGCAAGCTCAGGGAAGAGAGATTCAATTTGGACTCATTGTTGCTTCCTTAGGTATGATGATTATGATTATGGGGAAGTTAATCAATTACTTGAACGAAGCCTGAAGGTTTACATTAAGACAGTGACCTGCTACCCAGAGAGAACCACCAAGCGCATGTATGATAGCTACTGGCGTCAGTTCAAGCACTCAGAGAAGGTGAGTGTCCTTTCATTAAATATATTGACCTATATTCCCTTCTATGTTTAAACAAGCAAAAGAAAAAAGACATTACTCTGAAGACTGGTAGACATGTCCCTTAAAACAAAATGGGAAGTGTTATCTCTTTATCAAAAGAAATACTTAGGGCGCATCTCCATGCCAAAAATACTCCGAATTTAAGCGTGTTTTGCCTCGGAGTGTATCCATGCACTACATCCAACATTGGGGGAAACCGTGGATTATCCTGGGAGCATGGAGATGCACACTGATTTCTTTAAAGTGTCTTTCCAGCTATATTAATCTTTCTCGCTCTTTACGTATGTGTGTGAAAACATTCCTTTCCTTGGCTGCTAAGAGTTGAAAGCATAACCAATGCTTGTACCTTAGTTACAAGCATAACTAAAAGCAAATCGCTCCCAGCTGTCCCAGCCAGCTGTCACTTCCAGCCTCCCTCCATTCCATTTAAGCACACAAAAAGACCACCGATCTCTTTCTTCTTAAAATAAATGGTTCCCCCTCCGTTGTTAAGATGATTAGCATCACTTTCCCCTGATAGCAAGCACAGAATTTCTCTCCCCTTCCCAATAATGTGAAAGAAAGAGAGAGTTCGCTGGACAGCTTCTGTGTACCGGCAGCTGCAGGGAGTGAGCTGCTTTCAGTTATGCTTGTAACAGCGGTTCCCCGACGGATGGAGCAGACTCACTGTGGGTTATCACCGGTGGCTGTAGCTGACCACGACCGCCAGGGGGAGCCCTGCAGAATTTTCTCTCTCTCCAACTGCCAACTGCCAACTGCAGGGCTCCTCAGTTCTTCCGCGGTCGTGCAGCTGGCCACACCGTTGAGATATCTCTCAGGCGTCATGTCCACAGAATTTATCTCCCCTTCCCAATAATGTGAAAGAAAGAGAGAGTTCGCTGGACAGCTTCTGTGCACCGGCAGCTGCAGGGAGTGAGCTGCTTTCAGTTATGCTTGTAACAGCGGTTCCATGGACAAGAGCAACCCTTGCACTGTGCCAACTGCAGCTGCCACTGTGCCCACGGGGATCCCCTCCGGTGCCACAGCCTCAGTGTCCAGGTCGAGTTGGATGCAGGGATGGTGCCCGCAGCAGACCACAAGACTGAGAACCCTTCACTGCTTCCTGGGTTGCCGTTCCTGACTGTGTTACAAGCATTAGTTATGGAGAGAGCTAGCTGCTTTCAGTTATGCTTTTAACTCTTTGGAGCCAAGTAAAGGGATGATCTGTGTTGTATTGTGGAGGTTCAGTTGAGGTTTTTGCCTCTCATCGCTGCAGTGGGTGGGGGATGGAGCGGGGAGAAAAAGATGCGGGCTCACAAAAAGCTGCTTACATGGGGACAGGAAAGTATGTTTTAAATCCGCGTTGCCCCAAACCACATGGAGACGCTTTATTTCGAATCACAACGCACATTTTTAAAATCCGATGCAAGAGAGAAGCAAAAGGAGACTGTGGAGGCCCTTAGTAATTACCACAGAACTTTATGCCTCTTTCAGACTGGAGATGCTGAAAGTGGCTGTAGCTCAGTGATAGAGCAAACTGCCCGGAAAGCAGAGGGTTGCCAGTTTGATGCCCAGCCTCTCTCCAGTAGTAGGCAATGGCAAACCCCTTCTGTATCTTTGCCAAGAGAATAACCTAGGAGTTGGCTCCAAATGTTTCACCATCCCGATGTGCACTCGGAGTGTGGGCATGCCACGATGCCCAGCGTTCCAGTAAGTGCCTGCCCTCTCTGAGGAGTAGCTTGGCCCTGTTAGGATGCTGGGTTCGTGCAACGGCCAAGTGAATACTACAGTGTGGACACGAAACACTGGTAGCAAGCGTTTCAACAGTAAACAAAAACAAGTTTATTATTATACACAAGCAATACTAAAAAGATAGTAAGGTTGAGGTAGTTGTTGGTTTAAATCTGCAAGTCTCTTAAGGCTAGGAGCTACCCCTTTCTCCAAAGGAAAATAGTTCCCCTTTTAAAAGACAAGCCTCCACACGTTCCTCCCCCTCTGACTTGCTTTGCCACAGCTCAAGCCAAGCCAGTGTACTAGAACGTGGCTCTAGATGATCACAAGGCCCGTCCCGTCCTTGCTTGACCGATCATCTAGCCTGGTCAGTTGCTAGTGAAGTCTCCCTCAGAGCCACAATCCACCCGATTGCCTCCTTCAGAAATCACTCAGCCCAAAAGACCAATGGTCAGCTGCTGGTCCAGCTCCCTCAGGATTCAGCTCTTCTCCCAGCATGAAGACCCCCTGGTCAGCTACTGGTTCCAGCTCCCTCAGGTTCAGCTCTTTTCCTTTCAGCTCTTGTCCCAGCATGAAGACTCATTCAGCTCTCTTCTGTATTCCTTTATACACACACCCCTGACCCTGATTGGCTGTAACCGCAATAAAATGCTGCTGGAGATTCCTAACAAAAGTTGCTGTCCCTCCAGCCTGATTGGTGGGAACTCCTTCTCTAGCCCCTCCAGCACTCAGATCCCCCGACAGCTTTTCCCTCCAAAACCTTACTCCAGCCAATCACTGCAACAGGGCCCGCACAGGATTTCCCGCTCTTTTGGCAGACCAAATCCCAGGGTTTGCAACAAGCTGTTTGCAACAAGGCTGGCTATTGCAGCTAGCTAGAAGCCTGCAAAGCCAGAAAGCAAAACAACCTGCAGCCTGCACCCAGAAACCGTCACAGGGCATCACACCTGACGCCCGATACTGCGTAGCAGCGGCGCATTAAGCCGCCTCTACTTTGAATTTACCTACTGCGGAACGATTAAAACTCACTCCGAAGTGTCAGGTAAAGTCGAATGCTCCCGCCAGTCTGGACAGGATGGCGAAATCAGCGAACAAGAGCTGAGCCTGCAGCTCAGTTCCCATTTGGCTACCTTGTCCCACATGACACGCAGCCCACCGCACGCGTGCCATGAAAGTATTGCAGCTTTCTCAGAAAGCTGTGTGGAGGCTGATAAAGTCCAGACGGTGCATCGTGGATTCGCAGCATGTAAGCTGTGCTTTTTTTCCCTCTAACAGTGGATTTTATTCCGCTAATCTGGATACTACCAACAACAGTGGAAGGGTTATAAGAGCCTTCTGTTCAGGAGGCAAAAATTCTGTGCCCAGTAACTCTGTGATGGCTAATCACCCATGAAAGTCATTACTTGCAAATAATATTTTGCAAGGCAAATATTATGAATGTACTTACAAGGACATTATGGTGATGATTAAATCCCTTAGCGGAGGCCCTAGCAATAATTTGGTATTGTCAGAATCCTCCTATAAACAGTGAGACAATTCTAGCTGTAGCCAGACACCTGAAGGAAGTAATTAAGTAATTTAAAAGATAACATATGAAGGCTTATATGTGTGAGATCTGTTTCAAAGGCTTGCGCATTTGTTTTTTTGGACAATCGCAATGAAAGAAGTTACCTTTCCATAAATTTAATTTGTTATTAATGTTTTATATTGACTCTTTTGCACAGGTCCATGTGAATCTTCTTCTTATGGAGGCTCGCATGCAAGCTGAACTCCTTTATGCGCTCCGTGCCATCACGTGCCACCTGACCTGAAGCATTGGCGCAAGGGTGTGAATATAAGCTTCCAAACAAATGCGCAGTAAAATCTGCCTGTGGTGTAGCATCAGGTTATTGGATTCTCTAGTGTCAAAAGCTGAAGCCGCATTTCTAGCGGCAGTTAATGTGCAATGATCTTTTTTCTCCTCCTCTTTCTTGATGCTTGTTACTAATAAGTGCAAAAAACACACCAAGGAGCAGCCCTTGTAAAGTTGTTTCCAGTTGGAGCATTGGCTGCAAACCCTGAAACTGGTTTGTCGTATTTGATTGTTTGCTGTTTCTTTTCATACCAGAAAGAAGAGCATATATAGAAGTATGGCTTACATTTCCACCTACCCCAAGTTCTCATATGAACAGAATCCAGCAAAGGATTTTCTTTTTTCTCCTTTTTTTTTTTAGCTCTTTATAGGCTATTAATAATGCAGTTTTGCTAATTCATGTGTACTTTGTGTTTAAACAGAATTACTCAACTGACTGTTTCTTATGGTTTACTTAGAAATTTAGTACTCCAGCGGTAGTTTGGAGGTCACATGAAAGCAATTATTATCTGCCTTTTTTTTTAATGTGAAAGACAGTGCTGTGAGTTCTGTGGCGTGCTACTGAGACGCAGCATTTAAACATTTGCTTTTACAAATGAAGAGTTTTTTTACTATATCCATTTCAATTGTACATATTGGTTCAGGGATTATTTTCTCCAGTTTTGCTTGTCGGCTCTCATGATGCTTAAATGGTACTTGCAGCTTGGTCAACAAGCATGTTTGATTTGGAATACATGAGTTTTAAGTTTCTTAGGAAGTGCTATGGCTTAAATCAAATTCATTCTTGAACTTGCGCATAGGTCTCGCAGTACAGCAGCACAGAAAGGTTCAGCAAATGATTGACTGATCAGATGAACAACAGTCTTAAGCATGGGTTTCTTAAAACTGTAAAAAGAGCTGCCTTCTACTGTGTTAAACCACTGGCTCATTGATCCAGGTGCTGCCTGATTGGATTCTCCGGAGTCTCAGAGAGACGTCTTTTCCCAGTCCTGCAACCTGAGATGTTTTTAATTGGAGAAGGCAGGAACTGAAGCTAAGTTGTGCATGTTGTACCGCTGAGCTATAGTACTTTTGCCTAAAAGCTTTGCTTATAGAACATAGTAAAGCAGATCTTTTACTCATCTAGCCTACTGCTGGCTATTTTGTTAGCAGTGATGCTTTTGAGGTCTTGGATCAGTTTCTTTCCTAACCTTATAACTTGAGATTCTTTATTGCGGAGGTGTCAAGATTAAATTCTCAAAACTTCTGCATGCAAATAATGTTCTTTACCACTTAACTAAGGCCTGATCTGCCTTGTATCCCTTCCTTCCTTCCTTCCTTCCTTCCTTCCTTCCTTCCTTCCTTCCTTCCTTCCTTCCTTCCTTCCTTCCTTCCTTCCTTCCTTCCTTCCTTCCTTCCTATTCAATGCTAAATATGCTGCTGTTCAGCTCACGCATTTGGAAATATTATTCCCGTATTTTCCTGAATTGCAGTATCAGAACGCTTTGTAATATCTTCAAGCTATGAATCGTGTTTCTGTATGTTGACACAAGCGAACAAAAGAAGTGCAATATTGAGCAGAAAGGCGAGCTTTTCCTAACTAAAATCCCTGCTGAGATATCCCATTCAGAATGGAGAACCTGCTTTTCCTTCCTCAGTTTTGCCCGTGGTCCCTGGCAAGCTTGCCTTGAACAATCAACAGCCGCGAGGATTCTGAAGTAGCCGTTCAAGCATGGAGGGCGTGTTCCCAGAGCCCTTCTGCGTGGCTTCAGTTTCTTCTAGTGGGAACGACCCTTGCAAACTTGAGAAATGAGTGGATAAATTGCAGCAGTTGGCATTTTTAGGAAGGAGGAGGCGAGTTACCAAAAGAGTCACATTTCTGTATTGCTTGATTACACTGATTTTTTTCAGAGCGCAAGAGGTCAGTGTTCTATAGCTTTATTTTGTGTTGTTTTTAATAATAAGTGAAGTGCCTCAACAGAAGCTAAAATGTAACTTGCTAAGAGACAATAGCGACCCTAACATGATAAGCTTACCCCAAGAAGTACTAACTGTAGTGACCTACTGTTACTGGATTGATTTGCAACTAATGTTACAAGAGTTTTTTCTTTTCTTAAAAGTCACTTCATGTCCTGGATGTGAACAAGATAGACTTTCAGTCCAGTGACCTGAAGAAAGCAGCATAGAATAACTTTTTACACTGTAGACTTGCATCACGGTTTGCTTTACATGAACAATTCTGAAAGTCTTTTTGTGTAAAAAATACAAAAACCCATGTTTCAGAATTTGAGTGGATTACTTTCTTTTTTTAACAACAGAACCTTTCCTCTTCTAATAATTGCAATAAACCACACACACACCCCAATTTCTTCAGTTTCCCCAAATTATTGTCCACTGCTTTAAAGAGACTTTCCTTCAGCACTTAGCATTGTGGTTGTTGAACCTCTCCAAAGCTATATTTTACCGTACAGGATTGTACAGATTGTGTTGGTCCGCTCTGCTGGGGTTACTCTAAAACAAATCTAGGGGTTGTAGATTGAAGAAAAGTGTGGAGAACAGAAGAGTTGTCATTCAGATTTCACTAGTTTTAGCTTGTATGAACAGAAACTCTGTTCAAAAGCATCCTTCATGCCGTTCCCCGAAATGCCAAACTTTTATTCGGTTGCCATTTTTGGTAAATCAGAACAGAGCCTCTTGACCTTTACAAAAATACACTAAGACTGGTTTAAATCTTTAACGTAGATGTGTCTCTAGGAAAGAAACTGCATTGTTCATGGTAGCTGTCCAATTGGTACATGCTTGCAGAGCATGAATAGGAGTTAACTGGTTGGGTCGCATTATGGGGGGCATGGATGGAGGGTTCACAAATTAAGGTACAATCCAACTGAAGCTCAAACTTTTGAAAAGTGGCTTTGGGGTTTCCAGGCACATTTAGCTGTATGCATGTGCAGTCGGCCACTGCTGGCATTGCAAGAACCTTGGGTTCCAGAAAAAATCTTTGCAGATGCTGTGTTCAGCTGGCCTTTTATAGGTTATATTTGATTAGGAGAACACTGTGCCAGAAGCTAGGTTGCTATGTCCATAATCCTGCCCCCCCCCCCTTGCCCTGCGGTTCCAATATAGAGTTGAACCCTTCTATAGTGGGGCTTCAAAATCCTTTCCTCTGACTTGATTGTGAGTTTGAGTTGAAGCTCAGCAGCATGGAAAGGAGAAATACTAGCTGCTCTCAAATCTCAAAATGACGGGGGGAAAGAAGAGAATTTTTTGCTAAGGAAGGGACGTGGCTGGTTGTTGAAAAGTTTTTATGCCTTTCCGTTCCCTTCTGAACTCTCTTTTTCCTCTCTGCTTTTGAACAGTTCTTTGAATATTGTGAGGAAGAAACAGCTAGATGGGAAGGAGTAGGCAGAGGTGATTTAAAATTCCAGCCCCTGTGCTTTACAGGTATTTCACCTGTCTTTAGGTTTAGAAGGAGGTGTAGAATCTGACTTGCATAAAACTAAAAATGGAGCATTTTCTTTGGAGCGGTTGGTATTTTTTACAGTATAGAAGTTGTTGTTTTAATTGTGGAAGACTGTGCCTTTTTCTGGGGATGATTCCTTCGTATTATTTCTTTGTAATAAATGGTCATCTCAGCAAAAGGCAGTTAGATTTTAAATTAGTAAGCCTGTGTTGATCTCGTTTCTGTATGGAATATATATTTATAAAATCAACTCATAAAGGGGAACATTATTCCGTACAGCATTGGATCCCTGCGTAGGGTCTGACATTGGGAAGTGCTATCTGAAGAAACAGTTTGTGCTTTTCCTTAGAAATAGAATGGCAAGCTTGAATGTTAACCAAATGTTGCCAGGTGGTGTTTGATGCAGAGTAGACATTTATGTGATCATGATCTGGTGTGTGGCTCTATACTCAAATGTGGTGGGTGCTGTGTGTGTGTGTTTTTACATGCTGATGTTCAGTGTAGGCATCAAGGTAAAATGATTGTACTTTCTTGCTTGACATATAACCCCTTAAACTCAAAACGTGCCAAATTTAAAATGTGCAAAATCTCATTTCCTTTAAACAGCGTATGTGAATACGAATGAACAATCAAACTTCACGGGCTAATGGCTGTTAAAAAACAATGTCTATCAACCCTTTGCAGTGTTAGCACAGTTTCCTTTCCCCTGTCCTATGTAGAACTAGGTAAGCGTCAGAAACTGTGACTCATTGGGCCAAAATTGTCTTCAGTAGCCACCAGGAAGGCAAAAAGTGGGCGGCAGGAGAAGAAAAATCAACAGTAGGAAGTTGTGGCAACAGATTAGCTTCTCCAGTGGCATCGTGGTGGATGTAAACCCTCTGTTTACGTGAGTGGAGATGAGGACTCAATCCGTCGGGAGTTCCTATGAGGCGTCTGCAGTATGTTTCTGTTGTCTGTCCCCCTTTTTCGGTTAAAAGCTAAAATTGGTCTCTTCAGGACCCTGTGACAAGATCCCTCACCTACTCTTTTAAATCTCATCTCTTCTGTTTCAGGTACAAGAAAAAAGGATAGTTCCCAGGCAGTTACAGATGCAGATATAAATTTTCCAAGTCTGGGAGTAGTGTGTGCCCTAATTGGAAAGAACCCTTGCAGTCCAGGACCAGGCTTGTTTCTCCTAAAGTAACATTCTGGAATGTATTGCTAATAAACCTGCAGAAGTCTAGAGTCTTAAAACATCATATGGCTGTCTGCTTTTGCGAGTAAACAATGAAAGGGAGAAAGATTGTATTCACACAAATGTTGTTACAAAAGATGTACCATTTGGCTTGAAAGTTGACTCATTTGCAATGGCTGGCATATACTTCCAGATCCATTGCTGTTCTGCCTTCAAACTGCAGGATTTCCAGTTGCACCCTGTGAACCCAAAAAATTGTGGGATTCAGAAGTGAGTACTATATGGCTAAATTCATACTTTGATAACAATGTATTTTATCCTGTGTGCTTAGTTGCTGCCTTGAGAGTTTTAGTATAGATACATTTCACAACTACATTAACTAAATAATATTGTGGAAAAAAGCCCTTTATGATGAGCATGTAGATTTTGTAACTGGAATAAATATGGCCTTGTCTGGAAGCAAGTATTGGTAGTAATTCATGTTTCCAGGAGTTGCCCAACACGAATGAACAGTCCTGTGATTTGAAGATAGCAACACAGTCTTACAAGGTCCTGTGCATTGATCAATTTTTTAAAAACTACTGTTAAGTGTGTTCAGATTGCATTCTGTAGGTACATATTCCTGGTTGGTACCAGAATGCTCTCTGCATGTTTTTTTTCATAGCAGATTTGTGAGGAATAGGCATCAAAGCAATCCTTTATGTGGCTTTGTTGCACCTGGTTGCATAGAGTATGTGATCTCCACTGTGAATGTCAGAAAGTGGCCGAAGGATATTTATCTAGGCTGTTGTTGCTGCTGCTGCTGCTGCCAATCTGCCACTCATATCAAAAAGTTGGTATTCAAGACAATATCAAATAGTTGGCACTTTCTAGTTCAGCTCTCCAGCAAGTGGGAAAACTCCTCAACTGTGAACCAGCACATAGTACTTGTGCTAAAAATCAAATGCAACCCACTTAATCCATTTTTCCAGGAATCAAGGCATATTTTGTGGCATATATACCAAATTTGGAGATGTTACATGGACTAAACACAGGCTTAATGTTCTTCGTTATTGCTGTTAGGTGCCATAGAGTCAGCCTTGACATGTCTGTCTTACATAGGAGATATCATTCAAAGCTGCTGTGCAATTCCATTTGGCTTTGAACCTCATTTTCTCTTTGAAGGTCCTTTGGTATTCGATACCTCTTCTTAAAACTCTTTAAGTGCACTTCCCTTTGTAAATGCAATAGGCCCCATTTAAACATGAGGGTTTAGCTCCAGCAAGTTGTCACATATTGCAAAGCTTGCACTGAGCCACCAGTAGCCCTTTAATATTAGGGAAAATGTGTTAAAGTGGAGCAGAAACACTTTGCCAAAACAAAGCCTCAATTAGTCAATTGTTTTATTTTGAAACCACACAAAGTGACTTTGCTTAAAATGGAAACTTACTGTACTTAATGAATGTAGAGGTGGTGATGGAGAGGAGATAAAGCAAAGTATAAATCCAGACATCACTTTCTTATAGACTGTTCTCAAATAGGAGGCAGTTTTTATTGTAGTTTTTCTTCAGCATACCATAATTTGAGATTGAAAGTCAGATTACTAGCTTTTGCAAAGGGCGCTTTGTGGAATATCAAACAGATTAGAGATTTGTTAAAGAATTTTTTTGCAAAAACAACATACACATTTTCCCCACCGACTTTTGTAAGTTTGCATGCTGCCCTTTATTCTCTTTCAACTTAAAAGTGCAGCATGGCTGAAAATATTTTTTGTGTTTTTAGAAATTACAAGGTCACATGGCCATCTTTCACTAGATGTGCAGAAGGACTTTCTACCTCAAAGGGATGCTAGTATATACCAGACGTATAGAGAGTGGCAGGTACCTACCACAGATTTTTTTGTAATGAAAATAAAATCAAATGAAGACGTATTTCCTTTTTCATTGCAGGCCATAGACTTCTGAATTCACAGTAAGGCCCAGAAATTCTACCGCAGGAATGTGTGGGTTTAATCCTAAAGTACAAGTGATAATATGCAGGACAACATGTACGTTCAAATAGGAGATCTTCATTTATTTGACTTTGCCAGGTCAGGTCACAAAGACCAAATTATATAGAAGACTATTTTGGTTAGAAGTGTGCACAACCGTATGTAGAATAATTGTGAAATAGTTTTCAGAATTTTCCAAGTTTAAGGAGAAATGCAAATTACCAAATTACTTCTCCCGTGATTCCAGGATTCCTTCTGTGCTATTTCCTAGTTTTAAACCTCTTGTAACTTTTGTAGGTTAACACAGTAAAAAAGGGGGATTGGAAAGGAAGCTGAATTGCCAGTCATTCATAAGTTTATAGTCTCCTCATTTGGCCTGAAACAGCTTCAGCTCTTGAAAGAAATTAGCAGCATGTGCTACTTTTGAAGTCATGATAGCTTTGATATACTGCCTTTCCTTAACCATGCCCTGAAGTTGCTCCTGCATTGTGGGAAGAAAATAAGAATACAAAGTTGCTTAGGTATCTGGGCAGTGCTTGCATTCTTCCAGATGGTACCACCTATATGGGGCAAGGCACGACAGAGGAAGAGAGTCTGTGTTACTGTGTTACTTGGTCCCATAGAAAGAACAAAGTTTGCCTAACTTTTGAAAGCAACAAAGTGCCACCAGTGAAAAGAGGGAGCACTTCAGTTTAGTGGCCTGGAAAATTATAAAAGTTGTTTGGTCACGACTTGTTCAAACCCTTTATAGCATTCCGTGCTAGAAGCTTTATGTTTAACTTGGGCCTTAATCCTCTGCACACGTGATGTCAGCATACCAGCCACATTAGCACAGAGCCAAAACATGCTTATATGCAATTTATACTCAAAGCCAGCAGCTTGGAATCCTGCAGGAGCAAGATGTTTTATCCCACATTCTCTCCCATTTAAATTAGGGTTAAATAAGTTACAAACCAGCTGACTGACTTCTTTTTCTTTTCTCTTTTGCAATGTCATTTTTATTATTTTCATAACATATACATAAAACATTCTTCTTTGGGTTTCCAAAAGGAAACCCTTAATATAGGTAACCAGGTAAGTCTAATTTCTAACAATCCTCTGGACTCATCTACCTTGTGAGATGTCAACACTGCTCACAACCACAAAAAAACCCTACAAGGTTGAAACATACCACTTGGCCGTGCCTGGTTCTTGGCTGCTCAGTGAGTTGATTGGACTGTGATTTGTTGCATGCAGTGTAGTGAGGACATCTGTGCTGCACTGAAAAATTCAGTGGGAATGGCCCGCTATTTTCCTCTCGGTGTCTCAGGGTTGAAAATCCAGAGCAAATGTGCTCAGTGAAAGAGTAGCAGTGCTTCATTACATTACCCAGATTCACTGAGAGGCAGCAAATTTGTTTTCTGAATTCTCATGAGTTGAACATTCAGCTTTTTCACAGCACGCAAAATCATAGTTTGTGTAGAATGCTAGAGTAAGTTCCAATTGCTTGAAAGGAACTAGTGAACTAATTCCTTTTTTGAGGGACTGAAGTCAGACTGAGTCCTAAACATACCTGAATTATTTTAAAGTTTTTTTTTTTTAATTCTTGGAACTGGGATGCTATTGCATTCCTCTGAACCTAGCTTGTTTCAGCTTCTTCAAATTGAGCACAGGAGACCTTTTGTCTGTGTACATAGAATATTCTCCAGCACAACTATGCCTAATACCTGCATAGGCAATTTAAATTAAGAAAATGGATCATGTGTTCTAGGTCATGTTGCCATGTGATGAGGAAGGAACGTGCGTATACATGCACGAGCAGAATCAGCTTTTTTGTAGCATTGTAGCTGCCTAATGAAGTTGAGACACAAAACAGTTTACAAACATTGAACTTGAATGAATTCCTTTTTGTTGTTCCTTCTAAAATGTAATTTCCAAACATGGCGAATTGCCACGCAGCCATGCAGTAGATGCCTCCCCCTATCTCAGCAGCCATACCAAATTCAACTTTGTAGGGAAAAAAATAAGCCGTTTAATACATCCACTTATATTTCACACCAGTGCTGTTGAAATGTCTCATAAGCATTCAGAAAGGGCAGGGGGTTTTACAATCTCCCTTTTGAGCTAGGGTTTCCCAGGAAGAACTGTAATTTTTCCAGATCCCATTCATTAATGGCTTAATGTGCCATCCTAGCACATACAATTTGAGGTGTACAAAATACTGTTCCGGCATATCCCTGGACAGCCCACAAGGGGGCTGGTGTTTAGGCATGCTAGCCTGCCTTTCCCAGCCTGAAAAAGCAAAATAAAACCTTCACTTGATCTCACCTGCTACTGAGGCTCTTTGGCCTTCTCCAGGCATGTGTGATGACAGATGTATGATGACAACCATGATCTGGCATGGCATAGCAATGTCTGGCAGCACCACTTCAGGCTTATAGCTTCAAGGTGCCCAAATAAGAGCTTTACCTTGCTCCTAAGGGGATAGGAAAGGTGCCCGAGTGAACGGAAACACCATTCCCCTTGCGAGGTGTGTGTGGATGTGTGGAATATACCAAATATTTCAAACTATTAGTTTGACCCCAACCTTGCATAAAGTGTAATGCTTTAAACCTGCGTTATTATCGACCATCCATGGTGTGTGGCATGAATAATTTTGCTCCCAGCTGGGGCCCCTTGAAGAATGTAGATTTCCATAATCCTTTCAGCCCACGCACAGCGCTGGTATAAAAACAAAACTGTTCCTGAACGTACGCAGAGTGGCCAAGTGTGAATTGACTCTTGGGTTTGGTGTCATATATGTAGCATGCTGTACACATCCAGTTTCCAGTTACTCAAAAAAATAATCAGTATTGGTGTCGCTTTTCTTCTTTTAGCTTTCTTGAATCTTGTTTTCCCTTCAGACGTAGTAGGTTTTTAGAAACTGTGATAGGCCTTTGTGGTCCTTGACTTTGTTACTGTAACTTTAAAAAAAAAATCGTGAAATGTAGGGCAAAACTGAAGCAATGGCTCAATCATTAAAGGTTGCCCATTTTAAGTGGTTTGTTCTTAGAATATACTTATTGATGCAGTTTAGGATTTTCACTCTTATATTATGTCTTTGTGTGTGCATTTTTTATGTGTGGGAGTGGGGAGAGAAAGGTGATGTGTTTAGGTTTAAGGTTTTTTTTTAGTTTTTGTAAAGTAACTCTAATTTACTTTACTTTTTGTAAAGTTAAATCCATAGCCTCTTGGAGTTGTCCAGGCTAAACAGACCTTGCTGTGGATGGAAGATAATATACGATTGGGTGGTGAGCAGAAAAATAACCATTTGCATTACCGTGAAAGAAATGGTGGTTGGGAACATAGCTAGAAATTTAAGGTCTTTTAAGTAGGTCTTTACGAAGGAGTGTTACTTAATTCTTGCTTAGATGTACCAGAGGTAGTCTGTGTTAAATGAGATGTCAGCCTGCCACTTACATTCAGGAAAACCACGCCTAGCTTAGAAGGCTAAAGTTCTGAGCAGGTTTCAAGTCCTTTCCCTCTTGATTTGCTCAACAGTGAGAAAGAAATGACTTTGTCAGAAACCTCTCTCCAGCCAGCTGTGTGGAAAGCAACTGAAACTAAAATATTCCTTTAAAATGCTGCAAGAGTATACACAAGTTCTTTAACTGTTATTTGTCTGCATGTTATTTGTTTCCCCTCTCCCCAGGTTTTTGGTCGTTTATTCCCTACAATCAGGTTATAAAGACTTTGCAACAAGTGATTTAAAGCTACCAAAGGCCAATGGTGGTGGTTTGGAAAGGGATTTGAAAGCATATCCGTACGAAAGACGGTATGTCTAGCATAACCTTTTCTCTGTTACCTTAGGTGCCGGAGGAACAGAAGGTTGTGTGAAAGCCCTTTCATTACTTCCTCCGCCCCAAATTTTAAGTGCTTAAACAATAGATGGGCAGCATCTAGTACTCCAAGACTTGATTCTGTTAACATTTTAAAAAATGCACAGAGGCTGCAATCCTATATCAGTTTGAGAGAAAGCCCATTGTGACTTGATTTTGTGTAGACACACATAGGATTACACTTGCATCTTTCTTTAGGTACCAGCATCTAATTTAGGACCTCATTCAGGTGGAGCATTATAACCAGCATCTTTCTTACATGGTTGGTATTGGAGAACCAATCCAACTGCGTCCATTTGTGTGTCAACTTATTCTCTCTCTCCCTTCCCCCTTCATTAAAGTTTTAGTTATCCAACTTGAATTTTAATCGAAACAGCAGATGCAGAAGGAACTTTTTGGCGCGCCGAGACAAAATGTATTTTTAAGGAATTTGTGTGCATATTATTGTGTGCATATTAACCTGTTAACAGCAATTCATAAAATCTGCACTTTTTATGAGGTTTTGAAAATTTCTATTTATAGGTACGGAACAATGGAGTTTGTTAAACTGTATAGCATTTATACTTGCTGAATTTCTTTCATTGTTATCAGTAGAAATTTTATTGGTTCAATAAAACTGACAAAAAAAAAATCACACACCCCACCTTGTATTGTATTCATTCCTGCTGCTGGCCTTCAGTTGGTTACAAAACTGCTTCTGACGTGGACTTTAGGGCAGTGATGGTGAACCTTTTGAGCTTGGTGTGTCAAAATTCACAAGAAAGCCTAGCTTAACTCGGGTGCTGTGTCACATCTAGAAATATCCATAATTTTGTGATATTTGTGGCTCTAGTAAAAAAGTTATATTTTTGATATATGTATTTTATTAAAAGCAAAAACAAATAATTCTTTACATTAATGACTTTTGTTGCTAAATCTTCAATTGAAAGTTGGTATTTTGTACACTTCAAGAACAAGCAAGCACTACTTGCCCAGGTGCCAGGATGGCCATGTGTGTCACCCGAAAGGGCTTGGCGTGTCACTTGTGACACGCGTGTCATAGGTTGGCCATCACCGCTTTAGGGGTATGCACGAATGCAATTTGACATTTGATTCATAAATCGAATATTTGAAAATCCAAAATTCGTATGAATAATAAAGATGTCTGAATTTGTCAGAATAAGGAATACTTCGAATATTCATACACATCCCTAGTGGACATTACCATAGTATAGTATAGTATTCGCTATCCCAGTGCGGCCAGCTGGTTGTCATGGGATGCTATAGGAAGAACCCAGAGTAGGAATTAACCGGTCTGCCTTCCCCATTTATGAATGAGAGGGACATTATATAACTAGTCATCATTAATAGCTGTTAATAATGTCTCTCTTCTATGAAGTTGCCTAATCCCTCTTTAACAACAGTATTTATTTTGTCTGCCCTGAAACCTTCTCCAGCTTTGTTGTGATGCAATCTCTTCTTGCTGACATTTAATATTTGGATGTGGTTTTTTTGAAGGGTAATAACAATTAGCTTTTTTTGTTTTGGGAGGGCCTGTTCAAAGAAATTTAAGTTACTATTTACCTTGTGCTGTGACCATAAATTCCAGAAGCTCAAGATTATAATCCATGGGATCTAATTAAAAACCTTGTAAAAATGAATTTATTGGATTATGCCTCTTATTTATAGGATTAGAAGAGGATTTAACCCTGCCAAAAGCGAACAGTCAGTGCTTTCTCTGATATGGACGCTGAGGGGGTGGGGGTGAATTACCATAATACCATCTAGATCCAAAAGTGTATCATACAATATAGTGAAAGGTTGATACCAGTGCTCCTTTTTTCTGACAAAGGTTCCTATTAAAATCCAGAACGTGAGAGGCAGTGGGTGTGTCTCCACGGTGCCAGCTTCAATGCCAGATCATGCTCTTCTGTAGTCTCTTCCGGCTTTAGGGATTTCGCAGCGCCACCGCTGTGCGCATGAATGCTGCTTTTCAGTCTTCGCACCCACATTCCGAGTGGTTTTCACCCTCTCTGTGCAGACAGAAAGGCCTGCATGGAAATACAGTCTGTTTTGCTGTGTTTTGAATGCCGTTGGGGACACAGCCAATTTGTCTTTGTACGCCCAGGTCAGAAAATACTGTAACTGCTGGGATTTTTACTTATTGGCCCAGGCATATTAAGGCAAGGGAATTATAAGGAAGCAACTTGGAAAATACATAAAAACAAGATAGCAGCAGGTGTCTGACCTGTGGGGAAACGTGAAGCATACTGTATAAAGAAGCAAGTTGGTGATGTTTTAGTGATGCTTTATTCGTTTTTATCGCTTTTAACAATTGGTGTGACCTGCCCTTAAACCTCTGAATGACTGGCAGGATATAAATATATTTCAAATAAATAAATAAATAAAATACTCTCGTGAATGGTCATCTTCTGTAGGTTATAAAATACAGTTTGTTGGCTCTTAGGGAATTCCTCTTGTTAAGTCTTCTCACAGCAATTGATAAAAGTAAACAACAAAGTACATTAAAGAAATTGATATAAGGCTGTATACAGACAGCTGCAGCTGAAATAAAAAGCAAAGGTTCCGACTTTTAAAATGACTGAATTGGCTCTGTCAGGGGTAAGAAGGCCTGCCCACACACACAAGGCATTTAAGTTGGTGCCCAGTGAGTCTCCGTGGGTATATCCAAAATATTTTTATATTGATGTGACCAATCCTGAGACCTTTGGGTGTAGGGTGAGAGAAAAATATAAACAAACACTTGCAGCTTCAAGTCACCACTCAGTTCTCAGTGTATGTAAAAGACGATCAATTCCTATGGTGTCCTGGTCCCAAGTACTCCAAATGTTAATTATTGGATATGCCAGTCACATCAGTTTCAGTGCTTCAGTTTGCATCAGCTACAGTTCAGGAATAGCTTTGCAATGGCAGCATTGTGCGCTAGGTATGAGAGCAGAGCTGGGAAATGAGCGCAAGCGTGGGGTTGAAATACTGAACAAACTTCAGGGCAAAACAGAGTAAGTCTCAAAGCCTCTGGAAAAGATCGAGGAAGGCCTGGTGTAGATGTTACCGCCCATCCTGAAGCTTGTACTGTGCCCAGTGTTTACCGCTAAAATATTTTACCCCGTACAGTGCAGATGGATGGTTTGCACTGGGATTCTGATTAACGCCATTGGAAAATTACAGCGGAGGTGAGACAAATGAAAAATATTGTGACTCATATCTCGGTCTCTTAAGTGCTGTATCATACTTCTTCGCACAGGCAAGCTGGCACATTATTTTTAAGTTTCAAGGTAATAACTTAATAACTTAATAGCCGAAACACGGTTTCCTTAATTCAGATGTCAGCAAAGAAATAACACCCTTAAAATAATACCAACTTCGTGCTGTCTAAAATTCTTACCAGTGGTCTTTTCCTCTCCATAACCCTACAAGCATTTAATGGAGAGAACTGAGCATTGTGTAAAAAGAAAAATGTGACCTTCCACACCGAGTTTCTTCTCAGGGGTCAATTTCACCCAAAAGCCTCTTTCAGAATTATTTCATTATAACTGAGATTCCTAGTAAGCTGCACAGATGCTTGCCTCAACCTTCTCTGGTGGCCAGCAAGAAGATACATACTAAAACAACATTTCTAAATGGAAGATTTAACTTGCACTGAGCAGTTCCTTCTCACAGTCGCCATTTCGTGAGTCGTATATGGTACAACACATTCCTAATTCCTCTTGTGCCCATAAAACCACACATATTGGGGGTCCCACTATGAAGATACATCCAAATAGTTTGAGAATCTTGGTCACTGTGGATAATCCATAATTTTAAATATTCTAATAAAGAGGATGCACATTTTGCTTGTATTCAGAGTTTCTCAAAAGAAGCCATGGAGTGAACAGTCAAATCAGCCACTCAGAAGCTGAACATTTTACAGTAAGCAAACTTTTAATTTGACATGAAATTTCCCTTTAGGTCATTTAGCTCACCTATGTTACCAGAACATTGGTTCATTACTGTTTTAAGGTCACCACAAGATATACGTTTAGGAACAGCTGGAGATTAGCAAGAAATTCATTAAGTATTGCTTTGCTTTTTTAGAGTCCTGTAATCCCCGTTGTGTTTTAGACGTCGCAAAATTTGGGAAGAAACTTCTTGGCAATGTGGGAAATAACATTATTCAAGCCTGTGACGATGCTTGTGATGGCATTAATGATCAATAAGACTCCCTTACCCACGCCAGAAGCAATATCTTTAAGGACACCTGGAATGGCTCCCAAGACATGGAAAGGGAAAGACACGATATTCAGGATCAAGTTAAGCGGCACACTAAGAATCTTGTAGGTGATCATTAGAACGTTGTAGATGTTCTTCGCAATGCCGTTCAAGATGTTAACGCCCACCTGAGCCAGGTCCACAAAGATACACACTAGCGCCTTTGTGATGCCTGTGATGAAAGTGTACGCCGCTTGGACGATGGCCTTGATAATACGCCACACGAAATAAAAGATGTACTTCACTATCTGAACCAGAATCTGGAAAATAAATTTCACCAGCTGAAACAGAGGGGCAATAATGTAATCATATAATTTGTTGCTATGACCTTTTCCTTCCTCTTTAGCAGGAGACTGTTTCTCAGGTTGCTTAGCGGGTTTCTTTTGATGGGGTACTGGTGCCTCTTTCTGGACCTTTTTTACTGACTTCCGAACTTCCTCCAGCTTTTTTGGGTTCTGTCTGCTTTTGCCACACTTGTCCTTAAACATCTGGGCTCCTGCAGGCAGCTTCTTCTCAAGCTCTTCGGTGGTCATATCTTCTAGATGATTTCCGGTAGTTGCTTGTTTCATAAATCCCAGAGACCAGGCGTGAGAGCCATCGTCACAACAGGCTGCCAACCAAAGAGACTCAGGGACAGTGATTTTGCCTTTTGCTTTAGTCGTAGATGGTACTGCTCCGGAAACCAAATAGAGGTCCTTGCCATTTCTGCAGTGAGGAGCCAAACCTCGGCTTACTATGTTCTCAACTTCCCAGTGCCAAATCTCTTCCAGAGGTGAAATCATTGGCACAGCATTGGTCAACGTGTATGTGGCCACCTGTTGATCACCCTTATGAAGAGAGCTTGGGTTCAGCTCCCCTCTCTCATAGCCAGATTCCATGTAGTCTGCTCTGAGGGCCTGCTTTTTTCCAAGGTTAGCCAACAAATCCATGGCCTCATCTTCTGGCATCATTCCATACAACTTGCTTTCAGGATCATCAATCTGGAAATCAAAACAAAAATAACCATTGGATTTATTTGCAAAACAGAATTGCCCACATTACCAAGTGTTCTGAAAAAGCCAGGCATCTTTCTGCACTGGGCTTTATTCCAGATTATATCCCAGAATTGGGATCCTGCCATCCACGTGCTGGGGCAGATGACAGCAGGATGCTTTTGGAAGCCATCTGCAGGAAGCTGAGAGCAAGTGAAGGTTTTGCCTTTGTCTTCTTCTTGAGAAGGACCAGAAGCAATTGGTGGCCCACTGTGTATGGCAGGCCACACGTCTGATCCTCCACAAGGCAGCTCCATTTTGATTGCAGCATCCTGTGTGACGGTGTGTAGGCCGTTGCTATGGCTATGATGATGCCCTGTGCACATGCAGTCGTGTCAGGGGTCATCTGAGGTACCAATGTACGAGTGCTCGCCGCTTGGATGCGCCAGGTAAGCTGTGGGTCAGGACTGGGGAGGGTTGGGTTGCTTGTGTATGATTTTGTGCACCACAGCTAGTGTGCAATTAGTTAGGGGGTGTTTGTAGGGGTGTTTGTTGGCCTCTTGAATCTGTCCTACTGCTTCAGTTTCCTTTCAGGAGCGGTCTCCAGAGTGACTCCTCTTGTAAGGATATCTGACATTATTATAATCCCACTTAATACAGAAAGTTATCTTCACAAAAGAAAGCCCATAAACACCAGCGTTATTTCTCTAATAGGCCAAAGGGTCATGAGCAACCCCGTATGCCAAGTGTGGCCACATCTCCAGCTTGGGGGAGTGTCAACACCTGCCCATCTCCACAGCACTCAGTGCTGAATGGGTGTGAGAATACATGGAAGAGCTTCAATCCCCCCACCCACCCGAGTTGCATACAGTTTGGCACATGAGAAGCACTAAAGCAGGGCTGTCATCACAGCAAAATAAAGTCCCATTTGCATATAGGCCTGCTGTGTCTGTGTGCAGAGGATGATGAGACCCTCTGAACACAGGTTCAGAGTGAGGGCAGCAGCCTCAGAGATGGCAGCGAAGCCATTAAGCTGTTTTCCAATCCATCAGCGGGACCAGCACAATGGAGCCAATATTGCATGAAGTAATTATTCTTTACTCTACCTTGGTCAGACCTCATCTCGAGTACCGTGTCCAGTTCTGGGCACTCCAATTTTAAAAAGACATTGACAAACTGGAGCAAGTCCAAAGGTGGGCTACCAAAATGGTTAGTGGTATGGAAACCATGTCCTATGAGGAATGGTTGAAGGATCTAGGAATGCTTAGCCTACAAAAGAGAAAACTGAGAGGAGACAAGATAGTGGTCTTCAAATAAATGAAGGGCTGTCACAATGCAGAAGAATGGTCCCTATTTTTACTTACATGGGATACGAAGACTAGAAACAATAGTGTGAAATTTCAAGGGAGTCAATACAGATTAGATATTAGAAAAAAAAACTTCCTGACAGTGAGGATGATCAGTCAACGGAATAGGTTGCCATGAGATAATGAGTTCTCCTTCGCGGAAGGTCTTCAAGCAGAGGCTGAACAGACATCTGTCTGGTATCATTTAGCAGGGGGTTGGACTTGATGACTCCCAGAGGTCCCAACTCTATGATTCTATGAGTGGCTAGAGCACCAGTCTAGACTTTGGAGGCTCTTGGGTTCAAGTTCATACTTTGCCATGGTTGCTCACTGGGAGACTTTCATATAGTCCGAGCCTCTCAGTCTAACCTCCTTCACAAGAGCCATTGTGGAGATAAAAGAGAAGAGTGGAGAAAGGTGTGCACAATTTTGACTCCTCGGAGGAAAAGTGGGCTGTAAATGCCATAAAAAAATAAATAGGTGGCATCCCTGGTTCCCAGTCATGAGACTGTATGGCCTAAACATGCCATTTTGCCAGGGAAGAGAATTCCACAGCCACAAGATGGCTTTCTCCTGCATCACCTGAACTCATGTGTTGACTCCAATGATCTCCACGGGCAGGAAGTCTTTTCTAAATTACATTCTTAGGTTCCTAATTGTATGTTTCATCCTGAGGATTCATGAAGTTCTGCTACATAACAGCTCAATTATAGACAGGGAACAGAATAGCTGGCTGCAAACGCTGAAGCACGTAATTCATGATTCATGGCCAGTGGGAGTAGGCTGTCCCAAGGCTGCCACTGAAACTGCCCTACTGGTAGCCAGGAATCAAAGATAAACAAGCAAGGAGCCCATAGAGGAAGGAATAGACTCTTGCCCTTCTCATTGCTGGGCCTCTGTCTTCACTAACCAGTGGGCCCTTTTGGACCTTTGTTAGGTACAAAGGCCAGAAAACCTGTGATGGATCAGGTGTCCACACTTTGGGATGCCCAATCCATCCCAAACTTACCCAGCACTTCATTACAAGCTGGGTGAATGCGAATCCCACTATACCAGCAGCATTTGCCTTGTCATGGCAATGGTGCCAACGGACATGCGCAGTGCCATTGCCGCTGCCACTGGGTGACGCAATGCGCAACTGCTCCTGTGCCACCTATTGCACGCCCTGTTTGCAAGGAAGATGTATGGATGGAGGGTGCCAGGCTTAACCAGCCAGTGCCTGATTTAGCTGTGGAGTAAAAAAACTTGCTCTACAGCTATCCGGGCCAGGAGACAGAGAAGGGCAACCAGAATGATTAAGGGTCTGGAACACCTTCCTTATGAAACCAGGCTGCAACGTCTAGGCCTCTTCAGTCTGGAGAGACGGCGTTTAAGAGGGGACCTGATTGAAGTATATAAAATTATGCATGGTATAGAAAGGGTGGATAGAGAAAATTTATTTTCTCTATCACACAATACTAGAACCAGGGGGCACTCTATGAAGCTGATGGGTAGGAGAGTCAGGTCTGAAAGGGGGAAGTATTTCTTCACCCAGAGGGTCATCGGCCTATGGAATGTGCTGCCAGAAGAGGTGGTGACAGCTACCAGTCTGGATGGCTTTAAGGTAGGGTTAGACAAATATATGGATGACAGAAGTATCAATGGCTACTAGAACGAATGCCTAGGTGCATCTTTCAGGCTGGGGGTGGGGGGTGGGGGTAGGAACCAGGGCGCTTCAAAGGCCATCTGCTGGGACTCAAGAGCAGGAGAAGGTTTGTCCTTGTCTCTGCTTGAGATGCCCATGAGCATTTGGTGGGCCACTGTGTGCAACAGGATGCTGGACTAGATGGGCTGTGGCCTGATCCAGCAAGGCTTTTCTTATGTTCTTATGTTCTTATGACACTCCAGCATGCATGGACAGAAGCATCTCCGTGCAATGCCGATATCCCATGCTGGAGTTCCCCTTTTCGCAAAGTGCAAAAAGGCCCACTGTGGAAATTAAGCAGGTGACTGCATTCTTTAAAAGAAAAAGAAAAACCTCACCCACCGAAAAAGTGGTACCAATAGCGCCACATCATCTCAGTATCTGGCCAGGAAATGCAGGCTATTAGTCTCTTAACTAGCATGTTTTTGTTTGCTTTCAGTTGTGGGCTACTAATTTTCACAAGGTTAGTTGCAAGTCACGGCTAATCCTTCTGATGCTACTGTTTAATTTTTAAATGATGAAGGCTAAGATGAGACATCAAAAAAGTCTCAGGGCTTGGGCAGCATCCTGCCATTAGTTATTAACGAGTTATTTGACACCAAAAGAAGGGATGACGGCAACCAGCACAGATAGCTTTAAGAAAGGATTAAACAAATTCCATGGCTACTTAGAATATCATTTCCAGGTTGGAAAGGCAAGCAGGATGCCTCTAAAGACCACTTGCAGGTGAAGGTTTTGCCTTTGTCCTGCTTGAGTTGCTTGAGGCATGATGCAGGGCCTGATCCAGCAGAGTTCCTCTTATGTTCTTATTACATGCAAGACTGAAGTGGCCACATCTATGCTTGACATGGAGCAGAGAGTTTCAGCAGGGAATGAGGTGGAAAAGTTACCTTTATAATCTTAAGAGTTCAACAGGTAGGACTAGACATCTCTTAACCAAAGGTGTGATTTGCCATTCTGTGTTTTTCCATGTATTGGAATTGGCACTGTGGCTCTGTCCAGCCAGGATCTAAAACCTGGGATTATCCTGGCACTATAATGGGACTGTCACACATATCTGTTGCTAAAAAAGTAACACCAAACCTGGGTTTTCCTGCACAGCAATATAACAGGAACAAGACTGGATAACTTTAAGAAAGGATTAGATACATTCATGGAGGACAGATGTATCAATTGCTACTAGAGTGGATGCCTAGGTACTTCCTCCAGGTTGGAAAGACAGGTAGGATGCCTCTAAAGGCCATTTGCAGGAGACGGAGAGCACGTGAATGTTTTGTCTTTGATTTCTGCTTGAGGATGCCCAGAAGAAATTGGTGGGCCACTGTGTAAGACAAGGGATGGGCACAAATATTCGAAGACATTCGAAATTTGATTGAATTTTGACATTTGAATTCAAATGTCCATAAATTCGAATTTAAACATTTGAACAAATTTTGAATTTTTGAATATCTTCATTCAAATTATTCAGACATTCGTATGTGTACGGGTTCGTGAATGATGCGTACTTACAGATACGCGTCTTTCCCGCATCCTTTCGCATTTGTATGGAGCCATACAGGACAAAAATGGGTTGCATACGGGATTACTACGGGATGCAAACAGATGTGTATGGATGTGTACGGGATGCATAACGATGCATATGCGCACATACAAATGTTGTCGACATTCGTAAGTGCAAAGTCGAATAGAAAATTCAAGCGAAAAGGTTCGAATTTGCTTAATTCGAATAGAATTTGGGTAAATTCGAATTTTAAAGATTTGAATAGAACTGAATTTTCGGACACTTGATTCAAATTGAACGAATCCCAAAAATTGCATTTGTGCACACCCCTGGGTAAGACAGGATACCGATCTCAATGGCCTGTATCCAATCCAGCAGGCCTCCTCCTATAGTATGCTCTTAGAGTGGACAATACATAGCTTTTCTTTTAGTGTTGTTTTTTGTAAAACATTGAATAGTTATGCTATTAAATAATGGCACAAGCAGTTCAGTGCATTAAAATGTATAAAGATTTACCCTGGACAAAAAGAAGATCTCAGTGTAATGATAGAAAGTTTAATTAAAGTGTCATGGCAGGGTAGGACAAGCATTTTTTTAAAAAGGTCAACAGCATGTTATGGATAATAAGAAATGTATCAAAAATAAGACTGTCAGGACCATAATGGCCTTTATACAAAGTGATGGTGCAATTACTACTCCTGCAGTACTTGTTTTGGTTGGCATTTCTCAAAAAAGGATATAGGAAACCAATGAGTCCCAGCAGGAGAGTTTGCAATTTCTTTTATTTATTTACATTTTTATCCTGTCCTATACCCAAAGGGCAGGCTACAACTTGGAACTTGTTAATTTGGAAGGGGGACAGGATAGAGAGGACATGATAAAGATTTATGCAATCACGTTTGTTCAGATGAAATAGGTAAGTGCGGGGTTTTGTCTTGTCCCCAAACTAGTAGGTCCAGGAGTCACGTAGCAAAGCTGAAGCCTGGAAGGATTGCTTCATAAAACAAATTAAGGAATTCCTTGACAGAAGATGTGGTATTGGTTACCAGTTGGATGGCTTCCCAAAAAGAAAAAAGGTGGGGACAAATTCATTAAGGGAGAACTGCTAATTAGCTTAAGTGGTGTGGGCTGTGTCTCCATTGTCCTTTGCGGAGACACTCCCACCCTAGGGCTAACACCCAGTGAGGTAGGTGGGGCTGTGAGAGCTCAACAGAGAGCGGTGACTAGCCCAAGGTCGCCCAGCAGGCTTCATGGAAGAGCACAGAATCAAACACACCATGTACGAGATAGGAGTACAGCAGTCTAACCACAAGACCAAACTGGCACATGAACTAGAGAGGAACCTGTGTCCTTAGGGTATGGGAAGGGGTCTGAGACACAGGTCAAGGGGAATGACCCTGAAGTCATTATTTTGTGCCCTGACCCCCTTCTAACCTCACAGCTTTCCATCAGTATGCTGTCAGGTGACTGAAGAGATTTCTGCACCTGCACATCGAGGCCAGAGTTGCCCTCTATGCGCAGTCCTAGTCAGCAGGAGGAAAAGCCCCAACCACTTTGGCCAGGACCCATTTATGAATCATCTTCCCTTAGACACCTTCCCATAACAAATGGAGTCACACCTGTTGTGTGTCCATGTATATCCTATAATTGCTCCCACCTGCCTCAACATACTCCTGTTCATAGCACACCACTGGTTTTTTGTGTGCCACTGGCCACCTCCAGCTGCCTGAAGAGCAAACAGAGAACCAGGGTCAAGGGACTGGAGGGTGTTTCTGCACTTTGCCTGCCGTCCATGGGACTGGAATAGTGCAGCCCCACTGGTGTGCACTAGCATTTGCACTTGTGCAAATAGTGCACACCAAACCAACCCCCAATCTGTCCACAGACCTCCCTCGGTACAGACACGTGCCTGGGTGCCACCATCTTTGCACAGAGCTTGGTGCAACCGCATGTGTGCCGGCCCCAGCACCACGATGACTGTGGTGTGCCACACACGCACAGTTGCATTTGGGATCATCTGAGGTGCCAGTGCACTCGCATGGTACCCCAGACGACCCCTGGAACTGACAGGGGTGCAAATGGTCGCCTCTCTGGCTGGAAAAGCTAAGGGTCAGGATGCGAGTGGTGCAGCAAGCATTACTGGTGTGGAAACGCCTCCTGCAAATGCAGATGGTGCTTCCGAAAAGCTACCCCAACATGCACTAGCAGGCCAAGTGCGAACTGGCTTCTAGATTGAGGGTCCTGGCAGTGCACACTCACGCCACTTGGGGACACTCCTGCTGCCGTGAGACCAGCTTCAGCACCTTGCGCAGAGCCAGACATATAACCTCTCAGCCCCAGAAGACAGTGTGTGCGCTGTTATTCCAACAGGTGCTACAAGAAGCCAGGTTTGGCTATCGGATGGAGGACTCTTTGGAAAATGGCCCCTTTTCCCTGAAGAAAGATGGCTACTCTACCAGATCTAGGGACCATCATTATCAGGGGAGAATGGTCCACCCCAGGAGTCTTCCCACCCCTAGCTGAGCCTACTGCTTAAGGGGAAGAAATGGCAGGTGAACTCTTCCTGCTGCTACTCAGCTATCTTTTAAAATGTATTATCATAACTTGTGCAACAGGTTGCCCCTCCCAAGGCGGTGAGAGCGTCTTATAGCTGCTGTTGGAATGGCACTTCACTCCTTTGAAGAGAGATATTGATGCTCCTATGTTAATGTATCAAGTTTTGAAGCCAAGTAGGGCATTCGGTGGCTGTGAATTCCACGGCTTAATTACATTTCTTTTGTGAAGTTCTTTGCAAGCAGAGAGCCCCAGGGGTGCTGTTTTTAATTATTATTATTGTTTTTAATTTTGTTATATTTTATTCTTATTGTAAGCCACCCTGGGACCACGTGAAGGGCAGGATATAAATTTATTAAATAAATAGATAATAAAACAATGGAAGGAAAGACAGAGGCTGTGTCTTATCTCTGGGTACAGGAGCCTGGGAAAAGCATCTTGGGGGTTGCATCTCCCACATTTGATGGCATGAAGTGTGACCATCCACCCATGGTGCCCAGGAGTGAGCATGTGGAATTGGGTTCTCCATAGAAGTCATTGGCTGGGTGTCCACATCGCAAGACGTGGGGAGGAGGGATGGGCAGAAATATTCAGATATTTATTATTCGATTGAATTCAGACCTTCAAATTCTAATCGAATGTCCAGACATTCATTTTTTAGTATTCGAACAAATACAAATATTTTGCATTATTCGTACAAATAATTTGGACATTCGTATGTGTATGGATGCGTACGCGTCCCATACGTATCCGTACGTATCTTATTCATATCCATGCGGATCCATCTGGAATGAAAATGGGATCCACACGGGATAAAAACGGGATGCATACGGATGCGTAGGCAGTTCGTATCAAATATTCATATGAATAGATACGAATGCATTTGTATCAGTTCGAATGTCCAGACATTGGTTTTTTCTTTATTCATACGAATTTGGATATTCAAGTATTTTATTGTAATCAAATCAAATTCAAAGATTGCATTCGTGCACACCCCTAGTGGGGAAAGAGTGTTTTTGCAAAGGCTCACATATCCAGGTGGCTTTCACCAAGGCTACAGAGTTGTGGTGGTATAAAGGGAAGGAATGAGTCTTGAATAGGTACCTAAATGACGTGGAAGCAGACACCTCCTAAATATCCAGGGGAAGGGTGCTCCAAAGGGTAGATTCCACTACATAGGGTAGCTGCAATTCAGCAATTTTTGGCACCCGTGGCAGGACCTCTCAGATAATTTTAGCAAACTCATAGCTTTACAGCAGGGAAGGTAACTAGTTAAGCATTCTGGTCCAAGTTCTTTCGAGCAGGGAATGTCAATAACTGAATTTTCAATCTGGCAGGGCCCTTGCACCCAGGAAGACAAGTAGAAGATGAAGAAGAGTTGGCTTTTCTACCCCACTTTTCTCACCCATTTAAGCGGACTCAAAGCGGCTGACAAAGCTTCCGTTCTTCTCCCCACAGCAGAACACCCTGTGAGGTATGTTTGGCTATGAGAGCTCAGAAGAGAGCTGTGACTAGCCCAAGGTCACCCAACCGGCGTTCATGGGGAAGAGCGGAATCAAACCCAGTACTCCAAGATAAGAGTCCGGCTCCCTAACCACTAGACCAAACAATGCACAGCAGTTTCTCCCAGCACCAAACGCTCCACAAAAAGAACACAGAAATCAAAGCCTATGAAGAGCCCTGCTGGATCAGGCCACAGCCCATCTAGTCAAGCATCCTGTCGCACACAGAAGCCTACCAACTGCGTCTGGGCATTCTCAAGCAGAAGACAAAGGCAAAACTTCACCTGGGGGGTTTCTGCACTTAGCTTCCCGTCTGTTGGATGGGAAAAGTGCAGAACCCACTAACATAGACTAGTGTTCACACTTGGGAACACTAGTACACGCTGAACTAAGTCCCACACACTCGGAGACTTACCGGTGCGCTTGCACAGCACGTCAAATGACCCCTAGCACAAGAACTGGTGCAAACAGTCATGGCACTGGACATTACAGGTAGGGTTGGAATGCATGTGGTGCCCAAATCCCACAATGCACAATTTATTTATTTATTTTATTTATTTATTTCCATTTCTATCCCGCCCCATATCCGAAGGTCTCTGGGCAAACATTCAGCTTCTCTCTCTCTCTCAATCTCTCTCTTCTGTCTTGCACAAAATACAAACATGGCCCCTGTCCTCCCGATCAGACATCTCTCATCTTTTTCCAGTGCAACCCAGAAATAAAAACCACAAGACCTTGGTTGAAATCCTGCTTTTATGTTCTATTGTTTGCCCGGCGCTCATAACTCTCATTCGGAATTCCTCGTACGCTGGCAGGCCCTGACAAGGTTGGGGACCCTTTGTTAGTCCTTCAGAAATGCACCCTCAAAATAGCTAAGCTTTTACTCATGGTGGCTGGGATAAAGAGCATTTGGCAAGAGTAAGTATAGTACTGTATATGTGGAAGTGAATCAGGATAATTCCCACGCCCTGTTCTGCTGCCTTTTGCAAAGAGCGACAGATGCTGCCCTTTTGGGTGCAAATGTCTGCACTTTTTTTCCCCTTCCCTGGGTTGAATTGCTATTAAAAATTCATGCCCATTATGCTGCGGATATTCAGAAAGGCTATGTTGTATTTCAGGCTCCAGGCATCAAACCTGCTCTGCATGGAAAAAGGCTCCAGGTTTACCGCTCCAGCAAGAAGGGCTAAGAGAAGCAAATCATTTGCCTGAGACCTAAAAGAATTAGTGGTAGGGGTGCACACAATACAATTTTGGATATTCGATTCAAATTGAATATTTGAATTCAATATAGGGACTTGTCTAAGAAGGAGAAGAGTTGGCTTTTCTACCCCGCTTTTCTCACCCATTTAAGGGGACTCAAAGTGGCTGACAAAGCTTCTGTTCTTCTCCCCACAACAGAACACTCTGTGAGGTGGATGGGGCTGTGAGAGCTCAGAAGAGAGCTGTGACTAGCCTAAGGTCACCCAGCTGGCTTCATGGGGGAGGGTGGAATCGAACCCGGTATTCCCAGATAAGAGTCCTACTCCCTAACCACTAGACCAATATTGTAACCCACCCTGAAACCTTCGGGTATAGGGTGGCATAGAAATACAAATAAATAATAATAAATAATTCGTACAGATAAAGAAAAATGAATGTCTGGACATCTGAACCGACACGAATACATTTGTATCTATTTGTTCAAATATTCAACACGTATCTGATGATACGAATCTTGTATGCATCCGTACGCATCCCATTTTTATACCGTACGCATCCCGTTTTCATCCCGTATGTATCCGTACGGATGTGTATGGATATGCACAAGACACGTATGGATACGTAGGTAATGCGTATGTATCCGCACACAAACGGATGTTTGAATTATTCGCACAAATAACTCAAAATATTCGTATTCATACAAATACTAATAAACAAATGTCTGGACATTCGATCCGCATAGCAAATATTTTGAATATTCCTGCGCATCCCTCATTAGTGGTGATCTTACCTGTGATTTAGGCCCCATCCTGGTGGGGAAATATAGCACCATTATGGTGAGGTTGACTCAATATCTGAGCCAATCCCCCCACAGTCCCACGTTTCCCCTCCAAACACCTGCTAAAGACTTTTGCTGGAGAGCCCTGCACTGTTTGCACAGTTTCCAACAATAGCGTGTTCAAAGACCCTCTAGAGTCTAGACACAGCTGCCACGACTGCTCCATCCAGCTCATGTCCACGGAAGCCAAAGCAGGCATCCATACATGCGCAAAGGTGACAACAAGCACATCAGGGCTTTCCAGATCCCTGAATGCCAAGATGCGTGTGTCGGTGATTGCCTCCTAACAGGTTATCTGGCCACTGTCTGGAAGAAGCCTTAGTTCAACAGGTAATGATTTCCTTTTTTTTCTTGGAAGAGATGGTGCATTGAACATGTAAAGCCCCAAGTTTAACCTAAGGTTTTTTTCCCATTGAATGCCCCTGGGATAGCATCCTATGGAAGTTAAGACCAGGGATGGAGCTGCCCCCAATCTACTTTGATCTGACCTCGCAGCAGAGTAAGTGCAAATGCTGCCATCTGACGGCGTCCACCTCACCACCACAACAGCTACATTGTATAAAACTTCCATAATACCTTAGGTGTTAATATAATTTTATTAGTTGGCATGGTATAAAACTTCCATATTACCTTAGGTCTTGAAAACACCCAGGCCTGTTATGCAAATGCCTATACCTTGCTTGCTCCGTTTAGAGCGAGTGGCTGTTCCCTGGCAATGGAATGTGTGCCCTGATCCTGCTGAGGAGCATTAGCATTCAAGTTTCAGTACGTAAGCTTTGTTTATGGCTTTCAGCTGCCTGCTGACCTACTCATACAGGTGGCAGCCTCTGGAAATTGCTGCCCTTGCATTGCAGATCTCTGCGCTGGGAGGCCATGTCTCCCCAGGAAAGCTGTGTTTGCCTGGATGTTGGAGTGGGCCCAGTGAGAAAATGGTAGTGGACCCCAGTGTTCTTCAGCAGGAGACAGACCCAGTCGCTCATGCGCAGATGGCGCTGAGTGGCTGAGCCAGTCTGTCAGGGGTGCCATTCCGCCAGAAGCAGATCAAAAAGCCACAACAAGTGATTTAGAGGCTGGGAACATTCATTCCCACCCTCTGAAACTGGGCCCTTTTTGCACTTCAGCCCATAGTCAAAAATTAAGGAACATCTGGGGAAGAGCATCTGCATCTAGAGGAAGCTGTTGCAGCTTCCAGGCACCTCCTGCCTCCCCAGATGTTGCCTAATTCTTGACCAGGTGTGGAGCATGAAATCTTACCTGATCGCGTCCAGCCGGGGAGCATTCGCTCTTCAGCTGGATGAGGTCAACAGAGCTGCTGTGCAACGTGACTGCAACTGCGCAGAGCGTACGTGTCGTCGTGGCGACAGCACTGACACATGCACAGTTGTGGAGGGCACCGCACTGAAAGTGGCGGTGGCCTGAAGAGGACTGGCCCCAGAAACAGTCACAAGTGAGTGACTGATCATGCAGGGTGTGGGCTGTAAGTGACTAGTGCTTGCAAGTGCGAGTGGATGGGAAGGAAAGCGCAAAATTGTCCCTGGTCTGGTCTGGGTCACTGCAATAGAGACAACCCTTGCCAACACCTCTGGCTGTCCATCAATCCAATCTTGGGCCAAATTGCTTGATGTGCCCCTTAATCAGTCAACATGTCGTGTGCAAATCCTGCCATGCTGTCACTAGAGTTATAAAACTGTGGACAGGCATACATGAGGACCACTTCTAGGCCTTCGATGGCCCATTATCTCCCATTCTAGGGGATTGTTCACACTCTTGGGAGTGGCTCTAGCCACTCCTGGTGAGGTCTGTCCATACATCACACTGCCACTGCCATCCCAGAGCAAATGTGGCGAAGCAAAATTACATTTGCAAGCTAGGGAGCTCCGGACAGCAGCAGTCACACCCTCTTCTAGGTGCGAAGCTGCAAATGGGTGGTGCAGCCCAGCTTAACCTCAGCCGCGCAGCCATGAACGGTGTCTGTATTGCAGTGATAGCATCCAGGTGTGCACTGGATGCTGCTGTGGCAGTTTCTGAGGTGATCTGGCCTACCCAGGCCAGACCATCCACGCCTGACCTTTTCACTCAGTGTGTGAAGTGTGAACAGTCGCTAATTCTCCTCAGACCTCCCTCCCTATGAACCACACTATTATTTTTTTTAAGAATGAGAAGCACTATATCAATGTTTTAAACAAATACCTAATACGGATCTAGGCCACATTCCCCATGGAAAGTAGTTTGGACACTGACTATGTGCTACAGAAATTGCCACAGATCCTACACTGTGAGCCAGTTTGGTCTAGTGGTTAGGGAGTCAGACTCTTATCTGGGAAAAGCAGGTTTCATTCCGCATTCCTCCATGAAGCCAGCTGGGTGACCTTGGGCTAGTCACAGCTCTCTTCTGAGCTCTCACAGCCCCACCTACCTCACACGGTGTCTCTTGTGGGGAGAAGAACAGAAGGTTTGTCAGGTGCTTTGAGTCCCCTTAAATGCGTGAGAAAAATGGGGGAGAAAAGCCAACTCTTCTTCTTCTCCCCTTCTCCCACACCCTCCCCAGGCCCAGCCTTGAATGCTGGTTGCCATGATCTCCAGAAGCATTTGTTTCAAAACGTCTCCCTGATAACCCTGGCAGCCACACCTCACTGGCTGACAACTGCACACAGCTCCACCACACCCAAAAGGCTGATACGAAGAAGGGAGGCCCTTCCGCTCTCCTCCCCTGTGGTAAACTGGCATCCCTGAGCTCCCAGCCAGACTGACAGTGCCGTCAAGGCGGAGGCATTTCTGGCAGGCCCATCAGTCATATCTCTCTGGGCTTTGTTGCTTCAAGGTCCCTCAGGAATGCAGCTGGAATATTTGTGCAGCGGAGAACATTCTCTTCTGCTGCTATCTTCCCGCCGCCCTGGCCTGCTCTGGCGATCAGAAGCAACGAAGAGGCCTCCCACGCCAGGCCCAGAAGAAAGTGCAGCATATGCATACCCTTCTCATTGTGGTGTGTGTGTGTGTCTGTGGGTGTGTGAGGGTGGTTGGCGGTGGTGCGGCCATGCTAAAAGGCTTCTCAATATCAACACAGGGCACCAGATGGCCTTTCTCTATGCTTAAAAGCCTCTCTGCCAAACAGGCTAATTGCTTCCCCTGACAATGCAGTCTGTTGAAGATGAGTGCAGGGCTGTGACAGCGAGTCTGTGTGTAGAATAGATGCCATTCTCCCCTGCCTTTTCTTTCCCCGTACGTTTTGGAGGCAAGTTTGCTTCTCTTTGGAAGAGAAGGGTGTTTGTATCCTGTAAGGGTCAGGGTAGAGGTTGGCACAGATCTTTGCCCCTCAGCCTCACACCGTGGAAAACACACAGTCTCAGGGAACGTTCAAAAGAACCACAAAGTTCCTCCGAAGTCCCTCAAAGGCCCTTTCTGCACTGGACCTTATTCTGGATTATAATCCCGGAATAGGGACCTGCCATCCACATGCTTGTGCTGAGCAGAGCAGGTCCCTGTTCCGGGATAACAACCTACAATCAGATCCAGTGTAGAAAGGGCCAAAGGCTCTCGGTGAGAGAAAAATTCTCCATTCTGAATTCACGTACAAAAAGTAAGACCATCATCTGCATCCAACTACAGCAGCAAAAGCTGACAACATCCTCTGTGAAACCCCAAGGTTTCTGGCCAAGCTGAATGTGGCACATAACACCACGATGACTCTCTCTGATCTTAGGACTAAACTGGCTCTCCCTGATGTTAGGACCAACTCTGGCTAAGTCCCAGTAAGTTGGTCAATGCCTTAGATGGTGACTAAATGTGCCCCAGAATCCTTTTCAGCAGCATCACAGGTGTTCTGTGGGAAGGACTGGTTAGAGAACAAGTGGATCAGAAAGAAGGGCAAATTTCTTGAGGTGGGAATATGTAGACAACACATGTAGATGGTCTCAGTAGTCCTTGGGACATCCAGCTCATAAATCAATGAAAAAATAAATAAGAAGCCAGATAGCACCAGCTACCGTCTCTAAGAAACTCTCGTAATCCAAAAAAGAGAGGCTTTGTATATCAAGGCTGAAAGATCTGTTCCTCTGTTCCCAAAGGTTTCTGGTCTCCTGCTAACATGTGACTCACTCAGCCAATCCAGCCAAGAATCAGGATAAGGTGGATATATTATTCCAGCAGCAATACCAACAGGGCCGTCGGCTCCCCAGACTTGGTGGGAAGCCAACTGGAAGCAAGAGTTCAATAAGCTGCAGATGTTTGTAACATATCTGAGCAAAATCAGGAGGGTCCAAAGGGTTGCAATGGCCTTCAGCCTGCCTGCCTGCCTGCCTGCCTCTGGTGTTACTCAGGTACCAGCTCTCTGCTCTTCCATGGGTAAAAGCAGAACCACACATCCCACAAAGACAGGTGGGGCTGTATTGTTGTGTACGCTAGAAGAGTGACACATTTTTTGCTTACCCTGTGGTGTGTTTGGCCAAAGCCTTGCCCAGATGTGCTTGTCAACCTCACAATCCTTTCCATCTGGGGCTGACAGAGCAGCTCCTTAATGGTAGTTGCACCTTTGGGAGACAGGTGAGTCTTGGACTAGAAGTCTCCCTTTGATCTCTAAGTTGTGTTTAAATCAGAGCTTTGCCCTACACTCCCAACCCACAGGCAAGATCCAGTCTTTTCCTTATGCTAACAGGAAACACCCAGGTACCCAAGCAGGGCAAAGACCGATGGTCAAAACCCCTCCTCTGCCAGGGAAACCCACTGGACCTCCTGAGGCCAATCGCCACCTCTTAGCTTAACCTCCATCACTGGTTTCTCCTGAGCATAATAAGGCAGGGAGGAAAACAAAAGGAGGTTCACTTTTGGGGTATAAACACAAAAAGAGAAAACAAAATCAACTTATTTTTGGCCTCACAAGCTGCTATTGTAGGAACAGGAATCTTGCTAGATCAACTCAGCTGAAATGACAGTACCAGAAGGAAAGAAAGGAGGGAGGGAAGGAGGGAACCTTCTTGGGCCTTTTTGCACATAAGAGCCAGTTTGGTCTTGTGGCTAAAGTCCCGGTCTCCCAGTTTGATTCCTCACTCCTCCATGAAGCCAGCTGGGTGTCCTTGGTCTAGTCACAACTCTCTCCTGAGTTCTCACAGCCCTACCTACTTCACAGGGTGCTGACTGAGGCAGAACAGAAGGTTTGTCAGCCGCTTTGAGTCCCCTTAAAGGGTGAGAAAAGCGGTATAGAAAAGCCAACTCTACTTAACTATGAGAAGTGGTATAACAATACCATTCCTCTGCAGTTACGTTCGGGCTATGAAGGCCACATTCACACTACGAGTGCTGGTACAGTTCCCAACGGGACTTTCAGGGCTTCCAGTACAGATGGTCTGTCCTGGACATCCAAATTGCCACAGCAACAGCAACCTCGGCCACCAGCCTAGCCATTGCCATGGCGATTGTGATGCAGAAGAAAACGCAGATGCTGCTGTCCAGGAGCACGCTAGCTGCTCCCAATGAAGCCGAGGGAAGGTTTCTACTTCATAGCTACAAAAGATCAGGGCAGCTCCAGGACATTCCCAGGTACCCTAGAACAGCAGAGGCAACATGGTGTATGTACACACTTACCCTGGAGCAGTTGGTACCGCTCTGGGAGTGTAAGTGAGAACAGGTCCCTGGATAGCCACCATCTTGAATCTCAATACGCCCAGAGAGAATGGCACTTAGTTTCATTTCTCCATCTGTCCACTTTTGCTTGGCCATTTGCTTAGCCATCTAAAAGCCTCTGCTCAAGGGATTTCTTGGTAGATGTTTTCTCGGACTCCCTTGGGGACCTTCAATGACATCATGCGACCCAGAATGATCGGGCTTGTCTCAAAGGCTACGGGGCAGGATTTCAGAGCCAAACTCTGCCCCTCAGCAGGATGTTTCCAAACAGTCTCCAAATGTGAAGCAAGGGGAGTGAAAATTTTGAAAATTATTGAGTGCCTAACTACTCACTACCTCTAATATTAACTCTAATATTAATTTTAAATTCTACTTGCTAAAGGGATATTAAGGCGTCGAGTCTAAATTATTTTGGACCGCAGGAGGATTACACCACACCCAAATTATCACCTATGTAACTTCCAACCCCTCATAAACAGGTGGCATATTAAGAGGAGCAGGAGGAATGTCTCCCTACCCCCCGCCCATCAAAGAAAGAAAAATGGGCCTTTCTGCACTCACTTCTCCATGGTCCTCCAAATGAGTTGGCTGGTTCGACTCATGGAAAGGCATTCTCTGGCCTGGGCTCCGAAGCTCATGTGAACTTCAGGGTCAGGTTCTGAGCACTCCAAAGGGCTAGGAACAAAGGTTCCTGTCCTTGGAGCCACTGTGGAATTGATTTCGTTGGTGTGCTTTGGGCCATCATCAAAATGGCTTCCCTGATAGTCCACAGGATGGAGGCATGTCTTCTACAGACCTCTGCATTCCACATTGGGCCACTCTGGTCCACCAGTAGACCTCAATATCAAGGTCTATTGGTGACCCTGATCAGGACCGCCCTGATCAGGAGTACACTCTGTCCAGTGTGACCAGACTCACGTACGGACCATGAAGCCAAGAAGTGGCCCTCATGCGCCCTTAGTACCAAACTGAGGTAAATGCAGAAAGGGCCTAAGGCCAAAAATACAGAAATGCAGCAGTAGACATGGCATTCAGCAGTAGCCAGTGAAATATTTCCAACCTTTCCTTTTTGTGCCCAACGTTAACATCGCCAAGGTACCCAGTCTACTATGCACAGGCCTGGGCTCTGTGTTTTACATGTTGGGGCAGTATTTAAGAACATAAGAGGAGCTCTGCTAGATCAGGCCACAGTCCATCTAGTCCAACATCCTGTCCCACATAGCAGTCCACCAACTGCTTATGGGCATCTCAAGCAGAAGATGAGAGCAAAACCTTCACCTGCTCTCGAATCCCTGCAAATGGCCTTAGAGGCATCCTGCCTGTCTCCCCAGAATGGAGGATGCACCTGGACATCCATTCTAGTAGCCATTGATATACCTGTCATCCAAGAATTTGTCTAACCCTTTTTGTAAAGCCATCTAGGCTGCTTTCTGTAATTAACTCTTCTGGCAGCAAATTCCATAGAACGATGACCCTCTGGGTGAAGAGATACTTCCCCTTATCTGATCTGACTCTCCTGCCCATCAGCTTCATAGAGTGCCCCCTGGTTTTATATACTTCAGTCAAGTCCCTCTTAAACACCATCTTTCCAGGCTGAAGCATTGCCGTCTGATTTTGGAAGGGACTCAGCCATCCTGGTTGCCCTTTTCTGCACCTTTTCCAGTTCCACAATATCCTTTTTGAGGTGTGGTATGTACCTGCTGCAGACAACAACGACAGCTCCAAAACAAGTGCAATTTCTTTTCTGAAGTGAAATCATGGCCCTTAGCTTGGGTGATCTGCTGAATCACTCACGGGGAGCCACGGAGCCATTCCGGGGGTCTATGAGGCTCCTTTCCAGTACAGCCACTGGAAAATGAAAACCATTATGGGCACCTTAGAAACCTGGAAAGTAAACTCAGAGCCCTGTAAGACAGGAAATGCAGCATTACTGCTCCACACTCCCTGCTTCCATTCTATAATATGTAGCAGAATCTATATCCCCACGTCCTTGCACAAGAGATGGTGCTCACTCTATGCAAAGTGGAAGAGATTTGTTGGTGCCAGCAATAGCACCGAGACAGGTACGTAACCCTGAGCCATGGCGCATGAATGCAGAACGGAGCAGACCCTTGTAATGAGCATCCACGTGGTCCACTGGGGTCAGAGAAAGCCGAAAGGGACTGCTGCTCCATGTTGGGATTCTACTTGGTGCCAAATCAGGGTTTACACCTTAGCATGCAGGAAAGGGCCTGGAGATATGACCTAGAACCATCTGTTCCACACCCAGCTGGGCTGCTTTGATCATGCGACCTGGCTGCCCTGTGAGGACACCACACATTTGTTCTTTTATCTGGTTTCCCACAACAGCCAGTCTGGTCTTCCTGGGAAGACCACAAACACAGGGCACCAGCGAAACCTGTTCTTCTCGTGGCTCGCAGCACCTGCGGTTCTGAAGGCCAGGGCCTCTGCAGAGGGCAGGGAACCCTCCCTGAAGACCAGCCACTGGTCCCAGCTCTCTTTTCAAGAAGAAGAAGAAGAAGAAGAAGAAGAGCTTTTCTATTCTTCTCCCCACAACAGAACACCCTGTGAGGTAGGCGGGGCTGGGAGAGCTCAGAGGAGACCTGTGACCAGCCCAAGGTTACCCAGCTGTCTTCATGGAGGAGGGCGGAATCAAACCCAGTATTCCCAGATAAGAGTCCGCCTCCTTAACCACTAGACTAGACCAAACTGGCTCACTTAGAAAACCACCGCCATGTCTTGTAGCGGTGAGTTCCACAGGCAGTATTGCCATAGGACGGCCAGCGTGAGCGAGAAGCAAAGCGTGCGCCTGGATCCTCCGCCCAACGCTTCCCTCCCTTCCTCCCCTCTGCGACCCCAGCGACTCACCTGCGGCTCCACCAGCCATTTCTGTTCCCCACTCGAGGCCGCCTCCGTATACCGGAACGCCGAGTACAGGGGGATTTTGTCCCGCGTGCTGTAGAGGGTGGCAAAGCGCGGCTCCCGCTCGTATGTCTGGCAGATCTTCACTTGCTCCTCCGGCTCCTTCCCGTGGAACCCCTCCGGGGCCGTCCGCTCGTAGAAGAAAACGTCGCACTCCGCAAAGCCCGCCGCCTCTCCCTTGCTTACCACCTTGCCGGGGGCCAACGCGGGAAAGGCCACGGCCAAGAGCCATAGGGTGACCGAGAGCCGCAACATCCTCGGTCGGTAGCAGCGGGTCGATGCTCCTCGCCCAGCCGGGGGAAAATCAGCTGCGATCTGCTCTTTTTTTTGGGGGGGGGCTTGCCAAGCAGGACTGGGGAGCTCCGAGGGAAGCGCCCGATGCCGCAAGAGGGAGAGGCGGGGAGGGAGGCAGGCTCTGGAATTCGGAGCGAGGGGAGCGAAACGCGAAGCTGCAGCCGCGCTGCCGTGCCTGTGCCAACAGCAGCAGTTCAGGGACTCCACCGGCCTCCTGGGCTGGCCGCGGCGCCTTATGAGCGCCGACACGTGGTGACACACGCCGCAAGAACGCGCTAATCGGCGGCGCTCTGCACGCGCTCCGAGGTGGCCCCGCAGGCGATCCGCTGGAAGGAGGAAGGCGAGCAAGGAAGGGAGGTTGCCGGGGGCGGGAGAGAAATGGTCCCGTGTTTTGTTGCCCGACGTCACGGGTGACTCCCAGGCTATCTTCTGGCTGCCGGCCAGGACTGGTGTCAGGAGCGGAGGGGAAGATCCAGGCGCGGAAGGGAGGAGGGCTGCTGCTGCTGCTGCTGCTGCAATGCAGACGGGATCCCCGCGAGGAGGAGGAGGAGGAGGAAGAGGCATTTCGGATGACTCGGCAAGAATTGCCTCGCGCGCACACGCTCACACTCATCATCTTAGCAAGAAACAAGAATGTCTCGTGCAAACGCTGCGTCATCCTATTCCTGCCATCCGTTGGGGGTGGGGGGGTGGGACAGGCGGATCAGCAGGGAAGGGACTGCCTGGAGATTTAAGAGAACACAAGAGGAGCCCTGCTGGATCCAGGCCACAGCCCCATCTAGTCCAGCATCCCGACGTCGCACACGGTGGCCCATCAAAAGCTCATGGGCATCTCAAGCAGAGACAAGGACAAACCTGTCCCTGCTCTTGAATCCCAGCAAATGGCCTTAGGAGCGTCCTGCTTCCCTCTCCCCTCCAAAAAACCTGAGAAACCGAACAAGGCAGCCACCAGACGAAAAGGACCTAAGAGGAGCCCTGCTGGATCAGGCCACAGTCCATCTAGTCCAGCATCCCATCTCACAGGGCGTCCCACTTTAAGTGCTTCTGGGCATCTTAAGCAGAAGACAAGGGCAGAACTCCCAAATCCCAGCAAATGGACTTCAGAGGCATTCGATCTGTCTCTCCAACTTGGAGCTGGTACCTAGGCATCCCTTCTGGTAGCCCTTGATACACCTGTGAGCCAGTTTGGTCTAGTGGTTAGGGAGCTGGACTCTTATCTGGGAATACTGGGTTTGATTCTGCACTCCTCCACGAAGCCAGCTAGGTGACCTTGGGCTAGTCACAGCTCTCTTTCTGAACTCTTACAACCCCACCTACATCACAGGTTGTTTTTTGTGGGGAGAAGAATAGAAAGCTTTGTCAGCTGCTTTGAGTCCCCTTAGGCCATGTTCCCACTTGACTATTTTAATCCAGATTGGACTATTTTAATCTGGATTCAGAACCGAGTGTGCATTCTGGCTGTTCCCATTTGCTTGATGATAACATGGGCTCAATTCAAATACCGCAGTTCCTATTCAAACTGCCCAAATCCCCAGCACGGAGAAACAGGATCTTTTCATCACTGCCCCTTGTCCAAGCCCTGTAAGCCTGCTCCATTCAGAATCAGCTGAACGAAAGAACAGGCAGGGCAAAGCGATCTTTCCCTTTCAAACCAGATGCTCCCTCCATTCACTGTTACCAGGAAGGCAGCAGCTTTGTGCAGAATCAGCTGAGCAAAAGGACAGACAGGGCAAAACCATCTCTCCCTTTCAAATCAGCAAGGGGTGGGAGGAAAACGGAGGATCGTGGTTCCTGCACAGGTTCAAAATAGAAGAGGGGATTCCCTTCCCTCTTCTTTGCTTTGAATGAGCTGCTCAGGACAGAGCGGGACTAAAAAAAGATTTCCTCTGTTGATTGCTGTTACAATGTAATGCATCTCTTGCAATTACAGTGGCATTCACAGAAAGGGGAAATTTATGTTCAGAGATTCAACACTTTTTTTTTATCTCCGGGACTCTAGCATTGCAGGGATGGGAAGGACAGGGGGCAGTCCTTCCCAGATGTGAAATCCCACCCATTGGCAGCAGGCATTGGCCAGAAGGACAACAGTCTGGTAGTGTTCTCATTGGGAAAGATGAAAGCAGGCTAGATGCCAAAATGGGACTGAGAACAGTTTTTCTGAGGACTTTTTTTTCCTGCAGATTTTAGCAATATAGTCCTCGTAAAGTCCAGGAATAAATATTTAATGGGATTGGACAATCCTGAAAACAGACTGGATCCACATTTAATTTTCTATGGGAATGCACCCTTAGATGAATTTATGGATGACAGATGTCTTCGTGGCTACTATAATGGATGCCTAACTACATCTTTTAGGCTGGGGGGACAAGCATAATGGCCTCTAAGGCCATTTTCTGAGATTCAAGAGCTGGTGAAGGTTTTGTTCTTGTCTTCCTGGACTAGATGGGTTGTGGCCTGATCCAGCAGGGCTCCTCTTATGTTCTTATGTTAAATGGGTGAGAAAAGTGGAGTAGAAAAGCCAACTCTTCTTCTTGTTCTTCTGGCCTCCATGAATTTGTCTAACCCTTTCTTAAAACAATCCAGGCTGGTTGCTGTCACCATCTCTTCTGCTAGTAAATGCCATCAAGCATCTCTCTGAGGTCTGAACATGAAATCTGTAGGGTCCCCATCCGTTTGCTGCTGCTTCCTAACAACCATCTACAGGGACCATCACCCTCCTATTTGCTGTTAACTTGCTCAGTGTTTTACTTCACACTCTTCCTGGCTATTGTTGGATACCAATGAGTTGTGGCTTACTCCTGGTTGACTACATGGACACCTCCAGGGCAACTCTATGCATGCAGTTTTCTTGGTAGAGATACAGGCTGGAGAGACCAGGTATCAAACTGGCAACCCTCTGCTTTCCAGACAGTTTGCTTTACACCTAAGCTATATGCTGAGGTCCCTCCCCAGTACCAGACCCAACCTCAAGCTGAAGAGCCCACTTATGGGTTGGGCAGGGTATAAATCAAAGAGTAAAGTAAAGTTTCAGGAAACAGGAGGGTGGCATTGCAAACACCAAGGGAAAGATTTAAGAACTTCAAAGGGAGAAGAAAAGAAAGAGGAGGAAGAATGTGAAACATTTAAAAGCCAGTGTATTTCAGCCTCAGCAACCTGTAGCCCTCCTGCTTGGCTGATTCTGATGAGTTTGAGCAGAGTCAGGGCTGGTTCGTACTTGGATAGGAGACCACCAGGGAATTCCAGGGGTATAAGCCAAGTTGAGAAGTTGCAAAACATCCCAAGAAAAGGGAGTAGCAAACCAGTTCCATTAGGAGTCAAGAAAATGATGTGACTATGGCCAATTAGTCATTAGGAACTGAGGACATCATTCCAGTGCGATGCAGTGACCAAAATGTTGTGTGGCAGCCTAGGATCCCAGGATCCAAGTCTCAACTTTCCATAAAACACAATACATCTACAGGCTGTCCCAGTAGCCTAGGGTAGGAAAGCATATATTTAGATGGGCCAGCTCCTTGAAATGAAAGTTGGAGGCTGAAATCCTAGGTTCCTCCAGATGCCAAGAGGAAATTATGGGATTGTCTTTAGATAGGAAGAAGAAGAAGAGTTGGCTTTTCTACCCCGCTTTTCTCACCCATTTAAGGGGACTCAAAGTGGCTGACAAACCTTCTGTTCTTCTCCCCACAACAGAACACCCTGTGAGGTAGGTGGGGCTGTGAGAGATCAGAAGAGAGCTGTGACTAGCCCAAGGTCACAGCTGGCTTTGTGGGGGAGGGCAGAATCAAACCTGGTATTCTCAGATAAGAGTCTGGCTCCTTAACCACTAGACAAAACTGGCTCACATACATACATACATATGTACGTACATACGTACATACGTACATATGTACGTACATACGTACGTACGTACGTACATACGTACATACATACGTACGTACATACGTACATACGTACATACATACGTTTATTTATAACACCACATTCACCAAAGGGCAGCACAAAATAACATATACAACCATCACATCAGAGAAATACAGCAAGTAATCCATTTCAATAAATAAAAGATCAAATATATCATAAGCAATGTACAAAATTCTAATAATAAACTATGTAATCTAAGAAATTACAATACACAGTAATAAATAATAAACAATAGGACCAATTAATACAAGACAACTTAAATTTTTCCAAGGAGAAACTAAGCAGAAATTGCAGTAAAGTGGCAGCATATCAACCAACTCAAGTGATTTCCTTTTCTTCCATCTTCAGCTGGAATTTACACCTAGAGGAACCCGTGGCAAAGGCTCCAGTTTCCATAATCCCACAATCCCAGGTTCCACAATCCCCCTTCTCTGCCTCTGCCAGATGACAGGAGGAAATCCCTGGAAAATATCAAGCTTCCCCCTCTTCTGATGGCTCTCTGTGTAATTGTTTCTCTGGCAGATACCTGTATGGTAGCAAGCCCCCATCTCTTTCGCTTCCACTGTCCCACAGCTGCTAACATACGGGTATTTTGCAAGAGCAACAGTTACAGAGAGAGGTAAGCACTCAGAATTACGGAAAAACCTGGCATCATTGCTGGATTTTCCGTGGTGCCAATTTATTAATGGATTTTGATCAACTGTCCTGGGAGTATATTAGGATATGTGCGATAACCCAGAACAGTCCTGGGGAAAGGGTGGGTTTTTACCCACATCAGAAGGTACCACCTAGAGGGACACAGATGACAAAGGGGAAATTCACACTTAACTTTCCTGGGATCTTGTCCTGGGGAAGTCAAGATCAGGGTTGGAGGATGGCTTCACATTGTGAATGCAGACCCCATCCAAAACCTATATGGATCTTACCCTGCAGCAGCATAAGTGTGAACACTATTGCCTGACAGCGTCCACCTTGCCACAGCAATGGCCATGCGTGGCCGGCCAGTGCTGCAGCGATTAGGTCATGTGGTACATGACTGTGGAGCCGCAGCGATGTCTCCCTGCCCCCCCCCCCCAGCCTTCGCATGGAAGTAGGTGCAAAGGCCATGGCCCTTTCTGCACTTGGTCTTATTCTGGAACATATCTTGGGATAGGGGTCTGTTCTCTGCATGCTAAAGCAGGCTATGGTAGGCGTTGCTTGGTGCCTGCTGTTGCCTGCATGATCATGCAGTCAATAGGCCCCTATTCTGGGATATAATCCAGAATAAGACTAAGTGCAGAAAGACCCCATGTGCAGAATTGTTCTAGGAGGGCCATAAGTGCTCCTAGTGAAGCTACGGAGCAGGTTTTACTTCTCCACAGTTTCTGAACATCGGGGATGGCCATGAATAGGGATGTGCATGGATATTAAAAAATCCAAATATTTGATTCGAATCTGACAAATGTCAACATTCGAACTCGAATTGGATTTTTGAAAATCCGAATTTGACATTCGAGCTTGAATACAGATTTTTGAAAATCCGATACAGATTTTCAAATAATTCAGATGTGCAGTTTGTATCTATGGCATACAAATCTGCGCAAAAATCATCGTATTTATTGTTCATTATCATTTTTAATGCGGGATGAAAACAGGTTGCATACGGATTAAATATGCAATAAATATGTATTTGTGCATATTTGTATTTTGGATGTGAAACTTATCGACATTCGTATATTCAGATTCAAATCGAATATATGAATGTGCGGATCTGGATAATCTGGATTCAAACTGGATTTTCAAAAATTTCAAAGATTTTTGAAATTCGATTCGAATTGGATTTTTGGATATTCGATAAGGATCGGATCCTAATGTAAAAAATACATTTGTGCACATCCCTAGCCATGAATGCTCAAAGCCGCTTTGAGACAGAAACAGCTGTGTGGTGTGCGGATGGTCCGTGCTGTAGCGTTCCCATCCACCTCCAAGGGCTAAGTGCTGACAGGACCTAAGAGTCACTGAAAAAAACAAACTTTATTCCTGAGTAGGAGTAGGAGTAAATTGCTTTGTGTTTTCCTGTGTAGGAGTAAATTAAGAAGGAATCATGGTGATGATGAACACAAATCTCCAGATAGCATTTAACTGAAGATGAAGGGAAAAACACACACACAGGAGGCTCATCTACGCCTAAACCTTTATCCAGTTTCAGCATGAGAAAATGCATCATCAAAAATTCATTTTTTTTCCACATGATTCAAACCAAAGGTGGGTTTTCTTAGTCAGATAATGGCAAAAGAAAACACATTGTTGGCTGTGGTCACACCTGAGGTTCAGTCCAGCTTCAGCCCACTTTCAGAGTGAGAGAATACGTCAACAAACAAGCTGTCTTCTTTCAGTGTTAAATAACTCAGAAAATTCACCTTTTGGGATAGATAATGTGGAAAGAAAATTATTGGTCACTTTGCTGACCTGTTCTGTCTCTCTGAAAATGGACCGAAGCTGGATTAAACCTTAGGTGTGTGATCACAGCCATTGTCACTTTGCTGATGCGTTCCCTCACTCTGAAAGTGGATCGAAGCTGGATTAAAATGTAGGTGTAGTTGGGTCCAGGGTTTATCAGATTGCGGTATTGGGAGACTATAAAGTTGATGAAAGAGACAAATCACAAAGAATCAACAGAAAAGCTTTGGAAGGAAAAGTTAACAGTGGTCCTTGATTGTTAACTGGGGCCCTTGGAGAAAAGCCATATGAAAAACGTGGCCCTACTGGATTTAATGGAATTTTACCACACCGCCTAGGTAAATCAGCATTACTGAGTCTGGATCATAGTACATTATTTATTGATCAATACTCCAGAATAACCTGTTCACTTGGTACTCAGATGGCTGGGAAACAGTGGGAAACAAGCAGACAGACTTACCTGTCTGGACACCATGCTCCCACCCTCACCACACTGCATATATCTGAGTATTTCAAAGGCTGAAATAACTGGAAGTTCATGATTGCCCCCATGTCCATACATGGAAAAAGGAGGAGGAGGAGCTGGCTTTTCTATCCCACTTTTCTCACCCATTTAAGGGGACTCAAAGTGGCTGACAAACCTTCTGTTCTTCTCCCAACCACAGATACCCTGTGAGGTGGGTGGGGCTATGAGAGTGAGCTCCGAAGAGAGCTGTGACTAGCCCAAGGTCACCCAGCTGGCTTAATGGGGGAGGGCGGAATTGAACCCGGTATTCCCAGATAAGAGTCCGTCTCCCTAACCACTAGATCAAACTGGCTCACAGCTACCATTTGGACCTCTGCACGTGCACAGTGACCATCTGCAAGATAGCAGTTCCTGGGATCAGCATCCAGACAGATAAATGTATGATTGCTACAGTGGGAAAACTGGGTGAAGAGTTCTTTTTCCCGCTATAGTGATGCTGTGGGCTATCACCCCAATATCTTGGTGCTAAGTTGGGATTTCCGCAAACAGGGGCTGATCCAAACACAGCCCTGGGATGCTAGTGGTTCAAAATCACAGGAGAAGAAAACCAGCCTTGGCTTTGAACTTCCAGTTCTTAGCAAGAACAAAACACACATTCATACTGACTTCTCCTCTACGTAAAGTCGCAGATGATCAAGAAAAAGCATCCTAACCCATGGTTCCATTTTGAAACATTGGTAACTCTGTAAGGAGACATGCCCATCTGGCTTGTCTCAGGGTGAGAAATGTCATTTCCCAGAGTGTGAGTGAGATGCTGCCAGACCATAAACTCACATGCAGGATAGACAAATATGGTCATCTCATCGTAGGTGGCAAGGCTGGGGCATCCAGATGTTGCAAGATTCCAGTGTATATCCTTTGTGACCATTGGTCAGGCTGACTAATATAGATAGGCATCATCTATATATCATCATAACCTGAGATAAGCATCATTGTTTATCAAGGCAGCCTCCTCTATAGTCAACAGGCTGAAAATAAAGTATTAATTAAGGGCCCCGTCGTATAAGTGGCAGAAGTTGAAAGGTTCATAGGACTCATAAGCACATAAGAGGAGCCCTGTTCAATCAGGCTGCAGCCCATCTGGTCCAGAATCCTGTCCCATACAGTGGCCCACCTGTATGGGACCTCAACCAGAAGACAAAGGGAAAACTTGCTCTCAAATCCCAGCAAATAGACTTCAGAGGCACCCTGCCTGCCTCTTCAGCCTGGAGGAAGTACCTAGGCATCCATTCTAGTGGCTATTGATAAACCTGTCATCCATGAATTTGTCTAACCCTTTCTTAAAGCTATCTAGGCTGGTTGCTGTTACCACCTCTTCTGTTACCACCAATCACCCTCTGGGTGAAGAAATACTTCCCCTTGTCTGATCTGACTTTCCTACTCATCAGCTTCATAGCATTCCCCTCTGGTTCTAGTGTTGTGTAATAGAGGAAAACGTTTTCTCTGGCCGCATCCCCATGCAAGCAATTTGGAGCGGGATCAGAATGCATGCGTCCCCATGCCATTCCCAGCAACATGGGCTAGGTACGGGTTGGGCGTGGATGGAGGCATCCCCATGCAAACCGTGCCAAACCCTGGCATGGGGGAACAGTGCCACCTCCTCTCTGCCCCCTCTCTCCTCATTGGAAGCTGAATTGATGTCAGCCCAACCCTGTGCTGCATCCCCCCCTCTCCCTTAGCGGTGCTGAAAGCCAGGACTGGGCTGGGAGGCATGGGAAAAAGTTAAATAAAGCTTACTTCTTAATAATAAATTTATAAACATTTAGAAGATCAAAAGCTGCTATGAGGTTTAGCGACAGTTAAGTGCTTGAGCAGTTTTGCGCACCTCTACTCCACCGGAAACCATGAGAACACCTGCCAAGTTTAAAAGGCAGAAAATCAAGCCTTTATTTCATGATCATATTGGCAATTGGGAAATGGGGTTTGAAAATTTTTGGAATTGGAACCAAAAGCAAGCCATTATCCTGCCTGCCTTGGCAATCGAGAAACAGGGGTGGAAATATTTCGGTGGAAAATGCACAAAAATTAAGCCAGTATCCTGCCTGCCTTGGCGATCAGGATTTTAAAATGTCAGCAGCTGTGATCTCCAATGCTCAGGGCAGGAACAGCAAGCACACCCCACCTTCTAATGACGTGAGCACCAAGGTAGGTTACAACATTAAAAAGCCATGTATAAAAGGAACGTATTAAAACCATAACAATGTCTGAACGTGGGGAGGAAAATTTGTTTCCGTATTTAGCCAAGGCCAGGCAAAGAGGCGTGTCCCGAGGAACTTACGCCCTGTCAGGATGGGATATATATAGCAGCATGATTTCTGCACTATAGTGGGATTGCAGCCTCACCACAGCCCTACTCTATCCCCCGTAAATCCCATTACTAAAGCCTATTACTGGAACACCCAATGCTGATGGGGGATTTTCCCCAAATGGAGGTATAACTCACCTTGTAACCCAGTGGTTCTCAATCTGTGGGTCACAACCCCTTTGGGGGCTCAAACTACCCTTTCAGATGAGTTGTGACGAGTCTCCCACCGCTCACTCCCCCCTTCCAGCTGCCCCGCTCCCATGGCTGGGGGTCTCCACAACATGAGGAACTGCATTAAGGGGTCAAGGCATTAGGAAGGTTGAGAACCGCTGAGAACCAGAGCTGCTTTCACCATCTCTGTGCCACCATTTTTGTATGTGTCACTAAGGAGCAACTGACAGTGCAGGTCTCCATGCTGTCTAGCTAATTTATTTTATTTATTTATTATTTACATTTCTATCCTGCCCCATACCCAGAGGGCTCTGGGCGGGTTACAACCTTAAAACAACAGATTAAAACAGAATATACATTAAAAGACTTAAAAAATTCAACAACTCTAAAACAATACACATTATGTTTAAAATGATGGTGTCTGTCCTGGGTGGGAAATATAATCAGCTCAGCCCAAGGCCAGGGAAAAGAGGTACGTCTTCACCGCCTTCCTAAATATATACAAGGAAGGGGCAAGACACACCTCGAGGGGGAGGCTATTCCATAGTCTAGAGGCCATCACAGAAAAGACTCTCTCCCAGGTGCCCACCAGCCTCACTACTGAAGGTGGTGGGACAACCAGGAGGGCCTCACCGCTTGATCTTAAGGCACGGGCAGGTCGATATAGGAGAAGGCGTTCCTTTAGATATTTGGGGCCCTAGTCATTTAATAATAAGCAGACATTGGGGTAGCTTCTGGGAAGGTAGGAGACATTTCTAGGTTGAAAGCGCCTCCTGCAAGTGTGGATCCTCCTTACCAGAAGCTGCCCCATTGCCTACCACAAGGCCAAGTGCGAATTGGCCTCTAGTCTGTTCACTGGGCAGCCCCATCTCCACTGGCGTGCTGCAGCAACTCAACAGAAGTCACCACAAGCTCTGCTCGAGTCATCCAGTGGAATACTGCTAAAAACCAGCATCCAAATCACCATGGCAAAGTCCAGGGGTAGTTTTGCACTTTTTTCCCCATCCTGTGGACAGGAAAAGTGCATTATAGACTAACATTGGCTGTGTCCCCATGCAAGTTTGGTGCAGTTTTGAGCGCAGGATCGGCAAGCTTTGTCCCCATGGGTTTTGGATTTGGCACGCAAAAAGCATGCCAAATCCCCCCAAACTGTGCCAGAAGGGTGCCAAATTTGATACCTGAAAAAAGAAGTCTTGGCACAGTTTGGCGGACTAACAGGGAGGAGATTCGCACTCATGTCATTGGGAGGTGGGGTGTGTGTGCTATCCCTGCCCTGTCCATTGAAGATCACAGCCGCTGACTCTTTAAAATGCCGATCATAAAGGCAGGCTGGAGAACTGCTTGGCTTTTTAATTTTCTGCCATTTCCACAGAGGTAATTCCAACCCCATTTCATGAATGCCAAGGCAGGTTCTCATGGGTACATTAACAGAACTTGGGAAGGGGTCAAGGTGCTCTTCTCATAATTTATAATGAAACCATGAGCTGTAAGTGTGTCAACAGTCATCTGCACAGCCCAACTGGCTTCCGCTTTGTCCATTCCCACTATAAGAAGATCGTCCAAAAAACGGGTAAACCCTCACACCTCGTAACCTTATGACTTCTAATAGGGTGATAAGACACTTAGAAAATACCCTAGGGCTTGTGGACAGCCCAAAGGGTAGGCATCTATACTGGTAATGCTGCAAAAGAGCCCACCACGAATTTGTTCAAGAACTTAAGATCTAGCACCACTCTCCATTGAGTTTTGTTCCATTTGCTTGATTTTCTGCCTTTTAAAGTTTATGGCCATTCTCGTGGTCCCTGGTGGAGCGGAGGTACGCAAAACTGCTCAAGTGCCTACTGCTGCTAAACCTCATAGCTGCTTTCAGTGTTTTAATTTTTTTTAAAAGTTATTATTAACTTGTTTCTGTGCCTCCCACCCCAATCCTGGCTGTCAGTGCCACTAAGGGAGGGGGGATGCAGCACAAGGGTGGGCTGATGTCAATCTGGCTTCCAAAGAGGAGAGAGGGGGTGGAGAGGAGGGGGTGCTGCTCCCCTGTACCAGAGTTTGGCATGGTTCTCATGGGGACGCCTCCATCCGCGCCCAACCTTTCCCTGTCCCCCATTGCCAAGAATGACATTGGGATGCCCGAGATGCGTTCCTGGTCCCGCACCTGGCCCATGCCCAAAGAGTGCCAAGCAGCTTGCATTGGCACACAGCCCTAGCTTCACAGTCAATGTTTTATGAACTTCAGAAAATGATAAGCCAAAAATGCAGTGCCCTTGGCTGGCATAGTGCCATGAATTTCAGCATTTATCTTTTCACCATATGTAAATTAGGAGTTTGTTATGTATGATGTAACATGCAGCTATAAGAGCAGCAGAGATCCAGGGCTCATGATGCTTTGTTTCAAAGAAAGCTAACCTTCTGGACAATGAAGTTCAGTATGGACATTGAAGAATGCACTGTTTCTCTCTACCCCCTCCCCCCCAGTGGTTGCATCAGTTTCCTTGTCTGTTGTTTGAAATAAGGCTGTATCCCCATGGGCTCCATTTACTTTGAGGTGGATTCAGAGCAGGCCTAATGCGAATGGTAGCTCAGATTAAGATGTCCCCATGTGTAAACCCCTGCATTAGGGAATCACATCCACCTCCTCCTCCCTGGGTACAAGCATGACACCCCCCATTGCCTGATTGCCCAATCTGCAAGGCACGTGTGGGTGCTTGATGTAGCACACACACCTGACAGCTTCCCTGCAAAATCAGCTGTCAGACAGAGGTATGCCCACTGTCAAGTGGAGAAGTGAACCTCTGCTAAAATAATTGAAACACAGTGGTGGTTTCAATCAATTAGCTGGTTTCCCTTCTGCACCTCCAAAAACTACACACTGCATCCATAAGATATGATAACAGGAGGAATAATAAGAAAAGAATTTGTCTAAACTGTGCTAAACTGTATTTAGGAGAGCCCATGCACATTTGGAATGCTACAAAGGTACAGATAATTTTAGGAGGGATGGTGAATTCAAGCCAAATAGCAGGCAAAGATGACTGACAGCATTGCATATATAACCACCCACCCACTCACACTTCCTCTCCGTGCCAAATTCTCTTCTAAGTAGCTTTCTTTTTATGCGTTATAGATATCTGCATGTAATTTTATGCCACCTCCAACCCCCCTGCAACAGAAGGACCATAAATAATATGAGGGCGGGGAGACTTAATTAATTCAAAGATTTAGCAATTGAAACTTTCAGCTAAAAACAACTAAAAGCTATCCCAGACTTTCTCAAAAGACACAGCTATCCCCTGTTTAACACTGTTTTGTTCTTATATAGTCAGAGAAATGCAGCTTCCATTATTTAAAGTGGAAAGGTTGATACAATAAAGTTTGGCCTCAGCTGAGACAGGGGTCCTTCATTCCCCTAGGAATTCATCCCAGGGAAATCATGATTTGGGGTGATTTCGCACTTCCCTTCCCATGAGTTGGACAGGAAAGGAGCATGATTAACCAAGCTTGACTAGTGCTCACATTTGCGAGCGCTAGTCACTAAGAGACTAAGCCCTGTACAATTGGTCACTCATCTGAGACCTATCCCGGAACCAGTCCTCTTCTGGGCACTGCCATTTTAGCTGCAGCACCCTCCATGGCAGCACATGCATCAGCACCGTCGCCATGACCCCGGAGGTGCTTGTGTGGCACCTCAGATGACCCCAGAGCACTGGAAGAGGTGTGAATGGCTGCTACCCGGATGCTCAGGTAAGCTTTTAGGTAACACTGGTAAAGATGTGGAGCATGATGCTCTTCACCAGATGTCCACTAATTGTTGACTAGCAGCTGAAGTGCAAAAAAGCCTCTGGCATGGATCAGGCATTGGCAACGCCTGCCAGATGTGGGTGGGATTTCACAGCTGCGAAGGTCTCCTTCCTCCCCTTGCCATGCCTGCTCTGAACACACTGAGATTAGGAAAAATATGGCAGCAGGAACACTTTTTAAAAACACAAGCCTCAAGTGATACATTGTTGCAAGGCTGGCACAGCAGGGGAAAGCTAAGCCACATTTTACAGACGGAAACTGAAAGGAAGAGTAGCCTCCCCCCCCCCATGCGAGCTGTCTTAGCCTCCATTTTGAAAGGGAACTGCTTTGCGCTGTCAGTTCTTCTGTTTAAGTGCAAAAGTGTTGCCTTCTCAGCAGGGAGGGAGTCTCCAATTTGAAAAGGAGTGAAAGGGATGATTGCTTTGTTCTTTCGCTCAGCTGATTCTGCAGGGCAGGCTTAACAGGGGTTGGACAGAGGCAGAGATTAAAAAGTCCTGTTTCTCTGTGCTGGATTTTTTTGCAATTTGAGTGGGAACGCCAGTATTCTGATTCAGCCTGTGTTATCCTCAAGGAAATGGGAACACCCAGAATGAGCACTCGGTCCTGAATCTGGATTTTAAAAGTCCAACCTGGATTTTAAAAATCAAGTGGAAACGCACCCTGTGTTATTTTTGTATCTCTTTTTTCTGTGTTTTTTAAAACTGTAAATCAGCCCAGGCTGATTTAGAAAGGCAATCAATAACATTTGAACAATGATAATAGTGAGGAATATGAGATGCTTGTTGACATTGACAGGCGTATGACTCCTTACACAAAGCCACAATATTCCAGGTTGCTCACAAATTGCTGCCTAATTAGTACTGAAGCTAAACACATCAGGTTACTCACAGATTATTAACAAGTTATTGAGCAAGACAATGGAAAAAATAGATCATATCCTTTGTGCCACTGAATATCAACTCCTCTCTCTATCATCTGGGGTTCTTCTCATGTGTCAGCCAGTCAAAGCCATGTGCAACTTATGCTATCGCGTACATCTATAAGAAGCCCAGTTGAACTCTGACTTTCCTTTATGCAACTGGTTGCCTAGGTCAGGACAATGTTTACCTACCAACGGTTTGGCATGGGTACAATAATGCTAATACCAGCCTGAAGGTGACTCCAGCAAAATCCACACAGGAGTATTCCCAGCAGAGCTTTAATAAGAGTAGGAGGGTGCTGCTTAAACACCAACCACAGCTCCCAGCTGCGTGAACATCACAGCCAGGGAACTTGCAGCACTGCTCCCAGTTGTGTGAATGTCACAGTCAGGGAACAGGCATCACTGCTTCCAGTTGCATGACCCTCACAGCATCATTGCGCCCAGCTGCATCAACATCATGGTCAGGGAATATGCATCTAGGGGTGTGCACAAATGCAATTTTTGGGATTCGATTCGATTTGAATAGAATATCCAAAAATTCAGTTTGATTTGAATCTTTAAAATTTGAATTTAACCAAATTTGATTTGAATTAAGCAAATTCAAATCTATTTGTTCAAATTTTCAATTTGAATTTGCACATATGTCAACAATATTTGTAGGTGCCTGTACGCATTGTTACGCATCCCATACACATCTGCACATGTCCGTATGCATCGCGTAGTTATCCCATATGCAACCCATTTTCATCCTGTACAGATCTGTACAAATGTATACGGATGCGGGAAAGATGGGTATCTGCAAGTACGCACTGTATACTAACCCATACACATACAAATGTCCGGATAATTTGAATGGATAGATCCGAAATTCGAAATTCATTCAAATCTTTAAATTCAAATTTATGGACATTCAATTGGAATTTGAATGTTGAACTTCAGATGAATTTGATTGAATTTTGAATACCTTTGAATATTCATGCAAACCCCTACTTGCATCACAGTTCCCAGCTCCATGAACATCATGGCCAGGGAATTTGCATGAGTGCTCCTAACTGTGTGAATGTCACAGCCAGGGAACTTACATCACTGCTCCCAGCTCCGTGACCATCACAGCCAGGAAATTGTATCAATGCTTCCAGTTTCATCACCATCACAGCCAGGGAACTTGCATCACTGCTTCCAGCTGCGTGAACATCACAGCCAGGGAACTTGCATTCCCTAAATTCACTGTTACCAGTAGGGCCACCAACAGTGAAGACACTGGATCAGTGTAGGTCCTTGGTGGCACGGTCCTGGCACAATGGCAGCAGGAGTACTGGGAGGGTGTGATAAGTGCTCTTCTGAGTGTTTGTTTCTGCTCTCCCTTTACAGAGCACTCATCATCTGCTGCTTTCTTCACTAGTTCCAGCTTTCTGACCATTTTCAAGGGTAGCCTTGGGAATAGCACATTACAGTTTCTCTGGAAATTTTTATTTGTTGTGACTTGGATATAAATTCATAGATAGATAGATAGATAGATAGATAGATAGATAGATAGATAGATAGATAGATAGAAAGAAAGAAAGAAAGAAAGAAAGAAAGAAAGAAAGAAAGAAAGAAAGAAAGAAAGAAAGAAAGAAAGAAAGAAAGAAAGAAAGAAAGAAAGAAAGAAAGAAAGAAAGAAAGAAAGAAAGAAAGAGGCTGTTCCTACAAATGTCTTTAGCCTGAAAACAGAGCAAATTCTCAGACTTGTCTAGCCAGGCACTGGCCGCTGGTGCAAAGACCAACCAGCGGTTGAAGCTGGTCCTACAAACTTGGCATATTGGCAAACAATGGAAAACGCTTAGTGTTTACCTTGCCCTGCCTCTCTGCCTGCTGTCTACTATGAAATGTGAATGAGTTTGGCTGCCTTGGATTTGACTTTCTGTTTCCCTTGGTCTGATTTTTTTTAACAGGAGTTTTATTGTCAGAGAAGAAACACTAGACAGGCAACCGTTGTGCCAAATATTATCGCTGAGTAAAGAATGTGCTTGGATGTTTGTTTTCTGACAATGCATTCCAGTTGGTTTTACATAGCACAGTGAGCACAACAGGGGAAGAATGTGCAATTCAACACTCCCCGCTGCATTACCATCGGGGCAAAGCTTGGCAGCAGCTATTCCAAGATGAGCAGAAAGTGGCACCAATGTAACTGCTAGATACTGTTGGACTAAGCCATTTGAACATAAGAGGAGCCCTGGTCTTCTAAATATGCTCTTCTAAGAGCCATCACTGAGAAGGCCCTATCTCAAGCACCCACCCATTTTGCTATGGAGTGCTACGGAACCAGGAGAGCTTCCCATACAGATCTTACGGCACGGCCAGGTCGATATGAAAGAAGTTATTTAGGGCTTTATAAGTTAACACCCTAGAATTTTAATGGGTTTAAAAAGGGAGTCCATTTCATCCTTGTATCTTCTCAATGATTTCTTTTTTGTACTTTCCTTTCTCTTTGCCAGCCTGGTGAGATTCTGCTTTGCATCCCAAAATCTTATTACAATCCTTGTCAAGCTTTTAACTTTGTGATAAATATCCACATGCACTGTAGTGCCATTGGCTTTCTCATGCCTCTTACGCCTAATGTGAATAATGTATTTCTATATACTTGGACTACCTTGACTGAACCATCCTTTGTAGTAGCCACAGGCAACCTGAACTTTGTCAACATTTGAACTGACATTGTGGCCCTTTCTGCACTGGGCCTTATTCGGGATTATATCTCAGGATAGGGACCAGCCATCTTCATGCTGGTCCAATCTATGGTAGGCCATACCAGGGCCTACCATAGTCTGCACCAGCATGCAGATGGTTGGTCCTCATCCTGAGATATAATCTGAAATAAGGCTTAGTGTGGAAAGGGCCTGTATTTCTGCCTGAAGTCCTTTGAAAGAGGGCAAGACACAATCTCCCTGTGAATATCAGATGGGGCATTGAAGTGCCTTTTGCCATTTTTATTGCGGTCTGAAGTCACAAAGGGATTGAACTTCACTTTGACCTGCTAATGGCTACCCAGATGCCAACTAAATGTTTCTGTGCTTCTTGGGGGGGGGGGGGGATGCTTGCATTAATTCTGCCTGTGGTGCAATGACCTTTCATACCAGTCCCTTAGCAAGTTTGGTTTGTAGAGGTCAAACACCCTTGAGTAAAATGCAATTGAAGTAAAACCGCTACAGTGCTGTGCAAAACTCCTGGTGATAACAGACACAAATCATGGCTCTACAGCTATGGAGGTAGGTACCTCCCTCATTGCTGGTTTCTTCCTGGCTTGCATGTCCAGCAACATGAATGCTCAGTGAGGTAATGGACAGAATGCTTAGGTGGACATCATGATTTTGTCCCCTTGTCCCTCAGGAGAACATTGCAGTTTCTTGCAGATGTGTTGTGCTGCCAAACATGGAGACACAATTCCTAAGATTCTCTCCCCCCACCCCAGACACCTGCAAAGGTACATGGAGATACAGCCATGTGTTTTCTTGCCAATACTATAATAAGAATATAAGAGGAGCCCTGCTGGATGAAGGCACAGCCCATCTAGTCCAGCATCCTGTCTCATACAGGGCTTCTCAAGCAGAAGACAAGCCCTTCACTTGCTCTTGATTCCCCTGCAGATGGCCTTTAGAGGCATCCTGCCTGTCTCTCCAACCTGGAGGCAGTACTTAGGTATCTGTTCTACTAGCCATTGATACACCTGTCCTCCAATACAGAACTAGTATCTCACAGCTGTGAGATGGTTTTCTACTTCCTTGTCTGGGTTTAGCTCCCTTCCAAGTACTAACCAGGCGTAGATCTGCTTAGCTTCTGAGACAGATAAAAAGAGCAAGGAGAAGACTAATTGTTGAGACTGGGAAATTGTTTTATTCACTAAGCCTTTCAGATTCTTTTCTCAAACCAGGACACTCTGGAGAAGTTCGTTGCAGAGGAACCCTTTAGTCCAAATTCTAGATTCACAGAATGGAGTATCAAGAATCCAACACAAAGTCACATTGAACTTCCTGATGATAATTGAGATGTTGCATGAAAAAAACCCTCTACAAATGTTGCAGGGGGAAACCAATCGTTTTTCATACAAGGACAAACATGCAAGGAATGGGCAGAATTGGTAAAGTTTGCAATAGTTTGCCTTGTCCAACTGGAGCTGGTTTAATAAGCACAAAGCAAACATTCACTTAACTTCCCTCTGCTCCACCGACATTACTGTCAATCAAGTGGTGGTAATTATTCCACGATCTAAAGCAAACACAGAAATGTATCCAGAGGAAAAGTGGTTTGTCAACCTCTAATTAAAGCCAAAGATGTTAAACTCAGTAATATTTTGCACTTCTCATTACCTGGAAATGATAGGATCTCTTTCCTCTTTCTAGAGGAAAACATCAGAGAAATAATCATACTGAACTGCTGACAAGCAAACAGGTACCCACGAATGTGTGAAGCCCAGAGGCCTTTTCGCACTACAGCCAAATGGCTGTAGTGAACTAAGGCTAAGACGCATGGAGATGGATTCCCCATTCTGCCTAGGTGTGAAAGAGGAACCCGTTCCCACATGTCCTAGCCTGAAAAGGCTGGCATGGGGGTAGGACACCGCTCCCAGGCCTATCCCATTTGGGTCCCGCTGGACCTAGGGATGGGCAGGCCTGTCACATTCCTTCCCTGGTTCCTGTGGGTTCTAGGGAACTGAATCAGGTCCCCTAGAGGCCACGGGACACACACCCCAGCACTCCCCCTTCCCCAGGGCACGGGGCTATGCTGGAATGTGCACGCGTGGCACTTACCTCATCGCCGCCAGGTTCCGAAGTGGCGATCTCAGCCAGTGGCATTGTGTACCCAGCTGGGATTGCCAGTTCAGAACCCGGCTAACTGGCCAATCAGAGCTTGCAGGGTGCACAGGTGCACAACACCGCCGGCCGGGATCACCACTTCGGAACCTGGCAGCAATGACGTAATTGCCTCACGTGTGTATGTCCCTGTATAGGCCCGTGCCCAGGGTGGGTGGGTTCCTGCAGCCTCTAGGGGACCCGATCCGGTACTCTTGAACCCGCAGGAACCAGGGAAGGAATGTGACCAGCCTGTCCAATGGGGCCAGCCAGAGGCAGGGTCTGCAGCTGTCAGGGAGGGAGCAGGCGAATGCACTCCCTCCTTAACTGCTGCGGAACAGCCAGGGAAGACCACAAACACCCTGGGCCAGGTGTAAAGCACGTTTTCGTGATCTACACCCGGAACACAAGTGGGCGCCCTGGGATGGAATGGGGCAGTTCCGAATGGAACCGCCAGCCCAGCAGAGCAAATGCTCTGTCCCAAGATGTCCTACACAAGTTCCACCAGCCCTTGTGCAAATAGGCCTCAGGTGTCTACTATATGCTCCTTCATATATTGCTAAACTTGAACTCTAATTATTTCTTTTCACTGGTTATGCAGATCAGAGCTCATGTAAGATATAATTCAACAATTTAGACAAGATTTGCACGGTGTACTTACGGAATTATAGAGGAGAGTGAAGCGTGCATGGTTTGCACAATCTCACATGCGTTGGGTCACAATCACACATCCATTGGAGGCAGCAACCATCCTGGATTAAACAAGGTGTAGCAATAGCTACTAGAATGCGTGTCTAACTTTTACTGTCGTGTTGGAGAGACAAGCAGGATGCCTCTCAAGGCCATTTGCGGGTGACAAATTTGCTTTTGTCTTCTGCTCGAGGTGTCCAGGAGCAACTGGTGGGCAACTGTGTGAAACAGGATGCTGGAGAAGATGGTTTGTGACCCGATCCAGCAGGGCTCCTTTTGATATTTAATTTTCTGCCACCATCCTTCCAAGATCTGGCTGCTTTTCTCATTGTCCAGGGACTAGGGATTTGCAAGAACATTTTAAATATTCATTATTCGGTCATATTCAGCCATGGTCTTCAGATTGTGAGATATCTTCTACACAAGCCCTAACACGGACCGGCATGTTGCTGTGGTTGTATTTCCAAGGAGGAAACATTTGGCAACAAACAGGTTTCTTGCTTCAACAAATCTCACGTTTTATTGTTGCTGAAATGTTGGATAAACTCTCTCACACTTCCACAACCACAAGTCTAAGCTTGCATCTTTTGTTCTGGGTTCTCAACTCTGGATGTCTAACGAGGCACTGCTAAACGAGCAGCGCTGAAGCTGATGAATCAGAACTGGTCAGAGCACTTCCGTCCGCCACAGGTTTTTTGTCTCCAGGAGCATTTAGGCATGTTTTCCAGAACTGGCAATAGGGAAGAAGAACCTTGCAACTGTTCCGTTCTCATACCAGGAGAGATCCAATCACTATGAGAAGATCTGTCTCAGCATGCTGCAGAAAAAAACTGCACACCATTCAAGTCCTGTGGCACATTGAAAATTGCAATATTTATTGTTGCATTATCTTTATCCAATACCACTATTTTTTAAAAGGAAGTCATTTTGGCTGAGCCCAGACTTGTTTATACCGCACAGCGGAATGCGCAGTCATAATCGAGGCAGCACACATGACGACTGATGGATTGTCGTGGCAAAGCATTATCTGATTGCTACTGCATACTTACCTTAATGCGGATCTAAAGACATTCACAGCACAGGAGAAACAAAATTCAAATTTTCCCACCAGTCTGGGCAGGACGGCAAGCAGGACGAGAACAGGAGGGCAGTTCAAATGTGATTGGCTGCCTCAACCCACATGACCGCGTGCACCCACTCAGCTCTCGCAGCTTCCAATGGGAAGCTATGGAGCCGCTTATCTAGTGGGGATGGCTGGTTGTTGCTGCACAGCAGGTAAGCTGCACTTTTTCCTTTAACCGTGGATTTATTTTGCAAGTCTGGAGGCAGCCATTGTCCAAAACAAAACAAAACAAAACAAAACAAACACCCTTTCGGAATGAGAGGACTACAGCTAGGCTGCTGGATCTTGGCAAATGAAGCAAGATTATAAGCCTGTGAGCTCCCATAACCCTCTCCCTCAGCTACACCAAGCCTAGGCAGAAGACTGTGACAATGATGTCTTTTAAGTCTTATGGCAAATGTGATAATAGACATTTTCTAACTGGCATGAGGCTGGATGTGCAGATTTGATAATAATTAGATATCACGACTCTGTGTGCTAGGCCCAATGTAATATATATATAGCACTTCCATAAAGCAGCTCACTCTCTCCATAACTAATGCTTGCAACATAGTTACAAGCATAACTGAAAGCAGGCTCCCTTCAGCTGTCAAATACAGCTGCCTGCATCCACCTAATGGCTGCTGATTAGCGCAAAACCAGACCTGTGAAGTGAAACTTAGTTTCACTTCAGAGGCTACATTATTAGGAAGGGGAGGGAGAGATTTGCTTGCTGAGAAACAATATCCGGGGTAATGATAATGATAATGAGTATCACCTTTCCCTGTTAGCAAGCACAAAATCTCTCTCCCCTTCTGAAGTGAAACAATGTGACAGTTCACAGCTCTGCTTGCTGCTGAAAGATCTGAATGCAGCTGATTCTGACAGAGATCAAAAATGCCTAAAAATTCAGTGCAATATGGGAGAAGATGTGGAGAAAATGTCTCCATGCTCCCAGGAAAACCCGTGGCTCCCCAAAAGTGTGGAGGTAGTCTTGTTTAAGGGGGGGGGGCCCTGTCACGGATTTTCCTCCTTTGTGGCTCTGGAGTACATGCAGATGCTCCGAGGCAAAAGAAGCTTTTTTAACAGATTTTTCTTTGCATGTAGATGGGGCCTATGTCAACTGGATCATCTTTAACACTCTCAAAGAATTCTAACATGTTAGTAAGGCATGGTTTATCTTTGCAGAAGCCATGCTCATTTTCTGTTAGCAATGCTTGCTTCACTATGTGCATACTCATTTTATTCTTAATTATGATTTCCATTACTTTACCTGGAACTGATGTTAATATGACTGGTCTTTAATCCCCCCCCCCCCCCCGGTTCCTTTTTTGAAGATTGGTATTACATTCGCTTCGTTAATTGCTTTTAACTCTTGGCAGCCAAGTAAAGGGGTGATTTTGTGTTCTGGAGGTTCAATAGAGGTTTTTGCCTTTCATCTCTGTAGCTGGCAGGGGGGTGGGGGTGAGGAGAAAAAGATGCGGGCTCACAAAAAGCAGTTTGCATGGGGACAGGAAAGTACGTCTTAAATCCGTGTTGCCCCAAACCACATGGAGATGCTGAACTGAAGTTTTAAAAATCATATCTGGTGTGAAAAAGGTGGATAGAGAAAAACTATTTTCTCTGGTGCACAACACTAGAACTGGGTCACACTCTACAAAGCTGATGGGCAGGAGAGTTAGGACTGACAAGGGGAAATCGTTTTTCAGTTTGTGGAATTTATGACCAGAGGAGGTGGTGACAGCAACCAGCTTAGATAGCTTTAAGAAAGACAAATTCATGGAGGACAAATATATCAATGGCGACTAGATTAGAAACCCAACTATCACCTCGGGGTTGGAGAAACATGCAGGATGCCTCATCTGCAGGGAGTCGAGGTCTGGGGCCTGTTCGCACTTGGCTTTATTCTGGACTATATCCTGGAATAGAGGGTCTGCTGTTCACATGCTAGTGCAGGTTACAGCAGGCCCCAGGTGAGGCCTGACAGAGTCTGCAATTACATGTGGACCACAGACCCGGCTCCTGAAATATACTCTAGAAAAAGGTCAAGTGCAAACAGGGTCCAGGTGAAGATTTTGCCTTCATCTTCTGCTTGAGAATGTCCTCAGCCAATTGGTAGGCCTCCGTGTGAGGCAGAATGCTGGACTAGATGGGTTGTAGCCAGATCCAGCAGGGCTCCTCCTATGTTCTTATATGGTATATAAAAAGAGTTATAATTTCCAATGCAAGACTTACATTATTTTAAGTAGAAAGGAATGCCATTTCCTCGGGAATTATTTTTATTTTTATGCAAATATTAGTTTTAATTTATTCATCCGTCCACGTACCATAATTATGAACACAATCATACATACACTTGATTCAAATGAGATTGCATCGAATAAATGTGACTTCCCTTCTGTGTAAGCATGGAGAAGATAGATCTTTACAGGTATACTGTAATTCTTTGCACTCTTATGTATGAGTAAGTGGCAATTTAATGAGTGGGAATGGTTCTGAGTCAAGTATAGAAGTATGACATAAGATTTCTTTAAAGCCTGAGATGGGGAATCTGTGGTTCTTGAAAATATTTTAAGTCCGGCCACTTAGGTATGACAGTGGACAGAAAGGGATAATTAACAAGGACACAGAGAGGCTAAATGAATTCTTTGTCTCTTTATTCACTGAGGAAGACACGGGGAGGGAGTCAGAAGAATTAAACTGGATGGAGGTAACAAGGGAGGAGGTCTTTGGGTGTCTTAATAAACTAATTGCCAGCAAATCACTGGAACCAGAAAGCATTCATCTGAGAGTTCTTGAGGAACACAAATGTGAAATTGCTGACCTTTTAGCTAAAATATTTCATCTTTCCCTACAATCAGACTCTGCTTGAAGATTAAACGGTGGCGAATGTAACACCAATTTTCGAAAACAAGAGGCGAGTTCCCATTACCACTTTAAAACGGTTTCAAAACGGTTCAGATCCTCATCGTTCCCACCCCCCAATCAATTAAAATGGTTTCAGAATGGTTTGGATCCTCTTCATCCTCATTCCCAATCAGTTTCAGGGGTATTTTGAGGATTATTTGGCTTAAAACCAGAATAAACATCAGAATTTCCCAGTGTATTTTTTCCCCGCTTTTGCTTTTAAAACGTTTCTTCCTTAGTGCTGTGGGAACGCTAGAGTATTCCCCTATGCAACAGACTACTGTTTCATTGTAACAGTTCAGCCACTTCACACCTGATAACAATAGGCCTTTCTGCACTTGGCCTTATTTTTGAATATATCCCAGGATAGGGGCCTGTTGTCCACATCCTAGTGCAGACTATGGTGGGCCCCAGGTAAGGCCTATCATAGTCTGCATTAACATGTGGACAACAGACCCCTATCCTGAGATACATTCCAGAATAAGGCCCAGTGCAGAAAGGGCCAATGTTTCCTTTCCCACCCATGCAAGCCTAAAGATTGAAAGAGGCAATCCTGCACAATTCTGGCTGTTTCCCTCCTTCCCTGATCTTTAAAAAGGGAAAGGGGTGAAGCTGCTGCAGGAACTGGAAGATGTGTGTATGTTTAAGTATGTGTGTGTGTGTTGGTGGCGGCAGCAGCAGCAGAGTGAGCCAGCCAGCCTGGTGCTTTTTTCCAAGGGAACTCCTGCTTGGGATGGTGGCTGTGGAGGTGGGGTGGGTGAATGGGGCTTGAGATGCCACTGCTGCCATGCGCCCTGGGCAATGGGGAGAGAAGGGTGAGGAAAGGCTGAGGAGGGGAAATAATTGCTTTCCCCAATCTGTTTTTGGAAGCATTTTAAGTGTTTAAGAGTGGGGACACAAAATCAGGGTTGAATCCAATTGCCAGATGCTCCTTTGCTTCCTTTTAATGCCCTTTACATATTGATGTAAATCCCGATGTAAATAGCCTTGTATATAGTGCTTTATTCCTTGAATGGGAATTCGCCCAAGGGGTGCTCCAGGAAATTATAGCTTAACATCAAGTACAGGTAAAGTGATGGGAACCATAATTAAGGATAAAATTAGAACACACATAGAGGAGCAAGCTTTTCTGAAGGAAAATCAGCATGGCTTCTGCAAAGGTAAATCACCCCTTACCAACTTGTTAGAATTCTGGAGAGTTAATAAGCACGTGGATAAAAGTGATCGGTTGACATTGTCTATCTGGATTTCAGAAAGCATTTGACAAAGTTCTTCACCAGAAGCTCTTAAATTAAGGCTGTGGCCCCACTTTCTAAGTCATCTTCAGGCCATCCTCTAATCCCTTTGCTCACACATTTTTTCCTGATCTGATTTGTAAGTGGACTTTTCCTCCTCCATCCATAGCTTCTGGAGTCCACTTTTTCACAGGATTTAGTCCCTTTCAGCATGGCAAACCAGACTAAAAAGGGCTGAGCTGTACTATGATGGGTGGAACCTGCCTTCCCTTCTGCCCAATGCCTGTATGTGTGAGTGGTGCTCAGATCTCCTCCCCTCCATGTTCCATTCCTCACAAGCAGTTTGTACTTTGCTTGCCACCATTCCTAGGATGATCCCTTCTTCGATCCTGCCCTTTCAATTGCACGCGGGTGGACTCTGTCCATCATTTACAAATATATATATATATAAGTTTTGTGCTTAACTGATAAATAGATCATATTTTTTTTTAATTTAATCTCTAGTGGTTTTGTGGAAAAGCTAGAATGATTTTTTTAAATGGCCAGAAAAGCACTGTTGGGAGCAGGAGCAGGGAGAAAGAGTGGAGTAAGAGTATAACTGATACAGTTCTAAGGACAAAGTATCTTCCATTTTCCTTTAGCAATGAGCAAGGGAAACAATGTTTCCTTTCAGTAAAAGTACCCTTCAAGGAACCTCTCATTTTTCTTCAGGAATGACTGTGGGGGGGGGTGCATGCTGGTTGCATGTGTTTTGGGGCCCAGTACCCTCACCCAAAAAGTACCTGTGTTACCATTGAGCTTGCAATCAGTACCATACAGCTCCAAACACACTCGGCTATCGCTGTTGATTGACAGAACTTTATCCTATCAGAGTGCAGGTGGCATTGATGCAGTCAAGAGGGGTGGAGAACTAAAGAGTTGTGCAAAACAAATGCAGGGCAATAACATAAAAGATGTGAGCAGAGCAGCTCAAATGGAGGACGGATTATCAGGAATTGGGTGTGAACAGGATTAGGAGGCATTTAGTTCAGCTTCTTAACAGGATGGACTATATCAGGCAGATTGTGACCACACTCTAAATCATCAATCATGCCCTGTCCTAGATTGATAACTGGGGAAAGGATGGCAAACAGAGTGAAGGGAAGTAAAAGGTGAAATTACCCAAGGTTCAGTATTGGCAGTTGTGCTTTTTAATCCATTCATAAATGATGTAGAAGTAGGGATAAGAAGCAAGGCTGCATTCATGCCTAAATGTTAATCCAGCTTCATTCCGCTTTCAGAGTGGGACGACACAACAGCAAAGTGACCAGTTTTTTCGTTTTTTCTTCACATTATCTAACTGAAAGATGGGTTTTCTGAGTTGGATAATGCCGAAAGACAACAGCTTGTCATTTTGGTCATATGTTCTCTCATTCTGAAAGGGGACTAAAACTGGATTAAACCCTAGGTGTGAATGCAGCCCAAGACAGAAAAGTTTTCTGATGAAACTAAATTATGCAGGGTAGAAAAACTGAGTCTCCTTTACAAAACCTCTCCACCGTCACAACACCCCCTGGGCTCTGATAGGATTAAACTTCAGTGACTCAACAGAGTATAACCAGACATTGGGTGAAAGGGAAGGCTAATTCATGCAGTGTTCAATCACTATGGCTACATTCCCACTTAAGTGTTTTAAAATGAAACAAAGCTAAACCTAATGCAAATGCACATTCTGGCTGTTCCCAATTTTTTCATTTTAAATCAAAGTCAACCCCAATGCTGTTCCCACAGAAAACACTTCAAAAATGCATTGGGGAAAGCGAATCTTTTGTGCCCTGCCCTTTGCCAGCCAGGGTGCCCACCCCTCTCTCCCAATTGGGTTCGATCCCATGATGACTTGACCAAGGGTGGGGAATTCCAGCTCCATCCTTTGATCCTATACCCAGCCTGTTTTGCGCAGCTGTGTAATTTCAGACTAGTGATTCTCCCACAACCATAGGAATCACTTCCACAATGTTGCACAAAATCACCTCCCTAGACCTCCTCACCCATGCCTTCCCCTCACTTTCTCCTTTATCGCACCTTTCTTGCACCCACCCACCGTGTTTGGTTCACGCAGGAAGAAGCCAGTCAAGCTGTCTTTCCTCAGCCAAAAAAGGAGAAAGTGAGGGGAAGCATGGGAATGAAACTTGTTATCGCTGTGGAGTGGGTGAAAGTGAAACTTGTTACTTGTTATCAGTGTGGAGCGGATGCAAATGAAACTTTTTATCCACTATGAAGTGGCTTGCTAAGGAAAAGAGGCTTGAACACTTTAAACTCCTCTGCAAAGGAAGGATAGCAAGCCAGGGGCTGTCCTACCAGGTGAAACCCCACCCATTTCATGATACATCTCCCCCCAATACTGCAGTACCGCTCCTAAAGTAATAAAGTGTTTTAGCAGTAAAAATGGGAGTGTGAGCTGTATTTTCAGGTGTTTTTTATTGCACTTTTTAGCTATTTACTCCTCAGAAAATGCAGGAAATCTCTGGAACTCTCATTTCCTGTAGACCCCAGTAAAGGGGTCTACAATGTAATGAGATCAAAGAAAATTCCAATCATTTTCAAACTGCAATAAAAGCCAGGTGGGAACAACCCCTATGGTACAGTTCAGCCCCCTTTAGTCCTCTTCCTCACTCATATGCAAAAAGGAAAATGGATTAACAATCTATAATGGCTTGAGACCTGTAAAAATCAAGGGAGGACTAAAGGGAGGAAAGTCCACAAGTAGAACTGAAAAGGTGAGAGTGTTAGAGCCCAAAGGCTGACTGAAGAAGGATTAAAGTGAAGTTGTGAACATGGTTTTTTTCCACTGACCTCCCTTGATCCGGATGTAAGATGATCTGGATCTAAAGAATGGGTCCTTCAACTAATCTGGATCTAGTAGATCTAGATTAAGCGAGGTACACGATGCATCCCCATGGGCGGTGCAGCACCCAGTAGCAATGGGTGCTAGCCTGTCTGCAGTGGAAACTCCAGAGCACCCATGTGGCGAATCTGGATCGACCCACATGGGGCCTGCCTGTCATCCCAGGTTTTGGGGGGAACAGGGGGTGTAATCTCCATAGGCACTCTGGAGATTCTTCAAAGATTCTCTGGAGCAGCTCCAGGGAATCTCTGGAGCTTTGTCATAAGCTCCAGAGATTCTCCAGAGCAATCTGCTGCAAACTTCAAAGATTCTCTAGAGCCTTTGACAAAGGTCCATAGGACTGGCATTGCTCTTGCATGGGGTCCTCTTTAGAGCCTGTGCTATTTTTTGGAGTTGGCTTTGGAGCCAGCTTTGGAGCTGGCTTCAGAGATTGTGCACAGGCTTCAAAGGTTTGAGTTTTGAGAGCCCACCCCTAGACCCGATTGCCCGATCACGGTGGAAACACGCTCCGTATAATCCAGATTTGATGGCTGAAGACCCCATTGTAGACCCCTTTACTGGGGTCTACAGGAAATCTGGATTATAGGTTCTGAAGGACCCATTCAATCCAGATTTCCCTGGAATTGTGGAAACAAATGTGGCTCTGCAGTGGAAATGGGGTCTTCCTGTTCTGAGCCTGATGGATCCTTAATGGGTCTCTAATGGGTATTTAATGGGTACTTAGTGCTAGTGGAAAAAAACCCACATACAAAAGTCTGTTTGCAGGGAGTTGAGATGCCCAGAAGCAATTGGTGGATCACTGTGTGAAACAGGATACTGGACTAGAAAAGTTATGGCCTGATCCAGCATAGTTCCTGTTGATTCATATAGAACAGATGCATCAGTAGTAGCTGGAATGGATGCCAAGGTACTGTTGTGACCCGAAGTTGTATCCAAAGACAGACAGCTGTAGATTTTTCACCTGGAGAACATACTCAATCAGCTTACACTCATTCTAAGGTGAAGGTAAATTGTCAGCAAACAAAGGGCAAAGGGAGCTCAAACCACAAAGCTAACAAGAAGAGAACTCAGAAACCAACCTGCTTTTTATCCTGTTCTACTTTTCAGACTAGGGCTGTGGTCACACTTAAGGTTTAATCCAGCTTGAGTCCACTTTCAGAGAGACTAGATCAGCAAAGTGACATGCAGTTTTCTTTCGGTGTTAAATAACTCAAAAAATTCACCTTTGGGATAGATAATGTGGGACGAAAATTACTAATCACTTTGCTGATGTCTTGTCTTGCTCTGAAGGTGGACTGAAGCTGGATTAAACGTTAGGTATGACTACAGCCTAATATACATAATGAAGAAGAAGAAGAGTTGGCTTTTCTACCCTGGTTCTCTCACCCTTTCAAGGGGGCTCAAAGTGGCTGACAAAACCTCTGTTCTTCTCCCCAGAACATACATCATGTGAGGTAGGTGGGGCTGTGAGAGCTCAGAAGAGAGCAGTGACTTGCCCAAGGTCACCCAGGTGACTTCATGGAGGAAAGTGAAATCAAACCTGGTATTCCCAGATAAGAGTCTGGCTCCCTAACCACTAGACCAAACTGGCTCACTGATCCTCTTGATAGATTAACATTCAACCACATGTGAGACGACAACAAGATGGCATCATCTCTCATACTCTACATACAACTTCATACATCACATGTTCATTCTAATTACCTCTCATGTTACTAGGGGCTGGGTTTAAGCCCCGGGGCATATATGCAACCCTCTCTTCAATGCATATTGTTCCCCAATTATGAACTTCTGTCCCTTGTGGCTTCTGTCTCTTGTGGGTTCTATACTTCCTTCTCTTTGTGGTTGTCTAGCTTATTTATGCAGACATCTGCTTAGCTATGTGATAAATGTAGTTAAATTGCCCTTTGGGTGACCTCTTTATTTCCAACTGTAGAGATGCTTGGAAGAAACTGATTATCTAGATCCATTTCACTCTGTCTTCAGGCCTGATTATGACACACTTGCCCTGGTTGATGACTTTTTCCAGGAGAGGGAGAGTACAACAGTTCTGTTGGTACTCCTAGAACTCTCAGCAGCTTTTGATACCACTGATAACAGTATTTCTCCAGAAAGGCTATGGAGTCTGGCAGCTATTCCTCTCCTATTCCCAAGGAGGTTCTTGTGGGAGGTTCTTGCTCAACATCCTGGAACTCACCTGTGGAACTCCTCAGAAGTTGCTCTTTGTCTTCCAAGCTCTTTAATACCTATATGGAGCTGCTGGAAGAGGTCATCAGGAGATCTGAAGTGAGGTGTCATCAATATGCAGATGGCACCCAGCTCTATCTCTCTGTGCCATCTGAATCAGGAGAGGTGGTTGAAGTGCGTGACAGGTGCCTAGAGGCAGTAATGGACTGGATGAGAGCCAATAAATTGAAGCTGAATCCAGACAAGACGAGATGCCGTGTGTCACAGGTTTCATGTCTGTGGCTTTGGGAGGCATCCTGTCCTAAGTGGGGTTGTAATGTCCTGGAAGGGACAGATGCAAAAGCTGAGCATGCTCTTGCTCTCTGTGCTGACAGTTGAAGCTCAGGTGGAGGCTATGGCCAGAAGTTACTATTTCCAACCTACGGCTGATTAGACAGCTAAGGACCCTTCTGGACAGAGATGATTTGGCCATGGATAACCATGATCTAGTAACTTCCAGACACGTCTATTGTAATGTATTCTCCATGGAGTTGCCTTGGGAGACAGCTCAGAAGCTGTGGCTGGTGCCGAATGCAGCTTTTAGACTGCTGTCTGGAATGGCTAGCCAGATGCACATCATGCCAAAGATGATTTAATGCAGCTCTCTTTGCCCTGGCCTTTGGTTACGTGGGAAAAACACTTTTCCTTCCCACTTGCAGACATGTTGTTTTAATATATACTGTTATTGTTTAAATATGTTTGATTTTAAATGTTGTTATCTGACCTGAGACCTCCAGGTATAGGTAGAATGAATGAATGAATGAATGAATGAATGAATGAATGAACTGCATTGGCTGCCGATTCACTACCAAGCTCAATTCAACATGTTAACCTTAACTTATAAGATCGTAAATGTCTTGGGACCAAAATATCTAAAGGAAAGCCTTCCATATCAAATTGCCTGTAGGAGATCTGTAGGGGAGGCACACCTGGTTCTACAACCACCCTCAGTAGCAAAAGTGATGGGCACCCAGGATAGGGCATTCTCAGTGATGGCTCCCAGCTCATGGAATGGTCTCCCCCTGAGGTGCATCTGGCACCTTCATTTCATGTGTTTAGAAGAGCACGGCTCCTCTTTTGTTCTAACAGGATAGTCCAACAATATCTAGCACAGCGGTTCTCAACCTGTGGGTCGGGACCCCTTTGGGGGTCGAACTACCCTTTCAGAGGGGTTGCGATGAGTCTCCTGCTGCCCCTCCCTCCCACCTCCCAGCTGCCCCGCCCCTGTGGTTGGGGGTCTCTGCAACATAAGGAACTGCATTAAGGGGTTGCAGCATTAGGAAAGTTGAGAACCGCTGATCTAGCAGTTACCTGGGACTTGACCTTAGTTTGAAGAAGATTTTAAAGTTTACAGTACAGATGGTGTAAAGGGTAACTTGACCCTTTAGTGTGCAGTTGCTACTTTCATGAGTCTCATCATTACATTCAGTGCCACACTCACAGCAAACAAATCTGCAATATGAAGTGAAAATTGGTCCTGGATAGCTATTTATCACTGTACTTTACCATCTCACAGTATCTCAGTCATTCTAACACACTAATCTCCCATTACCCCTATACTTGCTATCTGAATTTTCTGTATATTATTACCCTTTCCCCTTTTCCTGGATCACAGATCACAGAGGATACCAACTGAAAATTTTGCTTTGGATAATGAAATGTCATAAATTTGGTTTATATGGTAATCTCTATAATCTTTAATAGCTAATTTCCAAATTTTATTATATTTTTACTCTTAATTTTATTTTAGATATAATGTTACTCACTGTTATTCATTCTATTTTATTATTTTATCATTCTAAGGCTCATTTTCAGTACGTATACTAATTAGATATGAATAATGACAGGAAGACTAGTGTAAACTGAAGCTCTTTGGGAACATCTGGTGGCCTATGTGAGTCACTGAATATAGAGTGTGAAATTAGTACAGCCTCAGTCACACCAGAACAGATTAGGCTACAATGAAGACATCCTGTTTTTGGCTAGATCACACACCTGTGATATGGTGCTCATTCAGTTTGTCTTTCTTTGTTGACACTTTTCATTTTTCCCATTGTTAGTCCAATGATAGAGTACTTTTTCCCTCTTTACCCCTCCCATTCTTTTCCTGTGATTGGCTGCAATCCTGTCACTCAAATTTTGGTTTTTCAGAGACAGGTAAGGCCAGCTCCCTCTGGCCTCATCCTCCACACCTATGCCTCTTCTCTCTCTAGGTTACAGCCCAGAGGAGCCTTGAGCTTAGCACACACCTTCTCAGTAATGGCCCCCAGGCTGTGGAATAGTCTCCCCCTTGAGGTACGTCGGGCTCCTTCTCTGTTTATGTTCAGGAAGGCAGTGAAGACACACCTCTTTGCTCAGGCCTTTGGCTAAATGTCAGTCATGTCACCCCCACTGAAAACACCACTGTTTTAATTGATATTGTTTTGTTTTTAACATGTTGGATTTTAGATGCTGTGATGGTTTTTATTGTTTTAATATATATTGTTTTGTTTGATATGGTGGATTTTAAGGTTCTTACCTGCCCTGAGACCTTTGGGTATAGGGCAGGATAGCAATATAAATAATAAATAAACACATGAGTTTAACACTTGGAATGGTGGGCACATGGGGGGAGGTCAGAAAACAAGGTGAAGAGGAAGGGGTAAGGGACTAGTCCTTTTTGACTAGAGGACAAGGAGGCAAACATAAATTTTGAAACATGCTATGCATAACTCATTTTGTGCACAGAGGGGTGAGGAGACATTTAAGCCATCTCTTCTCTGCTTTCCCAAAGCCAGATGAGCATGCACACAAAGCTTGTGCCAAGTTGTAGGGAGGTGATGGGGGAGGTAGAACAAATGCCATTCAAATCAATGTTCCATTCTCTTTCCATAGATTCCACTGAGTCCAAGAGCACTGCTGAATAATAGCACATGTGTGGAATTAAGATTTTCACCCACTTACGATGTCATCATGTTAGTTTGACCTTCCAGCAGTCATGCATGAAACAAAGCAGCCTGATAAGGAATCCATCTGCACAAACATCTGAGCACCATGCAGTTGAGACACAACTATGTGGTTTTCTAAATTTTAGACGTTATGCCTGAAAAATATGACTTTTATTAAAATTAGGTAATAAAACCCACCACACTTATAACTGAAAGTTCATATAATAAGAGCATGGATAAAGTGGAACTTTATCTTTTAGAAACAAAAATTACTACTGCAGTTTTTCCATGCATGTACTTCCCTTGTTTGTGAAACTTGCTTCTCGGGAATGCTTGTTTGCAATCATTTACATGCATATATATTTGTGTGTATATATATATATGTATACATATGAATATATATGTATATTACATACATACATACATACATGCATACATGCATACATACATACATACATACATACATACATACATACATACAATGCTTGCAACCACATTTAAATCTTTGACTCCTCCATTAAAATTAATCTCTTTTCCTAGGCACGTATCAGTGAAGTTTTTAAAAGTTAATATTCAGCGTACTTGTACTAGGCCAGTAATGTCACAAGTGACTATAGGTCAACTATAAAGAAACTGCCTAAAATCAGAGGGTTGTAAAGGCACATCACTTCAGTATGTGCTGAGAAAGTTGCACAAACATACTCAGCAGAAATTGACACCAACACTGACACCAGATGACAACCATGTCATAGCTAAGGGCTTGCAGGGGAGGTTGCTATTTAAACGTGTCACTGTTTTTGTTTTCTTTAATGGATTTGTTTGATAACTAAGTGTACATTGGCTTGGGGGCGGGAGTTCTAAGACACACAGCTTTTTAAAATAAAGCTTTATAGTTCAAGCATCGGGAAGCGATTCCAAATAAAGGTCCAGTCAGTGCAGAAAGGCTTCATGTTTCGTTTGAGGCCATCTGGCTCCTGCTGAACTAGCGCTCCCGTGAGTCCGAGCCCCACCAAGATGGCTGGAATCCCCTCAGTAATGACAGTCCTGGAACATCCACAGGGCGGCTCGTAATTTGACCGCCCCGATACAGCTTCACCGAGCCTCCTCCCCAAACTATCCTACTTCTCCATATGGTCCAAGGCTGTGTCCACACCTAAGGTTTAATCCGGCTTCGGTCCACTTTCAGAGAGAACACATCGGCAAAGCCACCAGTGATTTCCTTTCCACGTTATCTACCCCAAAGGTGAGTTTTCTGAGCTATTTTAACACTGAAAGAAAACTGCTTGTCGCTTTGCCGATGTCTTCTCTCACTCCGGAAGTGGACTGAAGCTGGATTAAACCTTAGGTGTGGACGCAGCCCAAGTCAGATAGGAAACCGGTCCATTCCTCCTGCCACAGACAAGTACGGGTCACACACACACACACACAGAGCATCTTTAAAAATACATCACATACATAGTTTTCTCTTCCTACTTCCGGTTTACGACGGAAGCACTTCCCGTCCATTGAGTCTCATTTCCGCCTTGAGCGCCAGCCAGCCCCCCTGGACCAATCAGCTTTCGATTTAGCAAACCGCTCTAGCCTGTGATTCTCGATCGCCTAAGGGAAGCGCTTCCCGTCCATTGAGCCTCATTTCTGCCTTGAGTTAAGCCAGCCAGCCCCCCTCTGAACCAATCAGAGCTTTAGATTTAGCAAACCGCTCTAGCCTGTGATTCTCGATCGCCTAAGGGGTTGCGCGCGGCAGTCATCGTCCAAGAGTAGTTTGGGAAGCAAGGAATGCTGGGAGCTTGGAGGAATGATGATGTTTCCGCGGTCCTCCTCCCGGTAACGCGCCGCTAAGGAGAGGATCGTAGCTCAAGAGGGTCGTCCGTTGCGGGAGTCCTCGTGGCGACGGCTGGAGGCAGGATGCTCTACGAGGATTATGAAAGCTAGGCTGCAGCGTCGCTTCCAGAACCCGAGACATCAAGGATCGGGTCCCCTAATCAGGTGTGGACGCTGACTGGGGCGGCCCTGGGCAGCTGGGATGGGGGAACAGACGGAGCTGTGCAGAAGGGGGGATTTAGGCAGGGGAAAGGGCTCAAGGTGTTGACACGAACATATAAAGTCAGTTTGGTCTAGTGGTTGCGGAGCCGGACTCTTATCTGGGAATACTGGGTTTGATCCCTCGCTCCTCCAGGAAGCCAGATGGGTGACCTTGGGCTAGTCACAGCTCTCCTCTGAGCTTTCACAGCACCACCCACATCACAGGGTATCTGTTGTGGGGAAAAGAACAGAAGGTTTGTCAGCCGCTTTGAGTCCCCTTCAGTGGGTGAGAAAAGCGGGGTAGAAAAGCCAGCTCTTCTTCTTTCTCCTCCACGAAGCCACCTGAGTGATCTTGGGCTAGTCACAGCTCTCCTCTGAGTTCCCACAGCCCCACCCACATCACAGGTTGTCTGTTGTGGGGAGAAGAACAGGTTTGTCAGCCGTCTTGAGTCCACTTCAATGGGTGATAAAAGCAGGGTGACCTGGGGCTAGTCGAAGCCCTCTTTCTGCCCTCTTTTTCATATGGTAACCCTCGACTATGACTCCTGGAAAAAATGGAGGTGGATATAAATGAGAAACCAGAGGATGGGAAAGAATAATATTTAGATCAAAGGTGATGGGTTTCTGCGCCTGTGTGGCCCTTGTCAGACACCAGGAGAGGTGTCTTTCGGATTGCTTTAAGAAAGGGTTAGAAAGGTAAGCATCTTCTGCCATATAGACCTGCCTGTGCATTGAGATCTCAAGAAGAGGGCCTTCTAGTAGTTTCTTCTCTTGCAGAGGTACAAGGCACAAGGTCATCGAAAAGGGCCTTTCTTGTGGTGGCCCCTAGATTTTGGAACAACCTCCCTCTTTTGGTTTGCCAGGCACCTAAGCTGTTTAGTTTTGGCAGCTGATGAAAATGTATCTTTTCAACCAGGCTTTTGCCATTTAAATAGCTTCCTCAGGGTGCTGTCCTGTTAGGGAGGGAGACAGGTTTATATTTTTAATTATGTTTTAATATTTGATGTTTTATTCTTATTGTAACCTGCCCTGGGGCCGTTTGGTGAAGGGCAGAATATAAACTTATTAAAAAAATAAATTCTTGGAGGACAAAGTGTATCAAAGGCTACTAAAATGGATGCCTAGGTACTGTCTCCAAGTTGGAGAGACAGGCAGGATGTCTGTAAAGGCCATTTGCAGGGAAACCAGAGCAGGTGAACGTTTTGCCCAGAAGCAATTGGTGGGTCACTGTGTGAGATGTGATGCTGGACTAAATGGGCTGCAGCCCAACCCGGCAGTTCTCCTCTCATGTTCTTTCTTTTTTTTTTATTCCAACATCAGCAAATAGTAACATTCAACATTCACTTTCATAAACAAACACATGTCACTGAGGTACACTCCTCATTTGGAGGTCAAACATTGGATATTTTAAGCATTCTAAAATGGAAAATCTGGGGGGAAATTCAATATCTTTGTTTCGAGAAAGTCAATGAAGGGAAGGAAGAAGGTTAAAGACTAGGATCAATGTGTGATTGGAAAATGAAAGGTGAGCTGCTTGTTCCAGAAGTTCCATCTCATATTGTTGTGCTGTTATGACCATGTATGGCTGATCCACTTGTCTATGCCTGTGGACTAAATGGGCTGTAGCCCAACCCAGCAGTTCTCCTCTCATGTACTGATGACCCTCAAGACACTTCATGTGCGTTATCTAATGACCTGTATGACAGTTGGGGACCTGAGGTTTAGAAAAAACAGCTTATCTCGGCCCTTTCTGCACTTGGCCTTATTCTGGAATATATCTCAGGATAGAGGTCTGCTGTCCACAAGCTAATGCAGATCCTGGGAGACCAAACTTGGGGCCTACCAGAGTCTGCACTATCATGTGGACAGCAGGTCCCTATTGTAAAATAAATTGCAGAATAAGGCTAATGCAGAAATGCCTCTGGACTCAACATACATAATCTAGGATGCAGTTCCTGTAGCTTTACAAATTGTGTTGAAATTCCATTTTCTGTAACACTGTAAAGAGTTCCAGGACCCACACTTGGCTTACATATTACAATAGGCTTGCCTAGAGTCAGATAATGAAGTGTTGTTATTACTGTATGTTAAATGTCTTAGATGCTTCACATTAGAATCAGTAATCCAAGCAAGTAAAATCTCACAAGGATTAAGACAAGTTATCAAGACATTAAGAATGTTGTTGCAGAAACAAGATTTGAGTTGCTTTCTCCTTGATCTGGGGTCTACAGATAGCTGTGGGTTCTTTAATATTTAGTATTACGTATGGAAGGATTTTCACCCAGCTCACAGCCTATAGGCAGCTGAATTCTGACTTTCCCTACCTATTTGCCTCACAATTGGGTGCTTAGAAAAAGTGTTGTATGTAAAAAGGGCATATACTGTTGTCCGCAACAGCTCACTGATCGTGTGAAATCTCACGTTTCATGCTTTTCCTCTTACACTTTTATTTAAGAAGGTTTAGAGTGTGAATTAATTTAATGCCTGTTTTTGTTTTGTTTTACTGTGGCAGGCTGTAACCTGTATCCATGACGTTCATTTGATCCCATAGAATCTAAGATGACTACTGCTGCTAGACCAACATTTGAACCTGCAAGAGGAGGGAGAGGGAAAGGAGAAGGTGATTTAAGTCAGCTCTCTAAACAATATTCCAGCAGAGATCTTCCTTCTCATACTAAAATCAAATATAGGTAAAGGCCGGTTTACATTTCTTGTGGGAATTGCTTTCTTTGTGGTTGTTTATTTCACAAGTAACAGAAAAGGATTTCTTTTCCTTGCTTATGGAGTCCATAATCTTCTCAGGCTCTGTTGTGGTAGAATTAAGTACAAGAAAACCAAGTGGTTTTTTGCTTTCATTTTGGCCATGAGTATCTCTGAAGTGCTATGAATTTTAACAAACAGATCTATACAAATTTTGTGAACTAGTTCATTTTTGTGATTGTCTTTACATCCTCTCAGAATCACAGTTAGATACTTAAGAGAAAGCATTTGTATCCAGCCACAAGCTACCTACTTAAAAATAAATATGCCACGTTAAGCAGGAAAGGCATTTACTGTATTTTCTGGCGTATAAGACTACTTTTTAACCCAGGAAAATCTTCTCAAAAGTCAGGGGTCGTCTTATACGCCAGGTATTGTCTTCTTATACGGCGAGTATATCCCAAACTCTATATTTTAACTGGAAAGTTGGGGGTTGTCTTATATGCCCAGTCATCTTATACGCCAGAAAATACGGTAGATTCATTTTGACTAATGAACGTTTTGTTGTGCTATGGTAAATGGAAATATTTTTGACACAATATCAGGATAGAGCAGTGGTTCTCAACCTTCCTAATGCTGCAACCCTTTAATACAGTTCCTCACGTTGTGGTGACCCCCAACCTAACTCTAACTCCCAACTATAAAATTATTTTCATTGCTACTTCATAACAACCCCTGTGGAAGAGTAGATCGACCCCCAAAGGGGTCGCGACCCACAGGTTGAGGACCACTGGAATAGAGAAATAGAAATTGCTGTTACGTAGAACACTGTTGCTGATTCCTTGCTGTTGATTGGCGGAAAACAAAAGAAGAATCGTGTTTCTGATCTCATCTAGTGAGGTTTGCCTGTGGTCTGTCGAACTACACTTATCTTCAGTTGTGGAGGGGAGAGGTACTTCCTGGATACAATTTCCTATATGAATTTTCCTAGGCTTTAAGCTGTTTTCTCAAAGTATTTTTGGTACTTCCCTTTTTTTTTCTGAAGGAAGCTTACCTATTATAAAGTTAGGTGCCTTTTTGACACCAGAGGGAAAGATCTTTATTTGCTTAGAGTTTATCCTGAGTGTGTGTTTGTTTTTGTACTTTTGGGCTCTTTGTGCATACTCCAGCGTCTAGAAGCCTTTGGGCCAAAGCAGAGCACAGTCATAATTTGTTCCAGTAAATAAACAATACGGTCTGTGTTTGGTGGAGGTGAAACTTGCAATGGAAGCTTCTTGTCTCACACTCATGATCAGTATAATATACCAGCTGTAATGTGAATCCCAGATTAAAAAAAGAAGAAATGAAATAATGTGAAGCCCAGCTTGCCTTATGTGTGGCTGTGTTTTGCGCTGCAGCTATAAAACTAAGAAGACAAGTTGTCAATGTTTCAGCACGTTTTGTTCGAAAGTCTTGTTAATTTTGGGTGTTTTTCCACTGTCAAAAGTACCCATTTTTGCACCCATTTAGGACCCTTTTGGGTGTGAGCTGGATGACCCATTTCCACTACGGCACCCATTTGGGACCTGATTGTTTTCACTGCCGTGGGGGAAATCGAGATCTTTTTGGCCTTTAATCCAGATTTTCTGTAGACATCATTAATGGGGTCTACAATGGGGTCTTCTGCCAGAAAATCTGGATTAAAGGGAGCCTGTTTCCGCTGGAAACAGGCAGTGGGGTCCAAAGGAGGCTAGGCGGAGGGGATGCACCTTTGGGACCCCCCCCCTCAACATTGGCTTTGAATTCAATTCAAATTCAATTCGAAGTCACTTCGAAGTGATTTTGAAGTTCACTTCAGTGACTTCTAAGTAACTTTGAAGTTGACTTCGAAATGACTTCGAAGTGAATTCGAAGACTGCACCCCCCCTGCACCCCAAAACACCTGGGGTAATGGACCGACCCCTTGGGGGTAGATCCGGATTCCCCAGATGGGTGCAAAGGTGTTTCCACAGCAGGGGTGTTAGCACCCATTGCTAATGGGTGCTACACCTCCCGTGGAAACACATTGGGTGCTTCCCTTAATCCAGATCTACTAGATCCGGATTAAAGAATGTACCCATTCCTCAGATCCAGATCTTCTTAGATCTGTATCTAAGGGCTGCAGTGGAAAAACACCCTTTGTATAGTTTACAGAAGATACTTTAATTTACACACTTTATTTCATAGATTTTAAATTTGTTGATTTTAATGGTATATAATATAAATTATATTTCAATGTACAGTTTTTTATCATGTGCTGTACACCCTGTACATGTTGTGGATGCACTGATGATGCATTGCTTAAGTGCGCTCTGTCCTTCTGGTCTGTGACTGTAATAATTTCATTTATTTGGTTGGTAGTACCTTCCCTTGATCTCCGCTTGCTCTTTCTTTCAGGCAGGCCACTCAGGATGCTCCCGAAGAGGTGCGCAACCGTGACTTCAGGAGAGAACTGGAGGAGAGGGAACGAGTTGCAGTGAGAGAGAAGAACAGAGACAGGCCACCACGAGGTTTGTGCTGTCTCGGTGGATTATTTTGCCTTCTACTGGGGGAGTGTGGAGAATAGACTGTGGCTGGTATGTTGCTGATGGTGCCTTTGGATTTCAGACACAGTTCCAAGACAGCCAAAAAGATTAACTAAAGCAGAATCATAGCATTAAACCATTCCCTTAACATGCACTCTTCTAACACGCACTCAGGCAAAAATCTTTGATAATCTCTATCTGCTTGTCCCACGCTCTGCTTCCTGCCTGCTCCAGCTGGTGATAAATGAAGACATTGTCTATTCTTGGTCTGTGGTTATTCCCAACAAGTTTACTCTGTAAACTATCTGCAGTTTGGTTTTAACCATAACTGAGAGAGTAAATACTTCTTCGGTGTTATTGAAATTAGCAGTATCATTGTCAGTTCATTTGTACTGCATATGGCATTTCCAAAGAAAAAGTGCTTGTGAGTTTACAGCAAAAGCCAGAAAATGTAATGCAGTATAAACATTATGAAAAATATGTTACAGAATCAAAAAGATTGGATGGATGGATGGATGGATGGATGGATGGATGGATGGATGGATGGATGGAAGGAAGGAAGGAAGGAAGGAAGGAAGGAAGGAAGGAAGGAAGGAAGGAAGGAAGGAAGGAAGGAAGGTAGGGAGAAAGAGAGAGAGAGAGAAAGAAAAGCTGTACTTTTCATAAAAACCATTACACCCAATTTCTGGCCTTTAGTTCATCTGCTTAGCAGCTGTTAATATAGGCTCCTAAGATGGTGATAAAAATAAAGAATAGATTCAACCAGATAGCAAAAACTCTAGCTGGACATACTGAATTTATTTGCTAAGAACACAAGCAACTGCTTTGCTGGCACTGTGTTTTTGAAGAGTTGAGGAGGAGACCGTACAATAAGGGCAGTACAAGTTATATCTGTGCTGTGAAAAAGACAAGCAGGATGAAAAGGTCCAACAGTCTATTTAGAAAAGTGCATGTCAGTGCTTCTCAACCTTCCTAATGTCGCGACGCTTTAATACAGTTCCTCATGTTGTGGTGACCCCCGACCTAACCCTAACTCTAACCCCCAACAATAAAATTATTTTCGTTGCTACTTCATAACAACCCCTGTGAAAGAGTAGATTGACCCCCAAAGGGGTCGCGACCCACCGGTTGAGAACCACTGGTGTGGGTTGAAATGGTACCAGCAAAGGCTGTGGGAAGAAATACTGCTAGAACAGAGATGTAAAATTGGCACTTAGGATTCATGAAGGTTTGAACCGCAAGTCAGGTGAACTGTTCACCTCGAATCTAGAACTGGTTGACCAGTTCAATGGACGTTTCAGTCCTCAATTTGAGCCTCGTTCCTCCTGTCTTTTCCCATTGCGCCAATCAACTCCACAGATCATGCCAGCTGCACTTAAGTGTACAGAGACTCGCTTAGTAGCAGCATGTTAGTATTTATTGGTAAAAGATCATGTTGAAAATAGCACCAGCAGTTGCATATATCTTTAAACACATTTGTGCCTAAACAAGATCACATCAAACACCCAAGTTCACTTCCCATTCTTTCCCAAGTCCTCCTTGACCTTGAGACAGGACTATTTCCAATGATCTCCCAGCAGTTACATCATTAAAGCAAAGGCTGAACACCATCCTTAGAATGGGCTAGTATACGACCTAGGGAGCCAGACTCTTATCTGGGAATACCGGGTTTGATTCCACACTCCTCCACGAAGCCAGCTGGGTGACCTTGGGCTAGTCACAGCTCTCTTCTGAGCTCTCACAGCCCTACGCACCTCACAGGGTGTTGGTTTTGGGGAGAAGAATAGAAAAGCTTTGTCAGCCGCTCTGAGTCCCCTTAAATGGGTGAGGAAAGCAGGGTAGAAAAGCTAACTCTTCTTCTTCTATACAGAAGAACAAAGATGGCAGCACAGTGGACAGGCTAACAGAGGCCTTGCAGTAAATGGATGCATCTGTATCCACATGCCAAGCTTTCTGGGTGGACTTGTAGTTTTCATCTCCAGAAGGACTATTAGGTTGAGAGGAAGGCACGCTGACTGTGGCCTTTCCAAGACTGAATGGCTGGCTACTAGAACACTGTAAGCTCCAGGGGAAATGGTATAATCATACTAATATGATGTTGTGGGTGGTAGGGAAGAGAGGCTGGGGTGTGATGTGGGTGGAGAATCAAACAGACAGTCTGTTGAATTCCCCCCATGTTTGGTTTGTTTTCACACCAAATCTCACTCCACTCTGCCCAACCCTTCCCCTCCCCTCCCCTTTGATGCAAGCAAGTTTGAACCAAGCCAGTTTGGAACATTCCTGTGCAAAACAGAACCCAGAACAAGGACACACTTTTATCTGAAGCTTCTGAGAGCTTTCTGCAAAAGCTGGGATCATCTCTGTGCTGGCGCTTGTGGGAAATCCCAAACACCTTGATTCTAGAGGTCGAATAATTTCAGACTGGTTTTGAACTAGCCATTTGCCTGAACTTTGTCATTATGGCCACTAGGAAACTGTGCACAGACATCATTGAAAACTGAATGAGAATTGCCTTTTTTTTCTTTTCCATGTTCTTTTTATATGGGTTATTGATATGCAGCAAATGGCTTCCTTTGGTAAATACTTGCATTTAGTTTCTTTTTAAAATGTCTGATTTTTAAAAATTTTAAGCTAGATTTATAGAAGCTCAACATTACAGACTCCATATATGTCAAAAGCCTTGCTTGTGATTGCTGCTCTTTAACAGAAATCTCCCTTTATTTTATCTCCCTGCATTTCTTCTCAGAGCACACGACTTCCTCTTCAGTGTCTAAGAAACCCAGACTAGATCAGATTCCTGCAGCTAACCTGGATGCAGATGATCCTTTGACTGATGTATGTGTTTTTGGCTCCTGGGGGAACAATACAGAGGGTACGGGGAAGAGGTCTGGTATCCCAGTTGAAGCCTTTACCAAAGATGCCTTCACATTTCAGACTTCTGCTGTTTGAGGCTGTTGCTATAACCTATTCAGAGACCTTTGAGTATATGGTGGGGTAAAAATGCAGACAGACAAACAGACAGACAGACAGACAGATAGATCAGCAGATCAGGGTGGAGTGGGCAACAGCTCCCACTATGTTCTCTAGTTGCCATGATGGATTCTGCTCTAAGTGCAAATCCCCTGTTTTTAACGGCTATTTTCCCTGTCCAGTTCTGATCACCTGCACACTTTCTACACTTGTCTGGTTTTAAAAATACATATCATAATGGAGGCTACTTCTTGTTGCATCCTTCACATAACAGGTCCAGCCTATACAATGCCTAGGGCCAGGCAATGTGCAGGTAAGCACCACAGAAACTGAGCAGAGAGCTCACCTGCATTGTTCTCCACATGGTAGCTACCATTTCTACTGTCTTTGTAAGCAAACCCGCATTACACTTGAGCACAACATCATCACACAGGTGCAGAGGGGCTTAACATGGCTCTGCCCACATAGGTGGCAATAAGACCGCGTAGGTGACTTCCCTGCTCCGTTTCCATGGGGCTCATCTTTGCAACACCTGGCTCTAAGCACTGTAAAGAAGCTGGATTTGTTGTGTGATGCACACAGCAGTCCTAAGCCCCTCTACTCATTCTGATCACATCAGACAGGTTCAGCACAACTCTGCTTTTCTGAAAAGCAGTGATCCTCTTTGGCCCCAAAAGGTGAAGCCATTCACACTGCTTGTTTTTAATTAGCAGTTCAATGGTTCTGCTTAACAAAAGGCTCTTTTGCACTGTGGTTAGTAGTATGGGCGGAGGACCTACTCACACTGCATGAAGCCTTCTCTTTACCAGGATTGGCTCTGCACATGCTGGAGTTCCCCTCCACGCATATAGGTGTGGAGCAGTTAAAACCTCTGCATGCCTATACTAGTGGCAGGGCTATTTAAGCTATGCACACTCCTTCTGCATCTGTTCCTGCTGGAAGACGTCCACGGGGAGCACGTGACCAGCAGCACAGGTGCAACTGCACGCTTCATCCCCAGGGCTCCATGATGGCTGTTTTAAGGGTGTCCATTGGCACATGGTTAGTACTTATTTAAATGCTGACTAAGTTGTGAATGCTTTGGGTGTCCACAGATGCTTAGGGAGCTGGGCTCTTTATCGGGGAACGCCGGGTTTGACTTTGCCCTCCCCCACGAAGCCAGCTGGATGATCTTGGGCTAGTCACAGCTTTCCTCTGAGTGCTCACAGGCCCACCTACCTCACAGAGTGGCTGTTGTGGGAAGAAGAACGGAAAGGTTTGTCAGCCGCTTAGAGTCCCCTTAAATGGGTGAGAAAAGTGGGCTAGAAAAGCCACCTTTTCCTCTTCTAGCAATTTGCTTCCCAGTGATAGGGGACCAAATGCAAATTCACCCAGAGCTCTGCTTCCCTAGATTGTAAAGTACTGTAGCGAAGGGGGTGTTTTTTCTGATTCCTGGCTCCTTGAGGATGGCAGGCTGTTCCGTGTTCTCCACTATTCAAAAGGATGCACAAACCGTCTAGAGACAGAATTTAGTGGTTTATCCCTTCTCCATTCCACTCACTGGAGACGTATTATCCCTTCTCGATTCCACTCACTGAAATATCCTTGGGTGAAAACACCTTGCATCAGCGAGGGGCATTGAAGTTGACTGTTTTTCTTCTCTGCAGGAGGAAGATGAAGATGACGACTACGATGAAGAGAGCGATGATGACACGGCCGCTCTGTTAGCAGAATTAGAAAAGATAAAAAAGGAGCGGGCGGAAGAACAGGCCCGAAAGGTACAGGCACCATTTAACTTTTGTCATTGAATACTAAACCTTCACTAGTGGCAGATCACTGGGCCAGTGAGCATCGAGCGCCGGCAGTTTGCATCAGGAGTAGGCGGAGGAGAACCCCCGGCCTTCCTCCAAAATCCTTTCACCCGAAAGTTAAATAAGCAGGCACGCATATGGTTTAGCTCCAAAACGGGGCCTTCTTGCACAGATATGGATGTAGAATTGTAGAATTGAGGGCTTGGGAGGGACCACAAGAACCCTCTAACCCATCCCTCTGCAATATTTTTTCAGGAATGCAGGTTACATAATAGCTGAGAAGTTGCACTCCGTTTTGTCCTTGAAATCCTTCAGAGATGACGAGCCCACAATCTCCATAACTATTTAGAACTAAGACCTACCCCAGTTCAGATGCTGAGAAGGGCAGAATACTTCCATTCACTTATTTGTATATTGTAATGTATTGTTGTGGTTCAGCCATGGGGCATTTCTGCACTTGGCTTCCTATCAGTTGGATGGGAAGAGTGCAGAAGAGATTAACGAGTACTGGCATCTGCACTATGGAATGTAGTACACTGCAACCTAGCCCTCACGAGTCCAGATACCCACCTCCCTCTGGTTGCGCATCCAATCCCTGCCAGAGCACCGCCATTTTGACTGCGGTGTCCTGCACACGTGCGCCATTGCTATGGTGACAGTGACACTTCATACACATGCAGTTGCATCGGGTCATCTGAGATGGCAGCATGTTTGCATGGCACCTTAAATGACGCATCACAGCAGAAATGGTGCAAATGGTCACTTTGTTGTGACAGGTAAGTTTGTTGTGAGCCATTGATTAACATCATGGCCAGAGGCACCTGGGAAACTGAACACAGAGACGGGGAGAGAACACTAGTGAGTATTTTCTTTAACTCGTGGTTGACCTGACAGTCACCTTCTTCTGCTCCTTCCCATTAGATATACAGACATGGGGAATGAAAGTTCTTACAATCCATCTCCTCTTTGGGTAGTTCAAATTCATCAAACTGAAATTTAGCATATCCCAAGAACCTAACAGATTAGATTGTTGCAATGCACTCTACATGGGGCTGCCCTTGAAGATGGTTTGGAAGCTGCAGCTGGTCCAGAATGCAGCTGCTAGGTTGCTGACTGGGACAGCTGGTTGGACGCCTATCATGCCGGTCTTAAAAGAGTTCCATTGGCTGCCAGTTCACTATTGAGCCCAATTCTAGGTGTTAACTTTGACTTGTAAGGCCCTTGGACCCCAAATATCTAAAGAAACACCTTCTTCCATATCGACCTGCCTGTGCCTTAAGATCTGGAGGGGAGGCCCCCTTGGTTGTCCAACCACCTTCAGTAGTAAAAGGGGTGGGCACCCGGGAGAGGGCCTTCTCGGTGATGGCCCCTAGCCTATGGAATAGTTCCCCCTTGAGGTACGTCAGGCCCCTTCACTGCATATGCTTAGGAGGGCAGTGAAGATACACCTCTCTGCCCTGGCCTTTGGCTAAATGGGAATATACTGTCTCTTCACACTTCAGAGACACTGTTACTATTTTCATATATACTGCTGTTTTAATATGTATGTCCAATATTTAATGTTGTTATTTGCCCTGAAACCTTTGGGTATAAGTCAGGATAGAAGTACAAATAATAAATAAATAACCCTAGTAAATACTGAGGGACTTTTGTACATCCTGTATGATTCTGCTAGCAGCTACAGGGAATCATGTTCAGCAAATGACCATGTGGTGTCATCAGAGATCATCAGAAGCTCTTGAGGGCATAAAAGCCCATTTAGCCCACTCTCACTCCATGGTAATTTTAAACCCATGCCAGGCTGGCTGCTACTTTCTCCATTTGGCGTTATATCTTAGCCATGGCTACCTAAAATTGCTTCAGGAAGGCCTGGCAAAAGACCAAACCTGGGACTTTGTCAACACTCGGAGCCTGCATTTTGTCGGTGATCTGAGCTGCTCGAAAAATCCTGTTTGCCCTCAGTCTTTTTTTATTCATAATCTCTGTCTTAGATCAGAAACTGGTTTGATGTGGCAAGGAGCCGCACGCAGGCCAGTTAATGCACTGGGAAGGGTATGTAAAGAACATCGTTGCATAGAAAAGAAACAACAGAAGATAGGGTGTGGCTTTACGCATAATGCAGCCCTTGGGGTGTCTGGTTCAGTATTGTATACACAGATGAGCAATACCTGGTCAGAATTCCAAGTAGATGTGTTTCCCAGCCCACATCAGGGATATCTACATGTATGCATCTATAACTGGAATATCTCTTATGAGATGTAGATACATCTTTTGTACACAGCCTAGAAATATCTGCTTTTCTGAGTCATCTCTCATCCAGGAAATTGGCAAACAGTTTTTCAGGCTATTTATATTCAGGACTTTAAAAAAGGAGTGTTTGCATGCAAGGTATCAGTGTGATGGTATAGATTATCATGTTTTCTGTGTCATGGCGCAGCCGTGGCTATATTCAGTTCAATGATAGAACTGTTATTTAAAATATTTATCATATTTTGTACCTTATCGGATGCACCAGTAAATTGGCAAGGAATAGTTAGGAAAAATATTTTTTTAAAAAAAAAGATGGGATGATTTTAGGAGAATTGTTTTGAGGGGAAAAAGATTCTTATATGGCAAAAAAATATAGTAAATGTGTTTTGGGCAGTTTTGTATGCAAAAGATATTATCACTGCTGCGTTTTTTTAAAGGTATACAACCAACTGAAATCTAAACGACAACAATAGTCAAAACATTCACTAAAGCAGATTACAAATGCATTAATAAAACCAGAACCATCAGAAACTGAGTTGATCATTTCACACCTGGGACCTTTTTGCACCTTGTCTCCAGTCTCTGGGAGGCAAAGAGCTGGATGCTTTAGGTGTCTGCTCTGGAGGACACCCAAAGCATTTGAAAGTTGGACTTGGGACCTTTCTGCACTTGGCCTTATTCTGAAATATATCCCAGAATAGAGGCCTGCTGTCTGCATGCAAGTGCAGGGTATAGTAGGTCCCAGGCATCAGCATGTGGACAACAAACATCTATCCTGAGATATATCTCAGAATAAGACCAAGTGCAGAAAGGGCAGTGCAGTACTTTAGAGTACGCCACACCAATACTGCTTAGGGGATGTGGCAGCATGCATGGAGCTGTTTTTAGTGAAGGAACGGCTCCACAACATGCAGATGGACCGTCTGGGAGCATCCCTGGTCTTTACTCCTGTGGTAAGTGTGAATTCTCCAGCCTGGAGCTGGAAAACCGTTTTACATGAACAGTTCAGTTTTCTCTTGGCATATGAAGAATAAATGTTTTACCTCGTGCCCTGACCCATGATGCCTTGCTTACAGTTGGGTTTGCGTTCGTAGGAAACAGATTGCTGGAGGACCTTGGCTAAGACAAAAACATAGGAGCTTTAATTTGAAGATCGACTCCTCATGGTTTGGACTCATTGCTTGTTATTTAGGCAGAGAAGTGAAGCCAAAACCTCGAACCAGTTTCTGGCACATGGTTATTTTCAGAAATGAGAGCCACTGTTTTAGTTTCAAAATTGGAACCACAGAAATTTATTTTTCCCCCTGTAAATATAGATAAACAAGAAGTAATAGCCACAAATTGCCAAACATTCCACAAATTGGCTTCATGGAAACCGGGGCCCAATCTTTTCTTTTCTTTCCAGGAACAAGAACAGAAGGCAGAAGAGGAGAGGATAAGGATGGAAAATATTTTGAGCGGTAATCCACTGCTGAATCTTACTGGTCCAGTACAGCCTCAGGCGAATTTCAAAGTGAAGCGGAGGTATGGAGATGTTTGTTAGTTTATTTAGGAACAGGGGTAAAATGAAGGTCTCAAGGCAAGTAACAATAAACTCATGATAAAAACACGTTTAAAAAATATGACTAAAACATTGCAAATGTGAAGGGTACAATTTATGGAAATGGGCTGCCAAAGAATATGCAAGTAAGAACATAAGAACATAAGAGAAGCCCTGCTGGATTAGGCCACAGCCTATCTAGTCCAGCATCCCATTGCACATGGTGCCCACCAAATGCTCCTGGGCATCTCAAACAGAGACAAGGACAAACCTTTTCCTGCTCTAAAATCCCAGCAAATGGCCTTAGAAGCGTCCTGATTTCCCCCCAGCCGGAAAGGTGTACCTAGGCATTCATTCTAGTAGCCGTTGATACATCTGTCATCAATAAATTTATCTAACCCTATCTTAACACAGGTTGGGAACCAGTGCTTTAAAAAAGAATCTCATGATTGATACTTGTGAAATTTTATAGGGATCTTCTGCCAACTCCAGAACACAGAGAGAGAGAGAGAGAGAGATCAGAATAATTTCTAGTCTTGAGTGGTTAAAGAGTGAATGTCAGATTGATGTTTCACACTTCCGGTGGTACTTCTACAATGCCCAACAACTGGACCTGGTCGGAACAGTTTTCTCTCTGTTCTTCAACCAGCCTAATGCAAAAAGTTTAGTTACATCCCTTATTTTATATTCCTAAATCGGTACAAAGGAAAGCATGTAGACTGAGTTGCACTCCCTTTAACACTCTGCCTGGATTTGAGAGCAGTAGACATGTTCACTTTTGACAAGCTTCAGCTACTAGACGTAGAATCAACAGCCCAGTCTTTTCCCACCAGATCAGCCTCTGGGACAGTTCTCGGTGGGTCCTGCTTGTGGAATTATGGGGCAGTATTTGCGGAGGGGCCATACTCATTTGAAGGCTTTAAAAAGTTAGCAGAGTTCTCTCTTTGACTAGTTCCTTGTCACTTTTAAATATATGGCTACTGATTGAGTAGTTGCATACTGAGAGGAGAGGAGAGGAGGAGAAGCTGTCCTGTTAGGGAAGGAGGGGGTTATATTTTTAATTATGTTTTAATATTTGATATGTTTCATTCTTACTGTAACCCACCCTGGGACCATTTTGTGAAGTGCAGGATATACATTTCTTAAAATAAATAGATGACTGGAAGTTGTCCACAGAACCTGGGGCCTTCCTACACTTTGCATGGTAGTTGGCTTCCAGTGCACTCCCAGATGAAGCATCTGCACTGGAAGAAGCTGGTTCCAACTGGGAAACTGCCCTTTCCGTGCAGGAGTGCACTGGATTGGTGCTGGGCACATCAGATAACCCAGAACATGAGCACATGTGCACGTCATGTCACTGTTATCTTGGTGTCTGTACACGCCCACTGGTGCCAGCATCCAGGCTGAAGATGGCGGTGCCCGGACATGCATCCGCACCTAAAGTAAGTCTGCAGATGCATGCAGGGAGGGAATGCTGGTACATGCAAGGGCAAGTTCACCTTTCCCATCCACCGGATGGGACAGGAAGTGTGAATTTGCCCTGGAAATGAGGAGAAGGCCAAATCTTTAGGCTTGAGTGGTCTCTGACCTCCCTCAGGATGAGGCAGCAAAGGTGACCCCTCTAGCCCAACATTATCTATGGCTTCTACTCACTTGGGACTGGCCCATAAGACATTCCGGTCACACGGAAGTAATCCTTCCAGTTGATGGCATCAGGTTGAGCTACTGAGCCTATATTTCCTGCAAAATGAGCACGTATCAAAACACTTTGGCATGGTTTAAGCTTTGTCCAGACAGCACTTGCTTATCTATGTTATTTGGATCATCTGGAGTAAAGCACATCCACATACATTTTATTCTGGATTATCCATGCTTTATTCTGGATTATCCAGTTAATACAGATTAAGTAAGCACTGTCTGGGTGATGCTTTAATCGCTCTTGCCTTCTGCTTTCTCACATTTTTGGTTTACTTGCTGTTATTCACCTGTTTTACTTTCTCTTCTTTTCCCCGCCTCCCTGTTCCTGGGATTTAGATGGGACGATGATGTGGTCTTCAAGAACTGCGCAAAGGGAGTAGACGAGACTAAGAAGGACAAGCGATTTGTCAATGACACCTTGAGATCCGAATTTCACAAAAAGTTCATGGAAAAATACATCAAATAGTTTTCTTTTTCTATTGGTTGCTTTTTAAATGTGCTGTGTTGCTAAAAGACTAAGTGAGCCAGTCCTTGTACCCTCCTTCTGAAGATAAAATGGAATACCAGATTGCCTGTATCTTTTTAACATAGCCCTGCATCAGGAATGTTTAGTTTCTGCTCATATCGCTATGGATTTTCCTTTAATGACCTTCCTGTAAATGTTTTTGAAAAATGGTTTGCAATAAATCTTCAACTCTTCAGGGTGTGTTTTTATTCAATCTACTGCTAGCAATGTATGCCTTCTAGAAGAGATGCAGTGTAGCAATCCCCAGGCTGCACAGCTTTCCCCTGGCTTCCCCTCCTTGCAGCCCCCACCTCAATTCTCAAGCCTTAGAGTAAAAGGAGCAACAATTTTCCTTTCTATAGACTTGCAGTACATGCTCAGTGCCACCAGGGCACTGAATTCTTTCCACTCTGTGCAGCTGCCCTTAGGTATAATGGAGTCTGCAAGCACATTGTTTTAAAAGGGCAACTCTTCCTGTTTTGAGGATTTTCCTCGCATTTGACCACAGGATGTGACATCAGAAGGACCTCTAACCCGGAAGACAGCAGTTTTCCTCCAATCACCTACCCTGTTGTTTTGATGTCATTTCCCCCACACCCCTTTGGATGACTATAAAATGCCGGGGAGAATTAAAAACAAGATCTTTCCACCTGGTATCTATCTCCAGCCTCTTCATTTTAGCTTTATCCCATTTTTTTATCTACTAGGGTCAGCCATTAACATGTGGCTGATCCCCAGGACTCGTGCTGGTCGGGTAGTCTTGGCATAATCTGTTGCAACACCCAGCATATCGCAGCAGCCCTCAAGCTGCTGCCACAACCAGAGCAACCTCTGCTGCTTCCCCCTGCTTCCCAGAGCCCACAGATTGGTTGCAGAGCTAGACTGCAACAATTCAGGTGCAAATTTCTGGTTGCCACACCTCAGAAGAGAGACTGTGGAACTGGAAAAAGTGTAGAAAAGGGCAACCAGAATGATCAAGGGGCTGGAACATCTCCCATACAAAATTGGGTTGCAATGTCTAGGACTATTAAGTGGTGACCTGAGGCCAATTCTCACTTGGCTGCACAGTTTGCAATAGGTTTACATCTGGGCAGGTTCATCTGCACTTGCAGGAGGCGTTTACAGTGACTATAGGAACAAACTGTTGGTCTTACCAGCCTCAGGAAAAAAAAAAAACCTTGCCTCAGTAGAAGGGAAGGGATGATGTGTTTCTTTTCCTTGTCATATTTTGTCTTCTTAACACATATAAATTTCTCTGAGAAGACTGAGCCAAAAAAGAAAAGAAAACTTGTTCTTGATGGAAAATCATGCCGGGAGGAAATGGTGAGGAAGATCATCTTATTACTGAGGTCTCTTCATTCTGCCGTCATTACAAACACTGGACTTTTTATTTAATTCATCAGTATCCTTTTCGGTGTGGTTTTTATCACAAGCATAGCTACTGCATAAGCTTTCTATCACAATTAATATAGTGCATGGTAATCCTTCTCACCGATTTTTTTTCTGTTTCTAATCCTATTCCGTTCCCCCTCTTCATTAATGTGAAAAAAAAGACAGCTGTCTAGGCTTTTGTCTGAGACTATAATCTGCTTTTATCTTCTGGACACCTTCTTGTTATCTTCTTGTTTCTTCTTGCATTCTGGCTATGATCTGGCATAGCAAAACAAAACATTCACACACCAGTCTGCCCCTCCCGACAATCCTGAACTTTCTGTGCTAGAAAAGGTGGATTAGAGAAGAGTTGGGAACGTGAGGATCACACACGGTCTCTCTGAGGCACCCTTGTTATGTCTGAACACCACCTCTGTGTTGTTCTTTGCTGCTGAGGTTTCATTCACATGGAAGAACTGTCAGAACTGCTATAAAGTGTGCCAGTTGGGTCTTGTGGTTAGAGTGCCGGACTCACATCTCTCAGTCTCTGGGTCTGATTCTGCACTCCTCCATGAAGAAGAAGAAGAGTTGGATTTTCTACTCCACTTTTCTCACCCATTTAAGGGGACTCAAAGTGGCTGACAAGCCTTCTGTTCTTCTCCCCACAACAGACACCCTGTGAGGTAGGTGGGGCTGTGAGAGCTCAGAAGAGAGCTGTGGCTAGCCCAGTGATGGCCAACCTATGACACGTGTGTCACAGGTGACAGGCCAAGCCCTTTTGGGTGACACACATGGTCACCCTGGCACCTGGGCGTGTAGTGTTTGCTTGTTCTTGAAGTGTACAAAATACCAACTGAAGATTTAGCAAATGAAATTCAGCAACAAAAGTCACTAATGTAAAGAATTATTTGTTTTTGCTTTTAATAAAAAAGTTATATTTTTGAAATATGTATTTTATTAGAGCTACAAATATCACAAAATTATGGATATTTCTAGATGTGACACAGCACCCGAGTTAAGCTAGGTTTTCTTGTGAATTTTGACACATCGAGCTCAAATGGTTCATTATCACTGGACTAGCCCAAGGTCACCCAGCTGGCTTTGTGCAGGAGTGCAGAATCAAAGCCGGTATTCCCAGATAGAGTCCAGCTCCTTAACCACTAGACCAATCCGGCTCACAGACAAGCAGGCAAAGCAAGCAGAGAAAGGAGCAGCCCTGGGTCAAAGCAGGATGCTTCCACAACAATATTCAGTCACAAATGGGTCAAAAGAAGGAAGAATAATTACAGCCTTCAAGCTATAAGCAAATACGACCAACCCTTTCAAATATTATTTTCCATCTCTGTATGTTTTGGCAACTGAGCCCCTTCATTCATCACGCTGGCTTGCTGGCTCTGGTTCTGCCTGGGAAATTTCCAGGGGAAAAGCTCTTTCTTAGAAACGCTATATGATGAGGCTGTGTGTTTCCATCTGGAAAGCAGCTTGCATTTTTCTCATGGACTTTTGAGTCAAAACTGCAAATCCCAAAGGCAGCTTCCATTCTGACCCCTGCTGTTACTGCAAACCAGATCAAGAGACACTATTGGGAAGGAAACCAAAAACAAACACACAGAGAAAATCCTCTCTAATTAAAAGCAAACTTGGAAGCTTCTGGCAGTATTTCACCCATTTTATTAAGCCGAGGGAAGAAGCATTCTTTTCAATAAACCTCAACAAGAGGGAATAATGGTGAGATGAAGTTCAGCCAGGACCTTTCCGCACTTGGCTCACTAGTCGCCATGGGCAAAGCTCCAAGATGGCGCATCTGCACTTGAAGGAGCTGTTTCCTACCCAGACTACAAGTGGTGCACATTGACCTTGGAACACGCATGCACTTACCTCAACCTGTGCCAGAGCTGGTAAGGCCCATCCGCACTTCCCATGGTGCTTCAACTTCACATGCCGTGCTGCGCCAGCAAACTGAAGCTGACGGCACCAGTGTACGCACGCCACCATCAATACTGGGGAAGGAAGATGGCAGTGCCCAGACACCATCTCCACTCGAGGTGAGTATCCAGATGTGTGTGGGGAGGGGTCATGGGCACTAAGCATCCGCCAGTCCGGATGCTTAGTGCAGGCACAATTATGTGCTGCATTGTCAAGGTCGCCCCAGCAATTGTCATGCCTCGTGTCCTCTCTGACTCCTCAGAGGAAGGCCCCACTCCTGCCAGCCAAAGCGAGGGAGGTGCACCTCAGGGGCCAAAAGTGGAAACTGCTGCTGTCACCCAAAATGGGGATAGTTGGGACTCAGACGATACGCAACGCCCTGAGCCGAGTTCTCTCCAGAGAGAACGACAGCAGCTGTGCCGGTCGGCTCGCCTCCATGCGAAACAGCTGTGTCACCAGGGGCATGACTCTCCGAGTCCTCCTTAAGAAACGCCCAATTCTGTACTCGCTCTTGCAAACAAAGAATCTCCTTGGCAACCCCCGACGCGTGTGGACCCTGACTGACTTCCCGAATTCATGATGACTCTCTGGAATCCCGACTCCCGGCCTGTTTGACTCCACGTACCCTATGTCCCCAAGAACTCTGGTAACTGGCTTGGCGTTTCACCGTCACTAGCTGGGCGCATGCATGTGCTAGTGCTTTGCCGTTACTGCCTGTTCTGGATGTGACAGCAATGCCACCACACAGGTGTGCTGGCACTGTTACTAAGGCTCTGCGATGGCCGCCATAAAAGTGGCCATTTGCACTAGCCAGCAGTTAGTAAAGTACTGGCTAAGTTACAAATGTCTTACAAATGTTTTAGGTGCATTCTAGCCCTTTGCCTTCCAGTGAAAGGGGGCTAAGTACAAATCCACCCATATATTCAAGCAGATTTGACCATAAAAACACTGTAAATCCCCACTGGATCCAACCTGTGGCTCATGTAGCCTAGTAATTTGCTCTCGCAGTGGCCAAACAGTTACACAAGGAAGCCCATCAGGAGGAGAAAAGCACACAGCTCCCTTAGTTGCCATCTCCCAGCTAGTGGCCATAGAAGGCATTTCACCTTCTACTGCCATCAGGGCTAAGAAAGCATTGGTAGCCTTGATTTCCTTGAATTGGAAATCAAACCTCTTTTTTGAAGCCACCCAAGCAGGTAGGCAAACATCCCATCTCATGATTTTGTTGGGTACCACTGAGTTGTGGTGGACTCCTGGCTGACTGCATGGGCACCTCCATGGGCACTTCTATGCAGTTTTCTTGGCAGGGATACAGAAGTGGTTTGCTGTTGCCTACTTACAAGGAGAGGCTCTCTTAGGCACACAAAGCCCATGTTTTCCATGCAGAAATTCCAGCTGAAGTTGGCAGTTCAAGCATCCTGGCTGCAGAAACCTGAGTTGGAATGTAGACATTCAAGGAGGGTTTGATTTAACATTGTCTAGCTGTCTGGGAGTAAATCAGAGGCCTGTTTGCACTTGGCTGTATTTTAGAATATCTCAGGAGAGAAGTCTGTTGTCTGCATGCTACTGCTGTAGCCTGCACTAGCATGTGGATAGCAGGCCCCTATTCTGGGATGTATTCCAGAATAAAGCCAAGTGCCAACAGGCTGGCCTTGTTCATGTATGTGGTTTCTATTACTTGCCTTTTACTGGCACACTTTCCTTGCTTCTGATTTCATGATTCAAACTGCGGATTCAAGTATTTCTGTTGATGTAGGAATAGTGTATGGCAAGTGTGGTCACATCCAATGCAGCAGTAGAGGAATGCTGGATAATTCCAAGTCCATTCTAGGAATCAGAGATGGTTCTAAGGATGCTTTTAAAAACTGCAATGGGCTAACAAGGAAGATAAAGAAAGCAAGACAGAGGTCCTTTTCACATGTAGGCGATCAGGACAGCCGCACATGTTCTAGGATGCATTACGCAAATGCTGAGGTGGCGCCGCCATCCCAGAATGCGCATGTCTGTCTTGATCCCCTGTAGCTGTGGAGCAGTAAAGGCCCAGAGTAGTTCCATGTGCAACTGCTGCATGTGGGTGTGGGCAGAGCGACTGTGTCTGCACAAATGCACACCATTTGTGATCGTCATAGTAACTGCCTGGCGTCACAGCTGTTGCTATGGTGACCTGGATCATCTGCACTGTGAGGGCTGCTAGTTAAGTTTGGGAAGGTACCAGCACTTTTGGTGTGAACACCGGTCATCATCCCACTGCAGTTAAGTGCAAAAAGACCCAAATTTGGACCCTGGTGGCGCTTTTGACACAGTTCATATTTCATAACTAGTGCATTAATTGGTAGCATTCCTTCTTGAGAATGTTTGCATGTTAAATCAAAGGCTTAACAGAACATTGCAATTTGCTGGTTATCCTTCATTGACCTGTTCCGGCTCAGGAGAATTGTACTACTGGCACAAGCACCACCCACCCCTCGCCGCGATTGGCCACTGTCTCCACTGCTCAAATGTGATGTTCCGTGTGTGAAGGCAGGGCATTAGGAATGTGCACAAATGGGGGGGGGGGTTGCATTTGATTCGTATCCCATTGAACGTACAAAAATTTGTATTCTTCGAACAGATCCCCTTCAAATGTGGTAGGATTCTAGTTGATACGAATGTATTCATATGGATTCATATGAATATCCAATAAGAATACATACGTATTTGGTACGTATCCACTCTGAAAGCCCCAACTCCACCCTGAATCAACTTTGAATCCATGTCAAATGCACTCTGGATCCGTTGCAGATGTGACTGGTATATCCACTTTCCTACTGTTACTTTTGTCACATTCGATTTGTCACATTCGATTTGTATATGAATGTCCAAATTTGTCTGAATATCAAATGTTACAACTATTCATGCACATCCCTACAGGGGGTACTTTTCCATTCTTCTGTTTCTGCTTCCAAAGAGGAACGTTGAAGCTCCTGTTGGGAACAATGGGAACCTCTGTAACCAATCTCCGAAGCTCATACAAGCTTCAAGATGGGGTTGCAGTGGGGTAAACAATAACTTAGACTGGAACAGGTCCGCCTACTGAACCTATCCAGGGAGCCCGCGGATGCTTCAGGGCCATAATGGTGATTTCCACATGTGGTCTGGCAATTGTCACGTCCTGGTATGCAATGTAAGGTCCTCTCACTGGAAGAATTTGGGAGGTTCCTCACTGTGTGACTAGGCACACCATGTGGAGGCTGACCTCTACCTGAATTGCTCAGTCATGTCCACTTTGCTTCAGTTCCATCCAGACAGGTAACAAAAGTTTTCCAGCCTCTGAAATTGCAGGTTAGGGGAATTTTGGCAGTGTGCTACCAAAGACCCATTTCTAGGGCTTTTTCCAGAGTCCAGTGAAATGGAGCACTTTAAAGTGGTCTCCTGTTGGAACCCTCCTGGTCAGGGGAGCTTCAAATGAAAGAACCATGAAGCTCTGACAGGTGAATACTGGGTCACCAGGTGGCAGCAAGCAGAGCCCAAATGGACTTTGTGGAGGCTGACTTTATGTCCATCTTCTATCTCTACAAATTAATAAAATAAAATAAAAGATGAATGTCATCTGGCATGTCTCTCTGACTGAGATTTTTTTTTTTTTTTTACTGCTGAGCAAGAGATGAAGCTGATATTTTTCTGGTTTGCTCCAAACACATGGTTTTCATCAACCGCAGTTGACCTGGGCCTCAGAAACCCAGTAATTTCACTCAAGGTCCAAGTCATTCTTCATATATAAAAGAGAAGAAAACAGCAGACATATGTGCACAATGCATTTAAGGCGCTAGCCATGATTGAAAGTCTACATAAAAACCAACCAGCAGCCAAAAATCTGGGCTTCAGAAAATAATTAAGAACCATCAGGGAAAATCCTAAGAAGAAACTTAAAAGAATTATGTTTTTTTAAAAAAGTTACCAGTTGCCGATCACAGAACAGATACTAAACATAAATAGCTGTGCAAAATAAATAGCCTTTTCATGCTTAATGTATGTGGAACAGGGACCCAAAGAAGTTAAGATCAGGGCCAAAGGCTGGCATTAACAATGTGGCCCCTATCTGTTGTGAATATTCCCGCCTCGCCACAGCAACGCCCATGCACACCAGGCTGTTGCTATAGTGATCATCAGGCAATGTGGCATGTGACCGTGCAATCACACTCTATTGTGCAACCACCTTGAAGCCTTCACACAGAAATTGGTGTGAAAGGCTGTGTCTGGAGCTGTACAGTTGAACCTCTATATCTATTGATCTGGTAAGCACAGTTTCAGTTTCCCACGGTGACCGGATCAGCCTCCCCTCCCCCCCTGCCAGTGCCATTAGGGCTACCTGAAGCTTCTTGGAGGCCTGGGACAGGCAGGAAATTGTGGGACATGATGCTAGATTTCCCACCACTCTTGTGAAATCCTACGGAGAAATCAAGCAAGATTTCACAGGAATGATGGGAAATTAAGCAAGAGTTCCCATCATTCCTGTGAATCTTGCAGGATTTCACAGGAATAAAGGGAAATTGAGTGCATTTCCCTGCATTTGAATTATCTTCATTGTTTTTATTAACCATGGTAAAACCCAGAATGTATCCCTGACAGATACAGAGGTCCAGCTGTACCTAGGAGAGTCACCAGCACTCCTAGTATAGCTGTGAAGCACTTTCTTTTTACTGCTGCACAACTATCAAAGATTGAGTAATTGTACTTACATGAAGTCTTCATTTTTGACAGGGTCAAGAAGTTGGTTCACATAGGGTTAATCTCTGCCTGCCCTGTCCTGTGACCAAGAGGTGGAGCTTTTTAGCCCCTAGTATATAAGCCCATGCCCCTCAGAAAACAACCAGTTCATCTCGATCATAAGTTTATTGAATATTAGACATGCAACATAAAAACAACCAAAACGCAAGTCAAAAATGAAGACTTCACCTATGTACAATTACTCATTTTCCAATGGGGTCAGCTTCAGTTGATTCACATAGGGACATACCAAAGCTTCATGTCCCATGGGTGGGTCAATAAAAAAAACTGTAATACTGTATTATGTATCATTGAAAATTACAAGGCACACTGCAAAACCCTTCAGCCGAAAGCCACATCAGCTAATCGGTACTGATCCAACTTGTAATGTCTTGTAAAAGTGGAAGGTGTGGTCCATACTGTGACCAACAAATCTCCTGCAGTGACGCCTCCTTGGCATAGGCAGCTGTAGTTGCTGCACTACAACTGGAATGAGCCCAAATTTTCCCAGGCACTCTAACATGTTTTGTTTGATAGGCTAATAAAATGCATGAGAGTGGTGTCACTCCCATTCCAGGGATGCCAGTTGTTTGGAGATGATGTCATTAAGGATTTCCTGATTGAATCAAAGAGTAAGAAGATGATCTTACCATCAGCTCCTGCTGCATCAAGTACATCAAGAGGCAGAGATTGCAGATCACACACTAGAGACGATCCTTCTCTAGGCTCTTTCCAGCAGCCTTCTTCTCAGACATCTGCTCACTCACAGAGGGCCAGAGGATCCTATCATCATTCTTTTCATCCTGCAAAACACCACTCCTTCTCCTCATGACTGTACCTTGGAGCAAGCTCCAATTGTGGGGAGGCTCCAGCTGTTTCAAGATGTTTGGGTTAAAGATGTTATGGATCCCTGGGTTTTGTCTGTAGTTTCCCAGGGATGTTCAGTGGGGATGCAATTTATCCCTAGGGGCCATATTTTTAAAACAAAGGTTCCGTCAAACTTGGCCAAGAGAAAGGCATTGTTTTCAGAGGTTGCTGAGTTGTTAAACATGGTGGCAATCAAGCCAGTACCAGAGGCCCAAATAGGCTCTGGGGTTTATTGTAACTTGTTTCTAGTTCCCAGAAAAGGGGGTTCTTGGCATACTATATTAGACCTGAAGTTTCTTAATAAATTTATGGCAAAGAGAAGGTTCAAGATAGCTCAGATGGCCCTTTGCCAGAACCTACCTAGTGAGATCGGGAGGTATTGCACAGTCCTGCCACTTCCTGCAAGAGAAGGAGAGAGAACTACAGCTTCCTTCCCCCACCATCTGTTCAAGGTTCCACACAACACAACACTCACTGGAGTGAGTGAGGACACAGCATCCAGGAGCAAGTAGTCACTTCCAGAAGCTTATGGACTGCTGGATGGCTCTGGGGGAGCTTGAAGAAACTTCTGGTAAGTTGCCGCACAGTATGTATGCAAGCACTTAAATGGGAGTGCAGTAATTAATTAGAGCCAACATGGATTTGTAATAAACAGTTCATGCCAGACTAATCTAATATCCTTTTATGACAAAGTCACTGGATGGGTTGATCAAAGAAATACTGTAGACGTAGTGCATCTTGACTTCAGCAAAGCATTTGACACAGTGTCTCATACCATACTTATTTAAAAATTGATCAAATATGGAGGCCTATTCGCACTTGGCCTTTTTCTGGAGCATATCTCAGGATAGGGGTCTGTGGTCCTCATGCTAATGCAGACCCTGGCAGACCTCACTTTGGGCCTGCTGAAGCCTGCACTAGCATATGGACAGCAAGTCCCTATTCCAGGATATATTCCAGAGTAAAGCCAAGTGCGAATAGGCCCCGGGATAGACAGGACAACTGTTGGGTGGATTCGTAGCTGGCTTAGTGATCGTGCTCAAAGAATGGTTATAAATAGCTTCACATTGATCACAGGATGAACATGAGTCAACAATGTGATGCAGCTGCAAAAAAGGCAAACATCATCCTAGGGTGCATCAAGAGGAGTATTGAGTTTGGATCATGAGAAGTAATTATTCCTCTTTACCTTGGTCAGGCCTCATCTAGAGGACTTTGTCCAGTTCTGGGTACACCAATTCAAAAATGACATTGGCAAACTAGAGCAAGTCCAAAGAAGAGCTATCAAAATGGTTAGTGGTCTTGAAACCATGCCCTACAAAGGAAGATCGGAGGATCTAGGAATGCTTAGCCTACAGAAGAGAAGACTGAGAGGAGACCTACTAATGGTCTTCAAGTATCTGAAGGGCTGTCACAGTGCAGAGGGATCGTCCCTATTCTCATTTGCACAAGGTGGGGGGACTAGAAACAATGGTATGAAACTTCAAGGCAGTCAATACAGATTAGATATTAGAAAAACCAGACAGTGAGGATGATTAGTCAATGGAATAGGTTGCCACGTAAGGTAGTGATTTCTCCTTCACTGGAGGTTTTCAAACAGAGGTTGGACCTACATCTGTCTGGGATGGTTTAGGGAATCCTGCATTGAGCAGGGGGTTGGAGTCGATGTATCTTATAACTCTACTGAGCAGACCAGCATTCACTAAAATTTGTCCATAGTTTGGATGGAAGAAGTAGTTATTCTTGACATATCCTAGACTTAAAGAAAAGCTTGCCTCCTTTGAGATGCAATAACGCATCAGCCCTAGATGCAGCATCCATGCCTACTGATTTTTCTTCTCTTCAAATATTGTTTCTATGGTGACATACTGTAGAGATTTTATTTATAGCACAAAACTTCATTTTGTGTTACTGCACAAGTTTGTTGATTTACCTGAATTTTCAGCTTCCATTCATCAGCTTATCAGTTTTATTTTTGCTTTCAGCTGTTTATCATTCACTTGCAACATGAATGTTCTCTGGGTTATGAAGTAATAACAAATGAATGCCCGATCATTAACGTTTTGTTTCTGGGCAAACTAAGTGGCAAGGTAAAATGGTCATTGGCCGGGCAAGTCTGGCAAATGTTGGATAAAGGAGATTTTCTGATTTAGGGCTGGGGTTTTAGAAGAAATGTTGGCTTTTAAGGGGACTCAGAGCACCTGACGAAGCTTTTTATTCTTCTCCCCACAACAGACACTCAGTGAGGTATGTGGGGCCAAGGGAACTCAAAAAGAGAACTGTGACTAGCCCAAGGTCACCCAGTTAGTTTCATGGAGGACTGCGGAATCAAACTTGGTGACTACAAGATATGAGTTTGGCACCCTAACCATAAGACCAAGCATGGATACTGACTTGGCAACTCTGGCTGGTGATCTTTTTCAGAAGTTTGTATAGGTTCATCAAGAATAGCCAAAGAAACCCCATTAAGAACACATACAGGACACATTAAAGACATATACAAGACCTACCTTCCACACTGGAGGCCAGATCTGGCACCCTTTGAGGCAGCTACTTCCGCACACCAGTGTGCAAGACCCATTCTTAATTGGGGTCTCGCTGCTGAAAGATCCAGCCTCCGTGAAGACCTGGAAAATTAGGTCTTCAATCCATCCCCTCCCCTCAAGCTGTTTGGAAGCAGGACGCTTCCGCACATGGAGAGGCGAGGGGCTGGATGTGCTGGCGGCCAGCATCTTGGGAAGGTCGGAAGCAGGGCGGTCTGCCTCCAGAGCCCCTCCCCCGGGTACCAGCAGAAATGTGTGGTGATTGGCAGCTGAATGCTCCAGTCCTGTGATTCTGGGGGTGGCATCGGCAGCGCGGGAGGCCAGCTGCCTTTCGAAGTGGGTGCTGCAGCTTCTGCACAGAACTCAGAGGATACGGCCCTCAGGACGCATGAGGCCTCGTCGGATCTGTCCCTATTTTGGACTGATCCTTTGGAGGACGGATAGCTGAGAAACAGATTTTCTTTAATCTGTTTCTCGGCAGCCAGTGCAGTAACACCCTAAGATGCACATTATTAAGGTTGAAGTATGAAATAATTTTATTGTAAATGGAAATCAGAGAATCATAGAATTGGAAGGGACCTCCAGGGTCATGGCGTCCAACCCCCTGCTCAACATAGAATTCACTAAACCACCCCAGACAGATGGCTAACCAATGTCTCCTTGAAGACCTCCAGTGAAGGAAGGCTCACCACCTCCCACGGCAACCTATTCCATTGACTGATCACCCTCACTGTCAGGAAGTTTTTGTTCTAATATCTTATCTGTGGGCTTTTTCACACTTCACTTCCCTGGAAAAGTGTCCCAGGGAAGTTAATAGCAGAGATGGTGAACACTGGCCACACCTCAAACCTACCTCAAACTTACCATGTAGCAAGATAAGTCCAAACAGCCATGGCATAGCAATGGTCGCACATGGCCAGCCATTACTATGGTGATCAGCTGTCCCCACCATGTGAATGCTGGGGAGGAATTGAAATATTCTGGGATGCCCTCAGTGTATGCTACCAGTTGCTAGAAACCAGGGACTGGTCAAACCAATTGTCTCACCCTCTCCTTACATTTCACCCTCCCCTCCTTTTGCCAACAAGCACAGAATTCATCAGCAGCATTGGAAGAAGGAATCACAGCTGATTTCAACAGAATTCTCCTGGAAATGAGTGAAATGAACTGCCCATCATTCCACCATCTTGCGGATATCTGGTGGAAGATTATTGTGGCAGTAACCACCTTTAAATGCTAATTGGAAGCCTGCTCTCAAAGTACAGATAAACAGGAATATCCGTATATAAGAAGGGAGTATAACAACACCCAGACAATTGGCCTCGATGTTTTCTGAAGTGTTACCAAGAATTAAAAATAAAGACATTCAAAGCCAAAAAGACAGAGGTGGACCAAAATCAGTTCAATAGAAAGGGAGCGTACTTCCAAGGAATTCTGGGGCGGGGAGAGAGAAAGGCAGCTGGAGAGGAGAAAGAAGAGCGTCTTTTCACTTGAAAAACGCATGCCCTCTAAACAAGGTCGACACTGAGGCCAACACGTTTGAACTGGTATTCTTGGTATCCTGATGGATCCACTGACAAATGTTCTTTCTGAAGGCAGAGCCACAGTGGCTGCATTCCCAAAGGCACTAAAATCCAGACTGGATTCGGACTAGGCATCAAGGGATCCCATTAAATTCCCCAGTTGTCCAAATCTGGGAAGGGGTGTCCTCATGCCAGTTCTTCTTCCCCAGATTTTCTGCAGAAACCTCTGCAGAAATCCCGGGGTGGGGGGGGGACCCTCATGAATGAGGACTTTTTCTGATCCAGTCCAGATTTCAGGCGAGCTGAGTGAAGGAGGAGAGCTGGTGGCCGCGGCGAACAAGTAAACAGCTAGTGAGTGAGCAGGGAGGGGTGCGGGGAGGGCATTGGAGGTGACATCGGATGGGGGGTTGCGGGGCCCCCTCAGATGCGGCAGCATTGGATGGGGGGTTGCGGGGAGGGCATTGGAGGTGGCATCAGACAGGGGGTGCAGAGGCCCCTCGGATGCGGTGACATCGGATGAGGGGTGCGGGGAGGGAAGGCCGCAGGCAGCCAAGGATCATAGGAGGAGGTCAGCAGTGGCAGCAGCTCCTGTCCAAAACCTGCTGTACCGTGCCATCGCTGGTCTGCTTCAGCACACTTGGGTAATGCACTCAGTGTTGGGAATGTGCTCAGTGCTGTTCCCAGTCTCCACTTCAAATCTGCAGCAGAACACGGACCAGAGTAATCTGGGTTCTCTCTAAGTGGGAACACACCCAGTAAGGGAGAAAAAGCATTGAAATGAATAGGTGCAGAACAGAGAAGCAGAAATGTGGCAAGGCATCTGGGGAAAACATGCTCAGGGGAGAACACATCAGAATCATTTGGGTTGGGGTCACATTCAATGTTAAGGTGATCTCAGAAAGTCCTTTGGGCCCCAAGGATCCCAACCAAAACTGGCTTCCTGATTTTCCCCACAAGCTATCCTCCTTCCCCAAATCGATCTGTCTGGTATTCGGATTATTCCAGTATTGGGACTGTTTCTGCTCCTTACTCCAGTTATACCTTCAGGGTATGATTGTGCAAGAAGACTGTTGGAGGTACCTGAACTTTCCCTGCTCAGAGGTTTGGTCTTGTGGTATCAATGGCTACTAGAATGGGTGCCTAATTGCATCTTTCAGGTTAGGGGGACAATCAGGATGCTTCTAAGGCCATTTGCTGGGATTTGAGAGCAGGAGAAGGTTTGCCCTTGTCTCTGCTTGAGATGCTCATGGGCAATTAGTGGGCCACTGTGTGCGACAGGATGCTGGACTAGATGGGCTATGGCCTGATCCAGCAGGGTTTATCTTATGTTCTTATAGTGCCAGACTCATATCTCGTAGTCACTGGGGTTGATTCCTCACTCCTCCATGAAACCAGCTGGGTGACCTTGGCTCGTTCTAAGCTTTCACAGCCCCACCTACCTTAGAGGGAGTCTGTGGTGGGGAGAAGAACATGACTGTCAGCTGCTTTGAGTCCTCTTAAGGCTGAGAAAAGCGGGGCACAGAAACCAACTCGTCTTCTACACAGGCCTGTGGTTAAGGCCAGATGGACCACATACTGAGCCAGTTTTGTCTTGTGGTTAGAGTGCTGGACTCATATCTTGTAGTCACCAGATTCGACTCCGCACTTCTCCATGAAGCCAGCTGGGTGACCTTGGGCTAGCCACAGCTCTCTTTCTGAGCTCTCACCTCACAGGGTGTCTGTTGTAGAGATGTCCACGAATGTTTTTTTGACATTCTATTTGAATCAAATCAAATACCCAAAAATCTGATTCGATTCAAATATTTTAAATTCAAATTTAGCAAGATTAATTTGAATTTATCAAATTTGAATCTATTCGTTTGAATTTTTGATTCAAATCCGCACATACAAACGTTGACAACATTCGTATCTGCCCGTACGCATCTTCCCAACATCCGTACACCATCTCTATGCATCCATATGCATCCTGTAGTTATCCTGTATGCAACCTGTTTTCATCTCATATGGATCCGTACAAATGTGTACTAATGCAGGAAAGATGCAGATATTCAAGTACGCATCATGTACACATATGACTGTCCGGATAATTTGAACTAATAGATTTGAAATTGAAAATACAATTCAAATGTTTAATTTGAATTTTGGGACATTCTATTCGAGTTCAAATGTCAAAATTTGGCACATTTGACTGGATTTCGAATGCCTACGAATATTCATGCACATCCCTAGTCTGTTGTGGGGAGAAGAACAGAAAGCTTTGCCAACCGGTTTGAGTCTCCTTCAGTGGGTGAGAAAAGCAGGGTAGAAAAGCCAGCTCTCCATTCTCAGAGTACAACAGTGGTAATTGGACTCGAAAGCACACATCGCCAAGAAAGCTTGAGGAATCTGCAACTTAAAGTACCCAAAATATAGGTAAGGTTTGAACCAGCAGATTCAGTTTTATAGCTGAATGTAAAAGTAAAGGAACAACCAACCACCAACCCCACCCCAGAGGGCATGTTCTTTGGCCATATTTAAAACCAAAAAGTGAAATACTGTATACATTTATTATAGACAATATTAAGGCACAGATCTGGGCAGCAGGAAACAGGAGAACCATCTTTGGCTAGTCAAAGAAGTCAACTTTTGCTGTGAAAACTCCATCCGTGGTTTTATTCCCCTTCATGTATGTACAAACCCATGGGAGCTGTATAACATTTGATACTGGTCATTCCGAACAGCACGACACTGAGAGGAAAATGTCATCTTATGCCCAGTTTACCTAGAATGTAACTACAATACGAGCATCGCACGGGGTTACACCACAGTACATGAGTCAATATTTTGGGCACGGCAGAAAACATTTCTACGGCAAGTTATGATGCCCGTTTATGTGAATGTACTTTCTGGATCTCCGTAGGTTTCAGATATAAAAAGTGCTTGAGGTTTGCCCCTAAGGAGCCTGGGAAATTACTATCTGCCAATCAAAAGTTTGTTATGTAAGGCCTTTTCCCACTAGGGCTTAGAACCCTTCTAAGACCCGTTAGGAAATTGATTAATACCTGATTGGTACCAATCAGAAAGGCCCTGGCCCCACCTAGACCACACTGAAGGCCCCATCTGCAAGGCCCTGTCCCCACGGGGGGAGGGGAAATCTAGATTTAATGGGTCCTTCAGGCCCTTGAATCTAGATTTGTGTGGACCTGATTAAAGGTGTCCACAATGGGGTCTTCAGGCATCTTCAAGATCTGGTTCTCCAGGAGGACCCCTTTTCAAAGATCTGGATTTTGAAGATCTGGATCTTTGACTGTGTGTGAAAAAAGGGGGAAATACACCCCAGCATGTAGTGAGTGAAGAGCCTGAGGCCTACTCAGTATACAAAATTCAAAAGCAGAGAATCTGCCCATCGGAACAGCATGGTGGCAACCAAATGCTACAGCAAATACAGGGTCCCTCCGGTCACCCTGATATTGTGGCACTCTGCATCCGATTGACCCCAATCCCTGGCCATGCCACATAAGGATGAAAGAAATTGGTGTAATATTTGCTAAGAAGGGAACCTGTCACCCAGACTGGTTTTCTTTTAGCAAAAGCCTCATTTCTACCAGAGTGGGTGGGAGCCAGTAGAGGGGAAGCCAGGCCAGGTGCTGCCATCGCTCCTGGTGAGCCATTTCAGAACCACTGGACAAGCTGGCCTGAGGGCTGCCATGGGGCCAATTTTTGGGCACAGGTAGCCCACAATCTGCAAATCAAACCAACAGCTTCACCAGCAGCAGTCAAGACACCCTTTCCCCCACTTCAGGGTGGCTGTGGGATGCCTATTGCATTGATGCGTCAGATTGTAAGAAAGCTGCAGTCCACGGATTAAGGGAAGGACATTTTGACTGTGACGGAAGAGCAAGGCAAAAATGAGAAAAGGCGGCATCTTCTTGGAATCTGGAAACAACAGATGACTCTGGAGGGATTCTTTTCCTGTCATACCTTGTCTACAAGCTAGCAAATGAATCAAAAGTCATAAAAGGACAGACTTCCATCCAGTGAATACATACATCTTGCAGGATACAAAAGCTTACTAGTTCATTCAGAAAGCCTACAGCCCAACCAACAATAACCTATTTAACCAACAAGAAGAATGGAAGCGATACCTGTGCATACATACACCTCACGAGTATGAGGCTGTGATGCAAACCATTTCCCACTGAGTTTAGAAACACTCTGAGCTGTGTAGGTGATACAGATTTGCATTAAGGGGGAAACCCATGTTCTAAGGTTATCCTCTGCTCTCCAACTGATAGTGAATGGGAAGCAAATAATAGATGTAAACACAAATGCACTTTCTCCCAGCCTAGCAGTACCTCACAACACCCTATTGCACCTAACCATGTCTGAATGATTATGGTTCTCTTTTGGGTCCTTATAGGAACGGGACGAAGTTAAGAGAGCCAAGGTTTCATTGAAATCAGCCTTGATCTGGTCTACCTCGATGATTTCTGCACCTACCTGGAACAGTAGGTCCAGAATAACCGGACCCACTGATCCAGACCACAGGGGGGCATGGGCTGGTTCAGTTCCCTGTGCAGTGATGGCACTGATCCAGCCCATGTCCCCTGTGGCTGCAAGGTGAGGCTCATGTGAGCATTGCAGCCACCACCACTCCATGCCTCGAACATCTAGGAATGGAAGTTCCTAGCCTTGGGCTGGGAGAGGCAGTTAAGTGGCATGCAATGGCACACTGCTGAAAAGCATCCCCCAGTAGTCCTGGAACATAGAAGCACACCATTTCCATGCCTCCCATGTTCTGAGGCCCTTGGTCCTCTGGTAGACCCAATTAAATGGGTTAGGATTAGGATTAAATGGATCTACCAGAGATCCAGGTTAAGGTCCCTTTAATCTGGATCTGGCTCCATCTAGTGCAGACAGAGTTGGACCAGCAAGGGGTGGGGGCCTCCGTAATCCACATTAACATGCAGATATGGAGGCCCAAGATCCAGATTAAGAGGCTCCCTAATCAGGATATAAGTATAGAAAGGCCCCCAGTGCTGAATAATATACTGATGCACATATGTCTGGCAGTGCAACCTTGCTCGCTGTGTACATGAAAGCCCAAGGTTCTTCCATTTTCCACTTTTAAAAAACGTAAACAGCACAGCAGCCGGTCCCAAAGATGAATCTTGCTTGTAGCTTAATGGATCACAGTATTGATTAGCTGCTTAATTTCTTCAAAAGCTCAACACTGAAATGCGGCGCTTGTAATAATATCCAGCTGTGCATTCTACAGGAGAACACCAGACTGACTGTAACATGGATGGCTAAACCATTCCAACGTGGCTAGCATGCAATAATTCCCATCAGCCTTTGTCTGCAGCCAACACGACTCAGGTTCATGGGGATGCAGGGAGCATCCACAAGTGTGGCAACAGGTGACCTCTGCCATATTGGTGCCCTGAAACAGGCACTGGAGCACCCTTCCTGCAGAAAGGGATCAGGAACTCCGAGGAAATCTCACCGCCCTCAGGCATTCTTGCTATCATTGTGTAGAATAGCAATGCTGTTTCAAATTGTGACCACTCTATGCAACCGTCATTGGGTCACTGCCTGACAGAGGCCATGTGCTTCACCTCTGGGGGAGGCATTTAGCACTTCTGTTTTGAAGCACCAGATTCAGCAAAATTCCAAAGACCATCATTTGGCTCCCCTTTGGCAGAACAGTCGAGAAACAGAAAAGCCAAAACTTTTGCTGCGCACATAAAATTAAATGTCTACATCTTTTTCTTTATTCAAATCTTTTGTGATACTGCAAGGAGTATGTGCAGAGCTCTCTGTCTCACTCTTCTTCTAGAGAAAGGGGGAAAGACTGTGTCCTGGATACGCAAATCAGACCTTCTCCAGACTATATGGCTATAAATGGAATTGCTCGCCTTTTACATCTTTGGATGCGAGTATACAACCATGCAGTCTGTTTGATCAGCAAAAACAATCAGGGTGGGTGGGGTGGAGTCTGTCCCAAACAAATTTATTAACGGAAGGAAGGAAGGAAGGAAGGAAGGAAGGAAGGAAGGAAGGAAGGAAGGAAGGAAGGAAGGAAGGAAGGAAGGAAGGAAGGAAGGAAGGACACATCTCAGTCTCACTTGCCTTTAGGGGAAAAACAGCAGCCGTGTTCCCATTATAAGCTTAATTCAGTTTCCCTAAACTGAAATAATAGAACAGGATGCAAACGCGAATTTGCCTGATCCCATTAGTTTCAGCTCGATCCAGGTGGCTTACGTGACTCAAGGGGGGACTCAAGTGGCTACTTTTTAAAAGCTGCTTTTTGGGGCTGCCCTGTCCTCTTCCTCCTGGCATGAATGCGCCACCCATAACCGACCCCTTCACGGAGCCTAGCTGGGTGGCTGCCACTTGCCTGGATGGAGGAAAAACGGCAGCGAGCAGCCAGCAATTCTTTCCCCTCCTCTCCCCATTGCCAGGGCACACAGCAGCAGTGGCAACTCAAGCCCCCTTCGCCCACTCACTCCACAGCCACAGTCTTAAAAACAGAACCTGCAGCTGCTTTCCTTTCCCTTTTTTAAAGGTCAGAACTTACAGAATTGTGCAAAATTGCAACATTGTTATCAGGTGTGAAGTGGTTGGATTGCTACAGTGTAGTTGCTGCTTTAAGGGGTGGATTTTTACAGTAAAATCACTATCTTTGGAAGCAAGCTATTGGGGGAGGGAAACCCTAAACATGCATTCTCATCCCTTAACATGGTACCGTTCCCACAGTAAAAAATGTAAAACGTTTCAAGCGCATGAACTGGAGTGAGAGCTGTTGAAATGAGGATTAACATTTACAATCCTTTGGGGCGATTTAACATGCGGAAAGCGTGTTAAGCCAACCTGACATGGGAAGTGCGAGGATTGAAACAGTTTTGAAATTGAAATAAGCTTATAATGGGAACGCGGCCAGCAATTCCTACAGGTAGTTCTCTGCAATTCTGTATCTTTGGCTGTTTGCACAAGCTATGGCATGCACATAGCTGTGTTTAGATATCTAATCCCAGGTGACTGATAAAATGTGTTTTGTAGTGGAAGGTAAAATGTAACATGGGCAAAGAAAACAGCCCAAGAAGTAGAAAACAGAGGTGCCCTGTTTGATACCTTCCCTTAAAGATCATGCGAAGAGACAAGTTCTGTGATCCTTTCTCCCCCACTGCAAATTCCAGAAGAATCTGGTGCAAAACACAAGGCCATTTGAACAGACTGCGTGTGATGCAGTGAAGATATTGGGTGGAGTTCATGTATGTTCCCACACACACTTGGGAAGCTTTCCACAGTATATGTATTGCTCCCCAAAGCCTTCAATGCAAACAGGCTTTTCTTCCTGGTTTTTCAAATCTCTTTGAAAACAGAAAATCCAATACAACATGGAAATAGTTGAGCTGATGCAGACATGTTCAGCAGCTTCTATGACCCTGGTATATAAAATACCACTCTGGACCACAAGCAGAAGACTGCAACTCTGATCACAAATCAATATGCCCCTTAGGGCGGAATGAGCAAATTTCTAAGATCACTGGTTGGGACAGTGGGACAGGTTTTCCTTTCTTTTGCAATGTACACACCTACTTCTTAATTCCCAGTTTTGTTATTGTTAAGAGAGCAGGCTCCGGGAGTATAGAAAACAGTGAATTCACTAGATTTTTGGTCTGATTGAGGACTCCTTTTACATTCTTGCAATAATCCACAAATCTGTAAAAATCCTTTTCAGCAGCATTGAAAATATATGACAAATCTCTGAAACTGCACCCAGCCCTTCATAAAACACCCATCTTTTATCAGTCTTCCGCACTGGTTTCAGGAACATAAATCCTCTGCGTTTAAAAAACACATGTATCTGTGATATGCGCCTGCTTCTGAGCTCATTATCACCTCCACAAAATTAGGCAGTGATTGGAGGGGGATCAGTCATTTGATTCCATATTCAATGCAGAGACAATGGCTGTGGTCACACTTAAGGTTTAATCCAGCTTCAGTCCACTTTCAGAGTGAGAGAATACACAAGCAAAGCAACAAGCTGCTTTCTTTCAGTGCTAAATAACTCAGAAAATTCCCGTTTGGGATAGATCACGTGGAAAGAAAATTACTAGCCACTTTGCTGATGTGCTCTCTCACTCTGAAGGGGGACTGAAGCTGGATTAAACCACAGCCAATGAGTCATTTAAAGAGATCTCTGCCACACGTAACTATACAACTCTGAACGTTTAAACTATGGAATTTAAAACAGCAATATGGAGGCATATGAAAAAATGAGCACCTTTGCATGTATCTGCTCTGCTGAGGAGATGATAAGGACGTTTCCCATCAATGTATCCAGAAAGGACACTCGATCATCCTGCCCAACAGCAGAAATGCCTCACTATGCCTAGAGCTCTTTCCAACCAAGCCTGGAATAACTCAGATCAGGTCTGCCCAAACTGCAGATGTTGAAGACCTGATGGTGGTGTGTGCAAGGAACACCTTCTCTGTTTCAACAGGGATTTCTGGCTCTGACAGCCAACAGCCTGGAAGCAGTTATGGAGGTCACTGGCTGTTAGCTGATCACTTCTGCCTGCCTGAAGATAGATTCATCAGGCGTTTGATCTGATGGGTCAGAACCCTGTCTGCTGTTCTTCAAGTAAGCAAAGGTGATCAAGCTACTAGCCATGATCTCTGCAGCTGTTTCCAAGGCAGAACTTATCCACATACACACATCCTTTAATATCAGGCAAGCTACAGTTTGGGCATGCCTAGATAATTTGGGGAAACAAATAGAGAGAGATTGTCAAGATGGAATTTCAACTTCACTATTAACCTACTTTGCTGCCTTCAGAAGTGCAGCATCCTAGAGGAGATTATGTCCTAGAGCAAATGTTGCCAATTTGGTGCCTTCCAGGTGTTTTGGATTGCAGCTTCAGCCAGCCCTAGCCCAGCATGGGCAATAGTCAAAGATAATCAAGGCTGCGATCCAAAGCATATGAAGGTTAGCAAAGAGATTAGGGGAATCTGCTTTATACCAAATCAGTCCTTGTGACCATTTCATCCAGTAGTGTTCATTCCAACTGAAAGAATTCTCCAGAACAATTCCTCTTTTGGACCACAATCCCTAGGGTCATATATCCAAAATGAAGAACTTATTCAAAACTTGGCCCATTTATATCTCCAGCTCCCTGATCATTTTTGCTAGACAATACCGAGGACTGAACCTGGGATTGTCTAGATGTAAGCTACATCAACTTAATCCTTGAAATCACCAGCCCAAAAATGGTCTCCCTCTGCTTTGAGATTTTCAGAGAACATGCTATAGTCCAAGTGGAGCACACAGCCCTTGATGGAGTAACGATCTGACTTGGCAGCCTTCCAACGTTCCAAAACATGCTTCTAATCAAGTGGACAGTAAATCCATTAGGGCCTAAATGATTTTGGCAAAAGCTTTCAAAGGCTGTGGGTCTCTTTTAGTTGGCTGGTCACTAGATTTTCTGCCTTAACTAACAGAACGCTCTTTCTGGAAGACCAATAACTTCTAGAGAATGCCTTTCGCTGTGGACCAGTTGGTATGTGTGGAATTCTGAGAAGACTGTGTGGGTACCTGTCACCGGATGACGGTCATGGGACGCAGGGGGTAAAGCCACTGGAGTTTAAGAATGAGGCCTCTTGTTTCTCACATCTGAGAACAGAGAGGAAGTTATCCCACAGGAGAGACAGGCTAGCCTGCTGAACATTGATGCAGAGAGCAGAGAATGAGGAGATAACAGAAAATAACTTCTTCAGCCTGCCATTTGATTTCCATCGGTTCAGGTGCCCTCACAGAAGTGCTGGGTGCCGCAACTCCGGTTTAGGATCTAGATGTGGGGCTGTCGATTCCCTTAGCAAGGATCACACCACTTCTGTGTTGCCAGTAGCAAAAAGCATACCGTTGTTGTGCAATAAATATTAAATACAGGTGTACAGCTGCAAAATATCACTGGAGAGCAGGCCTCACTAACCTCTATGTCCTGCTCCACCAAGGGCAGGCATGAGCGTGTCTCAAAACATGGAAGTAAATGGTGGATAATACAAAGAGCCGTCCCTCCCTCACCCCAATAAAATAAAATAACTAGGAAGAAGGGAGTGAATAATATTTAAACATCTGGAAGTCCTGCTTCCCTCACCGTAGATGTGTAATAGGTAGGTACAAGACATCCCACTCAGGGCATGGAGCAACTTTAGTTAGTCAAAAGGTGATAAATACTCTGTATTGGTGGTTGCAGAACAGTATTTGTACCTCACGATATCTTCAAAATATCTTTTTTTCCCTTCAAAATAGTTTCCTATGTCTTGTCGCCACCAAATTTGAAAAATCGCACCTCATTCTCCAACACCATTTGAAACTGGTTCTCCTCAGAGGCACCCTCTCTAACTTGGCTGCGTATGGTCAGAAAGGTCAGAATTCAGCTAGGAATGCTTTCTAGGCTCAAACACGCTTGGTCCAGAATTACTTTGTCCTCTGTCCTCTCATTTTGCACAGGAGTAGCAGCGGTGGCAGCGACGCCCATAACAACACGCTCCTCTAGATGATTGTTCCTTGACACAGAGAGCTAGAGAAGCTGCCATCGTTTCAGATGAGGACTTCCATCACGTCTGGCTCTGGGAATTCGGATTTGTGAGTGAGAGTCCCTCCTCGGCCTTTGCTCTCAGGCAGCTTTCCATGACTGGGGGAATTCTCTGCAGAGACAAATGGAGAGAATGAATGTTGGCTTTGGGTCCCTCTGTGTCGTGTTTTGTATAGAACTGAGGTAATTTTCACCAGCGCACAAGGTTAACTGAGGGTTCACTGAAGGTTAAGCAGAGGGCTGGCATGAGGGGAAATGGACATGGAGCTACTGATCCCATTCTCTGCCCCCATTTGCTCTCAGTTGCAAAGCCTTATTTTATTCATTTCTATAAAATATTTACAACCAGGATTGTCCCTAAGGAGGGGCCAGACCTAAAGCATATAGCCTTAAGTGACTTTCCAAGCCAAATAAAACATGAAGATTGATAATAAATACAATGTGAGGCACACAACTTCAGCCCTCCAAAAGATGCTCAAGTCCAGCTTACAGTTTTGGGGATACATACAGATTTCTGGGGTTCATTGACAGCTCCACAACAAGGTCAAGGACAACATTTTGGCCACCCTGACAGACTGCCTGAAGTATAATCAGTCGTGGCCAGCAAGGGGTGGTCACAGATGAAAATCCTTTGCTCGCAATGTGCTGGTTTGCTTTTAGGGTTTAGGGGTGTTTTTTTTAGCTCCCACATGGCGGCAAAGAAGCTTCTTCCTGAAAGTCACATGGAAATTTCAAAAATAAGCCTATTTGGCTCCACACAGTATTTTCAAAGGCTTCTGGCCTTTCCGCCACCTCACTGACCACTGCTGAGCAGGAAATGGGCATGGGAAAAAGATCCGCATCTTTCCCGCATCCATACACATTTGTACGGATCCGTATGGGATGAAAACGGGTTGCATATGGGATAACTCTGGGTTGCGTATGGATGCGTACAGACCCAGGGAAGATGCATACAGGCATCTGCGAATGTTGACAACATTCGTAAGTGAAATTCAAGGGAAAAATTTGAACGGCTAGATTCAAATTTGCTTAATTTGAATCGAATTTGGTTAAATTCAAATTTTAAACATTCAAATATAATTGAATTTTTGGGGATTCAATTTGAATCGAATCCTGAAAATTGCATTTGTGCACACCCCTATTATAGATGTTCCCCAGTGCAGCTCTGCAAGTTAAAAAAAATCCTAAAGGTGGGAATGTAGGAAGAAGAAGGAGGAGGACGAGGAGGAGGAGGAGGAGGAGAAGAAGAAGAAGGAGAAGAAGAAGAGTTGGCTTTTCTACCCCGCTTTTCTCACCCATTTAAGGGGACTCAAAGTAGCTGACAAAGCTTTCTATTCTTCTCCCCATAACAGAATACCCTGTGAGGTTAGTGGGGCTGTGAGAGCTCAGAAGACAGCTGTGACTCGCCCAGGGTCACCTAGCCGGTTTCATGGGGGAGTGTGGAATTGAACCTAGTTAAGAGTCCAGCTCCCTAACCACTAGACCAAACTGGCTCACCAAATTACTGCTACCTGGCAAATCGCTGATTGCCTCAATTAGGGGAAGAAAGGAAGGGAACAGTTTTTCAGCTTCCTGAGAATTACAAATATGGGATATGAGCACACCTAAAAAAACAAAAGACATATTGGGAAAAGGAGTGTGGAAAAGGCAGATAAATTCTTTTCTCTAGTGCACAACACTAGAAGCAGGAGACAGTCGATGAAGCTGATGAGTTGGGACCAACAAGAGGAAGCATGGTTTCACTCAAATTGGCCTAGGGAATTTACTACCTGAAAAAGTGGTGACAGCAACCAGCCTAGAGAGCTTTAAGAAAAGGAGGACTGTTGTATCAATGGTTATTGGAACGGATGCCCAGGCACCACCTCCAGGCTGGAGAGACAGGATCATGCCTCTCAAGGCCACCTACAGGGAGTTGGGAGCAGGTGAAGGGTTTGCCTATGTCTTCTGCTTGAGATGCTCAGAAGGAATTGGTGGGCCACTGTGTGAGACAGGATGATGGACTATATGGGATGTGGCCCAATCCAGCAGGCCTCCTATGTTTATCATGTAACATAAGACTCCCTGAGCCCTTCCAGAATCAGCAAGCCATAAACAAACATGTAATGGCTACAATGCCAGCTACAGTCTAGAAGTTCCAGGGTCCAAATCCCTAATCGGTCACACAAGCTCTTACTAGGGGACTTTAGACTGTTCCTGGCCTTTAGCCTAACTGGAGTCATAGGGTTGCTTTGAGGAGGAGGAGGAGGAGGAGGAGGAGGAGGAGGAGGAGGAGGAGGAGAAGAAGAAGAAGAAGAAGAAGAAAATTTCATATGTTCCACTCTGAGCACTTTGGAAACGATGTGGGATAGAAACACCACAGATAAATAAAAGGCAAACAAAGGAAGGAAAACAAAATGGCACAATCTTCAATTAAAAGATCTTAAGGGTTTTTTGGTGTCTCCTAGATTGTCTACCACCCACTTTTAGCCACCCATGGCCGAAACTCAGCTCTCCCTGGTGGCAGGATTTCGGAGTTCTGAATTCTGTACGCTTTTGTGGTAAAAATGCCCTCTGCCCTCCTTTTCCTCTTCAGGTCCCTTCTGTGATGGAGGTCCACACTACTCACCCAGTCTCTCTCCGGGGCTCTTCCCCACAATGTGCCTGAGGGCTGGGCTAGTGCTAGGAGTGTTACTCAATTTCCCCCTGCCTGGGAAAGAAGCTGCATTTGGCCAGAAAAGTTCACAGCCTTTCTCTGTCTGTGTGCTGCTGTCTTTGCTGCCCATTTTAACGTGGCAGATGGAAACCGGCCAGGAGGACGTTGCAAGTGGTACTGTGGGAGGTGGGAGAGGTAACAGAGGGACAGACGAAAGGTCAGAGGGATCCTTCCCTAACAGTAATCCTTGAGAGGGGGGAAAAAAAGAGAGAAACATATCTTAGATTAACCGCATAATACTTTTAAAAGGACAAACAAATATGGAGCACAATGAATGCCCTGTCTGCACTAGGCCTTATGCTGGATTATATCCCAGAAAGGGGACCTGCCATCAGTATGCTGGTGCAGAGTACAGAAGACAGTAGCATGCGCATGGCAGGTCTCTACTCCAGGACAAGAATGCAGAATAAGAACGCAGAAAGGGCCAGACATAAGAGCCAACTATGACCCAAGGAGTATATGGAGCAAAGGTCCAATGATGTTCAACCAAATCAAGTTTGGGATGTGTAACAAACCAGAATCTGGTTCCGATGAATGGAACTGAGGTTTTCAACAGAGCCACTGACCCAGCTCCCCAAGCTGTTCTCACTTGCTTAGCAGGAAAACTGCACCTTGAATATTTTACTTTTATTAAAAGCAACAACTTCCCTCAAGTAATTCAGGTCCAGACGGGGTAAATCTAGTGCCATTATGGGGCCGCCACACATATCTGTGGCAACCCCACCATAGCCCCACTATATTCGCCCTAAAAACTATTGGTACCATTGTTTAGGAATGTCCACAAATATTCAAAATTTTGAAATTTCGATTCGAATCGGTTGAATGTCGACATTTGAACTCGAATTGGATTTTCAAAAATCTGATAGGAATTTTTGAATAATTCAAATCTGTAGATTCGTATCTGTGTGAAAATTATACGTATCTTGCACTTAAAATACGGGATAATACAAGATGCATACAGATTTTTACGGAATGTGTACAGATACGTATAACAGATACGAATGTTATCGACACATGTATCTTTAAATATGAATCTAACATTTGAATGTACAGATTCTAATCAGTTTGTATGACATTCGGATCTTAAATATCTGAATCGAATCAGATTTTATGACATTTTAATCTACTTGGATTTGAATGTCAAAAATACATTTGTACATATCCATACCATTGTTGCCTGTACACCATGCATGTGTGGAGGCTGAAACAGACAGCTGTGTATGGGTGACAGGGGCAAAGTGCCCAGACAGCGACATTTTTGGGGATAAAACATCAACCCGATCCCTGCATCACTAAAATGCATGAAGAAAGCACTGTTGCGGGAGCATTACTGCTTCCTTGTGGGTTATCCAGCCACCATTTGGAGGTGGCTTCAGATTAAAAATGCTACTGTCACAAAAACAAACAATGCATTTCTCCATCCTTAATTACTGAGAAAAGATAAGGCCTAAATGTTCTTCCAAGGAAACATTTCTGTACCTAATGGCTGAGCTGAGGTGATGCCATACAACGTTCATGAATACAACTTTTGAGATTCTGTCTGACAGGAAACAGAGAATACTGCACAAAAGGCCTCCACCTAGTTATAAAAAGGTCCCATTAAGAAAGAAAGAATAATGAGCTCTAAAACTAAAGGAAGAGGTCAGAAAGCACAAAGGGTTACAATTCAATTTCACGTTTTAATTTGAAGTAATTCTGTATTTGCTGCATATATTTGAAAAATGCATTCTACACTCAAAACTGAAAGCTCTGTGCATTTACAATCTATAAGAAAAGAAGTCCCCTACCAGTTAAGTGTGAACAGGCCCCAAACCAAAACTACAGGAAGATATGCAGGAAGATTCAGCCAAAACAGGTCAGTGAAATTGGAACACCAAAGTTACAACAGTTACTTTCATCTTTTGCTACTAGGCAGAGAGAGGGCCAGCTGACTGTGAAACTCACCAATGCTTCCTTTCCAAGTCTTATCTTCTTTCTTCTCCTCAGCCATCTGGTTGCTGGTGAGGGAGGTCTGGCGGGAATGTGCCCCTGTAGCTGCGGCAATGGATGGGACCGACCGTGCAGGCCGCAAGCTTGCAGCGTCTGTTTTCCCAGGATCCTTTCTGGAACGCTGCTGAAGGACTTTGATCATGGCATCTTTCTCTATGATCTTCGCATGCAGATTCTTTATTCTGTTCAGGGCAGAGAAAAAAATAATCCCCAGGTAAGACAAACAGGGTGAGTCTCATAGGTGTTTAAATCCGAATCGAATCTGAATTTGGTATCCAGAGTTTCCATTTAATTTTCTAAAAATCCAAATAGAATCTGAATTCGGTATCCACCATTCCCATTCAATTTTTTATTCCCAGATTTTATGAAGACTATCCAGCAAAAATCCAGAGAGAAAAAGTCCTGAGGAAAACTGGACTTTTTCCCCTCTTTTGGAGCCAAGCCTGCTTTCTTTTCTCCAAATGGGAATGCTCCTGGACTATTTGGGGTGGAGGTCTAGCCTTCTGGCCAATGCCTGTCAGATGTGGGTAGGATTTCACAGCTGTGAAGGCCCCCCCCCCCTTTGCTATGGCTGCAATGCTAGAGCCCCTACCAAGAAAAGGCAAAAGCTTGGATTTTCCCTGAATGAGGCAAGCGGGGAGAGTGGCTTGACTTGTTGCTTTGCTTTTTAAAACTTTTTGCTTGATATCCCACTCAGATTGTTAGCAGCTACTAGGAATGTATCTCTCATAGCTACATTTCTAGTAGCTACTAGCAATCTTCAGAGGGATACATATGTATCAAGCAAAAAGGTTTTAAAAGCAAAACCACAAGTCAAGCTGCTGTTCCCCACACAAGCTGTTGGCCTTCTAACTGCACTCTGCTCCTTTGCTGATCTGCTTGAGCGCACATGCTGGAAAATCTGATCTGAAAGGGAGGCTGTGAAAAAGGGGAAGTGTGATTGTCCTGTGTGTGTCTGTTCTTTCGCTCAGCTGATTGACCAGGGCAGACTTACAGGGTTTGCTCTCGGGGTGGTGGTAGAGATTAAAAGGTCCTGTTTCTCTGTGCTGGGGATCTGGGCGGTGAGTGAGAATGGCAATATTCGGTTTCAGCCGGGTTTGCCATCAAGTAAATGGGAACAGCTCAAAATGTGCACTTGGCCCTGTATCCGGATTCAAATAGTCCGACCAGGACTAAAAATGTCAAGTGGGAATGCAGCCAGAGTGAGAATGACCAATCTACTCTGTAATTGTCTTCAAAACTTAAAAAGATTTAGGTCACGTCTCATGTTTTGGTGTGTTGCTCTGAGGGTGACGTGGAAGATTCCAAGTTGGCACCTTCACTGCCGCCCTGAGATGGGAAGCGGGGTTACCATAGTGTCACAGAGAGATTTCCCATTTTGGCAGCATCCTGTCCCAATGATTTGGCTCATAGTGACTGTTTCAATTAGGGATGGGTGAAAATGTTCATTACTTTTGCAGTTTGTAAGAACTGCGAAAACTTGAAACTTCGGATTCAAATCAAATATTGGCTACATTCAGAGACTGGCCTTCGCATATAACACAAAAGCTTTTGGGCCTTTTTTGAAAGTTTTGGAAGGGATTCGGAGGTGCAGCTGGTGACAACAGGGCTACAAAGCGAATTCAAAGCCTAGCACATTCAAAGTGGCTCCATCTATACAAATGTGAAGCTCCATCCCATTCATTTCAGTGCAAAGCAAATGGGAGGGGAAAATCATGCACATCCCTAGTTTAGACATTCTGAGCCAAATGGAAGGGGGTCACCCCCACTAGTGGGTGATGTGGAAGCTGAAAACCTGTCCTCCATGAATGGGCACCAGCACTCTTCAAACTGATCTGGGCAGTGGCAATACAGGTCACTTAAGTCTGCATCGGACCAGTGCCATCCTAGTCCAGAACTGTCCTAAGGGCTCCCTATACTGGTGCTGGTTCACACCTGGCTTTGTTCTGGAATATATCCTGGAATGGGCCTTCTGCACATGCTAGCGCAGGCTGCAGCAGGCCCCAAGTAAGGCCTGCTAGAGTCTGCATTAGCATGAAGTCAACAGACTCCTATCCTGAGATATATACCAGAATATGTCCAACTGCAAACTGGTCTCTGGTTTGAAAATGTCTGTAGTTGTACTAACGCCGTCTGTTCTGACCCAGGCATTGGCCCTTCAGCACCTTTTCTGGAACAAGGAAAATGCCACAGCCCTCTCTGAAGTTTGTAAAAGCTTCGAAGATGCGGCTACGGCAATTTCCATTGTTCCCTAGATCATCTTCAAAGACCCAACATGCTTTGTATTTTTTAATCAAAGTGTCATACATGCCCAAAGGCCTATCAAGGAAGTAATCAGGCCTCACATAAATCCACGAGATATTTAACAGTTGCTTCTTACGTGTATTCCATGTCCTGACACCGCCGGTTGGCTTGCAGAATCTCCTCTTCCTCCTGCCACATACGGACTTCTAGGGAACTCTCACTATAGCTGCCATTTCGTGAGTGATTCATGGCTGAGGGATCCCTAGCAACCAAAGGTGGAAAAACACACACACCATCCTTCAGGTTAATGTGGCTAGAGATGAATGAAAACTTCTGGAAAGGCTTGAGGATACTTGAACGGGCACAAATATTTTGAGGTGGAATAACTGTCCACAGAGAAGGCAGAAATTGCCCCCCAAAATCTGTGAGGAGCAGTTGGCCATAACGTCACAATGGGCCCTGCCCCACCACAAGCAGTAGCTCAGACTTGAGCCAGCTTCCCCAATATGCTTCATGTATTTCACTTTAGGCCCTCTGGTGGCGCAGTTACGCCATTCCCCAAACTCAAGCTTTCATTTAGGACAGGCAAAATGAAATCCTGCATTGAGCAGGGGGTTGGACTCGATGGCCCAAGAGGTCCCTTCCAACTCTATGATTCTATGAAACACCTAAACACAACAGTTAGACATTTCCTACTTTTCTGTGGCCACTGTGGCTGCAGCATTCATGGCAAAGTGTCGAATGGCGCTCTCTTCCAGGTACTTCTGCTCCCATTTGGTCATGTCAGCTTCCAGAGACAGAATCCTTTCATCCTTCTCCCGCACGAGCTCCATCAAGGCAGGAACAGTGTACTCTGGCAAGGTGGCTGCCTGATAGTTCCCTTGTCTCTGGAGAAAAGCAACCAGAGCCACAATTAAAAATATCTGGATGTAAATACATATGTACATATGGCATTTATGTCCCACCTTTTTTTCAGAGTTCAGGACGGCATACATCATTCTCTCCCTCCCCCCCCCCCCCGTTTTACCTTCATAACAAACCTGTGAGATAAACTAGGCTGAGATTCAGTTGTTGGCCCAAGATCACCCATTGTGTTTTCATGGCCAAGGAGGGATTCCCAACCAGGGGCGATTTCACACTTTCCTTCCCGTCCGCTGGATGGGAAAGGGGCACAATCACCCAATGTTGACTAGCACTTGCCCTTGAGAGTGCTAGTCACTTACAGCCTAAGCCCTGCATGATCGGTCACTCACCTGTGGCTGGTCTTCTCCAGAGCGCTGCCATTTTGTTTGTGGCACCCTCCACAACTGTGCATACGTCACTGATGGTCTGCGCATACGCAGATGCATCTGTGATTGTCTGAGATGCCAGTGCATTTGCGCAGCACCTCAGATGACCCCGGAGCACCAGAAAAGGTGCAGATGCTCGCCGCTGGACACACCACATAAGTAATTGGTTAAGGTTAGGGAACTTCTGAGAAGGCAGGGGGCATCTGGAGGCTGTAGCAGCCTCCTCTAGGTGCAAATGTTCTTCCCCAGAAGTTGCCTAATTATGTACTATGGGCTGTAGTGTGAATAGGCCCAGGAGCCCTCCAGCAATTAGATTATGCTTATCCCTACCACCCTATGGGTCACAAAGCCCCAAGACCAGCTCCTCCTTACTTTCCAGATATGTACCATATATGGATGACAGATGTATCAATGGTTACTAGAATGAATGCCTAGGTACATCTTTCAGGCTGGGGGGGAGGGAGGGGAAGCAGGACACTTCAAAGGCCATTTGTTGGGATTCAAGAGCAGGAATAGGTCTGCCTCTGTCTCTCCTTGAGATGCCCATGGGCAATTGGTGGGCCACTGTGTGCAATGGGACACTGGACTAGATGGGCTGTTGCCTGATCCAGCAGGGCTCCTCTTATGTTCTTATGTAATAGCCCTCTTGGAAACCTCAACAAGTTTGTTATGAAGCAAATTGGACTCTTGAAGAAATCTAGATAACTGCATTGCTGTTCTCCAAGCTGGGTTTTGCCTTTGCACTGATTAGCAAAGTTGTAGGTGATCATGGGCTGTACAGCATCCTGTCCTACGTTCTGTAAATTTGATTGGCAATTCTCCATTTGGTTTCACATGTTATGTTTTAAGTTGCTTCTTCTGAGAGGTCCATAGATGAGTTCTATGTCCATGTGTTAATCACAAATAAAGAACATAGGGCAGGTTGCATTACAAATGAAGCCACATGGGGGTGTTTTGGAGTCTTCTGTCATTGGCTGGCTAGACACACATATTAAGCCAGCCTAAAAGAATTGTACTGGCTACCTATTTGCCACCAAGTTTGTTCTTCTACAACCAGTCTCCTTATTTATCCCTAATTTTTCTCACAGGTTGCACATTTAGCTCTGCAGTAAAACCTGCATTTTCTTCTGGATTTGGGGCAAACAGCTAAACCCGGCTGGGATAAAACATAACCAGGTTTCATTATGGGTTGAAATTCTGATAATGATTTTCATTTCCCATACAATTAAACATCAAGACATCAGCTTAGTATTTTGAAAATTACTGACAACTGTTAACTGATTCAGCCAGCACAATAAATCTATGTGCCAAAATCCAGTGAAGATATAGGATTGTCTGCTCATGCAAACTGCATTTCCATATAGGTTTACTCTTGAACAGCCAACAAAAGCTTACAAGAGTTTTAACAGGCCATCTGTAAGAACAGATCGTGATTACCCAAGGAAGAGAAACTGTAGCTGCATAGAAATTAAAAAGCATGGAGGGATGGGGGGGGGGGGGGAACACATGGGAAAGTATTTCTGGCTTCTGGTGCGGGGGCTGCCAAGAACCTGGCACTGCATAAATAGAACAGCATTTAAATTGCTGTTTTAGGATTTGCTTCCCTTGGGTACATAACTATCTCATAATTCAAAGATCAGCTGTGGCATCTTTTTTTCTTCCAATCTGCATATTAAATGGATTTGACGAAATAAGTCACTCTTCACTTGCCCCAGGGAAACTAGGGCCTGTTTGCATTTATCCTTCTAGACCGGTTGCAGATGTTCCAGGGAAAGTCCATCCGCAAGCCGGACTGCTGTTGCTGTTCCAGAGCATCTGGGAGCTCAGCTCAGCTGCTCCGATCTTCAGTATCTGTGGACAAGGAAAAACCTATCCACAGCTTGACTGGGAGCAGCTGGTGAGCAACTTGGTCAGCAGCATTCACACTTCTCTTCAGGGTGCAAAGCTGCGAATGGATGGGATGAAGCAGCTGTGGTTGCGCAGCCATGTATCATGGGCCAGTTGCCACGGCAACATCTCAGTTCACGTATCTTCCAGGAGCAGCCCGAAGCTGATGGGTAGGAGAGTTGGATCAGACAAGGGGAAGTATTTCTTCACTCAGAGGTCATTGGTCTAATGAATTTGCTGCCAGAAGAGGTGGTAACAGCTACCAGCTTAGATGGCTTTAAGGAAGAGTTAGGCCGCGTTCCCACCTACCGTGAACCAAGAGCAAACCTGGATTACTCTGATCATCTGGGTTTGCTCCGGGTTCTGCTGCGGGTTGGGTTGGAGGCCAGGAGCAGCACAGAGCGCACCTCGGGCTGTTCCCACAGAACCCACAGGTGTGCACAAGCTCCACACCTAATCAACCATTCTGGTGAGGATGGGCATGCTTGGAGACTGTAACAGCCCATTCCATGCTCTTCACCATCAGTTCACTAATTCTTCACTAGTGGCCGTAGAGCAAATAGGACTCAGGTATGAATCAGCAAACCCCGCTCGTCCTGACTCACCAGATCAAAACATGGTGAGGCAAAACAGAAAGGATCTAATAGTATTTTAAAAACAAAAAATAATATTTCTGTCTATGTTGACTATTCTGTTTTGGGAAGAGACACACACACCCCTTATTCATCAACCATACTTTGCATAATTTTATACATTTCCATCACGTCTCTCTCATTCACCTTCTTTGCAGATAGGTAAAGCAAAAGTTGTTCTGAGGGCCCCAGAAATCAATGGGACATGCTGATCCTCAAGATTTAAGTGGACTTCCCCTGAACAGAAACAGAACCACTAACTTAGGACGGAGACACAGGCCCACTTATGTGGAAGTAAATTCCAGTGAACATAATGGGGCTCCTTCTTAGGAGATGAATGGGATGTATAGCATCCAAGTCCTATCTTGAACAGGCCTCAACAGAATCCCAAGGGCATTAATGATAACATCTGTAAAAAGCCAATCCCATAAGCAATGCTTAGGGCGGGGAAAGGTACACCAGTAGGTGTATGGTCAGGCCAAGCTGATGGGGCTCAGCTCACATCCAACTGACTCTCAACATCACTGGGATGAAGAAAAGTGGCTTGACAAGGCAGCCTGGCAGCTTAGACCCATTTACACTTATTGTAGAAGTTGCAGATGCTCCAGCTGTCCATGTGCTTGACCAGGAGCAGCCAGTCGCAGCTTTCGCACTGTCCTCCGGGTGCAGATGCTGCGGGTGGGCATGGCTGTGGCTGCACAGGATACAGGATGTGGGCTGATCACCATGGCAACAGCGATCTGGCCAGGCTGGGCTCAGCCAACCATAGTTCCAAGTGCTGGTGGCCTGGTTGGGCACTGCACCAACACTTGAAGTGCGGATAACTCCCTCTGAGCCTGATCTTCGCCTCAGTGGGATGGTATCGGGGTGATTTTCCACTGGGTATTTAATGGGTACTTCTAGTGACAGTGGGAAAACACCCTTAGTTAAATGCAAACAGGCCCAACATTCCTCACTGTTCACTTCTCTAAGATTTGGAAATACGCCAGTATATAAATTTTTAATAAACTAAACTAGTATACCTAAATACCAGCCTCCTGTAACAAGGAATATGTCTGTTTCCAGTCATTCAGAAGAGTGCTTTCCTTGGCCATGGAAACAGGCCTACGTTGGGCCTGTTCCTGCATCTCAGTTCTAACCTACCTCACACAGTAGTTGCCCAGAGGTCAAATGGAGGGGAGATGCCTAACATTTTCTCCCCCCCTCCTTTTTTTTTTTTTTTGAAGCAAGGTAAAATAAGCAAGCGTAAATATGAGTTACCTTTGCCTTGGATTTGAAGTGACTTCAAAATAGGTACTTCTGGAAGAGCACAAGAGAAACCAGGCTGCCCCTTACCTGCTGCGTCCTCAGGGACTCCAGCTCTCTTTCCAGCCTTGTGCGCAGACGGCGCTCCATCTGTTCTCGCTTCTCATAGGCTGCCTGAAGCTGCGTCAGGGCCTGCTGAAGCTTCTCCACCTTTTCCACGTGTGCTTGCTTCTTACGCAGCTGTGGACGGGATTGCCACGGGGACAACAGAAGGGCACAAAGAGTGACTTGTTGGAAGGTAAGAGGAGCCCTGCTGGATTAGTCCAGCATCCAGTCCCACACTTAACTAAATGCCAGCTAAATGCAAATTGCCATTAGGGCGGTGACTATGGATTCCCTCGCGACAGTGCCAGTGCTTCTGCATGCTATCATTGCCAGGGTTACCAGGGGATGCAGCGCGTAAATGTGCCTGCATTGCTGATCACATGATCCCCATGCAACTCTTCCACCTAGAAGAGGTGCAGATGCAGCGTGGAGGGCTGTACTAACCCTGCCGCTACTATAGAAGCAGAGCAGTTTTAACTATCCCATGCCTATATCTGAAGGGGGTGCTCTGGTACCTGAAGCAGAAGGAAGAGGGGAGGATGATTTGGCTTTTCTACCCCACTTCTCTCACCCTTAAGGGGTCTTAAAATGGCTGACACATCTTCTGTTCTTCTCCCCACAACTGACACCCCGTGAGGTAGGTGGCGCTGTGAGAGCTCAGAAAGCAAGCTGTGCCTAGCCCAAGGTCACCCAACTGGCTTTTTGCAGTAGTGTAGAACTGAACCAGGAGATTACTAGATAAGAGTCTGGCACTCTAACTACAGACGGTTCATACAAATGCATCGGGCCACAGTGTCCCCTATCAGGTAAGTCCAAAAAAGGCCCTTAGTTTTTGCCAGCTGTGTTCTCCAGGTGCTGTACAATAATGGTACAGAACATGCCTGTTACACACCACGGACTCTTGTAGACTGCAAGCCCAGATACACTTCCTTGGAATTTCTCATGGAATTCGATGAAACTTCCAAGAAAACATGGGTAAGACAAGGATTCTAATAATAGTACTAGTGTGTTGAGAAGAAGGGCAGCAGAGGGAAAGGATGCTTTGATCTCACCTCTTCCTCTAGCTTGATGATCTTGGACTGTGCACTGTTCAGAGCCTGGTCCAGGATTTCAATGTGCCTTCGCTGCTCCTCACTGGTCAAGCGCAGGCCCGCCAAGTCCATCTCTAGCTTCTCTTTCTCCTTCAACTGCTCTTTGTCTGGAAGGGACACAGGTGAGATCAGAGTAACTCAAGATGCCTTACTGAATAATCTAAATTTGGGCAGCCAATGCGAAGTAGTGGCTAGGGTTCCAATCTCCCATGAAAAATGCTGAATAACTAAGAACAAGCGCCATATTGCGGCCGACACTAAGGACTGTCGTGAGGGCAAAATGGGAGACGGAACAGGAGATTCGTGAAGGAAACATGAAATAAAAATATGCATAACAATATAAGCATGTCCAACAAAATACTTCTGCAGTTTCACTGCAGCAAGTGGTATTATTCTAGAGTACTCCTTGTGACATTGTGTTGCAGTTTAGACTACTGTCCCAGTGTCCTTTTCCTTCTGAGCAATAAAGATAATGTAGATAAAAAAGGGGCCAAACGCGTTTTGACTTAGGAGTCTTCCTCAGTGGCCAATTTAAAATATATATAAGAATAGCTGTGTATGAGTATCTCTCTCAAAAGCAATATCAGTTTGGCCCCTTTTTTATCTACATTATCTTTATTGCTCAGATTTTATATACCTTTTGGCTGTGGCTTGTGTTTTATTTTTTACTCCACAATTGCTTTTCTTGCAGTTGGTTTTTTTTAAAACTTTTGGTGCTCTATATTGTATTATCCGATTCAGTTCATTTATTATTTGTATTATCCGTGGGGTTATTGTAACCCTTTGAGTAAATAATTTGTTCCTTTTGGCATAGAACCCATTGTTTGTTTGGTCACTTGTGGTGTGTTTGTTTGGGTTTTTTTTGGGATTTTTGGTTGTTCCTGTGATCCAGAACAAGGCCCTTGGTCTAGTTGTAGATCTGATTAAACAGGTCTACAACAGATCCAGATTACCTGGCTCCATCCAGTGCAGACACAGCCAGATCAGTGGGGGAGGGGGCCTCCTTGAACCACTTTAATGTGCAGATCAGGAGCCCCATGATCTACATAAAGGGACCCCTTAATCCGGATTACCAGCGAGTGCAGAAAGGGCCATGATATGAGTGGGATAGGGGTTTTATATTCAACCTACCTTTCCTGATTTAAGTTCAACCGTTAGATCACATTACGTTTAAACTTTTAAGAACCAGCGGGGTATGTGATTTCTGTTTTTTTATACCAGCTGCTGATTCTGAAGATGCCTCACTAGTACCAACATCCTTTTTTTTCCAGGGGGTGTTGCTTTATTTAGCCTCACACCATTCAAGCAAGCTTTGCTGTGAGTTATTTAACGCACAGGAATCCATGCAACTTCAGCTGTTGCCAAACATTCCAGAACAGCTTTCATGCCCCAGAATGAGCTGTAGCTCGCATGATATACTTTGCCTGCTCGTTTAGCTACAGAAATTGATCTGGAGGCCTCCTGACCTTGATAAAGTGTTAAGAGCAGAAAACAGAATCATGAGGACAGATCACAGAATGCTGGAGCTCAAAGGGAGTGCCAGGAACCATTTACTTTACACTAGGGAATTGTTTAGAATCCTATTTCTTCACTAGCTTCTCCAAAGGGTGAGCAGATGTCACCCTCATAACTAACACTTTGGCCCTTTGTGAACCTGGCCTTACTCTAAATTATATACCAAAACAGGGACCTGCCAACTGCATGCTGGTTCAGACTATGGCAGGCCCTGCCAAAAGCCTTCCATAGTCTGCAGTAACATGTGGATGGCAGGTCCCTCTTCTGGGGTATAATCTGGAACAAGGTCCAGGGTAGAAAGGGCCTTTGTTTCTTCCTTTGCAGGGTTTTGCAGTTGCTGCTGTTGCATAGGTTAGTCAATCCAGTAGCCATAGGCCCTGTGAGACATATCTGATAGCCTACAAGCAGTTTTTCTTAGTTTTCATTGTTGGTTGCAAAGATCCAAAACAGTTACACAAAACAAAGAGATGTACAGCTAAGCTTACAAGCAATTAGGAAGGTTTCCTAAAGGGCACCTGAAAGTCACACTTAAAAAAAAAGACTCTCCTATAATTAAATTTATTATTATTTCATTCCTCACTTCATTATTTTAAAAGCATGGAACGTAAGAGTAGCCTTGCTGGATGGGGCCACAACCCATCTAGCCCAACATCCTATCTCACACAGTGGCCCACCTATTCTTTCTGGGCATCCCAAGCAGAAGCCAGTGGCAAAACCTTCACCTGCTCTTGACTACCTGTAAATGGTCTTTAGAGGCATCCTGTCTGTCTCTCAAGCCCAGAAGCTCTACTTAACACAGTGGTTCTCAATCTTCCTAATGCCGCAGCCCTTTAATAGTTCCTCATGTTGTGGTGACCCCGCAACCCAACCCTAACCCCAATCCCCAACCATAAAATTATTTTCCTTGCTACTTCATAACGACCCGTGTGAAAGAGTAGATCGACCCCCAAAGGGGTCGCAACCCACAGGTTGAGAACCACTTAACGGGAAGCAGCTGCACCAAAAACCTAAAGCTTCCATGCCTCTAGCTTGGAGAACCAGAAGTACCAGAAATTCAAAGCTTCCATTCCTCTAGTTTGAAGGACCAGAAGCACCACCCCCCACCACCACCCCGCTTTAAACGTGAAGCTTCTAATACTCCAGTCTGCAGGACTGGAAGGAGCTTTGCACTGAAGTTCATGCAAGCTTTGCAGCCGCCACACCCCATTCCTGAATTAGAGATAATACCATCTGCATTCTTCCCATGATCTGGGATAAGGCCATTGGTCCAGATGTTGACACAATTAAAAGGGTCTACATCAGATCCCGGTTAAGGGCCTCCTTAATCTGGATCTGTCCCTGTCTCATGCAGACAGAGAGGACCAGCAAGATGTATGGTCTCGCAGATCCAAATTAACGTGCAGATCTATGTGGCCTAGAATTGTTTTACATTGATCCATAATCCAGATTAAGAGTCCATGCAGAAACGGCCCTTAGAGATAACAGGAAAATCTCTTGGGAGTATTGCTTCTCTGTAAAAGACAGCAGTGCCTGCAGAAAAGTCACCAGCAATGTAAGGAAACCAGACCTCAGGTCCTCATTTCCACTTCAAAAGTTTCTGTGTAACAAAAGGCTCATCTAGGGCCACGGTATCTGGACATAAATAGTGATCTCTTTTGAGAAGGAGGCCCTATGGAAACACATTCTATCCCTTGGAAATATTTGACTACTTATCTGTGGCATCTAGCTGTTTGGCACAGATGGACTGCAACTGACAAATATCTGTCATTTTATACTGTGTGACCCTTTCTGAACAAACTATCTTTACTCACATCATGTGACTTGCAACCAGATTAAAATTTAGAAGGGGTGTACCAGTGCTTTTAGTGATACTTGCACAGGAACAGGAGCACATTTCAGATTATGCTTGTGTTCTGTCAAAAAGCAAACAGTCAGTCAGTACTCTGTTTGGATCAAAACCTGAAGCTCTAGAAAATCCAAGTGAGATGTCTCATGTGCACTGGTTCTTCAGGAGCAATCCCAGTCACTCCAGGGGTGGCCCATCCACAGCTTGACCAGACGCAGCCTGAGGAGTTCGTGGTCACAGAATCTACACCTCCTTCCGGGTGTGAATGCCATGAATGGGCTGGGTGGCTGCCCCTGTGCAATCACATGCCACAGATCAATCACCATGGCAACATCTCAGTCTAAGCCAGATGTTGCCAAGGCTGTTCTGGTGAGCCAGCTGGGCCAGGCTGAACCATTCACTTGAAATTCAGATGCCACCCTCTGTACTGGAACTTAACCTCAGTTTGTTACACATTCTACCCATATAGCTTGAGACAAATTTTTTAAAGCCTGAAACCAACAGACTATCTGGCTGGTCCCAATTCAGAATCCAATAATGATCTACTCCAGAGAGACTCACAGGGCAATTTTATGTACTGTATCTTCCGGTGTATAAGACGACCGGGCGTAAAAGACAACCCCCAACTTTTCCAGTTAAAATATAGAGTTTGGGATAACTCACCGTATAAGAAGATGGCACCCAGCGTATAAGATGACCCCAGACTTTTGAGAAGATTTTTCTGGGTTAAAAAGTGGTCTTACATGCCAGGAAATACAGTTATTTATAATTCCACTGTCTAGACCATACCAGAGTGACACATGAAGAAAACTCTGAGAAGCAACGGCCGCAGTACTGTGGTAACGGATGAATTGGTCCTTTGAAGGCCTGTCCAAGTTTATAACACAAAGTGTTGTGTGTTTATGTCATTTGCACTTGTATATATATAATCAGAATTTCTCCCAAGACTGAGTAGAAAATTTCACCTCACTTGAGAGGCATAATGCTCTTGATTTTTTTCCCCCTAGGCTGTGTCCCCATGGCTCTTTGGTACGGTTCTGAACGCAGGATCGGCAAGCTCTGTCTCCATGGCTTTTGGATTTGGCCTGCGAAAAGCATGCCAACCCCTCCCAAACCGTGCCAGAAGGGTGCCAAATTTGATACCTGAAACAAAAAGTCTCGGCACGCTTTGGGGGACCAGTATGCCTTCCTCGGCGAGCTGAGAACGCACTTGGGGACACTAGCGGGCTAACGGGGAGGAGATTTGCGCTCACATCATTGGGAGGTGGACTGTCCTTGCTGTCTCTGCCCTGTCCATTGAAGGTCGCGGCCGCTGACTTTTTAAAGTGCCGATCGCAAAGGCAGGCTGGTAAGTGGCTTGCTTTTTAAATTCTCTGCCACTTCCGCAGAGGTAATTCCAACCCCGTTTCAAGAATGCCAAGGCATTCAATTTGCAACCCCCGTTTCCCCGATCTGCAAGGCGATCATAAATAAAGGCTTGATTTTCAGGTTATGGCCATTCTTGCAGTCCCCGGTGGAGCGGAGGTGCACAAAACTGCTCAAGCACCTACTGCCGCTAAACCTTGTAGCGGCTTTTGGCATTTTTATTTTTTTAAAGTTATCTTTATGAATGAAGCTTTATTTTAACTTGTTTCCGTCCCTCCCACCTCCCACCCCAGTCCTGGCTGTCCATGCCACTAAGGGAGGGGGGGGGAATATGACAATCCAGATGCCAATGAAGAGAGAGGGGGAGGAGAGGAGGTGGTGCTGCTCCGCCGTACCATCCGTGCCCAACCCGCGTTGGGTTGTCCCGCGTTGCCGGGAATCTCATGGGGACGCCCAAAATGCACCCAAAGTGTGCCAAATGGCCAGCATGGGGACGCAGCCAAAATGTAAATCAAAGCTGTTCCCCGCTAATATTTCGTCTCCATCACTGCTCTGATTTTACACACAATGTAGTAAGTATGTGAGAACAAACCAAGGGCCTTTCTACATGGACCCTTAATCCACATTAAGGGTCTGTGTAGAACACTTCTAAGCCACATCGATCTGCACATTAATCTCTGTTTACACAAGACAGAACCAGATCTGGATTAAGGAACCAGCACGCCTCTGTGCTGTGGAATGACCGTGACACGATCTCCAGTGGCCCACCTTCATTCCTAGCATTTGGAGTCATGGTACTGGGCAGCTGCAAAGCTCACATAAGCTTCAAAGTGACAGGGAGGTGCGGGCCAGATCGGCTCTGGCAGTGCAGATGGCACTGATCCAAACTACGCCTCCAGGTAATTCAGATTAATGGGCTTCACATAATCCAGATCAGTGAGACCCACTGATCAGGATTACTACCACGGTAAGTGCAGAGTTCAGTTGCAAACATGTTTTAAAAATGAAGTGCAAACACCTCTCTAAGTTCTCAAAGAAACTGCACACAAAGAACAAACGTATCTGCAGGTATCAACTAATAGGGTACTCACTCCGAGAGGCGTAAAGGCTTTCTGCTGCCATATCTTCATGTCCATCAAATTCTCTGCTGGCAAGTTGCCTATTGGCTGTCTCCAATCTCTCTACAAAGAGAAGGGAAACAGCTTGAGTGTAACTACACATGTGACGCTAAACACCAGCCTCAGAAGAAAGAAAGCATGCCTAACAGCTGGTTTTTTTTTTTAATTTGCAAAAGCAGTGAAGAAAAGGGGACATAGTGTTTTCTGTGAAATATGCTATTTTGCTAGTTGGTTTTATGTTTTTCATCTTCCCCAGGATTGTGGTAGCAGTTTGCACAGTGGCTGATGTGATAATCTGGCATTTGGATTTATTTAGGAGCAAAAGAGAAATGGTAAGGCGATGGGGGAAATCAGAAAAGCTTTGTCAAAAAAAGAGGGAGAGAGAGAGAGAGAAACATACCACGCAAGTCCCTGTTGAAATCGCGGAGCCTCCTTATTTCTCCTTCAAGTTTACTTCTCATGGCTTTATCTAATGATTCCCTCTTCGTGGTGGTCTTCACCAGGTCCTCATAAGCTTCTGAAATCCGCTGGATTTCTAATTCAAACTGAAAAGTGTGGAAAAGAGAGACTGAAATGGGCCAGGATGCACATTCGTCACTGTCTGGGAAACTCTTGAACGAGAGTTTTGTGCTGTGGGCAGCAGTGTGTTCCAAATTTCACACTAGTAATAATTCTCCCAGAAGAATTCTCCCACAGTGATGGAAGAAGACAACTTCCACGTCAGTAATAGCCCCACTGCTGCTGAAAGCAATCTGATCTCCACCCGTCGCTTAACAAAAAAGCAGCTCCAAAATGCACGTAGCACTTTAGTTCTCATTGTGTCTCTAACCCACTTTTCTAGACCAGAATGTTCATCAAAGCAGGGAATGGAAGCCTGGCGTGTGAATGACCCATCCGCAAACCACCTCTTGGCCCTCAAAGGCTGCATTCACATGTAGCAAAAATGCATCTCAAAAACACCCTAGAGACGGCAGCACGTGGAACTCATATTTTCATTCCATCTCTAATCTATCTTTTCTAGCTGAGACAGGGAATGTTCAGACTGGCATGTGAATGACCGCATCTGAAAACCATCTCTTAAGTGGTTTCTAAGGCTGCATTCACACACAGATTTAAAATGTGGCTCAAAGGCATCATAGAGATGGTACTCTGTGGCCCTTGTACCTCCATCCCATCTTTAATCCACCTTTTCTAGCCTAGAATGCTCATAAGAGGGCACGTGAATGGTCCTACCTGTAGACCATCTCTAGGCCCTTTCTAAAGCTGCAATGGCACGGAGCAAAAACCCATCTCAAAAGTACCTTACAGATAACAGCATGTGGCTTTTGTGTTCTCATCCCATCTCTAACCCACCTTTTCTTAGCCTAGAAGGTTTGTGGTGTGGCAGTGACAGCTAGGTGTGTGAATGATGCTACCTATGAACTGGATTCAAATTGTTCCTAAGCCACTTCAGAGGCACTTTTTAAAACTAGGTGGGAATGCAACCCAAAATAGGTGTACCAATGGCTACTAGAATGGACACCTAGGTACCAAAGGGTCATTGGTTTATGGAGTGTGCTGCCGGAAGAGGTAGTGACAGCTACCAGTCTAGATCGCCTCAAGGTGGGGTTAGACAAATTTATGGATGACAGATGTATCAGTGGCTACTAGAATGAATGCCTGGGTACATCTTTCAGGCTAGGGGAGAAAGCAAGACGCTTCTAAGGCCATTTGCTGGGATTCGAGAGCAGGGAAAGGTTTGTCCTTGTCTGTGCTTGAGATGCCCATGAGCATTTGGCAGGCCACTGTGTGCGACAGGATGCTGGACTAGATGGGCTGTGGCCTGATCCAGCAGGGCCTCTCTTATGTTCTTATGTACTTCTTCCAGATTGGAGAGAGAGGCACAATGCTGCTAACGGCCATTTTCAGGGAATCAAGAGCAGGTGAAGGTTTTGCCCTTGTTTTCATCTTGAGATGCCCAGAAGCAATTGGTGGGCCAATATGTGAGGCAGGGCTCCTCTTATGTTCTCTTATGTCCTTAAGTCAATTCAGTGGAAGCTACTGGGTTTCCATGTGGACATATCTAGGTTTTATTCCCTTGCTAATGATAGAATCGATGGCATCAAAATCTTGGAGAATCACTGCTTAGACAAAGAACATTGTTTTATACAAATCATACCAATGATTGAATAACTTTGGATCATGTAACTCTGAAGCTCAGTTACCTAATGCTAAATTACTCCTAAAGCCTTGTTCACGCGAAGCATGAAATATGCCCCTCCTCACTCTTAGCAAAGGAATCCATGTAGGAAGACCATTCCTGATCTGCTGTTGTCTATACCAGCACTTGGATGGCAGGTCCCTATTCTGAGATATAATTTGGGATAAGGCCTAGTGCAGAAAGGATCAAGAATAGGGGTGTGCACAAATGCAATTTTCAGGATTCAATTCGATTGGAATGTTTAAAGTTCAAATTTAACAGAATTCAATTCAAATTAAGCAAATTTGAATCTATTCATTTGAATTTTTTACTCCAATTTGCACTTACGAATGTCAACAACATTCGTGGATGCCCTTATGCAGCTTCCCTGGGTCCATACACATCCGTACATGTCCATACACATCCATATGCATCCCATAGTTATCCCATATGCAAGCTGTTTTCATCCCGTACGGATCCGTACAAATGCATATAGCTGCGGGAAAGGTGTGGATCTTCAAGTATACATCGTGTATGAACCCATACACATAGAAATGTCCGAATAATTCGAATGAATAGATCCAAAATTCAAATTTAAATCCAAATTTAAGGACATTCGATTCAAATTCGAATGTTGAAATTCAGTCAATTCGACTAAATTTCAAATGCATTTGAATATTCGACCACATCCCTAATCAAGAACTCACATCTCTGCACAGCTGAATATAGCAAAATAACCAGTATATAACCTTGCACAGCTTTTCATAAATACAGACCATTAAATATGGAAATACGCAATTAGATGCTTCCCACTAAGCAAAAAACACAATAATTAACAACAGAAGACAAAGCCAGGCCCAGCAAAACCTATGCCAGCTGGTTTGGGGAAGTAATGCCAAAAATGGCTGGAGACACCCTCTCTCTGGCATGTAACAGTTCACAGCTGTTTAAACAATGAAGTGGGTTATAATCTATGGCAAGATTTAAAAATCTGTCTTGCAGATGGGCAGTCCAAGTCCTATTAAAAAAACCCTGAGAGCACTTCTACCTTGAATTTCACTGCAGGTCAGGAACAAATATATATTATATATGTCTAGCATCAAAGAGAATGAAGAACTTTCATAAGCATTCATTCCATGCAAACATGCCTTTAGCAGTTACTGGAGAAAGAGACATGTACTGTCTGTTCTTAGGAAGGGGCAGAGAGGAGAGGCTTTCCCCCTCCAAGGCCAAAACAAAGACCAAATTAAGCAGATGGAACACTGAAATGACAAAGGCCCTTTATGCACTTACCTGTGATCTGGAATAAAAGCCCCCTGCAGTCAGACTCTGGGCTACATCAGTCCGCACATTTAGAAGAAGAGTTGGCTTCTCTACCCCGCTTTTCTCACGCATGTAAGGGGACTCAAAGTGGCGGACAAACCTTCTGTTCTTCTCCCCACAACAGACACCCAGTGAGGTAGGTAGGGCTGTGAGAGCTCAGAAGAGAGCTGTGACTAGCCCAAGGTCACCCAGCTGGCTTCATGGGGGTGGGCAGAATCGAACCCGGTATTCCCAGATAAGAGTCTGGCTCCCTAACCACTAGACCAAACTGGCTCACAAACAGGTCTATGTTGGACCAGCAGGCCCTGGTACAGAACATGGAGGTTTGCCAAAGGCACACTTCTTTGTTAGGGACTACTAGGGAACCCATTTCAGCGGCACACCAAAGCATGCTGCCAAAATGGGTCTCTTTATAGCTTTGAGGCTTCCAAGCTCTTTGGAGCCCTCGGAGACCAGCCCTACTGTGCAGACAGTAATGTTCCAGACTATGCCTCTTCAGAGTGTAGATCAATAGATTTGGCTGGTCCAGACTCACTGGTTTGGATGATGGAGAAGAGTGCAGAAAGGCCCAAACGTTCCAAACAAAAATGCCGCTCCATCTGCTCATCAACTTAGAAGAAAGGCCAGGAGTATTGGAATTCCAGGGTGAAAGGGACTGTCCATTCCTTCATATTCCTGTAGTCCATCAGTGATCAGCTAATAATGCATGAGACATCAAATCTGATGCAATACTATTCTCATAAGATGAACGTGTTATGTTATTAACTAATACTTGCCACTTTAGAGCCTCTAAGACATGTTTATGAACTTATTTTTGCAGTCTGATCTGCATCAACCCAAACCACATCAATGGGCAGGCCACTTCACAATGAACCTTGATCCACCAGTCCTGTTCTATAAAGAAGTCTGGGGATTTGTGAACAAGTTTGTTGACACCCTCCAACATATTCCCAGCATCACACTTAATTGTGTGGAATGGTATAACTATACCATTCCACCACAGACATGTTTACTTCACTACCAGTAATCACCATGCAGAAGGTCCAAGCTGGACCATCCAAATTGCCATGGCAATGGCCGCAGCAACATCTGCCATAACCCTGACCATTGCCATGGTGATCACAGCACAGCACGCATTTGTGTAGCCACCCTGCCCTACACTATACCCACACTGTGTTCACATGGGAAGAAAGTGCAAACACTGTGTCCAGGAGCTCCCCAACAGCTCCTGGTGAAGGTTTGGAGAACTCCACAGCTTCAGAGGATCAGGGACAATCCAGGATGCTCTAGGACAGAGGCCATGCTTTGGTGTGTGCATGGAGCATCCTGGAGTGTCTCCAACACATTAGTGTGAACAGGCCCTTGGATCCTGTCCCTGAAACGCCTGTCACCCTCGACAAGGAAGAGGATGAAGCAGAGACCTGCTACTATTCATTCCTGCCACACACCTTCTCAAGCTTGTCTGCTTTCTCATAACACCCTTCCAGCTCTTTTTGCAAGGCTTCATTGTCTTCAGACAGCATCTCCACCATCTGCTGGGCTCGCTGTACTATAGTAAATGCATCTGGAGTGAGCTGCTGCTGCTGCTGCTGCTGGTTTGAAGAAACGGCTGAAAGATTCAGGGATGCTGTGGCCATTGAGAGCGGTGGCAAAGATGCGGAGTGCAATGGACCACTAAGAGTAGAGGCCTGAGAAGACATCGGACTGTGCTGCTGCTGTTGCGCTGGCATGGGTGAGAAAGGTGGTGGTCCCTGGCGACTGGACAGGGAAAGGGAATAAAAATTAATTAGACAACCGGTTTTTCACTGGGCTGGTTTAAGACCGCGTAAGCTTTGCAGCTGCTCTCCATCCATACTTCTGAAAGCTAGGAACAATAGTTTTGGAGGCTGAGAGGGGTGATGCTATGATGCGCCACTGAAGTGGCATGCTATGATGCACCACTAAAAGCACCCCGCCCCCCAGTAGTTCTGAATCATAGAAGCATGTCAAGTCCACACCTCCTGGGATCCGGAACAAGTCCCTTGGTCCTGTTGTAGACCCAATTAAACGGGTCTACAAGAGATCCACATTAAAGGACCTCCTTAATCCCAATCCGGCTCCTTCCAGTGTAGACAAAACCGGACCAGCAGGGTCAGGGCCTCCTCATGGAAATCAGAAAGCCCACAATCCAGATTAAAGACCTCCTTAACCCAGATCACCAGTAGGTGCAGAAAGTACCAACAGCTACTGCCTTGAGTTCTTTGGAGATACAAATACACCAGTAAGTAAATAAAAGGACATTCATTGCTGCATAAATGCATACATTTTCAACACTGTGCCCACCGCACTGTACTTATTAAACTGTCTTCAATTTAATGTATTTTTTTCCCTTGTGACAGAAAGTCCAGTAAGTAAAAATGCCTAATTTCTCATCTGCAAAGAAAGATCTATTCAGCTCCCCAAGCGGTATCCACATGTGCAATCTTCTAGGCTTTGGTGCCTGTTAAATGAGCAAATTTTTAGCAGCATACACATGACATCATACTCCAAAAATTGCCAGCCCATACTTTCTCTTTGATTTAATCTTAGTTTTCCTCTTACTGTTGAGGGGACAAATCTGTTAAGTAAAAATAACCCACTTCCCATCTACACTGAATATCCAGTTCCCTCCCTCTGGTTACAACCCAGCTTTCAGCAGTGGATGAGAAAGAGAGGAGGGAAAAGAAAAAGGCAGATCAAGATTAAATGGGACAAATGTGGAGGAAAGCCATGATAATCAGGTTTTATTCAGGGACAGCCTTTGATTAGGTCCTTCAAGAGACAAATGCTGAGTCTGGTAGTGGCAGAACACCTTGGGATTAAACCTGGACCCTTCCTCTCTGCTAGATGGGCATGTGGTCTATCTGTAGCCCTCTAACATGCCACCTGTAATGCAGTGGAAGACTGTCTGGAGTCCTAAGTTTTCACCTGCTCAACCTGGAAGAAGCCTTACTGTTGTGACGTAACATGTTCATAGCTATACATGTGTACCAGAATCATAGGACCTGGATCAGATCATGCAGGAGACCATTGACAGCAACAAAAAACTTCATTCATGCCAGAATCCTACTTCAGAGACTGGAACTCACACCATGATCACAGTACATAACTCCATCTTAGGTCCACTGACTAAAAATCTTCAACAATGCTTGTTCTTCTGTTAGAAATTGTTTTCCCGGAACAACTTAATCTTGTCGATGTTTCGCAGGAAAGCGACCAACACTTAATCTATCAAGGGCAAGAGCATCTGCAAGATGATGTGGGTCCCCAAACTGAATAACAGATTGGATTAATGCAGCTCGTGTACATGAATTTGGGAAGACTGAATGTCACTCAATTTTTTTGTTTACCCTTTCTTCCTGCTTGATATGCCCGTTTTCCTGCCTGGTCCTAAGGTAGGTTTTGGACTATAATAATAGGTGCCCTTGTCCCATCAGTGGCTCTGGTTTTCACTGAGGTCCTCTATGTCCTTGGCTATTGCTGGGTACACTCCACTTCTGGTCTTACTCTAGGGTCCACTACCTCCTTGCTGCCACAAGAGCTGAAAAAATTAACTTTGCATGCCAAGTATGTTTGAGTGGCAGGCTAACTGCTTTACTGAAATCACTTGGGTGACAAGATTTGGATTTGCTTACCCCTCTTACAGGCTTGCTGCATGTGAACGGTTCAAAGTGGCATGATCTCCCTATGTACTGTTGCCAACAGAGGCAAGGGTCAAACATACAATTGGATTTACTTGACGTCTCGTGAGGCTGAGTTCTCAGAGGCATGCAAAACCAACTGACACATTGATTTCCAGGACTCTATACCTCACTTCACTGGTACTAAGAAGTGAGAAGTTAGCTAGAGGGATGGAGCTTCTGCCTTCCCTTAAGTCTGCCCCAATTCATTCTGGAGGTACAAATAATGATTGACAACTTGAACTGGAGGAATCATGGAAAAGAGTTCACTGAATTGAGGGCATCCAACCCATGGTGCCACCTCTCCCTAACTGCAGAACCATTTGGAACTTAGACTTATCTTAGTTCTGCCAGCTCCTGCATAGCACCACATTTTTGATTGTCTCCAAAAAAATCCCATGCAATGTGTGTTGCTGAGTTCTCTATTTCATTTCCTTGTTCACTTAAATGAGCGCTCCACTGCTTGGCTTTAAGCCTGGGAAGCACTTGAAACTTCTACTTTCTTTCTGGCTGCAGTTTCAGCTCACTCTACAAGAAAAAATGTGTGTCCCTGCTGTAAGTGCAATTTGGAGTAAAAAATTCGAACAAAAATGCTCTAACCTGTAAGTTACACTTGACTAATTTGCCTAACCCTGAAAGTGTTTTTCTGCTCCTTGTTACCTATTGCTACTTGACTAATTTGCCCAACACTGAAAGTGTTTCGTTCTTGCTCTTTAAAATTGCCACTTGCTTCTCAGGTGCCACTTGATTATTTTTAATCTCTTGCTTTTTAGATTTCAGTAAAGCAACACTGATTTGAATCAAGCGTTTTCTCCCATTCTTGGGATTGGCTGTAATCTATTATCAGTTCAGCTAAACCAGTAATCCTCAAAATCTTGCATGTATGTGGGAACATTTCTAAAAACATGTGTGTAGAGTAGGTCCCATAATACTACACTGACCTTCCCCACAGCAGCAGAGGTCTTAGACCAGCTATAGAGTGAAAGTAGGAGGTGACACTGCTTCTCATATTTCACTCCAGAAATACTGAGTTCTCTGAAACCTTTCCAGACACTAGTAAACTTACAAAGCCATTTCTTTGGCTTTTCAAGTTCTAGAAGAAATTGAATGTAATTTTTAATTTTTTAAAGCAACTTTTTGCGAAGTAAGGGACAAAAAAACTCTTCCAGCTAATGCCAACTTCTATATTTTTGTCTACACTCCTGTTGCACTACCATAGAGCCCTACCTGTGGCAAAATGGAAGGCACAGAAGAACAGAGCCAGACCATGAGCCTCGTCACACTCAGGCTGCTAGTCAACAATTAGTGAATGTCTGGGGAAGAGCATCCGCACTTGGAGGAGGCTGTTACAGCCTCCAAACATGCCCTGCCTTCCTAGAAGTCCACTAATTGTTGATTAGGCATGGAGCACAAAATTGGGCTCCACACATTAACTAACCTTAATCCTAAGCTTACCTGGAGTGTTCAGGCAGTGGCCATTCGCACCTTTTCAGGTGCTCCAGGGTCGTCTGAGGTGTTGCGCAACTGTGCTGGCACCTCAAAGGACCCTAAACACGACTGTGCATGAGCAGAGCATCAGTGTCATCATGGCGATGGCACTGACTTACAGGCAGTCATGGAGGGTGCTGGAGCCAAAACGGTGGCACCCTGAAGAGGACTGGTCCTGGAATCAAATCAGGTAAGTATTCAATCTTGGGGGGGGGGGGGGAGACCAGCTAAAGTTGACTAGCGCTCCAAGTCAATGCTGGTTAATTGTGCTCTTTTCCCGTCCAGCGAACGGGAAGGGAAGTGCAAAATCGTGCCATGTATTCTGTATTGAATAGAACTGGTGGCAGCAACGAGAAAAGGGGAGAAAGTGTACTCCCTTAACAAACCTTTCTGGGTGATTCATGTTGTTCTTTTTCATGTAGGATTGTTATATTCAATACTTAAAGGGATGAATAGCTCTTTAAAAAGCTCGCTTGTCCCAAATTTGTCTCTGAAGCACAATCCCTTCACTGGGTATTGTATATATCTGCTCCATGCCGGGCCTTACCGACAAACCTAGAACAAGCATCCAGCTGATCTTCAGACTCTTGCAGAACATTTTGGTAAAAGAAGTAACCTTGAACAAATGAAGGCCAGCCTGTCCCACATAAATGACTTTATAAATAGTTTTTGGCTCTTTCTGCACTGGTCTTTTTCTGAATTATATTGGAATAGGTACAGGCTATTTGCACGTTAGTGCAGATGGGAAGGGCCTCCTGTAGCCTGCACCAGCATGTGGATGGCAGGTCTATATTATTTATTTATTTATATTTACATTTATATCCTGCCCTAAAGTCTCAGCATTTAAAAACAGACATATTTAAAATAGAACCATATATATAAAAACAATAATGTCTGCAGTGGGGGAAAACTGTGCCACATTTAGCCAAAGGCCAGAGCAAAGAGGTGCGTCTTCACCCCCTTCCTGAACATATACAGTGAAGGGGCCTGTCGCACCTCGAGGGGGAGACTATTCCACAGAATAATACCCACCGCAGAAAGGCCGCTCAAGAGGGGGAGCTAGATATTTCACCCCAAGTGAGCAGCTAAGACAGTGGTTCTCAACCTTCCTAATGCCGTGACCCTTTAATACAGTTCCTCATGTTGTGGTGACCCCCAATATAACCCTAACCCTAACCCCCAATCATAACATTATTTTCGTTGCTACTTTAGATGACCCCTGTGAAAGAGTAGATCGACCTCCAAAGGGGTCTTGACCCACAGTCTGAGAACCACTGAACTAAGAGGAATCAGGTGGTTCTTTATGCCTATGTTGTCAATGAACAAAACAAAATAGAACAGAATAAATATGGGGAAATCTATTTAAAAAGACAAATTAAAAAAGACACACAAAGAAGGCCAACATCTACAGATATCTGTTACATTTAAAGAAAGAAGAAGGTGAAAACACCAGTAAAGCCACAAAATCCATCTGGAATTGAAAACTCAAGGTGGTCGTGCCAATTCCATCTCTGAGCCAATTTTCCTAACATAAATCACTCCTTGGTACTGTTAACATGACAACAGCATCTGTGGGACTGGTGGGGGTGAGGGACAGAGAGGAGATATCAGTAGAACAAGAAAGGATGTGGTTTTTAAGGAAACCACCATTAATCCATCCTGTCCACTAACTGAGCCAAAAATATGCTTTATTTCTGTTCATGGCCAACTCCTGGGTTTTGGAAAGCCCACCCCATAGATTATGTTCCATTTGGATGAGAGGGAGGAGGAGAGAGAGAAATAGGACAGGCTTTCTCTCCTGGCAAACCAAATGGTAGTGGCTGCTGTAACTCTAGAGGCCTTTTTGTGAAGGCTAGGACATGCGGGGACAGGTTCCCTTTCGCATCCAGGCAGGTAAGGAATCCGTGGGGACACGTTCCTTCCTGCCTAAGTGTGAAAGGGGAATCCGTCCCTGCATGGCCTAGCCCGAAAAGGCTGGCGCGGGGGCAGTATGCCCCTCCCAGGCCTGCTGTCATTGGGTCAGGTTCGACCCAGGGGCGGGCAGACCTGTCTTGTCCCTTCCCCAGTTCCTGCTGGTTCTAGATGATGCAATCGGGTCCCCTAGAGCCAGCAGGAACCCCCCAGGGATGGGCCTACCCAGGGATGTGCACACATGCCACTTACCACTTTGTCGCTGGGGTTCGAACTGGCGTGGCTCAGCCAGCGGCGTTGTACGTCTGCACACGCCACCGGCTCTGATTGGCCAGCTACCCACGCCTGCGCAGAATGGCCGGGATCGAAAAGGCCTTAGGTTGGAAAATCAAGTAGGGAGCTACTGAGCTTCAGGTGAAGAAAAAAATGTGCAAAATGAAAAGAAGCAAGTGTCAAGGACACCATTAGTGGTCACAGTATTCCTCTGATGGATCCTGTCATGTATCAGTGATCTAGAACACACGCAGAGGTGTGGACATCTAGGGGCTTCCACTATATGGACTGTTTTCTTGGCATATTTAGCCATTTTCCTGCAGAGATTTTGGGGAAGCCAACTGGTAACCTTGTAGTTTCCAGAGAGTTGTTTTACCCCTGAGATATAGGAGTGTGCTACAGTAGCCTAATCCGAAATAAATAAGTGAAAGTCTAGAAATTTCACCTTCTTCTAATGCCTGCTAGGCTTCATTGTCCACACTGGACAGAGTGTAGCCCAGTAAAGGTGGCCAAAATGGCTGTCCAGACTAAGATATTGGTAGACCTGTTAGAGATCCAGAGACCTTCTCAACAGAATGGGGAGTGGCTCATTGGAGATTGTGATTCCAGTTTCCTCTCATCTGGTTCACAGGAAATTTCCATATACCAGGGGAAAATTCATACTTTGCTTCCTGGCCATGGGAAACAAAACACAAACTTGCCCATGTATGGGCTAAGCATTCCATGTGAACTCTCCCCAACGAAACCAGATGCTTATCTGAGGTGTGGATGTATGTCTGAGCACTGCCATTTCGCAGCCCCGCTGCCACTGAGGCAACCGTGGCACGGTGCACACGCGACGACGCATTGGCACGCTTGCACGGTGCGTCACCTGACCCTCCAGCATATCTTCCAAACTGAAAGATGTGCAAAAGGAGCATCTGCAGCCTTACCAGCTCCTGCACTAGTTAAGGTAGGGTTACCAAAATGATTAGTAGTCCCACAACGAACAGTTGAAGGATCTAGGAATGTTTAGCCCACGAAAGAGAAGACTGAGAGGAGACATGATCACAGTCTTCAAGTATCTGAAGGGCTGTTACAGTGCAGAGGGATCGCCCCTATTCTCACTTACACAAGAAGAAAGGACTAGAAACAAGGTATGAAACTTCAAGGGAGTAAATGCAGACTGGATTTTAGGAAAATCTTCCTGACATTGAGGGCGATCAGTCAATGGATTAGGCAGTGAGTTCTCCTTCACTGGAGGTCTACAAGCAGAGGCTGGCCCTACATCTGTCTGGGAATGTTTAGGAAATCCTGCATTGACTAAGAGGTTGGATTCAATGCTTTAAGGAAGGGTTAGACAAATTTATGGATGACAGAAATATCAATGGCTATTAGAATGAATGCCTAAGTACATCTTTCAGGCTGGGCGGACAAGCAGGATGCCTCTAAGGCCATTTGCTGGGATTCAAGAGCAGGAAAAGGTTTGCCTTTGTCTCTGCTTGAGGCTCATGGGCATTTGGTGGGCCGCTGTGTGCGACAGGATGTTGGACTAGATGGGCTGTAGTCTTATCCAACAGGGCTCCTCTTATATGATGGCCCTGGAGGTCCCTTCCAACTCTATGATTAAGTGTGGTGCAGCTTACCCTGGACCACACGTAGACACCACAAGGGGAGTGCAGAAAGGTCCCAGGTAAGATTCTTTGATAATCCATGCTGCACTAGTAGCTTATTTGGTTGGCAAGGTCTCAGAGAGAGATATTCTCTTGCACCTGCTGTGCAGAACACCTCCATCCAGAGAAAACAGAAGGCCACAAATGGGACCTCTGTGCTCAAAAACCTGGCTATCTTTTATCTTTATCTTTAAAAAAAACAAAACAAAATAAAGCAAACTGAGCAGAGGTCCCTTGACGTCATGTCTGGTTTGGGCTTTAGATGACTAAGGAAACGTCACATTCGGCAAACAGACTTTCAGCCACATGGAGGGCTCCTGGAAAAGCTCGTTTATAAGGAAATCTTAAAGATGAAACCCTCTTACAACTTGCTGAGATGTTAACCCAAAGCTGATCCCCTTCCAGTTACTGGTTCGCTTACATAGAGACTTTCCTCCTCCCTGCCCTGCCACGTTCCCTTTGAGAGCCGTAATTTTGGCTCCCAGGCGCCCAGAGTGTTACTGATGGAGATTGAAAACATGTGTTGATCGGATGGAGTGCCAAAGGCATCCCTTCTGCTTCAGGAAGTCAAAGCCAACAACAAAGAAACTGTGAGCTTAAAAGGACATTTCCTATGTTTCCATTTTGCAGATCAGATTACTAGAAAACATTCTAGCCCTGGCCGGTACCCTCTATTTGCATATTTCACTGCCACAACCACACTTCAAGCATGATCTGCAAATGAAAGCTACACTTTTGCTGTTAGGAAATTTCAGAATGCATGATGTGCAGGCCAAGAAGTGCAATGAAGCACACCTTTTGCCTACTAAGACTTCTCCACGCCCCTACTTCTGATTCTTTGATTATAGTAGACCAGCTATCTGGGGCTTCGCATCATCATCACCCGGGGGGAGAGACTCTTAGGGCCTTTTCACATTTAGCTTAGGTCTGGCTTAACCCATCCATCTTGGATATGTTCCAGTGGCAGGAATGGCTCCAAAGTCCTGAAATAAAGTTTTCTGCATTTGGAAGGCTGTCCTGGTATAGCACCCCTGGTGGCTCCAGAGACGCAGGTTTGCCATGCACTAGGAACTAAAGTTCCTAGCCTTGGTTCCCCCAGAGGATGCATTTTGGTGGTACAATTTGGTGCACTGCTGAAATGTGTCCCCCTGCTAGACTGGAATTGGGAGGTGTGTGCCCTTCTCCACACCTCCATGCACTGGTCTAGCCATACCTGGAAGGCCAGTAGACCTGAAAAAACTGGTCAACCCGTATCCTAGTATAGGGAGCACCCTCCCCCTTCTCTCTCTTCCGTTCCAGAAAAGCAGCATGCAGTAGGGGCACAACCAGTTGCCCAAAGCTTCATTTTGCTATTATTATTATTTATTATTATAAGTTTTGCATTATTATTATTTTTAAATTACCTTGTTACCCCATACTCTGGAGGAGGCTGATACCGCACGATGGCTGCTTCACTCCGTGTTCCCTGGGGAATAGAATAGGAAGGCTTCCCTGCTTCCTGGGCCAATCCGGAATGCTGGTCATTAAAAAACATCCCATGCTCCTGAGCTTTGTTCACTGGAGAGGTCGCCTGCTTGTTTTTGTATGGATAGTCTGGCGGCGGCCCCCTCGGATCCATGCCTTTACTGGTGGGTGGGGCAGGGGAAGCCCCGCTGGTTTTGAACCCTTTGCTTCTTCCTGAGGCGGGAGGGTACTGCTTTGCACCATTTCTCTCCAGCGACAGCTGCATGATCCTCTCGCTTAGGGACCGCACGTGGCCTTGCTTGAGTTCCTTGAGAGCTTCATCTTTGTGGGCTTGCCCACTGTTGGCCCTTGCCAGAGTTGGCCTGCCTTCCGTTCTAGACTTGGGACAGGAGGCTCCAGGCGCGGAGAAAATGGACCCGATGCCACTGGGCTGCTGAGCCCTGAAAAACTGAGACTGGGCTTTGGCCTCTTCATAGGTTGGGAGCTCCTCGCTGTTCTGCTGAGGCAGTGAGGCCCTGGCCTGCTTCTCCATCACACTGTTATCCCCTTGATGCTCCTGGCCCTGTGGTTCTTGGCGTGCTGACTGCTGGACCATTTGTGGGTCTTCTGGCACAAGGTTTTCTGCAGAAGAAGACAGCGTGCTGGCAGTGGAGTTGGACGGTCCGGCACTCCCCGTGGCCTGCTGCTGGATGGCTAGCAGGTTCATATTCTCATTCGCGTTGCCATAGCGCAGCTCCTGGATCAACCGCTGTAACACAGTGCCAGGGGCAACATCCTCCGATCCTCTCATTTCCACCCCTGAAAACTGCAGGGAGCCTGGAAAGTGGGCGTTGCAAAGGGAGTCGTCAGCTGAGGCAAAGAGAAAAAGATAAAAGAGGAAGCCGGAACTTCTTTGCATGTACAGACTAGTGCAGTTTCTAAAGAAAAGCAAAGAATCTGAACGCTGTTTCCCCACCAACCATCCTACGGCTCACTCAAGTTCATGCCTTAGCTCAGCCAGATATCAGGGGAGAAAGACAGTAGAGTGGATGGAGGTTGCAAGAAATTGGAGAACAAGAGTGCCACCCCCTAGGGACACAAACATGAAACAGGACTCTGCAGTGTGACTTCAGAGGCCTGGCAGCACAGGTCCTGACTAGGGTCAAATGCCAGTAGGCTACCAAACTTGATGTTTGGAGTGGTTCCAGCCACTCCTGCGGAGGTTTGTCCTTCAGCCACAACACTGCCGCCGCTGCCTAAGAGCATCCCCATCAGCAGTGCTGGAACCCTCTTCTGGGCGCAGAGCTGCAAGTGGGTGGGATAGCTGTGGCTATGCAGCCACAGGCAAATCACCATGGCAGTACTGAGGTGTGTGGAGAGTGTTGCCATGACTGTTGCCATGATGATCCAGTCTGGCCAGGACAGGCCATCCACAATTCAAGTGCTGGTAGTCCTGTTGGGGACTGCCCCAGGAGTTGAAGTGAAGATGCCTTCCTCTGTGCCTGAACTTCACCTCAGTGGAATGGTATAATTATCCCATTCCAGTGAATGAAGTGTGAAAGGGCCCTTGGTTAAAACTAGGGAATGAAAGACCCTGCCTCAAAAGTTCCCTAATGCATTAAAACTGCCTACATCCCTCATACACAGGGGCCAAGTCTGCTTCTTTGGAGCTGGGAAGGTGCAGGGCCTGATGGGTCTTTCTCCTGTATCTGGAAGGCCTGTAAATTATAAATCCCTACCCATTTGAAGCAATTCACAGGTGAAGACTAACTTCTCAACGTCCCAAACAGGACCCTTCTCACTTTCCACACTTAGCTGATGAGGCTGCCGTGAACTAAGGCTTTTAAACTTCATTTGCAGGTAGGTCATTTGCATTTGCCAGGAAGAAAGCTTCCTCAAAGTGTCCATTAACAGCCAGAAATGCAAACAGTCCTCCCGTTTCCCAGCCCACGCCAATGCGGCCAAAGCTGGAAGTCCCACCTTCTCGCTGACGCGATTGGCCACTCAGAGGCCTTTTCGAGAGGGGCGTGTTCAGTCACAGGCAAACCCATGATCGAACACCCCTCTCGCGATTCTATAAGTGATGGGCATTTCCAAGGATCGGAGGTCCGATCACGGCATGAGTGAGCGATCGATCAGCACCAGCAATGTAGCTGCTCCTGCGCGGATGCCACCTCCCCTGCCCACCAATCACAGCAATCCAGAAATAGAGCAAATGGTCATGCCACTGGATGCTTCCGGTAAGCTTCTAGTTAATGTTGGTAAAGGTGTGGGGCACGATTTCGTGCTCCACACCTAATCAACAATTAGTGAGCTTCTGGGGAGGGCAGGCGCATTTTTAGGCTGTAGCAGCCTAGTTGACATGCATATGCTCTTCCCCAGACTTTCACTACTTGTTGACTAGTGGCCTAAGTGCGAATAGGCCTCTGGTCATCCGAATGCAGACAGGTACCAGGTGCTACCTGTCGTAGTAGGGTGCAGTCTACTGAAGGCTCTTATTTCCTTAATTCCAAACTGCTGGAAATCCAAAACTTCAGAACTCTAAGATTTTTAGATATAGGGTTATTAGCATTCTATTCATCTCTACAGCCACACACAGCAGTGAATATGGATGGGGTGGGTGGGCCAGGAATCCAGGATATGTGAAATGGTGCCTGCTATAACAAATTTGCAGGGCCCCTTCTTGCTGCTTCCTGGGTAGAACAAGCAATCACAAGTTGCTTAAGTGGATTTCCCACCTAATCTGGTGCTCAGAAATCCCACCCATCAATTAGCCAACCTTTCTGAGGCTTTGGGACCTAAGAAGGCAGGCTACAAACTGATGTCTGTTGGGTAAGTCTGGAAGTTGCCCAGAAGGCAACTCTTTAACTCTGATCTTGCCTTGGACCTCAACATGTAATGGCACCACTGTTAGAAAGGGGGAATGACTCATTAGGCCACACCCATAGAAGAAGAAGAAGAAGAGTTGGCTTTTCTACCCCACTTTTCTCACCCATTTAAGGGGACTCAAAGCGGCTGACAAAAGCTTTTCTATTATCCTCCCTGCAACAGACACCCTGTGAGGTAGGTGGGGCTGTGAGAGCTCAGAAGATTGCTGTGACTAGCCCAAGGTCACCCAGCTGGCTTTATGGGGGTGGGCAGAATCGAACCTGGTATTCCCAGATAAGAGTCTGGCTCCCTAACCAATAGACCAAACCGGCCTACCACCGGCCCTTGAGAAAATAATGTTGAGAAGACAAGGCATGAAAATCTAAAAGCGAATGAAGAATTAGCTAGAGTTCAGATTCTGAAGCATAAGAACTTACTTTCAATGCCACTGATCACATCTAGCATTAATGGAGAACCATCCTGCCTGCTGCCAATCAGCTGGGGGTCTGTGTAAAGACAGCCGATTTCTTCCAGTATCTGGGCAGGTGTACTGGAAGTATAGCAAACTGATGGGTGACCTATAAAGATGGTTTGGGGAAAAGCAAAGCAAAGTTATGATCAATAATCTATTCACACGAAAAGACTTTTTCTTTGATGATTCATGCTTTATTGCTCCCAAAACAGGTTTAAGCATCACTAGAAGAGTCAGAGAGGTCTGAATGGATATCGGTTGCATACATAGTTCTCAGTGAGTCACAACCCTCCAGGCATCACATGCGTTCAGGATGGCAAGTAGAAACACATTTTAATGGATCGAGAATGAGGTTTTAAGACAACAGACTTGCCAACCAAATGCAACAATAACATCCCAGAGATTAGGAATGCTCATATACTCCAGGGGAAAATGCCAACCTGAAAAATATCAAACAGAAAAACAAATGGATTCACCATATTATAACTACTCAAGCAAATTTCTCTTCATGCCGTCGCCTCCTGAATTGGTCTAAATAGTGAAGATTTTGCAAGAGATACATCCCAGCTTATACATCTAGGGAGGTGCACAAATGGGTTAGTTTTTGTATTCGATTCCTATCAAATCAAATGTAAGAAAATTTGTATTCGTTCAAATAGATCCCCTTCAGATGTGGTACGATTCTATTCGATATGAATGTATTCAGATGGATATCTGATTCGAATGCATACATATCCCATATGTATCCAATACATAACCCATAACATAACTGCTCTGAAAGCATCAAAACACCCCAAATCCACTTTGAATCCGCTCTCAGTCCATGTCAAATGCACTCTGGATCTGTTACAGATGTAACTGGTGCAGCTGCTTTCCTACCTCCCCATTTCACAAATGTTCTGAAGCATTCATACGAATGTCAATGCATCAATTTTTGCAGCAGGCTTTTAGCAAGACTCTGGCGGAATACGTCTCTTTCTTGGACCCTTTTTGCACGGATACTTAATACAGATTCGTACACATTCTGGGCCTCCATATCCACCTATTAATGCAGATCACAGAGGTTCCATCCCCCATAGGTCCATCTCCATCTCCATTTGACAGAGCCCAGTCCAGATTAATGAGGTCTTCAATCCCTGGTATGGTAGTACCATTTCATTGGTACTAACAGAGGGACCGGTGGCCCTGATGCAGAACATGGGAGGTGTGCAGAAGACACACCTCTGTAGTCTGGGACTACTGGGGTGAGCTGCTCTGTGGCATGCCAGAACACCCTGCCCAAAACCACCACCCCGCAGGCCCTGAGGCTAGGGACCTCTGTGGGTGCAGGGATGCTGCTTGGAAGCTTGTGTGAGCTTTGCAGGCTTGGTGTGAGTTAATCCAGATCAGTGCCATCAGTGTAGATGGTGCCGATCCTTCCCATACCTACCCGTAACCCAGGCCAGTGGGCTGGGATATTCGGGAGCCCTTAATCCAGGATTAAAGAGAGGTAAGTGTGGAAAGGGCCGTAATTTCAAAGCTTATTATAGTGTCCATTGCTTATTGCAGCAGACACTGCAAACATAAATGACACCCTAGAATGGAATTGCACAGGGAACGTTCCGTAGCTCGCATCGAAGAGACAACAATGGTTTTGAAAACTTCAGCACTTGGCAACACGCCACTACCAATACAGTGCAAGCCCAGCTTGCTGCAAAAGCATTAATGGAAGCTTTCCTTCCTGTACAAAAAGTAGCATCAGAGAAAGGAAGACCAAACTAGGAATTCAGCTCAGTAAAAATTAACTCCCCCTTGACACACTCGAAACCTAAATCACTCGCCCATAAACACAGCTACTTTACAGCAAACAATAATCTTCTTACTGTATGAGTAGCATCACATGTGCTTCAACTAAAAACCTGGTTGGCTCTACTAAGCAGAGACCTCTATCTGCCTTTGCCACCCTGCTGTGAAGGTAGAATATATAAAGACATTCCACAGCATCAGAAAACACTGCCTTCTGGTGAGGAGAAATGTTAAAAGGCTGACAAGTCTAGAAGAAGGAGGAGGAGGAGAAGAAGGAGAAGGAGAAGAATCAAATTTGAACTGAATCCCAAAAATTGCATTTGTGCACACCCCTAGCCAGTGCTATCCCATTCCAAGGTCTGTCCGCATTTGGGCAGTCTATCATGACCCAGTTGCCAGCTTCAAAGCCAGTGTTGGGCCTTCAAATCTTCAGAGGCCTGTTTCAGTGACACACCAACTTCTGATGCCATTTCTGGCAGCACTTCCTGGTGGTCCACCAGAACAAGTCCCCCCCCCCAATGGCATTTCGGGCTTCATGCTCTTCATAGCCTGGAATACAGATTCTGGTCCAGTTGTGGACCTCTTTAAAGAGGTCCAGCATTTCATTCTGGTTGGGCAAAGGAGGCTAGGGACATGGGGCTTCTCCTAATCCACAATAAGTGCAGAAGGGTGGGCCTTGGACTGGAATATGCTCTGACCCAGGGGCCAGCGTGGAAAGAACCAAGAAACTGTTTGAAAAGAAATTACCCATCAGTCTCAAGAGTCACTTCACACATTCTGCAGAGAGTTGCTGATCAAGCAAGTGAAGTAATGCAATAGTTAAGTGAGCAATCAAGTGATAAGGAATTAAGAGACTAGGAGCATATGAGCCAGTCTGGAAAATGCTTGCAAATCTGATTTAAAGAGGGAAACTAATTGCAAGAAGAAAGCAGCTTATCAGAAATGTAACTGCATGCTGGATCTATTATAATGACAAGTTGCACAGCATGGGAAAACATGTTTATACAGACATACACAATTCAAATAATCTTTTATCAGGCAGAAGCCAGTCAGAAATCAGAAGCAATTAAAGCTTCATTATAACAATGCCTCCTCTCCTTCCAATTTTACTTCCTAATCATCTGAGGAGAAGGAGCATGTGTTTTACTACAGGATTGCTTTCTAAACTGGGTATTAGGAAAAGACAGCATTTGGACAATCAGAAGTAAATCAAGCTCAGGTTGACCCATATCCTCTCTATTAGGATTTCACTTTGGGTAGGAGATCCTTTCAGGGCACAGACACACGTCTGCCTCACTCTTTTGGACAAGGTAGGTGGTAGGTGAGGAAACACATCACAATTAAATCAAAGGACAAACAAGGCAATTCATAGCAAAAATAAGAGTGTAGGAACTGACAACTCTGATTCTTTGTCCAATAAAATCAGCGACCATTGGCCCTAACAGCTATGGAAGTCCTTTACAAAGCTACACAATTTTGCAGCTATAGATATACCTTAAAATGAAACAAAAAAGCTCATGAGCAAACTATCCCTGTCTCCAGACGGCAAAAGGCAACACGGGATATGAAGAAGAAGAAGAAGAAGAGTTGGCTTTTCTACCCCGCTTTTCTCACCCATTTCAGGGGACTCAAAGTCGCTGACAAAGTTTTTCTATTCTTCTCCCCACAACAGACACCCTGTGAGGTAGGTGGGCTGTGAAAGCTCAGAAGAGAGCTGTGACTAGCCCGAGGTCACCCAAGCTGGCTTCATGGGGGAGGGCAGTATTCCCAGATAAGAGTCCGGCTCCCTAACCACTAGACCAAACTGCCTTCTCCCACCAGCTACCAGCCTGGATAGTCTGAAGAAAGGGTTAGACAAATTGATGGAGGACAGGTGTATCAATGGCTACTAGAATGGATGCCTAGGTACCACCTTCACACTGGAGAGAGAGGCAGGATGTCTCTAAAGCCATTTGCACGGAGTCAAGAGCAGGTGAAGGTTTTGTCTTTGTGTTCTGCTTGAGATGTCTGCAAGCAATTGGTGGACTACTGTATGGGACAGGATGCTGGACTAGGTGGGCAGTGACATGATCGGGCAAGGCTCTTGAGTTCTTTATGTTTTAAATTCTGGAATCAAGCACAGGATCTGCAAAGATTCTGCCATCCAGCAGCTCCATGGATCCACACTACATCTCTGTGCTGGGGAAAGGAGGCAGAATGCACCTCTGGACTTAGTCCATGATCTTCTTACACAGTTCCCATTCACTTTCGTTAAGCCTCCTAGTAAAGCATATGAAGATGTGCCATTTGGATTTTCCACCTCAGGCATCCAAGCCACCTAATGCTGAGCCTCTTGGGCTCCATATGCTGAGTTACTAAGCAGAGATAACTCAGATGTCTAAATACCATTTTTCAATATGCCCGTGGATCTGTCACATAAATATCAGCTGCTAGGACACATGTCAGTCTGCTTTCCATTTATATTGGATACTCGGTAGGAACTAGTTATTCAACTGTGAAAGCAAAACACAGGCAAAAATGACCCTCATAAAATGAAAAAGGCTCCTCATTAATAGTTTACAAAATCTATTCAGGGAACTTGAGGTGCACAGCGTAAAAATGGTTGCTAGATCCTTCTACATACCAAGAGCCAAACAACGAAATACTATTCCCATCCCAGTAACTTCAGTGAAGGCCTGTTTGCGGCTACCTCTCTGGAGCGTCTGCAGATGTTCCAAGCAAGGCCCATCCACATCCTATGCTGCCACCGCTGCCCCAGAGTGCCCAGGCACCCCCTCAAAGCTGCCCTGATCATCATTAGCCATGGCAAGTTTTTACAGGTAAAAGGCCATCCATAGCTTGACCTGGAGTAGCTGGTGAGCTTTTGGTTACATTGTGCATGCTAAGGCCAAACTACCCACATGGTCTAGTTGGGGACCGCACCAGCCTTTGAAGTGAAGATGCCTCCCTCTGCACTTGACCTCAGTGGAATGGTATAATACCATTACTCTGAGATTAAGTGTGAATGTGCCCTTAGTAGGGATGTGCATGTATATTGATAACATTAATTACTCGTATGAATTAGTATGAATTCAGACATACATACACAAATCGAATGTTACAACATTCATACATTAACATTCGTATGAATAGTTCTGACATTTGTTAAATTGGGGGTACGTCTCGGATACGTATGTGTTGGTATAGAATACATATTCAATACGTAACCGATACTTATGCGTTGGTATAAGATATGTATCCAGTATGTATGCATTTGTATAGGATACATCTCAGATACATATGCATTCGTATTGGATATTCATACAAATTTGTACAAATATGTTCGTACTGAATAGAATCCTACCACATTCGAAGGGGATCTATTTGAGTGAATGCAAATTTTCTAATATTCGAATGATTAAGGGGCTGGAATACCTCCCCTACGAAATCAGACTGCAATGTCTAGGCCTCTTCAGTCTGGAGAGACGGCGTTTAAGAGGGGACCTGATTGAAGTATATAAAATTATGCATGGTATAGAAAAGGTGGATAGAGAAAACTTCTTTTCTCTGTCACCCAACACTAGAACCAGGGGGCGTCTATGAAGCTGATGGGCAGGAGAGTCGGATCCGACAAAGGGAAGTATTTCTTCACCCAGAGGGTCATCGGCTTATGGAATGTGCTGCCGGAAGAGGTGGTGATCGCTTCAAGGTAGGGTTAGACAAATTTATTTATTTATTTATTTATTTATTTATTTATTTACATTTCTATCCCACCCATACCCAAAGGTCTCTGGGCGGGTTACAACAGGTAAAAATAAATTAAAACAAGATACAAATTGAGAGCAGATACAGATTAAAATGAAATACAAATAAAACAAGATGCACACTTAAAAACATCTTAAGATTCAACAAATTTAAAACCGTGCACTCCGTAGTGCATTAAAATGATACCATTATAGCTGGGAGGGGAAAATAAATCCTTAACCAAAGGCTGAGGTAAACAGGTGTGTCTTTAAGGCCCTCCTAAATAAATATAAGGAAGGGGCATGGCGCACCTCGAGGGGGAGGCCATTCCACAGTCTTGGGGCCACTGCAGAAAAAGCTCGCTCCCAGGTGCCCACCAGCCTCACTACCGAAGGTGGCGGGACAACCAGGAGGGCCTCATTATTGGATCTTAAGGCACGGGCAGGTCGGTATGGGAGAAGGCGTTCCTTTAGATATTTGGGGCCCAAGTCATTTAGGGCTTCATAAGTTAAAGTTAACACCTTGAATGACAGATGGATGACAGATGTATCAATGGCTACTAGAATGAATGCCTAGGTACATCTTTCAGGCTAGGGGAGAAAGCAGGATGCTTCTAAGGCCATTTGCTGGGATTCAACAGCAGGAGAAGGTTTGTCCTTGTCTCTGCTTGAGATGCCCATGAGCATTTGGCAGGCCACTGTGTGAGACAGGATGCTGGACTAGATGGGCTGTGGCCTGATCCAGCAGGACCTCTCTTATGTTCCTATGATTAATTACAAATCGAATGCCCCCCCCCAAAAAAAAACTGTGCACATCTCCAGCCCTTAGTCCTAGGGACACTTCACACTTACTTGTATGGGGAACTCCAGGGACATTCCCAGATGGTACATATGCATTACGCAAAACCGCTTCTTTAACAGATGCATCTCCACATGGGCAGAAGTTCCTTCTGCATGTGTAGTGGTGGAGCAGTGGTAACTGCTCTACAGCTATATGAACAGCAGGGTTAGGAAAGCCCTGCGTGCTTTGTTCCCGCCTCATCTGAATGGGTGGGAAGGCTTGGGGGACCTTCACTTTATGTAAACCTGTGCTGCACCCCAACCTCTTTATTTGTGAGCCAGTTTGGTCTAGTGGTTAGGGAGCTGGACTCTGATCTGGGAATACCAGGGTCGATTCCACCTCCCCCATGAAGCTACCTTGGGCTAGTCACAGCTCTCTTCTGTCCTCTTACAGCCCCACCTACCTCACAGGGGGTTCTGTTGTGGGGAGAAGAATAGAAAAGCTTTGTCAGCCACTCTGAGTCTCCTTAACTGGGTGAGAAAAGCAGGGTACAAAAGCCAACCCTTATTATTATTATTCTAGCCTTTGGCTGAAGAAACAACCCCTTTCCTTTTCAGGCATGTTTTTAATCAGTTTTTCTTTTGTCTTTTACATTACTGAGACCTCCGGGTACAGGGTGGGATGAAAAGACAAATAAATGAGTAAATAAACACAGTATAATTTACTTCCAAAAAACATTTACAAAGGACTAAATTTAGATCAACTATCTTGATTTAAATCAGTCCATCCTTTCCATAAGGATGCAAACACTGGCATAATGAGGCTTGTGCACAAATATTAATAACATTCAAAGTCTGTACGAATTTGGCCAAATTCAGACATTCAAATTCAAATAGAATGTTTTGATATACTCATGAAGCTTCGTATGGGATTTGTATGCAATGCATGTATTGGAACAGATATGAATTTTCTTGCATTTGATTCAATACGAAATGGATACAAAAAAACCCCCAAAACATTTGTTCGCATCCCTAGGCTAAACACTTTTGCCTCACTCTTGTGTTCCATGCTCAGTTTCTCTTGTATTGAGAGCCTTTTCCATGAATCTCTTTAACCACCGTTGCAGTTTCCAATGTGAAAAAAACCCTGAAAGTAAATAACAGGAGATAATCCCTCTTGTATGTCTGGCATTTAGGGCAGTCAACACAGAGATTGCTGCCGGCACTCCTCCCTCCCTCATTTCAGGCCATTTGCCAAGAAAAGACCTTTTTAGGATCATTTACTTAGAACTGTTCATACAATTAGCCAGCCCTTTGTTAACAGCAGTGTGTGGTTTTTGTTATGCAAACCACGCCATTCTCCCAACACAAGGCTTAAACAACACTGGTGGTCACTCCAATCTAACTTTTTAAAAGAGATTTTGTACCTTCTGTCACAAAGAAAACAGGAAAGGTCAAAAAGACTCTAAACAAAAAGGCAATTATTGGGATAACTGTGTGTCAAATATCTGTTTCTCAATTAGCAAAATCAACCATCTGCGCAACTTCATTGTATTTTTCTGCCTGTTACGGAAAGGGTGGTTTTTTGTTTATTTGTTTGTTTGTTTTTTGTAGAATTCAAAAGAGATTGAAGGAGGATAACTTTTTGGGCATCACTAACTGGAGGAATTCCAGTGTAAGAAATTTCATTTTGATCGTGGGCCAGTTTGCACTTGGTCCCATAGTTGATGACAGAGTAACATCTGGTAAGGTGCGTCTGCACTTTGCAGGAGGCATTTACAACCCAGAAATGCCTCCTGCATTATCAGATGTTACCCTAGCATCAACTAGTGGTGGGGCACAAAATTGTGCACCACATGGATCCCAACCCTACTCAAAGGCTTTCCTGTAGCGTCCAGCCCCATGACCATTTGCACCATTTCCGGTGCTACGGGTTATCTGAGCTCCTGCACAATTGCGCTAGCACTTCAGATGACCCAAACACGACTGCGCGTGCGTGGAGCATTACTGTCACCTTGGCAACGGTGCACGTGCAGTTGTGCCAGGCTCCAAATACAGACACAGGTAAGTTTCCAAGCGCATGGGGCTTACTGTGGCCTGTACTAGCCTTCCCAAGTGTGAACGCTAGTACACATTAGTCGGTCACACACTTTTTCCATCCAGTAGATGGGAAGCCAAGTGCAGAAACACCCATTGTATAAAAGGCTGCTATTTATATTCACACTTTGCTCCCAGGTCTGCTAAAATAGGTATATGTTTTTTGCTACTCACAATAACGTACTAGTTCACTTTCTTATATACTCAGGAGTAGTGCAGGATCCTAAAATCAAATTAAACGTTATTACACTCTTTCTCCCCCTGCCATTAAAAGGCCTACTGAGAAGACAAAAACTCTTCAGCTGAACTGAGGCCCAAAAGAAGAAGTAATCTATCTTGTACCCTCTCTGGAAGATCAATAGAATCTGAGTCTTAAAGATGCCCAGAGTAAATTTAATCCACAGCTATGGGGCAACTACTTTTAAATCCATATTTCATGTTATTTTTATAACTCCCCTCTCTGTTTCATGTACACACACAACTGAGAACAATGGAACTGATCTGACCCTGGCAATTGCCATGGTAACATAGTGTTCAGTGCCTTATTAGGCTGCTGATTTGCCCTGTCCAAATTTTATTAAAACTAGAGCATTCACAAAGTATTGCTAGAAGTCCGTGCCACCTATGAATTGGCACAACCAAATAAAAAATGCATTTTCGGTAACGCAAGCAGGACCAGCCTTAAAAGGGTTTGGATTCAGTTTCAGGTTTCCTTTCATGGGTCGTTTTGTCCATCAACCAGGGGCCATCCAGAAGTGAGTTAGTAGCCGCCCACCCCAAGAACTATCCACATTCAGTCCCAGCCACCAACTGTGAAGGTTGGGCTCAGCCCTCAGAGTGAGCACCCTGCCTTCCACAATCTTAGTTGGGAGGACCCCTTTCAGTGGCTCACCAGCTTTCAGGCCACCTCCATCTGGGCTTCCTGGTCCACCTCTTTGAGTCCCTCATTGCATTCTGGCCTACAAGGGTACGCTGTCTGGTCCACTTGAAGACCTCTCTTGTGTACTCAGCAGGACCGGGATACAGCACCATTTTGGCACCTAGTCCATTGCTTCATCCCACACAGATGAAGCACGCTGGGGAGAAGAAGATTTGACTTTTATACCCCACCTTTCTCACCCATTTAAGGGGACTCAAAGCAGCTGACAAACCTTCTGTTCTTCTTCCCACAACAGGCATCCTGTGAGGTATGCACCCTGTGTGATTTCATGTATCTTAAAGCCTAAGATTCAGCAATGACCCCATTATTATCATTTTTTAAAAGATTCTGGTCTCACTTTAGATGGAAAATGAGGTTTAACGCTTTTAGGGTACCCAAACCATGACCCCTTGATTACTCCTGAACTAGAATGTTCACAGAATGGTGGTAGTTATACATAGGCAAAAATCTGGCCAGCCCTGATTTGGAAGGGAGGGAGGTTGGTTTTACTGCAGCAGCCATGTCAGTATTCAAACACTATGCAGAAAACCAATTCCAGGAGTGACAAATTCCCTTGCCTTCTGTCTTGGTTGCACCAGAAAAACCTTTTTCTTCCTTCACACATAGCATGGACCTGTATGCTTCTGCTAATGAAGCAATTCTATTGGCCTGGATACATATGATTATAGCAGCACATCAGATGGGTTTATTTTTCAGTATGAAGACTGTAAGCAAACTATTGTGTCCTATGTAGCTATCAATCAACATACACTGCCTTAGAAACATCAAGCACAATGTGATCTATTTGAGTCTTCCTTCTACTGTATGATAGAGTGGTAAAACTGGTTGTCTCTGCTTATTTCTGAAAAAGCTAATGAAAGGAAAGAACATAAACAACTACCTTAACATGGCTTATACATCTCTATGCTTCTCTGAATCCCATAAACAGGTGTGGTGGCCCAAATGGGTAAATGGATTGCAGCCAGCCTCACAACATCATAAAAGTGCCTCCATGGGATTAGATCTGTGGGCCATCTAGTCCAGCAGTCTGTTCACACACAACACCCAACCAGCTCCACCTGGAGACCCATGCGCTGGTTCAGGCCACAGCCCATCTAGTCCAGCATCTTGTCTCACCACAGTGGCCCAAGCAATTGTTTCTGGGCATCCTCAAGTAGAAGACAATGGGAAACCTTCACCAGCTCTTGGCTCTTTGCAAATGGCCTCAAGAGGCATCCAACCTAAAGGCAATATCTAGGCATCCACTTTATTGATATTCACATCCACCATGAATTTAGCTAATCCTTTCTCAAAGCTACAGAGCCCGCAGCTTGCCCTGCTCACAATCCCCAGGTGCTGATCTGAAGGCATATTCTTCTCTTATTACCAGAGAAATCACACTGCCATTGGGGTAATGGCCACTGATAGCCTTGGCAGCCATATCACGGGATCAAATCTTTTCTTTAAACCACCCAAGCTGGTGGCCAACTTCACATCTCTTGGTTGGGATCAATGGTGGAAACAGCCTGGGAAGGCATGACCTGAATCAGCACCATCAGCACCAACAGCACTGATTAAGACTAGTGTGAGCTCCATGGCTACACCACCATGCCTCTGGGACATTTAAAAGCAGGGCCTCTGGGGGGTGCATTGAGATAGCCCGCTACAGTGTGCTGCTGAAAAACAACCCCCAGTAGTCCCAAACATGGGAAGCACACCTTTTTCACACCACCCCTGTAGTAGTCTGTTGGTAGATCCAATTAAATGGGTCTACCAGTGATCCAGATTAAGGCCTCCTTGATCTGGACCAGTGGGATGGGGGTCATGCTCTATCACAGGCATAGAATACTAAGAAAGATGTTTTTAGTCCATGATAGAGGATTTCTGAGGACTCCATCAACATGCAGCCATTCAAAAATTCACTGCTTCAGGTGCAATGCCCAAAGTATCTCTAGATACATTTCAAGATACCCCTGGCAGGACAAGGACCCTTGACCTGGGCTCTGCTTATAGTCCAAAAAACAAACTGTTCTAAATTCTGGGTAGCCTGTTTAGGAAAAGTAACAGGAATTTGGAAGAGGAATTTCAAGGAATAACTGTTGGTGCTCTGGTGAGTTTGTGGGGTGGACCTTTTGGGTTCTGAATAATTTGCTGGGCACTTAGTGTGTCCACCTGGTTGGCTGCTAGAGGGGGGATGGTTTCTATGCTATCCTCAGCACATGGTTGTTGAAGTGAGGTTGAGCACATGGTCAGAGGAAGGAGGGGCTTGAACGCATGGTCTGAAGGAGAAGGAGTTAGTAGTAGGAGCCATATTATTCATCTGAGTCATCTGACTGGAAGATGGTCATTCTGAACGTATCTCAAGTGGGAAAAGGTTGCTCTTCTGAGACCAAACCAAAGGAGAATAGGAGCTTCGGTAGAGGAATTTGCATTCTTATGTTCTTAGAAACTGAGATTTAGGTTTAGTAGTTGCTACTACTTTATTTATTTTAAACTGAAGTAAATATCTTATTAGTTGCAAGCTGGCATTAGTATCCTAAGACAAATGCCAAAGGGAAGAACTGTTCAGGTGAATCACCTCCATTTATAGGCATTGCACCTAACAGCAATGTACCTTAACAATTATTTGAAAGTGAACGGAGTTGTTTCACAATAACAAACTTGATTTTGAAATAAGTGCCCGAATTAACTTGAACAAGACCAGGACTGCATCCAGACAGATGCGACATATAGGGTGCGTCCGCATGCAAACTGGCTGATGCACTTTGGACACGTGCATTAAAAATCTGCATTGTAACATGCAATAATGTGTCCCCATATGGTTTGGGGCAACACGGATTTTAATCACATGTGCCTGTCTCCATGCAGGGAGGGATTTTGAACAGAGCCGCGGAGCCGCGAAGGGTCTCACATCTCTGTTTAAAATCCCTCCCTGCTCTTTGCAGCCATTCTACCACCTGTCAGTTGCCCAGCTGGGTGCCCCAACTGCCCAGCTGGTGGGGGGAGGAACTGGGGCGCTTCTAAGGCCATCTGCTGGGACTCAAGAGCAGGAGAAGGTTTGTCCTTGTTTCTGCTTGAGATGCCCATGAGCATTTGGTGGGCCACTGTGTGCGACAGGATGCTGGACTAGATGGGCTGTGGCCTGATCCAGCAGGGCTTCTCTTATGTTCTTATGTTCTTATGACCAGTTGAATTCCCCCAAAGTTGACAAAATGCTATTTACTAAGACATGAATGGGGAAGAACAATCTTTTATAGGTGTTCCACATCATTATCACAGGCAGTTTTGCAGGATAAGAATCACAATAAATGAACTGGGTACATGACCGGATAAAAATGCAAATAAATAAACAGCAGAATCACACTGCAAAGTGCACGATCCTCATGGCTATTACCATATTTGTTTACATTTTATACTGCCTTATCCCTGACAATCTCAGGTCGGCTTACTATTAAAATATACCTGTTAAAACTGTACAGTAACGAAGTAGTAGAAAGGAAACTAACAACCAATGTCTGAGTGAAGAGGCAAGTCTATCGACAATCTTGCTTGGCGTGCCTCCAGAGAAGGCTCTTCCACAAACTGGGGGCCACTGCTGAGAAGGCCTTCCACCTCTCTTATAAGTGAAACTGAGGCATGGCAAGGAAGTCCTCCTCTGTTGCTCTTAATTGACAGACAGGTCTGATCATTATCTTCTTCTTCTAAGCAAATGAACCATCCAAATCAAAAGTCGTCAGGAACAAAACAGGGATCCTATGCTCAGTCAGAAGAGCCATAAAGACTCGGGCCTGCCATGTCACCACACTTTCCCCCCTTGGAAAGTACATTGTAAAGTGAAGCTCTCGAAGGAGAAAGCTGGAATAGCTTTCTGGCCTCTGAGATTGGCCTAATTTCAACCCCTCCGCTTAGCCTCGACTAAAACACTGAACTGCAGAAAGTCATCATCTATTTTAACGGCTGTGGGTCTGAGTTTTATATAGCTGCTGCCGAAAAGCAAACAGGGCACCACACACATGGGCAAATATCTTGTTGAGTGTGTTGTTCCTTCTGCTGTGGTCCAGGTACACGTGGCTTGAGAGCAAGGAGCAACCAGAAGGGCTGGCGCCCATGCCAGCCGTCAAAATTCAGAAGGTATCCACAGGTCCAAGGAGGGCCGGACACCCTCAACATATGGTTTCCAACTTTACTGCCCCAAACGGAGGGCAGAGGATTCTCCTCTATCCTTTTCACACAGGCCAGGAAAAGCTGACGGGCTCCAGGTTCCCTCCAACAAACACGGCGTGTCAATTTTAAAAGCAACAATGTCCATGATTTATCCATTATTTTGTATCCAGAATAAACAATGGATACATAATATAGAAGTCATAAAAGCAGAGGAAGTTAAAGGAACTTTAAGTAATGCAATGATGGAAAGATTGTGTAAATTGTTCTTCTCCTTATTAGCTTGTGGAAAAACTTTAATAAATACAATTTTTTTAAAAAAGCAACAAAGTTTCCAAGCCCAAACAGCTAACTCCTTTCATGGCTATCTGAACATCATCCTTGCTGGAAAGGGCGAGGGAGTTTGGCTACCGGAGGGTGGGGTGGGCTGGGGTTTTGGGGAGTCCCCTGCGCACTTCCCCCCCCTCACATCTGCAGACGAGGACACGCGTCTCGCCCCCGTTCCTCGCCCCATTACCTCCGTTCCTCCGCTCTTCCCCAAGTTCACCCCTGCGCGATCCATTCCTTCGTTAGTTTTCCATCCCATACTCCGCCCAGCCCAGCCCCCAATTTTTATTTTTAAGAGTGGTGGAAAGGGAGAAAAAACTAGGAAAACGGATGCCCGCCTGCTGTCGCTGCCTGCCCGCCTGCCTGCTTGCGTGCCAACGCGCCTGGCAGGAGGTGCCCTGCTGCCAAAGAGGCTTTTTCTCCTTTTGCATCGGACTCTCCCCCCCCCCCCAAAAAAAGCCCCCCAAAAGAAGCGAACCAAAGCAGGGCAAAGCCCCACCACCAGCCCAAAAGCCAAACAAGCCCCGATTTTCTCACGCTGGAATGCCAGGAATGCCAGCAGAGCTTTTACCTACTGTCCAAATCATAGCAACTGCTCTGGGTCCTAAGGCGGCTGGCCCACGGTCTCGCCCCACTGTGGCCAGGAGCGCTCTCGGGGCAGATCCGCCGCTTGCCTCGCTCCGGCTCCGGCTCCTGCTCCTGCTCCTGCTCCTGCTGCTCTCTCGCCTCTCCAAGCCTGCGCTCCTGCTTGTTGCAATTGCAATTGCGATTGCGATTGCAATGCAATGCAATGCAAAGGCGGCGGCGGCGGCGGCGGCGAGAGCCGGCCGTGGAAAAAGCGCTTCGATTGCCAGCGTAATTCGACCCACTCCGACGCCCACCCATCCGCACGAGAGAGAAAGGAGCGGGCGCTGCTTCGCCGAGGCTGCCAGGTCCTAGCGCCTCGCTCTTCTGCGGCGCAGGTTGGGTTTTTTGGGGTGGGGGGGGTGGGGAGGGGGGACCACAATCAGGACAACCCCTGAAGTGTCCTGGGGAGTTTCTCTCTGGGAGGCGGTGGCAGGGCGCCAGCAGGCCAGGAGGAGGAGGAGCAGGCAGGTAAGTCGTCTCGTGCGCTTTCTCGACCTGTTGCTGCATCGGGCCTTCTCCGTGGTGGCACCCACCCTCTGTCACAGGCTCCCTTCTGTGAATCGTAGGGCGCCTACACATTTCTTCTGTTTAGACGTCCCACCGTATGAAGACCTTTCCAGGCTGAATGTTTGTTATTCCCATTCTTGACTTTAATGATTTTATATTATGAATTTTAGCTGTTTTTATTTTATTTTATTTTATTTTATTTTATTTTATTTTATTTTATTGTATATCGCTTCAAGGTTATAATTTTAAATAAATGAATTTTTTTTAAAAAAGGCAGCTCAAAAGAGGCTTGGAGGTGTTAATGTGTGGGTGCTAGGATTCCCATCTCTAACCTCTCTGTAAAGGGGTTTTCTGGCCTTCAGTGTGAATTGGAAGCTGTTATGTGATGACACTTTTAAGCTACTTTTGGACTACTTCCCATTTGTTGCCTGTGGGTTCATTTTAGGTCCCCTGAGACAGTAAAAAGGAGGAGCAACCAGTCTGATCTCGAGCAGGGGGTTTTTCTCACCCTTTTAAGAGGGCTCAAAGCAGCTGACAAACCTTCTGTTCTTCTCCCCACAACAGACACCCTGTGAGGTAGGTGGGGCTGTGAGAGCTCAGAAGAGAGCTGTGACTAGCCCAAGGGCATCCTTTGCGTAGGAGTGCGGAACTGAACTGGAAGACTATCAGATAAGAGTCCGGCACTGTAACCACAAGACCAAACTGGATGTCAGTCATTCCAAGGCCCTTGGATGCAGTGGTTCCTATACTTTGGGTCACAGTGTCTCCCTCTGCCTTTAGGGCTGATAGGATAGATTTGCACTCATATCCCAGCAACCACTGCTCTGTGAATCACAGCATTGAGGACAGGTAGGAAACGTTCGGTTGATCTGCCCCAGCCACATCTTATTTAAGAATACATCTTTCAGGCCTGGGGTGGGGGGTGGGGAGCAGGGCACTTCTAAGGCCATTTGCTGGGATTCGAGAGCAGAGAAAAGTTTGTCCTTGTCTCTGCTTGAGATGCCCATGGGCAATTGGTGGGCCACTGGTTGCAACAGGATGCTGGACTATAAGGGCTGTGGCTTGATCCAGCAGGGCCTCTCTTATGTTCTTATGTTCTCTTAAGAAGATGAAAGTGAGGCTTCTAATGCTCTGTTTGACCCCAACCTCAGAGAACAGAGTGCAAACCCCCCCCCCAAAAAAAAACCCTCAGGTTGATCCTGGGCCAGCCACTGTTTCCCAACCAACCTACCTGACCAGGTTGTCATGAGAATAAAACACAAGAGATGAAAAAAAATGTTCACCATCGTGTGCTCTATGAAAAAAAAAGGCAAAGTAGAAATGTGTACTGGCGTGCCTTCTATCATGTGGTCTCAATAGTATGTTATTGTGCAATTTATTTCACTATGCATGTGGCAATTTATTTTCATTACTACTTTATCTTACTGTTCTTCATCAGCTAACCTGCCATTATTTTATTTGATAAGATCAGTTTAAATGTGTGCCAAAACCACATGGCACATTATAAAAGTATTCTAGAATAGTGGATGATCCTTCAACCATTTCATAACCATGGCTGCCTCCAGACTTGCAGAATAAATCCGCAGTTAAAGGTAAAAGCACAGTTTACCTGCTGCGCAGCAGCGACTGGCTACCCTGATTCGATAAGCAGCTCTGTAGCTTCCCATCGGAAGCTGTGAGAGCTGAGGCGGTGTACATAGTCATGTGGGTTGGGGGAGCCAATCTCATTTGAGCTACATTTGCTCTTCTCGCCCTTTTGCCCGGACTGGCTAGAAAATTTGAATTTTGTTTCTACTATGCAGTGAGTGTCCTTAGATAAGCATTAAGGTCAGTGTGCAGTAGCAATAGGAAAATGCGATGCCGCGACGATCGTAGTGTGTGATGGCTTGATTGTGACTGCACCTTCCGCTCCGCAGTAAAAAGAAGTCTGGACGCAACCCATATTTAATCATTGATGGAAGCATCTAAATTGTCTGGTTATAGCCAAATGTGGTTAGAAGAAGAAGAGTTGGCTTTTCTACCCTGCTATTCTCACCCATTTAAGGGGCCTCAAAGTGGCTGACAAAGCTTTCTATTCTCCTCCCCTGAGTGCTACAAACTCTGCCCCCTACTGTCAATTTTGAACACTGATCTTCAAAACTGACAGCTGGTAGAGTGGATTGAAAAGCTCTTAAGAGCTCGTTAAACCTCTATGCGTCATATGGAAGATAATAACACCCACAGTGACTTTTTGTTTTGGTTGTATTGGGCATGAAGCTTCATAAGCAGGGAGAGGGGAAATTTAGCCAATCATAGCATGGAAGCAAATGCTGCTGCCCAGCGACCAATTGGGTCCCTGGGAAGCTGGGCAGGCAGCTGACCAATCAGTGGGGGGCACTTGTTGTCAGGAAGGCATTGCTAGACTTAGGTTGCATCCAGACTTTATACTGTGCAGCAGAATGTGCATCAGGGTGTCACGACGATCAATGCATCATGGTGGTGGCACATTATCCAGTTGCTACTGCACACTTACCTTAATGCTGACTTAACAACACTCGCTGTGCAGTATAAAGAAGATTTGAATTTTCCCGCCAGTCTGGGCAGAATGGCAAGAAGAGACAAATGGGAGCAAGAAGGGCAGCTCAAATCTGATTGGCTGCCTCATCCTGTGTGACAACACATCCCGACTCAGCTCTTGCAGCTTTCAAGAAGGAAGCTACAGAGCTGCTTTTTAGTGGAGATGGCTGGTTGTCACTTTGCAGCAGGTAAGCTGTGCTTTTTCCTTTAACTGCGGATTTATTCCACAAGTCTGGAGGCAGCCTTATAGTTGACGGAAGAGCAACGTGTGGAAACAAGAGGTGGGACTATTTGTTTTACTGTTTGGATGCCTGTTTTTTTGTGCCTCTATAGCAGAGACGTGTTTTCTAAAAGGGGCGATTGAAAAAAGGTTCTGTCTGATTGCGCCTCTACAGTGGCTGAATTGTGACCAAGGACATACAAACGCCTGTTTCAAACGTTTTGAGACAACCGCTCACACTCAGACAAGGCCTCAGTGTTAGGCATGCCTTTAGCAAGCCTCTAGGACGGGAAATATCCCTTATACGACCACTTCTGCTGGGCGTTCCTCCATGCCTTCCAGAGCTCTGGGAGACGTCACTGCAGGAAGATGTCATCACAATGCATTGCTCATTTTTAGGCTCCCTGAAGTCCTGACAGGTCCACATCAGCTCCATAAACTGCAAATGGTGCAAAAGTGAAGGCAAGGGCTCCTTCCCCATACTAGGTGCTTGGAAAAGACAGAGCAGTATGTCTTAACACTTTGAGTGTGAGCGGCTCTTTCATGTGTTTTGAAACCACCATTCGTTTGCCTTCACTGTAATTATTTGCTTATTTTAGAGTTACACTCTTTACCTGTCTCCTGCTGTCCTGGGGTCCTAATGTGAAGGCCAGCACTGATCTTAATTATATTTGAATAGGGCTGAACCTCACCAGAAAAACAGCCTGATCTGATCCTTCTAAGTACCAGGGCCTTCTAGGACGCTGCGATCATGATATACTCATTCACAAGTCTTTCTGTGCTGGAGTATAACTAACTTTTCTCTTCCATCTGAGCCATAGGGAAACACTCTGGCCACGTCCCCATGCAAGCCATTTGGATCTGATTGGGCACACATGTGACCAGGTGCAGGCGGAGATTGGATGCTGCTCATCCCTCCCTCCCTCCCTCCTCCCAGCTGCCACTGCCACCGCACCACTGCTGTGCTCCCCTTTTTAAAGTGGAATTAACAAAAAAAGGGAACGCGCATAATGTGAGTTCACATCCGTTTTTCTTAATTCTGTTTTAAACAAGCCAAGTGGGATCACGGCCGTATATTTGTATGTAGGTTAAGTATGTTACTGTCTAATAAATATTTTTTAAAAAATAATTTTCTTTAAAGTTTTGAAGTTAAGGAGCCCTTAAGGGTGGCATCACTTCACTCCCCTCCCATCTACGAAATAACTGATGCTTCAGAATCTCTTCACTGCAGCAGAACTTCATTGCGAGAAGGGTCACTTGAGTCCTAGCTTGGCATAAATCACCTTACAATTGTAATCCACTCTAATTCAAGCTGAGTCTACATAAGTGAATTCATTGCATGTGAATTCACAACATTGTTCCTTTGTGAGGGGACAAAAAATGCTTGCAGTGAGTGAACCTCTCAGTCTAAATCCTGCATAAGCAGCTCCTGTAAGGCTAAGTTCACATGGATTCTGAGATGTGCTGGCCATTATCTGAAAATGGAGCCACCCAGAGCCCACGAGGAGCTTCTGGCAGCAGTTCAAGGAAGGCGTTCAGCTAACTTGAGAGGCCCGTTCTTAAATACTTTCAAGAATAAATGGCAAAGCCAACACCACAGTGTAAAGCTATCCGTTATAGCTGCTAAATTCATGCAAGCAAATATCAATATACCATTCCCCGAAAAAATTCAAAAGAATTTGCAAAGCCAACAACACAGACCTGTGAAATATCAATTCAACTGCAAAACAGAAACCACCACAGAATGTTGAAAGTGACTGCAGAGTCATATAGATCTCTTTAAAATACTTAGTTTTAAAATTTTCTAACAGGGAACTCAGGCTCCCTCCAAGCAGTGGGAGGAAAATACAGGATTTTGTTTAGTTCCCACAATTCCCTCTTGCTATCCCTTCCAGAGGGCATGGTGAAATGTTAGGGCAAGCCTGATCTGGCCCTTTCTCCCACAATGTTTCTGATGGTGAAATACCTGGAACTGTACAGGCACCCATCTCATGCTTACACACTGGGTAATTCCATCCAGGTTTCACCCACATGCTTACACGGTGGATATTTTCATCAGGTAAAGTCGAGAAGCAAGTGCCAGACTCCGTAAGTCATACTGCTCTGCAGGGAAACCTGAGTTTGAAGATCTTTCCTTCTGACGTAGCAATATCTCAGGATTTTGCCTCTGTATCCTGGGACTATGTTGGGATTGCCACAGATATAAGTGGCAATCCTAATATTTCAGGGTTTCAGAGGTTGTCTGGATTAGGGGTGTGCAGAAATGCAATTTTCAGGATTCAATTTGATTTGAATAGAATATCCCAAGATTCTAATCCAGCAGTTCTCAACCTTCCTAATGCCGCAACCTCTTAATAGATTTCCTCATGTTGTGGTGACCCCCAACCACAGGGGTGGAGCAGCTGGGAGGCGGGAGGGAAGGGCGGCGGGAGACTCGTCGCGACCCCTCTGAAAGGGTAATTCGACCCCCAAAGGGGTCCTGACCCCCAGGTTGAGAACCACTGTTCTAATCAATTTGAATGTTTAAAATTTGAAAGTATTCACGTTCGATTTGAATTGAATACATTTGTATCTATTTGTATGAATATTTGATTCATATTTGAAGATATGAATGTCAACAACATTCATATATGTCCATACACGTTCATACACATCCCGTTTTTATCCCTTCTGGTATGGGGCGGGATAGAAATGGAAATAAATAAATAATATGCATCCCGTTTTCACCCCATACGTATCCATGCAAATGCGTATGGATACGAATAAGATGCATACAGATATGTATGTAATGCATACGTATCCGTAACATACAGATGTCCGTATAATTCGTATGAATGATTCGAAAGATTCAAAACTTTATTGGAACGTTAAATTCGAATGTATAGACATTCGATTTGAATTCAAATATCCAAATTCCATTGCGTTCGATCGAATCTCTAATGTTTGGAATATTTGTGCCCATCCCTGGTCTAGATGCACCCTCAGGTGATGCCCATGGACAGGACTGAAACTAAGTCTGCTTCTAGGCGAGAGGAAAATACAGGATCGTGTTTAGCTCACACAATTGCTTCTCGCTGCAGCTGCCCAATGGTGGGACAAAAATCAAACAGCACTTTAGGGTGGCACAAAAAAACTGATGGTTCACAGTTGCCACACAAACATTCAACTGCCCATGTGCAGCGGCCATTTTCAACCCAGTTTTGGCCTCATGTACATGCAGGGGGCATTTCCAGACTTCCCAGAGTAGTGATACAATGGGATTTCACTCCTGTATCCTGGGGCTATGCTGAGATTGTAATGGATACATGTGGCAATCCCAGTGTAATGCCAGGATAATCCTGTGTTTTAGGCCCTGTCTGGATGCAGCCTCAGAAGAGACCACTGAAATATAAACATTCTCAGTGAAACCGTTTTCTTAGCTAATAGAGAAATGGTTTGCTATTACTTTCCTCTGGGGATCAGCTGGGGGTCAAATTTGAGACCTTCTGTGTTCCAGACAATTGCTTTCCCACCGAGCCATGTTTTATCTTCCTTTTGCTTCAGACCTTCCAATCCTAAATTTCACCCGTCCACTATATTCTCTAGAGACATTTTCCGCATCTTTAGCAAATGGATATTTTGTTAATCACATCTGTCCTAGCATATATTTATTGAAAGAGTTACAGTTCGAATTAACCAGCCTCACGGAAATGATGCAGCTGCTGTACATCAAAGAGCTTCACTGCCAGCCATGTTGAATAGACGTTCCAATGTTCCCTTGGCAAGAAGTGTTTAAAGCAGCCTTTGCTGCCACATGGCCCAGAGTCATCCAGCTCTTGAAAGAGAACTTGTATTTTGCAAAATTAACACACTCGGTAAAATCTTTGCCAACATGATGAAGGCACATACCCCCGATGCAACTATTTCAGCGTACAGTGCATTGCAGCTGGAAAGAGAAACCAGCTAAAATAAGTCACTGCACATCTGTTTTCTCCATTTGGATGAAGCACATTCTTCTACCCTCCCCTGCTTTCCTTTAACAATATGACCTGTTTTGTTTCTGATTGTGGACACTGTATGGCTGTTTACTGGTTCCTTGGATTTCTTCCAAACTCAGTTGAGGTCAGAATCATAGAGGTAGAAGGGGCTGTTCTCACAGCTGGACGGCCACTAAGTAAGCCAAACAAAAAATTGTTTGGTTTTCTTTTTAAAAATCAAGAACATCAAGAATGGCCATAGCTCCATGGTGGAGCAACTGCCTGAAAAGCGGAGGACCACATGTCTGGCCCCCAGCATCTCAGGAGAAGGCAATGACAAACCACTTCAGTGTGTGCCAAGAAAACTGCATGGACGTGTCCACATTAGTCATAGCCCTGACTCATGACACCCAGCAAGAACGAAGGACATCTGATGGGAAAGGATTCCCAGTTTTAAAGGTGATATGCCAAGTGGAAAATGCAGTGCAGAAAGAAACGTAGTGCATACTAGGCTGGTAAGGTTAAACATGATGGTGGCCATCCACACTTCAAGGGCTGATAGTCCCATACCAGACCGTAGTGCTTGAAGTGTGGATGCAGGCCAGGCCAGGCTAATCGACACGACATTGGCTGTAGCAACATCTAGCAGCACACCTGGGCATGGCAACTGGGATGCAATGTGCAACTGCAAAGCTATAGTTGAGAATACACTCATGCTTCTTCTTGTATCTTACCCTATAATTATAGTCTGGGCACATTGCAGTATTAGAAGAAATGAATGTTCTAAATTTTAATCAAGCTTCAGTCCACCTTCAGAGTGAGAAAACATATCAGCAAAGTGATTGTTTTCTTTCCACATTATCTAGCACAGAGATGGATTTTCTGAGTTATATAATACTGAAAGAAGACAGCTTGTCACTTTGCTGCTTTGTTCTCTCATGCTGAAGAAGAAGAAGAAGAAGAAGAGTTGGCTTTTCTACCCTGCTTTTCTCACCCATTTAAGGGGACTCAAAGCAGCTGACAAACCTTCTGTTCTTCTCCCCACAACAGAAACCCTGTGAGATAGGTGGGGCTGTGAGAGCTCAGAAGAGAACTGTGACTAGCCCAAGGTCACCCAGCTGGCTTCATGGAGGAGGGCGGAATCAAACCCAGAATTCCCAGATAAGAGTCCAGCTCTCTAAGCACCAATCTGGCTCACAGAGGCTGAGTCCCCAAAAGACTTATTTACTTCTCCACTGTCACTCTACTGTCACTCTACTGAAGTGGACTTTAAAAGTGCCATGCAAATCAGGAATAAGCGTCCTCATGAGGCTCAGGAAAATGCGTGTTTTTAACGCACCTTCCGTCCCCATAGGATCCCTGTTTTCTTTGCGCGCATCTTTTTCTCCCCGCCCCTGCTCTTGTTCATAGGGTGCCAGCGGGAATGGGGAGGGACTGTGCTCGGTGTGGCCACAACCAGGAAGACAATCCAATCAAGTGCAAAGGAGAAACAGCAATCGCCTCTCTGTTCGTCTCCCAGATCTCCCCTCCCCCTAAATGGCTTCTTGTGCTGGAAAACATTCACTCTCACCACTTTCCCTGTTTTTGCTTTCAAAAATCCACCCTGCCCAGCGCACGATCACTCATTCACTCATCACTTTCCCTGTTATCGCTTTAAAATCCACCCCTAGCAATAATCCACCCATTTCACACCTCACAGCGATTGCAACAATGTTGCAATTCTGCGTGATTCTGGCTCTTTAGTTCTGAGCTTTAGAAAGTGAAGCTGCTTTTGTGTTTCTGCTGTGTGTGCAGGCGGCAATCCCCGCCCCTTTTGCCACGGAGCGTCCTCAAGGTAAATGTAGCGAGGAAAACCCGCGACTTACAGAAAGAGCGCTGGAAGAGTTGTTTAAAGTGCATGTATTTTGTCGCGCGATTTCCACGTTTTGTAGCGCTGGAACCTCGTTAAAAACCCTGGCTTGGAGACGCTCAGAGGCAAAAGGAGAGTCCTGGCAGACTTTTTATTCCTTGGGGACAGGCCCTGAGAGTAGACTGAAGCTGGATTAAGACTTAGGTGTGAACTCAACCAAAAGGACTAAAATACAGTGCAAAATTAGACATTCCGGAATTCAAAAGTGAAATAAAATACGTAAATTAAAAATTGAAAGGTGCTGTTCAGAGGGAAGCACGAGGGTGAGCAAAAGTATTTTCAGCTGCTCCCTAAAGCTACCCACAGAAGAGACTTGGCTTGCATTAGGCTGAAGTGTATTTGACAAGACTGGTGTGATTGCGAAGTCCGGCTGACATGTGCCTGCCCCCAGTGGCATCTTGGGTGTGAGAAATTGTCAACATGCTTGCTCAAGGTGACTTCAGATTCCAGCATGGCTGGTATGGGATAAGATGCCCTTTCAAGATAGCTAGGTACAGAGCCATTTAGGGCTTTATAGGACCTAGATGGGGCATGGCACACTATTGGCACTCATTACGGAGCTTGCCATGCAGGAATAATGTGCAACCTTATACTGAGCTTTCATACTACCTTGGCTGCAGCATTCTGCACCTACTGCAGTCTCTGGATTATCTTCAAGGGCAGCCTCATTTAGAGAGAGATTATCAGGATATACTAGGGATGTGCACAAACATTCATAGGCATTCGAAAGCCGATCAAATGTGCCAAATTTCAGCATTCAAAGTCAAATAGAATGTCCCAAAATTCAACTGTAAACATTCAAATTGAATTTTGGATTTCGGATGTATTCATTCAGATTATCCAGGAATTCGTAGGCGTATGGGTTCGCACACGAATTGTCCTTGAAAGATCCACATCTTTCCCACATCTGTATGCATTTGTACGGATCCATACGGGACGTAAAAGGGTTGCATACGGGATAACTACGGGATGCATATGGACGTGTACGGATGTGTACGGATGTGGGGAAGATGCATACATGCACATGTGAATGTTGTTGACATCCGTATGTTCAGATCCTAGTCAAAATTTCGAACAAATAGATTCAAATTTGTTAAATTCGAATAAAATCTTGTTAAATTACAATTTGAAATATTCAAATTGAACGGATTTTTGGGTACCCGATTCGATTTGAATAGAACATCAAAAAAACATTCATGCACATCTCTAGGGTACACACAACAGGAAGTAGATGAGTGAAGGAGACACGAAAGAGGTATATTGAATCATACACAATGGACAAAGTGGATAGGGAGAAGTTGAATCCTGGACAAATAAAGACAGACAAAAGGATTTTTGCACAACCATAGTTAAAGTTTGGAATTTGCTCCCATGAGATGTTGTGTTAGCTACCAGCTTCAGACACCAGTCTGCCCCGCCCCGCCCCTCTCCCAGGAATGTTCTAGGCTAGACAAGGGGGATTAGAGATGGAAAGAGAACACAAGGGCCACACATACAACTATCTCTGAGGTACTTTTGAGATTTCCCCCCCCCCCCCTTATATGTGAACACAGCAAAAGGCAGCTCCATAATCAGAATGCTGAGAACGTCAAACAGTCAACCAGTGCTATTTCTATGGTTGCAAATTATCTGAAAAACAACTATAAATGCACTTCTTTACAAAACAGAAATAAAAATAAAATTCAGAAAGCCAGCACTGCTTCATGATGGAAACTTTGGGGACCCTGGGTTTTTGAGTCCCCATTTAACCCTGAAAGGTCACTAGACAACGATAGGCCAATCACCTCTTCTCAGCTCAGAGGGGAAGAGAATGGTATGTACTACTCTGGGCTCTTGGGATGAAAGGCAGGAAATAAAGGCCATTAAAAGAAAAACTGCCTCCAGACAACAGCGCACCATGATCCCTTGCTTGATCCCTGCCACAATCCCTTGCTAGCTAAAGAATGCCACAGCTACCACTGCCTTCATATGCTTTTAATTATTCGTGCTTCTGGGTGTCGTGTCCAGAGCAGGCAGCATTCACGAAGCACACGTACGGTTAGTGGTAGCGAGAAGCAATGTCAGTCCAAAGAGTCAGGAGTCAGAGTGTCAAAACATAATCAGAGTAAGTCATAAGGTCAGGTTACCAGAAATCCATCTTCAGTCAAGGGTCAGAAGTCTGCCCAAGAGCCAGGGGTTGCCAGAAAAGACCTTTGTGTGCAACAGAGGCTGCTGGGTGGGACATCCTTATGAAGGGCTGGAACTGTCCCTCGCCCTCCAGTGCAGCTGTTTGGCATGGAGGCATGTGGAGCACCACAGATGCTCTCGCTCTGTCCGGAGAGAACTCGCCTCTGACTGTGACCCATCCGCATCTGAGGGGACAGAAGCAGGTCCCAGGGCAGGCCCCTGTGGCGTGGGTCCCTCGTCTGGCCTGGCAGGGGTGGTGCACTCCTCATCTGAGGAGTTAGAGAGGGCATGAAGCGTGACACTGGAAATCCAAATGCCCCAATGTGTTTGCCATCACTTCTGCACATCGGTTGACTTCTATTTCAGCCTCCAGACATGCATCAAGTGGGCCATCTAAAAAGGGGTGTTTTTGGAAAACCTGTGACTAGCACTGGGTTTTTCCAGCAATAGTGAAAAGTACTGGGGTGTGAGTGAAGTAGGGCTATGGTGGGAGTGCCTACACCACATGAGGCAGCCTCACCATAGGAGTGCTGTAACAGTCCTATATTGGAACTATCCTCCAAGATAAACCCACAATTCTCCCAGGATTGTATTGGGAATGCCACACAAAGTTTCCAAGACAATATCCTGTAAGAGCACTGTTAGAGGAAGTCCGGCAACAATGCCCAGTTTCCTGTAATAATGATCACTTTACTTCTGTCTTCCAGCTCCTTTCGTTATCATTGTTATCTTGGAAGCCAACCAAGCATGTGAAAAAAACAAAGGGAGGCGAGTTGCCGCTTTACTTACCACCCAGGCCATCTCCAGACACTACCCAAAACTGCAGTAACAAACAATATGGTGGAGTAAAGCCCCTTCAGAATAATTGCTGGTTGCCTAAACAGCGCATAGCTGGCATCGAACTTGCTCACATTCTGGTATTGTGACAGCATGAAATACTGTGTGTGACTGCCACCAGTGTGCATGCGCAGCCACCTTCTTTGGGTCCTGTCCACGCCTGGTGGCCACACTCAGGATGGCAGCTCCATCCACAAGGTGAGTTATAGCGCCATTTTGGGAAAACCCATTATCAGAGTTGGTTTTTCCAAAAATAGTTGTAGTGGGAATTTGAAAGGATATAGTGAGGCTATGGTGGGTTTGTCAGGTATGTGTAGCAGCCCTAACATAGATCAGACAGACTTAATAGCTTTGTTTCTCCCCCATCTGGACCCAGCCCCAGTTAGGACAGAGAATTGAAAGAGACCATTTTCTTGTTAAGGTTCACTGGACAACCAGTGAGTGTCTCCTGACAAAAGCAAGATCGGCTCTTCATACCATGCAGACTGAAATAAAAAATGTGCAATAAATAAAGACCAAGCTCAGCAGCCAGACAAAACAGTCTGCCAAGACAGCTTCCTGGGCCCCTAGCAAAACGCAGGTACTGATGGTTCTTATGCCCCTTCACTGCATATTTATCAGAGAACAAAAACAGAACCGAAAAGCATATTTGGGATAGTTGACAGCACATTCTTTGACATACCTACTCAGAAGTAAGCTTTCTCTGGTGGAAAGAATTATAGGACTGCAGTCAAAACTAAGCACAGTGAATACTTAATAAAGAGCCAACAGTTAGCACATTTGAATCTGCTTACCCAGTTGACGGACACTGAAAATCGCTGGATCAGTTTTAGGAGCTTCTGCCTCTAGAGGAATGAAAGCAAACAAACCTTATGAAAGATCCTTTTCATTCAGAAATGTAAACAGAGCATTTATGTCTTAATTACTTCTGCAAGCCAGTTGCCCGGGAGGTGAGCGGTCAAATTCGGACCACCCTCCGGCTTTGCCTGAATCGATCACTTTCTCATGAATTTTCATTCTGATTTTGCAAACGATCCTTGGGGCAGCCAGGGTGTCGGAGAACCATGGGTCCACTGCAGAGTGATGTCTTCTTCTTTTCTTCCTGTATATTTTGGTCCTCGGCCCGTAAAGTTTTCCCACTGAGCAAGTCCCTGAGGCTCAGTGGAAAAGCTAATGCCATGTAGTGTCTGTGGCCGCTCCTCAATTCCTGATTTGGAGCAGGCCTTTCCAGCAGCATCTTCTTCTTCTTTCTTCACTAGAACCCGAAGTTTGCTCCAAGGAAAGCCATTCACCACATTAGAGAGGACAGGTGAATAGAGTGTTCCAATTTTGCACCCACCTGGACCGACTGCTACTCCTTCTCCATCACCAAAATTCCCTTCTTGCTGTCTGCCTCATGTTGGTTGCTAGGCAACCAAAGCTGGCATGTTCAGCAAGCCAACCCTCCATCCTTTTTAGGTTGTTTTAAAAAAAACCAAACCAACAATAACACATAACCGGAAGCAAATTTATTAAATCAATCAAATACTGTGTTGTTGTGGCTTTAAATACATAAATAATCACAAGAGAAGCTCATACAACCTAGAGAAATGTGTGGAACCAAATAACTATGTATTTTATAAGTTAGAGGGAATAAAGTGGAATGTTCATTTTTTACTTTTTACTTCTTAAACTTACCAAAACTCATAAAATAAAGTCTTTTTTTCAGTTTGGAATGCACATGGTAGACATCAACCCAAATAAAGGGGTGTTTCGCCACTGGCCACGGAAACCATTTTAACCCTCCCTAAACACCCATTAAGAACACTTACCTTAAACGCCTTCCGCATTGGAGATGCTTTTTAGCACCCTTTGCGAAAGGTGCATCTTCATTTTGGCGCACAAGACCGGTTTCTTAAACCGGTTTTGCTGCCAAAATCCAGATTAAATGTAAGACCTGAAAAATCAGGTCTTCAATCTGTCACTTCCCCTGAATGTGTGGAGAAGTAGGACGCTTCCACACACCGTCAGGGGAAGAGCTGGATTCCCAGCGCCCGCCATTTTGGGATGGGCGGAAGCAGGAGTGCCTGCTTCCGAACCCCTTCCCTGTGTGCTGATGGTGCTTCGATGGCAGGCTAGGGCGTCCGCACAGCACCCACTCCAATCTGTCCTCAGAATCCGTCCTCCCCGTGTGTGCGCGGACGCGCAGATCTGTCACAAATAGTGACGGATCTTTGGGAGGACAGATTCGCCGAAAAGCTGATCTATTTAGATCCACGTTTTGGCGGCAAATGCAGAAGCACCCAAGGAAACTTACACAAAAATATTATATTTACACCATCTTACACCATTAAGATTTGCTAATATAACAAGAACAAACAATAAAGATTGCTGGAGAAGTTCCCAACAATTACCTATATATTTTCATATGGTTTGGCTTTGCCCTTCTGTGCAACAATTTTGGACTGAGATACATGGACAAATAAGGCAAATGTTTGAAATAGACATCCCACTTTCACAAAATATTTACCTATTGCATGACATTACTGAATTAAATTTGGATAGACCAGTAAATGCACAAACAAGATTACATTATTTGATAGCGGCAGCTCAGCAAATATTGGGAAAAATTGGAAATATGCTGACAATCTAACAATAAGGGAGTGGCAAAATGAATTTTGGAAAATTATGATAAATGAATTTATCACATGTAAACAATGTCAAATAGAAGGTAACAACACTAATCAGGATTTTCGCCAAATATGGAAACCATGTATAGAAAGATTGTTAACACAAATAAATACATGTATCCCAGAAAAGAGTTTTCCATTAAAGTTGCTGTATGCCTAGATAGGAGCCACAGTTAAGTCAGCTGAATTGGTCTGTCATGGGGAGGGCAGAAGGGATATATCAGTACATTTTGTGTTTATTTATTTATTGTTTTTATTTGAGGCATGTATATATGTATGCAAGTTAAGTATGTTACTGTTTAATAAATATTTGAATTTTTTTTAAAAAAAGTATAATTTTTCTTCTCACGTCTGCAATGTCATGAAGAAGTGGCCCAGCTGCGTTATGTTGTGACCATCTGATAAAGGCAGGATGCAAATGTTAAAATTAAATAAATATTTATTTTTAAAGATTCCCATTCATACTGTTGTTACTGGTGTTACCTAGTCATAGACAGGCTGGAACTGCAGACAGTAAAAAAAAATTGCTCAAAAGCAGCTTAGAGGTCGTAGCTTTTGCATGCTAGTGCCTTAATCCACATTGAAGGTCAGAAAATCCATTTCCACCCAGGCCTGTAGCCGGGTGCAGAGATGTGGATGGATATTCAAAAATCCGAATATTCTATTCAAAGCCGACGAATACCACCACTCAGACTCAAATCTGATTTTTGAAACCCCGAACGTACACATTCAAATGGATCTCAGATTCGAATGAATAGATTCATATCTATCGTATATGAATCTGCGCAAAAATTATATATATTATCGTATTTAATGCAGAATGAAAATGGGTTGCATAAGGATTAAATATGCGATAAATACGAATTTGTGCAAATTCATATTTTGTATACGAATCTTATTGACATTCGTATATATGGATACGAATCGAATATACGAATGTACAGATCCAGATAATCTGTATTTTCAAAATTCAATTATAATCAAATTTTTGAACATTCTGTTTGAATTGGATTCAAATGTGAAAAATACTTTTTTACACATCCCTAGCTGGGGGGTGGGGGTGGGGGGAGACAAAAAGGGTCCAGGTCCCATCCCAATTTTTGGGGGACCCCCTCAAAATTTTTAACCCATCAAAGTAATTAACTGCAGTCTCTTACAGGCAAGATCAGATGTGACATATCACTCATTCACCCCCAAATTTGAATGTGAATGAATGAACCAACCAACAAATAATAAAGACCAGCCAAACTGAAATGGAACCAAGGACCTGGGATTCATATCACCTGCTTAAAAAAAAATAGTGGAAAAGACTAGGAAAATGCTCCACCCCCAAAGCTCGTATTGGTTCTTTTGGGTGTGTTTTGTGTGAATAGACTGGAAAAAACTAACTTATCATACCTCTTAAGGCAGTGGCAAAATGAAGAATCCCTTGGGAAGCCATCCAGTTGAGATCAGCCAAGTTCCAGTCTTCTTTGAGGTCCATCTTTCTGTGCAAGGTCACACCCTTGCTTGTAAGCGTATAAAGCTTTAGAAGTCAGAAATAAAATAAAATAAAATAGGCAGAACGTTTTTCCAGGTAAATAGCACATCATATAGTATAGTGAAAGTCAGCATTTAAGAGGGGACCTGATTGAAGTACATAAAATCATGCATGGTATAGAAAAGGTTCTAGTGTTGTTTCTTTATCACACAACACCAGAACCAGGGAGCACTCTATGAAGCTGATGGGCAGGAGAGTCGGATCTGACAAGGGGAAGTATTTCTTCACCCAGAGGGTCATCTGTCTATGGAATTCGCTGCCAGAAGAGGTGGTAACAGCAACCAGCCTAGATGGCTTTAAGGAAGGGCTAGACAAATTTATGTATCAATGTATCAACTGCTACTAGAATAGATGTTTAAGTAGATCTTTCAGGCTGGGGGGGGAGGGGAGAGGAGAATGCTTCTAAAGCCATTTGCTGGGATTCAAGAGCAAGAATAGGTTTGTCCTTGTTTCTGCTTGAGATGCACATGGGCATTTGGTGGGCCGCTGTATGCGATGGGATGCTTGGCTAGATGGGCTGTGGCCTGATCCAGCAGGGCTTCTCTTGTGTTCTTATTAGAAGTGAAAACTAATTTTAGATATGAGCAACTTAAATAGACATGAGGCTTATTCACATTTAGACATCTGGCTAGCAATTAGTCAAGACCTGGGACAAAGCATTCACTCTGTGGGCCCAGCGGTTCCGTCCAGAAGTGTCCTGGCCCGTCCCAGGGCGGCCTAATTGCAGCCAGAGTGTGGAGCCTGAAATTGTGCTCCACACCCAGCCCAAGCCATCCCCAGCTGTCCCAGAGCTACCTGGCACGGAGAGCACTTGCATTCTCCCAGCTAGACAGCTCTGGAGCCCCACCCTGGGCCACCGCCATTGGGGCCTGTCAGACTTGCCCACTGATAGCTCCTTTTGGGGGGTGGGGCGAGACTGGGCCAGGCCCATCCTGGGGCCCTGCAGGCTCCCACCACCCCCAATCATCTCGGCGGGAGCCCATGGGGGCCTTCTGGGGGCCCACGTCCAGCCAGGGTCTGCACCACCCCCAGCTCCCCGTGCATGACCTACATGTTAGGATGCTTGGCTCAAAGTGGTAGGCCCCAAGGCTTGAGGTAGGCTTGCCGAGCTCAAACTGTGGCATTCTGCGCAGGCACACACCACGGCCTGTGATTGGGCCATGGCGCACGCCTGCACAGACCTACTGGTTCAATCGAACAAGCCCCGCCCCCAGAGCCTACCTTTGTTTGACCCTACTCTGCCACCAATCAAAGCAGCCATCAATGTTACCAGGAAATGTGCATTCAAGCAGATCAGCACAGGAGCAGAGCGCAATTGGAAAACAGGGGTGAGCTGCTCGCGCTTTAGCTTTAAAGCCTTTTAGCTGATATGTATCTTTCTTATGACTGTTATCAGCTACTGGAATGTAGCTACATTTCTAGTACCTGGTAACATTCATCAGAAAAGATACATATGTATCCAGCAAAAAGGTTTTAAAAGTGAAACGGAGCTCTCCCACCTTTTCCTTTTTCAATCCGGGCTGTAGCATTGCAGGTATCGGAGCTTTGCATTCATGAAATCCCACCCACAGCTGGCTGGCATTGGCCAGAAGGCTAGACTTCCACCCCAAATAGCCCAGTACCATTCCCATTTGGGGGGGGGGAAGCATACTCGGCTTAAATAAGGGGGGAAAGTCCTGTCTTCATCAGTATTTTTTTTCTTCTGGATTTCTGCAGGATAGTTCTCATAAAATCCAGGAATAAGAAACTGAATGGGGATGCTGGATACCGAGTTCAGATTCAACTCGGATTTAAATGTCTATGGGGACATACCCTAAGTGGACTGTGTGGAAGCTCCCTTATGATCTAGCCTAGTGCTCTAGTCTAGGACACCACCAGACAACCAAGGAGTAACCTTGAGGTAGTATCTCCTGGCCACACGCCAAGTAAGGCTGGTGAGATCAGCCAAGTACCAGGTAAGACACTGGCCAGGAATGTTTTCCATGATGATGATGATGAGGAGGAGGAGGAGGAGGAGGAGGAGGAGGAGTTGGCTTTTCTACTCCGCTTTTCTCAGGTAGGTGGGTTGTGACAGCTCAGAAGAGAGCTGTGACTAGCCCAAGGTCACCCATCTGGCTTCATGGGGGAGGGCAGAATTGAACCCGGTATTCCCAGATAAGTGTCCGGCTCCCTAACCACTAGACCAAACTGGCTGTGAGTGGGATTTTCCATTCTTCATTCCAGGTGCCCTTTGCAGGTCATTGAGGTAGGAACTGGTATTGACTGGAACGCATCCACTTACCCATGCCAACCTCTGGACAACTGGAGACTGTCCATTTTACAGCATGTGGAATTAGCCTGAGAGTCTGTCTTCTGTCTTTGGTCCACACAGCTCTCCTCTGAAGGTGAGAAGCTGCATAGACAAAGCACTAATGTAAATAGATTCCTTACAGTGTTTTTGAAAGAGTGTCAACTGAGGTCACCCACTTGCGCATGGGTATGTGCCCATGAACCAGTATAACCAGAATAACCTATCAGGAAGAAGCAAGTTTGCCTCCTGTGACTGCAGGCAGGATGAAGTGAATATTCCTCCCTGCTCCTTCCACTTTGTAAACAGCAGTCTGCTAAACTGTTATCTTGCCACAAGGAGTGGTGTCACAGTGGAACATTTCCTATTTTCTGCTCCTGTGGTTTAGAACAAGATAACAAATGATCTAGAGCTATCGTAGCATGTGTTTCCCCACTGGGGAAGCCCAGTCAACGTGCAGGCAGGCTTCATTCACATGTTGTTCTTGCAAATGCTCAAGTGCAGCCTGTCAGAGCTAAGGGCCTTTTTGCACTTAACAGCTTAATACGGTATTACGATACCATATTAAGCTGGTAAGGTTGCGTTGCAAAGTGATCTGTTCCTGTATGCAAGGCTAGTTACTTGTATTGTTATATATGTTCATGATAAAGTGTTTAACACAGAGATATGATGAGAAAATGACCCCCAAGTTCTCATATTCATGGGGCTACACTGGGGAAGGATGGGTTAGAAAATGCTCTCCTAATTCCCTAGTTATTTACAAGCTTTGGTACCTGTGAAGAAATTTTCCTCACGACTGATTGACCCTTGTGTGAACTGGCATTCAAAACAGTAGGTAAATGAAGTACAATTTGCACTTAACTAGAGGAATTTAGTACCCTCAACTTAGGACAAATACATTTGGCAGCTTTGTAAAACTCTGTGATATAGTTGCAAAGCAAAAAATAATTCAACTCTGTGAAACTGACCAGGACACAGAGGCATGCAGAGATAAAAGGGAACGGTCATGCTGGAAGTATTTTTTGTTGCTATAGTGCAGAAAACTCATTATAAAGTATCAGTCCTCTCTGGCATGTGCTGGAAAGAGACAGGAAGTTCTCACTGGACAATATTCCTGAAGTTCACGCAGAACACAGAAGGGGATAGAGACCTGTTTAAAGAAAATGAATTGTGGCTAGTTCAAAGGAAACAAAAAATATCCCATGGAAGGGAAAAGGAGAAAGCTCTGGTCTCTCTGTGGAATGAAACACACCTGTACTGAAGTGACTTTTCAGTTATGTAGTTAGCTGATCCACATCTAACTTGAAAAATCATAGAAACTACCACCAAATTATTTGATATGACTATTTACTTCTGATCATATTTGACTCCCACTGAACTGAAGGGAAGCAATAGAAATCATCTTTGCATTTGATCAGTTTTCCAGACTTGCATTTTACCTTCTTGTCCACAGATGTGATCAGACATGCTTAATGAGACACCCTCTGGGTGAATTTGAGGCTGTGAGGACAGACAATATAGGGAGGAGGAAAGAGAGGTGATAAAGGAATGTCTTTCTCAAAGACAGTGAAATTGACCATGTGTTTGTAACTGAACGGGCTATTGGCCAGATGTAGGCTTTCATGGTCAGTTTCAATCTCATTTGTAGTAGTTTTGGGCTGTTATGCCATGTTCCAGGTTTCTTCTGTGAATCTAAGCTTTCAGATATAGCTGCGATATCCATCTTCAGAGGATTTTGCTCTTGGACGAGTCAAAGGCTTTAATACATACTGTTGTTTTAAGATATGTCTGATGTTAAATGTTGTTACCCGCCCAGAGACCTTCGGGTATAGGGTAGGATAGAAATACAACAAATACATATACAGTGGTACCTCGACATACAAGTGCCCTGACATACAAGCGTTTTGAGATACAAGCCGCCAAGCGAGTGATATTTTGCTTTGAGATGAGAGCAAGATTTGAGATACGAGTATGTAAATACAGTACAGTACATAACAAAAACAACTGAGGTGGTGTTTTGGGAGCTGGAATGGATTAATGGGGAAATTGCTTTGAGATACGAGCGATTTGACATAAGAGCAAGGTTACGGAACGAATTAAACTCGTATGTCAAGGTACCACTGTATAAATAAAGGCAACTGGTGTCTTTCTAGGTCTTGTTGCCCTTCTTATAGATGTCTGCTGTTTGTTTGTCAGTCTTACTTTGTTTGAGTTGTTGATGAGTCATTGGTCTTTTCCTGGCTGTACTCTGTTGGTGTTGTTTCCTTGGGTGGAAGTGTTAATGGTGGATCATTGAGGCTTACCTGTTTATTATGTATTAGCGTAATCCCTGGGGGTGAGAGATCAGTGGGTTGTGTGTTTGCAGCCCTCAGGTGTGAAGCTCTGTTTTCCTTGTTTCTGTACAAAGGTCTCCAGATGTTGCTGAGGAACAGGACTTGGTCCCTGTTAAAACTGTGGGGATGTTGTTGTATTTCAATGGCTTCTCTGGTAGCTGGTTCCTGCAATCCCTCCTCCACGTGGTATGTTAAACTATAGAATTTGCTACCAGATGTAGCAAAGGCTTGTACCACCCTAAAAAGCTTCAAAGGAAGATTAGATGAATTCAAGGAGGGCAGAATACTTGCCACAACAAAGGCTTTTTCGCACTGCAACGCGTTCCGTTTGGAACGCGTGCAGGCGGGAAGCTTAAGACACTTTCGGGAGCTTTCACCATTCACACACAGGCGCGCAGGAACACGTTCCGGCGCGCCTGTGTGTGAACGGTAAAAGCGCCCGGAACTGTCTTGGCCGGCCAAGGCTGGCCAGGGGCGGGGATTCGGCCGGCAGCGCTGCCGCCCATTGGGTGAGAGCACCCAAGGGGCGGCAGCGCTGTCAAGCCAGCCGCCGCGCTTCGTGCCAGGTCTACGGGCCTGGATCGGGCCCTGGGGACCTGGCACGAAGATGCCCGGGCACCCGGGCACCCATCATGGGGCCCGGGGCAAGGCCCCTATGGGGCAGGACGCCTTTGGAGATCAGAGCCCCTGGCTCTGATCTGCAAAGGCTTCGCCCCGCGCCCTGATCTCGCCCATCTACGGGCTGCAGGCGCCTGGATCTAGGCGCCTCCAGCCCGCAGATGAGTCCCCCGCCCCCCCCCAGTCCCCAAAACCCCCACCCCAACCACCCTCCGACCCGGATCGGGCCGATCTTCGCGGTGAAGGTGCCTACAGCAGCGAGGCACCTTCACCGCGAAGATGATTCCCCCCCCCCAGGGCCCGGGGATGGGACGCGCGCGACGGAGGACTTACCTCATCGCTGTGCAGTCTCCAACTGAGGGTGGCATTCTGGGAGCGTGCAGGATGCAGCCCACCTAAGCCCCCTATTGGACAAGCAGTGTCCAATAGGGGGCCTAGGTGGGCTGCGTCCTGCACGCTCCCAGAATGCCACCCTCAGTTGGAGACTGCACAGCGACGAGGTAAGTCCTCCGTCGCACGCGTCCCATCCCCAGGCCCTGGGGGGGGGAATCATCTTTGCGGTGAAGGTGCCTCGCTGCTGTAGGCACCTTCACCGCGAAGATCGGCCCGATCCGGGTCGGAGGGTGGTTGGGGTGGGGGTTTTGGGGACTGGGGAGGTGGGCGGCTGATCTGCGGGGCACTCACGCCCCGCAGATGGCCGCGATGGGGGCGGGGGGGGACCCTTGGGGGACCGGAGCAATGCGCTCCGGTCGACCAAGGGGTTCCTCGGCCCCAGCCAGCCCAACATCGGCCTCCTGCCACCCCGGAATGGGGCTGCAGGAAGCCGATGCTGGTGGCTCCCCGGCTTCGGCAGCCCCATTGGGGCTGCCGGACCCGGGAAGGAGCCACGTCCCGGCGGCCGTCGGAGACGACAGACGGGACGCACCGAATCGGGGTTCCCCTGTCCCATCTGCCACGGTCACTGACCCTGGCAGATGGGAAAGGGGAACCCCAATTCGGTGAGTCCCGTCTACCGGCTTCGCCGCGCCGGCGCGATCGCCGGCCCGGGAAGTCGGGCCCTGGGGGCGTGCCGACGGCTGTCAGGGAGAGAAGCGTGCGTGAACGCTTCTCTCCTGGAACACGCCGGGGCGGCTCGTCCGCGTCGGAACGCATGCAGAGCACTTTAAAGTGCTCTGCATCCGGAACGCGTGGAAGACAGCTCCGGACGCGAGGCGGCGCAAGCCCCGCTGGGGCAATGCGAATGCCTCGTCCGGAGCTGTCTTCCACGCGTTCCGGAAAGGCCTGTGCGAAAAGGCCTCAGGTTGAGATTTTTCCCCCCAAACACTATTATGTTCTAACTTGAGTTGATCAATCTAATCTAATAAATCAGCTAAATGTTGCCATTTTTCCTCATGCTTTTTCCCTTTCCTTTTCCCCATTCTTTCTTCCTCTCTTCTCTCTTCCCCTCCCCTTTCTTCTTTCTTTTCTTCTCTGTATAAAAGTCACCATGGTGTGTGAATTATTATTCCTGTCGCTTTTGTCTAAAACCTCTAATCTTAAGAACTGGATAGCAAGGCACAGAGGTCAGCTAAGCTTTCAGTCTGGAATGTCTCCAATTTAAAACAATCTGCTGTGCGCATATTCCTTGGACATGAACAGCTGTGCCAGAATTTCGCTGGCCTTTATGTACTCTGCTGGATTCGCACATTGTCAGAAAAAAAATAAAACAAATAGAACTGGACTAAGACCAGCCTGCATGAACAGAAAGATTTATGGGATTAGGGCTCAAATCTCTGTTTGGCCAGAGTTACAGAGTCTCCATTACTGATTGCTGGTACGTCGGTAGATCTTTTGTCCGTTCTTTCATCCAAGAGGCCATTTTGTCATTGTGGCAGATTAATGTTGTTGTTTTTTAATTACAGCATCATGTTCTCTTTGATCTCTCATCTGCGGCAAAAATGTGTGGCCATTTTGGTTTTTTGAGATCACAATAATTTTTTTTAAAAAAATGGATTTGTTACTATGAAAAAGTACCTCAGAACATTGGAAACTGGAAATGCGTGGTTAAATAATCAAGATGTCCTTATACTGAGGGTGGGAAGAGACCCCCACACATACACACACTAAACCTTACCATTTTCTAGGCAGCAACAGGAGGAGAGACGGCCGCTTCCCTGCTCCAGTGAGGGTCCAATTTCTTTCCCTTCATCTAATTCCTTTCAGACTCCGTGCTGGGATTATATACATAGCAGACAGTAGGGATATGCAAGAATATTTGAAACATACAAAATTCGTTCGAATTTGGACATTCAAATTCAAATCGAATGTCTATACATTCATTTTTTTAAGCATTCAAACGAATTTGAATGTTTCAAATCATTCGTACAGATTATTTGGACATTTGTATGTGTATGGGTACATATGTATTACATACGTATCCGTACACATCTTATTCTTATCCATACGCATCTTATTTGTATCCATATGCATTTGTACACATACGTACGGGAGAAAAACGCGATGCATGCGTATGGACACCTACAAATGTTGTTGACATTTGTATCATCAAATACAAATAGAATATTTGTTTGAATAGACACTAATGTATTCGAATCGGTTCGAATTTGAATACATTCATTTGTTCTCTATTCATATGAATTTGACCATTCAAATATTCAAGACAAATTGAATGTCGAAAACTGGATAGTCCCAATCAGGAAGGAAAGTTTGCAGGAAAAATGGATGCAAACTTTTAGACAACCTCCATCCAAATAAAAGGTAAGGTGTGACCATGGCCTTAGAGTAAGATACTGTATTAGTGAAGGGGAAAGTAGCTTTTCTTTCACATTATCTAACTCCATCTCCAAATTCCCCTGTTCGTTTTTTTCAGATGTCTTCTTCTTCACCGTTCGTGAGCTTAGCTTTTCAAAGGCACTTCTCACTCTAGGAACTAATCACTGTGGACTGGAAATCCATGCAAGCTGAAACAAGAAAACATTGTTCTTCTTGTGATTGGCATTCTTATGTCTTGTGCCAACTTGTGCCTGCCTCTGTACAGCTTTTTGTTCCTTGCTGAGTTCCTTAAAATGAATCGGTCCTCTTTATGATCTTAAACAACTCAAGAGTATTTTGGTGGGACTCACACTGAATGCTGGGAGTGGAAAGCGGGTTGGGTCCTGTTCACAGATGGACAGTCCACATGGAGGGTGGAAGATCCACGGATAAAACAGATAGAATTGAAAAGGTATGAGCAGTCAGGCTTGTAGATGGACTGAAGAAGGTTTAAAATGAAGGTGCGACCATGGACAAAGTAGGGAGGGGGAGAGGAGGAGAGTGGAGCCCCAACCTTGAAGGCAGTCCTCAAAGTTGGCACAGGGCCTTCAAAAGCCAGGAACTAGTGTTCCTCTTCTTCATGGTCAGTGGGATGGCCTGTTTTGACAGCACGCTGTCTTGCAGTGCCATGTCTGGTGGTGCTTCCTGGAGTGACATTGAAATGGGTCCCCCAAGGACCTACTTGCATGCAGATAGACCTATCCCACACTATTTCTCCATCCATGATGACCATGTCTTCCAGGAGAGCTGGACCTGTACTGCCTTTGAATAGTATGTGGACAGCAGGTTGCTTAGATCCTGTCCTGGGTTCACTTGACGTAAGTGTAGATATGGTGAGAGGGGAGGGCAGGCAGGCAGGCAGACCTTCAGGGGGAAGAATTTGAGAGGAGGGAATCTAATGATGATTGGGGATACCCAGGCCCAAAGTAGGTAGAGATGGAGACATGTGCATTGAAATGGTGGGGGGTTTGCTGAAACCACAACATTCCAGAGTGCCAGAGTCACTCCATTAGGTACAAGCTGAGATGTGAACAAGGGGGAAGACATTGTAGGGATAATCTGTATTGGGGGACAAAGATCAAGTACGTGTTCCTGTCATTCCCCCATTGCTTCCTATATATGGGTATTTTGCAAGCGGATGGATCCTGCAGATAAATGCCAGACAGAGGTAAGAAAGCAGTATTTTGCTGGGATTGCATCCTGCCATTTCACAGGGGCAGTGGGAGGGACCTTAAATGCCAACAACATTACAGCGACATTCCATCATTTCCTCTGTACTCTTCCTTTTGTAGGGATGGCTTGCCAGTGTGGGAAAGCAGTGGCAGATGTTGCCCTCATGGTTAGTGTGAACCATAGTGCTCTAGATGCCATCTTTGGGGCAAGAAAGGCTCACTCAAAAGGACAATTTGCAGTAACTCAGGATGTTTTGCAGACTGAAATGGGTTGTCCCAGATGTTCCAAACACAAATGAAAACAGCCTTTAAAAAGGAGTTGAGAACAAAACGATGCCCTGCCCTGTCAGAGCATCTCACATAATGAGCTTGGGCCACCTGGAGATTTTTCTCTTAGCTTTCACTAACATCTGCTTATTTTCTGGAAGCAGGTTGGGCAGGGAGTGTTCAGCTTGTCTTTCCCAGCCAAACAGCTGATTGCCAGATCTATTTCCGCATTTGGGCACTGAATCTGATTGCTACTCAAAGGAGGAGATAACTGCATCCATCCCCCCAAAAGCCCTGGGGCCCTTCTGCACTTGGACCCGTAGTTTGCTTCCTGTGAGCTCCTAGATGGAGCCTCTGCACTGGAAGGGGGCATTTCCAACTCAAAAATGCCCCCTTTTATGCAGGATTCTGCTGGTGAGCCCATCTGCACCTCTGTGGTGACCATTGTCCTGGTGACGGTGATGACACATGTGCAATGACGCAAAATGTGCATCCAGACGCAAAATGGTGGTGCCTGGACACAAATCGGCTCTTCAGGTAAGTGTCTGGAAGCATGGAGTGTGGGCTGACATGTACTAGCATTCGTTAGTGTGAATGCTTAGTTCATGCACTGGGAACTTTGACCTTTGTTGTCCACAGACAGACGGCAAAGTGTGAATTTCCTGCGGGGGGGGGGTTCCTTGGAGGAAAACCATAATCAACTACTTGTCAAATATTCCTGCTACCTTTGCTATGGTATACAGCTATTCACCATGTTGTTTCAGTGGCTGCAGGATTTTAAAAAATGTCACCAGATCAATGAATGCTGCTATCGGTAGGAACCATGTTTTGTTATCACCCAACCCACCTGGAGATTCCTCCAATGAACATGGTACCTGAAATGGGTAACCCATTGTTCCTTATGAGCAGAACATTTGACTGGCTCTTCTAGCAAAATGCTTAGAATGGTTTGACTTCTTAAAAAAAAAAAATCTCTCAAATCGGACCAAAACTCAAAAAGTGTTCTGTGCACACCCTTAGCTGCTTTTGGTCCCCCTTGGTCAATGAATCATATGAATGTGCTAGACTAAGGGTGTCCCACTTCTGCTGCACAGAGGAAATTTTTTTGGAGAACAGAGGCCTTTTTGCACTACAGCCGAACAGCTGTAGTGCAATAAAGCTAGGACACGTGGGGACGGATTCCCCATTCACACCTAGGCAGGTAAGGAACACATGGGCATGCATTCCAACCTGCCTATGTGTGAAAGGGAAATTTGTCCCCACATGGCCAAGCCCGAAAAGGCTGGCGAGGGGGTGGGACACTTCAGAACCTGGTGAGCATGAGGTCCCTGCATAGGCCCGTGCCTGAGGTGGGTGGGTGCCTGAGGGGGGGTTCCTGTGGGCTTTAGGGGACCTGATCCAGTCCCCTAGGGCCCGCAGGAACTGGGGAAGGAAAGCAACAGGCCTGCCCAATGGGGGCAGCCGGAGGCAGGGCCCACAGCTGCCAGGGAGGGAGCGTCCAAACGTTATCCCTCCCCAACAGCTGTAGGACAGGACAGGATGGGCGGGAACGCCCTGGGCTGGGTGTAAAGCACGATTTTATGCTCTACACCCAGAACGTGAATGGGCACCCTGGGCTGGGCTGGGTAGAGTGAATGCTCCACCCCAGGACATCCTACACGCATTCCATAGGCCCTTGTGCGAAAAGGCCTCTGTCTGCTGAATATTGGATTTTGGAAGATGAAGGCAGAAGAATTAAATGGACTAAGCTGAGAAGAGATATTGTTGTGTGGCATCCTGAACAGGAGTCCTTGAAACAGATGTTTTGTCAGACTTGGAACTGGTGCTTCCAGCGCATTTTCTTAGGGAACTCAGGAGCTTTGTTCCTTGTCACTTCTCAACTTAAATGACAACTGCACATTCCAACAAATCAAAGTCCTGCCCCACCTTTCTCCAACATTTGTGCTCCAGGCAGTTTGTCTGCCTTCTTTAATTTAAAAAAAAGTCACATGATCACTCATGTATTTACCTCTTCAGCAGGAACTTTATTAAAATAGCTCAAGGCTGAACTCAGTTGTGTATATATAGAGAGATAGACATATCTCTACCAATTCTGTCCAGGTATATTAAAATATTAACGCAAGGTATGCATAGAGAGGAACTTCAATCAGCACTGCAGCATAGGATGAAAAAATGTGAACATATCTTCTCACACAGGTTGCAGCACAAACCACACTTAAAACATTTATAATCTAAAAATATAGACAGGAAAGATGAAGAATTTTGTTTTGTTTTTTTCTTGTTTCAATTTCACCCGAAGGTTTATGCCCAGTGGAGTAGGGTTGTGCACGAATATTCGAAAACTTGAATATCTGTTTCGAATCCATCAAATGTTGACATTCAAACTTGAATCGGATTTTTGAAAATCCAAATTTGCACATTCGAACTTGAATTGGATTTTCAAAAATCTGATACTGATTTTTGGATAATTCGAATGTGTAGATCTATATCTGTTGTATACGAATCTTTGCAAAAATTATACGTATCTTGTGCTTAAAATACGGGATTAAAACAAGATGCGTATGGGATAATACAGGATGCATACAGTTTTTTACAGAATGTGTACAGATACGTATAACAGGTACCAATGTTGTCAACATTCGTATCTTTAAATACGAATCTAACATTCAAATGTTCTGGATTTGAATCGGATTTTATGACATTCAGATCTTAAATATCCAAATCGACCATATCCAACCATGATGGCACCATATTGGTGCTACATCCTTCCCATATGGACATGGCCTCTGACTGCTGAAGTCTCTCATTACTTGTGATCTGTCCTGAGACTTCTCCCAGCCAAACAAAATCATGGTTAATTTGTAGATTAAACACCATATCTTAAAAAGCCATTATTCCAAGTTAAGCGAAGCAGATCTTGTTTTTAAACAGCCCAGGGAAAGCCTCTATTCTCTCTCTCAGGCTCTTTTTGCACTAGCTATGAAGACCCCATTTAGACCCCATTGGGAACCAGATTGGTACTCGATTGGTACAAATCAGTCATGCATTGTCCACACACAAGACCCCTTACGGATCCCATTTATCTGCACTAGCACAAACGAAATCCGGATTTAATGGGGTTTTCGGGCCCTTGAATCCAGATTAACAGTAGACCCCTTTAATGGTGTCTTCAATCCGGTCTTCCACCAAGGGTGGGATTAGAGGCTGCCATTTGCAGCAGGGTGGCTCCAGCTCTGCCCCTCAACACACACTCTACACAGGCCTGCATGCGAAGCTAAGCACAAGCTTCATAGTGGATACATAGGCAGCAATGAGGCCGTGTCTCTTCACCACACCCACTGTGACTGGAAGTGACCTGACTGACACCTACATGGGCCAATTCCACCGCACCAATGGCAGACCTTCCTACTCGGGCCTAATTGGAGCCACAGTAGGGGTGCTATGGTGACCGCATGGCAGCCTTGTGTAAGACCCATTGCATCAGGTGCTAGATGGCCCACATAGATGCATGGGGGCCTTGCCAAGATCCGGATCTTCAAAGACCGGATTCAATGAGGACCAGATTTCGAAGATCTGGACCTTCTAAAGCTGGATTAATGGAGGTGTAAGTGCAAAAACAGCCTCAGAGGAAGGGAGAGTTGTGTAAAATGGCATCTACTATTCACAGTTTGTAGTAACAAGTCTATGACAGAAATTATTTAAAAATCTGCTTCCAAATTTGTTGGGAGTTTTCCTTCTGCTTCCAGTGCGCCAGTTTGGTCTAGTGGTTAGGGAGCCTGACTGTTATCTGGGAATACTGGTTTCGATTCCGCTGTCCCCCATGAAGCCAGCTGGGTGACCCTGGGCTAGTCACAGCTCTCTTCTGAGCTCTCACAGCCCCACCTACCTGACAAAAAGCTTTGTCAGCCGCTTTGAGTCCCCTTAAATGGGTGAGCAAAGCAGGGTAGAAAAGCCAACTCTTCTTCTTCCTTAAAACATTTGTAGGTACTTACCTGAATCAAATGACTGACTGAACACTTTGGCCTTAATAATATTGCACAACAGTGAAGTCCATTCTAAAAACAAATTTGACAAAATAGCTCTTGTATAACTTCCCTTGCTTTCTCATTCAGTCACTCCCGCAACTCGTTAGATTTGTCTTGTGTCTTTTGTTCTTGTCTCCAAACCAACAACAACAACAAAAAACCCCTGCAGATGCCTTAAAACATGGGACAAAAGTCAACTGCACTATCAGCCCTGCATCCACACCTATCACAACCACAATATTTTTGGAATGTAGAAATTTACTTTTATCCTCCCTTTTCAACCACAAAGTTGCACAGAATGCTCATTTGTTTGGAGCTTTTCTCCCCAAGCCTCCTTCTGAAAAGCAAGGCTCAAACTCATGAGTTTTGCTTTATGTGCACACAAGAGTAAATATTCCAGACCCAATCAAAAAAGAAACTCTTGTAATAAATGCTGGATTGCAAGAACAAAGATCTTACCTGCACAGACTGAACTGCCGTGGTGTCTTCTTGTCCCCTTGCGAGTTAGATGCTCTTCATCTGGTGACGACTCCCTCAAAAATATGCAGTCATTGTCTGGACTTGCTTAAGATGTGTACGGGGAAAGCACTGGGATTTTACCATACCTGTATGTTCAAAGAATTTCACAAGCCCTTCTCCAAGCCTCCCAGCCACCAATGTATTTGAAGTAGATATTCATTGTTCAGATCATGTAATTATAAGTTAGGGAAATTAAAACAGTGTGGCAATGCAGTTGGAAAGATGAAAGAGACAAAACCACCAACAGTTACAATGGGGAATTTTGTTTGATGAGTTAAATCTATTTACAGAGATTCACCAGCAATGAACACTCATTCTATAGCACAGATTTAAAGAAACAAAAAGCAAGCAAACTTCTTGCCCACAGCTCCTTCAAATTTGAAGGGCAGGCAGATAGTATAAATAGCCTTTCCAGAGATGGGACTTCTAAGATGAGGGGGATTTCACAGCTGGGGGTGTACAAATTCAGTACAAATTTTGCACAATTGTTGAGGACATCATGTAGGCCTGCCCAGATCTTGCACTCAAACCACTGAGAAGGGAAAACACTGGCTTGGAATAACGCAAGAGGTGATCACACAAAGCCTTCCTTCTGCTCTCCAGAGCCGAGTGTGCCCCCGTGGACTGTCAGGTGAAGGGAAGGATATCATCTATCTATCTATCCATCCATCCATCCGTCCGTCCGTCCGTCCGTCCGTCCGTCCGTCCGTCTGTCTTTGAGTGCTTTTCCACTGTCACTAGAGGTACCCATTAAGTACCCATTAATGGGTACAAAAATGCCATTTCGTACCCATTAATGGGTACAAAAATGCCATTTCGTACCCATTAATGGGTACAAAAATGCCATTTCGTACCCATTAATGGGTACTTAATGGGTACTTTTAGTGACAGTGGAAAAACACCCATCATCCATCCATCCATCCATCCATCCATCCATCCATCCATCCATCCATCCATCCATCCCAACCTATACCCAAAGGTCTCAGGGCAGGTTACGATATTATATTAGTCTCAGACAGGTCCCAGCCCTCAGGCTTACAATCTAAAGAGACAAGAAACAAATGGAAAATGGTGTGGGAGGGAATAGGGAACAGCAAAAAGCAAGCACTTGAGGTCTTCAGTTTCAATATGCACAGTACTACATGAGATCACGTGCACACACAGAGTGCATGTTTGGGGGAGAAGCACACAAGTACTGCATGTGCCTATTTTCTGTGTAAATGCTTTTAGCTTATCTATGCCGTCCTCTTTGTTCATTTGTATTCATACGTTCATGTTTTCATAGCTCATGGATTCTTTATTCCATACCAGAGTTTAAGCTTACATTGGCATCTATGAAGCTGATGGGCAAGAAAGTTAGGACTGATAAGGGGAAGTATTTTTTCACCCAGAGCATCATTAGTCTATGCAATTAACTACCAGAAGAGGTGGTGACAGCAACCAGCCTGCATAGCTTTTAAGAAAGGATTAGATAAATTCATGGAGGTCAAGTGTATCAGTGACTACTAACATGGATGCCTAGGTACTGCCTCCAAGTTGAAGAGACAGACAGGGTGCCTCTAAGGGCCATTAGCAGGAAGGATTTGCCTTTGTCTTCTGCTTTACAGTGACCTGAAGCAATTGGTGAACAGTCAGACCTCAAGATGAACTGAAGAAGGTTTAAAGTTAGGGTTAGGGCTATGGTCCCCCCCCACCATAGATATTAGTATTTTAATATTTAGTATACACTTTTAATTATGTTGGATTTCTTAAGTGTTTTTATGGATATTCTTTTTAAATATATATTGGTTATAATTTGTTGTTTTAAAACTTATTACCTGTCCTGAGACCTATGGGTATAGGGCAGAATCGAAAGAAAGAAAGAAAGAAAGAAAGAAAGAAAGAAAGAAAGAGAGAGAAGCTGGACTAGATGGCATATGGCCTGATCCAAATGGGTTTCTCTTATATTCTTATGTGAGTTATAATAATGCCTCTAAGAAGCAAGAAGAATGCCTCTAAGGCCATTTGTTGGGATTCTAGTGTAGAAGGTTTGCCCTTGTCTCTACTTGAGATGCCCTTGAGCAATTGGTGGGCCACTATGTGAAACAGGATGCTGGACTAGATGGGCTGTGGCCTGATCCAACAGGGCCTCTCTTATGTACTTATTCCTTACAAACAGCTTTAGATTCTAAGTAGTATGTAGAAATAAAATACCAAAAGCATTATGATATATCACGGAAGAATGGAAATAAGAGAACCAACACAGCATGTCTTAATGCAAAATGAAATGTGACCTTTCAAGGAACTTTTCAGAGCTTCTATAGATTAAATGTTAGATCTATATATAAACCAGCAAGTTTACAGACTCGGCTTAAAATACAGAATTCAAATATACAGTTCAGAAAGATTGTCTTTATAATTATGCCTTTCTTCAGCCTTGACTTTTCAACATTCAGCCCTATTTGTCATGGGGAAAAAAATATAACCACCATCATGATTGGAACAGTTGTAAATAAAAATAAAAAACAGCTGCAAAAGAGAGAAGCACCATCAGCTTCAAATCTGCCCAGAATGGTTAAAACCAAGCCTGGGGTTGAACAATCCAGATATGTGTGGCGATCCCACCATAGCACAGATATAGTGGCGCTGTACATCGCCATCTGTACAGGCTTTAGTCAAAGTTAGCATCAAGTCTGAATGCAAGCAAAAGTCCACATCATGACAGACAGTACATTACCACTAGGCATTGGCAGCCTCTGCACCTCTTCTCCCACCACCACCTGTTTGCTCAATGAGCCTTTTGCTCACTAAGGAAGGAGCACATGAAAATTGCAATAAAAAAGTAAACTATTTGCTTCCTAGCAGTTCAGCTCTTAGCAAGTGAACAGGCAGCACTACTAAAAGGAAGGAACAGCAACAGTATAAGAACATAAGAAGAGCCTTGCTGGATCAGGCCACAGCCCATCTAGTCCAGCATCCTGTCTCACACAATGACCCACCAGCTGCTTCTGGGCATCTCAAGCAGAAGGCAAAGGCAAAAGCTTCACCTGCTCTTGATTACATGCAAATGGCCTTTAGAGGCATCCTGCCTGCCTCTCCAACCTGGAGTAAGTACCTAGGTGTCTATTCTAGTAGCCAATGATACTGCTGTCCTCCATGAATTTGTCTAACCTCATAACAAGATAAGCAAAGCCCTGCTGGATCAGGGCACGATCCATCTAGCTCAGCATCCCATCTCACAATTGCTTCTGGGTCTTCACAAGCAGAAGATGAAGGCAAAGATGCAAATTAGATAGAAATATATGTATGCATGTGTGTATATGTACATATGTAGATGCATATTATTTAGCAATATTCTGGAATAATTGCTTGTTGCCCAGATTACTAGGGAAAGGGAAAGAATTTACCTCCCTAGGGACCATTTCCATGATGGTGGGATGCATCCATCTGGGTATTTTGGTGCTGTCATGTGCAACAGCATTTTAGGCTTGGTTTAGCCATGGGCAATAGTCATTCCTAGGGATATGCAAGAATATTCAAAACATTTGAAATTTGATTGAATTTGGACATTTGAATTTGTATTGAATGTCTATATGTTCATTTTTTAACATTCGAACAAATTTGAATGTTTTGAATCATTCATACAAATTATTCGGACATTCATATGTGTACAGATATGTATGCATTACATATGAATCGGTACACGTTTTATTTGTATCTGTACACATTTGTATGGATACCTACGGGAAGAAAACGGGATGCGTACAAATGCGTATGGACACATACAAATGTTGACATTTGTATCTTCAAAAATGAATTGAATATTCATACAAATAGACAGGAATGTATTCAAATCTGTTCAAATTTGAATACATTCATTTTTTTCCCTACTCATATGAATTAGAACATTCAAATATTCGATTCTAAGAACATAAGAACATAAGAGAAGCCTTGCTGGATCAGGCCACAGCCCATCTAGTCCAGCATCCTGTCGCACACAGTGGCCCACCAAATGCTCATGGGCATCTCATGCAGAGACAAGGACAAACCTTCTCCTGCTCTCGAGTCCCAGCAGATGGCCTTTGAAGCGCCCCAGTTCCTCCCCCCCCCCCAGCCTGGAAGATGCATCTAGGCATTCATTCTAGTAGCCCTTGATACATCTGTCATCCATAAATTTGTCTAACCCTACCTTAAAGCCATCCAGACTGGTAGCTGTCACCACCTCTTCCAGCAGCACATTCCATAAGCCGATGACCCTCTGAGTGAAAAAATACTTCCCCCTGTCAGACCTTACTCTCCTACCCATCAGCTTCATAGACTGCCCCCTGGTTCTAGTGTTGTGCGATAGAGAAAAGAAATTTTCTCTATCCACCCTTTCTATACCGTGCATAATTTTATATACTTCAATCAGGTCCCCTCTCAAACGCCGTCTCTCCAGACTGAAGAGGCCTAGACGTTGCAGCCTGGTTTCGTAAGGGAGGTGTTCCAGACCCTTAATCATTCTGGTTGCCCTTCTCTGCACCTTCTCTAGTTCCACAATATCCTTTTTGAGGTGTGGTGACCAGAATTGTACACAATACTCCAAATGTGGCCTCACAATAGATTTATAAAGGGGCAAAATGACACTTGCTGTCTTATTTTCTATTCCCTTCCTAATTATTCCCAGCATTGAATTTGCTTTATTCGCTGCTGCCGCACACTGGGTTGACACCTTCATTGAACTGTCCACCAAAACCCCGAGATCCCTTTCCTGATGTGTTGCAGAAAGCTCAGACCCCATCAGTTTATAGACGTAATTTGGATTCTTGGCCCCAATGTGCATTACTTTGCACTTGTTAAGATTAAAGCACATTTGCCACTTGGTTGCCCACTCACCCAATGCTAAGAGATCCCTCTGGAGCTCTTGGCAATCTCTTTCAGATTTTACTACCCTAAATAATTTAGTATCATCAGCAAACTTTGCTATTTTACTATGTACCCCTTCTTCTAGATCATTGATGAATAAATTGAAAAGCATTGGTCCCAGTACTGAGCCTTGAGGGACCCCACTTTTTACTTCTTTCCACCCTGAGAATTTGCCGTTTATTACTACTCTCTGCTTTCTGCCCTTAAGCCAGTCACAAATCCAGGACAGAACTTGTCCTTTTATTCCATGGCTGATGAGTTTACTCAGTAGCCTTTGATGTGGGACTTTGTCAAAAGCCTTCTGAAAGTCCAGATAGACAATGTCTACTGGTTCACCTTTATCCACGTGTTTATTGACACTCTCAAAGAATTCCAATAAATTTGTGAGGCATGATTTACCTTTGCAGAAGCCATGCTGGCTTTTGTTCAGCAATGCTTGCTCCTCCATGTGCACACTAATTTTGTCTTTAATAATGGTTTCCATCACCTTACATGGAACTGACGTTAAGCTAACTGGTCTGTAATTGCCTGGATCACCCCTGGATCCTTTTTTGAAGATTGGTGTTACATTTGCTACCCTCCAGTCCTCAGGTACGGAACCTGATGTTAGGGAAAGATTATATATTTTTGCTAGAAGTTTGGCAATTTCGCATTTGAGTTCCTTAAGGACTCTTGGATGAATACCATCTGGTCCCGGTGACTTGTTCACATTTAGTTTATTAAGACATGCCAGGACCTCTTCCTTGGTTATTTCTGTAAAGTTTAACTCTTCAGAAAATACAGGCTCACCTACTGGCATGTGTCTTCTGTCTTCCTCCGTGAATACGGAAGCAAAAAATTCATTTAGTCTCTCTGCAATCTCCGTGTCTTCTTTAATTACCCCTTTCTCTCCTTTACTATCTAGTGGTCCAACTGCTCTCCTGGTTGGATTCCTACTTCTGATATACTTATAGAAGTTCTTGTTATTTCTTTGGATGTTTTTAGCAATGTGCTCCTCAAAATCTTTCTTAGCTTTCCTAATGGCCGTCTTGCATTTGTGTTGCCAGTGTCTATGTTCCCTCCTGTTCTCCTCATTTGGACAAGCCTTCCATTTCCTAAATGAACTCTTCTTGTTTTTAATGACCTCATCTACTGCATTTGTGAGCCACATTGGTTTCTTCTTGGACCTAGAAGTCCCCTTTCTTCTTTTAGGAATGCATTCTAGTTGCACTTCCATTATTGTGTTTTTGAGTAGTCTCCATACATTTTGAAGTGATTTAACTCTTTTGACTTTCCCTTTCAATTTCCTTTTCACTAATTTCCTCATTTTGGGGAAGTTTCCCTTATGAAAGTTTAAGGTCTCTGTGTTAGACTTTATTAAGAACTTACTCCCTGTATTTAAGTTGAAGGTTATTACATTGTGGTCACTGTTCCCAATTGGATCAGCTACAGTGACGTCCTTTACTAGGTCTTGAGCATTATATTGTTTTATACTTGTTGAACTTTTAATGTATATTCTATTTTAATCTGTTGTTACCCGCCCAGAGACCTTCGGGTATGGGGCAAGATGGATGGATGGATGGATGGATGGATGGATGGATGGATGGATGGATGGATGGATGGATAAGTATCCAGACCAGGGAAGTTCTTTTGCTTTTTACATGAACCCTGGGCTGGGAGTATCCCAACATTCCGGGGCTACATTCTAGACACGCGGAATGTACTTTCCCCCCACTTTTAGGTAGTACTGTTTTTTAATATATATTGGTTTTGTTTTAACATGTTGGTTTTTAAATGTTGTAGATATAACTGTTTTAAGATATATTGTTTTGTTTAATGCACTGAATTTTGTTATCTGCCCTGAGACCTACGGGTATAGGGTGGGATAGAAATATAAATAAATAAATAATGTGGATTATCCTGGGTTTTACAACTTGTATGGATGGAGCCACACACACACACACAAACACACACATAGACAAACACACATACATAAGCATAGCAAGCATAGTTCTTAATTATTCCCAAACTATTCATCATAAACAACATGATCCTCCAATCCACATAAAAGGAAAGCTTTATTGTTAGAAACAGTAATGCAAACTTTATTTTAAAAACAGCCCTCTGACCTACCTCTAAAACCTTTTGGATAAAAAAGAATTCTTACTGAAAACACAAAAAATGGCTCAAAGGCTTGTTTCATGATCATCAGCGAACAAACACAGTGAGGAGCCCAGTAAAACTCAAAGCTTCTATCTGCCCCATTTCCAAACTTCCACTCGGTCTAGAACTGCCTTCTATCTCCTGTCCTGATTGCTGTAACGCTGAAAATAGAAACTTCTTAAAACCAAGGCTCTGCTTGACTGCTGCTATCTTAAGACATGTCACAAATAAAACAGCTTGTCAGCAAGTTCCAGGCTTGGTTCCCGGTGGATGCTCTGGCCCACTAAAAAAGTCAGCTTGCTGGCATACTGGCACGGTGCTGGCACTCGGATTAGGCCCTAGAATACAAATGAGAAGGGTATATCACATATTTGCTATTTTCTGCTAAGACCAGGCAAGGAACTTCCAGACGGAGCAAGTCCTTTCTCTTGAACAGCCAGCAGTGGGGGCTAGCGCCCATCCTGGCAGGTAGGATCATGGACAAGAAAGCTAAAAGAAAATACTGCTGATGGTCAGAGAAGGGAAAACGAAAGGTAGATGAGGCACGGTTAAGTTCTATGCAAGACCACAATGAAAACTGACCTCACTGAGGGTAATACTAGGGGTGTGCATGAATGCAATTTTCGGGATTCCATTTGAATATCCAAAGATTTGAATGATTCAAATGTTTAAAATTCAAATGTATTCACATTCAATTCAAACTGAATACATTCAAATCTACTGAATACATTCGAATCTATTTGTACGAATTTTCAATTCATATTTGAAAATACGAATGTCAACAACACTCAAATGTGTCCATACGCATCCATACACATCTGTATACATTCGTACTCATCCCATTTTTATCCCATATGGAACCGTACAAATGCATATGGGTACGAATACGATGTGTATGGATACGTATGCAATGTGTACATATCTGTACACATACGAATGTCTGAATAATTTGTACAAATGATTTGAAGGATTTGGAAATTCACTCAAATGTTCAAATTCGATCGAGTTTCGAATATTCGTGCACATCCCTAGATTATACATACATTAGTCAATTATGAATTGAAGCATGCATGACAGAAAAAGGGAGAGCCGAGTGTGCAATTAGACGGCGCTTTTTAAAACAGTATCTTTTACGAATGTGTCCTATTCCCAGACACACACAACAAAAGTTGCCTTCCAAACAACTGTCCCAAAGATACAGCTCAAATTTACCTCACACTTCAGCGTATCTTTGCATCCAAGTCAGTCAACCTAACCTGGAGTTCAATTTCCCACTGTTTGAAATACAGTGGTACCTCGACATACAAGTGCCCTGACATACAAGTGTTTTGAGATACAAGCCGCCGAGCGAGTGATATTTTGCTTTGAGATGAGAGCAAGATTTGAGATACGAGTATGTAAATACAGTACAGTACATAACAAAAACAACTGAGGTGGTGTTTTGGGAGCTGGAATGGATTAATGGGAAAATTGCTTTGAGATACAAGCGATTTGACATAAGAGCAAGGTTACGGAACGAATTAAACTCGTATGTCAAGGTACCACTGTACCGTATTCTTTTGGCGTATAAGACGACTGGGCGTATAAGACGACCCCCAACTTTTCTAGTTAAAATACAGGGTTTGGGATATACTAGCCGTATAAGAAGATGACCTCCAGCATATAAGACAGCCCCCAACTTTTGAGAAGATTTTCCTGGGTTAAAAAGTAGTCTTATACACCAGAATATACTGTACCTGCAATTTTCAGTAAATGCAGTGTGGTCTGGAACCAATTCCCCACTGACAGGAGGTCCAACTGTATTTACAAAATTATTTATTTTATTTGGACTGGCACACAGTCAAGGTGAGCACTGCATCCAACTGCTCCAACCAGCACATAGGGAAGAAAGCAGAGCAACTGGAGATGTTAACTATATGTAACATGTATTACTTACGGTCCAATTGTAGTACAAGTGACACAGCTTATATGTGAGCCGCTGCATGTGATCTGGTTTTAAGCAGTTATCATCATAAACCACATTATAGTACGTGGGGTTGACGGTACCTTGGCGTGCCAACTGACTGACCAAGAAGAAGTCATACCTGTTAGGAGAAACTAGAATTAGGTTAGTAGGAAACGTTCCAAGTATAATGGGATCATCTGTGTTACTGATCATTAGCTCAGTGTTATTATGATAAGCATACAGTACATCAGCAGGTTTAAATAACCTTTCCTGGTGCACATAAAAGTGCTAGAACTATTGTTTAAAGCTATTATTTAAGGAGAAACGGTGACCACTGGCAGACACATGGACTCTTTCTGAACTTGCCTGCAATCTCAGTCAGGAGCTTCTGTAGTTGGCTTCCGGCCTCATTGATCTGCAGGTTCGTGTGGATCTGTGGGGCTTCACTCCCCACTGTTATACTCCCTCTGCATTAGATGGAGTGTGATCCAGACCATAGAGGCCCTGATCGGAGTCACTGGTTGACCCATTTAAATGAGTCTATCAGCAGACCTGCAAACTCTTGCATAGAAATTAGGGGGTGTGCCATGCCTAATGTCCTCTCAAACTCCTTGGAGTAAGGTTCCGCTCCTGCCAGTCAAAGCGAGGGAGATGCGCCTCAAGGGCCATGCTGGAAACTGCTTCTGTCCCCCCAAATCGGGATAGTTCAGACTCAGACGATGCGCAATGCCCTGAGCTGAGTTCTCTCAGGAGAGAACAACAACAGCTGCGCTGCTTGGCTTGCCTCCATGCGAAACAGCTGTGCCACTGAGGGCATGACTCTCTGTCTTCTACTTAAGAAATGCCCAACTCTACTAGCTGTTGCAAACAAAGGATCTCCTTGGCAACTCCCAACTAGGAATGTGGATGAATCCAATTTCCAATGTTCAATTCGTAACGAATCGAATATTTGAGCAGTCAGTCCTGAAGATGGACTGAACAAGGTTTAAAGTGAAGGTGTGACCAGGGCCTCAGCTGCTTAAAGAAGGCCACAATCCTTTATTCAGTAGATCTGAACCTATTCTTCAAGGGGACAGCATCATTTGAGGGTTTTTTTACTCTACTGTGGGCACGTATCCATGCACTCGTTTACTTCGGAGTGGATTCGGGGCATTCCCAATACAGATTCTAGTTCGCCAATCTCCTCCCCCAATAACCCGGGAGAGTCCCCATGCCTCCAAAATAATCTGGGCTTGCTTCCCAAACCCACAGCGAGAACAGTTTGCAAGGGGTGTGTGTGTGTGCTGTGGATTTGGGCAATTTGTTCTGCATCTAGCCAGGATTGGAGCCTTTGCATGGGGTCGCTCTGAGTCAAATTCAGGTTTGCTTCGGGGTACAGAGTGCATGGGGACAAGCCTTGTCAGTCTGCACTTGCCATTCATGACGCGTTGCCTCAGTGTCAATTACTGTCCCAACTGGAGGATTTTGCAGGCTGTGATTGTTCTCAGTCAAAAAGCGGCACAGGTTCTTCTTCCTCACAACAACCAGAGACAATTTGGGTCTTCTGAATAAAAGATAAGAAACTTTTAAAAGGCAATTACTCTCTTCCACCATTATGCAGGCACCAGTGATCAAACGCATCTCCTGATTGTTTCATATCTAATATCTAAAGGAACACCTTCTCCCACACCATCCTGCCCATGCCTTAAGATCAAGAGGTGAGGCCCTTCTGGTAGCCCCACCACATTCAGTAGTGAAATGGGTGGGCACTTGGGCAAGGGCCTTTTCAGTAATGGCCCCCAGGTTATGGAACAGTCTCCCCCTTGAGATGCGCACCTTCTCTGTATATATTCAGGAAGGCAGTGAAGATGGACCTTTTTGCCCTGGCCTTTGACTAAGGTAATTACAGTGGTACCTTGACATACGAGTTTAATTCGTTCCGTAACCTTGCTCTTATGTCAAATTGCTCGTATCTCAAAGCAGTTTTCCCATTAATCCATTCCAGCTCCCAAAACACCACCTCAGTTGTTTTTGTTATGTACTGTACTGTATTTACATACTCGTATCTCAAATCTTGCTCTCATCTCAAAGCAAAATATCACTCGCTTGGCGGCTTGTATCTCAAAACACTTGTATGTCACGGCACTTGTATGTCGAGGTACCACTGTATACTTTTCTACCCATTGTAGATATTATTATTTTAATATTTTAATATTTCTTTTAAATATATTGAATTTTTTAAAAGTGTTTTTATGTATTTTATTGTTTTAATATATATTGATTTGTAATTTGCTATTTTAAAGGTTGTTACCTTTTATTTATTATATAAATCAGCGGTTCTCAACCTTCCTAAATGCCGCTACCCCTTAATACAGTTCCTCATGTTGTGGAGACCTCCAACCATGGAGGTGGGGCAGCTGGGAGGGGGGAAGGGTGGCAGGAGACTCGGCATGATCCCTCTGAAAGGGTAGTTTGACCCCCACAGGGGTCGCGACCCACCGGTTAAGAACTGCTGATATAAATAATAAATAAAATAGTAAATATTATTTGAAGTTGGACTGTGTCCTATTAGCATTATTTCTCCACCAGTGTCTTCAGAAATAAAACTTAAGTCCTAGGCCCCTTCTGCACGGGGCTTTATTCCGGATTATATCCCAGACTGCAACAGGCCCCAGGCCCATAACTGGTTTCCAAACTGTTATAAATAGGTTTGCAAACTGCAACTTAAGCAAAAAAGAGCCTGTGAAAATGCTAATGTCCAAAAGAAAAAAAGAAAAAAAGGATGAGCCCTAAATAACTGAAATTGGAGCATGGGCTTGGTGTTATGCTCAGTAACACAATCGTTCCAAGCTTGGTGGGAACCAACATGGGGTAATTTATTTATTGATTAATTTAATAAATGTATATCCCACCCTTCACCAAATGGTCCCAGGGCAGCTTACAATAAGAATAAAACATACCAAAAGAAAAAAATAATTAAAAATATCACCCCCTCCCTCCCACCCACATCCACCCCCCTTCCCTAACAGGACAGCACCCTGAGGAGGCTATTTAGATGGCAAAAGCCTGGTTGAAAAGATGTTTTTACCAGGCGCCAAAAGGTATACAATGTAGGCACCTGGTGAACCTCAAAAGGGAGGCTGTTCCAAAGTCTAGGGGCTGCCACAGGGAAGGCCCTCTTGTATGTCCCTATGCCTTGTACCTCTGCAAAAGACGGAACTACATGAAGGCCCTCTCCTTGAGATTTCAGTGTATGGGCAGGCCTATGTGGGAGAAGGCACTCCTTCAGACACCCAGGGCCCAAGCCATTAAGGGCTTTAAATGTTAGTGTCAACACCTTGAATTGGGCTCGGTAGCAAATAGGTAACTAGTGCAGATCCTTTAAGACCGTCATGATATGAGTCTGGCCACAGATTCCCGTCAGCAGATGAACTGCTAGATAAGAGATCCCACATGGATACAGGTACCACATTTCCCCCCCAAAATGTACTCAGCACAACTGTCAAGAAACACTTAATCTGCTATCCCTGTCAAGAGTTGTGGCTATCATGTCTCCACTTTTATTTTTCCCATCACTGTGGTGGTTTGATGAAGGGTGAAGTGTCCCCAACACACCACTAGGGGGAGATATAACCAGCTCCAGTTAATTCTTTGTAAAAGCAAAGAGGAAAGAGAAGCCACTTATTAAGATATTGGGCAATTTGTATCTACACTGGCATAATAGCAAAAGGAGGGACACCCCTGATGTTCTGGATCATTCTTCTGGCCGAGAATCACAAGATCCAGGATTAAGTTACCTGCCGTCAACACTACATTCATCAAGAGTGTTCAGGAGCTGTGGGACTTCATAGTCCACCACCATCTTCAACTGCCCATCTCCAACCCCACCATGGTAGACAATTATGCGTGCGGGTAACTGCCCATTGTTCTTCTGCCATTTACGTATGGCACCTAGAGAATCATGGGGAGGAAGCACATAACAGAAGTCTACAACTGACTGTAAATGGAGGGGGAAACCAAAAGATTGAGGACAAAGTGTTGGTCAGGTTTATGATTCATACAACTCATTTAATTATATCAAAATATTGGAAATTTGCAAATTACATCATAATGAAAGAATGACACCAAAAGCTTTCCTGGCACTATTAAACTGATTGGGAAAAATAGCTGAGAAGTGTTGGAAAAGCAGAATAACAATATCTTGGCTGCATTCACACCTAAGTTTTAATCCAGTTTCAGTCCACTTTCAGAATGAGAGCATGCATCCGCAAAGTGACAAGCTGATTTCTTTTGGCATTATCTAACTCAGAAAATCCACCTTTGAGTCTGATAATGAATAAAGAAAACAACCGCTGGTGTGTAATCCAGACTGGAGCTGGATTAAAACTTAGGTGTAAACACAGCCTTGGATTATAACAATAATATGTAGAAATGGAATGAAATTTAGAACAGTGTGTTAAAGAAACTGAAGAAATTGTATCCTTTATAATTGTAATGATTAAAATGATGTATCTGGAATGTGTCATGAAAATTTGCCTTCACATTAACCACTGCTCTTTAAAGAGGAATGGTTTCATTAGAAACCAGAAAGCATAAAGTTTCAGTGGGTGTATTAAAAGATTGACGCCACACGCTTGATTAGACCATGAAGGTGAAGAACTCTTGCTGTTACACAAAATGAGAAGAAGAGTTGGCTTTTCTACCCTGCTTTTCTCACCCATTTAAGGGGACTCAAAGTGGCTGAAAAAGCTTTTCTATTCTTCTCCCCACAACAAAACACCCTGTGAGGTAGGTGGGCCTGTGAGAGCTCAGAAAACTGTGACTAGCCCAAGGTCACCCAGCTGGCTTCATGGGGGTGGGCAGAATCGAACCCGGTATTCCCAGATAAGAGTCTGGCTCCCTAACCACTAGACCAAACTGGCTCACCGGAGAAGAGACAGGCTAACATGGCATAATGTCTATTGGAGATTATGGGGGGTTAAAGTGCGTTTTTATTTCATTTCACGCACATTAGAACCAAAGAGAAGAAAGAGAACGAAAAATGTAAGTATCACATTTCTTTCTCATAAAATGCCCTGTGTAACTGTATCTTAAGCGCTAGAAGAAAAATCCAGAATGCTTTTATGATCCCTCAAGTCAGATACTGACAACTGTATAAACAAATGCTTGCATTTCAATGGTGCCTTACACACACTAAAAGCCATAAATGTTATCTGTTACAGATATCTACACGTTGAAGTTTGGATTTACTCATTGGCTTTTCCAATACAGCAATGGACTGGTTTTGTCATGCCTGTTTGGAATGGGAGAACCATCAATATTCCTTCAGTTCTATCGACTTAGGTGTGGAGGGTTTTTTCCTCCCTTCCCCAGTCCCACAAAACTAACAAAGAAGCTTTCATGGGAAAAGTGCTGGCAAGCATTTATTAGCTGGCAGTAGGTGGCACTAAAAGAAGCAGCTAGTAATAAATGCTTATAGGTAAATTGGTTCCTTTCTTTCTTTTTTTATCCTCCACATTTGTTTTGGTTTTGCTGGCCTCCTTCAGCATCAGGAGCGCAGGGTGAATCACACCTCAAAGCTTCCTCCATTGCAACTATTCCAGTTTCAGAGAATGCTAAGAAAGAAGTTTTCAGCAAGTTAATCCTCTATTACGTTCACCTTATATTACAAAAATAATATCTGGACTTGCTAGATTGGCCAATACTGTGAGAATGATGTATATTTCACTATCTTCCACAATACTCTACCTTGCATGCACACTTTTAAGCAATCTGCTGTGCTTGAACCTGAATTCTGGAGAAGGCAGCGCGAATACCACCTGGAAATAAAAAGAAAGGACTGCAATAATCCTACTATCAGTACAGTTAAATAAACAAAGACCAATGTATTTTTCGTTCTGATTTCTCTGCATGGTATCCTTTTACAATTCTCTCCCTCAACAGCCTTCACTTGGGCCCTTACATTTGGGATAAGAAACAGCAAATATATGGAAATCCATAGAAATGCCATGCCTGCCATTCCAGTACCCTTCCAAAATATAAGTGGCAGCAAAATGGCATTTATCACCTAGCCCATGAAGAATAACAAGGTAGAAGGCAGGATACACTCATACAGGTTCTCTGAAAAAGTGTTTCTTCTTTACCTGGTAAGCTGAACATTTGTGCTTGCCACAAATCCAATAACTGAGGTTCCTTTGCTCACAGCATCTTTACTGACATCGATTCCAACCACCATGAGTAACTTCAGCTGAAAAATAAAGAGTGCAGTGAACTGGAAGCTGCACCCAGGTCATAGTGGTGCTATATGTGATCCAGAACGTCATCTGGACAACAGCAGAGCTGCATATTACGGGGATCTTGGAGAATGCCCTTCCAATTGTGTGGTACACTTTCTGGTATAAATTATGCCATGCAAAAACAGTGCCTCCCCTACAATGATAGGGGATAGAATGTTTCATAGGTGCCACCACTGAGAAGGCCTTACAGCAGGTGGCTGCAAGGTAGTGCCCAGTAGTTTACAGCTTTTGGGTGCCCTTTAAAGATCTCTCTCTTCACCCAGGCATTCCTTCTGTGTGAATGTCCGCTCCTTTCTCTGGCCCACCCAGGTTTTAATGTGTTTTAATTGTTGAATTTTGTGAGTGTAGGTTTATCATTTTCTTAATGGTACACAAATATTACAAGGGAGGGAGGGAGGGAGGGAGGGAGGGAGGGAGGGAGAGAGAAAGAAAGAGAGAAAGAGAGAAAGAGAGAAAGAGAGAAAGAGAGAAAGAGAGAAAGAAAGAAAGAGAGAAAGAGAGAAAGAGAGAAAGAAAGAAAGAGAGAAAGAAAGAAAGAAAGAAAGAAAGAAAGAAAGAAAGAAGGAAAGAAAGAAAGAAAGAAAGAGGAACCCTGCTGAATCAGCCACAGCCCACCTAGTCCAGCATCCTGTCTCACACATGGCCATCAATTGGTTCTGGTCATTCTCAAGCAGAAGACAAAGGCAAAAATTCCACCTGTTCTCAACTCCTTGCAAATGGCCTTTAGAGGCATCCTGCTAGTCTCTCCAACCCAGAGATGGTACCTAGGCATCCAAATAGTCTGTGGCACCCTCAGCAGGATCTGACAATCTTAGAGACCTTCCACATCAGATGAGATACAAAGTTCTAACTGCCAGCCCAGAGACTGCGCCCTCCTCAGGAAATCTTTGCACTACTACTACTTGCATCTTACTGAAGCAGAGGCAAGTGTAAGCAAAGCGTATGACACTGCTCTAAATGTGTGTTAATTAAGGTTGCATTCACACAGGTGGTAAAAAGCACGATTTTTCAGAGACATCTGGAGGTGGCCTATGTCACACAGCCATCAAGTCTATCAACCAACCTGCAGCCACCTTCCAAGCCAGCTTCCAAGCCAGCTTGAGAGCGTTTTACACCACCACGCCCAGCTGCTGCAAGTATAAGGGAAGGAAGGAGGAAGAGCCAACCTGCAGCCACCTTCCAAGTCAGCTTCCAAGCCAGCTTGAGAGCGTTTTACACCACCACGCCCAGCTGCTGCAAGTATAAGGGAAGGAAGAAGGAAGACTAGCCTACCTCCAGCAAGCTTTTATTATTATATTTGTTATTATACTGTATATGTTATTTGTTATAATATGCTATATATTTTTATTTATGTAAACTGCTGTTGGTAAAAATTGTTTTTGACTTAAGTTGTTGATTATATTTGCTGTATTTTTCTTTTTTTGGATGTGGCGATTGCATTTTGCTTTGTATTTGGTTTCCATTCATTGTTAACCGCCTTGGGCGAAACTTTCTTTTGGAAAGGCGGTATATAAATAAAAAATGGAATGGAAAATGGAATGGAACCACTGGTAACACTTCATTTTGAAAACCTTCATCCTTGTGACCAATATGACATTTTCTAGTAGAGAATTCCAAGGCTTAAGGATGCACTGTTTTTTTGGGGACGACGACAACGACTCTTTTTGTCTGTTCTTCCTTTTGCAGGACAGAAGGGAAAGAAAACCCTGTCTGTGATCATGCATAGAGACCTTACCTGGAAGAGTTTCATTTTACTATTCTTTCTACAGCAAATTTTTATCCCATCAAATTCTGTGACCACCTCCAATACTCTTACAAGCAGAAAGGCAGAGTATAAATACATGCTGTTTCTTGAGACCGGAAACATCCCAGAATTTGGGATATAACACCGGCAGCCGAGGCAGATCTGTTCAAACACTGAGCCCTAACTTAGAACACAAAATAGTTCTTTAGTCCTGACATCCCAGAGATCTGGAGAAAACTGGGTGGCAATTCCCAAGCAAGATAATCAGAACTTGTAAAATGAAAAGATAACACTTCCTTACGCGACCAGGTTCCTTTCACAGGTTCCTTTAAACGGTAATTTCTTGGGTTTCTGGGGAAGCATGAGTGATTATCAAGCAAGTGTTAAGTTTTATGCTGGTTTTTAAAAGTTGTTCCCGCTCTAAGACCTTCGGACATAGGGCAAGATATAAATATAAATTAATTAATTAAGAGTGTCCCTGTTCCCTCCCACACCTTTTTCCTTTTGTATCTTGTCTCTTTAGATTGTAAGCCTGAGGGCAGGGACCAGTCTAAGATTTTTATACTATTGTAATCCGCCCTGAGAGCTCCAGGTATAGGACGGGATAGAAATATAAACAAACAAACAAATAAATAAATTTGTTAGAATAAGGATGGCAAGATTGTAGGCCTCCAGATGTTGTTAAGACTCAAGCCCTTTCTGCACTGGGCCTTATTTCAGATTATAGATGAGAATAAGGACCTATCATCTGCATGCTGTTGGTAGTAGAATAGGCCCTGCCCAGAGTGTGAGAGTGGCCTATCCCCTCACATTCTTGGCCCTGAGTTCCCATAGCAACTAGGATAACTGTTTAAACTTTCTAGGCCTGGCCTTGAAGGCTGGTGATAAAGACTTCTTCTTAGACCATGGCAAGTGTAACCTGCTGTCTTTTGCTATCAGCTCACTAAAGGAACATAATCTCTTCCCTACTTGCATGTGATTTCTTTGGGTGGGCTATTCTGACACAGAGCCTATCACAGCCTGCAACAGCATGTGGCTGGCAAGCCCATATTCTGGAATATGGTCTGGAATAAGGTCCAGTGCAGACAGGATCTCCAACTCTTATCAGGCTTGCTCACAATAGCAATGGGCAGAGGATGATGGGAGTTGTGGGGCAACCATATGGAAGGCACCAGATTTCCCTTCTGTGACCTATGTATATATCCACCTTTGCTTTGGAAAAGAGTGAAATGAAGACTATAAACAAAATTACTCACTGGTATTTCAACTGCCCACAGTTCGCCTCCAAGTTTACACGCAACCTGCATGGCAACTTTTGTGGCTATGTTCATCATCATCCCTTGCTTGTTCAAAGTACGGCCCAGTACGCACTGGCTAGGAACAGGTCGTTCGAGCGTTAGGAACTTCTTCACGGAGTCGTAGCAGTCCTTCTGGTTTGAAGGCAACACGCAGAGCACCTAAAAATGGCAAACACCATAAGCAAACTGCATCCAGAAAGCTGGTTTGTCGCAAGAAATGCAACGAAGACCGTGTTCAAACTTCAGACGCAACAAAAAGGGCACCTCAGAGTTGCCTCAGAGAGACAGTGTGTGGCCCTCATGTTCCCAAGCTTTCTCTAATCCATCTTTCTAGAACTGAATATTTAGGGAGAGAGATGAGTAGCAGACTGGTGTGTGGACATTCCCATCTTGAAGCCTTTTTTAACCTCCCTCAGAAGTGTCTCAGGCAGGGATGCTTTTTTTTTTTTTTTTTGCTGTGTCTGGTCACAGCCATAGGATCTACCATTATAAACACAGCAGGATTTCTACGTGCATGGGTTGACGAGTGAGGGGCCACAAGATGTAAAGGGGGACTGGAGGACGTAGAGGGGCTAACCTTAAGACCACTTCTTTTGTTAAAAGCCACTCCTACCCAAATCAGAAAATCAGTAAAAGAGAGGATTCCTGTCTTATCTAAGTGGGAAAGAAACTTCTGAGGAACTGTTAGAAGTTCTTTTCAAAGGAACATAAACTTCTTTTTTAACATACATGGATGGATGGATAGATGGCTGGACAGGCGGGCGGGCAGACAGTTGGACAGACAGACAGATATGGACAGACAGACAGACAGATATTCTAGTGGACTGGAGTTAGTTCCTTTGGGGTAATGTATTTAATTATTGCAGTATTATACACATTTCAGTCCCACCCTGTACTCTGAATACAAGAGTCACTGATATTAAAATTTTACACAATTATGCACTCAAAAGATATTAAGCCATGACTAATGAGAGATAATTATCTTCATGGAGGTCTCACAGCAGGTTACAACAATTAAAATGTATAGCAACAAATGTAAAAGCAATTAAAGCTAACGTGAAATCCAGAAGAGGAAGGTGTTGTATTTCGCATCATAGAATACATAACGATGCATCAGATGCACTTATAATTTAGCAAGCAATACTTAGGAAAAATAAAGTCTAAGCAAACCTTATAATCATATAGATGCAACTGTGGGTACCTTAAATGTTAGTTTGTAGTTGGTCACATCCCCTCTTCCTCACCATGTCCCACCTGTGAACATGTGGATGTGGCAGAGTCACTAAGGTTTGACCCCTTCAGTGCCATAAAGGCAGCCACTGCCCTTATCTCTTGATCAGAAGGGTTAAGGTTAGCTAGTGGAAAATGCCAAGGAGTGGCAGGATGTAGTGTCACTAGTCACTAGTGCTGGAGCTGCCCCCACAATAAAAACCTTGTCATTCAGCAACATACGAGAAGACCCCGAGCTGGGCTTTGTAACCAGGTGCAGCTTACTGACTGAAGCTGTAAACTGCAGCCAGAGAACAGAAATAATCACCCCCTTCAGCATTGCTTGCTTATTGAAAGCTGAAGTCATGGTTTAGGGCAGAGATGGCGAACCTTTTGAGCTCGCGTGTCAAAATTTGCAAGAGAACCTAGCTTAACTCGGGTGCGGTGTCACATCTAGAAATATCCATAATTTTGTGATATTTGTAGCTCTAGTAAAAAGTTATATTTTTGATATATGTATTTTATTAAAAGCAAACACAAATAATTGTTTACATTTGCTAAATCTTCAATTGAAAGTTGGTATTTCGTACTCTTCAAGAACAAGCAAGCACGACTTGCCCAGGTGCCAGGGTGACCATGTGTGTCACCCAAAACGGCTTGGCGTGTCTCCTGTGAAATGTGTGTCATAGGTTGGCCATCACTGGTTTAGGGGAACAAACATCAGCCTTAACATGTATTCCTTGTCAGTGCTGCTTAGTGAGTGAAAGCTGAGAGGCATTATAAACATGCAAGCTCGAAGCCTCAGCCGTCCTTTAGAGTCCACTTAGTGACAGTTTAAAAGTTTAAAAGAAAGCACACAGCCTTGCAACAGGAAGCCAGAGACCTGCTGTCCCTTGGAGAAGGTTGGGGAAACAACAGCTTGAAATGGAGAAAAAATAGCCTGCAGTTCACATCTTGACAACAGTAAAGAATGAAGAAAGATAAAAAATAAAAAAATCTAACCACCATACCTTTCATAGCAAAAAATGCAGAGTGATTTTAGAACTTTTGGAGGGGAAATTGTGGGCCTTAAAAAAAGGCACGTCTTCACCAGTTGTCTAAATATATAGAGAAATGGTAAACTCACCAATGAATGCATTCATAAGAACATAAGTAGAGCCCTGCTGGATCAGGCCACAGCCCACCTAGTCCAGAATCCTGTCCCACACAGTGGCCCATCAATTTCTCATGGACATCTCAAGCAGAAGACAAGGGCAAACCACCTGCTCTCGAATCCCAGCAAATAGCTTTAAAGGCATCCTGCTTGCCCCCCCGGCTGGTTGCTGTTACCAGTGTAAGAATATATATGCATCTTGAAGGCACTTTTATGATTTGTTATTTGTTTATATACTTGTTTTCCACCTACTTTGCAGTGACTCAAGGCAGTTAACAAGATTTGCTATGTTATCGCACCAAGGTTAGGAAGATTCTAGAAAGAAAGCGAGTTGTATATTGGGATGTCTGGACAACTGCTGATTACATATGTTTTGAGAGAATTCATATTTTTGTTACCATGCAAGCAGAAGAAAGCCTAACTACCAGTCCTATGCCTCCTCTGGGAGAACCATCTTTAAAGACTTCTTTCCAGCAGTTTTAACACAAGAATGAACTAATTTTCTATTTCTATGTACTCACCAGCTGTAGTTCAGAATTTACATGTTGCTGTAGGACTCGCACAAATGCTGATGGGTTTTCCTGGACTCGGATGCTGTAGTTAAAAAAACAAAACAAAACAGAATGTGATAATGAGAGGGTGGCAGTACACTAAAAACATAATAACGTAAGAGGAGCCTTGCTGGATCGAGCCATAGCCCATCTTGTCCAGTATCCTGTCCCCCACAGTGGCCCGGCAACTGCTTATGGGCATCTAAAGCAGAAGGAAAAGCCTTCACCTGCTCTTAAATCTCTACAAATGGTCTTTAGAGGCATCCCGCCTGCTTCTCCAACCTGGAGGACGTACCTATGCATCCACGCTAGAAAGGGCCACCAGACATGGGTGTACCCCTGAAAAGAATCCACCTCAAAGGACAGGAGCGTTTAGTCTCAGCCTTCGATATGGGCTATACATGGCACAGATGGTCCTTAGTGCACATTAGGCCTAGTCCCAGTGTGGCCTGGACAGGATAGCACAAGCCAGCATGATGCAGAAGACCCAGGCCATGCAAAAATGGCCTCAGAAGTTCTGGGAAATCACATACACCATCTGTTTCTAAGCCACCTATTATGCCTACAACATGCAATTTAGGTCAGTATGTTTCAAAGGGTAAACTAGGCCGCAGTTACACATGGTTTTTTTAAAAAAGTGGCTCAAAAGTAGCTTAGAGGCAGTATCCACCATATCCTAATGCCTTAATCCATATCAAGAGGCCAGAAAATGCACTTCTAATCCATATTCTATAGCCTTTAATGTGGATTAGAGGTGGAATGGGAACACTAGCATCTTCATGCTGCCATCTGCTGTTGTGCTGCTTTTTAAAATGTGTGCAAATGCGATCATAGATGAATTTCTCCTCCATCTCTGTTACTTAATATATTATGAATCTGCAAACCTGAAGGGTTAGTGGTTAAGCAGTCACCTTACAGAAAGCAACCGGCTGATTTCAACCGTCTTACATATGCTACACACGTTCTTAGAAAGGTGTACTGTAGAAGCGTGTCTTGAATAATGAAGAGTGTTCTTTTTCTTGGAAGGTTCATGATCAAACAGATCTTACACTTGGGGATAGTCAATGGAAAAGCCCATGGAGCCAGCCACGTTTCTCAAACAGCTCATGAAGTTGTTCAACAGTTCCACGTTCCTGTTACTACACACCACCACCCAGTTCCGGAGATGTTCCACACCAATTATCTTCATGCTGCGGACATCCTTAAACCAATCGCCAGAATTCATAGGCATGCACTAGCAGAAGAAACAGAAGAGAGACACAGTTACACACAAACCTTCACGCCACTGATTCGCGAAAATAATTATGACTAATCAGCTACCAAGCACTAATAGTGGGGTTCAGACCTTAAGTACCTGCGTTTTGCTGTTGGACAAATAACGAACTATCTGCATTATGTATGCAGAATGGAGTTTTTTATTATTTTTACCTAAAGTAGTCTCCTTTTTGGGGTGACAAACATGTTTTTAAAGACCTGGGTTTTTTTTAAATACACCTTTAAAGGTTTTTAATTATTTCATATCTTGTCAAGATCTTTAAGAACCTCTTTTTAATTTGTATGTAAGATTATTATCATTAAGAGTGTGCCTCTTCCCTCCCACACCATTTTCCTTTTGTATCTTGTCTCTTTAGATTGTAAGCCTGAGGGCTGGGACCTGTCTAAGATTAATATAATCTTGTAACCCGCCCTGAGACGTCTGGGTATAGGGAGGGATAGAAATACAAATAAATAAATAAATAATGGTTTCAAATCAGGCAGAAATGCAGTGTCTCCCCGAGGCTTCACATAAAAGCAAGTAGAGCACCGGTAAAGGATTAGTTTAACAATGATTGCATTTAGTGGGCTGTGAAAATGCTCACCTTGCAATTACTAATGGGCTCAGTGATATGAAATATAGAAAACATTAAGGTACTGTTCTAAAGCTTCACTGAACACAGTGGGATCTGAATGAACACGTATAACCTTGTGCGGTAAGAAATATGAAGACAGAGTTTTAAATGACTGTTCAGGCACTGCCCGTGTGCCATATATAGTACTGTAGAGTTCAGTTCAGTACAGTATAGTGCAATATTTATTCATTTAAGAATTTCTGTCTTGCCCTTCCCAAGAAGGTCCTAGGGCTGATCACTGTTTATAGAATATTGCAGTCTGAAGTACCATGTGGATGGCAGGTCCCTGTTAGAATGTAAGTATGTAAGAGGAGCCCTGCTGGCTTGGGCCACAACCCTTCTAGCCTAGCACCCTGTCTCACAGTGGCCCACCAACTGCTTCTGGGCATCTCACTTAATCTCAATTTCTTGCAAATGGCCCTGAAGAGCATCCTGCCTGTCTCTCCCACCCAGAGGCAGAACTAGGCAACCCAGTAGTGTTCCTGGATATAACCCAGAATATGGCCCAATGCAGAAAGAGGGCAAGTGATAATAACTTTATCTGGCTGCTGAAGAAGGAGGAGGAAGAGGAAGAGGAGGAGGAGAGTTGGCTTTTCTACCCTGCTTTTCTTACCTACTCAAGGGGACTCAAAGTGGCAGAGAAAGCTTTCTATTCTTCTCCCCAAAACAGACACCCTGTGAGGTCGGTGGAGCTGTGAGAGCTCAGAAAGGAAGCTGTGACTAGCCCAAGGTCACACAAGTGGCCACACCCACCTGTGTAGCCACAGGAAGAATGAAAGAAACCCAATCTGACATAGAATTTACAGCTTAAGAAAAGACAATGTGGGTGTCTTCTTGAGGCCCCATTTAAACATATGAAGTATTATAAATGTAAGCTGTGCTTGTGGGATACTTACCATGGCATTCTTCAGGATGAGTTTTTCTGAGGTGACCACGCGGCCGGTCAGGGAGGCTGGACATCCAAGCTGAAGCCCCCAACTCTCTAACTCTAGACGGGCATCTTTGTTTCTGCGAGAAAATGTTTAACATATGATAAACAGCTCAGGTCTAGGTTTTTGAAAAGCAGCTCCTTCTCTCATATAGACCCGACTGTGCACTGAGATCTCAAAAACAGGGGCTTTGTGTTGTCGTTCTTCTTTCAGAGGTGCGAGAGACAGGGACATGCATGAGGGCCTTTTCTGCAGTGGCCCCCAGATGTTGGAACAGCCTTCCCCTGGAGGTTCACTAGGTGCCTACATTACATTATTTCAGCAGCTGGTTAAAACTTTTCAAATGACTTGCATGGGGATGTGGCCTGAGTGAGACAGGATGCTGGACTAGATGGGCTGTGGCCCGCATCCAGCAGGGCTTCTCTTATGCACTTATGTGCTTATTATTCAGAAGGCATTTAAATAATCTTTGTGCTTCTCCAGACAGCTAAAAAATGTTTTGCGTGTTCTTTGTATTCTCTGGTTATGGAACTTGAACCCCATCTAGGGGTTGAAGGAACAGGATAAATCACAGAAATGTCTAATGCTGCACAAGGTTGCAACATGGGGTGAGTGAACGGAAAAGTTTTTACATTTGATTAATGGAATTACTAAAGAGTGCCGCAGTCTGGTATCTGTTTATTTAAAATCACATCTAATTGAAAAAGGGTTTATGCGCCAATTTCACTTTGCTGAACAGACATCATTGTTGCCTGTGCCTCGATTAGAGACATTAGAGATAGTGTTTTTCCCCCAATTTCTTTAAAAATTCTGCAAGAAGCATAACACCAGTTTAAAATAGTTAATACAGTGATGTCATCATTCCTCATTCATGAGCCAAAATCCTAAAGAGGCAACTCAGGAAATAGTGTTTTGATCTACACCACACTATGTGAGTTTTAGCATATTTCTCTTATGAATATGTAAAACTCATATTATGGCTTTTTCTGCAATGGGAGGGGCAAATTGGAACACTCAAATGCCCATGCTAGGAACAGCCAAAATCTCATTCCTTTGGTCTAGCGGTTAGAGTGTCAGACTCTTAACTGGTAGTCTCCTGGTTCAATTCTGCACTCCTCCACAAACCCACCTGGGTGGCCTTGGGCTAGTCACAGTTCTCTTTCTGAGTAATCACAGCCTCACCTACCTCACATGGTGTCTGTTTTTTGGCAGTGCTGTGGTGTGTTAGTGAAAAGCACCTTTTAGTAGTTCCAGAAGATGGAGGCATCCCGGCTGGCTGCCTCCTGTAATCTGGAAGCAGGGCCTTGATCCAGTCGCAGACCCAGGTTAAGGGGCCATGATCCGTATTAAGGGGCTTCTTAATACAGCTTCTTAAAAAAGGCCAGGTCTTATGAAAACTACCTCTGAATATTGTCAGCCAGTCTAGTCAGGCGCTGGTGTCTACGCTCAGGGGTCAAATGAGTTTCCTGAGCCAAGTCTTTCATCAAACGGAAGTCAGAAGTCGCTTGGCTACTTAACCCTGAAAAACAAAATGTAGGGTCTTTGTCATAATCCTAAAGAAATCCAATGCAAATAAAACGAGGCTGTCACAAGAGTTCAGACACTGTCCAATCAGCTTGGGATACTGAGGGGGTGTTTTCTCTTCTCTCTAAACAGAGCGCTGGTACCACAACAAGAAACATAAAAACACGTCCAGGAACATTCTAGCAAGTGAACGGCAGCTCCTATTCCAGGATATAATCCAGAAGAAAGCCTAATACAGAAAATGTTTGACTGAGGCCCCATCCAGACAGGGGTGCGAGATTATAGTACCATTATGGCGCTGCTATCAAGGGACTGTCTCACATATCTGAGGAAACTCCACTACAACCCTGTTATTTCTCCCATAAACAGTGCTAGAAACTATTGTTGGAAAACCCAGAGCTGGTTGAGGGTGTTCAGCAACACCACTTTTTATTTACCTTTTGGACAGAGTCACCATCACAGCTCCATCCAATGCATGTGCGGGGAGGCCAAAACAGGCATCCACACATGCGCAGAGGTGCCAGTGTGCACATCCACACATCTGGGACAGCCAAATGCCCAGATGTGTGTCAATAAAATGTGCAGACATTGCCAGCTGTAGCACCATCTAGCTAGGAAGCAGGATTTCACGCATTATCATCTCCTAGCAGGGTATTCGGCTGCTGCATAAAGGCAGCCTAAGCAGAACCATCTCAAAGTCCATTTGGCTTTAAGCTATGTCTATAGACCCTGTATATTAGAAGGGTAGGAAGGGCTAAATGAGACAACCCGCTTGAAGTTCACAATCCTTAACTACTGCTCCAGCAGGCAGGTCTCCGAAGTGAACAGATGTTTACCTGTAAGGTAGCAGAGTTCAGGGACCAAGTGGACCACACGAGGTTCAGCAGCGCTGTCACGCTTAGTCTTCAGGTGACTAACAAGCATGGGCTGATTTAGGTCAGACAGGACTATATCATATTGCTATTGAAGAAAATGCAACATTAGAGATTAATCAACCTTATTCTTCGCCTGTAATTCATTTTAGTAAAAAGCCAGTGGAAAATTTCATTGGAGGGCAGGCCTGAACACAAACAAGATCAGCTCAGGTAGAGGAGACATATGGATTTTATCTATATTGGGTTCAGAAGGTCTACTCAGAATCCTGATGGAGACTCTTTCAGCCCCTCTAGGCAGCAATTAGTGGAATAATTCTTTTTTTTAAAGAAAAAATCACTGCTTTTGTGTGATATGCAACAGAAGAACCAAAAAGTGCAGGGATTTGAATCATGAATCCCACTACTACTTTTTGTTCCCAGAGTTATGAAGTAGCAAGGGTATAATGTTTATTTTATGCTCCAACATGGCGGTGGCTGCTGGAACAGCTGATAAAGCATTCTGAGACTTTTAACATTAGGCTTCATAAGAGGCAGATTAAACAGTCCCTTACACCAATATGGAGACTGGTCCTGGCTAGCACATATCATGTGAATGGCCGTAGATCTGTTCTGATGCCTGTTAAGTAAACATCACACTAGCTGGGCGTCCCCATGGTAAGGATACCGCGAGGTGAATGTGAGTTCGCTTCGTGAGAGTCCCCATGCAAAACCCTAATTCGGGCTACATGAGGGGCAAAAAGCACAAATCCGTGTTTTAAAAACCCCCTTTGCAACTGTTCTCATTGCGAATTAGCAGCCAAGCACAAATTATTCTTAAGCATGGGGACGCTCCAGCCTCTGCCATCAGCTGAAGGAGGGGATCAGAGCCATGTCGCGTCTCTAGCGGCTGAATTTCAAGCCCCTCTCACGGAGGTTTCTCTTGCTTCGCCCCTGCAGCCATGGCTTCAATCGTGTGCTTGAGAGGAGGAGGAGCTGCTTGATCCTGGCTCTGTTGGAGCAGGGGGAGAAGCTGCGGCTGCAGGGGAGAAGCAAGAGAAACTGCTCACTCTCTCCCCTCCCTCAGCCTCTGTCAAATAAAGTGTTAATATGCACCTCTTTCCAAGGCTGGGAGATAACAGGCAGCTAATTTGCTTCCCAAGGCCTGTGAGCTCTGGATGAGTCAGCCTCCCGGCAAGGAGCTAATTAATATGCACCTCTTTCCAAGGCTGGAGGTAACAGGCAGCTCCAAGCCTTGGAAAGAGGTGCATATTAATTAGCTCCTTGCTCACTTCTCTCCTTTAATCATTAGCAGAGCTCTGCTTATGCGCATGAGAGCTGCTGTAACCCCCTGACAGTTGCTCAGCTGATTGCACAGCAGCTGTCAGGCAAGTGTTTGCAGTAAATCAACCTCTTACTTGGGCAATTAAGTGCTCAGGTAAGCAGGTGGTGGAGAAAACAGTGGCATTCCGATGCAGGGATTTGCCGCGGTTTTCATAGGGACGGGCGGGTTTGCCTTGAACCCGCCCTGTCCTCCATTGCCATGGGGACTTCTTAACATGAATCCTAATTCGCATTAAGGCTGCCCTGAAGCCACAGTGCATCAGGGGCAGCCCCATGAGGATGCACCCAAAGAAGTACTCCAAGATAGATTATTTTGCATTCCTATGAGCACACCCACTTTCCTTCTTTCAGTATTCTATCACTGAGCCCTTTTTGCGGGTTACTTTAAAAAGGTCTCTGGGGTCAAGCCCATAGTTTCTCTAATGGTCCCAGAGACCTTTGCATAGTTTCTCTAATGGTCCCAGAGACCTTAGCTTGCATGCTTTTAAGAAAGAAATTTTGAACTATTTCTGTAACAGGTTCCATCTCCCCAAAGCACCAGCATTCTAAATTACCTGTTTGTAGTAATCTTCATAAGAGATCTGAGTGCCATCACGTTTTTGGAAGGTGTCTGTTGGCTTCACAGACCACTCAATGTCGTCAATACGGTAAGTCTTGTTGTTGTATCTGCAAAGAAAACAAAACAAAAATAAATACAACTTAGGACTGCAAAACCACAGAAACAAAATCAAGTAATTTTTTTCTCTTCCTCTATATTTTAGGCCAAACTTCAAGCTGGGAAAATCTATGAAATGCTCTTAATAAAATTATGATGGAAGTATTTGCATAAATTAATATATCCTTTTCCTCATTTGATATTAATTATTCAACTCACAAAACAACAGTATAGCACAACCACTAGATCACTAGTTGGAGTTGGTTTTCATCACACATCTAGTTCTTCTCAAGAACTTAGGATGTCGTGATGTACTGGTGTTAGGGATGTGAAGAAATCCAATGTTAGAAAATTTGTATTCATACAAATAGATACCCTTCAAATGTAGGACTCTATTCAATACAAATCATAGAATCATAGAATGGTAGAGTTGGAGGGGACCTCCTGGGTCATCGAGTCCAACCCCCTGTATTTGTCCGTATTCGTATCAATATCCGATATGAACAAATTCATATCAGATATGTATCCGACGTGAATGCACATGTATTTGATACATATCCGATACATATCCGATGCGTATCTTGTAACAAATCTGCTCTAAAAGCGTCTAATTTGACCTGAATCCACTTTTAATCTCCTCTCAATTGATGTTAAAAGCAATCTGGATCCGTTGCTGTTTAACGAATGTCTGAACTATTCATACAAATGTCCAGGAACATTCATATTTGTATGAAGGTTAATGTACGAATATCGTAACATTTGATTCATGTACGAATGTCCAAATTTGTCTGAATTCATACGAATAACGAATGTTCATGAACATCCCTAATCAGTGTATAACGCATGCAGATCCAAGCACTGTGGCTTTTTGTAGTTGACCAATGGTGGTGGTGGTAGTGGTGATTGTTATTATTATTATTATTGTTTTTGTTTTTGTTATTATATATTTGATAACTCACTTTCTGATATTACTTTTTATCATTACTACCATTAATACAATTACATTCTGTTTCTGATCCCCAAGTAGATAAACTTCTATACTTTTCAGAAAAACTTTATATTTGTAGGTTTTATATCAGGGGTGGTGGGTGTGTCAGACCGCAAATGCCGGCGGTCACCCAGCACCCAGAGTTTAGTTCTACCATAGATAAAAAAGGCTAGAACTATCCTCTATCTTGATTTGTCAAACGTGATTTTTTAGTTCCTCCCTTGTACAGTGGTCAAGGCCAATAAGGAAGGAACTAAAAAATCACGAGCCCCTCCCTCCCTCCTTCCCTCAAAAGTAACAGGAGGCGCATTAGTGCCCGCCCACCCTCATTATCGCGTCTGCTACTGCTGAAGAAGGAGGAGAAGGTAGGCTGATTCCCGCGCCCGACCCAAGCCCTGCACCCCCAGCCCTAAAAGCATCCTCCTACCTTCCCTCTCTTTCTCCTCCACTTTGTCCCAGCTGAAACTTGGCTGCCCATGGGCAGCACATGGCCACCATGTGGCTGTTGCCCGTCCTTCCTTCTCTTGCCGCCTCCGCCTTCGGTACACCCCACCCCACCCCGTCGCCAACACACACCCCCGCTGCCGCCGCCGCCACCACACCAACACACACACCTGTTGTCACCGCCAACACACACCCCCCGTCACCAACACACACCCCGCCGCCGCCACCCCCCCCGTTGCCAACACACACACACACTGCCGTCACCACCCCCTGTTGCCAACACACACACACACCGCCACTGTTTTATATACTGTAATTTTTGTGTGTGTTTTGTGGCACACATTACCCCAGGCAAGCACTACTATGCAAAACACTTGTTCTTCTCAAGTACTGACTTCACCTTCTCAGCTTAACTTTCCTTTGCCAGATACCCACCAGATGTTGCTAAGCTCTAACAATGAGTGGCAGCCAATACAGCTAATGGTCAAGCATGATGGGATCTGGAGTCCAATAATAACCTGATAGAGTTAGGATAGAAAAGGTGACAGTATCTCAGGTAAAGCCTACATCTAAGCCGCTTCCAGAAGGCATCCACATAGCCAACTTGGAGGTGATAATGCAGGAAATCCTTTCTTCATAATTACCGCCTTAAACTGCATGGTATCCGGTGATATCTTCACACATTTTACTGTCACACACATTCGGGCATCCCAAATGCCTAGATGTGTGCATCAGAACCTCCCAGCAAGCGTGGACACCTTCTTTCAGCCTCCACGCATGCACAGTGGATAAAGCTATGATGATTGGAGCTGTCTGGATGGAGCATCCAGAAGATAAGCAAAAAGAGCTACTTCTGGAAAATGTGTGACCAGCACGGGCTTTTCCAGAAATAGTATTTAGTACTTTCCAGGAGCAAAAGTGGGGCTATGGTGGGGTTGCCTCTTGATACATTAGGAGAGTCGTAGTGGCATTATATTGCTGTCTGGATGTGGCCCTAATTAACTAGCACAGATTCAACAGGGAGAACAATACGAAACGTGTTAAGATGCGTTACAAAACTCAGTTTATTTATTAACTCAAGGACTAACTTCTTTAAAAAAACTGGAAAAAAAACACACAAGGAATTTTCAAAATGGCAAACATTACCTTGTAAGAACAATAAGCCCCACTAGTTCCTTTTCACACATTTCCGCAAAACGCATCCTGTCAATTCTGCTATATAGGTCGGTCATAAATTCCAAAACACTCTCATTGCGAAGGACTTTATGGCTAACGTCCGCACAGAGCATTGCCCTGTTTTCAAACAGTCCAACTGCCACAGCAAATCCTGGCCAAAGAGTCAGTCTGAAAAAACAAACAAACCAACAATCTGGGTTGTCTAAATAAAATGTTAAGTTCCCAAGCAGCATAGAGCCTAACAGTGAGCCAGTCTGGTCTTGTGGCTAAGAGTTCTGGACTTGTAGTCAATGGGTTTAATCCCATACTCCTCCACAAAGCCAGGTGGGTGACCTTGGGATAGTCACAAACCTCCTGTTCTTATCCATCAGCCACTTTTGGCTTGTCCCCATGCATTCCATTTACTTTGGGTTGGATTCGGGATATTCCCAATACGGATTTCAGTTCAAGGGTGTTTTTTCCACTGTCACTAAAAGTACCCATTAAGTACCCATTAATGGGTACGTAATGGCCTTTTTGTACCCATTAATGGGTACTTAATGGGTACTTCTAGTGACAGTGGAAAAACACCCCAAGTTGACCCATCCCCATGCTATTGACGAAATGGGGTCTACAATGGGGTCTTCAGCCAGAAAATCCAGATTAAAGGCCAAAAAGTACCCATATGATCCAGATTTCCCAAGGCGCGGTGGAAACAAATGTGTTCCTAATAGGTGCCGTGGTGGAAATGGGGTCATCCAGCTCTCACCGAAATGGGTCCTTAATGGGTGCTAAAATGGGTACTAAGTGACCGTGGAAAAACACCCCCCAACTTCATCAGTAAGTAGATTACAATACTGAGAAGCATCTGAAACATTCTGCCATGTCTCCTATTGTTGAGGGTTGGACTCAATGACCCTAGAGGTCCAACTCTATGATTCTATGATACTAAATACTCAATTAATTAGCTGGAACAACCAACTTACTTGTGCTGGGGGATTTCCACTGGATCTGACGGACTGTAGAAGTTTCGTCCAATCTGGTACATAGACAACTTTTTCAGAACCCTAAAAATTATCATATTTTTAACACACCATGTTACATCATATTTTTTGAATTCAGCATACACAATATGCGGAGCAATCCCTCACCATGATGGTTGGGTTTCTCATAAGCTTTGTGATAAATAAAATTTGGATTAAGATCTGTTGGGCAAGATTAAGATCTGTTGTGGAAGAGGATTCAGGGAAACTACCTTTATTTCTTTATTTCTTTATATTTCTATCCCACCCTCTACCCAAAGGACTCAGGGAGGGTAACAATCTTTAAAATCCAGCATATCAAACAGTTTATATTGAAACAACCACATTTAAAATCAAGCATGCTGAAAACAAAACAATATCAATTAAAACAGATTGAAGACCTCATTTTTTAGGTCTTCGTTTAGAACTAGTTTTTGGCAGCGAGACCCGATTTAGAGACAGATCTTGTGCGCCGCTGTGCGGAAGCAGCTGCCTTGAAGGATCCTTAATCCGGTCTGCAATGCAGAAGGTAAGTGCCCAAGGGTTTTAAATGTGTCTTAAATGTCTCTTTAAACTGTTTTCTGTGGCCGGTGTAGAAGCACCCTCAGAATTTTTAACCAAGTACCTTGTTTTAATTTGTATTGTGTTTTTAATATGTTTTAATCTGTATTTTGTTCTTAATATGTTTTTAAATATGTTGTTTGATCCGTTGTTACCTGCCCAGAGACCTTTGGGTATGGGGCGGGATAGAAATGGAAATAAATAAATAAATAGATAGGTAGGTAAATAAATAAATAAAATATATATCCTGGCTAAGTGGGATCTGAGTAGCTGATTTGGGCCTAAATAGTACAGGTTTGTAGCAGCAATACCTTCAACAGGAAATACAATCTTCCTTTTTTGAACTGTATCTCTCATGTTTCTTATCCATAACATCCACGGGCTACTCTGGCCAAAAACTTGGGAACTACAGCCCAAGGAAATAACTTTCCCAATTTCTATATGGCAGGGAAAATGCAATGAGAGTTCTATATGCCTGTGTTTTAAATAATTTGAAATTATTTCTCAGGCAACAATAACATTGCAGATTATTATGAAGCGTTAAACAACTCACACTTTTCTTATGACTGACACTTTTTTAAAATAAAGAACCACAAAACGCATACTTCTTGAAGATGAGGTTTAGGAGCTGAACGCATACTGGATTGGTAGGAAACAGCTGGTGAATCAAAGTAATGGTGATCTTCACATGTTCACCTCGTTGGGTCTGGCATGATAGTTCTGTAACCTAAGAGGAAAGAAACATGTATTTACAGCATTGCTTCATTACCTTTTATTTAAAACAATTCCCAAGTCCAAAGCAATTGATACTAGAAGAAAATTAGAAGACCTGAAATTAAAACTAGGACTTTATAACTGGGATCTCCAGGGACGCGGGGGGCGGGGGCACTCCACCACTATCAACATCTAGAAGGGCTTTGGGTATATACAGAACTTTATTTAGACCCCAAGGGTGATAGGACTGTGCAGCTCATAGAAACTAATGAGATCTCAAGAAGAGGGCCTTCTTGTAGTTCCTTCTCTTGCAGAGGTACGAGACACAGCGGCATGCAAGAGGGCCTTTTCTGTAGTGGCCCCTAGACTCTGGGACAGCCTCCCTCTGGAGGTTCACCAGACACCTATGCTCTATAGTTTTTGGCGCCTGGTGAAAATGTGTCGTTCACCCAGGCTTTTGCCTTTTGAATAGTTTCCTCAGGATGCTGTCCTGTTAGGGAGGGAGGGAGGGGGTTATATTTTTTTTAATTGTGTTTTAATATTTGATATGTTTTATCCTTATTGGAACCCACCCTGGGACCATTTGGTGAAGGGCAGGATATAAATTTCTTGACAGACAGATGGAGGGACGGACGGATGGAAGGACGGACAGATAGATATCAGGGAACACTCTTCAGATTCAGCGAGAGCCTGACTAGATCAAAATAATTTGATATGGCTGTCAAAATATGGGTTTTACTCAAAATATTTCAAAAGTTTTATAGAAATTGCACCCAACTTGCTCATATTTCCATAGAAGAACATAACAACATAAAAGTAGCCTTCCTGGATTGAGCCACAGTGCATTTTGCTGAGGATCCTGTCTCACACAGTGGCCCACTGCTTGCTTCTGGGTATTTTCAAGCAGAAGACAAACAAAAAACCTTCACCTGCTCTGAAATTCCTCCAAGAGGCCTTTAGAGTCATCCTGCCTGTCTCCCCAGCCCAGGGAATATATCTAGGGATCCATTTTAGTACCCACTGACACCCCTGTATGAATTCTTCCAACCCTTTCTTAAAGCTATCAGGCTAGGGATGAGTGAAAAAGGTTTGTTACTTTTGCAATTTGTATGAATTGCGGATGTTCAAAACATCGCATTCAAATCGAACATAGACTACATATGAAGCTTGACCTTTGCGTGTGAAGCGAAACGTGTTGTGCTATCATTCGAAGCTTTGTTACATTCACTGGCAGTATTTGGGTGGCAGCAACATTAAGCAAAGCAGCTGACCAGTCACATCCAGGGCAGATCTGGAGACGCAACAGGTGGCAGCAGGGATTGACAAACATTCAAAGCAAATTCGCATTCTACAGTAGCACATTCAAAGTGGCTCCAGTTGCATAAATGTGAATTTCCATCCCATTCACTTCGACATGAAGCAAACAGGAGGAGGGGGGAATTTGTGTGCACATCCCTAATCCAGGCTGGTTGGTGTCCTCACCAAGGGTGAGCACAATTTGAATATCCGAAAATGCAATTTGATTCAAATCTTTAAAATTCAAATTTCACCAAATTTGATTCGAATTAAGCAAATTCAAATCTATTTGTTCTAATTTTCAAATCAAATTTGCACTTACGAACATCGACAACATTCGTATGTGCCCGTATGCATTGTTACACATCCCATACAGATCCATATGCGTCCATACATGTCCATATGCATCCCGTAGTTATCCCATATGCAACCTGTTTTCGTCCCGTACGGGTCCGTACACATGCATACAGATGCAGGAAAGATGCATATCTGAAAGTATGCGTCGTGTATGAATCCATACACATACGAATGTCTGGGTAATTTGAACAAATAGATCTCAAATTTGAAATTCATTCGAATCTTTCCATTCAAATTTATGGACATTTGAATCTAATTCGAATGTCAAAATTTGGATGAATTCGATCACATTTTGCATGTCTTTGAATATTTGTGCACACACCTAGTCATGACCTCTTATAAAAGTAATACACATAACCTACCATGTTTTCCAGTTTGTAAGCAAGAAAGAGGGATGCTCCATCAAACACTTTGGCCTTTCCTAGAAATTCAGCATGATTGTACAATAGCGCAATCCGCAAGCGCTTGGACTCCAACTCTGGGACAAATTCAACATGATACTGGTAAAGCTGCCATTCTCTCGGCAAGCCTAAACTGAAGAGATTTGTTATCACCTTCACAGGAATTCCACTGGAGCCTGAAATGGAAAAGATTAATTTAAAATAACTTTCCACATTAGAAGAAGAGTTGGCTTTTCTACCCTGCTTTTCTCACCCATTTAAGGAGACTCAAAGTAGCTGACAAAGCTTTTCTATTCTTCTCCCCACAACAGACACCCTGTGAGATAGGTGGGCCTGTGAGAGCACAGAAGAGAGCTGTGACTAGCCCAAGGTCACCCAGCTGGCTTCATGGGGGTGGGCAGAATCGAACCCGGTATTCCCAGATAAGAGTCTGGCTCCCTAACCACTAGACCAAACTGGCTCACTAATATATTAATAAATTATGAGTAGCTGATATCTTTTCAAGCCATACATGCAATTTTTCCAAGAAAAGATCTGGATTTTAACTTGGGATTATGAGTAACACAAAGACATACCATTGGGCTGAACAAGTGCTCACTAACTTTTGGTCCCGTCCTGACAGAGGATATATAGTGGAATTATGTCAGGGCTACAGTGGGATTGCCACATGAATCTGTGGCAACCCCAGGACAGCAGCGCTATATCCTTGTGACAGTCCACTAGCACTTATTTCAGGAAAACCCGACTCTGACAGTGTGTTTTCCCAAAACAGAGCCACACCCTATCTTCTGGGCAAAGCCATCATCTTAGCTGTGGCACTGAGCATTTGCAAGACCCCAAAAAAAGATGGCTGCAGTGATGGCTGTCATTCAACTTTTCAGTTGAAATACTTGGATGTCCATGTCTCTATACTGCACACAGTCACTGTCAGTCGCGTGCTGTCTACACAAAAAGTGATTGTTCTGGACGGGATTTACTCCGGAATATGGCTTGTTAGTGCAACATTTGGGTGGTGTCTGGAGTTGGCCTTTATGGCTTCCAGGAGTTATCTGTTGTTGTGGAAAGCTTTGGTTTTCTGTAAGCCCCTCTGAGTGCCATGAAAATGATATCTGTTGAAAACAGAGAAAAGGGTGTGTTGCCACAGTGGGAAAACATGGTGGATGTAATTCTACTTTTGCTAACATATAGAATAATTTCTACCTCTGTTAACGTGCAGAATGATTTCTACCTTCGCTAACATATAGACTGCCCAATTTCCTTCATTTTATCAATGGACTGCAAAAAAGGATGAAAGAGAATACAGGATGATAGCCAATCTTTTTGCAGGCCAGGACAGAAGGGGTGTTTTTCCACTGCGCTCCTTTAATCCAGATCTAAGAAGATCCAGATCTAGCGAATGGGTAGTTCCCTTAATCCAGGGGTGTTTTTCCACTGTCACTAAAAGGACCCATTTCGTACCCATTAATGGGTATGAAATGGCATTTTTGTACCCATTAATGGGTACTTAATGGGTACTTCTCGTGACAGTGGGAAAACACCCCAGATCTATTGGGTGCTAGACCACCCGTGGAAACACATTGGGTACTTCACTTAATCCGGATCTACTAAATCCGGATTAAGGGAAGTACCCATTCCTTAGATCTAGATCTTCTTAGATCCGAATTAAAGGAGCTCAGTGGAAAAACACCCTATCTTTACAACGCCTTAGCACGAGTTTGGGGATTTTCTTAACAGGCTGAGACTTCTAACTTTATTTTTGTTTCCAGATTGTGATTACCATACCTGTTTTAATATCTTTCACGTGTGCCATTGTCTGCCTGGTTTGCACTTCCATGTCTTGAAAGGTGGAACGGATTCTTCCCCCTCTATCCATCACTTTATACCCAGAACATCCAACAGAAAAGCCATCTTCAAAGGAAGGCAGAAATAAAACATGTGAGGTCTCAGAGAAAACTAGAAATTAGTATAAATAGAATGGGCCCAACAGAATTAGCAAAGCACCAGAAATGAATTAGCATTATTTGACAGTACCTGAGAAAGTAAAGCCATGGTCACACCTTTTCATTTTAAAGGACAGAGCCTGCCTTGAGTCCTCAGAAACTAGAGGCCTCTTCACACTACAGCGAAAACACTGTACAACGCTTTAGCCTGAACATGTCTAAGACAGCTTCCCATCTGCATTGGCAGGCAAAGGACACGTTGCAAACACATCCTTTACCTGCCTATGTGCAGATGGGAAACTCACAAGTCCTGCCTCCAGCCTCCCGCCACTGGCTACATTGGAGCCAGGGGCAGGGAAGCCTGTTGGATCCCTTCCCTGGGGTCCCATGTGCTCCATGGGCCCACATCGGGCCCCTGCAGCTGGTGGGACCCCACCCCACCCCACCCCGACCCTGACCCAACACACACACACCGCCCTGGGGCCGCACCCATGCTCCTTACCTGGTGGTCACCCGGCTGCTACTGGCACGATCGGGCTGGCTGCATTTTGCGCCTGCGCATGGTGCAGTCCCTGATTGGCCAGGCATCCACACCTGTGCAGATGGCCAGTTGAAGCCAGGCAGTTGCCTTGTCAGCCAGGGACCGCATCGCGCACAGGCACAAAACACAGCTGGCCCAAGCGTGCCAGTGGCGACCAGGCGACCACCAGATAAGGAGCGGGCAAGCAGGCGCAGCCATGGGGCGGGAGGGTGGGGGTTGGGTGGGGGTCCCGCCAGCCCCAGGAGCCTGATCTGGGCCCCTGGAGAGGGCAGGACCCCAGGGAAGAGAGGCGCCAGGGCTGCCCACCCCTTGGCTCCAGAGGAGCCATTGGGAGCAGCCCGGGGGAGGGGCCCAGCTGGCACAGAGGGAGAACATGCGAATGCTTTCCCTCCGGTACACCTGCGAATGGCCTGGGACAGGTCAAACGGGTGGAGAGCACTTTTTGTGCTCTGAGGCCCGAACGCATCTATGACACACGGAACACAACAGCCTGCCCCAGAAGAGCGAATACCCCATTCCAGCGTGTTGTAGATGCGTTGGAAAAACCCTCGCGCCACCATGGCCACCTCCTGCTACCCTCCTGCTGCTCTCCTGATGATTCCCGCCACTCCCATGGCCTCACCTCCACTTCTATTTCCTGCTGCCCCTTGCCAACCCAGGACTCCTTCCAATCCCTACCACCGCCCTTGCTCAGGCCCACTGCCCTCCCCAATGCAGCTGTTGCTCTCCTGATGCCTCCCACCACCCCTGATGCCCATCACCACCACTACAGCCACCTCCTACTGTACCCCAATGCCTCCACAACACTTCTGCTGGGGGCCCCAACTCCCCCCTCCCCCACATCCTTCCCAGGCATGGACTAAAACTTACAAGTTTGACTGCAGCTTAAGAAGATCTGTTATGTCAATCTCAGAAACGGATCTCACAGGGGACCACCCCCCCACCCTGTAACTCAGGAAATAAAATGGTTCACCTGGTACAACATGATGACTCAGGTTCATCAGGGCCCACACTGCTACGATTTACAAGTCACTGCCAGTGTTGTAAATATTCTCTCACGCAATAACAACTACTTACACTTAGGTAGATTCTTCTCATCACTTGCATGGCCATCAGCAGTTTCTCTTTGAACAGCAAAAGGATCACCAGACCCTGAGAAATCCTAAGATATTAACAAAGAAATAAATAAGGAAGGAAGGAAAGGAAAGGAAAGGAAAGGAAAGAAAGAAAAGGAAGGAAAGAAAGAAAGAAAGAAAGAAAAGGAAGGAAGGAAGGGAAGAAGGAAAGAAAGAAGGAAAGAAAGAAAGAAAAAGAAAGAAAGAAAAAGAAAGAAAGAAAGAAAATAGCCACAAATCCAGAATGAAACAGATGCCTCCAAGCAGGAATGTGAAACACACTATTTTATTTCTATATATTTATATTTCTCACCCTCCACCAAATCCTCCCAGGGTGGGTCACAATGTTCATAAAAATATAAAGCATCAGTACAAGTAAACAAACAGTATAAGCACAGTTAAAATACCCACTCAGCCTGGTCAAAGGCCACTGCCTCAGTTCCCTGCTGTCTAAATAGCAGCTGCCTGCCCTCACGTCTACAGTTCCAGGTGAAAAGGTTCAGTCACCAATTCAGCAGTTGTAGCTCCAACCACAGTAAGAAAGGCAGGTTTGCAAAGTCAAGCACTTTGGTTCCAAAGCTTTCTGTCAGCCACTGCAGAGTCTCAGGTTCATGTATACAATAGAATACCTTTTCCCCATCCTGTACAAAACTGGCAGGGGCACAGGGAAGGCTCCAGAACCCAGAGATCATGTTTGGCAGCGTGGCCATTTCACTGCGAAATCCATGAGAACCCACAACCCAGACATCCATGAGGGAAACCCAGGAGAGCAATGGAGACAGGTGAGTGTTACCTGCAAATGCCATTGGTACTAATCAATCAATCAGTCAGTCAGTCAGTCAGTCTACCCATCTATCCATCCATCCATCCTGCCTTATACCCGAAGGTCTCAAGGCAGGTAACATTTAAAATCCAATATATTAAAACAATAGTGTCTGCAAATAACTACCAGTGGCTACAAGTGGGAAGGGAAAAGGTGTCTCCATTTAGCCAAAGGCCAGGGCAAAGAAGTGAGTCTTCACTGCCTTCCTGAACATATACAGTGAGGGAGCCTGAGAGAGACTATTCCATAGCCTGGGGGCCACAACTGTCATACTGATGACAATTAATTATTTAACCTTTTCAAAAAGAAATAAAGACTTTCTATATATTGGATGACAAGAACAGTTTTATCTACTTAATGTAGTAATTTTTAACGGGCACCGAATATGAGTTGTCTATGTATATTCACTCAGCGCTTAAAATTGCAGGGGCAATTTTCTTTTTCTTTTCCTTTCCTTTTTTGCTAACTGCTTTATTGTTAAGGGTGGGTCTTCTGGTGTAAATATTGCATTTTTGATCCAATTTGTTAGAGAACTGTGTTCTGAAGAATATATACAACAACAGGGCGGCTTCCAGATGGTTGCCAGGAAGAGACAGTGTGGGAAATCCACTCTCCACAATAACCACTTCCTGGTGTTGTGTTTGCACTTTTTAACTAATGTGCACGTCCAGGCATCTAGACCTCCTGAATACCCAGATGTGCTCACTAGCACTCTGCATATGCACAGACGCGTTTCCCCCTCCATGCCTGCGTGGTGGAAGGAGCTAGGATGGTAGCACCATCCAGAAGGTAAGTTAAAAGAGCTATTGATGGAAAACCTGCAAGTAGGGGCATTTTCACACTTCACTTCCCGTCCACAGGATGGGAAAGGAGCACAATTAACCAACGTTGACTAGTGTTTGCATTCCCTCCCCCGCAATTGAGTACTTACCTTATTCGATCCCCTCTTCTGGGCGCCGCAGCCCGCGACTGTACATGCGCCACCTTGTCACCTTGACGACGCTGATGCTCTGCACATGCACAGTCACGTCTATGGTCATCCAAGGTGCCAGTGCGCTTGTGTGGCACCTCAGACAACCCCAGAGCATCGGAAGAGGTGTGAATGTTCCTGCCCCGGATGCTTCAGTTGTCTGGTAAACGCTGGTTAAGGTGTGGAGCATGATTTAGTGCTCTACCCCTAATCAACAATTAGTGAACGTCTGGCGAGGCATGGCACGCTTGGAGGTTGTAACAGCCTCCTCCATGTACGGATGCTCTTCACCAGAAGTTCACTAATTCTGCACTAGAGGCCATAGTACGAATAGGCCCTAGCGGTGGGTGGGTGAAGCAGTGCTTTAGTGGGGTTGCCTTAGATATGTGAGCCAATCCCAGCACAGCAGTGCTGTAATGGCGCATATTCCCCCCATCTAGATAGAACCTATAGCATATCTAATTCAGAATCTGTTCTCATAGTGGCCAACCAGTTCGATCCCACAAAGAAGCCCACCACAAGAAAAAGACCACAACGCTTGCTCTGCTTCACGACTGTAGCAGGTAAGGAAGGTAGAAAATTTCAAAATGTGTGTGGGTATACACCTATACCTATACACGTGTATATATGCATATATGCATATAAAACTACCGTCAAACAGGAGATCAATGCGTCCTGCTTGCAGTGAGCAATCAATAGACATGGCACTACTTAGGAGTTTTCTTTCTGCTTGCATTTTATATTAAAATGTATTATATAGGCCTAACCCCCCCCCCCCGCCCCCGGTATCACAGGGGACAGGTTCCCAAATCCACCATGGTTATGGGAAACCATGGATACTTGGAAGGCCAGGAAATCTAGCAAGATTTCCCATGATTCCTGGGAAATCACATGCTGTTTTACATGATTCTCAGGAAATCTCACACAATTTCCCATGGTTCTTGGGAAACCTCCCACGATTCTCAACTGGGGGGGGGGGGCAGCCATTTTAGCTGCATGCATACCTCTAGGAGACCTCTTGAGGAGGATGCGATGCCACCGGCAGCTGGGGTGGGTGGGGGAGGTTGGTCCGGTCGACCACAGATTAGTGAATCTACCGTTACCAGATTAGAGAATACAGTGACAGGCCCACACTATATAGTCTGCATTGATACACGATTATTGTATTTTGCTTTCCTATTTTGTTCCATAATCTCTTTGTATTGTATTTTGTTTAGTAACGGCCCTGTATGTACCACAGAAAATCACTACTGTATACAATAAACAGGTATAGATGAACCTCTAAAGGTACGAATTTGGAAAAGGTGGAACCATGCATTCCTCATACTTACCTGCCTGGAGCAACCCGGCCGTTCCAATGCCCGTTCAGTGTCAGAAAGCATCTGCCCTCTGGCTTTTACTCGAGCCCGTCCAGACATCCCTCCAGGTTAAGTTCACTGAAAAGCATATTATCAGCATATTAATAATTAGGACACAAGAGGAGGAAATCTGAACTTCAGAAGACTCACTTTTAGGTCCCAACACTGACTGTGGAAGAGCCCTCAGCCATGGATCTGGGCATGAGTTACAGCAGGAGTGCAGGGCACAGTTCCCAGGTGGGTTGCAGAAGAAAATTAGGTGGGCCTGCAAAAACACCCACGGCCACATTCAGCTACGTTCACACTTAAGTTTTAATCCAATTTCAGGCCACTTTCAGAATGAGAGAAGGCATCAGCAAAATGACAAGCTATTTTCTTTCAACATTATCTAACTCTTAAAGTCTCTTCACTGATGTGACCTCTTACTCTGAAAGTGGACTGAATGTGGATTAAAATGTAGGTATGAACACAGCACACACCCCTAACTGAACTTAGGCATATACACTTTCTTTCCTGAAGCAAGGGCACAAGGGTAGTTGGGTGCAAATCCACAGGCTACAGTCACACACCTAAGGTTTAATCCAGCTTCAGTCCACCTTCAGGGAGAGAGAACAGGTTAGCAAAGTGACCAGTAATTTTCTTTCCACATTATCAATCCCAAAGGCACATTTTCTGAGTTATTTAGCCCTGAAAGAAAGCAGCTTGTCACTGATGTGTTCTCTCACACTGAAAGTGGACTGAAGCTGGATTAAACCTTATGTGTGACCACACCCCTAGAGCTCGGGAAATCCTGAATTAAAGCCTAATGCTCAGTGGAAAGAGCAATACATCTCTATTGCAGACCAGATACATTGCCTATTCCAAGTGACATTTAGCTGCTGCCACCCTCTTTCAAGGCTGAAGAGGCCTAGATGTTGCAGTCTGCATTTACTTAGGTTTTGGACTAGCAGCCATTGCTGCTCTGTCCACATTGCACATGCATAGAAGCCGAATCAGATGTGCGTCCATGCTCGGCGCCAGTGATGGTGATGCACACATCAAGATATTCGGCACATTGCCCAAAGACCTAAATGTGCATATCACAAAAATGTGCAAAGATAAAATGGAGAAGGGGGGGGAGGTGGAAGGACAACATCATGCATTATCTGTTGCTGGCGAGATATTTGGGTGCTGTCTGGAGGAAGCTTGACATAAGGGCATTTGAGAAAGATGTCTGCACTATATTTATAATTATTATAAAAATAATAATGTAATGTGAAATTTGGGCTGTGGCCACACCAAAGGTTTAATCCAGCTTCAGTCCATTTTCAGAGCTGGAGAATACATCAGCGAAGTGACCAATAACTTTCTTTCCACATTATCTATCCCAAAGGTGGTTTTTTGAGTTAACACTGAAAGAAAAATAGCTTGTCACTTTGCTGATGTGTTCTCTCACTCTGAAAGTGGACTGAAGCTGGATTAAGCCTTAAGTGTGACCACAGACTTGGGGAAAGAAGAGTTGTCTTTTCTACCAGGCTTTTCTCACCCATTTAAGGGGACTCAAAGTGGCTGACAAAGCTTCTGTTCTTCTCCCCACAACAGAACACCCTGTGAGATAGGTGGGGCTGTGAGAGCTCAGAGGAGAGCTGTGACTAGCCCAAGGTCACCCAGCTGTCTTCATGGAGGAGTGTGGAATCAAACTCCGTATTCCTAGATAAGTGGCTTCCTAACTGTTAGACCAAACTGGAAATGCTATGCAGGAACTTTGGGATTCTTTAGGGGGAAAGCACAAATGTGTATCTAATGAAAAAGGGGGAAATTGAATAATCTCATAGAACCCCATAAATATATAATATAAATATAAATGTATGAGAAACAAGGACAACTTCCAGGCTTTTGTACCCCCTTTCCGACTCCTCCAGGGGAAAAGGAGCAAGATTTTGTAATAAAAGCCAGTGATACTCGATTACCTGCGTTCTTCTCCACGTTTGGCTCACGTGCAAACACACACAACAAAAGAACACAACGTACACACAAAGCTCGTGCAAGCCTCTTCCGGCGCATGCGCAGGGCAAGTCTCTCGGTCAGAAGCGAGCAAGCAAGCCGCGCTCACCGTCGCCGCCGCCCAACACGCGCCCGTCTCACGCGCGGCGGCGGCGGCGACCGGCAGGGGGCGCGCGCGCGCCCGCTACACCTCTTTCCTCCTCTGCTCTGACTTGTGGTAGTTCTCTCTGAAGGGGAAGGCGAAGCATGGCTCCATCGATGCTCGCTTGTGGCTGCGGCTGTGGCTGAGTCCCAGAACCTAAATTTCCCAAGGAAAGTGTGTTGATGATTATTGACAGGGACACAAGAACACGAGAGGATCCCTGCTGGATCAGGCCACAGCCCATCTAGTCCAGCATCCCATCTCACACAGTGGCCCACCAATTGCCCATGGGCATCCCAAGCAGAGACAAGGGCAAACCAACTGTGAGCCAGTTTGGCCTAGTGGTTAGGGAGCTGGACCCTTATCTGGGAATACTGGGTTTGGTTCCACCCTCCCTCATGAAGCCAGCAGGGTGACCTTGTGCTAGTCACAGCTCTCCTCTGAGCTCTCACAGCCCCACCTACCTCACAGAGTGTTCTGTGAAGGGGAAAGAACAGAAGCTTTGTCAGCCACTTTGAGTCTCCTTAAATGGGTGAGAAAAGCGGGACAGAAAAGCCAAATCTCCTTCTCCTGCTCTGGATTCCAAGCAAATGGCCTTAGAAGCATCCTGCTTGTCTCCCCAGCCTGAAAAATGTACTTAGGCATCCATTCTAGTAGTTACCGATAAGCCTGTCCTCCTAGAATTTGTTTAAACCTTTCTTAAAGCCATCTTGGCTGGCGGCTGTCACCACCTCTTCTGGCAGCAAATTCCATAAACCGATGACCCTCTGGGTGAAGAAATACTTCCCCTTGTCTGATCCGACTCGCCTGCCCATCAGCTTCATAGAGTGTCCCCTGGTTCTAGTGTCGTGTGATAGAGAAAAGAAATGTTCTCTATTTACCTTTTCTATACCTTGCATGATTTTATGTACTTCAATCAGCTCCCCTCTTAAGCGCATCTTTCCAGGCTGAAGAGGCCTAGACATTGCAGTCTGATTTCATAAAGGATGTGTTCCAGCCCTTTAATCATTCCGGTTAAGGTTTGCCCTTGTCTTCTGCTTGAGATGCCCATAAGGAATTGGTGGGCCACCGTGTGGGTGCTGAGCTAGATGGGCTGTGGCCTGATCCAGCAGGGCTCCTCTTATGTTCTTATGTTGCCCTTTCCTCCACCTTTTCCAGTTCCACAATATCCTTTTTGAGGTGCGGTGGGCAGAACTGTACACAATATTCCAGATGTGGCCTCACTATAAGTTTATAAAGAGGCAAGACGACGCTTCCTCTTGTTTTCCATTCTCTTCCTAATTATTCCCAGCACTGAGTTAGCTTTTTTCGCCATTGCTGCACACTGGTCTGACACCTTCATTGAACTGTCCAGTGGAAGCCCCATGTGTTCTGATGCGTTCAGTAGAGACCACAGCGGCTTATTAGTACAACGAGCAGGCTTCCTGCAGTATCCTGAGCTGTTGAAAAGAAGTAGATACTTAGCTACTGCTTCTGGATTGGAGGAGGAGAGGAAGAAGAGTTGGCTTTTCTGCCCCGTTTTTCTCACCCATTTAAGGGGACTCAAAGCAGCTGGCAAACCTTCTGTTCTTCTCCCCACAACAGAACACCCTGTGAGGTAGGTGGGGCTGTGAGAGCTCAGACAAGAGCTGTGACTAGCCCAAGGTCACCCAGCTGGTTTCATGGGGGAGGACGGAATTGAACCCGGTATTCCCAGATAAGAGTCCAGCTCCCTAACCAGTAGACCAAACTGTCTCATGATGATGCCTCTCAAGGCCATTTGTAGGGAAATGGGAACAAGTGAAGGTTTTGTCTTCTCTTCTGCTTGAGATGTAAGAGCTTGATTTTGGCTGAGCAGCCCAATGCACAACATCTAGAAGTTTGGACACACCCATTCAGACTACAACAACAAGCCCCTGATTAGACAGGCTAGTAAAAGTAACCATGATCAGCTGCCTCAGGGCTGTGACAACAGCCCTATGTGATTTACAGCTACAAATGCAGTTGATTTCTCCAGCGCTGCACCAGGCAGTGCGGAGTAGGGATATTCAAACATTTGAAAATGCATTCGAATCCATTGAATATGGACATTTGAATTCGAATCGGATTTTTGAAAATCCAAATTTGCACATTCACACAAATTTCGGTTTTTTAAAAATCCGATACGGGTTTTCAAATAATTCAAATGAACAGATCCACATATATTGCATACGAATGTCATGCATATTTGCGCTTATAATGCAGGGTGAAAACGGGATACATACTGGATGCGCACAAATATGAAAAATGGATACGAATGCAGCCGACATTCATATTTTAGAATTCAAATTGGATTGTCGAATGCACGGATTCAAATAATCCGGATTCGAACTGGATTTTTGAAAACCCAGATTTTTAAAATTTGAATCGAATCTAGTCCAGCATCCTGCCTCACACAGTAACCCACCAATTGCTTATGGGCATCTCAAGCAGAAGGCAAAGGCAAAACCTTCATCTGCTCTTGACTCCCTGCAAACGGCCTGTAAGGTGCTTGCACACAGGCCCTTAGAACACATTTAGAGACACATACGAGACATTACCTTCCGCATTGGAGACCGAATCCGGGACTCTTCCTAGCGGCCGCTTCCACACAAGACCCGACCCTAATTGGGTTTTGCCGCCAAAGAATTTGTTGTTCGTGAAGACCTCGAAAATTAGGTCTTCAATCCGTCCATTCGCCTTGATCCGGTCGGAAGCAGGACTCTTCCACACATGGAAAGGCAAAGGGACGGATGTCCCTGCGGCTGCCATCTTGGGGAGGATGGAAGCAGGCCAATTTGCCTCCTTCCACCCTCCCCCATGCACCACAGACCGTGGGAAACGCGCACTTACTGGCAGCTGCATGCTCCAGTCTCATGGCTCCAGGCGGCGTCAGCATCACGGGAGGCCGGATGCCCTTTTGAATGGGTGCTGCGGCTTCTGTGCAGCGCCCAGGCAATCCGGCCGCCCGATCTGGCCTCCCCACTTGTGTGCGGACGCGCAAGGGCCCTTCAGATCCGTCCCTATTTGGGACGGATCCTCGGGAGCTTGGATCGCCGAGAAACGGCTCTTCCGAGAAGTGGCAAATGAGGAAGCACCCTTAGGGGCATCCTACCTGCTTCTCTAGTTTGGTCTAGTGGTTAGGGAGCTGGACTCTTATCTGGGAATACAGGGTTCAATTCCATCCTCCCCCATGAAGACAGCTGGGTGACCTTGGGCTAGTCACAGCTCTCGTCTGAGCTCTCACAGCCCCACCTACCTCACAGGGTGTCTGTTGTGGGGAGAACAGACACTTTGTCACCTGCTTTGAGTCCCCTTAAATGGGTGAGAAAAGCGGGGTAGAAAAGCCAACTCTTCTCCTCCTCCTCCTCCAGTCAGGAATCATAGAGTTGGAAGGGACTTCTAGGGGTCATCCAGTTCAACTCCTTGTGCCATGCAGGATTTTCTAAACCATCCCAGACAGATGTAGATCCAGCCTCTGCTTAAAGACCTCCAGCAAAGGAGATCTCACTACTCCCATAGAAAGTGCCTAGGCATCCACAGCCCCATGAATCAAAAAGAGAGTTCTGAATGGATCCATCCATATTGTATCTTTGCCTTGCTGGAATGGTTTTATGATAGCATTCCAGTGAGCAAACAGACCCAAACAGTCCGTCTATGGAGGGTGTGGGTTCTCCGTCTCTGGATGTTTTGAGAAAGAGGCTGGAAAGCCACCTCTCCACAAGTGTTAAATTTGCTTTTTGAAACCACTGCTAAGTGTTAGACTATATAATCCCTGTGGTCCCTTCCAGTTCAATACTCCTACAATTTCTACGGCATGCCATTTGACTGTTCTGAGAAAAAAAGTGAGTGAGGTCAGGTGCCAAATGTTGTTCCCATCTAAGGGGATGCTGATGGATTCCTGTGGGTTCATCGTGCTCCCATTGAAATTCCAAGAGAGCTCCAGGAGAGCTACTAAATGAATTTATTCTTCACTTTCTGAAAGAAACAATAGCATCTTAAGTATTTCTGCTGGCTATTTTGCTGGAGGGAATTGTATAGCAACCAGTTTGCTGGCAACCCATCAAAGAAGTTCAGGTAATACTGTATTCACTTCCTTGTACATATGGCTCTCTGCCCTCTCCCTGTCCTGGGAATGCTCTTTTCTCTGGAGAACCTCTGGAACATGTTTTACAAAGCACTTAAATTGTTATGTGTGTAAGATTGATATCTTCCTCCCCTTTAGTCCTTTTTCAACCTAATGGTGGCTTGGACAATTTTGTACTTCCCTTCCTGTGTGTGATTAAACAAGGTGGACTAGCGCTTGCACTTGATTTGATTGTGGGGCCGGTCCTTCTCTGAGTGCTGCCATCTTGGCTGTGGCACCCTCTGCGACTGCGCTTACGTCAGTGCCGTCGCCTTGATGGCGCTGACGCTCTGTGCATGCACAGTCACATCTGTGGTTGAACAAGCTACCAGTGTGCTTGCGCAGCACCTGAGACGATCCCAGAGCACCAGAAGAAGTGCAGATAGTCGCACTGCTGGATGCTCCAGGTAAGTTTCTGGTAAATGTTGGTTAAGGTGGATCATAATTTTGTGCTCCACACCTAATCAACAGTTACTGAACTTTGGGGGAGGCAGGGAAGCTGTAGCAGCCTCCTCAAAGTCCAGATGTTCTTCACCAGAAGTTCTTGAATTGTTCACTAGAGGCCAAGGTGTGAAAAGGCCTCTTGTCTCCAGCTTACACTCTGTTGGATAAACATTTGGCAGTATCCAACTAGAAATCACATTTCTTTCTGCTAAGGAATTGATCACTTTAATTCTTAAAGCCCCAGCAAAATGCCCGTCAAGTCATTGATAATTTCCCAAGTCTCAGATGTGTATCATTTGTTGGTGGTTTTATTGTCTTCCTGTGTATAAATGATGAAGGCCTATGCTTCTGGGGTGCTGTCAGGCACTGGATCTGTGATTTTTATTGAGCTGGCTGCTAATGTAGTCTAATACATTTGTGATGTGTAAGTTGTGTGGGTAGGAATCCCGCTGTAAGATTGTGCAGTTTAAGAGGAGTTGTATTATTTTGGATCTGGCCTTTATACAGACCCTATGGGGAAAACTGTAGAATTTCAGGATGTATGTGCCTGGATATACATGTTCAGCTCCAGCAACACTTAACGGTACAATCAGATAAGCTTAAAGAGGCACCCTGTGGTAGAATTGGAAACATCAGGGACACCAGACACACCTTACCACATCTTGAAGCCTGGAAATGAGCGTCTCTTCCTCGTATGGAACATAATAACATTGAGGGCGACTCTTCATTTCAGAGCAGGGACATGTAACCAATTGCAACAGGGGAACCAATGCTGCTGGTGAGTGACCAGTCAGGGCCTTGGAAAGCTGGGCAGGTGAGTGGCCAATCAGTGGTGAGGTCTTATTATTAGGAAGGTGTTGCCAGACTTCAAGGCAAAGGAAGAGTAACATGTGGAAACATGAGGTAGGATTATTTTAATTGTTCAAATGTCTGTTTTTTGGGATGCCTATAGAAGGGGCACATTTACTAAAACTGCCAACTGAAAAAAGCTCTGCCTGATTGCACCCTAGGTTTTAATTCACTTTTGATTCACCTTCCAGGTGAAAGAACAACGTGATGAGCTATTTTATTTCTGCACTACCTAGCTCGAAGGAGGATTTTCTGAGCTAGATAATGCAGAAGGAAAACAGTTTATCACTTTGCTGATGTTTTTCATCATGCTGAAAGTGGATCAAATGTGGATTAAAACTTAGGTGTAGCTAGGCCATTCATGCTTTATTTCTCTCTGAGAAATAAAACCAAAGAACAAACAGTTAAAATCCTTGTTCTAACTTTGAGTGTTTTTCCACTGTCACTAGAAGTACCCATTAAGTACCCATTAATGGGTACAAAAATGCCATTACGTACCCATTAATGGGTACAAAAATGCCATTACATACCCATTAATGGGTACGTAATGGGTATTTCTAGTGACAGTGGAAAAACACCCTTTGTTAGTAACCTGGTCAATGGTAAATACTGCAACTGTTATCAGATGTATTGCCCCTTTGCCTACATTTGCCCTGCCTTAATTTGATCATATCTTTTTATGGGGTCTGAGCACCTTACACCAACCCACTTTCCAAGTAAATTGCTTTCGCTTGCTGTTCAGCAGCATTTTTTCACTCCACTGAAAAAAGTGGCACAAGCTTTCTCATGTTTACTGTATATGAACATTTTTGCAGTATAAAATGATCCTGGATTCTCTTGTCACTACTGTGCATGACAAAAGGTTGGACAGCATATGAAACATTCCAGAAACTAAGCCTGCCATCTCCTCTTCTATATGCAATCGTGGTCCAGTGTGAATATAATACACCAATTCCCCCAATAGGTGCTCCACACCTAATCAACAATTACTGCGTTGTCCCCATGCACGTTTGGTCCAGTGCCAAAATCGGGTTTGGCAAGGGGTCTTCCCATGCATTTCAGATTCGGCCCGATTTCCGCGGACCAGATCACCCAAACCCGTGCCAAACCAGGACCAAATTTGGTACCTGGAAAAACAAGTCTGGGTACAGTTTGGGCGATTTGGTCCGAACCAAGGCTGCGAATGGGGACGATCCCAGACTTTGGCTGACAGGAAAGAGGATTGAGTTTACTTCAGTAGTAAAGCCAAGCTTCTTTTCTGTCAGCAGATTGGAAAGAGGAGGTGCAGAGGCGTAAGTGTTCTCTCTTTTCCAGGGGGGGGGCAACCTTATTGTTCAGGGGTGGATTTTTCACAGATATATTTCTCTTTTGTGCTAGACCCAGATAACCATGTTGACTTTGGGGGCAAGGGCAAAACATCCTATCCTTTGCAACAGTACAAGCTTTCTGCTTATGTTTTTATCTGACCTGGGTGCCTCCAGACATGGGATAAAACCCAACATGCCAAACGTAACAACGGGATTTCCAATATAGTCCTGGGTTGGTTAGTCACAAAATGGTTGCTGTGAAGCATTGGAAGGAACATAAACACTGGTTCCCGTCTCTGGCTAGTCCTAAAAAAGGAAAGTTCCCAACCAAAATGATAGGGTCATGTTTAAATATGGGCCATAGGCCTGGAAGTGAAGATAAACTGTTCTGAATTTTTGGGATTCGATTCCATTCAAATCGAATACCTGAAAATTCAATTCGATTCAAATGTTTAAAGTTTGAATTTAATCAAATTCAATTCGAATTAAGCACATTTGAAATTTATTCATTCAAATTTGATTGGAATTTGCACTTAGAAATGTTGACACATCTTCCCCGGTTCCGTACACATCTGTACTCATCTGTACATGTCCATATGCATCCTGTAGTTATCCCGTATGCAACCTGTTTTCATCCCATACAGATCCGTACAAATGCATACGGATGAGGGAAAGAATCTGTACACGTACAAATGTCTGAATAATTCAAACAAATAGATCCAAAATTTGAATCAAATCTCTCAATTCGAATTTAAGGACATTTGATTTTAATTTTAATGTTGCAATTTGGTGGATTCAATCGAATTTCAAATGCATTTGAATATTTGTGCACATCCCTACTCTGAACCTGGTGGCAGGAGTTACATCTTCTGATTCGCCATAGGTTTCACTCAAAGACAACACCTTTCCAAAGACTTCAGAATGCACCATCGATGTCCAAGGGGAAAATAAACGTCCCTTATTTGTTTCATTTCACTTATTTTATTGTAGTCTTTCCAGAAACATGATTGCAAATAGAAAATTATTTCTTTCTCTTTGAAACGAAGAGCAAAATGCTTCCAAATACAAAATTCCCTGAGTTTCATGCGTCAAAAGTGCATCAAAAGTATCAAACTACAGTATATATATTTCTGTATCATCTGAAAGTTCTTCACCTTGCTTAAAGTATACAAATTACAAATAAATGACAGTACAGTGTGTCATTTGAGAAACAATGCAGAACAGGCAACAGTTAGGCTTGGGTCATGTTCTATATAAATGTACTATTCATTCATTGTTAAACCATATTGCCTTCCTCTCATTTTGTACTCTGGCCACAGACGGAAGCGTCTATGAAGGTACTGCTTGCCAAGTGAGGACCTGTGGGCATAAATACCCAAATACCTAGGGGGAAACCCATCTGACTTCACATACCTGACTGCATGCTGTCTGGAAAGCAGAGGGTTGCCAGTTAAAACTCCAACCTCTCCCCAGAAGTAGGTAACAGCAAACCACTTCTGCATCTCTGCCAAGAAAACTGCACAGATGCCCATGGAGTCTGGGAGGGGCTGTAGCTCAGTGGAAGAACACACTGGCTGGAAAGCAGAGGGTTGCTAGTTCTGTCCCCAGCCTCTCCTGAGAAGTAGGCAATAGCAAACCACTTCCGTATCTCTGCCAGGAAAACTGCATAGAGTCTGGGAGTGGCTGTAGCTCAGTGGATGAACAAACTGGCAGGAAAGCAGAGGGTTGCCAGTTCAAATCCCTCCCACCCCTAGAAGTAGGCAATAGCAAACCACTTCTGTATCTGTTCCCTAATCATGCACCACCAACCCAAGTGCAAAAAGGCTTCAGGTTTCTGCAATATTGCAGTGTCTGTGCCCTTCACCGGGGTACCTTCTTCATTCTGGGGTGCCTCTGGCTGCCACAAGTGAATACAAGGTATCCAAGACATGCCCACTCTGGTAAGTGGAGACATGGCCATCTTCACCCTTATTTCTAATGATCAGAAGTAAACTCCAAAATGACTCCATCCCATATTAAGGAGGCATTAGCCCTGGTTGCTTGAGGTTTCCAGAAAAAAAAAATAATTTAGGGGGAAAGAGGGGGGAGCCACCCCAAAAGTGTTCAGTGACCACAAAATCTTGATTGATTATTGGGAGAAAGGGGGGTAACTCATACATAGAATTGCAAATAGAATATTTTGAAGACAGACTCAGTTGACTGGCTGGAAAAGCCAACCACAGCACACACAGTACCCTTCTCTGTGGTAATAAGGGCGCTGTGTGTTTGTTTACAAGTACTCCTGAATACACTGCTTTCTTGGCCGTGGCTAGGGAAAAAGGGGAGAAAAAAGTCAAAATGTTGTCTGCATCAAATGCTTAAAAAGGGGGTTTTGTCCACCCGTAAGCATGCAGAATATTTACGTGGTAAAATTCCTACAGCCTGCCCAGAATGGCACTCTTTGTTTTCAGAACGATACATACCCTCTCTTGGTTATGAATCATAGATTTATGCTTGGTGGCTTCTACCATAACAAGAGGAACCTGAATAAAAACTACAGGGGGACTGAACGGCCCTGTCGTTTCCCTGAGGGCAAAATCATGAATAAATTAAAGAACACTTTTCTGAACTTACCTGCTTTTGATCCAGATCAAGGCATCCAGGCTGTGGTCACATTTAAGGTTCAATCCAGCTTCAGTCCACTTTCAGAATGAGAGAATACAACAGCAAAGAGACAAGCTGTTTTCTTTCAGTGATAAATAACTCAGAAAATTCGCCTTTGGGATAGGTAATGTGGAAAGAAAATTACTGGTCATTTTGTTAATGTGTTCTCCCACACTGAAGCTGGACTGAAGCTGGATTAAACCTTAGGTGTGACCACAGCCTTCAGAATAACCAGACCAGTTGATCAGGATCAGGATGTAAAAAAGACAAGCTTGGACTGTCTGACAATGATACCTCATAACTTTGTCTTTGCCTATGTCTTTAAGACAGGTTTATCTTAATATATTCTCCACAAATCCCCTAAAATTTGTTTAGAAAAAGAAAAACATGCATTCTTCATTTGCAACTGGGCATAATTTGAAGGTGAATGGTGTATGCAACTACCTGAAGCCGATTCTCACTTCAACATCTGGGCACTTAGTTAAGTCAACATCTGGGCAGGTGCATCTGCACTTACAGGAGGCCCTTACAGCCTATTGCAAACTACCTGTGGTGCATAAAATTGTCCTCAATCCCAAACATATCCTTACCTTTAGCATCCGGCCATCTGCACTCTGGCCGGCTGAGGAGGTCATCTGAGCTGCCGCGCAAGCATGCCGGCAGCCCACATGACCCTCTGACGTGACTATGATTGTGCAGAGTGTCAGGATCGCCGTAGCGTGGCACTGGTGCATGCACAGTCACACAGGGCACTGTGGTCAAGGTGGCAGTGCCCAAGAGTGGATCGGCTGCACAACTGATCTCAGGTACCTGATGGATCACGCAGGAGTGAGGCTCTTGGGGTGCTTCCAGGCTTATGTTATTATGCACCATCCTGCCAAAGGTACTTCCCATCCGTCAGATGTAACAATCGGAAGCCACGCAGGGACAGCACAGTTGCTTCCGGTACACCTGACAGGGTAATTGGATGCCGCACTGTCCCGCCAAAGCTGCTTCCCATCGTTCAGACTGGATGCGCCATTCCCCACAGTGGAAGCGCAGCATGTCCCCGAAGAAGCGAAGTAAGAAGATGCTGACTGACTGATCAGCATCTTTTTACTTCGCACCCTTTGATCAGATGCTGCACCGCTGCTGCAGGCAGAAAAAAGCTGCGCTGTTTCCAATCAAGTCTGGGCACAGCCTTGCATACACCTTTCCCATCCATGGGACCTGATCTGCACCACACTTCCAACTGCAATATTTGACTTTCATACATTTCAAGAGCCTGAATTAATCCCTCCCTTTTCCAGTCTGTTAATGCTAGTTTCCAAGAAAAATGAGCCTGCAGTAAGTGGTAATGGCTGTGATCCTGGCCACTTTGGTCCTAGCCAGTTTGTTCTAGTGGTTAGGGAGCCACTCCTATCTGGAAATACAAGGTTTTATTCTACCCTCCTCCATGAAGCTAGCTGGGTGACCTCGGGCTAGTCACAGCTCTCTTCTGAGCTCTCACAGCCCCACCTACCTCACAGGGTGTCTGTTGTGGGGAGAAGAACAGAAGCTTTGTCAGCCACTTTGAATCCCCTTGAACGGGTGAGAAAAATGGGGTAGAAAAGCCAACCCTCCTTCTCCTCTTCCTCCCTGGGAAGAGCATCAGTTTAGCAGGACAAATTTTACTTCTAAAGCTCAGATGGACAGAATTGCACCATTCATCCAGTTACCCTCCGCCTGGCCAGTTGGCAAGATGGCATGAATGCTTGTAAACATACATGCAGACTCCCAGCTCAGATAATGCTAAAGCTGTTTCCTTTCTTCATTCCACCTTGGCTTAATTCATTTTTGTCCCCTGGCACAGTTATTTTTAGTGGAAGAAATCTTGTCCATTCTCTAGGGTTGTTTTCATGACGCCTGCACGTAAGGGTGGGGTGGGGGAATACTATATATAATTCTTGCCTACTGTTGTTATTTAAGACTGCTATTAGAACGGATTTTACAACTGTATGTGTACATTTATTTTTTTTATTTTTTTAGGTATCTATGTTTTCAGGGAGTGGAGAACTGGCAAGAAAGATTATTTGAGCAGGTGGGAAAACTGCAGCAGCTCAGGTACAAGATAAACACATAGACCCTTTCTGCACTAGATCTTATTCTGGATTATATCCGGAAACAGAGACATATCATCCGGATGCTAGTGCAGACTAGAGGAGGTCCCCCAGGCGTGGCTTGCATTAGCAGTCAGATGGCAGGTCCCTGTTCTGGAATATAATCTAGAATAAAGTCTAGTGCAAAAAGGGCCACAGTGCTCCTTTCTACACTGGGCCTTATCCTATCTTGGATGCAACTGTCGTAGCCTTTCCCCAGTTTGACGCCCTATAGATGTTGCTGGCTCTGCAGTTCAACATCTGGACCTTTCCACATTGACAGGAAGACAGATGGGAGGAAGCAATGGCAGGATCTAAGGATGATCTGTGATTGCCTCTCCCCACCTCTACCAAACATGTGAGGCAATCACTGGTACCTACCTCTTCTTGCCGTCTCCTTCCATGATTGTTCCTCTTGTAAATACCTGGATGTTAGCAAGCACCTACCCACTTCTTTGTTGTTTGTTTTTGTTTGTTTGTACACCTGGCTGACATCTGGGTATTTCCAAGAAGAACAGTCATGAAAGGAAGAAGTGATGACTTTTATACCCCACTTTCCTCACCCCACTCAAAGTGGCTGACAAACCTTCTGTTCTTCTCACCACAATAGACACTCTGTGAAGTAGGTCAGGTTGTAGGAGGTCCGAAAAAGAGCTGTGATTAGCCTAAAGTCACCCAGCTGGCTTCATGGAGGAGTGCCAGTTAAGAGTCTGACACTCTAACCACAAGACTAAACTGGTTCTCTAGGAGCAGGAAGGTGGAAAGAAGTGATCCTAGGAGCAGGCAGATTTCCTGCAATAGTGATATTATGGATAGCGCCTACATATTCCATATATTCAGAATGCCACACAACTGTGTGTGGCACTCCTGATATTATCCCAGAAGAATCACAGGTTTTAGTCCATGCCTGGAGGAACCCTGGGTCAGATAACTTCTGACAAAACAGATGGTTGGTATCTCCTTCATAGTCACATGGAGGAGATCTTTCTTTCCCATCATCGGCTTTAAAACAGAAAGGAATAGTGTGGCCCAGATCTCGTATATTCTTCACACAAAACGTTCTATATCTCTCCCTGCTACTAAATTATAGTCCTTCCTCCTTCCTGGATGCAGAGCCCTGTTGATCATTCGATTTCCCAGGCCTTGAATTGCATGGCGTGCTAATATTTGACAGAAATAAAATTAGGTCTGCATTTCTGGGCAGCAAATAAGATCAGTAGCATGCTCCTGTTAATACCTCCTGCAGTTTCTGGAAGCAAAGGAGAACTGGAGCAGGCTGTTAGACACCACTTCCAATTGCAAACGTTGAGTTGGGGTTATACAACATGGCTCAATGCTGCCCATACATGAACACAGAGAAGGCTTCGGCACGGGACCAAAATGTTCTACCTAAGCCTGGCTTTATTAATTAGAACTCCCTGGGGCAGTCTGTGGGGCTAATTCACATCCTAGCGTCTGAAATGACTTCCGTGCCTGTCTCTTACAAAGCCCAATCCATTCCAAACTTAGCAGGTACTTCCCCAAGTGTGATCGCTTCTATACAGTCCGACCCCCGTATCCCCTGGGGATACGTCCCGGCTCCTACTGTGGATAATTGCAAACAGGCAAGCCCAGAGCTGTTCTAGACTCCGGAAGGCCTATTTCAGCCTCCAGAGAGTGTTGAAGAAGGTGTGCAACACCACCGGACGCCTCCCACCCACCCCCTTACATTTTAGGATGGGCTCTGGTGGCGTCACATGCCTATTCCAATGCTCTACGGCAGTGGTTCTCAACCTGGGGGTCGAGACCCCTTTGGGGGTCGAACTACCCTTTCAGAGGGGTCACGACAAGTCTCCCACCGCCCTTCCCTCCCACCTCCCAGCTGCTCTACCCCCGTGGTTGGGGGTCTCCACAACTTGAGGAACTCCATTAAGGGGTCGTGGCATTAGGAAGGTTGAGAACCGCTGCTCTACGGAGACCGAAATAGGCCTTCTGGAGGCTGAAATAGGCTTTCACGGTTCTTGGTGCTTTTCCTTTATGGCACCTGGGGTGGGTGGGGGTGGGCTGATCCAGTAACCGTGGTGAATTAAAACCATGGATACCGAATGAGTGGATACGGGGCCCCAACTGTACTACGTGATCGCCTTGCCATTGGAAGGTTTCAAGGTTTGACGCAGCCTTGGATACCCCAGTGCCTAGTGATGGAAATTAAGTTTAGTCCCATTGTAATGACGGGAATGAGCGAGCCGATTCCTTTCCAGCTATGCCAAACCTGCAACATTATCTTTTTTGACAAGCTGTAAAACAGTAACATTGGGGTCTAATTCATGCAGCGATTTGTCCTCTGAGAAAGATATTTCATCATGACAGTTCATGCAAGTTTGCCGTGACAGCTGATCTTCTGAAAGCACCAATCACTATAACTCACCAAGGCAAGGAGAGCTTTTAGAATAGTGGCTTTTTTGCACTTTGCCTGCCCTGAGAAAATGCCCCAGCGAGGCAAAGTGGTAGTATGGTTTGGGCCTCTGCACATTCGAAACCTAGCCGGCGCTTCACGAGCGCCGGCTAAATGCAACCATTACGGTGGAGATTGCATTGCCGCAGCAACAGTGCCAACGCAACTGCGCAGCATCTTTCCCATAGCAGCTGGGCAACGTGGAACGCAACTGCACCTACACCACCTGGTCACATGCTCCTCCACCTGGAAGAGGTGCAAACGGAAAAAATGGGAGTTACCCAGCCAGTGGCTAGGTAGGTTGTAGAGCATGAAAATGTGCTCCATATCTATGCTGGCTGTGGGATACTCATATAGAAGCAGCTCTGTTAAGGGCAGATGCAGCGTGCCAGAGTAAGTGCAAATTCTGATGCATGAATATGGGAAGCACACCTGCAGGCGTTTCCCCAGATTTGACCACATGCGCTGCGCCACGGTGAGCCACCAGAGACGCCATCTCAAACGAAAGCCATTTGATTGAGTCCTCCATGAGAAACCCCCCTTCTGGAAGGGACAGAATCATAATTTACAAATTATCTCTGGATCAAAAATTGGAAGTACAGTAGATCAGCTAGATAGATATTCATTTACCAAAATTGTACTTTGAGAAAAGATAAATATCATGATGAAGTACCGAAGTCCTGTTTCCCCATCAAATGTGGCAAAATTCCGTACAGGCTGTACCTGCACCACGGGAACATGTTGAAAACATAAATCGGTTCTAAAATGCAGATAAGAGTGTAGTGACCATTAATGGTCAATGGTGACGCACCATGAGGAGCTGCAGAAACAAGCAATTGAGTTCTTCCTCATGTCACGTGAATATGCATAACATGGTTTTGGCTTCATTCCTCTTGTTTAATGCAATGCTGGAAACTTTCGGGCTGCCTCTGTATGTTGCTTACCTTGTCTGCTATTCACTTTTCCCCAGATGTTAGTTCAGTAGTCCACACTTTAGCATATCACACAGAGGCACAACACCCTAAACCTGGGAATCAGGTCTATATTTCAGGACTGTATTGGGCGCACTATGATCGTGTCTGGCAAATCAAATACTATTTCAAAGTAGTTATTGGGGTTTGGCCCTATCTGGATGCAGCCTCAGTAATGTGGGGTTTTTTTTCCCGACTTCCCTTAATCTGGAAGGAATGGGTCCTTCAACTAATCCAGATCTAGTAGATCCGGATTAAAGGAGGTACCCAATGCGTCCCCAGGGGCGGTGCAGCAACCAATAGCAATGGGTGCTATCCTGCCCACAGTGGAAACGCTGGAGCACCCATGTGGCGAATCTGGATCAACCCATGGGGGCCCCACCCATCACCCCAGGTTCTTGGGGGACAGGGGGTGCATTCTCCGTGGACGCTCCAGAGATTCTTTGAAGATTCTCCAGAGCTTTGTCATAAGCTCTGGAGTTTCTCCGGAGCAATCTGCCGCAAACTTTGAAGATTCTCTGGAGCCTTTGACAAAGGTCCGTAGGATTGGCATTGCTCTCACGTGGGGTCCTCTTCAGAGCCTGTGCTATTCTTCAGAGCTGGCTTCGGAGCCAGTTTCGGAGCCGGCTTTGGAGACTGTGCACAAGCTTCAGAGCTTTGGGTTTCGGAGCACCCATCCCATGGGGGTACCACCCTGGAGTCGTCCCCCCCCGAGACCCCATTGCCCGACTGCAGTGGAAACACGCTCCGTATAATCTGGATTTGTTGCCTGAAGACCCTCTACAGGAAATCCGGATTATAGGTCCTGAAGGACCCATTCAATCTGGAAACAAATGTGGTTCTAATGGGGTCTGCAGTGGAAATGGGGTCTTCCTGCTCTGAGCCTAATGGGTACTTAATGGGTGCCTAATGAGTACTTAATGGGTACTTAGTGCTAGTGGAACCCCACCCCACCCCCATGATCTGAGTTCAGAGGCATCACTGGCTTAACACTGGTAGACTGGACCACCCTTCTAAAGTGTCATTTGCCTTACATTGATTGATGAGGTCACATCTCTTCAATGCCACTGACTTACATTGGGAGACTGGTCCCACCATCCCTGGTTTCCCATCAATGGCAGTACACTGCATTAAACCACAGTGCGCTAACTCTGCGGTGTCAGTGGAAACCAACCCACTGCATTCTGCAAGGGATCACTCTGTCACGGGTGAGAATCCACCACGACAAGCCCTTAACTTCCCCACTACCCTCCTCCGTGAACCTGAGCGTCCAGCGAGCTAAACCTTCCCCATCGAAGGCGGTCGGTCAGCTGTCGAACCAGCTGGCTAGGTTTTCGACGGTCTTGCGCTGCGTCCCCATGGTCCTGACGGCGTCGCAAACCCTGCAACAGTGCTCGTCCCAGAACGACGTGACCCGGGCCTCGTAGTGTTTCCTCCAGGCGAAGTACCTCTTGTACCTGCTCTTGTTTTTGTCGAGGAACTTCAGGTAAATGGCCAGCTGCACGGGGCTGGAGAAATCGTCCACGTGGATGAAGGAATCCGGGGGGACGAAAAGCTCGTAGTTGGACCTCGGCGGCCCAAGGACCACGGGCACGGTCCACGAGGCGAAGGCATTCCTCCAGAGCTTCTCGGTGATGTAGTCGGGATGCTGAGAGTTTTCGAAGGCCAGGTAGAACTTGTACTCCGAGACCGTCTCGACCACGCTGTCGTCCCGGAGCTCCAGGCCCCGGGCGCCGTAGACGTCGATGGGGAGATGGTCCTTCAGGCGGCGGTAGTAGCGCACCCTGGCTTGGTCCTCGTTCCAATTGCTGATCACCCAGGCCACCAGCTTGGTCTTCCTGGGCAAGGCGAGCGGACGTGGGTCTGGGCCCGGGTTGGGCCGGAGGTACCCGTAGGGCACGAAGACGTCGGAGTCCACCTTGTAGGACATGGTCCAGTTGAAGACGCCGTCCAGCTGCCGCAGGCCCCCGGAGTGCGAGGGCGACTCGAAGTTCATCCACACCCAGAGCTGCTCGGGGGGCCTGAGTCGGGGCAGCCGGTGGCTCCCTTGCAGCACCAGGTCCCGGTGGTGGAAGAGGACGGCGTGCGCTTCCAGCTGGCGGCTGCGGTTGGCCGTGAGGCTGCAGGCGCTGATGTTGAAGCGGCCCGGGCAGTCGGCGCCCGCCGAGACGCGCCTGCGCCCGAAGGGCTCCCACCACAGCAGCACCGTGACGGCGGGCACGGCGTGGCGCTCGGCGCCGGGGCTCCAGAGCAGGGGCGCGCGGGGCTGCTCGTGCAGGCTGCCGGCGGCGTACAGGGCCAGCAGGGCGCAGCACAGCAGCCCGGCCGCCAGCCTCAGCCACTGCCGTCGGGCCGCGCTCGGCAGCGGGTAGCGAGCCGCGCGGGACGAGGAGGACGAGCCGGAGCAGCAGCCGCGCAGCAGCAGCACGAAGAGGCGCCCGAGCCAGCGGGGCGCACGGCGCCGACGGCCGCCCTGCTGCTGCTGCTGCTGCTGGTGGTCCCGTGCTGGCCCGGGCGCCGCCGCCGTCGGGGACTCCATCGGGGGCCGAGCGCCTGGCCCCGCCGCCTCCCAGCCCCGCCGCCTCGGATCGCCCCGGCAGCAGCCCGACGCCGACGGAGAAGACGGCGCAGCAGTAGCGGTTGGCGTCGGCGGCCAGCGAGGCGCAGCATCGGGCAGCGGCGATGCGGCGGCCGCTCCCGACTCTGGCCGCTCCAGTGGAGGCGGCAGCCACCGCCTCCTGCCAGCGCCCTGCCCCTCGGGCGGCGATCGGGGCGGGCGGTGGTGGTGGTGCCCGCCGGCCGGCCTGGATGGGCGCCTCGCCTCGGCCATGCTCCTGTCCTGCCCGACCCGGCCCGGCCCGGCCCCCTTTCAGGCCATCGCCCGCTCCTCCGCCTCCACCAGAAAGCGCCTCTTGGGAGAGCCGCGCAGGAGCGGACGAGGCTCTTCCAGGGATGACCCGGTTGGGTCGGGATGGCTGGGCTGGGGGGGTGGCGGTGGCTGGGGGTTGGAGGTTAATTGCACGGAAGTGGTGCGACGGCAGGGCGTCCGGAAAGCTCAGCCGATGCGCGTTCGCTTTGCATGGGGGGAGAGGGGGGGAGGGGGAGGCCGGGGAACGCACCGCTCGCCGCGCCGCCGCGCACCGGGTCCTGGAATGGGAGATGCCCCGTTGTGGCGAGGGAAGGCTCCGCGCCGCTCCCCTGCGAGGCCGATGCAGCCGCCACTTCCGCAGCAGCGACAGCCAGGGGCGAGTTATTTTGAGCGCAGGGCTCATCTGTCCGCCCGCCCGCCTGCCCTCCCTCCCTCCGGGCGAGCTAAGCCGTGGCGGCTCGCAGATGCAGCTCACGTGTCTGCCGGCCCCGAAGTCAAGTGGGCATCAACTTACCAAGGCTGGGATCGTGTGCCATCAGAAGTGGCAATGGAAGGAAGGAAGGAAGATAGATAGATAGATAGATAGATAGATAGATAGATAGATAGATCTCTGGCTGAGGCGGCCTGGAGGTAGAAGAATTGTTGGCTTTCCTAACCCGCTTTCTCACCCATTTAAGGGGACTGGAAGCGGCTGACAAAGCTTCTGATCTTCTCCCCACAACAGAACACCCTGTGAGGTATTGCTCAGAAAGAGAGCTGTCACTAGCCCAAGGTCACGCAGCTGCCTTCATGGAGGAAGAAGAAGAGTTGCCTTTTCTACCCCGCTTTTCTCACCCAGTGAGGGGACTTAGAGCGGCTCACAGCCCCACCTAACCCAAAGTGTGTTCTGTTGTGAGGAGAAGAACAGAGTCACTTTGAGTCCCCTTAATAAATAGAGGAGAAAAGCAGGGGAGAAAAGCCAACTCTTCTTCTCCTTCTCCTCCTTCTTCTGCATAACATTCTGATTTAGCATGGATCTCAAGCTCCTTCAGTGCAGATGTTACATCCTAAATCTTGATCCGGATCTATACTATCCAGATCTCGCAAGCATCAAATTTCACTAATCCACATCTGCTTAAACTGGATTTACAGAGGTAAATGTGGAAACACCCTAAGATACTAAAACTTTAAGGCACTGATTCAGGTTCCCCATTATTTCATGTTCCAAGTAAATAAATGTGGCAGTTTTTTGACCATTTACTGAGTCAGTTTTCATTTTGTTTCTATTAGTTTAAGCTCAGTTTTTTTTAAAAAAAAGTGAAAGTTGCCAGGAAAAACAGGTACGGCCAGGCATTCATTTTCTCCCAACCATGTATGCCAGCTGCATGTTGATACCTAGTGAGTAATTCACAAGTTTCTCAGTGTTCAGGGAGACAAAGTCATGCATTTATTTATTGATATTTCTATCTTGCCCTTTGGTTACAACTACAGTGGGGATGTGCAAGAATATTCAAAACATTCAAAATTTGCTTGAATTCGTTCAAATGTGGACATCTGAATTCGAATTGTACGTCTATATACCCGTTTTGTAACATTCGAACCAATTCAGATGTTTTGAATTATTCATGTGAATTCTTTGTATGGACACATACAGAACGAAAACGGGATGCATACGGGATAAGTGTAATTAGCATTTTTTATTTAGTTTTCCTGGAGTCAATGAAACAGACACGTAATGATTGACCTGAGATTGGGCTAGGCACACATACACAAAGACATTTTTAGAGTATAAAAAGAGAGATGAACAAGAGAAAACTTCTACACTTCTGCCTGCTTTTTTCATTTTATAGATTTTCTGAACAGGTGAATATGAATCTTTTGGGATTTCTCTTGTTGTTCTACAGACGTGCCATGGCTTTCTAGGAACTTAAACTCATGGGATTGATAAAAGAAAGTCTAATTTACTTTGCCTTACATTTAAAATTTACTACCAAGCCCATTTAAGGTGCTAACTTTGACTTATAAGGCCCTAAATGACTTGGGCCCCAAATATCTAAAGGAACGCCTTCTCCCATACCGACCTGCCCGTGCCCTAAGATCTGCAGGAGAGGCCCTACTGGTTGCCCCACCGCCTTCAGTAGTGTGGCAGGTGGGCACCCCGGAGAGGGCCTTCTCAGTAATGGCCCCCAGGCTGTGGAATAGTCTCCCCCTTGAGGTGTGCTGGGCTCCTTCTCTGTTTTATGTTCAAGAAGGTGATGAAAACACATCTCTTTTCTCAGGCCTTTGGCTAAATGTCAGTCATGTCTTCCCCACTGTAAACACCACTGTTTTAATTGATATTGTTTTGTTTTTAACATGTTGGATTTTAAATGCTATAATGGTTTTTATTGTTTTAATATATATTGTTTTGCTTGATATGGTGGCTTTTAAGGGCGTTACCTGCCCTGAGACCTTTGGGTATAGGGCAGGATAGAAATATAAAAATAAAATAAATAAAATAAAAAGGAGGATATCTTTTCCACCATTCCTATTCTCTTTCCTTTGGCTTCTTTCCAGTTTCCTTCATCCTTATTTAACTTTTGCTGAATAATGAAGAAATTCTAGTTAAACTTTGTCACAAGGATTGCTAAATTGAAGCTGGTTGAAACTTGTGCTGATCCCCTATATCATTTAAGGCTGATGTAAACCAGCTTTTTGATAAATGAAGCATTGTTTAAGAACCTGGTTAATTATCCCCCCCCCAAAGGATCAACTCCCAAGTTCCTTGTCTGTCAGTACCAAAGCCTAATATCTTTAAAAGATCCCAAAGTACTGAGTGCTTTGGGAACTTATATTAACCTATTTTTTTAAAAAAAACAAGGAAGTAAGGATGTGCACAAATATTTGTAACAATTTGAAATTCTCATGAATTTGGCCAAATTCACACATTCAAATTCAAATCAAATGTTGGCACGTTCGTAGACTGACATTCGAATTGGAATGGAATATTCTGAGACATTTGTACAAAGCTTCATTATGGATTTGTATGGGATTCGTATGCAATTTGTAATGCGAATTTAAATCAAATTCATATTGAATATTTGTATCAAATTCGAATCCTACCACATTCAAAGGGGATCTATTCAAACAAATATGAATTTTCTTGCATTCAGTTCAATACAAATACAAAATCAAATACAAAAAAACCCATTTGTGTGTATCTCTACAAGGAGGGAAATTTGAGGGGGTAGCAAACTGGAAAGAACAGGGCTACAGGTGTTTTTGTCCTACACCATTTGTTCTTGGCAGACAAGAAGAAGAAGAAGAAGTTGGCTTTTCTACCCTGTATTTCTCACCCATTTTAGGGGACTCAAAGCAGCTGGCAAAACTTCCTGTTATTCTCCCCACAACAGAGCACCCTGTGAGGTAGGTGGGGCTGTGACTAGCCCAAGGTCACCCAGCTGGCTTCATGGAGGAGGGTCAAACCCGGTATTCCCAGATCAGAGTCTGGCTCACTAATGACTAGACCAAACTGGCTCATAAGAGGAACCTTACTGGATCAGGCCACAGCCCAGCTAGTCCAGCATCCTGTCTCACACGGTGACCCACCAAGTGCTTCTGAGCATCTCAAGAAAATGACAAAAGCAAAGTCATCGCCTGTCCTTGAATCCTTGCAAGTTGCCCTGTCTCTGCATCCTGGAGATGGTACCTAGGTATCCATTCCCATTAGCCTTTGATAAATGTGTCCCCCATGAATGTATCCAGCCCTTTCTTACAGCTGTCTAGGTTGGTTGCTGTCATCACTTCTTCAGGCAGTAAATTCCATAGACTGATGACTCTGATTGGAGAAAAGAATACTTCCCATTGTCGGTCCTAATTCGCTTGCCCATCAGCTTCACTGAATGCCCCTTGGTTCAAATACTGTGCAATAGAGACAATATATTTTCTCTAGCTGCCTTTTCTACACTGTGCATGATTTTATCTACTTCAATCAGGTCACCTCTTATGTTCAAGTGCACGGAGGCGGTCATAGAAAAGAAGACAGGAGTGCTAAACATTTAATGGCTGTATAAAAGAGGCAATTTCAAGAAGTGGAGCTCATAATGCAGGCCACCCTTCTGGAATGGCCTCTCCAATACAATCAATAAAGATGCAGCTCTCCATATTGTATAATCAGGTAGAGTAACACTACCGCAATCAGAAAAAGCTATGAGCCCAATTCGTACTTGACCCCTTAGTTCACAGTAGGGTAACATCTGGGCAGGTGTATCTGCACTTGCAGGAGATGTTTACAACCCAGAAACACCTCCTGCCTTACCAGATGTTACCCTATCATCAACATGCATCCGAACCGTAACCATTCCTGCCCCATTCCTTACCTTTTCCCTCCAGCTCTGCAAACACTCCCACCACTTCCGGTGCAAGGGGTCATCTGAGGTGCCGCACAAGCATGCTGGCACCTCAGATAACACCAAATGTGACTGTGCATGCGCGAAGCATCGTCGCCACGGCGCCAGAGCACATGCAGTCACGCCAGGCTCCAAACACAAGATGGCAGCACCCTGCTGGTGATAGGACAGGTGGGGCTTAGTGTAAAGTGTACTGGCTTTCCTAAGTGCGAACGCCAGTACGTTAGTCTGTCATACACTTTTCCCGTCCTGTGGATGGGAAGCCAAGTGTGAGAGCAGCCCTGGTTTCCTTAGAGCAGGAAAAGGGGATAAAGGTGTGCAAAATGTCTTGGAATGCTGCTTGAAACACCCACTGCAGAATCTTGTTTAGATCCCACAGTTGTCTCTTACCGTCCCTGCCAGACGGCAGAGTAAAATCGCGGGACGAGCCTGAGCCCTTAGTGTTCTGGTCCTTGCTTCTGCACTGCACGTGACAGTGAAATAGCTGGAATTGTGCAGTTGCTCATTCCCACCCTTGCGCAGTTCTGCGTATTTCCATCTGGGTTTTGCCACCGTGCGTGTGCAGTGGGCATTTACTAGCCCTGGGTGCCATTTATGTCCTAAACCCTTGCTAAATCTGGGCTTTCATAAACATCTCCAATTATCAGCCTGTTTACTCTCATGATTGGATTCTTATCTGGTAGTTTCCTGGTTCGAGTCCGCACTCCTCCACAAAGCCAACTGGGTAATCTTGGGCTAGCCGCCGCTCTCTTCTGAGCTCTCACAGCCCCACCGACCTCACAGGGTGTCTGTTGTGTGGAGAAGAACAGAAGGTTTGTCAGCTGCTTTGAGTCCCCTTAAATGGGTGAGAAAAGCAAGGTATAAATGCTAACCCTTCTTCTATACATATTGTAGTATTCTAGCTCCCCTTATCTTTGAGATCAATAGTCAGAGGTCCACAGATTAGCTGTGTTGTTTTAGAACCAGCCTGTGCCTCCATCTCTTTGTAAATTAGGAGCAGATGTTAGCATGTGGTGTACCAGAAGTGCCTGGAACTGACATGGGGTGTTTTTCCACTGTCACTAGAAGTACCCATTAAGTACCCATTAATGGGTACATAATGGCATTTTTTCCCCATTAATGGGTACTTAATGGGTACTTCTAGTGACAGTGGAAAAACACCCATGTATTAGTTCTGGGTATTTTTGCTGCATCGACATGTGCTGTCATTTCCAGGCAAAGCCACTTTCATCCCCAGCTAAAAAGATGTTATGTATGCTTCCAGGTTTTTGTGAGGCAGTTTCAAATGTATTATGAAGAGACTTTAAAGCTTTTATGTATTGAGGGCACCCATAAACAATATTTGTCAAAGTCTGGTTCTTTCTGTACAAAGGGTGTGCGTAGAAAAAGAAAGCATGTTCATTTCACTGTCAAAGTGAAACTCGGTTGATTCATTCTGTTGTTAAAGCATTTAGAATCATAGAATCATAGAATGGTAGAGTTGGAGGGGACCTCCTGGGTCATCGAGTCCAACCCCCTGCTCAAGGCAGGATCTCCTAAACCATCTCAGACAGATGGCCATCCAGTCTCTGCTTGAAGACCTCCATCGAAGGGGAACCAACCACCTCCCGTGGCAGCCTGTTCCACTGGTTGATCACTCTTACTGTTAGAAATTTTTTCCTAACATCTAAACTAAATCTTTTCCCCTGCAGTTTCACCCCATTGTTTCTAGTCCTTCCTTGAGAGAGTGAGAACAGGGCTGATCCCTCTGCCCTGTGACAACCCTTGAGGTATTTGTAGACAGCTATCATGTCTCCTCTCAGTCTTCTTTTTGATAGACTAAACATTCCTAGTTCCTTAAGCCGTTCCTCATAGGACATGGTTTGCAGACCGTTCACCATCTTGGTAGCTCTCCTTTGAACCTGCTCCAGCTTGTCAGTGTCTCTTTTAATTGAAAACTGTTTTTTCCCCAATTATTTTTGAACTTTATCACAAAGAAAAATGCAATTTTCCCCATTGAAAAAGGTCCCAAAACATAGGACCGAAAACACAGCAAAATGCAAATGTTCAATTGAATGGTTTGTTTTCTCAAGCGAAAGATTAGTTCATTTCACTCAAAGTTTTGGATATGTGGAAAACTGAAATTTCATTTTGATGCAAATGTCTATGAATATAAAACATTTTTTTAAATGTATTTTTATTTTTTTTAAAAAAATACAGAACGCTTCAAGAATTTGCATGTCATTCTTGCACAGGGGCCGTGCTAATCTTCTCTGTATCATTCCAATTTTAGTATACGTGCTGCTGAAGCGAGCTCAAATCCAAAACATTTGATCAGAGTTGCAAACCTGGATTGAATTTTGCAATCCCAGTTATGGATAATATGCAACATATTCCTTAGATCTACTGATCGGGGTTCTTTTAGGAAACCATAACCAGGGTTTTGATGAGGAATTATATGCCCTAGGCATTTTGCATCCAAAGCTCAGCACGCTGCCCTTAATAAACCTGTTGGGTAGGCAGAATGGAAGTTGCTGCATTCTCCTGTTTGCCTTTGTAACACAAGTTTCAGATAAAAGACATTTATTGCCTTTATTCACCTAGAGGGAAGAAAAACAACTTCTGTCTAACTATGCATCGCCCGCTGGGCTGAATAACAGCCTGATGTGGCAATGTAACTGGGCTGGGTCTGACCCAGACAAATTAATTGGCTAGGTTAGATCCATAACACAGATAAACCTCATGCCTTTTTTCCTTGCCTTTCGGCTTCCATTATTTGGATAGCAGCCATGAGTGAAGCAAATTAAGAAATCTATTGTACAGCCTGAGGAAAGAAAAAGGATGTTATAACAGCCTGATCCTGTTCTGGTTTAGTTACTCCATTGAGTTCAGTTGACTTTATTCCCAGATTTATTATTTGACACTGTATGAAGGCATATGAGACAAAACCAAGCTTAGCAAATCTGTTCAACATCCCAAGGAATGAAGGATGCATAGATGCATTCCGTTACACGGTATAAACAAGTCTGGGTGCAGCCTAGGCCTGTTTCCACTTAGGTGATCAGGATATCCCAGCATGCTCTGGGACAGAGCATCCTTACATCAGGATGGACCATCCACACTTTGCAGGCCACAAGATAAACTTGGGTTAAGTTTGGGATGGTGCCAGCATTGGCATTGCAAATACCTGCCACTGTCCCTGAATCTAACTGCTGTGTGAAAAGCCCCAATATGTTCTTCATAATTTCGAGTTCAACATTTCTCAAAGTATGTTTTATAAGGATGAGCATGAATAGGAAGGCCCAATCTGCCCACCTTTGACCTACTGTCCCCTCTGGCTGCACCCTCTTATCTGTAAATGTGGCTGTGGCAGCCTCTTCCACCGGAAGGCCTCCTGACCCCAAAATATGACCACGCTCTCCACCACCATTTTGTGCTCCTCTGAGGCCCAGTTAGGCCTTCCAGAGGTGTTGCGCACTTCTTCCGTCCAGGAATTTCCCGTGATTCTGATGGAGGACTAGTTGGGCCTTGAAGCAATGTGCAGTGGCAGTAGCAGTAGTTGAGTGGGGAGAAGGAAGGATGGGAAGAGACAGGTGGCAGGTTCTCTTCATGCCGAACAGTCATTGGGTGTTCGTACACAAAATCTCATGCCCCGTTCAGCCTCCTCAGAGGAGGGAAGTCTGCCTACAATGCCACCACAGGCTGAGAAGCAACTACAGCATGGCATTGCAGGCATTGAGGGGTTAAGGCCGGTCCCAGGTGAGCAGGCAGATAGCTCTGATGAAGAATCTACAAGCAGTGACCCTCATCAAAGGCCTTCTCCATGTCTGCTGAAGCAACAGAAGCAGCTGAGGTGCAGATCAGAGTGATTAGCTCAGCTGCATCATGGGCAAGGCAAGGACATCCCTACTTAAGGAGCATGCTCACCTTGCCTCAGTGCTGCAGACAACTTCATGCAACCCCATGTTACTCCGTGTCTGTACCCTGACTCTGGACTACCTTGTGACTTGCTGACCCTTTGGACTGACTGACCTTGCTGACCTTCTGGATCCCTTGACTCTGGACTGGAACTGACCCTGAGCCTCTCTGGAACTAAGTGAGCTGAACGTATGTTTGCCTGTTGCCTTGCTGAACTGCGACATGATACAAAGCTCACATGAGGGGGGGGGGAGATTTGCAAGAAAGCCGAATATTCCCCCAGCCAGGCCTTCTCTGTGGTGGTACCCACCATCTGGAACAATCTTCCATCTGGTATTTGTGCGGTGCCTACACGTCTTATCTTTGTTTCCCCTATCCTTGATTTTAATCATGTTTTTATATAATTCTCCATGTTTTGTAAACCTCTTCAAAATTATATTTTAATGGTGTATGTGTGTATGTAAGAGTAATAAACATGTTCAAGACAGATGCAGAGTCACGCATAGCATAGACGTTTATTTTAAAAGCTATTGTACACGTTCTATAACACAGTATGCCATAGGATAGAAACAACAGCTATACATTTGCCTTGTTCTTATCACTGGTATCAGATGAGAGGGCTCCTTTTCAGGGTGTTATCCTAGAGAGGAAAAAGGGACGAAAACAGATTAGTAAATGTTTATTTGTGTGACACTGTATATAGAAAGACCTTTTTTTGATCACGGGACAACACCAAGCGGGATGAATCACACATTTGTTTCTAAATGGAGAACAGGAACCTGTTTGAATTGTCACAAACATGACTTTCAAACCTTCCAGGACTTTTTTTTAGAGAAGGCTGGGAATTTAAAAAATGTTAAGTAGCCAGGGGATGCCTTTTTGAAATGCCTTTTTTATTGCAACCTGCCCTGAGGCCTTTGGGTACAGGGCAGGCCAGAAATAAATAATATGCAAATGAAGTTGTACGTGTTCCTTAAAAGATCTGCATTAGAACATTTATTTTTTAGAAAACCCTAGGAGCTAAGTATAATATCTTGTGTACGTTATTAGATGTGTTGTGGGAAAAAATGAATTTAAATCCCTAACTTTTCTACCCCACTTTTCTCACCCATTTAAGGGGACTCAAAGCGGCTGACAAAGCTTTTCTATTCTTCTCCCCACAACAAAACACCCTGTGAGGTAGGTAGGGCTGTGAGAGCTTGGAAAGAGAGCTGTGACTAGCCCAAGGTCACCCAGCTGGCTTCATGGAGGAGTGCAGAATCATGAAACTCAGGGGTTAATTCATTGAGTTAGCCTTTCAGCCTAAGGGCCTTTTCACACTTGGCTTCCAAGCTGCAGAAAGCCTTGAGCGAAATGGCCTGAAATACACTAAGGCTGCATCCCCAAAAGACTTATTTGCCTCTCTGGGTTCCCTCTGCCGTCACTCTATTCAAGCGGACTTTAAAAGTGGCATGCACTTCTGGAATAAGCATCCACATGAGGCTCAGCAAAACGCACATTTTAAACGCAACTTCCATCCCCACGGAAGTGTGTTTTCTTTGCGCGCATCTTTTTCTCCCCGCCCCCTCCCTGGTTGATAGGCTGCCAGTGGGAATGAGAGGGACTGCGCTCTGCACAGCCACAACCAGGAAGACAACCCCTGACAAGTCCAAAGGAAAAATAGCCATCGGTTCTCTGTTCATCCCCCAGATCTCTGCCTTCTGAAATGGCTTCCCACTCCAACAATGGCAGCGCCTGCAGCCATCAGCCGCACGATCGCTCATTCACTCTCAACACTTCAAAATCCACGTCGGCAAAGGCAGTGGCTGCAGCCATTGGCACCGCGATCTCTCTTAAGACTTCACTCTCAACACTTTCCCTCTGACTGTCAAAATCCACCCCGGCAAAGGCAGCAGCGGCAGCCATCAGCCACGTGATTCTCTCTCAAGATTTCACTCTCAACACTTTCCCTCTGACTGTCAAAATCCACTCCGTACAGCAGCCATTACACTGTAGCAATAATCCACCCACTTCACACCTGATAGCAATTGCAACAATGTTGCAATTCTGCGCTATCCTGGCTCTTTGAAAGTTCCGAGCTTTGGGAAGGGAAGGGAAGCTGCTGCAGTTCTGGGAGATGTGTGAATGTGTTACTGCTGTGTTTGCAGGCAGCAATCCCTGCCCCTTTTTCCACGAAGCGTCCTCAAGGTAAATGCTGCGAGGAAAACCCATGACTTCCAAAAAGAGTGCTGAAACTCTTCTTTAAAGGGCACTTTTTTTGTCATGGGTTTTCCTGCTTTTGTAGTGCTGGAAGCTCACTGAAAAGCCTGGCATGGGGGCGCTCAGAGGCAAAAGAAGATTTTTAGCAGACTTTAAATTGCTTGGGGACAGGGCCTAAGCATCTGCACTTCTAGATGTGTTCGAATCGTCCCCAAACTTACCTGAAACCTCAATGGCCACTAGCTGGCAGCCATATCTGGATTCTGGGCACTGTAACTGTGGCAAACATGTCATTTGGCCTTCCACAAACCAGAAATTGTGGATGGGGCATCCAGAGCTTGACTAGCTCTGGCGCTAGTGCAAGTGTACGTGTGGTGCACTTAAACCTACACCACATGTTGTTCATGTGGGGAATGCTCCCGCACAGTGGGAGCCATCTCTGGTAAATAAATGGCTCCTTCAAGTGCAGATGCTCTGTTTGGAAGCATTCCCCATGTGAACTACTGGGCCAAATGCAAAAAGGCCCTACCTTAGCTGCTGAAGTTTAACAAGAGCTCTGCTGTATGGGACCAATGGCCCATCAAATCTAATAAATCTGTTTTCACAATGAACAAACAGGTACTCTTGAGGGTATCAGCACAGGGGCACACCAGCAGCAAAGGCTCACTAGCAGCCTGTCTCTTCAGTTTTACCACCTCTAGAACTGGAAGCAATTCACAGGCATCGTGTCTTAACAGCTTGCTGAAATTTGTCTAATTCTCTTTGGAACCCGAAAAGCTAATTGCGATTATTGCTGCTTCGTGTGTTAACAAATTCCTTAATTGCATTGAAATGTATGCAAAAATGTTTCATTTTGTCTGTCTTCACTCTTCAACACTTCACTGGATAGACCCTAGCTCTCTATGCTCCAACATGCAGGACCCAAAAATCTGGGCTTTCTCTACTTGCTCTAGTGGGATAGCTGGAAACTACTCCCACATGGTGGATATGCCACTGCAGCACAGAGCCGCTTTTATCTCAGTTTAGATCTGTGCATGCTGGAGCATGTCCCGAGCATATAGCTGTAGAGCACTAAAAATGCTCTACAGCTATACCGGCTGCTAGCCCGGCTCTGTTCTGACTGCTTCTGGGTTTAAAATCCCCAAGCAATATCTTGTATGAATGTCCAAAACCTGGTGAATGTTAGCATTTATATCTGAAAGTTGACATTTACGGGTGTTTCCCCCAATCTCAGATTCTTCACTGCAAAATGGCATGTTTATGCTCCTTTAGGGAGCGGGAGAGAAGCTAGCATATTCTTACTTCTTATTGCTGCATGCCTGGAATAATATACAGGCTGGGAAAACAAGAGGCTTTGGTTCTGAGATGCTGGCTTGAAGCCTCTGGTGGGGAAATTTCTTTTCCAGCTCCAAATTCCTTCCAGTGCCACTGTTCAGAATATACAAACAACATTGTTATAACTAGGGTTCCAAGCTGCTGTTCTATTTTCACATCAGACAAAGAAACAGATGACTCTAATACCTGGCAAATCTTATGGGAGATGCCTGTCAGAATTCCACTCATGGATTAGTATTGAAAGCCCACAATCAAATGGCATGGCTACTGTATATTGATTGCGATGGCCACATAAGCAACGTGGATTAGATTCACGAAGGGAAATGAGATGACATTGTCATATGCTAAACAAAACTTGCTGTGTCCATCTAAAGATAAAATCGTGTCCTCATGTCACATATAGAAGCTGACCAAACTGGCACCTGACCTGTATTTCTACAGTCATGGTGACTCTTCTTGACTGCATTTGAGGGCTGAAAGTTAAGGCCGCATCCCCATGAGGGATGCCCAAGTCATCCGATCTCCTGCCACCACCTGCCAAAAGACAGTTAAGACTATATAATGGTACCACAGAGTTGTGGCCGACTCCTAGTTGATCGCATGGGCACCTCTCCGCAGTTTTCTTGGCAGAGATACAGAAGTGGTTTGCCATTACCTACTACTGGAGAGAGGCTGGGGATCAAACTGGCAACCCTCTACTTTCCAGGCAGTTTGCTCTACCACTGTGCTACATCCATGCCCAGACTCCGTGGGCACCTCCGTGCAGATTTCTTGGCAGGGATACAGAAGTGGTTTACCACTGGCTACTTCCGGTGAAAAGTTGGGGGTTGATCCAACAACGCTCTGCTCTCAAGGCTACCACTGAGCTACAGTCACTTCGGGAGCTGTGAACGCCCTTCAAAGGTGCAAAACCCTCCATGTACACTAAGCAGTTCACAGTCACACAATGAGCCTGACCCTCACGGTGAAACATGCTGTGTTTGTGCAAATAACTGCTGTTGGACATGGAGGGCAAGGACGGCCCCCTGGCACAGACACAGACATGTGATGCAGCCTCGGTGACAACTATGAAATCATCATGCCACTTACTGAGGCTGTGAGGGGGGACCACTATGACAGAGGGGCACAGGGCTTCAACCACCTGAGGTGACTGTCTTGGGACCTTTCATATTTATCTTTTGAACTGATCTAGGAGAGCCCTGTGAGTCTGGCTCTGTCTGCACAAGACGAAGACAGATCCAGATTAAGAGGCCCTTGATCCAACTCTACTGTAGAACCTTCATGATCTGGATCAGGGGCTGCTTTTCAGTGGCGCACCACAGCACATGGCAGAACATGGCCCCCTGCCACGCTCCAAGGCTAGGAACTATTGGGAAGAGGAGTCTGGGAAGCTTACGCGAGTTTTCATTTGTGTAGACGGTGCTGGTTCAACCCACGCCTCCACAAAATCTGGATTGGTAGGTCTGAATATTCTGAATCCACTGATCTGGATCTAATGCAGGCAAGTGCAGAAAGGGCTTTACTCTAATGGCAGAGCCTGTTCCGTTGGCTAACCCTGTTTTCATACTATTAGACACTCAAAAGATTTATTATTAAACCCTCAGTGAACCACCACAAAGAATACGTGATGTATCGTTGAAGTTTTATGTGAACCTATAAAACAAGGATTCAGATCGTCACTTGGCTGCGGAAACTTGCCGTGTGGACGAGTGTTATTCACCCTCCCTCATTCTATCTCACTTCACTGATTGAAAGTGAACTGAGGCTAAAGGGGAAGGTGAGAACCAAGTCTGCCACCCTGAGGCATTTAGAGGAAAAGACAAATTAACAAAATACTGTACTAGGGATGTGCACAAATGTTTTTTTTTTCATTTGATTCATATCTAATCAAATGTTTAAAAATTGGTGTTCTTTCAGATAGATCCCCTTTGAATGTGTCAGGGTTCTATTTGATATGAATGCATTCGTATGAATTTGTACGAATATCCGATACAATCGCAAACATATCCATACGTATCCGATAACGTATCCCATAACATATCCGCTCTGGAAGTGTCAGATCTGCCCTGAATCCACTTTGAATCTGCTCTCAAACCATGTCAAATTCACTCTGAATCCATTGCAGATGTGACTGGTGCAGCCGCCTTCCCACCTCCCCAGGTTCACGCATGTTCTGAAGCATTCCTACGAATGCGAATGTCAATATACGAATGTCATAACATTTGATTTCGTATAAGAATGTCCAAATTTGTATGAATATTGAATGTTACGGATATCTGTGCACATCCTTATACTGTACTGCTTACTAAGCTAGCACTCCAAAGCAATACTGGAATGTTATGTTTGAATATGAGGCTTAAAAATTCTGAATTGTTGTGTTTGAAATGCTTTAAGGTATATAATCCACAGAGAAATTTAGTTATATAAATGTAGTAAATAAAATAATTAACTACCTTCCCCCCTTTTTTTGTCCCCGTTTTTTACTCAATATGCCATTGTATTTTTGGCTACAGTGCTGGTGAATGAATGCAAACTCACACATTAGCAGGGCCAATGCATGTTTTCTTTCTGTTAAATAACTCAGTAACAAATGTGACTGATAACAAGGGATTTTTCTGTAGACTACAGGCCTTTCTGCATGGACCCTTAATCTGGAGTAAGGGTCCATGCAGAACACTTCTAGGCCAGATAGATCCACAGATTAATGTGGATGTATGAGGTCGTGCCCCCTTAGTCTTGCTTTGTCTGCACATGATGGAATGAGATCTGGATTAAGGAGGCCCTTAATCTGGATCTCTTGTGGACCTGCTTAATTGGGTCCAACGGAAGACTAAGAGCTCTGTGAGGAGGTGAGCAAATGACACACTTCCTTCATCCAGAACCACACAGGAGCTGATTTTCAGTGGTACACCATAGTGCGCTGCTGAGAAATATCCCCTCAAGGCTCAAAGGCTAGGAAGGAATGTATGTTCCTAGCCGTTGGGGATTTTGGGTAGGGGATCTATCCCATGTAAGTGCAGAAAAGGGTGGCTTTCATATTCTCCACGGGAAGTAACTTTCTTCCAAGCTAACTCCTTCACTTCCAGTATCCAAAAGTGAATTTCAAGTATTATTGATTAAATAATTTATTTATATCCTGCCTCTTTTCCAAAGAATTCAAGGCAATGCAAATTATTATACTGCCCGTCATTTTTCCTCACAACAATCCTGTGAGGGCCCTTAGGCTGAGGGAAACTCCAGCAGTGATCACACACCAGGGGAAAAAGCTTCTCTTGCTACGTTGGCTATGGTCAAACCTTCACTTTAAACCCTTTCCAGTCCATCTTCAGCTCTGACTGCTCACACCTTTTTCATTTCTATCCATTTTATTTGTGGATTTTCCATTCAGGAAGTCCAAATGGAGGGTGGAAAATCCACAAATAAAATGGATAGAAATGAAAAGGTATGAGGAAATGCAATCAGAAGATGGACCGAATAAAATTTAACGTGAAGGTGGCCCCAGGGTCATATCAAAACAGTATTTTAATCCACCTGTTTTTTGTAACATATGGTCGTTATAAACATTTCAGATTTCATGCTTTTTCATGTTTCCATTTGTACTTATTTTGGCAGTGGATTTACCTTCTGAAGGGTGCCTGAATCTACAATCGTCCCTCCGAAAATAAAGCTCTTCTTCAAGGACTTCTTTAACTCTCTTAGGTGGCTCCACATATACAAATTTCTTCCCTGTTTTAGATGACACAAATTTCTTTTAACAACAGAAACAAATCAATATTCTTCTTTAAAAATAGGATGCTGGCATGGCAACATCAAGAGTGCAAACAAAACATCTAAGAAAAATATTTTGGAAAAATCTTACTGAGTCAGTCATGTATTTTTACTTTAGTACAATTCTGGTCACCACAACTCAAAAAGGATATTGTGGAACTGGAAATGGTGCAGAAAAGGGCAACCAGAATGATTAAGGGGCTGGAACACCTCCCTTAGGAAATCAGGCTGCAACGTCTAGGCCTCTTCAGTCTAGAAAGACGACGTTTAAGAGGGGACCTGATTGAAGTATATAAAATCATGCATGGCGTAGAAAAGGTGGACAGAGAAAATTTCTTTTCTCTATCATGCACACTAGAACCAGGGGGCATCTATGAAGCTGATGGGCAGGAGTCAGATTAGACAAGGGAAGGATTTCTTCACCCAGAGGGTCATCAGTCTATGGAATTTGCTGCCACAAGAGGTGGTAACAGCTACCAGCCTAGATGGGAAGGGTTAGACAAATTTATGAATGACAGATGTATCAATGGCTACTAGAATGGATGCCTAAGTACATCTTACAGGCTGGGGGAATGGGCAGGGGAAATTTTGCTGGGATTTGAGAGCAGGAGGTTTGTCCTTGTCTCTGCTTGAGATGCCCATGAGCAATTGGTGGGCCACGGTGTGAGACAGGATGCTGGACTAGATGGGTTGTAGCCTGATCCAGCAGGCCTCCTCTTATGATCTTAGACACAGCTTGCTATCAAAAGGTGCTAAGAAATGCTCAATATAGGATTGTCTATGATCTGATAATGGACTTCTCCAGCCCTTTCCAGAGCATAAGGGGAAAGAAGTCAGAATGTTATCGATGCAAAGAGATACAATGAGTTACAATACTTCTCCAAATATAAGGTGTGTTTTAATTCTGCCTTTGATTCTGATCTCGACTCCTGATGCCTATATGGCCAGATCCGTACAGATTTCTTAGCAACAATGTGCTTAACTACTGTATCAGTCTTTTTTGGGGAGACTCCAGAGACTGAACTTGCAATTCTAGCTCTTTGCTTAAATTTGAGACCAACATGTGAAGGCCCCTTGCTAAATCCATCATCACTCTGTTTTCACAGGCTTTCAAGTTCCCATCTCTGTATCATCTCTGGCAATAGTGCCTGATGTCAAAATTTTAGGGGTGGGGTAGGGTCTGCATTTACCTGCAGCTTATTAGTGAGGCTGTTTACCTTATCCATCCAGGTCATAAGAGGACAAACTACGGAACAGCTGTGAATCAGGTGACTAAAGGGCTAGTCTAAAGCTTTTAAATAGCTCTTCTAAGTCAATGGCAAGACCCATATGACAATGGAACCTGTTGAGAAGCACAGTGAGAAGAGCCCTATGCTAGCAGTGTTCCTCATAAAGCAGCAGCATGCTGTTTACCAAACTGCCACCACTCCCATGGATGCAAACATTATAACCAGGGAACTTTTTCACCATAGCTTTGATGTTTCTGACCAGAACAGTTTTCACAAAACAAAGGAAATGACCCTGAAGTTAACTATTTCCTGTATTTAAAGGCCATCTGCAGGGATTACAGAGCAGATGAAGGTTTTGCCTTTGTCTTCTGCTTGAAGTCCAAGAGCCATTGGTGGGCCACTGTCTGAGACCAGAGGCCTATTTGCACTACAGCCTGTAGTGCATAATTCATCAACTTCTGGGGAAGAGCATCCACATATAGTGGAGGCTGTTACAGTCTCCAGGTACTCCCTGCCTTCCCAGAAGTTGACTAATTATGCACTAGGTGTAGAGTATGAAATCATGCCTGGCGGATACAGCGGTGAGTATCTGCACCTTTTCCAGTTCTTGAGATGATGCGCAAGTGCGCTGGCACCTCGGATGACCATAGATGCTGCTGTGCATGTGCAGAGCATCAGCATTGTCATAGTAATGGTGCTGACACACAGCTGCAGAAGGTACTGCAAACAAAATGGCGACGTCCTGAAGAAGAACGGCCCCAGGACTGGTCACAGCTGAGGCTCAGCAGGGCTTAGGCTGTAAGTCAACTTTGGGTGACTGCACTCCTTTTATGTTCTTATATTCTTAATCCCCTTGACACACTGCCAGATAAATCAAAAAAGGATTTTGAGTTTTAAAAGGTTGTAAATACATTCTGTTTTTAGCCCCTGCTGAATTTCTAGTATTGTCTCTCTGCTGGCACAAGAAAACTGAAAGACAAGAGGATTGTTTGATGATTAACAGCCTTCAACAGGCTCTTCTGGCCCACTGGAACCCAAGAGAAAGAACCAAGGTGTCAGTGGATCATTTGAACTGAGTCAACAGAGGACTTTCCCTTTCCGATCACTAGTTGTCCTTCTCAGCCATCCCTTATCCACCTCCATTTGCCTGCTTTCGAGTGAGTTAAAGCGACATCAGTCTTTTCTCGTGAAGTTTTGCATACTGGAGCATTCACTATCTTTACCTCTTCTGACAAAAGCAAATTAACTTGCACAGAAAATGGGACCATTTATGTTGACTGTTTTGAAATAGGTTTCTGCTCATGTGTGCTATGGCCCCGAAGCTGCAATCCTAACCTCATTTTCCGGGTGTAATCACCACTAAGCACAGTGAGATTCTTTTTGGAGCAGAGAAAATAATTATGGAGAAACCAAAAGATTGGAGAAGGCACATATCTTTATTGTGGCCTTTTCCCTCTCTTTCAGGTACTGTCATTTCTTTCAGTGTATTCTTTTTAAATTATGTTTTATACAGTTTTTACCATAGCTCACCCTGAGATCTTCAAGTACTGGATGGGATAGAAATACAAATAAATAAAAAATGTAATATTTAGACATCCTGTATAGGGTGAACCACCCTTTAAGATGAAAGTGTCATGTAAGAGACTGCATGAAATCTGCTATTAAAATTATGTGCCACTAACATAAAAGGCATTAAACAGGTAGAGGCCAAAATGAAGTGCTTCCTTCCACACAGATGTGTCTATTTTTTAAAGGAAAGCCCCTCCTGTTGGTTAAGTTATTCTTGGATATTTGGAAAGTAGCGCTTCAGGGGAGGGTCTCAGGTTGTAAAATGGACTCTCCCCTGAGACTGTTCCACAAAATTTCCTGTGTTTTTGGTTGAAATTTCTCTCTTTACCTAGTCTTTCCTCAGATCATCCTTCATTTTTGGAGGTTCTTCCTCGGTTCCTTATTGTTAATTCTAACTCTTATTGATCTTTTATTATCACTTGCTAACTACCTTGAGGCACAGGTTTAGGATGCATATAAGTTAAACAAACAATAAAATGCAACAGTCACATGTACACTTAATGCACAACATACTCAGCCCTGGAGAGAAATAAGTTGCTTATGGCAATTTCATTGTCAAGGGAAACAAACTCCTACGGGATGGGCAGAGGTCCCTAACGAGAGGTGACTTGGCTTTCCAGAATGATAATTCTTAATACACAGGCACTAATTGCTCCTTTCCGAAGCAACAAAAGACCTCTTCCCTGCCAAGAAGAGATGGACCCCCCCCGCCCCCCCCCCCCCCCGTGGAAAGAAAATTACTGGTCCCTTTGCTGACATGTTCCCTTGCTCTGAAGGTGGACTGAAGCTGGATTAAGCCTTAGGCCTGTCACCACAGCCTGTGTTTTTATCCAGCTTCAGTCCACTTTCAGAAGGAGAGGACCCATGGGCAAAGGGACAAGCTGTTTTCTTTAGGTGCTACCTGACTGAGGAAAAATACACCTTTGGCTTAGACAACCTGGGAAGAAAATGACCACCCCATTTTGCTGATGGGTTTCCTCACGCTGAAGGTGGACTGAAGCTGGATTGAAGCTTAGATGAGGATGGGAAACAAGACAGATGTTGATGGGAGAGGCATCTTGGCATCCTTCAGATGATGGGCAAAGTCACCTTGGGTGGAAAGGGCCAGCCATGAAAACAGTTTCTACTGGGAAAAGTGAGTGGGGGACCCTCTCCATATGGGGACTGATGCCCCTTTTTCTTCAGAAGAAGAAGAGTTGGCTTTTTTTACCCCGCTTTTCTCACCCATTTAAGGGGACTCAAGGCGGCTGACAAAGCTTCTGTTCTTCTCCCCACAACAGAACACTTTGTGAGGTAGAGCTCACAAAGAGAGCTGTGACTAGCCCAAGGTCACCCATCTGGCTTCATGTGACTAGCCCAAGGTCACCCATCTGGCTTCATGAGGGAGGACGGAATGGAACCCAGTATTCCCAGATAAGAGTCCGGCTCCCTAACCACTAGACCAAACTGGTAACTCCCAACCCCATCCCCGACATCTGCCTGGAGATTTCACTCCGCCAGCCACGAACTAGATCCAGTCCCCTCGCCTCGCCCCACCCGTCACACTCACAGGGCTGCTGTTGCTGCCCCCCTTCATTGTATTCCTCCGCATAAATCCGGGTGCCCGAGTCCCCGACTGTGGGCTCCAGCGGCTCCCCTGCCGCCGCTCTCATGCTTCGTTCGCCGCCGCCGCCGCCGCCGCCGCCGCCTCCTGTATCAATCAAACCGCACCCTGGCAAAGGGACGCGACGCACGGGTTGGTTGCCATAGAGAGCCTAAGGTTGGGCGGGAGAGGAGGGGTGAGCAGAGGTGGCGGCGGCAGCGGCAGAGAGAGCGGGCGCGCGTGCGGCGCGCAAGATTTCACCTCCCGGGGAGGGCGAGGCCACGCCCACAAGGAGCCCCAAGCAAGTTGAGGAGCTGCCGAGAGTGAGAGAAGGCCTGCCGCCGGGACTTTTTGGGTGTTGCTATGGTAACTCAGCCAAGCCTCGCGAAGATGCTGCTGTTGCTGCTATAGTCTGACCGTCGTCGTCGTGAGGGCGGTGGCGGCGGCTGCTGTCATCGGTCTTTTACAGTTGTCGCTGTGGTTGTTGTTATTAAAGCCTATTTATCGCCTTTAGAAATGAAAGAATAATAAAAAAGGCAGTTTACAAAAGGCACAATGAAAGGCTGTGCTCATACTTAAGGTTTAATCCGGTTTCAGTCCACTTTCAGAGCTAGAGAACACATCAGCAAAATGACAAACCGTTTTCTTTCAATGTTAAATAACTCAGAAAATCCACCTTTGGGGTAGATAATCTGGAAATGAAATTACTGGTCACTACATCTACATCTAAACTTGTTTAATCCAGCTTCAGCCCGCTTTCAGAATGAGAGAATACATCATCAGTGTGACAAGCTGTTTTCTTTCAGTGTTAAATAGCTCAGAAAATTCACCTTTGCGGTAGATAATCTGGAAAGAAAATTACTGGTCCCTTTGCTGATGTGTTCTCTCGCTCTGAAGGTGGACTGAAGCTGGATTAAACCTTAGGTCTGTGACCACAGCCAAACTTGCCAAAATACTCTCCTAAGGGTGTTTTTCCACTTAGCACTAGAGTACCCATTAAGGACCCATTGAGGACCCATTAAGGCTGGATTTTCTGAGATTAAGCTGGAAGAAATCAGCTTGTCACTTTACTGATGTGTCCTCTCATTCTGAAAGTGGACTGAAGCTGGATTAAAACAGGTGTGAATGCAGCCCCACTTTCCCATCTGTTCTAACACATAAAACTCCCAGAGGTGCAAGGTTGTCAGTGTCAGATAATATGGAAGCTCATCATCCAAGAGCCAGGTGAGCAGTGAAATAGCCAAGTATGGTAAAGGCATACAGGAGATATGTAATGCAATTATGACTTAGCTAAAGTGGAATGGTCACATGTATCTGTGGCAACCCCAGCATAGCCCCACTACATCAATGTGAAAACCCACTATAAACTATTTTGGAAAGCCCAGGTCTGATGGCAGGTTCTCCTCAAATAAGAACATTAGAAGCCCCCCGCTGGATCAGGCCACAGCCCATTGCGGTCCACCAATTGCTTTTGGGCATCCCAAGCAGAAGACAAAGGCAAAACCATCACCAAACATTTGTGGTGTGTTTTTGTGTCCGTTACACACTTTGGTGTGTTGCGACCATACATGACTTTCCAACTCTCCAATTTTCCCAAGATTTTTCTGTGTCGTTTTCCTAAATAAACCTTGCCAAATTCCAAGGTGTCTTATGCTCTGTGAAATATGGGTAGCTGTTTTTGGATGACTAAAATTCTCCCACTCCAAGTATATAAAATGTTAAGATAAATTATAAATTGGATGTAGGCATTTGCTATATATCCCAATTGGTTTTGAGGATTTTGATTTGGAATGTGGTGTCAGTCAACACACCCTAGGTTTTTGGTTTTTAACCAAGCATCCTAAGGTCAGCCAAACAGAGCCTAGAAAAGCCTTAAACTAGAAAATTATGTATAGCATTTAAAGTTTTCATACCAGTATTTAGTCAGACTCTTAGTATGATTTATGAACACATTTGAAGCATATTAAATGCAACAAAACAAGTGTAGCTATGCTAAGCTTATCCATTTTTGAATTTCCTTCCCATGAACCCAGCCACCACAGTATCCTTTGAACATTTAAGACAGCTTGGGTGATTTTATTTTTACAGGAGGAACTTACTGATATTGCAATGACCCAGGAATCTTACTTGCTTCTCTCACAAACCATGTATTTCCCCACCAAAGTCTCTACTTACTTGACTACACATCCAGTAGTATAATTGCTTTCAAATTGCGTTTCATTTTGAATTGTGAACAGAGGGGATCTGAGTCTCAATATAGATGGAAAATTGCTCAAAATTCAGTAAATGTATGTTGCATGTAAAAAGTATGTGGCTGCATTTTTGGAATATTGGTTGCAATGCATACTTTCTTGCCAAATAGGAAAATGCTTAAACTAGGCAGATGTGTATTTCAGTTCAGTATAAAGCAGCTTTGTATATTCATGTGCTATTAATTATACAGAACTGTGTACCATATAATGGCGCCATAATCTTTTACCAATCATAGCATATGTTCAGTCAGGAGGCTTTCACATCAAAAAATTGTAGGCTGACAATTTGCAATGCACTATATACCATTTTCCCGTAAGACAGATATCTACTGTCTTGAGAACTACACTTCTTTTACTTGAGATCATTGCCCTTGAGTCTGCAATGGAAGACCTGATCAAATTTCACTGTTAAATATTTTATTTTAAATAAGACTCACAGAAGAATTACAGTATACTGTATTCAAGTGTTACCTGTATGAAGTCCAGTTACATTCAGATTTACTTTCCTTGCAGTTTTCAAAATGTAATGAGTTATGTCACATTTTTTAAAAAAAGTCTTTTAAACGACCTTAGATAGCATTTGTATTTGCTGTTTCAAACAACAACAAATACTCCAGTTCTCTTCTTGGTCCCAATACACGTAGCGCTTTACAGTTTCAGTAACAGAAGAATCTTTTCTAATTAGCACTGCCTGAAGTCAGATTTCCATTCCTTTGACTACACATTTAAATTGACCTGGAACCTCTTTTAACTAATTATGGCTCCCAGTTGTAGAATCTTGGGAACTCCGCTTCTAACATAAGGCTAGTAATCTTTCTGAAGCTGCCTTAGCCTTCTGAAATTATAATTCTCCAAGTTACTTTGGGAGAAGCTGTAACAAGAGCAGCACATTGGCACAATGAGTGTGATGGGTAGAAGGCAAAGTTATTTCCTCCCTTTGATCTCCTAAAGCAGCTTTTTGATTTGTTGCAGATCAAATGCAAAAGACAGAGATCAAGGAGAGAATTAATCAGAGCCTCCCAACTCACTGAATTGTCCTGTGAGTCACAGCTAAGAGTTAAACTGGTTTCCTAGTGGTTTAAATCTGCAGTGATCTTAAGGCGGTATCATCATACTCCTTCAGCTGGTACACCAACACTCAAACGGGCTTAAATTGTAAAATCCTGAAGCACTTAGAACAGCAAAATGTGCAGCCTAATGCTGAATAGTTCATTCAGAAATGATGTCCTATCAGTCTGAATAGCACTTATTCACTAGTAAATTTACTCACAAAATGTTTTACTCTACTTAATGAAGCAAGGCTAGCATATTAATATGAACGGTAACTGAGTCATAAGATCTGCTGGTGCAAATAGGATCATTTAAGGATCAACTCAAGCACTTTAAGGGAGGATCACTCACTCTAACATTTGAGCGCTTGATCTTCAGCCAGGCTTTCTTGCTTGTAAGTTCTAAGGACAAAGGTTTCTAATTACACTACTAAGGACTGTAGATTTCATTATACTAAGCTCTCTTTTTATTCCAAAGTTCAGTATAGTTTAGCCAACAGTTTGGGTTTGTAGCCTTCAGGTCACTTATTCAGGAACAGCCTCAGTGAATCAAAGGATGGATTCTGCAGTGAGAAGGTACTAATCCACCAAAGCAAGCCCCAAAAAATGAAGTCCCACATCTGATTTAACTTTGGGCTGGTTCACACAAGACACTCAAAAGTAGCAAACAGAGCAGATGTTACATGAGCCTACAGAAGCTAAGATTGCTCCTGCTAGATGGAGTTCCACAACCTGCAAATTCTTCAAATACACTGCACAGAAATACATATGTATGTCATTTCATACATTACATATTGACCTTGTACATGCAAATAAATTTGTACCAAATTTCCATCTAGTATAAGCTGACGATTTAACCATTGCAAGCCACATTCAGAATAATATACCAGTTCAGTGGGAATCAGATACAGACGACACACCGTATGTAGATTTTCTTCAAGCGTGAGGATATTTAAATACCATGCGAGCCAGCCTCATACGTCTTCAGGCCTGGTAACTGAAAATATGTGACTACAGGCTGTTTTTTTGTACAATTCAGGAATTACACTTTGTATATTATGACAATGTATCAAAGGAAGCAAGTATATAACTTAGGATACTATCATGCCCAGAGTATCCCAGTACCTGCATCTTTGGATTAATTCAGCTGTAATGGTCTGTGTTCCTGGAATTAATATGAAAGAAGCTACCGCTGAATGCCAATATGTGAAAAAATATACAGGAATTCTATGTAACATTCAAGAAAATACACCATGAATGGGATCTAGAGTCCTTCTCAGGAATCCAGTAAAGAACAGCATCCCAGCATACCATTTCCACATACAGACTCATTCATGCTATCAGTTTAAAAATCTCAGAATACAAAATATGTTTCAAAGGAAGGCAGATAAAAACAGACAAAACCATATTGCACTAGATACCGGCATTTACCTTTGTAACGTGACTGTCACACTGCATTATTAGTTTCAGGATAGCTGAATTTAACAGCCACAATAATATTGGCAGCTGCTATTTGAGTAATCCAACCCGCCCCCCCCCCCCCGGTTCCTTTTTGTTGAAGCAGTATTGTCTTCTTCAATTGTTTTCAAGGGAAGACTTAGCAAACATTTCTAATAATGTATTTCCTGCCACCCTACCTCTTTTTTTTTGGAACATGCCAATGATTTCTGGGAACACTTGTCACATGAATTAGTGAATATGGGGCAAATTCGCACTTCCCTTCCAGGGTATGGGAAGGTGAACTTGCCCATGCATGTACTAGCATTTGCACTGTGTGGCATGTCAGGTGACCTTCCCAGCACCATAGAGGTGTGTTAGGCCTTGCTGGAGCTGGGAAAGGTCAAGGTAAGTGTACATGTAGAGCACTTCATCGTGCTCTATATGTAGTCACCGTGCAGTGTGCTCCTGCATAAAAAGAGCCCTTTCTGATTCAGAAACGGCTCCTTCAAGTGCAGATGCTCCATCCTAGGGCGCACTGCATGGTGACCAGTGGCCCAAGTGCGGAAAGGCCCATGGAAACAAATCTGAGATACTTAAGATCCCTTCAATGTTTTTCAAGTAAAATGTTTCCAAAGTTGAGGGAACGCCATTTGTGTTATAAAAATAATGACATTGTAAGAATATGAGACATTAGATCAGCATCTCATAGAGTAAAGCTATATTAAGAGGTGGGATTGAAAGCACCAACTTTGAGTGCAGGTATAAAGTGTAATTCTTACAAAGGCGCTGGGGCGATATTCTACACAAAAACGTTCATCACTCCTAAGAATCCGAGACAGAGTTTGTGCTATTTTCAACAATTTCAAACAAATAGTGATATATATCAGTCCTTCGAGCGATGTCATATGCTGTTTCGTCCAAGTTGTTTTTGAGATTTGGCCTTAAGTAGCGATGCATGAGCAACAGCTCAAGAGTTTCCTTGCTCTCTCTGTTTCCGGCCGCCAGATGCAGTGGGGTCAGCAGGCCATTGGTCTGAGCATTGATATCTGCACCATGCTGAAGTAAGAATGATGCTATTTTTGTGTTGTTCCACTTGCAGGCACTGTGCAGCGGGGTCCAACTATCCACGGTCAACGCGTGAACGTTGGCCCCACGTGCAATCAGCTCGCGAACCACTTCCAAGTGTCCACTGTAGGCAGCGCGGTGAAGGGGTGTATATCGATCTTCATCCTGGACATTTACCAGAGTTGGGTTTTGAGACAAGAGTCTTTGCACGGTGTTAAGCTATAGGAAGGAGAAAAAAGACAAAATGATTGTCATGACTACCAATCATGACCTTCGTCGACAGGGCAACATAGAAATATAAATCATCTAATGCATTACTTTCACGGCAACTATAGTAGAGTGATCTAGTTTGGTCTCGTGGTTCAAGAGGCAACCTCATATCATGTAGTCCTCAGGTTTGAGTCTGCACTCCTCCATGAAGCCAGCTGGGTGACCTTGGGCTAACCACAGCTCTCTTTCTGAGCTCTCACAGCCCCACCTACCCAACAGGGTGTATGTTGTGGGGAGACGAAAAGTAGGTTTGTCAGATGCTTTGAGTCACCTCAGGGGTGAGAAAAGCAGGATATAAAAGCCAACTCTTCTTCAGTGAATAATTGCTCTATTTAACCAGGGAAGATTCAACTTTGCAAAGCTACATCTTGCTGACTCCTGAGGAGGTTGTAGACTGTTAGACAATATCCTGGCTTAACTAGTTCATTTATTATGTTTATGCAACATGCTTGCTGCAAGGAGTCCAAAGCGTGAGACCTTCCTGCTCCTTCTAACTCCCACAACTATCTTATGATAAAAGCCGAGAGATACAATGATGGACCCAGAGATGGACCCAAGACTGTGTACCAATCAGCTCACTATTCTCCATAATGTAAGACTTACTATAGGATTGGAACAAACAAAGCTAAATCAAACCCCCAAATAAGACTTATTTTTTTAAAAAAATGTTCTTAACCTCTGTGCAAACCCTTTGCTTCTATCAACTCCCACTTCAAACAATAGTGTTTTATGTAACATGGGAAATGCCACAGTGGGCTACGTTCAGATGAGCATTTCAGCTTTCAACAATAGCAATTTGTGAAGCTGGGAACAAATGTCAGGGCTCCCTCCCTCTGTTTCAGATTTAGTAAGAATATTTTGCCTGTGTTAAGCCACATTCCTCTTACATCTCCAGCCAAGGAACTCTGATTTGATGGCTGCCTGAATATAATGGAAAAACATGGCTTAATAAAACTGATCCAAGGTCAAATGCCAGAACATGATGAAAGAAGGGGTGATACAAAGAAGAGTTGGCTTTTCTACACTTTTCTCACCCACTTAAGGGGACTCAAAGTGACTGACAAAGCTTCCTATTCTTCTCCCCTCAACAGAACCCCCTGTGAGGTAGGTGGGGCTGTGAGAGCTCAGAAGAGAGCTGGGACTAGCCCAAGGTCACCCAGATGGCTTTGTGGGGGAGGGTGGAATCAAGCCGGTATTCCCAGATAAAGAGTCCGGCTCCCTAACCACTAGACCAAACCACTGGACCAAAGGGGCAGTGTTAAGATCTCAACTGCATTTCCAGCTTTCAAAATCACACTTCATGATGTTTAGAATGATTGCCCAAACCTGGCATGGACAATTTCATTTCTCCTACCTACCCTTAATTATAAATATCCTCAACTAGAATCATAGAGTTGGAAGGGCCATTGAGTCCAACCCCCTGCTCAATGCAGGATTTCCTAAGAAATCACTTACCCGATTTTTTTCAGCTGCCCAAAGCAAAAGCTTATCTGGGTTATTTTCCAGCTTTTTCTCTTGAGCCTGAAACCATTCCTCTGTTTTTTCTTCCTGATCTTCCTCATCAGATTCTCCGGACCAAAGACTCTGTGTTCCTGTAGGAATCAGATGCCGATGGGTTTCCAGTAATTCAAGCTGGTTAAAACTCTCAGGGAAGTCTTTGTAGTCTTTCGTCTCCTCTTCAGTGTTTTTCTCAGCAAGCGTGTGACTTTCATTCATTTTGAACACTTGAGCAGTCAGCTACCAATTATTATCAGCAAAGTATTTTCTGTCCTAGATAATTTCATTGCCCATCAGCAGTGTTTGTGAATACATAAGAACTGTTGATAAAAGCAATTGATAGGAAAGGTAGGGACATCATGAAAACCTTTAGGGAAAAATAAAATTAAGAACAGGTTAACAGAAGTACCAGGACAAAAGAGGTCCTGCCCATTTTGCAGCAGTCTGCAAGTAATTTTGGCAGTACAGTACAGAATTCTAAGCTAACCCCAGAACCTTCGGTTTTTAGCTTTGGTTTGTATCACAACCATATATTTCCTTCAGTTTATTCTTCTTTTATTGCTATCACTGCTGTAAATATACTTTAATACCACAAACCTTAGAGCCAATAAATTAATCTCAAAAGAATATATGGTTGAAGTAGCTCAGAATATGTATAATACAAAACATCTTTCAATAACCGTGGCCGCCCCTATCTCACAGTCAAATCCATGGAACATAAACTGTCTCATTACAGATGATGTATAGGCCTTCAGAAGCAAGAATTCTTCTTTCACTAAACCAAATCTCAGTGAAACTGGAGGCAGAAGACTCCTGTTTCCCTTCTCAACATAGCCAAAAGAGATTGAAACAATATGAAATTAAAAGATAAAGGGAAAATGGATGTTTATCCCATAAACCTAAATCATGCCATTTAAACCACATGTCTCTTTCCAAAAAATGTATCACTCTTAATTGTTAAATACTACTACTGAGCACATACAAAATGAATCAAAACAGCAAGATAATTCATAAGATTTACTCAGGGACCTTTTTAAAAAGATCTTTGAACATATTTCCTCAGCTTAAAAATCAAAAGCTTCTAATTCTAGAAAGAGTAAGATTTTGCCAGAATCAACAATACTTCTTGTAAAATTATCCAGCAGATAATTTTGTGGAAATTACAATAGAAAGTCGCCCAAAGAAATGAACAATTTCCAAAAGCCCATCTCACATGCAGGGTCTGTAAAGGTGTCAGCGGAAAACAATATGGTACCCAAGAGTAGACACCATGATGTTCTTCAACTACTGATGGATTAATGTACCCACTGATGCAGTGCCATTGTCAGGCTGAGAGGAGCAGGAGTTCATCATCTGGAAGGTGTTGTAATACCTACCTCTGATATTGTAGATTACTGTCGTAGCAAGTCCGGGGTTCAAAGCCATAAGCTTCTCAGCACTGGACGGAACTTCTTAGACTGTCAAGTCCAGCCTGCCAAGGCCTGTTTTTGTCATGTACAGGCTTGGCAGAGGGAAGGCCTGGGAATACCAACATCGCAAAGGGCAGCATGACTGTGAAGCCCATGCAGCCTTGCAAGTGGAAGCCAGGAGAAGAGCAGAGTACTACCTGCAAACACCTACTGCACTCCCTTCACAGATGGCTGAGCTTGTAGGATGTTGGGCCTTGTGACCCCCTCCCCACACTTTGGCCACTTCCCGTGCTGTGAGCAGCACACACACATATTCATTCTGCATCCCTACTGTAACTAAATAACAGTCCCTGTGTAGTTGGAAGCCTAAATTTTTCAGATGCCATTGGTCACCACCCATGCACGATGGACAGAACAATACTGTCTGTATGCAGAAAGTCCCAGCTTCACTGGCCCACATCTTAAGGAGAGACTGGAAAGATCACCAGCTAAAACACCAGACTACCGCTGACAATCACTATAAATTAAGCTTAGAAAATGTTTGGCTTGGGTCAAATCTCCCCCATCAATTTTGCCTGCAAACCTACTCCAGAGCCCCAATGTGGTGCAAACTGCTTTCCTTCCTGGTTATCAGCTGGGTTATTTAATGAACACTCTTGATTTAATGTGCATCACTAAGGGTGTTTTTCCACTGTCACTACAAGTACCCATTAAGTACCCATTAATGGGTACATAATGGCATTTTTGTATCCATTAATGGGTACTTGTAGTGACAGTGGAAAAACACCCTAAATCTATGTTCTAATTGCTAGTAGTTTACATAACGGCCACACCCAGTTTCTGCTAGTTCAATACTGGTGTGCTGGGCTAAATTAAAAGCAAAGACATTTATGAAGACAAAATATGAAGCTTAAGGAACCACCAGCCTAACCTTAGCAGAAGAAAGTATCCCCTTATTTCCCTTAGCTTGTCTATGATATCAGCTACTTCATCTCCATACATATTTTAGGGGGATGCTTTGCATTGAGAAGGTCCAACATATAATAAGCTGAAAAATGCTTTTTCAAAGCTCTGGTGAATCAATTTTACCTAATGAGGATAATGCTGAGAGGGATTAGCCAACTGGCCTACAAGGCAACTTGGCATCTTGCCTGTTTGAGGGCTAACTCCTATCCAGTGCAGGGGGAGACTCATGGAAAGGGCCGAACTGGCACCCACCCTTCTTAAACTCATGAGGGGCTTCTTTCAACCAAAAATGAATCAGCTAATGCAGTCAGATAAAATGGGAGATGGGATCCATTTACCTTTAATGTTCCAACCAGAAATTTCAGACTAAGGATTTCAGCAAGTAAAACCTCCTGAAGCTGTCTTTTCTGTTTCACAGCTGGCCACGCTAAATTATACCTCAGATCTGTGTACAGATTTAAAATAAATATTAGATGAAGTCTTCATCCAAAGTCCAAAAAACACTGACTATTCTTCTCACCTCCTTCATGCTGGTTTTCCTACAGGTACCTTGCTGGCTGCAACAAAAAGAGGTTGCTAGACTAAACGGACTATTAAGTCTGAAACAGCTCGGCTTCTTTTGTACTCTTAAACATTTTAAACCAAAACCTTATTACTATTGCTTTGAGATAATTCCTGCATGGTGCAGGAGGCTGCACTCATTACCTTAAATAGCCCTTCCCTTCCATCCCTATATAATTCTGTACGATTGCATGAGGGGGTGAAGAAGCATCTTGATATATAGATATATATAGATACCTCCATCCAAGCTCTCCAACAAGTGTGCTCAAGTTGCAGCCTTTCCGAAAGAAGCAGAAGCAATAGCAGCCCAAGGCTGTGGTCACCCTTAAGGTTTAATTCAGCAGGAGGCTGTACTGGACTTGATGCCTTTGAGGTGTGGGCTATAAGTTATGTTAGGTTGTGTTTTATGGGTGATAGTATATGCAATGGTTGAAATGTTTGTGTGTGTGTGTTTATTGTTGAGTTATTTAAATTTTAAAAAAAGGTTGAATCCAGCTTCAGTTCACTTTCAAAGAGAGAGAATACATCAGCAAAGGGACAAGCTGTTTTCTTTCAGTGTTAAATAACTCAGAAAATCCCCCCTTAGGGACAGATAACGTGGAAAGAGAAATCACTGGCCACTTTGCTGATGTGGTTCTCTTGTTCTGGAAGTGGACTGGAGCTGGATTCAACCTTAGGTGTGACCACGGCCCAAGTCACCTTGGCACTGGCATTTCTGCCCCATCCCCTATAAACTATTTGCTCTTACCTGGGGATAAATCCCATTAGACTCAGTGGGGCTCTCCTCCTCCTTCAGCCGGTCTGTGAGGTGTCTTTTGGGGGGCTTGTGCCTTTCTTCAGCATCAGACCTTCAAAGGGGACGCAGAAACAGAACAAAAATAAGCTTCTTTCCCCGCCAGCAACCAGCAGCGCCCGAAAGGAAGAAGAGCTGGCTTTTCTACCCTGCTTTTCTCACCCACTGAAGGGGACTCAAAGCAGCTGACGAATCTTCTGTTCTTCTCCCCACAACAGAACACCCTTTGAGATAGGTGGGGCTGTGAGGGCTCGGAAGAGAGCTGTGACTAGCGCAAGGTCACCCAGCTGGCTTCGTGGAGGAGGGTGGAATCGAACCCAGTATTCCCAGATAACAGGCTCCCTAACCACTAGACCAAACTGGCCTAGGGGGAAAAGGCTCCCAGGCAACGGACTCCAATAATATCCTCCCTCGAGAGTCTCCGGGCAGCTCGTTGAGGACAAAGCCGCCTACCAGTATCCCCTCTCCTCCTCCTGCCTTCATTCACAGGGAAGAGCGAGAGTGAGTGACCAGACCAACCCGGCAGCCTCGCCTCCAAACGCCCGCCCGACTTCCCTGGAGCCCAGGCGACTTCCGGCCTTCTCCAGCCTCCTCCCCCCTCCCTCTCCGTGCCGGCCGATCGATCGGCCGGCGGCCGCCCTCACGCGGCTGCGCAATAGGAACTGGCTGCAGTTTTGGCGGCGGTGCGGTGGGGGTAAGTCGGCGCCTAAGAGGCGGCTCGTCTGAGACCCTTGGAATCCTGGGAAAGTCGAAACGAACGGGTTTGGCGTCGGCGGCGGGATTTGGGTGGTGTTCTCGCGAGAGGTCGGTCGGGTTGCCGGGTAGTGGTCCATGGGGAAGTAAAAGAAGAGAAGAGGAGGAGGAGGAAGAGGAAGAAGAAGACAAGGAGGGGCAAGGTGTGTTGTGGCGCCTTTCTGGGGCAGGTAGCAGGTCTTTCCTGGGCCAGGACGGAGGGAAGCGTGTTCGAGACGCCGCTTGGGTGGAAGCTTCAGAACCCTCCTGGAGCCAGTTTATCTGTGAATAACGGGTTCGATTCCGTCCTCCCCCATGAAGGCACCTGGGTGACCTTGGGCTAGTCACACCTCTCTTCTGAGCTCTCACAGCCCCGCCTCCCTCACAGGGTGTTCTGTTGTGGGGAGAAGAACAGAAGCTTTGTCGGCCGCTTTGAGTCCCCTTAAATGGGTGAATAAAGCGGGGTAGAAAAGCCAACTCTTCTTCCTCCATGAAGACAGCTGGGTGGCCTTGGGCTAGTCACAGCTCTCTTCTGAACTCTCACAACCCCGCCTCCCTCACAGAGTGTTCTGTTGTGGGGAGAAGAACAGAAGGCTGGCAAACTTTAAATTTAAGTAAATAAAATTTGGCTATGAGATTGCCATACTAATATTTTTCTTGTTTGAATGTTGCTTTTAGGTCTTAATTCTTCCTTTTGACCTGATAGTGCGACTGACTGTCTTTGGGAGACATTTTGTGGATTTTCAAAGCTAGTGGTTGAAGGGACGAGTCCTGGCAATTCCATGTGAGTCTCCATCACCCTGATATTTTGCCTTCATTTTGGACTAAGGTTTCAGAAGCTGGAAACAGCTTCTAGACAAGGTTTTGTGTCACTGTCACAGTCTTGCTATTGAGCTTATAACTGATGAGAGGAGTAGTTGCTTTAAAAGAGTTGAGGAAAACTGAATACAGGCATACCCCTGTATCCATAGGGGATAGGTTTGGGTTCCTACTGCAGTTACAGGAAACTCTGGAAATTTGAAACACTGGGAAATCTTGTGGGATTTCCCATGATTCCCAGGAAATCATGCAGGATTTCCCAGGGATTATGGGAAATTGCCCAAGATTTTGTGCTATTTCCAACTGCACCAGGCCTCTGGGAAGCGTCAGGGGTGGGGAGAGGCTGATCCAGTTGACCGTGGATAAGTGAAACCACAGTCAACCAGATTAGTGGATAAGGGGGCATGCCTGTACTGTATAAGTGAGGCTACGAAAAACCTTGCGCTTTGATATCCTCTATGCTGGACCTCCTCCCTGTGCTGAAAATAACTGTACAAAGCTGTGAAAATTAGTTACTTTGGTTTATGTCAGTGATGGCGACTCTATGATACAGGTGACACGCCAAGCCCTGGCCACATTCTTGCCAGTCGGTATCTTGTAGGCTTCAGGCTATTATTAATTGGGGGGATTGGGGGAGTATTACCTACATTTCTAAAAGGGGCTATTATTGATGGAGGGGGAGTGCATTTAAGGGACTATTTTTCAGTTTGGGGGTATTTTTCTATAAGGGGCTATTATTGATGGAGGAATATATTTCTATAAGGGGCTATTTTCAGTGAGGGGAGGAATATATTCTTATAAGGGGCGATTATCCTTTGGAGGAGGGTATATTTCTATAAAGGGCTATTAGGGCTATTATGATGTGATTTTTCCTGGACTGCGGTCCATAATTATGGATTCATTTTTGCAGATGGGTTACAGACACATAATTTTCCATGTGGACCTGGACACATCTGTTGTTTTTTGCAGATGGCTGTCTGTGCCTTTTTGGGTCCTCACACTAATGGTTCTATTTATTTATTGTCGCAGCCCTGTGATGGAGAACCTAAAAAAAACGCTATATTAAAAAAAAAGTTTTTTTTTACTAGAGCTACAAATACCACAAAATTATGGACATGGCGTCTGAGTTAAGCTAGGTTTTTGTTGTTGTTTTTTTGCAAATTTTGATACACCGAGCTCAAAAGGTTTGCCATCACTGTTTTCTTGTGAACTTTTCATTACTGAGTTGTGCAGTAGGCTGACTGTGTTGCGCTGCACTGAACTCTGCTTGCTTCTTGCTTTTAATCAGTGGATGCTAAAGATTGACAACTAATTTGCTTTGGCTGTAACTGAAGGGTTACAGAACTAACTAGTGACGGTGTGTTATCTTTTCCCTATTGATTTTTAGGGATGAAGAAGAGAAAGACACATTTAAAATTTTGGTTGCTACCGATATCCACCTTGGGTACATGGAGAAGGATGCTGCACGTGGAAATGATACGTTTGTAACTTTTGGTGAAATCTTGAAACTTGCTCAAGACAATGAGGCAAGCCAGTTTATGACAGGGTTAGATCAAATATTAAGAGTGTCTTTTCAAAGTCTATAGTATAATAGCTATTTACAGGATTATGTTTTATATATTGTAGAAGAACTGTGAAGAAAGATCAAAGTAGTAATGAAAGATGGTGCAGACTGTATTACTGTTTTTATGAGATGCAGCAATAAGGAAAATATTTATAACTTGCTGACTGTAAGGTAGTGGCACTAGGAACGTCCACAAATATTTGTAACATTCATTATTCTCATGAATTCGGACATTTGTATACAAATCGAATGTCCAAACACTTGTACTTTAGTATTTGTATGAATATGAATATTTTGAGTTATTTGTACTAATAATTTGGACATTCATATGTGTACATATTCGTACGCATCCTGTGTGTATTCATCTGGATACATATGGGATGAAAATGGGATGCATACAGATGCATATGAGATTTGTATCATTGGATATGTATAGATGCTAATATATTTGTATTGGTTCAGTGTCCAGACATTCATTTTTCTTTATTCATACGAATGCTGATTTTCGAGTATTCAATTCGTTACGAATCAAATGTTGAAAATTGCATTTGTGCATACCCAAAGTAGCAAGTTACAGATGGTTTAATGTTGAGACAGTCTACAACTGTCTGAGAATAATGAGTACACTTATTTTGTTATGTAAAGTTTAGTGTGGCAAGCAGTTTAGGATATTTTTTCAGAGTACCGTATTTCTGTCTTATTTTATAATGTCCATCAGTGTTTCCAAACTTTTGACAAATATGTACCCCTTCTATAATTTTCGTAATGCTGAGTACCCCTCATAAAAAACATTAGGGATAAAAACTGTATTTTATAAAAGTAATCAAAATCAGTGGAACTTACTAAAGCACGATAACAGGTGCCCGGAACTAACTATTAAAGAAGTAAGTTGTCTCTGTAATGAAGTGCAGTATATTCATGCCGTGTCACGCCTCACAAGACCGTTGGATAATATTGCAATTCTCCGGCATTTAAACAGCTCTGCGGCTCAACGTCAACTGTTAATGTTCCCGCAGTTTAAAAATGGCTGAACCTGAGCTGCGCGAAGGATGCGCAGAAGTTCCCGCCATAATGGGTTGCTATACGATGTACGATGGCCCCAGTTCCCGTGTAAAAACTGCGATATGTGCCTGTTTCTTTCCTTGTTCTGTGGGCGCAGCTAAGCATGGTGCAGTGGATATTCCCACGTGATCCCCACCAAACTCTTCCCGTACCCCTGGGGGTACGCGTACCACACTTTGGGAAACACTGGTGTACATCAAAAGTGGGAAGCCCCACCCTACTTTCTGGTGCCTTCTTCAGATGCTCCATTCAATAACCTTGAGCAGATGCATTATTTCTTCCCTTGTTAGCTCATTGAAATAGGAGGAAAAGGGAAAGGGAAGCAAATAATGAAAAGACAAAAACTGGTTCTACGCATTTTGCCTCAGACATTACTGGGTGTCATTCTTGCCACCTTCTGGAATATTGCACCTAAAATTAATTTCGAAGGAATACAGCTGTCACCATAAAAAGGATGTCCATCGTTGTTCTGTACTGAGGACTCCACTAAAAGGTTTTAAAGAGGCATCTGATACTGAGAAGTTATGTTAATTGTAAACGTTTAATTTTGTTTGCTTTTTGGTTGTTCAGAAGTCAGTCTAAAGAATGTGAATGTGAATGGAAACATGATGGTGAAAGAACAATGTAAAGAACTTGTCTTGCTTTTTTATAGGTGGACTTTATTTTATTAGGTGGTGATTTATTCCATGAAAACAAACCATCCAGGAAAACTTTGCACACTTGCTTAGAATTATTAAGGAAGTACTGTATGGGTGATCGACCTGTGCAGTTTGAAGTTCTCAGTGACCAAGCAGTTAATTTTAGATTTAGCAAGTAAGTATCCTTTATTGCAAAATTGGCTGCAAATTGGGAAGATGAGGGGAGAAATGGTGGGTTGGGGTTGAACTTGACCTGGAGACTATCTCTGCAGTTTTCTTGGCAATGATCTGGAAATAGTTTACCATTTCCTTCTCTCAGGGATTTGAACCTGGTACTTTGAGCGTGTGAAGCAGATGTGATCTCACTGAGTTACAGCCACCCCCAAGTTTCAGTTACTCATGGATATTTTAAATGTTGTATAAAGTATAAAGATTTTAGGTTTTGGGATAAAAATGCATATAGCATTCAACAGTAATAGAGGGTTTTTGCTTTGCTGTCTTCTTCAGGTTTCCGTGGGTGAACTACCAGGATGGAAATCTCAACATTTCCATTCCAGTTTTTAGTATTCATGGCAACCATGATGATCCCACAGGGGTAAGAATTTTAAAGAAGGGAAAAGGACCACTGGGTTATATTCATTATCTGATACTTTGATAAGTCTTAAGGAGACTATTTGGGCAGCCTTTTCTAACATATTGGGCTCTGCACCAATGCCTGAAGCTGCTCTCTGACATCAGAAGGACACTTCTACCCTATTTTAATGTCTTGTGACCAGTAGACCGGGGGATTAGTAGGGTCTGGGTTCAAATTTCCACTCAGTTGCAGCTCCTTGGATGATCTTGGGCTAGTAATTGCCTTACAAGCTCATCTATAGGGGCATTATAAAATGGAGGGGAAGAACATAATATGCACAGTCTTGAAAGAAAGGTGAGGTTTATATGTCATAAATAAATATACTTGAGTTTTGTTCTTTCTCCCTGTATCTTACAGGCAGATGCTCTTTGTGCTTTGGATATTTTAAGTTGTGCTGGGCTTCTGAACCATTTTGGACGTTCGCCCACTGTAGAGAAAATAGACATTACTCCTATATTGCTACAGAAAGGCAATTCAAAACTGGCTCTTTATGGTTTAGGTATGTGTGTGCGTGTGATTGTTGTTTTTCTTTTGTGAACTATGTGACCAACACCTTTGGGAGAGATGCCTCTTAGTGTACCATGGTATTTAGGAAGGTCAAGGCTCACACCTATGTTTTGCCATCCAAAATGCCACCTAAGCATGTATTATCTGTTCCCTGCCACTAGAAAAAGAAGGGTTGGCTTTTCTACACTGCTTTTCTCACCCATTTAAGGGGACTCAAACCGGCTGAGAAAGCTTTTCTATTCTTCTCCCCACAACAGAACACCCTGTGAGATAGGTGGGGCTGTGAGAGCTCAGAAGAGAACTGTGACTAGCCCAAGGCCACCCTGCTGGCTTCATGAGGGAGGGCGGAATCGAACCTGGAATTCCCAGATAGAGTCCGGCTCCCTAACCACTAGACCAAACTGTAGTATAGCCCTACAGAGATTATTCAGGGTAGAAATATGACACCAAGTTTATGCTTTTATTTCCTATTAAGAATGTAAAATGCTCACAGAATGAAAATTCATCCTAAGATACAAACCTAATTCTGCAATGATGATTTTACTATTATCATTAAAATCAGCCTGTATTAAGCGTGATAAATCAGCAAAATCTCTGAAAATGAAGCATTTTCTTCATGCGTCTCCCAACGCACAAGCTTACAAATATAAAATTCCCTTTAACCCACGTCATAAGGCTGAGCAAGAACAGTAAGATTTCTCCCAATAGAAAAGTCTTCAGGATTCTCCAAAGGATGCACAAGAATTCTTTGAATTCTCTAGCTACATTTTCTTTCTTCAGAAAGCATGAGGAAGTGCTGTCTCTTTCAGAATCCTGGCATTTCACCGAAACATAAGGTGCCAGGCTTGGTCAAGGCCTTTTGGCACAGCTGCAGAGCTCACTCTGTCATCCTTCTGTTTTGTTTTGTGTTTGTTTTCCATGCACACAATAAACTCCCTGAATTTGAATCTGGGGCTGTATCAAGGGATCCCCACCAGATGCCTATCTCTCTCTCTCTCTCTGTCTCTCTCTCTCTCTCTCTCTCCACCAGAAGCCTAGTTTTCCAAAAACATGATGGGACAATGAATATTCAAATACACCCGGAACTTAATTTCCTCAATATTTTCCTTTGCCAGCCTGCCATCAATTTGCTTCACTGTTCTGCTTCATTCTTTAAGGATGTGCGTGAATTTAATATTGCCCGATACGCTTTGCATCAGACCTCAGCCAGGCATGCCGTATTTGATTGGGAGTGAACCCCAAACTACAGATCTGGTTCTACAAACCAGTCTGGTAGTTCACAAAGTTATTCTAGAAGCTCCCCTCCTGTCATGTTCCCATCTCCTCCCCCACCTTTATGTCATCATGTCTGTGGCCTACCCCAAACATGTTCCCTACCTCCTCCCCTTTGTTTCCTTATGCGCCTGACCTACCAGGATCATACTCAAAGCCGCCCTATGTTGCATTTATGGCCTCCTTTCTTTTCTGTACCCCATCTTCCAGGTGGCCTGGGCTGGTGCCGCTAGCTGTACAATTCTTCAGCAAGCCCATTGGCTGGCCTTTGCTAGCATGGGTCCTTCCCGTGGGCTAGGCATGGTTCAGACATGATTGGCTGAGTTGGTGTTCCTTCATTTGGGAAGGCTTAGTAGATCAGGAAAACAGGCCAACGGGTCTGTTGAAGAATTGCATTGCTAGCAGAGGTGTCCCAGGTCAGGTTGCCCGGAAAATGAGGTGTGAAAAGATAAGGACATTGTAAACGTGATGAAGAGGCGCCCGGAACACAGTTGGTGTAGGCTAAATGCACAGTGAAATAAAGGAAAGAGGCCCTGAATGTGATCAGGGCACAGTGATGTAGGTTGAGAGTACAGGGAAACAAAGAGAGAAAGCCAGAAATGAAACAGGGATGGGGGATTCAAATCTCAAAAATTATTCAGTATGAATCTCCACTGCTTCACTTTGGCCCCAGACTTGAATCCTCTATGTCGGAGGGATTTTTGTTCACCTGATTTATGAGTAACTCAGTTTGTTGCGGTTTCATTTGGCATGTCTGTTCTTAGAAATGTAGCTGTTAAAATTGCTCCTCTGCTTTGAAGCAGTAATGGTTGTGCTATAAGCAATTCTTGCCATTCTTGCATCCTATCCAGTTTACCAGTTTTAAGTGTTCCCTTTCTCCTAAGAATTCTGTTAGGCCACAGCACTGCTTTTGTGATGATCAGTCTGCTGTTATGATGGCAGGACTCTCAGAATGCAGGCTCCATACTTCTGCTAGATTGTTTTTAGACAAAGAATGAAGCCCTGTATCTGGAACAATGGCACTATTTGCCGCTTCCTCCTTGCTGCTTACTCAGAGTCAGTTGGTGCGTGCATACAAGCACATAGCAGACTATCAAGCAGTTTTTGCCCACAACATTTAATAACAATAAAATGGAACATATAAGATCCCCATGAAAATAACAATTACGCTTTGTTATTGACCATTCTTATTGTGAATGTAACTTAGTAGGTCTGGGAAGGCTGCTGGTTAGCTACCTGTCTCTGGGGCCGCATCCCCATTACAAGCTTAACCCAGTTTCCCTAAACCGAAGTAATAGAAACGGATGCAAACGTGAATTTTCCTGTTCCCATTACTTTCAGCTTAATCGCGTTCGATCCGTATTCTGAGGATCGTACGTGGCGTACGTGACTCAAGGGGGGACTCAAGTGGCTACTTTCTAAAAGCTGCTTTTCAGGGCTGCCCTGCCTTCTTCCTCCTGGCGTGAATGTGCCACCCATAACGGACCCTTTCATGGAGCCTGGCTGGGTGGTTGCCACTTGCCTGGATGGAGGAGAACTGGCAGCGGGCAGCCAGTGATTCTCCCCATTGCCCAGGGCACACAGCAGCAGTGGCAACTCAAGCAAGGGGGCTTTAAACATTCACACATCTCCCAAAACCTGCCCTGCTTTCCTTTCCCGTTTAAAGGTCAGATCTCCAAAGAGCTAGAATTATGCAAAATTGCAACATTGTTATCAGGTGTGAAGTGCCTGGATTGCTACAGTGTAGCGGCTGCTGTGAAGGTTGGATTTTTACACTGAAATCATTGTCTTTGGAAGCAAGCTACTGGGGGAGGGAAACCCTAAACATGGATTCTCATCCCTTAAAACGGTAGGGTGCCCACAGTAAAAAATGTAACACGTATCAAGTGCACGATCCGGAGTGAGACCTGTTGAAATGAGGGTTAACATTTACAATGCTTTGGGGCGATTTAACACGCGGAAAGCGTGTTCAGCCAAACTGACGTGGGGACTGCGAGGATTGAAAACAGTTTGAAACCTAAATAAGCTTGTAATGGGGATGCGGCCTAGGATGTACTGCTAGATTGCTTTCCATGAGTTTTGAACACTAAGCAAGTTACATGGTGATATTTTTTCCAGGGTCTATTCCAGATGAGAGACTCTATCGGATGTTCATAAACAAGCAGGTTACCATGCTGAGGCCAAAGGAAGATGAAGACAGTTGGTTTAATCTGTTTGTAATTCACCAAAACAGGTAAGCTATTTCTTTCTTATCTCTTCTGTCTCCTTCCTGCTTTACGCAGAATTTGCCTAAATAATGTGAAGTTATATCCAAATATATATGGAATTGACAGTTGCCATAGTTCATTGTCAGAACATCTCCTTTGCCGGTAGGTAGTTTCAGGTTTGGTTTGCAACATATCTCTGAAAGAAAGCAGTGGCACACCACTTCTTCATTGTTGCTATAATAATACTCTGGAGAGCAGGCTTACCTTAAGGATGTCCTTTCTTATGCAGTATTTAGAATCACAGCAATAGGGAAAAACCCAATAGAAGGAATGGGATAACGGCAGCTAGTCCAGCTGTTGGAGCCAGTGAAGGGGGCTGGAGTGGAGTGGGCTGCCCCAATACAGATGGCTCTGTCTTGCACTAGCTTCAACCCATTCTAGAGTATAGCACAGGAAGTGCAAATATTCCTTTGACTGAGGAGCCACAAGCGTCTGCTCTGTTTCCTTGTTCAGCCTACTGAGGTGATCCAAATGTGATCTTCTAGATGTGGCAGAAATACAGTATATTTATTTTAGCTTGTTTATATTTCTGTGCAGCACAAGCTGGCATATGTAGTTGTCAAAAATACAGTAAAATCACTATAAAAACAGTTACTGGAAACGCACCAACAAAATCTCAAATAACTCTGTTTGTCTTTACACAGAAGTAAACATGGAGCTACGAATTATATTCCAGAACAGTTTCTAGATGATTTTATTGATCTTGTAATCTGGGGTCATGAGCATGAATGTAAAATATCTCCAACCAGAAATGAGCAACAACTTTTTTATGTCTCTCAACCAGGAAGCACTGTGGTTACATCTTTATCACCAGGTGAAGCTGCCAGAAAGTATGTATATAGCTATTACATATGTTCTTTTCATATTCATAGCATCTTTGCTTGCTTTTATACTCCCAACACGTTTATAAAACCAAGTGTGGGAATGGGGAAATTTTAGATGGGGGATTTAGGAAAAACATGTGATGAATTTGGAGATATCTCTTTCCTGGAACCCTGCTGCTGCTTCCAAAAGATGCTGTGGGTGCTCAGTCTCTAAACACAAATATTTTCCTCAGTCTAAGGACTCAAAAGAACTAGCTTTTCCTCAGCCTAAGAACTAAAGCCAGTGCCAGAATTTGGACCTAAAGGGTAGGCTTTCGCTGGTTGCCAGCATGGAAAAGTTTCAGATAAATTAGGATCAAGATGGGCGCTTAGGGAGAGCTTGTTTTAGATGATGTAGGATAATAGCAAAAAGAGAAAAGGAGATAGAGTTACCCATGCTTCCCATAAACACCAGGTCAAGACCTTAAATTGGTGTGTGGGCGCCCACACATGTGTGCAAATTTGACTGTAACTGATTCTTGTGACAGATTTCGTTTCTTGTGCGTATGCATAAATACTTGGGCCTTAATTTTAAAAATCTTAGTGAACTCTCACACTTGGTTCTTGGGAAGTAAAGAAGTGGGCACAATCAGGAGAAGACCCCAGTTCTGTCTCCCTGTGTACAGGTGGCACCTGTTACATGCCACTAGGACTGTCTAGTGCTGCTCTTCCTAATCTAATGCATCTAATGACTGTAACAGGAGTGAAAAAGCATCTTCTTGGTTTTTTAAAAAACATTTTTAAACTAGATTTTTACAATTTTTAAAGAATCCCCGCTCCCCACTCTGTCCCGAGGGTAATACATAATCCATATAGAATTCATAGAAAAGGCTACATGATACGTAGTAATGCTACATAGAGAAAATCAGTTTCTCATTTTCACGCCTAAGCTTATTGCCTAAATATATTTTGACTATCACCCATTTTTGTTTACATATTCTAATCCTATTTAAACTATTAATATGATTTATATGACTGTTCAAAATTATACCGCTATGGCATTTGATTATATTAGACCTTTGGGTATGGGGTGGGATAGAAATGTAAATAATAAATAAATAGATACATAAATAGATAAATAAATAAATAAATAATTTTGCCATTTACTGATAGAACATTTTGTTCTGCCCTTCCATCCACTTACTAGGGCTATCTGGGCACATGTTGATTCTTCTATTAAAAAGCATTGTCTTGATGTCACTGATAGTTTCTCTGTGGATGTACTAGCTAGCCTGATATAATACATAATATGTGGAAGCAGCAAAGTGACTGGACCGTGCAAAGCAGGCCCTGTGCCTCCTCCAGTGGTGTTGCTTGTAGACTAGAAGATTTACGCTTGCAGTACTAAGCTCTTTGGGACATGCTCTTTTGGAGGGGAGTGAGCCTTTTCTGTTCTCTACTGGCCTCCAGAGAGAGGCTAGTGTTATTCCAGAGATATGACAGCCAGGGATGTTAATATATTGTCCTAATGAAGTTGAACTGGATTTTTGAAAAAGATAAAGAGATCTTATTACCCTTCATGAAACCAGATCATAGGAGTTAGAATTCTGGACTGTAATAGATGGATAGTAACCTACAAAAAGCTCTGCAAGGCAGTATAATTATTTGGTGTCCATAGTGGGATAGTTGGTATCTCCTAGTCCATAACAGATAAGTTGCCACTCTGGTGGAATATGATCTGCTGCATAAAAAGTTACAGTATACTTCCATTAATTAAAGCTGATAGGCCTGTTAATGAGTTACTGTAGTGCAAGACGGTGTAAAGGGATAAATCCTGCAATATGTATAGGGGGTAGTTTGCTTCCTCCTGCAGAAAAGTTGTATTGGAGATGAAGTCCAGCACAGCACCAAGAATGGATGAGGAACCAAATTTAGTGTTTCTTCCTGGTGCTGCCTGATGCTTTGTCTTGGTGACAGCACATGACACATCTCAAAATCAGTTTGGTCTAGAGGTTAGGGAGCCGGACTCTTATCTGGGAATAGTGGGTTTGATTCCTCATTCCCCATGAAGCCACCTTGGGCAAGCCACAGCTCTCTTCTGAGCTCTCACAGCCCCACCTACCTCACAGGGTGTTCTGTTATGGGGAGCTTTGTCAGCCGCTTTGAGTCCCCTTAAATGGGTGAGAAAAGCGGGGTAGAAAAAGCCAATTCTTCAACGGTATGCTAATGATAAGAGAGTGGACCATCACCTCTATATTTGTAAATAGAGCAAAAATATTTCTTTTGTTACAAGTTTGATAGACCTGCATCTTAAATCATTCTGTCTTTCTCATCGAGTTTCAAAACTTTATTTTTTTCTCGTTAATTGCTTTCTGGCAAATGCTTTTTTTGTGCATGCTGAGTATAACCACTAATTTACACAATTGTGTTGGATGCAATTTAGACATGTCGGCTTGCTGTACATCAAAGGCAAAAAAATGAATATGCAAAAGCTTCCTCTAAAGACAGTGCGGCCCTTCTATCTTGAAGACGTTGTTCTTGCGGACCATCCAGACATTTTTAATCCTGACAACCCAAAAGTAACCGAAGCAATACAGGCTTTCTGCATAGAGAAGGTAATACTTCCCCAGATGAATGGTGACCTTCGTTTATCAGACATTGGCTTTGATTCTTACTTGGGCTGGTTTCTTATGAATGCTGATGGAAAGAATTTCTGTCTACGTTGTAACCTTCTCTGGGAACCGGAATGCACAAGTTCACATTTGGTTTAACTTGTACTATATAGATTGAAGCTTTGCATTAGGCCTTAAGCATTGAAATTCCTTTTTTTTTAATCTCAAGTGTCTCTTATGTTGTATATATGATTATCTGAACTTTAATTAAAACAGAGCTACATGCATAGAGCTTTTTTGGTACCCTTATTGGTGTTGTTCCTTTACACATGGTTAGTGTTACCTTGTGTAACTGAGATGAGGCCTGCTGCAATACTCTAGTGAAGAGGAAATTCCAGAAAAACTGAACACTGAAAAAGAATAAGAGCAGTTCAGTATTATATGACATCTTTCAAAGCAGCACTAAAAACCAGCATTACTCTGAACGTAAGAACATAAGAGAAGCCCTGCTGGATCTGGCTGCAACCTTTCTAGTCCGGCATCTATTCTACAAGATGGCCCACCAATTGCTTCTTGGCATTTTGAGCATAAGACAAAGGCAAAACCTTTACCTGCTCTCAACTCCCTGCAGATGCCCTTGAGCGGCATCCTGCCTGTCACTTCAACCTGGAGGCAGTACCTGAGCTACTATTCTAGTAGCCATTGATACACCTGGCCCTTGTTGGTCCTAACTATCAGCTTCATAGCGTATCCCATGTTTCTAGTGTTCTGTATCCACCTTTTTCACATCATGCAGGGTTTTATAAATGTCAATTAGGTCGCCTCTTAACACTGCCTTTCAAAGCTGAAGAGGCCTAGACATCATAGTCTGATTTCGTAAGGGTTCATTCTGGTTTGCCTTTTCTATACTTTTTATACCTTTCTGAGGTGTGGAAGTATTATATCATTACAATAGTGCCCAGTGTTCCTGTTTAATCAGAGTCTCTCTATATAATGAGAAATGAGGCTTGAGGAAACCCACATTGTGGATCTCACCTGCTCCCTCTGAAATACAAGAATGTAAGAGGAGCCATGCTGGATCAGGCCACAGCCCATCTAATCCAGTATCCTATTTCATATTGTGGCCCACCAATTGCTTTTGGGCTTCAAGTAGAAGACAAAGGTAAAGCCTTCGCTTGCTCTCGATTCTCTGCAAATGGCCTTCAAAGGCAGCCTGCCTGTCTTTCCAACCCAGAGGCAGCACTAGACATTTGTTCTAGTATCCATTAATAACCTGTCCTCCATTAACTGGTACAATCTGTGAGCCAGTTTGGTCTAGTGGTTAGGGAGCCGGACTCTTATCTGAGAATACCGGGTTCGATTCCGGCCTCCTCCACAAAGCCAGCTGGGTGATTTTGGGCTAGTCACAGCTCTCGTCTGAGTTCTCACAGCCCCACCTACCTCACAGGGTGTTCCGTTGTGGGGAGAAGATTAGAAAAGCTTTGTCAGTCGCTTTGAGTCCCCTTAAATGGGTGAGAAAAGCAAGGTAGAAAAGCCAACTCTTCTTCTTCTTTATTAAAGCTATCCAGGCTGGTTGCTGTCACTACCTCTTCTGGCTGCAAATCTCATAGACCCTCTGGGTGAAGAAATACTTCTCCTTGTGAGTCCTAACTCTCCTGCCCATCAGCTTGATAAGTGTGCCCTATGGTTGTAGTGTTGTGCAACAGAGAAAATATTTTTTCTTTATTCATCTTTTCCACACCTTGCATGATTTTATATACTTCAATCAGGTCACCTCTTAAACACTGCCTTTCAAGGCTGAAAAGACCTAGCCATTGCAATCCAGTTTTGTAATCAGAGATAATTGGATAGAATATGCACATTTGCAATCAGATATAATTTCCATCACTTATGTTTTTTGTTCTTTTAAAGGTTGAAACTATGTTGGAAAATTCAGAAAGAGAGCAGCTTGGAAATTCTCAACAACCAGAGAAGCCTCTCATAAGACTTCGAGTAAGAGGGCATTCCTTGTATATAAATCCTTATAAGAAATTATAATATCTACTTTAGGGTGAAAGGAAGTCAAACAATAACAGGACCATTTAAGATAATAAGGCTATTAAAAATGACAAAAGAAAAGTTACACAGAATTTTTAGCAAAAACAGCAACAGCAACCAGTTCAGTTCTGTTCTAAGAGGGATGTAGCTGATTATCAGTGGGTAGTTCCTTTGTGCATTTGCTGGCCACGATCACTAGGGGGAGTCCACCCTAATTTTTAAACTTTATATGCCTCCTGCTGGGTTCCCAGTTCATCCTCGGTCATTGAGATGGCCACACTGCATCTGAGGGAGTACTTCAGGGTGTCGTCATCTTCAGAAATGTCTGTCCTCGCTGCAGATCAGAGGAGCATTATCTAACAGTGCAGTCTTTGGAGCATTATCTAAGAGTGCTTCCAACACCACTAAGTAGTGCCACAGACTGTGATAGTTGTTAAAATAAGCAAATAAATGCAATTATCTATTCTGGAATCATAAGCTTAATGCTGAGATGAATTATTAAAGATGTTTTGTAATCTTCTCTAATTTTGACATCACTCTGGGTAGATGCCCACAAGGATATTAAACCAGATGGATGGACATTGAATTATTGCAGATGTCCTGTTAACATGTTCTATAATCTTTCTCCCCCCCCCCTTTTCTTTAAGGTAGATTACAGTGGAGGATTTGAACCATTCAGCGTTGTTCGTTTTAGCCAAAAGTACATGGATAGGGTAGCTAATCCAAAAGATATCATACATTTTTTCAGGCATCGGGAACAAAAAGAAAAAAAAGGTAAAAATGTGTGCTTTTCTTGTTTGTAGTGTCTGCTGGTGTATCTGTCTTAGTATGAATACTGTATATGATCTGTTTTTTTAAAAGATCAAGTTGTTTGGACGATGCAGGAGACAATATAATTTAATTTTATTTAATGTAAACTGACACATTTTCACTAGAGGACTGAACAGGCGGCAGGTATTTGCTTCACTTCATTTGTTTTGTGAATATTTTTCAGCATGTATTTATTTATTTATTTGCATTTTATTTGCATTGTTATCCTGCTCTGTACCCAAGGGTCTGCGTGTGGGTGGGTTACAACATATAAAATGAACAAAATAAAACCAATAACATTAAAACATGACATAGGCTTAAAACACCTTTATAACTACCGTATTCTGTTCACAGTTACTAAACATGGTCACATATACTTCAGAATGGAAGAATTTTAGAGCATATTAAAAATTTCCATCATTGCTGCTGGTGTAATTTTGGATGGGGCAGAAACTAGCCCTCATAGTGGTGAGGATGAGGAGGTGGGTCCACTGGGACAACCCCTTGTGATGCCTTCTGGGAAAGAACACTGTCTTTGTGGTGGGTGTCTAAGGCACCTTTTCTACCCAATCCCTGTTCAGGTTGAAGGCTCTGGGGCCTGTTTGCATCTGACCATATTCTGGAATATATCTCAAGATAGGGGTCTGTTGTCTACATGCTAATAACGGACTCTGGCAGGCCTCACTTGAGGCCTGCTATAGACTGCACTAGCATGTGGACAGCAGGCAATAAAGCCAAATGAACAGGGCCTTGGTTTGACCCAAACCACGTAAACTTTTTTAGCAATGACAGATTGGAATTTATTGATCCCCTATTGGCTCTGCTTGTATTGGCTCTACCTGCAGATTTATGGATCCCTTATTGGTTCTACCTAAAAGCTATCATTGGATTGCCCAGTTGGCCGCTTAGAAACTATAATAAGGCCCAGTTGGCCGCTTAGAAACTATAATAATTTTGGTAATACTTTGGATTTAAAGGCAGTCTTCCTTTGATGCAAATTTTTGAGGAAATCACTCATAAAAATCATTCATTTTTGAAGTCTGTAGTCCACCAGTATGCAAATCATTACGGTTGTCCACCCACATATTAGTCATAGCATTTTTCAAATAATGGCTTCTGCATTGTTAGTAATAACTTTTAAAAAAAAGAAACCAAGAATGCCCAGATTTTTTACAGAATAGATTAATATTTTAAGGTTTCATTATAAATTGAGAAGTGTTTAATGGAGATGTAATTTGCTTCAGATCACACTATAATTACTATTCTTGACAATATATAATTCATCCAAGTATCTAGTTCCCAAAGAAACAGAAGTAATGCATTTTAAAAGAAGGAAATATTAGAAAGAATATTAAAGTTTCTGTAGTTAAGTGCTGACAAGCTCTACTGGCTCAGAAAGTTTTGGCTGCTACCAACAGTGAGGGTCCCCCCAAAATAGTAATTCTAAGGTAGGGAAAAATTGGGGGAAAGGGTGGGTTTTTTGATCACATCTGAATTGTATCCAAGACTTACAGACCTTGGGGTAAATTGCATCAAGTGAATATAAATAGATGAATATTGGAGAGTAAGTTTCAACTCTACCTCTTCCTAGGCACATATTGCGTCTCTCTTGTTTAATCTATAGGAATTAATATACAACAATGTTAAAGTAATAAAGGAAATAAACGATTTTGTACATGGCTTACATTACAATAGTATTAAAGTGATTTTTCAGTACTAACTAAGTCAATATTCTTTGTTTTAAAAATAGAAGATGATCTTAACTTTACAAAGCTTGTTCGTAAGCCCACATCAGAGGGGACAACTTTAAGGGTAGAGGACCTTGTGAAGCAATATTTCCAGACTGCAGAAAAGGTAAAATTTTCAAAAATAAGTCAGCCCTTAGATGTTACTCTTTGGGGATTCTCAGGAAGGGGTTAGGAAGAGTAAACATCAACAAATACAGCTTGTCTGTATTGTGCAAAATATTAATTGTGGGGAGTCTAGTTAGCATAAACATCTGAACTTACGCAGGCGGATGTATGATCATATTTTTTTGAAGTCATAAACCAATAAAAATTACCAAAACTCTTAAACTTCAAGAGTACTTTCCTATTTAATTCTTATTTTAATGCTGAAATTGTCATTAATACTAAAATGCCATCCCAGCATCTAAAATAGTGATTAGTCTTTAATGTTACAGGCCTTTGTGTTTGGGATATCGTTTGGTTCCATTAGTAAGAAAACCTTCAAGAACCAGCACATTAAAATAAATGGCTTGGCCTCCAGTGGGAAAAACCCACTCCCATCTATGGGAGAGAACATTCTTATAACATAAATGGCGTTTGCTATCATTATCCAGGTTCTATTGATAATCAGGCAGAAATGCTTGCTTTTTTATTTCTGAGATATGTAGCAGAAAGAATGCATAATTATAGGTTAGCATGTGCTTCAGTATAGAACACTGGCAGAAAAACCACTCCTATAGCTTTTAAAAATTCAGAGTGATTGTTGATAACACCCCCTTTGTGCCTCTGTAGAACACTACATTAATTTTATCTTTCCTAAAACTTAGACAGAATTGCTTACAGTCTTCCAGAGTTCCTGCCCCCCCCCCCATCCTGCAAATTCCATCAAAAGGCTGCAGGAGGATCCATAAGTTAAGAAGCAATGTGTCACAGCCTTCCTGCTTCCCTGTCTGTTCCTTCCCTGGGAGAAGCTCCACTGTGGGTCTATTGATCCCATCTGAATTGTAAAAGATCTTGGTTGAACAGCATACTTCCTTTGTAATTAAAGGGCGGATTACCTTGACAAACTGCCATAACTCAAATTCTGGATTTATTTATTTTCTTATTTGTTTGCATTTTTATCCTGCCCTATACCCAAAGGTGTCAGGGCAGTTAACAACATTTAAAAATAAAGTATATATTTTAAAAGAATAATAATATATATTTAAAACAATAGCAGTGTCTGAAAAGTGGGAAGAGAACATGTATCTCCATTGCCCAAAGGTCAGGAGAAAGGTGCGTCTTCACTGCCTTCCTGAAAGTGTACAGTGAAGGTGCTTGACGCACCTCAAGGGGGAGGATTCCATAACCGAGGGGCCATCACTGAGAAGGCCCTCTTCCAGGTGCCCACCCCTTTTTTCTTTAGAAGGTGGTGGTACAACCATGAGGGCCTCCTCTCCAGATCGAGCAAGTCGATATGAATGTTGTGTTCCTTCAGATATTTGGGGGCCAGGTTGTTTAGGGCCTTATAAGTTAAAGTAACACCTTGAATTGGTCTCGGTAGCGAATTGGCAGCCAGTGTAACTCCTATAAAACCAGCGTGATGTGTATCCAGCCAGCGGTCATGGTAAGCAGTTTAGCAGCTGCATTCTGCGCTAGCTGTAGCTTCCGAAATGTCTTCCAGGGCAGCCTCAGGTAGAGCGCATCACAATAGTCCAGTCTGGAGATTACCAGAGCATGGATAACTGGCCAAGTCATTTATGTCCAGAAAGGCTTCAACTGACGCACCAGCAATAGTTGGGAATAGGCACTCTTGGCCACAGCCTCCACCTGAGCTTCAAGCATCAGCACAGAGTCCGAGAGCGCCCCCAAATGATCAGTTCAGAACTTTCAAGGTTCTGCCACTTCGGTTGTCGTCTCGAGTGATAGCATCTTTTTAAAATTAAATGTATTAAAAAACAGTAAATGCAAACACCAAATAAGAACCATACAAATTAGATAATATCTATAGAGTGATAGATCACCAAAGATTTTTCATGTTGATCAACAATTTGGTATTTTGGGGTACTTTTCTACTAAATTATCAAATATACATGCGTTTTCATATATATCCATCTAGCCACTGTCTAGTACTGTTGATGGGTAACAGAAGACTTAATGGAATGCTTCTCCCTTCCTTCCTTCTCTCTAAGAAAGTTCAGCTTTCTCTCCTTACTGAAAGAGGAATGGGTGAAGCCATACAGGAGTTTGTAGACAAGGAAGAGAAAGATGCCATTGAAGAACTGGTGAAATTCCAGCTAGAAAAGACTCAGCGTTTTCTGAAGGACAGGCATATCGATGCAGAGGAGGCAAAAATTGATGAAGAGGTTTGTATGGCCTAATTTGTCCTTACAGTAACATTAGATTCAATAATAAGCACAGAGAAAGGGGCTGGATTTACATAAGAACATAAGAGAAGCCCTGCTGGATCAGGCCACAGCCCATCTAGTCCAGCATCCTGTTGCACACAGTGGCCCACCAAATGCTCATGGGCATCTCAAGCAGAGACAAGGACAACCCCTCTCCCGCTCTCGAGTCCCAGCAGATGGCCTTAGAAGCGCCCCAGTGATGATATTTCACAAATATCATCTGACAATATGGTGTTTTCTAGATTCCCCACCTTTCATTTTCTGCCATTTTTTATGTCGTGGTTTTTGAAAAAGGCATAATGTTTTCTCCCTAATGGTAATAAATTACTTGTTTTTATCAACTTAATTGTAAAGTGAATGAACACTTGCAGTTTTGCTTTTAATATTTATTGAAGAAAGAGCTTAGGATCTTGAGCCTTTTTGCACTGTTGCTTCCTGGGGGGAGTACCTCCCTGGTTAGTGAAGATGGGAGATTTCTGATGTCTGCATTTTGGATGCCAGCTCTCCCTGTAGCCTTGCCAGCGCTTCTCTGTGTGCCAGTGGGATGTGAATCGCTGCCATTACAGTGATGAACAGAGAACCACACCAGTGATGGCAATGTGCCTGTACAACATCATTGCACCAGAGATGGGACAAACCCCATGCTAAGCACGCTTGCATTGCCCCTCTCCCAGCTCCCTTCAAAACTCTCCTGGAAGGGAGAGGTGAGAAGGGGGCTGCACCTGGCAGCATTGTATGTAGATATAGAGCACTTAGAACTGCTCTACTTCTCCATGCTCTGGAAGCACTACATGCTGCCACCCCTGGAACAGTAACCGGTCCAATAAATGTGGATGCTGCATGCAGCTGTGCTACTGGAGTTCTCCTAAGTGGTCAATGTGAATATGCTCACTATCTTCATTAGCTAGCTAATACTGCAGTCAGAATTCACAAAGGTAAGAGAGACTTGGTGATGTGAATCTTGCACTCTGTCCAGGCAGGTGTTGTGTGTGGGCAGAAGTCATGGTGATAGATCTGTTCCTTTCCCTACTAAATAACAAATTTGAAAGCCTGAAAGACCCGAGTTATGATTCCTCTTACGTTCTGGAGGGTTCTCAGGTACCTTAAGGTCACATCGTGAAAGATAGGTGTATTTTCCTCCAGGTTGGAGAGCCCAACAGGATATCTCCAAAGGCCATTTGCAGCAACTCAAGAGCAGTGAAGATGCCCAAAAGCAGTTGGTGGGCCACTGTGTGAGACAGGATGCTGGACTAGATGGGCTGCAGCCTGATCCATCAGGGCTCCTGTTAGGTTCTTACATTCTTATGATCTACTTGTCCAGAGTTGATGACTTAACAGTGCTACATGCTATTATCAGGATTTGTAGTTTAACTTTTGGCTTTATACTCATTTGTAGCAGTTTTGGGGCTGTTTTGCCATGTTCCAGGTTTCTTCTTCTCCAGGGTTCACAGAAGAAGGAACCTGGAACACGGCATAACAGCCCAAAAACCGCTATGAATGAGACTGAATCTGGCCATGAAAGCCTACATACAACCAGGGTCTTTACTGTTGATATTACAGTATGATTTTTAATAGTAGAGAAAAGTCCGCTTCTGCTTGTAGAGTTATAGTTTAATACAGAATAAGCAAAGGGAATTGTTAGAGAATAAGCACAGGGAAGGTAAATTCTTAAAAAACAGGGACCTAGGGATTGTTATTTTTTAAAAGATTATACCGCCTAGAGTCAATTATTATTAACCTAAACTGCTTTGCTACAGGTACAGCACTTTAGAGAGTCAAGAAGAAAGAATTCTGCTGAGGAGGACGAGGAAGTCCGTGAGGTACTTTCTGAGAGGGAATCAAACAACTTGTTTACTTAATATAAATACTTTTTTTATAGAGAGATTTTTGCCTTCAAACCATTTTTCTATACTTTTTTTCTGATTTGTTCGTTAGTTATATTCTAGGAAACATTTTTTCTTTTGTCATCCAGAATATCTGTGTGGATACAAGAATAGGCCCAACCCCTGTATAAGGATGCTTTATTCCCTACTCTCTTCTCTTTCTCCTTTCCTTTTATGGAGGATATTCCAGTTTAAGATTAACCTTGTGATTGTTATTATTTATTTGGTATGTGTTTGACTCTAATGGTGGCTAGTCTGTGGCCTTCCAGAAGGTGGATTCTGTTTTCCATCAGACTTGACCCTTGACTATACAGTACTTGATATCTGAAATCTTGGTTTCTGCCAAGTTGCGCAAAACTAGTGAGACTGAATTAGAACCTGACTTCAGTTCTCCTTCATTCAAAATGGGGTTTGGTTTTAGTATTATTCCTATAAGCAAGAGCTTCATAAAGTTTAATGGGCTTGTTTCTGCCACCTTTTAAGACAAATCTTGAATTTTTCTGAATTGGAATAACACAACAGTATAAACACTCGCTTGTTGGAGTTTTGGGGCTATTATGTTGTACTCCATGATTTTTCTGTGAACCTGAGGTTTTGGGTATGCTATGATATCCATCTTCAGAGGATCAGACTCCTGGAAGAAGAAGAATTGGCTTGTATACCCTGCCTTTTTCAACCATTTAAGGGGACTCAAGGCAGCTAACAAACCTTCTGTTCTTCTCCCTACAACAAACACCCTGTGAGGTAAGTGGGTCTGTGAATGCTCAGAAAGAGAGCTGTGACTAGCCCAAAGCCACCCAGCTGGCTTCATGGAGGAGTGCAGACTTGAACTGGAGACCTCCATATAAAGATCTGACACAAGAACAAACAGGCTCACATGCAACTGATAGGCAGAAGTCAGATCCCTGAAGATGGGCATCGTAGCTATATCCAAAAGCTCCGATTCACAGAAGAACTATGGAATATACGGCATAATAACCCCAAAACCACAATAAGGGAGATTGTGACCAGCTGTAAAAGCTCTATATTCTATCACAGCGCTAAATATGGCAAAACCTTTTTTGCATGGCCACTCCAGAAGCACAAGGCTATCAACTCAGACATTGATTCTTGCATTCCTAAACTATAGAGCAGAATTACATCAGAACAAGTGCAGTAGTAAAGGCATATGAGAAGTTTTTACTTTCTACCTTGGGCCGAGCCATTTTTGGACCTCAGCATGGGTTCTTTCATTTCTCCCAGGCTATAAACAGGGCCAAAGCCCACAGATCTCAAAGAGCTGATCCTGCTTCTAGCGATGATGAATCCATGGATGATCAAAAGGCTAATGATGATTCAGATGATTCATTGGCACCCAGTTCAGGAAGAGGCCGAGGCCGAGGCCGAAGCCGGGCACAAGGTGGAAGAGGACAGAGCAGAACAGCCCGAGGAGCAACTCCGCGAGGGAGAGGAGGCTAGTCATCTTAAACGCTTATCACAGTTGCTGAAATGATGGCTATATTAGTTTTAATAATAGTTATGGGCTCCTATGACTTTTCAAATAGCTATTGGTATTCCAGCTGTGGAAAGTTACAGCAGCAATTTAGAAGTCCTAGGCTTGCTGTTGCACACTGGTGTTAAGAGTCTTATTCTTCCTTGCCATTTCATGAAAGAAACAATTTATATTTGAGCTTTCCTGGTTCCTAGTTCAGTTCCTGAAATTCAGATTCCTAAATGGCCTGCCCATCCACCCACCCACCTTCCCACCCACCCACTGCTTCCTGTGATCACATGAGTGGCTGCTTTCAGAGGGAATTTTGTGCCATTTCTCCCACCTTTGTGAAATGGTCAGGTTGTGCTGCCGGAAGAGGTGGTGACAGCTACCAGTCTGGATGGCTTTAAGGTAGGGTTAGACAAATGTATGGATGACAGATGTATCAATGGCTACTAGAACGAATGCCTAGGTGCATCCTTCAGGCTGAGTGGGGGAGGAACTGGGGTGCTTCTAAGGCCATCTGCTGGGACTCGAGAGCAGGAGAAGGTTTGTCCTTGTCTCTGCTTGAGATGCCCATGAGCATTTGGTGGGCCACTGTGTGCGACAGGATGCTGGACTAGATGGGCTGTGGCCTGATCCAGCAAAGCTTCTCTTATGTTCTTATGTTCCAGACAATGTATTTTATGTTATAGCATGTTTGCATAGATTTAGCTGTTCCTTTGCCTTCTAACTCTGCCCTTTTTGTTTCTAATTACTTTTATTGATGGCCGTAAAACACCTTGAGGTCATTTGGAAGTGAAATATTTATTATGCTTTTACAGTCCCTTCCTTCAAGGAATATAAAGCTTGTCCATACAATATGTTCTGTGCTTGCAACAGTTCTGTAATATAGGTTAGGTGGAAAGAAAGCTAGGATAGCTCACATATGGAATCATTGTGTGCTATGGAAGGGATCATAGTCACATATCGATGCTGGAAAACTATGATTTATTGATGCTAGGAATATAGATTTTACCAAACGGTGGGCCTCAGTAGCTTGCTGGCAGTTCATATCCAAAGTGGACAGCCCCAGGCCGTCCGGCAAGCCCCCTTTCCTTTCAATCTATCATGCAGGCATCCTCCACCTTCCTCTTTTGCTTTGGAAACTCTCAGCTGGTTCTTCATGCTATTTGTAGTCTCATCTGATAACGTACCTGTGTCATGTAAGTGTTGCTTTCCTTTCATGCAGGCAGAACATTAAAGAAATGTGAATATCTGTTTTCTTAAAGGTCAACTCCAGATGAATCCCAGGACGGCAACAAAAACTATGACAATCATGGATGGTAGGTTCAGGATGCAGATAAATGACCCTGATGCGTCTACAATTGTTTTGCTTTCTCATAGTATCTCATTTGTCATCAGCGTCAGTAACGTAGCTATTTTAAGGGGTTTAATGCAGCAAAACCAACCAGAGTGTGCAGCATTTTAAAACACTGACATTAGTGTTGTTCATCAGTTGGCAGATAAACCTATTCCTTCAAAATGCATGAGCTTAATACGCAAGAGCTACAAGTATTTACAAGTTGGCTTTTGGCCCTTAACCTTTGTGGTTTGTGAGTCACAAATAATGAAGGCCATCTTTATAAATAGATTGCCGACAATCAGTGAGAGTGGATAACGCTTCCTTGATTTTTTTTTTTTAGTTCCTTTTGGATTTCATGAGTTTCTGTGTTTGAAAGTGGAATTCAGAACAGAGGCCTTATGAACCTGAAGAGGCTAGGGATGCGCAGGAATTTTTTTGTGTTCGAATTCAAGTCAAATCGAATGTATAAACATTCCATTCATTTGAATGTTAGATTCAAATCTGAAGATATGAATGCCGATGACATTCATATTTGAAGAAACAAATGCCAACAACATTCGTACGTGGTATACGTATCTCTAACACGTTTCATACTCATCCTGTTTTATCCCGTATGTATCCCATTTTCATCCCGTACTCTCTGCGCAAATCCGTACAGGTGCGTATGTAATAACACGTATCTGTACTTTCGAATGATTTGAATAATTCAAACGAATTCATTGGAATGTTTCAATTTGAATGTGAAGATATTCTATTCCAGCGATGGCAAACCTTTTCAGCTCGGTGTGTCAAAGTTTGAGTGCTGTGTCACATCTAGAAATATCCATAATTCTGTGATATTTGTAGCGCTAGTAAAAAACTAAAAAAAGTTATATTTTTGATACATGTATTTATTGATAGCGAAAACAAACAAAACGTCAGCGACTTTTTTGTTGCTGAATTCCATTTGCTAAATCTTCAATTGACGGTTGGTATTTTGTATATTTCAAGCCCAAGCAAGTGCCACTAACTTCGTCTGTCAGTCGGTTTCTTTTATTGGTTTTAATATTATTTAAGGCTGAGAATAAGGTCTCACAAAAATACATAGACGGAAAAATAGTGAGTAAAGCCATCGCTGCCACACACAGGTCTTCAGTCCTCTAACTGCCAGGAGCACAGAAGCACTGTGTATGACCCGGCGGTGTGATGGCGTAACTCCCATCATGCTCCTATGCCGGGCACAGACGGTGTGTCTCTGCTCCTGGTATCTTGTGGGTCACAAGGCAGAATCGGCCTGCAGCCTGCAAGATACCAAATGGCAACGACGTGGCCAGGCGCTGTGTGCCACCCAAAAGGACTTGGCGTGTCACCTGCGACATGCATGTCATAGGTTCGCCATCAGTATTCTATTCGAATTCAAGCATCCTCATTTGATCGAATTTGATCGATTTTCGAATGTTTAGAACATTCATGCACATCGCTAGGAGCAACTAGCTTTTGTGCTGAGGGGAGAAATCTAAATAATGGGACGGCTGAAAATGAAATACGTCTTCCTGCATTTCTGACATTTATCTTAAAGCTCAAATATTAACAGAATCAACACAGCTATCACTTAGAAAACACAGCTGATAGTACCGTGTTTCCCCCAAAATAAGACAGGGTCATGTTAATTTTTGCTCCTAAAGATACACTGGGGCTTATTTTCTGGCGATGTTTTATATAACACTTACATAGCGCTCATATTTTGAGCATCCTGAAAAATCATGCTAGGTCTTATTTTTAGGGTAGGTCTTTTTTTTTGGGAAAACAGGATACCGTAAATAGCTTAGTGTCACTGATCCACGCCTTGACCTCCACACTCTTCCCTGGTTCTAAACGCTGTTGAACCACACATGTCCCTACAAATGGGTAAAAAACCACCATTGATTTAAACCTAAGCAGGAGTGTGCAAAATGAAATATGTCAGTATGGGAGCCAGAGAAAACGCCCAGCTTGGTATTGGTCTGTGAATTTTAGTAATGTATGTCTGACTGAAAGGTGAACAGGGGAATAAACTCATGGCTAATAGTGTTTCCAAGATATATATGAGGGGAAAAGGTTTTGTGATCTTTTTGCTTTCCTGTATCCACTGGGTGGCTGTTCAGGGTGACCTTTGCTTTGCATTAATTTAGGGTGTTTTTCCACTGTCAAAAAGTACCCATTTTTGCACTCATTTGGGTGTGAGCCGGATGACCCCATTTCCACCACGGCACCCATTTGGGACCCGATTGTTTCCACTGCCGTGGGGTAAATCCAAATCAAATGGGTACTTTCTGGTCTTTAATCTGGATTTTCTGTAGACCCCATTAGTGTGGTTTACAATGGGGTCTTCTGCCAGAAAATCCGGATTAAAGGGAGCCTGTTTCCACAGGAAACAGGCAATGGGGTCTAAAGGAGGCTAGGGGGAAGGATGCACCCATGGGGGGGGGGAGCCCCGAAGTCCCAGCTTCAGAGTGATTTTGGAGTCATTTCGAAATCATTCTGAAGTGACTCCGAAGTATCTCCGAAGAGATCGGCAGAGACGTCAGAGCCGCTCCGGAGTCCCTTCGGAGCGCCTCCGAAGTCTGCACTGATCTCTTTGGAGAGACCAGCGGCGAGACTCCAAAGCCCCTCCGAAGCGATCTGCAGAGACTTCGGAGTCTTGCCGCCGGTCACTCCAAACAGATCAGCACAGACTTCGGAGTCACTCCGAAGGGACTCCGGACCGGCTTCGAGGTCTCTGCCGATCTCTTCGGAGGGACTTCGGAGGGGAGTCCGTGTGGTCTGCGCTGATATCGCACGGACCGCGCTGACAGCTCCAGAGCCCCTCCGAAGTTCTTGGCCATCTCTTCGGAGGGACTTTGGAGATCGCACCCCCCTGTCCCCAGAGACACCTGGGGTGACGTACTGACCCCTTGGGGGTCGATCTGGATTCCCCGCATGGGTGCAAAGGTGCTTCCACGGCAGGGGGGTTAGCACCCATTGCTAATGGGTGCTACACCTCCTGTGGGAACACATTGGGTGCTTCCCTTAATCTGGATCTACTAGATCCGGATTAAGGAATGTACCCATTCCTTAGATCCAGATTTTCTTAGACCCAGATCTAAGGGCTGCGGTGGAAAAACACCCTTAGTGTAGTGTAGTCTTTGCAACTAAAGAGAGGCACGCTGCTCTAAACTAAAGAGAGGCATGTTTTTCATTTCAGGACAGGCAGAATAGTTCATTTTCTAGCTAGAACTGCATCCTCACAAAGCTTTTTATATATATATTTAAGAAAACCCTGTGAGTATTCATTTTGGGATGAAAGTTAAATCTTGTAGTCCATATAGCTCTTGTTTCCGAACAAATTGTTGTTCCCATTTGTGGTGAATAATTTTGAAGTGGCATTGAAAGATTGCTCTGTGCAGGCAAGGCAGTTCCAGCCACCAGGCTCTCAGGCTGTTTTGTCTCCTCATGCATAATAGCCAACCCTGTGAAGAAGAGCAATCTGGTTGTATTGTTAAAAATCACCGTAGATGTTTTAAAGCAGCCGGAACTAAGGGTCATTAAAGTAGCTGAAAACAAATTGCTTCATTTTTATAAAAAATGGGTGCATTCATCAAGCTGATTAAAATACCAATGTGTTAATTATGGCTTTAAAGAACCCAAGAGTGGTGTTCCAGTATCCAGAACTCTTACATGAAAATAGATAGACAGTACAATAAAAAGCAACAGGTACGATGGCAGGAACACTTGAGTGCAAAATCATGTGGTGATTTGTTATTCTGTGACTTGTTTGTGCGCATGGAACATTAGAAAGCATTATCTACGGGGAAGGGACTGTATTGAGTCATGGGATTTTTCTATGGATAAGGGTTTTTGAGTGTTATATTCCCTTTAGGTATAAATCAGTTATAGATAACTGAATTATTAAAGCTGCATCCAGATAGGTTGTAAAACTCAGGATTATCCTGGCACTATGTTGAGATTGTCACATGTATCCATGGCAGTCTCAATGTAGCCCTGGGATATTGGTGTGAAATCCCCCAATATTGTTATTGCAAGAAAGTCAATGCCCAACTCGGATCTTACTTATAAAGAGAGAGCCCTTAATTGTTCTGGAGGCTCACCAGCTTGGGAATGGCCACCATGCATGTGGCAACTGTGCATGCGTAAGGAGCAGCATTCACTTCCTTCTGGTTATTTCATGCCGTTGAAATACCCGGATCTATGCATTGCACCATCACGAAAGCAGGCATCCAGATCAGTAAACGCCTGCACTTACCGTGCCATCAGGGCAACAAGTGATAATCCCAGAAGCAATTTACTCAGGAATATCACTAAGGAATGGGTTAAACAAGAGACATCTGGAAGCAAACTAAGGGCCTTTTCCCACTAGGGCTTAGAACCCTTCTAAGGCCCCATTAGGAACCTGATTGGTACCAACTGGGAAGGCCCTGTCCCCACCTGAACCCTATTGAAGTGCCCTTCTACAAGGCCCTGTCCCCACAAGGGCAGGGGAATTCCGGATTTAATGGGTCCTTCAAGCCTTTAAATCCAGATTTTCTGAGGAACTGATTAAAGGTGTCTTCAAGATCTGGATCTCCAGGAGGACCCCATCTCAATGATCCAGATCTTGAAGGTCCAGATCTTTGACTGTGGGTGGAAAAGAGGGGTAAGACTGCAATCCCAACTTCACATTACTGGGAATAAGCACTATTGAGCCCTTGTATCTGAATGGACATACATCAGACAGATTTAGACCCTTGTGTTTGCTCTCACTCACCTCTTTTCTCCTTCTTTTCCCCTTCTGCCTATCTTCAGTTGCCCTGATCCCATTTAAGGTTTGAGAAAGCTAAGGTTAAGTGTGGAATTCTGTTAGGATACAAAATCATCTTGTAAACCCTGCTTAGCAGCAAGCTTAGGTAAAGCTGTGGGGTTAATTGGAAGTTCTTTGTGTACAAATGCCCTTCACAAAAGTAGTTCCAGCTGCAGCGAGCATACTTTCAAAACTCGTTTATTTTCATTGCTTTTGCTTCCTTAGAGCCTTTTCTGCAAATGCCAGCTGCTCCATTTGAGGTGTTTTTTTGCTCTGAAGCTATAAATTTTTCAAAAGGATAGAATGCACCATGGTAACACTTTTTGTTGTAATTTATTCTAGCTTTTAAATCATCAAGACAGCAGCCTTCTCGAAAAATGCCTAAACCGAGTTACTCAGAGGTATGGTTATCAATTTAGCAGGTTTCCTTTTTGACTTAAACACAGAAAGTACTGGGTGTATAAATGACGTACCATGCAACTAGAAAGCATAGTGAAACAACACTAAACAAATTTACATAATTAGTCAAATATTAGTATCATCCTTTTTCTTTACCACTGTCTCTTTTAGCTTGTTTTCTAGATCAGCGGTTCTCAACCTGTGGGTCGTGACCCCTTTAGGGGTCGAACTACCCTTTCAGAGGGGTCGCAACGAGTTTCCTGCCACCCCTCCCTCCCCCCTTCCAGCTGCCCCGCCCCCGGGGTTGGGGGTCTCCACAACATGAGGAACTGGATTAAGGGGTCACGGCATTAGGAAGGCTGAGAACCGCTGTTCTAGAACATTATGTAGGCTCTCTTTGTTGCTGTACTTGGTGCGCTAGATTATTATTATTTTAATTGTAGCCAGGCTGGTGTGAAATTAAGCAGAGTATGTATGACTGTAATAAACAATAAAATTAAGTGATGAAAACTTTGAGTGAGTGAGTGACAGAAATCATCATATATCATGGTGAGTGAATGAGAGTGAGTTAATGAACATAAGAACATAAGAGAAGCCTTGCTGGATCAGGCCACAGCCCATCTAGTCCAGCATCCTGTCGCACACAGTGACCTGCCAAATGCTCATGGGCATCTCAAACAGACAAGCCTTCTCCTGCTCTTGAATCCCAGCAAATGGCGTTAGAAGCGTCTTGCTTCCGCGCGCCCCCCCCCCACCCCCCAGCCTGAAAGATGTACCTAGGCATTCATTCTAGTAGCCATTTATAATCTGTCATCCATAAATTTGTCTAACCCTACCTTGAAGCGATCTAGATTGGTAGCTGTCACCACCTCTTCTGGCAGCAAATTCCATAAACCAATGACCCTCTGGGTGAAGAAATACTTCCCCTTCTCAGACCCAGCTCTCCTACCCATCAGCTTCATAGAGCGCCCCCTCGTTCTAGTGAGTGAGTGAGCGACAGAAATTATCTTATATATCATGGTGAGTGAGTGAGTGAGTGAGTGAGTGAGTGAGTGAGTGACAGAAATTATATATCATGGTGAGTGAGTCAGAAATTATATATCATGGGTTCTTTCCTGTTCTTACTTTCCTTTGTAGGAGATTGAAGATGATGACTCTGATCCAGAAAAATTCTCATTTACTTCTTCCTCTGCAAACCAAAGGTTAACTCAAATCAAAGTTGCTGCCTGATTATCCCGGTTGAAACAATGTGAACGGCTGGTGAAGAATCTGGGCTGACAGTTGTAGAGGAGTCTTTTTAGGAGAAAGCAGCTCTCCGCTTTTCCAGCACCTGCCAGTTCTCAGAGGGCCCCAGAAAATTTGCAGGAAAAGGTTAAGCCCCAAGGCCTGTGTTGCATTGACCAGCAGGTGGCGTCTGCCACTATAAAAGCCTTGCATGCCAAGCTGAGCTTCCCTTATTGCCCTGGTCTTATTTGTGAAACAGGGAGTTTTCCTCCCAGTTTTTCTCTTGCGCTTACCAAAGATGTGTGTGGCAAATGGGCCAGTTTGGTCTAGTGGTTTAAGAGCCAGACTCTTATCTAGAATACTGGGTTTGATTCCTTCCTCCTCCATGAAGCCAGCTGGGTGACCTTGGGCTATTCACAGCTCTCTTCCGAGCTCTCACAGCCCCATCTACCTCACAGAGTATTCTGTTGTGGGGAGAAGAACAGAAGCTTTGTCAGCCACATTGAGTCCCCTTAAATGGCTAAGAAAAGCGGGATAGAAAAGACCTTCTTCTTCTTCTTCTCCTTCTCCTTCTCCTTCTCCTCCTCCTCCTCCTCCTCCTCCTCCTCCTCCATGAAGCCAGCTGGGTGACCTTGGGCTATTCACAGCTCTCTTCCGAGCTCTCACAGCCCCACCTGCCTCACAGGGTGTCTAATGTGGGGAGAAGAACAGAAGCTTTGTCAGCCACATTGAGTCCCCTTAAATGGCTGAGAAAAGCGGGATAGAAAAGCCAACTCTTTGTGATCATCGTCTTGCAGTACTAGTGTTATTAGGAATCTTGCCAGGATCGCAGAAAGTGATTTTTCCTTCTAATATTTAACTTTTGCTCTTAAGATAAGACCAATCACAACATAAAATATTACAAAATACAGATGGGCAGAATACAGAGATAAACATTTGTGTATTTTCTTTTGTCAGAAAGGGAGACTTGTAGATTATTTATTTATTTATACCCGGCGGTCTCAGGGCGGGTTACAGTATTATATTAGATAATATTTGTATTAGATAAAGTTTGGAAACTGTTGTGGCTTCATACTTCAAGAGTACACATAGTGACGGTTCTGGAGATCTATTTAAATGGAACCTACAGGTTTATTTCCATTTGAGCATCTCTAACGTGTAACCTTCAATGTCATTTTGTGCATTAAGTCATATGACCATTGTTTATTATTCATAATGTCTAGGTCATCAGGTGCGCCAACATTTAGCAAAAGGAATTCACAGAGCCAGGCATCAAAAGGAGTCGATTTCGAATCGGATGAGGTATAAAATATTTTCTCTCATAACAGTTCCTTTTCATATGTTTAGTATTTAATTTGTTTCCTAACTATATTATAAGAACTGACGGAATTGAACTCTCAGGTGCTATGGTCTTGGTTTCATAGACAGTAGGATGTTTTCTGGCTCAGACAATTCATATACTTAAGACATACATGTATCGTGTTCTACCAATCAGTGGAGCTCTTGGGAGCTAATAATGAAAAAATAATATATATACAAATATACAGTATCAATAAAAATCCAGTTCAAATATAGTGAAGAACTTAAGAGTTTAGGGGGAGTCTTGCTGGATCTGACCGCAGTCTAACATCGTGCCTTGCACAGTGGCCCACCAATTTCAGCGAGCTGGGTGACCTTGGGCTAATCACAGTTATCTTCTGAGCTCTCACAGACCCACCTACCTCACAGGGTGTCTGTTGTGGGGAGAAGAATAGAAAAGCTTTGTCAGCCACTTTGAGTCCCCTGAAATGGCTGAGAAAAGCGGGGTAGAAAAGCCAACTCCTCCTCCTACTCCTCCTCCTCACGTCTAGGCCTAGGAACCTGGGCACCTAAAATAGCAATAGATACACCAACCCCTTCTTAAAGCCATCCAGCTTGAGGCCATCATCACTCTCTCTGATAGTAAATACCGTAGTCCAATGATCCTCTGGGCAAAAAAAAAATACTTCTTGTTGGTCCTACTTGTTTTTTCACACCAGTTTCACAGAGTGATCCCTGGTTCTACCGTTGTGCAAAAGAGAACATAGTTTTTCCCTATCCACCTTTTCCACACTGTCTCATTTCATCATCTCTTAAACGCCTGTCTTTCAAGGCTGAATATTTTTATTGCTGAGTCTGTCAAAGGCCAGACTAACACTTTCATGGAATCCCTATTGGAAGAGCCACTAAGTTATCCCTGGCAGATTTTTAATCTGAGTGTCAGTAAGTGATTCTTCAAACATCCAAGTCCTAGTCTGTGGGTTAACCAGAAGGAAACTGCAGTCAGGTAGCATGCCAGCATGCTTTGTTTCGCCCTTGTCCACCTAAGTGGGCACAGCCAGTCAGGTCAAGTTTCTATTAAAACTATCTATTAATCTATTATCTATTAATCTATAAAAATCACCAAAATACTTGGAGCCCCAGAAGAGGTGGTAACAGCAACCAGCCTACATAGCTTTAAGATAGACAAAGTCATGGATGACAGATGTTATCAGTGGCTGCTAGAATGGATTCCTAGTGCTGCCTCCGGGTTGGAGAGGCAGGCTGGATGCCTCTCAGGGCTGTTTGCAAGAATTTGAGAGGAGATGAAGGTTTTGTCTTTGCCTTCTGCCTGAGATGCCCAGAAAAAAAATATTGGGCCACTGTGTGAGACAGGATGCTGAACGTGATGGTCTGTGGCTCAGTCCAGCAGGATTCCTTTTATGTTCTTATGTTCTCTCATCAAAGGACTCCCAACCTTCTTTAGGAAGAGAGACGTTGTGGACACTTCTGGGTTGACTTTACTTCATGAGGAAGGTTACATCATCCCTACTGGTGTTCTCTTAGCGAAGCCTCCTCCTGCTCCTTGATAAATACACTATTGAATACATTCACTTGAAAATGTAGTCTTGGATATAGGACTAAATTGTGGAATTCTCAGCTATGTTCTGTTCCAGGCAGATGTATTACTTTTATTCATATTTTGACTTATAAACTAGGTTTCCTTCCAGGGAGCCGAAGTAAATTCTCAATATACAAAAATCAACTAATTAAATACAATCAGAAACCACAGCAATGAAAGACAGCAGCATAACAGATTAGCGCAGTCAAATGCATATCCCAAGAACCTAAAAAATCAAGCACATTTGATGTCTGAAAGTAGATGCAGTTCTTTAGTGAGGAAATTCCATAGTGAGATTTCCATCAGGATTTTATCCATGATGCTGGACTTGTCATTCTTGTCATCGGCTAGTCAACCATGATGGATTGGAGCCGTAGTTCAACAGTATCAGTAAGGCGACAGTTTTGCCTCTGACCCCATGCACAGAAGACCTTATCTCATGTCCACAATTTAGCAATTGCATGCTGCATCAACTTTATTTTCTGGACTGTCTTTAGAAGCGGCCCCACAAAGCGTGCAGTGCAGTAATTTGAGAAGTGATCATGTGTATTAGAGGCGTGGAAGCAGTTACTGATAGCTAGCAGTCAACCTAGCAATCATTTCTATAGACTTTGCTCTTGTAGCTCCCAGGGATAAATGACAAATTGTCACAGATGGGTGGGTATCAGCTTTCTCAAAATTTTGTTGTATTGATTTATTCTGGTAGCTAAGTCACAAAGCAGTGGGGATACAGTTCTTTTAGTTTTAGAAATAAGGTCCTATATACGTGTGTATTCTTGGGGAGAAAATTAACTGGACCAAAAGAAAATCAAGGCAAAGCTGCAGCTTTAGAAATGTGTTCTAAACAATCAAAAGCCAATTGAATTTGATTGAATGTGGACATTCACATTTGAATAGAATGCCTACACATTAGAATTTAAACATTGGAACCAATTTCAAATATTCCAAAACATTCATTTGAATGATTCAAAACATTTGAAAGTATAGATACGTATGTATTATGTATGTATCTGTACCAATCTTGCACTTGTAGTACGGGACGAAAGTGGGATGCCTACGGGATGAAACAGGATGTGTACGAAATGCGTACAAACACGTACGACACATACGAATGTTGTTGACATTTATACCTTCAGATTTGAATCTCAACATTCAAACGTATTTGATTCGAATCGGATTTTGTTGCATTTGGATTGTAAACATTCAAATTGAATAGAATAGTTTCCAATGTATTCCATTTGATTTGCCTTCGAATGCAAAAAACCCATTTGAGAACATTCCTACGCAGCTTTATCATTTACTAGTGCTTTAGGGCTCACTTGCTATAGTCAAAAGCTGTGGGGTCACACCTCCTAATTCTTAAGTATGCTTATATTGAAAAGATGAAATGTGAACAAAGAAAGGTGGTCAGAGTTAGGTATACATATATTCAGAAGGTGTTGTTGAGGTAATACAGCTTAGCATCCTCATCTGAAGGATGCAAATAAGCCATTCTGTTGAATTAATTTCGCAATATTAAGCTTATCCAAGCTTTGTTTCTGAATGAGGCTCACAGAGACTCAAGGCCAAATTCCAGCATTTGCTTATCCTTTTTGTTTTGCATCTCTCTGCTTCTTACCTACATTTGTCTTAGTTGTACACATTCTATTAACTGCTTTGTTTCACTCACTGAATGGTTCTAAACCCCCCAAATCCTCTTCATAAGATCAAATAAGGTTGCTGTCTCTAAAAATGTCACTGCGCTGTTATCTTACTAGAATTACCTTTCATTAATTTGTAGGATGACCTATTCAAGAGTACTTCAAGAAGAAAAAGATAATATGGAAGGCCACTGAAAGAAAGATTATCTGAAGAATTCGATAAAGCAAAGACGCGTGCAGGATTTTTCAAGATATTTCAGTGCTAATTATGCATTAACTTGAAACATTTTGCTTCGCTGATGGAGAATTGTTGCTTATTTTTTATGTGCGGAATCACTGTGGATGAACAGAGTACAGCTGGCAGTTATATTATTTTCTTATTTGCAGTTTAAGATAAAATAAATTACCAAAAAGGAATAAAGTATTTTTCTGCTTCTTGAAAAATACTGCATTGTTTTATTTAATTCTACAAAGTGTAGCTACCATTATTTTATCTCGGGTTCTTTATAAGTGATGCTGTATGCAATGTCTGCTTTATAGCAGTGGTTTGGAGTAAAAAGGACATGTTCAGTCTTTGGATGTAAAATGTGGCTGTTCAGAAGGTGTTGTTGAGGTAATTAGCAGAGTTGCCATCCAGCACATACACAGTGGGGGTTTTCCCACTGTCACTAGAAGTACCCATTGAGTACCCATTAATGGGTACTTAATGGGTACTTCTAGTGACAGTGGAAAAAAAACCCTTAATGCTTTCCAAATGGAAGGCTTTATTGCCTGAAGCAAAAGTTACAAGATATATGCTTACGTGAGTATATGGATGAATAAATGTATGGGTGTTTTTCCACTGTCACTAGAAGTACTCATTAAGTACCCATTAATGGGTACAAAAATGCCATTTCGTACCCATTAATGGGCACTTAATGGGTACTTTTAGTGACAGTGGAAAAACATCCCATATATGAAAACAATAAATCAGGTATATGAATATATATGAAACTTGGATAATACCATACTAATGAACATCACAGCACTACATTGTACAACTAACTTACAATATAGAGAATATACACATGATGATAAGAACATAAGAGAAGCACCGCTGGATCAGGCCACAGCCCATCTAGTCCAGCGTCCTGTCCCACACAGTGGCCCACAAAGTGCTCATGGGCATCTCAAGCAGAGACAAGGACAAACCTATTCCTGCTCTTGAATCCCAGCAAATGGCTTTAGAAGCATCCTGCCCCCCCCCCCACCCGCCCCAACTTGAAAGATGTACCTAGTTTGCATCATACCACATGGACACTTTGAACCAATCCCAGGGTAGGACTGTTACTAGTGCCACATTGACCTGGTTCCCATATAACGAAAATCATTTCTCACAGTGTTACAATATTGTTGTGTCCACACTCTAGCAGAAAACAGAATAGCAGATTACTGTACACCTGCCCTTGTTCAGCTCATGGTAGCCTAGTAAGGTGAACTCTGATCCTGACAATACATTCCACGCGTGGAAATGTCCTGACAGGTGTTCCTAAGTTTATAATAGGGCATACATTGGAGAAGTCGTATAGCACATACATGGGCACAAGAGAAAATCAGTGAACTTCTCAGTTTTCTTTGTTCTTGCATTAATGCTGCCTTAGTATCATCTGGTTCTCTGTATTAATACTAGAAAAACACACATTGCATTGCATCAGTATGTATTTTAAATGGTGTGGAAATTCATATCACAGGTTAGTGGCAGAACACAACCATTTTTGAAAAGGTTCACAAGTTTTCCTCTTCACTGTGAACTCTGTCTTGTAAGGCAGAGATGGAAAATCTGAGGTCCTCCAAGGTGATGTTAGTGTTATAATGAATGTTATGGTTGGTCAAAGAATCTCCAGTCCTATGTCAGGATATAAATGCCTTCTGCTATACGTAAGGAGATGCTCTTTAAAGAATTCCAGAGGTAATAATTACTCTGATTTTAAAATGGATTCCTCCTTCCCACTGCAGTGGGTTATAGAACATATAGGGGTTATGTGCTCTTGTTAAATCAAGGAAACAGCCAACATTAAAAAACAAATTTATTTGCACCAGAATGACATCTTGCATTCTCACTGGCTACTGATTGGGAGAGGGGATTATAATTGAAAATGGGTTGGAGCCATCAGGGATTAGTTGATTTTTACTTTGTCAATGCGGCCTACCTATTTTGGCTTGGAGATGTTACAGAGCATCATTTTACTTGTATCATTGATCCCAGTTTGCTTGGGTGACTTTGAATAGTCATTGCATATGACTACATTTTCATTGCCTTCTTCCACATCGCCTGGAAGAGACGCGTGGGGTCCGTGCTGAGCAGTACTAGCGGCATCCCAGATGTGGCTAGTACAGCTGTGGAGCACCTGGGGTGATGGGCTGGCATGCGTGGAGCCACTTCCAGAATGGAAGCAGCTCCAGGAAGTGCGGATGCTCCATGCTGGGGTATCCTGGGACTTCCCTTGCAGGCCTAGTGCAAACAGGCCTCAGGTTCTGTAAGATACTGTCTTATTTGTTATAGGCTGTGTGTCTCAAGATTTCCCTTCAAGAAGCACATGTTCATCTTTGTTTTATGTAAGCATTCACCCTAGGTAGATTAAAAACAAAACCTTATAATACAGAGATCCACCATTTATTTATTTTATCTATTTTAAGAATTTATATTTTGCCCTTCACCAAAAAGTCCCAGGGTGGGTTCCAATAGTAAAAAATAAAATATCCTCCTTCCTCTCTCCATGGCAAGATAACACCCGGGGATGCTAAACATCAAAAGCTTGGGTATGTTTTAATGAGGCATTGAAGCTGTTCTAGAGTCTGGGGCCACCACAGAAAAGGACCCCTTGAATAGCCCTGTCTCTTGCATCTCTGAGAGAGGAGGAGCTGTATGAAGACCCTCTTCTTGAGATCTCAGTCTATGGACAAGTCCATATGGGAGAAGGTGCTCTTTCAGATAACCAGGGGCCTTTCTGCACTTGGCCCCATAGTTTGCTTCCGGTGCACTCCCAGATGGAGCTTCTGCACTGGAAGGGGCCACCTCCAACTCAGAAACAGTCCCTTCCATGCAGAAGTGCACCGGAAGCAAACTATGTGTGGAGCACTATTTCATACTCCACACATTAACTTTACGAGAAACAGCCTGTCCCATCTCTGGAAGAGCCCTCTGTGGTACTGGGTGGGTCATCTGTCATACCTCGCAAGTTCATTGGCACATCAGAATGACCCAGAACATGAGTACATGGCATGTCACTCTTGTCCTGGTGATGGTCCCGGTGCACATACAATGGCACCAACATTGGGAGGCAAGGTGGCGGTGCCCGGACTACTTCAGGTAAGTCTGCAGACACATGGCGAGAGGGATCACATGTACTCACATGTACTGGTTCCCAGAACGTTTTCAAAGTAGACCCATGTGGAGCACATTACAGTAGTCTAGTCTGAAGGTGGTGTGCTGTACACGTTTTTATTTAAGATACTAATATACCATGCTCCACTGTTAGTCCAAGGGCAGTGAACAAGACAAATAAAACAAAATCCACACAACTAATTAAAAAACCCACAATCAAAATGAGCACTGATCTCCAAATGCTCAGATGAGTAAAATAGGTCCCCCCCCCCCCCGCCTTTATGTGAAGAATGTTAAAATACAATCTTCATCACATCAGCTCTTGGGAGTGGCTGCAGTATGTATTTCTGTCCCGCCCTATACCCAAAGGTCTCAGGGCAGGTAACATTTAAAATCAGACTTATATTATAAAACAACAGTATATATTAAAACAGTAACAGTGTCTGTAAAGTGAGAAGTGACAATATATTCCCAGTTACTCAAAGGCCAGGGCAAAGAGGTGTGTCTTCACTGCCTTCTGAAATGTGTACAGTGAAGGTGATAGATGCACCTCAAAGGGGAGACTATTCCATAGCCTAGGGGCCATCACTGAGAAGGCCCTCTCCCGGGTGCCCACCCTTTTTACTACTGAGGGTGACAGGACAACCAGGAGGTCCTCACCTCCAGATCTTAAGGCACGGGTAGGTCAATATGGAAGAAAGCGTTCCGAAGTCGTTCCTTTGCTGAAAGCAGTAATCTCTTCAGCCTCACACAGGACTGAAACTGGCCAATAATTTACACCATGAACATGCACTTCACGTCCAAAATGACTTGGCTGTCCAAAAACACAATGCCTCAATCACTCACTCACCCCGCTAGGAGCAGCTGTTGCACAGCAGCAGTGACTTGAAAAAAATAATTGTACAAACTTCGCAGCAGCTGTCAGGTCACTGTTTTTCATTTTGGTACCCATCGCTTTTAACAAAACGACAGGAACAGAGAAATACAACCTGCGGAGGAGTGACCACAGATGAAGCAGGCACGTCAGCGTGGCAATAACACTATAGACCAATAGGTAGAGTTCTTAGCTCTCTGAAAGGCGATGCACTAAAGCAATGCAAGGGCTTGGATATAAGGAATCTACAACATGTAGGTAGAGCTCCACCGCTATTCCTGCAATTGGCACCTATAATTAAGCCTGTTTGCTAACAAGAGCAAATTACATTCTTTTTTATTGTTCTTGACTGGCTATGCAGAACTGCTCCTAAGGGACTTTCTTTTATTCCTGAAGAGGGACAGATGGGAACCGATTTCCACCTCCCTGCTCCAAAATGATCCCTCGCTACTTGTGGTTTTCACTCGCTCACTTGGCGGCCAACGCTCTTGTGAGAGCTGAAAAGTTTCCAGGCAACGAAAGCTTGGGACAATCTTCCCAAGTGCGGAACACCTCCCGGTATTTATCTTGGACCAACTATACACTGGCCGACTGGCAGAGCTTTCTGCACCAGAAGAGGCACGGAGCAGGATCCCACAGCCTTCTTGTCAAAAGCCTTCTCGCGGTGGCGTATTCTGTGATCATTGTCTTGTCTCTCTTTGGCAATGCCTTGGTGTGTCACGTCGTGATCAAGAAAAAGCAGGTCCACTTTGCCACCAGCCTGTTCATCATGAATCTTGCTGTGGCGGACATCCTGATCATCTTTCTGAACACTCCTTTTACTTTGGTAAGAAGATGAAGCCAGTAAAATGTTTCTGGTATTGAGATGGTAAACTGCAAACACCTGTATATCTGATTTTTCCCTTTCCTTTCCTTTCCTTTCCTTATTCCAGTGAGATTTTCCCTAGGCTGTTATAGAAATAAAGCAGTCAATGCAAAATTCATTATGTACATGTGTATAATTCAAAACTGAAAAGTGTTAATCGTTAAGTTGCAGGATTGATAATTGGGGGCAGAGATGCTGGGGAAAAAGAAAATCATTTTTGCAATTTATCCCATATTAAACCAGTTATTTTAAAATGATGTCCTTTTGTCATTTGCTGGCAAGAGCATCAGGTACAGTCTATTCATCGAGACATTCAGGCTCTAGCAAAATCAAAGTTGGATACAAAGTGCTGTTAAAAATAGCCAGAAATTGTATGTAAAGCACACTCAACTGTCAAAGAAAGCACTGTGTATACCTTAATGCATTTGTGCATTTCATGGGCAGCTCATTGCTTTCAACATGTAGAAGAAGGCATGCTTGCATGAAGAATTGCACTTCACAAAGTGTTTCCAATTGCTGTATTGCCTGTTGCTTGATTAACTCCCTCAGCCAGAGAGCTCTTCAGATGCATTGGACCACGCTTCAGGATTGCTAATGAAGATTCTCTAGGACTGGATGGATGTCTTGGTACATCCTCCAGGCCGGGGAGACAGGCAAGATGCCTCCAAAGGCCATTTGCTGGGATTTGAGAGCAGGAGAAGGTTCTGTCCTTGTCTTCTGCTTGAGATGCTCATGGGCAATTGGTGGGCCACTATGTGAGATAGGATGCTGGACTAGATGGGTTGTGGCCTGATCCAGCAGGGATCCCCTTGTGTTCTGATGAATAAATACAGTCTGCTCTGATTTAGGTTGGCAGTTGGATGTGAAAATTGCCTATCAGGCATATGTTCAATTAGATGTACCCTAGATATGTTGTGCCCATCTTTCATCATAGAGAGTAAAGACACTCATGGCATCTTAAGTATTTCATACATTTTCTTAAACATAAGGTTGCAAAGATTAAAGTAAACTTTGTCAGATGCACGTGAAAATCGCGGCTGAATCCAAACCAATCTGAATTGTTAGGATGTGAAATTCACAAGAACAAAAGAAGAGCCCCGCTGAATGAGGCCACCGTCCATCGAGTCCAGTATCTTGTCTCACACAGTGGCCCGGCAATTGCTTCTGGGCATCTCAAGCTGAAGACAAAGGGCAAATTAACACTTTCGTTTCCTTGGGAAATCATCCCAGGGAATACAAGATGGATTATGTGTTTGCACTGTGTGACACCCAGTCCATCCCAAACGTAGCTGGTGCTTCACCCATCGTCAGGCAGGCAATTGCCCTTGCCACGGGAAAGTGGGGCATCATTGCTGCAGTGACCAGATGACACAGCGTGCAACCATGCCTGCATCATCCCACCACATATGCCATGTTGCCTGGAAGAGCTGCAAACAATGCATGCTAGCCCTATTAGCCAAGGGCCTGTATAGCTATGGAGCAGTTTTCATGCTCTACCAATATCCCAATCGGCAGACACACTGGCACAAGCAGAGGTTCTTCTGGGATGGAGGCACTTCCATATGGTGTGAATGCTGGTGCACATCTCTGCACATACCTCTCTGGATCCAGAGTAAGAAGATCCAGACCTTTGGTATCTGGTCCTTGAAGTTCTGCATCATGGTGAGGGCCCCATGGCAATGGGCGATAAACAAGGCTGCCATGCAGACGCTGTAGCACACATCCTGGGTCTCCAATTAGGCCCAAGCTGGAAGTTCCAGTGTGATTGGCCAGCGTAGTCATCAGTCAGGGGTCACTTCCGGTTACAGTGGGCGTGACGACACAGCTTTGTAGCTGCCTATGAAGCCGCTATGAAGCTTGTGCAAATGGCAGCCCCAGGACCCCATTGCCCCGGTATTAGTCCGGAAGTGTGCTCTGTGCTCCGGTCTTCACGGTTGAAGACCGGATTGAAGACACTATTAAAAGGGTCCTGTGTTAATCTGGTTTTAAGGGCCCAGACCCCATTAAATCTGGATTTCAATGGCGCTTGTGTGGACAATGCATTCAGAAAGGGGTCCTAATGGGGTCCTTAAGGGGTTGTGTGCGCGAAAGATACGTAGAGGATCCATACCAAATGTGTCCCTATTGGGTGCCTAATGGGGTCTTCATTGCACATGCAAAAAGGGTCTTAGTTCCCTGCGAATAGACCTGAGAGGCACCTTGCCTGTCTCTCCAACCCTAGGCAGGTGGAGAGAGATTCATTCTAGTAGCTATTATTTTTAATTTAAAAAAATATTTTATTAGTTTTTTTACATTTCCTTGAATCCCTCCTCCTCCCTCCCTCCCAAGGGTAATACATAATTCATTATTCATTCACAATCCATAGGAAAAGCTACATAATTCATAAGAATGCTACACTGAGGAAATTAAACGCAACTTCAATTTTTCACTTTCGCTCCTTGTTGTCTAAATAAGTCAAAACAGTCTAGTAGCTACTGATATACCTGTCATGAATTTGTCTCACCTTTTCTAAAACCTCTGTAAGCTAATTCCTGTCAAGGGCGAGCTGCAGTCAACATTTGAACAGCATTTTCAAAGGTTATGATTTCTTTGCATATGATTGTTTTGTTTTGTTTTGCCAGTGAGTGGGACATGGTTGTCCCACCTCTGTGAGCAATGGACAAAGAGAGAGAGTGTGGTTAACATCTCCAGGATCCTGCAAAGAATATAACATTAAAAAACGGGCAGAGACGTAGAGCTTCAGTGTTTTGTAGCTTAAACAGGAAAACCCCTTTTAGTCTGAATAAAAGAAGCGCTGCTAAAAGCCCTAAAAACCTCGTGCTGTTCTGTTTTCAGGCTCGCTTTGTGAACAGTACCTGGATATTTGGCAAAGCGATGTGCCACATCAGTCGCTTTGCGCAGTACTGCTCACTCTACGTATCTGCCTTGACCTTGGCTGCCATCGCCATAGACAGACGCCAGGTGAGAGCTTCTTTATACTGAATGCTAAGGAGTTCATCTGAAGGTGTGTGTTTTTTCTTTTAAAGCATTTCAGGATGACAGCCAAATGAGTACCTTTTTCCAACCACCCTGCACTTTGTCAACAGCCATTTGGGAACTCTGTTTTCTGTCTTTGGCCATAGTGCCTAATTTTATTCCCCTCCCCCCATTTTTCCCTGAAGAGAGAGTTGCACACCTCTCCTGTACCAGAAACCACAGATCAGCAATTGTGGGAGCTTTGAGCCTTTTTGCACTTGGTGAAAAGGTGAAGCTGGGGGGAGCTCTGCTATGGACCACCTGCATTGTGCAGAATCACATCCTAACCAGACTCACCTCCACATGTTTAGGAGTTCCCCTCACACGTGTAGTGGTTCTCAACCTTCCTAATGCCGTGGCCTTTTAATACAGTTCCTCATGTTGTGGTGACCCCCAACCTAACCCTAACCCCCAACCATAAAATAATTTTCGTTGCTACTTCATAACTGTAATTTTGTTACGACGCATGGGGACAATCCTGGGCTATTTGGGGAGGGGATTGGCACTCACATCATTGGGAGGTGGGGTGTTCTTGCTGTTACTGCCCTGTGCTTTGGAGATCACATTTGGGGAGGGGGGGTTGGAAAAATCCTGATTGCAAAGGCAGGCAGGATTATGGCTTGATTTTTGTTCCTATTCCCAAATACTCCACCCCCATTTCCCGATCGCCAAGGCAATCATGAAAATAGCTTGATTTTCTCCCTTTTAAGGTTGCTGGTGGAGTGCAGGCACACAAAACTGCTCAAGCGCCCAACTGCCTCTAAACCTCATAGCGGCTTTGGGTCTTTTAAAATTATTTTAAAATTTATTATTATTATTAAGCTTTATTTAAATCTTTTTCCGTGCCTCCCAGCCTAATCCTGGCTTTCTGTGCCACTAAGGGAGGGGGTAGGATGCGGCATTTGCAGCTGGCGGCACAGGGGTGGGCTGACATGAATCCAGCTTCCAATGAGGAGAGAGGGAGTGGAGAGCTCCCCCATGCCAGGGTTTGGTGCAGTTTGCATGGGGACGGCTGCATCCGCCCCAGCCTGCCCCCAGCCTGTGTTACCGGGAATGGCATGAGGATGGGCAAGGATCGATCTCGGACCTGCTCCTGGTCTCATGCGTGCCCATTCTGCGCCAAACGGCTTGCATGGAGTTGTGGCCATAGTTAGGTGAAAGCTAAAGTTAAAATTAAAATAGTGCCTGAGTGAATGAATGTCCAAAGGCTTTAATAAATAGCCAGGTCTTTACTTGGCACCTAAACGTTAGACGAATTGACGCTAATCGGGCCTCCAAGGGAAGGGCATCCCATAAATAGGGTGCCACAGCTGAGAAGGGCCTCTCCCATGATTGCTCTAACTGGTAGGAGATGGAGGAGCCCCTCTCCAGTAGATCTTAAACCATGGGTAGATCTGTATGAGAGGAGGCATTCCCTCAAGTATTGAGGTACAAAGCTTTTCTAAATCTTAGGCAAAGTAACTTAGACTGCATCCCCAAGCAACTTATTTGCCTCTCTCGTTTCCCTCTACCATTTCTCTATTCCAGCGGACTTTAAAAGTGCTGATCAGTTCTGGAATAAGTGTCCGCATGAGGCTCAGCAAAATGCGTTTAAAACACACCTACTGTCCCCACTGAAGTGTGTTTTCTTTGCCCACATTTTTCCTCCCTGCCCCCTCTCTTGTTGATAGGGTGCCGGCAGGAACAGGGAGGGATTGTGCTCTACGCGGCCACAACCAGGAAGAAACCCCCGACAAGTCCAAAGGAAAAATAGCCATCGGTTCTCTGTTCATCTCCCAGATCTCCACCCCCCGAAATGGCTTCCCGTGCCGGCAAAGGCAGCGGCTGCAGCCATCAGCCACACAATTGTTCACTCATTCACTTTCAACACTTTCCCTCTGATCACTGTCAAAATCCACCCCATACAGCAGCGGTGACTGTAGCAATCCGCCCACTTCACACCTGATAACAATGCTGCAATTCTGTGTAATTCTGGCTCTTTGAAAGTTCTGACCTTTAGAAAGGGAAAGAAAGGGAAGCTGCTGCTGTTCTGGGAGATGTCTGAATGTTTTATGGCTGTGTGTGCAGGCAGCAATCCCCGTCCCTTTTGCCATGGAATGTCCCCATGGTAAATGCTGCCAGGAAAACCCACGGCTTCCAAAAAGTGCACTGGTAGTCTTCTTTAAAGTGCACTTTTTTTTCCGTGGATTTTCCTCCTTTTGTGGCGCTGGAAGCTCGGAGAAAACCTGGGCATGAGGGCGCTCCGAGGCAAAAGAAGCTTTTTAGAAGGCTTTTTATTGCTTGGGGACACACCCTCTGTTCCCATAATCCAAGACTATTAGTTGAAGTTCCCAGAAAGAAACAGCAAGAAGAATTCCCAAAGATTCATATTACCTGTCCAGAAGAGAACGGAGGAAATCACCTAGCAGTCTAGAAGTCTTCATTTTCTCTTCTCTTCTCTAACCCTTACCCTTACTCCTCCCTTTCTAGATCTAAAACCTTCTCTTTTTATATTCCAAAAATATAATTTTGTACATGTCCTCAGCTGAACATCAGTAAATCATTAAGTGGCACTTTCATTTACTACAGAAACCAAATAAAAGGTGCTAATTAAAATGAAACCTTCTGCTTAATATTTACTTTTAAATATTTCACCTCAGAATCTTGAGAGATCTCTTCTTTTATTTACAATACAAACAACATTTACTGGAACGCAACTTTAACCCATCAGATATACAAAAAGAAAAAGGTAGTTCCAAGAGTCATGTTTACCTGTTTACTTGGTAGACTGATTAGTTGTTTATCTGGGGCCTAAGGTTAAAGCCCCCCCCTTTTTTTTGCAATGAAGAAGAAGAGTTGGCTTTTCTACCCCACTTTTCTCACCCATTTAAGGGGACTCAAAGTGGCTGACAAAGCTTTCTATTCTTCTCCCCACAACAGACACCCTGTGAGGTAGGTGGGGCTGTGAGAGCTCAGAAGAGAGCTGTGACTAGCCCAAGGTCACCCAGCTGGCTCCATGGGGGAGGGCAGAATCGAACCTGGTATTCCCAGATAAGAGTCTGGCTCCCTAAACACTAGATCAAACTGGCAGTAGTCCCATAATCCTTTGCAGCACCCATTTATACATTAGCTGCACGCATTTAATATAGAAATTTTGGATTATATCCATAACACAGCATCTTGAAGTGCAAACACCAGATCCATCCCCTGTCTTCACTTTCCAGGAGGTTTTCTTGGGGAAGAGAAGGTGCAAAAACTCATTTTATCTTATCAGTTCTTTGCACATTGTTTTCCAAAGAAAACTGCTCAAGAAGGCGGTTTACAACAGAAAACAAAAGAGAAGTACAAGATGGTAAAAGCAATGCAAAATGTTACATTATTATTAAATAGAAAATACAACAATACACAAAATATAATAAGAGAAAATGATGTTCATTCCATGAAAAACAATGCACCGGGTCTCTGGCCTGTGGCTCATACTCTTAGCAAGACAAGGGGCCTTTCTGCACTTGGCCTTATTCTGGAACAAATCTCAGAACAGGGGCCTGCTATTCACATGCTAGTGCAGACTATGTCAGGCCCCAGATGAGGCCTGCTATAGTCTACATTAGCATGTGGACAACAGGCCCCTATCCTGAGATATATTCTGGAATAAGACCAAGTGCAGAAAGGGTCAAGAAGTGGACACGGGCAGCCAGCAGACAAACCATGGTATCTATGGAGCTACTCTCATCTGTTAGGGTACTAGCAGATGTTCATATAGGTACCAGCAGGTTCCCTGCAGAAGGGAGGAAGCAAGATAAGGACAACTCCATTGTATCCATTGAGCCCTCCCAGGACCCAGGCCTGTTTTTCAAGGTGTGGATCCATGCTGGAACCACCCCAGATGTCCCCAATCACTGGAGTGTGAAAAGATCCTGTGTTGGGTGAAGCCTGTGTAACAGAAGACCCTAACTAGCTCCATATTTGGCCTTAGAGGGTTAACATCAGTAGTAAAATCTTCACAGGGGAAAAACCAGCTTGTTATGTTAAGTCTTGAAGAAAAAAGGCATAGTTGGCCTTGGAGCAGTACCATTCACAAATGGTTGCACCTGGGAGCTTACTTCCAAATTGATAAGGCTAATTGGCTGCAAAGATGGAACGTGCAACTATGGGAGAGAGTTATTCACTCACCTTCTAGGAAGACCAGTGTTTGTGGTCATTTTATTGGTTATTGTGTAACATGTGATGCATTCATGATTTAGGATATAGCAATGCCTGTATTAGCATTATTCATTCAGCTTCAGTTTCTGACTTTGGTCCGGATTCTGAGTCATTCTGTTTTGTTTTCTTCTGACCTTGATGATGCCCTTTTGAATTGTTACGGAACTATTGATACTGAACCGCATCACAGAGCGGTCTTTTTTTTTTTATTCGCTTGAACTATTTGAATCGGTAGCTTTTTTGCTATTTTATGTATTTGCTCAAATTTTTGCCTTTTTATTTTAATAAACCAAATTATTCTTCAGTTTTCCTCTTCTTCACTGTGCAGCTGGAAACCAGAAGGGGTATTTTGGCAGGGAAAGCCATACTCGGGCCTAGCCCTACCATCACAGCCTGCAAAAGGATTTAAATCATCTCTGTGCCTCTCTACAGCTTCCTTTATTGAACTAGCTCACAGCAATTCCTGCCACCCAGTCAATCAGATCCATCAATGAGGTCAGATGTAGGAGATAATAGGAAGTGGAATTCAACAATCTCTGACACCACAAGCCTATCTGTATTTAAATGAACAACGAAATGCCAAGGTTTATGGACAGAGAGGTCACTTTTTTAAAAGGAAGATTTTGGTATTGTCTGATCCTGACATACTGCAGCAGTTACCATATATACCAAGAACATTTCATGTGTCTGATTAAATGGAGTGTCTGCAACAAAGACTTACAGTACGATAAATAAGCCTTTGCAGATCACCAAATCACTGAGGGTGATGTCGCTTAATTTTTTAAAAATTGAACTTGGTTTACAAACAGGTCATATTGCATCCCCTGAAGCCTCGGATTTCGGCTGCAAGAGGTCTTGTCTATATCTGCATCATATGGCTGATGGCCACCTGCTTTTCTCTTCCGCATGCCATCTATCAGAAATTGTTCACCGTTGAGTACAGGTAGGCAATTAACTGTGGCTTAAGGCCTTTTCACGCTTTGCCTACTGGGGAGGTCTCAGGATGCAAGTACAGCAACATTCGCACTTGTAAAGCACTTAGTGAAGTGCTGGTTAACTTTGGGATGGGTTGGGCACTTGCATTTCATCTGTCCGCGCCATTTTGGATCTTTCCTGCACTTTGTGCCTAAGAAAGGTGTAAGAACATGCCTTGTAGACTTAGGCCGTGTTCCCATTACAAGCTTAAAACAGTTTCGAAACGATTTCAATCCTCGCAGTCCCGTCAGGTTGGCTTAACACGCTTTCCGCGTGTTAAATCACCCCAAAGCGTTGTAAATGTTAACACTCATTTCAACAGGTCTTGCTCTGGTTTGTGCATTTGAAATGTTTTACATTTCTTACTGTGGGAACGGTACCGTTTTAGTGGGATGAGAATGCATGTTTAGGGTTTTCCTCCCCCAATAGCTTGCTTCCAAAGATAGTGATTTTACTGTAAAAATCCACCCTTTACAGCAGCAGTTACACTGTAGCAATCCACCCACTTCACACCTGATAACAATGTTGCAATTCTGGAAGTTCTGACCTTTAGAAAGGGAAAAGAAAGGAAAGCAGCTGCAAGTTCTGGGAGATGTGTGAATGTTTAAGGTTGTGGCTGTGGAGGTGAGCAGGTGAAGGGGGCTTGAGTTGCTGCTGCTGCTGTGTGCCCTGGGCAATGGGGAGAGGAGGGGAAAGAATCGCTGGCTGCCCGGTGCCATTTTTCATCTATCCAGGCAAACAGCAGCCACCCAGCTAGGCTCCACGATGGGGTCTGTTATGGGTGGCATGTTCACGCCAGGAGGAAGAGGGCAGGGCAGCCCCGAAAAGTGGCTTTTAGAAAGTAGCCACTTGAGTCCCCCTTTGCATCACGTACGCCATGTACGATCCTCAGAATCCGGATCGAACGCGATTAAGTTGAAAGTAATGGGATCAGGCACATTCATGTTAGCATCCGGTTCTATTATTTCGGTTTAGGAAAAATGTTTTAAGCTTGTAATGGGAACCGGGCCTAAGTTGTTCTCACACCTTCATTTTAATCCTTCTTCAGCCCATCTTCAGGTCAGACTGCTCACACCTTTTTAGCCCAATCCATTTTATTCGTCCCCTTTCTTTCCTTCAATTTTCCTGAGTCCTGATTTTTACAGGTCTCATGCCATTATAGAGTTTTAATCCATTTTCATTTGGATTGAACTGTACTATAGTGGGTAGATCCTGCATGAATTTCCCTTCCCTTTCACCCAATTTGTGATCACACGCTGTTGAGTGACAGATCTTTTATCCTATCAGAGCACAGGGGGTGTTGTGACAGTGGAGAGGGGTGGAGATCTAAAGAAGTCTCATAAAGGAGTCTCAGCATGGAAACAAAAAGGTGTGAGCATAGCAACCCGAATTGAGGACGGATTGAGGAAGGTGTGATCAGAGTTAGTGGATTCTGAGTCCTGTTTCTTAATAAGGCAGATTATTCCAGCAAGATGTGACCACGGCATCGGTGGACAGAGTATTTGACTTAGGAGCATCTTGCTTCAATGCCCACTCTGCAGATGGACCTGAGCCAATGACACAGTACATATCTGAGCCCTCCAGTAAGGTGGTCAGAAGGCTCAGACCTTGAGGATGGATATGGTTCACACCACAAATTCTCCCCAGTCAAAACAGTTTTCCAAACTGAGTCAAAACAGGCCCTGAGAACTTCAAAGCTTACTGTAAAAAGTAGTTTATGCATGCCTCTAACAACAAGCATTGATCCAACACTTAATATGCATCTTAATATATTAGGATTAGGAAATCCCAGAAAATACACTGATTACTTCAACCTGCCCCATTTTTCCTGGACCTTCTTTAGTATATACCACTCTGGAAGCCATTAAGGCCATGTTCCCATGCAACTTTGGCACGGTTCCGAGCGCTGGATTGGTGCGGTCCGTCCCCATGGGCTTTGGATTTGGCACATGAAAAGCATACCAAATCCCCCCCCCCCCAAACAGGTCTCAGCATGGTTGGGGGAGCTGGCACGCATTTCTCAGCAAGCCGGGTATGCACATGGGAATGCTTGTAGGCTAACGAGGGGGAGTTTTGCACTCACGTCATTGGGAGGTAGGGTGTGCTTGCTGCCCTGTCTATTGAAGATCACAGCCGCTGGCTTTTTAAAATGCTGATCGCAAAAGCATGCTGGAGAACGGCTTGGTTTTTAATTTTCTGCCATTTCCACAGAAGTAATTCCAACCCCGTTTCAAGAATGCCAAGGCAAGCTGCATAATGGCTTGATTTCTGTTGCATTTGCAACCCCTATTTCCCCAATCGTCAAGGCAATAATAAATAGAGTCTTGATTTTAAAGTTGACGGGCGCTCCCGCGGTCCCTGGTGCAGCGGAGGTGCGCAAAACTGCTCATGTGCCTACTGCCGCTAAACCTTGCTGCGGCTTTTGCCATTTTAAAAAAAATCAAGTTTTTTTAATGAATGGAGCTTTGTTTTTACTTGTTTCCGTGCCTCCCACCCCAGTCCTGGCTGTCAGTGCTGCTAAGAGAGGGGGGAATCCGGCTCATGTCATTCCAGCTTCCAATGAGGAGAGAGGAGGCAGAGAGGAGGTGGCACGGCTCCCCCGTACCAGGGTTCGGCATGCTTTGCATGGGGATGTCGCCATCCGTGCCCAACCCTTGCCTGTTCCACATTGCCAGGAATGTCATGGGGGCACCCGAAATGCACGCCCGGCCCCATGCCCAGCCTCTGCATGCCCAAACAGCACCCAAAGTGTGCCAGATGCCCAACATGGTGACACAGCCTTAGACTAGCATCATAGCTATGTCCAAATAAACCCAGGAGAAATGAGCTACACAACCGTGCCTAAGGAACTGAATTATTGCCAAGGTGCTGAACTGCTCCTTAGAACAGCTGCAACTAAGGATGCATTCAGAAAGGGTATCTTATTAAGCATGTCCGATTGCACCCTCCCCCTATGTGGCCAAAACCCTGTAATTTTACCTGGCTGTGAAGAGCCTACTGTGCTAACTAAATCTGGTTTTTTTCTCTCTCAAAACTTCCAATTTGCAGTGAAGAGATCACCCGAAGCTTGTGTCTCCCTGATTTTCCTGAGCCTGCTGATGTATTCTGGAAGTATCTGGACCTGATAACCTTCATTCTACTTTACATTCTGCCTCTGTTCATTATCTCTATTACTTACTTGACTATAGCTAAGAAGCTCTGGTTCCGCAGTGCCATTGGCGATGTAACAGCAAAGCAGTATTTTGTCCTTCAGAGGAAGAAGAAGATGACCATTAAGATGTTGCTAGTGGTGGTGGTCATCTTTGCTGTCTGCTGGTTCCCCTTAAACTGCTATGTGGTCCTTCTCTCCAGCCAAGTCATCCGCACCAACAATGCCCTCTATTTCATTTTCCATTGGCTTGCTATGAGCAGCACTTGCTATAACCCCTTTATTTACTGCTGGCTCAATGATAACTTCAGGGCAGAACTGAAGACGTTTTTCAAGGTTTGCTGCAAAAGTCCTGATCCAAGACAATCGGGGCTTTCCTCCATTGCCACCCAGTGTTACCGAGCTGCCTGGCCACAGAATGACAACTGTGGGGGACTGCAGGCCCCCCTCACCCTACCATTCTCCTCCAATTTCCAGCTAGGAAAGACCAGCATAGCATCCATCAAGCCAGTCCTTTCTGGGAACTGAACAATGTGGCTTAATTGTGCAATTTGGATCTTTTGTTGCAGGATTGCAAGTAGATCTAGAAATAGTTTTCTTCCTTTCTTTTAATTAAAGGAGTGACTTTCCAGACCTGATGAATGAGACACCTTTGGAGAATGAGTGAAAGGCTTGGTTTCCTTGAAGTCTTTTAGAGCCCAGTATTCCCCCCATGCTATGTTACCAGAACCCTGAAGACGTTCCTGAACTACAACTTCCAGCATTCCATGCAAGTGAGGCTAGCACAATGTGCTGGGAAATACGTGCTGGAAGTTGTAGTTTTGAATACCAGGCTAGAAAGTGCTATTATTGCCCTCCTAACCAAGCTCTCAAAGGAGATTGGGATTTGGAAAATGAGGCCAAGGAGGCATCTAAAAAGCAAAGTGTAGTTATAATGAGGAACTTCAAATACACCACATAGACTGAGTGAACTCTTGTTCAACTCACAGGAAATAAAATTCCTAGGCATGCTAAATGAGTGTTTCCAAAGCACATGGTTCCTGACTAAGGGTGTACATGAATGGGGTTTTTTTTGTATTCAATTCGTATTAATCAAATGCAAGAAAATTAGTATTTCTTTGAATAGATCCCCTTCCAATGTGGTAGGATTTGAATTTGATTCGAATATTCAATCCCATATGAATCCCATACGAATCCCATATGAATTCCATACGTATCCCATACGAATCACATACAAAGCTTCATACAAATGTATTGAAACATTTGATTTGAATTTGATTGTCAAACTTCCAACGTGCCAACATTCGATTTGAATTTAAATGTCCAAATTCAGATGAATTCAGACGAATTGCGAATGTTACATATATTCATTCACATCCCTATTTCTGACCTTCAGAGTTCTTGGAACACCCATTCCAGATATGCACTTGCTTACACCACTAAAATGGTTTCCCCATGGTATGTCAGATCACAGAGGTATACCACTTCCTTGTATGCCTGTAGACCTTGAAAAAAAGATCTACCAGTAGGCTGAACCATTTTGGGTTCGCTAGCCGGCCTACATTCCATCCTATATGCAGATGGAGCATACTAGGAGAAGTAAGGACCCCCTTTAAAGTTCATTAGCATGCAGAAGAGAGGTCCATAGACTAGTGGCAACTGTGGAAGGGCTTAACACAGAGATCTTAAACTTTCATAAATTCAACTTCTGAAATATAGAAAGGGAAAGTTAGAAGAGTCCAACCACTCCAAATTGCATGGAGACTATTTACAAATACAACAATGGTGGCTCAAATAGAATGTATACCTAAAAGAAGAAAGGGAACTTCCAAGTCCAAAAGAACATCAGTTTGGCTTACCAGTGCAGGAAGTCATTAAAAGCAAGAAAAGCTCACTTAAAAAATAGAAGGCATGTCCTAATGAGGAGAACAGGAAGGAAAATAAATTCTAGCAGATCAAAGGCAAGGCAGTAATCAGAAATGCTAGAAGGGGTTGAAGAGCACATTGCTATTAAAACAAGCAATGGAGAGAAGTTCAAACATAATAAAAGGAACACATCAGAGAGACCGTGTGTGGCCCTCGTGTTCCCAAGCCTTCTCTAATCTATCTTTTCTAGCACAGATCATGACAGGATGGAGGGGCAGACAGATGTGTGAACAATCCCACCTCGAAGCCTTCTTGAAGCAACTTCAGAAATTGTGTGTGTGTGTGTGTGTTTCTTTTTGCTGAGTCTGATCACAGTCAAAGTCTGGCCATCTCCATGGCAACCCAACCACTGAAGGGCCTTGAAGGTGTATGTAGAGGCTGTCAGGTCCCCCTGTGAGACCCTGAGGGTAGCCCAATTCAGCAGAGGGGCCAATGCAGTAGAGATATGCCCCAGCTATAGCAGGTTCAATACACTTGGTGATGAAGGTTTAAGCTCCTGATGATTCCCAGACTGGGCCTGTTCTCCTCAGGAGGTATGAGAGAGACCAGGTAGAAGTTGAGACCATGAGCAAAACCTTTTTGTTAATGGAAATATTAAGTCAGAAATTGGATGAAATAATTGAAGGTTAAGATGATCATAAGCAGTAATGTCCTATTAATTCACAAATATATTCACAAAATATGTACTAAAATATGTTGTAGAGTACAATTGGACAAGTGTATAAATTAGGGATGTCCATGAATATTCGAAGACATTTGAAATTCAATCAACACGAATGTTGTTGACATTTGTAAGTGCAAATTTGAACTTGCTTGATTTGAATCAAATTTGGGTAAATTCAAATTTTAAAGATTCGAATCAAATTGAATTTTTTAGTATTCGATTCAAATCAAATAGAATCTCCAAAACTGCATTCATGCACACCCCTAGCATAAATGTGAGTGCAATTTAATTTTGATAAAAAGGAAAAAAGAAAAGAAAAAATAGGAGCACAAAGATGATGATCTTGCCAAGACAAATAGTTGAGAATCATTTCTTTTTTAAAAAATGGATTCTCTTACTGGGAGATGGAAAAGAAAGAGACCTGAGATGTGTTGTCAGATAATCAGTGGCAGTATCATAGCCAATGAGGCATGATTATTACTAATTGATACTAATTGATATTACTAATTGATTATTACTAATTCATACTGTTCTATAAAATGAAAAAGAAATCACTGGCAGAGATACTCCAATCTAAATCTGAACTGAGCTGAAAATAATAATGGAAAAGACTCCACACTTTCTATGTCATACTGCCTTCATACTACAGAGACATACAGCTGTGACAATGGATATACAAGAGGTTTTACACCATTTATGTGATACCCGGATTTATGAGCCATGTACTCGTGATCCCAACCAAACCATCATGAAAGCGTTAATACAAGTGCTGGATGAAGGACTCCTTTTAGGTTGCATTTATAAACCGATTGCAATTAAGTTCAGTGTTTGCTGACACCGTCCCAAACATAACTAGCATCCCTCTCAGTTACTGTCTGAATCACCATAGCAACAGCCACAGCAACTTCTGCCATGCACATGGCTATTGCTATGGCAATTGCAAAGTGCTGCAGCCACAGACCCTCCCACATGTAGTTGTTCCAAAAGGAAGTAGTGTAAATATGGCACTTGGGACTTGACCAGACTGCTTTTGCACTCGGCTTCCTGTCCACTGGATGGGGAAAGTGTATGGCAGACTAATGTGTAGAAGAAGAAGAAGAAGAAGAAGAAGAAGAAGAAGAAGAAGAAGAAGAGTTGGCTTTTCTACCCTGCTTTTCTCACCCATTTAAGGGGACTCAAAGTGGCTGACAAACCTTTTCTATTCTTCTTCCCACAAGGGGAAGGTGGGGCTGTGAGAGCTCAGAAGAGAGCTGTGACTAGCTCAAGGTCACCCAGCTGGCTTCATGGGGAAGGCCGGAATCGAACCTGGTATTCCCAGATAAGAGTCCGGCTCCCTAACCACTAGACCAAACTGGCTCACACTTGGGAATGCTAGTAATGTTATGCTAGCCCCCTTGTGTGGCACCTCAGATGACCCATCAGACCGTAAATGGTGCATATGTTCACAGCACTGGATGTAACAGGTATGGAATGGGACAGGAAAGGTTAGGGTTGGGTTGCACATGGTGCATGATTTCATGCACCACTGCTAGTCGTTGATAGGTTAACATCTGGTAAGGCAGAAGGCCTTTTCGGGTTGTAAACACCTCCTGCAAGTGCACATGCACCTTTCAGATGTTACCCTATTGTGTTCTACAGGGCCAAGTGTGCACTGTTATTAAAAAAAGACTAATTAATTGTCATTCGTGCATCTACGTTAATATCACATTAATGTTCATGATCCTCATACATGGAATTATTTAATCCAGTTTCTGGCTTAATTTATAGTAGGGGTGTGCACGAATGCAATTTTTGGGATTCAATTTGATTTGCTGTGAATTGAATGATTAAAGTTAGAATTTAACTAAATTCGATTTGAATTGAGCAAATTCGAATCCATTCGTTCAAATTTTTCATTCAAATTTGCACTTACGAATGTTGACAACATCCATAGATGCCTGTACGCATCTTCCCTGGGTCAGTACACATCCATACGCATTCGTACATGTCCATATGCATCCCGTAGTTATCCAGTATGCAACCTGAGTTCATCCCGTATGGATCCATACAAATGCGTACAGATGTGGAGATTCAACTACGCATTGTGTATGAACCAGTACACATACAAATGTCTGAATAATTCAAACAAATAGATCTGAAACTCACATCTTTAAATTCGAATTTAAGGACATTAGATTCAAATTTGAATGTCGAAATTTGGTTGATTCTATCGAATTTCAAATGCTTTGAATATCTGTGCACATCCCTAATTTATAGTAGCAGATTCTCATACAAAATTGAATGCTGTTATTTTGATGTTACTTGTGTATTTACTCGGGTTAGCTTCCCTATAACCATACAAATATTATTATGTTTTATAATTGCAGATCGTTAGTACACTTTTAGCAGGTTAGAGGTGTTATTTTATTGTTTCATACTTGAAGCCACTAAGGAAGACATCACTGTTGAAACAAGTACGACTTCCTTAATCTCTTTATAAAGAGCACTCCATGCGTTTGCAATCACTGAAAAAAATGTGATCCATGTGTCATTTAGACATTTCTGTAGATCTAATAAAATTGGTTTTGCCCTTGTTATAAGTTAGAATGGTTACTTTTCTCTTAAGAACCCATTCACCTAATTCAATGGAAAATGGGGCCCAAATACAGATGGCGGTGTAATTCTCTTTCCTGAGTGTTTTCCTGTTAAAGCAACCAGGTTTCTGCTGCTTCTTGTTTTGTTCATGATGGTTGGAGGTTATACCCTGTAAGTACGTTGAGTGGTACTTTAAAAGCTTATCCTATTTCACATGAACTGAAATGAAAGGTCCTGAGAGTTATTCAGAAAATGAACTGGCACCAGCCACCTACATGCTAGACACTCAGAAAAAGCTTTCTTGGTTCAGATATTCACTGGAAAAAGTATTTTGCAACGTATATAGGTGTTTTGCCTGAACTAAAGGGCTATTGTTACACTTTTGCTACTACATACGTCCCTATACTTCAGTAGCTGCATTTTCCTTTGCAAATACATAGGGTCTGGTATACACAGTACTATAGTACTGAAGAGCTTTATGATAAAGATAAGAAAATGAGTTGTTACACTTCAGATGTAATAACATTCATGGGGTGATTGTGCAATGGCAGGTATATTGGATCAGCAAGTCTATGAGTAGCTTGAAGACTGGAAGGGAGCAAATGCCTGAGACTGGAGAAGAGCAAATGTTACACCAATCTTCAAAAAAAAGGATCAAGGGATAATCGAGGAAAATGCTTAACATGCATTCCAGGTAAAATGATGGAAACCATCATTGGATAAAATTAGTATACACATAGAGGAACAAGTGTTGCTGAAGGTAAATCAGCATGGCTTCTGCAAAGGTAAACTGTGGCTTCCTAACTTCCTTGGGAGTGTTAATAAGCGTATGGATAAATGTCATTCAGTTGGCGTTGTTTACCTGGACGTTCAAAAGGCTTTTGATAAAGTCACTCATCAAAGGCTCATCAAATAAACTCATCAGTCATGGGAGGACAGGTTCTGTCCTGGATTTGTAACTGGATAAGGAAAGGAAACAGAATAGTATTAAATGGAAAATCTCAGACTGAAGAGAAGTAAAAATTGGGGTTCCTCAAGGTTCCATCTTGGGATCTGTCCTTTTCACTCTATTCATAAATGATCTAGCAGTGAAGTAGTGAGATAGAAAAGTTTACTGATGACACCAAGGCTATGGTCACACTGAAGGACACAGCTTGTCACTTTGCTGATATATTCTCTCACTCTGAAAGTGTACTGAAGCTGGATTAAACCTGAAGTGTGACAACATCCCAAAGTTGTATGCACACCTATGTTTCAGGCTGTTTTCACCCAAGCCCCGTAGACCACATTAAGAAACCAATTGGTACTCACTTGGTATGCATTTGCTATGTACCTGCTGCACTGCAGGCCCCATTAGGATCCCATTGGGATGCATCATCCACATGAGCATCATCAAGTTCTGGATCTAATGAGGTCTTTAGGCTTCATAATCTGGATTACCTGTAGACCCCTTTAAAGGGGTCTGCCATCTGTTCCTGCACCTGGAAGACCAGATTTCAGAGCACACATCTGCATGCAGGGTCCAGGGGCAAGCCTACGAAGCCGCTACGTTCCCTCTTCACAGAACAACTGCAAAGATGAGCTATGCAACCAGTGGTTGACAACGTAGTAGCTATGTAGGCAACTATGCAGCTGTATCCCCTCCACAACCATTGTCAAGGGAAGTGACTCTTGATTGACATTTGCACAGGCCAACATTTTAAAAGCATCTTATGAGAGCTAATTCCAAAGCTACACCACATGTTACATAAGAGCTATTTTCCTTTTGTCTTTCCTCATTCATTTAGGATTCAGCTTCATTGTGGGTCCTTTGATTCTAATATTTTGGGAAAGTGAAAAAAGTTTTTCCACTTTGCCCATACCACACATAATTTTGCACACACAGTTCATGTCTTCTCTTACTTGTCTTCTTGCTAGACAAAACAGTCCCAGGTATTGCAGTCTTTCCTCTTAGTGAAGTTCTTCCAATTGCTTGAACTTCTGGTTACCCTCAACTGAACTTTCTCCAAGGACACTATATCCTTTTTGAAATGTAGTGACTAAAATTGCACACAATATTCCAGATGGGGATGCATGTTGTTGTGTATAAAGGCATTATATTAGTATCTCTATTTTCAGTTTTTATTATGCCTAACCTTCTGCTGACCTTTTTTTACTGTGGGTGTGCGCTGTGTAAACACTAATTGAACTCTCAAGATCTCTTTCCTAATCACCACAGTCAGCTCTGATTCCATTAGCATACATGAATAATTAGTCATCCCTCCAGGTAGTTTTCTTCCCAAAGGAAGGAAGGTAAGGGAATCTATGGTTTTTAGGACAATCAAGAGCAACAGTTGTAGTTTTGAACAGATGAATAGGAGGAGAAAAATCAACAATGTCCTTTAGGGATGTGTACATTTTTTTTCTGTTTTCAATTTGCAGTGAAGCGAATGTGAACAAAATTTGCATTCATATGAATAGAACCACTTTGAATGTGGTAAGCTTTGAATCTCCTGCAAATGTTCTTTGCATACTATTCGAAACCTATTCAAAACCCTGCCACCAGTTGCGCTTCAGAATCTCCCCCCCCCCAAATCCGCTTTGAATCTTCTCTGAATCCACTTTGAATCAACTCTGAATCTGTTACAGACGTGACTGGGCAGCCACTTTGCTGCCTCCCCATGTTTGCAAATATAACGAAGCTTCAAACAAATGCATAAGAGCATTCACTTTGCATTCGAAATGTCAGTCTTTGAATTTAGCCAACATTTGATTTGAATGCAACTGTATGAATTCATATGAATTCATAAAAATTTTGACTGTAACAGATATTCATGCACATCCCTGGTGTCCATCTCTGAATGTTTATACCTGAAATAGTCCTTAAACGTAATGAATGAAAGAATGAAAGAAAACACTGGCAAAGATAGAAGAATGTAAAAAAACTAGAAAAGATGAAGTCCTGTATACTATGTGTAAGAGACACTTACACATAGTATTTCTTCACTCAGAGGGTTATCAGTCTGTAGAATTTGCTGCCAGAAGAGGTGGTAACAGCTGTCAGCCTGGATGGCTTTAAGGAAGGGTTAGACAAATTTATGGTTGACAGATGTATCTTTCAGGCTGTGGAGAAACTTCTAAGGCTGCGGGAAACTTCTAAGGCCATTTGCTGGGACTCAAGAGAAGAAGAAGAGGAAGAGGAAGAAGAAGAAGAAGAAGGAGTTGGCTTTTCTACCCAGCTTTTCTATTCTTCTCCCCACAACAGAACACCCTGTGAGGTAGGTGGGGCTGTGAGACCTCAGAAGAGAACTGTGACTAGCCCAAGGTCACCCAGCTGGCTTCATGGGGGAGGACAGAATCGAACCTGGCATTCCTAGGTAAGAGTCTGGCTCCCTAACCACTAGACCAAACTGGCTCACCCACTAGACCAGCGGTTCTCAACCTTCCTAATGCCATGACCCCTTAATGAAGTTCCTCATGTTGTGGAGACCCCCCAACCAAAGGGGCAGGGCAGCTCCGGTGAGGATGGGGCGGGAAGGCGAGGGACTTGTCGCGACCCCTCTGAAAGGGTAGTTCGACACCCAAAGGGGTCACAACCCACAGGTTGAGAACCACTGCACTAGACCAAACTGGCTCACATGAGCAGGAGAAGGTTTGCCTTTTTCTCTCCATTAGATGCCAAATGATACACAAATGGTTGTCAATCTATCAGGCAGCCTTCACAAGGAACATTAACTAGAAATAGGCAAGAAACAAACACTTTTTAAAAAAATCTTTTTTTAATATTATTTTTTATTATTTTTAACACAACAATGAAACATTTAATACAACATTTTTTAAAAAAGTCTAAGGGGAATGGATTTCTAGATACTGTTGTGACCCAAAGTTGTATCCAGAGACAGACAACTGTAGATTTCTCCCCTGGAGTGAACACACCCAATCCAAGGTAGAGGTAGAAGTACATTTATTTGTTGAGAAATAAAGGATCAAAGGGGTTCAGGCCCCAAAACTAGCACTAAAAGCCTCCGCAACCCACCAGACTTTTATTAGGGGTGGGTGAAAAATATTTGTCACCTTCACAATCCATATGAATTGCAAGTATTCAAAACTTTGCATTCAAATAGAACATTGGCTATATTCAAACACTGACTTTCACAAGCAAAGCAAAAGCTTTTGAGCCTTCATTCAAAGCTTTGTTACATTCAAAGCGGCTGCCCTGTCATCTCCAGAGCGGATTTGCTTCGAATTTGCATTGGATTTGGAGGTGCGGGGCTGGTGGTAGCAGGGATTTGAAGAGAATTCGAAGCAGATTCGAATCCTAGCACGTTCAAAGTGGCTGTGTTCGCATGAGTGCAAATTTCCATCCCATTTGCATTCATGCCTGCGTACGTGTGAATGGGGAAACTGTTCCAAACTGCCGTTCTGACTGTAATGCAAAAAGGCCTCTAGTGTGTCTTACTGGCTTATTATTATTATTATTATTATTATTATTATTATTATTATTATTATTATTATTATTATTATTATTATTATTATTATTATTATTATTATTATTATTATTATTATTGCCAAATCTGGTTTCAGCCCTTGGGCCGACATTTATGCAACCCTCCCCACAATTTCTGTTCTTCATGAACTTTAGTCTCTTGTGGTTTCTACACTTCCTTGTCTCTGTGGTTTTCTAGCTTATTTATGCAGGTATCTCCTTAGCCTGGAGACAGTTGTATTTAGGGTTTTTTCTTTTTACAACCCTCCATCCCTTTGGGATGGCCTATTTACTTCTAAGTTGCTTTTGAAGGCTTCTGGAAGTTATGAAGTTTCAATGCACCCAGAAAGAAAGAGAAGTCGATTACAAGGTTGGTCAACCTTTCACACATACCACTACAACATAAGATGCTTCTGCAGGAAGTTATTTCTCTGTTTCATATGAATGTATTTTTTTCTCTCTCTCTCTGAGCGAACCCAGCTGGCAATATTTACAAATTTTGTGCACACATAGGCAGCTTATGCGCGGTCCCTGGGAAGTAGTGAGCTAGTTTGGTCAAGTGGTTAGGGAGCAGGACTCTTATCTGGGAAAACCAGATTCGATTCCGCCCTCCTCCATGAAGCCAGCTGGGTGACCTTGGGCTAGTCACAGCTCTCTTCTAAGTTCTCACAGCCCCACCTGCCTCACAGGGTGTTCTGTGGTGGGGAGAAGAATAGAAAGCTTTGCCAGTCGCTTTGAGTCCCCTTAAATGGGTGAGAAAAGCGGGGTAGAAAAGCCAACTCTTCTTCTTCTATGTTGGCTGCATTTGAAGACAGCAGTGTCCATATGCTGTATGACACCAGTGACAGTGGCGTGCTTCGTTGTGCAAAAAAGGTGCTGGGCTTCTGAAAATAGCACCTCAAATGGGCCCTTTTTGGCACACAGCAATAGTCTCCTCAGACTGCAGCCAGACAAGCTGGGGAGGGGGGGGGGCTTTCATTTCTAGCTCCTGGAGCTAGGCTGGGATGAGGCCCTATTGGGCTGGGTACTCCCTGGCCCACCTGCTCTTGGCCCGGATCCAGTACTCCAGGCCAGGTCTGGGCTCCGCATCACACGCCAAGGTGCACCATGTGGAAGCAGCCATATGGACAGTTGCCTATTCTTCCTAGCAAACTCAGCCCTCAGGTTAAGAGGGGCACAGCTCATTCGAATGCATCTATAAAGCATTGAAAAGGCACTGTGCACAACCCATCTTGCCTTAGGAGAGGAAGAGAGAAGGAAGCTGGGTGAGCACCTTCCATCAAGCTCCCAGCATTGGCCCCTCCCTCCCAACTGCCACCAGACGGGCCATGAAGGAACAATCTTGCCTGTGGGGAATGGAGGAGGAAAATAAAATAAAAGTTTTTTTTTTACCTTTGCAAGGACCCTGCTGCCGCCAGAGCACCCCTGTTCCCTCCCACACCATTTTCCTTTTGTCTCCTGTCTCTTTAGATTGTAAGCCTGAGGGCAGGGACCTGTCTAAGATTAATATAATATTGTAACCTGCCCTGAGACCTTTGGGTATAGGGCGGGATAGAAATACAAACAAACAAACAAACAAATAAATAAATAAATAAATAAATAAATAAATAAAAATAAACCCATGCATCTGCAGACTGTGTTAAAAATGCATTATTTAATTTGTTTATTTAAGAATTTATATTCCACTCTTCACCAAAAGGTCCCAGAGCACATCACAATGGGAAAAAAAAGTCAGGCCCCCATATCCACTGATTTGGTAACCATGGTTTCAGTTAACCACGGTTACTGGATCAGCCCCCCCCCCTCCCCCCATGCCATAAGGGAAATGCACCCAGAACTGGAAGACCTATTTGGGTCTCCAGAAGGTTTATTTTGGCCTCCGTAGAGCACTGGAATAGGCGCATGATGCCACAGGAACCCTTCCTAAAATGTAAGGGGGCAAATAGGAGGCGGATGGTGGCATCTCATGCCTATTCCAACGCTCTCTGGAGGCCAAAATAGGCCTTCTGCAGGCCAGAAAAGCAATTCTGGTTCTGGGGTTGCATGACCCCCAAAACCAGAAGGCCTGTTCACGATTATCCACGGTTTCAGGTAACCACGGTAGGAGCTAGAACGTATCCCCAGCAGATACAGGGGGTCCGACTGTATATAAAACATTAAAATATATTTAAAATATGATCTACCTTCCCACCTACCCTGGCAGGAAAGCACCCAGAGGGAGCTAAACTTCAAAGGCCTGGGTAAAGTGGAACGTTTTAACCAGGTGCTGAAAAACTTCAAGTCAAATAGAATGTAAATGGCTCCTTGCCCACTCCTACTCTGGAGCACTCAAATGTGCTTCATAGCTATCCCAGCAGCATCTACAACACCACTAGCTAACTCCTGCCCGGAGCCTTGGCACACACTTCCCTACAAAGGCTGTGTGGGGGCGGGACAGGATGGTTGCAGCTGCACAGCTGTACACTGCATCACCTAGTTACCACGGCAATGTTCCGCCGTCCATGGCTGGTGCTCCGGCAAGTGGGATTCTGCCAGATGGTAACAGAGTAAATGCTCGGAAATGTTGGAGTGAGGTTGGCATTTCCAATGCGAACACTGGGTTCCATCCCTGATCTGAACTTCCCTGGGACAGTGTCCAGGGAAGTGTGAAAAGCCTCAGAGATTTGCCATGGGGGAAAACTTTCAGTATCAAGAGATCTAGAATTTTGTGAATGTTCAGCTCACTGAACGATCTGTTTGTAGATCCTGGGTGTTTTTCCACTGTCAGAAAGTACCCATTTTTGCACCCATTAAGGACCCATTTGGGTGTGAGACGGATGACCCCATTTCCACCACGGGACGCATTTGGGACCCATTTGTTTCCACCGCCGCTGGGGAAATCCAGATCATATGGGTACACCTCAGTCTTTAATCTGGATTTTCTGTAGACCTCATCAATGGGGTCTACAATGGGGTCTTCAGCCAGAAAATCTGGATTAAAGGGAGCCTGTTTCCACGAGAAACAGGCAATGGGGTCTAGAGGTGGCTAGCGGGAGGGGATGCACCCATAGCGGGGGGGGGGGAGCCCCGAAATCCCAGTTTCGAAGTGATTTTGGAGTCATTTTGAAATCATTCCGAAATGACTCCAAAGTCACTCTGAAGATATCGGCAAACACTTCAGAGAGGCTCCGGAGCTGTCAGTGCAGTCTCTTCACTATTAGCGCAGACCACGCAGACTTCCCTCCAAAATCCCTCCGAAGCGATCTGCAAAGACTTCAGAGTCTCGCTGCCGGTCTCTCTGAAGATCAGCGCAGACTTCGGAGGCGCTCCGGAGCAATTTCCCGCTGACATTGCGGGAGCTCCATGGCTGTCTTACGCTGACTTCGGAGATGTTCCGAAGGGACTCCGGAGCGGCTTCGAAGTCTGTGCCGATCTCTTTGGAGGGACTTTGAAGAGTGCACCCCCCCCTGTCTCCCGAAACACCTAGGGTGATGGACAGACCCGTTGGGGGTCGATCCGGATTCCCCACATGGGTGCAAAGGTGTTTCCACGGCAGGGAGGTTAGCAGCCATTGCTAATGCGTGCTACACCTCCCGTGGAAGCACACTGGGTGCTTCTCTTAATCCGGATCTACTAGATCCGGATTAAGGAAGGTACCCATTCCTTAGATCTGGATCTTCTTAGATCTGGATCTAAGGAGCGCGTGGAAAAACACCCCCTATTTCTTTTCTCTTTGCAGTTCTTTGATTTCTCTGGAGACCTTAGGTGTGGGATGTAATACAGGAAGGGACAGACCCTTATACTTTCCTTTTGCAAAAGCTCCAGTGAATCAAAACTGCTTCCAACACTGGAAAATAATCTTCTACGTACTAAATGTAAGGAACACTACACTGTTCCATTTCCAAATCAGCAAAGAATCAGCTGCCTTGACAATCTATTTACCACGTATAATGAAATAACTAATGTGTTGGCTTTGCACTATTTTGCAAGACAATTTCAATGCCAACTCACATAGCTCTGGGATTTATTTTCAGTAATTGCAACCAGCTGGATCTTCTGTTTTACTCATGATCATTGTAGGGGAAATAATACCACCCACCCCTCAGTTTATTTTGTTCCTGGCAAATTGTAGGACAGCAGGAGGAAGGAAGGCAGGTAGACATACAGACAGATGCGGCTCAGTAGAATATGTATGTCTCTGGCAGGTGGAATTATTCATCATGCTTTATCAGCGCTCACTCAGTTGAGACCAAATTCCAGAAATCACGCTGTCAAAAAGTAACAGAATTTATACAGTTTATATAATGCTATTTGATTCTGTTTCTCATACACCAAATATGCTAATCAGCTATATTTATGGCTTATTATTTTCTGAAACTTACAATGAAAGTTGGGTTTAACTTTCAGCAACTGCTCTAGATTTTGAAGCTGCTAAGATGTATCTTGTTTTAGTTTTAATATTTGGAACTGCCAAAGAACAATACTATAAAATCTGAAGTCGTAATTTTGGTTATGTTGGGGGAAACTCATGTCCATATTTCTCCTATGGGAAAATAGCAAAATAAAGATCAGAATTAAGCATTTGGGCTTCCCTGTTCCCAGAATCCTGCAACTCATAAAATAATATTTGCCTGTAACACATTTTCAAGGTGTATTCTAGAAAATTCTGGAGTTCCTTTAATGTTGCCTTGCTCTCGGTATCGAATGCTATTTTCATTCCCAGCATTCCATCTCCAGTCCACTTTCTCTAGCCGAGAATGTTCATGAGAGAGGAAACGGGCAAAGCGGTGTGTTAGTGATCCCACCTGGGAACGGTTTCTAACCTCCTTTTCCTACTTACCTGAGTAATCTTGAGACAGGGCGGTCACCCCATCCAGGGATTAGTAACCTCTCTCATCTTGAGATGGGTAGTTTCTGGCATGGGACAAGGTTTGGAAGCTGGCATCGTGGAGGGCTTTGGACCTTCTAGGGGGGACATTCTGGTGATGCACCATTTCATCACCATAATGTGCCCATTGCAGAATACCAGCTTTTAGAATACCCTGTTCCAAGCTAGAAGGGTGCAAATTCAGTCCATTTTACACACCACTAGTTTAGTTTGCTGGTTTTGTGAAAGTTAAACCAATGAGTTCCTTACCAGTGACAAAATCCTGACTTCTCAGTTGGCAAGCCACAGTGCCCCTGAAGTTTCTTTAAGGTGGGGAGACAGAAACCCAGTTCTGCACACAAATAAAGTGAGGAGAAGGTATGTAATTTACACTACACAGTTCTACTAGGAATGAAAAATCAATGCAAGTACACATTTATGCATCAGTGCTTTACTATGTCACTTTGTACAGATACACAGTTCACTTCCACTTACTGGTTAATACTTCACATGCTTCAAGTTATCAGCAGTCCATGGCACTGCTCACTTTCCCAACAACTACTCCATGCAGTTCTAACAAACTACATTGGGATGGCCAATATAGGGCCTTTGAGATACTGCTGAACTACAGCTCCCATCATTCTTTCCTATTGGCCACACTAACTGGAATGGAAGAGACATCTAGACTGTCACCACACTTACCACTAGTACAGACCAAGAAAAGGTCTATGGTGACATTTAAGGGAGGCCACTTCCCCTCCTAGTACACTGTCCTCACAGGTTGGAGCGCAGACTGGACTAGGGCACCCAAAATGGCGTCCTGGTCTTATCTACCAGTAGGCCTCTTTTTCAAGGGAGGTCTACTGGCATACTATGGGGTGGTATCACAGAAGTGTGCAGTCGCCACACCTCTATGGTCTGGTATAACACAGAGGATCCATTTCTGTGGCACAGAATGGGTACCTTAGGAGCTCCAAAGGCCAGGAACGTTCTTTGCTGGCCTTTGGATCATTCAATCTTCCTGTGCCTGCTCCAAGGCAGATGGCCTTGTTCTTTGCCAAGGGCAACTCAACTGCAGCTTAATGCACCAAATTTCTTTCCCAGCATCTGCTATTGCAAATTCATTTTCTGAGGTAAAACTTAGGCAGGACTTGCACAGTACCCTTACAGGGCCATAGCTCAGCTGCAAGAGAGGAGTGTCTGTTCAGCCTTACTTTGTGGCACAATCTGTGTGCTGGCAGAGCATGGGTCCCCACAAACCTACATGGAGCCAGCCAGCAACCATCCCACAATAAGCGCTCACCAGTATGCTGTAAACAATATCCTCCAAAGTTTCTGCCTGGTATGATTGCATGTCAGACAAGAAATGGCAACCCTTATGCTTAAACATGCTGGGCAGAAAGCAAAGAAGGTAAGCTGGCCTTCCTACTGGTGTCTCTTCAAATGATGGCTGCACAGGTGGAAAAGGGTGGCAAATGCCCTTGGAGGAGGGTTGATTTGCTTGTTTGTTTTTGCATTCGGCACAAAAGCTGCCTCCAAAGGACCTTCTACCCTTTAGGAGTGGGTTGCAGGCTTGCTAGGGTGTCTGTGTGTCAGCCACTGTTGGCCATATTGAGGCAATCTACGTTCTGCTCACAAAAGAAAGAAATATTGCAGGACTGGCACAGAAATTCCATTGAAACTATTAAAAACCGCCTAGCGGTGTCAAGAGGTTACATATCAGCATCATTGAGTGTTGAACCACTGGTATGATTAAGGCTAGTTTTAGTCCTACCGGGCAAAGACATTTCTATCCAATCCTCGCATCATCGGTACATATTTTGCCAAAATCTGACAATGCTACATTTGCAGTATAGACTTTGCCCAGGAAGGTTTTGGCAAAATGAGTCTCCAGCTCTCACAATGGTTTCCTGCTGATAGATGAAATTAAAAATGGAGGCTTACATAGCAACCTCAAAAACGTGTAGAGGAATGAGGAGAGTAATAAGGATTCATCTACTCCTTTGTCTGCTGTTTGTGCGCATATCATGCTTCTCAATGCGAAAAGGACGCATGTCAGCACCGGCTGCAGCAAAAGCGGTTCTACAAACATACTAATATGCATTCATATAGCAACTCTGTGTGCACTGGAACCCTGACTGTGGAGAAAATACGAGTATGTCAAAATCTATTTTCCCAAGCAGTACAGTTGTCTTCATTATGGTTTTAGACAGGGTACGCAATGTTCTCTGAACAGTGAAAACAGTCAATATGGCTTCCACAGAGTAATAGTCACAAGTAGAAAACAATTGGTGTTTGTTTGTTTGTTTTTAAAGGAAGTCTGCATGCAAATGCTCAGACGTAGCTCTTGTAATGGGATCCTGAATGGTTACATTATCAAAATGCAGGTCTAACTGGGGCTTTGCTTCCTGAGATATTGGAGCCATTACGCCTCTCCACACCCCCAAGACCCAATGAAATTGCAAAAAGCATAGCAGGGGCATATTCTTCAGAAACATATTTGTTTCAATAAGCCACTGAAAACAGCTTAATAAAGCGTGAGAAGTGTTCAAACAGTATGACTTGCCTGTATTTCTCTAATAATACTGGATCAGTAAAATACTCATAGCTTGTGGTTTGGAGTTTGATTTTTAGTATGCAGCAACCAAACGCCAAAATCTAGGCATTTGTTTCAGTTTGATTTCCTGCTCCATAAACTGTCGGATACAGGGTGTGCTGAGAAGCAAAATAATGGGGCAATTTCATGGGGAGGGAGCCGCCCCAATTTACCACCCAGGCCTACTGTGACAAGTAACACCAACACGCATGTGAACCTGGCCTTCTTCTCAGTATGTTCTTCTACCGTATTGCATACAGATAGCGGCTTTTTTATTCTGTTGCTTCTATCCAACAGACAGTATAAATATTGAACAGTATGGTGTTTAGCCACAGGAAACAATATCCATATGTAAACCAAAGCATATAAGATGCTTGTAAACAATAATCTGCCCTTACATCAGAGCTCTTTTTGAAAAGTCTTTTGCCACCATGAATGGTGAAGTCAAGGCAAGAAGAACTGACAAAATACCATGATAAGTTGGCTTACAAAAACAAGAGGGAGTATTATATCGTAGAGATTTGTTCCTGCTCCCTTTCAAGAGACAGTATCAGAAAGGCAAGTCACTTGGTGGCCACCCTCCCATGGGAGGACATGGGGAAGAATCCCCATAATAAACGGTTAAGCGCGCTTCTCAGCAAGAAGAATCCAAAAGCCTCTGGCGAAGTTTGCCATCTTCTTTACTCTGACTCGCTTCGTTCGCTGGTGATGCTGTTTCTGTTAAGTCTGTAAGGCAAAAAATAATGGCAAAGAGGGAAAAATTAGGGTCTACATAGACGGCAGGCTCTTAAACAGAAACATGCAAGAGACGTTTTGCCAACTGAAGATTTGCCATGTGGAAAAACTCCGCCGCCAGGGTGAGTGCCAATGGCTAGAGGTATGCAAAAATCTTATTTTCAAAGTAGATGATAGTCTGAAGGAACAACTCACAGAGGTGGACCTACCACAGCTTTGCCACCTCACCCGTTTTCGGAAGAATGTCACCTTCACTTCCAGGAGCAGGAAAAGGCAAAAAACCCACACCTAAACACTAAGCTGGGTCTAAGGAGCTGGAAATTGTTTTTCTCTCATTTTTCTTCTCCTCTTTCAGCTGAAAATTGGCCAAAAGAGGAGATTGGGCAGTGCTGTGTGGTGTGATGTAAATCAATAAGCAACATGTGAGGAAGCTGCCAAGGAGCTAAGAATGGTGAGCAAGTTGTATAGCGTTGTCCCTATCTGGCTCATCCCTTGGGCAGGCATTTCTCATTCAGGACTTGGTGGTGGTGAATTGCAACTTATTCCCCCAGTCAGACAAGGCTTTTCACGCATCGCTTCATGAGGAAGCACACTGAGAGGTCCTATTCTGTGTCTTCTGCCTCTGGTCAAGAAATTCGGGGGAGGAGAATGTACGAACTCCTCCCCCAAGGAGCCCATAAGCCAACCCAGCCTCATTCCCTGTCTACAAGGGACCTCAAACAAAACCAATTAGCCTAATACCAAACCAATAAAAAGGAAATTACTTTACCTTGCAACTCTGCTGCATTGTTTGACATATCAATATCATCTTTCTTTCCAGGATCCTTCTTGCATGGGCCTGGTTTGCCATCCACAGTATCTGTTTTAATTGATCCAAGATTCGTCAGAAGCTGCATGGCGTCAAACCTCTCTCCAGTGCCTTTCAGGTTCTCCAGAACTTTGAGGCACTTATAGGATTTAAGTTCACTCACATTTTCCTCAAGGAAGAGTAGATAAAGGCTTAGGTCATCAAAACGCTTTGTTTTGATTTTGAGGACATCAAATGTTGGCAGAAGCTCGTAAACCTGCAAGATGTCCGAACGCTGCCGGAGAGGGACCAGCAGTGCATAGATTACACCAGGAATGAGGAAGATATATACAATGAAGTTTATATAGCTGAGCAGCTGGAATACACCAACAGCAACTAATTTGCACTGGACGCGGTCGGGGACAGTTGTGTCATTCTTCAGTAGGCCAGTTTTGATGGTGCAGATAAACTCATCAGTCATGGAAGAAAGGCTAATGTAATAACCCAGATACAGGCAAGCTAACAGGATAATTGTCAGGGTCAGCAAGCGGCAAAATATGTATTTCATTATTAAACATTTGGAGGTTTTCTTTGACTTCAGGTACTGTTCCACAATAGGGTATTTAAAATGACTTTCTGAGATCTCCCAGAAGCTGAAAAAACAAAAGGCAACATTCAGAAATGGTCAAAACTGAGTTACGAGGAGGGCATGCAGTGTAGATTCACAAACAGGACTTTAATTAAGAACATTAAGAACATAAGAGAAGCCTTGCTGGATCAGGCCACAGCCCATCTAGTCCAGTATCTCATCAAATGCCCATGGGTATCTCAAGCAGAGACGAGGACAACCCTTTTCCTGCTCTCAAATCTTAGCAAATGGCCTTAGAAGTGTCCTGCTTCCCCCACCACCCCAGCCTGAAAGATACACCTAGGCCTCCATTCTAGTAGCCGTTGATACATCTGTCATTGTCTAACCTAAATTAAAGATTTAAAAACTGATTTTTCCCGGCAATCCTCCAAATCCCCTAGGATAGTCCACCAAAAATGTGCTGTATGGACATCATGGAAAATCCAGCTCTGACATGGCACCGGGTTTACCTGGATTGCTTCCCTTGTCTGTTGTTTCCTCGTGGAATCATTGCACTTGCAAAAGTACCCAAGACATAGAAAGTGCAGACAAAAACCATAGGGAATTGGGTGGGCACTTCCTACATCTGGGTACCTTTGCAAGAACAGCAATCATATGAAGAAACAACAGACAAGAGCCCAGGACTGCCTCTTGCCTTTTGGCAGGGGTGGCAGGAAGCAATTTGGGGATCTAAACAGGATCCCACAATTTCCCCTTACCATCTGGAGGCACCCTCAGAGGTGATTGGGTGGGGACAGGAAACTCATCAATCCCTTAAGATCTGGAGGGGAGGACCTCCTGGTTGTCCACCACCCTCAGCAGGAAAGGGATGGGTACCTGGGAGAGGGCCTTCTCAGTGATGGCCCCTTGGCTATGGAATAGTCTCCACTTTCATTGTACACATTTAGAAGGCAGTGAGCTGCACCTCTTTGCCTTGGCCTTTGGTTAAATGGGGATACACTTTCCCACTTGCAGATGCCATTGTTTTAATACATACAGTTATTGTTTTAATAATGTTTGATTTTAAATGTTGTTACCCGCCCGGAGGCCCCCAGGTATAGGGCGGGATAAAAATGTAAAATATGTAAATAAATAAATAGCGGTACCCATACCACAGAGCTTATTTTTGGGATAACCCTAACCCTCGATGAACCCAGAAATGGCTCTGGACTGGCCCAGTAAGGTAAGTGTGAACCCACCTCTTTGCTTTATATTTTCAAAGCACAGATAGTATCCAAGAACATTTACTGAAAGCAAGCATCACAGAACCTCTTAACAGTCTGCTGGGCTTCTTACGTCTGCCTAACCTGAGATGCTTCTCAGGGTAAAGGGAGAAATATAGCTTTCGGTTACTTTACTCAGTAGCTGCCTCTGGCCATAATTTTCCACTTATGTTTTGCCTGGAAACGAATGTGCTCTTACCTTTGAGCTAAATTCTCATGAGTAATCGGCACAGAGCCAGGGCAGTCCTTCACGTCGCCATTGCAACAGCTCTTTGCAGCTTTGATTGCTCTGTTATAGGCCTTGTCAAGTTCTTCCATGATAAATTTCAGGTCTGCAGAAAGGTGGGGCGTTGAGGTGAAGCGCCAGAAGAGACATGGTAGGTACAATAAGATTGCAACTAGCAGGAGGATGTAAGGGAAAAACTGAGGAAGGAAAACACCAGAATTAGTTCAGAAGTCAGGGGTTCTATCAGACAAATCATTAAACACTTAAGCCTGAAATAGACAGCGCTTACTTAATCCACATTATTTGGATTAAGGCAAATGCAGAGTAGGCACACGCAGGCATGTTTTATTCCATGCATTTATTATCCATGCTTTATTCCAGATTATCCAAATAATGTGGATTAGAGAAGTACTGTCTGGATGAAGATATTCTTACTTCACATTATGCTCCCCTCTGGTAACAAAACAAACAAAATTGAAAATTTTACTACACAAATCAATATATTCTGCTCAAATAATAACATCCGGACAATGGAAACTCTTGGAGAATGCCATAAAAGATGCACAGTACCAATAATGTGGTCAGAAAATAGTCAAATACAGGAAAAATCATTTCTACAGTTTTGGCTATAGAAGAAGAAGGAGGAGGAGGAGAAGAAGAAGAGTTGGTTTTTCCACCCCGCTTTTCTTACTCACTTAAGGGGACTCAAAATGGCTGACAAGACTTCTGTTCTTCTCCCCACAACATAACACCCTGTGAGGTAGCTGGGGCTGTGAGAGCTCAGAAGAGAGCTGTGACTAGCCCAAGGTCACCCAGCTGGCTTCATGGGGGAGGGGTATTCCCAGATAAGAGTCTGGCTCCCTAACCACTAGACCAGTGATGGCGAACCTTTTGAGTTCGGTGTGTCAAAATTTGCAAGAAAACCTAGCTTAACTCGGGTGCTGTGTCACATCTAGAAATATCCATAATTTTGTGATATTTTTAGCTCTAGTAAAAAAGTTTTATTTTTGATATATGTATTTTATTAAAAGCAAAAACAAATAATTCTTTACATTAGTGACTTTTGTTGTTAAATCTTCAATTGAAAGTTGGTATTTCATACATTCAAGAACAAGCAAGCACTACACGTCCAGGTGCCAGGGTGGCCATGTGTGTCACCCAAAAGGGCTTGGCGTGTCACCTGTGACACACGTGTCATAGGTTGGCCATCACCGCACTAGACCAAACTGGCTCACAATTAAAGTTGTAACAAGACTCCCAAACACTAGTCCAAAGTGGCAATTAATGCAAGGCAACAACAAAATAAGCTTAACAATATTTTAATTACCTGTTGCATTACCAGGAAGGGTGGGATAGATAGGAATTATATGGTTATATATTATTAGTGCATATTTATTTTTGTCTGTTGAATATTTCTTTTTTTGAAACATTTGAAAAAAAAACCCTCAAAGAAATCGGGGTTCTCAAAGGGGCCAAGACAGCTCCTGGGGGCAGACTTGAACCAAGCATCAAGGGACCAATGTCTTGGTTTGCTGCAGTATGAAGCAATGTTGGGGTACAGAAGGGGGATTTCCCCACTGCTGTGCCATCTTATATTTGCTGATCACAGTCTCAAGCCACAAGCTACCAGAATGGCTTTTTCTTGGTTGCATAGAGTTAAAAGTAGGGAAAGAAGACAAAACCCCAAACATCAGGCTGTTAATATGAAGACGGATATAAGTAATTGGTTAGAATCTCAAATCATGCCTTGAGAATTCAGATTTCACTGTCATGTAATGGCGATGGGCTGAGGAGAGAGGGGGAAATTAAACCTGGGCTGCAGCAATAAGAGGGAAAATTAAAGAGCGCGAAGGTGAGCTTGAAATCACTCTCGCTTGCTGGCTCATACATTCTGTATTCCACTGAGAACCGAAGCCAGGAAATGATTCTCTATCTGGAAAAATGATGATCTAATCTCCACAGTGACAGGAAATCAGATCAGTCTCGAAGGCTGAAGTGATGGGAGGATGGGGAAGGAGGAGAAAAGAGAACTGGAGGCCAAGCAGACTTTAAAAAGGAAATGAAGTCCAGATGAGAAAGCTTTTGCCTGCAATCCTTCTCCAGATTTGGAGAGGAGTCTGCTTTGCTTCCCAGGTCTCATTCTTTTCTGACCTCTTTCAGTCACAAGAGATTTGCAGCTTCAATTATTTTGCTTTCTTCATCATTGAGGCACAGTGGATCAGATGAGGCTTCTAATAGGGTGTTTAATATCTCATCAGTCTCAGTGGGCAAAGTAGGTTCTACGGAGCACAGATAACAGTCCCAGCATATTTTGAGTTATTAGCTATGATCAAAGGAATGTTTTCCTGTTAGTTGTGGTCTCTCTGGTTTCAAGGCTTGCTGACACAGTGAATATCGGAGCCCCATATATTTCCAGTCCTGCTTCTCATAAAGGCATTCTTGGATTTTAGGATCAGCAGCAGAGGTCTCCTGGTAAGGCTATTAAATCAAACAGGCTTTCCTCTGAGGCACCCCAGGCAAAACTGTTGTAAACCAATCTATACTGCACCTGGAATACTTTGTATAGCTTTCCATTCCCACATCTCAAAATGTGTATGGCACGACAACCAAAACATTCAAGATTAGGGTTTTAAAAATCTGAGAAATAGTGGACAACAGCTTCCTAAGAACATAAAGGGGCCCTGCTGAATGGGGCTACAGTCCATCTAGTCCAGCATCCTGTCCCATGCGGTGTCCCACCAGTTCCTTACGGGCATCTCAAGCTAAAAACAAAGGCAAAGCCTTCGCCTGCTCTCAGACCCTTGCAAAGGGCTTTAGATGCATCCTGCCTGTCTCTCCAACCTGGAGGCAGTACCTAGACATCCATTCACCTGTCCTCCATGAATTTACAGTCATGAGAAAAACCAAGTATACCCTTTAAATTCTATGGTTTTACGTATCAGGACATAGTGAAAACCATCTGGTCCTTAAAAGGTCTTAAAATTAGGTAAAGAAAACAGATGAACAACAGCACAGGACAAATTACACCCTGTCTGCATTGTAACTCGATGCTGCCTGCTTATCCTGGGGCAATTTCACTCTTCCCATCCACTGGATGGGAAAGGAATGCAAATCAACTAACGTTGACTCTCATACTTGGGAGTGCTAGTCAATGTTAGCCTGTCCCCCACGACTGAACACTTACCTAGGTGCATCTTTCAGGTTGCGGGCAGGGGGGAGCGGGGTGCTTCTAAGGCCATTTGCTGGGATTCTAGAGCAGGAATAGGTTTGTCCTTGTGTCTGCTTGAGATGCCCATGAGCATTTGGTGGGCCACTGTGTGCGACAGGATGCTGGACTAGATGGGCTGTGGCCTGATCCGGCAGGGCTTCTCTTATGTTCTTAAGTACCTCCTGTTCGATCACTGGCCAGTCCTCTTCAGGGTGCCGTCATCTTGAGTGTGGTGCCCTCTGCAACTGTGCATGCATTAGCACTGTTGCCATGACGGCGCTGACGCTCTGTGTGGTCACAGTCACGTCAGGAGGTCAGCAGAGCGGCCAGCGTGCTTGCGCGGCAGCTCCGCTGACCTACCCATCCAACAGAGGTGCAAATGCTTGCTGGCTGTACTCAACAGGCAAGTGATTGGGGATTTCGTGCTCTACAGCCAGTTGATAATTAGGCAACTTCTGGGAAGGCAGGGGGTGGTTGGAGGCTGTAACAGCCTCAGTGACCTGCAAAGATGAGATCCAGTCAACCAATGCATATCAATTGCTCTTCAAAAGGTGAGGCTAAATCAGGGGTTCTCAACCTTCCTGATGCAGGTCCTCATGTTGTGGAGACCCCCAACCATGGGGGGGGGGGCAGCTCGGGTGAGGATGGGGTGGGAATGTGGGAAACTCATCGCGACCCCTCTGAAAGGGTAGTTTGACCCCCAAAGGGGTCACAACCCCCAAGTTGAGAACCGCTGGGCTAGACAATAATGGTCTTTCCTCATTGGACTCTGGTGTTCCAGGAGGACCCAGTGGGATGCCCCTTCTTGGGACAGCATAGCACCAAGATAGGCTAGATAGGATGCCTCTTTAGTGAAGGGACTAAAAATGTTTAACAATAGTACTTGAAATACCTCAGAATGCCCTTCCAAAACCTGGAAGCTACCAAAGAGAAGACCCTCTCATATGTCTCCATGGTGGTGGATCTACCAAGAAGGTCTTTCTAGCAGATCTCAATGGAGGGGCGGAGCTGTATAGCAGGAGGTGTTCATTAAGCAAGGCAATTAAAATTCCACCAAGCATGTAAAATTAAAACCATACTGCTAAAAACTGTTTTACACAATGTTTGAGAAAAACAACAAACTATTTAATACCAGGGACTACTGTATCCAAATGAAATAGACCTACAAACCTTATGTAGCCAAAGGGGAAGGTGTCCGGAATCACTTTGTGAAAGTTGCTTCTGCTGTACTGCTGCCCAGCAGTAAGAATCGACATAAGCAGCCTGGCGCCAAGAAAATGAACTTGGAGAAAAACAGCTCATCTGGGTACCTAAGGGGGGGGGGGGAGAATGTGTTGTAAGAACAAACTCAACCTAAGGTTGTGCTCAGACATAACAAAAGTGGTGCCTCAGAGGCTGTGGTCACATTAAAGGTTTAATCTAGTTTCAGTCCACTTTCAGAGCGAGAAAATACATCAGCAAAATAACAGGCTGTTTTCTTTCAGTGTTAACTCAGAAAATTCACCTTTGGGATACAGATAATGTGGAAAGAAAATTACTGGTCACTGTTTGCTGATGTGTTCTCTCACTCTGAAGGTGGATTGAAGCTGGATTAAACCTCAGGTGTGAATACAACCAGACAGTGTGAGGCTTTCGAATTCCGAACCCTTCTTTAATCCATTTTTCTAGCACACCATGTTTAGGAAAGCGACTGGTGTATGAACAACCCTCTTTGAAGCCTTATCTAAACTGCCTCAAAGATGCTTCCCCCCCCCTCTTTTGCTGTGTATGACCACAGCTACAGTGAAATATAAGGGTGATTCTCCCCTGGAGAGTATATCTGACCAGAAAGCATACAAGAGCCTCCCAGGCCCTTCCACATACTGGTGTGTGGGCTAAGGGAGGCCCAACTCACACAGGGCGGTCTGAGGGAATGGGGTCTTAAGGGACCAGAGGCCAATTTGCACTTAGGCCCCTAGTGAACAATTAGTGCAGCTCTGGTGAAGAGCATATGCATGTCCACTAGACTGCTACAGGCTAGAAGCGTGCCCGCCCTCACTAGAGGTGCACTTGTTGCTAATTAGGTGTGGGGCACGATTTCGTGCTCCACACCTTTACCAACCTTTACTGCAGGCTGACCTGCAGTGGTGCAACCATTCACACGTTTTCTGGCTCACTGCAGGCGGTGGGTGCCGAGTGCATTGTCTGTGCAGGCACAACCGCGTTGCCAGCGCTGGTTGGTTGCTGGCCGCTGTTGCATTTGGACAGGTCCCCACTGGTCGGCGCCACGGCAGCAGGGTGGCTGGGGACCCATCCAGGGTGCGGTGGGACACACACACACCCCAACATGTTGCTGTGATTGGTCCTGCCCCTCTGCATAGACCTGCTGGCGCATCATGGAACATATGATGTGCTGGCAGCAGCCGATCGATGCAGCAAGGAGGCGGGACTCCCGGCTTTCACAGCAGTGGTGCAGGCTGGTCCAAGGAGGACCATTTGCCTTTCTGGTCGGTAAGGGACGCTTTGGAGAAATGTCCCTCTCAGCAAATGCAAATGGTCCTCCTGTCCCTGGAATGTACTGGCCCTAGTTCAGACTAATGAGGTAAGTGCAGAAAGGCCTCTGATGCCAATTAGACCACAGCTGCCAACATGTGAAAGTTATGCTTGCTGATTCATACTGGCTAGTGCAGACTTGCCCAAGAACAGAGCACATACTAGGAATGTAATAAAGGTACAGTTAACATCTCTCTCTCTGTTTTTTTTTTTTTTTTTGCAGATAGAGCATACAGATATTACTGATTTTAAAGCAAACTGTCTTAATTCATAGTTCTCAGATTTAACCACAGACGGGAAACAATGCTAATTAATAATTATGTGTTCCATAATACTGTGATGCAACTTAATTTCAAGCAAACCATAAAATCTACATTTTTCTTTTTTTAAGGGTGTTGCAAAAAGCAATAAAAGTGTTTTTGAAAAGAAATATGCAAACTATACGTGTTTCCTGTTTAAATGCTGTGTGCTTCTAATTTTAAAGAAAACCTGCTGAAAATCAGAAGAGATGCATGACGAAACAGCGAAAGGAAAAAGACTGATGCTTTCCCCCCCCCACCCCCACCCAATAAACACAAACTGAGAAGAATGAATTTCACACTGAGAACCAAGAAGTAAATCTTACTTTATGACATATTGGGTGTTTTCCCACTGTCACTAGAAGTACCCATTAAGTACCCATTAATGGGTACAAAAATGCCATTACGTACCCATTAATGGATACTTTTAGTGAGAGTGGAAAAACACCCATCATCTCCCTCAAGATTAATACGTGCAAACTGCAGTTAGGCTATAAACCGTGACCTACAACAAACAAACAAACAAACGACACCAAAACAAATTATAACACAGAATTCCATGGTCTCTCAATATAAAAGAATGCTAGCAAAGAGCCAGAAGATTCCATTGAAAGATTTGTCAAAAATTATTTAAAAGACAACAAATGAGATAGGATAGATTTTTAAACTTATGAATAGCACTGAACAGAGAGGGATCCATAGATTTGTTTCAGGTTATATCCAGATTGGCGGAATAAAACCCAATGTTAGAGAAAATAGTTCAGCTTATCTGCTGTGAAGCCACAACGCGCTGTCCGGACTCCAGCAGCCTCCCCGCAGCTTCCCTCTTGGCAGCTGCAATTTCTGTGGCATGCGGGGTGGCGTGTGTGCCTCATGGAATGGGGCGCTGTTTCTTGCCATCCTGTCCAGACTGGCAGGAACCTTCACGTTTACCTGATACTGTGGAGCGAGTGTTCCTTCTTCCACAACTGGTAAATTCGAAGTAGCGGCGGCATAATGCAACACCACTACGCAGTATCATGTATCAGGTGTGACGCCCACGCCCTGACTGCGCATCAGAATGCGCAGTATCTGTAAGTCTGGACATCCCTCAGTCTTTTACCGCATTACAGCATAACTCAAAGGCCATCAACTTACTGTAGATCTCAATAAACGTCATTGTTCACACTATTATTTAATATGATTCACTCCCCTGTAGTTAAGGCTATTCAAATAGAAGCAGATATAGGAAAGGTCTGCATCGCCTGAGGAGGCTGTTGACAAACAAGGTTTGGGAGCATGGTGACTTTACACCATGCTGCGTGGGGATGTGGGGAGAGTCCATATGTCACCTACACCCAGGTGGCTCTCAGGTGAAGAATCCACTCTTGGGAAAACTCCTACAAAGTGGTAAAAAGTCTCTGTAAAAGGCAGCCTGAGACTGACTGCTCCAACAACCTTCATGCAACTATTGGACCACCCTGCCTGACTGGGCCCATGAAAACAAAGCGAAAAAAAACAGCCAATTTCTGGGCCATTTTTGGTTTTTCACCTCATGGGCCCAGACAGAAACTCTGATGCTGGGGAATGTTCTTTCTCTGCCTTCAGGTTTGCATGGGCTAAGATACTTGGCATGTGTGAACGGCTTTCCGCCTGGCTTCTGGGCTGATGCAAGCATTCCAGCTAGCATCAGGTCTACCATAGACTTGCACTAGCAGGCAGATGGCAGGCCCCTGTTCTGGGATATCATCTGGAATAAGGCCCAGTGCAGAAGGGGCCCTTGATAAACTGTAGCTAGGGCAACCTGTGTACATAAGAAGACAGTTAAGGAAACTGATAATTCTCAAGAAAGGCCCTGTCCAGATGTGGAGAATAGTGCAATTATTGTGCTACTTTGGTGGAGTGGCATCACGTATCTGAGGCGACCCTACAATAACTCTGCTTTCTACTCCCTAAAAAGTGCTAAATACTATTTGTGGAAAATCCAGTGCTGGTCATGATTTTTCCAGCAATAGCCCTTTTGGTTTATCTTCTGGACAGAGCCACTACCCATAGCACTGTCTACCATGCATGCATCAAGGCTGAAACAGACTTCCACGCATGCATAGTAGGGATTTGCACAAATATTTATACATTCAAAATTCGTATGAATTCATACAAATGCAGACATTTGTATCCAAATCGACTGTTGGGACATTTGAAGACTGACAGTTGAATTGAATGTTTTGGAACATTCATACGAAGCTTTGTTACATTCAAAGTGGATTCAGGGTGGGTCTGACACTTTCAGAGTGGATAAGTTGGGGATATGTATTGGATACATAGGGGATTTGTACGGGACACAGATAGAATTCATATGTGATTCGTATTGAACATTCGCATCAAATTGAATCCTATCACATTTGAAGGGGATCTATTCAAACGAATCCAAATTTTCTTGCATTCAATTTGATACGAATTGAGTGCAAAAAATAATAATAATCGTGCACATCCCTAATGCACAGAGGTGCCATCAGGCTGTAGGAATGCCACTGAGGCAAACCTCAGTGGAAAAAGCATTCCGGAGCGTGTCGACCCTTCTAATCTCTCTAGGCAAAACTAGTACCATGCCTGTGGGGCCGACTTCCGTGTTTGGATGGCAAACCTCAGCATAAGGAAGCGCTCGGAGCATGCCGACCCTTCTAATCTTTCTAGGGCATAAACATGCATCATGCTGAAGGACAGGGTTTATGCAAGTGGTTCACAACGACACCACGTGCCAGCTCAGCCGGCATATGAATGCTTTCCCTTTCTAACCAATTTTATCCGGTTTTTACCAGTAACAATGTATCCTGTGCAAAGAGATATAAGCAACTGTGTAACCTAGTTAAGATCTTCCATCTTCAACAATCCACCTCCACTCTTGCCTCCGTGTCATTCGTTCCACCACAGGCCCAAAATGCCTGGATCTGTGCAACAGTAAAAACGTGAAGACAGCACAGGCCATGGTGACATCTAGCAGGAGGGAGGATTTCCCACATTATCGTCTCCTATCAGGATATCTGGCTGCCATCTGGAGGTGGCCGAAGTAAACTTGCTAAGTGTGAGGGAAGAGGCCATTTGAATTGTTAACCCTGGAAGATCTGAAATATACACCTGTGTTTTCTAGGGGAGGCTTTCAGCCAGCCATTCAGAACTGGCGGGTCTCCTCTGCGGTCGCTAGTAGCAGAAACGCTGTAAGGCTGAAATTCTTCAAGTGATACACCGTAAGGCTGAAATTCTTCAGGCAAGACACTGTAAGGCTGAAATTATGTGCAAGTTCATGTACAATTGATCCCACTGAAGTGGACTGTGCTCACAACAGCCAATTATGAATTGCAACATGGCTGAAAGTGAAGTGCAGACTCAAATTCTGAGTCACTGAATGTGCCCAGTTCAACATTTATGGGCCAACTGCCCCTTAACGGTCAATGAGTCCTTTATTTTGGTCAGGGACCAGCTCAAATCAGCATGGAAAATGAATAAACACTAGTTTGGAAACATCTAAGACAGATGGCAATAATATAGGAGCCAAAACTAAAATTAAAAAGTATAATGAAATTTGCACACTTCCAAGAAGAGTTAAAAATTAGCAGAACTGGGAGGGGAGAATTCACAGCTTGGCTCCAGTTTATCTGTTTCTTAATGGTTGTGGCCAGATAAGCAAAAAGCCCTTGTAAAAGGCTTGGCCTGTTTGTTTCGCTGCACAGTGCTGCTCTATAATGAATCAATGATTCAGCCAGACTTGTCTTGCCTTACATTCTTCCAGGGTGGAGAGAGGGGAGTTTGCAGCATGAAGTTATAAAGGATGAAGCTTGCCTGTGTTGCAGTAAATACCCACATCTGATAAATATCAACACTGATGTGCACAGTGTGAAACAAAGAAAGTTCAGGGTTTCTGCTTGCCAACAGGAATGAAAGATTTACTGTGAACCACAGCTGCCATTTATTTAGAAATGTTCTCACCCAACAGGGATCGCTCACAAAAACAGTAACTTGTTTATCTGAATCACAGAATTACCCCAACTGTGCTTTTCTTCCAAAATGTCTCCACAAAGAATTTCCCCCCAAGAGATCTGAGGCCTTTTTACACTACAGCCGGCTATAGTGAACGAAGGCTAGGCCACGCCCGGACGCATTACCCATTCACACCTAGGCAGGCAAGGTGCCAGGCTAAAAACAAGTTCCTCACCCACATTCAATTAATATTTTCCTTGCTCCCCCCAAATATGTATCCATAGCATACTTCACTTCTAATTTTCAAATGCCAGCATTTCTGGTTTTTAGGTGTCAATTGAAGATCTATCATTCTACCCAGGCCTCCCCAGACTAAATGTTTGTTTCCCCCATCCCTGATTTTAATTTTATACATCTGTTGTGTATTGATATAACTATTATTCCTTGTATAGTGCTTTGAGATTATATTTTAATGGTAAGTAGTATATAAATATTTCAGATCAATCAGTATGCACTTTCTTCTCTCGAAAAAACAAGGATCAGTATTATTTCTTTATATTTTTATTCTGCCTTATAACTGACAGTCTCGGGGTAGTTTACAAATAAAATATAACAGTTAAACTGACTAATAAAAAGGACACAGTGGAATGGATCAGGGGCTATTTATAGTCTGGCTATAAAAGAGATTAAACAATTCTAAACACTAAATAAATAACCCCAGATAATACTCAGTTCATAGTCAGCAAATACAGAAAAGAATGTGAGGCTTCCTGCCATCCCAAATGTTGTAGGAATGTGAGCATCAGTCATGCTGACAAAGCAAAAATTGAAAGATGAGGGCATATCAAATATTGCAAAATCAGGAACAGAGCAGCTGTGGATCTGAAGACAACTGAACAACCTGGTTTTATATATCTTGGAACACCGAATGCTAAGATTTCCCACGTGACCTCCTATCCTGGGGCAGCTGTGATGCTCCATCATTCCCAAGTTCCCAACCCATGGAAAGTCCCTGCACTTATTCTTAGCAGCATCAGTGGTTAAGTCGGCATTTTACTTTTGCATGTTTATACGGGCCTCAATAAACAAAGCAGTCCTTGGAAGAGACAAAGGGTTTCATTCCCATTCTTCTGCTACATTTGATTCTCAAGAAGATTGGAAAATTTGATTTGGGACTTGGTGACTATAAAAGTGTCTTCATTGTAGAGATGCATAGTTTCAATAAGGCATTACAGATAAAATAAGTCTTACAGGCTGCACTATTGGTATAATATAGTATGAGAAATTATTGTTACTATGGAACTGCCCATTTATAAAGTTAGTGGCAGGGATGTGCAAAACTTTGTCTTGAATACTTTTCCAAGCATTTGAGAGCGCTTGGTCTATTGGTTAGGGAGCTGGACTCTTATCTGGGAATACCGGGTTTGATGGTGACCTTGGGCTAGTCTCTTCTGAGCTCTCAGAAGCCCTGCCTACTTCATAGGGTGTTCTGTTGTGGGGAGAAGAACAGAAGCTTTGTCAGCCACTCTGAGTCCCCTTAAATAGGTGAGAAAAGCAGGGTAGAAAAGCCAACTCTTCTTCTTTGTTAACAACTTAACCCTAGGAGCAAAGTGAGCACCCAGATTAACTCAAACCCAATGGAAGAGGGTTGCATTTTGTTCTAAAGTTTCCTTATAGGGAGAGAAAATGGAGAATGGAATCTGAGCCCCCTTAATATTTTTTTTAAAAATCATTTGTCTATGCCATGAACCCCACTGGTTACTCTCATCCAGACGGCACTGCTCCAGTCCAACCTTTGCTGTGAAATGAACCAGAAGGAGGAGGAGGAGGAGTTGGCTTTTCTACCCCACTTTTCTCACCTATTTAAAGGGACTCAAAGTGGCTGGCAAACCTTCTGTTCTTCTCCCCACAACATACACCTTGTGAGGTAGGTGGGGCTGTGAGAGCTCAGAAAAGAGCTGTGACTAGCCCAAGGCCACCCAGCTGGCTTCATGGAAGAATGTGGAATCAAACCCGGTATTTCCAGATAAGAGTCAGTCTCCTTAACCACTAGACCAAACTGGCTTGAGAAATTTCAATAAAGTTATCTTTAGCTTTTTTTCAGAGCCTACCATATTTTACAAGTGCAAGTGATAGTCAACATTGGTTCATTGCGCACCTTTCCTGTCCACAGGCCAGGAAGGAAAATTTGAAATCGCTCCAGGTTACACTAATTTTTGAACAACCTTAGAGCAGAAAACAGATTCATAAATGAAGCAAGTTGGGTGTGGATGGACAGGGGTGTTTACTGTTAATGACGGCCTATAAAAACCATGTGGTTGACAATAGGCTACATCTTAGCATCTTCACTTTGGACTTTGAAGCCTTGTCTTACTCATCCAGTTTTAACCCCGCCCTTTCCCCCAACAGCAGCAAAACTCTCATACCTATCCATAAAGTTTAAAATGCTAAACATAGGCTGTGCTCAGGTATAACAAAAGGGGCACCTCAGAGGCGCACCACAGAGAAGAGTGTGTGGCCCTTGTGTGACGGACACCCCAGGTCTCATTATCAGATTAGTCAGACAGTGAAGTATAGCTAGGGAAGCTGTCAAGTCAGAGGGAGGTGTGGCTTGCTCATTCCAGTTGGGAGGGGGAAGTACACCCCAAGAGTAGCCAATCAGGTTTCAGCATCCATGGAGAGAGAGGCTATAAAGGTCTAGTCCACGGTTGTTCTAGGTTCTCTGCCTGGATGTTAATTGACCTGAGGGGGGTTAACAGGGGGGAATCAGGCTCTAAGCTATCCTGAGGGAAGCTGGGAAAAGAGTCCTGAGTTGGAGTTGTCAGTTTAAAGAAAAGAGAGTGCTGCTGTTTCTTCAAAGTGAAGTCAAAATCTGTGTGCTCTACAAGAAGCCTGTTACAAATAAACTAGTACTTCTTTAATCTTTATAAAGAGTCCCAGGCTACTGTCTGTGAGTGGAAACAGTGTCTGAGGGGACTCACAGTGTGAGAAACAAAGTGGCAAGGCGAAGAGCCAGCCAGGAGGAAAAAACTTTCTGTTTTAAGTTTGAAGAGAAAGGGGGTTGAAGGGGAATTGCCTGTCAACGCCTAGCCATAGCTTACAGACTAAGCATATTACAGGATTAAAATGCAATAGAAGGAAAGGCATTGGGCAGGGGTCCGTCACACCTAGTGTTCCCAACCCTTCTCTAATCCACTTTTTCAGGGGGCAGGGGCAGACTGGTGCCCACCTTCAAGACTTCTCTAAGTCACCTCAGAGACGGTTTTGATTTTTTGCTGTGTCTGATCACAGACTTGAATACCTGAACAATGGAGGGGAGCGGTGAAAAGAAGTGCAGACAATACAGGATCCTGCTTGAATTTACTTTCCACACATAACTGGTCTTATTTATTCATTCATACACGTATTCGAGTATTTATATCCCGCCCTTCACCCAAAGGTCTCAGAGTGGGTTACAATAGAAAGATAAAAACATAAAACAGTGTAAACTATACATTAAAAAATATAAGGTATTGAGTCTTATAAGTGGGTCACATGAGTCTTGGGGGTGGGCTGTGAGGAGAAGCACAGACAAAGCAGACAGCATGTGTAAAGAATTTCTAGGTCACAGAAGAGATAAACAGCTGGTTAAAAACCCCCAAAACAAAGCACTTTTGTTGCTAAGGCCTTGAATTTAATTTGGAGATCACTCAGCTCAGAGGATTACAAACAATCATGCAGTTTCATCTATGCTGTCCCCGTGGTATTTCTTCATCTATTAAGGTCCCAAGATGGGTAACAAAACAATATGAAACAAATAAATGCCTACTGATCACTAAAATAAAATAAAGACTTCAAGAGACAGACAAAAACACAAAAACACCAATTTAAAAGGACAAGGCAAAAAGTTAAAGGAGGGACATCAAAGGGCAAGGTGAAAAGTTGCATCTTAGCTGGGCACAATAAGGTGGATAATGCCAATGTCTGGCACACAACGAAAGTGTGGTTAATCCACAACCATTAAAGGCTGTGTTCAAACATAACAAAAGGGCCACCTCAGAGGTGCCTCAGAGAGACAGTTTATCGCCCTCATGTTCCCAACCCTTCTCTAATCCACCTTTTCTACCACAGAATGCTTGTGAGACTGCTGAGGGGCAGACTGGTGTGTGAACAATCCCACCTCAAAGCCTTAGGTGTTTTCGTACTATCCTTCCCGTCCTCTGGACAGCAAAGGAGTACGATGACCCAGCATTGACTAGCACTAGCACTTGAGGGATGTCAACTTTACCCGCTCCCTCACCTTATTCAATCCCGGGGCCCAGTACTCCTCTGGGTTCTGCCACTTTGGCAGCAATGCCGCTGCGACTCCGGGTGCATCAGCGCTGATGCCTTGACATCGCTAACGCTCTGTGCACGTGCAGTTGTATCTATGGTTGTTTGAAGTCCCAGCACACTTGCGCAGGACCTCAAACAACCCCAGAGCGCTGGCAGGAGCGAATGGTAGCACCACTGGATGCTTCAGGCAATTGTTCGGCTAACATTCATAAAAGTGTGGAGCATGAAATTGTGCTCCACACCTAATCAACGATTAGGTGTAATTATATAATTAATGTGATAGCGGTAGAAATATTGAATAGTCATACGAATTATATTAGTCATTTGGACTCTTGGAATTTAGAGTTTAGAATATGTAAACTAAAATGGATGATTAAATAGTTAAAACACATTTAGACAATAAGCTTAGGAGTGAAAGTGAAAAACTGAAGTTACGTTTAATTTTCTCAATGTAGTATTATGAGTGGTGCAGCTTTTCTACGATCGGTATAAGAACTTTGAATTATGTATTACCCTTGGGAGGAGGGGGGACTCAAAGCAACTGTAAAAAACTAATAAAAAGATTAAAAAAATACCATTAGTGCACTTCTGGGGAGGGCAGGCACACTCAGAGGCTGTAATAGCCTACTCAATGTGCATCTGCTCTTCCCTAGTGGTGCACTAATTATGCACTAGAGGCTGTAGTGCAAATAGGCCCCTCCTGGAAACAGGACTCTTCTCTTAGGGGCCATAGAGATATTTTTTAAAAAAATAATCACAACCTAAAACTACCAACTTTCTTTGAAGTATTTGGATGATCCTGCACTGGCCAATATACCAGACCAGCAAGTATATTAGAAGCCTCACTTCTGCATGCTAGCTACTGCAGTCTAAGTGGGGGGAGGAGTCCTCCAAGAGGGTGGTCAAGGAAAGACCCCTCCCACCTCCAGGGGTATTCTAAGGGGGTATAGCCTCAGTCTGCACCAGCAGCATGCAGAGGGAGGCACGTCCTAGTATGTTTGCTGATCCAGCAGACCAGCCAATGTAGAATCACTCTTTGATTCTTGTTTCTTTGTACAGTACTTCACTCAGGAAAGGATTGTTACCAAGAAAACAAACGTTGTGATCCTAGTCAATATATCGGCTGGGGCAGTTACATTTTTTTAAAAATTTAAAATATGAGAACCACATTCAAATTTAGGTAACATTCTGAGAGCCATGTGCATTCATGCATGCTGCCATGGCTGTTGCAAAGAGCTCATATCCACAAGCACACATCCAGAGATAAACTAAACTTGAGCACTTTTGAAAAATTCCATTTAATGAATTTAATCTCCCATGGTCCTGAAGCAGCGTCTGCAGTGGTTAAGGATCAAGCCAGATGTAGTCCCGAAAAGCGACTTTTGCAAACTCTAACATTTATGTAGGAGCGCTTAACTGCAGCCCTCTATATGCTCCTAAACTACAACTGCTGGCATTCAATTCTGTTTCAGCCAGACACTGATTGCTGGGAGTTGTAGTTCAGGGAACATCTGGAGGCCTGAAGTAAAACACTTCTAATTTATACCCTGGCAATAACACCTGTAGGCACATGCAGAAATACACTCATTGATATGGCTGCATTTCTAACCCTTGTTCACAGTTGCTCCCAAGGATTGTAACAAAGTGGAGAAAGAAAAGATAATAGAAAACCACAAAGCTTAACAAGCATTGAAAAATACAATATCCTTAGGCAAAACAACAACAACAATTTGCCCGATCAGTTCCACAAAGAACCTTCCTTCTCTCTGTCTCTGCAAAAACAAGACAAATCTATTCACTACCTCACATCTGTCACTTATAGAATCATAGACTTGGACTCTGGGCACATTGAGTCCAACTCTCTGCTCCATGCAGGATTACTAAACCATCCCAGACAGAAGTAGGTCCAGCCTCTGCTTGAAGTCCTCCAGTGAAGGAGAACTCACTACCCCCTGTGGCAACCTATTTCACTGACTGATCACCCTCACTGTAAGGAAGTTTTTCCTAATAGCTAATCTGTATTGACTCCCTTGAAGTTTCATACCATAAGTGAGAATAGGGATGATTCCTCTGACCTGTGACAGCCCTTGAAGACCGCTATCATGTCTCCTCTCAGTCTTCTCTTCTGCAGGCTAAACATTCCTAGATCCTTCAATCTTTCCTTGTAGGACATGCTTTCCAGACCACTAACCATTTTGGTAGCCCTCCTTTGGACTTGCTCTAATTTGTCAATGTCTTTTTTGAACTGGGGTGCCCAGAACTGGACACAGTACTCTAGATGAGGTCTGACCAAGATAAAGAGGAGTATTTCTTGTGATCTAGACTCAATACTCCTCCTGATGGATCCTAGGATATTGTTTGCCTTTTTTGCCACTGCATCATACTGTTGACTCATGTTCATCCTGTGATCAACCAGTACACCCAGATTCTTTTCACTTATGTTACTATTCAGCCTGATTCCTTCCATTCTGTATTCATATTTTTCATTTTTCTTACCAAGATGTCTTTCCTCTAGTGGTTTAACTGAGAAAGATTTAGACTTTTCTTCTCAGGTAATTTCTGCACAGCAAATATGGACTGAAAGAAGAAGAAGAAAACTTTGTGTGCAGTCCAGGACTAGAATGGAAGATTTCCCCAACTGCAAGATCAAGTCCAATTCCATACTTGCAGAATAAATCCACAGTGATAAGAAAAATGTCAGTTTACCTGCTGCAAAGCTACAACACGCTGTCCCCACACCAAACGCAGCTCCGTAGCTTCCCATAGGAAGCTGCAAGAGCTGAGTCTCGTGCACACTGTCATGTGAGATGAGGCAGCCAATGGGAGTTGATCTGCCCTTCCTACTCTCATTGGCTCTTCTCGCCATTCCATCCATACTGGTGGGAAGATTCGAATTTACCTTATACTGCAGAGCAAGTGTTCTCTTACCCAAATTAAGGTAGATTTGCAGTTATGAGTGGATAATGTGTCAACGCGACAATCTATTGATTGTAATGTATAACGTCCCCCACAGCGACTGTGCATTCCACTGCACACTATCAATCAGTCTGGATGCACTCCAAGAAACGTAAATCTCTCTGCTCAGCATCAAGACAGGCACTCACCTCTGATAAGGGGTGATGGACAGTGCTGTACCAGGCCAGTCCTATGCTCCCCCCCCCCCGCAAACATCACATTAAAAATAATAGAACTATGCAAATAACATTGCAGATCTACTACTGCTGTGAGGTTTCTACTCATCCAGTTCTATTTCGTTTCTACCAGTCAGGATCTGAGGTATGACATTTTCAGGACTGAAATCTAGATTGCAGGGTGCCTCCCATAATTGGCTTGTTTAGCATAAAAATGCTGGGTGCTAAGATCAGAGATTGCTGCCATTTATCTGACCAACCCCTGGCTTATTTATCCATCTCATCACTTAAGCATCCACTGATGTGGTTGCATTACGTGCTTAGATTTTATTTGTCATCTTCCTGCCAGGATTTTAGCCTCAGGAAAGACCTCAGTCTTCCATCCAGTGCAAAATGCAAAATTGGCATCCCCGCCAGATGGCCTTTAGCCAGCGGCTGAGAATGTTTATGCTATCATAAACTGCTTAGCCTTTTAAGGCATCCCAAACAACAATATGAACATGGAGGATCTAAAACTACAGCTCCCATCATTCCTTGCTGCACAAACTCTGTCCCTGAGGACCTCTGCACACATCTTTCACACAGCCCCTATGGGGGTCTTCAGGGTTTCTCTGGTGTTTCTGACAAAGCCACCCACCCCAACCCTGAACCTGAAAAGAAAGAAGCAGCCGGAAGGAAGACTGTCTGCAATATACCGTTCGAAAGTTCAAATCCAAAAAGGTTGATGAAATCTGGATTAACCAATCTGTCCATGAGTGTTTTTCCACTAGCACTGGAGCACCCATTAAGGACCATCATCGGAAAAACACCCCATGTAGAAGTTAATTTGAAAGTTTTGATGAAAGCTATGGCCAACTGCCAGAGAACTCCAAACAGGGAAATATCAGCCCGAGACTGCTTCAGCTGGGCACTCCCTCCCCTCAGTGCCATCTCATGACAAAAACTAGGGCTGTGATCAGACCCAGCAAAAGAAAACACCTCTGAGGCAACTTAGGCTGCATTCAGACATAAAAAGGGGTGCCTCAGAGGTGCGTCAGAGGGATGGGAGTGTGGCCCTCATGTTCCCAACCCTTCTCTAATCCACCTTTTCTAGCACAGGTCCTGGAGAGCGGAAGAGGAAGACCAACATGTGGTCATATTGTGTCTGATCACAGCCATGGAAAAGCCCCTCTGAGGTGGGATTTCTTTACAGGACAATCCATTCTTTAGATTGTAAGCCTGAGGGCAGGGACCTGTCTTAAGATTTTTATTTTTATTTTTTGCTTTTAAATGTAATTTTATTTTATAACTTAACTTACAATTAAAATTAAAATCTAAACATTTCAACCAATGGATTTACCATCAATCATCCAAACATAACATTTCTTAACCATATAGCCTACATCTCAGTCATATCTTAAGATTAATATAATATTGTAACCTGCCCTGAGACCTTTGGGTATAGGCGGGATAAATAAATAAATAAATAAATAAATAAATAAATAAATAATTCTTGAGGGAAAATAAAACCAGTGCAAGCATGGTGAATCCAAACAGATGGTTGATTAACAGCACACTTCTCTAACTAAAACCAAAAGAAAACCATCGCTTCAGGGCACCTTAAATCCTGAGATAGAAGACAGAATCCTTTTGTTGAATCATTTCTGAGATAGCAAAAAAGACCTAGAGAAACACACAGCTGGAGGTGTCAGTGAAAGCATTAAGATAAAAAAGAGAGGGAATTCAAGCAACAGCTGATTCAAGTAATGATTTTTAGAGTGAACGTGTGTGTGTGTGTGTGTGTGTGTGTGTGTATATATATATTGCAAGTTCAGTGGTAAACTATCTGGAAAGAAGAGGGTTGCTGGTTGGATCTCCATCCTCTCCCTCGATGTAGGCAAGGACAATTCACTTCTGCATCACTGCCAAGAAAACTGCACAGAGTTGCCCAGGAAGGCACTCATGCAGTCAGTCATGACTTAATTGTACCCAACAACAATAATAATTAAATATCTCCTCCACACTGCACACAATCTGATGCGGGTAAACTATCAACAACAGAGGTCTAAGGACCACAGAACTGCATGTTTGCCATGCCACGTCAAAACTCATATGACTGACTAATTCTTTGCCAACTTTTGGGCTTATTTGATTACAATTTCCATCAAAGTCCAGCCAACAGAACCAGAGTAAGCCTTAGATGTTACAGGGCCCACATTGGGGGCACACCAGTCATGGCAGTACCCTATGGCTGCTCATGGCCCTCTGTAGCTGCTGGATCCACCATACAGCCAAGGTTCTAGCCTACTGAGATGGTGTAGGGCCACCATGGCACTCCAAATGCTAGCCCAAAGTGCCAGTGCAAGCCACTGTGTGGAGGGGCCTGTAACCACAGGGTCAAAATGGTGCAGGCCTGTAAAGAGTCAATGGTTTGGTGAAAACTGTAGTCCAGAATTCTTGGGGAGAAGAAAGTGGACATAGGCAAATCTAAATTGTTCCTTAAAGAAGGGCCTGAAGAAACTGTCTGAGCACTATCCAAAAATAATTATGTTTCCTCATGCCTTGCCACTTCAAACCTCTTTGTATTATATGTCGCACGAACGGATTCAAGCCCAACAAGACCAACTGTCTAAAAGGCAGGGGTTCGTGAACATGAATACTGAGGTGTGAACAACATTTAGGCTTCCTGCACAGAAGTCAGATCAAGTTCCTACCAGGCAACTGTTACAGATGTGAGATCTGGATTTCATATAGTACTCTTAAATAGGATCTGCATGGGCATCCACAGCAAGCTCCTGGTCCCCCAAAAGCATTCTGGGGCAGGAACACAGAGACTTTGGTGGACAACTGCATGATAGGTGACCTCTCTTGGCCTGGCTTCAAAGCCATGGAACAAAGGTTTCCCAGCCTCAAAGCTGCAGGCTGTGGGCATTTCCCCATGGCCTCAGAAATGGCCCTCAAAATGGCCCCTTCTTCTGGAACACGGGCCCTGGACCGCTCCTATTACCAAAGGCTGACTGCACAACAGAGCATGAGCAGAGACTCAGCATGGCCCACACAAGGGACTACTTTAAGAGGTCTTCCAGTGGAGTACTCCTGTTCACAGTCTCCCTACCCAGAAGAGCCCAGGAGCATGGGGCTAGATCACAGAATCGGAAGGGACCTCCAGGGTCATCGAGTACAACCCCCTTGCCCCACGCAGGATCCCCTAAGCCATCCCAGATGGATGTCTATTCAGGTTCTTGATCTCTGTCACTTTCCATGGGTGGGGTCATGCCTCCTATGGTGCACACCCCATAATCCAGACACACATCTGGCACGATCCAAGAGGACCGCAGGGATGTAGCCACTGTCTCTCTGAACGTGCCGGGTCTTGAATAAATATGCTCAAGGCTCCACGATCATTCCTGTAATAGGTGATGCCAATTCACTGAGGCTACATCATGTAATGAGAAACAATCTTAATGCATCCTCATCTACAGGCTGGAATGGTACAGGTTCCCTCCCAGATCAAGAACCCACCTGCCACCTGCAGTGGTACATTCCACTCTTTGCAACTGTACCCTTGGCCTCCAACTGGATCCTAGAATGGTACGGTCCCCTCTAGGATGGCACCTGTCACACAGACCCCAACCCCCCAGCTTGGATTAGTACAGTCTCCTTACAGCCACTTTGCCTCTACTGACCACCAGGAAAACCCTCTTGATAAGGGCAGAAACCCTAACTACATCCTTGCAAGAGGCAGCTTTCCTTTACTGTGGATACAGTAAAGCCACACTAGCTGGCATTCGGAAAGGCTGGCTGCTGAGCTTGGTGTTGATCATCTGCACTCTGTGCATGCTCCTGGGTTCCTCCTAGACCATCCGGGTGGGAGATCTCGCTTTCTTGGCCAGGCCCCGGCTTCTGTATGCGGGCCCTGTCGTGTATTCCGACGCCCCTCCTGCGCCCCCCCCCCGCACCCCGGGCGCCTGCCTGCCAGTCCAGCTCGCTCGCTCGCTCGCTTACCTATGGAGATCTCCTGCGCGAAGGCCAGCGAGATGAGCAGCAGCGGCAGCCCGACGGCGATGCAGGTGACGAGCTTGTCGAGCGCCAGCTCCAGCCGCAGCCCTTTGTACCTGCTCTCCGACGGCTCCTTGAGCAGGAAGTCCGAGAAGACGTACTCGGTGGCGAGGTGCGCGATCGCCATCGGGGCGCGCGGGCCGGGAGGCGGGCGACGAAGAGAACAAAAGGCGCCCGCGGGCGCTCAGCAGCTGCGCGCTCGCTCGCTGGCTCTCTGCTGCCGGTGCCCGTGGGGGCTGGCTGGCTGGCTGGCTGGCTGGCGGGCGGGCTCCGGCTTCTCCTCCCCGCGCCGGATCCTACGAGCGGCGAGGGCAAGGCGAGGCGGGGAGAAGGAGCCCGGGCTCGCGAACAACAGCCGGCAGGTGGCCTGCCGTCCCTCCCCTCCTGAAGGCGGCGCGCACGGAGGCGGAGAGGCAGAGGGACGCCCCTCGCTCCGCCCTGCCGCGCCTTGGTCGGAGGGGCGGCACGATCTGGCTGCCCGAAAGCGGGCGGTGCGGACGCTGGAGGGAAGAGGCGAGGCGAGGCGAGGCGAGGCGGGGCTGGGCGGTTCCCACGGCGCATCTGGGGATGGTTCGGTCGCGCTGGGATGGAGAGAGTCTTGTCTCCAGACACGACAGAAGGGGCGCGTCGGGGAGACGCCGCGGGCGAGTCCCAATTCAAGGAATAAAGCGCTGTATGCAAGGCTGTTGGCATCGGGATTTACATCGCTATGTAAAGCGCGTTCAAAGGAAGCAAAGGAGCGTCTGGCAATCGGATGCAACCCCGATTTTGTGTCTCCACTCTTAAACACTTAAACGGATTGGGGAAAGCCATTCTTTCCCTTCCTCAGCCTTTCCCCAGCCCTCTCTCCCCATTGCCGAGGGCGCAGGGCGGCAGCGGCAACTCAAGTCCCGTTCTCCCGCTCCACCTCCACAGCCACTCCTCCCCCGCCCCGCAGGGGTTCCCTCTGAAAAAAGTACCCTGGCTGGCTGGCTCTGTTGTGGTGGCCTGTGCACACATACTTAAACATACACATATCTCACAGTTCCTGCAGCTGCTCCCCCCCCAAAAAAAAAGCACCCTGACTGTCTGGCTGGCTCACTCTGCTACCGCCACCGCCTACACTCACTTAAACATACACACATCTCACAGTTCCTGCAGCAGATTTCCCCGCAAAAAAGTACCCTGGCTGGCTGGCTCTGCTGCCATGCCTGCACACACACACCTAAACATACACATATCTAGCAGTTCCTGCAGCAGCTTCCCCCCCAAAAATGTACCCTGGCTGGCTGGCTCTTCTGCCATGGCCTGCGCACACACAGTTCCTGCAGCAGCTCCCCCCCCCCAAAAAAAGCACCCTGGCTGGCTGCCTCGGTCTGCCACCGCCACCACCTATGCACACACGCGGAACTCTTGGCTCTTCAACCCTTTTGCTGCATCAAATCTACCTCCTTATAGGATGCTGTTGTGTCACCCAGGGGAGGCAAGGGTGTGTATTTGCGGTTCTTTTTTAAGCCTGCTCCCCCACCACCATGCTCCCTTTTTTATGTGCTTTTCTTCTCCATGCAATTATTTTTTTTTAAAAAAATAAATTTGCATACAAATGCTAGATAGAGGAATCATGCTAGATAGAGGAAGGGGATGTGCCTCCCAAACTCTGCACATGCACATTGGCTGAAAGGAAAGGCTGGACCCACCCACCACAGCACCGTTCAGCCTCCTTTATCCCAACCCCTACCACCATGAAAAGCAAAGATGTCCTGGCATGCCAGGATGGGCTGAGTCCTCTAAACATGACAATCTAACAGGGGCTTGAAAAACAGATTAAATAATGTGAGTAACATGACCTGAAGACAAGATGTGGTTGCCGGCCTGATCCGGCAAGGGTTCCTTTTCCTTCATGCTAAAAGAGGAACCTTGATCCAGGTTCCATAGGTCAGCAATTGATCCTACAAGGTCTATGGGTCTCACTTCTGGCCTCTCTATTATACACAGCTGTAGACAGTGAAACTTTCGCTGAGTTCCGATGCAATAGGAAGCTGCACTTTGCCTTAAAGTAGCAGTGAAAACTTTTGATCAGCTCTTCCCTTACACAGAAACAAGGGAGGAAAAATGTGTAAGCTAATCTGAGATTTTTTTTTTAAATGGAAAGCAGTATAAAAATGTCTTAAATAAAATAATATATTAAATCAAGACTTTTCGAAGGCATGTTTAGAAAACAGCAAATGATATATATGAGCTAGCCCACTGAGGTAACAAACCAAGTTAGATTAAATCAATGCAATTTACAAATATATAGTGTCATTAATGAGAAAATTAGAGGGGTCTTCCTTGTCTCTCACTTCAGTAACACAGCATGTAGTTCCTTCATTTATTATATTATTTATATTCTGTCCTGTCTCTGAGGTGTGTTGGGAAGAAGAAGCCACCTTAAATTCTGCAGGTGTATCTGAGAAGTAAATTTAATCGTGTAACTGGAATATATCCACAGTGCAAGCTGAACACTATGTCCATTTTAGTTTATTGATTTGAACTCTTCAGCACTTTATGCAATAAATACATGAGGAAAAAATACAGATCAGGGTATTCAAGTACAGTGGTACCTTGACATACGAGTTTAATTTGTTCCGTAACCTTGCTCTTATGTCAAATCGCTCGTATCTCAAAGCAATTTTCCCATTAATCCATTCCAGCTCCCAAAATACCACCTCAGTTGTTTTTGTTATGTACTGTACTGTATTTACATACTCGTATCTCAAATCTTGCTCTCATCTCAAAGCAAAATATCATTCGCTCGGCGGCTTGTATCTCAAAACACTTGTATGTCAGGGCACTTGTATGTCGAGGTACCACTGTATATTGGAGACCTGAGAAAAATGTGTTGTCTGGCGAGAAGAAAGCCATACCTGTTAAATCCTTGGCAAGTTCCCTAACTGACTGGTAACTCAAGGGTTAGTTTTTTCTCAGACTCGGGCCCTTTCTGCACTGGGCCTTAATCGGGATTATATCTCAGGATAGGGACCAGCCATCTTCATGCTGGTCCTATCTATGGTAGGCCATACCAGGGCCTACCATAGTCTGCACCGGCATGCAGATGGTCGGTCCCCATCCTGAGATATAATCTGAAATAAGGCCTAGTGCGGAAAGGGCCTCGGTCCAGTGCTAACCACTGTGCCATGCTGCTCTCCCAGAGTGGCATCTGGGATGGCAACAGAGTATTGTCTTCACTGCAACTTAGGTCTTTAACTTCCTGTATTGACTTGAGATGCTAAGCACCAATCTTCCTGTCCCTCAACTAGATGAATCAATTATGGATGCAGTGAAATTGCAGATCTGCTGGCAATGGTCTTCAGGAATCATCTACATATTTTGAGGAACAAAGACTGCATCGTGACAGTGATACACAAAGGTATGAAAAATGAAAATGTCCTTATCCACTTCCAGACCAAGGCTGCGCTCACACTTACATTTTAATTCAGTTTCAGTCCACTTTTAGAGGGGTAGAACACAGCAGCAAAGTCATTTTATTTCCATGTTATCTAACTCAAAAGTGGGTTTTCTTAGATAAAACCAAAACAAACGGCTTGTTATTTTGCCAATCTGTCATCTCACTCTGAAAGTGGACTGAAGCTGGATTGAAAATGTAGGTGTGACACAACCCAAGTGTCTACACAGCCACACTGGGCTGGAGAGACTTCCTGGGCTTGCCCATTGCTAGAGCTACTGGGCATCCAGTGACAGAAATGCCAACTTGAAATTGCTGTTGACAACCTGTGAAAATTTGAATGTCCAGCTTGGCAAGTTCTAGACCCACAGGGCTGGGTGGCATTCACTTTTGTGGAGAAGACAGTGAGAGTTGCATCACAGCCCTGCAGAGGAAACTGCCAAGGGCAGATGCAGCCAGAGTCTAAGACAGGTTTTAGACATATTCAAGTTTAAGGCAGGTTTTAGGCATGCTAAGGGCTATTCTGCACTGGGCTGGTATACTGGATTGGCAAGTCTAGTAGGACCTTCCCTTCTATACACTGGTGTGGTCTAAGGGAGGCCCTGGGAGGAAGGGAGGTTCCTACATACACTTGCTGGTCTGGTATACCAGCCAGTGGAGAGTCACTCTAAATATGCTGGAGGGTTGCTGAAATCATAATGGGGCTGCCAGATAGTCCTGATGCTATGTCTGTCACCTTCTTAATTTGAAGTAATGATAGTGAAGGAAATCCCACACTGTCTTTACTGTTCTGTCAGACTGTTGACTTACTAAACATCTGGTGAAGTTCCATCAACATTGCATTGGAAGAAAGTTCTGGGAGTGCTTTCAGTACCGAGGGATGTTATACCAAGGAAACCCTACACATATCTGGTGGTCCACTTTTCGGGGAAGTTCTCTCATTCCATGAAGATCTGGCTCTGCACCAGCTGGTGAACCCCATTATGTGTCAGAAACAAAATTGTCATAGTGTATTGCAACTAGGTTGTTCTCACAGGAGTTCAGCCTGCTGGGTCCAGGTGATACTGTGAGAGGTCATTCATGCATATGCTAGTTTTGCAGCCAAGCTGGTTGGCAGCCTCCCAATGGGTAGCACAGATATAGTATTACCAGCCATTGGCTACCAAGGGATGCCAACATGAAATTTCAAAGTAACACTGTTCTATTTTTGTTTGGCTCATGGAGCTAATCTCCTCCCGTCACGACAGTCCAGTACCAACATATGATTGGTCAGACATGTGTGTCAGGCCAAGATTGGACAACTTCCTATTGAAAGTAGCTTGCAGACTTGTAACAGAATACCCCTTGATCCACAGAAACTAATGAACTCCAGAGGGCATAACTAGTTGATCCCCAGAATGAAAAGACAATTTGGGGTGCTGATTTAATCACACTGAAACATTTTCTCTGACTAAATAGGCTTCATGTATCTCCCCACAAGGAAGCAAGGGAGAAAGCTGAACACAAGGAGTGACAACTGTGGAAGCAAAGAATATCTCTGAAGGAATCTCAGACCTCTGAATGGCTTGAACCGATCAGGGGAACTGTGTGGACTGATCATATTTATTCTGGTGGTTCTGATTCCACTTGCATCAGTTTCCACTGTAGGGAAATCACAGCAAAATGTGAGATCTTGTGTCCAAGGTGCAATAGTTTCCTTCTAAACTGTGCTTTTTGCAGAGTAGGGAAGGGCACGAATATTCAAAACAGTCAAAGTCTGATCAAATTCGTTTGAATTTGGACATTCAAATTTGAATTGAATGTCTATAAATTCGAATTTAAACATTTGAATGAATTTCAGATTTTCTAGTCTATTCATTCGAATTATTCGGACATTAGTATGTGTACAGGTACATACATAATGCATGCTTGCATGTCTGCCTCTCGTAAGCATTTGTATGGATCCGTATGGCACAAAACAGGATGCATACGGGATGCTTATGGATGTGTACAGGATGCGTAATGATGTGTACAGGCACATACAAATATTGTCAAGATTTGTATGTGCTAATTCGAATAGAAAATTCAACCAAATAGATTTGATTCTATTCAAATCGAATAAAATGTGAATATATTTGAATTTTCAAGATTTTCCATCTTCCCGAAGTATCAAAACATGTTTACAAGGTGTTGGAAATGTAAAAAAGTTGAGGGAACTTTCTATCTTATGTGGTGGACATGTGAAAAAGCAAGAAAGTACTGGGCGTTGATATGTAACTTGATGAGACAAATTTTGAAGAGTAATATTATGTTTAAACCAGAATTATTTTTGTTGGGAATACAGTAGTAGATAACAGCTTAAACAATGTAAATGCTTTGATCTTATGTATGGTGACTGCAGCTAGACTGTTATATGCACATAAATGGAAGGAAGAAGAGATACCTACAGAAGAAGAAGGGTTAATTAAATTGATGGAACTGGCCAAAATGGACAAACTGACAAATTTACTAAAGGATAAAACAATGGATACGTTTTTGAAAGACTGGAGCTGACTTATTGACTATCTTCAAGAATTGGAGGTAATGACGGAGGGTTTTGGCTAAAAACTAAAAAGCAAGCAGAAAAAGAACAAAAGGCATTTGCGGGGAGCATAGAATAAAACGACAAGAAGAAGAGGAGTCGGAAGAACGGAGGAAAACACACAGTAAATAGTAAAGCAATGTAATGATTTGATGTGGGGAAATTATATTCTTTTTGAGGTTGTTTGAAAATGATTTGAATATATATATAAAGAATTTTCAAGATTTGAATTGATTTGAATTTTCAGATATTCAATTTGAATCAAATCCCAAAAATTGCATTCGTGCACACCCCAACTGCAGAATGCCTTTATCTGCATGGGAAGTGTGTTGCCTGTACCAACAACGTTTTTAATTATTTGTAAAAAAGATGTGCGCATATTGCAGATTTATGGGGGTTGGATATTCAAGAGCAAGTGAACACTCCCCCCCTTTTTTCTCGTGAATGAAGATGACATGAGATCCCAGTCCAACATTTGCAGGTGGCTATAGGGTTCAAAGGTTTCCTACCGTTAGCCATTTTTTAGTTTGCAATTTTGCACAGAGATGCTCCTTTAGACCTCTTAAACAGGCTACTTTTTCCTGCTGTCAGAATTGATTTCAGTGTAGCAAACCTAACAACAGTTGCACAAAGGTATGTGTGTTGGGAGGACGCAAATCTGGGTGGGACTAAATATAGATAGGCACAGGGCAATTTTGGCACAGTTGCAGAGAACACAAAAAGTTAGGAGAGGTTTTGCGCAGTAGCAGAGAACAAGAAAAAGGAACTGAGCTGCCAGAGATAGATTGTGGCGACTAATCATTTAAAGTAAAAGTGTGGTAGAAGCCAGAGGAACTCCTTGCATATCAAACATGAGGCTTTCCTTGGTGTGTCAGGAAAACAAACACACTTGCCCATTTACAATCTATGGCCCTGTCCAGATGGGATAAATACCGTGTATCTGTGGCAATCCAGCCTAGCCCCAGTGTATCAGGGTGAAAACCTACTATAAGCTATTTCAGGAAAACCTGAGTCTGAATGTTGGCTTTCTTGAAATAGCACAATATCTTGTTTGGACACTGATCCTGGGAGCTACCATCTTGGTTGCAGCTACCGTGCATGTGCGGAGGGGCAGAAAAAGTAGCTCTGCATGCATGGTACACTTCTGGGTATTTTGTGCCATGAAAATACCCTGATGTGTGCATCACTTTGTCAGACACAGATGGTGCCAGCCCCCAACTGTCTAGCCAACAAAGAGATTCTTCTGGAGGGACTTTACGCCAGAATATTGCTTCTTAGTACTATTTTTGGGTGGCACCTAGAATCAGCCTATATTTGTTTGTTCAGGTTTTGATACAGAACTCAAGGGGAATTCTTCTTAAAATGGGAATTAAGGTTTGTATGTAGCCAGGAGCAACCCAAAAAAAATCAAAATCAGATAGATCAACCCAACAGAGAGAACACAAAAGATCTATCAAGGAGAAACAAACCAAGGTCCTTCTAATATGAGAAAACTAAATAAAGTGCCCTGATGCCAAAAAAGGGGGAGGAAAAGATATACTCCCTTATATACAAATAATAGTAAATTTACTGGTAAAAATATAATATCTTAAAAAAGTTAATAACAGTTTACAAAAGACAAAAAGAATGGTGTATAGAAAAACAAATAATGGGGATCTAAAGCCAGACGCGTTTCGACAAGTGGTCTTCCTCAGTGGCTTTTAACGATCATCCCAAATGGTGACTTCTTTCGTCTATGCCGCAATGGGCTATAACAAATACACCAAACGTACAAGTATTTATAAAAAGGCAAATAAGAAGATTCTCTGAGTAAAAACAGTATAATACTATCTTTCATTAGAATTATAATAAGATAATGATTATCTTATCTTGTCGAAACGCGTCTGGCTTTAGATCCCCATTATTTGTTTTTCTATACACCATTCTTTTTGTCTTTTGTAAACTGTTATTAACTTTTTTAAGATATTATATTTTTACCAGTAAATTTACTATTATTTGTATATAAGGGAGTATATCTTTTCCTCCCCCTTTTTTGGCATCAGGGCACTTTATTTAGTTTTCTCATATTAGAAGGACCTTGGTTTGTTTCTCCTTGATAGATCTTTTGTGTTCTCTCCTTGTATGTAGCCAGGACCTCAGATCTATTGAATTCTGGATGTTCTTCCCTTTGGTTTTAAATAGATTGAGAATTTAGCAATATTTCTAATTCCTTCTCCAAAATAATTCTCAAAGGAAATACTACATTGCATTGCCAGCTGTTGTCTGTGTAAATCCTCAACATCAAGTTAAATATCAGCAATGGGATGGCCATAGACCCAAAATACTGATTCAGATTGGTAGGTATGAATGTCAGTGGGCTTAGTTGTACACCACTGTGCCATAGTTTCTTCTGTCTCATTATCTGGAACCAGTGTGAATATAAAATAATGGGGAATGTTACCAAAACATTCAGTTGAGTCCTGTTTACAGTCAAATTAGAAGGATTCCATTGGAAGAGCACCATTTTGATCAACAGCACTATAATAGATCCCTTTTCTCTTACGAAGGACAAGAAGAATAAAGACTAGCGTTATAGCTGAAAGTACAACTCCAGTGGAAAAAAAGACTTTGAGCAATGTGCCTGCTTCTCCTGGGCCCAGAGTTTTCCCAAAGAATTCAATTCCTGTTCTGTTATTACCTGTTGAAAAAGAAAAAGGCATTTTTTAGAAATGTAGTGGAGGGAAAATACAAACTAGATTGGAAATGCCAAGAGCTGATTCACACTTTTGAAACTTCATATGCGTAAGAACATAAGAGGAGCCCTACTAGGTCAGGCCACAGCCCATTTAATCCAGCATCCTGTCTCACACAGTGCTCCTCCAATTGCTTCTGAGCATTCTCAAGCAGAAGACAAAGACAAAAACTACACCTGCTCTCAGATCACTGCAAATGACTTTGAGAAGTAGTACCTAGGCATCCATCCCAATAGCCATTGATACACCTGTCCTCCATGAATTGTCAAGAACATAAGGGGAGCCCTGCTGGATCAGGCCACAGCCCATCTAGTCCAGCGTCCCATCTCATACAGTGGCCCACCAATTGCTTCTGGGTATTCTCAAGTGGAAGACAAAGGCTAAACCTTCACCTGCTCTCAAATCCCTGCAAATAGCCTTTAGAGGCAGATAAAGTGCTAAATGAGGGCTTCATTCCATATAAACCTGCCTACATGGTCGGTTTGGTCTAGCAGTTAGGGAGCCGGACTCTTGTCTGTGAATACCTGGTTTGATTCCTCCCATTAAGCCAGCTGGATGACCTTGGGCTAGTCACAGCTCTCTTCTGAGCTCTCACAGGCCCACCTACCTCACAGGGTATTCTGTTGTAGGGAGAATAGAAAAGCTTTGTCAGCCCCTTTTAGTCCCCTTAAATGGGTGAGAAAAGTGAGGTAGAAAAGCCAACTCTTCTTCTACATACTGAGATCTGTTGAAGAGCCCCTCTTAGTAGTCTTATCAACTTAAGGCTATGGAACTGCATCATTTCTAACGGGAACCAAAACCCACCGCTTTGCACATTCCAGTAAATGAAGAAGACACATTACATGACCCGTGTCTTTGGATTCAGTAGAATTTTTCCTTTCTGTTTTTAATTTGTGTGTGTGTGTATTTCGACTGATATAACCGTAGGGTACAGGGCAGGATGTAAATGGTAGTAAGAAAAACATAAATTTGAATAAAAACATGTGTGATTGATATTCCTGCATAATGCACCCATGATTAGTCCAGTAACAACTCCTTGGTTGGTTCCTGCAGTGCATGGGTGGACCCCAAATCATACCTTTTCCAGTATTCCCGTCACTGGTAGTAAATGTACTGTATATGGTGGTAGTTACTTGCCCTGAGGAAGAGAAAGATAAGCTGGGTGATTAATAAACAATTATATCTCAGGTTAACTAAGGACACCAATTTGGTCTTGCGGTTAGAGTGCTGGGACTCCTTTCTCGTAGTCACGGGGTTTGATTCTGCACTCCTCCATGAAGCCAGCTGGGTGACCTTAGGCTAGTCACAGCTCCCTTTTTGAGTTCTCACAGCCCCACCTACCTCACAGGGTGTCTGTTGTGGGGGGAAGAACAGAAGGTTTGTCAGCTGCTTGGAGTCCCCTTAAATGGGTAAGAGGAGGGTAGAAAAGCCAACTCTTCTTCTACACGCCCTGTGGTGGTGATTGTGGCTTTAGCTGACGTTCTGCCATGTTCTCACCACCTAGTCTCACCCATCCTAGGAAGGTAGCAGGTGCCAGAACCTGGCACTTTTGCACTCATCTCTCTGTGGTCCAAAGCAGTGGCTATGGACCAGCCAGACCTGCTGGCTTGGACCGCAGAAAGGCAAGGACTGGGACAGCACTGCGTGCACAGCAGGGCTGATCCAGACTGGCCCCCATTCTCGCCCCCTCTTTATGGCCACATTCCGACCGGTGCACAAAGTCGTTTTTAACCCGGATTTTTAAAATGAGCACCGAGGGCTCTTTTCTTCTGTCTTGACTGCATTGTTTAAATGTGGGCTCACGGGGAAGAAATCCTCTCCCTCCAGCAGGGAGAAGGGACAGGGAGAGCTGCTGCTGCAGATCACCGCACGGCCAAGCACGGTCCTCCTATTTTGCGCTGCACCAGAAGATCAGAACAGTGAAACAGGAGGGATTTTCTTGGCCATGCTCCATGATCTCTGGGAGCAGGTTGTGGCTGCTGTGGCTGCCGTTCACGGCGCGCAGATCAGCCACCCCAGCACTGAGAAGCAGGAGGAGAAGGGCAGCGGGGAAACTGTGGTGGCCGGAGTCCATTGTGCAGCGGAGTCCACAGGGGCTCAGCAGCCAGGCTGCCTGGCCCCTCCTTGCCCTCTCAGTGACCCCCACCTGCAGATAGCAGAGGTTCAGCCTCCTCCAGCGGTGCATCCACTCAGCCTGGGCCATGGCCTGGGGGCTCTTCCTCAGGGGGCGGCACATCCCCTTCCAGTGCGGCCGCGTTGGGCTTGAGGGACAGGGTCAGTGCTGGGACCAGGAACGGCTCATGATCATGCTGTCTGATCTCTTGCTAGCCCTCCCCCCTTGCGTTCCCATTGAGAAAATATTTGGATTATTCCAGGATTCTGCAGCAAGTCCTGTTATAATCCGAATATGGATTCCCCAGATTTCCAGACCTTTAGGCTGCAGAAACTGGGGATCTCTTCCAAAGTGTTGGGATGGGGGGGGGGGGGGACTTGACCTGAATTTAGGCTGGACCAAATGGCTAGTTGAAATGCAGCCTATATGTATTTAGATGACAGGGGAAGGCACGCCTCTGTACCCTGGCCTTTAAATGGGGGAACAGCATGCCTCCAATGCAGGTACCGCCATTGTTTTAGCTAGCTTATTTTATCCATTTTGTATTGATTTTATTGTAACCTTCAGGTATAAGGCAGAATAAAAACACACACATACACACACATACACACACAAATACTCCACTGCTTCCTGAAAGCTAGTATTCCCCCAGGAGTATGGCTGTGTTACCTGATTTGAAAATAGTGTAGGTTGTTTCCATCCCAGCATGCATGTGGTCATGCACATGGCAGTGCAAAAGCCACGTCCCTGGGTTAAAGGCTACAAGTTCCACAGTCTGGAATGTTGCTGGAAAGAGGTCGTACACATCTCCTATGTGCTCATGATCCGTCTGTATCAAGATGAGAAAGTGTTAAAAAAAATCCACGGCAGATAAACACTGTCACATTCTGCTTTTACGAGGCTATTTATTTATTTATATTTTTATCCCGCCTATACCCGAAGGTCTCTGGGCAGGTAACAACATCTAAAATCAAACATCATTAAAACAACAACACTGTGTCTTAGAAACTGATTCTGTTCCCCCAGATGCGGATGGCTTGGACTCTGACACTGAGCCACGCTCAGAGCTGAGTTCTGTCCAGAGAGAGTGAGAACACCTGTGGTGCTCTGCACGCCTTCATGCCAAACAGCTGCGCCAGAAGGGGACAGACAGTCTGAGCCCTTCATAAGGAAGTCCCACCCAGCAGCCTCCGTTGCAAACAAAGGATTTTCCTGGCAACCCCTGGCTTGTGTTAACTTCTGGAATCCTGACCCCTGACTGACTGAAAACAAGTCTCTGGTAACCTGACCCCTGGTTTGTTTGCCTACATCAGACTCTATCCTGACAAACTCTTGGAACTGAATTGGCTCTTTGCTACCACAGCCCATGCATGCGCTTTGCTGCTGCTGCTGCCCGCTCCAGACCCAACAGTGTCTCTCACAGAAGGTATGAAGACCTTTGTAACCCATGCCTTTGCATAACACCTCTTCACCATATTACAGATGATGCCTATTTTCATCCCAACCTTGAACAGGAAGGTCTCTCCATGAAAATGGACAGTGTGGATGTCATTTTTGTTTCCCATTCCTATCAGGTACCAGTTGGTGAGTTCGCCGTCATTCATTGTTAACCCCTGAAGATTGTTAAAGATCTTCCCATTGATAGCTGAAAGAATCACAGAAGGGATTTACGAGGTTTAAAAATAAGTCTGCTTTCTAGTGTGGACTGAAAGCAGGTGTGAAGCACACTTATCCCTCCTTATATACATGGGTTTAAAACCTGCAGTTTTTTTTCATGTAAATACTTTACATAAGAGGAAATATTTCTTCACCCAGAGGGTCATCGGCTTATGGAATGTGCTGCCGGAAGAGATGGTGACAGCTACCGGTCTAGATGGCTTGAAGGTAGGGTTAGACAAATTTATGGATGACAGATGTATCAATGGCTACTAGAATGAATGCTTAGGTGCATCTTTCAGGCTGGGGGACACACACACCGGGGCGCTTCTAAGGCCATTTGCTGGGATTCTAGAGCAGGAATAGGTTTGTCCTTGTCTCTGCTTGAGATGCCCATGAGCACTTGGTGGGCCACTGTGTGCGACGGGATGCTGGACTAGATGGGCTGTGGCCTGATCCAGCAGGGTTTCTCTTATGTTCTTATGTGATTGAGTGAGGCTCTGATAACCCCACTCCACATTATTTATGATCCCTAAAACAAAATGGAAGTAATGCATCCTCATGAGTTTGCCACTACCAAAAAGCTGCTTTTCAGCACCAGAAATGGTAAGAAACAGCTGTTGAGTGGTTCTCTCATTGTTCGTGAGTTTGGGAACCTAAAATAGAACCTTTGTAGAGAAAGAGAGACTAATGCAGCAAAAACACAATCTATAGCCTTCCATACAAAATCCTGTGCCATTTCCAGACACGCTGTATACAAAAAGTGTTTGAATACTAGGCTGCTTTCCTGTGTGTGGAATCTTGTGGATGTTTCAGGCTACAGCCTTTTCAGCTTCAGCCAATGGAAGCTGCAATCTAGAACGCTTGGAAGGCAAAAGGTTGAAAAACGCAATCTACAAATAGCAAGTAGGGAGAAACTTGCAAAAAGTAAATAGATTTAATGTAGCTTTCTTCTGTATATTCTAGTGACTGTAGCAGGAAGAAAGCAACATAAACTCCTATAGCAGCAGTTCTCAACCTTCCTAATGCCGCAACCCCTTAATGGAGTTCCTCATGGTGTGGGGACCCCCAACCACGGGGGCGGAGCAGCTGGGAGGTGGGAGGGAAGGGCAGCAGGAGGCTCGTCGTGACCCCTCTGAAAGGGTAATTCGACCCCCAAAGGGGTCCCGACCCCCAGGTTGAGAACCACTGTCCTATAGCATAGTACAATACACATTGTATCTTTAAGATCTGTAAAGCCATTGCCACATGCAAGTTGTCAGTGTGAATACAAGCAAATAAACAATCTTTATTTGTAGTCCATGGCTGCCTTCAGACTAGCGGAATAAATGTAAAAGTGCAGTATACTCACTGCGCAGCGACAACCGGGCACCCCGACTGGAAATGTGGCTCTGTAGCTTCCCCTATCAGAGCTGCGAGAGTTGAGTTGGTGCGCATTTTTATGTGGGTTGAGGCAGCCAATCAACTTTTGAGCTGACCTTCCTGTTTAGCTGGCATCTCGCCTGCTTTTCTCGCCATCCTGCCTGCATTGACTCGAGGCTTTGGACTTTTCACATACTGCGCAGTGAGCGTCGTTGATCTAGCATGAAGCTAAGTGCACAGTCCCATTCGTATAATGCGATGCCACAACGATTGATTTATCGATTGATCTCCGTGTGTGATGGCTCGATTGGGACTGCCCATTCCAATGCGCAGTATAAACGTGTGTGGACGCAGTCCATGTGGCACTGGTAATTTCCCAGCATTATACTGGACGTCAAACAAAGCCCATGAACAATCATACAGGGTCTGTCCAGAGGTGGCTGATTCTCCTGGGATTATATTGTGAATGCCACACGTATCCATGACATTCTCAATATAGTCCTGGGATATTGAGGCAATATCCCGAAATATCGCTGTTACAGGAAGTCCAGCAACAGGGCTGGCCTTCCTGTAATAGTGAACACTTACCTGTGTTTGCCTGCTGCTGCCATGATGGTTCCTCTAGAAAATATCTCGATGCTAGTCAAGCACATGATAAAAGACCCAGGGAAGTAGGAGGGATCTTGGCTGTCATCCAGGTATTTTCAAAAGGAACAATTACGGAAGGAAAAGACAAGGGCAGAGCCTCCACCTGCTCTTCACTCCCTGCAAATGACATCCTGACTGTTTCTCCAACTTGGAGTAAGTAACTAGGAATGGCTATTAGAGATGGGCCTGAATATTTGTAACTTTTGATATTCATACAAATTCAGATGAATTTGGACATTAGTATACAAATCGAATGTTATGACATTCATACATTGACATTTGTATTTCTATGAATGTTCTGGAACATTCGTGAAGCGGCTGCACCAGTCACATTTGCAACGGATCCAGAGTGCATTTGACATGGTTTGACAGCAGATTCAAAGTGCATTCAGGGTGGATTTGATGCTTTCAGAGAGTATACATTATGGGATCCATATCAGATAAGTATCGGATACGTATGCATTCGTATCTGACTTATAAGGCCCTAAATGACTTGGGCCCCAGATATCTAAAGGAGCGCCTCCTCCCATATCGACCTGCCCGCGTCTTAAGATCTGGAGGGGAGGCCCTCCTGGTTATCCCACCACCTTCAGCAGCTAGGCGGGTGGGCACCTGGGAGAGGGCCTTTTTGGTGGTGGCCCCTAGGCTGTGGAATGGTCTCCCCCTCACGGTGCGTCAGGCCCCTTCTGTTTAGGAAGGCGGTGAAGACGTACCTCTTCACTCAGGCCTTTGGTTAAATGTTCCCCATGCTTCCCCCATCGTTAACACTGCTGTTTTTAAACTGTTCTGTATTTTTCTTAATGCTGGATTTTAAACTTGAACTGGTTTTAGGACTGATATAGTTTTTGCTATGTTTTGCTATGTTTGGTTTTAAATGTTGTGAGCCGCACAGAGACCACTGGGTATGGGGCGGGATATAAATATAAATATAAATAAATATCAGATATTTGTACAAATTCATACGAATGCACTCATATTGAATAGAATCCTTCCACATTCGAAGGGGATCTCTTCAAACGAATATGAATTTTCTTACATTCGATTCAATAAGAATCAAATGCAAAAGGGCCTCTTTGTGCCCATCCCTAGTAGGCATAGATATTCTTGTCCTCCATGAATTTATTAAGAGGAACAACCATGGAAGCAGCAGGTGGTCACAGGTCAGAGCTTGCAATTCCCTCCTGTGTCTAGAGGGGGCGCTGAGAGGCAAATGCAGTATCTTTAGATTCCACAGTTGCCTCTTGCTGTCTGCAGGCAGCAGCCGCCGCCGCCGAGGAAGAGCCTCCATTCTAGACTGCTTGCCAGCACCTCTGCAACATATTTATGCAATGATGTAACATGGATCTGTCAGATCTTCTTCTCCGTATGACTTCCAGACTGAAAAGCTTGTTGCTCAGAGCATAATTAGCACCTTGGAGAACTTGACCCAAATGTCTGGCCTTGACATATCCTTTTCTTAACTACACCTACCTAAGAACATAAGAGGAGCCCTGCTGGATCAGGCCACAGCCCATCTAGTTTGGCATCCTGTCTCACACAGTGATTCAGCAATGGCTTATGGGCATTCTCAAGCAGAAAATGAAGGCAAAACCTTCACATCCTCTGGACTTCCTGTAAATGGCCTTTAGAGGCATCCTGCCTGTCCTCTGACCCGGAGGCAGTACGTAGGCATCCATTCTAGTAGCCATTGATATACCTGCCCTGGGTGGCATTTAGTGATTCACAGTCCTAACAAAGTTGCAACCAGATATGGGCTTTTCAGAATGTCTGCACAAAAGCTGACTAGCAGATTTGTTATACCATGCATTTTGTTGCTTTCCACAAATCTGTCTGTGCGATTAAATTCTTCAGCATTCTTGTGTAGATACTTCTCGATGTTTTCATTCACATACCAAGACTCATTTTCATCAAAGATGAGAAACAGAAGGGTGAATTCGCGATCAATGTCTCTCCTTAAACCCTTTTCATTTAATATGCCCCTTCTGCAAATTATAAGTGGTCCAATCAAACCGCTGTACATGTCCTGGAGTTAAAAAAAAAAAAAGAAATGAAAAGAAATGAAAAAGATTGCATATGCATTTAGTTAACCTTCTCCAGTCCATCTTCAGGTCTAACTGCTCAAACCATTTTGTTTCTATCTGTTTTATTTGTGGACTTTCCATTCAGGAAAGTCCAAACAGAAGGTGAAAAGTCCACAAATAAAATAGATAGAAGTGAAATGGTGAGAGCGGTCATTGCTGAAGATGGACTGAAGAAGGTTTAAAATGAAGGTGTGACCATGGTCGAAGATGCTAAGGGATAAATATGTTTAAAATCTATTTTAATTAGAATTATTTATATTCAAATCATCACCAAAGGGCTCAAGGCAGAGCGATTCCACGTGAGATACAGCCCTGCTTGGTCCATTTAATTCTGACTGCCAAAAATCCTCTGAAACAGAAGGGGCTAAATAATGCTTCTTATCTAAAAGGTACTGGAACTCATTCCTGACAGGTCTCCAAGGAGACACAAAGGGTGTTTTTCCACTGTCAAAAGTACCCATTTTTGCACCCATTTAGGACCCATTTGGGTGTGAGCTGGATGACCCCATTCCCACTACGGCACCCATTTGGGACCCGATTGTTTCCACTGCCATTGGGGAAATCCGGATCTAATGGGTACCTTTTGGCCTTTAATCTGGATTTTCTGTAGACCCCATTAATGGGGTCTACATTGGGGTCTTCTGCCAGAAAATCTGGATTAAAGGGAGCCTGTTTCCACTGGAAACAGGCAATGGGGTCCAAAGGAGGCTAGGGGGAGAGGATGCACCTTTGTGACCCCCCCCAACATTGACTTCACATTCACTTCGAAGTGACTTCGAAATCACATCAAAGTTGCTTCAAAGACTGCCCCCCCCTGCCCCCCAAAACACCTGGGGTAATGGACCGACCCCTTGTGGGTCGATCCGGATTCCCCACATGGGTGCAAAGCTGTTTCCACAGCAGGGGTGTTAGCACCCATTGCTAATGGGTGCTACACCTCCTGTGGAAACACATTGGGTGCTTCCCTTAATCTGGATCTACTAGATCCGGATTAAGAAATGTACCCATTCCTTAGATCCGGATCTTCTTAGATCCAAATCTAAGGGCTGCAGTGGAAAAACACCCAAAAGCTCCCTTATACCTCTTCCCCTCTAATTGCATGTAGGTTCATGAATTCATGGGGTGATTTTGCAGTTCCCTTCCCATCTGCTGGATGGGAAAGGAGTGCAATTAACCAAGGTTGACTAGTAGTTGCACTTGGAGTGCTAGTCAACTTTGGCTGTTTCCCACTGCCTCCCAAGATCGAATACTTACCTGATTCAATTGTGGGGCTGGTCCTCCTCTGGGCTCCACAACTGCGCATGTGTCAGCACTGTCACCATGATGATGTTGATGCTCTGCACATGTGCAGTCACATCTATGGTCGTCCAAGGTGCCAGAGTGATTGCGTGACACCTTAGTGTGCTTCCGGGGCACCAGAAGAGGTATGGATGGTCGTGCTGCTGGACATTCCAGGTAATTCTGTGCTCCACACTTAATCAACAATTAGTGAACTTCTGGGGAGGCAGGGCATGATTGGAGGCCGTAGCAGCCTCCTTGAAGTGCAGATGCTCTTCATGACTAGGGGCTGAAGTATGAAAGGCTTATGGTCTTCGTAAATAATATGCTCTTTAGTTGGGTCTTTCTACACCTACCCGTGGAATGGTGTAGTGCACAGCATGATCCACATGAATATTCGAAACATTAGAAATTCGATGGAATTCAATCGAATTCAGACATTCGAACTCGAATCAAATGTCTCTAAATTCAAATTTAACATTCGAATGAAATTTTCAATCTTTCGAATCATTCTTACGAATTATTCAGACATTTGTATGTGTATGGATATGTACGCATTGCATACGGATACATGCGCATCTTGTTCCTATCCGTACGCATTTGTATGGATACATACGGGATGAAAATGGGATGCATATGGATGTGTACAGATGCATACGGATATTCAATTCAAATTCAATCAAATCCCGAAAATTGCATTTGTGCATATCCCTACTCTTTGGCTGCATCCCCATTGCAAGCTTATATCGAATTCAATACGGTTTCAATCCTCGCAGACCCCACGTCAGTTTGGCTTAACACGCTTTCCGCGTCTTAAATCGCCCCAAAGCGTTGTAAATGTTAACCCTCATTTCAACAGGTCTCACTCCGGTTCCTGCGCTTAATACGTGTTACATTTTTTACTCTGGGGACCCTACTGTTATAAGGGATGAGAATCCATGTTTAGGGTTTCCCTCCCCGAATAGCTTGCTTCCAAAGACAGTGATTTCAGTGTAAAAATCCATCCTTAACAGCGATCGCTACACTGTAGCGATCAAACCACTTCACACCTGACAACAATGTTGCAATTTTGTGCAATTCTAAAAGTTCTGACCTTTAGAAAGGGAAAGGGAGGGAGGAAAGCAGCTGAGGTTCTGTGTGAATGTTTAAAGCAAAGGGGCTTTAGTTGCTGCTGCTGCTGTGTGCCCTGAGCAATGGGGAGAGGAGGGGAAAGAATTGCTGACTGCCCCCTGCCATTTTTCCTCCATCCATGGAAGTGGCAGCCACCCAGCTAGGCTCCGTGAAGGGGTCCCTTATGGGTGGCGCATCCCTGCCAGGAGGAAGAGAGCAGGGCAGCCCTGAAAAGCAGCTTTTAAAAAGTAGCCACTTGAGTCCCACCTTGAGTCATGTACCCCACGTACGATCCTCAGAATCCGGATCGAATGCGATTAAGTTAAAAGTAATGGGAACAGGCAAATTCGCATTTGCATCCGGTTCTATTATTTCGGTTTAGGGAAAGCGAAATAAGCTTGTAATGGGGATGTGGCCTTTCCCACATGCTGGAATGGACTGAAGAGGCCAAGCCCCTTTGTAGGCCACTGCTTCTGCAAATGTCCATTTAGGCCCTTCCCACGCCTAGCCTTACTGTGGAATATATCTCAGGATAGGGGTCTATTATCCACATTCTAATTGAAGCTATGGCAGGCCTTGCCTGGACCCTGCCATAGTCTGCACCAGCATGTGGACAGCAGACTTCTATTCCAGGATATATTCCAGAATAAAGCCAAGTATGGAAAGGTTCTAGACTGGGATGGTAGTAAACCTGTTTTTACAGGTCTAATGATATTCCAGGGGCAGCTGGACTGGCCAAAGGAGGTGTACAGAAGGGCAAATGCCTCCATGGGATCACTTAGCAGGGTTGAACCATTTCAGTGGCACACAAAATTGTGCTGTTGAAATGGGTCCCACTAAGGTTCTGAAGCCAGGAACTTTAGTTCCTGGCCACTGGAGGGATCAAGTCATGAGCCTCAAAGCAGTGTGGAGCCTGTCCTGGAACAGGCTGTATCGAATCACTCCCATTGAAGCAATTTGAGTTGGAGAGCTCCCCCCTCCTCAAATGTAAAAACAGCCGTTGAGTAGTTAGGCAAGAAAAAGTTTCTACTGATATTTCCTGGCAGTGTGTTGGTTTTAATGCTCCTGCATGATGCGCCATTTACCTTTACAAGATGCACTGTTGAATAGTACACCCAGGTGATGCAGTTGGGATCGGAGCTGCCTGGGCCTGACCTGGCTGGGACATTCCATTGGTAGGTGCTTATCTCTCCTGGTGTGCAACCATGTCCATTTATGAAGCAGAGAAAGAGAGAAATCAGGCTGAAGCAAAGCACTGAAATGCATCCAAAATCTGACAAAACTGATGGTAGGTTTAAACATAATAAACCTCACTCATTTCTATACATTTCTTAGGCCAATAGGTGTATTTACATTATTTATTGGGTTTTTTATACTGTATTTATACTACTCAGGGGACTGCAATAAAAGCAATTACACAAGACAGAAAAGTAAAGATCAACAACAATAGAAATAAAAAAAAATTAACACTGAAATGGAAATGGAAATAAAAATATCTAAATACTAAGGGCAACGTATAGAAAGAAGCAGAATATAGGGTCACCATTACTCCACTAAAGCAGAGTGAGCAGATGCGATTTCACTAGGCACCTGAGTGATCGTCTGTGGATACCTGGCGAACCTCTTCACAAGAGGCTGTTCCATAAGAAGGGGGCCCATTGCTAACAGTTGTTCCCTAAATCTTCCCAAGACAGGGGGTGATTTTGCACGGGACAGGAAAGGAGCGCAATCTCCCAGTGTTGACTAGCACTTACAGACCTAAGCCCTGTGCGAGTGGTCACTTCCCTATGACCAATCCGGGGGCCAGTCCTCTTCAGGGCACCACCATTTTGTTTGCGGCACCCACTGCACACGTCCATGGCCATCTGAGGTACCAGCGTGCATAACACCTGAGACAACCCTGGAACATCGGAAAAGGTGGGGATGCTCGCCACTGGACATGCCTGGTAAGTAATTAGTTAAGGTTAGTAAAGGTGTGGTGCATGATTAGGGAACTTCTGGGAAGGCAAGGGATGCCTGGAGTCTGTAACAGCCTCCTCAAGGTGTGGATGCTCTTCCCCAGAAGTTCCCTAATCATGCACTATGGGCTGTAGTGCGAAAAGGCCCAGGGTATGCTAGGAGGGTTTCCCCTCAATATTGATGGGCAGGTCTACATGGGAGCTGGCAGTCCTTCAGATATCTGGGGCCTATGGGCCTTTCCACCTGGATTCTTAAAATGGATTAAGACTCCCTGTAGTACACTCCCAACAAGCCTCACAGGTCCACATGTTAATGCAGATCTATGAGGCCATGCCCACTTCTGGCCCACTCTGTCTTCATTAGACAGAGCATGATGCAGTGGACCAATGTGGCTCTAATCCTAAAACAGGAGACATGCAGAAGGCATGCTTCCTGTATTTGGGGTATGTAGGAGGTGCCTTTTAGTGGGGCACAATAGTGTGCTACTGACAAACACGCCCCAGAGGCCAGGAACCTTTTTCATAGACCTTGGAAGTGAGGCGGTGTGGCCTTGAAGCTTTGCGGCTTGGCGTGGGCTGATCCAGTCCATGTCTCTCCATGAGCTAGATCAGTGCGGCCAGGCTCTTACTGATCCAGATCAAGAACAGATATGTGGAGAAAGGGCCTGAGTTCTATATGGCTTCATGAACTGTGGTCCTGGAGAGGACTTTTGAGAGTTCCTTGGACTGCAAAGAGATCAGATCAGTCAATAATGAAGGAAAACAACCTTGAAGCTCAAATACTTTAGCAGGATTGTAACAGACACTGATGCTGGGAAAGACTGAAGGCAGGAGGAGAAGGGGGTGGCAGAGGATGAGATGAATAGACCACATCATGTAGGGAACGAATATGAGCTTGAGCAAACTTCAGGGGGCAGTGGAAGACAGAATAGACTGAGGGGCTGACCATGGGATACGTCTGGACTGAGCAAGAACAATTTTTGAGAAATATGAACAAGCCCAAATAAAGGACAATTGAATTAATCTGTACATCATACACAGTTTCAAAAAAGAACATCTAGGTTGAATTCCCTCAGCACAATTTAGCTCAACTTGAAATCCGGATAAATTTGATCTGCAATGAGCTCTTTTTTTCACATCCCCATTTATAGATTTCTATGTAGATCTAGGGGAGAACCCCTCCCCCCTCTCTTTTGCATCATACTCTATAGGCGGGGATCCAACCCACCCACCCCCATGTAAGCCTGCCCCTGATTAATAGAATAGAGATAGCTATGGGGAAGGGAGCAAGAAAGGCAAAGGATGAAGTATAGCCTCGTAAACAATGATACAAGGAAGGAGGAATGAAGTAGGCACCAATTTTGCACAGAATCGGCTCAGTGCAAAAGGGCAAAGTCTTTCTCTTTAAAATCAGACTCTCCCCAGATAAAGCAGCAAGGTAATAGGAGAGGAGAGATAAAGCGGCAAAGTCTTTCTGATCTTGTCTCTTTAAAATCAGACTCTCCCCACATAAAGCAGCAAGGGGAGGGAAGAGATAAAAAAGAATCCCTCTTCTCTGCCATTGTCAGAATCTCCCTGCTGTTACAATGTAATGTATCTCTTGTAACATTGCAACAGCAGCTGCCAGCTCCGCTCGAGCCACTGCAGCTGGGAGAAAAATTAGGGTGATTATTGGGTCAGGGGAAACTGAAGAGAATGCCCCTTCCTGCCACTCAAAAAACTGTGTGTTTCCATCCACAAAAAGTGAGGATTATTTCTAAATGCCATTGTGAGACTTCTTTTTATCCGAATATAGATAGTCCACATTTCAGGACCTTTAATCCTCAGAAACTGTGGATTCCTCTTATCCTCTGAAAACGGATTCAATGGGATTGCAGCCTTACTTGATTAACACCTATAAATTAATATTTATTATTCAAAGTAATTATAGGTCATAATTTTTTAAAAAAGCAGCAAATATACTAGCTCTTGTTTGCTGCTTAGAAACTTGCAGGATGGATTTTCCTCCTCCTACCTGGCAACGTGATGTGAGCCTTGATTCCATCTTTTTCCACTACACCATGGGCTGATAAAGAATAGGGCCTTATAGCTTTGTTCTTGAACACAATCAGTATTGAGTCACCAACCTCTGCATGGATTATGGGCCCTCCATGAAGAATAAACAAATAAATAAAATCCAGTAAGTCACAGAACAGAATACATTTTTAATGTGTAAGAGACAAAAGCGCACAGACATCATATGGTGGTTCTGCACTGACCAGAAATATGGAACCAGCTCTATATGCGGGGGAGGGGGGAGGGAATCACAAATTTGGGGGTAAATGAGTGATCTTGCCCATAAGGGGCTGGAACTAATTACAATTAATTCTTCAGGAGGGTTGGGGGAAGCAAGACGCTTCTAAGGCCATTTGCTTGGATTCAAGAGCAGGAGAAGGTTTGTTCTTGTTTCTGCTTGAAAAGCCCATGAGCATTTGGTGGGCCACTGTGTGCGACAGGACGCTGGACCAGATGGGCTGTGGCCTGATCCAGCAGGGCTTCTCTTATGTTCTTACGTACAATAGTGGATTAAATTTTTGAGAAGGAGGCAAAAATAATGATGGGGTGCTTCCCCCTTTGCCCCAATGGCTGTGGGCCTGAGCCTCCTCTTCTGCAGGTTGGGGCAGTCTAAGGGAGGCTCTGGCCCATAACACTGCCCCCTAGGGGCTGGAGCTTCCCTTAGACCCTACTAATGGTTCATTATACAAGCCAGTGTGGAATCACCCATAATCTCCTTCTGAAGCCAACTCTGAAGCTGTGTTAAGACATAACCAAAGAAACAGTATGTTGCCCGTGTGTTCCCAAGCCTTCTCTAATCCACCTTTTCTAGCTCAGAATGTTTAGGAGAGGGAAACGGTGAGACTGACGTGTGAACAATCCCACCTCAAAGCCTTCTCTGAGATGCCTCAAAGATACGGTTGTGTTCTTTTTGCTGTGTCTGATCACAGGTCCAGCACTGTTTCTACTTAGCTGGCATGCATTTGACTTACCAGCTGTTGGGCAAAATGACACTGCATAGCATTGGAAGGGACTTCGGGGAACTCACTGTGAATGCAGGAAAGCAAAAGCAAAGGAAAGGAGGCTGTAAGCAAGCTTCCAGAAATCCATTCCAATGCTATGATGAAGAGACTCTACCAGGCAGATGGTATACTGAATATACACTGGGCGACTCCTGTGCATGTCTGCTGGGCCACCATGAGAGGCAAAAGAGGGGATTCTTTTCTCTATCACACAACACTAGAACCAGGGTCATGCTATGAGGTTGGTGGGTAGGAGAGGCAGATCAGACAAGGGGAGGTCAGAGGGTCGCTGGTCTATGGCAGCAGTTTTTAACTTTTCTTCACTGTGGACCCTCTTTACGCAATGTTTCTTGCTATGGACCCCCGTCCCCCCCCACCTCACACTCCCCACTCACCCCCCATCTTGTATCCCCTGCCCAGTCTGCCCCAACACTGCTGCTGGTCTATGGAATTTGCTGCCAGAAGAAGCAGTGACAGCAGTCAGCCTAGAGCAGTGGTTCTCAACCTGGGGGTCGGGACCCCTTTGGGGGTCGAATTACCCTTTCAGAGGGGTCGTGACGAGCCTCCCGCCACCCTTCCCTCCCACCTCCCAGCTGCTCCACCCCCATGGTTGGGGGGTCCCCACAACATGAGGAACTCCATTAAGGGGTCGCGGCATTAGGAAGGTTGAGAACTGCTGGCCTAGAGGGTTTTAAGAAAGGGTTGAACAAATTCATGGATGACAAGTGTATCAATGGCTACTAGAATGGATGCTTAGGTACTGCCTCCAGGTTGGAGAGACAGGCAGGATGCCTCTCAAGGCCATTCGCAGGGAGTCCAGAAGGTTTTGTATTTGTCTTCCGCTTGAGATCCAGGATGCTGGACTGGGTGGGCTGCGGGTTCATCCAGCAGGGCCCCTCTTATGGTTTTATGTCCAAAACCAACTTCCCCTTTAGTATCAGGCTTCCCTCTTACCACTGATGCAACCTAGCTTGGTAGTGATAAGGCTGCACATAGAAAATTCAGCTGAGATCATTCCTATGATGCCACACACATCATAGAAGAAGAAGAAGAAAGAGGAGGAGAAGGAGAAGGAAAAGGAGAAGGAGAAGGAGAAGGAGAAGAAGAAAGACTTGGCTTTTCTACCCCGCTTTTCTCACCCATTTAAGGGGACTCAAAGCGGCTGACAAAGCTTTTCTATTCTTCTCCTCATAACAGAACACCCTGTGAGGTGGGTGGGGCTGTGAGAGCTCAAAAGAGAGCTGTGACTAGGCCAAGGTCACTCAGCTGGCTTTACTGGGGAGGGCGGAATCAAACCTGGTACTCCCAGAGAAGAGTCTGGCTCCCTAGCCACTACGCCAAGCTGGCTTCCAAGGGCAAGTGGTGATCCTACTGTCATTGGCAATGTAGCTTGGCTGAAGGAGATCTAATAGCAAGACCAACAACAGAGATTGTTGCTCAACACTTGTTAAAAATATTTGGCCTTTTCTGCATTGGTCCTTAATCTGGATCAAGGAGCCTCCCACCCTCTGTCTTAGATAGACTGATCCACATAAAAAAAGAGAGGCCTTAAATGCAGATCTCTGGTAGAACCATATAATTGGTACTACCAAAGGGGCCAAGGCCCTGATTCAGGAAGTGTCAAGAAGGCATGCCTCTGTGTTCCAGGACTACATACGGGTGCAGACTATGCCATAGACAGCACTGATCCCACCCATGTGCCCCCGTGATCTTGATCAGTGGACCAGGGTTTTCTGGATCCACCAATCTGGATCCAAGAGCAGTAAGTGCGGAAAGGACCTTTCTTGTATACATTATAGTCGATAAGCTGAAGTTTGCTATGCATTCTCTTGTAAGTACACATGGCTAGGTCATAGAATCATAGAATCATAGAATGGTAGAGTTGGAGGGGACCTCCTGGGTCATCGAGTCCAACCCCCTGCTCAAGGCAGGATCTCCTAAACCATCTCAGACAGATGGCCATCCAGTCTCTGCTTGAAGACCTCCATCGAAGGGGAACCAACCACCTCCCATGGCAGCCTGTTCCACTGGTTGATCACTCTTACTGTTAGAAATTTTTTCCTAACATCTAAACTAAATCTTTTCCCCTGCAGTTTCACCCCATTGTTTCTAGTCCTTCCTTGAGAGAGTGAGAACAGGGCTGATCCCTCTGCCTTGTGACAACCCTTGAGGTATTTGTAGACAGCTATCATGTCTCCTCTCAGTCTTCTTTTTGATAGACTAAACATTCCTAGTTCCTTAAGCCGTTCCTCATAGGACATGGTTTGCAGACCGTTCACCATCTTGGTAGCTCTCCTTTGAACCTGCTCCAGCTTGTCAGTGTCTCTTTTAAACTGGGGTGACCAGAACTGGACACAGTACTCCAGATGAGGTCTGACCAAGGTAAAGTAGAGGGGGATAATAACTTCACGTGATCTGGACTCTATGCTTCTCCTAATACACCCCAGGATTGCGTTTGCCATTTTTGCAGCTGCCTCACACTGTTGACTCATGTTCAGTTGATGATCTACCAGGACACCCAAGTCTTTTTCACATGTGCTGCTGCTCAGCCGAATTCCTCCCATTGTATATGTGCTTTTTTCATTTTTCTTGCCCAGGTGCAGAACCTTGCATTTTTCTTTGTTAAATACCATTTTATTAGTTGCAGCCCATTGTTCGAGTTTCTCTAAATCTTTTTGAATCCTCTCTCTCTCTTCTCTGGTCAATAGTAGGGATGTACATGAATATTCAAAACATTCAAAATTCAATCAAATTCATTCAAATTTGGATGTTCGAATTTGAATTCAATGTCTATACGTTCGAATTTAAACACTAAAATGAATTTTGAATTTAGAATCTGTTTGAATTATTCAGACATTCATGGGTATATGGATACATACATGATGCATACTTGCCCGTATGCATCTTTCCCACATCCATACAGATCCATACAGGACAAAAATGGGATGCAAACGGGAAGCATACAGATGTGTATGGATGCATAGGGGAACATAGGAATGTTGTCGACATTCGTATGTGCAAATTTGAATGGAAAATTCACATGGATTCAATTCGAATCAAATGTGAATGCATTTGAATTTTAAAGATTCAAATCGATTTGAATTTTCAGGTATTCAATTTGAATCAAATCCCAAAAATTGCATTTGTGCACACCCTTAATCAATACTATAAGATTAAAGGGCAATTTTATTTTTAAACCCAACCTGTTTTGGAGATTGTGAAAGGGAATCTGCTGATCTAAAGATTTCATGGGAAAGCCCGGTCTTTTTGGTTTGGCTGTAGGGAAGCCATTTGGATCATTTTAAATCATTTCATCAAATTCACACTTTTTCGCCTGGATTAACTAGGCTTTTGATTTGTCACAGGAAAATGATTCCAGTAATGTGGCGCCATCTCCTGGTAAGGAAGTTGGTTTGCAATAAAATGCATAATGATAGACATTTTGAGCCTCTCTGCATTTACCTTTCCGGAATGGCGCTGCACACTGTGGACCGTTCTGATCTTCTAAAGCTGTGGAACAGTTTTTACTGCTCAACGGCTTCACCAGGAGCTGACATTGAGCTCCCAATAAGCTATCAGATGCAGCATTTGCACCTACTTCCCTTGCAAATGCTATTTGGAGAGAGGGCAGGATGGCCATAGCAACTGCCCATTACCATAGCAACTGCCCAGGAAGTTGCCTTAACTGTTGCTATGGGGATGGGGATGGTCCAGGACAGCAACCTACACAAGTCCCCGAAAGAAACAAAACCAAAGTGCAAAACGAAAAATGGACAGGGGGGTTCTGCCAAAGAAAGGAAGCACCTCAATAGAGTAAAATAAATGAAGACAATGTCTACCCCAACCACCTATGTAATAAGGAATATCAAACTGTAAAACAGAAAAGCAATAATAATTTCTAAAAGGGTAACAATACCCCACTAGTTTAAATAAAAATAAAAATAATAATATCTCAATGAAATAAAATATAAAATATATAATATATAAAAGAGGCCAAACGCGTTTTGACAAAAGTCTTCCTCAGTGGCCTATAATCAATAAAATTGTTAAAATAAACACTGCTCACAATAGTGACTCTGTGGAAGTATCAAACTCACTGTGCTCTTCTGCTACCTGTTAACTTGCTTTTATACAGCTGCACAGGTGAGGGGAGGGATTCTGCAAAGACTCAAGAATGAGAGTGCAGAAAAATAGGGAAAGACTAGGGTTAGGAAGGACAAACAAAGAAATTCAGACCAACCAATTAACATTTTCATTCAAACCAAACGGGGATTCTGACTTCAATCTATGGATCCATTTGAGTTCCAATAATTCCAATTGTTTGATGTTACTAACTTTAGGTATACCATCTATACACCAATATTTGAAAGTATCAGAGGAATTATGTTTTTCCAGAAAATGTTTAACCATGGGGGCTTCTAGCCTATGATTTTTGATGCAGCTTCTGTGCTCCACTATACGGGTCCTAATTTGTCTGGTGGTCATTCCTACGTAGAACAAGTTACATGAACATTCGATGATATATATGACATTTCTACTAGCACATTGTTCTACCTGCAAGAATAGCAGCAACGTCAAACAGTTTGTGAATCCAGCAGATGGAAGAGTCTATGATATATATAAATTTTTTACATGTGCTAGTAGAAATGTCATATATATCATCGAATGTTCGTGTAACTTGTCCAGCTCCCTAACCACTAGACCTGTCTGTCTCTCTAACCTGGAGGTGGTACCTGGGCATCCATTCTATTAGCCTTTGCTACACCTGTTCTCCATGAATTTGTCTAGTCTTCTTAAAGCTATCCAGCCTGGCTGCTGTCACCACCTCTTCTGGTAGTAACTTCCATAGACTGATGACCCTCTGAGTGACAAGATACTTCCCCTTATTGGTTCTTCCTGCCCATTAACCTCAGAGAGTAGTGTGTGACTGAGAATTATTTTTCCTAGGGCAACAAGTTTGGACTTTTTTGGTTTGAATTCCCACCCAGTCATGAAAGTCCACTTTAGACCAGTCACTGCCTCTCATAGGGTAAAGTGGAGGGGGGGGGGATGGTAGGTGGGGTACAAATGTCATATACAGTATTAAAATACTATCTCTGTATTGCCTCCCTATTCTTTCCACATAAATTTCAAAATAATACAGTGATTTAAAAGTTTTGTCTTCAAAGATAAGTCTGTGTGTGGCAGGGTTTCACTTTCATACCTTATATTTCTTATTATAAGCCACCTTAAGTCCTATAGAAGAGCAATTATTAAATCATAATTAAGGCCACTGATGTCCTGAGTCTCTCACCTAGAATTTGTAAGTGCTGTTCCTTTGCTGTTCTCCTCTTGTGTTCTAGAAATTCTCCATTCTCGTATTCTCTATAAACCACCTTCTTATACTTTGATCCAATCAGTTCTTCAGTTTGGCTCACATATATGCGCCTGTAACGTCAAAGTTATTTTTAAAACGAAGAAAATGTTAAAACCTCAAAAAAACCCACAACCCTGTCAAAACTTGTGCAGAATAAGAATAATAAAAAGGAAAGATGAAAAGACTGAAAGATTGAAAGACTTGACTAACATAGAATCATAGAGTTGGAAGGGACCTCTAAGGTCATCAAGTCCAACCCCCTGCTCAATGCAGGATTTCCTAAACCATCCCAGACAGATGTCTGTCCAGCCTCTGCTTGAAGACCTCCAATGAAGGAGAGCTCACTACCTCCTGTAGCACATATTCTTTAGTCTTGCTGACTGCAGGACAGGTAAGGTGAAAACCAACAATTGCTTGTTTGGCTGAAACAAAGGGTTAATTTGCAATTTGAGACCTTCGGGTATAGGGCGGGATAGAAATACAAATAAATAAAATAAATAATAAATAAAATGTGCCTCCATCAGCTAGGAGGCATAGTGCTAGAACGCTGTGGGCATCTGCACCTGTAGATGGTTAGAACATGTGAATAGCTGCCTGGATGGTAGCCATCGCAGAGCCCTGGTGCAGTGCTGTCACCAGGGCAACCTGGCAAAGGAGTGCGTCATCAGGCATGCGTGCCAATTGCATGCTCCTCCTGTATGTTGTCCAGCGGGAAGATGTGTGGATGGCAGCTTGCTGGGCTGTTGCAGCCTGGTGGCTAGTCTAAGTGTGGTGCATTTTTAACTAAACTGCAGTTAAATGGCTCCATGAGGTGCAGATGCAACATTTGGGCCCCACCCCTCTCTTCGCCTCATACAGCAAGTGCTGAAAGGCCAAAGGTTTAAGGCACAACTATGCCGGTTTATTCAGATGGAAAACCTGGAGCGTTATACAGTCTATTTTGGGATGAGTACACTTAGGATAAGCAGTAGCCTATGGATCAGGGTTGCAAGGTGCTGGGAAGGAGGTAAGATTGGACAAGAACTGGATTGTTGATCTCTGTGAACCATGCTTTAATCCACTGTGGTTATTGGTATTTCTGTCTCGCTCAACTAGTTTTCTGCTGGTTTGTTCTGAAATGGTGCCAATTTTTTCTTGGTGCTGAACTCCTAAAATGAGAGATGATGAACATGCTCTGAAATGTTTGCCCCGTGGAGGGGCATCCAACCCCCTTTTTCCACACACAGTCAAAGATCCGCATCTTCAAGATCCAGATCTTTGAGATGAGGTCCTCCTGGAGATCTGGATCTTGAAGATGCCTGAAGACCCCATTGTGGATACCTTTAATTGGGTCCACATGAAATCCAGATTTAAGGGCCTGAAGGACCCATTAAATCTGGATTTCCCCTACACTTGTGAGTACAGGGCTTTGCACATGGGGCCTTTAATGGGGTCCAGGTGAGGACAGGGCTTTCCTGATTGGTACCAATCAGGCTCCTAATGGGGTCTTAGAAGGGTCTAAGCCCTAGTGGGAAAAAGCCCCAAGTCTCTTCAGTCACCCTTATGCCCCTTTAGCAGATGATGCTGTGGAGATGGATTGAGTTGGATGTCCATCCCTCCCAAGCATCTCCCATGCCCTCTAGAGACATGCACGGCCAGTGTGGTCTAATCCAGCAGATGAGAAGGCTTTTGGCCAAATAATTACTTGTCTGTACCTTTCCTCCTTACTCATTGCATCTTTCTTCTCTATCCAGCTCTTGTCAGGTGCATAGTCCCATTCTAATTCTTCAGCAGCCAGGTAGTAAGTTCTCATTGTTCCATAGGATTTTCCAGCACGCAACTTTTTACCACAGGGCTTCACTTCGTACAGCTGCTTCATTCCACCAGTGAAATGATCAAATGTTCTGCAAACCACCGGGAAAGTCCCTGAAAGATTATTGTGACATACATTTATTTCTGAATCAGCTAATCCATGAAATGACTACTGCTCTGTCTATCACTGTATCTCAAATTAGCAGCTGCTGTATAATTAATAAAAATAAAACAAGAGCAGACCCTAAGATTAGAAGACAAGATGAATTAAATAGTTAAAAGATGTGACTGGATAGCAGGATTTTTAAAATCCTCAATAAATAAGTATTTATATAACTTGTAGAGATACATGAGTCATGCTACAGCATAATCTCTAAAAAGGAATATCTACGTACACTCAGTTTTCTCAGAAGTAACTCTTCCTGAATTCAGTTAACTTCATCAGTATAGCTGTGGAAACTTTGCAAATGTATTTTTGTACGAAATTCAAAAAGTATGATTATATAATACAATTTTAGTATTACAACACCCCTAGGAAAAGGTCCCTGGAAAAATCAAGGTGATACCTCCTATGAGTTAGCTGCAGGGAAAGAAAGCAAGTACATCATTCACTTAATGTATGGATTTTCACCTATATTGAAGAAGGTCAAACATACTCTTGTGCATATATTTCAAGTACAGTCATCATATATCTGGATATTGCTGGGTGTGCTCTACATTTTTACCTTTAACCTCCATTTAAGGACGGCAGAGGTGGTTTCAAAATACCCCCAAATACTTGCAATTCAGCCAGCCTGTCCTGCCTGCTCACACCACATTCACATGTGCATCTTAGGCCTGCCTGCCAGCACTTTTTAAGTTTTTTTAAAAAAATTAATAACAGAGTACAAAAGCATTCAAACATGAACCATTAGGATATCAATTCTAACAAGAACAATTAAAACAAAATAAAAACAATAAGAAAAAATAACTATGTATACCGTATTTTACGGCGTTTAAGACGACTGGGCGTATAAGACGACCCCCAACTTTCCAGTTAAAATATAGAGTCTGGGATATACTCACCATATAAGAAGACAACACCCAGAGTACAAGACGACCCCCGACTTTTGAGAAGATTTTCCTGGGTTAAAAAGTAGTCTTATACGCCAGAAAATACAGTATATCCTATTAAGCAAGTTACACTCAAAAGGACTGATAAACCAGTTGCAGCATCTATTATCAGAATTTTTTTTACAAGCGATATCAATTTCAATGCATTATATTACAACACATAAACTTCATTACTGGAGAACAAGGCGAAATAGTTGAGGAGGAGGAAATAAAGAAGATTCACTATCAGCATAAGCAATCAGCAGGGCTCAGATATCATGGAAGGAAATTTTAGGTAAGTGACTTTGCCTAAGCAAGGATTGAAACGTGATCAACTCCTGTAAAGCAAGTTCCCATACTACAGAGTTCACAACCTGCACATTTGCTAAGGTGGGCAGATGCCATCTTAGATGCAAGGAGGGAGGCAGAGAACACGCTGGGCCTAAGCCAAGAGCCCTGTCTGTGGACAAGCAGGCTGAGGCATGAGTGGGAACAAGTAGCCCCTTTGTACCCGCTCATGAGATTTGTACTTACACTCTGCCATGATGCCCACACAAAGGCATCCATGTCCCAGCCTGCACACAGCCAGTGTCACCTGTCTCACAGCAGGAAAGAAGAAAGGCTAAGAAACAGGGTCTTGCCTCTCAGCCTCCTCAGGGTATCCTTATCTGATGGCTAAATATGATAAGTGTGGATTCAAGCCATTGGTTTCCAAGGATGTATGTGGCTTTTCTGCACCTGGCCTTATTCTGGAACATATCTCAGAACAGGGGCCTGATGCTATCCACATGCTAGTGCAGACTTCGACAGACCCCAGATAAGGACGCCATAGTCTAGGGTGCGCACAAATATTTGAAATATTTGTTATTCGGATGAATTCAGATGAATCTGGACATTCGTATACGAATCCAGTGTCCAGACATTCGTATTTTAGCAGTCGTATGAATACAAATATTTTAAGTTATGGTATTTGTAGGAATAATTTGGACATTCATATGCGTACGTATCCGTACGCATCTTGTGCATATCTGTATGGATCTGTATGGATATGTACGGGACAAAAACGGGATGTATATGAGATGAAAACGGGATGCATACAGCTGTGTATGGATGTGTACAAGATTTGTATCATTGGATATGTATTGAATATTTGAACGAATAGATACAAACGTATTCATATTAGTTCAAACGTCCAAACATTCATTTTTCTTTATTCGTACTAATTTGGATTTTCGAATGTTCGATTTGTTATGAATCAAATGTCGAAAATTCTTAAGGGGTTACATAGCAGGAAAGGAACCGGAACAGGGCATAGAATTCGTCTCTTCTGTTGGGTTGCAACAAAGAAGCACCCAAACAGTTTCTTTCCCAGAAGCAGGAAGGCTTTTTCTTTAATCAGTTACATAGTTTGTAGAGGACAGAAAGAATACAAGTAGAGAGGGATATTTACAGGGAGCAGTTCTAATGGTCCACACATGTAGCCAATCAGAATATAAATTACATCATCAAGAAGTTTTACACCCATATCAAGCTTGCACCTGGCAAGTTAGTATCTTAAGGGTACATTCCAAAGAAAAGAAAAGTTTCTGCCCATTGTGAGTTTTAGTTCCTGACTCAATTTGAATACTTCACATCCCTTCTTCAGGAGCAAATACTTACAATGTCTCACACAAATTCAAACCAAGAATTTGAAAAAAATTCTCAAACTTAATAGTAGGTAGTGGTTTTGTAAAGATGGATTGTTTTCCACTGTCACTAGAAGTATTCATTAAGTACCCATTAATGGGTACAAAGATGCCATTACATATCCATTAATGGGTACTTAATGGGTACTTTTAGTGACAGTGGAAAAACACCTGATGTCAGCTAGATTTTGTTCAGATTCTACATACAGTAATTTGACAGAATTTCTCTTACATTTTCATATTTACTCCTATATATTTCATTCTGGCTTGAAGGTTCCCTTTTCTGGCTAATTTTATACAACTTTGAGAGTCACTATAAATGGATATTGGTCTATCACATTTTTCCTTTAGCTCCATGACCAAATGATACAACCATTCAACCTCAGAACAGCATTGAGATAATGAACAATATTCTGATTCAGTTGTAGATAATGCAACTAGATCTTGCTTTCTGGATTTCCAGATTACAGGAACACTAGCAAATGTAATTACATAACCCAAACAGGGTCTATTTCTTTCACAGTCTCCAAATGAACTGTCTGCATATGACCTTATCTGGTTTTCATTTGGATTTAATTGCATCTCTGCATCTTGTGTCTTTTAAAGATATCATAACACTCCTTCGGCTGCTTGCCAGTCACTACTTGTTGGCTTTTCCATATTTCTGCTTAAAGCATTAACAGCATAGCTTATGTCAGGTCTTGTCCAATTTGCTAGATATATCAGGCTTCCAATTACAATGTATATACATGCACACCCCTACCATAATCTGATATTCCTGGACAACCCTCTACCAGCGCTAGGTTTTCCAGCAACAGTTTTTTACATGTTTGTTTGGAGGGGAAGTAGGGCTACAAGTAGATACAAGTAACAACCCCACCCTAGTCGGTGTTACCATATGGACAGGGAGTCAATTTTCCCCATAACAATTACAATATTTTCATTTACAATGTTTTCTTTTGTTGCTCTTTGTGTTGGTTCAAGCAGTGATAAGTGGATACTTCAAAGTAAACGCTGGATGTATGAAATCACCAATGCTACAAAACTCTCCTCCTAACTCTTAGAACAAAAAGAATGCATTTTAAGAAGTCCCTGTATTCTAAAAGCACCCAAGAAGATAATTTGGGGAATATAACGTTGCTGAAGTCTTACCTACCTACTTGGTCTGGTTCCATCAGCACAGTTGTTGATGTGTGAGGGAACAAAGCTTGGCTGTCCCTTGTTCTACCCAGTGAATGAATGGTATTCCCTTGGAAATGAACACCATGCACATCTGTGAAGGTGCCTAGTCCAATCATATGCCAGGAAACCTTGTCACCTTCACACATGGAGAGGCCAGGTAAATTGCCAAACAGGTAGCCATTGACAGCTGAAAGGAGGAAAACAAAAATGTTCCGATTAGGAAAGATATGGGGCCTCTTAGTGCATAATTAGTGAACATCTGGGAAGGTGCATTCACACCAGCAGGAGGCGCTTACAACTGCAAATGTCCCCTGCCTTCCCAGATGTGCACCAATCATGCACTAGCCGTGGAACACAAAATCATGCTCCACACGCATCCAAACATGACCAGAAACTTACCTTTCGCAAGAAGCTGGCAACCATTTGCACCTCTGCCGGCTGAGAAGGTCATCAGAGCTGATGTGCAAGCACACTTGCAGCTCCAATGACCCCCTGACTTGACTGTAACTGTGAAGAGCATCAGTGTCATCATAGTGACAGTGCTGATGCATGCGCCATCATGGAGGGCACCACACTCAAGATGGCAGTGCCCAGAAGAGAAGGAGTCCAGCGACTGAACACAAGTGACTCTTCGATCACGCTTGGGCTGGACTGCCAGCGACTAGCACTCATGCGAGTGCTAGCCAAGCTTAGTTTACTGCACACCTTTCCCATCTGTAGGATGGGAAGGGAAGTGGGAAATCGCCCCATGCACTAAAGCATGCTCCGGTTCAGTTTATGCTTGCTACTAAAAGATGCTGAAAAGCTTCCTGTCTTTGCTTCCACATATCATGGAATCAGAAGCAAAGGAAGCTTCTCAGCAGCATTTGCTAGCAAGAAGAACAGGGGCACATTTGATTTTGCAAATGAGAAAGGCATTTGTTCACAACCATGCACTTGTTATTTTTTTGCTTTAGACCCTCTGTTCTCACTGGGCAATTACACTTAGTGCATTTTGTGGAAGCTTGTGTGCTACCATACTGTACCAAATTTGCACAGGTGTAGTGCTTTGCTGGAGTAAACACGCAGCAGTGGCCCATGCATTGGGACCTACAGTGCAATGGGACTGGGGTAATTCTCTGTTGGAAGGCTGTCTTCAGGCCTCACCTGGATCCCATGGCCTGGTCTACTAGGGCCTTCCATGCTCTTGTGAATGACCATCTTAGCCAATTTGCATGCAAATACACCGAAGAGTTACATCAAAATGATGGCACTGTCACTTCCCCTATGTTCAACTCATGGCACCAGCCTGCCTGCTGCCTGAGTTCACCCTATGGAATTGCCCTATGGAATTTAACACTAGAAGAGGTAGGGACAGAAACAGAAGGGGTTAGACAAATTCATGGAGGACAGGTGTATCACTGGCTACTAGAATGGATGCTACTGCCTCCATGTTGGAGAGACAGGCAGGATGCCTCTTGAGGCCACTTGCAGTGATCCAATAGAGGTGAAGGTTTTGTCTTTTGCTTGAGAATGCCTAGAAGCAATTGCTGGACCACTATGTGACACAGGATGCAGGAATAGATGGGTTGTGGCCTGATCTAGCAGAGTTCCTCTTATGTTCCTGTGCTTTGCCATCAAATCTCTGATGATGGAGTGAGAGTGCAATTTCAGCTGCTGCTGTCCTGGCAGCAGGCAGTAGGGAATGTGTAGAATTCAATTCGATATGAATGTTTCATATGAATTCAGTACGGATGTTAGATACAAATCCCATAGGATGAAGAAGAGTTGGCCTTTCTACCCTGCTTTTCTCACCCATTTAAGGGGAATCAAAATGGCTGACAAAGCTTTTCTATTCTTCTCCCCACAGTAGAACAGCTTGTGAGGTAGGTGAGGCTGGGAGAGCCCAGAAGAGAGTTGTGACTAGTCCAAGGTCATCCAGCTGGCTTCATGGGGGAGGGTGGAATAGAACCTGGTATTCCCAGATAAGAGTCTGGTTCCCTAATCACTAGACCAAACTGGCTCCCCCTGATACTAGGATGGCCCAGGAAATTTGTGGACAAGAATCCCCACCTGAACAAATCTTATCCTCTTGTCATTAGGGAACCCTTTGCTATGAGCAGACAATAATGAATTCTACAATACCGTGCATTTTATTGGATTCCTGAAAATCCTCATCTTCCTTATTCACCTTGGACGGATCGCCAGTAAATGCAGCAATATTTGTGTCAAGATAAAAACTCAGATTCTCATTGAAGACTGTAAAAAGGAGATAGAATTCTTCATCTATTCCTTTCTGAAGTAAAAAAATGCAGTAAGAAAAAATATTTATAGATTGTAGTTTGAATAGAAAAACAGAAAAGGGGGCAATTTATATTCACTTCAAAAGAGCAATTTTGAAAGAAGCTGTAGACACTGTGCTAACCCCTTTCAAGATATTACTAAGATTTTTTTTAAAAAAATTAGAATATTTTGTTATTCAAATTTAATAATAGAGTGCAGAACAAAAATAATAAAAGTAACCTTTAGCAATTACAGATAAATTACAAATGAAGAATAGCAAAATCTTTCCTCTCTTATCCCCTCTTACTCAGCTCATATTTTAATTTCCTTAGTTGTCAAAACCCTGTCATGATAAGAAGAAACAGGATATTATATTACTTGGTTTTGGAATAAGAATGTCTACCTTATGAGGGAAAACTTTGCTGCTGAATGCTTGATATTCCAATTTTTTTAAAAAAAGATATTATCAAAAGGACAATATAAAATTTGACATGACTTATATCAAATTGAGGAGGGTGCCTAGGCCAGGGTGGGGAGTGAAATACTGGAAATTGTGGTTTAGGAGTATCTACAGCAAAGGCTTGCAGCTTGGGACCCCCTCATCATTTCAGCTTTAACACCATTTACTCCAAAACATGAACATTCCACACCATAAATGTACACTTTCATATACAGAGGAAAGATGCACATCTTTATCCTAGCCTTTGGCTGAAGAGATAACATTTTAATGGTTTTATTAGCTATTTTCATTAAATGTTGGTATCAGGGGGACAGAAATGTAAAAAAACCCATGACAGACAGACAGACAGACAGACAGACAGACAGATAGATAGATAGATAGATAGATAGATAGATAGATAGATAGATAGATAGATAGATAGATAGATGGCTTCCTAGTGGCCAGATCTTTTACCTGTGATCCATCAGGTTTCAGAGAGCCCTTCTTACAGATTATCAAAGGCCCCACAAGACCAGACTGTGTGTCCATTACTGAATCTGTTGCTGAGTAATATAAGTAGGTGAGGCAGGATGGATCACTGTCCGTTGGGCCAACAGTTTCAGGAACTTCCCATTTGTACATAAAAGTATCACCAGGTTTAACGCAAGCTCCAGGCTTCTGATGGCCTTGAACGAAAAGGAATGTTAAAAAAAAACTCTCTCCAAAATGCAGCTGCCAACTACAACAAAAACTGGCTACACCTTTACCCTAATCCTTCTTCAGTCCGAATTCCAGCCAGTTTGGTTACATCTTTAATGCTGCATCCCATGCACATTTTGGTCTGAAATCAAATTCAGGAAGGGCTGTCCCCATGCAAAATAGATTTCGTTCGATTTCCCTGGACCAAATCACCCAAACCTGTACCAAATTTGGTCCTGGAAAAAACTGTTCTCGCCATGGTTTGATAGCTGAACTCACATTGTTTTGGGAGCTGAGCTCATGCATGGCGACAGTCCTGGGCTATTTGGGGAGGAGATTAGCACTTGTGTCGTTGGGAGGTGGGGTTTCAAGTCCTGTGCTTGCTGTTCCTGCCCTCTGCATTGGAGATCACAACTAATGAGATTTTTTTGGAATAAATGGTGTTAAAGCTGAAATGATGGGGGGAGGGGATCAGATGGCCTTCGCTGGCCTACAAGATTCTGTTCCACAACAAGTATTCCATCCCCCTTCCCCGATTGCTAAGGCAGGCATGATGGCTTGTTCATGGCTTGATTTTTGTCCCCAATCGCGGTTCCTGGGTATTCTCATGGTGATGCAGAGGTGCACCAAACTGCTAAACTACTGCCAAACCTCGTTGCAGTTTGGGTCAAAGAGCTGGGTTTTTAAAATTATTATTATTGTCATTCAATCCTAGCTTCTCTGTGCCACTAAGTGTGTGTGCGTGGCATTTTGTGGCATTTTTCAGTAATTGCTGCAGCTGGTGGCACAGGGGTGGGGTTGATGTCAATCCGGCTTCCAATCAGGAGAGAGGGAGCGGAGAGGAGATGGTGCTGTTCGCCTGTGCCAGGGTTTAGCGCAGTTTGCATGGGGACGGCTGTATCAGTATACAGCCCATGTTACCGGTGATGGCATGGGGACGGCCAAGATTCAATTTTGGTCCTGCACCCGGTCAAAGGGTGTTTTTCCACCGCACTCCTTTAATCCGGATCTAAGAAGATCCGGATGTAAGGAATGGGTACAATTCTTAATCCGGATCTAGTAGATCTGGATTAAGGAAAGTATCCAATGTGTTTCCATGGGTGGTCTAGCACCCAGTAGCAATGGGCGCTAGCCTCCCTGCCAAGGAAACACCAGAGCACCCATTTGGAAATCCGGAACTACCCATGAGGGGTCTGCTTGTCACCCCAGGTGTTTGGGGGGACAGGGGGTGCAATCTCCAAAGTGGCTTCGGAGTCATTTTAAAGTCACTTCGAAGTCTGTGCAAAACAGCTCCATTGAAGTCTGTGCTGATCTTCAGAGTGAACTTTGAAGTGACTTTGAAGTTCACTCTGAAGATCAGCCAGACTTCAAAGATGCTCCAGAGCTATTCTGCAGAGACTTCAAAGTGACTTCGAAATGATTTCGAAATGACTTCGAAGCTTAGGTTCTGGGGCTCCCCCCCATGGGTGTCCCCTTCCCCTAGCCTCCTCTAGACCCCACTGCCACACAAGCATGGAAGCAGGTTCCCTTTAATCCAAATTTCTGGCTGAAGACCCCATTGTAGACCCCATTAATGGGGTCTACAGAAAATCCGGATTAAAGGCCAGAAAGTACCCATTTGATCCGGATTTCCCCAGCAGCAGTCAAAACAATCGGGTTCCAAATGGGTGCCGTGGTGGAAATGGGATCATCCGGCTCACACCAATATGGGTCCTTAATGGGTGCAAAAATGGGTACTTTCTGAAAGTGGAAAAACACCCAAAAACAGTTTGGCCCAACTGATTTGGCCATTTTGGTTGCAGCGCCCTCTGCAACTGTGTGTGTCAGAGCCATCACCATGATGATGCTGACACTCTGCAGACATGCAGTCATGTCTATGGTCGTCCCAGGTGCCAGTGTGTTTGCTCTAGAGTACCGGAAGATGTTCATCACTGGACACTTCTAGTAAGTCCCTGGGTAAGGTTAGTAAATGCGTGGAGTACTGGTTAATCTAATTAACCTTATTAACCTAATTAACCTAGTGAATAATTAGGGAATTCTTGGGCAGGCAGGAGGCACTTGGAGGTTGTAGCAGTCTCCTCCAAGTGCAGAAGCCCTTTCCTAGAGGTTCCCTAATCATGTACTACCAACCTAACTGCGAAAAGGCCTCTAAACTTACATGCAACTTTTAATAAAATTAGACTTTTTTTCTACTGGATGCACATCATGAACATCATTATAAGTCCATTTTAACCCCTTGGATGGATGTTTAGAAGAAAATTAAGTGAATGAGCAAGTACAGAATTGAGACTCACCATCTGCGTAAGGGGCTCCTTCTGACCCTTTGCTGAAAGACACACCATGTGGCATCATACTGAAATTTCTGTCAGCTTTATTGGCAAAAGTAACCAAAATTGTATCTCCAACTTCAGCTTTGATAACTGGTCCTGGAATGATAGGAAAGAAAAAATATTCTAGGAGAGAAATGTTTTCAAAGGCCCTTTGTGAACAAGGTATTATTCTGGACTATATCCCAAAATAGGGACCTGTAGTCTGCACCCAGTACAAATTATGGCACCGTTGACTATGGAGTCAGAATCCAGCAACAGCTGAAGAATCACAGGTTTGCCTTCAGTTTTGATTTGCAATCTTAAGTGACAACTGTCCTAGGCTGTGATTGGACACAGTAAAAAAAAGCATCTCTGGCTGTGGTCACACCATGGGTGCATTGCTACTAATGTGTTGCCGGAGTATTCTGGAAAGTCAAAATGGAGGGTGGAAAGTCCACAAATAAAATGGATAGAAATAAAAAGGTGCAAGTATTGCAATCAGAAGATGGACTAAAGAAGGTGTGATCACAATCTCTGAGGCGCTTCTGAGGCACTTTAGAGAAGGCTTCAAGGTAGGCTTGTTCACACACCAATCTGCCCCCGCCTCCTCTCTTGAACTTTCTGTGGTATATCTTCCTATCTTTTTCATTTCCCAAGCATGTAGTCTTTGGTTTCTCTTTGATTCTTCTTTATCCTTCTGGCCACAGATCGACCCATTAGCAAAGTCCTGCCCTTTCTTCCTGTACAATATCTCCAAAATTTGGCCTTTTCTCTCTTCTCTTTTTGCCAAGACTCTCATTCATGCCTCTGTTATCTCCAGGCTTGACTACTGTAATCATCTTCTAAGGACCCGTCCGCATGCTAATAATAATCCGAAAGGATTCCGTGTCTGCCTCGGGAGTATCCACATACAAAGCCCTAATACATGGCACACGGGAGTCAATACATGTTTAAAAAACCCCACTTCACAAGTGTTTTGCATATGAAATATTGTCCTGGTGCCATGTGGACACTCCTGGAGGGGACGAATGGGAAAATAACCTCTCTCTCTCTGCTGGTGATGTTACTTCCATTTACACTGCTGGGAAGGCAACAAGTTTGCGCTGAAGCAGATGAACTGTCAAGCAAATGTGCGCACGTTTGCTTGACAGTTCATCTGCTTCAGCACAAACTTGTTGCTTCCCCAGCAATGTAAATGGAGGTGTAACGTTACCGGCAGAGCGAGCGAGCGAGGTCATTTCCCATTCATCCCCTCCTTGTCCATGGCCGGCAGGGGAGGAGGGGATGAATGGGAAAATAACCTCATTCGCTCGCTCTGTGGGTGGGTGGATGAGGGGATACGGCAATGCTCCTCTTTCTGCCAACGCTGCCACCGTTCCTGCTGTTCCATGGGGACAGGCAGTTACGGTTTGGATCTGCGTTGCCCCAAACCACATGGGGACGCTTTATTCCATGTTACAATGCAGATTTTTATCACACGTGTCCAAATCGCATCAGCTGGCCTGCGTGCGGATGCGCCCTAATTGGCCTCCCTCTTTCCCATCTCCAACCAATACTCCGCGGGTAGACTTATTTTTCAATCTAGTTACTTCTCTCACATTACTCCTCATTTAAAATCCTTGCATTGGCTTCCCCGTTTCTACCATATTCAATTTAAACGTTTAATTTTAACCTTCAAGGCCCTTCATTCATTGGCTTCCTCCTACCTCTCAGTGACCTTCCCTACAGCCCCCGGTTATGACTAAAATTAGGACCATGAATAAACTCAAGAACTGAAAATGACCCTACCAAGTATGCCAAGGTGTGTGCCTGAGGGTTCACTCTTTCTTCTGGTAAATGTTCCATCAGTGTAAGATACATAATGAACCTTCCAGTAGCAGCCTCCTATTCGATCAACCCCTCGTATAAAGAAAGGTGCTGGGTCACTGTGAGAGCAGAAAGCATTAATCTTAGTCACGTAAACAACCATGGATCAGTAGTGCTCAATCCAAAGCAAAATGTTAGCCTTGGACTTTGGAAGAGAAAAGATTTTTCACAAGGCAATTCATGACATCATCTGAATTGCGTCTTTCCTGTGTCATTAGTTTCAGAAAGAACTCTGTAAGGAAGGTTAAACTAAAACAGTAGCAGTACAGAAATAACCCCTATATCTCTTTTCTCACTTGCTGCAGCATTTAGGGGAAAAGTAACCCTGTGTTCTAGTTTGGAGCAGAACTCTTTGATTATTTTGCTACAGTGGGAAAGAAAGGGCAGTTTAGTTTGGAGCTAGAAGGGGACCATGGGCCTGTCCCTTCTGCACATTAGTTTCAGGAAGGTCTCACCCTTCTAGTACGTTCCATCTGCACCAGTCAGAGAATAGTCCACTTCAGGGGACCCAAAATGAGGGCTTAGAGGTGGTAGACGCCACATGCTGGTGCTCCCATTCCACCTCTAATCTACATTTAGGGCCCTAAAATCCTCTGTATGATCACACAGTTAAAACACCTTAAGGCTACTTAAAGCCTCAAACATGAAGCTGTTGCTCAGCCTGGGTGGGACTAAATGCTGGTGTGTATCATTTTACCAACCAGTATTGGATCATAACGCACCAAAGGCTTATTAAACATCTGGATGTGGCCTTTGACTTCCAGTGAAGGCTTCTAAGTGTCTTTTTTTAACTTATTTTTTAATAATTCGCTCTACTTACAAACATAATAACTAACAACATAATAAATAAGAACCATATGTCTGAGGATCATATAAATGCAGGAGAAAATTCAGTACTGAAGCCCTTTCACTCAATAGTAATAATTTCTGGCCACATCCCCATTACAACCTTATTTCGGTTTCAAACCGCTTTCCGCGTGTTAAATCGCCCCAAAGCGTGGTAAATGTTAAATCTCATTTCAACAGGTCTCACTGCGGTTTGTGCACTTGAAACGTTTTACACTTTTTTACTGTGGGGACCCTTCCGTGTTAAGGGATGAGAGTTTCCCTCCCCCAATAGCTTGCTTCCAAAGCAAGCTGTAAAATCCACCCCTTAAAGCAGCAGCCGCTACACTGTAGCAATCCAAGCACTTCACACCTGATAACGATCTTGCCATTTTGAAAGTTCTGACCTTTAAAAAAGGGAAAAGTAAGAAAAGCAGCTGCAGGTTTGGGGAGATGTGTGTTTTAAAGGCTGTGACGGTGACGGGCGAAAGGGGATTGAGTTGCCGCTGCTGTTGCGTGCCCTGAGCAATGAGGGGAGGAGGTGAAAGAATTGCTGGCTGCCCGCTGCCGTTTTTCCTCCATTCAGGCAAGCGGCAGCCACTGAGCCACCCAGCTAGGCTCTGTGAAGGGGTCCCTTATGGGTGGCGCATTCACGCCAGGAGGAAGAGGACAGGGCAGCCCCAAAAAGCGGTTTTTAAAAAGTAGCCACTGGAGTCCCCCCTTGAGTCACGTACATCCTCAGAATCCGGATTGAACGTGATTCTGGCTGTAAGTAATGGGATCAGGCAAATTCGCGTTTGCATCCGGTTCTGTTATTTCGCTTTAGGGAAACTAGATTAAGCTTATAATGGGGATGCAGCCTATGTCTAACTATGGTTAATGAAAAAGAAGACTAGGGATGGAGATCGGCGTTAATCTGGGCTTGGAAAATAAAAGGTGTCCAAAGCTTCTAATTGTCTTCATAGCATGTCATTTGCTTTAGATTCTCCAGAGAAGATAGGAAAAATGGAACAAACATATATATAAGAACAGTTACCTGCCAGTAGAATTTAAAGCCAGTCCCGTGAATTTGTCCACACCACTAGGTCCATAATCCCACAGAACTTTTTCAGCAGCAACAAAGTAGCTTCTCTGTTGACCCTTGACGGGAGACTCAGTGAAGTTCTGACCACAGGGCTTGATACTGTATAAAGCATTCATACCCGCTGCAGTTTGAAAAAAGTAGACATTTACACTGCATTAGCTTCACCACACACCTGCTTGGGTGTCCTCAGGCAGGGATTGGAGGACAGCAATAGAAAAAGAAGAAAACCTTAAAAAAAATAAATTAAAAGACATTTGCTAACTTTAAATTCGCCTCTAGTCCAGCATCCTGTCTCAGACAGTGGGCATTCTCAGACATAAGACAAAAAAGGCTGAATTTGCACGTAGGCCTCTCATCTGCAATTACAGAAGATATTCTGTCCCAGAGCTGTCCTAATTGCATACCAGAGGCCTAAGTGTGAATTCAGCCAAAGGCAAACCTTTCACCTGAGGCCTTTTCACATGAGGGTTTTTTTAATGCATGGAGAACACGCAGGGACGCTGCATTCGCAACTCAGGGGCGGCCAGATCTGTTCTGGACCACCCCAAGCATCCCAACACAGGAAAAACTGCTCTAAAAGTGTCTCCACGCGTTCGGCGCATCCCCAGCTGTTCCAGAAGGAGAGCGTTCGCACGTTCTCCCTCAGTGACAGCTGGGCCCCTCCCCTGGGCTGCTCCCATTGGCTCCTCTGGATCCAGTGGTGGGCAGCCCAGGGGCCCCCTTTCCCTTGGCTCCCACTGTCTCCAGGAGCCAAGATCGCAGCTCCTAGAGCCAGGGGGACCTGCACCTAACACCCCCCAACCCAGCCTGGGTCGCACGCGCACGTTCGCTGCCTGGCCTGCAGGCTGCTGGGTTGATTCTGCCTGCAGGAACATAAGAACATAAGAGAAGCCTTGCTGGATCAGGCCACAGCCCATCTAGTCCAGCATCCTGTCGCACACAGTGGCCCACCAAATGCTCATGGGCATCTCAAGCAGAGACAAGGGCAAACTTTCTCCTGCTCTTGAGTCCCAGCAGATGGCCTTAGAAGCGCCCCAGTTCCTCCCCCCGCCCTCAGCCTGAAGGATGCACCTAGGTATTCGTTCTAGTAGCCATTGATACATGTCATCTATAAATTTGTCTAACCCTACCTTAAAGCCATCCAGACTGGTAGCTGTCACCACCTCTTCCGGCAGCACATTCCATAAGCCGATGACCCTCTGGGTGAAGAAATACTTCCCCCTGTCAGACCTGGCGTGCTGTGTGCGTGCTCGCAGGGCGGCCCCTCATTGGCCAGCCATACTCCTGGCTTCACCAGGCCATGTGGGCAAGCCTGAACCGGCTGAGAACAGTTTCCCATCTGCATTTAGGCAGGTAAAGGATGCGTTTGGAACGTGTCTTTTACCTGCCAGTGGAGATGGGGAACCGCTCTCAAAGCGTTCCGAGGCGTCTTCGCTGTAATGCAAAAACGCCTCTGCTGTCAGATCCCTGTCAGTGTGTTTGCAAAAACACAGGAGACTGATAAGGATCCTTCAAAAGAGTAACAGGCCTGAGTTGGACAACTTGAATGATATTGAACTGTTCTTATTTTGCCTTTACTGACTATGTCAGAGAAATCTGATATGTGCTTCTCCTCCTTCCTTGGAAGGCGTTACCAGGAATACTGTAACTTCCCCCAGGTTAGGTATAAAAGGCAGGCTGGGATGCGTGAGAATTTGACGTTTGTCTTGATGGGGTTTCCCAAATCTTTTCTCTCTGACCTTTCTGCTTATTAAACTAATATGGATAGTATTTGCTGATAGAGCACCAACTTGTCTTCATAATAGTTTGGAATTTTCCAAACACCTGCAAATGTCCTTTAGAGGTATCCTGCCTGTCTTCTCAACCGGGAGGCAGTACCTTGGAATCCGTTCTGGTAGCTATTCATACCCCTGTCCTCCAGCAATTTATCTAACCCTTTCTTATCAAACTATGACTGGAGTCACCTAGCTAAATTCCATAGACTGGTGACCTGGTTTTAGTATTGTGGAATATAAAAAATAATTTTATCTATCCACCTTTTCCACACCATATAGGAACATATAAACTTCAGTCAGGACCCCTCCTAAATGCTGTCTTTCAATGCTGAGGAGGCTGAGGGAGGAAAGGCCGGGAACAAGGCAGTTTGCATTTTTAGTGTCTCTATTAACTTATGGACAGGGCTTCTCAGACATTTTAAGAAAATGGAGGATTAATGCAAAGGGACATTTGTTGAGATACATATGGCTGTTGTAAGGAACAAGGAATAAGGTTTTTAATTTTCCTGTTTTATGTACTGTTTTTCTTTATGTACTTAGAGGAAGTGTAGTTATGAAGCAACTATACCAGGAATGTACACAAATTTTTTGGGGTGGGGGGATTCGATTCATATGGAATTAAATGCACGAAAATTTGTATTTGTTCGATAGTAAGTTTTGAATGTGATATGAATGTTCGATACAAATCACAGACAAATCCCCTATGTATCCCCTATGAATCCATATGAATCCCATATGTATCTGATGCGTATCCCCTATGTGTCAAATTTGCTCTGAATCCACTTTGAATCCATTCTCAATCCACTTTCGAATGTGCCAATATTTGATTTGCATTTGAATGTCTAAATGTGAACACACTTGTATGAATTTGAAATGTTAGAAATATTTGTGCACATCCTTAAACTATACAAATATAATAAATGCAGTCTGTTTCGTTGTCTGTAGCCCTGCTAGCACCTGGATACTAATCTGCAGACTTATATATACAGTATATATAAAGGCCAACAATTTATATATATTTGTTACTTAGCTGTATACAAATACTGAAAGTTTAAATTGTTGGCCTTTAATTGTTAAGAACATAAGAACATAAAAGAAGTCCTGCTGGATGAGGCCACAGCCCATCTAGTCCAGCATCCCGTCGCACACAGTGGCCCATGAAATGCTCATGGGCATCTCAAGCAAAGACAAGGACAAACCTATTCCTGCTCTCGAATCCCAGCAAATGGCCTTAGAAGAGTCCTGCTTTCCCCCCAGCCTGAAAGACATACCTAGGCATTCATTCTAGTAGCCACTGATAGATCTGCCATCCATAAATTTGTCTAACCCTACCTGGAAACTTAGGTAGATATTGTTGGTATACATACGTTCATAATACCTTTTATATGATCATTAACTTGACAGGTCAAGAACCATTTCCCAACATTCTCGGCCATCATTTCTGTGGTGATGAAGGTAGCAGGAAAAAGGCCAATGGCATCCTTCCGGTGTCTTCTGTCAATGAAAGTATGGTCGAAGAACTGCACCGAGTGAACATCGATTTCAGACCCCATCCCAAACAAATGCCAGGATACTGGTTCCTTAGCACACATCTCAAGGCCAGGTAGGTTTCCAAAAATGTAGCCATTAATTGCTGTAGAACACAATAAAGCAAAGTGGCTCAAGGCGTCTGGTTTTAAAATAACTGTCAGGAACTTTACAAAATTCTGACAATACCCAAATGACAAGGTAACTCCAGACTGCAAGCGACAATCATCGGATCTAAAGAATCATGTGGCATTCCCAAAATGGTCCTGGGAGAACTGCAGGTTTTAGCCTGTGTCTGGACACCTCTATCTAATCTAGATTATTAAAAAATGGCTCCACCAAAGTTAACTTGTTATAGGAATCTCTTAATGAGAGAATATTGACTGAAACAGCCAACCGTGTTTCTCCTTTCAGTGGCAAAGGATGTTCTACCTGCCCTGGGTTTAAGACAATCAACCTGGTTGGACCGATAAAATGAATTAAGCATGGGAATATAAAGATTGTGATTGCTAAGGCTTGGTTTCAGAGACTACCAGGAACAATGACAGGACACGCACTGACACTTTCTAAAAAAAGCAGGTGGGTTCATTCAAACAGAAATGGGTCAGCACCAGAATTTATACAGCAGAATTACTATCCTGACTCAATCCCATATTTGCATTTGCAAATTCAATAAAAAAAAAGAAATCAAAAATAAAATGTATAAAAACAGTAAAGTATAATAATCCTAAAGAGGTAAGAAGGAAAATATTACATAAATGATATAGAACCCTAGTACAACAACCACATTTTATTAATAAATATGAAGGAGATAGTAGAAGAATTGCTAACATGTGCTCAAATAGTCCTAGTAAGCGGATGGAAGGATAGAACAAAATGGTCTATTAGTAAATGGTATAATTATATAATTAATGTGATAGCGGCAGAAATATTGAATAGTTGTATGAATCATATTAGTAATTTGGATAGGGTTAGAATATGTAAACAAAAATGGATGATAGTTAAAATATATTTAGACAATAAGATTAGGAGTGAAAGTGAAAAACTGAAGTTACATTTAATTTTCTCAATGTAGTTTCATGAATCATGTAGCTTTTTCTATGGTTGGTATAAGAACATTGAATTATGTATTACTGTTGGGGGGGAGAGGGGACTCAAACCAATTGTAAAAATCTAATTAGTTTTTTAAAAGCTATATTATTGTTTTAATCATTAAAAAGTATTTGCAAAATCAGTTGAATATTTCAAATCCACATTCTCATTGAATTGAAAATCCAGTTTTTTATTATTATTATTATTATTATCATCATCAACATCATCATCATCATCATCATCATCGTTCATTATCATTTATTTATAGACCACCATCATTGTACATGGTGCTGTAAAAAGTTAAAGTTTAGAATTACAACCATAACAAAGTTAAAACACAACAACAGGGAAAATTTAAAAATTACAATAGTGAGACAAAAATAAAAATTCCCTAATTAAAATAAGAAACATAAACAATATACAAATTAAACTTTAAGTAACACAGAAAAAAAAGTCAGCTTGTTGATTAGCACTAGAAGATCTCTAAGGTACAACATTATCCCAAAGTTAATGACAATCAAAGGCCCTGGAGAATAAAACCATTTTTAACTGTGATTTAAAAGAAGAAGAAGAAGAGTTGGCTTTTCTACCCCACTTTTCTCACCCATTTAAGGTGACTCAAAGTGGCTGACAAAGCTTTTCTATTCTTCTCCCCACAACAGAACACCCTGTGAGGTAGGTGGGGCTGTGAGGTAGAGCTCAGAAGAGAGCTGTGACTAGCCCAAGGTCACCCAGCTGGCTTCATGGGGGAGGGTGGAATCGAACCTGGTATTCCCAGATAACAGTCTGGCTCCCTAACCATTAGACCAAACTGGCTCACAATTAAAGTTGTAACAGAATGTAGTTGATTGACCAGTTTTTTTGAATATTCAAAAATTTATTTGAAGCAAATTTGTTTTCTGCTTGTGAAAACAAATTGATTGAATATTCATATTCTGCTTTGGTTTTGATGATGAAAAAGGACTTTTTTATGGGGAAAAGTTGTTAAAAGTTTGTGAAAAAGTTCAAAAGACAAATGCAAAAATCTAGTTCTGATTGAGCAATTCAACAACAAAACAGATTTTTGCTTTGATGGTGAAACGAACTTTTTTTCCCCTGAACATCCCTACCCTATATAAAAGAAATCACACCCGTTCTATAGCAATTATAAAATGAACATTCTGCTCTATAGTATCAATTTACCATGCATCCAGTTGCTGATCTTGAACTCTTTATCCTCTTTATCAACTGTGCTGGGATCTAAACAGAAGGTATTTATGTTCTCATCCAGGTACCAGCTGGAATTTTCATCTACAATGCTGAACATCAAGGCAAAGCGTCTTACTGTATGAGCAGGTGGCACTGTGGCATCATTCAGTGATCCTGAAAAAGCATGCAGCCAAAGGTTTTTCTTTTTTGTTTTAAATTAAACCAAGACTTTGTTCCTACCTGTAAGTTTTAGAGTCAATCTTGAGCAAACCGAGCACATTATTTGGGCATTCTGTGTGTGCACTAGACATATCCACATTTCCCGTAAAATGTTACTGAAAAGCTTCCTTTGCAGTCACCTTAAATGCCAAACTTTAATGGTCAAAAGTGCCTGAAAGTCAAGACTTCAGAGTCCCTCTGAAGGCAGCTCCGAAATCCCTCTGAAGTTGCCTTCAGAGATTAACAAAGGCTCAGCAGAGAAACCCCTTGCCTCCATGCATGGAAAGAGGTGCATATTAATAAGGCTGACCTGGGAGCTGCCTGTTACCTCCAGGCATGGAAAGAGGTGCATATTAATGAGGCTGACTCATCCATGCTCACAGGAAAGATGTAAGCAAGGAGCTAATTAATATGCACCTCTCTCCTAAAGGGTTTGTCTTCAGAGCCTGCGCTAATCTCCAAAGGCAACTTCAGAGATTGCACCCCCTGTCCCCCAAAACACCTGAGGTGACAGGCAGACCCCTTGTGGGCCAATCCAGATTTTCCACATGGGTGCTCTGATGTTTCCACAGCAGGCAGGCTAGCACCCATTGCTATTGGATGCTAGACCACCTGTGGAAACACATTGGGTACTTCCCTTAATTCGGATCTACTAGATCCAGATTAAGGGAAGTACCCATTTCTTAGATCCGGGTCTTCTTAGATCTGGATTAAAGGAGCGGGGTGGAAAAACACCCGAAATGAACCCAAAAGTTGGCTATTTCTTGTGTTTGACAAGCAGGGCCAGTCTGTGCCATCTGAAGAATGAAGACTGGTAAATTGGTGCCTTCAGTGGCAGCAGGGCAAAAAGAGTAGGAGAAATCACTGTTGGGGGCCTTCTACACTTACGTTTTGATCTAGCTTCAGTTCGCTTTCAGAATGAGAGAACACATCAGCAAAGTGACTAGTCATTTTCTTTCCACATTATCTAACCCAAAGGCAGATTTTCTGAATTAAATAATGCTGAAAGAAAACTCCCTGTCACTTTGCTGATAGGTTCTTTCACTCTGAAAGTGGGCTGAAGCTGGATTAAAAGTTAGTTGTAGATGGGGTCCTTGGAGCATTTCTCCTGCTTTAAAGTGCTGCTAATAGTATTTACATCAAACTGCTTGCTCATGTGGACCCTGTACCCTTCAAGTATATTCACACTATCAGTACAATGTCGTCTGGATCTTGCTGAAATCACGTACCTGCCTTGCAAACCAATAATGGACCAATTAACCCAGAGCTGATATCCTTTGGCGTGTCAATGTGCGAATGATAAATCCAAGTTAGACATTCTGGATCTGTTGAAGTTGGCGCAAACTCTTCCGTAACTGGCCATGTGTACGTGTAATTGGTTCCAGGGAGAATAAAATCATCATCTTTGCTTTTGCCACCTGTACCATCTGGATATAAGGCTCCTGAAAGTGAAGAGGCAAAAATGGAAGGAATTTGGAATCACTTACTCATCATTTCTCACCCATGGTGGGTCCACTGGTGGTGAAGGAACCCAAGTCACGGCACCAAAACCAATGGCGATAAAAATAAAAATTGGACTGAAAAGAAAAATCAAGGCTGCAGCTTTGCCTTGATTTTTCATCTTTGGTCCAATCTGACTTGGCCAAAGTCTATAATCTGTAATTTTGAAGTCTATAAACTGAAGCTGCATCATCATATTTATAAAATTGGCAAGAGTGTCCACCTGGGTAGGGGATCCTTGACAAATAATTAGAGGTTTTGATAAGTCTTTCTTTCGTTATTAGTCAAACTCGTTAGACATGAGATCAAAGCTGAATGCTGTAAAATAATAGCAAGAGAGGACTATTATATTTTCTGCTCTGCTTGTAGGCTTCATGAAAGCCTGTAATTAACTACATTGGAAGCAAGATAATGTCCTAATTAGGATGATGTTCCAGTCTACTCTAAGACAGAACACAATGCTTATGCTCTTTTAATTATTTATTACTGCCAGTACAGTAACAATTTCAAGTAAACAGGCACTTCAAGACAGAAAGGTCACTTTAAATGAGGTTCCATTTCCCTTTAAAGTAAGAGTGCCCTTCCAAGTTTTCAGGAATCTAAGTGTTCTTTTTATCTCCCTCCCCTTGCTGGTCTTTTGTCTAATATGCTTGAATTTGGAGCAGTCATGCACTGTCCAATATACCAGACAAGCAAGCATGCTAGGAGTCCCCCTTCCCCATGCTGGTGCAGTCCAGGAAAGACCCTGCCAGGGATAGGTCTCCTTTAGATGGCCCCAGTGGGCAGAAAGGAGGATCCAAGGCCCTGGTCACACGAGTCCCAATCAGGTCGGCCTAATAATGAATCCAGATTGAATTCGTACCAGTACTGGTCAGACGTGGATCAATAGAAACCGACCCCTCTTTTGGCTTTGTTGGTCACACATTTCTCTACCCCTTTTGTTACATCACATCTATCTTGTTTCCTGTTGGATGCTGTTCATGGGTGTTTTTCCACGGTCACTTAGTACCCATTTTAGCACCCATTAAGGACCCATTTGGGTGAGAGCTGGATGATCCCATTTCCACCACGGCACCCATTTTGGACACATTTGTTTCCATTGCGCCTCGGGAAATCCGGATCATATGGGTACTTTTTAGCCTTTAATCCGGATTTTCTGTAGACCCCAAAACCTAAGCTTCAAAGTCATTTCAAAGTCTGTGCAAAATAGCTCCAGAGCATCTTTGAAGTCTGTTCTGATCTTCAGAGTGAACTTCGAAGTGACTCCGAAGTCACTCCAAAGTTTACTCCAAAGATCAGCACAGACTTCAAAGATGCTCCAGAGCTGTTTTGCACAGACTTCGAAGTGATTCTGAAGTGACTTCAAAGTGACTTCGGAGCCGCTTTGGAGATTGCACCCCCTGTCCCCCCAAAACACCTGGGGTGACAGGCAGACCCCTCGTGGGTAGATCCGGATTTCCAAATGGGTGCTCCGGTGTTTCCATGGCAGGGAGGCTAGCACCCATTGCTATTGGGTGCTAGACCAGCCATGGAAACACATTGGGTACTTCCTTAATCTGGATCTACTAGATCCGGATTAAGGGAAGTACCCATTCCCTAGGTCCGGATCTTCTTAGATCCAGATTAAAGGAGCGCGGTGGAAAAACACCCCATGTCATTCAAGGGAGGCAAGGGTGCATGTCTGCAGTTCTCTTTAAAGCCTGCCACCCCCCCACACACAACCTTCCTTTTTTATCTGCTTCTCTTCTCCTTGCAATTAATTTTATTTAAAATAATAAAAATAAATTTGTGCAAAAATGCTAGAGAGAGGAATCATACCCCTCAATTGAGGGGAATGGGAGGTTCCTCATGAACTCTGCACATGCTGATTGACCAAAGGGAATACTGGACGCCACTCACCACAACACAGTTCTGCCTCCTTTAGGCTGGCCCACCACCCACACAAGAGGAACTGGAAGCCGGATTGTAATTCCAGGTCGGCCTCAGTCCCTGCCAGTCCTGTATAAAGAGGACTGCATTTTAGGTCAGACTAAGGGCTGTAGCCCGGCTTGGAATTCGTATTAGCTTAAAATCGTCTGAATCACACGTCCTACAGGATGACTTAGGTCATTCTACAACTCGCGTGTGACCAGGCCCCTAGAACACTTGCTGGTCTGGTACGCTGGGCAGGGCAAAACTGCCCTCCTTTTCCTGGAATCTCAGTCTCCCTCCAGATGAGACAAATGTAGCACCATTATGGTGCTCCTATGGTAGGGTCACCTCATGTATCACTGACAACCCTATTATAGCCTCGCTTTTTCGCTCCTAAAAGCACTTTTAACTGTTGCTGGAAAATCCAGCACTGGTCATGGGTTTTCAATCAGTAGCCCTTTTTACAGAGCTGTGATTGTAGCTCCATCCAGGACACAGAGGTGGTGACGTGTGGCTGAATTGCCCGGACTGCGCATCAAAACATGCAAAGACGGCACTGTGGCCAGCATTGTCTAGATAGGAAGCAATGATTCCCCATGTTATTGCTTCCTGGCATGTGAACCAGTTTGGTCTCTTGGTTAAAGTTTTGGACTCTTATCTGGTAGCCTCCTGGTTCAATTCTGCACTCATACATGAGTGCAGAGTGCTTTCTGAGCTCTCACAGCCCCACCTACCTCACAAGGTATCTGTTGTGGAGAGAAGAACAGAAGGTTTGTCAGCGGCTTTGAGTCCCCTTAACACTGAGAAAAGTGGGGTAAAAAACCCCAATTCTTCCTCCTTTTCTCTATCCATCTGCCATCTGGGGGCAGCAGCTTCAAAGAGCTTTATCCGTTAATGAACTTAACAAGCTTGTACATATTTTATAGAAACCTATTATACTCTTTGTCTGTTTAATGCACTAGTGGTATATGAGATGTAATGTGACTGGTGAAATGTAATCATATGAAAATTAATAAATATGTGAAAAAACAAGAAATGTATTATACTTTACCTTCTGAATCTTTCTTATAGAAAACGCCATGTGGATGCACAGAGTAAGGCCGAGACGCGAAGTTCTTTACTTTAATAATAAAAGTATCGCTCTCCTCAGCTGTTAGCACTGGGCCAAGGAACCCCAACCAAGATGGCTTAGGGATCTCTTGGGAATATGTGTCATCTGTGAATTCTTTGAAAATGGCCTTCTTGTAAATGCAGCCTATTCTGTTGGCTCCTCTTTTCACATACACAGTTGCTTCCCTGCAATGAAAAAAAGGGGTAATGTTAGCATCTCCTTTCAGTCTCAGCTCAGTTTTTAATTGTATGGTTTATATTACTTTTATTGTAACCCACCTTGAGATCTTAGGTTATAGGGCAGGTTAAAAACTGGATGGATGGATGGATGGATGGATGGATGGATGGATGGGTGGATGGGTGGATGGGTGGATGGGTGGATGGATGGATGGATGGATGGATGGATGGGTGGGTGGATGGGTGGGTGGATGGATGGATCATCTTTTGTTTGTGGGGATAATCCCAACAGAACAATCAAATCAACAGGAACTGAAAAATGGCCAATGGGCCTGTGAGAGAGGTCTACAAGGCTTGCAGGAGCAGTAAGTGCCCAATAAATTCTCAGGTGCAGCATTTGCATCACTTTCTGGTGCAAATGCTACATAGGGCTGCTCTGGCTCTACAGTCACGTGTTGCATTGCCATCTGCATGAGGTGTACGTCAATGGAACCAGGTGTACGCCATTGGGGTGTCTGAATGGGTATAAGTTAAGTATTACAATAAGTATTACCTTATTTGGCTTTATGTATAGGGGAACCACTATTTCACATCTCTGTGTCAGTCAGGAGCATTTAGTTCAATGACATGTGGTTATTGGGCCAAATATAGGCTCCTTATTCTGCTTGACTCTGACTGCCAAAATTAGTTCCAGGCAGTGGTATGTGCACTGACCCCACCTGCGAGGCAAGCGTCCTCCCACGGCCAACCTTTTTGTGGTGGGGCAGGAGGAAGGCAGCAACAGCAATACCTTCCCCTGGAGTCAAGTCCATCCTAGGTGCACAAATTTCCCTACACTGGATCTATTGGAAGGGGCAATGATAGCTTTCCAATCAGGTACAAGAAGGAAAACCAAAGTGCGTGTGTGTGTCTGAGAGGGCCTTTTTGCACTTAGCCTCTAATCCAGAATGCTCTGCCATGGGGTCCCCTTCAGGTCCTCTTCTGTGCACACATTAGTGTAGATTATAAAGGACCAGCTCCATGCTAAGACTGTCTGATACATCTGCATTCGATGGAGCATGATCCAGATCAGGGTGCTCCTGAACTGCATTCCTAGTGGACCTAATCAAACAGATCCACCAGGGTACTGGCCAGGGTTAGTCTGGAAAACAGAGGTGTGAGGACACATTTCAGTGGTGCAACAAAGTGTTCCACTGAAATAGGTCTCCTAGGGGCTTCCAGACCAAAAATCTTATTGGAAACCATCTCCAAAGTTCATGTGAACTTTGGGGCAGATACAGCAGCTAAACCAGAGCAGATGGTGTTGGTCTGGTCCTAATGCAATCTGTCCCAGCCATTTGACAGATCGCTAGATCTGAATTGTCTGTTACAGAACTAATTAAGGTAAGTGCAGAAAGGCCCTAAGAAGGAGGAGAGAGAATATCCATTTACAGTTTATGTTTTATCTTTGTATTCAGATACAAATTTGAATTCAGGGGGGCTTAATTCCTAGAAACCACATGGAAGGCCCAGCTACATCTAATTTTTAATTCAACTTCAGTCCACTTTCAAAGTGAGGGAACACATCAGCAAAGTGACAAGCAGGTTTCTTTCCACTTTATCTAAACTTTAAAAAATCCACTTTTGACTTTGATAATTCAGAAGGGAAACAGCTAGTGGCTTTGCTGATATTTTAGTGCTTCCTGAACTGGGCCTTAATCTGGACAATATGTCAGAATAGGGACCTGCCATCCATATGCTGGTGTACACTATACTCCAATATAAGCCCCAGTGCAGAAAGGACCATCCACTCGTTCGGAAAGCGGATTGAGTTAGGTGTAGCCAAGTCCTTCAACCACAACTACACTTTCTGAACTGGGTATTATAGCTTGATCTCCAGTTATTAAAAATACATCCCATTCTGTTCAGAAGGGATGTTCAAATTATAGTCCTTGGGATACTGCTTACTTGATAATGGTCTTCAAGTATCTGGAGGATGGATCATCCCTAGACAAGATGAGAGGACTATAAACAACGGTATGAAACTTCAAAGCAGTCAATACAGATTAAATATTTGAAAAAACTTCCCGACAGTAAGGGTGATCAGTCAATAGGTTGCCACAGACGGTAGTGAGCTCTCCTTCACTGGAGGTCTTCAAGCAGAGGCTGGACAGAACATCTGTCTGGGATGGTTTAGGAAATTCTACATTGGGTTGGACGTGATGACCCTGGAGGTCCTCTATAAACTCCCATCAGCACCAGCCAGGTTGGCCAATGGCAAGAAAGGATAGGAGGTGTAGTTTGCATAAATGCATGTGTGCAAACCCTGACCCCCACACCAAGACAGAGAGTCCAACAACCATCACCTAAAGAACTCAAATATGTTTTTAAACCATACTTTGTAAGATGTCTTTCAAGGTCACCTCAAAAATGCTATTTTCTTGGCATCCATAGAGAAAACAAATAAACCACGCAGACCCTACTGAGCGACCATGGGCAGCTTGGTTGCAGAGAAGCAAGCAAAATGAAGCACCAACTTTAAAGGCTACATCTGAGCAACAACTGAGGGATTCAGCTGAGAGGAAGCTGCGCCTTGACTTACTCATCCTCTGTGAGGTTTCGTCCGGTGATCAGATTCTTCCCTGTTGGTGCATAATCCCAGTGCTCTTCCACAATTCCAATATAGTAAGTTCTGGTAGCTGCTTTTGCTAAAATGACATGCCACAAGGTTACATAACTTAAAAGGCAAGCTGCTTGCTTCATGGGGCACATTTGTGTGCACCTGTAACTGAAGGAAGAAGCAGAAAAAGTTATGCTCACACACCAGCCCTATGTCAAATTCCAACACAGCAGGACAGGCTAGAAAGGAGGAATGGACAAAGCTATGCTCCTCCCACTCATCCACTTGGGATGGATGGCAGGCAGGCAGAAAACTTGAGCAACCTGAGATAGGCCCCATGGTATGGGGTTGCTATGGAGTCTAGTGCTGTTTGTCCCTCTGGCTAAATGAAGAGAGTGCTTTATTTGTAACTTTGAGGAGTTCTCCACCCCCACCCTGTACCTTATTAAGAAGATGTTGCAGTGGAGTTATTAGGATGATTTCAGGCCAAGGATGTACACCTGTGTCTTCCAGCAAACACACCTTTGTTCCATTTCCATGAAAATGAGCAGATCACACAGCACACATCCATCAGTGTTAATCTACTTTTCTAGCCTGCCTCTCCTCTGAAACACCCAGGGTGACATATCTGGGGATCTTACCACCTTGGCTATTTTCCCTCTGTTCCATACTCTACTAACTAGTATTTATCTTTTGTCAGTCTGTAAGCTCTTGTTTATGGAAGTCTCAGAGGAAAGCTACAAAGTAGATAACATTGGCAGGAAAGTCCAAGAGACATGGGACTTTTCACCACTTACCTTTGTTAATCCAGCTCATTGGGTCCCACTGATCCAGGTTACATGGCGGCCCACTGATCCAGATTTCTTTTAGCATTGCCTGCACTGACTATGTTGATATGACCCATGACTCCCTGTGATAGGAACAAGAGTTCCTAGCCTTGCAGCTTGGTAGGGGGTGTTTTTTGGCAGAGCACAATGGCACACCACTGAAAAGCACCTCCCAATAATTCAGATCATGGAGGCTCTTGGCTTGGTGGTAGATAATAAGGCCTTTGGTATTGACGTAGACCTAATTAAATGGGTCTACAACAGATTTGGTTTAAAGGCCTCCTTAACTCACATCTGGCTCTGTCCAGCGCAGACAGAGCTGGACTATCAGGGGTGTGGTGTCCTTGAGCCACATTAACATGCAGATCAGGAATCCTGTGGTCTGGATGAAGGGATTCCCTAATCTGGATCACCAGCAAATCCAGGAAGGGCTATGGTTTCCTGGTTTGCATCAACCCCTTCCCCAGTTTCTCAGCTGTAGTAATGAGCGTGGCTGCTTGTAGCCTTTTGAGCGCTTATGGCCTCATGCCTTAGGCCAGGAGATACAGGAGCTAAAATAGGGGTTACCAAGACTTGGAAGCTGAGGACCAGCAGTGGCAAGGAAAACTCTGCTGTGTAAGGATGTGCAAGATTGTGGGGTTTTTTTTTTTTTTGGCATTCTATTTTGAGTCGATTCAAATAATCAAAAACTTGATTTGATTTGAATTATTTAAATTTGAATTTAACAAAATTTGATTTGAAATTAAGCAAATTCAAATCTATTTGCACTTAACAAGGTTGACAAGTGCATAGATGCCCGTACACATCTTCTCAACATCTGTACACGTCTGTACATGTGCGTATGCATCTCGTAGTTATCCCGTGCACAGTCTGTTTTGTCCCCTATGGATCTGTACAAATGTGTACAGATGTGGGAAAGGTGCGGAACTTCAAGTATGCATCGTGTACTAACCGGTACACATACAAATGTCTGCATAATTCAAATGAATTAGTCCTGAAATTCAAAATTTGATTTGAATGTTTAAATTTGAATTTCGGGGCATTCTATTCAAATTCAAATGTTGAAGTTCAGCACATTCGATTTAATTTTGAATGCCTACAAATATTCATGCACATTCCTACTGCTTCTGAAGAGTGCCGAACTGGATCCGAAGATGCCACTGTGGCCTCCATAAAGGCATGGAACAGGGGGCTGTGGTCACATCATCCATGGTCATTTTGGCACTCTTCAGAAGCTGAAACAGGCCTTCCAGTTCTGCACGTGCGGCTTCCCATCCAGGGATCGTGACAATCTCCAGTTGGGCAGTTGCATACGCAGACCCGGAAGGGCTATTTCAGGCATGCAGTGGTGGGTGAATGGTTGGGCGGGAAGGGAGGAGTAGGGGGGTTAGCTTTGTTTCATTTATGAATATTCATGCAAAAAGACGAAACCCACCCACCCCCCATTCATGGGGGTGGGATTTGGCCAAAAACTGAATATTCCCACATTTGATTTTCATCGAATGTGGGAAATTGGACTTCATGCTCACCCCTACTATCTGGACCTTTGTCGTCAAGGTGCTGCCTCTGTTTTTAATACGTTATTCAGGTTTGCCATAACTTTCCTCCCAAAGAGCAAACATATTTTAACTTCATGACTGCAAATTGCAGTTATCTTTGAGCCCAGGAAAATAAATTCGGACACAGCCTCCATTTTCCCCACTCTGTTTGTTAGGAAGTGATTGAACTGGATGCCATTATCTTAGGGTTTTTTTACACTGAGCTTCAAGCCAGCTTTTGCTCTCTCTCCTTTTACCCTCATCAAGAGGCTCCTTAATTGATCTTCACTTTGTGCCATCAGAGTGCTAGGGTCTGTATACCTGAGGCTGTTGGTATTTCTCACAGCAATCTTAGTTTTGGCTTTTGATTAATTCAGCCTGGTATTTTGCGTAACAAGTTAAACAACATGGTGAGAATATGCAGCCTTATCATAGTCCTTTCTCAATCTTGAACCAATCCATTGTCACTTTTTTTCTTTTTGTTGTAATAACCGGCTAGGCAAGAACTAATATTATTTCTATGTCAGTTTATGCAAGGAATTGCTCATAAAATCTCTTTTCTGGATGTATCATCTACCCTTTTTGAATGGTCCCAAACTGTTGTTTCTTGATCCATATTCAGCTTCCTCAGGAGATAGGCGAGGTGGTATAATACTCCAATTGTGTTAAGAATTTGCCTTAATTTAGTGTGACTCATGCAGGCCCTAATTGCACTTTTAGTTTAGGACAACTTCAGGTTATCTTCAGGTCGTGTTACTTACATTATTTTAACAGGATTTTCACAGGATTGTAGAGGACTCAGCCCATCCTGGCATCTCAGGATGTCTTCGCTTCCTCAAGTGTGAGCAGGGGAATAGGCTAAAGGAGGCTGAACTGTGCTGTGGTGGGCGGGTCCAGTCTTTCCTTTGGCTAATCGGCACATGCGGAGTTTGTGAGGCACCTCCCCTTCTCTCCTTAGTTTATGTGTATAATTCCTCTATCTAGCATTTTTATGCAAATTTATTATTATTAATTATTTTAAAAATTAATCACACAGAGAAGGATAGCTCATAAAAAAGGAAAGGCGCGGGGGGAGGGGAGGCTTAAAAGGATAAAGGGGGTGGAGGATGCTCAGGTCAATCTCAGAGAAAGATGTGACCAATGCGGCCCAAGGTGGGGATGGCAGGAGGACGACCTATAACAATCTAGGTGTGACCAGCACTGGTACAACCTCAGATCAAATTAATGAATAGGCCATCCTGTCTTAGACTTGTGTGACTAGGGCCACAGTCAAAGGTTTTAGTATATCCCATGAAGTAGGGGTAGATGCTTTTCTGAAACCCACTTGCTTCCTCCATAATCCAGCCAATGTTCTGGGTTTTTGAAAAACAACTTGCACTTCTTGTAGTTCTTGGGCATTTCTGCACTGGCTTTCCTGTCCATTGAAGATTCACATATTGCCGAAGCTGAGCTTGAGCCACGGTCACATTCTGAAGAAAAACTGGTAATGTGCTTTGGTATCTAGTTCCCAAGGACATTAGATAGGTTCCATTCTTCTTAGATATAAGGTTTGACTGGGGTCTTGCAGAATCTTGAGCATAACCTTGTTAGTGTGTGAAATGAGTGCAATTGTTCAGCAGTTTGAGCATTCTTTGGCAATGCCCTTGTTTTTAAATACGTATACTCTTTCCATCTCCCCATGGTTCAGTTACTTCCACCATGCCATAACTGAGCTGAAATGTAAATGGTAAGTAACTGGGCCAGGGATCTATTTTGTTCTTCCGTTTAGTTCTCAACCCCCTTTATGTCCCATTCATTATAGTGGTTCAATGCCAAAAACAAGCCAGTAATTTACAATAACATCTGCAAAATAAGAGGATGAGGTTCTTCAGAACACTAAAGTCCCTTCCTTCCACCCAGTATTTTCACAGTCATGTCCTTGATGTACCTTTGACTTCTTGAAAATTTTCTTATATGATTCAATATTTTCTTTTGCCTTGCCTTGCTGGATGTCAGCTGCTCTTCCCATTCCTTGCTTGTGCAATCAAGCTAAATAAATCAACTTGAAACTACAATTATTGTCTGGCGTAAAGGATCTCCCAGTACTGGAGTTAGGATAAAGCCACTGGAGATTTGCCACTAACTGGAGCAGAAGAAGTAGAAAAGCCACCACCCTAGATAGAAACAAGCCAATTAGCTTGTGTGTGGTGTGAATCAATCCTTACCCTTGCAACACAAATTAATACTGCATTCAGAATAATAGTTGGGAAACAGCTCAGCAGCAACCATCAGGTGAACTCAACCTGGGGTCATCCTCACCTTTGCAGGAGGATAATGCATAAGAATCTGCAATATGGTTATGAGGATAGCATTTCCATGCAGAGGTAGTCCTGGATATCCACCAGACCCTCCAACTTCCTTTCTTACATTTATATTTTGTCTTTTCTACAAAAATCAGAGCAGTGTTTACCATCTCCCTCCTCCCTATTTTTATGCTCAGTGGGAGATACAGTTTGAAAACCAAGGGTATGTGGGTGAGTGTCAAGTGAAGGTTTGAACCTTCATTCTCAAAGGTTCCAGTCCAATCCTTTTAACTACTACATTGCACAGCTTGTCTTCTTCATAAGGACAGAGAGTAGGGCAGAATTTGACCAGGGAATGCCTCACCTGCATCAACAGTCCATGTGGCCTGTGTGCATGCCACATCCGCAAAAGAACAGAAGAACATGAGAATGTAAGAAAATGAGAACATAAGCACAGCCCAGCTTCTGCAGGGCCCAGTAGCTTCTGGGCATCTCAAACAGAAGATAAAGACAAAACCTTCATTTGCTCTTTATTCCCTATAAATGGCCTTGAGAGGCATCCTGCCTATCTCTCCAACCTGGAGGCAGTGCCTAGCCATCAGTTCTAGTAGCAATTGATCTATCTGTCCTCCATAAATATGTCTAACCCTTTCTGTTAAAGCTATTCGAACTGATTGCTGTCACTAGTGCAAGCAGGAAGGTCAGTTTGCTTGGAGCGGGCTCTGGCAAGAAGATGGCATCAGAACCCGCTCTGACAAGAGATCACTTTGGATCCATCCCATGCTTTTCCCAGCAGTAGACAAACCGAGCCACTCATGTGGATGGCTAGGCCAGTCTGTCTAGCCTGCGGAGCCCAGCACCATTTTGCTTAGATTCCAGATTCAGCTCTGGAAATGTGCTGCTTCCAGATGTCTGGCTAAAACAGGATCACTCAAAACTTCAGAGGCTGGGAGCTTTCATTCCCAGCTTCCAAAGTTGTTTGGGCTGGGCTGAACCGAGTTGATCTAGGCCACCAGAATGCAGACAGCCCTTGAACTGCACCGCTGGCCTTCTCTGCTGGAACACTTGATCTGGCCCATTGTCAGTCCTATATGCCACGGGACAAGGGGTGCTGTGTGGAAATACCCTACAATTCTACATGAGTATCCTAACTGGTCACAGAACTACATAATCAAGCTCTCTTCCTCTGTATTTGTGTATGTGTACACGTGTCTGTGTAAGGCTACATGAGCAAAGGGGAAGACTATTGCCTGATCATAGAGGTGAAAAAGGGACATATTAGCTCTATGATGAATAGTGGCATTATTGACTTGAATGTGGGTGCTATGGCGGTACAATCAACCTTTTTAAAAAAACAAAAAGGCAATCAGTGCAAACCTTTGTCTCCTGTGCCATTCCCTTTCTCAGCAAACCAATTAACGGTGGCTGCTTGTACCAGGTTGCATGTATCCACCTTTCCTCCTAAACTGCTAAAAGAAAGGAAATGACACAGAGCAGCCTTCCATTTATTGTTTAAAGCTGTCTGTCTCTGTGGTTTTTACTTCTTTATTCATTCTAGCTTGATGAGCAGACAATAAAATATTCTAACTCACTGGACAGAGTAATCACCTTCCAGATTGCAGACAGGTAATTGGGTTCTGTCTTTGGCTGAATAGGAATAAATAGACAATAGGATAGGATAAAAAGACAGTGCCAGGCTGGTTAATGTCAAGGACATCTGAAGCCATTAACATGCAGAGTGCTGGAATATCCTCGTTCTTGACCAGCAGTGCTACCAAAGCAGATGGCTCATCTCTTGTTTTGCTTCTGGCAAGATGTTCTTCCATTGAAACTCCCAGCCACCCCTAGGCATGATTGGTCGAAATCTGCATTGCTGCTGTGTCTCATCTTGGCTCCTGAAGCTATATGGTGGCCACCTGAATGGTTACACAAGCCAATTACAATGGCCTGTTGCCACATGCCTGAAGTCTTGTTGAATGTGCATTTGGTAGGCTAAAACAGCACTGGCAAAGTCTCATGGGGGAATTAGAAGTGGCAGAGGAGAAGGTGGTCCCTGCGGTGATTATGTATGTGGTCCTTTACAATGTGTGCAAAACTTATGAGCCCCAATTGTATTGTCCCAGCCTCACCCATCAATGTTGCCCATGTTCAAGAAGAACCCATGTTTAGCAACAGACACTAGAATGCTGATGGAAAGCATGCCAGGGATGCAGTATCCATGTATCTATAGGACAGCAGTTCTCAACCTGTGGGTTGCGACCTCTTTGGAGGTCGAACTACCCTTTCAGAGGGGTTGCAACAAGTCTCCTGCCTTCCTGCCTAATCCTCACCTGAGCTGCCCCGCCCCCGTGGTTGGGGGTCTCCACAACATGAGGAACTGCATTAAGGGGTCACAGCATTAGGAAGGTTGAGAACCACTGCATATGAGAACTGCTGGGGACTACTGCCCCAACTACAAGACCATAGTTATTCCCAGACCCACAAATGCAGCACTGTGGACCATGAAGGGGCAAGAATGGCTAGTGATGTAGCTGTCTACTGCAATCACCTGAGGATGAGAAAGCACTGGGAGAGCAAGGACCCCTCTGGGAGGCCCTAAAAACCAGTATCAGTTGTGTCACTGTGTGTTGAATAATAGAGCCACCTATGGGCTATCATGAAATATGTTATGATCAGTGTGCTAAGAATAAACAAATGCTACATTATACCAATGGAGTCTACCCAGGTTGCTATAAGGTAGGAAAGGCTTACCATGCTGCAATGAAACAACCATGGGGACATGTGCAATGCAGAGAGCAAGTGCACATTAAGCTACTGAGAACAAGACATTGGACAGAAGCAGTAAACAGCCAGCAACAGCATATACACTTAGCTGGAGAAGAAACGAAGTTGAAAGCTGTTGGTTGCAGGCAGCGTGAGTCTGCACTTCAATGGTCAAGGCCAAACACAAGGCAATAGCAATGGCATTCTTTGTAATGGAATTATGCAAGCAAAGGCATGTCATAATGGTATTGGAACCAACTGCCAATTGCCTAAAAACAGGGCAGAGCATTATGCACAAACTATAGGGAAGGGAACATGTTAATTGGTAAGAGCACAATAGCAGCAGGATCCCCTTGAAATCATACACTGTGTATGTAATCTAGACAGAAGACCAAAGCAGCAGAAATGGACGACAGTTCCAAGAGTAAACACCATGCTCACAAAACTCATCAATTGGTTTATGGGGCCAGAGAACCCTTTAATGACACCCATTCTCTTGAGATATCCACACATCTCATGGCAAATGACAACAACACCAATGTAGTGATGCCCCACTATCCCAAACAGCCTATTGTGGGCCAGGGAAGACCAAAGACCATTCTACTAGTCAACCTATAGCAGGCATGTTGTAAACTGAAAGGAAATCCCGTGTAAGACACTAGTGCAAAGGCAATACCTGGAAATAGCTATACACAATATTTTAAAAAATATATTTTGCCCATGACAAAGTGTACCAGATTCACCAGTAACACAGTGATGAGACCACATGCTAGGCCAGGCATGTCAGAAAATGACAGAAGTGAGGGAGGGACAGGATCTGGACCCAACATGTCTAGTGGCACACGTCCCCTTGCCTGAGGTAGTAACTATAGTAAAGTGCACTGAAGACACCAGTAATGCAGCGATATGGCTCTGTTCAAGTTAGGGCAGGTATGCTGGTACACAGACAGTACCTGGAAATAGCCAAATATTTTGCAATACATTAAAAAACACGTTATGCCCATAGCAAAGTGCACTGAAGACACCAGTAATGCAGTGGTGAAGTCGCTGGTCAGGCTAGGGCAGATATGTCAGTCCAATGGCAATACCTTGAAATAGCTAAATACTTTGCAATACTTTAAAAAATGTGTTGTGCCAAACTAAACTAAAATTAAAAAGCACATTGTGCCCATAACAAAGTGTACTAAAGTCAGCAGTAATGCTGTGATGAGGCCACCTGCCAGGGTAAGCATGCCAGACCTGACGCAAGTGAGATAGGGATAGGATCTGTGCTAGTAGATGTCCTAGACCAGGCATGTCAAAGATACGGCCCGCGGGCCGGATGCGGCCCGCGGGATGAATTAATATGGCCCCCGCCGCCTTCCCGCCCGCCGCCCGCTGCCGCCCTGCGTTCCCTAAGCGTCCCCAGCAGTGGAGGCCCCGGAGCGCTTCGAACTCTGCCTCCTCTGTGCGCCCTCGAGCACGAAGCCGCCGCCGCCGTTCGGCGTTCCCGCTGCTGGGCTCGTCCTCGCGCAGCGCGCACACACGGGGGCGGGGGGGCTTGCTTTGGAGATGGGAAAGTGTGTCCCCCACCCGCCCCGCCCCCTCCTGCCAAGGCGCCTCCACCTGCACCTCAGGCAGGACACACGCAGAGCTGCGACGGGACTGGTGTGCGCGGCGAGGGGAGGGGAGGGGAGGGAGGGGAGGGCTGCGAGAGCCGGGGAGGCCCACCGCTGACCTCCACGCCGGGGCTGGCTGGGAGCGGCCAAGCGGCGGGGCATAAAAGCACGTGCGGCGGGCGAGCAGTCTCCCCACCCGCCCGCCTGGCTTCCCTGGGTCGAATCGCCGCGAGTCAGCGAGCAAGCAGGGGAGGGAGGGGAGGGCTGCGAGGGAGGGGAGGGCTGCGAGAGCCGGGGAGGCCTGCCGCTGACCTCCACGCCCGGGCTGGCTGGTAGCGGCCAAGCGGCGGGCCATAAAAGCGCGTGCGGTGGGTGAGCCGTCTGTTGTGCCCGCCCGGCTGGCTCCTCCAATATGGACAGCCAGCCCCTCCTCTGTGCCCTAGCCACGCCCCGGCCATGCCCCCAGCCCCTCCTCTGTGCCCTAGCCACGCTCCCGGTCATGCCCTCAGCCCCTCCTCTGTGCCCTAGCCACGCCCCCGGTCACGCCCCCGGTCACACCCCCTGGCCCTGACACTACTTTTTTTTTTAATCCGGCCCTCGGCAAAATTGAGTTTGACACCTCTGTCCTAGGCACATGTCAAGAATATGGGGATATTAGCTTGTTTAGACACCACTTATGTTTGGTTTGTTTAGTGTGAAGGTTTTAATAAACTATAAATTGGCTAGTACTCTGGCAATGCAGACAGCAGCAGAGACTCCAAAAGGCAGTTTTTTGGTGAGACGCTTTATTAATAATCAGCATAAAAATAATAAATGACAAAAATGGAGAGGCACTGCACAGAGTATTTCACAGAGGCCCAAAGTATAAGCAAAATAGAATCCCAGTGGGAGAGACACAATGCTTTTACCAAACAAGGGGCGGTAGTTTGGCACAGGAAAAAGTGTCAATAAAAGGGAAAATTTAAAAGCACACTTTTTGGCAATTTAGAGATATAGAGGAGAAAAAGGAAGAAATGAAACTATTCCAAGTATACCCTGTACTATATAGTTAGAGCAGTTTGTTCCCACCCATGATGGTTTCTTCAGAGCAGGATACTTGATTAAAGAACGCATGGTGACAGGAACTGTAGATCATGCAGCTGTATGGTGATGGGAAGTTGGTGATGGGAAAGAGCCCCATAACTGGCTAGCCATTTGGATACCATTTTTATGTTCTAGTTTGGTGGGCAGGTGAGACTCCTCCTGTCATCCATCCAGTGGAGTGAGCAGGGGAACAATCAGGTTTCTGGTGGGAAACTCAAATCGAGCCCAGAGGAAGAGTCTGAGTGGGGTAATTGAGGAGGGGTGCGGTGCATTTGATCGGGGTGACCCTAAAGCTGCTAAAATCACTAAACCCCTGACCTGGCCACTACATAACTGAATCAGGTCTACTGCCACAAAAGGGGCACTTAGGATAAGCATCTGTTACATTAATACTTCAGCTGAGCATCTTGGCAAACAAAGGCTGCTTGGGTGCTAATAATCTCACGTTGAGGTGCAAAATGGGCTATGTAAATGACAGGAGTTGATCAGATCTGCCTTGAACATGTAAAATCCTTTGCCTCTTTAGCATTTCCAGGAAGCCCTGTCCCAAATTCTTCTGGAAACATCACCCTTATTTCTCATATTTTTATACTTATAGAAGTACCATATATCTTATATTCACATATCTTTATATCTTTGATAGGCCAGGCTTGGAATCATTGTATGAAATAATAATAATTCCTTGCATTCAGCCTCATGCTAATCACTGTATATGCCAAGTACACATGGATCATGCATCTATGGGTTGGCCTATGCCTAGCAGAGCTCTGCTTAGGTTGGCACATCTCTCAGGGCAGGGAGTTCTGAGAACTTATGGGCTACATCTGAATCCCACACATCTAGCAGCACATGTCCGCTTGCATGGGTTAGTTCATGTGGTCCTGAGACCTGACACGCAAGTCCAGTTATGTTGTAGAGGTCATTTATATGGGTATGCTCATTAATATTAGTTGGCAACAGAAATGGGATAAAATGTTATTATACAACTTGAGTACAAGGGGGAGATAGGCTTTAAAAGAAACAATTAATTTAATGGATCACTTGAAATATAATGTTTGAAAATATTAACAATTCAGGTCCAATCTGTTCCATGAGAGAGGGTGGGGTGTTTTATTGCATTATATCATTTTGTGGATGATTTAGATTGTATAAAATAATAATAATGAATAAAAAAATAAAGATATGTTTTAAGGGTTCAAAAGGGTCACAAAAGGAGGCCATGGAAGCCTTGTTGGACCCATAATGAATGCTACATGATCAGGAGTAGGATCAGCTTCCTTCCTTCCTTCCTTCCTTCCTTCCTTCCTTCCTTCCTTCCTTCCTTCCTTCCTTCCTTCCTTCCTTCCTTCCTTCCTTCCTTCCTTCTCCTCTTTCTCACTCCATTTGAAACACTGCAAAAGTTGGCCTGCCTATTAAAATAGGGATGTGGTCCTGGTTGGAACATGTGGCAAAGCAACTGTAATTTTTTTCTGTACTGCTCCATGATGAAGTATGGTAGATACCTTCAGATACCTTATCAAGATAGACTGTGCATCTGTGGGGCAACAGAGGCTGAAAACCTCACACACATTTTGTTTACTTGCTCCTTGTACTCTCAATTAAGAACAGCATGTCTGGATCCCCTTTTGCAAAATATGGCATTTTGGAATGCAGAGCAAAAAGTGAACTACCTTTTGCAGGGAGAGAACACTCAGGCAACATATAAGGTAGCTTTGTACGTGCTTAAGGCAGCCCGGCTCAGGAAACTTTTCATTGAGTCTAATGGAGTGCCTTGTAAGGGTGATGAGGATATGTAACTATAACATATGTACAGACCTGATTTTACTCTTGTTTATACTGATTTTATTCTTCTATGGTTTTATCTTTGTATACTTGATACTTGATATGGTCAAGCGACTAATCAATAAAGTTTATTCATTCATTCATTTTTCTATACTGAAGGGAGAACCAAAGGAATACTTTGCATAATACAGTGAGATCCTTTGGTGCAAACTTGATGTATAGGGGATGAACAAGCATGGCTCTTTAACCTTTTTTAAAAAGTGCATAATTAGATGCCCTACACATAGCCTGTTCCCTCCTCTAGTTGAAAATATATATTTTTGTAAATAGTTTTTACTACCCTAAATAATAATTTACTGCCATCGGCAAATGTTGTTGTCCCACTGCTTTCCCCTACCTTTATATCATTTATGAATAAATTAAAAAGCAAAGGGTCCAATAAATCTTAGCCAAGACAGGACTTGGCCTCTAACCCCATGAATGATGAGTTAATTCAAGAGCCTTTGACTGGAGACTTTGTCCAAAGCCTTCTGAAATCCAGATAGACAGTGTCAACTGGATCACCTTTATTCATGTGCTTATTTACATTCTCAAATAATTCTAACAAGTTAGTAAGACATGATTTATCCTTGTGGAAGCCATGCTGATTTTCCTTCAGCAAGGCTTTATCTTCTTTGTGCACTCTATTGTTATGCACAAATAGGTTTTTTGACATTCAATTCATAACAAATCGAATGTTAGAAAATCTGTATTGGTTTGAATAGATCCCCTTCAAATATGGTAGAATTCTATTCGATATGAATGCATTTGTATGAATTCGTATGAATATTCAATATGGATCAGATACCAACAAATACATATCTGATACAAACAAATAAGTATCTGATATGTATCTCATAAAAAATCCGTGCTCTGAAAGCATCAAATCTGACCTGAATCCACTTTTAATCCACTCTCGATCCATGTCAGATGCAATCTGGATCCATTACAGATGTGTGGGGCAGCTGCTTTCCCACCTGCCCAGTTTAACAAGTCTCCGGACTATTTGTACATATGTCTGAAACATTCATATCAGTTCATGTTAATTCATAACATTAACAAATGTTCATGTACAAATGTCGCAACATTCGATTCATATACAAATGTCCAATTTCAGATGAGTTTGTACAAATAACAAATGTAATGAATATTCGTGCACATCCCTAGTCACCACACAAGATTTTGCACATGCGCAGAGGTGCTCGAATGAAGAATCACTATGGATGCACAGGCTGCTATGCCTGTCATCAGCTTACCTGAACAATACCTCCCTCACTGACCCTCAGAGTTTATGGAAACCGCAAGGTAAGTGGGAGTAGTACAGACAGCTGTTAACATGTCATGGCCACACATGTTTTGCAGACATGACGTCAGATCTTCACTCCACTGTCCACATGTGGGAGAATGGGGATGCTCTCAATTTAGACATGTGAGGGAATAGTTCATGGTACGACATAGGCTGTTGCCAAACACAATCAAAATGTCCATCCATTGCAGCTAGACTCTCACACAGCCTTGAAGCTATGTTGGGACTGTCATGGTCCATCATCTTCATATAGGAGGGGGAAAATGCTGAATATTAAGCACTGTTTTTATTTTGCTAGCATTGATTCTCCGACTGGGAGTCTGGTGAAGTCCATTTGGCTTTAGTTAAGAACATCAGAGGAACCCTGCTAGATCAGGCTACATCCCACCTAGTCCAGCATCCTGTCCCACACAGTGCCCCACCAATTGCTTCTGGATCTTCTCAGGCAGAAGACAAAGGCAAAACATTTAAATCCCTGCAAATTGCTTTTAGTTCCCTGAACTTCTGTCAACTGTCCAAGTGGATGAAAAACGAAGAAGAGGGTGTTCACATGAAGAGCTCCTTGAAGTTCCCACTGACCTAATGCCAGACAGGCCTCACCAGATCTGCTGGTCAGAGAACAAATACCAGGAGAGCCCCACATGAGTCTGATGGGCCATGGGGCAATGCCACACTCTCTTTATATTTGGCATTTGCCCATGCTGTCTGGAGATGTAGTTGTTTGTGAAACTGTCTAGACAAATCTTTTGGGGAATTGTCCAAGAAAGATTTGTCTGTTTACTCCTTGTTCCAGAGCCCAGAGGACATGTTCTAAAATGAACAATGAGTAAGTTCACTGGTGCTCTGTATGAGTCACTGGTGTTTTGGAGATTTCTGATCCTAGCTTTTGGAGCTGGTATAGCGGTATGTTGAGCAACAGAAAGCTGAGTTAGTGAGGGCATCAGGCAGAAATGGGGGAAATTCTTGGCTTTTCAATACTTGTAGATTTGGGTCTTTTTGCATTTAGATGATCTGCACACCACAATGGTGCCTCCATCCCAGAGTGGCCCAGACTGTGTAGGACCATCCTGATCACCTCCAGCTGTGGGTGCTCTCAATAAACTCCTGAATGCAGCACTAGCCTACTTCCTAGTGCAACCACTACATGGTGGTGGGGTGTCAGAGTGCAGTTGTACAATTGCACACTGCACTACCATGCTAATGGGTGTTTGTAGTTCAGAAACCTCTGATGAACTGTAATTTGAGGGCTGTGATCTACAGAGTCACAAGTTCCCTGTCTTTGGCATAAGAATGTTTTCTTTTCCAGAGGGAAGATAGGAGTATCAATGCATGGCTACTGCAAGAGATGCCTAGATGCTGCCTTCAGGTTGGAGACATAGGCATGATGCCTCTCAAGGTCATTTGTCAGTTGTTGAGAGCAGGTGAAGGTTCTGCCTTCTTTAGATGCCCAGAAGCAATTGGTGGGCCACTGTGTTGGACAGGGTGATGTAGTAGATGGGCTGTGGCCTGATCCAGCAGGGCTCCTCTTATGTTCTTATGTCCCAGGTATTCTGTGCCAGCCAAATACCCGGATGTCTGTAACACTAAATGAGCAAAGGCAGCCTGGCGACGGTGCTGTCTAGCTAGCAGGTGATAATGTTGGATGGGCAATGCTCTGAATCACTGCTCACTGGTGGAATATCTGGCCACCATCTGGTGGCAGCCAAAGCTGGAATGGGGGCACAACCTGAGTCCACACCAACCTATGTGTACTCAGCACAGCTAGTAAAGGTCAGAAGATAATGCAGCCAAGCAGTGGCATCTACTCTGTGGCCGCGTCCCCATGACTCTTTGGTATGGTTCTGAGCGCAGGATCGGCATGGTCCGTCCCCATGGGTTTTGGATTTGGTCCACAAAAAAAGTGCCATCCCTTCCCAAACCGTGCCAGAAGGGTGCCAATTGATACCTGAAAAAACAAGTCTTGGCATGCTTTGGGGGACTGGTATGCGTTGCTCAGCGAGTAGGGAACGCACATGGGGACACTAGCAGGCTAACAGGGAGGAAATTTGCACTCACGTCATTGGGAGGTGGGGTGTGCTTACTGCCCTGTCCATTGAAGATCGTGGCCCCTGACTTTTTAAAATGCCAATCACAAAGGCAGGCTGGAGAACTGCTTGCTTTTTAAATTTTCTGCCTTTTCCACAGAGGTAATTCCAACCCCATTTCAAGAATGCCAAGGCAGGCTGCATAATGGCTTGATTTTTGTACCATTTGCAACCCCCATTTCCCCGATCTCCAAGGTGATCATAAATAAAGGCTTGATTTTCAGTTTACACCTGTTCTCGCGCTCCCTGGTGGAGCGGAGGTGCGCACAACTGCTCAAGCGCCTACTGCTGCTAAACCTTGTAGCGGCTTTCAGCATTAAAAAAAAATTAAAGTTATTTTTATGAATGAAGCTTTATTTTAACTTGTCTCCATGCCTCCCACACCAGTCCTGGCTGTCCATGCCGCTAAGGGAGCAGGGGATGCGGCACAGGGGTGAGCTGATGACAATCCATTTGCCAATGAGGAGAGAGGGGGTGGAGAGACCAGGGTTCAGCATGGTTCTCACGGGGATGCCACCATCTGGACCCAACCCGTACCTGTCCCGTGTTGCCGGGAATCTCATGGGGACGCCCGAAATGCATACCCGGCCCATGTGTGCTCAAACAGTGCCCAAAGTGTGCCAGATGGCCAGCATGGGGATGCAGCTTCAGTGGCCCAAATAGCCAAACCACATTGTCACAGCTGCAAAAAGAGTGCAGCATTGCAAATGTTTAGTATTACCTCTCCTGCGATTTATACTATTTAATTTTAATTAGAAAAATAACAAAGTAATATAACTTGTTTGGTTGTAAATGAAAGACAACAGGGACAGAAACAAGGCAGGAGGAATCAATAAAGCCAGGAGCCATTGATCAGTGGAACAGAGCAATGCTTTTATCGCTTTAAAAATCAATGAGGCATAGTGACATATGAAAGCACAGAGAGCTGGACCACTTGCAGCCAGTTCCAGGGACTTTGTTGTTCTTCAGCTGCAGGATAGAGCAAACCGCTCTTTTGCTTACTTAAAACTGATCTCTCCAGTAAGATTGAAGAGGCTCAACAAAACTTTGACAGCTGATTGGATCTTGTGAGAGATACTTTGTTTTGAAGATTTCCTTCCAAAGTTCACAGCTGGTGATTATTCTGTTTGACCCACAAAGGTAAGTGAATTGCTGTTAACCTTGATATATTAAACAACCTTGTTCATGGTAGAGCTGACCATCTTAGAAGAACTTGGTGTGGAACCTTTCATTGTATTAGAAGACAAGTCACATGTCACTTTGCTGATGTGTTCTTTAACTTTGAAAGTGGACTGAAGTTTGAATGTGACCATAGACAATTACTTAATTTTCTTGTCAGTGGTTAAAAAAAAACCTATCTGCCTCTCTATATTCTTCTCAGGGTTTCCTGAGATTTCCTGGTGGCCTTCCATTCAAGTTGCAATGCTTAGCCTTTCAAGATTAGTCTCTGTGACTATGCTTAGCCTTAGTTGTTGGTGCAGAAATTGCCTTAAATTAATTAATACTCATAGCTTGTGAGCATAACAACATTCTTACACCATTCTACTTCAGGGAATGGAACAAAGGGTTATCCTGCTGAAATGTGTCCTGTGTTTTCTGCTAAGGCAAGCAATACACATCCATTTCTTCTCTGATGCTCATGCTGGTAGTCAAGAAACATATTTGCATAATTTGTAAAGAAAAACTGGCTTTTATCAGAAGTTTTGGTTCCTGAACTCAGGGGTGAAATGATAACCTCCTTTAGGGGAAAACTGGGGGTCAAAAGCCACCGCTGTTTTCTCTTTATAACCTGAGTTAACAAGAGACTTGTTATAAGTAAGATAGATAACTAGAATCAGATCGCACAGGACTGCAGTAATCAAGTGTCCTGTAGCCCAGATATTTTGAACTATAGCCCATCAGATTCAGCCAGGCTAGTCAAATTATAGTCCTATAGCCCAAGCTGTGTAATGCTCCAAGATGCTGCTGGACATACAATTCTCAGTCCGGCCCAAGTGCAGTTATATAAGAGGAGCCCTGCTGGATCTGGCCACAATCCAGATAGTCTAGCGTCCTGTCTCACACAGTGGCTCACCAGTTACTTTTGGGCATTCTCAAGCTACAGATAAAAGCAAAACCTTCACCTGTTCTCACCACCATGCAAATGGCCTTTAGAGGTATCCTGCCTGCCTCTCCAGGTAGTGGAGGCAGTCTCTAGGTATCCATTCTAGTAGCCACTGAGCCACCTGTCATTCTTGATTTTATCTAATCCTTTCTTAAAGCTATCTAGGATGGTTGCTGAAAACACCTCTTCTGGTAGTTCTTGCAGTGTTCAACTCTTGTAATAATACAAAGCATGGAAGCATTGTGCAGGTATACACAATAAAATACAGTTATGTGTCTCTGCCACTAACAAATCTGGACCCAGCGCAGGTATTTACTGTGGGAGCGTTGTGTTTGCACCACAAAAATCCAGTGCAAGGAAGTTCCAAACATCCGGCGTGTGTTAAGTTGGTGAAGGGCAGCCTAGGTCATCAAGGAGCAATAATACCTTAAATGAAGACATCCTTAAGATGGAGGGGAAACAACAGGGGTTCACATCTTTGTCTCCATAAGACCTACGAGGAAAGTTGAAGGATCTAGGAATGTTTAGCCTACAGATAAGAAGACTGAGAGGAGACATGATAGCGGTCTTCAAGCATCTGAAGGGCTGTGACAGTGAAGAGGGATCGTCCCTTTTCTCACTTACACAAGATGGGAGGACTAGAGACAATGGCATGAAACTTCAAGGGAATCAATACAGATTAAATATTAGGAAAAAACTTCCTGACAGTGAGGGTGATCAGTCAGTGGAATTGGTTCCCATAGGAGGTAGTGAGTTCTCCTTTGCTGGAGGTCTTCAAGCAGTGGCTGGACAGACATCTGTGTGGGATGGTTTAGGAAATCTGTGATTCTATGATTCTTGCAAACCACATTAACATTTAATTATTTGTATCTTTTATGTGCATCAGTATACTCAATCTCTTTTGAAAATGACTCAGCTTAGCAACAAATAAGCAATGCATAAAGGCAACAATACCAAGAAATAATATACAGCAATCTCCACCAGGTCTAGGTTCCATTTTTCCCCCCTAAAAGTTTTCTTGCACAATATATCGAAGGAAATCTTCACATGTCCCCTTCCCACTATTTGTGCTTTTTGCTTCCCTGAACTGTGACTCTACAAAGCATTTGAAAGCATCATGATAGGGAGGAGAATAATCTGTACTGAGCCAAAGAAAGTCAATGTGACCTCAAGGTGGCCATTGACCAATGGAACAGTCCTGGGAAAAAAGTCAATATTGTGGAGCAGTGTGTAGCTTTGGTGCTTGCCAAGCGGAAGTTGCACAGTGTCTTTCCTCATTCTATCAGGAAGAGTTTGGTTGTTCGCTTAACGGGAAGCCGTTTCCAAAAGGTTCTTGTGCCTTACTAACACTAGTATAGGAGGGCTGTCACAGTGCATAGGGATTGTCTCTATTCTCACTTGCACAAGATGGGAGAACTAGAAACAAAGTTATGAAATTTCAAGGAAGCCAATGCAGATTAGATATTAGGAAAAACTTCCTGACAGTGAGGACGATCAGTCAATGGAATAGGTTGCCATGGGAGGTAATGAGCTCTCCTTCACTGGAGGTCTTCAAGCAGGGGCTGGACCTACATCTGTCTGGGATGGTTTAGGGAACCCTGCATTGAGCAGGGGGTTGGACTTAATGACCCTGGAGGTCCCTTCCAACTCTATGATTCTATTATGAGTTCTTTGCTCCTGACTACTGCGTGCTACCAAGTCCTAGCAGTTTCCTGGTTGATACCATGGACACCTCTAGAAGAAGGGTGCTTCCGCATTTGCCACTGAAAATCGGATCTAAATAGATCCACTTTTCGGCAATCCGTCCTCCCCCAGATCCGTCACTATTTGTGATGGATCGGAGGGACCCTCGTGTGTCTGCACACGTGTGGGGAGGAGTGATTCTGGAAGACAGATCGGAGTGGGTGCTGTGTGGATGCACCAGCACCCATTCCAATCTGTCCTCCGGCTCGCGCACCGGCAACACCGCCCCCGGAGCCGCGGGACTGGAGCATGGAGCTGCCAGTCACCACGTGTTTCTGGTGGCGACCAGTGCGTGGGGGAAGGGCTTTGGAAGCAGGCAGTCCTTCTTCCGCCCTTCCCAACATGGCGGGCGGAGGGAATCTGTCCCTTCCCCTGGCTGTGAGCAGAAGCGTCTTGCTTCTGCACACATCCAGGGAGAAATGACGGATATAAGACCTGATTTTTCAGGTCTTACATTTAATCCGGATTTTGGTGGCAAAACCAGTTTTAAAAACTAGCCTTGCACTCCAAAATGTGGATGCGGCTTCCCCAAAGGGTGCCAGAAGAGGACTTTAATGGGGAAGCCACTTCAGGTAAGTGTCTTTAATGTGTTCTAGGGAGTGGTTAATCCGGTTTCCACAGCTAGTGCAGAAACACCTGAAGAGTTGGGCTTTATACCCTGCTTTTCTCACCCATCCTCAGGGACTTAAAGCAGCTGACAAACCATCTGTCTGGGATGGTTTAGGGAATCCTGCATTGAGCAGGGGGTTGGACTTGATGACCCTGGAGGTCCCTTCCAACTCTAATTCTATGAAAGAGAAGAAAGTAGAAACCTGGGAGATATTTGAAAATTATGGATTCACACCTAAGTTTTAATCCAGCTTCCATTCATTTTCAGAGTGAGGGAGTACATATGCAAAATTACAGGCTGGTTTCTCTCAACAGGCCTGTAGCTGGGGGGGGGAGGGGGAGGGGGCAGAGGGGAGAACCCCCCCCCATTTCCCCTTTTTAATTTTTAATCCACCAAATGTGACAGCCCTCCCCCAAATTTGTGACAGGTTCCCGCATTTATATTTGGCATATATACCCAGGAAATGGTAGTGGCTGTATCTCTGGCTGCATCCCCATTACAAGCTTAATTCGATTTCGATACGGTTTCAATCCTCGCAGACCCCACATCAGTTTGGCTTAACACACTTTCTGCGTGTTAAATCGCCCCAAAGCGTTGTAAATGTTAACCCTCATTTCAACAGGTCTCACTCCGGTTCAGGCGCTTGATACATGTTACATTTTTTACTGTGGGGACCCTACCGTTTTAAGGGATGAGAGTCCATATTTAGGGTTTCACTCCCCCAATAGCTTGCTTCCAAAGATAGTGATTACAGTGTAATCCATGCACTTCACCCCTGATAACAATGTTGCAATTTTGCACAATTCTAGCTCTTTGGAGTTCTGACCTTTAGAAAGGGAAAGGAAAGCAGCTGCAGGTTCTGGGAGATGTTTAAAGCAAGGGGGCTTGAGTTGCTGCTGCTGCTGTGTGCCCTGGACAATGGGGAGAGGAGGGGGAAGAATCGCTGGCTGCCCGCTGCCGCTTTTCCTCCATCCAGGCAAGTGGCAGCCACCCAGCTAGGCTCTGTGAAGGGGTCCCTTATGGGTGGCACGTTCACACCAGGAGAAAGAGGGCAAGGCAGCCCCGAAAAAGTGGCTTTTAGAAAGTAGCCACTTGAGCCACACATCACTAGAACCGGGGCCATTCTATAATGCTGATGGGCAGGAGAGTCAGATCAGACAAGGGGAAGTATTTCTTCACTCAGAGGGTCATTGGTCTATTGAATTTGCTGCCAGAAGAGATGGTAATAGCAACCACCCTAGATGGCTTTAGAAAAAGGTTAGACAAATTTATGGATGATAGATGTTTCAATGACTACTAGAATGGATGCCTAAGTACATCTTTCAGGCCGTGGGGACAAGCAGGATGCCTCTAAGGCCATTTGCTGGGATTCGAGAGCAGAAGGTTTGCCCTTGTCTCTGCTCGAGATGCCCATGGGCAATTGGTGGGCCACTGTGTGCAACAGGATGCTGGACTAGTTGGGCTGTGGCCTGATCCAGCAGGGCTCCTCTTATGTCCTTATGAGTCATTTTGCTGTTGTGCTTTTTCACTCTGAAGGTGGACTGACCTTGGATTAAAACTTAGGTATGAACACACCTATTATTATGCATACTAGAGAGGACTCAGCTGGGAGAAAATTTGTCATGCTTTGAATTAAGTTAGGCAGGGCAATGCTTTCCTTACCTATTTATATCAGGAACTGCACATATTATGGCCCTTTCTCTACTGGACCTTATCCTGGATTATATCTCAGGATAGGGACCTGTAATCCACATGCTGGTGCAGACTACAGCAGGTCCCAGTAGGGTCTTCCATAGTCTGCACCAGCATGCAGATGGCAGGTTCCTATTCCAAGATACAATGCAGAGAAAAGATCAGTGCAGAAAGAGCCTATACGTCTTCTTCCTAAAGCCCACATGGCTTATGTGTAAGTTAGGACGTGGCAATGCTTGCTTTCTGGAAGGGAAGCGTATAACAAAGTTCCTCTCCTGTACATCTGTTATTGCTATGTTATTAGTTTTATCAAGGAAGAGGCTTTTCTTTGTCTGTATTCAGTTTGCCTTTCTTCACATTCCAGCATTATGTGAAATGTTGCATATGATGCTCATGTCACTGAGGTTTTCTTGCTTTACAGGGATTGAAACTAATCTAGATTCTCAAAGGACATACAACACATAGGGACATGATATAAAACTAGGGGTTAGGAGAACAATGCATCCATTTTCCATGGTCTCAGCTAAACTGTTTTTGGCTTAAGAACATAAGAAGAGCCCTGGTGGATCAGGCTGCAGCCTGTCTAGTCCAGCATCCTGGCTGTGGCCACACATAAGGTTTAATCCAGCTTCATTCCACTTTCAGAGTGAGAGAATACATCAGCCAAGTGACAAACTGTTTTCTTTCAGCGTGTGTCACCATGATCAAATTACTCTGAGGCAAACCTAAGTTCACCTCGAACCATCCCCATGAAGAGCCTCTAATCTGGACTACATTTGGGACAAATCTGTGGCAAACCCCCCCCCCCCCCGCTTTCCAACTGTTCTCACTCCAAATTAGTGTTAAATAACTCAGAAAATTCACCTTTGGGATAGATAATGTGTGTGGGGGGGGGGGGGAATTACTGGTCACTTTGCTGATGTGTTCTCTTGCTCTGGAGTGAAGCTGGATTTAACTTTTAAGTGTGACCATAGCAGGTGTCACACAGAGGCCCACCAATGCTTATGGGCACCTTAGGCAGAAGACAAAGGCAAAACCTTCACCTGCTCTCAGATCCCTGCATCCTGACTGTCTCTCCAATACCTAGACATCCATTCTAGTAGCCATTGATACATCTGCCCTCTATGAATTTGTCTAACCCTTTCTTAAAGCTATCCAGGCTGATAGCTGCCACTCCTCTCCTGGTGATAAATTCCATAGACCGATGACCTTCTGGGTGAAGAAATACTTCCCCTTGTCTGATCTGCGCTGACTCTTCTGGCCATCAGCTTCATCGTGGTTCTAGTGTTCTGCCATAGAGAACCACCTTTTCCACTCTGTGCATGATTTTGTGTGCTTCAATCAGGTCTCCTCTTAAATGCCACCTTTCAAGGCTGAAGAGGCCCAGATGTTGCAGCCTGGTTTCCTCAGGGGGATTTTTCAGCCCTCTGATCATTATGAGTTTAAGGAAGAGGCATTTTTTCGTCCTCATTCAAATTGCCTTTCTTCATGTCCCAGCACTGTGTGAAATGTTGCATACGCTGTTCAAGTGACTGAGGTTTCCTTGCTTTGTAGCAGTGGTTCTCAACCTTCCTAATGCCCCAACCCTTTAATACAGTTCCTCCTGTTGTGGGGACCCTCAACCTAACCCTAACCCTAATTCCCAACCATAAAATTATTTCCATTGCTACTTCATAACTGTAATTTTGATACTGTTATGAATCATAATGTAAATATCTCATTTGCAGGATGCATTTTCATTGTTACAAATTGATCATAATTTAAGTATCGTATTCACATCAACCACAGCTGAGTATAAAAGTGTCATTTTACCTCCAATACTGCTGCTTTCTACACAGTACTCTCTACTGAATTTGTTTGGGGTGTACATGATGGGGTTGGCATGATGATGTCATCACGCCAGGTACTCATATGCGGGCGTATCTGCATGTGGGCGGACTCGGCTGGATAGAGGAGCGGTATCTCGGTTCCTATGTGTTTTCCGAAGGTCTTAGATGACCCCTGTGAAAGAGTAGATTGACCCCCAAAGGGGTCACGGCCACCAGGTTGAGAACCACTGCTTTATAGAGTATGAAACTTATCTAGATTCTCAAAGCCTATACAGCACACAGATACATGATGCCAAATTGGACGTTAGGAGAACAAGGCCTCCATTTTCCCCGCTCTCGGCTAAAATGTTTCCGATTTCTCCCCCACTGAGTTCTTCAAAATGGAACCACATGGAGGGGCAGGAGGCAGGGGCAGAAAGCCAAGCCTCACAACCCCTCCGGGAAACTTTGCCCTGCTTTTCTCCCTCTGAGATCCCACCAGGATTGGATGAATTCTGTTGTTCCAGAAACGATGGCTGGTGGGCGGCTAACTGTTTGCGGATGCAGCTTGTATAACAGGAAAAGCTATCAGCAGCATGTGACCTTCATTCCAAGGAAACATGCTTGCAACACTACTGGACAAAGACATTGATCAGCAGGCTGTGGAGAGCACTGGACTAAGATAAATGCTCATTTGCATTTGACTCAGAGGGGACTGAATGAAGATTGAGGTCACATCGACACCGGGCAGATGTTGGGGCTTCTCTGGTCAGTTCACCTAAACGACGTGCAGATGAGAAGGGCCCCTAAGGTCTGAAAGAGACATGGGCCCTTTTTGTGCTTGCCAGGAGAGGGGACCAAAAGGGGGTCTACGGGCCTCCATTTTGTATGATGGTGTGGTTTAAGGGAGACGCCACACCCTCCTAGTATGTTCTGTCTACACAGAACAGAACATAGACCAGACTGGGGTGCCAAAATGGCATCCTGCTCCAACCTACTTTGATTTTGAGGTCTACCAGCATAGGTGGTACTCTGGACCATAGAGACATGTGGATTGGGGAGGTGCATGAATATTCGTAACATTCGGACCTAATTTGGACAAATTTGGACTTTTGAATTTGACTCATTGTTGGCACATTCAAAGACTGACATTTGACTTTGAATCAAATGTTCGATACACTCGTATAAAGCTTCGTTGCAGATTCGTATGGGATTAGTATACAATTTGTATCTAACATTCGTATTGAATTTGAATCCTACCACATTCAAAAGGATAAGAAGAGAAGAGGAGCCCTGCTGGATCAGACCAGAGCCCATCTAGTCCAGCATTCTGTCTCACACAGTGGCCCACCAATTGTCCATGGGCCTCTCAAGCAGAGACAAGGGCTAACCTTCCCTGCTCTCAAATGCCAGCAAATGGCCTTAAAAGCATCCTGCTTGTCCCCCCAGCCTGAAATATGTTGTTTACTTGAATGAATACTAATTTTCTTGCATTCAATTTGATATGAATCAGTTTAAAAAAAAAAAACATTCATGCACATCCCTAATTGAATTGCACACCTCTGTGATCTGGTATACCACAGGGACCCATTTTGGTGGCACAACAACAATCAGCTGTCAGACGGAAGTACCTGGGCCGTCAAGCGCACAAGTGGAGCTCCGGTAAAATAAAACAGCTGCGGCTTTCAGTTATTTTACCAGAGCTCTGCTCGTGCGCTTAACAGCTGCTATACCCATCTGACAGCTGACCAGCTGAGCACAGGGAAGCTGTCAGGCACTCATTTGCTAAAGCAAGCCCTTATCCAGGCATGCCTGCCTGATCGTGCGATGAGGCAAGGGGGGGACCGTTGTGATCGCAGCATGCATGGTGGGGACAGCGAAACCCCACCAGCTAATGCTGTGATTGGCAATAACCCAGAAGCGTCCCCATGCCCCAAGGATAACCTGTTCTTGCCTCCTAATTCGGGGCAAGAACAGTTAGAAAGGGGGGGTTGCTCCAGGATTTTGCCTTTTGTGGTACATGTAGCCCAAATTAGAGCTTTGCATGGGGACTCTCCCAAAGTGAACTCAGGTTCGCCTCAGAGTATCCTGATCATGGGGACTTGCCCTTAGACTTCATCTTACATCTTTTTGCTTCGATATTACTGACTAGTTTCTCACTCAGCTCAGTACTACGTGCATCATTCTAACCCTCGTCCCTTAAATGTAAACTTCCTTGAACTGGGCCAGATCCGTTTAAAAGTTGCTCTGTGGTTCCATCTTGTTCAGGTCCCAAAATGTTCCCCAGTTCCTAATAAATCTAAACCCTTCCTCTTTCTGCCAGTGCCTCATCCACACAGAGGGGGGAAAGAAAAGCTTGAGGGTTAAAGTTTTTGGTGTGTTGCTCAAATGCATTTCGGAGGCCGGACTTGAGAGAAACAAAAAGTGGAAAACAAGGCCTGTAACTATGAAAAACAGATGGCCAGCTGTGCCATATTGCTGTGAGGGGCGAGGAAATGGGTTAGGCCAGTTGAGGCAGATGAGCTGAAGCACAATATTCAGCATGTGTGCTGTAAAGTTACGAGGAAAGTAAGAACTTGAGGAGGACCAGGAGTTAGGAATGCAAGCATGCTGGTAGCAGAATGGTTTGTTTTCTTCGTTCCAAAATGGTTCAGGAATATTGTGTGTAACTGGTGTCTAATACATCATTTAGTGAACCACTCTGGGAAGTTTTAATAGGCTTAAGGGTGGGGTAAAAAATGCAACATATAATTAAATATAATGCATGAGGAGTAGAGAGTTGGGCAACATTTCCCCTTATTAAACTTTGTGCAACTTTGCACTTTGGCAGGTAAATGAAAATGAGCCCAAATTGTTCTTCTGGAGGGAGTTTCCTTTGCAGTATGAGAAAACATGAATTAACCAAAGACAGAATATGGGTTGGCCATCCTGGGTCTGGAGCAATCACATGTGAAAGCCTGCATCTGTTTTTTCAGCAGACTTTCCTTCCCTGATTGGGACTATCCACTATGCGGATTAGCCCAGCACTGAGTCCAAAGGACCATCCCCATGCGCAGGCTTGGCTCCCAAAACAATGCGTGCCGAGACACCAAACTGTGGCAAGAACAGTTTTTTCCAGGACCAAATTTGGTCCTTTTTTGGGGTGCATGGGTATGTCCCTTCCCGAATCCGATTTCAATTCAGGCAAAATGTGCATGGGGACGCAGCCCAAATGTACTCAGCCAAAGGAGGGGAAATTGAACTCTCACAGAGCAGGGAGATCCCCACCCCTGCTCCCGTCACATGGTGGAACATCAAGGGCTTCCCCTGCCCCCCATCACTCCAATCCTCTCCCCATGCCCCTCCAGTGTGCCAAGATTCCCCCTGCCCTCTTGCTCCAACCCTCCCCTTGTGCTCCTCCATCATGCTAACATGCCCCCTGCCCTCCAATCTTCCCCCTGCGTCCCCCACTGCCCCGAGTTGTTCCCCCACCTTCTGCCCCGGCAAGTTACTTCCCTGCCCCTCCCATTGAAACTTCCCTGTCCCACCCACCCCACCCCCGACGTCAGGTTGCCCTTCCTGCCCTGCACCCCTCTGAGGCTTACGTTTTACCAGGCTCAGTGGAGTGTGTGTGTGTGGGGGGGGGGGCAATGGCAGCCTGGTAGTCTGAAAATGGCCTGAATCCCTTGTCCGTCCTGGAGATGGACTATCAGGTAAGGCTGTTACCATGGTCTGAAAGGGACAGTGTTTACTACATCTATTTAGCTCATTTAGGGTGTGTTCCCACCGACTGCACTAGATAATTCTGCTCAGGATTCTGGTGCGGATTTGAGTTTCTGGCCGGGAACAGCACCAAGTTTGCATCGGACCCGCATGTGCGCAGAACCGCACAAGTGGTTTTTAAAATGGCATGGAGCGGTGGTAAAGCAGAGGACAGGAGCCACCGCCTCCACTGCCGCCGGCTCCCTCTCTACTTGGCCAAGCCACTGCTACCCCCTCCTACTCAGCCAAGTTGCCGCAACTGCCAGCAACCCCCCCCCCCCCGCTCTACTCACCAAGCCCGGCCGCCCTTTCCTCCTTCTCCTTGGTTTAAAGTTTAAAACAGAAAAAAACCCACATTTTCCATGAGTGAAAATGCCCATCTCGGAAGGCTTCAATTTGAAACACCATAAAAAGACCTGTTTCAGCAGGGTCCCCACCCCTCACCCCCCGGATTTCTGCAGGCTGGTGCTCAGAAAATCCAGGGGAAATGAAGTGAAATGGGAACGGAGCTTCCCGGATTCATATTACTGGCCAATATAATGGGAATCCTGAATCCCAAGTTTGAATCCAGTCCAGATTTTAGCTCCCATGGGAGTGCATAGTGATCCTAGGGCAGGTAACAAATTAATTAATTAATTAATTAATTAAATTCAAACCACTTGAAATCTGTTTAAATTTTTTTTAAAAAAACCTTATATTTAGAATGTGACTGAAAACAATTCAGTTCAGTTTATAAAACCAAGGGTGAATCCCCATGCAATTTAAAGCCCGCTGAAAATCTTCTTTTGTCGCGGAGCACCCCCATGCACAGCTTTTATCCGGACTTCCAGCGCCGCTAATAAGGAACATGTGCTGCAAAAAAACAGCCCTTTAAAGAAGACTGCAAGCGCACTTTCCAGGAAGACACGGGTATTCAGAGCAACATTTTGCATGGAGACGCTCCGTGGCAAAAGGGGCAGGACTTCTCTCCGAGGCGGCAAGCTCTCTCTCTCTTTTTGCCTCTCACCCACAGCCAGCATTCACGATATGAAAACAGTAGGCAGGCATTCCAATCACAAAGAGAAAGATATATTGTAATGAATTGCTTCCCCTGCAAGTGAAAGTGTATGAGCTGACTGCAGCCCGGCTGCCTTCGCAAGCAGGGGAGACGAACAGAGAACTTGTAAATTTTTCTTTTGGACTTGTAAATGAGTGCACGATCGCTCGATCACTGGCTGGGGGAGGCATTTTGGCGGCTGGAGATCTTGTACATAACATGATGAATAGCTTCTGCCCGAGCACCCAATGAAACAGCGTGGGGCGGGGAGAAAAAGATGCGGGTAAGCAAAAGACGCTTCCTCAGGGATGGTCAGTGCATTTTAAATGCGCGTTTTGCTGAGCCCCATGGGGACACTTAATTCAGAATTGAACGCACATTTATTAGATCCGCTGCAGTAGAGGGACAATAGCGACAGGAAAAAGTACCATGGGGATGCATCCTTAAAGGAGTACTGCATTAGAATGGAAGAGGAACAGAAATAAAACGTGTATTTATTCATGGAGTTTATAGTCCACCTTTTTACCCCAAGAGTTCAAGATGGTGCATATTGCTTTCTTACCTTGTATTTCCCAACCTGGGAAACATTATCTGTGTAATGGTGGAGCTGAAAGGCCTTTAGAGTGCAAAGGGGTTGTAGTAGCAAGAATGTTTTATATACAGTACTCAATGTTTGCTTGCAATTTCTGGCCCTTTCTGCATTCACTGGTGATCTAGGTTAAGAAGCCTCTTAATCTGGATCACGGGCCTCCTAATCCTCATGTGAGTGCAACTCCAGAAGGCTTCATCCTTGCTGCTCCAGTTCTGTCCGCGTTGGATAGAGTCAGATCTGGATTTCTTGAGAAACTGTTTAAATCAGAGGCATTTCCGCACTGAATCGCGTTCGAAACCGAACGCGTTCAGGCGGAAAGCTTAAGCCAGCTTCGGGCGCTTTCCCCGTTCACACACAGACGCTCCGGAACGCGTGTAAACGCGTTCCGGAGCGTCTGGGTGCGAATGGTCAAAGCGCCCGAAGCTGGCTTAGCCGGCAAACGCCGGCCAGGGGCGCGCCGGCGGCCGCGGAGGCAGATCGACAATCAGCTGTTTGAAAAACAGCTGATTGTCAAAGCCGCGCGGCGTCGGAGGCGAGCCGGCAGGCGATCGGGAGACAGAAGCGGCGCGAACGCTTCTTCTCCCGAACGCCTGCGGACGGCTCGTCCGCGTTGGAACGCGTGTAGAGCACTTCGAAGTGCTCTACATTTCGAACGCGAAAGAGGCAGCTGCGGACACGTCGGGACGCAAGCCGCGCGCGGCCAATGCGGATGACGTGTCCGCAGCTGCCTTTTTCGCGTTCCGTTTTCGCCCGTGCGAAAACGTCTCAGGTCTAAAAGAGGACCAAGGCCGTTGTTCTGGAACATGGGAGGCATAAAGGTGGGACACTTTTGTTGGACTGGAATAACTGGGGTGTGTGTGATTTTCAGCACTGTGCCATAGCATGCCAACCAAAATTACCCTCCCCCCCCCCGGCTCCACGGCTAGGAACACTTGTTCCTGCCCATCATAGGTATGTGTGGGAGGCACGGAGGGCAGGGGAGGGGAGATCAGCATTGTCAGGGCAGAGGGCACTGACCCAGCCAGCACCTGCAAGCAATCCAAATCTGGGCCAGGTTATTCCAGACTCACCAATTCAAATTTACGGCATGCCAGTGCAGAAAGGGCCCAGGATACCCATGAGCCAGTTTGGTCTAGTGATGAATGAGCTGGACTCTTAGCTGGGAATACCGGGTTCAATTTTGCCCTCCTCCACAAAGCCAACTGGGTAACCTTGGGCTAGTCACAGCTCTCTTCTGAGCTCTCACAGCCCCACCTACCCCTCAGGGTGTTCCGTCGTGGAGAGAACAGAAAGCTTTGTCAGCCACTTTGAGTCCCCTTAAATGGGTGAGAAAAGTGGGGTAGAAAAGCCAACTCTTCCTCCTCCTCCTCCACGAAGCCAGCTGGTTGACCCTGGGATAGTCAGTTGTCTTCTGAGTTCTCACAGCCCCACCCACCTCATAGGGTGTTCTGTTGTGGGGAGAAGAACAGAAGCTTTGTCAGCCGCTTTGAGTCCCCTTAAATGGGTGAGAAAAGTGGGGTAGAAAAACCAACTCTTCTTCTTGTTGTTCTTGAAATAAAGCAAAGAACATGCTTTGAGCAAACTCCCGTCTCATTCTTGACTCTGGACCTAGAGTGAAGACAGCAGCAGATATTAAAGCAGATGGGAGCAAAAGGCGGAGGCGATATGCCCAAACCAGGGAGGGTATTAGAGGGACTTCTGACAGAGAAAGCAGAGGCGCAGCTGCAATTTTTCTGTACTTGATTTGAACTCTTAACTTGTTAAAGTCAGAATAAAAAGTGGTTTGCTTTCACTGCAGTGTTGATTTACTGGTGACACATTTGGATGTAGACACACCACAAGACATTCTTTGATGTCTCTGTTATCAGAAAGTGCAAGTTATGGTTTTGTGTCACACCAATTTTTTTAAAAAAATGTTTTATGCCATCTCTTTTCTTTATCTGTTTTTTTTTTTTAATTGATTCTGTTTCCAGGAGACAATCCATGATGTGTACCGGAAAGTGTTCCAAGTGCATTGGAATCGCCTTGCTACCTCTCGCCATCTGTGCTATTATCTCCAATCTCCTCCTCTATTTTCCCAATGGAGAAGTGTTGGAAGCCCGCAGGATTACCGATCTCGTGTGGTTTTTCCACGGCATTATGGGAGCTGGAATATTGGTAAGAAAAATTCCCTAAATGCTCCAAGGTGTGTTTTAGCATTTTACAATTGCACCCCCAAAAAACTTACCAAGAGGCAATTGCACAAGAAACATACATTGTTTATATACAGTAGCAATCATTTAACTGTCATGGCGTCCCTCCCTTCATTTCTTTGTTTGCCAGCAACTTTGGCAACAGAAGCGAAGGATTATGGGAATTGTAATACAAAAAAGGTAGTTTTGACAGATTTTACCGGACTCACTGCCACTAAAAACACTCTTCCCATAATGCTCTGGAAAGCGAGTGGCAATTATGTGGTATAATAATTGGAGCTTCATCTGGTGTGGCTGAAGTATTCTGGGTAAGCTTTGTTAAATGGAAGACAACTTCTTCTACTGAAGGATTAGCTGCCACCCAGAAGCCAGAAGATGCTTGCTTTTGAAGGATTAAATGGAGATGCTTATTATCCTGAAACTAATGTCCTTTCTGGCCTAGAGGCTGAGAAGAGAAGCCTGGGAAGTGTTAGATCCACTTCAATGGAGCGCCGGAGTTCTTAAGGGATATAAATTGTTGCCATCCTATGAGTTGTAGGTTTCAAACCCCCCACCCCCCCTTCAGCTCTCCATTCATTCATGTGCTTCACATGCTATCCCTGTTTCTAGTAATCTATTTTCTAACCCTGCTCTCTGAATAAAGAGGCTGCTGTACTGGATGGCACTTTAATCCAGCCCAAGAGGTTTTTTCGAGGGAGAGAATGGCAGGTATGAATATTTCCATTTCCATTTTTATTTGTATACGGCCTTTCCGGAAGAAAATTTTGCCCAAGGCGGTTTACAACAAACAGAAAAAAAAATACAATGCAAATAACATCAGAGAAATACAGCAAGTAAATACAGCAAATTAAAAAACTCAGTTTCAATAACTAAACATCAAATATATATATATCATAAGCAATGTACAAGATTCTAATAATAAGCTATGTAATCTTGAAAATAATAATAATGTTTGCTTATAACACCTTTTCCACCACAGGGTGGAACAACACGTATAATCAACAACTTAGATCAAAGAAAATCTTTCGCCCAAGGCAGTTTACATAATACAGAAAAAATACAGCATCGAATAATACATTGTATATTATAATAACTAATACATTATGGAGTCGCAAATAATACATTAAATAATAATAAAGAAATAATAAAGGACAGAACAACCGATAAATTTGTGAAAGACTAGTCCCCGTTTATTGAATATCTTGCAGAGCTAGATTTAATGACTGATGGGTTCGAGTGAAGACCAAGAATAAACAGAGAACGATGGAGAGGTAAAGATGCAGAGGAACAAACAATGGATACATAATACCAGTGGTACCTCGACATACAAGTGCCCTGATATACAAGTGTTTTGAGATACAAGCCGCCGAGCGAGTGATATTTTGCTTTGAGATGAGAGCAAGATTTGAGATACGAGTATGCAAATACAGTACAGTACATAACGAAAACAACTGAGGTGGTGTTTTGGGAGCTGGAATGGATTAATGGGAAAATTGCTTTGAGATACGAGCGATTTGACATGAGAGCAAGGTTACAGAACGAATTAAACTCGTATGTCAAGGTACCACTGTATAGAAGTTGGAAGAGCGGAGGAAGTCAAGGAAAATTTTGAACAATGTAATGATTGGATAAGAGAAAAGACTGTGAGATTTTTTCTTTTAGTGTATTGAAACAATTTTAAATAAATAAAATATATATTAAAAAAAGGAAACTTATAAAGCAGATGTGACAGCCAACCACAGAGCTCGTCCCACCTCATCCATGCCAGTGTTGGGGCTGGGTGCCTTTGGAATTTTGTACTCCCGGCGTAGGTGGGATGGCCAGACACTGAGCTTCTACCCCTTGTCCATGCCAGTGTTGGGGCTGGATACCTCTAGCATTTTGTACTCCTGGCGTAGGTGGGATGGCCAAACGCTGAGCTTCTCCCACCTCATCCATGGCAGTGTTGGGGCTAGGTGCCTTTGGAATTTTGTACTCCTGGCGTGGGTGGGATGGCCAGACACTGAGCTTCTTACGCCCTTGTTCATGCCGGTCAATATGTCCAAATTTGCCAGTGGCTTTGTTTTTCTGGCTGCTACACCTTTAAAAAAAGGGAAAGAAAAGCATTACAGAGCTGAAAAACATTAAGAAAAGACAAACCAGTATAATCAGAATGCTTCAGTTACTTATATTTAAATATTAACTAATTAATATTTGAAGCCTACTCTTTGCTTTATTTACTTGCATTGTTATCCCACCCTGTACCTGAAGATCTCAGGGCAGGGCACATTAAAAACTAGGGATGTGGACCAATATTTGTAGCATTTGTCATTCGTACATGAATTGAATGTTACAATACTCGTATACTAACATTCATACGAATATGAATGTTTCCAGACATTAGTATAAATAGTTTGGATATTCGTTAGATTGGGTGTGTGGAAAAACAGAGCGCTAGTCACATCTGTAATGGATCTAGATTGCATCCGACATGGATCGACAGCGGATTGAAAGAGGATTCAGGTCAGATTTGACATTTTCAGAGTGCGGATATGTTACGGATACATATTGGATATGTATTCATTCATATCAGACACGCATCAGATACGTATTCATTTGTATCCAGTCCATATTGGATATTCACACAAATACGTATGAATAGATTCATATCAAATAGAATTTTACCACATTCAAATGTGATCTATTTGTATGAATAAGGATTCACTACAAATCAAGTGTCAAAAATGTATTTGGGCACACTCCTATAAAAACGAATATAAAAATGAACATAATAAAACAATACAGTGCCCAAAAGTGGGGAGGAAAATCTGTTTTCTTATTTAATTAATTATTTTTAAAAATTATATTCTTCCCTTCACCAAAAGGTCCAAGGGCGTGTTACAATAAGAAGGAATAAAACATCTATCAACCTTGGAAATAGTAGTGGAATCAGTGCAAAACACTGCTTCCAGCTCCAAAACTCCCCATCCTTTCCAGAAGGATATCATGGTCAATGGCATCAAAAGTTGAATCAACAGGGCTGGACTTCTCTTGTGTCTGTCCTGGAGAAGGTCATCAACCAGGGTGACTAACAACCAGGTTGTTTCTGTGCCGTAACCAGGCCTGAAGCCAGACTGAAATGTGTCTAGATAATCAGCTTCTTTCAGTCATGCCTTCAGTTGAACAGCCACAGCCCTCTTAAAAAGGGTATGTTGTCCACTGGGCAATAACTGTTTAAATCTTCTGGATCCAGGCAGGCCCTCTAGAGAAAGAGGTGTCCAACCGACAGGTTAAGGGCTGGCGGGGCCACACCATTTCTCGGAGAGATATTCACCACTCCCTGGAGCCACCCATTATACCTTGCTGGCTAGCTTTGATCAGCCAAGAAGAGCAAGGATCTAGAGGGCATGTTTTCGGCTGAAAACCAACAAGCTGCTTCTCCATGTCCTCAGGCTACAACAACTGAAAACGATCTAAAATATCCCACCCACTCACCCATTCTCTACTACACAGAAGTCACTCTTCTTTGGGATGTACCAGAGACTGAACTTTGGGTCTGAAGAGGCTTATCCATCATCATGACTATGACAAGGTCTACTGGCAGGTCATAAGAACATAAGACAGATAGAAATATAAACAAACAAACAAATAAATAAATAAGAGGAGCCCTGCTGGATCAGGCAACAGCCCATCTAGTCCAGCATCCTGTCTCACACAATGGCCCACCAAATTGCCCATGGGCATCTCAAGCAGAGACAAGGGCAAACCTTCTCCTGCTCTTGAGTCCCAGCAAATCACCATAAAGAAATCCTGCCCACGAGCTTCTTCATTGAAGTGACTGTTTAAAAATAGGCTGACTTAACACAAACGTTCCTGGGAGAGGATTTGAAGACAGCCAGAACCTCTGAAGGACAGACCAACTGCACTTGATATGTGATCCTTCACATTAGGATTTACTTCACATTAGGATTTACTTTGAAATGTATGCTATTTATTTTATTCCATTGGTGTACAGTTTAAGGTGCTTTGCTTTTGAATTTTAGTTCATCATTTCTCTGTATTTGGGCTTGTTAATTGCTTGGAAGATGCTGAAAAAGCCTTTTGTTATACAAATAATGGTACTGTATTGACATCTAGTGGCCACTGTTGGGAATGCAGTCCTCTATAGACTGCAGGTACTTCTATAGCATAAGTATGCTTATTCATAGAGCAAATTTGGATTTTATCCACCATGTAAAAGCAAAATTGTCCTTTAGAAGACCGGTTAATAGGATGGGCAACTGGACAAATTCTTGCACAACTCAAGCATAAGGCAACCTCAATACAGTGGAGGAACTGGGTTTTTTTTTGTCCACAATTTATACCAAAGTTTATGCAAATTGTATGCAACATTTGCAAAACAAGGGATAGCTGTAGGAGACAAAGAGTGTCTGGGAGGTTGCCTAGGTAAAAGTTTAAAATGAAAAGACAAAAAGGAGGGAGAACAGCTCGTTTCTATTTAGCAGCTGATAATAGAGCATTTACACATGTAGTAATTGCACAGAGCTTGTTCCTACTAAGGATGTACAGGGATGTTTTTGTATTAGTTCGAATAGATCCGCTTCCGATGTGATAGGATTTGATTCAATATGAATGTTCAATACAAATTCAATATGAATGTTCAATATGGATTGCTTATGAATCCCATACACATCCCCTATGTATCTGATACATATCCCCTATGCGTCCACTCTGAAAGCATCAAATCTGCCCTGAATCCACTTTGAATTCACTCTCAATCCACTTTGGATCCACCTTGGATCCATTGCACTTGTCACTGGCACAGTAAATAAGAATGTCCAAATTCAGACAAATTCATACGAATTTTGAATGATGCAAATATTTGTGCATATTCCTGCTGTCTTTCTTCTGTGCTAATATTGCAGGAGTATTGTGCAATAATGTTCCTCTGACATTTTTTATTTATTGTTGTGGGGTTTTTTAAGTGACTGATATGTACATAATGCATATTGCATATTCCATTACTTTTATATGTTCATAATTCCATTGTGCATTCAATGTAGATTGAGAGTAGATTCAAAGTGGATTCAGAGCAGATTTGATGCTGCCTGTGCCTTAAGCAGTGAGGCCCTCCTGGTTGTCCCACCACCTTCAATAGTGAGGTTGGTGGGCACCTGGGAGAGAGCCTTTCCAGTGATGGCCCCCAGACTATGGAACAGCCTCCCCCTTGAAGTGCGTCATGACCCTTCCTTACATATATTTAGGAAGGTGGTAAAGACGTACCTCTTTGCCCTGGCCTTTGGCCGAGCTGATTATATTCCTCCACCCCCTAGTGCAGATACTATCATTTTAAACATATTGTGTATTATTTTAGATTTGCTGAATTTTTAAAGTCTTTTTATGTATATTCTGTTTTTAATCTGTTTTAAGGTTGTTATCTGCCCAGAGACCTTCGGGTATAAGGTGGGATAGAAATGTAAATAAATACATAAATACATACATAAATAAATAATATGTTGCAGGATGTGTATCTGATACATATGTGTTCATGTTGGATATTTGTACAAATCCGTACAAATACATTTTCATCTATTCGAATGAATGGACGTTTTCTTACATTTGATTTGATATGAATCAAATGCAAAAAAAATCCTTATTCCTGCACATTCCTATTGTGGACTTCTACAAGTTTAAAAAGCAGCAACTTTAAAAGTAGATGGAAACTGGTAAGCATTGCAGTAAAAGGTTTTTTCCCCCCACTGAAAATCTTTTTTAAAAGCACCAGTGACTCATGTCATCAGGATCAGCAATTTCTTCTTATATCTGGGTGCCCCAGGAGGAGGAATCTGAGGTCACCATTCTAAGAGCATTTCTCCATTATACGGACCTCCTGGCAACCTTCCATTTTCAGAGCCAAAGACAGACACCAGTAGAGAGAGGAAAGGAAGGGAAGGAGAAAACAATAGACCACGTCCTCTGTGGTCGGCAGATGTCCTTGGAACGAGGCTAGACACCGCCAGGCAAAGCCAATGACGCAGCTGGTATTAAAGGACTTCCAAGAGTTTGCACAGTTTGGACATTTTTAGAAGAAAGGAAGGATAACTGGGCTGCTTTGCTACTTTTGCTCTCTCTTGATTTATTTAAAGTTGAGGCTTTGGACACTGCCAGTGGGATCCACCCCCTAGTGCAGCGGTGATTGTTAGCAAGGAAATGGTGGGAAGGTGGAGAAGGATGGATTGCACCATTTTGATTGCACCATTGCTATATTTTCATTTGCTCCTCTTGCAGCAACCCAGTCTCCTGAACCATTTTGAGGACCTCCATTATACCTACTGAAAATGTGTGGTAGAGAATGGGGTACATTTTGTATCCAGACTAGAATGGGCCCCTGGGTACCCTTGACCTTTGAACAAAGAACGTGCAGCTGTATGCACAGACCCTTAATGTGGGAATGGAAGAAAACTGTGCTTTGGGGGCTGGGGACGGTACAAAGGGCAAAGGTTGCCAGTGGGCAACTCCAGAAGATTCCAGTATGGCCATGTAGTGTGACAGGCATGAGAAGAAGAAGAGTTGGCTTTTCTACCCCGCTTCTCTCACCCATTTAAGGGGACTCAACGTGGCTGACAAAGCTTTGTATTCTCCCAATAACAGAACACCCTGTGAGGTAGGTGGGGCTGTGAGAGCTCAGAAGAGAGCTGTGACTAGCCCAAGGTCACCCAGCTGGCTTTGTGGGGGAGGAAGGAATCGAACCTGGTATTCCCAGATGAGAGTCCAACTCCTTAACCACTAGACCAAACTGGCATGAGCAGTGTGGTAGGTGAAGGATATCCATTCCCAGCATCAATGGATATCCAAATTTTGGTGCATGTTCGTTGATGAAATAACACACCCCCTCCAAGACCAAGAACAGACTGTGGAGAGCTGGTGCAGGAGGTGGAGAAAACCTTAGCTAACCAAGGCCGTTTCTGCATGGGCTACAAAGACCCCATTAAGGAGCTGGGAAGACTCCATAAGGAATGGAATAGCAACTTACCTTCTACATGGAAGACCCCATGAGGACCTCATGAGGAACACATCATCTGTACTGGAGCCTCCGGATTCCATTCCTAATGGGGCCTTTGGACCCTTAGATCTGGATTTCCACAGGACTTCTTTAATGGTGTCCTCAATCCAGTCTTCCCCCATGAAGACCGGATCACAAAGTGCATTTCCACATGCCTGCTGGCTGGCTGGGGTCCAAGGGTGGGCCTAGCGGAAGCAAACCCCTGCATGACACATACACGAGTCAATTGTGCCCCACTCCTGCCCCATATCCCAAGATATCTGGGCAGCTCACAGTAAAAACCCATATAAAAACAAAACCTTAAATACATACCCCATTAAAACAATATTAAACAGCGTAAATAGTTTTAAAAGTTTAAAGTTTAAAAAGTGCTATAGTGAATTAGTGCCCAAAGGCACTAAAAAGCCAAGTCAGAACCTGCTCTGGATTAAAAGGCTCTTAATTCAGTTCTCTGGTGCATCTGTTTAATTGGGATCCGTTTAATTGGATGCACCAGAGGGATCAGGGCCTTGTTTCGGAACATGGGAGGGGTGCAGACAGCATGCCTCTATGTTCCAGGACTATTAGGGGGGATGTTCTCCAGCAGTGTGCCATAATACACTGCCCCAAAACATTTCCCCAGGGCCTGAGGCTACGTACCTTTGTTCTTAGTCTTTAGATGTATTGGGGTGCAGCCGTGAAGCTCTTGTGAACTTCACAGCCACATCATGGGTTAATGTGGATCCGTGCTGTCAGGGTAGTCAGCGCTGATCCTGTCCACACCATTCTAGTATCTGGATCAGTGGGCACAATTATTCCACATTACACCCAGGTAAGTGCAGAATGGGCCAGAAAACCTTCTCTTCTTGCCCTCCTGGCCTCAACATCCATTTTATACCTTAAGACTTGCAGCATGAAATGTCTTTTGTTTTTGACATAATTTTCAAGCTTGTGCAATATGTACATTTTAATGTAAAAAGTATTCGGCGTATGCTTCCTTTCCAGGTTTTCTTGCCAGCATTTATGCTGTTGGGTGTAGGTGGAGCAGGATGCTGTGGAAACAGATGTAAGGTAAGTAGCAATTTGGAAACTAGAAAAAACACAGGCCGTGGTCATACCTTGCTAAATTAGTTCATCTTGTTGCCAAGACAGATTCACAAAATGCTATCGCTGATCACACCCAAAACCAGATAATCCTTCCTCAGTTCAGCCTCCCAGGACACTCAATATCAGACCTCAGAACTGCTGTCCTTGAACAAAGAAATTACAAAGGGAGATTTGAAAGAGAAGCATTGGAGCTGGAATTCATCCACAAAGGACTCAACAAGTATAATGGTTTTTCTCTCACATTATGCATATTTCAAAACTAGTTAACTCCTTGACTCATTCACTCAGCTACAACTCCTTCCTCCAGGCTGTCCTCCACACCCGAGGATTTACTTCTGCAATTCCCTACCTAGTTAATCCCCTCCACCACATTTACATGTCCTTTGTCATCTCCTACATTCAGTTTCCTATAAGTCTGTTCCTGACATTGGGTCCCCTAGCATCTGAAGAAGTAGACGTGTCTACGGAAGCTCATGGCACCAACCCTTCTACTGTTAGTCTCCAAGTGCTACTAACTACCCTTGCAAGATATTACTAAGGTATAGTAATACCAGTGGGCACGTCTACTTCTTCAGATGCCATTTGGGCCCCCTAGCATCTGAAGAAGTAGACGTGTCTACGGAAGCTCATGGCACCAACCCTTCTACTGTTAGTCTCCAAGTGCTACTAACTACCCTTGCAAGATATTACTAAGGTATAGTAATACCAGTGGGCACGTCTATTTCTTCAGATGCCATTCGGGCCCCCTAGCATCTGAAGAAGTAGACGTGTCAATGAAAGCTCATGCCACCAACCCTTCTCCTGTTAGTCTCCAAGTGCTACTAACTACCCTTGCAAGATATTACTAAGGTATAGTAATACCAGTGGGCACGTCTATTTCTTCAGATGCCATTCAGGCCCCCTAGCATCTGAAGAAGTAAACGTGTCAACGAAAGCTCATGCCACCAACCCTTCTCCAGTTAGTCTCCAAGTGGTCCTAACTACCTTGCTGGACTTCCTCAGTTCGTCCTCAGTTTGGGTTGTGGAGTCTTCCCCTTAACCATCTTGCTCCATCACTCCCCTCAGTTTCTAAACATGTTGCCGTGTGATATGCTTCACCTGTCCACAGTAAGGATGTCCACAAATTCATATTTGTTTGAATAGATCCCCTTTGAATGTGGTAGGATTCCATTCAATATGAATGTATTCGTATGAATTTGTACAAATATCTGATACAAATACGAACAGATCCTGGATGCGGATCCTATACGAATGCATACCTATTGATAGGTATCCAGTTTAACGAATGTACAAACTATTCATATTAATGTTTCAAAACATTCGTATTCGTACGAATCTTAATGTATGGATGTCGTAACATTCATTCAATTCATGTACAAAGGTTCATACCATTGTTTCTAGTCCCCCCAACTCGTGTAAGTGAGAATAGGGACATCTCTCAGCACTGTGACAGAACTTCAGGTGGACTGAAGCTGGATTAAATCTTAGGTCTGACCACAGCCTGTGTAGCGCATGCACAATCACACATTGGACAAAAGGGAAGGCAAATTCATGCAGCATCTGCCCATGGTTCAGCTCTTTCAGTCCTCTTCTGTGATCACGCCCTTAATGATGAAAATGGATTAGTACATTGTAATATTTTCTGCGCTGTGTTAGTCCAAACAGAGGAAAGTCTCAGTGGAGGGGGGAAAGTAAAAAAAAAAGAAGAAGCAAAAACAGATATGAATTTAAAGGTTTAAGTGATTAGAAAAGAAGACAGACTGAAGAAGGATTAAGGTGAAGGTGTGATCATGGCCACAGAGTGGAGAAGGAGTTTAGTCTTCATCCATATAGCAAAAGGCCTCCACTTTTAGGCCCTGGTCACACCTATATGAGACAGGACATCCTATTCATAATTTGAACTGAGGTCGTACAAGTTCTATTTACACAAAGATCGTTATGGGTCATCCTCAGGCCATCCTCACCTTGGGCTAAATTGCTCACACTGTTTTCCATGATCAATCTGGGCCTCCTCTACAGAACTGTTGGCTCTCTACCTCTTTTGCTGCATCAAATCTATCTCCTTTCTTATTGGATGCCGTTGTGTTACTCAAGGGAAGCAAAGGCATGTGTCTGCGGTTCTTTTTTAAGCCTGCTCCCCCCACCTCCACACCCCTCTTCCTTTTTTATGTGTTTTTCTTCTCTGCGATTAATTTTTTTTAAAAAAATTTGCAGAAAAATGCTATAGAGGAATCATACACATAAACTGAGGAGAGAAGGGGAGGTGCCTCACAAACTCTGCGCGTGCCAATTGGCTGAAGGAAAGACTGAACCCCACCCACCACAGCACGGTTCAGCCTCCTTTAGCCCATTCTCCCACTCACACAGAGAAAGTGAAGAAGGCCTGGATGGCCTGAGTCCTCTGAAAAAGAGGATTCCAGTTAGAACGCTCTAACAGGGGTAGGCCGGCTTGGAAATGAATTGAATAAAAATAATGTGAGTAAAGCAACCTTTGGACAACCTGAAGTTGACCTAAACTAAAGGTGTGGCCAGGGCCTTACTGCACCTGTCTGCTGCTTCTGAGATTGTTCCCCTTGAAAATATCCAGATGCTAATTAAGTGCCAACCTTTGTTTCTTTTCACACATTTCTGGAAATTCCCAGGAAGGTGACTTCATGTGCATCTCAACAGATGTGAAGGTAAGCAAATCTGTGCTGGGGTTTGCTACTCACGTCTGGAGGGCCTGAGGCAAATCCAAATTGTGGATAGAAAGTCTGCCAATAAAACAGATAGAAATGAAAAGGTATAAGAACTTATACCTGAAGATTAAGTGAACAAGATTTACAGTGAAGGTGTGACCATGGCCTTGAGGATGGACTGAACAAGATTAAAAGTGAAGGTGTGACCACAGCCTTTATCAGGAACGGTCATAAGCAACACACTGGAGCGTTGAAAGTGCTAATGAATATTGCAATGCCAGGCTCACGGCACCTTGTGGAAAAGAAAAGCATCTTAAGCTAAAAGGTTTCAAATAGAAAATTAGCAGAGGCGGGGGCTGATTCACTTTCCCCCTAACATTGCTTTTCTGCTTCCCTCGCTTTGGTTCTTGTCTTTCAGATGCTGCTTTCTGTCATCTTTGCTTTTTTGGGTACCGTTGGCGGGATATACTGTGTTATCATCTCATTCTTGGGATTGATTAGTGGCCCTCTCTGTGATATTGGTGATGAAGTCTACATTTACCCTTTCCGGAATGATACATTTGTGTGAGTATAATGGACGGCTATTTGTGTTAAAATATAATATAAATAAGAAAATAAGCAATGTTTCATTGGACAGAACCCATGGCCTATTTAGTCCAGCAATCTGCTCTTGCAGCAGCCAGATAGTTGCACAAAGAAACCCTCTAGCAGGGCATGATCAGTCTATGTGCTATAGAAAATATGGCAGGGTGACTCCCTGGCTTAGGAGACCATATTGGTCACTATTAGGGGTGTGCACAAATGCAGTTTTCGAGAAAAACAAATGTCTGGACGGTCGAGCCAATTCGAATACATTCACATCTATTCGTATGAATATTTGATACATATCCAATGATGCGAATCTCGTACACATTGGTATGCATCCAGTTTTTATCCCGTACGCATCCTGTTTTCAGCCCGTATGTTTCTGTACGGACAACATGCATATGTGATGCATACGTATCTGTACACATATGAATGTCCGAATTATTCATACAAATAATTCAAAACATTCATATTCGTTCAAATACTAAAAAACAAATATCTGGACATTCTATTTGAGTTCGAATGTCCAAATTCAATTGAATAACGAATATCTTGAATATTCCTGCACATCCCTAGTTACTATCTGATTTCAAACTCCTGGCCTGCTGGTAGACCTATGCAGGATTCTGATCTAGGCATCATAAGAGAAGCCTTGCTGGATCAGGCCGCAGCCCATCCAGTCCAGCATCCTGTCGCACACAGTGGCCCATCAGATGCTCATGGGCATCTCAAGCAGAGACAAGGACAACCTATTCCTGCTCTAGAATCCCAGCAAATGGCCTTAGAAGCGCCCCGGTTCCACCCACCCACCCCAGCCTGAAAGATGCACCTAGCCATTGATACATCTGTCATCCATTTTGACTGCCTAGGACAGGCTATGCTGCATCCAGTGTAGATGCAGGATCCTACCTGGAGGCGGGGCCTCTGTAGTCAATACCAGAGTGCAGAGGAGAGAGGTTCAGAAACAGGCCATGCAGCACGCTGGACCGTCCCAACAGGAGAGTGCAGAAAGGCCCCTTATCTATATGTATCCGTCTTCAGTACACTATAAGATGGTGCAGGAGCTTCATCTTTCTTTTCCATGTGACACCCCTGTTTGCTTCCGACATGATAAATCATGACTTATGGTGATTTCCAAAAACTACTTCTAGCCATTTTGGGTCCCCCCAGTATCCATAATGTTTTGAATGAAACCTTCTAACAAAACCCATTGAACAACTACTTTTTCCAGAGGCAACTACTTGTTCAACCAGACCACCTGGGGCATCTGCAAAAAGCCTGAGAACATCATTGTCTGGAACATTGTCCTCTTTGCCCTCCTACTGGCCATTGGGACGGCCGAAGTCATCCTTTGCCTCATCCAAGTGGTCAATGGGCTTGTGGGATTCCTATGCGGCTTAAGGGAAAGAAAGGTCAGTGCCTATAAAAGTTCCTTGTAACATTTGAATTTCTCCAGAGCTGTGACCACCATGAAGACAGGACAAAAACAGTGACATTATGGTGCTGCTATGGTGAGGTCACCTCATATATTGTAAGCAACACCACCACGGTCCTGCTTTTTTGTCCCTAAAAAGTGCTAAAAACTATTGCTTGAAAACCTTGCACCGGTCTTCAGAAGAGAAAACTGAGAGGAGATATGATCATGGTCTTCAAGTACCTGAAGGTATCTGTCACAGTGCAGAGGGATCATCCCTACTTTCACTTACAAAAGATGGGAGCACTAGAAACAACGGGATGAAACTTCAAGGGAGTCAATACAGATTAGTAAAAACTTCCTATAGTAAGGGCGATCTGTAGTAGTGAGTAGTGGGAGGTAGTGAGCTCACCTTCACTAGAGGTCTTCAAGCAGCAGCTGGACCTACATCTGTCTGGGATGGTTTAAGGAACCCTACTTGGATTGCATATGACCATAATATGCAAAGACAGTGCTGGGGCCAGCATTGTCAGAACAGGAAACAATAATAGCAAGGGAGCGGTGTGTTGCGCTGGTGTCAGTCTGGCTTTTTCTGAGGGCCCAGGAATCACAAAGGCAGCATTCATTGTTGAGTGGGATTTTTATTTATGATTACCATATTGAGTTATTGCTCAGGGTCACCTCACCTAAAACATAACATATCAGAGGTGGGGATTTTTGCCATATTGGCAAAGATCTATAGCTCAGGGATGGTGTGTTAGGCTGTTTCAAATAGGGATTTCCTGCTTCTAGGCATTTAGCTAGCTCATTTCTGGCTCCTACTTAGGGCAAACAAAAGAGATTAGTCAAAAACAGAACAATGAGAGGATTAGTTCTGTATCCTCGTGGTCAATACGTAACTTGATCATTGTTAACCATGCAGAGAAGAAGGTGCTTGAATTCTCAATCAATCATAAAGATTATAATAGCAAGCTTCTCAAAAAACAAGCACCATGGAAGATATGGACAACTCAGACACATAAGAGAAGTCCTGTTGGATCAGACCATAGCTCAGCTAGTCCAGCATCTCATCTGGCATCGTGGCCCATGAACTCCTTCTGGGCATTCTCAAGCAGAAGACAGTATCTAGGGAGCCATTCTAATAGCCATTGATACACCTGTCCATGAATTCATCTAACTCTTAAAGTTGTCCGGGCTGGATGCCATCACCACCTCGTCTGGTAGTAAATCCTATAGACCAGTGGCCCTCTGGGTGAAAAAATACTTTCCCTTAAAGCTCCTATCCATCAGCTGGATAGCATGACCCCTGGGTATAGTGTTAGAGAGGGGGAAAATTGCCTAGGTCCACATTTTCCCCATCGTGCATGTTTTTATAAATTCGAAAGCTTCATGCAAAGAAAGAAAGCACAGAGATTGGTTGCATCCAGAGGGGGTGCAAAACCTGGATTTACCCTGGCACTTTGTTGGGATTGCCATACATGTCCATTGGGTGAAATCCTGCAATATTGCAGTTGTGGAAGAACATAGCAAGAGGACATACCTTGCCTGCTCCAGGGATCGACCATTTCAGAACGGTCACCATTGAGGAGGTCTACCAGATGAGGGCACCATCTTCAGAGTCCTAGCCCAGTCCATGCTTCATCCAATTCAGGTGATACATGACTGGGGGAGAGGCCTTCGCCTAGTCCACACTAGCATGCAGACGGCTGCCCCTGATTTCCAAAATCCAAAAATTCAATTCAATTCAAATCTTTAAAATTCAATTCGAATTAAGCAAATTTGAATGTATCCGTTTGAATTTTCTGTTCGAATTTGCACTTATGAATGTCGACAACATTCATATACTGTATGCCCATATGTATTGTTACACATCCCTTATGCGTCCATACACATCTGTATGCATCCTGTATGCAACCTATTTTCATCCCATTCGGATCTGTACAAATGCGTACGGATGTGGGAAAGATATGTATCTGCAAGTACACATTGTGTACAAATCCGTACACATACAAATATCTGGATAATTCCAACGAATAGATCCGAAATTCAAAATTTGTTCAGATCTTTAAATTCAAGTTTATGGACATTCGATTTCAATTTGAATGTCGATGTTTGGAGGAATTTGAGTGAATTTCAAATACCTTTGAATATTCGTGCAGACCCCTACCAAATGCAAATTAATATCTCTTTTGCAAATGCATGCCTTTGTGTATGCGTCACACGTCTGAAAAGAAAAAAAGTTGCTGGCAGAAGTGATTTGACCATAATTTTCATAATATAACTCAACCTTCTCTTCTTTGCTTCTTTTCAGACTGATATTGCAGGAATGTGACCTGGCGGCAAGGACGAAACTTAAGCAGCGAAAGGATAACATGTGAAGACTCAGGATAGCGTGTGATGTATACTAATAGAAATAACAAACATGGCAGCTTCTGACATTTGGAAAAAAACACTTTTTATACAGGGAAACTCTGCATAATTAGATAAGATGTTGTATGTACCTTATATAAGAACTTCTGAAATTGTAGATTATTTTGTTTTGGTTTCATGACTCCTATTTGAATAAAAGCAGAAGATAAGTGGAAAAATCAACCAGGAATCACATTTACAGCCTTAAAATGCAGGCTGCGCAATAAGACTGATTGGCATTAATGAACAAAAGAACATAAGAAAAGCCCGGTAGGGTCAGGCCACAGCCCATCTAGTCCAGCCTCCTGGCTCACACAGTAGCCCTCCAACTTCATATGGGCATCTCAAGCAGAAGACAAGGGCAAAACCTTCAACTGTTCTCCAATCCCAGCAAACGGCCTTTAGAGGCATCCAGCCTTTCTATCCAACCTGGCGGTGGTACTTGGGCATCCATTCTATTAGCCATTGATACGCTGTCCTCCATGAATTTACAACCATCCTTTTGGTGTCCATACCTAAGCTTAAATGCAGCTTCAGTCCACTTTCATGAGCAAAGTGACAAATTGTTTTCTTTTGTCTTTGTCTAACAACAATACCCACTTTTGCATTAGATAATGTGGAACTAAAAATCACTTTGCTGATGTATTTTCTCGCACCTTTAGTTGCATATGTGACTGTAGATATGGCAGACGGGGGAGTATTGTATTCAGGGGCAGGTAGGTGTTACCCCAAAGGAGGACACCTGCACTGAGCATCAGGATGACACATAGTAATTTGCCGTACCCACGGTCCCTCATGGACAATTACAGTGGTCTTGCAGGTCTGAAACAGGAGTAGGGATGTCCGCGAATACTCGTAGCATTTGTTATTTACAAATCTGTACGAATTCGGACATTCGTATACGAAACAAATGTTATGGCATTCATACATTGACATTCATACAAATACGAATGCTTCAGAACATTCATACGAAGCTTCGGAACATTCATGAAACGCGGTGGTGGGAAACTGGCTACACCAATCAGATTTGACGCTTTCGGAGCAGATATGTTAGATAATACACATTTGATACTGTCAGATATGTATTGTATGCATTCATATTGGATAAGTATTGGATACATATTGGATATGAATGCGTTCATATTGGATTTAGTACAAATTTGTATGAATACATTTGTATCGAATAGAATCCTACCACATTCAAAGGAGATCTATTCAAACAAATACACATTTTCTTACGTTCAATTTGTTACGAATCAAATGCAAAAAAAAAAAAAACCCATTCGTGTACATCCCTAAACTGGAGGGCTGATCAATTCATTCATTCATTCATTCATTCATTCATTCATTCATTCATTCATTCATTCATTTGTATTTCTATCCTGCCCTATACCTGAAGGTCTCAGGACAGGTTACAATATTATATTAATCTTAGACAGGTCTCTGCCCCATAATTATGTTATGTCAGGCTGCATAATTCTGCCATCACACTTTGAACTGACAAACTGTGACTGTACCTGTTACCTGGGGTGTTTTTCCACTGTCAGAAAGTACCCATTTTTGCACCCATTAAGGACCCATTTGGGTGTGAGCCAGATGACCCCATTTCCACCACGGCACCCATTGGGGACACATTTGTTTCCACTGCCGCTGGGGAAATCTGGATCATATGGGTACTTTTCTGCCTTTAATCCAGACTTTCTGTAGATCCCATTAATAATGGCGTCTACAATCGGGTCTTCAGCCAGAAAATCTGGATTAAAGGGAGCCCGTTTCCACACTTGTGTGGCAATGGAGTCTAGAGGATGCTAGGGGGAGGGGATGCACCCATGGGGGGTGGAGCCCTGAAATCCCAGCTTCGGAGTGACTTCGGAGTCATTCCGAAAATGATTTCAAAATTACTCCAAAATCACTTCAAAGAGATCGCCAGAGACATTGGAGCCACTCCGGAGCTGTGCTGTGACGTCGTTCGCTATTAGCAAAGAAGATACTTTGGAGTCACGCCACTGTCTCTCCGAAGAGATCAGTGCTGACTTCAGAGACGTTCTGAAGGGACTCCGGAGTGGCTCCGAAGTCTGCGCTGATCTCTTCGAAGGGAATTCAGAGAGTGCACCCCCCTGTCCCCCGAGACACCTGGGGTGACAGACAGACTCCTTGGGGGTTGATCCGGATTCCCCAGATGGGTGCAAAGATGTTTCCATGGCAGGGAGGTTAGCACCCATTGCTAATGGATGCTACACCTCCCGTGGAAACACATTGGGTGCGTCCCTTAATCCGGATCTATTAGATCCGGATTAAGGCATGTACCCATTCCTTAGATCCGGATCTTCTTAGATCCAGATCTAAGGAGTGTGGTGGAAAAACACCCCTGGTTGCCAGCTTATTCATTATATATATATATATATATATATATTTCTCAGTGCTCACATTAATCCAGCAAGTAGAGCTTTATGAATTATGTTCTTTATGTGGTAAACAAACTTAATGTGACATTCCAAGACTGATGAAAAGCCTCCTGCCTATTATTCCCTTATTGCAAAAAAATATTTTTGGTGATGGGGCTCACACGAAAAAGGCCCTTCAGTCAAAGATGAAGAACTTGTCAATGAGTTCCTTTGTCAATAAGTCAAGGATGGAGAACTTGGGGCCTTCTGGCTATTCATATATGACACCCATGTTCTGCAGCAGGTTTGGACTTTCAGAAGCTGAGGTTTAACAGCATCTGAAGCACCAGAGCTGTGTCCACCAGGCGTGCAGGGTAACATGAGTTAGGAGCATCCCATGAAAAGCATGTTTTGGTTTGAAGATCTGGCATGCCACAAAATCTCCATCTACATTTACAGACCAACATAACAGTCTTTCTGCTTCTTCACATCTGGTGCTGCTGTCATTGCTAATGACATTTGGTGCTCTGAACCATCAACCATCTGGGCTCCTAAGCTTTAGGTCTGCTCATGCCAATCTCTCTTCTACATCCTTTCCTTCAAAAGCGTAATGAGTCACAAAATTTACTTGATATTAAGAATAGTCAGAGCTGTCCTAAATGCATACCAGAAGCCTAAGTGCGAATTCAGCCTAGATCTCTCAAACGGTAGCTACACAAAAGCTTTTCCTCATATTTTGTGCTGTGGCAAAATCATGTCAAAAATTTAGCTCTTGCATCCAGTATTCAGTAGGCACCTCTGAATCCACATTTTCTGCAGTTTTTTCAGCCCGTAAGGCACATTGTTTTATCCAGTGTGGGGTTTTTTCTTAGGTGTGTCTGAATCCCAGGTTCTAGAGCATGTGGACATTCTAACAGATGTCAGAACATTCCCTATGATTTTAGCAGGGAAGTAGCAACAGTGGGTTATGGAAGAGAAACCTGGTTCTGTCTTCACTGGTTTTCTGAAAAAAATAAATATTATTATATTTTTAAGGAGTGATTCAGGCTGCTCACTGGATCACTTCATCTGCACCTGGAAGCCACAGTCAATGACTACAGCTGGGATTACACCAGTCCATCTTCAGGTCTGACTGCTCACACCTTTTCATTTCTATGGCCACGTTCCCACTTCACTATTTTAATCCAGATCGAACTATTTTAATCTGGATTCAGAACCGAGTGTGTATTCTGGCTGTTCCCATTTGCTTGACGATAGATAATGCAGGCTCAGTTTGAATACTTCAGTTCCCATTCAAGCCACCCAGATCCCCAGCATGGAGAAACAGGATCTTTTCATCTCTGTTCCTTGTCCAAACCCTGGAAGCCTACCCTGCTTAGAATCAGCTGAGCAAAAAAACAGAAAGGGCAAAGAGATTACTCTCCCTTTCAAATCGGACACTCTCTCCATTCACTATGTTACCAGGAAGGCAGCAGCTTTGCGCAGAATCAGCTGAGCGAAAGAACAGACAGGGCAAAGTAATCACTTTCCCTTTCAAATCAGCGAGGGGTGGGAGGAGAACAGAAGATTGTGATTCCTGCACAAAGAGAGAAGAGGGGATTCCCTTCCTTCTTCTTTGCTTTGAATGAGCTGCTCAGGATGGAGAGGGACTAAAATAAGATTTCCTCTGCCAACTGCTGCTACAGTGTAATGTATCACTCGTAATTACAGTGGTGTTCACAGAAAGGGGAAATCTATGTTCAAAGATCCAACACTTTTTTTGATCTCCTTAACAGAAGAGAGACGAGGGGGCAAACCTTCCCAGATGTGAAATCCCACCCATCTAATGCTGCACCAACAGTGGCAGCAGGCATTGGCCAGAAGGATATGCGGGGGAGACAGCCCCAAAGGCAGATCTCCTCCCAGAATAGTCTGATAGAGTTTCCATTGGGGGGGAGGGGAGCAGGCTAGCCCCCAAATGGGACCAAGAACAGTTTTTCTGAAGACTTTTTTCTATGGATTTTAGTGATATAGTCCTCGTAAAGTTTGGGAATAAAAATTTCAACGGGGTCAGACGATACCCAAAATGGACAGGATTAGCAGTTCATCTTGTATGGGCACACAGCCTATCAGTTTTATTTGTGGACTTTCCACTCGGGAACATGAAAATGGACGGTGGAAAGTCCACAGATAAAACAGATGGAAATTAAAAAGTGATAGCAATCAGACCTGAAGGTGGACTGAAGAAGGTTTAAGGTGAAGGTGTGACTGTAGGCTTGAAGTTGCTGTGGACTCCCCTGGAGTGTTACAGCAGTTAAAAAGCAACCCACACACCTGCCAGGAGCTCCTACATCTTGCACTCTTTTCTGGCTAGGAAGTGGGCATGGCTGTGCAACTGTCAGTGCGCAGTCATGCCTAGCCTCCAGATGACCATGGCAACATCCAAGCATGCACAGCATGTTACCCCAGACTTTGTCATGGCAGCTTGAACATTTGCACCTCAGGCGCTGCTGGTCAGGTATGGTGCTAGTTTAACCCTTGTGGTGTAAATGGCTGCCACCTCGCTGGATCCTCACTAGCTTGGTACAGTATTGTTATATCAAACCAGGCAGGCAAGTGCAAACAGCCCCTAATGGTCAAGCTATAAAGCAGATGAGGATGGGGAAAACATGCTGATGGGTAGGGAAAATTTGCCTGGAAAGAGATTTGAGCAGGAACGCTTTTGTACAAGAGCAGACAGCAGAAAAAGTGTGGAGAGTTGTCAAAGATGGACAAGATGTACAGACCAATAATTTGCAGCACCTGTGCCAGCATTGTGCATAAATTATGAGCATGCAAGTGAGACTGCATTCAGGAAGCTAGGGAATGAACTGCCATCACCCCTACCTATTCATGCTTTTCAAAAGTGTACGTTTCATGTATCTGTGTCTGCAGGCTTTTGATTTCTGTGACCATGCTAATTCTTGTATTTGCAATTTAGCCCCAGAGACTGGTAGCTCCCCACTGTTATTTCAGTAAAAAGGAGGTAAAAGTGCCGATTTTTGCTTTCCTTTGTATTTGGAATTCTTATATTCATGGGTTTTCCAACCAATTAAACTGATGTCAGTTAAGAAAGAGCACTATAGTTGAACATTGTTTGGGTTTGAAAACATCTGGAAAACCAAACATCTGCAGGAACAGATAATTTTTGGAGAGTGTTTTTATGAATTAAAGAATAACAAACAAAATGAAGGTTTTTTTTCTTTTTTTGCACGTGTTCATCCTAATTTATATGGTTATCATATGTAGCATCTTCTTCTGTGTATCAGCTATGGCTCCATCCAGACTGAGAATATATAGAGGCCATATCTGTAGCAACCCCACCATAACCCTGCTAAATTCCCCCTAAATCCCGCTATAGCCTATTTCGAGAAACCCCAACTCTGGCCAAGACCACACTGCATGGGCAGGGGCTGAAAAAGATGGCCATGCACACATAGGAGTGGCAATTGTGTCCTTAAGATATTGCGTGCCATCAAAATACCCAGATGTGTGCATCAGTATATCACGCACAGACAGCGCCAGCCCTGCACTATCTACATAAAAACATAAGTGGAGCCCTGCTGGATCAGGCCACAGGCCACCCAGTCCAGCATCCTCTACCACACAGTGGGCCACCAATTGCTTCTGGGCATCTCAAGCAGAAGACAAGGGCAAACCTTCATCTGCTCTTGAATCTCAGCAAATGGCCTTTGGAGGCATCCTGTCTATCTCCCTAGCATGGAGGATATACCTAGGCATCCGTTCTAGTAGCCATTGATACACCTTTCACCCATGAATTTGCTTAACCCTTTCTTAAAGCCATCTAGGCTGGCTGCTGTTACCACCTCTTCTGGCAGCAAATTCCATAGACCGGTGATGACCCTCTGGGTGAAGAAATACTTCCCTATCTCTGATCTGATTCTCCTATTCTACTCACCTGTTCAACAAGCGATAATTCTGTGGGGGCTTTTCTCCAGAATATCACTTGTTATTGTGATAATTGACTGATGTCTGGAGCTGGCCTATGTACATCAAATAATGTTACTGAATTCTCTTGCTGTGTCTTTTTCACTCACACGCAATATTCACAGAACATGAAAGAAGGATTCTCTCTGCCTAGAATGGACAAACCTTTGTTTATTGTGCAGTTTTCCTTGTTTTAGGAATGCTACTGATGTAAATGGCCCTTCTTATGTATTTGAGCTTCTACTTATTTTATGTCTCACTGTAAATATTAAATATGATTGTGATAATTAACGTCATTTTTCCAGGCCATTTTTTAAAAGTTGTTTTTGGAAAGTCCAAAAGGGGGCTGTAAGAAGCTTAAATAAATGTTTGTGGTTGAAAATATTTGTTCCCTATTGCTGCCCTTGAAGATATTATTCTGATTATATTTGGCTCTTGTTCTTCCTCCAGTGAGTTTAAAGAGATGTGTATTTCAGTCTCCTGTATATAAAATTACTCCGAAATATTTTTATGTCTCAGGATGGCTTATTCACACGAATAAAGCAATAAACTCTGTTTTTAAAAAAAATAAACAATAATGATAGTATTTCTGAATATGATGATCAAAATAAGAGCATTGCACTGATACTCAGGCTCAGTAATGAAGACTGATCCAGAAACCAACTAGAAACCACTTTAAAGCAGTCTCTTGACCATTTATGTGGTGGACCGGGCCAAGTGGCAGAGGGAGTCGGGCACTATTTCACTATAGGGCTGTGGTCACACCTTCATTTTAAATCGTCTTCAGCTCACCTTCAGATCTGACTGTTCACATCTTTTCATTTCTATCCATTTTATCGGTGGACTTTCCAATCAGGAAATGGAGGGTAGAAACTCCAGAAATAAAACAGATAGCAATGAAAAGGTGTGAGCTGTTAGACCTGAAGACGGACTGAAGAAGGTTTAAAGAGAAGGCGTGACCGTGGCCAAGGATTCCAAAAATGCCCCAGGAAGTGAATGCAACCCCCACCTTCTTCAGAGGCTGGAGAACTTTCATTCCCATCATCCAGAGTTAGGCAGGGATTGGCAGCCATCATGTACACCTGATAACTTGTACACACACACACACACACACTGGCTCTACCATCCTGGCCTGAGGCAACATTCACTTTAATCATTCTTCAGTCTGTCTTTGGCCTCCACCATAAGTACATAAGAGAAGCCCTGCTGGATCAGGCCACAGCCCATCTAGTCCAGCGTCTTGTCGCACACGGTGGCCCGCCAAATGCTCATGGGCATCTCAAGCAGAGACAAGGACAAACTCCTTGCTGCTCTAGAATCCCAACAAAAGGCCTTAGAAGTGTCCTGCTTTCCTCCTCTAGCCTGAAAGATGCACCTAGGCATTCATTCTAGTAGCCATTGATACATCTGTCATCCATAAACTTGTCAAACTCTACCTTAAAGCCATATGGACTGGTAGCTGTCACCACCCCTTCCAGCAGCACATTCCATAAGCGATGACCCTCTGGGGGCGAGTTCCCATTCAAGGAATAAAGCGCAATATACATCAGGATTTACATCGATATGTAAAGTGCGTTAAAAGGAAGCAAGGAGCATCTGGCAATCAGATTCAACCCCAATTTTGTGTCCCTGCTCTTAAACACTAAATGCTTCCAAAAATGGATTGGGGAAAGTGATTCTTTCCCCTCCTCAGCCTTTTCCTAACCCTCTCTCTCCATTGCCCAGGGCACAACTCAAGCCCCGTTCACCCGCTCACCTCCACACCCACCATCCCCAGCAGGGGTTCCCTCCAAAGAAAGCATCCCGGCTGTCCTGCAGGGTGAAACCCCATCCATTTCATGACATATTTGCCCAAATTCTGCTCTAGTGTTCCCACAGCAATAAGGAAGAAACGTTTTAAAAGCCTAAACCGGAAAAAACACCTGTTCCGTTTTAAAGCAAAATAATCCTCAAAATACCCCTCAAATTGATTGGGAGTGGGAAAGACGAGGATCCAAACCATTTTGAAACCATTTTAATTGACTGGGGGTGGGAACGACGAGGATCCAAACAGTTTTGAAACAGTTTTAAGGTGGTAATGGGAACTCGCCCTTGGTGAAGAAATACTTCCCCTTGTCAGATCCGACTCTCTATCCACCTTTTCTACACCGTGCATAATTTTATATACTTCAATCAGGTCCCCTCTTAAATGCCGTCTCTCCAGACTGAAGAGGCCTAGACGTTGCAGCCTGATTTCGTAAGGGAGGTGTTCCAGACCCCTAATCATTTTGTCCTACCGGTTTTATTTGTGGACTTCTCTCCCTTCAATCAGATTTTCCTGAGTCCTGATTTTGACAGGTCTCAAGACGTTATGGAGCGTTAATCCATTTTCATTTTTTGGGTGTGATCCAAAAAGAGGACGAAAGGGGGCTGAAGCACACTGTAGTGGGCGGATACTGCATGAATTGGCCTTCCCTTTCTGCCCAGTGTGTGATTACACACTGTTGAGTGACAGAACTTTTATCCTATTACAGCACAGGGGATGTTGTGATGGTGGAGAAGAGAAGAGATCTAAAAAAGATCTTGTAAAGGAGTCTCAGGATGGGAACAGAAAGGTGTGAGCATAACAACCCAAACTGAGGACTAACTGAGGAAGGATGATCAGATATTGGGTGTGATCGGAGGTAGTGCGTTTTGAGTCCAACTTCTTAATAATACAAATTATTTCAGCAAGAAATGACCATAGTTCAGGTGATTTTAGGGATTTTCTGGAAAATTAATGTACTTTAAGATACCTTGTTTGAATCAGTTTGGTCTAGTGGTTAGGGAGCTGGATTTTTATCTGGGAATACTGGGTTTGATTCTACCCTCCCCCATGAAGCCAGCTGGGTGACCTTGGGCTAGTCACAGCTCTCTTCTGAGCTCTCACAGCCCCACCTACCTCACAGGGTGTTCTGTTGTGGGGAGAAGAATAGAAAAGCTTTGTCAGCTGCTTTGAGTCCCCTTAAATGGGTGAGAAAAACTGAGTAGATCTTCTTCTTCTTCATCATCATCATCATCAGGAGGGCTCTAGGCCAAGCATAAAACCTTGAATTTAGCCTGCTGCCTAACCACAACCAATGCAGTTGCTTAAGCCTGGGTCCATTCCCTGTGCCACAATCTCAGTCCCTATGCCGACTTTTGTCTTTCTGGAAATGAGTTAGTCGTTTGTGTCCTTGACAATCATGTTATCACCTACCCCTTTTCTATGTGTAAGGACACAGCAAATATTGTTTTGTCTGATAGAAAGAGCAAAGAGTTCTATGTCTCAGTTGCAAGACGTTAGAGCACCCTGACTGTCCTTCTTCTATTCTCCCCACTAACATCTGGAGTTCAAAGTGTGATCCGTCACCAGAAATTTGGGTGTTATTTAGGAAACCTAAAACAAAATGGCTTTGAATATAAGCGGCCTGGTAGCTCTGGTTATATTTTATGTCATGACTTTGGCTATTGGAGTTTGGGCATCCAGGAAAGGCAGGAAGGAAAAGAATATGAAGCCCAGTGAAGTTGCAATAGTGGGAGGAAGAAATGTTAACTTTTGTATTGGATTGTTCACAGCAACCGGTAAGTACAAACATTTATTTATACTTTTCTATCCTGTAGGGCACAACGGAAAACATGAAACAATCACAGTGTGAGATTAAAAGCATATTAAAAGCAAGCAGACACCATCACTATTTTAGCCAATCTCTTACCTGCTTTTGTAATTATTTTATTGTGAGTCACCCTGAGACCTTCAGGTATAGGATGGGATAGAATAATTTTATTTATTTATTTGTATTTCTATCCTGCCCTATACCCAAAGGTCTCAGGGCATGTTACAATATTATATTAATCTTAGACAGGTCCCTGCCCTCAGGCTTACAATCTGAAGAGACAAGAGTTACAAAAGGAAAATGGTGTGGGAGGGAACAGGGACATTCTGGCAGCAACAGTGTCCTTGCAATGGTAAAATATTTTCTTTTTCTCCTCCATTCCCCACAGGTGAGATGATCCCTTCATAGCCTTGGTGACGGTTGGGAGGGAGGGGTCAATGCTGGGAGCTTGATGGAAGGTGCTTCCGTTTTGGGGCAAGGGTGCTTCTGTTTATGAAAGGGAACAGGGCCTATTTCATACAGACTCCTTATTTCTTGTCAATCGCCCTTGGGAGCTTTGCAAACTCTCCCAAACATGCTGCGATGAGCCACAGGAAGGTGAATCCAGTTAGGCAGCCAGTGGGAATGTCTCAATATAACAATGTATGCAAGGTCTACTGGATATTAAGAATAAGACATGCCCCCACCCCATTCCGCTACTGCAAGATAGGGGTGTACACGGAGCCATTTCTCCACATTCTATTTGAGTGGAATAGAATGTGGAAAAATTCAGCTCTGGCCAAATATCCCCCTCCCCCCGCCCACAGATGTGGGGGTATTTGTATCTGAGCACGGATACTTATAGTGCTCCACACCTAATCAACTTCATTGGGCAGAGTGGCACATCGCCCTGGCCAGCCATGCGACCACCACATCAGACCAGAGGTTCTAAAAAGGTAAGGGATTGTGTGGTGAGGGGAGGGCGCAACCCCCCTGGTGGCAGGCTGGCACAGCCCGATTTGGGGCACACCAGCTGCCAGTGCACTGGAGCGAGACCTGGCCAGGTGTTCTGTGCAGGCACGCACCACTGACCAATCACAGGCCGTGGCGCATGCAGGTGCAGGACACTGCAGACCGAACTAGCAAGCCTCACCCCCAGGCTTGCTTGTCTGGTCTCCAGCGACAAGCCGGTAAGATGCACACAGATGCGTGTGCAAGGAGGCGCGTGGCCCTGGGTGGGGGTGGGCCCAGGGGGCCCCCACGGGGCACAGCTGCCTCGATCAAGGAGACTGCACCCCATGGAGGCTGAACGCCGGCCGGACCCGAGCTGCCTGCCACTGGGCGGATTGTGACCCAATGGCAGCAGCGGGGAGCGGGGACTCCAGCTCGCGTGTCTGCCTTTTCTGGCTAGGATATGCGGAGATGGATTCCCCATTCGCACGTAGGCAGGTAAGAGATACATGGGAAAGCATCCTTACCTGCCTAGGTGTTAATGGGGAATCCATCCCCGCATATCCTAGCCTTACTGCACTACTGCCAAACAGTCTGAAGACTTGTTAGAACCCTAATAAGATAATTCCTTCCAGGCTTGCTTGAAGTAGGACTTCTCTGTTTAGGAAGACTCACAACTGCCTTGAAATCTTCAAGGTTTCTTGTGTTCAGAATTGAAAGGTTAATTACCTCCGCTCCCTTGCCTCCATTAAATTGTCCATAGTACAACACAGCCCAGTTTGCAGATTTCCGTTGGCAGTTTAATTTGATTTCTGTGCTTCTAATTAATTTAGAAATAATTTCCTGATGTTCCTTCTGAGCTAAGTGGGAAGATAGCCAGAGAGAGGAGCTGGAGATATGCAGAGAGAGGCAGAGAGGAACAGTGAGGAACAGAGCAAAACATTTTTTAATGTCAAATGACATTAAAAAGGGGTCAGATCCTGACAGGATCCATGGGTAAAACATGAACAGCCTAATAATGCAAAACAAGGACATAACAACATAACAACATCTAGTCCAGCATCCTGCCTCACACAGTGGTCCAGAAATCGCTTACGGGCATCTCAAGGGGAAGACAAAGGCAAAACGTTCACCTGTTCTTGAATCTTTGCAAATGGCCCTTGGAGGCATCCTGGAGGCAATTCATTGGCATCCTTTTTTTTTTTTTTTTTTTGCATAACTAAGGCTGAGTTCCCATTGCCACTTTAAAGTGGTTTAATAATGATTTGGATCCTCTACCTCCAATCAGTTTCAGGGGTATTTTGAGGATTATTTGGCTTAAAAATGGAATAAACAAACACCTGTTTTTTCAGGTGTTTTTTTTCCCGTTTTTGCTTTTAAAACTCTTCTTCCTTATTGCTGTAGGAATGTTACAGCAGTATTTGGGCAAATATGTCATGAAATGGGTGGGATTTCACCCGGCAGGACAGCCCCTTGTCAGTTAAAATGCCAGGTTTCCCCTCTATAGCAGACAGTTTCATTGTAACAATTCACCCATGTCACACCTTATAACAATGTTTCCTTTCCCACCCACGCTTCCCCTCACGCACATGCAAGCCTAAAGATCAAGGAAAGAGGCAGGGAGGATTCTTGCCCTTCACAAGTGATCCTGTGCAATTCTGCATGTTTCCGTCCTTCCTTGATCTTTTAAAGGGGAAAGGGGGGAAGCTGCAGGAACTGGGAGAAGCAAGGAACTGGGAGCCCTCAGTCCATCCCATCCTCTTATTTGTCTACCCTCTGACAGGTTTCTCGACTGGAGTAGGCTCTGTGTGTGTGTGTGTGTGTGTGTGTGAGTGTGTGTAAATCGAGGGGGCTCGATCGCCAGCTTTTTGATCTCCTAGGTGTTTTTTGAAGAAAGGAAGGAGGCTCAAGAGGGAGGGGCAGCTGGGATTTCCCACCCTTGGCCACATCATCAGATCAAACCCAATGGGGAGAGAGGGTGGGCAAAGGGTGGGGAGAAAGAAGATTTGCTTTCCCCAATGGTTTTTTTGGAAGGGATTTTAATCCTTTTCCCATGGGGACACATTTCTGGGTTGGCTGCAGTTGCCAGATGCTCGTTTGCTTCATTTTAAAGCGCTTTAAATAGTGTTGTAAATAGCCTTGTAAATAGATTTTTATTCCACGAGTGGGAACAAGGCTTAAGAAACTACTAATAGCCAGTTTGGTCTTGTGGCTAGAGTGCTGGACTCATATATCGGGGTCACCGGGTTTCATTCTGCTCTCCTCCATGAAGCTAGCTGGGTGACCTTGGGCTAGTCACTAGCGATGTGCAAGAATGCAAATTTCGGCATTTGATTTGATTCAAATATCCAAAGACTGGAATCAATTTACATGTTTAAAATACGGATGTATTCACATTTGATTCGATTTGAATAGATTTGTATATATTTGATTTGAATACATTTGTATCTATTTGTACGAATATTCAACACGCATTTGAAGATACAAATGTTGATATATGTGTGTGTCTGTATGCATCCATATGCATTTGTATGGACCCCATTTTTATCCCGTATGCATCCCATTTTCGTCCCGTACGTATCTGTGCACATGCGTACGGATACAAATAAGATGCATACAGATACGTATGTAATGCATATGGATATGTACACATATGAAAGTCCGAATAATTTGTACGAATGTTTTGAAATTTCAAAATTTGTTCAAATGTTAAAAAACTAATCTATAGACTTTTGATTTGCATTGAATGTCTGAATTCGAATTAATTCAATCAAATTTTGAATGTTTCAAATATTTTTGCACCTCCCTGCCAGTCATAGCTCTTTTTCTGAGCTATCACAGCCCCATTTACCTCACAGTGAGTCTGTTAAGGGAAGAACAACAAAAGGTTTGTCAGCTGTCTTTAGCCACCCTAAATGAGTGAGAAAAACAGGGTATAAAAGGTAACTCTTCTTTATCCCCTGGGCAGGTAGGAGAAGCAGCAGGCAACAGTTTTTAATGAAGAAGAGACAAAAGGCAACAGAACCAGTCCTTCTACTGTGTTTTTCGGCTGAGCTGTGAACCGTGGTGACTGCTCAGCTAGGCCTCTTGTGGACACCATCTCTTTAACACCCATTAATCCTTTTTGCCTCATTCTCCTGCTTCCTTTCAGCAACCTGGGTTGGAGGAGCATATATCAATGGCACAGCTGAAATTGTCTATCTTCCTTCAAGAGGACTTCTGTGGGTTCAGGCTCCGGCAGGATTTGCTTTGTCCCTCCTTGTTGGTAAAGATTTTTGGACACTCAAATAGATAATACTTCACTGTGTCTCGTTTTCTTTTTAAAAAGAGGACATCACGTTTATGTCCTACCTTTCCCTCAAAAAGCTCAAAGTAGAAAACATTAAGTTCCTATCCTTCCAGCTTTGATAACCCAAGGCCTATTCACACTTAGACCTCTAGCATATAATTAGGACAGCTCTGGGACAGAGCATTCGCTCTCTGGGAAGGCTGCTTCCACCCAGAAGCATGCTGGCCTGTCCCAGAGCTGTCCTAATTGTGGGCAGGATGTTGAGCATGAAATCATGCCCCACGCCCAGCCCAACATTAGTCCCAGGCATCCCAAAGCTGTCCAGCAGGGAGAGCATTCACACTCTCCCTGCTGGACAGCTCAGGAGTCCCATCCCAGGCTGCTGCCATGGGGCGCTATCAGCCCCACTGGTCAGCAGCCCCACTTCAGGGGCAGGACTAGACAGGGCTGAGGTGTCTTGGGGTCCTGCCATTCAGGCCTGCGGCAGCCAGCAAAAACTTCCTGGGTGCCCACCCACTTACCTCAGCTTCCCACCCCCCACTTACCTTATCAGACCACTTATCAGACTCGGTCCGAAGGGTCCCTGCTGCTTGCTGGTCTGCCAAGACGTTCCCAGAACCAGGCTACCAGCCAGCAGGCTGATAGCAGCCAATGGCAGCAGCCCAGAGTGGGCCATCCAGCCCCCACAGCTGCCTTTCCGGACTGGTACACATAGGGGATGGATAAACCATTCACAAATTGGCCAGTAAGGGATTCATTGAGAACTAGATCATTATAGGTCATCCCCAGGCCATCCACGCCTTAGGCCTCATCGGTCACACCTTTCTCTGAGATTGACCCGAGCCTCCTTTTGGCTCTCCACCCCTTCCTGTGTCAAATCTATCTTCTTTCTGATTGGATGCCATTCTGTCACTCAAGGGAGGTGAGGATGTATGTTTGCACAGTTCAACCTCCTTTAGCCTGTCTTCCCACTCACACTTGAGGAAGCAAAGATGACCTGGAATGCCAGGACAGGCTGAGTCCTCCCCAGTCCTGTAAAAATGAGGACTACAGTTAAGACAGTCTAACGGGGTTGGGCCAGCTTGGAAAACGAATTAAATTTAAATAATGTGAGTATCATGACCTGAAGACGACACTTGTGTTTGTTGTAATAAAGGCATGACAAACAGGGCTAAAAACAAAATCCAAAGGGGCAGATAGAGAGTGAGTATATTATGAACTCTACATGCTGCAGTCACCAATGAAGTTGTGATGTGATTGGTTTCTAACAGGTGGGCTCTTCTTTGTCCAACCGATGAGGTCAAGGAATTATGTGACAATGATGGATCCCATCCAAGAAGCCTATGGGAATGTGATGGGAAGCCTTCTCTTCATTCCACCCTTGATAGCCGACATATTCTGGTTTGCAGCTATCCTTGCATCCTTGGGTAAAGAAACCTCCTTCTCATTGCCTTTCCGCTTTAGCCCATGACTGGAGCGTGCGGGCCTTCCAAGCTCAGACAAAACTGGCTAGGAACATCCTAAATGTTGAAGGAATTTAAATACGGACCCCTTCCCACATTCAATACAAATTTCAAATAGCCTAGGGGTACTGTTTTAAATTGATGTTGATTCCATTTTGCTTTTATTATTTCTTTTCCATTGTTTTGTTATATACATATTGTATTTTGTGGTGGTGCCCTGTGAGCGATCGGACACAGGCCCGGATGGAAGTAAGTTTCCGGATGCGTGGGGGTTAGGCTGAAGTGTACTACCATTCCCACGTGTGAACGCTAGTACCCATTAATCTGTTCTGCACGTTTCCTGTCCCACTATAAAAAGGTCCTATCTTCTGATGGTTGCTTTTCAAGCTGCCCAAAAAACTTCAGACACTGGCCATCTAGATAAATTTAGTAAATAAATTATTATCAGTAAATTTTACCAGGAATGTCCGGCCTGAATTTTGTGAGTGACTGATTGATGTCTGGTGCTGAAAGCAGCTTTAATTGGGGCTCATCGCTACATGGTTTTCCTCTCCATTGTGGATTATCATACAAATGAGAAAACAGAGAGCCTGGTTGCAGAAGTGATTGTTTATTATTTATTTAAAACGTTTGTATGCTGCTCTTCATTAGGAAAATCTTGAAACAGTTTAGTCCTAAATAGTTAAGTTTTTAAAAAGTCAATAGTTTACAAAAGCAATCGCCATAGCAATGGCCCGGCATACAGCGGAAGTTGCTGCAGCCATTGCTATGGTGGAGTGGACATCTAAGATGCCCTGTCTGCACTTGAGGGTCTCTAAGTAAGTTGGGGCTGGGGCTGGACTTTGTGGTGTGAACACCTGCCACGGTCCCTGAACTTAATTTCAGTGGGATACCATCTGATTTTAAAGATTTCCGGCTGTTTATGTTACTGTGAATTTACTTAATGCTGGTTGGAGAACACTCACTGCACAGCATCAAGTAAATTCAAAGCTTCCCGGACAGGATGGCAAGAATTGTCCACGCGAACAGGGATGGCAGCTCAACTGCGATTGGCTGCCTCGTGCCATGTGACATGTGCGCCAACACAAACTCCCACAGCTTCCTCCTCAGAAGCTACAGGGGGCTGCTGGAGTCTGGACGCCGGATTCCTGCTTCATAGCAGGTAAGCTGCAAATGTTTTAATAACTGCGGGTTTAATCTGCTAATCTGGAAGGGGCCTAAATCCTCCTTTGAATTCCTTTTCCTAGGAGCAACCATGAAGGTCATTTTGGATATCAAAGGTTATCTAGCCATCATTGTCTCTGCTTGCATAGTTATACTCTACACCTTGCTAGGAGGTCTCTACTCTGTTGCATATACAGATGTGATTCAAATGCTCTTCATAACTGTCAGCCTGGTAAGATGCATTTCTGTTGTCCTATTATTCTCTCGGAAATGTTGGAGTCATCAAAGAGAGAGAGCCAAGTTTTCCACAGGGTTAGCGCCGCAGGGTTCTGAAGGGTAGATTTTCCACCATCAGGACCCGCTAGTGTTTCTGTTGTAGAATAATCTGTACAGAGTAGAAGTGAGCTCTGTCACAAATCACATTTGGACCTCCGTATCCATGGGGGAGATATTCCAGGTCCTACTGCGGCTGCTACAAACCCCTGGATATTTCAAAAACAGAGAAATGGCATTCTGTTTTCGATAATTCCTGTGAAATCCCGTGAGATTTCACAGGAATCATGGGAAATTTCACATCATTTCCCACAATTTCCTGACTATCCCCAGAAGGCGGGCAGGGAGGAGGAGAGGGTGATCTAGTCACCGTGGAAAAGTGTCACCGCGGTAATCAGATCAGCGGATACAGAGGTCCAACTGTACACCGAATATCCTCTGCTTGTATGAATTGCTACTCCTTCCCCACAGTAAAGGCGATTCTCCACTGGCCACCATCCTGAATTAGCAAGCATTCTAAGAGCCTCCCTTCTGTACACTGGTATGTCTAAGGAAGGCCTCACCTGAGATGTCTGTCTTAATTTCATTGGCAGGGACCCATTCATCCCAGCTGCACCCCTGTTCTCAGCCAATTCCACAAAGGTCAGCTGATAATGAGGCCTGTTCTGTGCCAGCAGCTCGTCCTTCCAGCTCTTTGCCCTGCCAGCTCTTTGTTCCAGCTGCATTCTCTCCCTCCTGGATGTTTGCTTGCTTTCGAAATATTTCCAAAGCGAGCAAATGAGTGAATAGGTGGAGGGTTAAAGTGAGCAGCCGCCAGGTGGATGAGCAAAGCAGCTGGGAGGAAGGACCTGGCGGGATGAACAATTGGTTCAGAGCAGTCCTCGCTATCAACAAAATTGATTTCTTACAGGAACTATTGCTCCCAAGCAATGAGTTGTAGGCTGAGAAGCTTTTGGGTTTCCTGGAAAATACCTTTGGATGGTTGGATGAAGGTATCATTTCACATTCCAGAATTTTCAGTGTGAAGAAGTTTGCAGGCTTGCAAAGGAAAACAACAATTCTAGAATCAGTTCCTGCTTAGTAGGCCAAGCATAAAGAGTGGTCCATATCAGCATATTATTTGATGCCTTCTCAGTTGTGGAATTTCCTACCGGAGGAGCTATAGCTGTTTCTCCTGCTGCCTTTTAGAGCCTTTCTGCACTAAACTATGCAGATCTGGATCTGTGGATCTATATCAGGCAGGGTTGGTCTGTTCTGGATCAGCTCCCATCCCTGCCCTGAAGCCCCTGGGAAACAAGACAGACTACTGAAATGCCCCCCCCCTCTCATTATTGAATTCCACCAGTATTCCAGATCTAAAATGGATCAGGAGGTCATTTTGGGCCTGCTGATCAAGCATACACCTGTCACATCCAAATGGAGCATATCAGGGTCAGCCTGGGGACAGGAGAAACCTCAAAAGCAACCAAGATCTGGGACACAAGCGCAGAAAATCCCTCAGAAGAAAGTTGAAGGCATCATACAGGCTTTGAACACCAGAAATGATCAGCTAGTAGGATATAGTATTGCTCTTATTGATTTTTTTGGGGGGGGAGTTCCGGTATAGCATTTAGCTGTATTTTGTTCTTTCACCTCTGTTTTTGTTCTTTAAAATGTTTATTTTGTTCGAATGCCCCACCAGGCTCTGTCAAGAGAAATAGCAGCAGGAGTGAAGTGGTGCTGGTGATGAACATAACCAGAAGCTCCTCCCACTGACAAAAGTTCACCAACCAGCTTTCAGCAGGGGGTGGGCTTCCTGTTGCTCTGAACCATGCTGGGCACCACTGAAGAGCAGTAAACAAATATCCAAACATCAACAGTAATTCTGATACATCATCATTCTCTGCACTGAGATCTATAATCTTTCACACTTCCCTTTCTGTCCACTGGATGGGAAAGGAGCGTGATTAACCAATGTTGACTAGCGCTGGCACTTGGAGTGCTAGTCAACTTCCATCATTCCCTCCCCCCGCAATCGAATGCTTACCTTATTCAATCCGGGGCCGAACCCTCCTCTGGGAGCTGCCATTTTGGCTGTGGTGCCCTCTGCGACCGCACGTGCATCTGTGCCGTCGCCTTGATGACATGGACACTCTGCACATGCTGTCACGTCTATGGTCGTTTGAGGTGCCAGCGCACTTGCGCAGCACCTCAAATGACCCTGGAGTGCCAGAAGAAGAGCGAGTCGTCGCTGCCCGGACACTTAAGATAAGTCTCTGGTTAACGTTGGTTAGCATGTTGGGCAGAGGTTCACTAATTATGCGCTAGAGGCCATAGTGTGAATTGGCCTTTGGACTGTTCCCAGCCCACATTTCTAGTGGTAATCTATCTTCACCATCAAACCCACATGAAGCAATCATGTCTAAGTTAAAGGCAGAGTCAACAACTGGTCCTTCCTAAATATTTGCACAGAAGCTAAAACAGAGTGCAAGTCTGTACAATAATTTGAATGCCAAAATACAAGGTTTTTGTATTCTTGAGATTCTTCTGACGCTTCTGGTTTTTCTTTGCTTTGCCACAAGTGGACTTGTATCCCTTTTGCCATCATGAACCCTGCGACAGAAAGCATTTCTTACACTGCTGCACATGAATCATTTCAACCCCCGTGGACTGGAAAAATAGAAGCTCAATATGTTGGAAGATGGCTGGACGATTTCTTATATTTGGTAAGAGCTTTTCTTGACGGGAGAGGATGGAAATTTGGTGCCTGATGTGCCATTCTCTTGGATTTCTTACAGAAGAACAGAGGAACTGTTTTAGCAACAGTTGAGGAAAACTGCATTTGGACAAATAAAATGGGATATTGTAAGCTACAGGTGTTGGTGGAATATCCGTTACTATTAGCTGGATTAAGGGAAGTACCCATTCCCTAGATTCGGATCTTCTTAGATCTGGATTAAAGGAGTGAGGTGGAAAACACACCATGGCCTTTCCAGAAGGATACTATGGGCAATGGTATCAAAAGCTGCCAAGAGATCTAGGAGAAACAAAAGAGAGACACTTCTCTTGTCTTCCTCCCAGAGAAGGTCATTGACCAAAGGAACCAAGGTGGTTTAATTGCCTTAACAGGGCCCGAAGTCAGAGTGAAACGAGTCTCCATAATGAGCTTCTGTCATGTGTACTTGCAGTGGTGCAGACACAACCCATTCCAGAACCTTGCCCTGGAAGGGTATATTGGCCACTGGGCAGTAGTTGTTTAGCCCATCTGGTAGCACCTCCTGAGGAAGGATACTGGGGAGGTGCAAAACCAACAATAGTTTTGGCATTATTTTTCCAATAGCTTGTTATTTTCCCGGGCATGTTTAAGGCAGGACTCCATTTATCTGGTGAAACAATTTCTGTGGAGGCATACAGGAAAGACACCTACAAACACCACTAAAAATAGACACCTCCTCCATCTCCACTTCCACCTGAAGAGGTTTCTTTTCAGCAGCAGCCAGCAGCAACTCCACTCAGGGTGAAACTGTACCCCACAACAGTGACACTTTGGTCCATGATAGCATCTGAAAATGGGGTGGCACAATCTGCTGCCACTGCAAATGGAGATAAGGCAACAGCGGGCATTTCTTGGGCAAAAGTGGATGCCTCCAATGGTACGTGGAGACGCAGCTTAAGATTCTACTCTTTTCTCAGGTCCTTGGAGGTATCCCATGGCAAACCTACTTCCAGCGAGTTCTATCAGCTTCTTCTCCAAAGGAAGCCAGACTGATTTCTTACCTTTCTGGAGTGGGATGCTTTATCATGGCCATTCCCTCTGTGCTCATTGGAGCAGTTGCAGCTTCTACAGGTAAAACAGCCTTTGCGAGAAGTCAAGTGGGTTCACCTTGTTCCGGAACTGCACGGCAGCCATCTTTGCACATGGGCTCGGGAACACCTTTGCCTTCATTTCACTGCACTTTGTTGGCACGGATGCCAAACACCAAATCAGGTTTTAATGATTTCTACAGTGTCAGGAACATGCAGTGCAGGGCTGACGCTGAAATAGCTTATAGCTTTTCCTTTTGTTTTGTTTTTTTAATTCTAGCAAGGTGAAACACTTTGCAGGCCGCGTTCCTCACACCACTGTAACTTTGCACATCCATTAGCTGTGATATCAGTTGTGTCCTACCTTGCTCTGTTTACATTCGCTAGACTTCTCTCTTCCTCTGAAACCATTCAAAGCCGGATTCAGATGAGTGACTGCTGTTTGCACACCTGCTGCTGATTCCAGCTAAGCAAACATCACAACTGGGGAACCCTCATTCCCAAGCTCTGGTGTGTCTGTCTGGGCCTGTTTTATCAGACACATGGGCCCTGGTCACACAAGTCTAAGACAGGACAGCCTATTCATTAAGTCGAACTGAGGTCATACCAGCTGTGTTCACACCTGGATCTTTATAAGTTATCCTCAGGCCGTCCCTGCCTTGGCCTGCATTGCCCACCCATTTCTCCGTGATTGATTTGAGTCTTGTACACAGAACTCTTAGCTCTCCACCCCTTTTGCTGCATCAAATGTATCAATTCAGGCTTCCTCATTTCCCTGTGCTTGGCATGGGGAAACTACCTTTCTCCATTCTTCACCAAATTCCCCTTTCAGTTTGAGCCAGTTTGGTCTAGTGGTTAGGGAGCCGAACTCTTATCTGGGAATACCAGGTTTGATTCCACCCTTCCCCATGAAGCCAGCTAGGTGACCTTGGGCTAGTCACAGCTCTCTTCTGAGCTCTCACAGCCCCACCTACCTCACAGGGTGTTGGGGGGAGAAAAATAGAAAAGCTTTGTCAGCCACTTTGAGTACCCTTAAATGGACGAGAAAAGCGGGGTAGAAAAAGCCAACTCTTCTTCTTCTTCTCTTCTTCCTGTGCGGTCAATGATTGGATGGAGTCCCCTCCTTCAAACATTGACTTCATGAGGCGGAAGTAAAATTCTACCCTCCGTATTTCTGTGCTGCGACATCAGAACATGGATTCCCTTGGGAGCATTACTGGTCATTCACTATTTGTTCTGTGACGCCCATGGGGTTGGTGAGACTTAGCGGGAGTGAGATGTTTAGAATTAATGAATGTGTAATGAACACAAAACTGTCTACACCAGTTAATGTGGGGTCAAAGTGTTATAAACTGAGCGGTATAGAGGTAAGTGGAGAGAGATTTCTCCCCAGCAACAGTGGGAGGGGGGAATGGAACTCCTGGGAGGAGCCGACCAATCGGGTGGAGGCTAGCGGAGACAGAGCGTATATAAACAAGAGCAGAAAAACCGTTGGTTGTTCTGTATCTGGGGCTTGACTTAGAAAGGGGTTAGACAGTGCAGATCCGGGTCCTGAGGGGAGTCTAGAATAGAGATTGATTAGGGTCCTGAGTTAGGAAAATAAGTAATATGAACGGCTGGTGTTGAACTTGATGCAGCTTAAGAGTTGTAAACCAATAAAGTTACTTTTGTTTCTAAGACACTCTGCTTGAGGCCTGATTCCTGGCACAGACGCTCAAGGGAGGGGGAAGTGTTGGCATGGAAATATAATGGCAACAGTGTAACCTAAGTGTTGGAGCTCAGCTCAGAAGAAGAAAAAGGCCTAGAAACCTACTATTTAAAAGAGGATTTGAAGTCTGTGGCCTTAGTGGCCAGACTGAAGTGAGCTAGACGCCCGGCTGGAGCTTAATATTTGGTGGCCGCCGGCCATGGGCGTCACATGTTCCTTCTCCTCCTCCAGCCTGTAACCATGCAAGCACAACTTCAGTTCCACATCTACCACTACTTTGCACTTCCAAAGCAGTGTGCAATGGGGGCATTGCTTTCTCTCAAGCAGTGAAAAGGTGAGAGTATGTGGGAATCAGAATCCATTCTAGTGTTAGCTAGTGGTCAGCAAGTGGATTCCAACTCACCTTCCCCTGAGACATCCAGTGTCTTCTGCCAAGACATTGTTGTGTTCCACAATGAAGTTGTGTGTTGCCAATGGCAAACTTGATGTGATGCAGATCACTGTGGGTATAAAGAGACTGCTCCCCAAAACAGGTGCAGCTGCGGCATACCCCAACCACTATGCATCCTCTCCCCCTGGCCATTCTTGAAGAAGATAGATCTTGCTCTTTCATTTCTGCACTCTAGCTAGCCTGTTCCATTAGATGCAATAATACTGAAGATTCTTTGTTTCTCTGTTCATGCCTAGCTTGTTTTGGGACCTGGGCAACTCTTCTAATATAATGTGTCTTCTGCATTGCTCTTCTCAGATTGGAATCAGACGGACTATGGCCTCCCTACTCCCTATGACAGAGGGGAATCGGCCCTCATACTCCCATTAGTCCTTCGCTATCTCTGCCCAACGCATATCTCCATTGGTGGTCTGGGGGCCATTGCAGCTGCGGTCATGTCTTCTGGGGATTCTGCCCTTCTCTCTGCAAGCTCCATGTTTGCTCACAACGTCTACAGAAAAGTTCTTAGGAAAAAGGTGAGCTGTTACATTATGATGGCTCATAATGCCAGTGAGGCCAACTGAAGAGAAAGGAGGGTATATATACACATGGTCTGTAGATTATCTGTTTTATGTTTTTCATGTGTCTGGGATTAGGGGTATGCACAAATGGGATTTGATTTGATTCAGATTGAATATCTGAAAATTTGAATTGATTCGAGTGTTTAAAATTTGAATGTGTTCACATTCCATTCGAATCAAATACATTTGAATCTATTTGTGTGAATATTCAATTCGTATTTGAAGATCCGAATGTTGGCAACACTTGAATGTGCCCATACACATCCGTACGCATCTCGTTTTTATTCCGTATGCATCCCATTTTCGTCCCATACGTATCTGTACAATGTGTATGGATAAGAATAAGGTGCGTGCGGATATGTATGTAATGCGTACGTAACCGTACATATACGAATTTCCAAATAATTCATACGAATGATTCAAAAGATTCAAAAATTCGTTCAAACGTTAAAGTCGAATGTATAGACATTCGATTCAAATTTGAATGTCCAAATTTGATTGAATTTGATCGAATTTCAAATGTTTCGAATATTCGTGCGCATCCCTACTTGGGATACCTGAATGACCCAAGGAGGAAGGCAGGTACATCCTATCCTAAATGGACTGATAAAACATGTCAGAAAAGTAGGGAGGATGAACTGCTTGGAAGGCAACTCTTTCTGAACTGGTGTCGGTCAACAGAGAGCATTTCAGTGCTCCAGGGCCTTCTATGGCAGTGGTTCTCAACCTGGGGGTTGGGACCCCTTTGGGGGTCAAATTACCCTTTCAGAGGGGTTGCAACGAGTCTACCACTGCCCTTCCCTCCCACCTCCCAGCTGCTCTGCCCCTGTGGTTGGGGGTCTCCACAACATGAGGAACTCCATTAAGGGGTCGCGGCATTAGCAAGGTTGAGAACCGCTGTTCTATGCGTAGGAGAGCCCAGCCTGCAGGGTGACTGATGCTGCTCTCTCCTCTACCACAGTATTCCCTACCCACAATTCCCACCCCAGGTACAATCCAGAAAGGAGAGAGAAGTGGAGCAATCTTTTCTGCTTCTCTGTTGCCAGAGTTCCAAATGTCCTGATCCTGTCGTTTGCCCTTTCTCTCGCTCTCTGCACAGGTCTACAATCCATAAGAACTTAAGAAAAGTTTGGTCCTATCACCGGTGTAGCAACCTTACCATGGCAACCCATTACAAAGTATAACAACTCTGATTTATTATTATCACGTTTATCCTCCTCCTCCTCCTCATTATTATTTGAGATTATTTTAATGGGAAGTGGATATACAATATCATATATAAATAATATATATATTAAATAAATCAATTTTTTTAAAAAAAAGGATCATGGAAAGATTTATGCTTAGAATAACTAGAAAAGTCAGGAATTCAATCAATCAATCAATCAATCAATCAATTAATCGATCACACTAAAGACAAGTGGAGAAGGAGCTAAATTTCACAAGGGGAAAATCAGCTCCTGACTTATATTGGTAAACTGGGCCCATTCCATTCCCATAAACTCCCTCTGGCTTCTTCCAATGGTGTGTAGTATTTACATGACAAGTTTTTGTGTCGTGTACATAGTTTATGCAAACTAAGCCCCAATGTTTCTCTCTGCCTCTGTCTCTCTGCCTCTTCTTTCTTTATAGGCGACAGAAAATGATGTATTGTGGGCCATGAGGATATCCATGGTAGCCTTTGGGACAGTAGCATCAGCTCTGGCCTTTTATGCTCATTCCATTTATGACCTGTGGTTTCTTGGAGGAGAGTTAGTGTATGCTCTCCTTTTCCCCCAGCTGTGCTGCGTCCTCTTCATTCCTGGCACCAACCTTTATGGTTCAGCGGCTGGATTTTTCTTCGGACTTCTGCTACGCCTACTAGCTGGGGAGCCATCTCTGAAGATTCCTCCAGTTATCCATTACCCGGGATGCTCTCTCGTGGATGGGGTTTACGTTCAGTTGTTTCCATTTAAGATAGTCACAGTGCTGCTCACGCTTTTGACTATTGTTTTTGTTTCATATCTGGCTGCCTTCTTGTTCAAAGCAAACATCCTAAAACCTGAATGGGATATTTGTAAAGCACTACAAAATCAGGGAGCCTCACTTCCTTGCCTCCAAGTCCAGAGAAAGATAGATGCAGAAGACTGAGACTATTACAACTGTGTTTTTATAATTTTGTCTGGCCATTATCTTGGGTGCATTTTGAAATTTTGATTGATAGTCACAATGAGCAGGGCCTTTCCTGTCCTGGCACCACAACTTCAAGAATTCCCATTGATTCACATCTTAAGCCCCTCAAACCCTATGAAGCTGTTCTTTCCACTGCCTAGGCTGTGTGAATGTCTTCCTCTTTCCTTCTTCTGTTGAACAGAGTGCCTGGATAGACTGTGTTTGTATTTAATGTATTTAATCTAAGATCGTTGTTTTCACATAAAGTTTTATTACAGCCCATTGGCCCTTACATGTATTCAAAGTATAACATTTATAAAATCCTGCCGTGGTACACATCAAATTCTAACTTCTCCCCATGCCTCAGAGCATCCCCATGCAAAGTGTCTAATCCAGGCTACATGTGGGACAAATCACACAAATCTCCAGCAAAAAAAAAAAACCTTTCCAACTGTTCTTGCTGCAAATTAGGTGCTAATCACCCATTATCCTGGGGGCATGGGGACACTCACGGGTTATTGGGGGCGGAGATTGGCAATTGCAGCATTAGTGGGCGGGGTTTCACCTGTGCTTGCTGTTCTGCCATGCTCACTGCGATTGCAACTGCTTGGGGGATTTCTTCAAAGCAATTAGGCTGAAAGAGAAGGGATGAGGGTGTCAAATGGCTCTCATTTGCCCGGCGAGTGTCTCTCCGGCTACAAGCATGACACCCCACTTCCCTGATCACTGGATCGGCGAGGCATGTGTAGGTAAAGGGCTTGATTTAGCACATGAGCGCTGCTTCACCTTAACGGGAGAAGCACCCGTGGCTTCCCTGAACTATGATGAGGAAGATCAGAAGAAGCTCACTGTCAGATGGAGGGTTGCTCCTCTGCTAAACTGATTCAAGCACTGAGCCACGGCTTCAAGCAGTGAACCGCTTTCCCTTCCTATTATGACCCCCTTTTATCTTTTTTTTATCTCATCTATGGTGTGTGTGGTGTTTTTGGAGGTGCAACCGGGAGGGGTTTCCCCTGTCAGGGGAGAGGGGGGTGGAGAAAAAAGGATGCCGTTTCCGGATGCAGAGTTTACCGTGGTTTTCATGGGGACAGGCAGATTCGGCTTGAACCTGCATTCTCAACTGAATGGGGACGTGTTAATTCGAACTACAATGTGCATTGGGGATGACTCGATTCAATGCCGCAATAAACGGAGCCCATGGGGATGCAGCCTTAGATAAAACCAGAGGAAGGGCTGTGGGCTGAGTATATAACCCACCGAGACAGGAAATCTTTCTCTCTTTTCTCTTGACCCCTTGAAGGGAAGCTTCTTTATCATGAAAAAGAGCACAAAAGATGGAAAATTAGAGATCAAGAGCAATTTCACACTGGCTGGCATACCAAACCAGCAAGTGTCCTAGAATTCTCCTTTCTGCACACTGGGGTCTAAGGTCCCTTCCAGAGTAGCGAACAAACATCTGCAGTTAGTAGAAAAATCGCAGCTTGCCTGGTTGCGAAGTCCCAACGCGTTGTCCCCACTTGAAACAGAGGCCCACAGCTTCCTCCTCGACAGCTGCGAGACTTCTATGGTGCACGGGGTGAGGCGCGCATCATGTGGGATCGGGTAGCCAATGGGAGCTGAGCTTCAGGCCCAGCTCTCATTGGCTGTTTTTCGCTGTCCTGTCAGGATGGCGGGAAACTCCAAAATTACCTGATACTCTGGAGCAAATGTTGATGGTTTCACAGCAGCTAATTCAAAGTAGCAGCAGCAGCATAATGCACTGCCACTATGAAGTATTGGGCGTCAGGTGTGATGCCCATGCACCGAATCTGCATCGGAATATGCAGTATCCCCCAGTCTGGACACACTCTAAATGGGGACCTGTCCTGTTTTGCCCTTTCAGGCCCCTCCCCTTAGACCACCCCAGGGGGTGGAGCCTTCCTTAGTCTACACTAGCATGCAGAAGGGGAGGCTTAATCTATTCCCCAGTCTCCAAAGTTACCAGCTGAGGCTATTTTAGCTGGATGCCCAGAAGCAGCCCAAGTCCAAAGCTGCTTCCAGGTTCCTTGGCCTCAGCTCCTTGTTTTCCCTCTGGACATGAATGGCTGGTGCAGTACACCAATTAATACCACTGCATAGACTGCTTGCAAGAATCTCAATGTTATTGCAAGCTGTGGTGCCATTTGTCCAGCACTTTGCCTGTAAATAAGCTCTTCCAAGTTACCCACACTGAAAACTCCAAGTCAGGTCAGAAGGTAAACAATATAAATCGCCACTATGCCTAAGATTTAATGCCCTTGTAATTTGCCTCCCAAGTGAGATAATAACAGCCAGCAAAGTGACATAAGCAATCTTACTTTCATATTATTTAACCTAGAAAATCCATGTTTGGGTTAGATCACGTGGATAGAAAATAATCACTTTGGGCCTGTTCACACTGTCCTTTTAGTGACCGCTGGTACACTCAGTAGTCAGGCCTGTCTATACTGTGGAGCTATGGCAGCTCACCAGAAGTTGCCACATGCTCCCACAGAGCCATATATCCCCTGGACACTGCACCCACACCCTCTTCTGGGTGCAGAGTGAGAAGTGGCTGTGGCAGCACAACTGCGGCTGTGGAGATATGTGCAGTGTTCAGATTGTCATCACAACATCCAAGTGTGTGCTGGATGTTGCCACAGACATTTCCCGGCAATTTGGCCCACCCTGCCCATTCACACTTCAAGTGCTGCTGGCCTGGTACAGGGCTTTTCCAGCACTTGAAGTGCAAATAGCCTCCACCGGGCTACTAACTTACCTGACTGATATGATACTATTATACCATACCAGTCACGTAAGTGCAAAAAGGCCCTCTACAGGTGGACTGGATTAAAACTTAGGTGTAGCTCCATCTGCACTGTGTCCCATTGCCCTCGATTGGGTCACCCTGGCCATTATCTAGCAGTGAGGTGCTGCTGAGGTGAGAGCAAGAGGAGGAGCAGTGGGGCGCCACAGCCCAAAAGGCCAGCGGTGGCCAAAATGGCAGATGGGCAAGGTGGCAGCGGCAGGTGGGCAAGCATCTGGGCAAGCAAGGCAGTGGAGGCAGTAAAGCCCAAAAGGGCAGGCAGGCAGGAGGGCAGGCAGTGATGGCCTAAAGGGATACTGAGTGTACCATTCCCAAAGGGAAAAATAAAGTGTTTTTTTTAATGTGTTTTTTTTTTCAATTTACTCCCATGAAAGTGCAGGAAGCCAATTTTCAATGTGGACAAACAGTTTTCAAACAGTTTTTGATACACAATCAAGTCCCAGTGGGAACAGGCCCTCCATGTTTAAAATGATGGTGTCTGTACTGGGAGGGAAGATATAACCACCTCAGCCAAGGCCAGGGCGAAGAGGTGTGTCTTCACCGCCTTCCTAAATAAATATAAAGATGGGGCGTGCTGCACCTTGAGGGGGTCTTGAAGTATCTGAAGAGGAAACGTCCCTATTCTCACTTGCACAAGATGGGAGGACTAGAAACAACAGTATGAAACTTCAAAGGAGTCAATACAGACTAGATATTAGGAAAAACTTCCTGACAGTGAGGGCAACCAATCAGTGGAATAGGTCGCCCGGGGAGGTGATTAGCTCTCCTTCACTGGAGATCTTCGAGTAGATACTGGGCCTATATCTGCCTGGGATGGTTTAGGAAATCCTGCATTGAGCAGGGGGTTGGACTCCATGACCCTAGAGGTCCCTTCCAACTCTATAATTCTGTGATCCGGCTCTTGGAGGAAGTCATCCTTTTTGGCATTTGTTGCTGGAATGGAGACATTTGGCCACCCTGCCTCTGAGCAAGCAGAGGTCACCCATTTTTATGCTGAATGGATGATGCTGAGACTAATATTGGCAAGTCTTACTGTCTGCTTAGGGACACATTGCTAGCTTGAATCATAATAAAAAGGCCTAAATGGAAGGGATCATATTTAAAGAAAGAAGAGGAGCCAAAGTCCTCGCCTTTGTGTGAAACATTTAAAAGCTCCAGGGCAGCAAATGACAGATAAGTGGTTTTTTGGCTTCTGCTAGACTTCTGCTTCATTTGTAAATGCCTTTTTGTTCTATTATTCATAACTTTAGATGACACTGTCTAAAATCAAATCGAGAACCACAAAGGACGTGTTCCCACATATGCGTCTCGGGATTATTCTGGTCTTGGGAATGGCCAAAACTCTGATCCGGGTCTGGTGCGGGTTGCATTTCGGCGTTCCCATTTTGGATTTGCACTAAACAGTGAGGTGGCGGCAGTGATGATGAGCCCATCTGGGGCAGCAGCAGAGGCAGGGGCAGGGGCAGGGGCAGGGGCAGGGGCAAGAGCAGTGCAGCGCTTCCAAGTTACAAGTCCGCTGATCTGCTTGTGCTCTCAGGCACAAGCAGATCAAGTTCTATCCGGCAACCCCCCCTGCTCCTGCCCCCACCGCTGCCGCTGCCATTTGCCGGCATGAGGAGCTGGAAGTGCCTCACTGCTCCTGCTGCCACAGCTGCTACCGCTGCCGCCGCCACCATTTGCTGGCACATGGAGCTAGAAGCACCACGCTTCTCCATCTCCTGTCCCCACCGCTGCCATTTGCCAGCACGAGAAAGGAGCTGGAAGCGCCATGCTGCTCCTGCTCCTGCTCCTGCCCCCATCACCACCGAAAAGTCTTGTTTAAACTGTTTCCCCCCCCCAGATTTCTGCAGGCTGGTGCTCAGAAAATCCGGGGTGGGGGGGATGGCTATGCAGTGGAGGCTGTGGCACGCACATGCGTGATGTACGCCAGACCTCCCACTGCAAGAAGCCTCCCAGCAGAGACCAGGGAAGGTGGTGAGCATGAGCGCGCGACCCCCGGTGGGGTGGGGGTGGGGTGTTGGCTGCGGCTTCCCTCTCACTTGAGAAGGCACCATTGTGCCCTCTTGGGCGAAGGGGAAGCTGGGGAACCCAGCTGCCGGCTTCACCGTGGAAGCTCCAAAGGAGCCAATGGCGAAAGCCAGTGGGCAGGCCTGGCTGTCAAACAGGGTGAGCATGCGCTGGCAATCTGGCTCTTTCCCCTGCTGCTGTGGAAGCATTCGCGTCCGAAACGGTTTCAGGGGAAAAGCCAGATGTAAGACCTGATTTTTCAGGTCTTACATCTGGGTAGGATTTCGGTGGCAAAACTGGTTTAAGAAACCGGTTTTGCACACCAACGTGCGGACGTGGCGTCCTCAAAGGGACCCTGATTCCGTTCCCTTTGCAGAAGCCGTGTCCTAATCCTTCCCTGAAGAGGCTCAAAATCCATTTTTAGAGCATGTGTGGAAAGGCCCTGGATTTACTAGATCCGGATTAGTTGAAGGACCCATTCCTTAAATCTGGATTATTTTAGATCCGGATTAAGGGAGGTAAGTCTAAAAAAAACCCCTAGGTTTTAATCCAGCTTCAGTCCATTTTCAGGGTGAGAGAACACATTAGCAAATTGAACAATCATTTTCTTTCCACTTTATCTAACGCAAAGGTAGATTTTCTGAAATCAGCTTGTTACTTTGCTAGTACGTTAACTCACTCTGAAAGTGGACTGGAGATGGATTAAAACTTAGGTCTATTGATGCACATATTTCCACAGAAATAGTAGCTTTGGGACTATAAAGACACTAGGATCAAACGTCAAACATGGGCTAGAGCCAGTTTTGGGTGCATTGAGATGGGATGAAAATAGTGCCATTATGGGGTAGCCTGATGTATCGTAAGCAACCCCACCATAGTCCCACCATTTTGTCCCTAAAAAGCACTGAAAACTATTGCTGGAAAACGCAGCACTGATAGCTGGATTCTTCATCATCGCAATGGTTCAGGATATCACCTCAAGGTGCTGGGAGATGTGTGCAGTATAAATGCACCCTGGTTGCACACCGGGTTGCCAGTTTTGCTCCAGTGCAAACAGAGGAGGAGACGGATTTCAGATTGTCATTTGTTTGCAATGTTTCAATGTGATATGGAGAAGGGATTTCCTCAGATCCTCAGGATGTTTGCTCAGAGACGCATCCAGTTTGACAGCCGGAGCAGAAACCAATGATATAATTGGCTTGTGACACTGCAAACCTGGCTTTGGCAACTCATTTCCTGGAATGAATATTTTGCTCTTCTCCTTGTAGAAGTATCTCCCGTTGCTGTTTGTTTTCCTCAGCCAATAGTCTCCTAAATCAATATCAGACGGCTTTTTTTTTTCAGGGTGTGAACCAAGGCAAAGGGCCAGACTTTGTCTCACTGTGTACTGGAGTTCCAGGAAAGAAAATAGCCGAGAGAGACGCCTATGATTCTGAATCTCCAGCCACTGATCTTGCCTGCCATCCGAAATCTGAGGGCGAGATTTCCTCCTGACGTTCCACTGGGAATGATCTCTGATGTCTGGCTCCAGATGGTGGATTAAACCAGCCAACCTTTTGCTGCTTTCTGATGAGACCCCCCAGCTGCTCACAGGACTTCAGACGTGGAGTACAGCTGGGCGTACTTACCCTCTGCCTGGTGGCCGCTGGGTGGGCTCTGCAAAGTAAGTTCCTTGCATTTTTCCATCTGTTTCCCTTCTGCCCAACGCGTGCCACCTTCAGCCACCCTCTTTGCAGCTTTATCCCCACCCCACGCCCAGAACTGATTGGCCACTTTCCAGTTTTCCCTCAGGCCTCTAGAGATGCATGGCAGACTGACGTCCCACAGATGTAACCTTTCTTCCCATGCGGCAGCGAAGATGCACCCATTGAATTGCTGCCTTAAGGGGCAGCTGTCTAGAGCTGGACTTCGATCCGTAATTGGTAAACCAGACTAGAAAATCCACAGAGAAGGGACCTAAGGTGTGGCCTCCTGCAACTGTTAAGAATGCAGCAGTAGCCTGTCTTTTTCCCTGCAAAGGGTAGTTTTCCTCTGGGGACTCTCTGTGGTACACCTGTGTACTTGGCATATGTGTGTGTTTCTGTAGGTGTGTTTGTGTTTAGAAGCATTGTATAAAGCTAGAATAAAAAAGGATTAAAAGCCTTTCTTTACCCTATCTTCTTTCGACATCCTTTCCCCCCTTCCCACCCTCCTTCGGTTTAGCATCCTCTCAAAAGAGAGGCAATGGCAGCTGACCTCCAGGTAGTCTTGAACTACATTTCCCAGCCTTCAGGTTCCAGGAAGGCTAAGGGTTGCAGTTCAGGAGCATTCAGAGAACTGCAGTTGAGCACCTCTGCTCTAACTCAAGGGTGCTCAGCTGCTGCCCTTCAGAATCTCCCACACTACAATTCCCAGCATTCCAGTGCTAGCCCTCAAATCTCAAGAACCTATAGAGTGCACACCAGACCATTCCCCCTTGTTCTAAAAAACATCTGCAGCAATAAACTACCTAAGGCTCTCAGCCTCTCACCTCTGCCAACCTTCCTCCCAGCCCTTTTGGAGCCCAGGCAATATTGATCTTGGCCCTGCTGGGGCTTTCCCTGGTCCTTGCCAACAGGGCTGACATTAGGGTTGCGTTCCCAGAGGGACACCATAGCTAGGGGAGCACTGTGGAGGCTGTAGCAGCCTTGGTGTGTCCATGGCCTTGGAAAAGGAAGACCCAAGCAGCGGTGGAAGGAAGGTGGCTAGATCCAGATCGACCACAGGCCGAGGCATCTGCGTTGAGTGGGCTTCAGAACAGCAAATGTGCGCCAAAGAGTGTCAACCGCTTTGTGAGCCAGTTTGGTCTAGTGGTTAGGGAGCCGGACTCTTATCTGGAAATACCGGCTTTGATTCTGCCCTCCCCCGCAAAGCCAGCTGGGTAACCTTGGGCTAATCACAGCACTGTATGAGCTCTCACAGCTCCACCTACCTCACAGGGTGTTCTGTTGTGGGGAGAAGAATAGAAAAGCTTTGTCAGCCGCTTTGAGTCCCCTTAAATGGGTGAGAAAAGCAGGGTAGAAAAGCCAACTCTTCTTCCTCTTCCTCTTCCTCTTCTTCCTCTTCCTCTTCTTCCTCTTCCTCTTCCTCTTCTTCTTCTTCCAGTCTCCTTAAATGAGTGAGAAAAGTGGGGTAGAAAAGCCAACTCTTCTTTTAGACCACATTGATCTGGTCTACCATTAATCTGGGGGAAATTCACACTTTGACAGCTATCTGTAGAGAGCAAAGGTTGAAGTTCCCCATGAGTGTATTAAGCATTCACGCTAGCGAGTGCTAGTACATGCGTTCCCTATCACCACACACCTGCAGGCTTACCTGGAGTGCCAAGGCATGCTCCAGGCGCTGCCATCTTGAGTCCAGATACCAGTGCGACTGCGCATGCACCAGTGCTGTCCCAGTCCCATGCGTTCCGATCCCACTCCAAATGGCTTGCATGGAGACGCGGCCTTAGTTCTTAGCAGCTCCATGATTCAAATGAACCCATGTGGAAAGAGCCTAGAACTCATTGCCAACCTAGTGATATTGCTCTTAAAGCATAGGGACATTATCATAGCTGCTCCATAAGGAGTTTTTTCCCTGTGGTGAATGGAAAGAACAGCCTTTCACGTTGCCTTTTTCTCTTTGATGTTTCAGCTGAGGGAGAGGAAATCTCACTACTCATCTCACAACCCAATATGAACACCACTGTGGCCCAGAACATTTTGCTCTCGGTTGCCTATACATGCAAGGGCCTACCAGTCATTGAGTGGAAGCATACATCCACGCGAGGGACGTCCAGAATCGCAGACTGGAGACCAGGCAATTACACCAACGTTTCTAGCAGTTATGAAGGCAGAGTGAATGTTTACGAAAATGGCTCCCTTTGCCTGCTGAACGTCAATATGAGAGACTCTGGGTATTACTTAGTCACCATGAGAGAAGAGCCTGGCATCACCATCTATGGCACCATCCTGCTGAATGTCTATGGTATGAAATACAGTCAGGCTTCTGTATCTACAGGGGATACATTCCAATCCTTACCGCAGATAACGTAAAACTGTGGATAATAGCAAATGCTGGAAATCCATTTCCCATAATTCCAGTGAAGTCCTGTGGGATTTCACAGGAATCATGGGAAATCTTGCTCGAGAATTTCAAAGGAATTATAGGATATTGTGTGCCGCTGGGTGCCATTTTCTGCCTGCCCCAGGGTTCGGAAAAGCTTAAGGCTAGGCCTAATGGTGCCCACAGGGGGTAGGGGTGGGGCTGATGGGAAGCTGAAACCATGGTTACAGGATCAGTGGATACGGGGGACTGTACAAGGATTTAACATTTTGATTGGAACCTTTTGCGTTTTGCGGAAAGGCAAAGACCGGCGATGCTCCAAGACTGAGCATTCATACTGCACACACTCCTGCCAGATTGTTCTCCAGCTCAGACAGCTGTAGAGCATGAAAATTTGCTCTACAGCTGTACAAGCTGCTGGCTAGTATAGCCAGACACATCTTCCAGGCAAATGGAGCATGCGGTGGGATGGCGCAGGTGTGGGTGCATGCTGCATTGCCCGGTTGCCACTGCCATGGTGCCACAGCAAAGGGATCACTTAATATACAGGCAATTGCACGTAGCCAGCGCTTGGGGAACCAGCCACTAAACTTGGAATGGATCAGGCATCGCGAGGTACAAAGCGGCCCTGATTCTCCCCGTTATACAGCAAAGGTCCCTTCACCTCGAAGCAGCCATTGTTCCATTACTTGAGGCCTTAACAGGCCTTTGCTGCCTCAATGGGGATGTAGCTTTTGTTCCATGTCAACTTCCCACCCTGTGCTTTACAGCAGATACAGGTAGAGCTGGGCTAAATTTCCCTCTTTTATGGAACTGTTCAGAGACATTCAGGGACTTCCTACAGCAGATGGGTAGGCAGGTTTTTCAAATTTTCAGGTGGGTGAGTTTCCTTAAAATATATATAAAATTCTCTCACTTTTTCTCTTTCCCCGCACGTGAATTACTGCCACTTCTGATGGAGGCTTAATGGCCTCACTGTATCAGTGGGAAAAGAATGCTCCCACTGACTATTCTTTCGAATTTTAGATTCGAATCTGAAGATACGAATGTCAACAAAATTTGTATGTGCTATACGTATCTGTATGTATTTCATATGCATCCCGTTTTATCCCGTATAGATCCCATTTTCATTCCTTACTTTCTGCGCAAATGTGTACAGATACGTATGAGATTCATACAGATATGTATGTAATACATATGTATCTGTACTTTCAAATGATTCAAATCATGTAGAAAACAAGCTCAAATAAAATGGGCATTTTTGTAAGTAGGTTAGTGCTGAACACTTCTAAATTAGCAGCATGCATCTTGCCATGGCAATGGCCATGCGCACTGACCTTGCAATAGTAGTTTGCAATAGGTGAACATCTGAGCAGGTGCATTGCAGCCTAGAAATGCACCCTGCCTGCCCAGATGTTCACCTATTGCAAACTAGCTGTGGTGCACGATTTCATGCACCACACCCAAACTAACTCCACCCAATCACAACCGAAAACTTACCTGCCCCATCCACACCATGACCATTTGCACCATTTCTGGTGCAAGGGGTTATCTGAGGTGCCACACAAGCACGCTGGTACCTCAGATGACCTCTAACGCAACTGCACGTGCTCAGAGCATCATCGTTGCGATAGTGGCGGCTATGGTACATATGGCACGCATAGCACTGAAATCAAAGTGCCTGCGCCCTCCTGGGGACTGGACACATGTCTGAATGGAACTGAGTGTCTGGGCACGTTGGGCTTAGGTGGCCATGCACTAACTGTGCACTTTCCCCGTCCACCAGACATGAAGCCAAGTGCAGAAACACCCCCTGTGTTCTTTTGCTGGGCGTCCAAAAGCACTTCCAGGTGCCCAGCAGGAAGAGGCTTGTGGGACAGCAAGGGCCAGATGATCCCCCCCCCCTGCCTCATCATTGCATCTTACTGGGGTGATGAGTTCTTTTATGTTTGCCTGGCAATCAGATCACAGAGAGAAGAGGCTCGCTTCTGTTTGATTACTGTTTAATGCCCAGCAGTTGCAATCAGGGAAGGGGCGTTGGGTGGGATTTCCCTGCCCTTGCTCCTATCAGGAGAGAGGGGGTGGAGAGAAAAAGATGCTGTTTCCCCATGCATGGGTTTAGCGTGGTTTGCTTGGGGACAAGCGTAATCAAATTGAGCCTGCGCTTTCGGCAACGGCATGGGGATGGGTCAGTTCGAATTCCTCTCCTTATTCGATTCCAATCCTAACTAAATGGAGTCCATGGGGACACGACCTGGAAATTGGGCTTATGCACTCTAGTGGCAGCCCACTGTGGACTGGATTGTCTGGAGTGATCCAGAGTTCATCTTATAGCAGCCCTTTCAATACATCCTTGCTCAAAGTTTGCTGTGTTGTGTCTCTCTCCTCCCCAGAGATCATCTACGAAGACCTGCACTTCGTAGCCGTCTTCTTTGCCATACTCACTGCGGTGTCTGCTGTTCTCGTCTGCTTCATGTGGTTGTGCAATAAATCAGTGCACCTAATCCAGAATGAGAGGCATCAGCTCAAAGGTAATTTCTGCACACAAAGGAGCTTTCCTTTTCGTCTGCTTTCGTTGCTGCTATTTTATGGATGCAGCTTCTTTTTCATTTGCTTTCTAAAAAGGTTTTGCTATCCATGGTTGTCTGCCAGTAGCAAGTGCCTTCCACTTGCCATTGGACTCTGCCACCTGCTTCGTCCAGCACGTTCAGTGGTTGGCTGATGGAAATTGTAGTCCAGCAACAAGGAGATGTTCATTAGTTTTTCAATGGGAGGGGTTGTAACTCAGTGGTGGAGCAAGCTTCCTGGAAAGCAAAGTGTTTCTGGTTCAATCCCCAAATCCTCCCCAAAGGTAGGCAGTGGTAAACCACTTCTGTATCTCTGCCAAGAAAATTGCACAGAAGTGCCCATCCATCCACATCCCTATTGTGGACTTCTAGGGGCAGGTGGTGACTGTGCCCAGGAGGCCTCCGTCAACTCAGATGCCCCTGCTGTACCTTTAAAAGAAAATGCAGTAAGGAAGGAGATAGTGTGGCACCGAGATGCTAGCAGTGGCTTCATGCTAGCAGTGGCAGGGGGAACAGTCAGTGGAACAGGTAGCCCCAGGAGGTAGTGAGCTTTCCTTCACTGGAGATCTTCAAGCAGAGGCTGGACCTACATCTGCCTGGGGGTTGGACTTAGAGGTCCCTAGAGGTAGGAGAATAAGGTCTGACAGGGGGAAGTATTTCTTCACCCAGAGGGTCATCGGCTTATGGAATGTGCTGCTGGAAGAGGTGGTGACAGCTACCAGTCTGGATGGCTTTAAGGTAGAGTTTGACAAGTTTATGGATGACAGATGTATCAATGGCTACTAGAACGAATGCCCAGGTGCATCTTTCAGGCTGGGGGGGGGGAACTGGGGCGCTAAGGCCATCTGCTGGGACTCAAGAGCAGGAGGTTTGTCCTTGTCCCTGCTTGAGATGCCCATGAGCATTTGGTGGGCCACTGTGTGCGACAGGATGCTGGACTAGATGGGCTGTGGCCTGATCCAGCAAGGCTTCTCTTATGTTCTTATGTTCTTATGAGGTCCCTTCCATCTCTTTGATTCTATGATTCTATGATATTCAGTCCAAAGGGTGCCACTAACAAAGTCAGTCGTTCTGTACGTTCCCGTTACTTATCTCCCCTCTCTTATTTGCAGACTGCACCTCTGTTTGGCCTTGAAAGAGCTCTCAGGAGGTTTTCTCTGTTGTACAGACAGAGAAAAAGTCAAATACAGGAGGCTGTTACTTTATCCACTTCCGAGTGGCCACTGAGGACACCTGGTGTTGCTGGAGACACTTGGCAAACAAACAGGTTGCTGTAGCCGTTTCCTTAGAATGGAGAAATACTGCTTTACAGCAAGCTAAAGCAGGAGCCTCTTTGCACTTGGCATATTTCAGTCATCAAAACATGGTTACCAGGTCATTGTTAACAGTGTCTAAACTCTCCCCGCCCAGGTAGAGGCCCAGGTGGCATGCCAGCTAAAGCCAATAATAGGCAGCCCTTCTCCCAGAGTTCACCTGAGTCTCTGGGGACAGTGATGGTTGCCCCAGGCTACACACCTGTTCTTTCTGAGAGAGTGCAACATCATTTTAAGATATGTAGGAAACATACCAGAAACAATTCTTAGGGATATGCCCAAATTTTTTATTTTTATTTTTGCATTCATTTTGTATCGAGTTGAATGTAAGAAAATTCATATTAGTTCAAATAGATCCCCTTTGAATGTGGTAGGATTCTATTCAGTACTAAGGTATTCGTATGAATTTGTACAAATATCCAATACAAACGCATATGTATCCGACACATATCCGATAAGCATCCAATACGTATCCAATACATACCCTGTAACGGATCCACTCTGAAAGCGTCAAATCTTCCCTAATTCTGTCATGTCATTTAGTGAATCGAGACTTTTTGTTTTCCTTCACAGAAAGCTCCACTGAAGCAACAGAACTGCAAATGATGGGGTGTTGAACAAGAACTGTTTAAATGTGCAAGTCAACTTTCTACCTCAACAAGAAACTTTTTTTTTAAGGTGGAGTGACTCCATTATAAAAGATTTTCTAAGCTAGTTTGTTCTAGATGAAACTGACAAAGGGTGTTTCCAGATGCTGATTAAAACCTGCAGTTCTCCTAGGACTATATAGGGCAGTGGTTCTCAACCTGGGGGTCGGGACCCCTTTGGGGGTCGAACGACCCTTTCAGAGGGGTCGCGATGAGTCTCCCACAGCCCTTCCCTCCCACCTCCCAGCTGCCCCACCCCCGAGGTTGGGGGTCTCCACAACATGAGGAACTCCATTAAGGGGCCGCGGCATTAGGAAGGTTGAGAACCACTGATATAGGGAATGCCACATGTATTCATGGCATTCCCAATATAGACTTGGGTTATCAAGGTGATATTCCAAAACGTGGTTAATATGGGAAAAACATCAACAATGCTGGATTTCCCGTAATAGCAAGTGCTTACCTGTGTCTGTCCGCTGCTTCTGAGAGTGTACCCCTTGAAAATCCCCGGATGCTTGCCGAGCACACAAGAAAGTGGGCAGCCGCTTGACTAACATCTGGGTATTTTCAAGAGGAACAGTAGTGGAAGTACCAGGCAGACACAGAGTAAGGGTTTGTGGTTGCTCTCCACGCCATGGGATGACTGCGGGATCTTTAGATCCTGACATCTGGAGGCAGCCGAGGTTTACTCAGGAGGAAAGCTAATCTACAGATGTTTTCAGAGATGCTATCACTTGCCTGTTGACACAGCCGATATTCTAAAAGTGCAGAATGCAATGTTGTATCACCTACATTTTGTTAACCCATCTGACTCTGCACTGGTAAATGCACGGTAACTTGTCTATGGTCTTAATCTGCTAAATGTACTTTAATAACAACATACAACTGGGAGTATATACCAAAGGAGCCTGTAGTATTTTTTAAGAAAACCCACAGCTGCTTGCTAATATAGGAGCTGGTGAAAGGCTGCATTTCTCAGCTTCGTCTAAGAGATCAAGAGTTTATTTCAAGACAAATCTGCGTTCATAAATATTAACTGATTATTAATCTTTTAGTATTGAATGAAACATAGAAGCCATTTTTGTTGTTGTGCCAGACAGAGATGTTGCTAGTGTGTTGCCCACACCACTGCCCAGCAGCCTCCCTATCTGATCTGGCTGAGGTTATCTCCCGTGTGTGTTGGAGGCCCCTGCTGCGGTGGTGGTGTGGGATTTTAACGTCCATGCAGAGACTATCTTCAGTGCACCAGCTCTGTGCTTCATGGCCTCCATGGCAACCATAAGGCTATCTCAATATGTTACTGGCTCTACCCACAGATAGATAATTCGCTGGTGAGATTTGGACTTGCAGTGACAGTTCCCCTCTGCAGAGGTGAGGGACCAGTTGAGATGGTTGGCCTTCGGAGGCATGGAATCTAAGTGATTCCTGAAGGCTCTGGGGAATGAATGGTACTCCTGCCAAGGCTTTGGTCCCTCTTTCAAACTCGGAAAAGAGCTGGGCCATCGACACAATTGCTCCCAAGAGCCCCTGGAATACCATTGCGGTGCCCAAAAACCATCCTGATATTCCACGGAGCTTCAGGCAATGAAACAGGAAGGCTGATGGTTAGAGTACAGGCGGTGTGAATCCTGCTATGAGTCTCGTCAAAGATAGGCTAGAGCACATTGTTGTGCTTATCATGTGGCAGTGGTGGCAGTGAAAAGGACTCATTTCTCTGCAACCACTACATCTTCAATTAGCCATCCAAGCAGAGCTCCTTCAAGTGGTGAATGGCCTTCTAACATCAAGCTTGATGGCACAAAGGCAATGGTCATCTAATGTCTGCCGGTGACAAATTTGCAGGACACTTTGAGGGCAAAGTTGCTCAGATTTGTAGGGGATTGGATTCAGAGGAAGTATCCAGAGAACTGCTTGGTTCAGTTATTTTGCATCAGTTTCAATTATTTCAGCCGGAGGATGTGCACAAGCTTTTTGCTAGAGTTCAACCAACCACACACCCTCATCTTAGCTGATAAAAGCTAGCTGGTAAGGTGGTGAATGCTCTCCTTCTGGAAAGGCTACAGTTGTTGGGAGCTGAAGGCACTATGTAGCGATGGTTCCGCTCCTGTCTCCAAAGCCAATACTAGAGGGTGGTTATGGAAGATTCTTACTCAAAAAATGAAGATGACCATCCAGCTTCCTATCTGAATCAGAAGTGCTTGACAAGTGCTTGAAGGTAGTAATGGGCTAGATGGGTGGCAATAAATTGAAATTCAGGGCCTTTTCACACCTTCTCCAGGACAGCATCCCAGGGAAGTGAAAATGGGGGATAGATCTGGCATCCACATTTTGGGATGTCAGATCTATCCCAAACCTTGCCAGCATTTCCCTAAATGCTGGGAGCTGCAAATCACCACGATTGCCTCTATCTGAATCCTGAGTTCCTGCATTCCAGTCTTACACATTACAGCACAAAGAGCAGCTGTCTAATTACAGCATTTAATCAGTTATGAGGTGAGCTAGAGTAGGATCATCTCAAGGTATGCCAACAGAACAAAGGACAGTGGATTTTCGACAATCAGATTTGTTTAAATGGGACCACAGACTAGTTTGTTAGCATAACCTATAGCCATCTTCTGTAACCGAGCTGATGGTACAGGGATATGAAGTGTGTCAAAGTAACTGAGGACAAATATTTCTACATATTAGCATGGTTCAAGTTGATGGAGATGTTCAACAAAGTAAAAGGATCACTCCATTCAGGCAACTGATGGCAAATCCATCTAATACATCTACTGCTATCCAACAACATATGACGTCATATTCAGGGGCCTTTCTGCACTTGACCCTGTAGTTTGCTTCCAATGTGCTCCCAGACAGAGCATCTGCTCTGGCCCCTTCTGTGCAGGGGTGCACTGGAAGCAAACTCCATGTGAAGCACAATTTTGTGCTCCACATGTGGACTTACTGCAACCTGCAGTGTCCAGCTACTTCCAGTGGCGTCCCCATCCACACTTTTATGGTGCCCGGAGGGGCACATGATGTTTTGTGCAAGCATGCTGGTGCATCACAGGACATGCTGGTGCCACTGCACATGCACGGTGCATCACTGTTGTCCCAGTGATGGCACCAGCACATGCATAGTCATATCAGCATCAGGAGGGAAGATGATGGCTCCCAGACCATGTGTCCACACCTCCGCTAAGTCTGTGAAAGTGGGGGGGGGGGAGGGAACACTCACTAGTGAGAATGCTTAGTACACATTGGGGAAACATAGACCTTTGCTGTCCATGGAGGATTGGCGAAGTACAAATTGCCCCCTAGTGTCTTCTAGGACCATCCAACATCTGGCAGAATCAGGCTTGCATGCTCCATGACCAGTGCTGGGTTGCATTTTTTGTGTACACGAATGCATAAAATCCAAGCCATTTCAACCATTTTCTAGTAGCCATGAACTCTGTGGTACCCTAGATGTTTCTCAGCACCCTACAAACAGTCGGAGCAAATCAGAGTTTCAAGCTTCAAGGCCTTTCTAGTCAGATTTCTTGGATCTGCTGGTTAAACCTAGCCCAAGAACATGTTAGACTTAGGAGAAGCATATAATCAAAACTCATCCAAAGCATGGTAGCAAACTTAATATTTTCAATATAAAACTCCTAAAACAGACAAGACTGAGAGACAAATAAAGCAACAGATTATTTTAAAAATATCACCACTTCATTCAATGCTCACTACTTGTAGCTTGTAGGAGAAAGTGCATCCAAAGTTAGAGATTCTTAGGCCTGTTCGCACTTGGCTTTATTTGGGAATATAACCTGGAATAGGGGCCTGCTGTCCATGTGCTAGTGAGGCCTGCCATAGTCTGCATTAGCATGCAAATGACAAACCCCTATCCTGAGATATATTCTAGAATACGTCCAAGTGCGAACAGTCCCTTGATATTCTGGAGGAAAAGGTAACATGCGTTAGGACAACGATGAAACTGTCTGGAGTTGATGGCAGCCCAGACGTATGAGCTCAGCACTCTCCTAAATGTTCGCGCTGCTTCTCAGTTACATTCCCTTTTATTAGATATGTTCATGGCATCTAGGAACAGGGGGTCAGAGCAGCCATGAGAAGTTCCATTTTGTAAACAAAGTTGCGCCCTTCCATTTTGTTCCACTGAACCTCTTTAAATGGGCCACGGAGATAGTTCCACTTATTGTCCTGCAGGACATCACTTTTCGGGAGATCCTTGCACTGGAATCGAGGAAACTGGACCATAATTTTGCTGCCGCTTTCTGGACCATTGCGGACTGCAGGGAAAAGAAGAACGCATATTAAGGATACACACGTGTGAATAGCGTGTTGGTAGAACATAGGCTTTCATGGATGGTTACAAACTCACTTGTTGCAGTTTTTGAATTGTTATGCAATGTTCCATATGTCTTCTGTGGTTCACACACCTATGGAACACAGTGTAACAACCCAAAAATTGCAACAAGTGAGAATAGGGCACTGGTTGCCTTTCAACAAAGTAGGAACTGTGTACTTCCTCATAATAATAATATTGCTACCACAAACATTTCTAAGATTATCATTTCTTTACCAAGTCTTACATTTATACCCAGTATCTCATTTATTTTCCTTCCTATTAAATTCCAAATATCTGTACTTTGTTACATTCCCACCAAAGGTGTATATACACTCCCCTCTGATCGCACCCATGCCAACGGGGTTTTCAGGTATTCTCATATTTGATAATTGGGCTGGGGTTCTATACCTCTTGTATATCACTTTCAGTTCTAATTCTTTCACTCTTGTTTTCTTTTTCTCTGTTTATTTCTTTTATTATTTTCCTCATTTCATTTCTTGATGTGTCCAACTCAACGTTCCACATTCTTAATAGGTAATCCATAGCTTTTGTTTCATCCATTTCATCCATTAACCAAGAGTATATTTCCACCCTCCCGCTATCCTCTTCCCATTCAGTTTATTCTGTATTATGTGCTCAAACTCATCCACAAACATTTCTAATGGCATGGCAGGAAGACATTCCTTGAAGGTTTTCTTTCCTTCTACTTTGCTGTCACACAAACACCCAGAAGCTAAAAAGAGCTAGTTTAGGCAAGCTTCTGCCCATGACCACAGGTTTCTTCTTGTGCCAGGTAGAAAACAAAATGCTAAACCATAGATTACTGATAACCTGTGATTCAGAAGCAGTGCATCATAGAAGATAACACTTTTTTTCACAGGTGCTGCACAGTTCTTTGGATCCTCGTCAATATAAGTCAAGAAATATAGTACAGTGGTACCTCGACATACAAGTGCCCTGACATACAAGTGTTTTGAGATACAAGCCGCCAAGCGAGTGATATTTTGCTTTGAGATGAGAGCAAGATTTGAGATACGAGTATGTAAATACAGTACAGTACATAACAAAAACAACTGAGGTGGTGTTTTGGGAGCTGGAATGGATTAATGGGAAAATTGCTTTGAGATAACGAGCGATTTGACATAAGAGCAAGGTTACGGAACGAATTAAACTCGTATGTCAAGGTACCACTGTATCTGCTTTTGTGTCACCCTTGTGATAGTTAAAGCCTTTCCACAAATACGGTTTTGTGTGAGGGATGTCTTATGTGTGATCTATTCCTAGAAACCTTGCAAAAGCAGCTGAAAATTACTTCTGGATTTCTGGAACAGGGACTTCACAGTGGTTGCTCCAAAAAGTGGGAGGACACTGTAAAGTCTCCTAAGCTACAGCTGTACATGCTGGGAGAGATCACTACATAAAGCCTGTCTCCTTATTGCCTGGGGTTCTGCGGATGAAATCATTTCATTGTATCTGGTTGAGATACATTATATAGAGTTAAGTATTTATGTTTCATTTACTTGCTATAATTTTCTGGCTTAATTTTTGCTAAGGTTTCTTTTGATATGCTTTATCGTTCACCAACAAAAATGTTAAAGGCAGCTGTTAAGTTTATGTTACAGTTTCTCTTACAGTGAAAATTTCTAAGCATACCTCATGACTTATTTTATTTAACTTACTGGGTGTAATATTGTATCATTTAATGTGATACTTGCTATTTCTGCTATTCCTTCACACCTGCCTCATAAACGGGAAGAGGCTTGTATCCTGCTTTGCAAGAGTCTGAAATGGCAATGTGCACAAAACCTATCCCATATTGAAGCGACTCTCAGTTTTTAGTTTAGTACCTGAAATAGCATAATCTCCGTTGGGCGATGCCACAGTGATAGCTGATGCGTTGCCAATGCTCTCTACTGGCCCCAGACCCATGTGATTACTGAAACTGAGCACATGCCATCCCATAACTTTAGCCAGCTGCTGAACTGCATGGACTTGATGCTGTGACATCTGAAATGGGGAAAAACGTATTTTAGTTGCATGTCCTTCCCTTAACACTTGTTATGCTTTGTAACGCTACTAACTACCTTGCTGGACTTTTCGAATTAGACTAACACGGCTATTTCTCTGATATTGACAACCCTACCACATCCGATTTTGTGACTGAGTCCTGCCCAAGAAGTGTGTTAAAATACGGTTCTCTTTGATGGTGCCCAGAACAGTGCCTAGAACTGCTTTTCAGCAGTTCTGTACACCCATGGCAACTAAATAGTAATCAGTGCAAAGCAACATAGTTATGGATGAGCGCTCATCACACAGTGTTGCTTGACATTTGCAAGCATACTACGAATAAGATCAAACAGGCTAAAAAAGAGGCCCACAGAATACAGAATACATCAGAACTGAGAATGATTTACTGTTTTCAACCCCCTTTTCCTCCTCGTTAAAGGAAAAATGTCACCAACTCAAGCTTATCTCTTGGTAGCTGTGTGAACAAATCCACAAATTCTTCTTCTTTCCCATCCAGTGGATGGGAAGGGAAGTGTGAAAGTGCCCCTGTTCATGCTTACCAGAACTTTCTGAGATTGCTCCACAGAAATGTCTGGCTTACTTAAATAGGTAATACTGAAGTAATGCATAACTGCAAGACATACAGATTCCCAGGGTCATGCAATGTATACAGATAGGAAGGGGAAAAACATTGCCGTTTACCTGAGAGAGAAGAAAATCCTGTAGTTCTTGCTCTTGATGGGAGAGTGTGATGACTCTTCCATCTCTGTGTACTACTCTGATCTGCTCAACTCCAATATTCAGCTGCAGCTGAATTGACCTTGAGTAAAAGACAATAGCACATGCTGGCGTGTGGGTATCAGTACAGGCAAAAGAGTGGCAATCCTTCCCATCCCACCCCTCAAGACCTGGCTGCCTGGCACAAAAGACTAGACTTTTACCTACAATGAATAGTCTAAATGTGATGGCCACCTTGCCCAATGCCTTACTTTCCTATTGTATTTTAACCCTGTAATATGCTTAATCCAGTGATGGCTAACCTTTTGAGCTCAGTGTGTCAAAATTCGCAAGAAAACCTAGCTTAACTCAGGTGCTGTGTCACATCTAGAAATATCCATAATTTTGTGATATTTGTGGCTCTAGTAAAAAAGTTATATTTTTGATATATGTATTTTATTAAAAGCAAAAACAAATAATTCTTTACACTTGCTAAATCTTCAATTGAAAGTTGGTATTTCGTACACTTCAAGAACAAGCAAGCACTACATGCCCAGGTGCCAGGGTGACCAGGTGTGTCACCCAAAAGGCCTTGGCGTGTCACTTGTGACACGCGTGTCATAGGTTGGCCATCACCAGCTTAATCTGTAAACTATGGCTTGGTGTTGGCAGGCAATCCCCCCCTTACCCCTCCCCCCTTTCTCTGTCTTCAAACTTAAAACAGAAAGTTTTTTTCTTGCTGACAGGCTCCTCGCCTTGCCACTTTATTTCTAACACTTTTAAATGCACAGTACTCCTTTGTGAGTCCCCTCAGATACTGTTTCCACTCACAGACAGCAGTCAAGGACTCTTTATAAAGATAGAATGGGTATTGGTTTTATCGTAACAAACTTATTGAAGAGCACAAAGTTTTTGACTTTACTTAAACTGCAGAACTTTCTTTTCTTTGAACTGACAACTCCAACTCAGGACTCTTTTCCTAGCTTCCCTCTGGATAGCTTAGAGCCCAGTTCCCCCTTGTTATCCACCCTCAGGTCAGTTAACCCCCAGACAGAAAACCTAGAACAACCATTGGCTAGGCCTTTATAGCCCCTCTCTCCAAGGATGCTGACCCCTGATTGGCTATCCCCCCGGGCTGGCTTTCCTTCCCACTGACTGGATTAAGCAAGCCCCGCCTCCTTCCACTCTGACACTTTCTCTATCTGACACTTTCTAGCTTCCTAACTTGCTAACTTGAATCGAGTCACCACACTAAAGAACTGACAAATCCTAGAGAAAACAGAATAATCTTACAGGACATATAACCTAGCAAATAAGCACCCCCAAACACTAACGTTCTCCTTTTCAAAAACAAACCTGGATTGGCAAAGGATTTCCAAAACTGGCAAGTGGAAATTTATGACGACTGCTAACCAACCCCTTCAACCCATTAGCAAGCCATAACATGTTCCCCACATTTTCTACTCACTTGCAGATCTGCTCATAACCTTGCGAAGTGATAAGGACTTTGACACTTGATTCATAGACATCATTGATGTTTGACCAGTGGGCTTGAATTTGTGGGTCCTCAATTCGGCTTGCCAGACTATCAATTGTACGGGCAGTTCTAAAGCAAAAAAGAAAAGCAAACCCTCAGAAGGCTGGATAATAATCTACTTCTTTGCTACCAAAACAAAACAAAATGGTTCTTGTCCATTATTGGTGGCTGCCGTTCATTATGGCATGGGTGCTGTGGTGCACTAATAATAAAGCTGTAGCTTTGCCTTGATTTTCTTTTGGTTCACTTAATGTTTCCCCCAACACTAGGATTCAATGAGAAAGCTTCCCTAAGATCTCTGATAGTTAGACTCAATAAGAATGAAAGCACTAAGATTTTATACATATAGCATATATACATCATTGCTCATATTAAGTATATTGACATACCTAAGAACATCTTTCAGGCTGGGGGGGGGAAGCATGATGCTTTAAAGGCCATTTGCTCCTATTTGAGAGCAGGAGGTTTGCCTTTGTCTCTGCTCGGGATGCCCATGGGCAACTGGTGAGCCACTGTGTGGGACAGGATGTTAGACTTGATGGGCTGTGGCCTGATCTGGCAGGCCTCCTCTTATGTTCTTATTTAAGTGTTTTCTAGCTCACTACAAAGAAAAGTGGCTCAAAAACAGCTCAGAGGTGGTGGTACTTAATCCACATTAGAAACCAGAAAATGCACTCCCAAAACGTATTTTCTGGCCTTCAATGTGGATTAGTGGTGGAATAGGAATAGCAGTATCCACTAGCTATCACTAAGGCACCTTTGAGGTGCTTTTTAATGCATGTGGATGGAGCCTTAGAAAAGGTCTTTAAAGGAAACATACTATATCCAGAAGAAGAAGAGTTGGCTTTTCTACCCCGCTTTTCTCACCCATTTAAGGGGACTCAAAGCAGCTGTCAAAGCTTTCTATTCTTCTCCACACAACAGAACACCCTGTGATGGTGATGGGGCTGTCAGAACTCAGAAGAGAATTGTGACTAGCCCAAGGTCACCCAGCTGGCTTCATGGGGGAGGGCGGAATCAAACCCGGTATTCCCAGATCAGAGTCCAGCTCCCTAACCACTGGACCAAACTGGCCCAGGCCCTTCAGACATAAACTACTTCCTATGATCATCACCCAATCTGCAAGTCAAGCGCTCAAAGCATTTAACATACAATGACAGCCACATTTAAAAGTGTGATTGCCTACCTGCTTCTGAGGAAGATGTGTTTTGCCTGTTTTATAATCTTCTCCAGCAGACCTTCACTGGACTGCAAGGAACTGATTTCATTTTTGTCAAAAGCCTGAGGCCCTGCAAGCCGCATCCTCTTGTGGCCAAATGGTGCGCTAGCAGGGTGAGGCATCATGTTGGAGCTCAGAGTCTGCTTGTGAAACTGTACCAGGAGATAAAGCAACATTGCATTGTAGTCAGGAGTGAAACATCTGAAACAGCCATGCCACTCATCCAGAAGGGCTGAGTCTGCTAGAAACAGTACCCAGCAAACTCAGGTCCGGAGCAAGATGAACACTCATCTCACCTTGCTTCTGGCTTCCCCTCCGGGCCATTCTTGACAAGACCACCATCACCACATACCCCAATACAGTTTGGAACGTGCTGAGGCTTCCCCATACCCTGCTGGGTCTCTTAATTATGTTTTCTTTTAATCTTGTCTATTATTTAAAGATGCCTGGTAGAGTGGCGAGCACCCTAGCAGGACAAACTCATGTTCTTAAATGTCTGGAAGAAGCAGCTAGGAGCAAGGTGAAGAAAGGTAAGCATTCATCTTGCTCTACAGCAGTTTGCTTGTTCTGCACTCCCCTATGATCCTAGGAATACATAGTTCACTTCTCTGTTAGGTTGCTTCCAGACACCAGACAGATATCCTGCTAGGGAGTGATAATGTACAGTATTTGACCCCTGGCATTATTGCTTCCTAGTGAAACTGTGCTGCTTTTGCATGTTTTTACGACACACTTCTCTCGGTCTTCAGCTGGCACTGAATGCCTAGAAGTGTGCACCCCCACCACTGAGCATGTGCAGCCATCTATGCTGAATCCATGCATGCATGGTGGAGCTGTGATGGCCACTCTGTCCGCATGGTAAGAACTGCTATTGCTAGAAAACCCACAACCAGCACTGGGTTCTCCAGTGAGTTTTAGCACTTTTAAGGGGGATATGACAGGGTTGTGGTGGAATTGCCACACATATGTGCAGCAACCCCACTATAGCAGCATCATAACAGTGCTATATTTACCCTGTCCGGATGGGGCCTTACCAGCACTGACTTGCTTAACACTTATTTTTTTCTCAATCCAGCTTCATGCAATACTGAGGAAACCGGATTTTAGCTACCCTAAGTAAGTTAAAAACAGAATCCTCACTTTTGCAATTAGCATGGAAATGAAAGCTAATAACTTTTTTTGCAGTTCTTAAAGCTCACTATCCAACTTTCTAAAGTGCCATCCCACCATTGGCAGTCCACTCTGTTTCAATGTCAGGCACACAAACAGAAACTGTTCTCCTCACATGGAAACCCAGCAGGCTGGAGAAGTAGCTCATTCTGTCCTTCCTCCGCTAGCGCACTGTGCTGGACCATAGGTCAGGAACCCTGTTCTTCTGTGGACAGGCACAGACATTATTGCCTCTAGGTTTGCTATTTGGATGCATGAGCTACATGAGGTTTCTGGGGCCACTAGGCCAGTTGTTAAATACAACAATGATCTTACCTCTCTGATCATCTGGTGCAAATTGTGCTCTAGAACATAAAGGTGATCCTCTGGAGTTTGCTTCTCAGAAGCAGATTTCTGGGACTTCTTGTCATCTGAAGAATGACACAAGGATATAGAGAGCTGCAAGCCTATAAGATGAAATGGGGTGGAGAGAAACCATTACTTAGGCTTGCTACATCTGGGCATTAGATTAATTTGTGGTCCTTCAGATATTTTTGGACTGGTATCATAACTCCAGCTGGCATGGTTAGTATTCAGAGATGAAGGGGGCTGAAGTTTACCAACCCCTGGGAGATCACAGGCCAGCTCCAGTATCCATCGATCCTATATGCAGGTACCAACAATTTAAATAAAAGAGGTAGGCACAATGGAAAAGTATTTAGCCTCCTTCCCCAAAAAGAAATGATCAGTAGGGTTCTCTTTAGATATGTCTATGGGTAAAATGAAAATAATGATGACTGAGAGAAGAGACAATGCTGGCAAGAAACACCTGCAGATTTTGAATGGTGCCAAAGGCAGGTGCTATCATATGCAAAATCTAATATCATTTGATAGGTGGCCAAAGTTGATCTGGATCACAAATATGGCAGTGTTTGTTTTCTGGTGCTAGAAAGGAATGCCTCCCAATTCTTTTTTCTTCTCTCCATCAGTATCATTTTTTGTGTGTGTCTTTCTGTGATGATGAAGAAAGCATTGATAATTGCTGGTATTTCTAGCATAGGACCAAGCTTTTACATACCTTTATGCAGAAGATTACATAAGAGCCTTGCTGGATCAGGCCACAGCCCATCTAGTCCAGCGTACTGACTCACACAGCAGCCCACAAATTACTTCTGGGCATCTCAAGTAAAAGATAAGGGCAAAACCTTCACTTGTTCTTGACTCCCTACAAATGCCTTTTAATGCCAACCTGACTGTCTCTCCGACCTGGAAGAAGTACCTAGGCATCCATTCTAATAGCCATTAATAAATGTGTCATCCTCTTAAAGCTATCCCGGCTGGTTGCTGTCACCACCTCTTCTGGGTGGTAAATTCCATAGACCAATGACCCTGAGGGTGAAAAAATACTTCCCCTTGTCCTAACTCTTCTGCCCATCAGCTTCACAGAGTGCTTGTCCTGGTTTTAACGTTGTGCGATAGGGAAAAGACACTTTGCTCTCTCCACTTTTTCCACATTGTGCATCACTTCCTTAGTTATCCACTATCTAAAATATTGCAAAATTTGGAACATGTTGAGCAAATTAGGCATCTTTTAGTATACTTCAGAGGGACCTCCTCTCTGTTCATTCTTCCAAACCACCTATTAGATCTTTAGTTTTAATTTTCCGTAGGGATACTTACCTGGGAAAGGTTGCGAAATAATTTGATTCTTTACAACTATGTGAGGAATTTGAGATTTAATTTGCACTGCTTCTCGAGAGAGCTGGGCAAAAATTTCTTTACATAGCAAGACATTCTGTGCAGTCTCCAGTTTTGTTTGCCAATGTATAGCCCCTAGAAGAGGAAAAGACCCTCAAATGTAAATCACTTCTAAAACTGTTATATAGACAACCAAAGTACAGTATAACCAAGTTCACTTCAGAAAACTCTTGAATCTTTAAATAGAACCTCTTAAAAAGCAAGCAGGAATGTATTGCCAAGGCTGGTATCCAGTTTCTTAACTATGCTTAAGGTGGAATCAATATTGCACCTATGTTGCTCAGATACAACCTGGCCCTGGAGACATTCAAAATAAAGAGTTGCCAACCTCCGTGATTTAAATAAATTGTTACTGTGGGAAACTGCAGTAGAAACTTGGCCTTTCAAACGTAATCTATTAGCAGAAAATTTAACACACAAAAGGTCTATCTGGAAATTTTTTACAGCAGACAGAGAATGGAAAATTACAGAATACTCACGATACCCCTAATCTCCCCATTTGCAACTCTGTCTCTCACTTTTGAGTTTTGACTCACACTGGGGTTTTAGAGTATGGGCCTTTTTGCACATGGTTCCCATGTGAAGCTTTGGGCTAAATGGCCTAGAATGCACTAAGCATCTGCACTAAGCATTTGCAGATGCTTAGTGGATGCCAACCCTCCCCAACTCTTACTTGCAATGTGAACCATTGCCCAAATAGCAACCATGTCCAAATCCTGGTGCTGGCATTGTGCAGCACCATCATCAGGGCAACTGCATCACAAGCTCTTCCACCCAGAAGTTCGGAAGGAGCTTACGAGGGTTTAACTGGCCCTGCACTAGTGCAAGTGTGGAATGTCCTACTGCTCTGTGACTGCACTAAGCAGGGTCAGCTCTATCACATGTGGCACCATTTCATGAGCAAAAACGGCTCTGCGATGTGCGTATGACCATCTTGGTGTTGATGAACACTTTACTACCAAGGTAAGTGTGACGTGCTCTCTCTCTCTGTCGTCGTCTTTTATGTGGGGATTAACAAGTCTCTGCACTCATTATTCCAAAATTCATGAGTATTTTTTTCAAACAAAATTCTTGCAACTGGAATGTAAATTTCATTCATGCCATCCCATTTTGGCTTTAGAGGGTTAACAACAGAAGTAAAAATCTTTTCAAGGGAAAGCCCAATGTTTGTGCTGAGTTTTGAAGAAGGCATACTTGGCCTTGAAGCAGTACCATCCACAACCAGTTGCGCCTGGGAATCTACTTCCAAATCTGATAACACTAAGTGGCTTCAGAAATGGGATGGGTAACTCTTTGCATCACATGACAGGAGGGGGTTATTCACACAATTTCTAGAAAGACCTGAGTTTGTTGGCATTTTATTGGCTGATGTTTAATATCTGATGTAGTTATGATTTAGGATATAGCCATGCTTGTATTAGCTCTTCTGTCTATTCTATTAGCTCAAGCTTGTCCTCATTGAATGCCATTTCTTTGACTTTTTATGGCACTTTGAAGCTGAACCCCATGTTCTGCATAGATAAATTTTTATTTGCTTGAACTGTTTTGATTCCGTTTCTTTTTTGCTATTTTATGTATTTGCTCAAATTTTGCCTTTTTATTTTAATAAACCAAATTATTCTACTTAGTCTCTGGTTCGTCGTGCAATAGCTATGCTCTTACAATGTGTAATATCTGAAAATCCGACCTAAACTGTACCTGGCTTTGACTTCACAAGAGGTCGTTTGAAGAGGTTTACTGTTCCAAGATCTCCAATATCAGGAGCTTGCTTCTGTATCGATACCTATATTAAAGAATAAGAAAAGATTGGGCTTCTTTGTATTGCATTAATATTCTAAGAAAATATGCAAATAGTAGTCTGAGTGAAACCTTGATATATGCAGATCCTTCTAAGTCACTTGGAATCTGAACATCCAAAGGACAGTAGTCTTCAGGAATCTTTTTATCCAGGTCAATGTCTGTGTTTTTTATTACCTCAAATGTACCATGATGTGGAAACAGAGATCCTACAATGATAAAAATTGTAACAGTGCATTCTTGAAGACATCTGAAACAAGCTGTCTACATTATACAAATGAAACATTTCAGGTGTTTAAATTTGGCACTATTTGTAATAAAACAGCCGTTCTCAACCTTCCTAATGCCGCAACCCTTTAATGCAGTTCCTCATGTTGTGGAGACCCACAACCACAGGAGAGGGGCAGCTGGGAGAGGGGAGAGAGGGGCAGCGGGAAACTCGTTGCGACCCTTCTGAAAGGGGAGTTCAACCCCCAAAGGGGTTGCGACCCATAGGTTGAGAACCACTGGAATAAAGATAAACAAAGACAAATTGGAAGTATTTGTAGAAACTTCTGCATTTTCAACATTTGCTGTGAAACTTCCACTAGACTATCACAACTTACAGTAAGGTGCTCAATTGTGACCTTCTAGAAGTTCCTCAACTACAGCTACCATCGTTCCTTGCCAGTCCCCATCAGTCTTGTAGACATTATCAAAAAATGCATAAAATTTTGTATGCACAAAACTGCATGTGCATTCAAAGCACATTCTCAATAATACTATCAATAATTCTATAATTACTATTATTCCCATTCTGGAGACCAGGGACAGGAAGTAGTTTTTCCAAGGGACTGTGACCTTCTTAACGTGGGTTCATGGCAAAGATGCAATTTTGACTAAATACTTTTTCCTAGTTACAATGGCTCAGAGATAAGAAGCAACTGCAAAAAAGAGTTATAGAAAGCAGAGACTGATAACTAGAAGACCTAATATTGTACATGAGAAATATGTGGTGTTTCAATGTGTATTATTAACCTTAAGAAACTTGAAGATTTTGCTTACAATACCTGCACTTTTGTAGCTCAAGTCCCCAAGGATTTTATCTCCTACTTTCCTCAGCTTCCAGTGCTGCCTCAATCTTAGCAATTCAGAGTTGAAATCTCTCTGCCGCTTGTTTTCTTGGCTTTCCGCAACAGATTTAGTTAATCTTTCTGCTCCTTTCAGAAGAATTTGGGCTGCCCCAGCTAAAGATTTTTTCTTAGAGATTAACTGTAAAACCTGAGGATTTTAGAAATAAAACAATAATGCAGTGTATTTAAAAATGATCTTGCCAGTAGCAGTCAGCAATACAAAATTACAACAAAAAGAAAATCCGCAAAGTATCTGTTTCTGTATTGGCTAAATAATTTCCAAAGCACAACTACTAGCCATTAAGGATGAATTTAAGAGGATTTGTTAATTTCCATTACTGTGTTTAAAGGAAGATGAACCCAAACCTTACAAGCAATTCAGCCATTCTAAGCATATTGTACAAGTAGTTGCCATTCAGTTTACAGAATGGGCTCCACAGAATATGATTATGCATATATTACTCACATAGTATCAATGATAAAAAGCATAACAACTGAGTGTGTTATTTTGAAAACTTTCTGTTGGTAGCAAAATGAAGGTCTATATCCCAGTCCACAAAATGTGACTGAATTACAGAATTGCCACTAGATACAAAGTTGTGGGAGAACATATGCTCCAAGAAGCCATCTCTGTATCTGTGTCTATGAAGCCACCAGGAATTGGTTCCAACTTAACAGCACCAATCAGCAACCAAGAGGTGCAATGTTGATGCTAGAAACTGGATTTCGCCAAACTATGACTGGCTGCTGCTGGGTTCTTCAACAAACCATTGTTTAATCCCATGAAAATGAAAATAAATCACGTCTGTCTTCTTTCCTAATTGTCAGTGCCTATATTTCTTTTTAAAGTATTAGTTCCTTGTGTCTCTGTGGTCAGTTATCTGAAGTGGGACAGTGAAACAAGTGGAAGTGAATTTTCATTCACAGCTGTTTATGCTGGTTAAGTCTGAAACTGGCTAGGGCCTTTCTTTAGATTGTAAGCCTGAGGGCAGGGACCTGTCTAAGATTAACAGAATATTGTAACCTCCCCTGAGACGTATAGGGTGGGATAGAAATACAAACAAACAAACAAATAAATCATAACCATAAACCTAATAGTGCTTTGTATGGCTTGTTGCTATAACTTCAGTTAACTAAAGCAAATGAAAGCTGCTGTTACAAGTTTTGGAGTGTACTATCACTTGTCTGCAGGTGACATTACAATCTGTTTCTCAGTTACACCTAGATCATGTGAGGTTGTGCAAGTGCTAGACCATAATATGGATGAAAGCCAATAAGCTAGTATTTAATACTGATAAGAGAGAGAGAACACCTGAGAATACATATTTGTTTTTCTATTCTACCTTATAACCAAAGGATTCAGGGAAAACAGTTTCCTGTAAATTGCCTGTTCTGAATGCAGCTGCACATCTTTGAAGAAGCAGGTGTGTCTTAAGAATGTTCCTCAATCCGTCATTCTCATTGAGAGGTCCAGATGGTATTTTTGTAGCTAGGAACTCAGTTCACCAGTTCTAGCCAGGATAATAGCTACAACTGTTCCTCTTGTCCCAGTATTAACCTCAAGACTGGACAGTCAGGCAGGATACCTCTACAGGCCATTTGCAGGGATTTGAGTTGCAGGTGAAGGTTTTGTCTTTGTCTTCTGTTTGACATTGTCAGAAGCAACTGATGGGTCACTGCGTTACAGAGGATGCTAGACTAGTTACTATGCTGCCGATTCAGCAGGGCTCCTCTTATGTCCTTAACTAACTTATTCTAGCAGTTTGAATTCTCGTTTCAACAGAATAAGAACGAAGTGTCAAACCTGCTTTTGTGGAATGGCCTCTTGCACAACTGGATCCAAAGTCATAAATTTTTTATCTTTTACAATGCTGAGTACATCATACAACACACACATTTCCGTCAAGGCACTTCTTAAGTTATTCCTCACTGAATCCCAAGGCCAAAGTGAGGGCTGAAACTTCACCAAACCTAAAGAACGCAAAGGACAGAAATAGAAAGACTTACTGCTGGAATTAGTGAAAGGCCGGTTTATTTTCTAACAGATGCTCACATAGATCTTAAGAGAGCTGCTGCCATTTGTTTGTCTTTTCAATGAAAGCTCTTTGAAAACTATGTACTGTGTTTGTGTATAGCACCCATCACTTCATCATAAAAGGTTGATACTGAGTTCACATAATTCCTCTTTCTCTCTGTTCATTTCCTTCCCATTTTCTCCTGTTTTCAAAACTAATTCTCCTTGCTATCAAATATTCTGTCATTTTCTACTCTAGAATGGTCCTTCCATTCTCTACTGTCTGAGAGAATGAGACAGTTTGCCTGAGCTCATGTTCGTCCCATGTAGTTTTCTTGGTAACAGTATGAAAAGGACAAGTGGTTGTATGAAGCCAATCTGGGACCTTCTATAGTCACTCCATTAAAGTTCACACACATGTATACACGTTTTTAAAAACCTAAGTGCATTTCATTCTAGAAAAGGGAGAATTTGGAGCAAAAGTGTGTGTACGTGTGTGAGTGTTGGAGAAGGCAGGATTCACTGGAAAAGACAAATGCCTCTAAAGGCCATTTGCAGGGATTTCAGAAGAGATGAAGATTTTGCTTCCATCTTCTGCTTGTTCTTAGAACGCCGATGAAGGGAATGGCAGAGGATGAGATGGACTAACAGTCATGGAAACTTTGGCAGACAGTGGACAGAAGGCACTGGTATGCCAGGGCCTATAGACAAATGGTTCTCAACCTTCCTAATGCCATGACCCCTTAATGCAGTTCTTCATGTTGTGGAGACCCCCAATCACAGGGGCGAGACAGCTGGGAGGGGGGAGGGAGACTCGTTGCAACCCCTCTGAAAGGGTAGTTCAACCCCAAAGGGGTTGTGACCCACAGTTTGAGAACCACTGCTATAGACCCATGAGGAGTGAGAGGGATTCATGCCAAGAGGGTTGTGAAGAGGAACAACGTGAGAATAAAAGGAAGGAAATTTAGTGCAGAGGGATCGTTCTTATTTTCAACTAAACAAAATGAGAGAACTAGAAACAATGGCATGAAACTTCAAGGGAGTCAATACAGATGAGATACTAGAAAAAAACTTCCTGTTACTAAGGGCAATCAGTCAACAGGTTGCTATGGGAGGTAGTGAGCTCTCCTTCACTGGAGGTCTTCAAGGAGAGGCTGGACAGATATTTGTCTGGGATGGCTTAGGAAATCTGCATCAAGCAGGAGGGTTGGAGTCGATGACCCTGCAAGTCTGTTCCAACTCTATGATTCTATGAGTTCTTTGCTCCTGAATACTACTGCATACTACCAAGTCCTAGCTAGCACATTCTGGTTAATTGGATAGGCACCTCTAGAAGAAGAGTTGGCTTTTCTACCCCTCTTTTCTCACCCATTTCAGGGGATTCAAAGTGGCTGACAAAGCCTTCTGTTCTTCTATTCACAACAAACAGTCTGTGAGGTAGGTGGGGCTGTGAGAGCTCAGAAGAGAGCTGTGACTAGTCTAAGGTCACCCAGCTGACTTCATGGAGGAGTGCAGAATAAAACATACAGCATAGGTGCCTGTTGAACCTTAAGAGGAAGGCTGTTCCAAAGTCTAGGGGCCACTACAGAAAAGGCTTTCCTGCATGTCCCTATGCATCCTACCTCCGAAAGAGAAGGAACTACAAGAAGGGCCTCTCCTTGAGATCTCAGTGCATGTGCAGGTCTATATGGGAGAAGGCGCTCCTTCAGATACTGAGGGCCTAAGCCCTTTAGGGATTTACCATTGCCTACTTGCGGGGAGAGGCTGGGGGTTGAACTGGTCCTGGCAACCCTCTGCTTTCCAACCAATCTGCTCAACCCAGTGGACACAGCCATTCCAGCTCCTGAGCTCCAGTCCCGCAAACCCTCCACTTGACGGGCACAGAAGGCCATTCAGGTGCCGGGAGAAGAGCGCCGCTTTTCTCACCCATTCAAGGGGACTCAAAAGCAGCTGACAAATCTTCTGTTCTTCTCCCCACAAGAGACACCCTGTGATGTGGGTGGGGCTGTGAGCTCAGAAGAGAGCTGTGACTAGCCCAAGGTCACTCAGCTGGCTTCGTGTGGGAAGAAGTGTTGGCTTTTCTCACCCATTCAAGGGGACCAAGCTTCTGTTCTTCTCCCCACAAGAGACCCCCTGCGAGGTAGGTGGGGCTGTGAAAGCTCAGAGGAGAGCTGTGACTAGCCCAACGTCACCCAGCTAGCTTGGTGGAGGAAGAAGAAGAGTTGGCTTTTCTCACCCATTCAAGGGGACTCAAAGAAGCTGACAAGCCTTCTTCTTCCCATGAGGGACAGCCTGTGAAGTAGGGGGGGCTGTGGGAGCTCAGGGGAGAGCTGTGGCTAGCCCAAGGTCACCCAGCTGACTTCGTGGAGGAGGGCGGAATGAAACCCGGCATTCCCAGATAAGAGTCCGGCTCCCTAACCACTAGACCAAGCTGCGCTCGGGTGAGACGAGGGCGGCCCCTGACCGGCTCACCTTCCTCCTCCTCTTCGTCCCCTGCCCACTCCCGGCTGCTGCTGCCCGCGGCGGGCTCGTCCTCCTCGGAGCCGGAGCTGCCCTGGCTGAAGTCGATGCGCTGCGCCAGGCGGGCCAGGTTCTGCGACATGGAGAGCGGCTGCAGGTAGGTCTCGCTCCCATCCAGGCCCACCTCCTGCACATGCTTCTCGCAGGCGGACTCGATGCTGATCCGCACCGCCGGGACCCCCGACATGATAGCGGCCGACCGACCGACCGACTGACCGACCGAGAGCCCAACGCTTCGCCTCAGTTTTCTCCCCTCAGCGCAGGAACACACAGGAGCCGCATGCGCAGAAACTCAACTACAGCGTCCACGAAGGGACAAACTTGTCCAGCAGCAGCGGCGATATTAGAAAGCGCGCAAGTACCACACACACCCTAGCGGTGGCGACAGGAAAAGGCCCTTTCGGATTATTTCGGGATTGCTCGGGGCGAGTCGCAATCGCGCTCGGAGAATTCCGGAAAGCGGGGGGGGGGGGCCGCGGGGGAAGGAGCGTATGTGGCTGCACTGCTCTCTGCTCCACGATAGCCAAACCGTTTCCACTTCTTTTGCACCATAATGGTTGTTCCTCTGTGTTTTCCAAAAATAGCTTTTTCAGCTGCTCTCGACAGTATTACAAGGTAATGTGCAGCCTTTTGCTGAGTGATCTATACGTCTGTGGTCACACCTATGGTTTAATCCAGCTTCAGTCCACTTTCAGAGCTGGAGAATACATCAGCAAAGGGACCAGTAACTTTCTTTCCACATTATCTATCCCAAAGGTGGTTTTCTGAGTTATTTAGCACTGAAAGAAAACAGCTTGTCGCTTTGCTGATGTGTTCTCTCACTCTGAAAGTGGACTGAGGCTGGATTAAACCTTCAGTGTGACCACAGCCTTCCCATTTCTCATAAGGACATACAGTCGCTTTGCCTGCTGGAAAACTTGGGACTGGAGGGTCCCCTGTACTCTCTGCTTGAAAAATGACGGTTCAGCTGAAGTTTCTCCAGGATTGGACAGAGAATTGTGGAAAGCAGCACTTCATTCCTCCTCCTGGCAGCCAGAGTATTTGGCCACGAGATTCAGAACCTTTCCAGTCCTGAGTGGACCGGCTGGCATCTTCTCATTCTTGTTCCCCATGCCACTTCTGCTCTTGTTTGGAGGGAAGGATGCCAGAAAATATAAAAGAACTTGAAAAGAGGGTTGCAGCCAAAAAGAAAAATAGAAGTGGAGAATTGGAAGGGTGAAAGGGAGGAAACTATAAATAGTTGTTTACGGGAAAAACAATTGTACTGCATTGTGTTAATAAATTTATTTTATATCAAGCAATAAAAAATAAAGTGGTTTTGGGGTATTCTTAAAAAAAGAAAGAAAAGAGGGTGTGATCCAAGCATTGCACTCTCAGCTATGCCTTAAAATTTAGAAACACATAAGCTTATAGACACACCCTGCAGTCTTATGCACTGTGAATTACACTCAATGGGTGTTTTTCCACTGTCACTAAAAGTACCCATTAAGTACCCATTAATGGGTACGAAATGGCATTTTTATTTATTTTTATTTATTTATTTACATTTATATCCCGCCCTATACCCTAGGGTCTCAGGGCAGGTAACAGCATATTTAAAAGACAAAAATACTTTTAAAAAAACCATATATAAAAACAGTATAAGACAATAGTATGTGCAGTAGGGAAAAACTGTGCCACATTTAGCCAAAGGCCAGAGCAAATGGTATTTAATAGGTACTTTTAGTGACAGTGGAAAAACCCAATGACACTTGCATCCCTGAGCAAAAATGCAACCATAGATTCACTTTCTGTGAGGTAAGCCTTGGTGAGTCTCAAGAGTGCGGGGCTTTCTTCCAGAATATCCAAATGTAGCAGAATAAATAACCAACACCCCTCAGTACACAAACTCTTGCTTAAAATAAACAGGAGTCACACACAGTACATGGATTCTTCTATCAAGCTCTACCGATCAGAGCAAAAACTATCACAGTAGTATCCAAAACAGTCGACTCGATATTTGGATTGTTGTAAACAGCAGGCAACTCACACCATGGATTAATGCTTTATTTGTCTGAATAAGTTTTCACCCAAAAGACAAATTCTTACTTTCAAGTCCTTCTACAGTAAAGTTCACACCATCCTTCGAGGCAATGAGATTAGGAAATAAAATTGTGAGTGACAGCATTTCTCAGATAAGATAAACTCTGATAAAAGTATTGCAGTGCACAGTGAATTTGACTCAGATTTTTACAGCTCAACCATTCATCACCCCAGTTAAGACAAAAGCGTATTGCTTTAATAATACTGATGTCCTGAATGCTTTCTTTGAAATTTACCTTGAAATTGTTTCCATCTGAGAAAAGACCCAATAATTTCCAGCAACTGAATTTGGTTGCAGGTCTTTCTTTTTTTTTTTTAACCTTCAATATCTGTAATTACTCATAACCATTTCCCCTTTTTCATGATTCCTTTTTTTTTTTTTTTGCAATGCAATTTCCCCCCTTTTCTTTCTTTGGACATAAGGAATGCAAGGAGTTGGAAGCCAAAACTGGCACCCAAGAGGTGCTTACATGCTTCTTAGCACTATAGTTTGGGGTAGGCATCAGACTGTTTTCCTCCTCCCCATCTTCTTTTTCTTTGTCCTCCTGAGGTGTTTCAGGCAGGAACATAGCACGAGCAGGATTGTGGGATTTATCAGTCAAAAACTGAACAGAGGATTCCATGTCCTTCCCCACAATGGATGCTTTCTGAGGTACATTCAGGGAGAGACAGACTAAAAATACCAACCCCTAAGCAGTCTTATCATCAGATTAATTGGTGATCAGAAGGATGGCTGAATTTAATCATGCCATTATTTTAATACTAAGCAAAGTAAGTGCTGTTTCTTGTGGCAATCAGACCAGTATTTTGATGGTCTCGGTTAAAGGCAAATTCCCATAATTCGCCTGGCTTTCCCGTCAAGTCAAACCAGGTCCAAGGCTAATTCAATCCCGACCAACCATATGGGTCTCCTTGGGCCTGTCAATCCGAAAGAGAAACTCAGCAGGCACAAAATACCCAAGATACTCCACAGTCTCTGGAGTTGTGTCCTCATGGTAGTGTCCTCCTTCGCCATGGTGACTAAAACAGTGGGTATGTTCCACACGCAGATCAAAACCCTGGGGAATAAGAGAAGAATGAAATTAAATTCAAATCCAGAATAGCCTCAACCTCTTTCTATACCCCCTCTCACCATACGTATATTCTAAAGTGTGGAAAATAGGAGCAGCAGCAACATGAGGCACACACATTGCTGGTCTAAAAAGATTTACAATGCCAATTATTAAAAATTTCTTACTGAGAATGTGTTGCCTTTTGCATGCTCCACCCACAAAGGCCATTACACAGCACCCTATATTCATTGCCAGACCCAATTGTTGGAGGATCCTGTACACTCAATGTTGTGGTTAGTTTTGCAGGTTTCTGCTGAGCCTTCATGTTTCTTAAGCCCTCAGAGGTATGGTTTGGTGAGACGCCACAGCTCTGCGATCAAGGTCACCAGATCTTTGAGGCAACAGGGCTTGGGAATGGTCTTACCTCGGCCATGAATGAAAATTGCTAGAAAAACAGTTTAAGGGGAAATGCTGGAAGAAGAAGAAGAAGAGTTGGCTTTTCTACCCCGCTTTTCTCACCCATTTAAGGGAACTCAAAGCGGCTGACAAACCTTCTGTTCTTCTCCCCGCCCCCCCCCACACTAGAACACTCTGTGAGGTAAGTGTGGCTGTGAGAGCTCAGAAGAGAGCTGTGACTAGCCCAAGCTCACCCAGCTGGCTTCATGGAGGAGAGGGGAACCAAACCTGGTCTTCTCAGATGAAAGTCCGCCTCCCTAACCACTAAACCAAACTAGCTCACAGTCCTTAATGGGATGAAAATAAAGGACCTTGTCTGGGGATGTATAGTTGTCATTCTGCAATGCACATCTTCTGAGAATGCTTGACTAAAATACTTAATAGAAATCATAGCCAAGAGCTGGCTGTCTGCACTTGTTGCCCAAGGGCCCCTTGGACCAAGGGGTCATTAGAAGCAAGCAAGTACCCCGCCTGCCACAGAAATCCCTCTCTTGTTGGGTTTCATTTCAGTTAATATTTAAAGCAGGTAACAGACAGAGAAACCCACCCTGAGCAGCAGGGAAGCCTCCTTCCCACCATTTCATTCTCTATTCTGACCCAACGGTTGTATACTCTGGCCCAATGCAACACAATGACTTACAGGGTCTTGGGAAACCAGCACTGGTTGACAAATGAGTGGAGCCTTCATTTCAAAAAACTTGAGCCAGTTGTTCACCTCCTCATCAGTTTTCAAAGGGCAGGCCGAAAACTCTGATGGCTGCAAGAAAGATATTACTACAGTTGATTAAGGAAAAGCAGGGCTACAGCTGACAGGAAAAGTGAACATGTCAAGTTTTCAGACACACAAAACTCTTGATGTGTATCCATGTTCATATGGGGTGTTTTTCCACTTTCACTAGAAGTACCCATTAAGTACCGATTAATGGGTACAAAAATGCCATTATGTACCCATTAATGGGTACTTAATGGGTACTTTTAGTGACAGTGACCTCTTCTGCACTGGGCCTTATTCCAGATTATATCCTGGAATAAGGGTCTGTTGCCTACGTACAGAACCCCAAGTGGGTTCTGCCATTGCCTTCACCAGCATGCGGATGGCAGGTCCCTGTTCTGGGATATAATCCAGGATAAGGCCCAGTGCAGAAAGAGCCTCTGTATGTCTCTCACCCAGAGTCTTTGAAGCCTAGCTAACTTATCTAGTTTGTTTCAGTTCTGCACTTGTATTCTGCCTACTTCGTAATGGCTCAAGGCAGGCTAAAAGTCAATAAAAACATTAAAGAAGGAAAAGGAAAAATAAAAGCCTCACAAGTATACGTTAAAACAAAACAATAAAAACAGGAAATAGCACTTAAATTAAGAGTGGCCAGACAGAAAAAAGTGTTTTTAAAGTGTGCGGCAATGATGTTTTACCTGTGGATCAGATGGCAATGCATTCCACAGTACAGGGGCCACAGCTGAAAAGGCTCTGTTCCTGGCTCAGGCCTCTTTGATTAGATTTGGTGAGGAATTGAGCCATTGGTTGTGTAGAAAGTGTTCGTTTTTATATTTTTTGTTCTGTCTATGTTGATTGTATATGCTTGTTGTTCCGCCCTTTGGTGAAAAGGGAATGAATGAATGAATTAATGAATGAATGAATGAATATGACAGTGACAATGATGATGTTTTGTTGTGAGCACCTCACTGGTCAGGTTTTATTTGGTTAGGAGGGGGGATCCTGAAGGTATTTCAGCAAGCCTACTACAAATTGATAACTTGGAATTAAAAATGGATTCCTATGTTTATCTTAGTAAAGGAAATTCAGGGGATAGAAACCAGGGAATAAGACTTTGTGAGAATACCTTTGGAACACACTGTTCCACTCAGAAAAACAGTCTTGAAATGGTAAGTGCTCAGCCAGAGTGTCCCAGCAGTTCTAATACAGGGATCAGAGACATAGACCTTGACTATATCTGATGGACAAAGACTGCAAACAACACAAAGGAACATAGAAAAATGTGCTCTTGGAATAATGAAGAAAGGCAGGAAATGAAGCTTATAGATCAGAAAGCTGGCAAGAGTTACGGACATAGTTTCCTGAATAAAAAGACCAAAATTGCAATGGTCTGGACACACTGCAAGAAAGAAATAATAAAAACAGAAGCAATCAACCAGATACACCAAGTGATCAAAAAAGACCAAAGGGCTGCCCATAGGGCAGAAAGACAGATAAAATAAAAAAGCAGGCTATTAAGTTAAGGAAAAGAACTACAGAAAGTTATAGAAGCAGTTCAGGGAACTATTTAATCTAGCATGATATTGAAAATGGTGGTTGTATATACATTAATTCTGTTTTATATTCATATAGATTTATAGGTTTTTTTACATTTATATCATACTTTGACCATGGAGCTCAAGATGAATGTCGTCATTTCCCCCCTTTTTTTTATCCTCACAAAATTTCTATGCACTAGGCATGACCAGCTGAAGGTAACTGACTGAAAATTGCAGCTGAGCACACAAGTGAACCCAAGGCGTTCCCCAGAACTTTTACTATTATACCACTCTCCTTTATCTCATCTACACCGTGCCCCATGAGACAAAGGAAAAATATTTTATTATCAAGGCTGACTTACCATAATGTGAATTTTTGCCTTTCCTTTCTGGATAACAAATGTTCCCCCCATTCCAACTGGTTTGTCACCATAATGCTTTTCTAAGGTTTTTCTTATGCATGAGATGAAATTCTGTTCCCCAGTTCTTCGACTGGCTTTCACTTCAATGACCTTAAAAGAGCGGAAGAGTCCATTATTCTGTATCCTACATAAGAACATAAGAGAAGCCCTGCTGGATCAGGCCACAGCCCATCTAGTCCAGCATCCCGTCGCACACGGTGGCCCACCAAATGCTCATGGGCATTTCAAGCAGAGACAAGAACAAACCTTTTCTTGCTCTCGAATCCCAACAAAAGGCCTTAGAAGCATTCTGCTTTCCCTCCCAACCTGAAAGATGTACCTAGGCATTCATTCTAGTAGTCATTGATACATCTGTCATCCATAAATTTGTCTAACCCTACCTTAAAGCCATCCAGACTTGTAGCTGTCACCACCTCTTCCGACAGCAAATTCCATAAATCAATGACCCTCTGGGTGAAGAAATACTTCCCCTTCTCGGATCCAACTCTCCTACCCATTAGCTTCATAGATGCCCCCTGGTTATAGTGTTGGGTGATAGAGAAAAGAAATTTCTCTATCCACCTTTTCTACACCGTGCATAATTTTATATACTTCAGTCAGGTCAATCACTCCGAGCTCTATAGTGGTAATGTGTGGGTGATAAGGCCAAGAATCGATGATGAAGCTCTTATTCTGGATCAAAGATAAATGCAGAAAGGACCTTTGTTTCAAGTCCCCTGATTGCCTCAGGGTGCCTCCAAACCCACAATTCTCTTGGAATTATATTGGGAACAGTAGATACCATTGTGGCATTCCCAGTACAGTTCTGAGGTATCAAAGTGATATCCATAATATCACCTTTCCTGGAAATTTTCATTTTTTCATTTTCATTTTATTTGTATACCGCCTTTCCAAAAGAAAATTTGTCCAAGGCGGTTTACAACAAAAAGAAAATATACAATGCAAAATAATAATCAAAACATTATAATAAAAATACACTATAAAAACATAGAATCATAGAGTTGGAAGGGACCTCTAGGGTCACTGAGTCCAACCCCCTGCTCAATGCAGGATTTCCTAAACCATCCCAGACAGACACAGGTCCAACCTCTGCTTGAAGACCTCCAGTGAAGGAGAGCTCACTACTTCCTGTGGCAACCTATTCCACTGACTGATCGTCCTCATCGTCAGGAAGTTCTTTCTAATATCTAATCTGTATTGACTCCCTTGAAGTTTCATACCATTGTTTCTAGTCCTCCCATCTTATGGAAGAGAGAAAAAGGACAATCCCTTTGCACTGTGACAGCCCCTTCAGCAATCATGTCTCCTCTTAACAGTCTTCTCTTCTGTAGGCTAAACATTCCTAGATCCTTCAACCTTTCCTCGTTGGACATGGTTTCCAGACCACTAACCATTTTGGTAGCCCTACTTTGGACTTGCTTTATTCTGTTTTTTAAATTGGGGTGCCCAGAACTGGACACAGTACTCTAGATGAGGTTTGACCAAGGTAGAGTAAAGAGGAATAATTACCTCTTGTGATCTAGACTTTATGCTGCTCTTGATACATCTTTTGATGCACCAGATGCTCTGCACATTGCCACTCCTGCACATGCTTGTCTGTCTGTTTCAGCCTCCATGCATGTAAAGTGGATGGAGCAATGATCGCCACTCTGACCTCAAGGTGAGAAATGGTGCTGTTACTGGAAAACCCACAACCAGTGCTGAGTTTCCAGCAATATTTTGTTTTGATTGGACTGAAATTGGGGCTATGGTAAGGTTGCCACCAATATGTGTCTGGATGTGGCCCCAGTTTCATTCCCAGGAAGAAAATGGTGGCAAGGAGGATGCATCTGTGAAGACACCGGGAGCCAGTTTTGACCCAGAAGAACCTTAAGCCCTTCTGCAACACAGTAAGCCCTGGATCATGGATGAACACTTGGGAACTCCTGATTGTTTTGCAGCTCTCTTATGGAGAGTAAAAATCTTATGCAATGGTTTTGCTAGTGTCCCTGAGGAACAAATCAGAAAATCAGTAAGTCCAAGAGTCAATACTCTTACACACCTCTCCAGGAAGGCCTTGGCTAGCAAAGAGATTGGCTAGCAAACCAAACTCACAATCGTGGTACTTGGAACTGTATTTCTCTAGAAGACAACCACCATCTTCTGGATTAATCTTGGCAATGTAACTCCCATTGACAGCTGCCTTTTTCTCACTTTTAGCTTGAACAATTGGAATGAGCTTTAGAGAGAAAGAAATAGCTTGCATGAATATATCAGTTCTTCTCACTTTCCATACACAGTCCAGAATTATATATCCACACAACATTTACTCAAATGACAAACAGAGCAGCAGCAGCAGCAGAAGAAGAGCTGGTTTTTCTACCCCACTTTTCTCACCCATTTAAGGGGACTCAAAGTGGCTGACAAAGCTTTCTGATCTCACCTTGTGAGGTAGATGGGGCTGTGAGAGCTCAGAGGAAAGCTATGACTAGCCCAAGGTCACCCAGCTGGCTTCATGGAGGAGGGCAGAATCAAACCCAGTATTTCCAGATAAGAGTCTGGCTCCTTAGCCACTAGACCAAACTGGCTTACAGACCAAACTGACTCGCAGACAAGTTACCTAGGAAAATATTTACATGTAAAATGCAGACTTCCCTGTTTTCTGTCCTTAAATGCAAATCCCAATTGATGGAATGTACATTTGAACAATTCTGCAGAAACACCACTGATTCAGGCCCATCCTAAGAGTATTGACCAAGATCAATAATTTTCACCAGCATTCTTACTAAAATGTGGCCTTTTAGATGTTGCTGAACGACAACAGCACCAATGAATTCCTGCTAGTCTGGCCAATGGCAAAGAATTATGGTAGAGAGTGCATACATGTAGTGGCTATTGGGTCAGCCTGAGAAATCCCCAGGTTTGATTCCTTGTTCAACCATGAAAATTCAGAAGCTGATCTCAAGGTTACTGTAAGGTTAAAACTTGTCGGCATCCTTCTGTCTCAAAAGACAACAGAAACAGACTGGGCATGAAGGTATGCAAACTCTTGTCCAGCCCAGACACTAGAATTTTCCCTGTCAGCTTTGCCAGTGCAATCCAAAGCCGTGAAAACACAACATTTGGTACTGGATTGGTTGTAGGAGCTATGAGATAGATATACTGTAGTTCAGTGGTTCTCACCCTGTGAGTCAGGACCCCTTTGGGGGTCGATCTACTCTTTCACAGGGGTTTTATGAAGTAGCAACAAAAATAATTTTACGGTTGGGGGTTAGGGTTAGGTTAGGTTAGGGGTCACCAAAATATGAAGAACTGTATTAAAGGGTCGCGGCATTAGGAAGGTTGAGAACCACTGTTCTAGTTCATCTAAACCACCTTTACAGTAGAGGCTCCACTCCAGATCTTCTCCCAGCATTTACTCCCTCAATTTTCCCTTTCTCAAGGCACTCAGAAGGCTATGATGCTATTTTACCTTCAACTAGGAAGAGCCAATGAGCATCCATGACAGAGTGGGGATTCAAACCAAAGAACTCTCGAGTTCTAGCATAGTGCTTTTAACCACTATGCCACCAGAGGTCCTCATCTGATCATCTCTGCCACAGGGACCAATATCTACCTACCTCAGCATTGCCTCCAACAACTCTAGACGATACTGCTCCCGCTCCAAGGAAGAAAGCTCCTGGCAACTGTATTTCCTTTGCTACTGTGTTCAGATCGTAAACCTAATAAACAAAGAAAATTCAGTGATTTTTTTTTCACTTGCATCGTCTTTCCCTTTCAAGTAACCCTTGCCATTTGATGCAATCCTTTTGTTACAAAAGCAAGCAAGCAAGCCTGGATCTTGCCAGTCCCTGGATAGAATATTTATTGGGAATCATCTGCCTCTTTTCAAATAGCAGATTTGGGTGCAATTAAAGAATGCTCGGAAACACACATGTGCATATAGTTAACTGGATGAGCAAATGTTGCGGGAAAATTGGATGTACATAAAAAAATCAGGTCCACTTTTGTCATTTTGCAATGCCAACACAAATCCCATTTCTGCATAGGATTGAGGAGGAGGAGGAGAGTTGGCTTTTCTACCCTGCCTTTTTCACCCATTTAAGGAGACTCAAAGAATAATAATAAGAAGAGTTGGCCTTTCTACCCCACTTTTCCCACCCATTTAAGGGGACTCAAAGTGGCTGACAAAACTTTCTGTTCTTCTCCCCACAACAGAACACCCTGTGAGGTAGGTGAGGCTGTGAGAGCTCAGAAGAGAGCTATGACTAGCCCAAGGTCACCCAGCTGGCTTCATGGAGGAGTGCAGAATCAAACCCGGTATTCCCAGATAAGAGACCAGCTCCCTAACCACTAGACTAAACTGGTTTGCAGGAGGAACAGGATTCTTTCATCTCTTTCCCCCACTGCAGCAACACATGGGTGTTTTTCCACTGTCACTAAAAGTACCCATTTCGTACCCATTAATGGGTACTTAATGGGTACTTCTAGTGACAGTGGAAAAACACCCTATGTGTTAGCCAAGTCTCTCCTTAGCAAAGAGGAGATTATGTAAGTTCGTACAGAAAGGTCTATAGTGGAATAGAAGGCTGCCTCCCAATATTGTTTAAAAATCCATGTTGTGCATCTATTTGGGCTACCTGAAAAGCACATGACTAATGAGGGACGGGAGATGCATCTCAGTTACACTTTCTGTGTTTAAATTTGGAAGGTGAAAATCCTGCCAATGTGTTCCATTCATAGAACAACATTTTGGATCATGGGTTTTGGACATCAGCAGTATTTATGATCAATTATTTGACAAGCCACAAGGAAAAAGCAACCCATTTGAGGAAAGTGCTAGATCAGACAACTTTCAACCACATTATACACAGCACAGCATTAGAATTTGAGAGGTGATCTATTACAAGAAGGTACCATTAAAAAAATTCCAAAACATAATGGTATCTTCCTGATGGAGGTAGAGGGTAGAAAGATAATGTTTACTGAGTGTGCTTTGATCTTAATTCAAAAACATGTTACACATGGCCTAAAGCGTTTCTTAAATAACAGTGATCTGAATAAAATAATTTCCAGGTTTAGATAAAAGCACTATTGTGTTTTATATGGAACAAGGAAGCCTTCTGGAAATGTAAAGAGAAAGAAACAAAAACATATTTGCAGACATCAGTCATTCACCTTGTCTTTCTGTGCCAGAGGCAAGAGGTAAGGAACACCCCCCACATCTGCAATTCTAGGTTTGCCGCAGATACCTGTAAGAAGGCCAAAGCATTGGGTAGATCAGTGTCTTTCTAAAATCAAGAAACGTGATTGTTATGAAATGAAGAGTGCAGGGGAACATCTCACTTATTCAACAAACATCTGCTAGTCATCTAACATTGAGCCCTTTAGCCCACCATGTGAGCACACACTGCCTTTGCTGCATTCTAGCCACTATTCCAAATGAGAACAGATGCAGGGTGGAAAACAAAGAACAAAAAACAGAGGTTTGATACAGCAAATGGGGTGAAGAGCAAAGAGTTCCGTGGAGGAGGACCAGGTCGGTCGTGGAGAAAGGTGTGAACAATGCATCCCAAAGCAAGGATGGCCTGAGGATGACCTAGGTGTGTGAACAGAACTGGTACGACCTCAGTTTGAATTATGAACAGGATGTCCTGTATCATATAGGTGTGACCAGGGCCATAGAGCGCCCCCTGGTTCTAGTGGTGTACGACAGAGAAAATAATTGTTCTTTATCTCTGTCCTTTCAGTGAACTTACTTTGTTCTTAATAACAGTGCCATAGAACAATATCCACTGGAGATGTGCACAAACTGAAATTTAGTAGTTTGGTTCAACTTGAAGTGTTTTTTCCACAACAGGGTAGAAGAAGAGTTGGCTTTTCTATCCCACTTTTCTCACCCATTTAAGGGGACTCAAAGCGGCTGGCAAAACTCTTCTATTCTTCTCCCCAATAGACACCCTGTGAGGTAGGTGGGGCTGTGAGAGCTCAGAAGAGAGCTGTGACTAACCCAAGGTCACCCAGCTGGATTCATGGGGGAATCGAACCCAGTATTCCCAGATAAGAGTCCGGCTCCCTAACCACTAGACCAAACTGGCTAGTAGAGTTTGCATGTAAACCAAGCAATCAATACTGCACCACCTATGAACCATCTTGGTTTGTTAGACTACCCCTTAGTTTGGGTTTGATTTAAACTGTTTTTTTCAAACAGAGTGGTTTGGTTCACATGTAAACTACACAAACACCCCAGTTCGCTGCAAACCAACTGAACCAAGTTGACATATTTCTAATATCCACATAAAAGAAAATACAAGTATTGAGAGAGCCACAATACTTGCAATGTACAATTTTTTTGATAACATAAAGGAGGATGAAGGGGAAAGTATGAGAACTGTACATGCTCAGTACCTATGGGGGCTGATTAGCTGTACTGGAATAGCCATTAAAACTCAGTGGAGAGGAATGCAACAGAATCTCCTGGGGAAAAACACGTCTGTCTTGTTAGCTGGCACCAGGGACAGAATTTTCAGTTATGTAAAACTTTGGTACCTTTAACCGGAAAGTTGAAGGGTTCTTGGGTCAGATCAGGACACTTGACCACAGAAACCTGGACATCTGCAAAGTTTTCCGTAAGCCCGTTTTGCAAAACTAGAAGAAATTAAGAATATAATTTTTTCAAAATTAATACGTGTGGCAATCTGTGTACAACAAAGCACCCAGGTTCTGACACGGAAGGGCAACGTGACCAAGATTATGTGCCGGCATAAGAAAGAATACAGTAGCTTGCTCTTCTTGGTCATCTGCTAGGATCAGTGGAGTAACCTAGAAGGCATTTCACTTGCTTTAGGAGCCCTTACAGTATACAAAGACCTAATAGTTGTAGTCCTAGACATTTTTACTTAGAAGTGAGGTGTGCAGCAGATCTAAAATGCAAGCCTAGCCAGCAAAGATATGTAGAACAGCTTGGGTACACTGGGATCCTGTACCCCACCCCCCACCCCGGCTCACAGATCTGCAGTCCCCACGTCATCATGGGTCAACCATTCATCTCCCAGTTGCAGTAGATGTGGAACTGGTGTTCTTGGATGTGAAGGGGCTGAATCCCTCCAAGCATTCACTCGGGGCCTATTCACACTACAGCTGGTAGTGAGTGATTAGTGACCTTCTGGGGAAGGGCATCTGCACTTGGAGGAAGCTGATCCATGCCTTTACCAACATTGACCAAAAGCCTACCTGGCACCTCAGACAGACAAGCATTGACACAACTGCACGTGCACAGAGTGTCCACATCGTCATTGCAACACTGCTGATGAACGTGCAGTCATGCAGGGCACCACAACCAAAATGGCAGCACCCAGAAGAGGACTGGCCCCACAATCGAATCAAGGTAAGTATTCGATCGCAGGGGGGCGGGGGCGGCTAAAGGTGACTTCAGAGATTAGCACAGGCTCTGAAGAAAATCCCCTTGTGAGAGCAATGCAGCAATCAAAGGCTGCAAAGGCTCCAAAGGGTCTTTGAAGTAAGTGTCAGATCGCAGGAAAGGCTGGGCGGCAGAGGATGGGCGGCCAGGGGTTTCTTGCAAGCACAGTGGATCCCGCGGGGATCGTGATTTTGCTCCCTTTCCCAGGCAAGCCACTTGCTTGCCTCGAAAGGGGAGTAAAAGCAAGGGAGTAAGGGGGTGCAGAGGTTTGAGTTTTGTCTTTTTCTCAGGGAGGTAACCTTATTGCCGCCCTGGAAGAGAGAAATTTCAAACCCTTTGGAGCTGCTTGTTAATTAGCTCCTTGCTGGGAGGCTGACTCATTCATGCAGAAAGAGGTGCATAATTAATGAGCTCCTTGCTCTTCAGATGGGTATAGGGCACCCAGCTGGGCGACTGTAAGGTGAGTATAGGGGCTGTAAAAAGCAGGGAAGGTTTTTAAAAATAGACATGATAGCCCTTTAAAACAGGCTCTCCGCTACCGCTGCCTTGCTTTTCCCTTTGCCGCATTGTCAGCCACAGACTCTTCACCCAGCTCCGTCCTGGGTGCATTTGGTGCCACTAACTTCAAAGACCCTTCAGAGCCTTTGCAGCCTCTGAGAGATGCATTGCTCTCACAAGGTTTTTTTCTCCGGAGCCTGCACTCCCTGTCCCCCAAAACACCTTGGGTGACAGGCAGACCCCTTGTGGGTCAATCCAGATTTGCCACATGGGTGCTCTGGTGTTTCCACAGCAGGCAGGCTAGCATCCATTGCTATTGGGTGCTAAACCACCCATGGAAAAACATTGGGTACTTCCCTTAATACGGATCTACTAGATCCAGATTAAGGGAAGTACCCATTCCTTAGACCCAGATTAAAGGAGTGCAGTGGAAAACCACCCTTATTTCCCAAGCCCCCTGAGTTTCTGAAGGAGCACCTTCTCCTATATAGACCTGCCTGTGCACTGAGATCTCAAAGAGAGGGCCTTCTTGTAGTTTCTTCTCTTGCAGAGGTAGAAAGCATAGGGACATACAAGAGAGCCTTTTCTGTGGTGGCCCCTAGACTTTGGAACAGCCTCCCCCTTGAGGTTCACCAGGCATCTATGCTATCTATCTTTTCAACCAAGCTTTTGCCATTTAAATAGCTTCCTCAGGGTGCTGTCCTCTTAGGGAAGGAGGGGTGATATTTTAAATTATGTTTCATAGGGTATTTTTCCACTGACCTCCTTTAATCCAGATTAATGTGTTTCCACGGCTGGTCTAGCATCCAATAGCAATAGGTGCTAGCATGCCTGCTGTGGAAACGCTGGAGCACCCATGTGCAAATCCAGATCTACCCACAAGGGGTCCGCCTGGCACCCCAGGTGTTTTGGGGGACAAGGGGTGCAATCTCTGTAGATGCTCCGGAGAATCTTCGAAGATCCTCCAGAGTGGTTCCGTAGAATCTCCAGAGCGATCTGCCGCTAACTTCGAAGATCTTCCGGAGCCTTTGACAACAGCATTGCTCTCACAAGGGGTTCTCTTCGGAGCCTGTGCTAATCTCCAAAGGCAACTTGGGAGGGACTTCAAAGTTTTGAGTTTGGGGCAACCCCCTCCCCATGGGTGCCCCCCCCAAGCCTCCCCTAGACTCCATTGCCCAATTGTAGTGGAAACAGGCTCCCTATAATCCGGATTTGATACCTGAAGACCTCATTGTAGACCCCTTTAATGGGGTCTACAGGAAATCTGGACTATAGATCCTGAAGGACCCATATGATCCGGATTTCCCTAGCTCTGGTGGAAATAAATGTGACTCTAACGGGATCTGTAGTGGAAATGGGATCATCCTGCTCTGAGCCTAACGGACCCTTAATTAGTCCTTCAATGGGCACTTAGCGCTAGTAGAAAAACACCCATAATTTGGTATGTTTTATTGTTACTGTAACCCACCCTGGGACCATTTGGTGAAGGGCAGGATACAAATAAATAAATACATAAATTTAATTGATCTGCCGTTGCATTTCAACTCTTCATTTACTAAGTGCAACTGAAATATGCTATACTGTACAAGGGCATCACCTAACAAAAAGAATAGACATTCACATGGTCCCTAAATCCACCTATCTTATCACACCGCTACATTTTCTGCAACAGAAGAAAATTTCATTTGCTTACCTCCTACAATTTCTTCCAAAGTAGGAACATGAAAGGCACACATTTCCACTTGGGCCATGTTCTCTATCCTACAGGAAGCTGAATGGAGTAGATCCACAGAGATCAGAGTACAATCTGGAACAGCCTACAAGTCTGTTAATAAACACAACGGTTTAGTGATTAAACTCAAGCTGTGTAAGTTTAGACAGGTTATTATAGAAGATCCACAGGAAAGCAAAACGGCAGAGTATCTGCTTGTCTCTTGTCAGTTTTATGGCATATGTATCTTCCTGTGTTCCATGAAAGCAGGGCCTTTAATAACATACTTGCTCAATATCACAGTAGATTTCAATTATTCATATTTATTTATTTATATTTACATTTCTATCCTGCCCTCTATCCTAAGGTCTCAGGGCAGGTAACAGCATTTAAAAACAGACATGTTAAAATAGGGCCCCATATATATACACACACCAATATGGATTTTGTATTTTCAAATTATTAATATATATTCATATATTCATTGTGCTGTATACTTGTTGTGACTCTCCTTTTCCACTTGTGAGACAAGAAGGCACCAAGGCCCATGCATTTGCAAGTCTGGGTTTGGTAAACAGGTCTTCTGGCTTTCTCTGAAGTCATGGCAGTCAAAAAACAAGATTTACCAGCCACCAGTTTGGTCTAGTGGGTAGGGAGCTGGAGTCTTATCTCAGAATACCAGGTTCGATTCTGCCCTCCCCTATGAAGCCACCTGGGTGACCTTGGACTAGTCACAGCTCTCTTCTGAGCTCTCACAGCCCCACCTACTTCACAGTGTATCTGCTGCTGTGGGGAGAAGAACAGAAGCTTATCAGCCGCTTTGAGTCCCCTCAAATGGGTGAGAAAAGCCGGGTAGAAAAGCCAACTCTTCTTCTGCTTCTCTAGATTTGCAAATTCTTGACATGATGGCAGAACCTCACCCTCATGAATATCGAGGGCTTGCTGGCCTACTTTTTTAATATTGACTTTCCAATGCAATGCTTTTAATTATTCTGTAAACTATAGCATTGGTCAGCTTTAGCACGGTCAAATGCAGTCGATAGCCTTTCAGTAAACACCTTAATCTCCGAAGACACCTTAATCTCAAAAGCTTCATCCAGACAGCATTTACTTAATCCCCATTATTTCGATAATCCAGAGTAAAGCACATCCTGGCATCTTTTATCCTGCATTATCTGTGCTTTATTCTGAATTAGCCAAACAATGTGGATTAAGTAAGCGTTGCCTGGATGAACCTAAAGACTACTGGGAGGAAGTTTTCTTGGCAGACACAGAAGTTGGAGGTACTGGTGATCAAACTTGTGACCCAAATAGGCCTGTTAACCAGTTTGGTCTAGTAGTTTAAGGAGCTGGACTCTTTTCTGGGATTACCACGTTAGATTCCATCCTCCTCCATGAAGCCAGCTGGGTGACCTTGGGCTCTCACAGCCCCACCTACATCACAGGGTGTCTGGTGTAGGGAGAAGAACAGAAAGCTTTGTCAGCCACTTGAATGGGTGAGAAAAGCAGGGTACAAAATCCAACTCTTCTTCACTTTCCAGGCAATTGCTCTACCAATATGCTGCAAGCAGATGCAAAAAAAGGATCCTTTTCACTTTGAATTTCTGAATAACAGGGGAGAAATTCAGCAGATGGTTCTTAACTTACAAGCAAAATCTTCTGCAGTTTTCTCTTCCACTCACGGAGTCCTGTTGTTTTGCATTTGACTTTCCTAATGTTTCTAGCATGACAGTGTTAGGTCCTTCTTTACAGGGTTTGCCAAGCTTATCTGCAACCATAAATCTGTTACAGCAGGAAACTGCAGTACTAGCAATGTTGTTTGCTTTGCCTCAAGGATGTGGAGTAAGGGTGAGAAATATCGTACCTTGAGCGTGCGATAGGGCTTCTGGGTGACTGGTGGGAGTTGTCAAGGAGAGGTGTGTGGTATACAGGCAACAGTTACTGGATGGGCATCCACTATATATAAAGTCACCTATCAGGAATAATGTAACTCTACAGCTTGGGACATACAGCATATGGACCCTTTAGTGAAACTTAGGCTAGAACTCAGGCTGGGGTCACACCTAAGGTTTAATCCAGCTTCAGTCCACCTGCAAAGCGAGAAAACACACAAGCAAGGTGACCAGCAATTTTCTTTCCACATTACCTATCCCAAAGGTGAATTTTCTGAGTTATTTAACACTGAAAGAAAACCGCTTGTCACTTTACTGAGGTATGCTCTCCCACTGAAAGTGGACTGAAGCTGGATTAAACCTTAAGTATGACCATGGCCTCAGTCGGGAGACCCTTGGTTTGTCTCTCTGTTCTGGCATGGAAGCTCACTGGGTTTTCCCAGCTATGAGTAAAGTAGCTTCACTGCCTCATGAGTGCCTTGTCAAAGGGAAAAAATGAGGGTGCATAACCACAGCAGAAAATCCAAAGTGGAGCTCCTAGAAGGGTTCTTCTGCAGTGCCAAACGTTGTGTTTACACTCCTTTGGATTTTACGGGGGAGATGAGAAGCCTTCAGGCCCAGGCTGTTCCCATTCTCTTTCAGGATAGAAGGATGCCCACAGGTGTAGCATTCACAAACCATTTCCTACAGGAACTCTGGAGTGATAGTGCCATCTCTTGAGATTGTGTAGCTGACATCTCATCATCCACAAAGCACAACAGCCTGCCCAGACAAGTCCAAACAATTGTTGTTGTGATTGGGTACCATTGTGCAATCCCAAAAAGACACAGCCAGATTTGGATAATGAATACTTTATTGGGCAATAAAGGCAAACATTTTATCTCCTTCCCCCATTTTTTTTTCTTTTAAAAGAGAAGACATAACATCATAAACAAAATATCTCTATCAGATCTAACCCCCTAAATGAATTAATTCATCCATCATCTCACCCAAATTCCCTGGGAATTCAGTGCATCCTATCAGAAGTCACACCACTTTCAACAGAGCACTGAACCAAATAGCGTTGTGCAACAGTTTCAGGGGAAACAGAAGCCATAAAACTTGGCTGAAAATTTTAGCACACTTCATAAAATAAACTACAAATTAACCAACCATCAGCACTGTTATAATTAAGTAAAAATAAACTGCAAGAAATATAAACAAGCATGTTGCACATTTATTTCCATGAAAAAAGGGGCAGACAAAGAGGGGTCGTGGCATCCGCTGCTGCAGCAGATTCTGACTCGCAGCTGAAAAAAGGACAGGATTACAACCCTCCTGTTTGTATAGCAAGACTTATCTGGAATTGCTACCTGCATTTCTACGCCCAATGCAAGGGGTCCAAGGCTGCGGTCACAGACCTAAAGTTTAATCCAGATTCAGTCCACTTTCAGAATGAGAGAAGACCTCAGCAAAGTGACCAGTAATTTTCTTTCCACAATATCTATCCCAAAGATGAATTTTCTGAGTTATTTAATACTGAAAGAAAACAGATTGTCCCTGTGCTGATGTGTTCTCTCATTCTGAAAGCGGACTGAATCTGGATTAAACCTGAAGTGCGACAGCAGCCCAAGAGGAATAACTCCTGAATAAGATGAGGAGGAGATTCCATTAGGCTACTAGGTTGTTGGATGAGTATATTTCACTCAGCGCTCCGTATCTCTGATCTACACCCCTTAAAGCCATTGACTTACCAGGCGGGAGACTCACTTGCCTGCTTTCGAGATCAGCTGCTTGCAAATTCCGCCTCTGCATCCAGCGCCTGACTTTCCTGGCCCAGCAGCCGCCCCGCTCCGCTCCGCCCCGCCCCGCACAGCTCTTCAACCAATCACAGCAAAGTCCCGTGCTGGCTGCCTGGGGCGGGCATTCCTTCTTCCCAGCTGACCCATGGAAATCTCGCGAGATCGCCGGGGTATATATAGAGCGCGACGAGCGACCATGCGGCCATTTTGAGCGGCCTGTGCACGTGTGTGGGTCGCTGAAGAGGTAAGGGGGGGGGGAAATGAATCTCTTAGCATCCGTTTGTGGAAGAGACTGGTTTAGAGTGGGCTGCTAGGGAAAAGGGTTAGGAGATGCTAATGGAGGGTGGGCATAGGATATTGGTGTGCGTAGGATATAGGATAATAGAGGGTGTGCGTAGGATATAAGGCGGGCAGCTTGGGAAAAGATTTAGGAGATCCTAATGGAGGGTGTGCATAGGATATAGGATAATAGAGGATGTGCATAGGATATAGGATAATGGAGGGTGTGCATAGGCTGTAGGGTGGGCAGCTTGGGAAAAGATTTAGGAGATGGTAATGGAGGGTGTGCATAGGATCTGGGGATCTGGAGCAGAGTGCATGGGACCCCAAAACAGGGTTTGTCTTCTTCCCAGCCCCCCTTGCTTGAGCCGAGCATCAGAACAGTTGCTACCTGTGGCTGAATTTGCATACTGAATTTGCAGGTAAATTCTGAGCGAGTGCTTATGGCTCAGGGTCTTTTCACAGGACGGCAGGAGGCCTGCCATAGTCTGTCCTGTCCCGAGATATTTTCAAATTCTACCAGCATTTTGACAACATGCTTTATTATATTTCTTGCAGTTTATTTTTAGTTAATTATAAGTGTTGATGATTAATTTGCAGTTATTTTATGCAGTGTGCTAAAAAACTCCTGTCCCGAGATTTTTTTTATATAAAAATAAATTTATATCTTGCCTTTCACCAAATGGCCCCAGGGTGGATTACAGTAAGAATAAAACATATCAAAAATTAATGGTCATTCTGTATGATGGGAATATAATAGACCTCTTTGATTGACACATGCCTGCCAACCCAGTGGCTGGTGTCTACTTCTATATTTCTCTGCTCAAGGCAGCTGATAGGGAGCCGGACTCTTATCTGGGAATACCGGGTTCGATTCCGCCCTCCCCCATGAAGCCAGTTGGGTGACCTTGGGCTAATCACAGCTCTCTTCTGAGCTCTCACAGCCCCACCTACTTCATAGGGTGTCTGGTGGGAGAAGAATAGAAAAGCTTTGTCAGCCACTTTGAGTCCCCTCAAATGGGTGAGAAAGGCAGGGTAGAAAAGCCAATTCTTCTGATAGGGTTCCTTTTTTTATATTCACATTAATGTAGGCTAAGCTGGAATAAAACTTCGTACTCTGATCTGGTAGTAGCTAAAGTTCAATACCAGCACAAACAGTCTAGGGGGCAAAGGGTTGCAGTTTTGATCCCCAGCCCCTTTCCAAAAGTAGGCAGTGGCAACACACTTATGTACCTCTGCCAGGAAAACTGCATATAAAGTGTCCACAGGCGTGTGATCTGCCAGGACTCGGAAATAAAAAAACCTGGCACTATGTCTCAGGGCTGTAGGTGCTAAGCAAAGAGTGGTGCATCCAGTGCTAGTGCTTTTAGAATTTGTAGGTTGAAGTACTTAGGGTTGTTGTACTTTAGCTAAAAAATTAACAAGGTTTGTTCTGTTTTTGTCACCCTAGGAGCCACAAATGCGTGGTAGAAGTAAAAGGGCAAAGCCATTACTGGACGATACTGAAGATGCTATCAGTAGCCACTCCTCCCAGAGCTTGTTGCAACGGCAGAGTCCCCCAGCTGGTGATCTTCCAGACAACCAGGCTTCAGATGTGTGAGTATTTTCTAAAGTAGATTCATCCTAGAAGTTACTTGTGGAATCGAAAACAGGTGAAGCCATTTCCTGAAATTCGAGAGGTGAAGATTTTGCCTTTGTTTTCTGCTTTGGAATGCTTAGAAGCAACTGTTGGGCCACTGTGTGAGACAGGATCCTGGGCTAGATGGGCTGTGGCCTGATCCAGCAGGGCCCCAATTATGTTATTACTTAAAGTTGGTATTTTATTAAAATAATAATTTAAATTTCAGTCTCATCCTGAGCTTGGAAAGAATGAGCCAACAGCCTGGGGAGAGAAAGCTTTGTTTAGCTTTGTCCTTTTTCACTTGAAACATACTTTTTCATACAAACGAAAACCAAAAGATATCTTCCCCTCCCTGTATATTTGAATGTTTCTATGAAGCTCTTAATGTGTCACTGTGCATACTTTCTCTACATTGGTAAAGGATATGGGAGTATTTATTTTCACTTGTGGATGGCTTATGACCTGTATTTGGAGTGGTGTGGTAGTAGAACAGTATCTTAAATGCAGGTCACTGATTGAATTTGACATGGACAAAGCTGAGAAAAAGAACTTGATGTGAGCCAGTTTGGTCCACTGGTTAGGGAGCTGTACTCTTATCTGGGAATACTGGGTTCAATTCTGCCCTCCCCCATGAAGCCAGCTGGGTGACCTTGGGCTAGTCACAGCTCTCTTCTGAGCTCTCACAGCCCCACCTACCTCACAGGGATTCTGTTGTGGGGAGAAGAACAGAAGGTTTGTCAGCCGCTTTGAGTCCCCTTAAATGGGTGAGAAAAGCAGAGTAGAAAAGCCAACTCTTCTTCTTCTATAACTTTGCTTCTAGCATCTGATAGCAAACAGTTCCTTTTTAGAACATGCCACAGGCACACATCTGGCTGTGAAAATAAGAGAATGTAAGAGGAGCCCTGCTGGATTGGGCAAAACTTTCATCTGCTCTTAGCTCCCCGCATGGGTCCTTTAGAGGCATCCTGCTTTTCTTTCAGACCTGGAGGCAGTGCCTGGTCATTCATTGTGGTGACCATTGACACAACTGCCATCCATGAATTTTTCTGATCTTTCCTTAAAACTAGCCAGGCTGCTACCAGCTCTTCTGGCAGCAAAATCCATAGACCAATGACCCTCAGGGTGAAAAAGTACTTCCCCTTGTCGACCTAGCTCTCCTGCCCATCAGTTTCAAAGAGTGCCCCCTAGTTCTAGTGTTGTGTGATAGAAGCCATCAGGGTGACCTTGGGCTAGTCACAGCTCTCTTCTGAGCTCTCACTGCCCCACCTACCTCACAGGGTGTTCTGTTGTGTGGAGCACTGAAGCTTTGTCAGCCGCTTTGAGTCCCTTTAAGTGGGTGAGAAAAGTGGGGTAGAAAAGCCAACTCTTCTTCTTCTGCTACTATCCATATTTTCCACACCATGCATGAATGTATATACTTCAATCAGGTCGCCTCTTAAATGTGGCCCTTTGAGGCTGAAGGTGGCTCGGTGCATTATCTGGACATGTTCTGGATAGGCGAATGAGCCTGAACATTTCATTTTCTTGCTTCTGCAGGACCAGCTCTGGCTTGACACCTCTGAAACGGACAAAGAATGGGAAAAAATCCAGTTCAGCAAGGTCTTCTGGGAATGCAGCTAGCGGTGAAGCGCAAAGTGACCCTGCAGTCAAATCCTCTGTGGTATCCCAGGTCCAGTCCAAAATTCCAAAGCCTAAGCTTGATGTTCGAGCCCTCTTTGATTACTACAAAAGGAACAAACATAACTATAGGAAGCGGAGGAGAGGGAATGAAGAGACCCCCAAACGCAAGCCCCGTGAGAAATGTGTAAAGAGAAAACCACTAAAAACCCCAAAGGAAGAGCGAAAGAGGCAATATAAAAGAGAGGGCTTAAAGTTTTCTTTCCTGAAAAAAATCTATGGAGTACAGTTTACTTCCAGAATGAGGTTCCTTTATGAGGTAAGTGTGCAGTTAAACAGTAAGGGCCTGTTTGCGCTTGGCTTTATTCTGGAATATATTCCAGAATAGGGCTCTGCCGAACTCCTCCAGAGCCTATTTGGTCTAGTGGTTAGGGAGCCGGATTCTTATCTGGGAATAACGGGTTCGGTTCTGCCCTCCCCCACAAAGCTAGCTGGGTGACCTTGGACTAATCACAGCTTTCTATGAGCTCTTACAGCCCCACCTACCTCTGTTTTGGGGAGAAGAATAGAAAAGCTTTGTCAGCCACTTTGAGTCCCCTTAAATGGGTGAGAAAAGCAGGGTAGAAAAGCCAACTCTTCTTCCTAGTGTAGGCTACAGATGGCCCCATGTGAGGCCTGCCAGAGGCCACATTAGCATGCAGGTTCCTATCCTGAGATATATTCCAGACTAAAGCCTAGTGCAAACAGATCCTAACTGGTTTCCCAGCAACACTGTGCTGTATATTTGAACAGTATTTGCTTCATTGCTGACAGGTTTTTAACTGAAAATCCGATAGATTAATTTGCTAAACGCTGCATTGTTGTTTTTCCTCAAAGTCTTTTCTCTTTTTCCAGCATGCAGCCTTGAAAGGATTTTTGGAATACATCAAACTTCTGAAGTGCGAAGATCACATAAAAAAAGCCTTAGCAGGTCTGAATGCTGATGAAGACCTAGAAAAGGAATCTCTGGTGATGAGAAAACACAAGTACCTGGATGACGATGGGCCGCTTTCGCCCATTGAAGAGACAAAGTGAGTTTCGTGTATTTATTCTCAAGAAGGAAACCTGGGTTTTCTAGTAAGAATTGTCCGAACTAAGTGTGGTCTAGTGGTTAGGGAACTGGACTCTGGGAATACCGGGCTCAATTCTGCCCTCCCCCATGAAGCCAGCTGGGTAACCTTGGGCTAATCACAACTCTCTTCTGAGCTCTGACAGCCCCACCTATCTCACAGGATGTCTCTTGTGGGGTGAAGAACAGAAGGTTTGTCAGCTGCTTTGAGTCCACTTAAATGGGTGAGAAAAGCAGGGTAGAAAAGCCAGCTCTTCTTCCTGCTGAGGCAGCTACCTCAGTTAGCTAAACTGGTTGAAAATGCCATACAGGTGTCCCAGTAATCTCTTGAATAACCACAGCACTCTTGCCACTTATTTTAACTGTTAGGTGGTGGTTGTTATTTATAAGGGTTAAGGTTTGTAATACTCCCTTCCTCCATGCAGCAACAGCCATGTGCTGTGGATTGGGTGATGGAGAAAGTGATTTAGGGGGACTATTTGCCAGTCCTTTGCTAGTCATGGGTTTTGGTATTTGCATTGTTCTGTCAGGACTGATAATGAGTTTGCCTGCCTCATGGCTGTTCTGCTACCTTCTTTTTTGTTTCACTCCTTGCCTGCTTGCCCTTCTCACTGGTCCAGTGTTCCTTCCTTTTCCTGCATAGATAAGGGCCTGGGAACATAGGAACCAGGAGAGCTACACATCAAGGAGGCCCAGGATTGAATTGTAACATTGCTTTGAACACGTCTTTGGCAATCTGCACTGCTCTATTGAACGTAATCCCTAATATGGGAAAATAAAAATACAAATTTATACGTGTTTTGCTGCCTGTGGAATGGATTTATTTGCCGTATGGTAAATTCACATTGTAATATATTAATAAAATAGCTAAATATAGGATAGAAAACAGGAAAAGACTGGAAAGACCACGCGGTAAAATCACAAATTTATATCTAAATCACTCGGGAAATCACAGATCGTCCCATTATATGCTGATTTTTGACATTATCTCACGATATACTGGATTGCTTCCACCCCACAGTCACATATCGGGGTTGAAGTTATTCCTCACTTATGAAGATCCATCTGCACATCAACCATGTGGTCCATATTTTACAGGGTTGATCGAATCCAGGTCATTTTTCCAAAATGGAGGGCAGGCTCTGGCATTGTGAAGGGGGGAATTGCCTGTCCTATGTTGCTGCTGTGTGTTGGGGCATTAAAATCATTTTCCATTAGGACTTTGGCAGTAGTAACAGCTGGGGGGTCTTCATTGTAGCCTGTTCCACATCGGGTTAGTCTTTCAGAAGGAGGTAGCTTATTTTCAGGAATTTTACTTTTTTCTTTCAACATAGAATTCTGTGGCACTATCTAAACAATTGCTCTGTTTCCAGTGAAGAAGATCAAAATGAAGATTTTGGTGAAGAAGGGATTGGAGCCAGGATAGTGGTAAGTTCTAAAAACTGCTAAAGTATCATAATCATGTCCCATACCTAAAAAAAAGAAGCTGTGGTTGTCTTGCATGTTTTCATTTAGGATCATGATGCATATTGTCTCTGCTAACTGGGACGTGGTACTAGACTATACAATCATCCTCAACCATGCCTTATTTTTTGGATTTTCATTTGTAAGATCTGTGTGTATTACTACTGCATTTTGTTTCATAAATCTGCAAGGGCTGTGGTTGAGGGAAAAGGGATCCATTCCATTCCATTCCATTTTTATTTATATGCCGCCTTTCCAAAAACAAACTCTTGCCCAAGGCGGTTCACAACAAATGGAAACCAAATACAAAGCAAAATACAGCCAATATATCAAAATACAAAGCAAAATACAGCCATTACATTTTTTAAAAAGCAAATATAATCAACAACTTAAGTCAAGACAATTGTTCCCAAAGGCAATTTACATAAGCAAACAATATATAGCATAACTATAACAAATAAAACATTATATAATAGTTAAGAAAAAAAGTATTGTCTGGAGGCTGGCTAGTCACACACACACACGCGCACCCAAAATTTAAAACAATATTAAACAATGAGAGGAATATTAGAATGGTACTATCTAAAATTACACACACACACGCACTCATACGCAATGCCTTTCCACGCTAATATTTAGTGCCAGAAGGGAGAAAACCCCATCAGGCAGAGCATGCTTCTTGTCCTCTGTTACTCCTAAATGGGCTGCAAGCGGAGGGTGGGTGGGTGAGGAAGTGCTGGCAGGGAGGATCCCAGATGGAGTTCGGCATCCTTCTCTTCTTCCCCAGTTCTTTTAAGTTGCTGGAGGGGGATGGGCTGGCAGGCAGGAGCCCAAGTAGAGTCCAGCGTCCTTCTCTTCTCCCCCAGCTTTTAAGTTGTTGAAGAGGGATGGGCTGGCAGGCAGAAGCCCAGGTGGAGTCCAGCCACCTGTGGTTGTCTTGCATGTTTTCATTTAGGATCATAATGCATATTGTCTCTGCTAACTGGGACGTGGTACTAGACTATACAATCATCCTCAACCATGTCTTATTTTTTGGATTTTCATTTGTAAGATCTGTGTGTATTACTACTGCATTTTGTTTCATAAATCTGCAAGGGCTGTGGTTGAGGGAAAAGGGATCCCTTTCTTTTCCTAAATGATAGAATGTCTGTAGTACTTAAACTGTTTAAGATAACAAAATGTGGAAATCATCTGACCTGCTCTATATGAATGTAAATCTTGAATTTTTTATTTAACTTTTTTTTTGGATATAGTAAATGTGAGCTATATGATCACATTGTGGACCTTTTCCCTTATAGTACTACTCATTTAGGATGATTTTTGGGTAGACTTGGGAGTGGAGTAGAATTTTTCTCATTTAAGTTAATGGAACAGTTATTTCGGTTGCACAGAATTTCTCTTTGAGGGTCTGATTTTGGCAACCTGCCAGGTATGGATGAATGTTAGCGTAGCCTAGGCGTCTGTCATACCAAAGTCAGACAGAAATGAACTGCGTAGAGGGGGCTTGGATCTGTTAGATGCTTCACCCGGAAGTCCTGGTCTCTTCATGACAACAGAGTCATTCTGATTTCATAGCAGGGCTGTATCACATTTGCCTTACAAAGCCCTGGACAGGAAAGCTAAAAATCAAGTCTAGTCTGGAGTGCCTAACAGCTTCCCTCCAAATATTTATTTATTTACTTACATTTTTATCCTGCCCTATACCCAGAGGTCTCCGGGTGGGTAACAACATTTAAAGCTAAACATTAAAACAATAGCATCTACAAGTAGGAAGGGAAAACTGTATCACCATTTAACCAAAGGCCAGGGCAAAGAGGTGCGTCTGCACTGCCTTCTGAAATGTGTACAATGAAGGTAATTGACACACCTCAAGGGGGAGACTGTTCCATAGCCTGGGGGACATCAATGAGAAGGCCCTCTCCCAGGTGCCCACGCCTTTTGCTTCTGAGGGTGGTGGGACAACCAGGAGGGCCTCCCAAGGTTCTGTTCCATCCACAGCCAGCTGCAGCATTACTCATCCAAATCAGTCCTCCCTGTTAGTAACACTTTTTTAGGTTCTGTGGCGACAGTGTGTATTTTTCTTCCATTCTAGGAGAACAGCTGTTTTATACTGAGCAGCCAAATTCCAAAGAAGAAATCCAAGCGAAAGACCAAGTGACTGCTTGGAGAACGCGGTGAAGAGTTGCAAGGAAGCGTGTAACTGTGGTGCATGTTATATTCCCAGAAAACTTGAAAATAAAAACTTAGATGTTGTGCCATGGTATGCGGTTTGAATTCGGACATATTCTTCCTAGTTTGAGGACTTTGCAATTCCATTCCAGAGTAAATAGGAAACTTCTCATTTCACTGGTGAGGAGAGTGAAGAGCCCTGGGATCTTGCTGGACCTCTGGTGAGTGTGTGTAGGTACCTGTACGTTTTTTTCCCCTGGCACTGATACAGAATTTGGGCAGTCATTGATCTCTGCTAGGAGCTGAACCTGAGACCTTCTCTATGCAAAGAGCTGTTGTCCGAGTGGAAAAGCCCAATTGTGGAACATCTCCTATACCAGTGATGGCGAACCTTTTGAGCTCAGTGTGTCAGAATTCGCAAGAAAACCTAGCTTAACTCGGGTGCTGTCTCACTTCTAGAAATATCCATAATTTTGTGATATTTGTAGCTCTAGTAAAAAAGTTATATTTTTGATATATGTATTTTATTAAAAGCAAAAACATATAATTCTTTACATTAGTAACTTTTGTTACTGAATTTTGTTTGCTAAATCTTCAATTGAAAGTTGGTATTTTGCACACTTCAGGAACAAGCCAGGGTGACCATGTGTGTCACCCAAAAGGGCTTGGTGTGTCACAGGTTAGCCATCACTGTCCTATACAGTCAGACCCCCATATCCACTGATTCGGTAACCACGGTTTCAGGTAACCATGGTTACCAGGTGAGTCCCCACACACCCTGTGGGTGCCATAAGGGAAAAGCACACAGAACTGTAAAGCCTATTTCAGCCTAGGTAGAGCGTTGGAATATTTCTATTTCTAGAATATTTATATTTCTATCCCTCCCTATACTCAAAGGTCTCAGGGCAAGTAACAGCCTTTAAAACAACAAATTAAAACCAATATTAAACCAATAATGTGCATAAAATCATTTAAAAGATTCTGCATATTAAAATACTAAAATAATTGTATCTACCGTGGGGTGAGGGGAAGTATAATCACATCCTCACATCAGCCAAAGGCCAGGATAAAGAAGTGCGTTTTCACCTTCTTCCTGAATGTATACACCACAAAGGGGAGACTGTTCCATAAACTGGGGCTATTATCAAGAAGGCCCTTTTCCTGGGTGCCCACCTGTCTCTTGTCTGAGGGCGGTGGGACAACCAGGAGGGCCGCCACAACTCCGGATCTTAAGGCATGGGCAGGTTGGTATGGGAGAAGGCATAGAACAGGCGCGTGTTGTCACCAAAGCCCATCCCAAAATGTAAGAGGGCGCATGGGGGGCGGGCGGGAGGCAGGTGACAGTGTCACATACCTATTCTAATGCTCTCCGGAGGCCAGGAAAGCACTTCCGGTTCTGGAGTTGCACAACCCCAGACCAGAAGTCCTGTTCATGATTATCCACAGTTTCGGGTAACCATGGTAAGAGCCTGTACGTATCCCCAGCGGATACAGGGGTTCAACTGTACTGAGCTTGTTGCTGGCACATGTGGGTGTTCTCCAAACACATAAGGTTTTAGTCCAGAAAGGGCCTGTGTTATTTTGCTGAGCATGTTAGCTGCTTGTGGACTGAAAATCAAATGAGGTGCTCATCAGCGGGCTTTTGTCAAATTGAAGACTAGTTGCGAGCAGTGTATTACAGGGTTAGGATGTTTTTAGATGCTCAGGGCCATTCATGTTTTATATTTGGCTAGGAGAAGGGATTTCAGCTGCTGTTCCTACAGCATAAACTGTACCTGATGAAGCTCCTTTTTTTTCCAGAACTGTTAAATGGGTAAGACGCTTAACATGGCAACATTTTACAGAGTTTGGTCCTAGTGATTAGCAAATCTATTAATGATTTAACAATATTTTGGACTTAATTGATATCAAATGAGCAAGGAAAGCTATGATATGAGGATATGAGGCAGGATGAAAATATTCTGTACAAATGAAATAAATAAATCTGGGAAGGACAGCTTTTGTGAGGCAGGGTAAACTGAAAACCATTTCAGATGTAGAGCTGAAAATATCAGAAGTAAGTTCAACAAAGACAAGTTTCCATTTAGGACAAAAGGAACTGAATATACAGAGAACATAAGAGGAGCCCTGCTGGATCAGGCCACAGCCCATCTAGTCCAGCATCCAGTTGTACTCAGTGGCCCACCAGTTGCCCATGGGCATCTCAAGCAGAGACAAGAGCAAACCTGCTGCTCTCGAATCCTGCCAAGGGCCTTATGGCATCCTTCTTGTCTCCCTAGCCTGAAAGATGTTCTTAGGCATCCATTATAGAATGGGGTGTGTGTTAAATTTCCAGTAAGCTCACTTTTTGTTGTTTGTTTTTGTTTTTGTCTCAGGCATGTGGGCACGAGGCGATTTAAAGTGGAGTGTGTGTCCGTCTGTGGTGAGATTCTATGATCTCGTCTGGCTCAGACTGAACAAGCTCTTCACTCAAAAGGTATGTCAAATTAGATACAGGAGAAAGAGAGGAGGGGTAGTTTTGTGTGTTAAGATGCACAGTTTGGCTACAGTGTAATATTGCACTGTATTGGCAGTTTGGTTGATGTGCCAGAGAATGCTGCAGAAAGAAAAAGGGGATAGGAATGACGTGGGGTGTGGATCTCTGGCACTTGCTGGTGTCCTCAGTGCAATCTTCAAGTGATGTAACTTCTGGTCACATGGGGGTTCTTCAGGGCCCTCAAGTGGCCTACCTGTTAGGATGATGGTCTTCACTGGCGAACGTAGGGCCTGGAGGCAGCCCTTGCACATCAGTTTATGTGATGATTGTTTTTCAGTTCAACTGCTGAGTGATTCAGAAATGAACTAAAACGTAACACTCTGACCAGAACTGAGTGCAGAGTAACTTGTGCTGCTTCCGCCATTGACTTAAAACGTGTGCTGATAGGTGAATGGAAGTTACTGCTCGAGGAAACGCGCAAACCAGTGTGAGGCTAACTGAACCTGCGTTTGCTTCTTTACATTATTTATATACCACTCCTCATTAAAATATCATCTTGAAGCTGTGTACAAAGAATAAAAACGGCTGAAGTCATAATATTTGTATAAAAATACTGTTTCTCCCATCCTTGGTTTTAATAATGCACACCCATTCTGGAAAGGCCTAAAAAGACTGGTTTTCAATTGGTGCTTAAAGACCAGGAGTGTAGGCGCCCTATATATATGAGAGGGCAGAATATTGCAAAGGGAGGATGTCCCCGCAGGGAAGAAGAAGATTTGGCTTTTATACCCTACTTTTCTCACTCCTTGAAGGGGACTCAAAGCAGCTGACAAACCTTCCGTTCCTCTCCCCACAACAGAACACCATTTGAGGCAGGTGGGGCTGTGAGAGCTGAGAAGAGAGCTGTGACTAGCCCAAGATCACCCAGCTGGTTTCATGGGGGAGGGCAGAATTAAATCTGGTGTTCTGAGACGAGTCCAGCTCCTTAAGCACTACTGGAGGTAGTCATATGACAATGTTTAGTGATTTGTGGTTCCTGCAGCAAGGCTTCCCCTGGAGATCTTAATGATCTCCCAGGTCTGTCCTGAAAGAGGTAGTCTGCCAAATGAACTGTCCCTGTGAATGTCTTTAGAGGCATCCTGCCTGTCTCTCCAACCTGGAGGCAGTATCTAGGCATCCATTCTAGTAGCCATTGAATCAAGCGGATGGGAATCAGACTGCAACCTTGGATGTAGCCATGGAGCTAAGTGGCAACCCAGTACAGATGCTTAAGCAGAGACGTGATCTGTGCAGGCTGAGGTGCCCCACTCAGCACCTGGCAGCTGCATTTTGCACTAGCTGCAGCTTTCAGATCAGGTGCAATAATACAGGGCCACATTCTCCAGGCTTCATGTGTACTTTTATTGCGGTGCATAGTCTAGAGAGGAAAAAACACATTTAATGCTAAATGTTGGTGGATAGCTGGTGCATATTCTTCCCCCCTCCAGTTCCACCGCAGTTGCGTTGTCAAGTGCGCATCAGTGTGGAAGCAGCAGTGAGACACTCTACTAGCAGGAAAGATGCTCTCATAGACCCTGTAGCAAATTGAGTGCTTGCTTCAGCGTAGGGCAGTGGTTCTCAACCTTCCTGATGCTGCGACCCTTTAATACAGTTCCTCATGTTGTGGTGACCCCCGACCTAACTCTAACCCCCAACCATAAAATTATTTTCGTTGCTACTTCAAAACAACCCCTGAGCAAGAGTAGATCAACCCCCAAAGGGGTCGCGACCCACAGCTTGAGAACCTCTGGTGTAGGGTTTCTTTGACTTCAGCATGCAACTCCATCCTGATTTTGTACCTTAGGGAAGGCTTCTCCATCCTGATGTCTCTGCTTCCTAAGCCTGAACAATCCAGGATGACACCTTAAGAACTTAAGAAATGCCCAAGTAAACATTCAGCTTAGCTGAACAAGCCGATTGTGGTTTGTCCCTCTCAATTTGACATTAACACGTCTCTCTGAAGAATTTTGAGGTGGTCATTAACTGTCTACGGATTGCTGTTGAATTCTCTTGTTCAATCTTTGTGGGCATCCACAGTTTCTAAATACAGTATTTGCAAACACCTTTTCTGCATATTCTATTAATTACATTCTACATTAGTGCAGATCTCGATTAACACGCTTTCTTGACAGGTTTTAGAAGTCAGATCCTGACCTACCAGTGGGGGACCTTGGAGCCATCAGAATTGAAAGGAAACTTAGACAAGTCTACTGAAAGTTTCTGTGGTGTGGTTGACCCAAAGACACAACCAACAGAAAAAAACTGGCTATGTTGGCTTCTAGTTGGCTTTTACTGCGTCTCTAGAAGATACAGCTTGGCCTGGTCACAGAAGATGTAAGTTTGTGGATGATAATTGGTAGAACTGCTTGTCCTTCAAGACTACCCTAACCTGCTACCAGAGGCAACACTGGGCAAATGCTCCAAGGCCAAACCAGGAAACTCTGCTGTGAGGAATTGTGGGATTGACGGATGCTGTTGAAATAACAGCTCCTGTAATTGCTTGGTGTTGGCCAAGTTGTGCTGGGATTGGTGGGAATGGAGTTTCGGCTGGTGCTAGGCCAGGCTTGTTGTTCTAAAGTAACTCCAGAATCAGAGGCATGTCAAACACTGATACGCTTTTAACATCTGTCAGCACAGCTTCAGGTTTTGGCTAGACGTGTGGACAGAAAACCATGGAGCAAGTGCTAAAAGTAATCATCTTCTTCGCAACCCACAGCAGATCTGTGCTTGCTGTGTTACTAATAGGAAGAGACACAACTATTGCTTTCTTCTTGGGCCTGGGCACGCCGTTAATGCCGGCCTCTATTCTCCGGCGGGGGAACAGCGCTTTTGCCAGCTGCATGAGGAAACTTGGCGATGGGCTCCTGTTTCCTAGCACCTTGCACTCAGCTCTTGGAACCACTGCTGCTGTGGGGGATCAAGCTTGCCCAGCGGGCGGGAAAACTTCTCCCCCTATTTTTTATTATTATTTACATTTCTATCCTGCCCCGTGCCCAAAGGTCTCTGGGTGTGGAAGAGAATGGTGAGTGGCTGACTCATACTTTGTACCAGCCTTTGAAAGACTATGCACTCCTCTGATGGAGGGTGGCGTAATTATCCAATTAAGAAAGCCCCTCTGGGTGCTGGGATAGCTCTGCCCACAGGCACTTTGCATTATTAATTGCGTCAGGGTGATCCGAAGGCCCTGTCTCCCATCAAACTTTCTCATGATGCCATAGAAAGGAACAACCGAGCAAAACTGGGCCAAGTCGTGAGCCGTGGAGCCTCAAAAGGCCTAAAATCTTAGGCCACCTATCTGTTGTTGGTAGAAAGAAGCAGAGGTGACATTCCAGATCTCCAGCTGCAAGAGCTGGTTGGAGAATGGTAATCTATGAAAACAGCATTAAAAACTGAATGGGGGTATGCAATATTCATCGAATCTAGGAAGGCCTGGATAAACAAATGTTTTCAACAAGTGACTGAAAGATATAATAGGGAGAGCACTCCAGAGCGTGGGTGCAACCACCGAGAAGGCCATGCTACTAGACACTGCAGGATAGTTGGTAATAGTTGGTAGCCACAGCAGAGTCTTCTCTGATCTACATCAAAAAAGGCAATTGAACAAGCACCTTGGTTGGTCCCGAGTTGTTTAGGTCCTTGTCTGCTACACGTAAGACCTTGAATCTGGCTGGGTAGCTAATTGGTAACCAGTACAATTGCTCAAACATGGGTGTTCCATGTCTATAATGCATGCTGTTCTCTTCCTAAGAATACTGTATTATATGTACTGGACAAGTTGACTTGATCTGTAACTTTACAAAGTGAAAGCTACTATAGTAGAAATTGATTCCTTAGCCCCTGTGGTTTCAAAGCCTGCTGTGAATCAAAGCATTGTCCAGAGAGACAAAAAAGGCCTTTCAGTTGGAGCATCTCATCTCACCAGGTGCCCTCTGGTCTCCCATTTGTGGACAGGCTGTGTAACGGAGTTGGTGCTGGGTGCTGGTTCTCACAATCGTGTCTGGAAGCTTGCGGCTGCAGCATATTGGATAAGTATTTCGAATGCTCAGACTTTGAGCGAATATAAATAATAGTTATATCCAATTCTTGTTTCTAGAAAGTAAACGCTGCAAATGATTCTTGGAACTTCCCTGCACAGCAGAACCAGGTATGTTAATTTCCAGTATTCTGTGTCAGGCTTGGGGGGCGGGGGGGGGCACCTTGGATGTTCCAGTGAGCAGAATATCAAACTGATTGCACTGTATGGTATCTGCACCCAGCAGCCTGTTCCTGGTGGTGTGTTCATAAAGCAGTGGCACATTGACTCAGCATTTGGCATCGTTGGTACTCAAGCTGGCGTGCTTGCTGAACCTGGTATTTTTGTTGAAACAGAATCCGTTAAAAGGAACAATTCTTAAAATGTGGCAGTCTGGTGTGACCGATTTAATACTTTCTTAGGGCTTCTGAAAATTGGTCTAACCTTTGTCCCTCCCTTATTTATTTGGGCTCTGTTAACTACCCACCTGTCAGGTCTGTTTGTGAAATTAGGTGTGACCGATGCGCCTGCACTCTTTCCTCTAAGTCTTAGCCTCTAGATTAGTTAGTCTGCCCCACACTCTGAAAGAGTCACTGCACGTCTTGTCTTGTACTCTTGCTGGAGTTCAGTCTTGCTTGCTCACATTCAGTGAGCCAGTTTGGTCTAGCGGTTTAAGGAGCCGGACTCGTATCTGGCAATACCGGGTTTTGACTCCACCCTCCCCATGAAGCTAGCTGAGTGACCTTGGGCTAGTCACAGCTCTCTTCTGAGCTCTCACAGCCCCACCTACCTCATAGGTTGTCTGTTGTGGGGAGAATAGCTTTGTCAGACGCTTTGAGTCCCCTTAAATGAGTGAGAAAAGTGGGGTAGAAAAGCCTCCTCCTTCTTCAACCCAACATCTTGATTATTATTCACATTTTTATCCCATCATATACCCACAGGTCTCGGAGTGGGTCTCAACATTTAGAACCAAACATATTAAAACAATAACTGTGTCTGAAAGTGGAGAGAAAAAGCTATATCCCCATTTGGCCAAAGGTTAGGGCAAAGAGGCGTGTCATCACTGTCTTTCTAAACATGTGAAGGTGCCTGATACCTCAAGGGGTAGACTATTCCATAGTCTGGGGGGCCATCACTGAGAAGGCCCTATCCCAGCATAGAATCAGCATAGATAGCTGGGCTATGGAAACTTATCTCAGTAATGGTACTGCTAGAAAGGCCTTGAGCAATGACGGGAGCTGTGGGAAAGCTTCCGGAGAACCTGGACCCTATACCCTTCCTGTACTTTGTCTTCTATTACCAAGATCAAGCAGAGGAACTTCATATTAACCATCTCTTGTCTTGTTCCTGCTTTTCTGGGCCCAGACACACGCCAACCTGCCTACTCAGCTCCTTCTTCCCCAGTGTCACAAGGCCCAAGTCTGTTTTTTATTTTTCTTTCTTTTCATTCATACCTTTCTTCAACTCCTATATCCTCAACTCTCCACGTTCTCCTTGCTTTTGACTGGCAGTCCCATTCAGGAGAGGTCTGCGTGCAGATGACCGTGGCCCTTGAATTAAATTTTATGTGAACCCATGTTTCCATGCAAAAAGAAAATACTTAAAAATAAAAGCCTGATAATACTGGATAGAAGCTGCTCCCTAGTGACGATAAAACTATTTTTGCTCTGCAGGTTTTCTCAGGAAAGTGTCGCTCAGCATGTGAGAACAGCTGGACTGTTCTGAAGGTAACACATCTTTCTGTGTATGTATGTTTCTGTCCCTTCCAGGCACAAATGTACCAATCTGCCTTGTTGTTCTGGCATATATGGGCACATTCCTTTGTGCCTAAACTCGGCAATAAGGCTAGAGAATGTGACAGGTCATGCTTCCATCACTGTAAGACGAATTGCATTGGTGACAATGAGACCTGTAATAAACGTGTCCTAAAAGTCATGGTTGATGAACCAGCAGAAGTCTGGGATGTTATAAAACTGCTGGGCCTCAACAGCTCAGCCTCAGCAATTCATGAAGTGCTGCTCTTAACGAGAAGTGGTGCACAATGAAAAAGGTGCAGAAAGCATAAATCAGAATGATACCTTCCTTACCCAAATTAGGCTGCAATGTCTGGTTCTCTTTAGCCTTGAAGTGGCATTTAGGAGGTGACCTGACTGAGGTATTTAAAACCATGCACGGGTGGAAAAGGTGAATTAAAAATTAATCTCTGGCACACAGCACTGGAATCCTAGAAACAGGGAAACACCATGAAGCTCGTGGAAAGTAAAGTTAGGACAGACAAGGGGAAGTATTTTTTCACCCAGAGGGTCATTGGTCTGTGGAATTCACCATCAGAAGAGGGGGTGACAGCAACCAGCCTAGATAACATTAAGAAAAGATTAAATTCATGGAGGGCATGTGTGCCAACAGCTACTAAAACGGATGCCTTGGTACTTTCTCCTGGTTGGAGAGACAAGCAGGAGGCCTCAAGTCCTTTTTTCATGGATTCTTGAGCAGGAGAAGCTTTTGTCTTGTCTTCTGCTTGAGATGCCCATAAGCAACCAGTGGGGCACTGAGTGAGGCAGGATGCCAAACTAGCTGGGCTGTGATCTGATCCAGCAGGGCTCCTATGATTTTATAAGAGTGAACTGTATTACATAGAGCTGAGCTTCTTGTGTAAAGTAAAATGGCAGTAGGAAACTGAAACTTTAGACATAGCCAATCTACTGTGGATGCATCCATGTAGTTTTATTTAGTAAGGAGACAACAGGGATAGTGTTTACCATGAGCCAGGTTGGTCTAATGCAGTGGTTCTCAGCCTTCCTAATGCCGCGACCCTTTAATACAGTTCCTCGTGTTGTGGTGACCCCCCCAACCTAACCCTAACCCCCGACCATAAAATTATTTTTGTTGCCACTTCAAAACGACCCCTGTGAAAGAATAGATCAACCCCCAAAGGGGTCGCAACCCACAGGTTGAGAACCACTGGTCTAGTGCTTAGGGAGCCAGACTCTTATCCGGGAATACCGGGTTTGATTCCTCACTCCTCCATGAAACCACCTGGGTGACCTTGGGCTAGTCACAGATCTCTTCTGAGCTCTCACAGCCCCACCTACCTCACAGGGTGTTCTCTTGTGGGGAGAAGAATAGAAAGCTTTGCCAGCCACTTTGAGTCCCCTTAAATGGGTGAGAAAAGCCAGATAGAAAAGCCAACTCTTCTACCATCCTTTCTTTTGGGAGATGCCGGGGATTGAACTTGTGACACTCTTCTTTAGCGGCAGTTGTTTTACTCTTGAACAATAGGAGGGTCTATTGAGGAGTAGTTGTCTGATCATCTCCTGATCATTGTTGTATCCTACAGAGCCCTGGATGGCACGCATGGGTGCTTAGCTCTCGTTCTTCAAGGGAGCCCAGATGAGAATCTCGCTCCTCAATAAAATGGTATGGGCTTCTTTGAGAAAACTCTTGAGATATGACCCTCACTGTAGCTGCTTTTTTCTTGTGTAATGTGGTTAGTGTAAAGATGTTCTGTCCCCTTTGTGGGAGCAGCTGAAGGTGATTTTTTCAGAGTGTGGAAATTGCATTTCTTAAAGCGAAAGTTACAGTCAGGAACATTTAATGATGATTGGCAAGATGTTCAACTGCTCTAAAAAAGGTGAACGACAAACAGCCATTCTGAAAAAGCAACTGAACCACGACGCAGTACAAGAAGGCTTGCTGTTAGGTTTCCATTTGGACAGATCCTTTCTGGGCGAAAGTGTAGACAGATGGGTATTGTGATGAGCAGCAAATTCGCACAGTTGAATCTCCTGACCGTGGCAGCTGAGCTTTGGAAACGAGCGCTGATCTGTACTTGAGAAGCAAGCCCAGAAATCCAGTTAGATTTTTGGGATACATCTGCCTGGGGACAGTATTTTAAATGTATAATTCGTCTCACAAGCACGTACAGTCTTTGGAGACTGAGTTTCCCAAACCCCCGAGAGGAGTTTAGTCAGAAGATCAGGTTCATCCATACTTTCAAGCAATGTTCTTACACGGTTGATGTTGCTTTATGTCTTTTAAAATATTTGTAAGTACTTGAGAACTGTTTGCGATGTTTTAATAGAAATTGGTATTGGGTGGGATAGAAAAACGAATAATAATGAATATAGTAGTCTCAAACTGAACTAAACAGAAGCAATAGGAGGAATTCCAAGGAGCAAACACATCTCCTAAGACACATTTTTGATACGTTAACATTTTTCTGTTTTATTTTTGTTTTTATGAGGCTGCAAACTAGCAAATATCTTGAGTGCTGGAAAAATGACACTTGCGAAAAGGAGCCGTTTGAGATGGACAAAATAAGGCCCATATTGAGGTAGGAAAGTGTGTTTGGGCTTAATATTTGAAAGCATGTCTCCCCTTATTCCCCTAAAAAGTGCCATAAAACCTTAACCAGATAGTTATTCCAGCATACTTCCAAGTTATTGGTAGTGTTATAAGATCCAGTGTAGTAACATTTATGTATTAATTGCAAAACCAAAGGGTTCACTGACTGCTTTGCATTTTGCAGATACTGGGGGAAAGCCTGTTTTCTCCGTGGGTTCAGGGTAGGATCACGATGGGTTTATCTTCGTCTACTTGCTCAGCTTGAACGATTCAAACTTTCACCACTAGGTGGCGGCTGCCCTATAAAAGGGCTTCACAGGCTAGCTTCCCCAGACATTTTCGTTCGACGCTCAGCAGAACAGGAGCTGGTGAAGCTTGTCTACAGCCTTTTTTCTTTCTTTCCCTTTTAGATTCTTTGTGGTGCCCTCAGACTCTCCCTTTAGGTGAGTATTGAGGGAGGTTTGGGTGGGAACCCTTCCAGACCCGGGGATTCCCCCATGCCCTTTGCCCTGGGACTTCCCCCCCTCGTGTCCGGGGTCCCCCCCTTCTCTGCTGCGCGGGCCGCCGGCTGGCTGTTATCACCGGGCGGCCACAGCATGGGCACCCCCCTCGGCCACCTCATTGTCTTCACGATCGGCACGCCCGATCGCGGCCACTGCCATTGCGCCGCCCGGGGAGCCCGATTCCGGTGGCTGGCCGATTGCCGCGGCTCTATGGTGGCTTGAGGTGCGCGCCACCTATTGCGACCGCCTCAGTGTTGCTCCCAGCTGCCGGCGTGCTTCCCCCAAGAACTGGGGCCGCCTTGAGCAGCACCGGGATTGCCGCCATCCCTGCACAGGGTCCGATTGCCAGTATGCGACGGACCGCAGCAGGCGCCATGCAGGTGCCCAGGGAGCCCGATTCCGGCGGCTGGCCGATCGCCACGGCTCTACGGCAGCTTGAGGTGCGCGCCGCCTATTGCGACCGCCTCAGTGTTGCTCCCAGCTGCCGGCGTGCTTCCCCCACGAACTGGGGCCGCCTTGAGCAGCACCGGGATTGCCGCCATCCCTGCACAGGGTCCGATCGCCAGTATGCGACGGACCGCAGCAGGCGCCAGCCGGCACCATACAGGTGCCGCGATTATAGCCGGCAAACACGGGGCTCATATGGGCGCTGCCATCTTCGCCAGAAAACTCGTGGCGCACATGGGCGCCGCCATCTTGGCCGGCAACCACGTGACACACCTGGGCGCCACCATCTTGGCCGGCAACCACATGGCACACAGGGGCGCCGCCATTTTGGCCGACAACCACGTGCTGCTTATGGGCGCCGCCATGTTTTGTGGGGCTAATTTCAGACCTAGCAGCAGAATCTTCCATACGGCTAAGGACATGTCCCCACTATGGACATTCTGCATGCTAATGTGATGGACAACTAAGTTACATCTAGGTCATATCTTCATGTTACTAATCTGCACAGTTGCCAGCATAACTAAGGCCATAGCCCCACGCTAGGCAACCAGACTTTTGGCATTGTAGCATTTCTTACTGGCTGCTCTACCATTGCCACTGAGTCCCCAACAACGGGGGGGGGGGGGGAGGCGGATGGTATTCCATTACCCTTCCAGGGTACTGATTTTTCTCTGGACCAAAACTCTTTGTCTTGCCTCCTGAAATGCTCGAGCCCCCGACCACCATGGTCAAGCCTAGCAGGCCTAAGGTTCGGAAGAATGCCAAGGCACCCAGGGCCAAGGGAACCCCTTCTGTTCCAAGTGCCACTGCGGGTCCCAGCAACCCAAATCCCACTGGGAGTGGCTGTAGCTCAGAGGTAGAGCAAACTGCCTAGAAAGACAAAGGTTGCTGGTTCAATCCCCAGGCTCTCCCGAGGAGTAGGTATTGGAAATCCACTTCTGTAGCTCTGCCAAGAGAACTGTATAGAGGTACTCAGGGAGGTGTCGGTGAAGTCAACCAGGAGTTGCCCATAACTCAGTGGTCCTCTAAAACATCACCTTCAACGCCTTTCCCAGGCCCCATGGGTGCGCTGCCTGGAATGCAGGGTCTCTTTATGCCTCCACTACCACAGTATATACCTAATGTGCCAGCGCTGACCCCCAATTTCCACGAGTCCCTGGCTTCCAGTATTGTGGCTTCCCTGGCAGTTCTCCCACAACAGTTCAGGAGGAACAAGAAGTCGAGATGGAGATACCCCTCGTCCTCGTCTTTGCGTTCTCCAGACCGCTCCCCTCCCAGAAAGAAGAGCAAAGGGAAGAAAACCACTGCCAAGCACCCCAAAGACGGGGCACGCTGAGCAGGCCCATCCGCTTCCCCTCCTGCCTTCCTAGCACACACCCCCACCTGCTCAGGGCCCCCCCTAGACAGGACCGCCCAGAGGCTCCTGTGCTTTCTGACTTGGGCTCACTCTGTTCAGAGGCTCCAGTGGGTTCACTCGGTGAGTTCTATTGCTCCTCGGAGGCGGAGGAGGACCCGCTACAGCCAACAGGCCAGGCCCCTTCAACCCCGCGGTTTTTTGTCTCATGATCAGCTGACGTTCACCGTAGAGCACACAGCAAATGCCCTCAGCCTCACCCGATCATGGACTGACAAGGAGAGCGAATCCATGGAGGCAGCTGATATCCTGTGGTCCGCTCTGGTCAAGGACAAAGTCTTGCCCACCCTATCGGTATTCCAGAGCCTGATCCTGAAAGATTGGCAACAGCCAGCCGTTGCTCGCAGGGCCCCGTTGGTCCTCCACCGCCTGCTACTATCCCAAGACCACACAGACAGTATGTGGGCGGTCCCTGCTGTCGACTCAACCATAGCCCATGTGGTCTCAAAGCAGGCGGTCCCCAAAGATTCCGAGCAGATCTTGAAAGAACCTTTGGTCAGGAGACTAGAGTCCTATCTGAAGAAGGCTTTTGGGGGTCAGGCGCTCTGCCTTCAAGCAAATTCTGCCAGCTCCTTGTTTACTAGAGCGGCCTTGAAATGGACAGATGAGCTTATCGCTGACCCTGCCCCGCCCGACTCTGCTAGAGACATTCTGGAGAATGTCCACAGGAACCTGGCCGGGACCACGGACTTGTATATTGAAACCCATTGGCTGAGGTGGGGGCAGATTTACCAAGCCCTCAAATCAGACCTGTTGATACCCCTATCCAGTCGATTGGAGGGGTGTTTATCGCTCTTTGCCCGGGAGTGGGCATTGTCCTGTTCGGACCCTTGGGTCTGCGAACTTATTGAATTTGGTTACTCCTTGAAGTTTGTGGTCCATTGCCCTCCGAGGTTTGTTAGCCCTCCGGTCCTTAGTGACCCAGTTAGAAGGAGAGCTCTGTTTGAAGTTGTGAACGAGTTAATTGAGTTGTCAGCAGTTGAACCCATCTCCGAGATCGAAAGGGGCCAGGGTGCTTATTCCGTTTTGTTTTTGGTTCCTAAGAAAAGTGTTGAATGGGCTCTGTGCTTCCCTCAGGGTCTTCACTAAGACCCTCACCCCCCCTCTTCTCGAGTCTCAGGACGAGGGGAGTACAATGCTTTGCCTACCTGGGTGTTGTGCTTTGTAAGGGACCTACCTTCTCTAGAGCGGCGTGGGCGGTGCGAGAGGCCTCCTCTTTCCTGGCCGACCATGACGGTCTCATCAATTGGGAGAAGGGTGCCCCGGTTCCTGCTCAGTCTCTTAACTCACCTGGGGGCGGTTTTTTAACACCAGATCCCACTTATTCTCTCCTAGCGCGGACCGCGTCCGTGCCCTAAGTGACATGGCCAGAGAGATCTGATCCAAGCCAAGGGTATGGATTAGCGCCCTCTCATCCCTCCTGGGCAAGACGGTGTCGGTTATTGGCCTGGTCCCATGGGCTTTCTTCCACCTCCGCCCCCTTCAGTGGGCCCTACAGCCCTTCTCTGGCTTGATCTGGTCTGGGGCGGACGCCCGGATAGCCCTCTCCCACGAGGTGAGAGTTTCCCTATCCTGGCAGATGTCTGACCGCCACCTATTTGCAGGCTGTCCGATCGTGGCTGCCGATAGGGTCAGAGTCACCTATGACGCCAGCAACATAGGCTGGGGAGCCCATTGAGTGGGGCATACGGCCCATAGGCGTCTGGTCTCTGGAAGAGTCCGGTCATTGGACCAACTGGTCATGTCCTGGTATTAACCAATAACATGGCAGCCAAAGCCCATATCTCCAGTGGGCAGAGCTTAACGTGCTCTCTATCGGCTACATGTCCAAATTCAGGGATCCGGGGGCCATTGCAGTAGACGCTCTCTGCGGAGTGTCCCCCGGGTCTCCTCTACGCCTTCCCCCCCTTTCCGCTGTTGTCCCAATTCCTGCAGAGGGTGGTTCAGGAGGCAGCAGAAGTCATCCTAGTGGCCCCATCGTGGCCACGCAGAAGCTGGTATCCGCTACTACGCAGCCTCTCACCTCATCCCCTCTTCGAGCTTCCGCAGACCCCGAACCTCTTAACGCAGGGACAGGTGGTACACCAGGACACAGCCTGGTTGGCCTTGACAACCTTCAGGCTCAGCGGTCCTACTTAAGAACTGCCGGTCTGGAGGAGGACGTTTTAGACACCATTATCGAGGCCCGTTGGCCATCCATTAGAAGTATCTATGACATTGATGGCCAACCTATGACACACGTGTCACAGGTGACACGCCAAGCCCTTTTGTTTGACACACATGGTCACCCTGGCACCTGGGCATATAGGGCTTGCTTGTTCTTGAAGTGTACGAAATACCAACTTTCAATTGAAGATTTAGCAAACGAAATTCAGCAACATAAGTCACTAACGTAAAGAATTGTTTGTATTTGCCTTTAATGAAATACATATATCAAAAATATAACTTTTTTACTAGAGCTACAAATACCAAGATTATGGATATTTCTAGATGTGACACAGTACCCGAGTTAAGCTAGGTTTTCTTGCAAATTTTGACACACCGAGCTCAAAAGGTTCACCTCCACTGATCTATGAGGCCACCCGGAGGCTTTTTCGTAGGTGGTGCTGGCCACAGGACATCTCCCCCCTCGGAGTGTTCGGTGTCCCAGGTACTATCCTTTCTGCAGGAAGGTCTGCGAAAGGGTCTCCAGTTTAACACGCTGAGGAAACAGGTGAATGCAGTGGCCTCTGTCCTGGACCTTGCCCAGGACCGTTGCCTATCCCAACACGGACACGTTAAGGCCTTTCTCTCGGGGCTCAAGGCCAAACGCCCAACTACAGTACATAGGTTCCCCACTTGGAGTCTGCGGCTGGTATAGTCAGCCTTGACGGGGAAACCCCTTGAACCGTTAGCTACAACCCCCCTTGGGGTGTTGTCATATGAAGTGGCGTTCCTGGTGGCCATCACGTCGGCCAGGCGGATGTCAGACATTCCCGCCCTGTTACTGCAGGAACCTTACTGTCAATTTACTCCTGATTCGGTCATACTCCGTTTAGACCCTAAGGTCCTCCCGAAGGTGGACTCCTCCTTTCATAGATCGCAAGATATCCACCTTCCCCCGTTCTGTGCCGATCCCCTGCACGAACTCGAGAGGAAGTGGCACACCTGGGAGGTGGGGAGAGTCCTCTCCTTTTATATTGAAAGAACCAGGGAGGGTAGAAGATCTCCTTCCCTCTTTGTGCATTTTCACCCCTCTTCTCTGAGCATGAGGGCCAACGCCAGAGTGCTGGCAGATTGGGTGCGAGCGTGCATCTCCTTCGCCTACCAGACTAAAAAGAAACCGGTGTCGCAGGGTATCAAGGCACACGCTACTAGGTTGGCAGCCGCTTCAGCAGCGCTCGCCCTCAATGCCCTGCTGGACGAGATCTGCAAGGCAGCAGCTTGGTCAACACCCACGATGTTCTCCAAGCACTGCAGACTGGACCACTTCAGGCCGGCAGAAGCCTCTTTCAGTCGCAGGGTCCTGCAACACGTCCTCTACGATACGGATAGAAGCCTTCTCTCTGGAGAAGGCACGCATGATTCTCCATTATTTTACTTTTGCCCACCCTTAATTTACACGGGGATGCTGGCTTTGGTACATCCCATCGTGATCCTACCCTGAACCCACGGAGAATGTAAAGTTGTACTTACGTGAGGTTACATTCTTGTGGGTTCAGGAGGATCACGACCCGCCCTTAGTGGTGGGATTGGTCTAACCTCTCTATATGTTCACAGAACCTCTCACCAGCTCCGTCTATCCAGGCTCCTCAAATGTCTGGGGAAGCTAGCCTGTGAAGCCCTTTTATAGGGCAGCTGCCACCTAGTGGCGAAAGTTTGAATCGTTCGAGCTGAGCAAGTAGACGAAGATAAACCCATCGTGATCCTCCTGAACCCACAAGAATGTAACCTCACATAAGTACAACTTTACATTCTGTGATTAAAAAAATAAATTGTGGTAACTAGGTTAGCGGGGGAGTTACATGAAGGAACGAAAGAAAGGAACTGGTGGATTTTATGTAGACCTCTAACTTTACAGACCAAACAATCCTGGGTTAACATTGAGGTCTATCCCGATGGAGCCTTGCAGTAGGTTTTTATCGTTGGAAATGCCTCATAGATCAAACTTGTGGTTTCGCTTTACTCACCAAACACTGGTTTTGTTTTGTGAGATAAAACTGCAAGACAGTAAATGCCAATTCTTAGGCAAACTTCTCCATTAACAGTCTGTTGTGCCGTAGGACCTGTCCTGAAGCTGATCACAGAACACATCAAACCGAGTATTAACTGCAGGAAATGGCTGTCCGCTGTGCTGCTGTTGTTTTGCTTGCCAAAGATCATAGTAAGTATCTTTTTGCTTCCCATGGCAGGACAGAGGGACAGCTATAAACATGAGGCAGTTAGGAAGTTTATTATCAGAAGAGGTGATGACAGCAACCAGCCTGGGTAGTTTTAAGAGGGGGTTAGATAAATTCATGGAAGTCAGGTACATCAGTGGTTACTAGGAAGGATGCTTATATACTGACTCCAGGGTGGAGAGACTTGCACGATTGATGGATTCAAGAGCAGGTGAAGGTTTCTCCTTTGTCCTCTGCTTGAGAATGCCCAGAAGCAATTGGTGGGCCACTGCATAAGACAGGAGGCTGAACTAGATGGGCTGTGGCCTGATCCAGTAGGGTTCCTCTTACGTTCACACTTTGCTCACTTAGGCAGTCTCACTGCTTTCATAGTTAGAAAATGTGTACTTTGCAGCTTGCTATAGAACAGCAGTTCTCAACCTTCCTAAAGCCGCAACCCCTTAATGGAGTTCCTCATGTTGTGGAGACCCCCGATCACAGGGGCAGAGCAGCTGGAAGGTGGGAGGGAAGGCAGCGGGAGACTCGTCGCGACCCCATTGAAAGGGTAATTCAACCCCCAAAGGGCTCTCGACCCCCAGATTGAGAACCACTGTTATAGAACAATTTTCAGCTATGTCAGGCTACATTACAGTACATGGTCTCTACCAAGGCTGCCAGAAGCTGCCATTTCTGGTATGCTGTGGACGTGACCATAAAGTAACTCCTACAGATCTTTGCTTTAGCTACTATGGTAGTTTTAGATCTGCTGGAAACAATGAAGAGATTATAATGGCTGGTGTAAGAGTCTGTTTAATTACAGTGTTAGAAGAGCCAGGTGAAGCCTGCAAAATGCTGCATATGTGTATTGTCTTTTTAGCAGTAGCCTTTTGTGCTCAAAGAAATGTCTGAACCACAGCTAGTGGTGTGCACAAATGCAATTTTCAGGATTCGATTCGAATATCCGAAGATTTGAATGTGTAAAATTTGAATGTATTCACATTTGATTTGAATATATTCAAATCTGTTCGTACAAATGTATGATTCGTATTCGAAAAATATGAATGACAACATTCAAATGTGTCCATATGCATCCTGTTTTCATCCCGCATGTATCCGTACATATAACAAATGTCCGAATAATTCATACAAATGATTTGGAAGATTTGAAAATTCATTTGAATTCCAAATACAACCAAATTTTCCCTAACCCGCAGCTGTTGTTCTGACTCAGTCTAGACCCAAACCAGGTCAACTGAGGCAGAACAAAACCAAGTGGATCTTGGGGCTGATTGTGACCCAGTTTATCTAAAATGGTAGGATGGTTCTCCCATCCAAAGTACCATAGTGATTCCCCCACCCTCCTTTCTCCAGGGCTTGGAAGCTAGGGTCAAGCCAAAATAGAACTTCGCCCTGTTCTTTCTTACACGCTTAGTGTCTCCTGCTGGACTTTTCCAGGTTGCTTGAAATGCTTTGGAATAACAGCTGCTGAATCCAAATTGTGTGCTGTCCATGTTTTCCTGTCCAGTAATGTCTTCATTCAACCAGAATTTCCTTCATTTGGAATTTGAATAAGGAAAATCCGCTTGGTGAGGAAAGGTAAAGAACAAATTTCGTTAGAATCATCTACTGAAGGTCACTTCAAAGAGGGCTGTGTGCTGTTCAACGGACAGCTCTTAACGCAATGACCTAAGACAGAAATCCTCTGCAGGATGTCAGGAGTACTTGGTGTATACTCTGTGGTCTATACCAGAGGAGACAAGTAGTAATGATTATTTCTAGCACCCTTTTCACCAAAGTAATTGAAGCCAGAGAATCACAACAGCTGCTTTCCAGGAGAGTTATAATGATCAATTGTAATTATTTCGTTTGTATTTATTGCAAGTTTGTTTTACTTGTAAATTGCAGACTTTTATAAAAAAAATTGGAGGTGGTAACAACTTTAAACGTTCATTGTAGTGATGTTGGTAAGAGCCTGTATAAGTTAAGAAGGAAATTGTCTCGAATCTTACTAGGATTGGGGGTACAAGAAAAGGAGAGTTTTAGCCTACGATACTAATTATATCATCCTGTTACTCAGAAAAGAACATCTGGAAGAAGCTGGAAAACAAAATATGCCTATGTAATCATCCTTCAGTCAAGTCTGATTCCCGGCATGCCTTAATTACTGCTGCTCACCTGCAATTTTAAAGTGGTTGTTAATAAACAGGACTTTGCAATTTTTTTCTCTGTCTCATTTCTCTTGAATTTTTGGATAACTTTGTCTTGAGTATTACTCTAAATCAGTACAAAGGTTTTGAGCCTGCACGGAATGTTTGCGGCACCCTCTAGAGAGAAGGGTTGACAAGCTTTGGCCCTCAGAGCAAATCCACACCTACATGGACAGGGAACAATGGGGAAACTCCCACACAGTGCATCTGCATTACACAGAGCCCCTTCTATAATGGAAGCGGCTCTGTGTGTGCAGGACTGTCCCCTGCCCGTACACCAGTGGAGGAGTTTCGACTGCTCTATAAGGATACAAGTGCCCTAGCAGGCTCAATCCATACCTCTTCACAGTAGAAGAGGTGAAGCGGGGCCTGTGACTGGGTGGTGGAGTTGTGTGCTGTGTCACCAGTTACTACAGCAAGGGCAGTGCAGGTGTGTTGGCACCATTGCCGTGGGAATGCAATCACTTGTTAATGGAGATAATTTGTACTTAGATGGCATTTGGGTACACACCAGCTAGGTTTTTAATGGTTTGCGTGTCCCAAAGTGGACAGCCCAAGGCATTCTAGACCAGGGGACACTGAAGGTGATGGGTAGGAAAGCATTTCTCCATCCAGAGAGTCATCGGTCCATGGGCTCTGCTGCCAGAAGAGGTGGTAACAGCAAAGCCTAGATGGCTGTAAGAAAGTCACAGAAGACAGGTGTACCCATGGCTGCTAGAATGGATGCCTCTTAAGGCCATCTACAGGGATTAGAGAGCTTTTGCCTTTGGCTTGAGATGCCCAGAAACAGTTGGTGGGTGAGGCTGATGGACCAGATGTAGCCTTATCTAGCAGGACTCTTCTCTTCCGTGGGACATTTAAACTCATCTTTTGGGGGAAGGACTTACTAGAATCTTAAAGTACTCTATTTTGAACAAATGTGACCTTGCTAATACATACTCCATTCCCAAATATTAAACTTTATTAAAAATTATTACAAGCGAGGCAGGGTCTATGATGGTTGCATTTTTAAAATAAGAACACTGGGTTTAAAAAAGTAAATTGAAGCAGAAGCCAAGTCATCATATGTTGATTATATTAAAATTATGCAAATAAATACAAATTACATCAAAGATGAACATTATTTCATACATTTACAAAGGCATTGCAGGTACAAATTTTATCTGACAGTGATCTCATGCTGAAGACTAGTGCTTCACGGTTGCTCTTCTGGCACGCAGTTTTTCCAGTGTTTTCTGCAGAAAGATGGGAGAAAGAATGTAGCTTAGCCAACAGGAGATTTTGAACGAAATCTAAGTCTGTTAAGCAGCTGGCAGAAGTCTTGATTTCAGAGACTTTCTGCACTTGGCTGAGTGGTGCACGTTGGAGGAGCTTCTGGGTAGCGCCATTTGCACTTGCAGGCGTCGTCTCCACACCAGAAATGGCTCCTACCATCCCAGAAGCCACATCAGTGTTCACTAGTGATGGTGCAGGAAATCCTGCACCACGTGTCCAAAAGCTTTAGATTCCCAGCCCCCAGAGAAGCCATTCACACATATGATGTACTATGCAACTGTGCTAGCATGTCAGGTGACCTGGGAAGCTAGTGCTGCACAGGTACAGCACATCACCTTTGTCCTGGTGGCGGTGGAGGCACAAGCGCAGGTACTGGTCTGGGCGTGTGTGGGGTTTTTCCCCACTTTTTCCAACCCCTGGATGGAACGGAAAGTGCAGATAGGGCCCTGGTTTACCTGGGGTTTACCTGTAAAGAGTTGTCTCTACTGTACCATCCTAAAACATTCTTCTAGGCAAGATCTGTGCCGTTCTCTGTGGATGGCAGTATTCCCAGCCTGCCATTTCACCAACAACCAATGGAGGGTGCACCGGGATGCCAGCCTCCAATATCAGGTGTGTCAAATCAAAGGTTTTTACAGTGGCCAGGATGGAGAAGGCACTGCCGTTAGTACAGACTGTGTACCTCTGTATCTTTCCTGTTTTAGCCAGCAACGTCTACTTTCAAAGTGTGAGTTTCTTACAAAATGTTGTCAAGGTTGCTCAAAGGTTCTGAGTAGGGATGTGCATGAATTTTTGTGTGTGTATTTGGGAAGAACGCATCAAAACATTCCATTTGAATGTCTGAATTCGGCCAAATTTCAAAGGTTATGAATATTCATGCCCACATCCCTCGTCCTGATATGCAGGATAGAGGATCAACTCCTAAAGAAAATGCTCATCCCATCCACACAATCTGCACCAAGGACAGGATGATGAACAGAGGTATAAAACTACGATCTTGAGCTCTGTGTGTTTGGCATGCACGTTCTTTTGAGAGAGAGATTTCCAATCCCCCAAAGAGCTTTCTTGATTTATTGGGATCCAATCCATTGAGGGCTTTATATGTCCATGTCAACACACTGAATACAAGCAAGGAATTCACACAGATGCAGTTCTGCCAAAAATCGGATCTGCCGTTTATTGAGTTAATCGTAGAAGACAAGGAATGCATGCCTGGTAGCAACATAAAGAGGAACTGTCATCAGTTTACAAAGCCATATCCGGGAAAGTATAAACAACTAGGGCAGTTTCTGAAGGAATGCAGCATCTAGCAGGAAGGCCAGAGGACAAGGTAGCCCCTCACTACTGAAGTGGTAACCAGTGCAGATCCTTCAAGATCAACATGAGTGAGGCGTGTCCTGCTAGAAACTCCCAAAGATTGCCCATAAGATAGATGCATCTTCCCACCAGACTCTCAAAGTTTCCACATTGTGTAAAAGAATCATTTTACCTTCTGAAATTCTTTTGCTCTTTCCCGGTTTCTGGCATAATTTTCTCGTCTCTCCCTCTCTTCCTTTCTGATCTTCACTTCAGCAAGATTATTATACAATCTGTGAAAAGGTTAAAAGTCGTCGACATGATTAGTGAACAAAAGAAATTCCAGGTGGCAACTGGGCACTAAAACTACTTTGTGACCAGCGATGCGTATTTCTCCAATGTCTAAAAATCCAGGAGTTACCCTAAGTCACATTAGCAAAGTCTTTCTAAAAAAAAGATCCATGTGGTACTGAAAAAACAAATGCACTCATGGGAGTTATAAACATGCTATTTTAGCATCTTTTCTATGAAGAAAGATTTAATGTAATCTCAGGAAATAACTAGCTTTTCAAAGACTGAGATTTTCCTATGAAGAAAAAATACGAATGATAACTAGAAAACCTTTGCATTATACAAATTCAATGTTGTGGAGTAATTTTCCTTTTTTATAACTGGCAGAAATACAGAAACCAATTTTGTTAACTAGATCAGTGGTTCTCAACCTGGGGGTTGGGACCCCTTTGGGGGTCGAACTACCCTTTCAGAGGGGTCGCGACAAGTCTCCCACCGCCCTTCCCTCCCACCTCCCAGCTGCTCTGCCCCAGTGGCTGGGGGTCTCCACAACATGAGGAACTCTATTAAGGGGTCACGGCCTTAGGAAGGTTGAGAACCACTGCTCTAGATCCTACTGTACCTTGAAGTGCGTTCGTACATCTGCACTTCTGTTGCCTTCCTGTCATCTGCAAAGCACATTTTTGCATCTTCCATTTTCTTTGCCTGGTTAGCAGCTGCACCTAAGATTAAACCAGAAAGCATTAAATAAAATTAAGGCTCAGAAAAACAGATTCCGCAGCCAATGTTTTAGACAAATATATCGTTCTTTCTTACCCTACTGAACACACACAGAGGCAAAATTCACAGAAGAAATACCATTGTTACAATTTTACCAGCAGCTCTTATACCTTAGGTCCTACATCTAGTGGGTAATCAGTTCTCCACAAAGTATTTTGGCAAGAACACCTGGCCAAGAACAGAGATACATCTTACCACCATGATGGCTCCACTCTTAAATCTAGCCAAAGCCAAACATACCAGAGCAGAATAGAACATCTTTTTTATAGGTGTAGAAGTTATCACTCTGCAAACAGTTTTACAGGCTAGATGGTGGTGGTCATGGAGTGTTTCTGGACTGAATTGCTTTCCTGTTCACCATTTCAGGTTTGTTACAAACTGAACCCATCTTACATCTCTATCCTGTCAGGGTCCAAACATCTCCAGAACCTAACATGCAAACTTCTTTGATACTACACACGCAGGGTGGGTGGGTTCAGCCTTCTCCCAAATCATCAACTTAATGGAGTCTTGTAAAATAAAACCAATACAAAGTTTCTATAAAACTTTTAAAAGTCTACATTCAGGCACGTGCAGTGATGAGGACATGCAAGGATGCATAAGGACAGAAAGACATGAAACCCGACTAGGGCTCCTGTTATATTCTTAACTACTGTCTAAGCACTTTCTACGACGGCTGCTGGGCCCTACAACCTCCTAACTTTCCACGTTCCTGCCCAGCTGCTCACCTTCCAAGCCTCTAAACATGCTTTGCACTGCACCTTACCAAGGAACAGAGTCCATACACAGATGGTTGTTGAATAGCAAAGTGAATTATATCTAAATAAATACCAGGAGGTTTCTGGAACTGTGCTTTTTTCTGTTGAGGTGTCTTCTTTTCAACACTTCGTTCTTTGTTTTTTATTTTTTCTACTCTTCTGGAAGATCTCTCAATAAAATCTTTCTTCCGCTTCAAAAACGACTCTTGCAAGCTTCCAGGAACAGGCGTGGGCCCTGGCAACAGTGCTGTGCGGGAGAAAAACAACCCGATTTTAATGGTGGCAAAATTTCCACATGATGCTGTCACGATTTGAGAGATCTTCCTTATGATACAGGCGTCAATGTTCAATTTTTTAAATCCATAGGGAATTAACTGTCACAGATCTTCAAGAAGCTGTGGCATAATTAGAATAAACTAAACCACTGTGTTAACAAGATACCGTCATTCCTCATAATTCAGCTGTGCACAGCAGTTTGGCTTATATGCAGTCACCACACTGTGTCTTCTAGGAATGTTCATGAGCTGAAATTTCATGGTTTGATTCAAGTTTGCTCAGAACTGGTTTTTTTTTTTTCGAACTGCAGGGTAATTTAGTTGGCGTGTGAACCAACCACGCAGAACACCTTGGTTCGGGTGTGATTTGAATTGGGGGTTTTGAACAACAGGAACTTTTGGTTCACATGCAAACCATGTGAAACACCCAGTTTGAGGCCAACCACAAGCTGACCGAATCAGTTCAGTGCTTCTCTAGTGTCTTTCCTTGGTTAACACAAGATATTAAATTTACTTTCTGGTAGACAGGTCTCCTAAGCACAGCTGAAGATCCTAATCGGTAGGCTACATATAATGGTTGCCAAAGTCCTTACAGTGGCTGAATAAACCTTTTTATTTTTGTTCACTGATTTGCCCCGATTAGCTTTCCTCCTGCATCATTTACAGGGCCTCTACCTGATAAAGTGCATTCACAGGATTATAGAGCTGGAAGGGGCCTCTACTCTAAGGTCACTAAATCCAACCCCCTACCCAATGCAGGATTCTCTAAATCAGTGGTTCTCAACCTTCCTAATGCCGTGACCCCTTAATGGAGTTCCTCATGTTGTGGAGACCCCCAACCATGGGGGTGCAGCAGCTGGGAAGTGGGAGGGAAGGGTGGCGGGAGACTTGTCGCGACCCCTCTGAAAGGGTAGTTCAACCCCCAAAGGGGTCCCGACCCCCAGGTTGAAAACCACTGCTCTAAATCATCCCAGACAGATATAGGTCCAGCCTCTGCTTGAAAACCTCCAGCAAAGGAGAGCTTGCTGTGATGGTTAAGCTGAAACAGTTGGTAAGTTTGGCAATTATTGTAGGGTAAATTTAGTGGAGAATACAAGCCTGCGAGGGGTGGAGCTTACAGGGGGAAAAGACTTAAATAGTGGGAGCAGAATGACAGTTAGTGTTTGTTATCTTAACAACTGAGGAGAGTTAGATTAGGATAAGGACTGGGTCCGTAGGGTACAAGCTTAAGGAGTGAATTAAGGTGAGAGATCGTGAAAGGGAGAAGTGAGACTTGATTTTAGAGTCTCTGTTTAAATGAAGAAACTTCATAAGTTGAAACTGGTTATCGTGTAACAATAAAAAGCATTTTTTTCCCAACATCGAGACTCAGACTGGTTGCCTTGGTAATGGGCCATGAATACAAAATGCTTCTCCGGAACAGTGACAGGAGACAGCGTATATTTACTAATAAACACAGAGAAAGAAATCTAATCTTCCAAGCAGTTTGGAAGCTAGCTCTGGATGAATAAAATCCCATAGAGGCTAGTAGGGCCCAGTGGTAGAACGCCTCAGGATAGTAGAGGCATGCCACTTACTACATCCCAGAGCAACCAATTCCACCGACTGATAGCCCTTACTGTCAGGACTTTTTTTTCCTAATATCTAATCCAATGATGGTGAACCTTTTGAGCTTGGTGTGTCAAAATCCACAAAAAACAGCTTAATTCGGGTATCGTGTCACCTCTAGAAATATCCATAATTTTGTGATACTTGTAGCTCTAGTAATCCATATATTTTTGATATACGTATTTATTGAAAGCAAAAACAATTCTTTATAGTAGTGACATTTTTGTTGCTGAATTTCATTTGCTAAATCTTCAGCTGAAGGGTAATATTTCATACACTTCAAGCCCAAGCAAGCGCTACTAACTTCATCTGTCAGTCGGTTTTCCTTGGTTTTAATATTTAACGCCGAGAATAAGGTCTCACAAAAGTACGCAGAGGGAAAAATTTTGAGTAAAGCCATTGCTGCCACACACAGCTCTTCAGTCCTCTAGCTGTCGGGAGGACAGACACGCTGTGGGTGACCCAGTGGCCTGATGACGTGACTCCATCACGCCTCCTATGCCGGGCGCAGACAGTGCATCTGTGCTCCCGGTATTTTGTAGGCCACAAGCCAGAAGTGGCCTGCGGCCTACAAGATACCGAATGGCAACAACAGCCCCAGACACCGGGGTGACACTGTGTGTCACCCAAAAGGGCTTAGTCTGTCAACTGTGACACACGTGTCATGGGTCAGCCATCACTGATCTAATCTGTATTTATTCCATTTGTTTCATACCATTGTTTCTAGTCCTTCCATCCTGTGTAAGTGAGAAAAGGGACGATCCCTCTACATTGTGATAGCCCTTCAGATACTTGAAGACCACTATCACTGGAAGCCAGGACGTCTGGACACCTAGATGTTTCACAGTGATTTCAGAAATTCTGCCTTGACTGTCATGGTCCCTCTAGCTCCCTGGCTTCCACAGACAACCACTGCTATTATAATATGGGTCTTCATTAAGGTGATAATTTTATGTGCGTTCATTACATCTTAGCCAAAAGAATGAGAAGGAATGATTTACTGGAACCAAATAATCATACTATGAGGAATGACTGTATTTTAGTCATCAAAAGCCAAAAGCTTTCATACATATTAAGAAGGAAATTACCATTCAATTCAATTACTTAAAAGCTGGCAACACAAGAAATGGTAAATAAAAAATTAGTAGAAAGGATAGATTTTGTCGTTCCTCAATTATTGGCCCTGTTAACAGGAAATAAAGCTAAAGATAAAGCAGAAAATGAATACTTTAAAAATGCAGAAGAAAACAGTTAATAAAATATTTTTGGGAAACAAAATGAAAATAGTTTCTTTCTGAACAATATGCAATCTATCACATTACAACCATGAAAAATTGGTCAAAGGATCCATCATAAGAATATAAGAGAAACCCTGCTGAATCAGGAAACAGCCCATCCAGTCCAGCGCCCCACCACACACAGTGGCTCATGAAATCCCATGGGCATCTCAAGCAGAGACAAGGACAAACCCCCTCCTGCTCTCAAATCCCAGTAAATGGCCCCAGAAGTGTCCTGCTCTACCCCCCCCCCACCCTGAAAGATGTACCCAGGCATTCAATATATCTGTTGTCCATAAATTTGTCTAACCCTACCTTAAAGCCATCTAGGCTGCTAACTGTTACCACCTCTTCTGGCAGCAAATTCCATAAAAGGATGACCCTCTGGGTGAAGAAATACTTCCCCTTGTCTGATCTGACTCTCCTACCCATCAGCTTCACAGAGTGCCCCCTGGTTCTAGAGTTTCCTATATCATGCATAATTTTATATACTTCAATCACGTCACTTCTAAAAGTCTATCAGTTGCCAAGGTGACGTAATTCCACAAAATCAGGCAATTCATCTCCTGTGCGAATGTTACTGCAATGTTACCTGTTGGTCTAGAGTTTTCATTCAAATCCTTTTGGAACTTTTGAGATGCTGTTGAAAATGTAAGCTGAGTGGGATTGGAGTCATCAACTTCTAAATTTAAAGGCAAAAAATTGCTCTTCTGTTAAAAGAATGAGTGAGTATAAGTAATGGTCCATATGTAGATTCATTAAAAAGAATTAAGATGCATTTAAGCCAGTGGTCCTCAACCTGGGGGTCGGGACCCCTTTGGGGGTCGAACTACCCTTTCAGAGCGGTCGCGACGAGCCTCCCACCGCCCTTCCCTCCCACCTCCCAGCTGCTCCGCCCCTGTGGTTGGGGGTCCCCACAACATGAGGAACTCCATTAAGGGGTTGTGGCATTAGGAAGGTTGAGAACTGCTGATTTAAGCGCTATGTACCAGATCAGTGGTTCTCAACCTGGGGGTAGGGACCCCTTTTGGGGTCGAATTACCCTTTCAGAGGGGTCGCGACGAGCCTCCCACCGCCCTTCCCTCCCACCTCCCAGCTGCTCCGCCCCCGTGGTTGGGGGTCCCCACAACATGAGGAACTCCATTAAGGGGTTGCGGCATTAGGAAGGTTGAGAACTGCTGTACTAGATGCACATAAATTCAAAATGAAAGGTTCAGTTCAACCCAGAACCAGGTCAAGCATGCTGGCTCGGTTCTACATCGAACTCACATAATCTGTACATTGTAACAAAACATTTTCAAAAACTGAACAATGAGGAATTGTGCAATTCTGTCCAGAACTGTGCAATTCTCAGTTGTAACAGTTAGGGTTAGGGTTAGGGCCAGCTACTGTTTGGTTCAGTCATGCTCAAACTGAACCAGCCCCTTTTGAACAGGAGATGGTTCGATTCAAATCAAATGATCCAATTAAAACTGTTCTAAAATGAACTGAATTTGCCTATCCCTACTGTATACCCAGTTTTTAATTTATTAATGAAGCAGAAAATGCTTTTTAGTGGATCCAAGATATGAATTGGTTAGGTGCAGACTGATTGTAAAATGAGTCTCTAAACTAGAAATGATTCCATTTATGGTCCGTATGACAGGAATAGTCACTGCCATCTATTATCCTCTACATACTACTAAGCTATAAACGTCTTAAGTTTCTTAGTTAAAACTGATGCTATGTTGTCTCAAATAATCCAAACAGTAAGAGGACAGGCAGGACTGGTATTCTATGATTCATGTGGTCACAAAGAGTCAGATATAACTAAAAGAGTAAAAAAAAATAACAATATCTAATTCTGAATACTATGGATATTCAAATTCAAGACATCAAGACTGCATTTTGTACACTATTATCACTTTCTGCGAAATCTTAATTTTCCCCCCAATTTATCTTCAGTTCACTCACTTCAGAACGACTGCTTCTCAGCCAGCTTTCTGTTTTCTTCTTTTCACTGGTTGCTTGGCTTAAGAGTTCTAAATCCGATTCCGCAGTACTGATATCATTGGAGCTTATTAGAGTCAATTCAGGTTCTTCCATGATTCCACACCCAGAATACGTTTCCTAGGAAATAAAATCACATAAGCCAACACTGGCATAAGCAAAAGTCCTGGCCACAATTTCTAGCAACAGGGATGTTTGTTAAAGGGAAAAGTTCACGGGAAAGGCAACTGAGGTATAACCTTAAGGGTTCATATTTTGCTGAATTTCTGGCCAAAGCAGGCACTTTGAGAATAAAGTCTTTCAATTGCTCCAAGCTAGGTAAAGATCTGTAAAATAATTGGGGCTTTCCAATGCTTTGGACAGTTTTTCATCCTTGTTAAGAGAGAAACATTCATTAAGGTGGATTGCAGTGGGGAAGACAGAAAAAGAATAAAAATCTAGAAAATCCAACAGTTCTTAAAAGCTAAACTGTAAAACATGAAATACTTTCTCCTGGGTCTTTAACCAGATAAAAAGAAACATAAGAAAAAAATAACATCTTCTTATCGAAACAGAATCAAAGCCATTTCAGGTCTCATGCCTTCTGCAATAAACTTTAAAGTACTGGAGGTCAACAACCATTTCCCTGAAATTCAGGGTTTTTTTACATGGCGCTCCTCTATGAAATACACCTCTCTCACACAGGTATTATCTCACAATGACAGGTATTATGTTAACTGAAAGGGTTTTTTTTGCAGGACAACAATTGCAGCCAATCTCTGAAATCTCCATTTTACACTTACTGTATTTGCTGGCACATAGGACACACTTTTCCTCATCAAAATACCCCTAAAATATAGGGTGCGTCTTATACACCAGTAATCGCCTGATAGAAAGTGCCATACAATGACGATTTCTACCTTCCCCTCCCTTTCTTCTGCCGCATTTGTTTTGTGCGTGACTCACCCCACCGCCACCCCCCACGCGATATGGACAGGGCTGGGCAGGGTTGAGGGTGGGGGTGGGGGTGCTCTCGGGCAGGTGGTAGTGGCAGGAGCCATGCAAAATACACCCAAGGCCCAAGGGGAGAAGGTGGGCAGTTGTGGTTCAAGCCAGCAACAATTCCTTTCCTTAAAAATATGCACAAAAAAGGTCCTTATAGACCAGCAAATATGAAACTTTACTACAATTATCCATAACACACACAAAACTTTGACATGTGTCATAGATTCACAGAAACGCCACACACTGCTCGTATGTAGAATCGATTAATGCTTTGCTTTCATTTATACACTAAGAAATAACTTGGACAGCTTCAAAGAAATAAATAAAAAGACCCAGTTTGATTAATTTGCTTCTAATATGCACATTACTACAGTAGTTCAACTTACCCAGACTGGTATGTTGACTGACAATGAGAAATTTGACTTTTCAGCCTGCACCGTATTCAAATTGACTTTCTGAAATGCATCTGGTTCACATCCACTTTCAGGTATAGGATACTGAACATAATTGTTTGAAGTCTGGGAGCTGATCTCTTGAGGCAAATGCAGGATCTTCCCTGTTGATAAAGAACTTTGGTCTCTCATAATACATGAAGAACTCTTGGTGAGATCAGTTTCTAGATCTAGTTGCATAACCACATTTTCTGTAACGGTTCCACATTTCTTATTAGCTGAAGTTGGCAGTTCAACAAACAAGTTCTCCTTTGAGAATGGTACTCTTCCTTTCACTGACTGTGTTGTTTCAAAACTTCTTCTCAGTGTATCGTTTTCTGGAATTAGCTTGAAAAATAAGCTCTGATCTTCTACTGGACTCAGACTTAAGCTACGAAAATTTTCAATGGAAGAACAAAGGCTGATGTCTTCCAGGTTCTTGCATTGTACAGTCTCAGGGGAAATGTGTACATCATTCCCAACACACCTTACTTCATGATTCTGTCCAGAACCAGTCCCAAAGTTTCCAGGCTCTTCAGCATACAGTCTGAGCTCCTGTAAGGTAGATTCTGTTGGTAAACCTTCAAGCATTTCTTCAGCACCTGACTGAGTAACTGAAAAGTATTAGAAAATAGTAATTCTGATCAGAGCACTATTCACAATTCCGGAGGGTAAAGCCTGCTCTAATAATCAAGATTGAAACTCATTTTATTTGAGGTCAGGATATACTATTATATCAAGGGGGGTTAAAAGCGCCTTAGAGACTAACAGAGAAAGAAGTAGGTAGCATGAGGTTTCATAGACAAAGCCAACTTTACCAGATGCATGGAGTGAGGTGACTAGGGACAGACCTATACAGGAAAGCTGTGTGTGTGAATAGCAGTACAAATGCAAAACTATGGGTGAGGTGATGGGGTGACAAATTCAGTATAACAATGTGTGAACAGAGGTGCAAACTTGTCAAGAGTGTTGTAATGTAGAATGATGCTGACTGGGAATCGGGAAGGAGATGGATCCTGAGGTGTGTTCCAGCTATTATTTCAAATACCCTCTGCCAGGGCAAGGTGTTGGAGGGGGTAGTTGCTGTGCAGTTACAGGTAGAGAGAGACTTGGAAGACCCATTTCAGTATTTGCACTCTCTCCATCTCTTTCTCAGAAGGTCATCCATTAGGGCAACCAAAGGTGATTCTGGCCAAAAACCAAATCTGAACTGCTAAAAGAATACCAGATAATTTATTTTTACTTATGTCGTTTATAACCCATCTTCCACAAAGCTCAAGGGAAGGCACATCATTATCTTCTTGTTCTATTTATTCTCACAACAACCCTGCGAAGTAGGGCTAGGGTTGAGAGGCGCCAACTGACCCAAAGACACCCAAAGCACCAGTCCCATGACTGAACTCCAGGACTAGCAGGTTCTTTTCAAAACCTCTAGCTACCGCAATGCACTGGCTTAACGTTGAACACAGACTTCATATATAGCTGAGTGATGGAAACAAGAGTGGAGGAGAGCAAGTTTAGGAGAATGCGCAATGAACTTTCAGATTTAGCAAGCCTTCAGGACGAATGGAAAGATCTTTCATACTATTTGCTAAATTGAATGTACACATTTCAGTGGGAGAAACAGGAAACAATACAATCATCCTCTCATCGCAGCTGCAGCAGATTTCCTTTTATGAAGATCAAGAGGTTTACCTTGAGTTTGCTTTTTTACTTCCTCACTAGACTGTTCCATTGACAGAGTATTGCTCAGTTTTCCTGTGCTAAAAAAAGACAGGCTATTGCTGATTTCCTGTACACTGGAACTTGTTAATTCATGATTCTCGGATATATTGGAGCTCTAGAGAGAGAGAGAGAAAAAAAACAGTTTTGTTATAGGAAAAAATAAAGTTCCATTCCAGATGTCAACAATTTAAGTACTAAACTTTTTGTAGCTCAATGCAGGAACAAACAAAACAGCATGAATTTCTACTCAGTATGGGGATACCTTGGTGGGGAAAATACATGACTGGGGCAGGGAACCGAAAGTGGATCATGTACCAGAGGTCATAGGAAAATCTCTGTGTAGATTCAGCAGTAATATTTACAGTATTTAAATAGTTTTGTCACTTGACAAATGGCATCCTGAGTCTATTAAGCTCATATCTAATTCAACAAAAGAGACCCAGAAGCACAGAGTGAGACGAATCTATGCTGTCACTAGCAACAATCTTAGACAACGAAGGTGAAACTCCTTGCTAGCACACTAAGCGTGTTGGCTCCATGCTCCTGTATTGTGAAAAAAAATGGGAAGCAGAAGATCATCATTTTAGATTTGGAGCATCATCAGTGGTGTTGGGAAGGACGAAAAGCAGCAGCTGTGTATGTATCTCCTTGTCCTATCAGTGTGGGTCAGAATAAAGTCGCTATAGGAACAGACCTAAAACAGTAATAGTGTTTGCATCGGGAGGGGACGGCATTCCCTCAGCCAAATGCCAGAGTAAAGAAGTGTCTTTACCAGATGTCTAAATACATGCAATGAGGGTTCTTGATGCACCTCAGAGGGGAGGCTATTCCACAGTCTGAGGTATTACCAAAAAGGCTCTCATGTGCCTCCCCACCTCTTAACTGCCAAAGCAAGTGGCACAGCCGAGAACAGAGTTTAGGGCACAGGAAGGTCTATATGGGAGGAGTCATTCCTTTAGATCTCTGGGGCCCTAGATGTTTAGGGCCCCAACGGTCAAAAGGAATGACTCCCGCCATGCTGTAACAAGAGAACATTGCATTTTGTGGGAGAACAGTGATTCATTCTAAACCAGTAATCTCTGATCTACAACCCACCCACCCCCACCCCAAGATTTGCTCTTATTTTGAAATACCTTGCTCATGTCCTTGTTATGATGGGATGATTCACTCTGAGAAAGGGATAAGACATCCAAATCAGAACTAGGTTTCAAAGGTTGGAAAAGCTCACGATGGAAATTTGGAAAAGCTCTCTCAAGATCAGCAGCATCAAGTTCATCTCCTGGATTAATTAAAACATATTTTTTAAAATGCCAGACAACACATCTCAAGTTATAAATCAAACTCACTTACTGCATTCTAATGATCATTCATACACATGGACACATATAGGCATATAAAATCCAAGGAAAGATCCAAGTCCAACTGTCACATGTCTACATGCATGGACACCAAGTGGCAGGACCAGTAAGTATGACAGCTGGCCTAGACAAAGCTACCACGACCACCTGCCACCCATTCCCCTGTAGTAACCTCTAGACTGCACAGCTTCCCCAGTTTCATTTTCTTCAGCCCTCCATTTTAAAAGCCTCAGAATAAAAAACAGGAAGAATTTTCCTCCATAGACTTGCATTATATGCTGGGCGCTGTCCAAGGTGTTGAACCTCCCTTTTTCACTCCGTGCAAATGCCTGCAGGCAATAATGGTGATTTCTCAGCCATGTGGGGAAGAAAACCTATAGCTGCCCTTCTCTTCCTGTTGAGAATTTTTCCCGCCACTGGTCACAGGATGTGACATCACAAGGCCCTCTGACCTGTCAGACCCCCACCCTTCATCCAATCACCTCTCCAAGTCCCTCGATGTCATTTTCCCCATGACCTTCTTTGGCTGCATAAAAACTCCATGCAAAGATTAAACACTCTCTTTTCCTGCTGATTCCTGCCTCCAGCCTCTTATTTCCCTCCCCCATTTTCTAGCCTATCTGGGTCAGCCATTACATGTGGTTGGTCCCCAGGATTGTAGCCGGTCAAAGCCTGGAAAAATCTATCAGAACACCTGGCATATCATAGGAGCTCTCGAGCTGTTGCCCCAAACTTCCCTGAGCCCTTGAGTCGGTCATGTATCCAGAACGTGACAATCCCCCATCCAACACTCCCATCGTGATTTAATGTTTTTTACATTTGCTGAGCCTGGCACTAAGGAACAGACAGTAGTGACCAGCCAGCGGATGAGCCACAAGCTTGCTGGAGTTGGAGTAAGCTATTCCTGTCTTTCTCTAGGGACCTTACTGACAATGCCCTCAGCCCTCCTTGATCAACTGAGCACTGCCACAATCCCTACCTATTATGGTCACCCCTTCCTTTGGAAAGGGAAGGCATGGCTTTAGCAGAGGGTTTTTTTTTCATTAGACTCCCTGTCTAGGCTACTCTTGCGCTCACTGTACCCTATGCTACCCCTCTACTTGGCATGACAATCTTCTGGTTCAGCCACTGGAAGGCTGCACCTCTGTCTCTTTGCCCTTCCAGTTGACCACCACTCTCCTATGAGTTGGCCATATCTCGGAGTGGTAAAGTGGGACCAGGATTCTCATTCATGCAAAAGTAGCAGAGAATGAGTACAAGGGTTCTGCTCCCTCCCTGGAGGCCACCAAACTAACAATGGTGGAAGATAATCAAACTGGATACTAACTGTGAACACTGTTTCTAAGAGGAGAAACGAAGGAGCTAAACAAATCATAGTTAACCTGACCCCGCCCCAGAATGACAGAAATAAACTGAGCAAGAACAAAACAGGTTCTCCACCCCTTCGTTGCTCAGCTCTACAATGAGAAGTAGGATATATATCATGATTGGGCAGTCATTTTTTATAAGTCTGTCCACATTACTCTGAAAGGTAGTAGTTCTCAGTGGATTGCGTGCTCAGGCTTTGGGGATATTTTTCATGGATGGATCTCATCCTCTTGGTTTTTCAGCCTGCCCCCAGCACAAAAATTAAAGTCAGTCTTCCAGGACAAGCCACATTTAATTCAACAGCAACTCTTTCTATGATTACACATTAAGAAGTCACACAAATGAACACAAGTATTCCTGTAAAAATTCCGGCCCACTGTACCAACCACGATAGGATAGGAAACACAATTTAGTTCAAATAAAAGCAAAATTGCTCTCTCAAGTCTTCCAAATTGCACTCTTACATCTTCTAGTAACATTACCTTGAGAAGATAAGTTGCTCAAAGATGACACACTGAAATCTTGTGTATGTTTGTCTATCTTCTGCTGAATGTTACTTCCATCAGAGTGCAGCATTTCACCAAAAGACAGAGAAGTGTCTAAATGGTCATCCTGTTTATGGAGGAGGAAAGCTGAAGAAGCCCAAACAGGGTTTGCTTTTTCTTTCATAAGACAACTGAAATACTTGGGTTCTTCACTGGCCGGATGTGGCTCTGCAAGACAACCACAAATTATTACTCAAATCAGAGAAAGAATCACTGGAACTTGCCATGTAAGGAGTGTTTCTATAGGTTGGCAAGGGAGAAAAGCACATGTCTCGGAAGACATGATGGGTAACGTCACTCATGTACAGAAAAAATTGTCCAGGTTCCCAGTCCATAAAAACGAAAGGTCCAGCACCAAGTTCAACCTAAGGAAAGGTATGAAAGATAAAACTGAGGAAAACATGAGGGAACACCACCATCTCACCTGCTCCCTACACAATAGGAGGGAGCACTTTTCTCCTTTGTTGGCCTACAGAAACACTACCTCACAGATAAGTACTAGTGTTCATTTGACCAAGGATGGCTTTGGAGGAAAGCACACTGGTATGTACCCCAAGCCATACTCATAAGGGTGGAAGTCTATGAATAGTGTGTCTATCACCTGCTGAAGGACTCATCTTCCAATAGATGCCTTTATTGATCAAGAGATCCAACCTGTAATGCTTGGTGAACCCTGAAATCATCTTCCATGTAACAGCTTTGCAAATCTCAGCTATGGAATCCCGGGAGGCAAATGCTACAGAAGCAGGTGCTGGCCTTATAGAATCCTTATAGATCTTGTCTGAAAAGTGAGGTTTTCTTCACAGTAAACGGAACAATATAGGATGTGATCCACTTACTGATGGTAGTCCTTGAAGCCTTACTAATGTTTTTGCAAGGTTAGAGGAGATCTCTTCCCCAAGTCTTGGTTCAGGAATATAAGCAGAGTAGACCTAACCATGTGGGTAGGGGTTGAGGTGATGTAAGGGTTTTTTTAATGTGTGTGACTAACATCGCCCACAGTGCTTTTCTCTTAAGCTACCCTAGGTAAAACAATCACTTCCTATCATAATAAATGAAGAATGCTTAAACTAATTGAAAAGCTATCCAAGTTAATACGGAGAATACCATATTAGATGCAGCCATATGAAATATTAGCTCACATAGCAAAAATGTACCTGTCATTCTGTCTGGATTGCTCTTGGTTGGAGAGCTGGTAGGAGAAAACTCAGATGCAGAAAAATAGCCCCAGGCTACCTGTTGTCTACTTGTCTGGAAATTCAGTAAGCCAGCGGACCAGGTTGTGGAAAGTGCTTCCTGGGATAAGACAATGGGAATAATGCTATGAGTAAAGATTCATGAACCTCATGCACGGAATTGCAAGGAATCTCACGCTGAGCTCAGATCAAGTGTAAAAACCTCCATGTATTTAACTGTCAGTACATGTCAGGTTCATCACTGCTCAGCACATCTCTCTCATTCACTCAAGCACAAAATTTCCAACCACACCCTCATTCAGCATTCACCATCCATCACTCAACACACTAACACCACACACACACACACAAACAAAATTCAGTATGTATTGCTTCCCAGAACAGTTTAGAAATCACGCACCATGTAAGACCAGCTGATCTTTCAGGTGCTCATATTTGGCTATTTCTCATCACAGAGTCATGGTAGGAAAGACTCTCAGAGGAACATATATCCTTTAAAAACACACACATCCACTCTATTTTTCTAATGCAAGAACAACCTGTCATGGTGCACAAAACAAACATGTACTTTTCATGATAATCTGATGCTAATACACACAATATTTTGCCTTTTTTAAAGATCAGACTCTAGGATCAGAGAGGGTTACAATAAAATGGTGTTGAATTCATGTGAATATTTAGCAGTGTTGCATCTTTTTAAAACTCTGCTGCTTGAAAATCTACCAAAAGCAAGTAGGCCAAAGTCTTATAAGAGAAATGTAGGCAAAATTGTATACAGGAAGCTTCCTTACACAAGTTAGAAAAGTAAATTAACAGCTCTTACACAGACTTCTAACTCTCCTGTTACCTAATGAATTTAAGACATAAAAGATTAGGAAAAAAGGCTTAATCAGAATCAATATTGAATACGACTGCAAATTAAATTTAGTGGTGACTAACCGGACTCTTTGGTCTAAATGAATTATCAGGATCTGTAGCTATTCCTCTAACATCAGAAGAACTTGGTAAATCTTGAGCAGAAACAGGAAGCTGTCTGAAAAAAACTGATCAACAGCAACAGCAAAAAAAGAAAAGAAAAACAGTTAAAGAACATTTATGCACCCATAACTTGCAATGTGGTTGGGGTTCAGGAAAAACTAGTACAAGCAGAGTTGCCTTAAACTGTCCTAAAGGTCCATAATGAATGAGACTCCTAAGGTCTGTTGGTAGCTTGTCTCAAATAATGGAGGGTATTATGGAGGAAGCCCACTGGACTCCTGCCCCAGTAGCCTCTCACACAGAAGATCATCAGCAAGACATCTCCAGAAGATCTCAAATTACTGCACGGATTCTTAGCAGTTGAAACTTCAGATATCTGAACCCAGAACCACATAAGATTTTACTTAGATTGGTATACTGTCATATCCAATGTCTGATTCCTGAGCCCACTTACTGTTTTGGATGTGTCAATGCATACCAGGTACATTGTCTAAATCTTTAATGACCTACATATGCCACCTTGCAGAATTTAACTGAGAAGTATTTAGCACCATTAACATCAGGCTATACCTATCCTATTTCTTGGGGTCATATTCCAAGGGCCACTCAAATGTTCCATACCCAGTTTATAGTCTGACATCCAACCCAATACTTGAAGAAGAGTTGGCTTTTCTACCCCCCTTTTCTCACCCATTTAAGGGGATTCAAAGCGGCTGACAAAGCTTTTCTATTCTTCTCCCCACAACAGAACACCCTGTGAGGTAGGTGGGGCTGTGAGAGCTCAGAAGAGAGCTGTGGCTAGCCCAAGGTCACCCAGCTGGCTTCATGGGGGAGGGCAGAATTGAACCCGGTATTCCCAGATAAGAGTCCGGCTCACTAACCATTAGACCAAACTGGCTCAAACCTGAGTTAAGTAAAGATTCCAGGACTCAAGAACTACCCAGAGATAAGTTGATTCCTTCACTATTAGTCACAGAACAACTCAGGTCAGATTGACGGAGCATGTTTGGTTCATACTGTACTACAGTTGCTTTTCCTCCATATTTGTTGTTGGTTTGTGAATTGTTGTATGTTAAGCTATGGTTGTATTTGTTGCTTGATTTATACCTTTGCTGCATTTTATTCAAATACATAGAAAAGAACTGCCCAGAGGATTTCTCTATTGCCAGGATATAGCATTCTGCTGGCCGCTGTCCAGCCCATCACTGCCTGAAAGCACATGTGTCAGAAGCTCAATTTTGCTTCTACAGATTCAGATGCAAAGCGTACATCTGGGTACACTAAGCATGCTCATACCGATGGCACCTTTAACTGACCTTTACATTAGAATGATGGGCTTAATTTCCTAAGCTTACCCAACTTGTATTTGTATGCATCACAAAATACTGCTCCTTCACACAATCGTTTCAGCCTATATCATGTCAAAGGCTTTGTTAGTTTATTTATTTGCATTTTTATCTTGTCCTATACCCAAACCTCTCAGGGCGGGTTTCAGCAACAAAAACCAAACGCAAACTGAACACGCTAAAAGCAAGAACAGTGCCTGAAAGCTGCTATTACAATCTTCGGAAAAGCCATTTACTTCTCTGCAGAAGAAAAAATGATTTTATTGATGTTGAACAATTTGCACAAAGGCAGAAAAAACACACAGCTACTTAAAGCTGAAAGTGCTCCTTTGGTTGGCAAAATTATAGCGTTAGTGGTTTCATTCCATAGAAAAAATTCAAAGCCAGTTTTGGAAACAGAATCCATAAGCCCTATTTAAATGTTCATTGCTTCTGCACTTAGCAAAATTATAGACATTTAGACTGGATGAATGATGTCAGGTGAGGAGCGAGCAACATCAGAGACAAGAGAATTGTTTGGTGACTCTGCATTCAATTAAAGTGTAGTAACCTTTCCGATCCAGAACACATTTTAAGTAAGCCTTTAAAAATTGTGTTACATTTATACTTATCATAAAACCTCAATAATGAGGTTAGTGCTCAACCCTGAAGCAAAAAACAAGCAAATAAAGCTTAAATTGTTTCAACCCAGCAAACTCCTTTTATATATACAGTTTATTCACCAAACACATGCAAGGAAAATGCTACTGGAGGTTATCTTCAGACTCGACGGAACCAGTTTAAAATGCTTCTCACCTGAGTGTTCTAAGCCATCAGTTTCCACCACCAACTTTTTGTTGAATGATCCATTTAACTGATCTTGGCTTTCCCTAGAACTTGATCTACTGGCATCCACAGTAATTCTTAATATATCTGTTTCTTCGTGGAAAGATTCATTTGGACTTTCTCTCGTTTGTATTTTGCCAACACTGGTAGCAAGGTGAGGGTCTCCAGTGAAAGATTCTCTGTAACCTGAAACAGGCAGATGCCAGTCACTGAGCGCAGATAGAAATACTCAGTATTTTGCATCATGCTATTTCTGTTTTAAAATGTATAATATTATTAGTAACAGTACACCTGATAATAAAATACTATCTTTAGACAGTAGTTCTATATGCCTACTTATCAAGTGTAACTAGGGATGTGCATGAACATTCATAAAACTCATTATTTAAATGAATTCACATGAAATCATGTTACCAGTTCTGCTCCAGTAATAAACTGGAAGCAACTATGGAGGGAGTAAAATTTGGATAATTTGGATTATTTTTTGAAGCCCAAAGAACACCAAATTTAAACTTCCCAGGGGAATCAGTAGCAAGATCTTTCACAGGTTTTAATAACGAGGAATAACCAGAAAACAGAGACAAAACCCATTTTAGACTCAAAAACCAGTTTCTTGTTAAACCAGGGCAAAGAATTTATTAGGAATACAGAAAAGAAGTTGAAATGAAATATCAGAAGCGTTTCTAGAACAGAAATAAGCATGCAACAACTGCAAAATGACTAAAGAAATGAACATTTCCCACTAAGGAATCTTTGTGGATTTAACTGAATTTATCCCTCTTTTATTAAAACAATTGATTTATAGTTATGCAGCAAAAGCTTCCAAAAAAAAAAAAACCCAAAACAAATTGCTTTACATAAGTATGAATTAAGGAATGAGAATAAAATTCTCATTTAAAAATTGCAAATATAAAACAGCCAGAAAGGGAATGGAAAACTCCTAATACTAGAGAGATCCCTTAACCCAAAAGTTCTAAAGAAAAATAAGGGGAAGTGAATAGAGGATACCAATCTTCTGTCTCACCAATGATGTCTTCTCCATGTGCAGAAGTTTGAAGTTACAGAGATGCATGACCACAGCAAACTGCATCTCTTTCAGGAACCCGAAAATGACTTAAAAATTGGGAATCCCTTCAGTCTCAGTCAGACTGATCCCCAAAATGGACAAAAATCCAAAAGAATTACATTAAAAATAATCTTTATAATTGCCTTTACAAAACCAACCAAATTCAGAATGCAAAAGTTTTAAACTGCAGCTCTTGCAGCAAAACTCTGTAGCAGAAAGAAGAAAAAAAGGGGGGGGGGAAGAAAAATTTCTCCAGGTCTCTTTAGCCTCCCATGATGGCCAGAAGAAGACCTCCCTCCTCTGAAGGAGAAGACCTTAAAACCATCTCTTCTCTGCCATTTTTATAGCAAAAATTGGAACCAAAAAAAATGCTGATGCTCTTCCCTTGTTAATGAATAAAAATGTGTATGTGACTCCAGTCTTAACAACATTTCCAGTCAGTGCATCTCCTGACCTCTCCTTGATACCCTCAGACAAGAAGTGTGAATGGCGAGTAAACTATTGTATCCCTGTTTGATTTGCAAAAGTTTACCTTAAATTAACATTTTAGCACCTCTACTGACTCACTTAATCCCTTCAGCTAGACCCACTCAATGTGTGTAGATATCAGCGACCTCTTACCCAATTCTGTTAGGGTGTAAACAAAGGTGTAAACAGTGAGTCACCTCCAACATCCTGCATTCTAATACTGGTGAAATGGGCCATTTCCCATTTAGATAGTAATTCCAAATTCTGGTATACTTATTTTACCCAGATCTCTTCCAAAAATCCATTCCATTTTATCCTTTATTATTTTATTAAAATTAGACAAACCAATCTCTGTCCCAGATTCCATGGTTTTATTTCTCCTTCATTATTTAAAAATCTGTTACCCCAAAAAGAGAAAACAAAGACTTTTTAGGTGCTAGGACTCTGTCTTGACTCAATCAAGATTAAATCTCAGGCTGTGTTTCTTGCATACAGACTTTTATCTTTTGCAAACAGCCAGCTTGTGACTTGAGAAAACTGTCCTTTTTTTTTTAAACTCCAGGCTTGTCTTTCTCCCAATATGGCTATTTTAAGGCCTTTCCACGTTTCATGGTCTGCCTTTAGCTTTTAATTATGACATAAAGCCAAATTCATATGTCAAAACCTGGTATATTTCAAGTTCCGGTTTTGTAACATTTCTTATGATATCTGCACATCCAAAGTTGATCTGGTAACAATCAGACATTTGCACACGAAGCCAATGTTACGGTATTCGTATGAATACGAATGTTTCCGGACATCTGGACAAATAGTTCGGACATTTCTTAAACTGGGGGAAAAACAGGATAAAGGACTATTGGAGAAGCAGAGGCAGAGTCAAAGTGTGTGCGTGTGTGTATAAGCCAGGAGGGAAAAAGACAGTCAGAGAAGGACCCCATCGGAGCTTTCTCTGCTTGCTCTCCTCCCCTTGCTGCTTTATGCGCAGGGACGATTTTAAAGAGACAGCCCATTGGAGCTTTCTCTCTCCATGTGTGTGTGTGTGTCTGTGTGTGTGTGTGTAAAAGCCAGGAGGCAGAAGGTCAATCGGAGAAGCAAGGGCAGAGGCAAAGGGTATGTGTGTGTGTGTAAGACAGGAGAGGTTCCATATCCCTTATGTATGCATTTGTATAGGATCCGTATCTGATACGAATATTGATACGAGTGCATACGTAAGAATACATTTGTATCAAATAGAATCCTACCACACTTGAAGGGGATCTATTCAAACGAGTACGGATTTTCTAGCATTCGATTCCTTACAAATCAAATGCCAAAAAAATAAACATTCGTGCACACACCTAACTGTAACAACATTTATTTATGTCACAATATTTATATCCTTGTCCTACTTCCAAAGATCTCAGGGTAGTTCACAATATTTAACAGAATATCGAATTACCTGTATATAAAAAAAATGAAACCAGTAAGGATAATTCTTAATTACAATAATAAATAATCTCCCTCCCATTGGATAAAGATGCTAAACATTAAAGCAGCCGTGAAATTTTTAAAAAAAAATGCTTGCTCATTGGGAAGAAAGCTTTATGGCAACCCTGGAAAGTATATTAAAACACAGAACTATCAAGCTCTGGTTTTCCTGGTAGTAATGTATGGCTGTGACCATAAGGAAAGATGAGCACCAAAGAAACTTATAGGTTCAAATTCTGCTGGAGGAAATTTTTGAAAGTCCCTTGGATTGCAAAAAATAATAATTAAAAAAAAACAGATTAGTCAATGCTGAAGGAAATCAGCCTGATGGTCCATTGGAAGGACAAATCCTGATGCTAAAGCTCAATATGTTTTGGTCACATGAGTCAGGAAGGACAAGGAACAAGCAGAGAATCTGAGAAGTCCGCTACTGTGTTTAATCAACCCTCTGCTGACAACCCTGCTAATCAACCAGAGAATTACTTCCATGAAAACGCAGGAATGTCCAGGCCACACCTTGGCAATAAGTAAATGAACGCTGTCAGATATAATGACAACATCAACAACAACTATTATGATTATGATTATTAACTGCCAATTTACCTGTAGCTGAAAGTCTACCGCTCCTTGGCGTGTCTAGCTCTGGAATAACACTAAGCTCATGTTGGTCCAAATCAAGTGCTAGTTTTACTTTTGACAGAGGTGGCTTTGAAAGTTTCCATTTCGATTCTCTTCTCCAGTGGTCTTGAGGTGATTCTGTAAAGTAAGGAGAAATTCAGAAAACTAGAACTATAAAATTATGCACAGTATAGAAAGGGTGGATAGAGAAAATTTCTTTTCTCTGTCGCACAACACTAGAACCAGGGGGCACTCTATGAAGCTGATGGGTAGGAGAATAAGGTCTGACAGGGGGAAGTATTTCTTCACCCAGAGGGTCATCGGCTTATGGAATTTGCTGCCAGAAGAGGTGGTGACAGCTACCAGTCTGGATGGCTTTAAGGTAGGGTTAGACAAATTTATGGATGACAGATGTATCAATGGCTACTAGAATGAATGCCTAGGTGCATCCTTCAGGCAGAGGGTGGGGGGAGAGGAACTGGGGCCCTTCTAAGGCCATCTGCTGGGACTCGAGAGCAGGAGAAGGTTTTTCCTTGTCTCTGCTTGAGATGCACATGAGCATTTGGTGGGCCACTGTGTGCGACAGGATGCTGGACTAGATGGGCTGTGGCCTGATCCAGCAAGGCTTTTCTTATGTTCTTATGTTCTTAATAATGCAAGAATAGGAATGTATGTATCAGATGTTAGGACCATCTAATCCAACTGGCAGAAATAAAGGACAAGATTATAGCCTTTATTCAAAGGATATGATCGCAAAGAATCTTATTAATTTCAAAAGCAATTTGGTTCTCAAGATCCTCTCTAACTAGGCTGAGCTCCTGCATTACCCTGTCCCTACAGCACAGTACCTGGTGCTGTACTTATCTCTTAAAACAACAACAGTACAATACCCAGCTGTCTGGGCATCTTTTCGAGGCATCTGCCTGACTCTCCAACCTGAGGCAATACCTAGGCATCCATTCTCGTAGCCATTGATACATATGTCATCCATAAATTTGTCTAACCCTTCCATAAAGCCATCTAGGCTGGTTGCTGTTACCACCTCTTCTGGCAGCAAATTCCATAGTCTGATGACCCTCTGGGTGAAGAAATCCTTCCCCTTGTCTGATCTGACTCTCCTACCCATCAGCTTCATAGGGTGCCCCCTGGTTCTAGTTTTAGAGAAATAATTTTTCTCCATCCACCTTTTCTACACCATGCATGATTTTCTATACTTCAATCAGGTTATAAAAATGTCCACAGTAGTGACCATTTCTTGCACAAATGAATTCCAGTTTAATTATGAACTTTGTGAAGTATGTCATCCATCTGTCCTGAATCTCCTTATGTTTAGATTAATCTACCATAATATAGTATCCTGTGAGAAAGAATTTCTCCATTCGCATTCTTCAGAACACTGGTACTTTGTGACGGCAGTGGCCTCCTCCTCCTTCTCTTCATGCTGCAATATCCCTTGTCAATCACAATTGTACACAATATACCAAACACAATCCCATCAGAGTTTTCTGTACAGTTACTGAGAAATAGGCAATTTCACTCAGCTGTTTTACAGCCAGGATTCTGCCTTGCCCTAATCAACCACAATGAAAGGTCTGCTTCACAGTATTTTAAACTGTGTAGACAAGAGGTAGAAATAAAATGCTTTCTAGACTAAGGAACAAAAAGATCTTCTGCTTCTTTGTATTATCCACCAAGTCACTTCTGTACTGCAGATTTCAAGCAATTCTACACAGTTTACAAGTTAGACAATAACAGAAACAAAGCAAAAGCAAAAAGGAAAATGCAAAGCACACATATGCGAGAACAGTTAAATTAATATAGCCCCATTAATAAGGTCCTCACCAATCTGCTGAGATGAACTGATGCTCTGAAACAAAACCGCACTTTCAGCAGGGCTGCTCCTATTATCAGAAGGTAGCTTTTCCCAATTGCTGTCTTTTGCTTCTTCAGAAACTGTTGCCAACAGATCAAGATTACTCTCCTGAGCCTGCATCATTTCTCTCCATCCATTATCCTGCCCTGTCTACAAAAATTATTATTATTATTTAGAAAATGTATATCCCACCCTTCACCAAACAGTCCCAGGGTGGGTTACAATGAAATTAAAACATATTGAATAATAAAACATAATTTAAAATATAATGCCCTTCCTCCCACCTCACCTCACCTCACCCCACCCCACCCCATCCACCCTCCTTCCCACCCCTCCCTCCCTGCACTCCCTTTAGATCTGAACCCTCTTAATCCAGATTGCAGGCCTCTCATTGGCAAGTTAATGTGGATCAGGGAGGCCTCACCCCCACTAATCCAGGGTTTTTTGGCACAGGAAGGCGCCACATCTGTATTAAGGGTCTTGTTCTGATCATGGGAGGCATGCAGACAGCATGCTTCCGTGATGAGGAACCCAACCCCAACCCCTACCCCCACCCCACTAAGGAGGGCTTTCAACTTCAACTGTTTCCAAATAGCCTGGTAAACTCTCTCGCGCCAAGCACTTACTGCCTACCCGCTTAAGAAACGCTCTCAAAGCCTCTTGATGCTGTTCCATTTGCTGCTTGAGCTGAGCGTGCTTCTGTAGCAACAAGTCCTCCTGCATCTTTTGCCGAGAAAGAAGACCTTCCCGTTGCTCATCTAGCTTCGCCTGAAGTTCTCTCAAGTGTTCTTGTTGAGCTTGTATACTCTCCGAAGAAGCCAACATTCTGTCCCTTAACTCTACTACATCAGAAACACTAGGCAAGGATCCCTTTCCATTTTGTATGGCTAAGGATTCCTGGGTCCTCTCAGCCTTGTTAGCTATGAAGCAAGGCAAAGAGGAGATTGGGTGCAAAGGAGAAAAGCTTGTTTGGTCACAAGTAGTTCTGATCTCACCCTCAACAGGTCTGTATTGGTGCTTCAAGGACGCCGGTAGGACAACCCACTCTGCAAGAGATGCCTGAGAAGCTGATTCATCAGACAATGGTACTCCTGAAGACTGAGAAGAGTTGTCTGAAAGGGAAACTGATGACTGAGTTGTAAGAGAACCATCGTGCAACTGGGATGATGTGCCCAATGACTGCGTAGCAAGTGTTTCTTTTGATGTCTTTTGGTGCGAACAGGAAGGTTCTATCTTCTGAAAGGCTCTGTGATGCGCCTGGCTATCTGGAATACGGAGATGCCCACCACTGTCCACATCAAACCTCTCTTTGTTCTCCTGCTTAGATGAGACCTCTGAAACCTGAGACAATTTCGAATGCTCATCTTGTTTTCCCACGAAGATACGCTTAGATGGCTGACTTGTTCTTAGCTTAGTGGTCTGCAACTGGAAGTGTGGTTCAGGTACAGAATTTTGGGAAACTGGTCTATTGTCGAATGCTGCAGAAATTGACTGGTGCCTTTGTTTTAGCTTGTTCTGATACTCATGTAAATATTTTCTGGCTTCTTCAATCAATTCTTTGTGCAATCTAAAACAAAAAGTAGAGATAGGTTTACTAGGCGAGCAGCTGCCTTATGTGCACATCAACTGACAAGTCCATGCCAAAGAAGAAACCCCAAAATTCCAACTCTGATAGCAAGAAAAATACCTATTTTGCTTTAGAAGACGTTGCTGGTAGTCATGAATCATTTGTAAATTGTTATCTTCTGTATCGCTGTCAGCTGCTTGTGGTCTTGTTGCAGCCACATTCTAAAAAGATGTTGAAAAAAAAAATCACAGTAAGCAATTTTCTGTATCAACAAAAATAATAATAAAAACCATGACAGCTTATTAAGGGTGTGTTTTGCCCAAGGCCCTTATAGCCTGATGGGAGTTCTCCTGGTTCAGTAAGTTAAATAATTCAGTGGTCACAGGATGCTGGTTAACAACTGAGCACCACAGAAAGGAGAACAGGTGGGGAGTGTGAAGAGAAAAGAGAATGTCGTATCTTGGAGGTAGGAAAAGTGGCTGGGCCAAATCCTGAAAATCACAACACCTACTAGAATTTCTGTGTCACTTAAGACACAGGTGGATTAGTCTAGGAAACGGGGTAATGTCACAGTTGTGAAACCAAAACAGAATTTTGTGAAGAGGATTGTGAGAGTTTGGAACAATACAATGCGTGCAATAAAGCAACTAGGAGAATATTCCCTGCTAAGCATATGATGCTGAGAACACAGAAAAGATGAGTTTTGTAGAAGTTAGCCTTGAAGAAGAAGAGTTGGCTTTTCTATCCTGCTTTTCTCACCCATTTAAGGGGACTCAAAGCAGCTGACAAAGGTTTTCTATTCTTCTCTCCACAACAGAACACCCTGTGAGGTAGGTGGGGCTGTGAGAGCTCAGAAGAGATCTGTGACTAGCCCAAGGTCACCCAGCTGGATTCATGGGGGAGGGCGGAATCGAACCCAGTATTTTTGATTACTCTAAATAAGCATATTTTAAGACTGAGAAACCGCAGTTCCATTGATTTTGGAAAGTGCACCCTAGTGCACTAGTAAATAAAGCTGCAGCTTTTCCCTGATTTTCTTTTGGTCCAGCTAATTATTTTCCTAATAGTAACCACACAGAACGTTTTATCCACCTAAGCCTCCAAAGGCCCTCAGAGAAGCTTACAATGTATAATGGTTCACATTAGAAAGAGAGACAATACAGAAGGAAATGGGGATTGGGAAGGAAAAAGGTGGAACAGCTGCCCAGAAGGTACTTGGGGAAGAACAGCCAGTGAGCCATATGATTTCATCCTCCCTTCCTCTTCTGCAGCCTCCTGGTAGAACAGCTGCTCCAAATTTAGCTCTCTGCGGTATTAAATACATCAGAAATACAGCCAACCCTTCATATCAGGTTTTGGCTCCTTAAAGTCATCCAAGCTGGTTGCTGTTACCACCTCTCCTGGCAGCGAATTCCAGATAAGGTCAAACTGCTGGCAAATGACAAGATGCCTAAGCAGGCCAACTGCACCATAAAAAGTGGACAAGATTCTAGCAACATCATCTGTTTCAGATGCATATGCTACAGAGCTGCCCTCCCATTCATTCTTTGGTTGCTAGAGGTTGATGCAAGATCAAAATTTTATGCTTTTTGGGCAGGAGGACCTAAAGAGCTCGTTGATATAAAAGAAAGAAAAAGGTCAAGGCAAATACATCCAACACATCCACAATCCTTCCTAGGAACAGGGATAGAATCATAGAGTTGGAAGGGACTTCTAGGGCCATCAAGCCCAACCCCCTGCTCAATGCAGGATTTCCTAAACCATCCCAGACAGGTGTAGGTCCAGCCTCTGCTTGAAGACCTCCAGTGAAGTAGAACTCACTACCTCCTGTGGCAACGCATTCCACTGACTGATCGCCCCCACTGTCAGGAAGTTTTCCTTAATATCTAATCCTCTTCCAAAAATCACTTCCTCGTGTTTCTTTTCAGAAAAATTGAGGCTGTATCTGTTGGACCATGACGCAGCCAAAGGGGAGCAGTAAAAGGGCTTAACCTATAGATCTCTAGAAAGTGCCTTCATGCAAGTAAACAATGCACATTTTTACCAACTACGTAAACAAGCTATATTATACACAATAACTATGTTTGTCTTTCTCTTTCTTACAGATAATTTCTGTATTTTTCTTACCTTTAGAAAGGTATGATTTTCAAAACAAACAAGCACACTCTCTCGTTACTGCATATTTTATCAGGCAGATCCAAACAGAATCCATTTAGCATGGAGAGTCACCTTCAGAGCAAGTTCTCCTCTTTACCTGGAATTCTACTTTTTTTGGCCGCTGCACACCAGAAACACCCTCGTCTGTCTGCTCTGACTGACATTCTTGCTCTTTCTGTATTTCCTGCTCCTGATGCTGCATTTGAGCTTTCAGCAAATCGACTTCCAACCGTATTTTTTGCTCTTCTATTTGCTGAAGTAATGCCAACTGTTGTTTCTTCTGTTGCTCCAGCCACTCCACCTAGTTAAATGATTAGTTTCCTGTGTTAATGGTGGAAAGAATCCAGCACCTCAAACAATCACACACATCCAATTAAACTGATTCTTTCAGCAAACATCTTTTTTAAAAAAAACCAAGCACTAAATTGGGACAGATGCCAATAATCATGTTGTCAAGACCACCATACACAGGCCAAAATATAAAGCCATAGAGACTTGCTTCTATGGCAGCATGTCAGCGTTATTGATAAAAGATCCCACAGAAATGAGTACCCAGCATTGTTTACTCCCTTCTCAGCAGTAATAATATCAAAACAGAAGCTAATCCAATTAATTCTACCCGCCATTCTCTTATCTCCACCGCAGTGGAAAAGCTGGGTCAATGAAGAATGCAAGCAAGTCCAACCTAGTATGAGATAGTTACTGCATTGCCATTCTCCAAGCTAAGTGAACACATATACAGTGGAACCCCCATATCTAGGTGGGTGGGTGGGTGGGTGGGTAGGTTCCAGGCCTTACCATAGTTATTGAAAACTGCAGATATTTCAAATAGCAGGTTTTTTGGACTCAATTTCCCATGATTCCTCAGAAATCCCATTATTAGAAAGGCGGCATGCAAATAAACTGAATGAATGAATGAATGATTTCATGCTGTATTTCTCCAGGAAGCCTCAGGTAAGCCTAATGGCAGCAGCTGGGGGTATGTGGGTTAGGGAGGCTGGTCTGGTCACTGCAGAGAATTGAAACCCTGGTATCGGATCAGGGGATACGGGGGTCCGATTGTATCAAGAAACAAAGTATTATGTACGCCCATGTCAGAACAGAGTAAATCTGGAAGTCATCAAAAGTCTCATGTATCAGGTATGCTAGACAATGAACTCAAAACCAAATTATGACAAGCACAGAAAAGACTTGTATGTTTTCAACTCTGTTACCAATAATCTATCACAAAAACAGGAAGAAAAAAACATTTGGAAAGACTACTATAGGTTGGAAGATTACTATACCTGTTTCTGTTTTTCTCCTTCCTCTCTAAGTTTAATTGCTTCTTCTTGTGGATGATTTAAAATTCCATTTCCAGCAATAACAGTTTGGTCCAACAGTTCTGGAAGTTCTAAAGTAAATTTGTGTACACATATACATTGACATACATGACAGGAAGATAAATTATTAGACTCTAACTACTTTACTTTTAATACAAAAAAGATGAAAGCAACTCCATGAGGACTGTTAACAAGATTCTTAAATCAGAACTATATTTCTTACAATGAGATGTCATCCTACTGGACCTTAACTTTTGTGAAGAACTGTGACCGTTTCGGTTCTTATACAAGGATCCAAGGGGTTATTTGGGCCCAGCAAGAAGACCATATTTTTCTTTGAATGGAATGGGAAAAGCATTGTTCAGCACTGCATAAAAGGCTATCTTTTCTAAAGTAGTATATATTAAGCCCCTTGGGGTCACAGATTAGATTCCAATTTTGGGGAATCCTATCATAACAATGCTACTTTTAAATGCTGAATTTAGCGGTGATGTGGAATCCAGCATACCTTTGACTTCAGGAACAGGATCATGTTCTGTCTCATGGTCAGTTTCTGAACCAGGCCCCTCTGTACCAGATATTGTTCCTGATTCAATGGTCCCAATCTCACTTGCGGTCTGTGTTTCACTCCTCAATGTCCAGTGGTCTTTTTGGTTTCTGATCTTGTTCAGCAATTTCTTGAGAGCTAATTTAGATTGAGGCGGGGGTGTCTTCTCTAATTCGTTCCCTATAAAGAATTTCTGCAAGCGTATTAGTTGTACCATAAAAATATACAAACTATACACGGGACATTTTCATGTGCCACAATTTTGCTCAAATACAATTAACTATTCTAAGGTGGACAGCCTTGGAAGCCTGTTCAATGCCAAAATAAATGTTTAATTTTCCTCCCAAAGTACAGCTGAAAAAAATACCAAGACAAATAAATAGCAAGACATATACCAGTAACCATTATGTCCAATTATTTTAGAAGGACTGTATCTGGATTTGAATGGCTTTTTAAACTAAAATACGAGCAAACCTAAATGAGCCTTGAACTGCTAGACAACGAGGAAGAGGAGTTTGCAAGCTTCTGTGTTAACCAGATAGCTTGCAGTGCTGTCTGCACGGAGCATGCAGTTTAAACAAGTCAGTTACAGACACTGTGGCTTCGAGATAGGTTAGCAATTAATCCAAACCACATGAAAACCATGGTTAACCCAAAGCTTGTTAAAAGAAAATGCAATCTGGGCACCAGAAAGGCTTTAAGTTTTGGCCTGCATATATATTCGTACATATTCATATATATATATATATATATATTCCACCCTTCACCCAAAGGTCCCAGGGCAGGTCACAATAGTAAAAAGAAAAAAAATCGTAACAGTTAAACGTAATTAGAACACATAAAACGCAGCCCTCTCATGCCTCATCTTAGCAGGACTACAGAAGTCCTAGGGGGAAGAGCTGAGTTTTAACCAGGTACCTGACAAACCTCAGCTATGAGGCTGTTCCAAAGTCTGGAAGCCACCACAGAAAAGACCCTCTCATGTGCCACAATCCCTCATGCCTCTGCAGAACTACAAAGAGGCCCTCACCTTGTAGGTATATATAGAAAAAGGCGATTCTTCAGATATTCAGATCCCAAGCTTAAAAGAATGAGGTTTCCTCTTCCTATTACAAGTGTCTCATAACCAAGTGTCTTGTTTTTAATATGGTTTTAACTGCTATTGATTTGTTGTTACCCGCCCAGAGACCTTCGGGTATGGGGCGGGATAGAAATAGAAATAAATAAATAAATAAAAGACAAAAAGTTCTTCTTGTCTGCTGTGTCATACCAATGAACTCCTCCCCTCAGCCCATCCATCTTTAGTCCTGGCAGCTAAACTGCACATGACAATTCCGCAAATGTACATGCCTTTTTAATAAACCCATCAGCTTTTCAGGATCTTCATAAGCAAGAGTCACGTTTCTCTTCTTCCCACCTGGTTCACTGGCCTTCATGTCCTCTCCTGCTCTCGGTGGTACCTCACTCACAGATTCCTGTTCCTGAGTGACCTCCAGTTCATCCTGAGACTGATCAAGCATGGATGGTAAAGGCTGTGGGCTGAGGTGCAAAATAAGATCTCCTTTCATTTCTGTGTGGAGAAATTAAACTGCATGAATCTAACATCTAACATTTCACAGTGGCAAAGCAAAGAAGGGACAGAGTGAACTTCAGATACTAGACTTTCTTTACACAACACAAAGAGCTTCAAAATACAGTTCTGCTCTCGACACTGAGAGAGATTCACTTAAAGCTGCCAGACCTGTTTCTTCACGTCCACACGACTATGAGCTGGGTGTTCGCAAACCTCTACGTTCACTTCATGCCAAAGATCCTTATAACACCTCAGCTAAATCATTGGCTCAAGAGCTAATAGAAGCTCAGATGACACTCAACACCTCTGGATTTACGCCGTTTTCTGAAGGTATCCAGCCTCATTGCTTAGAACACCACATCTACCCATCATAAACTAACGTATGAATCTCAGTTACCTGGATTTATTACTTTGGATAACTGACCTTTTTGGCCATCTGCTTCTCTACTGGACAACATTTCATATCCTTGACCATACCTAAGCCCTGCTAAGTTAATCTGTAAGACTGCTAACATCTACCCAGATTTTGTCACTTGAAAGATCGGAACATCATTGCCTTCAGCATTGATTTTCCAGAGTTCTTCCTATTATCGGTGCCTTTCCCCTCAGTTCTGTATTAATTAATATTTGTGTTTATTCAGCTTATATTTTAAATACAACAAGAAATTCAGGGTGCTGTCAGTTGTTCCACTAGGCCTTTTATTAGATTTTATGTATAGTGATGTGTATTGTTCCTTTTATTTTGGTATATGTATACTTTTATTTTTGATATGGTCTAAAGGACTAATCAATAAAACGTTCTAGCCAAAAAAATCACAAAAGGGTTAGAAGAACAGTTCTCTTTTACCAGTCACAGCTGACAGTCTAAATCAGTTTATGGTAGAGCAAGCTGAAAGAAAAACGTCTATCTTCTGTGAGCTTCAGTCATCTAATCAAATTCAAGATATTAAATATCATAAATGTATTTTCAAAAAAAAAATTCACACAGCTAAAAAATCTTTAGAGAATCCAAACAGAGAAAATGAAGTGTTACTTGCTTTATAGAAAAATAAATATGCCCCCTGCAAGATCCTAATTTAAAATTCCCTTCAGTATATATGAATAAATGGGTGCACTTGAACTGTGAATTGAAATGTAGTGACGCAAGAGCCCTAAAATAACCTGCATAGCTTGAAAACCTCAATAGTAAATTAGCTCTCTCCAGCCTGGTGCCCTCCATATCTTTTTGGCAACAAATGACCAGACAACATCCTTGACCAGCCTGACCCATGGGAACTGCAATGTGACATACAATAGTGTGCAGAGTTTTTCATGAGATCTTTTCATAAGATCTTGTGTAAGATGCTAAACAGGAAACCTTTCCAGCTAAGCCAGTCCACTGAAGAACTCCTTGGATACTATAGATTTTCCACAGTACACACTGCATTTATGTGATTCACACAGGTCACATCTAATGGACTTCATCACTGCTCTTTGTGCAACCCAGAGAATATGCAATTCATCTGGAGAGAATTACATTTGGACCTCTTTATCCGCTGATCTGGTAACCACGTTTTCATTTTTCCATGGTGACCTCCGCACCCTACCTCACCCCACCAGTGCGATTAGGCCTAACCTGTGGCTTCTCTCTCTCTTTTTTGAGTTTCCATTTTTTATTTATTTTCATTAATACATTTCCATACATAATTATACCCCATTACAATAATTTTAGTGAATTTTCCATGTGACTTCCTCCGTTCTTCAGTCTCTTCTTCTAATCTTTTACATTTTGCTTCCTACATCTACTTGTTGCTTTTTCTCCTAGAGGTCAAAGCGTTCCATCAGAATACCCAGTCCCCAAGAAATTGTATAAAAAGTCCCCAATCTTCTATAAACTTGTTCACTGTTTTATCTTTTAATAAGTTCGTTAATTTATCCATTTCTGCCATCCTCATCAATTTATTTATCCATTCCTCTTCCTAACCTGTGGCTTCTCAAGAGGCCAAAAGCGGTCAAGAAATCATGCAAAATCACACAGGATTTCACAGGAATTGTGTGGAATTTATTGCAATTTCCCTTGTTTGAAATATCCACGGTTTTTCAGGAAATGTGGTAGGACCTGGAACGTATCCTCTGCAGATATGGAGGTCCAACTGTACTTATCGCTTAACAGTTCTCTAACAGAAGATAAGGGCCAAAGAAATCACTATATTCCACAGCACAAATGCAGAACCATTATTCTTACTAGTACTTACTTCTTTCTCCTGTGTACATATCTTCAAAAGCGCACTCCAGGTCTCTCTGCCAATCATCCCTGATTTCCATGCGCCTGTAGGCCGGTTCAAATAGCTGAGGAGGCATCTGGGCAACAATCTGTCTTCTCCGTGCAAGGTCCATATTCTGCATGTGTTCAAGCTCTCTCAGTAGCTTCTCCCTGTCCTATAAGAAACGTTCAATTACCAGATTATTATCCCAAGGCAGAATATCTCTCATGTATTATTATCCACTATGATTGCTTAATACCAGGTGCTTTCTGCAAAGCAACAGCATCTTATGTTGCATGATTATAATCTGCCTTTCTTGGCCTGTTCCCACCACAGCTTTAATTGCTCAGATATTCCACCAAAAGTATCCATCCTGCTGTCTGACGGATACTGTTTGATTACATGCAAAGATGCTAAAAAGCAGGTGCTACAAGTAAATATGAATAAATGATCTTCTGGATCGACCGCAAAGTATGTATTTATTTTATAGGGAAAGCTAAGCTATACTTTCAGCTAAACACAACTATACGGAATACTTTGTAAAACAGCTTAAAAGGAACCTACAACTTTTTGCAACATCACTGCCTCTTTCAAATGGTTTGGAGTCTAAAAGCACACTTATCAGTATTTAATTATGACATGCAGGTTTTGTTTTGATGATTTTTCTATGTATGTCGAGAAGATATAGACTATGAATTTCCACTCAGAATGAAACAGTAATGGTTTTTCTCAGGAGATGGAAGCGAGAAGCAAAAACAGACTGGGCATGCTTCTTACCCCATGTCAGACAACAAAAGAGGATGTTCTATGATGTAAATTCTTGAGTGCGGGAAGCTTCTCACAGTTTTTCCCTCAGGTGCCTGGTGGTCAAACAATTTTCACACACCTTCTTTGTCCACAAAAAGTTTCTATTCCTTTCAATTTTAGCTTTATTACTTTATTGCTTATTTTACTCCTCAGGTTCAGACTTCTTTTGATTCTGTTCTTTTCATCTCCCCTGTGGTTGTTAGTGAGGATTTCAGAAAATTTTTGCTGCCCACTCATCTATCAGAGGCTCTTGGACACCATTTGGGCAGTTCTCTACAGCATTTTAGCCAGCCACCTTCCTTTAACGATAGCGTTTTGGAGTATTTATTGCTCAGTTTCCAAGAGCTTTATGTGCAAGCTTCACTCTGGGTTTTAACAAATGTCTCATCTTGTCAACTCATGTCACCATTTCTGTCTGCAGCATTGTGCCTAGAGGCAAATCCAGTGCAGAAGCCAATTTCATTGCAAAGAGCTATGCCACAACACACAATAACTCTTCAGCTCACCTGTAACTCTTTGTCTTACAGGCAAGACTGTTTTCCAATCACAAGGTGTTTTGTAAGTTTACAGACTACTTCAGAATAATACCTTTAGAACTATTATTCCACACATCAGCTTGGACCACACTGTGGAATGGAAAACAAATATTTCAAAAGCCTTTTCGCAGAGTTAGGGCACTCTTGAAAAGTATGAAAAATGGGGAATTGTTCAGGATTAGGTGGGCCCCCCAATAAGAGAGGCTTTTCATTGTCTGTTGAGAGGGCCCAGTCCATGAGGGAGTGGTCAGTGAGGAACAGAAAAAAGCCCTGAAAGAGCAGCATCAATTCCTTATCACCTGCGAGGGCCCCACTCCAGGGAGAAGGAGCCAAGGAGGTCCAGATAAAGCCCTGAAAGGGCACTGTTGACTTCTGGGAAAGGTACAGAGGCCTACAGTCCATATGAAGAAATGGGGGTACAGGCAGGTGAAGGTTTGCCCTTGTCTTCTGCCTGAGATGCCCATGAGCAATTGGTGGGCCACTGTGTGGGACAGGATGCTGGACTAGATGGGCTGTAGCCTGATGCAGCAGGGCCCCTCTTATGTTCATAAATCCAAGATGGAGAATTTCACTGCTCTCCTGCAGAAAGTGACAGGACTAAGGATTTTGGCGCCAAGAGGCTTCCTTTATAGCAATGGTTCTTAACATTCCTAATGTGGTGACCCCTCAGTGCAGTTTCTCATGTTGTGGAGACCCCCAGCCACGGAGGCGGGGCAGCTGGGAGGGAGGAGCGGCGGGAGACTCACTGCGACCCCTCTGAAAGGGTAGTTTGACCCCCAAAGGGATCGTGACCCATAGGTTGAGAACCGCTGCTTTATAGCCTTGTTTACTGCACCATCTATTGCGTTGTTGCTGAGTAGCATGAAGATAACCCTTGGTAGGCATTCCTTCCTGGTTCCATCTTCAGAGAAACATCTAATCGTTGGGGGGGAAATGTCCTCCTGAAGTGTTCTAGCTATACTAGTGCTTGGAATAGCTAGTAAATCTCACCACCTATATATTACTATATGCTTCATTAATTTTGTGCCCTCCCAAATGTCAAACTACACCTTCTCACGAGGCCTGAATTACGGCCTTTTAGATGCTCAGCTGTACGAACCTTCGACAACAGAACAAAAGACTCGTTCATAACACATAAAATTCAGATTGCTATCCATTTCCATTTGGAATTGGTACACAAGGCTATTATTTTCTCTCACTTGTGCCAGATGAACCATCTTCAAGGCATGCTTCCCCCTCAGGCGAGCCTTTTCCAGCTGCTCCCTCCTTTCTCTCTCCTTCTCATTCTGCAGCCCCATCTCACGTTTGGCTTCTTCTTCAGCAAGTATCCGAACATCTGGCTGGCAGACAACAAGCAACAGCTTAGCAACACCCAAAACATAGCTAACATCAAAAATGCATTTATATAATGAAGAGGTTGGAAAAAGAAGAAAAAAAGAGTCTAAATTTTCCACCTAATTATCCAAATACAATGCATATATTTCCACACAAGTATTAAATTCAACCTCAGGTGATAAATGTCTATGATGAAGTAATGCCAGAAAAAATATTTTTATAGCTTTAGCAAATGAATCAATACTCTGGCAGGGAAGAGAAAGTGTTTGCCTTACTAAAGTCAATATCTTTAAAGCACTAAAGATCAAGAACCTATTAAGAAATGAAGCGGACAGATTGCAATGGAGAAATATAAAAGATCCCAATAGAAAACTCTGCATATTTGCATAACACCTATGCCACACGTTTGGCCAAATGAAAAATTGCTGCCAAATGATTACTCAGTAAAAGCATAAAAGAAACAATTCCCCCAGAGGCTATTTTTTCCATTTCATTGCCAATCTTCAGGCTATATTGTCTGGGTTTTATGATGTAGGTCACCGTAAGCAGCTTATTTAGTCAAGCTGTATATTATCAAAAGCCTAAGGCTTCTAGCTGTGTGTAAAAGACCCATAAAAATAATTTGACAACATGGGATCTGTACTTGCTGCTTAGGATTACTAAGGCTATACTTCATTACATACAGACAAAACCCACATTTACAACTAAGGCATAATTTAGATGCAAATCAGCATTTTACAGTTAACCTTCACCCTATACTTCTTGAAAATATAATCATATATTCTTGGTCTCAGGAGTGACCCTGCTATGATTCATGGCTTTTCATATTTGTAACCTAATGAAGTTTATTACAGTATTGAGTATAAGTTGCAAAAGTGATTTGGTCCTGCCCTGAAACAGAAGACACTTACATTTGTCTTGGTGTAGAAAACACCTCCTTCCTCTGCCTTCCCCACCTGAGCTTTTCCTGGCATCATTAAACTAGTTTGATTGAACCAAGGCCATGGTCGCACCTTCACTTTAAACATTTTTTCAGGTCTGACTGCTAACACCTTTTCATTTCTATCAGTTTTATCTATGGACCTTCCACCCACCATTTCGACTTTCCTGAATGGAAAGTCCACAAATAAAGCCAATAGAAAAGGTGTGAGCATTCAGACTTGAAGATAGACTGAAGGTTTAAAGTGAAAGTGTGACCACAGCCCAGGAGTGGATCTTATGTAAGTCGCTGTTTGGCCGCTCAGCTCACATCTGGACCACAAGTAGAGATTCATGTACATTCCTAGTGTTAATGCAGTAGTAAATACACAAGCCAGTTTGGTCTTGTTGTAGTTGTAGTTACCGGGTTCAATTCCTCACTCCAGCTGGGGGACCTTGGGCTAGTCACAGGTCTCTTTCTGAGCTCTCACAGCCCCCCCCCCCATAGGGTGTCTGTTGTGGGGAGAAGAACAGAAGGTTTGTCAGCTGTTTGGGTCTCCTTAAAAGGATGAGGAAAGCAGGGACGAAAACCCAACTCTTCTTCTTCTTAAATACTAACACTGTAACATTTAATTGAAAACTGTAAGAATACATTGACTTGGTACTTTTTATATGCAATGGTAAACAATTAATCAGGAGGTAAGCTATTTTATATCACTTCAGTTTTTAAAACATTTTTGAATGAGCCATAACTTTTTTTATAGTTGTTAGCATTACTTATCATATATTGTAGTAGCATAAGACAATCCACTTCTGCATTTCTCCTGAGTATCTTAGGAGAATAGTAACTTTGAGCCAACTTAAGAAAAAAAATTAAGAAAAAGCATAGGGCACTGAGATCTCAAGCAGAGGGCCTTCTTGTAGTTCCTTCTCTTTCAGAGGTACAAGGCAAGAGGGTCTTTTCTGCTGTGGCCCCTAGACTCTTGAAGAGCCTCTCTCTTCAGGTTCGCCAGGTGCCTACATTGTTTACTTTTCGGTGCCTGGTAAAATAGCTTCTTCAGGGTGCTTTCCTGTTAGGGAGGGAAGGTGGGAGGAAGGGGGTTATATTTTTAATTATGCTTTAGTATTTGATATGTTTTAATTTCATTGTAACCTGCCCTGGGATCATTCAGTGAAGGGCAGGTTATAAGTTTTCTAAATAAATAAAAGCCCATAAAAGCATATCACAACTGAAATGAATAGGGGCAGTTCTGTAAGTCCCTTCCAGGGTAAAACCATTTTTGGCAAGAATCTGATATTTGCAAGGTTCGCTTTAACTGGACCCAGAAGAGACCAAGCCATAATTTTGATACCAAATACTGAAAATTAATCAGCACCATAGAAGAGATACAGATATAATCTGGTATGAAAGCTGTTGTCGGTTTGGACTCCTGATGCTCAAACTATGTCCTATCTGTACCAAAAAATTACCTGTTCTGTCTCCGATTCTCTGTCCACATATGGTTCAAAGATATGATGATGACTAATCGAAAAGGTTTCAACATCACAGACTTTCACTATAGGGGCGCTCTTCAATTCAATGTTCTAAAAAAATTTAAAAAGATAAGTTGTTTTCATAGAACAAACGTGCTTCCAGTAGTGCTAAAGGGAAAAAAAATGGATACACCTTATGATACATAATGCAAAACCAAGGGAGGCCAGTACTGCCTGAACTTTCCATTGAAAATCTGATACAGTCGGATCCCCGTATCCACTGATTTGGTAACTATGGTTTCAGTTAACCACGATTACCAGATCAGCCCCACCCGCCCGACCCCCAGGGGCACCATAAGGGAAAAGCACCGTATTTCAGCCTCCAGAAGGCTTACATCACACCCCTTCCTTATATATATTTAGGAAGGCAGTGAAGATGTACCTCTTTGTCCTGTCCTTTGGCTGAGGTGGTTGAATCTTCCCTCCCAGTACAAATACCATCATTTTAAACACAGAGTGTATTGTTTAAGCTGTGTTGAATTTTTAATGTGCTTTTAATGTATATTTTGTTTTTAATCTGTTGTTTTAACGGTTGCTACCCTCCCAGAGACCTTCAGGTACGGGGCGGGATAGAAATGTAAATAATAAATAAAAATTTCAGCCTCTGTAGAGTGTTGGAACAGGTGTGTGATGCCACCAGAGCCCGTTCCAATATATAAGGGGGCGTGTGGGAGCTGTCCGGTGGCATTGCACGCCTGTTCCAACGCTCTACAGAGGTCGAAATAGGCCTTCCGGAGGCCAGAAAAGCACTTCCGGTTCTGGGGTTGCACAACCAGAAGGCCTGTGAGTGATTATCCATGGTTTCAGGTAACCACAGCAGAAGGCAGAAGACATCCCCAGTGAATATGGGGGTCTGACTGTACTACGAAGTTCATTGAAAAAAGTGGATGAAACATATCTAAGCAAGACCAATCCACATTTGACCACCTTCTCAGCCTTCGGTGTGCATGCCTGTCAGCATATTGGGCTGCATGCTGACATCAGTGTGCAGCAATGTGATTTTGGATCTGTCTGGCCCTTAGGACAAATTCCTGCAATGACCTCCCCCTGGGCTCCAAGCAGGCTGGGAAGGGCAGCAAAGAAGCAAGGTAACACCAGATAAGCTTTCCCCTTGCTCCTAGAGCAGTGATGGCCAACCTATGACACACATGTCACAGGTGACACACCAAGCCCTTCTGGGTGACACACATGGTCACCCTGGCACCTGGGCGTTTGGTGCTTGCTTGTTCTTGACGTGTACGAAATACCATCTTTCAACTGAAGATTTAGCAAACGAAATTCAGCAGCAAAAGTCACTAATGTAAAGAATTATTTGTTTTTGCTTTTAATAAAATACATATATCAAAAATATAACTTTTTACTAGAGCTACAAATATAATAAAATTATGGATATTTCTAGATGTGACACAGCACCCGAGTTAAGCTAGGTTTTCTTGCGAATTTTGACACACCGAGCTCAAAAGGTTCACCATCACTATCCTAGAGCATGCCCGCCACGCAGAGAGCCAATGCTGCCTCTGATATTTTGAAAAACATTCAAAACAACCAATCTGCACATCCCTCCTCTTGCTCCCTTTCTAGTTTATCTAACTTACAGATTCCCAACTCTAAGGTGGGTGACATGATTCGGAGGAAAGAAGTAGGCTAGGAGGGCGGAAATAATTTTTAAAAATACACTTGAAAGGTTATGTTTAAAAAAGTAAAAATATAAAATAGTATTTCTATTATACAAGTAAGGGTAGGAGGTCTGAAGAAAATTAAAAAGGGGACTCAGTGTGAAAAAGCACTAAAACCACTGATCTAAACTTTTTCAAAAAAATAAATACGTTACTTGGCATTACGAGACTTTAGCTTTCTTAAAATTTTCTGCAGGAATACTCACCTCAAAAGGGTCAGGAGGAGGTGGTGGAAGGCTCGCAATCTTGGCAGCTCTATCTCTTTCAACGTCCAAAGCATGTTTCCTTGCATTTACTCTCCTAGATTAAATGGAAGAACAGGAGGAAACAAAATATTCAAATCAGACTTTGCATAATTTACCACTCAGCTTATTTATTTAATTTACTTTATCTCAAGAATAATACTTTCCTAGTCCTCCACCTTAAGCAATTGCAACAGCTGCTGAGGAATGATCTACCACTGCACTGGGGGTTAAGACTGAAAGCAATTCAGCTTCTACATCCCATGAGGTTCGATACGCAGCTTCATCAACTTCATGCAGAAGTTTTCAATGATAATAAATAAATCAAGAACTGTTATTTATTTACTTCCATTCGTATCCTGCCCTATACCCAAAGGTCTCAGGGTGGGCCCCATTAAAAACCACATTAAAAACCACATCTAAAACAACAGTGACTGAAAACGGGAAGAAGAAACTGTTTCCATATATAGTCAAAGGCCAGACAAAGAGGTATGTCTTCACTGCGTTCCTGAACATGTGAAGTGAAGGTAGCTGGTGCACCCCGGGGAGGGGGGGGGGACTATTCCATAATCTGGGAGCCATCACTGAGAAGGCCATATCCCAGGGACCCTTTTGCTACTGAGAGTAGTGGTACACCCAGGAGGGCCTTCCCTACAGATCTTAACGCACAGGCAGGTTGATATGGAAGGTGTTCCTCCCACAGTGTCTATCTCGTTGTTCTTCTGCTTTGCTTTAGGTCTGTCTTTATTCATCTAGCATCTAGATATTTTTATATTCTGCATGAACAGTTTTGTAGTTCTGAATAAAACGCAGTCAATTAAAAAAAAAATTACCAAGTTTGCTCTCTCAGCAATTTTTCATTCTGATTTTTCTGCTTCTTCAATGCTTCTTTATGCCTTTGTTCCGCTCTTTGTTTTCTTTCCTTTTCTTTCCTTGCCAGGGCTTCCAAATCAGGTTCCTTTGAAAACACAATTCTCTTATAAAAGTGCCGCAGAATTATTCCTAGTGTCAGATACTAAGCATACCAGTTCAGACAGCTTACCTCTGACTTTTCTGAAGTTTATATTCATAGAATCACAGAGTTTGAAGAGACCTTCAGGGTCACTGAGTCCAACCCCCTGATTAATGCAGGATTCTCAGTCTAAACCAGTGATGTCAAACATACGGCCCATGGGCCGCATACAGCCCGCGGGGCGCATCAAAACGGCCCGCGATCGCCTCCACCGCCGTCACCTGGCGCCCCCCGGCACCATCCGCTGCTCCCTTGTGCTGTCGGCAGCGAGCGCTAGCCCTGGGTGCCGCTGCCTATCGGAGGGAGGGGGCGGAGCCAGCGTGGGCGAGGGGCGTGCGTCTGCCGGCCATGTGAGTGAGTGCCGAGAAAAGAAGATGGTGCTGCGCGCGCCGGGCCTGGGGGGCACAACCGGCGCCTCCTCCTCCTCCGCAGCCTTGCTGCCTGCGGCCGCAACGCCCCCAGGCCCCGGTGCTCGCCGCCCAGAGGAGGAGCGGCAGCGGCGGCACCCGGCAGGTACCGAGGGAGGGAGGAAGGCGCGCTTCTAAGGCCATTTGCCGGGATCCAAGAGCAGGAAGGGGTTTGTCCTGTGTGAGACCTGATACGTAAGAGGCTGCGTTCACACCTAAGTTTCAATCCAGTTTCAGGCCACTTTACGAGTGAAAGAAATGTTTTCCACAGTGCTTGCATTCATAAGGTTTCTCTCCAATGTGAGATCTGAAGTGTGCAATCATATATGCTGAGTGGCTGAAAGGTTTTCCACAGTGCTTGCATTCATATGGTTTCTCTCCTGTGTGAGATCTGAAGTGTGCAGTGAGATATGCTGACTAGCTGAAGGAACTAGTATTAAGATTTTAACAACTGTATATTATATGCTATATAATTAAATAAATAAAATGTTACAGTTATAATAATTCAGTACTTTTTTTTTTTTAATTCGGCCCTCGTACAAATTCTAAATTTAATATGTGTCCCTCTGCAAAATTGAGTTTGACACCTCTGGTCTAAACCATCCCAGACAGATTCATTATTCTGGCATTCTGTGGCAAATACTTCTTAAGCTGATGCCAGAGGAACCTTCCACTTCGTACACACGACATATCCTCTTTAGACCAATGATTACTTATGAGAAAACGATTTCTCATCAAGACCTATTTTATCTCCAGTACTGGTTAAGGAACAGCCATCAGCACTACCTTACAAAGTTATTTTATTTAGCAGATCACTCCCATCTCATTCTCCATTAATACCAAACCTCAGTTTGAGAAGATTAGACCTCATAGAGAGGCTAAGGACTGCGGCATGGGTGAAGCCACAACACACTTGCACTCAACTTCATCATGCAGGTCTAGAGAGCCTGCACAACTGATTCCACCTATAAGGATAATGTGGCTCCACCACAAAGGTGACAACAGTGTAGGTGAGTTCCCTGCTCAATTAACACGGCTCTAGGGGCTGGAGAGAGGTTGAACTCGTTTGTATGAAGCACCTAACAGTCCTGAGCCTCTCTATGCAGTTGATCATGTTGAACAGAGGTTCAATACATGCCTATTCTCTATTATATGCACTTGAGATTTGTTAATGAAACAAAGCCAACATTATTATCTGAATGTGTTGGTCACATTTCTTAAACTTGGAGGGGGAGGTTTACACATAGAAGAAATGCAAAACAAAAGTAAAAGCACAACTTATAAAATAAGATGCATCAAAGTTCCCAGACAGTTCAGCCCTTCTGCTAAATTGGTGCAGGGTGGGCATGTAACTATTATTGTTGTTAACTTTTTAAATAAAACATAAATCAATAATATGGACCTCGAAGCCATTATCAACTCTGCTTTTAGCATGGCAAGTGTTCAATTTTTAAGAAACTGTAATGGTTTGCCACAGGGCTCACTTCATACAGTGAGACCAACCGAAGGGCACATGTTCTTCCCTAAGGCACTAAGTGATCGAAAAAATCATGTCTGTGACGGGGTGGCTAAACATTTCAGCACCAACCGTCTGCAGTGGAATCAGCAGCATGAACAGGAACTGTTTGGATCTCCCTGAAGCTTGGTTTGGTGCAAATTAAAAGGTAGTTTGTGGGGGTGCAATTTGCCCATCTCAGCTAAAGCAACTCTTGCTAAGCTGAAGCAATTAGGTCAAAGGATACATTCCTGGGTCACTGTAACTTTCCTAATATCCTATCCCAAGAAGTCATAACATCTATATCACTTCCACAGTACATGTAAACAATGTGCAGCATCCAAGGATGCTGACATGAGCTATACACATGCATAAGCAATCCCCAGAGACAGACTTCTATTGGTCCTCATCATAACACCATATATGGCATTTCCTATGAAGCACTATCCTTGCAATTAGGCTGTTATATCTGGTTATATACTGGTTCAGTCCAGTTCTCTTCTTGTAACCAAATATAGGTTTCCTGAGGGCACTTCTCCATTGTTCAGAGAAACTGTATAAAAGCCTTGGCATGTGTTAATAAAGAGGGCTTACTACTTTCACTTGGCAACCATCCTGCGTGTGAGTCCTAAATCGTTACTACAGTAGTTAAAAGATTAAAGGCAAGGCTCCAATCACCACCCCAGCCTGTTAGTTCAACTACACACACATCAGTACGGTATTAAAGAAACCTGGCTTTTGCCAATAGTCTGCACAATGACAATACCACCTTGACCATTTACCTACATTTTCCTTGGCTTCTCTATGCCCTCCGCCTATCTCTCTTAAACTTGACAAATAGAGTTTTTCCAAGGCTTGAATCTTCTCATCTCGTTCTTTCCGCCACTCGGTTTTCAGTTCTTCTGCCAAAAGATACAACTGCTCATCTCTCCGCTGCTTTACATCTTGCCTTATCTGCAAAGCAATATTCCGCTCCTGCTCCCTAACCTGGAAGAAGAGACTGTATTTGCCAATGGTTTATATTTTACATAATATATTTTATACAGTGGTTCATATTTTGCTCTGCATTACACTTGCTCTTTTATTTGAATTCATTACTATCTGCCATAAATCAAGCAGAGAGCGTAGTCTATATAGCTTTCACTGTTCTTTAATAGAAAAGCAGCTAGGGAAAAAAGACCGCTAGCAATCAACTGTACTAAACAAACTGATCACACCTTAGAAAAGACATTGCGGAAAAGGTGCAGAAAAGGGTAACCAGAATGATCAAGGGGCTAGAACACCTCCTTTATAAAATCAGGCTGCAATGCCTAGGCCTCTTTAGCCTTGAAAGATGGCACAACAATTGAACTAGGAGGCACTTTTATTAAACTAGTGGGCAGGAGAATTGGGACTGAGAAGTGAAAGTATTTTTTCACTCAAGATGGGAAAGGTGGACCACCCTGGATAGAGTTAGACAAATTTATGGAAGATAGGCGTATCAATGGCTACCAGAATGGATGTCTAGGAACTGCCTCCAGGTTGGAGAGATAGGTAGGATGCTTTTAAAGGTTATTTGCTAGGAGTCAAGAGCAGGTGAAGGTTTTGCCTTCATCTTCTGAGATGCCCAGAAGCAATTGGTGGGCTGCTGTGTGAGGCAGGATGTTACCTGTGTGAGCAGATAAGAGTCCACAAGACAAAGCTGGCTCACAAGGCAGGCTGCTTTAGAGATTAGAAAAGCAGCTGCCAAATAACACCAAGCTTGAGAATGATACTCTTAAGATCCAAGGTCAGGAAGCAGGTTTGTTGTGGTGCATAGAATCTTATTTTCTTGCAAAACAAATGTAGAAATTTATTTATTTATTTATTTATTTATTTATTTATTTATTTATTTATTTACATTTCTATCCTGCCCCATACCCAAAGGTCTCTGGGCGAGTAACAACAGATTAAAATAGAATATACATTAAAAGACGTTAAAAAATTCAACAAATATAAAACAATATACAATATGTTTAAAATGACAGTGACTGTATGGGGGGGGGGGGAATCTAAGCAGCAGCTCAGCCAAAGACCAGGGCAAAGAGGTGCGTCTTCACTGCCTTCCTAAATATATATAATTAACCTATCCCCCCAAAAAAAGTAATCTGCAGTATTGCAAAAATACCTGCTGCAGTCTTAATTTTCTTCTTCTTTCATACTCTTCTTTTAACACTTGAGCTTCTTCATTCGGACTAAGTCTAAGTCGCCCAGCTTTGGCCACTTTTCTTTTCATCTTTGGATACATGCAATACTCAGTGCTGCACTAGCAAAGCAAAAAAGAAGAATGAAACACGTTTTATTTCAATGAAATTCAGGGAAGATAAAAGCACAAAATTGGCACGTGACTTGTTCAGAGACAAAAAATATTTTACCTTCACACCAAGAACTTATTCACCTAATGGATTTATAGATGTACCCAATAATTGAAGCTTTCTGGGAGGCTTAAAAATCATTCAGAAACAGAAAATAAATGGGCACCTATATAAGTATGTAATATGTGAATATGGTTAAAGCAAAGAAATAAATGTACTTAACAGGACGAGCAGGAGTTGAGATAGAGAATTATCTGCCACTGATATGGGCATAACTACTTTCTTCCACGTACTGAACTGATCTTAAAAACCCCAAATCCAAGCGAACCTTGGCCTTATATGGACTTTAACAAAAATAATGCCAAGTGATGAAAATGTACTTGATTGCAGATTTGTGCCAGTTCTCTGCTACAGTCCTTGAAATAAAACTTTGAGGTCTTTAACAACTTATTATCACATTATTTAAGTGTTAAGATATTTCTGTGCCATCCTCCACCATAATTTAAGGGCAGTTCACAAAACAGGTAAAATAAAATGAGCAAGCACAGCATTCAGCTAGTCACATACTAAGATGAGTAAGTGTATTTTTACCAGGTCCCAAAAGTTACTTAAAACTGGTCCCTGCCTGGCCTGAGGGAGCCTATTCCAAAGCCCGGAGGGAATCAGAACTTTTGGCCACTCCTAACACCCCAGCATTTATGTTATATAAATCCAGAAGTATGCCTGAATTTCACGTCTGTTCACTGTCCATTTCCTTAACTCAAGAACCCCGGTTACACAGAAACTCTGTATTATACCGGAGATGTCCAGGAATAATTGATGGGCCATTGTGTAAGACAGGATGCTGGACTAGATGGCAGCAACAATGAACAACAAAAAAATTTTGCCTTGAAGTTGAAAGCACTCCTGTTTCTAGCCTGTCTTGTCATCGAGGTTCTGTTGTATCCAGTGAATGATGTTTGGTCTAGTGGTTAGAGAGCCAGACTCTTATCTGGGAATACCGGGTTTGATTCCACTCTCGTTCACAAAGCCAGATGGTTGACCTTGGGCAAGTCACGGCTCTCTTCTGAGCTCTCACAGCCCCACCTACCTCACAGGGTATTCTGTTGTGGGGAGAACAGAAAGCTTTGTCAGCCACTTTGAGTCCCCTTAAATGGGTGAGAAAAGCCAGGTAGAAAAGCCAACTCTTCTTCTTTGTATTCCTGAATGCAACCAGTCCATCAAGAAACTGAATATGTATGGCTAAACCACACCAATCATAATCTGCTGAGTTTGCACTATTCTATGTAAGCCTGTTTTGAGAATCACAAGATGTTACTCCATTTCATTCTTATAACATTCTGGGGTGTCCTAGTGTACTAGTTTAATAAAACTGCTGTTTTGCCTTGATATTTTTTTTTGGGGGGGGGGGGCTCCAATTTGACTTCCCTAACAGTGAAGAAACAATCTTGCAAGCGGCTTGTCCATATCAATTTCTACAGTATTAGATATAAGCCCTTATTTGATATTTTCTGTTATTCCTAACAAAGTCTTCTCAATATTTAAATCACGAGAGCTAAACCTGTAGAGGCACCGCCTATTCCCTTAGGGGGAAGTAAGTCATCTTAATAACATTTATTTCCCAAACCTCAGATTACACTGTTGCATGTTAAACACTACAGTATATAATCTCTTGCCACTTTGCAAAAACAGAAACCAAAGGATACCCTGAATGTTTTCCTAATCCCAAATACATGAAACTCAGATGTAGCTGCATTAAAGCAAACCTGCAAAGAAGAGTCAGCCAAAATTCCTTTACAGTAATAGGAAAGACTGATCTCCATTTCTTGGGAGCAATTCTGAAAGGTGGGACAACCAGGTATTGGGTTTAGGAGGGCAATTACTTTTTCACATGTTGGATAACTTTTTTTCCTTCCCTGTATTTTGTGTTTACTCAGATTCTCTGTTGCATATTGAATTTTGTTTGAAAATCTGAAACAATTGTGACAAATGTGCAAAAATAGAAGAAATCAGCAAAGATGCAAATACTTTTTTATGGCATTGTAGAGTACGGTAGTCCTACTGTGGGAAACTTTTGTTAAACAGAACTGGAGGCATCCATCGGCTCTCCAATTGCTCTCCACCCAAACTTACCAAAGAAATCTCTGCAACGCAATTTCAGATATTGTGGTACCAAGCCAAATGATGGAAAGTTCCTTTTGACAGACGCATACAAGCAAAACTGTGCTGACTAAAACTGCATTGTGAGAGGTGATTCTATATTATTTTCCATAATAATCATCATGTTTCATTGCTTTTACTACAGGTGCATAACTCTGAATTTGATTGTATTTTATTATGTTTGTTGTTGTTGGGTGCAATCAAGTTGGGTTTGACGATACTATAGAAACTGATATGGACAAGTCACTTGCTGGGGATTGTTTGAGTGTTAGGGAAGTCAAAATGGGGACACGGACACACCCAAAAATACCAAAGCAAAACAGCAGTTTTATCAAACTAATGCACTAGGACAGGGGTAGGCAAACTGCGGCTCGGGAGCCACATGCGGCTCTTTGGCCCCTTCAGTGTGGCTCTTCCAGCGTAGGAGTACCATAATTAAGTTAACAACAATGTACCTACCTATATAGTTTAAGTTTAAAAAATTTGGCTCTCAAAAGAAATTTACATCATTGTACTGTTGATATTTGGCTCTGCTGACTAATGAGTTTGCCGACCACTGCACTAGGACACCCCAGAATGTTATAAGGAGACGAGGGGGGCGGGTCAAATTTATGACCGTCTGCTCCAAGCAGTTTGGGGGTGTTTTTCCACTGTCAAAAAGTACCCATTTTTGCACCCATTTAGGACCCATTTGGGTGTGAGCCGGATGATCCCATTTCCACTACGGCACCCATTTGGGACCCAATTGTTTCCACTGCCGTTGGGGAAATCCGGATCTAATGGGTACATTTTGGCCTTTAATCTGGATTTACTGTAGACCCCATGGGGTCTACAATGGGGTCTTTTGCCAGAAAATCCGGATTAAAGAGAGCCTGTTTCCACTGCAAACAGGCAATGGGGTCCAAAGGAGGCTAGGGGGAGGGGATGCTTCTTTGGGGCCACCCCCCCAACACTGGCTTCGAAGTTGACTTCTGAGTCACTTCGAAGTGACTTCGAAGACTGCCCCCCGCCCCCCGAAACACCTGGGGGAACGGACCGATCCCTTGGGGGTTGATCCAGATTCCCCGGATGGGTGCAAAAGTGTTTCCATAGCAGGGGTGTTAGCACCCATTGCTAATGGGTGCTACACCTCCTGTGGAAACACATTGGGTGCTTCCCTTAATCCGGATCTACTAAAATCCGGATTAAGAAATGTATCCATTCCTTAGATCCGGATCTTCTTAGAACCGGATCTAAGGGCTGCAGTGGAAAAACACCCCTACTGTCCCTGGGCAACAGGCACTGTCTTTTTATCTTGTTGGTGTATGTTAGTAAAACTTTCCCTTTTTCTACATGGATTTATATGTGAGTGAAATTAGGTGAACATGCCAAAGTAATTACAAAAAAGTCTCTTTAGATTTATATTTCTCTGAGCATATGCTATAGCAATACTGCACGTAATTATCTGTATATATCAAGAAAATTGCACACTTTAGCCATCAAACATTCTGCATGCACAACATTCATCTGGACAGTGCCTACTCTCTCAAAAGGAATACTTTGAACAGCAATCAGGTGTACAAAAAAAAGATGAGAAAATAGTATGAATGGAGTCTGATTATTTGTCAGCTTGCTATTCAAATTTCATGACACACTATCATCATGTTTTCAAAATTCTCTCTGCAATCACCAGGGTTATAAATGTTTTTTAAAACTGGCCTTAAGCTTTTGAGAAAGAGTGTTAATGTGACAAGCAATATAAAAGCTCCCCAAAGTCACCTAGCTTTGAGGACGCATGTTCTGCACAACCTCAGCACTCTTATACAAACATAACACTCCCAAACTGAAGGGATAAATGGACAGAGAACTCAACTTGTTTACTACAAGCCGTGTGCTGAAGAAAGACTGTCTCAGGCACTCTCTGATCAGGTCATTGACTCGAAAGAACAAACTGGAATATAACCAGCTCCCTCCAAAACATTTTTTCTGATAATGCCTTAAACTCGGATACACATTTTTCTTTTTTTAAAACACCATCCATCCAAGGTTCCAAAATGAATGGCACTGTGCATCTCTGTAAAAAAATGGTGGTTAACGAACTCTAAAACCATCAGTCATGTACAATAAGACATAGGTAAGTTCTAACCTACAACATATTTTACAAGAAATGTTAATATAGTGGTATTTTTGCCATCTTTGTAACAATTGAAAACCACTTTATGTCAACTACTATGGTAAGGAGTTAGGGCTCGCAATCAAGCTGTGGAAAAATTCTAAAATACAGAAGAATGGGAAGGGATAGGGTACCAGCAAAATTCCATCACACTTTGAGCACACATGGCTTTCCATGGTCCATTTGAATTAACCTCAAGGATCATGAGGTGCATGGTTAACATCTAGCTGAGATTCTCAAAACCCAAAAGCTCCAATGAAACAACACCGTGTATCGGACATATCACCTACATCTGTAGCAACCATAATATCTAAATCCGTAGGTGAGCAACTTTACCCATCAAGTGACCTTGAAATAAGTGTGGAAATTCTATAGATTTCCATGAGAGAGACCTGCATTAGATGTTAGTAATTCCCACAGCACTTGGAATAATTCACTTGGACAGGCTACCTCAGAATGCAACAGAAGCAGCTATGTGTTTCTGACCACTGTCACAACCACGCAACCCCATAATTAACAAGTGCTTGATCATCTTCACAGTGAGTCTAATTATTCTTCCACTTGCCTCTCTACCCAAAGTTTCCTAAAGCATCAGCAACCAATGTGAGATTCTTTGATGACAATACAGAAAAACAGATCAATGCACCATCCACTTTCTTAATGAAACCATGGCCTTAACATTGTCACCAGCTCCACAACTATCAACTGGCTCCAAAAGGATTCAGTAATCTCTAAGGTTTCTGAGGCAGACCATCATATTGGATTCCCCAATTACACAAAAACAGATTTTCAGATCTCACGAGGATCCCATCTGACTTATCTACATTTACTACTAATTCATATTAGCCGGATCTGGATTAGCTTAGTATGGATCAACCACAGAAGGAGCTAGCTGCAGTAAGTGGACTGGATGTCAACAAATGCTATCTAATGAGAGATGCAATGTGAATGTCTTAAGCACTATTCCATTTATGTGGGCACAAACCACCAGTAACAGCACCTCCAAAACACAATGCAATTGGCCCATATCCCTGTCAATCAAATGCTGCATCCAGTAGTGAAGACACTATTGCCATCAACATGGCTGTTGATCTGAAGAGACGTCAGTCTCAGTATGTTTCACTCAGTGCTAATTATGTTAATGCTAAGTATGTTAATTCTGACCTATAAGGCCCTAAATGACTTGGGCCCCAGATATCTAAAGGAACGCCTTCTCCCATATCGTCCTGCCCGTGCCTTAAGATCTGAAGAAGATGCCCTCCTGGTTGTTCCACCACCTTCGATAGTGAGGTTGGTGGGCACCTGGGGGAGAGCATTTTCAGTGGTAGCCCCTAGATTGTGGAATGGTCTCCCCTCCAGGGTGCGCCATGCCCCTTCCCTGTTGTCATTTAGGAGGGCTATAAAGGCATATCTATTTGCCTTAGCCTTTGGCCAAAGTTGTCTCATTCCCCCCTTGGTCACAGTTTTAGTAACAGACCACTAGATGTAGGGCTTAAATCAGAACTTTTAATTATATGCCATAGCTTAATCTGTGCCCTGTTTTTAATATGTTGTTTTTAATACCTGTTTCAATTATTCAGTTTTAATATGTTTACCTGTGTCTTGTTTTTAATATGGTTTTAATTGTTATTGATTTGTTGTTACCCGCCCAGAGACCTTTGGGTATGGGGCAGGATAGAAATGGAAATAAATAAACGCCACCCTCACAGTCTTTCCTGATTTTTTTCTAAGTGTGGATACCCCATCATTTGTTCCAGATCAGAAAGCGCTAGGACAGTTGTGGCACAAGTTAATCAGGTCCAACACTAATCTAGATTACTGCACCTTTGTATGGATCTGATCCGGATTAGCACTAGTCCCGTGTAGGCCATAAGGACTACAAGGCTCCTAGATCCAGATTACCAGGTAAGTGCAGAAAGGGCCATAGACTTTGGAACAGTCACTACCACATCTAATTATAGACCTATCCTTCCACAATCTCAGGTAAAGGCCTAATCACAGAAACATCTTGCTACCAGGACATTCCCTCCTTCTATTTCATTTCAGCTTTAGCTGGAAGAACTTATCAAGTTCAAAAAATGATAAAGAAGCACATCATTTTGTCCTTCCCTTAGATGCCTTTCATGAATGTAATCTCTGAAATGTAGATACTCTCTGAAATCCCTTGTGTCAGTGTGTTTCTTGACCAGAAAGGAGCACCTCAATCCATCAGCAATGAAGTTGCCTCACTTATCTTTCTTCCCTGTCTTGGTTATTCTCACTATACATATAGACCTCTTTAAAGAGGCCCACAACTGGACCAGAGGCCATATTCTGGGCAATGAAGGGCGAACAGCACACACAACCTCACAGGCCATAATGCCATCAGGGAATCATTCCAGTGGAGCACCAGGAAGTGCCACTAAACACTGGTGCAGCATTGAAATGGTGCACCTCCCATTTGAAGCCGTCATGCCAGCTCAGAACTGGGCAGGCAGAGCTGGGTCACAGGAGGTTGTCCAAACGTGGGCAAACTTGGAGCTGGCTACTGCTAGCCTACTCTAGCGTGGCCAGCACCTACTGGCCTGCACTACATGGGATACACCACATATAATGTGGAAATGGCAAAGAATATCCCCAAAGCTTCTAAGAAGCTCTTTTGATACTCTCCTATTCTCCTGTTTGGAAAAGGCTGGAAAAGCAGCTGCAAATATAGAAAACCAACAGAACCCTGAATGTTGTCGCAATCCTGAATAGATGAAACACAAGATTATCAAAACAAGATTCAGGAGCAGCTTGTGAATGAGATACCAGTAACTAATGCTCATTTTTCCATACACTGAACTGTTACAATCTTCCTCTTTCTTCCCAAAAGAACCAGGGATCCTTGGTGAAAGTGCAGAACATGAATCTGGCATTCAGTCCGCAAAACCCTCTACAATAATCCACCTACATTGAAGGTATAGGCAGCATAATAGTGCATTATGAAATTCCATTGAAACTAGCAAAGAGGCAGGACATCCATCTTTCTCCTTCTTGCCACCTCCCCCAGCCCACACATAGTTCTGCACAAACTAACAACTACATGAATGGAGCTTCATAATAGGATCAGGAATTTAAATTGACAGTCTAATTCTAGACATCTAAATGCATTCATTGGCAGTTCCAACTCCCACAAAGCTTCTGAGCCCCTCCCACTGCACTATCATCATAAGGTGGTAAGGGTGGCTATGTTTTAATAAAAATCAATGGAAACGAAAGCAAGATGCCTCTAAAGGCCATCTGCAGGGAATGAAAAGCTGAAGAAAGTTCTGCCCTTGTTTTCTGCTCAAGGATACCCAGAAGTTGGTGGGCCACTGTGTGAGACGGGATGCTTGGTTCTGGTCCAATCCAGCAGAAACCATGATTGTGGGAGCCATGGATTAAACGTCTGACCTTTAAACAGTTGCCACCAGCCCTTTTCTTGGGCTTGATTTCATTTTATGTCCTAAAAATTCTATATCAACCCAAGCCATTAACTGTGACCACCATTATGCCACTGTGGTGCAGTGACCAGGGCCTGGGATAGCAAATGTATGGGCCTCCAGACATTTCTGAGCTAGAACTCTTGCCATGCTGCCCCTAGCTATGTTCCAGTAATATCCTAAAGGTCAAATGATCATCAATATTGAGTTAGACCAGTGAAATTCTTACCAGCAAGATTATGGTTAGAAACCAGACATAGTTACAAAAAACCTCTTGAGTAGTTTTAGGACAGCCATTATATGGCAATTTAACCTTCATTTCACAAAATAAAAGCAGGAGAGGACCATTGAGACCATTGTATGGACCTGCCAGCCCCAGGCAGATATCTGGATTGAAGGCTTTCCAACAACATCCTGAACATAGAATCACAGAATGGTAGAGTTGGAGGGGACCTCCTGGGTCATCGAGTCCAACCCCCTGCTCAAGGCAGGATCTCCTAAACCATCTCAGACAGATGGCCATCCAGTCTCTGCTTGAAGACCTCCATCGAAGGGGAACCAACCACCTCCCATGGCAGCCTGTTCCACTGGTTGATCACTCTTACTGTTAGAAATTTTTTCCTAACATCTAAACTAAATCTTTTCCCCTGCAGTTTCACCCCATTGTTTCTAGTCCTTCCTTGAGAGAGTGAGAACAGGGCTGATCCCTCTGCCCTGTGACAACCCTTGAGGTATTTGTAGACAGCTATCATGTCTCCTCTCAGTCTTCTTTTTGATAGACTAAACATTCCTAGTTCCTCAAGCTGTTCCTCATAGGACATGGTTTGCAGACCGTTCACCATCTTGGTAGCTCTCCTTTGAACCTGCTCCAGCTTGTCAGTGTCTCTTTTAAACTGGGGTGACCAGAACTGGACACAGTACTCCAGATGAGGTCTGACCAAGGTAGAGTAGAGGGGGATAATAACTTCACGTGATCTGGACATATTTAAGGCAACCTTCTCTCTATAAGCTATCAGTTCCACATGAATCTAATATTGCATAGAAATGCTTTTGGCCCATTAAGTGGTAACAGCTACCAGCCTAGATGGCTTTAAGGAAGCATTAGACATATTTATGGATGACATCTGTACAAAGGCTACTCAAATGGATGGCTAAGTACATTTTTCAGGCTGGGGGACAAGCAGAATGCTTCTAAAGCCATTTGCTGGCATTTAAGAGCAGGTTTGCCCCTGTCTCTGCTTGAGATGTCCATGGGCAATTGGTGGGCCACTGCATGTGACAGGATGCTGGACCAGATGGGCGGCAGCCTGATCCAGAAGGTCTCCTCTTATGATCCTTTGGTCATACTCTAATTTTAAAATTAATAGTTATTTATTGTTCATGTTCTGTTTTTACTTGTATCTCAATTTTAAATAAGTCTTTTAGGGTGTTTTTCCACTGTCACTAAAAGTACCCATTAAATACCCATTAATGGGTACAAAATAGCATTTTTGTACCCATTAATGGGTACTTAATGGGTACTTCTAGTGACAGTGGAAAAACACCCCTATATACATTTTGTGCTCCAGGATTATGAGAAAACAGAATGTGGCCTTTCTTTTTGACATCCATTCAAAAAGAGGGCACCCAAATTCTTACCAGACTTCTTTTTCCAAGGCAATGTAAGAAAACTCCACCAATCCTGCTCCAAACAACTTTTGTTTCCAGTACTACAAACTTACTGTAATTTGTCAGAATCCTTAGAGTAACGTGCCCAGAACTGAACACAATACACTGATGTCAAAGACATTTAACTTTATTAATCACTTCAATTCCCCGCGAATGGACTTGAGAGGCATCCTGCCTGGCTCTCTAACCTGAAGGCAGAACCCAGGCATTCGTTTTAGTAGTCATTGATACATCTATCAACCAAAAATTAAGAGAAGCCCTGCTCATTTTATATGTTCACTGGTTTTTAATGTTGGAAACTGCCCTGAGACCTTTGGGTAGAGGGATAGAGAGATACACAGAGAAAGAAACGTTGGCCCTTCTACCCTGCTTTTCTCACCCATTCAAGGGGACTCAAAGCGGCTGTTCTTCTCCCCACAACAGACACCCTGTGAGGTGGGTGGGGTCGTGAGAGCTGTGACTAGCTGAAGGTCACCCAGCTGGCTTCATGGGGGAGGGCGGAATCGAACCCGGTATTCCCAGATAAGAGTCCCGCTCCCTAACCACTAGACCAAACTGGCTCACAGAAAGAAAGAAAGAAGGAAAAAAGGAAAGAAAGAAGAAAGAAGGAAGGAAGGAAGGAAAGGAAAGGAAGGAAGGAGGAGGAAGGAAAGGAATGGAAGGAAGGAAGGAAAGAAAGGAAAGAAAGGAATGGAAGGAAGGAAGGAAAGGAACAGAAGAAAGGGAGGAAGGAAGGAAAGAAAGAAAGAAGGAAGGAAGGAAAGGAACGGGAGGAAGGAAGGAAGGAACGGAAGGAAGGAATGAAAGAAGGAAAGGAAAAAGGAAGGAAGGAAAGAGCGAGCAGGCGGAGGATCCATGCAAGAGTCAAGCCAACTGCCTTAAGCTTACCTCCAAAGACAGGTTATGAACAGTCGATGCCGGTTCGGAAGCGATTCCCAGGCAGCGGAGCCAAGGCAGCCTCGCTCATCCACGCTACGAACCCGCCTGGGCGACGAGGGAGGGACGGAGCATCAGCAGCAACGAGCCCTCATCCCCTCGCCACTGCCAGCGCCATTGAAATCCTCCCCTAGAGAGACGTCACTTCCGCCTCCTTTAAACGGCCCGCCGCTCCTCCTCGCTCTGTCTGCCGTCGCCGCGCACGCGCCTTAAGCACGGCTTTCGGGTTCGTATCGAAGCGGCGGGAAAGCAGGCGGTTTCCGTACAGCGCACGAACACACACATACACAGAGGAGGAGACTATTCTGCGCATGCGTAAATCCTTTGAGGGAGGGCTCGGGAATGAACCGCCCGCTGAAGGTGCGCAAGTACCGAGGAAAAGGTAAGGGAATCGAAGGTTCAAAAGTACGCACGCGCAGTGAAGAGGAGGCGGATAGACTTCTGGTAACCACGCCCATTCGGGAACTCCTCTTGGGGAGTGCACTGTGCGCAGCACGCATGCGCGCCGGGTGCTGAGAAGGTCCCTCTTTAATTCCTGGTTCCGTCATTTTAATGCTCATTTACCGTGTTCTTGGTGGTATTTTTTTATACATGGAGGGGAGACGCTGGGCTTTGTTTCAGTGGGTTTTTACAGCTCCTGACATGTTTTAATTTCTGGATTCAGCCACTACATAGGTGTGTCTTAAAGGTGCGGTTGGTTGGCCGGTTGGTTGGCTTTCTCATGTCTTAGATCTAGTGTCTTAAGTGGGATTTTCATGACATCCTTCATTGCTGAGGAACGCTAATTTCTTATGCAAATTCGGTGCAGACGATTTGGGTAATTAAAGGAACGCTGGTGATTTGGGTAGTTAAGGGCTGTGGTGACACCTAAGGTTTGGGCACCTGGGACAGGGCCTTCTCAGTGGTGGCCCCTAGGCTATGGAATAGTCTCTCCCTTGATGTACACCTATCACCTTCAGTGTACATGTTTGGGAAGGCAGTGAAGATGCACCTCTTTGCCCTGGCCTTTGGTTAAATGGGGATATACTTTTCCCTTCCCACTTGCAGGTACCATTGTTTTTATACATACTGTTATTGTTTTAATAATGTTTGATTTTAAATGTTGTTATCCACCCAGAGAGACCCCTGGGCGTAGGGTGAGATAAAAATGTAAGTAAATAAATAAATAATCCAGCTTCAGTCCACCTTCAGAGCGAGAGAACACATCAGCAAAGTGACCAGTAATTTTCTTTCCACACTTATCTATCCCAAAGGTTAATTTTCTGAGCTATTTAACATTGAAAGAAAACAGCATGTCCCTTTACTGATGTATTCTCTCACTCTGAAAATGGTCTGAAGATGGATTAAACTTTTAAGTTTAATCCAACAAGGGGAAGTATTTCACCCAGAGGGTCATCGGTCTATGGAATTTGCTGCCCGAAGGGGTGGTGACAGCTACTAGCCTAGATGGCTGTAAGGTAGGGTTAGGTAGGGTTAGGCTGCGGGGGAAAGCAGGATGCTTCTAAGGCCATTTGCTGGGATTTGAGAGCAGGAAAAGGTTTGTCCTTGTCTCTGCTTGAGATGCCAATGGGCATTTGATGGGCACTGTGTGCAGCGGGATGCTGGACTAGATGGGCTGTGGCCTGATCCAACAGGGCTTCTCTTATGTTCTTATGTAAGTGTGACCATAGCCAAAGTCAGTCATTTGTATCACTTGCTCCAGAATATAAGGAGAACTGTGTCGGACAGTGAAATGTTATACAGATTTTTCTCCTCCTGGTAGGTTATTGAACAACAAATATAAACAGTTATAATTCACAGTGTTAGCTGAAGAGAGGGAGCTTCAGTAAACAGGATAGTTTTGCATTATTTGGAATAAATATGCCTTGTCATTGCTACTTTCCTTTTCATTAAACAATCCCTATTTGTGTATTGTTCCAACCTATAACATATCTCTTTTGTTTCTCTCTCTCCTTGTTGTGCTTCTGAGATTACCTGTGGTTTTCCAGTGCTTTGTTTCCATCCATAGCTCTACAGGTCTTGTTCTCTGTACCATTGGAACATACTGAAGGCTTTTGAATTGCTGTTAATATTCTTACTCAGTCATCTCTGCTCTTCTAATTTATGCTCCTATTTCCTTCATTGCAGTGTATGCCTTTTAAATCCACAGGGTTTTTGATGTGATTGTGTATTTCTAATAGGCTTTGTTAATTTCTTTGAATATATCTAAACTAAAAGTAAGTTACACGTACTTTAGTATTTTCACTAGGGTTTGGAAGGATGTTGTTTAAAAGCCACTGCCCTAGATGAACAGTACAGTAAATTGTACTGTACATTGTAAATTGTACTCTACATTGAATCAAATAATTCTATCTTTGCTACAGCTGGTGGAATTGTAGCTTTGCAATAGTATACATCAAGCTTTATCAATGTGGTTGGATACTGACTCAGCTATCAGAACTAATATTGGCTAATAGCTGACTTCTGTGCATATCTACTCAGATTTAAACCAGAATATGGTTTGATGCCCTACTCCCAAGTAAGCACATTTAGGATTGTATCCTAGGGATACAGTTCTGAATTATTGGGTGTTTTTCCACTGTCACTAGAAGTACCCATTAAGTATCCATTAATGGGTACTTAATGGGTACTTTTAGTGACAGTGGAAAAATACCCATTGAGAACTAAAGAATTGAAAGAATCTGTAACTGGATATTCAATGCTCTACAGGTGTGTGCACATCTTGGAAGAAAATGCGCTTATTTAATGCATTTTAAATTGTAATTTAGTTAAACAGACTAAGAACATGGGAACACTGCATTAGACCAGCAGCAACCCATCTAGATCAGCAGCCTGATCTCACAAGGGCAACCAACTGCAAACAGCCTGTCCTGACCACCAGCTCCAGAGAGATACTGCCTTCCTGTTTCAGGAAAAAGTCACATAGCCATCAGGGCCTGTGACCATTGATATCCCTATCCATCATGAACTATTTCAGAAACAATTTCAAGAGTGGCATTAAAAATTAGTAGTAACCTTCTCTTTACCAGCAACAACCTACAGACTAAGATTAGAGATCAGTGGGCGAAAGGCTGAGTCTTCTTGGAAGCCTCACTTTGGTATTCCTGAATTTGTCTTGTATCAGCCACAAATCAAAGTCACAGATACAGCATGCAATCCTGATCCATGGGCTTAAAATCTAAAAGATACTTATTTATTTACATGGGGAAAGGTATATTATCCCCTCAGCCAAAGGCCGGGGTAAAGAGATGCGTCTTCATCAAACATCTGAATATATGCTGTGAGGGTGCCTGACACACCTCAGAGGAGAGACTATTCCATAGCCTAGGGCAGCGATGGTGAACCTTTTGAGCTTGGTGTGTCAAAATTCGCAAGAAAACCTAGCTTAACTCGGGTGCTGTGTCACATCCGGAAATATCCATAATTTTGTGATATTTGTAGCTCTAGTAAAAAAGTTATATTTTTGATATATAAAAGCAAAAACAAATAATTCTTTACATTAGTGACTTTTGTTGCTGAATTTTGTTTGCTAAATCTTCAATTGAAAGTTAGTATTTCGTACACCTCAAGAACAAGCAAGCACTACATGCCCAGGTGCCAGGGTGACCGTGTGTCGCCCAAAAGGGCTTGGCGTGTCACCTGTGACATGTGTCATAGGTTGGCCATCACTGGCCTAGGAGCTATCACTAAGAAGGCCCTACTGTGCATCCCTGCCCCCTTAACCACTGAAAAATATGGCACGAGGGAAAGGGGAGAAATGAGAGAGAATCAGCAAACCCAGACACTAGTGAAAGTTATAATTACTGGAACAACCGAGTTAGTTTCAACCTGTTGGAGTAGCTGGTGCTAGGTGATAGTTGAACCAAGCTCAGGCGCGCGTAGTGCCTCCCAAAGATGACTGAATAGTTTCCTAATGCAGTGCTCTTTACCCTCATTTGTCATGCTGCATGTTTTCACCTGGTATCAGAATTTTGATGATACATGCTAGAAAGTTTGTTGTCCCAGTGGAGCATCATGGTGTATAATTCATTGAACATAAGCACTTGGAATTCCATTATTACAGGGGAAGGCATTTGAATATACTTGGATCCTTTCCAACAAAATTCATGGATTTTAAAATATTCTTTGTTTATGCCACTGATCACGGCTATGCTGATTTACCTTTGACGAAGTACCTAAATCTCTTAAGTGCTGTTGAGAAGTTAAAAATATTTTTTGCCACGTAAGATGTACTGTTATATAAGACACAGCTATAATTTGGCAAGGAATGTTAGTTTAAAAAAAGATATAGGGTGATTTTAGAAGGTTTTTAAAAAAATAAAATAAAAGTGAGTCTTAAATGTTAGGAAATATGGTAATTAATTTTCACAGCTCTCATTTACAGGCATATAATTTAGTTGACTCAGTAGGACAGGAATATTCAAATTTAGGCTCCCTTTTTCACTTGAAGCTCCCCGAGCTGTGCTTTTCTAGAGAAGAATATGACAAAGGGTGTTTTTCCACTGCAGCCTTAGATCCGGATCTAAGAAGATCCGGATCTAAGGAATGGGTACATTTCTTAATCCGGATCTAGTAGATCCAGATTAAGGGACGCACCCAATGTGTTTCAACAGGAGGTCTAGTACCCATTAGGAATGGGTGCTAACACCCCTGCTGTGGAAACAGCTTTGCACCCATCTGGGGAATCCAGTCACCCCAGATGTGTCTGGGGAGGGGGTGGGTGGGGGTGCTATCTCCGAAGTCCCAGCTTCGGAGTGACTTCGGAGTCATTTCAGATTCATTCCGAAGTGACTCTGGAGTCCCTCCGAAGTGATCTCCATGGACTTCGGAGATGCTCCGGAGCTGTCAGTGCAGTCTGTTCACTATTAGTGGAGATCGTGCTGACTTCCCTCCGAAGTCCCTCCGAAGCGATCGGCATAGACTTTGAAGTCTTGCCACCGGTCGCTCCATAGAGATTGGCAGAGACTTCGGAGGGACTCCGGAGCGGCTTCGAAGTCTCTGCCGATCTCTATGGAGTGACTGGCAGCAAGACTTCGAAGTCTATGCCGATCGCTTTGGAGGGAAGTCCTAATGGGTCCTAAATGGGTGCAAAAATGGGTACATTTTGACAGTGGAAAAACACCCAAAGACTACAGATCACCATTCCCTTTTCACAATATTGCAATCCGTGCATTGCTTAAAGTTTCTCTGCTTAAATTCTCCCGCTGTTAAAGATTAGGATTGTCTACTAAAGCCCAATAAACATGGCCAATTCTCAGGAATGGTAGGAGTTGTAGTCTAGCAACATCTGGAAGAACCAAGCTGGGGAAGGTTAGTCTTTGTCCACTTTGGAATTATTTCTGTTGACTGCATTCCTGCTACTTTTACGTCAAATACTTTACATATTTAGGATACAAGTTTTTTTCATTGTGCCTTTTTTCAAAAAGAAAAAAAGGAAATGAGAGCTTAGGGGCTAAAACAGGAAAGTCCCTGCTGGAATGTGACTCATGGGGCAAGGACAGATGCTACTTCAGGGAGGCTTTCACATCTGTTTTCTCCTTTACACCACTAGGTGAGTTCGTGCTGAGATGCTTTCGATCTTCTCATTTGGCTTTCTCCTTTTCTCTTCTCCAGGGCTCGCTTCATTAGGGAAGAAAATGAACAAACAGAAGAACGCAGCGTATGTTGATCAAACTCTTGACTTTGACCAGTTCGGTGCTGATATTATCGCTGAAACGGAGAAGCTTTTTGAGAAGAAATTCTTTTACGCCAAGCCGCCCAACAGCGAATGGCGACTGCCAGAAGTCAGCCAAGCTTACACTTGTCCGCACAGAGAGTTTAATTCCCTTGTCTCCCTGAAAGAGTCCTTAAATGAAGTTAAGAATCAGCTGAGTGATAAAAAGTTAGATGAGTGGCACATGCACACATCTTCCACCAACAAAGCAGGGAAGATCATCGCCCATGTCAAGAAATCGGTAAACGCCGAGCTGTGCACCCAAGCGTGGTGCAAGTTCCATGAGATCCTGTGCTCTTTCCCTCTCCTCCCAAGCGATGCTCTTCAAAACGGAGAACTCAACTCTGTCCATCTCTGTGAAGCCCCCGGAGCCTTTATCGCCAGCCTCAATCACTATCTAAAATCCCACCGTATTCCTTGCGATTGGAATTGGGTAGCTAATACCCTGAATCCATATCACGAGGCGAACAATACTCTCATGATGATTATGGACGACAGGCTAATTGCAAACACGTTGCCCTGGTGGTATTTTGGTCCTGACAACACCGGAGATGTCATGGCGCTGAAGCACCTTACAGGCCTGCAACATTTCATAAGCAACATGGCTGTTGTTCACCTGGTTACGGCCGATGGGAGTTTTGACTGCCAGAGCAACCCAGGGGAGCAAGAATCTCTTGTTTCCTCTTTGCATTATTGTGAAGCAGTCACCGCTCTCATGATCCTTGGCCTTGGAGGTTCCTTCGTCCTGAAGATGTTCACGTTGTTCGAACATTGCTCCATCAACCTAATGTACCTGCTCAATTGTTCCTTTGAGGAAGTTTACGTTTTTAAACCAGCCACCAGTAAAGCTGGGAACTCTGAAGTGTATGTGGTTTGCCTACACTATTTGGGAAGGGAGGCCATTCATTCGGTTTTGTCCAAAATGGTCCAGAACTTTGGGACAGAAATGGCTTCAAAAGCTCTTTTCCCCCAGCACTTGATTCCAGGATCTTTCCTTAAAGTCCACGAAGAGTGCTGTTTGTTCTTTCACAGGCACCAGAGAGAGACAATTTCAGAGAACCTTCGCCTCTTTGAGGGCATGGCCCAGGGAGACCAAGAGAGGCTCAACGCCTTACGGGACTGTGCCGTGCATTTCTTCATGCGGCGGTTCCAGATGAAGCCTATTGCTCGAAATAACTGGCTGGTGAAGAGGCCGCGCGCTGGCTGCAGCATGAACGCCAAGTGGTGTGGGCAGAGGAGCAAATACTTCTGCACATACAACGAGAGGAAGATGCTGGAGTCTCTGACTTGGGAAGATAAAATGACCAAAGGCTGCCTTAGCCACTGGGCTGAAGAACACTCCCTCACAAATGCTGGGAAAAACTGCATTTTAGAAGGAGCATCATGCAACCTGGAGTGTCACTTATGGTATCTATTGGAGGGCCAAAGGTTGCCGGCAGTGAAATGTTCCCCGTTCTGTGATGGAGAAGCTTTGAAGAATCTCAATGAGGTTCTTGAGAACTCTGCCGCTGGCCGAGCGAGTACTGGCACTCTCGCAGGACCTTCGCAGCATGATTGCCGGTCATGCTTTGTCGTTTCAGAATCAATGGTGTGGTCTGAACTGTTGGAGCTAATGGGCTCTCCAAAACAGGTTCCACATGAAAGGTGCCTTGACCAGAGAAAGTGTGTGGCTGTGGATTTCCCGCCACTTTGTGATTCTGAAAGCCAAACTGGCTTGGAAGTAAAACTCCTGGGGTCAGGAAGACTCTCATCTTTCAGCTGTTCTTTACTCCATGATGGAGAGCCAGTATATCAGCAGAACCTTCTGGAATGCCTTTTGCATTCCTTTTCCGAGCTGCAGAACGGAGACGCTTTGGTTCTACCTGTCCTTTCTTCTTTCACCCGTTTCACGGCTGGCTTAGTCTTCATCTTGCATAGCTGTTTCCAGCGGATTTCATTTGCTTGCCCAACGTCATCACGGCCTTTGGGAACCGTTGCTGTACTGTTGTGTGCTGGCTATCACGGTCTTCCGGACTCAGTTTTCCAATACCTCCAGCAACTGAACAAGCTCATGAATGCACTGCTGGGCTCAGACTCTCCGCGGCAGGTCCTGCAGTTTGTACCTATGGAATATCTTCTGAACGGGTGTCTGCTGGAGTTCTTGTGGGACCTAAACACAGCCGTTGCAAAAAGACAGTTGCATCTGATGATACAAATTGAGCAACAGCAAATCACGTGACTTTTCATTCACAACAGCGGGCTGCCTGGCTACGCTTCATTTCCTTCAAGGACTTTTTAAAAAACTAACAGGATTGCCAGTTTTCTTATTATGCCTTTTTATACTTTATTGTCCTACCGACTTTGGCCTCTGTATATAACTTCTGAAGAAAAAAAAAATTCTTAGCACAGAGTCTTTTGTCTAAGTGATGGAGAAAGAAAAGCATCACGTTTGGTTCTTCTTCAAAAGCCATACAGGACTCAAACCAGAATGGAAGCTGCTTTTTCCCTTATTATGATTTGAGGCAGGAGCAGATACGTGCAGACAAAACCGCTACCTGGGCAGAGCAAATCATATGGGTTTTTACTTACAAGTTGAGCAGCATTCTGTTGGTAAAGACTCCTATATGGCTGGTCCATCCATGCATTTTCATTTGATTACGTAGAAGCGAGGTTTTTTTCATGGCTTTATTAGATCAAAAGCATTCCTTCTATTGATGCCAGTCCGATTTCAGGGTACATTTCAAATGCTTTCCTTTTCTTTTCCCTCGAGGAAGTTAAATAACTCCCATCTCCTGCTATATGAAGGGATTCTGTTCCCAGAAACCATCACATTATGTAGAATTGCATTAGTAAAACAGCACAATTGCCAGTTCCCTTAACTGCTGGCCTTTTGTTTCCAGCAGTTTGTTGTTCAAATATCACTTTGTCAACTTTGTCACCTGCATTGCTGCATTATTGAGGTGTGCAGGGGAAGGCCCAGAGCTTCTGAAACCCTTCAGCTTGTTTCAGGTGACAAAAGGCGCGGTGCATGGATAGCAGAAACTCAGAGCTTACAGAGAAGAAGTGGCAGCAAACATTTCTTGCTGATAGTTCTCTGTGCTGGAAGCAGGCACTCATGAGCCCTGCTACCCTTGAACAGGAATTTTTCATGTGTACTAGCGCTGATGCCCTTTCTACACTTAACTGGCCTAGATTTGGATCAGTGGGTCTGGAATAACCGGGTGCACTGACCAGTTCAATGCTGTCTGAACTGACACTGCTGATCTGGTCTGCATCTCTCCACAGCTGTGAAGTTTGGGTGATTGTTGCACCTGGTCCCCACCACAGCCCCAAACATTAGAAACGAAAATTCCTAGCCTTGGGTGATGCTTTTTAGTCGGGCGCTATGGTGTGGCATTGAAAAGCACCCCCCAGTGGGTGGGAATAATTAGGAAGGGAATAGAAAACAAGTCAGCAAGTGTCATTTTGCCTCTTTATAAATCTATGGTGAGGCCACATTTGGAATATTGTGTACAATTCTGGTCACCACACCTCAAAAAGGATATTGTGGAACTAGAGAAGGTGCAGAGAAGGGCAACCAGAATGATTAAGGGGCTGGCACACCTCCCTTACGAAACCAGGCTGCAACGTCTAGGCCTCTTCTGTCTGTAGAGATGGCGTTTAAGAGGGGACCTGATTGAAGTATATAAAATTATGCATGGTATAGAAAAGGTGGATAGAGAAAATTTCTTTTCTCTATCACAGAGCACTAGAACCAGGGGGCTCTGCATGAAGCTGATGGGTAGGAGAGTCAGATCCAACACGGGGAAGTTTTTCTTCACCCAGAGGGTCATTGGTTTATGGAATGTGCTGCCGGAAGAGGTGGTGACAGCTACCAGTCTAGATGGCTTTATGGTAGGGTTAGACAAATTTATGGATGACAGATGTATCAATGGCTACTAGAATGAATGGCTAGGTACATCTTTCAGGCTGGGTGGGTGGGAGCAGGACACTTGTAAGGCCATTTGCTGGGATTCGAGAGCAGGAAAAGGTTTGTCTTTGTCTCTGCTTGAGATGCCCATGAACATTTGGTGGGCCACCATGTGCAACAGGACACTGGACTAGATGGGCTGTGGCCTGATCCAGCAGGGCTTCTCTTATGTTCTCTTATGTTAGTAGTTTCAGAACATGGAGTCATGTTGTCTCCCATGTTCAAGAACAAGGCCCTTGGTCCTCTTGTGAACCTAGTTAAATAGGTCCACCTGAGATCCAGACTAATCCAAATCTGATTTCATCCAGTGTAGACGTAACGAGATCAGTAGGGGGTAGCGCCTCCTTGATCCACATTAACGTGCAGAGGAGGGAGCCCAATCCAGACTAGGAGGCCCCTCCAACCAGATTACAGGTAAGCATGGAAAGTGCTTAAATGCTTTGGCCCTTTCTGCACTGGCCCTTATTTTGGATTATATCCTGGAATAGAGACGTGCCATCCACATATTAGTGCAGAGCTCTACCCAGGGCTTACCATAGTCTGCACCAGCATGGGCAAGGCAGGCTCCTCTTCTGAATATAATCCAGAATAAGGCCCAGTGTAGGAAAAGGTTTTGTTCCTGCATTCTTTAGGCTACCTTCTGCATTTGCAGGGTTCTGATCTGGCATCAAACCAAGGTGATTCTAGAGAGAACCAGTGCATCACTGAGCCAGAACTGTGATATACAATGGACGACTGATAACCCCATTCTACTACAGTAGGATATGTGTCCCCCTCTGAGTAATCCCATATTATATATTAGCCAGATTCCAGTAGCAAACAGTGTTCCTGCACCTTGCTGTGAAACATCCTCTGAGACTATACCAGGGAGATAACTCCATTTGAAGATTCCCAGAACGAAAAGATTTATTGAGAAAAAGGAAATCCATTTAAAACTAGCCCTCCGGAAAAGTATTAATAGAGCAAGGACAGAAGAGGCCTCTCCAGAAGTTGCTAGATTCCAGCTTCCATAAATCCTTGCCTCTGTGACCAATATCAGGTTGCAATTGCTCATTAAACACAAATCTGCCTTTGAGTTCTCCTTCCTTCTGTCTTGCTTTTAGTTTAAATCTTAGGTTGAACTGAGTATTCCGTACCTTGCAATTAGTATGGTTATTGTAAACTTTGGATACATTTAGCCCTCTGATTTCATGCTTTCACTCCGTCCTGTTCTCGACTGTCACCATAAAAAGACTGGATTCTTTTATGGTTATGTCCAAATAGTATTGCCAAGAGGGTAAGAAAAGAGGCTAGGAATGGCCTTTAGCTTAGTGGTAAACTGACCGGAAAGAGAGGTTTGCAAATTCAATCCCTAACCTGTTTTCAGAAGTAGGGAATGGTGAACCACTTCTGTATCAATGCCAGGAATACTGCATATCTGGTCACCCATATGGTCAAACAGCCTCAATATCTGTGTTTACAATTTTCACTATCAAGAAAAGGGTTAGCAGATGGTCAAAACTGTTCTGTATTATAGAAGCGGCATACAGAAAGTATATTCTGTGAACAGATGTCTAGCAAAATTTTAATCTAGATCCACTGGAATTATTTTCTATAAGAATGTTACTGAATTAAGCAGAATCTGTGCAAAGAAAAGTCTTCACTTTTTTGCATCCATGTTTCTGGTGAATTGAGCTCAAAGAGTGTTTTTCCACTTAGCACTAGAGTACCCTTTAAGGACCCATTAAGGACCTTAATGGGTACTCTTGTGATTGGGTTTTTTTCCACTAGCACTAGAGTACCCATTAAGGACCCGTTAAGGACCCTTAATGGGTCCTTTAGGGCTAAGTGGAAGAACACTCTTAATTTGTCTGAGCCTTGCATAGTGGCATGCAATAGGGTAGAAAACCTGGCCACTTCCAATATTTTTGCAACAGGGCAGGGTAGAACTGATGTGTGGGAATAAAATGCTGAATTCTTTCACCCCTTTCTTTTATTTCTGCAGCATTTTCTCTAAGCTATTCTGTGTCCTACTTAAGATTGGGGACCTGTTTGCATTTGGCTTTATTCTGGAATATATCCCAGAATAGGGACCTCAGGTCCCTGTCCTGAGATATATTCCAGAATATGGCCAAATGCAAACAGATCCGTGTTTCTGGGTATGTTTGTGATCCAGGTAATTGGGGGGGGGGGGGTCTGTCCAAAGTGGCTAGTCTTATAGTTGCTATGACAGCTGAGGTAGGAGCTCTCTTTTTTTAAAGATTCCTAAACTTCTTTTTGTTTCTTATTTTTGCTTTAAAAAGCCCCAATGGCTTAGAAAAATGGCTTACAGTATATTCTGGCATATAAGACTACTTTTTAACCCAGGAAAATCTTCTCAAAAGTTGGTTGTCGTCTTATACGCCGGGTGCCATCTTCTTATACGGTGAGTATATCCCAAACTCTATATTTTAACTGGAAAAGTTGGGGGTTGTCTTATACACCCAGTCGTCTTATACACCAGAATATACGGTACATTATTCTGTAAGAAATAATTTCAAAAGTTGAAGCCTATCAGTTCTACTTCTCTTTCTGTTTTGACTTCTGTAAATTATGAGCACTAAAAAATGCTTTCTCTAAAAGGTGCTAAATATTACTTTGATTTCTTTTCAAGGAAAAAAATAAGGAACAGGGGGTGGGAGTCAAAAAAATAAAGACATTGCAGGTGATTTGCAGTGAAAATAACTTGAAATGTTTAAAGCATTTGCCTCCTGCCTGGTTCTATATATTATATTAAATCTCTCTGGAGTGGTTTCTGCCTGCTGAGCTACTCAATGTTTTTGCTGCAAGAGGCACTTGATTCCAGGGGTTCTATTTCTTCCTGCATGGACAACTTCAGATAATAGTGTTACATGCGCGTACCTCAGTGTGCTGGTAGTTTTGGGTATCAATGTGGTTTAGCATCTAAATGAAATCACAGGGCCTGGAGTTCTGGAGTGAGTATCATCAGGACGCTAATGACACCAAGACGCTAATGACACCTAACTCTGGTTCTCCATTATATCTGAATCAGGGGAGACTGTGAACTTCTTGAAGGGGTAAGTGGAAGCAGTGGTGGTTTGGATGAGGTGGGTAGTTCTCAGGTTCAAGACGTTGGAAATTTGCCAATTCCAGATGGGTTTGCATTAGGCTTGACCAGAACTACTTTTTGTAAAACAAATTTTAAAAAAGAACCACTCAGAGGACCCAGGGACTCTCAGGTGCCTTACCTGACAACCCAGGACTCTCCACAGTACATGAAACTCTTTTGGAGGTAAGTGAGCCCCTAATGAGCCAGCTTGGTCTTGAGCTGTGACCCCTTAATGCAGTTCCCCATGTCGTGGAGACACCCAACCATGGGGCGGGGCAGCTCAGGTCAAGTTCAGGCGGCTGCCGGTGCTGCGCGGCCCACGTGGAGACTTGTCGCAACCCCTCTGAAAGGATAGTTCAACCCCCTAAGGCAGTGGTTCTCAACCTTCCTAATGCTGCGACCCCTTAATGGAGTTCCTCATGTTGTGGAGACCCCAAGCTACGGGGGCGGAGCAGCTGGGAGGTGGGAGGGAAGGGCAGTGGGAGACTCGTCGCAACCACTCTGAAAGGGTAGTTAGACCCCCCAAAGGGATCCTGACACCCAGGTTGAGAACCGCTGGTCTAGTGGTTAGGGTGCTGGACTCTGATCTGGGAATAGAGGTTTGATTCCACATTCCTACTTGAAGCCTGCTGGGTAACCTTGGGCTAGTCACAGATCTCTTCTGAGGTCTCAGCCCCACCTATCTCACAGGATGTCTGTTGTGGGGAGAGGAACAGAGAAGGAATGAAAACGTGTGTGAGTGAAAGGCTATGATTCTCGGTTCACAAAAGCGCATGACTTCTCATGTCCAGTTGTGTTATGAGGTTTGCTTCTGAGGCCAAGCTGACCCTTTCTCAGGAGCTAGAAAAATTCTCATACCATCAGTGGGCATGTGCAGTCTATTTAGACTATACCAACGGAGAACAACAGAATAGAACAACAGCATCTGCTGATAGTGGTTCTCAGCCTTGAGGGCCAGCGTGAGATTTCCATTCCTGCAGGACATTGGACACCGTGAATGTATGTCACTGATTTCCCACATAGGTGAGCTCCCTGCACCTTTACATGGTCTCACATAAGGATATAGGAGGCCACAGCATGCCTAGTCCAGCATTCTGTACCACTCAGTGGCCCACTGTAAATGTTCCACTGTCAAAATTCAATGTTTAGTTTTTTTGCAGGCATTACAGCAGTTATTTACAAATCTTGCACAGCAGGTGTGCAAATCTTATTTAGATGCTGTATTATAAGCTCTTATTTCGTTTGCTTCCACTTGTTCCTCCAAATAACTACATAGCAAGAGATTTTATTTAAGAATGTATATACCACCTTCACGCAAAGGTCCCAGATGTAGGCCACAACACAGAGAAAATATTTACAATAACCTAGAATAAAATATAACCGTCCCGCACCCAGCAGGACAACACTTGAAGGTAAACATCAAAGGCTTGGATGAAGAGAGATATTTTAATGTATATAATCTAGTGACTCTTCAGAGAAAGGCTGTTCTGGAGTTTTGGAGCCACCATAGAAAAGGCCCTCTTCCACATGAAAGATTGGAATCGGAAGTAAAGACTGTATAAATATATTATTTGCCAAGTGTGAGGTTAGCTGGAGGCATACATATAATTATTTTATGCTGTGTTCTACATACCTCTGCTTCATGTTTTTACAAGAAACACTCTGCAATCAACTTAACAGACTGGCAAAGCACCGAACAGCCATCAACGGCACGTGCCTTCAATTATAATAATATACATAATTATCTGTGACAAATAGGGCAATTAACTTGCAATCCACTGAGCCTGCAGCTGTTCAGGACAGATTCTTCCCTGAAACACTGTTCTTGGCTGGCACGCTTCTAAACTGAGAGAGATTCACCAGGTGCAGTTTTGAAACCTGTGAGAAGACCAGGTGTTCTGTGCCTGGATTATTGTAAAATTAGCACTGTATTTCATAGTGAATCAAGGGGAGGATCCAATGTATCTCTCCACGTATTAAAGATATCTACTATCATTCCTCATTCTCAGTTTTAATCCATCCTGAGATTAAAACTGGGTGAGATAAAATATAAAATATATGCTGAAAGTCTGGGATATGTTAACATTAAAAAAATAGGGCCTTATTTGCTGTGGCCCCCCTCATTCATGGGTTGCTGTGTTCATTGTTCAGTAAATATTTCTGTTTCAGCTGTTCCAGATGCTTCTATGACCTTACCTCCAACTTTTCTCATCCCTGAAGTTTCTTCTCCCATCTGGATGCCCTTTCTCACTTACAAGCTTTTATTTTTGTTACACTGAAAGTAGGCTGAAGCTGAATTAAAAGCTTGGTATGAACAGAGCAATGGTTATACATTCTTTCCCTTCAGCTCCCTCTCCTTCAGAGAATAGCCTTGTGGCTTTTCACTGACCGTCTCCACTCTGGTCGCTGCCCTGTCTAAAGTGCGATCCATTTCTAGATAAGGCATGGTGCTGTACATTTTCATCTGACCAGCGCACGGATGCAGTAAGATCAGACGGCAAACTGCTACCAGCATCGCTGGCTGCCACAGCAGGTGGGTGTGGTATTTTCATTTTCATGCTGCCGGAAGAAGATTTGCTCAAGGTCAAGGCAATATAGAACAAACAGACAATATTCAATGCAAGATTGAAACATTGTAATAAAAATACATTATAAAGTAACACTTTGTACAAAACAATACATTGTAAAAAAACACAAAGCAACCCCAAAAACTGAAGCAGCAGAGGCCAAATGGAGCCCAGAGAAGATGACAAAAGGGGCCCAGTCCCGCAAAGAATCGCCTGTTCTAAGTAGGGATGTGAACAAATGTTTTCTGTATTCTATTTGTATTGAATCGCATGCAAGAAAATTCATATTTGTTCAAACAGATCCCCTTCAAATGTAGTGGGATTCGAACTCGATACGAATGTTCAGTCCCATACGAAGCTTCATGCAAATGTATTGGAACTTTCCATTTGGATTCGAATTTCAATCTTCGAACGTACCAACATTAGATTAGAAAACGAATGTCTGAATTCGGCCAAATTTGTACGAATTTTGAATGTTACCAATATTCGTGCACATCCCTATCTGGATTCAATTTGACAGAAATACAGGGGGGAGGGGGGAATCTCAGGGCCAACAAACACCCTGCAAGGTACGTTGGGGCAGATAAGGAATCGTGCAATAAACTTCAGAGCTGCTTCTTATTCTCTGGCTGGTGTAAAGAGGGCTGTCTAATATGGGTGTGAACTAATATTCGTAACATTTGATATTCGTATATGAATAGAATGTTACAACATTTGTACATTGGCATACTAATCTTTTGGAACATTCGTAAACCTGGGGAGGTGGGAAAGCAGCTGTGCCAGTCACATCTGCAATGGATCCAGAGTGCATTCAACATGGACTGAGAGCAGATTCAAAGTGGATTCAGGGCGGATTTGACACTTTCAGAGCAGATATGTTACAGGATACGTATTGGATACGTATGCATTTGTATTGGATATTCATACAAATTTTGTACAAATGCATTTGTATTGAATAGAATCCTACCACCCTCAAAGAGGATCTATTTCAGCAGTTCTCAACCTTCCTAATGTCGCGACCCCTTAATGGAGGTCCTCATGTTGTGGAGACCCCCAACCACGGGGGCGGAGCAGCTGGGAGGTGGGAGGGAAGGGTGGCGAGAGGCTCATCGTGACCCCACTGAAAGGGTAGTTCGACCCCCAAAGGGTTCCCGACCCCCAGGTTGAGAACCACTGATCTATTTGAACAAATACGAATTTGCGTACATCTCCCTTCTGTCTATAAAAACAATTCCAGCTGTCATTTTCCACTGTTTTGACTCGTTATAGAAAGGATTTTGCTTTTGGCTTTCCACTATATTCAGTCTGTATTTATTATCGGCCAGAGCAAATGTCTTGTTAAATATCTTACACTGCATTTCGTGAATGTGTCTATTTACCTCTGAGACGATGAAAATGCCAATAAACATTGATAGCTCTGCTAATGTTTAGCTACTTTTAACAAGCAGCTCTCAGATCCTTTAAATTATTTTGTTTAGCAGATAAGTAGTCCGCTGTCAGGGCTGATTTCATTGTGAAGGTTTATTAATCTGAGTGCTGTGAGCACTTGAGTTAGAGACAGCTTTGGCAAGAAAACAACAACTGATATCTTATGCACGACAAATTATATTTGAAATGGATCCCTTTCTCCTGCCAAGGGGCTGACAGAAACACTAACTTGTGAAGACTTGCTTGAACTTGTATAAATGCATTTCCCCCCGCCTCCATTGTGCATCTAACAAGGGAAGGAAGAATAAAGAAATGCACTTGTTGGGTGAAGGCAAGGTTTGGAGAGAAGAGGAGGATTTTGTGGTTACAGAGTACAGTGAGGTAGAGCAGAAACTGAATGGCTCTTTCTGCACTAACTTCTAGGTCAGGGCCAAAGGGCCTCTGGTCTAAATCCTGAATCTCCTGATCTGCATGTTAATGGTGATCAAGGAGGCCTTGCTCAATTAGAAGGAGGAGGAGGAGGAGTTGGCTTTTCTGCCCCACTTTTCTCACCCATTTAAAGAGACTCAAAGTGGCTGACAAAGCTTTATATTCTTCTCCCCACAACAGAACACCCTGTGAGGTAGGTGGGGCTGTGAGAGCTCAGAAGAGAGCTGTGACTAGCACAAGGTCACCCAGCTGGCTTCATGGAGGAAGGCGGAATTGAACCTGGTACTCCCACATAAGAGTCTGGCTCCCTAACCACTAGACCCAACTGGTCTAGTCCAGCTCCATGTGCAGAAGTCAGAGTCAGATCCAAATTAAGAGGGCCTTAATCCAGATTTGATGTAGACTCGATATATTGGGTCTACAGCCAGGCTAAGGGTTGTGAACCGGACCATGGAGGCATGCCTCCATGACATGCCTCCACAATCCAGAATGACTGGGAGTTGTTATTCAGAGGTGTGCCAAGCCCTGAGGCTAGGAACTTTCACTCCTAGCTGTGGGTGGGTGGGGGTGGCTATGAAGCTTCACAACCTCACGGAGGTTTGGACCAGATCAGTATTGTCAGTATTTGCCTCCCCACAATCCAGGTCAGCAGGTCCTGTGAACCTGGATCTGCTGATCAGTGAGAAGAAATTGGTTGGCTGAGAGGATTAAGGAAAGCTGTGTCAGCAATGCTCAATAGTGGCCCTCCATTTGTTCCTGAACTACAATTCCTATCACCCTTTGCCAGCCACTGGGGGCTGGCATGGAATTATGGAGATTATAGTTCAGGAATATCTTGAAAGCCACAGCTGAGTCACTCAGTACATAAGGATGAGGCAGAGAAGAGAAAATATGCTTCTTGGCATGGATTACTTTATGAGTTCCTTTCTGGAATAAACAAGTAGATCAAGTAAAACCTGAAGTAGTTCCTGGTCTAGAATCACCTGGTCCAGTGACTCCTAGGTTTTAGTCTGGTTCTCTGGCTGCTCCAATATGCGTTCAGATCAAGCTCAGCTCTTGGTGACTTTGTGGGTTCATCGTGAAGTTCTGTTGGCAGCAATATTAAGGTGATTCTTCAAGGTTTTCTTCCACGAATCAAATGCAAAGCAGAAGTTCTGCCCCTAAGAGTTAGTTTCCAACAGCAAAACGTCTGTTGTTTCAATGGCCAAATTTATAGAAGAAGATTATGCGTCACCATCAGAGGTGCAGCAAGCAAGGGGAAGTGGCAGCAGCTGAACAAGCACATGGCTATGTATATATCCTGGGCTGGTTTTAGGTAGGTTGCAGCTGTGACTGAGCCAAATAGAAAATCCCCCAAACTACTTACTGGGTTTTTCATCACTCAGGAAATGCAGCATAAATAAAAATGATGATGCTGTGAAGAGCTAATCCCTGGGCAGAGATTCATGCTGACACTAGAGGGCGCTATATGTGGGTGTTGCGGACATAATGGTCTTTCAAACTGACCGGGCAGGCCAGCTTGAGACCTCTATAGGGAGGTTACTTAAAACTTCTTGGTAAATGTAGTTTTCTGTTGTTTTTGGAAACTGTCAGCGACTCTTTCTCTACTGGGCCTTATTCTGGATTATTTCCCGTCTGCATGCTGATAGAGACTGTGGTAGGTCCTGCCCATGGCCTGCCATAGCCTGCACCAGCATTCAAATGCCAGCTCCCTGTTGAATCTACTCATGTGAATTATTTGGACATTCGTATGCGTACTGATATGTATATGATGCATACTTGCCGTACGCATCTTTCCCGCATCCGCACACATTTGTATGTATCCATACGGGACGAAAACGGCATGCATACAGGATTAATACGGTATGCGTATGGGATGCCTACAGATGCATATGAATGTTGTCAAAATTCGTATTTGCAAATGCAAATTGAAAATTCGCACAAATAGATTCGAACGTATTCGATTCGAATCGAATGTGAATACATTTCAAATCTTAAAGATTTGAATTGATTCAAATTTTTAGATATTCGATTCAAATCGAATCCCAAAAATTGCATTCATGTACATTCCTAATTCTGAGTATTCATTTGGATTTCGTCTAATAGAATTGCTTGTAAGAATTTGCATCCGTCTTGGTTCTATGTAGGAATACTGCAATTCCTTCTTTTTCTATTTTCTTTTCTGGCTATGGGCACTTGAGATTTCCTAGAGGGCGCCAACAGACAGACAAACCATCACTTTGTTTTAACAAGCTCATACCGTTTCAGGGTGCTTAATACTGTTCCACTTAATGTCAATTTTAGCCTTGGGGCTTCTTAGTACAACATGATTTCTCACCCATCTGAAAAAACAGGAAAGCAAATGAGTGTTAAGAGGATATACTGAAAGTAACAAGGCACTTTTAGCTGCAACAGGATTATCTCAGGGCAAAGCAGGGTCAACTTCTCAGGTAGTTTTATGCCTCTCTATAGGCCTAGGTAGCAAGGGTGATGCCAACCGAAGGAAAAAGCACTTCGTCCCCTTTCTGATTTCTTCTGTTTTTGCATATTGGTCACACTGAGTGGTTTCAGATCTTCAAACAAAAATTAATGTGAGACAAAGGTAACCTGACTAAACAGAAAATACAGCTTTCGAATGATCACTTCATGGGTTGAAGGAAAACCATTTCCAACACCAGTTATCAGCCATATGGAAAATTAATTGCCACCACCCTAAACTTAATACCTGGTTGTGACACCATCAGCAGCAGCAACTGCGAGTAATTGCTTTTGATAAAAGGAGGCCAGCCTTTCACATGGCCGTGGAGGAGTTTTTGGTTCACTCTTCTTTGCAGAATCTTTAATTCAGCCGCTTTGAGGGCGTGGTGGCAGGCAGCACTGAGAAGGTGTTGGGGTACAGTGGAGGCATTGGGAGAGTGGCAGTTGCATTGAGGAGGGTAGCGGGTTGTGATGGGGGTGGCAGGAGGGGGCTGCAGGGGTGGGAGCAGTAGGAGGTATTGGGACAGTGGCAGGGGTGGTGGGAGGGGGCCACAGCAGCACGGACCTGCAGGTAGCGGCAGGAGGCACTGGGAGAGTGGGGGCTGCATCGAAATGACTTTGAAGCCACTTCGGAGATTGCACCCCCTGTCCCCCCAAACACCTGGGGTGACAAGCAGACCCCTCATGGGTAGATCCGGATTTCCAAATGGGTGCTCCGGTGTTTCCATGGCGGGGAGGCTAGCACCCATTGCTATTGTATGTACCCGTTCCTTAGATCCGGATCTTCTTAGATCCGAATTAAAGGAGCGCGGTGGGAAAACACCCCAAAAGTCTATAAATTTGAATTTAAACCAAACGAATTTTGAATTTTTGAACCGTTCATATGAATTATTTGGGGATTCATATATGTATGGATATGCACACAGTGAGTATTTGCCTGTACACATCTTTCCCGCATCCGTACACATTTGTACAGATCTGTACGGGACCAAAAATGGATGCATACAGAATAAATATGGGATGCATACGGATGTGTATTGATGTGTATTTGCAAATACAGATTGAAGATTCGCACAAATAGATTTGAATGTAATCGAATCGAATTTGAATACATTCAAATTTTAAACATTCGAATCAATTCAAATTTTTGGATATTCAATTCAAATCAAATTGAATCCAGAAAATTGCATTCATGCACACTCCTAGTCACCCCTTCTTCTGGTAGTAAATTCCATAGACCAATGACCTCCTGGGTGAAAAAATACTTTCCCTTGTCATTCCTAACTCTCCTACCCATCATCATCATAGGTTGTCCCCTGGTTCTCTATCCACCTTTTCCACACAGGTCATGATTTCATAAACTTCAATCAGGTCACCTTTTAAATGCCACATTTCAAACCTGAAGAAGCCTAGATGTCGCAGCCCAATTTCATAAGTATCTAAACAAGGTGCCATAGCTTCAGCTTTGCTTAGGGCTTGCCTGAAGAAATTCTGAAGAACTCCGAAGTTTGCTAGTTAGTTTTTGCAACAGTTGCCCCACTAAATAAATACAGGGCAGCAGCAATACAGGATCCCCCTATTTCTCACTCTTCAGCCCTGCATAAAAATCTCAATATGGAAGTAGTTTAGACATACTGCAGGATTTATTACTTGTAAAGTAATAGAAAATCCCTTTCACATTAGATTCCATCACTATGTAAGTTCCTCAAGAAAACCAATTATGTAAAACTGATTGCTAGGCATTCTTTGGGTTAGAAAATTAAATCCTCTCGTGGACTTGGGCAGAAGTTCCTTGCTGCTTATTTCTGATATTTCATTTCCCATGGAAATGAAATTTGAAGCATGGAAATGCCTGAGTGGCACAATCAAATCCTGTGCGCCTCTGACATGGATGTGTGTATTTGTGGGTTGTGTTTAATCCAGGAGGAGACTTGGAAATATATATTTTTCCTGTGGGGATAAAATTTCCTTGCTACTTAATGCTTAAAATGTTATTGATTCCTTAAACAGAAAACGTAATGCCCGCTGCCTCCAAATATTCTTGAACTGTTACTTCCATCTAGCATTCTCTGGCAATAGCACCCTGTGAAATGGAATGGGGGGGGGCAGGGGGGCAGAGTTTGACTGGTGCCCCATCTTTGAACTTCACAAAGGCACATTTGTGAAAAATCTGTGGTGTGTAGAAGCACCATTCCTGAAGATGTGGTGAAATTCTCCATCTCTTGCAGCTTGAAATTTATTTTATTTATTTATTTATTTACATTTCTATCCCGCCCATACCTGAAGGTCTCTGGGCGGGTTACAACAGGTAAAAATAAATTAAAACAAGATACAAAATGAGAGCAATACAGATTAAAATGAAATACAAATAAAACAAGATGCACTTAAAAACATCTTAAGATTCAACAAATTTAAAACCGTGCACTCCGTAGTGCATTAAAATGATGCCATTATAGCTGGGGAGGGAAAATAAATCCTTAACCAAAGGCCGAGGTAAACAGGTGTGTCTTTAAGGCCCTCCTAAATAAATATAAGGAGGGGGCATGGCGCACCTCGAGGGGGAGGCCATTCCACAATCTTGGGGCCACTGCAGAAAAAGCTCGCTCCCGGGTGCCCACCAGCCTCACTACTGAAGGTGGCTGGACAACCAGGAGGGCCTCATTATTGGATCTTAAGGCACGGGCAGGTCGGTATGGGAGAAGGCGTTCCTTTAGATATTTGGGGCCCAAGTCATTTAGGGCTTTATAAGTTAAAGTTAACACCTTGAATTGGGCCCGGTAGTAAATTGGCAGCCAGTGCAATTCTTTTAATACTGGAGTAATGTGTGTCCAGTTAAGTTGTACCAGTCAGCACCCTAGCTGCTGCATTTTGCACTAACTGCAACTTCCGGACCGTCTTCAAGGGCAGCCCCATGTAGAGCGCAATACAATAGTCCAATGAAATGAAATGAAGCTTATCTGCTTACCCTCACTCTACATCTTTTTAAAAACAGGAGGCATAAGCCTCTTGCTAGTACTTTGTAATTTAAAAGTATGGGGAATGGCTGGGGCAGAAAGTTATGGAAGATGGTTAGATCTACACCCTCCCCAAACTTGCCAGTAACATATGCTTAAAACACCGGAAAGAATGCAATAGTATTTATCTGCTTCTGATCGCTCAACTGCGCTTTTCAGGAGAAAGCATAAGGACATAAAAGGAGCCCTGCTGGATCAGGCCATTGCCCATTTGGTCCAGCATCCTGTCTCACACAGTGGTCTAACAATGGCTTCTGGGCATCTCAAGCAAAAGACAAAAGCAAAAGCTTCATGGGCTCTTGAATCCCTGAAAATGGCCTTTAGAGACATCCTGCCTTTCTTTCACATCTGCCGGTGGTATCCTGGCATCAGTTCTAGTAACCATCGATGGACCTGTTCCCACTGGATTAAGAGATTTGCTGGATCAGGCCGTAGCCCATCTAGTCCAGCATCTCATTTCACACAGTAATCCACCAATGGCTTCTGGACATTCTCACGCAGAAGACAAATGCAAAGCCTTCACCTGCTCTCGATTCCCTGAAAATGGCCTTTAGAGGTACCCTTAACACTAGAAGGAATATAAGCAACTTGATGAATAGAGAAGAAATTATCTAATTTTCTCATAAATTCAACACATTTTATAAGTCACAAACTGAGACTGCATCCAGACGTTGGTTATTTATTCCACTATGTTTGGATATTCCAGAATCAAGCTTGGATAATCTCCAGATTATCCAAATAATATGGTTAAAGTGAACAATGTCTGGATGCCCATGCATCTATAATAGCAACAATTTGCCACTATAAAAAAAGATCTGGAAGGAAAATTTGTACAATCTTAATCGAAATGTATGTGTCCTTCAAGTTCACCTAGCTTTGCATTATTATAAGATGTTATTTGTTGCAATTTTAATATCTTTTCAATAATAATAATAATAATAATAATAATAATAATAATAATAATAATAATAATAATAATAATAAAATAATAAAATTTGGCTAAACACACACATACACACACAGAGAAAATTCATTCATTGTAGGTAGTGATAAATAAATATAAACAGAATGAGCTTTAACTCATGCAGCAAAATCTTCTGTTCTCTTTCTCCTTCCTGGCCTTCAGATATGTTTTGTAGCAGTAGGATTTGGGGAGCACATTTGCAGGGGCTTCAGGCTGCAGAGAAGGAAAGTGCAATCCTGTTTCCAAAGCAAGGCAGGGTCATCTGTACATTTCCTCATGCAGCTGTTGTTTATCTTTAAATCCAGCTGGAGGCAAGCAGCCTTTCCAACAGAGTTGCCTTTCAAAGAAGGGACTGCTGTCCTAGAGGTTTTCAGTAGCCCGTATGGTAAGCTTGGATTGGCTGCAGCTGCTCAGGAAGAAGAAGAAGAGTAGGCTTTTCTACCCCGCTTTTCTCGCCCGTTTAAGGGCACTCAAAGCAGCTGACAAAGCTTTCTATTCTTCTACCCACAACAGACACCCTGTGAGGTAGGTGGGGCTGTGAGAGCTCAGAAGAGAGCTGTGGCTAGCCCAAGGTCACCCAGCTGGCTCCATGGGGGAGGGCGGAATCAAACCCGGTATTCCCAGATAAGATTCTGGTTCCTTAACCACTAGACCAAACTGGCTCATGATGATCATTTTCATTGGTTCTCCAGCCCTTAGTATAGCTTCTTTTAGAGGCAGTTTATGACAATGTGTGAATATTGTTGCTATAAGGCCGCAAGCAGGTGGCCTCTGATGGGCGACGGGGCAGGGAGAACAAATGACCAGGCTCCAAATGGTGCTGGCCTCCTGCCCAAAGGCTGTCACAGGGACTGAACTCCCAGAGTGGCATAAAGCACTCTGATGGTGCCCTGACTAGAAATGTCTACTGGAATGAATGCCTGGGTACTGTACTTCCTCCAGGCTGTAGAGACAAGCAGGACCTTGTGGATGAAGTGTTGGGCTCTTATCTGTTGGTTTTCCGTTTTGATTCCACACTCCTACACAAAGGCAGCTGGGTGACCTTGGGCTAGTCACAGGTCTCTTCTGAGCTCTCACACTGCCACCTACCCCAGAGAGTGTCTGTTGTGGGGAAAAGAACAGATGTTTTGCCAGCCACTTTGAATCCCCTGCAAACAGGTGAAGGTCTTGCCTCTATCTTCTGTTTGATGTTACCAGAAGCAACTGGTGGGCCACTGAGGGAAGCAGGATGCTGGAGTAGATGGGCTGTGGCCTGATCCAGCAAGGCTTCCCTTACATTCTTATGATAGCCTAACACAAGGGAGGCAGTTTATTGTTGGCTCAGACCCTATGCCAGCTGAAGACCCAGAAGGTCAGGTCACATGAGCCAACCTATTTCTGGTGCTTTCCTGGTGTCAGGTAAAAGAATTCAGCTTCTACAGGCAGGATCAGCCTACAAAACCATTCCAGCCACTACAAAGGGGCAAAACAGCTTCAGATATTTAGTTGAAGCCCTTTTGTCTATGTGCTGACTTGTACATCTACTCTCTATGAACAGCCCCCAGAGAAGACTGGACAGAGCAAGCAGATTGTTTTATTTATCTGAGCAAACACTCCTAAAAAACAAAGCCAGGTGTGTTTCTGCACTTGGCCTTATTTTGGAATATATCTCGGAATAGCGATCCTCTGGCCACAAGCTAATGCAGACTATGGCAGGCCTTACCTGGGGATTTCCATAGTCTGAAGTAGCATGCAGATAGTAGGTCCCTATCCTGAGATATATCCCAGAATAAGGCCAAATGCAGGAGGTCTCCAGATCTACAAGAAGAGGCAACTTGAATACAGGGAAGAAAAAACAACCAGTAAATGAATACAGAAAATCTTGTACTTTCCATGCGCACACACAGAGCATGCCAGTATATATTTTAAAATCCGGTAAGAATGTGCACGGATATTTGAGATATTTGTTATTCGATTGAATTCATTTTTTAGTATTCAAATGAATACAAATATTTCAAATTATTCTTACAAATAATTCAGACATTTGTATGTGTACATAACTGTATGCATCATGTAGTCCGTGTCCCCATGGCAAGGATACTGTGAGGCGAATGTGAGTTACCTTGGGAGAGTCCCCATGCAAAACCCTAATTTGGGGTACATGAGGGACAAAATCCCAATAAATGAAACACCCCCCCCCCTTATAACTGTTCTTGCCCCGAATTACAGGAAAAGAATGAGTTATCCTGGCAGCATGAGGACACTCCCCGGTTACGATTGCAGCATTCGCTGTCCCCACTGCTAATGCTGCGATCACGACTGTCCCCCCTTACCTGAGCGCTTAATCACCCAGGTAAGGGCTTGATTTACCCCAGTTGCCTGACAGCTGCCCTGCAGTCAGCTGAGCAGCTGTCAGGCGGGTATAAGGGCTGTCATACGCACAAGCAGAGCTCCACTAAAATGATTAAAACAGACACGGCTTTCACGTCTGTTTTAATCATCTTACTGGAGCTCTGCTGGTGGACTTGACAGCCCCTATACCCACCTGACAGCTGCTCAGCTGACTGCAGGGCAGCTGTCAGGCATTTGTTTGGGGTAAATCAAGCCCTTACCTGAGTGATTAAGAGCATAGGCAAGGGGGGTGGGTGGAGAAAACTGTGGCATCCCGATGCAGGGATTTACCATGGTTTTCATGGGGATGGGTGGGTTTGCCTTGAACTCGCCCTGTCCTCCATTGCCATGGGGACTCCGATATGCGAATTAAGACTCGCATTTAGGCTACCCCGAATCCACCGTGAGGCAGTGGCAGCTCCATGGGTACACAGCCATACGTATTCACACGCAGCTTGTTTGTATCTGTACGCATCCGTACGGATACATATGGGATGAAAATGGGATGCGTACTGATGGGTATGGATGTGTACAAGATTCGTATCATCAAATACGTATTGAATATTCATACGAATAGATATGAATGTATTTGTATTGGTTCAAATTTCCATACATTCATTTTTTCTTCATTTGTACGAATTCAGATATTTGAATATTTGATTCAAATAGAATCAAATTAAAAAAACTGCATTCGCCCACACCCCTAAAATCCAGTGCCGTATAAGTGTTCATGAGCTAGTGACCCACAAGTATTGTGGACCTTCAAAATGGTTCTGGTTGGGGCTTAATCTAAAATAAATAGAGACAAAAGCTCTTTGGAGGTGTGTGTAGTCTATTATTTATCTTGCTTAGTTAACATGAACATAAAAAGTATGAAGTTGTGTTTGCATCGTGTGTGAAAATTTCCAAGTTATTGTCAGGTGGACTTTGAACCCAGAATAAATTGGTTATGTGATTGCAGATCTGAAGCTAGAGAAAACTACTAATTAATTAACCTTTCAGCTGAATGTCAGAATATATACTGTATTGTGAAACCATCCGGCGTCGCAGTCCAGCACAGATGCGGCGTAGCTTATATCCACTGATCTCTCCAGGCTTAAACGGGCTTAACTGAGCACAATTAAAATGTCAGAGCAATTCCTCCCACGATACCTTGTTTCCGCACCAATGCCACCATCTCTCATAAATTTCTGCAGATCTTGACTTTCACCATATTCATCATATGGACTGAAAAAAGGTGAATAAGCATTCACTCCGCTCTCAAGATGAATGAGGTTTCATACCCAGAAATTTTGAGTGGTTTATTTTTGTGAATTTTAAAAAAGAAAACAACCCTTGTGCATTTGTGAGTTGGTTGTTGTGTTTTTCTTTTTCTCATGAGGGGACAGAAATTGTTGTCTTTTCTGTCCTTTGGTTATTCCCAAGCGGTCTAGTGGTTAGGAAGCCACTATCATATATGGGAATGCCGGGTTTGATTCTGCAGTCCTTCACAGAGTCAGCTGGGTGACCTTAGGCTAGTCACAGCTCTTTCCAAGCTCTCACAGCCCCACACAGCTCACAGGATGTTCTGTTGTGGGGAGAAGAATAGAAAGCTTTGTCAGCTACTTTGAGTCCCCTTAAATGGGTGAGAAAAGCGGGGTAGAAAAATAAGCTCTTCTTCTTCTGCTGCTAAAACCTGTGATTCTCCTGGGAATATATTGGTACACATATTGTGACATTCCCAATATAGGCCCTGTTCAGACAGGGCAAATATAGTGCCATTAATGTGCTGTTATGGTGGGGTTGCCTCATGCATTGTAGAAACACAAAATATTATTGCTGAGAACCCCAGAGCTGGTCATGAGTTTTCCACCAATAGTGCTTTTTAGGCCAACTACTTATCTTCTGGACAGAGGCTGACACACATATGGGATGGTGTGACGTGCACATCTGGGAATTTGATGATTGCCTAATTGCTTGGATTGCACATCACAAAAACATGCAAAGATAGCACTGGCCAGAACATCTGCCCTGTATCTGGAGGCAGCCATAGTTCTGGGATACCACGGCTATTCTGGGAAATCCAGTCGTGGTATCCCAGAACTATGGCTGCCTCCAGATACAGGGCAGATATTCTGGCCAGTGCTATCTTTGCATGTTTCTGAAATCCAGCAATTTGCTGGAAGATGAAAAAGAAAAACAGTTGGCTTTTCTCACCCATCTAAGTGTTTTTGCACTAGCACTAGAGTACCCATTAAGGACCCATTAAGTACTCTAGTGCTAAGTGGAAAAACACCCTATTCTTCTCCCCACAACAGACACGCTGTGATGTAGGTGCGGCTGAGAGAGCTGAGAAGAGAGCTGTGACTAGCACAAGGTCACCCAGCTGGCTTCATAGGGGAGGCGGAATCGGACCCGGTATTCCCAGATAAGAGTCCAGCTCCCTAACCAGTAGACCAAACTGGCTGGAGGCAGAGGTGGAAACCAGGAAGCCCCAGACTGGCAACTTCACAACACAGCACAAAGCATGTGGCTTTTGAACATAAACCTTTGGGGATTTTTTTCCTGATTTGTTTTTATATCAGTACAAAAAGAAAGCTTATTATTTTTTCCTTTTTTTTTTTATTGCTATAGTCTAGCAGTGGTTTCTCCCACTGTTATGCCAGACAATGTGATTTTGATTGCTTTTGATTCCTGCCAGGGTTCCCAACTGTAAAAATGCATATTCTGAAAAAGAAAAAGGCACGAGCAAGACATAATACAAGAAACGAGTACATTGTGAGAATTTAAAAATATATATCTAAAGGTAATTACTAGTGTGCTAATGCTTAGGATTTGAATTACACAAAGAGATGGAATATACGCTAATTAAGTATGGCAGAGCTGTGAGCTACAGAAAATGCTACCCAAAAATAGGTGTGTGTGTGTGTGTGTGTGTGTGTGTGTGTGTGTGTGTGTGTGTGTGTGTGTGTGTGTGTGTGTGTGTGTGTGTGTGTGTGTGTAAAGCCTTAGAAATTAAGACCCTTTCTGCACTGTGCCTTATTCCAGATTATATTCTGGAATAGGGGTCTGTCATACACATACTGGTGCAGATTCCAGCAGATCTAGACAGGACCTGCTCTAGTCTCCACTAGCATGAGGAAGGCAGGTCCCTATTCCTAGATATAATCTGGAATAAAGGCCAGAGGAGAAGAAAGAAGATTTGGCTTTTCTACCCCGCTGTTCTCACCCATTTAAGGGGGACTCAAAGTAGCTGACAAACCTTCTGTTCTTCTCCCCATAACAGAACGCCCTGTGAGGTAGGTAGGCCTGAGATTGCTCAGAAAGAGAGCTGTGACTAGCCCAAGGTCACCCAGCTGGCTTCGTATAGAAGAGTGGAATTGAACCGGGAAACTATGAAATAAGAGTCCGACACTCAAACCACAAGACCGAACCAGCTGGCAAAGAACCTAAGGCTGCATCCAAACATTACTTAGATATATTTAGATATTCTGGAATAAAGCATGGATACCCAAATATAAAAGTATAAGAAAGCAATGTCTGGATTTAGCCTGAAACTTTATGCTGCAGATTGACTTTTCATTTACTTTAAGATTTTTTTTTAAAAGCTCTTGGGTTATATATAAGAAATAAATATATTTTCCATAGTAATAGCACTAAGTAGTAGAACACCCTAGCGGCCCCCTTTCTGTTACAATGCCCTGTTTCTATTATGGTTATTATTACATGCTTTTACCAGTAGGTAATGAAGCAAGAAGCAGAAGCAGAGCCAAAGTTAAATGCCACGGACTAAATAAATTAGGAACTTAGTTTTTGTTCTCTGACTCACTTCACTAGAAAATTACAAGAATGCTTCCTCTAATGGCAGGGCTTGGCTGAGAAAGGCTTCATTTGGTGGGCCACTGTGTGCGACAGGATGCTGTACTAGATGGGCTGTGGCCTGATCCAGCAGGGCCTCTCTTGTGTTCTTATGTTTTTCCCTATCAAAATTCTCTTCTGGTTTCAGGTTGCACAATGAACCACAGTAAAAAGTAGAATAATTTGGTTTATTAAAATAAAAGGGCAAGTTCTGAGCAAATACATAACATAGCAAAAAAGAAACAGAATCAAAATAGTTCAAGCAAATAAAAAGATTTCCCCATGCAATGCATGGGGTTTAACTTCAAACTTCCATAAAAAGAAATAGCATTCATTGAGGACAAGCTTGAGATAATAGAATGGATGAATGGAAGGAAAGGATTATAGTGACTGTATATCCTAAAAGTAATATAGGCATGACTATATCCTATATCACGAATGCATCACATGTTACACAATAGCCAATAAAATGCCCACAAACATAGGTCATTCTAGAAGGTGAGTGAGTAACCCCTCCCATCACGTAATGTGAATAGTCACACGTCCCTTTTCTGAAGCCAATTAATGTTATCAATTTTGGGAGAAAGTTCCCAGGTACAGCTGGTTGTGGATCGTAATGCTTCAAGGCCAGGTATGCCTTTCTTCTTCAAAACTTAGCACAAACAGTTTGCTTTCCCCTTGGGAATATTTTTACTTCTGATGTTAACCTTCTAAGGCCAAATAGGAGATAGTTAAGGCTCCCCTGTTATGCTTTCAGATAGAAATTCTTTTTTGGGGTGGTTAAAAAATTCTTTTGGAAAGGTGGAAAGGAAGAAGGAATTTGGGTGAGGTAATTCAAGTGTGAAGCCAATGCAGAAGTTGGCCATGGTACATAAAGTTAAACTGGTTTAATGAGTCACTGACAGCTTCCGGAAGGTTCAGAGGGAACGCAGTGGAAAAATCCCCGGAAGGAGGGTCTATCCGCATGGGTCTTAAGATTAGAGCACTTCCTGGAAAGAATATCGCACCAGTGAGTGCTCCAAGAAAGTCCACTTTAAAGTGACTTTCTGAGCATTTCTAAGGTTTTTTTTTCCACTGGATCTAAGATGATCTGGATCTAAGGAATGGGTCCTTCAACTAATCCGGATCTAGTAGAACTGGATTAAGGGAGGTACCCGATGTGTCCCCATGGGTGGTGCAGCACCCAATAGCAATGGATGCTACCCTGCCCACAGTGGAAACACTGGAGCACCCATGTGGTGAATCCGGATCAACCCATGTGGGGCCCACCCATCACCCCAGGGTTTTGGGGGACAGGGTGTGCAATCTCCGTAGATGCTCCAGAGATTCTCCAGAGTGATTTGCCGAAAACTGAAGATTCTCTGGAGCCTTTGACAAATGTCCGTAGGACTGGCATTGCTGTCGCATGGGGTCCTCTTCAGAACCTGTGCTATTCTTTGGAGCTGGCTTCAGAGCCAGCTTCGGAGCCAGCTTCGGAGATTATGCACAGGCTTCAGAGCTTTGGGTTTTGGGGCACCCCCCCCCCATGGATGTGCTCCCCCCAGAGCCCCCCTGAGCCCATTGCCCAATCGCGGTGGAAATGTGCTCCGTATAATCTGGATTTGATGCCTGAAGACCCCATTGTAGACCCGTTTAATGGGGTCTACAGGAAATCTGGATTATAGGTCCTGCAGGACCCATTCAAATTTGATTTCCCTAGAACTGGTGGAAACAAATGTGGCTCTAATGGGGTCTTCAGTGGAAATGGGATCTTCCTGCTCTGAGCCTATTGGGTCCTTAATGGGTCCCTAATGGGTACTTAATGGGTATTAGTGCTAGTGGTAAAACCCCCATAATGGAGTCAGGCTGGAAACAGCTTTGGAAAGTGGACTATTTTGGGGACTGGTGTGAAAATCTGCCTGGCCTGCAATTCCACATACTGGGAAACTAGCCTCTGGGTTATGTAGAGGACTTCCAACACCGTTTCTAACACCTCAAGCTTCCTGGTTTGAATCGCTCTGTGTTCTACATTATTCTATAGACTATGGATTCTCTCAGAGGATATACTTCTTGAGGCACTTCCCTAGGCCAAAGATGGCTAACCTGCACCTCTCTAGATGTAATATTCTTATGTATTCATTTGTTATGTTTATATGTTGTGTTTCTTCTAAAGAACTCAAAAGTGGCGTGTGTTATTCTTCTTTCCTTCCAGATATCTTCACAACAACATTTGAACCCAGGAATCCCTATGTACTGTACAAATACTCTGGCCACCGCACAACTCTCATTCCACAGGATCTTTTACTCACTATGCATCTTTTACTCACTATGTTGATAAAAAAAAAACTGGAGCCCAGAAATACCTGGAAGGCAGAACGTTAGGTTGTGTCTACACTGGGCTGGTGCACTGACTTCACTGTGGACAGATCCGCTAAACCACTCTGATTGCACCAGATGAGGTGTGGAGTGTCCTATGGTGTGAAGATGGCACAGTCGCCTGCTCCAAAGGTGGACTGCTTATAAGGGGTCCTAACAGTGTTCCAGGCTGGTATACTGGACCACTGGCTTGTGTGCACTTGGCACATTGCTGGTCTGATATGCCACATCTGAAATGCCTAGTACCAGGAAGCAGTCCTGGAACTCTGCAGCTTCTGGGCTCCCAGTGGCAACAGCCTCCATGCATGTGTGCTGGATGGAGTCCTTTCTTGTGGCTCCATCGATAAAGGCAATGTTGCTGGAGAACCCCCTTCCAGTACTAGGGACAAACAAAGTGGGACTATGGTGGGATTGCCTACGATACATGAGACAACCCCACCATAGAAGTGCCATAATGGTGCTATTTTCATCCCATCTGGATGCAGCCTGTTTTAGGCCATAGAATCATAGAATTATAGACTTAGAAGGGAACTCTGTGGTCATTGAGCCCAACCCCTGCTCAATGCAGGATTTCCTAAACCATCCCAGACAGATGTAGGTCCAGCCCCTGCTTGAAGACATCCAGCGAAGGAGTGCTCACTACCTCCTATGGCAACCTATTCCATTGACTGATCGTCCTCACTGTAAGGAAGTTTTTTTTCTAATATCTAATCTGTGTTGACTCCCTTGAAGTTTCACACCATTGTTTCTAGTCCTTCCATCCTGTCTAAGTGAGAACAGGGGTGATCCCCCTGCACTCACAGCCCTTCAGATCATTTAGCAGAGTGGGCTGAGCCACATTGTCCATCAACCCCAACTAGTATGGCTGTTAGCAAGGAATGCTGGGAGGAGTACTACAATGGAGCAACTTCTGGAATGCCCTCTGCTGGCCGCTTCAGGTATCAACAGTATTTTCATCCTTTGTTGATCCAGGGTGGTAGAGCTAGAAAGACAGTCTCCTCATCTTTTAACCTGACAGTCCAACCATTCAACAATTCAGCACAGCAAAACTATAAGAGGACATCCAGGACTAATTGCAATCATAACATAATTACAGATATGGGCGATAGTGCTAGAGAACAAGTAATTGGGGCCTAATGGCTATTAGAGTCTTCATTACTGTACAAAACAATTTCTGTGTGCAGAGCAAGACAAATTAATTATAGCTGCAAGAAAACAATGTGCCCTTGTTTGTTTTCTTTCCCTTTTTAAAACAGCGCTGTTGCATGATGTGATAGGCTGAAATTCCTCCAGGCATTGCAATTCAGCCTCTGCAACATATGGACCTTCATCTGAACTAGGTTTGATCATAGCCTTATTCTAAATCCCATAATAGATTTTTATAGCAGTTATATGTGGAGCTTCCCAAAATACCAATGGCCCAAGAAAGCTCCAGAGAAGGAAAGTTTCTCTGGGCAGGTACCTTTACCGGCAGTCAGTTATTAAGTCTCTCTGGTTGTGTCTTCATTGGGTCAGTAGACCAGCCCAAGGGGCACCCTGGAAGGCTTCATCCACATAAGAGTTCAGTCTATGAGGAGGCTGTGCCCCTGGCAAATTCACCTGCAAAGGACAAAGGTGTTGGAGTGGGCTACAGCATGAACATGGTGCTATAGACTGCACCAATATGGACTGCTTACAAACACTCTATGCAGCATTCTAGCTGGAGTACTAGCTGTGATTCAGTACACCAAGCCTAATACCATTTCATTGGGCACCTGAAAGTGGCACTAGAACACTAAAACAGCCCCAGACAGAAACTTGAACAGTAGTCCATCACTGAATGGAGTAACTGGTAGTCTGAGCCATCATAGGCATGGTTGCCAGGCCAGTGGAACATGGGATAGTATGGTGATTAGTCTCAGCCCCCTTTAGTTTTCTTTCCTAGTTGCACCTAGAAAATAAAAGTGGATTAATACTTTATAATGGCTTGAGACAAGAAGAAGAGTTGGCTTTTCTATCCTGCTTTTCTCGCCCATTTAAAGGGACTCAAAGTGGCTGACAAAGCTTTCTATTCTCCCCACAACAGAACACCCTGTGGGGCTGTGAGAGCACAGAAGAGAGCTGTGACTAGCCCAGTGATGGCAAACCTTTTGAGCTTGGTGTGTCAAAATTTGCAAGGAAACCTAGCTTAACTCGGGTGCTGTGTCACATCTAGAAATATCCATAATTTTGGGATATTTGTAGCTCTAGTAAAAAAGTTATATTTTTGATATACGTATTTTATTAAAAGCAAAAACAAATAATTCTTTACATTAGTGACTTTTGTTGCTGAATTTCATTTGCTAATATTCAGTTGAAAGTTGGCATTTCGTACACTTCAAGAACAAGCAAGCACTAACATCCAGGTGCCAGGATGACCATGTGTGTCACCTAAAAGGGCTTGGTGTGTCACCTGTGACACGCGTGTCATAGGTTGGCCATCACCGGACTAGCCCAAGGTCACCCAGCTGGCTTCATGGGGGAGGGTGGAATCGAACCCAGTATTCCCAGATAAGAGTCCGGCTGCCTAACCACTAGACCAAACTGGCTCACTTTAAAGTGAAGGTGTGACCACATCCTTAAGAGCATCAAAGAACAATTTTGCATAATCAGATTTGAAGCATAACCAACAGGGCTATCAATAGTTTTTCAAACGAGTTTTTAAGCTACTGATCTGAAAGTAAAGTTGCTGTTTTTAAAATCTCCACAAGCTAAGAAATGCAACTCAGCCTCTGGTTTTTTTGTTATCTTTGCTGAATTTATTTGTTTCTCTGCCATATTCTTTCTTTTCATGATATAAGCCTAAATAACACTTGTGTTGAATTTATTCAAGAATAAGACACCTGTCTTGACTCATTTCCATGAGTGAGCATATACTTTATGACATCAAGTGAAAATTGCTACCAAACCAAGATCCATTATTCCCTTTAGATTTTATTTTTTTCACTTGTAAAGAAAACAGGCCATTTCACAGTTGCAGAGTAATTGGGCCAACAGAGTACTCTAATGCTAGTTCTTTGATGTCTCACTCAATGCCTGGTGATTTATCCTCTATAGCCATAAACCCAAAGTTGTATTTAACTAAGTCATATTCTAGACACCTTCATTCAAATGGGTAAACGTCTAATTTTATCTCCAGATATCGGATTCACATGTGTTGCAGCTTCATAAGGCCTCCCAGAGCGTTCATTTCTTCAGTTTCTTTCCATCTCTCATTCTTTCCCTTTGATCCTAAGGTCTGTTTTGGTTCCAGGACTCTGGTTCTCTGTCTGCATGCAAACCACCTAGTCTACTCCCCATATGACTTCCCTTTGTGACAACCTGAGTTGCCTTTTTCTTAAGGCGTTCTCCAAAGCCTTGCCACAAATGCAGAAACAGCATGTCTGGCAAGCAGCAGCCAGCTTGCTTCCAACATTTTCTTTCTTTCTTTCTTTCTTTCTTTCTTTCTTTCTTTCTTTCTTTCTTTCTTTCTTTCTTTCTTCCTTTCTTCCTTCCTTAGTCCTGCTTCTCTCCCAGTTTAGTCTAGTCTAGTGATTAGTGATTAGGTAATTTTTTTACCTGTTTTTGTGAAGTATAATTCTTCCCGCCACCTGCTTTCGCTTCATTACCTTTAGTGTTTGTCCTCTTCATTATGCTTGCCAGTTTGGTCTAGTGGTTAGAGAGCCAGACTTTTATCTGGGAATAGCGGGTTCAATTCCCAGGTGTTTTTTATTGTAGTTTTTAGCGATTTACTTCTCAGAAAACATGGGAACCGAATTGGTAATGGGGACAAAGAAAGTTCAGATCATTTTCAAATCACTTTTTAACCTGAATGGGAACGCAGCCTATGTGAGGCTACCATTGAAAATAATTCAGAAACTGGAACTAGTGCAAAATGTAGCAGCTCAACTATTGATGGGAGTCTCTGGTTGTACCACCACCCTCAGTAGCAAAAGGGGTAGGCACCTGGGATAGGGCCTTCTCAGTGATGGCTCCCAGATTATGAAATAGTCTCCCCACTGAAGAGCATCAGACACTTTCACCTCACCTGTTCAGGAGAGTTGTGAAGACGCACCTCTTTGTCCTACCTGGTGGCCAAAAAAGGAAACAAGCTTTTATATTCATTTTATATTTGGTTTTTAATATTGTAACATGCCCAGGTATAGGGTGGGCTAAAAATGTAAATAAATAAATAAACACAGATGAAAGCTACAACTCTGGACCCTTTGCTCAAGTCATTGCATTTAACATTTTTATTTTATTGTAAAGCAGTCCTATCTCATATTTCAGCTCTAAAACTAAATTTAGCATGAGGATTAGCTTCTCATTCTGCAGGGAGAAGAGATCTTGGTTTCCAGGCTTTGAAGGGTGTTTATATTGCTTTGTAAATTGTGTTTCATAAAGTTAGTATTATATAGTTGCATGAATTTGCACAGGCATTCAGCATATCACCGATCAAGGCTTTGTTATTGTTGTTAATATTAATATTAATTATTATTTCTCACACATTGAACTAAACTGGGTCTATTACGTCTCATTCTTCAGAACTTATCTCACGAAGGTATAAATCATGAATTTAGAATCCAGTAGCTTCTTTTTGATATAATGTGGGATTAACTAACTGTTATGCTCTCCTGCTGAGCTCTGTGCTGTGGTGAATACTAAATAGATGAAAAGAATAAAACAGGAATGAGAGACACTTCTGAAGTCCTGGTGCGAGCATCTGTCACCAGTCAGATAACTACAGGTGATGGATGGTCCAGCAAATGCTGTTTCCTGTTCTCTTTAGGGTAGGCCAAGGCCCTGTCCAGATTTGGGGAACAGAACACCATTATGGCACCACTATAGTGGGATTGCCTCACGTATCTGAGGCAACCCCACTTCTCTCCCCTGATGACATGCTAAAAACTATTGCTGGAAAGCCTGGGGCTGATCATAGGTTGTCCAACAATAGTGCATTTACTTACCTTCTGGATGGAGCTGTCATGATTGCTTCATCCAGTGTACATGTGTATGTACCAGAACAGGTGTCCATACATGTGTGGAGGTGACAACGAGCACATCCCAAATTCCTGGATGCAGGTGTTAGTTAAAACTTGAGGGAACTCCTCCTCTCATCTACCCATGGTTTGAGATCTACTGGAGGGGAGCTCCTCCGTGTCCCAGCAGTTTTAGGACATGGGAGACACCCCACTTATGGAATGCCCTTCCCTTGGAGGCCTGATTAGCGCCAGCTCTTCTAACTTGTAGGCGCCAAGTAAAGACCTGGCTCTTGGTTAAAGCCTTTGGAGATTAATTCATTCAAGCACTATTTTAATTTCACTTTAGCTTTTAATTAACTATGCTGTTTAATACTGTTTTAATCGAGTATGTATTTAATGCCTTGTTTGTATATGGGTCTTTTATTGTAAGCTGCACAGAGATCTTAGGATATGGGGTGGGATATAAACATTTTAAATAAAAAAATAAAAAAAAACCATGTGAAGACAGCACTGGCTGCAGGGCTGTCTAGTTAGGAGTGTAGTAAAAGCTGCACAGCTTTCCCCCTGGCTCCCTTTTCTTCAGCCTTCCATTTCTCAAGCCTCAGAGTAAAAGGAGCAACTGTTTTCCACTCCCATAAGCTTGTAGTACACACTCAGCACCACCAGGGTGCTGAATTCTTTTCACACCATGCCGTGGCCTTTGGGCATTATGGTGTCTGCAAAGCACATGGCTTTAAAAGGACAACTCTTCTTTTCCTGTTTGAGGATTTTCCCCACCTCCGGCCACAGGATGTGAAATCAGAATGACCTCTGACCAGGAAGACAGCAGCTTTTCCTCCAATCACCTCCCCTGATGTTGCATTGATGTCACTTCCTCCACACCTCCTTTTTGGAGGGATATTTAAACTTCTGCAAGGAAATAAAGCTCACTTTCCACCTGATCTCTGTCTCCTGCCTCATCTCTCTCCCCTTCCTGTATTTCTTATCTGCTGGGTCCACTATTACGGGGCAAGCACATGGTGGATCACCAGGGCTCTTGCTGATAGAAGAGCCTGGCTTTAACTATCGCAACATCCAACCCAACAGCAGCAACCCTTGCTGCTACAGATCTTCCTCCCTGGCCGTTCTAGGGCACGTAAGCCGGATATGTGCAACACAGGAGACGGTAATTGCGCAGGGAAGATTTTTCTACTTATTGTCTCCATCGTCTGGAGGTGGCCTAATGCAGTTCCATTGACTGCAATCAGGAAGGAGTTCATAAGGCAATATTCTACTCTGAGCAAATCTATATTTCTAGAACTACTGTGCAGTGAGCAAACAGACCTATTTGCTTACTCTGAACTGTGTATTTTGCTTTCACTAGACAAGGGGAGAGCTAAAGGCCATGAAATGACTTCGCTCATTGTGATGCCCATGCCAATTTAACATGTTTATGTTGACTGTTATGTATTTGAATGCATTTATTGTAAAAAATTGCCTATGTGATATACTCAGTTAGCAAGGACAGGTAAGCAGCAGGGCTTAGTTATTCTAATTAACATAAAGGAGAGGGGGAGAGAAATGGGAATATCTTAAAAGATGCACCAAATAGAAAACAAAATCACCTAGATTTAGACGGCCTCCAGAAGGCAGCCCGATAAACTGCTAGAAAGCAATTTTATTGCTTCCTATCCTGACACCCCTAGCCCCACCAGTGTCCTTATTGGTCTTTGGTTGCATGAATTCTGGGTAGTCCAGCTGCCATAGAATTCCTGGCCATGCACATGATCACCTCTACACATACATGGTTGGCTGGTTCAGGCTCCATGCATGTGTGCTGGATGAAGCTGCGATTACTCCTCTGTCCAGAAAGGTAAGTCTGTTTCTAGAGCAGTGATGGCAAACCTTTTGAGCTCGGTGTGTCAAAATTTATGAAAAACCCTAGCTTAACTTGGGTGCTGTGTCATATCTAGAAATATCCATAATTTTGTGATATTTGTAGTCCTAAAAAAAAGTTATATTTTTGATATATTTATTGAAATAAAAAAAAATTTCCATTAGTGACTTTCTTGTTGCTGAATTTCATTCGCGAAATCTTCAACGGAAGGCTGGTATTTCGTACACTTCAAGCCCAAGCAAGTGCTACTAACTTCATCTGTCAGTGAGAATGAGGCCTCACAGGAGTATTGTAAAGGGAAAAATTGTGAGGAAAGCCATCCCTGCTGCACCCGGGTCTTCAGTCCTCTAGCTGCCAGGAGCACAGACGCACTGCGTGTGACCTTGTGACACAATAACATGACTCCATCACACCTCCTATGCTGGGCACAGACAGTGCCTCTGTGTTCCCACTATCTTGTAGGCCACAAGCTAGAAGTAGCCTGCAGCCTACAAGATACCAAATGGCAACAACATGCCCAGGCACCAGGCTTGGCGTGTCACCTGTGACCCGCGTGTCACAGGTTCACCATCACTGTTCTAGAGAGTACTATTGCTTGAAAACCGTTTGCCGATGGTGGATTTTCGGCAATGGTTTTTTGATCTTTTTAGGGAGAAAAAAGTGGGACCATGGTGGGGTTGCCTTTGATAACGTGAGGTGATCTCACCATAGCGGTGCCATACTGGTGCTATTTTTGTCCCATTTGGATGTACCCTTAGACATTACTGGCCAAAGTTTAGCTGATCAATACCAATACATTGTAAAAAAATAAAATAAAGTCTTTAGTGATATAGAACTAGAAGAAGTTCAGTAAAAACTACAAACTGAAGACAGAGAAAAATGAGAAAATATCATCAAAATCATCTTCACAGAACTAGAGTCTGCAGTAGCCAAGGAACAAATTATAGTTTTCCCTGAAGAAAGGGCCTGACTCCTGAACCACAAAAGGGTCATGAACAGAATAGAACCAGTTGACAGAAAGGCTGAAGGAATTTATTCAGAAAATTGCTAGCTAACGAGTGAAGAAAGAAATTGCCCTTGTTTACCTGCCCTTAATTTTTTGCAAAGAAGGAACTTGCACAAGCACTGAAGAATTTGAACTGGAGCAGAAATCAGGATAACATCATTGTAACTGAGAAGCAGACCAGTCGATCTAAAGTGCAGCATTTATAATCATTGAAGTACCGGGGTATAAGATCAGTAAGCCTGTAAATAAAAGTCAACTGGGAACACAAAATTGGCAAAGATCAGAAAGTGAGGGCAGATGCTAGCAGACTGAATGGGGGTGGGGGAAGGCTGGGAAATTGAAGGATAAAGGCATATTTAGTAAACAGATACAGCCAAAACTAAAGAGGTCCTTAAACTGTGTAACTGCAGTATCAAAGAAAATTGCCAGGTATGAAGCTCACATTGTACAACACAAAGAGAGCCACTTTTTATCAGATGAATCAGAGAATGCAGTGGTTGTATCCCGATAAAATGCAATAACTGCATTATGGAGAAAGCTGTGTGACAATCCAAAGGATTACCACAGGATGACAGGATGGATTAAGGATAAGGAACTGTGTTGGATCAGGCCACAGTCCATCTAGTCCAGCATCCTGTCTCACCCAGTGGCCCACCAATTGATTCTGGACATCTCAAGGAGAAGACAAAACCTTCACCTGCTCTTGACTCTCCACAAATGGCCTTTAGAGGTAGATGTTGAAGTTGAACCAAAATGAAATTACATGGAAAGTGTCCACGCTATGGCTGTGGTCACACTTTGACTTTAAACCTTCAGTCCATCTTCAGGTCTGACTACTCACACCTTTTCAGTTCTATCCATTTGTCTCTGCTTGAGATGCCCATGGGCAGTTGGTGGGCCACTGTGTGCAACAGGATGCTGGACTAGATGGGCTGTGGCCTGATGCAGCAGGGCTCCTCTTATGTTCTTATTTGTGGACTTTCCACCTTTCATTTGGATGCAGCACCTAGGCATCCATTCCAGTACCCATTGATATACCTGTTCTCCATGAATTTATCCAATCCTTTCTTACTGCCATATTGATGATCCACACATGGCTTTTCCAGATCACAGCTATTTGAGGAGTATGATGTGCAAGATGCTTACCTGTTTGTGTCAGGTAGTGTAGCAGATTTGGACTGAAGTCAGATCACTTGTCAATCTCAGAGAATAACTGGACAGTCATTCAGGATTACCACAGGAAAGTATTTCTTTCCTCACTGGAAGGTTCTGCAGCTTTATTTCAGAATCCTTTCTTATATAAACTTCTTTTTAAACCAGAAACTAAGGACAAAAATCTTGTACAACACAGAGATACTTATATAGCTCACAAACTGCAAGTCATCATCATGAGGTTTTAAAAAGATGTTTCTAATTACTGCAACACCATGAGACTGAATCACAAGACTCTGAGGGCCTTTCCGCACTAGGCCTTATTCTGGAATATATCCTGGAATAGGACCTTGCTGTCTGCCAGCTAGTGTAGACTATGGCAGGCCCCAGGCAAGATGTGCCATATCCTGCATTAGCAAGCAGACAACAGACCCCTATCCTGAAATATACTCCAGAATAAGGCCAAGTGTGGAAAGGGCCTGAGTCATGAGTTGCTCATTGTGACTCTTCAGTTCCTGACTAACAACATTCTAAACTGTTTGACAGTTTGTAGTTGGAAATTTCATAATTTTTTGGGTGGGGGGTTATATTCTATTACATTTCCAATCTTGTGTTACCACGAATTTTAGCTTGCTTGTCAGTAATATTTCCTATGGATCATAGATGCCACTTTATCATGTATTTCTTTATAACCACTCTGAGCTATTTTTTGTCACTACAGATTTTTCCACTGTGTCTTCAGCCTCTTTACACAAGCACCATTTGTTGTTGTTATGTGATTTTTTTCAATCTATATCTTAATGGTACTTGTTAGAAATGCTTGCTGCAGAGCTGCAGATATGAGACCTGCCTTTTTCTTCAACATCACTTTTTAAAACCACTGCCAATTTTGTTTATTTGTTTGTTTGTTTGATCCTATCAATTTGCTGTTGTATGGCTTTGAAGTACTGATCACCAAGTAGTTTACTGTTTCCACTTATTTCTTTGGTCTTTCAGCTGCTCTTTTCTGTAGGCCTTCTTAGTTTCACAGGTCTTTAGTGGATTTTCTTTACTAACTTCTGTGATGGATTCAGGGGGCAGGCTGCAGGGGGCAGAAGTTTTTCTTGGGCCCTTTGCAAACTGCTTTGCAAGCTTTTTCTGCAAGCAGCAAAAAGGGCGGGAAATATTTCCCAGGCCCTTTGCATTCATTGGCTGCAGGCAGAAATTGGAGGGAAAACCTTTCCAAGGGCTAGGAGGCTTGAGTGACAGGTGGGAGGAGTTTCCCTCGGTAACCACTAGTGACAGCCAATCGGAGCACCTGGGACTGTTTGGCATAAAAAGCAGGAACCAGAGCTCTCTTGGTCTTTCTCTGAGGGAGATTTGCTAGGGATTGACCAGGGCTGGGGTTACAGCCAAGCAAGGGAGGACTGGGCCGTGAAACACCCAGGGGATTGGAACATTACTTTAGCAGGGCTTGAGCTTAGGCAGAACTTGTTAGAGGGGAAGCTATCTAAGGCGCAGCATAGATAAAGCTGAGAGGCTTGACTTTTAAAAGGGACACTATTTTCCTGTGAGGGAAGAAAGCAGTCTTGACAGGAATTCTGAGTTACTGAGTTACTTATTTGACTTTATCTAGAGATACCATTTCTTTACATTCATTCTTCAATAGTATCTAACAGCTTGTAATCATTAATAAACCTGTTTTGGTTTACTGTTAAAGTGCTTGCTACCAGTTTATTGAATTAAGGCTGTAGTACTCACTCAGTAATTGTATGTTCCCAACAACCTATTGCTACCTGCTACTCATAGGAGGGCAGGCACTGGCAGGGCTGTTGTGTATTGTAACAACTTCCTTTAACAATTCCTCTTAACTATCCTTGGCTATCCTCCCTTAATTCTCTTAAGAACATAAGAACATAAGAGGAGCCCTGCTGGATCAGACCACAGCCGATCTAGTCCAACATCCTGTCTCACACAGTGGCCCACCAATTGCTTCTGCACATTTACAAGCAGAAGACAAATTCTACTTCCATGCACATCTGAGTGATTTTGTAATGAAAGTGCGTTGCAAATTTGTCACAGCAAACGTCCAAAGGTGGCACACAGATTATTCTATATGGCAGATAACTATAGCCTTGCAGTCACCTGGAAAAGAACATTTCCAGGGATTTGAGTTCAGGTGACGGTCCGCTTCTGTTTTGAGTTGCGCCTCCAAATCCCCTTTGAATCTGGTTTGAATTTGTTCTGAATCTGCTGCAAATGTGACTGGACTGCTGCTTCCCCACCTTCACGAATACAACAAAGCTTCACATGAATGCGCAAAAGCATTCACTTCACATTCAAATGCATTTGAATGCCTTAGAATATAGCCAATATTCTATTCAAATGCGAATGTTCGAAGGTTTGATGTTTGTACGAATTGCAAACCTGTCAAATATTTTTCACCCATCCCTAGTTGTTTATGAGTTGTAGTTCATCCACATCTATAGGGCTGTATGTTTGCAAACGTTACCAGGTGCCTCTTAATTCTTCCCTTTGAACTTTAGACTTATACGCTGATTTTAGCTAAGCTGTGCCTATACATTGTCTTGTGTGTGACATTTCATTAAAGGAAGTTTAAGTCTGGTTCCAAGCCACCACTCCCACTACAAGATGAGGGACAGAGCTGATGGATACAGAGCTGATGGTCTCCTCGTCCTCTTGATTTGACTGACAGTGGCCATTGGTCACAATAAGCAAAATGGAGGGGATTCCCATGCTTGGGCCTTTATGGCACGGCACGGGACGGCAGGCTGAGATGGAGGTCATCCACACTCTGTTTCCACATTCAGGCACCAACAGTCCCCAAATCAAGCAAAGCCATGGGCACATCACCATGTTTATAAGGGCCACTTCATGTCCACGTTGTTCTCTTGGTAAAGTTCAGCCTTCCCCGCTTGCTTTCCTCATGGGCCCCATGTTTCTCATCTGGAGTACTGTGTCCAGTTCTGGTCACCCCAGTTTAAAAGAGACACTGACAAGCTGGAGCAGGTTCAAAGGAGAGCTACCAAGATGGTGAACGGTCTGCAAACCATGTCCTATGAGGAACGGCTTAAGGAACTAGGAATGTTTAGTCTACCAAAAAGAAGACTGAGAGGAGACATGATAGCTGTCTACAAATACCTCAAGGGTTGTCACAGGGCAGAGGGATCAGCCCTGTTCTCACTCTCTCAAGGAAGGACTAGAAACAATGGGGTGAAACTGCAGGGGAAAAGATTTAGTTTAGATGTTAGGAAAAAATTTCTAACAGTAAGAGTGATCAACCAGTGGAACAGGCTGCCACGGGAGGTGGTTGGTTCCCCTTCGATGGAGGTCTTCAAGCAGAGACTGGACGGCCATCTGCCTGAGATGGTTTAGGAGATCCTGCCTTGAGCAGGGGGTTGGACTCGATGACCCAGGAGGTCCCCTCCAACTCTACCATTCTATGATTCTATGATTCTATGATTCTTTAGTCTCAGCATGGACAGCTACACTGTGGGAACTGGTTTCTCGATAAAGGTACTGCTAGAAGGACCTTGCTGGTAGCCTATATATTATTTTCTCTACAGCTCTACACATTCTGTCTTCTGTTATTAACCGTAAATGAAGAAACGTGCTCCGTATAAACTCTTGTCTTGTTACTGGCTTCCTGGGTCCCAGGCGGTGATTCTGACACTGTGTCTTAATCAGTCTGCCATTTTAGTCTCCTTCTGTTCATCCCTGTGTGCTGCCTCTGAAAAGCCCAGTTTCAGCTTGGTGCATGCCATTTCCAGCTGGGCCAAAGATCTTCACTCAGAATGTTTTTTGGGGAAAAAAATACCTTGGTTGTGGGGAGCGAGGCAGGAACAGGGCAGGATAAGTGAGGTGCCAATTCACTACTTTTCTTTTCCTGTCAGAGGTAAGGTTCTACTTGTGGCTCCAAATTCAAATTCCCGCAGTGGACATGTTCAAGCATAGGCTATAACAAACATCATGTAGAGATTAGGGATGTGGACGAATATTCGAAGACATTTGAAATTTGATCGATTTCATCTGAATTTTGACATTTGAATTCGAATTGAATGTCCATAAATTAAAAATCCGAACAAATATTGAATTTCTGGATCTATTGATTCAAATTATTTGGACATTCATATGTGTATGGATACGTACACGATGTGTACTTGCTCGTTCACATATCTCATAGATCTGTACGGGATGAAAATGGGTTGCATACAGGATAAGTACGGGATGCATATGGACGTGTAAGTACAAATTTGAGTTGAAAATTTGAACGAATAGATTCAAATTTGCTTAATTCAAATACAATTTGGGTAAATTTGAATTTTAAAGATTCAAATCAAATCAAATTTTTGGATATTCAATTTGCATTGAATCCCGAAAATTGCATTCGTGCACATCCTCAGTAGAGATATTTGGTTTGGATCCCTGCATAAAGAACTCCTTCTAACTCGATCAGCCAGTTTGGTCTAGAGGTTTAGGAGCTGGACTCTTACCTGAGAGTATCGGGTTTGATTCTGCCCTCCCCCATGAAGCTACCTGGGTGACCTTGGGCTAGTCACAGCTCTCTGCTGAGCTTTCACAGGCCCACCTACTTCACAGAGTGTTCTGTTGTGGGGAGAAGAACGGAAGGTTTGTCAGCCGCTTTGAGTCCCCTTAAATGGATGAGAAAAGCAGGGTAGAAAACCCAACGCTGCTTCTTCTTCTGTGAAAAAATAACCAGCTTGCTCCCTGCTATGGACTTACCACTGTGTCTCAGGCAGCAAAATGCATCTGTGTGCATCTTCAGGGCACAAACCAAAAACATATATATTAATCATGCTATTACCTTCTCGACAGCTCCTCTGAATTTCAGTCTTTGCACTTTCATTTATCCTTTTCATTGCTTTCAAGCCTTTGCTTATAGTAACTGTGTATTTAAATGTTTTAATTCCCTCCAAGAGGCAGAGAGAGCCAGAAAAAAAAGGGTAGAATGAGATACATTAGTATACATAAGTAAGTAAGTAAATAATCTGGCAACCTGTTGTCACAACAGCTAAACACTTGAATATGGAAGTCAGTGACAATGATATACACATAACTTCTGCTTGCTTTGCTCACAGTTTAGCCCATAGTGGCATGCCACCTCTCATGACAGAGGTACAAGCACACACCATGCCTCCACTAAATATTCTGGGTGCCCACGGGCATGGCTTTGGGTGCCTCATCTCCATGTTCAGCAGCACCGTGAGCCCACTGGGGACCGCAATGGATGCCTGGGGGTGAGGGTGCAAAATCTGTGTTCTTCAGAGGAGCTCCTTTTCCAGTGCATCATACTTTTTCATGCTGAAATGAGCATGTGGAAGCAAACCAAGGAAACAGAGAGGCAGACATGTCTGCTGAGGTGTGTGTCCCCAAGAGCCTCCTATTCTGTCGCTGGAGACACAGCCTCGGTCTTAAGTGAGTCTATTCAGAAGTCCCACGGAGCTTTGGGGGTCTTCTGCATTTAAGGTATCGCAGCACAACAGCAACCCCCCACAGCAAATACCTGCATTCCGCCCTCATCCATGAAGCCAGCTGGGTGACCTTGGGGTAGTCACAGCTCTCTTCTGAGCTCTCACAGCCCCACCTATCTCACAGGGTGTCTGTTGAGGGAAGAAAAACAGAAGGTTTGTCAGCCACTTTGAGTCCCCTTAAATGGGTGAGAAAAGCAGGGTAGAAAAGCCGACTCTTCTTTTTCTCCTCCTCCTCCTCCTCCTCCTCCTCCTCCTCCTCCTCCATTTATACATCTGTGGCCATCTCTGGACAGCGGCCAGATATTCTACTACCAGTTGATAATGCAGGAAATGTACTCTAACCACAAGACCAGTCGGGGTTTGTGGTTAGAGTGTCACACTGGTAGTCTCCTGGTTTGATTCCGCATTCCTTCACGAAGCTAGCTGGGTAGCATTTGGCTAGTCACATCTCCTTCTGAGCTCTCACAGTCCCAAGAACTTCACAGGGTGTCTGTTGTGGGGATCTGTGGCCATCTCTGGACAGCGGCCAGATATTCTACACTGTCTTCACACATTTTACTGACGTGCGCATTCAGTCATTTAGGCATCCTGAATGCCCAGATGAGCATGTTGCCACATCCACACATGAATGGACCCTTGTTTTAGCCGCTCCACATGCACAGTGGATGGAACTATGGTGGTGACTCTGTCCAGAACGTAAATAAAAAAGCACTATTGCTGGGAGACCAGTGACCAGTGCTGGACTTTCCAACAATAGTTCCTATTGCTGCTTAGGGGAGAAAAAGCAGGCCTGTGGTGGAGCTGCTCAGATATGTGAGGCCATAGGAGCTATATTCCTACTATAGGAGCTATATTCCCCGTGTCTGAATAGGATCTACCTCTAAAAGCAAGTTCAGCTAGGTCAGTGGGTCTCAACCTTCCTAATGCCACGACCCTTTAATACAGTTCCTCATGTTGTGGTGACCCCCAACCTAACCCTAACCCTAACGCCCAACCATAAAATTATTTTTGTTGCTACTTCATAGCAACCCCTGTGAAAGAGCAGATCGACCCCCAAAGAGGTTGTGACCCACAGGTTGAGAACCACTGAGCTACGTCATCGGTCCCATCTTACATTCTAGACTCAGCAGAGCACATCCTATGATCTTAAGTAGAGAGGGGGGGGCGAATTATTTCTGTAGCAGAATGAGGAAAGGTAACTTCACTGCTAAAGATCACCACAGGAAAACCTCAGGCAGAAATGTCCTCTTATTGATCTTCCCACAGCATAAAGCTGTGACATACACTGCTGCTGTTGTTCTGTGCGCACGCACGCACACACACACACACAACAGAGAGACAGGTTGGTTGCCCTTCAACTCCCATTTCATTTTTAGTGACAGTACAATTATATCGGTAAAGCTCATTCACGTTTTCCATGACAACAGCCCGCACGCTCCGTATCTCGCCAGTGGTGTTCCAGAAAACAAAACAAAACAAAAATCTAAGAATACAAAGAAACCCTCATAGCAACAGAACAAGCGTAAGAATTTTAAAAAGGCAAAATTTGGTAATGAACAGAGGAACAGAGCCTGTTTGTGTAGATAATTGTATTAGCATCGGTGCAGTACAACTTTATTGTCTGCTCTATAAACACGTATCTCTTCCATGGTTCCCTCCATGCTGCGGAAATGGCTGAATGCAATGAATTTAGCCTTTCTAGTTCGTTTAGAGTTGATACTACCTGTATGAACAAGAATAAAGTAACCACTACTACAATTTTTAATCTGTGGTGTAGGTACCAGACATCTTGCAGAGTGTTATAGATGAGGCATAAGGATGATGAATCCACATTTGGGAAAAAGAGTTGTTGTCCATTGGGCGACTTTTTGTGTGCATTATCTCAAGAAATTCTGGAAAACAAAAGTGAGTATCCAATGAATCAGAGATAAGATCCAGTGAGCCCATTGTCATGGATGTCAAAAAATGTTCTCTACCTTCCCAATCTGTATGAATTGCAAAGGTTCGAAACTTTGTGAAAACAACAACAACCGAATTTTGGCTATATTTGGAGACTGAACTTTGTGGGCCAAGCGAAAGCTTTTGTGCCTTCGTTCAATGCTTCAGAGCAGATTCGGAGGGAATTCAGAGCAGATTCGGCGTGCAGCTGGTGGCAGAGGGGATTCGAAGCAAATTTGAATTGAATTAAAAATCTAGTACAATTGAATTGGCTTCGTTCACATGAATGTTTAGTTTCGTCCTATTGACTTCAATGCAAAGTGGATGGGGAGGGGGGATCTATGCACATCTCTGTTTTCTGGTGAAGTCTTGGCTTATGATGCCTCTCCCTTTCTGCAGGGGTGAAGGATCCATTGAGATGGTCCGCCCTCAGAGATTTATAGAATCTGATGGATTTCTGATGGCTCTGGGGCGGTTTCCAGTTGGCATGACTGGCATTCCTAGTGAGGCCATGGTCTCATTTTGGAACAATGAAGTGAGTAGAGCTATTGACACCTTCATTCACCCTTGGAGACCCTGCAGACCTCATAAGGAACCCTGGTATAATGTGGGGAGCTGTGTGAAATGAACTTGGGGGACCAATGGCTTGAGTCCAAGTGCCGTAAATCACAGTGTGAATCTGACTGAACACAAGCAAGAGTGCAATATCATGCCTATCATGTGGTAGTCGTGGCAGTGAAAAAGGCTAATTTCTCTAGTTCCATTGCATTCTCAAGCAGCCATTTAGTAGAGCTGTTCCAGGAGGTTAAAGGGCTTTTGTCATCTAGCCACAAGGATTTATGCCACCATCGGAGGCTCTCTGTGATAAATCCATGTGGCACTTTCGAGACTGGTGTTCAGATTCACATGGAATCGGACTTCACAATTGGAAGTGGCTTAGCAGAGATATCTGGAGCACCATCTGATCTGTTAACTTGGATCAGTTTCAATTATGGTGGACTGAAGCAGCAGACAGAAGGCTTTCAGGGTTTGGGCCAACCACTTATGCCCCTAATCCTTGGCTATCCTGGCAAATAAAAGTTAGCCGATGGGTTCAGGAAGAGATAAATGCCCCATTGTGAGAGGGGAAGGTGCCAGTGGCACTTAAGGAAGTGAAGGTATTATTTTCTTCCCAAAAAGTAGTCACGGGGAACTTTTGTGTGGTCCCTTGGGAGCACTCATGTAGAATCTCCCAGGGATTGGTTTTATCCCTGATGCAATTTAACATCCATATGAAGCTACTGAGAAAAGTTATCAAGAAATTTGTAGTGAGGTGCCACCAGTTTTCTGAAGATACCCAACTCTATTTCTCTGTTCTTCTGAATCAGGTGAGGCACTCGGGATGCTTAATTACTGCCTGAGCAGCGGTTCTCAACCTTCCTAATGCCGCAACCCCTTAATGGAGTTCCTCATGTTGTGGAGACCCCCAACCACGGGGGCGGAGCAGCTGGGAAGTGGGAGGGAAGGGCAACGGGAGACTCGTCGTGACCCCTCTGAAAGGGTAATTCGACCCCCAAAGGGGTCCCGACCCCCAGGTTGAGAACCACTGGGCTGGATAGGGAACCAAATAAATTGAAACTGAATCCAGATAAGATGGAGGTACTGTGTGTCATGGAGTCTCAGTTACAGGAAATGGTTAGATGGCGCCCGATTCTTGATAGGGTTGTACTGCCCCAGAAAGAAAAGGCGAGTGATTTGGGCGTGCTTTTAGATTCATCACTGTTGCTTGAGGCTCAGATGACAGTGGTAGTCAAGAGTGCTCCATTTCTGACTGGTTATAAGCTTTGGCCTTTTCTCTGTAGAAACCTGGCCACAGTGATCAATGCTCTGGTAATCTCCTAGACTACTGTAATGTGTTATACAGTATATAGGGCTACCATTGAAGATGGTCCAGTAGCTAAAAGTATTCCAGAATGCAGCGGCACCACAGATAATGGGAGTTTCTGACTGACATACATCATGCCAGTCCTGAAGGAACTGCACAGATCTAACTACTACTAAACCCAGTTCAAGGTGTTCAGAACCCAAGCCATTAAGAGCTTTATATGTCAGTATGAATACCTGAAGTATTTCCTTCTCCCATATCTTCTTGTAGCTCTGCTACCCTCAGAGGTATAAGGGGTTGTGGCCCCTGGTCTTGGAACAGCCTCCAACTGGAGGTATCTCAGGTGCCAATTTTATATGGTTTTCAGTGTCTGGTTAGAGCATACCTCTTCACCCAGGCCTTTGATGCATAGTTTTAATGTAGTCCTGCTAGAGAGGGAGTCTTTGGTCTTCTTGGAAGTAAACATGACTGAGTGAACATGAGTAACATGTCACTATTAATCAGCCTGGGCCCTGCTCCCAATATACTAATATTTCATTTATTTTGTTTTCGTCATTGATGAGTTGCACAGTAATCATGTTCTCTCCGTGGTCCAAAAAAACCACAAAACCCATAAAAACACCAACTCAATTTTGTATTTAAAACTAACACGAGCAGCATAACATTGTTCCAAAACTGCATTAAGACTGCTAAAAATAATTTCATCTAAGCACTAAAAATACACTGAAGCTTAGTTTTAAAATCCTGGGTGAATAAAAGGCCTCGGGCACTGCAAAGATCTTCACGCAGGAGTTAGGTATGAGTCACTGCACAGAGCAAATGCCACAGGTGATTGCCAGTAAGTGCCAAGAATGTCCTTTCCTTCAGGCAGGAGCAACTCAGTTCTTCCTGGGGGCAAGCCACATTTTATAAAATTCTTGCAAAGAATCAATACTATGGGGGAATGTACAGTGGATGAATATTGTTCAGTCCATCAGTTGTGGAATTAAGTAAATATTCCAGATATATCCTAAGCGGTTTTTTAACATAATAGGTAGTTCTATCCTCAGAGATTCCTAGAAATCAGGTTGCATACAGGTGCCACCATGTTTCATTGCTCCATTCCCCCAAATTGGGGTCATGGAATTATCCAGTCACCTTCCTTCACTTCATATTGCCTGTGGCCCTTTCTGTACCGAGTCTCCTGGAATAGGGGCTTGCCATCCACATGCTAGTGGAGATTACAACAGGCCTTGTGCTAATATGGGCAGCAAGCTCCTAATCTGGGATATATCTCAGAATAAAGTCCAGTGTGGAAAGAATGAATAAAAGGGCTGATCAATTAATTAAAATAACTGACTCTATCACTATGATGATGTGAATGTACTTCTGTATAAGTTTATTGTCAGACTGATACAAATCTTAGCATAAAATTCAAATCTAGTGTGCAGCCAGACAACGCCCATGGTCACAGGCAAGTTTTAGGTCAACCTGAGTTGGCCCCCAGGCCCTGTAATTCACATTAATTTAATCTAAGCTGTATTCTAAGCCAGCCTAACCCCATTAATCTGTCCTAAAATGTAGTCCTGTTTTTACAGGACTGACACAGACTCAGATCAGCCTGAAATTTCATTCCATCTTCTGCTTCTTCACATGTGAGTGGAGGGTGGCCTAAAGGAGGCAGAACTGTGCTGTGGTGGGTGGCGTCCAGTATTTCCTTTTGGCCAATCGGCACATGTGGAGTTTGTGAGGCACCTCCCCTTCTCCTCAGTTTATGTGTATAATTCCTCTCTCTAGCGTTTTTACACAAATTTATTTTTATTATTAAAAAAATCAATTGCAAGGAGAAGAAAAGCACATAAAAAAGGAAGGTTGTGTGTGGAGGTTGGGGGAGCAGGCTTTAAAAAGAACTGCAAACACACACCCTCACCTCCCTTGAGTGACATGAACGGCATCCAATCGGAAATGAGATAGATGTGATGTAGCAAAAGGGGTGGGGAGCCAAGAGCTCCGTGGAGGAACCCCAGGCCGATCTCTGCAGAAATGTGTGACCAACGTGGCCCAAGGCAGGGACAACCTCAGGCGGCCAATATCAACCCACGTCTGACCAGTGCTGGTACGATCTCAATTCAAACTCATTTATAGGCTGACCTGTTTCAGACTCGTCTGACCAGGGCCAAGGGTTAAAAAGCTCAATTATGGTGTGGCTGTATTAGGATTGCCACACATATCTGTGGCAACCCCAACATAATCATGCTGTAAAGGAACAGTGCGAAAACCTACCTGTCTGGAAGCTCAGCAGCATGGCCCTTGCTGAATACAGTGGGCCCCTGCACATGTGCACAGATCAATTTGAGGCTAAAATGGCCACTGTGCATGTGTGAGGACCAGCCTGTGCACACTCCTGAGTATTTCATGGGACACCAGCGTGTAAGAAGGTGCTTTCCCCACATTACTGACCAGCTATCAGCGCCACAAGCAATTATTCCAGAGGATCTATACTCTGTAATATTGCTCAAAGCGTGGCTGTTCTGAGATGTCTGGAGGTGGATATAGGCTCACAGTTAACCATGAAATATATAATATAAAATATAAACAACACCAAAAGGTGCAACTTTAGCAAAGATATAGGCTGCGTCCAGATTTCTTGATGCTGTGCATCTGAATGTGCAGCCAATATTGAGCAAGGCAGTAGATTCTTCTCTCCTTCCCAGAAGACAGAATGGAGGGAGTCAAAATGAGAAGAGATGGAAAAGCAAGGAATGAAACCTTGATCCCAAAAAATTACTGATTTGCAACATCCTGGAATTATGATCGTGTGTTTGGACGAATAGGTATAGTTCCGGGAGTGCTGTTTCCAGATTATCCAATTATAGTGGCATAGGCAAGCAATGTCTGGGGGCACCCTAGAAGGAACAGGTCACACTGAAGCCCCTTGAGTCTGCTTTCCCCCTTCCTAACCACCAGTTGTTTGGCTCTTTGTTAAAAGAGATCTGACCCACCTAGAATCTGTTTAGGTCAGCAGTAGGGTTGCACACAAATGCAATTTTCAGCATTCAGTTCAATTGGAATTGAATATCGGAAGATTCGAATCAATTTGAATGTTTAAAATTTGAATGTACTCGCGTTCAATTTGATTCGAATACATTTGAATCTATCTGTATGAATTTTCTATTTGTATTTGAAGATACGAATGTCGACAACACTCCAATGTGTCTGTACGCATCCGTATGCATTCGTACACATCCCATTTTTATACCATATGCATCTTGTTCCTTCCCATTCGTATCCGTACAAATGCATAAGTATACGTGCGCATACAAATGTTCAAATAACTCATATGAATGATTCAAAAGATTCAAAAATGATTTGTATATTTAAATTCAAATGTATAGACATTCAATTTGAATTCGATTGAGTTTTGAATATTCGTGTACATCCCTGGTCAGCAGTGGGGAACTGCAACCCATCTGTGACTTCTGCACATGCTGGAAGGGTCATATGGGAACTGAAGCATTGGTTCCCCTTCTCTAGGGCTGTGGTTACACCTAAGGTTTAATCCAGCTTCAGTCCACCTTCAGAGCGAGAGAACATATCAGCAGTGACCAGCAATTTTCTTTCCACATTCTCTATCCCAAAGGCGAATGTTCTGCATTATTTAACACTGAAAGAAAACAGCTGGTCATTTTGTTGATGTATTCTCTCATTCTGAAAGTGGACTGAAGCTGGACTAAACCTTAAGTGTGACCACAGGCTAGCATACAGCATTTTTGCCCCTACCTCTAACCTGGATCCTTTTGCCCCTAAGGTTCAAGCTTTCCTCTTCTTCTAAGATCTTCCTCAGAGAAATCTGTTCCAACTTCCTCCAAGGCTGCTTAATATAATGATCCCAATATCCATCATTCATCTTAATTACCCATTGATTAGCATTAATTAAACCACACAATAGGGGAAATGAATAGTGGCACAGCATGGGCAACCATGCTTTTAACTCTCTCCCAAGGACGTGGGGGAGAAAACAGGATGCCCGTCGCATTGATCTGCTTGGACTAGGAATGTGCACTAACGGTTTTTAAAAAATATTTGATTCAAATGCAAGAAAATTTGTATTTGTTCGAATAGATCCCTTTGGAATGTGGTAGGATTCGTATTCAATACGACTGTTCAATCCCATACGAATCCCATACAAATGCATATGAATAGCATACAGATCCTATTTATGAATTTTTCCATTTCCATTTTAATTTGTATACCGCCTTTCCAAAAGATAATTTTGCCCAAGGTGTTTTACAACAAACAGAAAAAATACAAAGAGTACAGCAAATCAATACAACAAGAAGTAAAAAAAAAAAAATCAATGCTCCCTCTCCCCTTTTTAGCTCTCAGGAAGAAGGCATGGACCAGCTGAATGCAAAGAAGACTTGGCTTTTCTACCCCGCTTTTCTCACCCATTTAAGGGGACTCAAAGCGGCTGACAAAACTTCTATTCTCCTCTCCACAACAGACACCCTGTGAGGTAGGTGGGGCTGTGAGAGCTCAGAAGTGAGCTGTGACTAGCCCAAGGTCACCCAGCTGGCTTCATGGGGGAGGGCGGAATCAAACCCGGTATTCCCAGATAAGAGTCCGGCTCCCTAACCACTAGACTAAACTGGTGGTTAGGTTGATTAAGGGTGTTTTCCCACTGTCACTAGAAGTACCCATTAGGTACCCATTAATGGGTACAAAAATGCCATTATGTACCCATTAATGGGTACTTAATGGGTACTTTTAGTGACAGTGGAAAAACACCCAAAGTGTCCTTTTTTCTTCATACCAGCCTCTAGGAATTGACTGCGGGGCAGATGGAAGGCTGAGTTGTAAGTGAGCGTCTCTTCCCTCTTTTTCTCTTCCCGGAGGAAGGCGTGGCACAGCTGGAGTAGGTGCAGGGCAGGTGAAATTAGTATGCTATACTAATAGCGTACAGATCCCATTCAAATGCATACAAGTAGCATATGAATCCCATATACGAATTCCATACGAAGCTTCGTACAAATGTATCAAAACATTTTATTCAAATTCAAATATTGATCTTCAAATGTGTCAACATTCCATTCGAATTTGAATGTCCGAATTCACTTGAATTCAGCCAGATCTCGAATGTTACAAATATTTGAGCCCATCCCTAGCTTGGACCAAAACAGAAGGGTATCTCCCTTAATCCCATGCACAGGTTTACAGAATGCAAGCAATTTCACTGGTATTCCTAGCTAGGCAGGAGAACTGCAGTTTTTTAATCATACATTTATTGCAGCTAGACGCAGCTTGGAAAATACTATTCGATCCTGTAAAAAATTAGGGGGGGGGGAATGCTTAGTTATTAAGGACCTGGTGTGGATTTGTTTATGTTTCATAATTGAAGATTGCTCCAGTGTCACACAGACTTGTTGACACAAAATCTATGCCATCTTCACCTGAATGTTAACGTGGCAGCAGGAACGATAACAGGTTATCAGAACTGAAAGATCTCACCGTTCCCCACTGGACGGCTTCACTTGTTATTAAAGCACTTCCAACAGAGGCGGGAGCCTTTAATAAGGTCTAAAGCAAGCCTTAATGCTGAGCAGAGGCATGCTACTTATTCGGCAATACAGCACAGCAAAATCCTTTCTGGGTTGTTCTCTTCCAGACTGGACAAATACAACATAAGAACATAAAAAGATGGTGTCAGCAGTTACCTTAAAATCCAGCATATCAAAAAACCTATATTAAGACAATAATAACCATCACAACATTTAAAATCCAACATGTTAAAAACAACGCAACATCAGTTAAATCAATAGTGTTTGAAGTGGGGGAAAACATAACCAACATTTAGCCGAAGGCCTGAGCGAAGAGGTGCGTCTTCACCGCCTTCCTGAACATAATCAGAGTAGGAGCCTCACGCACCTCCAGGGGGAGACTATTCCATAGCCTGGGGGCCATTACTGAGAAGGCCCTCTCCTGTGTGCCCACCTGCCTCACTGCTGAAGGCGGTGGGGCAACCAGCAAGGCCTCCCCTGCAGATCTTAAGGTTCTTCCAGGACTGTTAGCAATACCTCACAGGGTGTCTGGTGTGGGGAGAAGAACAGAAGGTTTGTCAGCCGCTCTGAGTCTCCTTAAATGGGTGAGAAAAGCAGGATAGAAAATCCAACTCTCCTCCTCCTCCCTAAGTTTGGAATGGATCAGGCATTGCAAGGTGCAGATGCCTGAACCATTCCAGACATTTGCTGGTCATCGCATCTAGTAAAGGTGCAAATTGGCCCTTGGTACTGGCTGGTATATCAAACTAGCAAGTGTACCAGGAGCCACCCTTTGCACACTGGTGTGATCTAAGGGTAAGGCCTCTCTTAGACCACACCAGCATGGGGACGGTGGTTCCTGGAACATGTGCTGGCTGGGCTGAATTTCTACTTAGGCCTCTGGTATGCAATTAGGACAGCTCTGGTACAGCTCCTCCAACTGCCATCACAAGGATAGGAACCATCTTGTCTGAGAGGAGTGGAGAAGAGGCAGCAGGCTGGGCTGCTCTGCCATCTTGCTCCCAGCAGTGCCCCTCCCTCCTCCAACTGCCATCACAAGGCTGAGAACCATCTTGCCTGAGAGGAGTGGAGAAGAGGCTGCAGGCCAGGCTCTGCCATCTTGCTCCCAGCAGTGCCCCTCCCTCTTCCAACTGCCATCATCACAGGGCTGAGAACCATCTTGCCTGAGAGGAGTGGAGAAGAGGCAGCAGGCTGGGCTGCTCTGCCATCTTGCTCCCAGCAGTGCCCCTCCCTCCTCCAACTGCTCCCATCACAAGATGGCAAAGAGACTATGGCAACCAATCCACCAGTGAAGAAATCGTCTGGTCCTGAGGCCGAGCAGGACAGGGCTGAGTAGATGCCGGCTGAGCATCTCTACCATCATCCGGTTTGTCATCAATGAAGAGAAAATTCAAAGTATAGAGAACAGGAAACTTCCAGCAGTAAGAAATGAGCAGAAAAATTGGAACTGAAGAGCTCAAGCGCTGGCTTTTTGCTGTTCCCTGTTCCCTCCCACATCATTTTCCTTTTGTTTCTTGTCTCTTTAGATTGTAAGCCTGAGGGCAGGGACCTGTCTAAGATTAATATAATATTGTAACCTGCCCTGAGACCTTCGGGTATAGGGCGGGATAGAAATACAAATAAATTAAATAAATAAGTGTGAATTCAGCCCTGGTCTGCTATACCTGCCAATGCAGAACTGGACCAAGAGTCTTGGACTTGCTGTAAGCAGTGATGGTATATCCTCATCTTTCCTAACTAATTGGAACTCAAAGTCACCTGCATTCATTGAAATTCAGGGGATGGGCTTCCCTTATGAGATTGGATGGTTTGACGCTAGAGTGCTCAAAATTTTTGAAACAAATTTGACTGTAGTTTTTACACTGTACAGATTTTCATGTGTGAAAGGATCACTGAACTCAATGGGATACGAATCCAATTAACAATGCAGGCTTTAACCACTGGAAACAATGGTTCTTTGCTCTGTTCTTGCCGAGCTTTTATATAAAGGACTTTTATATATTATATATTATTTATTATTTATATAAAAAGGACTTTGGGGGCCATGAAACGACAGAGCAGAATCTAGGAGACAACTTAAGAAACAGGAAATATCAAGTCTTAAAATAAGCAGACACAGTTCTGCTTTCTACCCTTAGTTAATATTCCACAGTCAGAAACCAGGGCCTTTTTGATCATGGCACCACAGGTATGGACATTTCCCCCCAGGAGAGCTGACCAAGCTCTATTATCTTCCCATCATTGCATGGATAATTAATATTTTAGTTCACCAGCTACACCATGGCTTCTTCTATTCTCACTGATCAATAGCTTTTTCTTAAATTGCAACTGCATTCTTTATATTCTGTATTTTAGCACTTCTAATAATTTTTAAACCCTCATTATTACAGGGGGAAATTATGCAGTTTCTGGGCAGTAGGAAAGTTCTAAATCCCCAAAGCAGCTGTTTTGTATACCTGGAACATATTTGCATGCCAAACATTTCCACCAGGGATCACAGATAAAACATTTCACAATTTAAAAAGAGCTGCCCATCTAGCTACCAGCTTGGAAATCATTCCCTCCCGTGGTACCTGTGATCTGGAGGCTACTTCTGAAGCCCTTCCCAGGGACAATTTCAGTGTAAACCAACCAACTGCAGCCATGACAGCATTCTATGCACTGACATGAAACAAAAAAAAATGCAGTAAAACAGAATATTGCTATTTATAAGCTAATAAGCACCATCACATCAATTGTAGGGACAATGAAGGGGGCGGGGGAGAAGTCACCTTAAGCATAAACAATAGCATTTTCCTAGACATGTTTTACAAAACTCTGCTATGATGCTATGGCCAGCCCAAGCAGATCTGTGGTCACACGTAAGGTTTAATCCAGCTTCAGTCCACCTTCAGAGTGGGAGAATACATCAGCAAAGTGACAAGTTGTTTTCTTTCAGGGTTAAATAACTCAGGCTGCCTCTAGATTTGCAGAATAAACCCACAGTTATACGTAAAAGCACAGTATACTTACTGCACAGCAATGACTGGGCATCCAGGGCTTCCCCATTGGAGCTGTGAAAGCTGAGTTGGGGTATGCCATCATGTGAGTTGAGGCAGCCAATCAAATTTGAGTTGCCCTTCCTGCTCTCCTCTTGGTGTTCCTGCTGTTCTGCCTTCACTGGAGGGAAACTTTGGATTTTGCTTTACTGCACAGTGAGTGTCCTTGATCCAGCATTAAGGCACACTACTGATCGGATAGTGCGGCTCCTAGATCAGGACTGCACATTCCAGTGCACCGTATAAAAGTGTCTGGATGCAACCTCGGAAAATTAACCTTTGGTATTGATAATGTGGAAAGAAAATTACTGGTTGCTTTGCTGATGAGTTCTCTCATTCTAAAAGTGGACAAACTGGATTAAACCTTAGGTGTGACCACAGTCCAAAATGTCTACACTCGAATTTGCTCTGCCTTGCACACTTGATCTATGGGTGATTCCACACTGGCTGCAGAAACCCCATTAAGGCCACATGTAAGACACATGCAGGACACATACAGTACTTACCTTCCGCACTGGAGGCCGGATCCGGGACCCTTTGCGGCGGCCGCTTTCACACACCAGCAGGCGAGACACGTTCTTAATGGGGTCTCACCGCCAAAAGATCCGGCCTCCGGGAAGGCCTCGAAAATTCGGTCTTCCATCCAGCCCCTTGCCTCGATCCGTTTGGAAGCAGGACGCTTCCGCCCACGGAGAGGTGAGGGGTTGGATGTGCTGGTGGCCGCCATCTTGGGAAGGACAGAAGCAGGTCTGTCTGCCTCCTTCCACCCTCCCATGCGCTGGCAGAAACATGTGGTGACTGGTAGCTGCATGCCCCAGTCCCGTGGCTCCGGGGACGGCGTTGGTGGCACAGGGGGTCAGATGTCCTTTGGAATGGGTGCTGCGGCCTCTGTACAACACCCAGGGGATCCGGCCTGCCTGATCCGTCCTCCCCACACGTTTGTGGACGCATGGGGCCTCCGAGGATCCATCCCTATTTCAGATGGATCCTTGGGAGGATGGATCACCAGGAAATGGATTTACACAAAAGAAGGGTGCGGAAGCACCCTATATTTCTGTTTAACCCACCATCTCCCTGTTTTGTTCACTCTAGGGCGGTGATCACTATTTATTTATTATTTATATTTCTATCCCGCCCTATACCTGAAGGTCTCAGGGTGGGTAACGATGGGTGTTTTTCTACTGTCACTAAAAGTACCCATTAAGTACCCATTAATGGGTACGTAATGGCATTTTTGTACCCATTAATAGGTACTTAAAGGGTACTTCTAGTGACAGTGGAAAAACACCCAATCTTTAAAATCCGACATATTAAAACAGCAGAACCACCACAACATTTAAAATCCAACATGTTCAAAACAGAATCATGTCAGTGAAAACAGTGGGGGAAACAAGCCCAACATCTAGCCGAAGGCCAGAGCAAAGAGCTGCGTCTTCACCGCCTTGCTGAGCATAAACAGAGAAGGAGGCCGACACACTTAAGAGTTTAATCCAGCTTCAGTCCACTTTCAGAGTGAGAGAGAGCACATCTGCAAAGTGACAAGCGGTTTAATTTCAGCGCTAAATAACTCAGCAAATTCGCCTTTGGGGTAGATAATGTGGAAAGAAAATTACTGGTCGCTTTGCGGATGTGCTCTCTTTCACTCTGAAAGTGGACTGAAGCTGGATTCAACCTTAGGCGTGTGACCGCAGCCTATGTTTTTATCCAGCTACAGTCCACTTTCAGAATGACAGAACCCACGGGCAAAGGGGCAAGCGGTTAAATATCGCAGAAAATTCGCCTTTGGGGTAGACAATGTGGGAAGAAAATCGCTTTGCGGATGCGGCGCTCTCACTCTGAAGGCGGAGTGAGGCTGGATTCAACCTTAGGCGTGTGACCGCAGCCTGCCAGCCCTGCCCAGTGGCTGGGCGGCGGCGGCGGCAGCCCTTCCAGCCAGGCAAGCAGGCAGGCAGGCAGGCAGGCAAGCGCCGGCGCCCTGTCTCGCTCGCTCGCTCGGCAGAGGGCGTCCCGTCCCGTCCTGTCCGCACGCAGGCAAGCGGCGGCAGCAGCAGCAGCGGCGGCGGCGGCGGCGCGGCACCGCCGGCAGCGGAGTCGGGAGGAGCCACTCTCGCTCATTGCTCGCCGCCTTGCCTTGCCCGGCCCGGCCCGGGGAGGAGCCGCCGCCGCTGGTGCCACGTCCACCGACCGACCGTGTGCGAGCTGAGCCGGGAAGCGGCCGGCCGGAGCTGCAGTCCAGCGCGGAGCACGTGCGCGTCCGTCGGTGAGTCGATGCGCCCGCGGGCGCAGGGCTGGGAGAAGAAGTAGTGAAAGAGGAGCGCGCGGAGTCGTGGGAAGGAGGGGGGGGAGTGGAAGAATCCCCTCTCGTTTTCCTTCCTAAATCACCCCCCCAAATTAAAAAAAAATCAAACCTAAAAACCCCGCGCCCCAGATGTTCCCGGCCGTCTGGAGTCGCCCAGCTGGGCGGGGGGGGGGATCCTCCTTTTTTCCAGTTGTGGAGGTTGCTGGAAGGGGTTCGCGAGGGCTGGGGGGTGGGTGGGGGGTTCCCCAGGATTTTCTCCCCAAAGGTGCCTCGCTCGACTTCCGTGGTGGGAACTCGCGCTCTCGCCCTGCCTTTGGCTGTGCGTTTTGGGTCGCCAGCAGCGCGCGCTCCCGACCCGGAGGTCCCGTGGGCGCGCCAGTTTGGACAGGGCCTCTTTAAGGAGGGCCCCCAGCCAGCTAGCCAGTTCGGGGAGGGTCATCGCCGGGAGAATTCGCTTTCCAGAACGCGGGACTTTTACGCATATGGAGAGCCCGGGAGAGGGGAAGGGAAGGAAAGGAGGAGGGTGAGGCCTGTCCGCAGGGGAAGGAAGGGGGACCGGCGCGGGTGTCCGACGGAAACTTTGCAAGCCGAGGGAAGAGGCGTGCGCAGTGGAGAGAAAGGCGGCGGCGGCGGCGGCGGCGGCGGCTGCCGTGGTCATGGCGGATCGGATTCGGGGCTGCAGACTCGGCTTGCGGGGCTTGAGTCGGACTCGCGCGCAGAACCAAAACCAAGCGAAACAAGAAGGAAAAGTCCCGCAGACGATGGGGCGGGGAGGGGGGGGGCGAAGGAGAAGCAGTGGGCGAGCGGTTCGGATGATGTTCTGCCTCTGGGCCCGACCGGCCGGAACAGCTGTTTCGTCTCTCCCTTCTGGTCGATCGACCCGTTTGGCAGCTGCTGCTGGCCTGAAACTTCCTTTGTGTGTGCGAACTTGACCCGTCCGACTTCCCGAGTTTCTCTTTTGCGGGGGGGGGGGGGGGAGGAAGTGACGGGAGCTGTGTCCATACCTTAGTTTTAAATCCAGCTTCAGTCCACTTTCAGAATGAAAGGACACAGGTAACAAACTAACTAACCAGTCATTTCCTTTCCACATTATCTCACCCTAAGGTGGACTTTCTGAGTGACACGATGCCAAAAGAAAACACCTTGGGTGTTTCTTCACAGGCCCTTAAACCACGTATAAACACGCATTAGACACCCATACAGACAACATGTAAACTTACCTTCCACACTGGAGGCCGGATCGGGGTCCCTTTCCGGCGGCGCTTCCGCACATATGCAGACGAGACCCATTCTTAATCGGGTCTTGCCGCCGAAAGATCCGGCCTCCAGGAAGACCTGGAAAATTAGGTCTTCATCCAGCCCTTCGCCTCAATCCGTTTCGGAAGCAGGACGCTTCTGCACATGGAGAGGCGAAGGCTGGATGTCCCGACGGCCGCCATCTTGGGGAGGGCAGAAGCAGGCTGGTTTGCCTCCTCCTGCCCTCCCCGGCACGCCGTGCGCTGCTGGAGACGTGCGGTGACCGGCAGCTGCGTGCTCAAGTCCCACGGCGCGGGAATCCGGCTGCCTTCGGCCGTGGGTGTGCAGACCCGCAGGGCCTCCAAGGATCTGTCCCTGTTTGGAAGAATGGAGATGCATTTTTTGGTGGCAGGTGCAGAAGTGCCTTTTGTCACTTTGTGGATGCCTTCTCTCATTCCAAAAGTGGCCCGAAGCTGGACTGAAACTTAGGTATGAACGCGGTCCTTGAGGACTACTTGGGTGCTGCAGATAAAGGCTACGCTGTGCGGGGAACTTACGCATGAGCAGGAAGCACTTTAAAATCATATTTTCTTTAAATAAGTAAACAAATATTAAACAACAACCATATACACAAACCATACAAACTGTAAAAAAGCATACAAAGAAAAGAATTTAAGGCCTTAAATTAAGATTTTTAAAAATATAGGGTACAGGTGACCAAGTAGGAGGGGGACACTTGGACAAGGGTGTTTCTTATGTTCGTTATGATTTGTATGGTTTGTGTGTGAAGAAGCACTTTGGCTTTGCTTCCCTGCTAGTCCGACTCTGGTTTGGGAACATAACCTAGACACTTTCCGTAGAGTGTGTGTGTGGGGCAGGCTGAGAGTGGGGCTGCTGCCCCATTGCGTTGGGTGGCGCTTGCTGCAAGGCCAGAGTCCAGGGGAGGGCAGCTTGGCGATGGTGGATTGGGGGCTGTTGCATGAAACCATGTGACAAAATGGGCCCTTTTGCAGGTTTTTACAGCATGGGAGAACTTTTAATGAAATAGTTCTGTAGAGCAGGCAAGGTCCATAGCTGTTACTGCACCATCCATTTTTCTTTCCCAGAAACTGCTCCTGAGGGCTTGGTGGTTGTGTGAGGTTTGTGCGACCAGCTGTTAAGGAGTGTGGGCCGCTCAGGCTGGTTGCACAGAGGGAGTGCAAATTTCCATGCGCGCTCCCTAGTCCGCCGTCTGCTCTGCGTGTTCTCATGAACGCCGGAAGAGAACTTGGCTTCAGAGGTTTGTGCGTGATGGATATATGCATAAAAGCAGAGTGGGTGAGATTCCTTTAAAAAGTGTATTTTTTGCCTGGTCCTAAATGTGTATGAGTTAAAGGGAAATTGTTGCTAAACAAATTTAGCTAAAGGAAAGCTGTCTAGGTGGAAACTACAATTTTTTTTTGCAACTTTAGTTCTGTGAACATAGTTTTGGTACATATTTTTGGCTAATGCTGTGCTCAAAAATTTTGATGAGTTTTCATCAGTTATTCAATATTTAGCCAGTTTTTCGTCTTGGAAGGTTATAGTGGAATCCTCCATGTCTTCTTGTCCTCATAACAGTTTAATGAGCTAAGATTAGAGAGAGCCTCCAAAGTGATCCACAAAGATCTGTAGCTGGATGGGGATCCTGCCTTTCTCAAGGAAGGAAGGAAAGGAAGGAAGGAAGGAAGGAAGGAAGGAAGGAAGGAAGGAAGGAAGGAAGGAAGGATTTATTTATTTATTTATTTATTTATTTATTTATTTATTTTGGCTACAATGTAACCCAGGGTGGCCTGGATGATGGCTTGAAGCAGAGAATTACTGGCAGAGTGCAATTTGCAATGCTACAACACAAGGATATCTGGAATTTAAAAAACCCAAAACCTCAAGATAGAAGGGCTGACAAATTTTGCCGGGTGACACACCTGAGGGGCCCGGGTTTCTCCAGTTCTGTTCTTTGTTAAGAACATAAGAATATAAGAGGAGCCCTGCTGGCTCAGGCCACAGCCCATCTAGTCCAGCATCCTGTCGCACACAGCGGCCCACCAATTGCCCATGGGCATCTCAAGCAGAGACAAGGACAAACCTGCTGCTGCTCTCAAATCCCAGCAAATGGCCCTAGAGGCACCCTGCCCATCTCCCCAGCCTGAAAGATGTACTTAGGCATCCATTCTAGTAGCCATTGATACATCTGTCATCCATGAATTTTCCTAACCCTTTCTTAAAGTCGTCTAGGCTGGTAGCTGTTAACCACCTCTTCTGGCAGCAAATTCCATAGACCGATGACCCTCTGGGTGAAGAAATACTTCGCCTTGTCTGATCTGACTCTCTTACCCATCAGCTTCATAGAGTGCCCCCTGGTTCTAGTGTTTTAATGAACAGCACTTTGGCCCCAAAGTCATGGAACTTGCCTGCCCTCTAGGAATGTGGCACAGTGTGTAGACCCCCCTAGTATCTTAAGAAGTCCACTTTTACTGTTGCGAGGAGTTTCTTCTCAGCTATAGCTGGCCAGTTAGAGCAGAGAACTGATGAGAGATTGGAGTTAAAGGGAATGAAAAAAAATACAACTCTTGGTTGGATGCTGTCTGATACAATATGGGCGTGTCCCCATGCACGTTTGGTCCAGGACCGAAATTGGGTTCAGGAGGGGCCATCCCCATGCACTTTTTATTTGGTCTGATTTTTTTGGACCAAATCGCCGAAACCAGGACCAGATTTGGTCCTGGAAAAAACTGTTCTGGCCACGGTTTGGGCGATTTGGTACAAGCCAAACCCATGCATGGGGACAGTCCCGGGCTTGGGTTTACTCCCCTTTCCAGGCAAATCCCGATGGTGCTTGCCTGCCTGGAAAAGGGAGTAAACTGAAGCCTCTGCCCTGTCAGCCACCATCGTGAGCAAGGAAAAGCAATCTGGGGGATAGATTGCTTGCTTGCTGTGCATGGGCATGGCAAGATTTGGCTTCAGCTCACATTAGTGGTCATGGCATGGCGATGGGCAAGATTCAGGTTTAGCTCCACACCCAGTCACATGCAAGCCAGTACCGCCCCAAATCTCTTGCATGGGAAAATTTGTCAGCAGGGCAAAAGAACGGATGAGTAAAGGTTGAGTTGGTAATCTTTTTTTGCTTTAAGGTATGATAGGTCTGGGATTATTACTATTATTATTAAAGTTTATTTCTTGAGCGCTATAAATGTACATAGTGCTGTACAAACTACAAATATTTAAAAAACAGTACAGTAAAAGGATCTTAGATACAGATAAATCAACAAGAGTGGTTGCCATATGGTATAATATTCAACCGCAGGTAACTTGCCTTGCATTTGTTTATAGTGGTAGGAAAGAGTTCCAATTTGGCCAAATGCCAAAGCTGAGTGTACTAACGCTGAATTATGAAGAGGTTTGAGTCCTTCCTTCCCTGGGCTACTACTTGTCTTGAGCTAAAGGGATTTGGAGTGTAGTCTTAAACTCTTAATTACGTGGAATGCGTTTCTCATCTGCTGATCTCCAGGTGTTTTGGACCACAACTCAGATCGTTCCTGGTCTTGTTGGGAAAGTCCCATTAAAAGCACTAGGCGTTGGGGTTGTGAATTGTTGCTAAGAAAAAAAAAGTAGGCAAAGAAAGATCTTCAGAGGTTTGGAAATGGCTGATAAGGAGAACTGAAGGAACCGTTCTCTTAGGCTGAATGGTCCATAAAAGGCATGATGGGATTTATTTATTTATTTTCAGTAGAATTCTGCAGAAAATGTGATAGTCTCTGGCTTCTTCCTTTTATTTAGCCCTGGGGAAAAAGGAGACCATGCATCATTTCAGCTTCCTCTATAGGCTGAGGGAGGCATTTCTTCAAACACAGAGCAGAAAAATAAATCCTCTGAGTGGCCATTTTGTTTGAAAGAATGTGGGTTGTTTTTTGGGGGGGACCTGGAAAGACCTCAGCCTGTGTATGTGAGAAGGAAGACATGTTGGGGGCCTCACTGCCAAGAGGTTAGGACCAGAACCAGTGGGAAAGGCCCGGGAACAGATTTTGGATAAGCATTATGGTTCATTGTCTAATGGCGAGAGCTGTTCAATGGTGGTACTGATTTCCTTTGAGGAAGTGGACGTGAGGAAGTTAAGCTGCATCCACAAGCAGTGAAAAAAAAATTGTACAAAAGCAGTTTTGAAGTGGTAGCTGGGCAGTTTTGCCACACACTGCTTTTCCCATCCCTTCTGTATCTACATTAAAAGCCATAAAATCCAGTTCAAAAGTGCATCTTCCGGCTTATAATGAGAATTAGAAGTGGGATGGGTGCATGAGTGTATGGCAGAATGGCATTCCTACTGCTCTAAATTGCTTCCTCAGTGTGTGTAGATGCAACCAGACGTGGAGGCAAAGTGGTAATCTGTGAGTTGCCATCTGCGCTAGGGATGTACATGAATATTCGTAGGCATTCGAATTCCAATAAAATGTGCTGAATTTTGACATCCGAGCTCGAATCGAATGTCCTGAAATTTGAATGTAAACATTCAAATTGAATTTTGAATTTTGGATCTATTTGTTTTAATTATCTGGACATTCGTATGTGTATGGGTTTGAACACGATGCGTACTTGAAGATCCGCATCTTTTCTGCATCCGTACGCATTTGTACGGATACGTACGGGACAAAAACGAGTTGCATACGGGATAACTATGCATACGGATGTGTACACTTGTGGGCAGATTCGGAAAAAATGTGAACGAGTAGATTTGAATTTGGTAAATTCGAATCGAATCTCGTTAAATTTGAATTTAAAAGGTTTGAATCGAATTGGATGTTCAAATATTCCATTCAATTCGAATAGAATGTCAAAAAAAAATCCGTTTAATCTGCCATGTAAACCCTACAGGTGTATGACTACGGACTAGGGACATAGTGTTGAAAGTGCTTGGGATTGCGTTAAATAAAGAAAATCCCATTTTCTTTATTTAAGAAGCCAAAAACATTTTGTACAACATTGCATTTATGTTAGGGATGATGGTATTTTTGTGCTCTACCTTTCTTCCGGTGTACTGGAGACCATCTCCTAGACAGAATTTATCCTGCCTTCCTTAGTTTCACCAAAGTTTCTGAATCTGGAATGAAGCCCCTGCTGTGACTATGGGGTTTTTAAGACCAGCATGAAGCATAAGGTTTTTGGCTTTTCTTGAGACACTGAAGCCTGGCTCCCTGCTCTGATTTTTATTGGCTGCCGGGCAACATTACAATAGCATATTAAAATGATTCAGAATTTAATGAAATACTCTTTTCTCGCTTACAATTTTAATTTCAATAATTTAACTGGCACCCTCTTGTGCGCTGTATTTCTGAACCTTCAGTAAATGTTGCCTTCTGGTTCCAGCACTCAGTCACTGACATAGGTTTTCAATATCCGCATTTAGCTAATAAGCATGCATTGGAAAAGTGGTATAATTTAGAAGTGCATTTAGAAGACATTTACCTGGCTGAAGCTGGCATCCCTGGGGCTTTGATGTATCTAGCAATTAAGGAGTTGGATGGTCTTGTTTAAGGGTTATAGGTAAGGGGGCTTGTGGGTGTCTGTTAGCCCTGAAAATTTGTTCTTTTTACTTATTCGTTCATTTGTGTCTGAGTCTTTGTGAACCAATGAACCACAGCATGACAGGCCCCTATCTTTCCCTGCCTTCCAAACTCTGCCCATTGGTTCCATGACTCTGTCTAACCATCTCATTTTCTGCCAGTCTCTACTCCATTTGCCTGAGTTTTAGCAAGGGTGCAAGATGGACGTGCAGCGGACCTTGCATGCTTTGAGGGTTAACACAGCATTTGGTACCAAATGCAGAAGGTGCTGGAAAGATGATGCGTGATCCATCATAACTTCTTTGGGGGCTCCATTGGGAGTTTCCTCTCTTTCCTCCCCAGTTTGGTCTAGCGCAGTGGTTCTCAACCTTCCTAATGCCGCGACCCTTTAATACAGTTCCTCCTGTTGTGGTGAGCCCCAACCTAACCCTAACCCCCAACGATAAAATTATTTTTGTTCCTACTTCATAACTATAATTTTGCTACTGTTATGAATCGTAATGTAAATATCTGATATGCAGGATGTAATTTCATTGTCACAAATTGAACATAATTAAAGCATCGTATTCACATCAACCACAGCTGAATATAAAAGTGTCGTTTTACATCCGATACTGCTGCTTTCTACCCAGTAGCTGCTCTCTACTGTATTTGTATGGGGTGCATGTGATGGCGTTGGCGTGATGATGTCATCACGACAGGTACTCGTATGTGGGCGTATCTGCATGTGGGCAGAGCCGTCTGGAGATGGATAGAGGAGCGGTGTTTCAGATCCTATGTGCTTTCCAATGGTCTTAGACCACCCCTGTGAAAGAGTAGATCGACCCCCAAAGGGGTCGCGACCCACAGGTTGAGAACAACTGGTCTAGTGGTTTGGGAGCCAGATTCTTATCTAGGAATACCGGGTTTGATTCCGCACTCCTCCACAAAGCCAGCTGGGTGACCTTGGGCAAGTCATAGCTTTCTTTTGAGCTCTCACAGTCCCACCCACCTCACAGGATGTCTGTTGTGGGGAGAAGCGCAGGTTTGTTCAGAAAAGTGGGGTAAAACCCCCAACTCTTCTTCCTCTTTGCTCTTTTCAAGGCACTCATAAGGCGGTGAGGCTATTTTATCTATAGCTGGGAAGATCTAAGTAGGGTTTCTTTGCAGAATAGGGGTTCAGACTGAGTGACTCCTGGGTTCTAGCTCCATGCTCTTCAAAATTGTGCCACTGGAGGGCGTAGTACAGGTGATGACCTGGATACCACGGGAAATGTCAAATATTGATCTGAATGTGGAAGTCTGCCTTATATTGAATCCTCTTGCTCTGTCTACTCCGGTGGAATTTCTGAGTTCTTGGAGCTGTGGACTTTCCCAATACTGCTTCTCAGAAATTCTCTTCAACTGCATATGACTGAGTTCCAATTTGAGGCCGTAGGCTCAGCTTTCTTTACACTGCTATAGGTATCAAGTATCCAGAATACGATGCTTGAGGATTCGTCAAATAGGGATGGAAGAGGAGTTGGTTGAAAGGTGATTGTGCACTGGTGCCAGTGTGTAGAAGGAGAATCCCAGTACACTTGCTGGGTTGGTGTACCAGCGAGTACAGAATTATCCTAAGTATCATCTTTCTGAAGTGGTCCAGTCTTGCCTGATATTTCTGCATTTGCAGATTGGATGAGATATTCACCCAGATTTTGTAATGTGCTCAGCCGCAAATGCTCACACTTTAAAAGTATACAGCATGCAGTTTAGAGGGGAATGCAACTTTGATGGATTCTTGTTTTACTTGAGTGGGTACAAAACAGCTTGCAGGTAAAATGTCCTGAGAAAAGCACTGAAAATTGCATTTTTATGTGAGAGTGAATAAAAATGTGTTAAGCGAAATGCATTCATACAAAATACGTTCAGCAACAAGGATTGGTCTATGGAGTTTTCTTGGGAATAATGAACGTGAGAGGAGCTTTGCTGGATCGGGCCACAGTCCATCTGGTCCAACATCCTGTCACACACAGTGGCCCACCATTGCTTCTGGGCCTCAAGCAGAAGGAAAGGGCAAAACCTTCACCTGCTCACAGTCCCTTGCAAATGGCAATTCCTGTCTGTCTCTCCAACCAGGAGATGGTACCTGAGAATCAGTTCTAGTAACCATTGATTCACGTGTCCTTCATGAATTTATCTTTCCATTTCTTAAAATTATCTGGGCTGCCTGTTGACACCACCTCTTGTGGTAATAAAATTCCAAAGACTGATGACCGTCCTAGTGAAAAAATACTTCATGTCCTTCCTAACTCTTTTTCCCATCAGCTTCATGAGTGTCCCCTGTAAAAGAGAAAATAGGTTTTCTTCACCCACCTTTTTCACACTGTGCATTGTTTTATATACTTGGTCACCTCTTAAGTGCTGTCTTTCAAGGCCGTCTTTATGGTTGCCCTTTTCTGCACTTTTTCCAGTTCCACATACCCTTTCTGAGGTGTGGCGACCAGAATTGTACACAATAATTGAAATGTGGCCCCACCATAGATTTTTAAATAGGCACAATGACACTTACTGATTTATTTTCTATTCCCTTCCTAATTGCCTGTAGCAATGAATTTGCTTTTTTCAAATTGCTGCCATGGACTGGGTTGACACCTTCACTGAGCTGTCCACCAGAACCTCAGGATCTATGACCAGTGGCAGCTCATAGCTTTAAACCCAGGTGTTCACAGGTGAAGGCTGGGCAGACCCTGGTTTTGGAAACACATGCCACGCTCTGGGTGGGGCTTGCATAGGCATGTGGAGGAAAAGTCCCCCCTCCACAGCCAGCAATCACCTGGACCCATACCTGTGAACACCCGTGCTTAAAGCTTCAAGCCACTGCTGCTTGTAACTAAGTACCAACAAAACTGGACGTAAGTAAGCATGGCCCCTTCCAGATTAGCAAATTAAATCTGCAGTATTAAAAAGATTTGCAGTTTATCTGCCTCGAAGTGGCGGTCCAGCGTCCCGGTTGCAGCATCCCCCCATAGCTTCCTGCCCAGGGAGCTGCAAGACTTCTGTGTGACATGTGTGGTCACAAGGGATGAGGTCCACATCACATGGGATGGGGCAGCCAATGGGAGCTGAGTTGTAGTCCTGGCTCTCTTTGGCTCTTCTCGCCGTCCTGTCTGGACTGGCGGAAAGCTTCACATTTACTTAATGCTGCGCAGCGAGCACTGCCATAATCAGCATTAAGTAAATTCGCAGTAACGTTGCTATGAAGTGACACCACTGTGAAATATCGGCCGTCCTGTGTGACGACACATTCTTGGCTGTGCATTCTCATGTGCAGCATCAAGAAGTCTGGTAGCACCACAGGTTTTGATCTCCCAAAGATTAAAGAGATATAATATTTTTTTTTTTAAACAGTGGCTCCATTTTGGGAAACTGCTGTGTTACCCAAGCTGTGTTCGGGGAACAGGAAGAGTTGCTGGGGTTTTCCCCCCTTCATTCACTCCAATAACTTTTGTATTGTAGCTTTGACCAGTGTGGAACCTCAGTATGTAAGCGATGCTGTGGTTTCAGCCACCTTTAACCAAGAGCACAAACTAAAGTCAGGCTGCATGAGGAATTTATACCTGGGCAACACAATTCCCAATGCTAAATACATGCGCATAGATTTCCTTTTCTTCTTTTAACCTGTTTGTCAAATCCAGTTGCATCCTCTGCAAATAGTTTTAAGTACTTTGAAGAGATTAAGCTAGTCACACTTGGAAAAAGAAAAGAAAACAGGAGCACCATTGTTAAGCTTTAGGAACTGAGCGCTTTTAAACCCCAGAATTGTTGTAATTGAAAAGAAAAAAAAATTGGCAAAATTAAAATATCCTTCCCAAGAATGCTGGGAGAGTATTAAAACAAGAACCTTATAATTGGCAAGATTATCCATTCTGCATGTGAGTAACGTAGGCCTGCCTGAGTTTCCAAGCAGAGTTTGGCAGTTTGTAAGAGGGGTAAAAACGTGAATGGTTTATTGAGCCAAATTTAATTGATAGCTCACTCTCTCTCCTTTTATTCGGAGTTGACAGTTACCTGCAAAAACTAATCAGGCCATCTTTTGTTTTTGGAAGCCATTCTTCTCTACTGTAATGCAGATGCTGTGTTAAGGTGGAAAAATCCCTCTGGTGTTCATGTCTAAGCCCTTTACAGAAATAAAAGCTTTATCTTACAGATGCCCAATCTGTCCTTGTGAGTCTAGAGGCCTGTGGCAACAATCAGTTCAGTCTGCTGTTGGCCACTGATTTTGGCTGGTTGTGATCAAGCATCTCTCATAAATCCAAAAACTGAATGCTGTAACTCTGTACCTGCTAGATCTGTAAAAGCAAAGTTCTTTTGTTGGCTTGGGTTGTGAAACAGGATATATAGGTTTGCATAGTTTGTATCCTACAACATTAGAGACAATTCAGTCGCTGTCCGTCTTTGGCTGCCAAGAACATCACAAGGCCTTGCCAGTTTGGTCTAGTCTCTAGTGGTTAAGGAGCCAGACTCTTATCTGGGAATACCAGGTTTGTTTCTGCACCCCTCCATGAAGCCAGCTGGGTAGCCTTGGGCTAGTCGTAGCTCTCTTGTGAGCCCTCACAGGGTGTCTGTTGTGGGGAGAAGAATAGAAAACTTTGTGAGCCACTTTGAATCCCTTTAAATGGGTGAGAAAAGTGGGGTAGAAAAGCCAACTCTTCTTATTTTTCCTGTACAACATATGGAAAAGCTTGCGTCTGTTCTGCGTGGGCCCATAATCTGGATTAAAGGCCTGCGTAGGAACGTTCTGGTCCAGATAATTCCACAAGTGAATGCAGCTCTGTGAGGCCGCACCCTCTGCTGGTCTGCTCCATCTGCTTTAGATAAAGCGTGATACCAGTCAGGGAGGCATTGATCAGGATTAAATTGAGTCTAACAGGTGAGATCAGTGGCCCTGATCCAGAACATAGGGGTGTGCAAAAGGCATGTTTGGGTTAGGATGCCCCATAGTGTGCTGATGTAATGCATCCCCCAGGGACCCCGAGGCTAGGAACTTTGGTTCCTTGCTCTTGGAGGCATGGGAGCCCAGCCTTAAAGCTTGTGTGAGCTTCAAGGCTGTGGTGTGGGCACGGCTCGGATCCTGTCCACACCTCATGTTCAGAATCAGTGGGTCTGGCTGTTCCAGACACACTGGTTCCAAATGCGGGCAGGTAAGTGCAGAAGCGGCTTTCTAGTTTGACTGGGGTTCGTATTGCTGTCAGCAAGCAAACTTGAGAACATTCACCTCTATTGGTATACTGCAAGAAAGTAGCTTTAATGTGTTTTAATTTTTACCATTGTTTAAGGTTTTGTTACACCGTTTTGATAATTTTTTAAAATGGAAAGTGGGGTAAAAATGTCTTGAATGAATGAGTGAATGAATGAATGAATCAGTCAGTAAATCAATCAATCTGTCAGTAAATCAATCAATCAATCAATCCAGTCTTGTCTTGAGTTATGGTGGTATCTGTGGGGGCAACTTCCGGGAGCTCAGAAGGCAAACCTCAGCCCTGGAGGTGCCTGAAGCACGTCGGCCCTTCTGATCTTAGGGGGAAAAACTTGCACTGGGCTGAAGGACGGGGGTTGTGCAAGCAGTTTGTTAGGGCACCATGCTCCAGCCAAGCAGGCGTCTTGAGTGTTTCTTCTCTAACCAAATTTATCTGCTTTTATCCATAACAAAAGTATCCCGTTCAAGGGGGATATAAGCTACTGTGAACTTAGTAAAGAACTCTCTCTGTCTGCAATACTCCCACCTCCGTGTCATTCATTACAACAGGTACCTTTGACTCAGCTGGGCAGGGACTCACAAGCTGTGGAGACATGCTTTGGGGTACAATCCAAGCGCAACTTGGAAAGTTCTGTTCTGTGGCTCCTGAAACCTGGAAAGTGGAGCTTTAAAGCTGATAAACAGAACTAGAGTTGGAAGAGATCTGGTAGCACATGTTCGGTAATGGGTAGATTGCCCAGCTTTTTGTCCAGATTAACAACTCCATGTGTGTAGTTTCACATCCTTGTGCTGCTTTGCATTTTATATGGTTGAGCATAATCTTCCCTTCTAAGCACTTAAGGCCTTTCTACCCAGAGAGGCCTGTGTTTGGGATCAGTGTGTCTCCATCAATACTGTCCTCACAATCAAACTTGGAATACTCATGAGTTTCATGGCTGCATTCCAAGGACCAGGAACAAAGCTTCCCAGCTTCAAGGTCTTAGGGAACACATTTTGGTGACACACCACTAAAATGCGTGTCCCAGTAGTTCTGAACATAGGAGATGCACCTTCTGTCTGCTTCTGTGTTCTGGATTGGGGCTGCTGGTCCCACTGGTAGACTCTATTAAATGGCTCTCCCAGTAATCCTGATCGAGACCTTCCTGATTGGGATCACATTCTGTCTAAAGCAGACATTGCTGTACTTGTGTGGGCTGGGGGCTCATAGATCATTATTAACGTGTGGACCTAGAGGCCCGGATGCTTATTACGCAGGCCCTTAGTCTGGATTAAGGTGCCGTGCAGAAAGGGGCTTAGTTGAGCATCAGTCTACGCTTGCAAATTGCATAGCTGTTATTCTGTTGGTCTGGGCAGAAGCAGGTGAGCAACTTAAGCAATGTAATTACTTTCCTAAAACCGCACAGCCCGAGTTTGTTTGCTAGCAGTAATACACCTTGAAATGTTTGACTTGAATCCACCTGTGAGACTTGAAATCAGATTGTCTGACAGGGAGATGAAAAAGGCATGCAAATGAGGGGCCCTGCAGAGGCAGATACAAGACAATATAGGGTTACCACTCCACTGGCTTTGCCTTGGATTCAGCAATGCAATAGATTGTCGGGTGTTGCAGCCCTGACATGCCTTGGAATATAAATAAATAAATAAATAAATAAATAAATAAATAAATAAATAAATAAATAAATAAATAAATAAATAAATAAATAAATAAATAAATAAATAAATAAATAAATAAATAAATAAATAAATAATACAAGAGAGACAGCTAGAATTAAAGCCACTGTTCCTCCAGTATTCTGCTTTTGCCCTTTCTTCCTGCGTGCAATGTACCTTCTGGCTTTTTTCTCTTTCCTTTTTGCCATTATGCAGTTAGTGCATACTGGAGATGTGGGACAAGCTTGGCCACATTTGCGCTTATCTGGCTGCAGTTGCCCATGTGGACAATTCCAGGCAGGACAGTCTGGGCCAGCTGCATTCCTGTGCATGTCCAGCAGCAGCAGCATGCACACATGCATAAGAGCATAAGAGGAGCCCTGCTGGATCAGGCCACAGTCTTCACAGTGCTTGTAAAGACACCTTGCATCTGCACTGAAGGTGTCTTCACATTGCCTTTGAAAGCACCTGGCTCCCCATTTGATTGAAGGGGACGTGGCGTAATTACATCAGGTGTTGGAGTTGCGGTGAGCAATTGCATCTCACTTAGCAAGCGCTTTGAGAAGTGCAGGCTAAGTTTGGGACAGATTGGAATCATGAAATGCAGACTGAAATCTATTCCAGAACATAGCAGGTGCAGAGTGGCCCTAGTCTTTGTAGGGCTTTGCGTAAGGAAATATATCGGATCCTATTGATGAGAAGAAGTGGCTGATATTATATGGTGCTACTTCTGGGTCCTACTTGTGCTTTCTGCACCAACTCCATTTGTTGATCAACAAATTGATCCTAGATTTAGCTTTAAAAAAAGAAAAGAAAACCAAAGTACCAAATATTATGGTAGCAAATTCAGTTCGTTAATTAAGACCAGTTTGGCCCAATCTTCAGCAGCCCTCTGCTTCAGCCATCTGTACCTTGACTATATCTCTGAAGCCATCTGTTTTTTGTCTCACATTCTCTGCCTTGTCCATGCTTTTCCTGACCACCTTCTGCTTAGCGTAGGTTGTAAATGCTTTTTTTTTTTTTTGAGCAGGGATAGGGTGTGGGTCTTTTCCTGCATAGCATCTAAATGCAGTTGGTATAATTAGATGCAAAGTAGGAGCAGGCACTTCCCTTTCTTCTGGGGATTCTTCCATTTGCTTGGATCCATATTTCTCTCTGTGAAAGGGGAAATCCCTCTGAATTCCACACAACACCTTGTGTTCTGTTCCTGGGATCCCTTGCCAGAACAATTGTTCCAGAGCCTCAGAAATTGCCTGCAGTTATGAGGCTTTCCAGACTGGCATGAACTTGTGGGGTTTTTTTTTGGTTTTGGTGGGTAGAAATTCAGAAAAATCATTCAGGATCTATGGAGAGAAGGGTAGGACAAATAAGGACACACTTTGGCAAAGTTATGCCTCTGTTTTGGATCAGAGGCTTTCTTTTGCTGCGGATTTGAGCCAGCTGCCCGTGATAATAATAATAATAATAAAATTATAAATCAGTTTGCTGACTCAAATCCAAGTCACCAAAGACCCTTGACAAGCAAGAGGGAGATGGCTTTTCCTTAGCTTGCATTCTGCTGAGGTATAAAACAATTGCAACTAGTAGTTATTTATTTGTTTCATTTATATCTCACCCTAAGGCCCCAGGGCAGGTCACAACAGTAAAAAAAATATTAAAATCATAAAACAGTGTAAAACGTATATTAAAAGATAACTTTCCCTCTCTCCCTGCCTCCTTCCCTCCCTCTCTGGCAGGACAACACTTAGAGGCTGTGAACAGACACACCAAAAAAGCACCTCTGAGGCGCCTCAGAGAAGGCTTTGAGGTGGGACTGTTCACACATCTCTCTGCTTCTCCCAGTTCCCATGAACATTCTGTGCTGGAAAGGATGGACAAATTAAGGTTTGGGAATACGAGGGCCACACACTATGGCTGCGATAAGCCCCAACCCAAAAAACACCTCTGAGGTGCCTCAGAGAAGGCTTTGAGGTGGGACTGGTCACACATCTCTCTGCATCTGTCACCTCTCATGGACATTTTATGCTTGAAAGGATGGATGAATGAAGGTTTGGGAATATGAGGCCCACCACTATGGCTGTGATAAGACACGCACACACAAAGCACCTCTGAGGCGCCTCAGAGAAGGCTTTGAGGTGGGATTGTTCAAACAGCAGTCTGCCCCTTCCCCTCTCCTGAATATTCAGTGCTAGAAAAGGTGGAATAGAGGATTCTTGGGAACACGCGTGCCGCACACTGTCTCTCTGAGGCGTTTCTGAGGTGCCCCTTTTGTCATGTCTGAACATAGGTCGGTGTAACAGGTGCATCTGAGAAGCTGGATTGCAATTAAACCTTTTGTTTTTAATCCACTTTTCCATGGAACTCTCTTGGTAGTCAGTTTTAGTCTCCAAAACGGGCGTAAGAATGAAAGCTTAGATGTGATGGTAGTTTTAAAGATAACAGAATGAAACCTCTGGAATGCTTCAGACTCAGAGTGCAACTCTAAATATGCCTTCTCACAAATACCGAATGTTTCATAGAATGCCTTGGGTCTTACTGTCGGATAAATATGCATAGGACTGCAACTTAAACTACATGCCATAAAAGCGCCCTGAGCTTAGGATGTGCATTTATAGAGCGGAAAAGAGAAGCGTAATGGGGTGGATAGCTGTGCTGTCTGATTCTTCAGTAGAAAGTTGCAGGAAGAGGGACATAATTTATTTTATTTCTATTTATTAAAATATTTATATCCCACCCCATATCCCAAGATCTCTGGGCTCCTAACAATAAAAACCCATATACAACCAAACATTAAATACGTATCCCATTAAAACAGTATTAAACACCATAAATAGTTTAAAAGTTAAAATAGTGCTAGAGCGAATACCCAAAGGCCTTAGTAAAAAGTCAGATCTTTACTTGGCACCTAAAAGTTTAAAGGGTAGGCGCTAATTGGGCCTTCAGAGGAAGGGCATTCCGTAAGTGGGGTGCCACAGCTGAGAAGGCCCTCATGTCTCAACACAGTGGATTTCTCTGATTGGTGGGACAAGGAGGAAGCCCTCTTCAGCAGATAAGAACATAAGAGAAGCCTTGCTGGATCAGGCCACAGCCCATCTAGTCCAGCATCCTGTCGCACACAGTGGCCCACCAAATGCTCATGGGCATCTCAAGCAGAGACAAGGACAAACCTTCTCCTGCTCTCGAGTCCCAGCAGATGGCCTTAGAAGCGCCCCAGTTCCTCCCCCCCCCCCAAGCCTGAAAGATGCACCTAGGCATTTGTTCTAGTAGCCATTGATACATCTGTCATCCATAAATTTGTCTAACCCTACCTTAAAGCCATCTAGACTGGTAGCTGTCACCACCTCTTCCCGGCAGCACATTCCATAAGCCAATGACCCTCTGGGTGAAGAAATACTTCCCCCTGTCAGACCTTATTCTCCTACCCAACAGCTTCATAGAGTGCCCCCTGGTTCTAGTGTTGTGCGATAGAGAAAAGAAATTTTCTCTATCCACCTTTTCTATAAACTCGGGAAGGTCTGTATAAGAGAAGACATTCCCTCAAGTATTGAGGTCCCAAGCCATTTAGGGCTTCAGACATCATGACCATCACCTTGAATTCAGACCAGAAGCAGTTGGATTAGTCAGAATCCTGTCCAAGGTCATCTATACTGCAGCAGTTTCTTGGAGGTCTTCATATTGCTTACAGCATGGAGTATGTTATGTACCTAAGTATAATAAATGGGTGACTGATGTCATGGGACTTATTAATCAACATTACTAGGCAGTGATGTGCACAGATATTCATATTATTCATTATTCATACAAATTTGGACGTTTGGTTATGAATCGAATGTCCAGACACTTGTACTTTAGTATTCATACCAGTACTAATACTTTGAGCTATTTGTACAAATAATTCGGACATCCGTACACATCTATATGGGATGAAAATGAGACGCGTAAGAGATTCGTATCATTGGGTACATAACGAATATTCGTATGAATAGATTCAAGTGTATTCGTATCGGTTCAAATGTCCAGAAATTCAGTTTTCTTTATTCATATGAATTTGGATTTTCAGATATTCGATTTGTTATGAATCGTATGTTGAAACTTGCATTTGTGCAAACCCCTGCTAGGTAATAGTAACGTCCAAAAATTGAACATACATGTTAAATAATAATAATCCCCTCTTAAGTTTTTTTGAAGTATGCATACAAAGGGCCTTTCTGCGTGGATCCTTAATCAGCATTAAGGGTCCCCACTAGTAAACATTTGGGGCTCTACATCCAAATGTTAATGTGGATCACGAGAGGGCTTGCCTCCCACTAGGCCATCTCTGTCCATGTGAGATAGAACAAGATCAGGATGAGGGAGGCTTTAATCCAGATCTGTCATGGTTCTGTCTGATTGGGTCCACCAGGGGAAGCGGAGCAGCCTGATCCAGAACTTGAGAGGCATGCAGAAATTTGGGATTACTGGTGGGTGTGGTTCAGCAGCATGCCATAGTGTGAAAAGATTCTCCAAGAGGCTAGCCTTCGAAAGTTTGGGCATGCAACCGTGGAGCTCGCACAAGCCTTGTGCTTGTGGTGTGGGCTAATCTGGATTAGGGCCATTGGTGCAGATGGTGCTGATCCCATGCTTGCTTCCCCATGATCCAGATCAGTGGGCTGGGTTAAGGGCAGAAAGGGCTAAAGTCATGGAGCTTTGATACCAAGAGGTTGAACACACTGGCTGTTCTTAAAAAAAAATAATTCTAGAGATGTGCAAATTTGGATTGGAACTGAACCAGGCTTTTTTTCAGGGCATTTCCAATAGGTTTTTGAAATGTCAGCTTTGAACCATTCACGAACTGTTTGATCCTGGTTCTAGATTGACGTGGACACAGGGTGGTTCAGTTCAATTCAGGGTGAACCAGAACTTAGAACCTGATGAAGGAGAAGAAGAGTTGGGTTTTCTACCCCACTTTTCTCACCCATATAAAGGGACTGAAAGCAGCTGACAAACCTTCTCTTCTTCTCCCCACAACAGAACACCCTGTGAGGTAGGTGGGGCTGTGAGAGCTCAGAAGAGAGCTGTGACTAGCCCAAGGTCACCCAGCTGGCTTCATGAGGGAGTGCGGCATCAAATCGGGTATTCCGAGATAAGAGTCCGGCTCCTTAACCACTAGACCAAACTGTCCCACGTCTCCAATAACTACTTGTATAGGTAAGGGATAACAGCTGCATCTAAAAGCAGATTTGAATTCTCCTGCTTTTCCTCTTAGGCAGCCTTCTGATATTAGCTTTGTATGTAATGTCCTTCCAAAGTAGTGCTTAGTTTTATTTGGTGTCAAGAGTCTCTATTTTTGTCTTGTCTTTTTTTCTCCTGCAGTAAAACTTTATGGAACCAGCTGGACGGAGCGATCGAGTCAGTGCTTTAACCTGCTACTTTAAAAGTTTTCTTTTAAATAGACAATCCATCAGAAGCTGGTAGCAGTGAAAGTAAAGTGAAAGTATGCTGTTCTCAGTGCCTCCGAGTCAATTTCTACTGCTGGTGACTATGCAAATACTTTTCATCTCCATCTGTCTCTAATAAAGAAAATCTAGCAGTCTCTTTGGTTGCATCTGTCCAATTTGTCTGTTATTTCCCCCCTCTTCTGCCTCCTTCGACTATGCCAGGTCATCATCTGCTCCTATCATGCATATGAGTTGCTGAATATATGTTTTGCAAATAGCAGGAGTGAACATATTTTTCAAGTTTATGCATAGTGTGCTAGAACCAGCATAGGTTACTCATCTAGGCATGTGAAAAGCTGCAGTTCCTAGGAGATGTAAAGAAGCTAGGCATGTGCACAAGTGTGTTTTCTGGCATCCGATTCGTAACAAATCGAACGTTAGAAAATTAGTATTTGTACGAATAGACCCTTTTGAATGTGGTAGAATTCTCTTGGATACAAATGTGTTTGTACAAATTTGTATGAATATCCAATACCAACAAAAACATATGGGGTACAAACTAATATGTATCAGATATGAACAAATTTGTATCCAGTACATATCCGAGGTATGTATCCAATACATATCCCATAAGAAATCCACTCTGAAAGCGTCAAATCCAACCTTAATCTGCCCTCGATCTGTGTCGAATTCAATCTGGATCCGTTGCAGATGTGGCAGGCGCAGCCACTTTCCCATCTCCCCTGTGATGGGGGCAATTTTGCCCATTTCAGCTAAAGTAAGAAGCAAAGTTACTAGGCTAAAGTTACTAGGCCAAAGGATAAATTCCAGGGCACAGTAACTCTTGCCAAGAAGGTCTCAAGAAGTCATAACATGTACAAAGTACATGAAGACAATACAGCACCCAAGGATAGTTTACATGAGTTGTTCATGTGCATAGCATACTCTATAGACAGGCTTCTGTTGGCTCCTAAGCTTCCTTTCCATAACAGCATATATAGCACTTTCTATCTTCCTCCTGTAGCAATATTCTTGCATTTAGGCTGTTCTATCTGGTTCAGTCCAGTTTCCCCCCCTCCCCACCATTTATGGACATTGTTGTGTATTGGGCTCCTGTATTTGTGAGGAACTACGGGAGCGGGCCAAAGTGGATTCCGGCCGTTGTAACGCAGGCCACTGGTCCTTTATCATATAGGGTGGAGACAGAAGAGGGCCGGGTTATCAAGCGTCATGTGGACCAAGTGAGGAGGAGAGCATCAGTTTCACAGCAGGCAGAGGGGATTGGAATTCAGGGTGAGGGAAAGGATGATGATCAGCCCCCAGTAGAACAAGTAGAGGAGAAATGTGGGGAAACGTCCCAGAAAGAGCCTGAATGTAGAGAGGGAGAAGAGTTTCAGGAGCAAGGAAAGGTGCAGGATAAGACACAGGACCAGGGAGGAGGAATGGTATTGCGGAGATCACAACGCCAGAAAACACGCCCCCAGTATTATGGATTTTAGGGGGGAGGGGTGTTGTGTATTGGGCTCCTGTACTTAATTGGGAGCAGCTGTACGTAATTTGGGAGTTGCATATATTGTGAGCGTTGTACGAGTCCGCAGTTACTGCTACTGGTGTAGAGCTGTTACTCGGGTGTGCATTGTAATAAAGAGGACTGTGATTTACTATTCCTGGCTGCTGGAAATGTTTGTGCAAGAACACATCAGACATCCTGTAGTGTTTTTCCGCTATGTAATTGTCTTCTATATGAAGGGTATAAAAAGCCCTGACTCTTAACAGTAAAGACAGCTTACTTTCACTTTGCAACCATCCTGCGTTTGTGCCGTTTATTACTTTACAACACTCCCCAGTTTCACGAATGTCCAAACTATTCATACAAATGTCCGGAAACATTGTATTTGTACGAATGTCAATGTACGAATATTGTAACGTTTGATTTGTGTACGAATGTCTGAATTCATACAAATAACAAAAGTTATGAATATTTGTGCACATCCCTAAAAGAAGCTGAAGAGGTCTTGACCTGACAGTCCTGGCTCTCTTAGCACCATTACATGATTCCCAAGGAATGCATGGCTGGGAAACTTGCCTGCTTTCCAGAAGCATGGTCACCACCCTCTGTAGGCAGGGCTGTGCCACATGCTGGCACGAAGCTTCATCTCTTCCATGCACATGTGCACTGAGGCCATTTGCGATGCACAATAAGAAGAGTGAATCTGCATCCTGCTTCCGTGTGACATCAGCAAGCAGGCACGGTGAGGTTCTCTGTGCCCTGAGCATGCTGCCACTCTTCCCACAAAGAAGGACAGCCTGAAAAATGTACTTAGGCATCCATTCTAGTAGCCATTGATGCATGTGTTATCCATAAACTCGTCTAGATAGGGTACATGTGAACTCCCTGCTTTACTTTGATAGGACTCACCTAGAGAGGCTGTACCTGTTGCAGGAAGTGTGTTTCTTATCTACACCTATCCATTAGACTTGTGTCAAACCTCTTTTCAACGCATCCAACCTGCACAGGATTTGCAGACCACCAGTCCACAAATCCTGTGCAGGTTGCATGCGTTGGAAAGAGGTTCAACACTAGTCTAATGGATAGGTGTAGATATGATTTTTGGTGGGGGGGCAATGCAAACAGGAACAAAGAGCCAGATTGTCTGCCATTGCAATAGAGTTAATTTGTTAATAAGTAGTTGCCTTTTGTTCCTCTGGGGAAAACGAATTTCTCTTTTTAGGTAGTTATAAATAGTGGCTAATCCCATCTCTCATCCTTCATATTACATGGTAGAAATGTTAGTAGAGGGAAGTATGGTAGAATGTAAGCCCAGTCTGTAAATACGCCTTGCATCACTTGGAAAGTATTTAAAATATATATGCTTTCCATTCATGCTCTGTCTAACTCTCACAGTGCACATACATATAATCTAAGAATTTTTTTACCTGCACATACATATAATTTAAAAAATTGTTTCCCCCTCACACCATTATTAACATTTTTCTGATTTTTTTGTTTTTTTATCTCTGTATATATACATATTGATATATATAGCAAGAGAGAGAATAAAAGTTTAGATCATGTACAGTTATGAAATTTATATTGTATAAATTTCTGCATAATACAGTGATCCCTCCTTTAGTCATGTATGGCATCCTTCCTGTATATACAGTATGTGATTCCAGTTTGCTGCCAAAGCAGTGAGGTTGTAGGGCAGCCGCAAAGCATCCTGGGAACTGATTTTTGGCCCAGGCACCATTTTCCAACTTATCTGTCATTCTGATGATGATGATGAAGAAGGAGAAGGAGAAGGAGAAGGAAGAGTTCGCTTTTGTACAAAGCTTTCTGTTCTTCTCCTCACAACAAACACTCAGTAAGGTAGATGGGGCTATGAGAGCTCAGCACAGAGCTGTGACTAGCCCAAGGCCACCCAGCTGGCTTTGTGGAGAAGTGTGGAATCAAACTTGCTGAGTACAAGATATGAGCCCAGCACTCTAACCACCAAACCAAACTGGACGTCTGTGAGTTGGAGAAAAAGGATGTGCTTTCATTATATGCTCTTGTGTTGTTTGATGAGTCAGACTGCTTCTGAATTCTGTGGCAGTTCTTTATGGTTGCCAAGAAAACTGTTCAGATGTGGCTGTGAAGCAGGTGACCTTGGCTCAAAGGTATTGTTAACGGTGGTGGCAATAGATCATCTTGTGGCAAAACCCCTCCAAGAGACTGCTCCTTGCCTTAAAGGGAATCCAATATAAATTTTAGGCAGGATGGATAAAAATCAGTGATTTAAAAAAAAATTAAAAAATTGGATTTTTAAAATTTAAATCGGATTTTTCTGAGGAAAATACATTACCATCCAAAGGTTATTACATCATGAAATAAAGATTAATTTTTAATTATGTAGAATAAGGCTGTATATGTTTAATTTTTTGTGGTAATTAATCCATTCACAATGTCATGCTCTTCCAGAGGTTTTTGTAAGATTATTGGGCAGTTTCTCTGCCTGTATTATCACAGATGCTTGGTTTACTTTTGCAGTTCTCAAAACTGAATTTAACTCAGCAGAGATCACACACCTCTTCTTCACAGCAAAAATGTTATGATATGAACAGAGTTGAGAAAAATACCTTAATCCTATTGTTCTACAAACCTATGAATACAAAATCTTCATCTGCTTGCATATTAAAGTAGCAAGAATTAGTTTATGTAGAAATTATAATTTAAATCAAGCCTTACTGACTAGTGATTTAAATCATGATTTAAATCAGTTTGATTTAAATCAAATCCACCCTGATTTTAGGAGCATGTGTTTAGATGGAGAAGAGCAGGAGGGCAATTTTAGGAAGAGAGAAGGCACACAATTATATGAACAGCATATGTGGGGGGGGGGGGGGAACCTCTGTTGATAGTTTCTGGCTGAATCCCCAAAAGACTTATTTGCCTCTCTGAGTTCCCTCTGCTCTCACTCTAATCAAGCAGACTTTAAAAGTGACATGCACTTCCGCAATAAGCGTCCGCACGAGGCTCTTTTTACAAAGGAAAGGAAGGGAACCTTTGCATTTCTGAGATGTGTGAATGCTTTTTTGGCTGTGTGTGCAGGCAAGCAATCACCGCCCCTTTTGCCACGGAGCGTCACCAAGGTAAATGTTGCGGGGAAAACCTGCGACTTCCAAATAGAGCCCTGAAAATCTTCTTTAAAGGGCATGTATTTTGCCGCAGGTTTTCCTCATTTTGTAGCGCTGGAAGCACCTTAGAAGCCTGGCATGGGGGCGCTCAGAGGCAAAAGAGGAGTTCCAGCAGACTTTAAATTGCTTGGGGATGCACCCTCTGCAATGTGTCTTTTCTGCTAACTACAAAAAGATACAAATATTTCCAGCGAAAACGTTTTAAAAGAACAGCAGCTCTCCTCCCCTTTTTGTCTTTTTCGAATGGGGCTCTAGCATTGCGAGCCTGGCAAGGGCGGAGGGGAGCTTTGCATCTGTAAAAATCTACCCACAGCTGGCTGCCATTGGCCAGAAGACTAGATCTCTACCCCAAATAGCATGGTATCGTCCCCATGTGGGGGGAAAATAAGCAGACTCGGCTCCAAAAAGGGGACTGTTTTCATCAGGACTTTTTTCTCTCTGGATTTAGGCAGGGTAGTTCTTATAAAATCCAGGAATAAAGAAGTTCATAGGAACGCCTGGATGCTGAATTCGGATTAATTACATAACCACGGGTGTGATCCTTCCCAAATTCAAATTCAATTTGGATTAAAATGTCCATGGGGATGCTCCCTAAGTCTCTTGCTCTTTGTTAATAGTTGCAAGCTGAGTTGCTGCCTACCGGTTGACATTTGCCACAGCTTGAACGTACATGATTATTGCTGTCTGTGCATTGCTGCTGTCACTTGCTTAGATACTACTTGCATCGCAATAAAATTATTTCCTGTATGCTTTTTACATTTTCAGAAAGATTAGTCCCTTGTTTCTCTTCCCTAGGAATTGGTACTGCACAGTTATCAGTAAAACCAAATCCATAGTTTTTAAGATTCTGTGCATACGTGAGAACAGGGCTTAACATGTGTATGGAGCAGTTCCTGTAATAGTGGACAGAAGTCAGTATCAGGGAATCCAGTGCAGAATAATCTTGAGAATAACTTCCAGAGAGCTGGTTTAGATGTCGCTCAAATACAGGTTCAGTCGTAGCAGAAAAGGTTGACAGCCAAGTTTCAGGTTCTGCCTTTCCTGTCCTAGGTGAGAAGTCCCCTGGTTTATAAGGCAGGTTCTTCTTGTTCTAATGATTGACAGTTCTTTTAATCATCAGGTGTGAGCTTGAGTGACCACACTGTGAATGGAATATAACTCTCCTTTATTCAGCGACTCTGAAAAGGAAAGAGAACAACAATTGGGAAAATATAAAGCCGTCAAACCATGCTGAGAATTAAAAAGAAGTCTGATCCTAAATAATTGTGTCCCAAGCAGGCATCGTTCAGCAAGCACACGCATGCTCACCTGTGCTGGGCTAGCGGCAGCAAGAAGCTGGTTCAGGTTTCAAAGTTCTTGGAGGATAAAGACTTAATGCGTGGCCAGGAATACCGGGGTCGAATTGCCAGATAGTCTTTGTAGCCGTAAATCATTCAGAGTTCAGGAACACAGAAGTACATGAGCCAAGGTTGCTAGGAAGATCCTTTGTCTGCAACAGTGTTTGCTGGGTTTGAGTGTTACTTAAGGACTGGGAGAGCTGCACCCCAGTGGCACAGCTGTTTGGCACGGAGATGCGTCGAACGTCTCAGGTGTTGTTGTTTTCACCAGAGAGTGCTCTGCTTCGGGGGTTGTCCAATGTCTGACTCCAAATTGTCTCCATCTTGGGAGACTGAACCAGTGTTCGTATCTGGCCACTGAGGCGCGCTTCCCTCGCTTTGGCTGGCAGGGAAGGCTCCTTCGACTTGGCTGGCATGGGGGACAGCCTCCTCATCCTAGGAGGAGGTGCTGATGGCACAAGGCGTGGCAATAATCCTTACTTAAGTCACTTGCACTTGGCCTGGCAGACAAGCGGTTTCCGTGTTAGCCCATTTTCTCAACAGGGCCGGGAAAATTGAGTATATGTAGTCTTCACCGGTAGCAAGACAATGCGGAACTTTATCAAACCTTGCTAGAAGAAAAGTGGGACATTGCAAATGCTTACAATCAGATCCGCCCCCTTTTGATCTCTTTTCTTACTTAATTCTGGGATCTGGGCTGGCTGGCGTCAGAAACCATTTATAGCCATGGAATTTTGCACTCAGACTAGGGGACTGTTCTCACTTGGCTTTTTTCTGGAGTATATCTCAAGATAGGGGTCTGTTGTCCGCATGCTAATGCAGACTCTGGCAGGTCGCCCTTGCGGCCTGCTGTATCCTGTACTAGCATGCAGACATCAGGCCCTAATTCTAGGATATATCTCAGAGTAAAGCCAAGTGCGAATAGGCCCCAGATCATTTCAGGTAATAGAAAGCATGGCGCTGGAACCCATGCTTTCATCACAGTAAATCCCCCCCCTTGGGCCTATTGACTCAAATCTCCGACAGTGCCGGTTTTCCCTATCTAATACCACGTTTATAGAAAATGATTTACACCATAAGACCACTTAATCTTGTCAACCTGCTACAAGAACACGACACTTAAGCTGCTGGAGTTTGTGCCTTGAGTGAGAACAGCTGGAAGAATTGGCATGGTCATGTGGATGTCCAGATTGAATGACTGATGGAATTGATACAACTTGTTTACATGTTTTCGAAAGACTGAAATTTGTCCAGTTTTTTATTCACCTCTATTCCTGCCTGACTTCCCCTCCATTCATGGTTGCTGGCTTTTGCTGAGTCTTTTCTATGGCTTTTGACTCCCCCACCCCTACCCCAAGTCCATCTCTTATTGGTATTTTTTTCCCCTAGTGTCGCCATTTCATCACCCTGAGTGGAACTTCATATCCTGTCTTCAGGATTCAACAAGGGCTGTGGCCAAATTACTTTGCTGAGATCACTTTGAAGAAGAGTTGGCTTTTCTACCCTGCTTTTCTCACCCATTGAAGATTACTCCTGATCAAGAGAACACCCTAGGAAAAGTATAATTCTTCCTGCCACCTGCTTTCGCTTCATTACCTTTAGTGCTTGTTCTCTTTATTATGCTTGCCAGTTTGGTCTAGTGCAGTGGTTCTCAACCTGGGGGTCGGGACCCCTTTGGGGGTCGAATTACCCTTTCAGAGGGGTCGTGACGAGTCTCCTGCTGCCCTTCCCTCCCACCTTCCAGCAGCTCCGCTCCTGTGGTTGGGGGTCTCCACAACATGAGGAACTCCATTAAGGGGTCACGGCACTAGGAGGGTTGAGAACCGCTGGTCTAGTGGTTAGGGAGCTGGACTCTTTATCTGGGAATACCAGGTTCGATTCCACCCTCTCCCATGAAGCCAGCTGGGTGACCTTGAGCTAGCCAGAGCTCTCTTCTGAGCTCTCACAGCCCCACCTACCTCACAGGGTATCTGTTATGGGGAGAAGCCACTTTGAGTTCCCTTAAATGGGTGAGAAAAGTGGGGTAGAAAAGCCAATTCTCCTACTACTCCTCTGCATCACATTAACCTCACTCCCTCTCTTTTTGCTTCCCTTCCTTACTTTGGTCTCCGAATTACAGCAGTCAAGCGCATGGATAATTGTGGCCAAATCATCTCTGTCCAGAAGTGGCCTTGCCTGACGAACCAGCTGTAGTTGGGAATAGGCCCTGTATATTGAATATTCTTGAACTTCCATCTTCAGCATGGATTATTTCCCCATTTTTCTCCTTCCCACTAACAGTTTCTCTCCCCTTCTCTTGGGCAAGTGTTAATTTCTTCCTCCAATTGTCACCTAGTTCAGGGTCTTGTTTTTGGGAACTAGCAAAGTTGCTGTGGGCTTTCTTTTTCCTTTTGTTTTTTTCAATTCCCATCCTCCCTGCCTGCAATTTCCTCTTTTCTGTGTTGTTTATACTTCAATTTCTTGGCTTTCATCTCCTTTGTATACATATATTCTCCCCTCCACTTTCAACTCTTATCTCTTAGGGAGGCTGCCGCAAGTCTGAGACCAGCAGTCTTTGTTTTATTGATTGCCAGTCTAGCTGTTAGTGAAATTCATTTGCATTCTTGACTCTCATTGTTTCTGACATACAACTAGTAATTTTTGAATAAAGCTTTTTTTCCTCCCCCTCCCCCCTCCCAGCTGTTCTGCACCATGGAAGCAGGAACAGTGCTTGGATCTTTCCTGCTTCCTCCCTTCGCCCATTAAGAGAAGTTGCTTTGGGGAGAATGAGAATATAGTAGCTCTCACTATATATGGAATTTGCTGCCGGAAGAGGTAGCAACAGCTACCAGTCTAGATGGCTAAGGTAGGGTTAGACCAGCGGTTCTCAACCTCCCTAATGCTGTGACCCCTTAATGGAATTCCTCATGTTGTGGAGACCCCCAACTATGGGGGTAGAGCAGCTGGGAGGTGGCAGGGAAGGGCGGTGGGAGACTTGTTGCGACCCCTCTGAAAGGGTAGTTCGACCCCCAAAGGGGTTCCGACCCCCAGGTTGGGAACCACTGGGTTAGACAAATGTATGGGCAACAGATGTATCAATGGCTACTAGAATGAATGCCTAGGTGCATCTTTCAGGCTGGGGGGGGGGGGGGGAAGCAGGATGTGTCTAAGGCCATTTGCTGGGATTCGAGAGCAGGAAAAGGTTTGAGATGCCCATGAGCATTTGGTGGGCCACTGTGTGTGAGGGGACACTGGGTTAGATGGGCTGTGGCCTGATCCAGCAGGGCTTCTCTTATGTTCTTATTTAGCAGTGATGGCGAACCTTTTGAGCTCGGTGTGTCAGAATTTGCAAGAAAACCTAGCTTAACTCGGGTGCTCAGTCACATCTAGAAATACCCATTATTTTGTCATATTTGTAGCTCTACTAAAGTTTTATTTTTGATACATGTATTTTATTAAAAGCAAAAACAAATAATTCTTTACATTAGTGGCTTTTGTTGCTGAATTTCGTTTGCTAAATCTTCAATTGAAAGTTGGTATTTCGTACACTTCAAGAACAAGCAAGCACTACACGCCCAGGTGCCAGGGTGACCATGTGTGTCACCCAAAAGGGCTTGGCGTGTCACCTGTGACATGCATGTCATAGGTTGGCCATCACTGTTATATAGTAGAGCTAGTTTGGTCTAGTGGTTAGGGTGCCAGACTCTTACCTAGGAATACCGGATTTGATTCCACCATCGTCCATGAAGCCAGCTGAGTAACCTTGGGTTAGTTACAGCTCTCTTCTGAGCTCTCCCAGCCCCACCTATCTTACAGCGTGTCTGTTGTGGGGAGAAGAATAGAAAGCTTTGTCAGCCACTTTGAGTCCCCATAAATGGGTGAGAAAAGAAGGGTAGAAAAGCCAACTCTTCTTCTTCACTCAAGGGGCTCAAGGCAGAGGGAAGCTGAAACAAAACTCAGTGTTTTGTTACATCACCTTTGGAAGATGTAATGTACTGTACCCAGGTGAACTAGCATTACAGTTTTTGCTACTGACCACCAATTGCTTCTGGGCGTTTCAAGTGGAAGACAAGGGCAAAATCTTCACCTGTTCTTGAATTCCTGCAGATGGCCTTTAGAGGCACCTTGGTTGTCACTTCAACCTGGAGACAGTAACTAGGCATCCATTCTAGTAACCATTGATACCCTTGTACCCCATTAATTTGACCCATTTGAAAAGCTACCCAGACTAGTTGCAGTTACCACCTTACAGGTATAAATATAAAAGGAGACCTGCTGGATCAGGCCACAGTCCATCCAGTCCAGGATCCTGTCTCACATAGTGGCCTTCTAGTTGCTTCTGACTGTTCTCAAGCAGATGGCAAAGGCAAAACTTTCACCTGCTCTTGACTCCTTGCAAATGGTCTTTAGAGACATCCTGATTGTTTCCCCAACTTGGAGATGGATATCTAGACATCAGTTTTAATAGTCATTGATAGACTTGTTTTTCATGAATCCTTCTAACCATTTCTTAAAGCCATGTAGGCTGGTTACTTCACCACCTGATAGTGAATTGTATGGACTGATGACCTGCTGGGTGAAAAAATTTTCAGTAAAGATTTCCTGATTTCACCACCTATAAGTTGGGGAGGGGGTCACTTGTGGAGGGTACTTTCCCCTAGTATGTGGGGCAGTGGTGCCCATTATAATTGTGCCCATTGGTGGGCCACTGTGTGAGACAGGATGCTGGACTAGATGGGCTGTGGCCTGATCCAGCAGGGCTCCTCTTATGTTCTTATAACTGCAGCTTCTGGTGCAGTGAACAGGTAGCTAAAAGGAAACGATACCATGGATCGTAGCAGGTACTGCTAACCATAGGCTGAAAAGTTAAACCCTGCGGTTGTGTGTAGACATATGTTGAAAGTGAGTGTGTATTAGCCGCCCCTGGTTGAAACATTCATGGGAGAAAAAAAGAGAGACAGGAGCTATTGGAACTGATGTATTGTATAGGATTGTTGTAAAAACTGAGCAACCCTGCCCAGAAACAAATTGCAGTCATGTAACCTTTGGAAGCGTAGTACCAAATTTTACCACCATTAGTAGCAAAAAATCAATTCCTGTTGAATTTGCTGCTATTTTTCTTCCAGAGTGGCTCTTTGGTTTTGCTGCTTTAGGGATTCCTTTATCTTCCTTGTGTCTTTTAAGTCTCCAGCGAGGTCTGTGAAAACAGTTGCTGGCGTAGGCTTGCACCAGGTGTTTGGGGAATAGTTATTATTGCTTACAGCTTTATGTACCCTCACTTTTCAGAAGAATAACTTTCAATCAAAGTGACTTGTGTCAGTTAAAAAGACATTAGACTGGCAAAAGCATATAGAGGAAGGGGAAGGAGAAGTAGGGGATGGTATCTGGAAGTCCCTGAAACTGCCACTTGTGGACTTGGTGGACCTGCTTGGAGTAGGGTAGATCAACAAGAGTTGGCACAGGTGGACAACAGACAAGCCCACTGAATCTATGCACAATGGGGGGCAGGTGTACCGAATACCGACAGCCAATAATGAGTATGAGTAAATTGAAGCGGAAAATCAAGAACTGCACTTACTATCTCCCTAACGTTTTTGATTCATTGTCTTCTGTAGGCTGCTCAATTGCTGATTGTGAGACAACGGAAAAATGTAGATAAGAAGAAGTGGTCCAGTGGTTAGGGAGCTGGATTCTTATTTGGGAATACCGGGTTTGATTCCACACGCCTCCACAAAGCCAGCTGGGTGTCCTTGGGCTAGTTACAGCTCTCTTCTGAGCTCTCCCAGCCCCACCCACCTCAAAGGGTGTCTGCTGTGAAGAGAAAAATAGAAAGCTTTATTAGCCGCTTTGAATCCCCTTAAATGGGTGAGAAAAGCGGGGTAGAAAAGCCAACTCTTCTTCTTCTTCTTCTTCTCCTCCTCCTCCTCCTCCTCCTCGTTAGATTTGGATTACCTTTGTCTAATGGAGCATACTAGCACTGGACAGTAGGAATGTGCATGAATATTCGAAATATTCATTATTTGGACAAATTTAGACATTTGTATACGAACTGGAAGTCCAGAGATTCGTTCTTTAGTATTTGTACGAATACAAATATTTTGAGTTATTTATATTTGTGCGGATACATACGCATTGCATATGTATCTGTACATATCTTGTGCATATCCGTACACATCTGTATGGATATGTACGGGATGCATATGGGATATGTATGGATGCGTATGATATTCGTATAATTGAATATGTATCAGATATTCAAATGAATAGATACAAATGTTTTCGTATCAGTTCGAATGTCCAGACATTTGTTATTCTTTATGTATGAATTTAGATTTTTTAATATTTGATTTGATACAAATCAGATGTCGGAAATAGCATTCGTGCACATCCCTTCTGGACTGCGTCTTTCTAGTCTGTGCTAGTGTGCAGATGGAAGACACCCTGATGTGACTTAAAGATGGTTTGCAGATGGAACCGTTCATATGCTAGGGTAGAAAAAGTGCCTTAGAATCGAAATGAGAACATGATTGCAATGTGTTATCATCCCTAAGCTTGATCCTGAGCTGCCTTTTTTTTCCTGCATGCAAACACAGATTGCTGCTTCTTAAAAAAAAAAGATTGGAAATAAGGTTTAAGACATTGGCAGGCCCACATATTAAGCTTCTCTGAATCAAAGTGTTCCAGGCAGCTGATAATTTTATAAGAGCTTATATATTTTTTATTGGCAGGTACAGAACAGGGTATTTCTTTTTTCAGCTGTCATAATCAAAACTATAGTATATGAAAGAGAAAACTGAGAAGGGGCGTTATTGCGCTTCTGAAATATCTGATGGAGTGTTTAACTGGTGAGGACAGTAAAAAGAATCTCTGTTGGTCTGGAAGTTGAACTTAGGCAAATAGCACCTCAAAGGTGTCACAGAGAAGGTTTCAAGGTGGAATATTCACAGACCGGTCTGTCCGTCCCCCTTCTCCTGAACCAGTGGTTCTCAACCTTCCTAATGCCACGACCCTTTGATAGGGTTCCTCCTGTTGTGGTGACCCCCAAACTAACCCTAACCCCCAACCATAAAATTATTTTCGATGCTACTTCATAACTGTAATTTTGCTACTGTTATGAATCGTAATGCAAATATCTGATATGCAGGATGTATTTTCACATTGTTACAAATTGAACATAATTAAAGCTTAGTATTCACATCAACCACAGCTGAATATAAAAGTGGCGTTTTACCTCCAATATTGCTACTTTCTACACAGTAGCTACTCTTGTCTATATTTGTATGGGGTGCACGTGGTGGGGTGGCGTGATGATGTCATCACGCCAGGTACTCGTATGTGGACGTATCTGCATGTGGGCGGCCCCGCCTGGAGACAGATAGAGCAGCGGTGTCTCGGTTCCTATGTGTTTTCTGATGGTCTTAGGACACCCCTGCGAAAGAGTAGATCGACCCCTAGAGGAGTCACAACCCACAGGTTGAGAACCACTGTCCTGAACATTGTATGCTAGAAAAGTTGGATTAGAGAAGTTTTGGGAACACAAGGGCCAGACACTGGGTGCCTCCAGACACCATTAAAGTTTCGTAGTTGCTGCATTGCTGCCAGTTCTGTGATTGGTCCATGATGATTGATTGCCCATGATGGCAGCACAGCAGGCTGCAAACTTTAATGGCTTCTGGAGGGATGCGCTCTCTCTCAGATGCGCCCTTTCCCCCCAAAAAATTATTTCAACCTACATCATAACAAATGTTTAACCACAACATAAATATAAACAATAAGAATGATCAAAACAAAATTACAACAAACAGAACTTACAATTCTGGTGTGGAAAAAAAGGAAAATAATCCTATTGAGGAAACAGGTGTGGAAATACTGTTTGTAACCTGCGGTTCATGAAGGAAGAGGGAAATGTGGATTAGGTCTCAAGTGGCTTTCCATATCAGCTTTGTCCAGCAGTGGGGACTATTTCTCTCTGCCATCATCTTTGCTATCTGTACAGAAATCAAGTCATTAAGGGAGATAGTCCAAGATCTGTTCCGCCATTTTTCTTTAGTTAAGAGGTTAGTTGTTTTCCAGTTTATGGAAATCTCAGCTTTGGCTGTCGTAACCAAGGTCTTAATAAGGGTTTTACATTTAAGTGAAGCGTTTTCTTTTTTAAGCAGAAGGAGAAAGACCATTGCTCGTGTTAAGGTGATTTCTTGCTGTATAATTACTACGAAAGCTTTCTGCAACATATCCCAAAATTTCCAAACGAGGGGGCAACCCCACCACATGTGGATGCACATACCCACCAGTTTACATCCACTGGAGTGGAGACAAGGCTTTTCTAATATGACAGAGACAGAAAAGAGGGGTTGTATACCATTGGAATAGAACTCTAAAAGATACCGTATATTGCGGCGTATAAGACGGCCCCCAACTTTCCAGTTAAAATATAGAGTTTGAGATATACTCGCCGTATAAGAAGACAACACCCGGCGTATACGATGACCCCCGACTTTTGAGAAGATTTTCCTGGGTTAAAAAGTAGTCTTATATGTCAGAATATACAGTAGTTCTTTTTCCCCTTGAGACTTGGAAGTATGATATATTTTTCCTGGGAGGTGCCCTTTGAGGCACCCCCTTTGCTCTATCTGAACACAGCCACAGGCCCTAAGTTGAGTATTGGGTATAAGTTGTTTAACCATGGAATCTTGGTAATTTTTTTCTTGAAGCAGATGTCATCAAACAGAGGATAGTTTGGAGGTAGTATATGTTTGCATTTCCTGCATGGAACAGAGAATTAGAATAGACAATTTAGAAGAGCCCCGCTAACTCCAAGGTTTGGTGATCATTCTTTTTAAAAGGAATGATTCTTGGTCTTCATGGTTGAAGGACTGCACAAGTAGCATTGGTTGCCTTGTTAAAAAGAACTCTTGGTGGGTCAGGATTGATGTTTTACTCAAATATTGTCCATTATAGTCCTAATAGCATTGGGGTTAGGGATGTGCATGAATGTGGGTTTTTTTGCATTAAAATTGAATATCCTAATATTCTATTCGATTTGAATGTTTAGAATCTGAATGCAACGAAATCCGATTTGAATTGAATACATTCAAATTCTTTAGTTCGAATCTTAGATTAGAATCGGAAAATATGAATGTCAACAACATACATATCTGTATACGTATCTGTGCTTTCGAATGTTTCAAATCATCCGAGTGAATGTTTAAATTCAAATGTGTAGACATTCTATTCAAATTCGAATGTCCACATCGAATTTCAATGGTTTAGAACAGTGTTTCCCAAACTTTTGACATATGTGTACCCCTTCTATAATTTTCGTAACACTGAGTACCCCTCATAAAAAAAATTAGGGATAAAAATTGTATTTTATAAAAATAATCAAAATCAGTGGAACTTATTAAAGCATGATAACAGGCACCCAGAACTAACTATTAAAGAAGTAAGTTGTCTCTGTAACGAAGTGCAGTATATTCACGCCGTGTCACGCCTCACAAGACCGTTAGATAACACTGCAATTCTCCGGCGTTTAAACAGCTCCGTGGCTCAGCGTCAACTGTTAATGTTCCCGCAGTTTAAAAATGGCCGAACCCGAGCTGCGCGAAGGATGCGCAGAAGTTCCCGCCATAATGAGTTGCGATACGATGTACGATGGCCCCAGTTCCCATGTAAAAACTGCGATACACACCTATTTCTTTCCTTGTTCTGTGGGCGCAGCTAAGCACGGTGCAGTGGATATTCCCACGTGATCTAGCATGGGGTTTCCATGAATTTTAACACCTTTCCCCATCCCAAATCCTTTAGAATTCCTATGGATGAAACTCCTTTGTTCGGGAATCACGTGAAGTTGCTTCAGACTGCCATTACTGGCTGATCCTTTTTAAATGAAGATCGCATAAATTGAACCATTGACCTTTTGCATGCAAAGCATATGCTGCCAGCTCTGAGCAGTGGCCTTTCTGTAACACCCCTAGCTGCTTCTTTTGTCCTTGCTCTCGCTTTGCAAATAGCAAGACGGAATTACAGATTTACGCCTGCTTATTCCAAATTAGATTTTTGTGATCACAGCTGCTGCATATGAATCTTTGGTTTTATATCAGCCTGTCATTTTAGAATATAAAATTGATGTGTTGCTAACATTACCTTAGACTGATTTAAACCACTACTGATTGGATCAGTTGAGAGCCAGCTGCTTGACAAGATAGTGGAATACAGAATTTAGGACTTTAGAACCTGGCGTTAGCTGGACTTTGCACCTGTTGAAGTACGCAGAGAATGTGGTCATACATGGTCAGAAAAAGGATTTCTTCATTGTCTTATTTATTTATTTTATTTATATTCATATCCCGCCCTATACCCGTAGGTCTCAGGACAGGTTACAGTTTTAAAATAGGTTAAAACAGTAATATGCGTTAGAACACATTAAAAACTAACAAGCAAACAAACGAAAAATCCAGCATATTTTTTTAAAAAAGTATTCAAACATGTGTTCAGATATAACAAAAGAAGAGTTGGCTTTTCTACCTCGCTTTTCTCACCTGGACAAAAAACAGTAATGGGAATTGTAGTCCTTCAGAAATTAGGGATGTGCACAAATAGTTGTAACATTCGTTATTCATACAAATTTGTCCAAATTTGGACATTTGTACACAAATCAACAGTACACCAACATTCGTACAAATATGAATGTTTTGGACAATCATACAAATGTTTTGGATATTTGTATGAATAGCTTGGATATTTGTTAAACGGGAGAGGTTGGAAAGTGGCACCACACATCTGCAGTGGGTCCAGATTGTATTCGAAATGGATTGAGAGCAGATTAAAAGTGGATTCAGGTCGGATTTGATGCTTTCAGAATGCAGATATGTTACAGGATACATATCGGATATGTATTCATTTGTATTGGATACGAATTCGTTCATATCAGATACGTATTGGATATTTGTGTGAATTCTTACGAATACATTTGTATCGAATAGAATCCTACCACATTCGAAGGGTGGCTGTTCGAACGAATACGGATTTTGTAACATTCAGTTCGTTATGAATCAGATGTCACACCCACAGCTGAGTGTTGTTTTGGTTTTGGTCCAGCCACTTTTCTCTTCCTGAAACAGCTTGTACTTGCCATTCACTCTTACTTAATAACGCACTGGGCACCTTATGGGCCAAGGGGCTCACTTTTAGCCTTTAGATCCTGTCCATGGGGCTTTCTTGGCAAGGATACTGCGGTGGTTTGCCATTTCCTTCTTCACTAGATCACCTTTTGTCACTAGTTTTTGCTGGTGCCTTAATCCCCCTTAAAGGCCAGAAAAAATGCACGTTCAGTAGCTTCCACATGCAACTGCATCTAAGCAAAGCTGCATTTTTTAATGTGTGTGATCACAGCTATGGAAGTAAATATTGAAGACAGAACTGTGTCTGCTTCAGCATCCATGCAGTCCTCTGAGGTAGGGATGTACATGAATGTTTTCTTGGCATTCTATATTCGAATGTCCATTCGAATGTGGTAAAATTCTTATCTATCTATCTATCTATCTGTCTATCTGTCTATCTGTCTATCTATCTATCTTTATTAAAAGGATTTTTCTTTAACAACCTAAAACATATACATTGACATCAAACAGTATTTCTCCATCTTCTTGTTCTTTTGATGACTTCCTCTGTTTTTCCAACATCTTCTCTTCGTTCTATTCTTTGCCCCCTGTATGTTTCTTATTATGTGGTAAAATTCTATTCGATATGAATCTATTCGTATGTATTCGTATGAACATTCGATATGTATCCGATATATGAACAGATACGTATCTGATACAAATAGATAAGTATCTGATATGTTTCCCCAGCTTAAGAAATGTCTGAACTGTTTGTACCAATGTCTGGATACATTCATACTTGTTTGAGTGTTAGCATATGAATACTGTAAATCCAATTCGAGTTCGAATGTCCAAATTCGGCAGAATTCAGCCAAATTTCGAATGTTGTGAATATTTGTGCACAACTCTGGGGAGATACGAGGTGGTGAACCTGGGACTGTCTACACGCTAAGGAGATCCTCTCTTTTTAAGCTATGGCATGCCTCCTTCAGGACCCTGACTGAGCCCAAAACAACAGACATTTAAGAGGTAGTGCAAAATCATGTTCTTGTAATGAAAGCACTCAGAAAATGTGCCATTGATCCTGTGCTTAAAGATAGCAAAGCTTTTCTAATTGCAATCTTAATATTTAATTGAATTTATTCTCCCAGTAGTTTGGGGTGATGGAGTTGTATATCCCTGTGTGGTAAGTTAATAAGTTAAAGATAGTGTTGAAATGGGGGAGGGCTCCTTTTCTTGATCAGCTTTTCAGTTTGATGTGGAAAAGAAATACCTGTAAATTTTAAAACACACAATTACTGCAGCAGTAAAAGTAGACTCTAGTGCCTGGAAGTGTATCCTAGTGGATAGTGCCAAGGTTCTTTATGTAGTCCTGGTATCAAGTGTTTGTGGGTCAAGGTGGGGAGCCCCACTGAACCCAGGCTCATGTAGTTCCTTCTCACATCTGACCTTGGGAGGAGGGAGGTGTTTTAGTATAGGGTCTTCTCAGTGGTGGCCCCCAGACTATGGAATAATCTCCCCTAAAGTGCGGCTCTGAAACCTTCTGGTATAGGGCAGGATGGATGGATGACACACACACACACACACACACACACAGTATATATACTGGACAGAGTTGCACTCCTTGGGAAAGAACCAGTTTGGAATTTAGGCATTCCCTTGGATTAATACCTGTCATCTGGCTCTCTGAAGGTAGCAGCTGTAGCCAGGAGTGTTTATTTCCATCTTGGGCAGTTAAGATTCTTCTTTGATTTCTTGGATTTCTGGCCAGACTAAGGGCCTTCTCACACTTGGGGAGGGCTGGAGACTCTCCAGCACAGAGCTAACACACCCCACAGTGTTAGCAGTAATCTCATGGTTAGGGAGCTGGACTCTTATCTGGGAATACTGGGTTCAATTCCGCACTCCTCTATGAAGCCAGCTGGGTGACCTTGGGCTAGTCACAGCTCCCTTCTGAGCTCTCACAGCCCCACCTACCTCACAGGGTGTCTGTTGAGGGAAGAAGAACAGAAGGTTTGTCAGCCACTTTGAGTCCCCTTAAATGGGTGAGAAAAGCGGGGTAGAAAAGCCGACTCTTCTTCTTCTTCTCCTTCTGTGGGTTTACTATGAACAGACAAAGGAAGAGGAGGAGATTAGTCAGCCATATAAGGGAAGTCCTACCCTTTCTGCCTTCCTGTTCTTCCTCTGTCTTCATTATTCCCTCTTCTAGTCATTGTCAACCTAATAGGAGTGTTGTTTTTGCATTTACTATATTTATGTGTTTAAATATCTGCATGTTGCTTGTATCCTTTTAAAAAAATAAGCGGTTTATATACCTATTCAAGAATGAGGTTAAAAACCCAGCAGAAATAATATTGAAGTATATTATTATATTCCAGAACTTTTGTGGAGTTTTATTGGACCTAGGCGAAATCTTGACAGGCTGGCATTTCCATTTTTAAAAATAAGTTGCAAGTGCTTTCGGGGCCCTGCATTGCTCATTCTTGTGCCTTCAGTTGCCGTAAACAGCTTTTAAAAAATGGCGTGTTGATGGTAGGGGGTGTCATTATTTCCTTCAGATGTGAAATTTCTGCACCTGTTTCTGATGCTGGGAATTGTCTCTGCAGAAAAGCACCCTGATTCGGAATGCCAGCATCCTGCTTTGAGAAACCTCATCAGTATACGCTGGGCACTGAAAGTCACTGCAGGAGCCCAGAATAAGTCTGTCCTCCTTTCGCACCAGAAGAGTTCCGGTGATTAATATTTATACAGAATGCTTTCATGTTTTTCACAGCAAAATTGCCTCTTTATCAGAGGAAGCAATGGCTTTCCCCTGTAGAATCCTCGGGGAGGTGTGGGGGGGTGTTGGAGGAATCTGTAGAAAGTGTTTTTAGCATCAGACAGATATCAAGCCAGGAGAGGTCGGGAGGGATCCAGGTCCATCTCTAATTTGCTATTTCATTTTGTAAAATTGCCTACTCAGAGGAAAGAAAAGCATTTGCATGTATATTGTCCAATGTTTGCCAGCTCCTAAAATGATGCTGCCTCTCCCAGGGCCACACAAACACTTTCAGCTGAATAAGTAATAATCTCCTGTTGTCACTCCTAATTTATGGATGGGTGGGAAGAGCAAGAGTTTGCCATTTCAGGATGTCCAGGACGTAGAACATTATCTCCGCGTTACTGATTTCTCAGAACTAAAAATAAAGGTGCCGGGTTTGTGCCCCTCAATAAATGCACTTAGCACTAATTTCTAGCAGGCTTTTATGGCTGAAACTGTGAGCTGCTGCTGTTGAAAAGTGTTGCAGCTTTGCTAATTTATAGCATTTATATCTCAGGATCCATATCAGGGATCCATACATGTGCATTTGTATCGGGTATTCATACAAATTTCTACGAATACATTCCTATCGAATAGAATCCTTCCACATTTGAAGTTGATCTATTAGAATGAATACAAGTTTTCTAACATTTGTTTCATTACGAATAGAATGCCCAAAAACTAATTCACGCACATCCCTTGTTACAATATGATAAAACAAATACTGAAATATATTTTAAAATATAACTTATCCAACCTTCCTCCGCTACTCCCTCCCGTGATCACAGGAACTAGGAATCGAAAGCCTGGGTGAAGGTGTCCATTTTAACCAGGCACTGAAAACCATGTAAAGTTGGCAACTACTACTGGGAGGCTATTCCAAAGCCGGGGGGCCGCGACAGAGACGGTCCTCTCACCTGCTGCAGCCCCTATAAGAAGGGCTTCACTTTGTGATCTTAAAGCACAGTCGGGTCTACATGGGAAAGGGAGCTGAAACCATTTAGGGCTTTATAAGTCAATATCGGCACTTTCAATTGGGCTCAGTGGCAAATTAGTAACCAATGCAGTTCCTTCAAGACCTGCGTGATACTCATCAAGCCAGAAACTTCTGCCAGAGGTTACGTTGCTGCGTTCTGCACTAGTTCCAGTTTCCAGACCATTTCCAAGAGTAGCCACATATCAGATGCATTACTTGAGTCTGTTCTGGAGGTTACCAAACTGTGACGAAATTGTTCCAGTTCAGGAGAACATGGAGCTGGCAAACCAGTTAGAGATGGAGGGAAGCACTCATGGCCTCACTGCCACCTGAACCTCAAGTGACCATGATGAATCCAGAAGCACCTCCAGATCACATACCTTTTCTTTCATGGGCAAAGCAACCCTATTGGGAATTGGGTGCTGTTAGCTTCCTGGACTCGAGACCCTGTGATGCTTGGCACCGTAATCTTCTCTGGATTTAGTTTCAATTTATCGGTCCACATCCAACTCATTACTGCCTCCAGGCAATGATCAAGCCCCTCAGCTGCTTCACCTGACACAAAAGCATCAGAGATACAGTTGGGTATCAACAGCAGAAGAACGTAAGAGAAGCCCTGCTGGATCTGGCCATAGCCCATCTAGTCCAGTGTCCCGCCGCACACAGTGGCCCACCAAATGCTCATGAGCATCTCAAGCAGAGGCAAGGGCAAACCTTTTCCTGCTCCTGAATCCCAGCAAATGGCATTAGAAGCGTCCTGCTCCCCCCACCCCCCGCCTGAAAGATGTACCTAGACATTCATTCTAGTATCCATTGATACATCTGTCATCCATAAATTTGTCTAACCCTACCTTAAAGCCATCTAGACTGGTAGCTGTCACCACCTCTTCCGAGAGCAAATTCTATAAACTGATGACCCTCTGGGTAAAGAAGTACTTCCTCGTGTCGGATCCGACTCTCCTACCCATCTGCTTCATAGATGCCCCCTGGTTCTAGTGTTGTGCGATAGAGAAAAGAAATGTTCTCTATCCACCTTTTCTATGCCGTGCATAATTTTATATACTTCAATCAGGCCCCCTTTTAAACGCCGTCTCTCCAGACTGAAGAGGCCTAAACGTTGCAGCCTGGTTTCGTAAGGGAGATGTTCCATACCCTTAATCATTCTGGTTGCCCTTTTCTGTACCTCTTCCAGTTCCACAATATCCTTTTTGAGATATGGTGACCAGAATTGTACACAATACTCGAAATGTGGCCTCACCATAGGTTTGTAAAGAGACAAAGATTTCTAAAGAGCATGCTGATAATATCTCACTCCAAATTTCCTAATGACCCCTCTTAGCGATTCCATATAGATGTTAAACAGCCCAAGAGACAAACAAATCTCTGAGGAACTCCACAGGAGAGCTCCCAAGGGAATGAACAAAGGCTCCCTAACACTACTTTTTGGAGCCTACCTTGGAGATATGAAGAAAACTGTAGAACAGCACCCCAGTTCCCAGTTCTCAAAGTTGCACCACTAGGATACCATGGTCAAAGGTATCAAAAACAGATGAGAGATCAAGGAGAATCAACAGCAGGTTGCATTTTTCCTAGAGGTCATCCATCAGGGTGACTGAGGCAGTCTCAGTACCATAACCCTGCCTAAAATCAAACTGAAATGGGTCAAGATAATCTGATTTCGGCAGCCACCCACCTGGCTTCATGGAGCAGTGCAGAATCAAACTCTGTATTCCCAGATAAGAGACCGGCTTCCTATCCACGAGACCAAGCTGGCTTTTCAGGGGCTATTGGCACGTGGGCGTGGGCTGCAAACAAGCTGGATAGCAGTGCTGAAGTTTGGGGGTTAGCTGAGAAGCAGTTTTGATTCTGGACCCGGGCGAATTAATGCTCTCTTATGTAAACCACTTGACTTCCTGACCTCTTTTTTCAAAGCCTCAAGTACTTGAATTGCAGGAGCCGGTGGCAGGCAGCTTCAGATGTTAAACGCTTCCCCTTCTCTTGTTGATAAATAGCTTTCCATTCCAAATATATTTGCTGTGTTAGAATCTGCGGCTTTTAGAAATAAACACTCTTTCAAAAAAAAAATCTAGCTTCTAGTTGCCTCTAATGACATGCTGGCCCAGAGCAATTAGCTTTTAACTACACAGGTAGAAAATACCTATTTGGAAACACCGCACTCTCGGACATATTTGTATGCGCGGTGGAGAAGGCTCAGATTCAGAGACATTTCCATATCTAAAGCCTATTGGATGGAGCAGTTCTGATGCGCCTTCCTATCAAATGCAGCATTCCGGCTGGAAATTCTAATCCCAGCAACAGATTCTCCCAGCAACTACCTAACTATAGGCTTGTCTTTTGTGGCTGAGAGCTGCATCCCTTCTCATGGTTCAAAGGCAAAGAATAAAAGCTAGGATCTCTATTTCAGGCTTCAGGTTCACTTGTAAGTTAGCCTGTCTACTTCCAATTCATTAAGAGTATTTTATAAGACAGTGTTGGAACTGGTTCTTTATTGTCCGGTGTTTCAGATTGCTTGAATATTGCACAGGTCGGAACTTCATGTATTATCCTTTACGCCTCTTAAATATGCAAGATGAGGCCTCGTCACTGTATAATGAAAGTGGAAATAATTGTTATATTTAACACAAATTGTTGAAAGTGCCACGTCTTCTTAAAAGACTGTAACTCAAGAAATGTCTCTCCTGCTAGCCTACGGTTGTTCTTTGATGTGTCAATACTATGTAAAAAAGTGGAATAATAGAAGAATAGAAAAAGGACTCTGCTGGAATAGAAACAAACTGGATTCTTTAAAGTGGTTTGAAGCCTTTAAAGTGGTTAAAACGAACCATATGCTTTACAGTGGTTAAAGTCCTGAAATTGTCTTACAATATTCAGGGAAGAAACAAGTGTTGTATTCTTCTGAATCTTAAAAGATTTTCTGGTTAGGGAAGGGTGTCCGAATCTTTGATATTCTTTCTGTCTGCAGGAAAATGATCTTGTGTTTTTATCCATACTTTTAATTAAAGGTGGCTGTGAGTGCCACAAAAGGCATAAGTACTGGGAAGCTCTTAAGACATACAGTTTATAACTATGGCCTCTTCCAGACCTGCAGAATAGTTCCGCAGTTGTAGAAAAAATCGGAGCTTACGTGCCTCGAATCCGCGACCCACCATCCTCACGAAAAGCAGCCTCCGTAGCTTCCGAGGAGGAAACTGCGAGAGCTTAGTCAGGGCTCGGGGTCACATGGGATGAGGTAGCCAGTTACAGTTGAGCTGCCATCCCTATTCTCGCTGTCCTGTCCAGACTGGCGGGAAAATTCAAACTTACCTTATGTTGCAGAGCGAGTGTTCTCCAACCATGATTAAGGTAAATTCGCAGTAGGGGTGGGATAATGCGTCGCCACTAAAAATGCCCAATCGTTGTGTGTGATGCACCCACCACAACTACACATTCCACTGGCAGTAGTTACAAGGCTGGACGCACCCTGTGCCATAGCCAAAACAGGATTTGCGTATTACACTTAAGTTTTGGATCTCATAAAAACGTAAGAACATAAGAGGAAGATCAGGCCGCAGCCGATCTAATCCAGCATCCCATCTCACACAGTGGACAGAGAAAAATTCTCCACACAGCACTACGACCAGGGGTTACGCCAGTGATGGTGAACCTTTTGAGCTCAGTGTGTCAAAATTAGCAAGAAAACCTAGCTTAACTTGGGTGCTGTGTCACATCTAGAAATATCCATAATTTTGTGATATTTGTAGCTCTAGTTAAAAAAAGTTATATTTTTGATATATATATTTTATTAAAAGCAAAAACAAATAATTCTTTACATTTGCTAAATCTTCAATTGAAAGTTGGTATTTCATACACTTCAAGAACAAGCAAGCACTACACGCCCAGGTGCCAGGGTGACCATGTGTGTCACCCAAAAGGGCTTGGCGTGTCACCTGTGACACGCATGTCATAGGTTGGCCATCACCGGGTTACGCTATGGAGCCGATGGTGGCAAAAGTTAGCACTGATAAGAGGTGTGTATTTTTTACTCAGGAATTCATTTTCTATGGAAATTATTACCAGAGGAAGTGGCTTTAGATGTCTTTAAGAAAGGGTTGGGCACATTCATGGAGGCCAGGTGCATCAATGGCTACTAGCATGGGTGCTGAAGTACCACTTTAGGGTTGAAGAGAGAGGTAGCATTCCTCCAAAGGCCATTTGCAGGGCTCCTTTTATGTTTTTATATTTTTGTGTTTCTGTAAGAAAATGTGTTGTTATGTGTAGAGAATGGAGACTGCTGGTTATTAGAATTTGTTTCTTGCTCTCTATTGTACTTGGATTTGTGTATACTTTCAGTTTTTGCTTTACTCCCCCCCCTTTTTTTATATGTTCATATGGTTAATGAGTAAAATTTGATTGACTAATTGATTGTAAAAGACATGGGGGAGATTTAGTCAATGGCACGATTCTCACTTCCTGTTGAAACAGGAAAGTGCAAGACCACATACTAGAAAAGAAGAAAGAGCCCCCTCCCCTTGCTGGGCTGATCTGTCTTCATTGGGATGGAGCGAGGCCTTATTTAGATGACCAAAATGACCACCTTGTGACACCAGTAGGACTGGTTCTATAGATCTACAGGTGTTCCAGGACTTGCTACATTGGAACAGGGTACACCTCCCTTTTCCAGTCTGGAGAACCAAAATGACCACCTGTATTGTGATTCCAGTAGGGCTGCTTCTATAGATCTACAGGCGTTCCAGAACTTGCTACATTGGAACAGCGTACACCTCCCTGTTCCAGTCTAGAGGACCAAAATGACCCCCTGTATTGTGACACCAGTAGGCCTGTTTCTATAGATCTACAGGCGTTCCAGGACTTGCTACATTGAAACGGTGTACACCTCCCTGTTCCTGTCTAACAGAGAAGTATCTCAGTAGCACACCAAACTGTCACCAAAATGGATCCCCGGGGGAACCAAGGCTGGGAACTTCAGTTCCTAGTGCTTGGTGAACCCAGGAGTGGCTCCAGAGATGGAACAGACTCTGGAGCCATGGAGGGGCACTCTCTCCTGGGACAGCCTTCCAAATGCAGAAGGGAAATCATAGGGAAATGCAGGAAGCTAGACTGGACCATTATTGAGGCAATTATTTCTCAGCCATGTTATTTCAAAGGCTTCTGAATAATTTTACTTGAGTAAATAGTCATCTGAACACTGTAGGTAGATTTGAGATTTCAGTGTAGACTTGGCAACTTAATAATAATCACGGTATCCCTCACAGTAACGGATTCCTCCAAGTTGGCTTTCAGAATGAGGCTGTCTGGCTACCTTTTAAAAATGTTTTAGTAAGTTATTTTACATATCATTTCAAAGTTTGGTAGGACTTCCTCCTAGCTGGGTATTCCTAGAAACAGCACGACTGAGATTTCATTTCAATTTTGGATTGTTATTGGATGCTGTACGCCGCCTTGAGTCCCTGTTTGGGAGAAAGGTGGGATATAAATTGAATAAATAAATAAACAAATTTCAGTGGGGTTTATTTTCTCTCCTTCATAAGGAATAAAGGGGGGAGGCGGCTGCTGCAGAGTTTTGCTGCAAACGTCATGCTTTTTTGTATGAAGTATAATGAAGAGAGCATCGTCTACATTGTACCATGTTGTCTTTATGCTTAGAATTAAAGGACAAAAGCCACACGTGACCTCATAATATTGTGATCCGGTGAACAGTGTTTGATTGCCCTAGTGGCTTGCTGAATTTTTAATTGTATTTTTAAGATTACAGACTGTAAATTTCAGATTTTAATTGTTGTGTTGCACTAAGAGTGTACTCCACCATAATGTAGGATAGTAAATTTGATTTGGTTATGTTCTGTCTTAAGTGAAAGGTAAGTAGGTAGATGTGTTCATTGAAATACAATGGCAATTTCAAGCATCAGCCTTGTTGTTGTTAAGAACATCTCCAACTTATAGTAGTTAGCAAATCCTTCACAGCACTGTTAGTCAGTTCTGAATATTGGCATTGTGGCAAACTTAAATTCACATGTGTTGCTCTGATCTTAAAAGGCTATGGAATTGCATCACCCTTTCAATCCGCTTTTCCTTATACAGTTGTCAAAATGAAACTGTAACATGTATATATGTGTCAGATTTTTTATGTAGATGAGCCTTCACAACATTGGGTTCCCAGATATCTGGGAGTTATGGGTTCCAGCTTTACAGCCAAGAAGAGTAAGAGCTGGCTTTTCTACCCCACTTTTCTCACTCATTTAAGGGGACTCAAAGTGGCTGACAAACCTTCTGTTCTTCTCCCCACAGCAGACATGCTGTAAGGTAGGTGGGGCTGTGAGAGCTCAGAAGAGAGCTGTGACTAGCCCAAGGTCACCCAGTTGGCTTCATGGAGCAGTGCAGAATCAAGCCTGGTGTTCCCAGATTACAGTCTGGCTCCCTAACCACTAGACCAAACTGGCTCAGCCTGAAACATCTGACTCTCTAGATGTAGGTTGAGGGATCTGAACTAGTCTAATGCCAGATGTGATTACACACTGTTAAAGAGTCATCTTCTGGGTGACTTTCATTCTTATCTGGCAGACACAAATCCTCAACATGCAGCTTCTTGGCTCTTGAAGCTGGGAAAGGTCAGCGCAGTGATGGATGGAATTTCTTAGCACCAGAGTTGTCTCTGTTTTTCAAACTGCACCAAACTTCTGGTTGATGGGGAAACTACATAATCAACAGGTGAGAGTTTTCCACACCAAGGGGAGAGTACCAGTCGCATAGCCTGCTCCTTGCTAGGGGCATTTTACCAATCACAGAGAGTGAAAGGTTAGCAGAGCAATGACCAGTCAGTTGTCAGGGTAGGCGTACCCTAATGTTGAACTAAGTGCTGGTTGCAGTGTGGCAAAATTAGGTAGCTTCCACATTTCTGGGTGGAAGGCACTTCTATTGTGTGTATGATGATTGGGATGCCTTTTCCTAAAGGAACGACTCGAAAAAGCCATGTCTGACCACACCCACAGTGCAATTTGAACAGTAGCAATTATCCATGACCCCCAGACAAAAAGAGTTCTTCCACACCAACTGCTACTTAATTTCATTTTAATTTGAAATGCCTGGAGGCGAACGTATAACCTTTTGTGTATAGAACATGCAAATGTGTTTGGTTACAAATGTCTGTTTTGCTTAATTAAAACCTCCCATTTGTTTGAGGGGGAAAGTTGGTATATGCAGGAGAAGGAAAGAAATATGCCATTACACTGCTCCTGGCATGCCTCAAGGAATATATTTAATGAAACTGTTAAAGGATCTTAAGTCAAAAAGGATCGTCTGTTGCCTGTCGGCTTGATAGATTGTCTGTCCCTCTAGTGACTGGGCTTGGATAATTCCTGTTAAATTCTTCAGCAGCAAATGTAACTGCATTCTGCATTGTTTTAGTGTGCAGCTGAAAGCGTCTAGAAAGCAATTGTTGTTGTGTACCACTGAGTCTTGGCTGACGTCCACTTGACTCCATGGTCATCCCTATGCAGTTTTCTTGATAGAGATACAGAAGTGGTTTGCCATTGCATACTTTGGAGGAGGGACTAGAGATTGAACCAGCAACCCTCATGCTTTCAGGCAGTTTGTGTCTAGTAGTTAGGGAGCTGGGCTCTTAGCTGGGAATACCGGGTTAGATTCCAGCTGGGTGACCTTGGGCTAGTCACAGCATTCTTTTGAGATCTCACAGCCCCACCTACCTCACAGGGTGTTCTGTTGTGGGGAGAAGAACAGAAGGTTTGTCAGTCACCTTGAGTCCCCTTAAATGGGTGGGAAAAGCAGGGTAGAAAAGACAACTCTTCTTCTTCACTGAATTACAGCCATTCCTGTGGAAAGCAATACCTACTGGATATTTGACCTGTTGAGAGGAAACTGACTATAGGTTGCTGTCATTGGATGTGTCTAAACAGGAGGCATCCATCATGGGTTAACCTGTGAGTAGTTGGTTGCCCCTTAATCAAGCACAATAAACGTACACATATGCATTAGACATAAGAAATAAGGGTGGTCTAGATATATGGATTCTGGAAAGATGCTTCCAACCATCATCCAACCATAGATGAATGCTATTTAGTAGGCTTAAAGCAGGTAAGATGAGCCCTTTTCCTTCTGTGTTGCTGAAAATGCTATGCTCTGAAGCTAGTGTTTGCAATAGGGAAGAAATCCTTCTTTCCTTTCCTAAAACTAGGAGCCTAAAAATCACAGCATGGGAGGAAAGGGTAAATTTTCCCTTGCATATCTGCTGTGATCTATTATTGATTTACTTACTATTCATTATTCAGATTTATACCCCATTCTACCACCTGCTATCCTCAGGGTGGCTTAAAGATAAAACAATAAAAACAAATTTATGATATAATCAAAGTTTTAAACAGTGCAAAAGTAGTTTTTCAATTAAATCAGTCAGCGTCAGGAAGATGCTAGGGTACCTACCTACCTTACGTCAGGTGGGAATTTCTTCCAAAAAATCTGGGACTGCAATGAGCAAAGCCTGTACAGTCGGGGCCCTGTATCCACTGATCCAATAACCACAGTTTCAGTTTCCCACAGTGACTGGATCCGCCTCATCCCCACCCCACGCTTAGTCATTAAGCCTACCTTAAATTCTTCCAAGGACTGGAACAGGCAGGCAGTGGCCCGAAATGTTACGTGATTTCCCATAATTCCTCTGAAATCCCACAGGATTTCACTGGAATTATAGGGAATAGAGTGCATTTCCCAGCATCTGTAATTATCCACGGTTTTACATTATCCACGGTAGGGCCTGGAACATATCCCCTGCGGATACGGTGGCCCAACTGCATTGTAACTATCAGAGCCACTGCAGTTGGCCTCAGACTAAAGAAACATAAGGACACGAAAATCTACATAGTTCAGCAAGATGCTAGTTTAGGTGATAAGAAGCAAACCACAGCATTAAAAGCACAATCTAATATATACGTTAACACTGGGCTCTTTCAGAGTTAATTCTTGCCAACAGATATATAAATATTCCCAGGTACTCCCACCTATTTTCTCATAGAGCAACCTTGGAACTGTCACAGGCCCTAATTAAAAATAACTTCCACTCTCATCTACTTGGTGCAAAGCAAAGGCTGGACCCAGGATACATGCCAACAGTGACAGCTTAGTCCTTAGCACCTGATAAGACGGTCAAGCAGTTGCCATCCTTAGATCAGGTGTCATGCCTAGGCAAGATTGTCAGCAAGCCATCACCAGAGGTCTTTGATTACAGTGTGGTTTATTCTGGGTAAGGAGCTGTGTCAGCTATTGAGGCTTGAAGCCATTTAGGACTGTAAGGGTAAATACCAGCATCTCACATTGCGTCTGGTATTCAGTTGTCTGCTAGTTGCTCCTGTAAGTGCAGCTGCAGCTGCCCAGATGTTGCCTAATTGTAAACTACAGGCCAAAGTGCAGATTGTCCCCTGGCTTCATCTACTGCAAATGGCTCTGTCTATAGTGCTGATGGGACCAGATCAGCGGGGCATGGGGTCTCTGCGATATGCATTAGCATGTGGATATTGAGGCCCAACATCCTGATTAAGAGGATCCTTAATCTGGATCTAAGGTCAGGGCAGAAAGGGACACTTAGAAAAGCAACTAAAGTGCTTTGAACGGCAAGGCCTGAGTAACAGAAAGCCACTGAAGGATCTACTAAAATGACTGTGCTTTCACAAAGAAGAAGAAGAGTTGGCTTTTCTATCCCGCTTTTCTCACCCATTTAAGGGGACTCAAAGCGGCTGACAAAGCTTCTGTTCTTCTCTCCACAACAGACACCCTGTGAGGTAGGTGGGGCTGTGAGAGCTCAGAAGAGAGCTGTGGCTAGCCCAAGGTCACCCAGCTGGCTTCATGGGGGAGGTCGGAATCGAACCCGGTACTCCCAGATAAGAGTCTGGCTCCCTAACCACTAGACCAAACTGGCTCAAGAACCTTTGTGATCTTCTGAATGCTATCTGATCGACCAATGTGAGAAGGAAGTGGTTGTCCAGAATGTGTCTTTGGTAGTATCCAGCTTTCTTGTGAATTCATTTTTACGCCTACGGCCTACTGTTTGCAGTGCCACATTCAAGGAGCAATTTGGCCATTTGAGAAGAGGGCAACCCGTGTTGGTCCTGTGAGATTGCACTGGTTGAAATAATTGACTCTGTATCACCATGCCAAGAAAAGAAAAATAAGTCTTTAGTTGGCTCAGCCTGACTCCTTTCATACTACCTAAATTATATTATTTCTTGTTCAGTGTTAGTAATTGGCAAGGACAATTTCTTAAATTTGTATTCATCAGGCTGAATCTATTTGGAATAGCTTGGAGAATTGGAGGAGGGGCTGGACAGAGAGTTTGCATTAGTTCTAGATGGATGGTTGTTGTCGTTTCCTTGGCCCTTAGCCTGAAATCCAAGGGATTGTTTCACCAGGTCTTCTCCTCTTCTCTGCCAGAATGACCTTCGGTTCTGTGATTTTTGAATTAACAGTCCATTTCTGTTGTGGGTGCAGCCTTGCCAAGTACAGTGCCTAAAAGGCATATTTCTTTGCCAGAATTTTAATGATCAGCCGAGATTAGAATCGGAAGAGGTGCTGTATTTTTTTTTTTTTTTTTGCAAAACAAGGTTAATAAATTATTTGCATAAATGTATTGCACAGAACAAACCCACCTGTGCCTTTGTATGTCCTATGTGTGAGATGTTGTTGACCCTGTGGGCCATGTGGGCTTTTCTTCTGAACACTTCCAGATCTGAATGCCAAGCTTGTGAAAGTGGCTGTCCAAGCCATGGGGTGCAAGTGAAGTCATTTATCTGCCTTGTTCACATACATAGTGTCTCGACCCAATTATATCTCTGTATGTTGAAATCCATTCTTCGCTGTATTGGTGCAATGTTATTCCTAGGTGTCAGAATTTGTTAAAATATCTATGCCTATCCCTGCACTTGCTTAGCTGGTGTTGAAGAAGAAGAAGAAGAAGAAGAAGAAGAAGAAGAAGAAGAAGAAGAAGAAGAAGAAGAAGAAGAAGAAGAAGAGAGTTGGTTTTTCTACCTCGCTTTTCTCACTGATTTAAGGGGACTCAAAGCAGCTGACAAAGCTTTTCTATTCTTTTCCTCACAACAATAACCCTGTGAGGTAGGTGGGGCTGTGAGAGCTCAGGATAGCTGTAAGTAGACAAGGTCACCCAGCTGGCTTCATGGGGGAGGGCGAAATAGAACCCAGTATTCCCAGATAAGAGTCCGGCTCCCTAACCACTAGACCAAACTGGCTCACAAGTCCATCTGGACTTGGGCCGCCTTGTTCTGTGACAGGCCCTTTGCTGTTCTGAAGCCCTCACAAGGGCTCGAGCTGTAGATGAACCCATTTGGTGGTAAAATCTGAAGCACCACCAAAATGGGTCCCCCTGTTAAACCAGCCTATTGAGGCCGGGATACCTTTTAACGTAGGTGTACTGGTATCCTGGTTGAGATAGCCATTTTGGCTGTCTATACTAGGCTATGCTGCATCCTAGTGTGGATGCAGTGTGCTAGCAGGGGGGCATGGTCTCTCTTTTCGTCTCCAGAAGTCCAGCTGTGGAGTAGGGCCTCATAATTAGGAGTGTGCATGAATGCAATTTTTGACATTTGATTTGATTCAAATCAAATATTTGAATATCCAAACTCGTACAAATGAAGAAAAACAAATGTCTGGACATCCGAACTGATTCGAACACATTCGTATCTATTCGTTCGAATATTCGATACATACCCAGTGATACAAATCTTGTACGCATCCGTACGCATCTACACATCCTGTTTTCATCCCGTACATATCCATATGGATGTGTACAGATACACACAAGATGCGTCTATACACATACGAATGTCGAAATTATTCGTACAGATAACTCAAAATATTCGTATTCTTACAAATACTAAAAATCTAATCTCTGGACATTCAGTTCATATTTGAGTGTTTGAATTCATTCAAATTCAGATGAATAACAAATAATTTGAATATTTATCCACATCCCCCATCAAACTCCCCTCATCCTTTCTCAGGATTGGCCATGTTGAAGAATGGTGACTGTTGTATTCACAAACATCTAGGAACAGCAGATGGAGAAGGCGGCCATTTCTGTTATCCTTAGACAAGTTACATGTTGCTATGTTTTAGCTTTTGAGTTTTTGTCTAAGAGAAGGCCAGTTTAAAACCTGGTGTTGGTCTCATCTGGCAGACAAGGTGGATGAAATACATACTTAAATCCAGATTACTGGATGGAGCTTTGAAGGACACGGCTGTTCTCCATAGCTTGACCAGTTTGGACAGAGATGACTTGGTCACAGTTATCCGTGCTCTGATAACCTCTAGAGTGGACATGGGGCTGTCCTTGAAGATGGTTCAGAAGCTGCAGCTAGTGCAAAATGCAGCTGCTAGGTTGCTGACTGGGACAGCTAGCCAGATGCATACCACACCAGTCTTAAGAGAGTTGCACTGGCTGCCAATTTGCTACCAAGCCCAATTCAAGGCCCTAAATGACTTGGGACCCAAATATCTAAAGGAATGTCTACTCCCACATCGACCTGCCCGTGCCTTAAGATCTGGAGGCGAGGCCCTCCTGGCTGTGTCACCACCCTCAACAGCAAAGGGGGTGGGCACCCGGGAGAGGGCCTTCTCAGTGATGGCCCCTAGGCTGTGGAATAGTCTCCCCCTTGAGGTGTGTCTACTTCACTGTACATGTTTAGGAAGGCAGCGAAGATGCACCTTCCCACTTGCAAACACTGTTTTAATATGTACTGTTATTGTTTTAATATGTTGATTTTAAATGTTGTTACCTGCCCTGAGACCTTTAGGTATAGGGATGGATGGATGGATGGACGGATGGATGGATGGATGGATGGACAGAAAGACAGACAGCTGGCATTTAGCCATTTACCAAAGTGGAAGTTTCTTTAAATTAGCACACAATTTTTTTGGTTCAAGTCTAATACTTCTGATGAAGTGGCAAACATTCCCCTGCTTCGCTGAATAAAGTAAAAACAGTGTGGTTTTTAAAATCTTGCCACTGCTTAGCAAAATGTTTCAGGGCAGACTAGCTTACCAGCACGTACATCAGCAATTTTTCATCCTCTGTTCAACAGCTCTTAAGGAGCTTCTTAAAGACCAGGAGACAGAAAAGAAATTAAAACTCTTGAATATTGTAATCAACCTAGATTGTGAACATTCACAACTGGCCTTTTTTCCCCTCTTACTGTATTTATATATGATAAGTGCATATGAATCATGGCGTAATGTTAATGTCCTCCTTTAACCAGTATTAGTCATAAGGGGTTTAAATGTCTTTTAAGGATTTTTTTCCCCTCTCGGCTTTTGAGTTTCTGATTGAACTTAAGGAAATAAAGCTGCCATTAAACTAAACGTCCAGTTCTGAAAGAAATCCTTACAGCTGTGGTAGGCTTAAAAGAGAGTGTTGTGTAAATATATGATCAAATTTTATTATGCATTGTACTCTGGATGTTGTGTGTCATGTACAGTTAGATTTAAAATCTCAGCATGGAAAATAGCAAACTATATGTTTTCCTTCTATTTTGTGGCTTTTTTGTCTACAATGTACATTCTAGGGGTGTGCAGAAATGCAGATTTCAGGATTCTCAAATAGAATATCTGAAAATTCTATTCGATTCAAACCTTTAAAATTCGAATTTAACCAAATTCAATTTGAATTAAGCAAATTCAGATCTGTTCGTTTGAATTTTCGATTCAAATTTGCACTTACGAATGTCGATAACATTCACGTGTGCCCATGCACATCGTTATACATCCATACACATCTGTACATGTTCGTATGCACCCTGTAGTTATCCCGTATGCAACCCGTTTTAATCCTGTACAGATGCATACAAATGCGTATGGATGCGTATCTGCAAGTCTGCATCATGTATGAACCTGTACAGATATGAATGTCCAGATAATTCCAACGAATAGATTTGAAATTAGTTCGAATCTTTAAATTTGAATTTATGGACATTCAATTCAAATTTGAATGTCAAAATTCAGACAAATTTGATTGAATTTTAGATACCTTCGAATATCTGTGCACTTCCCTAGTACATGCTGATAGATTTTTGGGTATAAATAACATTTTTGTGTGCCTATTTTAAACATCCTTCATTTACACCAGTTCTGTGACTGGCTGTATGTTGGCCAAGAATCTGGGTGGCATTCTAGCAAGTTGCTCCAGAAGGTATTCGGTTCTGTCTGTATTATAGACACTTTCGATTGTGTGGTTTCGCTTTGCACAATTTCTGACTATCGGACTTAGGAGGCTTAGGCCATGTACTGGGCTGGAAGGTTACCCTGTCCACACCACAGGCTGGAAATGGAGCAACGCATAGCTGTCTTTCACCCCAGTCACGGACTTGTTGCATTTAAGAATGAATTTGTTGCTCCATGTGGATGGCGGAATGGCCAAAGTCTGTAAGGCATTCCGAATGGAATGAAGATATTAGTTGTACAAAACATATTATTCAGTAGTAACATAGTGCCATCAGTCTGTGTGGCTTTTTAAAGAGTATAGGTTGAACCCTGTCTCCCAGACATCACAATTTAAAATCTGATAGAGAAATACTCAGCTGGGCCCCTTCTGTACTAACTGATGATCTGGATTAAGGACTCTCTTAATCTGGATCACAGGCCTTCTCATCCACATATTAATATGCATCAAGGAACCCTAGGCCCCGCTAGCCTGCCTGCACCTGCTTGGACAAAGCCAGATCCAGATTAAGGAGGTTGTTAATCCAGGTCTCTCATGGGCCTGTTTAATCTGGTTCACAAGAGGACCAAGGGCCTTATTCTGAAACACAAGACGCATGCAGACAGCACACCTCCATGTTCTGGAGCTACTTGGAGATGCTTTTCAGCGGTGTGCCCTAGCAGGTGGTCCATGCCTTCACGCAATCCAGATCAGTGGGCCCATTAATTCAAGACCCACTGATCAGGATTTAGGGAAGGTAAGGGCAGAAAAGGCCATGATCTTGTGTTGTTAGGAAGAAGATACAAAAATAGGTTGTTCTCTCAAAGGAGTTCGGGGGGGAAAACCCTTCAAATGTCCTTTGAGTCTCAGTGTTAAGAACTCTAATTTCTTTCCCTTTCCACCTTTCGGCTGTAAGATTTGTTCACAGTAACAAGTTTATCTTACAAGGGCATTATTAAAGTAATTGAGATAATACAAGTGAAAGTACTTTGAACGCTTTGAAGCTGTAACCGGGATGCTAAGTAGCTATTCGGCATGTACGGTGGTCACCTATAGCGTCAGGGCTGCTCTTCTTCCCCTGACTGCTGTCCCTGGCTGTAGAAGGAATATCACCTGCAAGGCAGTCCCAAGGTGCCCAGGATGATTAAAACCTCATTGAAATAGCACTTTTAAAAAAGATAAAACCTTTCCTGTCATCCTGGGAGAATGTGGAGATGATTTCCATTTTTCCAAATGCATTTGGAGAGCGCAGAAACTCTCAAAGCCGCACTTAAGGTAAAAGCGACGTTTTGCTAATGGCGGGTCAATTTTGATTTAGGATTGTAATTTGGCAAGGGGAGGGAAAAAAAAACCCACCTGTCTCCAGTCTGAAGGATAGCAATTTCATGTGCTCTCCTAATACTCCCAGAATTGCCTTGCATATAACTAAAAGCTTTTTACTCTTGAAAATACGGAACTGAGGAGGACAGATCATAATACTTCAATGGCCTATAATGGCCTTCTGGAAACTTCTCTTTCGCTGGGAACATTTGTCTTCATGCAGTAGAGGGAAGAAATGAATCTTTTAAAGTGAGATGAGCATTACTTCAGGATCAGATCTGTGTTCCAGAACAGTACAAAATAATTACGGATGCCTAGCTATTGGTGGAAAACAGCGAGTGTGTTAGAGGCCATGGTGGTTCCTCATTCCTTTTACCCCCGTGGATCGCCTTCTGCTGCAATCAACATCAAGAACGTTTCTTTCTGTCTCCGCACTAACCTGGTTTCGTAAGGGAGGTGTTCCAGCCCCTTAAGCATTCTGGTTGCCCTTTCCTGCACCTTTTCCACAATATCCTTCTTGAGGTGTGGTGACCAGAACTGTACACAATATTCCAAACGTGGCCTCAACATAGATTTATAGAGAAGCAAAATGACACTTGCTGACTTGTGTTCTATTACTTTCCTAATTTTTCGTAGCATTGAATTAGCTTTTTTTGCCGCTGCTGCACACTGGGTTGACACCTTCATTGAACTGTCCACTAGAACCCCGAGATCCCTTTCCTGTTGTGTTGCATCTGTTTGCTCAGCCCCCATCAGTTTATACACATAATTAGGATCTTTGCCCCGATGTGCATTACTTTGCAGTTATTAAGATTAAAGCACATTTACCTCTTGGTTGCCCGCTCCCACAGTGCAGACTACGGAAGGCAGGTCCCTATTCTAGGACATAATCTTTAATAATGCCCAGTGTAGAATGGGGATTTCAGGCCTCCCCAGAACGCGGCGGACCCACAGCAGCCCTTCCTAGCCACAGGCTGATTGGGCTTAATCACCCTCCTCTGAGACATCGTTGGACTGGTGCCGCATTCCAGACACCAGAGCAAGAACATGTTTCCTCTGAAGTGGTGCCGCTAGAGTAGGATTTTCTGCTTTTGTCCCAGCATACCTTTCTGGGTAATCGGGGCAGGAATGGGGTGTGGCTGAGGCACCATTGAATACAGCTTGAATGCAGCATTTGGGCAAGCATAAGATCTTCAATTGTAAATTGTTTTATTCTAATTCAACGGTTCTCAACCTGTGGGTCGCGACCCCTTTGGGGGTCAAACTACCCTTTCAGAGGGGTCGCGACGAGTCTCCCGCCTTCCCGCCCCATCCTCACCTGAGCTCTCCCGCCCCATGGGGGGTCTCCACAACATGAGGAACTGCATTAAGGGGTTATTTGTTTTTTTAAAAAACTATTTAAAAATAATTTTTAGTAATGTTCATAAACACATCGTACAAAAATAACAGCACAAATACAAACAAAGCTGTGAGTGTACAAGCGTCTATGCATCCCTCCACCAATAGACAACCTCTTTTGAATCTTCTCACGTTCTTCTGCTTTAGTTAGACCAAAGAAATAGTCATGTTATTTCCTCTCTCAGGAATTCTGGTTTGTGGGGTCTTATGTAATACAATAAGTCTTTCCAACTGTCCTCCGCCCTGGAGTGCAGTTTCAAGGCTTCAGGTTTAAATCTTATTTCCTGTATTTTTTCAAATCTATATTGTTCCATTAAATATTTATACCTTTTTTTTTTAATGACCATTTTCTACTATCCTTCCATCCCAGTACAACTGTAGATTGTACAGCATATATCATTTGGTCAAATAAATATGAAAACTATTGTTATTAAGAGTTTCACTATATAACATTGTAACAACAGTTGTACAGCCACTGAAGAAGGCTTCGTGCCCATAAACATCGGGTTCGAATACAACTATACAGAATATATTGGTTCTAGGGGTGTTCATGAATGCAATTTTTTTGGATTAGATTTAAATAGAATATCCAAAAATTCATTTGATTTGAATCTTTAAAGTTCGAATTAAACCAAATTCAATTCAAATTAAACAAATTTGAATCTATTCTATGTTCTTATGTAAGTTGAAGTTCAGCGTAGATGGTAGTACAGTTTTTGTTGAACTTCAGAGAAGCCTTGCTGGATCAGGCCACAGCCCATCTAGTCCAGCATCCCGTCACACACAGTGGCCCACCAAATGCTCATGGGCATCTCAAACAGAGACAAGGACAAACCTTTACCTGCTCTCAAATCCCAGCAAATGGCCTTAGAAGCGTCCTGCTTCCCCCCGCCCCAGCCTGAAAGATGCACTTAGGCATTCATTCTAGTAGCCATTGATCCATCCATCATCCATAAATTCATCTAACCCTTCCTTAACTCTTCCGGCAGCAAATTCCATAAACGGATGACCCTCTGGGTGAAGAAATACTTCCCCTTGTCTGATCCGACTCCTACCCATCAGCTTCATAGAGTGGCCCCTGGTTCTAGCGTTGTGTGATAGAGAAATGTTCTATACCATGCATAATTTACCATATTATACCATGCATAATTTTATATACTTCAAGGAGTTTGTCAAGGAGATGTTGCACACCAGTAGGTCCACCTTACAAGGACTTAAAGAGTTTTGTTCTTACAATATTAAGGACAAGGTTTAAGAATATATTTCTTTAATGTATTTTATACGAAGCACTTTTTCATTTGGCCTCCACCTTTGGAGTGTTATTAATGATTAAATTGTGTTTATCATCTTGCTATCCAAATCCTGTGGACTCTCTTGCCTGTCCTGCCCTACAGATGTCCTGAGTGACTCCAGCTGTCCCATTTTGATTCAGCCTAAGACTTCATCCTTTAGGAAGATGCTTCAAGCCGTAGATCTCTAAAATCCCAGTTCGTGATAGGAAGTCTTTTGAGGCCTTATATTTAAACCCTAGGAAGTCAGCCAAGGGGATGATAGGCTGTGATTCTCTTTGCTTCCCTTGGTTTGTCAGTTAGCGTAGTTCAGTTTTTGCCCTTTAAAAAATTTGAGCTCAAATATTTATTTTGAAGAGGCTCTAAATAATAACTTTCCCCTAGTCTCTACGTAGCTAATGATGGCTTTGCAGTAGAGAACCGGCATGCCTTTCTACTCGCTTGCTTTGGGCTGGGCTTAGCTTTTGAAAGAACAAATTGGTTTCACGGCAGGATACTTGGGGATATGAAGAAAAGGTCTGACTTTATAGACTTCCCAGTTTAAATCCCCCATTTAAATCACTCTGTTTTGAGAACCAGTGTGATTTAGCAGTTAAAGTGTTGAACAAAAATGCTGGAGAACTAAGTTCAAATTGCCCCCTAGCTATAACGCTGTAAAGCAGGGCTTTATAGAAAAGTTTGCTATCAGATACAAATGACAGCTTCATGGATGTGCAAAAAGACAGTTTATTTTTTAAATTATCTAAAGAATCCTTACGTAGCTCTGCCCAAAGTCACTTTAGTTTTGTGGTTAGAGCACTGGACTCATATCTCACAATCACGGGTTTGATTCTGCACTCCTCCATGAAGTCAGCTGGGTGACCCTGGGCTAGTCCTGGCTCTCTTTGTGAGCTCTCACAGCCTCGCCTATTTCACAGGGTGTCTGTGGTGGGGAGAAGAACAGAAGGTTTGTCAGCTGCTTTGAGCCTCCTTAGATGGGTGAGAAAAGTGAGGTAGAAAAGCCAACTCCTCTTCCTTGCCTCTTCCCCCTCCCTGTAGCATATGACTCTAGATCACGAGAAGTAATGATTCCTCTTGAGAAGTAATGATCACAAGAAGTAATGATTCCTCTACCTTGGTCAGACCTCATCTAGAGTACTGTGTCCAGTTCTGGGCACCCCAGTTCAAAAAAGACATTGACAATTAGAGCAAGTCCAAAGAAGGACTACCAGAATGGTTAGTGGTCTGGAAAGATGTCCTATGAGGAAAGGCTGAAGGTTCTAGGAACGTTTAGCCTGCAGAAGAGAAGACAAGAGGAGACATGATAGTGGTCTTCAAGTATCTGAAGGGCTGTCACAGTGCAGAGGGATTGTCCCTATTCTCACTTGCACAAAATGGGAGGACTAGAAACAGTGGGATGAAACTTCAAGGGAGTCAGTGCAGATTAGATATTAGGAAAGACTTCCAGACAATCAGTCAGTGAAATAGGTTGCCACAGGAGGTAGTGAGTTCTCCTTCACTGGAGGTATTCAAGCAGAGGCTGGACCTACATCTGTCTGGGATGGTTTAGGAAATCCCTGCATTTGCTAGGGGGTTGGACTTGATGACCTTAGATGTTCCTTCCAACTCTATGATGCTAAGTTTGATTTGCTTTCCAGTGTCCTATGTATATATAATCCCATAAGTCACAAAATAGGCACACCAGTGTTCCTTCCCATGTGTGTACCAAACCTGGCAAAATGTGCTTTACTGCTACTTACAGAGTTGGTTGAAAAAGATCCTTGTTTTGGAATCATTTGTGTTACAAAAAGCCTCCATGATTCTAAGGCCCAACAATTTTTGCTTGCTGTTGCTTTCTGGTGCTAGGTAATACCAGCAGTATCACAGAAAGTACTTTTTTTTTTCTTTTAAAGAAGCAACTTAATGAATTTTCTTCCCAGCGGGGGGAGTGTTTATGCAGATTCCTTTGCTGTCAGTAGCTTTCACTGCTATTGTGAGTGTCCGTTCTATTCTTACAACTGGCAGAAAAATGGACAGGCGTTGCGCCTGCACATAATGCCTTTTGATTAAAATCTCTTACTAGTGTCAGACACATATATGCACGCACGCCACACAGGAACACAGCATTCTTGTGTCTTTGATATGAGAATAGAGCAGCTTCATAGATTCTGCATTTTAAATGTTCTAAATTTTGTGTTGGAAAAATTGCAAATCCTTCTTTATGGCTTTGCTTAATGAAACCCATTGGATGTGTAGCCATTGAATGCGATTTGCCTTGTTCTTTTTTTTTTACTCCATTGGGCTTCTGTTTTTCCTGTGGGCTCTTTTCCTTGCTACATTATTTTCCTGTATGTTCCACAGAACACTTATTTGTTTAAAACGTTTCTTCTCTGCCTTTGCGCTTTGCTTGAAATGCGCTGCAAGCGTAATTTTGTAGCAAAATAAAATCCAGCCATTTGCAAGGAGCTGGGAAGAGACCGGCTGATGTATTCAGAAAACAAGCATTGTCACCAGCACATTCAAAGCAAATGATCACAGCAATTATATGGAACTCTCTTGCACCATAGTGTATGAGTGGCTACTAGAATGAATGTCTAGGGGACCTGATTGAAGTATATAAAATTATGCATGGTATAGAAAAGGTGGATAGAGAAAATTTCTTTTCTCTATCACACAATGCTAGAACCAGGGGGCATCTATGAAGCTGATGGGTAGGAGAGTCAGGTCTGACAGGGGAAGGTCATCAGCTTATGGAATGTGGTGCCGGAAGAGGTGGTGACAGCTACCAGTCTAGATGGCTTTAAGGTAGGGTTAGACAAATTTATGGATGACAGATTTATCAATGGCTACTAGAACGAATGCCCAGGTGCATCTTTCAGGCTGGGGAGGGGGGAGGAACTGGGGTGATTCTAAGGCCATCTGCTGGGACTCGAGAGCAGGAGAAGGTTTGTCCTTGTCTCTGCTTGAGATACCCAGAAGCAATTGGTGGGCCACTGTGTGAGGCAAGATGCTGGATCAGAGGAGCCATGGCCTGGTCCAGCAGTGCTTCTCATGTTCTGTAACTCATGGTTGGACCTTTTTCAAGATTCTCTTTGTAAATTTGTTACCATTTCTATCACACTTTTATCTTCACAATGACCGTAGGAGGTCAGACTTAAAGGCAATGATCTTCCATGATTATGGTTTCAAACTCTAGCTAGACATGTACAGAGCAACAGAATGCCATGCTTGGCACATGATGTCTTTACCAAACACAGATCTCAGGTTACCGTATTCTCCATGGTCCCTGCCCATCGCATAGTGACATCATGTGGTCATACCCAGCACTGTGCTCTGCTAGCTCTGAAAATTGTTGGGAGAGCCATACAAGAAGTAGAGATTAACACATAAGAGGAGACCTGCTGGATTGGGCCACAGTATCTTGTCTCATATAGTAGCCCAACATTTGCTTCTGGACATCTCAAGCAGAAGGCAAAGGCAAAATCTTTACCTGTTCTTAAATCCCTGCAAATGGCCTTTAGAGGCATCCTGCCTGTCTCGCCAAACTGGAGGCAGCACTTAGGCATCCATTCTAGTAGCCATTGATAACCTGCCCTCCATTAATTTATCAAATCATTGCTTAAAGCTGTCCAAGCTAGGGATGTGTGCGAATATTCGAAGACATTCTAAATTCGATCAAATTTTTCTGAATTTTGACATTCAGATTCAAATTGAATGCCCATAAATTCAAATTTAAACATTTCAACGATTTTTGAATTTTTGAACCTATTCATTCGAATTATTCAGACACTTGTATTTGTAGGGGTCTGTACACAGTGCGTACTTGCATGTATGCATCTTTCTTGCATCCGTACGGATCTGTATGGGACAAAAACGGGTTGCATACGGGATAACTACAGGATGCATACAGACGTGTATGGACAGGTACTGATGCATACGGGATGTGTAACGGTGCGTACCTGCACATATGAATGTCGACATTTGTTACTTAAAAATTGGAACGAATAGGTTTGAATTTGCTTCATGCAAATGGAATTTGGGTAAATTTGAATTTTAAAGATTTGAATCGAATTGAATTTTAAGATATTTGAACTGAATCCCGAAAATTGCATCTGTGCACACTCCTAATCCAGGCTGGTTGCTGTCCCCACATCAGCTTAACTCAGTTCTCTTCTCTGAAGCCAAGTTTGCTAGGTGTTGCACAAAGCAAACTCTACTCTCAGTTTGGTCTAGTGCAGTGGTTCTAAACCTTCCTAATGCCGCGACCCCTTAATGGAGTTCCTCATTTTTTGGAGACCCCCAACCACAGGGGTGGGGCAGCTGGGAGGTGGGAGGGAAGGGCGATGGGAGACTCGTTGCGACCCCTCTGAAAGGGTAGTTCGACCCCCAAAGGGGTCCCGACCCCCAGGTTGAGAACCACTGGTCTAGTGGTTAAGGAGCCAGACTCTTATCTGGGAATAACGGGTTCAGTTCCGCCCTCCCCCATGAAGCCAGCTGGGTGACCTTGAGCTAGTCACAGCTCTTCTCTGAGCTCTAACAGCCCCATCTACCTCACAGGGTGTTCTTTTGTGGGGAGAAGAACAGAAGGTTTGTCAGCCACTTTGAGTCCCCTTCAATGGGTGAGAAAAGTGGGGTAGAAAAGCCAACTCTTCTTCTTCTCTCATTTGGGAAGAATGTGATTGATTCATAAGGCTTTTAACTCTACACGTTCCTAGTTAAAAAATGTTCCACGTCACTCAGGATTGTGCAGGAAGTATGCCCCTTGCGTTATTGTGCTATTTCAGCTTTTGTAAGCACTATATTGTATTTCATTTCTTTTACTATAATCTGTAACTCTCCCTCTTTGTGATAAAGGACAGGGTGGAAATGTGCTTCTCCTTTGCTTGTTTACTCACACATGCCTGAGGATGGTGCGATCTGCAGGTTCAAAATGTGTAATTACAGATCTGTACGCTTCTGATAACGTTAGACGCATGTGGGCAGAGTTTATCTCCAGGGAATGCTGATTAAGATGACTGCTGAGTCATTGATTTGGGAATACGTAGGTGTACTGTTGTGCTGATAATAGTGCTTGGCCGTCACTCCTGAAAGAGTGGACCACTGGAGGAGGGCTGGAGAATTTGTAAAACTGGGGCAAATGGTTCTCTACCAGCTATTCTGGAAGACTGCTAATGAAAGATTGCTGACAAGATCATAAAAGTCATGCTAAGATTTATTGCCAGTTAATTACTAGTAGGAGTTACTGTCCCTCTAGGCAGCAAGGTAAATTCCATAAGAAGCAGCAAGAATTTTATAAGAAGCGTCTGACAAGGAGAGTCTGAAAGAGATGTCAGGAAGACCAATTTCAGGGCCCGGGGTCCAAAGAGTTGCTTGATAGTCAGACTACCATTTGTAAAGTGTTGCCTTCAACAAGCAGTGCATCGCACAAGACAATATTTATATTGCACATTGAACAGCCTATGCCCAGTTTGTGGCTGGTGCCACTCGGTGTCTGAGCTACTGGTTTTTCTAATTCAGTGGCCAGAGACTCATTTGCTACTGATCTTTGCCCTCACTGGAAGCTTCTTCAGGAAGCTCTTGCTGCCTCTCCTGTGAGGCCTGTTCCCAAAAAACTGGCTGCTGGGTCTCCCAACTATGATGGGGAACCTATGACACACATGTCACAGGTGACGCACTAAGCCGGCACCTGGGCACGTTGTCACCATTTGCATCTGGCTTGAGGACTACAAGATACCGGGAGCACAGAGGCACTGTCTGTGCCTGGCATAGGAGGCATGATGAGTCAATGTCATTGCGCTGCCGGGTCACACACAGTACGTCTGTGCTCCTGGGAGCTAGAGGGCTGAAGGCCTGTGTGCGGCAGCGATGGCTTTATTCACAATTTTTCCCTCTACTTTTGTAAGACCTTATTCTCAGCATTAAATACTATTAAAACTAATACAAGAAACCGACTGAAGTTAGCTCTTGCTTTGTACAAAATACCAACCTTCAATTGAAGATTTAGTAAATGAAGTTCAGCAACAAAAAAGTTACAAATGTAAATAATTATTTGTTTCTGCTTTCAATAAATACATATATTAAAAATATAACTTTTTTTTTACTAGAGCTACAAATATCACAAAATTATGGATATTTCTAGATGTGACATGGCACCTGAGTTAAGCTGGGTTTTTGTTTTTGTTGTTAATTTTGACACACCAAGCTCAAAAGGTTCGCCATCACTGTGTTAGCTACTAACATAGGGTGTTTTTCCACCGCGCTCCTTTAATCCGGATCTAAGGAATGGGTACTTCCCTTAATCCGGATCTAGTGGAAACACTGGAGCATCCATTTGCAAATCTAGATTGACCCACAAGGGGTCTGCCTATCACCCCAGGTGTTTTGGGGGACAGGCAGTGCAATCTCCAAAGTCCCTCTGAAGTTGCCTTCGGAAGTTAGCAAAGGCTCTGGAGTCCCTCCGAAGGCAACTTCGAAGATTAGCAAAGGCTCTGAAGACAAACCCCTTTCGAGAGCAGTGCAAGAGTGGTGCATGTTAATTAGCTCCTTGTGAGCAGGGATGAGTCAGCCTCATTAATATGCACCTCTTTCCATGCCTAAAGGAGACAGTCCACTTTGTTCTCCCTTTGTTCTAGGAGGTTTGTCTTCTGAGCCTTGGCTAATCTCTGAAGTTGCCTTCGGAGGGACTTCCGAGCCTTTGCTAAACTCTGAAGGCTCTGAAGTCACTTCAAAGTCATTTTGAAGTGACTTCGAAGTCTGTGCAAAATAGCTCTGGAGTAAACTTCAAAGTGACTTCGGAGTGACTTTGAAGTGACTTCAGAGTGACTCCAGAGTCACTTTGAAGTTCACTCCAAAGATCAGCACACACTTCAAAGACGCTCCGGAGCTATTTTGCACAGACTTTGAAGTGACTTCAAAGCCTAGGTTTTGGGGCTCCCCCCCCATGGGTGCCCCCTTCCCCTAGCCTCCTCTAGACCCCATTGCCAAACTAACGTGGAAACAGGCTCCCTTTAATCCAGATTTTCTGGCTGAAGACCCCATTGTAGACCCCATTAATGGGGTCTACAGAAAATCCGGATTAAAGGCTGAGATGTACCCATATGATCCAGATTTCCCCAGTGGCAGTGGAAACAAATGTGTCCCAAAGGGGTGCCGTGGTGGAAATGGGGTCATCCGGCTCACACCCAAATGGGTCCTTAATGGGTGCAAAAATGGGTACTTTCTGCCAGTGGAAAAACACCCGTACTCTTCCTGCTCAATGGACTGGAAGCCATGTATGAAAGCTGCCCTGGTCCATAGCTGCTTTCCTGGCCCATGGAAGATTGGGGCAACCGGAAGGAGCTTCTGGACTTTCCAGGATGGTCTCGGACTGTGTGCTGCAACCTGTGAGCGGGTCTCCCCTGGAGCAGCTGGAACTGCTCTGCTAAGGTAAGTGCAAACTGGTCCTGCGTCTGGGGGAAGGACAAAGATGGCAGCACAGTGGATAAGTTGACAATGCTGACACTTAGGACCCTTGGCTGGAGATCAAGCAAGATGTCAAAAGTACGAGGCTATAAAAAATAATTTCCCCTTCTCCTTTCATGAGGTGGAGGACAGGATATAAATGCCGTAAAGGGATGAAATGAAACCCAGACGACATAGAAATGGTAATGATTTCCTTTTCTCTCTTGCAGGATTTGGAACAGAAATTCCATTGAGACCAGATTGGAGGGAGTCAGCTCTGTCGTGCAGAGGTCACTTTGGCGGTCCCTCCTCTTCCTTTGATTGATTGACACCTGGCCTGAAGGGGGAGGAGAGAATGAGACAGCTTAAGGGAAAACCCAAAAAAGAGACGTCCAGAGATAAAAAAGAACGAAAGCAAGCCATGCAGGAAGCCCGGAAGCAGGTCACAACGGTGGTGCTCCCTACGTTGGCGGTGGTCGTGCTTCTGATCGTGGTGTTTGTGTACGTGGCGACGCGCCCAAACACAACAGAATGATACGGATTTCGCACACTGTAACTTTGGGCAGCCCCGTTTGCCTGTTGTTCAGCCAGGAGCCAAATTTCAGAGGGAAAAAAAAGAAAAGAGATCCTCTTCTAGCCTCTCAGATTCCTGCCATCCTTTTGCAAAGGAACCATCTTTCTCCAACTTGATCCAGGCTCCACCATTTGCTCTCTCGGAATGTAATGCGGAACTCCTTTTGCCACCTTGGCAGAAAACACTTTTTATTGTCCAGCTTATGTGCCTTTTTGAGACTTCCAAAAGAGGGAGGGTGAGTGGGTTCTTCCTTTCTAAGACCCAGCGTCATAAGAAGAGATCCTGTTGCTTCTGAAATTTGTATCGGTTGGCTTTTTTAGCCCTAATGGCAGCGTTGCTAGTGGTCACGTCCATGAGTTCTGTACATTGGCGTCACAGGTCCCAAAGATGTTAAGTGTTCCCGCCCTTTACAATTACACAGCATAATGGCAATTTGAAAACCTTTGACTAAAATATATATTTATTTTTTGAATAAAGAAAACAAGTCTTGCATAAAAGCTTTGTTCCTGATTTGCTTCTAACACAATGGCTTCATTGTGAAATGTGACGTGTAATTTTAAAACCCTTCCAGAATAGTTTTTCTTGAAATAATGGCATGATTTGAAACATTAACCTATTGAGAAATAACTTTTTTTAAAAGCTGTAATTATCGTAGGGATGTGCACAGATATTCAAAACATTCAAAACTAGATCAAATTTGTTCGAATTTGGACATCAAATTGAATGTCTATAAATTTGAATTTAAACATTTAAACGTATTTTGAATTTTTTAATTTATTTGAATTATTCAGACATACCTATGTATATAGATATGTACACAATGTGTACTTGCCCCTACGCGTCTTTCTCGCATTCATACGCGCTTGTTCAGATCCGTATGGGACAAAAACGTGATGCATATGGGATAAATACGGGATGAGTACAGGTACATACGAATGTTGTCTACATTCATATGTGCCAATTTGAATAGAAAATTCAAACAAATAGTTTCAAATTTACTCGGTTCGAATCAAATGTGGGGAAATTTGAATTTTAAGGATGCGAATTGAATCAGATTTTCGGATATTCGTGTATACCCCTAAATCACAGGTTTTTAAAAATTTGATTAAAATGAATGTGAGACCTTTGCAACAAGCCACGTGCCCTACCTCTGCTGTTCCACCATAGAGATGCAGAATTCACATTTTGGGATGTGCGCTAATCGGTTTTGTGGATTTGGTTCAGCCTCAAGCCAGCGACCACTTGGTTCAGCTTGGTTGCCACCTATCAGCCAAATAGGGGATGGGGGCAGCTTACTTTGGTTTGGACTGTTCTCGAAACAGACCTGTGCAAGCATTTCCCCTTTTACCACCCAAGAAAAGACAGGTATCTTTCCAACAAAATGACCTTTTAATGTGAGCAGCTTTTCCTTATTCTCCAAGTGCCTGGTTTCAAGAAAGAGAAGAATCTTATCATAGGCAACTGAATTGCTTGATGGTGCCAAGAAATCATCTGCACAAATCTAGCTTATTATCCATCTGGATTGGTTTGTAGCCAAACCAAATGAATTGGATCGGCTGGAGGCCAAGCCAAACTGCTGGTCCCATTTACAAATACAAATTCCTTAATACAAATTCAAAATGGGAGAAGCTAAAGCACATGGGGTGTTTTTCCACTTAGCACTAGAGTACTTAATGGGTACTCTAGTGCTAGTGGAAAAACACCCATAGAGCAAAACCTAGGAAGGCAGGATCTTATCTGGCTAGTCCAGGTAACTACATGTGGAATTATACTAGAGGTGTGCAGCTCACATGCCTCCATGATCTGGAACTACAAGGGGATACTTTACAATGGCGTGCTATAGTGCACTTCTGAAAACCACCCTTTCTGAGATCTAAGATATGGAACTATCATTCCTATCTTTTGGAGGCATGGGGCAGGAGAGGTGGCTGTGAAGCTCACGTGAATTTTGCAGCTGCTGGAAGGCATGGACCAGATAATGCTGATATGGCCCAAATCTCCACAAGATCCAAATCAAGAGATCCAGTTATTCTGGATCTACTGATCCAGAACTAACTCGGGTAAGTGCAGAAAAGGGGGCTGACTTGTCATTTTCTTTCCACACTATCCAAAGGTGGATTTTCTGAGTTCGATAATGCCAAAAGAAAAAACACATTACTTTGCTGATGTGTTTTCTCACTTTGAAAGAGGACTGAAGCCAGGTTAAATTTATGTCTAGATGGGTTATATAAGGGCCAGTAAGGCCTGAGAAGAGAGGAGCAAAATGTCAAGTAAGACCTAATTCTAGGACAGGAGGCATTTTTTTTTTCTCATTTGCAATTTGTCCGTACTCCTGACCGGCAGGACCGGCAGGTGTTAGTAAAGCGAGAGAGAACAGTTGAAGTAGCACATGATCAATAATGTCATCTTGCAAATTCACTGATCAAAAAATTCCCCTGGGCTTTCTTAAAGCCTACACTATTGTTGGGTGGGGGTGGGGGGACTTTTTCTTTAAATAAAGCATTTCGGCAAGAGTATTTCAAACTGTTTCTCAGCATCAAGTGATGGCAGCAGAACAGAATGATTTATTAGAATCATTTTAGCAGAAAAACCACACTGCGTTATTTCTTCCAAACCTCTCATGTGATCAAACCACCAAAGGTGCTCATTACTCGATAAAGCTATTTCACATATATTCTATAAGCCCTCCTTCTCACACAAATCAATTTACAGCAGTGATTTTATTAGGAGCAGAAATGTTCTTTAGCATGAGTCCTGCCTTGACTCAAAATATTTAAAGGAGCATAGCTTTAATGGAGTCCTCTTAGTAGCGCATTGTCTTTTTTTAAAAAAGACACAGAAGACTTTTAAATTGGTCCAGCACAACTTCATCATTTTAAGAGGGAAATCTCCCATAGTTTTCCCTCCTCCTCTATTTCTAGGGCAGAAAGATAAAATATATTTTATCTTTGACCTGCCCTGGAACCTTCTTGTGTAGGATAGGATGTAAATAGTTAGCTAGCCAGCCAGCGAACCAACCAACCAACGTACCTACCTGCCAACCTACCAACTAACTAGCCAACTAACCAATTAACTAACCAACTGAATAAATAAATAAACAAAATTAAATAAATTAATAAATAAAATAAATAAATAATATTCGATTGGACGCCCAGTCTAACCAAGGATGAAAAAAAGGAGGAGGAGAAGGCTGCATTTTAGACATATTTTATACTATTTATTATTTATTTAAGAATATTTCAGTACCATTTCACATTGTGTGAACCTTAAATTGTTCACAATAGAAAACAAGAAAGATCTCCCATCTCCATTCCCTGAATTCCCTAAAATGTATTAGACCAAATAAAATATAAATAATTTAAACCAGTTAAAAATGGTGGCAAGGAGCTATTTGTACCAGAAAGGTCTGGATGAAGAAACCAGTGTCTTCAATGGGCACCTGAAAGTCGGTGGCAATCCATGGAGGTGCATTTTAAAAAGGAGGTGCCACCACAAAGGAGCCCTGCCTGAGTAATCCCAAGATGACGCTCATGAACCTAAGTCATCTTTTCTATTTTGGTATCAAATTATTTAGGACCTTCTTTAGACCAAGAAGAAAATCCTGAATCTTGACCATTGCAGCTGTTTTAAGCAAAGATGTGCTAGTATGCTTGGCACGATTTGCAGCTTCCAGAGCAGGCAGCAGTGTAGACCCACATGGTGTGGATGGCAACAATCTAACTGTAGGGTTCTTCTTTTCCATGTGTTACAGAGGTCATTTTGTAGCTGTTCCCCACAAGCTACAGCCCATCTATCTTGCACAAGTTCAGCATCTCCTTGAAAGAAGATGATAGTAAACCACTTCAGTAACTGTCAAAATTGCACGGATGTGTCTAGGGCCGCATCCCCATTACAACCTTATTTTGATTTCAAACCGTTTACAATCCTGGCAGACCCCATGTTAGTTTGGCTTAACACGCTTTCCGCGTGTTAAATCGCCCAAAAGTGTTGTAAATGTTAATCCTCATTTCAACAGGTCTCACTCCAGTTCATGCACTTGAAATGTTTTACATTTTTTACTGTGGGGACCGTAGGGTGTTAAGGGATGAGAAACTGTGTTTAGGGTTTCCCTCCCCCAATAGCTTGCTTCCAAAGATAGTGATTTCATTGCAAAAATCCACCCCTCAAAACAGCCACTATAAAAATCCACTCCTTAAAGCTATACTGTAGCGATCTACCCACTTCACACCTTATAACAATGTTGCAAATTTGCACAATTCTGAAAGTTCTGACCTTTAGAAAGGGAAAGGAAAGGAAAGCAGCTGATTCTGTTTTAAAGGCTGTGGCTGTGACGGGGGCTTGAGTTGCTGCTGCTGCTGCTGTGTGCCCTGGGAAATGGGGAGAGGAGGGGAAAGAATTGCTGGCTGCCCGTGCCGTTTTTCATCCATCCAGGCAAGTGGCAGCCACCCAGCTAGGCTCCCTGAAGGGGTCACTTATGGGTGGCGCGTTCATGCCAGGAGAAAGAGGGCAGGGCAGCCCCAAAAAGCAGCTTTTAAAAAGTAGCCACTTGAGTCCCCCCTTGAGTCACATACGCCACATATGATCCTCAGAATCCAGATCGAATGCGATTAAGCTGAAAGTAATGGGAACAGGCAAATTCGCATTTGCATCCAGTTCTATTATTTTGGTTTAAGGAAACTGGATTAAGCTTATAATGGGGATGCGCCCATGTAGTTACTACTGAGTTGGTCACTAGGAGACTTAGGGTGTTTTTCCACTGTCAGTAGAAGTACCCATTAAGTACCCATTAATGGGTACTTAATGGGTACTTCTAGTGACAGTGGAAAAACACCCTTACTTTGGCATAAAGGTACTTAGGATCTTGATTATTTAGGGGCGCCTTTCCAGGCACAGGTAAAAACCTATTTTCCTGGGATTATATTTGGGATTGCTACACATATCCCTGGCAATGCCAGCATACTCCTGGAATAGTCCATCAAAAATCCACCAATCTGGTGTCACGCAAAATCCAGCAAGGACACTAGGTTTTCCATGATTCCAGTTGCTTACCTCTGTCTGGCATTTCTTTGCATAATCATTGCTCTTGCAAAATTGTTGTTCTTGCAAGCACAGGAAAAAGGAAAAAATGAAGGGGCTGGTGCTTGCTATCATCTGGGTATTTTGCAGGAGCAATTATGACAGAAAATAAAACTCTAGATGAGGTAAGAACCCCCATGTTTTCCTGGGACTGCTTCCTGTCGCATGTTAGGGGTGGCAGGAGGTGATAGAATGATTCAAAGAAAAGGATCACTAGGACAAGGCTGGGATTGTTTTGTGGAATAGGATGTTCCGCTAACTACCATGTGAACCCAAGTTTCAAGGGATGCGGATGAATGTTCGAGATGTTTGTTATCCAGATGAATTCAGGCGTTCTTATACGAATCAAATGTTCAGACCTTTTTTTAGTATTTGTACAAATACAAATATTTCAAATTATTAATATGAATAATTTGGACAGTCATATGTGTATGGATATGTATGCATCGCATAAGTATCTGTATGCATCTTATTTGTATCTGTATGCATCCATACGGATAGGTATGGGATGAAAACGGGATGCCTGCGGGATGAAAACGGGATGCCTACGCGATCCATATCATCAAAAACGTATCAAATATTCGTACAAATAGATACAAGTGTATTTGTATCGGTTTGAATGTCCAGACATTTGTTTTTTCTTTATTCGTACACATTTGGATATTTGAATATTGGGGTGTTTTTCCACTGTCACTAGAAGTACCCATTAAGTACCCATTAATGGGTACAAGAATGCCATGGGGAAGTATTTCTTCACCCAGAGGGTCATCGGCTTATGGAATGTGCTGCTGGAAGAGGTGGTGACAGCTACCAGTCTAGTTGGCTTTAAGGTAGGGTTAGACAAATTTATGGACCACAGATGTATCAATGGCTACTAGAACGAATGCCTAGGTGCATCCTTCAGGCTGAGGGGGGGAGGAACTGGGGCGCTTCTAAGGCCATCTGCTGGGACTCGAGAGCAGGAGAAGGTTTGTCCTTGTCTCTGCTTGAGATGCCCATGAGCATTTGGTGGGCCACTGTGTGCGACAGGATGCTGGACTAGATGGGCTGTGGCCTGATCCAGCAAGGCTTCTCTTATGTTCTTATGCCATTACATACCCATCAATGGGTACTTAATGGGTACTTTTAGTGACAGTGGAAAAACACCCTTGGATTCGAATCAAATCACATTTGAAAATTGCATTTGTTCACACCCCTAAAAACTAATTCACACATAGCTGATTCAAGAAGAACAAGGAACCAGCCATTTATCAATTGTGAAGCAACCACAATCCTTCCGTAGTCTCAGTGAACGTACAAAGGGGTGGATTATTCATCTTTTACAGAACAAAATAATAGTGAAACAAAAATTTCCTACTACCTTCCTTGGGCAGAGGGGCATGTGAGTTTGAATAGCATAAACCGTGCCCCCAAGCTGAGTTATCTAAGCAGTTTACTTTCCACACGATTCAGTTCTACTGAATGTGTTTATGTTCCTTGAGGCTGTCTGTTAATGAGTGTGTTGGGGAGTCACTTGTATTGGGGCGTTTGACTCCATGCTCTAACACAGAGAGGCGTTCATGCCCTAACAAGCAAACCAGCTGCCATTTCCACTGGATATTATTTCTGCAGCAAACTTCTTCAGGAAACTCTGCCGGCAAAGGAGACTCTTTGGTAATTGCTATTCAGGTGGAGAAGCAGAAGACGACTCTTACCAGAATGTTAAAGCAATGGACTAGGGGAAGAAAAGCAACCCATGAAAAGTAGCATCTCTAGCCTTCATCTGGTCTCATGAATACCTTAACATTTTAGTCCTGAAGCATCTTCCTTCCGTTCAAGGTACTTTCTCTTAACATCATTTTTAGAAAGATCTATTTCTGCCCGTTTCCCAAACTTTTTTTCCATGTGAGTCAGGGACAGCTTTGTTTTCCAAATTAAAACTGGAAAAAGAGTTGGTTTTTATACCCCGATTTTCTCACTCTTAAGGGGACTCAAAGCAGCTGACAAACCTTCTCTTCTTCTCCCTACAACAGACACCCTTTGAGGTAGGTGGGGCTGTGAGAGCTCAGAAAGAGAGCTGTGACTAGCCCAAGGTCACCCAGCTGGCATTGTGGAGGAGTGTGGACTTGAACCGGGAAATATCTAATAAGAGTCCAACACTCTAAGCACAAGACCAGACTGCTTTCCAGGCAGTTTGATCTACTACTGAGCTATAGACATTCCCCACTTTGGGGAGCTACAACGCCATGATTTGGAAAAGAAGTCTCTCTCTCTCTCTCTCTCTCTGAATAAATGCTTTTCTGCGAACAAGAGTCTCCAGTTATGTACGCAACCACCCGCTCTAGTACCAATCCTGCACTGGAAATTTTGTGTTTGTTTTGTTTGCACCATTTTTAAATCGCCTCTCATTCAAAGATCCTGAAGTGATTGTCGTTGCTTCACAACTATGAAAAACATTTCACATTTTGCAACACGTATACAGGCGAAGAAGAAGAGTTGGCTTTTCTACCCTGCTTTTCTTGCCCATTTAAGGAGACTCAAAGCAGCTGACAATCCTTCTGTTCTTCTCCCCACGACAGATCACACTGTGAGGTAGGTGGGGCTGTGAGCGCTCAGAAGAGAGCTGTGACTAGCCCAAGGTCACCCAGCTGGCTTCGTGGGAGGAGGACGGAATCAAACTCAGTATTCCCACATAAGAGTCTGGCCCCCTAAGCACTAGACCAAACAAGAAACAATGAAAGAAAAGAAAAAGAAAAAACAGAGGGGCAACTGGTCTTGGGCGGAGCCGCTGGAATGGTTCTGATTGCTCCTTTTGTAAGGAAAGGGTTGCAGAACTGTCCAAAATCAAGGAGTGAGAGTGTACAGATAGGGTGTTTTTCCACCTCATTCCTTTAATCCAGAGACGTTTTCGCACGGGGGTGTTTGGAACGAGCGGGAGACAGCCCGGAACGCGGCAAACGCATTGCCGCCGCGGGGCTTGCGATCCGACGTATCCGGAGCTGTCTCTCGCGCGTTCCAAATGTAGAGCACTTTGAAGTGCTCTACATGCGTTCGGGCGCGGATGAACTGCCCGCAGGCGTTCGGGAGGAGAAGGATTCGCGCTTGCTTCTCGCTCCCGAACAGCCGCGGGCCCGCCTCCCCCGCCGGCGCAGGTTTGGCAATCAGCTGTTTGACAATCAGCTGATTGCCGATCTGCCTCCGCAGCTGTCTCCGCGCCCCTGGCCAGCCTTTGCCGGCCAAGACAGTTCCGGGCGCTTTTACCGTTCACACACAGGCGCGCCGGAACGCGTTCCGGCGCGCCTGTGTGTGAACGGTAAAAGCGCCCGGAGCTGTCTTAAGCTTCCCGCCTGAACGCGTTCCGTTTGGAACGCGTTGCAGTGCGGAAAAGCCTCAGATCTAAGAGGATCCGGATCTAGGGAATGGGTACTTCCCTTAATCCGGATCTAGTAGATCTGGATTAAGGGAAGTACCCAGTGTGTTTCCATGGGTGGTCTAGCACCCAATAGCAATGGGTGCTAGCCTCCCTGCCGCGGAAACACTGGAGCACCCATTTGGAAATCCGGATCTACTCATGAGGGGTCTGCCTATCACCCAAGGTGTTTGGGGGGACAGCGGGTGCAATCTCCAAAGTGGCTTCAAAGTGGCTTCGAAGTCATTTCGAAGTCTGTGCAAAATAGCTCTGGCGCGTCTTTGAAGTCTGTGCTGATCTTCGGAGTAAACTTCGAAGTGACTTTGGAGTGACTTTGGAGTCACTTCCAAGTTCATTCCGAAGATCCACATACAGTTCAAAGATGCTCCAGAGCTATTTTGCACAGACTTCGAAGTGACTTCAAAATGAATTCAAAGCTTAGGTTTTGGGGCTCCCCCCCCAAGGGTGCCCCCTCCCCCTAGCCTCCTCTAGACCCCACTGCCAAACTAACGTGGAAACAGGCTCCCTTTAATCCAGATTTTCTGGCTGAAGACCATGGGGTCTACAGAAAATCCTGATTAAAGGCCAAAAAGTACCCATATGATCTGGATTTCCCAAGGCGCGGTGGAAACAAATGTGCCCCTAATGGGTTCCATGGTGGATATGGGGTCATCAGGCTCTCACCCAAATGGGTCCTTAATGTGTGCTAAAATGGGTACTAACTGACTGTGGAAAGACACCCATAGTAACAGATCATAGTGGCTGTTCTGTTGACATGCCTGCCACTGCTTCCAACATGCAAACTTTGCAGCCAGGGAAATTTAGTTCCCTGGCTGTGACGTTTCTGATGTGGCCCATTTCAGCAGCCGCAGGGAATCTCTCTTGCTTTGCCTTTACAGTGGAATGCCTGCTGGCTGAGCAAAGCTCCAAACCCATTGTTCCATGACACACCCACAGCATCACAATGGCACTGTGTGAACCTTACCACACTCTCCCTTTGTGGGTTCAGTGTAAACTGCATAAGATCCAAAGTGGGCCTCATGTGCAGCTTCCATGACTTTGCTACTGAAGAAATGAAGATGGTAGAAGACCTTCCCACACTGTTAGTTCAACCTTCATCTACCAAAATCCTTTGCTTGCTCGTTTTTTTAAAAAATATTTATTTGATATAGTTTAAATGCTATTAAATAGCAAACCTTAAAACATTTTCACAGATTAAAGATATGCAAGTTTTGGTTTGAAATTGGTGATGAACAAAAGCTGCTTTACTCAGATATTCACAGCGTTGTTGCCAACAAATAGCTGATATTTAGGTTTAAAATACCATACGTACATGCATACAACCAGCTGTTGGGTGACTCCCTTGATTTTTGTGAGTTTTGAAACACACACCATTTTGATGGAGCCTAAACCACTGCAAAATTGACAGATGCCTGTGTGCTACATACAGAAAAGAAAACTTTTCAGAAGATTCCTGTTGATATTCTATTCAAAGCCAGTCAAATTACAATTCAAAGAATGAAAGATCTAGAGCATAAAAATGCATTTCCAACTCTCTGCAATCACACCTTGACTAAAGACATCCCCTGCAGTTTCTGTGCCAAGAGATGCAAGATATCTTTACATTTTAACCTTGTCGCACCTTATAGAGTTGTATATAAGGGCAAAATGCAACTGCTGGACAATGCCTATTTGTCATACCAAAGAGCGTGGCTGAAACTATTTAAGCATTAAACACTGCAACATTAGAAGCGTTAATGACCTGTTTGCAGTTACCCCTCAGGGATATTTGCAGACACTTTTGGTGAATTTGCACTTACCTGCAGGGAGAACTCTAGAGACACTTCCAGACGCTGCATCCACACTGCATGGAACCGCTTCTTTTCCATGCATGGCTCTGCATGCGCAAGAGTTCTCCCCATTCATGTAGCAGTAGAGCAGTTTGACTGCTCCAGCTCTATACTAGCAAGAGGGATGGGAAAGCCCTGCACGCTCCCATTCACACATCTTCTGGGTGGATCGCCTCTGTGATGGAGGTGATTCGCACCTCACCAGTACACAGGGAAGCATTGGCGAGCTTTGGGATAGATCTGGCATCCCAAAGTGTGGACGCAGGATCTATCCCACATCTGCATTTCCCTGGACGTTTTCCCTGGGAAGTGAAAATGCGAGCATCCCCAATCCTCCAAGCTGTGGAGCAGTTTTTACTGTTCCACAGCTTCATTACCAGGAGCTGCTAGGGAGCTTCTGGGGAGCTCCTGGATACGGTGGTTGCACCTTCTGGTGTGAATGCTGTATATGGGTAGAGCAGGGCAGTGCAGGGCATCTTTGACTGCACAAATGTCTGCCACAGTTGCCACGGCAATAGGCAGGTGTGTGGCAGAAGTTGTTACAGCTGTTGCCATGGTCATTGAGATGATCCAGGATGGACCGTCCACACAGCAAACGCTGGTAGTACAGTTGGAGATAGCATCAGTGCTCACAGCGCAAACACAAGCCACTGTCCCTGAATTTCATTGTGCTGGTGTATTCCAGGCAGTTAAGAGACTCTAGCGCAACCCTATACTAAAAACTGCCTCAAATAGCAATCTAGATATGCATGTTAAAGCTGCAAGTATTTAATAATTCCACTTTATATAGTGATAAACACAAAATAACAAACAGATAAGCCAAGTACCCGTACTTAAACAGTTCAAGATATATAGGCTACTGTTCCGCCTATTCAGGCGTCAAGTTTTGCTGGAGAATAAATCTCCCAAACAGTATTGTGTGCCTCAAATGAACCTCACACGAATAAATAATCCAAGTTCAATTTATTGGACTGTTCAGCATTCTTCCCGCATAAATCCAAACATGTTTTGACATGCACCATATTCTTCCATGGCTTGGAGATAAAGTGCAGCCAATGCAAAAATCCATTCCCATAAAACTGCAACAATGCCATTAGTACCTTGTACTCATAAAAACCTTTTATGCAAAGACCATGTGTGAGTCCTCACCCACCAAGAGAAATGTCAGATCAACTAATCAAGATCCTATAAAAGTGAAACCAGTAACACAAATTAAAGAAACAGAACACTAGCGCTAAACCTCCACTTACCTGGGTGGAATGATCAGCCAGGACCATTCCAGGCAGATTAAGAACAGGGCATGAATATTCAATATTTGTAAGAATTCGTATGAATTTGGACATTCCTAAACTGTATGAATCAAATGTTGTGATGTTTGTCCACTGACATTTGTATTCGTACAGATGTTTCAGAACATTCGTGGGATGGGCAGGTGGGAAAATGGCTGCCCAGCCACATCTGCAACGGATCCAGAGTGCATTCAATATGGCTTTAGAGCAGATTGGAAGTGGATTCAGGGAGGATTTGATACTTTAAGAGGACTGTACAGGATACATATTGGATACTCGTATGAACACATTTGTATCAACTACCACCACATTCAAAGGGGATCTATTCAAACGGATATGAATTTTCTTACATTCGATTCGATACAAATCCAAGGAGAAAAAGCAGCTGACAAATCTTCTGTTCTTCCCCCCATAAAAGAAGACCCTGTGAGTTGGGTGGGGCTGTGAGAGCTCAGAAGAGAGCTGTGATTTGTCCAAGGTCACCCTGCTGGCTTGTGGAGGAGGGTGGAATCAAACCCGGTACTTCCAGATAAGAGTCTGGTTCCCTAACCACTAGACCACTACACCTCTGCAGAAAACCCACCACAGTCTGCATTATTTGCGGATATTGGGAAGATGCAAATTTGTGCAATTGCACAGTTGCCGTGCCAAAAAAGAAGTGAGTTGAAGAATGGGGTGAGGAATACACAATGCTGAGGGGGATAGTATTCCTCCACTCACACATTATAGAGCATATTGACTCCCCTGGATGTTGGGAAGATGAAAATTTACACAGTTGTGCACTTATAAAGTCCAAAGTAGCTCATCAAGGTATCTGAGTAAGGAGACTACAGCACCCCACAGTATGCTGAGATGGAGAGGTTGAAAAGGAACCCCCCCCCCCAAGGTAGACAAGGTACTGTAGATCCTACCTTTTTTTTAAGGGAATTGGGAGTGACTTGGAGCAATAAAAAAGATGCCAATACTTGACTGACTGGGCAGCATCCACTCCTAGCGAGCCCTTTTAAATATTTGTTATAGTTTAAATGCAATAAAATCGCAAGCCTTAAAAAATAATTTCACAGGTTAAAGATATGCAAGTTTTGGTTTATGACTCTCCTTTGAAATCTGTGATGAACAAAAGCTGCTTTACTCAGATATTCAGAGCTTTGTTGCCAACAAATAGCGGATATTTAGGCTCAAAATATCATACGTATATGCATACGAAAAGAAGAGTTGGCTTTTCTATCCTTCTTTTCTCACCCGTTTAAGGAGACTCAAAGCAGCTGACAAAGCTTTTCTATTCTCCTCCTGTGAGGTAGGTGGGGCTGTGGGAGCTCAGAGGAGACCTGTGACTAGCCCAAGGTCACCCAGCTGGCTTCCTGGGGGAGGGCGGAATCGAACCCAGTATTCCCAGATGAGTCCAGCTCCCTAACCACTAGAAGGGCCAGATGGGAGGGGTGGAAAGTGAAAAAGTATCCTGTCCTGGGACAGAGGCTGGAGAAGAACCAAGAAAGCCAGAGTGAGTCCTCATTGTGCCATAAGGGGGACTAATCTGTTGTCTTGTGACTGGACCATTCTGCAATAGCGGTGCTTATCTCCGTGTCTGTCCAACCTCTTTCACAATGAGGATGATTGGGGCTACCGGATGTCAGCCAAGCACAAGAAAAAAAATACTGAAGGAAGGAAGTGGGACCCCTGGCTGGCGTCTGGAAGCCCTTAATGGCTCTGATTGCAAAAGCTCTTGCATTGCCTCTTGCTGTTTGGAAGCAGCCTGGCTTGAACTTGATTTATTCCCCTGAGTTTCATTTGAGGCACAGACTCCCAGTTGGAAGATTTATTCTCCAGTAAAACTGACACTCTCTATGTGTGAGAGGTTGAATGGGAGGCTATATATCTCTTGCTCTCTTTGAGCACTGATACTTAGCTTATCTGCTATTTTGCGTCAACCATTATATGAAGTGGAATTATGCACCACTTTAAATATTGGCAGCTTTAACATGGATGTTGAGATTGCGGTATGAGACAGTTTTCTAGCATATGCTTCCTAGAGTTTCCATGCATAGATAGCTTTACCTGGCCTTTTTATTGGTCTGATACCAAGGCCATTATACACTCCAAGATATTGCCTTTCCAGGGGGGAGGAACCAGAAACTTGAACCTGTGTTTTATCTGGGTCTTCATATAGAAATACTCGCAAAAATGAAATTTCCAGGTTACACAAAAATGTATTTGCATATTCTGATATAAAGCATGGATATTCTGGAATATCCTAGCTTTATTCTGGTATAGAAGAAGGAGGAGAAGGAGGAGGAGGAGAGTTGGCTTTTCTATCCCGCTTTTCTCACCCATTTATGGGGACTCAAAACAGCTGACAAAGCTTTCTATTCTTCTCCCCACAACAGAACACTCTGTGAAGTAGGTGGGGCTGTGAGAGCTCAGAAGAGAGCTGTGACTAGCCCAAGGCCACCCAGTTGGCTTCATGGGGGAGGGCAGAATCGAACCCGGTATTCCCAGATAAGAGTCTGGCTCCCTAACCACTAGACCAAACTGGAGTATATCCAGATGGAGAGGAATAAGTAAACAACATTTGGTTGCATTGTCTTTTATAGTCGTTTGGAAAGTCAGAACAAAGAAATAACAGATCTATGGCTAATTTTCCCATAGCAGCACATACAACTGCAAATATTTATTGCTTAGATTGATGAGTAGACTGCTTACAAGTAGTCGACACTTAGAATGGGCTACAGTGACATTTTTGTATTATTATTATTATTATTATTATTATTGTAGTTTATTTCTAAAGCGCTGTACATGTACTCAGCGCTGTACAATATTATATTAATCTTAGACAGGTCCCTGCCCTCAGGCTTACAATCTAAAAAGACAAGAAACAAAAGGAAATTGGTGTGGGAGGGAACAGGGAACAGCAAAAAGCAAGCGCTTGAGGTCTTCCATTCCAATTCTTCTGTCCGTTTCTTATTGCTGGAATTTTCCTATTCTCTTTACTTTGAATTTTCTCTTCATTGATGACAGACCAGATGATGGTAGAGAAGGTCAGCCGGCATTTACTCAGCCGGCATTTTTGTAGCTCTGCTTTTTGCAGACAAAGTGGTCTGGGGGAGGGAATGCCTCCCTGTAGACTGTGCCTTAGCGAAGAAGCAATAGCCTAGCTGGTCTCTTAGGCTGGGCTTCTGATCCAATGTGGATATGGCCATGGTTGGGTATGTGGGCCCTTTTTGCACTTCGACTTCCCTGGGAAAATGCCCAGTCCAATTGAAACGTGGCTGGCATTTAGCTGCTGGCAAAGTGCAAGTAGCGTCCATAAAGGAGGTGATTGCATTGTTGCAGCAATGGTGCCATCATGCGTGCACAACACTGCTGCTGCAGTGACCAGGCAACCCAAGGCATAACCGCAGCTGCGCCGCCAGTCACACATTCTATGCTAACCTCTTCCACCTGGAAGAGGTATGGAGAGAGCATGCAAGGCTGTCCCAGCGCTGCTATTGTATCACTTTATGTGGTGGTGGATCTCTGGCAGATGTGGAGCCACTTTTGGTATAGAAGCAGCTCCGCATAGTGTGTTTGCTCCACCTGGGTGAGTGCAAATGCAGGAATACCCGGGATCAGAGGCAGAATTATAGCTCAAATGTAAAGCACTAGGCTGAAAAATAGAGAATTGCTGATTCAAACGTTGGCATCTCCCTGGAAGAACCTAATGGCAAGCCAGGAGCCATTTCTGTGCTTAGCTTCCCTTCATTTGGATGGGAAAAGTGCATATCAGACTAACATATTCCAGCGTTTAGGAATGCTAGTACATAGTAGCCTAACCCGCAGGCACCCAGACACTCACCTGTGTCCAATTGCCTACAGGGCGCCACCATTTTGTTTATAGTGCCTGGTGCAGTTGCACGTGTGCCATCGTCGTCATCATGGCTATGATGATGTTCCCTGCATGTGCAGTCACATTTGGGGTCATCTGAGGTGCAACACACTTGCGCAGCACCTCAGATGACCCCTCGCACCAGAAATGGTCCGAATGCTCATCAGCTGGATGCATCAGGTAAGTTTCAGGTAAGGGTTAGTTTGCGTGTGGTGCATGATTTCATGCACCACCCACAAACTAACCCTTACCTGAAACTTACCTGATGCATCACCCCTAGTTTGCAATAGGTTGACATCTGGGCAGGCAGGGGGGTGTTTCTAGGCTGCAAACACCTCCTGCAAGTGCTTATGCACCTGCCCAGATGCTAACCTATTGCAAACTACTAGTCAAAGGTGTGAACTGGCCTCTGGAAAGACACAGGGAGCCATCCATGTAATCATTAGGAATCAACCCTGATACAACAACAACAACAAAATCCAAACTAAAAATGTAATAAACCACGAGATGAAAATGTTTAATGCTGCTAAAGGTTGTTTGGAATAAGGACATTGTCAGGAATGCAAATCATCATGGCCACAGGGCTATTTTTTTCTTTTCCACTTGCTCCTGTTCAGCTATTCTTTCTGCCGTGGCTCTTAGAGCATCAGTCCGTCTAAATGTTCACGCTTTGCATCTCACTTCTTGGACCACCTACTGAATAATGCAAGAGGTGTCTAGCATTTGCTACCAGCGTCTCTTGAAGCTGGGTCCTTTTATAAAGTACTGTACCTGCCTTCTTGGCTGCAAAAGTTATCTCCTGCAGGTACTCATTATTTCTTTCTCTCCATTATTATTGCTATATATCACCGTTCCACAAATCGCTTTCCTCCAGAGAGCCACTAAATGCTGTCAGAAATGCATCACATTCCAAGTTGCCTGTCTGGTTCGGGGCTCCCTCTTGACTTTCACTAACATGACCCAGACGTATCTGGTGCACATTATTTCTATGCTTTTCCCATCTTCTGTTGAGGGCAGCTAATTGCACATGGCTCCCACAAAGAGGGAGGAGGGAGAGGAAAGGCTTCATTGGAGAGTAAAACAAAACTGGTTGCAAATTCACAGGTGCTGATTTACCCTGACTGGCTGTACGGTTTCATTGGAACATTGGCCTTTTCTGCATTGTCCTTGTGTTAATCTGATCAATAGGTCTGGAATTACTGATCCGGATTATGTGGAGGCATGGGCTGGATCCACTGATACAGCTCAGGCCTTTCCCACAGCTCCAAAGACTAAAAACAACAATTCCTAGTCTCAGAGCCTGGGTTTGTGTGTACACTTTTTGACAGCGTGCTATAGTGTGCCACTGAAAAGCATTTCCTAATAGTTCCGGAACACAGAAGTGTGCCATCTGAATGCCTTTTCTGAGCTGGAACAAGGCTCTTGGCCCACTTGTACACCCAATTAAATGGGTCTTCAACAGATCCAGATTAAGGGCCTCTTAATCTGGATCTGAAAACTCTGTCTAGTGCAGATGGAGCTGGACCAGAGCAGAAGAAAGATCTGCTTGATCCACATGAACGTACAGATAGGAGGCCCCTAATCCAGATTAAGGGGCTCTGTAATCTGGATCATTAGTTAATGCAGAAAGGACCATAAAAGGAGTTCTGAGGAAGTCACATAAGGGCTACTAAAATGATCAGGTGATACAAATCTATGAAAAAAAATTACATCATCAAAGCTTTTAAGATTAGAAATGAGGTGAAAGCACAGCTGGCAGCTTTTGGTGATCTAGGGAAACAACTGGCATGGGGTCTGAAGCTCATCTGAGCACGAAGAACCCAAACTGGCTGAACAGTGGGTGCAACTGGAGTGGCTGTATGCTGTCTGGGCAGCAGGAGGCAGTGTTGCTGGCATCCCAATACCAGGCTGGACAGGTGTTCCCTTCTTTTCTCTGGGACAGTTCTTAGGGCAGGCAAATGAGCAAGAGGCCTCAAGAGCAGAGCTCCTACACACATGTGGTTCCTGCCCTTGTTGGCCCCATTTGAACCTTCTCCGGTCTATGGGCAATAGGGCTCCTTCTGGAGGTCACATTGTGCCTGGTTCCACCACTGGTGGTTGAGGTCGCAGGGGTGAGCCTGGACTGAGTCAGTGTGAATGTTGGGCTGGGCTGGGCTATGAATGGTGGGCAGGAAAGTGAAGAAGAAGAAGAAGAAGAAGAAGAAGAAGAAGAAGAAGAAGAAGAAGAAGAAGAAGAAGAAGAAATTGGTTTTTCTACCTCACTTTTCTCACCCATTTAAGGGGACTCAAAGTGGTTGACAAAGCTTTTCTATTCTTCTCCCCACAACAGAACACCCTGTGAGAGCTCAGGAAGGTAAATGCTTATCATCACTGTTTTGGAAAAATCCAAGTTGGGAGTAGATTTTCCCAGAATAGGGATACTGCAGGATTTCACCCCTTTATCCCAGAGGTATGTTGGGATTCCCAACACAGCCCTGGGATAATCTCACATTTTAGGCCTCATCTGGATGCAGCCTCAGTCGATATATGCTTGCCAATTCCTCAGGTAGTTCTTTATTAAATCTCCACCTACCATTTTCTTTTGGTGAGAGATGTGTTCATTTATCATTATTGCCCATATATCTTTATAGTTTAAAGTTGGAAGAATGCTAATAAACTATTAAATGCTGCACTGCAAATAGGATATAATGTAATAAAGCTTGAGTATGTGCCTTCATTTTAGAAGCTGAAGTAATTTTTATCAGCGGGGAGTATGTGATTAGTACTGTAGATAATTTTACTAGGCGTTGCTGCACTATATTCCAGAGTTTATTTACTTTGTTACATTTCCACCTCATGGTGGTACGTGGGAATATTGTGTATAGGGGCGTATGAGCATTATGGCCTAAGATCACCCATCTGGCTTCGTGGGGGAGGGTGGGCACAACCTAGTATACCCAGATAAGAGTCCGGTTCCTTAACCACTGAACCAAACTGGCTGCATGGTAGTGCCGGAAGTAAAGACCAGCTGAGCCTGCCCTGCTGAACGACACTGAGCCAAGCCACGGTGGTGGGTGTCCATCACAGGCAAAGGAAAAGGAGCTGAGGACAGCAGGTGGTGAGGAGGGACGTGTGCAGGGGAAGGGTATAGATGCATCACACAGTGCATCACGGGCAAAAGAAGTGGAGCTCCTTGGTGCAGTTTGTACGGCTGGTGCCCACTAGGATTTGGTCTCCTCCATCAGGGCAGGATGCCCAACCTCCTGCTACACTCTAGGCCATTTGCTGCTGAGCTTTCAAGTTGACAACAGGGCACCCTGGTGCCACCTCACCCTGTTTCTTGACTCAAGATGGCTGAAGGTCTAGAGTTGGTTCTGGGTGAAAAAGAAGAAGCATGAAAGAGCTGCCAACAAGATTAATAAGGAGCAGGCTTTCTCTCATCCCCAACGACTAAAAGCAAACCACAAAGCTTGCTCCCGGAGGAAAAAAGATAGGCCAAAGGAAATATTTCCCTATGGGGTGCCACAGAATTCACTAAAATTAAATGTAGCCTTAACTGAGGTTTGAAGCAATTCCTGGAGGACAGGACTATGAATGGTTCCTAGTCACCTGCCACCTGGCCCCACTGCTCACCAGTCTTTAGCAATGACCCATAGTTCTTTCCGTGCATTTTTCAGCAGTCTCCATTGACTCCATCCAACCATCTCTTCTGTTGTCCTTCCTTTCTTCCGCAACTTTCATCTTGCGAATCGTAACAGCTTTTCCAGACCTTCATCCACTTCCATCCCATAACCAAAGTATTACATTTCTGCTTGCTGACTGCTGCTTCCAGGGAGCAACATAAAATAAGAACCTACATAAGAAATGCCCATCTAGCCCATCAGTCTCCTCTCAAAGTGGCAAACAACTCCACAAGGAAGCTCAACAGCAGGTCGTGAACACACAGCTTACTTGGCTTGCAGTCTCCCAGCAGCTGAAGCCACTGTAGGGCCAAGTTCTCACTTGGCAATTTAATCCAGTTTTAAACCAGTAAAAAAAAATAAAATAAAAAAAAAAATCAGCAGCGAGGTCTGGGTTTTTTTGCATTCCCACTGTACCTTATAATGCGAACTTGCTCTCCATTCTTCATTGCCCAGCAAGGGAGAAACCCCCTCTCATCCCCTCAACAGAACCCCCTTCCCATGCAGTCATGGTCATACCTTGACTTCATTGGGGTGGGCAATTCAAACCCTACCCTCTATATAAACTTGCCCTTGCATCAGATCATGGAGTCCTTTGGCAGCCGTTTTTGTTCATCACTACTCTCCCCACCATAGCACAGCTTCTTTCTCATGTCAACAAGGCAGTAGAAGATTAAAGATCACTTTCCCTTCTTATAATCGTGTTTTGCGCTAGATCAGTAGATCAGGGCAGTGCAAAATGGTAGGGAGTGACGCAAAAGGGGTTGATGGCAGAGATGATCATGGAAGGAAGGAGGGAGGGAGCAGGCAGTCTTTTACACAAAGCCGACACACTTTGTAACCCCATGACGGAACTGCTAAAGTCTGATCACTGCCTCTTATTGAAATCAGGCACACCCATTCTTGCTATATTTGTCTGATCTTGACACAGTGTTGTGTGTGCCTTAGCTACTGCAGACTCTGTTCATTTTTCACCTCCTCCTTCTCCCCTTTCAGCCAGCAGTAGATTTCCTTAGCCCCTAATGAAGAGCCCGCAGAAGAGGGGAATACAGCAGAGCAAATCATGGCTTCTCATTGGGTCAAGGGAAACTGAAATGCCCCTAAAGCATGGTTCCCTCCCCCCAAGAAACACTTGCATTCCCATTTTGCTAAATAAAATGGAATAATTAAAAATCCAGCAGCGAGACCTCTTTTGATCTGATTATAAAATAATCCACATTTTGGGACCTTTAATCCTCAGAAACTGCAGATTCTTCCAAAACTTTGGGAATGGTGAACACTCAAAATGGTCTCAAAGCTCATTATGAGGTGTTTTTCCACTGTCACTAAAAGTGCCCATTAAGTACCCATTAATGGGTACATAATGGCATTTTTGTACCCATTAATGGGTACTTCTAGTGACAGTGGAAAAACACCCATAATCTGTTCGGGAACACACCCTAAGTGAAGCAGTTAGGCTTTATTTGGTACAGGAGTGATTGTTTTTTCTTACAGTCCACACAATTTTTAGTAAAAGTCTCTAGATCCATAATTTGACTGCATCTATCTGCTCTAGTCTAGTGGTTAGGGAGCTGAACTCTTATCTGAGAATACTGGGTTTGATTCCATGTTCTCCATGAAGCCAGCTGGGTGACCTTAGGCTAGCCACAGCTCTCTTCGGAGCTCTCACAGCTCCACCTACCTCACAGGGAGTCTGTTGTGGCGAGAAGAACAGAAAGCTTTGTCAGCCACTTTGGGTCCCCTTATGGGTAAAAAAGGCAGGTTAGAAAAGCCAACACTTCTTTTTCTTAAATACAATGTTAGGAACATAGGAAGCATGTTATATTTATTTAGATAATTTATATTCCCCCCCCCCCCCAATACCTCAGTCTGAGTCTGGTTAACAAATTAAAACAACATTAAAAAGGTAATATATGGACTGAAACACCCTCCATCATCAAAAAGTAACTAATGAAATGTAATTGGATTACTGGCCCATCTAAGTCAGTATTTTCAGTGTTTACCAAATAATCTCTTCTGTATTTCTGAGAAGTGTTTGGATTCAAAGCAGGTTCTAGGATTATGTAGATTTAGGAGCGGAGGATGAAGGATTCTTCAAGCTTGGAAGAGGCAGGACGTGAAACACATGGAACAAGAAATGCCTGCTGTGATCTGGCTGTTTCTGCCAGCACCTCTGTGCCTTAGGAAGGTCTCTGAAAGTCTCTTGGCCTATTTGCACTTGGCCAGTCGGGATGGCTGTGCATGCTCCAGCATGGTGCCTCCATAAACTCTGGAACTCCCTCTGACCCAGAGTGTCTGAGAATTTGAGTGGCTGCCCGGATCTTCAGAAGCTGTGGGACAATAAAAACTGCTCCATAGCTTTACTAGGATGACTATGGTGGTCCCAGTTCAGCCCCACATCCTTCACCCAGAAGACATGTAAAAGATGAGCTCCACAGCTATCTGGCTGTGCAGATTCTCCGTGCTGAAGAATCCTGGGGGTTCCCCTGTGGGTCAAGTGCAAACAGGCCCTTAGATGAAGCCATATCAAATACTCACCCTATTAAGATGATGGTTTCTGGTGTACCTGCAAAGCAGCATATATAGCTCCGAATTTCACTTGTAAAAATAAAGTAATTAAAAGTAAAAGTAAAGTAATTAAAACTACATGTTTTTCTTACTTTCCCCCCGTTTCTCGTTCTCTTCATTTCTCTTGCTGTTCTTCAAAATGGTGGAGCCCGCTGCAAATTTTACTTAATAGAGTCTCTTGGGCTTCACCGTAATTGCTTGAAATTGTTCCTAAATTTCTGTGCGAGGTCACTGAAAACTCCCAACTGTATCATGTCTTCCTGTGATGATTTCTGGCTTGACAACATTCAGGTCCTTGTTCGTTTTCTGTTCCCTGGTTTTCTGTTCCTCTACAGTGGTTCCTAATTACCTCCTGGAGTTTTCCCGCGCGTGGCCCTTTGATGTCCTCATTATTACAGTTCATTTTGAGCAAACCCCGGCAGGGCTGAAACTTTCTCGCAAGGAACTCGCAGTGAAAAAAGGGGGATATTTCTGGTTCTCCTTGCTGTGAGAATCTGCCCGCTTGACAGATGAGCGTTATTTTGAAAGAGTCTGGAGATCATGGTGACAATAACTACATGCAGACATTGGGTTTTTATTTTACTAACGGCTTAAGACTTTCACAGAGATCGTTGGGGTTTTTTAGGAATACTTTATTGGTTAAAAAAAAGAAAGCAGTTACATAACAGAATTTTAAGACAAGCTTCAGTACAACCTCTCTCCCTTTTGCCTTTTCCTCATTTTCTCCCACACAGTGTAGACATAAGACCACCTAGGTTTTTTTTGACATTCAATTTATAATGAATCGAATGTTAGAAAATCTGTATTCGTGTGAACAGTTTCCCTTCAAATGTAGGAGTCTATTCGATACAAATGTATTTGTATTTGTACAAATGTCCTATATGAACAAATATGTATCTGATACATATCCGACATGAAGGCATAGGTATCTGATACGTATCCCATAACAAATCTGCTCTGAAAGTATCAAATTTGACCTGAATCCACTTTTAATCCACTCTCAATCCATGCCAAAAGCATATGTGACTGGCACAGCCACTTTCCCACCTCCCCAGTTTAAGGAATGCCTGAACTATTTGTACAAATATCTTGAAACATTCATTTTCGTATGAATGTCAATGTACGAATATCGTGACATTTGATTGGTGTACGAATGTCCGAATTTGTCTGAATTGTCCAAATAATGAATGTTATGAATATTTGTGCAAATCCCTACCAGCTAGTATCATATTTATTATTGCAGGCAATGAGTGTTCACAAAATCTTCCTTATAGTTGAAAAACTTGAGAGTTCTGTCTTTTTCTGGTATATGACAATTCTTCTCAACCTTCGCAAGACCGCCTCCAGACGATGAGAGGAAAAGGCAGGATCTTGTTTTCATCCCGCAGTTGCCTCCTACTCTCCTGGCCAAACGGCAGGTAAGATCACAGAGCAACTCCAGGCGTTTACCTGTCTGAGCACTTGCTCCCAAGATGGCATGCTGCCTACACAGAGGCCACTGTCGACTTCTTTTGGCCCTGCGTATGTACAGTGGCTGTTTCTAAGAAGAGATCTCCTGGGAACAAGCATCAGGTAAATGCTTATCATCACTGTTTTGGAAAAATCCAAGTCCTGTACTTACTCAGGTAAGTGTGAATCCAGCTTTGGTTTCATTGCATTCCTGTCTAGGGCACTGTCGGAATCTGAAATGGCAGTTCATTCTATTCACTTTCATGTGGAAGGAGGCCATTGCAGGTTCTTTGGGCCTTTCTCCTCTTGACTCAGTACTAAAGGCAAGGGAAACTGCCAGGCAGTGTATCTGCACCTCACTGAGCTCCTTCTTAACCAGAAATGGCTCTGTGCTTCCCAGAGCATCCCCCAAGGAGTATAAGTGTAGTGCAGTTAAAACTGCAGCAGGCTTATACTAGTGGCAGAGTCGGAAAGGCTCTGGGTCCTCCATTTACAGGTCTTTCGGTTGAAAGAAGTGCAGAAGGAGCACGTGACTAGTGATGCAGGCATGACGAGGTGCTGCTTTGCCTGGTTGCCCCAGTGATGGCGGCACGCTGGCACCACTTCTGGAGCCCTTCAATGCTCCACCACCCGGACAAACATTCACACTCGGGTAGGGACTTGAATGTTCTAGTCATCCGCAAGTTAAAACTGCTCTATCATTATATGCACAGGGGGATCTACCGGATGTGTGGAGCAGCTTCTGGTTAAGAAGCAGGTCTACACAGTGCAGACAAACCCCTGGGAGTTCCACCCATTTCCACCTTTTTGCCTAGTGGAAAAAGTCTCAGAGGAAAAAACCTCACCTGCTCTTGACTACCTGCAGATGGACTTTAGAGGAATCCACCCTGTCTCTCCAACTTGGAAGGAGAACTAGGTATCCATTTTAGTAGCCATTGATAGACCTGGCTTCTAGGAATTTGCCTAATCAGCTATTCAGGCTGGTTGCTGTCTCCCATCTATTCTAGCAGTAAATTCCAAAGACCGATGACCCTCTGGACAAAAAAACACTCCCCCTCGTCTGCCCTAACTCTCCCACCCATCAATTTCATAGAGTGCTCCCTGGTTCTAGGGTTCTGTGACAGAGAAAAGAATTTTCCTCTATCTACCTTTTCCATACTGGGCATGATATTATATACTTCAGTCAGGACACCTCTTAAAACACCACCTTTCCAGGCTGAAGAGGCCTAGATGTTGTAGTCTAATTCCGTAAGGGAGGCGTTCCAGCCCCTTGATCATTCTTCTTGCGCTTTCTCCGCCTTTTCCACTTTCACAATATCTTTTCTGAGGTGTGGGGACCAGAACTGCCACTGTGCACTGGGTCAACACCTTCATTGTGCTGACCTCCAGAATCCCAAGATTCCTTTCCTGTTCTCTCACAAAAAGCTTGCCCCATCAATTTATATGTGCATTAGGGGTTCTTTTCCGCAGTATACATCACTTTGTACTTGCTAAGATTGATGGGCATTTGCCACTTTGTTGCCCACTACCCCAATGTCAAGAGATCTATCTGGAGCTCTTTATAATCCTTTCAGTTTTTACTATCCCAAACAATTTAGTGTCATCACCAAATCTTTGCTTTCTTGCCCCTACTTCTAGATCATTTATGAATAAGGTAAAAAGCCCTGTCCTTGAGGGATCCCACTTTTCACCTCTTTCCACTCTGGGAATTGGCTACTTATTATTAGTCTCTGTTTCCTGTCCTTTAGCCACTTACCAATCCAGGACAGGAACTGCCCTCTTATTTCATGACTGATGCGTTTTATTCAGAAGCTTTTGATGAGAGACTTTGTCAAAAGCCTTCTGAAACACAGACAGTATCAATGGGGTCACCTATAGCCACGTGTTTATAAACACTCTCAACAAGTGTTTGTAAGGCATGATTTATCTTTTCAGAAGCCATGCTGATTCTTTCAGCAATGCTTGCTCCTCTATGTGCACAGTCATTTTATCCTTAATGATGGTTGACAATAATTTCCTGGAGCATCTCTTTTGAAGATTGGTATAACAATTTCCACCCTCGTCTTCAGGTACAGAGCCTGATCTTAGGGAAAGATTATATATTTTCACTAGAAGTTCATCAGTTTCATGTTTGAGTTCTTTAAGAACACCTGGATGAATGCCATCTGGTCCTGGTGAATTGTTAGCATTTAGTTTATTAAGATATGCAAGGACCTCCCCTCTGGTTACCTCTATCCAGTTTAATTCATCTGATTCCCTCCCTGAAAGGACTGACCCAGCTGCAAGTATATGCCCTCTGTCTTCCTCGGCAAAAACAGAGACAAAGAATTCATTTACCAATCTCTGGGTTGTCCTAATTTTCCCTTTCTATTATCCTCTGGACCAGTGTCTGGAAAGTTTCTCTTCTCAAGCTTATCAAATCACAACTTTATCAGATCATACACTAATTAATTCTAGTTCAAATTTGATGTTAAGGAACTGGCTGCGTTCAAGTCCACCCAGAAGGAAATAAGAAGTTCCAAGGAAATTTCACTTGGGTACTCCTACACATAAGCTTCTGTTATCAGAAACTCCATGGCTGCATTCACACCTAAGTTTTAATCCAGTTTCAGTCCACTTTCAGAATGAGGGAACACATCAGCAAAGTGACAGGGTGATTTCTTTCAGCATTATCTAAATCAGAAAATCCATATTTGAGGTAGGTAAATGAAGAAAGAAAATGACTGTTCACTTTGCTGATGTGTTCTTTCATTCTGAAGGTGGACTGAAGCTGGATTAAAACTTAGGTGTGAACACAGCCCATATGGCTCATTCCAGGTAATATAAGAGCAGACAGAGCAGTATGCAAACTTCAGTTGCATAACCTGTAATCATAATCTGCTTCACATAAAGCTCTGCATATCTTACAAGCAGGTATAATACTAGATCTACAACACATTTTAGATTTTTGTAGTGATTTTATTATTATCTGTGGTTCTGTGATCTTGAGATTGTGGATTAACTGGAATGCTTAATGTCCTAGATACGGGATGTTAATTTTGTTTTCCATTCAGGTTGGTGATTATGATTTCAGCACAATCCTATCAATATGTACTGGGTCTGATCCTGTGAATTTCAATTTGAGGAAGCTAAGGTTTTATGCTAAGGGTCAAGAGCTCTCAAAAGGAACGGGAAAGGATGGGGGAAGGAACTTCTTACGCCAGCAGTGTGGAAAGTCAGGATAAATAAAACTTTGATAAAAACCTGGTTGAGGGTTTTGCAAATGGAGATGCTATGGAAGGACAGCCAGTTTGTTCTTCCTCTGGGGCAAGTGGGCAAGTCAGGAGAGGTGGCAGAAGTCAAATGACAAAAAGGGCCACCCTGCCCCATTTTCAGCCAATCTGGGGGCAATTCTGCACTGGTCAGTATATCAGACCACCAAGTGTACTAGGATCTTCTCTTCTGCATACTGGTGCAGTCTAAGGAAGGCCCTGGTTCAAGGGGGCAGAGACTCTCTCAGACCTCACCACCAGCATGCAGAAAGGATGTCCCTACTATGCTTCGTTGTCTGGCATACTGGCCAGTGTGGAAGTGCCCTATGTCAGCAAGAGCAACAGTAACAGGGATCACTGTGGCCAGTAAACGTGCACATTTCTCTTTCTCTAGTAGCAGTGGCAGCAATTTGTGAAAGGATTTAAAACGGAGGGCATTTATAGATCATATTTGTTCCACCTCTTTTTCCTGCCAGTTTTAGAATTGTGTCCTTAGCACAGGATGATTAGTTCTAATGTGACAGAAAATGGTTCTCTTTGAATTCATAGAAAAAGGGCAGGGGAAGGAATCGAGGGCGTTCATTTGGACGGGTTTTGCCTTAACAAGCTTTTGAGCATGTAGCAATCATAGTGCCTGAGAGCTTCATGCAAGACAAAGCAACCGTTTTTATAATTAAGGGCAAATTGCTACACTCATTCTTGATGTTTTTAAGTAGGTCAAGTCATCTCTCCAGATCCAGCCTTTGAAAACATTTATGTTTACACAGATATGCTTTTTACGCGAGTTCAATGTGAAGCTAACTCACACTCGGAGGCTTTTGAGGTAGGGTGGGAGGGACTGAGAAATGGAAGACCGAGTTTTCTATTTTTGTGGGTGCCCAGTCTCCTATTTACTTTGCAATTTAAAAATAAGGAACAGATAGAACTCAAGGCTAAAAAAAAAGAGTTTTGAGATCCTTTCAAACACCTCTGTTAACAGTTGCTGCAGCAAGCTCTGTAAGCAAGGCCTGTTTTAAATACGAGGACAATATATTGGACATCTGGTATGCATGGAAGTTTAAAATGTTTTCATATTTAATGTCCAGTTTCTTCTTTTTAATCTCATACACTCTGCAATGCACAATTTTCCAAATTCATGTCGAAATGAAATCCTCAGATAATTTATATACAAAACCTCACAGTACGGATACTTTTTTATAAAATCTTTCTTTCTTTTCTTTTCTTTTTTTTTAAAGGTAGCTGATGATTGATGCTGGGATTGTCCCTACCCTTTAGCTCTCTTTTCTGGGTTCATCTCTGTCGGCTTTGCTTCAAACAGGTGTATTTCTTCACTGTGTTCTCTGATTGCCTTTGGAGTTCCTCAATGTGAGAGTTTACAGCCTGTTCAAAGTCTCTCGCCCGCTTTTCTTCTTCCCAAAGAAACTTCTCTGTCGCAGTCACAGGAAATGGGGTCTCTGAGGAAGGCTGAACGATACAAAGAACTGGCACAATTAGGATGTGAATAATTAGCCTGCAAGTCTCGTTAGTTAACTGCGCTGGCAATACTTGACTGGTGAAATGAGCTCTTGTTTTCTTGGGAATGTTTGCACTATTCTTCCCATCTGTAGAAAGCAAAGTGCAAACTTGCTTGTGCATGTACTAAGCATCCACACTTGTGAATGCTCAGTACTCACAATCCCTCTCCTCATGCATCCGGACACATACCCCCAGTGCAGATGGTATCTGGCCACCGCTATCTTCTTCACTAGTGCTGGCACCAGTGTGCGCATGTGATTGCCATCACAAGGGCAACCATGACACATCATGCATGCATGCTTGCGCTGTGTGTTGTGTGCCCCTTCAGCACCGGAAGAGGTTTGGATGGGCCCGCCCGGAGCCCTACTGGCTCTGGTGCAGGTAAAGGTAGGTTCACATGTGGTGCATGGTCAACCTGCGCCATGTGTCATCACCATGGGGGCAGCTTCTGGACGGAACCCCAGAGGTCCTAAACTCATGGTCACACTTTCATTTTAAACCTTCTTCAGTCCATCTTTTGATCACGATGCTCACACCCTTTTTCATTTCTATCCTTTTTATTTGTGGATTTTCCACACTCCTTTTGGAATTCCCAGGTTGGAAAGTCCACAAAACGGATAGAAATGAAACTGTGTGAGTGTTGCAATCAGAAGATGGGTTGAAGAAGGTTTAAAGTGAAGGTGTGACCACAACCCAACAGAATTTTAATACTGCTGGAGATCTAACCAGTCTGTGGAACAGGATACTTATTCAAGGGGCCTTTCTGCACTTGCCCTGCACGTCACCCTGAGACGAAGCATCTGTACATGAAGGCATTTTTTTCTACCCAGAAATGGCTTCTGTAGGGGGGAGCAGCATTTGGAAGCCAGCCGTGCTTGTACAGTATTTGCCTACTCTTTACATAAACAGTGCACAGCAACTACAGTTAACCTTGTATTGTTTGCACTTCTGGGTTCAGGGCTGCCCAATGCTCAAATCATGTGCCATTTGGCAATATGAAAAAGAAGGTTACATGATTCAACACTATTGTGCAATAATAGGAATAAATCTGAAAACAGCTTAAGTTTAGGTTGGATGTTACCTGAGTTTGTGGATCAAAGTTGAAACACTAAGGGTGTGTTCCCATAGGCACTAAAATTTGGACTGGACTGGAACTTGGCATCCAGGGTTCCCATTAAATTGGTCAGTAATCCGAATCCGGCAAGCTCTGTTCCCATTCCAGTTCTCTTCCCCAGATTTTCTGAGTACTATCCTGCAGAAAGCTGGGGGAAAAACCCTGGTGAAACAGGACTTTTCTTGCCAGTAAACGTATTAAAGCACCATGCATTCGCTCCTTTGTGCTTCAGCCTTTTCCTCTGAGCTGATCAGAGCAAAATATTTTCTCCCTTTCGAGGGTTTGCTTAGTAATTTTGTGTTGCAATTTCATCATTGCCTTGGGTTTCTGTGGAGAGAAATGCTTCAAATCAAGTGATACCCTAGATTCGTTCCACTTTGGGGCTGTAATTTGGCCGGATTTACTGTCCTGACATGCGATTGGGGGGTGGGTGAAGAGGAGAAGGAGGAAAGGGGTGCCGGGCTTGCTGCCATGAGCCACGGCTTGACCGCATAGAGGGGGGGGCACCTAGGCAACATCAAGCTCGGCAGAACCTACCCTTGAAGTGCAGTTCTCCAATATACAGTGGCAGCGGTGGCTCCTGTCCTTGAGAAAAACTGTTGTGCCATGCCGTCCGCTGATGTGCTTCTGTGCACTTGCGGGTCCAGTTTGGGAACAGCCCAGTGCACGCTCACTGCTTTTCCCGGCCGGAAACTCAAACCCGCACCAGAACCCGGACCAGAATAATCCGAAGATGCAGTAAGTGGGGATGCACCCTAAGTGCTCTAGAGGATCCATGGTTTAGGTTCATTGGAAAAGGGTACCCCCCGAAGAATCATATCAACCTGTTCATCCATAATCAATTATGTGAGACAAGCAATAGTTTAAATTAGGGAGAAGTGAACAACTTCTGCTCAGACGAAGATAGCCCAAGATGATTTTTTTCTTTCACAGTAAATGTACAACACAGGCTGCTTCAGAACCTAAGAAATGCTCTGCTGAATTAGACCTGTCCACAGAAGCCAAGAGTATTAAATACAGAGCTTTCTCAGCAGCTGGCCTTCAGGGGCACACTGGCTCCTATGGATACCTCCCTGAAGTCACATAGTGAGCAGAATCAGTAACCCATCATGGCCCTGCCTTCCATGAATCTTTCAAAACCACTTTTGAAGTCATCCAAGCCAGTGTAGTAAATAACAAACTTTTAACTGTAGCTGCCTCTAGACGCCAGACGGACATACCGATAGAAAGCCATAATATGGGATATTCCCCCCTCCGCCATTACTGCTTTCTGTTCTGACAGAGTTGGCCCCAGTGCTGTCCTTTGGCATGTTGGTCACTTGCAATCTAGGTATTTTGGCTGCCACTGAATTTCAGGATGTGCATGTGACCACCTCTACACACATGTAGTTGGCCTTTTCAGCTTCCACACATGCGTGCTGGATGGAACTCTTAATTGCTGCTCTGTCCAGAACGTCAAGTCCATCGCTAAAAAGTACTATTTCAGGAAAACCTGCTACCAGTGCTGGGTTTTCCAGCAATAGTTTTAAGCACTTTGAAACAAAAAGGCGGGATTATGGTGAGATTGCCTATGATATGTGAGGTGACCCCACCATAGCAATACCATATTGGCACTATTTTCATCCCAACTGGATGCACTCTATGGCTGCGTCCCCATGGTCTCCAGTTATTGCACTGCAGAATTGGGGCATCCTCAATCCGAATTGTAGTTCGAATTAAGATGTCCCCATGTGGTTGAGGAGAGCGCGGGTTCAATCTGAATCCACTTGTCCCCAAGCAAACGCAAACTCGATCAGATGTGTGAGGAGGAAAATCCTTTTGTTTGTCTTGACTGTTCCAAGCAATCAGTTTTATTGGGCAATTTCTAGTTCTGGTGTTTTAGGCAGCAGAGAAAAATGCCTCCTTGTCCACACATAGGCCTTTCCCACACTTAGCTTTGGAGTGTTATAGCAGCAGGCCACACAATGCAGCCTAGTCTAGGCAGCTAAAATGGCCGCTTAGACCAGGATATTGGTAGAGCTGTTTTAAGTGCACACTTCTGGCTTTTTTTAAAAAAGAAAAGGCAGAGGTGAAATCTTATTCTATTCTGACCCCCAAATGGCTCATCCATTACATCCTCACTGAATTACATACTAAAATGCCATGTCTTTGTTCCTCATCCATGGCATTCATGTCAGTATCCCCCCTCAGCCTAAAAATATGCAGAATTCATTTGTAACAAAAGAGGTGGTAAAGAGGCAGGAGGAAGGAGGATTACCCCTACCCCCCAAGAAGCCAAAATTTGGTTGATGGAATGGCATCCACTTGCTGAGGGCACAAGGGGAAAGGATGGGAGAGGCGGCGTGGTACACAGTACCCTACCAACAGACTGAAACTGGGGAGTCAGAAAAGTGTCGACAAAGAAAGATGATCTCAGCAAGTATTACATCTCCTCAAAAATGCTCAGAGCCCCCTTAGTGCCCCAAAATGAACAAAGCCTATAATGGAGCCCTCTGAAGCCTGCTGCTGAAGCTGAGACTGCTTGCCTTCATGTCAACGTGAATGCTACTTTTGGGGCAATACTTGGTGCAATGATCAGAGAGCTGTTTGGTTCAGTTTTATGATACGATTTTCAGTTACTGAGACCTGGGGATAGGGACAAGATGCTTGCTTGCTGTCTGCCCTACTGCTTGTCCTCTTGACCCTTGACCACCTTAGCTCATTAGAGCAAGCCATGGGAGTATGACTGGATGAGGTCAGGGTATGGTGGAGGCACCTTTGGAGGATAGCGTGGTACCAGCCTTGAAGAAGATCTTGAGGCATTCACTCCTAAAGAAGCCTTCCCTGGATCAGCTACAGAGTCAGGATCCCATGTTCGGTATATAAGGCCCTCAACAACTGGGAACCAGGTGCCCTTATTCACTTTCCCTAATATAGATCAGCGAGATTGCTCAAATGCCCATGGCAGGACCTTCTTAGTGATGGAGTGCTGAGGGCACAAGAGTGCTGGAATGCTCTCTCCTCAGTTTTCATGGGGCAACTAACATTATATCTTTTAAGTACCTGTTGAAAATCCGTCATTTACCCAGGCATTATCAGTATGCTTGCTTTATATCCCCCACTCGGTTTTTAATACTGTTTTTCTATATCATTGTTTTAATTGATTTTAACTTGCTTTTGAATTTTTGTAAATGGCTTTAATTTCTTTTTAGATGAAAACATGGCATTAAAATGTTTTAAATAAATTAACGGAGTCCAAGTTCAAATTCCTTCATTAATGGAGGAACAAAAAAATTAGCCAAAATAAACATTTCCCATGGCTAAGCCAGGCGAATTGTCTTCACAAGCCAAGAGGGTTTAGGATATTGAGGATTTTCCAGAGGGCCTATGCATTTCTTGGGTACAGTTTTATAGGCTTTAATTATGATGAATAAATACAATGGGATGTTGAAAATTAACGTATTTAAGTGGAAAACAGCTTGTGGACATGGATGTTTCCTGGGCTGATATATAAAATCTACCTGTACCTAATTTTTCCTTATTTTCTCTTTCTATTGCATCACCATTCTCTGTGAAAGTGCAATTTTTGCCAGACTGTTTTTCAAATAGTACTTACCATCCAGCTGTCTTCTACAGCATAGAGATGGTTCAGTAATCCATCAGATTTATTCTTTTCAAGAAAGCTATAATTTGCTGGAAACGCTTCTGGTGGTGATGGAGATTTCCCATCTGCTCTGGGCTCACGATCCCTGCTTGTTCTTGGAGGAAGCAGGCTGCTCTCGGAGCGGACAATATCTCCTTGACCATGCCAAGCCGGAATTTGTGTTCTGCCATAACCAAAATTTCCAAAGGTTGCAGACTGTGGTGCCCATTCATTTTGATCTTCTGTTGGTCTAAAAACAGTGATTTGAAGATTTACAGGTTTATGGTATTTATAATGCTGCAAATAATTGCTGACAGGTGAAATGATGATCTTTTTTACAACTCTTAGGCCATTTATGCACTTACTGGTAGCATGGTCTAGGAAGGGATGCAAGGGACCTGGCTTACACATGCTATAGCGGGGTAGCACGGTTCCTGCTCCTCCTGGAAGGCTCCATCAACATGAGACAGAGCATGAACAAGACAGGGTGTCCCCAAATGGAACCCTATCTTGCTCGACTGGTAGACTTCAACATCAAGGCATACCCTTCCCAGAACAGCAAGCCATGTGTGGAAGGCACAAGGACCTCTCTTCTGAGATATCGGGGGAGACATTTTGGCAGCATAACAGGATATGTCACCAAAATGGCCCACTGGGAATAACAAAGGCCAGGCGCCTTAGTTCCTGGGCCTTCAGAGTTTCCAGGTTCTGAAGCTGGTGCACACATTAGAGTCAGCTGTGGGAGCTACCATGGCACAGGCCGTCCCAATGCAGATGGCCCTCTCCTATGTCAGCAGCAACCTGTCCCAGCTTGGGCAGCTCACCCTGCCATGTGAGACAAAGAGGAAGTGCAGAAACTACCTGACCTGACTGGTAGTGGAAAAAGCATTCAGCTTTGAAATTCAATTCAACTACAGAGTGATCCGAATTCCAGCATATTAAGCCTCTACAGTTAAGATGCAAAATCAAAACATTTGTGATTACAAGGAGAGTTGGGTTCTTGGGTGCTGATCGAGTCTGAGAGTTTCTAATTTGAATCCACCTCAGGATCTCAGCGGGAATCATCCTACTCTGATTAAAAAAAGAAGGGTTACAGCCCTTCTCTCCATCTTGCTCTTGATCTAGGCTGCCATCTTCTGCAAATGATTTGTTAGAACAGAAACCAATAGTGCAATGCCAAACTTCATGCTCAGTTCTCTCCTAACAGTAGTTCTTTCTCACTTTCTTTTGATATTATGGCTAGTTCGCTTCACTAAGGCCACTTTGTCACTTACCTCCTCTGGACTGGATCAGAGTGTCCTGCACTGATCTGGTCCAAGGAATCTGTCCCGGGTGTGGACAGATCCATCCCAGGACTGAAACAAGGTCATCCACATTGGAACAGCTGTCCCAGCCCAGGCTCCACACCAGTTCCAGTGCTTGCACCAGCTTTGGAGCTGGCTCTAAAGGCTCTGCTGGCCAGAAATAAAACTCCTGCCCTCAAGGCCATAAGGGGACCCATTTCAGCAGCCCACTTTATTACACTGCTGAAATGGATATTGCAGGAATATCACAAGATTCACCAAGAATCACAGAGAATTGCACAAGATTCCGCACGATTCCCTGGAAATATTGTGAGATTTCCCACAGAGTTGAGCCTCTGAAGAGGCACAATGGTAGTAGTGGCAAAAGATGAGTGGAGGGGGAGCGAGGCGGGACGTGAAGGAGGGGGTGGAGGTTCCTTTCGCACATGAACATTCAGTGAATATTCACACGTGAAGGCAAAGCCCCCTACATTTGCAGGGGTGGGGGCTTTGCACAGAACCAAACATTCCCCCCTTTCTATTCAAATCAAATCGAGTAGAACTGAATGTGCTTCATGCACATCCCCAATGGATCCTCCATGGTAGACGAGACCATTAAATATGTGCTATCTGGACACCTCCATGGTCCAGTTTACCACTGCTAGTAGGCCTTTAAGATTAAGATTAAGACCCCTTAATATGTCTAACAATATACCAGCCTAGGCAACAATTTTGGGTTCACCTGCTCTCATTTTATCTGGTCTTTGCTCCATCGTATGTGGACAAAGTGTACAAGGGGGGGGGGTAGGGCCTCCCTTAGATCACACTAGGATTACAGACAGGAGACCCATAATCCTCTTCTTAAACTGAACTACCATCAAGTGCTAAAAGACTCTAAGTGAAAAGAATCCTTCATATAGGGTAACTGTACACATCAAACTGAGGATTACCTTCGAATTACACACTTTTACATTCTAAACATCCATCGTCTGGAACAAACACAGATAAAGTTTCTTGCATTCATTCTGGTTTTGTGTTTTCCAAGGGACAAACATTACCAAGATGCATGAACATAAATAGCACGAACACATTAGCCTGGCATCTGGAAATTGCCAATTACCAGCACCCCCTTCTACCACATGTTTTCCATTTTTATTACCTCAAAAATATTATTTTTGACCTTCATTCCTTGGCATAATTGCCATGGAAACTGTGAGCAAATTAAAAGAGAAAAAAAACACAGTTTATGTTCTTGATAAAATAAAATACACCCTAGAGTTAAAGAAAAAAAAAGCTAGCAACAATAGGTTGGTTTCATCTGCTTCTGTCTGATGTTTGATAAAGTGACAGTGATTTTCTGGGGATTGCTGGTAACTTTTGGATTTCCAAAATATAATGCAGCACCATGCAAAGGACTTGCTTCCTGTGATTTCTGGTACATATTTAAAATGGTGAATGGAGCATGTATTTGCACTCATGATCAGACCCCACGGTTTGCAGATATGCTTGTATATAGGTTTGGTTCAGCTATTCAAACTATCACATTTTTTGTTCCCCAGTTGAACCTTCCTTCAAGGAGCAGAGCGAAGGCTTCCTCTTGATGTACCATGTCTTCTGGAATTGCCAGGCATCAACCAAACTGCTTTGATGGGGAGACAGTGGTTTGGTGCCATATGAAGAAGAAAAAGAGTAATAGTAGTAGCTGGCTTTTATTTACTGCTTTTCACACCCTTAAGGGGACTCAAAGCAGGTGACACACCTTAAGAACATAAGAGAACATAAGAGAGGCCCTGCTGGATCAGGCCACAGCCCATCTAGTCCAGCATCCTGTTGCACACAGGTTAGTGCTCTAACAAATATTCTTAATAAACCTTCTCAAGTCAAAGAAATGCTTGGATGTCTCTGAGGTTAAGAAATTGATAGCTGGTGATGTTTCTTATTCCAGTTCTTAAAAGAATTTAAGGAAACAAAAAAAAACAGAAGAGGAAAGTAGAGTAGCCATTTCTTGGTAAGAAACAAGAAGCTACAAAAACAGTTGAGGAGACTGAAATAATGGCAATAACCCTCTTAAAAAGTGCAGCACACAACCTCTTGCACCAGTGAGTACACAGTGAAATTGTGGAATAGGTTGCCACAGGAGGTGATGAGCTCTCCTTCAATGGAGGCTTTCAAGCAGAGGCTGGAGAGACATCTGTCTGGGATTGTTTGGGAAATCCTGCACTGAGCAGGGGACTGGACTTGATGACTCTAGAGATCCCTTCCAACTCTATAATTCTATGAATTGAATGTGGATTAAAAGTAGTATCCAAAACTTGTTAGGAAGCTGGGCTTGCTCTTATGTCTTCAGTGGTTTGTGATACAAGCAATTTCCTTTAGCAGGGCGAAGTTCTCATCTCTTTGGAATACAAGCAGAGTGTTGTTGGCTTTTGTAGAAAGCCTGAATTAGAGTACAGAACTAAATTAAATAACTGGTTTGTGTTATGAAACATACAACCTTTTCTACAAGTCTGAAGGCCATAAAGGATAGACGTGCTGCAACCTCTGTACAGAAGGTTAGCCTACTGCAGATGCAAGGGAAATGGATTATTAACTGCAAGACAATCTAAAAGCATCAGTAAAAGAAAAAAAATAATGTACTTGTTTAAGACAGCAGCAGAACTTAATGAAAAGAGTTCCTTGTTTATCTGCAGCAGTATGTTTCTACATTCATTATCAGCCAGTTTTTATAGAGAATGCCTACTGAGTTTCTAACTCTGACAAGGCCAAAGAAATGACAATAGCATAAAGGAAGATTTTGCTGCTATTGGTTTTTTTCCCCCATTACACAGATTTACCCTTTCTACTTAGGAAGAAATCCATTAATGAGGAGCAGTTTAATAGGGACAAGGGTCACTTTTCCATCATTGTTAGAGGTCTAGAACTGAGCAACCCCATCACAGATGCATTTTTTCCAGGTCATGAAATCCATTACAATCACATTATAATTGTTCTTCAGATATTGGAAGGGCCTGCTCCCTTGGTTAACACATGAAGGTCAGCAGTCCACTCAGCTTCACTGGTTTGCCTCCTTCTAAAGTGATATAGTTGCAACAACACTGTCAGAAAGCCTTTAATAAACTACAGGGCCCTAAAGTGTCAGCACAGCGGCAAGGATGAAGATGGGTTCAAAACCAGTTGCAACAAATGTACAGATGCTGGAGTGTCATTTATTGGAGTAGCATGCTAAATATGAAAGAGGACTACCACTACAAAATATAAATTTTTTGAACCTTGGTTTAAACCAGTGATGGCGAACCTTTTGAGCTCGGTGTGTCAAAATTCGCAAGAAAACCTAGCTTAACTCGGATGCTGTGTCACATCTAGAAATATCCATAATTTTGTGATATTTGTACCTCTAGTAAAAAAGGTATATTTTTTATATATGTATTTTATTAAAAGCAAAAACAAATAATTCTTTACATTTGCTAAATCTTCAATTGAAAGTTGGTATTTCGTACGCTTCAAGAACAAGCAAGCACTATACGCCGAGGTGCCAGGGTGACCATGTGTGTCACCCAAAAGGGCTTGGCGTGTCACCTGTGACACGCGTGTCATAGGTTGGCCATCACCGGTTTAAACAATTGCTTGCTTCTCCAAACATATACTTTTTGAGGAATGTCAGGCTAAAATGCCAGTCATAGGCTGAATCCCCATTCAAGGTTTACAACACTTTGAAAATGGTTTGGTTGCCCTTTGGCCCCACCTCTTTGCCCTGGCCTTTGGCTGAGCTGCTTATGTTCCCTCCCTCAGTACAGACACTATCATTTTAAACATATTGTATATTGTTTTATATTTGTTGAATTTTTAACATCTTTTAATGTATATTCTATTTTAATCTGCTGTTACCCGCCCAGAGACCTTCGGGTATGGGGCGGGATGCAAATGTAAATAATAAATAAATAATAAATAAATTCAAATATAGATTCCCGGATTTTCTGAGGAGTAAATAGCCAAAATTTGCTTTAAAGACTCCTCAGAGAAACAGCTCTTACTCCCTTTTTTGCCGCTTGCCCGCTTTATTTTTCCCCAGTGGGAACACTACTGAATTATTTGGGGTGGGGAACTGCCCTTTTGGCCAATGCCTGACAGATGTGGGTGGGATTTCACAGCTGTGAAGGTCTCCCCTCCCTCCCCTCGCCATGCCTGCTCTGAACACAATTGCAAGAGGAAAAAGAAAGCATCAAAATTCTTGCTCATTTAAAACTCAAGCCATTACATTGTTGCAAATGTCACAGAAACAGACAGAGAAAGAGCTGTAAGTGCTCCATTAGAATTTGTGATGTCGGTTCTCCTGTTTAAGTGCAAACAGGAAGAACTGGCAGGGAGGGAGATTCCATCTGAGAAGGAAAGTGTAAAATTGCTTTGTTCTTTTGCTTTTTTAAAAGTTTTTTTAATTTCCAAATATACATGTACAAATACATTCAAAACAAAACAAGATAACAAAATACAACAGCCAATAATTACTAAACAACAACAACAACAACAACAACAAATCCTTACACCCACTATATACGTCAAATATCATTTACCTCAGACTTATAAGAAACTTACTTATTATTTCCTTCAAGTTGTTATTTACTTCTGGTTTAGCAATATATAAGTCTTTCCAACTATCTTCAACTAAAGTTTTAACATTCCCTCCCAAAATCCTGATTCTTCTCCCCCTGTAAATCCGCATAAAAAGCCATAAATGGGGACATGAAAAAAAGGATTGAATGCTGATTAAATTAATACAGATTTAAAATAGTCCAGTGGGAACTCAGCCATAAGGTGGTTAAAATGGTGGAATCCTAGCGTGAGGAAAAGGTGTTGGCAAAAAAATAATCACAAGATAGATGGATGGAATGAAAATGGAAGGGGAAAGAGAAACTGTGAAACAAGAAAATAGACACCAAGAGAAACATCTGTTTGGGTTACTTCCTGGTTCATTTTGAAGATCCAAATTCTACCCAAATAAATCATTGTAAAAATCCACAGTCTTAAAGTAGCTGGAAATAGGCATCGATAATTGTTCCCAGTTCATCCATTAGGACTCCCAATAATGAAACTGAAAAAAAACTACAGCTCTAACTTGCTTTAATTTTTTTCATTGATAGCTTTGTAAAACCAATAAAGGCAGGGGTTTTTGCTTTCAACTCCAGATTAAACATTCCAGAGGCTTATTTAGGTTACTGAATCAGAAGGATGAAGTAGGTCATATCCACGATTCCATTAAAGAAGGAGAAAAAAAAAGTAAAAAATATTTGTACCTACCTCTCTTCATTCTCTAGCATTTTTCCTGACCTCTGGATGAGGCAGTCTGTGCCAATGTATGCAATGGAGCTTATTGGTAAAGGCACTTCCACGTCCTTTTGCAACTGCCTGAATTCACCGTTCAGCTTTTCATTCTGATGCTCTCGTCTGTCAGTGGAATCCGAATATGCCTTGTGTTCTTTTTTACACAAATCTCTTATTTGCTGGAAGACATGTTTTAAAGAAATCAGCTTATTTACAACTCCCTCGTAATTGAATTCATATCATTCGGCAAGGAAACAGCCACAAAGCAACATTTTTATAGCTTATTTACCACATGCAATTCATACTGCATTTATTGTAAGCGATAATGCCTTCAGAGAGAGTATACAAGACAAATGGGTAGGAAAGGATAATAGCCTGTATAACACAAAAACATTGTATTATAGTTGCTCAATGAACCCTGCATTTAAGGCAGTAACAGTGCTTTTTAAAATCCCTCAACATATTTGAATTACTTATTTCAGAAGTCTTAAAGAGGCACAAAAGACATATTTCGTTTCCACAGTTGTAAATATTTTCATTATAAGGTTGCCTCGAGCCATGTTGCCACAAAAGGAAAACGCAGACAAATGCTGAAGTCATCACTGGATCCCCTTGTCAGAAATCTGTATGTGTATAATTAGAATACGCTTATTCCAAAGAAGAAGAAAAAATAAGCTGAACTAAAATAGTAACCAAAACCAGATTTCCTATTTTGAAGGCATCTCATTAAGTACACCGATCCCAATAAATCCCACTGATTTACGAACGGCAGCCAGAGGCAGGCATTGAGACATAGAGCCAGGGCAATAGTTGAAGCTTTGGGTTAGAAACGGATGCAAATCCCCCATTCGGTCATGAGGCTTGCTGGGTAACCTTAGGTCAGTCACTTTCTTTCCCCTTAATGCATGGCACAAGATTGTTATAAATAGGGAGGGGTGAAAATGCTTGTCACTTTTGAAATTCATATGAATAGTGAAGGTTTGAAACTTTGCATTTGAACTGAATATCGGCTATATTTGAAAACTGACCTCTGCATGTGAAGGGACACCCTGTGAGGTAGGGGGGCTGTGAGAGCTCAGAAGGAGAGCTGTGACTAGCTCAAGGTCACCCAGCTGGCTTCATGGAATCAAACCCGGTGATTCCCGGATAAGAGTCCAGCACTCTAACCACAAGACCAAACAGCAGTAGCAATGCTAAACAAAACGAAACAAAAGAGCAGCAAACATCACACAGTCCTGTTAGGAAGAGACAAGGGAGTGCTACTACTCTGCTGGGACCAATGTGGCAATAAGCCTACCCACATGCACTCTCTCTTTCGCACACCACCAATGACACCAGGGGTGTTTTTCCACAGTCACTTAGTACCCATTTTAGCACCCATTAAGGACCCATTTGGGTGAGAACCGGATGACCCCATTTCCACCATGGCACCCATTAGGGACACATTTGTTTACACCGGAAATCCGGATCATATGGGTACTTTTCGGCCTTTAATCTGGATTTTCTGTAGACCCCATTAATGGGGTCTACAATGGGGTCTTCAGCCAGAAAATCCGGATTAAAGGGAGCCTGTTTCTACGTTAGTTTGGCAAGGGGGTCTAGAGGAGGCTAGGGGGTGGGGATACACTTGGAGGGGAGCCCCAAAACCTAAGCTTCGAAGTCATTTCGAAGTCACTTCAAAGTCTGTGCAAAATAGCTCCGGAGCATCTTTGAAGTCTGTGCTGATCTTTGGAGTGAACTTCGAAGTGACTCCGAAGTCATTCCAAAGTCACTTCGAAATCACTTCGAAGTTTACTCCGAAGATCAGCATAGACTTCAAAGACGCTCCAGAGCTATTTTGCACAGACTTCGAAGTGACTTCAAAATGACTTTGAAGTGACTTCAGAGCCGCTTCGGAGATTGCACCTCCTGTCCCCCCAAATACCTGGGGTGACAGGCAGACCCCTCGTGGGTCGATCCGGATTTCCAAATGGGTGCTCTGGTGTTTCCATGGCAGGGAGGCTAGCACCCATTGCTAATGGGTGCTAGATCACCCATGGAAACACAATGGGTACTTCCCTTAATCTGGATCTACTAGCTCCGGATTAAGCGAAGTACCCATTCCCTAGATCCGGATCATCTTAGATCCGTATTAAAGGAGCGCAGTGGAAAAACACCCCAGGTCACTGATGACATGGGGTACGCTCAGTGCCCTAGGCCAACGCTATTTCGGTCAGCACCTAAGGGCCAGTACCAGTCTGAAACCTTTGCCAAGGGGCTGATAGATGGCTCAGAACAAAAGCACTCAACTCAGGTTGAGGCTACGATCTCAGACAGCATTAATAAACATCAATTTACATTACATATAATGGCTAACAGAACCTCCAGGTTCAGCGACAACATGCCTAAACATTGGTATATATGATTGACAGTAGTTCTCAAACTGCAGTGCTCCAGATGTTCCCGAAAAACTCCCAGCAGTGGGGCTGACATGGAATGCTATGAGTCGTTGCTCAACAGCACTTGGAGAACTATAGTTTGAGAACCATTGCCTTAGAAGATGCTTTTCAGTCATGGGCAGCTGGACTGTTAAGGTACACAGTGGGCAGCTCTCCACCAAACCTAGTAGCACAATGATGAAGTCTATTTTCCATTTCCCTTTCATGCATTTTTCAATTTAGGGTTGACAAATGCAGGCACAATACATTATATTTGTTGGTTTACTGACCCTAATAAAATTCTCTTCTAAGCTCTTAGGTGGCACCAATGTTCATGCAGGTTCACAGGTCAATTCTGCACTGGCCAGTATTCTGGATCAGCAAGCATAGGGCCCATCTTTCTGCATGCTGATGTGGCCTGAGGAAAGTTTCACCCAGAGCCTCCCTTAGACCATATCAGCATGCAGAAGGGAAGCCCCTAGTTTGCTTGCTGGTCTATCAGCCAGGGTAGAACGACCTGCAGTTTCTCAGATACATTAGGTACCAACCTCGGCACCCTCAGTCTCAATGGGCAAGAGGGAACTGTCCTTTGCAGGACATCTGGTCACCCTAGTTTCATTACTCGGGGGGGGGGGTGATGGACAGCTGTTGCTCCTGCTTCAGTATTATAATCAGGAACAAACCATTTTTGTTTCCATATACAATTCTGAAGCTCCAGCTTTGCAAAAAAGTCGTAAGCAAAAGTTCTGATCTTTGCTCTTACTTGTTTTCAGAGAGCTAGAAGAGAAGCTTGGAAATAAAGCTTAAGACTGATTTGGGTAGTTCTATCATTGTTTGATGGGCTGGGCATGGCCTAGAGGTCATGGGTTAACCACTCCTGTCTTCGGAGAAACTTTCTCTGACTGTGGTCACACTTTACAACTTTAATCCTCCTTTGGTCCATCTCTGGACCCCAACACCGGAGCCTTTTTAGTCCTAGGTCACGTCCCCATGCATATTTGGTCCCAATCTGAAACCAGGTTCGGGAGGGGCCATCCCCATACACTTTTTATTTGGCCCAATTTTCTCAGACCAAATCGCCCAAACCAGACCAAACCAGGACCAAATTTGGTCCCGGAAAAAAACTGTTCCCGTCACAGTTTGGGTGATTTGGTTTGAGCCGAGCCTGCACATGGGGATGGTCCTGGACTTCGTTTTACTCCCTTTTCCAGGGAGGCAACCTTATTGGGATCTTAAAAAGCCTTGTAAAGGAGTTTTAGGACAGGAACAGAAAGGTGTGAGCATAGCGGTCCAAAGTGAGGATGAACTGAAGAAGGATGATCAGGCATTGATTGTGGTTTCATTTAGTGCATTTTGAGTGCTATTTCAGCAAGGTGTGACCATGGCCTCTGCTGATTATTCTTAATAGACTGCTTTTACAAAATTTCTTTTTTACTTCTTACTAAAGAAGAAAAACATCCCATATTGTGAGTGAGAAATCTCCAAAGAACTAATGCAAATATATGTATTTATGAATGCTTGCAGGCAAAATATTATTTATGTAAGATGCATAGATTATAAAACAGATGCCAGTTATAGAATCTGATTTCTAAAGATGGTATGTAGAGAAGGATGAATGACATTTTGATTGCTTTAACAGGAGGTTTAGAAACCCTCAGAAATTAATACTTAAAGATGTCACTCTGGAGTACAACATTCTAACACTCTAATTTCTTGTTTCAAGATCAAGGAGCTTATTACTACACCTTATATTTTCCAAAGAAACATTAAGTCATCAGCATAAAACTATCAAATGAAAAGGTTTATGAAGCATCTTCAACCTCAGACATTTTGTGCTTCCTAATCAAGTAATGTCCCAATGTAGGGTGTAATGGAAAGGAAGAGCAATTTCACATAGTTGGAATGAATCTGCTGTTTATTTTTCCAGGACACACAAGAAACATTAATGCATAATTTCCCAATACCCTATATGGTCCTGATTTCCAATGTCTTCTTTGTAGTAGATTCAGTTTCCTTCCCCATCTCAGGCTTCTGTGCACTCATTTTAGATCCAGATTACTGATCTCCAGCTGTATGCTGATGCAGTTCAAAGAGGCCTGACCCCCTGTTAGTCGCACTTGTTCTGTACAAGATGGAGCTAGATCTGGATTAAGAGGCCTTTGATTTGGATCCCTTGTGAACCTGTTTAATCGAGCCCACAAGAGAATCAAAGGCCTTGTTTCAGATGATGGGAGTGTGCAGATGTCATGCCTCCACGATTCAGAGCTACGGGGGGGGGGGGCTGTTTTTTAGTAGTGTACCATAGCTGAAACCCCCCCCCTCCAAAATACACAAGCTCTGAGGGTAGGAACTTTCTTTCCTAACCATTGGTGCTGATGTTTGTGTGTGTGTATGGGGGGGGGGCGCATCACTGTGAAGGCGAGAAGACATGGGCCAGATTAGTGCAGGCAGTGCAAAAGACACTGATCTAGCCCTTGCCTTTATGTGATCTGAATCATTGGGTCTGGTTATTCTGGATCCACTGATCCAGATCAAACTGTGGTGAGTGCAGAAAGGGCCTCACCCTCTCCTTACATCCCTCTTCAGCTAGGAGTATATTCACAATACTGGTTAGGAGAATAGTAGAACCGATTTCATCTTAGGTGTCCCATCACCTGCATATACATTTCTGCAGTTATGGATCACACTATACTTGAAGCTTGTGTTCCACTGCTTATGAAGATCATTTCAAATGTGTCAAAAGTTACACATCAGTTGTTAGGAAAATTCCAGACCACTATGAAAACAAGTTGCCGCTCTATCAGCAAATGCTATTCATATTAGTTTCTTAATAAGCAGATGGGTCAGAGAGAAAAAAGATTCCTTTAATTTTTGTATGCTGCAGCATAGGAAGCTCGCTTTCCATAACCCCATCAAGCCAGAACTTTGAACCTCCCACATTCCAGAACACAATTTATACCCTGAAACCACGGCCGGTGATTATAATATTTCCGTAACGCCTATATAGAAAAAGACATACATATTAGATTTCTCTGACATGCGCAGTAAGAACTAAGTCCATATCTGACTGGTTTAGACCAGTTACTCTTTGAAGACATCTTATCGTGTGCGTCTCTTGGCAAACACACTGTCCTTGAAAATATATCATGTCTCTTGGCAAACACACTATGAAAATATTCCTCACATCAGTGTTCCAAAAGCACAGATAGTAGAACACACATTTAAAAATACACAGGGGAGCATCCGCACAGGCAACCTGCCCAATTCCTGGAATATTTGCTATGGAACTTTAGGGGAAATAGTAACACCTTAGCAATTGCTTATTAATATAAACCAGAGCTACTCAACATGCATCTGTCCAGATATTCCTGAACTACCCATTGGGGTGGCCCAGAATGATGGGAGTTGTTCTTCAGGAATATCTGGAGAACTGCAAGCTGAGCTGCCCTGGTGTAAACAATCAGGTATACAGGTGCTGTGCTGAAATCACCTTTAAATGAAAGCAAAACCAAGGCTGTAAGTAAGAGCTGCTAAAAAGATTCGGAGTTAACAAGCAGGAATGCTGGCAAGCATCCCATGTGTTGTAATACAGAATCATGGTTATTTGTTTATGTGTGGTTTGGGTGGACTTGCCTTATACCAAATTATCTTATTTCTTCCACCAATAGGTTGGTTTTACCTCTATCCTGGGAAGTAGCAGCTTTCTTAAAACACTGGTTGGTAGTAATCCCTGTAATGGCCAAATGGCCTGAGATGCTTTTTATTCTGCTTGCATACCTGTTGTTTTACTAACATTCTCTCTTTTATCTCCAGCTCCATTTGTAACTGCCTTTCCAGTACAGCAGCTTTCTTCATGATAGTTGCTATAGTAATTTCCTTCTGATGAAGCTCTTCTGTCAGGTCAGAGATTTCTGTCCTCATTCTTTCCAGCTCAAAACGATGGGACTGCTCTTCCTGATAAAGGCGGTCCCTTATCTGTAGCAAATATTGCCAAAAAGAAAAAAAAGAATGAAAGCCAACATTCCAGGCTGTATTATTTTTCACCTACCATGGACTTTTGGGGCTTTCTTTTTCCAAAATACCATTTGTTCCAACCACATTAGTAATTGCAGAGTGAGTTAAAATGTCTTAGACTGTCTCTGCACTGAAGGGGTACATTCTGAATCAGTAGATCTGGATTTCCTGGATCTACTGATCCGGATTCTGAGGAAGGGAGGGCCAGATCCCCACCATCGGTACAGATTTACACACACCCCTGTGGCTGCAAAGCTTGTAGAGCATAACATAAGCTTTGTGGCTGCCCCATCTGCCCCCCAAGGCTAGAAATATCAGTTCCCAGCCACAGCAGCAGCAGAAGAAGATGAAGGAGAAGGAGAAGGAGAAGAGTTGGCTTTTCTACCCCGCTTTTCTCACCCATTTAAGGGGACTCAAAGCGGTTGACAAAGCTTTTCTATTCTTCTCCCCCAAACAGAACACCCTGTGAGGTAGGTGGGGCTGTGAGAGCTCAGAAGAGAGCTGTGACTAGCCCAAGGTCACCCAACTGGCTTCATGGGGAGGGCAGAATTGAACTTGGTATTCCCAGATAAGAGTCTGGCTCCCTAATCACTAGACCAAACAGGGCATGGAGGATGATTTTTGGTGCTGTGTTATGGGACACCATGCCAAAAATCACTTCTAGGTATTCTGGATCATGGAGGCCTGCCATCTACACACCTCCACGATCTGGATTGAGGCCCTGAGGCTGGGCTGTAGACCCCATTAATGGATCTACAGTTAATCTGGTTTGAGAGCCTCTTGATATAGATCCACCTCAGTTCTCCTGTGTGGACAAAGTCTCCCTTGGGGGGGGGGGGGCGCGCACTGCAGTCTGAAATATGTGGATGTGGAGGCCTCTGATCTGGATCTACAGCCCCGTGCAGAAATAGCCTTAGGGTTCAGAACAACAAGCTTTGTTGCTTCCTTGAGTTTAGGATTTACAAGGGTTATCTCTCTTCCTGTTCCATCCTAGATGAAATGAAGTTGGTTTATATTTATATAATGCCATACCAACTCACTGTGTTCAGGGAGACTTGCCTATTCAAACATGCTACAGTACAATAAAATTGCAAGAAAGTTGCCAGTAACAATAAAATAAAGTTGTACAGAACTTAGGTTTTGCAAATAATTGCTACTTATGTAATAATGGTCGGCCCAGTGGAACGCAGGAGCGTTAAGTCTCTATGTCCCGGTTTAGTGGAGACCCTCAGAGAATTGGTGGAGTGAGCTTAGAGCACTGGTTCTCAACCTTCCTAATGCCAGTTCCTCATGTTGTGCAGACCCCCAACCACAAGGGTGGACAGTTTAGATAAGAATGGGGCAAGAAGGTGGGAGACTTGTCGCGACCCCTCTGAAAGGATAGTTCAACCCCCAACAGCGTCGCGACCCACAGGTTGAGAACTGCTGGCCTAGAGGATCTGTGGGAGCCCAGTCTGCCAACAAAGATCAATGGTTCTGTAGGCAGTAGACCTGGCCCATCAATGTAAGCCAGTAGTATCACAGACAAAAGACTCAGTCTACCAAAACACACCTGGGGTGTGTTCACATTTGGCTTTGTTCTGGAATACATCCTGGAATAGGGACTTGCTGTCCACAGTTGAGTGCAGGTTACAGCAAGTCCCAGATGAGACTTGCCAGAGTCTGTATTAGCATGTGGACCACAGACCGCTGTCCTGAAATATACTTCAGAAAAAGGCCAAATGCGAACAGTCTGCCAATGCAAGTCAATGGCAACTACATTATTGCATAAAACGACAGCGTATAAACAAAAGAGTACTTTACAAATCCACATTATATGAAAGACAAGAGTAGTTAAAACATCCTTTTAAAATATTAAAGTGGGAGGCAGTTCAGAATGATTATCAGGTGAAAAAGAACATTTTTAATTGCTTCCCAAAAGTACACAGGGGAAGGACTTGAGTCAAGAGTGCACAGGGGAACGCCTTGAGTTAAATCAAACAGAAGTATACGCTGAAAATTAAATGTTAACACGGCACAACCTGAGAATGCAGGAACCCATTTGGATCTTAGTCTATTTGTGTATTTTTAAAATCATAATAAAAACAGATAAAAAGCATGACTAAAACAATGACATTGCCTGCATGGGGAGGGGATGTAGTTCTCTCTGTATCTCTTCAAGAGTCTGGCTTTATTGTAATGGGGGTGTCAGTTTGATCTTGTGAATAGAGTATCAGACTCTTAGCTACTAGTCTCCCAGTTTGATTCCAGCTAGGTGACCTTGGGCTAGTCACAGGTCTTTTTCTGATTTCTCACAGCCCAACCTACCTCACAAGGTGTCTGTTGTGGGAAGAAGAACAGTGGTTTGTCAGCTGCTTCGAGTCCCCTTAAGGGTGAGAAAAGTGGAGTATAAACACCAACTCTTCTTTTCACCTCAAAGAAGAGACTGTTCCATAGTGTGGAAGCTACAACCAAGATGCTGTCCCATGTGTTCCCATTCTCCTAAGTACTGAAGGAGGCGGGACTGCCAAGAGGGCCTCACTGACAGATTTTGAGGCATGGGCAGGTCTATATGGAAGGAAATATTCCTTTAGAGATTTTCCCCCCAAGCTGCTTAGGGCCTTACAAGTAATGATTAGTATTTGGTTCATTAGCATCTATGCTGAGAGGAAGTAGCCTTGCTGGGTTTCACACATGAGTCATCCAAGTATTACAGCACCTAGGGTGCGTTCCCATGGTACTAATTTGTATCTCTATTGCCCCTCCACTGAAGTGGATTAAAGAAAAGTGGGTTCAATCCAGATTTAAGCGTTCCCAAGGGGGTAAGCAAAACACGCATTTAAAATGAACGGACCATCCCCAAGGAAGCATGTTTTGTTTACCTGCATCTTTTTCTCCCTGCCCCTCGCTGTTTCATTGGGTGATCGGGCGGAAGGAATTTCCAGCTGCCGAAACGCCTCCCCCCAGCCAGTGATCCTGCGATCCTTTCCTTCCAAAAGACCAAAAGAAAAATTTAAAACTTCTCTGTTCATCTCCCCTGCTTGCGAAGACTGCAGCCGGCACTCTTTACAAGATATCCACCCAGCCAGCTCTTTTACACTTTCACTTTCGCTGAAGCAATTCATTGGAAAGAGAAACAGCAAAGAGAAAATGCCTTCCTAGATCGCTGTTTGCATAGATCGCTGGCTGGATGACAGGCAAAAGAGAGACAGAGAGAGAGAGATGATCTCTCTGGCTGGCAATTCGCACCTGGGAGAGAATCCCCGCCCCTTTTGCCACGGAGTGATCTCATGGAAAATGTTGCGCTGAAAACCCATGTCTTCCAGAAAGTACTGCTTTAAACAGGTATTTTTTTAAAGCGGGTTTTCCCCATTAGCGGCGCTGGAAACCTGGATTAAAGCCGTGCATGGGACCGCTCCGTGGCAAAAGAAGATTTTCAGCAGACTTATTATTGCATGGGAACGCATCCCCAGAGATGTCAGAGGTTGAACCTGGAATTTCCTGAATGTAAGGCCGATGATTAGCCTCTAAACTGTGATCCTTCCCTTGTATGACTGAGTTTCTTGTGTCGAGCCCCTGTGAGTGCAAAAACCCACTGGGTCCTTTTAGGGCAACTGACCTAAGTCCAGTCCTACTCTGGAGGGTGCGTTCGCAAGGAATAAAAAGTTCAATGAAAATCTTATTTTGCCTCGGAGCGGCCCCATGCACAGCTTTAATCCGGGCTCCCAGAGCCGCTAATGGGGAAAACGCGCTTTAAAAAAAATACCCGTTTAAAGCAGACTACATCCGTACTTTCCGCACTGAAAACTACATCCGTGTTTTCAGTGCAACATTTTCCATGGAGACGCTCCGTGGCAAAAGGGGTGGGGCTTCTCTCCCAGGCGGGAATTGCCGGCCGGAGAGATCATCTCTCTCTCTCTTTTTTGCCTCTCATCCACAGCCAACCCAATCGCCTCTTTCTCGAACTGCGCTTTACAGGCAGTCAGGCAGTCAAAGAAGAGCCTCCTGAAGGATGGATTTGCTCAGGGGGTGAAGAGTAGGGGAGAGATTGGGGAAGGCAGGGCAAAAGCCCCAACAGTTCCCTGGCAGAGAGAGATGGAGCGTGCGTGGGCTCCCGCTGAGGAGCAAGCAAGGAAGCTGCTAGCCCCCGAGCTCTTTGCAAGGGCTTCCTCTGTGCTACGCCCCCCTCCGATTTTGCAATATCGCCTTTCAATGCTTGGCACTGCGGGCGCCAACTTTGCATGGTTTGCGGTGCCTCCTCGCCAGGACCTTCCCGGAGAGGAGGCACCCAATGAAACAGCGAGGGGCGGAGAGAAAAAGATGCGGGTAAACAAAACATGCTGCCTTGGGGACGGTCCGTGCATTTTAAATGCGTGTTTTGCTGAGCCCCATGGGAACACTTAATTCCGAATTGAACGCGCTTTTCTTAAATCCACTTCAGTAGAGGGGCAATAGAGAGGCAAATAAGTACCATGGGAACACACCCTGAAGAAACAGGGACCGTATACTGTAGGCAACTCGGTTCCTGGTAACTGGAATGACATATCTTTGCAAGTTTTTCTGCTAACAATTCAAAAGTGATTTTGCTATTGACTTATTCCAAGATACAATTATAACTGATTTTCCAGTCTAGTGTAAACATTGCCAAATAAATAAATAAAGGGGGAAACACATCACCAAAAAAGATTTTTAAAATCTGCTTATATCGATTTAGAAATAATGACTACATTTAAAAAACCCTCAAAACACAACTGCATATCTCGATAACAGGAAAGACTAAGTGAGCTGGTAACTAGTGACTTCTAACTGGTAACGTCTTGCCTTCCAACAGATGACTGTCTGACAGCCCTTCAAAATCAGGAATGGTCCTTTGGTAGGACACAGGAACACTGCAGACAGGTAAGGATGTTATCTCAAAACAATCTTAATGCCAGAAGTATTCAAAAGAAATGGTTAAAGGCAGTTTGGTTCCTGGAATAAACATCTGCTGTTATATACAGGTCAAATAAGTAAAGAGCAAACTGCAACCGCAAGTATCTTTTAGGACCACACTGAAGAAAAATAAATGATAAAAGTAATGACAACGTCCATAGAGTATTTTCCTCTCACAGTTTGATCCAGTGTTATTTATTGTGTTGCTCTGTGCTATCAACTTTAAAGGTTACACTTCCTATATTGTTTTCCTCTCACCAGAAAATCTACAGAAGATTGTGAGTTTCTACATGTTTTCTGCCAGTAACAAATTGCGAGATGCCAATAAATTCTCCCATTACTTAGAAAAATATACCTCTTGTGGAAGTTAAAGAAGCAATCAAACTAGAATGAGTTGTTATTTTGGTTTCTTCCCCATGATATTGATCCTTTCATTACATTCTTATGATTACTTTCCATTTTCCCTTTACTATCCTTAAAGAGTATCTACCAGAAGTACAAAGGAATGTGACAAATGTTGAAATTTCTGTAATCTCAAGCAGAAAGATGGTGTTTAGGGATATTTTTGGCAAAGCTCACATTGAGCCATAATCTTTTTTTTTTTTTTAGAAAACGTATAGTTTTGCAATTTCACATATACCCACAACACACACACACACCTGTAAGCAAAAGCAAACACATTTTTAGATTATAGCCAAAGACTATTACAAATGCAAATTTCTCCCCAGTATTTGTACAAGGACAAATAGCAAATAAAGATTCCTTCCAACATTGTAGCTTTAGGTCATCTGAAATGATCATCATCCTAGGGTTTTGATCCACTTGTCCATTAAGTGTTTGGGTTATTTCCAAGTGTAGCCCAGTTTATTCACCTTAAAACATAAATTCCTTCCATTTACTTTCAAAATTATTTTATTTCCTTCCAAACATTTTTTTTTCTTTATACACATGGTTATTCTGTAGAAACAATTTTGCATAAATGTTTATACCAGTTCTCAAGATTCTGATTTTTAGGTTCTTTCTATCCTTTCACAATAATTATTTTGGTGATCAGCTTTACTCTCAGTTCATATTTATTGCTTCATCTTGGAAGGAGTTATGATAATATCTGGTTAGTGTCTTGATCTAACATTCCTCTCATTAGCATTTCTGTTTCTTTAATTATCATATCTCAGAAAATATTAACAAATGGACAGGGCCACCATAAATAGATTGGGGTCACAATCTTGTGATTAAATATTTTAAATAGAACATACCTGATTTAGCTCTTTTTGTTGATTTTTCTGCTGCTCTTCCAAGGCAAGTATCTGTGCTTTTTTAATTTCCAAATCCTTGATGCACTGGATATACGCAGAATGAAGTCTTTAAAAAAATGAACAAAATGTTATAAGACAAGATTCTGCCTTTTGCGCAGCATAAATTAGCTCAAACTGAAAGAAAACACCAATACAGAGAGCATCAGTTACTGAGAGTATATTGGTCCCTGTTCAAGGTGGTTTTAAATAGCTCTGGAGCTGGACACCTGAAAGACTGCCTTATCCCATAGCATCTGTTCCAGAATATGAGGTCACCAAAAGTGGGCTTGCTGACAATTCTGCCCATTCAAAATATTATGGGAGTGGGCCTTTTCTATTGTAGCACCAACTTACTGGAATAAAATTCCAGCAAACCTACATATCCTGTTTTGGGCAAACAAATGGCAGAAGCTTGGCTTCAAGCTCAGTCTTTACTGCAGCAACAAGGATAAACAACACAAAGGTCACCAATCCAAAGTCAGAAGCCAGAATACGAATATGAAGAGGGTTGGTCAAACAGTCCGAAGTCAAAAGCCAGATCTTACTACTGCGGGGACAATCCAGAAGTCAACATCAGAAGCGGAAGTGCTTGTCTGGAGCCATGAAACAGAGACACGAACAGGAGGTTGCAGACTTCAAGGAAGAATGGTTGTCAGCAATAGTTTGCCTAGAGAACCACTGTTGTTTATCACTCTGAATCAAAGCTCAGGTGGCCAGTACGGTAAGGCTCGATAACATGGCATTTGGTACACACCTGTGCTGATCCATGCAGCACCAGTTTCTCCTTTTTTTGTTCTGACAGGGAAGGCCTTATGCAAATTTCCTTTGTTGCAAGGGGCTGAATATCTATTGAACATGCCTCCATGAGAGCTTCTGACTCTCTGGCTTCTGTGTGCTTTATGGTCAACTCAGCTACAGCAACTATCTCTGAACAGACAGTATCTGCATCCGAATCAGCTGCATCAGAGTCAAAGACATCTTGTATAGAGCATCACATGTAAGGCAGACCATTGCAGCTGGTTTTATAAGGAAGTTGAAAACATTTTTGTTCACTCTGCCCAGCCTCTTGGGGTTTTTAATTTAAGTACGTAGTTTAATTTATGTATTTCTTATGTTTTGATTTTGTACTTTAAGCTGTTTATATGTTTTAATCTGGTAAACCAGCCTGAGTAATATATAGCCACAGAGCAAGGTACAAAAATGAATGAAAGAAGCATTATGTATCTCTTCTGTACTGAGATACATGAGAAAATGCTGAGATACATGAGAAAATATTTCTATACTGAGACTGCATCCAGACTTGTTTCTAACATGCAGCAGAACCATGGCTCGTCTTCATGGCGCATTATCAGATTGCTACTGTGCACTTACCTTAAAGCTGGTAAGAGGACACGCTGCACAGTGTGATGAAAATTTGAATCATCCCACCAGTCTGGACAGAATGGCAAGAAGAGACAAATGAGAGGCAGGAGGGCAGCTCAAATCTGATTTGCTGCTTCAGCCCGTGTGACTATGTGCGCCAACTCAGCTCTCACAGCTTCTGAAGAGGAAACTGCAGAGCTGCCTTTTAGTCAGGACGGTCGGTCGTTGCTTCGCAGCAGGTAAGCTGTGTTGTTTATTTTAGCTGCAGATTTATTCCGCAAGTCTGGAGGCAGCCTTAGTCTCTCAAAATGAAGGAATGCTGCACTTCTGATCATACAAAAATTAGGCAAAGTGGAAAGCTATGTTCTTTCAAAATGTGTGAAATAACACTTGATGTACAACAATTCCAATATGTTTTGAGTATCACATGTCTTCAAAAATTCAAGCAAGCTGGCTACCCAGAGATGAAGTAATGGGGGAAACAAAACCTACCTTTACTGATCAAAAAAAAAAATAAAGCATAAGCTGCCTCTTCAGGACAATTCCACAGCTTTTCCTCTCTCTGTGTTGATTAACATATATAAAGAAAAAGCCTCTATCTGAGTCACTTCCATTCTAGCATAGCCTGCTTTGACCACTTTGTATTAAAAACAGCAAGGCAGCTTAGGCTGTTTCCCCACTCCCCTCATTATTCAAGATCAGAGTCGAATGCTGTCAAGGACAGCCAGCTCATTCCAAGCTGGGACAGATTAATCGATGTGGAACAAGGCCATCTCCTGGGGACTTTGGAGCTCCCAGGGGCCATTATGGCAGCGCACATTTTTGTACCACCAAAATGGGTCTCCATAGTATACTTAAACTTGGAGATAAGCCATCTACATGCCTCCATCATCTGGCATACTGCCCCTAGTATGCATTCTAGCCTGCTCTATGTTCTGTCCTGTTTGGAAGGATTGTACTTGAAGGAGGAGAGACCTTCCTTAAATCACACCAGGATGTTGAAGGGAGGCCCAAAGACTCCTTATTCTGTGCTAATGACAGGTGTTAATTTTTGTGCTTGTAACATTATATCTTTACACCATCTTGTTTAAGTATATGTAGAAAAAGTCAACCCGGTATGAACTGGATTGGATGCACAGCTTCAACCCCACCCTACTTCAACCTAGAATGCCAAATATTCCTTCAAGACCGAAGGGTACCTCTTCTCATTTTCTGATTAGCAGGAAGCAGCAGAGCTAGAAATGTACTTGAATGGAAGTCCGGCCTGTCGTTCCTCTATCAACAGAAAAAGAGAGAAAGGGAAGAAAGAAGGGAGGGTGACAAGTTTCCTTCACGGGACCAATCGTTCTGACTTGCATAGATGCACACATGGTGCTCAGGAGAAGTGATTCAGCAGAAGATATAAGAATTATATCAACTCACAAGACAGAAAATAGCCCAGTGGGGAAATCAGCATAAGATATACTACAGTTGAGCAAAGATTTCTGAATGTCAAGAGAAACAACTCAAAAACACTCTAGCAAGATTCTCCAGTTTCCCAGATAATCAGATTACCATTGCTGCACTCATTCGGCAGCATAGAAGGCTAGAAATTATCCTTCCTCACACACAAAGAATGAAGTCTGAAAGGGGAAAAAAAAGTTTGAAAAGTAGAAGACAATTGGGAACTGATCCAAAGTGTGAGCAAAGCATGCAGGTGGCGGCTGTGATGTTACAAAGTTTAAAGGAGTAGGAAAGCAACCCTCTCTCCACTGTACAGAAGGAGGAAGGAAGAAGATATCATTCCTCCTGGCAGCACCACTTGCTAGGAAAGCAAACTGCTTTGAAAGTCAATTAGTTTTCTACAGGGATTCCTGCCTTGTTTCATTTTACATCTATTAAGGTCTCCCTAACACAAAGAACAGGAAACAGCCACAGCAATCTGACTGCTACTGTCACCAGCTTCTCTGAGCCTTTTAAGAAGTTTTTACTGAAGTGCTTACGCATATTTTTGCACACACATATTTTGCAGGTGAACACTGAGAAGCAATCAGAAATTGCTTTCTTATTCCTCAATCCATAGAGGAGCACTTAATGACCTTTTTAAAGCATGGAGAACCTTGGTCTTCAGTTCATAAAATTAGCACTATAGCCTTTCAACCCCTTAAGGCCTGAGGACTGGCTGACGGATGCGAAGAATCATACCTTCTTCTGTGGCACGCTATACAGATCTACTGTCCTGTGAAATCACTGTGATTGGCAAGTTAAAGAAAAAAGGAAAAATGTACTTGAATGGGAGTCTTGGCCTCTTTTCAGCATCATCTAATCTGGGTCAGCATTCATGCCAAAACATAAAGTCTGACTAATTGAGGGAAAACAGGGTACAAGGGGATAAAATCCATTCTACAAAAACAGGAGACTATGCCAGAAATACAACGGAACCTGTACGGAAGGTCATATTTTAATACAGTCTCTGGAGGCTAGCTTTAATCTGTATTTATTGCTTTTACCCCATGAATTATACCGTTTTCTGTAATATCTGTAATATCATTTTGAAGATGTCAAAATGATATCTTAAAATCCCACAAATTTGACCTGCCAAATTCCATGCTTTAGTTTATAAAATTAACATTTCCTGTTTCGAGCAACATGCACAATTTTGGCTTTTACTGAATAAATTTCCAAGGCTTGCTCCTGTGTTTCTATGATTGTAAGTTTGATTTCCTTCTTCAGGTGAACCTGTTTTGAACCACTGCCATGTCCATCTTTGGTCATTCGACAAGATTACTCATGTGCTGACTGTGAAGTGGTTTGCTTTTCCTGCTATTGCTCCTGTTTCGTATCCATTCTTTGACAGTGTTATTTACAAACTTCCATTAGCAGTAATTTCTTACTTACTAATATAATTTAGGCTATGTGTTTCTTCTCCAAAAGTTTATTTCGTCTGTAATAGTCGTCTCCCATATTTATTCTAAGTAATATAACCCGTGAATGCCACTTCTTGGGGGAAATGCCTGAGGAGTGAACAATTTACTTGTCTTTTGATTCAGATCAACCAGCTTGGCTTGTCTCCAATCAGTTATTCCTGCAGTGTGCCAAATTACAGAAACTGCCCAGGTGTTTACTGTTTTAACAACATTTAGTCTTGATTTTAACATTTTTGTATTTTCTAGTGCAGTTTGAGTTAGTATCTTTCATTTGGTGTGAGGTAAATCAGAAGCTTCTAATAATCCTAAGTACTTGCATCCTTCTTCTGGTACTAATTGTTTGATGATATCTCATTAACTGTATTCTATTTTCTTTTAACATGTTTGTCAGTTTTGCATATTTGGCCAGAACTAAAACTGTGAATAGCATTTAGCAAATAATCAATTTCAGCTTTTGATTTTCCAAATAACTTTAAGTTGTCCAGTAAAAGGGTAACCTTTCAGCACCGCTTTAAGTGTTGATTAACGACATAATGTGAGATTGGTGATACCATTGCTAGGACAAATAACAGAGGCAATCACAAGTTTCGTATTTCTGGTCTGATTTTTTTACTTCTACCAGTTCTTTTCTATTTACTACAATATTTGTTTTCCACAAAGCCATTGACATTTTCAGGAACTGTCTAGTGTCTTTGCTTATACCAAATATTTCCAGACGTTCCATAATCCAGGTACGTGGAAGTGCTTTTACTTGTACTGATCCTAGAGAGATCTGATTATTAAGACCTGTTATAGAGGCCCACACTCAGGAGTTAAAGGGATGTGGAGCTATGTCAGGATTTTCTCTTTAATAGTCTCCAAGCTGTAGGAAAGTCCTTTTTTCTGAGGTGTGTAAAGCACTGTTACACCCTCACCCAACACCTTAACATTTAAGTATCTTTTTGCCCATTTCTTTGACTGAAAAGGCAGTTCTCCTCTGGGTATTGTGCTATTTTTAATTGCTTTTAATTTCTACTTTTATATATTTTAATAGTAGTAGTCCAAGCTTAAACCTCGCACTATATGGTTAGATTTAAATGTAAATAATTCTCCATAAAATCTGCATAATTCATACTTAGCTGTAATGGGAATGGAAAGTAATCAGATCTCACAACTCTCCCATTTATGGTCCATAGGGAGAGATCAGGTATAGCTAACGCAGCACATTTTCACTTCATTGCTGCCCATCTGTGCAAAGACAGGAGACAAAGGGTGCATCCCCATGAGGCTGCCCCTGATGCATTGTGGCTTTGGGGCAGCCTTAATGCAAATTAAGGTTCGCATTAAGGAGTCCCGATGGCAATGGAGGACAGGGTGGGTTCAAGCCGAACCCGCCCATCCCCATGAGAACTGCGGCAAATCCCTGTATCAGGATGCTGCTATTTTCTCCACCACCCCCTTACCTGAGAGCTTAGTTGCCCAGGTAAGGGGTTGATTTACCGCAAACACTCTCCTGACAGCTGCTCTGCAATCAGCTGAGCAACTGTCATGGGGTTATAGCAGCTCTCATGTGCACAAGCAGAGCTCCGCTAATGATTAAGAGATGCGAAAAGAGGTGCATATTAATTAGCTCATTGGAACTAACAGGCTTTGTGAAGCAAATTAGGCTGAGGGAGGCTGAGGGAGGGGAGAGAGCGATAAGCTGCGAGCGGTTTTCCCCATCTCTAGCGGCTAAATTTCAAGCCTCTCTCATGGAGGTTTCTCTTGCTTCTCCCCTGCAGCCGCAGCTTCTCCCCCTGCTCCAACAGAGCCAGGATCAAGCAGCTGCTGCTCCTGTCAAGCACACGATGGAAGCCGTGGCTGCAGGGGAGAAGCAAGAGAAACCTCCATGAAAGGGGCTTGAATTTCAGCTGCTAGAGATGCGACGCGGCTCTGATCTCCTTCTTTAGCCAATGACAGAGGCTGGAGCATCCCCATGCTTAAGAATAATTCGTGCTTGGCTGCTAATTCGCAGCGAGAACAGTTGAAAAGGGGGTTTATTTAAATGCAGATTTGTACTTTTTGTCCCTCATGTAGCCTGAATTAGGGCTTTGCATGGGGACTCTCGTGAGGCGAACTGAGTTTTGCCTTGCAGTATCCTTACCATAGGGATGCCTTCAAACAGCTATGGGACCATAAGGAGCAACTGTAGTCTGTTCGTATCAAGCTAAACATTGTGGCAAGGGCGAGGAACATAAAAAAATTCACACCTTGCATTTCAGTAAATCCATGTGCTCGTAACATCAATTATCTCGGTGCGGGCACAGAGACAACATTAAACATCACTGATCAGAAATGCATCTTTTTCAGTATGAACCCTTGAGAACCTTAGTTATCTGCATGACATCAAACTCTTCAAATGACCTGTTATTTTGAAGACTACCAAAATATGCAATGAAAATACCATACCTAACTGCCCTTATGGGTGAATGATGCCATAGCACAGAAAGACTCCAGGAATATTTTTTTGATGAAAGTATTCTTTCCCCATTTTGAAAACATACTAAGAGAATGTAAAGGTTAGCTGCTGCTTTTCCAACAAAAGATGATTGGAATCAAAAGCATAAAGAGAACAATCCATTATGAAATTCCCTTGGTCCTGTCATTCATTTGTATTCTTGTGAAATGACCTCCTGCTTATTTTGGTGGAACCTCCCACATAATCCAACAGGCTACATGCTGCAGAAGTACTCTGTTTTCCCCACAGTGTTATTATATTAAGAAAAGGCATGTTGCTAAGTATGCAACAATGAATGAAATCTGAGTACTATTTTCTTCACTACGCAACTGGTCCATCCTCTACAGTACTGCACACTGAGGAGTCACCTATGATTTGGGGAAGGAACACTTTACATGCCTACTGCAGATGCCAGAGAATGAATCAGTGGCCTTCATAATGGAAAGGATGAACATCTCAATTATTTTTAGCCTAGAGTTAGGAAATCTGCAGCTTTCTAGGTGTTGGGATAATATTCCATTGTCCTTAATGGTCTGTACACAATTTATTTATTTATATAAATAAATGCAGCTCGTATTTAATTTTTAATTTTGAAGCAGTTCAAGACTTCTGCATTCTATCTTTGATTCATCTGATCTGTGAAAAGTCATTAAAGTTGGTATGTTTCTCACTTTCTGGAATTTTGCACTATTGAACGCAGTGGACTCAATTCCAACTCCACATGTGTCGGACAGAGTATAAACTTCTCCATTACCAGCCCCAAATGCACCAAGACCCCATGAGTGTAATTCTAGTACGTACTTCGCTTGGCTTTCATCCTTATTTGTATATTCTTCGATTTTGGCTACTTCATTACGCAACTGATGACATTCCAATTCTACCATGTTCAGGAGTTCCTCTCGGGACTGCAGTTCATTCTTGACTTCTGCAAGCCTCGCTTCAATGTTCTAAACAAATCCAAACAACATGTTCAGAAACGCTCATCCAAGGACAACTACACAATTCTTTGCTTCATCCCACTACATGAACTCACTCCATCAATTGCTTCTTTTATTTGAAAAACACTTTCACATTTGACTCTGCTTTGGTTTGATTTCCCTAAGATTTTTCACTTAAAAGTCTATTAATGCAGAAAAACTCTCATGGGCTTTTTCTTTCTTTTTTTAAATCTTACATTCTTTGCATAATGGGCTTTTAGATCATAGTTTTGCTTCGGCATGGCTGGTAAAATGTGACTTTTCTTGTAAACACGTTTTTTTACACCCTGGTTTTGCTTTTACATGGTGGTGAAAACTGTTACCAGTGCAATGCTAGAAAATCTCAATAATATGATTTTGCCTCCAAGGCACCACTGACTTACCTTCACTTTAAACCTTCTTCAGTCCATCTACTGATCACAATGCTCGCACCTTTTCATTCCTATTAGTATTATATGTGGACTTTCCACGTCTCCCCCCATTTGGACTTTCCATGTGTGATCATGGCCTTACTGTGTCTTTACTCTGCACTGCCAGTAACTTAACATAGGCAGATTGGGGTTTTGCAGTTCCCCTAACCCTTTGTTTTCCATAGGCGGCAATGATTTGTATAGCAGAATCTTCATAACATTATGGTATGTGGAATAAAGCCAAAGACCTATATGAGAAAGAAACAGTAAACTCTACTGAATAAACTAGGAATTATTTCTGAGTAAATTCTCACAAGATTGGCCTGTTGGGTTTTTAATCTCATGCTGTTGTAAAACTACAGCCCCAAAGGGTAAGACAGTGCCATTATGGTAGGGCTCCCTGACATATCTGAGGGAACCCTACCATAACCCCCACTCCCCCCCCCAAAAAAAAAGCACCAAAAACTGTTGCTGGAAACCCCAATGCTAGTCATGGGTTTTCCAAAAATAGTGAATTTGCAGAGCAACCTTGATTGCTCCATCAAGTGTGCATGTATGGAGGCTGAAACAATCATCCACACATGTGCAGAGGTTATGACGAGGACATCCAATGCCCACATCAGTTAAAACGTGTGAAGACAGTGCTGCCTACAGGAATGTCTAGCTAAGAGGCAATAACAGCAACAGTGAGGTAATTCCCCCATTATTGCCTCCTAGCGGAATATCTAGCCTTCCATGTATAAGATACGGACCACAGTCCAAGGGACAGTCAGCCTTAGAACATGCTGTATCGGAAAATTCCACGCAGAGAGCAATTCATTACTTTCAGTATTCACTTGGCAATCTACATTACAAATACATTTGCGTTTTATACTAGTTTGCTTTTTTCTGCCTCTTCCCATGGGGAGGGAGAGGATAACACAACTTGTAATTTGTTAATTATATTTTAGACTCCCTGCTTTTGAGATATCTTGACCATTTAATCCAAACTTAGACCACCTTCAAAGTGAGAGAACACACCAGCAAAGTGACAAGTAATTTTCTTTCCACATTATCTTTCCCAAAAGCGGATTTTTCTGGGTTATATGACACTGAAGCCGCATCCCCATTAGAAGCTTAATCCAGTTTCCCTAAACCAAAATAACAGAACCGGATGCAAACGCGAATTTGACTGATCCCATTACTTTCAGCCAGAATCGCGTTCAATCCTGATTCTGAAGACGTATGTGACTCAAGGGGGGACTCCAGTGGCTACTTAAAAAAAAAAAAAGCTTTTCAGGGCTTCCCTGTCCTCTTCCTCCTGGTGTGAATGCGCCACCCATAAGGGACCCCTTCACGGAGCCTAGCTGAGTGGCTGGGTGGCTGCTGCTTGCCTGGATGGAAGATAAACGGCAGTGGACAGCCAGCAATTCTTTCCCCTCCTCTCCTCATTGCTCAGGGCACACAGCAGCAGCGGCAACTCAAGCCCCCTTCATTAAACATTCACACATCTCCCCAAACCTGCAGCTGCTTTTGTTTCTTTTCCCTTTTTTGAAGGTCAGCACTTTCAATGGCAAGATCGTTATCAGGTGTGAAGTGTTGGATTGCTACAGTGGATTACTTGGATTGCTGCTAGGGCTGCTGCTTTTACAGCTTGCTTTGGAACCAAGCTATTGGGGGAGGGAAACTCTCATCCCTTAACACGGAAGGGTTCCCGCAGTAAAAAATGTAAAACGTTTCAAGTGCACAAACCGGAGTGAGACCTGTTGAAATGAGGATTAACATTTGCAACGCTCTGGGGCGATTTAACATGCGGAAAGCGTGTTAAGCCAAACTGATATGGGGTCTGCGAGGATTGAAAACGGTTTGAAACTGAAATAAGGTTGTAATGGGGATGCAGCCTGAAAGAAAACAGCTTGTCACTTTGCTGATTCATTTTTTCTCTTACTGTGAAAGTGGACTGAACCTGGTTACCATTTCATACAGCTACTTTCTCAAGGCTTTCTGGAAAAAGAGAAACCAGTTTAGGTTTCTGACACTGGCCAAATATTTTGCTAGCAAGCGATAATCCAGAGTATCGCCCATCTAGCATTATCGTTTGTGGGCTAGACAGCATGAGGGGTGCCGCTGTCTTTGCGAGTGTTGATTATTGTTATTCTTCTTCTGCCCCTAACCTCTTGGCCCCTTCGTCTAATAAATTTTCTCAGTTCACTCCTGTTACCTTGGATGAACTTTCTGTTCTGTTGACTTCTACTAAGGCTTCCACTTGTTCTCTTGACCCTATTCCCACCTGTCTCTTAATCTCTATAGCCCCCTTCTTCCTTATCTTCTTCCTGTCTTTAATCTTTCCCTTTCAACTGGTTCCTTTCCTTCGGCCTTCAAACATGCTCGTTTCCCCTGTTCTTAAAAAACCCTCTCTAGACCCTTCATTGTCTAGCTATCAAACAGTCTCTCTTCTTCCTTTTCTCTCCAAGGTGTTAGAAAGGGTTGTTTATGTTCGTTGTCTTGAGTTTCTTGAAACTAATTCAATTTTTTTTCCTTTTCAGTCTTGGCTTTCGCCTGCGACATTCTACTGAGATGGCCCTCACTAAGATCGCTAATGATCTTCTATGGGCTAAGGCCAACGGCCTTTATTCTATCCTTATCCCTTTTGATTTGTCTGCGGCTTTTGACCCTGTGGATCATGGTATTCTGGTTGGTATTTTATCAGACCTTGGCTTCTCGAACAGTGTTTTGGATTGGTTTGTCTCTTATCTGTCAGGTAGGTCTTTTGCTGTGACCTCAGGAGGTCAGACTTCTTCCTCTGTTTCTCTTACTCTTGGTGTCCCCCAGGGTTCGGTTTTGGGTCCTCTCCCTGTTTAGGAAAGCATTCCCAGATTTTGTGTGATTTGTTTCATACCTTAATATTTAATATCTGATCTGTTTACTGAATTGAAGTTTTATTGTTTTTTCCTTTGTTTTTGTTTTATTAGCGTATATTATTCGTATTTCATTTTATCTTTAGATTGTATGCCACTGGCAGGTTTTATACTATGTTTTATTAATGTATTTTTTCCTGTACAGCGCTGAGTGCATGTACAGAGCTTTAGAAATAAACAACAACAACAACAACAACAACAATAATAATGTGCACATTTGGGTATTCAGCCAGTGTGAAATAACCATGTGTGGGTATTTCCACCACTGCGCATGGGCAGACACCACCCTCCCTCCTCTCATGCATGGTGGCCACAGCAACGATGGTGGCTCCTTCCACAAGGTAAGTAAAAGAGCTATTGAGGGGAAACTTGCTACCAGCATCAGGTTTTCCTGCAACAGGCTATTGTGGATTTTAAAGGAAATATAGAGGAACTATGGTGGGGTTGCCACAGATATGTGTGTTTATCCCACCACTGTGTAGCCATAACGGCTGTATTTTCCCTGTTTGGATGCATCCTAAGTTGTAATATAGGCTTCCCTGAACATAAAGTGATATGCTGTATCTGAAGGCATAGATTATTTTACTATGATAAATGACAACAGTAGTATCAACAGCCATCCTATTCATCAGTAAGAGACAGATAAAGATGTCAGATTTCAGCATCAGAAGTTCAGGATGTGTAAGTGTAGGAGTTATTGCTTCCATTTATTTGAGTACTTTTCAGCCTTAAATGTCAAGCTTTTCATAGCTTCTGAAATGGATATGATGACTCACAACTCCACAAATGATCCAATATATAAACACTGAGAACAAGTGTCTTGAGACCTAGTCTTTGGTGGAGGCTGTTCTTCAAACTGAAATGTGCTAACTACAGAGTGTGCATTTGCACTGCTGTGTTTCCCTTGGGCGATTAAGTTAACTACAGTATACTGAACAAGTGGGCAAGACTATTTGCTGACTACCATCCCTACACAGTTCAGTGGAACTTTTAAAGAAGTTCATCAAGATTTGCTTAAATATAAGGGACTTTTGTTTTGTAATGTAAAGTACTATAGCACTGTTGCAAGTATTCACAGTAAGAACCTTTTTGCACTGGGCCTCATTCTCTATTACACTGCCATATGCTGGTGCAGGCCCCACCACCCAAACCTATTTTTGAGCTATCCTATTTCTCCATCTGAGGGTCCCATGGTAGGTTATAACACTCAAGTAAAAAAGCAACAATTCAATAAAACAGAAAAGGCATGCTTAAAATATAACCCTTATGGGGTATACTGTACTGAATAAAACAGGACATTGAACTGAGGAGCAGATCATTCCACAAAATGTGTGTGGATAGGGATACTGGATCATAAAAATAGCTTATTATCCCCCATCTAATCAAGACTATCAAGGAGATCTGGAGATGAAGAAGGAAAAATAATTTTGTAATAAAGGGAGACTTCAATTACTTTCACACTAAATGGGTAAATGTTTGTTCAAGCCAGGACAGACAGATTAGATTCTTAGGCCACATGCAAACCGTTTGGGTCTCATTGGGCACACATTGGACCGGGTGCAGGACCGAGATCGAATGTTGCCTGTCCCCATGCCATTCCTGGTAACGTGGGCTGGGTGCGGGTTGGGTGTGGATTCAGCCATCCCCATGCATACCACGCCAAACCCCGGCACGGGGGAGCAGCACCATCTCCTCTCCACCCGCTCTCTCCTCATTGGAAGCTGGATTGAAGTCACCCCACCCCTATCCCACCTGCTGCAAATGCCACATTCCCCCCCCCTCCCTTAGCAGCACAGAGAAGCCAGGACTGAATGGAAAAAATAGTAATTATTAAAAACCAAGGCTGCTACGAGGTTTGGTGGCAGTTGAGCGGTTGAGCAGTTTTGCGTACTTCCGCTCCATCCGGGAACCACGAGAACATCCAACAAGCTTAAAACGGAGAAAAATCAAGCCATTATCATGCCCGCCTTGGCGATTGGGAAACGGGGGTGGAATATTTTCCATGTAAAAGGAAGAAAAATCAAGCCATTATCCTGCCTGCTTTGGCGATCGGGAAATGGGAGTGGAATACTTGTATAAAATAGTCACATGTGGCAGCGAAGGCAATTCAACCCCCTCATCGTTTCAGCTTTAACACCATTTACTCCCAAAAAACTCAGCAGTTGCGCTCTCCAATGCACAGGGCAGGAATGGCAAGCACAGGACATGAAACCCCACCTCCTTTGTCCTTGTTTTTCCAGAAACAAGCATGTTTGTATGGATCCTGTAGTTATCCCGTATGCAACCCGTTTTCATCTCGTACGGATCCATACAAATGTGTACAGATATGGGAAAGATGCATACATGCAAGTACGCATTGTGTACAAACCTGTACACATACAAATGTCCGGATAATTCAAATTAATTTGAAATTTGAAATTTGTTCGAATGTTTACATTAGAATTTATGGACATTCAATTTGAATTCGAATGTCAAAATTCGGAGGAATTCAACTGAATTTTGAATACCTTCAAATATTTGTGCACATCCCTAGCAAGTGCTATTTAATGTGAAAAAGTGTAAGGTGCTGCACATTGGGGTTATAAATCCTAACTACTCACCTACACTCATATATACTAATGGTACTGGAGTTGACTCTGACTGACCAGGAAAAAGATCTTGGAGCAATGGTAAACAGGACAGTGAAAGTGTTGATGAAGTGTGCATCTGCAAAGTGTGCATAAAAAAAAGGCCAGTGGCATGTAAAATATATAAAAAAATGATACTGAAAGCAGAGATGCTGGCGTTCTAATGCCTTCATAAAAATAAACAGTGCAACTATGGTACATCCTGATACTGTGTGCAGTTTTGGTTACTGCATTCAAAAAGGATTTAGCAGAGTTCTAAAAAGTTCAGAGAAAGGCAACGAAGATGATCAGGGGCTGCTGGAGTCCCTGAAACTCATTATGACACAGTATTAATATACTATGTTATTCTCATCCTGGAAGTGGACAGTACAAAATATTGAATTTTTCCGTTTTAGACATTACAGGAAACAAGAGTAGTTGGACAGAAAAGTAAAGCTATTTTTGGTAGCAGTCTCTGACTCTATCATAGTATAGATCTCCACTGTATAATGTCGTGGTTACATTCTGGGAAACCATTGTGCTATACAAATCGCTTTAGGGGAACCAGAAGTTAACTGCTGGTTCCCCTTACTGGCAATTTCCAGTTACTGGCAATGACTTTTATAAGGTGATCCTATATAATGCCATTTTGCACTAAATGAGAGGGACTGCATTCTAGACACTGCATATTAACAAAATTGTGCTGCAGAGCTACTTAAAAAAGAATGACTATACATAGATACAGCCACCTATACCACTTTTGGGGTTGTTGCTATTGGTTCACCCTTTGCTGCTCCTTCCATTGTACACAAAACCAAAATGGAATCAAAAAGTAGCTGAGCAAATATCGTTTTCTACATGTTAAGCAGGCATTTTGTGCAGTTGCTGGAGAAACAAGTAAAATAAATTAAGAATGGTCTAAGTCACACCTTCATTTTAAACCATCTTCAATCCATGTTCAAGTCTGACTGCTCACACCTTTTCATTTCTATCTGTTTTATTTATGGATTTTCCACCCTATATTTGGACTTTCTAGGGTGGAAAGTCCACAAATAAAATGGATAGAAATGAAAAGGTGTGGGCAGTCAGACCTGAAGATAGACTGTGGAAGGTTTAAAGGGAAGGCGTAACCATGGCTAACATGAAGGAGAATAAAATGTTTTTTAAAAATTAGACTTCAACCAGGGTATCTCTTGCAACAGAACATTTCCAAACTATTTCCCTGCATAGAAGACAACACATGAAAAGTACTTTATACTTTACTCCAGAGAAAACAGTTCTGTGATCCAGCAGGAAATTTAACTTTCCCACTACACCATTTTGCAGGTCCTGCTTGCAAAATTTTATTGTTGTAGGATATCCAGAAGTCATAGTTAACTGCTGTTTGACTGTGAGGGCATCTCAATACAGTATTCTTGGCAGAGATACACAAGTGGTTTGCCATGGCCTATTTCCAGGGACAGGCTAGTGATTGAACTGGTGACCCTCTGCTTTCCAGTCAGTTTGCTCTGCCACTGAGCCACAGCCAGTAATTTTATTACTGTTTCAAAATTATCATTAGATTTTAGTTTGCTTATTATTTGTTTTTATTGATAAAGTAGCATTATCACAAGCCTCATGCCCCTCTCTGCCCCTCCTAGCTGCAAAGCCTGCTGGGAAGGGAAGCAGGGATGCTGGGGAACGTAACAGAGGCAGGCAATTTTCTTCTTTTGTCTCAGCGGGTGCCCATCTGCCCCATCACTTTCCCCTCATTTTTGTTGAGAAATTGGCCTTCAAGGCTTTAAATCTTGCAAAAGTGCTCCTCTTTGATGGGTCCATAGACTACAAACAGTGTAACAAAGCTGCTAATGCACCTATCTACTCTGGGCAGCTGCCATGCCCAACTACTCTAAACCAACACGCTCCTTACCTGGCACTTCCTTTGGTATATTTTAACTTCTTGCTGGAGTTTTAAGTTTTCCTCTTGCAGTCGATTTCTACTGACTACTATTTCGCTCACAGTTGACTTCAGCTGGTCCATAAAGAACTCGTTTCTTTCCTTTGGCTCTGTGAAAATGTCATCCTGCAGTCTGAGGTGATCAGTTTTGCACTGACCACAGGAATCCTCAACTTCTTCTTTTCGTTTTTGGCATTGTATCTGGATTTGACAATTCCGTGCTTGTTTCTGGAAAAACAAGGAGAAATAATGTACTGAATTCATTTTGTTGTCCAGAATGAAGTTTTCTTTCTGTGTGGTCTGCCACCCTTTTTTTTAATGAAAAACAAATTTCTATCAAAAGGCTCACTACTACCCTCTTTCCCTGAAAGTAAGACCTACCCTCAAAATAAGACCTAGCATGATTTTTCAGGATTTTTGAAGATGCTTGAAATATAAGCCCTACTCAAAAAATAAGCCCTAGTTACAGTTCATACTACGGTGGATAAATGGAGATTGTTGTTCATGGAAAAACAAGACATCCCCTGAAAACAAGCCCTAATATAAGATCCTGTCTTATTTTTGGGGAAACAAGGTAGATGCCCACATGACTAAAACATGAACACTTGCTACTTTTCTGTGCTGGCCCCGTGACTCTGGAACAGCCTCCCTTTAGAAGCTCATCAGACCCCTACATTGAATGGTTTTCAGCACTTGGTGCTTTTGATGTTTAGCTTTCTCTGGGTGTAGTTCTGCTGGGCAAGGTGGAGTGAGGCTGAGAGGGTTATATTTTCAAGATGATTTAAGAATATTTTTTATGTATTATGGTTGTTGTGACTCACCCTAGGACCTCTAAGTGAAGGGTGGAATATAAATTCTTAAATAAATAAGTGCTACTAGCCGAGTCCTAGACCATGCTGAAGGTGTCCATAAACCCAACATTTCCCTAGCACAGGACCACAATAAAATGAAATAAATATGCTGTAGATGGCTTGTAAAGTGTAAGAAAGGTAGAGAATTAAAACCTAGTGTAGAGGACTCAATTCCCTATTGTTTCTTCCCCATCAGTTTTTCCAAGATCCCACTTGGAGACTGCAGTTTCCAAAGGGGGAGAAGGAGCAGGTCCCTGTTATTAGGTCTGTGAATTTCTTCTCCCACTCACCACAACTTTTATAAGAATTTTCACACTCGAAGCTTGGCTTATGCCTTTCTCAGGTTGAACCACATTCTCAGAACATATGCACACCTGCTGCTGGCACCTTTTAAATGCTAAAATAATGTTGAAATAGCAAGTCATAAACACATACATACCCACTACACACATTCTCTCTCTCACACACACACACATATTGTTTTTGTTTTATAAGGTTCATGTTGGCCAGATGCACATCACACTGGTCAGCTTCACTCCACTTTAACTTATAAGGACCTAAATCATCTTGCCCGAGAGGAGTGGAGAAGAGGCAGCAGGCTGGGCTCTGCCATCTTGCTCCCAGCAGTGCCCCTCCCTCCTCCAACTGCCATCACCACAAGGCTGAGAACCATCTTGCCTGAGAAGAGTGGGGAAGAGGCAGCAGGCTGGGCTCTGCCATCTTGCTTCCAGCAGTACCCCTCCCTCTTCCAACTGCTTCCATCACAAGATGGCAAAGAGACTATGGCAGCGGATCCACCAGTTGAGGAAATGTCTGGTCGTGAGGCTGAGCAAGGTGGGGCTGAATAGATGCTGGCTGACCATCTCTACCATCTTCCAGTTTCTCATCAATGAAGAGAAAAATCAAAGTAAAGAGAATAAGAAAATTCCAGCTATAAGAAATGAACTGAAGAATTGGATCTGAAGACCTCAAATGCTTGCTTTTTGCTGTTCCCTGTTCCCTCCCACACCATTTTCCTTTTGTTTGTTGTCTCTTTAGATTGTAAGCCTAAGGGCAGGGACCTGTCTAAGATTAATATAATATTGTAACCCGCCCTGAGACCTTCGGGTATAGGGCGGGATAGAAATACAAATAAATAATAAAAAATAAATAAATGACTTAGGTGTTCCTTCAGTTGTTTGGGACCCACTTCTGTATCAACCTGCCCATGCCTTAAGATCTGCAGGGGAGGCCCTCCTGGTTGTACCACCACCTTCAGGAGTAAAAGGAGCGAGCACTGGGGAGAGGGCCTTCTCAGCGATGCCCCTGAGGCTATGGAAAAGATTCCGGCTTCAAGTGCGTCAGGCACCTTCATTGCCCATGTTTAGGAAGACGCACCTCTTTGCCCTGGCCTTTGGTTAATGGGGATATATGTTCTCTTCCCACTTTTCGGACACTGTTTTAATATATATTACTATTCTTTTAATATATATGCTTTTTTAAAAATGTTGTTGTTACCCACCTTGAGATCTTTGGGTCTAGGGCAGGATAAAAATGCAAACAAAAAATAAATAAATCATTTGATAATGTTCCAGTGATTTTACCAAGTGTTTATGTCCTTTTAAGGAAGAAATGCACCGATGACTGATTAACACTAAAAAAACCTCCCAAAACAAAACACCAACCCAGATACAACAAATGATGTTACTATGGTAATTATGCTTCTCAATGACTGGGGATTTGCTTTCTCCACAACAAAGGCAGGGCCCATTAAACTACACAACATATGAAAATATAAGTGACTGAGGCCATTATTCCTGGATTTGTTCTTCTAATTTAGCATTCTGTATTTTCTTGGTCCCTGCTGGATGCTTTGCATAAAAATAAACAAATAAATGGGGTGTTAGCTTACTGGATCTGCTAGTCACAGACATTTAATGATGTTTTAGAATGTTCCAAAAATGTACTGGTATGAGTTGTTCTCAGTCATTCCTTCTACCCATAAACTACACAGAAGAGATCCTGACATTTTCTAACTTTCTGAAACATTTGTCCCTTTCATGATATATCGCTTACCCACACTGGCAGCAGATTTACAGAGCTTCAGACAGGACTCTATTGCACAACACTAGAATCAGGGGGCATTCAACTGATGGGCTGGAGAGTTACGACACCTAAAGGAACATTGGTTCATGGAATTTGCTACCAGGAGTGGGGAGCTTTAGGAAAGGATTAGACAAATGTATGGAGTTAAAGTGTATCAGTAGCTACTAAGTACCACTCTCAAAGTTGCAGAGACAACAGGATGCCTCTAAAGGCCATATGCAAGGAGTCAAGAGCAGGTGAAGATTTTGCCTTTGTCTCCTACTTAGAAAGGATGCCTAGGTTCCATCTCTGGGTTCAAGAGAGGGGCAGGATGATTGTAAAGGCCTTTTGCAGGAAGCCAAGAGTAGGTGAAGATTTTGCCTTTATCTTTTGCTTCAGACGTCCACAAACAATTGGTGGGATGCTGTGTGATATAGGATGCTTGACTAGATGGGCTACAGCCTGAACCAGCAGGGCCCCTCTTACGTTCTTATGACTCTTCCACAGGTCTAGCCATAGAATTCAAACCTGGGATCTTTAGCAGACACAGAATATGAGACTCTAGAATTAAAACTGATGGCAGGGTTCACTTGTATTTCAAAAAATGTTTACTTTCTGACATTATAAAAGTTAAAAAAAAAGCCTGCTTTCAGACATGCCCACTCTCTTGATTTTGCAGCATTCAGTCTTCTGGGGTTGCTCCTCCTATAGGCAGCTGTGTTGCCAGACTGAGAGATGCAGAGATGGGGCCAGAAGCAAGGCCAGAGCAATGAATCATGGCTACATTCCGACTGTTCAAAATAGCTCGAGTTTTAACCCAGATTTTTTTTTACCAGTGCCAAGGGCTCCTTGCAGCCATCCTGACTGCATTGGATTGCCCCCCCCCCCATTCCTACATCTTTCATTGTCACTTGCCTTTCCCATAGTTCATCACTGCTTGTCTTTCCCACTATTCTCCAACAGACAGAGGAAAGTGGTGGTGGGGAGGGGCTGGAACAATGAAAGATGGAGAAATGGGGTGGGGGACAGCAGGAAACAAAGGGGAGGAAGGGGGAGGGGCAAGAGACGATGAAAGATGGAGAAACGGGGAAGGTGGGACAGCAGAAAACGAAGAAAGATGGAGGAACGGAGCAGGGGCAAAGGGGTGGAAGACAACAAAAGATAGAGAAATGGGGCGGGGGGTTGGCAGGAAATGAAGAAAGATGGAGGAGCTGGTCAGGGGAAGGGGAGGGAGATGATGAAAGCCAGAGAAATTTGGGTGGGGGAAAGGTGGGAGACTGACAGACAGTGGAACGGGCAGGGTGGGTTAGGCGAACTGTGGGGGACAATGACAGAACAGAGCAGAGGGAAGTTAAATGGTGGGTGGCGGTGGAGATCAGATGGTGGTGTTCCCATTACATAAATATATGGACTTTAACAGGCTTCTGCAGTGAGTCCTGTTAAAATCCAAACAGGGATTCTCCGGATTTTCGGACACTAAGCCCACAGAAACGGGGAATCCCATCCAAAGCGTCGTGATGGTGGGCCCTTGAGCCACATTCAGGCTGGTCCAGATGGCCAGTGGAAACGCAGCCAAAGACCAGAGCAAGAAGGCAGCATCTTCTAAGGCTGACTGCTCTGAGCTTGCAAAGGAGCTGTTACTTATCCTCCACAATACTCTAACTAGTTTCTTGTGGCACCCTTGAAAGTCAAATAAAAACAATTAAAAACAATCAAGTGCAGGCTGAAAAAAAATCATTAAAACCACTGAGAGCTGTCAGCAGGATACTGAGAGGAGGCTCTAAATATAACAAAGTAAGGAATGGGTAGGAAGGAAGATGTGGTAGAGATTCATCAATAATCTCATCAACAGAAGGCATCACAACTTCTTTCCTCTGGTACAAATTACCAAAATGAGGAATTCTTATGCAGTGAAGCCCGGAATATATGTTGCATGAATACTACCTCCAGTTTAATATAGTTACATTATGTAGGTGTTGCAAGCTGAACAGAAATTATTGTTTTTAATCTTCCCTGGCTTGAGCGAGGTGTAAGCCAGGAAAACCTTCCAGTATAGGATGTTCTGTTCAGTAGTGTGGATGAGCAGAGGTTGCGCTCCCTGATAGTATGGATCATCTGTACTGGACTTGATCATAGACTGGGATAGGGCACAAAGTGGTCCACAACTGTCAGTATACCAGACCACAATGCACATCTCCATAGTCTGCTGCACTGGGGGTAGGGGAAGAGAGAGGTTGGTGGCACACATGCCAAAAACTGGGGCATCAACTAAAAGGGCCTGGCCAGAAACACCAAAGGCTGGGTGATGGCTTTGAAGACTGCGCTCAGCCTTCAAAGCTGCCATTCAAGCCTGGGCTGAGACAGGCAACTTGTATGTGGATAGGCCTTGGAACAGACTGCCATTATTTATTTATATATTTGAATTTTTATCCCGCCCTATACCCAAAGGTCTCAGGGCAGGTTACAACATTAAAAAACAATAAACATAAAATGAGCATTAAAACCATAACAATGCCTGAATGTGGAGAGGAAGCCATTTCTTTGTTTAGTCAAAGGCCAGGGCAAAGAGGTGTGTCTTCTCTGCTTTGTTGAATGCATCAAGTGAAGGTGCCTGACACACCTTGGAAGGGAGACTATTCCACAATCTGGGAGCCACCACTGAAAAGGCTCTATCCCAGGTGCCCACCCCTTTTGCTACTGAGAGTGATGGGTGGTGGTACAACCAGGAGGGCCTCCCTAAAGATCTTAGGGCATGGGCATTAGTCTTGCCCAATATGGGCTGCACACACTGACCTGCACTACATGGATTGGAACAGCCCAGATAGTGTGGAAATGGCCCAAAGCTGAAAAAAATACTTGTCTCTCAGATAACTCTGCAGTAGTGAGCAATGGTGCCATGCAAGCAATTGCTGCACATAGAGAATTTGGTGATATTGGAAATCTTAAAGGTCGGTCTATTGATTTTGTTGAGGCACTGAGGAGAAGAGCCAAAAGAACCCTAAAGACAGCCGCTGTGCTATTTTTACTGATCCGCCTTAATGTTGTCACAAAGTGTTGATAAATACTTTAAACAATGGCCGTGACAGTAAAAGGCAGAGAGACAGGCAGAGTGTCTCTGAAGGCCGTTTGCAGGGATTCCAGAACAAGCAAAGGTTTTGCCTTTGTCTTCTGCTTGAGAGCGCTGAGAGCTAATTGCTGGGCCGCTGCGTGAGACAGGATGTTCAACTAGATGGACTGTGGTCTGATCCAGCAGGGCTTCTTTTATCTTCTTATGTCCAAAACAAGCAAGGCAAGAGGCCAGGGCTGTACCTTCCTCTTTTGAAGGCTGTACCTTCAAATTCTTTCCCATGCTCTGTCCTGCCCATTAAAGGTGGGCTTGTAGCAAGACAACTTCCTCAAAACAGGCTGGCTGTCCTCAGAAACTGCACATATTATGCATTTAGTGTAGTGACTCACAGGCCCAACCAATGTGCTGGTGGTAAGATGCATTGTTTGATATCCTCAGATCTTGGATGGTCCTGGAAAAGATCTACTGTGGGAACAGGGCACAGTCAGGCTCTGATTCCAATTTAATGAGAATAAGTAGGGTTTATGACATTAGTAACAAGAGGTGGAAGACACATGTTTATATAAATAGATACTTTAGCTGTTTATTGAAGAAAATTACATAATGGTACCAGATTGTTGGGAATATTGGACATTACAAGCCTGATTTGCAGTGATAGCCACATAATTATTTTTATTGCCTACAAAATCCAAATCTCATGGCTCATTTAATTCCAATTTCTCTTTGAAAATGAAAGAACAGTACCTGAAACAGGTTGCATTTCTCAGACAGGAGTTTTTGCTGGGCATCTAAAGAAACTAGATGGTTTTGATACAGACTTTCCTGTTTATCCCACTCTCTTGATTTTGCTCTGAATTCCTAAAATAAACAAACAAAGACAGAAATTGTAAGAAAACAGAAATCTCAGTTGGGAAATTACAGTGAGTGATAAAATGCGAACAAGAAAACTTGGGAAACAATATTGTAAAAAATAATCAGTGAGTATATACAGGTATTCATGTAAAATGCTAAGAGGTTTATATAGTACTTTTAAGGTGAACAGCACTGTGGGATCTCTCCAAGGTGAATGTTGTTGCTACAGATATTTACCCACTAGATGTTAACTACACTGGTGGCAAAGTCAACAAGAACAAGATTCAGCTCAGTGAACTTCTACAATGCAGCAGGCTTCTCACTAAGGCACTGGGAACTGTTAACACCCATGTAACAAGAAGATTTTGCTGCACCATTTCTGGAAAGCTGTGATGGTGAATTCCCACCGGGGCAGAAGGCAGAATTATCAACAACATGGGAGGACAAGGGTAACACTAGGCAGAGCCAGCACACTGTAAGGCTTCAGTTATATGCCTATCCACATGAAAGTCTGTGGCACTGAACACAGAGATTATGGACAGCTCTGGGTGATAAAATTTATGAATGGAAGAATGAGAGTGGTTTGCTGCTATGGTGGATTACTGCTTGCTTTTCCCTTATTGGTCAGCTACCTTTGATGGAAACAATATTTCAGACTTGACAATCGTGGTTACACCTTGCTAAAATAAGTCCATCTCATTAAGCCAGACTCAAAATTCACTAACTTCCATCACACCTAATACCTGATCATTCTTCCTCAGTTTGTCCTCAGTTTGGGTCGCTATATTCATACCTTTCTGTTCCCGTTCTGAGACTCCTTTGCGAGACTTTTTTAGATCTCCACCCCTCTCCGCCATCACAACACCCTCTGTGCGCTAATAGAATAAAAGTTCTGCCACTCAACAGCATGTCATCATACACTGAGTGAAAGGGAAGGGAAATTCATGCCATATCCACCCACTATAGTACAGTTCAGCCCCTTTAGTCCTCTTCCCTGATTACACCCAAAAAAATGAAAACGGATTAAGACTTTATCGTGACCTGTAAAAATCATGACTCAGGACAGTACGACTAAAGGAAGGAAAGTCCACAAATAAAATGGACAGAACTATCCCAAAAAGTTGCGAGCAGTGGGGTCTGAAGACGGACTTTAGGGGGGAAAAATCCCATTAGTTTTTCTTGTGTTAAGACTGGAGAAAGATTAAAGTGAAGGTGTGACCACAGCTGACCAAGACTCTCTGAGGTGCTTTACCTGAACAACAAATTTGCCTGAACTCTTGAGCTTTGTTCTTTCATCCTGTCTCCTGTTTCTGGACTTCCCTTCAGGTTTGCTTTCTAATTCAAATTGTTCTTTAGTCCAGATTGCCAGTTCTCAGATCCTACCATACTTGTCTACCATTAGAGACCCAGAGTGACAAATTCAGGGAGCGCTTCTGTGATAAAACTACTCAGATCAGGAATTGGATGCCATGGTTGAGCATAGTTGAATGGAAGTATAAAGAGAACTGTCTGTTCCAATTATTTTGGTTCAGTTTCACTGAGTCCGTCTGAGGACTTGGATAAGATGGTTGTTGCTGTTTGACCAATCACATGCTCCTTTTGCCCACACCCATCCAGGCAGGATGTAGACAGATAGGTTCTGGGAATAGTGGATACTTCACTGATTAAGAGGGATGTCCCTTAAGGAGGTAGTGATAGATCTAACGTGATCTTATCAAAAAGGAGAACTATCTGGTTGCCTCAGTATCACTCTATTTCCCATATGTGGATGGAGCCTTAAGACGCTTCGTTTGTTTGATTTAACATGCCCCTTTTTCTTCTCATGCTATTAAATAATTTATAAGTAAATCTTATGAAAGAGAACTGGTACATTCCCAAATTGTACATTCCCAAATTAATTCTTACAACAGAATAATCTCTTTCTTTTTTCGAGGGTCTCGTTCTTTCAGGGTGATCCAGTCACAAAAACTCGTGAATAGTGAAAGAAGAAGAAAGCAGCATTTTCTGACTTCTCTCTCTCCCAACCCCACCCTCCCAACCTGGAAAAACACTGGTTTTATGTGTGTGAACTCATGCATAGAATTGTTGTTGTTGTTATTCCTTCAAAGATATACATAATTCATGAGTTTCAAGCTTTGAGAGTTTTGATGGGCAATTGTAATGTTTGTTACCTTCTGTACTTTTTCCATGGCCACTTTAGATTCTTTTGCATGCTGACTAAGAAGCAATGGTGCAGCTATTGTTTATTCCCTGTATTGAATAAACAACAAAAATGCCTTTGAAAAGGTCACTTTTCTCAACTCTTTCTGCCCGAGCAAACAGAAATAGCTGCATGCTATTCCAGAACTATTGTCTCTTTGAAACAGTCCGAGGGAAACAGCCATAAATTGCTGCTGCCAAAATGTAGACTGTAGAGCAGCAAGGCCGCATCCAGCAATAGATGGAGCAATAAATCTGCAATTATGTGACAATGCACATGTAGTTTCAGTGAGAAACCTCATCAGGACCTTATATTTAGAATACTGGCTAGTGCCAGTAAAGTTTATCTTAAATCTGAACATTAAATACTGTATACCAGCAATTCTTTAGATCCAGGACATTTCTACCTAGCCATTGCAAACTAAAGTTGGAGATGGACAATAATTACTTTCAAAGAACTGGAGTGAACATTCACATCTTGCTGCATGCATGCTTATTCTATTTTTGCTTTGATTAAAAAGAATGACCAGTGTTATTTTGTGTGTGTGTGTGTGCTTTAAATTAAGAACCTGCCAATTATTTTTAAGCAGCCATGACCATAAGACCAAAGTATTGCATGTATACATCACAGGAGTGATGCTGCCCTCAAGTTATCCTAAGTTCTTTTCGAAGTACTGTATTTTCTGGCGTATAAGACTACTTTTTAACCCAGGAAAATCTTCTCAAAAGTCAGGGGTCGTCTTATATGCCGGGTGTCGTCTTCTTATAAGGCGAGTATATCCCAAACTCTATATTTTAACTGGAAAGTTGGGGGTCGTCTTATACGCCCAGTCGTCTTATACGCCGGAAAAAACGGTAACTACAACACCACACTAAGGCCTAGTTTATATACTACATCCACAATGTGATTGATAAATATCCTACTGGTTACCTTAAATTCTGATTTTAAATTCTGTATTAGGCACAGTTGAGTAGCATAACTGTTCTCGGCAGGACCACTATATGAGAAGGACATTTCAAGCCATCCCTCACCAGCTGCAGTCCTGGTAGAAATAGCGCCTTCCATCAAGTAGAGTTGATAGTATTGTGTGAAGTTTTACTGAGATCATGAATTAAAACTTCCAGCCTCCATGGGCTATCGTGAAGAAAAACACTTTAGTGTACCTTCTCCCCTTACATGGTACTTGGATTTAATGTTTAAAAATCCACATGATTTCTAAGCATTATCTCTCAGCAAATATTTCATTAGACCCTTGGTCTGTCTAAATAGTGGCTAATGGACTGAACAAATGCAATGTTCTATTTGCCATTCAGAACAAACGAGGCTACTATACTGCCCCTAGACATCAAATTGGATATTGAGCAACTATAGAAGGAGTCAGGAGAAGACTGTTTACTCGGGCCATAGGTTTCCCATCCATATGTTACTGAAATAATTAATGTGGTTCATATTACGAGCCAGTCCCAGTGAAGCAATGCTTAAAACTCAATATATCTAACATTCTAATCTTCATACAAAGCCAAGCAGAAAATGGAAGACAGAATTATTAATTAATGGCAATGCTCATTCATGAAGCTTTAACTCTGAATGGGCAAATTTCCTGCAGAATTGTACCATCTTTAACAAACAAAGATGGATCAGGTTAGGAAGACGTCTGTGCACAAAGCAGTCTGTGCATTTGGGGGGTGGGGAGAAGAAGAGTTGAAGAAGAGTTGGCTTTTCTACCCTGCTTTTCTCACTCATTTAAGGGGCCTCAAAGTGGCTGACAAAGCTTTCAATTTTCCCCCCCACAACAGAACACCTTGTGAAATAGGTGGGGCTGTGAGAGCTCAGAAGAGAGCAGTGACTATTTATTTTGTTTATTTATTTATATTTATATCCTGCCCCATACCCGAGGGTCTCTGGGCGGCTAACAACCTTTAAAAACAAACATATCAAAACTGTATCAAAAACAATAATAAACTAGTACAGCATTTAAAATCCAGCATGATAAGAGCAATACCAAAAACAGTTAAAAACAGCAGTGTTGGTAGTTAAAAACAGCAGTGTTTGCAGGGTGGGAAGCATAAGCAGCATTTAGCCGAAGCCCTGAGTGAAGAGGTGCGTCTTCACCGCCCTCCTGAACACCAATAGAGAAGGGGCCTGACACACCTCTAGGGTGAGACCATTCCATATCCTGGGGGCCACAACTTAGAAGGCCCTCTCCCAGGTGCCCACCCGCCTAGCTGTTGAAGGTGGCGGGATAACCAGGAGGGCCTTCCCTCCAGACTTTAAGGTGCAGGCGGGTTGATATGGGAGAAGGTGACTAGCCCAAAGTCACCCAGCTGGCTTTGTGGAGGAGGGCAGAATCAAACTCAGTATTCCCACATAAGAGTCCGGCTCCCTAACCACTTGACCAAACTGGCTCAGGTGGGAGACAGAGATAAGAAAGCTTGCATTTTGTGCTCCCATGTTCTACCTTAAAATGGATAAGGGAACACAAAGACCAGACTCTTTGAACGCTCTAAGACCACGTATTTGAGAAGCCATGCCTTCAGACAGATTTACTTACTTCCAACTTCTGGTTTAAACTGCTCATCTTAAAAGGGGCTTCTTGGTTTTCTGTACATTTTTCTATACTATGGGCTTTATTTTGTTTTAATTGGTGCAGCTGCAGCTTTTCATAGCTCTGTGTCAGCTTGGCAAACTGAAAAAGAAACAAATAAAAAGAACACCTTATTTTTTTCCCCCTTAGTACTGGAGGTATAATCACCCAAAGCAGTTAAGTATAGGCATTCTAATCAGCCAATCTCTCTCTTCCCCCATCAGCTTTCCACCTTCTCCGAAACACCAGTTGTTACAACTAAATGGTTAAGGATGAACAAAGCTCAACTTTCATATAGCTGGTGATGTTAATTAGCTGCACTGTTAAACACAGATTGCCTAGATAAGTATTCTAGGATGCTGAGTAAAGGGGCTGCCTTCCCAATGTTTGCATGAACTGTTCTGCATTTGTTGAGTGCCACCTTGTGTTGATAGTTTTAATGATTTTTCAAAATGAGAATGAGTTTATCTCATTTAATCCAAGGGCTAGGTTAATGGCGAGATCAAACTTCCTTGGGAAAAAAATTTCAGTAACACTACAGCATGGAGATCACGGATGTTTTTCCACTGAGCTCCTTTAATCTGGAACTAAGAAGATCTGGATCTAAGGAATGGGTACTTGGATCCCAATGTGTTTCCACAGGTGGTCTAGCACCCAATAGCATTGGGTGCTAGCCTGCCTGCTGTGGAAATGCTGGAGCACCCATGTGCAAATCTGGATCTACCCACGAGGGGTTTGCCTGTCACCCCAGGTGTTTGGGGGGACAGGGAGTACAATCTCCGTAGACTTGAATCTTCGAATATCCTCTGGAGCAGCTCCGTAGAATCTCTGGAGCAATCTGCCGCTAACTTCAAAGAACCTCCAGAGCCTTTGACAGCGGCATTGCTCTTGCAAGGGTTCTCTTCGGGGGCTGTGCTAATCTCCAAAGACAACTTTTTGAGTTTGGCCACCCCCTGATGGATGCCCCCTGAGCCTCCTCTAGACCCCCCTGTCCAATTGTAGTGGAAACAGGCTCCCTATAATCCGGATTTGATGGCTGAAAACCCCATTGTGGGGTCTACAGGAAATCTGGATTATAGGTCCTAAGGACCCATATGATCCAGATTTCCCTAGCTCTTGTAGAAACAGATGTGTCTCTAATGGGGTCTGTAGTGGAAATGGGGTCATCCTGCTCTGAGCCTAATGGGTCCTTAATGGGTCCTTCAACAGGTACTTAGTGCTAGTGGAAAAACACCCCATATTTCCCTTTGTACAATGCAGTCCCATCCTCTTGGTGACTGCTTGGTTGTTGTACTCACTTGGAAAGAGCATGGAGATAATAATGGCAGTAAGACCAAAAGAAAAACAGGAAAAGGAGATGGTGGAACTGAAGAAAAAGAATGTGTAGTAGTAATAAAATAAAAAAATCAATAGTTGTGCTAATAATTGGAGCTGTGGGAGTGACACAATGGAAATTTAAGAAGAAGGAAAAGGTAGAGAAGGAAAAACAATTTAAAACCTGGAAGAAATAATGCCTTGTCAGTTACTGAAAACAGCTATGGCCTTCTCTGCACTGGGTCTTATTCCAGAGGCCACTATCTATACTGACATCTGGAAGGCAGATCCATATTCCAGGATATAATCCAGAATAAAACCAAGGGCAGAAACTGCCCTAAGGTAGGAAATTTTGTATTGGTAGCCTTACAATTCCTAAATCCTAGGTAAGAACTAAATTGACATATTAAAATCTAGTCTGTGGACTGTGACACACTATATATGACTTTAAAGTAACAAGTACATAAATGTGAAAATGTTAACAGGGATTAGAATATATTATTTTAAGTATGTATCAGAGTTGACTTTGAATTTATTAATTAATAGTGTTTCCTATAATTTACAGAAAACCTGTTCACACTGGGCGCTAATAAATTTTAAAGGAACTACCTCCTCTTGTCTGATTTGAGTAGAGCCACAGATCTTTGAAAGCAGCCAGAAGTTGTATGCCAGATTTTCATTTCCCTGAATTTAATAGAAGCTGTCTCTTGCTAATTTCAAGAGATCCACAACTCAGCCCCAGGCAAAGAAGCTTGGGTAGTGGAACAGTAGAGAATCCTTCTCACTTGCTCTGAACCACTCAGAGCACTCCAAAACCCAGTAAAATCCTTGGCAAACCTCTGGTCTACTAGGAACTCCTCTTTGCAATCTGGTAAGCTATAGGATACCACAACACAAATAAGTCCAGTAATTGTCAATGGGGAATAAGGAGTATTAGTAACTTCCACTTCCTGGGTGCTTCTCTTCTATGGTCTTTAAGGTGCAATTTGTAGATTCAAATTCAGTGAAGCCAATCACTCAATCAGTGGTCAGCCTGTGGTCCTTCAACCTTATAAGAACATAACAGAAGCCCTGCTGAATGATTCCACAGCCCATCTAGTCCAACATCCCATCTTACACAGTGGCCCACCAATTGCTTATGGGAATTTGCAAGCAGAAGACAAAGGCTCTAAGTTCTTTGCAAATGGCCTTTAGAGGCATCCTGCTTATTTCTCCAACTTGGAGATAGTATCTAGTCATCCATTCTAGGAGCCATCGATATACATATCTTCCATGAATTGTTCTTTCTTCTTAAAGTCATTCAGCCTCGTGGCTGTCCAAACAACTGTGAGTGGCAGATTCCACAGATCTATTGATGAAAAGACACTTCCACTTGTTGGTCCTAACTCTTCTGCCCGGCAGCTTCATAGAGTGCCCTCTGGTTCTAATGTGTGAAAGAGGAAATAATTTTTCTCCAGCCAATAATTTGTCCACACCATGAATAGTTTTACATACTTCAGTCAGGTCTCTTCTTATATGCTTCATAAGGGAGGTAGATCATTCTGGTTGCTCTTTTTGGCATTTTTTTCCAGTTCCACAAAGAGGCACAATCATGCCTGCAGACTTAGGCTAGGTTCCCACTGGGCATTTTAATGTGGCTTTAAAACAGGGTTTTTTTTAAACAGCAGTGAGGTCTGATTTTTGACAGTGCCACTGTTAGTTTATAATGTGGACTCGCAGAGGAGAAATCCCCTCCCCTCTCTCTTCCATCATACCCTGACTTCATCTGGGTGGGCAATTCAAACCCCACCCCCTATATAAGTCTGTCCCTGATTCAATGGAATCCTTCGGTAGCCCACTGTATCACAATTTCCCAAGTTAAAGATCACTTTCCTTGGTGCTTGGTGCTAAATCTGTGGATCAAAGCAGTGTGAAATGGCAAGGGCGGGGGGGAGGGAAAGAGGCTTTCACACAAGCAGCCAACAAGGGCACTGGATCAGAACATAAGAGAAGAGCGAAATGGCAGGGATGCAGGCAAAAGGCACAAATGGAAGGAGGGAGGGACACAACCCCAGGACAGAAGCTGCCATTTCTTACACTGAACTTGTGTTACAATGTTACAGCTCTCCCCTGCCTTTCAGGCAGCTCAATCTCATTAGCATGCAATGGCGGACAACCAGGGGAAGACAGGGAAGTGGAAATCACGACTGCTCATTGGGTCAGGGGAAACTGAAGAGAATGCCCCTAGAGACCCAGAGAATGGATCTGTCCCCCCCAAAACCCACTTGCGTTCCCATTGCTAAATAGTGAGAATTATTTCTATATCCAGCAGTGAGACGTCTTTTAATGCGAATAGGGATAGTTCGCATTTTGGGACCTTGAATGCGCAGAAACAGCTGATCCCTTGGAAACTGTTGGGACAGGGAGATCTTGAGCCAACTTCAAGCCTGACTAAATTCTGTGTCGGAATGGGGCCTTACTTTCTCGTCCCTTCCTAATTACCCCTAGCACTGAATTTATTTTTTCACTGCTGACCACCAGAATCCCAAAGTCGCTCTCCTAGTCTGTCACAGAAAGCTCAAATCTTATCTATTTGTAGGTGTAATCGTTGGGGGGTGGTTTGCCCCATGAGCATCACCCTGAAGCTTATTTGGCACTCAATGTCAAGAAATCCCTCTGGGGCTGTCTCTTTCAGTTTTACTACACCTCAGAAAGGATATTGTGGAACTGGAAACAGTTCAGAAAAAGGCAACAGGAATGGTCAAGGTGGAATACCTCCCATACAAAATCAGGCTGCAATGTCTAGGCCTCTTCAGCCTTGAAAGACTGTTTAAGAGGTGACCTGACTGAAATACATAAAATCAAATAGGATGTTAAAAAGAAGAGAGGCTCCTAGTACAGCTCCTTATCAGTATACCAACCAGTGCAGAATCACCCTTAGTCAGCAGGGCTTTTTATCTATCACCATATATATAATGATAAAACCATTTCAAAGCCATGCACCATCTACTGTACCAAACAAACCATGAAATACTGCAAAAATGTGTAAAATAGGAATTTGACTTTTCCATACTTGCGTTTTCAAGGCTTGCAGCTGTGCATCATAGTTCTGGGCCATCTCATACTTTGTTTTTTGCAAGCTGTCTAGCTTCTGCCTTAATAGTCCAACCTGGATTGGAAATGATGACTGTTGTTACTGTATAACCAATGAGTTCAAAATGCCAAGGTGATTAAATAAGCACAATTATGTTATGAAAAACAAGCGAAAGACAAACACATATTAACTTTTTTTTAAAAGAAGAAATGACAGCTTCCATCACCATTAAGCTGAACATTAAGGAGGCCCTTTCTGCACTGGGCCTTATTCTGGGTTATATCCCAGAATAAGGGGGCTGCTGTCCACATGCTAATACAGACGGTGGTTGGAATGTGTACCATTAAAAATGAGAACAACTTTGATATTACACAACTCTGAAAGGCACAGAGCCTGAGTAAAGATGTAAATCTTCAACTGTGGATGAAAAGCCAGTAACATTTCTAAATTCCCATTCAAGATTTAGAAGAAGTAGAGTTGGCTTTTGTACCCCTCTTTTCTCACCCATTTAAGGGGACTCAAAGTGGCTGACAAAGTTTCTGTTCTTCTCCCCACATGAGAACACCCTGTGAGGTAGGTGGGGCTGTGAAAGCTCAGAAGAGAGCTGTGATTAGACCAAGGTCACTCAGCTGGCTTCTTGGGGGAGAGTGGAATCAAACCTGGTATTGTCAGATAAGAGTCCGGCTCCCTAACCACTAGACCAAACTGGCTCACAAGCTTTGAATTCATTTTCATAACTGAGAGTTCAGAAGAATCTGCAGTTTCTGAGAATTAAAGGTCCTGGAACGCGGATTATCTATATTTGAAAAAAAGAAGTCTCACTGCTAGATTTAGAAATAATCCTTGCAATTTAGCAATGGGAACAGCAAGTGTGTTTTGGGGGGAAGGGAACCATGCTTTAGGGGCATTTTCTTCTGGTCTTTCCTCTGATTCAATAATCAGCAGTAATTTCCTTCCCTTTTCTCCTGGCTGTCACGGTTACATGCTAAGGCAAGAATGAGCAGAATGTACAATGTAACAAGAGATCAGACATTACAATGTAGTGAGATATCAGACCATAGTGGGGACAGTCTGATTTTACTTAAAGAGACATGGATCAGAAAGACTTTAATATGTCTGGAATTTTGTGCTGTGCCAATGCTGTGCAAAGCTGGTGCCTACTCCCTCCCTCCCAGCGATCTCTATTCCTTCCCTTACCCACCTGGCTTTTCCCTCTGCCCATAGTCCTGGAGGGAGATTATTCTACAGGCTGGAGGTCTCTACATTTTCCAGGAGAGATTCTCTAATACATGCCTATTTGCCTCGGCCTTTAGCTAAGGATTTATTCTCCCTCCCCAGTTATAATGACATCATTATTAATGCACTACGGAGTGCACGGTTTTAAATTTGTTGAATTTTAAGGTTTTTTTTAAATGTGCATTTTGTTTTATCTGTATTTCATTTTAATCTGTTCTTAATTTGTATCTTGTTTTAATCTATTTTAACCTATTGTTACCTGCCCAGCGACCTTCAGATATGGGGCGGGATAGAAATGTAAATAAATAAATAAATAAATAATACAGAACTGACAAAAAATCTCCACATTATTAAACAATTTTTTTCTAGTTCTATAATACACATATTTATGTTTTTATTGAATGTTGTCACCTGTCTTGGGATCTTTGGGTAAAGGGTGAGATACAAATGCTTAAAATATACATATATAATGTGGACAGAAAATAGGACTGTGCATTGCTTCTAATACTGGGGTGCAATTTCAGTGTATTACATTAATGAGCGCTCTGCTTGCCTTCTTTCATACCTGCTCTTCCAGCTTCTACCTACATTAAATCCAGTCAGAATTTATATACATAAGGAGGCCGTAAATGTTATGTACATACTCTTTTTTGAAATTCAAATTCGAGAAATATAAGCACAGAATGTAAATTTCTTGAAAATGCCCCTCATGAGCGCAAGGGGTGAAACTGTGTTGAAAATGCCCACTGGCGCTTGTGCCCCTCTGGGTATTTTATGCCATCAAAATACTGGGAAGTACCCACACTGCCTTCATGAGGGCAAGCACCAGAAAAGGTAAGGGTCTGGGCATGCCCTGTGATTCCACCTTTTTTTCTGGAAGGGACGACAAGAAGCAATTGGGAATTTAAACAAGATCCCACATTTTCCTTTCATCATCTGGAAGCAGCCCTAGCTGCCCATCATTTGATCATCCACACAAAATAGCTCACCAGTAGGGCTCCAATTTTTTTTTTAAGACTTTTGCACCTCTAACTGCTTTGTCCATACAGTATTACTGGTCTAGTGCCAAAATCCATGGGAGCGGAATAAAAGATGCAAAGCACGTATCTCATTTATTCTGAAGTCTGTATTTGGGGGCAAAGAATATATTACTTTATTCATGAAGAGTGATGTGAACAAGGAGGTTTACCACTGAGTACAGAACATTATCCCATTATCCAGAATGGAACTGTGAGATTTTACTACCTCTTGATTATAAAAGACACAATAAAACTCTTAAAATGTTTCCTTTTTCTTTCCTTTTATTTTTTTTTTTTAGTGAAGGATAGAAATCTTTTATGTTTGATTATTTTATTTATTTATTTATTTACATTTTTATCCCATTCTATACCTAGAGGTCTCTGGGTGGCTAACAACATTTAAAATGAAACATTAAAACAATAACAGTCTGCATTAAAATCACTTTGAATCTGCCCACCCATTTTCAAGGAGATTACGTAATATGATATATACAGTGGTACTAATATACTAAGAACATATAAAAAAACTAAGATAATAGCAATGGTAAGAGGAAAACAATCTAGTTTTCTTCTTTTAGGCTGCGTCCCCATGCACTCCATTTAGTTCGAATTGGATTTGGATTATACGGAGCCAAATTCGAATTGACCCATCCCCACACGATTACCGAAAGCGTGGGCTCAATTGGATTACAGTATATTCTGGTGTATAAGACTACATTTTAATCTAGGAAAATCTTCTCAAAAGTCGGGTGTCGTCTTATACGCTGGGTGTCATCTTCTTATATGGCAAGTATATTCCAAACTCTATATTTTAACTGGAAAAGTTGGGGGTTGTCTTATATGCCCAGTTGTCTTATACGCCGGAATACACTGGTATGCCTGTCCCCAAGCAAACCATGCTAAACCCCATATTTTTCTCTCCACCCCCTCTCTCCTGATAGGAGCAAGGGCAGGGAAATCCCACAAAACACCCCTTCCCTGATCGCAACTGCTAGGCATTAAACAGTGATCAAACAGAAATGAGCCTCTTCTCTCTGTGATCTGATTGCCAGGCAAACGTAAAAGAACTGATCACCCCGGTAAGATGTAGCAGTGAGGGGGGTCATCTGGCCCTTGCAGTCCCACGAGCCTCTTCCTGCAACCCTTATTCCCCGATTGCCAGCAAGCAGCTTCTGAAGTGCTTCTCTGCTAAACTGCCTCTAAACATTGTAGCGGTTTTGGTTCACTTTTTAGCTGGCAAGCAGCTTCTGAAGTTTACCAGAGTTAAACTGCCTCTAAACATTGTAGTGGCTTTGGTTAGCTTTTTAGCTGGCAAACTTCAGAAGCTGCTTGTTGGGCAGCGGAGGTGGAAGAAGCTAACCAAAGCCACTACAATCTTTAGAGACAGTTTAGCAGAGAATCACTTCTCTTCTAATTCAACTTCAGAAGCTGCTCTGGGACCCTCCATGTTGAATTCAGATTTGAATTCAGATTTGATTCGGACTACAGAGTGCATGGGGATGCGGCCTTAATGTAGTAATTAAAAATACTATGAATTTCACTTGTCCTTCTTGCTAAATTTTGAGCAATCTAGTGTTGCTGTTTACTTAAATCAGTACCTGTGCACTGAGCCCTAACCAGGTGATAGAACTGGAAGGGTTTCTACAGATATGCCAGTGTAAGGGCCATTGCACATCCATCTTCAGTTCTTGCATAGGCCTTGCTTGATTAGACTGAGCTTTGCCATGGTTGCCTCCCAAGTCATAGCAATTGATAGCTCTATGGGCACTAGTATCTGCCCCACAGTGCTAGTACTTGGCAAGAAGGGAGAGGATGAATCTGTGGGAAAGTGTTCTAGTAAAATACTCTTCCCTGCACCTACTTTCCTCGTCTTCTGGTATTAACAATAAATGAAGAAGTTGCTCTGAGCAGCTCTGTGTCTTGTTTCTGCGTTATTGAGTTCTGGGCCCCTGGGTTGTGATTCTGACAGCCAGTTAAAGATGACTCCAGTTAAAACGGCAGACCAGAGACTTATGCTGGAATTGAAATGAATTTTCTTATTTTACATGGCAACAACATATAGACTGTTGTGAAAACAACAAGTAATCTTTGCATCAAGCCAAGTGGAATCTTGGAATATTTCTTGCTTCCCTCCAGGATTGCTTTAGAGAAAGTGAGGGCATTTCCACATGAAACATCTACTCTGAAGCTGAAGATTTTGATTATTCTTTCTGTGCTATCAGTACGATGGCATTAACAAATAATTATTCCCTTATCTTTTCCCCATGCTTCCTCCATTTAAGAGTTTTGGAGGGAGGGAGGAATGACTCTTTTGAAATAATATCACAGCAGCAGCATCTCTGCATGTATTCGCTGCCTTCAATTTTTTATTTGAAGTGGAACTTATTTTCCAGGTGATGTTCTACAGAATTTCTGACAGCACATGACACGCCACTTGCAGTTTCAATGTAGGTTATGTTTTTGCTGTTTAACATGAAGTGTCCATACCAGCGCCTTTCATCTTTGGGAAAACATTTGCATCTGCTTTTACAGAACCAAACACTAAAGACAACCTGCTGTGAATGCTGGAATTATCCAAGAAGAATAATTGAAAACCCAGGAGGCTTAATTCCCAATAGGCATCTCACAAAGCCTTAAAGAGAACCCATGCTGCACAATATAGACAGAATGTCCTTTTCCAGACAAACCTGCAGCAGTTTTATCAGCCTATTAAGAGAAAGAATATGAACTAATTGTGCTACCAAGCAAAGGAGAAACTGCTAGGTTCTGGAAAGATTTACGGGATAAATCAGAAGAATACAATAAAAAAGCAATATGGACAAAAGTTTGGTCTTGTGGTTAGAGTGTCGGATTCTTATTGGTAGTCTCCCAGTTCGAATCCACACTCCCCCATGAAGCCAGCTGGGTGACCTTGGGCTAGTCACAGCTCTCTTCTGAGCTCTCACAGCCCCACCTACCTCACAGGGTGTCTGTTGTGGGGAGAAGAACAGAAGGTTTGTTAGGTGCTTTGGGACCCCTTAAGGGTGAGAAAAGCAGGGTATAAAAAACAACTCTTCATCTAAAGAAGTGGAAACGGAAACAAAGTCATATGGAAGATCTGTTACTAAGTACAGGGTTTGTTGAGAAATGGTTCAAGAGGATATATAATTGGACTGTACCAGGGAAGGATGAACTATTCAGTTTCTGGCTCATATACCTTGCCAGTCTTCACAGCTCAGCGGATTCACATAACATTATAAGGAAAAGAAACTGATGAATGGATGAAAACTAACAAAACCTATCTGAAAATAAACAATCATGAAATATTCAATACTAAGCGACTACTGGCAAATAACCTCCCTGACATCAATGACGACGCTTTTGACAGGAGTAATATCACATGCAGTACAAGATCACTTGGGGAAAACAAAACAATCTGATACCAACAGAAGTACAATCAGAATATGACAGGTGTTTTGGCTGTTCCCAAAAGTTCATATTGAAATGCAAAATATGTTAAAGATATATACACATTTTAATCCAGAAATCTTACTGGGATTGATAAATTAGGAATTAGGAAAAATATAATGTTATACTGCAGTACATGATTACTGCAGACAGATGTCTATATGCACAAAAATGGAAAGTGTTAAAAATTCCTTTATTGGAGGACTGGATTATAAAATTGATGGATTTTGTGGAGACGGACAAATTGAGATTTAGTAATAGATAAAACTATATCAGTTTTGTTTGGAACTAGCAAGCTTTTATTGCCTGTCTATAGACATTAAAGGAAGAATTTCCAATGGCAGGTTTCAAGGAATAAGAGACAAAGACATTGGAGTGGTCAAATAATGAATTGTGTGTTAATAGTTATCAGTGCTATAGCTGCAGTCCTAAAACAGCGATATCTTAAGACTTGGGGCACTGATAGATTGACTATTCATCAGCTACATAAGGATGCATAACTGAGAACAGCATGCATTCGGCGTCAATACTTCTAATTATTCTAGACCTAAGAGAAGGAGCAAATTAGCAAAATACCAAGCCAACCCTAAATATTTATTAGACTGTACAGATGCTAATAAAATCATATTCACTTAGGTATAAAGTACTCTGTATAGATCATGATTACTTTCTACCAAGCACCTGTGTTCAAAAAACCAAGCAATATTTAATTATTATTTACATTTCTATCCAGCCCCATACCAAAAGATCTCTGGGCAGGTAACCGCCATTAAAACAACAGACTGAAAACAAAAAATATATTAAAAGCACTTTAAAAATTCAACAAATATAAAACAATACACTCTGTGTTTAAAATGATAGTATCTGTACTGGGAGGCCAGGGCAAAGAGGTGAGTCTTCAAGCCCTTCCTAAATATATATAAGGAAGGGCCATGACACAACTCAAGGGGGAGACTATTCCATAGTCTGGGGGCCATCACCGAAAACGCTGTCTCCAGGGTGCCCACCAGCCTCGCTACTGAAGGTGTTGGGACAACCAGGAGGGCCTCACTGCTAGATCTTAAAGACACAGGCAGGTTGGTATGGGAGAAGGCGGTATGGGACCCAAGTCATTTAGGGCCTTATAAGTCAAAGTCAACACCTTGAATTGGGCTCGGTAGTAAATTGACAGCCAATGCAACCCTTTTAAAACCAGCGTGATGTGTGTCTGGCTAACTGTTCTGGTCAGCACTCTAGTGGCTGCATTTTGCACAAGCTGCAACTTCCAGACAGTCTTCCAGGGCAGCCCCATGTAGACTGCATTACAGTAGTCCAATCTAGAGGTTACCAGAGCATGGATAACTGTGGCCAAGTCGTCTCTATCCAGAAAAGGCTTCAGTTGATGCACCAGCCGTAGTTGGGTGTAGGCACTCCTGGCCATGGCCTCCACCTAAGCTTCAAGTGTAAGCATGGAGTCCAGGATTACCCCCAAGTTATGCACCATCAAGGACAGGGTATCTCCCAACTACACAGACACGAGACCTTGTGATACACAGACCTCCATCTTGTTTGGATTGAGCTTCAATTTATTGGTTCTCATGCAGCCCATTACTGCCTCCAGACACCTGATCAAGCACTTCAACAGCCTCCCCTGATGGTACAGAGACAGAGTTGGGTATCATCTGCACACTGATGACACCTCACTCCAAATCTCCTAATAACCTCATCCAACGGCTTCATATAGATGTTAAATAGCATGGGAGTGAAGATTGAGCCCTGAGGAACCCCACAAGTAAAGCTCTTCAATCCCAGTGCTATATTCACAAAGAAAATGCAGTGCCATACCTCCTGACCTTTCTGCTCTAACTTGCTTTGGGCATTTGCCAGTTCCTGATCCCGGACAGACATTCTTGCTTCTAAAGCTTGCATCTTCTTCTCCCATTCGAGTTTCTTATTGTTTACCATGATGTCAATTTGATGCATTAGTTCTTGAAGCTCAACATCACACAGTGAAGATCTAAAAACAAGTTGGTAAATTTTAAAAAGAAGAAAAACTACTTTCTTGAAGCCCCACCAAACCCTGCTATGGCTCCATCTATGCTGGACAGAGCGTAATCCCAATCAGGGAGGCCCTGAGTGAGGTTATTGGTAGACTTCGACATCGAGGTCCACTGTCATACTGGCATGGCCTAGGCTTGGGCATGGAGGCATGGAGAAGGCATGCCTTCATCTTCCAGACTACTGGGGGACCCATTTTGGCAGAGCACCTACGTGTGCCACCAAAATGGGTTCACTGGTGGCTCCAAGGCTAGAGACATTAATTCCTAGTTCTTTGGATTGCTTGTAACCTATCCTCAAAGACTGTACAACCTTCAGTCGGACCACACCTTTCCATGGTCTGAACCAGAGGACCTGGCTGCTCCAAACCATTGGACCTGGCTGCTCCAGACCCACTGGTTTGGACCACAGAGAGGTGAATGGAAAAAGGCTCCTAGTTCCATAGTCATGGATCTCACTTTTTTTAACCTCAAGAAACCTCCCAAAGTTCCTGGCTAAAGACCAAACAGATAAGAGAGAGCCATGTATAGGACCGTGAGCTGTTTGGAAGATGGGTGGAAAGAAACCAAAGTTTAAGCATCCTATTGCAGCAAATGAGAAGGAAATACCACAGAAGTTGTGAAGTAGCATAAAGTCAGTGTTTATTTTTTTTTACCTGACCCTGTAAACCTGTGATCTGCTTGCACAGTGTTTTTTCTCACGGAAGTGACAGAGCTGTTGGTTTACACTCACTGAACCCATGGTCAGCTTACCACATTAGCTTCGCCTCTCAAAAGCTGTTTGCAGTTTTCCAACAGTCTTCTGCCTCATCTTGGCCTCTAGATCAAGAGCCCTCATGTTATCTGTCTTAAGAGCTGCTCTGCAATTAAGAGCAAACAGGGATGTGCATTTTCCATGAAATCTCTCTGGCATCCTTTTTTTGACAGAGCTCTTGAACTATGCTTTCAACAGCCACAGCAGGGCTCTGTTCGCTCACCAGGCCAGATAACAAGCTGTGCCCAGGCAAGACCTGCTGTGAAAATCGGACAGCATAAAATTGTTAAAGAAGTGAATTAAATAAGCCAAGTGTGCTAGAAAATGGGAAGGAAGGAAGGAAGGAAGGAAGGAAGGAAGGAAGGAAGGAAGGAAGGAAGGAAGGAAGGAAGGAAGGAAGGAAGGAAGGAAGGAAGGAAGGAAGGAAGGAACTCATTTCAGAGAGAAGTGTAACAGCTAAAACCAGCCAGTGGGTTTATAGCTCTGCAACAGTTACCTCAGTAAGAAAAAAAACTATGTCTGGACTGAGGCAGAAGATGGTCATGAGCCTATTTCGGCACTCTTATTAGCAGCATGAGAAAAATAAAAATATGTGAAATGAAATGAAATAAATAATTACTATGTCTGTTTTACCCTGGGTTATTAAATTTGGACAAGCTAGAGAAGGTTAGGGAATGAAGGTAGACTACGCTGTTCTACTTAAACATTTATTGTTTATGTAAAATGTTGTATTTCCATATATATTTGTAAACTTCTACATACTTTACATATCTTTTCTCTCTCCATCCCTCACCCAATTCCCTTCCCTTTTTGGTCAGCGATTGGATGCAGTCCCATTGTTCAAATCATGACTTCATAGGTAAAACAGAAGACCAAATTCCACTCTTCATATTTCCCGGCTGCTGCATCAGATCAGGACATGGATTCCTTTGGCAGCATTACTGGCCATTCAGTGTTTGTTCTTTCTCTCCCTTCAGCCTGTATCCAAACAGCCACAGTTTCTTAAAGGCCAGGCTTCAATTTCTTTTCCTTTGTAATTGTAGCTTTGTACTACTTTGCAACTTCGCAGCAGAGCACAATGGGGGTGTTGTTTGCTCTCAAACAGTGAAAAGAGGGGAATATGTATACCAGGTAAAGATAAAGGGTAAAATAACATGAAGGAAGACAAGGGAAGTAATAGAGCTGCACATGATCAGGAGCACATGTTTAATAAATATCAGATCAGCAGGACTTTGTTCTAAGAAACCAGGCATGGAACCACACTGTACAGCTAATAAATAGTGGACTCCATAAGACAATTTGTAACAGGGCAGGGGTTTTACTTTTACAGGAAGTGTTTTTGAAAAGCCTCAAACATCAGAAACTTTTCCTTTCATGATAAGCTAATCCTATTACGTTTGCATTAAGGCTTTTAAAGTTACTTAATTAGGTAATGTTTTAAAAAGTGTCTTTTCAAAAAGATTCTTTTGACAGAACTGAGATCTTCAGAGCACATTTTCCAGACTGTAACATTTCCTAATTAGAAAGGTTATGCATGCTAAAGGTTTCAAACAAAGGAATCCTTTTCTGCTTTAACTAGCCTTGAAAAGCAATTTCAACAAGAAACATGGGTCAATTAGAGACACATTCTTCATTAAAAGCAATAAGTCACATTAGTGCTTCATTATTTCCTAATAAGTGAAATCTTAAACTCAACGGCAGCAGGTGTCACAAGTGAGAGTTAAACAGATTTATTTCACTTATCCATTTGAAAAAGCAGCAGGAGATGCTTTCCTTCCGTTTTTTGGGAACTTCCTACTGTTTAAAAACTGTACATGGGTGCAGAACAAGGGAGAACTATTTCATATTATTTCCCATATTATTATTTTGTTTCTGCTTAGCAGCTAAACATGTGCAAAGCCACTGATGCTAAAAAGCACAGTTCAGATTATTCAGCAGAGTTGTGCATATCTGATTTGATTTACCTTTCATGCTTAATCTACAGAAATACTTTTTAAAGATTAGAGAAATGTAGAGCTAAGTTAATGGCTGCTAGTAATAATACTTATAGTGTTTGATCTGGCTACACAGATCAAATGTCAGCATAAAAATACCTAGAGCACAGGCACACCACAACAAATTAGTCTGACAGTGAGGGCAATCAGAATATGGAATAGGTTGCCACAGGAGGTAGTGAGCTCTCTTTCACTGAAGGTCTTCAAGCAGAGGCTGGACCTAAATCTGTCTGGAATGGTTTAGGAAAACCTGTATTGAGCAGGGGGTTGGACTCGATGGCCCTAGAGGTTCCTTCCAACTATATGATTCTATGATCATATCCATCTAATATAGTGCTCACTCAGTTCATCTTCTTAGGCTACACTTTTTACTCGCCCCAGTTCCGCTCCTCTCAGCTTTCTCCTCTTTATGCCCTCTGCAATTGGATGCACCCATTGGTCAAAGTTTGGCTTTTCAGAGGAGGGTAAGGTCCTCTAACCCTTCTCTCTATGCACGTGTCTTTGTGGTTCCCTCTGCAGCTGCAATTCAGATTGAAAATGGGGGGTGAGGAGAGAAAAACATCTCTTCTCCCACGCAGATATTTGCTGCAGATATTTGTGTTACTGGAAAAATGCTTCGGGAATGTAAAAATGCTTTGGAAATGTGCTGCAAAAGTGTTCGGAGCTGATCTCGCCTCCCACCAACTCTCTCCATTCTGATTATGTATTTTTTCTCTATCCCTTTCCTTCTTGCCTCATTTCACCTTCTAGCTCTTTGCATATGTGAATTTCCAGCTTTGTACAGATGTGAAGATTTCTGTGGTTTTCATTTTTGTGCAAAATGTGGCAGCCAGGTTGCCGAGTAGGGCACCTTATTGTGTACATATCACACCTGTACTTAAGTCCCTGTGCTGGTTGCCAGTTAGCTACCTGCCCAAATTCAAGGGTTTTATCAACTTGGGACCATGGCTGCTTTCGCACTTGGCTTCCCGTCCACTGAACAGGAAAAGTGCATTAGCGACTAATGTGTACTAGTGTTCGCACCGGGGAATGCTGGTACATGTTAAAGTAAGTCCCATGTACCCAGAGACCTACTGGTGTCTGGGCGCATTTCCAACTGCCAGCACCACCACTTGTTGACAACAGGTTAACATCTGGGCAGGCAGGCAGATGTTTCTAGGTCGTAAACACCTCCTGGAAGTGCAGATGCACCTGCTCAGATGTTAACCTATCGCAAACTATGGAGCCAAGTGCAAATTGGGCTCAGTTTACCTAGCAGAAAGATTCTCTCAGTTTAGACCTGGGAGATCATTAAGATCTTTGGGGAGATCTTGCTGCAGGTACCACAAATTGCTGATTGTCATTTTGCAACTAACTAGTTGGGCCTTCTCTATGGCAATGCACTCTGGAATAGTCTCCCCTCTGATATCCATGGGGTGCTGATGGAGGGTCTCATCTTTTTATCAAGCTCTCTCCAGAGTGAATGTTTGATTATTTCCCTTCTGACAATTTTATAAATCTATTACAATCCTAGCTGATACATATATCAGAAACTGGGCCAAATAAAAAATGCATGGGGATACCGCATGCTGAGCCCGGTTTCAGTACCGGACCAAATGTGCATGAGGACGTGCCCTTAGTGGATACCAAAACAAACTACAAGGGACCATGACTGAATGGTGCCTTTCTTATCCTGGTTTGTTTAGATGTCATTAACAGCAGAGAACTTCAGCTGCATGCAAATGAAGCACATATTCATTTATTAAGCTGAATCTGATCATCCCAATGTCGTATTTGCAAACCTATGAAGAGGAGCACTTGAAGCAGGAATGTCCTGAATCACAGTTCATTATTGTATCCATTATACTGCACTGTGCAAGTTTTATTATTTTGTGTTTCAATCAATGTTAAGAAAAGGTAAAAGGGCTACTGTTGGCTCATCTTTCAAGGGGATCTTTTGAGAAATACTGTATATCCATTCATTTCCCAAATAGGTCATTTATTTGCATGTAAATCAACAGTTCTTAAATATTTGTCTCCCGGGCCATGGTCACTTTAAACCTTCTCAAATCATTCAGGCAAAGTCCAAAATGAGGGTAGAAAGTCAACCAATAAAATGGATAGAAATGAAAAGGTGTGAGCAGTCAGATCTGACAATGGACTGAAGAAAGTTTAAAGTGAAGGACTGAAGAAAGTTTAAAGTGAAGGTGTGACCACAGACCTGCAAATTGTTTATTTCTTTCTGTAATAAGGAATCAGCAAGGATGCACTATCTTTAAGAATACAGGTCAAAGCTCTGGAGTTGGTAAAATAGTGACGGGGAAACTAGTAGACTTCAACATTGTTGAATCACAGGATCGAAGCCAGGAACTTGCTAGCATGTGTGGCAATTCAGCTTTGCTCAAAATAAAGTGTAATCAAGCATAGGTCTAAGAGTCAAAATTCTCAACTATAATGCACATTTACAACAAATCTTTTAACTCAGGGGTGGATAATCTATAGTCCCAAAGATGTTGTGGAACTATAATTCCCATAAGCCCAAGCCATAACATCCAGCAAAAGGAATAGAAATTGCCATTCAGCGATGTTCGTAATGGCCATTCTTGACCTAAATGAAGCTGATAAGGCACTAGTAATCCATAGTCTATACGTGGAGAACCTCCAAACTAAATTCAGATCTTCCATGCAACTAAGGGTGTGATCAGACTCAGTATAAGTGGTGCCCAAAGACAAATTTGAGGCTCAAAGGACAGACATAAAATACAAAAATACAACTTATATGCCAAGTCTCTATTTCTGCACCCAATTCCAAGACAGGAAATTACACTTGGGGCAACTCACTGTTTGGATTGGATGGAGTGGGAAGCTAAAAAGACTTCTGTAGGCAATGGGAATAGCAGCTAGAGATGGCTGACCAACCAGAAATTTGGGCCAGTGGCAGCCAAATGAGCTTTTTTTATCAGGTACACAGGGGTGTGTTTTGTAAAAGGGACATTTGAAAAAAACCCTTTGTGATCACACCGTAAGTCTCATGTGTTACAAAGCTAGATTACTTATGAAGGGACAGGATCATGGCTTAAAATACTTTCTACTCTATTACACTCTCTGCATAATCGAGCAGTCCTTGAAAGGAGAAAAATTGACTTTCCTTCCTGTCTAGACAACTGCTATCTAAAAAGTATTTTGCTGGTCAGAAAACAAATTTCCAATACCTTAAAATAAATCAATTTACTTTCTAGAGCATATTGAATTTATTTCAAAGGCCAAGAAGTGATCAATAACAATAAGCTTACCTAGCTTTCACTTGTTCCTGAAGCACCTCTAACTTCTCCATTTCAACATTTATTCAGTCTATTAAAAATTGTAGGTAAAGGAGAGAGAAACCAATCAATTAAATATCGAACAGATAAGACATCAACCAAACAGTGAGTACGGGAAAATCTTAATGGAGAAATCAGGGATTCTGGGAGGATAACAGATTTACTATATGGCTGAATTGATATGATGCTATCTGATGAAGAAGGGTAATCCAGGACTTGTCACTGCCCTGGTTAATGGTGGCTGATGGGAACTGTAGTTCAAAAAAATTGAAGGCCACAGTTAGATCATCCTGTGGGAACGTGTCATCTCTACTGAACATTTAGAACAGGATTTCTTAAGCAGATCTCTTGGAGGGGTTATGCTAAGGGCTGAAATTTCTTAGAAAAAAATCAGGCTGTGATTTCATTAAGCCTGAAATTCCATAAAAACACACACCTGTGCCATTTTTTTAAGGATAGTTAGGCTGTAGAGAAATCATAATCTAAGGCACACTTCCAGGGGAAACGATGTTGCAGGATCCTGTGGGACATCTCGTCAAATAGATACAAAGCGTTCGTTGACAAAAAGATTGCCCTGGGGTATACTGATGCGATAATACCTAGTAATCATCCTTTATAGTACTTCTAAGTGTTCTAAGTACTTTGCATAAATTACATTACTATAATCCTTAAAGTGTTATTTCTACTCTGCAGATATTGCTGGGAGAAAATAACATAAGAGTGCTCCACAATTCTCTTGGCATTGTGTTGGAAGTGCCAGATGTACCCATTGTAGATTCAAAATTTGAAGGGTCTTCTGGGATGACCAAAGTAGAGCCATATTATTACCCATCTACCACCTTGGATTACCTAGTTTCATATCCATCCCTTGTACAGTGCCAAAATGCACTGCAATGCTACTACTGCAAATCCAGCAATGATGCTAGGTCTCAATAATCTCCCTTAACTTTGCATCTGGTGAGGTGCATACATGGCCTGCTTGCTGCAGATTTTGGGGAGCCAGCAAGCCATGTGAAAAGCAACAATGAAAAGGAGGTGGGTGCTTTGCTCACAGAAACCCCTAGCAGGCCAATCACATGCACTGCTCACCAGATGTGCAAGTAAGCGGGCTGTTGCTTTTCATGTCTGCCGGGACACTGCAAGAAGCAATGACAGTCATCTTATTTAAATGCTGTGCTGCCTCTTGCCATCTGGGAGTAGCCAAAGTGCCCCACCTAGGCAAGGCTCGAAAGAGTTGTGCACTGTGCACAAACAGTAAATATAAACTCTTGACAAGGCAGTCTTCCTATCTTCCTGGAGCTCTCCAAATGCTGCAGCCATATTATCCATGATCTCTTGTACCAGAGGTAAAAGTCAGGATCAAAGGGGCTCTCTTGGCTTCTCACTAGCTTCAGAGACACACCTAAGAGGAATTCTGCCACCACCGGATAGTGCTGTAATAGAAGCGCTACATCAGAGCGCCTTTCATCCTACTGAACTCCTAGTCTGGCATGATAAAACATGTTATTCCTTTACAGTTTTGGTTTACAGATTGGCACTGGGGAGGGAAAAGTCTCTGTTGCCCAAAATAACTGCTCCCAGTTCATATAGAAAGTGCTACTCTAGATGGTTCAATGGCCAGCCTGCATATAAAACAGCTTCCTAAGAGAATAGACTTATATGGAACAAAGGCATCAAGGGCTCGTTGTTCTTAAATGTTATCTAAATGAGCACATTTCAGCAAGCATGGCTTGCAATGCCAAACTAAATCCGCTGGTACTGTTTTTTTCTGTCCAACTGCTAAAGGCAAAGATGCTGCCCTCTTTTTCATAAGACAATCCTACATGGGAAGTACTTTTTTTACTACTCCTTCACAGCCTACGGGAGAGAAAGGAGAGAATCTCTGAGCACCTGGAAAATAGCTTTTTCCATAGATTAGGTAAATTATTCTCTTTTTGGCCACTGTATCTTAAGGTTCTTGGGAATCAGAGCTCCCAAAGGAGACCTTCACCAAAGTTTGGATTTTTCTTCAGTATTTTGGTATTCTGCTGCACACCACCACAATGCACAAGAAAGGATGGAGGAAAGTAATTGTCTTTAATCTTCTGTTCACAATCTGCAAAAAAAGGCATCTGGGAAGGAAAAGCGTAATAACATCCTTTAGGCTGGTGTTCACACTTAGCCAGCTTCAGTCTGGAACAACACAACAGCAAAGTGACTCGTCATTTTCTTTCCACATTTTCTAACTCAAAAATTGATTTTCTGTGTTGGATAACACTGAAAGATAACAGCTTGCCAGTTTGCTTTTATGTTCTCTCAATCTGAAAGTGGATTGAAGATGAATTAAACCTTTGGTGTGAATGCTCACAATTCTGGTATGGAAACTTTATAGCTGCTTTAACAGCCAAGTTTTAATCCAGCTTCAGTCCGCTTTCAGAGCAAGAGAAGCCGTCATAAAAATTACCAGTGATTTTCTTTCCAAATTTTCTATCCTGAAGGTGAATTTTCTGAGTTAGAGAATGCCAAAAGAAAACAGAGTCTCACTTTGCCGATGTGTTCTCTCACTCCCAAAATGGTCTGAAGCTGGATTAAAATTTAGTTGTGACCACAGCCAAGGTCTCTCTGAGCAGGGCTGCCTTGTGAAATCCACACTAGGATCCTTCCTGTACCTTCAGTCGCTACACAGACAAACGCCTGAAATACAAGCAACCCCTGCTAAACAAGAATAGTGAGTAAACTTACAGGGATCCATGCTCAACAACTTTACCACTGAGCATACAAAGAGAGCCTTGGACCCTGTTCCTTTTAGGACATTTAGTTTGGTCTAGTGGTTAGGGAGGTGGACTCTTATCTGGGAATACTGGGTTTGATTACACATGCCCCCACGAAGCCAGCTGGGAAACCTTGAGTTAGTCATAGCTCTCACAGCCCCAATTACCCCAGAGGTGTTCTGTTGTGGGGAGAAGAACGGGAAGCTTTGTCAGCCGCTTTGAGTCCCCTTAAATGGGTGAGAAAAGCGGGGTAGAACAGCCAACTCTTCTTCTTCCTCCATGTAAGCCAGCTGGGTGACCTTGGGCTAGTCACAGCTCTCCTCTGAGCTCTCACAGCCCCACCTACCTCACAGAGTGTTCTGTTGTGGGGAGAAGAACAGAAGCTATGTCAGCCGCTTTGAGTCCCCTTAAATGGGTGAGAAAAGCGGGGTAGAACAGCCAACTCTTCTTCTTCTTCCATGTAAGCCAGCTGGGTGACCTTAGGCTAGACACAGCTCTCCTCTGAGCTCTCACAGCCCCACCTACCTCACAGGGTGTTGTTATGGGGAGAAGAACAGAAGCTTTGTCAGCCGCGTTGAGTCCCCTTAAATGGGTGAGAAAAGCGGGGTAGAAAACCCAACTCTTCTTCTTCTTCACCCCGAGGTGAAGGGAGAAGTTTCGGCAGTTAGGTGGGGAATTACCTGGCAGGTACGCGGAACCCTGATCCACAGCTACTGCTGCGCGCCGTGGCTGCCTCCCCTCTCATAGGGCAAGATTTAGTTCAAGCCACCTGTCAGTGTCAGCACCGCCTCCCCCCCCTCCCGGCCCCCTCTGCCCTCCCGCCGTCGCGCCCGCCGCCACAACCCCGGCGCCAGCCCGCCCGCCCGCGCTCTCACTGGGCTGCCGTTGCAGGAGGGGCCGCACGCAAGCTTCTTGCGTTGCTGGGCAACAGAGCGGACCGGAAGAAGGAGCCTCAGGGAGAGATTCGGCCTCGGCGTAGAGAAGAACCGCCCAGAGGGGGCGGGGCTTGGATCCGTGGCTGGCTGAAGGCACGGCAAGGTGGGGGCGGGGCTCCTGCTCTTGCTCTCAGGTAGCCAAGGTGTGGCTACCTGAGCGGAGATAGGGTGGTCACGAGCTCAGGACGAGTGTGTGGCTGAACAGTATCTGGAGGGCCGTAGTAGTAGTAGAAGTAGTAGTAGTAGAAGAAATTGCCTTTTCTACCTCACTTTTCTCACCCATTTAAGTGGACTCAAAGCTGCCGACAAACCTTCTGTTCTCGTCCCCACAACAGACACGCTGTGAGAGCTCAGAAGAGAGCTGTGTCTAGCCCAAAGTCACCCAGCTGGCTTACATGGAGGAAGTAAAAGAAGAGTTGGCCAACCTTCTGCTCTCCACACAAGAGACACCCTGTGAGGTAGGTGGGGCTGTGAGAACTCAGAAGAGAGCTGTCACTAGTCCAAGGTCACCCAGCTGGCTTCATGGAGGAAGAATTGTTGGCTTTTCTACCCCACTTTTCTCACCCATTAAGGGGGCTCAAAGTGGCTAAGAAAGCTTCTTCTCCCCACAACAGACACCTTGTGAGGTAGGTGGGGCTGTGAGAGCTCAGAAGAAAGCTGTGACTAGCCCAAGGTCACCCAGCTGGCTTCATGGAGGAAGGCAGAATCAAACCTGGTATTTCCAGATAAGAGTCTGGCTCCCTAACCACTAGACCAAAGTGGCTCACATAACCTTGAGAAGGGACAAGGGTGCCTTCACCCATCCCTCGCACTCAGGGAGAGGGCGGCCACATTTTCCTAAAATCAGCCAGGCTATAAGAGACACCTGGCTTTTTTTAGGTAAAGGTGTATGTAGAGATTGTTAGTCTGGCTGCTTACCTGGGCAGCCTGTCCCATAGGAGGCTGCAGAACCCGGATGCAAATTGTAGCTTTTGGGTTCCTTCCTCATAAACCCTCACCATGGTCCCTCCTTCACTTTAAACTTTCTTTAATCCATCTTTTGTTCTTACTTGTTTCTTTATGTATTAACCGCCTTTTTCCAGAAGGGACCCAAAGCGGAGTACAAAAGTTAACAATACAATACAATATATAACAATCAAACAACCACATTGTTATATAAAATCTGAATATAGATTCTAAAACATATAAAGCAAGCTATATGACACATACAAAAACATATATAACAAACTATCGGGGTATTGTTCGCACCCTTTTATTTCTATTCATTTTATCTGTGGCCTTTCCACCCTGAGCCAGTTTGGTCTAGTGGTTAGGGAGCAAGACTCTTATCTGGGAATACTGGGTTTGATTCCGCCCTCCTTCACAAAGCCAGCTGGATGACCTTGGGCTAGTCACAGCTCTCTTCTGAGCTCTCACAGCCCCATCTACCTCACACGGTGTCTGTTGTGGGGAGAAGAATAGAAAAGCTTTGTCAGCCACTTTGAGTCCCTTAAATGGGTGAGAAAAGCGGGGTAGAAAAGCCAACTCTACTTCTCCTAAATAAAACAGATAGAAATGAAAAGGTGTGAGCATTGTAATCAGAAGGAGGTTTGAAGTGAAGGTGTGGGATTTTAGGTCCACAAACCTGAAATATAGGGTTTAATGTAGTCTAGCCAGTTCACCAAACTCTTATTGCCTATGAGCATAAGGTTAGCTTAAAATATTTCTGGCCTGACTGAAGAGTAAAGAAGCAGCTGCTATGAAATTATATGTAACTTTTCTTATTTGTGTGGGCAATTGCATAGTTTTTCTCTTTTTCAAACAAGGTTGTGTTACTGCCTTCTCATTTTTATCGGGTCTAGTCTAGCTTGCTGTCAGTCTGAAAGGCAGCTGAAGTTCCCTTTGCTTTTTTCCAAGCCCAGTGTAGAAAAGGTGGACAAAGAAAAATTGTTTCTTCTATCACATAACACTAGAACCTGGGGACACTCTGTGAAGCCGATGGGCAAGAGTTAGGACTGACACTCATTTGTCTATGGAATTTACTACCAGAAGAAGTGGTGATAGCAACCAGCCTGAACAGCTATAAGAAGTTTAGATAAATTCACGGAGGACAAGTGTGTCAGTGGCTCCTAGAATAGATGCCTAGGTGCTGTCTCCAGGTTGGAAAAACGAGTAGGATGCCTCTAAAGGCCATTTGCAGGTGAAGGTTTTGCCTTTCTCTTCTGCTTGAGATGTCATAAGCTGTTGGTGGGCCACTGTATGAGACAGGATGCTGGACTGATCTGATCTAGTAGGGCTCCTATGTTTTTATCAGGCATGTGCAAAATGTTGTTTCAAAACAGGAGAAACAACCCCACAATGGGGAACTGTGCAGCAAAACCAACAATGTGGAAAGTCTAACTGGATGGAGCCTGGTTTGGAAAGCAAGAAGATAAGGGCCCTTTTGGTGCTTGTCCTGCCACCTTGTGCTACTGGTGTGTGGTAGCCACTGCAGCTCTATCCTCTCAAGGTCAGCAAAGTGTTGGTTATTTTACCTTTATTTCCATCACTAATGTGCGATGTTATTTGGTATTCTTATCAGACAAAAGGTTTGCCTTCCAATAACTAAAACTGGTAGAATAACATGAATAACAGAAAATTGAAAGGGGAATGATATTAAAAGTGTTAGCATCCTCCTGGATGATGTAATGTCTGGCACAGTTTTTGTGAGTTGGGACAGTGTCAGAAAGAGCATTTGCCGCGAGTTCCTGGAAGTGTGATCAGATGCTGTACTGATACAAGTAGCTGTCATCTGGTGGCCCATTCCGCTGGATAATGCTTTCTTTTTAAAGGAGACAAGCATCCCTGCATTTTCTGGTAAGTCCTAAAATTAGCAGGGCGAAACCTGCAAACTACATCTTAAGAGTGGTACCTAACACAGCTCTTATCCCTTCATTGTGTTCCAATGTCTTAAACCTAGGGCATTTTTGCACTTCCCATCCACTGGATGGGAAAGGAGTGCAATCACCTAGTGTTTACTAGTGTTCACACTTGCGAACACTAGTAAATGTTAGCCTACCACCACCACCCCCAACAATCAAACACTTACCTACTGTTTGATTGCTGGTTGGTCTTCAAGGCGCCGCCATCTTGGGTGCGGTCCCCTCCGCAACTGCACATGTGTCAGTGCCGTTGCCATGATGACGCTGACGGTCTGCATAGTCACAGTTGTGTCAGGAGGTCAGCAGAGCTGCCAGCATGCTTGTATGGTAGCCCTGTTGACCTCCCCGTCTAGCAGAGGTGCAGATGGTCACTGGCTGGACATGATCAGGTAAGTTAGAGTAAGAGTTGGTAAGCTTGTGGAGCACAATTTCATACTCCACAGCTAGTGGATAATTAGTCACCTTCTGGGCTGTCTGGGGGTGTTTCTATGCTGTAAACACCTCCTGCAAGTGCAGATGCACCTGCCCAGATGTTGCTTAATTATCAACTTTGGGCCGAAGTGCTAATTGGCCCCAAGGCATTTGGTGCAAAATTGCCCAGCCAGCACAGCTGTGAACCTTGCATAGTGTTGCAAAATGTAAGCAAAGTCACAGGGATGTTGAGATGAGTTTATCTGAATTTTATGCAAAACCTGCCAGGCTTCATGAAATGTGTTGCCCAAGAGCTGCTTACACACTGTGGATCTATTTGGAGTAGAACTGATAGAATGGTGGAAACAGGGAGAGACACAGATCGATGTTCCCAGATAGTGTTTTTATCTGCACCTGTCAAATTTGGTTCAGGGTAATGAATGATGAGGCTGAAAATTTACATCTTACCCCCCCTTTTTTTACTGCTCTGTCACTTATCTTTTGTTAATCTCTATTTCTAAGTCATTTCTCTGACTTTATACTACAGATTTCAGTATAGCAAAATAGGGCAGGCTGTCTGATTCTTCAGACCAATTCTTTCCCCAGCAGACCTTTCCAGCCTTCATTACATCTGTCCCCAAATGTAACTGTGACTTTGCACCATTCAAATATGTCTTCTGTCTAGATAAAAGGACACCTTTTAAGAGGAAAAGTTCTAACCCCTATTTATTATCTAAAGGTGTTTCAAGGAACTGTTCCCTAATGCCAATAGCTAAGGAATTATGGCCCATTTAAAAAACGAAGCAGAAATTAGAAAAGGAGGAAAAAACACTCTAAGAAAGTACCTCCTGGTATTTCTCTTCAGGTTTTTAGATGATAGCCCAGCAGAAAAACAACTTTCTGAAGAAGAGGAAGAAGAAGATGTTCGCTAAAGGTATGTAGTTGTAATATTTAAAGTTGGCAAGAAGTCTTGTCCTGCAAAAGCTTACCTCAGAATACACCTTCTCCCTTCTTCTGGGTAAGAAGATATAGCTAGCAAGATATACAGAGCTGGTATTATGACAAGTAACAAAATATTGCATTGCATCCCTAATTATCCATGCTCTGATAACCTTCAGACTAGACTATTATAATGTGCTGTACATAGGGCTGCCCTTGAAGATGGTTTTACGCAACTTTTTCACACCATGCACAATTTTATCCATTCTGCACTGGGCAGTTGACTGGACTATTGGCGATTGCCATCCACATGCTGATGCAGACTAGCAGGGGCCTTACTGTCCCCCTTTGTACAGCCTGTTTACATCCAACTAGGCTGTGAACCAGGACACAGCACCAAAATTATGCTGTATCCCTCTCCACCAGTAAATTTTTAAAATGTAGACCATAAGTGATCTTCTGTTGGTAGAAAAGACTGCAAAAGGTGTGTGGATATCAGGCCTGTGCTCCAGTATATTGAGCCCAGCTTTTGGTTAGGATGCCAAAAAAGCCCCAGGCAGCAACTTTGAAGGCCAGGAATGTAGCTCCCATCGTTTGATGGCTGGACCAGGCTTGCCTGTCTGGAATGCAGACAGCTCTAAAAATGCAATAGCCACAAAGAATGTCCCTGGTCACAATTAGCAGTGTGCTTGTGGGTATTCCAAGAAGAGGTGAAAGAAGAGGATCAAGTCACTTGAACTATGAAAGGCTTTGCTTTGAAACTCTAGAGAGCAATTGCCACTCAGAGCAATGTGCTGCAGGCAAAACAGCAGCCTAGTTTCCAGTTCCCTCTAACCCCATAGACCAGGCAGCATTTCATTAAGGAAGCCCTAAATATAGCTCCAATCGCTATCATCAGGCTCATAAGCACACACTGGAAAAGTTTCACCTCCTTTTATTTCAACCCCACTTTCTGCTTACCTGTACTATTTTGCCTTTTAACCAAGATGCTAAGGGTGAGCTGAAGTGTGCCACAGTTGCTATTCCTGCCACTGAAATATCTTGTGGATGTACAAGTCAGATTGCTCTGAATTCCTGTCTGTTGTTCCCCTCCCTTCAGAACCCTTAATGCATTTGAGTCTTAAAAAAAAGAGATCTATGTTTTCACTACAGCGTAAACACAAAACACAGGTAGCAAGCGGTTTAAACAGTAAACTAAAACAGGTTTATTGTTATACACAAGCAATACTAGAAAGGATAATAAGGTTCATGTAGTTGTTGGTTTAACTCTATAAGTCTCTTAAGGTTACGAGCTTCCAAGCCTAACAGCTTCCCTTTCTCTAAAGGAAAATAATTTCCCTTTTAAAGTCAAACCTCTCCACGTTCAACCCTCCTGACTAGCTCTGCCTCAGCCCAAGCCTAGCCAGTGTACTAGAACATAACTCTGGATGATCACAAGGCACCGCCTGTCCTTGCTTGTCCGACCCCCAGCCTCGGTCAGTTGCTTGCGAAGTCTTCCTCTGAAATCGCCCAGTCAAAAGACCAATGGTCAGCTACTGGTCCGGCTCCCTCAGGTTCAGCTCTTCTGTTCCCTTCAGCATCAGTCCCAGCACGAAGACCCCTTCTGCTGTACTCTGTGTTCCTTTATACCTTTTTCCCTCTGGCCCTGATTGGCTGTCACCTCCTGGGGAAAGCTGCTGAAATAAAATGCTGCTGGAGACTCCTGCTAGAGGTTCCTGTCCCGCACGCCTGATTGGTGGAAAACACCTTCTCTAGCCCCTCCAGCTCTAAGATCCCCAGACAGCTTTTCCCTCCAAATAACAGCTGTAGCCAATCTTTGCACTTGGACCCGCACAGGATTTCCCACCCTTTTTGCAGCCTCTGCCCAGGGCTTGCAAAAAGGCTAGCACAAACAGCTAGCTAGGGCTTTGCCTAGGCAGAAAGCCCTGCCTTCAGCAAACAGGCTTGCAATGGACATGGGAACCTTACTGCCCATTGCAGCCTGACCCCTGAAACCGTCACATAGAGTTAGACAAATTTATGGACAACAGATGTATCAATGGCTACTAGAATGAGTGCCTGATGCATCTTTCAGGCTCTGATGTGGGGGAACCAGGGCGCTTCTAAGGCCATTTGCTGGGATTCTAGAGTAGGAATAGGTTTGCCCTTTTCTCTGCTTGAGATGCCCATGAGCATTTGGTGGGCCACTGTGTGCGACAGGATGCTGGACTAGATGGGCTGTGGCCTGATCCAGCAGGGCTTCTCTTATGTTCTTAGAGATATGGCAAAGTCATAGCAAGAGTCAGGCAATCTGAGGTCAGGGTTTCCAGAGATTCAACAGTCAAGATACACACACACACGATGGGAGTTGCGTCAGCGTTGTCTGCAACACCGGCGCAGCATGTGCTGTTCAATTAAGTAGGAGAAGCAGCACCACGCCCTTGCCGACTCAGGTGGTCCAACCATTGTGATCTGCGTTTGGTTTGGTTCTGCTGACGAAGAAGTGGAGAGGGGCGCGCTATGGGTTCCGAGCTCTCATCTCCAGAGGAGTCTGAGAGCTCCCCCTACGCTGGCTGCTGACCCGCAACGTCCGTGCTGCCAAGCTCTGGTTGCCACACCAGCTGTGGTGCCGTTGCAGGCGCACCCTCCTCTGAGGAAGGTGGACTGGCAGGACGGGGCATGACAGAAATTGTCAAAACTGCCCAATGTAAATCACAATTTGATAGAATTGTAGCAAAATAGTTGTAGTTCTATCAGTGGTGGATTGCTGCACCTCAGTTCCCAGCTGACATTTACCCTGAATGTTCCAGACTGTCAAAAATCCTGGGCATCCTAATTATTTAGCAGCCGACCAGGATTATTTTTATTCTTTGCACTGAGGTCTTTAAAAGAAAGCCTTGATAGCAGCAAAGGGATATGAGCTCAAATCAGGGATCTGCCTTCATTCCAGTTTCTAGGCCTCATGCTGTTCCCTTGTCTGTTACTGCTCATCTCTGATTAAAGATTCTATCAGTTCCGGGTCTATGAAGGGAAGGGAAAATATTTGAGAGATTAGAACATTATCTTATTTCCCACATCCCAAAAAATGACTGTAACAGACTTCAAAGTTTAATCTCAAAGGGTTCATTCTCTTATGTAGTGAATTTTCTGTTTCTCCACAAAACCTTTAATGGCGGGAGAAGTGGTTGGAGAAGATAACAGAGCTAGCTCAAACTATTTGTTGTATGGGACAAAAAAGCAAGAGGGTGTCTCTTCACTGTACAGAAAGTGACCAAACTGTTAGATGCTGTTCAAAATCTGTATGGAACTGCAAGGAGAGGTCATCAGGAATTGGGAATTTGGTGCCACCAGTACATTGATGGTGCCCAACTCTTATCTATTCCTTTTGAGTCAGGTGTGGCAGTTGAGGTGCTTACCCACTGCCTGGAGGCAATAATGGGTTGGATATAGACCAGTAAATTGAAACTAAATCCAGAAAAGATGTGGTTACTGTCTATCACGGAGGCCCAAGTCCAGGAAGTTAGAAGGTATGGCACAGGGATGAGACTCAGCCTGGTGATAGGCTGATTTACTCTGATACGGATTTTGGCATTCTTTTTGCAGACCAAGTCATCATTTTCAGTCTTCGCAAGCTCATTGCACACAAATATGTTTGGTCTACTGCAGTGGTTCTCAACCTTCCTAACGCCGCGATCCCTTAATGGAGTTTCTCATGTTGTGGTGACCCCCGACCATGGAGGTAGAGCAGCTGGGAAGTGGGAAGGAAGGGCGGCGGGAGACTTGTCGCGATCCCTCTGAAAGAGTAGATCGATCCCCAAGGGGGTCCCAACCCCCAGGTTGAGAACCACTGGTCTAGTGGTTAGGGAGTCGACTCTTATATGAGAATACTGGTTTGATTCCATACTCCTCCATTAAGCTAGCTGGGCGACCTTAGGCTAGTCACAGCTCTCTTCTGAGCTCTCACAGCCCCACCTACTTCACAGGGTGTTTTGGTGTGGGGAGAAGAATAGAAAAGCTTTGTCAGCTCCTTTGAGTCCCCTTAAATGGGTGAGAAAAGCAGGGTAGAAAAACCAACTCTTCTTCTTCAACTCTTCTTGTAAAGAAACATAAACTTTGTTTTAATATGTGTATCTTGTCACAGGTGCATTATGGAAGGTGTTACATTTCTGTTTTTGGTAGCACATGGGCCCTTAAAGTGCCCTGTGCCAAGGGCATGAAATCACACTGTATTGGTAAGCACCTCATCTCCCGCTTCATCAGGTGCCCAGGAAGCACCCTATGACACAGTGAAACAGGCGCTTCTGCTGAGCTCCCACACCCGCGTGCCTCCCACAGCCTGTGCTTACGCATTATACTATCATGCACATGGGAAAACACATTAGTTTTCACATTTTAATAGCAATCGAAACAGCTACCTCTACTTCTTAAGCTGCTAAGATGCTAGATCTAAAGAATGTGACCTTAAGGTTGTACACCATGGCAACCAGAGATATTGTATTTTCATTGAAAGAAAAGGGAAAAAATGTAAAAGGAGATGAGCAAAGAAGAGATGGGAAACTAGTAATAACAAGAAGATTCCCTGTTCCATGAACAACGATTTTCTTTTGTCGACCAGAGTTTAAAAGAACCTCACCATGACCACGGATCTGATGCTTTGGGTACAAAGTTAAAAGTAAAACAATTTCTGGGTTACTAGTTAATTTATAAATAGGACTAATTGTAGTAGACAAAGTATTTCTTTAGTATGGTCTGGTTATTATGTTCTATTCTGTCTAATTTTATAGGAATCTAAATGATGTAGCCTTTAAGTCCCCTTAAATGGGTGAGAAAAGTAGGGTAGAAAAGCCAACTCTTCTTCTTCCTCTTCCTCCTCCTCCTCCTCCTCCTCCTCCGCCGCCGCCGCCGCTCCTCCTCCTCCTCCCCCCCGCGGCCCCTCAAATGGGCAATGAACTCTTTGATAGTTTTTTTGTGCTGTTGAGGGTACCATAAGATGAGGGTTCAAACCTGCTATTATTGCCGGACTATATCGGGAATGCCACACATATCTGTTGCTAACATCTGGATATTTTTGAACACCACCACAAAGATCTGGCAGATGAGGTAAACACCTTAAGCTGATCTGAGATTGCCTCTTCCCATCTGGCAGTGGTGGAAAAAGACAAGTGTGGGATCTAAAGAAGATGCCATAATTTCATCTTGCCAGTTGGAGGGATTCTAAAAGTGGAAACATTATAACGAGATGCTTTGAGGAGAACCTATGGTGGTAAGTGGGGACATGGCCTGGCCTTTAATTCATGTTATTCAGTCTTGAAGGATGAAAAACGAAAACTCTTCTGGCTACTCCCAGCTGAATGCTCCTTTGCATTTTGTAATTGCAGCCTTCACCTCGGGATGTGGAGAAGACATAATACAGGAAACAAGGCTAGGAATAATTTCACATTCCACATGGTGGCAGCAGAATCCATTATAAGAGGACTACAACATCTTGGCCAAAGCAAATAAAAGATTTTTAACTCTTTAGAATATAATTACACTATCTATCTATCTATCTATCTATCTATCTATCTATCTATCTATCTATCTATCTATCTATCTATCTATCTATCTATCTATCTATCTATCTATCTATCTATCTATCTATCTATCTATCTATCTATCTATCTATCTATCTATCTATCTATCTCCCGCCCTATTTCCGAAAGTCGCAGGGTATATTAAAACAGAAACAGGATACAGTTTATTAAAAGAGTAACAGTGTCTGTAAAGTGAGAAGAGAAAGTATGTTCCTACTTAACAAAAGGCCAGAGCAAAGAGGTACGTCTTCCCTGTCTTAACATATACACTGAAGAAGCCTGATGCACCTCAAGGGAGAGACTATTCCATAGTGTAGGGGCTATTACTGAGAAGGCTCTCTCCCAGGTCCCCTCCCTTTTCCTACTGAGGATGGTGGGACAACCAGGAGGGCTTCCCCTCCAGATCTTAGGGCATGGGCAGGTCGATATGGAAGAAGGTGTTCCTTTAGATATCAGACTATGTGCTTGTCCCCATGGCAAGGATATTTCAAGGTTTGCCTTGCAAGAGTCCACATGCAAAGCAACATGAGGGACAAATGCCACAAATTTGTGGCAAACCCCCCCCCCCCAACTGTTGTCACCTCGAATTACGGGGCAAGAATAGATTATAAAGGGGGCATGGGGACACTCACGGGTTATGATTGCAGCATTAGTGGGTGGGATTTCGCTGTCCCTGCCTCTAACACTCCAATTGAAACTGTCCCCCCTTACCTGAGCGCTTAATCGCCCAGGTAAGGGCTTGATTTACCCCAAACAACTCCCTGACAACTGCCCTGCAATCAGCTGAGCAACTGTCAGGCAGGTATAGGGCCTGTCAAGAGCAGAGCAGAGCTCCGGTAAGATTATTAAAACAGACACGGCTTTTGTGTCTGTTTTAATCATTTGACAGCCCCTATACCTGCCTGACAGTTGCTCAGCTGTGCAGGGCAGATGTCAGGTATTTACAGGTAGCCATCAGTATTTACAAGTTCATCTCCCCTACCTGCAAAGTGGCTGGGTTGCAGCCAGCGCTCGGGCAGAAGCAATTCATAACGCTATTTACAAGACACGCCTCCCTCAGCCAGCGATCGTGTACTCATTCACTCTCAACACTTTCAATTTCGGGCAGAAGCAATTCATTACAATGTATCTTATGCAATTGGAATGCCTGCCTACTGTTTTCATAGATTGTCAATGCTGGCTGTGGATGGGAGGCAAAAAAAAGAAAAAAAGAAAAAAGAGAGAGAGAGAGAGATGAACTTATGGACATTTGATTTAAATTCAAATGTTCAAGTTTGGACGAATTTGATCGAATTTTGAATGTCTTTGAATATTCGTGCACATTCCTAATACAGACAGCACACTCCTCATGTTCTGAACTATGGAGGAATTCATGTCAGTACTGTTGAAATGCACCCTTCTGGGGCTAGTAGTTGGAGATATCAGAGCCTGGCCTTGATGCCCATATGTAGCTTGAGGTCGTGGTCTGGGCTCATCTGGACCAGTGCCAAATGGCACCGATTCAGCGCACACCTCTCTGTGTTCAGAATCAGTGGGCTTGGCTGTTCTGAATCCACTGATTCTGACCCTGGGCCTTTCTGTGCAGAAAGACGCTAAGAAGGAGAAGAGTACATTTTGTTAACCATGTACAATGATGATAGCATATAAACTCATAATTACAACCTTATTTAAAATGATAAATGGACAAAAGCCAGAGCGAATGCACCTAAGCTGGCATCTCTACTAACAACAAGAGAACATGTCTTTACCAGGCAGAGATGCTGGAATTCACCAATGAGTTTCTTGTGGTCTGTTTAACAGTCTTTTACAAAAGCTGATGACAAGCCCATAACTTTTTATGTGGTATGAATTGGTTCGTGTTTCTCAAAATTCAATATCGTCATAAACATCAAACTGTATAATGAAGCGCATAAAAGATGCGGAAAGGCACTGGCCATCAAAACATCTTTTTCTCAGAGAACTGCTTGAATGCTTCCCTGAAGTGTCAAAAGGAACAAATGGGTTCCCAAAAAAACAAGAACCGAAGAGGTCGGTGTTCAAATTCAAGTGCGGCATATTCACAGCTGCCGACCAAGTACAGACAAACCCTTGTGGCATTTTAAGGGTTATTATAGAGCTCTTATGATGCAAGGCAGAATAAAAACATTTCCTTGGCTGATAGAAGAGTTGTATCTGTGGCCGTGATCAGATCAGATGGGGTCTCTGAGTGAGCTAAATGTTCTGCCTCCGATGTCCACTTGGCTTATTTCTGTCAGTGAAAGGACATCAACCATGCAGATGGGAGTCAATGCCTTGACTGCAGATCTGAGCACAAGACTAACAGGGTCTGTGGGGTGGGATGGTAGTGATGAGTGGTTAGAGCAATGGATGCAGTTCGATTTCACACTTTCCCAGATCAGTTGTGATAGCAGATTGTCCCACCACAGGCCAACAAGGGGAAGTATGTTTTCAACTTAGGCCGTTTCCCCCCACCCCCCACCCCCCGATTGAACACTTATGTGATTCAGTTGTGGGGTCAGTTCTCTTCAGAGCACCACCATTTTGTCTGCAGCGCCCTCTGTGACGGTGCATGCATTAGTGCCATTGCCATGACGATGCTGACACTCTGCCCTCATGCAGTCGCATCTGTGGTCATCTGAGGTGCCAGCGCACTTGCGTGGCACCTCACACAACCTCGGAGTACCGGAAGAGGTGCCAATGGCTGCTGCCCGGATGCTCCAGGTAAAACTTAGGGTACTCTTGGGAAGCTCTAGCAGCCGTCTCCAAGTGCTGATGCTCTTCCCCAGAAGTTCACAAATGGTTGACTAAACAAAGTGTGAAAAGGCCTCTGGAAAGAAGATAGTGGTGTGCACCTCTTTTCCTCGTGTCTGCATCGTGTTCCTTTTGAGATGCAAGTATGTTAACATCAATCATGGTTCATATCTATTGATGTAAATGCCTGCAGAATAGCTTTGTCCTCTAGGGATGTCTCTTTTGCACCTGTCCTTTTAATGTCTGTGAACAGTTTGTCCCAAGTAGGGTTGTTTAGCCAATCTGTCCCTGAATTATCATAAAATTATAGAGTTGGAAGGGACCTCTAGGGCCATCGAGTCGTCTGAAGAAGGGAAGCTAGGTTGGTATGATTAAGTTCTCCTATTATATAGAGTAGGTCCTTGGCAATTGTCTTTTTTTGTTTTGTTTTGGGAACAAGTCTGGGAGGAGGTCAGTGCACAGCATCTCATCAACAGAGGAATGGAAACAGCAGGTGTACTGTACTAAGGCAAGATCTGCAGGACACCGAAAGAGCATGACGGCATTGCTTGAATTGAGTTAACATTTCACCGTAAGCCCTGTCAGTAGCACGTTATTGACAGAGTGGGAGGAAGCAGTCCTAATGGCCTTTTTCCGGCTCTTCTTTCTCACTTCCACTCCTTAAGGGCAGACGTACCTTTGCATGTTTAGAAAAGCATAGCCCTGTTTGAAAAGCACATTAAACAGGCAGCTTCTACAGTCACTTCCTGTGCCTTACAAAAGGTCCTGGATAGAAACATCACGGCCGGAAAACAGATGTTCCCCAGCTTTGACATTTGCACTTCTGATGCAGATTATGAACAGACTGCTTTTGGCTTCGAGATCCAGAATGCTAGAAGGTCTGGTTCGTGTAGCAGCAGGAACCAACGTGGTGTGGGTCCTGCCAAAGGCAACACTGTATACAGTATAAGTCCCTTATATCCCAGCAGAAGTTTGCTTCAATACAGACTGGTGCCCTCGTGGTGCATAATTGCTTATTTCAAGTCCACTGTCACCTGGGAAAGAATTTGCTGAATGATGCCACTTCTGCCTTATTCAATCGCCTGTTCAGCTTGAGTAAGGTTTCTTGCAATTGAACCCACTTTTGTATTTTCCTTGCCATTAAATCCTTTAACTTGCTTCTTGTCCCAGCAAGACACATATTGATAGGGGTAGTTGGGATTTTTCTTTTTAGCCATTTCCACACTGACTGCTAATGCAGTTCAGGAAAGAGGGTCTAAAGGAGTCCTGCATTCCCTGGAATGTTCCATCCGCACAGGATAGCGCATAGAGAGCAGTATAGGGTGCCAGTAGGTCTATGGGTGGCAGTGCTCTAGGAAGTAACAGCAGGAGTAGTGTGCCACCAACAAAGGTCCATGTAGAAACCTTGAAGGCTGAGAACAAAAGGCTCCAGCACCTCCTCTGAGGTGTGATCCTGCCGTTGGAGCTGGTGGCTGGGTCTGGGCTGTCCCAGTGTCCACATTAATTCAGGGAAGTGAAGGAGGGAAATATTTTGTTTGGGGCAAAGCCCCCCCCCCCACTCCACAAATGTAGGGAGCTTCCCCTTTGCACATGAACATTCAATGAATGTTCATGAGTGAAGGGAACCCCCATCCCTCTCTTTGACAGATGTTCATGTACAAAGCTGAAGGCCCCCACATTCATGGGAGGGGGCTCACACAAAGCCCCCAGGTATCCCCTTGATTTGTACTTTGAAAATGGATTATAAATGCATCAGCCAATATGAACAGAAACAGGAAGGAAAGAGAAACAAAACTTGGAGTTAAAGGCCACATGGCACAAGCTCTCTCACATGATGCTGGCCCCTGGCTGTTAGTCCAGCCATCTGCATTTTGAATGGCCTGTCTGGGCTCAGCCCTAAAGACCAGGAATTTTTATTTCCCGCCTTTGGTGTTTCCAGCCGGGCCCTTTTCAGTGGTGTGCTGACGTCTGGTGCCACTTCACTGTGTGCCACTGAAAAGGTCCTGCCACTCCATACTGGACTAAGAGGGTGTGGTTACCATATACCCTACATAGTCCAGTCTAGTTGAAGCAGTTCAGTTGCGCACTACTTCAACAAGGTCTAATGCAGGACTGGGATAAGGATCATTTTGATACCCTATTCCATTCCATAGCTTTGATGCAGGTCCTGTGTGGATAATGGCCTGAGAAGGAGAAGGAGAAGGCTTGGCTTTTGTACCCTGCTTTCCCCATCCTGACAAATCAGCTGACAAACTTTCTATTCCTCAACCTTCCTAATGCCTCGACCCCTTAATGCAGTTCCTCATGTTGTGGAGACCCCCAACCACAGGGGTGGGGCAGCTCGGGTGAGGATGGGGCGGGAAGGCGGGACGTTCGTCGCAACCACTCTGAAAGGGTAGTTCGACCCCCAAAGGGGTTACGACCCACAGGTTGAGAACCGCTTCTCCCCTGTGGGGTAGGTGGGGCTATGAGAGCTCAGAAAGAGCTCTGTCACTAGCCCAAGGTCTCCCAGTTGGCTTTGTGCAGGAGTGCGCAATCAAACCAGGAGACTTATCAGATAAGATTCCAGCACTCTAGTCACAAGACTAAACTGGCTCACCCACAAATAGTCCAGCTGTTAGTGTATACATATCCACATTTTAGAGGAGGTTCAGTATAAGGAAATTAATACCTACCCAAGCAATGATAAGGCTGCATGCCCCTGAGCCCTTGATGTGATGGAAGCTTCTGGTGTACCTTCCTTCCCACCCACGTGAGGACTTTTCAACACCCCTCCCTTACTGGAGAGGGGCGGGGTGCATTAAAGCTGCCTACTCTTGGGGAAAAAAAAGATCAGTTCAAAGTGGCACTGTAATATCTTCAAAGCACACAGAAAGCCTATTTTTGTCACAGTAATTATTCTTTTGGGTGGACAGTTAAGCTCTAAGAGGACTTTGGGAGGAAAGATGAATGTTGGTATATGAATAAGGTTTTGGTTGGCAAGAAAATTATACACTGGGCAAGACTAATGTAGGTTTTATTGGATTTCAGAGGCTGCACTGTTTTTAAACATTTCTCAGGCATTAAACTTTGAACTTTGGATTTTCCAGCAAAATGCAACCGAGACCCTGATATGATTAACTGCGATGGGCAGAGGAATGAAAACAGTATGAGAGCATTAGCATTTATTTCATTTATTTCCTATATATTTTTAATGCCACTCTTCAGCTGCTAAAAGGCGCCCAGAATGACTTACAAACCATTTGTAAGCCTACAGCACCATCCACACATTGCCCTGAGAGGCATATGATCCTCCACAGGGGTGACCAAATTTTGGACCCTTGGGTCAAGTTTAGCCTCTCTCCAGGGGTGAGCACATGTGGACATCCCTCAAGAACATATTAGCTGACTTTAAATTGTGTGTGGCGACCCAATGATCACATTTCCCATATGTGTCAGTTGTTCTGTGTCTGTAGAAGAGAGAGAAACTGTGGATAAGTAATTTAAGATCAGCTTACAGTCAGGAAACAGCTAATGATTTATTTTTCCAAGTTTGACTATAATTCCACCAAAACCTGATTTCATAATGCTTACCAATTAAGATTTATTTATTTATTTATTTGCATTTTTATCCTGGCCTATACCCAAGGATCTCAGGGTAGGTTACAACCTATAAAATGATCATGTTAAACTGAACAACTTTAGACTTGGGGTGAAATGGTTTTTCGTTTTTAATTATATGGACCAGGGGCTACAAAACCGTGTATTTTTCAAGGCAATGGGAGGATGCAGTTCTACAGTCAATGGCTAGGGTGTATATCTCATATTGAAATGCTAGGGGGACTGTTAGTCAAGGGGTCTTTCTGTACTTACCTTAGTTCTGGAACAAGGAGCTGCAAAGTCCACTTCAGGGTTTCATCAGCCTGCATGTTAGTGCAGATCTGTGCACTCCGCCCTTGATGAAATGAATTCCCCAGTGGCTCCAAGGCTAAGAATTTTCCTTCAGAGCACTCAGAACCAGATTGGAGGCTGGTCTAGACTGGTATCCATTGTATCATATCCCTACTTTACCTGTTGCCTAATTATTTCTCAGATGACAGCAATGAACTAATTACATGGAGGTGGGGTAGCCTCTCCTTCATAGGATGTGTTCAAGAGGTGACTGGACAGTCATATATTGAAGGTAGTTTAATTTAGGATCTGACAAAGCAGAAGATTGGGTTCGGCCATCTGAATAGCCAATCCCAACTCGTATGATTCTACTAATTGTTGTGTAGAAAATGGGGAGGAAAATCTGTTTCCTTATTTAGCCAAAGGCTAGCCCAAGAGTTACTTCTTCATTGCTCCATTTGTAGCAGTGTTGGGGCTGTTATGCCGTGTTCCATAGAAACAAGCAAAACAAAGATTCACACATGAATTCTGCTAACACAGAAGCCACTTGTCACTTACCCTCAGGGATTACACCAATACACAGTATACAAGTTAGCCTCAATGACCCACCATTAACACTTCCACCCAAGGAAATTTTGCCAACAAGATGCATCCAGGGAAAGACCAACAACTCATTAGCAATTCAAACAAAGGAAGAGCAGACAAACAAAACAGCAGACATCTATAAGAAGTGAAACAAGATCTAGTAAGACACCAGTCAGCTTTGACTCGGCCAAAGGCAAATACTTCAGAAGATGGATATCACAGCTATATCTGAAAGCTTAGGTTCTCAGAAGAAAAAACTTGGAACACGGCATAACAGCCCAAAAACTGCTACAAATGAGATTGAATCTGGCCGTGAAAGCCTACATACGTCTGTCTTCATTGCTTTCTCAAACATTTATAGTGAAGGTGTCTGACGTATCTCAGGGAGAGACTAATCCATAATCTGGGCTTCACCACTGATAAGGCCCTACCCTGGGTGCTCACCCCTTTTGCTACTGAGGATGGTGGCATTCTTATCTGGGAATACTTGGTTCGATTCTGCCCTCCCCCATAAAGCCAGCTGGGTGACCTTGGGCTAGCCACAGCTCTCTTCTGGACTCTCAGCCCCGCTTACCTCACATGGTGTTCTGTTGTGAGGAGAAGAATAGAAAGCTTTGTCAGACGCTTTGAGTCCCCTTAAATGGATGAGAAAAGGGGGGGGGGAGAAAATCCAACTCTGCTTCTTCTTGAGTCTCTGCACTTCAATCCTCAAGTCTTCATATCTGGCTCTTTTCTCATGTTCATTCTTATTAACTCTAGTATCCCCAGGTATTGCAACATCAATCACCAATCAGCCTCATCCTCCTCATCCTCATCACTGCTCCATACAAAATGGGAAGAGAAGCCATTTTCAGTTAGAAAAAAAACTGCAAAGACAGTCATTGAGGTACTTTTATTTTTTTATTTCTTTTGGAAGGAAAGAAACTACACATATCAAATGATATGAAACTACTACACACGTCAAGTGCTCTTCAATCCTGTTTTCAAAGCCATACTCCTAAGCAATATTTCTTCTTCCTAGCCCAGCCAGTGGATGTGTTCGATTCAAACCTAAGCCGGGTTCAAAATGCAGCTGTTCTTGAGGCCACCCTTGGCATCCTGCAACCACAGGCAGCTGCCAAGGATGTGTCCTGGCAGAATCCTCTGCTGGTACTTCTTCTCAGTTCTATTTAAGACTTTATCCATTCATCCACTCCAACTTGGAATAAAGCGGCAATGTGTTCTGCCAGGAACTATATTTAAAGCAAATCCATAAGCTTCACCTGTTATGACCACAAATGTTGGAATCAGCAGTTCCTGATAGGAACTGCTGGATATGTTACAGGTACCTCACAGTTTGCAGTTACTGGATTTCTACTGAGAAGAGAGGAAGGGAAACACAGAGTAGCATTCTACCTAAAGAAATGCCTTCTTCCATATTGACTTGCCCATGCCTTAAGATCGAAGAAAAAGAAGAAGAAGAAGAAGGAAAGAAGGAAAGAAAGAAAGAAAGAAAGAAAGAAAGAAAGAAAGAAAGAAAGAAAATAATAATAATAATAATTTGGTTAAATACAAATTTTAAAGATTCGAATCGAATCAAATTTTTGGATATTCGAATAAAATCAAATCCTGAAAATTGTATTTGTGCACACCCCTAGTGCAGAAAGGATCTAAATCTAACTAACGGTTCACCGCTCAGAAGAAATCTCCTTTATTTAAGAACTATACTATAAAGAACATCATTTGTTGTTTGCTTACAATGTCAGGGGCTCCTGAGGCAGGGAACCTTGCCTTTACCCTCTTTACCGTCTCCATACTTTCTCTTTGCAGGTTCATTGAATGAAGGGGAAGTATTCAATTGAATGAAACATTTGTCCTGCAGGAGTTGCAGATTTGCAGAGAAGTAGGTGTCCAGGAAACCGCTATCCTTGACCAGAGGCAGAACTGATAGGTGAAGGAGGATTGAGGATTCCTTCCGTTATTCAAAGAAACAGAAAAACCATCCATTTCCTCCCTTTTCCACATCAAGAAGTTTTGCTCTTTTATTCCATCTTCTCTAAACTTCCAGAGTCCTTGCTGAGTCCCCCCACCCTCCTACACCATACATGAATGTCAGCAATCGGGTTAGCTTGCTTATGTAGGGTGGTTAAATGTCAGTTATGTAAGCTTTTGGGGTGTGCATGTATGCGTGTGTAAGGAAGCAAAGAGGTGTTTTTTTTTACCTTCCCCCTCCCACAGCTGTATTTACATCCCACATCTCATTTGATCAAAAATGCTCAGCAGTCCCCTGAGCCAAGTTGCACAGAGCACTTAAAAGCATGACGACAGATACTTTGTAAGAGCTGTGAGTGACTTAATCCTCTAAGAAAGGGTGGTATTTTATTTTTATTTGTCCTATTAAATATTATTTTATTAATTTCCATACATTTATAATAAAAATGCCAACAAAAAAGAAAAAAATGTTGTGACTTCATCATCTTCATCTTCATCATTATACATAGAAAACAACAGTATAGGACAACCACCAGACTGCAAGCTGGAGTTGGTCTTCAAGGTGCATCAGATTCTTCCCAAGAACTCAGGATGGCATGATCTATCAGCATATAGAATCACAGAATCATAGAATCATAGAATGGTAGATTTGGAGGGGACCTCCTGGGTCATCGAGTCCAACCCCCTGCTCAAGGCAGGATCTCCTAAACCATCTCAGACAGATGGCCGTCCAGTCTCTGCTTGAAGACCTCCATCGAAGGGGAACCAACCACCTCCCGTGGCAGCCTGTTCCACTGGTTGATCACTCTTACTGTTAGAAATTTTTTCCTAACATCTAAACTAAATCTTTTCCCCTGCAGTTTCACCCCATTGTTTCTAGTCCTTCCTTGAGAGAGTGAGAACAGGGCTGATCCCTCTGCCCTGTGACAACCCTTGAGGTATTTGTAGACAGCTATCATGTCTCCTCTCAGTCTTCTTTTTGATAGACTAAACATTCCTAGTTCCTTAAGCCGTTCCTCATAGGACATGGTTTGCAGACTGTTCACCATCTTGGTAGCTCTCCTTTGAACCTGCTCCAGCTTGTCAGTGTCTCTTTTAAACTGGGGTGACCAGAACTGGACACAGTACTCCAGATGAGGTCTGACCAAGGTAGAGTAGAGGGGGATAATAACTTCATGTGATCTGGACTCTATGCTTCTCCTAATACACCCCAGGATTGCATTTGCCTTTTTTGCAGCTGCCTCGCACTGTTGACTCATGTTCAGTTGATGATCTACTAGGACACCCAAGTCTTTTTCACATGTGCTGCTGCTCAGCCGAATTCCTCCCATTGTATATGTGCTTTTTTCATTTTTCTTGCCCAGGTGCAGAACCTTGCATTTTTCTTTGTTAAATACCATTTTATTAGTTGCAGCCCATTGTTCGAGTTTCTCTAAATCTTTTTGAATCCTCTCTCTCTCTTCTCTGGTGTTTGCAATCCCCCCTAGCTTTGTGTCATCAGCAAATTTGATCAGTTTCCCTTCAACTCCCTCGTCCAGATCGTTTATAAAAACATTAAACATAACTGGGCCCAGGACAGAACCTTGTGGTACTCCACTTGACACTTCCCTCCATTTGGATGTGCAGCCATTTAAAGCCACTCTTTGAGTACAATTACTAAGCCAGTTTTGAATCTACCTTATAGTTGCCTTGTCAAACCCATATTTGATCAATTTTTCAATGAGGATCGCATGAGATACTTTGTCAAATGTTTTGCTGAAATCAAGAAATACTATGTCTACTGCATTTCCTTGATCAACCCATTCAGTGATTTTGTCATAAAATGAAATCAAGTTGGTCTGACACGACTTGTTTGATACAAACCCATGTTGACACCCATATAATGTGTGCAGATCAAAGCTGTATGACTTATTGCAGTTAACCAATGGTGATTTTGTCAACGTTGGTTTGGTTTCAAGTGCCACCCATGGGATGGCACCCAGCGTGCCAGTCACCACTGGTACCATAGTGCTGGCTTGTACCAGAGTTGTTTGGTCCAGTGGGAGCCAGTTTGGTCTAGTGGTTAGGGAGCCGAACTCTTATCTGGGAATACCGGGTTTGATTCTGCCGTCCCTAACGAAGCCATCTGGGTGACCTTGGGCTAGTCACAGCTCTCTTTCTGAGCTCTCACAGCCCCACCTACCTCACTGGGTGTCTGTTGTGGGGAGAAGAACAGAAGATTTGTCAGCTACTTTGAGTACCCTTAAATGGGTGAGAAAAGCGGGGTAGAAAAGCCTCTTCTTCTTCTTCTTCCTCTTCCTCTGTTTTAGCTAATTTTTCTGTTTTCATAGTATGTTTATTGTGACCTGCCCTGGGCCCTTTGGGTATAGGGCAGAATAGAAATACAGTATAAATAATCAATCCAGCCATCATGAAGCAGCACAAACCCCTTTGGAAGGTTTCCAAGTGGTGGCCAAGATGGCATCCTCTGGTAGTAAACTCTGGCTGCCTCTAGATGGCAGCCAGATATAGTGCAAAGACGCAATGATGTGGAGGGGGGGGGGGTATTGCTCCTCCAGTAAGTATTGCTTTTTTTAAATAGACTCTTTGCGGGTCTTGGTGACATGAAATCTGGGCAGTTCGACAACCTGGATGGGCGTGTCACTGCCTCCATGCATACGTCGTCATGTGCTATTTCAGCCTTTATGCTTCCACACTGGACAGAACTACAATCGCTGCTCCGTCCAGAAAGGTTAATGGCTCCTTAAAAACACTACAGCTGGAAACCCCACAACCAGTGCTGGGTTATCCTACGACAGTTAAAAGTGTTCTTTAGGTGCTGATACATGAGGCAACCCCACCACTGCAATGCTGTTAATAGCGTCATATTTGCCCCGTCTGGCTGCAGCCTCTGTGTTTCCGTGTATGTCTGTGTGTGCAGTCTTTTGAATGTCTTGTCTGTTCCATGTCTTTCGGGATGAAAAAAAATTCCCCTTCCCCCTTCTGTCCATACTGTTCCAAATTTTATACACTGCTATCATGTCTCCTCTGGCTTGTTGCCCTTCTAGATGAAAAAGACCCAATCATTCCAACCTTTCTTCATAATAACATCCCTCTAGCCCAGTGGTTCTCAACCTTCCTAATGCCATGACCCCTTAATGGAGTTCCTCATGTTGTGGAGACCCCCAACCACAAGGGTGGAGCAGCTGGGAAGTGGGAGGGAAGGGCAGCAGGAGACTCGTCGCGACCCCTCTGAAAGGGTAATTCGACCCCCAAAGGGGTCCCGACCCCCAGGTTGAGAACCACTGCTCTAGCCCTTTTACAATTTTAGTTCCCCCTTTTGAACATTGTCCAGTTCCGAGAAATCTTTGTTGAGAAGATATACAAACCAAAACTGTGTAAAGTGTTCAGGTGCAATTGTACCATTGGCTGTTTGAGTTTCAGAGCTACTTCTTATTTACCCTGTCATACTATTGGTCTTATGGGTGTTTTTTTTTAACAGCCTATGCACATTGAGTTAATAACTTCTGCTGAATTATATATGAATATTCCAAAGTCATTCATCTGAGACTGTACCAGTTCAGCCCTCACCCAGAGAGTCATCGGTCTATGAAATTTACTACTAGAAAAGATGATGAGCCTAAATAGCTTTAACAAAGATGACAGACACATCAGTGGCTACTAGAATAGATGCCCAGGTACCACCAGCAGGTTGGAGAGACAGGTAGGATGCCTCTAAAGGCCTTTTGCAGGTAGCTGAGAGCAGGTGAAGGGTTTACCTTTGTCCCCTGCTTGAGAATGCCCAGAAGAAGTAGAGTTGGCTTTTCTACCCCACTTTTCTCACCCATTTAAGGTGACTCAAAGTGGCTGACAAAGCTTTTCTGTTCTTCTCCCCACAACAGACACCCTGTGAGGTAGGTGGGGCTGTGAGAGCTCAGAAGATAGCTGTGACTAGCCGAAGGTCATCCAGCTGGCTTCATGGGGAGGGCGGAATTGAACCCGGTATTCCCAGATAAGAGTGCAGCTCCCCAATCACTAGACCAAACTGGCTCACAGGAGGGGACACAGAAGCGAGGGGGGCAGGACATGGAAGTTGCAAAAACTGGAGAAGACCATGAAGGTACAGTATTTGTTTTAATTTATTTTATTTAAGAATTTATATTGTAATCTTCATCTGAAGTTCCCAGGGTGGGCCACAGCAATAAAATGGCAAAATACATAGAATATACCTAAAACATATTTTAAATTTGTGTATTTGAGTGACTGTGGCCTGCACCTGATAGAAGTATTTAAAATCATGCATGGTATAGAAAAGGTGGATAGAGAAAAATTATTTTCTCTGTCACACAACACTAGAACCAGAGGGGATGAAGCTGATGGGTAGGAGAGTCAGAGCAGACAAGGGGAAGTATTTCTTCACCCAGAGGGTCATCAGTCTGTGGAATTTGTTGCCGGAAGAGGTGGTGACAGCTACCAGCCTAGATGGCTTTAAGGTACGGTTAGACAAATTTATGGATGACAGATGTATCAGTGGCTACTAGAATGGATGCCTAGTTACATCCTGCAGGCTGGGGAGACAAACAGAGTGCTCCAAAGACCTTTTGCTGGAATTCAAGAGCAGATGAAGGTTTTGCCATTGTCTTGTGCTTGAGATGCCCATATACAATTGGTGAGCCACTGTGTGGGACAGGATGCTGGACTAGATGAGCTGTAGCTTGATAAAGCAGGGCTCTTCTTATATTCTTAAGTTCTTATCATATTTGCAGAGCAGGTTTTCCTACTATGGAAACATAGTGCTCCTGGGAACAGAAACCATTTCCTGGAAGAGGTGATTGTAGGATCTAAAAAAGATCCTTCAGTTTCTTCCTGGCAATTAGAGGCAGCCTAAAAGGGAAAATTTGTGACCCCATGGACCGTAGAATAGCAGACTTAGGATGTGTACGAATGTTCTTTTTGCAGTCAAAGCAAAAATCTGATAATTTGTTTTGTTGTTGAATCGTATAATAGAAAAACTGGACTTTTTCACTCATTAAAAATTTTTTTTGCAAAGAAAGATACAATTTTCATTGAAAAAGCCCTTTTCATGGCAAAAAAACCACAGCAAAATATGAAGTTTGATTGAGTTGTTCATTTTCAGAAGGAGGAAATTGGTTTACTGTATTTCAGAGTTTTGGATATTTGAAAAACCAGATTTTCATTTTGATGTGAGTGGCTTGTGAATTTACAAATGCGAATTGAATTTTACATATTCCTATGCCAAACCCTACTGTCAAAGCTCCTCACATAACTAAAACCGGCCTGATTGTAACAACCATGTACTTATTTCACCTCAAGTCACATTGTGCAGTATGAAATGAGTCACCGATGTCAATATACTGTGCATTTGCTAGAATTACTAAGTATTGAGTCATGGATAAAGTTGAAGAATGCAAATACAGGCTTCCAGGGCCTGTGTGGAATACTTGTAAATGGATGATTCTGGAAAGGTGTATTGCACATCACTTTCACTACACATAATTACTTCAAAAATTATTAATGTCTTCTTGGAAATCTTATGACTTAACTGAGGGGTCCCCCCCCAGTTCTCCCTATTTATAGCTCCGGGAAAATTACCTGCTACCACAGGTTGAAGTTCTGTTGCCCAGGTGTCAACAGAACCACTAACTCCTTTTTATACATATATTTTGTATTGATTTTTTAAAAACATACATAAAACATTTTTCTTTGGGTTCTCCCAAGGAAGCTTTCACATACGTAACCAAATACGATCACAAATTGTTGACTTCTGGCCGCCTTCTTTTCTTTTGTATTTCTTCTTTGATGAAGTTTGTATTCACACCCTCTTCTTCCATTAAGTCATCAAATTCAGCAGTTATAAGTCCATTTTCTGGCTCTTGTAGAAAGTCAATGAAAGGTTTCCAGTTTCTAACGTACTTAACCACAGTCCTACTTTTCATTAAATCTGTCAGCAAAATCAACTAATTTAATCAATCAGTTATCCACTGCAGGTATTTTTGAGCATATGAAATTCTTTCTGCTGTTACCATATACTGAATCAAAACATTTTTGTTATCATCAACTCACCAACTCCTCAAGTGCAGGGGTTACATGTGCTTAGGGGTGGCTGGCCCATAAACGAAAAGAGGGCAGCGACCCATCACACCCAAGAACTCACAGCTTGAGCCACTCTGGGCTGGGAGGCATACCGCAAGTATGCTCTAAGCATCCACACATTTGGGATGCCTAGAGTCTACTAAACCTGCCCAACAGTTTCCAAAACTTAAGTGCGGATGGTTGCCCAAACAGCAACCATCTTGGAACTCCAGTGTGCAAATGCAGCACTGCCATGAGGACAACCAGGCAGAGCGGTGCACTGTCACGCGACACCTGTCACGTGCTTCTCCTGCACCTTTTCCAACTAGGAAGAAGTGTGGATGGTGTGTCTGGAGCTTTAGTGGCTCCAGCACTGGTGCAAGCTTAGAGCATATGTGGTGCAGTTAAACTGGTACCGCATGTAGTGTAGGCATGGTATCTCCTGCACGGAAGGAGTAATTTCTGGTAACGAAATCTGGGAGCTTACCATGGATGCGTACTGCTGGGCCAAGTGCGAATTGGTCCTCTGAGTTCCTTCTTTGTGTCTGTTTTAGGTGCTTGACTAATTTGTGATGTTCTGCTAAGTCAATTTTCAAGTGCGTTTGGACAGAACATAGGCCTATTCGCACGAGGGCCAGAGGAACGCCTGTAGCACACCCTGGGATGGAGCATTCACTTTGCTGGGCTAGTGGTTCCATTCGGAACTGCCCCAGCCTACATCCGTCCCAGGCTGTTTGCAGCCATCCCCAGCCATCCCACAGCTGTTCAGGAGAGAAAGTGTTCGCATGCTCCCTCCCTGACAGCTGCAGGCCCTGCTCCAGGCCTGTCCCCATTGGGTCCGATCGGACCCAGGGGCAGGCAGGCCTGTCGCGTTCCCTCCCCGGGTTCCCGTGGAGTGCGGAAAGGCCTCTGGAACCTTCAACTCACCTACCATTCGCTAAACCTGTTTTGATCTTTGGTGTTGGTTCTGTTTGTTTGGCTTGCCCTCTGTTCTACCAGCTACAAATGGATACCAGCCAACATCTGTGCATAGTCTTTTAATGGTATTCTGCCAGCTGAAGATTTTAAAAAGATTTTAACTATATAGTGTCCTTTAATAGAAGGCATATCTTGTTTTGGTTAGGAGTAAAGGGGTAGAGGAGGGGATTATGGAGAATAATGTGGATTTGGAGTCCTAGAGAAGAATGTGATTTGAACACTGAGTAGGAGAGAAGAAATACGTCAGATGGCATATAGGATTATAACTGGAAGCAGTTGATCATAATATCATGAACTGTGAGAAGAACAAGCAAATCCATCCTGGAGTCTTTCTGCACTTGGCACCGTAGTTTGCTTCCAGTGTGCTCTCAGATGGAGAATCTGCACTGGAAGCAAACTACATGTGGAACATGATTTTGTCTTCCTCATGTGCACTTACCTGTACTAGCGCCAGTGCTAGTATGGCTCTGGACACTATATTTGCACCACTTCCAGATGCTGCAGGGTCATGTCATGTGCCATGCAAGTGTGCTGGTGCGTCAAGTGTTCCAGAACATGTGTGCACATGCACAATGCATCACCATTGTCCTGGTGATGGTATCCTGAGGCAAGATGGTGGTGTGTGGACCAAGCGTCCATATTTCAGTAAAGTCTGCAAATGTGTGGGGGGAGGGATGGCGTGCACTAGTGTTCATGAGTGTGGATGCTAACACATGGGGGGAGGGGCAGTTCACTATTCCCATCCCACAGACAGGATGGGAAGTGTGAACTTTCTCCTGGATTAAACAAAATCCAGCTGCCTCCTTGAAGCAGCAATCACTAAGCCCGCAATTTGATTAACTTTGCCCACGTAATGCAAGCAAAGGGAGGGAGGGATGCAGAAGGAAGACCACATTTATTTATTTACTTTTACTTACTGACTGACTTACATTTTTATCCCATTCTGTACCCGAAAGTCTCCAGGCAGGTAACAGCATCTAAAATCAGACATTATTAAAACAATAGCAGTATGTATTAAACCAGAGGTGTCAAACTCAATTTTGCAGTGGGCCGGATTAAAAAAAAAGTACTGTGAGGGCCAGGGGGTGTGACCGGGGGCATGACCGGGGGCGTGGCTAGGGCACAGAGGAGGGGCTGGGGCGTGGCTCGGGGTGTGGCTGGGGGTGTGGCTAGGGCACAGATGAGGGGCTGGGGGCATGGCCGGGGCGTGGCTAGGGCACAGGAGGGGCTGGCTGTCCATGGCGGCGCCCGCGCACTCGGGTCCCGCCGCGCGCTCGCTCGCCTCGCCTCGCGTCGCCTCGCCTCGCCTCCTTCGTGCCCAAGGAGGACAGCGGCGGCGGGCGGCAGCGGCGGGCCATATTAGTACACCCCGCGGGCCGCATCCGGCCCGCGGGCCGTATCTTTGACATGGCTGTATTAAACAATAGCTTCTGCAAGTGGGAAGGGAAAGTGTATCCCCATTTAATCTCATTTAGCCAGGGCAAAGAGGTTCATTTCACTGCCTTCCTAAATGTTTACAGTGAAGGTGATAAACGCCCCTCAAGGGGGAGACTATTCCATAGCCTAGGGGCCATCACTGAGAAGGACCTCTCCCGGGTACCTACCCCATTTGCTGCTGAGGGTGGTGGTACAACCAGGAGGGCCTCCCCTCCGGATCTTAGGGCACAGGCAGGTTGATCTGGGAGTAGACGTTCCTTCAGATATTTGGGGCCCAAGTGATTTAGGGCTTTATAAATTAAACACCTTGAATTGGAATAAAAGAGGCTATTTGGGACAGTAGCGGAAAAGTGCTATATAGGAGATGAAACTAATTCTATGACATCCAGTAGCAACGAAGTCCAAAAAGGGAACTTTTCTAAGGTCTTTTTTTATTTGTAGAGACTGCCATGCAGCTTGCTTGGCAGAATTAAATTGTTTCCTGGAAGTCACAATGAATCTAAATTAAACCAGAGAGAATTACAGTCTGGTTCGGGTTGCTACATGGGATGCCAGCTGAAAGAATATCAAAACACTGGCAGTAATAATAGGAACAGATCTAACATCGGGGGAATGAGATAAGGGGTTCATCAGGCCTGTTCCGCTCATTAAGCAAACATAGTGGGTTGTTTCTTGTCCAAAGTCAGTGCCACCTTCTCATAAGTGCCTGAATGCTTTCTGCTTTTTCAGATTCACTTGATGATCTTTATTCCAGTGGGATCTCATTAGTGATTGCTGAATTAGGCTGTTCAATGAGTGCTATGAAAATTTTAGCTGAGAAATTTTAATTTGCTAAAAACATGAATGCTCCATGAGCAGTGCTGCTTGAAGTTATGCCTGTCTGGAAGCATTTAAATGATGCAGAGTTTTTGTCAAGTAAAACAAAATAAATCCCCTCTTGTTAACAGAAGAGGAATACTGTTCCTCTTTCTTCTCTTCTCATGCAGAAAAAAAGGAAATGGGGGCTAGTTATTTCCTTGCAAATATTAATGGTTATTAGTGGACCATCCTTTAGAATCTAGGGCTGCCTGCAGACTAGCGAAATACATCCACAGTTGAATCTAAAAGCACAGTATACTCACTGTTCACTGACGACTAGACTTCCCAACTGGAAAGGCAGCTCCATAGTTTCCCCTATTGGAACTGTGAGAGTTGAGTTGGTACGTGCTGTCATATGGGTTGAGACAGCCAATAAAACTTTGAGCTGCCCTTCCTGCTTAGCCGGCATCTCGTCCGCTTTTCTCGCCATACTGCCTGCATTGGCTTGAAGCGTTGGATTTTCTTTATACTACGCAGTGAGTGTTGTGGAACCAGCATTAAGGTAAGTGTGCAGTCCCAATCATATACTGCAATGCCACGATGATCGATCAATTGTCGTGTGTGATTGGGACTGGGTATTCCAATGTGCAGTATAAACGTTTCTGGACACAGCCTAGATGATGATGAATGCTAACTCCAATCAGCCATAACTAGCAGAGACGTACTGATTTGGTTGGGTTGTGGTTGTTATATTCAAAAATGCAGGCAAATCAAACCAGTTCCCCTCTTGCAAATGGAAATTATTTAATCAAACAGTTTGGCTGTGGCCACACCTAAAGTTTAATCCAGCTTCAGTCCACCTTCAGAGAGAGAACCCATCAGCAGAGTGACCAGTAATTTTCTTTCTACATTTTCTATCTCAAAGGTGAATTTTCTGAGTGATTTAACACTGAAAGAAAACAGTTTGTCACTTTGCTGATATATTCTCTCACTCTGAAAGTGAACTGAAGTTGGACTCAAGTGTGACCATAGTCTTTGCTTTCAGTGTATTATTGTTCTTGAAAATGACTTTTTTCAATGGGAAAAAAGGTATTTCTTGTTTTTGAACCAGTTCAAAATCAAACATGAAAAACTGAGTGTTCAATCTGGTTCACCATTGAACCAAACCAATCAACTGATAGCATATTGAACACAAAATTTTAGTTCATGTGTGTCTCTTCTCGATAGTATCATCATTCATTGGTCTTAGCAATTCATAAACATGCTGAGCAAATTCAAGAACCTAGTATAAGACAAAAGAGGAATGGTTTACAACACAAAAGGCGTTTTCGCACTAAGGCGAAGACGCCTCGGAACGCTTCCCCCCGAACGGGTTGAGAACACTTTCCCGTTCACACAAGGGCAGGTAAGGAACGCTTTGAGAGCAGTTCCCTCACCTGCCAGTGCGAACGGGAAAGTGTTCTCAACCCGTTCGGGGGGAAGACCCTCCCCCGGGCTGCTCCCATTGGCTCCTATGGAGCGAGGGTGGGCAGCCGGCTGCCTTCTGTCCCTGAGTTCCTGCTCACTCCCGAACCCCAGATTGGGCTCCAGGGGTGGGCAGGAACGCCAGCCAAAAGCCCCCTACCCATCCAAAGGGTTTTACCTTTTCCTGCAGGTTCCATTCTGTGTAGGAAGGCCGGGCCATTCTGAGCACGCTCGAGGGGGCGGCCCCTCATTGGCTGGGCACCCGCACATGCTCAGATGGGCAATAGAAGCCAGGTGGGTGCCCCATACCCAGACGCCTCTAAGCTGCCCCCACAGCCTTCAAGGCTCCCCTTGCTCCATTCTGAAGTCCTCCCAGCAGCAGTTCTCTCTGCTGCTCCCTCCCTGCCACTCAGGGCTCCAAGATCCTGGTCGAAAGGATGAGAACCACAACAATGCCAGCGCTCCAATTAACATATTAAGACAAGGATTCTTCGCTGCACGCCTTGGAAGCTACAGCAATCTGCCAAGACCTTTCAACAAGGGAAACCAGAAGGCAGACCCCAGAAGGATGTGCCAGCCTACTCCATCGCAAATCGTGTATTCCTCCAGCAGAACACCAAGGTACCATGTAAGCAATTTTCCATTGCCCTAGTGTAATGTGAAACCACATGTGATCCTGTCCACACTGTGCTCCTATACATCATTTTCCTCAAAGAGCTAACTCTGGAGATGTACAGTCATGCCAGCTCTGACAGATGGGCACAACTTCCTGCCCAGAGCAGCACGTATTCCTTTCTCCATACCTCGGACTACTCCCATGATCAATGATACAGAGAGGACCACTGTGAAACACTGTGCCAGCCATCCTCTGCCTCTGCTAAGCTTCGCCATCAAGGGAGAACACAGAGAAGCAAGATAGACTACAGCCCAGCCTAGTCGATTTTAAAAACTTTTGGACTTTTGCAATAATGGGACACTGAGTCAACTCTTAGAATTCCTGCTCATTCTGCAGACACAAGCTCATCTTAGCTGAAAGAACATTTTTGAAAAACATTTAAATCTATTAATCAAGAAGGAGGGATAAAGAGAAACATTGTATCCAGTATCAAAACACTCCTATTTCAAAATTCCCTCATTGAGAGACATTTTGGATAGGCAGTGGCAGACCAGCTCACTAGAGAATCTACGAGCACCTCTTGCCTGCATCCTTGGAGAAGAACCAACCAACATGCTCCTCACTCAAAATTTAATCTCTTTTTCTATCCTTTTATATCTCTTGACTAATCTCACCAATTCTAAACTTACCTATGGTAACCTTGAGTCTGTAACCTGGCTAAACAGCTGACAGTGACACCTTTGGGGAACCTCAAAAGGCACATGCCCGGAAATTACTCAGGAATTTTATAAGTACCAGTCTGCGAAGTTGCTGCAGTAACCCCTAAACACTGTTATTAAACTCGACTCAAGCTTCTCTCTATTTCTGAACAAGCCAGTATACTCCCCAATGGACCCTTGTGTCTCCTATCCTTTAGTTTCTAGCTACTTCCATCTTGATGGTAAGAAAACCATTAAACTTTACCTACTAGCCTCTCTAAAGGCACTAATTGCTATCTTAACAGGAAGAGCCATATCCAGCCCTGGAAGAAACACCTGGCCTCAAAGTCCTTTCACTCTCTATCCTCTTTCTCTCTCTCCTGACTGACCATGGTGCAAACCTTACCTTGCTCAAAACTCCATCTAAATCTCTGATGGAAGTTCAATCTATAGAACTCTGACCTTTTGGCTACCAGATTTCTCCTAGTTAAATTTTGATATCTGCTTATGCTGTTACATGTTAACCTTGTCTGTCATATCTCCCACAGCATCCAGGAACCTTCTACTCTCTCTCCTTTGTCCTTCAACACGTGACACTCACACAACCATATAGAGATGGTTTTGTCTAACTTATTTGTACAGTTTTGAATTTTAGGCAGTTAGAATTAGTTCAAGCCGGCTTGTAGGTAGTTTAGATATATATAAGTACCGTAGATAGATATAAGTTTCCTTTCATTGGTGGCCACCAAATGTATTGTGTGTGTGTGCATGGGTGTGAGGCGCGCATATTGAGTGCAATTTTTGTTCCTTGTTACATTCATTGTCTTCATTTGTTGCTGTGGTCATTGTCCTGATGTGTCGCTATTGTAATTATGTTGATATGTCACGCATTGATTGTCATACGTAAACAATTTTAAAAAATTATGTAAAATAGGAAAGATGAGATGTAGTAATCGCAAAGGTTTGCATGGGTTTTCTCCTGGCTTCAGCCTGCCATTCATCAAGCCTCAGAGTAAAAGGAATCGCCCTGTCTCTACAAGCGTGCAGTGCACACTCAACACCAGCAGGGGCTGGACTCATAGCCTAAGGGCTTAATGGACTCTGGCCATGTGCTCCCCGCAGACAACAGCCGTCTCTTCCTGCCTGCCACAGGATGTGACATAGGAGGGGCGTCTGACCTGCTCAGCTGATGCACTCCACCTATCAGCTCCTGGGATTTTCTCCTGAGGTCACTTCCTTCCCCGCCCCTCTGTGGCAGGTTATTTAAAGCCGTGCACAGAAATAAACTCTCTCTCTTCCAGCTGATCTCTGCGTCCTGCCTCTTCTCTCCCCCTCCCCAATTTCCTAGCTCTCAGGGTCAGGCCAAACACATGGGCCTGATTCCCAAATTATCTGGGCCAGTCAGGTAATTTGAAGACTTTCGCAACATCTGGCGTTCAGGAGCTGCAGCAAGCTGCTGTTGTTCCCCATTCCCCGGAGCCCTCGCATTTCGTGGCGTAAGCTGGATACGCCACACCTGGTATTCCCAGATAAGATACTGGCTCCATAACCACTAGTGCACTTGGTGATCTAGTCTGGAGAAGCATGTCCCCACCCACACACGCTTTGCATTGTTAAATATTAACATTTCCTGCCACAAGATGTAGCTCCCACTATTAGTTTGGATGGACTTAAAGGAGGTTTGGGCAAATTTATGGAAGACAAGGCCATCATGGGATTTTAGCTCTCATGGCTGTGTGGCTCCAGGAAGGCATACACAGTGGGAAGCTGGAACTCTGAAGGCTAGCTGCTGAGAAGCTTGTGGTCCGTGGAAGGTGTGCACTTATGCTCGGCTTGTGGGCTTCTGTGTGCATTTGGCTGGCATTGTGAGAAAAAGCTGCTTTGCTAGATGAGCTATAGGTCTAATTCAGCAGGACATTTCTTAAGAAAATAAGAACATAAGAAGACCCCTGCTGGGTTGGACCACAGCCCATCTAGTCCAGCATCCTTTGTCTTTGTGCTCATCCTCATGGCAAGGCTCCCTGTGCAAAGCCCTAATTCAGGCTACATGAGGGACAAATGCCACAAATTCATGGCAACCCCCCCTTTATAACTGTTCTCTTCCCGAATTACGGGGCAAGAATGGATTATAAAGGGGGCATTGGGACACTTGCGGGTTACGATCGCAGCATTAGCGGGTGGGGTTTTGCTGTCTCCACCGCAAACGCTGCGAACGCAACTGTCCTCCCTCACCTGAGTGCTTAATCACCCAGGTAAGGGCGCCTGACAGCTGCCCTGCATAGCTGAGCAACTGTCACACAGGTATAGGGGCTGTCATATGCACACGAGCAGAGCACCGCTTGATTAAAGCAGACGTATCTGTTTTAATCAAGCAGAACTCTGCTTGCGCACATATGACAGTTCCTATACCTGTGTGACAGTTGCTCAGCTGTGCTGGGCAGCTGTCAGGTGGTTGTTTGGGGTAAAGCAACCCTTTACCTGGGCGATTAAGCGCTCAGGCAAGGGAGGGGTGGAGAAAACCGTGGCATCCCGATGTAGGGATTTGCTGCGGTTTTCATGGGGACGGGCGGGATCACCTTGAACCCGCCCTGTCCTCCACTGCCATAGGGACTCCTTAATGTGAATTAAGATTCGCCTTAAGGCTCCCCCGAATCTACCGCGGGGCATTGGCAGCCTCATGGGGATTTGCCCATACAGTGGTCCACTAATTGCTTTGGGGCTTTAAGCAGAAGACAAAGGCAAAACCTTCACCTGCTCTCAGTTCCCTGGAAATGCCTTGACGGGCATCCCACCTATTGCCCCAACCCAGAGGCAGTACCTAGGCATCCATTCTAGTTGCCATTGATACACCCGTCCTCCATGAATTTATTTCATCCTTTCTTAAATCTATACAGCCAGGTTCCTGTCATCACCTCTTCTGGTGCTAAATTCCATAGATTGATGAACTTCTGGGTGAAAAAAAAAAATACTTCCCCAGGTCTGTCCTAACTCTTCTGCCCATCAGCTTCATAAAGTGTCCCTATTTTAAGTTCTTAAGACGGTCCTGGAGAATCTCCAGTTGGAACTTATGTGTATAGGATGTGTGTGTGTGTGTGTGTGTGTGTGTATGCACAAAGGAAGATTCAGTTTGTAGCTATTAAGAATGAAAAACTAAATACCATATTCCATTTATCTCTATCATTTTTCAGTTCTTCTCCTCCAGGGTTATCATCCAAAGCAATTTCATTTATGAGAATGAACTTGTGAAGACTCCCAGAGCATTTAGGAGGGTTGGACACCCCAGTGGAGCCCAGTGGAGTTGGTCTTCCAGAGAAGCAGATGGAGAGATCTTGCATCCCCGCTCTTTCCTGCCCCAGGACCTGCTGGAACAGCTGCCATGGATGACAGTTCGTTTACTGCATAATACCAATAATAAAGAAGAATGAATCATCTTCCCCCACTCCCCTGTTTGTTAAATAGACCAGAGTTGAGTCTAGTTTTAAATTTTAGACATATTCTAATTGCTATTTACTGCTATGCAAAATACAGGGCAGCAGCAAAATTAACATGGATGTTTGGATTATCTGCATCACTGTCATGGAAACCTTTTAAGAAAATAAGAATTCATAAATTTATATTTAAAGAATATAGCAGAAGAGGTGATACACTGCAGTCTTTAATCTGCTGAGTGCTAACATAATATTCCAGAATTAAGATGCCAAGATACAGTTTCCCCCACCCAACCACCCCCACCCCCCAGTAATGGATTACCATATATTCCTTTATGTAAACAACATCCATTGGGAATTAAGACTGTGGGGTGGCAGATTTGTTAGCAAGTCAGGATAATTTTTCTAATTAGTGGGTAATTTTATATTACTCAGGAGTGGTGCTGCTGAAGATAGCAAAACTTTTTTATGTATTTTATCTATTTATAACAACTACCAGTTTGGTCTAGTGGTTAGGGAGCTACACTCTTATCTGGGAATACTGGGTTTGATTCCGCACTCCCTCATGAAGCCAGCTGGGTGACCTTGGGCTAGTCACAGCTCTCTTCTGAGCTCTCACAGCCCCACCTCCCTCACAGGGTATCTGATGTGGGGAGAAGAGCAGAAGGCTTGTCAGCTGCTCTGAGTCCCCTTAAATGGCTGAGAAAAGTGGGGTAGAAAAGCCAGCTCTCTTCTCACTCTCTCTTAAGGGATCCCTGCCTTATCATGGTGGAGGACCTTTCATAGCTCCATGAAGCTCTGAGCTGTGCCATGCAGGGTCCCCCAAGATGGGCAGATTATCGGAGAGTGCTGCCTAAAGGTGATCCACTGGAGAGGGAAATGGCAAACCACTTCTGGGCCATGGGCACAACAAGGGAGGCCTTTTTCAGTCCTTAGGAGCCAGATGCCAAATGGCATTTCTGGCTTTTCCACAGACTCTTGCCTGGAAGGGTCAAGAAATTGACCCAATCAGGAAGGTCTACTGCCCCTATCATGCACTCATGGCTGCAACTGTAGCCACAGTTGTCACTCCAATGTCCCCCACTGCCACACCCTCGCAACTCCCAAGACTCTCCCCTGCCACTGTAGCCTTTGCCTGCTGCTCCTTGCTGAACTCTGCAGCACTCCTCGATGCAGCTGTCATTTTCCTGATGCCTCCTGCCACTTGCATGCCCCCTGCCAGCCCCAGTTATGCTCTGCTGCCCTTCCCAATGTAGCCACCATCCTTCCAATGCCTCCTGCCACCCTCTGGCCCACCACTGCCTCCCACCCCAACCCACCCTGTCAAGACCCATCACCTTTTCTGATGTACCTGCTGCCTTCCTGCTGCCTTCTCCTACACCATGCCCCCTGCCACCATGTCCTCTCTCAGTGTTCTGAGACTACCAGGGGTGCTTTTCCACAGCGTGTCATAGTGCACTGCTGCCCCAAAGCAAACCCAACCCCCCCGTTTTCCAAGGTTGGAAACTTTTATTCCATACAAGGATCAATGCAGGTCAACACTGTCACTATAGGCTGTCACCTAAATGGCATCCAGATCAATGGGCCTGGTTATTCAGGACCTACGGTCCAGATCTACAGCCAGTAAGTGTAGAAAGGGCCATTCCTAAGACATTCCAAATGTACATGGCAAACGCTGTGGCCAAAAATGGGGAAATCCAACTGCCCTGCAGGGTTGCCCTACTGAGTGTGAAATAAGAAAAGGAGTGGTGGTGCTTGACCAGCTCCCAGAAGTCCCCATCAGGCCAATCCCACGGTGGCTATGGTCACACCTAAGGTTTAATCTAGTTTCAGTCCACCTTCAGAGTGACAGAACACATCAGCAAAGTGACCAGTTTGAGTTATTTAACAATGAAAGAAAACCACCCTGAAAGTGGACTGAAGCTTAAGTGTGACCACAGCCAGTCTATGTGGCACTTTTCCTGTGGCAGTCAGAGAGGCAATTGTGGGATTTTGTTTAAGCCATAGGTTGCTTTTTGGTCACTATACTATAGATGGAGCCTTTAAATCTGTGGACAGAGCTATATGGATTGTGCTATTTGCTTTATTTTAAGTTCTAAAAGATCTGCAGATGAAGAACATGGTAGATTTTTATCAGTTCATAAAAATGTATGCAAAAGGGCAGAAATGAGAACAGACATGCCTAGGAATTCTGCAAATTTATGTGAGATCTAAGGTGTGGCCAGTTTGCTCAGTCTAGTGGCTAGGGAGCTGGACTCATGGGGGAATAGCGGACTTGATTCTGCACTCCTCCATTAGGCCAGCTGAGTGACCTTGGGCTAGTCACAGCTCTCGTTTGAGCTCTCACAGCATGTCTGTTGTGGGGAGAAGAACAGAAGCTTTGTCGGATGCTTTGTGTCTCCTTAAATGGGTTTGAAAAGCAGGGTAGAAAAACCAACTCTTCTTCTTCTTCTTCTTCCTCCATGTAAGCCAGCTGGGTGACCTGTGGCTAGTCACAGCTCTCTTCGGAGGTCTGACATCATGTCTGTTGTGGGGAGAATAACAGAAGGTTTGTCAGCCACTTTGAGTCCCCTTAAATGTGCTTGAAAAGTGGGGTAGAAAAGCCAACTCGTCTTCTAAGGTTTAATCCAGCTTCAGAGCGAGAGAACATATCAGAAATGTCTTATTCTTATTGTAAGCCACCCTAGGACCATTTGGTGAAGGGCGGGATATTAATGAATTAATTAAAGTGGCCAGTAATTTTCTTTCCACATTATCTATCCCAAAGTTGAATTTTCCAAGTTATTTAACACTGAAACAGCTGGTGTGTTCTCTCGCACTGAAAGTGGACTGAAGCCGGATTAAACCTTTAGGTGTGACCACAGCTGAAGAGTCTGATATGAAAGAGATGATATAGAGCCTTGTTGTCCGAATGGAGGAGAGAAAAAAAGCACCAGGGTCAAACAAAACACGCCCCGACTGGTTTGTGAAGTGGAAATTTTTGAAATGGATGGAAAATTTTCCCTCCCTCTCCCCCCCCCCAATCCAGAGAGCGGCATCTCTCCTTGGGTCTTCTCTAGCACCTTCCCTCCCGGCCTTCTCTATGGTACCCTCTCTGGCAGCCGGGATCTAACTCCACCGTCCCGAGGGAGAGCCGGCCCGAACGCGGTGCGCGCGCAATTCATTCCTTGCCGTGGCCGCTGTGCATCCACATTGGCGGAAGGAGAGCGGAGGAAACCATAGAGAGCGATGGAGGCGGAGGCCAGAGAAGAGCTAGGTACTGTGCCTTGTGAAGGGGATGTGCGGCAGGACGGAACGTCTGAATGGATGCGGGTTAAAACTGGGAGCGGGAGGTGTTGGGGGTGGTAGAATTGGAAAGAGGAGGGACTCGGAGTTATTTTTTCGCACCCCCCCCCTCTCCGGGACGACATGGTTTGTCCGGCTGAGTTGAGGGCATCCAAGACGTCGGAGAAACTATCTCCCATGGAGGGGGGGGGGGAGAACTGTGATGGATTTTCATCACCAGACCCTTCTCCTCCCCCCTTTAGCCAAGCTGATGGAACTGGCTGCCTCCTAGCGTTCCATTGCACCTGGGGGCATCCCCGGCACAGGTGGCTCCCAGGGGGAAGAGCGGGACCGTGTGGCAGCCTTGCTTCAAAGGCTTTCCTGGTGGTGCCGTGATGGCGTGGCTGAGGTTTCGAAATACGTGGCGATGCCTATATTTATTTACTTATTTGTTTGTTAAAAAAACCTCTGTGCTTTTTTTTAAATGCCACTAGTAGATGGTTCCCTTTAAAAAAAGGGATCTGATGGGTGAACAGGTTGGCAAAAGCCACAGATGGAGTGGTGGACTGAGGCAGAGGGATGGGTGCTTCTTATTGATTTATTGAGCTCGTTGGGTCTAGTGGTCAGGGACTCTGATCTGGGAATACCAGGTTCGATTCCTCACTCCCCCATGAAGCCAGCTGGGTGACCTTTGGGCTAGTTACAGCTCTCCTACTTTATGCAAATAAATAAATAAATAATTTGCATTTTTATCCTGTCCTGTACCCAAGGGTCTCAGGGCGGGTAACAGCATATAAAATGAACCCATTAAAACCAATCACATATTAAAATCATGGCAGGGTCTGAATGTGGGGAGGAAAAGGCTGTTCCTTTACTTAGCCAAAGGCCAGGGTAAAGAAGTAACAACTCTTTGCATCCACAGGAGCTGAAATACAGTATGTCTGATTTATTTGTTTCACTTATGACCTGTGGCTGTGGTCACACCTACGTTTTAATCCAGCTTCAGTCCACGTTGAGAGGGAGATAGTGCATTTGCAAAATGACAAGCTTTTTGGTTTTGGGGTTTTATGCAACTCAGAAAATCCATCTTTGGGTTGGAAAACCTGGAAGTAAAATGGTAAATCACTCTGCAGATATGTTCTTCCACTCTGAACATGGACTGAGGCTGGATTAAAATGTAGGCGTGAACACAGCCACTGTGTAAAAATGTAAATGAAACAGACTGCAAAAATAAAACCATGAATTTCAGTCAGAAATTAACCACCAAAATCAATTTATTTAAAAAGTAAAGCCTTTCAAGATAAGACAGCTGCAGTCATTGAAAAACTGTTTCCAGCGCCAGACAGACCTTGGAAATCTGTTCTTTCGTTTCACAGTTTGAATGAGGAACAAACTGGGAGACGATCTGGTGGGTAATTCCTCTTTTTATGAGACGTATTGGTGAGATCACTTGACTGACTGGGAGTTCTGTACTGAACAGTACTACAGACTGTGTTCGCTCATAGTGGCTCAGAAGTGCCTTAGAGTTCTCATCCCATCTCTGATCTGCTTTTTGTAGCCCAGAGTGCTCATGAGAAGGAGGTGAGAAGGTTGACAGAGGAACAACCCTACTTTCAAGCCACCTTAAGTTCCCTGTGAATGCAGCCCAAGTTGTTTTGCTCTGGTGTATTTCTAAACACTGCTTTCTGAAGGAGAAATAAGATGGGAAGAGCCCTCAGCTGTTGTATGCAGCAATGACAGTAACCAGCCTGGATATTTTTTAAAAAAGATTACAGTAGATATATTCATGGAGGGCAGGTGGGTACTCGTTGCCTGGGTAGGTTGCCCAGGATGGCTGGATGGGCAGGATGCTTCTAAAGGCCATTTGCTGGGATTTGAGAGCAGGGGGAGGCTTTGTCCTTGTCTTCTGCTTGAGATGCCCATAAGCAATTGGTGGGCCACTGTGTGAGACAGCATGTTGGACTATATGGGTTGTATTTATGTATTTATGACCATCCCATGTTGTGGGAACATCTGTGATTGCACCCTGAATTAATATCCTAAAAAAACCACAAGGGGCTTTCTAGGGGAAGGCAGATATATGATTGTATAAAAGCAACATGATGATAAACTCTCCAGCGATCAGGTTAATTGAAGGCCCTGAGATTCTCTCTTGGATGGGAGCACTAGAACTTTGCCATGTTGGTGCCCTTCATTTATTAAAAAACAAGTGTGAAGCTTTGCAACCTCTTGATTGTGTTTATTATCCCCTCTCAATGAGTGACTCTTTGTTGATGTATATTTAATAGCCTATGTAGGAGTTACTGACCTCTGCAGTGATAGGTGCTTTATTCAGAAACTCTATGATTTCATCCAAATTCCTCTAGGTATATAAGTTTAAGCTTGTAGCCTGACTTGCTAAACAATTTAACAACTACTCTTTGTGAGCAAACAACAGGTTCAGCAAGAGAGTCTTCTGGTCCCGTTTCTCTTGATGAACCAGTTAGGTCAACTGAGTACAAAAATTGCTGATTTAGTTACTGATTTAGATTTATTTGTCACAAAAGTTTCCATCGACTTTGTCTGCCCTTTTGGAGTCCACTTAGAACACCTTCTTCTTTTGCTTCAGTATTCAGCCTGGTCAGCCTGTATGCCGATATAGAAGTATGCAGGCTGTGCCTTTCATGAATGAATTTGCTTTCACTGTATGCCGAATTTGTGCAAAAGTGGAGCATGCTAGTCACACTAATGAAAAGTTTCACCCTCGTGTGCTTGGAATCTTGAGTTGATGAGGATTTTAATTTTAGTTTTGTTTTACAACATGGAACAGAAAATGTTCTCTACATTCTGAAATGTTCAGCCCACCAATGCCGCGTGGAATGCCAGCTTTCCATATCCTCACAAGAATGTAACACCTTCAGTGGTGCTGAGCACACTGTTACCCCAAGTGGAATGCCAACTTTCCACATGCTGAAAAGCGCTTCTCACATTTTGTGGTGCTAAACTGACCAGTGCCACGAATACCCCATGGAATACCAACCTTCCCCATCCACACGTGTGCTACCTGTTCGGCAGTATTGGGCACCCTGATCTCATGCCCACTTTCAACATCTAGAAAAAGAAGAGTTGGCTTTTCTACGCCGCTTTTCTCACCCATTTAAGGCGACTCAAAGCGGCTGATAAAGCTCTCTTTCTGAGCTCTCACAGCCCCCGCAACTCACTGGGTGTTCTGTTGTGGGGAGAAGACTAGAAGCTTTGCCAGCCACTTTGAGTCCCCTTAAATGGGTGAGAAAAGCAGGGTAGAAAAGTCAACTCTTCTTCTTCCAAAGCAGTGCTGATCAGAAAACAAGAATGGATAATTACCTTATAAGAAAGATAAATGACTGGATACTTTATATAACCTTTTTCCTCCAACGCTTCCTCTCAAGTCTACAAATGGTTTCAGGTAAAAACAAGGTACCTTCATTGGGAACAATTACAGGAAAATGTGCTTTAGTCTCACCTCTGTACCTGAATACACAGTCTCCCCTTAAGTCTTTCATTCCTGTAAGTACCTAAATAGGTTCCTTTAGCCTTTTCTCTCATTCCATGTAATCAGATCCAATACTTGAAATATCTCTTCTGAGACGTTCCAGGTTTTGCGTCATTTTGGTGAGATTTATCTATCTAATGGACGAAATGACTCAGCTAAGTTTGGCAATTATAATTTGGGATCAGATGCAATTTCTATTGATTTCAGATGGAGACACATTTTTTAAAATATACAAAACTGAGTGACTTCCTTCTGCATTCGCCACAGAAGGAAAATTGAGGGGGGGGGGCTTCATTTTTAAGTTGATTGGAGAAACAAAATCTTGTCTGTTGGGGAAGGACTTCTTCACTGGCCTCGGGAAGAGTACCTCATTAAAACAGAGTATGTGTCCACAAATTCAGGCCTTTTCTGCACTTACCTCTGTTTTGATCTGGATCAGTAGAACCAGATTAACCGGACCCGGTGATCTGGATCAGGTAGAGGTAAGAACATCAGAAGAGCCCTGCTGGATCAGGCCATAGCCTATCTAGCCCAGCATCCAGCCCCACACAGTAGCCCACAAATTTCTTCTGGGCATCTTAAGCTCTCAAATCCCAGCAGATGGCCCCTGGAGGCAGTCTGCCTGTCTCCCCAGCCTGGAAGAAGTACCTATGCATCCATAGTAACCATTGATACATCTGTCGTCTATGAATTTGTCTAACCCTTTCTTAAAGCCATCTAGGGTGGTTGCTGTCAGATGTAGGCCAAATCAGAGCCTGCTTCACTGATGACTACACATAAAATTTTCTAGCATCAGGGTTGAAGGGCTATTTTAGCAAGCTGCTGAAAAGCAGCTCTCCTGTAGTTCCAGATCATGGAGATGTGCCATCAGCATGCCTCCCATGATCTTGAACAAGGCCCTTATTCCTTTTGTGGACCCAATTAAATGCATTTCCCCAAGAGATCTAGCTCCATCTTCTGCAAGTGGAGCAGGACTAAGGGGAGCGTGGCCTCACAGATCCATAGTAAACATATGGATCTCTGTGACCTAGTCCTGTATGGACTTCTAATCTGGATTAAAGGTCTGTGCAGAAAGGTCCTCAATATCCCCGTGCTTAATCTAGGGGGAGTCCCACAAACCCTACCTTCAGCATCCTGTTTGATAAGACGTATATGCCCTGCTTTGGTGAAGGCAATTCTAGTTTTGTTAGTGGTTATGTTTTTTAGATAAAAAAGCCATCTGAAGTGTATAAGATAAGGGAAGAGAGAGGGTAGATACAGCACACCAGAATGAAACCAGTATTGTTTCGGGTCACATTTAAGATACTTTCTGAAGACCTCAAAGGGAAACCACAGTTGCTGTTTATCTAATAGAGATATGCTGTTGTTACAGGCACTGTTGAGCAGTATACTGAAGAACTTCCGAAACAGATTCCCCCAAAAGAGATAATCTCCAGAAATTGTCCTCTCTTCTATTCCAGACATTGCCAATAGGTCAGATACAGTGGGGAATGTAAGCTAACAAGGTTTGTAGGCTATCAGGGTCAGGAAAGTGCTAAGAGACTTCCTTGATTTATGTACAGCAGCATCAAGGCATATGAATGCCATGTTTTGCTGCATGGCTCACCTGGAGAACCATATGTGGTACTTCAGTAGCAATTAGCCTTAGTCTTAGCTTTAGTAAGGTCAGGATTTTAGCACTGTAATGTTTTCTGTATGGAAGTAGTACATTAAAAGTTAGTATAGAAATTGCAGCTTTCACACAATAGAGTGTCTGCTGACTGCTGAGTGCAACTGCTAACTGTGATCATATGACAACGTTTGATCAGAGAGTTGTGTGGATTTCTGATTTCCTACCAGGCCAGGTTTGTGGTTGGGCTAAAAAGCTTGCAAGCTGACTATGTGAAATAACATCTCCTTCAGGATGGACTTCTTGAAATCTTTAGAGGTGGTTGTGATGACCGCTAGGACCCCTCAACCCCAAAATTAAGTTATTTTGGTTTAAAATGCAAAGTGTGGCGAGAACGGGTTGTCTACACTGTTACGTGTCACCAAAGTGTATTATTTAACAAGGGTAAGTAGCCTGAGGGAGGGGCTAGTTGAGCACTCCAAGGGGAGGGGTGAAATAGGATCCTGGAGGAGCTCAGCCAATCAGGGCAAAGCTAGCTAGCCAGGCCCACATTTAAGGGGGCCTGAGGGAACAATTGAGGTTCTCTGCCTTTGGTCGTTAAACCTGTAGGGTGTTTAACTAGGGGAGAAACGGGCTCTAAGCTGTCCTGAGGGAAGCTGGGGAATAGAGTCCTGAGTTAATAGTGAATTACAGTGTTTAGGAAGTAAAAGAGGTGAAATGATTATAAGTTATTTATGCTGTTGGCATTAATCTGAAAAGGATTGGAGTCTTTAGGCTTAGTAAGGAAGCTAAAGACCTAACTGTTTGATATTTAAAGTAACAAAGTGCAACTTTAAGAAGAAACTTGAATTGTAAACAATAAACTTGTTTTCTGGTTATTTTAAAGAAGCTTCGTGTTCTCTGTTTTCAAAGTGAGCCAAGTCAGGCTGGAATCCCAAACGGATACTGTAACCCACTGCTGGCTAGGCAGAGTGGGGGAAGGGCTGTCTGCTGCAGCACCTAGAAGGAGGCAACATTATTATCAAACTTAATAGCAGAGAAAGGGAATTAACAGAGTCTTAATATAAAAAGTAAAATACACGCTACTACGCTACCAAGTCAGGATATATACAAATCGCTACCTGACAGAGGGGCGGCAGTGGTGGGATAAATAGCGGTGACCCACTGACCACCAGGAAAGTGAAATAGAAACGTGGGGATATAAGTATTTGAGATTTGAGATTTTTTCCCTGGCCTTTACAGGGGTCTTTCTGGATACATACATTCCTCAGCAGATCCTGGTGCAAGGGAGGCAGGGGTGGGGTTACATGACAATTCACTGATCACTTCTGATATCTCAAGTGGGCCTGTGGTTGGCAATTGCTGTATAAAGTAATGGAGAACCATTGCAGATGAGCATTTTGATATGTTAATTACTGGTTGCTTTGACATCCCTAAGGGTAATGGAAGTTCACGGAGCAGAGAGGCCAGAATCATTAAAGCAGTTATTTTTCTTGTGGTCATGTAAGTCTGTGAAAGGTAGACATGTAGAAAGAGGGAGAAACAGAAGGTAATTAGCTTTGACTTGGGACTCGAGGTGATCACACAAAATACTATGAACTGGAAGAAGAATCTAGAATAAGTCCTGGAACAAGGAACGTGTGACTGTTCCTTTGAGATGATAATGAGTAAGCAAAAACCCATGTGCATGTGATGTACAAGAATGTAAGACTTGAAAAAAGGGTTAAAGTTGGCAACACTGAGGAAGGCAGCCGAAAAGATGGGTGCTTGAGATCCAAGAGACAAGTGACATGTTTTTTTTCATCCTAGTGCGCGGCAGCAGCGAAAAAAGCAAATTCAATGCTGGGAATAATTAGGAAGGGAATAGAAAATAAGTCAGCAAGTGTCATTTTGCCCCTTTATAAATTTATAGTGAGGCCACATTTGGAATATTGTGTACAATTCTGGTCACCACACCTCAAAAAGGATATTGTGGAACTAGAGAAGGTTCAGAGAAGGGCAACCAGTATGATTAAGGGTCTGGAACACCTCCCTTATGAAACCAGGCTGCAGCATCTAGGCATCTTCAGTCTGGAGAGATGGCATTTAAGAGGGGACCTGATTGAAGTATATAAAATTATGCACAGTATAGAAAAGGTGGACAGAAAAAAATTCTTTATTGCACAACACTAGAACCAGGGGGCACTCTATGAAGCTGATGGGTAGGAGAGTAAGGTCTGACAGTGGCCTGATCCAGCAAGGCTTCTCTTATGTTCTTATGTTCTTATGTTCTTATGTTCTTATGTGAACTTACTAAAAAGCGATCAAGGTGTTGATTGTCTATATAATTACCTGGGGCGAGTTCCCATTGAAGGAATAAAATGCAATTTACATCGGGATTTACATCGGGAATTAAATTGATATGTAAAACGTGTTAAAAGGAAGCAAACAGCATCTGGCAATCGGATTCAACCCCAATTTTCTGTCCCCACTGTCCTACCATTTAAAATGCTTCCAAAAACGGGTTGGGGAAAGCATTCTTTCCCCTCCTGAGCCTTTCCCCACCCATCTCTCCCCATTGGCTTTGATCTGATGACGTGGGGAATCCCAGCCCCCTCCCTTCTGCTTTTGCTGCCCCTTTGAAAGGGGAAACTTGTTTGTCAAGGCAAGGCAATGCAGCCTTTTGCAGGAAGAAGTATTTCTTTAAAACAATCAACTCAGTCCCTTCACCTTCCTTTCCTTTAAAAAAAAGGCTATAACAATGTAAGATCCTTCAAGTGTGCACACGTGTGCGCACACACAGAGAGCAGCCCTTTGTCTGAGGCAAAAGAGAAACATGAAAGGCAGAATCTTCTGATCTTCCCTGTCTCTCTCTCTCATACACGCTGCTGCTGCTGCCCTATCGGCTCCTTCCTCTTGCCTTTCAGGGATGCCAAAAACTGCCGGCAATGTGGCAACATTGTTATTCGTGTCCCTGGGTGTGAAGGAGTATTGCGTGAACTGTTACTTTGTGATCAGGGAGAGGCTGGCTGAGAAGGAAACTGCTGAAGAAGCCCTGCACTTTAAAAATCTGGCCATGGGCTGTCCTGTCCTGCTGGGAGAAATCCCACCCATTTCATGACAGATTTGCCTCAATAATGCTGTAGCATTCCCACAGCAATAAGAAACATTTTAAAAGCAAAACTGGGAAAAACACCTGAAAAATCAGGTGCTTATTTAATTCTGTTTTAAAGCCAAATAATCCTCAAGATAACTCTAAAACTGATTGTGAATGGGAACGACAAGGATCCAAATCATTTTTAAACCGTTTTACTTGATTGGGGGTGGGAACGGCGAGGATCCAAACCGTTTTTAAACCATTTTTAAACAGTTTTAAGTGGTAATGGGAACGCAGCCCTGGAGTCAAACCTGACTCATTTCTAACAATAACTGCTTGCATGCTCTTCATCATTTCCACAGGTTTAAGGACTAGGACTTCCTTTAAAAAAAAAAAAATGAAAGCTAACCCACCTGGGCTGCATCTAGATAACTTATGCGACCACTCTTTGACAGCAGTTTCTGGTTTGTCTAGTAAATTAGAAGACCTTTGACTCTGCCTCTCCTTATTCTGAATCTAAATTTTCCTATATTGCATTGAACATAATGTAGCAAGATTAAATGAATGATGAAACCAATTTATGTTAGAAGGAGCCTCCTGTTACAGAACCCCTTGTCACTTATTGTGTCTACTGCAGACAGGCTTCAGATGCTATTGTCTGAGGGAGAGGAAGTCAAGGTGACCTGGGGAGACTTTCAGAGTTTCAGCCAGCCTTTTACGTGGTTGGATAGCCCAAGGTGAGTAAGCCTGGAGGACCTAATGGGTGGTTAGATAACATTATGTTCAAAGAACTGAGGTGTACCATTCCTAAACGCTGCTAGCAACAGTGGAGATGTTTCCAGAGGAGAAAGTGGTAGCACCTATTCAGTCACAGTTGACATAAGGACATAAGAAGTGCCCCACTGAATTGGACCTGTAGTCCATCTAGTCCAGTAATCTGTTCTTACAGTGGTTGACCAACTGTACATGGAAGCCCAGCAGCGGCACGTCAGCACACAGTTTGCCCTGCTTGCTGTCTCCCAGCAAACCACTTCCTGATGCCCTTACTTCCTACATTCTCTCTCTTCACTTATCGTGATGAGGTTGCTTATTCTCAGAGCTAATATGAGGAGCACAAAAATTGTACTCCCCACGCTTCAAGTGTTTTTCTTTTTGACAAATGGAAGATTGTTACAGAGACAACTGAGTAAACCTCCAGTGTTACAGAGGTAGCTGAGGTAAACCTCCAATTTTTCTGATTTGGTATGGAAGATAAGCAGTTTCTGTGATGTCTACCGTTCTCACAGACAAATGATTAGTTCTCCCAAAGGACCTAAGGCATTACAGGTGTACTACCTCATTTCCCTGGTGAATAATGTCTAACCAAGAAGTGAAAATAATGGTCATTTTTCCACAGGGATGCTAGTGCATGATTGGGCTTCCCTGCAGGCCTTCCCTGGCTTCAGGCATCCTCTGGAAGGGGTCTAATGGCTATACTTTCATCGCTTCAACTGACATAGCAAAGTCTTTGTGCCTTCACTCCAAGGGCCTCCTCATCCAGAAGGCTGGTGTGGAAGTGCGACCCATTTGAACGTGGTGAGCCCCTGGCTCAGTGCGTGAGAAGCAGTTTCATGCACGGACGTTTTCATGACTTGAAGGGAGATAGAAGTCTCTTGATGTGTCCTCATGCTCCTTCAGCATGGGGTGCTGTGGAGATGAGGTGACTTAACATCATGTGGAGATGTGGCCTGTGTATTCCCATATTCCAGTTTATATCCTACCCTGTCATGTTGTGGCACTCCAGGAACCTTGCAGATAGCGTGTCAAGGCTTGTGGCCTGAAATGACTGTCAACTCAAGATTCCATCAGGCTCCGCCCCCTGAGGCAGTAGGTTCTACTTTGGCTCCGCCCCCTGACTTGAATGATGCAGTAATTTTGTACTCCAACAGTGGTAACCATAGGAGCAGGTGCTGCATCTGCTCTTTGTCTTCAGCTGGGGAGGACTCCTGAGTACTTGATTATCAGCATTTATGCCAAAGTACCACCCAGTTAGAAAGTGGCATTCAGAGGTACTGGTATGGAAATAAAGACCTTTATTTTGCATTTAATTATGCATGCTGCTCAGTTATATATAGATGACAGTGAAAGACAGCTGAAAGTGATGTGTGTTTTGTTAAGGTTGTGTCAGGGATATTGACTTCTCTACGCTACTTCTGGAAGAAGCTGGAGAGTTTCTTTGTAATAGTAAATGACAATTTTGTGGTTTGACCAGAAATTGGCAGAAACTGGGTGTGAAGGGGCCTTAAATAGTGAGCCAGTTTGGTCTAGTGGTTAGGGAGCCAGACTCTTATTGGGGAATACCCCCATGAAGCCAGCTGGGTGACATTGGGCTAGTCACAGCTCTCTTCTGAGCTTCTCAGCCCCACCTACCTCACAGGGTGTCTGTTGTGGGGAGGAGAATAGAAAAGCTTTGTCAGCCACTTTGAGTCCCCTGAAATGGGTGAGAAAAGCGGGGTAGAAAAGCCAACACTTCTCTTCTTAAATAGAAGTGGTAAAGGTAAAGACAGCCTTAAGTTGAATGCGACTGTTGGTTGCTGCATGGATATGTCCATATCATGGGTGGTATATAGGTAAACTCTATGGAAGTGTTTTGCCATTGCCTTCTTATATTGTATTTTTCCCCAAATGATTAGCCCTGGGATTTTCTGGTGGGATTTCAGGGAAATAATAACCATGATTGATCTTGCTTGCCTGTCTGACATTGGCCAACGGAAGCTAAGTATTGCCAGTCCATGTAAACAGGTTTAAGGAACACTCTTTTTAAAGCAGTGATGTAAATGGGGTGGAATGGGTCCCTAGCAAAGAAAAAAAGGATTGGAGAAACAGAATGCAATAATAAACACTAAGGCCAACAGCCCAATGAATTGGGTTCATCCAACTCAGCTGGCCAATCGTAATGGTTTCTGAGGCCCATAGAGTTGATGGTTCCCTGGCAAAAAGTCTGTCTTGCTCATTAACCCCTGTTCTGAATAACCCCATGTAGGCATCTAATAATGTCATTTAATGAAAGCAAGGGTGATAGTAGTAGATATGGGAAAACCTGGGTTAAGAGGAATTGAGGAATAAGTACTTTGAGTATTCTCCCCCTCCCCTAGTAGTTCTGAAAGAAAAGGAAAAAATAGAAACATAACGTAAGAGAATCCCTGCTGGATCAGGCCACAGCCCATCTAGTCCAGCATCCCCGTTGCACACAGTGGCCCACCAAATGCTCATGGGCATCTCAAACAGAGACAAGGACAAACCTTTTCCTGCTCTCGAATCCCAGCAAATGGCCTTAGATGTGTCCTGCTCCCCCCCCCAAAAAAAGATGTACCTAGGCATTCATTTTAGTAGCCATTGATGCGTCTGTCGTCCATAAATTTGGCTAACCCTACCTTAAAGCCATCTAGACTGGTAGCTGTTTCCGCCTCTTCTGGCAGCAAATTCCAGGAGGGAAGCTGCAAAATGGAGCTTTTTATGTTATCTCCATTTTTCAAGAACCATTTTACCTGCAGATAGTAAAATAAATAGTAGTTAACCAGATAAAATCGATCAGCCACAGCTGTTAAAACAGCTCATAAAATTCCACAGAATCGACAAAAACAGGACCTACACTTTGGTAATAGGAATGTGCACCAATATTTGTCACACGGATTTCTGCGCTACACTTTCTGAGCTACACTTTCCACTATTTATGACTGTGAGTTAAGCTGACAAAACCTAATGGAGTTGAGTGGAGTGGTGTGCCAGTTTTGTCCCTCAGAAGATGGCTTTTCAGTTATATAGGATGGCCCAAAGCCTTTTAGGACTTTATAAATAATTTCCACTGTTTTAGACTGTAGAGAGGAGCTTGATTATCGGTCTTATCTATTTATATGTTTATCGATCGGTTGATCGATCGATTGATTGATTGATAGATAGGTGTGAGGGCAGGTGACAGTAAAACTAGCCACAATTAAAATGAACTGACTGAAAACAGTAGTAAAAGTTGCTTCATAAGATAGGCCTGCTTCAGCTATATTATTCTACTATTTCAGGCTTTTTAGCCTGCACTTTACCTTGAAGTCCTAGGACAGGTTACAGAATGTAACAGAAGGTATATGGAATTATAAAAAAAATTAAAACAGTTCAAAGGATTTACGTCACAGAATTTAATTTATTTATTTAAACTTCAATATTTCAGTACCACTCTTATTCGGATCACAGTCCATGGTCACAAGTTCACTTTAAACCTTCTACAATCCATATTAAGGTCTGACTGCTCGCACTTTTTCATTTCTATCCGTTTGATTCGTGGACTTTCCTCCCTCCATTTTGATTTTCCTGAATGGAATCTCCACAGATAAAATGGGTAGAAACGAAAATATGTGAGCAGTCAGACCTTAATATGGATTGTAGAAGGTTTAAACTGAGGTTGTGACCACAGCCTCAAAGCGGTTCACTTGCTTCCACAAGATACATGGTGGGGGAGAGGGGCTTTAAACCACAGTACATGAAAGTGCCACACGTTTTAAAAGGCCATTGGTATCAGGGTTCATGGTCTCGCTGTCCATGCCTGCTTTGTAGGGATGTGGACGGACATTTGTACGCATTTGAAATTCGATCGAATGTGCCGAATTTTGACATTTGAACTTGAATAGAATTCCCAAAATTTGAATGTAAACATTCAAATTGAATTTCAAATCTATTCATTTGAATTATCTGGACAATTGTGTGCATATGGGTTCGTACCCAATGCATACTTGAAATCTGCATCATTTCCACATCCGTACGCATTTGTATGGATCCATACGGAATGAAAATGGGTTGCATAAGGGATTACTACGGGATGCGTACGGACATGTACGGATGCGTACGGATGTGGGGAAGAGGTGTACGGGCACATACGAATGTTGTCGACATTTGTATGTGCAGATTCGAATCAAAACTTTAAAAAAAACCTCATTATTTATTTTTATAATAACAGCAACATAAACAAATATAAAAAAATCATAATATACAGTGAAAAGTGGCATACGCATGCATCCTTTCACCTCGCCTGTGTGCACTCAGTTGACAACAACATATAGTTTTTTTCCTTCACCTCTTGATATACTTTTAGTTGGACCAAAGAAATAGTCTTAATATTTCATATCTCAGAATTTCTGGAGCTTGAGGTCTTGTGGAATAGTTCAGTAATTCTTTCCATTTATTCTCTGTCTTGGAGTGTAGTTTCAGTCCTTGGCTTTTAAATCTTATTTCCCACATCTTCTGAAATCTATATTGTTCTATTAGAGACTTGTACGAACTATCTAATGTAAACATTTGAACGAATAGCTTTGAATTTGTTAAAGATGAATTGAATCTTGTTAAATTTGAATTTAAAAGATTTGAATCGAATTGGATTTTTGGGTATTCAATTCAATTTGAATAGAATGTCAAAAAAATATTTGTGTACATCCCTACCACTTTGAGGTTCTTATATGCTCCTAGGACTGCTTGTTCAATAACAGTAACATCTTTCTTTCTTTCTTTCTTTCTTTCTTTCTTTCTTTCTTTCTTTCTTTCTTTCTTTCCTTCCTTCCTTCCTTCCTTCCTTCCTTCCTTCCTTCCTTCCTTCCTTCCTTCCTTCCTTCCTTCCTTCTTCTTTCTTTCTTTCTTTCTTTCTTTCTTTCTTTCTTTCTTTCTTTCTTTCTTTCTTTCCTTCTTTCCTTCTTTCCTTCCTTCTTTCCTTCTTTCTTTCTTCCTTTCCCTTCCTTCCTTCCTTCCTTCCTTCCTTCCTTCCTTCCTTCCTTCCTTCCTTCCTTCCTTCCTTCCTTCCTTCTTAGACTTGGAAGTAATGAAGCCATTGATAGAAGAAGAAGATGGAGGATCAGATACGGATTCAGGTTTTGAGAATCAGAATGCATTGCTTCCACCTGAGGACAAATATGAGATTGATGAACATGAGACTATTACGTATGTAGTTTCTCAGCATTTTATGAAACATTTTCTTAAAGTTCCTTGGGCGTCTATAGTCTTTCTTGTGCCTACAGAAGATCTTCTGAGAGCACATACTTGTGTTTTACCCATTTACAGAAGTGGTTCTACAAATTTTTATTTTTATTTAGGTTTGTGCAGACGCTTACCCATCTTCTCAAAGGAAACATTGGGACTGGACTTCTAGGACTTCCCCTTGCAATAAGAAACGCAGGCCTTCTGGTAAGGCTTAATGGAATCTTTGTAGCCAGAGTGAGGGGTGGTCTCTTTAGATTTTGCTCTTGTGTATTTGTGACTGAGGCCATTTCTGCACTTACCTCACTTGGAGTGGTCTGTTCTGCCCTAGCCTCTTGTGGACCGAGCACAGCAGGTACCATATGCATTGTGAGGCCAAGGCACTTTGTATTCTGGACCAACACTGGCAGCGCTGCGGAGGTGTCATAGCTGTTTTGGTCTGCACAACTGATGCCCTACCTAAGGCCCCATCCAGGCCCCATCACTCATAAGTCATTTTCTGAGCACAAGTGATGAGCCAAACAGGGTTGTCTTCGAAGGCATCATGCCCACCTCCATGCTGAAAGTGAACTTCAGAGGAGGTTTGTAGGCTGTGAAAATGGGGGTGGCAGCATTCAGTGTGCAAGAGATCAGAATGTGGAAAAACCTGGTCTGACAGCTAAAAGTGACACAGAGGGTTTTTTTTCCACTGACCTCCCTTAATCTGGGTCTAAGATGATCTGGATCTAAGGAATGGGTCCTTTAACTAATCTGGATCTAGTAGACCTGGATTAAGGGAGGTACCCAATGTGTCCCCACGGGCAGTGCAGCTACCTTGCCTGCAGTGGAAATGCTGGAGCACCAGTGTGACGAATCTGGATCGCCCCATGTGGGGCCTACCCGTCACCCCAGGTTTTGGGGGGGACGGGGTGCAATCTCTGTAGATGCTCCGGAGATTCTTCAAAGATTCTACAAAGCGATCTGCCATAAACTTCAAAGATTCTCCAGAGACTTTGACAAAGATCCATTGGATTGGCATTGCTCTTGCGTGGGGTCCTCTTTGGAGTCTGTGCTATTCTTCAGAGCTGGATTTGGAGATTGTGCACAGGCTTTGGAGCTTTGGGTTTCAGGGCATCCCCCCATGGGAGTGTCCTCCTCCCGGGGTCCCCCCCAGACTCCATTGCCCAGTCACGGTGGAAATGTGCTCCGTATAATCCAGATTTGATGCCTGAAGACCCCATTGTAGACCCCTTTAATGGGGTCTACAGGAAATCCGGATTAGAGGTCCTGAAGGACCCATTCAATCTGGATTTCCCTAGAACAGGTGGAAACGAATGTGGCTTTAATGGAGTCTGCAGTGGAAATGGGGTCTTCCTGCTATGAGCCTAATGGGTCCTTAATGGGTCCTTAGTACAACTGGAAAAAATCCCAGACACTCCAACCTGTTGCAGCTTTCTTCCATATATAATGCAGTATGAGTAGCTTTAAAAAATCTGCAGAGTTTAGGGGTGAAGATAGGTCGAGAAAGAAAGAAATTAGCCTGTAACATTTAACCTAGATTACCTAATCTTTGATTGTAGTAAATGTGGCAAAGAAAGTGTATTGTGCCTCTGTACATTTCAGGGGAAGAAAATGAGGCTCACCGCTGGATAATTTATTGCACCTAAACTATAGCTATATGCAATTTCCAATCAATAGCCTTAAACTAAGATGGCGTATCTGTTACAGACTGTGTGTGTTTCTTCTGTTCAGATTGGACCAGTGAGCCTTATATTCATTGGAGTTGTGTCAGTTCACTGCATGCACATCTTGGTACGATGCAGTCAGTATCTTTGCCAAAGGTGAGTGACAGTTTCCATGTAATAAACTCCTGCCTACTTCTTCAGTCTAATGCATTTTAAAAGTTTATTAATAGGTTGCAAATCCATCCATCCATCCATCCATCCATCCATACATACATCCATCCATCCATACATACATCCATCCATACATCCATACATACATAAGGATATGGGAGTGTCCACCATCTGGGCCCCAACTTTTATGCTGCTTCTGCACTTGCCTCTTGTGGTCTGGTCTAAATAGTCTGGTGTAAGCAGTGAAAGTTCCTGGACATTGGAGCTCCTGGAGGACCTGTTTTGATGGGTCCAACCACAGAAATATGCCTTCTGAATGCTTCTGCAGTCCCCTAGTGTGATGGTAGGTCTCAAAAAAGAGGTCTATCTTCTGTCCTATGTGGTCAGAGCATACTAAAGTGAGAGGGGCCTCTCTATTCTAAGGTACAGACAGAAGGGCCCTTAAAGGTTATCAGGAAGTGTGAAAAGGGCCTTAATTGCTTAAATTGAAAGGGGTGATAGACAACTTTGTTTGCTGAGTGTATGTAATTTTTGTTTTAAAAAGCATATCCTGTTCAGTAAACTAATTCTTGGATCACACTCTAAGCTGGAGAAACGATTAATATATTTGTTTTTTCATCTTGTTAGATTCAATAGGTCTTCCTTAAGTTATAGCGACACGGTTAGCTGTGCAATGGAAATGGGTCCTTTTATTTCACTACAGAAAAGACCAAGTTGGGGAAGGTAAGCTCATTTTCTACTTTGAGTTGTCCATAATATGCAGAATCAGTGCAAACTGATGATGCGTTACTGGCTTCACAAATGCAGCATGGGAACGCGCTTTCTAGGCTCATCTTTCCCTGCTCAAGAATGCAGAACTGCAGTCTCCTATGCATGGGTTAGCCAGACCCACCATTCAGTTGGTTCTGTCATCTCACTGTGTATGCAAATAGTAGTCGGGGGGGGGGGGAGTACTCACATGTTACAGCTCCTTACCATGGTCCTTGCTGATTAACCCATCATTCACAGTAGGCATCTTCTATAGCAGTGGTTCTCAACCTTCCTAATGCCGCGACCCTTTAATACAGTTCCTCATGTTGTGGTGACCCCCAACCTAACCCTAACCCCCAACCATAAAATTATTTTCGTTGCTACTTCATAACGGCCTGTGTGAAAAAGTAGATCGACCCCCAAAGGGTTGAGAACCACTGATCTATAGTGACCCACATTTTTTAGTCCATGATTTCTGGTACTGTACTTATATGCTGCTTTTCAGAGAAACCTTCCACGAAGATTATATAAATCATGCAATAAAAGCAAGACAAGGAAATTCTTGTCCTACTTTTATCTATTAGAGAGGAGCCGCTGGAAGGAACTGGTGGCAGCGAACCAAACTATTTCACCTTCCTTCCCTAGAGCCTTTTCACTTTTACCACTGATATTAGTGTGGAAAGGCATTGTGTATGTGTGTGTGTGTGTGTAATTTTAGATAGTACCGCTCTAATATTCCTCTCATTGTTTAATATTGTTTTAAATTTTGGGTGCGTCTGTGTGTGTGGGGGTGTGTATGACTAGCCAGCCTCCAGACAATACTTTTTTTTAAAAAACTATTGTATAATGTTTTATTTGTTATAGTATGCTATATATTGTTTACTTATGTAAATTGCCATTGGGAACAATTGTCTTGACTTAAGTTGTTGATTATATTTGCTTTTTTTTAAATGTAATGGCTGTATTTTGCTTTGTATTTGGTTTCCATTTGTTCTGAACTGCCTTGGGCAAGAGTTTGTTTTGGAAAGGTGGTATATAAATAAAAAATGGAATGGAAATGGAATGGAATGATCCAGGATGCTAAGGGGTCCGGAGACTTCCCTTCTACATGCTGATGTGGTATAAAGGAGGTCACAACGCCTGCTAGTATGTTCTTTTGTGTGTGCGCGCATTTGTACCCTGCCCTGGCATTTCAGGCTCTTGAATTCAGGTGGTATCCCTGCAGGAAAAATGTGGCTCGGTTATACACAAGTGATCTCTGCACGCATTTTCAGTCGCGTTTACTTTTTTCATGAAACTGACTGACAACCTCCAACTCTTCACAATGAACCTGTGGAACATAGTCTTGCCATCTGTCCTTGTATTTTGTATTTAGCTAGTTTGGTCTAGTGGTTAGGGAGTCGGACTCTTATCTGAGAATACCAGGTTCGATTCCACCCTCCCCCACGAAGCCACCCTCCCCCACGAAGCCAACTGCGTGACCTTGGGCTAGTCGCAGCTCTCTTCTGAGCTCTCACAGCCCCACCTATCGCACAGGGTGTTTTGTTGTGGGGAGAAGAATTGAAGCTTTGTCAGCCGCTTTGAGTCCCCTTAAATGGGTGAGAAAAGCGAGGTAGAAAAGCTAACTCTTATTATTATTATTATTATTACATTCTTGGCCTTGAAGACAGAAGCATCTTACTGTTTTGCAGAACTATCTTCCATTTGATCACACATGACTCTTTTAGTTCATGTGTGGTATCACTCATGGCTAGGGATTTGTTTTTTGTTTTTATATTCTATTCATATTGAATTGAATGCAAGAACATTTGTATTCCTTCGAATAAATCCCCTTCAAATGTGGTAGGATTCGAATTCGGTACGAATATTCAATTCAGATTCCCTACTATGAATCTCATATGAATCGCGTACAAATTGTTAACAAAACTTTGTACGAATGTATTGAAACATTTGATTTGGATTCAGACATCAACCTTCAAATGTGCCAACATTCGATTTGAATTTGAATGTCTGAATTTGCCCAAATTTTTATGAATTTTAAATGTTACAAATATTCATGCACATCCTTACTCGTGACTCATTTGCAAACAAGACATCCATTTATTTGAGGGCTTTTTGTCCTTTTCTCATTGTGTCCTTTTAGGTATCTTGTTGACTTCTTCCTTGTGATTACCCAGCTGGGCTTCTGCAGTGTTTATTTCGTGTTCTTAGCAGAAAACATGAAACAAGTAAGTAGAAATGACAATTCTGAGGCGCTCTCTTCTCACACTTTAGCCTTTTCTGCACTGGGCTTTTACATATATCTAACTACAACTATAGCTAGTTTTCCTTGTGTTCATATAGCTCCTACCCACCCACTCCCCCATGTTTGGTCTAGTGGTTAGGGAGCCGGACTCTTATGTGGGAATACTGGGCTCGATTCCGCCCTCCCCCATGAGGCCAGCTGGGTGACCTTGGGCTAGTCACAGCTCTCTTTGGAGCTCTCACAGCCCCACCTACCTCACAGGGCATCTGTTGTGGGGAGAAGAACAGAAAAGCTTTGTCAGCCGCTTTGAGTCCCCTTAAATGGGTAAGAAAAGCCAGGTAGGAAAGCCAACTCTTCTTCTTCTTCCCCTTGGAATTGGGTTAGCCTTCATTTCAAAAACCTCTTCCTTCAATTTCAGAGATTATACTAATTCTCTCCATTAGTTCCTCACAACCTTCCCTTATCTCAATTTGTTGCAACTGTTTTCAACCAATTCATCTTCCCTTCCTGTTTAGACCTGTCTGTGCCCTACGATCCGGTGAGGCCTTCTTGGCGGTCCCGTCAATGGCAGTAGTTAGGGGAGTAGGAAGACATGGGAGGGCATTCTTGGTTGTAGCCCCCAAGCTATGGAGCAATCTCCCCTTTGAGATGTGACAGACACGATCACTGTAAATGTTCCAAAAACAGGTGAAGACACACCTTTTTACCCTGACCTTTGGTCGAGGGTGCAATAGCCCCTCCCTAGACAGGCACTGTCACTGTTTTAGTCATAGTTTTTAATCTGTTTTTATTGTAATATTGTGATGGTAACCTGCCCTGAGTCCTTCAGGTACATGACAAGATAGAAATATAATAAACAAACAAGTACATCATTCTCCTTTCCCTAATACTGTGGTTCTCAATCTTCCTAATGCTGTGACCCTTTAATAGAGTTCCTCATGTTGTGGTGACCTCTAACCCTAACCCCCAAACATAAAATTATTTTTGTTGCTACGTCATAATGACCCTGTGAAAGAGTAGATCAACCCCTAAAGGGGTCACAGCCCACAGGTTGAGAACCACTGCCCTAATACAATAAAAAGTCATGTATTCTAACAGATAGAAATACCACTTTGATAATTCTGTTTTTGTAACCTCCTTCCATCCTGTGGCAGTTACTCTCATGTTGTCTTTTGGTATTTTGAAGTTCTTTCCCCAGAATGCCCCTTCGGTGTCCAGTTCTGCTATTCTTATAGGTAGTATTTGTTTGGCTGTTTCTTCACTCACTCAGTAGACTGGGCCAAGCAGCTGCCTAGTATTATTTCATCTTCGTGGGACTAGTGTTGGTTTGACCCAAACGATCTCTATTCTGGATGAGCTGTGAACCCCTTTTAAGAGGTCTGCGGCCATACTAACACTGTCTGTTCTGGCCCAGCCATCTGCACTCCTGCACCTGGTCTAGAACAAGGAGAATGGGAGAGTTCCAGACTTGGTGAAACATCACTGTGTCCATGTGTCACTGCTGTCACCTGTCTCTGCAGCCTGTGTACGTTCTCTGAAGATTGTCTTCAGAATCCCAACACAGAAGTGGGCATGATGCCTTTGAGGAAAGCCATGTTTAGCTCTGCTGTTGTGCTCCGAACATGACATATGAGTAATGGGACCTGGGCCAATCCTTGGCAGAGATGGTGATGTCTTGGGCAGGGCGTCAGCTATGTGGACTGGGACAGCTATTAGACCTGTATTACATGATCACCAGTGGCCCAGGCAGGTCATGAGTGGTTTCACTGTATCTGCAGGTCATCAGGTGTCTGCGGCCTGTGTTCTGAGTTCTATTCTCTTATGGGGATTTGAACTCCTGGGCTGGTGTACATGTGGATGTTATATGTGGTGCACCAGCCTACTGAGCCATCAGGTGGCTTTGGAAGGAGGCAATCGTTTTAGACCACCTCATGGCTGTGACTGTTGATCCAGAACAGACAGTGCCATGCCCTTAAGCACCTGATGTGCTTGGTCCTGAACAGGCTGAGCAGAATAGTTAGATGGCTCCAAGCAAGATGAGAGCGGAAACAGCCACTGACTCTTTAGGTAGACCATTGTATTTTTATGCTGATCTTGGATTAGGATTTGAAGCAGTAATTTCAAGCTGTTGCAGACTGAATTATTTTGCATTCTTTCTTAAGTAGGCCTTAAGCTAATCTGTGCAGAATTCTGTAGAGGTCTTCTGTCTAGATGCTGATCAGATCCAAGCTTACATAGTTATGTTGAAGAGACTGCAATGTGCCTTTAAAATAGACTAGATGGGAATGGCCTCTAAACTTTTGCATGCACCTCTGAAAGGCCTAGTTGAGCCTTGGAGGAGGACATGACGGCAGTGGAGGCCGCAGCAACACTGGTTGGATTACCGGGAGTGTGCAGGGATCTGGAAGGGGGCAGATCTGACCCTCATTGGAGCTTCTGCAAAGCTCCGACAAAGTCCAGGTATGTTCGATTCATGGGCAAATGGGGGGTCTAGGAATGTGGGGTCCCTTTGATTTGCTTGCAAGGATTCGATGTCGTTTGAATTCATACTAATTGCCAACATACCAAATTTTTTCACCCATCTCTAGCAGACAATGCTGAGCCTCATAGACCGTTGGTTTGCGAATGCCTATTGCCTAGGACAGTGATGGCGAACCTTTTGAGCTTGGTGTGTCAAAATTCACAAGAAAACCTAGCTTAACTCGGGTGCTGTGTCACATCTAGAAATATCCATAATTTTGTGATATTTGTAGCGCTAGTAAAAAAGTTATATTTTTGATATATGTATTTTATTAAAAGCAAAAACAATTCTTTACATTAGTGACTTTTGTTGCTAAATCTTCAATTGAAAGTTGGTATTTCGTACACTTCAAGAACAAGCAAGCACTACATGCCCAGGTGCCAGGGTGACCATGTGTGTCACCCAAAAGGGCTTGGCGTGTCACCTGTGACACGCGTGTCATAGGTTGGCCATCACTGGCCTAGGACAAACTTTCTGCAAATTGTTACTGCTTCTCTTTTCTTGGTATACTCATGATGCTCTGTAGGGGGAGGCAAAGGGCCAGCAATTGCAATGCCTTTAGGTGTCATTCTATCAAAGGAAAAACTTTTTGGCAGCGTACACATCTCAACTGCAGTGAATTACCCATGGTAGCATGTTACATATCGCCGCTCTTTCCTTAGTGTGAAATCACTCACACTCTGTGTTTTTCCCTGCCATCTTGCTGCACATCTGATTTTGTGTCTTGAGAAAGTTCTTGCAATAGGATGGATCCTAAAGCAGTTTGTGATGAGACTGTAGTAACGAAATAAGTGCTCCGGATAATTTTCCTTCCTGACCTGCATGAAGGCTGAAGCATAGAGGCAGCGTTCCTATCAATGCTCGTCTTGGAGGAGTTAGAAGGAGAAGGCGGTTGATTTCTTATCTTGCTGTATAGCTTGGCTGGGATACGGGAAAAGGATGCTGGATTGGGTAGATCTTGATAAATACAAGAATCCTCCTCTTTTATAGATTGCCGGTGTTGTTCTTGGAGTTTTCAAGGACAAGTTTATGGATGACAGGTGTATCAGTGGCTACTAGAGCGAATGCCTGGGTGCATCTTTCAGGCTGGGGGGGGGGCGGGCGGGGTGCTTCTAAGGCCATCTGCTGGGACTCGAGAGCAGGAGAAGGTTTGTCCTTGTCTCTGCTTGAGATGCCCATGAGCATTTGGTGGGCCACTGTGTGCGACAGGATGCTGGACTAGATGGGCTGCGGCCTGATCCAGCAGGGCCTCTTTTATGTTCTTATGTTCTTAAGGATGCATCATGCAAATGTATTCTTCATGCAGCTTATGGTGAAAAATGCAACATGAAGAGGCGGAAAGAACCAACTTAGGAAGAACAATTGTGAAGGGGATGCATGCTTAGACTTGCTTATATGGTTACACTATGGGATAATAATAATAAAAGTGAGTGTTGTGGAGAGAGATTTAAAGTTAGTTAGGATGTGCACGATTTTTTTTTTGCATTTGAATTCAAATCAAATTTAATATCCAGACATTCAATTTGATTTGAATGTTTAGAATCCGAATGCAACAAAATCTGATTTGAATCTAATGCATTCGAAACTATTCATTCAAATGTTAGATTCAAATCTGAAGATGCAAGTGTGGATGACATTTATATGTGTTATAGGTATCTGTTTGCATTTTGTACACAGCCCGTTTTATCCCATATGCATCCCGTTTTCATCCCATGCTATCAGCGTAAATGCATACAGATACTTCTGGCTGGCCAATGGGAAGCCGTGGCGCACGCGTGCGCACGCCGGGCCTCCCGCTGCCAGAATCGGCCTGGCAGCATTCAGGTAAGCAGCGGATCGCGCGCTTGAGATCCTAGGTGGGGTATGGGGTGTGGGTTGTGGGTTCCCCCTAGCAACAGAAGGCACGTTTGCACCTTCTCCTGCAAGGGGAGACCCGGGGAAGCCGGCTGACAGCCTCCCCGTGCTGGCTCCAATGAGGGGAGGGCCCAGCTGTCAAAGAGGGAGAGCATGCGCTCTCCCTCTTTGACAGGGGAGGGCCTTAGGAGGCTAGATTGGGATGGGTGCTGGCGCGTCCACACAGCACCCCCAAATCCGTTTCCCCCATCCGGCCTTGCCACCGCCGCCCCGCGTGTGTGTGGACGTGCGGGGCCTCGAGGATCTGTCCCTATTTGGGACAGATCCTCAGAGAAAACGGTTCGCTGAAAAACGGATCTTTATAGATCTGTTTTTTGGCGGCATGTGCGGAAAGGCCCAGGGTGTGTGCCTGTCCCATGTACAAACTCATTTGAGATTCAGATTCAGCTGGAGAACAAAGCCTCCCTTATTTTATTGCCATGATTTGCTTCCCTTTCTCCATTTCTAGATCTCCATGCAGCATTTTTGTCTCCCCTCTGCTACCTCACCTTTGCAAAGCCACCATGATCACACCATGTGGAAATGCTTCCATCCTGGAAGGATTTCCAAGTGTGCCAGAGCACCCCCTGCCTTGGATGGGAGTGGGAGCATGGAAATGTGCTCCATACCAGCTGCCAGCTCACACTGTTTGCACCTCTTCCAAGGAATGGTACCAGTGCAGGCATGGTTGCGCGCCGTACCACCTGGTTGCCACAGCAATGGCATTGCACCTGCCCGTTGATGCTGTTGCTGTTGTGAGGCAATTGCCCTTACCCGGCACTTGGTGAAGCACCAGCGAAGTTTGGGATGGATTGGGTGTGATAAAGTGCAGATCCCCAATCCATGCCCATGTTCACTTCCCTGGGATGATTCCCCATGGAAGGGATGGTGCGAATTTACTCTTTTGGCCCTTACTGGAAAGGGAAACTCCAGGTATACTTCCGGACAGAGCACACGTATTGCACGGTGATGATTTAATACTAGAAGTGTCTCTGTGCATGCCAGGGTATCCCATGGCTAGGATAGGTGTGGAGCCCATTTTTGGGCTCTACAACCTACCTAGCCAGCAGCCAGGAAACTCCCGTATGCTCTGTTTGCACTTCTTCCGGGTAGAAGATGTGCAGTGGAGTGAGTGGCTGGGTGGTGCAGGAACAGATGTGTACCACATTGCCTGGTTGCCATGGCAGTGTTGCCGCACATGCCCATTGGGGCCATTCTTAATGGAGTTGATTTGCATTTGTCTGGTCCTTGGTGAAGTGCCAGCTAAGTTTGGAATGCTTTGCGCATTCCAAACTGTGGATACCTGAACCATTCCAGCAAATACCAGGCTATCGCACCTCATTAGCTCTATATCCTGTGCACATTCCTGAGAAGTTGACTAGTTTCCTTATTTTTCCCACCTGCACAAGGAGGGGCCATTGGAGCATCAGTCTGATCCTACAGGGCTCCTCGTTTTCCAAGATCCTATAAAATGTTTGCATCCTCTGTGCATTGTGGATAGGATCAGTGAAGGCAAAAAAATAAAAAATTGTTTGCTTTGCCTACTTTGTTTTGCCAAAGAGGAGGCGAGAGCGCAATGTTTACAGTGCCCTGGCCCGCCATGACTAACTCTCTGTGTAGTGACGCACTGGAGGAAATGGCCATATCTTCAAAGTGATGGTGACCGACTAGTTGGAAATATTGATGATATCGAGTCTGACACTGTGAAGGGAGACCTGCTTAGACAGAACATGAGTCAGACATGTATTCAGAGCAGTGTATCATAATCAGCAGTAAGCTGTTTCCCGGGCCCAGATGGTGTGTGGAGGTGGTAGAAAGAGGTGTGTTGCTCTTTAGTAGGGGTTTTTTTTTTGGGGGTGGGGTGGGGGAAGGTTCTTAACTTTGGAGAGCAGAGTTGTGTTTAACTGTTCATGGGGCCCTGAGCGGCTGCAACTGGCAAACCGGGGGGAAATTTGCACTTTGCCATTCGTGTTTCCCATGCATGTACTAAGCATTTGCGCTAACGAAGGCTAGGAAAAGAAGAAGAGTTGTCTTTTCTACCCTGCTTTTCTTACCTATTTAATGGGACTCAGGATGGCAGACAAATCTTCTCTTCTTTTCCCCACAACAGACACCCTGTGGGGTAGGTGGGGCTGTGAGAGCTCAGAAGGGAGCTGTGATTAGCCCAAGGTCATGAGGCTGGCTTCATGGAGGAGTACAGAATCAAACCCAGTGATTAAGAGATAGGAGTCTGGCACCCTAACTACAACCAAACTAGTTCACAGATCCCTACCCCCCAAAAAAACATCTGCAGACTTACCTGAGGTGTGGATGAATGTCCAGGCATCACCATTTTGCATCCTGATGCCAGCATCAGTATGTGTGTGCCAGCGCTGTCATTGAGACAACACGTACTGGTGCCAACACGTCGCATGGACACAAAGTGCACTTGCATGGTGCGTCATGTGCTCCTCCTTGCACCATAGAGATTTGAGTGGCCCTGTCCAGATCTTTACTGGCTCCGGAGCAGCTTAAGCTAAGGTTGTGTGTGTAGTGCGGGTAAACCTGCACCACAGGTAGTTGATATCGGAGGAGGTTCTGGATGGAAGGAGCCATTTTTTGGGTCAGAAATGGCTCCTTCAAGTGCAGATGCACCATCCAGAAACTCACCCAACATTGACTCTGGGGCCAAGTGTGGAAAGGCCCCCGGTACTGAGGTGCTGGTGTAGCTTAAGAGCTTCCTTGTGGTTACCAGCGTGTGATCACTTTGCTTGCTGCACTTTCATGCCTTGTTCTTGGATAGTTGGGCTGGTCCAGTTTGTGAACCACTTCAGCTGATCTAGGCCTACTGAAATGGCCTGTGCCACGTAAATGTGGCAATGGCCATAATTGCATTGAACCTTCTGCTCATTTCAGGAGTCACTAACATTCCAGTTCTGAAACAGAGTTATGAGTTGGAACTGCACTGGAAGGGTTAGTGCAAACAGGCCCATAGTGGCTCAGGTTAAGGCCTCCTTAATCTGAATCCTTCCAGCTCCATCTAAAGCAGAGAGAACTATACTGGGGCGGGGGGCTCCTAGATCCACATCGATGTCCATATGGACCTTTAATCCACATTAAGGATCCATGCAGGAAGGGCCTTACCTGGACTGGCAAATAAAAAAGTGGAGAGAAAGTAGTAGAAATTACCATGAATTTGTCAGTCTGGAGTGCTTTTAAGAGAGACTGTCTCTTTGTTGCTATTTTTCTGATTGCTTGCTATCTTTTGGTTGTTCAGGATTATGTATGTATGCATGTTATTAAGATTAACAACAGCAACAAGAGTAAAAAAAAGGATTAAAGGCATTTATATTACATTTCCCTCCCCAAAAGGATCTAGACTTAGATCCATACTTATATTAACCTAACAATGCATAGGATTATTAGTTAAAATTCTTCTCTTTGGTGACAACATGTGTGATGGACTTGCTGGTGGCATCTCATTACAGGAGATTTTGGACTGGGTGTTGGATCCCAGATGTTGAATTAATTCTGTAAATTGCATTTGTGTATGCTCAGGAGACCGTGGCTGCATCCAGACGTTCGTTACTTATTCTGCTATGTTTGGATATTCTGGAATAAAATATAGATTTCTGGAATGCTTTATTCCAGAATATCCAAATACAGAGGAATTAACTGATGCCAGAGTGTAGCCAGTGAAAGTAAAGTAGTGTGGATTGTCTGACACAGAATTACAAGAGAACATAAGAACATAAGAGAAGTCCTGGTGGATCAGGTCACAGCTCATCTAGTCAAGCATCCAGAGCCAGTTTTGTCTTGTGCTTAGGGAGCTGGTCTCTTATCTGGGAATACCGGGTTCGATTCCCCCCTCCCCCACAGAGCCAGCTGGGAGACCTTGGGCTAGTCACAGCTCTCTTCTGAACTCTCACAGCCCCACCTACCTCACAGGATGTCTGTTGTGGGGAGAAGAATAGAAGCTTTGCCAGCCACTTTGAGTCCCCATAAATGGGTGAGAAAAGCAGGGTAGAAAAGCCAACTCTTCTTCTTCTTCACTACACGGTAGCCCACCAATTGCTCAGTAGACAAGGGTAAAACCTTCACCTGCTCTCAAATCCCAGCAAATGGTCTTAGAGGTACTCTGCCTGTCTCCCCATCTCAGAGGATGTACCTAGAAATCCATTCCAATAGCCATTGACAAACCTGTCACCCATGAATGTATCTAACCCTTCCCGAAAGCTATCTAAACTGGTTGCTGTTACCACCTCTTCTGGCAGCAAATTCCATAGACCTCTTGGTGAAAAAATACTTCCCTTTGTCTGATCTGACTCTCCTTCCCATCAGCTTTGGTAAAATGTTGTACTTTACACCAGTGCGCATTTTCATTTTTTTATATACAAGAGGAAGCTGTTAAAAGCAGCAGCAGATCAGATTGCACGCCTAAAAACACACGCAACATTTTGGAAGTTTACAAGGTAAAGCTATTTCTCTCTGCGTGTGAAGATTGGGACTATATTCCTCAGAGGAAAATCTATAGGAAACCATCCCAGTGAGAATAAAGGATTTTTATTTAATAAACTAGCAAAACACGTTCTCCAGTTTGGTGAAAAGCACAAAGATAAATCAGAATGGAGGGTAGTACACTGCAAGAGCCCCTTTGGTTTGATTGTTTTTATCCTTGGGAAGAAACAGAAGAAAGAGGTCTGTATAGTATTACAAGAGCCCTGTAAAATGAGATTTAGTGCTTGTGCCCTCAAGAAGAAGACAGAGGAAATAATATGGTTGGTGGTGGAAACTAAAGAAATGTTACACATTTTGCTTGAGAAAAATAAATATATTTTTCTGCAGATGAAATATTACAGGGTTTTGTTTGGCAGAAAAGTATTTTAAACCTTTGTTCGTTCCTTCGTTCGTTCCTTCGTTCCTTCGTTCCTTCCTTGTTTTTATTTGATGGGTGCTTTGTATCTTTAAACTTCTCATTTTGTCCTGTGCGATTTCCAGATGTTGGCTGCTATTTGCCAGATATATTTTGTATATTTACTTAGCGTGCATGTCAGCAGAATCTCTTTCCACACCAATAAGCGGATTAAAGTCCTGGACTTGTAGCCCGTCCCTTTGCAGCCAAGTGATCAACTTGGATATTTATAACATACCCTTTGATGTTCCTCATAATCCCAGGATAGATTCCTAATCTGGGGGAGTGCTATTTCTTTAGGTGCAGGAGGTTCTACCGAAAATGTGCCAGGGGTTATTGCTTGATATGTGGCTGACCGCACACATATGAGAACACCTGATTGGATTGGTTATGTGATGGTAAAGGCCGCAAATATGGCTTATTTTGCAGAGTCCTTTTCTTCCTAATGTAATTGCTCAATAGAGCTTTTTAGAATAATGATCAGTTTGTTGTCATCTGGCGTGGATTTGGCCTTGATAAGTGGCCATTTCTGCACTCGCTTTGCCTGGAGCAGTCTTAACTATCTTGGTCTACTGTGTTCCGGAATCAGATGTGATGTACTGTCTGTATTGGGGTGGGGGTTGGAGATGGCATTTGCCCCAGTCCAATCCTGGCATCAATGCAGACATATCATCGCTGTTGCGAACCACACTAACCATATCTCTGTCTCAGGTACCACCCACTCCTGCCAGCAATTCCCCCAAGCCCCTGTCACTCCTATGCAACATTCGGTGCATGAGGACAGGGCTGGCAGAACAGTCTTCAAAGGTAGCATGCCTACACCCATGCTAGGGTTCCACTAATGGTATTCAGAAGCAGTGCTTAGGCTTCAAAGATGGGGCTGTGACAGTGATACATGGATGCTATGGCATTGCACCGAGTCCGAAACATACCTGAACCAGGTATGGAAGTACTGATGACAGGAGTGTGGAATGATCTTCTGGTAAACTGGGATGCTCAAGGATGAAACAAACAAAAGGGAGTGGCATTTGAATGGCACAAAGGAGAGAGTTATCGGGAGCCATTGGGGCTTGTTCCTGGGCTAGGTGGTGCTTTTGAAAGAATGCTAGGCATTTTCTACATAGAATTGTAGAATCATGGAATTATAGAGTTGGAAAGAGACCTCCAGGGTCATTGAGTCCAACCCCCTGCTCAATGAAGGATTCCCTGAACCATCCCAGACAGATGTCTGCTCAGCCTCTGCTTGAAGACCTCCAGCGAAGGAGAGCTCACTACCTCCCATAGCAACTTATTCCATTGACTGATTGCCCTTAATGTCAGGAAGTTTCTTCTAATATCCAATCTGTATCAACTCCCCTGAAGTTTCATCCCATTGTTTCTAGTCCTCCCATCTTGTGTAAGTGAGAATAGGGACGATCCCTCTGCACTGTGACAGCCCTTCAGATACTTGAAGAGCATGATCATGTCTCCTCTAAGTCTTCTCTTATGTAGGGTAAACATTCCTAGAAGCTTCAGCTGTTCCTTGTAGGACATGGTTATCAGGCCACTCACCATTTTGATAGCCCTCCTTTGAACTTGTTCTAGTTTGTCAGTGCCTGTTTCAATTCCTACCTGCCTCATTTGACTGTGGCAATTGCCTGCCACAATGTTCCCTTGGAGCCATGGCTTCCTGGGGAACATGCTGGCTGTATGATCCCCATGGCTGTACCACTTATGAACACTAAAGCCATGGTCAGGAGTGCCATCTTTGTTCCTTTCTCACACCGTGCCATCATATCTCAGAATAGGGATCTGTCGTCTACATGTTCATGTGGACTCTAGCAGGCCTGGCCTGGGACTTGCTGTAGCTTGCACTAGCATGTGGACAGCAGGTCCTTATTCAGGAATATATTCCAGAACAAAGCCAAGTCCCATATACTCTCTGCTGGAAAAGCTGCCTGCATTCATTCTAGGAGGCCTGGGGAAAAGTGATTCTGACTCAGAGAGAGATGGTGGTCCCCCTTACGCTTCCAGGTTGTGATATGCCCATGGTGACCACACTGTGCTAGGCTCTAGGAACGACTGCTTCTGGGCCATTTTGGGGCATTGCACAAAATTCCCTTCAATCTGCAGTGAAGTGGGGAATTTTCATTACCCCACTATGATGATAGACCACTATAGGGTCACAGCAAGGAACCATCTGCATGCTCTGCCTCATCTTGCCCAGATGATTATGAGATTTCAGACCAGATTTCAGCCTCCACAGCATGTGCTGAGGTGGGTAATAAAGGAGGTGCCCTAGAGGTGGTGAGAGCAGCCAGTCTGGATAGCTTTAAGAAAGGATTAGAGAAATTCATGGAGGACCCTTTTATACCAATGGCTGCTAGAATGGATGCCTAGGTACTGCCTCCAGGTTGGAGGACAGGCAGGATGCCTCTAAAGGGCATTTGCATTCGAGAGCAGATGATGGTTTTCCCTTTGTCTTCTGCTTGAGATGCCCAAAAGCAATTGGTGGGCCACAGTGTGAGACAGGATGCTGGACTAGATGGGGTGAGGCCTGATCCAGCAGTAATCCTCTTATGTTCTTTTGAGACTCCTGAAATTTGGGGCTGATTCTTAGAAGCACATATTTCATTTCATTTCATTCGTTCAATTGTTGTTTGTTTATCTGTTTATATTTCTCTCCTGCCCCTTACCCAAAGGTCTCAGGTTGGGGCAGAATAAAATCATAATACAAAGAGATAAAGCAGACAAAAACAGGGACAGTGCCAGCGTGGGGAGGGATACTGTCATCCCAGTCAAGGTATAGGTAAAGAGGGTTGTGTCTTTATTGGTTGAACTCTGCTGAAAGCAACTTGGATTCCGTCTCTTCTTTGGAGGACAATGTAATTTTCGAATCGGACCTGATTCTTCACGGTGACAGTGTAACTTCTTTTCTCCTTCTCCTTGCAGATTTACGAAGGGCAGTTTGAAAGCAAAGCGAGTGGTATAAACATTACAGAGCACAGCACCTCTGCACCCAGAAGGAGCGTTGATCTTCGAGTCTATATGTTGTTCTTCCTCCCATTTATTATTCTCTTGGTCTTCATCCGCGACCTTAAACATCTCGCTATGTTCTCGTCCTTCGCGAATGCTTGCATGGCCATCAGCCTTATCATTATTTATGAGTTCGTTCTTCATGTGAGTAATGGATGAGCTTTTTATTTCATGCAGTGTCACGCTTAGTGGTTATGCTTTTGCTTCGAACAGTAGTTGTTTTACTTTGGTTACTAGCTATGTAGGAATTACTTCCGGAACTAAGACTGAAGGTCTGTGCTGTCCGGCAGCCTGAAGCTAGCCAGAAGTCTTGTGGGAAGTTTGCAAGCCAAGAAGAACATCATAGACATCCCCCACAATTGGGCCTTGAGCACATCTGCTCCGATACTGGGACTGATATTGGATAGGCTTATCCTTTGCAGCTTAAAGGTCTCAGCCTTTTTTCCCAGCTGCATCTGTGTAGGTTGCAGCAAACATCTAAGCTGCAGATTAGTGACAGCAGTGGGCAAAATCTGAGAATTTTGTATGATGTATCTCAGGAGGACCCAGAGCTAACACTGGTGAATGATGGTGACCTTTAGTCAGATTTCCAGAGACACTTGTCTAAAGGTCATCATGAATCACCAGTGTAGTGCTGTAACTTGCAAGGTGCATCATATGGCATAACCCCCCCTTTCCCTGTTCATTTTTGGGGCTCAGTGCACTGTGAAGCAGCAGTGAAAAAAGCAAGTTCAGGCAGGAAGGGAATAGAAAACAAATTGGCCTCTTTACAAATCTGTGGTGAGGCCACATTTGGAATACTGTGTAGAGTTCTGGTCACCACACCTCAGAAAGGATATTATGGTATTGGAAAAGGTGCAAAAAAAGGACAACCGAACTGATTAAGGGAGTAGAACATCTTCCTTATGAAACCAGGGCCCTTTCTGCACTTTGCCTTATTCCAGAATACATCTCGGGATAGGAGTCTGTTGTCCATATGCTAATGTAGACTATGGCAGGCCTCACCTAGGGTCTGTCATAGTCTGCACTAGCATGTGGATAGCAGGCCCCTGTTCTGAGATACGTTCCAGAATAAAGTCAAGTGCAGAAACACCACAGGTTGCAACATTTAGGCCTTTTTAGCCCTGAAAGGCAATATTTAAGAAGGGACCCTGAAGTATATAAAAGGTGGATAGAGAAAAATCATTTTCTCTGTCGCCCAACACTAGAGTCAGGGGTCACTCTATGAAGCTGATGGGCAGGAGAGTTAGGACAGACAAGGGGAAGTATTTCAACACCTAGAGGGTCATCATTCTATGGAAGTTACTACCAGAAGAGGTGGTGACAGCAACCAGTCTGAAAAGCTTCAAGAAAGGATTAGATACATTCATGGAGGACAAGTGTATCAGTGATTATGTGAATGGATGCCTCTGTGTGGGAGAGATAGATAGGGTGCCCTTAAGACTATATGCAGGGCGTGTTCTGCAGGACAGCAAGGGTGTGATCCCAAACGCACTAAAATTCAGGCTGGGTTTGAACTTGGCATCCAGGTTTCCAATTACATCAGCAAGTAATACAAATTTGGCAAGCCCTGTTCCCATTCCTTTTCTTTCCTCCGGATTTTCTGAGCACTATCCTTCAGAAATCCAGGGGAAAATCCCCCCCTCCCGGTGAAAACAGGACTTTTCTAACAAGTTTATAGTCAAGCTCACTTTTTTCCTCCTATATGGGAACACTCCTGGGCTATCTGAGGCGGAGCTGTAGCCTCCTGGCCAATGCCAGCCACATGTGGGAGGGATTTCACAGCTTGCCATGCCTGTAATGCCTGCAATGCTAGCAGAAAAGGCTATACAACAGGAGGAATACAGTAATAAATGAAAAAGTTTTAAAAAGTTTTAAACAGAACCATGATTCAAGCCGTTCCCCCCCCCCCCCATCTGCTTGTGCGCACATGATTTATGCAGACTCCTGAGGTGGGTGAGGAGGGAGGGAGAGAGAGAGAGCTGCCAACAATCAGATACATTTGTTTCAAGGCAAGCCGGTCTGTCCCCCTCCATTTCTGGCTTGGGTTTTGAGAGAGAGAGAGAGAGAGAGAGAGAGAGAGAGCTGCTAATGATACATTTGTTTCAAGGCAAGCTGTCATTTCCCCTCTCCCTCATAGCTTCAAAGGCAAGAGAAAAGCTGCTGTTTCCTCTGTTCAGCTGATTTTTACAGGCAGGCTGCTTTGCTGCTTGAGCTCAGGGAGAGGGTGTGAAAAGGAGAGAAATTGGAGGGTTTAGAAATCGGGGATTATTCATTTTTTTAAGTGCCAGCTTCTAACTCTCCGGGGCTTCATCTTAAGTTAAGGCTGCTTTGAACAGAAGCAGTGAACTGGGTGGGGATTTAGAAGTCCTGGGATCGGCTATTTTTTGATTTTCTCTTTATGGGAACGTCTATATTTGGATTAATCTGCAGGGACTCTATTTTGGATTTAAAAATAGTCTTTTTTAGTCCAGATATTTTTAAAAAGAGGACCCAATAAGCTAAGTGGGAACACACCCCAAGTGAAAGTCTTGTCGTTCTCTTTTCCTTGAAGCCAGAAACAGTTGGTGCACCACTGTGTGAAAACTGAATGATGGACTAGCTGGGCTGTGGCCCAATGCAGCAGGGCTTTTCTTTTGTTCTTACGATAGGTGCTACCTCATCTTAGTTAGGCTTAGAGGATCCTGACACAACTGTGGGTTATTTCTGTTTTGGCAAGCAGATTCCTCTGCTCCCACTCAGTTGTCTTAGCCTAACAAAATTGCCTTTGATCTAGATGTAATAGCTAGGAATCTACCTAAAGGGAAGATGGTAATTTTTCTTTTTTAGGGAACATAGGAGAGTATGGAAATACAAACAAACAATAATAAATCAGTTAGCCCTCTCATGACTACCTTGGTCAGTGTTCATCTAGAGTACTACATCCTCAGTTTAAAAAAGGCATTGACAAACTAGAGCACGTTCAAAGGAGGGCTGCCAAAATGGTTAGTGGTCTGCAAACCATGTCCTATGAAGAACGTTTGAATGATCTAGGAATGTTCAGAAGACTGAGAGGCGGCGTGATAGCTGTCTTTAGGTATCTGAAGGGCTGTCACAATGCAGAGGAATCGTCCCTATTCTCACACAACATGGGAAGACTAGAATCAATGGTATGAAGCTTCAAGGGAGTCAATACAGATTAGATATTAGAAAAAACATCTTGACAGTAAGGGTGATCGAGTGATGGAATAGGTTGCCATGGGAGGTAGTGAGCTCTTTGTTGCTGGAGGTCTTCAGGCAAAGGCATCTGTCTGGGATGGTTCAGGAAATCCTGCATTGAGCAGGGGGTTGGACTCAGTGACCCTAGAGGTCCCTTCCAACTCTATGGTTCTATAACTGCATGATGGCAATAGAACTGTCCCTGCATACTCTTGCCTCCAGCCAAACACCTCAACCATCAGCCAATTCTGCAAATGAGGTAAAAAATGAGCATTGTCATTTAGTCCATGTTCACTCCTAAAATTTAATCTGGTTTTAGCCCACTCTGGGAATGTAAGAACACTTCAGCAAAGTGACGAACTCCTTTCTTTTGGCATTATTGGACTCAGAAAACCCACCTCTGGGTTAGATAGTGAATTTAAAAAATGGCTAGTCACTTTGCTGATGTGCTTTCTCGCTCTCAAAGTAGACTGAAGCTGGATAAAAGCTTTGGTGTGAACACAGGTCAAGTGACAATGACCATCTATGTGTGAACACAGCCTTAGGCTCTGTAATTTGATGGGTAGTTATGTGCACAAATGGTTTTTATTGTAGTCAGTTTGTATCGAATCGAATGCAAGAAAATTTGTATTCATTCAAAGAGATCCCCTTCAAATGTGGTAGGATTCGTAGTCGATACAGATGTTCAGTCCCATATGACTCCCATACAGATGCACACAAATAGCCTACAAATCCTATACGAAGCTTCATGCGAATGCATCAGCACATTCAGTTCAAATTCAAATGTCAATCTTCGAATGTCCAAATTTGGCCAAATTCGTACGAATTTTGAATTTTATGAATATTCGTACACATCCCTAGTAATGGGTAGACTGCAGGTTTGTTAGAGTCCTGCCACTATCACTTGGATCTTTGGAGACTAGTAAAATATGAGGTGTGTACATCTAATGAACGCCTCCATCCAAAGATTAGCTAGCCTTCATTGTATATTAGCATCTCTGATGGCTTCAGTAATGTTTGTTCTTCAGGAATATGAGCATGCACAAATTGCCCAGTTCTTTTCTGTGTAACCACAGCTGGTCCAGTAAAGGAAAAGAACCAGCTATTCGTCAGCTTGCAGCTTCCTGGACAAACTGAATCTGTGTAAACTTTTTGTTCTTCCTGTTCAGGATTATTGGGGAGACTGTTTTGGGGTCTGCCCATTGAAGGCAGTGAAGGCATTTCACTTGCGTCTAGAGTTGACAAACTGGACCGCATTGGATTGATTTTTGTTTTCACTGGAATACTTGCTTTGCAGGGATTGTCTGGTCATAAAACTTTGTCTCTGGTTGCCGACTGGAAGAAGTTTCCTCTTTTCTTTGGGACAGCTATATTTGCTTTTGAGGGGATAGGAGTGGTAAGTACTTTTTAGAACTAAGCCCATGAGCCTTTCTGTACTTTCTTGTATTCTGGATTATGATCCCCCATAATCCTCTTCAGCATCTCTTGTGTCCACATATTGGTGTGGACTAATGAGTCTTCACCCACTGCTAGTATGCTCAGACAGAGTGCAGTTCAAACCAGGAGTCTCCTGGTCTGGATTAAGAGTGGACCTAAACAACAGAGGGTCATCGGTTTATGGAATCTGCTGCCGGAAGAGGTGGTGACAGCTACCAGTCTAGATGGCTTTAAGGTAGGGTTAGACCATTTATGGACGACAGATGTATCAATGGCTACTAGAATGAATGCCTAGGTACACCTTTCAGGCTGTGGGGGAAAGCAGGATGCCTCTAAGGCCATTTGCTGGGATTCAAGAGCAGGGAAAGGTTTGTCCTTGTCTCAGCTTGAGGTGCCCATGGGCAATTGGTGGGCCACTGTGTGCGATGGGATGCTGGACTAGATGGGCTGTGGCCTGATCCAGCAGGGCTTCTCATATGTTCATATGTCTCTTTGCCAGGTTTTGTACTCTGCCAACAGAAATCTATGGTAACTATTTGTAAAAAAGCATGATGGTGAATAAACAAAGCCATTAGACAGAATTTCTTTTCAGAAGCTATGCTGCCCATGCTGGCTATAAGAACATAAGATGAGCCCTGCTAGATTGGACTGTAGACCATCTAGTCCAGCATTCTGTCTCACATAGTGCCCCACCAATTGCTTCAAGCAGTAGACATATGCAAAGCCTTCAACTGCTCTTCGTAAACGCTTGGTAACTTTAATAATCTTAAACTGATAGACTTGAGTTTCTAAAAATAAAATAAAATATGGAACAATATGTATATTTTGGCAAGAAATCTTCATTTTCTCTTTGAGTGAGGAAGCAATTCACTCAGAGAAGAAGAAGAAGAGTTGGCTTTCCTACCCTGCTTTTCTCACCCATTCAAGGGGTCTCAAAGTGGCTGGCAAAGCTTCTATTCTTCTCCCCACAACAGAACACCCTGTGAGGCAGGTGGGGCTGTGAGAGCTCAGAAGAGAGCTGTGACTAGCCCAAGGTCACCCAGCTGGCTTCCATGGGGGAGGGCGGAATCGAACCCGGTATTCCCAGATAAGAGTCCAGCTCCCTAACCACTGGTCAAAAGTAACCACAGCTACTTACATTAACCTTTCCCACTAAATTGTTACTCTTCTCTTGCCTATCCTCTAGATCAGTGATTCCATGGGAAGCATTTCTGCAGTTTTAGTCCAGAGTTGATGGGTCCTTCCGAAATTATTCTTATCTTTGAGCAATTCAGTCTGATTCTTCAGATTTCTGCTAGCTCATGCTAACGTCCTTTCGAGTGCATACCTGTTAAATAATTTGTTTTGGAGTCTCTCTAGGCATCATTTAGATAATCTCATTTTACTAGTTCATAGGCCACATTTGGAATGGAAAAGAGGACTGAGAAATGCTCTTGTTGCCCATGCTCTCCGGGTAAGATCTGGAGACCAGCCAGAAAATGAAGCTGAATACAAATAACACAATTAGCTTTAGCTTTTTTTGTTAGCGAAAAGGATATCGTTGTTTCAATGCAGCACCTGTCAACTTTAAGAGGATATTTCCATGTTAATATGAATATAGTTCCGCAATTCAAGCTGTTTCTTGCCTCTGATGTTTCTTGTAACAGCTTCCAAGAAAAACGTGTGCAGTTTTACGTTTCATTGATTATCAGCCATCTCATCAGGTATAGGAAGTTTGATTCTGAGCTGTAGGTGTTTGCACATTACAGTGTATCTTTCTACAGATGTATTAACATAAACCATGCATGTGCATACATGAATGCACATGGAGTCAGGAAATGCATTTTTCAGTGGAAAGGTCTGAGGAGAATGGAGCACAAAGGTTTTTTTTTAATTAAAAAGTGTCTATTGATAACCACAGTGACAAAAGATAAATGTTACCAGAATGATTAAGGACCTGGAACACCTCCCTTACGAAATCACGCTGCAACGTCTAGGCCTCTTCAGTCTGGAGAGACAGCGTTTAAGAGACCTGATTGAAGTATATAAAATTATGCATGGTATAGAAAAGGTGGATAGAGAAAACAACACTAGAACCAGGGGCCATCTATGAAGCTGATGGGTAGGAGAGTCAGATCCGACAAAGGGAAGTATTTCTTCATCCAGAGGGCCATCGATTTATGGAATTTACTGCCGGAAGAGGTGGTGACAGCTGCCAGTCTAGATGGCTTTAAGGTAGGGTAAGGCAAATTTATGGATGACACATGTATCAATGGCTACTAGAATGGATGCCTAAGTACATCTTTCAGGCTGGAGGGACAAGCAGGATGCTTCTATGGCCATTTGCTGGGATTCTAGAGCAGGGATAGGTTTGTCCTTGTCTCTGCTTGAGATCCCCATGAGCATTTCGTGGGCCACTGTGTGTGATGGGATGTTGGACTAGATGGGCTTTGGCCTGATCCAGCAGGGCTTCTCTTACGTTCTTATGTAATGTTACATAAACTTCAATTAGAATACATTAAATACTGCATATAACTCCCCATATATTCCCTCTAAAGTACAAACTCTCCCATTCTCCCCCCAATGATATCTTGTTGACATAAATTACTGTTTTTTATTGTTAACACTTCATCTTTATTTAGGTCAGTGGTTCTCAACCTAGGGGTCGGGACCCCTTTGGGGGTCAAACTATCCTTTCAGAGGGGTCACAACGGGTCTCCTGCAACCCTTCTCTCCCACCTCCTAGCTTCTCCGCCCCCCTGGTTGGGGGTCTCCACAACATGCGGAAATCCATTAAGGGGTCGCAGCATTAGGAAGGTTGAGAACCGCTGATTTAGGTCCTATAAACTATGAATAGCCTTTCTTCCTTTGCTTCTGTAGTTATTTAAATTATCCTGTTTAAAAAACAGATTTTTTTCTGGATTCCTTTTTTTTTTGTATCCAGTGCTGATAGTGAGTTGATGAATGGTTGCCAGGTCTGGAGATATATCTTTATTATTTCATTTTCCAGATTCTGTTTTTCTGACATATATTCATTTAAACGTATTCCCCAGATTTCTTTATGCTGGTTTGTTCTGGAGAGATCATCCAGATATTTCCATTGTTTAACTATTAAATATTTTGCTGTGGAAAATGGAGCACAAAGTGTATGAAAAATGATGTTTTGGGTTAGATGATTTGAGAACGTATTGCAGAATAATTCCTTGTCCACTTATAACCACCGTGATGAGCAGTTTGTGCAGGTAGAATGGCCGACCAGGAGGAGAACAGTTCAGGTGGCTTGATGGTCATGCTATGTGAACATGGTTTAGAGCAGGGAGGGAAACATGTATCACTTATTTATTCCACAATTTATTGATGTACTGGTATAACACACATTTGGAATGATCACACATTGTCTAGACATTAGATTGATACTCCGCGTTTTACCATGGTTCTTGTGCTTTAATCCAGACAGAGCTGTGATATTGCAGAATAAAAGGATATTGCACTACAATAGTTTATTTTTACTGGAATAATGATAACTCAGTAAGTCAGGTCTGTATTCCGGGATTATATCAGAAGCACTTCAGTCATGCCTGGCCAATCAGATAAAATTACAAAATAATTGTGGGTTTTTGACTCTGTCTGGATATTGCCAGTGTTGTTGGCTACTCCGGAATGATGAGCGTTTGGGAGTAAAGTGACTTCCTCAGGGAAACTTTTGATCTAGTGGTTAGGGAGCCGGACTCTTATCTGGGAATACCAGGTTTGATTCCGCACTCCTCCATGAAAGCAGCTGGGTGACCTTGGGCTAGTCACAGCTCTCTTCTGAGCTCTACCTTACAGGGTGTTCTGTTGTGGGGAGAAGAACAGAGAGCTTTGCCAGCTGCTTGAGTCCCTTTAAATGGGTGAGAAAAGCGGGGCAGAAAAGCCAGTTTTTCTTTTTAAAATCTTTGAATAAGTGGAAACGAATGCTTTTGAGTTACTTAAAAAACTTATCTAATTTAAAAACTTATCTAATTTCTTAGTGAAGCATATCTCTTAACCTAATCCCTAAATGTCTACAAACCTTTTAACTTCCAATAAATGGTAAAAACTCCCCCCCACCACCCCGCTCTACCTTTCCCCCTCTGTCAGAGACATACATAATGACTTGTGACTAGGCTTTTAGCCATTAGCAACTCAAATCTTAATTTGTAAGGTTGGACTCTTAACCAGGTTGGAGATATAGGCAGGATGCCTCAAAAGGTGGTGTCTTTGTCTCTTGCTTGAGATGTCCAGAAGCAGTTGGTGGGTCACTGTGTGAGATGGGATGTTGGCTGAGGTGGACTGTGGCCTGATCCAGCAGGGCTTCCCTTGTGTTCTTATAGACAAATTCATGGAGAAAAGGTGTACTCATTGGGGGGGGGAGGGGCAAGCAGGATGCCTCTAAGGCCATTTGCTGGGATTCGAGAGCAGGTGAAAGTTTTGCCTTTGTCCTCTGCTTGAGACACCCAGAAGCAGTTGGTGGGCCACTGAGTGGGAAGGGATGCTGGACTAGATAGGCTGTGGCCTGCTCCATCAGAGCGTCTCTTATGTTCTCTTATGTTCTAATGGCCACTAGAAATCCAGGTTGGAGGTGCAGGCTGGATGCTTCTAAAGGCCATTTGCGGGGAGTTGACAGCAGGTGAAGGTTTGCCTTTGTCTTCTGCTGGAGAATGCCCAGAAGCAATTGGTGGGCCACTGTCCGAAACGGGATGCTGGACTAGATAGGCTGTGGCCTGATCATCAGGGTTCCCCTTTTGTTCTTATGTACTTGTAAACTTTGCAGCCTTACATCATCTTGCTGTAGTTTCTTGTCTGAACCTGGGAGCATCTACACCTTTCACCTACATGCTTTCTCTTTTTCTCAGGTGCTCCCTCTTCAGAACAGGATGAAAGAAATGGACCGTTTTCCATTAGCACTCAATATTGGCATGGGAATTGTGATGATCTTGTATGTCTCGCTGGCCACTCTAGGGTATATGTGCTTTGGGGAAGATATCAAAGGTAGCATTACTCTAAACCTTCCACAAGATAGCTGGTGAGTAGACATATGATTTCATAGCTTTCACAATCCATAATAGCTCTGAATCTGTTCTTTTTCCCTAGGGCTGTTCTCTCTCTTTGGAAAAACAACGCATTAGAAAAATTGATGAATAGCATTGGAAGGAAATGAAAGAGATTGCGCAACACAAATGGTTAATTACCATAAATGGATAAACATGATAAATGTTTCTGTGCATGATAAGGAAGAACTAACTGTTAGTACCATATAGTAGCAGCCAAATTTAAGGGGCTCAGGATGTAGATTGTGGCATGTAGAAGAATTAGTCTTGCAGAAGAAACAAGGAAAGAATGCAGAGTTATATAAATGTTTCTTTTCACTGATGTGGAGGGCATTGTTTTTTCTGTGGGCTGGAAAGGCAGAGCTTGGCCTGAGAGATTGCATAGCACAAATTGTTTGCACTTCCTGGCCTGGTATAATATAACAATATGGTGTCTATACAATACCAGGCTGGTAAGGGTCCAGCACAGTGATGGCCATTTGTACTTACAGACACTAAACTATCTCCGTACCTGGCCAGCGGTGCTTGCAAGTACAACTGTATTAATGTCATTGGTGCTTCCACACCTTATCAATAGCCACAGCCTCATCTTTGAAGCTTATGCAAGCTTTGAAGATCATTTTTGAAATCCTGTCATGGGGGTAGACACACTACCTTCAAAGGCTGTTCTGTTCTGTCCCATCGTTGTACACCAGACACGAGGCCTTTCCACACTTGGCCTAATTCTGGAATCTATCCTGGAATAGGGGTCTGCCTTCCATATGCTAGTGCAGACTGTAGCACGCCCCAGGTGAGACCCGCCATAGACTGCATTGGCTTGTGGACAACAGACTCCTATCCTGAGATATATTCCAGAACAAGACCAAATGCAGAAAGGGCCATGATGTCCGAAGAATGGGACCTAGGTCATTCGCTGGTAGGACTGGGTGGTTTGGACAGAAAGTCAGTTCTAAAGACAAGAACAGCTGTAATGTCTCTGTTTCTGACAGTGTTGGTAGGGACAGACAATGTCCCTGCCCTCATGACGCAGATGGCGCCTGCTGTGCTTAGTCTAGAACAGACTGGAGTGGAATAGTTAAACCACTCCAAGCAGGGTGAGTGCAGAAATGGCCTTGCTTTTATTTACTTACTCACTTACTCATTTATTTATTTACTTAACTAAGGAACATACATTTCTTGAAGGTTTCAGGGCAGGTAACAACATTTAAAATCAAACATATACTAAAACAATAGCAGTTTATATTAAAACAGTAACAGTATCTGTAAAGTAGGAAGAGAAAGTGTATTGCTACTTAACAAAAGGCCAGGGCAAAAAAGTGTGTCTTCACTGCCTTCCTGAACATATACAGTGAAAGTGCCTCATGCACCTCAAGGGGGAGACTTTCCCACAGCCTAGGGACCATCACTGAGAAGGTCTTCTCCTGGGCGCCCACCCCTTTTACTGAGGGTGGTGGGACAACCAGGAGGACCTCCTCAGCAGATCTTAAGGCACAGGCAGGTCTTTCTTGCTGGTACATCATTGTTATATGAAGCAGCTTGCATAATGAGCTAAGCAACACCGTGCTAAATTGTACCTGCACCACCAGTCTCATGCAGGTGAAGTGTGGCAGGCTATCCCGGCCTGGCTGCTAGTATAGGTGTGGATACATGTGCAGGGGGAACTAAGGTGCACGTGGAGCCATTTCTAGTGAAGAAGCAGCTCTTCCAAGTGCAGATCCACGGTGCCGGAGTGACTTTGCATTCACCACCAAAGTAAGTGTGAAAAGGCCCATAGTCAGAGGAATTAAGTCTATGATGATCTTCCAGGGTTCTTCTGAGCTAGGTTTCCATTTACAGAGCCCAGCTGGGACACTGTTGCTTGTACAGTCCTGCCTGTTTTCTTTTAGGAAGTTCTGTTTCTTGATGCTTCTATAGCAAGATTCATAATGAAACTAATAATGTCTGTGGCTTCATTCTTGGCAGAAGGTTTTGGTAGCTTCTTTCCTGGCAGCTGGGTGGTCTTTTTGGATCAACGTTCATTCCTTACTTGCCCATTTCACAACAGATCCAAAACAACAGAACATAATGACTATTTATAAAGAAAAAAATTGAGCTAATATTTAGAAGCAGAACTGGAGACATTACAAGGCTGCTTGTGAAAGAAGAAATGCAATATTTTTTTTAAAAAAACATTTTGACAGAAACAAAATCTAAATTAAACACACATAGCCAAAAAGACCATTCTCTCCTTCTACCCTGAATCTCCTATCCTTACAGCCAACTACTTTTATTTATACATCGTTTTATGAGAATGGGGTTAACCAAGATATTTCATTTAATATCTGTTCATTCCTCGCTTTTGGCTAAATATAATTCACTATTGGTGACTACTTTATTCCTTGCTTTACTGAATTATCTTCAAACAACATTTTGCTTTGGTCTAATACAGTGGTTCTCAACCTGGGGGTCGGGACCGCTTTGGGGGTCGAACGACCCTTTCAGAGGGGTCGCGACAAGTCTCCCACCGCCCTTCACTCCCACCTCCCAGCTGCTCTGCCCCCGTGGTTGGGGGTCTCCACAACATGAGGAACTCCATTAAGGGGTCACGGCATTAGGAAGGTTGAGAACCGCTGGTCTAATACATCCCACTTTATGAAATCAATTACACAGTGCAACCATCCATTTAGATCCCATTTGGCTGAGTTTTTCCAGCCCCATACAATCATGGATTGAGCCATAATAACCAGTATCTCCCTTTCCCCAAGCCACCTGCCATTTCTTCTTGTCCTGCTTTGTTACCTGATTACTTACTCTATTAATTTCTTCTTTTATTTCATTCCAATAGTTTTGTAAAGCCTCACATTCCCATCATAAGTGCATGTATAGTCCCTTCTTCTTTCCACAGAGCCCAACACCTGGGAGTTATTGCTCTATTTATGTATGTCAACTGGCTTGGTGTTCTGTACTCCTTATGTATAATTTTCATTTTCATTATTAACTCTGATAAACAGACGTTCTTTCATTCGTTTTATATAATTCCTTATCATTCATCGTTAATCCTCAATGCCTCTTGCCATCTCTTAAGTAAATATTCTTCCACGTTTGTCTCCGTTCTAAGGATCATCTTATGTATTTTACCCACTATGCCTTTTCCAGCTTCCAGCTTTTTTTTTATTATCTCCACAAAATCATCCCTTTCTCTTGATAATAATTGTTTAATATCCTGTTTGTTGAAACATTGGATAGCCTTTATTAGAAGCCAAGACCTATCTCCCAAAATTCTCCTAAAATCCTCCTCTGCTAACAGGTCCCTCTTCTGGCCATGATAATCTTTATTATTCTATATAACCTTTATGAAACATTTTTGGGGCCTGTTCTTCTCCCAGCATCTCATCTCTTACATTCAACTGATGGATAAGTGCCATTTTGAGTTTTCTCCTACACATTTATTTTTCCATTTGGTCCGTACGACTTAAGTCTTTGTCCTGGGCCATAACTTGATTTAATAGTTCTTTATTGAGTTTCCCATAAATTATGGGTCTCCTATTCCAAGCATTAATTTTCCTCTTTATTCTTACCCATTTTTTTATCCATATTGTATTCTAAATCTAACTATTTCCCTATTTGGTAGGAATCATAATACGGTCAGACTCCCGGTATCTGCTGATCCAGTAACCACAGTTTCAATTATCCACGGTGACTGGACCAGCCTCCCCCTCTGCTGCTGCTGCCATTTAGGCCTAACTGAGGCTTCCTGAAGACCTGGGGCAGTGAGAAATACAGTACGAGATCATGAGAGATTTCCCATGATTCCAGTGAAATCTTGTGGGATTTTTGAGGAATCATGGAAAATTGAATGCAGTTTCCCACTGATTGAAATATTTGCGATTTTCAGTAACCGTGTTAAGGCCTGGAACCTATCCCCCACGGATATGAGGGGCTCACTTTACCTTTCAAAATTTGGGATACCTCAAAGGCATCTGAGCTCTTTGTGAGCACATGTGCAGTCCAAGAAATGCAACATTAAGAAGGCATGTATTAGTGCAGGGCAGCCCATGAACCAGGTCTGTGTGGCTGAAATGAAAAGATATGGTTGTGATTGGAAGCATTCCTTGATCTCTCCAAACCAAGCTCTGATCTACAGCAGACCAAAACATGATTTAACAGTGAGCTTTACGTTGGAAAAAAAAGATGTTTTTAGACAGGAGAGCGGACAGGTTTTTTTTTGTTGTTGTTGTTATTAGGCAGAGCATGAATAATCTGTCAGGAATGTTGTAATCACATTTCCTACAGGGAGTAGAGAATTTTACTTGAAGATCTCCAAGATGTTTGGAGTTCCCCAGGAGTATGATAGGATTTTCTTCTGAGTAAACATGAGGTTGTTCCATCACAAGTTATCAGTTGCTACTCCAGTTGTCTATTTATATTTCTGTCCTACTCTAAGGGGTCAGGGCAGGTTACAATAAAACCAACACAAAACTACAATTACAGTTCAGTTCTTGAAATCTTCAGTTAAAGCCATATTGGCTGGAGGAGTAGGGCAAGCTACTTTTTTGGTCAAAAGGTAGAGTAAAGAGTTGCATTTTTACCAGTGATGGAGCTTGACCACCCTCAGGGGTCCTGGCTTTTTAAAATTTCGTGGCTGGTGTTTTGGGCCTGTCTTTCTGAGAGGAGGAGGAAGAATTATTTCAGGAAATTCCTCATTTTGACTGATAGAGAAGTTTCTTGAAACTTCAAAAAAAATATCATTAAAAGTTGACCAACTGCAACAACCAATGGGAAGAAACCAACAAAATCAATCAAAGTCATAGGGACCTAAGAACGTAAGAGGAGCCATGCTGGATCAGCCCACAGCCCATCTAGTCCAGTATCCCATCTCATGCAGTGGCCCACCATTTGTTTCTAGGCTATCTCAAGCAGAAAACGAAGGTGAAACTCTTTATCTGTTCTCGTCTAGGGAATTTGGAAAGTTCCAGTGGAACAGGGCCTTGTTTTGCCTTGAATTCTGAACAAGCCCATATTTCAAGGGGTGTTTTGCCTCTTTGCCATGTGTTCCAAACTCAAAACGTTCAGTGTCCAGAGGCAGTTTGGTGTCTTTGCTAGGTAGCATTTCTTTTCCCATTCTGGGTTAAGTAGCTTAGGCTAAATAAAATTTGCCTTAAGAGAGGCTGGAATGGACCCAGGGACTGTTTTGCTGAGTTTAGCATTGCATGCCCCCTGTGCTGTTGCCATGCAGTAAGTCTATTTTGTTGCATTTAATTAGTTTTTCTAATGATCTAAAAAGTGACAGTATATAGCATTATGGGATGTGCCTGGATTTCTTTCTTTCTTTCTTTCTTTCTTTCTTTCTTTCTTTCTTTCTTTCTTTCTTTCTTTCTTTCTTTCTTTCTTTCTTTCTTTCTTTCTTTCTTTCTTTCTTTCTTTCTTTCTTTCTTGTTGGAATGAAAAGATTAACAAAGAATGCTTCTCATTCCCTGGAATCAAGCATAACATTAAAAAAAGACATTAAAGAAGACTGCTTGGGAAAAGCTGATCAATTAATAGTAAAGTTTAATTTAATTCTTAAAGTAGTTTCCTAATATGGGGTTCTTTTAAAAAAAAGCTCTTTCAGTGCTGAAAATTTGCTTACTCTATTAGAATGTGCAGTTTTGCTTTGAGGTCAAATTGCATCATAAGCTTTGAAGTTTGTGAAGTAATTCCTTTTTCAGGTTAAGATTTTTAATGAGCTCATCTCTCTTACATCCCTTTTTCTCCATGTCTTCTACAATGCAGGTTTTCAGCTACCTTGGGTACACCTTTACTTCTGGCCTTCGTCCTCTGTGTGGGAGGACGAACTGGTGCCCTCTGCTTCCAAAATCATACTCAAGATTTCCCCTTAGAGTAGATATGCACAAATTTCCGTAATTGCTTTAGTTCTATATTTCTGACCTCAGGCAAGATAGGAACTGCAGTGATGCATTTTCTTCTTCTTCTTAGTAAATACAGTTTCTGCAACAGTGTACACCAAATGCTTCAGTAAGTGGTATTGAGTCCAGAAAACTGCTTACTGACTCATGCTGCAACTATTGATGAGGATAGACAAGGGGCTAAGTTCCGCTTTTCAACCTTCTATAGCACCTTCTTGTTTTTTCAGACTTCAGCCTACAGTTTTAAAGACTTTACCCTGCATTGGCCATGTATCTTCAGGCTGACCAGTGCTGGGATAAGGGTCAGAAATGTACCTGCAAGTGGCTGTTTTTTTAAAGGAAGCCTGCTGGCAAGTAGTTGCACGGTTGCAGATGACGTATTGGCTTCTTCTGGATAGAAGATGTTACCCGTTAATGCCAGGATAGCCAATTCCAGCTGCTGAACTACATCTCCCATCAACCTTAATTCTTGGTTTAGCTTCTTGTAGTTGAATGAAAGCTCCCGTGATGTTTTATAAGACAGTCCTTGCCCTCAGGATCAGTGGATAGGAACCATTTCGCTGCTTCTTGGGAAGGCAGTAGGGATGTACACAAATAATTCAAAACATTCAAAATTTGATCAAATTTGGACATTCAAATTTGAATCGAATGCCTATGAATTCAAATTTAAACATTTGAACGAATTTTGAATTTCCGAATCTCTTCGTTCGAATTATTCAGACATTTGTATGTGTATGGATACGCAGACGGTGCGTACTTCACCGTACGCATCTTTCTCACATCTGTGCCCATTTGTAAGGATCTGTATGGGATGAAAACAGGATGCATACGGAATAAATATGGGATGCCTACAGATGTGTGCATATGCATACAGGATGTGTACGGATGTGTACGGGCCCATACGAATGTTGTCGACATTTGTATGTGCAAATTTGAATTGAAAATTTGAACGAATGGATTGGGATTTACCGAGTTCAGATCGAATGTGGATGAATTCAAATTTTAAAGATTCGAATCAGATCGAGTTTTCAGATGCTCGACTCAAATCAAATTGAATCCCAGAAATTGCATTTGTGCATATCCCTAGAGAGCAGTAGCCAAAAGGAACCAAAACCCATCTAGTCCAGTATCCTGTCTCACATTATTAATATGACCACATTAGTGAGATTTTGAAGATGATAAAGCTGGTTCTTTAAAACTGGAGGGGAGAGGAAGAGGCACCATTTGGCATCTGCCCCACAAGCCCACTTCTGGTTTTATTCTTCTTGTTGTTATGCACCATCAAAGCAAGGCAAGGCAAACTGCTGGAGACTGCAGGGTTACACATAAGATCATAAAAGGATGAGGCTGCAGCCCATCTAGTCCATCATCTTGTCACACACAGGCTGAGTCCCCAAAAGACTTATTTGCCTCTCTAGTCTCCCTCTACTGTCACTGTATTCAAGAGGACTTTAAAAGTGCCCTGCACTTCCGGAATAAGCGTCCTCATGAGGCTCAGCAAAATGCGCATTTAAAACGCACCTTCTGTTCCCACAAAAGCGTGTTTTCTTTCTCCGCATCTTTTTCTCCCCGCCCCCTCTCTTGTTCAAAGGAAAAATAGCCAGATCTCCGTCCCCCGAAATGGCTTCCCGTGCCGGCAAAGGGAGTGATTGCTCGCTCATTCACTCTCAGCACTTACTTTCACTCCGTTCTCTGTTCGAAATGGTTTGGCTGCAGCCATCAGCTGCGCGATCGTGCGCTCATTTACTCTTAACACTTTCACACATCACCCACTTCACACCTGATAATGTTGCAATTCTGCGCAATTCTGGCTCTTTGAAAGCTCTGACTTTTACAAAGGAAAGGAAGGGAAGCTGCAGCATTTCTGGGAGATGTGTGAATACTTTATGGCTGTGTGTGCAGGCAGCAATCCCTGCCCCTTTTGCCACGGAGCGTTCCCAAGGTAAATGTTGTGGGGAAAACCTGCGACTTCCAGAAAGAGCGCTGAAACTCTTCTTTAATGGGCACGTATTTTGTCACGGGTTTCACTGCTTTTGTAGCGCTGGAAGCTCCTTAAAAACCCTGGCATGGGGGCGCTCAGAGGCAGAAGAAGATTTTTAGCAGACTTTAAATTGCTTGGGGACAGGCCCACGATGGCTTACCAACTGCTTCCAGGCATTGTCAAGGAGAAGACAAAGGCAAGACCTTCACTGCACTTCACTCCCTGCAAAGGGCTTCAGAGGCATCCTCCCAGTCTCTCCATCCTGGAGGCAGAACCTAAGGATCCTCCATGAATTTGTTTAACCCTTTCTTAAAGCCATTCATGCTAGCTGGTTGCTATCACCAGCAGGATGCCCTGAAGGTTTGCTTGAGATGCCTGTGGGCAATTGGTGGGCCACTGTGTGAGACAGGATGCTGAACTAGATGGGCTGTTCTTATGTTCTCTTCTGGTAGTGATTTCCATAGACCAGTGACCCTCTAGGTCCTGGGTACCTCTGCATCCTCTGGCTGCTGATCTTGGTACTGAGGATGTGCACAATCCCCCCCACCCCCGTACTTTGCATTGAAGCAAATGGGGTGGAAATTTACATTTGTGCGAATGGAACCAGGTCAAATGTGTGAGGCTTTGAATTTGTTTCAAATGTTCTTTGAATGTTCATAAACAGCGGCATCTCACCTATTCCTTGCTGCCACCAATCTCGCCTTCAAATCAGCTCCAAATCTGCAAATTGACCTTCACAAATATAGCAAAACAAAGGCATAAAAGGTTTCACATTCCATGCAGAGGTCAGTCTTCAGGTACAACCAATATTTGATTTGAATGGGAAGCTTCCAGCATTCGCAATTCGTACAAGTTTCAAAGGTGGCAGACAGTTTTTGCCCATGGTACTCATTACTGTCCTCTACAGAAGAAGAAGGAGAGCTGGCTTTTCTACCCGGCTTTTCTCACCCATTTAAGGGGACTCAAAGCGACTGACAAAGCTTCTGTTCTTCTCCCCACATCAAACACCCTGTGAGGTAGGTGGAGCTGTGAGAGCTCAGAAGAAAGCTTAGACTAGGCCAAGGTCACCCAACTGGCTTCGTGGGGGAGGGCATAAGAGAACCTGGTATTCCCAGATAAGAGTCTGGCTCCCTAACCACTAGACCAAACTGGCTGCATGTGTTTGTGGTGTCTGTCTGCACTGCATTGCTATCTTTGCTAGTGTTCTCTTCTGCCCAAAGTTATGTCCCTCCTTCAGGATCATAGGCTGAAAGACGCAAGAGAAATCCCATGCCAACCTTTTTAAAACGTTCACATCTGGCCACTTGATTGTGATGAGTTAAAGTATTCTATAAGAGTTGCTTCTCAGGCAACCTTTTCCTAAAAGCATTTTTACTTGTAACGCTTGATTTCTGTGTGTGCTTAGTGCACTTGAGAAGTCCTGCAGACTCCAGAAGGCTGATGTCTTATTAGGCTCCCAGTACACTGCTTCAACCCAGCTGGGGTTTAGGGCTCTTTAATTTTTGAAATAACATCGCTACAGATGAAGCAATATAAATGCACGTACATATATTTGTGCATTAGTGAGTTGGCTCTGGATTCCCCCCCCCCCTACTTCATTTGTGTCTTTCTCAGAGGACATCTTAGGAGTGAAGATTCTTTGGATGGAATAAAAAGGCCAGTTTAACTTTACAGAAAGTAAAGATTTTTCCCTCCACAATGGAAGATTTCCCATCCTACCCTCTGATCCCACTGTCCTATTTTCTCCTCACTTCCCTAGTAACTCATTAAAATGTTCCTTGTGGGGTGGGGGCGGGGGCACAGTTTTGCCAGGCACAGGTTTTCCATATACTTGGTACAAGAATATAAAATCATAAGAAAAAAATACTAAAAGCTAGAGCAACTCAAAAATCGGAAGCCAGTTTGGTCTTGTGGTTATAGTGCTGGGCTCATATCTTGTACTCAGCAAGTTTGATTTGGCAGTCCTATTTTGGGGAGAAGAACATAAGGTTTGTTAGCTGCTTTGAGTCTCCTTAAAAATTGCGAGAAAGGTGGGGTATAAAAACCAACTCTTCTTCTTCATCTTCCTCCAGGAAGCCAGCTGGGTGACCTTGGGTTGATCACAGCTCTTCTTCTGAGCGCTCACAGTCTTACCTACCTCACAGAGTGTCTGTGCGGGGAGAACAGAACATTTGTCAGCTGCTTTGAGTCCCCTTAAAAAGAGTGAGAAAAGTGGGGTAGAAAAACTAACTACTGTTCTTCCTCCATTAAGAGAGCTGGGTATCCTTGGGCTAGTCACAGCTCTCTTTCTGAGCTCTCACAGACCCCCCTACATAACAGGGTGTCTGTTATGGGGAGAAGAATAGAAAGCTTTGTCAGCTGCTTTGAGTCCCCTTAAGGATGAGAAAAGTGGAGTAGAAAAGCCAAGCCTTCTTCTATTTTTAGTTTACCAAGGCTGCTTCCAGAGGGTAGCCAGATCTCACAGTTGGAAGCATAATGCGAGGTATTGCAATCTGGGCAATTTGATCACTGTCAAATTATTGGATGTTTGACATGACCACCACTGCACATGTGTGGTCAGCTTTTTCAGCCTCCACACCTGAGCGCTGGACAGAGGTATGATGGCCGTTCTGTTCATAAGGTAACCAGCTGGCCTAAATAGCAGTAATCTTGGAAAACCCACAACCAGTGCCAGGCTTTCCAGCAAAAGTATGGACAATTTGGTGGAGTTGTCTATGATGCAGCACCATAATGGCATTATGTTTGCCCCATCTGGACGAAGCCCAAGGCTCATATCTCATATCAAGAAAAAAGGGCTTGTATAGTGTGGGGAAAGAAACTTGTCCTGCTTCATCCAGAGGGTCATCAGTTTTATGGAATTTGCTGCCAGAGGAGGTGGTGACAGCAACCAGCCTAGGTAGCTTCAAGAAAGGATTAGACAAATTCATGGAGGACAGGTGTATCAATGGCTGCTCGAATGGGTGCCTAAGTACCATCTTTGAGTTGGAGACATAAGCAGGATGCCTCTAAAGGCCCTTTGAAGAGATTAGAGAGCAGGTGAAGGTTTTGCCTTTCTCTTCAGCTTGAGAATGCCCAGAAACAAGTGATGGACCACTATGTGAGACAGAATGCTGAACTAGGGTGTTTTTCCACTGTCACTAGAAGTACCCATTAAGTACCCATTAATGGGTACAAAAATGCCGTTACATACCCATTTATAGGCACTTAATGGGTACTTTTAGTGACAGTGGAAAAACACCTCTAGAGTGGCTATAGTATGATCCAGTAGAGGTCCTCTTAGATACTTATAGACAAATCCATGTATCAATGGCTGCTAGAATGGATGCCTAGGCATGAGAGATAGTCAGGATGCCTTTAAAGGTCATTGGCAGGAATTTGAGACCTGGTGAAGCTTTTGCCCTTGTCTTCTGCTTGAGATGCCCAGAAGCAATTGGTGGGACAGTGTGTGAGACATGATGCTGGACTAGATGGACTGTGACCTGATCCAGCAGGCTCCCCTTGTGTTCTTATGTGCAATGTACACACCAGCATTGTTTTGAGCTTGCCAGCCTTTTCCAAGCCTTCCCAATGCAGAAAACATATTGCAAGAATGTCACAGGAAATCAAGTACTGACACTGACATAGCTCTGCTTACCTTCATATCTGGTGACCTGCATACAAAGTTGCCTTCTTGGGGTCCTCCAGGTGCATGCCGAAAATGATGGAAGAAAGGGGGCAGGAACTTAGCTAGCTCCTGAAAGGTTCCGGTGTGGTTACTTCATATGCATTTTGCCATGTGAAGGTAAGCAGAGCTATCACAGGTAATCAGGTCTATGGAGGGGTTTGTTGCCTCTGTCTGATGCACCAGAGCAAAAGGCAATGACGGCATCATTTTACATCTCATGCTTGCTGTTTTGATTCATTTGAAGCAAGTGAGGTCTAGGCAACAGTGAATAAATCCATATAACAGTATTTTCTTTGCATCTGACACACAAACTTCATCAGTGGTAAAACTTCAAACAGTTTTTGTGGCTTCAAGTTTTGCAAAACTGGCAAAGTCTTTCATCACGTATGAGGAGGTCTGAATCACGCAGTTAAGATAATAAATATTTTCTTTCTATCAGAACATTTGCCGATGGCTAGTCATCTGTGTCTTTGGAGGCGGTTTTTTGCTTTGCTTCCAATATTTGGCATACAGTAAATGAGTAGATGCTATAAAGCATCTTAATTCTATGTGGCCCTTCTTGGTTTCATTTTATTAGGGATAAATTCTGAGCTTTGTCCTGAAGTGTTTGAAGATAGGACCTGTCAGTAAAAATTTTAAGTGTGGGGTTATGGCCAGAGGTGTGTTTGCACTTGGACACATTCTGTAATATATTCCAGAATAGGGGCCTGCTGTCCACATGCTAGTGTAGGCTACAGCGGGGCCCAGGGGAGGCCTACTAGGGTCTGTATTAGCATGTGGACAACAGTTTCAGGGTGGCAAAGAATGACCACAAGACTCTTTCTTTAAAAAGATGAACAGTGATTTATTTCAGCTCAGCATTAGGACATTTCTTGTTGGGAGCAACTTGGAACAGAAAGCCCAGCATATTTATATGTTTCATAGCTAGGTGGGGTTTGGCCCTTAACCAGTGAACAATAACTCTTTCAAAACCAATTTAAACTTGGCGCCAAAACCTTCAAACACAAATGTATCACTTGACCTCAGCAGGGAGGGGGGAGTCAACTGTCAGTTCCCTGCTAAGGCAAAACAAAAGGCAGCCATTATTTACTATAACAATAATATATACATATACACAGAATCCCATAAATGGCAGAGATCTTACATGCAGATATTATGGAAGGAAGCTCCCCTGCCTGACAAACAGACCTCTGTCCTGAGATGTATTCCAGAATATGGCCAAGTGCAAACAGGCCCCAGGTTGTAAGCTATTTGGTTTCCGGGCACTGCTGAAAAAGCTACCTCTTGTGCGTCCATTTGCAAAACAGAGGAGTCATGTTTAGCTGCTGCTGCTGACATCTCCATTCAGAGTGCAAAATTATGCCCAGCATGAATGCCACCTCCTATAGCGATCACACCTGGAAATGGGGCAGTGCGATCGCCATGGGCCACCCACCTGCTATGGCCACAAGTGAAGATGCTGTGGCAATCGGCACTTTAATGAGCACCTCTAGTGGTAAGTAATGTTGTGATTTATATGTTACTGAAAACGCATAAAGGTTAATAAGGAATCCCAGCATATTTTCCAGAAATTATTTCTTGTATTCCAACTTTTTAAAGTTTTTTTAAATAGCTGCTTGTTTTAGACTACTATGGTTGGAGGAATTCTATGAAGCTGATGGGTAGGAGAGTTGGATCAGACAAGGGGAAGTATTTCTTCACCCAGAGGGTCATAGGTTTATGGTATTTGTTGCCAGAAGAGGAGGTAACAGCTACCAGCCTAGATGGCTTTAAGGAAGGGTTGGACAAATCTATGGATAACAGATGTATCAGTGACTACTAGAGTGGATGCCTGAGTACATCCAGGATGCTTCTAAGGTCATTTGCTGGTATTTGACAGCAGGAGAAGGTTTGCCCTTGACTCTCCCTGAGATGCCCATGGCCAGTTGGTGTGCCACTGTGTGCCACAGGATGTTGGACTAGATGGGCTGTAGCCTGATCCAGCAGGCTCCCCTTGTGTTCTTATGTTCAATGTAAACACTAGCATTGCTTTGAGCTTGCCAGCCCTTTCCAAGCCTTCCCAATGCAGAAGACATATTGCAAGAAACTGTCGCAGGAAATCGAGTAGTACACTGTCATAGCTCTGCTTACCTTCATATCTAGATGGGCTGTAGCCTGATCCAGCAGGGCTCCTCTTATGCTCTTATGTTTATAATTTAAGTGAAATTCTCTTGTGATAAATTCATGTCCTACCTGCCTTGTGACCATTTAAAGGCTCATCGCTGGCTTTTGTTGCTCCACAAGTAGTTTTTGATATGTTCTAAAGATATAAAATAATATTTTTGTTAGGGTGGTTTTGTTTTTTTTTCTTGAGAAAGCTAGGGTTGGGGGTAAAGATGTTTTCTCAAGTTTTCTTTGGAGTTATCGATTGGGTTTGTCTCTCTATCTTTTGCAGGCTGTACAAAATGGTCAAAATTCTTTATTCCTTTGGGATTTTTGTGACTTACGCGATTCAGTTCTACGTTCCTGCCGAGATTATTATCCCAGTGGTTGTCAGTAGAGTGCAGCAAAAGCTGAGACTCATCTTTGAACTGATTCTGAGGGCCTTGCTGGTTTGCTCCACATGTAAGTATTGCTGCCACTTCCTCTGCGGTCTTTCCTTGACAAAGCACTTGCAGTGTTGGTTGTGGGCCAAAGGTGTATTGGGTAATTTGATGTAGGGCTTAAGTTGCCATGATCTGTTGTTTGAATCAACTTTAAAGCCAGGCTTCTGTTTTCCAAGGCTCCTAACTTAGAAATAATATTTTAAGCATGTTGCATAAAGGTAAATGTTCCACCAAGAATGTTATGCATTTATCAGGGTTGTACACAGGGATTGATGTGCCACTGCTTTTTTCTTTTTCATTTTAATTTTATTTAAAAATACACTTAACAACAATAGTACAAATATTTAGAAACTTCATACTTAATAAACATTTCCTTATACATAATTCCAAAGTAATAAACTCATAACTTTTAAATTTCAGTTGTGTATATGTCGTCCTTTTTCTACTCTGCTATAGATATCTCACTGAGATAACCTGTTGTTGCTATACTAAATCATAAGACTATATTACAGTAAATTTCTATATTATTCATAATTATTCTAACAGAAATTTAACAGCTGACTCTGATTTGTTAAATGCTTCTCGATTGGACCGTAAAAAATCAAGAAGAGGTTTCCACACTTCAAGAGATCTATATTTCTCTTTTATGCCCATATATTTATTATGTTGAAATGTAATGAGTTCATTAATAGCAAAATCTACCATTTTATCAGGCCACGCTTGAACGGTTGAAGTTTCAATCACTTTCCAATTTTTGGCTATTATCTTTTTGCTGGCTAACAATAGAAAATGTAATAAGATAACAAAAATATATTTGGAGAGAATTCTAATTGTATTTGTAAAAGTTTTTCTATTTCTTGGTGTATTAATCTCCAGAATTTGCTAATCGTTGGGCAAAACCACCATAGGTGGGTATATGTTCCGGTGCCACTGCTTTTTTCTGATATTTTTTGACAACATCCAGTAAAGCCAGACCATTCAAGGACTTGGGCCCTTTCTCCAGATAATATCCCAAAACAGGGACCTGCCATTTGCATGCTTGTACAGACTAAGGCGGGCCCTGGGTAGAGCCTGTCATAGTCTCTACCCATGTGCAGACAGCATGTCCCTATTCTGGGACATAATTACGAATAAGGCCCAGTGCAAAAACAGCTTAACTAGAGCCAGGCTCAAGTTACACTTAAATTTTGATCCACCTTTGATTGACCATAAGAGTGAGAGAATACACCAGATTAACCATTTTCCTCCTGTATTATCTAAACCAGATAATCCAGCTTTGGAATAGAGAACGTGAAAGGAAAACTTACCCTTTGTTGATGCTTTTTCTCACTCCGAAGGTGAGAAACTTTGGTGGAGCAAGATAAGCCAAGGTCAACCAATAAAAGTTGAGGCTTCCAGCATTTTATCAACTTGAAAAAGGCAAGGGGCCTCTTGGTTGTTATTTTTACTAGGAGGGAAAACATTCAAGTTATTTTTCAATTATAGTCAGAAATCTTAGTTGCTTTGTAGCTTTTTCCTGCAACACCAAAAGAAATTGGTCAGCTCACTTGTTAATAAAATTCCGCCCCCCTTCCCATGGGCTACTGTCAAATAATTTGGTATCTTTGTAGATTGGGTAGTAGTAGTAGTAGTACAGTGGTACCTTGACATACGAGTTTAATTTGTTCCGTAACCTTGCTCTTATGTCAAATTGCTCGTATCTCAAAGCAATTTTCCCATTAATCCATTCCAGCTCCCAAAACACCACCTCAGTTGTTTTTGTATCTCAAATCTTGCTCTCATCTCAAAGCAAAATATCACTTGCTCGGCGGCTTGTATCTCAAAACACTTGTATGTCAGGCACTTGTATGTCGAGGTACCACTGTAGTAGTAGTAGTAGTAGTAGTAGTAGTAGTAGTAGTAGTAGTAGTAGTAGTAGTAGTAGTAGTAGTAGTAGTAGTAGTAGTAGTAGTTAATATTGTTGTGCAGATGATTAAGACTGTGAGTATATTTAATATTGGCAGTATAATCTAATCATGTGCTGTGAGCCAGGCTACTGTGAAAGGACCCATTTAACTGATACGTATTAGGGAAAAAATAAGCCTGTTATTGTTGCATTTTATTAATATTAAGAACCTTTAAAAAAAACCTTTCTTACTCTGTTTAATACCCCAGATTTTGTCAAACTGATCACACAGTTTGGTCTTGTGGTTAGAGTGTTGGATTCTTATTTAGTAGTCTCCTGGCTGGATCAGGTCCATCTAGTCCAGCACATAGTGGCCCACCGATTGCCCTTAGGCATCTCAAACAGAGACAAGGGCAAACCTTCTCTTGCTCTCGAATCCCAGCAAATGGCCTTAGAAGCATCCTGCTTGTCCCCAGTTTCACAATCCTCCTTGAAGACAGCTAGGTGCCCTTGGGTTAATCAGGGAGACTGTTGTGGGGAGACGAACAAAAGGTTTGTCAGGGGCTTTGAGTCCTCTTCAGGTTGAGAAAAGCAGGACATAAAAGCCAACTCTTCTTCCTTTTACACATACATATGCTACTTCTGTCTTTTTTGTTGGGATGGAGAGAAGGATATTGAATGCTTAAGAATTCTATAACTTTTCCACAGACCTCATGAATCTTCCTTTCAACAGTACCAGCTAAATAAAACCTGAGAGAGCCTTTTCTTGTGAAGTCATTGTTACCTTTGCTCGAGGTAGAAGACTGGAAACTTTTGACTCAGATCTAACTGCAAGGAGAAGTTGGGAGATAATCAACTTTGCTGTGTTTGACAAAGGACTGAAATGCATTTATGTTAGACTTACACACAAGAGAAACAATTTCTCTAAGTGTGACGTAGATTCTTGACGCAAGTAGTGTCCTCTATTAGTAATCAAGCTCACTTTGAGGTTATTAAAGACAGAAGAGAGATCTAATAGAAGTAAAAAAGGCCCAAGGTCATAAATGTTTCTAAACTACACAACAAATTAGATTTGAGCAGCTGGGCTTTGGAAATATAATCCAAACTTTGTCGGTTACTTTTTTGACATATACTGTGTTGTCGTAAGAGTTTGGACTGGCATCTGAAAACCTTTGGGTTCAAATCCCTGTTTGGCCAGTAAGTATCTCAGAGCCTCAGCTGCCTCCAGGGACTCATAAAAACAAAGTGGCAGTCTCCCACTACTCCAGTGCCTCAGAGATTACTTTTAGTCTTTCTTTTTTTAAACTTCATATTGGGGATGTGCATGGCCGCCAGAGGCCAGCAGTGACAGAAATGTCATCATGTTGTACAACTTCAAGGGAACACCTTCTTTCCCTGAAGAAGAGAAATAGTGTGAGGTACCTTTTTAGGCAGGGGAATCCTTGTTCTGGCACCGGTTTGGGTGGAAGGCTTCAGAAAAGTTGAAGGGACTTTGCATACAGTGGTACCTTGACATACGAGTTTAATTCGTTCCGTAACCTTGCTCTTATGTCAAATCGCTCATATCTCAAAGCAATTTTCCCATTAATCCATTCCAGCTCCCAAAACACCACCTCCGTTGTTTTTGTTATGTACTGTACTGTATTTACATACTCGTATCTCAAATCTTGCTCTCATCTCAATGCAAAATATCACTCGCTCGGCGGCTTGTATCTCAAAACACTTGTATGTCAGGGCACTTGTATGTCGAGGTACCACTGTATTTTGTTCGCAGAGTAGTTATATACTTCCCTGCACCTCCGTCTCGGGATGGTTAACAATCAGAATGAAAAACATTAAACCAAACAAATTAAATCAAATGGACAAATTGCTGAAAGCTAAATTAAACAAATAGATGTGCGGATATAAACTGGATTTTGGATGTTTTTCCACTGACCTCCTTTAATCTGGATCTAAGATGGTCCGGATTTAAGGAATGGGTACTTGCCTTAATCCAGATGATAGATCCAGATTAAGGGAAGTACCCAATGTGTTTCCACAAGTGGTCTAGCACCCAGTAGCAATGGGTGCTAGCCTGCCTGCTGTTTTGAGGGACAGGGGGTGCAGTCTCCGCAGATGCTCTGGAAATTTTTCGAAGATCCTCCGGAGCAGCTCCGGAGAATCTCCTGAGCGATCTGCGGCAAACTCCGAAGATTCTCCAGAGCCTTTGACAAAGGCATTGCTCTTGCATGGGGTCCTCTTCGGAGCCTGTGCTAATCTTTAAAGGCAACTTTGGAGGGACTTTGGAGAATGTGCACATGCTTCGAAGTTTTGAGTTTTGGGGCAGCCTTCCATGGGTGCCCCCCCCCCGAGCCTCCTCTAGACCCCATTGCTCAATTGTGGTGGAAACAGGCTCCATATAATCAGGATTTGATGGCTGAAGACCCCACGGTAGACCCCTTTAATGGGGTCTACAGGAAATCCTAATGGACCCATGTGGTCCGAATTTTCCTAGAACTGGTGGAAACAACTGTGGCTCTAATGGGGTCTGTAGTGGAAATGGGGTCTTCCTGCTCTGAGCCAAATGGGTCCTTAATGGGTCCTTAATAGGTACTTAGTGCTAGTGGAAAAACACTCTTAAATAACACCATTCCGTGCTTTATAGTTCTCAATGAACAGGATACATTTTGCTTAGAGATGTGTAGTTTGCTAACATGGGGGGCAAATGCCTCTCCCACATTTTGTATAAACAGATCTTGTAAGTTTAAAAGTGTTGAATATGGAGGAATGACAAAGGAAGAAAAAAAGTTGTTTGATAGCTGTTTGCGTGCTCATAGCTTAGGATAGTCCTAAGCTTTTAACAAGAAGAATGCGGCAAATCCCCCCCCCATTTGTTATTTAAGTAACTTTGCTTTCTGACTAGTATAATCAGATTTTGCCATGTGCTCTAACTTATACTTACAAAAACCAGACTTTAACATTCTGTAGATCATCATCACTGGATAATGTAGAAATGCATACTAAATACAATTATTTTGCACTCAGTGGCATCTTAATGGCATCCGCAAAATGTAATTCTAGTAGAATAGCTAAGTTTTTACAGTCAGTTGATATTACAATATGTGGGGGCACTGATCTCTCTTAAAAATGCTCTCATTCTTGAAGACGGGAGTTGAGGTGTTGCTATGCCCACAGGAATTATGGTTGAGGCAGGAAGAGGTTTTTCACAATGACCGGCAGGTTCTCCAGAAAATTGGCAATTATCTCCATCTGGGAGTCATTGCTCACATTAGTCATATTTTTCTATTAGCTTAGCCTCTGTTGAACTGATAAAAGTGCTTAAGAGTTAAGATGTTCAAGTCTCCCCGCTCCCTCCCAAAAAAATAAAAAAACAGGTTGGCAGAGGACATGACTGAACATTAGCTTCAAGCAGAACTTGCATGGATTCTGTTGTTATTTAGTTGTTCAATCATGTCCAACTCTTTATGACCTGTGGACCATGGCATAACAGGCCCCTCTGACCCCCAACTGCCTCCCAAAGACTGCCCAAGCTCATGTTCATAGCTTCCATGGCACGATCTATCCATCTCATCCTCTGCCGTCCCCTTCTCCTTTTGCCTTCAATCTTTCATAGCATCAGAGTTTTTCCCCATGAGTTCTGTCTTCTGTGAACCAGTCTGGTCTTTTGGTTAGAGTATTCAACTCTTATCTGGTAGTCTCTGAGTTAGATTCTGCACTCCTACATGAAGCCAGCTGGGTGACCTTGGGCTAGTCAAAGCTCTCTGAGTTCTCACAGCCCCACCTACCTCACAAGGTGTCTGTTGTGGGGAGAAGAACAGAAGGTTTGTCAGCTGCTTTGAGTCCCCTTAAATGGGTGAGAAAAGCAGGGTAGAAAAACCAAATCTTCTTCCTCATTATGTGGCCAAAATATTTGAGCTAAAGCTTCATTATTATCCTTCCAGTGAAGAGTCATGGTTGATTTCCTTTAGTATTAACTGATTTTGATGATATCCTCAAAAGTATTCTCCAGAAGCATGAATTCTGCTTTTGTCTTTTCTATTTTATTTTCCTGATTCCACCTCTTTATTTATAGCAGTGATTCCCAAAGTAGTCCAGGTGGACCCCCAGGGGTCCACTGGAAACTCGGCATGAAAAAGAAAAGGAGGTTCACAAGGTGTAAGTGGGGGTCCACGAAATTTTATCCTATTAACAACAACAACAAAAAAAAAGGAGCAGATTGAACATCACAGAATGGGGAGATTTGAGGTTATTCCTTACAAAACTGAAGCCAAATATTGATAATTAGCTGTCAATCCATCAAGTACATCCCTCCCATTGAAATTATGACTATTTTTTTTAAATTGTTGATTTGCATTGTTGAAGTTACCTGTTATTAATGTTTAATTTTAATTCTACTAAGTCTATAATCATTTTAATAAATAGAACACAAGAAAATATACTATTTTTATTTTTATTTTTACCACTCCCAATTTAGGGTTGGAACTCAGCTGCAATGCAAATTTCCATCGTTAGATCTAATCTTCACATTTTTTGATGAGTTTTGGGAATATGGTAGAAATGTAGCAGCAGGGGGTCCACCAAAATCAGTAAAATTTTGAAAGTGGTCTACGAGAAAAAAAAGTTTGGGAACCTCTGATTTATAGCATTATGTAGTTTATAATAAAAAGGATAAAACATAGAGGCTTAAAGGTATGGCACTGAGATTCAATTCATTATCAAACTTCTTGAAAGAATAAGGCATAAAATACAAAAGGAGATCACCACATAGAAATAGGGATGTACACAAATATTAGAAACACTCAAAATTTGATTAAATTTGATCAAATTTGGACATATTCGAATTGAATGTCTATACATTTGAATTTAACGTTCAAACAAATTTTTGAATCTTTCAAATCATTCGTATGAATTATTTGGATATTCGTATGTGTGCCTTTGTGTGGATATGTCCGGGACGAAAACGGGATGCATACGGGATAAAGACGGGATGCGTATGGATTGTATGCACACATTTGAATGTTGTCGCCATTCGTATCTTCAAATACGAACTGAAAATTCATACAAATAGATTTTAATGTATTCGATTCAAATTGACTGTGAATACATTCGAATTTTAAACATTTGAATTGATTCTAATCTTCCGATATTTGATTCAAATTGAATCCCGAAAATTGCATTCGTGCACATCCCTACTTAGAAATTCAGAGGATGAAACTGAATCTTGGGTGTGACAAGAAATTTTGCATAAGATAGTAATCCTGTGAAGAATTTCCATTTCTTAAATAAATTTTATACAGTAAAGGCTTATTTGTCTAGGCTCTGCAGTAATCTTAGCTACTGAGGGCACATCTGCACAGTTTTATAATCTACTTTTCAGAGTTAGTGATGGGAGAATACTTCAAATATCAAGTATAACTCATTCTGGTTCCAAATGCCATTTATAAAATTAACTTATTAGGAAATAATGTGATAACTGGAAAGAATAGAATACAGTTGACCCTTTGTATCCGCTGATCCGGTAACTGTGGTTTTAATTCTCCATGGTGACCAGATCAGCATCCATTCCCCTCTGCCGGCACCATTAGGCCTACCCAAAGCTTCCTGGAGGCCTAGGACAGTCAGGAAATTGTGGGAAATGATGTATAACTTCCCCTCATTCCTGTGAAATCTCACAGGATTTCATAGGAATTATGGGAAATTGAGAGCACTTCCATACGTTGGAATTATCTATGGGTTTTCATTAACCATGGTAGGACCCAAAATAAGTTATGGAAAAGAAGTACAGTATATTCTGGCGTATAAGACTACTTTTTAATCCAGGAAAATCTTCTCAAAAGTCGGGGGCCATCTTATACGCTGGGTGTCGTATTCTTATATGGCGACTATATCCCAAACTGGAAAAGTTGGGGGTGCTCTTATATGCCCAGTTGCTTATATGCCGGAATATACGGGTATATATTTTTGTGAGTGAGTGAGTGAGTGAGTGAGTGAGTGAGCGAGCGAGTGAGTGAGTGAGTGAGTGAGTGAGTGCGTGCAACTGGTAATCTTCTGTGTTAACCCAGGCAACGGCATGGGCCCAGATTTCAGTATGGTGACCGCCTATTTCTCATGACCATAAAGTCCTTTGAAGAATAAATGCACTCCGTCATACAGCTGGAGTTGGAAATGTTTTGCTCTCTGTGCAGCTTAACTCAATTTGGTTGTGTGCATATGTGTCAGGATGATTTTGCTAGGCAGAACTGATAACACTGGGCATGAGAAGTTCTTTAGCTGCTATGTAAGGTGGCAGATGATGTGACTGAAGTTCATGCATGACGTCCAAACCTCACACCTGCATTGTTCTTTTTTTGTTTTTTGTTTACAGAAGGAAAGAAGGAAGATCAAAGGGAGTCAGTGCATTATCCTTGCATTCTGTTTGAAGCTTTTACGCATGCATAAAGGGGGAACTGGGTTTATTTGGCTTGCTTGCGTACTCCCCCCCCCTCTTTTCCTTTGCTTATGAACTGCTCTCACCTAATAGTTGTTTGGCTAATAGTTGTCTGGCAAAGTAGCATAAGATATGTATAAGGCGCAAAGCAAAGGCAAGAAGAAATACCTACAACCCTTTGTAATTAAAAGCTTTGTGATCAGTCATAAGCATCTCTCAAAGAATTAGAGACCACAGCAAAGGAAAAAGCTTACAAAGCGTTAGATTTGTCTGGAAATATGTATTAACGTAGGTGCTGGATAGTGAGTAGTGAGTGCTGAAGGAATCACTGCCGGAGAGCCCTGCTGTTTCTTCACTCTTTTCCTTTTCTTGTTTGGAAAAAGGGCTAGGAGGCATTATAGTTTAAACTATGTGGAAGTCACCAGGCTGGCAGAGAGCAGTCTGGTACTGGATCTAAGGAACATAAGCCCTTTTGCACTGGGCCTTATTCTGGATTATATCGCAGAATAGGGACCTGTAATCTCCATGCTGATACAGACTGTGGCTAAGCCCAACTGGGATGTATCATAGTCTGCACTAGCTTGTGGAAGGCAGGACCCTATTCAGGGATAGAATCTGGTTTATGGCCCAGTGCAGAAAGAGCCTAATAGTCTTTGCTGCAGCAAAGTAGTGACATTGGTTTGAACTGTTTAAAGGAACAGAGGCCTGTAGCAGAGAGTCAAATGCACAGTTTCCGTGCTTTGCCCAGTGTGCAGTGCTAGAGATGGAGACATATTGTGGAGCTGGAGGTTATGCACACAGTGGTCCCATTAATGCAGTTTTTGCAGTACATGCTGTGAGCTTGTGTGAATGGGCTGCATTGTTTTGGCTGCCGTTTAGAACTTTCTAACATCTGCTGCAGATAGTTGATGAAGATCACTTATGTGCTGGGTGTCCTGTTTATGGATGGAAGAGTTCTCAGATGCATCTTCTGGCTGATTCAGAGCTTTGTACGTTTGCTCTGTGACACGCTCCAGTGTGCTGACTTTTTCTGTATTCAGGTTCCAAATTGCCTTACTGAGAAGATTCTAGGAGGAAAGAACGTATTCAGCAATGAATCCAGTCATTTAAAAAAACCCACACAATTTCATAGTGTTCAGGAACAATCTAACAATCACTTTAGAAGCAAAGAACCTTTCTGCACTGACCCTTATTCCAGATTTTATGCTGGAATAGGGGCCTGCTATCTGCATGCCAGTACAGACTACGGCGGACCTGGGCACGCCATTGTCTGCACTAGTATGCAGATGACAGGCCCCTGATCTGGGATATAGGATGTTTTTCCACTGTCACTAAAAGTACTTGATATCTAGATTCACAATTCCTCTCACAGCAGAAAATCAATATTTTAATACAGGAGTGGTCAGTTAATTATTTATGTGGTTTATCTCCCTCCCCCCCCCCTTTAGAACCAGATCTTCCTGTGATCCACTCTCTGGACCACCTAAGGGAACTCATGTCAGGGGGGCATAGAGGAGTGGGTGCTAATATAACATTGAACATATAACGTTTTTCCATCTCATCTCTCAAGAAGCGGTGGGGGTGGAATCACTTGTTTTTAAACCATAGGCCTTGATCTGCAAATGCTGTGTATTAAGAAGGAAATTCTTCTGACAATGCGCAAAAGACTTCTCTGAATTACTGCAGTTTACACAAAAAGTGAAAGTGCTAAATGCTTCAGTTTCCTTTGGCAGAACATTATAACTGCTCTTCCATGCCAAGGCTGAGGTGTGGAATGAGCTGGGGCTCTTAATTCGAATAGGCATCATTTAGTGAACTGGTTTTGAAGTATATTTTACTGCATGATGGAGCTTTAACATTTCTGTGTGTGTGTGTGTGCACTGTCTTGACTGGCCACATCTGGATGTTGCAGATGTTTTGATTCCAGAGATACGTCTTGGCCATCTCATTGACGAAAAGGCTAGATTGCTTGCGTGAGTGGCATTCGATTGTTGACTCTTGAAGTCTGGTCTCTGAAAAGGCATGTCGTAAATCATTATGTAATCCTTTACAGCTTGTGACCACAAGAAGGCTCCAAGCTGAGAATGCATGCCATTCAGAAAAGAGATGAGCGTTAAATTCCCATGAATGAATCACCCCTTCCTTTTTTGCAACAAAGTAAAGTGAGAGGCTGTTTCCTGATAGTGTTCTAACCTGTTCCTAATCTTAAGAGATAAGCAAAGTATCTTCATGTCGTGTTGATCAGAAGTGAAGAAAACTTTCACTAACAAACCAAAGGAAATTGAATCTCCCTTTCTGACATTTATCCATGGAATTGAATCATTTTAAGGGTTGGAAGGAAACATGATTCCAACCCCCAGATCCATGCCAGAACTCAAATCGCAACATTAATAATTTCCTTCTTAATACACAACGTTTGCAGATCAAGGTCTATGGTTTAATAACAATTGGTCCCACCCCCACCGCTTCCTGAGAGATGAGATGGAAAAATGTTATATGCTCAATGATCAGCTATTGCTCAGTGAGGGATGTGTTGTGAGGACGCTTTTAAGGCCACACAACAGGAATGCTGGGATTTGAGAGCAGGCAAAGGTTCGTCCTTGTCTCTGCTTGAGATGCCCATGAGCATTTGGTGGGCCACTGTGTGCAACAGGGTGCTGAACTAGATGGGCAGTGGCCTGATCCAGCAGGGCTCCTCTTATGTTCTTGGGTACTTAACAGAAGGTTTTGTTAGAAAATTGTTACTGGATTGAATTTAAGCTGCTTGCTCTGAATGCATTTTAGTAACGACGAACTAGTTTACAATAGTTAAAAACAAAACTTACATTTTATTTCGAACAATGGGTTTTTTTCCACTAGCACTAAGGACCTATTAAATACCCATTAGGGATCCATTAGGCTCAGAGCAGGAAGACCTCATTTCCAGCGCAGACCCCATTTGAACCTGATTTGTTCGTACCTGCACTAGGGAAATCTGGATTAAATGGATCCTTCAGGACCTTTAATTCGGATTTCCTGTGAACCCCATTAAAGGGGTCTACAATCCAGTCTTCAGGCATTGAATCCAAATTAGACACATTGCCCCGCCAAAATGTGGTGTGATGGTCGTCTCCCACTTGGGTACAGACGAATGGTCCGCATGGGTGTTCTGGTGTTCCCACTGTGAATTTTCCTGGCACCCATTGCTATTGGGTGCTACACTGCCCGTGGAGACGCATCAGGTACTTCCTTAGATCCTGATCTTCTAAACCAGTGGTTCTCAACCTTCCTAATGCTGTGACCCCTTAGTGGAGTTCCGCATGTTGTGGAGACCCCCAACCACGGGGGTACAGCAGCTGGGAAGTGGGACGGAAGGGTGGCAGGAGACTTGTCACAACCCCTCTGAAAGGGTAGTTCGACCCCCAAAGGGGTCCCGACCCCCAGGTTGAGAACCACTGTTCTAAATCCAGATTAGTTGAAGGACCCATTTCTTAATCCTGATCATTTTAGATCCGGATTAAAGGAGGTAAGTGGCAAAACCCCCAAAGTCTACATTTCTTCTGCTGAAGTAGAAAGCATAGATGAAACAAATCCTGTTTAAAGAGTAAACTTCCTGATACAAATGGGCACTTGGTGTGCCATCACGTGGGTGCAAGAGAGGAGAAAACTCCCAGGAGCAAAACAGCAGCTTCATAGCTCAGCCTGAGCTCAGTGCAGGAGGGAGGAGCTAGTGAAGAAGTCAGTGGGGATTCAGACCCAGCCAAAGAAAGAGCAAAACAATTAAAAGAAACATAACATCTCTCTCCCATGTCCAGGCACACTGAGTTGCCCATTCCAACAGTTTTATACTACGTACATCCTTTTCTTGTGTGTTGGCAATGTAACGAACAGGTGAAATGACCTTTCTCTCTGATGTCCTTTCCATATTCCAGGAGAGGTGTCATGCATCCTTTGAGTCTTCCGAATGCTAAACAATACCTAGTTCTTTCAGTGAGTCCTTGTCAGGCTATACTTTTGGTCCCTTAATCAGCTTTGTTGTAGGGACGTGGACAAATATTCGTAGGCATTCAAAATTCGATCGAATGTGCTGAATTTTGACACTTGAATTCAAATAGAATGCCCCGAAATTCGAATTTAAACATTTGACTCAAATTTTGAATTTCGGGACTGTTGGTTCAGATTATCCAGACATTCATATGTGTGCGGGTTAGTACACGATGCATACTTGAAGATCTGCACCTTTCCTGCATCCGTACGTACGCATTTGTACGGATCCATACGGTGGTGGTGACAGCTACCAGTCTAGATGGCTTTAAGGCAGGGTTAGACAAATTTGTGGATGACAGATGTATCAATGGCTACTAGAATGAATGCCTAGGTACATCTTTCAGGCTGGGGGGTGGGGGAGTGGGGCGCTTCTAATGGCATTTGGTGGGATTCGAGAGCAGGTAAAGGTTTGTCCTTGTCTCTGCTTGAGATGCCCATGAGCATTTGGTGGGCCACCATGTATGATGGGATGCTGGACTAGATGGGCTGCGGCCTGATCCAGCAGGGCTTCTCTTATGTTCTTATATGGGACGAAAACGGGTTGCATACGGGATAACTCCTGAATGCAGATGCACGTGTATGGACGCATACAGATGTGAATGGATGTTGGGAAGATGCATATGGGCATCTACACATCTTGTTGGCATTTGTAAGTGCAAATTTGAATTAAAAATTCGAACGAGTAGATTTGAATTGGCTGTTTTGATAGCCTGGATCTTGCAGTTTAAGTTCCGGCTTTTCTTCATAGCTTTCTTGGGTAGTTGTAAAAATTAAATTAAATGCGAGTGAATGAGAGCAACCTTATATGTAGGCTTGAGCTCCCTTACAGGAGTGTGATCCTGTGTGTGTGTGAGGGGGGTACTCAAGTCCCCCAGTCCACTCTACCCTTTTCTCACTTTCTGTGTGTGCTAACTTTGTTCCATTAATAATACAGTACTCTGATTGGGAGTCAGACCTTGAAGCTGTTTCAGTTATGATGTCCTTGCTTTGGTGCAACCGGGTGCTAAAGCCACCCAAATTCAAGAGAATTCAGTGTCACGTTGGCTAAGCACAAAGTCACTAGTTCAGTGTTGTTCTTTGCTTTTCCTGGCTCAGCTGTTGAAACCTACTGAACTGGAGAAGAAAAGATACATAAAAGGTTGAAGAGTACACACCATCTTCAGTGTTTCCTTTTCAGTGAATTAACTATTGCGTTGTATTTCCACAAGCTCTTCACTTAATATGTTCTGGGAGTACTGAGTTCAGCTAAGACAAACCTCTCTGACTTTATGCATGTGGCGCGTACAAAGTGAACTGAGCAATATCGGATGAGATACTGTTTTTGCTTTGTGGGGCGACATCTACTTTCATACCACAGATCCTTTGGGGAAACAGATACCGCAGAGGAGCATCTTGCATTAAACCCTGGGGCACAGAGCTAGCTAGAGCAATGGTCTGGCTTGTTATAAAGGATATTACAGTGCAGCCACCAAGTTATATGGGCATAAGGGAATATCTTGACCTATTAATGCTTGCTCGCTGCTTGGTGATAAAGTTGTCTTCTGGAAACTTCTGGCCCTCTGAAGTGAAATCAAAGTTTCTTTTGTTCCCTTATAAATCAAATGATTTAACCTGAGAAGAATTGCTGGAAGGTGTTAGCTCAAATTTGAATCACTCACCCAAACAAACCCATTGTGTTTCTTGTTCATTTTGCCTCTTTATATGTCTAGTACAATCATATGCTACTTCTCAAGTACTCGCTTCAGAAGCACGTTCCAATTTTCATTAAAGCTCTTCAGCTGCCATCCACCACGTTACATTTTAGGCCTTCTGGCCTGCTGAAAGCTATTTAAACCAACCAATAAGGGCTGAAACAGATCCTCAGGTAGTGGGTATAATAGGGCAATCGCTCAGTGTAGAATTGGTGAGCTGGTTACTTGAATGCTGAAATGGGAAGAAGTTTTCATGATGTGATGCTTAGATTGTTAGGTGGTTGTTGGGTACCATTGTATTGGAGTATCAAGCAAACAAGCAAGCATTTGGTCGTATGTAGGCTTTCATTTATTTATTTATTTATTTATTATTTGCATTTCTATCCCGCCCCATACCCGAAGGCCTCTGGGCGGGTAACAGATTAAAATAGAATATAACAGTAAAAGACATTAAAAACCCAACTTGTATAAAACACTATACAATATGTTTAAAATGACAGTGTCTGTACTGTGGGGGGTAGGGGGAACATAAGCAGCTCAGCCAAAGGCCAGGGCAAAGACATGTGTCTTCACAGCCCTCCTAAATATATATAAGGAAGGGGCATGACACACCTCGAGGGGGGGGCTATTCCATAGTCTGGGGGCCATCACAGAAAAGGCTCTCTCTTGGGTGCCCACCAACCTCACTGTTGAAGGTGGTGGGACAACCAGGAGGGCCTCGCCACTTGATCTTAAGGCACGGGCAGGTCGATATGGGAGAAGGCGTTCCTGTAGATATTTGGGGCCCAAGTCATTTAGGGCCTTGTATGTCTGAGTCAACACCTTGAATTGGGCTCAATAGTAAATTGGCAGCCAATGCAACCCTTTTAAAACCGGCATGATGTGCATCTGGCTAGATGTTCCGGTCAGCATTCTAGCAGATGCATTTTGCACTAGTTGCAACTTCCGAACCGTCTTCAAGGGCAGCCCCACGTAGAGTGCATTACAGTAGTCCAATCATGGCCAGATTCAATCCAGAAGTCAGAAAACCTCTGGAGATGGATATCACAGCAATATCCAAAAGCTTAGGTTCTCAGGAGAACTCTGGAACACTGCATAATAGCCCCCAAACTGCCACAAATATGGAGCAAACATTTGTTTAAAAACAATTACAGATAATAAATAAAATCACCATACATTTATCTTATTCACTCTGGGTAGCGCTAAGAGTACTGTTTGGAAAAAGAATAGGGATTTGGACTAAAACTAGGAGTTAAAACTAGAGCAAACTTTTGGAGTCAAAGCCAAAACCTTTGCTGTTGTGACAGTGATAATAGCTAACGAGTCCTATAGTAAGAGTCCAACAAGAGTTATTTTAGATCAGCTGGGCTATTGACTTCGGATAGGTTGAAGGAGTTGGAGTAAATTCCTAGTGACGCTGTGAACAAATGGACATCATAAGCTGTACTTAACAAGCTCTCATAGCTCTTCCAAAGCCTTTTGAGTGATATGTCTGATCCTGTCCATCCATCTTATTCATTGTTTTCTCATTTTTGCTTAACATATTTCTCGGCATCACACAGCCAAAGTACATGAGTTTCTACTGTATGATCATTATCTCAGGGCAAAGAACCTGGGTGAATTTGCTTTAAGTGTCTGCACTTGTGGATGCTCAAAGCATCCCAAACGTGCCCAGCCCTTAACTAAGTGCTACCTAAATGTGAATGGCAGCCATCACAGAGCCCCACTGGTGGTGCCAGTGAGCCTGTGTGGTGCCATTGCTGGGCAGCCTGGTGCCTCAGCCAGTAATTGTGTCTGTGCCGATGGTCACATGCTCTCCTGCTCTTCTTCCATCAGGAAGAAGTGCAGAAGGAGCATGCAGGGCTTTACTAGCCCTGCAGCTAGTATAGGCATGGAGCAGCATTAATTGCTCCATGCCTATAGATGTGGGGGAGGCTCCAGCATGCACGGAGACATTTCTGGCAAAGAAATGGCTCCATGAAGTGCAGGCATTCCATGGTGGAGTATCTCCTGTGTGCACTTACAGTGTGAGTGCGGAAAGGTTTCCTGTATGAAAAATGAAGCTGCCTATGTGAAAATCAGGGGTTGAATCCATGGAACAGGTTTTGCTGTGCTGTCCCTTCTACTGTGAATTGAGTTTTAGGTTAATTCTGCCCTTCCTGGTGTTCTGCCAGCCCCTGCTGGAGGTTTCTTTGGATCTGAGGCAGTGAGCAAACCGAGTTTGGCTAGGAGAAGTTTTCTTCCATGAGAGAGAAAGCCTACAGGACAGTGTTGACTAGGAAAAGCAATAGAACTAGCTCCAGCTGATAAGAAGAAAGGAATAGCTTTGGTTAACTAACAACAGCAGTTTTAGATAGAAAGGATACATACAACCTGCACTTCTTCTGCTAGGCAGGGGTCCTCTAAGAATGATGGTGAGGGTATCCCTCGGCCACAATGCACTGTACTTCTAGATGGTCCAAGCTGAGGTTCCAAGAGTGGTTGGCACACAGTGGTTGCTTTCCCAGTTTTACCTGTTGTCCCCCCAGCTTATACTCTGGCGTCTCTTTTCATCCCCGTTGTGCCTTCTACTTCCTTGCATTATGCCGTGGCTTTTCTCCTCTTCCTCCATCCACATCTTCTACTTCCTTAGATTGTGCACAAGCTGCCCTTCCACAAATGCACCTCATCAACCTCTGGACACCAATCTCTGTGTCTTGCCATTCTCCACGTTGGCCGTGTGGGATTCTACTCTGCTTCTAACATCAGATAAACTGTCTCCATGGGCTACTAGGCTTCTGGGGTGTAGAATCTCTAGTACATACGTCCACTTGCTGTAAAGGCCTCAAACTGACTGGTCGTTTATCAAATTTCCCTCCTGTGTGGTTTCCCCTAAACTTTTTGATGACTTTGGTCGGAGGAAGAACTCCATGGGCTCATCCCCATGGGCTCCATTTATTGCGGTGTTGAAACAGGTCAACCCCAATGCTCATTGTAGTTCGAATTACCAGATCCCCATGTGATTGAGGAGATCACGGGTTCAAGCTGAATCTGCCAGTCCTCATGAAAACTGCAGTAAACCCCTTCATTGGGGAACCACATCCTTTTTTCTCTACCCGCTCCACCCTGATAGGAAGCCCAGCTGACATCACTATGCCCTGTCCCGCCTGCTGCAGCAATGACAGGGGAAACCTCTCCTGGTTGTACCTCCAAACACACCACACACAGCTTAAATAAGATAGAAAATGATAAAAGGGGAGCATAATAGGAAGGGAAAGAGGCTCATTGCTTGAAGCCATGGCTCAGTGCTTCAGTCACTTTAGCAGGGGTGCGCTCCTCCGCTTGACAGCGGGCATACCTCCGCCTAACAGCAGCTTCTTCTGATCTTTTCAGCTGAGTGCAGGGAAGCCACAGGCGGTTCGCCCATTAAGGCGAAGCAGAGCTTGTACACTAAATCAAGCCCTTTACCCACGTGTGCCTTGCCGATCAGGCGATCTGGGAAGGAGGGTGATATGCTTGTACCCAGAGAGACACTCGGGAGGGCCATTTGACACCCTCATCCCTTCTCTTTCAGCCAAATTTCTTTGAAGAAATCCCCCAAGCAGTTGCGATTGCAATGCTCATGGCAGGGACTGTGAGCACAGGTGAAACCCCACCCGCTAATGCTGCGATCACAAATCTCTGCCCCCAATAACCCGGGAGTGTCCCCATGCCCCCAGGATAATGCGTGATTGCCTCCTAATTCGTGGCGAAAACAGTTGGAAAGGGGGATTTTTTTTGTCGTGGATTTGTGCAATTTGTCCCACATGTAGGCCAGATTAGAGGCTTTGCTTGGGGATGCTTCGAGGCGAACTCAGGTTCACTGCGGAATATATTCAGCATGGGGACGAGCCCCATGTCCCCGACCTCCTCAGTCTGACACATCCCTATTGGCAGACTTATCCCTCCTTCCCTTGCTGTTTTCTTTCTAACTGGATAAATTGTAAGTTTTCTTCTTAAAAAACACACAACAACCTCAGATGTTGATCTTATATCCTCGCTACCTCAGACTTTCCTAACTTGCCGTTTATGGATGTGACGAGGTGGATGAATGAATTTTTACCTGTTTTGTTCACTTGAGATGTTCCTAAGGCATCCATTTATACTACGTTGTGATAATGCCAGAGGGTACTCTCCAAGATATTAGAAGCTTAGTTCAAAGAAATGACAACGAAAATGTAGACAAAGTATTAGAAGTGCGCTTATCACTGGGTCCCGTCACCAAGATGCAACAATGTCCTTTTGAAATCCGTTGGAGATGATCGCTCTTCTCAAACGTCTTTACTGTATAGTACGCATAATGAAGCAATTGGCAAGACTACAGCAAGTGCCATTTAAATTTGTCTGTGGATGACAATAAAATAATTGCCATGCACTTTCCACCACCTCTCTCTTTGCGTTTTGCTATGTCTTGTTGCATTTAAACCAAGAAGAATGAGTTATGATCACAGTGAGCTCAGAAATTACATTCTTTTGTTTGGAAGAGGTCTCGTTCTTACCCATAATTTTGCAAATGATGTATTTGCCATCGCAGAATCTCCCTAAGACCCGTGACCTGAATGGATATCGACTAAATGGCTTTAGAAAGTGTTTTGTTAAAAAGTGAATGATGGATGACTTGCATGTCTTCAAATGCTTGTGCTGTCCCAGAAAGTGATCTTTATGTAGATCTCTGTTAGAAGTAGAAGAAACCCACATAGCTGTGAGGTTGTCTGAAAAAAGAGAGAGGTGAATCACCGTTAGGGAAAGTCTGGAAACTTACTGTACCTTTTATCTTTGTAAGGGAAAGGATTTTTGTAGAGAGAATTTCACAACTAATTTATGAAACAATGTGCTATGTAGGTGAAGGAAGACTGTTTTGCAATCTATCCATAATGCTAAAACTTAGGGTGCCTCCATCCAGATATAAATTAAAAATGCAAAGCTTACTTACTGCGAAGTAAATGAGCTCCGCAGGGAGAGCGGAGCATCCCCACGTTCTCCCAATACTTCGAAGCAGGAGGGAACCCTCTTCCAACCACATGGTCAGCCCCTCCCTCTCTAAGAGGCCTGCTGCTTTCGGGTGATGATAAAGTCTTATGAGATCTCACAAGATCTCACCTAAGCACTTAGGAAAATATGGAGGGAAGGGAAGTTCCATAGCCAATGCTGATGTAAGTAGATTTTTTTTTTTACTTTGCAGCATTGGGCTTTACTTTGTGGGGACTGTGAAGCATTGTAAAATCCATCTGGCACTTTGACAAGCTGCTCTGCAGACTCTGCAAAGTGTTGTTCATCTTGATTCAGCCTTAAGGTAATCTAATTCATTTGGCTGGCTGAGGCATCATGGCTGATAGTTTTTGTCTGGTGCAACATGCCATTGATCTATGCATTCCTTTTCAACATCTAGCATTGTAGCCAGTTTAGGAGTGGGCAGATCCATGGGTGAGGAAGATCTAGTAGTCATGGTGGTTAGGTGGAACCTCTGCATATTCCTGAACCCTAGTTGTTGAAGAAAAAAATCATGGCAAAGACCACCCAGTATGCCCAAAGCCCACTGGTGACCCTGGGTTTGGAATGGGGAGCTCATTTTGTGCAGAGCCATTTGTTCTTCCTGAATGGACAGCCTAGAACCCTATTTATTTAGTTGGTTGGTTAGCTAGTTATATTTCTTTCTGTGCTCAAGCTTTACTATATTGCAAAAAAAGATGAAGTGTTTCACCAAACTTGATAATCACTTGTGTCCGTTTGTCTGCAGTATCTCCAGTAAGTTACCTCTGTTTGTTACCTCTGTTTGTTTATATCCTACTGGCACAGGAAGTCCTGTGGAGGCTAGCAGGAAGGAAAATAATCCCTTGTAATTCGCTGAACACTTTGTGACTAGCAGAAGCCACTGAAAAGCCAATGTGTGGACTGCATATCTTCCGTCCCTCCTTCTCTCTTCCCCTTGGTCTTCTGAGGACAAGGCGGCTGAACAGGACACACGACAGAAGACCATAGAGCAGTGGTTCTCAACCTGTGGGTCGCGACCCCTTTTTTGGGGAGGGGGATCTACTCATTCACAGGGCTCATTATGAAGTAGCAACAAAAATAATTTTATGATTTAGGGTTAGGGTTAGGTTGGGGGTTAACCACAACATGAGGAACTGTATGAAAGGGTTGTGGCATTAGGAAGGTTGAGAACCACTGTCATAGAGTATACCTGCCAATAATATTTAGGCATAATCATTAGATCTTTTGTTTCTTTTATTACTAGAGGTTTGGAACTGGGTTTTTTTTCCCATTGCTTTTTTTCTTCCACTTTTTCTCTTTTGGTGCAACTGAACATCTTTTCCATATCTCAGATTACTAAGATTTCTTGACAAACCAGCTTTCGATAGCTGTGAGCTCTGTGTCTTTGAGGAATGATGCAACTCAGCTACATTCTTGTCTGGGTGCTCCCAGCAGTGAATGCATTTTCTTTAAAAAATCTAAGGCCTCTGGTCTGTCAGTCATTGATTTGGAAAAAGAACCTGCCTCGAGTCACATGACCCTGAAGGACTAGAACTAGTTACGGCTTGTCCAGTTCTTTTGTTTTTAATATGATCAAGGAGGAGAAAAAATCATTTGTCTTTTGGGGATCTAATTTGAGATGTGGGACAGAAAGGAGACACCATGGGCGGTTTTGTACTTCCCTTCCCATCCTGTGGATGGGAAAGGTGTGCCACGAACTAACCTTGACTAGTGCTCACACTTGCAAGCACTAGTCAATAACAGCCCACCTGATGCATGACCAAACACTCACCTGTGTTCGATCGCGCTGGGCTGCTCCTCTTCTGGGCGCCACCATATTGAGTGTGGTGGCCTCTGTGACTGCGCATGCGTCAGCGCCTTCACTACGACGACACTCATGTCATCAGAGCTGCCAATGTGCTTGCGTGGCAGATACAATGACCTTCCCAGTCGGCAGAGGTGCGAATGGTTGCTGACTGGATGCTGCAGGTAAGTCTCAGGTAAGGGTTAGTGTGCTTCTGGAGCACGATTTTGTGCTCCACAGCTAGTATGCTATTAGGCAACCTCTGGGCAGGTAGGGGGTGTTTCTAGTCTGTAAACGCCTCCTGACGGTCCAGATGCACCTGCCCAGAGGTTGCCTGATTGCATACTATGTGCTGAAGTGTGAATTCAGCCCATGTTTTTCTCCAGAAGTGCCCAAAGAAACACTAACTTCCTTGAGTGTAATAATGGACCCTGCAGGAAGGCTGGAGTTGAGTCACTGATGAAAAAATGTTACTGTGCCTTTCCAAAATGCTGTATGCTTCAATATACCGTATCTCTGTCGGTGCACAGAGCAGGAGAAGCTAAAGCAAGTCCCAAGTGCTTGGTTTGAAAAACACAGCTCTCAAGTGCTCTAGAAATCTAGTTCTCATCCCTTCCCCCCAACCTTCAATTTGCTTGAGCTTGAAAATGTGATGGATATGCAAGGATTTTGCAAGCCAGGGAATTGATCTTCCCAACTTAATGATTATGCTGTACGGCACTGAAGCTAAAGAAGTCATTCTGACTCTGATGAATTAAGCCCCATTTAATTATTTGGCGTTTAACTTAAATACTCTGTAATCAAAAGCTGGTTTATCTCTAGAGTCTGCTTTTTGACTCCAACTTTTCTGCTGTGTGAAATAGCAGTAAATTACAGGATAATTGCATGGTATATTTCGTATTATGCAGATTCTCATGCTCATTGGCAACTTAGTGGTGCTAAACTCCACAATCCATCCATCCGTCCATCCATCCATCCATCCGTCCGTCCGTCTATCCTCCCTTTCTCCCTCCCTTCCTGCTGTTGTGTTCTGAGTTAGCCAGGTTAGCAGAGCAAACACATGCACACACACTGAGGGCTAGCAGTAGTAGTGACCAGCCAGAGTTCAAAGCTCTTTCAGGGAGCAAGAGTCAAGCGTAGTCAAACGTTCTAGTTCCAAGGTGCCAGAGGGTCTGCAGTATCAGATATCAGTCCAAGGATCAGAAACACAAAGAGCAAACGGGCCGAGGTTGCAGGAGAAAGAGACATGTTGTCTGCAACAAGTTCTGCAGGCATGAGGCGTGTTTAAGTAGGTGAGGGAGAATCACGTCCCTGGTGGCACAGGTGTTTGGCCTGCAAATGCACTGACCATCTCAGCTGTTGTGACTCTTTCCTCAGAATGCTCGGGGAAGGTCCATCTTGGGCTATAGGGTCAGCGTTCATATTGAGGCCCTGCACTGCACCTGCCTCACCCTGTCAGGAAAGCTGGGCTCGCCTTGGTTGTCCCTGGCAATAGACAGCTTTTCATCAGAGGAGGAAAAGACAAGAGGACGAGGCCCCACACCTCCCTCCCTCCCTCCTTCCCTTTCTTCCTGAGGAGTGTTATGGGCTGCAGGTGTCTTCAGATGGCAAAAGGAAACTGCAGTATCTTTTTTAGATCCCACAATTGCCTTTCACTTCCACTGCCTGATGACAGGTGCCAATTCTGATTGCTTACCTCATGTGCCAGCTCTTTGCGTTATTGTAGCTGTTCGAAAATATCCAAATGTTAGCAAGGGCCTGGCCGCCTCCACTTCTGTGCTGTGCTTAGGGTCTTCCTTAGACTTCACTGTTATGCAGAAGAGAGGCATGCATTGAGCCAGCCATTCCCTTTGCCCCTCTCAGTTGCCTTCACATAGTTATTTCACTATGGCTACCTCCAGACTGGCAGAATTAATCTGTAGTTAAAGCAAAAAACGCAACTTACCTGCTGCGAAGTGACGACTGGCCATCCCGACTTTAAAGGAAGCTCTGTAGCTTCCATAGGAAACTGTGAGAGCTGAGTCGGTGAGCACTGTTGTATAGGATGAGGCAGCCAATCACATTTGAGCTGCCTTCCTGCTCTCGTTCATCTCTTCTTGCTGTTCTGCCCGGACTGGCGAGAAGACTCGAATTTTCATCATACTGCACATCTAGTGTCCTCTTACTAGCATTAAGTTAAGTGCACAGTAGTGATCAGATAATACGCTGCCACAACGATCCATGAATTGTCATGTGTGACGCCTGGATCACGACTGCGCATTCCATTGTGCAGTATAAACAAGTCTAGATGCAGCAGATATTCTAAATTGTCCCCATGCAAGAGTAAAGTAGCGCATTTTAACTTTGCAAAGTACGGCAATTATGTTATTGTGTCAAGAATCTGACACATGATCCAGCCCCCTTCCATATTTGCTATGTGGAAAACCAATAAAATGTAGCCATGGATGTCTGTAGCTTCGAAGTCCAAATGGAATTCTCACTCATGTTCTTCAATGGAATATTTCTCTATAATACTGTATTTTCTGGCATATAAGACTACTTTTTAACCCAGGAAAATCTTCTCAAAAGTCGGGGGTCGTCTTATACGCCGGGTGTTGTCTTCTTATACGGCGAGTATATCCCAAACTCTGTATTTTAACTGGAAAGTTGGGGGTCGTCTTATATGCCCAGTCGTCTTATACACCGGAAAATACGGTAGTTCTTTTACCCACAGCATCTTTGTTGCGTTATATTGCTTTGAAATTTCAAAGCAGTATAACACAATAACTACATGAGATAGGTAAAAAACACCTGCCAGTTCAGTGACAATTCCACAATAATTATACTAAAAACATCTTGTCTAGATACAGCCTCACTCCTTGGTGTGTACCTTCCAACCTTCGTTGGAGGGTGGAGAGGGCAGGACTGTGTGGTGCTGCATTGGATACTGTGACAGTTTCAGATTAGTGGATTAACTCCACAGTTATATAAAAATACTCAGCGTACCTGCTGCGAAGTGATGACTCCTTGTCCCCACTCCCAAAGGAGGCCCACAGCTTCCTCCTCGGCAGCTGTGAGACTTCCGTGGCACGTGCGGCAAGGCACTCGTCACGTGGGAAGGGGCAGTCAGTGTCTTGCTCACTGTTCTCGCAGCCCTATCTGGACTGGTGGGAACATTTGAATTTACCTTGTACTGTGGCGAGAGTGTTGATCCGCAGTAGGTAAATTCGAAGTAGCGGTGGCATAATGTGCCACTGCTACGTAGCATCAGGCGTCAGGTGTGAGGCCCACGCTTTCTTAAGTCTGGAGACGCCCTGCAATGACATCCAGGAGTGAGAGGTGAGCCAAGATAAGTTCAGGTAAAGAGATGGGTGGATCAAGACTTCTCATGAATCTTACAGATAGGAACCTCACTTGTCCCTGTTTAGGAGCTTGGAGAAAATTGTACTGCTTGCTTTCCAGAAGAAATTCCTCCATTGAGAAATAACTGAGGACTTAACAATTTTCATTGTTATTACTTCGATTAAAACCAAAGTTGATAGAGTTTGGGACTATTTCTAAATTCTTTCAATTTTCCCACAATGCTTTGTGTGTAACCATGGCATTTTTGTATGTAACCATGAGTCTGGTGGAAGGATGGCTAAATTAATCAAGGGAGTGAAATATTCAGGCTGGAGCAGAAGATAGATTTTCCTGGAAACTGTTTATTTTGTAATGGCTGTCCTTCATTCTTAGGCTTCTTTTTTTGTTTTTGTACTTAAGAGAAATTGTGAATATATTTATAACAGGAAAATTACAGTGTAGGCTGTATAAAGAGGACTGATTCTTTTCATTTTCCCACAATGCTTTGTGTGTAACTGTGGCATTTTTGTATGTAACCACGAGTCCGGTGGAAGGATGGCTAATTAATCAAGAGAGTGAAATATTCAAACTGGAGCAGAAGATAGATTTTCCTGGAAACTGCTTATTTTGTAACTGCTGCCCCTCATTCTTAGGCTTCTTTTTCTTTGTACAGTACTTAAGAGAAATTGTGAATAGATCATAACAGAAAAATTACACTCTAGGTTGTATAAAGAGAACTAATTACAGGGGCATTTGTGTGGTCTTTTGAGCAAGCGTTCTTGTTTTGCCTCTTTAAGTGGGTTTTTGAAACAGCATTACTGAGCTTCTTCTGGATAGTTCGTATCTTTTAGAGACATGGTAACTACAATATTTTGTTGATGTTTAGATTGGAACGTAATTCCTATCAGCTCCAAAGACCATGGGCAATGGACAGATATGATGGAAGGGTAGGTGCCACGGTAGCCATTCTACTTATAGGCTTCAGAGTCTATATAGTCATTTGTAGAATGCCCGTCTTGCTAATACCCATGAGGTACCTACAGTTACAGTTTTTAGGTGCTTAGTGAAGACATACCTTTTCACCATGTGTGATTGGTTGTTTCTCCTTAACTCACTCAACTTTTATGTTTTTAAGCAAACTTTGTTTTAAATGTTTATTTTTGCAAACCACTTCAGATTTTTCTAAGTAATCTGTTTCGTTGAAGCTAGCTCCAACATTCTGTTAAGCTGCTCCCAGACAGCATTTATCTATTCTTCAATTTATCGGTTTACTGGTATAAATCACACTCAGAACTATTATTCAGTGTCTAAACATTAGCTCAATACTCCAGGTTTGAGCGTTTCTGGAGCCACAGAGCAATGTTACATTGTGAGATTTTCTTTGGCTAGTGATCACTCATGCAAGTTTAGCTGTACTTCTTACTAATCCAGAGAGAGCTGCAATTATGGAATAATAGGATATTGTGCTAGAGCAGATAACAGGTTGATATATTGGGTGTATATTCCAAGACGGTAGTGGTATCCAGACATCAGTTACCTATTTTACAATATTTTGATTTTCCGGAATATCCATGCATTATTTCAGCATATCCAACTACAGCGGGATAAGTAACCAATATTTGGATGCAACCTGTATCAGGAGCACTGTCACGTTCCGGATACATGACCCAATTGGACTTGGCTCAGGGAAGTAGCCTTGTCAGCAGGGATTGCGTCGCTGTTGTGATTCTGCTGGAAATCAGCTGTTAACACCAGCTTTGTTGTGATAGTTTTACCCAGGCTTCGCCGGCACAATCCTGGAGATCAGCCATGAGTGTATGGTTCACCTGATTAAGCTAGAAAATAGGAAGGTAAAGAAAAAGGCTGGAGGCAGGAATCAGCAGGCAATCAAGAGAGTGTTTAAGCTTCCCAGGGGTTTAAGTACAGCCAAAAAAAGGGGCATAGAAGAAATGACATTGAGGCAACATCTGGGGAGGTGATTGGAGGAAGGCTGCGGTCAGGCAGGTGAGATGTCATGTCACAGTGGTGGGAAAAATATTCAGCCTGAAGAGCAGGACAGCTGTTCCTTTTTTCTCCACATGGCTGAGAAATGCCATTATGCCCGATCCGCAGCAGCACAGACTGAGAAAAGACGGAAGTATCTTGGACAGTGTCCAGCGTGTGATGTAAGTCTATGGGAATGGGAAATACTTAGCATTTTTTATCCTGAGGCTTATTAGAACCAGCGAACGACCTATAATTAAAGTGAAAAGCTGAAAGAGGAAGCCAGAGGGGGGGAAGGCTGTGCGGCCTAGTGGTTTCTACAGAGCACCATGGCCACGTCTGGCATATCAGGTTAAATTAAGTCATAATTATGGGGTTTTGACCCTGTCTGCATGCAGCCTAAGTGGTTACCTAGCAGTCTGTCTGCTTCCATTTTAAAATTGAATTTGAAATGTTGAAAAACCATAGATGTAAGAGAACAATAAAATGTACTAAAAGTAGGTGGCTTATGTTTTCCTAACCTTAGTAAGTAAATGTACACTGGCAGTATTGGAGAACCAACGTTTATCTGAATAAAAGCTGTTCCTTACCTCAGTGAATCATCAGCCTTGAATACATTTAATCTAGAGCAGCAGCCAGGATTTAATTAGACTTGTAGGTGTTATGAACTTCTCAGGGCCTGTGGTCAAATGTAATTTCTATAAAAATGGACAGCTGCCATGAAAATGTCTGCTTGGACTACATTTATTTTCAAAAGAGAAATCCCCATAAGAAAAGGAAATAGGTTAAAGTGAATTTTAGAAGGAAGAATCTCAGGGGTAAAATACCTCTGGGAGTCCTTGAAGCTATCTGTTATAAACACAGCAATGTAGCTTAGGCAATAGATAGATAAATAAGTCCCAGTGGATTTCAGAAAGTTAACCATCAGAGGTATAGAAGATGAAAAGATATTGTTTAAAACGTACTAATAGAATAAAACAACAAACTGGGTGATCTGGATTTACTTTTCTGATTTTTGTTTGCCTTTCAGTTTGTAAACTGCTTCAGGATCCACAGATGGGAAGCAATATGAAAAATATTTTAAATAAATGAAATAAATAAGTTGACAGTAACACATGTGTTAAAGTGTTTTGAGACCCATATTCCCAGCAGTTTAATACTCTTTAGTTTAAGGTGGCCAAACTTTGGCCCTTTCTACATGAGGTGTTGACCCTCTCTAGGAGAAGCCTGGCACATACTACTGTGGCACAGGGGAGGCCCAGTTCACCAATAACATAGTCAAGCCACATAGGATAGAACTTGAAGTGGTCTAGAGCGCCCAAAGGTCTTCCTAGTCTGGTTTATCAGTAGACCTTGGCATTGAGGCCTACTGGTGTGCTTCTTATGTATCGTAGAACAACAGGCCAACTCTGGCTCTGAAGCTAGTGCAGATTTCAAAGCCAGTAGTGGGGACCCACATGGGATGAGCTGTCCCAAAGCAGCCCCCCCCCCTCTCCTATACCAGCAACAACCTCTCCCAGTTTGGGGCAGGTTGCTAAATCCTGGGACAGGATAAGATGTCCGGTCAAGTTATTGTGTAAACAGGTATGGCTCTCTAAGTCATCTGGCTGTGATTGTAATTCAGCAGTGTCTAAAGGGGGAGAGATTCTTTGCTTTAATGACCTGGAAGGTTGGAACCTCTCAAGGAAATAATTTCACAGGTAATGAAATAGATTTTTCACATTTACTAATTTGGTTTTAACAATGTGAACTGGTATGAAGCTTCTGTTTATATATGTAATGCACTGTCAATTTTAATATTTTAACTGTTCCTAATGAATTAATTATTCTGTTCTACTGCTATTTTTAATGGTATTTTCATAATTTTCTTTTTCCTGTTTTGCATCTCCTTGTTTTTAAGAAAGGTGATTAATAAACAAACAATGAGCAATAAGGACAATAAGCAGATTCCCTGGAGCCTGAACTGGTTTGGGAGGACTGAAAGTAAAAAAACTAATTTAAAGGAGCGATGTAAGGCTAACTAAAGTTACCATAGTCTATGAAGCATAAATGTAAGAATTCTCATAGAATTCATTTAAGGGTATGATCATCTTATAACAAAAATTAACATTTGTATCACCCATGTAAAAAAATAATTCGTTATTCAATTAACCAATAAAACACATTTTAATTAATTGTTAGACTGACCAGACACAACCACGTTCGATTACTGCCAGCCCTGTTCATTTGAAGCAGTGTGGAATAAGCTAAAAGGTCTGCCATGAAGACCGGATCGCAGTTGGGTCAATGGGGTCCGGGGCAGGCCTAGAGGAAGCAACCCCTAAATGGTGTATATGTGGGCCTAAAGAAGTGTACACCACACCACTGGCGGAACTTCCTCCTTGGGCTTAATTGGGGCATAGGGAAGGGTTCTATGGCGTCTGCATGACAGCCCTATTAAGCACCCATTACCATCGGGTAGTAAATGCCCCGTGTGGACGTATGGGGTCTCTGGAGACAGCTGGAACATGATGGACCGGATTCCCCAAGACCCAGTCCTCCTTAATCTGGATTTAATGAGGTAAGTGTGGAAACAGCCTATGATTCATGGAGATCAAAGAGGAGAGTCCGACTGCAGCCTTACCTTCACCCAACCACCCTGCTGATTTTTTAAATATTAATATTTTGCTTTAACAATAAGCAAACAATAAGTGACAGCATTCAACTTGGAACCATATAATACTGAACACTTAAAACGTGTGGTAGCAACTGTTACATAAATAATAAAGTTTAACAGACTTGTCAGATAACAAGGCATATCTAATTACAGTTGGACCTCCCTATTTGTGGGGGATACATTCCAGATCCTACTGCGGTTAATGAAAAATCAGATATTTCAAACACAGGGACATGTACTCAAGGATTTCACAGGAATGATGGGAAATCTTGGATCATTTCTTTCAATATCCCAAGTGCCCCAGGCCTTGGCGAAGCTTCATATAGGCCTAGTGGTTCTGGCAGTGGGGGGTTGGGGGTGGGCTGGTCCTGTCACTGCAGAAAACTGAAATCACGGTTACCAGAGCAGCGGATATGGAGGTCTGACTGTATCCACAATTGGCAGTGGAATAAGAGAGTTTTGCTATATTGAAGCATTTGTGAAAAATCTCTGTCAAATACTAAAGTATTCTAATTCAAGTACTTAACCTTGCATTTTTCTGCAAAGACAGGCAGCATATTCCATCTTAGCTGTATGCCAAGGCTTGGTGAACCAGTTTTGAAACGTTATCAGAAATTGGTCTCTCCAGCTGTGCGCTGTAGTCTGTCTAGCTGCTGATAATAAAAAATTCCAGTAACATAGATGTTGCCTTGTTTAGAACTTCCTTGGGGAGTGTAAACAGTAAACAAAGTTCAGGAGTAAACACAATATTAGTATTCAGTATAGCATTAACTTCAGCATTTATATGAGCCCAGAATTTAATTATTATATCACAACCCCATCACATATGAATTTTTTAAAAAGTAATACATTTTATTAAATTTTTGAAAAACACAGTCTGACAAAAACACACACATAGAAAAATTACAAACAAACATCTTTTCCTCCCTGCTCATAAAACACTGGGTAATACTGGGATTAAGTTAATACAGCCATTTTAACAAGAAATCTTTTTCAGGTAAATGAATATCATTCCTTTTCCTCAGGACAGCAAATACATGGTTCCAGATACCTCTAAAAATTAACTGTCTTCCATGCCTGCAAAATCCTTTGATAAAAACTCATTAATCATTATCTTCCACACTCCTTTAGCCCATTCTGTTAAATTCTCTGTATTCTTCCAGTTTCTAGCTAAAATCTGTTCAGCAGCAGCTATTAAATAGCATAGCTTCATTTGCTAGCGGCATAGGAAAATAATAACTTTCACTTTTTTTACAATGCCAACATGGGAGAGGGCAGAATATAACCACCCTGCTGCCTTGATGCATAGAATACCAATGGTGGATGGAATACCATGTTGGCATTGTAAAAAGAGTGAAAGTTATTATTTTCCTATTTCCCTAGCAAATGAGGCTATGCTGTTTAATAGCTGCTGCTGAACAGATATTAGCTAGGAACTGGAAAAATACAGAGGATCTAACAGTTAAAGAATGGGCTAAAGAAGTGTGGAAGATAATGATTTTGCTGGTTTTTGTTTCCCCATTGCAGCTGTTTGAAGGTGAGAACAAGATCAGCCATCTTGTGTGCCTATAAGTAAGCTTAGTGTTACACTGGATTAAGCTGCTTTGGGTTTATTTGCTCCTTTTTAATGGATTTGGTGTGCTAATCCCGCATACATTGGATTTGATTATAAGCATCCAGAATCAGTTTTCCTTTCCCCTTCCCTCCTCCTCCTCCTCCTCCTCCTCATTATTTAAATGGCCAACTAAACAATGGTAATTTTCTTTGTTTTTCCAAAGCAAGGTACGTTCTCGTCCTCCAGATCATAATTCAAAACCTTTGTCAAAAGAAAACTTTTGTCCTGCCTTTCAAGCATGATCCAGGGGGAGGGCAGCAGGTTTGGACTGCGGCATTGTGGCATGCCCAAGAAATAGTGGCCACTGATGTGTTAATGGATGGATAACAACCAAGTAATAAAATGTTCACTTGCTGCTTTTATGCCTGCGCCACCTACTTACTTGTCAGAAGATTTGGGAGGTGTATAATTGCCTGATGCCTTTTTGAGGGCTGGGGAATTAGTGCTAATTTTCACATCTATGACTCATTAAAATAACACCATTTCCCGCCCCTAATTTGTGAGCCTTGACTCTGTGGAATCCATCCATCACTGTATAAGGTTTCCCTTTCCTCTTTCTAATCAATATTCTCAGATGACATTTTGCTGCTTTGGGATGCTAATTCATGCTGGAGCTTACTGGCTTGAGCCTTAAGGGTGATGTTCCTCCCAGATGGGGTTACAGATCTAGCTTTCCCCCTTCCTGTCTCCCTCTGGTACTGCTCCTTATGCTTTAGACAGAATGTGATCCAGACCTGTTTAATTGGGTCTACCAGCGGACCAGAGCAGCCATGATGTGAAACATGGGAAGTGTGCAAATGGCATGCCTCCTGCATTCAGGACTATGAGGGGGCATCTTTAGTGGTGTGGTGCTAAAATTCACCTTCCCACAGTTGGAATAAGCAGGTCTGGCTATTGTGGATCCACTGCTCCCAATTTCCATCAGGTAAACGCAGAAAGAGACTGAGAGTAACACTGCGATCCTAGTTAAAAGCTTTGTGAAAGATCACGTATAGGCAGGTGCCACCACCTGTTCTAAAGCAAAGTGGCACGTGGACCTGTGAGCACATTTTGTCTGAGGCAGGGATGTACAGGAATGTTCTAAACATTCAAAGTTCGATCAAATTCGATCAAATGTGGATATTCGAACTTGAATAGAATGCCTTCACATTTGAATTTAAACATTCAAATGAATTTCGAATGCTCCGAAACATTAGTTCAAATGATTCAAAATGTTCACATGTACAGATACATACATACAGATACGAATGTACACATACATATTTGTATGCATTTGTGCATACAAATACGTGTCAAACATACAAATGTTGACATACTTATCTTCAAATACGAATGTTGTTGACATTCGTATCTTCAGATTCAAATCTAATATTCGAATGAATAGGTTTGCTATTGGGTGCTAGACCACCCATGGAAACACATTGGGTACTTCCCTTAATCCAGATCTACTAGATCCGGATTAAGGGAAGTACCCATTCCTTAGATCTGGATCTTCTTAGATCCGGATTAAAGGAGCGCAGTGGAAAAACACCCCAGGACATATTTGCAATAGTCCTCATTCTTTCAAGTCCTCATTCTTCATCTTTTGCAGTAGGCAGCCTATAGTGTTAGGACCAAATTGTAAATTTGGGATATCCAATTGCTGACTAACAGTGTGAAGGACTGCTGAGAAGTACTAATCTACCATGATATGGTTTTGAAAACTTGTTACTTAAAAGCACAGGTTATAGTGCTGCCATTCTTTGTCTGGCTGGTGTTCATCTTTGAATTCTTTTTCCATCCTTCACAATTTTACCTCCTTATGTAAAGGAAATAGCTGCAGAAAAGTTAGGTAGCTTTACTTAATGATATTCTCTCTTTAACATTTCATGCAACAGAAGCATAACACAAGAATAATGCTTATGTTACTGGGAATATTACAAATTGCTGGCACATTGCTTTAGCAGCTTATTTCAGAACTTAATTTGGATTTGAAACTTGTTTCCTGTATTTATTTTAGCCTTGCAGGAGAGGGGACTGGCCTGCAGGGAAGCTGTTTAGAGAAGATAATGCATTAGGCAAAAAAACCGAAGGATACCTTTTAGGCTGCCTCTTCCCTGAGCAATCGTTCTCTCAGGGTGCTTTTAATGGCCTTATAACAATGAACAATGATTTCAAAATCTACATACCTTGCAATTTGGCTGCTGTGGCTTGCTTATTTCCAATAGGGACGCGTCTAAGGTACAGTGAAAGCTTTAATGCATTTCGAAAGATCATCTGTTGCCTGCGTGGCATAAAATGGAAGACAGATCTAAAGTTCAGTTCACTTAGATCTTTGTCTGCAAAGAAGCTCACCCTGCCATCAAAATTTTCTGTTCTGCTAACTTCTGCCACTTACTTCTAAGCTGAAGAGAGGAGCAGAATATATTGCTTAAAGACTGTACCTAAGAGAGGCATGAGGACTAGCAGAATATCTTATTTTGTTTACAATATTTTCAGTCCATTCTTAACACTGAAGTGGCTCCTAGAACAGCCTTTCATTAAGGCCAATAAATGTCCCTGCCTGAAGTGTTCTAAGCCACACAGGAGAGAAAACACAAATTCGCACTCCTATTTTTTAAAATATGCAGCTTTTAAAAATGGTTATCTGGGATAGGAGCATTTCAGGGAGATAAGAGTTTGTGGAGTTTTTCTCTCAGAATACCAATGGAATGGCTCTGCTTCCCCCGCTCCCTTCTGCTCCAGGAGGCATATATCTGCCTTAAGATCTGGAGGGGAGGCCCTCCAGGTTGTCCCACCACCCTCAGCAGCAAAAGGGGTGGGCACCCAGGAGAGGGCCTTCTTAGGATCCGGATCTAAGAAGATCCGGATCTAAGGAATGGGTACTTCCCTTAATCCGGATCTAGTAGGTCCAGATTAAGGGAAGTCCCCAATGTGTTTCCATGGGTGGTCTAGCACCCAATAGCAATGGGTGCTAGCCTGTCTGCTGTGGAAACACCGGAGCACCCATTTGCAAATCCAGATCTACCCACAAGGGGTCTGCCTGTCACCCCAGGTGTTTTGGGGGACAAGGGGTGCAATCTCCGAAGTTGCCTTTGGAGATTAGCAAAGGCTCCGAAGTCCCTCCAAAGTCATTCTGAAATTGCCTTTGGAGATTCACACTGGCTCTGCAGAAAAAAACCTCTTTGGAGCCTTTGCTGATCTCCAAAGGCAACTTCAGAATGACTTCGGAGGGACTTTGGAGTTTTGATTTTGGGGTGCCCCCCATGGGTGCCCCCTCCTCCGAGCTTCCTCTAGACCCCATTGCCCAATTGCAGTGGAAACAGGCTTCTTATAATACGGATTGTATGGCTGAATACCCCATTGTAGACCTCTTTGATGGGGTCTACAGGAAATCCGGATTATATGTCTTGAAGGACCCATATGATCCGGATTTCCTGAGCTGTGGTGGAAACAGATGTATCCCTAATGGGGTCCGTGGTGGAAATGGGGTCATCCGGCTCTCAGCCAAATGGGTCCTTAATGGGTGCTAAAATGGGTACTTTCTGCCAGTGGAAAAAGACCCTTAGTGATGGCCCCCAGACTATGGAATAGTCTCTCTCTTGAGGTGCGTCTATACATGTTTAGGAAGGCAGTGAAGACGCAGCTCTTTACCATGACCTTCTGTTAAATGGGGATACACTTTTCTCTTCCCATTTGAAGATGCTATTGTTTTAATACATACATTTATTGTTTTAATGATGTTTGATTTTAGATGTTGTTACCTGCCTGGAGACCTCTGGATATAGGATGAGATAGATAGATCGATAGGTAGATCGATAGGTAGATCGATAGGTAGATCGATAGGTAGATCGATCGATCGATAGGTAGATCGATCGATCGATCGATCGATCGACCGACCGACCGACAGACAGACAGACAGACAGACAGACAGACAGACAGACAGACAGACAGACAGACAGACAGATAGATAGATAGATAGATAGATAGATAGATACGTAGACAGACAGACAAATATGGTAACATCATGTGTCTGAAGGCCCATAGCTGGGAGACTTATGAGCAGGGCAAGAACAGTGTCTATGCCTTGCTTGTGGGTTTCCACATGGAACTATTTGCCATGATGAGAACAGGCTGCTGGATCAAAATGGGCGCATCTGCACTGACTGTGAAGTCCTTCCAAATAGTTCTCTGTACAAGGAATTCTGGGATCAGTGGGCACAGGACTAGAGCACCTGGTGTCTGTAGGCTAACCCATCACTGACATCTGCTTGCTGCCACCTTCCCCTCATCACATTCATTTTAATTTAATATATACACAAAAGCATCTTTGTTCACCAGCTTCCATATTGTGCCACCTCTCTTCTCTGAATTATGCTTTTCTAGATCATTTTTGCTTGAATCCCCTCTGTGCCCTCTAATCTCTCTCCTTTTCTGCAGTCTTAGATGATGGGTTTCATGGGACTGGAGTAATAGCTTTTGAAAGAAATACTATAAGCTATTGTGCAAATAAAGGATCTAGGTGACTCAAGTCTAAACTATTGCATCCATCAATGAATCATGGCCAGATTCCACCTACCGTTATCCATTTTCATTTATAAAAGGTTTGCTTTACAATAAGTTTGCACTAACATGTAACAGAAGTACAGCAAAATCAGAACAGAAAAAGTAGTACAGAAAAAAGCACATTTACAGGCAATAGACTCTTAGCTAAGGGAGCTGTTCAGCGCTACCATTAGTCTAAATGTTATAATAATTTTCCCACTTACAGCCCTTTATTGCTTTATGGAATAAATTTCTTGAATTTATTTCTTAGCTTCATTGTCCCTTCAGCCTTATTTTCTGTTATCATGTTTTTAACTCTGGTCATTTGCATTTTCACTTTGATGCTGGAAAATAAAAAATAAAAAATATTCTAGATGTTAAGTCCCATGAACCTCGGCCAGTTTCACCAATGAGAAAAAAATATGGAAGGTTTTATTTTTAATTAAATTTATATATTTATATATTATTTATATTTCTATCCCACCCTATACCCAAAGGTCTCAGGGTGGGTAACAACCTTCAAAACCTGCTAAATGCTTTCAGAGTGATTTAAGAATAATATAAAAAACACTATTTTTATTCTTTTTTAAAAAAATGCTTAATAAAATTGTATCCCAACATTTAGGCATGGGTGGGCAGGATTTCTGCCCCTTTCTGCACTGGGCCTTATTTTGGGCCTTATATTTTGGAATAGGGACCTGTAATTTGCATTCTGGTGCAGACTACAGCAGGATCCTTGATGGGAAAAAAAACCAGGCTGCATCCCCATTACAACCTTATTTCGATTTCAAACCGTTTCCAATCCTGACAGTCCCCACGTCAGTTTGGCTTAACACGCTTTCCGCGTGTTAAATTGCCCCAAAGCATTGTAAATGTTAATCCTCATTTCAACAGGTCTCACTCTGGTTTGTGCGCTTGAAACGTTTTACATTTTTTACTGTGGGGACTGTACGGGGTTAAGGGATGAGAATCTGTGTTTATGGTTTTAGCTTGCTTCCAAAGATAGTGATTTCATTGAAAAAAATCCACCCCTCAAAACAGCCACTATAACAATCCACTCCTTAAAGCTACACTGTAGCAATCTACCCACCTTATAACAATGTTGCAAATTTGCGCAATTCTGAAAGTTCTGACCTTTAGAATGGGAAAGGGAGGAAGGAAAGCAGCTGGAGGTTCTGTTTTAAAGGCTGTGGCTGTGAAGGGGGCTTGAGTTGCTACTGCTGCTGCGTGCCCTGAGCAATGAGGAGAGAAGGGGAAAGAATCGTTGGCTGTCCGCTGCCATTTTTCTTCCATCCAGGCAAGCAGCAGCCACCCAGCCACCCAGCCACCCAGCTAGGCTCCCTGAAAGGCTCCCTTATGGGTGGTGCGTTCATGCCAGGAGAATGAGGGCAGGGCAGCCCCGAAAAGCAGCTTTTAAAAAGTAGCCACTTGAGTCCCCCCTTGAGTCACGTAAGAAAGAAAAATTGGCATACAGCTTATGTCTTGATGGTTACAGAGTGAGACAAGGTCTAATGTACATAGCATTCGAAAGCATTATATCGTGAACGGTAATTGACTCCCTTGCATGTCCCCCATGAACACATAATTCCCTGTTCCCTCCCACACCATTTTCCTTTTGTTTCTTGTCTCTTTAGTTTGTAAGCCTAAGGGCAGGGACCTGTCTAAGATTAATATAATATTGTAACCCGCCTTGAGACCTTCGGGTATAGGGCGGGATAGAAATACAAATAAATAAATAAATAATTGAAGTCACCTTGACAGGAACCAGGTGCAGGGCTAGCCGGCCTTATCTTTCTGTTCATACCAAATAGTTAAGACTGAATATATAAGAGAGATAGCTAGACAAGTGCTTTTGCATTAGAAAATACATCCAAACAAAGACTGGACCCCACCCACCACAGCAAGGTTCAACCTCCTTTAGCCCCTCCCCCCACACACACTGAGGAAGAGAAGATGGTGTAACCCAACAGTTCTCAACCTGTGGGTCATGACCCCTTTGGGGGTCAAACTACCCTTTCAGAGGGGTCGCGGCGAGTCTCCTGCTGCCCCTTCCTCCCCCCTCTCAGCTGCCCTTCCCCTGGGGTGAAAAATAGGGTTGTGGTAGAAATTCACACACATTCCTAGTGCAATACCCTCAAACCTTTATCATTTAATACTGAGTTGCTTTGCCAGCACTTGCAATAGTGCAGTGCTTTTGTTTGCTTGTATACATGTATAAAAAGGTTACTCATTTTGTATTGTTTCTACTTCACAGCTGCTGCATCAACATGTCACATTTAAAGAAAAAAATGTTTAGGAAAGAAAAAAAAACCTTGAAACTGATTATGGCTTGTTGAGCAGTTGATACTGGTCCTCTATACTTAACTAAAATATATGGAGCTGCTTCTAAATATAGAGGAGCCCAGTAGCACCAATTAGACGTGGTAGATGTACAAGGGGGGACCTTCGTTCTCTGGTTTGGGATTGTGGGTTCCTCAAAGAAAGAGAACATTTCATTTCATCTGTAAGCCTCTTTTTATTTTCCATTGAAAGCTATCTCCAAATTGGGAAAATGAAATAGGTTTGGAGATCTTCCAGTACAAACTTGAAAACAGTCCTGTGTGTTTGCACACACACACACACACACACACACACGCACGCACGCACGCAAAGTCTGTTTACCTGCAATATTGAATAAGACCTCTCGATCCTTCTGCATTATAATAAGAATATCAGTATCAAATATCCTGAGTGTGCTATAACCAGCATGCAAAATAAAGGATAGATGCATGTGTACTCATGAACTCACATACCAGAACGCAATCACATGAAGACAACCCTCATACACACAGACACTATGTATAGATGCCTAGGTACCAGCTTCCGGTTGGAGAGACAGGTAAGATGCCTCTAAAGGCCATTTGCAGGGATTTGAGAGCAGGTGAAAGTTTTGCCTTTGTCTTTTGCTTGAGGTGCCCAGAAGCAATTGTTGGGTCACTGTGAGATGGGATGCTGGACTACATGGGCTGTGGCCTGATCCAGCAGGGCCTCTCTTATGTTCTTAGATTGGCCCTGGATGCACATGCGCTCTTCAGTTTGGAAAAATTGGGTATAAGGTTGCTGTTGTGGATAGAATTTGCAGATTCAGACTCCTCCATGAAGTCACCTTGGGCTAGTTGCAGCTCTCTAGCCCCACCAACCTCACTGGATGTTCTGTTTTGGGGAGAAGAACAGAAAGCTTTGTCAGCCGCTTTCTGCTTAAATGGGTGAGAAAAATGGAAAAGCCAACTCTCCTCCTCCTCCTCCTCCTCCTGCCCAACATGTGGGCATGTAGGCGGAAGGCATGATAAGCACCATCCCACCCTTTCTCCTTCCCACCCAGGACTTCTAGGCCTCCCCGATTCTTTTACACCAAGGATTTTTATTCCCCCTTAAACCCTGAGGACTCAGGACAGGGTACAAACATTAGAATAAATAAAAGCAAATTGAAACTGGTAGAAACAGTGCGGTATACCAAAGAGGAAGACAAGTCGCTCTTTAGCCAAAGACCTGTGGGAAAAAGTGCATCTTCACCAACCTCCTGAAGGTATAAGTAGAAGGTTTCATCCTTACCTTTAAACTTCCAGCTCATTTTGTAATGGGCTTGTTCAAGTGATGCATGTTAACAGAGACTGTGTTGGCTTCTTTCGGTGAACCAATGAGAGAAGATTGACTTACAAGGCTCTAAATGACTTGGGCCCCAAATATCTAAAGGAATGCCTTCTCCCATATCGACCGGCCCGTGCCTTAAGATCTGGTGGGGAGGCCCTCCTGGCTGTCCCACCACCCTCAGTAGTGAAACGGGTGGGTACCCGGGAGAGGGCCTTCTCAGTAATGGCCCTCAGGCTATGGAATAGTGACCCCCTTGAGGTGTGTCAGGCTCCTTCTCTGTATATGTTTAGGAAGGCGGTAAAGATGCACCTCTTTGCCCTGGCCTTTGGCTAAATATGGTTACACTTTCCCCCCACTTTTAGGTAGTACTGTTTTTTAATATATATTTGTTTTGTTTTAACATGCTGGTTTTTAAATGTTATAGATATTACTGTTTTAAGATATATTGTTTTGTGTAATGCACTGAATTTTGTTACCCGCCCTGAGGCCTACGCGTATAGGGCAGAATAGAAATATAAATAAATAAATATCTTTTGGATGTAACAATAAACTGTAGTTGAAAAAATTAAGCAAAATACCTGATTGCCTTAGGGAGAGAGGGGTGAGCGAGCTTGCTTTTCCAAGGTTTGTGCTATAATGGTGAATATCTGTACCTCAGGGTTGGGCTGCTACATCATGAGAATTTTTAGTAGGTAACAGACTAGGTAACGCCATCGGTGCAAAGATTTATTCTTGGTTAGTGATGAGCTATATAGCAGCTTGGTCCCCACTGGCCAAGCACACACGAAAAGGAAAGAAAGCTATGAAAGAACGTTGAGCACATCAACTCAGTGAAGTACAACAAAGACTAAGGAGAAAAAGGCAAAGAATGTTCATTTGCCAGTGATATTCAAAGAGCAAAGAACAGCAGCTATATGACCCATCTCCAGTCAATAAAGGACATTTGCATTGATGATGTTGCCCTATTCTGGTAATGAAATGTCTGCAGAAGAGAAGTCCACCTCAGAGAACCGCAACGATGCAGTTTCTGAGGTATATCATAATATTAAGTGTGTTTGTTGGGAGAAAATTCAGTTTGGGGCTGGGTATTTTTATATGTATTGCTTTTTGGATGAAACTGTGAAAATTCTGGGGAAACGCTTAACAACTGCATCAAACCAGAGGAGATATGCAATATTCTGAAGCTATGGACTTTCTTTGACAACCTGTCTTGAAGCTTCATATTGCTGCCTCTGCAACTCCCCCTCAGACACTCCCTCCTTGCTCCATCTTTTAATTGCATATTACTGCAGGAGGAAATTAAACCTTGTCTTGGTGCTGTTCCCTCGTAATGTTTGCATTGGGAACCTTAGCTGAACTGCAGCAGAAAGAATTTTAAGCAAGAAAGTTAGTCAAGACTTCCTGCACGGAAAGTCTGACCTTGTTCAGACCGGAAAACCACATAATTGTAAACTGAACTCCACCACTTCAGGAGGTTATTTGGCTGAATGCCCCACTTTTTCCTTAGGGATGCAGCAGTGGTTAAGGGAATGCCTCCTCACATATCGGATTGTGATATGTGAACATTTGTTCACATCTGGAAAGCCTCAGTAAACAGATGAGTTTTCGACAGGCATCTGAAAGATGTTAATAGTAAGTGCCTATGAATATCTGAAGGGAGAACATTCCAGAACATGGGTCTCAGCACAGATGAGGACACTGAGGGTGAAATTAAGTGATCAGTGGTACCTGCAACAGAATCTCCCCAGATGATTTCAGGAGTTGGGGAAGGCATAAGAGCCACTGTACACCCATGTTTTCTCTTGGTAAAGTTCAGCCTTCCCTGCTTGCATTCCTAATGGACCCTGGGAACTGTTATCTCAAGAATGGTACTACGAGAAGGAGCTTGAGAAATGGTGGCGGTGTGGGAAAATCTGCTGGTCACCTGTATGACAGTCTCTCCAAACCTGCATTTCTGCCTTCTGTTATCATCAGTAAATGGAGGAACTTGCTGTGAACAAGCCCTTGCCTTCTTACTGAGTTCCTGGGCCCTGGGTAGTGATTGTGACAGAAGGTGATCAAGCAAGTAGAAGAAAAAGAAGGGTTGGCTTCTCTATCCCGCTTTTCTCACCCATTTAAGGGGACTCAAAGCGGCTCACAAAGCTTTCGATTCTTCTCCCTACAACAGAACACCCTGTGAGGTGGGTGGGGCTGTGAAAGCTCAGAAGAGAGTTGTGACTAGCCCAAGGTCATCTAGCTGGCTTTGTGGAGGAGTGTGGAATCAACCCAGTATTCCCAGATAAGAGTCCGGCTCCCTAACCACTAGACCCTGGGCAGTAGGTTGAGGAAGCTGCCCTTGCTGGAAGTGTTCCTTGCTGTGGTCCTAACCTGCAAGCCTTGTCAGTCCAGACCTAGAGCCAATGGTTCAAACCACAGCAAGGCAGTGCAGAAGATCTCTAACATTATTTCTTGCTGTCCTAGTACATTATCATGCCAGCCTGACAGTTGGCAACTTTGCTTGCTTATCTCATCTCAGTCAGGGTCTTGGGTTTTAGAAATAGTGTGTTTGGTTGTGGGTAATGCTGCTCAAGAGTGATGTTGACAAACTGGAAGAGGTTTCAGAAGATTATTAATGTTCTAGAAAAACCATCTGTAAGCCAGGCAACCCATGGGGGGAAAGAAATGGGCAGGAGATTTTCTGGTAATGTATGAATATTTAAGTACTTTAAACAGGTACTGAAATATTCTTTAAAAAATAGGGGATTAAATATTTAGATATTTTAGCACAGAATGGAAAACACTGTTGCCCAAATCCTTGAAGGGCAATAAAACTCGTTTCACATAATTGGAAGGTGAAATTATTTTTTTTCTTATATATTGTACTGTAATTCACATCCGGAAGTACAGGGTAATTTAACAAACTTTAGAGCTACTAATCATAGTACCACGTTTTATTAACAGTATACATCTTCATTTTTAAAAACTGATTCGAATGATTAGTCTTGCTCATTATAAATAAATATTCAAGCCAGTTTCAAACAATTTTGCTTACAGCTGAATTAGTCATAAATTGGATTAGACTTGGGGAAAACTTCCCAGTTACAATATCCATGTTGATTATTCCACGCAGATTCCATTGGGGTCCCATAAAGCTTGTCCTTCGTTCTTCACTTTCTCTAAGCTGTATTTTTCACACATATGTTTTTTGTGATTACTGGTCAATAAACTAGGGATGTGCATGATTGGGGTTTTTGGCATTTGATTAGTAACAAATAGAACGTTAGAAAATCAGTATTTGTTCAAATAGATCCCCTTAGCATTGGTAGGATTCTGTTTGATACAAACATATTTGTATGAATTCGTATGAGTATCTGATGCGAATGAATATGTATCCAATACGAATTAATATGTATCAGTCCGTGTTTTCTTTTGGTAGAAAGGAAGACTAAATAAGTGTGGTCGTTCTTCAGCTACTGTAGTGATGATGCCCTTCTATCATATTTGACAAGTTCATATGTGTCGGTTCCAATAAGACTTTGCACACAACTTGCTTTTCTGGGGTTTTGATTCCAGCAGCATAAATCCCACATCCGCCAGATCCACCAACTTTCTGAAATCCCTTGTCTTGGTGAAGATTCTCCCAGAAATGCTGTAGTAGGACTCTTAACTCTATCTCTGATGATCTGGAACAATGCATCAGTCTTATGTACTTGGAACCCTCCAAGGTTCTGTGAAACCCAATCTGGACTTAGTGCTCTTTTGCATGTAACAGAATTTTTTAAAAAATTCTTGCTGTTCTGAATATCTTGCTGTTGCTCAGGCTATCCATTGCAAGACGGTGTCTGTAATTCAGTGTACTGTACTTGAAATGTAGGCAAGCAATGAAAAACTCAAATCCATTTTTATTATTTCAGATTAGGATGTAGAACTGTGCTTCATGTGCCTTTCATATTCTTCTAGATTATGAAAAATCTCCCCCCCCCCCCCGATGAGTGTGAAGCACCTTCACATATTCAGAAGAGCAGTGAAAGCGCTGGCCTTTGGCTAAATGAGGTCTTCAAGCAGAGGCTGGACATACATCTGGGATGATTTAGGACCTCCTGCATTGAGCAGGGGGTTGGCCTTGGTGACCCCTAGAAGTCCCTTTCAACTCTATGGTTCTATGAACAATATCCCCTCTCAGCTGGCTTATATATATATATATAGACCTACCCTTCTTCTATTACAGGTTATCACAGTCTTACTTTATGATGAACCACAGTGGGCCTCCTTCCACAGAACACATCTCACTAGCTTCAGATGTACCTCCAGAGGATCTAGATAAATTCATTGTTTTGCCTTTTGCAAAAGTTGGTGTGAAGGAGGAGGGGAAATTAAACACATAAAGGACCATGCAACAACAATAAATTAGAGACTGGCTTAGTAGGATCTTACAGGCTAACGAACCAACAGTCCGTCTATCCAGCACATGTTCTCACAGCAATCAGATAACTGCGCATGAAACCTATATGCAGGCTCATGTATTTAATAACACTCTCCTTAACTGTGGTTTCCCCAAGAGCAGGTCTTCATAAAAACATTACTTCTAATACTGGAAGTAACCATCCAGTCGACAAACTATGGATAGATATATCCTCCATGAACGTATCCATTCCTTTTTAAAAGCCATACAACTGAACGACATTGGTGCATTCTGTGGTAGGCAATTCCATAGTGTGAAGAAGTAGTTCTTCCAAAACTTTGTGTTTTGCAGCAGTAGGATTTCCAGAGCTAATAATTTTCACTCAATCTTAGACCTTTTTGTGGATACTGTGCAAGTATTTAAACACCCATGCTGAAATTAAACACAGATGTAGTTGCCTCCTTTTAACATGTCCTTTTATGTTGACATTGAACCTCTGAGTAGCAGAGTGGCTTATATCAGCAAAAAAGGGAAAATCCTATTACCTTTTACTGTCTGTTCATTGATTAATTATTCAGGAAAGTAAATATATAATACTAGATTTAAATTAAACTTTAATTAAAGATTTTATCTGAAAACCTGCTTCTTCAGGGCCCTCTGATGTTGTGTGGGTTCCTTTTATATATTTTAAAAATCCCTTAAAGAAGAGATTTAAAGTTTAAATGTTTTAACTCCACTGCAGCTATTAGAAATTCTTTCCAGGATTTGCTTTGAAATAGGAAGAAAAAATTGGATGCACATACAAGCCTCCCTCTAACTCCTATCTTGAGCCTGAGAAGGATACTTCAATAAATGGATTTACATCCTTTCTTGGTGGCACAAACTTATGTGTGAACAGGACTAGATGGGCCACAGGTTCAGTCCAGAAGGGTACTTTTTATATTCTGTGTTAGCAGTTTTCACTGGTAATTATCCTCGCTTTTATAAACACTTACGATGATGCAAACTTAGTGAAGCTACATCTATAAGTCTGTAGTTTGTTCCTGAATGGAAGCTGACCTGGCAGTCTCTGTGTACAGACATAATTTGCGTGGATTCAAACTGGGCAATTTTGGCATTGCACATTTGCCAAATTGCAACCAACTTTGATTTGTAGCCCTGGGGTTTCAGTATTTTGAGTTTTAGTCTCCTGAGCTGCCTTGTTCCAACCATCTGGTCCCCTTGAGACTCCTCTAGTGGACAGGAATAAATAAATAAGAAAATTGGGGAAGAGCGAAAATAATCAAGACTGCTACCTCTGCTGTCCTGGCTGTAGTGGGAAGTGTCGCAGTACTGCTGTAGCCACCATCACGTCCTTGTTTCCCAGCAATAGCAGAAAATGAGGTATTGTGGCTACATTGGGACAGTCAAACCTGGGAAGCGGTAGGAAAAAGGACGATGATTTCTAGCCATGTACTCAGTTGCTGCCACTGTTGCCACGAGGCTTCAGACCTCTTCTCTGCATTTGTCCAAAGCTCCCCTCCCGTCTCCCCTCCCTCTCTTTCTTCCTTTTCGCCTCTCCACTGTGCCCCGGGCAACAGCAGTTCCCACCGTAAGAAGAGGCAGAACCACGACTTCCAACAGAGCATCTTTGGATCTAAGGTGCCACTCTTCAGCTGTGCCATGGGAGGACCACAGCATTATCCTACTCCATGTTCTTATTAACTTAAGTCTGATCCCTAGTGACTCGTTGAAGGAATGCTCACAATCCGCATCACTCTCTCCTGCCTTTCCTCCCACCCTGGCAGGACAACATTGTCTAACGAAATGACTGATAGATTCTAAGACCAGGGGCCTTTTCACACTTACCATTCCTGGTTGCCCTCATGAAGCAGGACACTCCATCTGCATACTGTGCTGCTGGCTCTGTTCCAGAATGGCACAGCGTGTGCAGGAACGTCCCTGATCCTCCAAAGCTCAGTTTGACTGAGAACATCTGGTATGCTCCCAATCAGCAACATTCACACCCAGGTGCAAAGCTGGGAGGAGGCAGGGTGGCTGTGGTTATGGAAAAGCGCACAATTGCTACGGCAACAGCCAGGTGTGTGGCAGAAGTTGCCATGGTCCTTGCTATGGTGATTTGGACAGTCCAGAACAGACTGTCCACATCTCAAGTGGCCATGGGTAAGCTGAGGTCAATGCCAGCTTGAACTTAACTTCAGTGGGATGGTATTTTATTCATGCATCTCCAAGTTGTATTAATGTACTCTTTGCTGTTTTGGGGATCCTTGGACCAAAAAGTAGAATCGAAAATGAGTGCAATGCAGCATTGCTTCAAAACATATATCCAAGCCAGTCTTCAGTCATGGTGACAAGCCTTCAGTTCGGGCCAGTAGCCAACCATTGCACTTCATTCCTCTCATCCTTCACAGCCCTCAAACATAGTAAGGCCCTTTCCGCACTAGGCCTTATTCTGGAATGTATCTCAGGATAGGGGTCTGTTGTCCACATGTTTATGCAGGCTATGGTAGGCCTTACCTGGGGCCTACCATAGTCTGCACTAGGACACGGACAACAGGCCCCTATCCTGGGATATATTCAAAACTAAGGCCAAGTGCGGAAAGGCCCTAAGAGATCAGTGCCTCACTGTGTTCCAAGATCTGAAGTAGTAGTGAGAAATTATCCTAGACTTTTTCTTTTTCTTTTTATGCCTCCAAAAACTACTATAAAAAGAGGAGCCAGCTTGATGCAGACCCTCTTTCTCTACTTTTCCACAGTTTTTGCTCATGTTCTCACTCATTTTAACCTTGTAAGTATGCCTGAAAGGTATGTTTTAATGTTGAGCCGAATGTTGCGTAAGGAAGTCATTTATGGGTTTTCCCCCCACTAATACTAAGTACCCATTAAGTACCTATTAGGGACCCATTAGGCTGGGAGCAGGAAGAACCTATTTCCACTGCAGACGCCATTAGAGGCACATTAGAGCTGGATTGAATGGGTCCTTAGGGATCAATAATCTGGATTTCCTGTAGACTCCATTAAAGGGGTCTACAATGGGGTCTTCAGGCATCAAATCTGGATTATATGGAGCGCGTTTTTACCACAATCGGGCGATGGGGTCTAGGGGGGGGGGGGGGCTCCTGTGCACAATCTCCAAAGCCAGCTCCAAAGTTGGTTCTGAAGCTGGCTCTGAAGAATAGCACAGGCTCCAAAGAGGACCCTACGAGAGAGCAATGCCAATCCTACGGACCTTTGCCAAAGGCTCTGGAGAATCTTTGAAGTTTGCGGCAGATCACTCCGGAGATTGTACGGAGCATCTATGGAGATTGCACCACCTATCACCCAAAAAACCTGGGGTGATGGGCAGGCCCCATGTGGGTCAGTGCGGATTCACCACATGGGTGTTCCTGCGTTTCCATTGCGGGCAGGCTAGCACCCATTGCTGTTGGGTGCTGCACTGCCCATGGGGACGCATCAGGTACCTCCCTTAATCCAGATCTACTTCTTAATCTGCTAGATCTGAAGAACCCATTCCTTAGATCCGGATCATCTTAGATCTGGATTAAGAGAGGTCAGTGGAAAAACAACCCTTGTTCACTTCCTCTTGCAGTGCTCCATGGTAGGGATTCTATTTGAGTCAATTTGAATAATCAAAAGTTCAATTTGATTCGAATTTAAAATCAAATTAAGCAAATTCAAATGTATTTGTTTGAATTTTTGATTCAAATTTGCACTTACGAATGTCAACAAGATGTGTAAATGCCCATATGCATCTTCCAGACATCTGTACGCATGCATGTGCATCCCATAGTTATCCCACGCGTGACCTGTTTTCAACATGTACGGATCCGTACAAATGTGTACGGATGTGGTAAAGGTGCGGATTTTGAACTACGCATCATGTACTAACCTGTACACATCCGAAGGTCTGAATAATTCGAATGAATAGTCCTGAAATTTGAAATTCGATTCAAATGTTTAAATTCAGATTTCGAGACTTCTATTCAAATTCGAATGTTGAAATCCGGCACATTCAATCGAATATTGAATGTCTATGAATATTTGTGCACATCTCTACTCCATGGCACCCCAGTGCTGGTCTAGAGGAGGGTGTTTCTGTCCAGAACGTTTTTGCTAGTTTTTCCCCTGCAGAGCCTAGCGGAGAGCTTATAGGGCTTTGTTTCTTCCACATCAACCTTATCAACTCCTCAGCAGAACTTCATGGTGCAAATAGGCATATTTCTCGACTGAGTTTAATTGCCAGACTGGTGGTTAAGACCCAGGCTTTGCTTTTCTGTTTATTTTTAAAGAGATAGGGGGATGCGGGATCTTGATCAGGGCACCTTTGCTCAAAATCTTATGAACGATGGAAATCACAAGATACAAATAGATTACAGTAACAAGTTTGGTCTAGTGGTTAGGGAGCTGGACTCTTGTCTGGGAATACAGGGTTTGATTCCACACTCCTCCATGAAGCCAGCTAGGTGACCTTGGACTAGTCATAGCTCTCTTCTGAGCTCTCACAGCCCCACCTACCTCACAGGGTGTTCTGTTGTGGGGAGAAGAATCGAAGCTTTGTCAGGCACTTTGAGTCCTCTTAAATGTGTGAGGAACCAGGGTAGAAAAGCCAACTCTTCTTCTTCTTCTGAGGGCTGAAAGCTAAAAACTGTTCAGTTGTACTTGCCAGAGGACTTCTAGAGAGAATCTTAATATTTCATAGCAACGATGTGTTTTCTTCTTCTTAATCTCCTATTAAATTACTTGTTAGGTGGCAGTTAGGGTAAATAAATTATCCACAACAATCAGCATGACTTTTTTGACTACTCTAATGTATTATTCAGCTCGTGAAAGAGCTGGCTAGCAGTGAGACAGTTTATTTTTTAATCTCTTGTTTTTTGTTCCTTTTTAATTACTGTTAATAGGAAGAGATGTAAAGATTTTTGGTTATGAAATGATCATGTAAGAAGCCTAAAAGATAAATGATCATAATTATAGTTCCTGATGGAGGTGTTTTTCGCAGTCATTTTGCCCCCACATTTGCAGCACTTACGGAATAAATGTATAGTACTTAATATTTAAATGCTGCGGAGACTGAATTAATGTATGCAGTTTGAAGGACAGCTAACAAAATGCTATCATCTTGAAAAGAACAAGACTTTTTCCTTTTAAAAATACATCGGAAGACTGTTCTTGCCTGTGTAACAGTTTTGCTGTGGATTTTGAAACTGCATGCTCTCTTGAAAAACTTGTTTTGTAGTGATTTTTAATAGTTGCAACCCACTCAGGTCAGCTGAAGAGAGGATCTGAGCAGCACAGGTTGTTAGGCACAGAACATAAGAGAACAGAAGAACATAAAGAGGAGCTCTGCTGGATTAAGCCACAGCCCATCTAGTCCAGCATCCTGTGAGTCAGTTTGGTCTAGCGGTTAGGGAGCCAGACTCTTTACCTGGGAATACTGGGTTCGATTCTACCCTCCCCCGTGAAGCCAGCTGGGTGACCTTGGCCTAGTCACAGCTCTCTTCTGAGCTCTCACAGCCCCACCTACCTCACAGGGTGTTCTGTTGTGGGGAGAATAGAAAAGCTTTGTCAGCCGCTTTGAGTCCCCTTAAATGGGTGAGAATAGTGGGGTAGAAAAACCAACACTTCTTCTTCTGGGCATTCTCAAGCAGAGGACAAAGGTAAACCCTTCACCTGCTCTCAGTTACGTGTGAAAGGCCTTTAGAGACATCCTTCCTGTCTCTCCAACCTGCTGATGGTACCTGGGAATCTATTCTAGTAGCTACTGATACACCTGTCATCTTTCTTAAAGCTATTTAGGCTCATCATCTCTTCTAGTAGTAAATTTCATAGACCGATGACCCTCTGGGTGAAAAAATACCCTTCCCCTTCTCGATCCTAACTCCCCAGCACAGTAGCTCCATAGAGTGCCCCCTGGCTCTAGTGATGTGCAATAATGAGAAGAATTTTTCTTTCTCCATCTTTTCCACACAGCTTTTGTTCTTATGCTGCACTCATAACCCATTCTATGCTCCATTCCCTCCAAATGGGGAACATACTAGGAACATAAGAACATAAGAGAAGCCTTGCTGGATCAGGCCACAGCCCATCTAGTCCAGCATCTTGTCGCACACAGTGGCCCACCAAATGCTCATGGGCATCTCAAGCAGAGACAAGGACAAACCTTCTCCTGCTCTCGAGTCCCAGCAGATGGCCTTAGAAGCGCCCCAGTTCCTCTCCTCGCTAGGAGAGGTGGGGTCTCCCTTATCCCACACACTGTGTTGAAGTAAAGCCCCTAGATCTTTTCTAATGCCACACTAGGAGCATTTGTGGAATTTTCCCCAAACAGCAGGAGCTAACTATGTTAAGATTCAACTTGCATAGATGTGTGTGATAATGGCTGATTGAGTGACGATTCTGCCATGCTTGCATCCTGTAATTTTCCTATGGACTGAAAGGCCTTGGTCACACCTATATGAGACAGGACGTCCTACTCATAATTCAAACTGAGGTGTACCAGTTCTGTTCACAACTGGATCGTTATAGGTTGTCCTCAGGCAGTCCTTTCTTTAGGCTGCATCACTCACACCTTTCTCTGTGATCAACCTGAGCCTCATCCATGGGACTCTTGGCTCTCTACCCCATCTCCTTTCTTATTGGATGCTGTTGTGTCCCTCAAGTGAGGCAAGGGTGTGTTTGTGGGGTTTTTTAAAGCCTGCTCCTCCACCTTCACACACCCCTTCCTTTTTTATGAGCTTTTCTTCTCTGTGTGATTAATTTTTTAAAAAATAATAATAAAAATACATTTGCGGAAAAATGCTAGATCGAAAGAGGAAGCGTACACATAAACTGAGGAGAGAAGGGGAGGTGTCTCACAAAGTCTGCACTAGACTTTCCCCTAGACATTGGCCAAAAGGAAAAACTGGAGCCCACCCACCACAGCACAGTTCAGCCTCCTTTAGCTCATCCCCTCTCTCACACTAAGGAAGCTGGCATGCCAGGATGGGCTGAGCCCTGTGGAAAAGAGGACACCAGTTAAAACGGTCTAACGGGGTATGCCAGCTTGGGAAATGAATTAAATAAAAATGTGATTAACGCGACCAGAAAACGAACTGAGGTCGTCTTAAACTAAAGGTGTGGCCACCAGGTACAAGGTGATGCCTTAAACCTGGTGGGAATGCAATAACCTTCAGCAGCGGCAAAGCTTTATGCCTCTGTTATTTGAAGCCTGCTTGTTAACTGATGGGAGGGAGGCCAGAAGGCACTGTGAAAATGGAAGTGATGTTGTGTGTTAGTGATAGCACATAACAAAGACTGTAAAAAGGACAGCTTCTTTATATAGTACTTGTCGTTCTGCAATAATAACGTTCCTCAGTTTATCTTACTAGTAAATTAGATTGAGAATGAGTATCTACAATCATAGCCTTTAGAAACTAGAATTCCCTGGCCCAGCTGGCTTTTAATGTACTTTTAACAAATCATCATCATTATTACCATTATCATTATTACCTTTGCTTCTTCTGTAAAACTCTCAGATGTTTCTAATGTGAAGCAGCGCAGAAATGTTTGAAATATATAAATAATTACTGCACTCTGTGCAGAATTTTGCACTCCATCTGCTTTCTTTGCTTGGAGCTTTTTCCACCTTAGCTATGCTTCTGCTTGAAAGCAGTGGAATAGCAGGTAGGGAGGTGCGTGAATATTCATCAGGTTTACAATTCGTATGAATTTGAACATTCATGGGTGAATTGAAACCCTTTTGCCCACCAACTGAATGTATCTGTCCTTTGTCAAAACTTCTTAACTGGTAGTCTCCCAGTTTAGTTCCACACTCTTCCATGAAGCTAGTTGGGTGATCTTGTGGGGAGAAGAACAGACAGTTTGTCAGCTGCTTTCAGACCCCTTAAGGGTGAGAAAAGCAGGATATAAAAGCCTCCTCCTCCTCCTCCTCTTCTTCTATGCCTTTCTCTAAGGGAAGAAGTTTGGACTAGTGGTTAAGGAACCAGACTCTTATCTGGGAGCACCGGGTTTGATTCCGCCCTCCCCCATGAAGCCAGCTGGGTGACCTTGGGCTAGTCACAGCTCTCTCTTTCTGAGCTCTACCTCACAGGGTGTTCTGTTGTGGGGAGAAGAACAGAAGGTTTGTCAGCTGCTTTGAGTCCCCTTAAGTGGGGTAGAAAAGCCAACTCTTCTTCTTCTTCCGAATATTAACATTTTTAATGGAAAGCTAATAGTAAGCTTTACAAATGTCAACACAGCCCCACCTACCCCACAGGGTGTCTGTTGTGGGGAGAAAAATAGAAAAGCTTTGTCAGCCGCTTTGAGTCCCCTTAAATGGGTGAGAAAAGCAGGGTAGAAAAGCCAACTACTCTCCTTCTTCTCCTTCTCCTTCTCCTTCTCCTTCTCCTTCTCCTTCTTCTTCTGTCCCATGATTCACTCTAGGTGCACAGGGATGGGTAAAACAAATATCATTAATGTGCCAATTACAAAAGGGCAGTTCTGACATCACCGTTTATTTATTCATTTATTCTCCTGCCTTTATCTTTGCTTGACGCTTGATCCTTTTGCCGTTACATTTGTTGTTACTGTAATCTATTTATAGTCTTGTTACTTAAATCTGCTTATCTCAGTAAATATGTTTTCAGTAGATAACATTTTATCATAATTGGCCTGATTTCCCTTCCGTGAGTAGCAACTGACCGCTGCATGTCTGTTAAACCTGACCTCTAGTCCTTAAAGTTCCTATTCATGAGAATGTCTAGCACCTGTGTTTAGAGGACTTCTTGTAACAACTAGGGGTGTGCGCAAATGCAGTTTTTGGAATTTGACTTGAACATCTGAATATTCAACTTGATTCAAATCTTTACAATTCGAATGTATTCACATTCGATTTGAATCTAACACCTTTGAATCTATTCATACAAATTTTCAATTTGTGTTTGAAGATACAAATGTTGACAACATTCAAATGTGTCCATACACATCTCTACGCATCCATATCCATTCCTGTTTTCATTCTGTATTTATCCGTAGAAATGTGTAGACAAATAAGGTATAGAAATGTCTATACGGATCCGTACACATACAAATGTCCGAATACTTCATACAAATGATTCAGAAGATTCAAAAATTCATTTGAATGTTAAATTTGAATGTATAGACATTCGATTCGAATTTGAATGTCCAAACTCGATTAGATTCGATTGAATTTTGAATGTTTTGAATGTGCCCATCCTTAGTAACAACGCAAAGATGTCTGGTGTAGCTTACCTCTTGGTAAACTGGAGAGGTGGGAATATCCTGGTATCAGAATGATAACAATGTTCATGCCATAGCCACCGCTAGGAAGGGAAGTCTATAAATGCTGCACAACAACAACAACAACAAAAAGGCCTTTCTTCTGAGTGCTACAGCTGAAATGGCAAAGATCTGCAATTAGTTTGGTATCATGAACAAATATCGTTTAAAAACATCTTTGTGTTGCCGTTAAAGATAAATACATATGTATTTTTAAACAACAAACAGACTGTCATTGCATTTCAGCTGCTTAGAAAAATTAACCTAAGTCAACCATTTTCTCATTTTTAAAATCAGCAGAGATTTTAATTTCACATAACTAATGAATAATCCTCCTTGATTGTAGTTGTATGTGAAGACTTGAAAGAAGTCTATTATAGCCGAGAATTTATGTTTAATGATTCCACCCACCACATCCACTTAACTAGCAGTATAATAAATGTGCAGCTATCTCCATTGCTTCAGCTTTCCAGATTTTCAGTAAGTCGAGTCCTGGCCCTTGATATGCTGGCTTATTTCAGCTTCTGCTTTAATGTGTCTTAATGCTGTAAAGTATTAATCACAAAGGCTAAAAGACTGTGAAGTATCTCATTCTGCATTGGTGCATTAGAGTTGGTGGGCAGATCTATCTCATGAGCAGAAGAGAACCCCCAAGGCATTTTAGTGGTTCAGTACTTTTGGTTTGAATGGAAAAGCATCTAAGTAGAGACGTTTATGAATAGGTTTTTTGGTATTCGATTCGTAATGAATTTAATGTTAGAAAATTCATATTTGTTCAAAGAGATCCCCTTCGAATGTGGTAGGATTCTATTCAGTATGAATTCGTATGAATATCTGATATGAATGCACACGTAACCTGGATACGTATCCTATATAAACACATAAATATTGGATACATATTCTATACCAACACATACATATTGGATACCTATCGATATGTGTCTGATATGTATCCCAAGTTTAACGAAAAAATTAATTTGAGATGCTCATATAATTTTGAGAGTCATAAGAACATAAGAAGCGCCCTTCAGGATCAGACCCAAAGCCCATCAGTTCCAGTAGTCTTTTCTCATTGTGGGCAACCAAATGCACAAAGAATTCTGCCATTTGGCCATGAACTCACAATTAGCTCAGTTTGCAGTCTCCAACAGCAAACCACCTCCTTCTGCTATTGGACTAATAGCCGTTAATAGCCCTGACTTCCATGAACAAGTCCAAATCTTTTTTCAAGCCATATAAGCTTCTAGGCAACATGATATCTCGTGATAGTGGATTCCATTGTTTAACTGTGCGTACTAAAATCAAAATCGCTTTATCTCTCTGAATTCATTCGGTATTCAGTACTGTGTGACCTCTGGTTCTAGAATTTGGGGGAAGGAAGAACTTTTCCATCCACTTTGGTCACACCATGCGTCATTTTAGGCCCTACCTTCGTGTTCCAGTTTGGTCTTGGGGTTAGGGTGCCGGACTCGTATCTCGCAGTCACCGGGTTTGATTCCGCACTCCTCCGTGAAGCCAGCTGGGTGACCTTGGACTAATCACAGCCATCTTTGTGAGCTATCACAGCCCTACTAACCTGTTGTAGGGCGAAAAATAGAAACCTTTGTCAGCTGCTCTGAGTCCCCTTAAATGGGTATGAAAAGTGGGATACAAAAGACAACTCCTCCTCCTTCTCTTTTTCATGTCTCCTATCTAGACTAACAATCTGCAGATACTGCAATTTATCTCCACAGGGAACCTCCTCCATTCCCTTGATCAGTCTGGGCATAATCTTCCACCCACCCAGCGGTAATTCAGAATATGGTCTAGTTTAGAAAGGGTTTGGTTTGTGACCACCTTTCTTGGACCAGTTTCTTCCATGCCCAACAGTATGTTTATATTTATCCAGGTTTCTATACCACCCTATTACCTGGGAAACAAGAATAACAAAAGAAAAATAAAACATAAAAGTACATAAAAAACAAATACAAAAATATAAACAGGTACAGGACTCCTGAGCCCGTCTTTAACTCATGCTTCACTGAAGTCCCAGGGCAGTGAATGAGTAAGATAGGACTTAACAAAATCTATTTTTAAAAGAAAAAAAAAATAAGGCGAAAAAAATCTGCCAATATTACAGGAAGGAGGAACTTTGTCAGCACATCTACTTGACTTTTAAAGTTTGTGGTTAGGCAAACCCATCCTGTTATTCTAGCTCTAGCTGAAGAAGAAGAAGAGTTCGCTTTTCTACCCCGCTTTTCTCACCCATTTAAGGGGACTCAGAGCATCTGACAAAGCTTCTGTTCTCCCCACACCAGACACTCTCTGGGGTAGGTGGCCCTGTGAGAGCTTGGAAAGAGAACTGTGACTAGCCCAAGGTCACCCAGCTGGCTTCATGGAGGAGGGCGGAATCAAACCCGGTGTTCGCAGATAAGAGTCCAGCTCCTTAACCAACAACCTGAAACTGTTTGCCCCTTGATAGGTACTGTAAATGCAGTATGCAGTGGAGCTTAGAAACAAAATGGCGCCAGGCTGGCCTTTTCACTGTTACTGATAATATGTCACTGTGGGACAGTTCCTATGCACAGTCTTGGCTTGCTAACCAATGCATGCCAAGACCCCAAACTGTGCTCAGACTTGTTTTTTTGGGTACCAACTTTGGTCCTGGTCTAGCATGGTTTGTGGGGATTTGGTCCACAGAAACTGGACCAAATAGAAAACTCATGAGGACACTCCATACCGAGCCCAGTTTCAGTACCGGACCAAATGTGCATGGGGACGCATCCTAAGTCTTTTGCGTCCTGCAAGATCCCACCTCAGAGACTGCCCCCTTCCTTTTACCTTCCTCACCCTCCTCCTGAATTGCGTTAGTTCATATTTCAGATTCTCACTGTTCCTAATATCAACTGTTTTGTCCCACATTGTGTAGTCAGTTGTCGCCCTTCTAAATAATCACTAATAAAACAAAAATCCAATGCCAGGAGAATAAAAGAAAGATTTAGTCATTTCCATATCTTTTCATAATGCAGCACTGAAATCTGTCAAGAGCACATGCCATGTGGAAATAACATGGATGTGGAAATACTCCTGTTGAATTTAACATTTAATTATATTGTTTGAAGCTTTGATGCAATTCTTTGGCATCATGAGACAGTTTCAGTCAACAGTCAACAAGTAGTTTGGTCTAGTGGTTAGGGAGCCAGCTAGACTCTTATCCGGGAATAACAGATTTGAAGCCAGCTGGGTGACCTTGGGCAAGTCACAGCTCTCTTTCTGAGGTCTCACAGCTCCACCTACCTCACAGGGAGTCTGATGTGGAGAGAAGAACAGAAGCTTTGTCAGCCGCTTTGAGTTCCCTTGAATGGATGAGAAAAGCTGGGTACAAAAGCCAACTCTCCTCCTCCTCCTCCTCCTCCTCCTCCTCCTCCTCCTCCTCCTCCTACTCCTACTCCTACTCCTACTCCTACTCCTACTCCTACTACAGATTTTCCCCTCTGTTTTCAGACTAAACAAAATGTGGTATACAATAATTTTCCTTCTTAAAGCATTATGTATGATAATCAGCCATTAATCACTGTGCGAACGTGTGAGAAAATGGCTTTATATTCGTAAACTTCTAATGAAGGAAGTGTGATTAAACATCCACATTTGTTTATGTTAAGATGAAACCTGTCTCATTTGGTGTCTCAGGCAGTATTGGGTTATGAATTGTCAGGGAACATTTCAAAGGACCAGAGGAGAGACAGCTCAGCAGCAAAAAAAAGATGATTTGTCGGTTTGAGTAGGTTTTAAATCCAGTATGAATACTGTGAAAGAAAGAATGGTGGATAAAGGAACAGAATGTCTCGGGTGTTAGGAGCCCTTCACAGGAGAGACGTCAGGACTGAAGTATGAAATAAAGCAGTGTGAGAAGGCAGAAACTGACAGAAGGGCAGATAATTTTAAGTTTTACATTGTGATGTTTTCTCTCCTATGCTTCCTTTGTGAGGCAAGGCACACTGGTGACCAGTGTTGGAAGCTCGTTTTTGAGCTTCAAAGAGATTGTGTGGACTTTGTGAGCCAGTTTGGTCAGTGGTTAGGGAGCTGGATTCTTATCTGGGAGTTCTGGGTTCGATTCTACCCTCCCCCATGAAGCCAGCTGGGTGCCCTTGGGCTAGTCACAGCTCTCTTCTGAGCTGTCACAGCCCCACCTGCCTCACAGCGTGTTCTGTTGTGGGTAGAAGAATAGAAAGCTTTGTCAGCCGCTTTGAGTCCCCTTAAATGGGTAAGAAAAGTGAGGTAGAAAAGCCAACTCTTCTTCTTCTTCTTCTTCTTCTTCTTCGGATGCTCGTGAACCAGCTTCCAGTTACATTCAGCTGCCACTTGTAGGGTGATATATAAGAAGTAGGAAATGCCTATGAATAATGTCGCTTACCACATAAAATTACCAAGTGAAGAGTCTGAGATGTCTTGTGTAGCTTTTAAGAATTGCTTATGTTGGCTAGATTATTATTTTTTTTGTCATTGTTGTGTGCTAGTCTGGCCATAGTGAAGGAAGTAATAAAACAGTCATCTGGGATAGATGTCAGATTTCATCACATTTATTCAAATGGAACAGCAGGTTATCCGGCAGCAGCCTTCCCATGCAATAAGTTTTAGAAAACTGCTTCATCGTTTTAAGAACATGAGTGGAGCCAGGCTGGATCAGACTGTAGCCCATCTAATCAAGCATCCTGTATCCCACAGTGCCCCACCAGTTGCTTCTAGACACCTCAGGCAGAAGACAAAGGCAAAACCTTCACCTGTTCCCTGCAAATGGCCTTTAGGGACATCATGCCTGTCTCTCCAGCCTGGGCGCATCCATTCCGGTGGTCATTTTAAGAAATTTTATGGGCCAGCTGGAATGCACATATCACTACTTGTCTCCTCTCTTATATTTTAGTGTTTTGAATATAAACTGCATAGAAGCATTGGTTTCCATTCAATAGGAATATCTCTGTATATTATTCACTTTGGAATGCCCAGTTCTGTGTCTTCTTCTAGAAGTCCTTAATTGTGTGAATGTGTCTTGCAGTGCATTCTGACGATATTCATGCAACCAAAAGTGCTGACTTGTCGTAGCAAAACAATTTTACTTTTTCAATATAGAACTAAAAAACTGGCAGGCAAAACCTGAATAGCAACACGGAGATCTGAGGTGACCTCAGGACAGCTTAATGTTACTTGACTGGGTAGTGATAGAGACGAAATCAAAAAAGGAATCTCTTCATGCTGCTCAAATTTCCTTGGAGAAAAAGTGGATCGGAATGTAGTAGCGATATGTGCATTATTGTGATGTATTTATCTCGTCTTATGAAATAGCTTGGGTTCATGTTCAATTAGAGGGAGCCAAAATGATTTCATAATTGCTGTTCACCTACAGGGAAAACGGTATAATCTTCCCAATGGAGTTACTTGAATTATAGAGTAAAAAACTATTGAAGTTGAGATTTTTTAATTTTATTTTTGTTTTATGGAGGGGGAAAAAGACAAGAAGATGGAAGTCTTAGTTATTAAATAACACTTGTCAAAGTACTTGCACAAAGGTACTTATATTCAATATATGTAGATCTGTGACTGAATATTGGAGCTAAAGTATGGAACTTGATGAATTACTGAATACAGTGGTCCTCTTTATCTTCCAGATGAAAAAAAATATTTTGAATTATAGCCTCTCCTTCATGTAATAGTCTCTTGGCATAGTCACACCTTCACTTTAATCCTTCAGTCTGTCTTTGGCCTCCATTGCTCACACGTTTTAGTCCAATCCATTTCATTTGTGGACTCGCCTCCCTTCAGTTGGACTTTTCTGAGTCCTGATTTTTTAATGTCTCAAGACGTTATAGCGTGTTAATTCATTTTCACTTTTTGAGTATGGTTGGGAAAGAAGACTAAAGGGGGCTGAATCATACTATAGTGGGTGGATACTATATGAATTTGCCTTCTCTTTCATCCAGCGGATGGTGACACTTGCTGTTGAGTGACAGAACTTTTATCCTATCAGAGCACAGGGGGTGTTGTGAGAATGGAGAGGGGTGGAGATGTAAAAAAGTCTTGTAAAGGAGCCTTCCCTGGAAGCAGATGTGCAAAAGGGCTCCAAGGTTGTGTTCACATCCAAGCTTTAATCCAGCTTCAGTCCACCCATCAGCAAAATGACCAGCCGTTTTCTTTGAACACTATCTGTCCCAAAGCTGATTTTTTTTTTGTTTGATAATGCCAAAGGAAAATGGTCTCACTTGGCTGAGGTGTTCTCTTGCTCCAAAAGTGGAGTGAAGCTGGATTAAAACCTGGGTCTGAATGCAGCCTAGGTGATTTCCTTTTGCCATACCACTGTTGTTCCAAGCCTTCTGTTGCTATTAGGGCCAGGACACCCCCCACCATTAACTAATCCCTTTTGATAACAGATATTCAGAACTGAAAAGTGCTTGAATTACATAGTGTTATCGTTGATTTCATTTCTTAGTTTTTGGTGAAAGTAAAACTTGAACACTGGGAAACTTGTACACCCTCTCTCTCTCTCTCTCTCTCTCTCTCTCTCTCTCACACACACACACACACACACACACACGTTTTGCACATTTCTGTGTTAAGTCCTGGATTCACTTCCTTGTGCTTATTTTCCTTTGACCCATATTCTGCTATTAAAGGAAGTAGCTGCTAGTAGCGCAGCACACATTATCATGTGCCGTTGCTACTGAGTCCAGTTCTAAATATTAATGTTAACTTACAAGGTTGTAAACAGCTTGGGACTCAAATATCTAAAATAGCACCTCCTCCCTTATAGATCTGCTAGTGAGGCCCTCTTAGAGGTATCAGCCCCTTCAGCAATTAGGGAAAGGCACGAGAGGGGTTTGTCGGTTGTAGCCCTCATGGTTATGCACCTCTTCGCCCTGGCCTTCAGCTGAGAGAACAACGTCCCTTCACCATGCAGGAACTGATTTAGCCAGCGGTTTTCAACCTGTGGGTCGCGACTCCTTTGGGGGTCGAACTATCCTTTCAGAGGAATTGCGACAGGTCTCCTGCCTTCCTGCCCTGTCCTCACCCGAGCTGTCCAGCCCCCGTGGTTGGGGGTCTCCACAACATGAGGAACCACATTAAGGGGGTGCGCCATTAGGAAGGCTGAGAACCGCTGGTTTTAGCCATTCTGTTTTACCAGCTTTTATGATTATTTTATTGTGACCTGAGACATTTGGGTTTAGACAGTGATAGAAATATCAAGAAATCATGCTGTGTGATGAAGTTGCATGATAGGACCCCATCCACAGACAGGGCTACAGTGGTGGCAGCCATTCCTTGGAAAATGAAGGAGTTCCCCACACACTTTGGATGTGACTCACCTATTTGTGAGTCTCATAAAGGTGCTGAGCAGAACCCTGGGGTGTCAGGTAAAGTACCTGACAGTCCCAGGCCTCTAACTGCAGCTCATGCTTTGATGAACTGCAGTTCAGTGCACCCCTAGCTGCTGGCCATTCATTGGCCTTCTGCTATACCAGTGGTAGGCAAACCATGGCTCAGGAGCCACATGTGGCTCTTTGGCCCCTTGAATGTGGCTCTTCCAGCTTAGGAGTACCCTAATTAAGTTAATAACAGTGTACCTACTTACTTGGAGACTAACCAGAGAAGGGTTGGTGGCTTGAGCTTTCTTAGACACATCTACTTCTTCAGATGCTAGGGGGCCCAATGGGCACGTCTACTTCTTCAGATGCTACGGGCCCTAATGGGCACGTCTACTTCTTCAGATGCTAGGGGCCCCAATGGGTACTTCTACTTCTTCAGATGTGCCTACCTGTATAGTTCAAGATTTAAAAATTTGGCTCTCAAAAGAAATTTCACTTGTTGTACTGTTGATACTCGGCTCTGTTGACTCATGAGTTTGCTGACCACTGTACTATACTATTGCTGGCAGTTCTCAGATCACCAAGCCCCTCCGTCTCTTAGAGCTGTAATTGACTTTGTTCTTTCCCTGCAGGTAATTGCTGGTTTTGTCAAGTAAAAATAATAACAAGTGTTATTTCCCAATTCTCTCTCTCCAGGTGCTCTGGCAGTTTTGATTCCACGCTTGGACATCGTGATCTCCTTAGTTGGAGCCGTAAGCAGCAGCACGTTGGCCTTGATCCTGCCTCCCTTGATTGAAATCTTAACTTTTTACCAGGAGAAACTAGGTCCATGGACAATACTGAAAGATGTTTCCATAGCCTCCCTTGGAATAATTGGATTCTTAACTGGTACCTATGTGTCCGTTCAAGAGATTGTTTGCCCAACAGTGGCCTCTGCTAATGCGACAGAGGGATCAGTTGATTGTTTCAATGCTTCAGTTCCGGCCACAAATACCAAATAACATTGTGGAAGATTATGACTCGCTTGAGTTGCTTTTTTGCGGATTTCTCTGAGAACCAAAGATTACTGATTTCAAATGTGAACGGTTGGATTTGGGAATCTGTTGGATGAACTTTGAAAAATCTAAAATGATTCCCATCCGATGACCAAGTTTCTTCTGTTATTTCCTTTTTCCTTTGATACTTCATCACCTCATCTAGCAAACAAAACTCTCCTGTAACATTAAGGCCTTTTCTGCATTTATATGCAAAGAGAGGGTGCTAGCCAGCATCAAAATGGACCAAAACCAGTCACGTTGGTCCTCTCCAACAACCAAATTACTTGGGACTGCTACTCTGCCTAGTAAGGACCCTCTACCCTGAAAATTGCAGATATGTTATGAAAAAATATAATGCACTTTCTATGGCAATATAGCTTCTTTTTTATGGCGATTAGTCATGGTTAATTTCCAGTAGGTTTTATTCCACAGCTAACTGAAAGCTGCAGAAGGCACTGTACTCTGAACAGCTTTCTCTGTGATGGTTGCAGAGTACTGTAAAAGAAGTACTTATTAAATGAATTTAATACATGAACATGTTTCATAGCAAGGGGTAAAGAAACTCAACAATTTTCTATTAATAGATGAAAATTTCTTAGAATTTGTATTTTTATCAGTAGATAAAGCAGAGCCACCCTCTGCTTTGATTATATTTTGCATGCATTAAGCCTATATATAGTTCTTTTTTTGGAGGGGCAGAACCCTATTTCAGGGGTAGTCATATACTCTTTCAAAGGTACTTCTTTCCTCCACAAAACTTTGGCTGCCTCCAGACATTGCTTACCTATTCTGCAGATTTTTATTATTCCAGAACAAAGCACTCCTGGAATTATTTCTCTTTGCTCTGGACACATGGTGGATATTCCACATTTTAGCATGTCACACAGTGACATAATACCTTAAACCCAGAATATTACGTCATTTGTATTGGGAGCGTTGTGATCACACCTGACGAATCAAGTATTATTCCAAAATAATTATGAGTTTTTAGTTTTTATGACAAGTATGGAGATCTCTAAAGTGGTACCTTATTCCTAATTTTGTAGAGCAATTCTACATTTGTACTGTAGCGTTGTATAAAATACAAAGGGGACGCTTCTGTAGAATTTCAGCAAGTGTTAAGGATTGCTTGTTGTTAGGTTTTGTCCACGTTTAAGGGAACAAAACGTGTGTGTGTGTGTGTGTGTTGTGTCATTGGATGTCAGAGGAAGACCCACAGTGCAAAGCCCAAGATGACTAAGAAGCAGATAGTGACTTGTCTTGAATATTGCACAGTGGTATAAATTATTATCTTGAGGGATTCAACGTCACTTGTGCAATAAGAAATGTATTTTCTAAATATTGAGGAAAATGGAGTGGAGCAGAGAGGAATTCTCATAAAGAGGCAGCATATTTTCAATATACTATGGGGAGCCCTACATTTGGGACTCATCCAGATGAGGCTGGGCTCTTGACATGACATGGAGCTGCTCCCTGAGGTTCATACTCCACACCATCTGGTGCCCTGAAGGCCCATGGAAACACTGTTGTGGCAGAATGCCGGCTGCACATTTGGGTGCGATGTTTGTTTGCTATTCCAGTTCTGCTTCTCCAGATTCCTTGAATTTATTTATTTAAAACAGATGAATACTGCTTCTTCATTTATAAATCCCAAAGCAGTTTATAGACTTTAAAACAGGGTTACAGCCATTTAAAACCATGAAAATAGACTAGGTGAAAACACAGCTTGGATTAATTTCAAATAAGACCGTGCGTAATGAAATCGCTGGAGCTTTGTAGATCTGGATTAAGGAGCGTCTTATTCTGTATCTGTATCATGGACCTCCCATCTGCATGTTGTTGTGGATTAAGGAGGCCCCGCCCCTGGTTAGTTCTGCTCCATCAGCACAAGATATAGATCCAGATTAAGAGGCCTTTAATCCGGATCTCCTGTGACCCTGTTTAATTGGGTGCACAAGAGAACCAAGGGCCTTGTTCTTGAAGAATACCTCCACCCTTGAGGCTAGGAACTTTAGTTCCTAACCATAGGAGGTTTGGGGGTCAGCTGCAAAGCGCATGTAACCTTTGTAGCTGTGGGGAGGCATGACCTGGATCAGTGCCATCTGTGCAGATGGCACTGATCTAGCCCATGACTCCACAGGATCTGGATCAGTGGGTCCAGTTAATCAGGATCCACTGATCCACATCAAATGGAGGTCAGTGGGAGGGGAAATGCCTAGCTCAGATTGATATGTTTCTGTTGCAACTCTTGAGGTGGAGCACTTAGGTCCATTCCATTTGACAGCCTGGACTGGAGCTTTAGCTCAGTGTGTATGTGGACGCATATTGGTCTCCAGGCTTTCTTAACTGCATGATCACATGAAGTCCTGCTCATTTTGCACTTCTTCCCGGAAGGGGTATATCCAGCAGTAACAATAGCACTGATTTTACATATTGCAACTTGTTGTGTAACATGTGTAGCTACCACTTCGTGATGAAAACGTGCAGGATAACTTTTTAAGTTCTATTCCTCTCTTCTCCCCCAAATCTTTTCTTTATCTGTCTCTCAGGGGTAGCTTGAGGCTATGTGCAGTAATGCAAAAACTCTGATTTGCAAAGAAACTGTACAACAGGTAACCGGTTAAACAAATCTGGATTTAAGAGCTCTGTAGGCTACATTTTGGGCCTCCCACTCACATGTTGAGTTGGACGAAGGAGGTCCCAACCTATGCTGGTCCACCTCCATCTACACTAGATGGAGCTGGATGCAAATTAAAAGGTCCTTAATCTGGATCTCTGGTGGATCCTTTTAATTAGGTTCCCCAGAGGTACCAGGGCCTTGTTCTGAAATGCAGGAGGCATGCAGACAGTATGCCTCCATGTTCTGGGACTACTGGTGAGTGCTTTTCAGCGGCTCACCATAGCACTTCCACAGGCCCCAAGGCTAAGACTTTTTGTTCCTAGCCTTCAGAGGCAGGGGCTGCAGTTGCAAAGGTTGCATGAGCTCCACACCTGTGGCATTGGTTAGTGCAGGTCAGTGCCATCAGTCTAGATCAGGGATCCCCAAACACCGGCCTGCAAACTGATGCTGGGCCATATGGGTTTTCTTGCTGGTCCATGCTGCAACAAGCTGCCACGCCATGCCCCCTGCCATGCCCCGCCCCCACCCCGCCATGGAAAAGGAAGCCAGTCCCTGGTGCAAAAAAAGGTTGGGGACTCCTGTTGTAGATGATGCTGATCCCACTCCATGCCGCTCCACAGTGTGGACCAGTGGGCTCGGTTACTCGTGACCCACTGATCTGGAATAACCAGAAAGGGTCCAGATCTCTCCCTTTTGTGGATGATCAGACATGCACATCTGCTGTCATACTTGAGCTCTGAGCATGTACGTTCTTCTTCTCTTTTTTTTTTTTACGAATCTCGTACATTTAGCATTAGTTTTATAGTTTGGGCATTTCTCAGGGAACACAGAAGTACCAATTCCAACTGGATCATCTGTACCCTGCCCTGCACATCACCCTTGGAGATTTCACTAGGGTTTGTGCCAGTATGCTGTCAGATTTGGCTGGCAGTAATCATTGGCCCACCCAAGCTGATGGAGAGGCTGAAGCTGCGCTGGTCTAAAGCCAAGCTTTTTAAGTCCACAAGTGCCTTCCATAAGTAGGTGGAAAAAAACAGAGAAACAGCCATGTTAGTCTAATTCGAAAAGTCCAGCAAGGTAGTTAGTAGCACTTGGAGGCTAACAGGAGAAGGGTTGGTGGCATGAGCTTTTGTAGACACGTCTACGAATTAGACGTGTCTACGAAAACTCATGCAACCAACCCTTCTCCTGTTAGCCTCCAAGTGCTACTAACTACCTTGCTGGACTAGGTGGAAAAATGACGTTCTGCAAAAATGCATGCGGACTATCCCTTCCAAAATTTATCAAAAGGGCTTGGAAAAGCATGGAAGAAGAGAATGGAGCCACCCAGCTGTTAGTCTGCCAGTCTCCCATCCAGCTGTCTGTTTCTCCCCCTCCGCCCCTCCTTTCCTGTGCTCAACATAAGTGTGAAGAGCAACCTTTTCAATTTTCATTTAGCACATTTGAGAATACTAACAGATGGGGTTTAAGTTGAAGCAGTGTGGTGTTTGAGTGTTTGTTGTTCATATCATGTTTAAAATATTTGCATGATATGCTTGTTTGTTTTTTGGTGTTTTCCTACCATGTAGGGCCTTACTGTGTTTTGGTGGATGATTCAGAGCAGAATTGCTCAGGTGTCGTACAGCCACTAGCTGTACCCTTGTAGGATAAACAGCACGCCAGCGTTGAATGCTTCGCTTTGGATGGTTGGAGACAAAAAGGCAAGAGAAAACTTGTTCAGGTTTAAGAAGGACATTTTAAATTAAAATCTGATCAGTCTTCCTATATAGATTTCCAGAGGATGTAGCCAAAGATCTGCAAAATGCAGCCAAACAGCGATGTAGTAGCTTTTTAAGAAGTTGCAAATGAGATGAAATGTTTGCACAAGGGCAGCTGAAACTAATGAAACGATTGCAGATCTTAACACTGAGATGTATTTAAAGTAGGAGCAGAAGTAATAATCTGTAAGCAAGATAAATGAAAACTATTCTCATGCATCTTTAACTAAGACAAATGGGGACTATTTCAATGGATTAATTTTTGTGTTCATGAAATGCAGACTAAATAAGGACGTGTTTAAATGCAGTATTTAAATGTATGGGTTTATTGTGGGGAAACTTTAATATAACTTGTTCATTGTTGCATTTTTTTTCTTTAAAAAATAAACAACTGGACTATTTTACTCATTATAAACTTTATTTGGGAACAGAAGTTGAGCAGAAAACCTGACATTTTGTTCCATGTGTTCAGTAGCCTAAATGGCCTGTATGTCAATAAAACTGGCAACATAAGGATCTGTGCATTATTTCTGTGATACTCGAATGTGTAAGATGGAGGAAAATCGTGACCAATGACTTCTTTCATCAGCCAAATGACTACAAGCATTAGGAATGTAAGAACATAGCAGGAGCCCTGCTAGATCAGGCCGCAGCCCATCTAGTCCAGCATCTCATCTCACGTGGTGGCCCACCAGTTGCTTCTGGTCATTCTCACGCTGAAAACCAAGGCAAAACCTTCACTATGGAAATAATCTCCCGCGAGGTGCAACAGGTATCTTCTTTATACATTTCTAAGATTGGTAAAGGCACAACTATTACCTAGACTTGAGCTAAGGAAACGACTTCCCTCACCACTTTCACTGTTATTGTTTTTAGAGAGTTCTTACTTTTATAACCAGCCCTGACACATTTGGTATAGGATGGATGGATGAATGGATGGATGGATGGGTGGGTGGGTGGATGGGTGGATGGGTGGGTAGATGGATGTGGTAGGTAGGTAGGCAGGTAGGCAGGTATCCAGGGAAATTAATAATTTCCAGATTAGTTATCTCAGCTTTATCCAAAAGTTTCATAATACTTTTTTTTTTTAAATGTGCTTTATATGTAAGCTAAACTGAATGAGAACCAAAGTTTCTGCTTTGCACAGCCTTATAACAGAAAAGGGCCAGGGTTGTTCTTATGCACTTGGCTGTTATAATAACCCATTCTTTCCCAACCAAATCACTCTGTAACCTGTAATGGAAACACCAGTTTGGCTTTATCAGCTCAGCTTTTCAGTTTACTGATTGAAAAGATGGAAGCTAGCTAAGTTTGCTTTGGTTCCATACCTGAAATGGAAAGGACACAAAGGAAGTTGTAGATGGAAGAATGCTGAATGTTTCAAATTTCTAAGAATTTGTTGATTTCTGGGTGAATTTGAAAGAGGCCTAACCCCCCTTTCCCTGTGAATCTAATGTATCTGGCCTTCATTGCAGCCTCATCGGAGCTTTGAGAAAGGCCAGATCTGCTCACCCTCTGTCTCATGTTCCCCCCCCCTCCAGCTGTGCCTCCTTATCTGAAAATCTGGCTGCCCCACCAGAAGGCTCAGCTAGGCCTTCTGGAGGTGTGCACACAGCTGGAGAGGCCACCCCCATCCAGGAATTGTGGGAAATCTTACAATTCCCAGATGGGGATGGCCTCTCCAGTTGCAGGTGCACCTGCATGTGTTGAGCCACTGAGGGGGGCAGAGTGGTGGCGGCAAAAGGTGAGTGAGGGGCAAGGCGAGGGTGAAGGAGTTCCCTTCATGTGTGAACATCTGGCGGATGTTTGCGCGTGAAGGTGAAGCCCCCCCCCCCCCTTGAAGCCAAACATTCTTCCCCCCCTCCTTGAGATAGCCTACCACTACTGGCTGGCTTTGCTGAGAGTTCTTTGTCCACAACTAAATGGGGTGAAAGTTAACTGAAAATATTGGCCAAGTTCCTGCCCCTGTGAAGAAACCATGATGGTCTACCATGTCTTTCTTGAATGCTGTCCCGCTTTTGCTCTGTGCATCCATTCCTCAAGGAGAGAACATAAATCATGCAAGAAGTTTGGTTGGACTATTGGTGCTCCAGCTTCTTTCTCTCCACCACTTCTCAGAACTTCTCCTGATTCTTAATAAAACGATCTCACAACACCCACCTCCAAACACATTAATGAATCTTGCTACTTTCCAGACCTAACCAGAAGAAATGTATCACTGTTCAGAGGCTTTCTATAAAAATGTAATAATAGTGCATTAGTTTCAGCATAGAGAAAAATAGGCCTATTTAGCATCTAATCACTGTGTTCCAGTAGGACTGCGTACACATTTGTTTCCCAAGAGCACCTGTCACCTGTGATGACTAACCTGGGTCTGTGAAATTAAATCAGTTAAGGATTCCTCACATAACTTTTTTTTAACAAAAGTTTCTTGTTATAGACGAAGGCAAGCAGAGTCACTTGAACCATCTTTGACTTTCCCTCCCTCCCTCCCTCCCATCTTCCCCCTACCATCCATCCATCCGTCCATCCATCCGTCCATCCATCCGTCCATCCTTCCGTCTTTCCCCCTGCCTGCCTGCCTGCCTGCCTGCTGCCTGCCTGCCTGCCTGCCTGCCTGCCTGCCTGCCTGCCTGCCTGCCTGCCTGCCTGCCTGCCTGTCTGTCTATCTATCTATCTATCTATCTATCTATCTATCTATCTATCTATCTATCTATCTATCTATCTATCTATCTATCTATCTATCTATCTATCTATCTATCTATCCTGCAGACTTCCCCCTACCTACCTACCTACCTACCATCCATCCATCCATCCTTCCTTCCTCTTCCTTCCTTCCTTCCTTCCTTTCTCTAAGCAAGTTTTTAAAAGTCCATCAGCTTTTCCAGGATTTCTGAAACTGAGCAAAGTGAAACTTCTTGGTGCTCAGTTATCCACCTCCAAGCTCTGAGGCTCTCAAAAAGCAGTTGAGATTCATTCAGAAGTTGTATGTTTGTTTGATTGCTGCACATTAGATCTGTTATTAAAGCTCAAAGGCGAGAAAGGAGATCACAGTGTGAAATTAGCTTGTTCTTTAAAGGGCATTTCAAAGTATGCATTATTATGTCTGGTCTATGACCATGAGGCATTTGCTGGAGAAAGATAAACGATAAAATTCCAAGCATAACACTAATAAATCTGAATGCATATTTATTTTGTTTTCTGGTTCAGTGTACAGCAAACATCAAGGGGCAAAAATAACAAACATAGGTAAGGGTTCAAGGAGGCCGCATAGAATATCATCTTTGAACTATCAGTATTAATATTTTAGCTCAATGTTTCCCAGACTTCAGTTGTTAATGATGTGCTAATAGCGCACTTTTTGCCATTGCCTCTACCCCTTTATTTATATTTAAACTGATTCACTTTTCTTTCACTTAATTAAATTTATTTGAAAAAGAATGCCATCTAAAAATACCTTGCATATCACCTACTGGTGCACGTATCACATTTTGGAATGTTCTTTTTTTTAGATGAACAAAATCTGTTTCTGCACTGGGCCTTATTCCAGATTATATTGTGGAATAAGGCTGCCCTCCACATGCTAGTGCAGACTGCAGCAGGCCTCTATTACAGGATAAAATCCAGAATGAGGCCAAGTGCCGAAAGGGCCCTAAAACATTTCTGTACAATAGAAGACAATGAAGAAAACTGTCCACTTTCCTTACACGTAAGGAACATTGACATTGGTTAATCTTGCTGGCACTTTTTAACTCACTTTATTGTTTTTATCAAATAAAAACATAAGAGGAGCCCTGCTGAACCAGGGCACAGCCCATCTAGTCCAGCATCCTTTCCCACACAGTGGCCTACCAATTGCTTACGGGTGTCTCAAACAGAAGGCCAGGACAAACCTTCTCCTCTTAGATCTCAGGAAATGGCCTTAGAGGCATCCTGCTTGTCCCCCCAGGCTGAAAAATGTAACTAGGCATCCACTATAGTAGCCATTGATACATCTGTCATCCACAAATCTGTCTAACCCTTTCTTGACGCCATCTAGGCTGCTTGCCATTACCACATCTCCTGGCAGCAGATTCCGTAGATCGATGACCCTCTGGGTGAAGAAATACTTCTGCCTGTCTGATGAGCTTCATAGAGTGACCCCTGGTTCTAGTGTTATGTGACAGAGAAAGAATGTATCCACCATCTATTTTATTTGAGGTCTTTTTGCACTTAATTTCAAACCATCCAATTAAAGTTCAGTGTTGGTGGCCTGCATTTGCACCTGGAGGACCAACGCTACTCCCAATCTACCTTAGTGGCCCTTAGCTTGGTCTAATGGTTAAGGAGCTGGACTCTTATCTGGGAATACCGGGTTTGATTCTGCTCTCCTCCATGAAGCCAGCTGGGTGACCTTGGGCTAGTCACAGCTCTCTTCTGAGCTCTCACAGCCCCACCTACCTCACAGGGTGTCTGGCATGGGGAGAAGAATAGAAAGCTTTGTCAGCCACTTTGAGTCCCCTTGCATGAGAAAAGAGGAGTAGAAAAGCCAGCTCTTCTTCTTCTTCTTCTTCTTCTTCTTCTTCTTCTTCTTCTTCTTCTTCTTCTTCTTCTTCTTCTTCTTCTTCTTCAAGTGCAGGTGGTCCATCCCAGATAGCAACTGCACTGCCACAGCCACAGCCATGCTGCCCCACCCCCTCCCAGGATGTGGTACTGTGTCCAAGAGCTTACCAGGAGTGTACTAGATGTTCCCTGTCAAGCTGGCTTTATTGCTTCACAACTGTGGAGGGTCAAGACAGCCTCACAAGCTCTGGGCCACTTTGGCATAAAGGCAGTGTTGCAACATGCGTAGATCATCCCAGAGTTTTATGAGGACGTTCCAGTCAGATAAGCGTGAAAGGCTTATGGTCAAATGACTAATCAATAAATTCTGTTCATTTACTTCCCCTGATATACCCACCACTTGCCTTGCTCATCTGGTAAATCCCTTCCCTACCAGCTTGTTATCTAGACTGTTCACCTGAACCCATCCGGTTGTTTATATCAACTGGAAAGACACACAATAATTCCTGTGTGTGTTGCATTTAAACATCCATTCCAAGGAGCTTTCAGGTACAGAGGAATTCTCACCAGCCTTTATCGCTTTGTGGGAGACAAGCCTAAATAGAATGGACAGGCAAGTAGAGAGAAGGATTGTTGCTATGGATTTATTTTTATGTATTTTTTTTAAACTGTTTTTTAATAATTACCCCATAATATCAAACAGAAAGCCAGAGTATCAAAACATAGCATTGTGTATTAACACATTGTTTGTGTATCTAGCGTGGCCAGGGTAGTTGCGAAGAACTTTCACAGCTGTGAATCCGGCCAGGGAACGGTCCAGCTGATGTGGATCCAAGGCTCTGTGCTGGCTGGAGCATCCTGGGAATCCCCTGTGGGCCTAGTGCTAACAGGCCTAAGATCTAGGCCAGAGGTGTCAAACTCAATTGTGCCGAGGGCCGGATTAAAAAAAAAAGTACTGTGAGGGCCAGGGGGCGTGACCGGGGGCGTGACCGGGGGCGTGACCGGGGGTGTGGCTAGGGCACAGAGGAGGGGCTGGGGTGTGACCAGGGGCGTGGCTAGGCAACAGAGGAGGGGCTGCGGGCATGGCCGGGGTGTGGCTAGGGCACAGGAGGGGCTGGCTGTCCATGGCAGCGCCCGCACACTGGGTCCCGCCGTGCGCTTGTTTGCCTCGCCTCGCCTCACCTCCTTCGCGCCCAAGGAGGACAGCGGCGGCGGCGGCAGTAGCGGGTGGCGACCGCGGGCGGCGGCCGCGGGCCGTATTAAAACACCCCGCAGGCAGCAGCGGGCGGCGGCCACGGGCCGGATTAAAACACCCCGCGGGCCGCATCCGGCCCGCGGGCCGTATCTTTGACATGGCTGATCTAGGCATTGATTCTAGTAGCCACTGATATGCCTGTGCTCCATACATTTGTCTTAACACTTTCTTAATGCTATCCAGGCTGGTTGCTGTCACAACCTCTTCTGAACGCAAATCCCATATCATTCCGTATAATTAAATTTGGTTCATTTGTTGACTGAGTAATTAAGGTGGCAATCACTTTTCACACAGATTATTTAGGGGATGGGTAAATCCCCCCCTTAAATAAATGAAACAATCACTCGAAAGCCACATTTTGGCATTGCCCTTATCTCATATTAAATTTTGTTTGAAGCTCTGAAGCAATTAAGTGTGACAAATATGAAGGAATGGAAGAAATCAGGAAGGGGCAAATACTTTTTTACGGCCCCGGTTTAGGATAGAGAATGCTGAGTCAAAGAGACAGAAATCCTGAAGAAGAAGAAGAAGAGTTGGCTTTTCTACCCCGCTTTTCTCACCCATTTAAAGGGGACTCAAAGCTGCTGACAAACCTTCTGTTCTTCTCCCCACTCCCTGTGAGGTAGGTGGGGCTGTGGGAACTCAGAAGAGAGCTGAGACTAGCCCAAGGTCACCCAGCTGGCTTCATGGGGGAGGGTAGAATCGAACCCGGTATTCCCAGGTAAGAGTCCGGCTCCCTAACCACTAGACCAAACTGGCTCACTGAAGTGACATGAAGCATCCTATTGATTTACGGTGAACATGCATCGGCTGGATTTCCCTTGCAGAGCGCCCATGGCATGTGAAGGGCCACCAGCCTGTATGAAGTGTGTCTAGGAGTGTGTCCAGACTTACAGATACTGCACATTCTAATGTGCAGTCGGGGCATGGGTGTCACACCTGATGCCTGATACTGTGGAGCGGCAGCGCATTATGTCACCACAACTTCAAATTTACCTACTTGGGACAATGAGCGCTCACTCCACAGGATCAAGTAAATTCGAATGTTCCCACCAGTTTGGACCGGATGGCAAGAACAGCAAACGACAGCTGAGCCTGCAGCTCAGCTCCCATTGGCTGCCCTATCCCACTTGACGTATCGTGGCTTTCTCTGAGAAAGCTGTGAGGAGGCTGCTAAAGTCGACACGGCGCACCATGGCTTCACAGCAGGTAAGCTGCGCTTTTTTCTCTAATGGTGGAGTTTATTCTACTAACCTGGATACTATCTAGTTCTCTTCACTGGTCTAGAAACCATCTTTCAGTTTTCATGGGATTTTTAAAGTTAAGAGATTCACAGGAATCAGAACAGACAATACTATCCAACACGTTGCCCCAGTATGGATTGGCAAAAGATTTCGCTTGCTTTTCTGGGGAACTGGCAGAGAAATACTCGCTTGGGGGACGAAATGGAGTTTCTCAGGCCAACTGAACAGCATGCGCCAAGCCTAAATGTTTGTGGCTGAATCACTCAGCCTGCAATGCATACAATCCTGTTTCTAAATTCATTGAATGGTAAACACTATTAAGCTACAGGCTTACATTGATAGCTTTGGTTTTACTGTTCCATAGCTGCTGACAATGGGGGACAGACATGCATGCTTGGAGCCATTCTGGAAAGGCTCTGTGATCTGCAGATGCTCCAAGCTGGAGCAACCCTGGGCCATCACAATCGTCATAGTGTGAAAAAAGGCCTTTGTTGTTGTGCTTCATTGCAGAGGTAGTATACTGAATATGGATTAGTATAGAATCTACGTAAAAAGCCTGATGGAAATCTGGTATTTTAAACGTATTGGTCTGGGGCTCCCTTTTGCCTGCAGTGTTATACTTTCATTTCCTCGCACTCCTATTTATTTAAATCCTCTGATCAAGGCAGTTCGTTGACGCTGAAGCATTATGCCTCGTTTTGTAAATTGGTTGATTTCTGCACCCAGCCAGCTAACTCACAGGATTTATGGGCCTTGGAGGCTACACAACGAATGAGCTAATGTTCTGATGAAACACCAGTAAATCACTGAATTAGTTACATGGTTATACTGGGGATCCATTATGTCTATAACTTTGGATTTTGTTGAATTGAAAGGAACTAAGATGTGGAGGACGCGGTTATAGAATTGATAAACTGTCATTGCTTTTTCATGGCCCTGTGGATGCTATCCAAAATTGTATTTTTGCCCTTTTTCCAGCCCCATCAGACTATTGACACATATTCCGTTTGTTAGCTAAGGTGCCTCTTCCTTCCTTCCTTCCTTCCTTCCTTCCTTCCTTCCTTCCTTCCTTCCTTCCTTCCTTCCTTCCTTCCTTCCTTCCTTCCTTCCTTCCTTCCTTCCTCTTTTGTCAAGCTACTTATCATCCATCTAAACCTATAATCCTATATTCTTGCTTCTTAACAGATTAGTCATATACCCTTTCCGTGCTGGGCCTTATTCTGGATTATATCCAAGAATAGGGGACTGCCATCTCTGTTCTAGTCCAGACTATAGCAGGTCCTTAGCACTAGCATGAAGTGCTTAGACGGCCCCAAATGGCTTCATAGTCTGGTATATCAATTACTTGTGTTCGCTAAAACAGAAGAGGGAGATGTGCAGAACACTTCAAAGCTCCTTACTCAGTAGCCTTTGGTGTGGGACTTTGTCAAAAGCCTTCTGAAAATCCAGATAGACAATGTCTACTGGTTCGCCTTTATCTGCATGTTTATTGACACTCTCAAAGAATTCCAACAAGTTTGTGAGGCATGTTTACCTTTGCAGAAGCCATGCTGGCTTTTGTTCAGCAATGCTTGCTCCTCCATATGCACACTAATTTTGTCTTTAATGATGGCTTCCATCACCTTACAAGGAATTGACGTTGAGCTAACTGGTCTGTAACTGCCTGGATCACCCCTGGATCCTTTTTTGAATATTGGTGTTACATTGCTACCCTCCAGTCTTCAGATATAGAGCCTGATGTTAGCGAAAGATTATATCTTTTTGCTAGAAGCTCAGCAATTTCACATTTGAATTCCTTAAGAACTCTTGGGTGAATACTATCAGGTCCCGGTGACTTGTTAACATTTAGGTTATTAAGACATGCAAGGACCTCTTCCTTGGTTATCTCTATCCAGCTTAATTCTTCTGAAAATACAGGCTCAGCTACTGGCATGTATCCTCTGTCTTCCTCCATGAATATGGAGGGAAAGAGTTCATTGCACCCCCATGCACGATATAGTCCAAATTGAATCTGAATTTAGCAAGGATCATACCCATGCAAAGCCCCCTAACCGGGCTACATGCAGACCAAATCGCCCAAATCCAAGCTAAATTTAGTCCTCTAGAAAACTGTTCTTCCTATGGTTTGGGAGCCAAGTTTGCATTATTTTGGAGGCTGAGTCCATGCAGTGGGATTCCAGGCGGGTTTCACATCCTGTGCTCGCCGTTCCTGTCCTATGCATTGGAGATCACAACTGTTTGGGCATTTTTGGCAATAAATGGTGACTGAACAGAAATTACTCTCTGCGACCATTATTCTGCCCCCCTTCCCCGATTGCCAATTCAGGTGAATGTGCAAGACAAATAGCAGCTTCTGAGGCTGCGTCCCCATGCTGGCCATCTGGCACACTTTGGGTGCTGTTTGGGCATGCATGGGCTGGGCACAGGACCAGGAATGCGTTTTGGGCATCCTCATGAGGTTCCCGGCAATGCGGAGCAGGTACGGATTGGGCACAGATGGTGGCGTCCCCATGAGAACCGTGCTAAACCCTGGTACAGGGGAGCAGCGCCACTTCCTCTCTGCCCCCTCTCTACTCATTGGCAGCTGGATTGTCGTCAGCCCACCCCTGTGCCACATCCCCCCTCCCTTAGTGGCACAGACAGCCAGGACTGGGGTGGGAGGCACGGAAACAAGTTAAAATAAAGCTTCATTCATAAAAATAACTTTTAAATTTTTTAAAAAATACCGAAAGCCACTACGAGGTTTAGCAGGAGTAGGTGCTTGAGCAGTTGTGCACACCTCTGCTCCCCTGGGGACCGTGAGAATGGCTGCAAACTGAAAATCAATCCTTTATTGATGATCACTTTGCAGATCGAGGAAACGGGGGTTGCAAATGGAACAGAAATCAAGCCATTATGCAGCCTGCCTTGGCATTCTTGAAATAGGGTTGGAATTACCTCCGTGGAAATGGCAGAAAATTAAAAAAGCAAGCTGTTCTCCAGCCTGCCTTCGCGATCTGCATTTTAAAAAGTCAGCGGCTGTGATCTTCAATGGACAGGGCAGCGTCAGCAAACAAACCCCACCTCCTAATGACATGAGTGCAAATGTCCTCCCTGTTAGCCCACTAGTGTCCCCACGTGCGTTCCTGGCTCACTGAGCAATGCGTACCAGTCCCCCAAAGCACACTGAGACTTCTTTTTTTCAGGTATCAAATTTGGCACCCTTCTGGCACGGTTTGGGAGGGGTTGGCACACTTTTCACGGACCAAATCCAAACCCATGGGGACGGACCGCACCAATCTCGTGCCTGGAACCGTACCAAAGACCCGTAGGGACAGGGCCTGAAATGTGCATACAGTAACGCAGTGCCCCAGTTTTACAGCGAAAGATGCAATCGCCATTCCACGTGTCTCTTTCTGTGACCATTATTCCACCCCCACTCCCCGATCGCACACACCCTTGGCACTGTTCCCATACAAAGGGTGGGAGGCAGTGCAGCCACACTTGTGTTCCACGTCACATGGCCACCATTGCAATGGCTGGCATGCATGGCCATTGCCATGGCAAGGCAATCGCCTCTAGTAAATCAGCTCTCACACTTACCCAGCACTTAGAGGGTAAGTGGGCTTCTCAAATGCAAATGTCCACTCCATTCCTGGTCTTCACAAATGTCCCAGGGAAGTGAAGGTGCCAAAAGGCCCTTGGGCCATGATCAGAGAGCTTTAGAAAGTGCTAGGTGCACACTCCTGTGGCACATCAGATGGTTATGCATGCCTGTTGCAAATGCTCCATCACAGAGATATGGAAAAGCATGGGAGGGGAGGGAGGGGGATTTTGCTGTCTCTCAGCACTTCTGTAGTGCTCTTGTGTGGATATGTATGTCCATAGGGTGCCGTTTGCTGCCACAGAGACAGTGTACATGGTCATATTTCCCACCATAAATTGCCATGTGTGACCATACAACTCCTCACAGTGTGTTTCTGGCTGGAGCAACGACAGGTCGCTGTGACTGGCCCCAAGAGGGGCTTTAGAGGTGGATTACCACAATTTTGAACGGCCTGGGTGATCCAGGCCTTAAACATTTTCAGACATTCACAGGGCCTTAGACATTCCAGAAGAATACGTGTGTAAGAGAGACACAGAGAGAAAAGCAGCTTAAAAACAGCTTAAGGGGGTAGTTAGTGTTTCCATCCCACCTCTAATCCACTTTGGAAACTCATTTTATAGCCTCTAATGTGGATTAGAGGTGAAATGGGAACACTAGCACATGGCAGGCGCCACCCCTAATCAACTTCTGAGCTGCTTTTAAAAAAACTGTATACATTTAGCCTTGCGTGAGCCTTGTTTCTTCAGTACTTTTTATTGTGAGTAGAAAAAAAAATAGTTTTGAAAAAATATTTGATAAATTTGTATGAAGAACGCTTCCTTTTGTGGGGATTCAGCCAGCTTTCTTAAGACATGTTCTTTTTCCTGCTTCTTAAAGCAAAATGGGCAAAATGAATTGCTAATGTTTATCCTAATTTAGCAAGAGATATTCGCGTGCTAAAACAGACGTCTTAATGCTCAGCAGCTGCAGCGGCAGCTGCTCACTGAGCTTCCCCACCCCTGACAAAATGATCTCCAAAACCTCACCAGCACAGCTATCCAAGGTGTGGATAATTTTTCATCAATTGGTAGTGATGAGTAATGGTTCCTCTTCTCTGACTTTTCGATTTATATGAGAGGTAGTTTAAAATCTATTTCTTCTGTTGGCATGGGAGAGCAGCAGATTTGTACCCTCCAACATGAGGGACCTAAAAACCATTGCCTTCCTAATGTTAAGGGTTGGAGCAATTATTCAAAAGGAAAAGTTGTTTCTTCAGAAAGAGAGTCTTTATTTGCATGCAAATAGGCACAGAGGTTTGCTTTCTCAACTGCGCTGCGCAATCAGAACAAAGAGTTCACAGGTTTTATAGGAAGGAGGGACAGTGGCTCAAGTTAGCTCTGCCCATATAACAAGATTTTAGCATATCAACACTCTAGGCATAGTATTTCAGCTACCTCAATTCTCTCAATGCAGTTACTGGCTCAAGTATCATATTGCTTCTAAAACAGCAGCATCTATTGATTGTTTGGCACATATATCTCCTGAATCTTCCTTATCTTATCTTCTTATCAGTTCTAATCCTTCTCATTTCCCCCCTGTCGATACGAAGTATCGCTAATATCTGATAAGCTCTCTGATTATTCTTAATTACTCTCACTTACAAAAACATACTTCAGCACAATACAAAATAACATTGGGCAAAAAGCAAATCACATGATTAATTCCAAACTAATTTCAAGCTCTGAGTGCATAAGCGATCAAAAGAAACAGCAAATACATTTAACCAGTATAATATTGTGTAAGCAGCACAGTTTAAAAAATACTTTTGCTTATTAAGCTTTGTGCAGGAAAAACATATTCACATTCTACCAAAATCTCAATGTTCTGGGGCTATCTATTATGGACTGTGGCATATCAACTCAGGCTAATTCACTGTGTGTGGCTGTTACTTCGTGTTTTATTACTGACAATCAGGTTCTTAGCAATTCTTGCTGGAATTGATGCATTGTGCTCTCTTGTACTATTTCAGGAACTTCAAAAGGCTAACAGTGTGTCAAGTGTCTCTATGATTCAATTAATCAAATTACTGCACAAGACTTTGGAATGGGCCTTCAGTTGACTAAGGATGGATGTGTCTATTTAAGCAGGGGTGTGTGTGGTCAAGGAGGGGTGTTGGTGTCCCCCCTGTTTGTACTTCTAAGTGAAATTGCCTTGCTTTGGGACTGAGGGTCAAAACATTACTTTTTCAAAGATCAATATCACATTCACAGTACATTCATACAGTTCCAATACACAGGTTACATAAGCTTGGTTACTACAACAATGCAAAGAAAAAGAAATAGGCACTAAAATAAAAAACAACAAGACAATAACAATAACAAATTCTTGCTGGATGGGCTGCAAGGGGCTGTTAGCAGCTTCGCGGTAACTTCTCTCTTTCTCCAGGTCAAGAGAAATTATAACGCCTTTTGGTTGCCTCTGATGTCTTGGCACGCCTCAGTTGACACTTGACTTGGTGTTGGGCATTTGCTCACAAACTCAGGAGAATTGTCTCTCAAATTTTAAAACAACAAACAATGAATAATATCTCAAATAACAAAACAATAGACTTAACACGACTCCTATTCTACTCTATTCTACTCTGTCTCCCTTTTTCAAATGTCAGGGGTTGATAGTGGCTGGGCAAATATTTCTCATCAAAACAACAGTGTCTTTTACTTCTTTCTCTGGGGGCAAAATACATTACTTGTAGTGCCTTGAAACTTCTTGCAAAGGCGGGGTAAACTTTTTCTTGATGGCATTCTTCCAAGGTGATAACTACTGGTGCATAGTGGTAACTGTTCTGCTAGGATGTATCCTGTCTTTGATCTTGACCTTGGCTTCTTCTGAGAGAGAAAACAGATGGGCTATGCCAAAAAACTAGATAACAAGTTTCGAATTTAGGAAAGGTAAGAGGGCCTCTTCTGCTTTCTGTGCAAGTACTTTACTTTACAGAACTCTATTAAGGCTTCATCTTGTTACAAATATTACGTTTGCCAATTTTAGTCTTATTTCTCAAGGGTCAGTGTTTTGTCAAAAAAAACTTTGAGGCTAGCTTGGAATGCAGCAGCTTGTAAAACTGCACAGACCTTTTGAACCATATAGGCCTAAGATCTTTTGCTGGCCATTTACTGATTGATGCAGCCTGATACTCAAGACTGTAACTGTGGACAGGTTCATAAGTGCTATTAACTTTGCCTTCTGGCTGATGTTCCAAGTGGCAAGGCTCTTTGCTTTCAATCCTTCCGAAGAGGTGTCTCTTCTAGGACTGATACCAAGATGTTTGGGTTCAAGGTGATACGATCCTTTACAATACAGCTGGGCTTCATATTTCACTAAACAGGAAATTGGAACTCCTATTTAGGGCTTTGCTTTACTCAGGCAGGCAATGGGGCTTGCTTTAGAACGTTCATGGCTGTTCTCTTGCAGTCACCAATGAACAGGTGAAAGGTACTAGGGTCTGGAATTCTCAGAGTAGGCTCTCCTCCCGGTTCCCAGGTCAACCGAGCTCGCTCCTGCAGTTTTCCACAAAGGGATTTGGCTAGGGCAGCGAAATCCAAGATCCAAATTCTGCAATGGTCAGTTATTTCCAGGAACATGCAAAATTGCTTAGTTGCTGGTTGGGGCAAAAACAGCTTGCTTGTCTGCAATGCACAACTGTCATCAAACAGGCCATGAAGGAGCCATCTTGCCAGAATAAACGGGTTGGCTGATGTCATATCAGCTGTGATCTCACTGATGGCTTGCAGATTTTGCACTGGCTGGCATTTATTCTGGATTCTAGGTTCCTCAACAGTTAAGAGAGGTGTGTTCCAATCAGGGGCAGTTTCTCCTGTTCTCAGCAATCTGTCCAAGTACATCTGAATGGCTGCGTACTGTGGCAGTGAGATACTCAGCAGTGACAATGAAACAGAGCTAACTCCATTTTTGGGAGGGATATAAACAAATTCAGCTGTGTCTGCCGGTTCCTTGATGGCTGGTGAGACGCGAAGACTGGCTAGCATTGGCTGAATTTGTGGGCTGCAGCATTTCTGGGATTCCTGAATTGGCTCAGTTGTCAGATTCACAGGATTCACTCCTGCCTGAACTAGGCTGGCTTGCATCTCATACAGTAAGTCTCTCCCAATAAAGGCCACTGGTTGTGTCAAAGCGGACTTCTGGGCTACTAGGTCTAAGTCTCTGATTTCTTTGTCCCCTGCTTCAATTTCCAGAATGGGCTTTGGAGTCGGGTTAGCCTGTTGGCCTTCCCTGTCTCGCAGTGGAGGGGTTACTGGTATAGTTAGGCCTTCTGTCTGATAGCAATCATGGCTTTCTGGTGTAGATTGCTCTTCTGGCTGATAGCAACTGTGGCTTACTGGTACAGACTGGTCTTCTCTAGGTTCCTGCTGGCTTCTTCCTGAAACCCGCGTCTCTGTAGAGGCAGCTGCAGGCAAATTGACTGTCTCCTTCTCTGGTTCGGCTTTAGCATGGCACTCGCTTCTCCATTGCAAAGGCAAATCAGGCGGCCTTCCTCTGTCCTGGACATAATCAGGGTGCAAGGGCTGAGTCCCTTGCCCTGTGCCTATAGCAGAAAGCTTTTCCTGGTCTGCAACTTTCTTGACCTGGCCTAGCCTGCTCTGCAAGGTTGTTGTTAGCTCTGGCAGTTTAGGCCCTTGGCTGCATTCACTGGCTGGATTGTCAATCAATCTCTCATCATAGTTGGCTGGACAGATGGGGCTCTCTCTCAGTCCTATGCTTATGTCTTTGTTTGACTGGTGCGAAGGAGGCAAAGGTTGGCTGTTAAGCATGGGCCGTATCAGCTGGTCTTCCTGTGCCTCTGCGGCAAAAGGCTTTTCTCCTTTCCCTTGCAGGGCTGTTGTGTGGCTCTCTGCCTGCTTGATTTCTCCTTCCCAATTCATGCTTTTTTCCTGTCCTGAGAGCAAACAGCACTCCTTATCGCTTCCTGGCAAAATTCCAGCAGTCTCTAGGCCAGGCTGAACTTTTAGCTCTGTATCTCCAAAAAAACTTGAGATACATGGCAAGAGTCGTTGCTTAGCAACTCCGCTATCTCTCACTCCCTTTTCTTTCCCAGGAAAGTGGCTTTTGGTGACGTCACTTTGCTGCTGCCTTCCACCGACATTTCCTCTCTCCCCCCTGTCTGTGCTCAAGAAGGGGGGCGGGGTGGGCTGTAATCTGCTTTCTGCAGTGAGATGCTGGAATTGCTTTTTACAACCTCCTTCCAAAACTTTCTCTTCAGCTAACTCGGGTCTTAATTCAAAGGCTTTTTCAACTTTTTCTGCCTCTGGCAGGTCTTCGCTGAATGAAACGCGCGGAGAAGGGGGCGTTTCCTCAAGATTTATTCGTTCCAAAATCTCAAACCTCTCAGCCTCTTTGAGCTGCAGCTGGACTGACTGGCTGGGAAAGGAGGGAGGGGGCATGGTGCTCCTTTCAGACAGTTTCTCTGCTGGCTGTTTGGTGCCTTTTAAAACTTTTTCGGCTTTTCCTCTCGAAGAGGGGGGCGGTGGCAGCTGTTCACAAAGGACTTGGGCCACATTTTTACTCAGTTCAAGCCAAGCCTCTACATAGAGCAAATCATCAGGCAAACAGCGGCTGTCTTTGCTGTCTTTAAAAAATTTCTGAAGCTCAAGGACAGTTTGGCTGTGCAGGGTTCCTTCTCTCGGCCAATTTGACAAGTTTGGCCAGTGATATTGGCATTTTGTCTTCAAAACTGTTTGGGAGCACATCTCCTGATCGAAATAGACTTCAAATTGCCACAGAGCGATGTCTAAAGGACTTTGCTTGGGGCTTGCAGGGCCTGTTTCTGATCTTGTCACTTTGGGGCCTAATTTTCTCTCTAATTTCGATTTCCCTCCCCCCATCTTACTATTTCTAACAAAGGACAGCAAGAAAGACAAGGCACAAATACGGGTGTCGGGCATTAAGCAGTAAGGGGTCTGCTTAATGAGGATAACATAAAGGGTTAAACACCATTCACGCTAGGCCTGGCCGGCTGTTCCGGAAGATCAACGGCAGCAGACGCGAAAACGCAGGCCTCAAGCACTCCACATTCATCTGACAGACAGAGAAACCCCCCAAACCGTTTCCCGCCCAATTTATTAGAAGGACTTTTCCTTCTCAGATTAGAGAGACAAGCTTGCTTGCTCTCTCAGGATTCCAAAAGCCCCTTTCATACTCGCCGGGTCAGAGGCTTGCATGAAGCAGGAACAGATGGAATTTTCAGGTTGACCCCAGTCTTCCGGATAGACGTAAGGATCTTCAGATTCAGAGTTTCTTCAGGCAGACTTGTCTTCAGGTTCAGACAGATCTGTATCAGGTTTCAGAATTCAAGCCGACCAGCGGCTGGCACACAGATTTGGGCCCACAGATATTACTGGCCTTGCAAAGACCAGTCAGACAGAATACGCTTCCTTTACTCGCCTTGATCAAGGGCGTAGTACTATAAGGAAGGGCCAGAATCAGAGCTTCAGATTTCAGATATCAGATTTGACTCAACTTTCTGCTCCTTTTTTTTTTCTCTTCTCTCTCACACCAACGGCGTCTCAGGTTACAGCTGCTGAAGAAACGGAGCGCGCTTTCTCGCCTCTTCAACTGCCGGGGTCAGGACATCAAAGGGTGCTTGCTCCTTATAGAATCAGTTTGCAATTTTCTTCCCGGTACTGGGTTGCGTTGTCGTTATTATCACGTCGGGGTCACCAAGAATGTTAAGGGTTGGAGCAATTATTCAAAAGGAAAAGTTGTTTCTTCAGAAAGAGAGTCTTTATTTGCATGCAAATAGGCACAGAGGTTTGCTTTCTCAACTGCGCTGCGCAATCAGAACAAAGAGTTCACAGGTTTTATAGGAAGGAGGGACAGTGGCTCAAGTTAGCTCTGCCCATATAACAAGATTTTAGCATATCAACACTCTAGGCATAGTATTTCAGCTACCTCAATTCTCTCAATGCAGTTACTGGCTCAAGTATCATATTGCTTCTAAAACAGCAGCATCTATTGATTGTTTGGCACATATATCTCCTGAATCTTCCTTATCTTATCTTCTTATCAGTTCTAATCCTTCTCATTAACATAAGAACATAAGAGGAAGCCTGCTAGATCAGGCCACAACCCACCTAGTCCAGCATCCTGTCTCACGCAGAGACTTTGCTGGCTCCTGGAAATTTCCATCAAGGCAATCTCATATGCATCCTGCCAGATGTGACAGTAAGCCAGAGTTTGCAGTGCACATCTGGCAAGCTACAGCAAGGGACAGTGCCTTACCCTCTTTGTATCCCTTGCTGGTGGGACTGGTGGCAAAGATAAACTGCGCCTTTTAATGACAGCGATTGAACAACATTTTCTTCCCACCTGTTCCAGTCTTTCACCCCCTTTCTAACTGGAGACTAAGGGCCTTTTTCACTAGGGCTTAGAATCTATCTAAGACCCCATTAGCAACCCAACTGGCACCTGATTGGTACCAATTGGGGAGGCCCTGTCCCCACCTGGACCCCATTGAAGGCCCCATCTGCAAGGGCCTGTCCACATGAGGGCAGGGGAAATCCAGATTTAATAGGTCCTTCAGGCCCTTAAATCTGGATTTCATGTAGACCTGAATAAAGGTGTCCACAATGGGGTCTTCAGGCATCTTCAACATCTGAATCTCCAGGAGGAGCCCATCTCAAAGATCCAGATTTCGAAGATTCAGGTCTTTGACTAGGCATGGAAAAAGGGGGTAAATCATCTTTCCTTCTCTCCAGAAGGGTAATTAGAAAATCAAAGGTTGAAAGATGATAAATTAAAGCAGGCCATCTCTAGAGACACCTTACTGGACTGCTCCCCGCTAAACTTGTATGAGATTTAGGCCAGTGTGCTGCATACATAAACCCAACTGACACGCAACCTTTTTCTAAGCAATGGACCATTCATCATAGTACCTTCACGCTCTCTTTGCCATGGATGTCAGTTTATCTTCATCTTGCCGAGGGGCGTGAATGTGGGACAGCAGCCATCAGACCCCCCAGGTAGGATAAAGTAAGCTCCCCACCCCTGATCCAGCTCCCTTTGCATTAGATAGAGCCTGATCTGGATTATGGAGGCCCTTAACCCAAATCTTTGGTAGTACTGTTTAATCAGTACGAGCAGGGAGACCAGGGTCCTGATCCAGGACACAGGAGGTGTGCAGAAGGCTGTCTTCCACACTCAGGATCACCAAGAGGTGCTTTTCAGCCATGTTCCTAGCATTGGAGGTATGGAGATGCAGCTGTAAAACTCATGTGAGTTCTGCAACTGCAGCATGAGTTAATTCAGATCAGCACTGTGTTGATGGTGCTGATCTTGCCCACGCTTTCCCATAATCCAGATCAGTGGCCCAGCCTATTCTGGACCTAAAGATCCCAGATTACTGGCCAATAAGTACAGAGAGGGCCATAGACAGAATACATTACCCTCTCCTCCAAAAATGGCTGCAAACTCCAAAAAGTTTGCTTAAATCAGATTCCAGCTCCATCCCACACGATGGAAGCTATCTGCTTTTGTTCGGCGGATTCTCTTTCATGGCATTGCCTCCTTCTTTGCAAAAGCTCTGGAAAGGATGAGGTATGCGTATGCAAAAGGAGGCACCAAAGACTTCATTGTTTTGCTGACCGCAGATAGAAAGTCAATTCCTTTCAGATAATGGGATTGGGAGGCTTTGGCAGAGGGGGAAAACAGTGAAAAGCTGCCAATTTATCAGCTCTTGACTCCCTGGAGAAGAAAGAGCTAACTTCCTTAAATCTTTTGATTTGAAGGAACGCACAAAATGAGAGCAGGGAGGGAGGAAAGTAAAAGGCCCTGGACTAGCGTTCCGCCCCCATAACATGAAATAATATATACAGAGTTCTTTAATGTTGCATGTGGGTGTGTTCAGACTGGGAAGAAATGACCCTCTCATCATTTCAAGTCTTAACTGGTATGGTTCATTTCGGTGCCTGATGCCCACCGTGGTGCCTCCAGACATAAATAAAAATGCAAAGCTTACCTCTTCTCCAGAGTAAGAAGATTTGCATGAAGAACACATCCTCCCCACATTCTGCCAGTGCTCCAAAGCAGCAGGCAGGGCTCTTGTGATCCAGTTTGGTCTAGTGGTTAGGGAGCCGGACTCTTATCTGGGAATACTGGGTTTGATTCCGCACTCCTCCACGAAACCAGCTGGGTGACCTTGGGCTAGTCACAGCTCTCTTCTGAGCTCTACCTCACAGGGTGTTCTGTTGTGGGGAGAAGAACAGAAGCTTTGTCAGCCACTTTTCTCACCATAAATAGGTGAGAAAAGTGGGGTAGAAAAGCCAACTCTTCTTCTTCTTCTTCTTCTTCTTCTTCTTCTTCTTCTTCTGACCATGGGTCAGCTTCTCTGAGAGCGCTGCTGTTTCCTGATGAGGACAAACATTTGAAGATCGTGCAGGATTTCACCCAAACACCCAGGAAAAGGGAAATCTGTACCTCATTTTGAGGTAAGTTGGAGGGGTTTTTTTTGCCACCTGTTTATCAGCCTTTGCTTCACAGGGACTGCCTTCTAAAAGCTTTCTGGCTCTTTGACAGCTGCTCCACAGTTCCTGTGAAGTATACATCCTGTCTGGACACACCCAACAAGGCTGCAATTCTGTTCAAACCTGCATGAAAACTGAACATGATGACAATGCATTACATTATTATATGTAACCCTCAACTGAAATGGTTTTAGAGAAGAAAGGGATAGTGAAGTCGAGCCCTGATTTATTGGATGGGACTTGGGCACTGACGTTATGATCTAGCTGCCTCTGCTGTTCATAAAGGACTACATTGTGATATTTACCCCTACTCCACCCCATGGAGTCCAATGCATGGCTTTTGGTGCCTGGTTAAATGAACCTCTTCACCTGGGTCATTGATTCCTTCTTCCTCTGAATGGAACCCTGCCAATGCTTGAGGGAAGGAGGGAAGGAAGTTGGATGGTGAAGAAGAAGAGTTGGCTTTTCTACCCTGCTTTTCTCACCCATTTAAGGTGACTCAAAGTGGTTGACAAAGCTTCCATTCTTCTCCCCACAACAGAACAAACTGTGAGGTGGGTGGGACTGTGAGAGCTCAGAAAAGAGCTGTGACTAGCCCAAGGTCACCCAGCTGGCTCCACGCGGGAGTGCAGAATCAAACCCGGTATTCCCAGGTAAGGGTCCAGCTCCCTAACCACTAGACCAACCTGAATGAGTTAGATTTTAAATATGTTTTAGTGTTTTTGTATGTTGTGAGCTGCCCTGTGACACAACAACCTGAGGAGCCCTCCTGGATCAGGCCACAACCAATCTAGTCCAACATCCTCTCTTACACAGTGGCCCACCAATTGCCCATGGGCATCTCAAGAAGAAGACTAAGGCAAAACTTCCACCTGGCGTGGAATCCCAGCAAATGGCCTTTAAAGGCATTCTACTTGTCTTTCCAACCTGGAGGTGGTACCCAGGCCTCCGTTCTTGTAGCCTGCTGTCCATATACCTGCTGTCCATGAATTTGTCTAACCCTTTCTGAAAGCTATCCAGGCTGGTTGCTGTTACCACCTATCAAGGCAGCAAATTCCATAGACCGATTACACCTTGGGTGGAGAAATACTTCCCCTTACCTGACTCTCCTAGCTATCATCTTCAAAGAGTGCTCCCCAGTTCAAGTGCATGTCCCCATGGCAAGGATACTGCAAGGCGAATGTGAGGCTTGCGAGAGGCCCCGTGCAAAGCCCTAATTTGGGCTACATGAGAGACAAAAAGCAAGAAATGGAAACAACCCCCCCCCCCACACTTTATAACTGTTCTCGCCCCAAATTACTGGGCAAGAATGGGTTATCCTGGGGGCATGGGGACACTCCTGGGTTACGATCGCATCATCTTACTGAAGCTCTGCCCCTATACCCGCCTGACAGTTGCTCAGCTGACTGCAGGGCAGCTGTCAGGCGATCGTTTCGGGTAAACCAAGCCCTTATCTGGGCAATTAAGCGCTCAGGCAACGGGTGGTGGAGGAGAAAACCACGGCGTCCCAATGCAGAGATTTACCACAGTTTTCATGGAGATGTCCTCCAGTGCCATGGGGAGTCCTTAATGCGAATTAACATTTGCATTAAGGCTCCCCTGAATCCACCGCGGGGCATTGGCAGCCCCATGGGGATACAGCCAAAGTGTTGTGTGACCAAGGAAATAATTTTTCTCTCACCACCTTTTCCACACCTTGCATGATTTTATAAACTTTAATCAAATTGCCTCTTAAATGCCGCCTTTCAAAACGGAAGAGACCTAGATGCTGCAGCCTGGTTTCATAAGGAAAGTCTTCCAGCCCCTTGATCATTCTGGTTGCTCTTTTCTGCCCTTTTTGGCACTGCACTAATTCCAAGCCAGCCAGCTGGTCACTGCACTGAGCTAAAGATGTTAAGCAACTTTAACATTCTACCGGCTTATTAGAGATTTTTTTCCCCCTTTCATGGCAGCCCAGTATTTTTTAAAATTCTCAGCTTCTCCCTCTCTAACCCTCCACATTCTCCCATTATAATTCTCCTCCTGCATCCTTTCCCTGACCCACGTTATCTTAAGAATAATTTTAGCACCACCTGACTGTCATGCTTGCAAAGTGCTGAATTTGCTTCTCCTGAGCTTCTGTTACCATTAATAGGATTTGCTTTGACAGACACTTCTCAGTTGTCCTAAATTTCTCATTGAGCTATTTGAAAGGACCTGAAGCAATTTATGCTTTGTCACAACATGGCCATATTTAACAATTTTCTGTTGTTCAGGGATTCGGCCCAGTGCTTGCATCCTAAGATACATTGACAGAGAGCATAGAAGGCTTTTCATGGTACCCTCTCCTCTAGCTGCAAGCCCCTCCATCCCATCCCATCCCACATTGGACTGTGTCTTCCCACACTTCTGAAGGGGCTTTTGATGGGTCCATTAGGCATTCTGAGTGCATTTGCACTTACCTGATCTGTGAACCCCAGGGACACCCCAGCATGCTGTATCTACATTTCATAGAGCCACTTTTATGCTAGAAACAGCTCCACATGTGCCAGGGTATCCCATGGCCAGGATTGGCGTGGAGCACATTTTCATGCTCCACAACCTACCTAGCAACTGGTTGGGTAATTCCTACATTGCTCCATTTGCACACCCTACAGGTGAAACAGGGTGTGTGGCTGTGCACGCACATTGACGTTGTTGCTATGGCAATGCGTCTATCACTGTAATGGTGGCAATTCACATTTCTCTGGAGATAGTGAAGCATTGGTGAATGGTTTGGAGGTCTTGAAGTGCAGACACTCAAACCATACTACAGTTTTGCCTCCCTGGGATGTTTTGTGGAGTTAATACAAGAGTTATTATATTCTTTGCCAGTCTTGACCTAAGTGATACTGCAGAATGTCAATGAAAATGGACCAGCATCACTGGTATTGTAAGTTACCTGGCCTGAGACCTTCGGGTATTGAGCGGGACAGAATGGATGGATGGATGGATGGATGGATGGATGGATGGATGGATGGATGGATGGATGGATGGATGGATGGATGGATGGATGGATGGATGGATGGATGGATGGATGGATGAATGAATGAATGAATGAATGAATGAATAAACCTTGCTTCCCAGTGTTTCCCCTCTCTGTGCTCTGAGGCTGCCCCTGCCTTGGGTCGTGTTGGTCACACATTTCTGTGGAGATCGGCCCGGGGTTCCTCCATGGAGTTCTTGACTCCCTGACCCTTTTGCTAAATCACATCTATCTTGTTTCCTATTGGATGCCATTCATGTCACTCAAGGGCGGTGAGGGTGTGTGTTTGCAGTTCTTTTTAAAGCCTGCTCCCCCACCTCCACACACACACTTCCTTTTTTATGTGCTTTTCTCCTCCTTGCAATTTTTTTAAAAAAAAATAATAAAAAAAATAAATTTGCGTAAAAACACTAGAGGAATCATACACATAAACTGAGGAGAAGGGGAGGTGCCTCATGAACTCCACATGTGCCAATTGGCGGAAAGGAAATACCGGACGCCACCCACCACAGCACAGTTCTGCCTCCTTTAGGCTGTCACCGCATTCACATGTGAGGAAGCGGAAGGTGGACTGGAATTTCAGGCCAGTCTGTGTCCGTGTCAGTCCTGTAAAAACAGGACTACATTTTAGGATGGTCCAATGGGTGTAGGCTGGCTTGGAATATGGCTTAGATTAAATTAATGTGAGATACAAGGCCTGGAGGCCGACTCACGTCAACCTAAAGCTTGGTGCGTGGCCATGGCCTTTGTAGTCTCCTGCTATCCAGCTGAATACTTCTGCTGTCCATTGGTCATTGTTTTCTATGAACGTATCTTCTGAAAAATTTCCCAGTGATCAAAATGTCTAGGTCCATCTTGGGTCCAACTGGAAAGTCTGGAATCAGCAAAGGTTCCTCTTTCATTGAGCTATTGATTTTCAGATGAATGAAGCATCACAGCAAAAGCTTGACCTATAAATCACCCTTGAAAGGTCTAGTAATTGCACATCTTAATGTTACAGATTATGTTTGGTGTGTGTGTGATGGGCAGTTACTGCTACTGTGGGAGTCGCAAGGAAAATAGATGAAACATATGGAAGGTCAGCAAAGTTGTTGTGAATTTTGTAACAACATGAGCAGAAGATACAGCTGTCTGCAACAGATCAAGCAGCAAGGCAGTTGAAAATAATATTTTACGCCACTACTTTTGAGACATATTTGTATAAATAATACATGTTTCATGCCATTGGCATTTATTCATAGCCGCTGTGATGATCTTGAAGCCATTGGGGACCACTTTTATGATCTGTTTGATTTCTTCAATGCACATTTTTTTCTAAAGCATTCATTGAATTTAACAGCAGAACTCTGGTTACTTCTGATATAGACTGCAGTACATACTCCCCTCCAAAGTGTTGACATCCGTAAAGCTTACTATTAGCTTTGCATTAAAAATGTTAATATTCGGAGGAAGAAGAAGAAGAAAAGTTGGCTTTTCTACCCCACTTAAGGGGACTCAAAGCAGCTGACAAACCTTATGTTCTTCTCCCCACAACAGAACACCCTGTGAGGTAGAGCTCAGAATGAGAGCTGTGACTAGCCCAAGGTCACCCAGCTGGCTTCATGGGGGAGGGCGGAATCAAACCTGGTATTCCCAGGTAAGAGTCTAGCTCCTTAACCACTAGACCAAACTGGCTCACAGATATACAGATAACAAAATAGTTCACTGATTATCATATATCATATCATATCATATCACCTCATCTCATATCATATCATATATTAGCTTACACAACTGCCACACAAAGCATAAAAAGATCAATTATACAACCATGAGTTAGTGCAGTCATAACTTTTTAATCAGATGAAAGGATTACTGTTCTTTAAGCTTATTCACAAAATATTGATCAGTCTATGGGAAAATTCTCCCCTTTTCTCATCTTTATTCTGAAGGCCCAGATAAATTACTACGGTAAATATAAAGGTCTTGTTTCCCATTTATTACCATCAGCCAGTCTTGTCGTCTGGGCTTGTAGTTAGAATGTTGGAGTCTTATCTGGTAGTCTCCAAGTTCGATTCCATGCTCCTCCATAAAGCCAGCTGGATAACCTTTGGCTAGTCACAGCTTTCTTTCTGAGCAATCACAGACCCACTTACTTCACAGGGTGTTTGTTGTTGTGGGGAGAAGGACAGAAGGTTTGTTGGAGACTTTGAGTCCCCTTAAAGGTGAGAGAAGTGGGGTAGAAAAGCCAACTTTTCTTCTTCTATAGCAAAGCTCGGCAAGGCTTCATCTGGAAGAGGGTGGAATCTGGGTTGAGAGGCGTGGTAAGCGATCTGGAGAAATGTTCACGGCACTGCAGTGGTAAGGGGAATGTTTCTGAAAGCGAAACTGTCACCTCCCACAGAAGTTAAGTGCAAAAATGTCCAAAGATTCATTCTCATTTACTTTCATGATAACTGCCTTTTTAATGTCACCAGCTTTCCCTGTGGTTGGGTTTTTATTGCCCAAAGCCTACTTTTTCCTGGTGGTTGAATAAGCTGATGTCTTTCTGATGTGTGTTGCTTTCTTCTTGTTCAAATTAAAACCAGGGTGGTTGACCCCTGACTGGCACTGATGGCTGTACTGTCAAAGCTCTGCTCTTCAAAACTGTATCCATACCTTAGTTTCAGAGAAAGCCGTATTTCTTGGGAAGCCATATTTCTTTGGAGCTCCTAGGGGCCCGTTTCCAGTAGATGTACCACCAAAATGTGTGCCCTGTAGTATACCAGACCATGGAGGTGTGTCTTCTGCACATCTCTGTGATCCAGTATTCCACACCCTAGTAGACTGGTAAGAACATAAGAGGAGCCCTGCTGGACTGAGCCACAGCCCATCTGCTCTAGCATCCTGTCTCTCACAGTGGCCTACTAATTGCTTATGGACATTCTCAAGGAGAAGACAATGGCAAACCCTTCACCTGCCCTCAACTCCCTGCAAATGGCCTTTAGAGGCATACTACCTCTCTCCCCAGCATCAAGGTCTACTGGTAAGCTGGACTGGGGGGGGGGGTTCCACTAGCACTAAGTACCCATTAGGCTCAGAGCAGGAAGACTCCGTTTCCACTGCAGGTCCCATCAGAACCACATTTGTTTCCACCTGTTCTAGGGAAATCCAGTTTAAATAGGTCCTTCAGGACCTATAATCCCGATTTCCTGTAGACCCCATTAAGGGGGTCTACAGTGGGGTCTTCAGGCATCAAATTCAGATTATATGGAGCATGTTTTCACTGCGATCGGACAATGTGGTCTAGGGGGGGTGCTCTGGGGGGGGCACCCATGGGGGGGGTACCCTGAAACCCAAAGCTCCGAAGCCTGTACATAATCTCCGAAGAGGGCTCTGAAGGAAACTCCAGAGAATGGCACAGGCTTCGAAGATGACCCATCAGAGCAATGCCATTTCTATGGAGCTTTGTCCAAAGCTCTGGAGAATCTCTGGAGCAATTTCCCGCAATCTTTGAAGATTCTCCAGAGCCGCTCCAGAGAATCTTTGAAGAATCTCTGGAGCATCTACGGGGTTTGCACACACACACCTGTGGCACCCCCCCAAAAACATGAGGTGACAGATGGACCCATGTGAGTAGATCCGCATTCGCCACATGGGTGCTCCAGTGTTTCCACTGCGAGCACACTAGCACCCATTGCTATTGGGTGCTACACTGCCCATGGAGATGCATCGGGTACCTCCTTAGATATGGATCTACTAAATCTGAATTAGTTGAAGGACCCATTCCTTAGATCCGGATCATGGAGTATACTAGGAGGCGGTAGGGCCTCCGATATCCCACACCAGCATGAGGAATGGGGACTCCTAAGCCCTTTGCTCTACTGCACTAAGAGTGCATGCAGAAAGGGCTTTCATCACTTTGACATTCCAGGCTTGATTGATTTACCAATGTTGCATAAGACTTCAGTGCATTTCTATTTACCTTGAGGCAGATGTAAATGACTCAGAATGATTCAGTCATCTTTGTAAAGTACTTAGCAAGAATCGAGCGCTGTGACCAAGGACGAAGGGGGCTGAGAAGGAGGCAATTACTGACTGAGTCTGATACGTTACTTACAATGAAACTCTGCATTTTGCTTAACTTAAAGGTGTCTGAATTAGGCCACTAATGAATCATGTCTTCCTCCGATTTTATCAACAGTGTCTTAGATTCAAGACTTTCTTTTCATCCTAGTGTTTTGCAAGAAAGGTCAGAACATGCTACTGATTAATAGGAAAAGGATAAGCAGTGTGGGGTTGTGAACATGAACTTGCAGACCAAGTTGGTGGTGGTGGTGGTGGAGGAGAACATAAAATGACACCACAGTCTTTTTAAGTGGGTATACATGGGATAAATGAAGTTTCACCTCAGAAAATTGTTTACAGAACTGGGACACGCATGCCCACATGCCTGCATGCCCACACACACATCATGGGTCTTCAGGCTGGGTGGCACAGGCTAGAGGGACATAATTGGCCTCCCACAAAATCCAAAGGTGTCCTGGCTTTTCTGAGGCCACAGTCTAACCAGAAGAAGATTGTCCAGCCTGGTTTGGGCCTGTTCACACCTACTTTGGGGGGAGGTTACTCCAGGGGCTTCCAGGGTGGTGCAGCCACATTGTGTCTTACGGTAGTTGGGCAAGGTCACACTGGTCAACCCAGCTAAGTTCATCCCTTCCATCTCTGAGCCCCAGAGCATGCAGGCTGCCCTCAACATTGCAGACATGCATAACAGGACATCACACCTGGGGCAGGGTGAGGTGAGGTGGCTTTATTGGTGGCACGAATCATGGCCATCAGCGACCAGCTTGAGTTGCCCCTCTGGCTCCAGGCGTCACACCCTTGTTGGCTGCCGTTAACACTGTGGCTGAGCAGGCCAGAGATTGACAGTCCTTCACTAGGATCCATTTCTTGCAGCTGAAACAGACTGAGTGCTAGAATAATCCGAATACAGAATAGTATCAGTCAGGAAGGGAAAGTCCAGAAGAACCAGAAAAGTGGTTTACTATGTGATTCCTGATGTTAGAGGACAACCTCAAAACTGGTTAAAGATGAGGTGTGATCACAGCTTGAGTTTTTCAGAGTGTCTCAGGCCCATCCTCCTCAGTGGCGCACTGAAGATAATAAAAAAATTAAAAGGGAGTTGGATTGAACTAAACAGGAAGTCCACATGAGCTTGGTTTTGCCAGCATGTGAAGTAAATGGCTCAGGTTTTGTCCTGGAATAGTTAGCAAAATCTGGAGCCCATCTACACGTAAGTTTAATCCAGCTTCAGTTCACTTTCAGAGCGAGAAGATACTTCAGCAAAATGACCAGCTGATTTCTTCTTGGCATTATCTAACTCAGAAAGTTCACCTTTGAATTGGGCTGTTTTTGCACCCAATAGCGGTGGGAAAGTATCTCACAGCAGTTAAGATTAGAGACTGTGAGTGGGGTTTGCCCTGCGAATGCCATCCCATCCCAAACTTCACCCAGATCCACCTGCACCTTGGTGAAGTGTGGCCAGTCCCATCTGGGACTGTCTACCTTGCTGTAGCAATGGCCAGGCATATCTGTCCACTTCTGTGGCCAGCAGTGACATGGTGCAACTGGACAGCTGCAGCTGCCCTGACTGTCTCGATGAAACGTTCAGATAGGAAGTAGTGTGGACATTGTGTCCTGGTGTTAACTAAGAGTACCCTAGGAGCAGCAATGATCAGAGCAGCCCTGGGTCGTTTTGGGACAGAGGCAACACTGTGGTATGCGGAGGCTCCATTTCAAGAGCACTGTGGGATGTCCTGATTGCCTTAGTGCATGCAGGTCCTTGGATAATGTGGAAAGAACTGTTCTCTTCTACTAAGTTGGACTGAAGCTGGATTAAAACCTAGGACCTTGCTGCACTTAGCTGATTAGGCTGCCATGAACTAAGGCTGGTAAATTTCTGGGAAAGGTGGACCATTCACACTTGTCATGAGGAAGGCTGCTTCCGCATTTACTGCAGTAAATCCGGATCTACCTCATCTGGATTTAGTAAATCCGGTTTAGAATAGATCCGGATTTGCAGAGGTAGATCTGTATCTAAGAGATACGGATCTACCCCCCCCCCCATCGTCCTTCCGCACACGCGCGGCAGAAGGACGACTTAGATCCAGATTTGAGGTGGGTGCTGTGCAGATGCACAGCACCCGCCTCACATCCGTGTCCCAGGGGCCCTCCCCTGGCCCACCATGATTGGCTCCTTGGAGCCGAGCATGGCGAGCCGGGGGACTCTGCTGTTGGGGCTCGCCCTTGCCCCAGAAGCGGCGGACCCCAGAAGAGTGGATTCAAAGTGGATTGAGCCTGGATTTGACGCATTCAGAGCAAATATGTAGGAGATTCATAGGGGATACCTAGGAATTTTGTAGGAATTTGTAGGTGAATTCAAACAAATATGAATTTTCTTGCATTTGATTAGATACAAATCGAACATGAAAAAACGCTCATGCACATCCCTAGTGTGTACCACCACACCTTCCAAAGAAAGAGGCATCAGATAGCGGCACAGCTGGTTCCCGTTGAGCAAAAGACCAAAGGACACTTCCTTCAGCCCCCAGATCACGTGTGAGACACAACTGCATGTAAGAACATAAGAGAGGCCCTGCTCTATCAGGCCGCAGCCCATCTAGTCCAGCATCCTGTTGCACACAGTGGCCCACCAAATGCTCATGGGCATCTCAAGCAGAGACAAGGACAAATCTTCTCCTGCTCTCGAGTCCCAGCAGATGGCCTTATAAGCGCCCCAGTTCCTCCCCCCCCCCTCAGCCTGAAGGATGCACCTAGGCATTCGTTCTAGTAGCCATTGATACATCTGTCATCCATAAATTTGTCTAACCCTACCTTAAAGCCATCTAGACTGGTAGCTGTTACTGCCTCTTCCAGCAGCAAATTCCATAAACCGATGACCCTCTGGGTGAAGAAATACTTCCCTTGTTGGATCCAACTCTCCTACCCATCAGCTTCATAGAGTGCCCCCTGGTTCTAGTGTTGTGCGATAGAGAAAAGAAATTTTCTCCATCCACCTTTTCTATACCATGCATAATTTTATATACTTCAATCAGGTCCCCTCTCAAACGCCGTCTCTCCAGACTGAAGAGGCCTAGACGTTGCAGCCTGGTTTCGTAAGGGAGGTGTTCCAGACCCTTAATCATTCTGGTTGCCCTTCTCTGCACCTTCTCTAGTTCATGTGACAGAAACATCCTCTGGTCTCCCCTTTTTTGCTCCATTTCTCACATGTAGAGGCAGCCTAATTCAGCTAAAAATGGCATCACTCTCAAAACAAACAACACCTGTTGTGTAGCATGAGCCAAATACAATGTGCCAAATAATTTGGCAAGCACAATGAAGCCAGACTGAGGGAGGACAAAAAACCATAGAAGGCATCTGAAATAGGAATGTGCCAAATTGTCCACCTAAGAACATAAAAGGGGCCCTGCTGGATCGGGCCACAGCCCATCTAATCCAGCATCCTGTCTCAGGAAGTGGCCCACCAATTGCTTCTGGGCACCTCAAGTGGAAGGGAAAGGCAAAACCTTCACCTGTTTTTAACTCTCTACAAATGGCCTTTAGAAGCACCTAGTGGCACAGCTGGCCTGCTTTTAGAATCATCAGACTGTGCAGTCCTTTGCCTGAATAACTCCAGCCTCTTGTCATCTTCAAGCAACCCGGAAGGAGGTGAGTTGCATCCAAAAGGTGCAAGCAACTCACTCATTTTCAGAAGTGCAGCCACCAACAGTTATGGCATGTTGTGCAGGTGTGGATGTCAGGGGGTAATGGGGTGAGTCCCTTACGCCCGTTTGTATGCATAGCAGAGCTGCGTCTTGGTTCGTGCTTGGAAAGGAATCAATTCTTCTCTCTGCCTCCGTAGAACTTAGGCTGTCAGCATTCCTTCAGCGTAGCTCTCCAGGGTGCTGAAACTCCTGCCGTCCCAGGAGTTTGCCGGGCTTCTGCGGCTTGCCCCTCCTTCTCCCTCTCTCCAGTGTAAACAAAGAGACAGGGACGCCGTAAATTCTCCGAAGAGGTTTATTGCGTAGCGGTTGCAGTCCTTACATCTTAGCATTCCTCTCAGTCTCCATCAGCTAAGCAAGGGCAAGGCAAGGCCAGGCAAGGCCGTATGTGCCTAGTTTTATACTTTTCCACAAGGTCATTCTGACTCAAATGACACGTCTAACTCCTGACTTTTTGTTGCCCAAGCCAGGACAATCTCTTATGTTGCAATGCTTATGATGCTGTCATCAGCCTTGAAGAACTGGTGATTGTTTGCACACACCACCTATTTCGCCTTGAAGGAGTCTCCTGACTAGATACTAAGTTAACTCCTAGTTACCTCTCCTGCTTCCTGTGTGGAACTATTTCCCAATTCACATCTATGCATTTTCCTTTATACCTGACAGTGGATGCATCACATGTTGTCATGCATCATCATGCACACATGCAGTAATGGGACGCCACAGAGAGGGCTGCTGTATAATGGCAGTGGCCCCAGTTCCAAACAAGGGCAAATTCCCCACACCTTTCTGATCTGACATACCTCCTTGTAAGTTATTTAAAAGTGCTGAGGAGAGCCCAGGGTTGTCAGGTACAGCACCTGAGAGTCCCAGGCTCTAAGGGCCTTTCTTCACTGGCCAGTATAGCAGTCCAGCACTAGGTCTAGACTAGGGATGTGCGCAAATATTCAAAATATTCATTATTTGTACAAATAAATACAAATTTGTACATTCGTATAGGAATTGAATATCCAGACATTCATACTTTAGTATTCGTATGAATAATTCGGACATTCATGTGTGCATCACGTATGTATCTGTACGCATCTTGTGCATATCTGAATGGATACATAGGGGATGAAATCAGGATGCATACTAGATGAAAACAGAATGCATATGGATGCATACGAGATTCATATCATTGGATACGTATTGAATATTAATAAAAATAGATACGAATATATTTGTATTGATTCAAATGTCCAGACACTCATTTTTATTTATTTGTATAATGAGAGGCTCTGAAGAGGTGCAGACTAGGGGTGGGCACAAATGCAATTTTTGACATTCAATTCGTAATGAATTGAGTATTCAAAAATATGTTTGAATATTCAATTCATTATGAATCAAATGTCAAAAATTGTATTTGTGCCCACCCCTAGTCTGCACCTCTTCAGAGCCTCTCATTATACGCCGGTGATGGCCAACCTATGACACGCATGTCACAGGTGACGCGCCAAGCCCTTTTGGGTGACACACCTGGTCACCCTGGCACCTGGGCGTGTAGTTCTTGCTTGTTCTTGCAGTGTACGAAATACCAACTTTCAATTGAAGATTTAGCAAATGAAATTCAGCAACAAAAGTCACTAATGTAAAGAATTATTTGTTTTTGCTTAAAAAAAATACATATATCAAAAACTTTTTTACAAATATCACAAAATTATGGATATTTCTAGATGTGACACAGCAACCGAGTTAAGCTAGGTTTTCTTGCAAATTTTGACACACCAAGCTCAAACGTTTCGCCATCACTGTTATACACAGAGTGGCACAGAGGACGGCCCACACCTAGCTAATCCACTCCATGCGTATTGGATGGAGCGTAGCCTGGCCTAGGCAAACAAAATGTCTGCCTAGGTACCACTACAGCTGTTCCTCTGAAATGGAACAGGCAAACGTGCATGCTTCTCTGCTGTTCCAGTTGAGCAGAGGGACACATTTCAGTAGAGCACCAGATAGCGCGACTGAAATAGGTCCCTCTGATGCTCTGAGGCTAGGAAAATTTGTTCCCGGCTGTTGGAATCCTCTCAGCAGACTCCAAAGGTTTTGCAATCTTTGGAGCAGTGCAGAAACAGCTTAAAAACAGCCTGTGCTCCAATGAACTGCTGTTCAGCACACCCTTAATCTGAAAAGAACAGGGAAAGTAGCAGGAGAAAATGGATCACTCTGCGTGAGTGAAATCTATAGGAGTGGGAAAGGCTAAGATTGACATTGGAATAAAAAAGACCACCCAGATTTCTGATTGGAGGCTTGCTGTCTAATTATACTATCCTTTTCTTCAAGCCTTTGCCACTTCAATTCAAAGAGCAAGGCATGCCAACAATCTAGTTTGGAAAACCTTCTCCTCATGTACAATTTTGGCTAAGGAACATGGGGTTTATGCCTAGCATTTAGACTTCCCAGTGTTAGTCTTATCTAATCTTGCAAGATAATAGTATGGGCTAGTATCAGTGTAGGAGACTCCATGGAGATACCAGGGGATGCATAGAGAGGGAAACTAAGGACCTGAAAAATATCCTAGACACATTCGAGGCAACAGACCTGAAATGACTGAGTTTCTTTTTTCTCTCACCACTAGGGATGTGTGTACAAATATTCATAACATTCGTTATTCAGACAAATTTGGATGAATTTGGATATTTGTGCTCGAATCGAATGTTACAATATTCATATACTAACATTTGTATGAATACAAGTGTTTCAGGACATCTATACAAATAGTTCCGACATTCGTTAGACTGGGGGTGTGGAAAAACAGAGCACCAGTCCCATCTGCAATGGATCCAGATCGCATTCGACATGGATTCAGGTTGAATTTGATGTTTTCGGAGCATGGATATGTTATGGATACATATTCAGTCGTATCAGATACGGATTCGTTTGTATCAGGTATGTATTTGTTCGTATCGGATACGTATTGGATACGTATTCATTCATATCAGATACGTATTCATTCTTATCGGATACATATTGGAATACGTATTCATTCGTATCTGATACATATAGAATATTTGTACAAATACATACGAATAGATTCATATCAAGGTGTTAACTCTGACTTATAAGGCCCTAAATGACTTGGGCCCCAAATATTTAAAGGAACGCCTTCTCTCATACTGACCTGCCTGTGCCTCGAGATCCAAGGAAGAGGCCCTCCTGGTTGTCCCACCACCTTTGGTAGTGAGGCTGGTGGGCACCTGGGAGAGAGCATTTTCAGTGGTGGCCCCCAGACTGTGGAATGGTCTCCCCCTCGAGGTGTGCCATGCCCCTTCCTTGTTATCGTTTAGGAAGGCTGTAAAGACATACCTTTTAGCCTTGGCCTTTGGCTAAGGTGATCCATTCTCCCCCCAGTTACAGTTATTATTAATGCACTATTGAGTGCACGGCTTAAACCTACTGAATTTTTAAGGTGTTTTGAACTGTGTACCTTATTTTAATTTTGTTTTAAATATGTTGTTCTTAGTTGTTTGATCTGTTGTTACCCGCTCAGAGATCTTCAGGTATGGGGCGGGCGGGATAGAAAAGTAAGTAAGTAAGTAAGTAAGTAAGTAAGTAAGTAAGTAAGTAAGTAAGTAAGTAAGTAAGTAAGTAAGTAAGTAAGTAAGTAAGTAAGTAAAGTAAGTAAGTAAGTATGTAAGTATGTAAGTATGTAAGTATGTAAGTAAGTAAGTATGTAAGTATGTAAGTATGTAAGTATGTAAGTATGTAAGTAAGTAAGTAAGTAAAATATTGTATAGAATTTAACCACATTTGAATGTGATCTATTTGTACGAATACAGATTTTCAAAAATGCATTTGTGCACACCCCTAGACGCCACTACAAGGCTTCAGAAGAAATTATTGATGAAATTATTGGCCATTTACGAGTGATGTTTCCTGAAAGAACTGGGAGAGCTAGCGTGAAACTCTGTCAAGCCCTGGAACACTGCGAAAGAGATGTGCGAAATTAAATGGTTCTGACATTAAGCACGGTGGTTGTTCACAGTCCCCAAGAAAACCTGTGTGTGTAGCGTATTTGTATTTATCACAGCCTTCTGCAGTTTTCTTGCCAGGAACACAGAATAGCAGCAAGTACTGCTGGCACCAGCAGCCTGACAAGCTCCCAATTATTTCTGGGTGTGATAGATAAAGGGTGCCACAGTAAAGGAATACGGGGACTCGCTGGAACGGTGCCTTCCGTGGCAACACTGAATTCACATCACTAGGCTTTGTTCTCTAGTCACAGTTGGTTGGGCAACTCCTGCCATCTTTCCTGTTTTATTGCTTACATATGTGTTGTTGTTGTTTTTAGTATTAAAAAAGTAAATAATTGTCATAAAAGCCAGAACCCAGGCTTAAGCACAGGGTAAGGACACAGAGGCCGTGGTCACACCTTCACTTTTTAAATCCTTTTGCAGTCCATTTGTGACCCCACTGCTCACACCTTTCCAGTCCAAACCGTTTTGTTTGTCTGTTTCCATTTTTTGGATGTGATCGGGGAAAAGGGGGCTGAACCATACTATCATGGATGGATACTGCATGATTTGCCTTCCTTTTCACCCAGTGTGTGATTAGACGCAATTGAGTGACAGAACTTTTATCCTATCAGAGCACAGGGAATGTTGAGTTGGTGGAGAGAGGTGGAGATCTAAAAAAGTCTCATAAAGGGGTCTCCGGATGGGAACAGAGGGTGTGTCCAGAATGAGGGATACGGCTCATTCTGATGTGTAGTCAGTACGTGGGCATCACACCTGGCGCCTGATACTTCATAGCGGTGGCACATTATGCCGCTGCTACTGCAGACTTACCTGCTGCCGAATGATCAACACTCGTTCTGCATTATCAGGTGATTTTGGAGTTTTCCGCCAAAGCAGCTCAGCTTCCATTGGCTGCCTGATCCCATGAGACGCATATCTCACACCATGGAAGTTTTGCAGCTGCCAAGGAGGACGCTGCTGATGTCCGTTTCAAGTGGGAAAAATGTGTCATGACATTGCAGCCAGGTAAGCTGCAAATGTTTATATAACTGTGGATTTTTATCCACTAGTCTGGAAGGGACCAGAACCATGTGAGCAAAGTGACCCCCAAACTGAAAATGAACTGAAGAAGGATTGGAAGAAGAAGAAGAAGAAGAGTAGGATTTTCTGCCCTCCTTTTCTCATGCATTTAAGGGGACTCAAAGCGGCTGACAAACCTTCTATTCTTCTCGCCACAACAGAACACCCTGTGAGGTAGGTGGGCCTGTGAGAGCTCAGAAGAGAGCTGTGACTAGCCCAAGGTCACCCAGTTGGCTTCATGACGGAGGGTGGAATTGAACCCAGTATTCCCAGATAACAGGCTCCCTAACCACTAGACCAAACTGGCTCAGGTATTGGGTGTGGTTGGAGTTAGTGTCTTTTGAGTCCTGTTTCTTAATTCGATGGACTATTTCCATGAGGTGTGACCATTGCCAGAGTTGGCTATGCAAAAAAAGGAATTTTGTTTTGTGAAACAAAACATGAAATATCCTATTAAATTTGGGAACGCAAATCAAATTTTGCACATTCCTTTTTAATTTTTAATTTTTTTTTGTTTTTCCTCCTCCCTCCTTTTGTCGTGGTTAAGTGCCCTACATAGCAGAGTGCATTCCATCACTGAAAGGTTATAGAAAGATAAAACTTTCACAGTTGAAGAAATCCAAAGGTCCATCTGACTTCTGATAACAGAGTAAACTCCAGAAATGACAGGAAAATGCTGTGCAAGACAAATAAGTGAAATACTGACCTTCACATGAAGTCTGTGTCCTGGTAAGGACTTGGAGGAAATAAGAAGGTGATAATTGGAATGTTGACCACAGAAGGTAGGAGAGGCTGGAATGTGATAATTGGGGTTGCTGGCCTTGACAAAATTCAGGTACATGGAACCTAGTGGGGGGAAGGCGGTCAACACCTCTTAATTGGAGGAAGAGCCAAATAGAGTTTGGGGCCCAAGGACCCCCAGCCATAGAACAAGGACTCAAAAAAGGATATAAATAGCTACGGTAACTGGATGAAAAAGCTGAGAAGACATTTGCAACTTGCTTCCTTGTGCTTTGTCTGGAGATCCAGTATCTCTCCTCACTTCTGTTGTGTTTATATCTCAACTGAGCAAATGGAAAACCTGACCTGTTGTGTATTTTTCTGTGCAGTAGTACATTAAAGAAACCCCCATCATCTAAAATATTAAATCATCCTCCATTGCACTGTTTCAACGCTTTAATGCAGGATAATTTCTTTGCTTGTCACTGCTGCTGAGCACAGTAACGCTGGATAGGACACTTCCTTGGGATGACTCCCGGGGTGTTTCTGCACAGGCCATTAAGACCCCATTAAGCACCCAATGGGTGTTTTTCCACTGCAGCCCTTAGATCCGGATCTAAGGAATGAGTACATTCCTTAATCCGGATCTAGTAGATCCGGATTAAGGGAAGCACCCAATGTGTTTCCATGAGAGGTGTAGCACCCATTAGCAATGGGTGCTAACACCCCTGCTGTGGAAACAGCTTTGCACCCATGTGGGGAATCCGGATCGACCCACAAGGGGTCGGTCCATTACCCCAGGTGTTTTGGGGGGCGGGGGGGGGGCAGTCTTCGAATTCACTTTGAAGTCACTTCGGAGTCACTTCGAAGTTCACTCCAAAGATCAGCACAGACTTCAGAGGCACTTTGGAGCTATTTTGCACAGACTTTGAAATGACTTTGAAGTGACTTCAAAGTGACTTTGGAGCCTAGGTTTAGGGGGGGCCCAGTGGGTGCATCCCCCCCCAGCCTCCTTTGGACCCAATTGCCTGTTTCCAGTGGAAACAGGCTCCCTTTAATCCGGATTTTCTGGCAGAAGACCCCATTGTAGACCCCATTAATGGGGTCTACAGAAAATCTGGATTAAAGGCCAAAATGTACCCATTAGATCCGGATTTCCCCCACGACAGTGGAAACAATCGGGTCCCCAATGGGTGCCATGGTGGAAATGGGATCATCCGGCTCACACCCAAATGGATCCTAAATGGGTGCAAAAATGGGTACTTTTTGACAGTGGAAAAACACCCAATAAGGACACATATGGCACACATCTGCAAGTTACCTTCCACACAGCGGGACATGTTAGGGTCCCTTCAAGGATGCCACTTCCGCACGGCCTCACACAAGATCCATCTCTAATCGGGTCTAGAGGCTGCCAAATCCGGTTTTTGGGAGGACCTGAAAAATTAGGTCTTCAAACCGTTCCTGCTTGCAAATTCCGTATCAAAGGATGACGCTTCTACACATGTAGTAATGAATTAGGACTCATCGCACCCCCACATACACAGGGATAGGAGAGGGAACACATGTGAGCAGGACCAGAAGTTGCCATGTTGAACGAGGTGGCAGCACCACATTCGGGCTACGGAGTCCCTCCCACACGTGGTTTGTTTTAGGCATTCGCCAAGCAGGCTACACAACCGGACAGCCACAGGATCTCAGGCACATTGCTGATTGGTGGGCTGTCTGTCTCTGACATGCCCACGCACGGTGGAAACAAGTGGTGACTGATGGCCGAGTGCTCCAACCACACGGCACCTTGGACAGCAGGGCTACAGAGAGGCCTGATCCTTCTGTATATCGGTACTCTGGTGTCCGCACAGCAAACACATGATGCGTTTCTCACTATCTGTGCTTCCCACACCAGTGTGGTTGTGTTAGGCCTCATTGGGATCCATCCCTATTTGAAACGGATCTTCCCAGGGATGGATTTCCTTAATCCGGATTTCAAGTGGTAAGTGTAGAAACACCCTTGGTTTTAATGCTGAGGGGGCAAGGAACATGGCAAGGTCCCCATCTCCTCCAACGTTGGGTTTTTTTTTTTGTAGGAGAAAGGATTACAGGAACTTCAGATGTAAACAATAGAACAGATTAAGTAAGCTGCAGTCAACCATGATGTTCAGCATCCTCTGAGCGCTGTCCTACCAGTGTGTGTGTATGGAGAGGTTATATAGATTCTTTCTGCACTTGCCTTCCTTTAATTTGGTATCAGTGGGTCTGGAAGAGCCTGGCCCACTGATCCAGATCATGGGGAGGCATGGGCAGGATCACCACCATCTGCACTGACAGACCCAGGTGGTCCCATTTTGGCAGCACACTTTGGTGTGCTGCAGAAATGGGTCTCCCTGCAAAACCAGAACAAAGAGGCATGCACCCTTCTGCACATGCCCTTGTTCTATTCTAGTGGCCTCTTGACCATTGGTAGACCTTTTAAAAAGGTCTACTGGTATCCCAATCTAAGCAGACATTTTGGCCACCTAGACCCAGCTACACTCTATCCATTGTGGACAGAGCAGCCTAGCATGGAGCACAGCCTCCCTAGTCTACACCAGAATGTGAAAGTGGGAATCCCCAAAGGGGTCTAGATCTCACACTGAATGACTTTTCAGGTAAGTGTGGAAAGATCCTGCCTATATAAGGTGCTTAAGCCTTATTCCAGATTATATCTTGTCATAGGGATTTGCCATCTGCATACTGGTGCATGTCCGGGAAAGCTGCCAGCACACTCACAAGCACACAGCTGGCAAGAGATTGCTCAGCAAAGGTACAGCTCAAACGAAGTCCGAAGAGCAGAAATCCAGAAACGGTCCAAGTCCAGGGTTAACGAGAGTAATACAAACAGTCCAGTCTGAGGTCAGGGCAGCCAGAAGAATGGTCAACAGGTCTGTTCCAAGGTCTAGGGTTTCCAAGCAGTCCAGGAGTCAGATACAGCAGCTTTCTCTTAAGGTAAACAATAGTTTCTGACAAAAGGCCTGGGCATCCACCAGGTGTTTTATCTTGCACTTTCAGATCCCAGCTGCTGCTTATCAACTGCGTGTTTCTGAGCAAGTCTCTTCGAGCGTCTCAACCCTTCTTTCTCTGCTCCCCTCTGCTTAAAGCTAGGGATCTCCATGCTCTGCTGTTCCATGTCTCCCACGTCTTGCTCTTCTGCTGTGGCAAGGCTGGGCTGCTGAACTCCAGGCTCCACTGGGGATGGGAGGTCAGAACTGGGTCCTGGCACCACCTCAGGTTCCTCCTCCACCTGAGGAAGTGAGTCCTCCTCATCCTCTGAGTCCTCCTCCTGGCTGACCATGACAGTGCAGACTGTGAGAGACCTCAACCAGGGTCTGCAGAAGTCTACAGTTGCATGCAGATGGCAGGTCCCTATGCTAGGAATAAGGCCTAGTGCAGACAGAGCCCTGACATCTGATGAGTGGCTGAAACCTTTGAATGCTTTGCATGGCTAAAGGAGACCATAAGAATTATTACATGCTTTTAGAATCCTATGGATCAAAGTGCCTATTGTCCAAATACCTTGGGCAAAGACTAAATAGTGTCTTAATTGATTACTTCTCTGATTAAATGCTTACTGGAATAGTAGGTTTGGCAAGCAGTATCCAGCCCTTAAATATCTTGCCTTGGAATTTAGCCATCTGTATTTCTTCTGTTCTGCACAATAAAGAACTTTCCTGAATGATAACAAACAGTAAAGCCCACAGATGTCTGAGAAATGAGTCAGCTAAGGGAAAGCAACATTATTCTCAGGCATACCTCTTGGGGCTTTAAATCTATGCTGGTGCACATAACAAAAGAAAGTTGGATACCTTTCCAGCAATTCCTTGCATGGGCAGATGCTGGTGCTCCACATTCTTGTGACTGGTAAGGTGAAAGGTGGTGTAGTTTCTTAAAGGAAGAAAGCCTGAAGGCTGTATCACCCTTTCCCAAAGCTATAAAGGTTGGTTCCTGTCACCACCTCTTCTAGTAGAAAATTCCATAGATGGACGACCCACTGGGTGAAAAGCTACATTCCCTAGTCTGTCCTAACCTTCCTGCCCATCAGATCCATTGAGTGATCCAGCTTTTCCATACCATGTGTGCTTTTGAGACTGCATGCTGCCCTACATGGGCTGTGGCCTGGTCTAGCAGGTTTCCTCTTATGTCCTCAGGACACCCTCAGGGAGATCATCTGAGGAGTGGCTATTAACAGCCCCTTTCTATTTATTAATTGGTTAATGTGATACCCTGAACCAGAAGATGTGTTCCTATCAAAGATGGATAGAAAGGAATACTAGGATTGTTCCATATTTGCCACTGATAAGGGGATCTAAATAGATCCTATTTTCAGCAATCCATGCTCACTATTTGCGACGGATCAGAGGGACCCCATGCGTCCGCACACGTACGGGGAGGACAGATTCCGGAGGACAGATTGGAGTGGGTGCTGTGCGGACGCACCAGCACCCATTCCAATCTGTCCTCCGGCTCGCACGCCCCTGGAGCCGCGGGACTGGAGCATGGAGATGCCAGTCACCACGTGTTTCCAGCAGTGACTGGTGTGCAGGGGAAGGTCTTTGGAAGCAGGCAGTCCTGCTTCCGCCCTTCCCAATATGGCGGCCACCGGGAATCCGTTTCTTCCTCTGGCCATGTGCAGAAACGTCCTTCTTCTGCACACATCCAGGGGGAAGTGATGGATGTAGGGCCTGATTTTTCAGGTCTTACATTTAATCCAGATTTTGGCAGCAAAACTGGTTAAAAAAAAACGGTCTTGCACCCTGAAATGCAGAAGCGGCCTCTGCAAAGGGTGCTAAAAAGTGTCTCCAATGTGGAAGGCGTTTAAGGTAAGTGACTTTAATGTGTCTTTTGGGTGGGTTAAACCGGTTTCTGCAGTCAATGTGGAAATACCCCTAAACCACTCTGCCTACCCCAGCACTTTACCTCTTTGATTTGAACCCACCCCCTCTGTCCTCCTCCCTCTTTGATCTTGGTGCCAAAGACCAATAGGGCCTTCAAAGGACCAAAAACAAACGAGTAAGTGATATCTGCATTTTCCATTTCCATTTTTATTTGTATACCACCTTTCCAAAAGAAAATTTTGCCCAAGCCGGTTTACGACAAACAGAAAAAAATACAATGCAAATACAATCATCACACCAGAGAAATACAGCAAGTAAGTACCGCAAGTAAGGAAATCAATTTCAATAACCAAAACATCAAACATATATCATAAGCAGTATACAAAATTCTAATAATAAGCTATGTAATCAAACACATAAGTAAACCAGAAGACCAGTTACTGCAAGACAACTCAAAAATGTCAAAGGAGAAACTGAACCGAAATTGCAGCTAAGCAACAACAACCAACACAAGTGTCCCTCCGTTCCTCCATCTCCAGCTGGAAACCACACCTAGAAGAAAGAGGTGGTGGGAAAGGCTCCAGTCTCGCAGGTGCAGCACAAGACTTGGCTGTTTCTCCTTGGACTTGGAAGAGAATGAAGAAAAGAGGGTTATAGAACCGCACCCAGAACAAACGATTGCAAAGAAGAAGGATGGAGTGCCAAGAAATCATGGCGTTGTCACCTACAGAACATGGAATTCCTGTTTCTTCTGCTTCTCCTGTGTCTATGAGTAATGATACAGTTCTGGACTAATGAGTACATTCTTTGATGTGATGCAGAACCCATATCAGCACTCCCTAATCCAGCACTCTAAGACTTGGCAAGGACCCCTATCTGCTTGAAAGTAAAGATACCATGCTGCATAGCTCATGGCTGGTGAGAGCACACAGTGCCTGCTGGAGCTGGTAGGAAGTGCTTTGCCCTTGTCTTTATTCTGGAATATATGCCTCAATAGGGGCCTGCTGTCCACATGCTAATACAGACTACAGCAGGCCCCAAGTGAGGTCTGTGACAATCTACAATAGCACGTGGGTAGAAAAGGTGGATACAGAAAATTTCTTTTCTCTATCACACAACATTTGAACCAGGAGACACTCTATGAAGCTGATGGGTAGGAGAATAAGGTCTGACAGGGGGAAGTATTTCTTCACCCAGAGGGTCATCGGCTTATGGAATGTGCTGCCGGAAGAGGTGGTGACAGCTAGCAGTCTAGATGGCTTTAAGGTAGGGTTAGACAAGTTTATGGATGACAGATGTATCAATGGCTACTAAAATGGATGCCTAGGTACCTCTTTCAGGCTGGGGATGGGGAGCAGGACCCTTCTAAGGCCATTTTCTGGGATTCGAGAGCAGGAGGTTTGCCCTTGTCTCTGCCCATGTGTGTGACGGGACACTGGACTAGATGGGCTGTGGCCTGACCCAGCAGGGCTTCTCTTATGTTCTTATGTTCTTATGTGGATGACAGACTCCTATCCTGAGATATATTCCAAATACAAATAATAAATTTCAGAATGTGGCCAAGTTCATATAGGCCCTGGGTTGTAGCCCTAAGTATTGGGTTAAGTTCTGGTTCCATCTCCGACCTCATTCGTCATCACACTTTGAGATGCTTGCTAAGCAGAGGAGGGAAGGGTGGGGCGAAGGGCAGAGGATGGCAGGGGGGTGGAAAGGACAGAGCATGAATGTAGCCTCTTCTTTTCTACTGCCCTTCCTCATCTCTTTGTTTTCTTTTTGCATTATTGAGTCATTTAATTCCATTTGCATTCCAAGTGCCGAATTTCCCAACCTAAGTTGTGCTAATGAGCCATTGTTGCTGCTTCCACAAATATTGTGTCTTTGAAAATGCAGGGTTTTCACTCAAATTGCTACCTTAGTGGAATGGTTATAACAATGCTGGTTCACCCACCCCAGCCCCCCAAAATCTAGAATCTTGCTATTCAGGGCACATGTGATATAGCAATCTGCAACATAAATTATAATAAAGATCAGTGTCAGCTTATTTGGAAACAGAGAAGAAAGGAATACAGTAAAATGAGAAAGTATAAGAAATTAGTCACGCCATGGAGCCATATTTTGCCTCTGAGAAATAAATTATGAACTGGCTGCAACGTTTTTCCAGAATGTACATTGCTTCATACCTTGTCCCTAGTTTGATAAGAACATAAGAGGGGCCCTGCTGGATCAGGCCACAGCCCATCCAGTCCAGCATCCTGTCGCATACAGTGGCCCACCAAATGCTCATGGGCAAACTTCTCCTGCTCTTGAATCCCAGCAAATGGCCTTAGAAGTGTACTGCTTTCCCCCAAGCCTGAAATGCTTTCGGGAGCATTTTGGCATCGCTTGACATGTCATATATAGGGACTATCAGGAGCAGTCTGTTTTTTAAGCCAGAAGAAGGATGATTTCTGATATCTTATGGCACTGAGGCCCCATCCCCAAGCACTTTTGGTGCAGTGCTGAGCGCCCATTTGGCGCTGGGTGTCCACATGGGCTTTGGATTTGGCACGCAAAAAGCGTACCGTGGCCCCTCAAACAGAGCTAACTGGTCACCATAGGGACGTGGCCTGAGTGAAAGATTCAGGCAATGAGGGGGAAGCTGGGCTTGTCCACATCCAAGTGCTTAAAGCTGTAGTTGATGGCCTTCATAGGCATATAAACCCCTTGGCTCTTGGCCTTCACAGGCTAATAAGCCTACTACCTCACTATCAAAGCTACATACTAGACAGAGATGATCTGTTTGTACTCTTCTGCTCTTAAATACTTGGACTCCAGCTTCTGGACCATGGATTTACCTAGGGAAGAGTTATCTCAGGAGGAGCTATGACCATCAAAACATGATTTCATGACATCAAAATAAAGCTTCTAATTAATATTCATCTTCCCATCCCCCTATGAGGCTCAACCCATGGGCTGCTGCTGGACAAGCAAAGTGTTCAGCTCTGAACATTTCATCTAAACTACTTTTTCTGTTTGTAACAGCCAAAAATCTCCAATGCTAATTTGATTCTATTGTGTGCTTTTTGTTGACAATAAAATAAAATGTCCTTCTTACAAATAAGATTGGCGCCATGCCCATATCGATTGTAATCTGCTTGCAGTATCCATTATGTAGAATGATACTGACAAAAGTAAGTATTTTTAAGAATCAATCAAAAGACAAAAAAACCCAAACAAATGCAGGCAGCCAAAACAAGAACGGAAGTTTTTAAGTGCAAAGTATTAATACAGGCTTCAGGAGGTTCATGTTGTCAGTTGATTTCTATAATAATTTCCCAAACTGGTTAGAGAGACAAAACCTTTATTAATTAAATATTATGGGAAAGGATCCAGAATTTGCATGAATCACTGGTCGTTGCCCTGAAACAAGAGGGTGTCTGGGAATTCAAGATGCCAGACAGCTCAGCCTAATGTTTTGTTAACTGCATAATACTAATTAAAATCCAATGAATTAGTTCCTAAATTTGCATTTTTTTCTAGTACTGTCTCCTGTGCAATGGCTGTGCAGAAAATACTAAAGGAGTTTGGATGCATGTTAAGAACTCAGCTATCCCCCGCTTTCTGCACTTTCTTTTCATCAGGATTGAAGTTGTTGGCATCAGTTCGAAATTAATAAGCAAGGTTATGATCAGAGTACGATCAGACAGTGCTTTTCTTGGTTGCTCCTTTATCAAGGATCTCCCCATCCATAGATGCATAACAAGGTGCATCAAACACAGTTAATGGATTTAACATCTAAAGAACTACCACCTTCTTCTCTCCCTTCACCTTCCCCAGTGACAAATGCTCACCGCTGATTGGCTAATTGTCTTCTGGGTTTCTATGGGTTTGATTGGTTGTCCATCCCTTGCAGCCATTTTTAGGCTCAGATTGTCTACATAAGCCTCTCTAGCTTTCTGACCAATCTGCTAAATGTGGTCTACATCCACAGTAGCACTCGTTAGCATACATTTGCTGTTTTAAAGCCCACTCAGTGCAGATGGCTTTGCCTGTGATTGATCCGGACCTAGCTAATCCAGATCTAGCTAATCCGGATCTAGATAATCCGGATCTAGATAATCTGGATTTAGCTAATACAGATCTAGCTATAATAGGGATTAACTGAGGTAAGTGCAGAAAGGGCCTTTATTTGCAGTCCAAAAGATGTTTTGCTTTTAAACAGCTTGACAGTTTCTGGCAACTTGTCATACAGCTAGTCTTTTTCCATGTGTGTTTTAGTTTAGGAGTTTTCTTGTGGAATAATAGGGTAGGAATGGACTGTTAGGTTGTCTCTCCCAGTGACCTGCTCAAATGAGGCTCTGAGAGATTGATGTCTACCTCACCTCTGCTTAAATGGATTCAGCAAAGAGGAATGTTAGGCAAATTAAGACTGTTTTTCCTTCTGCTCTGCCTCCCCATCTTTCAAAATGTGGGGATGTCTGTCAAACTCCCTGCTGACTTGGTAATGCTGCTGCTGAGTGCCAGATCAGCACCAAATGAGTCATTACTCATTCATCTTCTGGTTGTGGATGGAAGGGGTGATCTCTTGTGTATTTCAGGGACCTGTGTGGGTGTCCCGGGAGACACCTACTCAGATTTGCCTGCTAGGTTACCTGATGCAGCACAAGCCAAAGTTTGTGGGACAAGTTAGGGGAGTTGCCATAGTCCATAAATCTAGCTCTCTTACCAGATTCCTTATCCACTCTGTAATGGGTGTTGAGAGATCATCTGCGGCATTGGGCCGGGAAGACAGAAGGGGATTGCTGCTGGTGCACTGTCCACCCTGCTGCCCAGTAGCTTCCTTGTTTGAGTTCGTGGAGGGCTGTCTCAGATATGGTGTTGGAGGCCCTCTATAATTTCCTTGCTAAGGATGCCTCTATCAAACCAGCTCAGGATTTCATAGACTCAATAATAATCAGCTTGTCATGGGACCAACACGTGCTGCAGGACATACTCTTGACATGGGCTGAATTTGCACTTAGGCCTCTGGTATGTAATTAGGACAGCTCTGATAGAGATATTTTGCACCAGAGCTGTACCAGAGCTGTCCTAATTGCATACTAGAGGCCTAAGTGTGAATTCAGCCATGGTCTTTGCTACAGAGCAGGGGGGTGGGTGGGTTAGAAATCCTTTGGCAGGTGGACTTGCATTGAGACCATGGAATGGATCGTTTTCTGCTGAGTATTTGGGAATCTGATGGATTCCCAATGGCTCTGGTAAGTTTCCGCTTGACATGGTGGTTTTTCCTTTCAGGCTGACAATGGATCTGGATCAAGCCAGATCCATTGCAACACCAGGAGCTTCCATTGCCCCTGGTGTCATAGGTGTTTCTGCAATATACCCCTCTTTTCACAGTCTGAACACAAATTACCCCCTTCTTGCCTGAGCCTGATATTTAGGTTTGGAGGCAAGGGGAAGGTTCAGCATCAATAGGATTATATCTGCACACAGGAAAAACATGTGGATGAAATGCAGCTAAGAGGTTGCAGTGTCTCCACGCTAGTGCCTGTAGCCCACATTAAAGGCCAGAAAATGCACTTTCAAAATGTATTATTTGGCCTTTATTGTGGATTGGAGGTGGGATGGCAACACTAGCATCCACATGTTCCCATGTTTAAGCTGATTTAAACTGCTTTTTAAAACATGCATGGGTGCTGCCTAAGATGATAACAACTGCAGAAGATAACAACTTGCAAAAAGACCACCTCTTTGCCTTGGCCTTTGGTTGAATGGGGATACACTTTTCTCTTCCTACCGGCAGATGCTGTTATTGTTTTAATTATGTTTGATTTTAGATGTTGTTACCCGGCCGGAGACCTCCAGGTATAGGGTGGGATAAAAATGTAAACAAACAAACAAATGTATAGAAAGTAGAAGCTGGAAAAGTTCCTTATTTGGACTACCATAATCCTTAGCTGCCAGATGGTCAACCACAGTGAGATCAGTGGGGCTGCGAGAGCTCAGAAGAGAGCTGTGACTAACCCAAGGCCATCCAGCTGGCTTCATGTAGGAGTGTGGAATCAAACCCAGTATTCCCAGATAAGAGTCTGGCTCCTTAACCACTAGACCAAACTGGGAAGAATAATAGCAGCTAGAATAGTTTTAAACTCTGCTTGGGGATACGTAGAAATTTTAACCTCCATTAATCTTGCCAGAGTTGTTGATCACAATTTATGCCCTGCTCTGGCTGATATGTGAAATGCATATTTTGAAGAATTGCAAAGGGAAATTACATAGCAATCGATTTGTGGACATTGTTCATTAAGCAATATACAAAGCAACTATGTGGCTGGGCTTTTAAAGTCCTCTCAGCGGGAAACACTAGATTCCCCCCACCCTTGCCGTTCACCCTGGGGTGGTTATAAATTCAATAAACTATCAAAGGTTCCAAGATGGAAATGCAAGTCAGGTCCTGAGAAACTGCCAACAGAGGGTAATCAACACAATTTCTGACACAGTAGCTTGTTAAAACATAGGAAGGGCACCCCACCCCCGCCCCCCAGAAGGCAAGGTTGCTTGAGAAAACTATGAAGGAAAAAGAAAATCAGAAACCTGCAGAAATAGCAGGCAAAAAACAGGAACGCTCTTTCATCCCCAGTGGCAGGTAAATGGACCTCATGATGGGTGACTGGTTTCAGCAAAAGGCAGCAAGACAATAGAACAGTTGCTTAGGCTACATTAAATAAATTGAAATCCTTGCTTGGTAAAGATAGTTTATTAATATTAAAATGCACTTGGAACCATAGGGAGGGGAAGTATTGCAATATTCAGGAGTGACTGCTTTGCTTACCACATCAGAGTATTAAGCTTGGGGACTTTCTTCCTCTCACAAGAACTTGAGGAGCCTTGCTGGATCAGGCCACAGTGCATCTAGTCCAGCATCCTGGCCCACACAGTGGCCCACCAATTGCTTATGGGCATCTCAAGCGGAAGACAAGGGCAAAACTTTTATCTGCTTGCGAATCCCAGCAAATGGCCTTTGGAGGCACTCTGCCTGTCTCCCCAGCTTGGCATCCATTCTAGTAGCCATTAATATGCCTCTCCATGAATTTGTCTAACTCTTTCTTAAAGCCATCTAGGCTGCTTTCCGCTACCGCATCTTCTGGAGGAAAATTCCATAGACAGATGACCCTCTCGGTCAAGAAATCCTTCCTTCCTTCCTTCCTTCCTTCCTTCCTTCCTTCCTTCCTTCCTTCCTTCCTTCCTTCCTTCCTTCCTTCCTTCCTTCCTTCCTTCCTTCCTTCCTTCCTTCCTAAAAACCATGGGCCTGTTTGTGGAATATATCTCAGGATAAGGCTGTGTGGTCCACATTCTAATGCGGTATGACGTAGCCTGAACTAGCATGTGGACAGTAGGATGCTATTGTGGGATATATTCCAGAATAAAGCCAAGTGCGAACAGGCCCCATGTCTCATAGAAGTGGGAGGGGGGCAGAGGAAGGGAATGGGAACACGGCTGTATCCCAACATGCTATGTGTTACACCAGGAGGCTGTAGCAGCTTCCGTTCTGCCAGACTGGCGGATCAGAAGTTTTGGTGCCCCTTTGCAGTAGCTTCCCATCTGCCAGGGTAAATCAGCATTTTTTTACTTTGCTAAATCCTTTGTAGCCGCTGTGGGCTGGAAACAGCAGTGCATGAGCAGTAAAGCATAGAGTGTGTTGGGATGCAGCCCAGCTCTGTGGGAATTCTATCCAGTAGGTGAAAAAATGGGTGTTTTCCCACTAGCACTAAGTACTCATTAAGGACCCATTTGGCTCAGAGCAGGAAGACCCCGTTTCCACTACAGACCCCATTAGAGCCACATTTGTTTCCACCAGTTCTAGGGAAATCCAGATCATATGGGTCCTTCAGGACCTATAATCTGGACTTCCTGTAGACCCCATTAAAGGGGTCTACAATGGGGTTTTCCGCCATCAAATCCGGATTATACAGAGCCTATTTCCACCACAATTGGGCAATGGGGTCTAGAGGAGGCTTGGGGGGGGGCAGCCATGGGGGTTGCCCCAAAACTCAAAACTTCAAAGCCTATGCGCATTCGCCAAAGTCACTCTGATGCCAGCTCTGAAGTCCCTCCAAGTTGCCTTTGAAGATTAGCACAGGCTCCAAAGAAGACCCCACGCAAGAGCAATGCCTTTGTCAAAGGCTCTGGAGAATCTTCGAAGTTTGTGGCAGATCACTCTGGAGATTCTCTGGAGCCACTCCGGAGATTGCACCCCCTGTCCTCCAAAACACCTGGGGTGACAGACAGGCCCCATGTGGGTAGATCCAGATTCGCCACATGGGTGGTCCAGCATTTCCACTGTGAGCAAGCTAGCACCTATTGCTATTGGGTGCTAGACCACCCGTGGAAATGCACTGGGTGCTTTCCTTAATCCGGATCTACTAGATCCAGATTAAGGGAAGTACCCATTCCTTAGATCCGGATCATCTTAGATCCAGATTAAGGAAGGTCAGTGGAAAAACACCCAATATGTACAAAACTATGTGCTTGTTTACACTTAGGTGACTGGGGACACCTATGATGTTCCTACATGCAGTGTCCACACCATGCAGAGCTGCTTTCATTCTAGAGCGGTTCCAGGCATATGGGGACATCCCTGATCCTCAATGGCTGTGGAGCACTCAAACATGCTCTTTTAAGATGAACTGTACACTAAAATTAGTTTCCCCTGTGACTTCAATCCCTCTTGAACCCTGTCCAGTTTTCCAAGCTTCAGAATAAGATTGCAAATGCTGTAAAAGAGTCCGGAGGTTGCTTGCATGAGTCTGCCTAGATGTAACTGGATATTCCAGAATAAAGCTTAGATATTCCACAATGTCCATGCATTATTCCAGAAAATCCAAATAGATCAGGAGTAAGTGTTGTCTGCATGCAACCTGTAACTTACATCATTCTCTGCCTTTGGTCAGGTAAATCAGAGCTTAGTGAGCATTTGCAGCAACATCTCAAAGACCACTAGAATGGCCAGAGAGAAAGGAGATCAAGGATCCCAGAGGCTTAAAATAAGTGAGTAAACTCTCTTAGTGCTTGTCCCCATGGCAAGGATACTGCAAGGCGAAAGTTAGTTCCCCTCACAAGTCTCCCCATGCAAAGCCCTAATTCGGGCTACATGAGGGACAAAAATCCTCTAAATCAAAACAAAATAACCCCCTTTATAACTGTTCTCGCCCTGAATTATGGGATAAGAGTGGATTATAAAGGGGGATTGGGGACACTCCCAGGTTACAATTGCAGTATTAGCGGGCAGGGCTTCGCTGTCCCCACTGCTAACGCTGTGATGGCAACTGTCCCCCCTTACCTGGGTGCTTAATCACCCAGGTAAGGGCTTGATTTACCCCAAACAATCTCACCTGACAGCTGCCCTGCACAGCTGAGCAGCTGTCAGGCGCACAAGTAGAGCTCCGCAAATGATTAAAACAGATGCGGCTTTCATGTCTGTTTTAATAATCTTACCGGAGCTCTGCCCTGCTCTTGGCAGCCTGATAGCTGACTGCAGGGTAGCTGTCAGGTGGTTGTTTGCGGGGTAAATCAAGCCGTTACCTGGGCAATTAAGCACCCAGGTAAGGGTGGTGGTGGAGAAAACTGTGGACTCCCAATGCAGGGATTTGCCGCGGTTTTCATGGGGATGGGCGGTTTCACCTTGAACCTGCCCTATGCTCTTATGCCATGGGTACTCCTTAATGTGAATTAGATTTCACATTAAGGGTCCTCCGAATCCACTGTGGGGCATTGGCAGCCCCATGGAGACACAGCCTTTGCAAACAGAGTTTTTTTATACAGGCAACAGCCACTGACAGGCCTTTTCTGCCCTTATCCCCATTTTGATCAGTATCAGTGGGTCTGGATTAACCAGACCCACTGATCTGGACTGTGTAGAGGCATAGGCCAGATCAGTGCCATCTACACTAATGGTGCCAATCCAGCCCCAACCCAGCCCTGATGACTAGGAGTGAAAATTCCTAGCCTTGGGCTTGAGGGGGACATTTTCAGTCCCCACACCCCACATTTCCAGATCATGGAAGTGTGCCATGTGCATGGCTCCTGTGATCAGAATAAGGCCTTTAGTCCTCTTATGGACTTGATTAAATGGGTCCACAAGGGATCTGGATTTAGAGGGGCAGGACTAAGGGGGTGTGGCCTCATAGATCCACATTAATATATGGATCTATGGGTGCTTCCGCACTGGCCCTTTAACACCCATTAAGCACACATCTGGCGCGGCTAATCTGCACACGCATTGCTGTTTCGGACACATCCGGCGAGGTGTGTCCGCACAGCAACACGCATTAGTAACACTTTCCCAGTGGCGCGTCCGCATTTGCGGGTCCATTTAGCACACATCTGGTTAGGTGCTACTGTACAGCAGCAGCCCCGGCCACTCAGGAGGCGCGCAGGACGCAGGTACGCTGCATCCTGGGATCCTCCTCTCAGTATCGGGGCGACTCTGAACAGGTAAGGAGGGGATTCCGCCAACTCCCGCCCGGGTGGGCTAGGGTGGGCTTTAGGGAAGCTCACCCTGGCTCCAGAAGCGGCGATCTACCGCTTCTGGGGCGAGGGTGAGCCGCGGCAGTGAGGTCTCCCAGCTCGCCATGCTTGGCTCCGAGGAGCCAATCATGGCGGGCTGGGGGAGGGCCCCGGAGCACGGATGGGAGGCGGGCGCTGTGTGTCCGCACAGCACCCACCTCCAATCCGGATCTATTCCGCCCTCACACTGCGTGAACGGAGGGACGCAGATGCGGATCTACCCTGTAAATCCGGATCTACTGGGACGGAGGGACGCAGATGCGGATCTACCCTGTAAATCCGGATCTACTGGGGATCCGGATTTATTAGTCCCTGTGCGGAAGCACCCTATATGGCCTAGATGTGTTTTACACAGGCCACCAGTCTGAATTAAGGGTCTGTGCAGAATAGGGGTGTACGCAAATATTCATAGACATTTGAAATCCTATTGAATGTGCCGAATTTTGACATTCAAACTTGAATAGAACATCCCGAAATTTGAATGTAAACATTCAAAACGAATTTTGAATTTCAGATCTATTTCTTCGAATTATCTGGACATTCACATGTGTGCGGGTTCATACACAATGTGTACTTGATGATCCACATCTTTCCTACATCCATACACATTTGTATGGATCTGTACAGGATGAAAACAGGTTGCATCCGGGATAACTATGGGATGCATACTGATGTGTACAGATGCGTATGGATGTGGAGAAGATGCACACATGCAGATTTGACTAAAAAATTTGAATGAATAGACTCCAATTTGGTAAATTTGAATCGAATCTTGTTAAATTTGGATTCAAAAGATTTGAATCGAATTGGATTTTCGGGTATTCGACTCGAATGGAATATCAAAAAAAATCCATGCACATCTCTAGTGTAGAAAGGCCCAGAGTCTTGCTCACCTTGCCGGCTGGTTGCTTTGATGGTCACAGGCAAGCTATCAGAGCTACAATGTCCAAAGCCCACTCTTAAGAGCTTCCATTTAACTGTCCTCACACTTTGTTTGTTTCCCACACTCTGGCCGCGTCCCCATTACAAGCTTAATTTGGTTTCGATGCGGTTTCAATCCTCACGGACCCCACGTCAGTTTTGCTTAACACGCTTTCCGTGTGTTAAATGGCCCCAAAGCGTTGTAAATGTTAACACTCATTTCAACAGGTCGCGCTCTGGTTCGTGCGCTTGATACGTGTTACATTTTTTACTGTGGGGACCTTACCATTTTAAGGCATAAGAATCTATGTTTAGGGTTTCCCTCCCCCAATAGCTTGCTTCCAAAGATAGTGATTTCAGTGTAAAAATCCACCCTTTACAGCAGCTGCTACACTGTAGCAATCCATGCACTTCACACCTGATAACAATGTTGCAATTTTGTGCAATTCTAGCTCTTTGGAGTTCTGACCTTTAGAAAGGGAAAGGAAAGCAGCTGCAGGTTCTTGGAGATGTGTGAATGTTTAAAGCCCTCTTGCTTGAGTTGCTGCTGCTGCTGTGTGCCCTGGGCAATGGGGAGAGGAGGGGAAAGAATCTCTGGCTGCCCGCTGCCGTTTTTCCTCCATCCAGGCAAGTGGCAGCCACCCAGCCACCCAGCTTGGCTCCGTGAAGGGGTCCCTTATGGGTGGCGCGTTCACGCCAGGAGGAAGAGGGCAGGGCAGCCCCAAAAAGCGCCTTTTAGAAAGTAGCCACTTGAGTCCCCCCTTGAGTCACGTACGCCACGTAGGATCCTCAGAATCTGGATCCGATTGAGTTGAAAGTAATGGGATCAGTCAAATTCGCGTTTGCATCCAGTTCTATTATTTCGGTTTAGGGAAACTGGATTAAGCTTATAATGGGAATGCGGCCTCTTACGTTACTCACTTTTGTGTTCTAAGACCCTCAGGAGCACACAATACAGTTCAGCTGTGAGGTTGCTGATAGGAACGTTGCCAGTGAGAACTTCCACAGCATCTTCCTTCACTTTCAAACAATAAATAATGTTTGAAACATACTGGGATATGAAGCACTTTTGTCTCCATGGCAATTATCTGTTGTCCACTTCAAAGGCTGAAAATGCCTCCCTGGCTTAAAAAAAACAAAGGTTTCTCAGATTTCCATAGTAACAAGTTGGCTTCAAGCAGGTATTTTTGAACAGCAAATGTGTTGCATATCTCTAGGAGCGCCCACTGAACCTGCCTATAACATGGGCCAGATGGTCCACCATGATATGGTGATTTCCATGTCGACAGCCCTGTCTGAAACTGAAACTGTTTCCATGGTCTACTACCCACCAATAATTGCTCTTAAACCAGGAAGTTCATGTTCTCATCTTGCAACTTTAGTGCTAAATTTATTCATTTATTTATTGTAAATCAGATTTCTGTACTGCCCTTTTCTGTGATCTCATGGCAGTATAACAAAGCAGATTTAAAAAATTAACTAAGATGGAAATAATATAAACAATCAAATCAAAGGCAACAGCAGAGAAACGAAGTCCAGCCAAACACCATAACTTTACCACCACTATGTCTGCACACGTGATTGCCCAGTAATCATTATTGATGAAACACAACTATACTTTCTCTGCCGGCACAAGTATGTGCTTGAACAAACTTCAGTCAGTATTGAATTCAGAAGAATGAACGCGAATGAAAAAGAACAAGAAAAAACCTTCCAAAGCTAGCCAAGAGCAATAGTAAATTTTAATGGGGAAAAGACAAATATGAGGGGCAGATTTGTGCTTCCCTTCCCATCTGGGGGACAGGAAAGGCAAAGGTGCTCATGTATGTACTAAGCATTCCCGTTGATGAATGGTAATACACACCATCCCTCCCCTCAGGTGCCTGAACACCTACTTGCACTACAAATGGGTGTCTGGATGCCACCATCATCTTTAGTGATGCTGGTGTGCATGTGCCATTGCCGTCACCAGGACAACCCTGATGCAACGTTCATGTGAGCTCGCACAACATGTGGCGCATCAGCGCACTTGAATGGCATGTCATGTGACCATTGGGTACACCTTCCAACTGGAACATGTGTGATTGGGTCTGCCTGAACGCTTACTGGCTCTGGCTCTCGTGTGGAGCACTCACTCATGCTCCACACGTAGTTCCCTCACAGTGTGCTCCTGCACGGAAGGAGCCATTTCTGATTTGTAAATGGTTTGCGGAGTGTAGATGCTCCACCTCTGTGAAATAACTAGTGGGCCAAGTGCAGAGAGGTCCCAGAATAAAATACTTCTCAGAATCACAGGGAATCGCAGGGCCTGTTCACAGGACAGGCTGGCATGCTCTAGGATGGAACAACCCTACACCGCTGCACTGCCTCAACCCCAGAGTGGCGCAGAAGTGTGTGCTGCCATCCTGATTGTTTTTAGCTGTGAGTGGTCTTGGTAAACTCCTGGACACAGCATTCACACTGCTTTTGTGTGGGAAAACTGCATGGGATGGGGTGCTGTGGCTAAGGGTGTGCAGTTGCACGCCACATTGCAATCATCACCCTAGCAAGGACCCAATTCATGGCAGAAATTGCCCCAGCCATTGCTACAGTGGGTCTCAAACTCCATGTTCTTTGGCCCCAATAGGTGGGGCTGTGAGAGCTCAGAAGAGAGCTGTGACTTGCCCAAGGTCACCCAGCTGGCTGTGTGGAGCAGGGAGGAATCAAACTCGGTATTCCCAGATGAGAGTCCGGCTCTTTAACCACTAGACCAAAGGCCAAGCAAAGGCCATTTCTGGGCCTCATCTGTCCTCATGTTAACGCAGACCCCATCCACCACTGGTATGCTCCATCTGCATTAGATGGACCATAATTTCAATCAGGGAGGCCCTAGGAGGATCACTGCTTAAACAGAAGCCTTTCTGCACTTGGCCTCATTCTGAAATATGGCTCAGCTTAGGAGTCTGTTGTCCACTTCCTAGTGCAGACTGTGGCAGGCCCAGCTGAGACTTACCATAGTTTGCATTAGCATGTGCAAAACAGACTCTGATCCTGAGATATGTTCTGGAATAAGGCCAAGTGCAGAAAGGGCTCAGGTCTACCAGAGTACCTGGAGGCCCTGGTGCAGAACAAGGAAACACACAAAAACACACCTCTGTAAATGGGACTACCAGGGGCCCCGTTTCAGCAGTACACCAAGAGGATACCAAGGCTAGGAATTTTTATTCCTCGTCCTTTGGGCTGCTTGGAGCCTGGTCTGAAAACTCATGTGAGCCGGTCCTAGACAAGCATCTTCATGCAGGTGAAGCTTTTCTAGACCATACCTTTCCGTGGTCCAAACCAGTGGGCTCGGCTGGTCCAGAGCACAGAAAGTGCAGAAAGGCACTTAAACTACCAGTTTTGTTCCAGATTTAAATGTAAATACACAGTACGTTCTTAAAATGTGCGTTCCCATTTTCTTTGTTAATTCTGCTTTAAAAAGCAGAGCACGGTGGCGGTGTGGCAGCAGCAGCAGCCGAAAGGGAGCGGGGAGAAGGCAGGGCTCACTCACTTGGGTCATATCCCCATTACAAGCTTATTTCGGTTTCAAACCATTTTCAATCCTCACAGACCCCACATCAGTTTGGCTTAACAAGCGTTGTAAATGTTAACCCTCATTTCAACAGGTCTCACTCCGGATCATGCACTTGATACGTGTTACATTTTTTACTGTGGGGACCCTACCGTTTTAAGGGATGAGAATCCATGTTTAGGGTTTCCCTCTCCCAATAGCTTGCTTCCAAAGACAGTGATTTCAGTGTAAAAATACAACCTTCACAGCAGCTGCTACATTATATTAATCCAGACACTTCACACCTGATAACAATGTTGCAATTTTGTGCAATTCTAGCTCTTTGGAGTTCTGACCTTTAAAGGAGAAAGCAGGGGAGGTTTTGGGAGATGTGTGAATGTTTAAAGCCACCTTGCTTGAGTTGCTGCTGCTGCTGTGTGTCCTGGGCAATGGGGAGAGTCGCTGGCTGCCCGCTGCCGGTTTTCCTCCATCCAGGCAAGCGCAGCCACCCAGCTAGGCTCCCTGAAAGGATCCCTTATGGGTGGCACATTCACGCCAGGAGGAAGAGGGCAGGGCAGCCCCGAAAAGCAGCTTTTAGAAAGTAGCCACTTGAGTCCCCCTGTGAGTCACGTACGCCACATAGGATCCTCAGAATCCAGATCGAATTCAGTTAAGTTGAAAGTAATGGGGACAGGCAAATTTGCGTTTGCATCCGGTTCTATTATTTCGGTTTAGGGAAACTGGATTAAGCTTGTAATGGGGATGCGGCCTCTGTTGCCTGCTGCCTAGCATTACTCCCCCCTATGCCTCGGGAGTGCTACGGATACTCGGCGGGAAGCCGAGCAAGGCGGCAGCAGTGGCGCGCCACAGCCTGGCATCATTGTCGTCATTCAAAATAGTGTGTGGCCAGCTGGGCAGGTAACCAGCTGGGCAAGCGAGGCAGCAGTGGCAAAGCCTGAAAGGGCAGGCAGGTGGGCGGGCAGGCGGGCAAGGCAGCGACGGCCACAAGGGATACTGAGTCTATCGTATAAATAAAGTGTGTCAAAAAGAAAAACGGGAGCAAAAGTCCTTTAAACAAGTGGTTTTTTAATGTGGTTTTTTTTCCTGATTTACTCCTCTGAAAGTGCAGGAAGCCAATTTTCAATGCGGATAAACAGTTTTCAAACCGTTTTTGATACGCAATAATGTCCCAGTGGGAACGCGTCCAAAGAGATCCTGCACATTTTTTTCAGCTCAGGAGCAAAAAAACTGGTTCACCGTATACCAGAAAGGGGATGGAGTGAGGGTACAGAATCTTACTCACAGGAGCATCCTACAAGCCACCCAGCACAGAAAGACATCTGCTAGTACAAAGCATTTACAAGGAAACTGTAGCTATATTTATCAGATGTGCAGATCAAAATGATGCAATTGCTTAGCATTTATAGTTATTATTAAAGACAAGATGTTTGATTAAGAAGGACAAAAGGGGAGGCGGGAAAGAAGCCATGTCACTACCTAATGACTCCCATGAGAAAGATTCACAGCTGTGGCGCTATGCATGAGTTTTAAAACCCCACCTTTTGTTCCGTTACTGAATGACAGAATCTTTGCATATTAGAAAATGCTTGCATGCCGCATCATCTCTGGAATCTGGTGTTTTCAAGGAATCTGTTTAAAAACAATGAAACCAATATGCTAAAAAAAGAAAAAAAAGAAAAGGAAAAAAATATTATTCAAATTTTATTTATAAAGGCTCTGCCCACATCAGCAAAAAAAATATGTAGCGGTCACATGCTAGTGTTTCCACTGGTACCACAAGCACATTTGCTACCGAGCCCAATTCAAGGTTTTTACTCTGACTTATAAGGTCCTAAATGACTTGGGCCTCGAATATCTAAAGCAGTGGTTCTCAACCTGGGGGTCAGGACCCCTTTGGGGGTCAAATTACCCTTTCAGAGGGGTCGCAACAAGTCTCCCACCACCCTTCCCTCCCACCTCCCAGCTGCTCCGCCCCTGTGGTTGGGGGTGTCCACAACATGAGGGACTCCATTAAGGGGTCGCGGCATTAGGAAGGTTGAGAACCACTGATATAAAGGAACACCTTCTTCCGTATTGACCTGCCCATGATGTAAAATCTGCAGGGGAGGCCCTCCTGGTTGTACCACCACTCTCCACAGAAAAAGGGGTGGACACCTGGGAGAGGGCCTTCTCAGTGATGGCTCCCAGACTGTGGAATAGTCACCCTCCTGAGGTGCATCAGACATCTTCACTTTATGTGTTCAGGAGAGATGTGAAAATGTACCTCTTTGCCCTGGCATTTGGGTAAGCAAGGGAACAGCTTTTCCTCACCACATCCAGGCACTGTTATGGTTTTAATGTAATATAGAGCTGTGGCGATCTATATATGAGGGATATTGGTTCATGAATTTGGTTATAATTGGCCTGGTTTGTACGAAACTCATAGAATCATAGAATCATAGAATGGTAGAGTTGGAGGGGACCTCCTGGGTCATCGAGTCCAACCCCCTGCTCAAGGCAGGATCTCCTAAACCATCTCAGACAGATGGCTGTCCAGTCTCTGCTTGAAGACCTCCATCGAAGGGGAACCAACCACCTCCCGTGGCAGCCTGTTCCACTGGTTGATCACTCTTACTGTTAGAAATTTTTTCCTAACATCTAAACTAAATCTTTTCCCCTGCAGTTTCACCCCATTGTTTCTAGTCCTTCCTTGAGAGAGTGAGAACAGGGCTGATCCCTCTGCCTTGTGACAACCCTTGAGGTATTTGTAGACAGCTATCATGTCTCCTCTCAGTCTTCTTTTTGTTAGACTAAACATTCCTAGTTCCTTAAGCCGTTCCTCATAGGACATGGTTTGCAGACCTTTCACCATCTTGGTAGCTCTCCTTTGAACCTGCTCCAGCTTGTCAGCGTCTTTTTTAAACTGGGGTGACCAGAACTGGACACAGTACTCCAGATGAGGTCTGACCAAGGTAGAGTAGAGGGGGATAATAACTTCATGTGATCTGGACTCTATGCTTCTCCTAATACACCCCAGGATTGCGTTTGCTTTTTTTGCAGCTGCCTCGCACTGTTGACTCATGTTCAGTTGATGATCTACCAGGACACCCAAGTCTTTTTCACATGTGCTGCTGCTCAGCTGAATTCCTCCCATTGTATATGTGCTTTTTTCATTTTTCTTGCCCAGGTGCAGAACCTTGCATTTTTCTTTGTTAAATACCATTTTATTAGTTGCAGCCCATTGTTCGAGTTTCTCTAAATCTTTTTGAATCCTCTCTCTCTCTTCTCTGGTGTTTGCAATCCCCCCTAGCTTTGTGTCATCAGCAAATTTGATCAGTTTCCCTTCAACTCCCTCGTCCAGATCGTTTATAAAAACATTAAACATAACTGGGCCCAGGACAGAACCTTGTGGTACTCCACTTGACACTTCCTTCCATTTGGATGTGCAGCCATTTAAAGCCACTCTTTGAGTACGATTACTAAGCCAGTTTTGAACCCACCTTATAGTTGCCTTGTCAAACCCATATTTGATCAATTTTTCAATGAGGATCGCATGAGATACTTTGTCAAATGCTTTGCTGAAATCAAGAAATACTATGTCTACTGCATTTCCTTGATCAACCCATTCAGTGATTTTGTCATAAAATGAAATCAAGTTGGTCTGACACGACTTGTTTGATACAAACCCATGTTGACTACTGTTAATTACTGAATTCCTATCCAAATGCTGACATATGTGTTGTTTAATAATTTGTTTGAGAATCTTTCCTGGTATTGAAGTCAGGCTAACAGGCCTGTAGTTCCCTGGGTCTACCTTCTTCCCTTTTTTGAAGATAGGAACAACGTTTGCCCTTCTCCAATCGTCTGGGACTTCTCCTGTTCTCCATGACTTCTCAAAGATTACAGCAAGTGGTTCAGCAATTACCTCTGCTAATTCCTTCAGTACCCTAGGATGTAATCCATCTGGACCCGGGGACTTAAATTCGTTTAAGTTAGCTAAGCGTTCCCTTACTCTCTCAGTGTTGATTTTGTGTCTTGATTCTCCTAGTCCTTCATCAGTACAGTGAAGGACTGTTGCATGTACATTATCCCTCTTGGAAAAAACAGATGCAAAATAGGAGTTCAGAATCTCTGCCTTCTCAAGATCACTTTCGATCACTTCTCCATTCTCTCCCTGCAGACTTCCCAAAACCTCTTTGACTTTTCTTTTGCTGTTGACATATCCCCAAAACCCTTTTTTATTGTTTTTAGTCTCTCTTGCAAGCCTCAGTTCATTTTTAGCTTTAGCTTTTCTGATACTTGCCCTGCAGATTGTACTGATTTCATTATATTCCTCCTTAGATATGTATCCCTCCTTCCATTTCTTAAACATTTCTTTTTTCTTTTTTATCAAGTTTTTAAGTTCTAGGTTTATCCACCCTGGTCTCTTTAGATGTTTTCCATTCTTCCTTCTTTGAGGAATTGTTAATGATTGCGCTTCTAATATTGCATTTCTCAAAATATCCCATCCTTCTTGGACATTTCTATCCTTTAGTACATTTAACCATTTGATCCCTCCTAACCTCCTCCGGAGTCCATCAAAATCCGCCCTTCTGAAGTCCAACTTTGAAGTCTGAGTCCTCTCATGCTTTCCCTCCCTTATTATCCAGAATTCAAGGATAACATGATAACTCAGCTTGACTATGGATGGCCGGGTGGTGGTGGTGGTTGAGGGACTGAGTTGGCCAGACTCTCTCCATATTGGAAATTTGAAGCAAAATCCTCATGGAATTAACCCCCTCCCCCACATATTTTGGCCGCAAAAGAAAATTTCCAAGTCATAATGCTTGGGACCTGTTTACTAGAAAACAGAGATATAGGACATAGGGATGCACATGGAGCCCATTTCTCCTCTTCAATTCGATACAAATCCAAGGAGGAATATTTGGCTTTGTAAGAAAGCTCCCCCCCACAAATGTGGGGGGCTTCAGCTTCACACGTGAACATCTGTCAAATGTTTGCATGTGAAGACGCCTTCCCTTTTTCCCATCCTGCCCTGCCCTCCACTCACCTTCTGGCACCATCGCTGCTGCCACCACACTGCACATGTCCTTCCGGCAGAAGACCTAACTCAGCCTCATGGGAGGGCCCAGAGGTGTTGGATGTTCACACCCTCCTCCAAGGCTGAACTAGGCTTTCCAGAGGTGCGCGGACGTGTATAATATTTACATTTTCATATTAAATATTTCATAATTTCATAAACAGTGATATAAATACATAAAATAGAATAATAAATATTTAATACATGCATAAGCATGTAGAGCATATGTGTATAAGTTTATAGCCATTTTGGTTTAGCGGTTAGGGAGCAGCGCTCATATCTGAGAATACTGGGTTCGATTCCGCCCTCCTCCATGAAGCCAGCTGGGTGGCCCTGGGCTAGTCACAGCTCTCTTCTGAGCTCTCACAGCCTCGCCTACTTCACAGGGTGTTCTGTTGTGGGGAGAAGGATAGAAGCTTTGTCAGCCGCTTTGAGCCCCTTCTTCTTCTTCTGTATCGGTTTCATAGTTTAATATGTTCATTTTGGGTATAGGGTGGGATTAAAATCCAAATAAATCAATAAAATTTAAATATAAGAAAACAAATATAAATCTTTGATAGAAATCAATGTCAGACTCTGTGGCAAACATCTCAAGTAGCTTGAGATTGAATAAAAGCTAGCAGTCTGTTTGTTGCTATCCCCAATCCGGTTAAATCAACGTATTTAATTGCTAATTCACAATCTCTTCGTCTTTTTTCTTTTCTTTTCTTTAAATGTCCAAAGCAGACTTCCTCTTCCTCATTTATTTCCCTATCTGCAAAAGAGGGTGTTTGGAAGGACGGTGAATGCACTCCCTCTCCTTATTAAGTGGGTGGGTAGCTTGTGTTGCAAAGGCAGATAAGGCTTAATTGCTTGGGCTTTTCTGACATTATAACTTTGTCTAATAAAGTAATTATAAATTCTGTTCAAGTAAGCAAGAGTAATTAAAAGGTAATTCCTTCTGGGATATTTGTGGCATTCCAAAGCAGCCAAGTTTGCAAAAGTAGGGATCAAAATGTCTCCTTTCCAGCCTGTTTCCACTTCCTAGTGAGCACTGACATGTGTCTGGGTTTGTGTATATATTGGTGCAAGTTCATCCACGCTGCCCTTCAGAGAAGAAGCGTGGCATCAGCCGCCTCATTTGGTGTGCAGTTTTGCCTTTTCAAAAAGGTCTACTGGCATTCTTGCACCTTGTAAACCAGACTGTGGAGGTTTGTGAATGTGACTTCACCCCAGGGACTTCAAGGACAGAAGCCTCTTTTCTGGGCCATGAGAACCTACATAGGTTGGATCCAAAACTCGTGTAAACTTTGGATCCTGTATGGAGGCTGTCCTGAAATGGCTCACCTTGTTCCAAATTTCATCATCCAGTTTGTAGATAGACGGTCCCACCAGAAACAGATCAGCTGCAGCAATACAACTTGGTTAGACCTCATCTAAAGCACTGTGTCCAGTTCTGGGCACCCCAATTTAAAAAAGACATTGACAAACTAGAGCAAATCCAAAGCAGGGGTACCAAAATGGTTAGTGGCCTGAAAAGGTTGAAGGATCTAGGAATGTTTAGCCTGCAGAAGAGCAAACTGAGAGGAGACATGATCACGGTCTTCAGGTATTTGAAGGGCTGTCACAGTGCAGAGGGATCGTTCCTATTCTCACTTGCAGAAGATGGGAGGACTAGAAACAATGGTATGAGACTTCAAGGGAGCCAATACAGATTAGATATTAGGAAAAAGTTCCTGACAGTGAGGGTGATCAGTCAGTAGAATAGGTTGCCACAGGAGGTCGTAAGCTCTCCTGCACTGGAAGTCTTCAAACAGAAGCTGGACCTACACCCATCTGGGATGGTTTAGGAAATCCTGCACTGAGCAGGGGATTGGACCTAGAGGTCTCTTTCAACTCTATGATTCTACCTAGAGTAAATGTGAAAATGATCCAAGGCCCCTTTCACATTTCCTCTCCCTGGGACTCTGAATGCTGGCATCCTGGAGCATCCTGCTCCCCACAGCAATGGTGATACTTTTTATTGTCATTTTACTCCTGAATATAGCACAGTCTTCTTTTCTCGTTTTAACGCATTCTGATGGATAATTGCTCAAGGACATACATCTAGAGAGGCATTTATGAGACAAAGGTCATGGTCTCGTTTGAGTTTTAGGTCAACCTGAGTTGGTTCCCTGTGCATGTCACTCACATTAATTTAATTTAAGCTGTATTCTAAGCTGGCCTACACCTGTTAGACGGTCCTAAAATGTAATCCTGTTTTTCCAGGACCAACAGGGACTCAGATTGGCCTGGAATTCCAGGTCGTCTTCTGCTTCTTCACATGTGAATGGGGGGATGCCCTAAAGGAGGTATAAATGTGCTGTGGTGGGTGGTGCCCAGTATTTCCTTTCTGCCAGTCAGCACATGTGAAGTTCATGAGGCACCTCCCCTTCAGCCAATTGGCATGGAGAGTGTTCTGTTGTGGGAAAAAGAACAGAAAGCTCCGTCAGATGCTTTGAGTCCCCTTAAATGGGTAGGAAAAGCGAGGTAGAAGAGCCAACTCTTCTTCTTCTAAGCAGAATTAACAGTGAGTGCAACACACCTTTCTAAGCCCTCCAAACTGCCCCTTGTCGACTGATGCCGTTCCAGTAGCCAGTGACCTCCAGGTCACCTGCCCACCTTCTGCATCCTTCTGATCTCCAATGGATCGTGGCCCCAAGTTCACCTGCACACCTCTGCTCTGATTTCAGTCTCCAAATTTACCCCAGCAGCTCACTCCACCCCTCCAAGCCTGTCAAAACCCTTCTGCTCTCCTATACCTGCCCACTTTCCCGCAAAGCCTACTGGACGTCTCTACTGGCTCCATGCATGCCAGTGTGTGTAGATGCAGACAGGCTCAAAAGGAGACTGGGTAGGGGCAGAACAAGTGGAATGAGTGTTGCGTAGTCCCATCACCCCAACAATGGCACCACGCAGGTGCTCTTGACTCCATGCAAATGGCCTTCAGAGATATCCTGCCTGTCTCTCCAGCCAGGAGGCAGCACTTAGGCATCCATTCTAGCAGCCATTGATGCACCTGTCCCTCTTGGATGTGTCTGCCTTTAGAAAAGTGATTAGAATTTGTTGTGTTGTCCACATTAATAACTTTGCATTATAGGCCTGAATGCACAACATAAATAATGTATATCTGAAAAATATCATTTCTCTCTGCCTGTAATTTTGAGGCTACAGGCAATCCATCTTGAAAGCAACAGAGGAGGAAAGACAGGCACATATAAAATCCACAGTTTGCCTACTGCTTTGAACTCAAGTAGCTCATATTTTCTTGCCTGTGTTGTTTGGTGCTGTCCCCCTCTGTGACCCGACACAAATGAATATGGTGCATTACATAGCACAGCTAGTGATGGAGCTCCGTAGACACCCCCTCCTTTTTATATTGAATTAGGAACAAGATACATGGAAATATATTAGGCGGTTTTCATTTGAGACTCTCAAAGGTGGCTACCCGTTACTAATACCATATCTGGATGATTGAGTACTGCGCACGTCCTTTGGCTAAATAAGAAAGTTCAGCTTTTCTTCCCCACATTCAGGCACTGTTATGGTTTCAATACATTCATATTATACGTCTGTTGGTTTTTAATGCTGGAGCCTGCCCTGAGACCTTTGAGCACAGGGTAGGATAAAAATGTAAACAAACGAATAAATAGTATGACCGATACATAGCAGCAAACATGCATGCTGCTCCATTGTTCAGGCAGAGCCCCCTAGCCTGTACACTTTATGGAACCATCTGCACCATGAATGGGCCACCTGTACCACAAGATGGACCTGCAGGGAAAGCCCTAAACTTTCTCCTCAAGAGCAAGCATGCAGACAGCAATACGTGTACCAGTGATGGCTCACCTATGACACGTGTGTCAGCACTGACACGTGTAGCCATTTTCTATGACACGCGGCCGCATACAGAGAAGTATGGGGGAAGAGGCAAAGCATGGCTGATCCAGCCCTCCTGGAAACATACAGTCTCAGCTCCTCCTCCCTCAAACTTTAACAGGGGCTTGGTCAGCCACACTGTTCTTTTTGACTCGGCTGCAAAGGAAGAAGGTAGGCTCCCCTTCCCCCACTGCTGCTAGGAAGCTCCTGCGCCCCTGCGCCCTAAAGCCTATGCTAGCATCCCGCTCGCCTGTCTCCCTCTCCCCCACCTGCATCTCCATGACCCCCCACATCTCTATGTCCCCCTGGCTGCCTCTCTTAACCCCTCTCACCGCTGCTGCTAACAAGGCCATGCACGCCCGTCTCCCCCCGCAGCTGTAAGGCCAGCAAAGCCTCCCTCTCCACCTTCTTCTCCCTCGTGCCTTCCCCACCACCACCCTCACCGTTTTCCCTTCCCCGCCTCCTCCTCCCCCCTGGTTCCCCACAGAGCGCCACCCATCTGCCTTTCACTGTGCTTCCATATCATGGAAGCTGCATGCGCTTCCCCCCCCCCCCCCCGCGCTACTTCCCTTGCTGCTCAAACGGTGACCTTTGGGGCCCTGCCCCAGTCACCTCTGGGGCCAAATATTGCAAAATTATGGGGTTTTTTTCTCGAAGTGACACACCACCCGAGTTTTGCTCGTTTTTTTTGGTGAATTTTGACACACCAACCTCAAAAGGTTGCCCATCACTGACAAATATATATACATATACATATACATACATACACATTGTTAACGAGTTGAACAGTAGGACTACATTAAAATATGTTAATTGAATCATCTTAATATTTACAAACAGAAGCAGAGTACGGATGTGCACGAATATTTGAAACATTCAAATTTTGATCAAATTTGTTCGAATTTGGACATTCGCATTTGCATTGAATGTCTATAAATTCAAATTTAAACATTCAAATGAATTTTGGATTTTTGAATCTATTCATTTGAATTATTCGGACATACATGATGCATACTTCCACATACTCATCTTACCTGCATCTGTACACATTTGTACAGATCCGTATGGAACGGAGATGGGATAAATATGTGATAAATACGGGATAAATATGGACGCATATGGGATGCATAATGACACGTATGGGCACATACAAGTGTTGTCGGCATTTGTATCTGCAAATGTGAATTGAATGTGAGTACATTCGAATTTTAAATATTCAAATCGTTTCAGATTTTTGGATATTCGATTTGCATCGAATACCAAAAATTGCATTTGTGCAGAGCGAGTGACCTCAAACATAAACATGTCAAATACATGTCATTCAATAATCTTAATTTTAGCCAAGATGAGCTTCCTATAGGTGGTTGTCTCTTAACCAACACTGCAAAGGCTGAATCTATTTGCTCTTCCGTGATGGAAATTGAGGGTTAGGGTTAGAGATTCATACAAATATGTATCCATACCTTTGTATCTGTACATTCAAATGTTTTGAAAAATTCAAACAAATGTTTTAGAACATTTGGGTGGGGTCTGCCTTAGTTTGCCTTAATGTGTAGATAACATGTGCCTCTTCTAAGATATAAGCCAGAAAAAGGTCCAGTGCAGAAAGGAGCGTATTTCTTAGCATTTTTTTTATGTTTTTCATATGTATTTTGTTTTTATGCTAGTCACAAGCTGTAATAAATATTCATTCCTTTCTGCTTTTTCATCTCTTGTTCTTTGTCTCTCTTTGAACATTAAGATTATGTAAATAAAGAAGTAAATAAAAAGGTACCCAGGTATTGCAGATATTTGTGAGAGAAGTAAAAGAGTGGAGAGAAATGAGGTGGAATGGGCTCAGGGTTGAACACAGGTCTGAAATGGACGCTTCATCCTGTTTGATGTTGTTTCCCATTTCATTTTCCTGAGATAAACAAGAGCAGGTGAAGCTGAGAGGCAGCAACTGGGCTTGTTTGCTCTTACCGCACAGGGACTCTTTGGGACACTCCAGAATGCTCTGTCTGCAAATCTCACTGCTGAGCCTCTGTCCTGGAGCATCTGAGAGAGTTCTGGAGTGCCCCAATTCTCCATAGCTCTGGAGAAGAGGGGTGTGCACAATTGCAAATTTGGGATTCGATTTCAAATCTTTTAAATTCGAATTTAACCAAATTCAATTCGAATGAAGCAAATTCAAATCTATTCGCTTGGATTTTCATTCGAATTTGCATTTACAAATGTCGCCTCTTCCCTGGGTCTGTACACGTCCATACGCATCTGTGCACATTTGTATGCATCCTGTAGTTATCCCATATGCAACCCGTTTTCATCCTGTATGGATCTATACAAATGCATATGGATGTGGGAAAGATATGGATCTTCAAGTACGCATCGTGTATGAACCTGTACACATATGAATATCTGGCAAATTCGAACGAATAGATCTGAAATTTGAATTTCGAATCAAAATGTTGCATTTGAATTTAAGGGCATTCTATTTGAATTTGAGTGTCCAAATTCAGTCAATTCGATTGCATTTCAAATGCATTTCAATATTCATGCACATCCCTACGTAGAGGAGTAAAAACTAGTTGCCTACTTGGCAACATTTGCACCTACTACCAGGTGTGAAGCAGTGAGGAGGTGGGGCGATGCAGCTGGGGCTGTGAGAGTGCAAATGCAAGTCACATCGTGATTGCCATGGAAATGCTCAGGAGTGTGGCAGAAGTTGCCACAGCCATTGCTATGGCGGTTTGGACTGTGAGCACCTCTAGTTAAACTGAGGATGTCACCGGCACTCATATTAGGGATGCACACAAATATTCGTGCCATTCAAAATTCGTACGAGTTTGTACAAATTTCAAAATTTGTGGGAAAATCACCATCCACCTGCAATTTGAATGGAACCCACCTTTGCCAAAGCTTTGTAGAAGCTTTGATGAAGGCTAGATCTGCCCACCCTGGCCTTCCATCCTCCCCGCACAGCTCCACTCCTCGCTCAGTGCCCCTCTGCCATGTCCCTCTGCTGCTTCAACAAGACTAATCATGCCTTCCCCCCCCCCCCCCGCGTCTCCTCTCTTGGTCCTCTGCCATGCCCCTTTGCCATTCCAACAATTAAAGGTCTGAAACACCTCCCTTACAAAATCAGGCTGCAGCATCTAGGCCTCTTCAGTCTGGAGAGACAGCCTTTAAGAGGGGACCTGATTGAAGTATATAAAATTATGCATGGTATAGAAAAGGTGAATAGAGAAAATTTCTTTTCTCTATCACACAGCACTGGAACCAGGGGGCATCTATGAAGCTGATGGGTAGGAGAGTCGGATCCAACAAGGGGAAGTATTTCTTCACCCAGAGGGGTCATTGGTTTATGGAATTTGCTGTCGGAAGAGGTGGTGACAGCTACCAGTCTAGATGGCTTTAAGGTAGAGTTAGACAAATTAATGGATGACAGATGTATCAATGACTACTAGAATGAATGCCTAGGTACATCTTTCAGGCTGGGGGAGGGGAAGTGGGGTGCTTCTAAGGCCATTTGCTGGGATTTGAGAGCAGGCAAAGGTTTGCCCTTGTCTCTGCTTGAGATGCCCATGGGCAATTGGGCAATTGGTCGGCCACTGTGTGCGACAGGATGCTGGACTAGATGGGCTGTGGCCTGATCCAGCTGGGCTCCTTTTATGTTCTTATGTTCTAAACACATTTTGGTGTGTGTGTACAAAATGGAGGCCAAAATGCACACGTTGTCCACCCAAATGATTGAAAAATAGGACAGGGAGAGATTTAATGAAATGAGAAAGAGAATGTTGTACCCATCCCATCCATGGAGAACACAGCCATCCATTTTTGTCCCTATTTACCTTCAAGGCTTAGAGAGAAGAGATTAAGTCTGAGGTGTAGTCAGTGTCCTGGGAGATTTTGGTAGCTGTCCAATTAAGAGCTGAATGCTCTCAGGTATTTAGAAAGACCATTAGTCATGGTGAAGTTTCCTGGAAGAGTAGTCCTAAATACCGCTCCATCTTTAGTGGATTTAATTTTATTTTACCTCTTTGGATTTATTTTGTTTTACCCTTTTGATTTGGCAGACAACAAACTCTGCCTGAGCAGTGACATATGGATCCAGGCGATTTCCTGACAACCTGTCCCTTAATAAGAGGCAGGCAGCTCACCAGCAGAGGAAAAGGCCATGACTCCTCCAACATCTGGCCTGTAGTTTTGAATGTTTGTCATTGTAAGGGCTAGAAAATGCACCATGCAGGAAGATTACAGTCATTTTATGTCAGGCCAAGTTGGGATTAGCTCCAGAGAGCCCTTGCTATGTTGATAAGAGTAAGCTGATCTTGGAAAGCCCTCCTTTATTTTGGGAGATCATTCATTCCACAGCTTTCATGCTTTGCTTTCTTCTGTCCCTAATGAAGAACTTTATGGTTGACTTCCTCATTCTCGCTGTCCCTCTTTCTCTGACCCCATTAGTGCAGAGGTGCTTCTGCACTTTGCTTAGTGGATCCTCACTGGTGTTCACTAGCATTCACACTTGCGGGCTCTACCTGGGTCTGGACGTGTGTCTGGGCATCACCATATTCTGCATGCACCAGTGCCATCACCATGCCAATGGTGGAGAGCATGTGCAGTCGCATTTGTGGTCATCCTAGGTGCCAAAGCGCTTGCACGGAACCTCAGATGACCCCTAGTACTGGCAGAGGTGCAAATGGTCATTCCTCTGGCCGGAACAGGTAAGGGTTAGGTACACAGTTTCATGCACCACCACTAGTAGAAGGTGGGGGAGCTTCTGGGAAGGCAGAAGAACTTTCTGATGTGGAAATGCCTCCTGTAAGTACAGATGGTGCTTCTCATTTGCCAAGTGCAAAATGACCTCAGGTAAACATGGATGCCATTTGTAGATAAATAAATCGCTTTACATCCCCACTTGTTTCTAATCTTTACAGACAAATTGTGGCCACTTCTGACACACGGCAGCCATAGAGCAGCAGTCAAAGAACACCCCTTCAGCAATGTTTGATTGCCACGCTTTAAAGCACTACAGTGGTGGCAGGCTGTCTGCAGGCCTACCACCATTCCAGGAGTGAAAAGATCGAGGCCGGGAGCCTTTTGTCCCCAGGTTTTGATGTTTCTGCCCAGGGCTGCTTACATGAAAAACAGGAAACAACTGTGGGAGTCGGGCATTTTTCTGTAATCATATTACTACCCAGTGCTAAGAAGGTATGTCCACGTGGCAGGGGGAGGGAAAGTGATAGAAAGTGCTGCAAAAGCTTTACTTATTGCTCTGCTATTCCTTATTTATGTATTTCTTTTTTTTAACCCACCCTGTACCTGAAGATCTCAAGGTGGGTTACACATTTAAAGCCGCATGGAAAATGAACATACTAAAACAATAACAGTGCCTGAAAGTGGAGAGGAAAAGAAGTTTCCTTAGTTAGCCAAAGGTCAAGATGAAGGGGCACGTCTTTGCTGCTCCCCTGAACACATGAAGCGAAGATGAGGGATGGGCACAAATGTTTTGGGGCATTTGATCTAAAATGCATCGAATGTTTGAAAATCCGTATTGGTTCGAATACATCGCATTAGAATGTTGGAAAATTCTATTCAATACGAAACAATTCATACATACAGTGGTACCTTGACATACGAGTTTAATTCGTTCCGTAACCTTGCTCTTATGTCAAATCGCTCGTATCTCAAAGCAATTTTCCCATTAATCCATTCCAGCTCCCAAAACACCACCTCAGTTGTTTTTGTTATGTACTGTACTGTATTTACATACTCGTATCTCAAATCTTGCTCTCATCTCAAAGCAAAATATCACTCGCTCGGCAGCTTGTATCTCAAAACACTTGTATGTCAGGGCACTTGTATGTCGAGGTACCACTGTATTAGTAAGAACGTTCTGTACATATCGGATACAAATGAATACATATCCGATACACGTAGATACAAAGTACATGATCTTCCCTTCTTGTATCTGCACCTTCTTTTCCGGTCCTTGAGATGGGAATAAAGGGCTGCAACTGTTGCAGTTGCCCACTCCCCACAATGGCTTCTTTAAAAAACAAGTGGCGTTGAAACAACCCCATCACCAACAATTGTAGACACACTATGAGATATGCGGAAGACATCTCACAGTGAATGTCACACAAATGGGCCCTCTGGTCTAGTGGCTAGGAGGCTGGACTCTTATCTAGGAATAATGGGTTTGATTCTGCCCTCCCCCATAAAGCCAGCTGGGTGACCTTGGGCTAGTCACAGCTCTCTTCTGAGCTCTCACAGCCCCACCTACCTCACAGGGTGAGTGTTGTGGGGAGAAGAATGGAAAAGCTTTGTTAGCTGCTTTGAGTCCCTTTAAATGGGTGAGAAAAGTGGGATAGAAAAGCCAACTCTCCTCCTCCTCCTCTTCCTCCTCTTCGGCAGCTACGAGACCTCTGTGGTGCACAAGGTGAGGCACATATCACATGGGATCGGGTAGCCAATGGGAGCTAAGCTGCAGACTGTTGGCTGTTTCTTGCTGTCCTGTTAGGATGATGGAAAACTCTGAAATTACCTGACACTGTGGAGCAAATGTTGATTGTTCCACAGCAGGTAACTTTGAAGTAGTGGGTGTCAGGTGTGATACCCTAGCACTGACTGCGCATCCAAATGTGCTGTATCCCCCAGTCCGGACACACCTCCCTTTCAGACTAGGGTTGTGCGCTAATATTCATCACATTAGAAATTCATACGGATTCATACGGATTTGTACCTTTGCATTCAAGTTGAATACTGGCTACATTCGAAGATTGATGTTCAGATGTGAAGCGAATGCTTTTGTGCAGTCTTTTGAAGCTTGGTTATATTCCCAAACATGGGGGATTGGCAAAGTGGCAGATTTAGAGCAGATTCAAAGTGGATTCAGAGCAGATTCAAAACAGGTTTGGAGGGGATACGGAGGTGTAACTGTCACCAGGAGTTCAAATTGGATTCAAATAGCTTTCAAAGAACATTTGTGGCAGATTTGAATCCTAGCACATTTGGAGAGGCTCCGAATCAAACACACACACACACACAGACAGACAAATTCATGCCCATCCTTACCTCAGATCATTTGGTGAAAAAGGGTTTGTAACATTAATAAGACAAAACAAAATGAGCGGATCTTATGGGTTCTTGTATTTATGGAGCTTTTTTTGGATGATCAGCAAGACTTCAAAGGTTTCTGCCTCTCAGGAGTTCAGCAACAGCAACCTGGGGATGATTGTGACCTAATTGCCTCCTTCCAGGCCTTTGTGTCGGTCACCAATCAGATAAGAGTATTAATTCCTTGTTTTTCATAATGACTTTGCCCTGCAATGTTGGTTCGCTTGAGAATTTTCTTTCTGGAGCCTTAGACTGTGCAGATGAAGGTCATCCTTGTTTCACAAGGGACTATCGTTAGCTGATTCTTCCCAGAGAAAAGCCATTTTACAAGGGATTCGTCCAGAGTTGCTGTTTTGCTCTGAGGTCCAGAGTTGCTGTTTTGCTCTAGCGATTTATATATTCCAGAAGTGTGAAGTTTTCCTACGCAAGTTGTGCATCAGTAGCAAGAATATACTATTAATATTTTCTCAGGGCAACATATGGGTATGAACATTAATGTAACACTATGGCGGAAGGGAGGGAGGGAGGGAGGGAGGAAGGAAGGAAGGAAGAGGATGGGAAACTAGGGGGGAAAAGAAAATCCATAGAAACTTAAAAATTATATCCATTGGCTTTGACAAAAGCTGGTGGATGGCATGTCTCCATTACCCTGGCTGAGGATGTCTTTGGGAGGGACCTCTGCCATAATGAGCAGCTCTGCCATAATGAGTCACTGCCATTGTTTAGGCCATGTTCCTCAGTGAAGCCATGTTTCTCTAGTTATAAGCTCTAATGCCATTGCTGAGGTCATACATCTCTAGTCTGATAGCTCAACTACCATCACTGAGGCCTTGTTGCTCTAGTATAATAGCTCTAGTGCCATTGCTGAGGGCATATTCCTCTAGTCTGATAGCTCCGCTGCCATCACTGAAGCCATGTTCCTGCAGCCTGATAGCTCCACTGCTGTTGCTAAGGTCATCTTCCTCCATGTTCTTCCAGCCTGATAGCACCACTGCCATTGCTGAGGCCTTGTCCCTCCAGTTGCTGTGCCTGCATAGAGGTGGTCTTTTCACTTCCCATCTTCACGTTCAGCAAGCCAGCAAACAAACGCAGTGCGTTTCACGACAGTGAGGGCAAGGTCAGCACAACAGAAGGGAACTCTGAGTTACTTCTCAGCCAGTGGACATTTCTGCCTTGGAGGGGCACTAAATTCCCTCCCAGCACCTCATGCTTCTTTGCTCACAAACTCCCACGGCCAAAAGGCTAAAAGGCACTAGGCTATTGGCTAAGCCAGCTTGCTCTTGTGGTTAGAGTGCAGGACTCATATCTCATAGTCACCTCGTTTGATTCCGCATTCCTCCATGAAGCCAGATGGGTGGCCTTGGGCTAGTCATATCTCTCTTGTGAGCTCCCACAGCCCCTCACAGGGTGTTCTGTTGTGAGGAAGAAAGCTTTGTCAGACACTTTGAGTCCCCTTAAATGGGTAAGAAAAGCAGGGTAGAAAAACCAACTCTCCTCCTCCTCCTCCTCCTCTTCTTCTTCTTCTTCTTCTTCTTCATAATGGTGATATTTATCTCACCCTAGGCCTGAATGTCTCAGGGCAGGTTACAACATTCAAAACCAAATATGAGAATGAAAACTTGTCAGTGAGCAGTCTGGCAATTTGAGAATAAAGGTATTTTGGGAATGGAAATATTAGCCCCAGAGCCCCCAGAATATATCTTCAGGAATTCTGGTCTAGAAAGGAATCCATTTACATTTATATAAGTGTAAAGAATATATACAAAGCTGTTATATACAAAGAATGTCAAAGCTGGAGACGCAGAATTTCCCAGAAGCCCTTTCCCACCTTCAAAGAAAGGGGGGAAACATATCAGAGTTGTTGTAGATAACATTTTTCATGGCTCTGTCTTCCAACACATGAAAATCCTGAAAATGACAAGTGAGGGCATAAAATAAAATTATTGTGAAACAAAAGTGACATGGCTTGAAAACTTTTAAACTGTTTGTTTGTTTATATTTCTATCCTGCCCTACACCTGAAGGTCTCAGGGTGGGTCACAACCTTAAAACCCAGTATATCAAACAAAATAATATATATTAAGACAATAAAAAACATCACTGCATTTAAAATCCAACATGTTAAAAACAAAACAATATCAATTAAAACAGTGGTGTTTACAGTGTGCAAAACATCACTGACATTTAGCCAAAGGCCTGAGCAAAGAGGTGCGTCTTCACCGCCTTCCTGAACATAAACAGAGAAGGAACCTAACACACCTCAAGGTGGAGACTATTCCACAGCCTGGGGGCCATTATTGAGAAGGTCCTCTCCTGGGTGCCCACCAACCTCACTACTAAAGGCGGTGGGATAACCAGGAGGGCCTCCCCTGCAGATCTTAGGGCATGGGCAGGCTGGTATGGGAGGAAGCATTCCTTTAGATTTTTGAGGCCCAAGTCATTTAGGGCCTTAAATTGGGCTCGGTAGTAAATTGGCAGCCAACCCAGCCCTTCTAAAACTGGTGTGATGTGCATCCGGCTAGCTGTCCCGGTCAGTACCCTGGCGGCTGCATTTTGTACTAGCTGCAACTTCTGAACTGTCTTCAAGGGCAGCTCCTTGTAGAGTGCAATACAGTAGTCCAACCTAGAGGTTACCAGTGCATGGATAACTGTGGCCAGACCATCTCTGTTCAGAAAAGGCTTCAGTTGACACACCAGCCATAGTTGGGCATAGGCAGTCCTGGCCACGGCATCCATCTGAGCTTCAAGCATCAGCGCGGAGTCCAGGAGTACCCCCAAATTACGCACCTGTCCCTTCCAGGGCATTGTGACCCCTTCAAGGACAGGCTGTCTCCCAACTACATGGACCTGAGACCCTGTGACTCACAGTACCTCTGCCTTGTCTGGATTCTGCTTCAATTTATTGACCCTCATCCAGCCCATTGCCATCAAGCACTTCTACACCTCTCCTGATTGAGATTGATCAGAGAGATAGAGCTGGGTATCATCTGCATATTGGTGACACCTCACTCCAAATCTTCTGATGACCTCTCCCAGCAGCTTCATATAGATACTAAATAACAAGGGGGATAAGATTGGTCCCTGGGGAACCCCTCAAGTGAGTTCCCAGGGTGTTGAATCACTGTCTCCTATGACTACTCTCTGAGATCGGTTCTGGAGATAGGAGTAGAACCAGTGCCAAACACTGCCTCCCACTCCTAAACTCTGTAACCTCTCCAAAAGGATACCATGGTCAATGGTATCAAAAGCTGCTGAGAGATCCAGGAGAACTAACAGGGTTGCATTCTCCCTGTCTCTCTCCCAAAGAGGTCATCAACCAGTGCAACCAAGGAGTTTTCCATGCCATAACCAGGCCTGAAGCCAGATTGAAATGGGTCTAGATAATCAGCTTCTTCCAAGCATGCCTGCAGTTGAGCAGCGACCACTCTATCTAGCACCTTGCCTAAAAAAGGTAAGTTGTTTAGATCTTCCAGATCCAGGGAAGCCCTCTTCAGGAGGGGGCATACCAGAGCCTGTTTAAGGGCCAGTGAAACCACCCCTTTCCTCAGAGAGGCATTCACCACTTCCTGAATCCACCCTGTCATCCCTTGCCACCTAGCTTTTATTAGCCAGGAAGGGCAAGGGTCCAGAGAGCACGTTGTCAGCCACACCCCCGTGAGTAGCTTGTCCATGTCCTCAGGCCGCAATAATTGAAACTGACCCCCCCCAAAAAAAAATTGGACCAGACAGTTCTCTGGACATCCCCCCTGGACTATGTCCAATTGTGAAATCCAATCCCCTACAAATCTGAGCGATTTTGTCCTCAAAGTGCCTTGCAAAACTGTCACAGCAGATATTGTGTGGCCCTGGCTTGTACTTCCTCGAGCCTGGTTTTATAAGTCCATTTACTACTTTAAAGAGCTTTGCTGGACGGCTGCTCGAGGACACAATGGTGGGGGAGAAAAAAACTTCTTTTCACCACCATCACCGCCACATGGTAGGCAAGATAGTGTGCTCTAACCCATGTTCGGTCAGATTCACAGCCAGATTCTCACCACCTGCGCTCTAGCTGTCGACCTTCCTGTTTCATGGCCCGTAGTTCTATGGAATACCAAGGAGCTTTTTGGGCTCTACAAGCATGTCAAGGACACTTGGGAGTGATCATGTCAATAGTCCTGTTCATCTCCGGTTCCAGAGAGAGACCAGAGCTTCGACAGGTGCACCAGGCGTGCCAACTGGAAAATCCCCCAGAGCATTCAGGAGTTGCTCAGATTCCATAAGTCTCCAGGGGTGGACTATTGGGTCACAGTATTCCCTAAGAATGTTTCAGTGCCACCAGGTCCAACTGGCCAATGACCCATATACAGCTTTGGCTAAATAAGGTGGGAGACCTAGCCCCCTAAAATGACTTTTTACTCCAAAACCCTGGTGGAAAATGTCTTGATTTACTCATACTATACGTGGAAGCAATGTGCTTGCTTGGCTGTGATTAAGGGGGTGGGGGGAAGCATCTCTGAGGCAGCTTAGGGAAGGTTTTGAAGTGGGATTGTTCACACACCAGTCTAGGTTAGAAAAGGTGAATTGAAGAACGGTTGGGGACATGATGGTTGCACACTGTCTCTCTGGGGTACCCCTTTTGTTATGTCTGAACGCAGACTTCGTGTACGTCTATTATGTTGTGCCCTGCCTTGATCTAAGATCTGGCAGCTCCGTGGTTGTGTCATGGAAGCTGAAAGTTTAAATTATATTTGGCGTAACAAGAGCCCGGAGCACCATGACAGAGATGAAAGTGGGTCATTCTCGGATAGAGGTAATCTTCTTTCAGTAGTGCTTAGAACACCTCAAGTGGATGATAAACAGGGCAGCAAAAATGAAATATTTGGTGCCTGTGGTCATTCTCACCTGGGTTTTTCTTGCCTCCTGCTGAGACCAGAGGCCTTTTCGCACTAGGGGTTTTAGAACGAGTGGAAAACATGCAGGAACGCGGCATACGCACTGCCCAGGCTGGGTTTGCGTTCCAGCCCATTTCCGAGCGCTCTCCATACAGTGTGCATGTAGGAGCATTGCTAGACTGGCCTTTTCACCAAATGCAAAAAAACCCCTCTATGGGTGCATTCCCATGGTACTAATTTGTATCTCTATTGCCTCTCCACTGAAGTGGATTAAAGAAAAGCGGGTTCAATCCGGATTTAAGTGTTCCCAAGGGGGTAAGCAAAACACGCATTTAAAATGAATGGACCGTCCCCAAGGAAGCGTGTTTTGTTTACCCGCATCTTTTTCTCCCCGCCCCTCGCTGTTTCACTGGGTGATCGGGCAGAAGGAATTTCCAGCTGCCAAAATGCCTCCCCCCCAGCCAGGGATCCTGCAATCCTTTCCTTCAAAAAGACCAAAAGAAAAATTAAAAACTTCTCTGTTCGTCTCCCCTGCTTGCGAAGACTGCAGCCGGCACTCTTTACAAGATCTCCACCCAGCCAGCTCTTTTACACTTTCACTTTCGCGGAAGCAATTCATCACAATGTATCTTTGCTGTTTCTCTTTGGGGTTGGAAAGAGAAACAGCAAAGAGAAAATGCCTGCCTAGATTGCTGTTTGCATAGATCACTGGCTGGATGACAGGCAAAAGAGAGACAGAGAGAGAGAGAGATGATCTCTCCGGCCGGCAATTCCCACCTGGGAGAGAATCCCCGCCCCTTTTGCCATGGAAAATGTTGTGCTGAAAACCCACGTCTTCCAGAAAGTACTGCTTTAAACAGGTATTTTTTTAAAGTGGGTTTTCCCCATTAGCAGCGCTGGAAACCCGGATTAAAGCCGTGCATGGGACCGCTCCGCGGCAAAAGAAGATTTTCAGCAGACTTATTAGCATGGGAACGCAGCCTATGTTATTCAAAGGATAACAGTGTAGGACTTCATACTAGACCTCCCAGTCTTCTTTCTGAAGTGATTGTTAGTGATCTGAGATCCTTGCTGTCAAAGAAATGGAAGAAAGACTGGGATGACTTGTGAGATCATTTTTAATTATATTTCATAAGGAGAACAATGCCAACTGTTTAAAGTAAATTTGTTTTCTCGTTCAGAGGGAATGTCCACGCTTAAACCCAGTCAGATGAGGAACAAAAAGAAACAGGCAAATATTTCAGAGATATGGTTAACAAACGGAATTAAACACATCATCACCAACAAACTGGTATCACAACGAAGTCTTGGTTACAAACAAAAACTGGAGTTGATTAACCTGTAACAAACTGAGCAACATCAAGACCTATAGGGGGAAAACAAGCCAAGACAGTGTTGTTTATATACAATTGGTTTGTAGTGAAGAGTATGTTGTTTGAGACAGATTTTGAACAAAGTTGGCATGGTTGGGTGAAGCAAGTAATGAGTTTCATCTATAGACTGGCTGCAGTCTGACACTGATTTATGGCACTTAGGTAGAACTATTTATTTTTTGGGAGTGATTACAACGGAAGATTTTTATATTTTATGTACTGGAAACACATAGGCCCGGTTCCCATTACAAGCTTAAAACAGTTTTCCTAAACCGAAATAATAGAACCGGATGCTAACATGAATTTGCCTGATCACATTACTTTCAACTTAATTGTGTTTGATCCGGATTCTGAGGATCATATGTGGCGTACGTGACTCAAGGGGGGACTCAAGTGGCTACTCTCTAAAAGCCGCTTTTCGGGGCTGCCCTGCCCTCTTTCTCCTGGCGTAAATGCGCCACTCATAACGGACCCCTTCATGGAGCCTAGCTGGGTGGCTGCTGCTTGCCTGGATGGGTGAAAAATGGCACCGGGCAGCCAGTGATTCTTTCCCCTCCTCTCCCCATTGCCCAGGGCACACAGCAGCAGCAGCAGCTCAAGCCCCCTTCGCCTGCTCACCACCACAGCCTTAAAAACATTCACACATCTCCCAGAACCTGCAGCTGCTTTCCTTTCTTTTCCCTTTCTAAAGGTCAGAACATTCAGAATTGCACAAAACTGCAACATTGTTATCGGGTGTAAAGTGGGTGGATTGCTACAGTGTAGCAGCTGTTGTAAGGGGTGGATTTTTACAGTAAAATCACTATCTTTGGAAGCAAGCTATTGGGGGAGGGAAACCCTAAACATGCATTCTCATCCCACTAAAACTGTACCGTTACCACAGCAAGAAATATAAAGCATTTCAAGTGCACGAACTGGAGCGAGACCTGTTGAAATGAGTGTTAACATTTACAATGCTTTGGGGCGATTTAACACATGGAAAGCGTGTTAAGCCAACCTGACGTGGGGACTGCGAGGATCGAAACAGTTTCGAAACCATTTTAAGCTTGTAATGGGAACTGGGCCATAGGGTTATTTACACTATCCAGCCCTGTAATGCATTGCTGTAGTAACTGTATCAAATGACTAACACAGTCTTTCTCTATCTCAGCTGTTGCTCTTCAGAACTGAAACTATGGCCCTTTCTGCACTCACCTCCCACTGGTTCGAACCATGGAAAAATGTAGCCTGAAACAGCTCCACCCACACACAATGGCATTGGTCCAGACTGGCCCCCATGCCAGCCTTGGAGCCCCTGTGAGCTTTGGGGGTGACCTCTCAGCCACCAGGAGACTCATTTCAGTGCCGTGCTTTGGTGTGCTGCCAAAACAGGTCCCACTCATGGAGGCCTGCTTTCTACATAGCTCTGTTATCTGGACTAGGGTCCATTGGTTTGCCTGTTGGCCTGTTTAAACAGGTTTACTGGTAATCCCAACTGGAGCCTTCCTGGTCAGGACCATACTCTGTCTAATGAAGACAGAGTATACCAGGGAGAAAGGGCTCACAGAGGTGGCATTTGTGGCCCCTTAGATTTGACTAAAAGTAAGTGCATAAAGGCCTATGCCTACCCTTATACCAGTGAGCCAGTCTGGTCTAGTGGTTAGGGAGCTGGACTCTTATCAGGGAGTACTGGGTTTGATTCCGTCTTCCCCCATGAAGCCAGCTGGGTGACCTTGGGTGAGTCACAGCTCTCTTCTGAGCTCTCACAGCCCCACCTACCTCACAGGGTGTTCTGTTATGGGGAGAAGAATAGAAAAGCTTTGTCAGCTGCTTTGAGTCCCCTTAAATGGGTGAGAAAAGCAGAGTAGAAAAACCAGTTCTTCTTCTTCTTCTTCTTCCTCCTCCTCCTCCTTCTCCACCACCACCATCCTTGGATCCAGGGGCAGCTGGTTGACAACACAGAATGGCAGAGCTAGTTTTTGACCTTTGTAAACAATAGCAAACCAGGGGCCTTTCTGCACTTGCCTCTGCAGTCTGCACGGAGATGTTCCCAGGTGGAACATCTGCAGTGGAAGGCCCTTTCTGTGCAGGAGAATACTGGACACAAACAATGTGTAGACCACATTTTTTTTGCTCCTCACAGACTTACCCCATCCACTGGCATCCAGCAGCACCCCCATCCACATCCCTATGGTGCACTGAGGGACACGTGACGCACCACACAAGTGCATTGGTGCATCATGTGATGTGTTGGTGTCACTTCACGTGCATGGTGTATCACTCCCGTCCTGGTGCTGGTGCTGGTGCATGCACAGTGATGCCAGCATTTAGACCTAAGATGGTGGCACCCGTACCATGTGTCTGTACTTAAGGTGAGTGTCCTGATGCATGGGGCATGGGCTGGCATGTACTTGCATTTGCTAGTGGGAACTTCGAGCTTTGCTGTCCATGAATGGATGGCTCCCTCAGGTTTATTTCAACATCAACCTACACCTAATTCAATGTGGATTGTGGAAATCAAAGTCTAATGGCAAATTGCAATTTAGCTCTTCCCCTGCAACCCATGTGACCAGCCACCACTGCTCAGATCTATGAACATGCTACCCAATACAGTACATATGAGCTGAACATGTGAAACACTGGTTAAAAAAATATTACATGCAGGGAAACATCTGCCAAAGAACAGATGTGCATACCTTGAGTTTCATCAGGAATATGACTTACAAATAGGTAACATGCACTCAGATTCCCAGTCCCACTGAATCCCTGGTGTTGTACATCAAATAGCCCTGTAAAATATCTTCAGTTACAACCACCAGCACCTTTGCCCAGTAAAAGAGGTGTGCGTTGAAAAGCTGAATTTAGTGCACTTGGTCAGCAACTATCAGCTTAGACAAGAGCAGCTTATTCAATTCCCCCCTCCCTTCTCTTTCTGATGCAAGCCTTACCAACTTTGTGCATTTTGCTGTAATAAGTTATTCTAAGCTGATTTTTTTTACATTTAGAAATGAGTGCAATGAACAAGGAGGCCACAGTAGAAGAGAATCCCCATGTTTGGAGAAGTTTCTTCACCTGAGACCTTTCTGCACTGAGCCTTGTTCTAGATTATATCTTGGAATAGGGACCTGCCATCCACATGAAGGCGCAGAAAATGGCAGGTCCCACCTGGGACCTACCGTAGTCTGAACCAGCATGCAGATGGCATGTCCCTATTTCAGGATCTAATCCAAAATAAGGACCAGTGCAAAAAGAGCCCAGATTGCAGCTTCTGTGGTCTTTAACTGTGGTCGTTCTGCAGCATACCTTGGTCTACTCCATAAACATTGGTCTTGGCCTGGACTGAGGTCAATACTGGATCAGAAGCCTGTGGCATGTGCCATGGACAGTCTACACTATGGTAGCCCAGCCTGACCCGACTTTGAAAGCCAGGAATGAACGTTCTTGACTTCTGCATTTTCCAGCCAGGGTGTTTTTGCCAGATCTGTTTCCAGGAGGCTAGTGAAATGGCAATGGGCTCCATAGAGTAGGTGGATTGGATCTGTTTTCTGCATAGTGGATGCCCAGCCTGGTCTGCCCCTGGGAATGTGTGGGAAACCACTCTTGGAGCAACTCTTGTTATCAATGCCTGGTCCCATGCAGACAGGTTATTCCCAAGAGTGGATGCTACCAATGCAGATGTTATCATTGTAGCTAAAGACTACAGAAGCTGTAAAAAGCGACTTTTCCAAACTTAGGAAGAGCCTACTGTATGCTTGGGACCCCACGTGCCTGAGTCGTCAAGACACTTTTGAACCTTCATCAGTATGAATGGGGTAAATTTGTACCCCAGTAAAGTGATAGTTTGGGTTTGGGGGGTTGTTTATCTGTTGTACGCAGCTTGAAAACCAATTTACTGGGTTATATAGTAGTGCAATATTATGTTATTTCATAAGTGCAGCTCTGTCTGGGTTACTGCATGAAGAGTACAGTGAGAGTTTGGTGTGAGCTATGGGAGCCGAGAAAAACATCCATGTTATACTATTGGAAAGGTTAGGTCATGTGGGATGAAAATCTCACAGCTATAGCGTCACTCCGCTGCTGCAGAAATCCCAAAATCGGAGTACCAATCTAATGTATAAGCAATGTTCTGGATATCTTTAAACCAGTAAATGGATACATTGCAGAATAAATAACTGGAATATAAATTCCACTGTGGAGTGGGGAGGGGACGGAGGGTGAAAGGAATGAACAATAAAAGGGAACTGGTTTTGTATGTGGTTTTGTATATTGGTTTTGCCCTTGAGTATTTGGTGGTCCACCATGTGTTAACAGGATGCTGGACTAGATGGGCTGTGGCCTGATCCAGCAGGGCTTCTCTTATGATCTTATGTTCTTATGTATGTGTGAAATGATTTGTCACTGATGAATAGTTTTTTTTCTGTACATGCTAAAATTCATAAATTATTAAAATTTTAAAAGAAACTCCAGATTTTGTGGTTCTTGATACCTCACTACAGTGGGGCAATGGAAGCTGACCACCTTGAACACCAGGATGTGGGTGGCATGGATCCCTCACAAAGAAAGCAATATGCTTTAATTATTACAAATTTAATACTTTTGGAAGAAGAAGAAGAAGAAGAAGAAGAAGAGTTGGCTTTTCTACCCCACTTTTCTCACCCATTTAAGGGGACGCAAAGTGGCTGACAAAGCTTTTCTGTTCTTCTCCCCACAACAGGTAGGTGGGGCTGTGAGAGCCTAGAAGAGAGCTGTGACTAGCCCAAGGTCACCCACCTGGCTCCATGGGGGAGGGTGGAATCGAACCCAGTATTCCCAGATAAGAGTCTGGCTCCCTAACCACTAGACCAAACTTGTTCACTGTGGTAACCCACCCTAGGACCCTCAGGTGGTGGAATATAAATACTACAAGCAAGGAAACAAACACTGTGTAGATTGGGACCAAAAATATATACAAGGAGTACCATAATAAATAAACACCAAAGCCTTCAGCTGGCAATATCAGATGGGTCTAGGCCCTTAGTTTCGGTACCCCTGGGAAAAAGTTGGTTTTACCCAAGGGTACCTATGAGCTTATAGAGGATGATGATGAAGAGGAGTTGGCTTTTCTACCCCACTTTTCTCACCCATTTAAAGGGACTCAAAGTGACTGTCAAAGCTTCCTGTTCTTCTCCCCACAACAGAACACCCTGTGAGGTAGGTGGGGCTATGAGAGCTCAGAAGAGAGCTGTGACTTGCCCAAGGTCACCCAGCTGGCTCTGTAGAGGAGGCTGGAATAAAACCTGGTATTCACAGATAAGAGTCCGGTTCCTTAAGCACTAGACCGGTGATTCCCAAAGTGGTCCAGGTAGACCCCCAGGGGTCCACGGGAGACTTGACAGGGGTCTACGTTGGCATGAAAATAAATGGGGGTTCGCAAGTTGAAAGTGGGGGTCCATGAAAATTTATCTGGTTTCGATAGTAAAGAACAAAAATGTTGGCTTGGCTTTACCTATCAATGTAGGCAGACAATATTTTAAGAAGGTCAGCGACGGGGAGATTTGCAGTTATTCCTTACAAAACTGAAGCCTAATGTTGATAATTTGCTGTCAATCCATCAAGTACATCCCTCCCATTAAAATTATGACTATTTTTTTTTAATTGTTGATTTGCATTGTTGAAGTTACGTTGCATTATTGTTTAATTTTAATTCTATTAAGTCTGTAATCATATTATTTTAATAAATAGAACACAAGAAAATATACTATTTTTATTTTTACCACTCCGAATTTAGGGTTGGAACTCAGCCACCATGCAAATTTCCATGGTTAGATCTAATGTTCACATTTTTTGATGAATAATGGTAGAAATATAGCAGCAGGGGGTCCACCGAAAGTGGTCTACGAGAATAAGAGTTTGGGAACCTCTGCACTAGACCAAACTGGCTCCAACAGTTGTCTATAAGAGAAACCATAGCAACCTATGCAGTAAGGCAAGAATTAGGTATGTGAGGAACAGGAGTACAGGCCCGGCCTAGAGGTGGGGGTCACACTGTTCCTACACCCCTCATCTCTCACCCTCACAAACATCAGCGCCAGGGAATGAAAGTTGCTCAGCTTGCTGTTTCCAACTAGGGCCATTGAGCGGTGTGAAATGGCCCCAAGAAGTCAGCCATTTTTGGTGCTTTGCTTAATGGCCCTGAGTAGATAGCAACCCAGATAAGTAGCCTATGCCACTGCTGTCATTCTGCATGGCAGTGGCATGCACCCTGGTGGAGGCAAGAGCTTTGCAGAGCATTTCCAAAGGTGGGTTCTGCCCTGCCGACAGTAAGCCCCTGACAGTTCCTAGCTGCGGGACATGGAGGATGATTTTTGGTGGGGTGCTATGGTGTGTAGCACTGAAAATCACTTACAGAAATTCAGGATCTAGAGATCTTGAACCAAATCATTAGGCTGGATTGTAGATCCCATTAATGAGGTTTATAGTAGATCTGGATTGAGGGCCTCTTAATCTGGATCTAGCTCCATCCCTTGCAGATGGAGGCAGCCTAACGAGGGCAGGTCCTCCGCAATCTGGATTAACGTGTAGATTTGGAGGCCCTGGATCTGAATCAGGCTGTGGGACTATCTGTTTATTTATTTAAAATATTCATATATTGTTTCCCATGATATAATCTCAAAGTGGTCCACAAAATATGGAGAGCAAAAGCAACTAAACTCATAATAGGTATATTAAAACATGATTAAAATCCAGGGTGAGAAAAAACAAATGTTCACTACGAAAAGGCCTTGATAAAAAGATGAAGACTTCAGTTGGTGCCTAAAAGTAGAAAGGCGGGTGGCCCATGAATATTAGAGGGTGGGTGCCACCACAGAGAAGGCCTGACTGTGGGTAGTCACATAATGATGTTCAGTGACTTATGGTAGTACCTGCAGCAGGACCTTTCCTGAAGATCTTAAGGATCTCACAGGCCTATACACAGAGAGGATGTCTGCTATGTAAGCTGATGGCAAGTTGTTAAGGAATGGGATAGCCTAGTGGTCTAATCAAACAGGATCACACTTACCTGTTTGGATCAGCTGTAGTCACTCTAGGGCAAGATCGTCCACATGTCACACTGCCTCCACTGCCCGGGAGTGTCCAGGAGCTCCCTCCAGCTACTCCATCATTGTTAGCTGTGGACAATGAAAAACTTGTTCACAGCTTCACTGGGAGCAGCTGGTGAGCTCCCAGATGTAGTGTTTGTATTCTTTACCTGGTGTGACCGCTGAAAGTGGGTGAGAGGAGCATGGCTATAGTTGCACAGTCACATGTCATAGGCTGATTGCCATGACAATGTCCCAGTGCACACCAGATGTTGCTGCGGCTGTTGCCATAGCGATTCAGCCAGGCTGGGACAGGCCGTCTACACTTCAAGTGCTTGTGGTTCAGTTAGGTACTGTACCTGCACTTGAAGTGTGGATGAATCCCTCTCAGCCTGATGTTGACCTCAGTGGGATGGTTTTGTTATGCAAATAGGCCCTTATTCTTTTACTGAACAGCTAAATATGCTGCTATTTCTTCTTCTACACCAATATTAAAGATGTAAGAATCTTGTCCAATGTCTTTTCTGGCCAGTTTATTTGTACAGCTAAGGAAAATTCCTTTGAATGGAGATATGCATCAACTTAAAACTAGCTGTTCAGTCCAAACTGAACCAAACATTCCTTTGTTGAGTTCATTTTTGAACTGTCTCATTGAACTGTCACACCAGTCAGCCTGGACTTGGCGAAGAGCAAAGACCTCTGAAGATGGATATCACAGCTATATCCGAAAGCTTAGGTTCTCAGAAGAAGCCTGGAACATGGCATAACAGCCCCCAAACTTCTACAAACGAGATCGAATCCAGCCATGAAAGCCTACATATGTCCATATCTCATTGAAATCTCTTGAACCTTCCAAACACCCTGTTTGATATGATTAGCACTTGAGCAGCATTCAGACAAGATGGTTTGAGCCAGTTCTTTCAACGCTCCTTTTTTCTTTTCATATTCAAACTGTCTCTCAAGATGGATAGTCAGTTTGGTTCAAAGTGTTAAATCTTTCAAACAATTCCTGATCAACGTGACCCTTTCCAACCGTACTACTGCTGGATGAGAAATAAGCTGTGTTCAGGTGTGACAAAAGGGGGCACCCTCCTAGGTGCCTCAGTGGGCATTTTGGCACTTGGGCAAAACAGCCAGACTGAGGATGCTCCTGCACAGAGCATATGCACCATGCAGAGCCATGTCCATTTTGGAAGTGGTTCCATGTATGCTGCACCATCCTCTGGCCAGATGGTGGTGGGAAGCAACTTTGCACCTCTGCTGGGCAAAGGGTGTGGGGGTGAAGAAGTGAGGGAGGCTGCAGTTGTGCCCCATAGTGGCAATGGCCAGTGTGCATGGCCATTGCTGCAGTGAGGTGATTACTGCTAGAAATGCAGTGTTAGCATTTAGGAGGACTTGGTGAAATGCTGGGTAACGTTGGAACAGACTGGACATTTGAAATGAGAAGGTCCAATCTGTTCCAGAGGGAAGCGAGGGGTAGAGGGGGTCCCATCTACCGGAGTGTGCACGGCTGTGCAGACCACGGCAGATTGCACCCCAGACCTGGCAAGGTGAGTGATTTGTGCGGGCCTGCCAGCTGTTGGGTTGATTTCGGCCCAATTCTGGTGGGGGGGGGGGCGTGTCCCGCAGCTGTCAGGGATGGCTGGGGATGGCCAGAATGCACTGGTCCATGTGTAGTGCACAATTAAGTGCTCTCCACGTGAAACGTGTGGAGGGCGCTCTGGGATGGGCTGAGGTGGTTCTGAACGGAACCGCCGGGCCAGAGGAGTGAATGCTCCATTCTGGCGTGTCCTCCACACATTCCAAAAGGCCTAATGCAAGAAGGCCTCAGGAACCTACCTGGAATCATCCAACTGTAAGCATCTGCACTGTTTCCAGCCAAGGGCCCATCTGAGCTGCCACACCATCAGGCCAGCTAATGCCCATGGTACCCGAGGCCAGCCAGGCCCAGCCTTACTCCTCCCCCAAAAGGGACTGTTGGCCAGAGGGCCCAAAAGGGCCCAATGGCTCTGGAATGGGGCAGGGTGGGACCCAAACCTGTCTGGCAAGGAGAGTGCAAATGCCCTTCCTGCTGGACAGCTCTAGGATGGCTGGGGATGGCTTGGATTGGGTGTAGAGCATGATTCTGTGCTCTACATTCTGGCCATGATTAGACTGCCCTGAACGCACTGGACCCTTCCAGATGGAACTGCCCTCCCAGCACAGTGAATGCTCTGTCCCAGAGCTGGCCTAATCATGCCACAGAGGCTCTTGTGTGGCTAGATCTCAGGTCTCTTTGCTTCCCCCCCCCCCGAAATATTAAAATAACGGCATTTTAAATGCTGGCATCGAATTCTCCAATCTTTGAAACAGAGATTATTATTTCCTTAAAGATGCAAAACTGAGAAATTCAGAGTACTATTTTAGTATATCCTTCTTGAGTTTCAAATCACACTAAAAACGTAAAATCTCCATCAAAAGCTGCTAAAATAGCTCCCCCCCCCCAATCCCTTGCAGGATCAGAAATAATTACCTCTTGCATTTATAAAGTCTTTCCACTAAAAATGCAAGAGGGGACGCATTTTAACTCAAGTGAAGGAACAAAAATGAAAACACTTCACAGTTTTATACAAGTATGAATTACTTGAAGAATCTGCAATGTGAACAAAAGAGTAGGTTCATAATGAGAGCACAGAATTCAGCCCAGTAAAAGGGCATTTTCACACTTGGGCCCAGTTCTGACACAGGGTTTAGTAAGGCTTGAAGTTGGCTTGAGTTCTCTCCATCCCAACAGTTTGCAAGGGATCTCCCGTTTCTGTGAATTAAAGGTCCCAAAATGTGTAGAATCCCTATTTGGATTAAAAGGGGTCTCACTGCTCGATTCAGAAATAATCCTCACTAATTAGCAAGTGGAATGGAAGCGGTTTTTCGGGGGAGAGAACCATGCTTAAGGCGCATTCTTAGTTTCCCCTGACCCAATAAGAAGCTGTGATTTCCCCTCCCCTCATCCCCTCTTCCCCAAGCTGTCCGCCATTACATGCCAAGTGGATTGGGCTGGCTGAAAGGGAGGTGGGGTGAAGGAGATGGAGAATGAAGAGCCTGCAGCATCTAACCAGAGATACACGTATCCAGGAGTGAGATGAAATGAGATACATGTATCAGGGGGGATCAGATGTATTGGGTGAAGTGTCTGATTTTACAAGCAGACGAGTGAGCAATTCATGAAAGATACAAAGCTGTTGGCTCTTGCGTAAAAGCCTGCCTGATCTCTCCCTTCCAGCATCGCCTCTTCAATCACCCTTTTGCCTCACCCCCTGCCATTTCATGCTGTTCTGATCTAGTTTTCGGTTAAATGAGGATACACTTTCCCTTCCCACTTGCAGGCACTGATGTTTGAATATATACTGTTATTGTTTTTAATATGTTTGATTTTAAATATTGTTACCTGCCCTGAGACCTTTAGATATAGGGCAAGATAGAAATACAAATAATAAATAAATAAAATAAGTGGGGCCAAGGTGTAGTCCCTCTGTACAAAAGGGTAGCCTGACCCTCTTTTGGAACCTGGTGCAGTCACCCTGTGCCCTATGCCTTCCAAGACCCCTCTCCAAAATGACCACACATATTTAAAGGAACTAACTTTTCTACAACCAACAATTGCTATTATACCACATAAAGAGGATAGCTTTGTGCTGTACAAGGAGGTTGCAGTTTAATGATTGTGTCAAAGCAAAACTGTGATCTGAGAACTCACAATGTACAATTTCAGTGCATTTTGGTATAAATTTTTCATTAAAACACAGATTTATTTATTTATTTGGCATAATTGTCTTTGCAATATACCTTTCTGGAAAAACAACAACAACACAAATTGTTAGACAACTTCACCCCAAAGTGGGAATAAGTACAAATTTCTATGGATACTTGAATCTCAGGCACAATCCAACAGGTGCAAAAATAGGCCAGCCACTGGCAGGTAGGTGGGCAAAATAGATAATTGGCCACATGTGAGTGGTAAGCATCCTCCATCATCTTCCTCTGCAAAGAGTGGCCTTTGCTTAAACCACCTGATATTTCCTCTACTGGTTGCAAGAAAGAAACTTTCAGATTGATTTTAGAAAAGAAGTTATATTAAGCAAACTTTTTTGTCCATTTCACCTGGAAAAAAGAGAGAAGGAAGGAAGGAAGGAAGGAAGGAAGGAGAAGAAGAGTTGGCTTTTCTACCCTGCTTTTCTCACCCATTTAAGGGGCTGAGAAAGCTTTCTATTCGTCTCCCCACAACAGAACACCCTGTGAAGTAGGTGGGGCTGTGAGGGCTCAGAAGAGAGCTGTGACTAGCCCAAGGTCACCTAGCTGGCTTCATGAGGGAGGGCGGAATTAAACCTGGTATTCCCAGGTAAGAGTCCGGCTCTCAAAGGAGTGTTAGGAAAATTTAGGTTGTGAGGAAATTCACTGCTCTTATCAGCAGATTTCACCCATGTGTATTCTTTAATAAGGAGAAGGTCAGGGAGAAAGGATTTCTTTATCTATGTTGCAACCTAGGGAAAACCTGCCTTCCAGGAACCGTATCGGGACAATCTTCAACCTTCTCACATTACAGCCTGACTTTTATACCTATCCTGGCCAGAACTGAACTGCTTGTCCAATAGGGGGCCTAGGTGGGCTGCGTGCTGCGCGCTCCCAGAATGCCCCCCCTCATTCTGAGCCTGGACAGCGACGAGGTAAGTCCTCTGTCGCGCGCGCGTCCTCCCGGGGCCCTGGGGGAGGGGGGGAATCATCTTCGCGGTGTGGGTGCCTCGGTGTAGGCACCCACACAGTGAAGATGGGCCCGATTGGGCTCGGAGGGTGGTTGGGGGTGGGGGTTTTGGGGACTGGGCGGGTGGGGGGACTGATCTGCGGGGCGCCCGCGCCCCGCAGACGGCCGCAATGGGGGCGAGGGGGACCCTTGGGAGACCGGAGCGATGCACTCCGGTCGACCAAGGCATTCCTCGCCCCCAACCAGCCCAACATCGGCCTCCTGCCACCCCGGAAAGGGGTACAGGAAGCCGATGCTGGTGGCTCCCCGGCTTCGGCAGCCCCATTGGGGCTGCCGGACCTGGGAAGGAGCCACGTCCCGGCGGCCGTCGGGGATGACAGACGGGACCTACCGAATCGGGGTTCCCCTGTCCCATCTGCCAGGGTCACTGACCCTGGCAGATGGGAAAGGGGAACCCCAATTCGGTGGGTCCCGCCTACCGGCTTCGCCGCGCCGGCGTGATCGCCGGCCCGGCAAGTCGGGCCCTGGGGGCGTGCCGACGGCTGTCTGGGAGAGAAGCGTGCGCGAACGCTTCTCTCCCAGAACGCGCCGGGGCGGCTCGTCCGCGTCGGAACGGATGCAGAGCACTTTAAAGTGCTCTGCATCTGGAACGCGTGGAAGACAGCTCCGGACGCGAGGCGGCGCAAGCCCCGCTGGGGCAATGCGAATGCCTCGTCCGGAGCTGTCTTCCACGCATTCGGAAAAGGCCTGTGCGAAAAGGCCTCAGATTTCTTTCACATGCGCAATGAAGGCAAAACAAGAACAGTTCAATATAGTTCAAGTTGGCTGGCTCAGAGTGGTTAGTCCTTTGAAGCATTCTTACCAGTCTTTTGCAAACAGTCACTGGGCTCCTTCATTCCCTACGGAAGGAAGGAAGGAAGGAAGGAAGGAAGGAAGGAAGGAAGGAAGGAAGGAAGGAAGGAAGGAAGGAAGGAAGGAAAATGGTGCTTGCAAAAACCTGATAACTCACAGACAGTTTATCAGGCCTACTAATTAAAAGGACACAACCAGTTCTTTCTGGTTTATGGAACTGTTTGAACTGTGGTGATTTTTGTTGTATGTGTGCATGCTTAGTGACTAATCTCATAGTAAAATCTCCTCCCCACTATGAATAAATTAGATGCAAATGAGCTTCAAAGGCCATCAGGAGGTGCCTCGGGAAGGCTGCAACCTGGAGTTTCTTTTTAACCAATAGAGAAACTCTGGGAGGGAAACTTTAAGACAGGATAGGGTTAAAAGTAGAGAGCTTGAGTTGATCCTAAGGGCTTTGTCCAAAGGTCAGTTCCTCTTTGTTGCAATAAAGTAGAAAGGGAAATTCCTTTGTCTCTAGCTTGTTTGTTTACACAAACCCACATGGATGGAAGAAAGCTGATAGAGCGGCAATTTTCATAACAAGTTCTGAGGGGAAAAGAAAGTCTTAAGAAATTAAATATAGAAATTAGAGAACTCCCTTAGAGTTCTGTTTCAATTGGACCTAAAATAATAGCTTTACAGAAACAGGGAGCCTTCCTTCAATTCTGGTGGTGTTTTATTATCCAAAGCCTGCATATTATGCCTTGCAAGGAAATCATGAAAAGATCCACCATTGCTGCTGTCTTCTTCCTGGGAAACACTAGGGATTGAACCAGCAACCCTTTCTTTTCCAAGCACTTTGTTCTACCACTCAGCTATACTCCATTCTATAGATAAGCCTCTTATCCTGGGATATAATCCAGAATAAGGTCCAGTGCAGACAAGGGGCAAATTCACACTTTGTTTCCCATCCTAGGAAGATGCTCAAAGCATTCAAAACTTAGCACTTGGGGTGCTTCCGCACAGGCCCTTTAACACCCATTAAGCACGGATTGGGAAACGCGTGTCCACATTTATGTGCATATTTAGCACACTTCCGGCCATGCATGTCTGCATTTAGCGTCCCTAACTAATGCAGATTTCGGTGGCAAAACCAGTTTGGTTTCGCCGCGTCCGCATTAGAGGGGGCTATTAAGCACACTTCCGGTAGGTGCGTCCGCACCTACCCGTGCTTAATCTGTGCTTAATGGGTGTTAGTTACGTACCACTTCTGAAGTGGTTTTGCACCATGAAAACACATCCATTTAGGATGCGTCCGCACGGCGCAAGTGTAACTAATGGGGGCCCTCCCTCAGCTCGCCATGATTGGCTCGCCAGAGCTAAGCATAGCCAGCCGGGGGACTTTGCTGCCGCGGCTCGCCCTGGCCCCAGAAGCGGCGGATCACCACTTCTGGGGCCAGGGCGAGCTTCCCAAAAGCCCACCCTAGCCCACCCCACTGGGACTGTGGCAAAAACCCTCCTTAGCTCTGCGTGGTCGTCTTCGTTGTGAGGGTCTTCGCCCAGGATGCAGTGCGCCTGCGTCCTGGGCGTCTCCTGGGTGGCTGGGGCTGCCAGTAGCAGCCTTTGCCCTCAGGAGGCATTCTGAGCACGTGCGCTGCCTGGGTCCCCCGGCTTGCTATGCTTGGCTCCAGCAAATTCATTAATACAGCGAATTCATTAATCCGCACAGCACCCGCCTCCAATCCGGATCTACACCGCGTGTGCGGCGACAGGGGTGCGGGGTAGATCCGGATCTCTTAGACCCGGATCTACCCTGTTAAACCGGGGGAACCGGTTTTACTAAATCCGGGTGCCAGAGATCCGGTTTTATTAGCCCCTGTGCCGAAGCAGCCCTGTAGATGCCCAAAGTATTTCAAACCTTAGTTGGCACTTAAATTAATGTGAATGGCAGCAACTGCAGAGCCCTGCTGCCAGTCCCATTTGCCCCAAGCATGTCTTCCGCCCAGAAGAGGTGCAGATGCAGCATGCAGGGCTGTCCTAGCTCTGCTGCTCATATAGGCATGGAGCAGTTTGAACTGCTCTGCACTTATACAGGTGAAGGGAACTCTGGCACATGAAGAGCCATTGCTAGTGAAGAAATGGCTTAGTGCAGTGTGGATGCACCATGCAGGAATTCCCCTCATCTTTACTAAAAACTTAAGTGCAAAAGAGCCTAGATGAATTAGGACATTTGTATACGAATCAAATGTTATGACATTTGTACATTGACATTCATATTTGTTTGAATACTTCGTGACATTTGTGAACCTGGAAGGTGGGAAAGTGGCTGCACCAGTTATATCCGCAACGCATCCAGAGTGCATTCGACATGGATTGAGAGCAGATTCAAAGTGGATTCAGGGCAGATTTGACACTTTCAGAGTGGATATGTTACGGGATACATGTTGAATGCATATTGGATTTGTATCGGTATGTAAGAGATACTTATCGGATACATATTGGATACGTATCCTTATGTAAGGGATACATATCGGATACGTATTGGATATGTATCGTATGTAAGGGATACGTATCGGATACATATTGGATATGTATCGGTATGTAAGGGATACGTATCGGATACATATTGGATACGTATCAATATGTAAGAGATACGTATCAGATACATACTGGATACGTATCTGTATTAAGGGATACATATCGGATACATATTGGATACGTATCTGTATTAAGGGATACATATTGGATACATATTGGATACGTATTGGTATGTAAAGGATACATATCGGATACATATTGGATACATATTGGTCTGTAAGGGATACATATCAGATACATATTGGATAACATATCGATATGTAAGAGATACATATCGGATATGTATTGGATACATATCAGTATGTAAGGGATACGTATGGGATACTTATGGGATACATCTGCATTTGTATCAGATCGTTGTATGAATATGAACGAATATGAATTTTCTTACATTCGATTCTATATGAATCGAATGCAAGACACCCCATTCATGCGCATCCCTACCAGAGACTTTACCAGTATTCTCCCGGTAGCTTACGTTATAGCACAGTGTCCAGACCTACCTGGTCTGGCATGTTGTTTGCAAGAGCACTGGAAAATGGCCGGCTTCCAAGGTCTCTTCCTGTGCTCTCTGAATGGCCCCCTGAGTGGTAACACTGCGTCAGAAAATAAAAATGCCCAATTTCAGTCTTCCCTTTGCTCAAAGCAGCAACAGGCAAGCAAACAGAACTCTGAATCTCTCTGAATCTCCATAGAATTAATGCCTTCAGGTTTTTTCTTCATGCAGTTCACTCCATTTATTTAAAAGTTTGCTTTTTTTAAAAGCCTTCAAAGGCCTTTTCTGCACTTAGCTGTGCTTAATCTGTATTAATGAATTCAAATTAGCTAGATCTGGATCAGCTGGAGGCATCTGCATTAAGCAGACTGGATGACGTCAAATACGTTTTAAGGAGAAACACAATGCAGACAACTGTATTGGTGAATATGAACTACAAGCAACAACAGTTCAAAAAACCTGATGCAACTGGTCCACATCCCTGTTGGTCCAAGTAGTGGACACAAGGTATTTCTGCCAGCAGCGTGAAGACACCTTTGCTGTGGACATGTGGTGTTCTCATAGCCAATGTGAAGATTCCATCACCGTTGCCCCATCACTTGCTCCAGATCAGACGGTGCTAGTGAAGTTGTGGAACCAATTAATCTGAACTCCTGTGCCATTAGTACTGATCAGATCTGGATTCTCACTAGTCCCACGCAAACCATGTGGACTATGGAGCCCCTTAGACTGGACTAGGGTTGAAAAAAATCATATGTGTTGTGATAGCTTGCAAACACTTTCTATGAGGGAAGTAAGGAAGATTCTAGGCATCAGCTGGAAGCTCCACTTTAATGTCCCTGAAACATTTTTATCAATTTTGGCCATTTCTGCACGAGCCCTGAAGACCCCATTAGGAACCCAATGGGGACCCATGCGAAATGGATCCTCCTCCTACCTTCCACACTAAAGACCTCATGAGGACTTCACAAGGGATGCGTTATTAGCATGAGTGCCTCCCAGTTCCAGTCTTAATGGGGTCATCAGGCCCATCGATCCAGATTGTCAGTGGACCCCTTTAATCATGTCTTCGATCCGATCTTCCGCTATGAAGATCAGATTGCAGAGTGTGCTTCCACACGCGCATTGGGCCAATGGGATCCAGGGGTGGGCCTAGAGGAAGCAAACCCTGAGTGGCGTATATGCGGGCCAATCATGCCATACTGCTGGCGGAACTTCCTCCTCGGGCCTAATCGGGGCCTAAGGAAGGGTTCTATGGTGTCTGCATGGCAGCCCTGTTTAGCACCCATTGCCACCTGGTGCTAAATTCCCCGTGCAGATGTATGGGGTCTCCGGAAACATCCGGAACATGACAGACCGGATTCCCCAAGGACCAGATCCCAAAGATCCGGTCCTCCTTAATCTGGATTTAACAAGGTAAGTGCGGAAATGGGTTTTGGGCCAAAGCATGCACCAGAGCAATCAAGGGGCGGCTTCCAATCAGACCCCTTTCCCTCTCCAGTACCCAGTATTTCCCCCAGCAGCTTTCTGCTGGTCATTTCCTCTCATACATGAGCTTCTACATGCAACTTTGCCATGCACATCTTTGCGAGCAAAATTTCTAATGCTAGCATTGTTATATATTCAATAATACGTGTATGTATGCAAGTGTGAGCCCACTCAATTTTAACCTGCATATTTTTGTATACAGATTTCGGTTGGAGGATTGCATTATAAAATTCAGAAAGGTGTTTACCTTGAAGGAACGTTGCATTTGGTTCATCTTTTGATTTGGAAAGTGCAAATTAGATAGAGCTGTATGAAACAAGCTTTATCCCAACCCCTGACTCTGAATGGCATAGGGATAGGATCTGCCCATTTTCTTGGCCCTTATGACCTACCCTGTATACATTAAGGCCACCATTTATCAGAAATAAGTGTCAATAATCTTCACATGCAAAGCTAAAAGGAATGCATACATATATATAAAAACTCTCTTCCCATTAAAAACACGAAAACAAACCCCTCTTCATTAAAAGACAATGCAGACATTCCGCTTCCTGAGAGCCACACGTTGGGGAACTTTGTAATTAGCTCCCCCATATGACTGTCCCAGGAAAGTTAAGATCAGTGACTAGGGGTGTGCATGAATGCAATTTTTGGGATTCAATTTGAATCTTTAAAATTCTAATGTAACCAAATTTGATTGGAATTAAGCCAATTCAAATCTGTTTGAATTTTTGATTTGACGAATGTCGACAACATTTGTATATGCCCGTATGCATCATTACATATTCCGTACCCATCCGTACCCATCTGTACATGTCCATATGCATCACGTAGTTATCCCGTATGCAACCCGTTTTCATCCCGTACAGATCCGTACAAATGTGTACAGATGCGGGAAAGATGCATATCTGCAAGCACGCATCATTTACGAACCTATACATGTGCTAATGTCTGGATAATTCAAATGAATAGATCCGAAATTTGAAATTCGTTTGAATCTTTAAATTCGAATTTATGGACATTCAGTTTGGATTTGAATGTCGAAAGTTGGGCAGATTTGATCGAATGTCAGATGCCTTCAAATATGCATGCACACGCCTATCAGAGACAAAGGCTGACATTTGCATCTGAAACCTACCTGGGACTTAGTCTGCAGCAGGGTAAGTATGAATGCTGTCATATGGCGGCGTCTGCCTTGCCACAGTAATAATCATGCACAACTGATGGTTGCTACAGCGATTGGGCATTGCCGCAGCCATGACACCCAGCTCTCACGCAGCCTTCTCACAGATGTAGGTGTGAAGGCTGCGTTCATCTGGGGCTGTTCTTGGAGACCTATCAGCGCTCCTAGTATAGCTGTGGAGCAGAATTTGCTTCTCCACAGCTAATGAAGATGGGGATGCCCAGGCCCATTGGGAGCCATTCCAGAACGGAAGTGGTTCCGCTGCCATCCCCACCATCAAAGTGCAAAGAGGTCCTTTATAAAAACAAGGAGGACATTTGCAGGCCCTTGAACAAACACCTGAATCTGGGTCCAGCTTTCAAGCATTAAAAAAAGTACCTGTTGGCTTGTAGTTAGCGTTTCCCGCCCCCCCTTGTTCTGAATGCATTTGAGTACCTGCATATCAAATTACAAACATATCAACGGAATGTGCTTTGTCAAAAGAGACAGTATTCCCAGGGTCCCAGCATCCTGCTCAAATGGACACCACACCGCGAGCATACAAAGGAAAAGGTGTGAGACAGTGGTGAATTCTGTTTTGCACCCACGGTGGTTTATTTACAAGGTCTCAGTCTTGATTTGGTCATTGTTATTTAAAGCAGGAGAGGGCTTGCTCTTTTGAACTTCAGTCCCCCCTTTGGAAGTGTCCTGGAAAAACAGCCTCGGCATCCACAGTGACATTATGATCCGCTTGTATTCCTTCCGGAAGTTTTGGTTCAAAAGTCCATATATTATTGCATTAAGGCAACTGTTGAAGTAGGCCATGAAGTAGCTTACCACAAACAACCATTCAGGAACCTTGGGTGCTATCTCCGAAGGGTCGATGGCTACAGCAAGCCCAATGAAATTCAGGGGCGCCCAGCAAAAGGCGAAGATCACAAAGACAACAAACATGGTCAGGAAGTTCCTGAAGTCGCTGGGCTTTAGCCGCAGCTTGACTTCCGACTTGACCCTCCTCCTAACTTGGATGACCAAGATCCAGATCCGAAGGTAGCAGAAGCTGACGATGGTGATGGGCACAAGGAAGTGGATGACCACCACCGCAACGGTGTAATAGGAGCTAGCAGTCTGGACGAAAGTGCAAGAATAGACACGGGGGTCGTACTTGAGGGAGCCGAGAAAGAAGTTTGGCACCGTAGCAATGATGGTCAATAACCAGATCAAACAGACGTACAGCATTGTATTCCACCAGCTGTATATTTTGTCGTAAGCGAAACTGTGGCAGATGTAGCAATATCTGTTGATTGCGATGGCGGTGATGTTGAAGATGGAACCAATGACGCTCAGACCCATCACGAAGCCACTTACTTTGCAGTGCGTATTCCCCAAGGACCAGCCATTGTGGAAAATGGCCACCAGGACTAAGGGAAAAGGATACAAGGCTACCACCAAGTCAGCCAAGGCCAGGCTGACCACAAATGCGTTACCTGTGAAAGAGAAAAAGGAGAGAACCAGCAGTCAGTTAATGCCAATTTCCTGCAAAGCATACAACTCTAAATGAGAGCTGATAAGAAGAAACTGAATACCACTGTAGACATTTTTTTAAAAGGAAATTAAATCAAATTGGTGGTACATCAAAGGAAACCCAACAAAATGAATCTTCTTTCTCTGGATGTTTCGCCCAGTCTAGGCAGTATTTTTGGTGCAAACCATCTTTCTTGGTTGGCTGTGGGACCTATGAGACCATTAAGATCTTCAGCAGAGATCCTGCTATGGGTACCAAGAATCACTGAAAGTCATCCTATGACTACCTCCATCTGTGGGGCCTTTTCTGTGGTGGCACCCCCCCTCCTGAGTCTTCCATTTAATATTTGTAGGGTGTGTGCACTCCTGATCTTTAGGCACCAACTGAAGACATATCATTTTACCCAGGCCCTTACAGAGTGAAAAATTGTTTGTTTTCCCCATCATTTATTTGTATAAGCCATAACAAAGCAAGTTATCTGCCACTAAGAAGGCAAGACACATCTCTTACAGGTTTTCTCGTGGGGACAAAATGAGTATTTTGGTGGTCTTTCAGCAGTCTAGAATATCTCAGGAGGACATGGCAGCTGGAACTACTGCCTTTTCTCAGCACCTTTGGATCTGGTCATTGTTGGGGTGGGAATTCTCCTGGGATCCATGTGTAGACCAGCTTGGTTTTCATGAGGGAAGGAAGACGAAATTCAAATGTAACAAATAAATGTATAATAGTGTTGCCATGTTCTGTAACTTTTCTCTTTCATATAAATTTAGCAGCAAAGAACTAAATTATTGGAACTTACTGCCTTGGATTAGTTTTTAACCAATCCTGTTCTACCTTCATAGCAATTTAGGATGAAAATACCTTCGAGAATCTCCTATATAAATGTCAACATGCACAAAACTGAAATGCTTTATCCTGCTGCCTTGGCAAAGCAATTTGAGACTCTTTGTCTATCTTTAAATTACACTCCTTTCATCATTTTACTCTATATGCATAAAACATCTCTCCCTACCCCCTCAAACAGCAGGATGCTGAAATGGATATTTGGAAAGGAAGAAAGTTTCTGACAGTAACATCTTTTCCTCTCGCTTTGTGGGCTGAATACCAAATAAAAACGTCTTCCAGAAGTGTCTATAATGGGAAAGTTCTGTATACTAGATTTCTGCAAAATTCTCCCAAAGTATTGGAGAACAAATGAAATGCATAAATCATCCTGATATATGCACAGTGCCAAATTAATTGCAATTATTATTATTATTGACATAAAACAAAAGTAACATACAGCAAACAAGATATCTATGCTGATTTTGGTAATTGTTAACACTAGTCGGGCCCTTCCTAAGTGCCTAGGACTGAGTGATGTATCTGCAAATGATACAAGCAGATCCCAGCAAAGTGGCTTTCTGTAGCTGGCAGATGGATATTTGGTTAATGCCAATGCTTTTCAAGTGCCCATAAGATCTTTCGGCACTGTCCCCAGTGTGCCAAGAACCACTGGGACCACCTTTGCTGGTTTATGCCAGAGTCACTGCAGTTCTATGTTCAGGTCTTCATATCTGGTAAGTTTTTCTGTTTTTCATCAATTCTGCTGTTGCCTGGAATAGCAATGTAAATGATAAACACTTTGTCTTCCTCCACAATCATGGCGTCTGGCGTGTTATCTTCCAGTGTTTGATCAGTCTGAAGTTCCACAGTAGATTATTATTTATTATTATTAATTATTAATATTAATATTAATATTATTAAGTAGTAGAAGTAGTAGTATAGCGCAACCCCCAGAACACTAGTTGGAGTTGGTCTTCCACAGAATATGGTCTTCAAATGGAAGGAACTTAGGATGTTGTGATGTATCAACGTATGAGTGTAAATTTGATTAGTGTTAGTATTAGTATTAGTGTTAGTGTTAGTATTAGTATTAGTATTAGTATTAGTATTAGTATTAGTGTTAGTGTTAGTGTTAGTGTTAGTGTTAGTGTTAGTGTTAGTGTTAGTATTAGTATTAGTATTAGTATTAGTATTAGTATTAGTATTAGTATTAGTATTGAAGCAGAGAGTGGTAAAGGGTTCTTAAGAGCCCATCCAATCTGACAGCACACTGATACAGGATTTGCAATGAAGAGATGCAACTACAATTTTCCCTCTTAAAGCTATTTGTGGCATTTATATTCTGCTTTACTTCTGAACAAGCCAAGACATGATATTTTCCTGTCCTTAGTTTTATTCCTGTGAACTAGGTTGGGCTGAGAAGCATGGGAAATAAGAGGGACGCCTGAGGAATCCGACATTTTAGTTCCCAAGGTCATGTGCAGAAACTTTTCCATGACTGAACTCTGGTATCAGTCCTGGAAACAGGAACGGGACCACTGCAACACAGTGCCTCTGGATCCCAATCCCCATAGCATCTCTAGAAGGATACCACAATCATTTGTATCAAAACTAATGAGAGATCAAGGGGCTTTTCTGTACTTACTGTTATCCAAATACTGTGTGAATCCTTAACCCACTTCTGGGCTTCGCTCTTCCACACTCTTATGCAGAATAGAGAAAGCATGAACTCTGCTAGATAACTCCATCCACGTAGTGGTCCAGTCTGGGAGGCTCAAAATGGTTGCCTATGCTGAGCCAACCGTAGATCTTTTTTAAAAGTCCTACTGCTGTCTTACGCATGAGTAAATCAAACCAGGGAGGTATGCTGAAGGGTACTTGTCTCCCTGTTCCAATGTAGCATCAGGACCCATTTTGGTGGCGCGCACACACACAAATCCCTGAGGTGCCTCTGAAGGTCCTGAGGTGGGATTGTTCACACACCAGTCTGCCCCTCCCCCATCTCCTGTGGGAGAGAAAGTGGATTGTAGAAGTGCAACACTCTGTCTCTCTGGCCACGTTCCCATACACGTTTAAATCCAAATTGAATCTGAACTCAGTATCCAACATTCCCATTTAATTTTTTATTCCCGAATTTTATGAGGACTATCCTGCAAAAATCCGCAGAAAAAACGTCCTGAGAAAAACTGTCCCATTTTGGAGCAGAGTCCAATCCCCCCCCCCAAATGGAACAGTCTTGGAATATTTGGGGTGGAGATCTATCCTTCTGCCCAATGCCTGCCAGATGTGGGTGGGATTTCACAGCTGCGAAGGTCTCCCCCCTCCCCTTGCCATGCCTGCTCTGAACATGATCGCAAGAGGAGAAATAATTTTTTTAAAGCACCAGCCAACTTCAAAAGATACAATTGTAGCAAGGAAATAGTCACCAGCCTCAAGAGATTAATTTGTAGCAAGACAAGGATGGCAGAGCAGGGAGGGAATAGCCTTTCTCCCCCCCCTCGCCCTCTCCATGCGTGCTGTCTTTTAGCCTCCAGTTGCTTTCTGCTCCTTCACTGATCTGCTTTGGTGCAAACTTGCTGTCTTCCTGGTAACGTGAATGGAGGTAATGATATCGGGAATGTCTGATCTGAAAGGGAGGTTGTGAAAGGGAAAGTGTGATTGCCCTGTGTGTGTCTGTTCTTCCACTCAGCTGCTTGACCAGAGGCCTATTCACACTTGGCCTTTTTCTGGAGTATAGGGATTTCCGCACTGCAACGCGTTCCAAACGGAACGCGTGCAGGCGGGAAGATTAAGACAGCTCCCGGCGCTTTCAGCGTTCACACACAGACGCACCGGAACGCGTTCCGGTGCGTCTGTGTGCGAAAGGTGAAAGCGCCGGGAGCTGTCTTGGCCGGCAAAGGCCGGCCAGGGGCGCGGAGACAGCCGCGGAGGCAGATCGGCAATCAGCTGATTGTCAAACAGCTGATTGCCGAAGCCGCGCCGGCGTCGGAGGCAAGCCCGCAGCTGTTCGGGAGACAGAAGCAGGCGCGAATGCTTCTCCTCCCGAACGCCTGCGGGTGGCTCGTCCGCGTTCGAATGCATGTAGAGCACTTTAAAGTGCTCTACATTTCGAACGCGAGAAAGACAGCTGCGGACACGTCGGAGCGCAAGCCCCGCTCGGGCAATGCGGATGCCGTGTCCGCAGCTGTCTCCCACGCGTCCCGTTCAGCCCCGTGCGAAAACGTCTTATATCTCAGGATAGGAGTCTGTGGTCTGTATCCTAATGCAGGCTTTGGCAGGCCTCACCTCGGAGCTGCTGTAGCCTGCACTAGCATATTGACAAATGGCTTCTATTCCAGGATATATTCCAGAATAAAGCCAAGTGCGAATAGGCCCCAGGTCAGGTTTACAGGGTTTGCACTGAGGGGGGCGGAGATTAACAGGTCCTGTTTCTCCATGCTGGGGATTTGGGCAGTGAGTGGGAATGGCAATATTCGGGTTCAGCCCGGATTATCATCAGGCAAATGGGAACAGCCCAGAATGTGCACTTGGCCCTGCATCTGGATTAAAATATTCCAGCCAGGACTAAAAAAGTCAAGTGGAAACACGGCCTCTGAGGCACTTCTGAGGTGGCCCTTTTGTCATGTCTGAGCACAGTCTAAGCTGCATCAGAGGCGCCTCAGAGATGCTTTTCTTTGGTATGTTTATCACAGAGCGGGCTGGTATGTCATAACTTTTTTCTACCAGCATTATGCGATGAGCAAAGGGAATTTCAATATTAATTTAGGTTTTATTTGCAGCTTAGTCAAATCATTTGCAATATTATTTGTTTCAAAATATTAAAATATAGATTATGCTAAACCTGTGCCAGTGGGAAGAACAGATGCCAACTGAGGCAGGAAAAAAAATGTAACAACAATCAAACCAACACAACACACTTTTGCATTAATGGAAATTTGTGGTTACTGTTGTCAGCCTATCTTATCTAGAGGCAGAACTGGGCAGTTATTGTCATCATACCCTTACAACAATGGACAGAATATAAGAGCACACAAAGTGGAAACACAATCTTTGGCACAGTTGCAGTTTTTAATGCATTTCCCAGTGCTAGGGCTTATAATGTTTTCAAAGAGATGTAAACTCATGCTTAGCAACCAAGATCTTGAGAATTTTCCTAGCAGGCTTTTGACATTTTATTAACAACTCTGTATTCACCAGTATGGCGTGGTTGCTGCAATCAGGTACCATTGAAAACCACATGAGGGTGCCCTACTTCATTAGCACCTGAATGGATGCCTAGATCCCCCTTTGCTTGAAGGAAAGGACCTTAAAGGTGTGTTCCCATTCAAGATTTAAAGAGCTTTGAAATCGTTTTAAGAGCTCGCCATTCCCAAAGCTTTAAAATAATCTGCAGTCTCTGAGGATTAAAGGTCCCAAAATGCATATTATCTATATATGGATCAAAAGAGGTCTCGCTGCTGGATTTAGAAATATTCCACGCTATTTAGCAAATGGGGACGCAAGCTTTTTTGGGGGGGGTAGGGAACCATGCTTTAGGGGCTTTCTTCTCAGTTCCCCTTGACCTAATGAGAAGGTGTGATTTGCTGTATTGCCCTCTCCCCAAGGCTTTTCATAATGGGCTAAGGAAATCAGGCTGTCTGAAAGGGAGGGGGAGGTCAAGAATGAACAGAGAGGTATCAGACCACAATGTAACCAAAATATCAGACCATAGTGGGGAGTGAGTGAAAAATGTTATATTTTACTTAAAGAGGCCGCAATCAGAAAGACTTTGGCCTCCATGCCTGCCATTTCACGCTGTGCCAATCCAGCACAAAGCTGGTTGCTCTTAAAACCCTGCCTACCTGCTTAGTCCCTCCTCCCTCACTCCCTTCTCCATCAAGATCATCTCCTGCCATTACGCATTAAACCTTCAAATGAATGCACGTTGAGCATTTGGACATAAAAACAGCTTTCCTCAATGGAGAATTGTCAGAAGAAAACTACACAGAACTGCCACCTGGAATTCCACAGTCCAAGAATGAATCACTAGGGTGCAAGCTGAAAAGGCTTGTATGGGTTAAACCAAGCTGCAAGATCCTGGAGTGAGAAACTGACGGCATTGCTGATAGAACAAGGTTTCAAACAAGGTATAGCAGAACCATCTCTATTCTCAGGGGTGAAGAATGGGCAGTATCAGTATGTGCTCATCTATGTGGATGATCTACTACTGTGTTACCAGAATAGAAATGATGCATCAGAAATTGCTAATTTTCTGAATCAATTTGTAGAAGTTAAACGATTGGGAGAAGTACATCAGTACCTAGGGGTACAAATACAACGAACCCAAAACGGTAGTTTTCTTTTCAACCAGAAACACAAGATTATGGACTTGGTTGAATCAGTGAATATGGCACTTGGTCCTGCATATTGGAACCTCCAAGAAGGAGACTTACTGGAAAAGAATCAATGCTATAGAGAAGCAATAGGGAAACTTCTCTACTTGAGCTGAGTCATAAGACCTGACTTAGCAGTAGCAGCTGGAATTTTAAGTAGGAAAACACATTCATTCAGTCACTATGACTGCAACGCTATCAAGAGAGTGGCGGGGTGTCTAGTCCAAACCAAAGACTTAAAACTGAAAATATTGCCTTGTGATGAACCACAACTAGTGGGATATATGGATGCTGACTGGGGTGAAGACAAACTAGACTACTTGTCCACAAGTGGACACCTCTTCTTCTATGGAAACAGCCTAATCAGTTAGACTAGTCAAAAGTGGACTGTTGTAGCAATATCAACAGCAGAATCTGAGTGTATTTCCACTTGTGACACATACATCTTCTGAAAGGCTTTGGCATTGATGGACCTGCTCCAATTACATTATTTGAGGACAATCAAGCCTGCATTGCTCTAGTGAAAAGTGAGAGCATCACGAAAGGAAATGAAACACATTGTTATTAAGGCTGCATCTGTGAGACAAATGTATCAGAAGGGTCTTATTGATATCCAGTTCTGTCTTCAGAAGAAATGATAGCTGAATCTCTGTGGCAAGTTATGTCTGCATAACTGAAGTGATTATCACATGAGAAGGGGTTTGTTGGTATATTATTGCAAGTGTACATCACTTCAGTGTCAAAGGGGTTAATTTTCTGTGTTTACTAGAATTGCAGTATGGGAACTGCTGGTTGGATAACTCTTCTATAACAGTTTGTATATCACATGGTCTCTCTCTTTTCAAGCTAGCAAGTAGTAGAAAGATGGACTCTAGCATCTCTAGACGTGTATATCTGATGTAAATAAGTTATAAGACTCACAAGTGATAGATAAAAGGCAAACACCATCCTAGGATGTATCAAGAGGAGTATAGAGTCTAGATCAGGAGAAGTCATTATTCCTCTTTACTCCATCTTGGTCAGACCTCATCTAGAGTACTGTGCCCAATTCTGGGGCCCCCAATTAAAAAAAGACATTGACAAACTAGAGCAAGTCCAAAGGAGGGCTACCAAAATCGTTAGTGGTATGGAAAGCATGTGCTATGAGGAAAGGCTGAAGGATCTAGGAATGTTTAGCCTACAAAAGAGACGACTGAGGGGAGACATGATCACAGTCTTCAAGTATCTGAAGGGCTGTCACAGAGCAGAGGGATTGTCCCTATTCTCACTTGCACAAGATGGGAGATCTAAGGCGTTTTCGCACTAAGGCGAAGACGCCTCAGGACGCTTCGGCCCGAATGTGTTGAGTACAATTCCCCATCTGCACTGGCAGGTAAAGGACAAGTTCCGAATGCATTCTTTACCTGCCTATGTGCAGATGGGGAACCGTACTCAACGCGTTCAGGCCAAAGACCCTCCCCCGGCCTCTCCCCATTGGCTGCTTTGCAGCCAGGGGTGGGGAGGCCAGTCAGGTCCCTTCCCTGGGGTCCTGCCACCTGCATTGGCCAGGATCAGGCCCATGCAGGTGGCGGAACCCCCACCTAACACTCTCCAACCCAACCCAGGGTCGTGCACATGTGTGAACGGTGCTTACCTGCTGCTGCCAGCTCGATTCTGGCTGGAATAGGTCAGCAACGTTCTGTGCATGCTTACAGGGTGGCCCCTCATTGTGCAGATGGCCAGATGAGGCCAGGCAGGTGCCCAGCAGGTAAGTGCAGTTCACACATGCGCACGACCCTGGGGTGGGTTGGGGGGGTGTTAGATGTGTGTCCCTCTGGCTCTAAGAGCCATGATCTCAGCTCCTGGAGATAGCGGGAGCTGAGGGACAGGGGGGCCCTGGGCTGCCCACCACTGGGCCCATAGGAGCCAATGGAAGCAGCCCGGGGGAGGGGCCCAGCTGCCACAGAGTGAAAGCGTGCGAACGCTCTCCCTCTGGAGCAGCTGGGGACATTCCAAACGTGCAGAGATGCTTTCAGAGCAGTTATTTTTCTGCTCTGAAAATGGAACGAGGGGAGAGCGTGTTGGGACACTTGTGGCGGTCCGGAATGGATCCGGCCGCTCCTGACGTCCCGGCGTGTTTTCCATGCATTCAAAATCCCCTCGTGCGAAATGGCCTCTAGAAACAATGGTATGAAACTTCAAGGGAGTCAATACAGATTAGATATTAGGAAAAGCTTCCTGACATTGAGGGTCAATCAGTCAGTGGAATAAGTTGCCGCAGGAGTTCTCCTTCACTGGAGGTCTTCAAGCAGAGGCTGGGCTTATATCTGTCTGGGATGGTTTAGGAAATCCTGCATTGAGCAGGGGGTTGGATTCAATGACCCTGGAGGTCCCTTCCAACTCTATGATTCTATGAGATACGTAAACAAATCTAGAAGTTGTACACTTGAAGTCTGTTCTTCAACATGCTCTCTGCTAAAGTGTAGTTTTCTAAGTATAAAAGAAAACAACAACAACAACCCAACTGGTAGTGTGGAGCACAACAAAAGAGCTCCAAACTCCTGTGCCCCAGTTCATCAACCTTATTGGGAAACCACAGCACAGTGGTTCAAAGGGAGTTTTACCTCTATGCCATGGACTTTAAGAAAAAAACGACAAACCAATGTGCAGCAGTTTGGGTATGAGGGGTTCTGACTGCATTTGCTGTCCAGTACTGGCTCCATATGGTCATCCATTCATACATATATGCTTATTAATCCATTAAAAGTCAATGGCTGACAACCATGGAAAGACAAGCAAGGTGCCTCTAAAAGACATTTGCAAGTGAAGGTTTTGCCTTTGTTTTCTGCTTGAGATGCCCAGAAGCAATTGGCGGACCATTGTGTGAGACAGGATGCTGGACTAGATGGCCTGTGGCCTGATCCAGCAGGGCTCTTCTTACGTTCTGATGGTCTTATGTGAAATGAATACCATCGTGGCTGTTTCTGCACTTGGCCTTATTCTGGAATATACCTCGGGATAGTGGTCTGCTGGCCACAAGCTAATGTAGACTATGGCAGGCCTCACCTGGGGCTTTCTATAGTTTGTACTGGCATGCAAATAGCAGGTCCTTATTCTGGGATATATTCCAGAATAAGGTCAAGTGCAGAAAGGCCCTGGGTGTCTTTATCCATGCATCCACTGCATGCTTCTTCTTCTTTAGCATTTGGCTTCCTTAGTTGTGAGCCACAGGTCTGGCTATCAATCAATTCCTTCCACATTTCCCCTCCCCCCCCATGTTTGCAAACCCCTCTACTCTCTTGAGAATGGCAAAATAAACAAACTTCATTATTCATTATTTAATGGGGCCTTAAGCTCTCTGTGTCAACAGAGCTGATCAGTTTCTGTCTCCAAGGGTGATCTCATTCATAGCTAATAAAGAAGACTAGAATGACTCGTTGTTGCCACCTTGTGTCTCAATTAAGATGGACAATATGCAGTATATTATCTTGAATGTGCAAAGTGCTTCCCCCCCCCCCCCCCCGGCAAGAGACTGTTTCAGGATGGGAGATCGAAAATAGAACACATTACAGGATCATGATTTTGAGAGTCGCCAATACTTATTGTCTTTCAGAAATCTGTAGCATTCCTCAGCAAAGCAAACGAGGTCAAGAATATCTCAGGTCTTTAATCGGCATTTGAAGCTGTAAATGCAGGCACTGCACAAATAGCAGAAGAGAGGACATTCCATAAAGAGAGGGGGCTACCACCAAGAAGGTCTAACTGTGGGCCATCATAAATATCTCCCACAATGGAGCAAAATGCCTCTCCCGCTCCCACTATCCCTTCTGTTACTTCAGCCACATTTGATAGCCCTGATGGACTAGCCAAAGTATCATACTCAGCATGTGAAAGAAAGGCATTATTAGGAAAGGTTAGCCGTTCAGATTGCATGGAATAAAACAAATCATGTTAAGAGGATCTCTTAGGATAGATCTCTTTGAGAGGTTAGAAGCCTATCACTTTACACTGCACCCTTTTGTGGCAAATTCCACTTATGGCATCTCACCCGGGGTGAGGGTGAGGGACTCAACATGCATTTGCAGAGAGAAAGCATCTGTTCACACAAACGTTCAAACACCCTGGCTAATGCCTCTGAAGTAGTATATCTGCCTGATTGAAGTATATAAAATTATGCACCGTATAGAAAAGCTGGACAGAGAAAGTTTCTTTTCTCTCTCACACAACACTAGAACCAGGAGGCATCTATGAAGCTGATGGGTAGGAGTTGGATCCGACAAGGGGAAGTATTTCTTCACCCAGAGGGTCATCAGTTTATGGAATTTGCTGCCAGAAGAGGTGGTAACAGCAACCAGCCTAGATGACTTCAAGGTAGGGTTCAACAAATTTATGGACGACAAATGTATCAATGGCTACTAGAATGAATGCCTAGGTGCATCTTTCAGGCTGGGGGGGGGGAAGCGGGGCGCTTCTAAGGCCATTTACTGGGATTCAAGAGCAGGAAAAGGTTTGTCCTTGTCTCTGCTTGAGATGCCCATGAGCATTTGGTGGGCCACTGTGTGCGACGGGATGCTGGACTAGATGGGCTGTGGCCTGATCCAGCAGGGCTTCTCTTAGGTTCTTAAGAGGCCCCAGAGGCAGTGCTGAAGCTCCAAAGACTGAAAACAAAAGTTCCCAGCATATACAGGTTCTGGCCAGGGCATTTTTGGGGCAAATCCACTTTCAGTGGTGCCTTCTGGGGTACTTCTGGAAAGGGATCCCCCATGGTCCACTGGGAGACAGGGGTGTGCCATTCGATTTGATTCAAATACACTTGCTAGTACAGATAGACCATCTGCAGCTTTGCCGATCCAGAGCATCCCGGAGCATCATGGAATGTCTAGCTGCCCAGGTCACAGCATTCACACTCCTTTCTGGGTGTGAACACTGTGAGCAAACAGGTTGGAGTGGTTGTGGCTGTGCAGTTGAGTGCCATGGCCTGATCACCAATGGCAACAGCCCAGCCCAGCCACAGCCAATGCTATAGCAGTCTGGCCAGGCCATCCACACTTGAAGTGCTGGTGGTCTGGTTGGGTAGTACATCACCATTTCAAGTGCAGATGGGCCCCTCTGTGCCTGATCTTTGCTTCACTTGAATGGTATGCTAATACCATTCCAGAGACCAAAGTGTGAACAGGCCCACTATTTACTTCTCTCAAATGAAGGCCAGGACCAATCAGTGGTGGCCCTAGTAAGAACTGTGGCCCCCATAATTCCTGTAGTTCAGCATCATTTCATCAAGCCTGCTATAGATCTATGAACTCAAAGCATCTTATGAGCAGAGTAGCATATATGCTAACAAACCTGAGCTTTTCATATGCAGCAGATCTCAAATGTCTAGGAAACCAACAATCACATAGCGTGCCATGGGGAGTCACTCAACTGAAGTTAATTAAGAATTTTCCATGATTTGTAATGTCAAGTCAATACTGAATTCCACTCTGATGTGCAGCACGATCCAAGCCCCAGGCACAAGAGCACATGATTCCTTCTGCCTCTGACCCACTCCCAGTAGGCTCAGAGAAAGCATCCATAAGCACATTCCACTCCTGGAGATTATGTGATCCAGCAGGAATAGTAAGGAACAACGCGTTGCCTCAGCCTCATAAATGGCCTCAGAAATAGCTTCCAAACGTGTAGTGCTCAACTTGTTGCCCTCCAGATGCTCCTGAACTACAGCTCCCAGCATTCTGTGCTGGGCTGTAGTAGTTGAGGAACAGCTGGAGAGCTGTGAGTCAAGGTCTACCAATTTGGGAGCCATTTATGAGGAAATCATTTAGGCCCAAGACCCTTCCCACAAGCACCCACAGAGGTAAGTAGAGGCTATGTTCAGACATAACAAAAGGCGCATCCCATAGGTGCTTCAGAGAGACCGTGTGTGGCCTCCATGTTCCCCAGCCTTCTCTAATCCACTTTTCCAAGCACAGCATATTTAGGAAGGAGGGCAGGCTAGTGTGTGAACTAGAGGTGTGCACAAACACAATTTTCGACAGTCGATTTGATTTGAATATTCAAATGTCCGAATTCGTACGAATAGAGAAAAAAACTAATATATTCAAATTCAAACCAATTTGAATATATTTGGATCCATTTGCATGAATATTCCATTTGTATTTGATGATACAAATGTCAACAACATTTGTATGTGTCCGTACGCATCCTTACGCATCCGATTTTTATACCGTATTCATCCTGTTTTTGTCCCATATGTATCCATACAAATGCGTACGGATACGAATAAGATGTTTACAGATCCGCACATAATGCGTACATATCTGTACGAATAATTTGAATAATTTGTATGGAACATTCAAATTGTCTTAAGGCTTACGGCTGCACGAAATCTACACACAACTAACTAGCGTTAGGGCTTCTTCCTGTGGTTACACTCTTGATATTAAATACTCCCATTGGGACTATCCTCCGGGCAGAAATACACAAATCTCCAACATAAACAGCAACACAGTTTGTCCTTCAGAAACAGTAAGACGTGTCACTCAAAGGGTTTTTTACACAGTTCAAATCCAGTCGTAGATCCTAGGAGTGTTTAAGCTCTTGCAGTGACAAGAGCCCTTTTCGCACAATGGCCTGAGGAATGGGTGTAAGACGCTCCGCTGGACTGGCGGTTCCATTTGGGGTAGCTAGGCAATCAGAGCCGGCAGGGTGCACAGGTGCACAATGCCACCGACCAGGCTTATCGCTTCGGACCCCAGTAGTGATGAGGTAAGTGGCTCACATGCTTGTCCCCATGTAGGTCTGTGCCCAGAGGGGTGGGGGCCCGGGGGTGGGTTCTGTGGGCTGTAGGGGACCCAATCCAATCCCCTAGAACCTGCAGGAACTGGGGAAGGAACGCGACAGGCCTGCCTGCCCCTGGGTCAAATTCGACCCAATCGGGACAGGCATGGGAGGGGTGTCCCACCCCCAAGCCAGCCTTTTCGAGCTAGGACACAAGGGGACAGGTCCCCCTTCTGCACATAGGCAGGTAGGAACACATTCCAACACATTCTTTAACCTCCTAGGTGTGAATGGGGAATCCATCCCCACGTGTCATAGCCTTACTGCGCTATAGCTGTTCGGCTGAAGTGCGAAAAGGCCTAAGATATCCGTTTCTGAATCTTTGAGCTCATCATTCTAATAGTGCATTTAGACATTTTGCAGCGTCTGGGAACAGAGTTTTAGGAGGAAGGCATTTTCTACTACACCCATCAAATATATTTGTTTGTTTTACTGCTGTTTATAGACTGGCATCTAAGAACTTTAAATACTCCTCTTTTTAAAAGGAGCAGATGGTGGAAGGCAGCTTCTTGGTTAGGCTTGTAAAGGCACTTGGATACATGCTTTACTCTCCACACACAGGCTGCCTTCTGTGTTTGATGCGTACAAGGAAGCGTAAGAGTTTGAAGCACTTTGATTTCTGCCTGTTGAAATACCCACGTTTAGCAAGCCAGGAGCAAACTCGGAGGGCCTGTTCTCACTTACATGTTGGGAATGCTCCAGAATGCTCTGCGTGCCACAGTGCCACCTCCATCCCTGCATGTCCCAGAGATTCCCAGAGTGTCCCTGATCCTCCAAAACCGTGAAGAAGTTTTTACTTTTCCACAGCTTCACCAGGAGCTGAGGCGTTTTTGAAGATGCCTCAGAACGCTTCGCCCCAAACGCGTTGAGTACAGTTCCCCATGTGCACCGGCAGGTAAATGACACATTCTGAACGAGTCCTTTCCCTACCTACATGCAAATGGGGAACTGTACTCAATGCGTTCAGGCCAAAGACCCTCCCCCGGCCTCTCCCCATTGGCTGCCTTGCAGCCAGTCAGGTCCCTTCCCTGGGTTCCCCCCACCTGCACCCCCCACCCCACTCTGAGGTTGTGTGCGTGTGTGAATGGCACTTGCCTGCTGCTGCTGGCTTGATTGTGGCTGGAATAGGATGGTGATGTTCTGTGCATGCGCGTGGGGTGGTCTCTCATTGCCTGGGCACCCATGCCTGCGCAGATGGCCAGTTCAGAAGGGAGCCAATCAGGCGAAGCCGGGGGAGGGGCCAAGCTGTCACAGAGGGAGAACGTGTGAATGCTCTCCCTCTGTAGCAGCTGGGGACATTCCAGAACACTTGGAACACGTGTAGAGCACTTTTTAGTGCTCTGCTTTTGGAACACGTCTACGACACGTCGGGACACTTAGGGCGGCCTGGAATGGATCCAGCCACCCCACAAGAGCAAATGCAGCATCCCGGTGTGTTGTAGACACGTTCCACACCCCCTCGTGCGAAAAGGCCTCTGGTGAACTTCCAGATGCGGTGTTTGCACTTTCTTCTGGCGTTAATGCTGCATAGAAGAAGAAGAGTTGGGTTTTCTACCCTGCTTTTCTCGCCCATTTAAGGGGACTCAAATGAATCAAATGTTCAAAAATTCATATTAATACAAATAGCTCGCATTCGAATGTCATAAAATTTTGACACAAATCGATTTGTACGTATTCATATGAACACTTGATACGTATTGGTTACAAATGAATACGTATCTGATACGAACAAATACACATCTGATACAAATAGATACACATCTGATACGGATGGATACTATCTGATACGAACAAATACGTATCTGATACAAACAAATACGTATCTGATACATTTCCCCAGCTTAATGAAGGTCTGAACTATTTATACGAAAGTCCAGAAACATTTGTATTCGTTCGAATGTTAGCATACGGATATCATAACATTTGATTCAGCCGAATTCAGCTGAATTTTGAATGTTATGAATATTTGTGCACATCCTTACTTCTGGGAAGGTGGGGGGGGGGGCTTGGAGGCTGTAGCAGCTTCCTCCAAGTGCAGATGCCCTTCCCCAGAAGTTTGCCAATCATGCAGTATGGGCTGTAGTGTGCATTGGCCCCTGGACGGAGCCAGTGCCATTTTAGCACTGTGCAGAATTTGAACTTTCTTTCTTTCTTTCTTTCTTTCTTTCTTTCTTTCTTTCTTTCTTTCTTTCTTTCTTTCTTTCTTTCTTTCTTTCTTTCTTTCTTTCTTTCTTTCTTTCTTTCTTCCTTCCTTCCTTCCTTCCTTCCTTCCTTTCCTGCCCTTCACCAAAAGATCTCACAGCAAGTCACCATGTGATCGGATGCTGTCCATTTTGGCCTTATGGATCAGTCCTTTCTGTACTAAGCATTACAAGATTGGTTGACCCTTCACAACACCAGTGGTGATGAGAAAGTGACCCTTTTAAAGAGGCTCTTCTTTGTCGTAGTGCGTTATGAATTTTCCACGCAAAGCATCCCATCAACATCTGTGAAAGCAATTTTTAACCATCAGCTTCTGAATTTTCTTCTAAAAGGAGGGAAGGAAGGGATTGGCTTGCTTGTTTCTCTGCACCCTTGATTGAAGTTTTAATATAGGTTTGTCTTGGGGAAATTATTACTCCTTCAAAATTAGACACAATGAAAGCACCAGTCCCCCACCCCACAAAGTCTCTGTACTCCTAAAGATCAGATATTATTCCATGTCTTACAATGGAGGTTAGATACGTTTATGTAACCTGCAAAATGCCTCTGATTCATACCCATTATTGTATGCAATGTTGAGAAAAGCTTTCAGACATTTAAATATTACACATGCAGGTTCAGTCTTAACTCCATCCCTTTGGCAGGTACGTGTTCATCTTGAGAGATGTGGGGAGGGGGAGGTCTGGATCAATAGGGCCTCAAGGAGGCCCTGACCTGAGGCATTTTCTCATTAAACGCGTTCCATTTGGAACGCGTGTAGAACGGGAAGCCTAAGACACTTCAGGACGCTTTGACCATTCACACATAGGAGCGCAGGAACGCGTGTAAACACGTTCCGGAGCGCCTGTGTGCGAATGCTCAAAGCATTCTGAAGTGCCTTAGCCGGCAAACGCCGGCAAGGGGCGGGGAGACGGCTGCCAAGGCTCCCGCAGCCGGCACGGCAGGCAATCAGCTGATTGTCAGCCAGCGCCGGTGGGAGAGGAGAGCTCGCGGCTGTCAGGGAGAAAGAAACATGAGCGAAAGCTTCTTTCCCCGAACGGCTGCGGGCGCTTCGTCCGCGCTGGAACGGATGTAGAGCACTTTAAAGTGCTCTACATCTCCAACGTGTGCAAGACAGCTCCGGACACGTCGGAGCGCAAGCCCCACTGCGGCAATGCGTATGCCGCGTTCGAGGCTGTCTTTCACGCGTTCCAAAACGGCGTGTGCAAAAACGCCTCTTGTTAGTCCTGCTCTGTCCACATGACACAGAGCAGGATCAGGATTAAGAGGCCCAGGAGAGAGCCAAAGGCCTTGTTATGGATCAGAGGAGGCATGCAGATGGCATGCTTCTGAGGTCCATTTGGACCTCCAGACTGGGAACTCCACAAATAAAATAGGTAGAAATGAAAAGCTATGGGCACTGAGATCAGAAGATGAGCTGAAGAAGGTTTAAAGTGAAAGTGTGACCATGGACCTAGTCATAACCCTAAGACAAGGATTTCAGGCTGAAAAGATATCCATATGATGAGGAAAGAAGTTACCAGCAAGGCTGCGGTCTTTCCAATCACTACTCCTTTAGAAATACAGAAACATTACACAGGAAAATGGGGGCCAAGGATGGAAGGTGTCCATCCTGACTGGGGAGTGTTTATTATGTTATGAATTAGTATTTGGAGAACCAGCGTGATCCATACTTTGCTTTGAAGAAGGGCTTTATATCCAGGAGGGGTACCTGTTAAAACATGACTGTCATCCATTGGTCCATGTGGCTGCTCTTCTACTTTGCTGTTCTGTACCTATTGGATCACCATGGCAACATTTGATAGCACACCAGATGTTGCTTTGGACATTGCCTTGGTGATCTTGTTAGCCCTGGCCTGACCATTCACACTGCAAGCACTACTGTCAGGTACAGGGTTAGTTTATTACTAGTAGTGCAAACGGCCATCACCATGCCAGCAAGTGCAAATCTGTCAAAATTCTAGTGGTTAAAAAACAACTAATAACTGCAAGAATAAAATAAGCTGATAATGGATAATAATTGCTTCCAAATTTGCTAGTGTATGCTCCCCCCCCCCAGCAATGACAAATGGTATTATCTGTTCTGTCATCTCATTGCATGCATTCACACACGCACACACACTGCTAGTGGGATATATCCAACTTCAGCTGCCAATCACCAAATGATGAGTCATAAATTCTTCACATGAATCAGCGCGGGGAGTTAATAGCTCAGCCATGCACTTAAATTCCCCCAGATTGCAAGCAGGGTAAGTTCAGCCATTTTGGAAATGGAAGGATGCGATGAGGAGCAGAAATAAAAAAGCAGGTGGTTCTCGAGGGAATGTATTTTTGAAGAGCAAAATTAAGCCTATTTGTATTGTGGAAGGAATGAGTCAGAGGAGAAAGACAAGTTTTTGAAAACAGCAAAAAGAGGTGGAGAAAATTGAGGATAAATGCTGCTAGGAGGTAGAAAGAAATGGATTCCATAGGAGCTAAGAAAAGAGGCTGAGAAAAAGGGGAGCATGCCAAGACATTCAACTGGGTTGGAGGCAGGAAAGGAAGGAGGATATAATTTTGGGATCTGAATAGCTTCTTAATTAATCATGCTTGGAAACAACATCAAGCTTCCATGGGTGGAAAGCATTTGGAGATCAGCCAGGAGCTACACTTCATTCATGATTTTTATTTCCAGTTGCCCCCTGCCTGCCCAGATGTTAACCTATCATTAACTAGCACTGGTGGCACATGAAATTCTGCACCACACACTACTTAACCCTAACCTTTCCTACCCCATTCCTTACATGTAGTGCCAGTGCCATGACCATTCGAACCGTATCTGGTGCAAGGGGTCATCTGAGGTGCCGCACAAAGATGGTGGCACCTCAGATGACCCCAAATCCAACTGTGCGTGCGTGGAGTGTCATCATCGCCATGGCACTGCAAGGACAGTCACGTCAGGCTCTGGATGCAAGATGACGGTGCCTTACCTGCACTCTGACATGTGCCTGGACAAGGTAAGTGGGGTGTAGTGTAACGTGTACTAGCATTCCCAAGTGCAAACTTGGCCTTATTCTGGAATACATCCCAGGATAGCGATCTTCTGGCCAGAAGCTAATGCAGACTATAGCAGGCTCATCTGGGGCCTTCCATAGTATGCATTAACATGCAGATAGCAGGTTCCTATTCTGGGATATATTAAAGAATAAGGCCAACTGCAGAAAGGCCCTAGTACATGTTAGTCTGTCATACACATTTCCTGTCCAGTGGATGGGAAGCCAAGTGCAACAGCAGCCATGGGTTATATCAATGCATGGAGGACACAGAGGAGAGACAGGCAGGATGTCTCTAAGGGCCATTTGCAGGGATTTGAAAGCAGGTGAAGTCTTTACCTTTGTCTTGGTTGAGAATGTATATAAAACCATGCATGGTATGTTGGAAAGGTGAATAGAGAAAAAATATTTTCTCCACCACACAACACTAAAACCAGGAGGCTCTCTATGAAGCTGGGGAGACAAGCAGGATGCCTCTCAAAGCCATTTGCTGGGATTCAAGAACAGATGGAGGTTTTGCCCTTGTCTTCTGCTTGAGATGCCCATAATAAGCAATTGGTGGGCCACTGTGTGAGACAGGATGCTGGACTAGATGGGCTGTGGCCCAATCCAGCAGGGCTCCTATTATGTTCTTAATGCTTAGAAGCAGTTGGTGGGCCTCTGAGGGAGACGGGATGTGGGATTATATGGGCTAATCCAGCAGGTCTTCTCTTATGGTATGCTCTAAAGAACTTCTTCACTAGTGGTTAAGGAGCTGGACTCTTATCTGGGAATGCTGGGTTTGAGTCTGCCCTCCCCTATGAAGCCTGCTGGGTGACCTTGGGCTAGTCACAGCTCTCTTCTGAGCTCTCACAGCCCCACCCACTTCACAGGGTGTTCTGTTGTGGGGAGAAGAATAGAAAAACTTTGTCAGCCGCTTTGAGTTCCCTTAAATGGGTGGGAAATCGGGTTAGAAAAGGCAACTCTTCTTTTTTCATTTTCCCCTCAATGGGGATCTCATTTTCAAGACTGTTTCCGTGTCGATTTTGCAAGTAACATCTGATCCTTAGCCGCTACCCCTTGAATGGGTGAGAAAAGCAGGGTAGAAAAGCCAACTCTTCTTCTTCTTCTTCTTCTTCTTCTTCTTCTTCTTCTTCTTCTTCTTCTTCTTCTTCTTCTTCTTCTTCTTCTTCTTCTTCTTCACTACCAACAGTCAAGCAGAACCAAACACATTTTTCTCTCTGTGTCACAAGATAGAACAGCCAATGGGCAGCCCAGAGTTCTTCAGGCACAGGAAAGAATACTCCATCTCCCTGCTTTTATCACTTCCTGAATACTTATTAGTCATTAGCCTTTGGGAATCATTACAGGAGACTGTAGATCCCCTTGCTATTTTCTAGATTGTTGAAACATGCTGCCTGGAAGTTCTGAATGACAGAAAAGAGAATGCAAACTGAAATAAAGATGAATTGCAGACAAAAGAGAGATTGTAAGGGCACCCAACAGTATAGGTTTCAAACTCATTAAACATGGAATGCATAGTTGAATAGCATTTGCTTTTAGAGGGAAATTCTCTGGTTAAACAGTGTTGTTCTTGTTTGGTCTCATTAAATTGGGATTGACTGTTAGACTTTTTCTACGCTTACTGATAGTGCAGACAAGGGAGGGACCTAAGGGACTTGGCTTCCACATGCTGTTACAGGTTAGCACTGGAATCACCCCTGCTGGAACGCCCCATCCACATAGGATAGAGCATACGGAGGGATAGGGCAGCCAAAATAGCACCAATCCTGCTCTACCACTAAACCTTGACACTGAAGTCCACCTCCATGCTATCTGCTTGTTCTGGAACAGTGGACTATGTGGGACACTTGGGTGGAATTTCAGCAAATGCCAGAAAGTTCATTGCCGAAATGGTCCCCCTGGGTGTCCAGGCTAGGGTGTGCATGAATGCAGTTGTCAGGCTTCGATTCAAATCTAATACTCAGAAATTCAATTTGATTCAAATCTTTTAAATTTGAATTTAACCAAATTCAATTTGAATTAAGCAAATTCAGATCTATTCGTTTGAATTTTCAATTTGAATTTGCACTTATCAATGTTGACAATATTAGTAGACGCCCGTACGCATCTTCCCTAGGTCTGTATGCAACAGATGTGTGCAGATGTGGGAAAGATGCAGATCTTCAAGTACACATTGTTTCCAAACCCAATTTGAAATGAATAGATCCATTTCTATTCAGGCCCTGTTTGACAGCTGGGCCTGCCCACCGGCCTCTGCCATTGGCTCCATCAGAGCCAGCATGGCGAGGCTGGCAGCCAGCTTCACCAGGTTCCCCTTCTCCCAAGGAGGCATGATGGTGCCTTCTCAAGTGAGAGGGAAGCCTCAGCTCCCACCCTACCCTGCCCGGGGTCATGTGCTTGCGATCGGCGTCTTACCTTGTCACTGCCAGGTCACTTCTGGCAGCGGGAGGCCCGGTGTCCATTGCGCGTGCATGCACTGTGGCCTCCCATTGGCCAGCCACCCTCACGATGGTGACTGGCCAATGGGAAGGACCCTCATGAGGGGGGCTGGCCAATGGGAGGCCACGGTGCATGCACACGCAATGGATGCCAGGCCTCCCGCTGCCAGAACCGGCCTGGCAGCGCCAAGGTAAGATGACAATCGCAAGCGCGTGATCACGGGCAGGGTTGGGGGTGGGGGCTGCGGCTTCTGTCTTGCTTGAGAAGGCACCTTCTTGGGTGAAGGGGAACCCGGTGCTGGCTGCCGGCCTTGCCATGCTGGCTCCAATGGAACCAGTAGTGGAGGCTGGTGAGCAGGCCCAGCTGTCAAACAGGGAGAGCACATGCTCTCCCTCTTTGACAGCTGGGCATGCGCTGGAGATCCAGCTCTTTTCCTGGCCTTACATCTGGGTAGGATTTTGATGGCAAAACTGGTTTAAGAAACTGGTCTTGCACGCCGAAATGTGGATGTGGCGTCTTCAAAGGGGCTCCAATGTGGCCTCCAATGCGGAAGCCACATCTTAATCCCTCCCCAAACAGACTCTAAATCCGTTTTTAGAGCCTGTACGGAAAGGCCCATTGATACTAAAGGGACCCAGCCAAAATATAACAGTATCAATACTGTATTGTTCAGTTGTTTGATTTATCCATGTGTTTGGGGTTGATATGGGGAACAGAAACAAGAATTAGGGTCTGTTAGCATTTAACTGCATGGAATAGAATAGTGTAAGGATGTGATTTTTAAAATTGGATTCATATTTAATTCAATGCAAGAAAATGTGTATTTGTTTGAATTAGGGATGCGCACGAGTGCAATTTTTGACATTCAATTTTATTCAAATCGATCATTCAAATATCTGAATTCATAAAAATAAAGAAAACAAATGTCTGGACATCTGAATTGATACGAATACATTCACATCTATGTATGAATATTTGATTCATATAAAATGATACAAATTTTGTATGCGTCAGATTTTAGAAGATGCTGGAAATAAGATCTAAAAGCCAAGGATTGAAACTACGCTCCAAGACAGAGAATAACTGGAAAGAATTATTGAACTATACGGCGAGACCAGAAATTCCGAGAGATTAAATATTAAGACGATTTATTTGGTCCAACTAAAAGTATATCAAGAGGTGAAGGAGAAAAATTATATGTTGTTGTCAACTGAGTGCACACAGGGAAGGTGGAGGGATGAATGTGTATGCCACTTTTCACTATATATTGTTATGATCTAATTCTGTTTTGTATTTGTTTATGTTTGTGTTATTAAAACCAATTAAATTTTACAAATCTTGTATGTTTCTTCTGTACACATCCTGTTTTCATTCTGTACATATCCACACGGATGCATACGTACCTACAGATGTGTATGGATACGTATGCAATGCGTACATATCCATACATATATGAATGCCTGAATTATTTGTACAAATAACTCGGAATATTTAATCAAATACTAAAAACAAATATCTGGGCATTCGATTCATATACAAATGTCTGAATTAGGTCCAAATAACTAATATTTTGAATATTCATATTGGATACGAATGTCCAGACCCACACGAATGCATACAGATCCCATATGAAGCTTCATATGAATGCATCAAAACATTTGATTTGAATTCTAATATCAATCTTCAATTGTGCCAACATTCGATTTGAATTCAAATTTCATCTGAATTTTGAATGTTATGAATATTCGTTCACATCCCTAGTATAATGATACCATTTCACTGCAATTAAGGTCAGGTGTGGAAGGACCCATTTTCACAAGTGCTGGTGCAGTTCCAATCCTGGACCTCTAGCCCTGACTGTCTGGATCACCATGGCAATGGTGATCACTACAGCAACGTCCACCGCGTGCTTGTCTGTTGCCATGGTGATTGTGCAGCTGCAACCTCCCTGCCCCCTTGCAGTATTTGCACCCTCAGTAAAATGGGAAAGCTGCAACCGGGAGCATCCAGGAGCTCACTGGCTGCTTCCTGTGTATCTTTTTATTTGGCCAGAGCTCTGGGAGATCAGGGCAGTTGGAGGATTTTTTCCAAACATCACTGGTGCAAAGTGATGGAGATCTTCAGAATGGAGATGTTCTGAAGGATCCAGAACTTCTCCATTCAGGTAAATGCCGACAGATCCTTAGTTTCCTACCGGAAGCTAATAGATGTGGACCCTTTCTACATTGGCCCAGAACAAAGACTTGGCATCCTGATGCAGGCCCTGCATGGGACATGCCATAGTCTGCACTAGCATGCAGGTGGAAGGTCCCTCTTCCAAGATATAATCCAGAATAAGGGCCAATGCAGAAAGGGCTGGGGTTTGTATATCAGACACACCCAGATGGAAAATAGTAGCTAGGGCAGTGGTTCTCAACCTGTGGGTCACAACCACTTTGGGGGTTGATCTATCCTTTCACAGGGCTCGTTATGAAGTAGCAGCGAAAAGAATTTTATGTTTCGGGGTTAGGGTTAGGGTCAGGTTGTGGGTGACCACAACATAAGGAACTGCATTAAAGGGTTGTGGCATTAGGAAGATCAAGAACCACTGACCTAGGGCCTCAGGTACAAACTATTTCACCTTGCAGATTGTGCCTTACTTAGGGTGTTTTTCCACTGACCTTCTTTAATCCGGATCTAAGATGATCCGGATTTAAGGAATGGGTACTTCCCTTAATCTGGATCTACTAAATCCAGATTAAAGGAAGTACCCAATGTGTTTCCATGAATGGTCTAGCACCCAATAGCAATGGGTGCTAGCCTGCCTGCTGTGAAACCCCAGAGCACCCCTGTAGTGAATCCAGATCTACCCACATGGGGCTCGCCTGTCACCCCAGGTGTTTTGGGGGACAGGGGGTGCAATCTCCGTAGACGCTCTGGACTTTCTTCAAACGTCCTCTGGAGTGGCTCTGGAGAATCTCCGGAGCAATCGGCCGCAAACTTTGAAGATTCTCTGGAGCTTTTGACAAAGGCACTGCTTTTACATGGGGTCCTCTTTGGAGCCTGTGTTAATCTTTGAAGGCAACTTTGGAGGGACTTCAGAGGGACTTTGGATCCGGCTTCAGAGGGACTTTGGATAATGTACACAGGCTTCGAAGTTTTGAGCCTTGCCCCCCCCCCCCCATGGACGCCCCCCAAGCCTCTCCTAGACCCCATTTCCCAATAGTGGTGGAAACAGGCTCTGTATAATCTGGATTTGGTGGCTGAAGACCCCATTGTAGACGCCTTTAATGGGGTCTACACAAAATCCATATTATAGGTCCTGAAGGACCCATATGATCAGGATTTCCCTAGAGCTGGTGGAAACAAATGTGGCTCTAATGGGGTCTGTAGTGGAAATGGGTTCTTCCTGCTCTGAGCCAAATGGGTCCTTATTGGGTACTTCGTGCTAGTGGGAAAACACCCTTAGTGTAAAAGCCAGAGGTTGTTTTTTCTAAGGAGCACCTCATTCAGTGCTGTTTCGTGGTGGTGTGGGAGCCCAGAACTGTCTTGCAGTAATTGTGTTTCACCCTTAGGTTTATTCTCTGCCAGTTTTGCTGCCAACCATAGATCACTTCCATTCTGTTCCCTGTGATTTTTCCAAAAGAATATGTCAACGATTCATTTGCAGGCCATATCCAATTTTCACCTACATTCATTCTTGGTTAAGGGTGATGGCACTGAGAAAGCACACAAAATCCTAAAGCAATATGCCTCCCCTTCTCCCCTTCGATACAGTTACAGGGGAGAGAAAATCTTATATGTGGGACAGATTTAGGTTACAAGCTAAACCCAGCTCTGCTAATGCTTTTCCTAGCACAAAAGCCCTGAAGTTACTAAGCAATTGATAATTAAGCAATCACACTTTTATTTTTTAGAATTGTTTTTAAGATACATGCTAATAATAATAATAATAATAATAATAATAATAATAATAATAATAATAATAATAATAATAATAATAATAATAATAATAATAATAATAATAATAATAATAATAATAATAACAACACTTAAATTGTGGTGCCATGTTCTCATCTTCTCCTACTTAATTTTCTCTTACGATGGGCAGACAATAGAATTAAATTGCAATATTCTCCAATTGGATCAGATTCCAAGGGATGCATTAAATTCCATCTTCCACCAGGAGACCCAATTAAAATGATCATCATGCATCCATCAGTCTCCTCTCAGTGATGATCAGGTGAAAAAAAGAGAAACGATACTCCTGAAATTTTAAACTTTGTGAGCCAGTTTGGTTTTGTGGTTAGAGTGCCAGGGTGCTTCCGCATTTGCCTCCAGGAAACGTTTCCTGGCGATCCGGCCTCCTGAGGATCCGTCTCAAATAGAGACGGATACTTGGAGGCCCCACGCGTCTGCGCATGTGCAGGGAGGCCGGATCCACAGGGCCAGATGACCTGGGTGCTGCGCAGAAGCCGCAGCACCCATGGCCGAAGGCAACTGGAACCTGCACCGCCAACGCCGCCCCCGAAACTGTGGGACTGGAGCATGGAGCTGCCAGTCACCGTGTGTTTCTGGCAAATGCCCGGCGCGCAGGGGAAGGGCTTCGGAAGCAGGCAGTCCTGCTTCCGCCCTTCCCAACATGGTGGCTGAAGGGACATCTGTCCCTTTGCCTGGCTGTGTGTGGAAGTGTCCTGCTTCTGCACACATTCAGGCAAAGAGATGGATGTAAGACCAGGTCTTACATTTAATCTGGATTTTGGCGGCAAAACTGGTTTTAAAAACCGGTCTTGCACACTGACATGCAGAAGCAGCCTCCACAAAGAGTATCCAATCAGGTCTCCAACACAGAAGCCATTTAAGGTAAGTGTTCTTAATCTGGCTTGGGGGGGGGGGGGGTAAAACAGTTTCCACAGGTAGAGCGGAAACACCCCCAGATTCATATCTTATAATCACTGGGTTTAATTCCGCACCCAGCTCCAGATTATGTTCTTTGTTGTTATAATTTCCTATGTATTTTATCCTGTTCCTGTTTACTATTTATTGTTATGTGTTTCATTTTCTTAATAAAAGAGTTCTTTAAAATGCTGCTTTTAAAATGCATATTATTATTAATTATTAATTATAATTTGTTTATTAAGCAGCCTAGAACACAAGAACCTTTGTGGAGTGGCAATTTATACATAAAAATCTAATCCAATCTAAAAATATTTAGTGAACGAAAGCATGATTCTCATCTTTTGAGGGGTACAGTTTGCTTTTAAATGATCAATCATCCAAATTTGAAAACTGTGGGATATATAATTCTTGCACCAAAGTGCAGCCTCCAAGGTGCTTTCTGCATTGGGGCTTATTCTAGGATAAACACCAGAATAAGTACCTGCCATCTGCATGCTAGTGTGGATTACAGCATGCCCCCCAGTCATGCTTTGTGCACAATGGACAAAGTGTGAAATGGTTTTGGGCACCGAAAATGGCACCCCAGCCTGGTATAGCTGTAGACCTCAATATTGAGGTTTACAACCGCCCCTGGTACACTGGACCACAAAGACATGCACATGGCACATTCCTATGGTTTGGTGTACCAATGGGGACCCATTTTGATGGGACTCTAAGAAGCATCAGAGGAAATGGATCTGTCCCCAGAACTGGAAACTGGAAACTTCCCTGGACTCAGTGCTGCATCCAACGGCTCTCCGGAGGCAGGAGAAGGGCTGTCTGAATGTGGACAACCCTGTTCCACACCAGCAGTGACATGAAGAGCAGGAGGGAGTGTGGAAGGCCTTTGCTTTTGATATTGTTTTTTCCATTCACAAGAATTACTTGAAAATCTGTACTGATCATTGGTTTTTTTCCCCAAAACAGCGCTATTACCCATGTGCAAGGTTCAGAAAAGATGGCTGTGCATGCACAATTGTGACGATGGTGCACTTATGGCTATTTTGCACCATCAAAGTACCTGGGTGTGCATGTCCCTTGCTTTTTCATTTTTTAACGATTCTTACATTCTTAAGGTAGCTAAAAAAAGTGCTTTCTATATCAAAAGATCATGTAAGCAATTATTATTCTAAGTTGCATTATTGTGATGGGTAACCCAGAAAAAAAAAAAGGCGGGAAAGGTTGAAGTTCTATATAGCTCCCAGTAATAATAATAATAATAATAAATGCTTCTGATGTGTTTTCTGAGGCAAGTGGAGAAAGTCCTCTTCTTTGTTGTTCATACATAACAGCTGCATTTCCATTACATAGCAAAGACACCTTAAGTGGGGGCATTTTCCATTATTCCTAGTGGAAACCAGCTTCCCCAAGGGCCTAATTAAGGCGCTTTTACTGCATAATGGATACACAACCAACATCTTTCTTACTAGCAACTTAAAAACAAAGCTTTTTTTTTTTTTACCTACTCAGAGACTGGAAAACTCCCTCCTTTGTTTTACTAAGGACCTATTCACACTACTTCCGGTAGTGCATGATTAGTGAACTCCTGGTGAAGAGCATCCACACGTGTTGGAGGCTGGTACAGCCTCCAAGTGCTCTCTGCCTCACCAATAGTTTATTAATTGTTGATTAGGTGTGGAGTCCAAAATCATGCTCTACACCTTAACCAACGTTATCCGAAAGCTTACCTCAAGCATCCAGGGCAGCGACCATTCACACCTTTTCCGGTGCTCTGGAGGCATCTGAGGTGCCGCGCAAGCATGGGACAGGGAGATAAGTGAGAAAACACCCCAGATCTAGATAATCAAGGGGTCTTTCCCACTTGGCCTTATTATTGAACATATTCTGGGATAGAAATCTTTTGTCCACATTCTAATGCAGGTTATAGTGGGCCCCAGGTGAGGCCTACCATAGTCTGCATTAAGATGTGGACAACAGACCCCTATCCTGAGATATATTCCAGAATAAGGTGATGTGCAGATACAGCCAAGATAAGTGATGAAAGAATAATAGATCCTTCAATTAAAAATATAGGGAACAGTTTGGGGTTTCCCCAAATATCTTTCCCACAAATGCCAACAGTTGGTTTCTTTCAGTGGATGACAGCTAGAAGCTGATCCTTGTGGCTTTTTGGAAATTGTGAAGAAATCATGTCTACCACAAACAGACAAGGTGTTAAGTCATGTTGGCTTTTCTATCCCGCTTTCCCCACCCATTTGAGGAGACTCAAAGCAGCTGACAAAGCTTTCTATTCTTCCCCACATAACAGAACACCCTGTGAGGTAGATGGGGCTGTGAGAGCTCAGAAGAGAGCTGTGACTAGCCCAAGGTCACCCAGCTGGCTTGGTGGAGGAGGGCGGAATCAAACCCGGTATTCTCAGAAAAGAGTCCGGCTCCCTAACCACTATACCAAACAGGTGGGAAATAGATTTGTGTGTGTGTGTGTGAGTATGTTAAATTCTATTCATAATTCTTTTTATATTAATTAATTTTACTTAAAATTTTTAACAATAAATATATAAAAAATAATAATATTTTATGACATAAACAATAGAACAACAAGCCCTTAACACGTGTGGTAGTAACTTTTTCATACATACTAATGTTTAGATTATTATACGACTAGGGAAGTTTGAAACGATATCAAGAAATGCTTAACAATCTATATTTAGTCTAGTGGCTAGGGAGCTGGGCTCTTATCTGGGAATACTGGGTTCAGTTCCACCCTCCCCCATGGAGCCAGCTGGGTGCCCTTGGGCTAGTCACAGCTCTCTTCTGAGCTCTCACAGCCCCACCTACCTCCCAGGGTGTCTGTTGTGGGGAGAAGAATAGAAAAGCTTTTCAGCTGCTTTGAGTCCCCTTGAATGGATGAGAAAAGCGGGGTAGAAAAGCTGACTCCTCTTCTTCTTGCCATCAGAAATGAAGCTTTTGACTATAAAACAAGTTGCATCCACAGCCCTACCCAGGGGTTTAAAATAAAACTGGAATGTTGGAGTCAAAATTTTATGCTTTATCTTTGATAGTGAACCTGTCATTTTCCTCCTCTCCTTCTTTGGGGACTCCTTCATGGGAAAGGTTTTGCAAAGGGATTGCTGTACATCCACCCACGACTTTCCTTTGACCTTTGATCTCCCATAATCCCTCCCAAATGCCTTCATTTTAAAAGAAAGGGATCAACTTCTACCCATGCATTGAAACACTTTTTTATATATATTAAAAAAATCAATCTTACCCCAAACCTTTGTTCTTTTCATAGTGGGGTTTAAGAGATTACACTACTATGCTGATGGCTTAGAGAAAAATATTCTGGGCCTCAGTCCTATCTGTAAACAATTTCTTCTCATCTGGAAGATCTCTGATCTAAGCTCTCTGGGCAGCTATTCTGCAACAAGAGATAAGAAGAAGAAGTAATCGATTCTTCAGTTAAAAATATAGGGAACAGTTTGGGGTTTTCCCCAAATATCTTTTCCACAAATGCCAACGGTTTTTCTCTCAGTGGATGACAGCTAGAAGAGGATCCTTGTGGTTTTTTGGAAATTGTGAAGAAATCATGTCTACCACAAACAGACAAGGTGTTAAGTCATGTTGGCTGCAACAAGGCATGAGAAGAAGAAGAAGAAGAAGAAGAAGAAGAAGAAGAAGAAGAAGAAGAAGAAGAAGAAGAAGAAGAAGAAGAAGAAGAAGAAGAAGAAGAAGAAGAGTTGGCTATTCTACCCCACTTTCCTCACCCATTTAAGGGGACTCAAAGCCACTGACAAAGCTTTTCTATTCTTCTCCCCACAACAGAACACCCTGTGAGGTAGGTGGGACTGTGAGAGCTCAGAAGAGAGCTGTGACTAGATGGCTTTAAGGTAGGGTTAGACAAATTTATGGACGACAGATGTATCAATGGCTACTAGAACGAATGCCTAGGTGCATCTTTCAGGCTGGGAGGGCGGGAGGAACCAGGGCGCTTCTAAGGCCATCTGCTGGGACTCGAGAGCAGGAGAAGGTTTGTCCTTGTCTTTGCTTGAGATGCCCATGAGCATTTGGTGGGCCACTGTGTGCGCCGGGATGCTGGATTAGATGGGCTGTGACCTGATCCAGCAAGGCTTCTCTTATGTTCTTATGTTCTTATGACTAGCCCAAGGTCATCTAGCTGGCTTAGTGTAGGAGTGCGGAGGCTGCCATATAAGACTCCAACACTGTAACTTCAAACAAGACCAATAACTTCCATATAACTTAATCTGACTGTTGTTTTATTGGCTTTATGGATTGGATCTGGTTTTATCTCTTTTGTTAACGGCTCTGGGATAATAATGTGGGGCAGTATAGAAATATCATTAAATAAGTAAATAAATAGCAATCTCAGGCTGTATCTCTTTGTGCCCTTTTCTGTCAGATGAATTGGGTTAGCCAGGGGGTGAGGCAGGTTTGCATGCAGACACCTTCAGGTGCCATCATCTGAAACAGGTGGCCTTTTGGTAAGTGAGAAGAGGAGGAGGAGGAGGAGAGTTGGCTTTTCTACCCAGTTTTCTTACCCATTTAAGGGGACCCAAAGTTGCTGACAAAGCTCTTCTATTCTTCTGCTCACAACAGAACATCCTGTGAGGAGCTGTGAGAGCTCAGAAGAGAGCTGTAACTCACCCAAGGTCACCCAGCTGGCCTCATAACGTAAGGGTAATCAAACCCAGTATTCCCAGATAAGAGTCTGGCTCCTTAACCACTAGTCCAAACTGGCTCACAATCTGTATAAGAGGTACCTGAAGGTCACGCCTTTGGAGAATGCAAACTCAGAACTTCTGGTCCCTGAATTCTAGTCTCTGCATCATTTTGCATATGCAGACACATTCTGGAAGCTGTGGAGGTGTGAGATGGAGCCTCAGTATTTGACTAAGGTCCTTCCACTCCCATGCCAACTACTGCAGCAATCCATACCATCCAGTGCCAACTGGTACTTCATTTGGATGGAGCCTTTGTCTCCATGGTCAGGTATCTTGGTGGAAAGTGGTTCCATCACGTTGCTTTAAAGATGCATATTGCCTCATTTTTTCCCCAGAACAAAACATATCTAAGATAAATGGAATGAACAATACTTCTTTTATACCTGATGGAATGAGCTAAGTCAAGTGGTTGCTACAAGCCAAGCGACTTATAGCATCGTAATGTTAATGGTGATCTTGAAGGTAATCTAGCTTTATCCCCATCCAACAAAGGTTCTGCAATGCAGAATGGGAGTGCAGCCTCCTTGGCAGGTGGCCATCCAGTTCTTGCAGCAAAAGGCATCCCATCACTTGCCAAGGCAATCTTTCAAAGAGCTTTTATGGTGAGGCTATTTCTCCTGATTGGTAGCTGAAAAACCTTTTTCCTTGAAACGTCTGCCCAGTGCCCACTGGCTGCAGTCCAGCCTTCTGGAAGAGTGGGTTAGGCATGTGCAACCATTTGGTTTGCCCCCCAAGTGCCCCAAGATCTTGGTTAAACAGGTGTGCTTTTTGTTGGGGAAAGGAGTGAAGGCTTGCCTTGATATACTCTCATGTTGCACCAAGAAGTTGTCTCTCCAGCTTGGTGGTCCAGCTCATTTTGTGGACAACCCATCAAGCTGAGGAGTCAGCATCTTGACACAAAGTAAGGGCAGATGGTGTCAAGCCTTGTTTCTGCTCCAAAGGGCAGTCACAACTGGGCGGGAGGGGGGAAATAGATGTTTTGAACTGGAGTCCCAATTTACAATGGTCTATGGAATTGGCCACCAGAAGAGGTGGTAACAGCAACAAGTCTAGATGGCATTAAGGAAGGGTTAGACAAATTTATGGATGACAGATGTATCAATGGCTACTAGAATGGATGCCTAAGTACACCTTTCAGGCTGAGGGGAAAGCTTCTACCATTTGCTGGGATTTGAGAGGAGAAGAAAGTTTGCCCTTGTCTCTGCTTGAGATGCCCATGGGCAATTGGTGGGCCACTATGTGAGACAGGATGCTGGTCTAGATGGGCTGTGGCCCGATCCAGCAGGGCTCCTATTATGTTCTTATCTTCTTAACCTTTGCCTAGAGCACAGTGTAAGGGTTAGGGTTCCTCTTATGTTTAGGGAAAAGGCTAGTGTTAAGATCAGCTTGCTGCTCAAAGTTACTGCTTCTGCTTTCCATTCAAAAACTCCAGACCCAAAGCCTGGTACCACAATGTAAGTCTGGGAGTTTCTTGTGGCAGATGGTGGGTTTATAAAAGCAAGGTAGTGATGCAGTTAAAAACCACGGGCCTTTCCACACTCAGTCCACTGGACACGATGCAGTGCAGTACAAGATGGATCATCTGCACTTGAAGGAGCCATTTCCAAATCAGAAATGTCTCCTTCCATGCAGGAGCACACTGGGATCTGGTTACATGTGCAGCATGATTAAGTGTTCCACATCTGGGGCCTTTCTGCACTTGGCCTCATCCTGGAATATATCCTGGAATATTTGGCTGTTGTCTACATGCTAGGGCAGGCTAGGGCAGACCCCAGACAAGACCTGCCATTGTCTGGATTAGCATGCAAAGAACACACCCCTACCTGAGATATATTCTAGAATACAGCTAAGTGCAGAAAGGACCCTGGACTCACCTTAACCTTTCCCTGCTCCGGTGAAGCCCATTTGCACCTCTTATGGATGCTGGAGAGTCGTCCGATATGCCATGCAAGCATGCTGACACATCAAATGACCTGACATGTGAGTTCACTTGCATGGCACATCATAGTTGTCCTAATGACGGTTCCGGGACCTACGCGTGCGTATCAGCATCAAGACTCAAGATGGTGGTGTCCAGACATGTGTCCACACTTCAGGTATGTCTGCAGACATGTAGGGGGAGGAGCAGTGTGTACTGGCATTAGTACATGCATGGGGGTCAGCATGCAAAATGTTATGTCCCTCTGCTTCTGTTACTCAATCCATCGAGCAATTCTGGGAGAGATCTCTTAACTTTTTGGACTTGACCTGGTAGGATGGTCTGAGGATGTTCACACACAGACCATATGCACCGCATGGAGTCACTTCTATCCCAGAAGTGTCTCTGAGCACCCCAGAGCATTCACTGAACGGATAGCTTTGGAGCACTAAAATGCGTTCCATAGTTGTGCTAGCCGTGTGGCTAACACAGCCCCATACAGTCCATTCGCACCTCTCCCATGTGAACGGCATGTGGGGTGTGGCAGTGTAGCCGTGGTTGCACACCACATCACCCAGTCACTGCAGTAAGAGGGCACGCATGCACATTGGTATGGTGAGGCAATCATGATTATCATGGCGACTGCAGTTACTTGGTGATTGGGGAATCCCCAGGTAAGTTTCAGCTACAATAGGCATTGCATATTGCGGATGCCTATTGTAGCTGAAACTTACCTGGGGATCCTAGAATCTTCCGTCACACCTAGTAAAGGCCAGAAACTTGAGGATTACTCCAATATGCTAACAGCATAGATAATTATGAGCTAAAAATAAACTTAGGCTCTACTTTTGTGTAAACTCCTTTTCTATGACATCAGATAAGCCACAAATATCTAAAATGGGGTTTCTTTGGGATTTTGCTATTTCTTTGAACGAAACCAAAGCAAAATAATGCAGAAGCAGCACACGCCCCCTTTAAGGAAATCCTGTGTCTGTCTGACATACTCTGCACAGTTTTTCAAGGAGGGAACCCCATCCCATCTACAAATCTGGACGCTGTCCACCAATGCAAGGTTCTGAAAGGACAAGAACTCCTCTATCCCCTTGCAGTCCAACAGAGCTTCCTTCAGCGGTTCTAATGCCATGGCCCCTTAATGGAGCTCCCCATGTTGTGGAGACCCCCAACCACAGGGGCAGGGCAGCTGGGTAGGGGGAGGGAAGGGCAGCGGGAGACTCGGCACGACCCCTCTGTAAGGGTAGTTCAGCCCCCAAAGGGGTCGCGACCCACAGGTTGAGAACCGCTGATAAGAACTGCTGTCAGACTTCAGTCAGAATCTAAGAGCTACGCAAGGGAGAACGCTTGCTTCAGCTCTCCATTCATAAAATGTCTCATACTTAGGCAGGGAGAAACAACAAAGAGCTGCAAATTAACAGCTGCAAAAGCTTTGGTAAATGTTCTGCAATTCTTGTACAACCATGGAAAAAGCTGCACACACACCCAACCCCCCTTTAACCCTTTTCACAACCAACAAACCACATAAAGGCAACCCGGTCCATGCAGCTTGCTCAACTATGGCTAAGAATCCATACAGAACACACCACAGTCCAGATTTCAGGCTTTTGAAGACCTGCTGCTTTTTGATGGGAGACTGAGCCTCATTCTGAAGTCCTTCATCTCAGAGTGAGAGGCTAAACTCTGGACAACTCAGGATCCTCCTTCCTCCTTCTTTTCTTTTAGCATAAAGAATTACAATGGGAAGAAAGGCTGCAATGAAGTAAAAACAGGTGGTGAACTTGGCAACCCCTTAATTCATCCAGCTCTTGGGCATTTGGTGCCACTGAAAACAACTGGAAGAAAACTTCTTGTAAATACATACAGTTACTTTCAGAGGTAGAGTGGGGGCTTTGGAAGCCTTGGGGCTTGTATCCCACTTCCACTGAAAAGAAAATAGATTCTGTTGGGGTTCCTGAGATTAAACTTTCAAGCTTTCTTCTTTCCAGCTGCCCCTGTCTCTGTGAGCTCAGAACTCACTCAGAATATGGAGTCATTTTCAGATGTCTTGAAACAGAAGTTCAGTCAGTGAGCCAAAACACGAGTCATGTTGGATTAAAAGCAGATATTACTCTGGTTACAGAAAACGTGTTGCTCTCTCATTAGGAAATAACATTTATCAGTGCAAAGGTGTAGAATCATCACACCCAAAGATTTGCATTTCAATTGCTATTTACACACGCAGCCTTGCTTGCCTCTTAATGCATTCTGTTGTCGTTCTATTGCTCTTTACACACACACAGCATGCCTGTAAAAGTCTGTTCCTGCTTTCCACTTGGTGCATCTGATGGAGTAGTCTTAGTCTACGAAAGTTCATGCCACAATGTTCTCTCTGGTGATCTTTGTTTCTAGACCCCCCCCCCTTTTTAATACTGAGTCAGACTAACATGGCTATGTCTTTGAATTATAGAATCTTACTGAGTATCTTCTAATGACGCCTAATGTCATGCTAATACAAGCTGGACTGGTTGGAAATGCAATTGGGAGAATTCCTTACCAGAGTCCATATTTAGAAGTGAAGAGGAGGAAAGCTGGCACATGGTGCAAAAAGAGAGAGAAATCTTTGAGAGAGTTTGGAGGGCGTAATGCAATGAGGATTCCCCCCCCAAAACACACACACACACAAGCAGAGGCACTCTAGGGGCTGAATCAAGATGCTGGACATAATTTAGGAATCGGTGCACTGTTTCCAGCATTTGAGTTGAAATCCTGGCTAAGTCTTTAAGAATTAGCCACACAGCGATGGCTCACGTTCAGCCCAAACATAGATAGTAACGCTAAATACTGAAAATGCTTTGAACATCAATAGGGTGCTTCTTATTAAGTAATGAGTAACTGCAATCCGACACATCAGGAACCCCCCCTTTTTTAAAAAACTGAGGAAGTTGGAGATCAGTAGGACAACTTGCATGAAGACTTATTCAGATGAAGTGTCGCAATGACACTTTATTTCAACATCTGCTCCATGCATCACCTTGCTTGAAGTCCTCCTCAAGTTTTCTGGATGGCCAGAGAAGGATTGAAACTGTGGAGAAGGCAGCCAGCTGGGCCACCCAGAAGGGCATTTTAATAGTGGCTTGTCTTTTGGTGTGTGTGTGTGGCGGGGGGGGGGGGGAGGAAGACTTAGCAGGAGAACAGGAAAAGGTGGAAGGGAAAACTGAGATCGGAGTTAGACCTTCTGGTTATTTTTTGCTGTTTAGAGATGTGCAGTGGGATTAAAGAATATATATTAAATGTATATATATCTTCATGAAATATTCCCGTTGTGCACACGTCTCTTCCATGCAACAGTGTCCTGACGAGAGGGAGGAACCGAGACATGACCGCTTAGAGACCTCCGATCCCCTGTAGTCACATGGCTGTTCCCTCAGGCTTATTGTTAAACAGTGTTCGCCACCAGCGACTCACGTTGTCACCCAGCAAGAAGAAGCCAGGAAGCTGTGCGTCTCGTCTGCCCCCTCCCCCCGCCAAGTGTCCACCCGTGGAATAAGAAGATGCAAGAGTCGCCCGCATGCCCGTCCTGCCAGCAATGCCATCTCTTGGGCTGTGGTCACGCCTATGGTTTAATCCCTCTTCAGTCCACCTTCAGAGCGAGAGAACACACCGGCAAAGTGACCAGTCATTTCCTTTCCACTTTTATCTATCCCAAAGGTGGATTTTCTGAGTTATTTAACCCCGAAAGAAAACCGCTTGCCACTTTGCTGATGCGTCCCCTCGCTCTGAAAGCGGACCGAAGCTGGACGAAACCTCAGGTGTGGGACCGCAGCCCTGCGGGCGCCTCCTCCAGTTACCTGCATTCCTGAGCTTACGGTTCTTGAACACGGAGAGGATGACCAGCAGGCTGCCCACGATGTCCACCACGGTGGTGAAGATCAGCACGCTGGACAGCGCCGCGACCACCCAGCCCGGCCGCGCATCGCCACCCCCGGCTGCCGCTGCTGCCTCTGCTGCCGCTGCCTCTTCTTCCTCTTCCTCCCCACGCTGGGGGAAGCCGAAGCCCCCTCGACCCCCCAGCCCGCAGCAGTTTCTTAGGGATCCATTCTCCAGCATCTCGGACCTCTGCGCCCCCTAGGCGGTCCTTCTGCCCCCTCCGCTGCTAGCATTGAAAGAGGCACCCTTGGGAGCCACTGGCGGCGCAGCCCGATCCAGATGACCCCGGGGAGGGTCCAGCCCGCCAGCGCCTCTGCTGATCGCCCTTGTCCCTTGTCTGCTCAGTGTTCCAGTGCTCAGCAGCGGGATGGAAGCGTTTTAATGTGTGGCTTCCCGCCCTCTTCGATCCGCCTCCACCACCACCAGCAGCCCCCCCTGGCTAGCGTATCCCCCCCCCCTTTCAAACAAAAATCCATCCCAAGCTCCGCCTCTTTCATTCTACTCTTTTGTGGAGAGTAAGGAAAGAAGGTGGGAGGGGAGGGGCCAAAGGCACAAGGCCCTGCCCACTTGGGGGGGGCTCCAACAGGGGCAGGGCTCCCTCTCCAGGGCTCCTCCCCCCAGGGGGCGGGGCTTTTCCCTTTTGTGTTCTGAAGAAGAAACTTGCTCTTCCTGGCATTTTTTCCCCATTCATTTCATCGCCAGCAGCATCAGCATCACCAGGCGCCTGGGAGGGAGGGAGCTGAAGAGAGATGGAGGCGCGGGGGCGAGAAGGCGTAGGAAGGTGTCCCTTCTCCTCCCTCCCTCCACGGCGGCACGAGGGTGACACGGCGATTACTCACCGGATTAGCTGCGTGTGTGTGGATGCAGACGAGTGGATGGAGGGAGGCGTGCATTTGGGAAGGGGCGCGCGGGTGGAAGCGTGGCAGGGGAGAGAAGACAACTCTCCCCAAGGCAGCAGGAGGACGGCTAGGACAAAGGTTCATCCGTAGCTGCTAAGGATCAGATGTTACTTGCGAAATCGACACGGAAACAGTCTTGGAAATGAGATCCCCATTGAGGGGAAAATGAAAAAAGAAGAGTTGGCTTTTCTAACCCGATTTCTCACCCATTTAAGGGGACTCAAAGTGGCTGACAAAGCTTTCTATCCTTCTCCCCACACCAGACACCCTGTGAAGTAGGTGGGGCTGTGAGAGCTCAGAAGATAGCTGTGACTAGCCCAAGGTCACCCAGCTGGCTTCACGTAGGAGTGCAGAATCAAACCCAGTATCCCCAGATAAGAGTCTGGCTCCCTAACTACTAGACCAAACATAAGCAGACCGCTGCTGGATCAGGCTACAGCCAATCTAGTCCCATCCTGTGTGGCCCAACTACTGCTTCCAGGCATCTGAAGCAAAAGACGGAAGAAGAAGAAGAAGGAGGAGGAGGAGGAGGAGGAGGAGGAGGAGGAGAAGAAGAAGAGTTGGCTTTTCTCCCCTGCTTTTCTCACCCATTTAAGGGGACTCAAGCAGCTGAGAAAGCTTTCTATTCTTTTCCTCACAACAGATACCCTGTGAGGTAGGTGGGGCTGTGAGAGCTCAGAAGAGAGCTGTGACTAGCCCAAGGCCACCCAGCTGGCTTTGTAGGGGAGGGCAGAATCGAACCCAGTATTCCCAGATAAGAGTCCAGTTCCCTAACCACTAAAGTGGCTTGAAGGGAGTAAAAGGTAAAACATACCCTGAAGGCAAGGAAGATCTTGAATGGAGAAATCGATGCAGATTTCTAGGAGACAGAAATAATTTAGAATTACCTTATTTTGGGATTCCCCCCCCAAGCACATACTTACCTGTCCATCCTACAGTATCTGCTATTCTCATAATCTTCTATCCAACACTAACCAGGCTTCACAATGCTTCCTTGATGAGATCAGCCACTATTGGACAAGACCTGAAAGAACATATTAAAGGGGAAGAAACATCAGACAAGAACAGTCTATTTGTATGATGAACTTTTAAAATAGAAGTCTAGTAAATAAGAAGTGAGCCAGATTTCCAGTACTGGTGGGAAAATACAAGACAAGGATGCAAGCACAAATGCTTTGCTCCTGAAGTTCAGAGTAATTGAATTCTTAGCCTGTATTCAAATGTTCCTTAGGCTGTTTCCAGATGGCTGGAGACAGTGTGGGGTATAAAAAAAGATCCAGCCATGGGCCAGCTTGGTCTAATGGTTGGGGAGCCAGACTCTTATCTGGGAAAACCAGGTTTGATTCCATTCTCCTCCACAAAGCCAGCTGGGTGACCTTGGGCTAGTCACAGCTCTTTCTGAGCTCTCACAGCCTCACCTACCTCACAGGGTGTTCTGTTGTGTGGGAGAGGAATAGAAAAGCTTTGTCAGCTGCTTTGAGTTCCCTTAAGGGTGAGAAAAGTGGGGTAGAAAAGCCAACTCTTCCTCCTCCTCCTCCTCCTCCTCCTCCTCCTCCTCCTCCTCTCTGCTCCTCGCTGGGGACTTCCAGAAGGCAGCCAATCACCCACCTCCTTTCTTTTGTTGTCTTTCTTGTAGGCAAGCCTCATATCTAATCTCACCTCCACCTTGCCAGACATGAAAGTGAGTGCAACTATTTCAGGAAACCTGCGGAAGCTGCCGTGCAACAGGTTTTTGGAATGTGGTATCGGACTTTGCATTGGGAAGGCCACAGGGATGTCTGGCCATCCCAGTGCAGTGCCTGAGACCTATTTGCACTACAGCCTGTAGTGCATGATTAGGGAACTTCTGGGAAAGAGCATCCACACCTTGAGGAGGCTGCTACAGCCTCCAGGGGCCCCCTGCCTTCCCAGAAGTTCCCTAATCGTGCGCTAGGGGTGGAGCAGAAAACCATGCTCCACACCTTACCGACCTTAACCTAAGCTTACCTGGTGCGCCCAGGCAGTGGCCATTCACACCTCTTCCTGTGCTCTGGGGTTGTCTGAGGTGCCGCGCAAGCATGCTGGCACCTCACAAGACCATAGATGCGACTGTGTGCGCATGTGCACAGAGCGTCATAGTTGCCATGGTGACACCGCTGACACAGCCAAAATGGTGGCACCCTGAAGAGGTCTGGCTCCACGATCAAATCAAGATATTTGATTGTGCAGGGGTTGGGGCAGGTAATGTTGAGTCAACATTGGTTCATCACACTCCTTTCCTTGATGTTTGGAAGCAGCCTTAGAGACAGGAGTTTGTGGCCTCATGTTCTAGATCAGAGAAGGACCCCAAAAATTAATAGTAAGCACAAAACACGTCCGTATGCATCCTGTAGCTATCCTGTATGCAACCTGTTTTCATCCCATACAGACACATACAGATGCGTACAGATGCCAGTAAGATGCGTATCTGCAAATATGCATCGTGTACGAACCCACACACATACAAATGTCCGGATAATTTGGACGAATAGATCGGAAACTCAAAATTCGATCGAATCATTAAATTCAAATTTATGGACATTCAATTCAAATTTGAATGTCGAAATTCAGGCAGGTTCAATCGAATATCGAATACCTTAAAATATCCATGCAATATCCTTTGACTGTATTAAAGAAACTGCAACAAAAAGTTTGACCGGAGCGAAATTTCTAACAGTGCCCAAAGCCTGAAAAGGTCCAAAATTCAGATGCCCCAAAGCTATGAAAGGACAAGGTGTCTTCCTGTTGGGGGGGGGGGGGGCAAAGGAATTCACTCTCATTACCAAACAGCACAGAACAAGACTTGGCTTGTGTGCTGCTGGTACATCTGAATTGACACTTTGGGGAATAGAAAGTGAACAGTTTGCTTACACAAGAGGTGACTAAGCTGTACTTCGGAAATGTCAGAGAGGACGCTCTGTCCATGAAGTCTGGCTGTTCAAATTTCGTTGGGACAGCCCATCATTTAATAGCTCAATATCTGACAATGGCCACTGCTTTTATCTTTGATATTTTTATAAAAATCTGTCTTGACCCTCAGATGGACATTTTTGGAGCATCTTAAACAACAACAACAACAACAACAAAAGGCAGCTGACAACAAAACAGTAAATTCCATAGACTAGCGACCCTCTTGGTGAAAAATAGTAGCCCTTGCCAGTCCTAAACTGTGAGCCAGTTTCGTCTAGTGATTAAGGAGCTGGATTCTTATCTGAGTGTACTGGGTTCAATTCTGCCTTCCCCCATGAAGCCAGCTGGGTGACCTTGGGCTATCTTCTGAGCTTTCACAGCCCCACCAACCTTATAGGATGTTCTGTTGAGAGAAGAACAAAAAGCTTTGTCTGCCACTTTGAGTTCCCTTAAAGGGGTGAGAAAAGTGGGGTACAAAAGCCAACTCCTTCTTCTTCTTCTTCTTCTTCTTCTTCTTCTTCTTCTTCTTCTTCTTCTTCTTCTTCTTCTTCTTCATCTTCTTCTTCTAACTCTCCTGCCCACCCTATGAAGCTGAAGGGCAGAAGAGTTAGAACTGACAAGGTGAGGTATTTTTTCACTCAAGAGGATCATCAGTCTGTGGAATTTACTTCAGAAGAGGTGGTGAGGTCAACCAGCCTGGCTAACTTTAAGAAAGGATTAGATACATTCATGGAGGACAGATGTATCAATGGCTACTAGAGTGGAGGCGTAGGTGCTGCTTCCAGGTTGGAGAGACAGGCAGGATGCCACCAAAGGACATTTGAGGAGGCCTGAGAGCATGTAAAAGTTTTGTCTTTGTCTTTTTGCTTGAGATGCCCAGAAACAATTGGTGGGCCACTGTGTGAAATAGGATGTTGGCTGTGGTCTCATCTAGCAGGACTCCTCTTATGTTCTCTTATGTTCTTCTGTTTGGAATACAAATGCAAGAATTTATTATTTTTGAAGTCTGAGAAACTGCCTGGCACTGAAAATGCTAGAGCATAGATACTAGACAAATTTTCCTTAGTTCATGGCAGTCTAATCAGCTAAATGCAGAAAGGCCTCTGAGTGTGCAGGACAGCAGAATACTGAAGGAGCCCCTTAATGACCAAAGGCTTAGGTAAACATGGATGTCACGCCAGCACAGCTTTTCATTCATCAGTAGGGATGTGCAAGAATATTCAAAACATTCAAAATTTGGTCGAATTCATTCGAATTCGGACATTTGGTCTAATGGTTAAGGAGCTGGACTCTTATCTGGGAATACCGGGTTCGATTCTGCCCTCCCCCATGAAGCCATCTTGGGCTAGTCACAGCTCTCCTCTGAGCTCTCTCAGCCCCACCTACCTCACAGGGTGTCTGGTGTGGGGAGAAGAGAAAGCTTTGTCAGCCGCTTAAATGGGTGAGAAAAGTGGGGTAGAAAAGCCAACTCTTCTTCTTCTTTACATTCATTTTTTAACATGCATACAAATTTGAATGTTTTGAATCATTTGTATGAATTATTTGGACAATCGTATGTGTACGCATCTTATTTGTATCCGTATACATTTGTTCTGATATGTATGGGACGAAAACAGGATGCATATGGGATAAAAACGGGATGCTTACCGATGCGTCCAGACACATATGAATGTTGTAGACATTTGTACCATGAAATACGAATTGAATATTCATAGGGGTAGATATGAATGTATTCAGATCGGTTTGAATTTTAATACATCCATTTTTTCTCTATTTGTACGAATTTGGACATCCGAATATTCAATATGAATCTAACTGAATGTCAAAAATTGCATTTGTAAACACCCTTGCTTATCAGCACCTCACTTCCATCCTATCGAGTGTTAGGAGATTATAATGATTGACACTACAGGAGTTCAGCATAACTGATAAACTATTATACATTGTTACTATTGAGTACCATTAAATCAAGTCCATCTTTTAGGGGAAATTCAAACTTCCTTGGGGCAGTGTCCCAAGCAAGTAAAGGTCAGGGACAGTGGCCACCATTTGCGTTGCAAGTGCCATCCCATGCCAAACCTAACTGGAACTTACGTTGGAGCAGTTGAAGTGTGAATGGTCTTGTCCAGGAGCATCCATCTTGCCACAGCATTGCCCTTGTGTGCTGGGCCCATCTTCCAAGTGCAAAAAGGCTCTTCGTGCCAGTATGAATAATGCGTGCCATTTCAATCTGTGGCTAGCAATCCCATCCATCTCCCAAGGATACACTTGGGTTTTGTCCATCCATCTTATCCATTTCCTTGCCCTATGGTTTCCCTCAGAATTGCTAAGCATAATGTTTTTAATCCTTCATTTGTTTGCCTTGCGTGCCCAAAGTAAATGAGTATGAGCTTGATTATCATGGCCTCCAGGGAGCAGTTAGGTATTCTATGATCCACAACTCTTCCATTTGTTCTTCCTGCAGTCTTAGTAATTGTCTCTGGTTTAATAACATGAAGGAACTGGTTTTTAAAAATATTTAGTCATTTATTACCATCTATGACCAGCATAAAAAGAAAAAGGCTATGGAACAAAGTAATAATAATAATGATAAGAACTTTAAAGCTAAAAAAGACAAAATACATGTAAAACTATGTAAGGAAAAGAAGATTAAAGGTACCAGTAAAATAAAGAAATTAAATCACATCAGTCAGGGCACAGTTATTCATTCTTTCACTCCTTCTTGCTGGGCATCTTTTGTCATCTATGCATTACAACAGGAAAGACATTGCACCAGGATAAAAGAAAAAAGAAGAGCAAGAGGTTTTCCAAATTTATTTACTTTATTAAACCCTAGATGGTCCTTGCACCAATGCAATTTTCGGGATTTAATTTGAATTGAATAACCAAAGATTCAAATTGTTTTGAATGTTTAAAATTTGAATGTATTTACATTTGATTCAAACTGAATACATTCAAATCTATTCATATGAATATTCGATTCGTATTTGATGATAGGAATGTTGACAACATTTGTGTGTGTCCATACGCAGATGTATGCATTCGTACACATTCGTACTCATCCCGTTTTCATCCTGTCTGCATCCTGTTTTCGTCCCGTATGTATCCGTAGAAATGTGTACAGACATGAATAAGATGCGTACAGATACGTATATAATGCGTACGTATGCGAATTCGTACAAACAATTCAAAACATTTGAATTCATTTGAATGCTAAAAAATGAATGTACAGATATTCAATTCAGATGTCCACAATCGAATTTTGAATGATTTGAATGTTTTGAATATTCTTACACATCCCTAGCTTTCAGTACTATTTTGGGAATGCCACATACTGCATATCTCTGGCATTCTCACTGTAGTGCTGATTTCAACCTGCCAAAAAAACCACTATTACAGGGAGTCCAGCAATGATGCTGGGCTTCCATTAGAAGAAGAAGAACAGTTGGCTTTTCTATCCCGCTTTTCTCATCCATATAAGGGGACTCGAAGCAGCTGGCAAAGCTTTCTATTCTTCTCCCTGGGCTGTAAGAGCTCAGAGGAGAGCTGTGACTGGCCCAAGGTCACCCAGCTGGCTTCATGGGGAAATGGCAGAATTGAACCCAGTATTCCCAAATAAGAGTCTGGCTCCTTAACCAGTAGACCAAACTGGCTCACCCACTAGACCAAACTGGAGCTCCTGGAAGACAGTCAAACTTACAAAAAAGCCACAAAAGGAAGTGGGCAAGCACTTAGCTGGCTTCCTGTAGCCCCTGTTGGGGTGATTGTAAAAGCTACTCAACAGATGTGAAGGTAAGGAGGGGGCTGTTCCTTGTGCCTGACAGGGGATGTCAAGATGCAATCAGAGGATCTTGATTAGCACCCACATTGCTTCTTGCTGTCTGAGGGCAAGCTCAGGTCCTATTCACACTTCCATCACTGGGACGGTAGAAATCTTGGCCTTATGGAATCATTCCAGTGAGGTGAAGGTGAAGCGCAGAGGGAGCCATCCAATGTCCATCTGCTACTGAAGTCCAGAATGGGACCACCAGTACTTGAAGTGCAGATGGCCAGATCCAGGCAGGCTCGATCACCATGGCAACAGCCATGGCAACATCCAGCGCACACCTGGAAGGGCTCCCATTTTTATTGCCCACAGCTAGTTAGGATTAGGACAGGTCTGGTGAGCTCTGGGACAGTGGTGGTGGTAGTGGTGTGCAGATGGGCCTCATCAGTACTACTGAGCTATTATCCATGGACGCCCCAAACCAGTTTGGCTAATAACAAAGAAGGATGACAGTTCTATTTCAGGAACCTATGAGGGGCCTTGGTTTGGTCAGCTGGACTCAGACTAATGGCCAAAATTTGTCTCATGTCATGGGGCTTAACCTTTTGTACTTGTCATTTTTTTTCACAAAGGGAGGGAAGACAAGATAGGAACATGGCATGACACCACCACTCGAATAGTCCAAGTCTGAGGCCCTTTCTCCACCGACTGGTGATCCAGATTAAGGAGCCCCTTAATCTGGACCACAGGCTTCTCGTCTGCACATTAAAGAGGATTAAGGAGGGCCTGTTCCCTCCTTCTGGGCCAGCTCCATGCACAAGACAGAGCCGAATCCAGATTAAGAGGACCCTAATTTGGATCTGTTATAGACCCATTTAACTGAGTCAGATATGGGTTGGAGTGCATGCATCTCAATTCACCTAATCTTCACTTGGTGAGTAGGCCCATGGGAATGTTTGGACACTCTGCCCTCAGTGTCTGGATGGGTGTCTTACACACCTGTCTACATGCAGTTTTATGTGGTCTTCCTTCTGTGAAACGAACAGCCACTTGTTTCAGGAGTGCCACAAGGAAAGTCCTTTCCTTTCCTGCATTTGATGATAAGGAAACCTTGAGCTGTTGGTCCTAAGGATGAGAAAAATAGAGCCAAGGGTTGCAAATGGCATCCAGGAAGCATAGCAGGGAATTAAAATCGCTTCCTTCCCTTGGATCGCTCCCATGTAACTGCCTAAGAGCAGAGGAACTTGCTGCAGAAAGCCAGCAGGCACCTGCCAGATACACCCATGGCTGAGGAGGAAAGATGATTAAGATAAGAGGCAGATTATATGGACAACTTAATTAAGGCATCAAGTAAAAATTCAAAGCTCTATCCATTTAAAAAGGAGATGAAAGAGATTATAGAGTTGTTTACTGGGCGTGATTATGTTATCTTCATTATCCAGGCCATTCAGGGAACGACAAGAAAATTAATGAATGAGGAATAGCTCTCACTCGTTTTATGCTCTACTCTTCTCAACACAAGGAAGGCACAGTAAATCCTCCCGTATGGGAGCTAATGAGAGCAGCACCTGAGGAAAAAAAGTCATCAAGAAGAAATTAAAAATTTAGGCAGCTGCATCGATCCGTTTATTCTATCTCCCTCTCCTCCCACCTCTTCTCTCTTTAAAGAGAAGCATTACATCCTATAATACTCATTGGATTAAGGGCCTTTTCTCACTTAGGGTGTTTTTCCACCACACTCCTTTAATCCGGATCTAAGAAGATCTGGATCTAAGGAATGGATACTTCCCTTAATTTGGATCTAGTAGATCCAGATTAAGGGAAGTACCCAATGTGTTTCCATGGGTGGTCTAGCACCCAATAGCAATGGGTGCTAGCCTCCCTGCCATGGTAACACCAGAGCACCCGTTTGGACATCTGGAGCTACACATGATGGGTCTTCCTGTCACCCCAGGTGTTTGGGGGGACAGGGGGTGGAATCTCTGAAGCGGCTCCGAAGTCACTTGGAAGTTATTTTGAAGTCACTTGGAAGTCACTTGGAAGTCTGTGCAAAATAGCTCTGGAGTGTCTTTGAAGTCCGTGCTGATCTTCGGAGTAAACTCTTGATCCATTGCAGATGCGACTGGGGCAACCAGTTTCCCATCTCCCAGGTTCCCAAATGTAATGAAGCTTCGTACAAATGTTGGAATCCATTTGATACAAATTTGATTGTCAGCCTTTAAATGTGCTAACATTCAGTTCGAATCCAAATGTCTGAATTTGGCTGAATTCATATGAATAATGAATAATAAGTGAACAACAGTGAAAGTGTTGTTTTTATTTTACTTTATATTTATTTTGTATGCAGTTTGATCACTTTAGTACAAACAGTCCATGGAAAAGTCCCTGCAGAAATCAGGTTAATACTATGTATGGTTTAGCTGCAGGGATTAAAAGGAGGTGGAATGCAAAACATCTCTGCTGTCCAAACATTGCATAATTTTTCACCTATGCTGATAAAAGTTAAGTGACTTAAAATCCCCTTAAGAACTACTTTGGAGCAGGATTGGAATGCTAAAATGGATAGGCAAGCAAGTAGATAAATAAAATGTTATTGCCTAAAAACAAAAGCAAAAACCCTTTGCAGACTAGTTAGTGATAAAATTTGCTTTGGGGGTGGTGGTGTTGTGTTGATCTCATGCAGCAATGTTCCCAGTCATTGACATTTCTTGGAACAGAGGATATGGTCCCATGTTAAAGCTTGCTCATAGGTTGCTCCTAAGGCTGAATCTCCATTACGCAGCAGAGATACTGCGTAATGGAACCCTGTTTCCATTACTTCTAGTGGAGACCATCTGCCCTGAAGGCCTGCAAGTCTGTGCAGACTATGGGAGGCCCCAGGTGAGGCCTTCCATAGTCTGCATTAGCTTGTGTCCAGCACACCGCTATCCCGAGATATATTCCAGAATAAGGCCAAGTGCAGAAAGGGTCCTTGCCTAAAGGGAAAGTCCTGGAGATGCCCCACCATGGAACATCTACACCACTTGGAATCACTTCAGTCTTGGAAGTGTCTCCGAGCATGCGGGATCATCCCCTGGTCCAGATAGTGGTAGAGCACATAAAACATGTTACACAGGCATACTAGCCAGGTCTAGGATGCAGCCAGTACACTTGAGGATGCCCCCTTTGCACATCTTCGGTGTGAAGGGTACATGGGAGGTGGGATAGCACAGCAACAATCATGTGCCTCATCACCCAATTGCCACAACAAGGGCCAGCATGCATGGCCATTGCTGTGGCAAGGCCATTGCTGCTAGTACAGCATCATTTATAGCGATGTGCATGAATATTCTAAACATTCGAAATCCGATCAAATTCGTCTGAATGTGGACATTCAAACTCAAATGTCTTCACATTTGAATTTAGACATTTGGACAGATTTTGAATGTTCCGAAACTTTCATTCAAATGATTCAAATGTACATACGTATCTATACAAATATTATACATATCTGTAACGCACTTGCACTTATAATACGGGATGAAAACAGGATGTATACGGGATAAAATGGGATGCATATGAAATGTGTACAGATATGTATAACATACAAATTTTATTTATTTATTTATTTATTTATTTATTTATTTATTTATTTATTTATTTATTTATTTATATTTACATTTATATGCCGCCCCATACCCGAGGGTCTCTGGGTGGCTCACAACATTTAAAAACAGACATTTAAAGATTATATCAACCATAAAATCAGAAACAAGTTTAAAAATGCAACGTTAGAAAAATACAAAAATAGTTAAAAGCAACAGTGATTTTCAATAGGGGAAGTGTCTGTGTGTGTGGACATTTGTATCTTTAAATATGAATCTAACGGACGAATGTATTCAAATGTAACTGATTCAAACTGGGTTTTTTGGCACTCATATTTTAAACACTTGAATAGAATCAAATGCAAAAAACAAAAACAAAAAACAAAACACTATTTGTGCACAGCCCTAATCATTTGCAACTACCTGCCACTTCCTTCCAAGTGCCAGGTAACTGTAGGATGAGTTGTGTGTTCAAAATGCGAATGCTCAATCCATCCCAGATCAGCGCATTACAAAGGTGTGAAAAGGCTCAGTTTTTCTGACTGTAGGTATCTGGATCTGCCACTATTACCTTTCTCATGTCTCTGAGATGCTATCTGGGATCTATTGAATGCTGCAGTGAAGGAAGCCTCCCTGCTCTTTCCCGGTTAGGCAGAATCTGCAAAATGCCAGGAGCCAATCAGATTTGTCTTCTGGAATAATGTCTGCCTCTGACAAGATCTGTGACAGGGATGTCCACGAATATTCATCACATTAGAAATTCATTCAAATTTGTCCAAATTCGGACATTCACATCTGAATTGAATGTTGCTACATTTGAAGATTGACATTCGAAGATGAACCGAAGGCTTTAGTACATTCGTATGAAGTTTTGTTACATTCGTGAACCTGGGCAGGTGGGAAAGCAGGGGATTCAAAGCAGACTGAGAGTGGATTAAAAATGGATTGAGAGTGGATTTGACATGTTCAGTGTAGATACGTAAGTGATTCGTAGGGAATGCAGAAGGATTTGTAGGCGATTTGAACAAATACAACTTTTTTATATTTGATTTGATTTGATTTGAACACCAACCCCCCCCCCCTACATATTTGGGCATATCCCTAATCTATGATGCACCATGTTGCAGTAGCTGAATCACAAAAAACTTGGATGTCTATTGCATATTGCCTTGGAATGTTAGATAAAAAGGGATTAAGATATTTAACCTCAAAAAGAAACAGCCAAGCATGTAACCTCAAGTCATCATTAAAGTAATTTAATCCTGAAGAGTAACCTAATTACTGCTGAGGCATTAATATGCAGAATATTTAAACAGAACATTTAATACAGTCACTTGCTATTCTAGATTGCTGTATAAATATTATTCTAGAATTCCAGAGGACTAATAGCTTGGATTTAACTAGGGTATAGGATAAGCGATAATTAGGGTCTCTGTTATGCTTATCTTGGGAGAAGAGAGCCAGGCTGCACTCAGGCTACAGCCAGAAACCACTACCAGAATTGCTTCCTCGCCAGACAGCACCAGCCAGGCATTTCAAGTGATGGGCACATCTGGGTACTTGGCCGGCACCAAATACCTGGAGGCTAGGGATGTGTATGAATGTTCTTGTGTGTATTTGATTAAAATTGAATTGAATTCAAGGAAATTCACATTCATTCAAATAAAGCCCCTTTGAATGTGATGGGATTCAAATTCAACACAAATATTATTTGAATATGTTTTGAATCCCTTCTGCCAGTCACTCCTACAAATGCCCTATAAATCCATTCTGAACCTATCAAACCCCCTCTGAATCCCTCTTTGAATCTGCTCTGGATCTGGACATGACTGGGCAGCTGCTTTCCTACTTCCCCAGAGCAATAATGGCAACACCATCCAAAAAAGTGAGCTAAAGCGCTATTGCTCAATAAACACACACCACTGTTGGGTTTTCCAGCAATAGTTCTTAGAAATTTGGGGGGTTATGGAGGGGCTATGCCACTATAGTGACACTTAACAGCATATGGAGAAAGAAGAGCTGCTAGTTTCTTTCCATTACAGCTAATTTTTCTGCTCCCCCCCTCCCAGTTGACGATCCGAAAATGCTAAGCACGACAGCAAAGATTTCTGAAGATCTTTTTGTGGAAAGCATTACTTGCTCTGCTTTGTCCAAAATAGGTAAATACTTGAAGAATCAACCTGAGTCAAGCAAATGAATCAGAAACTGTCTGGATGCAGACAAAAGGCAGAACAGGGTGTTCTAGATGTTGCTGTCTAGATGTTGTTCAAGGGCAATTCCCTTCACTCCTTGCCATTAGGTCGGCTAGTTACAATAGGAGCTGTAATTCATCAAGAGCACAGTGGGGACACCCTTAATAATGAACATAAGAGGAGCCCTGATGGATCAGACTACAGCCCATCTAGTTCAACATCCTGTCTCACACAGTGCCCACCAATTGCTTCCAGACTCCTCTTGTGTTCTTACATTCTTATGTGAGCCACTTTGGTCTAGTGGTTAGAGTGCCGGACTCATATCTCATAGTCATGGGATTTAATTCCATTCTCCTCCGTGAAGCCAGCTGTGTGACCTTGGACTAGTAACAGCTCTCTTTCTGAGCTCTCACAGCCCCACCTACCTCACAGGGTGTCTGTTGTGGGGAGAAGAACAGAAGGTTTGTCAGCTGCTTTTAGTCCCCTTAAATGGGTGTGAAAGGCGTAGAAAATCCAACTGTTCTTCCTCCTCTTCCTCCTTGAAGCCAACTTGGTGACCTTGGGCTAGTCCCAAACCAACTCTTCAGCTCTTCTCAGGTTCTTACGTTTTTACATTGTTATGTTCTTACATTCTTATGCTCTTATGTTCTTATGGTTCATGAAACACAAGAAATGCCCTAATTCCAGGACCATTTCACATGTTTGACGAAGCTGTCCTGGCTGGAATGATTGCAGCTGGGGAATAAAAGTTTCTTGGCTACAATGTTTGTGTGGTCCGGAGCAACAGATGTCATGCAAACAGCACAGTGATGGTGAACCTTTTGAGCTCAGTGTGTCAAAATTTGCAAAAAACCCTAGCTTAACTCAGGTGCCATGTCACATCTAGAAATATACATAATTTTGTGACATTTGTAGCTTTAATTAAAAAAAGAGCTCTTTTATAAGACTAGTTTTTAACCCAGGAAAATCTTCTCAAAAGTCAGGGGTCATCTTATACGCCGGGTGTCGTCTTCCTATACGGTGAGTATATCCCAAACTCTATATTTTAACTGGAAAGTTGGGGGTCGTCTTATACGCCCAGTCATCTTATACGCCGGAAAATACGGTATATATATTTATTGAAAGCAAAAACAAGTAATTCTTTACATTAGTGACTTTTTTGTTGCTGAATTTCATTTGCTAAATCTTCAACTGAAGGTTGGCATTTCGTACACTTCAAGTCCAAGCAACAGCTACTAACTTCATCTGTCTGTCACTTTCTTTTATTGGTTTTAATATTATTTAAGGCTGAGAATAAGGTCTCACAAAAGTACGTAGAGGGAAAAATTGTGAGTAAAGCCATCACTGCCGCACGCAGGTCTTCAGTCCTCTAGCTGCTGGGAGCACAGATGCGCTGTGCGTGACCCGGAGGCGTGATGATGTGACTGCTTTGCATCTCTTATGCAGGGCACAGACAGTGCTCCTGTGCTCCTGGTATCTTGTAGGCCACAAGCCAGAAGCGGCCAGAAGCCTCCAAGAAACTGAATGGGAACAACATGCCCAGGTATCAAAAGGGCTTGTGGTGTTACCTGTGACATGTGTGTCATAGGTTCACTATCACTGAAATAGCATGTTGCTGCTTTGAGAAGATCATATTACAAAACAACTTCCAACATTCTATTGTCTCTTGTTGCCTTTACCAACTGGTCTTCACAGGAATTACTAGCACTGGGTGCTTTTGTGTTGCATTTTACTCTAAAATGTTTTACAGAAAAGAATGCACAAGAAAAAGCATGCAACGCAAATGGACCCTTTTAAAATCTGTCTCTAAAAAGAGCTAGCAATGAATGCTAACAAAACATACGTGGGATACAGTTGGGCTGTTTCATCGAACTCTCAGTCTGATTCATCATATTGCAAAGTATTTCTGAGAGCTATTTACTGCAAGAAGCTTGACTGAATGAAATTGTGCATGTGATTAATCCAAAGAGAAAGAGAAGAAGTTGCTAAAATGCAAGAGGGAGCCCCGGAGGAGCCCACATTCTGGGTGTTTTTCCACTTAGCACTAGAGTACCCATTAATGCACATTTATTTATTTATTTGTTTACATTTCATTCCATTTTTACATTGATATTCCATATCACATTATGGCTGATCAGACAGACAACTGCACAATTGCACTCACATGCTAATGCTCTAGGTGCAAAGAGAAGGAGATTGCACATTCAGAGTGGTGAAACGCAGAACCCATATATACTGTAATGATTTTTTTAAAAAGAAAAGACAATGATACTGGAATGGAAGTTTTTAATCTGTCCCTAGTATTGCTAAGCCCTTAAATATGCCATTTCTGTTTTAATACATTGGTGTTTTTAACTTGACTGCCCAGGTAAAAGATGGATAGAAAGTAAAGCAAGCTGGGATGCTGGGCATGTATCAAAAAATGGGACCAGAACTCCAGCTGTATGTACTGTTAATAGACTGAATCTCCAGCATTTGCATAGGCATCACGCAATACAAGTCACCTGAATGCAGTCTTGCCTGGAAAGGGGTGACCTCTGCAGGGGAAACCACACTCTACCATTAGGTCTCCTATTATGGCATTTGGGGTGGGAGGTGACTGCATCTATATAAGTGGCAACCCCAATATGTAGCATCCCTAGGTCACCCACTTTACAAATATGTGAATGCTGCTTGGTCCTTTCTATCTCTACTCTTTGTCTCTTTTGGGGGTGCACAACCAGAAGGCAAATATACTACATAACATTTTCATTTTCACCGTAGATTGGTGCATTTTAGGTTAGAAGATGCATATTTTACCTATAACATATTTATACAGGATGTGCACAAAAATTGGAATGCAAAAGCTGTAATTTCCACAATGGGATCATATCATTGTGCATGCAATTTAGTGGCACCTTTCAGTTCTTGAATCATTCATGAGTCACCTCAAGGCCTGCATGAGATGAATCTTCCTGGCAACCTTAAAGTAAAGAAGGGAGGAGGCTAAGAAGATAACAGATTTGACTTCAAGCTGAAGGTACAGTATCGCAGAGCCGAAATCTAAACCAACCATGTGCACTAGGGAAAAAGAGCGTTTTGCAGAGCACATTTTATTTTTATCTAAGTAATATAGGGTGTTTTTCCACCGTACTCCTTTAATCCGGATCTAAGAAGATCCAGCAACTTCAGAGGGATTTCGGAGCTGCCTTCGGAGAGACTCCGAAGTCTTGACTTTGGGGCACCCCCCCCCATGGGTGCCTCGCCCCCTGAGCCTCCTCTAGACCCCATTGCTGGATTGTAGTGGAAACAGGCTCCCTACAATCTGGATTTTAAGGCTGAAGATCCCATTGTAGACCCCTTTAATGGGGTCTACACGAAATCCGGATTATAGGTCCTGAAGGACCCAGAATGATCCAGATTTCCCTAGCTGTGGTGGAAACAAATGTGTCCCTAATGGGGGTCTGTGGTGGAAATGGGGTCATCCGGCTCTCAGCCAAATGGGTCCTCAATGGGTGCTTCAATGGGTACTTAGTGACAGTGGAAAAACACCCATAATTACAATACAGTAACAATTAGGGATGTACATGATTTTTTGCGTTCAATTCGTATTGAATCAAATGCAAGAAAATTTGTATTTGTTCAAATAGATCCCCTTCGAATGTGGTTCTATCCCATATGAATCCCATATGTATCTTCATATGAATGTATCTAAACATTTTATTCAAATTCGAATGTCAGTCTTTGAATGTGCCAACATTTGATTCAAATTCAAATATCTGAATGTTATGAATATTCATGCACATCCCTTAATAACAATACAATATAACCTTAACCTAATGATATACTAATACACTAATATTCTAACAATATAATGATAATATTTACATACATACATACATACATGCATGCAAAAAAAACCCTAAAGAATATTTACTAACTCCTGCTTGCAGCCTTACTTATACCAAAGTGAGGTAACAATATAACTTAACAACCTGTTAATAAATGTTTTTTATCTATCTGCCCCCTCCCTGTAAAGGCATTGGTTTTAGTCATATCTGCTTTTTACTGTGATATTAATTAAACTGCATTGAAATCTTTGGATGTAGGGCGGGATAGAAATAAAATTATAAATGAATAAATAACTATTGCCATAAATCTAAAATATGATTACTGAGGAATACTGATAAGTATTTTTTTATTTGAACTAATAGAAGAAGAGGAGGAGGAATAGGAAGAAGAGTTGGCTTTTCTACCCTGCTTTTCTCACCCACCTAATGGGACTCAAAGAGGTTGACAAAGCTTTCTGTTGCTCTCTCCACTAGAGACACCCTGTGAGGTAGGTGGAGCCATAAGAGCCCAGAGAGTTAAGTGCAAATGTGCCCATATTTAGACTGCTCCAAGCAAAGCGGATGCAGAAATGGCCTTAGTTTTTTGTTTAGAGATGATTATTTTGCCCTTGAATCTCCCTCCCTCCCTCCCTCTAGGGATGTGCACACATAAACATAACATTGGAAAGTCAGGCAAATTCAGACAGTCAAATTTGAATCAAAAGATGGCACATTCAAAGATTGACATTTGAATTCAAATCAAATGTTTCAATACACTCATAAGAAGCTTCATGATGGATTTGTATGGGATTCATATGTGGTTTGTATGCAATTTGTATCTAACATTTGCATTTAATTCGTATGGAACATTTGTGTCAAACTCGAATACTGCCACATTTGAAGGGATTTAAATGAATATGAATTTTCTTGCATTTGATTTTATACAAATTGAATGCAAAATACATTTGTGCACATTTCTCCCTCCCTCCCTCCCTCCTTCCTTCCTTCCCTCCCTCCCTCCCTCCTTCCTTCCCTCCCTCTCTCCCTCCCTCCCTCCCTCCTCCCTCCCTTCCTTCCCATTTATATCTTACCCATACCCTGAGATCTCAGAGTGGGTTGCAACAATTTAAATACATAAAAGCTAAAATTAAAGTCAGTTGAAACCAGTGCAGTACCCAGAGGAAGCAGAATACTGCTTCTTCAGCTAAAGTATTTATTTCAGTATCCACTTCAGTAAATAACAAGCTTATCTAAATAACAAATACAAATTTCTCAGACTCTGACCCACTATTACTTAGAAACATGTCAGAATAACGTCTTTGTTTTTCTCATCCATTTGCATTGGTAATTATGGCCCCTACTGCTGATTTTTGCTATGGTTAGATGAGTGAGAAGGTAAAGTTCTTATTTATGACTCACTCAGCAGCCTTTTCCAGATGATTTCTGACTCTCTTTCTGCCCCCATTCCACATTCATCTCTTTTTACACTCCATTCATTATTCCGTCTATCTGCTCCATGAAGCTCATGGGAGTATTTGCTCTAGTGGTTAGGGAGCCGGACTCTTATCTGGGAATACCGGGTTCGATTCCGCCCTCCCCCATGAAGCCAGCTGGGTGACCTTGGGCTAGTCACAGCTCTCTTCTGAGCTCTCACAGCCCCACCTACCTCTCATGCGTGTGCCGCAGACTGGGCTGCTGAGACCGGCAGAGCTGCGGCCGTGCATGCATGATTGGCACCAGCCCTGCCGGCCCCAGAATCGGACCAGCGATGACGAGGTAAGGCGGAGGGCGTGAGTGCGGGACTCTCGGTGGGGTAGGGGTTGGAGTAGGACTCGCCTTCCCCTGACCAGAGAACGTCTGATTGCCAGGGGAAAGGCAGGGAAGTCGGATTGCCGGCGCATGCCCAGCTGTCACCCTTTTTCCCTGCCGGTGCGGAAACATTTGCTTCCAAACTGGTTTAAGGGGAAAAGCCAGATGTAAGACCTGATTTTTTCAGGTCTTACATCTGGGTAGGATTTGGCGGCAAAACCAGTTTAAGCAACCGGTTTTGCGTGCCGACGTGCGGACGTGGTGTCCTCAAAGGGACCCTAATTGTGTTCCCTGTGTGGATGCCACGTCCAAATCCTTCCAGCATCTGGCTCTAAATCCATTTTTAGAGCCCGTGTGGAAAGGCCCTTAGGCCTATTTGCATGAGGCCCTCTGGAACACGAGTAGGACATCCTGGGATGGAGCATTCACTCTGCTGGGCCAGCGGTCCCGTTCAGAACCGCCCCATCCCATCCCAGGACACCCACCCAGGGTGTAGAGTGCAAAACAGCCATCCCGGCCTGTCCCACAGCTGTACGGGAGGGAGAGCATTCACATTCTCTCTCCCGAACAGCTGCGGGTCCCACCACTGCCACTATTGGGCCGAAAACAGCTCAACAGCTGCCAGGCCCACACAATATTCTTACCTTGCCGCGCCCAGGGTGCTCCTCACATGGCCTGAAGAGCGACCTGCTGCTCTCTGACCATATTTAGACTGCTCCAAGCAAAGTGGATGCAGAAATGACCTTATTTTTTGGTTTACAGATTATTATTTTGCACTTGAATCTTTTCCTTCTTCCTTCCACGGGTACCTTACCTGTCTGGAGGTGAAAGGGGAACCCATCCCTGCATGTCCTAGCCTTTGTTCACTACAGCGCAAAAAGGCCTCTTCTTTAGATCCTCCATTGCCTCCTGCAGTCTGGACGCAGCCTCTATTATGGCATGATGGTTTTCTGATTGGCAGAGACCATTTGTTCATGTGTATTGTGACCCAGCAGCCTCTTAGCTATGAAGAAAGGGGACACCTTTTCATAAGGCTTCCTGAGGCAGTCAGAATGTATTTCCTGGGGATTAATGGACGTCTGGGGGGAATGATGATGTCAGAAAGATACAAGGGAGTTCATCCCATGGCTCTTAATCCCCAGGAAATGCCATGCATTTAAATTATTGCTTCTTGAAATGCATGGCATTTCAGAAAATGTCAGTCAACATTCTTCAGGTGAAAGCAAAGTAAGAAGTTAAAGGAACTGGGGATTGGGGTGATGAATCCAGAGCCTTTTATTTGTAAAGTGTCACCAGCTTTTGCCAAGCAACAGTTTTTAGGATGCCCTCTGCACAGGGATTGGTGCGATCATAATTTTACCCAGCATGTAATGCACCTGCAACAACACGTGGCAGCCTCTTGCAATTAAGGCTGTGCACAAATATTCAAAAACTCGAATATTCAATTCGAATCAGACTTTCAAAAATCCGAATTTCGACATTCAAACTCGAATCGGATTGTCAAAAATCCAAATTTTGACATTCGAACTCGAATACAGGTTGTCAAAAATCCAATACAGATTTTCGAATGATTCAGATGTGTAGATTCGGATCTGTCGTGTACGAATCTGCCCAAAAATTATCCGTCTCTTGCGCTTATAATACGGTATTAAAATGGGATGCATATGGGATAATATGGGATGCATACAGATTTTTCTGGCATGCACAAAGATACGTATAACAGATATAAATGTTGTCAACATTCTTATCTTTAAATATGAATCTAACATTCGAACATATGGATTTGAATGTATTTTAAGGCATTCGAATCTTAATTATCCAAATCGAATTGGGTTTTATGGCATTTGAATCTACTTGGATTCGAATGTCAAAAATACATTCCTGCACATCCCTTCGTGCAATGAACATCAGCCTCATGAAGCTACATCTCCAAAGGAAGTAGTTTATTGGTTGCTCAAGGTGATAAGTAAATCAAGTTTTTTCCCTGCTAGTTGGAGCAGATTGGGACAGGAAGAGGAAGATGTTCTTTGTGTCAAAAATGGGGAAAAGCTGTGCTGGGACTACTATGTTAAGGATTGGCTCGAATGTCTCCCCGATCTGCAAATGACCTTGAGATTTCTCTCCAACCTGGGGTGGTAGCTAGGCAGCCATTCCAGTAGCCATTGATACGCCATGAATTTGTCTAACTCTTTCTTAAAGCCATCCAGGCTAGTTCTGTCACCACTTCTTCAGGTAGTAACTTCCATAGACTGATGGGTGAAAAAAAATGCTTCCCCTTGTTGGTCTTAATTCTCCTGCCCATCAACTTCTGGGAAGGAAGGAGTGACTTCAGAGTGGGAAATCCCACTCTGCCATTTAAGTCACCCCTTTTGGCAATTGTGGTGGGAGACCACATCTGGAGGAGGAGCATGTGACCACCACCACCACCACCCATGGCAAACATGGCTCATCCATTTTCAGGCATGATACTGACTACTGGAATGTTCCCAGCTTCAGTTTACTTTCAGTCCAGCCCAGATACCAATGTGACTTCTTCCTGTAGATCTGCGATATAATTTTGGTCAGTGACTACTAGGGATGTGCACAAATGCTCATAAAATTCAAATTTCACACAAATTTGGACATTCACATTTGAATCAATGTTGGCACATTTGAAGGCTGACATTTGAATTTGAACTGAATGTTTTGATGCATTGGCATGAAGCTTTGTATGGGATTCATATGGAATTCATATGGATTGTGTGGGATTCATATGCATTCATATGGGATTTCTATGGGATTGAATATTCATATCAAATACAAATCCTACCCCGCTGCACAAGAACAAGCAATAAGAACAAATGCCATCAAAGCCAGAATTGAAAAATCAGGAGAAGATCCAAAGTGCCGACTCTGCAAAGAAGTGGATGAAACAATCGACCATATACTCAGCTGCTGCAAGAAGATCGCACAAACTGATTACAAGCAGAGACAGAATGCTGTAGCACAAATGATCCACTGGAACTTGTGCCAAAAGTATCATCTGCCAGTGGCAAAGAACTGGTGGGATCACAAGCCAGAAAAAGTGGTTGAAAACGAACAGGCAAAACTACTTTGGGACTTCAGGCTTCAGACTGACTGAAAATTGGAGCATAACACTCCTGATATTACAATTGTTGAGAAAGAGAAGGTGTGGATCATTGACGTTGCTATTCCAGGTGACAGCAGAATTGAGGAGAAACAGTTGGAGAAACTCACCAGATATGAAGATCTGAGAACTGAACTACAGCGACTCTGGCGAAAACTAGTGAAAGTGGTCCCAGTCATCCTCGGCACACTGGGCGCGGTGCCAAAAGATCTCAGCGGCCACCTAAAAACCATTGGCATTGACAAGATATCCATCTGCCAACTACAAAAAGCCACTTTACTGGGGTCTGCTTGCATAATTTGCTGATACATCACGCAGTCCTAGGTGCTTGGGAAGTGCCCGACTAGTGATATAATACGAAATCCAGCATAGTGATCTCATTTGCTGTGTGTAATTGCTGATTTTACATCATCATCATCATCATCATCATCATCATAAGCCCCCCGATGGGTGTGGCCTTGTCGTGGCGGTGGGGCTTGAGTGCTCCAATGAAGCTGAGAGCTGGGCCGGCGGTAGTGCAAACTACTGGCAGGTTCAACCATGCCGGAGTGGTCGAAGCAGAGGAGCCAGACTAAGTGCACCCAACCCATTTATCACAATGGAGACACAAACAAAAAAGAAGTCTATACTGGCTCGGTCGTCGCCCAGGATAAAAAGGACCGCAGCTGTTGCTGAGGAACCTGGGCAATCGTCGACAAATGGGCTACAAGAACAAAATCCACAAACAAGGAAGCGGCAGAAATTCTCAAGGTCAGAGAATCGTGTAGTCATGAAGTGTTACTACAAATCAGAACCTGGAAAACGAGGCTATCAAAAACGGATGCACCAGCTATGGAAACAAGAATACCCAGATTCGAAGATAACAGAACTGCGGCTAGCTGATCAGAGAAGATTCATAAGCGGGACTAAAGTGTTCAGTGAAGCTGAACTCGAAGAAATATGAAAAACTAATGAAACTGAAGCACCGCAGCCTATTGTGGCAGCAACAGAAGCTCGAACAAGACCAGGAGTCACTGATCACCTAGAACCTGATGAAAATCTGGAAATTCTGCAAGAAGAGGAAGAACAGCAGCATGAAGTCATGGATGAAACACCTGGCACATTGTCTCAAAGACAGCAGGAACTGAAGGACAGAATACTGGCTCATACAGCATCAAGTACAGAGCGAAAGCGACTGCCAACCCTAAAAACTATAGGCAGAAAACTATAGACATCAACTCTGCCCTTGTAACTGTTCAGGTAGCAACAATCGAAGAACTGAACCAGCTCGCCTACAGTACAGCTGTGATAGTAACAGAAGAACTAGGGTTACTGCAACCAAAACCAACTAGAAAATCAACTGGAAAGCCAAAGTGGAAAGTTCGACTGGAACTGAAAATAAAAAGCCTGAGATCAGATGCCAGCAACCTAAAAAACATGAAGGAGAAGAAACTGAACAACAAGAAGACTAAAGAACATCTGATCAAAAAATACTGGCTGAATACAAGGAAAACTGATGAAGCTTTGGAAATCGTGAAACAGCAGATAACAGCTACAGCCAGGAAAATCGAAAGATATGAAGCAAGAATCAACCAGTACAGGCAGAACCAAATGTTTCAGTCTAATCAGAGGCAGTTCTACCAGAGCCTGCATGAGCAAGTAGACAAGAAAATGGAAAAGCCAGAGAAAGAAGCAACAACCAACTTCTGGAAATATCTCTGGGAGGCTGAAAAAGAATACAACAAAACTGCTGGGTGGATAAAGGATTTCGAGAAGAAATTCCCCAAGAACAAAATGCAGCAGCTGGAAATAACACCCGAAATGGTCACGAAAAGAGTGAAGAAAGTGAAGAACTGGACATCCCCTGGCACTGATCAGTTGCATGGCTTCTGGCTCAAAATACCTGACCAGCCTGCATGCAAAAATGGCCGAACTGTTCAATGAAATGCTGCAAACAGGAAACATCAGTGAATGGCTAATAACTGGCAAAACATACTTAATACAGAAAGATGCAGCAAAGGGAGCCACACCAGGAAACTATAGGCCGATAACTTGTCTACCTACTATGCTCAAGCTGCTGACAGGCATAATAGCAGACAGGATTCAAGACTACCTCGAAGACAACGACATCATTCCAGTAGAGCAAAAAGGAAACAAACGGAGAAGCAGGGGCACAAAAGACCAGCTACTGATTGACAAAATGATTCTGGAGAACTGCAAAAGCCAAAAAACAAACCTGCATATGACTTGGATCGACTATAAAAAAGCTTTTGATTCACTGCCACATGGTTGGATCACAAAGTGCTTGGAAACCATCAGGATCAGTCAGAACATCACCAAATTTATAGAAAGTGCGATGAAACGCTGGAAGACTGAGCTTTTTGTCGGAAATGAAAGCTACGGACTGATCAACATCAAAAGGGGCATCTTCCAGGGGGATTCATTGTCCCCACTCCTTTTCATCATCGCTATGATCCCACTGTCACTCATCCTAAAGAAAACAAACCTGGGCTATCAAACTGCCAGGAATTCACAGAAAATCTCACATCTACTGTACATGGATGACTTAAAGCTTTATGGAAAATCTGAAATCGAGATCCAGTCACTGACCAACACAGTGCGAATATTCAGCAGTGACATCAGTATGGAGTTTGGCCTGGACAAATGCGCCACAGTGGCACTGAAGAAGGGGAAGATTACTGAAAGTGAAGGCATTGAAATGCCAAATGGTCAAGCCATCAGGTCCCACCAGTCAGAAGCCTACAAATACCTTGGCATCTTGCAACTGGATAACATTAAGCATGGCCATGTGAAATCTGTGGTCAGTAAAGAATATATCCAAAGGACTAGAAAAATCTTGAAAAGTAAACTGAATGGCGGTAACACCATTAAGGCCATAAACACCTGGGCCATACCAGTCATTAGATACACTGCGGGAATTGTGAACTGGACTCAGCTCGAATTGGACAACTTAGACAGAAAAACCAGAAAACTGATGACGATCCACCATGCACTACATCCTCGGAGTGATGTCGACAGGCTGTACTTGCCCAGGAACGCAGGCAGTAGAGGACTTTTGCAAGTGAAGCAAACAGTGGAAGAAGAGAAGCATGCATTAGCAGATTACGTGGCAGAAAGCAAAGAATCAGCTTTGATTGAAGTCAACAACCAGAAGCTTCTCAAGGTGCAGCAAACCAAGAACCAGTACCGGAAAACTGCAGTTCAATGCCGAACGGACAGCTGGCACAATAAAGCACTGCATGGACAGTTCCTGGAGAAGATCGAAGGCAAAGTGGACATGGAAAAGACCTGGTCTTGGCTTATGAATGGAACACTGAAAAAGGAAACAGAAGGACTGATTCTTGCTGCACAAGAACAAGCCATAAGAACAAATGCCATCAAAGCCAGAATTGAAAAATCAGGAGAAGATCCAAAGTGCCGACTATGCAAAGAAGTGGATGAAACAATCGACCATATACTCAGCTGCTGCAAGAAGATCGCACAAACCAATTACAAGCAGAGACACAATGCTGTAGCACAAATGATCCACTGGAACTTGTGCCAAAACTATCATCTGCCAGTGTCAAAGAACTGGTGGGATCACAAGCCAGAAAAAGTTGTTGAAAACGAACAGGCAAAACTACTTTGGGACTTCAGGCTTCAGACTGACAGAAAACTGGAGCATAACACCCCTGATATTACAATTGTTGAGAAAGAGAAGGTGTGGATCATCGACGTTGCTATTCCGGGTGACAGCAGAATTGAGGAAAAACAGATGGAGAAACTCACCAGATACGAAGATCTGAGAATTGAACTACAGCGACTCTGGCGAAAACCAGTGAAAGTGGTCCCAGTCATCCTCGGCACACTGGGCGCGGTGCCAAAAGATCTCAGCGGGCACCTAAAAACCATTGGCATTGACAAAATATCCATCTGCCAACTTCAAAAAGTCACTTTACTGGGGTCTGCTTGCATAATTCGCCGATATATCACGCAGTCCTAGGTGCTTGGAAAGTGCCCGACTAGTGATATAATACGAAATCCAGCATAGTCATCTCGTTTGCTGTGTGTAACTGCTGTTTTACATCATCACAATAATAATAATAATAATAATAATAATAATAATAATAATAATAATAATAATAATAATAATAATAATAATAATAATAATAATAATAATAATAATAATAATAATAATAATAAACCCAGCCCAGTAACAAGGGCTACAAAGCTGCAATTTACATATTTGTTTTAAACACTTACATATTAGGGGTGTGCACGAATGCAATTTTTGAATTTGATCTGTAACGAATTGAATATTCAAAAATCCAAATGTATCCGAATAATGAAAAAACGAATGTCCAGACATTATATTCAGTATGAATACATTTGTATGTATTTGTACAAATAATTTGGGCATCCATATCTTTATGATTACAAATGCATCTCATACATACCAGTACGTATCCCATATGTATCCGTACGCATCTGTGCGTATCCCATCTTCATCCTGTAAGGGTGTATAAGGATGGTTATGGGTACATACAAGATGTGTATGTACATGTATAGATATGAATGTCAAAATTATTTGTATGAATAACTCAAGATATTCATATTCATTCAAATTCGGAAATCCTGTGTGGACATTTAATTTGTAAGCGAACGTCCAAATTCATATGAATTTGTGCAAATAATGAATATTTCAAATATTCATGCACATTCCTATTATATAGGAATAATAAGGCTGAGAACCATCTTGCCTGAGAGGAGTGGTGAAGAGGCAGCAGGCTGGGCTCTGCCATCTTGCCCCCAGTAGTGCCCCTCCCTCCTCCAACTGCCATCACAAGGCTAGGAACCATCTTGTCTGAGAGGAGTGGTGAAGAGGCAGCAGGCTGGGCTCTGCCATCTTGCTCCCAGCAGTGCCCCTCCCTCCTCCAACTGCCATCATCACATGATGGCAAAGAGACTATGGCCACCAATCCACCAGTTGAGAAATCATCTGGTCCTGAGGCCAAGCAGGGCGTGGCTGAGTAGATGCTGACTGACCATCTCTGCCATCATCCAGTGTGTCATCAATGAAGAGAAAATTCAAAGTAAAGAGAATATGAAAATTTCAGCAGTAAGAAATGAGCAGAAGAATTGGAATGGAAGACCTCAAGCGCTTGCTTTTTGCTGTTCCCTGTTCCCTCCCACACCATTTTCCTTTTGTTTCTTGTCTCTTTAGATTGTAAGCCTGAGGGCAGGGTCCTGTCTAAGATTAATATAATATTGTAATCTGCCCTGAGACCTTCAGGAATAGGGCGGGATAGAAATACAAATAAATAAATAATAAATATCCCTTTTCATTGAGATTCTAAAAACCTAAGAGGGCCCCTGCAGGATCAGGCACAGCCCATCTTGTCCACCATCCTGTCTCCCATGGTCTCACGGATTTCCCTAGCTGTAGTGGAAACAAATGTGTCTCTAATGGGGTCTGTAGTGGAAATGGGGTCATCTGGCTCTGAGCCTAATGGGTCCTTAATGGGTGCTTCAGTGGGTACTTAGTGCTAGTGGAAAAACACCCTGTGTAGTCTCCTAATCCAGGCTTATGGTAAGTGCTAAAAGGGCCTTATGTGTATCCTTCAGAATGGCCTGTTGGCTTGTTGCAAGCAGGCCCATTTTCTTCCCCAGTCTATGGACACTCAAGAAACACCCCTTTTGCATCTACGGATGCCGCCTAAATCAACAAGTCTAAGCAAGAAGAATATTGTGCTTGGAGAATCATCAAATCCAGTCACCTTACCAGAAGAACTGGATGAAAAAAAAATTCTTTCTCTGGCCCAGTCTGAGAAACATTTTCAGAAGTGCTGCATAGTTTGCTAGTTGTTTTTTTTTTTAACTGAACAGCATATCAGACAACTTGGAAAATAATATTGCAAAGCCTGTTCATCTGTGAATTGGACGAATGATTGAAAACAATAAGGGAAGAGAATACAGAAAGTAATAGTTTTATTATATTGGCGTCAGGCTCAGACTTCAGCCAGGAGTTAAGATGCAAACTGCAGTTTTATTAAAATCCAGCATGATTTGGAGGAAAGGTGGGAAGCATGGAATCTAATAAAATGAAACACTAAAATGCCTAATGTAGTAAAAATGGAGATTTGGACATCTATCCAGACAAGGATTTTGATTCTGGAAAGTTCTGCTCCCCTTTATGCACAATGGCTGTGTAATTGAAAAGGGCTCAGGTGAACAGGTCTTTGTGTTCCATAGGGCCATTAACAGAGGTCTGTGTCACTATGTAACTGTTCTGTCCTCTCCACTAAACCTAAATTTACTTTTTTGAAATTCTGAGGGCCATTAAACTATTCCATAAAGTCAACATGCCTGTTTGCAAACAATTTTGCTGTCCATTATCCTCAGAAGTCCCAGCTTTTATTACTGACTGCATTTAGGTGGATGTTCAGTACATTTTGGCCCTAGACAATACTCAGACTCAATTTTTATGTCTAGCTGCAGCCAAAATCATGCTTCATTACAGTAATGAAGTATTCCACACTTTTAAACTTGCGCTATTATCTTTTCTCAGTACTTACTGTTTTCAGGCATTGGCTTTTGATTTAAATTAGAGTTGTCCCCTTGTATAAGATTAGTTCCTACAAATTTGCATCTAAGGCTTTTCTGAGCTTACCTTAGAACTGGAGAAAGGACCTCATCTGTCTGTTTGTTTGTGTGGACCCGTGAGGCCTTGCCCACCACTGATTAGGATAACTGGTAGACTTCAACATCAAGATCTACCAGCAGAGCAGCACAGTTTAGTTGAAAACATGTAGGTGTGGAGAAGACATGCCTCCATCTTCTGGAGTAGCTGGGAACCCTTTTCAATTGGTGCACCAAAGAAGGCCACTGAAATGGGTTCCTGGTGGATCCTAGTCCAGGCAATTCAGTTTCTACTGGAATGCTTAGAGGTCAGCCTTGAAAGTTGTCCAAACTTTGAGACCGAGTGGGGTCTAGTTCAGACCAGCACCAGACACCACTGTTCCAGACCGCATCTTTCTGTGGTCCAAACCGGCAGGCCAGGCTGGTCCAGACCTACTATTTAAGGCCACAGAGAGGTGTGTGCAGAAACTGTATAACTGTGGTGATGTGCTGAACAGGTTCTAAAGGAACCGGTTCATGGTGAATCTTCCCTAGTTCAATTAATTCATTGTAGAATCAAACGGACCTCAACGTGTGAAATCGTGCTCCACAAACTAACTAACTAACTAACCCTAACCTAACACTTACCTTTAGCATGAAGCCAGTGACCATCTGCACTTCTGCCAGCTGAGGAGATTGTTTGCGGTCCTGTGCAAGCACTCCAGGACCTCAGATGACCCTCTGATGCAACTGTGCAAAGCATCAGCGTCACTGTAGTGATGGTGCTGATGTCTACGCTGTTGTGCAAGGTGCCACACTCAAGATGCCAGCACCCTGCAGAGTATCAGCCTGGTGACTGAACCCGGTGAGTAATTGGCCAGGTGGGGGCTGGACTGCCATTGACTAGCGCTCACAAGTACAAGCGCTAATCGTTAGTTCATCACACACTTTTCCCGTCCTGAGGACGGGAAGGGAAATGTGAAATTGCCCCAGGTTAGAGATATCTGTGCCAAGAACCGGAGAATACATTTCCCACCAACCCCAGTAAATATAGTCTGGGAGTTGCATAGATCCCATGCTGGCAATGAACATGGCTCCTCTGGGTGATGGTCTCTGGCCATCCAAGTCTTGATTTTAGGCAAGTGTCAGCTGTGCACAACTGGAAACAAGAATCAGAATGGAGAGAAGCTAGAGAAACAAATGTGAGCTGCAATGTGAGAACAAAAGGTATCATAGCCGGGGACTGCGAAGTGTCAGCAAGGAAACACAGGAACAGGACAAATATGGGAATTACCTTTCCCAAACTGAAAGGTAAGTGGCATTGTCAGATGACAGGGAATGGTGGTGCCCACCCTTGTACATAAATCCAACTGGTATGTTTTTCTTCAGGCAACCTGGAGGACTGAACAAGAAAGAGTTGGCCAACCTTCATATGTAGGAAAGCAAAGCCACATCTAGATGGGGGAAATATAGGACCATTATGGATGTGCTATAGTGGACTTGCCAAATATATCAGTGACATCCCCTCCATAACTCTCTTCTATCCCTCCTAAAATGTGTGACACCCTATTGTGGCGAAATCTGATGCTGGTGGTGGGTTTCTCCAAAAGAGCACTATTGCTTACCTTGTGGAGGGAGCTGCCATTATCATTATGGCCCCTGCACATGTACAGGGGCCAAAAAAGATGGCTGCACATGCACAGTGCTAGCGGCACACACTTCTGGGTATTTTGGGCCTGCTGAATACCTCCCTTTGAACTTTTGGCAATTCTGCTCTATCTTTTTAAAGCTGTGGCAAACAAAATCATAGACAATATTCCAAGTGAGGTCATACCATTGCTTTGGACAGGAGCAGCATAATATTGGCTATTAATATTGGAACATGAAGTATCCATTCCTTGAATTAGAAAGTAGAAGAAGAATGTAATGTACAAAGGTGCCAGTTCCTTTTAAATAAGTCAGCCTGAAAAGTTTTGTGATCTTCTGAAATATTTGCATAAGTATGCATGAAAAGGCTGTGGCACAGGAGAGACACATATTTATGGGACAAGGAAAACAAATGTGCTGCTGGAAGCCATAGCAAAGTCTCTTAGCTAGCCAAGCCTTGTGTCCTACTGAAAGAAAACTCCGGCCCTGTTTGCCTTTGCCCATCAGGGATGGTCCATCTACATGTCCAAGTTGCCACCTCTGTCCCAGGACATTCTGGAGCGTCCCTGACCTTCCAAACATATGGAGAATTTTTACTTTTCCATAGGTTCATCAGGAGCTGCTGGGGAATGCCCAGATGTATCATTTGCACTTTCTTCCTGTATGAACACTGTGTGGTGGTGGGACAACATGGCCACGGTTGTGGTTATGCAAATGTGTGCCACATCAGAGGCCTTTTCGCATTGGCCTTTCCGGAACGCGTGGAGGACAGCTCCGGACGAGGCATACGCATTGCCCGAGCGGGGCTTGCGCCGCCTCGTGTCCGGAGCTGTCCTCCACGCGTTCCGGATGCAGAGCACTTTAAAGTGCTCTGCATCCGTTCGAACGCGGACGAGCCGCCCCGGCGCGTTCCGGGAGAGAAGCGTTCGCACGCTTCTCTCCCTGACAGCCGTCGGCACGCCCCCTGGGCCCGACTTGCCGGGCCGGCGATTGCGCCGTCGCGGCGAAGCCGGTAGACGGGACCCACCGAATCGGGGTTCCGCTTTCCCGTCTGCCAGGGTCAGTGACCCTGGCAGATGGGACAGGGGAACCCCGATTCGGTGCGTCCCGTCTGTCGCCTCCGACGGCCGCCGGGACGTGGCTCCTTCCCGGGTCCGGCAGCCCCAATGGGGCTGCCAGACCCGGGAAGGAGGCACCAGCATCGGCGTCCTGTCGCCCCTTTCTGGGGTGGCAGGAGGTCGATGTTGGGCTCGCTGGGGGCGAGGAACGCCTTGGGCGGCCGGAGCGCATCGCTCCGGTCCCCCAAGGGTCCCCCCCGCCCCCATCGTGGCCATCTACGGGCTGCAGGCGCCTGGATCTAGGCGCCTGCTGCCCGCAGATCACCCACCCACCCACCCCAGTCCCCAAAACCCCCACCCCCAACCACCCTCTGGCCCGGATCGGGCCCATCTTCGCTCTCTGGGTGCCCACAGCGGGGCACCCAGAGAGCGAAGATGTTTCCCCCCCTCCCCCAGGGCCCTGGGAGGACGCGCGCACGAGGAATGACTTACCTCGTGGCCGTCCAGCGTCGAACTGAGGGTGGCATTGTGGGAGCGCGCAAGACGCAGCCCACCTAGCCCCCCTATTGGACAAGCAGTTCACCCAGAGAGCGAAGATGGGCCCGATCCGGGCCGGAGGGTGGTTGGGGGTGGGGGTTTTGGGGACTGGGGTGGGTGGGTGGGTGATCTGCGGGCTGCAGGCGCCTAGATCCAGGCGCCTGCAGCCCGTAGATGGCCACGATGGGGGCGGGGGGGACCGGCGCGTCTGTGTGTGAATGGTAAAAGCGCCCGGAAGTGTCTTAAGCTGCCCGCCTGCACGCGTTCCGTTTGGAACGCGTTGCAGTGCGAAAATCCCTCAGGATTGCCATGGCAACAGCCCAGTGTGCAGCCATGTTAATTGCCATGTTCATTGTGACAGTCTGGGATGGACTGTCTGCACTACAAGCGCTGGTAATAAATCTGGGGACTGCGCCAGCTCTCTTAGTGCGAATGTGGCCAAATCTAAGTACAGCGGAATGGTATAGTTATACCTTCCCTGCTGCAGTTAAGTGTGAACAGGGCTAATGGATTATTACCAATATCCCAAGCATCTGGCTAAATATTGGCTTTGCTTGTCAGTAGATAAATCAGCAACTCTGTGTTGTTTCTCTCTCCTGCTTGTCTTTCTTGGCCCACTGCTCCCCCTTCTGCTTTCAGCTTCTCCTCGGGAGCTGTCCTCTTCAGCACCTCTGTCGTAGTTTAGAAAGAATTCCGCACCAGTCAGTCAGTCACCGAAAAGGATTTATTGCTTCCATCAATATACAAGGTCTCCCCCGCTCTCTCCAGCGCTCCGTTGGATTGTAAACAATACATTGGCTACACACCTACTTATATAGTTTTACTAGCAAGGTCACAATGACTCAAATGACACCCAAACTCCTGATCTTGAGTCATTTGCCTCTGTCTTACGCAAGCTGTTGCAATAGCTGTGATGCTGTCATCTGTCTGGTGATGTTTTGCACACCTCACCTATCCTACCTTGAAAGAGTCTCTGACTAGATACTAAGCTAACTAGATTAACTACTGTACTTCCTGTGTGGAACTTGTTTTCCCTATTCACATCTACACATTTTTCTCCTCTATCTCTTGACAATCCCCTCCAAAAATGTTTAGATGTGTTATCTTGAAATTATCTACACTTTATCTCTTTCAACCTATGCCACACAGTACTCCAGTCCTTGTCCACTGCTCTGGATTACCAACTCTCCCTCCTTGGTCCTCTCCAGGCATCTCAGGATCATTCACCTCTCTGCTGTCTCTACCTCTGTGTTTCTGGGTTTCATCTGGCATTTCCTGCCTCTTGAATACCCACTTGCCTCCTGCTATCACTATGCAAGTGTTTGCAGTCTGTGTCACAAACCAATCTGGGGGCTTTCTAACTCTCTGAGTTCTCCTTGGTGGGATCACCTGTTTCCTTCCTTTGCCATTCCCACTATCTGACCTAGGCTGTGTTTGTGTTTGTTCATTTGCAGAAGTGTTAGTCTCACTATCTGTAGAACCTTCTTTCTTTAGTGCCCCTCCATTTCCAGCATCTGTGGCACTCTGCCCTAGCTTGAGAAAAACCTCCTTGTTAACATGGAGCCTTTCCCAGCTGGGATATCTCTCAAAGTTGGCACTCCTGGACAGTAAGATTTCTCCATGACTTGAACAAAATCTATAGCTGTTTCCAGAATACTCCACAAACATTAACCTTTTCCAGAAATTTGCAGGTACATATACATCATATACATTTGCATATTGCCCACAACCTCTTATACATTCAAGGTTTGATGGTCTACCATACCGCATATGATAAAGCATTTCCTTTACAAAAGAATTCCAAGCATGGTTAGCAACATGATTAACAGTCAACATTGCCTCCCCCCACATTTGCTTTAAGACTCCTTCATGCTTTTCACCCATGTTTACCCAGTCTCTAAAGTGTTCAGCTACTTCACTTTTCCCTGTCATAGGGATCACATACGAATACTGTGTAGGACAATCTTCAATGCCCATGAAGTACTGATTTTTGCCCACAGGCTTTGTTAAAGGGCCAGCCAAATTTGCCTGCACAGTCCGAAACAATCTTTCTGTCGTGCATTCGCTAACTTTGGCTACAGGAAGAGCTTCAGGCTTCACCTTGCTACAAACTGAACCATCCCAATCACTTGAACAAATTTCCATCTGAAATTTTGGACACACTTCCCCTAGTTTTTCCACACTTGTGAAGTCCACATGCCCTCTGGCTTCTTGGCAATAATGGGCGCAGTTCAAGTGCCTAGGCACATTAACAGCTAACGCGCATTCTGCCCTGCCAGTCATCACATACACTTTGTTTCGCTTGACTGCCCTAGCACAAATCTCATCATTTATGCTAATAGTACAATCATTCCCCTTGAAACACAAAGTATAATTACTGTTTGTTAATTCAGAAACACTGATTAAACAGTCTTGCAAGTCAGGAACACACAATACATTTGAAAAATCCTTTCCAAAATATGGCATTCGTACCGTCCCCATTGCCCATACCTGTTTCGATTCGCCATTCGCCAACATGACTGAATGTACGTTCGAAGGCGTTTTATTTTTCAAGAGCTTTTCACAATTGACCATGTGAGAACTTGCCCCCGAGTCCAACACCCAGCTAGGGCTTGCAGCCACACAGGCTACAGACTCACAGCTTTTCACGGCTTTCACAACCTCTTTCTTGCTTGCAGCAAACTTGGATTGTTTCCTGGCTCTATCCTCAGCCAACTTTTTACAGTCTTTAATGAAATGATCCTTTCCACCACAGTGGAAGCATTTTTTCCCTCTGGACACCAATGCTTTTTCAGGTTCAACATCATTGAAAGTCTCGATTGAGTGGGTTTGAATCACTCCTTTTTCCTGTCTCTGGAGTTTCGCCTCGTAGTCCCTACGCTGGCATTCCTCCAAGACTCGTGCTGCCACCATCTCTGGAGTTAGCTGCCTCTGGTCAACACACTGCAGACTCCACAGGATATTTTCAAACTCATCAGTCAAACTTTCTAACAGGACAAATGTCTTTTGCACTGGGGGGCTTTCGACTCCCCATGTTGCAACTTGCAAATCTGCCACAATCTTCAGACTCGTTCTCTGGTAAGCGCCGCTTCAGTGTAAACACACCATACAGAAAAGTTCGTCTCATCCAGTTTCAGAAAACGTGCAGCTTTCACCTTTCAAGCAGTGCACTTTCCTCTCTCCTTCTTCTGTCAAACGTGACAAAGAACAGACACACAAAACAAACAATCAGACAGCCGTCCGATTCTCTTTTCACTCAGCCTTTCGGCACTCACAGTCAGTTGAACTTTCCAGCACGCGCGGGGTTAACGCTCTGGGCTGCCATAACCCTTGTCAGTAGATAAATCAGCAACTCTGTGTTGTTTCTCTCTCCTGCTTGTCTTTCTTGGCCCACTGCTCCCCCTTCTGCTTTCAGCTTCTCCTCGGGAGCTGTCCTCTTCAGCACCTCTGTCGTAGTTTAGAAAGAATTCCGCACCAGTCAGTCAGTCACCGAAAAGGATTTATTGCTTCCATCAATATACAAGGTCTCCCCCGCTCTCTCCAGCGCTCCGTTGGATTGTAAACAATACATTGGCTACACACCTACTTATATAGTTTTACTAGCAAGGTCACAATGACTCAAATGACACCCAAACTCCTGATCTTGAGTCATTTGCCTCTGTCTTACGCAAGCTGTTGCAATAGCTGTGATGCTGTCATCTGTCTGGTGATGTTTTGCACACCTCACCTATCCTACCTTGAAAGAGTCTCTGACTAGATACTAAGCTAACTAGATTAACTACTGTACTTCCTGTGTGGAACTTGTTTTCCCTATTCACATCTACACATTTTTCTCCTCTATCTCTTGACATTGCTGGCTACAGAATTTAGGAAATTTCTTCTTTTTAGATTGTAAAGACCACAAGCTATGCATATTTCTTATCCAAACTTGGAAGCAACATGCAGATAAATAATAGAAATATTTCTTTAGTGTTCAAGATGGAGAGATATCACACTGTCCAAATTCACCAGTGAAAGGCATGCAGTAGACTTCCTGACTTTTCTCTGAAAACCTTTCAGACCATAAAATAACGGGGAAATGATGTTTAGATATGCTGAGTGTGAAAGCCCTGTTTGCAATGGTGTCTGCTGTCAAAGGTTTTGGATGAGGTCTGGCCAGTCTTCTTTCATCTCTTATCGCCCATCCAGCAGCTAACCGCTACTGTCAGAATCCAAAAGGAGCAGACATTAAATCATCTCTCATTATTTACAGTTCTCAGATAATGAAACTTGCGAATATTAGGAGAGATTTCCAGATGGGTGCGATTGCAGTTGGGGGCAGTCGTGGGTGGGTGGGTGGGTGTGGAATGCAGGGGGTGGGAGAATCATCTCCAGGGTGTAGGCGCCTAGATCCAGGCGCCTACTCCCCGCTCAGACGAGTGCGATCGCTGTCGGGGGGAAGCCTTCTTAGATGGAACCCATGTGGGTTCCATCTAAGAAGGGGTCCCTCAGCCCCTCGCCCACAGGCACCCTGAGATTGGCCTCCTCCTACCCTGGAAAGGTAGGAGCTGCCGAGGCCGGGAAAGAGCCACGTCCCCGCAACCGAGGCCGTCGGCAACCTTGTTCGGCCGGCGATCGCACAGGTGTGCCGGCCCTAGTAGATGGCAGACAGGACCCACTGAATCATGGGCTCGCTCTGCCATCTACCAGAGTCAGTGACCCTGGTAGATGGGACAGGGGACTCACGAATTGGTGGGTTCCCTGTCCTGTCTACCGGCTTTGGCATGCCTGCGCTATCGCCAGCCCAGCAAGGCTGGCGATCAGCGCAGTTCGCGCCAGCTTTGAGGCCGATTTTCGGGCAATGCTGGCAGGGTGTGTGTGCCTGTGGCTGTCAGGGAGGGAAGCGTGTGCGAACGCTTCCCTCCCCGAACGGCCTGGGGCACTTGGAACGCCCATGGACGGATGTAGAGCACTTTAAAGTGCTCTACATCTGGAACACACGGAAGATAGCCCGGAACGGCCTGGGATGCAAACCTGGCTGTGGCAATGCGAATGCCGCGTTCCGGGCTGTCTTCTGTGCATTCCAAAAGCCCGTGTGCGAAAAGGCCTCAGGTTGGATTTGATGCTTTCAGAGTGCGGATATGTTACAGGATACGTATCAGATATGTATTTGTTCCTATCGGATACACATTCATTCGTATCGGATAGTATCAGATATTCATACGAATCTGTACAAATCCTACCACATTTGAAGGGGATCTATTAGAACAAATATGGATTTTCTAACATTTGATTTGTTACAAATTGAATGCCAAAAAACTCATTTGTGCTCATCCCTAGTCCACCATAACAATGGCTGCAGGAACTTCCTGTGCAGGCCGGGCCATTTCTATGGCAGTCATGATGTGGCACACAGCTGCACAGCCACAGCCACAAACAGCCAACCTCACACAGCTTTGGCACAAGGAGTTGGTGCAAACACTGCATGTGGGACAACGGCCACACTGCATTGTGTGGAAGCACCATCCCATAGCATGAAAGGCCATCGCGATGGCCTAAGTGTGAAAGGGCCCTAAGATAAACAAGAAACTTACATCCTTAGGCCAGGCTGAGCTCTTTCTACAGTCTCATACATGTTTACTTAGGTTGCCATTGAATCTTACTTATGAGTAAACAAGAGTAGGTTCATGCTGCTATTTTCTTTCTCTAAACAGGTGTCTGTAGATATCATGAGCAAGCTGTTAGGATGATTCATGGATATATGCTAATTTAGTAACACACTCATTAGACACAGTGCATAAGATACAGTTCAGTCTCTTCCTGAGTTATAAATCAGGAGAAAAGGATTTGAAATGCGCTCACGTTTGTCAGCTCCTCATGAAGCCAATCTGGGAGATCTCCCATCTCGGCACATTTGTTTCTCTGCTTGACTGCATCCCCACCAAACTGGGGATGCCCCCAAAGGGAGATGAAGTTGTTCCTTTCTTTCATCCTTTGCTGTCTTTTTATTACGTGTGGCTATTATTTTCTCTTCAGGTTTCTCCACACTTGTGAGGTGTTCCAGGTCAGGATGGGATTGGTTGCCAATGGAGCAGAATAGAAGGCCTATCATTCTTGTCATCACCTCCAGAAAGACCTTAGCTGATTGTGCCCAAGACCAATTTCCAGGACCATCACTGAAAGTTATACTGATCCATGGGGGTGCACACACAACAACAACAACAATCCCAAAGTGGATGGATGCTTCCTACATCCTGGTTCTTTTGAAAGGGCAGCTATTCTTTACAGAGATGACAGACAAGATCAGAGTCTGGGTTTGCCCCAGGATTGCCCCCTGCCATTTCGTAGGGGTGGTGAGAGGTGATTGAAGGGGTTAAACAGGATCCCACAATTTCCCCTTGCCATCTGGAGGTACCCCAGGCCTCCAAACAGCATCATTATTATCACCATTTGATTGTCCCAGGTGAATGCAGACAGCATAATATAAAAAAAAGAGCGTTCAATAGTATCCAAGGGACAAATGGGAAACAATGAAAATGTCAAAGAACTATACATTGCAGCAATAACCATAAACTTCATCTCACAGGATCAGAGGTGGGGAAGCTCACCTGAAAAGACTCTTTCAAAGGGACAGCCCTTTTGATGTTTCCCTTTCAGTTATACATTTCCATCTTAGTCAGCATCCCTGATAAACCCCAGGATGATAGATGGAGCAGGTGTTTTCTAGGATAGACTGAGTCATCCACATAGAAGCAGTTCCCCGAGTCTATTGGCAACAGACAGGCAGACGTTTCAGCTTTCGCTACAAGTAGGCAGCTTTTGCAGGGCCACAAAACAGGCTGGCCTGAGGGGCGAAAAGAGTGAGGCCTCACCCAAGTGGCAGAAGTTGCTATGTTCATATGACTGCCGCCTCCTAGCCTTGGAGACTCTGAGCCTTTTCACCCTTTGACTTCCCTGAGAAAACATCCTGGGAAAGTGAAGTTCTGGAATGGTTTGATCACGTGGACTTTGGGATGCCAGGACTGTTCAAAACTTAGCCAACACCCAACTATGCTAAGTGCAAATCGCCTCCATTAAGGAGGCCATCAGATTGCTGCAATGGCGTCAGCGCACATGCACAATGACGTTGCTATGGTGACCGGAAGATGCAGCATGCAACTGTGCTTCCAGTGCCAGTCCACACACTGTATGCTAACCTCTTCCACCTATAAGAGGTGCAGATGGAGCATGCAGAGCTGTGCCATCCCTGCTGCTGGTACTTATTTATTTATTTACATTTTTAGCCCGCCGGGCGGGTAACAACATCTGAAATCAAACATCATTAAAACAATAACAGCATAGTTTGTACAGCTGTAGACCAGTTAAAATTGGGACGTTTTTGCACTTCCCTTCCTGTCCTGTGGAAACGAAAGGTGATGTGATCAACTGACATTGATTTGTGTTTGCACTTGCATTCACTAGTCAACGTTACCTTATCCCCTGCCCAATCATTTCGGTCACCTGTGATCGGTCCCCGCACCAGATCTCTTCTGGGCGCCACCATCTTGAGTGCGCCCTCTGCGATTGTGCGTCGCTGTGGTGATGCAGTTGCAGTTGCATTCGTGTCAGGTGGTCACTGGAGCTGCCAGTGCACTTGCACAGCAGCTCCGATGAACTTCCCAGCTGGGAGAGGTGCAAATGCTCACAGGCTGGACGCTTCAGGTAAGTCACAGGTAAGGGTTAGGTAGCTTGTGGAGCACGATTTCATGCTCCACAGCTAGTATGCAACTAGGCAACCTCTGGGCAGGAAGGGGACATTCCTAGGGTGTAAACGGCTCCTGACAATGCAGATGTACCTGTCCAGATGTTGCCCAATTGCATACTATGGGCTGAAGTGTGAATTCAGCCCTGGTCTATACATTGGGGGAACTCCAGTGTGTGCGGAGCCACTTCTGGTTTAAATGCAGCTCTGTGTAGTGCATATGCTCCAATGGGAACATACCTGGAGTTCTCAGCGCAATAAGTAAGAATTCATCCTATGAAGTCAAGGAACATTTGAAGGTTCCATCTTGCACACTTTAGCATCAGACAGGAAATTGCCTCAGAAGATATCAGTTCTCTGCTCGGCCCTTAATAACACCAGGTGGGAAAAGGACCATGTAAGGTGCTTCCACTATCTTTCCCCGCAGTAACAGCAGAGGGGCATTGGGGAGAGAAGGGTCTGCTGAGCTGTGCTTTGGAGCCTGTGTTGAGGGCTGATTTCCCACCCCAGATGAGAACCGTAGACTACATGGAGGCAGCAATATATGGTGGTTGTTGTGAAGATCTCTGCCCAATGCCTTCCTTTCCTATTGTATTTTAACCTTGTAATAGGCTCAATCTGTAAGCTATGGCTAGGCGTTGGCAGGCAATCCCCCTTTACCTCCCTTTCTGTGTCTTCAAACTGAAAACAGAACGGTTTTTCCTCCTGGCTAGCTCTTTGTTTCTCACACTTTTTAAAGGTACAGTACTCTTATACGAGTCCCCTCAGTCACTGTTTCCACTCACAGACAGCAGCCTAGGACTCTTTTTAAATACTAATTTATTTGTAACAGACTTCTTGTAGAGCACACAGATTTTGACTCCACTTTGAACAAACGGCAGAACTCTCTTTTCTTTAAACTGGCAACTTCAATTCAGGACTCTTTTCCCCGCTTCCCTCAGGATAGCTTAGAGCCCGTTTCCCTCCTGTTAATCTCCCTCAGGACAGTTAAACCCCAGGCAGAGAACCTAGAACAATGTTGACTGGGCCTTTATAGTCTCTCTCTCCATGGATGCTGAAGCCTGATTGGCTACTCTTGGGGTGTACTTCCCTCTCCCAACTGGAATGAGCAAGCCACACCTCCCTCTGACTTGACAGCTTCCCTAGCGATACTTCACTTTCTGGCTAATCTGATAATTAGACCTGGGGTGTCCATCCCAGTTGTGCCCCCTAGGACTCTTTGTGCAGGTGCAGCCCTATCCTAGGAAGGCGATGGCCACCCTCTTCCCTGGCCAAGGTTTTAACTATATGCCTAAATCTACACATGGGAAATGAGGCAACTCTGTTTTATGCCCCGTATGAATTTCTGGGCTCATGCTCAGCATGCTACTCCAAAAAGACAAACCATGGTAGAAATTGCAACTCTATCGCTAGTGATAAGGGATACCAGGAGACATTTCTGAAATCTGTCTGCCCTTCCTTTGTCTCAACAGAAACATTTATACACATGGTTATAGACAGGGTGATCAGTTACAGTTGTGTCATCCTAGCAAAACTCTACCATGCATGTCTACTGCATTCAGCCATGACTCACAAACCTCCTACTTCCCAATTAGCATGTTCGCTGCCTGCCTGCAGGCAGGGTATTTAGTATGTTAATAAGCATTGCCATGGCTCTACTGACATTGCTGGGTCAAACTAAAGATTATGCTTCCTTCCGCAAACTTTATGCACCATTTTTGGTAGTGTTACACTATATCCTTTCTCCTTGACTTTCCCTTGTCTTGGCAGAGATATGTTTGCAGTGCAGCATTAGCAACTTGATGATCCATTCTCATAGCAAGGCACAATGAATCCAGGCAAAGCTGGTTGAGCAGGGGGCACTACTTTTGTACAGAGGGTCCATACTAGGAGTGTGCACAAATATACGTAACAATCAAAATTCAAACAAATTCAGCCAAATTCGGACATTGGAATTCGACTCAAATGTTGGCACATTCAAAGATTGACATTTAAATTTGGATTTAATGTTTTGATACATTCGTATGAAGGTTCACATGGGATTCGTATGCTATTTGTATGCATTCGTATATAGGATCCATATGCTATTCATATGGGATTGAACATTCGTATTGAATACAAATCCTACCACATTCAAAGGGATCTATTGGAACAAATAGTAATTTTCTTGAATTTGATTCGATATGAACCAAATACAAAAAATAAAAATAAAAAATTGTGCAGATCCCTAGTCCATACCAACTGTAGCAACCTGAAGGCATTTCCGCTGCATGCGGTCACTCACATGGTATCCGTAGATACATCATAGGGATATGAGAAATTGCTCTTTCAGCAGAGCAGAATGTCAGACTCCAAGGGTGAATTATGCCAGTACGGGCAATGGAAGCAGTGAATGTCTGGCAAAGTGCCTCTGTCTGAGAGTGCAATTGCCGCTATGCAGGCAAGAAGAAAACACCGGGAAAGGTGGGATAATAACCAACCCGAGTGCCTGGGTTCAAAAGCCACTTCATAAAGTGAAGATTCATGGAGGAAGTTTTAGTTGTTATTGTTTAGAGGGGCAGGAGACAACCCACATTCACGAAAAGCAAGATGGCGTAACTGGGGTGATGCTCAGGGAACAGAACTCATGGGCAACCAACCAGTCATTATCCATAGGCAAAGAAGCAGGTCCGAAGGAGAAGAGTGGGGGGAAAATGAAGGAAAAGAAAAACACTGGAATTAACACGACTACCTGTTTTGTTTTGCTTTGGTATGAATGTATTGAAAAGTAAAGGTCAACACAAAAGTTTACCGTGACTGTTTCAAGTGGTAAATTAAAGTTTAGGGGAAGAATTGACAAGGGGCATTTCTAAACTTGCTTTCCTGTCCTTTGGGCAGGAAAAGTACAGAACGAGCTAAGGTACACTAGTGTTCACACTAGGGAACACTAGTACATGATAGCCTAATTCCTGCAAATCCAGAAACTTACCTGGATCTGGTTGTGCATCCGATCCTCCACAGAATGCCACCATTTTGATTGTGGCACATGTGCCATTGCTGTCGCTATGGTGACGACAATGCTCTCCACATGCACAGTCACGTCACTGGTCATCAGAGGTACCAGCACCCTTGCACGGTATCACAGATGACCCCTCGCACCAGAAATAGTGAAAATGGGCACTGCGTGGATGCAACAGGTGATGCCGCAGTCGTGTTTAATGAGGGTTGGGTTGCTTGTGATGCACAATTTTGTGTACCAGAGCTAGTTTGCGATTGGTTAACATCTGGGCAGGCGGGTGGCGTTTGTAGGCTGTAAACATCTCCTACAAGTGCAGATGCACCTGCCTAGATTTTAACCACTGGCAAACTAAGAGTCAAAGTGTGAATTGGCCTATGAAGTCCTATAGATCGTCTCTTGAGCTGGTTCTAAATGCTGCCCCCCAAAACACTGACAAGCGGTATTCCAAAGTAATTATTCTAGAATAATCACTCGTTGGCTAGATACACTCTCTGTGCATGATATAGTGATGCACACATCTGGGTATTTTGATAGGATGAAATACCCTGAATTGCTCAGTTGCCACCACAGAACAAACATGACCACATTTTCTGAGCCCCACACGAGGCCATGTCTAAGATGGCAGCTCCACTGGCAGCATCCAGACAGGAAGGATATATCGCTATTTGGGGAAGTTTGTCTTCAGAGTTGTGTTTCCCCAAAATAGGTTATAGTGGGTTTTCACCCTGATACAGCTGTGCTATGTTGGATTGCAACATATATGGTTGACAAGCTATATTAGTGGTATTTTCTCCCTGTCTGGGCAAGACCTTAGTAACAGTTCTCAGGAGGATGAAGATGGGGAGAAAAGAAAGAAAAGTGGGCAGAATGCAAATTTGGGTCAAGATTATACAATCATGGATGGTATGGAAAAGGTGGGTACGTTCTTTTCTCTATCACCCAGCACTAGAACCAGGGGACATTCTATGAAGCTGATGGGTAGGAGCATCGGATCAGACAAGGGGAAGTATTTCTTCATCCAGAGGGTCATCGGTCTATGGAATTTGCTGCCAGAAGAGGTGGTAACAGCTATCAGTCTAGATGGCTTTAAGGAAGGGCTAGACAAATTTGTGGATGACAGATGTATCAATGACTACTAGAATGGATGCCTAAGTACATCCTTCAGGCTGGGGGGACAAGCAGGATATTTCTAAGGCTATTTGCTGGGATTCAAGAGCAGGAGAAAGTTTGCCCTTTCTTCTGCTTGAGGAGCCCATGGGCAATTGGTGGCCCACTGTGTGAGACAGGATGTTGGACTAGATGAGCTGTGGCCTGATCCAGCAGGGCTCCTGTTATATTATTAATAGGTGTGCTATGGATTTTGAGGGCACATTTGGTGTGTGTGTGTGTAAGGCTTATCAGAAAGCATTGACCCATCAGAACTGCATATGGTTGGTGCTTATATCTTACTGAGCTCAGTGAGGCCTTCATCTGAGGAAACATTTATAGCTTACATTGTGTATTGATGTGATGCGAACCTTATGGTATAACAATGTAAAACTGTTTTATTAGTAAGTTCCAAATTTTTATAAAAATGTTATCGTAGGCACAGTGTTTCTGATTCTTTTCAAAGCACAGTCAAGACAACAGTGCTAAATACCACTGTCTTTTGACTGTGCCATGAATCTGTCTCTCTGCTTTTGATGAATAGTCAGGCAAAAGGAAGAAGTCTTCATTAATGGGTACAGGTTGCTTCTTCTCTAGCAAAAATACATATATAGAAGTTACTTGGGATAAACAAAAACAGTAGTTAAAAAGGGTTGCTAAGCAGAGGGTAGCTGTTCAGATGGGGGGAATATAGCACCATTACAATGTTGTTAAGGAGGTGGGGGCGGTAAACTCCACGAAAGCCCTGCCTGTCACCTCTGAAAACTCTCTAAAAGCCCAGCACTGGTCATGGGTTTTGCAACTACACATTTATTTACCTTCTGCCTGGAGCTGCCATGATTGCTCCATCCAAGCGTTAGGAAAATTGCTGCTGTATCAGCTTTCTTCCATCCACGCCGGTTTAAGTAAACAAGCAAGCTAGAGACGAAGGATGTCTTTTGTTCTGTATTGCAATTTAGGGAACTTGCTTTCCTGGCATTCCTTCAAGACAAGTTCAAACTCTCTCATGTCACAGCATGACTGTTATCCCTATCCTAGCGAGAAGTTTACAGCCTTCTTGATACCCCTCTTCACGCCCTTCAAAGCTAATTTGCATCTAATTTATTCATAGAAAGGAGGACAATTTAATATGAGATTAGTCATCAAGCGTGCACAATATGTGAGACCTTTTCGCACGAGGGGGTCTCAAACGGGTGTAGAACACACTGGGATGCTCCATTCACACGCTTGGGGTGGCTGGATCCATTCCCGACCACCCCAAGCATCCCAGCGTGTCCTAGACATGTTCAAAATGTAGAGCAGTAAAAACTGTTCTACACACCTTTACGCGTTTGAACCGTCCCTGGCTGTCCAGGGAGGGAAGTGTTCACACACACTTCCCTCCCTGACAGTGCGGGCATGCCCCCCCCCCCGCCATGATTGGCTGAAAATCAACCGAACAGGTGGCAGGGCTGCGCAATCGCTTACCTAGCAGACTCCGGGGTTGCCATCTGCCGTGGTCTGTGCAGGCGTGCAGACTCTGATAGACGGGACCCAGCTGACCGTGTGTGTCCCGTCTACCAGGAGCAAGCACGCCTGCACAGACTGTGGCAGGTGGTAACCCTGGAGCTGGCAAGGTAAATGATCATGCACATGGGGGGAAGGGTGGCTTGCTCTTGGCTGCTTCAGACACCCAGTTCAGCCTCTCCTCACCCCTTTCCAGGGTGGGAGGAGGTTGATCTGCCAGCTCTCTATGGGCTGGGGGGGGATGTGGGACCTTTTGGTAGACCGGGCCCATGTAGTCTGGGTCTACCAAGGGCCTCACATCCCCTGGTCCATTGGGGCAGATGGCCAGTCTCTGTGGGTCTCAGCTACCTGGATCCAGGCAGCTGAGCACTGCAGAGGGCCCTTGGGACCCCCCCACACACACCCTGGGCACCCACCCCAAAGCCTGGGGACACACGTGCGTGTACCTACCTGCTGCCTGTGCTGGGTCCGAATGACCCAGCTCAGGTGGCACCACATGGCCTCTGATTGGCCAGCCAGATCACGTTGGCTGGCTGGCCAATCAAAGGCCACATGGCACCACCTGAGCTGGGTCATTCAGACCCAGCACAGGTAGCAGGTAGGTGCACGTGCGAGCGCTCCTCCCTGGGCCCTGGGGTGGGTGGGTGTCCAGGTGGGTTCCTGCCAGCTGTAGGGGACCCGATTGGGTTCCCTACAACATGCTGGAACCGGGGGAAGGCCCCTGATACAGTGCCTGACAAAAGTTCTGTCGCTTATCCATGTTGCTGAAACCAAAGCTTATAACCTGACTTAAAATTCATCCACTGGTTTTAGAAATGACTCATATGAAAGCTGAAACCCTCCCAAATGAGGTTTTTAAAAAGAAAATAAATTTGCTTCACTGCTGAAATATTGATCATTTCATGAACACAGAAAGGTCTGATTTTGGCTGGACAAAAGTTTTGTCGCCTACAAAAAGTAATGTGAAAATCAAACAAATAATTCACTTCATATACAAAGATATGTTTCATAACATTGGTGAATGAAGTTGTGGTGCTATTAGAGCCATATTTAATATTTTGTGTGACTTCCATGCGCTTGAAGGACTGCATCCATGCGTTTCGGCACTGATTCATACAATTTATTGATGAAGTCATCAGGAATAGTAAAGAATGCAGTTTTACATGCCTCCCAGAGTTCATCAAGATTATTTGGTTTTATCTTCCAAGCTTCCTCTTTCATCCTACCCCAAACATGTTCAATGATGTTCATATCTGGTGACTGGGCTGGCCAGTCCTGGAGCACCTTGATCTTCTTTGCCTTGAGGAACTTTGATGTAGACATGGGTGTATGAGATGGAGCGCCATCCTGCTGCAAAATTTGACCCCTTTTATGATTGGGAATGTAAGAGGCAGCTAATACTTCTTGATATTTTAGGCTACTGATATTGCCTTCCACTTTGCAAATGTTTTGCACACCCCTATACTGAATGTAACCCCAGACCATGATCTTTCCACCACCAAACTTAACTGTTTTCTGGGTGTATCTTGGATCCATACGGGCTCCAGTAGGTCTCCTGCAGTATTTGTGGCAGCTGTGGTGTAATTCAACTGAAGATTCATCTGAGAAATCCACCTTCTGCCACTTTTCCAGTGTCCATCCATTTAGTAGGCTGGGGGCCTTGGCAAATGCCACACGGTTTTTTAATAGCGTTTAGTGCTGGCTCCTGGGCACTGATTCGACCATGGAGGCCATTTCGAGACAGAATCCTACAAACTGTTCTAGTTGACACAGGGACTTGAGGTGACCAGGCCTGTTGGAGCTCTGCTGCAGTGGAAGAAGGGCTGGCTTTTGATTTTCGAACCAACAAATGTTCCTCCTGAGCAGTTGTCTTGCGGGGTCTGCCGGACCTGGGCTTGTCAAAAACATCGCCAGTCTCTTCAAATCTTTTTTAATTCTTTGTACTTGACACTGAGACACATTAAAGGTGCCAGCCACCTCTGTGGTGGATCTGGTCTTCAGCCTCTTGATAATCAAGGCTTTGGTCGCAGGGTGGATTTTTGGCATGTTGTCAGAGGTCAAGTTGCAGTTCAAGTGAAGGTCTGGGGTGCTGGAGATCTTCTTATACACACCCACTAATTATCCAATCAATTAGTGAGCACAGGTGAGGCTGTAAACTAGGATTAGGTGCATTATATGACAAGGCGACAAAACTTTTGTCTAGCCAAAATCAGACCTTTCTGTGTTCATTAAATGATCAATATTTCAGCATTGAAGCAAATTTATTTTCTTTTAAAAAACCTCATTTGGGAGGGTTTCAGCTTTCATATGAATCATTTCTAAAACCAATGGATCAATTTTAAGTCAGGTTATAGGCTTTGGTTTCAGCAACATGGATAAGCGACAGAACTTTTGTCAGGCACTGTAGGTCTGCCTGCTCCTGGGTGTTCTCACTCAATGGTGGGCAGGCCTGGGAGGAGCATCCCAGCCCTGTCTGACCTTTCCAGGCTAAGGCAGTCTGGGACGGTTTCCCTGTTCGCAGGTAGGCAAGTAGAAACGCATGTAAACACTGTTTGGCTGTAATGTGAAAAGGCCTAAGGTCACCAAAGTTCAAAGTAAGTTCACGCTGACCACCAGAGACCGGTCTCTCCTTTGAAGCTTCTCTCTTGAGAATCTGCAGACATCCTTATCAGCCTTTGCAAACAAACTTTCCTCCCTAAATTCCTTACACAAAGACAAAGCAGACATCTGTGCATGCGCAAAGGTAACAACAAACACATATAGGTATTCCAATGCCGAAATCCCTGGATGTTCATGTCAATTAAAATGTGGAAAGAAAGCGTTCCCTTACTTAGCCAAAGGCCAGGGTAAAGACATGCATCTTCACAGCTCTTTTAAAAACACAGAGTGAGCGTGCCTGATGGTGCACCTCAGCAGGCACACTATTCCATAGTCTGGGAGCCAACACTGAAAAGACCCTATCCTAGGTGCCCAGCCATTTTGCTACTGAGGGTGGTGGTACAAACAGGATTCCCCTGTGCAGATCTTAGGTCATGGGCGGGTCAATATGGAAGAAGGTGTTCCTTTAGGTATTTGGGGCCCAAGTCATTAAAGAAATTTATTCAGGCTAGGTCCATATTAGGGGTGTGCACGAATGCAATTTTCGGGATTCGATTTGATTAGAATCAAATACCTGAAAATTAATTTGACTCGAATCTTTAAAATTCACATTACATTTGAATTAAGCAAATTCAAATCTATTTGTTCGAATTTTAGATTCGAATTTGCACGTAAGAATGTCGACAACATTCGTGTGTGCCCATACGCATTGTTACGCATCCCGTACACATCTGTATACATCCTGTAGTTGTCTTGTATGCAACCCATTTTCATCCTGTACAGATCTGTACAAATGCATATGGAAGTGAGAAGGATGTGTATCTGCAAGTATGCATCGTGTACAAGCCTGTACACATGCGAATGTTTGGATAATTCAAACGAATATATCCGAAATTCAAAATTCGTTCTAATCTTTAAATTCGAATCTATGGACATTTGATTTGAATTTGAATGTCAAAATTCAGGCAGATTTGATCGAGTTTCAAATATCTTCAAGTATCTGAGCACAATCCTAGTCCATACAGGAACAAAGTGGTCTTTTCACACCAGTATCCCAGGGAAGTCAAGACCAGGGATGGAGCAGGTATTTGTATTTTGAAAACCCATCCCATCCCAAAATTACCTGGCTTGGGTATTCTCCGAAGTCCACAGTTATCCACATGTCACCCTGTAACTCTGTAACAAAATATGGGAAAATAGCATCTTTAGGGAAATAAAGTGGATAGACAAAAATGAGTGCATAAGTTAAAATTGGATACAAAATTGTGTCATATTGGGAACATATTCTTGCTTTATTTTTAAAAAAGGGTTATGTGTTGGAAAACTGACAGACTGAACTTTAGGTTGGAAAAAATGAAAAACAAAAACTGTCTGACTAATGCTCCTTTGAGTTCATCTGCTACACAGCTTGCAGAGGCCTAGATAAATAAGCTTGCTTGTTCCACACTTCAGTCATCCATGGAATGGTTTCATAAAATTTACAGGCAGCTTGTGCGCTACCATCGAGCCCTGGCCAGAAGAGCAAAGTAACCACACTAGCTGCAGAAGCCATCAGCAAGCTGGAGCAAACGGAATGATTTTTCTTAATCCCCCGAATATTCTTCTATTGTTTAAAGCTGTGGTCACACCTAAGGTTTAATCCAGCTTCAGTCCACTTTCAGAATGAGAGAATACATCAGCAAAGTGACAAGCTGCATTCTTTCAGTGTTAAATAGTTCCGAAAACTCACCTTTGGGATAGATAATGTGGAAGGAAAATTACAGGTCACTTTACTGATGTTATCTCTTTCTGAAGATGGACCAAAGCTGGATTAAACCGTAGGTGCAACCACAGGTGAAGAAGAAGAAGAAGAGCTGGATTTTCTACCCAGCTTTTCTCACCCATTAAAGGGGACTCAAAGTGGCTGGCAAAGCTTCTGTTCTTGGGCCTATTCACACTTATTGCATATCGGTATGCAATATGTCTCCTCATTTAAGCTTCTGATTCAGGATTTGTCCTTCCAATGAACTGTCAAGTTTGATTTCTTTTCTTATTGACTGATCCGGGCCTATTTTGCACTTCCCTTCCCATATGCTGGATGGGAAACGAGTGCAATGAGCTAACGTTGACTAGCACCTGCTCTCGGGAGCACTAGTCAACCCTGGTCTTTCAACCCCATGATTGAACACTTACCTCTGTCCTATTGTGGGGGCGGTCCTCTTCAGGGCGCTGCCATCTTCCAGTTTTACGCAATAAGGGAACCTGCTTGCAGTTTTAGAGGGTCCTAGAAAAGATGCAGGGTGGTGAGGAGGTAAGATAAGTGGAGGGGTGGGTGGGATTCGTTCTGGGCATGGATATTCTATACAATATCTGTGCTTGGATACGAATACCCCCACATGTGAAAAGGGCCCTGGTCTCCTTATGGTCCGAAGCATTCTTCTCCAGCAGCATGACTCAAAAGTGTTGATTCTATGGCACCCAGTCTTTCCTTATGGTCCAATTCTCAAAGCCCTAGGACCTGTACAGTACGGATCAGGGCACTCGGGGACACTCCATCAGCACTCCAGGCCATCACGTCCATCCTAGAGTGTCCAAGAGCATCCCAGAGCTCCCCAATCCTTTACAGCTTGACTAGGACCCTTTGGCACACAGAGTTGTGTAGATGGGCAGACCTTAATGTACTTCCAGGGCATTTTGAAAACCAGGTGGAGATATATCCATTATTCATTGCAGTGTTATCCTACCTTAGGCTGCAATCAATTAAACAAATCAATTGAAAATATAAAACATCATAATATAGGTTGCAATCAATTAAACAAATCAATTAAAATATAAAACATCATAATATATAAAATGTGCGACAGGGGAAAATACGCAGGCTGGAGCAAGTTCTAGTCTCTCCTCCACTCGCTCATACAAGATGGTTCTACTATGTCCTGAGGCCTTTTCGCATTGGCCTTTCCGGAACGCGTGGAGGACAGCTCCGGACGAGGCATACGCATTGCCCGAGCGGGGCTTGCGCCGCCTCGTGTCCGGAGCTGTCCTCCACGCGTTCCGGATGCAGAGCACTTTAAAGTGCTCTGCATCTGTTCGAACGCGGACGAGCCGCCCCGGCGCCCCTGCTTGTCCAATAGGGGGGCTAGGTGGGCTGCGTCTTGCGCGCTCCCACAATGCCACCCTCAGTTCGACGCTGGACGGCGACGAGGTAAGTCATTCCTCGCGCGCGCGTCCTCCCAGGGCCCTGGGGGAGGGGGGGGAAACATCTTCGCTCTCTGGGTGCCCCGCTGTGGGCACCTAGAGAGCGTAGATGGGCCCGATCCGGGCCGGAGGGTGGTTGGGGGTGGGGGTTTTGGGGACTGGGGGGGGGGTGGGACTCATCTGCGGGCTGCAGGCGCCTAGATCCAGGCGCCTGCAGCCCGTAGATGGGCCCGATGGGGGCCGGAGGGTGGGGGTTTTGGGGACTGGGGTGGGTGGGACTCATCTGCGGGCTGCAGGCGCCTAGATCCAGGCGCCTTCAGCCCGTAGATGGGCCCGATGGGGGCCGGAGGGTGGGGGGTTTTGGGGACTGGGGGGGGGTGGGACTCATCTGCGGGCTGCAGGCGCCTAGATCCAGGCGCCTGCAGCCCATAGATGGCCGCGATGGGGGCGCGGGGCGAGCCCCTGGAGATCAGAGCCAGGGGCTCTGATCTTCAAAGGGGTCCGGCCCCATAGGGGCCTTGCCCCGGGCCCCATGATGGGTGCCCGGGTGCCCGGGCATCTTCGTGCCAGCCCGTAGAGCTGGCACGAAGCACGGGGCGGGTGGCTTGACAGCGCTGCCCGCCCCTTGGGTGCTCTCACCCAATGGGCGGGCAGCGCTGCGGCCGAATCCCCGCCCCTGGCCGGCCTTTGCCGGCCAAGACAGTTCCGGGCGCTTTTACCTTTCACACACAGACGCGCCGGAACGCATTCTGGCGCGTCTGTGTGTGAAAGGTAAAAGCGCCCGGAAGTGTCTTAAGCTGCCCGCCTGCACGCGTTCCGTTTGGAACGCGTTGCAGTGCGGAAATCCCTCTGGACTGACACATTTTCATCTATGGATCATACAAGGCTTGCTCTAATACCTACCATAGCAATATTTCTCCATAGGGTCGAACTACTGCATATTTTTTTATTTTCTCTTTTTCCTCACTTTATAGCTTAACGCTTTAGGGCAGGTTACCATCAGTAAGAGGCAAGCACAAACTTTCTTGTGTGCTTGGTTTGAAACGAACCGAACAGGGACCGGTTCTGTTTAGTTCTGAACACTGTTCTTCAAACAGCAGAATGTTCGGTTTGCAAACGCCTTTGAATACCTCTGAGCCAGGATCGAATGAAGGGTGTTTGCAAGGTCCATCGGACCATCCCTTTGCTTGGTTTGAAATCAAACCCTGGCAGTTTTTTTTGGGGGGGGGGTTGGTGTTTTTTTTTGCCAGGCAGGGGGTTTGGTTCATACTGAAACTGCTTGAACACCCACCAGGCTGCAGCTTCATCCTAAGAGAAGTTTGTTGTGTTGTAGGTAACAGCTGGGAAGGAGGCGCCACTCCTGGGATCTAAAGATGGAAGCTTATTGGTTTCCTTTCTCCTCCACTCCCCCAGCCAAGATGGTTCTGAGCTCCTGTGGGTGGAAATTGAGAGGGAGGGAGGGGAGGGATTGTATTTTGACTGCTGTAGCTGTGGTTGATTTTTAAATTATTATTAATGCATTCTCCTTTTCTTGTCTCATCCTGCAAAGTATAAATGGTAGAGATGTGCCTAATGGTTTTTTTTTTTTTGGCAGTAGATTCGTAACGAATTGAATGTTTAAAAATTCATATTCGTTTAAATAGATCCCCTTCGAATGTGGTAGGATTATATTCCATACAAATGTATTTGTACAAATTTGTACTAATATCTGATACAAATACATATCTGATACATATCCTGTAACATATCTGCTCTGAAAGCGTCAAATGCAACCTGATTCCACTTTTAATCCACTCTCGATCCATATAAAATGCAATCTGTATCCGTTGGAGATGTAACTGGCGCAGCCGCTTTCCCACCTCCCCAGTTTAACGAATTTCGGAACTATTTGTACGAATGTCCAAAACATTCATATTTGTATAAATGTTAATGTACAAATGTCTTAAGATTTGATTCATATATGAATGTCCGAATTTGGACGAATTCATAAAAATAATACATGTTATGAATGTTTGTGCATATCCCTAATAAGGGGGCCATCTTCTCTTGTTAGCTAAGACCCTTTTCCTCACTTTCTGTTTGCTTGACAAGGATATGAGTGACCTGGGGGGAATTCTTCCACTTTGTGGGAAAGGTGCACTAGAGACTAATGTGTACTAGCATTCACACTTAGGAATGCTAGTACACGATAGCCTAGCTTAAACGCAACTGGAGACTCACCTATGTCTGGTTGCGTGTCTGATCCTCCACAGGGTGCTGCCATTTTGGTTGCGGCACCCTGTGCAACTGCATATGCCCCAGCACTGTTGTCACAGTGATGATGGTGTTCTGTGCACACGCAGTTGTGTCAGTGAACATTTGAGGTGCCACCACAGACTTGCGCAGCACCTCCAATGACCCCGCTCACACTGGAAACAGTTCCAATGGTCACCACTGGATGCTTCAGATAAATTTCTGGTTGTGACAGGTAAACATTAGTTTGAGTGTGGAGCACAATTTCATGCACTACTGCTAGTTTATAATTAGTTAATATTTGGCTCAGTCAGGGGGCGTTTGTAGGCTGTAAACAACTCCTGCAAGTGTCCTGTCTCCAGCCAGCAAGGTCCAGAAGCAAACACACACAAACGTGCACAGGCTTGGTAGCAGCAAGAGACTGTACCAAAGTACAGTTCCTTAGGGGCATAAGAGTTAACATGTTGTCTAAGAATTCCAGGGTCAAAAGATACCAGAGAAGCAGAAGGATCAGTCGTTAATCACAAAGCAAGGTCACAGATTCCAAGAGCTACAGATTTATGGTCTTTGTCTGCAACAACTCTGGCCTGAATGTGAGGCTTTAAATAGAGGAAGCAGGGTCATGCCTCTGTTGTTGTAGGTGGCATAATCTTTCTGATTTGCGCAGCTGTGAGTACTCGTGTCTCAACACCTGTGGGGAAGGGCATCGCCCGGCTTCTTGCTCTGACTCTGAGCTGCTGTCATTTTGGACTATAGACTCAGCGTTCTCACTTGCTGCTTGTGTCTGGCATTCCTCATCGTGCCCGGCTGGACAGCCTGCCTCAGCTTGGCTGGGCACTGCAACTGCTCCTTCATCATCGAAGGAAGGGGCACTGACAAGAGGAGGCCTGACAGCATGTGCAGACGTATCTACCCAGATGTTAACTAATTATAAACTAAGAGGCCACATGCAGGCTGGCTGCTAGCATTCCAGCCGTGATCACACACACAGATATCCCTTGTGATCTTAATACCTGTGGACAGGTCTGTATAAGAGAAAGCATTCCTTCAGATATTATGGGGTGTGGGAGCAGGGAAGCCATTTAAAGCTTTTTCTTTTTCTAGGTAAATGCATGGATAAGAGCATTAAATGCATAGCTGTGAAATCGCTACTCATTTGTCATGTACCTAACCAGTGTCAGCCTAAAGGTTAATTTTAAATGAATTCAAGTAGGTCAACAATATACAGTTGAACTTTTAAAGCCATTTAAATCACAGAATCTCACAGAGGGCAGCCAATTGGACAGATTTCTGCTGCAGGAGAGTATTCCTCGGGGTTAAATTCGATGTTAATGTCTTTAAATATATACCTAAAAATATATCCTCTCTTTTTAGAGTGGTTAGACCACTTTTAAAGTGATTAACAGAAACAGCTGACCTCACTAGTTTGTACCTTAATCACCTCTAAAACTATAATTTAATGATCTACGTGAAGAACTGTGTAATAGAAAACTGGTTCAGTTCCAAATTCTATTCCCGCTACAGTTTTTTAAAAATATATCCTTAATATATTTTATGTAATAGAGATTTCTCTACTCTTTACCTTTTCTGCCATAAGGACTTTTTCACTATCATTTGCACAGTATCAGAAAGGGAGCTACGACCTTTCTACCCAGAGACTGACGTGGAGTATGGGAGGTCCCACCCACTGCTGATACACTCCATCTATAAAGGATGGAGCACTATCCAGATTAAGGGACCTTTGCTTTGGATCACAGGTTTGTTCTTGTGGCTAGAGTGTCAGAGTCTTATCTGGTAGTCTCCTGATTTCTGCCCTCTTCCACGAAGCCAGCTGGGTGACCATGAGCTAGTCACAGTCCTTTAGAACACATAAAAATCCTTCTAATCCCTCCCCTAAGTAATGACTGTTTCCAAACCAGATGGTATTCTGCTTCTGTCAGCTTTCCCTTCACTAAAAGCTGGTCCACTGGTGAGCCAATCTGGTCTAGCGGTTAGGGAGCTGGACTCTTATCTGGGAATACCAGGTTCGATTCCACTCTCCCCAATGAAGCCAGCTGGGTGACCTTGGGCTAGTCACAGGTCTCTTCTTAGCTCTCACTGCCCCACCTCACAGAGTATCTGCTGTTGTGGGGAGAAGAACAGAAAAGCTTTGTCAGCCGCTTTGAGTCCCCTTAAATTGTGAATGCTAGTGCACTATTCCTGTCTCCCAGATGGGACAAGAAGTGTAGAAAGGACTCATGTAATAAAACAACAAAAAATCACACACACAAAAAGACAAAAATATGAAAAATATGAAAAATATTACTTTTTCTGTTGTCATATTTTCAAAATTTGTGATTTATTCATTTATTAATTTTACACTCCACCTTTTTTGAAGGAAAAGACGACGACGCTCCAGATAGTTTATAAATAAATTCGTTGATTTTTTGCAAAGATTTGGGGTCAGACTGGATGGTAACATTGGATATCTCTGTAGTTTCCTGTTTTAACTGCAGGGTGTTATTTTCTGTCAAGAAACCTAGAACTTTCTCCTGCTGTTTGCTTTTCTTTCTATAAGGCTGGAGGAAGATGGCAAGATGGCTGGTCAACATTAACACAGTCTCCTAATGAATACATATGACTTCTATCAAAGATACTTGGATTAACTAAACGTCCTCCAAGATTCCCCACGAAATGGAACAGAGGAGAGAGCATAAACTTTGAGGGAGAGGAGCAAAAGGGTGCTTTTATGGCAAAGTTGGCTGGCTTCAGTGACAAGTGAACAGCAGGTGTTGGGAAAGATAATTAAGGTGTGAAATTTACAGTGTTGTGAGCCGTTTTATATGGATAGATAATTGCATTTTTAAAACACCCTCTGATGTGCCACACAGAGCAGAAAAGCGTGTAAAAGCCTCAAACGTGACGTAAAAGTCAAGAGGAAGGTGATGTTAATTAGCTGTTTTGATTTACAAAGTGAAATCCGGGAGCAGACAAAGGGTCGCGTGCCCTGCGCTTCCGCATTTTGCATCTGGCACCGAGAATGACTTTTGCGAAACACCAAGTGTGTCTTCTTGTGGTTTTCTTCTTCATTTGCAAAGAGCTCCAAGCCAATATATCTGGTACTCACTTGCATAAGGGTTGGCTCAGGGAGGCAGCACCCACCATGTGAGCAGCTTGGAAACAAACAAGGATTACCAGCAGGGAAGCTCATGAATATTCATAACATCCATTATTCGGACAAATTTGGATGAATTTGGACATTCATATAGAAGTCGAATGTCCAGACATTCATTTTTCAGTATTTGTATGAATACAAATATTTTGTGTTATTTGTATGAATAATTCGGACTTCTGTATGTGTATAGATACGTATGCATCTATAAGCGGCTGACAAAGCTTTTCTATTCTCCCCACAACAAAACACCCTGTGAGGTAGATGGGGCTCACAGGGTGACCTTGGGCTACTGCCAGAGGAAAGGGTCTGTAGCATGATTACTTCAGTTTTGGCAGCATGGTATGCCCATTGGAGAATACAATTCCTGCTGGTGCCACCTGGAGGTGAGGAGGTCAAATTGCATGCTCCAGAGAAGCACCTCACCTTCCTCTTCTTGCATACCAAACGGGGTACAACAATATTCCTAGTGATACAGTGGGGCCACTGTAGCACGGATTCCAATGCCATGGGTGCAAGATGAATATTTTTAGGGGGAATTGAATTGGAAAGCATATAAGAATGTGAATTTCAAGGAAAGAATTCCTATAGAAACCTTTAAAATGTTCGCAGTACAACACAATTCAAATGTTAGGTACTTGAGCTTTAAAATAATCTGGGGAGGGGGAAATTGAAGAAAATGGGCCTAAGACTGAGTGCATTCAAATTGCAAAGAATGGAAATAGGCTCTCCAATAATCACAACACCCTCCCCCTCCCACCACCAACGTTCAGCTGAAATTAATTCTAGGAGATTGATTTATATGAGAAAGTGAATCTATTTTGCCGCTGAAAGAAAATGAATCTATCTATTCATCCAAATAACACCATGGACGTATATTCCATATGGTAAATAAAGTGGGAATGTGAGACAAGATACCTGCAAATAGTAACTCAAAGGTACGTGTTCAGTTTGCATGGAAGAGTATTGTATCAATGCGGCAAATGTTTTTGAAGGGAGCATGTGAATGGAACAGGAGAAAGACGTGAACACGCAGACATCTTTGCTCAGTGGTGCCCTGGTCTTTTGGGGAAGGAGGTGTGGAGATAAATGCATAAGCCCTGAAAAGCGTAGCATCCTTTTGGGTAAGTGATTCAAAGATTTGTCCAAATGACTCACCAGTGATTACCTTGAGGATATTTTCAGTCCATTGGGGCAGCATCATGTGAAAGCTGGGAGGAAAAAATTCCATTGACATTTTATTTTCCTTCCCGTTCCTCTGTAGTGGAACTGACGAAATGTTCATCAGCCATCATCAAAGGCAAAGAGGCTGTCAAAACAACGAAAAATGAAGCATTACATAAGCAATGTATGTCATAAGACAATCCTCAACTTACACTGTCATGAAGACCTTGCATTTCAAAAGCCAATCAGCCTTCAAAATTTACGTAAAAGATAACCAGCAGCTTATATTGAAGTAAAAGGCCCTTCTCAAGATCGGAATCAGGGTGTCTGGAACAGCCAGGCCGGCTGATTCCAATCATGGAAAAGTGGATCAGTGTTGTCTACAAGACAGTGGTGATCCAGGCTCTCCTGTGCCATGGCCTTGAAGAAGAGTTGGTTTTTATACCCCACTTTTCTCATCACTAAGGGGACTCAAAGTAGCTGACATACCTTCTGTTCTTCTCCCCACAACAGACACCCTGTGAGGTAGGTGGGACTGTGAAAGCTCATAAAGAGAACTGTGACTAGCCCAAGGCCACCCAGCTGGTTTCATGGAGGAGTGCAGAATCAAACCTGGTGAAGTGTTTACAGGCTTTGAAGCCAGGCTCTGATGTGTTTGGATGAGGAACAAAAGTTCCTAATCTCAGAGCCTCTGGGAGCCACTGAAATGTGTCTTCTAGTAGTACAGAACATGGGAGTACAGATCCGAGGCTTTGGGCAATTTCTCACCTTCTGAGAAAGATGGAGGATAGTCCTGGTGTCCACACATTGGGATCCTGAATCTATCCCTAACCTTACCAAGGCTTCTCTAAGTGTTGTCAAGGTACAAATCATCACCATTACAGTGGTGACCACACAATCATGGCAACAGCCAATATACATGCAAGCCACCGTTGCTGTGATAATGAGATGATGCAGCAGTAACCACACTTGCAGTAATCCTCCCAGCAGTTAGAACCGCTCTTCAACCACATGTATTGGGGAAACTCCTGCACTCCCGGAACCGTGTCTGGCTAAGACACGGCTCCAGGCAATGTGAATGGACTGTTCAGGAGTTTCCCCAGTTCCCCCAGCAAAATGCTCTTTGTTACACTGGTAGGCACGTTTAATTAAGTCTACCGGTGATACTGAACAGGGCATCCCTAATGTGGAACATGATCCATCTAATGCAGATGGAGCATTCTGGGGAGAAGGGCTTCACAGATCTGCCTTCATGTGCAGATATATGAGGCCCAGAACTTCACATAAGAACATAAGAGGAGCCCTGCTGGATCAGGCCACAGCCCATCTAGTCCAGCATCCTGTCGCACACAGTGGCCCACCAAATGCCCATTAGCATCTCAAGCAGAGACAAGGACAAACCTATTCTTGCTCTTGAATCCCAGCAAATGGCACTAGAAACATCCTGCTTTCCAGACCCCAGCCTGAAAAATGCACCTAGGCTTTCATTCTAGTAGCCATTGATACATCTGTCATCCATAAATTTGTCTAACCCTACCTTGAAACGATCTAGACTGGGAGCTGTTACCACGTCTTCTGGCAGCACATTCCATAAACTGATGACCCTCTGGGTGAAGAAATACTTCCCCTTGTTGGATCCGACTCTCCTGCTCATCAGCTTCATAGATGCCCCCTGGTTTTAGTGTTGTGCGATAGAGAAAAGAAATGTTATCTATCCACCTTTTCTATACCATGCATAATTTTATATACTTTACCACTTGATCCCTTGTTCCTAAGACCTGGCTCTTTATTAAAGCCTTTGGACATTTATCCACTCAGTGCTTATTTTAATTTTACTTTAGCTTTTAACTAACTATGCTGTTTAATACTGTTTTAACAGGGTATGTATTTAATGTCTTGTTTGTATATGGGTCTTTTATTGTAAGCTGCCTAGAGATCTTCAGATATGGGGTGGGATATAAACATTTTACATACATACATACATACATACATACATACATACATACATACATACATACATACATACATACATACATACATACATACATACATACATACATACATACATACATACATACATACATACATACATACATACATACAAGGTAAGTGCAGAAAGGGCCAAAGACAATCTGCCAAATACCTATTAACAGGAACTGCTCAAGACACGTGTTTTAGTAGAGTTCCCACAAGCATTCAGAATTTTTAAAGGACTACAGGTTAGGTGGTAAAGCGGGCTAAGTTTTAAGGTGTGAAAATGCCCAATGTTAAAGAATTCGTTCAGTAAACAATGTGTGGATGCAACTTGTTTTGTAATCAAAGCTTCATTTCTGATTGCAAGAAGAAGAGTCAGCTTTTCTACCCTGCTTTTTTCACTCATTCAAGGAGACTCAAAGCGGCTAACAAAGCTTTTCTATTCTTCTCCCCACAACAGCAGATACCCCGTGAGGTAGTTGGGGCAGTGAGAGCTAAGAAGAGACCTGTGACTAGCCCAAGGTCCCCAGCTGGCTTCATGGGGGAGGGTAGAATTGAGCTCGGTATTCCCAGATAAGAGTCCGGCTCCCTAACCACTAGACCAAACTGGCTCAAGAATTGTTTGCAGTCAAACGTCTGTTTGTTTTACCTCACTGTGTTATAGCTACACAATATTTATCTGATTCCACAGAAGGGTTGGGGGATTGCTAAGACACCCGGTGTCTACCAGGAGTAAAATGCCACTGGACTATGTAGACCATTGGTAAGAGGTAAGACAGACTGTCAGATGTTATACTACTCTAGATGTTATAGGACTCCAGTGCCTACCAGTCTCAACCAGTATGGGTACTAGTCAGGAACAATGCTGCCTGTATTCTAGCAACATCCAAGGAACACCAGATTAGCTAGTCCACATTTTGTAGGGCCTTTCAGGGAATTGGCTGCTGTATTGATAAGTTACTTACAAAATACAAATGATAGTTTGAGGTGCGTCTCCACGTACCTGTGAAGGTGCCTGAAAACACATTTTTGCCGCATGGCAACAGGGCTGTTTTCTTTGCAGGAACAATCGCTGTCCAAGGTGCTGTTTCACAGGGCACGATTTTCCACCCAGAATGCGTGCACTGGGGATTGAGATTTGTGAAAGATTCCGCTACATTTCAAACTGGAGACGCCAAACTTAAAGAGAACAAGAAGAAATGCACCACAGAAAAAGCAAAACTGACATTTTGCAAAGCTTCTTGATCCTCCTGATAACTTAGAAGATATGGATTTTCATCCACACCCAATAATTATAATTAAGATATTGAAAATAAGATAACATAATTCCACAAGCCTTGAATCATATTAGAAGAAGAAGAATTGGTTTTTCTACCCCGCTTTTCTCATCCATTTAAGGGGACTCAAAGTGGCTGACAAAGCTTTCTATTTTTCCCCCCACAACAGAACACCCTGTGAGGTAGGTGGGGCTGTGAGAGCTCAGAAGAGAGCTGAGACTAGCCCAAGGTCATCCAGCTGGCTTTATGGAAGAGGGCAGAATCAAACTTGGTATTCCCATATAAGAGTCTTGCTCCCTAACCACTAGACCAAACTAGCTAGGACTTTTGATAAGTGAAGAACTGGCCTGAGATGATTTTTTCTTTAACTGATCTCAGCACCTTCATTGAACTGAAAGATAACCAGATTCTTTTTCAAATTATCTTTTCAGCTGGTGTTCTGCCCAGAACTCTTCCCATACAGACTTCAAAACACAAATTAGTAGTGACATTTCACAAATTAGTAGTGACATTTCACAAATTAGTAGTGACATTGCCCGTGCATTACGATCTAGCGGTGAGGCCCTCCTGGTTGTCCCACTGCCTTCAGTAGTGAGGCTGGTGGGCACCCAGGAGAGGGGCTTTTCGGCGATGGCCCCCAGATTATGGAATAGTCTCCCCCTCGAGGTGGGTCATGCCCCTTCCTTATATATATTTAGGAAGGCAGTAAAGACACACCTCTTTGCCCTGGCCTTTGGATGGGTGATTATACTCTCCCCACCCACCCAGTTACAGTCACTATTAATGCAGTGTACTGTTTTAAATTTGTTGAATTTTTTAAAAGTGTTTTTTAATGTGTATCTTGTTTTTAATCTGTTGTTACCCGCCCAGAGACGGGTATGGGGCAGGATAGAAATGTAAACAAACAAATAAATAAAGTGTTCCAATGCATCCGTTCACACGTGCTTTGGAAGGAGATTAAGAGGAAGGTTTAAGCAACCTTATGGATGCATGAATACTTCAGTGTAACCTCCCTCTCTATTGCATGAAACAATACCGCTTGAACTACAGCACACAGGTTCACATGGAACTGAAAATATTAACACAAAAAATTGCCAGAAAATTGGTAAAGAAAATAGACAGATACCATGGCCAGAAGACTTCACCAGCAAAGAGTTTGAGCTCGTGGCTAGAGTGTCAGACTCTTATCTGGAGATCCCTCAGTTCGATTCTGCACTCCTCCAAGAAACCATCTGGGTGGCCCTGGACTAGTCACAGCTCTCACAGCCCCATCTACCTCACAGGATGTATGTTGTGGGGAGAAGAACAGAAGGTTTGTCAGACTCCTTCAGTCCCCTTAAGGTGAGAGAAGCAGGGTATAAAAGTCAACTCTTCTTTTTCTAAGTAAAGCAGTTTTATTGAGCCAAAGGTTTTATTTTATAGAAATCCTTATCAAAGAAACCACTTAAAACACCTGACAAATGTTTAAGATTGCACATCTGTTCGGAATTCTACATTTTGTGTTTCCAAGCTATTAAAAGGTTATCCTCCCTGTGTCAATTAGTTAATTATCGACAGATACAAACTAATAACTTTTAACATTTAACTTTTTGTTAAATGGTATCGTCTGTTGTAATGTTTTTAAAGCACTAGAATGAAGTGTGTATTTTTAACCTTGTTAGCCGCTCAGAGTCCACCAAGGTGGAGATGGTGCGGGATAAAAGTTAAATAAATAAATAAATAAATAAATAAATAATACAAGAGTGTGAACCCAATCCACAAATTCCCACTTAACCAGCTGAGAGAGGTCTCTCTCATTTACACTACCATAGCAATATAGACTACTGTTTTAATGTATTGGATTTTAAATGCTGTTACCCGCCCTGAGACCTTTGGGTACAGGGCAGGATTGAAATATAAATAATAAATTAAAAACTCTAAAAAAGGACATATTGCTAAAAATTGGAAATCGATAGAAACATTAACTCTCCAGTCCTGGTATAATAAGATTACTGAACTTGCTATAAATTGCTTATTACTTTTCAATATAATAAATACCTAGGAAGGAAGGAAAGTTATGCATATTTAGAGGTATGGAAGCCTTTATTTGATTTTTTGCAGTCCAATACAGATGGACACTCCGTATCAGAGGCAACCATAAAATTCTTGCTGGACTAAATGTAAATAATGAGAATTTTTGGTCAAATATTATCTCTATCCTAAGACAATAACTATACATATAGATTCACAAATATGCATAGATTAACATAGTATATATACAACCTAAGTTTGAAATGTTTTAAACTTTAAGAATCTAAAGATTTAATGTTATTGGTTATTTATTCTTGTATATGGAAATAAGTGATATATATGTTGTTATTATTTGTTTGACAAATTTTTTTAAAAAGGACATCTTTCCATTTCTTATTCTATATCTTAACCAACATCTGAGACTAAGACAGAAGGACATTATTACATTTGGAAAGCGTGCCAAGAAAAAGCTAAAATAACATCTCAAGGGACATTGTAATCTTCACAACACCTCCATACAAATGATAACCTTGTGCAATTGACAGTGAGTTGTCAAAACTGGAAGTGTGCAATGGATCAGAAAATATTTGCATTCTGAGCTGCTTAAAATCAAATGACTATTATGCAAATATATACCACTATCATATGAGAAATCACCTTGAAAGAAATATGCTACACAGCAGCATTAATGACTGTCCACTACTGTATATAGAGTTGCCTAGCAATATTGAGTCACTGTGGAAGAGTAATAACCCACTGTGTTGACTGAACAGGGGGAAATCATCTAATTAAATTGTTAATTAGTATCCAAAGATTAAAGAGTCTGGCCTGATGAGCAACAGTTCATCTTCCCTGGAGTTGTGAGCTAATGTACAAAGGGAAATAACAAGCAATCATGGCAGTTAATTTCAGAAATTACATCTTGTCCTACAAACAGAAAGCCAAAGTAAAGGCACTGGAAAACTTATTTTAAAAGTGCATAGCATGCTGAAAATTGTGTCCAAATTCAAGGAGAGAGACAGCCACACTAATATTTATTTCATGAAGGGCACATATTAATTTAGTAAATAAGATGTGCCACTTATTCCATTTTGTGACATCCTGATTTAGGGCTTTTTCGGTACTTGGCCCACTGGAGAGGCTGGAGGATGCTAAAGCATCCACACCATGTGGAGTGACTTCTGTTCCAGAAGTGGTGCCACACATACTGGATCATCCCCTGGCCTGGATAGCCATGGAGCAGTAAAAAGTGTTCCACAGCTATACTAAGGCCCTGTCCCCATGCAATTGAAAGTCTGCTGGAACTCTTCTTTTGCCTCTGAGCGGCCCCATTCCAGGCTTTACAAGGCGCTTAGGGAGCTTAGGAAAGTCAGACACCCGCGATAAAATACGTGCACTTTAAAGAAGAGTTCCAGCACTCTTTCGGCGATTCGCGGGTTTTGCTCGCTATATCTGCCTTGAGGACGCTCCGTGGCAAAAGGGGCGGGGATTGCTTTCCTGCACACACAGCCAAAAAGCATTCACACATCTGAGAAATGCAGCAGGTTCCCTTCCTTTCCTTTGTAAAAAGAGTCAGAATTGCTCAGAATTGCAACATTGTTATCAGTGATCTGTGAAAGCCTTAAAAGAGAATGAGCGAAGGATCACGCTGCTGATGCCTGCAGCCGCTGACTTTCCTGGGGCAGAAAGCCTTTTCTAACAGAGAACTGAGGGAAAGTAAGTGCTGAAAGTGAATGAATGAGCGATCATCTGCCTTTGCTAGGGGCGGGAAGCCGTTTCAGGAGACGGAGATCTGCCTATTTTTCCTTTTAACAAGAGAGGGGGCGGGGGGGGGAAGATGCGGGGAAAGGAAACAGGCTTCCTTGGGGACGGAAAGTCCGTTTAGATCGCGGCTACCATGGGGGCGCTTATTCCGGAAGTGGAGGGGACTTTTAAAGTCAGCTATAACAGAGTGACAGCAGAGGAAGCCGAGAGGGGCTAATAAGTCTTTTGGGGATTGGGCCTAACATCATCTGGGACACAGTAGAATGCTCTGGCAACGACCCTACAGATCTCTTCCAGAAGAAGGGTGTGCAGGGTAGAGTAGCTGCAGCTGTGCATCACATCACCTGGTTGTCATGGCCATGGCTGGTGGGAACAACCATTGCTGCAGTGAGGTGACTGCCTCTGGTACGGCAGCTATCGTACTTAACATAAGAGGAGCCCTGCTAGATCAGGTCGCAGCCCATCTAGCCCAACATCCTGTTGCACACAGTCACCCACCAGTTGCCCATGGACATCTCAAGCAGAGACCAGGGCAAATCCTCTTTGCCAATGGTACTGCTAGGCACATGCACTAGTGCTGTCACTGGGGCAACCATGATGCACCATGCATGCATGCACAGCATGTCACATGCCCCTTCAGCAACCAGAAGAGGTGTGGATGGGCCAGCCCAGGACCTTACCAACTCCAGCTCCAACTCAGGTAAAGGTACGTTCATGCGTGGAGCAGGGTCAACCTGCACCACACCTAGTCATTGTGGGAGGAGCTTCTGGATGGAAGGAGCCATTTCTGGTTAGGAAATGGCTCCTTCATGGGCAGACGCTCCATCTTGGAGACTCCTTCACGGTGGCCAGAGGGCTAAGTAGCCAAAAGGCCTAATGTCTTTTTAGCTCCCTTGCTCTTGCTTTAAATTTATAGCAGGTAGGTTATAAGTGGAAAAGGGTGGCACTCAACCACTGTAATACTACTGGGAAAAGTTATTGCAGCTGTTACAGCTGTTGATGTTTCGGCAGTTCATTTAAACTGTGTTTTCCATTGGTTTTATTGAAAACCTTGAGTATTAGGCCAGATGGAAATCAAGGAAGGAAGGAAGGAAGGAAGGAAGGAAGGAAGGAAGGAAGGAAGGAAGGAAGGAAGGAAGGAAGGAAGGAAGGAAGGAAGCCATTTTAGCATTTTTTAACAACTGAAGTACACACTTCCTCCCACAAAATCTGCCCTTGGCTCTATTCACCTTTGTAAAGCATTGTGAGGGTGCCCTGTCTCTGCTGTCAGCTTATTTTTGTAGGTTTATTTTGTCACAGGTGGTGGAGAGGAAAGAAAGCAATACTTGAGATAGTGCTGTCCTCTCAGGTGCCTCCTTAACTTTGGCAAACAGCAAATCACCTCCTCAAACGAGCTCTCTGGTTCCTAGAAACTCCATTTACATATATAGCATTTTACTTTGGGAGGCTATGGCTAATGAGGAATTAGTTCCATGCCTCAATACTAATAAAGTTTATATTTTGTCATGGGGAATTAAAATGCACCCCTGAAAGCTCCAAAGGCCTTGGCCCACACAGGCCCAAGGAAGGTTGCTACTCCTGGAGCAGGGTAGCCTACCCTGCCCCAAGATAATGGCCATCAGTGCAAATATGTCAAAACTGTGACATCATCATCTTGCAACAGCTTTTGAACGTACATGCCGGTATTCATAGATTCTTTGTTTTTAGCTTCCCTTTCTCCCTAAATATAGCAGCAGGCAAGAAATTACCATACTTTATAATTAACCAGACCTTCCTTCAAGATTTTCTGAACAGCTGATTTTAAGGCGGGAAGTCTGCCTACCGATTTGCTTTCTAAACTACCCAAGCAGCAAATACCATAAAGCAAAGCTTGCTAATATGAAGGCTTCTGAGCTCCTCGCAACACTCCAGAAAGCATCTGAGCTCCCACCAGCACCAACATCAGTGCCAACTCCAGCGCCAGAAACAACACCAGCACCAGCACCAAGACCAGTACCAGTACCAGTACCAGCATCAGCACCAGCACCAGCACCAGCACCATTGTTTATTGTTTCTAGAAAAGAGGCCATAAGAGGAGGTGATGCTCTCATGAATTCCTAGGGGCTGTTTAGCCCAAAGAGGTTGTTTGTTACACTTGTATCCCACCCCTCACTGGGAGGTCCCAGAATGGGTTGCAACATATATCCAGCATGCCGATAGCAGGTTCCTATTCCAGGATATAATCTGGAATAAGTCCTAGTGCAGAAAGGGCCTCGGTTTGCACTCCGACACATTATCCTGTTTAGACGTAAGCCGACTGCGTTTACTCCCTCAGCTTTATGAGGTAAGGCCTCCTTTTTTATTTCGAGCCATTCTAGAGTCTTGTCTCTCCCATTTTAAACCTCTCATAATTCCCTCAATTGTAGGAAATATGTCAAGATAAAGTGCTAAAGTACCTCTCTTTGATCTCTCCTTTTTTAAAAAAAGTAGTGAGTCATGACTTCATGCAAATTGTTCAAGACTCGTTCAAAGAGAAACACTTTATGTTCTCAGGTCATCATGTTTGCCTCATGGTGTTTTTGCTGACTAAGACTCACCTTTTGAGGTGGGAATAATGAACTTCTCTCTTAGGGTTATAGTGACATCTTCTTTGTAATCTCTCCCAACTCCTCTGTCTCTGGATTGCATTTATCTCCTACCGTATGGACTGAAATGTTTTTCAATCTGCTTTTCCAATGCTGGCACAACTAAAGTTCCTGTTAGCACTAAAAGTTCTGGATTTCTTCAGTATCTGGTTGCATTCGCAAGCAGTTAAACAAATAGAGGCTAGGTTATATTCAAACGCAGTGAAAAAAAGCATCCTTGAAGTGGATTAGGGCTCTGCTAAAGCTAAGTTTTAATTCACTTTTGATCCAGTTTGGTCTAGTGGTTAGGGAGCCAGATTCTTATCTGGGAATACCGGGTTCGATTCCGCCTTACCCCATGAAGTCAGCTGGGTGACCTTGGGCTAGTCACAGCTCTCTTCTGAGCTCTCACAGCCCCATCAACCTCACAGGGTGTGTGTTGTGGGGAGAACAGAAGCTTTGAGTCCCCTTAAATGGTTGAGAAAAGTGGGGTAGAAAAGCCAACTCTTCTTCTTCTTCTTCTTTAAGGGATAATATATCAACAGCAAAAGATATATGGAACATGGATTTTCAGTTAAGTAGGGAGGAGGTGGTAGGTAAAGTTGAAGAAGGCTGCGTTCCAGATTGTGTCCAAAGCCTCATAGCTTTCTTCAGCCCGCAGCAGTGGCGCAGCATTAATCAATTCAAAGTGCAGAAAAGGGCAACCAGAATGATTAAGGGTCTGGAACACCTCCCTTACGAAACCAGGCTGCAACGTCTAGGCCTCTTCAGTCTGGAGAGATGGTGCGTAAGAGCGAACCTGACTGAAGTATATAAAATCATGCATGGTATACAAAAGGTCGATAGAGAACATTTCTTTTCTCTATCATACAACACTAGAACCAGGGGGGCGCTCTATGAAGTTGATGGGTAGGAGAGTCGGATCCGACAAGGCGAAGTATTTCTTCACTGAGACGGTCATCGGTTTATGGAATTTGCTGCCTGAAGAGGTGGCAACAGCAGCCAGCCCAGATAGCTTTAAAAAAGGGGTAGACAAAATCATGAATGACAAATGTATCAAAGGCTACTGAATGGGCACCTAGGTACATCTTCCAGGCTGGGGAGACACCCATAATAAGCAATTGGTTGCCCACTGTGTGGGACAGGATGCTGGACTAGATGGGCTGTGGCCTGATCCAGCAGGGCTTCTCTTATGTTCTTATGTTCTTATCAAAGTAAAAAGCACCAACTGGACTATCAGGAGGCCTGGAAATGACTGTGCCATCCCTGCACAGTTTCCGACCATCCCATCTATCAAGTTGGAAGCAGCAACAGCAGGACGGCGCAGTTTTGGGCAAGTCTGGAAGCACCCCCTTATTAATATTAAATGGAAGGAAATGAATTTGAAGATATTACATTGATGGTATGGGACCCCTGCCCAGCTCTCCCACCTAAGGCCACAATGATGGTGGATGACATGTCCATGCTCCCCCGCTTACTTATTTATTTATTATTTGTATTTCTGTCCCACCCTGGACCCAAAGGTCTCAGGGTGGGTAACAACATTTAAAATCAAATATATTAAAATGAAAAGAGCATTTATTAAAAGAACAATTTCTGCAAGTGGGAAGGGAAAGTGTGGTCCCATTTAACTGAAGACCAGGGCACAGCGGTGTGTCTTCACCGCCTTTCCAAACATATACAGTGAAGGAGTCTGACGCACCTCAAGGGGGAGACTGTTCCATAGCCTGGGGGCCATCACTGAGAAGACCCTCTCCCAGTGCTCACCACCCTTACTGCTGTGGGTGGTGGGACAACCAGGAGGGCCTCCCCTCCAGATCTTAAGGCATGGGCAGGTCAATATGGGAGAAAACGTTCCTTTAGATATTTGGGGCCCAAGTCATTTAGGGCCTTATAAGTTAAAGTTAACACCTTGAATTGGGCTATGTAGGAAATCGGCAGCCAATGCAACTCTTTTAAGACTGGCATGATGCGCATCCAGCTGGCTTTCCCAGTCAGCAACCTAGCAGCAGCATTCTACACTAGCTGCAGCTTCTGAACCATCTTTGAGGGCAGCCCCATGTAGAGTGCATTACGGTAGTCCAATCTAGAGGTTCCAGATCATGGATAACTGTGGTCAAGTCATCTCTGTCCAAAAAAGGCTTTAACTGGTGCACCAGCTGTAGCTGGGAATAGGCACTCCTGGCCACAGCCTCCACCCGAGCTTCAAGCGTCAGTGCAGAGTCAAAGAGTACCCCCAACTTTTGCACCTCTCCCTCCCAGGACAGTGCAACCACATCAAGGACAGGGTGCCTCCCAACTACACGGACCTGAGAACCTGTGACACACAACACTTCTGTCTCGTCTGGATCCAGTTTCAATGTATTGCTTCCCATCCAGCCCATTACCACCTCCAGGCTCCTGTCAAGCACTTCAACCACCTCTCCTGATTCAGATGGCACAGAGAGACAGAGCTGGGTATCATCTGCGTATTGATGACACCTCACTTCAAAACTCCTGATGACCTCTCCCAGCGGCTTCATGTAGAATTCCTCAAAAGTAGGATTTCTTCTCCAAAAGCGGCTGCCTGAATTCATTGTGCCTTGCTGTGGGAACTCTGCATAAAGTTCTAATGCTGTACTGCAGACATATCTTTGCCAAGATAAGGAGAAGATATGGATCAGATGTTGCCATGACCATTGCCACAGCAGTCTGGCCTGCCTGGGTCAGGTCATCTGTGCTTTAAGTAGTCCAGTTGGGGTGTATACCAGCACTTGAAGTGCAAATGCACCCCTCCACACCTGATTTTAACCTCAATGGGATGGTTAAGCGCAAACAGAACCTGAGACTCTGCATGGAGCAATTTGGTATTGATAGATTCAAGACTAATAGTCAAAACGATTGTTTGAAAATGTGTTAACCTGCCCGTTCCAGGAACTTTAGCTATATTGGTCCTGCAAACTATGAAACTTTCTAAATGGAATCCTTCCAAATCTGGGCAAAAGGAATGATCAAATATGCTACATATAATACAGTAATGTCTGCTTTTTTAAGAATTTGGCAACCTACTGTTTAACAGCTTGTCCTGCCAACAGAATGTCAGCTGAAAATGGATATACTTTAGTACAAAAGTGTAAATACATTGACTCTTTGTGATATAAATTGGGGGACAAAATTGTGCCACCTGATATAATGGGTCTGGATCGCAGACTCAAACATTTATTTTAGGTGTGCCAAGTCCTGAGGAATTTTTCAGATATCCATTTCTCTTTTTTAAAAATGAGATTATGATGAATCAGCTCTCCCTTGGCCTCTTAAGATCTTGAAATTTTTCCCAGTTCTGGTCACAGAAGCATTTTTGGGATGCAGAGTTTGGCTATAAATCTGATTTTTTTTCCTGCTGTAACTATTAATATAATGTATCTGTAGTCTTCCAAAGCTGGGGGAGGTTTAATGGCATTAATATCCATTAATTTTTATATGCTTCTAATGAACATGAGATATATGGAGACAGATGTCTACCCATCCAGCCCAGGAGAATTTGTAGATTCTCTATCTCTCCTGCTCTTCCATGAGCCATGCATTGGAGGGTACCCTGGTGAGAAAATGGCACTGGACCCTGCTCCAATGGGAGACCACTTTGAAATAGACTCTCACTCTTTCCCCAGTAGTAGAGCAACCTATTGGACCCTATATTTCCTTTGGGCCCTGGTCACACTAGTAGTTTAGGATGTCCTCAGATTGTCTTCAGGTCACGTTACTCACATTGTTATTATTCAATTTGTTTTCCAAATCGGCCTACCCCCGTTAGATCGTTTTAACTACAGTCCTCATTTTCAGAGGACTCAGCCTGTCCTGGCATGCCAGGATGTCTTCGCTTCCTCAGTGTGAGTGGGTGGGATGGGCTAAAGGAGGCTGAACTGTGCTGTGGTGGATGTTGTCTAGTCTTTCCTTTCAGCCAATGTGCATGCATGTTTGTGAGGCACCTCCTATTCTCTCCTCAGTTTATGTTTATGATTCCTCTATCTAGCATTTTTCCACAAATGTATTATTATTATTATTTTTAAAAATTAATTACACAGAGAAGAAAGGAGCATAAAAAAGGAAAGGGGGCATGGAGATGGGGCAGCAGGCTTTAAAAAGAACCACAAAGACACCCTCTCACTTCCTCCTGAGTGGCACAACGGCATCCAATAAAAAAGGAGATCGATTTGACACAGGAAAAGGGGTGGAGAGCCAAGAGTTCCATGGAGGATGCTCAGATCGATTGCAGAGAAAGTTGTGACCGATGCAGCCGAAAGCAGGGACGGTTTGAGGACATATAACAATCTAGAAGAAGAAGAGGAAGAGGAAGGAATAATAATAATAATAATAATAATAATTTTATTATTATTATTATGAAGGAAGGAAGGAAGGAAGGAAGGAAGGAAGGAAGGAAGGAAGGAAGGAAGGAAGGAAGGAAGGAAGGAAGGAAGGAAGGAAGGAAGGAAGGAAGGAAGAAAGAAAGAAAGAAAGAAAGAAAGAAAGAAAGAAAGAAAGAAAGAAAGAAAGAAAGAAAGAAAGAAAGAAAGAAAGAAAGAAAGAAAGAAAGAAAGAAAGAAAGAAAGAAGAGTTGGCTTTTCTACCCTGCTTTTCTCACCCATTTAAGGGGACTCAAAGCGGCTGACAGATCTTTTTGTTCTTCTCCCCACACCAGACACCCTGTGAGGTTGGTGGGGCTGTGAGAGCTTGGAAAGAGAGCTGTGACTAGCCCAAGGTTACCCAGCTGGCTTCATGGAGGAGAGCGGAATCAAACCTGGTATTTCCAGATAAGAGTCTAGCTCCCTAACCACTAGACCAAACTGGGTCACTGGAAGGCCCATTTCAGTGGTGTGTAAACTTCCAGTGCCATTTCCAATGGTGCTTCCTGATGTGCCACCAGAATACATCTCCTGTGGCATTCTGGCCTAGGAGAGTGTACTGTCTCCATATGCTTCATACTCAGAAATATGGACTCTGGTCTGCTTATGGACTGCCTATGCAGATGAAGGAGGTTAAGGAGGACTCCTCTATTCCACAACAGACATGGATGCCTGGGATTTGGATCAGAATACACTCCAATCCAAGCCCCATTGCAGAAGGGGTGTATCTTTTCCATGATGGTACAGTCCAGATGAAAACTGAACAGTCAATATATACAAATTGAGTTTTGAGTTGATTGTGCATATGTTGATTCAACTGTAATTTGAAAAAAAACACAAAACAAAACTACTGACCTCTGCACAGATCTCAATATAACCTACGCATTTTGAATGCACATAGTTTTGGCACTTAATCTGTTGGGATTTCACTTTGGCAGGCTGTCATGAGAGTAGGAGGGAGGAAACGAAATGGAAAACATCAAAATGCTGTGTTGAAGTAAGCTACAGTTTTTAAAAAGGAGTAAGGAATAATGGGCTAATTATTAGAATATCATCCTGGCATGTGCTGTGTCCAGGGTAAGTATAGAGTTGCTATCGCGGGAGCATGATTCTTCTCCCATATTAACCTGCACATGCCTTAAGTTCTGGAGGGGAGGCCCTCCTGAGGCCTATTCACACTACAGCCCATAGTGCATGATTAGGGAACTTCTGGGGAAGATCATCCATACCTTGAGGAGACTGTCACATCCTCCAGGTGCCTCCTGCCTTCTGAGATGTTCCCTAATCATGCACTAGATGTGGAGCACGAAATCTTGCTTCAGATCTTTACCAGCCACAAGCAAAAGCTTACCCGGCACATCCAGGCAGCGGCCATTCACATCTCTTCTGGTGCTCCGGGGTCATCTGAGGCTGCATGTGTGCAGAGCATCATCATCATCACAATGCATGCACAGTCACAGAGGTCGTGGCAACCAAAATGGTGGTGCCCAGAAAAGGACTGACCCCAGGATCGGTCAAAGGTGAGTGACTGATTGTGTGCTGCTTAGTCTGTCAGTGACTAGTCAACATTCTGCAGGCATCACAGAAGTTCAAGTGCAAATCTGGTCTCAGAAGGTCCTTGTCAAAAGGGGAACATTATTTGATCACTTCCCAGTGATATCACTTAGATCCTTCTGGGGTGATTCTGCTGCGAGTACAACCATTCACTGAATGTCATCTTGCAGTGTCCCACAGCAGGACCTTTTCTGTGGTGGGCCCACACTATGGAATGCTGTTCCCTCAGAAGTTCATGTGGCACCTGCCATTATAACTTTAGGCACCTGTTGAAAACATATCTGTTTACCCAGGAATTCCCAGTGATACCTCTATCCAATCCCTAATCATGTTTTTGCATACAATTGTTGTAATTGCTTTTTGTCTGTTTTTGAATTTTTACAAAGTGCTTTCACATTTTTTAATGCCAAAAAGTAGTGCAAAACTGTTTTAAGGAAATAAATAACAACTATTGTAATCACACGTATTCCATCCTGTCCAGTGAATCAAAGTTTCAAGTGACTGATTCATTGAATCATTTGTTTAAGAAACAAGATGAACGGCTAACATGCTTTTATTCATAATACAGTATTTCAGTGTGTGTTTGGGGTATTTTATCATAGTTTAGTTTTATGTCACTTTCTTTACATAACATTTGTTAGCAAAGCTATGTGTTTTCCACTCTGCAAGTAACAAATAATGTTTCGATTCATTAACACAGTTAATTTGGGTATTTTGTATTTATGTTATTTTAAAAGATAACATTTAACATTCCAAGTTACCTGTTGAAAAAATAAGTCTGAAGAAGAATAATTGGCTTTTCTACCCCACTTTTCTCACCCATTTAAGGGGACTCAAAGCAGCTGACAAACCTTCTGTTCTTCTCCCCACAACAAAACCCTGTGGTAGGTGGGGCTGTGAGAGCTCAGAAGAGAGCTGGGTTGATTCATATTGAATCAAATGCAAGAAAAGTCCGTATTCGGGTGTTTTTCCACTGTCACTAAAAGTACCCATTAAGTACCCATTAATGAGTACGAAATGGCATTTTTGTACCCATTAATGGGTACTTAATGGGTACTTCTAGTGACAGTGGAAAAACGCCATTCATTTGAATAGGTCACCTTTGAATGTGATAGGATTCAAATTTGATACAAATCGCATATGAATACCCAACGTATCCTATACAAATCCCATATGAATCCCATACATATCCAATATCTAAACCCTACATATCCACTCTGAACGCATCAAATCTGCCCTGAATCCACTTTGAATCCACTCTGGATTTGTTGCAGATGTGACTGGTGCAGCCACTTTCCCACCTCCCCAGGTTCATGAATGTAATGAAGCTTCATACGAATGTTCTAAAGCATTTGAATTGAAACCTCAACCTTTGAATGTGCCAACATTCGATTCAAATTCAAATGTCCAAATTTGGATGAATTTAAAATGTTATGAATATTTGTGCACATCCCCGGTTTGGATTATTTTATTCTATGTTTCAATTATGTATAACCACAATTAATTGTTCCCTTTCCTGTTCTGCTTAAATGTACATTTGCCTCGGATCTTAGACTTTCATTTCCTTCTTATATTTCACATATTTCTTTTAATTGTTTGTTCCTCGGTGATCTTTTCCATATTCAGCCACGTTTATCCCAGTATTTTATTCTTTATTCCTTCTCGGTCCCTTATGAATATCGTTTTTCACCAAATAAAAGTTCAACTTTAAATATTCTATCACAAATACGTTCCATCTTTGTATTGTGCATTTACTAGTGTATTTCCATCCTATGCTGACAGTAATACCTAATTCATTTGCTTAATGACATAAAAAAATTGTGTTATCTTCCTCTTAATATACCCATCACTGCCATACTTTTATCCCAGCCAATAATATATCCAGTTATTTTTCCTATTTCCTTCATTATTAATTCTCCATATTCTTTGACTCCTTCACATTCGCATATTAAATACATGAAAGTAGCCCTTTCTGAACAACCATGCCAACATCCTGAATTATCACTCTAATATTTGCCAATTTGCTGAGTGTTCAATCCCATTTATTTGATATTTTCATTATTCTTTAACTCTTTTATTCTTATCTGTCACACATTGCTTTATTGTCTCTTTGACTTCTGTTTCTATTTATCTGTGATTCATTCCTCCACGTTTTTAACAATTTCTCTATCTTTTTTTTAAATTCCATTAGCCTTCTATATATTTCCCACTGACCCCTTTTGCTCAGTATTTTTTAAATGAATTTTCAGAGCGTTAACATGCTTCCTTTATATTTTCTTGATTGCAAAGGCTATATATCCACTTCTACTGTCTCCTCTAGCTTTTGTCTGGTCATCATTTTTTCCTGTTCCATCTAACATAACTTCTAACTTTATGTAGCTTTTTTGTTTCATTTTTAAAACATTGATTTCATTTATGATCTCTTCCTTGCTATTCAGATATGTTATTGGGCTCACCTTTGAGTTTTTGTTTACTAACTTTTCTGCCACTTCCACCACAGCCCTAACATTGTTTTTATTGATCCATAGATTTTCATTCTAAATTCCCAGCCTCAGAGCTGTAGTGTTGCTCTGCTGCTACAGCAAATGTTAAAACACAGAGTAAGGAGCTTCTAATGTCCAGGCAATGTGTAATAGTTCTGGGCGTACGTCCCACCCTGTCATGAAATAGCAGGGATAAGTGCAGGAATGGTCAGTCATTTCACACTTAGGACCTGTTTGCACTATCCTTAGGCCTATTCACATGAGGGCCTCTTGAACACGAGTAGAACACCCTGGGATGGAACTTTTGCTCTGCTGGGCCAGCGGTTTCATTCGGAACCACCCCAGCCCATCCTGGGGCGCCCACTCATGTTCTGGGTGAGGAGCATGAAATTGCAACAAGTGGACCCTCTGTGCACAGGTGCAAATGCTTGTAAATATTATGCTTTTTTGCACTAAAGTGAAGACCGAACGGGCTGAAGCCACTTTCCCATCTGCACTGGCAGGCAAAGGACACATTCCAAACGTGTCCTTTCCCTGCCTACGTGAAAACGGGGAACTGTACTCAACCTGTTCGAGCCGAAGACCCTCCCCTAGCCTCCCCACCCCTGGCTGCAAGGCAGCCTATCGGGTGAGGCCAGGGGAGGGGCCCAGCTGTCACAGAGGGAGAGTGTGCGAACGCTCTCCCTCTGGAACAGCTGGGGACACACTGAACGCGCGGAGACACTCTCAGAGCAGTTTTTCTGCTCTGAAAACGGAACGCGTGGAGAGCGTGTTGGTACGCTTGGGGCGGTCTGGAACGGATCCTGCCGCCCCTGAGGTGCAAATGCAGCGTCCCTGTATGCTCTCCACACGTTCGAAACCCCCTTGTCCAAAAAGGTCTATGGTCTGGCCTGGGAACAATCAAGACAGGAAGGGCAGCCAGGTCACAACACAGATTCTCCTCCCCCCCCCCCAAAAAATTGTTTCAGCTGGGCAGGTGGAGTTGAGACCTTAGAGCGTATGATTCTATGGAAGCTTCTACATGGTCATCTCAGAATCACCGTCCAGGGGACCAGAACTCGAGAACTCAGAGAAAAGACACAGAGGAGCTCACAGCAGGTTCTTCCATCTAATTGTGACCATCTGTACCTCTGCTGTACCAAGGATGCTGGCAGCTCTGCTGACTTCCTAACGTGCTTGTGGAGAGAGTCAGCATCATCATAGTGACATCGCTGACATACACACAGTTACGGAGGGTGCTACACTCAAGATGGTGGTGCCCAGGGTTGTTAGTGACCAGCGCTCACAAGTTAGGTGACTGCACTCCTTTCCCATCCACAGGGGCATTTTTGTACGGACATAGTTTCCGGCAGTAGAAGTCTTCAGCCTGTGAAAGGCATCGGCATCGGCCTGTCACTTTGGGTAACACATCACCTTCCCCCTTAGGCCAGAGACAAGATGGCTTCCTAGCTGTAGAAGAACAAGGCCCTGGTCTCCCAGAGATAATGGATTTTTAATATGTCGTCTGGGGCCTGTTCACACTTGACTGCTTTGGAATGTTTCTCAGGCTAGGACGTCTGTTGTCTGCATGCTAATGTAAACTCTGACAGGCCTCACCTGAGGCCTATTTTGGCCTGCCCTGGCATGTGGTGAGCAGGTCCCTATTCTGGGATATATTCTAGAATAAAGCCAAGTGCAAACAGGGCCCTGCTCTCTCTCCTCCTATGCCCATTGCTGACTGCAGACTTCATTCTCCATGGCTTTCAGCTGGAAGCAATGTTTCATCCACTTATCCTATTCATTCCCAAACCATGCCCTGCTAATAAATAGGCATTTCTTCATTTCCTTCCTTGTCTTCAAATTACTTGCTTATTTCTCTGTGTTGAGTATCAGGGGTTTCTAAGGTACCCAGCACGAACATTCAACTTGGAGAAATTATTCCACCAAAGTGAGAGCAACTGAGTATTGCATAGCAGTGACTCACTCCAATTTGATTGTGCCACGTTTCCAACCGATAATGAATTATCTAGCTAGGCTTTTACAGACAATTCTTTGCCCATCTACGCAACTGACGAGAAGCAAAGTTTTCTTTGTGATTTATTCAGAATGGACTAAAGCATTCCAATTATACTCTGGCATTTTAAAATTGGAGTTGCATGCTTTTAATACAGTGTATAACACAGTATAATGCTTTTAATACACAGTTGCATGCTTTTAGTATAGTGTATAACACAGGATACATGCTTTTAATGCACAGTTGCATGCTTTTAATACAGCGTATAACACGGTTTGAATAACATTGGGCATTTTCACACTTCCCTTCCCATCTTGTGGATGGGAAAGGAGCCCAGTCATCAAACACTGACTAATGCTCGCACTTGCGAGTGCAAAAGCCTTTTCACACAAGGGGTGGAGGAACATGTGTAGGATACCCTGGGGTGGAGCATTCATTCTGCTAGGCTGGCGGTTCCATTCAGAACCGCCCCATCCCATGCCAGGATGCCCACTCCCGCTCTGGGTGTACAGCACGAAATCATGCTCAACACCTGGCCCAGGGTGTTCATGATCGTCCCCGGCCATCCTCCAGCTGCTCAGGAGGGAGTGCATTCAATACGCTCCCTCCCTGACACTGTGGGCCCCGCCTCCAGCTGCCTCCATTGGGCAGGCCTGTCCGGTTCCTTCCCCAGTTGCTGTGGGTCCTAGGGGACCAGATCGGGTCACCTACAGACTGCAGGAACCCCCCGCCCTAGGCACTCACCCTCCTGGACACAGGCCTATGTGGAGATGTGCGCGCACATGAGGCACTTACCTCATCAGTGCTGGTTCCAACCTGGCAAGCATGGCCTGCAGCATTGTTTACCTGCGCACCCTGCAGGATCTGATTGGCTAGCAAGTCATTAAAGGCCTCTAGGCACTAATTGCATGATTGATCACTCACCTGGATTGATCCTGGGACCGGTCCTCTTCTGGGCGCCGCCATCTTGAGTGTGGCGCCCTCTGTGACTGTGCATGCATCAGCGCCATCACTATTACCAGAGCTGCCAGGATGCTTGCACAGCATCTCCACTGATCTCTCCGTCCAGCAGAGATGTGAATGGTCACTGCTGGGCACTTCCGGTCAATCTTTGATAAAGGTTGGTAAGCTTGTGGAGCATGAGTTCATGCTCCACAGCTAGCTGATAATTAGTCAACTTCTGGGCAGGCAGCAGGCATTTCCATGCCTTAAACATCTCCTGCAAGTGCAGATGCATTTGCCCAGATGTTGCCTAATTATCAACTACGGACCAAAGTGTGAATTGGCCCCAAGAGTGAATTGGCCCCAGGAAGAAAACTTAGGGTGCGAGAGAGAGAGTAGCGTTGATTAAGATCATAGAGCAAAACCAGGAAGTGTTTCAGCACAATTAAAGAAGGATAGTAATCTCAGGAGGAACACACAGTAGGACATATTCTACTATGCTGTGTAATAAAATTAAGGTTGTTTTAGATAGCCAAGAGACATCGGGACCTCCTTACTTTCCCTAAGACCCCTGCTGTAGCTGCAAAGAGCTCTAGACAGACTAAAATATTTTTCAGTCAAGAAAGGAATAATCTTAGACTTTAAACACAAGTCAGAGTATAATTAAATAATTTATTTGAGACATTTAATTTAATTTATACACTGCTTTTCATTTTAAACAACACAATAAGTAAAAGCAACAACTAGAGGTGTGCATGAATGCAGGTTTCGAATTCGACTCATAAACTGAATATTCAAAAATTCAAATGTATCCAAATCACTAAGGGTGCTTCCATTGACCCTTTAACACCCATTAAGCACACTTCGGGAAAACCGCGTCCGCACAGCAGCACCCATTACAGACACATCGGGAAAGCCGCTTCCACATTGATCTGTCTCTAATGGGTACTAACTGGCCCTTAAACTGGTTTCCCGGAAGACCACATATAATGTGGTCTTAATGGGTGTTTTCGCTGTTAGGACACATCTGAAATGGATGTGTCCACACAGCGAAAAGGGTCCCTAACTTGGCCCTCCCCCGGTACACCATGACTGGTTCCTCTGGAGCCGAGCATGGTGAGCTGGAGGGCTCTGATTTTGTGGCTCCCCCTTGTCCCAGAAGTGGCAGATCAACGCTTCTGGAGCCAGGGGGAGCTTCATCTAAGCCTCCCCAACCCACCCTGGGGAGACTGACCTAAAACCCCTCCTTACCTTAATGCAGCCAGCCTGATTCTGGCTGCGAGCACCCAGTTTCCTTCGCACCTGCGTCCTGTGCACCTATTGACTGACCAGGGCAGCGCCTGGCTTCAGGAGGCTCTCTGCACATTCACGCAGCCCTCACCAAAGCACGCCTCCTGATTGGCCAGGGTCGGTGCCTCCACAGAGAGCCTCCTGAAACCAGGAGGCACGCAGGACGCAGGCGCGATGGCACCTGGGACTTTGCAGCCAGAATCGGGCTGGCTGCATTAAGATAAGGAGGGGTTTTTGGTCATTCTCCCCAGGGTGGGTTGGGGGGGGGGCTGAGGTGAAGCTCCCCCTGGCTCCAGAAGCGGCGATCCGAGGGAGAGCCATCAAATCGGAGTCCCCAGGCTCGCCATGCTCGGCTCCAGAGAAGCCAATCATGGCGGGCCAGGGGAGGGCCTCCATAGGTCCTGACTGAGGTGGGTGCTGTGCCTTCGCACATCACCCACCTCAAATCCGGATCTAAATCTGTCCTTCCACCGCGTGTGCAGACGAAAGGACTGGCAGTAGATGCGTATCTATTAGATCTGGATCTACCTTAACACGGATTGATAGATACGGATCTAACATTAACATGGATCTCTGAAATCCGGATCTCGTGGATCTGGATTTCGGAGATGCTGTGCAGAAGCACCCTAAAGCATCCAGACATTTGATTCGATACTAATATATTACTATGTTTTCATACAAATAATTTGGACATTCGTATCTCTACAGGTACATACACATCTTGTTCATACCCATACGCATCCTGTATGCATCCTGTATGCATTGCATTTTCATCCCGTATGCATCCATACGGATTTGCACAAAATGTGTACAGATACGTACAAAATGCGTAAGTATCCGCACACATACAAATGTCCAAATTATTCAAATGAATAACTCAAAATATTCGTGATCATGTGAATACTGAAGTATGAATGTCTGGACATTCAATTCATTTACGAATGTCTAAACTTGTCCAAATTCATATGAAAAATAAGTATTTCAAATATTAGTGGACATCCATAGCAACAACTATAAATATCTTAAAAACTGGGTGAGCCAAGAAAGAAGCAAACATTCACACCAGGAATGCCTGAATAGGGAAGTGCAAGAATATTAAAAACATTCAAAATTGGGTCGAATTCAAATTCGAATCAGATGTCTATAAATTTGTTTTTTAACATTCGAGCTAATTCAAATGTTTTGAATCATTCATATGAATCATTCAGACATTCGTATGTGAATGATCAATTGGGCGGGGCTTAGGTTGTTGTGGCCTAGCATTTACAAGTGCGAATTCTAGTTAATGTTGGGTGAGTGTCCTCCTTTCCCATCCAACGGACAGGAAAGGATGTGCAAAAACGTCGCAGGTGTGTGTAAGCTTTCTGCCCTAGAGACATCCAGATGTTTGGATAGCCCACTCCTGGGTCTGCTGGAGGCACCCTATGGTACCCATGTGGATGCAGGCAAGCACAGACTAGCATTGTAAGCTAAGGTTTGCAAAATGATACGCACATTTTGGAAGCACGTCATGACAGGAACAATGTGTTCATGAATGAACACTTTAGCATGCAATAAGTGGTTGACCGGAACCTGTAGCATTTCAGTGAGTAATTTCATCTAGCATTTCTAACTAATTATGCCCATTCAGCATGGTATTTAAATTCATTTTATCCAGCTGTGTGCTTCAATTTCAGAATGAAACGTCTGATCTACCATTCTTGGCAGGCATTATTAGAGCAAGGAGATGAAGAGTAAAAGGAATCATAAACTCTTCACAACATGTGCTTAAGGACCCTGGAGGTTTTCTTGATGGAAAAATTAATAGCAGTGGACAATATATCCAAAGACTGTTTGCTTTAAGGCCAGTATTCCTCTTCAGGGTACTTAAGAACATAAGAACGTAAGAGGAGCCCTGCTGGATCAGGCCACAGCCCATCTAGTCCAGCATCCTGTCTCACACAGTGGGCCTCCAATTGCCCATTAGCATCACGATCAGATCAAGGGCAAACCTTCTCCTGCTCTTGAATCCCAGCAAATGGCCATAGAAGCATCCTGCTTGTCCCCCCAGCCTGAAAGATGTTTTTAGGCATCCATTCTAGTAGCCATTGATACATCTGTCATCCATAAATTGTCTAACCCTACCTTGAAGCCGTCTAGGCTGGTAGCTGTTACCACCTCTTCCAGCAACAAATTCCATAAACCAATGACCCTCTGGGTGAAGAAATACTTCCCCTTGTCTGATCCAACTTTCCTACCCATCAGCTTCATAGAGTGCCCCCTGGTTCTAGTGTTGTGTGAGAGAAAAGAAATGTTCTCTATCCACCTTTTCTATACCATGCATAATTTTATGTACTTCAATCAGGTCCCCTATTAAATGCCGTCTCTCCAGACTGAAGAGGCCTAGACGTTGCAGCCTGAGACGTTTTCGCACGGGGCTGAACGGAACGCGGAAAAGACAGCTGCGGACACATCATCCGCATTGCCCGCGCGCGGCTTGCGTTCCGACGTGTCCGCAGCTGTCTTTTCCGCGTTCGAAATGTAGAGCACTTTAAAGTGCTCTACATGCGTTCCAACGCGGACGAGCCGCCCGCAGCCGTTCGGGAGGAGAAGCGTTCGCGCCTGCTTCTGTCTCCCGAACAGCTGCGGGCTCGCCTCCAACGCCGCGCGGCTTTGACAATCAGCTGTTTGTCAAACAGCTGATTGTCGATCTGCCTCCGCGGCTGTCTCCGCGCCCCTTGCCGGCGTTTGCCGGCTAAGACAGCTCCGGGCGCTTTCCCCTTTCGCACACAGACGCTCCGGAACGCGTTTACACGCGTTCTGGCGCGTCTGTGTGTGAAAGGGGAAAGCGCCCGGAGCTGTCTTAAGCTTTCCGCCTGAACGCGTTCCGTTTCGAACGCGATGCAGTGCGGAAATGCCTCTGGTTTTGTAAGGAAGGTTTTCCAGCCCCTTAATCATTCTGGTTGCCCTTTTCTGGACCTTTTCCAGTTCCACAATATCCTTTTTGAGGTGTGGTGACCAGAATTGTACACAATATTCCAAATGTGGCCTCACCATAGATTTATAAAGAGGCAAAATGACTTTCTGACTTGTTTTCTATCCCCTTCCAAATTATTCCTAGCATTGAATTAGCTTTTTTTTTTTTTTTTGCTGCTGCTGCTGCTGCTGCACACTGGGCTGGCCCTTTCATTGAGTTTATTAAGATTAAAGCACATTTGGCACTTGGTTGCCCACTTGCCAAGAGATCTCTCTTTCACAGTCTCTTTCAGTTTTTACTGATCTGAGTGATTTTGTATCAGCAAACTCTGTGTGCATGCAGGGCGCTCCCTGATTGGAGATAGCAGGAGTCGAGGGAAAGGAGGCCCCTGGGCTGCCCACCCCCGGCTCTAGAGGAGCCAATCGGAGCAGCCTGGGGGAGAGGCCCAGCTGTCACAAAGGGAGAGCGTGCGAACGTTCTCCCTCTGGAACAGCTGGGAACGCACCAAACGCGCTGGGGCGCTTTCAGAGAAGTTTTTTCTGCTCTGAAAATGGAACACGTGGAGAGAGTGTTGGGACGCTTGGGGCGGTCCTGAATGGATCTGGCCACCCCTGAGGTGCGAATGCTGCATCCCTGCGTGTTCTCCACGTGTTCAAAAACCCCTCGTGTGAAAGGGCCTCAGTCCTTTTATTCCAGGACTGATGAATTTATTCAGTAGCCTTTGACGTGGGACATTGTAAAAAGCCAAAGTCCAGATAGACAGTGTCTACTGGTTCTCCTTTATCCACATGTTTGCTGACACTCTCAAAGAATTCCAACAAGTTTGTAACGCATGATTTACCTTTGCAGAAGCCATGCTGATTTTTGAGGCCTTTTTGCACTACAGCCAAATGGCTGTAGTACAGTAACGTTAGGACATGAGGTGACGGATTCCCCATTCACACCTAGGCAGGTAAAGAATGTGTGGGGAACTGCTCTACATCTACACACTAGGGCAGTGTTTCCCAAACTTTTGACATATGTGTACCCCTTCTATAATTTTTGTAGCGCTGAGTACCCCTCATAAAAATCATTAGGGATAAAAACTGTATTTTATAAAAATAATCAAAATCAGTGGAACTTACTAAAGCACGATAACAGGCGCCCGGAACTAACTATTAAAGAAGTAAGTTGTCTCTGTAATGAAGTGCAGTATATTCACGCCGTGTCACGCCTCACAAGACCGTTAGATAACACTGCAATTATCCGGCGTTTAAACAGCTCCGTGGCTCAACGTCAACTGTTAATGTTCCCGCAGTTTAAAAATGGCCGACCCCGAGCTGCGCGAAGGATGCGCAGAAGTTCCCGCCATAATGAGTTGCGATACGATGTACGATGGCCCCAGTTCCTGTGTAAAAACTGCAACACACACCTATTTCTTTCCTTGTTCTGTGCGCGCAGCTAAGCACGGTGCAGAGGATATTCCGACGTGATCCCCACCAAACTCCGGTGCAACGCGTACCCCCACCAAACTCTTCCCGTACCCCTGGGGGTACGCCTACCACACTTTGGGAAACACTGCACTAGGGGAAATGCTGCATGCAGAGGGCTGCATCTGGGGAAGATGCAGCTCCGCAAAATTTGAATGATGCATGTAGCATCTCCTCTGGAGTTCCCCAACTGCCAAATGCGGAATGGCTCTCTATGAGCAGCTACCTCATCTTTCCTTGGTCTCGGCTGCTTGTTATTCTTTTTTCTCTCTCTTTTTCCTCCAGAGTTCATAGGAGGCTTCTGTGTCAGGTTGTACAATGGCTATCATTGTGTGGCCTGCTGCAATTTAAGGACTGCTCAGCCTTTCCCCCTGCCCCCAACAGGCCTCTACATTATAACAAATCATGATTTATTGTTTAGAGGTCTGGAAAGTGCTGGAAGAATCCCAAGCAGACATCGGATCATGTCAGGCTGCCTGCTGATGTTATCACCTGGCCTGAAAAAGCAACGAGGAGTCTTGCTCCTTCCAGCTCAAAGAGGGGGGCAGGTAGTGACAAGGTGGAGCAAGGTGAACTGCGGCTGTTCACATAGCAAACCTGCTGCTTATGTTAAAAATGTGTGTCTTCTTGTATGCTGCATAAAGCATTTGAAATGGCATTTTGCGCAACCATAGAGGTATGCCGGTCAATACGGAGTTGTCTCCTGCTTCCACACTATACTTCCTGGTGCACAATGTGAAGAAAGCCAGGATTGTTTGACCTGAACCAACAACACAGTGCTGGATGGCAGCATGTTAGGCACGTTAGAATATTCAAAATATTCATTATTTGACCACATTTGCCCAACATTCAGACATTCAAATTCAAATTGAATGTCCAGACATTTGTTTTTAAATATTCAAACGAATATGAAGATTTTGAATCATTCATATGAATCATTTGGATGTTCATATGTGTACGGATACATACATATGTATCCATACGCATCTTATTCGTATACGTACGGGATGAGAACGGATTAAAAACGGGATGTGTACGGATGCATATGGGTACATACGAATGTTGTCGACATTCAAATCATCAAATACGTATTGACTATTTGTATGAATAGATATGAATGTATTTGAATCGGCTCAAATTTTAATGCATATCTATTCATACGTATACATATCTATTCAAAGTTATTCCACTGATTCTATTACCTTCAATAGCAGTAGCCTATGTAATAGTGAAGTCCTTGATAGCTGGCCTGTCAATGGCTACCAGAATGGATGCCTGGGTATCCTCTCCAAGTTGGAGAGACAGGCAGGATGCCTCTCAAGGCCACATGCAGGAATTTGAGATCAAGTGAAGGTTTTGCCTTTGTCTTCTGCTTGAGGTGTACAGAAGCCATTCGTGGGCCACTATAGGAGACAGGATGCTGGAGTAGATGGACTGTGGCCAGATCCGGCAGAATTCCTCTTTTGGGCTTACATATCTCAGTGAATCTATAAATGAATGGCTAGAATTAAGATTTCTGGGGGAAATGCCAAAACTCTTTTTCACAGCCTTTACTACCACAGCGTAGGCCTGATTATGGGCTCTCATGCACACCCAGTCATCTTGATGACCATTTGCAAACCACCTGCACATGCTCAGAGAATGCATGTTTACTTCAGGAAGGAAAGTCATGCAAAGAGGTTTTTATTTCAAAAAAAAAAGAGGCTGTGGTGATAACCTTAAATTGAAATGTTGTAAATTTAAGGTAGCAAGACCAAGGATTTCTGTTTCTATTTGGACACAGTGCAGTAGGCCTCTATATTCCTCATTACTCATCTCTATGGTTGAGACAAGGGCTGCATCCAGTCTTGTTTATACTGTGCAGTCGCAGTCGGGGCATCACACACAACAATCGAAGCATTGTTGTGGCATCACATTATCTGATTGCTACTGCGCTCTTACCTTAATGCTGATCTAAGGACATTCGCTGTACAGTAGAAACAAAATTTGAATTTTCCTGCCAATCCGGGCAGAACAGCAAGAAGAGCAGGACAAGAGCAGGAGCACAGCTCAAATGTGATTGGCTGCCTCAACCCATGTGACCGCGCGTACCAACTCAGCTCTTGCAGCTTCCGATGGGAAACTATGGAGCTGCTTATTGAGTTGGGATGGCCAGTCACCGCTGCACAGCAGATAACTGTGGATTTATTCTGTGAGTCTGGAGGTACCCATGTACCGTCCAGAAGATTCCAGACATAAGTGAAAGGGCACGCAAGGGTAGTGATAGTTTTGCTTCTGCCCCCGGAGCAATGAAAATGGTAAGTGCAAATTAATGACTACAAGAATACAATTAAAATACTCTACTCTTCCAGTAGATGCAGTTCTTGAATGCCTGCTTTTACTCTAAGACCTCCCTGACTCACTCAAAGAGCCCTGTGACAAAGAAAAATCCAATTTGGTCTGATTAAAGGGCAGGGAATGAGACCCAAGAGCAAGGAAGTGTCAGGCTTTAATATGATGCATAGAATATTGCTTTCTGGGGGTAGTGTACCTGCATGCAGATGGCACGAAAAACCCTCATTGAGTGCTTATTAGGCATCATTTGTGTATCTCCTCTGGATTCCTTGTTATCCAGGAGACTTGTAAGGGAAAGGGTTATAAGGTAAATTAGACAGGTAATCTTCTAGAGGTTTTTCACCAGCGATGGTGGTGGTTGTGGACAGATGGAAGCAGAGGGCAAGGGTTCAGTCTGCCACTCAATTCCTCCAGCCTGATGCCACGTTCGTCACTGCTGCAAAATCTCTAGGAGGATAACGAATTCAAAAGTGGGGTGTTTTTCTGAAGTGACTGAACAGCAGCCCGCTTAATATCTTCCAGGAAAAAGCACAAAGAAATGTACTGTTATACTTCAGAGTCTGGTGAGACAAAATGGTCCCCTAACCTTGTGCCTCCACAGGTAAACACACTTGGCCTCCTAGTGCACATTGAGGTAGCTTCTGGGTAGCACTATCAGCACTTGCAGGAAGCATTTCCACACCAGAAATGTCTCCTGTTACCCTCCAGAAGCTACCCCAGCATCCATTAGTGGAGGTGTAGGAAGCCTTGCACTACACTCATCCATCTGAGGTGCCGTGGAAGTGCACTGACACCTTAGATGACGGAAAATGCAAATGCAGCGTTTCACTGCCATCCTGGTGATGATGACAGCAAACGTGCAGTCATGTCAGCATCCAGACCCAAGATGAATGCGTCCGGATTTTCTTCTTCCTCTTCTTCCTCTTCCTCTTCTTCCTCTTCCTCTTCCTCCTCCTCTTCTTCTTCTTCTTCTTTGTGGTTCTTCTCTGAAACTGTTCCAATTTACCTGGGAAGGGCACTCAAATTTCATGTTCGTGGCAGGGGGAAATACTTTGGCAGGCTCTGAATATCAAGAGAGTTATGTTGGTTCTGGTCAAAGTCTGGCATTATCAAACACCCTATTTCTCACATTAGCCACACAGCTGTGGGAAATCCCCATAATACAGGCCATAAGGCAAAAACTCCCTCTAGTCTTTTCCTCAACAGCTGGCTTTGGCTAAGTACAGCTCTTTTTTTCTGAGCTGTCGCAACCTCACCTACGTCACAGGGTATCTGTTCTGGGATGAAGAACAGAAGGTCTTTCAGCCGGTTAAATGGCTTCTCCTTCTTCTCCTTCTTCTTCTTGGTCTAGTGGTCAGAGAGCCGGACTCTTATCTGCTAGTATCGGGTTTGATTCTGCCCTCCCCCATAAAGCCAGCTGGATGACCTTGGGCTAGTCACAGTTCTCTTCTGAGCTCTCACAGACCCACCTACCTCACAGGGTGTTTGTTGTGGGGAGAACAGAAGCTTTGTCAGCTGCTTTGAGTCCCCTTAAATGGGTGAGAAAAGTCGGGTAGAAAAGCCAACTCTTCTTCTACTACTACTTGGATTCTTCATGCACCATCTGCTATAATAAGGGTTGCTAGAAGGGTTATAGAAATCATTGAGCTCTGCTGATTAAAAGCACACAACAGAGATATTGCAAAGCATATGAATTGTTGTTTTTTAAATCCCCCTTTCTCTTCCCCTCATTATTATTTCTGACCATATTGTCTAGGACATCTAATGTCAGGCTGGCAAAGAATAACCATGAGACTCTTTCTTTAAAAAGATGAACAGTGATTTATTTCAGCTCAGGGTCAAGGCAGGTTTTGTTGGAAGCAGCTTTGAACAGAAAGCCCAGCATATTTATATGTTTCATAGCTGGGCGGGGTTTGGCCTTCAACCAATCAACAATAACTATTTTTCAAAACTCAGTTTAAACTTGGAGCCAAAATGTATCACTCGACCCCAGCAGGGAGGGGCGGAGTCAACTGTCGCTTCCAAACAACAGGCAGCTACCATATACATATATACAGAATCACATAGGTGGCAGATATCTTACATTCAAATATTATGGCAGGCAGCTAGCCCTGCCTGACATCTAATGAGGAAGCCTTGGATATTCAGCAGTGGGACACAAAAGTATAGTGCTTAAGAGGAAGGGTACTAGTATAGTTTTTTCTGTGTGGCACAATAAATATACTCAGTGCCTTACATTGCACCTGGAACAGACAAAGCATTCAGAATGGATAGAAATGGGATGCAAGGCATTAATTAAAGCATGATGTGCCCAAGAGACCAAAGTTGTAAAAAAATCAGGTCATGACATCACAGAAAGGTTATTGCGAAACTGCAAAAAGTGCTGAAAAGGGCAACCAGAATGATCAAGGTCCTGGAACACCTTCCTTATGAAATCACGTTGCAAAGTTCAGGCCCCTTCAGCCTTGAAAGTTGGTGTTTAAGAGGGGGATGTGGTTGAAGTATATTATCCCGTATCCGGCTTACGCGATTGATGCGAGGGCTCCGGGAGGTGGAGAGCAACAGCTGGTTGCTGCTGCCTCTGATTGCCAGCTGTTACAAAAGTTTTTTCCAGTTATCTGACTGGCCCAGATAATCGGGGATCAGGTCCATGTATTGCGTGACCCTGCTTATGCTAGAAAATGGGGGATGGGGGAGAGAAGAGATGAGCCAGGAGGCAGGAGGCAGGATCAGCTGGAAAAGAGAGCGAGTTTAATTTCCTGGGCTTTAAATACGTGGAGGAAATGATGTAAAGGTACAATCCAGGGAGGTGATAGGTCGAGCTGTGCCAGGTGAGCAGGTCAGAAGTCTTTCTGATGTCACATCCTGTGGCGGGAGGTGGGGAGAATCCTCAAACAGGAAAAGAAATGGTCCCTGTCCTATGGGGCCATGTGCTCAGACTCCATGATGGGCAGATTTCTGTCTTTGGGGATCACCTCAACTCACAACCTCTGGCAGCCCATTCAGCACAGATCCACAGATGGCCTGAGGTCATGCAGAAGCAGGAGGAAATATCCTGGTGCTCTTTATTCTGAGGTTTGTCTTCTTGGTCAGCAGGGGGCTTAATAGTTGGAGGCTGGAAGGGAAACTTAGGGAAACTTGAGCAGCTTTTGTGGTTACTACAGTATATACAATCACACATTGTATGGGAAAGGTGAGGAGATTAGGGATGTGCATGAATATTCATAGGCATTCGAAAGTCTATCGAATGTGCCAAACTTTGACATTCGAACTCGATCAGAATGTCCCAAAATTCAAATGTAAACATTCAAATTGAATTTCAAATTTCAGATCTATTTGTTTGAATTATCCGGACATTTGTATGTGTACAGGTTTGTACACAATGCGTACTTGAAGATCCACATTTTTCCTGCTTCCATACACATTTGTACGGATCTGTATGGGACAAAACCAGGTTGCCTACAGGATAACTAAAGGATGCGTATGGACATATACAGATGCGTACAGATGTGTACGGATGTGGGGAAGATGCGTACGGGCTCATAAAAATGTGGACATTCATATGTGCAGATTCGACTAAAAAATTTGAACGAATAGATTTGAATTTGGTAAAATCAAATCTTCTTATATTCAAATTTAAGAGATTCAAATCAATTGGATTTTTGGATATTCGATTTGAATAGAATGTCAAAAAACTATTTTCTTCATTTCACAACCCCAGAACCAGGCAGTATGAAGCTGATCGACAGGAGAGTTAGGACTAACAAGAGGCATTTTCGCACTACACTCGTTCCATTTGGAACGGGTGTAGGACGGGAAGCCTAAGACACTTCAGGACGCTTTGACCATTCACACATAGGAGCCAAGGAACGCGTGTAAACGCATTCCGGCGCGCCTGTGTGCGAATGCTCAAAGCATTCTGAAGTGTCTTAGCCGGCAAACGCCGGCAAGGGGCGGGGAGACGGCTGCCGAGGCTCCCGCAGCCAGCAAAGCAGGCAATCGGCTGATTGTCAGCCAGCGCCGGCGGGGGAGGCGAGCCCGTGGCTGTCAGGGAGAGAGAAACATGAGCGAATGCTTCTCTCCCTGAATGGCTGCGGGCGCTTTGTCCGCGCCGGAATGGATGTAGAGCACTTTAAAGTGCTCTACATCTCAAACGCACGCAAGACAGCTCCGGACACGTCGGAGCGCAAGCCCCACTGCGGCAATGCGTATGCCGTGTTTGAAGCTGTCTTGCACGCGTTCGAAAACCCCGTGTGCGACAACGCCTAAGGAGAAGTATTTTTTTTTTCATCCAGAAGGTATTTGTCTATGAAACTGACTGCCAGAAGAGGTGCTGACAGCAAACAGCTTGGATAGCTTTAGGGAAGGGTTAGACAAATTCATGGAGGCCAGCAGTATCAATGCAGAAGAGTCAAGAGCAGGTGAAGGTTTCGCCTTTGTCTTCAGCTTGAGAATGCCCAGAAGCAATTGGTAAAAAGCAGCAAATAACAGTAGCAAAATGTGACTGGCCTTATCTCAAAAGCCAAGGCTGTTCCTTAGTCAGAGGAAACCGTTCCTTCTTCTTATTCAGAAAATTTCATCTTACAAAGCACTGTGTGGAAAAATGCCAAGCGGTGCTCAGATGACACTATATGACAGGCTCAGTGAATTCAATTGGACCTTCAGACAAGTCATTAACATTCTTGCCAGTTAAAAGGCCTTCCCCTGGAAGCTGAGAGATTTTGGACCTTTTTAAAAAAAAAAAAGGGAGAGAAGCTGCTTGTGGTCAGCATAACAGAGCAGGTGTCTGGAGAAATGGCAAGGGGAAGATGGGAATGGGTCCAGTTATGGCTTACTTTGGGCCTTGTCACACGTGGTGCTTGGGGACAGCCGGGGATGCTCCAAGATGGAGCTTCTGCACACAATGGAGCTGCTTCTGTCTCAGACCAGAGGCCTCTTTACACTACAGCCGGAACAGCTGTAGAGAAGAAGGCTAAGAAATGTGGGAACGCTTGAGATGCCCATGGGCAATTGGTGGGCCACTGTGTGCAACAGGATGCTGGACTAGATGGGCTGTGGCCTGATCCAGCAGGGCTCTCTTATGTTCTTATGTTCAAAGGGCCTGTTCATATTTAACTTTAATGGGATGGTGCCCGGTGTTTGCGCTATGAACACCAGCTCTATCCCCAACATACCTCCATGTGCTCGCAGTACAGAGAGTCCATCCCAGACCATCCAATTCACCATACCAATGACTGCGCTACCTTCCACTGTGCCTGACAATTGCCATGGAAATTAAAATTCACCATGCCATGCCACCCTGACCTCACACAGCATTTGCACCTGGAAGTGGTGCAAACAGTGCATGCAAATGCAACCAGGAGGATACTAGATGCTCCTGGTCAAGCTGTGGAGCAAACTAGGGAGGACTGCAGCACGCCAGGATGCTCTCAGATGCTCCGGACAGAGGAGGCAGCCTGGTATGAGGATAGAGCACCCTGGAACATTCCAATCCATGGGTGTTTTTCCACTGTCAAAAAGTACCAATTTTTGCACCCATTAAGGACCCATTTGGGTGTGAGCTGGATGACCTCATTTCCACCAGGGCACCCATTTGGGACCTTATTGTTTCTACTGCCGTGGGGGAAATCCAAATCAAATGGGTACTTTCTGCCCTTTAATCCGGATTTTCTGTAGACCCCATTAATGGTGTCAACAGTGCAATGGGATCTTCTGCCAGAAAATCCAGATTAAAGGGAGCCTGTTTCCACAGGAAACAGGCAATGGGGTCTAGAGGAGGCTAGGGAGAGGGGATGCACCCATGGGGTGGGGGGGAAGCCCTGAAGTGCCAGCTTCAGAATGATTTTGGAGTCATTTCAAAATCATTCTGAAGTGACTTTGAAATCCCTCTGAAGAGATCAGCAGAGACTTCAAAGCCACTCCAGAGTCCCTTCGGAGCGCCTCTGAAGTCTGCACTGATGTCTTTGGAGAGACCAGCGGCGAGACTCCAAAGTCCCTCCGAAGCAATCAGCAGAGACTTTGGAGTCTCGCCGCCAGTCTCTCTAAACAGATCAGCGCAGATTTCAGAGGTGCTCCAAAGGGACTCCAGAGCGGCTTCAGAGTCTCTGCCGATCTCTTCGAATGGACTTCGGAGGGGAGTCCGTGTGGTCTGCGCACGGACCACGCTGACAGCTCTGGAGCCTCTCTGAAGTCCTTGGCGATCTCTCCGGAGGGACTTCAGAGTCATTTCGAAATGATTTTGAAATGACTCCAAAATCACTCCGAAGCTGGGACTTTGGAGATCGCACTCCCCTGTCCCCAGAGACACCTGGGGTGATGGATTGACCCCTTGGGCGTTGATCCGGATTCCCCACATGGGTGCAAAGGTGTTTCCATGGCAGAGGGGTTAGCACCCATTGCTAATGGGTGCTACTCCTCCTGTGGAAACACATTGGGTGCTTCCCTTAATCCGGATCTACTAGATCCGGATTAAGGAATGTAGCCATTCCTTAGATCCGGATCTTCTTAGATCCAGATCTAAGGGCTGCGGTGGAAGAACACGCCATGTCACACATATAAGTGCGAACAGGCCCTAAGGCAACACTATGGTAGTTGAAAGGGCCACAAAAGTGCAAGTGGCTACTCAGGGGTGAGGGGTCACAGCTGAGAGTTATCTCCCAAGACACATTTGTTCATTGTTCATTCACTGTTGCCACAAATTGTCTTGTTTTTGAAGCAAGCAACACGGATCCATGGCTAATTGAAAAAGAAAGTGATTTCACCAGCATGGGTCCTAATAAATAATTAATTAAACCCAGTGAAACAATGTATTGGCTCCTTCTCCAGCAGTTTTTGCTTAAGAGTGAGGTAAGTCTTTACTGGAGGTGGAGAAGGCATTCTGCTATCTGAGGTTCAAGCTATTCAGGTTCTTATGTGCCTGTCAATATCTTATTATGATCATAATTTCTTGATCATATTCATGCACAAACTAAGACAGTGCACTAAAACTATTTAAGGCTGTGTGTATGTATACTGTGCAAGGTCATAACTAACTTGGCTCAGAGTTGGCATCCATGAACTCTGTCATAGCTTCTCTTGGTGGAATTCATTGACTCAAAGGAGTTGTTAGATTGTTGGGCCTTTTTGCACCAGGCAGAAAGGTGAGAAGACAGGGGACACCCCCACACAGTGCTTCTGCACCATGCAAAGCTGCTTCTATACCAGAAGTCACTGCCTATGTGCTTGGGCATCCCTCATGCATATAGTGATAGACCAGAGGCCTTTCTGCACTTAGCTGATTAGGCTGCTCTGAACTAGAGCTGGTAAACCTCTGGTAAAGGTGGACCATTCACATCTGTCATAAGGAAAGCTTCCCCAAAGTGTCCATTATCAGACAGAGGTGCAAATGGTCTTCCCGTTTACCAGCCTGTGCATTGTGTCTGAAGCCTGGAAGTTCTGCCTCCTCGCTGCTGCAGTTGGCCATTTCATAACTTGCTCGGACGCCATTGCAGAGGGGCATGTTCGAACAGAGGGACGTATTGCAACTCATCATGTCAGCGCCCGTGATTGAATGCCTCTCTTGCGATTATATGATCAGATGCCACTCTCAGAGATCAGTGGTCTGGTCATGTCAGAGGACAGTGATCAATCACAGCCACCAATGATACTACATCTGTGCAGACACCACCTCTCCTGCCTACCGACCGCAGGAAACTGGAAGAAGACCGAATGGTCACACTGTTGGATGCTTCACGTAAGCTTTTGGTTAGCATTGGTAAACAATTTAGTGCTCCACACCTAATCAACAATTAGTGAACTTCTGGGGAGTCAGGGCACGCTTGGATTCTGTAACAGCCTCCTCCACGTGTGGATGCTCTTTTCCAGAAGTTCATCAATTGTTGACTACCAGCTGAAGAGTGAATAGGCCTCAGTTTTGACTGCTCTAACACTGTACTACTACCTGAGCTTGGACAGCCCAATATGTTTCATTCACACCTCTTCCAGGTGGAAGATGTATAAATGGAGCATGGGATCAAGCAGCGTGGGCACAGTTGCGGACTGTATATCCCGGTCACCACGATCACCACAATTTATAACTCCTGATTTACACCTCTCAAGCCCTGTCCCCATGGAATTTAAAGTGTGCCAGGACACTCCTTTTGCCTCTGAGCGTCCCCATTCCGGGCTTTACAAGGTGCTTAGGGAGCTTAGCAAAGTGAGACACCCGCGATAAAATACATGCACTTTAAAGAAGAGTTCCAGCGCTCTTTCGGCGATTTGCGGGTTTTGCTCGCTATATCTGCCTTGAGGACGCTCCGTGGCAAAAGGGGCGGGGATTGCTTGCTTGCACACACAGCCAAAAAGCATTCACACATCTGAGAAATGCAGGAGGTTCGCTTCCTTTCCTTTGTAAAAAGAGCCAGAATTGCTCAGAATGGCAACATTGTTTTCAAGGGAAGCCTTAAAAGAGAATGAGCGAAGGATCGCGCTCCCGATCCTCCAGCCGCTGACTTTACCGGGGCAGAAAATCCTTTTCTAACAGAGAACAAAGTGAAAGTAACTGCTGAAAGTGAATGAAATTGACAGAATGAGCGCTCAACTGCTTTGCTGGGGGGGGGGGGGTGGAGCAGTTTCAAGAGACGGAGATCTGCCTATTTTTCCTTTTAACAAGAGAGGGGGCGGGGGGGGGAAATGCTTGGAAAGAGAAAACTGCTACCACGGGGACGGAAAGTCCGTTTAGATCGCGGCTGCCAGGGGGACGCTTATTCCGGAAGTGGAGGGGACTTTTAAAGTCAGCTATAACAGAGTGACTGCAGAGGAATCTGAGAGGGGCTAATAAGTCTTTTGGGGATTCAGCCTCAGAGAACTACTGGTGAGGTTTGGGATAGATCTGACATCCCAAAGTGTAGACAACGGATCTTTTCCCCATCTTCACTTCCCTGCAACCCTGCCCCAGCTAAATGAAGGTGCAAAAAGGTCCACAAACAAAAGCCATTGTGCAATCAGTTCCTTGCAATGCTGAAAAGCTATTTCCAAATGCAGGAGAATGACTCCCTGGATGCCTCATGGGGGGTAAATATATGGAATTAATCCATATGAGTGTCAAGTGTAACCATAAGAGAAAAATGTATTGATTTGAGACAGATTAATACAGAGAGGGTAGCTGGATTGGGGCTGAAAGGGAGCTCAGAATGCAAAGACTGGGCTGGTTTAACTTAATGTAAATGAGATAGTATAGCAATATCATCCCCCTATCTTAAGATGAGGCAAACCTAAGACCTTTCCATGCTTGGCCCTGTAGCTCAGCGGTCCCCAACCACCGGTCCATAGACCGGCACCAGGCCATAGGGTTTTTTTTGCCAGTCTGTGCCACCACCACTGCCCCACCACACCATGCCCCACCACGCCACGCCACATCATGCCATGCCATGCCATGTCACCACCTCGGAAAAGGAAGCCAGTCCCTGGCCCAAAAAAGGTTGGGGACTCCTGCTGTAGTTGACCAGCAGTGTGCTTCCAGGTGGAGCGTTTGCACTTCAAGGAGTGATTTCTGACTCAGAAGTCGCTCCTTCCATGCAGGAATGCACTGCAGGTAAATGAATATGTGTGAAGCACAACAAAGTGCTCTACACATAGACTTAGATGACAGCCTTTCCTGTCTTTTCCCAGCTTTGATGCAGCCCATCCACACATCTGTGGTGCAAGGAGGGGCATGTGAAGTACCGTGCAAGAGCACTTTTGCATCATGTGATGTGCCAACATCAGCGCACGTGTGTGGTGTGTCAACATTGTCCCAGTGCTGGTGCCAGCATCCAGGTGAAAGATGGCGGTACCTGGACGTGCGTCAGCACTGCAGGTAAGTCTGCGGGCACATGGAGGGGGAGACAATGTGTGTACTAGCTAGTGTGAATGCTAGTACATGCATGGGCAAGTTCACTCATGTGAATTTGCCCCAGGATGCCTCTGCACTTCCATTGCTAGGGCAATCCCAAAAGTGACCACCAGTCTGACCGGATCAACATGGCAACATCTAGTATGCACTCAGCCATTGCCATGGCAATCATGGCACCGGGCGCATTTGCACAGCTTCAGCCATAGCCAGCCAGCCCTGCCCACTCCAGAAGAAAGGCTGAATGCTACATCCGGAAGCTCACAGCTCCTGGTGAAGCTGTAGAGAAGTAAAAACATCTCCATAGCTTTGGAGGACTGAAGATACTCCTGGATACTCCAGGACACTGGAGGTGGAGAAAAGAGTGAAAGGAATATCACAGAGTGTTCTCCGTTGTGCGCAAGAGGTACATGTGAACAGGCTCAGTGATATTGAACTTCAGTCACAATTTGGAGTTACTTCAACCTCAAAATGGATATTCTGGAATGCTAGAACACTGCCATCACAACTTCTTAAGAAGAGTCTTTCCAGCATTTTTCATCCCTATTTCTGTGTGTGAGAGAGAATGAGACAGAGAGAGAAAGAGTTACTTTTATGTTTTCAAAGGATAGTTGGAAGCTTGCTTATTATTTAAAATATTTATATACTGCTTCCCTCCCCAAACCCTCAAAGCTATTTACATGAAAAAACAGTCAAAACAATTGATTTACATTTAAAAGCTTAATTAAAAACAGTGGGTAAGAATGCAGCAATATAGGCAAAAAGGAGCCCTTCAGAATGGGATAATTAAAGAAGACACGGAGATTGAAAGGAGCTTCATTTAATTCTTTACCTCTGTTTTCACTGAAGAAAGAGCCTTATTTCAGGGAGTGAGACGGAATAATTAAATTGGATAGAGGTAACCAAGGAGGAAGTCCTTGAATATCTTAATAAACCAAATGCTCACAAATCAAGGGGACCAGATGGCATCCACCAGAGAGTGCTTAAGGAACTCAAATGTGAAATTGCTAATCTTCTATCCAAAATATATCATCTTTCCCTAAGAACAGGCCCTATTCCTGAAGACTGTAGGGTAGCAAATGTAAGATCAATCTTCAAAAAAGGATCCAGGAAATTTAAAACCAGTCAGCTTAAAGTGATGGAAACCATCATTAAGGAAAACGTTAGCACACTCATAGAGGAGGTGGCATTGCTGAAGGAAAAATCAGAATGGCTTCTGCAAAGGTAAATCATGCCTTACAAACTTACTAGAATTCTCTAGGAGTGTTAATAATTACATGGATAAATGTAATCCAGTTGCCATTGTCTATTTCAGTGGTTCTCAACCTTCCTAATGCTGTGACCCTTCATTACAGTTCCTCATGTTGTGGTGACCCTCAACCTAACCAGGATCAGGCCGATACAAGTGGCAGGATGCCCAGCCAGCAACCCCCAACCCACCCTGGGGTCGCGCACACACGTGAATGGTTCTTACTTTCTGCTGCTGGCCCTATTCTGGCTAGAATAGGCCAGGACATTCTGAGCATGCTCGTGGGGCGGCCCCTCATTGGCTGGGCACCCGCACCTGCTCAGATGGCCAGTTGAAGCCAGTTGTGGGGTGCTGGCTGGGGGTCCTGCCACTTACATTGGCCTGATCCTGGCTGATGCAGGTGGCAAGACCCCAGGGAAGGGGCCCGACTGGCCTCGTACCTCTGGCTGCAAAGTAGCCAATCGGGGGAGGCCGGGGAAGGGTCTTCAGCCCAAATGGGTTGGGTACACTTACTCATTTGGAACACATCCTTTGTCTGCCAGTGCAGATGGGGAAGTGTACTCAACGCATTCAGGCCGAAGCGTCCTGAGGCATCTTCTCCGTAGTGCGAAAATGCCTATAGTGTGTGACTCTCATGTTCTTAAGCCTTCTCAATTCCACCTTTTCTAGCACAGAATGTTCAGGAGACAGGGAGAGGCAGTCTGGTGTGTGAACAATCTCACCTTTGAATCTTCTCTGAGGAGCTTATGAGGCACCTCAGAGATGCTCTTTTTTTCTTCTTTTTTCTCTTTGCTGGGTCTGATCTCAACCAACATGCTTAAACAATCTGAATTTTTCTCTAGTTGCACCTTCTGGAGAAAGTGATCACTACAGTTAGGAAAACTGAGGTGGGAAATGTGGACATCCGATTAAATGAGGGAAGGAAAATGATTTACATGTTGCATTTTCTCTTCTTTTGTTACTTGTGCTCCAACTTTCCATTCCCAGGTAACAAAGCACGAAACATAAACAAAGAAATATGCAAAATAAATATATTCAATTGATATATTCAGTTCATCATTATCATCATCCAAAAATGGATACAATTTACAACTGCTGTGAAAAGACACGGTCAGACCTTAAGCATGCTGTTGGCATGAAACCACAGCAGGAATCTTCCAGACAACTGTTGTATTGTTCATAATTGTCATAATCCCATTAACTCTGCCACTAAATAAATGAGCATCACAAAAGAATGGTTTCCTGCTTGATTGCTCCAGTTTCTGAAAGAAGTCAGGCAAATGTTCTCTACAAACTCAGAACACAAACTGTATTTTTTTTTAGAGAAACAGCTCAGCACGAGGATTTTGCTGTTTCTGATATTAGATAGATTTGTTTTCTGTCATTTATCTTCTTAGATGCTTTTCTACCAGCAGATCTTCTGGTTCATTCCTCAGGATGGCCAAGTGAGCAAACATCAAGAATGTAAAAGCACAGAAATGACAAAATTATGCCTGCAGAAAAGCATCCTTTGTTGATTGGTTGACTGTTAGTCAGTTACACTGGTCATCTTCCCTCAGACCATGTGCTCAAGCCCCTCCTGGGTCCATCAGAGTTCAGAATTAAGACCTCCCTTAGTCTGGCTCTGTCTCATGCAGATGGATCTTGACCATCAGGAGTCAGGGCCTCCTAGGTTAACATTAACATTCAGATATGAGGACCGATATATGTACAAGCACAAACCCTTAATATAGATTAAGGGTCCATGCAGAAAGGGCCTAACTTGGCTTTGTTATAAAAATACTTAATAGCCATGGTTGTGTTTGTGATGTTATTTTCCTAAGTGAGTATTCTGTTCAACTTATTGCACAAATTATTACTGGAACAAATTTTCTCCTCTTGGAGCCATCATACTTTTTCCGTTCTTTGGGTATGAGCCATACATATTGGAAATGGTACTTATTTCCTTATTCCACATCTGTTATGTAAATCAGCCGCAAAGCCTCCTTCTGGAGCAGTTCCTAGAAAAGGAGATGAGATAAGTTCCAGATAAGAAGCATCAGAGCTGCTTTTCTCCATTGTAAGGTGCTAAAAGGTTTTGCAAGGTGATGAAGATCTTGGCAGTGATTGATTCAATGGCTCTCCTGTCACAAAAAGGCAGGTAGCTTGTTTAGTGTTATTGTCAACCCTGACATGTCCTTAGGTGTCTTGTTCCCCTCCTCAAGCTTAGTTTTACAAGGGACTGTGACAGCAAATGAAGTAAACCTTCCTTAATCAAATAAGAACACAAGAGAAGACCTGCTGAATCAGACCACAGTCCATCTAGCCCATCATCCTGTCTCACACAGATTTGATTTGCACTTTGGCTCTTAGTTTATGATTAGTCAACATCTGAGACGTTTTCGCACGGGGGTGTTTGGAACGTGCGGGAGACAGCCCGGAACGCGGCAAACGCATTGCCGCCGCGGGGCTTGCGATCCGACGTATCCAGAGCTGTCTCTCGCGCGTTCCAAATGTAGAGCACTTTGAAGTGCTCTACATGCGTTCGGGCGCGGACGAACTGCCCGCAGGCGTTCGGGAGGAGAAGGATTTGCGCTTGCTTCTCGCTCCCGAACAGCCGCAGGCCCGCCTCCCCCGCCGGCGCAGGTTTGGCAATCAGCTGTTTGACAATCAGCTGATTGCCGATCTGCCTCCGCAGCTGTCTCCGCGCCCCTGGCCAGCCTTTGCCGGCCAAGACAGTTCCGGGCGCTTTTACCGTTCACACACAGGCGCGCCGGAACGCGTTCCGGCGCGCCTGTGTGTGAACGGTGAAAGCGCCCGGAGCTGTCTTAAGCTTCCCGCCTGAACGCGTTCCGTTTGGAACGCGTCGCAGTGCGGAAAAGCCTCTGGGCATGTGCACTTGCACTTACAGGAGGCTCTTACAGCCTACAAGTGCCCCCTGCATGCCCAGGTGTTGCCTAATTGTAAACTAGCTATGGTGCACAACATCGTGCACCATAAGCTACCCAACTCACACCGGTTGCAACCGGGAACTTGCCTTACGTGTCCAGTCAGCAACCATCTGCACTCCAGCTGGCTGAGGTGGGCATCAGAGCTGCTGCACTAGCGTCTTGGCAGCTCACATGACCTTCTGACATGATTGCGACTATGCAGAGTATCAGTGTCACCATAGTGACTGCACTGACTCATATGCTGTTGTGAAGAGCACCACACTCAAGATGGTGGTGTCCTGCAGAGGTGCAATCAAACACAGGTAAGTGCTCAGTCACATGCAGACTGGGCTGTCATCCGTAACTGCTCGCAAGTGTGAGCGCTTGTCAACCTTGGTTCACCGTGCACCTTTCCTGTCTATGGGGTGGGAAGGAAGGGAGAAATCGTCCACAGTATCCCACCAAATCGTTCTAAGCATTCTCGAGAAGAAGATGAACGCAAAACATTCACCTGCTCTTGAGTCCCTGTGAACTTCAGGTGAGGTGGAACGTTTGGAGCAGATGGGGTGGGTAGCTACAGAGGTTCCTAGCCAATCTGAGCCCGCTCTGACTGCCAACCATTCAGATCCACATAAAATCTGTTAGTACAATATGTAGCAACTGTTACCAGACTTATATATGCCCCCAAAGGAAAACAGATGATATCCCTTCAATAGAAGAGCAGGTAATCAAGATGACGGAATTTGCTGAAATGGAGCAATTAATCAATCTGATAGGAAACTGTTCAGTGGAAAAAATTATAAAAAATGGACAGCCTTTTATTGATTGTTTACAGTGGCAAGAAAATGTCAAACAGTTCAGAATGTTATGTTGTTATCAGGAACTGAAGAGTCAGCAACTCATGACTCAGAGTCTTGTGATTCAGTCTCATGCTATTTCAGTAATTAGATGACATCATTCTGAAACCTCATGACTTGCAGTTTGTGGGCTATAAAAATAGCTCTGTGTTGAACAAGGTTTTTGTCTTTAGTTTGCTGTTTAAAGAGAAGTTTATATCAGAAAGGATTCTAAAATAAGGCTGCTGAACCTTCCAGTGAGGAAATAAATATTTTGTCTCTGGATGTATTTAACTGAATAACCATCCAGCTATTCTCTGAGATTGACAAGTGATCTGATTCCAGTCCAAATCTGCTACACTAGCTGATGGAAAATGACTTACTAACTGAAGGTTTCTCAGACTAATAAAAGAAACAAGACAAAGTGGAAAAAGAGGAGGGGGAAATCTATGGGAAGCAGATTATTAGAGTTATGATAAAAAACAACAAGAAAGAGACTGGGAATTATTATAATAAAGAGATTAACAACTGTGTAATTATAATTTTTTATCAATGTATGTCTTAAACTCTCTTGATAAAATAATAAAAATTATTCAAAAAGAAAAACTGTGTGATACTGTTTAATACTGTCTTAAGGGGGGGAGGGATAAGGTGTTTTTAATTGTTATATTTTACATTTTACTGCTGTTAACCGCCCGGATTGGTTTGCCATAGGGCGGTATACAAATAAATATTATTATTATTATTATTATTATTTCCCATTCACCCTCAGAAGAGGCAATCTCAGAAAATGAACACTCAAAAAAAACCTGCGTGTGATCACAGCCTTAGTCTAAGTTGGTATCACAAGAGGACATCACGTCTGGAAAGGAGGCACAGCTTACACAAGATCCACATTAAGGCATAAGGGGACATTGCATAAGGGTTACTCGGACTTGGATACCCACATGGATGCTTATGCCACGTTCAGATAGTTGATTGTCATGCTGCTGTCATGATGGACTCATGGCATGGTGTAGACCTAAGCAGTGTATGTGTCTTCCTGGTGGAGTGAGGTGGGGGAAACTGAATAAGAGGGAGTTGTTGCAGTTCTGTGATGTGATTTATGGTGGAGGAGATGCACTTCAGACCTTGGATGGGCCAGAGATTTGGGGTGTTTTTCCACTGTCACTAAAAGTACCCATTAAGTACCCATAAATGGGCACGTAATGGCATTTTTGTACCCATTAATGGGTATTTAATGGGTACTTTTAGTGACAGTGGAAAAACACCCTTGGTATGCAGCAGCTTCATGAATGGCAAGAAATCTGTATGGATGGAATTACTGCTGTGGTTTGTGTGAAGAAATTACTAAGCATTTCTGGTGAACTGCCTTTCTATTAGGATTCTGAAAGCACTGCTATCAAAGCGCCATTCTGACGCTCATCAGGAATGCCTTAAAAGATGCTTCATATTTTTTGCAGGCCTGTCTTGCCGTTTTTAACTTCCCCTTTCTGCAAATTGAATTTGTGCTTTCTTCCCTATCTCCTCCAGGTTCATCAGTTCTGATATTCTCCTTTATCTGGTCTCCTCAGTAATGTCAGTAGAAATATAATTCTTGATCATGGGCACTGTGGAGCTTATTTGTAATCATTCCCACCCCCATCCCAGATGCACAGAAATGTCTGGCTACTCAAGGATTCATACTGAACCACTCCAGATTCTGGTGTATTGATAAGACCCATAAGGGTTAGGATATCAAATACTTACAGGAAAAGGAGCTGATATAGATTAATGGATTAAGAACCTTGTTTCTACGACGACTAAATGAAGAAACTAATTGGGTTTTTTTAGTAGTTCTAAGTTATCCATTTATTATAGATCTTCCCTTTGTAGTATTTTAGTATCTTCAGAATTAGTTCGGTTTTAGTTCCCTGCTTATTTGTATATAAATATGGAAAATTGCTTGGTGTGTTAATTTCTTCACCCAGAGGATCATCAGTCACTGGAATTTGCTGCCGGAAGAGGTGGTGACAGCAACCAGCCTAGATAGCTTTAAGGAAGGGTTAGACAAATTCATGGATGACAGATGTATCAATGGCTACTAGACTGGGAGGCTGGGGAGACAAGCAGGATGCCTTTAAAGGCCATTTGCTGGGATTTGAGAGCAGGTGAAGGTTTTGTCCTTATCTTCTACTTGAGATGCTCATAAGCAATTGGTGGGCCACTATGTGGGACAGGATGCTGGACTAGATGGGCTGTGGTCTGATCCAACAGAGCTCCTCTTATGTTTCCATGTTCTTATGCTAGTCTGCACCACCATGTGGATGGTAGGTCTTTATCCCAGAATGTAATCTGGAATAAGACCATTGGAGAAAGGATGTATGTTCAATCGACAATTGCTATGGGTCAATGAGATTTGCAAATTTAAGAGAAATATTTTTGTACTATAGTTTTACTTCTACACTTCTTTGTGATACAGTATATTCTGGCGTATAAGACTACTTTTTAACCCAGGAAAATCTTCTCAAAAGTCGGGGGTTGTCTTATATGCCAGGTGTCGGCTTCTTATATGGCAAGTATATCCCAAACTCTATATTTTAACTGGAAAAGTTGGGGGGCATCTTATACGCCTAGTCATCTTATATGCCGGAATATAAGGGTACTTATCACTAACTAGTGAGTTCTGTGTTGTAATTCAAGTTCTGTTGTTGCACTAAGGGCTTTTTATATATGAGTGGGTACTGTTGAGGGTGGATACAGTACTGTTGGATCTCAAGAACTGTAGGTAGTTATGGTTTTGTTTTCATACAAACACAGATAATTTTGATTTTAAAAATTTAAAATGTGTTTGTTTTCCACATGTAAAATTAGTGTTCTCATACAAATTTGTACGAATATCCGATATGAACACATACTGTATGTATCCAATACGTAACCAATACATATCCCATAACATATCCGTTCTGAATGCATCAAATCTATCCTGAATCCACTTTGAATCCGCTCTCCATCTATGTCAAATGCACTCTGGATCTGTTGCGGATGTGACTGGCGCAGCTGCTTTCCCACCTCACCAGGTTCATGAAGGTTCCAAAGCATTTGTATGGATGTTCCAAAACTTTCATATGAATACGAATGTCAATGTATGAATGTTGTAACATTTGACTCGTATACAAATGTCCAAATTCATACAAATTTGTACAAATATTGAATGTTACAAATATCCATGCACATACCTAGGGTGTTTTTCCATGGTCACTAGAAGTACCCATTAATGGGTACAAAAATGCCATTACGTACCCATTAATGGGTACCTAATGGGTACTTTTAGTGACAGTGGAAAAACACCCCTAGTCTGTTGCCAGAAATTGAAATTGAAGAAGAAAAAGGCAGAATATGGATTCTTCAAGAGGAAATAGCACAAGAAACGTTAGGATGTAATTAAGGGCCATCTTTTGAATCTCTATGTGGTAAAGTGATCTGTTTCAACAAAAGTAATACCTTGTGTTCTTCTCTTTAGCTGCCATAATGTATTGAGAAGTTGTAGGAATAATTTTGATGCAATGACAGATGTTTTGAAACTGGTTGTTCTTTTTTACGTGTAATCTTTTCTCCTTAATCTTTTTTTAGATACAAGAAAATAAAATTATTTAAAAAAACATGGTGAGAGAATATAAAATAATGATTAAAGGGCCAGAACTCCAGAAACTAGAAAAGTTGAAAGGAAATAACCAGACAGATTTTTGCCCGTATCTGTTGAATTGCCTTTCTGGGCCATTTCTCAAAAAACCATCAGAGAACTTTTAACAATTATTCCAGTGGATCTCATGGTAGGCACAGTCGTTTCCCAGTAGACAGTAACTCTTCCATTCCTTGTATACAGATGGAGTTGCTAATAATGAATCATACAGGTTGTTTTCTTACTATAGGCTGCAATCTACACACACTCTATGTCCTGTTTGAGAATTCAATTATTGGCATCTGTGGCCTTGATGAAGCACCAAATATGCTGATGTATGGAGATTGGCTGTAGCTCAGTGGTAGAACAAACTGCCTGGAAAGCAGAAAGCTGCCAATTCAACCCCCAGCTACCTCCAGGAAGTACACAAAGAGAAACCATTTCTGTATCTTTGCCAAGGACAAGGCATAAAGGTGCCCATGGAGTCTAGGGACCTTTTCATGCTTATCTTTCTGGCAATCACCATAGCAATGGCCCAGTGCGTGCCAGAAGTTGTTGTGGCCATTGCTATGGCTGTGCAGACAGTCTGGGATGGACCATCAGCACTGCAAAGGTCACTAGGTAAGTTGGGGATAGTGCCAGTGTTCATGGTGTGAATGCTGGCCACCATCCCTGAACTTAAGTTCAACGTGATGGTGCTCTACTGAAGTTAAGTGTGAACAGGTCCTACTTTAGGTTGGTGATAGAACAAACTGCCTGAAAAGCAGAGAGTGGCTAGTTCAATCGCCCCAAAATGACTGATACGCATAAAGAAGACAGTGAAGAGGCAAGATGGATCCCCGTGAAAAGTCACTTGTCTTCAGGCTGCCTTTCTGCAAGGACTTGTCCTTTAACTATGGGTTGTTCCTATTTGCTGCAGTGCCATTGCTTGCATTCTTAAACAAAATATTAGAGGGTTTTGTTTGTTGTTTTCTGTTTGTTTTAGAAAAGTAAACCGTATAGTAGAATGGCTTAGGCAGGTAAACAAATACATTCTCCCCAACTTGCTACTTCAGAAGTTATCCCGAACAATGCAAAGCTACCATTTTCCAGTTCTGCCCGCCAAGCCCAGACAATCTGCCTGCCTATTCAATTTTCTGTTCCATTTGCTCTGCAATTCCTCCAATATTGTCAATTGTATGCATCAATGGAAGCCTTTAGGAGGCCTCTGTGCATCCCCATTATAAGCTACACAATGGATGTCATTAATTTTTTCCCCTACCGATTAAGTGGCATCGCTGTGGTAAAAACAATATGCCCTGAAGTAAACCCACGGAGTGCCTTTCTTGTCGCATTTTGAGATAAGATGTATTTCGGGTCCCACACAAATGGGCTCAGTTTTAACCATTTGTTCCCTAGAGAATGATGTAGATTGGGGGGGAAAGGGGAGGGAGCCCATGGTGTCACCTGTAATAATCTTCCCACCTCAAAGCCTTCTCTAAGCCACATCAGGGGCACCTCAGAGATGAAGGTGTGATCAGTAACACACACACACAATCTCTGAGGCAGCTCAGAGACCGTTTGGAGGTGAGATTGTTCACACACCACGCTACCCCTTCCTGCTCTCTCCTGAACATTCTGTGCCAGAAAAGGTGGATCAAAGGATGGAGCTGGAATTCCGTACCCTTGGCCACATCATCATGGAATCAAACCCAATCAGATGAGGGGGTGGGCACCCTGACTGGTAAAGGATGGGGAGGAAAAGATGCTCTTTCCTCAATGCATTTTTGAAGCGATTTCCGTGCGGACAGCAGAACCGGGGTTGACTGCAATTTAAAATCAAAGAAGTGGGATCGGCTAGAATGCGCATTCACAACCAATTCACGTTAGTTTTGTTTTAAAAAACCTAAGTGGAAATGTGTCCTGAGAGAGACATCTCCGAAGCCTTATTTTTTTTCCCGATCTTTTTTAACTCAGCTTTGGACTTCACCATATTGCTGCTCTGTGAAAAAAAAAATTAGGCTTAGACTATTCACTTGCACTTCATTACTTCTAGCCCACTGTCCTTGAGGTATTTAGAGTGTTGGGTTAAAGAACACAATGCAGAGGCACTGTTTAAAACGGAGAGAGAATTTAAAAAATGATTGTGTCTGTTATTATCAGTAGTTATGCTCAACTATGACAATTACATTGAGTTTGAAAAATTTAACTCTTAAATCTGAATGGAGTGATTCATTGCACGGTGCATGTAAGTAAATCCATAAGTGCTTATTTGCCACACAGTTTATAACAAAGGACTTGATATGTATTGCCTGCATTAGATATCCAAGAAAGAATCCCATGTAGAGAGGAGCAATTTATTCACAGTGCTTTCCATAAAGTAATCCTAACCTCAGTGGGAAAGGTGATAGTTTCTCAGTAAGTATATCTACTCTTAAGTAGTGCTGCATTTTCAGAAACAGAATTTTCATCCTACGTGGGTTTTTTTTTCTTTAAAGAGGGTTGCCAGTTTTTTGCTTTTGTTTTTTTTTTTTTCAAAGAATCTCACATTTCAAAGAAACTGAAATGGTGTGTTGGGTGGTAGTGGTCTGAAAACAAATGGGCTGGTTAATGTGATAGGTATCTTGAAAAAGCAGGGAATGGCACACAATTGCAGCATTCTGCCAAAATGGTCAGCCATGGTTTACCAAGATAAAAATTAAGATAGCTTTTCCCCTGGACTCATCCTGCCCCCCTGCCTTTACATAGCAACAGAATAAAGGCATTCTGAATTTCCTTTTATTTTTACTTCAACAGCTATGGCTATGGCATCTGAACTGGGATGAGCCAGTTTGGTCTAGTGGCTTGGGAGCCGGACTCTCCTCTGGGAATACTGGGTTTGATTCTGCACTCCTTCACGAAGCCAGATGGGTGACCTTGGGCTAGTCACAGCTCTCTTTCTGCACTCTCACAGCCCTACCGTTCCTTTTAAAAACAAAACAAAAGCATTCAAATCCCTCTTTTAAAATACCTCCTGGTTCTAGTGTTGTGTGATAGGGAAAATATTTTTTTCCATCCACCTTTTCCATACTGGAAATTATTTTATATACTTCGATTAAAGGCCTATTCGCCCTGCAGCCTCCAGTGAAGAAATAGTGAACCTCTGGTGAAGAGCTATAGGAGTGATTGCACGTGCGTCAGCATCATCAGGGTGACGGTGCTGATGCATGCACAGTTGCGGAGGGCGCCACAGCCAAAATAGGGGCACCCAGAGGAGGACTGGGCCCCAGATCAGATAAGATCGAGTGGGGAGGCAGCAGCCAAAATTGACTGGTGCTCCACGTGTAAGCGCTAGCCAATGTTGGTTAATCACACTCCTTTCCTTTCCAGCGGATGGGAAGGGAAGTGCCACAATGCCCCAGGTCAAGTCTTGAATGCCACCCTTCAAGGCTGAAGAGGCCTAGATGTTGCAGCCTGGTTTCGTAAAGAAGGTGTTCCAGCCCCTGGATCATGCTGGCTGGTGTTTTCTGCACCTTTTCCAGTTCCACAATATCCTTTCTAAGGCATGGAGTGAGCCATTTTGGTCTAGTGGTTAGGGAGCCGGACTCTTATCTGGGAATACCGGGTTTGATTCCACCCTACCCCATGAAGCCAGCTGGGTGACCTTGAGCTAGTCCCTGCTCTCTTCTGAGCTCTCCCGGCCTCACCTAACTCATACGATGTTCTGTTGTGGGGAGAAGAATAGAAAAGCTTTGTCAGCCACTGAGTTCCCTTAAATGGGTGAGAAAAGCAGAGTAGAAAAGCCAACTCTTCTTCTTCTTCTAGCCCCCTTTTTACACATACAATGCCTATTGAAGCCTATGGCAGGATACATTGGGGTGACTGTCCCACATGAGCCCCTGGCACTAGTTCAGAAGACTTCAGAGCAGTCACTGGGGCCTCTGAAGGCCAGGAGCTTAAGGAGGAGTTTAAGAGGAGACCATTTATGTGGCACATACTGTTGCTCTGCTTAAATGTCCCCCTTGCATCTCAGAGGAGAAGGCTGTATGCCTTTTGCACACAGCCCCTTGTTCCATGATAAGGTAACTAAGGCCGCATTCCCATTACAAGCTTAAATGGTTTTGAAACGGTGTCAGTTCTCGCAGTCCCCATGTCAGGTTGGCTTAACATGCTTTCCACATGTTAAATTGCCCCAAAGCGTTGTAAATGTATACACTCATTTCAACAGGTCTTGCTCCAGTTCTTGCATTTGAAATGTTTTACATTTCTTACTGTGGGAACTGAACAGTTTTAGTGGAATGAGAATCCATGTTTAGGGTTTCCCTCCCCCAATAGCTTGCTTCCAAAGATAGCGGTTTCACTGTAAAAATCCAGCCCGTACAGCAGCGGTATCTGTAGCAATCCACCCACTTCACACCTGATAGCAATCTTGCAATTCTGCGCTATCCTGGCTCTTTAAAAGTTCTGACCTTTAGAAAGGGAAAAGGAAGGAAAGCAGCTACAGGTTCTGGGAGATGTGTGAGTGTTTTTAAGGCTGTGTGTGAAGGCAGCAGTGGTGGCAGCAGAGCGAGCCAGCCAGCCCTGGGCAATGGGGAGAGGAGGGGAAAGAATCTCTGGCTGCCTGGTGCCATTTTTCATCCATCCATGCAAGCGGCAGCCACCTAGCCACCCAGCTAGGCTCCGTGAAGGGGTCCCTTATGGGTGTTCACACCAGGAGGAAGAGGGCAGGGAAGCCCTGAAAAGTAGCCACTTGAGTCCCCCCCTTGAGTATGATCCTCAGAATCTGGATCGAACATGGTTAAGTTGAAAGTAATTGGATCAGGCAAATTCGTGTTAGCATCCGTTTCTATTATTTCGGTTTAGGAAAACTGTTTTAAGCTTGTAATGGGAACGCGGCCTAAGATACTATTAGACCAGGGCCCTTTCTGCACTGGACCTTATTCCAGATTATATCCCAGAATAGGGACCTGCCATCTTGAGATATAATTTGGAATAAGATTCAGTGCAGAAAGGGCCCAGGCTGCCTGGTTTATGCTCAGTCCTCCACAGATGGAGCATTCTAGCAGAACGTGGAACATCTTTTATCCCATCCTAACATGCACAAGAGAGAGCTTTGGAGTGGACGCTTTCCTCACACAATGTCCCATGTGCAGCTCTAACATGGAAGATTCAAACCACAGAGAGTGATTTTGCCTGCTTTATCTTTCTAATTGCAACTTGGGGTGCCTCCGGACTAGCGGAATAAAACTGCAGTATACTTACTGCACAGTGACTACTGGGCATCCTGACTGGAAAGACAGCTCTGTAGTTTCCCCATTGGAGCTGCAAGACCTGAGTCGGCACACACTATCACGTGGGTTGAGGTAGCCAATCAAATTTGAGCTGCCCTTCCTGCTCTTGTCTTGCTCTTCTTGCTGTTCTGCCTGCACTGGAAGGAAACTTCAGATTTTGTTTATACTGTGCAGCAAGTTAAATGCACAGTCCCAATCAGATAAAAGGTGGTCAGATCCATTCCAAACTGGGTAGGTGCAAAGCCAGGGTTGCCAGGCAATGATAATGGGCTTTTGTGGCACCATTGCTGTGGCAAAGGGGCTACACTGCGGCAACCATAGCTGTGCTCCCTGTTCGCATGCTTCATTCACCCGGAAGAGTAATAAAAGAGTTGTAAAATACTTTGGTTTTGGATAAGAAGACATTTTGGGTGTGCATAGCACACGATTGTGCCATGCCTGGAAGTCAGAGGAGCAAATCTATATGGGATATTTGTGTTGTATGGTTAAAAAAAAAAACCTTAGAGGACCTGTATCTTGCAGTTTTTCCAATGTATATTCTCCATTATTAAATAGTTCTTGCTGCATGATGTATCATATGCACCCATAGTATTTTAACTTAAAAGTTAAACCTGTTGCTTATGGCACTGTGCTGCCATCTAGTGTTGGCTCAGGGGCTAGGTCAGCGATGGCGAACCTTTTGAGCTTGGTGTGTCAAAATTCGCAAGAAAACCTACCTTAACTCGGGTGCTGTGTCACATCTAGAAATATCCATAATTTTGAGATATTTGTAGCTCTAGTAAAAAGGTTATATTTTTGATTTATGTATTTTATTAAAAGCAAAACCAAGTACTTCTTTACATTAGTGACTTTTGTTGCTGAATTTCGTTTGCTAAATCTTCAATTGAAAGTTGGTATTTTGTACACTACAGGCACTACACACCCATGTGCCAGGGTGACCATGTGTGTCACCCAAAAGGGCTTGGCGTGTCACCTGTGACACACATGTCATAGGATGGCCATCACTGGGCTAGGTGTACATATTTGTGTGGGTCAGCCCTGTTTAATCTACAACTTTTCCACAGCAGGGATTGAACAAAGTTATGAAACAGAATAGATAGTAGAGAAGGATGGGTTATTATATTTTGTCATAGATCATCACAAGAGGGATTAAGAACATGACTGGAATGGGACTGCAATTAGCCAGAGCACTATAACTCAAGGCATTTGCACCTGTAAGCACCTGTAACTTTTCCCTCCTCTTTTGCTTTATGAACTGGGTTAATAGCCACACTTTCATCTTGTGCCATTATTTTCTGAAAGCCTCAGAAACAACCTCTTAACGTGCACTGCCATAGTCCAGAGGCCTATTCACAATACAGCCTCTAGTGAAGAAGTAATGAACCTCCGGTGAAGAGTATCTGCACATTTTGGAGGTTGCTACAGCCTCCAGGCATGCCTGCCCTCACCAGAAGCTCACTACTTGTTGATTAGGTGTGGGGCATGAAATCTTGCTCCACATCTTAACCAATGTTTATTAGAAACTTACCTGAAGCGTCCAGGGCAGGTCTGATTTTAACAGCAAAATAGTACTCTACTAATTATTTCACTTCCAAATTGCTAACTTTGAACCAAGGGCTTCTAAACAAAACCTGGCATTTACATCTGATCACCATTAAATTGCATTTACAAATTATCCTGAGCCAAGAGGTAACTCATGAAGGGTTTGAATGGCTTTTGATCCATCTCATTTGCCATTTTAGTCCACTGAGACGTGTTGTTAAGGACATTGCAAATGTGCAGTTCTTTTTCTATAATTACATTAAAGCAACTTTTGTTTCAAAAGATACCCCTCGTGCTATTGCTCAGTTTTAACCATTTATTTTCTAACTGAAATGTCAGGGTTTTCAAATTCTATGCTAGCCAGACTAAAATTTACCACGGTCGCCTCCTAGAACAATGGCAGGCAGAAGAGGAACACATTCATTCAAATACCAGTTTGGTTTCAGATTAGAGCAATTGAGGTGACCAGCAAACATTTCCATTCCACATTTGAGATATCCAGGGGACCTGGAAAGAACTCCCTTATGGAACATTTACATGCCTAGGTACATCTTTCAGGCTGGGGGCGGGGGGAAACAGGACACTTCTTAGGCCATTTGCTGGGATTAGAGCAGGAAAAGGTTTGTCCTTGTCTCTGCTTGAGATGCCCATGAGCATTTGGTGGGCCACCGTGTGTGACGGGATGTTGGGCTAGATGGGCTGCGGCCTGATCCAGCAGAGCTTCTCTTATGTTCTTATGTTCTAACAGCATGGGGCACAACTGGGCCATCATGTGGTAGGTATGACCACGTGCAATTTCACGCAACATCAAAATGGAGGTCCCTGCTTAACCAGCCCACAGAGACATTCACTGTTCCTCACAACTCATTGGACCAGTGTAGCAGCTGGTAGACCTTTATAAAGAGAGGCCAATTTGCACCTGGCCCCGTAGTTGATGATAGGTTAACATCTGCGTAGGTGCATCTGCACTTGCAGGAAGTGTTTACAGCCAGATGTTACCCTATCATCAGCTAGCAGTGGTGCACAAAATTGTGCACTACATGCAACCCAAGCTTACCTGAAAGCTTACCTGCTATGTCCGGCCTGTGACTATTGGCACCATTTCCAGTGTGAGGGGTCATCTGAGGTGCTGCACAAGTACACTGGCACCTCAGATGATTCCAGATGTGACTGAGTGTGCAGAGAGCATCATCATCACTGTGGCACCTGTCTCAGCACATGTGCAGTTACACTGGGCTCCAGATGCAAGATGGTGGTGCCCTGGCAGCGATCAGATACACGCCCTTGGACACGAACCCGGACACAGATAAGTCTCTGGGTGTGTGAGGCTCAGTGCAACATGTACTAGTGTTCCCAACTGCAAACGCTAGTGTATGTTGGTCTGTCATGCACTTTTCCAATCCAGCGACAGGAAGCCAAGTGCAACAGCAGGCCAGGTCTAACAGTATCCCATTCTGGACTACACTCTGCCCAGTGCAGAGGATGTGGCCTCTTCTGTTCTGCACCCAGATGCAAAAGTAAAGGCCCAAAGGCACTCTAGGCTTTGCACTATCCTGTTCTTTCGGAAAGAAGAAGAGGAAGAGGAGGAAGAAGAGAGTTGGCTTTTCTACCCTGCTTTTTTCACCCATTTAAGGAGACTCAAAGCAGCTGACAAAGCTTTTCTATTCTACTCCCCACAACAGACACCCAGTGAGGTAGTTGGAGCTGTGAGAGCTCAGAAGAGAGCTGTGACTAGCCCAAGGTCACCCAGCTGGCTTCGTGGGGGAGGGTAGAATCGAATCCAGTATTCCCAGGTAAGAGTCTGGCTCCCTAACCACTAGACCAAACTGCAGAAAGGCCCTATTTATTGTTAAAGAAGAAAAAGAAAAGAACCTGGGAATTCATTTTTAGGAAAGAGAGCGTGTGTACCTCCATATGGGACAAAAGCTTCAGCGTCCCTCTGCAGCAGCTGCTGAGCTGCCAAATGTGGCACTTAGAAGCTGCGGAGTTCCTACAGAGTCCCTGCGCAGCCACTTCCATTTGGACGGATGCAAAGAGTGGAAACTGCAAAGGGACTTCACAGCCAGTCAGGAAACTCCGATTGCCCGCAGAATCTGAGGAGTGTCCCCAGAAAATCCAAAGTAAAAAGCTATGATAGAAAGTTGTGAGATCCTGCCAAGGTTTTCATCCCATCTGAAGGTACCTGGTATTTCTTGAGTGACATTTGGGGAAGGCGGGACTTTGTGAGCAACTAAATAATCATTATGGTAGCCACAGGAAAATACATAAATCTTTTGTTGGATTCCAGATTGTTAATCTTTTCAGAAGACAGAAGGTAGAATGGCTTCATAGTGAAGGTTCAAGACGAGAGAAATGCTCACATTGAAGAAAATATTTGTTATAACTCATGAGAAGATTGCAAGGATAGGTTCACATCCTTCACCAAAGAGCCCCAGCTGCTCCAGAAGAATGGAACACCAACTCAATGCTCAAACGCGGGATAAGATTTGCTCTTAATGGACTTATGGAATGATTTGCTTGTGGACTGAATGCCGTCTCAGTACGGAGGAAAGATAACCTTTAGGTGCTTTTCATGTCGATTGTACGGCTGTGAAGGAGGCATTCTTGGGCTTTGAATGATGACTCACTCATTCAAGTCATTAGTATTTTCCCTCTCCACAAAGTTCATTCCTCCCCAACAAAAGCTTTCTGGAGGAGGGAAGAAATAAGACCCTAAGAGCACTTTAGTCATGGCTTTATTATTCTTAGTACTTAATGGTCGAGGGGGCAGTGGTGTTTTTCCATCAATGCACAGTGGGCAATTTTCCTTCCCCACATCTTCTTCTTCTTCTTCTTCATGCCATTGAGCTATATTTGTTTGTTTGTTTGTTTGTTTGATCCTGCCTCTACTCAGGGAAGGTTACAGCAATAAAAGCCAAAATGCAAAAAGAACACCCTGAAAACAACAACAACAACAACAACAACAACAGCAACAGTGTTTTGAAAATGAAGGGAGAAAGTTGTTTTCTCAACCAGTGGCCTTTTCACATGAGGACCTCCAGAACACATGTAAGACACCCTGGGATGGAGCATTCGCTCCCCTGGGTTGGCAGTTCGAAACCGCCCCATCCCATCCCAGGGCGCCCACACGTGTTCTGGGAGTAGTGCTCTACACCTGGCCCAGGATGTTCCCGCAGCTGTTCAGGAGGGAGGGCAGGCTGGTTGCGTTCTGCCCCCAGGTTCCTGCTGGTTCTAGGGACTGGATTGGGTCCCCAAGGGCCTGCAGGACCCCCCTCCCCTGGGCATCCACCCCTCCAGGCATGGGCCTATGCTGAAATGTTGACATTTGTATATGCACGTACACGTTTTTACCACATCCGTACACATCTGTATGCATCAGTACATGTCCATATGCATCCTGTAGTTATTGCACATGCAACCCATTTCATCCCATGCGGATTTGTACAGATGTGTACGGATGTGGGAAAGATGCGGATCTCCAAGTACGCATCATGTACGAACCCATACACATACGAATATCTGGATAATTCAGACAAATTGATCTGAAATCTGAAATTTGATTCAAAGGTTTACATTTGAATTTCAGGATATTATATTCAAGTTCGAATGTTGAAATTCAGCACTTTCAATTGGATTTCAAATGCCTACAAATTTGCCTTCACACACCTCCCTAGTCTGTGATACACATGCTAATGAAGACTCTGGCAGCTGTAAGTTGGGTCATGCTGTAGCCTGGACTACCAAGTGGGCAGCAGGCCTCTATTCCAGGATAAATTCCAGAATAAAGGTAAGTGCGAACAGGCCCCAGGTCAGAATGGAATAGTTAAAGCTGCCCCAAGCAAGATGAGTGCGGAAACGGTCAATATCTTCTCTGATTACCCCAGCAGCCATTTTGATTTTTGAAATAAACTGATGTGATATAAGGACAACATAGACCAGATTTATTTGTAGGCTCTGTTGTAAATAAGAAAGGAATAAATGATGGGAAGTGAATGTACTCCAAAAGTGAAGAACACTCTGATGATCCCAGGTACAGCCTCTCAAAGAATCGTAAAGAAAAAGAAAGAAAACTAAAAGGAAAAGTTAAAAGTTGTAATTTTACATTTTATTGAAGTGAGAAATGCAATATAATACCCTATAGATGGTAGGGAACAGAATGCTCCGCAGCGTTCCAGACCATTGCTCACTTGCCTCTGAGATGGGATTATTTTTCTGCTATCTGTGCTGCCATTTATCACCTAAAAGTCAAGCATCCGTGTATTATTCATCTGACTTGAGAATGGTAGAAGTAGATGCAGAAATGCTATTTTACCTCTTTTGTGAACACTGGAAGTTACTGGGCAAGGGCTCAGTGGTGCTAGCATTTGAAACTGAATGAGATACATTTGCTGGTAGCATTTCAGGGGATGTGCTCCCTTCCCAGTCCACATTTTTCAATGTTTGCTTTGTTTCCAGAGTACCTCTTCCCAAAGATGTCAGCACTGAACCAGCATTTGGTACCTCATCTTATTCATTCACTCAACCAACCAATCAAAGGAGAAAGACTGGTTAGCTAGTCAAAGGAGAAAAGAGGGTCAGCCAACCAGCAATTGTTATCAGGAGACTGCCCAAGGAGACATCATGAGATGGTCATCCAGGCGCTGTATGATGTGCAATAACTTTGCTATAGAACATCCAATATGTCTACAGTGTGGACATTGTTTTCCACAGTAATGATAAAAGGCTGGATTTTTTGGGTGGAACAGGCACATTTTTGAAGGTTCATGTGGTTGCCACCTTAGCCTAAGCTTTCTACTCTCTCACACATACTTAGGCTGGGTCTACAACTGAACAAGATGCCAGTGCTTGAAGAATAAAGTGGCATGATGCATCCATGCACCATTTTCCCCACAACCCTGATGTTGGCTAAGCACAAAATGAGCAATTGGGGACACAACCCCCCCCCCAAGATGTTTTGTGGGAGGAGTTTCCACTTGCATGACCCAGCCATCAAGAGAAGCCATTAACATGGCTGGCTTTGAATCAGCTTGAAGTTGCCAGTGACTCTGCAATAGGGCCAATTGCCAGCCCTCCATGACAAACTGGCAGTGTTGCACAGATGCTAATACTCCCTTAATAAGCTTAAAGCAACCTGTCCCAACTCAGGATGATTTCAGGGGCCTCAGTATGGGAGGATATATAAATTCCCCATCTCACCTGTGAGCTCCCAGAATTCTGACTGAGCTTGAGGTCTGAACACAGCTTCAGGCCATGATCAGACATGGTAAAAGGACCACCCCAGGGCAAACCTGAGGCTCAAGGGATAGACATTCAAGCACCCATATTAGGATTTCTTGCCCACCTGTTTCTGAATCTTACTACATATTAGCTGCCAATGTTGCCCATATGAATATATTATCATTTGCTTACAGTGCTAAGCAAATGCTTTGCCAGTCAATCTCACCAAGCAGTTTCCCTAAGCTAAAACAAAGGGAAACAATTAACAATCCACAGTAATTCTGATACTTCTCCTCCTGTTTAAGGGAAAGAGTTCCCATAATTCCACAGAGAATAATACCCACATTAGCAGTACTCAAAAAGAATGACTCTCATTCTGCCTTGGTCCTCTCAAAATAAGGTTTGTAATAAAATCCATGTGAGCCAGTTTGGTCTAGTGGTTAGGGAGACAGACTCTTATCTGGGAATACCGGCTTCAATTCCGCCCTCCCCCATGAAGCCTGCTGGGTGACCTTGGGCTAGTCACAGCCCTCTTCTGAGCTCTCACAGCCCCACCTACCTCACAGGGTGTTCTGTTGAAGGGAGAAGAATAGAAAGCTTTGTTAGCTGCTTTGAGTCCCTTTAAATGGGGTCGAAAAGCCACATAATACTAAGCTGGAGTCATTTAATGAAAAAGGACAATAACTAGCCTGGATAGCTTTAAGAAAGAGTTAAACGAATTCATGGAGGACAGGTGTATTGAGGGCTACTAGAATTGATTCCCAGGTACCACCTCAACGTCAGAAACACAGTCAGGATAAAGGCCATTTGCAGGAAGTCAAGAGCCGGTGAAGGTTTTGCCTTCATCTTCTGCTTGAGATGCCCAGAAGCAATAGGTGGACCACTGTGTGAGACAGGATGCTGGACTAGATGGGCTGTGGCCTGATCCAGCAGGGCTCCTCTTATGTTCTTATGCTTCTATGACTCAGAAGAGGAAAATGGCATTCTTCTATACATAGTGCCTCCTTTAGGCTGCAGGATTCACTGCCTCATGATATGGTGAAGGCCACCAACTCAGATGACTTTAAACAGAGGATAACCTTATTCAAAGCCTATTAGTCATGAGGCTGATTCCCATCTCTGAAAACCAGCTGCTGAGGAAAAGACAAGAGGCAGTTTTTGCCTTATGGCCTGTATTATGGGGGCTTCCCACAGCTGTTTGTGTGGCTAATGTGAGAAACAGGATGTTTGATAAGGCCAGACGTTGACCGGAACCAACATGACTGTCTTGGTATTCAGAGCCTGCCATTTAAAACACACAGTCTTGTGTCAACTTCCACATTATTTCCCCATCACCACAAACATGAAACTTGAGTGCCCTTCCCAGGTAAATTGGAACAGCTTCAGAGAAGGACCACAAAGGTTATCAGGAAACTGGAATAACAAGGGCATGGCCATTTCTGCACTTACATTACTGCCCAGCTCAGGAAGGCTGGGCCAGGCTGAAGCAGTTCCAGTCACTGGATTGCTCTTAGCCCCTTAATCCGGACCAAGGAGCTGATAAGAATGCATCATCTGCACAGCAATCTGTATGCATCAACAACACAGGAGTAGAACAGAGGCATTTCCGCACTGAATCGCGTTCGAAACGGAACGCGTTCAGGCGGAAAGCTTAAGCCAGCTTCGGGCGCTTTCCCCGTTCACACACAGACGCGCCAGAACGCGTGTAAACGCGTTCCGGAGCGTCTGGGTGCGAATGCTCAAAGCGCCCGAAGCTGGCTTAGCCGGCAAACGCCGGCAAGGGGCGCGATGACAGCCGCGGAGGCAGATCGACAATCAGCTGTTTGACAAACAGCTGATTGTCAAAGCCGCGCGGCGTCGGAGGCGCGCCGGCAGCCGTTCGGGAGACAGAAGAAGCGCGAACGCTTCTTCTCCCGAACGGCTGCGGGCGGCTCGTCCGCGTTGGAACGCGTGTAGAGCACTTCGAAGTGCTCTACATTTCGAACGCTGAAAAGACAGCTGCGGACATGTCGGAACGCAAGCCGCGCGCGGCCAATGCGGATGACGTGTCCTCAGCTGTCTTTTCCGCGTTCCGTTCAGCCCCGTGCGAAAACGTCTCAGATCTGGACCAATGCAGCAACCCTACCTTTGGGGGAGCATATCAGGAACACTGACTGGCAATAGGCCATGCCTTTGTGAAGAAGCCCATAATGCCCTGTGGCAATGATAAACATGCCTTCTATAGCTTGGCCAGCTATGCCTTCAGTTCTGGCCATCTCAGTGGTGGTACTATGCAACTTTGACCATGGTGAGGCCAGGAATAAGGAACTTCCCCTGGGGTATGCTAGCATTTGCACTCATGAATGCTAGTGAAACATCAGTGACCCCCCCCCCCCCACACACACACATATCTGGACACTTACCTGAATACTGATGCATGCACTGGCACCATGAATGGGACAATGGTGATGCACTGCACAGGTGTACTCATGTTTTGGGTCATCTGATGTGCCAGCGAGCTTGCGTGGCACCTCAGATGACCCTCCCAGCACCCTCAAGGTGCGAATGGGCTATACCAGAGATGGTAAAGGTAAGTCTACACGTGGAGCATGAAAACAGATACTCCATGTGGGAGAACACTGCATGTTGACCATGGGACCAAGTGCAGAAAGGCCCCATGTTTTCTCAGATGGCACATACCTGCTGGATGGGTTAGGGAATCCTGCACTGCATAGGGAGTTGGACTTGTTGAGCCAGGAACATAATTCTATGTTTCTGTGAATCTTTGCTGAAGGATTGCCCCAGTCCATAGAATTTCAGCAGTGGAGAACATGTGATGTTTGAGTTAGCAGACATTTCCGTATTTACCTTTAAACCAGAAGGTCCAGAGTCCAAATGCTGGTTTGTGTTGCACACACCCTGCTAGTCCATTCACATTTATCACAGTGTAGCCTGGACTAGATGGCCAAAAATTTCCTAGCCTCTGGAGAACCCAGAAACTGGCTCTGAAGAACGTGCTGTCCCAAAACACTTAGAAGTCCAGAAGGAGCAGTCCAGTGGTTGGACATGCTCCAGCCCGGCCCAACCCTTCTGGACTAAGCCAGCAAGGTGAGTGAAGACATCAAGACACTACTGGTTTTCTAAAGCCCTAACCCAACTGGATTCCGAGGTGGTCACAATTAAAAACATGGCACGTTGGGATATTTTTTGGAAGTATCTTTGTTCCAAATCAGAGAAAACCCTCTGTTGACATGCTTCAAAGGTACTCCCTGTTTATGGTGGAGGTACTGCTTTGCTCCTGCTTTGTCCAGATGCTCTGACCGCTGGTGCAGGTTTCTGGCACCTTCAGACACAGCTGCAAAGAGATACCTTTGCGGAAGCAGTCATGCATCTGGCTTAGTGTCCGCTGCTAGAAAGTGCAGCCATCACAGTGTGAGTATTGTAATTTGTAGTATTAATTTACTGCATGGTTACTTCTGTGCAGGCAGGCATGTCCACTCACAGTTGTGGATAGCTTTAGTGTATTCCTGCTGATCCGTCCCTCAATGTCGGTCGGGATCTTCAAAGGATGCAGAGGTGCTATATTTCAACTTATCAGAGTCTGGAAGTCTTCAAGGCTGTGGTAGAAAAGAGGATGGTGAAGAGCATATGTACATGGGGTAGGTTGATACGGCCTCCAAACATGCCCGCCCTCACCAGAAGTGCACTAATTGATTAGGTGTCAAGCGTCTGGGGCAGTGACCATTCACTCTTCTTCTATGACTGCTGGCATCTCAAGTGACCATAGATGTGGCTGTGTGGGCACAGAGCATCCACATTGCCAAGGTGATGGCACTGACGTACGCACAGTCGCGGAGGGTGCCTCAGCCAAAATGGCAGCTCCCAGAGGACAGGGCCGCGGTTCGAATAAGGTAATGAATTGAATGAGCTAGTTTGGTCTAGTGGTTAGGGAGCCGAACTCTTTTCTGAGAATACCGGATTCAATTCCACCCTCCCCCATGTAGCCAGCTGGGTGACCTTGGGCTAGTCACAGCTCTCTTCTGAGCTGTCACAGCCCCATCAACCTCACAGGGTGTTCTGTTGTGGGGAGACGAATAAAAAAGCTTTGTCAACCGCTTTAAGTCCCCTTAAATGGGTGAGAAAAGTGGGGTAGAAAAGCTAACTCTTCTTCTTCTGTTCGATCCTAGGGGGAGGGAATGGTAAAAGTGCAAGTGCTATTCAACATTGGTTAATTGCGCTCCTTTCCCATCCAGCAGATGTGAAGCGTGAAGACGCCCCAGGAGCTCACTAGCTGCTCCTGGTCCACAGCTAGTTAAAACAGGGCAGCTTAAGTGAGCTCAGAGATGACTCTGGACAATGGCAGCGGTGGCACAGGGTGCAGACACGCTCCCCCAGGAATGGTTAAAACCGCTCCTGCAAGGTGTGAACAGGTTTTATTTGAATCAGGAGCAACTGCATCCTGTCCACTTTCAGGCTCCAGGTGGCAGATCCGTATTCCAGGTCAGATACAATCGGAATGAGGCCCAGTGCAGACGGGGCCTTAGTGGCATTCAACGAGAAAAAAATTGCATGTTTTCTGTTTGTACAGGGCATCTTATTCTGTGGTTAGGAAGTAGATTTGAGCCAGTTGTAATCTAATACTGCCACCATGTGGTTTCCTTCTCTTAATCTAAAGAAGCTTCGCTGCTTAGGAAGAAAAGTTGTTAAAACTTTGGTGTGGTTTAAACTTTCGGCATGCATTAGGCTTGAATTTATTTATTTATTTATTTATTTACCCCATTACAAATATCTCAGTTCCCTTGCCAACGGGTTTATGTGCTGCTACTACTCTTGAAGCCCTCCTCTCATGGAGGAAAGCTTGCCCACAATCTGTGCACTAATTAAAATAGTTTGCAAATGTGAATTATATTAGAGTTGCTGGTTCATCTGACCGGAAGCTATGCTCTGCCTTGAGAGATCCCACAGTAAAATGTCTCTCCATTCCATCGCAGGACTATTCCAACCCAAACTGAGCTATCCTTTATTTGGATTATCCCAGCACTGAGGCCATTTCAGCTTTCTAGGATGCACCCAGAAACATTTACAATGCCCATTGGAATGCGCAGTCCCAATTGAGCCGCCAGACGTAATGACTGATTGATTGTGGCGTCGCATTATACAATCGGGACCGCGCAGTTACCTTAAGGTGGGATTGAGGACATTCGCTGCGCAGTATAAAGAAAATCCGGAGCTTCAAGCCAGTGCAGGCAGGAGGGCGAGAAAAGGAAATGAGATGCCGGCAAAGCAGGAAGAGCGGCTCAAAATTTGATTGGCTGCCTCAACCTGCGTGATGGTACGCATCTCCTCAACTTTCGCAGCTCCGATGGGGAAGCCACAGAGACGCCTTTCCAGTTGGGATGCCTGGTCATTGCTGCGCAGTAAATAGACTGCATTTTTACATTTAATAGTAGATTTATTACACTAATCTGGAGGCAGCCTCAGTCCATTTTCAGAAGCTAGAGCCAGAGGCACCAGGGAACACTGGATCTTCAGCAAAAAAGGCAGGTTCTTGACCAAAGTGCCCAGAGGTAGACAGAATTGGTTTAAATTGTAGCTAAGGAGGAGCCAACCAGGACTTGATGGTCCCCAAGGACCACAACGTAACATAAGGATTTACCAAATGGAGGAAGCAAATGAAGAGACAAAACTCAACGTGTTTTTTGTTTTTTACTTGAAAACTGGTTTAACGATCAACTTAGGAAATTTTGGCAGTTACAAACCTGTACAGGGTTTTTGTGTGTGAGAGTGTTTTTCTCTTTTTATAGCAAAATAACACAAGACAACAACACCAACAGCAAATATGACAGACCAATGCATTTGCTGATGAGGGACCTGATCCGCTCTCTGTGATAACCTTCTCTTTGCATAAGGTTTCTATGAAGTTGGAAAAAATGATGCAAACTCCTTAAACACCTAATTGAAATGGCGTTACATAAACAGAAAGTCTGTTATAGCATCTGTGGCAAAAACACATTATTCCGAAGGGTGGTGGTGGGGAAACATTAGGAAATTGTAGAAACAAGAGGGGAAAACAGATTATTCAAAGTAAAGTTTCAGTACATTCTGAAGTGATTAAGAAACAACCCTTTCCCAAATCAAATCAGCCTTCTTTTGTTGATTTTGCTATTGCCCCTCATTTGATCTGAGACTGACGATTTTCTTCAAAACACAAAAATGTAAACTGAAAAAAGAAAAGAAAAAGAAATTAAGAGGAACCTGATTGGTGCTGAATATCTACAAAAGCCCAGTAATTTCAAAATTATTATATACATTATTTTATAAACTTTTTTTTTTAAACACCAAAAACATACATCTTATACAAACAAGCCTGCTTGCAACAGGTGAATTTTACAAGACGATTTATCTTTCTTATACAGTGCTTCAAAGAGAATGATTTACATTTCCAAACAAACCTCCCCTAAAGCAGTTATTATGAGCATATGAAGTTGTTCTGGTTAGCCCAGGTCTCTGGTGAACAGGTCCAGGATGTGGCTACCCCAGTGAAGATCTAAATTTCCCCCGTTGGGTTCCAATGTACCCCTGTGGCAGCAGAACCTGAGACACACTTGCAAGGGTGGCACACAGATCTTTCAGGCTTCCCTGAAATTCAAAATGTGATGGAAATCTCTTTTCGATCCAATGCAAGGGATTTATGGCACTTCCTGAACTTCGGGAAAGGCTGAAAAATCCACGGATGGCACTTCTGGATTTACACCGGGTACAAAAGCATCCTAAACGCTCATGATCCTGAAACCTGCCTATGGCCTTGTAATACATTTGAAAATTATTGCTTTTAAAGTACATTTCTACAGGATGGAAATCGATCTATTTGCATTACACCTCCCAATGCCCTTTTTCCATGAGATTGAACAAAATGTGCAGTGCCATTCTGTCTCGTGCATAGCCTTGGAAAATATTTGTTTCAACAAATGGTTTGTGATGATGGGGCTTAAATATGAATTGTGCTACGGATATGTAGGAGTGGAGGCCAAGTAACCACAGGGGGTGGGGATTAATAATATGAACTATAACATTCACAAAGTATGAAACCTTCCATTAACACAAACATTACGGCCTCTCTTGACATCGTTCAGTTATGTCTGAACTAAACCAAGGTTCAACACAATGGCACCACCAAACCGTTTCCGGAAGATTTATGTCCTTAAGTGGGAATTGAGGGAAAAGCATTTCCTTCTGGATTTTGACAACCCCCATTCTAAGGAAAAGGAACCCACTTGCCCAGGGACAATCAACAGGGAAGAGTGATGAAATGATACACAAATATCAACGCATTTCCCGAAATCTGCGACTTGTGTGCTGTGTGGAGAATGGCGGCTGATCTGATGATGGCACATGAAACGGATGAAGAGAAAACCCTTCACTTGATATATTTGGCTTAGCCTGTTGTTCAGAAATGATATTTTAATACTGATTGGAGTAATATATAATCCATGAAATTAAACACAGCTCATGAGCAATTTACTGCAACCTCTCTCATGGCCTAGAGAGTGGAGCTGGCTCCTGATTTCCAGACTGCAGTTAGCTTAACTGCAAAACAGTGCTCAAGACTTGGGACAAAATCCACTCACGTCTCATGGGCACCACAGGTCATGTCTCCTGTTACCACTGAGGGCACCTGATAGCATGCCTTCTGCCCCCACATTTGGGCAGGGGGCAGAAACTGCTCCATGGCAGTTGCATTGCTCCATTAGACAATGAAATCATTGACTGGGGCATGATCTTCAGAAGGTGCAATGTTGCTGTGTTCAACAGAGACACCATGGTTGCCATTGAAAGCTATTGTCTTTGCACTTGAAAGAGGAGGGAGGCGCCATTTTTGGTGGGGATTACAGTGTATTCCCCATGTGCCTATTGTGAAGCCACCTTCATTTTGAAGTACAGATATGGCCTACGTCGGCGGGTTTTAATGGAGTTTCACCAAGCCTAGAACCATGCTGAATGGTGGCACTGAAGCTACTAACAGGAACTTAACAACACTGAGTTGTATCTCCCCACAAGTTTATCTCCCAGTGGTTTGGAAGAGTTTGGAGTTTGGCCCTCAACCAGAGGATCAGATCTCTCTCAGTAGGAGCCAGATGTAGGGCATCTTGGTGATCATCAACTGGGATGAAAATCAGATCTTATGACATACTCCATGCCTTGTCTTGAGAGAGGCAGATGTCCTCAGCTGGCCCTCCCATGAACACATTGGCACCTTGAACATTTGTGCAGAAGATGGGATTTCAGCAGGAGTAGTTATGTCCTCTTTTGCATGTGGTCATTCTATGACATTATCTCCACAAGTGCTTAATGCACACACACCGTCAGGACACAGTGGCAGGATGGACAAATGCCTCCGGCTCCTGAGCCACTCCAACTCTGCACCTGAAGTGCCCGAATCTGACCATTCCAAGTATTCCAGGAGCGCTTTGGGAAGTGGTATGCACTTCCTCTGCCCATGTGGATGATGGGGAATGCGTGCTAAAATGGTTGCGTGGATTGCCTTAGGGACCCAGAAGTGCAGCTATTTCCAGCCCCTTTGCTTGAGTTCACTGGGGGTCTGGTGGTTGTGGATGGAGGTTCCACCAGCAGTGCTCCACAGCTTTACTGATCCACAGCTTTTGAAGATGGGGACATTTGGACATGCTGGGAGCTGCTCCAGAACAGAAACGGCTCTGTGGTGTGTAGACACTCTTGAGCCAGACTGTCTCCTGCTTGTTCCCATCATCAAAATGGAAAAGGCCCTGTGTCTCCACATACCATTCAAACTGCATTGGAGGTGCACTGAAGCCTGCCCATGAGGGCTTGTGGAAGGACTTCAATCTCCTTCCAAGGTTGAAAAACTTCAGTGCGCAAAAACAGCTTGCTGGACTCTTGCCCACAGTGAAAGGTGGAACATTTCTGTGCAGGCCTTATCCCCCTCTGATCACAGGCACGGAGCCTGCACAGGAAGATGAGGCCTTCTGAGCACAGGCACAAAGACCAATATGGCAGCTTCAGCAATGGCAGAGGATCCATCAAACTCTTTTCTGAGGCTGCCTGAAGCCCATGGAGACATGTCCTCTGCTAAGATGGTTTACAGTTATGGTGCTAAGCTATTTTCAAGGGCATCCATGCACAAATTAGGGATGTGATGTGCATGGATATTCAACAATCCAATTTGAATTCAATGAATATTGATATTCGAATTCAAATCGGATTTTCGAAAATCTGAATTTCCAAATTTGGACGAATTTTGAATTTTTGAAAATTCAATGCAGATTTTCAAATAATTCGACTGAATAGAACGTCATATATCGGGTCTGAATATCGGGTCTATTTGCGCTTATAACATGGGGTGACGACGGGATGCAAACAGGATGCACGCAAATTTGAAAATCAGATACAAATGTTCCTGACATTTGTCTCATTCGATTCAAATCAGGTTTTTGAACTGGATAATCCGGATTCGAATCGGATTTTCAAAAATTCAGTTTTTCGCATTTCGAATTGAATATTTAAATCAACTCAAATTTGAATGCAAAAAGTACATTCATGCACAACCCTAGCATAAATGCTGACAAAAGCAAGCCATGGCGAAAACGTGAGGAAGAACTAGGTCATTTAGCCTGAGCACCATTAATATTAATGGAATGGGCACTAAAGCAGTCTTGTAAGGACCCAATATTTCAGGGGATCCTTCAGTCCCTATAACCCATTACTGTATTTTCAATGGAATTTACTCATCATGAGTGGATTTCATGTCTCTTGTCATGTCACTGACTGCAGCAAAAGCAAACACAAATGTTACAGATACAAGTTTGATCCAATAGCAAATCCAGCCCCTTTCTCAATGCCACGGGAGGTCAAAGTCTGTGCTAGTGAAGCATATGGCTGTGCTGAATTTTGTCCAGTGCCCCCTAAATAATGCCCATGCTTTCTTTAAAGTCCAGACAATCCAGGCTGCCTCTCTGACAAAGGGACAAAAAAGCATTGAAAGATCTCCAGTCAAGGAAATTTGGTGGAATGAGTTAATGGATACAGTTGAGATTAGCACAGCTGGACACTTCCTTGCATATGTAGGATATAAAAAAAGCATCAGTAGCTGCATAGGGTCTTGCATTAGGGTTGAATTTAGAAGGGTATGAAAGGCAAACAGGAGGTGCAAGAGGAGAAAAAGAACGAAAGGTGCACTGGTACCACAAAGGTTGCTCATCAAAGGCAACCTTGGGGTATGTTCTGAGGAAGACTAGTAGGATTTGGAGGAAAATATAATACATCAAGCGCAGGGAACAGCAATGTGTAGCGACTTCCTTGCACATTTAAGTGTTCTGTGTTTCCAATTATTTTCCGTGTGTGATGCTGCTGATATGCCCCAGAAGTAGTAAAACAAAGTGAAAACGATAATAATAAATAAAGCTAGATATTGAGCATTGAAGGAAAGGAAGATTTAGCCAGCAAGGCTCCTAATTCATAAACAAGTATTTCAAAATTATTATGCGAAAAAGAAAGCCAGGGGTCACTGATTCTACTGAAGAAGGCCTCACTGAGCCTCACTGAAGCGATCCAATGCATCTTGTACCTGTGGAGCAGATGTTGTTAATTGTCCAACCACTCATCAGGCATCCTCCTTTAAAAATGAATAAAACCGGATTTGATAGGCCAATCCAAGCACTGACCATCAACCTCATCAAGCAAGCAAGCAAGATTTCTTTGTGGAAATAGCAGAGTTTTCATCAGCACTCACTGCGCTTTCCTCAGCAGGTCTGCTTTCGGCACGGCGGAGAGATCTGTACTTCAGTTTTTTTCACAGCTGGCAGGGCACAACGTTCAAGTTTAATGCCCTCCTTCACAGAGTCAGAACGGGCACAAGAGAGACTCAGATGCAACAGAGAAAGCAAAACATATTTCAAACATAGTATCTTAAGTTGGATACCTATGGCATTCTGAGAAGGCACCAAGAAAATGCCTAGCAATCGAACACGGATGCCTGAAGAGAATTTCCCCCAAAAACATTCACATGAGCTCTATTTTGGATTGGTTTACAACCCAGTGTGAGCATATATTTTGACATTTGAACAGCATCATTTTGCTCAGCGTCTGAGCCGTTAACGGTAAGGCGGCGACAGACCCGGGAAACAATGAACAATATGTTGCCAGGCGTTCGGTGTGGGTTTGAGAGTTACTATGCTATTAAAAGTGTTACGTGGTTATGATATTGAGATCTTGCTTTTACTCCCTCGCCCCGTTCTTCGTTTCTGATTGCTGGGTCGGCAATTTGTGAAGAAATATTTCCAATGGTCTAAAGAACCGGTAGCTGATCAGCTTCATGAAAACAAAGGTTAAAATTCATTCCCGTAAGAAAAGGTTTTTGGTTTGTAACCATGATGTGGCTGGAAACATTCATTGAATGTTGTGCTGACAGAGAACCTGGATAAGGCAGAAGCATGGGACGGCTGTTAAGGCATCCATTCATCCATGACTGCACCCCAGGAGAATTATTATTTATTAAGTATACTTCCTAAACTGCCTCAATGGCCTTGGGAAAGGAAGGATGACTCCCCTCTCTCCTTTAGGAAAGTGGAAAGAAAAATCTAATTATAGGTTGGGGGGAAAATACTGCAAAAGCATTCAAATATATGATTACTTGTCTTGTGGTTAAAGAAAAAGGGCCCTACGGCACCCAGAATCTCTATGTAACCCTGACTTTGTGTCTTCAAAGCATTAATAGAAATTGCTACTGAATACAGAAAAGGACATACAAAGAGACCTAAATATATAAAACTGCAAAAAAAAAAAAAAAAATCTGGCCAATTTGATGTTTGCATAGACCAAGTTAGAGGTGTAGCACCAGCCTGTTTATCAAAGGTATTCACAAAGTGTCCTTCTTTGGATCGTAACAGCTGCTAGAAGCAAAGGAGCATAGTGATCAACTTTTCTTCCCGTTATGCAGTACCTGGAGGGTCTACAGGTGAAGCTATTTCTCCTGGAAGATAAGTTGCCAAAACACTCATACTAAAAGCAAAGAAACCTAACTTTTCTTGCCATTTTGACATCCTATTCCCAATCAATGTCTGCTTGATGTTCAGTACGGTATTTACACATTCCACCCTCATTTGAGCTGGTGTTTGTAGGCACCACACAGGGATTGATGGGGCTTCTTTAAAGCCTGAAGTATGCAGCAAACCAGTCTTTGATCCAGACGCTATGAGTCGCGTCAAGAAGATATGTTTTGCATGATTTGGGCTTCTTCAAAGCCTGAAGAAACCACATGTGGTGTGTCTAATTGCCAACACCAGTATTCCCAGCTGACACACATGGACCTACTGGATCCAAACAAGAACATGGAAGGATTGCTCAGCTGCACTTTCTCTTTGATTTGGACAAGGTGGGCTACCTGGTTGTGCACTTTCCCATAGCATCTGTATGTAGTGTTTTCCTTACATTAGAGTTGGAGGTGCGGCCACTGAGTCAGGATGCATATTTAAATGCTGCCAGTACAATTTATATTTGGAACACTAGTCTTGCAGGTCTTTCTAAAGGGACTAATAATTTTGGAAGAACTTACTTAAGAAGTATCCATCTTTAATTTCTTTATACAGGAAAACTTTACTGGTCAATCGATTCTCTTGCTAAAGTATAACTTATGCAGAGACAGTAGTAGAAACTGGGAAATAGTTGTTATCTGGAAAAAAAATACCATAAACAGTTGACCTTGTAACACTTTTAATAGTACAGTACTTCACAGGCTATTCAGCCACCAAACTACTTTCTGCCAGGAAACATCTCTACTTGCAAAAAAGTAGCAGATGTCACCTCCAAGGTCCGGCTTCTGTCCTTGGATGTCCTTATTCCAAGTCCACTTTTTGCTGTCTCTTTCTAATGAACACAGCCATCAAGGACTTCTCGACAGGATTAAAAATGGGGTTATGCTACCTTTCCACCTTGCCCAATATGGAGAGCTGTTCTTTAGTGAAGAAGAAAAATAAAATAAAATAAAGTCTTCTTAATAGTTAGGCTATGAATGGGATCGACTGACCACAACAATATCCATAAACAGAACAGTATCCTTTACACTTGAGTCTGGTGATGAGTCTCTACAAAGGGAAGGTGAACGTGACGGTGATCTAAGTGGAGTTCCTCAATGCTTTCAAAGTCACTCATGGCCACCTCGGAGTCCTCAAAGGCGCAGACCGCTGAAACATCGGATGAAGATGTATCCAGGGAATTGTGTAAGCACAAAGGCTTCTTTGCCAAGGTCATGCTTTCTGCATTTGGCCCTGGCCCAACACCAAAAGTACTAAACTCACTCCCAGTCTGAGATCCTCCATTGTCCATCTCGTTAGGAAATTGATGAGGAGGGAGGTATTGGCTTGGGTGGAATTGTGGCCGTCGCCCGCAATCCGGGCTAAGTGTGCTGGCCATGGAGACAGGCTGGGATGGAGGAAGTGCTTCATACTGGTCTGGATAGTCCTCTGGAAGAGGGGGTGGCAACTGGTCCTGGTTTAGAAACTCCTCCTCTTGAGGCGGGGGGTAGTCACTGTCAATATCGTAACCACCAAGGTAGTAATCCGTTTCCAGCTCTCTTGTGCTCCCATGGTGCCCTGAGCTGCCATCTGCTGTCTCATAATTGGGCACCTCTTCAATGTCGGACAATCGGGCGCTTGGCATCCAGTCAGAGGTGTCCCAGTGATAAGCTGCAGGAGAAAACACAACCACAGTTATTGGGTGATTGGTGGCGTCGCTCTCAACGGAACTCCCACCTATAGCATGCACCTGGCATGAAGCCAATCCATTCCATTCCGGTTCTCAGCAAAATGAAGTTGTATATGAAAGTAACCAGCATGCATCTCAGGCTTTTGGCTTCCTTTTTAAACCCTGGCCAACCATGCTTTGGTCAGAGCAGAGAAAATGTGATCTAACGTCATGGTGATGACAACCAACACACCAACATAGTCATTTGCATTAGAAAGCCAAAAAAGAAACAAACAAAAAGAGTCTGAGAAATAATAGATGCTAAAATCAAATGAATGTCCTGTCCTAGAAGCTGTGGGAAAGAGTTAGAAAAGAACAAAATTATATTCATTCATAAAAGTCAACATGCTTTTGCCGCTGAGTGTGTTTTCAGTCTGGGAAAGGTGAAAAGAAATCGCACAGAACCACAGAATACGTTGCCTGAGATTTAAAAAAGTACCTGGAGAGCCCCTGAAATGAAGAAAAACCAAACTGCCTCCCAGGCAATGAAAGTATATAGCACAACATGCTCAAACATGCAAATCATGGGCACAGCATGATCCAAAATGTGAATGCTGAGCTAAGCAGATTAGTAATTCGTTAAAAGACAGAACCCTTATTTCCACCCATTGCAGCAGGCAGGAAAGTCACCTCGGTTGTAGTTCTGTCCTTCATCCATATCAGACACTGTTAAATACAAAGTGGAGAAAAGCAACGCTGGACATTCTTAAGTCTGCATATTGCAGGGGGAAAATACAAATGGTCTAGGCTTCTAAAACATACACGATTTAAATGTATTATGGAAAGTGCTTTTAAGTAGCACTTCAGTTAGGGTGTTTTTTTTTTGAAATATATTTTCTTCACACTTAATTCAGATGCATGTAAGAAATGAAAGAAAACACCACTTTACATTAACTGGCAGGATGTATTACTCTAATTATCTGCATCACACATGCAAAACTCACTAAAAGCACATATGTTTTAACATAAAAATCCACAAAGGGTTTTTTTTTTAAATTGTGAAGTATGGTGATTTCTCTGTTGCTCACTGTGAAACAGAAAAAATAAGAATCTACCATTCTCAGGGCCGGTTCAAACAAATCTGGGCCCAAGCACGCTCAGATACCACGGTGAGGGGCACGGTATAACAACCTGAACAGAACAAGAATAGAAAGGCAGTCAATTGGCCACTAAAGCAAAACCCAGAGCCTTTTCCTAGCCAAATACATAAACTCCCCAGGTGAGGATAGGATTTCCATCTGGCTACTCAAGTGGGACTGACAAAGTCCACCTAAGACTGGTTCTTTTTCCAGTAGCTCACCAGGGATCTTTCATAGCTTAGAAATGGCCAGCCCTTGCACTCCCCATATAATTCTGATTTTAATTCTGATTTTAAAAGATACACACTTTTAAAACTTTCCCTCTTTGTCGGGTTTGATGACTTGCAATGTTAACATTTCTGAGTTTGAATGCAGTTTCTATAGCTTTCAAGCGAAACCTCCCGCAGGTTGTATATATACAACAGCAGTGTTTGTCCATAGCTATGTAAAACTGCACATAAAATCTATCAAAACTAGACTCAAAGGGCTTTTTCGCACTTACTGGTGCCCTGGTACATTCTGAGGCCCAGAACCCCTCTGGGATTCTTGTTCCAGACTCTGGAGAAGAACAGAAGATGCCCTATCCTCACTCTACTAGGGCACTCCATCTGCATTGGATAGAGTGTAGGCCAGTCTAGATGGCCAAAATGGCCACCTAGGCTGAGATACAGGTCTACCAACAGTCCAAGGAGACACTGGAACAGAACAGAGATGCATGCAGAAGGGTGCATGCCTCCATGTAGTATTTTAGCAAGAGGACCCTTTTTGGCAATGCACCAAACTGGGCTCCTAGGCCAGGAACTTTAGTTCTTGGCTATCAGAGCCACTGCAGTAGGCTCCAAAGCTTGCCTGAGCTTCAAAGTCTTGTGGGGCCTGTCCCAGAACCAGCTATCCAAGTGCAGATAGCCTTGTTCCAGGATAGCTGGACTGCTCTATCAGGGACCTATTCCAGTTGGAGCAGCCAAGCTCCCTCAAGTGTGGATACAGCCCAATTCAGATCATGCCTTGGCAGAGATTAGAAAGGAAATCTCAACACAACAAATCTGAAAAGTCAGATTTAGCGGAATTAGACAAAGGACACTGAATTCTAGTTCTCTTGCTCATTATTTATATATTATTTATATTTCTATCCTGCCCAATACCCAAATGTCTCAGAGTGGATTACAATACCCTGCAGACTGAATCTGGTGACTTCTGCATGCAAAGTCTAGGCACTGCTGTTGAACTAAGCAGTTTGTCCTGTGGAAATGGAAATATACACTATTATGGAATGATTTCTACACACCAAACTGCAGTGAAGTTTACAGAAATGAGGCCGCAAAGTCAGGGAAAGTAGCAGAATCTTTCATTATTACTGTTTCGGCCTTTTTGCACTTAGGGTGCAGTTCTGGATCTATAGATCCAGCTTGTGCAGTTTGTTCTGGAACAGCCCTCACACCCGCCCCAAAGCTTGCATGAGCTTTGGAGCCAGCCCTGATGGAAAGAATGAAAGTTCCTTGCCTCATAGCTCCCAGGGGACCCATTTCAGCAGCCCAGCAAGGCACACCGCCAAAATCAGTCTTCCAGGGCCCTATTACACAGTCATCAACACCATCCAGTTCACCATGACAATGTCAAAGCACATGTCAGATTTTGCTGCAAACAATGACATGATGATCTGGCCCTGCCCTGCCCATCTACCCTTCAAGTGCTTCTGGCCCAGGCCAGTATGGGTCTTTTCCAGTACTTGAAGTGTGGATGGCTGCTGCCATGCCACTACCCTTACCTGACTGTTCAGATAAGTGAGAAAAAGGCCCTTGTGTTGTCAATACATCCTTTATGGCTTTTTAGAGAGACTTTTTAAAGGCCCTTTTCCTGCATTTGACTTTCTCTCTCTCATCTGTCTGTCTGTCTGTCTGTCTGTCTAATTTCTGCTTGGACTCCTTCCAAGGAACAGGAAATGGCTCCAGAAGTTAGTCATCATTGGTGATTCAAAAATGGTAACTGAATAGAAACTGCACCTTTTCAAACTCTTCTTCCTCCCCCATTCTCTCACATGGGAGAACAGGGTACGTCAGCATCTCCACAGGCTTACCAGTAAGCCACTTCTGAGGCCTGCTGTGGGGCCTGGAGGCTGATCAAAGGCTGGCAAATATTGATGCCAAGCTGTTTCCCCAGATGTTTTTTGTTTTCAAAGTGAAGGACAGCAATTAAGAGGGCCAGCACCATTAATTATATGTTTGAGTTTAGATGTTGTTACCTGCTCTGAGACCATTGGGTATAGGATGGGATAGAAATATAAATAGTAAATAAAATAATAAATAAATAAATAACAGGGACTGTGACCCACATTTGCACTGCAAATGCCAGTGCTGCCTCCAACTGTACTATCAGCACACGCAGTGCAGATGGTCATGGTGCTCAAAACACAATGTGCATTTGCACAGCTGAAGTTGCTCTGCCCTGTTGCAGTGTTCGCACAGGAAGAAAACTCCCTAACAGCTCCTGGTGAAGCTGTGGAGCTGTCAAAATTGCTCCACAGCTTTGGAGGATCAGGGGTGTTTTGAGGCGGACATGGTGATACAGTGTGTGGACAGAATGACCTGGACTGTCCCTGCAAACAGGACCCAGAATCTTTCCTTTCTCTGATACCCCTGAGGTATTAAATCTAGGGTTGCTACCAAAGGGCTGGTAAACACGAAGACTTAGCTGGCCTTCCATAAGAGCTATGTATCATAACATTTACCTTCTGACCTAGTTACTTAAGAGAGCTGTTGAGGGTATTGCTTATGCCCAAATCTTGCATCTCACTATGCTTCATTTTAGCCCACCCATGATTAGTGTAGGTGCTTCAAGGGTGCTACTCTGCCTGAGTTAGTGAATCAGGCCTGTGCTTTAGGTGTTTACATTGGTAGAACATGTAAGCAAGATCTCCAATGCTTCATCCTGTCCCCCTGTGGTTTTACATCTCTTTCCTTGTGGTCCACTATGCTTCTATGCCACACATTCTTGAACCGCTTTCTCTCAGCATGCAGATGCTTTTAAAGCAATGAATGATGACAGGTGAAACTAGGCTTAGCAAACTGCAATCTAATTAGCAAAAGGAAAACATTTTCTCAGATGAGCAGTGGTTGCAGCTGTCTGAACCGGCCCTGACTATCTTTAAAAAGCAAGACAAAGAACAAACAAACAAAAAAACTGACTCAAAATCATTCTGACAAGGAAAAAAAAGAGAGGCTTTTTCTATGACACTGGTTTTAGGCCCACGTCCCCCTCCGCGTTTACTTAATGCATGGTTAATTTAAATTTACACAGCAGAACCTCACTAACTTCCTAACTTGGCTGACCCAGGACTCAAAATGACCCCCTTTTCTTTCCTCTGCTGAAGCTGAATGCAAGCTTTCGTGTTCTCTGTGCAATGAAAATATATATAGTAGAGGTATACTGAGGGCATGTCTCCACTTGCCACTGGAAGCATCTGGAACATGGTGAAACCAAGTACCTTACAGGCACCTTTTTTGCATGGCACTATTTCACACCCTGCATGGGGGTCCTGTGATGAGCCACTGGAAATGGCGCCTCTAGGCTGCAAATGGAAAGGCGTAGGGAGCTTCTTCCAAGGTGGACTGCAGTGCCTCCTCCTCATGTTCAGACAGGAGACTAGGGGTGTGCACAGATGCAATTTTCGGGATTCGATTCAATTTGAATTGAATACTCAAAAATTTGATTTGATTCTAATGTTTACAGTTTGAATGTAACCAAATTCGATTCAAATTAAGCAAATTCAAACCTATTTGTTCAAATTGTTCATTTGAATTTGCACTTATGAATGTAGACAACATTCATAGATGCCTGTACGCATCTTTCCCGGGTCCATACACATCCATATGCATCCCGTATTTATCCTGTATGCAACTCGTTTTCATCCCATACGGATCCATACAGAGGCGGGAAAGGTGTGGATCTTCAAGTACGCATCATGTATGAACCCATACAGATACGAATGTCTGAATAATCTGAACGAACAGATCCGAAATCCAAAATTCAAATCAAATCTTTAAATTCGAATTTAAGGACATTCAAATCAGATCTGAATGTTGAAATTCTGTTGATTTGAACAAATTTAGAATACATTCAAATATTTGTGCACATCCCTAAAAGAGACTCCTTGCCAAGTAAATGGAAACTCATCCTGAGGGTTAGCTGGGGTTGCTGTTAATTTTTTATTTGGCAGGCATTAATTTCTATACACAAAGAAAACCCAGCTACTAGGGTTCTCAGAGTGCTGTTTTGGGTACATGATATTTTGGGGGCAACACTCCTCACCAATTTTTCATGGGTTCGTGTGCCAGTGATGGGCATAGGCACCTTACCTCTGCACACAGATAAAAATGAGAAGGAAAAAAAAACCCAGAGAGAAATGGAAAGAGAAATCAGCAGAGGAGACCCATAACATCTCCCTGCAAATGAAGTGATCCAGCTGAAGATGGAGTGGAGGTGGGATTTTCATTGCCATGAAGGAGCTGGAAAAGGTGGATTAGAGAAGGGTAGGGAACATGAGGGCCACACACTGTTTCTCTGAGTTGGCCAAGGCTCTGTCTGGAAACCTTCATTTGAGTCTACCAAATCACAGTGAATCAAAACGTGATTGGTAGGAATAAATGGAAGCTTCCTTTCCTGCCCCTACAGATGTGGTCCACCACTGTGTGGTAAGCTAATCACACAATTAAAGAGCTAAGGATTTTAATCTGGAGAACAGAGAACAAAGGCTCTGAATGCCATCGCTGCCATGTGTGCACAGAGTTACCCTAGGTAATCCAGTTTCTAATTATGGGCAAGCAAGGCAGATCTCATTTTAAGCTCCAAGGTTCCACCAGGTTCTTAGGTGAGACAAAGCACTCCAGTAACACAACAAATGGATTGCTAAATTGGTTCTTCACTTAATGCATGGAAAATAACATGTTTCTTCAATGACACCTTCTGTCCCTCTTACTATTTATCATGTTATTCCCATGCTTCTTGGTTGAGGATGGCTGTGTTCAATCCATTTTCCTTGGGTTACTTTTTAGATAACATGATCCCACTGGTCCACTAGAACTGCAAAAGACACTGGATGAGGTTTGGGTTTAAGTTGTTGGAATTTACAGCCTAGTGAAATCTATGGCCCATTATGCCCTGGGCCTTACTGTGGGTTATATCCTGAAATAGGCACCTGCCACCCACATGCTAGTGTGGACTATGGTGCTACAAACTAGGGCCTGTCCACACTTACCTCACTGGAAGGGCATAATAATACTCTCCCAATGAGGTGAACACCAAGGGCGGTGGCAGCCATTTACACTTCAAGTGTTAGTATAGTCTTGAACTGGGCCACCAGCACTTGAAGTGCAGATAGCCTTGCCCACCCACACCGACCGACCCACTCACAGTTTTGCACTGGAACAGGGTGCAAACACTGCTCCTGGGAGCTCACCAGCTGTGTCCGCTCAAGCTAGGGACACGTTTTTCCTTGTCCATGGCTAGTGAAGACCAGAGCAATGGTAGCAGTGCGGCATGATGATGGCAGTGTGGCGTGCAGAGAGGCCTCCCCAGAAGTGGCTGGAACTGCTCCTGACAGGTAAGTGCGGACAAGCCCTTAATTTCAGAGCCCCCCTCCCCCCACTATAGAAGTGAAATCATAATAAGGTGTGATTAAGCACCTAAGCATTATTTTTCCCATGTTCCCTCCTTTCTTCCCAAGACCTCACTAATTCTCAAGATGAAGTTGTTTGCTGTGGTTTGCCCAGTTAGTGTGAGTTAATGAGTTTCTGCTGTGGCCTTTCACATAGGAGAATAAGAAGACAATATGTGCGGCAATGCAATAGGAATAATTTAAAAGATTAAATACCTTCATTTTCTATAGTGTCAACTACATTGTTGACAAGCTGTATGACAGTCACTATGGAAGCTTGTGGGAGAAGGTGAGCAGAAATAAAGGGAAGGACAGATTCATGTTAGTATTTATAACACACAGCATTGGTTACCAATATTAAATTCTCACAGTGCCGACAGATTTGCGGGGGGGGGGGGGGGGTACACAGGGAATGGGTGTGTGTGGAGGCTGTGGCATTAATGAATTATGCAGCACCTTGAAGGACATTTCAATTTCAGATAATCCCATACAATTTTCCCCCCAACACAGAAAAGCTAATAGGGAAGCATTCAAAGGCAGCACTTCCAGAAAGCTCATACGCAGTGATGAATATCAGTTCATAAATTCAGCCGGGATTGTCCGGCAGATTCAATTAACCATGACAGTATCTAGTCTACCTGACACTAGTCTCTAATTAATCCTTGCTTAAAGGAGGGTGGCGGCTATCCCTCCCCCTCAAAGGCGGCTATTATCGCTAAGGCAATCGCAAGGCTATGAGATGGTGCCAAAGTCTTGAGGCTTAAATCTTGTTCTCCCTCCAGGCCTTTGGGAAATGCTTTTGCTTAGTATGCCCTGGATATGTAGGAAAGCCCTTGTGAGGAAATGGCCACACACATTTTTCAGCAGCCTTAATTAAAAGGAGATCATTAAGTAGCTTACGTTCAATTAAAAACAATACACTAGATCACAGATAGTCATCTCTTCAACAGCCAGACCACCACATTTCAAAAAAGAAGAAAGAAAAAAAGATTTTAGATGGAGAAATTGAATGTATGGAACTACCAGGACCAGGACTAGTATGAGCTATGTCCTGCAGAATACAGGTCATAGGAAAGGAGTGATTTCTGCCTATAAGCTTCTTTCTTTTCTGGGTGGATACATGGACTAGGGAGAAACATCAAAGGAGTTTAAACCAGGCTGCAACATCAAGGCCTCTTCAGTATGGAGAGACGGCGTTTAAGAGGGGACCTGATTGAAGTATATAAAATTATGCATGGTATAGAAAAGGTAGTAAGTATCACACAATACTAGAACCAGGGGGCATCTATGAAGCTGATGGGTAGGAGAATAAGGTCTGACAGGGGGAAGTATTTCTTCACCTAGAGGGTCATCGGTTTATGGAATTTGCTGCCGAAAGAGGTGGTGACAGCTACCAGTCTAGATGGCTTTAAGGTAGGGTTAGACACATTTATGGACGACAGATGTCTCAATGGCTACTAGAATGAATGCCTAGGTGCATCTTTCAGGCTGGGGGCAGGGGGAAGCGGGGCACTTCTAAGGCCATTTGCTGGGATTCTAGAGCAGGAATAGGTTTGTCCTTGTCTCTGCTTGAGATGCCCGGGAGCATTTGGTGGGCCACTGTGTGCGACAGGATGCTGGACTAGATGGGCTGTGGCCTGATCCAGCAGGGCTTCTCTTATGTTCTTATGAGTGTCTCCAGTTGAAGTTGCTCCAGGCATGGGCAAAAAATGTGCATCACCTTCGCAATCCATATGAATTGCGAAGGTTCTATGGATGCACATGAATGTGTTTTTTTTTGTATTTGATTTATATTGAATAGAATGCAAGAAAATCCATATTTGTTCAAATAGATGTCCTTCCACTATAGTAGGATTCAAATTGGGTATCAATGTTCAGTCCCATACAAATGCAATTAAATAACAGATGGATCCCATATAAATGCACAAAAATTGCATATGGATCCTATATACAAATGCACACAAATAGAATACGAATCCCATATACAAATCCCATACTAAGCTTCATATGAATGTATCAAAACATTCAATTCAAATTTGAATGGCAATCTTTGAATGTGCCAGCATTCGATTCAAATTCAAATGTCCAAATTCAGCCAAATTTGGCCAAAATTTGAACATTACGAATATTTGTGCACATCCCCATTTGAACTGAATATTGGCTGTATGCAAAGACGCCCTTCGTATGTGAAGTGAAAGCGTTTGTGCCTTTGAAGCTTCAGAGTGGATCTGCAGACCCAACTGGGATTTGAAGTGAATTTGAAGCCTAACACATTCAGTGGTGCTTCATTTGCAGGAATGCCAAGGTCCATCCCATTTGCTTTGATGTGAAGCGAATCGCCGGGGGGGGGGGCGCGATCATGCATAGCCCCTAAGTTGCTTTGCAGACTTGGACTGCAGGCCACTGAAGATAAGTATAACTGCACATCTGCTGTTCTGTGTCCACAGGTTGTTGGACTTAGAGCACAAGGAGTGATGATGACTAGCCTGGATAGCTTTAAGGATGGGTTGGATAAATTCATGGAGTACTGGTGTATCAATGGCTAGGAGAATGGATGTCCGGATAGGAGAGGAAGGCAGGATGTCTCTAAGGGCCATTTGCAGGGACTTGAGAAAAGGCGAAGGTTTGGCCTTTGTCTTCTGCCTGAAATGCCCAGAAACAACTGGTGGGCCATTATGCGCAGACTGTGACCTGCTCTTGCAGAGCTCCTCTTAAGTTGTCATGTTCTAACTTGTTTGGTCAGAGACAGTAAGAATTTTAGAGTAACTTTGTGTGAGGGGCATCAGCTTAGTTGCTTTCTAATCCAGAGTCTGGGGCAGAAATCTTCCAAACCAGCTCTTACAGACAGTATGGTCTATGTAAGAGAAGTGATTTAGAACTCTACTATGATTTGTGCTTCTGCTTTTCTGCTCTGTGGAGTGAGCAATTTGAAACAATAGCACAAGATGTACATCTCCAGTGTGCTGTGTTTCCAACTGTTCATGTGCCAGTGCTGACATTTTAATGCACGTTCTTATCATGGCACCTAAACGGATGGATTTTGAAAAGAGAAATCCCTTCATCTTCATAATTGAAAAGCGTATGGGAACGCCAATGTTGAAAAGTTTGACATTTCTGGTGGAAAATAAAAGGATCTAGCAACCTGATCTTCAAGTGAATGCACTCTTTTGTAAGGTATCTCAGCAGTGTAGTTACCACTTCTGTGTAGTTCTTTCCCATACTACTCCAGAAAGATACTTAATGGAAAGGTTATGTGAAAGACTTGAAGGATACAATATATAATTAGGGACAACAGTAATAATGATAAAGAAAATCCTGCACCTTCCACCCATCACTATGATTTTTGTAGTTAACTGAAGCAGTGGAGGAACCAACCACATAAAAATATAAGTCCTATTGAGAAGAGGGCTTCGGAGTTACCACCACGTACTTGAAAACCGTAGTCAAAACTGGGACAGTCATCATAAAGTTGCATTTGAGAAGGACCTTCACTGCTGCATCTCCACATGAAGTGGTAATAGGTGCCTCATGGTGAGTAGGCACCACCCATGGTGCTCACTCAAGGTGAGCACATGCATGAGATACCTGTTCTGCACGATGCAATTTTCCACTTTCACACTGACCATGGTCACACCTTCACTTTAAACCTTCTTCAGTCCAGCTCTAACTGCTCACACTTTTTCATTTCTATCCATTTTATTTGTGGACTTTCCATTCAGGAAAAAGTTCAAATAGAGAGTGAAAGTCCACAAATAAAACAGATAGAAAAGGTATGAAAAGTCAGATCTGAAGAAGAAGAAGAAAAATGAGAAATCACCCATTTAAGGAGACTCAAAGCGGCTGACAAAGCTTTCTATTCTTCTTCCCACAGTAGATACCCTGTGAGGTAGCAGAGGCTGTGAGAGCTCAGAAAGAGAGCTGTGACTAGCCCAAGGTCACCCAGTTGGCTTCATGGAGGAATGTGGAATCAACTACCATGACTCTAGCACTCTAACCACAAGACCAAACTGGACTGAAGGAGGGTTTAAAGTGAAGGTGTGCCCATGGCCACTCTGACTCCACATTCTGAAATGGAAACATGGAGCAATAGTCACGACGCCTTCCCAAAGCTGCCTGCACAGAAGCCACATCCTTGAGCATGGGGAAACCCAAGCGATATTTTCTAGCTTTATTCAGGTAGCCTTTATTCCTTCATAAATGAAGTGAATGGAAGCTCATTAATGGATGGACAGTAGGAAACGAACAATCACAACACAGCTGGGGATTTTCAGGAAGTTTTTTTTTTTAAGTGAATAAAAAGAGAGGCTGAAATTTTGCCTCTCATTAATACTAATGAAAAAGAAGCCATATCTGAAAAATCCTAAGAAGCCTTGCTTGCTTCCCCCAAAACAGAAGGAATTCTTCTTCCACATCTGTAGAAAGCAGATCAGCCCATGAAAACTGGGATGGGGTTCCAACCCACATTTTTGTGGAAACTGACTTTTTGTCCCTATATAGCAGTCGGTTCCATTCAAACTTGTTTGAATATGCTGCTTTTTCCTGTTTATTATGAATATTATGCACTGCCCTATAAACAGAAAGAACAAGCCCCTTTGAGCACGTTAGAAATGCAGGCTGTGATCACACACAAGCACACACAGCATCTCTGGGGCGGCTCAGAAATACCCTGGAGATGGTTCTGAGCTGGGAACATTCACATGGCGGTTTGCTGGTCCCCACTCTCGTGTACATGCTGTGCTAGAACTGGTTGATCAGAGATGCTATGAGAATACAAGGGCTGCATCTGTCAGGCAGGGCTAGCTGCCTGCCATAATATTTGTGTGTAAGATCTCTGCCACCTATGGGATTCTGTATATATTTATATAATGGCTGGCTGTTGTTTTGCCTCAGCAGGGAACTGACACTTCACCCCCCCCCCACTCCCTGCTGAGGTCAAGTGATACATTTGTGTGAGAAGGTTTGGGCGTCAAGTTTAAATTTGTTTTGAAAAATAGTTATTGTTCATTGGTTAAAGGCCCAGCTATGAAACAAATATTCTCGACTTTCTGTTCCAAGTTGCTCCCAACAAGAAATGTCCTAATGCTGAGCTGAAATAAATCACTGTTCATCTTTTTCAAGAAAGAGTCTCGTGGTCATTCTTTGCCAGCCTGACAGCATGCTACTGTTACATAGGATCACAGCCTCACAAAGGAAATGCTAGGGTGCAATCAGTGCCCAACCATCCAGCACTTATCTAACAACAATACAGGAGCATCATAAGTTGAGGGCATAAGATTGACATGTTTTCCACAAGAGAGGAAATGGGTCTTACAATCACAACTGCAAAAAAAAGTCCACTGATAGTACTCATATGCATCAGAATTCTACAGATTCCCCACATGATCCAAAGGTGTAAACAAAGATGTAAACAAAATGCCTCCAGGTCTTGTGAAAGACAGGAGTAGGGATGTGCACGAATATTAGAAACATTTGATATTCATATGAATTTGGACATTCTCATTCATACGAATGGTTCAGAACATTCGTGAACCGGGGACTTGCGAAAGCGGCTGTGCCAGTCACATCTGCAACGGATCCAGAGTCAATTTGACATGGACTGAGAGCAGATTCAAAGTGGATTCAGAGCAGATTTGACGCTTTCAGAGTGGACAAGTTATGGGATATGTATCTGATACATATGGGATACGTATGCATTAGTATCGGATATCTGTACAAATTCATATGGATACATTCGTATTGAACCAAGTCCTACCACATTTGAAGGGGGATCTATTCAAACAAATATGAATTTTCTTACATTTGTGCTCATCCCTACACATGAACTCTCTGCAGTATATTAAATACAGATGCAACATCTAAGTTGACTTGAGGCCCAGAGTATGGACCATGAAGAAATTTGTGATTGTTGCTTGTCCAGGTCTCCTGCTATTAATTCCAAGTAGTTGAATGAAGTGACCACAATAGATGATTAAATGCCTCTCCTGTTTCACCAGTCCTTGCTTATGACCAAAACTAAGACCTTGAGAGAATTTTCAGCAAGAAATACTTGGTTGGTATGACAGTAATTAAACAATTTCTTCCACCTGCTGATCTTTCTGTCAAAGTTCCCCCAACCCCTTAATGCCCATTTGTCAAGACAAAAGTAGGTTTGGGAAAATCCATCTACCAAGATAATACGTTGTCCCACCTAGAAGTAACTTCATAGTACATGGACAGTTTGGTAGTAACAGCATGCTAATTCTTTACTTGTGTATTGTAAAACCAAAAGAAAACTGATTGTAGCTAGTACTTAACTGCAGTGTAGTTTCTGCTGTTATCTTCCAGGTCCTACCCCTATCAGATTTCATTTTGGTAAGAAAATGTAATAGACAGCCAAAAAGTCAAGCCACTAGAACCAATGGCTAGATACTGCCTTTTGGCTGGAACTACAGGCAGGATGCCGTTAAAGCAGTGGTTCTCAACCTTCCTAATGCCGCGATCCCTTCATGCAGTTCCTCATGCTGTGGAGACCCCCAACCACGGGGGCAGGGCACCTGGGAGAGGGGAGGGTGTGGCGGCGGGGGTTCATCGCGACCCCTCTGAAAGGGTAATTCGACGTCCAAAGGGGTCACGACCCACAGGTTGAGAACCGCTGCGTTAAAGGCTATTTGCAATCTGAGAGCAGGTGTAGGTTTTGCCTTTGTCTTCTTGCAAATTCCCAGAAGCTATTGGTGGGCCACCGTGAGAAGCAGGATGCTAGACTAGATGGCCTCATCCAGCAGTGCTTTTCTTACGTTCTCATGTTCTAATGAGAGCCAGTGCAGATGGGGGCAGGTAGAAGCACATTCTCTCATGTGTGCTGATTTGTAGAGTTCATTCGAAGCCCACACCATGCCCTCAAATCTTCGTTTGCACCAATGCAAAATAGGTCTGATTAAAAGAGTGATGTGGGCTTCAAATAAAGCCCACAAACCATCTCCCACCTGTGCATGCCTGACCTAGCTGCTGCCCAGTAAATCACAACAAAAATCTCCAGCAGAGGTGTGAGCAGGATGACCTTCAGGGTTTTATTACAAGAAAGAAACTACAGAACTCTCAGATTGTATTGCGTTCTAAGAATACAATAAGTGGGGAATCTGGTCAAAGTCATTTATCCTCTCTGTGGACATTTTTCTGGAGAATCTCAACCAGGCTGGTCCAAAGAGCACGACAGGTGCTCCCTGCAACCCATGGAAGAATCAGTCAGTCAGGAGATTTTTAAAGGATTTTTAAAAATTTCCTCATTGCCTGAATGAATGAAATAATTTAGTAAACACTCACAAACAGGGATGTGCACAAATGTTCGAGATATTAGTTATCCGATTGAATTCAAAGTCAAACATTCAGATAAGAATCAAATGTCCAGATATTCTTTAGTATTTGAATGTATACGAACATTTTGAATTATTCGTACCAATAATTCGGACATCTGTATATGTACACATTTATACGCATCGCATATGTATCCGTACCCATATGTACGGATATGTACAGAATGAAAATGGGATGAATACGGGATAAAAATGGGATGTGTATGGATGTGTACGAGATTTGTATGCTCAAATACGTATTGGATATCCGTACGAATGGATACGAATGCATTCATATCGGTTCGAATGGATATTTGAATATCTGATTTGAATCTAATTGAATTCAAAAATGGCATTCGTGCACACCCCTTATCACAAAGCGGTGGTTGCCAAAATGGTAGCCAGGCTATCTGGAACATCTGGAGTAAGAATTACACACAAAGCAGCATCTTCTTTTGGGGACACTAGGAATAGCCACTTCTGCAACATTCTGAATGCAGAATGTTCTACACATTTTCCAGCCCTTATTACGACAACGAAGTTTCACAGTAGCGAGAGTAGGGTGCCATTTCAGTCCTGCTGCATCTATACTAAACATTGGATAAACCATGTAATTCTTCATTTCGCTTATCTGCTGCAAGATAAAAGAAAACTTCTGTGGCACCAATTCCTCGTACATTTTTGGGAATAAATTATCAGCACAGCAGAGGCGCACCAAAGTTATGTTCTTACCATTATCATCACCCGAATCTGACTGGTAGGAGCTGAGGGACTGAACTTCAGAGTTGCTTCCTTTATTGCTTCCTGAAAAGCAGGTCACTTCCTCTGCTTCATCAAGTCCTTTCCCTGTTTGCAGACAAAAGGAAAGAGAATGTGTGGCATAATTGGGTTGATCCCTGCTTCATGTGATAAGCTGATTTTTGATTGCAATTACACGGAATCATAAAATATATAGCAGGAAAGGTCTTTATTGGTCATCTAATTTAGGCCCTTTCTGCACTGGCCCTTATTCTGAATTAGGTCTTAGTAAAAGGACCTGCCACAGTAGGTCCAAGGCAGGACCTGCTGTAATCTGAGCCAGTGTGATGGCAGGTCCCTATTCTGGGATATAATCCAGAATAATGCCCAGTGCAGAAATGGCCCTAATCTCTACTAAGTAAGGGAACCTGCACAAAGGTCCAGTTGTGGGATAGTCCCTGAATGTTCATACAGATCACCCTGGTAGCCTTCCCATTTTTAAATGTGGTGTCCAATACTGAACAGAGAACTTCATAGTATTTTAAGAAGGAGTTAGACAAATTCATGGAGGACAGATGTGTCAACGGCTATTAGAATGGATGTCTAGATACTGCCTCCAGGTTGGAGAAGCAGACAGGTCTCTGATAGGATGGAGGTAAACGAAGTAGATCAGAATCCCATGGCTGTGAAGACGTGAGAATGATTCAGAAGAAGAGTTGGTTTTTCTACCCTGCTTTTCTCGCCCATTTAAGGGGAATCAAAGTGCCTGACAAAGCTTTTCTATTCTTCCCTGCAAAACAGAACACCACCTTGTGAGGTAGGTGGGGCTGAGAGAGCTCAGCAGAGAGCTGTGACTGGCCCAAGGTCATCCAGTTGGCTTCATGAGGGAGGGTGGAATTGAACCCAGTATTCCCAGAAAAAGAGTCTGGCTCCCTAACCACTAGACCAGTGGTTCTCAATCTGTGGGTCGCGACCCCTTTGGGAGTCAATCTACTCTTTCACAAGGGTTGCCTAAGACCATCTGAAATCACATAGGAACCAAGACACCACTCCTCTATCCATCTCCAGGGTCCGCCCACATGCAGATATGCCCACATACGAGTACCTGGCGTGATGACATCATCGCACCAACCCCATCACATACACCCATACTAATACAGTAGAGAGCAGCTACTGTGTAGAAAGCAGCAGTATTGGAGGTAAAATGACACTTTTATATTCAGCTATGGTTGATGTGAATACTATGCTTTAATTATGTTCAATTTGTAATAATGATACAGTTATGAAGTAGCGACGAAAATAATTTTATGGTTCGGGGTTAGGGTTAGGGTTAGGTTGGGGGTCACCACAACAGGAGGAACTGTATTAAAGGGTTGCGGCATTAGGAAGGTTGAGAACCAATGCACTAGACCAAACTGGCCGAGAGGGTGATCTCAGCACTGCATGAGTGTGTTTGTGTGCAATGTGTAGTCATCCCACAAATGCTGACAGAGGAAAGGAATCAGAATTATGGAAGATCTGATATCATTGCTGGATTTTTGATTGACTATCCAAGGAATTTATTGGGATCCCCATGGATATGTGTGGCAATCTGACTATAGTCCTGGGGAAAACGTGGCGTTTCTACCCACCTCTAGAGTCACCATAAGAGGTTCAGAGCAAACCACGGGTAATCACAGCTCCAACCTCATTAAGAAAAGAAGGAGCTGATAGGTTCAGAAAGAATAGCTGGGGAGGTGCCACCACTACTTTGCCACGGCAACTCTTGCGTGAGGCAGCTGCCTCAGCTAGCTAATGGTAGGCCGGCCTCCCACATTTGACAGCTTACCTTCAGTGCCGTTTTCCCAGGTTTTCCTGATGGAGTCACAGTCGGAGCGGCATGGGGACACTGCTGGCAGGTTGGGGGCCACGCTGCAGACGACAACCCCGCGCCTTGCGGTGAGAATCCGGGGAGACTCCGGATGGAACGTTGTCATCTCCTGATGCTCCACACCAAGTCCATCAACTATCTTGTCCAAATTGTTTCTGGAATCGCTTTGGAAGCAGGGGGTGTAAGCCATGGGCCTCACTGGCACCTGAGGCGGCCCTACCTCTTGATAGATATTGCGGCTGTCCCCACTGTTCCTCATGTTTTTGAACTGAATGCCGTTGCTCTTGTGAAGCAGAGCAGCAGTAGCTGGGTCTTGGACCAAAGTGATGTTGTTGCGGGAATAGTTCTTCCGAAACACTTTCTTGCGGAACACTATGAAGAGGACTATCAACAAAAATATAATAAAAAGGACCACAGCGATGCCAATGAGCTCTTCTTTGCCTACATAAGAGTGGCCGGCTTGGATATTAGGGACCACCACTGGTTTCAGGCCACAGTGCTGACCAACAAATCCGGGAGTGCAGTTACATAAAAACGAGCCAAATAAATTGACACATGAGCCACCGTTTTCACACTCTTCCCTTTCACATTCGTTAATATCTTCTTCGCATCTGAGGGGAAGAAGAAGTCGAAGTGGGTAATACATTACAGCAGTTAAGAGTTGCCTTTAGATGGAGAGAAAAACAAGACTTTACTTTTGCTCTTACATACTTGACTTGTGAGGTAGCTAACGTCATTTCCATATCGTTGGATTAAAGCCCCCACCCCTGTCAGCCATCTTGGCAATGCCTGACTACATTTTGAGACTATCCAAATGGTGCAAGTAAAGTCAGCTTTTGAAAAAATAAATGCTGGCACTTCCTCATAGTGGTACAAAAGAGGCTACAAGATTAGACTGAGGAAAAGGCGGTAATTTCTGGCTTCTTCATCTGGTACTGGCCAGTATGACTGAAAAAAGTTGGACTTTTAAAGCAAGTGTGGGGACTCCCTTGCTTTCTTAAATCCATTCTTTGGTGCTGGTATCCAGAGGCCTATTCACGCTTGGGCTGTCGGATGGAACTAGGCAAGCCCTGGGACAAAGCGTTCCCTGAGAGGGCAAGGCAGTTCAATCCAGAACCGCCCCCATCCTGTCCGGTCCCAGTTTCATCCAGGGTGTGGAGGACAAAATCGTACTCCACACCTGGCCCAAGCCATCCCCAGCCATCTCAGAGCTGTCTGGCAGGGAGAGCATTTGCACTCGCCCTCCCGGACAGCTCTGGAGCCCCACCCCAGGTTGCTGACATTGGGCACTGTCGAGCCCACTGGCTGGCAGCCCCTTTCAGGGGTGGGGTAAGCCTGGGCCAGGCCCATCCTGAGGTCCTGTGGGCTGCCGCCGGCCCAATCGCACCGGCAGGAACCCCTGGGTGCATCCTGGGTGCCTACCCCAACCCAGGGGTCCGCGATGCTCCGAGCCCCACGCACACCACCTACCTCTTTTGATGCCTGGGTCAGATGGGCATCCTGGGGGGGGGGGGGCTTGTGAGTTCGAACCACAGCATTGTGTGCAGGCACACGCCACAGCCTGCAATTGGGACGTGTTGGGAAAGCGAATGGTCTTTCCGTCCCCGCGGGTTCCCAGCCTTAAGTCCACTACAGCTATCTGGCCGTAGTGCAAAAAGCCCTCCTGTTCCTAAGACTGTTAAGACTAAGGATCATGGAATGACTTCAAATTCTGGATATGTTTTATTATTGTTTTCAAAACAGAACACTCAGTTCCCATCATTCCTCACCGGTTTCACTCTGACCAAGACTGAAAGGTGAAAGGAACCAGGCTGAGAGAGAGCTGAATGCTCTTTCAACAATGTATTAAGGCCCCCTCTGGTAATTATCCTACTTACGTCACTCCTGTTAGCCCATTCTTACAGCTGCAGATGAAGGCACTCCCTATTGGATCACAAGACCCTCCATTGCGGCAAGGATTTGGGAAGCAGGCTGTGATCTCTGACTCACAGTTTCGCCCAGTGAATTGAGAGAGGCAACTGCATTGGTAACCTATGATAAAACAAAAAAAGAATAATGCAGTACTAACAACATCACTGATTACTTTTCAAATAGGCCAGGATGGAGTTGGGCATTTACCATTTATATGTGTATCTTCACTTCCCTCTAGTGGCTGATTTCGGAATACTACAGGCTTTAAAGTTTCATTGAAGACGCAACCTGATGGATTTACATGACCAACAGGCCATCTCTAGCTTTGTTCAGAAGTGATGCCAAGAACCTGCTCCCATTCAAAAAATACAGGAAAGGCTATCTTGCGCCTGTTGGAATACCTCCCAATTTCCCAGCTTGAGCAGATATGGTTTAATACTGCTTTTAAGAAAATGTGGGATAAAACTGATAAGAACATAAGTCATAAGAATGTAAGAGGAGCCCTGCTGGATCAGGCCAGCATTCTGTCGCACACAGCAGCCCACCAGTTGCCCATGGGCACCTCAAGCAGAGAGAAGGGCAAACCTTCTCCTGCTCTCGATTCCCAGCAAATGGCTTTAGAAGCATCCTGCTTGTCCCCACAGCCTGAAAGATGTACCTAGGCATCTGATATCCATTGGTCTATCTGTCATCCATGAATTTGTCTAACCCTTCCTTAAAGCCATCTAGGCTGGTAGCTGTTACCACCTCTTCTGGCAGCAAACTCCATAGGCCGATGACCCTCTGAGTGAAGAAATACTTCCCCCTGTCTGATCCGACTCTTCTACCCATCAGCTTCATAGTCCTGCTGAATCAGGCCACAGCCCATCTACTTCAGCATTCTGTCTCACACAGTGGCCCGTCAATCACTTCTGCGCGTTCTCAAGTGGCAGACAATGACCACACCTTCACCTGATCGACTACCTGTAAATGCCCTTTTGAGACATCCTACCTTTCTTCTGAAACACTACCAATGGGTGAATTCCCATTACCACTTAAAACTGTTTAAAAACGGTTTGGATCCTTGTCGTCCCCATTCCCAATCAGTTTCAGGGGTATTTTGAGGATTATTTGCCTTTAAAATGGAATAAATAAATAAACACCGGAACTTTCCAGTGTTTTTTTCCCGCTTTTGCTTTTAAAACGTTTCTTCCTTAGTGCTGTGGGAACGCTAGAGTATTCCCCTATACAACAGACTACTGTTTCAATGTAACAATTCAGCCACTTCACTCCTGATAACAATGTTTCCTTTACCAGCCATGCAAGCCTAAAGATTAAGGAAAGAGCAATCCTGCACAATTCTGGCTGTTTAAAAAGGGAAATCTCGATGTATATTGCGCTTTATTACTTGAATGGGAACTCGGCCATGGACTATAATTCAGCAAGTGGAAGAAGTATGAGGCTTCAATTAGCAGCCCCACATCGCTCCTACTGAATCATGCCTTGAAGCTCATCATTCCCCCACACTCTATAGAAGCTCAGCTCTCCTCTGAGCTCTCACAGCCCACCTACCTCACAGGGTGCCTGTTGCGGGAAGAAGAACAGGTTTGTCAGCCACTTTGAGCCCCCTTGGGTTAGAAAAGCAGGGTAGAAAAGCCAACTCTTCTTCTTCTGACAGTTGTAAAACTGTCAGCCCACAAGCCTGTGTTAACTCAGATCAAAGGAACAAAGGGTCCAGGCACGGCAAGAGGGCATTAACTATAACATGCCTGAATCATGGCCCCAGTGAACATGGTGGATTATGCAAACTTTAGTCAACTTTGAAAGGTAATGCAAGTGAAGGAGAAAATTGGACTTAGGCCCTGAGTTACTGGGCCTGGTGGAACACTGCTCACTTGCTCTGTGTGGACCAGCCGCCTCTCCATTAGGGCAGCTTTATTTCCCAGCTAGGCCCTGGGAAATAAAGCAAGATGGCTTCCTTATCTGATGAAAGCTGAGTCCCAAAATGTTTGCAGAGTGGGGATCGAACCGAAGCCATGACAGTTCTCATTTGAATTATGTGTGTGTGGGAATGTGCAGGAAGATCAAGGCTTGTTTAATTTCAAAACAACAGAGATTGGTTTCTTTTTTATTTGTTTTTACTGCTCTAACCAGCCCTGAGACCTTTGGATACTGGGGCGGCAGGGAGAGGGACACTAAAAATACAAATAAATGAATAAAATATTGTTAAATCATGGAACTATTGTTACAAGCAGTCAGGCTCTGAGGCCATTGCAAGCTCTTCATAACTGATATACAACTCTCTTCCCCCTGCACGCTTACTCCTAATTTTCTAGGCCCTGGTGAGTAGCAAAAGATGGGCCACATATGTAGCTGGAGGCGTACAACAGCTTAGAGGATTACTAGCTGTGTACTGTAGATAAACACGCGGATTTTCAGAAGTGATTCCAGGAAGGTCTTTCAATTCTGCATGCATTAACTGGCGAGTGCTGCGGATGGGAGATGAAAAGCAAACGGGAGGAACTCTGAAACCACTTTCTAGCCAATTTGCATTTTGTACAGCCCGCATTTTATAACCAGTGAAGGAGAAGAAGAGTTGGCTTTTCTACCCTGCTTTTCTCACCCATTTAAGGGGACTCAAAGTGGCTGACAAAGCTTTCTGTTCTTTTCCCCACAACAGAACACCCTGTAAAGTGGTTGGGGCTGTGAGAGCTCAGAAGAGAGCTGTGACTAGCCCAAGGTCACCCAGCTGGCTTCATGGGGGAGGACGGAATTGAACCCGGTACTCCCAGATAAGAGTCCGGAGGAAGCTGGTTCTTTATCATGCACAAATTCAGGTCGCAAACAATTTCAAAAGACATGAAGGAGCATCCTCACTACTTGTCGAGTTTCTTGTGTTGCTGTGCATGTCTGCAAAATGCATGAAGCATCTTAAAAGGGCAGAGGATAGGGCTTCATACTTTTTCCAATCAACATCTTTCTCACAAAATACAAAGGCAATTACAGAAATGGGCTCCTTTGTCTGCAGTCCATATATAAATCACCATTCTCAAGGGATAGTTAATTTTCGTGTCCCAAGTCACAGCAGTGATATACTAGACAGTCACAGCAGTGATATACTAGAGGAGGCAAATAGAATTTGACCCAGCTTCTTTTTCTGAGGCCGTGTTCACACCTAGTTTTAATCCAGATTCACTCCACTTTCAGAGTGAGGCAACAGATCAGCAAGGTGGCCATTTTCTTTCCACTTTATTTAACCCAAAGGAGTATTTTCTGAGTTAGATAATGCCAAAAGCAAACAGCTTGTGCTTTTGCCAAAGCATTATCTTAGGCTGCAGTCACACCTAAGGTTTAATCCAGCTTCAGTCCACTTTCAGAGTGAGAGAACATAGAGTTGGAAGGGACCTCCAGGATCATCAAGTCCAACGCTCTGCTCAATGCAGGATTTCCTAAACCACCCCAGACAGATGTAGGTCCAGCTCACTACCTCCTGTGGCAACCTATTCCACTTGACTGATCAGGAAGTTTTTCCTAATATCTAGTGAAATATTTTAAAAATGCAATACGGGATTGAACCTGCAGTCCACCTAGTCCAGAATCGTCTTCTCGCAAACCACCTCCTACTACCAGCCATGATAGCACTGACCTCTATGAATATAAAAACGTAAGAAGTGGTCTATGGGATTGGGCCAAAGGCCCAGGTATTCACAGTCTGTACTCACAGTGGCCAGCCAACCACACAAGGATGCCCACCAACAGTGCATGAGCACACAGCTTCCTACATTTTCTCCCAGTGTCTGGCCTTTGGAGACATACCACACCTTGCTACCATCAGGGCTAACAGTATTGATAGCCCTGAGTTCCATGAATTTGTCCAAACCTTTTTGGACCCATCCAAGCTGGGAGTCAAGCCAGACCCATTGATTCTGAAAAGGAGAGAGTGTAGATGGAATCAGCTGGTCCAGACCAGCCCATGCCATGATCTCAAAGGTCACCTGAGCGTTGCAGAAAGACTCACACATCTCTTGCTTAGGGCCTTTGGTGAACACACATCTTCAGAATGCTATGATATGCCACTGAAATCTATCTCCCTAGTAGTTCCAACATGAGATATGTGCCTTCTGCACGCCTCCCATGTTCTGGATCAGGGCCACTGGTTCTGCTGGTAGACCCGATTAAACAGGTGCACCAGTAATTCAGATCAGGGCCTCCCTGATTGGAACTGTGTACCATCGAAAGAGGACAGAGCTGTGCCAGCTGGAGGCGGGATCACATAGACTGCATTGGGTGCCCACGCATTAAGGACCAATGATTCAACAAAAAGCAATGAAATGATTGGGATACAAATTTACCCCAGGAACACATTTCCACTTTTTTTTTTCTGTTTGATTGTAAAATGTCACTCATCAGTAGCAATTTAACATCTTTTCCACTTATAAATACACAGTGCCAAGTAGAATGTAAACCCCCTGTATATTAAGGCAGAAGCAGTTTTGAATGGGTATGGGCAAAACCACGAAAAGGTTGCAAGGTTGGAAATAGATTCATTTGTTTATATCTGATTTTGGCTTCAGGACAGGCAGAAATGGTCAGTACTCAGGACGCAGTGTTAAGGCCTGAACAGCAATTCCATCACTTGATGTTCATTACGCACCACAATCTGTGTGCTGAATCAATGGGTAAGAGGCACTTCTGTGTCAGGTCAAAGGGTGGTTCACTGCACATCACAGTCAAAGATGTGCCATCTGCTAGTGCTGCCAGAGACAAACCCAAGTTTGTCCTGCATGCACAAGTCTAAAAATAATTATATTATTCCCATTCTGTTGTTCCAGCTGCCAATGCTTCTTTTAAGAACATAAGAGAAGCCCTGCTGGATCAGGCCACAGCCCATCTAGTCCAGCATCCTGTCGCACACAGTGGCCCACCAAATGCTCCTGGGCATCTCAAGCAGAGACAAGGACAAACCTATTCCTGCTCTAGAATCCCAGCAAATGGCCTTAGAAGCGCCTTGGTTCCACCCCCCCCCCCCCCAAGCCTGAAAGATGCACCTAGGCATTCATTCTAGTAGCCATTGATACCTCTGTCGTCCATAAATTTGTCTAACCCTACCTTAAAGCCATCTAGACTGGTAGCTGCCACCATGGCGATCTGCCACCATAAAAACCTAAGGAGAACCTTGCTGGATTGGACCACAGCCCATCTAATCCAGTTTCATGTCTCATACAATGGCCACTAACTTCTTTTGGGCTTCTTCAGCAGAAGACAAAGGCAAAACTTTCACTTGTTCTGGACTTCTGGCAAATGGCTGACTCTCTCCTGACTCTCTCTCCAACCTGGAGGCAGTACTTAGGAATCCACCCCCTGTGGCAACCTATTCCATTGACTGATTGCCCTCACTGTCAGGTAGTTTTTCCTGATATCTAATCTGCACTGACTTCCAACAGGATGAAACTACAAGGGAGTCAGTACAGATTAGATATTAGGAAAAATTTCCTGACAGTGTGGGCAATCAGTCAATGGAATAGGTTGCAATAGGAGGTAGTGAACTTTCCTTCACTGAAGGTCTTCAAGAAGAGGCTGGACCTACATCCATCTGGGATTGTTTAGGAAATCCTGCATTGAGCAGGGGGTTGGACTTGATGACCCTGGAGGTCCCTTCCAACTCTATGATTCTATGATTCATTCTAGTAGCCATTGTCCTCCATGAATTTATCTAATTTTTTCTTAAAGGCGACCAGACTGGTCGCTGTCGTCACCTCTTCTGGTAGTACATTTTGTAGACTGATGACTCTCTGGGCAAACAAATACTTCCCTGTGTTAGTCCTAACTCTCCTGCCCCTCAGCTTCATTGAATGCCCCTTGGTTCTAGCCTTGTGCGATAGCGAAAAGAATTTTCCTCTATCCACCTTTTCCACACCATGCATGATTTAAATCACTGGTTCTCAACCTTCCTAATGCCGCGGCCCTTTAATGCAGTTCCTCATGTTGTGGTGACCCCCCAACCTAACCCTAACCCTCAACCATAAAATTTCATTGCTGCTTCATAACTGTAATTTTGCTACTGTTATGAATCATAATGTAAATATCTGATATACAGGATGTATTTTCATTGTTACAAACTGAACATAATTAAAGCTTAGTGTTCACATCAACCACAGTTGAATATAAAAGTGTCATTTTACCTCAGATACCGCTGCTTTCTACCCAGTAGCTGCTCTCTACTGTATTTGTATGGGGTGCATGTGATGGGGTTGGTGCGATGATGTCATCACGCCAGGTACTCGTATGTGGGCATATCTGCCTGTGGGCAGACCCTGGAGATGGACAGAGGAGCGGTGTCTCAGTTCCTATGTGTTTTCAGATGGTCTTAGATGATCCCTGTGAAAGAGTAGATTGACCCCCAAAGGGGTTGTGACCCACAGGTTGAGAACCACTTCAGGTTCAGTCAGGTCACCTCTTAAACTCCATCTTTCAAGGCTGAAGAGGCCTAGATGTTGCAGCCTGATTTCGATCAGCAGCATGCTGCAGTCTGAAGGCATCTGGTATACTATAAGGGCCTTCATTCAGTCCAATTTAATTATATATCCTTTCTTTAATGTACAGAGAATTGCGCTGGCTAACAAATTATTTTGCCTTGGGGGGGGTGAAAGAAAAGCAAAAGTAGCCACGACAATGTCACAACAGATTGCTTGATAGATTGGCTGATGTATAGTTAGGGCCCATTGCTTTAGAATTATGGCACCATAACAATCCTTTATTTACATATACTGCTGAGACAGAGCGAAAAAACCCCTCAAACAAATATATTTCCTAACAAGAGAGAGAGAATGCACGCAAACCAAAATATCCCCTCAGGGTGCTTGCTCTCCAATTGCAGCAGTAATACAGAGAGGTGTTGGAAGCTCTGGAGCACAGAATGGAACAGCAGACCTTTCCAGCACAAGCTGTTTATGTGCCTCTCGTAATAAAATGGACCCATCATTTGGAGATCTATGTATATAGCCTTTTCCTCCCAGCGACCAATGGAAATGGAAATATGTAACTCTGCTGAGGGAGAACGGAAGGGAGAAATTATCCTAAAGTGATTTGTTAGAAAGGGTTCAATTTGCACATCATGCTATTTGCTGACTGATTGTGAAAATAGACTCCAGCGAAATCAATAAAAAAGAAGAGCCGGTCCCCACCTCCTTCTGCTTAGGGTATTCAAGCGGTGAATGCTTGGCCTAATTTATTATACACCATCCAAGTTAAAAGTTAGGCAATTTGTTTTATCCTCACTCCCCAGGGACATAAATAATCTTGTTTGGCAATTTTCTCAAAAGCTTCTACATCTTCTGAATTATTGACCCTCCCTTTCTTCCCTTGCTAGTTTTTATGTGTTCTCTCCCCCCCCCCCCCCGCCAACTTTCCATTTGCAGATAAGGAAATTTTAAACATACAAGACGCCCCGGGTGGCTACAGACAGCATGGAGGAGGGCTGATGCTGCCAAAAAATGGGGATGTGACGTCTCAGACACCCGCAGAGGTTTCTCTCCAGGTAACTGAAGACTGTGCCTAGATCTCTGTGGCTCCTGAGTCATTACAAATGGCTTTAAAGTGTGTATCTGCCCATCTGTTGCTGAAATATTAAGCTCATTTAAATATTTAAATGGACAACTCTACAAGATGCATATCCGAAAAACAAGAACAGTAACCAGATCTGTGTTTGTAAAGACTTTGTCTAACGTATATAGCAACTTGATCTTATCAATGGGTGGATCCTCATGGGGCTGTCAATGCCCCACGGTGGATTCGGGGGAGCCTTAATGTGAATCTTAATTCGCATTAAGGAGTTCCCATGGCAATGGAGGACAGGGCAGGTTCAAGGCGAACCCACCCGTCCCCTTGAAAACCATGGCAACTCCCTGCATCGGGATGCTGCGGTTATCTACACACACACACACACACACACACACACACACACACACACACACACACACACACACACCTTGCCTGAGCGCTTAATCGCCTAGATAAGGGGGCGCAGTTGCAATCACAGCGTTAGTGATGGGGACAGCAAAACCCTGCCTTCTAATGCAGCAATCGTAACCCGGGAGTGTCCCCATGCCCCCTTTATAACTCCGTAATTCGAGGCAAAACCCCTATATAGCAACTATATAGGTTTTTTTTTATTTTTAGGATTTTGTCCCTCACGTAGCCCGAATTAGGGCTTTGCATGGGAACTTAATATCCTTTCCATGGGGATGAGCAAAATGTTTGTTTCATTTTTAAAGAAGGGACCCTTTACGTGTGCTTTTCCCTCAAGGTTGGTTTATGCACAAATTATATAGGGGGAAAATGGCCCTTTATGCACTGGGTCTTATTGGATCTTTTGAGCCTTGGAAAACGGCGTTTAAGATGGGACCTGATTGAAGTATATAAAATTATGCACCGTATAGAAAAAGCAGAGCACTCTATGAAGCTGGTGGGTAGGAGAGTCAGATCAGACGAGGGGAAGCATTTCTTTACCCAGAGTGTCATCGGTCCATGGAATTTGCTGGCAGAAGAGGTGGTAACAGCAACCAGCCTAGATGGCTTTAAGGAAGCATTACACAAAGTCATGGATGGCAGTTGTCTTGATGGCTACCAGAAGGGATGCCTAGGTACATCCTCCAGGCTGGGGTGATAGGCAGGATGCCTCTAAAGGCCGTTTCCTGGGATTTGAGAGCAGGTGAAGGTTTCGCCTTTGTTTTCTGCTTGAGATGGCCATAAGCGATTGGTGGGCCACTAGTGGGACAGGGTGCTGGACTAGATGGGCCATGACTTGATCCAGCAGGGCTCCACTTATGTTCTCATTCTGGACTATATCCCAGAATAGGGACCTGTCCTCCAGATGTTGAGTGCAGACTGCAGTAGGCCAAAAACAAAAGACTGGCACATGTAGCTATATGTTGGCTGAGAACGGTTTAAAAGTACCTTTGGAACCACAGCCCCATCTAGACAGCAGACATGTAGCACAGTTATGTCTGTGCTACAAAGGCATGTCGGGAGTACTGGGGATGTTCAGTTTCGAAGGGACCCAATGGAAAAATGAAATCAGCATTCAGATACATAAAAGGGTGCCATGGGGCATGATGATGAACTGTTCTTCTGAGCCTTAGGGCCTCACACACTCTGGGATGCTCTTTACGCACCCTGCACTGCCACTTCATCCCAGAGCAGCCCCTGGGCATGCAAGGATGTCCTGAGCTGATAGGGAGATGATAGAGAGCCTCTGGTAAGTGCCCAGATGCAGCATTCTCGCCTATTTTTGTTGAAAATGCTGCACAGAAGCAGCATGGGGCAGCCATGGCTGTGGCTACACAAATTGGTGCCATGTGACAATCACAATAGCAACAACCTGGCATGTGCCAGAAGTGTGTGTCCTTCTACATGCTTCTTTGGGCTGCCAGCAGACCTATAAAAACAGGTCTACCAATCTCCTGATACAGGTGGCCATTTTGGCTGCCTAGATCGGGCAAACCTGCATTATGCATGTAGTGGCCTACCAGGGTGCAGAAGAGAGGTCCAGAAGCAGGCCACGCACACAGCAGAACCTTTCACAGGTAAGTGTGGAAAGGGTCAAAGACGCCGCAGTTCCCTGCTTAGTACACATTAAGGGTTCCTTTGAACAGAATTATGTGAAGTACAATCAGACCCCTGTATCCACTGATCCAGTAACCACGGTTTCAGTTTCCCGCAGTGACCAGATCAGCCCCACCCCCGCCCCCGCAGGTGCCATTAGGCCTTCCTTAAGCTCTTCCGAGGCGTGGGACAGGCAGTAAATGGCCTGAAATGGTGCACGATTTCCCATAACGCTTTTGAAATCCCACAGGATTTCACAGGAATTATAGGAAATAGAGTGCCGCTTGAGTGAGATTTCCCATGATTCCTGTGGGCAATGGAGTGCATTTCCCAGAGTTTGCTACTACCTGCAGTTTTACGTTATCTGCGGTAGCGCCTGGAACGTATCCTGTGCGAATACGGTGGCCCGACTGTATATATCTGTAAGCTAGCTGACTGGGTATATGGTATCTATGTTGATTTTCAGACTGAAATGCAGTTGGTTTTCTACTTTCTCTGAATACTGAGCCACAGTTAAGAATAGGAAAGAATGTGTGCATAGGAACTTGCACAGGAAGGGCCATGATGCTTCCAGACTATTCATGTAGCTTGAACAACTCCCTGAACATCACGGTAGGAGACATTAGAGGCACGGCCATGCTACCTCCCTGCCACACAAAACCTTAAAAGCAAATATAAAGTATTCACCACCAGATGGCACACTGGTACAAGTCCCTCCATTCTGACAAGGGCTCCTTTCGCAGATGTCCGGATAGAGCACACAGCCGAGCTTCAGTTCGGTCAGACCAACTACTTCTGCAAAGCTGCTTCGCTTGTTCTGCAGCGGCAATTCGTTGTTGTTCAGGACCACGGAGTCCAAGCAGCCCTGAAAGCCACTTAAGACTTGGGTTGTCCTCTTGTCCGTCAGGCTCCGGACGTTATCCACCTGCACCTGCGCTCCAAAATAAACGGAGCTGTCCGTGCTCAGCGTCTGGAAGTAGAGAGGAGCTTTGCGACGCTCCACGTAGCTGTCGTCGAGCGAGAGGCTGGTGAAATTCCGGTTCAACTCGAGGAAGACCGAGTGCCAACTCCCATCATTAACTGCCCTGCCAGATATGCCCAGGATGCCAGGGCCAGCGCCGCAATCCAACTGGAACCACAGCTTGCCATCCATAATCTGCAGTGGAAAAGGAAAATGTCCAGGCTTTAGTCATTCGCTTGTCAGAGAAATCCTTGTACGCCAAACAAATATTATCCGAGGTCACTTCCCCAGGAAAGCATTCGAGGGATGGATCCAGCACCCACACTCTAGGATTCTGGATCCATTCCACACTTACCCGGCGCTTCCCTAAGCACTGTGTAAATGCGATAGCCAGGACTGCTGGGCCACGGCCACGTGCAATGCTGTTGTGGTGGCGCGGCATCGGCATCCACAGCTGCACCACCTGGTCCAATGCTTGCCCAGAAGAGGTGTGAACAGAGCATGCTGGGCTGCGTTAGCCTGGCAGCTAGTATACTTGTAGGGCACGCTTTTGTGATCTATAGCTATGGCCAGTCTGGCATGCATGGGGCGATTTCTAGGATAGAAGTGCCTCTGCGCAGGGTGTATGTCCCATGCTGGGGCGTACCTGAACTTTCCTGGGACACAAGGTTCCAAAAGCCCCCCCTAACTCATATCATAATACGGTGATGGCCAACCTATGACACGTGTGTCACAGGCGACACGCCAAGCCCTTTTGGGTGACACACCTGGTCACCCTGGCACCTGGGCATGTAGTGCTTGCTTGTTCTTGAAGTGTATGAAATATCAACTTTCAGTTGAAGATTTAGCAAATGTAAAGAATTATTTGTTTTTGCTTTTAATAAAATACATATATCAAAAATATAACTTTTTTACTAGAGCTACAAATATCACAAAATTATGGATATTTCTAGATGTGACACAGCACCTGAGTTAAGCTAGGTTTTCTTGCGAATTTTGACACACTGAGCTCAAAAGGTTCACCATCACTGTCATAATATAACAAAGAAAAAAAACAAAAGAAAAAACCCAAATTATATGAATGTAGGGTCAAAATGAAACTCTTCAGCAATTGCTTGGATAGACAAAGATGCCTGTTTGTGCGAGGACATTCAACGGCAGCAACTGAACATCAGAGGGAAGGGAATCCCAAACATGGGGCCCCACGACTGAGAAGGTCATCTCAAGATGGTCCCATTACACCCAGCTCTGTTTCATGTGCACACCGGAGGTGGGAAAAGCAGCTTGAAATGTCACTGGAAACATCTGCTCAGCGTAAATGGAAAACGCACATCTAGCAAGCCTACCACTGCTTCACTCCTACCTCTTTAGCCTTCAGAAGGCCGAGTGAGCAACCGCAGGTATGCTGCCAGCCTGTACTATATAAGGACTCGAGGAGAATGCTGGGTGAGTATGTTCAGTGGAATTAATATTGCCCCATGATCATGGTCTCGGGTGGTGTGGACATTACAAAATCAAATTTTAAAAAAAATCAGGTAAAGAAAAGGAAAGATCAATCAAAATCAAGAAATCTGAAAACAAGGGTACCTAGGAAAAAGTGTGCCCCTGGGTGAGTAATGGAACGGGAAGGAGTTAGCAAACTCTTTCCCCAGTTTACCAGAAAACCATGAGAAGCAGTGCCCCGCAAGAACCCGGGGGGGGGGGGGACTAGAGGACGGTCCAGGCCCTTGGGACCCTGATCGGGAGACACCCCCTCGCCTGTGGGGAGCCCTTACCCAAGCAACAGGGGGAAACCAAAAGGAAAAAGGAAAAAAGAAAAGAATAAGGTAGATGACAGGCTACAGGCACCAAAAAAACAATTGAGCAGCTCTCTCCCTCACGACTGACTCGACCAAGCGAACGAGACAGACTGGGGAGCAGAGCATGCTGGGGGATGAACCCAGTCAGGAGACACCTGTTGGAGAAAGTTTTTCCTTGTTTGACCAAGCAATAGATGAGGCATAATACCCACTGTGAATCGGCTGGATCCATGGGAGAATACAGGATCCCCTCATACCCCAAAGCCTCAGTGGGCAGATATAATATCACCAGAGGCGTTTTTGCACTTCCCGTCCCGTGTACAGGAAAGGTGAGCAATCAACTAACATTGACTAGCATTTGCACTTGTGATTGCTAGTCAATGTTACCCTATCCCCTGTGCGATCGATCGATCACTCACCTGTGATTGATTCCTGGGCCAGAACTCTTCTGGGTGCCACAATCTTGCGTGCGGCACCCTCCAGGACTGCACATGAGTCAGTACTGTCACCATGATGATGATGATGATGATGCTCTGTGCAGTCACAGTCAGGTCTGGGGGTCAGTGGAGCGCACTTGCGTGGCAGCTCTGATGACCTTCCCAGCCGGCAGAGGTGCAAATGCTCGCCTACTGGATGCTTCAGATAAGTCACAGGTAAGTATTAGGTAGCTTATGGAGCATGATTTCATGCTCCACAGCTGGTATACAATTAGGCAACCTCTGGACAGGCAGGGGGCATTTCTAGTGTGTAAATGCCTCCTAACAGTGCAGATACACCTACATAAGAACATAAGAGAAGCCCTGCTGGATCAGGCCACAGCCCATCTAGTCCAGCATCCTGTCGCACACAGTGGCCCACCAAATGCTCATGGGCATCTCAAGCAGAGACAAGGACAAACCTTCTTCTGCTCTCGAGTCCCAGCAGATGGCCTTAGAAGCGCCCCAGTTCCTCCCCCCCCCCCTCAGCCTGAAGGATGCACCTAGGCATTCGTTCTAGTAGCCATTGATACATCTGTCATCCATAAATTTGTCTAACCCTACCTTAAAGCCATCCAGACTGGTAGCTGTCACCACCTCTTCCGGCAGCATCTCAAAATTTCAGACCTTCAGGGAAAACCTTCCTGGTTGTTCCCTCTTTGTAGAGTCAGATATTGCCTAACTGCATACTATGGGCTAAAGTGCAAATTTAGTCCAGGTGTCTAAGTCAGCCATGGATGCCTGGTGAATCTTACCAGGGCGACTCTACAAAGAGGGAACAACCAGGAAGGTTTTCCCTGAAGGTCTGAAATTTTGAGATGCTTTGCACGTTTGCAGTTCACATTGCTGCAGCATTCAGTCAACCGAAATATAGGCTATTTTGCCTATATTTTTGAAATAAGGCTCCTTCAGATATTGTACTAAATGAGGATTGCTGCTTCCATTATTCCATGCTATTTGTGTTTCTTACTTCAGCTGTTTTCTCTGCTTTCATTTCTTTCCCTTTTTGGTGCCTAAAAGATCAAAGAATTCCTCCGAAAATCCACTGGTGTTGAAAATAGTTATCTTAACTTTATCATTAAATTTCATATGTCTCGTAGAGTATTGCACCACACAGAGAACAGATTGCAATATGGTAATTACAGAGGATGACAGCTGGCAGGAAACCACCAAAACAAGGTGACCAAATTTGTTGTGACTAGTTTTGAGAAATAAATAAGATAATTTATTTTTTCTGCAAACTGGGAAACACTTATTTCAAAGCAAATCCTGTTTTCTCCAACCTACCTGTAAGGAATCATTTGCAAAACTCAAATGACAGCTTTTTTGCTCAGTTCAAAGGAAGCAAGAAGGCATCAAGGGGGCTTTTTGCACTTGGCTTTTTTCTGGAATATATACTGGAATAGGGGCCTGCCGTCCGCATGTTAGTGCAGGCTACAACAGCCCCCAACTGAGGCCTGATAGAATCTCCAATAGCATGTGGACAACAGACCCCTCTCCTGGGATATATTCCAGAATATGGCCAAGTGCAAACAGGCCCAAGGATTCTTCTTCTGACCCACAGAAGAACTGCAACTCCTACCCACTATTTCCAGTTCTATTATTTCAGAGATGGTGGCTGGCATCCACACTGCGAGCGCTGGCACCATTTCCAACTTACCTTAGCCAAGGTCACGTCTTCACCTTAAACCTTCTTCAGTCCATCTTAAGCTCTGACTCCTCCCACCATTTCTATCCATTTTATTTGTGAACTTTCCACCTTCCATTTGGACTTTCCTCAATGGAAAGTCCACAAATAAAATGGATAGAAATCTAAAGGTGTGAGCATTCAGACCTGAAGATGGAACCTGGGAGGCGGGAAAACGGTTGCCCCCGACGCATCTGCAACAGATCCAGAGTGGATCCAAAATGGATTGAGAGCAGATTCAAAGTGAAATCAGGATGGATTTGATGCTTTCAGAGCAGATACATGTGGGATATGTATCTAACATTCGTACTGAATTTGTATGGAACATTCACATCGAACTGAATCCTACCACATTCTATGGGGATCTATTTGAACGAATACGGATGTTCTTGCATTTGATTCATAAGAATTGAAATTAAAAAAAATTAGTGCATTTCCCTAGTTACTGAGCTGCTTGGAAGAGGTTTTCCTTCTCACACCAGAGAAAGGCCTCATCTCAACTCACCATTGGAGATGCCCAATAAAGCACCCACCGCTGTCGCATCTCCATTTGCCACAGCAGTGGGTGCCCTGTGGCAATTGTGCTGCCCCATTTCTGGCTGTGATCACCACCAGAAGTGCTGCTCCTATCCGCCGCTAAGGGCCCATCCCCATGCTGAAAATATTCCGAAATTATTCTGAGTCCGTCTTGGGAGCGTCTCCATGCAAAGCCCTAATACGGGCTACATGTGAGACAATACGTGTTAAAAAAACCCCACTTCACAAGTGTACTACATCTGAAATAAGGGGCTAGCATGTATTGTCCTGGTGTCATGCGGACGCTCCCAGGTTATTTGGGGCGAAGCTTGGAAGCTGCAGTATTAGCGGGCATGGTTTCGCCTCTGCTCCCTGGGTGCTGCGATCAGACCCTGGCAATCTGTTGATTGTTAATCCACATAATAGTAGTGAAAATAAAAGGCTTTTCCCGCCTTCAGGATTGGTTGATCTGAAAGTGATTGAGACAAGTCAACTGGTTGTGGGTAGGGGGTGCCCCTGTCATGTCCATGTGGATACCTCTGCTAACCTGTGGCGGCCAAGGAAGGGAATGATCTGCTTTTAGTTATGCTTTTAACTAACTTTTGGTTATGCTTTTAACTGTGGTGGCCACGGAAAGGAATGATCTTTGTGTTCGTGGAGGTGCGACTGAGGTGTTTGCCTGTCATTGCTGCAGTGGGCCGGACAGGTTATGGTGACGTCAACCCGACTTCCTATCAGGGGAGAGGGTGGGTGGGGAGAAAAAGATGCAAGTTCACACTGCGGCTTCCATGGGGCAGACATGTACGATTTGAATCCGCATTGCCCCAAACCACATGGGGATGCTTTATTGCGAGTTACAACACGGATTTTTATGACACACATCACAAGCGAAGCAACCGGCTTCCATGGGGACACGCCCTTAATATGATGACTTCACACTATTAAGAGACACGGTTGCATCTTTTTCAGTGGCAGATTGGCACATCTCTCCCATAGACCCGGGTGACAGACCTGCCCCAAATTAGCCAAGTGCAGTTCCTAGTTCCTCCATCCATAAACTCTCTTTTTGTGTGTCAAATTCTTTTGCAATTTTTCCTTTTCTCTTCGGCAATTTGTTCTGTGGCCAGAACTTTTAGGGATGGGGATTAGCACTATAAACTGACATGCACATCTGCATAAAACATCATTAAACTGACCAGGCAAGCAGGTATTGAACAACCTCTCAGGGGTTATACAAACTGGCATGCTTTGATTGCTTCACCAAATAAGCAAAATGGAATGAATGGATATCATTTATCATTTTAGGATATTAGCCTAGCTAAGGTGCTTTGGATGTCATCCATTTCTGCAACTGGCAATGAAAGCATCTAATGTTCCTTCTGGGACCCCTTCTAGCCTTGCAAAGTCGGGCCGCAGTCACAACCCATGAATACAAAATGGTGCCTATCCATTCATCTAGGGGGTTATTGAGCTAGAGGGATTACATTTCGAGTTCATTTAAGCAAAATGGTAGATTTAATTAAAATATGACTTTCTCCAGCTCCTGCCACACCTGGGATCACATCCAAGACTCCTTGTGGTTTAAGCAATGGGATTTTTGGGGAAGCTTTGAATGAGGTAACATATGAGCGCCTCATACTTGGCAGTATTGAATTTTACTGCACAAGGCCGGTTATAAATTTCTAAGTGCCACCAATGGCAAGGACAAAGCGCTCGGGATATAACAGCCCTGTGTTACTGCTTAGATTTCGGTCCTTTATGCAATATTTCAAATTCACAGATATGAAACCGAGGTGCCTATGGGAAAATGGGGGTGAGGAGAGTTGTATCCGAAAACTCCGTAGGACTGAACTGAGAAAAGAAGTGGTTTAAGAGCACAAGAACGTAAGAGGAGCCCTGCTGGATTGGGCCATGGCCCATCTAGTCCAGCATCCTGTCTCACACAGTGGCCCAACATTTGCTTTTGGGCATCTCAAGCAGAGGACAAAGAGAAATGGGGTCTTTGGGCCCTTAAATCCAGATTTACAGTAGGCCCCTTTAATGGTGTCTTCAATCTAGTCTTCCGCCATGAAGACTGGATCAGAGGGCATGCATTCGCACTGTGACTGAGGTAATGGGATTCAGGGGCAGACTTAGTGGCCACCATTTGCACTGGGGCGGTTGTGGCTCTGCCCTGCCACCCACAGCTACGTAGGCCTGCACGTCCTTTGTAGCTAGACTACGCAAATTGGCTATGCAATCTGTGCCAGACTTCGTAGTTGCTGAGTAGGCAGCTACTAAGCCATTCCACTTCACCATGCCCACTGTCAACGGAACTGTGCCTTGAGTGATGTCTGCGCAGGCCTATTGCGCCGAGCTGCCGGTAGCCCTTCTGCTTTGGGCCAAACAGATCCTCTGGATGGGTGCTTCAGCATCTGCACCGCAACCCTGTTTAGCACCAACTGACATTGGGTGCCACTTCACCATGCCCACTGTCAACGGAACTGTGCCTTGAGTGATGTCTGCGCAGGCCTATTGCGCCGAGCTGCCGGTAGCCCTTCTGCTTTGGGCCAAACAGATCCTCTGGATGGGTGCTTCAGCATCTGCACCGCAACCCTGTTTAGCACCAACTGACATTGGGTGCTAGACAGCCAATGCGGACGCATGGGGTCCTCTCCAAGATCCGGATCTTCAAGGACCAGATTCAACTAGGACCCTGTTTAAAAAATCCAGATCTTCTACATCCGGATTAACAGAGATAAGTGCAAAAACAGTCCTAGAGTGTTCTTTCCCACCCCTTCCTCCTCCTCCTCCTCCTCCTCCCTTTTCCTTTTATGCTGTGACTTATAGACCACATGCCTGCAGGCGGGAAGCATTTTATTTTTAATCATTAAAGGGTGTTTGAGGAATACATTTTCATCTGGAAGGCAGGACAAAGACACTGTAAAACACGAAAGAAATAAATCTTCACAGTAGACTAGCAAACATCCCAAACTATGGGTAGTTTTGACAGGTATTGCCAGGCTGCACTGTGTAATTTGACCAAATTCTCTTTTGTATATTTCATTTCACAGCATTTATTTCAGCTTGAACACAGCTCTATCAGAAACAATGAAAGAGTTCCCTCGTAAGCCGCTGCTGAAGTTGCAATTTCTTTTTTTATTATTATCTTCAAAAAAGGAAAGAAAAAGCTGAACTTTCTGTATTCACAGTTAAAATGGGAACAGCATTCCCAATTGCCAGGGCCCGAAGAGGAGAAAGCATATAATCAAGAAAAATAACTGCGGGAAAAGATAAACTTATTTTAATTACCTTCAGAACTATACAGGGATTCGCTCTGGTGTACATTATGATCCCATTGCTTTGCAGCGTCCGCAGTCGCAGAGCCAACTTGAATTCTTCTTTCTTGCTATTTTCAGACACCCGGTATTTGATGTAACTATTCCCAGCAAAGCTAAGAGAAGTATGTCCTGAAATAACCATTTGGAAAAGAGACAGAGGATTTTCATTTTCGCATTCAGGAAGAAAAGAAAAGAAAAGAAACACAACTCAGGAGATTATCTTGCACTGTGCCAAAGCGGGTTAATTAAGAAAGACGCATGACTAACAAGGTTGATAAGGAAGAACCTGAACAACAAAGCCTATCTTTGAAAGATTAAAAACTTGTCCGCATTGTATGTACACCTTATTTTAGGGAAGATTAATTCACTCTGGGGGTGGGGGTGGGGATGGTGTTCCTTGATAGAAATTAATATTGTGCATAAAATGAGATTTGTTCCCTTGTAATGAAGTCAGATTATCAACGTATATTATTTTGCTACACTTATCACTTTTCCACACAAAGGACAGCCCTTCACACACCCGTTTCAGTACAGCGTACCTTGACATCAGAATGAAGCAGCTTGCCAAATCCTTTTTTGCAAGGCTGAGTATTGCCTAAGGCTCTCTGATTATCAAATTTTGCACTGTTTTGAGGGGTTGCCTTACCCGTTCCTGGGTCCCTGTGGGCCCTAATACGGCTGTAGGATATATTGTCTTGGGATGGTTGGCGTTCACATCCAGCAGACAAAGTTCAAAAAGCAGGGGCCAGGTGTCTTATTTCCTGCAGTAGCTGGGTACTGAAATACAGAAAGGTCTGAGAGTCTAAATACTGTGATATATTTCAGTCAAATTTCAGTTTGACTGAAATATACCACAATATTTAGACTCTCAGGACCTTTCTGAACTTACCTTAGAGCTGGAACAAGGAGTCTCAAAGTCCACTTCAAGGTCTTACTGATCCGCGCTGGATGGAGCATGACTCTGATCAGGATTACCAGTAGACCTTGACAGCAAGGTCTCCCAGTGAGGCCTGCTCTGGATCACAGAGATGTGCAGAAGACATGCCTCTGCCTTCTGGACTACCAGGGGACCCATTCTGAGGTCACATCAAAATGAACCACCAAAATGGGTTTCCTGGTGGCTCCGAGGCTAGGAACTAGGGATGTGCATGAATATTCAAAGACATTTGAAATTCAATCGAATTCGTCTGAATTTCGACATTCGAATCTGAATCGAATGTCTATATACTCAAATGTAAACATTCAAACGAATTTCAAATTTTTGAATCCATTCGTTTGAATTATTCTGATGCCTGTACGTGTACAGGTTCGTACACGATGCGTACTTGCAAGTACGCAGCATTCCCGCATCCGTAGGCATTTGTACAGAGCCGTACGGGACAAAAATGGATTGTGTACAGATGCGTGTGGAGCATGTGCTTCATACCTAATCAGCAATTAGGCAACTTGTGGGCAGGCAGGGGGTGTTTCTAGCATGTGTACACCTCGTGCAAGTGCAGATGCACCTGTTCACATGTTGCCTATTTGCTGACTATGGGCCAAAGGGTGAATTGACCCCAGAACTCAGGAAGGTACAACTGAAGGGAGCAAAGCCCAAAAATAAAATGGAGAGGACTAAAAAGGTGTGAGCGGTGGGAACCAAAGGTGGATGGAAGAAGGATTAAAGTGAGGGTGTGGCCACGGCCATATTTATTTATTATTTATATTTCTATCCCGCTCTATACCCGTAGTGTGTCTTCACTGCCTTCCAAAATGTGTACAATGAAGGTGATTGAGGCACCTCAAGGGGGAGACTATACCAGAGCCTAGGGGCCACCAGTGAGAATGCCCTCTCCCGGGTGCCCACCCCTTTTGCTGTTGAGGGTGGTGGGACAACCAGGAGGGCCTCCCCTCTGGATCCTAGTGCACAGGCAGGTCAATATGGGAGAAGGCGTTCCTTCAGATATTTGGGGCCCAAGTCATTTAACACCTTGAATTAGGCTCGGTAGTGAATCGGCCACCAGTGCAATCCTTTTAAGACCAGCGTGATATTCTCATGATAACTAGCACAAAGTTAAAACAGACACATAGTAGAAGTACCTGAACATTCCCCAAGCTTTCCTGGAGGGCACTGGCAAATGAAAGGTCTTCGGTTGATTTCATAGCCCACGCACTGCATATCACCAGGACAAGGCTTCTCTCTGCATGGATCACTGATGCCTGGACACAGTCCTCCTTTTGGACATACAGAAGAAAAGCAGTATTCTCATGTTATTCATTTCATAAAATAAAATGGGATTAAGAGAAACCAGAGAATTTTAAGAGTTGGAAGAAACCCTTGAAATCATCTACTCTGGTCTCCTACTTGGGATGGGAATTTTTGCAATGAAGACGTGTACATAACAATTTGCTGTCTAGGCTCTATTTAGAATAGAATAGCTAAATAGAATCCATCCTGTCCCAAAACAATCTTCTCTGATACTATTTTTTTTAAAACCATTAGGGAATTAATTCAGTTTTTAGGTTGAAATGCCCATCTCTGCTGCTTCTATCCATGCTTCTTGGAGAACAGAAAACAATTATCCTCCTTATTCTGCATAGGAACCTACAGATTAGTGAAGCTTCTGTTAATTTTCTAATCCCATTCTTCATCACAGAACACAGGAGAGGCTTCCTACCCTACCTAATGTACCTGCTGGTTTGAGTGTTAGTTCCCCTATTTACAGCACATGTTTATTCAGAAATGAGTCTAATTAACACCTATGGGGTTTATTTTCTGCTAACTTTGTACAGAACTACAGACTACAGACTTCTGAATCACAATTAGCCAGCACTACATTTTTTTTTCTCAGTAGGGGCAGATCAAACAAGGGGCAGATCATGGGCTTTTTTGCATTTCTCCTTTCCCGTCCTGTAGAGAGGAAAGGTGTACAATGAGCTAACGTTTACTAGCAATCGCACTTGCAATCGCTAGGCAATGTTAGCCTACTCCCTGATTGATCATTTACCTTTGATACCCAGGCCGGTCCTCTTCTGGGTGCCGACATCTTGACTGAGGCACCCTCTGCGACTGTGCGTGCATCAGTGCCATGTACGATGACGCTGACGCTCTGCACAGTTGCAGTCACATCAGTGGGTCACTGGAGTTGCCAGCACACTTGCTCAGCAGCTCCAACGACCACCCTGGCCAGCAGAGGTGCAAAGGGTCACCACTGGACACTTCAGGGAAGTCCCCGGTAAAGATTAGTAAGGCTGCGGGGCACGATTTTGTGCTCCACAGCTAGCATGCAATTAGGCAACTTCTGGGCGGATCATGGGGCATTTCTAGCAGGTAAACACCTCCTGACTGCCCAGAGGTTGCCTAACTGCGTATTACGGACTTAAGTGCGAATTCAGCTTACGCCTCCACAAGATCTGGATCAGTGGGCCCGGTGATTCCAGACCCACTGATCTGAATCTAAGCCACGTAAGTGCCGAGGGGGCCTTAGTTTCACTTTTTGCTGGGTTTCTTTCAGCTAAGCAAGATCAACTGATCTGAACCCTCCGCACACTCCTACAGTGTCTATTTGTTTAGCTGAAATTTGATTTGCTAAGATGATAGTGGGCTGCTGTACCCTGCGGATTCAGTGTGGTTGATCAGAGTCTCTGCAGACCTTGTAACTTTAAGAGCCTGTGAATTCATCAGCTACGAGCACAGTAATTTAGAGCAACTGAAAGTTATGCTTGGAGACCAGAAGTTTCAATGAACACTGCGACTGCAGATAAATTGCTACCACAAGCCAAAGAAGGGGGAAAGGCCAAGCCCTCACTGTTGGCGGCTTCTGGTAGAAAAAGCAACCTCACATAATACCATACAATAACATCCTGATCTGGGAAAGGAGTTGCAGCTTTGGAAACATTTTCCACAACACCCACATTTGCCAGTATACATTTATGTATTTACCCTGGACTGACAAGCGAAATGCCAACAAATATCTACTTTTCTTCCTCTGGACACAGCTTCGGCTGCCAAACTAATCCTAAACTGTTTGCCCACAAAAAGACCTCACAGCATCTGACAGAGTCATGAAAACATATGGCATCAATCTTCTCGGGCTTTTGAAGCAGAAGGGAATCGGAAGAAATAAACGCATGCAAAGGCCAACTTCTACCCATGTTACCCTGTGTGGGATTCTGAGAAAAGCTCGTGCATTTAAGTGTAAAGATAGAAGGATGGAAACGATCCCTATGCAATAGACCTTTTTGTTTCTGTTGACTTCCCTCCAGAGCGTGAAAGGGAGGGCAGAATTGTAGAGGATAAAGGTAACTGTGAAGACTACAGCCCTATGAATTTTGTATTTTCTGTATGAATGGCTGATCCTTCACTTTCTGTATATTTTACAGCACATTCCTGAATTGTCCCCTCCATCATGAAAGCCCTCCTCAAAAGAAGTCTTCTTCAGTGACCTTGCTCTGTGTTTTATCCCAGAAATTAGGGTGGATCAAAGATAAATGGAAGACTGAAAGCAGAACTCAAGTCAGGGCCCTGCAGGGAATAAGATACTGGGGTCAAAATCCCAGAGTCACTGGATAAAAAACCAAATCAGGTTTGCTGATGCTGAAGAAAGTATTAAACCTGAAGATGGTAACTGGAATCTGTACAATCGAAGCAATGATCTTCAGGAGCTCTTCTGCAGGGAAACAGAGTACCTCCAAAGCTACTTTCATAGCTCAAGGTCAAAGAAAAGATATCACCAGGAGAAGTATTTGTCTTCAGATCACAGCATTGATGTGAAATTCAGGCCCTTTCTGCACTTGCTTGTTAATCTGGATTAAGGAGCAGCTAAGAACACAATATCATCTGCATGGCAATCCAGATCAAGGAGCTGCTCAAAGCACACAGTCTGCATGGAAGCAGAGTAGATCCAGTTCATTTCTGTGCTAAGGGATAACTAATCCAGATGAGTGGTAGACCAGATAAATGTTGTCTACATCCATGCTAGCACTCTTTAGCACACATCTGCTGTTCTAAAGCCCATGCAATGCAGACGCCTCCGCCTGTGGCTGATCTGGATTTAGTTAATACAGATCTAGCTAATACGGATGTAGTTAATACAGATTAACAGGAGTGCAGAAAGTATTCCTTGACCAAGCATTTCATTTATGTACACTGTTTACTGAGAAATAGGACACAATGAACGGTCATTTTTAATGAGTCCTGTTTTAATTTTCTTCAATACTAGTTTTATTGTAACCTGTCCTGAGAGTTTAGGACTCAGGGAGACAGAAATACGTGTATAAATAAATATAAATAAATAAACAAACAAAACTACTACTGTACTTAACTCTCTCTTGTGACCCCCAAACCTACAGAATAAATCATTTCAGCTGTACCTTGTACAGCGCAGGGTAAACACGGATACAGCTGAAATTGTTTTGCTCTGTAGGCCGTTTCTTGTAAGCAGAAATATTACTACTGTGGGTATCAAAGCAGACACGGCCTGCTTACAAATACAGAAGCAACTGTAAATGCTTCCATTTGATGTACCATGCACAGCAGCCTATCTAATCTCTAAGCGCACTCCCATCACTTTGTCAAGCATTTGCTTGCCAGGTCTTAGAGGAATAAAACAACTCCAGACGGCCGCCCTGCCACCGTTGTACAAAATGATGCATGGAAATTCTTATGAGAAGTTCACAGTACCGAGTGCAATAATGGAAATATACGACCACAAAGGTAAAACAGTAGACTAAAGTTGGCTTCAAGGTCTTAGTGCCATACACAAATATTTTCATGTTTCCAAGATGTACATCATTAGGCAGAAAAACAAAAAGCAAAAAAAAAAAAAAAAAAAGTAAAAAATACTCCTATAACCAAAAGCATTGCCCAGAAATGAGTCATACCAGATCAGGCACTCTTAGGCCACGTCCCCATACATGTTTGGTATGGTTCTGAACATGGGATCAGAAAAGGGCGTCCCCATGCATTTTGGATTTGGTCCGCGGAAAGCAGACCAAATCCCCCCAAACTGTGCTGGACCACGGCCAAATTTGATTCATGAAAATACAAGTCTCAAAACGGTTTGGGGGTCCGGCATGCATTGGTTAGCGAGCCGATCCCACGCATGGGGACAATCATGGACTAACCAGGGAGGAGATTGGCACTCACGTCATTAGGATGTGGGGTCTGCTTGCCATTTCTGCCCTGTGCATTGGAGATCGTAGCCGCTTACATTTTAAAATGCCAATTGCCAAGGCAAGCAGGATACTGGCTTAATTTCTGTGTATTTTCCATGGAAATATTTCCACCCCAGTTTCCCGATTGGATGGATAATGGCTTGATTTTTATTCCAATTCCAAAAATTTTCAACTCCTGTTTCCCCGATCGTCGAGGTGATCATGAAATAAAGGCTTGATTTCCTCCCTTTTAAACTTGGCGAGCATTCTCACGGGTCCCGGTGGAGCGGAGGTGCGCAAAACTGCTTAAGCACCTAACTGCTGCTACACCTCGTAGTGGCTTTCGGTCTTTTAAAATTATTTATAAATTTATTATTATGAAGTAAGCTTTATTTTAACTTTTTATCCATGCCTCCCAGCCCAGTCCTGGCTTTCAGTACTGCTAAGGGAGGTGGGATGTGGGCCAGGCTTGGGCTGACATCAATCTGGCTTCCAATGAGGAGAGAGGTGGCGGAGAGGAGGTGGCGCTACTCCCCTGTGCCAGGGTTTGGTGCGGTTTGCATGGGGACGCCTCCATCCGCACCCAACCAGCACCTAAGCCGCGTTGCCAGGAATGACATGGGGACACCCGAGAATTGATCTCAGTCCCCCACCTGGTCCATGCGAGCCCAATTGGCACCCAAACAGTGCCAAAAAGCTTGCATGGGGAGGCGCACCTAATACTTCTCCTGGTATATAGTTACAATCAAAAATTCAAAACAACATCAACAATAACGATCTTAAGATCAGTAGGGGAGGCTCTCTTGTTTGTATCACCACCCTCAGCAGCAAAAGGGGTAGGTACCCAGGACAGGGCCTTCTCAGTGATGACTCCCAGACTATGGAGTAGTCTCCCCCTTAAGGTCTGTCAGGAAAGCAATGTTTAGGAAAGCAATGAAGATCCACCTCTCTCCCCTAACCTTTGGCTAACTGGGGATACAGCTTTTTCTCCCCACTTTCAGGCACTGTTATTAATATTTTGATTTGTATATTCGGTTTTAATGTCATTGCTCTCACTATAGGGTGGGTTAAAAATGCAAATAATACATTTTATTTTATTTTATTATTTTATTTGTATTACTATCCCACTCTATACCCAAAGGTCTCAGGGTAGGTAACAACACTTTAAATCAAACATTACTAAAGCGATAACAGTATAATAATAATAATAATAATAATAATAATAATAATATTTATTTGTATACCGCCCTATGGCAAACCAATCCGGGCGGTTAACAGTAAAATGTAAAATATAACAATTAAAAACACCTTATCCCTCCCCCCCTTAAGACGGTATTAAACAGTATAACATATTAAAACATAATATCAATGCATAAAACATATAAAAACTAAAAACCCTGATGTCCCTCTACTGATCCTCAACCATCACTAAGATGGGGCCACGGGAGGAATCAGGGAATCTGGGCCGGGATGGTTAATCTGGAAAGGCCTGCCGGAAGAGATCCGTCTTGACCGCCTTTTTAAAGCTGTCTAATGATGTTATCTGACGGATCTCATCCGGCAGGTCGTTCCAGAGTTTGGGGGCGACAGCAGAGAACGCCCTCTGGGAGGTCGCCGCAAGCCTAGATTTTAGAGGCTGCAGTAAGTTCCTCCCAGAGGACCGGAGAGTGCGGGGAGGATTGTACGGGAGGAGGCGGTCCCTGAGATAGCTTGGACCCAAGCCATTTAGGGCTTTAAAGGTGATAACCAACACCTTGTACTGGGCCCGGAAGCTGATAGGCAGCCAGTGGAGGGACCTCAAAACGGGAGTGATGTGGTCCCTCCTAGATGTTCCTGAGACAAGCCTGGCTGCCATGTTTTGAACCAGCTGTAATTTCCGAGTCAAGCACAGGGGTAGCCCCATGTAGAGTGCGTTACAAAAGTCAAGGCGTGAGGTTACCAGCGCGTGCACAACAGTCTCGAGATCCCTTACTTCCAGAAAAGGGCGCAGCTGGCGTATCAGCCGAAGCTGATAACAGGCACTCCTGACCGTCGCATTTACCTGATTTGTCATCAGGAGCGACGAGTCAAGGCAAAGAAGTATGTCTTTACTGCCTTCCTAAACATGTACAGTGAAGGTGATAGATGCACCTCAAGGGGGAGACTATTCCATAGCCTAGGGGCCATCACTGAGAAGGCCTTCTCCCAGGTGATCACCCCTTTTGCTACTGTGGGTGGCGGGACAACCAAGTGGGCCTCCCCCCCCCCCCAGATCTTAAGGCACGGGCAGGACAATATGGAAGAAGGTGTTCCTTTATCTATTTATAAACAAACAAACAAATAAATCAACCATAATTATAACAACTAGATTCTCTTTGAGCTTTTCTTCTGCCCTTGGGGTTGACAACCTGAATGCCCCAAATAGCATCAGTTCCAAAGGACAGAACAGAAAATGAGGTACAGAATAGAAAATTATATGGCCAGCTTCTGTATCTGTTACACTTCGCAACTGCTAGTGACGCTGAACTACAGCTCCCAGCATTCCTAACCTTAGTCCTTTCTGCATTTCACTTACCGCTGATGAAGTGAAGTCCCCTGGTGCTTTGAGGCTAGGATTTAGATAACCCAAGATTTGTGCTTTAAAAACAGTCTCTCCTGCAAAGACTACAAAAGGAAATAAAGACTGAAGTGGAGATTTCCACAAGAAATCAGTACACTAGAACAAGTGAGCTTTTGTTGTGATCTAGCCATGGTCTTATTATGGTCTTAAGTTTTGCTCTCAGTCAGATTTTCTTACTTTTTAATGTGTGGAGAATTTGGCCAAGACACACCAAGCTCTGTTAAAAATTACAGGATAGCTCAATAGTATTTATTGTCCATCCTGTTATGTTGGCTCTCTCCATGTATCTGCATACCATAGAGGCATTAGACACAGATCAGTATGCACAAGGTATTTGTTCTCAGAATACAATTAAATTTTATGTCATGTCAGGCGATAATTTTCAACAAGGCTCTCGGTGGGTGACAGACAAGTCACTTGGGCAAAAGCACCGCTAGGCTCATGAATAAACATAAGGTTGTGGGAAGACAGTCCTGCTGAGATTTTGGAACAAGACACTGCATGTTTCCACAACCTTTTAACCTCCGGTGAAATTTCTGACACAAAGCAATAAAATCAATACACAACCTTGCAATCAATCTTTGCCATGTTTCAGCTGATTCGTACTCCAGGCGGAAAAAGTTTACTGGGAAGCCCAGAGGAATGGGTGAAGAAGCTAGTAATTTAATGTGACAAGTGGTGACCCGACACGCCAGATGCAGCCAACCAGCTGCATTGCTGAGACCTCATGTTTTTATAGTATTAGGCAGGCAGGAGGAGGAGGACAGTGCCAAGTTCTTGCTGGTCCTTCATTCATGAATTGTGAGCTGTTTTCAGCTTACTGAGTCACATGAAGCGCAGGAGGAAGTGTAAGGACCACACAACTCACAGGTGACTGACAACTGTAAGAGTGCACTTACGGTTAAAACCTGGAATGTTTAATTGAAGAAGATATAAGAACATAAAAGAAGCCCTGCTGGATCAGGCCACAGCCCATCTAGTCTGGCATCATCTCTCACACAGTAGCCCCCCCAATTGCATATGGGTAGTTCAAGCAGAAGACAAGGGCAAAACCTTCAGCTGAAGCATTTGTGCACCTACCTGATTAGGCTGTCGTGAACTAGGGCTGGTGAACGTCAGGTGAAGGTGGACCATTCGCATTTGCCAGGAGGTCAGCTTCCCCAAAGTGTCCATTACTGGCCAGAAATGCGAATGGTCCTCCAGTTTACTAGCCAACGGTCCCCTTCCAAAGCTGAAGTCCTGCCTCCTTGCTGTGGTGATTGGTTGCCGTCTGACATGTCATCACGTTTCATGACACACCTGGATGTCATTGGAGAGGGGTGTGATTGATCGTGGTGATATGCTGGGGCTGGTCAGGTCAGTGGCCAGGGGGGCATGACCAAACACCCCCCTGATTGATCCTTGCCCCACCTGCCACTTCAAGTCAGGCCATGGAGATGTGGCGTGCCCAGTCATGTCAATGACCAGTGACCAATCAGCACCGGCAACTCAGCTGCACCTGCGTCAGAGGCCAGTGACCAACCAGCACCAGTGACGAATCAGCACTGGCAATGCAGCCACGCCTACGTCAGAGGCCAGTGACCAATCAGCACTGGCAATGCAGCCGTGCCTGTGTCAGAGGCTGGCAATCGATCAGCATCGGCAACGCAGCCATGCCTGTGCAGACAACGCGGTCCCGCCCACCACACTCAGCGAACCAGAATTCAATAGACCGATGGCCCTCTGAGTGAAGAAATACTTTGGTGATGAATGGATAGTCCTAATACAATAAATGGCAACGGCAGCCAGACTAAGATATGCCCAGAGGCGCAAAATGGAAACTATTCCAACGATAAATGACTAGATAATTAAGATGATGGAATTTGCAGAAATTGATAAATTAACTAATTTGATAAGAGGTAAGTCGGTGGTGAATTTTACAAAGAACTGGCAACCCTTTATTACTATCTACAGAGAAACTGATTTATTAATGGCAGGTTTCAAGGACTAAGCAAGAAATCAGACCAAGTGGGAGAAGAGAGAACTTTTGAGGCAGAATATTAGAGGAACAAGGAAACATCAAGAAGAAAACTGTCATAGATATTTTCTTGACAGCCCACAATGGCAGGACCTTAAGTAAGCCAGAACCATCTATTCCAGTTTAAAAAATAAGATTAAAAAAAAAATCCAAAAGCTCACCAAGCCTCACTGGAGAATGTATCTGATGAATGATACACCAGACACCACCTACATTTATTGGTTTACATACCCTGGTAAGTTATCTTACAAAGATTTCCTGAGGCGTGCTGGATTTCCCTCCTGATGGAACCCAGCTGATATGGAGTACTTCAGGAAGGAGCACCTTCTGCCTACACAGTTTGGGATGCAGAAACCCTCTACATACTAGGATCTGAAAATTCAATTAGATTCAAATCTTTACAATTCCAGTTTACTCAAATTCTATTCGAATTAAGCAAATTCAGATCTATTCATTTGAATCTTCGATTTGAATTTGCACTTACAAATATCGACAACATTCGTATGTGCCTGTACGCATTGTTACACATCCCGTATGCATCTGTAACCGTCCAGATGCATCCTGTATTTATCCTGTATGCCACCCGTTTTCATCCTGTACGGATACATCCAAATGCGTATGGATGCGGGAAGGTGAGTACAAGCAAGTATGCATCGTGTACAATCCTGTACACATACGAATCTCCGAGTAATTTGAACACAATAGATTCAAAAATCCAAAATTGGTTTGAATGTTTAAATTAGAATTCATGGACATTTGATTCAAATTCAAATGTTGAATTCGATCGGATTTTGAATGTCTTCAGACATTCGTGCCCATCCCTACTACATACTCATTTCACAGAGCACAACATCACTTCATATAAGATGAGTGAGAAGTCTAGCAGATCCTGGGAGGACACCCAGGATGCTCTGCAACATGCAATATTACACATCAAGAGTTCAGCAGGCTCTTTCACAGACAAATGATTGTAGAGAAGGTTCTTTTGCAATCCAAGCATCACCATGGCTTTAAGGTAGAGTTAGACAAATTTATCAACGACAGATGTATCAATGGCTACTAGAACGAATGCCTAGGTGCATTTTTCAGGCTGGGGGCGGGGGGGGGGAGGGGACCGGGGCGCTTCTAAGGCCATTTGCTGGGATTCTAGAGCAGGAGAAGGTTTGTCCTTGTCTCTGCTTGAGATGCCCATGAGCATTTGGTGGGCCACTGTGTGTGACAGGATGCTGGACTAGATGGGCTGTGGCCTGATCCAGGAGGGTTCTCTTAGGTTCTTATGTTCTTACCACAATCTGTTCCAGCAATTACAAGCAGGATAAATAAAATACACAACTAATTAGCAGCGCCGTGAATAAATGAAATGGCCTTGTATCCAGTGAGATCATCAGTCCATCTGGTTAGTTATTCTGATTTGCAGAAGGTGGGCAGCTGCTGTACAGGTGTCTTGTACAAGTTAAAAACTCTTAGCTGTTTGCAAGTGGCTGTTTGATCTCACCCCTTGCTATTCATGAGTCACAACGAAAACACTTCATTACGACTTGCTTATTTGCCTGTACTTGGGGCTTTCCTGCTGTTAGACCGAGACTCACACACACATGCTCTCGTTTCCAGCATTTCTCAATATCCATGAGTTCTAATATTTGTGAGGGAGCACCAGTGTGCAACCCTCCCAAATAGTGAGGGACAGCTTTAACAGAATGGTAGAACATCTGCCTTGCATGCAGTAAGTCCCAGGTAAAATCTTGGGCATCCACAGCTAGAACTGAAGAGCTAGCTTCAAAAAAGTCAAAAAAAGGTCTTAATTATATTACATTGCAACAATTTCTGCTGAGAAATCACACTAAAATGTGTGATCTTGTGCCCATTGTGCAGTATATTTCCAATTCACTGTTTTTCCTGAGTGCCTTTTTTGCAATGAAATCACGATGAGTGACTCCTTCCATGTGATTTTTCTTTTTAAAGGTATCCCCACTTGTGACCCCATTTCTAACAGAAATATTCCTGCTTCAGGATTTTTTTAAAAAAAATCTAAGTGCATGGGTATAGGAAGAATAGTTTTGGCTACATAAAGCCCTTTCTCTATACCAAAGACCAAGAAAGAATGGAGCAGAACAAAAATAATAATAATGGGAGAGCAACACAATGGTTGTGAGGTGCAAATCAGTCATGGGGAAGTTTGGATGGGCAAGTAAGGATTGTGTGTAGGTACAACCTAAGGGAAACCATTGCCTAAAATATTGGACTGCGGCTGCCGTTGATATTGACTATGTAAGATCCAGCCTATCTCACAAAACCATGAATATAATATAGGAAGTGGAAGACTACGGATGCTACTCTGAGCTCTTCAAAGGAAAGATGGCCCATTAAAAATATGATAAATTTTATATGGACAACGTTCATCCATTGAGCTGGACACATATTTGGTTTAAATGTTATTGGTTTGATTCTTTGCCCTAAATTAGTGATTCTACTAGGATATGATCTTAGCAGTGAAGTCAAAGAAGCTAAGAGGCATCTTTCAGATAGTATTCAGTTAGTATTCCCAGACTGTATAACCAAGAAGATGGGAAGCACTGCTGACCAATCTAGCAGAAGGCCAAGTCTTCCAACAAAATACCACATCTGCATGGGATCTGGTGTTTCAGCAGGCCCTGATGACAAAATGGCATCAGGCTTTACTCCAATGGGAGACAACTTTCAAGTGTTCCAGAGCATTCCCTAGTATGCTTACTTTAATGCTTGCTAGATTTCATGCTTTAAAATCTGTTCCCCCACCATCAAGAATGGGGTTGTTTGCTAACTATAAAGACAACATACAAACAATGACAAAGGGAAATATAACTCATTCCCCATTTTGTGACTACTACCATATTGCTTTTCATCTGATACCACATCCCACTTTTTAATACCAGGAGGAGCCAAACAGCAGCCATCCAGCCAGTCTGACCAACGACCAGCTATGAGAGCCATAGTTCATGGAGGGCCATAGTTTGTTTGCTCCTACTTTACAAAGAGCCCACTATTCCGAGCAAGCCAGCGTTCATATCAAAGCACACGAGTGCTGTGACAGATAAACTACAGGCATTTCGACTTTTTATTTAAGCTCCTGTAGGTGAATTTTATAGCTGTCACAAAACTTTTAAAATATTGAAGCTCTGGAGAGAGTACTTTACGTCTGTCTTTGTGCTTATAAGGGCCCCGGGCTACAAATCATGTCTTCTCGCATTGCTTCTGGCTAACATGCATTTTCAGGGTGATTTCACAATGGCAGAGACTAAAAACCACTAAAGCACTCATGAGGGCGTTATCTACCTTTGAGGATTTATAACCACATCTTGCAGATCTGCACTGAAATCCAGCAGTTCTTCTACTGTTCTTTGTTTCTTCCAAAATTAGACCCAACAAATGTACGGTAAAGTGCATTTCACTTTCTCTAGGCAAGCACAGAAGAAATAAATGGTATTTCCTAGGAAGGAGGAACAAAAATGCTGTACTAGGCTACACAAACAAACTGTGATTTCAGTCAGTGAACTAGAGTAGAATGGATCCACCTAATCAGGGTACCAGAGTGGGACAGATCCACTTAACAGGTGCACCGGAGTGGATCAGATCAACCTCATCGGTGTAACAGAATGGGACAGATCCACTTAATCGGTGTAACAGAACAGAAACAGCCTATGCTAATCTTGTTAAGTGATTATATAATTAAGTAAATAAATATAAGTGGTTAACTGGATGGATTTCACCATGGGTTCCTACTAGCAAGTTATTTGGTTTCCAGGAATTATGTATCTCCTAGGCTGCGTTCCCATTCCCATACAAGTTTAAATGCAAATTCAGTTGGTTTTTGGGATCGTCCGATCCCAATTTAAAAAACATTATCAGACTTTATGAAGACTATCTTGCTAAAATGTGCAGAAAAAAAGTCCTAAGAAAAACTGCTCTTGGTCCCTTTTAGGAGCCCAGCCTGCTTTTGTTTTCTGCTTTGGGAACACTACTAGACTTCAGAGGAGAAGATCATCCTTTTGGACTGACCCCCCCATATGCATCTGGCCAATGCTTGCAGCAGATGGGTGGGATTTCACATCTGGGAAGGTCTACCTCCTCCCCTTGTCATGCCTGCAATGCTAGCTAGCCAGAGATCAAGAAAAGGCTTGGATTTCCCCTGAATGCCACCGTAAGTACAAAAGATACATTTAAAAGCAACAACCGTATAGCTGTATATAGATCAATTATCAAGTTATTGCCTTCCCCTCACCCTCTCCCTCCATTTTAAAAGCAAGCTTGAAGCCCTTTCCTTGGAGCAGCTCACTTTCAGCCCCTCCAATTTGAAAGGGAGAGATTGCTTACGCTGTCTGTTCTTTCGCTCTGCTGCTTCAGCACAAAGCTGCTGCCTTCCTGGTAATGTGAATGGAGGGACCTTCCAATCTGAAAGGGAGAGTGAATGCTTTGTCCTGTGTCTGTCCTTTCACTCAGCTGATTCTCAGCAGGACAGGCTTACAGGGTTTGCACAAGGGGTGGAGATTAAAAGATCCTGTTTCTCTGCGCTAGGGAGTTGTGTGGTTTGAGTGGGAATGGCAGTATTTGAATTCAGCCCATGTTATCCTCAAGCAAATGGGGGCACCCAGATTGCACACTTGGTCCTGCATCCCGATTTTAAAAGTCCAATCTGGATTTTAAAAGTCATGTGGGAATGCCTCCTTACGTAGGTATCTTCCATCACTTTGGAAATGGACAAAGATCAGCATGCAACAAAAGCGTAAAGAATGTTTGTACGGATTATCAAAAAATATTGCTATTTTCAAGATGATGCAACCCTAAAATGTTAAATCTAAATGAAAAAAATTCACTTCTGCAAGTCTTGAACCCTAACAAGACCTGGAATTATACCTGAGAACATCACCTTTCTAACTAAAGGCATGCCTACCTGCCCCAACATGTTAGTTTCTCCGACAGAATGATTTTTGTCTTCCTTCCTTTAGCTGGACACTAATGCTCAGCTGGAGAGAACAGAATCTATCAACCTTTGTTTACAAGTCAAATTCTGATGTACAAGAAAACTCCATAATAACAAGGCTAGCACTGAAGGGGAAATGTCAGAAGAAACCGCTACAGACCTCAAACTATACTGTTAGCATTTCATTCCTTTGAGGGCTGGGAAGGGGGAGTTAAGAGACATCCTGGGCTGTCACTCATTTTTGAAGCATCCTTGATTTTTCTGTTGTTTTTTTCACTTGCAAAGTTTTTAAAATTAATAAACATGGTAGGTGGCATCCAGGGCTTGCAACATGGTGATTTAGGCTGGCTGTTGCCTTCAAACAGCTCCAAAGGAGCAATAGGCTAATGTTTTTAGGACTCTTTAAAGACTTCTAAGACATCTACACAGGATCAAATGATGAGAGGAATGAAGAAAACCAGGAGCTAGAGAGAAGCTAGCAAGAGAAGGCTGTGTAAAGAGAATTCTCAAAATTGCCAGTTTGTTGTCACCGGTGAGCTGAATATGCAGAGCTGCCTGTACAGGAAATGTAGGAATAGATGAATTAAGGCCCCTTTTGCATGGACCCTTAATCTGGATTAAGGGCCTGTGTAGAAAACTTCTAGGCCACATAGATCCTCATGCTAATGCTGATGTATGAGGTCACATCCCCCTTAGTCCTGCTCCATCTGCCCATCCAATCAGGTCCACAAGAAGACTAAGGGCCTTATTCTGGATTGTGGGAAGCGTTCGTCAGCTGCAGGAAGATGTGTGGGCCAGATGAGCACCATCAGTGCAGACAGAGGTGATCTGGTCCACATCTTCTCAAGATCTGGATCAGAGGGTCCAGTTAATCCAGAACCACTGATCCAGACCTGAACAAGAGGCCTATTTGCATTAGGGCCTCTGGAGAAGTATTAGGCCAGCCCTGGGACAGAGCATTTGCTCTGCCAGCTGGCCAGTTCCATCTGGAACTGACCCGTCCCATCCCAGGGTAGCCTAAACGCAGCCAGAGTGTGGAGCATGAAATTGTGCTCCATGCCAGGCCCAAGCTGTCCCTGGCTGTCCCATAGCTGTCCGGCAGGGAGAGCATTCCCACTCTCCCTGCCGGACACCTCTGGAGCCCTGCCCCAGGGTGCTGCCATTGGGCCACATTGTCCCACAGCTCCTTTCAGGGGAGAGGTGAGACGGGATAGCACTGTCCTAGTGTTTTGCTGGCTCTGGCCGGGTCAATCGTGCCGGTGGGAGCCTGCAGGGACCCCCTGGAGTCCACCCCCACCCAGAGGTCCACACCGCCCCTCAGCCCTGCGTGCGTGACGTATCCCTTCGGAGGCCGGTTTGAACTGGCACAAGTTCTGGAGTGAAGCATATTTCCTCCTTTACAAAATTTTTGATTTCCTTGAAAAAAATTCCTCAAAGTTTTAAAATTATTTTTAACATGACCTCCACATATGATTAAGCAGCCTATTTCTTTGCAACCATGCCAGCATGAGGGGGGAATTTTAGAGATCATTCTTGATAATAATGATGGGCAATAATGCCATCTATGATTATTTTGCTTTTGCTGGCTTGAATCTGTGAGGATTTTCAGTCAGGATTTTTTTTTCATTCTGAGTCTGAAATTTCCATCTCTGCATCATCTTCCCATATTTTCAGTGGTTTAATGAAGGAAAAGATACTTATTCCATTCCCCTGCAGGGGAGAGGAAACATCTCACTCTTCCTATTCTGTTTGGCTTGGAAAGATCCTAGCACTGGGACTCATACTGTCCCAGGGAAACACACCTAAAAGCTCACCTCCCATTTCCCTTCCCCAAACCTGTCTTTGAAAAGGTTTGGAAATTTACCCGGAATGAAGTATTTTGCCACAGAAATGGAATTATTTCAGACCACTGTCTCATTCAATATGGCCTCAAAATGGCAAGGCAAAATGATTTTTAAGAGTCATTAGGAAGGTAATGACCATCAGTGAGTGACAGGGCTAATCAGTTTGCAACACTGATGTCTTCTATTAGTTCTATCTTCTATCTCTCTACTATTACATCTCTCTTTTTCTCCCCAGACATGAAAATCTAGTGCTGTCATGCAGCAGAGTGACATTCTTTCACGGCTGATGTAGACTTGTGACAACTGGTACTTAGGTATATTATCTACCATACAATACCTTGCAACGGTGTCAGCAAAGCTCCTTAGTGGTTAAATCAGGGCAGACTTCTGGCTCTAGTTTAAACTGCCATAATTATTCCCTTCTTACTAAGGCTGTGCCTGGTGGAGACAGAAATGTCTTTAATCGTTACGATGACAGGTTCATAAAGGAGGGGCAGGCGACAGGTTTGCTGCTCAGATCACCTCTCATCTGTCCTAACCAACACAGCCAATGGTTGGAAAGGACAGGAACTGTCCTTATCAACATCTGGAGGCCCGCTTGTTCTGTTTCATTCTTTTCCTTATTTATTTTACAGAAATACAAAATTTGAGGAAGTCTTAATATTAATCGACTCCCTAAAAACATGGTTTGCTGATTAAATTTCAGTCATGAAGCACGTGCAGTCTCTTTACCCTCTATTTCTCTTACCAACTGTAACTATAAATTATTGTATATATTACAAGTAAGTGACTGTGTTAAAGCAACTGCCTGCAAAGTAGATAGTTGCAGGTTAGGACTCTTGGATTTCGTCAGAAAAAAGTAATGGTAAAAGGCCATGGCTACATCCAGACACGACTTACTTATTCTACGATATTTGGATATTCCAGAATAACGCATACAGTAGATCTTCTGGAATATCCATGCTTTATTCCAGAATATTCAGATATAGAGGAATAAGGGTATTTTCATAACTTCATGTCCTTGGGACACTGTCCTAAACTTACCCGGCACTTCACTAAGTGCCAGGTAAGTGCAAATGTTGCTTTTCTGGCGGTGATCACCACTCTATGGCAATGGTAATGCTCCCCAGCCATTGCTGTGGCAACCAACTGACACAACATGCAACTGTGGCCACACCACCCTTTGCTTGGAAGAGGTGTGAGGGGTGTGTACTGGTGTGTCATAGTCGCATCCTAGATGTGGCTTGTATACCTGTGGAGCAGTTTTTAGTGCTATACCCAGCTGGGTGGCTGTCTGTGCTCCTTGTAGAAGATTTCCCAAGATGGCCATTTTGCCAAAGTGCAAAAAGGCCCTAAGTAAGTGCTGTCTGGATGCAGCCTGTATCTACCAGGGAAAACTACAAGTGTGTGTCCATGTAACCACCAGGAACTGACTGCAATTCAGTAGTGCCAAACAACAAAACTACACATTTATACTGTACAACCTTACCTCAATTTACGCAGCTTTAGTCAGCGTGGCTTTGCTGTTACACGGCTGATGAATTTGTGACCTCCCCCAGTTTACACACACCTCAAAGATCCTTTTATTTCCCTGTGTCTGATCACAGCCTCAGGCTCGTGTGGGTCTGCTCCGGCCCTCCTCAAAGGCAGCAGGCTGAGTTGAGACTGCCTTCCTCCAGCCTTGTGCAGGGCCAGAGGTCACCAGGGATGCTCCAGTCCTCCTTCATCTGCAGAGCTTGGAGCCACCACCATCTTTTAAGCAGAGCCATAGAAGAAGAAGGGACTGACTTTGGCCCCATGGGAACATGACCTAGACTACCAGCAGCAGATCCCAACTATTCAGTGCCTAGGTTATGACCACAGGATGCCCTAGTGTGAACATGTGGAACAGCAGGTCCCTACTCCAGGAAATAATCCAGTGCAAAAGAGGCCAGAGAGAGTTAGATGATGAATATGGTCCATAAACATAAGGTGCATCCCCATGGGCTGCCAATACCTTGGGGTGGATTCGGGGCAGCCTTAATGCGAATCGTAGATTACCAAACGTGCCTGTCGCCATGAAAACCATGGTAAAACTCTGCTTTGGGATGCTACGGTTTTCTCCATCCCCTCCACCCTTGCCTGATTGAGCAGGCGCACCTGGGTAAGGGCTTGCTTTAGCAAACAAGCGCCTGACAGCTTCCCTACTGCACTCAGCTGATCAGCTGTCAGACAGGTAAAGGGGCTTTCAAGTGCATGATTGAAGCAGTGGGTGTGTTTTAATTATTTTACCAGAGCTCCGCTTGTGCGCTCAACAGCCCCTTTACCCGTCTGACAGCTGATCAGCTGAGTGCAGTAGGGAAGCTGTCAGGCGCTTGTTTGCTAAAGCAAGCCCTTACCCTGGCATTCCTGCCCGATCGTGTGATGAGGCAAGGGAGGACAGTTGCGATCCCAGAGTGCATGGCAGGGACAGCGAAACCCTGCCCACTAATGCTGCGATCAGCAATCTACTTAACCTGGGAGTGTCCCCATGCCCCCAGGATAACCCGTTCTTGCCCGCTAATTCAGGATGAGAACACTTATAAAGGGGGGGTGTTGCTTCAGGTTTTGGGCTTTTGTCCCTCATGTAGCCCAACTTAGAGCTTTGCATGGGGACTCTCCTGAGGCGAACTCATGTATTCTGATCATGGGGATGAGCCCATAGATATTAATAGAAGACCCTCCTTCCATCCCATTTATTTCATTTGAGGTTTATCATAGGCTTGTTTCACCCAGCTGTGTGTCTATGTGCTGCTGGGTTTTGTCAAAAAATATATACTATATATATAAATACTCACTACTGAGTTTCCAGTACCCTGTGAAAATATAATAAACACTATAATAGATTGCTTATTCAACAATTACTTGCAAGCCAAGCTTACATGGAAAAAATAATTGGGGTTAACCCAGGCTGAAGAAAAAAGTCAGTTAAAAAAATTCCAAAACCTTGTATCTCACCATTTACCACTGGTGGAAGGGGAATACAACCAATGCCAGTAATTTGCAAATCTGCAGGATTTAATTACCTTCAGCTATATTAACACATGTTCATTCAAATGAAGTTATTTCCTTCTGGAGATGAGGATCGTGAGTTTTCAAACACTACAATATTATCAAAGAAGGGAGAGGACAGGCATCTTTTGGTCCTATTTTCTGCACGCTTTCTAATTCAGCCCACATATGTATTTCCCATCAATTTCATCAAATCCAGCAACCTGATAAAGACATTTCATGGGTTGCAATCTAAAGACCTCGACACAAGCACCCACTTCTGTTTGGTTGCTGTCTAGGCAGAGACAAAATTCTGAATTCTGGAGATGACCATGTCTTTGCTTTCCCATCTGAGAGCCTGTCTTATGTTTTGATAACTTATTTTGCTAATCAAGGTAAACTAGGCAAAAGTGCTAAACAGCTGGCATGCATAAATAGTGAATAACCTGTGGGAATAACATTTCTAGCAAGATACGTCTTTCAAGGATGCAATGTTTTTGCTTCTGTGGAGGTGCTTAGGTTGCAAACAAATTTAACCAGAGAATCACTGGCTGCGTTTCCATTGGCCAATTGGTCCAGCCTGAATTTGGCTCGAGAGCCCCACGTCCTGACACTTCTGACGGGATTCTCCATTTCTGCAGACTAAATGTCCAAAAATCAGGGGAATCCCTGTTTGGATTTTAACAGGACCCACTGTGGAATCCTGTTAAAATCTGAATATTTATTAATGGGAACACTGCCACTCATCATCATCTCCCGATGTTTGCCTACCCCACCCCACCCATACTACCATCTCCTGCCGTTCCCCCCCCCTTTCCTCCATCTGGTGGAGAATGGTGGGGAAGGTAAGCAGCAAGATGAGGAGATGAAAGACAGGGGAATGGGGCGGGGGGGGGGGGACAGCACCCCAATGCAGTTGGTGCTGGTCAAAAGAATCCAGGTTAAAACCTGGATGTTTTTGACCAGTCGAAACGTACCTACTGTGTAGATTTATCTGTGCTAGCTGCATTTCCCCCACTTTGGCCTTAAATTGAAGCACATAGTAGCCACAGGTGACAAGAAGCTGCATAAATGTTAACGACTGAGCAGAAAAAAGGGGTGGGCATTCCCGCCCTTCCATGCAGGATGCCAAAGATGTGAAGCTCATAGTTCTGCAGTCAATGAAGAAATGCAGTAGGCTGCTGGAAGGGGAGAAGGAACAAAAGAAAGAACTTGCTCCCGCAATGTCAGCCCCCAGCAGCCTATATATGAAGTATAATTTGGTGGTTTACTTTCTAGCTTAATATTTGTACTTTCTTAGCAAAACTGTGGCATTCGGGTGAGCCAAAAACCACCAGCGAGCTGTTGTAGGTTTATCCACAGACTCCTTCAGATATGTTTTTAAGAGATTTAGGGTTCAGACACAAGCCCAAAGCTGATTATCTCAAAACCAAATAAAGCATATACTTAGCACAGGGTTGAGCACAAGATGAAACAAAGGTCAAGAACCCTCGTTTGCTTCCAATTAGTTACTTTACTACAGCAAAATAAATAAATAAATAAATGTGATGAAACTTTTTCAGATTTATCACTTGGGTCAAATGCCACCTTCAGTTTGAAAATACTAAATGAATCTGGATTTGTCCTAGACAGTCACTTGTCTGATGTCACAAAGGATTTAGCTGAGGACCCTAAACCTTTTCCAGTGGCATGTGGTTTGCTGACCCCTGGAAACTCTGGCCAGCTTTGTTGCAAGGGGCAAAGTTCAGGATCTCCCATTTGACTTCAATAAACCGCAGGAACACTGGCTGAGCATGAGAAATCAGTTCTCACCCATTTATTTCCCATAGAGGACTGCTTATGCTGGCTGGTGGGAGAGAAACAAAAAAGTATGCCCTAATGAAAGGACTGGAGAGAAAGGTTATTGATGGGTGGGGTGAAGAGATCACTCACCATTACAAGAGCAGTGTACATTTCTGTAGAACCGGGGACACACAAAACTAATTCGTGCTGTGCTGTAGGTCATCAGGGAGTGAGAATCGACAGACAGGCTCTGCTCACAGTGCTGCTCCTGACAATCCAGTCCAGAGCAATTCTTCTCCAGAATAGCTGAGATGCGGATCACATTTTCCAAGTGTCGCCTTGCATTGGTGAGCTTCTGAATTAAGTAGGCAGGCTTATAAAAGCCACCCGTGTGCATCTGGACCGCAAAAAGCATGTCAAGCTGACTGGTGCCCGCTACGGGCTGAATACTTATGATGTGCAGGCTATCTTGCTTCTGGGTGAGGATAGCATTGCGCAGCGTGCGCCTAAATCCATGCATGTGGAGGCCCACAAAATCCTCGGGGGAAACATTCTCAAAACGGATCGTGACTGTATTCTGCAGCATTTCCTGCACCAGCTGCTCCACATGGACAGTCACATCCATGGGCACCTGGAACCGCCCATCACTGACAGAAACGTTCAGTACATACTTTCCGCTGTCCAACCCTCCCAGGGCAATGATCTTTCCATCGTGGTTATTGACCTTGAACAAACTCTTCTGCTCCGACTTGAGTCCATAGGTGAGGACATCATACACATCTTGGTCTGTTGCATGTATCTTCCCAATAACACCCCCTGGGAAATCGTCTTCCATAGTGACAATAAATATCTCCAGCGGAATAGCGGTTGGCTTGTGAATGCTTTCTTCAATCACCCGGATCTGGATATAAGTGTGAGATATCTGCTGTGGCTTTCCAGAATCTTTTGCCTGATTCAATGTGGAATAAATTGAGTGAGAAAAACAAACAAACAAACAAACAAACAAACAAAGAACACTCTGTCCATGTCCCCACGCTAAGGATATTCCAAGGTGAATGTGAGTTCGCCTCACAAAAGTCCCCATGCAAAGCCCTAATTTGGGCTACATGAGGGACAAAATCCCCCAAAGCGAAACAATCCCCCCTTATAACTGTTCTCATCCCAAATTACGGGGCAAAAATGGGTTATCCTGGGAGCATGGGGACACTCCTGGGTTATGAACCCAGCATTAGCGGGTGGGGCTTCGCTGTCCCTGCCGCTAATGCTGTGATCGTAATTGTCCCCCCTTACCTGAGTGCTTAATCACCCAGGTAAGGGCTTGATTTACCCCAAACAATCACCTGACAGCTGCCCTGCAGTCAGCTGAGCAGCTGTCAGGCTGCCATGCACACGAACAGAGCTCCCTAAAATGATTAAAACAGATACGGCTTTTGCGTCTGTTTTAATCATCTTACTGGAGCTCTGCCCATGCTCTTGACAGCCCCTATACCCACCTGGCAGCTGCTCAGCTGACTGCAGGGCAGCTGTCAGGCAATCGTTTGGGGTAAATCAAGCCCTTACCTGGGCAATTAAGCACTCAGGCAAGGGGGTGGTAGAGAAAACTGATGCAGGGATTTACTACAATTTTTATGGGAATGGGAGGGTTTGCCTTGAACTTGCCCTGTCCTCCATTGTCATGGGTACTCCTTAATGTGAATCAAGATTTGCATTAAGGCTCCCCCGAATCCACCGCGGGGCACTGGCAGCCCCAAGGGGATGCAGCCTCTGCCTTTTGGAGAAGAGGAATATAAAGACCTGATTTATTTTTCTTCTGGAAGGACTTCTACTATAAAATCTGACCACAAAAATTCTGGGTCTTTTCACACCTTCAATTCCCTGGGGGAACTGGATCAGATACCTGCACTTTGCAATGCTTGATCTATCCTAAGGATACCCAGTGCTTTACTGGCTATTGCTGTACCAACTGTGGTTGAGCTGCCCTGGTGAACCCACCCTTCACCTGGAAGAGGTGTGAAGGGTGCATGCAAGGGTGTACTAGGTGTGTCCTGCACGTGGCTAGTATAGCTTTGGAGCAGACACAGAACCAGGTGCTATGTGCTGGAGCATCCTGGGACTTCTGCTGTGGGCCTAGCGCAAACAAGCCCAAAGTTTGGAATGCTGCTCTGAAAACTGCAACTAAAGCAAAATGTGGCAACCGGGGGCCTGTTTGCACCTGGCCTTATTCTGGGATATATCTCAGGGATAGGGGTCTGTTGTCCGCATGCTATTGCAAGCTCTGACAGATCTCACCTAGGGCCTGCTGTAGCTTGCACTAGTATGTGGACAGCAGGCCTTTATTCCAGGATATATTCCAGAATAAAGCCAAATGCGAACAGGCCCCAGGTTGCTAAGTGGAGCGTCTCAATGTGCACATATTGCACCTGCTGGCAATTAGCTACCTGTCCAGATTTAAGATTTTATCTGTGGCATACAAGGCTCTTAATAACATACTCTGTTATGCCTCAATCTGTATTCATGGGAAATCCTGATGTGAATGCCAAGAATTATTCTATTTCACACCACATAAAATGTCCTGGCATGCAAGACACAGCTATAATTTGCCAAGGAATATTTAGGTAAGATAAATTTTAAAAAACAGGATGGAGTGCAATTTCAAGGGAAATTATTTTTGGGAAAAATGTGGCACCTACACTTCTGAATTTCCGCAACCTACTGAGACCTATCTTTTCACCCAAGCCTTCACAATCTGAACTTTTTGCTTTTCCACCTGTTAATTTAATAATGTTTTTACAGATCTGATGGTTGTAGCTATTTTTAATGATAACTTGATGAACTGCTTCAAGATTATGTTTTTAATGGTAAGTTGCAAAGAAATATTTTAAGCATAGAAACAAACACATTTCTGACGGGAGTCAATTCTAGCCCTGGCTGGAGAAGCTAGAAAATGAATATGGGGTCATCTGTAAAGAAATTAACACTTGGTTATAGGACTATAGCTGGCGAGACTTACTTATAGTCAAACCTTTGGTTCACCAGACCAGTGCCATCTGTTCAGACTGGTAGCAGCTTTCCAAGGTTTGGGGAGGGGGCTCTACAATTCTAAAAGTAGACATAGTTGACACTTTGGGCGTCCGTTATATTATGCATCCATTCCTCTTTCCAAGCTATCAGGGGACCCCTTTAAGCAGTGCACCTGAGCGTGTTACTGAAATAGGTCCTTCAGTGTTTGGCTATGAAAATGCGAGATTCAAGTTTGGACAAGTGTCACTGTATAGAAACTGCTGTTCTAGGCCATATCTTGCCAAAATGCAGAACAGGGGCTGTCTTGGGTGGTTCAGATACACTGGTTCAGATCACAGAAGGCAGAAAGGCCCCAAGTTATTAGAATATCCAAGACTACCTGCATACTTAATATGGGCATGCAGTTTACAAAGCAAAATATACCTAGAGCCCAAACTGTGTGCAATTTTTCTTATGCCTTTTATGTATTCAGATCAGGGAACACCTGCAAAATTTGTACTTTTTTTGGCAGAAACCTCCCTATAAGTGTGTGTGTGGGAAGAAAAATAACCTTCTCTCTTAACAGCATTAATATTAATCTTCCTTCAAATTTCATTTCATGGTAATGACTTTGCAAGACAGCTGGCTATCTGTTTATCTCTACTGAATCTAGAGCATGTAATAAAATGCAGAGTTTTCCATAAGGAAATGCAATTAAGAAGACCTGTGAATGTGCTGGGCTCAGTTATAATAATGTAATACTTTGTCGTAATAACGCTTTTCGAACTTTTTAGAAAGGCAGGCGGTACCTGGACACAAAGCACGTATTCTGTTGCGACCATGTGCTTGAAGATGACTGCAGATCGCAGAATGCCTTGCTGGTCCAGCGTAAACTCTTCTTCTTCATTCCCCGATAAGATGGAGAAGGTGAAAGGGGGCCCGTTATGCAGAGAATCTTTATCCGATACCACCAGCTGCAAAATGCTGGTTCCCACTGGCTTATTTTCCTTTGCACACAAACAAATATACACACACAGTCCAAATATTAAAAAAAGACCATTTAAACATATATCTTTGCTTGCTGCCTAGAATATGTTGTCATGGTCTGCGTTCACACCTAAATGTTAACCAGTCTCAGTCCACATCAACAGAGTGACTACATCATCTCACTCAAAACGGCACAGGGGCACAGTACAGCCAACAGTTTGCCAATGCTGCTCATTTTTGTACAATGATGATAATCTGATGATTTGTACAGGCTGTCATTGTAGCAAACGTGTGCAGACTGGCCCTTCCTGATCTCCTTGCCGAATGACCCTTGGTTGCTCCAACTGAGACTGGTGGGAAGAGGTCAAATCCAGCATCATCTTCAAGGACATACATCTCCCACTTCTCTGGAGAAGCAGCAGCGTTGGCTGTTATACCCCGCTTTTTTCACTCTTAAGGGGACTCAGAGCAGATGGCAAACCTTCTGTTCTTCTTCCCAGAACAGACACCCTGTAGGTGGGGCTGTGACAGCTCAGAAAAAGAGCTGTGACTAGCCCAAGGCGATCCAGCTGGCTTCGTGAAGGAGTGCAGAATTGAACTGAGAGACTACCAGATACAAATCTGACACTCTCAGCCTTCCTAATCCTGCGATCCCTTAATGCAGTTCCTCATGTTGTGGAGACCTCCAACCATGGGGGCGGGGCAGCTCGGGTGAAGATGAGGCGGGAAGGCGGAAGACTTGCCGCGACCCCTCTGAAAGGGTAGTTCTGTTACCAGATCAACTCTGGATGTACAAGTATCATCAGAAATGTTAACTACAAAACCGGAATTTGAAATATACCAGGTTTTGACATATGAATTTGACTTTATGATTGTCATAATTAAAAGCTAAAGGCAGACCATGAAACGTGGAAAGGCCTTAAAATAGCCATATTGGGGGAAAGACAAGCCTGAAGTTTAAAAAAAAAAAAAAGGACATAGTTTCCTCAAGTCACAAGCTGGCTGTTTGCAAAAGATAAAAGTCTGCCTGAGATTTAATCTTGATTGAGTCAAGACAGAGTCCTAGCACCTAAAAAGTCTTTGGTTTCTCTTTTTGGGGTAACAATAATGAAGGAGAAATAAAACCATGGAATCTGGGACAGAGATTGGTTTGTCTAATTTTAATAAAATAATAAAGAATAAAATGGAATGGATTTTTGGAAGAGATCTGGGTAAAATAAGTATACCAGAATTTGGAATTACTATCTAAATGGGAAATGGCCCATTTCACCAGTATTAGAATGCAGGATGTTGGAGGTGACTCACTGTTTACACCTTTGTTTACACCCTAACAGAATTGGGTAAAAGGTCGCTGATATCTACACACATTGAGTGGGTCTAGCTGAAGGGATTAAGTGAGCCAGTAGAGGTGCTAAAATGTTAATTTAAGGTAAACTTTTACAAATCAAACAGGGGTTACTGGGCTGACTCACCATTCACACCTTTTGTCTGAGGGTGTCAAGGAGAGGTCAGGAGATGCACTGATTGGGAATGTTGAGAAGACTGGAGTCACATACATATTTTTATTCATTAACAAGGGAAGAACATCAGTTTTTTTGGTTCCAATTTCTGCTATAAAAATGGCAGGGAAGAGATGGTTTTAAAGAAGGGTCTTCCCCTTCTGGTCATCAGAGGAGGGAGGTCTTCTTCCCCTGGCCATCATGGGAGGCTAAAGAGACCTGGAGAAATTTTTCTCCCCCCCCACCTTTCCTCCTTCTGCTACACAGAACGCGGGCAGAGTTTTGCTGCAAGAGCTGCAGTTTAAAACTTTTGCATTCTGAATTTGGCTGGTTTTGTAAAGGCAATTATAAAGATTATTTTTAATGTATTTCTTTTGGATTTTTGTCCATTTTGGGGATCAGTCTGACTGAGACTGAAGGGATTCCCAATTTTTAAGTCATTTTCGGGTTCCTGAAAGAGATGCAGTTTGCTGTGGTCATGCATCTCTGTAACTTCAAACTTCTGCACATGGAGAAGACATCATTGGTGAGACAGAAGATTGGTATCCTCTATTCACTTTCCCTTATTTTTCTTTAGACCTTTTTTTTTTGGTTAGGGGTTCTTTCTAGTGTTAGGAGTTTTCCATTCCCTTTTTGGCTGTCGTTTGCAATTTTTTTTTTCTCTCTAATGAAGAATTATGCTCTCATTTCTTAAACATCTTACTCATGCAAAGCAATTTGTTTTGGGGTTTTTGGGAAGCTTTTGCTGCATAACTATAAATTAATTGTTTTAATAAAAGAGGGATAAATTCAGTTAAATTCACAAAGATTTCTTAGTGGGAAATGTTCATTTCTTTAGTCATTTTGCAGTTGTTGCATGCTTATTTCTGTTCTAGAAACGCTTCTGATAATTCATTTCAACTTCTTTTCTGTATTCCTAATAAATTCTTTGCCCTGGTTTAATAAGAAACACTGGTTTCTGAGTCTAAAATGGGTTTTGTCTCTGTTTACTGGTTATTCCTCGTTATTAAAACCTGTGAAAGATCTTGCTACTGATTCCCCTGGGAAGTTTAAATTTGGTGTTCTTTGGGCTTCAAAAATAATCCAAATTATCCAAATTTTACTCCCTCCATAGTTGCTTCCAGTTTATTACTGGAGCAGAACTGGTAACAGTTCAACCGCCAAAGGGGCCGTGACCCACAAATTTAGAACCACTCCTCTAACCACAAGACCAAACTGGCCCAGAAAGAGGAGGAGAGTTGGCTTTTATACGCTGCTGTTCTCACCCTTAAGGGGACTCAAAGCAACTGACAAGCCTTCTGTTCTTCTCTTCCCCCCCTCCCCCCTCCAAACAATCAACAGAAGGTAAGGTAAAGTTGTGAGAGCACAGAAAGAGAGCTGCAACTAGCTGGCTTCGTGGAGGAGTGAGGACTCAAACCAGGAGACTTCCAGATAAGAATCTGACATTCTAACCACAAGACCAGACTGGCTGAGAATAGAATTTACTCCTTGACGTGGCTACATCTACATTCAGGGTCGGTCCTTTGTCTGCTAATACCGTAGTTTTGACGAGCATTAAAGGGAAGCCAATTGCTATCAATTTTAGTATGTATTCACATCTTGCTGTCATAAGATGGCCACAATTTTCTTCTTGACCTCAACCCTCGACTCCTCTCTGCCAGCAATCAATACAGTAATCACTTCAGTAATGAAGTCCACACTTTGAGGTTAAGCAAGGAGTAAAATGGCAGTGGAAACTGTACAGAGAGGTTCGATCAACAGATGCTCCGCCATCTTCTGCAAAATTTAAAATAAATTCACCATTTCCAGTTAATCCTTGTTTTTTTCTATCCATCCAAACTTTGGATCCAGTCATATTAAGTGTATCATCTGAATTTGAATGCAGTTTTTATATTCGATTTTGAATGTAGACGCACAGGAACATGACAGTGATGTCACTTCCTGCTGTATACTAATGGTGCTCAGAAACTCTCAAAATTGCATTTAAACTTTGCATCCGAAAGACCAGAACTTGAATGGCTAAATACAATAGGAGTTCAAACAGAACATCTGTTGACTGCCTAAAGTAAATGAAACAGTGTTTCCCCCTCCAAATCTTACTCCACTTTTAGGCTGCATTCACACCACCTTCAGTCTACTTTCAGAGTGGAACAACACAACAGCAAAGTGACCGGTCATTTTCTTTCCATGTTTCCTAACCCAAAGATGAATTTCCTTAGTTAGATAATGCTGAAAAACAACATCTCGCCACTTTGCTTATCTGCATGGATGGTTTTTTTTTTTTTTGCATTCGATTTGTATCAAACTGAATGTAAGAAAATTGTATTCATTCGAATAGATCCCCTTTGAATGTGGTAGGATTCTATCTGATATGAATGTATTTGTACAAGTTCGTATGGATATCGATTACCAACGCATATGTATCCAATACGTGTTGATATGTATCCATATGTATCTGATATATATCCCGTAACAGATCTGCTCTAAAAGTGTCAAATCTGCCCTGAATACACTTTGAATCCGCTCTCAAACCATGTCGAATTCACTCTGGATCTGTTGCGGATGTGACTGCCGCAGCCACTTCCCCATCTCCCCATTTCACGAATGTTCCGAAGCTTCATAGGAATGTTCTGAAACCTTCGTATTTGTATGAATGTCAATGTACGAATGTTGTAACATTTGATTCCTATACGAATGTCCAAATTCGTATGAATTTGTACAAATAATGAATGGAAAGCTCCCATTGGCATCTCTTCCAGGTGGAAGAGGTGCAAGGGAGCATGTGACCAAAGGCGCAGGGCAGATTGCGTGGTGCATTGTCCACTTGCTGTGAAAACAGAGTAGCAGAGGAACACTGACATCTCTGCTGTGGCAAAGTGATTGCTGCTGTAATGGGTGTTATTCACACTAAGCCGTCACTTAGTAAAGCACTAGCTAAGTCTGGAATGTTGTGGGTTGTCCCTAAGTGTGGAGGCCCAAAGCGTTCCAGAAGTTCAAATCCCAAATACAATTGATGGTCTCATGGAGCATCTTACAGATGCTGGTGGTCTTGTGGTTAGGGCCCCGGACTCTTATCCGTGGATACCGGCTTCGATTCCGCCCTCCCCCATGAAGCCAGCTGGGTGACCTTGGGCTAGTTGCAGCTCTCTTTTGAGCTCTCACAGCCCCACCTACCACACAGGGTGTCTGTGGTGGGGAGAAGAACAGAAGGTCTGTCAGCCGCTTTGAATCCCCTTGAATGGGTGAGAAAAGCGGGGTAGAAAAGCCAACTCTTCGTCTTCTATACAAATGGGGGCTTTGTTGTCTCTGTGAATGTAAAACCTGCAGTGGACTTAAGAAACTGAACATCCTTTTTGACGCTCAGGATAAACTTACTTGAATCACAGCAGTATAGTTGGCAGGTGTAAATATAGGGGGGTTATCATTCACATCAGAAATGTCAACGTTGACCGTCACAGATGCCGACAAAGGAGGGATGCCGCTGTCTCTTGCCTGTACTACCAAAGAATAGCCAGAAATCTGAAGCAAAATGTCAGAGACCTTAAATTAGGACAAGTTTTCAAAATCTCATCTTTACACTCTGTGTAGAACTATATATATGTGGCCAAATGAGGTTCTCATTGACTTTACAGAAGAATGGACTATTTCATACAGTTTCACATGTCACTGGGGTACATCACTGGGAAAGCAGAACTGACATTACATGGTCCGTCATCTGATAATTTCCCACAAAAAGAAAGCTCGAAGGGAAACAGAAGGCGAAAGCTAAGCCAGACATGGATGGGGCTTGTGAGAGATGCTTTTTGCAGCACCTTTTGTGAAAGCAATCATCCCTTCAATGACGGACAAAGGAGGCAAAAAGTTACATAAATATTCTAGGTATGTAGCTTTCATCCTGAATCAGATTATCCAAGAGCAAAAATCTACTGAACGAAGAAAGCCCTAGGACACTGGGATGTGAACTCCTTATTAGGACGACATTCACTGGAAAATGGTAATATGGCTTTTAAAAAATGTTACCAGGACAACTGTTGACTGGACAATGGTCAGTCTTCAGACAGCCAGGGAAGAAGATAAGGAACTGAGGGGAAAGGTAGAGAAGGTGATGAACCTATCCTGCCTTTCACTTTTTCTTACTAATTAACTACTGAAGTTTTTGCCAAATAAAGCCACATATTTTTTCCAAAAATAATTTCTCCTAAAATCACTCTATGTGTTACTTTTTTAAATCTATCATTCCTAAAAGTTTCTAGGTGAACTATAGGTGCATCTTATACACCAGTGTACCTTACATGGCATGAAATACAGATAATTCTCTTCATGAAATAAATTATTTTTTTTCCTATGTGGGTGAGTAGTCAAATGTTACATCTCTATTGTCAGTAGGCACTAAGGACTATGTTGATTTTGCCTCATTTACATTTTGCTGACACTGACTACTAGATTTATTCCATCAAATGCTTCTTTTGCATTTAAAATACAGTATTTATTTTCCACAAGATGTCGTATCACTTCTCATATGACATACATATTTTATGGAATAATTTAAGTATTTATATCTTCCTTCCTTCCTTCCTTCCTTCCTTCCTTCCTTCCTTCCTTCCTTCCTTCCTTCCCTCTTTCCTCTCTTCTTCCTTCCTTCTATCTTTCCTCCCTTGTTTCTTCATCTCTTCTTCCTTCCTTCTACCTTTCCTCCCTTTTTTCTCCTTCCCTCCCTCCTTTTTCCTTTCCTTCCTTCCCTCCCTCCCCCTCCCTCCTTCCCTTCCCTTTATCTCTCCTGTCTTCCTTTCCTTTCCTGTCCTCCCTTCTTCTCCTCTTCCTTTCCTTCTTCTTTCCCTTTCCCCCTCCCTCCTTTCTCTTTCCTTCCCTCCTTCCTTTTCTTCCTTCCTTCCTTCCTTCCTCCCCTCCCTCTCTCCCTCCTGTCTTCCTTCCCTGTCCTCCCTTCTTATTCTTTCCTTCTTCCTTCCTCCCTTTCTGTCTTCCTTTCCTCCCTCCCACCTTTCTTTTTCCTCCGTCCCTCCCTTCTTTCCTCCCCTCTCTTTCCCTTCTTCCTTCACTGTCCTCTCTTCCTCTTCCTTTCCTTCTTCTTTCCCTTTCCCCCTCCCTCCTTTCTCTTTCCTTCCCTCCTTCCTTTCCTTTCCTTTCCTTCCTTCCTCCCTTCCCTCCCTCTCTCCCTCCTGTCTTCCTTCCCTGTCCTCCCTTCTTCTCCTTCTTTCCTTCTTCCTTCCTCCCTTTCTGTCTTCCTTTCCTCCCTCCCACCTTTCTCTTTCCTCCGTCCCTCCCTTCTTTCCTCCCCTCTCTTTCCCTTCTTCCTTCACTGTCCTCTCTTCCTCTTCCTTTCCTGCTTCCTCCCTCCCTTTCCTTCTTCTTTTCCTCCCTCCAACCCTTCTTCCCTGACTCCCTCCCTCCTTCCTTTTAGCACAATTTTACTACTCTAAAACTGGATCCCCACATTCATAGATTGTTAAGAGTTGTGATCTGCTTGACATCTACTTTTGGAAGCACTGCAACAAGCAAGTTCCCTGAATGAAAAGGAGACCCAGTGAATTTTTTCCCTCTTGCCACTTTAGGCGTCTTCATGCTTTCTCGGGTGCTTTATACCTACGTTAGACCCCACACCTTGCAGTCTAATGCAAGACTTATGTCTCATTGCATTCCCTGGCCTTTGCTTAACAGCCTCTCCCTACTTACGGTTGCCCCGTAACTCACATTCCTTCTTTTTAAATAGGCAATCCATAATCATAACGGCTTTGTGGCATTAAAATTACTGCGCCAGACGATGCAAACTGCAGATAACGAGGCACTTTAAAAAAATAAACATCTCAGTCCTTGCATAAGAAATCCAATAGTGGCCATTACATTTTTAAATATCATGTACGCAGATTTTTCATTTTATTCCATAGGTATTACACAGAGTGAATTCCAAAAACATTAAAAATCCCACAAAACGTATTGGTTTCCCTGGAATTCCAAACTCCCCCATTTGACAAATTGCACCCTAGCTGTTGCCTGTTGAAAGGCACTGTTAAGAAACTTCTGAGACTGTAAAATAAAGACTGTTGAAATTGTGAAGCCTAAGGGTGTTTCTGCACAGGCCGTTAAGACCCCCATTAAGCACCCGATAAGGACAGATACATAGTATCTGCAAGTTACCTTCCGCACAGCAGAACAGATAGATCCGTCTCTAATGGGGTCTAGAGGCCACCGAATCCGGTTTTCGGGAAGACCTGAAAAATTAGGTCTTCAAACCATTCCTGCCTGCAAATTCTGGATCAAAGGATGAAGCTTCTGCATAGGGACAGGAGAGGGAACGCATGTGGGCGAGACCAGAAGTTGCCACATTGAGTGAGGCTGCAGTACCACATTCCGGCTACGGAGTCCCTCCCACATGTGCTTCACTTTGGGCATGTGCCAAGCAGGCTATGCAGCCGGGCAGCCACGGGATCTCAGGCACGTCGCTGATTGGTGGGCAGCCTGTCCCTGACACACCCACGCATGGTGGAAATGAGCGGTTACTGACGGCTGAGTGCTCCAATTACGCGGCACCTTGGGCGGCAGGGCCGCAGAGAAACTTAATCCTTCTGGATATTGGTGCTCCAGCATCCACACAGGGAACACAATAATGGGTTCCTTGCTATCTGTGCTTCCCACGTGAATGCGAATGTGTAAGGCCTCATTTGGATCCATCCCTACTTCAGACAGATCTTCCCAGGGACTTATTTTAGAAATCCGGGTTTCCTTAATCCGGATTTTAAGTGGTAAGTGCAAAAACACCCTAAGAATGCTTCAGGACTCCACAACACAAGTGAAAAAGCATATTTAAATCCTCTTCCGCATAGCAAAAAGAAAAAAAAATCCCTGCATGTTGAATCCTAAATAGGGATGAGGGCAATAGAAACCTACAGATTGAGATAAGTAGGAAGAAGTGGAAAGGCAGCGGAATGACTAAAAGTCTCACTTTCACTCACCCAAATTGGGATCCTATCTGCCATTTATCAGGCCCCAGCCTATAGGAGTCTGTGTCAGAGATGTGATGTTCCAGTTTGTTTTCGAACCAGTTTGAATCAAGCAGGTTGGCTTGAATGAAAACTTGAACTCAAACCACCAGCACGATCTCCACTGAAGGATACCAGTTCAAACTCAACTTCAACCAGGAGCTTCATCCAAACCAGTCGAACCACCTCGTTTGACTCGAACTAGCTCATGTTAGGCAACAAAAATCCTTTTGAAAGGGTGTTCTCAAGCTATTTTAATGTTTAAAAAATAAACAAATAAACAGGGTCACACCTGCCGGAAGTCCAAATTGAACTGTGTTGAGCCTGCATGACCCATTTTGTGCTGGATCTAAATACTATCTGGTTGGTTCTGATTCAAACTGGACCCAATATTTTTTAAATTTGTGTACATCTGTAGTGTGTGTGCAAAGCACATTTTCAGTTACATGCAAGGTGTCTGATCTGTGGAATGTGGCTGGTTGATGGAAAAGCCTGATGAACACAAATGCTGGAAAAAACACAGTGAATGGGTGGAGAAGCAGAAGGCAAGAAATAATGGTAGGTGTGACACCATAAGGCTGCTGTTCTGTGCTATTCTCGACCTATACAGTATCCAAATCTGTACTGAAACAAAAGGGGCAGGCACCCGGGAGAGGGCCTTCTCAGTGATGGCCCCTAGGCTATGGAACAGTCTCCCCCTTGAGGTGTGTCAATCACCTTCATTGTACACATTTCAGAAGGCAGTGAAGGTGCATCTCTTTGCCCTGACCTTCAGTTAAATGGGGATACACTTTCCCTTCCCACTCGCAGATGCTACTGCTTTAATACATACTGCTATTGTTTTAATAATGTGTGATTTTAAATGTTCTCAAGGTGGGCCTTTGCCTACTTTGCTCTGCTGATACAACAGGTGCCCACTGGAATAGGTATTCTCATTGGATTCCACCATGATAATGCACAGAAAATGGGTATATATTACTAAGGCATACATCTAAACCAGACAACTTAACAGGTGATCATGGTCTGCATCTAGTAAGGGGTTTCAGCCTTTAGCATTCTGCAGAAATCAACAGGATTTCTTTGCTCCGCGGCTTCTGAAAACTCAGTTGTGCCTATTTGTTTTCAGTGCTTTTCCCCCTTACAATCTACAGATGGCAATAAATCCACACACGCTCCGTTCCTACTGCATTCTGCTGGCAAACTATTTGCAGTGGTGATTCCAAATATTGACGGCTTTATCCTGCTGTCACGTTAATACAGGAAGGATGCTTTCTTTTGCATTAAGAAGCCTTGAGGCAAACAGAGTTATTTTCTAAGTGGAGAATTTTTTTTTCCTCCTCCAACCTGTTTGCTTGCTTAATTTATTGTCTCTCGCATTACTTTGCTACTAGGAAATAGAATTTACTTCTGTATTCCGTAATAAAGCTGTGATACTGTTTTTCTAGTGGGCCACAATCCATTTGGATTGCAGGGGGTGGGGGAGGTTCAGGTCTATTAATGGCTTGCTTTCTCAGGATATTGCACTGATTCTTTAAAAAAAACATTTTTAACTGTTCCTCCATATCAAGATCTTAAAGTTGAATATAAAAAACACTATTAAAATTGGGTGGGAGTCATGAGACGTTCATTCATGTTGGGAATTCCTAGATGGATAAAAAAAAAACCCTGTTCAGCTGCTACCTAAAAGATACAATAGCAAGCACTTCTTGGTGATCTGAATGGGTGACACTCCGAAGTTTGGGTACTACCACATAGAAGGGCCCGCTTTGGCCTCTAAGGGCAACAGAATGAGATGGACTATAGCAATTTCCAACAGCAGGCCACAGTTTGCCTTTAGACATGACCTGCATTCAGATGATCTACTTATCTGCACGGCGACGATTATACAAAGGGGAATAAAAGCATGTTGGGAAGTCTAGCTCTCTCATTATAGCGCCTTCACTGTGTTTACATTTTCCCATACACTGTGGTGTGAAGTTGTGATACAAGAACCTTTGAACCTAGGAATGTTTAGCCTACAGAAGAGAAGACTGAGAGAAGACATGATCAAACATGCCTGCAGTTCACATGACCCGCGACACAAATGCAACTGCGCAGCATGCCACACTCAAGATGGTGGTGCCCTGTGGAGCATCCCAGCGACTGAACACTGGCGAGTGAGTGATTGCCTGGGGGGTGGGCTGTTGGGAAGTGCAAAATCACCCTGGGTGCAAAAGCATTTGAGCCAACAATCCTTAGAATGGCGGAACAACAAAAGATTCTATTTTTTGAAGACGTCAAGAAGCAATGAACCCAAAGCAACTTACCCGTTCTCGGTCCAATTTCTTTTTAACCTTTATAAGTCCCAAGCTCGGATCAATTGAAAATTCATTGTTTCGATCTCCGCTGATTATAGAGAAATGAATCTGTCCATTGGGAGGACTGTCCAGGTCTTCTGCAATCAACTTTGGAGAGGGAAAAAAGTAAAAATTGGAAGTGAGAAAGTGAAGCAAAAGAGGGGAGTTATACCTAAATCAATTTCAATAGCCATGGTCACACCTTGCTAAAATAGTCCATCTTACTAAGAAGCCAGACTGAAGACATTCTAACCCTAATCACACCCAGTATCTGCTAATCCTTCCTCAGGCTGTCCTCAGTATTAGGTTCTTTATATTATCACCCTGAGTCTCCTGACTCTTTAGTTCTTCACTCCTCTTGACTGCATCAACACTCCCCACCCTGTGCTCTGCTAGGACGAACTTCTGTCAGTCAACAGAGGCAACAGGGGTGTGTGATTGGAGTACGATCTTTAATAATCATGGGGCAAAAGGGTAGATCGCACCCCTTATAGCAGATTAGTCCTCTTTCCTGATCAAACCCAAATAATGAAAATGTATTAGTGCTGTTTTCACAGAGACCTGTGAAAACCAGGACTCTGGAAAGTCCGAACAGAGGTTGGAAAGCCCACAAATAAAATGGATAGGAATGAAAAGGTGTGAGCATTGCAATCAGAAGACAGACTGAGGAAGGTTTAAAGTGAAGGTGTGACCATGGCCCATTATTATATAGGGCCTTTCTGTTCAGACCCTTAATCCATACTGAGGTACCACCTTTACTTTCCACCTTCTATTCGGACTTTCCTGAATGGAGAGTCAACAAATAAAATGGCTAGAAATGAAAAGGTGTGAGCAGTCAGATCTGAAGATGAAGAAGGTTTAAATTAAAGGTGTGATCATGGTCCATGTGGAACACATCTATTACACAGAGATCCTACTGGTCTGCTCTGTCTGCATGAGACATTGGGATCAAGGGACTTATTCTGGTTCATGTGAGGTCTACAGAAAGCATGTTTCCATGACTGGAACTACTGGTGGCGCACCACTGCACCCCACTAACACCCCACCACCACCACCACCAGGCTCCAAGGCAAGGAACTGTCATTTTTAGCCTTTGGGGAGATGGGAGGCAGCTGTGAAGCTCACACAAGCTTCACATCCTCAGGAAAGCATGCATCGAATCACTACTCTCAGTGCAGATAACCTTGATTTGGCCCACATCTCCAAGTAATCTGGATCAGTGGGTCACAGATATACATAGAGGAAATTGCATGTGAGTTCTCAGGGATACATCCTATATTGCTGAATAGTGCTGTTGAACATAAGAACATAAGAGAAGCCTTGCTGGATCAGGCCACAGCCCATCTAGTCCAGCATCCTGTCGCACACAGTGGCCCACCAAATGCTCACGGGCATCTCAAGCAGAGACAAGGACAAACCTTCTCCTGCTCTCGAGTTCCAGCAGATGGCCTTAGAAGCACCCCAGTTCCTCCCCTCCCCCTCAGTTGCTTTCCCTTGCTAGTAGTAGTAGAAGAAGAAGAGTTGGCTTTTCTACTCTGCCCTTCTCACCCATTTAAGGGGACTCAAAGCGGCTGGCAAAACTCTTCTATTCTTCTCCCCACAACAGAACACCCTGTGAGGTAGGTGGGGCTGTGAGAGCTCAGAAGAGAGCTGTGACTAGCCCAAGGTCACCAAGCTGGCTTCATGGAGGACAGCGGAATCAAACCCAGTATTCCCAGACCAAACTGGCTCACATTATTCGCATTATATACTAGTAGTAACACGTTGTTTGACTTGGAATGAATACTGTAGGAACTTGAAGGTTCTAGATGATGGGAAGGAATACAGAATAAGCCCCTGCAGAGTCTGAATGAAACACAAAGGGAAATCCTATACCAAATTTTGCAAGAAGCCGACTCAGAACTTGGACAGCAGAGAGGCAAGCAGAGAGAGTAGGAAACTGGCAGGAAAGCTGTTTGCTTTCAGGCAGGCATTAAATCATTTTTATTTTTCAACAGGGATGATGCTTTGTCAAGATCTGGCTGCTGCTGACTCAACAGTGCAATTCCAAATATGCTTGCTCCAGAAGGAAGCCCGTTAATTTCATTAAAGCCTCACTCCCTTATAAGTGGGGATACAGTCGCAGCCAGCATCAGATTACTAAGCAGTTTTCGGTATTTAACAGTTTATTTGTGATGACTCTTCTCGGTTCCTTTATCTGTTTCTCTAAATGCTACTGTTTAGTAACATGATGTTCCAAGCAGGAAGGCAAGATAGTAAACAAATGCTGCTTTCTATCAAAGGAGACACACAATTATAAAGATCAGTGTGGAGCAAAGGGGATTCCTCCCACTTGTCTCTGTGATCCCACTGGGAGAGGGGCAGAAGAGGAGTAGGTTTTTATACTCCATTTTTCTCACCTTTAAGGGGACTCTGAGTGGCTGACAAACCTTCTGTTCTTCTTCCCCCAACAGACACCCTGTGGGGTAGGTGGAGCTGTGAGACCTCAGAAAGAGAGCTGTGACTAGAACAAGGTCACCCCACTGGCTTCGTGTAGGAGTGCAGATTTGAACCGGTAAACTACCAGATAGGAGTCTGACACTCTAACCACAAGACCTCTAAGGGTTTCCATTGGTGGAAGTCACATCCCACTGCCGATCTTTGACTGCTGCACTAGAAGCTGCGGTTTGCAAGGGTCTTTTGCACTGGTCCCTGGGAGCACAGAGCACTTTATTCTGGAACAAGCAACCCGGGTTCCTCTTGGTGCAGGGAAGGGCCATTCACATTCAGATGGCCACTTCTGTTCTGTCTTCAATGCTTCCTCCAAAGAGCCTCTGGAGGATCCAAAGGCCAAATTTCCAGTTTGGCTGGTTTGGAGGAAGCTATTTGCACAATGAGATATTCCACTGCACCATTTTTTTTTAAACTGTGCACCATTTTAGGTAAATGATTTGGGGCTCACTTGAAATTTAGAAGGAATTTACTACCAAAAGAGGTATGACTCGGGAAGTGCATGAATGGGATTTTTTTTGCATTCAATTCAAACTGAATGTAAGAAAATTCATATTCATTCAAACAGATCCCCTTTGAATGTGGTAGGATTCTCTTCAACACGAATGTATCCATACAAATTTGTACGAACATCCTACACAAACAAATATGTATCCGATACGTATCCAGCAACATATCTGCTCTGAAAGCATCAGATATGCCCTGAATCCACTTTGAATCCACTTTCAATCCATGCCGAATGCACTCTAGATCCGTTGCAGATGTGCTTGGCACAGCCGCTTTCCCACCTCCCCTCCCCAGTTTATGAATGTTCCGAAGCCTTTGTACGAATACGAATGTCAGTGTATTCAATATAATCAATTTGTATCTGAATGTCCGAGTTTGTCTGAACTTTGAATGCTACGAATATCCGCACACATCCCTAGTGGTGAGAGCAACAAGTCTGAATGGCTTTAAGAAAGGAGTAGATAAAAGCATGAAGGACATGTGTATCAATGGGTGTTTTTCCACTGTCACTAGAAGTACCCATTAAGTACCCATGACAGTGGAAAAACACCCAATGACTACTACAATGGATGCCTAGGTAACATCTCCAGGTTGGGGAGACACTATATTCCACTATATTTGGATATTCCGGAATAAAGCATGGCTATTCCAGAATATCCATGCTTTATCCTGGAATATCCAAAAATAGCAGAAAAAGTAACTGACATTTTGATGTTCAGCCACATCAGCGGTGCCCTGACATACTAAATACAAGGAAAGCTGCTCAACTCACCATGGTCACAGAATCCCCTAGGGACGCGTCCTCACTGATGACAGCACTGTAGACCTCTTGACTAAACCTTGGAGCATTGTCATTAACATCAGTTACATTTATGTTCACAGTTGTCACAGCGCTAAGTGCTGGGCTCCCTCCATCTTTGGCTTCAACGACCAGGAAGAAATCTTTGCACGTTTCGTAATCCAGAGGCTCGATGACAGATATAGACCCTTAGAGGAGAGAGATGGAGTTTAAGTGCAGGATAATCTGCAGGGCACAAACACCTCTTTGAATACAAATGGCTGCCGGTCTTCATGGCTGGCAAGAGACCAGGCAGCATACACTAGAACCAGGGGACATCTATGAAGCTGATGGGTAGGAGAGTCGGATCCGACAAGGGGAAGGATTTCTTCACCCAGAGGGTCATCGGTTTGTGGAATGTGTTGCCGGAAGAGGTGGTGACAGCTTTAAGGTAGATGGCGTTAAGGAACGGTTAGACAAATTTATGGACGACAGATGTATCAATGGCTACTAGAATGAATGCTTAGATGCATCTTTCAGGCTGGGGGGAAAGCGGGATGCTTCTAAGGCCATTTGCTGGGATTCAAGAGCAGGAAAAGGTTTGTCCTTGTCTCTGCTTCAGCATTCGGTGGGCCACTGTGTGTGACAGGATGCTGGACTAGATGGGGTGTGGCCTGATCCAGCAGGGCTTCTCTTATGTTCTTATGTCTGGAACCAAGATAAGGCTAACTCCTGGGGGTTGCACGGACACATCCAATTGCAATTTTGTTGGCCAATACAAAAGAGGTTGCCATTACCATTTTCTGGGGATCAAGCCTTTGGACTTGAACCACTGAGCTATGAGTTGCCCAAAAGATATAACGATCTGTTGTTCATCTATCCTCAGAATGCTGTGTTGTTTTGTGTATGCCAACTATAACACATAAAGCATCTATTTGCCATTGGTCCACAGTGGGGGGTGGGGATGGGTGGGACCTTTTTTTAAAAAAAACATTGCTAGGGCATTTTACATAATATAGGACAAAGGGGAATCATCCATTCCTGCTGCAAAGTTTCTGACAAGGAAGATGTCATATGTTAATGTATAATAAATGCCTCACCCCTCTTCACCTTCTCTAGTGATTAAATGTCACCTCTGCTTTTTTTCTGATTTATCCCCAAGCTTTTCTCAGAAAATACAGCTTTAACCATTGTTCTTCATACCTAATCCAGCAGTATTGATATGCTAATGCCATTTGAGCACCTTCAGATAATAACAATGGAAGTGTTTCTTTCTTTCTCTTACCCAAAAAATAACAGCAATGGAATATTCTAATCAAGAAATGAGGCTTGAGATCAGGGGAAAGGGCAGGGGAAGAGAAAGTCTTGCAATAGTTTTATCTGAAAAATAAAGCAGGATACGGTCATGTGGTGACAATTTACTCAAAGAATCAGTAAGGCCATCATGCCTTCCTTCCAAGATGGCTGCATCCAGACCTTGGTTATTTATTTTGCTATATTTGGATATTCCGGGAAAAAAAATAATGGATTAGGGCTGTGCATGAATGCAAGTTTTGACATTTAATTTGATTTGAATAGAATATTTGCATGGCCAAATTCGTATGAATAGAGAAAAAATGAATGTAATAAAAATTGAACCGATTTGAATACATTCTTACCTATTCGTACAAATATTCAATACAAATATGTTGATACAAATGTCGACAACATTTGTATGTATCTGTACCCATCTGTACCCATGCTGTTTTCATCCTGTACATATCCATAAGGATGCATACAGATGTGAATAAGATGTGTACATATCTGTACACTACCGTATTTTCCGGCGTATAAGACGACTGGGCGTATAAGACGACCCCCAACTTTCCAGTTACAATATAGAGTTTGGGATATACTCGCCGTATAAGAAGACAACATCCGGCGTATAAGATGACCCCCGACTTTTGAGAAGATTTTCCTGGGTTAAAAAGTTGTCTTATACGCCAGAAAATACAGTAAATAATTCAAATGGATATTTCAAAATATTTGTATTTGTTCGAATATTAAAAAATGAATGTCTGGACATTCAATTTGAATTTGAATGTTCAAATTCAGCTGAATTTGATCGAATAAAGAATATTTTGAAGATTCTTGCACATCCCTAGCATGGATACATATTTTGGGATATCCAAATATAGCAGTATAAATAACTGCCATCTGGATGCAACCAATGTCTTGATCCAATCAAGACCACATCCAGATGGCAGCTGGATATCCTGCTAGGAGGTGGTAATGTGGAAAATCCTCCCTATGCAATTACTGCTTCCTAGGTAGACAGTTGCAGGCAGCACTGTCTTCACATGTCTTACTGCTACAGGCATTTGGGTGTCCCCAATGCCCAGATGTGTGCATTGGCCCCTCATGTGTGCATGGTGGATGGAGCTATCATGGCTGCCCTGTCCCAAAGGTAAAGAAAAAGTGCTTTTTCTGGAAAACCTGTGACCAGTGTTGGGGTTTTCCAGCAATAGTATTTAGTGCTTTTTTTTGAGGGGGGGGGGAGTGGAGAAAAGTTGAGCTATAGCAGGGTTGCCTCAGATCTGTCTGGATAGAGACCCATAGCATTCAGAGCCAATAGGGTTTTCTGACACAGAAATGTTGCAACAGCCACCATCTTGGATTCTTAAGTTTCAGGTAATTGTGCTTAGGATTCTGGCTACTACTTGCTGAGCTCATTTATTGTTTAGTAAATTCATTTTTATGGCTGGTCTTTAAAATTGCAACCCATCTCGGGAGCTTCAGGTACAGGGTGGAATGCAAATGCAAATAAATAAATAGGAAAGATTGGTTTAATAATAAAGATGGAGAAGCAGGACACAATGTTATTTGCTCTACAAAAAAGGACTGCAAGAAAAATTTAAGATCATATTGTTCAATGATATGTATGCTAAACATACTTATATGTCTGATGGAGTTAATGCTATCCACAACCCTCTTTATAAACTTTATCAGTGAATGGATGCCTAGGTACTGCTTCCAGGTTGGAGGGTCAGGCAGGATGTCTCTAAAGGCCATCAGCAGGGAATCAAGAAGAGGTGAAGGTTTTGCTCTTGTCCTCTGTTTGAGAATGCCCAGAAGGAATTGGTGGACCACTATGTGAGACACAATTCTAAATTAGATGAGCTATGGCCAGATCCAGCAGGGCTCCTCTTACATTCTTAACTTGTTGTAGTGTAAACTTAAATCAATGCGCCAGGTTCCTTTATCATGTTTAAGGGTGAACCTGTTCAGTCTCAATGAATGTCTTTTAAAACATACCTGTTCTGGAATCGATCCTGAATTTCCCTTTTTCATTTCCAGACCTGATGACATAGGCAATCTCCGCGTTTGTACCAATGTCCTTGCTTGTGGCAAAAACAGAAAGAATTTCCACACTGGGAGAGGTATCTTCAGGCACTGTAACCAGATAGTCTCTCCTCTCAAAGACAGGAGGATTATCGTTGATGTCCAGGACTGTAATTGTGACTGTGGCAAACGAAGACAGGGTTTGCACAATGCTCTGATCTGTGGCTTTGACAGTGATGTTATATGAAGACTGAACCTCTCGATCCAGTGGGTGTTCCAAAATGATGATCCCCGTTGATTTGTCAACAGAAAAGAGGCCTTCTGAAGACTCTGCTAAGGAATAGACAATCTTCCTATTCACACCTAAAAGCAAAACAATATATCTCTTTAATTAGAACAACCAGCATGTTCAGAAGACAAGTGGGGTAACTTTGGTCCAACAAGAAATGAATCCCATGAGAGAGTAACAGAGCTATAGGCCGTTTTTGCACTTACCATAGATCTAGGGTGATTTCACACTTCCTTTCCTGTCCCATGGAAGGGAAAGGTGTGCAATGAACTAACGTGGACAGGCGTTATTAGATCATAGTCCAGCCCACACATGATCTTACCTGTGTTCAATTGCCAGGCTGTTGCTCTGAAAGGTGCTGCCATCTTGAGTGTGGCACCCTGCATGACTGTGCATGAATCAGCGCTGTCACTACAGTGACACTGATGCTCTGCACAGTCACAGTCATGCCAGGAGGTCATGTGAGCTGCCAGTGTGCTTGCGCACCAGCTCCAATGACCCCCCCCCCCCAAAGCTGGAAGAGGTGCAAATGGTCCCTGGCTGGATGTTGTCAGGTAAGTTCTGGTCAAGTGGGATAAGGGTTGGTGAGCTTGTGGTGCATGATGTTGTGCAACACAGCTAGATCACAATAGGTGAACATCTGGGAAAGCAGGAGGTGCTGGTAAGCTGTAAGTGCCTTCTGATGTTCACCTATCATGAACTATGGGCCAAAGTGTGAATCGGCCCCAGGATTAAGAAGCCTCTTAATCCAGAACCTGGGCCTCCTCATCTACACATTAATGTGAATCAAGGAGGCTCCATGCCCTGTTGGTCTAGAACCATCTGCTTTGGACAGAGCCAGATTCAGATTAAGAGGGCCTTAATCTGGCTCTCAAATATAGGGCCTCTCTGCCATATATTACTATAGAATATAGGAGGCCTCATCCACCATTGGTATGTTCGACCTGCAAAGAACAGAGTGCAATCCAAATCTAGATTATTGTAGCTCTTGTCCAGGACTACTTTTATATCAATCTGGATCACAGAGGTGTGCAGAAAACAGGCCTCCATTTTCTGGACTACCAGGGACCCATTTCAGTGTCGCACCATAGTGGGTTCCCAGCTTTTGGAGCCATTAGAGGACAATCCTGAAGCTTGTGTTCTACACCACACCTTGCTGTGGTCCGAACCAGGGGGCCTTGCTAGTCCAGCCCTACTGGTTTAGATCACGGCTAGGTAAATGCAGAAAGGTTCATAGTCTTTTTCCCCCCAAGAAATTTCTCTACCTTCAAGCAGTGACTCTCACCCCATTGTCACTTTATATGCTTTCTTCCGTGAAGCTCTAACAACCACACGTCCCCTTTCAGACATTCAGCTTGAACACAGCACCATGTTCCACTTTGACCACAATTGCCCTTTAAAAAGGGCTTTTTTTTTCCTTTTTGATCTTTACCATTTCTAAAAACCGAATGTGTTCGGATCTGTTTAAACTGGGTCAAGTCTGTCCGACCTGGTTCAAATACAACCGAACATCATGTGGTTCAGTTCGATTTGAACAACTTTTGAGTTTCTGCACATTTCTAGATAATGGCAAATAAACAAAGCTGCTGTTAACATCACGTTGCATTCCAGCAGACGATTCCTTATCCTCAGAGGCTGTTGCAGAGTTGTGATCTTACGGTCTCAAAGCCCCCTGACTACAAGATTGACAATAATCAGATACACCACGGCTACTGTTCTCCCTTCCAGGCATAACCTGTTAATTTAAAATTTTGTGTCAGTATTCTATTTCTTTTTATAGTGACAGAAATGCACAAAAGAATGAGCCAGGAGTGCAAGAAAAAAAATTCAGGCAAAAAAGAAAAGAAAAAAAAAGAACAGTCATTTTATGCTTTATGTGTCAAAAATACATCGACTTTCCCAATGGGATTTGGGAAACTTCCTTTTCCTCCAGCAATTTTTTATTAAAAAATGAAACAAAACATGGACTCTTGTTTTAATTGTACTGCAAAAGATGACTCTCCAAAGAAAAGTGTATATCTTTTTATCAATACTTGCCTGACCCAAGACAACATCAGCTCTTGAAAAATCATTAAAAAGCAAATGGCATTTACGTTATAATTCTACCATTTATCATCTATTGTGTCACTCTATCCAGGCTAAATTTCCAAACATCTGAAGACTATTACAAGGATGTGGCATTTAACTGATTATTTTATTACCTACAGATCTGATATATCAATGATTTATCTCTTAGCATTCAGAAGTCATTATCAATACAAGACATTTAAATGATGGCTTCTTCATCCATCATGACTGTTGCAAGAGTACGCCATAGCCCTAATGTGGGAAAAGGCGTATAAGTGGGTTATAGGGCATATAAGTCTACAGGTACAGACAGCTTCATTGTCTGTGAGTCACAGTTTGGAATGTTCATAGCACTCTTCATAAAACAGCAGCATGCTGTCCATGCACTTGTGGCTGAGATGGCTGCAATGTTTCCACCTAGGGATGTTTTCAGTAATACCAGAAATGTCTGAAGAGGTCAACCATATCCAGTGTTTCTGCAAACGGATCATGCTACATGGCCACAATAAAGTGCTATGGTAAGTCGCTTCTAGACAGAGATGATCTGGCCACAGTTATCAACACTCTGATAACTTCCAACTGGACTACTGTAATGCACTCTACAAGGGGCTGCCCCTGAATACGGCCCAAAGCTGTAGCTGGTGCAGAAAGCAGCTGCTAGACTACTGACAGGAACAGCTGGCTGGATGCACATCACACTAGCCTTAAAAGAGTTGCACTGGCTACCAATTCGATACCGAGCTCAATTCAAGGTGTTAACTTTGACTTATAAGGCCCTAAATGACTCAGGTCCCAAATATCTAAAGGAACACCTTCTTCCATATCAACTTGCCCGTGCCCTAAGATCTGGAAGGGAGGCCCTCCTGGTTGAATCGCCACTCACAGCACCAAAAGGAGTGGGCACCCAGGATAGGGCCTTTTCAGTGGTGCCTCCCAGTGTAACAATGGTGCTGGACGGATCTCTACTCATGCTTTTAAGGCACAAAGAACATCTTTTAATGGGTTTGACACACTTTGCAATTTGAGGTGCTCCTTCCCTATGTCCAAAGACGCAATCTGTATTTACAAGAGCAGAGGTCTGCTCAGATGGTGCCTGTAATTTCCAATCTTCAAAGCTGCAGAACAAATGTTCCACAGCTTTGACATTTTCTGGTGTAGCTCAGCTCCAGTTAGGAAATGGCACCAGGAGTCAGCCATATTTTTTTAGTGTGGAATCATGCTGGATTAAATAACCCACTGTAAGTCACGCTTTGTCACTGCAGTCACTCTGGCAGGTCCAGAAGAACTTAGGAGCACATGTTTAACTTCATAGTGGAGTACAAGAAATCATCTCCCACCTTCTCTAGGTGAGATGTACCCTCAATCAAACAGTTCTCATGATTGTTTAACTTGGACTGGATATCAAGTGGCTCTTGGGCGTATTTTCTTATAAGCCTGGATGTGTTAATCATTTCCCCTGGATTTTGACCCATTTCAAATACTCAGTTGGAGGCTTTAATGAATGAATGCCCCTTAAACACATGAACAGATAATTCTCAAAAGGATTTTTTTTTACCCACTGAAATAATTTCAAGGCTTTTCACTCCTCGAGAGAGATAAAAGTAATTTGTAGTTTTTCAGTGGATCTTGTATTAAGTTGTGGAAACCATTCTTTTCCCTCCAAAATGCAATAATACGACACTATGGTCACATCTTCAAGATACAACATAAAGGAATTTCCTCCCAAGCATTTTTAAATGGATATTCCTTTGTGTTTAACACTTTAAGGCCCTGGGCAGACAGGGGATAAATAGGCCGATTATGGTTTGGCTGTGCTGAGGCAAACTCAACACAGCCCTGCTATATCATGATAAAACCACTCTAACCTATTTAGAGAAAACTCGACTCTGACTGCAGGTTTTCCCAAAACAGCACTGTATCCTACCTGTCTGGACTAGGGATGTGACCGAATATTTCAAGGTATTTGAAATTCGATCAAATTTGTCCGAATTTTGACATTTGAATTCGAATCGAATGTCCATAAATTCTAATGTAAACATTCCAATGAATTTTGTATTTTCAGATCTATTCATTCGAATTATTCAGACATTTGTATGTGTACGGGTATGTACATGATGCATACTCGTAGATACACATCTTTCCCGCATCCGCATGCATATGGGGTGAAAATGCGTGGCATAAGGGATAAGTATAGGATGTATATAGATGTGTATGGATGTGTATGAGACGTGTAATGATGCGTACCGGCACATGTTGTCGACATTCGTAAGTGCAAATTCGAATAGAAAATTCAAACGAATAGATTCAAATTTGCTTAATTCGAATCAAAATTGAGTAAATTTGAATTTTAAAGATTCAAATCGAATCTAATTTTTCGATATTCGATTCTAATTGAATCAAATCCTGAAAATTGCTTTCGTGCGCCCCTCTAGTCTGGATGTTGCTGGTGGAAGCCGCCATCTTGGATGTGGCCACTGCATGTGCAGAGGCCACATCCAAGATGGCAGCCTCCACTAGCAGGTTGGGAAAAAGAGGCCACGCATATGTTCCCAGATGTCTCTGTCACTATATTGTACACAGACATTGCCAGCCCTACGCTGTCTCATCAATAAGCGATTACTTCAGAGGAACATTACTCCAAAATATTGATTATTAGAGTGAGTTTTGGCTGGTGTCTGGAGCCAGTCTAACTTTGCTTCACTTGCAGGATTCAGCTATCCAAAAATGCACATTTCCCACACAGAATTTTCCTCCCAATTTCAAGAATTATTTATTTATATTCATCATTTCCAAAGTGATAGTTAAAATCTGCTTTCTTGACACTGCCTCTTTTCTACTGTAGTGTAATAAAAATAAAATCTTAAAGCCACTATAAAACCAAGTTCTGGGCATGCCTACAAAGGGTAAGTGTAGGATAGCTTCACATCATTAGCACCAAACAGATTTATAGCTGTATTAACAGAGTGCTGATTCAAGAGATATTCTTTTAATATATGCATATCAATACTGTCATGTTTCATTACTAGTACCTTGCATTACTGCCTTTTGACCCTAATGGCTAATCAACGTAGAAAATTGCAGGTCTGCAAGATGAAAAGTATAGAAAAGAAATCTATAGCTGATGTCTGTATCACTAAGGATTACCACAAAAGCTGATGATTTCAAGCTTCCACTATGACATACTCATTTACTTCTGATACTAGGTACAATCCTGGTAAAGGATGGAAGTTTCAATAACAACTGGAATTGTTAATGAAAATTTTCATTTTCAGTTCATTTATTTATGAATTTATATCTAGTCCTTTACCTGAAGGTTCCAGGGTAGGGATTTGCACGAATGTATTTTTGCACATTTAGAATCTGAATGCAACATGGGTATGGGGCAGTATAGAAATGTAAATAACAAATAAATAAATAATAAATAAATTCAAATCGAATACATTTGAATCTATTTGTTTGAATGTTAGATTTGAACCTGAAGATACGAATGTCAACAACATTCATACAATTATATGTATGCATTTCATGCGCATCCCATTTTATCCCATATGCATCCTGTTTCCATCCCGTATTATAAGCGCAAATGCATAGAGGTACGTATGAGATTCGTATAGTACTTTCAAATGTTTCGAATCATTCAAAGGAACGTTTTGGAACATTCGAAATTCATTCAAATGTTTAAATTCGAATGTGAAGACATTCTATTCAAATTCGAATGTCCACATTTGATTGAATTTTGATTGAATTTTGAATGTTTACAACATTCGTGCACATCCCTATTCCAGGGCAAATCGTAACAAAAAAGAGCTAAAATACATAAAACAACCTTAAACATATTTAAAATTTAACCTTCCCTCCTTCCTTCTTTCCCCAGCAGGATAACACTCAGAGAAAGATGGGGCATTTCCGCACTTGGTCCATTAGTCATCATGGGGGGAGGTCCGAGACAGGGCATCTGCATTCATAGTAGCCCTTTTCCAACCAGAAATGGCTCCTTCCGTGCAGAAGATCTCCCATGTTGACTACGCGTCGTGCAGGTTAACCCTGCACCCCTGTATGCACCTACTTTTACCTGTGCTGGGGCCAATAAGGCTCCGGGCAGGTCCATTTGCACCTCTTCCAGTGCTGAAGGGGCACGTGATGCACCATGCAAAGCCCAAGTGCACGGTGTGTCACAGGTGCCCCAGTGACCAAGATGGCAGCACCTGGACACCCATTCGCTCTACAGATAGGTGTCCAGACACATGGGGAGAGGGAGTGGAGTGTGAACTTCCCCCTGATGTGGTCTAAGGGAGGCGCCTATGACACTTGCTGAACTGGTATACCAACCAGTGCAGAATTGCTCTTTGAATCCCATGTGTGCTATTTCTAGTTTCCTCGGTCACCAAGTGCATACATGGGCAGAAACAATTAAGATAAAGTATTAATCTGCCAGGCTTCACCAACCTTTGCAATATTGCTGGTATTCTTTATAGTTTTATCCACTTACCTACATCGGGGTCATTGGCTTGGACTCTAGTCAGCAAAGCTTTTGTTGCAGTGTTTTCATAGACACATGCGGTGTAGTGCTCAGAGGAAAACACTGGTGGGTTATCGTTGACATCTTCCAGAATCAGGTGAATTTCAGATTGACAGAATCTGCCTCCTCCATCTGTTGCTCTTGCAATCAGATTGTACACAGGTATCTTCTCACGGTCCAATGGAGCTAAGGTTTTCAGCTCCCCTAAAGCGTATTAAACAGAGAAAGAGGCTACACGTGAAGAAATATAGCATTACTCCTTTAGTTGATGTTATTGTTATTTTGCGATTAGGCATGCAATCTAATCTTAAAGTGGCTCAATGCCAGAAACTGCAATGCATTTCAATCACTTTGCTCATGGAAACTCCAAGAAGAGAACATGGTACAGGAAACATAGAACCATTTTAGGGGCAGCCCTCCAGGAACCATTCCACAGGTAAGTGTGGAAAAGTGGAGCATGTACATACACATTTCCTGATCCTGTACTGAAATACGAATCAAGGAGAAAGGGAAAATGTAGGTTCTGAGCAACTGGGTATGGTGGGTATCACTCAAGCTATCCTCAGGTCCAGCTGCTTGTAGCTGCCACAGATGGGCCATTATTCTAGCTACCGGGGTCTCTTTTTTCTTATGTTTCTAAGCACAGATCTGTAGGGAATAGATATCAAGTTAATAGAGCAGATACCAGCAATCACAGATGGCCATCTTTCCTCTTTGCATCATCCTATCTGCAGGTTATCCCATATTTCCTTCTATTTAACAAAGAAACAAGGAGGTTTTTGCATGACAAAACACTGCCTTTCTTGAACTGTATTTGTTGGAAAACACAAAGATAGCAGAACTCTACCCCAGAACAATCCACACAACCTCTTCCATGTACTTCATGTGCATTAGCAGCACTTTTCTATAGCACAGCAATAAGCCAGTACTTAAAGTCCTGTAGGGCACTTGCCAGTCGTACAGAGAAAGATATTATTCTGAGTGGAAACTGGTAAAAACCTGTCAGTGTGCATGTTGCACTGTGTGGCACTCCCTGCATGCTTACCACTTTCTTGATCTAAGAAAAACTTGTTATTTCCAGGGCCATACAGCGAATAGCGGATTTCACCATTGGATCCAATGTCTGCATCTTTGGCGCCAAATTTCAGGATGATTCTATTTGGCGGAATATCTTCAGGGAATAATGCCGTATACGTAACCTTTGGGTGCAAAACAAACCAACAGGAAATAATGTTATGACTATTGAGAACTCACGTGATATACAGTCAGACCCCTGTATCCACCGATCTGGTAACATGCCAGTCTTCAATTTTGCTTGAAGACTCAGTGACAAATCTCCCTTTTATCTGAACTAAAATGTATGCATGTAGTGGCTCTCTCCAGGTGCTTCCCAAACTGCTGGCTGCTACTGCTTTATAATTGCTGGTACCTGCAGTTAACTGAATCACCTAGCACTTATCCTGTTGGAAAGTTTATGTTGTCCGAATGGGAGCATCCTAGCTAGGCAGTGCAGTTCATATTAGACCATACGAGGGATGTGGACGAATATTTGTAACATTCGTTATCCGTACGAATTCGTATGAATTCAGACGTACATGAATCGAATGTTACAACATTTGCACATTGACATTGATACGAACGTAACATTCATATGTACATTCAAACACTCATCAATGTTTCAGAACATTCGTACAAATAGTTCATACATTTGTTGAACTGGGGATATGTATTGATACATATGCATTGGTATAGGATACGTATCTGATATGTATGCATTTGTATAGGATCCATATGTGGGATTCATATGCAGGATATGTATCCAGGATACGTATGCATTCGTATTGGATATTCGTACGAATTCGTACAAATATAGTCCTATCAAATGAATTTTACCACATTCAAAGAGAATCTATTTGAATGAATACAAATTTTCTAACATGCAAGTTGTTACAAATCGAATGCCCCACAAAACCATTCCTGCACATCCCTAGACCCTACTGTGCATGCTGAACAAATCCTTGAGCCACATAAACATTGCCCTTAATTTTCCTGCTGTTGCTACAGTATATTTGTTGTTGTTTTGCCCCGTGAAGAAAGAATGATCATTTCTGCAAGCATGCCTGCTGTGAAGAGAACAGAGAGCAGGAAAACAGGTCTTCGTGGGCCATTGGTGTTACTGTCACCACTGAAAGACTTTTAATTGATGTCAGCGGAGGGAAACATGCTTAATTGTTTACAGCAAACAATGGCGGATGCTCTGCGGACTGAGTGGACCTGAGGATACCTGGACTTCTGAGAAAGCCCAGGGGTCCCATTTGGGATCTTATGGAGTGATCCTCACTTATCTAGGATTTTGTGTTGCAGCGTCTTCACTGTTTTTATGCAACATATTCCACTGCTATTTTAAGCTTCTTTGGAGAGAGACAGGATTTATAAACAGAAACCTCTGCTCCACACTGAAAAAACAAACAAAAACAAACAAAAACAAAAAAAGACTCCAAGAAAAAAAAAGCAAAATGTCCGCAAACCTGATCGCAAACAGGGCTGTTGTCATTAACATCCGTGACAATCACTTCTACCGTGCTCTGAGTGACAAACAACCCATCAGTAGCTGTAATATTCAGTAGATAGATATCCTGCTCTTCTCGATCCAAGGGCCTCTTGACATAAACTTTCCATTCATTCTGAACCAGCCCCAGCGCGAACTTGCCTTTAGGGTTTCCTCCTGTGCAAAGAGAGACAGAAGATGCCCATTGTTAGAAGGACAACTATTCTTCTGTATTCATATCTGAACCATACCTGGGAGCCACAGAAGATGTGTCCGTACACATTTTAAAAAAGCAGTTGTTATTTTATTTATTTATTCCTGTTTTTAACCCATCCTATATCCAAGGGTCTCAGGGTGGGTTACAACATATAAAATGAATGCATTAAAACCAACAGCATATTAAACATATTAAAACCATGGCAGTGTCTGAATACAGGGAGGAAAAGGTTGTTCCTTTACTTAGCCAAAGGCCAGGGTAAGGAGGTGCGTCTTCACAGCTCATCTAAAAACATAGAATGAAGGTGCCTGATGTACCAGAGGAGGGAGACTATTCCACAGTTTGGCAGTCACCACTGAAAAGGCCCTACCCCGGGTGCCCACCCCTTTGGCTGTTGAGGGTCGTAGTACAACCAGGAGGGGCCCCCCTCCAGACCTTAGGGCACGGGTAGGTTGATATGGGAAAAGGTGTTCCTTTAGAGATTTTGGACTCAAGTCTCTTAGGGCCTTATAAGTCAAAGTTAACACCTTGACTTGGGCTCGATAGCGAATTGGCAGCCAGTGCAAGATGGCCAACTTTAAGCCTGCCATGATGTGCATCCAGCCAGCTGTTCCTGTCAGCAGTCTAGCAGCTGCATTTTGCATCAGCTGCAGCTTCTGAGCCATCTTCCATGGAGAGCGCCTTATGCATTACAGTAGTCCAGACTGGAAGTTACCAGCATGTGGATAACTGTGGCCAAAGTCTCGGTCCAGAAGGGGCCTTAGCTGTTGAACCAGTCATAGTTGGAAATAGACACTCTTGGCCATGGCTTCCACCCATTTTTAATCCCTATGAAAGGCCAAAAAAATACATTGTAAGGCTTCTTTGGCTTTTAATGTGGATTAGAGGCACTAGTGTGCTGATCCTATCAACTTTAATCTGTTTGTGAGCCATTTTCTTTACTGAGTGTGGATGCAGCCAAAGTGTCACAAAGAGCTCAGAGCTGCATCCAGACAGTGAGAAGAGAATCCAAGAGCTTGTTTGCACATCACTTGCCATCAATCCTGACAGTGAGACAATGCCATGAAAGAAGTGCTATGACTTGCCTGTCGCCACGCTGGTGTGAGCGATGACAACCCAATGGTTTCCAAGTTTCCCTATGCCATGAAATAACCAGAAGTTTCCACATCATGGTCCTCGCACATGTTTTGACCCAGCTTCAGCCCTGCACATATGCAGGGCTATTTTCTTTAGCAAGGGATTCAGCACTATTTTGGGAAAATCCACAGTGAGTGTTGGCCAGTCTGGTCCTGTGGCTAGAGTGTCAGATGCTTATCTGGCAGTCTCCCAGTTTGATTCCACACTCCACCACAAAGCCAGGTAGATGACCTTGGGCTAGTCACAGCTCTCCTTCTGAGCTCTCACAGCCCTACCTACCTCACAGGGTGTCTCTGGTGTGAAGAAGAACAGAAGGTTTGTCAGCTGCTTTGAGTCCCCTAAAGGTTGAGAAAAGTGGGACATATAAATCAACTCTTCTTCTTCCACTAGGGCGTTCATATATACCCTGCACTTAGTGAAGTGATGGGTAACTCTGGAACAGGGCGGGCATTCAAAATGCAAATGCCTGTTCCGTTCCAGATCTTCCTTTCCCTGGGGCAGCAATTCAAGGAAGGGAAGGTCCAAAATGGTCCTCTGCCTATACAGTTTTTGTTTGCATTTTTATCCCGCCCTATACCTGAAGGTCTCAGGGAGGGTAACAACATTTTAAATCAAACATTATTAAAGCAATAACAGTACGTATTAAAACAGTAGCATCTGCAAGTGGGAAGCGAAAGGGTATCCCCATTTAACCGAAGGCCAGGGCAAAGAAATATCTCTTCACTGCCTTCCTAAACGCGTACAGTGAAGGTGATAGATGCACCTCAAGGGGGGAGCCTATTCCATAACGTAGGGGCCATCACGGAGAAGGTCCCTCTCCTAGGTGCCCATCCCTTTTCCTGCTGGGGGTGGTGGTACAATCAGGAGGTCTTCCCCTCTAGATCTTAAGGTACGGACAGGTTGATATGGGAGCAGGTGTTCATGTTAACACCACTGCAAAGTTACTGGGAGAAAAAAAGGACCTGAGGGGTTCCTCACAGGACAGTTACCTGCGTAATGCTTTCAGTCTCCCAGCCATGAGGAGAAGTCCAGGCTCAGTCAGAACTTAGCTAGCGTTAACTAACTTCCCTCTTAGATTTCTCCAACATTTCATTCAGCCTTCCTTCACAGCTCTGCTTGAATATCTCTTCATTACCTTCCCGCACTTTCCTTCCAAGCTCCACATTTCCACTTTCAAGACACGGCAGCTAAACGACACGCCGGCAGCCGTTTCTGCACTAGATCTTATTCCGGCTTCTATCCCGCAATAGGGACCCGCCACGCGCATCCTAGTGCAGACTTCGTCAGCCCCCTGAGGACCACTGATGATCTTTGTATTCCCCGTGCGAGTGTCAAGGCAAGGAACTTTTTAAGAAAACAAAACGATCTTAGCTTATTTTTAGATCATCTCCTTGTCTAGCTCCCCTTAAGGGTAATCAAACTCATACTGTGAACATTCAATGCCTCCTCTTCAAATTGGCGCTTCAGTCTCAGGAGGGGGGAAAAAACACACCCAACAACCCACAACCCCCTCACTTGTTACCAAGACAATTTCATTAGCTGTTGATTATACAATCAAGAGGAGTGCTGCAGGTTCCCATTTAGAAATCGTCTAATGAATGCTTTTACCAACCACGGTGTTGTTTTTATATTCATTACGATTTCTCTCTCTGTGTGCGTGTGTGTTGTGTGCATACATTTATGTGCGTTTCTGTGGACGCGCGCATCTTACATACACATCCATGTGTAGAATCTGCCAAGCAAAGACACACGAGCCTTAAGGAGACTTAACAAGAGAGGCTGTTTAAAGCGCTGCTTAAGATAAGGCCTGCAATTAGGTGAAATTTATACAAGAGGGAAAGCCAGCAAGGAAAAGAAGAGATGAAGCCAATCAGCCTCCTATTACATTGAAACAGTGACACCAAAGTCAATGATATTACTTTTCCGCATCATTACGCTACATGGCATCTAAATCAAGTCAGAATGCTTGTCCCCAGCTCTCCTCTGAGAGGAAAATAAGGCCATTTCACACACTGAGGGATAGAGAGAATTAAAAAGGGTTGCCAAAACAGGGCTACTGCATGGTTGTTAATGTTCCCAGCAGTTGTTTATGCTTTTGGTCTCAATGCTACGTTTGCCTGTCTGTTCCATGCCATACGCCAGGGCTGCTCCGCTGGCACCTCTCCCCAGATGTTCTTAACCCATCACTCCCAGTACTCCATGCCAATTGTACTTCAGGAGCATCTGGGGGACAGCAAGTTGAGCAGCTGGTATCAGAGACACTTTTCAACGTGACCATTTCTGTTCATGGATGTCTCCGGGGACCCTGATTAACTATTACTGGAGAAAGAAGGCTAAGCTAGAGGAATCTATGATTCTACAATGCTTATTTGGCCACCAAAGCTCTGCAGTTACGGGGTCCCAGATTCCAACACTGGGCAATTCCACATATATGGCTGTCTGGATCTCAGAGATCTGCAGTGAATGCAGGTCGGTGAGGCCACATCCCCCACTGGAATGCTCCATGATCTTTAGACGAAGTGTAATCTTGGTGAAGATACCAGCACAGTATTTATACTGGAGATGCCAGTACAGTATTTATAATTAAACATGACTACTGGTGCACCAAACGGCTCTGATTAAAGACAAGAAGGCATGCTGTGCAGAAAGCATGCTGCCATTTTCACGACTTGACGCCCACATAAGATTGGGCCACAGCATAGGCTGGTTTGGACTGGCACCTTCATACAGACAGTGTTGAAGCATCCCATCCCTGTCTGAGGTTTGAATTAGTTACTGACTCCAACCACAGGTCTTTCAGTGCAAACTTGCCCCTATATGTTTAGAAGCCATTGCACAATTTTATTTAATGGATCTTGGAATATCCTTTTCATTGGGTTAATTGTTATCGTTGCTTTGTAAGAATGTTGGCCATTTCCTCCCTGGGCCTCATTCTGGATTATATCTCAGAATAAGGACCTGCCATCTTCATTTTAGTGCAGACTATGGTAGGCCCTGGGCAGCATGTCCCACAGCCTGCACTACCATGAGGATGGCACCCCCAGTGTAGAAAGGGATATTATTTCATAAGAAAGAGCGAGCCAGTTTGGTCTAGGGAGCCGGACTCTTATCCGTGAATACCGGGTTCGATTCCGCCCTCCCCCATGAAGCCAGCTGGGTGACCTTGGGCTAGTTGCAGCTCTCTTCTGAGCTCTCACAGCCCCACCTACCTCACAGGGTGTTCTGTTGTGGGGAGAAGAATAGAAAAGCTTTGTCAGCCACTTCGAGTCCCCTTAAATGGGTGAGGAAAGCGGGGTAGAAAAGCCAACTCTTCTTTTTAAAAAAATAAACCATTGCTACATCCTAACAACAACAACAACAACAAATGTGCACATCCCTACTCAGGATATATCCCAGAATAATGTCCAATGTAGAAAGGACCTATATTTAAATGCATTACAGAACTTGAATTAATCTCCAAGATATAAGAGAATAAGGGGAGAGAACAGGAAATTCCCATCATAAACTGGGACAAAAAGAGTTTGCTCCATTTCAGCTCACCTCTGACGTAAACCAGAAATGAAACCTTTACCTGATCCCATGAGTTGGTAGCAAAAAATGGAATCCACATCAGACTCCACCAACGTAAGTGGGGGCGAGTCCATGAGGCTAGGTGAAGCCGACTGGTGGCTTGCCACTGAGAGGAACCCATCGAATGAGGAACTTCCCTTGCCGCTCTCCCAGAAAACAGCTTTGAAAGGGGATAACTCCTGGTAGCTCAATGGGCTGTTGGACCATCCTATTCCAGAGCCGTGGGTTCCTCCTCATAAAGGACAATAGGGAGAGGTTTTTCATGCTCACCCTTGTCCATATCTGAATCCTTTTCAGATGACATTTTGAGGGGAATAAAATCACCTCACACTCCCCACACCAAGCGGTGCTGCCAGCGAAAAAGTGACCGAAGGAAGACTGGGCTGGACACACAACTATGGAGATTTATAGTCCAAGAGAAAGCCCTATAGCGGTCGTTGCCAGCAAGCTGCCTGAGAATAAACCCTATGGTAGTCTGCTGGCATCCGTCCGAGAACAGAAGTTTCTCAACATGCATATGCACAATGAAGTTGGTTGCTTGGGGAATGCATTTGCTCCATCTCTGTATTCTGCAGTACACCATGGGATCTCCCTGTACATCTAAATTACAGTTGACATGAAAGAATACAAATGGATGAGATGTAAACGGAGCAATACAATTTCGATATTCTTGGGATTCATGGAAGGAAGGAAGGCTACAGTTCAAGGAGCCAGTTTTTTTTCGAGTTGGAAGTACGCTTTCCTGCAAGTCTTGTTTTGTTATGATTAATTAACTTTTATACTAACATATTTGAAGACGGTTCAGTGTCTTTGGGGTTTTCTAATTAATTCATTTCTCACTGTAGATTTTTGAACGGAAGACTCCTGATGGAAACATTAATAGATTTTTAAAAAATCTGTTCTTCTGACATTCTGCTTGGGCATCACAACATCTAAGCAGTAATTCCAAAAACAACTCCCCCCCCCCAAAGCCCTAAGGCTGGGGGGGGGGGAATCTGCATTTCCCTTTGTTTTTGTTTATTTCATATTTAAATAACCCCTCCAACTCTCAACAAACATTACAAAACAAACTTGATCTCAGCTAGATGAAAGGAAATGTGCACATGAAAAAAAATCCTTTTAAACCCTTTTCAAGGGGCCATATAAGAAAAAGATTAAAAGAGTAGCGATATCCTGAATACATGAATGTTTGTTTGAATTTTAAACTTTTCACACTTTAAAGTTACATTTAAATACACAGCTTTGACTCCCAACCTATTATTGACCAGGTTTTTAAAAATCTTCCTGTAGTATGAAGACTACCTGCACAGCAGAGATAACAGATATGAGCAGGAGATCTAACGGCAGCTGGTATTCAGGGTAATTCGTCACATAGAGAGAGGTGACTGTCATATAATGAAGAAGAGTTGGCTTTTCTACCCTGCTTTTCTCACTCATTCAAGGGGACTCAAAGCGGCTGACAAACCTTCTGTTCTTCTCCCCACAACAGAACAACCTGTGAGGTAGGTGGGGGTGTGAGAGCTCAGAAACAGAGCTGTGAGTAGCCCAAGGTCACCCAGTTAGCTTTGTGGAAGAGTGTGGAATCAAACCCGATATTCCCAGATAAGAATCTGGCTCCCTAACCACTAGACCAAACTGGCTCACAGTAAACCATCTCTAGGGGTGCAGATGAATGCAGTTTTTGGGATTTGATTTGAATCAAATATCCAAACATTTGATTTGATTTGAGTCTTTAAAATTCAAATTTACCCAAACTCAAATTCAAAGCTATTATTTTGAGTTTTCATTTTGCACCATTACACATCCTGTATAGATCCGTCCGCATCCATACAAATCCGTCCGCATCCCATATTTATCCCGTATGCAATCTGTTTTCGTTCTGTACGGATCTGTACAAACACGTATGGATGTGGGAAAGATGCATATGTGCAAGCACACATTGTGTACGAACCCGTACACATACGAATGTCTGAATAATTCACATGAATAGATTCAAAAATTCAAAATTTGTTTAAATTCAAATTTATGGACATACGATTCAAATTTGAATTTCAAAATTTGGATGAATTTGATCGAATTTTGAATATCTCCGAATATTCGTTCACATCCCTAACTGTTCCCCTAAGACAAGAGTGCATTTCACATCATATAAGACATACATATGATTTGCCAAGGAATATCTTCTGTGGTTGAAGTGATGCGGGTCACCATTGACTCTCTACGCCGTTTTCTTGGCAGAGATACAGAAGTGGTTTTCCATGAACTACTTCCAGAGATAGGCTGGGAATCGAAAGCCCTTTGCTTTCCAGTCTGCTTGCTCTGCTGCTGAACTACAGCTACTGCTGAACTACAGCTACTTATTGTTATTCATGAAAAATAAGTCTTAAAAATACGACATAGGGACTCTTGCTTCACAATATGCATGCAAAATTGCTATCTTGTTTTATCTCCGGCATCTATTTATTTCACAGTATCTATATTCTGGGAGTGGCTGCAGCTCAGTGCCAAAGCAAACTCTGTGGAGTAGGGGTGTGTATTAATTTTTTTAAATTCCACCCCCACCCACCCCCATTTGCTTTGCATTGCAGTGAATGTGAAGGAAATTCACATTCATGTGAATCGAGCCACTTTAAATGTGGTAGGGTTTGAATTGGCTGTGAATGCTATTTGAATCCAATGCTAATCCCTGCCGCAAGCTGCGCCGCCAGATCTCCTCCAGATCCCCTCCAAATCTGCTTTGAATTCACTTTGAATCCCCCCTGAATTTGCTGCAGATGTGACTAAGAAGCCGCTTTGCCACCTCCCCATTTTTGCAAAAATAATGCAGCTTCGAACGAATGCACAACAGCTTTTGCTTCGCATTTGATTAAAGCCGATATTCGAGTCAAGTGCAAATGTTCCAATTCATACAAATTGAGAACCGGATGAATATCCATGCATATCCTAAGTCTCTACAAATGTGCACAGTAAGCACAACAATATTGGGTTCCCCCACAACAGCAACATTTTGGGGTGAGGTACAGTTGGGTGATTGTGGGACTGCCACAGATACATGTGACAATCCCACCACAGTGCAGACATGATGCTGCCACATATCCCCCATCTGGATATCTCCCTAAGGGACTATTTGGAGAATAGCAACTATTGTTCTCATTAAATATCTCCTCTCCTACGTTTGCTTCAGTGATCTGCTTACTCCCTCTGATGTTGTTAAGTAAATGGGTCATGCAAGATTGTATTTACAGAATAGCCTTTTGAGCTTCAAAAAGACTCAGTGTCTTTGGCAAAGAAAAGCAAAACATCTGAATTGATCTCAGCGGAATGCTCCAGCACACACATAGAGCTCATTTTGGGGCAGGCTGGGGTCCCAGGGTTTTTGTGATGTAAATAATTTTTAAGACCCTGTAAATGCAACTTATACCTTTTTACATCCCGTGGCACCATCTGAATTTCTTAATGTCCTAAGAAACAAAAGCAGTGAAAGGTAGGTATTATTTGCTAGTATTTCTACCTGAATAAGCAACATGAAAGCCATTAGCTCAGTGGTGGGGTTGAACATGTGTTCAGCTTATTCTGTTGGAACCCTGGAGGCAATGGGAGCGATTCCTACTAGAACCAGAGACACAAATGGGCTAGACTGAAGAACATTCAGACATGACAAAAAGTATTTTCCTAATTCCCTATTTGTGCTAGTGCATCTTTCCTGCTTTATGATGTTCAGATTAGGGGTATGCATGAATACAATTTTTGGGATTCGATTTGATTTGAATATCTGAAAATTCGATACAATTCGAACCTTTAAAATGCGAATTTAACCAAATTTGAATTAAGCAAGTTCTAATCTATTTGTTCAAATTTTCAGTTCAAATTTGCACTTACTAATGTCGACAACATTCGTACGCACCAGTACGCATCGTTACGCATCCCGTATGCATCCCGTAGTTATCCCGTAAGCAACCAGTTTTTGTCCCGTATGGATCCGTACAAATGCGTACGGATGCGGGAAAGATGCGTATCTACAAGTATGCATCATGTACGAACCCGTACATATACGCACGTCCGGATAATTTGAACGAATAGATCTGAAATTCAAAATTCACTCGAATCTTTAAATTCAAATTTGTGAACACTCGATTCAAATTAGAATGTCGAAATTCAATCAAATTCTACCAAATTCATAATACATTTGAATATTCGGGCACACCCCTACTTCAGATCTTTGGGTTTCTTGAGAAATCCATGCTGTGGAGTAGATCTTGTGCGGTTCCGTACATTCAAACTGAAAGCACCTGTTGCTTTTAGACTCAGAGTTAGGGTCACAGAAATTCTTTCCATGGTAATGTAAATGGAAAGAAACAGCTCCATGGAGGAAGTTTATCAGGAAGTGGAAAGCCCCTATTTGTTATTTCACTGGTGGTCTAGTCTTTTTTCCATCAGCTTTTTACGCACTGGCTTGGTTCTGAATAGGGATGCACATGAATTTCTTATGTTCTTATAGACAAATTTATGGATGACAGATGTATCAGTGGCTACTAGAATGAATGCTGAGGTGGATCTTTCAGGCCGGGGCGGGGGGGGGAGCACTATGCTTCTAAGGCCATTTGCTTGGATTTGAGAGCAGGCAAAGATTCGTCCTTGTCTCTGCTTGAGATGCCCATGGACACTTGGTGGGCCACTGTGCGCGACGGGATGCTGGATTAGATGGGCTGTGGCCTGATCCAGCAGGGCTAATCTTTTGTTCTTATGAATATTCGTAACATTCAAAATTCATATGAATTTGGACGTTCAAATTTGAATCAAATGTTTTAATACACTTGTATGAAGCTTCATATGGGATTCGTATACTATTCATATGGGATCCCATACGGACTGATCATTTGTATCAAATATGAATCCTACCACATTTGAAGGGGATCTATTGATTCAATATGAATAATAATGATAATAAATATTTCCGTACATCCCTAGTTTTGAAGCATTCATACCGCCCAGGCTTGCTTTGGTTGTTCAAAGTGTGCTAATACATACTGGAAGTATGGTATAATCTTTACTAATAGCGACACTTTTCTCCCGTGAGGAGAAAGATCCAGGGCTGTGGGAGGGGCCAGTAGTCATGGTCAGCACCCAGAGTGGCTGTGTGTGTGTGTGGGGGGGGGGGTTGGTTGGAATGGGCTCTACAGATGTAGGTCCAGCCCCTGATTGAACACCTCCAGTGAAGGAGAGCTCAATTCTGGGTTCAATGCTGTGCATGTGAAGGTGCCTGATACACCTCAAAGGGGAGACTGTTCCATAATCTTGGAGCCATCACTGAGAAGGCCCCTTTAGTACAACCAAGCTTAAGGCACAGGTAGGTAAATACAGAAGAAGATGTTCTTTTAAATATTTGGGACATAAGTCATAAGATGCATAGCTCAAAGCACTTAAATCTCAGCATTATCTGAAGTGTGAATAATACTGAGGTGGGAGATACCATTGGTGCAGTCTGGAAGTTGGAGAGAAAGTTTACCTATGCAGTAGGGCCAATATTCACTCCTGATGGGCAGAAGAATTAGGACCAACAAAGGGAGGATTTTTTTTTCACTCAGAGGTGAAAAGAGTCATTTGTAGGATTCTTACAATTCTCAAGAACCCTGACTATTCTCTGTCTTGTAGAGTTGGCTATATCCTTTCATCCTGTTATTCCCATTTAATACGAAACTGGCAGCTAAGCAATTGGAGAATTCGTCTTCTGAATAGCCCAAGGAAGCTAATCAAGGCTGCATCCAGACAGGGCAAATACAGGGCTGTTACAGCTCTGCTATGGTGGGATTGCTTCTCGTTTCATATGCAACCCTGCCACGGTCATGCTTTTTCACCCTTATAAAGCACTTTTAACTGCTGCTGGAAAACCCAGCACTGGCCTTGTGTTTTCCAGCTACTAGGGAGCTATTTACCTCTCTGGATGGAGCAGCAATTGGAGCTCTGTCTGCCACGCATGCATAGAGGGTGAAACAGGTGACCACACACGAGCAGAGGTGGTCACATACACATCACCTAAACGTGCACAGACAGCGCTGTCTGCACAAGAAGCGATAATAGCGAGGGAGCATTACCCCCACAAGATTGCTTATGAGCCAGTTTGGTCTTGTGTGTCCCAGACTCATATCTCGTAGTCACTGGATTTGACAGTGCAAATCTCCCCTAGGTCAAAAGTGGACCAGAAGGTGAGTTTGGGCCTTCTGATAATGACTGAACTCCTCCTGATGCAGACAGAGGAGGGGGTGGAGGCCCCAGGAGACAGTTTGAGCCAGTTTGGTCTATTTATTTTATTTATTTATTTCCATTTCTATCCCACCCCATACCTGAAGGTCTCTAGACGGGTAACAATAGATCAAACAGCATTTAAAAAACATATTAATAACAAGACACAGGTAAAAAACATTAAAAACAAAGTATTAAAAACAAGGCACAGATTAAACTAAGGTACATAGTTAAAAGCTCTGATTTAAGCCATGCATTCAATGGTCAGTTAATAAAACTGTGACCAAGGGGGGAATGAGTCAACCTTGAGTCTAATAGTTAAGGAGCTGGACTCTTATCTGAAAATACCGGCTTTGACTCCACCCTCCCCCATGAAGCCAGCTGGGTGACCTTGGGCTAGTCACAGCTCTCTTTCTGGGCTCTCACAACCTGCTCGTGTGTGGTCACCTTACAGGGTGTCTGGTGTGGGGAGAAGGATAGAAAGCTTTGTCAGCCACTTTGAGTCCCCTTGAATGGGTGAGAAAAGTGGGGTATAAATGCCAACTCTTCTTCTTCTTCTTCTCACTAGATCTGGCTTCCATCTGGAGGCAACCCAGCACATGTTTCGTGTTTAGGGCACAAACGTCCCTGCTTTGATAATTCTCTGCTTTTGCAACCCTTTGACTGTCCCTTCCTTTAGTTAACCATGGAAATGAAGATGATCAATAATAACAGAGAAAGCTTGATGACTCTGGATGATTTTACTTCCACACTTAATGTTTTCATGGGGGAGGGGAGAATGGTTATGAATGAATGAACTTCCCTTGAAGATGGCAATATTTTGAACACGCCCCATAATAAATCTATTCCTTCTAGGTTGGTGATGCTTTCTGTGACACACTCATTTTGAACATGGAATTAATCATCAAGAATGAAAGTCGCAGCATGAACTCCATAACATCTGACTGTTCTGCTGAAATGTGTCTCATAATCTAATCATAGCTCTGGACAGCAGCATATATTTGATTTGCTTCCTCCACAGCAATAGACGGACACTGGAAATTAAAAACAAGGGATTCCCAAAGAGAGAGATAGAGGCCTTGTCTGCACTGGACTTTACTCCGGATTATATCCCAGAATTGGGACCTGCCATCCGCATGCTAGAGCAAATGGAGATGGCAGGCCCCTATTCCAAGATATAATCCGGAATAATGCTCAGTGCAGAAAAGGGCAGAGAGAAAGGAATTTCTAAAATAGGCTTTGCAAGTGTGCGTATATTTAAATCCTTCTGTGCAAAGAACACAGGATTCCAAAATATGTATGTATGTATTATATTTTTATGTATTCCATTCATCATGTATACCTCTCCAGCAATTATGATAGAACACCCACAAATCAATGTATATAGGACTGCAGCTTAGCATTTTGATGGCATCTTTATTATCACAGCAGAAGGGACAGGAGGATTGTGGCTATGGATTGTCATTTGAAAAGCACACAATGCCACTCTTGTTTGGCATGCCTGGCACCTGTTTAATGAGGACAAGCAGATGTTTTAGAAGGATAGCAACATTTCCACCCATTTTGGAATGCTGTAAGCCTCCGTCTCAATTTTATTCCGAACCCGCACAATTTATCTTAGGTTTGGAAACTTCTTAGAATGAACAGTAAATACATGTTGCATTAAGCTGTTCCCCTATTGTGAGCCAATCCCATCTCTTTGGAATCATGAATCCTTTGCCTTTGGAATGAAGATATTCTGCACCGCAAATGAAATTTTAAGTCAGGAAAGAGCAAAGTGAACAGAACAAGGGGAAAATTCAGACATGATCAAATTTCTAAGAGATCCTGTGAAACATTATCTGTGTTGCTCTGTGTAAGATTTTCTTCTCCTTTCTAAGGGGCCCATCCACATGCTAAAAATAATCTGAAAGGATTCCGTATCCGCCTTGGGAGCGTCCACATACAAAGCCCTAATATGTGGCACACGGGAGTCAATACGTGTTAAAAAAAAACCCACTTCACAAGTGTTTTGCATGCGAAATAAGGGGCTAATACATTTTGTCCTGGTGCCATGCAGATGCTCCTGGAGGGGATGAATGGGAAAATAATCTTGCTCGCTCGCTCGCTCTGCTCGTAACGTTACCTCCATTTACGTTGCTGGGAAGGCAACAAGTTTGCGCTGAAGCAGATGAACTGTCAAGCAAATGTGCGCACAATTGCTATTCAGCGCATCCCATGTAGCAGCTCCTGCAAGTGGCAATGGCTATGTCCACATTGGGTTGGTAGACTGACACAATGGACTAGCTACACTCCTTCATCTGCACTACAGAGTGGTTGCTTTATCCACCCAGGACAGAGCTTTAGAGCAGGCCACAGCCCAACAATAGCTGGTATACTGACTGGTATTGGTCCATGTGCAGTTAGCATAGAGGCTATGTCTGCAACCATTGGGCCAGGAACCCAGAAATGATGCTAGAAATGTGTTGCTTCTTGGTGCCTGGCTAAAACAGCTCTGGCTAGCACTTTGGACAGTGAGAACATTCATTTCCAGCCTCTGAAGTAGGATTAGGTTACTCCAAGTAGCTCAGACAATTGTGGGCTGGACTACCTGACTAGGGACAGTGTGACATGGGATAGCTTGCACTGTGAAAATAAGAACACAAGAGGAACCCTGCCGGATTGGACCGGAGCCCGTCTAGTTCAGCCTCCTGTCTCACACAGTGGCCCACCAATTGCTTATGAGCATCCTCAAGCAGAAGGCAAAGACAAACCGTCAGCTACTTTTGACTCCCTGCAAATGGTCTTTAGAGCTATCCTGCCTTTCTTTCCAACCTGGAGGCAGTACCTAGGCATTCATTCTAGTAGTAGCCATTGATAACGCTGTGAATTTGTCTAACCCTATGGTCCCCAACCTTTTTGGCACCAGGAACCGGCTTCAAGCAAGACCATTTTTCCATGGCCCATCAGGGCAGGGTGGGGATGGCAGAGCAGAGTACACTGTCAGTGTTTAGTGCTGCTATGCCTGGTGACGTGGGCTGGCAAAAAATCCCCAACAGCCCGGTCTGCAGACCGGTGGCCGGGGACCCCTGGTCTAACCCTTTCCTAAAACCACCCAGGTTGGTTGCTGTCACTGCCTCTTCTGCACAGGAAGGCCCAATGATCACGGATGGTCAGAGCTGAACTTCAGCAGTATCTTCAAGGTGTTGTATTTGTCTGCCTCTCTACTGCATGGATGATCTTCAAACTTTGCTCTTCCAAATGACATTTGTATGCAGGTAAAAACTGTATACTGCAGGACTGAGCATCCAATTGTACAGGCACAATGTTCGTGGAGAAAAATGGGAACATTTGTCAAGGAAATATCGCTATACATAGCTAGTAGGCTCCATTCTTTTGTCACAAATGATGCTTGCTTGCATGGTAATTTAAATGTTGTGTTCCCTCACCTCAAGGGATAAGAAGACAATGTGTCAAGCATGGGGCAGCCTGACAGTTATTTGTAGCCCCAATCTTGAAAAAGACCAAAGCAGCATACAAAATGACCATTATCATTTCACTTGTTTACTTATAGCGACTATCAATTTGTGGCCCTAATTTTGAAAAAGGTCAGAGTAGTCTACCAAATTGCTATGATTACTCTGCTCACTTATAGCAACCATCCGTTTTCCTCTACCAGTAGTTTCGCCATTAAAAATGAGTGTTTTAAATGAGATTTGCTATCTAGATATGGGGGGGGGGGGATTTTTTCAATTAAGTAAAATAAGGCATTTACAAATGTACAGAGCTCTGGTACCCTCAGCCCATTCTTGATTAGCTTTAACTGATCCTGCAGTATGAATGCAGCTCATTTTCTCTGGCTGGCGCATAATGCTACAGTCTTTTTCATGCAAGATCGCCAGTCATAAGAGGGTCATAGAGAGCCTGTTAAATGGCAAGCACAGCATGCAGCGAAAGCCTGGTAAATTGCAAAGGTTCATACAAATGGACCTTTTTCTATCTGTTCCTCTTTGCCTTGCAATTCAGACCAAAATCTCGGCTACACAAACCAAGGAAGACCCAGTACAGTGGTTTAGCTGAACCAAGAAACTCTTGACAGCTGGAATTACAGACTCTGGGGAAACGTCAGCTTAAAAAAACAAAACAAAAAAAGAACTGGTCTTGCCAGTTCTGGGGAATCTTGCCTTTTCTGTGGCCCACAGCAATTCCTGGGTGATTAACATAAGAGAACATAAGAGGAGCCCTTCTGAATCAGGCCACAGCCCATCTAGTCTAGCATCTGTCCCACACACTGGCCCACCAATTGCCCATGGGCATCTCAAGCAGAGACAAGAACAAACCTGTCAAGGCTAAGAAGCCAGTAGAAGGAAAATGTAGTGATGTGTGCAAAAAGAAGTAGAATAGATAACCAGGAGTTAACTTAGTATCTAGTCAAGAGACTCCTGGAATTGCATCATAAGGTGAGGTGTGCAAACACATCACCAGTTCTCCTAAGACTGATGACAACCATCACAGGGATTGTGCAAGAGTTGTGTAAGACTGTGTAACACTTGCGAAATGCCAGGATATGACACTCTAACTCAGATAGTGGGAAGGTATAAAACTGGGCACGGCTGTGTCTTTGTCTTGCCTTGCCTAGCTGGTCGGGAGACGGAAGGAGAATGTAACTTGCTATGCAATAAACCTCTTCGGAGAATTTACGGCGTCCCTGACTCCTTTGTTTACACTGGCGAAGAGGGGGAGAAGGAGGGGCCAAGCCTCAGCAGGATCGGAGATCCAGATCGGGAAGCCAGGCCCTTCAGCACCTTGGACAGCGACAGCTGAAGCTGACAGCCTTGGAGCCAAGACACAGAGAGGGGAATTGCTTTTCCGGGAAAGCAGGAAAGCAGGACTTTGTGTTTCCAGCACGAACCAAGGCGCGACTCTGCGAATGGAACGCTGATAGAGATTTATTACCACAGGGGGGGCAACCAGTTACCCCCTGACAAGGGTTATGGGCCCAGAGCGTTAACCCCGCGCGTGCTGGAAAGTTCAACTGACTGTGAGTGCCGAAAGGCTGAGTGAAAAGAGAATCGGACGGCTGTCTGATTGTCTGTTTTGTGTGTCTGTTCTTTGTCACGTTTGACAGAAGAAGGAGGAAGGAAAGTGCACTGCTTGAGAGGTGGAAGCTGCACGTTTTCTGACACTGGATGAGACGAACTTTTCTGTATGGTGTGTTTACACTGAAGCGGCGCTTACCAGAGAACGAGTCTGGAGATTGTGGCAGATTTGCAAGTTGCAACATGGGGAGTCGAAAGCCCCCCAGTGCAAAAGACATTTGTCCTGTTAGAAAGTTTGACTGATGAGTTTGAAAATATCCTGTGGAGTCCACAGTGTGTTGACCAGAGGCAGCTGGCTGCAAAGATGGTGGCATCACGAGTCTTGGAGGAAAGCCAGCGTAAGGACTACGAGGCAAAACTCCAGAGACAGGAAACAGGGGTGACTCAAACCCACTCAATCGAGACTTTCAATGATTTTGAGCCTGAGAAAGCATTTGTGTCCAGAGGGAGGAAATGCTTCCACGGCAGTGGAAAGGATCATCTCATGAAGGACTGGAGAAAGTTGGCTGAGGAAAGAGCCAAGAAGAAGGAACCCTGGTGTGCTGAAAGCAACAGAGGGGTTGTAAAGAACTGTGAGTCTATAGCCTGTGTGGCTGCAAGCCCTAGTTGGGTGTTGGACTTGGGGGCAAGTTTTCACATGGCCAATTGTGAAAAGCTCCTGAAAGATAAGATGCCTCCTAATGCAAATGGTGCATCGGGGGGGCGGGTATCTGCAATGGAAACTGGGAAAATACCATGTTTTGAAAAGGATTTTTCAAATGTATTGTGTGTTTCGGAATTGCAAAACTGTTTAATCAGGGAATCTGAGCTAACAAACAGTAATTATGCTTTGTGTTTCAAGGGGAATGATTGTACTTTTAGCATAAATGATGGAATTTGTGCTAGGGCAGTCAAGGGAAACAAAGTGTATGTGATGACTGACGGGCTTGAATGCGCGCTAGCTAATAATGTGCTGTTGCACTTAAACTGCGCCCATTATTACCAGAAAGTCATGGGACATGTGAGCTTCACAAGTGTGAGGAAACTAGTGGGAGTGTGTCCAAAATTTAAGCTGAAAATTTGTTCAAACCGTTGGGATTGTTCAGTTCACAGCAAGGTAAAGCTTGAGGTTTTTCCTGTGGCCAAGTTTAGCCAACGCACGACAGAAAGATTGTTTCGGACTGTGCAGGCAAATTTGGCTGGCCCTTTAGCAAAGACTATGGGCAAGAATCAGTATTTTATAGCCATTGTGGATCAACATACAAAGTATCTGTATATGATACTAATGGCAGAAAGAAAAACAACACAGAAAAGGTGGGGAGGGGCAATATTGACTGTTAATCATGTTGCTAACCGTGTTTGGAATTCTTTTGTAAAGGAAATGCTTTATCATATGCTGTATGGTAGACCATCAAACCTTAAATGTATAAGAGGTTGTGGGCAATATGCAAATGTATATAATGTATATGTACCTGCAAATTTCTGGAAAAGGTTAATGTTTGTGGAGTATTCTGGTAACAGCTATAGATTTTGTTCAAGTCATGGAAAAATCTTACTGTCCAGGAGTGCCAACTTTGAGAGATATTCCAGCTGGGAAAGACTCCACATTAATAAGGAGGTTTTTCTCAAGCTAGGGCAGAGTGCCACAGATGCTGGAAATGGAGGGGCACTAAAGCAAGAAGGTTCTACAGATAGTGAGACTAACACATCTGCAGATGAACAAACACAAACACAGCCTAAGTCAGATAGTGGAGATGGAAAAGGAAGGACACAGGTAATCCTACCAAGGAGAACTCAGAGAGTTAGAGAGCCCCCAGATTGGTTTGTGACACAGACTGCAAACACTTGCATAGTGATAGCAGGAGGCAAGTGGGTATTCAAGAGGCAGGAAATGCCAGATGAAACCCAGAAACACGGGGATAGAGACAGCAGAAAGGTGAATGATCCTAAGGTACTTAAAAAGACCAGGGAAAGAGAGTTAGTAATCCAGGGCAAGAGCTGGAGTGCTGTGTGGCATAATTCAAATAATATAGTCACACACATCAATACATTTTGGAGGGGATTGTCAAGGCTAAGAAGCCAGTAGAAGGAAAATGTAGTGATGTGTGCAAAAAGAAGTAGAATAGATAACCAGGAGTTAACTTAGTATCTAGTCAAGAGACTCCTGGAATTGCATCATAAGGTGAGGTGTGCAAACACATCACCAGTTCTCCTAAGACTGATGACAACATCACAGGGATTGTGCAAGAGTTGTGTAAGACTGTGTAACACTTGCGAAATGCCAGGATATGACACTCTAACTCAGATAGTGGGAAGGTATAAAACTGGGCACGGCTGTGTCTTTGTCTTGCCTTGCCTAGCTGGTCGGGAGACGGAAGGAGAATGTAACTTGCTATGCAATAAACCTCTTCGGAGAATTTACGGCGTCCCTGACTCCTTTGTTTACACTGGCGAAGAGGGGGAGAAGGAGGGGCCAAGCCTCAGCAGGATCGGAGATCCAGATCGGGAAGCCAGGCCCTTCAGCACCTTGGACAGCGACAGCTGAAGCTGACAGCCTTGGAGCCAAGACACAGAGAGGGGAATTGCTTTTCCGGGAAAGCAGGAAAGCAGGACTTTGTGTTTCCAGCACGAACCAAGGCGCGACTCTGCGAATGGAACGCTGATAGAGATTTATTACCACAGGGGGGGCAACCAGTTACCCCCTGACAAAACCTTCTCCTGCTCTTGAATCCCAGCAAATGGTCTCAAAGGCATTGATCTGATGCTCTGCTAATGCAGTGTGAGCCAAACCCAGCCTAGGCTAACACAGTGAGGAAAAATGCTGGTTTCTGAAGAAATTGTCCAGTGATGGCTGGACACTGGTCAGACTCAAGCATTCTTACCCCACCACTGCATTGCTAAAGCAGCTTTCCAGGTTTTGGTGTAGGTGCTGCCAGGGAACAATACTGGAACAAAAGAAAATCAAACAAGAACGCCTGGTCTGGCTCCCTGAATCTGAGCTAACCTCTTAAAACCTTTCTGCACCAGATCTTATTCTGGATTATGTCCTGGAATAAGGGCCTGCTATCCGCAGTCTAGGGCAGACTACAGCTGGCCCCAGGATGGACCTAAGAATGTAAGAGGAGCCCTGCTGGATCAGGCCACAGCCCATCTAGTCCGGCATCCTCTCTCACATAGCGGCCCACCAATTGTTCATGGGCATCTCAAGCAGAAGGCAAGGGCAAGCCTTCACCTGCTCTCAAATCCCAGCAGATGGCCTTAAAGGCATCCTGCCTGTCCCTGACTCGCCACAGTTAGCACCAGCATGTAGCTGTAGACCCCTATTCTTGGATATAATGCGGAATAAGGCCCACTGTAGAAGAGGTCTCAGCCTGAGCAACTAGTCCTCTGCTAAAATTTAAGACTTCCCCAGACTGCCCCTGCTTTCCAAACGTCTCTCTTCCTCTTCTTCAACATTTCTTGCCAGTCATCATGGTGTGGTTGTTGTTTTTTAGATCTTGAGCATGCAAAGCCCTGAATAGCAAGGATTCTATTTAGTTTGCTTCAGGTCAGTCTAATTTACTGGTTCCTTATGTTCCAGATTATGGTAGCCTAGGAATAAGCATAGGAAGTTGCCTTTTACCAAATGAAATTGCTGTTCCATCTTGTGTTCTACTGTTTAATTCAGCTGGCAGCAAACTAGTTCCCAGTTTTGCTACATATGATTCTTTTTTAACTGGAGAAACCAAAGATCCTGTAAACATACAGGCAAGATCTCCACAGTCTTTCAGAACTGTGCTACTGTGGGACCATATACCAATGTGCTATGGGAGGGCCCATATAGGCTGCATGGCCTTTGTGCCTGGCTGTGCCTTGGAGCGCTCTAGCTGGAAGCCACAATTTCAGCCAGGCTGGGTCCCTATTCCTGGGGTCCAGGCCTCGTTCTGGAGCCCACCAACATTTCAACGGGTTCTGAAAGATGTGGCCCATTTCCAAGAACATTTCTGGGGCTGTGGCACAATGTTCCTGGCTTGCAATTGTTCCCTGGCTTCAATGCAAGGCTGGATGAGGGGAGCTGTCGTGCAGACAGCTGCCAGCATGCTCTATGTGGCCTGCTACATTCCTGAACCAGAACCATTCTGTGAAGCATGTTCCTCTGCTGCATGTGGAAGCGACTATATTTTGCCACTTGGTCTAAGTGATTTCCCCCATTAGCCCCTAGCCCTGAGAAGTCTTACCTGTAATATGGTAACTAACTTGATGGTTGATCTCAGATGTATCTTCATCCCAAGTGCTAAGCACAGCCACTACTTCACCTGGTGAATCGCTCTCTTTCACAGAACCCCTGTAGATCTCTTGTTCAAATACAGGAGCGTTGTCATTGATGTCTGTCACAGTGACTGAGACCAAGGTGGTAGAGGAGAGGGACAGGGCTTCCCCAAGGTCTGCCGACACAACCGTGAAAGTGAAACTAGAGTCCTTCTCATGGTCTAGGTCCTTCAAGGTGCTGATCCATCCACTGTTGCTATCAATGGTGAAGACCTCTGTGATTTTTTCTGCTTCTGTTTCTGCTAGAAGAGAGTATGTGACTTGGCCATTTGCTCCCCAGTCCGCATCGACAGCTTTAACCTGGATTAGTCTAGTTCCTACTGGCATTCCTTCCATTATGATGGCTTCATAACTGGCTGCCTCAAACACAGGTTTGTTGTCGTTAACGTCCAGAATTTTGATATCAACGTCCACCGTTAGCACGACATCCACTCTATCTAGACGTATGGTGGCAGCAACTTTGAAGTGGAAGGCAGGATTGGTCTCATGGTCCAGCCTCTTATCAAGCTTTATGATGCCCGTGTCTTGTTCTATAACGAAAACACTGTCCTTGTTGTTGGCTGCCAGTTCTCCATTCACAGTGCTGTAAGTGGCTCCTTGATTAGGCAAAACATGAAGGACATCAATGGTGCTACCTATTAGGGTATCTTCTGATACTGTGAAAGAATACTGGGGCTGGGAGAAGGAAGGCAAGATGGTTTCTGGAGGCAAGACATGGATGTACACAGGAATGAGGGAATGCTTTACAGGGATGCCACCATCAACTGCTTTGACAAAGAATGAGAGCACTGTGTTTTTAAGCTGGTTGAAATTACCCTTGGTCACCATCCATCCATTGTCTGGGTCAATTTCCAGCAGGTCTGCAACAGAAACCGAAGCCTCGCTGTACAATGAATAAGCAATCCTTGCATTTGAGCCGTCATCTGGATCAACCGCCTGGACCTGGGTGACCAAATGACCTTTCCCCACATCTGCTTTGACGCTTGCCCTATATTCCACTGTCATGAACTGGGGAGCGTTGTCATTCTCATCCACCACTATAACTTGGACAGTGCAGAATGTGGTCCTACCTCCTCCATCAAGGGCTCTCAAAAATATGGTGATATCTCCTTCTGAAGGAACTTCCCGATCGAGTTTCTCAGTTGTAACTATTTGCCCGTTGCTATCAATTAAAAAACGATCCTTCGCAAAATCATTTATAATTGAATAGCTTACTTGCCCATATATGCCCGAATCTCCATCCGTTGCTTTCACGTGGATTACTTTTGTCCCGGGGGGAGCATTTTCTCTCACCTCTGCCACATAGATACTCTGGGTGAACATAGGGCTGTATAAATTAGCTCCGAGAACCCGAATATGAACTTGAGCAGTGCTTGTGAACAAACTATCTGAGACGGAAACATTCAGACTATATATGGCCTCCATTCTCTGCTTCCGATGATTTGAGAGCGTGATAATGCCACTCTTGCTGTCCATCACAAAACTCGTACGGTCATTTCCCGATAAGATGCTATATTCCAACCTGTCAAAATCAGAGCTATCTGCATCAGAAGCTTGGACACAAGTCACAAAGTGACCCCGGGGAGCTAATTCACTGACGTACGATTCGTAGATCAACTGGTTGAACACGGGAGGGTTGTCGTTCATGTCCGTCACAAAGATGCTAACTAGAACTTCGCTACTCAGAGGGGGGAATCCATTATCAGTTGCCCTTACTTTTAAACTGCATTGTTGCATCAGTTCATGGTCGAGTAGGCGAGCGGTCAGAATGAGGCCGCTTGTGCCGTCGATGTGAAAGTAATCTGTGCTGTTAAAGGTGTCCTGGACTATCTGATACTGGATAATTTTGTTATTCTCAGAGTCTGCATCAGTTGCGACAACTTGCAAGACAGGAGTACCAATCAAAGACGCTTCAGACAAGGTGGCGTTATACGCAAACTGATCAAACACCGGAGCATTGTCATTAACGTCACTGATAATCAAGTCCACAGTGACTTCCGCCCGAGCACCAGTTAGCGCATCGCTGGCTCTCACTGTCAACTTGAAAATGGGATTGACTTCATAGTCTAAAGGACTGATGACACTCAGCACTCCCGTGTCAAAATCAATGTTGAATTGATTGTAGGGATCTCCGTCTACAATGATGTAAATGATCCCTTGACCTTCTGGGCTGGTGGCGTTGATGCTCAGAATAGGGGTGTGCATTTCTATATCTTCATTTATGGAGGCAGTATAGAAAGGCTTGTCGAAAACAGGCATTGCTTTATTAACTATTGTAATAGGCAATTCTACAGACGCAGACAGTGACGGATTACCTCCATCTTTGGCAATGACAATAATTAAATATTCTATGTTCGATAAGTCGGAATTAAAGGCTGCCTTTAGCGTGACGCTGCCAGTGCGCCTGTCAATCTCAAAATGTCCATAATCCTCCTTCAGTAAGTAAGACACATCACCATTTGCATCTTTATCTTTATCGATGGCCGTTACGCGGTATATTAAGGTCCCAGGATCAGCTTCAACCTGTACAGCGGCATAGTATGGAAGACCAACAAACACTGGAGCATTGTCGTTGATGTCTTCAACGTGAACTCTGACAACCACTCTGGCTACCCGCAAGTGATCCATCTCACGACTCGCCTCCACCACCAGCTCATATAACTCCTGCTCTTCTCGGTCAAACGGGATCCCAGTAGTTTGGATCACGCCCAGTGTGGGCTTGATCTTGAATTTGTTCCCTGGGTTTAATATGCTGTACTTCAAAGGCTCATTAAGGCGGTTCCCAATGGCATTGACCACAGCTACCTTTGTGATATTGGTGCTGTTTTCGGAGATAGATGTGGAATAAAGGCTTTGAGTGAAGTGGAGGCCGCTGTCCATTGCCTCTTTGACCATTATGGTCACTACAGAAGTGCTGAAAAACTTCCCGTCAGATACTTTTGCTATGATCATATAGTGATCTTTGACAAGGCTGTTGTTCTTTATAGTTATAACTCCAGAAATAGGATCAATGTGAAAATGTTCAGTGTTGCCATCAATGAGGCTGTAAGTCATTTCAGGTGGGACTTCGGAATCCGGGTCAGCAGCCCTTACTTTAAGGACTTCCACACCAACGTACGTTGGGAGAAGCAAAATAGTTTCAAACATGGCTTGGCTAAAAATGGGTGGGTTATCATTGACATCTGTAACGTCAATCGTCACTTCAACAGGGCTTTCTGCAGTAAGCTGTGGATTACCGCTGTCCCGAACGTGGACATGGAAATGGAAATGGGCAATAGTTTCGTGATCTAAATCAGCAATGGTTCTGATTGCACCAGTACTAGAGTCTACAGTGAAGAAATTCTTTGGAGTGGGCTCCACAATCTGGTAGACAAGCAAAGCATTTTGGTTACTGTCCGCATCTGTGGCTCGAATCACTAAGGGGTTGTTTCCTAAACTCCGGACGATGCTATTTATAGGTGCGGCCTCGCTGATCCTGCCCATGTACTGTGAGAAAAGGAAGACTGGTGCATTGTCATTTTCATCAACGATTTGGATGTTCACGGTGGTGTTAGATGCCATCCCTGCCATGTTGGTGGCCTGCACAGTGAGCTGGTAAGAGGAAGTGCGCTCGTAATCCAGAGGTTTATGGTTAGTGATGACTCCAGAGTAGGGGTTGATAGCAAAGGCTCCCTCCATGTTGCCATCTTTGATCTCATAAACAAGTGTGGACTGGCTGATTGCTGAGATTAAGATAACCAAAGTCCCAAAATCGACGTTTTCGTTCACTTCAGCTTGCCATTCTTTGTGTGTAAATTTGGGGTGAGAATTGTCTGACATGGTTACAGATATGCGGACAATAGCTGTGGCTGAGAGCGGTGGACTGCCCTGGTCGGTCACTTTAACTGACAGGACGAATTGGTTCATGGTAGTCAAATCTGGTTCCTTCAACACAGTAATTATGCCCAGAACTGGCTCAATCTTGAATGTATTCCCCGTGTTTCCTGAAAGAATAAAATAAACATGTATTTCAAAGGCAATCCTTAATGACATAGCAGGCCTGCACTCCTTCCTTCCTTCCATTCTTTGTTTCTTCCTTCCTTCCTTCCTTTCCTTCCTCCCTCCCTCCCTCCCTTTCTTCCATCCATCCATCCATCCATCCATCCATCCATCCATCCATCCATCCATCCATCCATCCATCCATCCATCCATCCATCCATCCATCCTACACCCAGAAGTCTCAAGGTGGGTAACAACATCTGCCAGTGGGAAGAGAAAAGTGTATCCCCTTTCACCAAAGGCCAGGGCAACGAAGTGCATCTTCACTGCCTTCCTAAGCTTATACAATGAAGGTGATTGATGCACCTCCAGGAGAAGACTATTCCATAGCCTAGGACCCATCACTGAGACTCTTGTGCCAAATGAAGCCCTAGTCCTCCTAATGACTTGCAACATAGCAAAAATGAAAGCAATAAGAAGCACTTGAATTTATTTCCAATCCTACATAGAGCTGAAAGCAAGAGCCACCTTAGACTTTATTCTTACCAACATGGTGCTTTCAGAACCATCTAGAGACCCCCCCCCTCCTCCTCTAAGGTTGTGCTCAAACGTAACAAAAAAGGTGACTCTGAGGTGCTTCAGAAGGACAGTGTGTGGCCCTCGTGTTCCCAAGCCTTCTATGATCCACCTTTTCCAGCACAGAATGTTCATGGGAGGGGGAGGGGCAAATAATCCCCACCTTTAAGCACCTCAGAGAAGCTTTTGCTGTTTTTGCTATGTCTGATCACAGCCTACTGTCATTCCTAATGTTTGCATTTAGCAAAGGAATGAACCTCTTACACACTCACAGCCCAGGCTGTAGACCAGTGGTTCTCAACCTTCCTACTGCTGTGATTCCTTAATGCAGTTCCTCATGGTGTAGAGACCCCCAACCATGGGGACAGGGCAGCTAGGAGGGGGAGGCAGGAGGCTTGTTGCGACCCTTCTGAAAGGGTAGTTTGACCTCCAAAGGGGTCGCGAGCCCACAGGTTGAGAACCACTGCTGTAGACCGTGGGTTCATACTGCTCTGATTTTCTTTTAGTGGGCTGATTTGCTCAATAGTAAAAACCCAGCAATACAAAATGCAGGCTCTGGAACAGCAAGCTCAATTTATAAAAAAAAAGACACCCTTTTTTGTTCAGGCCCAGGTCAATCCTGCTTTATGCCCCTCTGCTTCCTTTTCTCTTTCAGCTATAAAATATAAATTACTATCGTTGTTCCCAGACTTAATGATTTAATTCCTGCATACAGGAGAAACAATGCTGTAATGCAGAAACTGTTATTCTTCAAATGTTTTCAGGCAATGTGGTTAATAGTTATTTTTTGTTTTTGTTTGATTTTTATTATTTGTTGGCTGATATTTATAATTTAAATAAAGAAACAAAGCAAAAAAAAAAGTAAAAACCCATGGATATTTACATGAACATATGCAACCCTCTTATAGATTAATAACTGGGTTGGGTACCTGGAATCATTTGGTTGAACTCTGAAATACAATGTAGATAGAGGCCCTATCTGTACATGGGTCATATTCTGGATTATACTGGATTATAAAACAAGGACATGCCATCCACATGCTGGTGCCTGTTTGAGGCCTGCTGTAGCCTGCACTTGCATGCAGATGGCAGGTCCTGATTCCGGAATATAATCTCGCATATGGTTCAATTTTCAATTGCCAAAGAGAATAACCTCTTGGTGGTTCCACCATCTGCACTAGTTAGGGGGGATTAGGAACATGAGGGAGGGAAATCTTGCTTGTAGCCCCGAGGCTATGGAAGAAACTCCCCCTCTGAGGTGCATCAGGTTTATGTTCATAAGATGGATGAAGATGCTCCTTTTGATCTTGGCCTTTCTCTGAAGGAACAGCATCCCCTCCCCATAAAGGCTATTTCATTGTTTTAATTATATTTTAAAATCTATTTTATTGTGATGTTGTTCCAGAATGGTAGCTCGCCCTTTCTACATCTGGTTGCAACCAAGAAGGAAGGAGGATATTTCAGTGAGAACAATCCAAAGATCAGGGTGTGAAGAGCGATTGCTGTTAGCATGGTGGGCGTCTTGTCTGTAGCAGTTTTGGGGCTGTTATGCTGCCTTTCAGGTTTCTTCTGAGAACCTAAGCTTTTGGATATAGCTGCGATATCCATCCTCAGAGGATTTTGCTCTTGGAAGAGTCAAAAGCGACTGGTAAAAAAGTGACATTTATTAATAAAAGATCATGTGGAAAGTAGCACTAGGAAGCACATTTATCCCTCAACGCTTTCCCACTCATGTTGGTGTGGGTGGTTCAAATGAAGGAGGGGAGGGGCAGCTTTGGCTCAGCGCTGCTGTCTCTCCTACCTTCCATGGCTCTAAGCGGCCAGTCACACTTCCTGACTGAAGTACATAAAATCATGCACACTATAGAAAAGATGAACATTTAAAGTCAAACATTATTAAAACAATAGCATCTGCAAGTGGGAAGGGAAAAGTGTATCCTCATTTAACCAAAGACCAGAGGTGCGTCTTCACTGCTTTCAAAAATGTGTACAGTGAAGGTGACTGACGCACCTCAAGGGCAAAGACTACTCCATAGCCTAGGGGCCATCCCTGTCCTCGTGGAAAACAGGTGCATTAATGGCTACCAGAATGGATGCGTAGGTACTTCCCCCAGGCTAGAGAAAGAGGCAGGAAGCCTCTAAAGGCTATTTGCAGGGATTCAAGAGGAGGCGAAGGTTTTGTCCTTGTCTTCTGCTGGAGATGCCCATAAGCAATTGATGGGCCACTGTGTTACACTGGACTAGATGGGCCAAGGCCCGATCCACCAGGGCTATTCTTATGTTCTTCTCCTGTGTTAACTCCAGGGCATCCCAGCACACCCTTTTGGTTTAGGACACTTGGAAGGGTTGGAACCAGCACCGATCACCCCCTGCCCTACATCAATCTTCCTTTATTTATTTATTTAATTTAATTTAATACTTATATTTCTATCCCGCCCCATACCCGAATGTCTTTGGGTGGGTCACAACCTTAAAACAGCAGATTAAAACAGAATATACATTAAAACACTTTAAAAATTCATCAAATCAAAACAATACACATTATGTTTAAAATGATGGTGTCTGTCCTGGGTGGGAAATATAATCAGCTCAGCCAAAGGCCAGGGAAAAGAGGTGCATCCTCACCACCTTCCTAAATACATATAATGAAGGGGCAAGACGCATCTCGAGGGGGAGGCTATTCCATAGTCTAGGGGCCATCACAGAAAAGGCTCTCTCTCGGGTGCCCACCAGCCTCACTACTGAAGGTGGTGGGACAACCAGAAGGGCCTCACCACTTGATCTTAAGGCATGGGTAGGTCTATATGGGAGAAGGTGTTCCTTTAGATATTGGGGGCCCAAGTCATTTAGGGCCTTATAAGTCAGAGTCAAAACCTTGAATTGGCCTCGGTAGTAAATTGGCAGCCAGTGCAATTCTTTTAAAACCGGCGTGATGTGCATCCGGCTAGATGTTTCGGTCAGCACTGTAGTGGCTGCGTTTTCCACTAGCTGCAACTTCCGAACCGTCTTCAAGGGAAGCCCCATGTAGAGTGCGTTACAATAGTCCAATCTAGAGGTTACCAGAGCATGGATAACTGTGGCCAAGTCATCTCTATCCAGAAGAGGCTTCAGTTGACGAACTAGCCGTGGCTGGGAGTAGGCACTCCTGGCCACTGCCTCCACCTGAGCTTCAAGTGTTAGTGTAGAGTCCAGGTGTACCCCCAAGTTATGCACCTGTCCCTTCCAGGGCATTGCAACCCCGTCAATGACAGGGTATCTCCCAACTACACGGACCGAGACCCTGTGACACACAGCACCTCTGTCTTATTTGGATTCAGCTTCAATTTATTCACCCTCATCCAGCCCATTACCGCCTCCAGACACCTGTCAAGCACTTCCACTGCCCTCCTGATTCAGATGGTACAGAGAGATAGAGTTGGGTATCATCTGCATACTGATGGCACCTCACTCCAAATCTCCAAATGACCTCTCCCAACAGCTTCATATAGATGTTAAATATCATGGGAGATAAGATTGACCCCTGAGGAACCCCATAAGTGAGTTCCCAGGGTCCCGAATCAGTGTCTCCCACAGCCACTCTCTGGGATCTGTTCTGGAGATAGGAGCAGAACCAGGGCCAGGCATTGCCTCCCACTCCTAAACTATGTAGTCTCTCCAAAAGGATACCATGGTCAATGGTATCAAAAGTCGCTGAGAGGTCCAGAAGAATCAACAGGGAAGCGTTCCCCCTGTCTCTCTCCCAGATAAGGTCATCAACCAGGGCGACCAAGGTGGTTTCCGTGCCATAACCGGGCCTGAAGCCAGATTGAAATGGGTCTAGATAATCAGCTTCTTCCAAGCATGCCTGCAGTTGAACAGCGACAGCCCTCTCCAGACCCCTGCCTAAGAAAGGTATGCTAGCCACTGGGCGATAGTTGTTTAGATCTTCCGGATCCACGGAGGCCCTCTTCAGGAAGGGGTGCACCACAGCCTGTTTCAGGGCCAGTGGAACCACCGCCTTCCTCAGAGAGGCATTCACTACCACCTGGATCCACCCAGTCACACCTTGTCAGCTAGTCTTTATCAGCCATGAAGGGCAGGGATCCAAAGAGCACATTGTCGGCCGCACCCTGAAAGCAGCTTGTCCACGTCCTCAGGCTGCAGCAATTGAAACTGATCCAACCAAACAGGACCAGACAGTTCTCTGGACGCCTCGTTTGGGCTATGTCCAATTGTGACATCCAATCCCCTACGAATCTGGGCAACTTTGTCCTCAAAGTGCTTTGTAAATTTGTCACAACAGATATTACTTGGCCCTGGCTCGTGCTTCTTTGATCTTGATTTTATGAGGCCATTTACTACTCTGAAAAGCTCTGCTGGATGGCTACTTGAGGATGCAATGGTGGTGAAGAAAAAATTATTTTTCGCCGCCATCACCACCACATGGTAGACACAGTAGTGTGCTCTAACCTGTGTTCGGTCAGATTCACAGCTGGATTTACGACACCTGCGCTCTAGCCGTTAACCTTCCTTTGTCTTCTTTTCTTTTTTACATAGTTCTGTACCTGTTTACAGTGTTTATCTTTTATCTTTTTTAACATGAGTTTTCAATGTATGTCGTGCTCTTAAGATTTACATAACAGGGTTGTTAAATACAAAACACTCAAATACTAAATGTACTTGCAGAACTCCTGCAACAGATGAGTTTACAAAACCAAGATGAAAGCATGAATCACTTGAGTTAAAATCCAATTAAAAAAATAGCGCAGCAATGAGCTGACATCAGTGTGTTGAAAACAGACTAAAATCTCACAGAGTGCATCTGCCACCATCCGTGACCCCCAGTTTGTATAGCTAGGCCAATCATAACTGGGGACAGCAGACTGAAGGAAGCTGCCCTGCACACATCACTACAAAGAGGGTATTTAGGTTTCTGTTGTGTTCCCATGGTGGGGCATATGTGACTCGATTTACAAACTCATGCTGAAGTCAAAGATAAGATTTCTCCCTCAGGTTCATATGTTAATGGTGAAATGATTGGCTTCTGTTCTTGAGCCCTGCGCTCGGTTTAGCCAAATTCCCCAGGAAGAGTAAGCCAAAGTATGTAAGCCAAAGCCATCGGTTAAAATTAACATCCCCTGTGTATGGTCTTTCATGGATCAGAGGAAAAACAGTCTCCAAAAGTAGCATTAGGCTTCACACAGCAGCAGCTGCAGATAATGAAACACTGGGAATTTTCAGCTTTATCTGTAACGGAGGCTTGAAATCTCGAATGGCAGGCAAGAGCAGAGGAAGAAAGGAAGGCCAGAGGCGGTAATGAGGGTGATAAAGCCTCATTAAAGGTTTTCAAGAATTTGCACAATTGGTCTGGACAGAAGCCTCACGCTGTTCTATTTTCTGGCGATTGTCCCATCCCTCCCTCCTTCTCCATTACGGAGTCCATTTTTTAATATTTTGTTCCCTTGCTTAATGAACTGTACTGCATCAGTATCTTTGTGCTATGATGACATGGATCTGATACATGGTTGTACACAATTCCTCCCCCATTTGCTTCACATTGAAGTGAATGAAAAGGAAATTTGGGTTCATGAGAATGGAGCTACTTCGAATGTGCTAGGCTTTGGATTCACTTCAAATGTTCTTCGAACATTCACTGATCCTTGCTCCCACCAGTCGAGCCTCCGAATCTGCTCTGAATCCATGCCCAGTCTGTCCCCGGTATTCACTGATCCGGTAAATGTGGTTTCAGTTTCCCGCGGTGACCGGATCAGGCCCCCAACCCCCCATGGGAGCCATTAAGTAGTCTTCTAAATGGCCCACAAAGCCGTGCATTTTCCCATAATGCCTTTGAAATCCTGCAGGATTTCACAGGAATTATGGGAAATGGGGTACATCTTGAGCAAAATTTTCCATGATTCCTGTGCAATCCTGCGGGATTTCACTAGAATGATGGGAAACAGAGTGCATTTCCCAGCATTTGCAATTATCTGAAGTTTACGTTATCCACAGTGGGGCACTGAACACATCCTCTGCATATACTGGGGTCTGACTGTGTTCACCTTTGTGGATGTAACAAAGCTTTGAATGAACAAACAGAAACGTTTGTTTTGTATTCAAATGCCTGCTTCTGAACATAGGCAATATTGAATCCGAATGTAGCATTTCAAACATTCGCAATTTGTATAAATTGTGAAGGTGACAAATATTTTTCTCCCATCCCCCATGACACTTTCAGAAGCAGACCCTAGTTATGGTTGTAAAGCAGAAGGAGAAGCCTGAAGTTTTAAGAGGTAGATTAGGGATGCTTAACTATTAATTGTGCCTAAGCCAATGGCTGTTTCTTACAAATGGCAAGGCAATTCCAGGAGAAAGAGATGACTGCAAGCAAGATAAAACACATGCAGGCTTACAGAGACAAGGGACCACAACACCCAAACGTCTGGGTGCACTGGGGGCCAGTGATCCAAAAGTTCTTGATGTGTGATGCGCTCCCAGGCTGCCACAAATTGACTGAAATGTACTTATCGTAGTTCTTCCCAAAGTACATCCAGTCCCTCAACAAGGACGTTTGTTCTGTCCTCACAAGTGGATGGACATAGGGGAAGAAGGAACTAGAGGACTGAGCACCTTGGTGGGACACACAGGGACAGAAGGAAACAGCTGGTCTCTGGCCCCATTTCTGCTCCATTCCTGTAAGTCCCAGCAATGACCATTCTGTAGCAGAAGCATCTCTGGGGTGCTGCAAACCATGTGCCCTGTGTCTGCTACTTCTTTTCCCTTATGGCAGCACCAACGTTCCCACCCGGCACTGGGCCTCTGAAGTGACCGTGTTGAAGATGGTAAAGATTTGAGACCCTGCTTCCTTCTTCTCAGCTCCAGCTGCAGCGATCTCTTCTGCTGATTTCCAGTTGTTTAGCAGTGATTCAGAGTCCAAGATAAAGATATGCAACCAACTTTTTGGTTCATCTCAGTTCATTTTCCCCCTTGGCTATAGTCTAAAAATAAACTCATCCTCTAGGTAAAGATAAGGAGGCCTAGGTCAGATCAATACTTGGATGAGAGACCTCCTGGGAACTTTAACTTCACATGTCCTGGATCCTATGATGAAGAAAGGTGAGGTAAGACTAGAAAGAAATAAAACGTTTATTGTAATGGAAGCATGGCCTGTCATTTTTGTGTTCTTTGGAGATTGTTACATCACAGGGCACAGTGAAAGTAGTATGCATCTGTAGATAAACTTGATTAAGAAGAATCCTGTAGTTAACCAATTTAAGAAGAGGTGGGGCCACTGACGATACTGTAAAATAGATTCTTATGAGACTATTTTACAGTTTGTGACACTGTATCAGACAGGACGTGTCATGCCCTGTTTGGCCTCATCAGAAGAGGAGGATATGCCTGCAATGCTACCACAGGCTGAGGAGCAGCCACAGCAGGGCATTGCAGGCATGGAAGAGTTAAGGCTGGTCCCCAGGTGAGCAGCCGGACAGCTCTGATGAGGAATCCACAAGCAGTGAGCCTAATCAAAGGCTCTCTCATTGCCTGCTTAGGCAGCAGAAGCAGGTGAGACGGAGATCAGAGCGATTAGCCCAGCTGCACCGCGGGCGTGGCTCTAACTCCTCTATTTAAGAACAAGCTCACCTTGCCTCAAGTTGCTGCAGACAATGTCTTAGCAGTCTCGTGTTACCTGAACTTGAAATCCTGGACTCCTTGTGACCTGCTGACCTTTTGGACTGCCTGACCCTTACTGACTTTCTGGACTCTTAGACCCTGGACCGGAACTGACCTCGAGAACACCTGGAACCCTTTGGACTGAGTAGCTGCGCAAGTGTTTGCCTGTTGCCTGACCGGCCTGCGACGTGACAGGAAGATACATCAATTAAAGAACACAAAGCTGGTGGGAAAATAAAATAACCACATCTGAACTGGAAAAGCCAAGTGGCAAAACTGAATCCAAGCACGATATAGTAAGAGTGCATTAGGGAAGTATGTGGAAAATAATTCAGATTTCTTTCACTACCAAATCAAATATCTGAAAGTTCATGAAATATGAATACTCAATCAAAATGTAGATTTTTGCAAAGGAGCTGTGTTCACTTTGACTGAATGTTTGGATGCTGGTACAACCAGATTTTCAATTCAATGCAAATATTTGCAAATTCAAAAAAAAAAAATCAAATCTGTGAATTTGCACTTCATTTTGCACATCCCTAGAGTGCATAGTAGCAGTGCATCTTTGTAAGAGAACAGGATTATCAACACACTGGCAGATAAAGTTAATTTGGAGTAGGGGTAGTCAGACTGTGCCTACTCTAACATTGCTGTCAGCTAGACCAATGGAACAGAATGTGGATTGTTTTAAAATTCAAATTAGTTTTCAACCTTAAATATTTTTTTATAATATGGAGTATAAACAGTTTATGACCCCACAAAAATTGTCAAAGATGGAAATGCCAAGAAAAAGAGCAATCTGTTCATCATATGTGATAAACTTGTTCCAAAGAAAACAGAAAATGTAGTGAAATAAGTACAGTGGAAAATAGCAATGTCCTTACTGGGTTTGATCAATAAAAAAATTGAAAAATAGAATTATTATTGCAATATATGATTACTGTAGCAAGAATTTTGTATGTTCAATTTTGGAAACTGACAAAGATACCAACTATAGAGAAACGGACTATAAAAATTGTAGAGCTGGCAGAGATGGACAAATTGATGTGCCTGTTTAGTGTTAAAATGGTGGTAATCTTTCTGAAGAATTGGCAACCCTTTATTGACTTTCTGGAAAATACAGAGAAGGACTTAATAGCCATAGTTTTTGAAGACTGAGTTATAACAGACATTCACTGGGAGAAGATTAATGAAGAAAGGCAAGAAGAGCAGCACATTAAATAGTAACTGGTAGTCATGATTTAGACTGGGGGCCAACTTTTCCCCTATTTTTTTTCTATTCTATACCAAGTCCGATCCCCTGCTCAATGGAGGATTACCTAAACCATCCCAGATGGATGTAGGTCCAGCCTCTGAATGACGATCTCTAGTGAAGGAGACCTCACTACCTCCCATGGCAACCTATTCCACTGACTTATCACCGTCACTGTAAGGAAGGTTTTCCTAATATCTGTATTGACTCCTTTGAAGTTTCATACCATTGTTTCTAGTCCTCCCATCTTCTGCAAATGAGAATAGGACAATCCCTCTGCACTGACAGCCCTTCAGATATTTCGTCTTCTGTAGGCTAGATCCTTCAACCTTGCCTCGTAGGACATGGTTTCCAGACCACTAACCATTTGGCAAGGTTAGGGATAGATCTGGAATCCCAAAATGCAGAAGTTGGATCTATCTCCTATCTTCCCCAGGAGGTTGTCCCAGGGAAGAAAAGGTGAGAAAACACCCTCTATGTAGTGTACATGTTGCAACTACCCCACCTCCCCAAAACATACAATTTCCCCCATCAACTGAAGTTAAGACAATAGGTTTGAAAGCAGACATGGCAGGCAAGCAAGCAAGAATGGAGTGAAACTGCATTTGGACATTCTCAGAGCTTTGACCCCATCAGTCGCTCCAAACAATCTTGCAGATGGCAATTTTTTAAAAGTTAGATCCTTTCAAAAATGTGGCTCGAAATAGACTTTACCAAGAACAAAACTGAAATGGGGGAAAATGGGCTCCTCAGTCTATTGCTAGGAAATTATTTGCAGCGGTTTACAGAAATTGCTGTTGTACGAAAAGAACAAGTGATCCACAATATCAAAAAGAGAAAGAGAAAGAGATGGGCTACTTGAAACAAGTAATGCAGCTGCAGAAAAAAAAGGGTCATGACCTTCAAGCTTTAAACTGGAAAACAATAGACGTACAGGCTTCAACGGAAAAACTGCAGAAGGAGAAAGTGAACAAGACTCAAAGGTCAGAACATGAACTGCTAAAAACAATGCATTAAGCTAGCTGTGATTTGGAAGCTGCCTTCTACAATCAAATGCAAGCATTTATCTGTCAGACAGCAGCAGGGAGGGAGGGAAGGAAGGAAGGAAAGAGAGGTGGAAGAGAGGAAGGGAAGACAAGGCAAGGCAAGAACTTCACTCATTTTTCTTCCCTTTCTGAATTATTTCCATCTCAGAAGGTTGCAATGATGCACTCAAGTATTAAAAAGTGATGCCAATCCATCCTGGTTTCTTTCTTTCCTCCTCATCTGGTTCCCCCCTCCTTTTGTATCATGACCTAGGTGAGCCAGTTTGGTCTAGTGGTTAGAGAGCCGGACACTTAGCTGGGAATACCGGGTTCGATTCCGCCCTCCCCCATTAAACCAGCTGGGTGGCTTTGGGCTAGTCACAGATCTCTTTTGAGCTCTCACAGCCCCACCTATCTCACAGGGTGTCAGTTGTGGGGAGAAGAATAGAAAGCTTTGTTGGCCACTTTGAGTCCCCTTAAATGGGTGAGAAAATCAAGGTAAAAAAGCCAACTCTTCTTCTTCTATAGACGGTTTGGGTCTTTCTGCACTTTTTTGATGGTGATTCAATTCAATTGGTCTGGATCAAGCAATCTATTCCAAAGCCAGGAATGAATCACTCTGGACCAAACAAGACTGTCCATATTAGGATGGCTGTTCTGGTCTAGTCTCTGTGCCAGCCCTAAAGCTTATGCAAACTTCTGAACTGGTCTACAAAATTCTTGGTCTTGAAGCCCCCTGGGACCCATTTTATGCCACTGAAATGAGCCCCCCCCCGCCCCCGTGGAAAACCACACTACAGAGGTGTGCTGTCCACATGCTTCTTGTTCTGTTTTACCACCAGCTAGTATTCTGGTGGGCCTGTTTAATTAGATATGCTAGCAGTCTGAATCCAAACTGGATGAGAATGCCATTTGGGGGTCTCTACGTCCAGACTAATTTCCATCTTGTGCAGATAGAGCATATTAGCAGGGAGAAGGGACATGCCAAAAGGAGGCCCATAGTCCCCTTCTAAATCTGGACTACAAGTAGGTGGAGAAAGGCCCTTTGTTTGAGACCATGCATTACCAAACAAACACAATATATGCTTCACGTTGCTTCCATGTTTGGAAGCGAACAGCATGTGGCAGTTGCATCATGTTGCCAGGTATCTGCAAGCAGTTTACAGAGTGCAATGGTCATTTCAGCGGCACACTATGATGTGTCAATGAAATGCATCTCCTGGTAGTCCCCTTCTACATGCCTCCCATGTTCAGGATCTGAGCCATCTGGTAGGCCTGTAGACTCAATTAAATGGCCTACTGGGAATACAGAATAAGGTCTCCCTAATCTGGATCATATTCTGCCTAATGCAGATGGAGAGGACCAGCAGGAACCTATGTGAATTTATGAGGCCTAGATGCTTATTTTGTTGGCCCTTAATCTGGATTAAGGACCCATACAGAAAGGGTCAAGGCAAGTATGCATTAACAAACAGTGTGCTCAACCAGTCTTCCTTCCTAGTAAGACTATTTACATAAGAACATAAGAGAAGCCCTGCTGGATCAGGCCACAGCCCATCTAGTTCAGCATCCCGTCGCACACAGTGGTCCACCAAATGCTCATGGGCATCTCAAGCAGAGACAAGGACAAACCTTTTCCTACTCTCAAATCCCAGCCACTGGCCTTAGAAGGGTCCTGCTCCCCCTCCCCCACCCCAGGCTGAAATATGTACCCTGGCATTCATTCTCGTAGGCATTGATACATCTGTTATCCATAAATTTGTCTAGCCCTTCCTTAAAGCCATCTGGGATGGCTGCTGTTACCACCTCTTCTGGAAGCAAATTCCACAGAGCAATGACCCTCTGGGTGAAGAGATACTTCCCCTTGTCTGATCCAGCTCTCCTACCCATCAGCTTCATAGATGCCCCCTGGTTCTAGTGTTCTGTGATAAGAGAAAAGAAATTTTCTCTATCCATCTTTTCTATACCGCACATAATTTTATATACTTCAATCAGGTCCCCTCTTAAACGCCGTCTCTCCAGACTGAAGAGGCCTAGACGTTGCAGCCTGATGTTGTAAGAGAGGTGTTGGCTTTAACGACGGCAATAAGAAAAATATTGTTTGAGGAGCAAAAGATTGTTACCCACCCTGAGACCTTTGGGTATAGGGAGGAATATAAATAAAAATAATAAATAAATAAAAATAAATATAGAGCAGGTAAATGTCCTGCTGTGGAATCAGCTAGGAGTAACTTTAGAAAAAAAAAATCAATGAGATAAATTTTAGATCTGATTAGGAACTTAACCCTCATTGATTCCTAAAGGATGTTAGCACGCTTATCTTCTTTTGGATTACAACTCTATAATCTTTATCAGAGAAATGTATGGCATCATGTGGTTTACAGCAGAGGCCTGGAGAGTGAACCAGTCTGTTGCCCTTGTAATCCCTTACCTGATTCTATTGTGTAGATGAGTTCGGCATTTTCTCCCTTGTCTTTGTCCAAGGCAGTGACCTGCAAAACTGCTGATCCAATTGCAGCAGATTCAAACACAGAGGCTTCATACAAAGGACTAGAGAAGTAAGGGCTGTGATCATTGTAATCTTCCACATTCACAATGACCCTGACCAAATTCCGTCGATAGGGGAACTCCTGATCACGGACCTAGGGAGAAGAAGGAATAGTGAATAGGTCATGAAGAAAAGTATGGGAGATCCCACATCGGCCAGTATACTGGACCAGCAAGTACTAAGGGCCTCCCTTCCACATACTGGTTTGGTCTAGGGAAGCCCCAGCAGGAAAGTCCCTTATAGTGCACCAGTGTGCAGAAGGAAGGTTCGGTCTAATAGCCACTGCAGAATCACCCTACGTTTGTTACAAAATTGAATTTGTATGAATTTTGTAAAAACAGCTTAGATAAATGCATTTATGGAATTTGATACCAAAAGAATCACAGTCAGGGTCACCAGCCTGGTTGAAAGAGGAAATTTTAGAAAACACAGATTTTGATTCTTCCCATAAGAATTTCTGTTTTTGTTCTGTTTTAATTTATTGTTACTGTTCAATTGGTGCACTTAATTGGCAAAATGTTTTGGAATTTTGGGGTATTTAGTTGGAATCCACAGCAGTTGCAGCATAGGGCATGCCTGTGAACTTTAGCCTACTTGAATTCTGGGAGTCTGTCCACTTTCCAGATTCTGAATAGACTTCAGTGCTTCAAAACATGGTGTTTAATTGTTTGGGCAAGTGAATTCAAATGGATTTACTTAAATCCATTTGAGCTCAAATACTCCTTGAATTTTTTTTTGTCCATCTCAATTCTATGCTGGCAAGGTTAATAGACGGGGCAGCAGAATGTAACTCTCTGAACTGCACTAAAGGAAGTTTTTCTCACTTTTGGGATGTTACGGAGGATTTGAAATAGTAAGTGCACCATAGTTGCCTTCCATAAGACTTGTTGGTGCAAAACAAAAGAAACAAATTGGTTATCTAGCTCAGAAGAGAATTGGGCAGTGGACAAAAGAAGCTCCACACAGGTATTGAGTATGGTTGGATGAGAATTCGTGGAATATGGGTCGGATCAGCCTGATTAACAAAACAAAAAATACCAAGAGATCTATCTAGCTCTAATTTCTATAAATCAGTGTGTTGCTGTTTTAATTTCTGCATGCTAGGGCATGTGGCCATCTCTGAACTCACCCAGCAGTTCCATTCCATTCTAGCCTAAGATGCAACTCGCTATCTGCACAGGGCAGTGTGGATGCCATTAGTTCAGCCCAACCATGGCAGCAATGTGGATGCACCATAGTTCTTCTGATCCATTTTAACCATACTTCTACCTCAAGCATCACTCACCTCTGTAAGTAACTGGACCAAGTCCCTGTTGTTCCTATGCCATTTCTGGTGATCAAGGGCTGGGCTGAGAAGCACATTATTTGAAGGGTGCTTGTCTACCACCCTGTTAGGGCTTCAGTAAGGAACTCTGAAGGCCATGCTTCACCTTAAAAGGTGGGGATTTAGAGATGACACACAAATGCTGCAACATCATGCCAAATCCCAAATGCTCATTTTCCGGAATGCAGACCAAGTGTGGATGTACTGATGACTGGACCAGAGCAGGCAATAAAGGACAGGGTATAGATCTCTTCAATCAGGCCCACCACTAATCCAGAAGAGAGGCACCTTGGGATGGTTCTGGGCCAGGAAAACACTAGTCCAATGTGGACTAAGGCCTTTCTGTACTTGGCCATATTCTGGCATATCTCTCTCAGTAGGATCTGTTGACCAAATGCTGATATAAAGTATGACAGGTCTTGCCTGGGGTCTGTTTCATTCTGCACTCACATGTGGACAGCAGGCCCCTACTCCAGGATATAGTTCAGAATAAGGTCAAGTGTGGAAACTCCCTAGGTGTCCTAGGGAGCCACTTGGTCCTGTCTACCGGACCACTACAGACAGGATTTACAAGCCCTGTAGTTTAGCGAGCTCTGAAAAATCCCATCCACAATGAAATTAAAAGTGCATTTGAAAAGTTCTTCATTTCTTTTTTTAAAAGTGATTTCTCCTCCATAACATTCAACATCACAGCAGAATTTAAGGATAGTAATTTAGACACACATATCAGGATCTACTGCCCTGGGAAAAAAAAAATCCTATAGATGTATGTGATACATCAGATTACCTTGCTTTCAAGAAGCTGGGCACAGCAAGGAAGTGATAATCACCTTGTTAATAGCTTCCGAAAGAACTCAAAAAGAACTCAAAACCATTCTCCCCAGAAACTCCTTGAGAAAGTCACCTCTGATTAAAAGCCTAAGCCTCATAAGATTAGAACATTTCTTCAGTGTTCTCTCTTAAGATGGTGCATCCATTTCGCGAGATAAACTCTTTAAAGCTAGTCTCAGAAAGCATTAGCAATGAATGAATGCTAGGGAAAAATATAATTACTGCTGCCTTACCAAATTTTCAAGCCTGCTTGCTTATCAGAGCAACTATTTAAGATGGCAGTTGCGTCTGAGCACAAAGTTAATATTCCACTCTTACCATTACATTAAGGACGTGCTTATCTTGGGCTTCGTGGTCTAAACGCTCCGCTGTGTAGAGTACACCTGTGTTGGGGTCTATTCGGAACTTTCTCACACTGACTGAATCAATGCTGCTGTGGATGATGTAGCTGAGCTTGTTTTTCTCATCTCTGTCAATGGCTTCAACCTGCAAGATCTCAGTGTCAAGGAGGATGTCCTCAGAAATCGTGACGTCGTAACTTGGGTGGGAGAACTCTGGACCATTATCATTATAGTCCAATACTTTAATCAGAACCTGCAAGAAAGTAAGTGGGTGGGCGGGTGGGTGGGAGACCAGGAAATTTACACATAAATCTCTACTAAATGGCAAACAGGTTCTACTGGTTATTTCATGGGAAGAACCACATGCAAAATCAGGTTGGCAACGAACAAATTCACATTTGAAAATTCCTAAACTGTGATCTGCAGTCCTGAAAGGCACAGCAAACCATTAGCTACACCATCTTACCATGCCATCCAAATGGCTCTGCCATGCTGTTGCGGAGTAGCTGTTCCGAAGTTCCTGTGTAAAGTTTGTGCAGGCCAGATGAACTTTAAAAAAAAAAAAGCCCCAGAATCTTATACATACAATTGTGGCTTTACTTCTGAGCAGATGCACACATGATTACTCTAGAAAGGAGCAACTACTATTTTCTCATTTATTATCTGAATGACCAGTAGTGCCACAGTCCGCACTAGCATGTAGTAGGCAGGCCCCCTTTCTAGGGTATAATCCAGATTAAGGACCAGGGCATTCATTCATTCCTCTTCTTTCAGCTGTAAGAGTAGACCGTAAGAACATAAGAGGAATGCTGCTGGATTGGGGCACAGTCCACCTAGTCCAGCATCCTGTCCCCACAGTGGCCGTCCAATTGCTCATGGACATCTGAAGCAGAAGACAAAGGCAAAACCGGCTCTCAAACCCCTGCAAATGCCCTTTAGAGGCATCCTATCTGTCTCCCCAACCTGGAGGAAGTGCATAGGGATCCATTCTAGTAGCCACTGATACACCTGTCATCCATAATATCTAAACCTTTCTTAAAGCTATCCAGGCTTGTTGCTGTTACCATCTCTCCTGGCAGCAAATTTCATAGACCAATGACCCTCTAGGCGAAGAAATACTTCCCCTTGTCTAATCTGATTCTCCTATCCATCAGCTTCATAGAGTGCCCCCTAGTTCTAGTGTCGTGTGATAAGAGAAAACGCCTCAATAATCATCACGAACACATCTGTTAGTGTCATTGTAACCTTCCCTGAGAACTTCCGGTATAGGCCGGGACAGAAATATTATGTCAGCCATTTTAAAGCAGACAAAACTACCGCAAGCAGTTGGCAGTTCCGTCTCCCGTGCACGTTCAGCCAGTGTATATGGCAAGCTCAAAGAAATCTGGAGGGCAGACGGAGCTAAGAATAATAAAAAATCTTTGCTATACTTTTAAAGTGTGCATACGGGGTAGACGGGTGGGTGTAGAGGATGTGTACTCAAAAGTGTTTATGGGGCTTTTGTTTAAGCCCAGTCACTTACACCCACACTTTGTATTTTAATGGAGGAAAAGATTTACTTATATGCTATTATAACGGTATTTTATGAAAAGAGGTTGCCCTCAGAGAGACGTGAAACATTAGCTTTCCACAATGTTAGCGAGACGTTTGCTGAATACTTTACCAGAAAACGCATAAACAATTCCAAAAAATTGCCTGTAATGACCCATCTTGGGAACAGTCTAGAAGGCAGTTGCAATAAAAATCCCTCTAAGTTAAGACTATTATATGTTACTTAGGAAGCTGTTGTAGCCTGGGGAAGACCAGTTTGGAGAGACTTGCATATCCAGGGGAAAGGAAAGATGGACTCAGGCTGTACCCAAATTTACGGTAGTAAAGATGAAAGCAGGCATGAAAAGAAGGCCATATAAGCCCTCAAACTAATAGTGCTAATGATGGCAAATATACTTTGCTTAATGTGGCTTAAGGTTAGTTAATGCACAACGGATACTGGCCTAAGGAAAACAATGAATTATAAAACTGTTAAAACTGAACACACTATTAAGAATTAGAATTGATATACTATACTAGTTTTTCTTTCTCTTTAGAACGGGGAGGCAGAAGAAACAAAGACAATGTCTTGACTCAAACAAAGAGAATGTCTTGACTCTGATTTGCTGGATCTAGATTAATTTTCTGATACTATAAAATAACTTATTGCTAGAATCCTATACCCATTCCCTGGAAATGAGGCCGTAATAAACTCAACTGGATGTACCCTTGTATAGGCAAGCACAATATTTCTCTCTTTGCTTTGAGTCACTATTTCAAAGATAGACAAACACAGCAACCTTGACAGTAAAAAATCAAATTATCATCAGATTTGTTTCTTGCTGTTTCTATAGGAAAGAGTTCAGGCCAGCATTATGCCATATTTCAGAAATATTCCTTTTGGCAACGATATTTTTGATCCAGAGTCACATTGCTTATTAGATCGCAGAGGTTTTAGTCCAAAAATGTCCTTTTCCAAACATGGCTTATGTGAGCCAGTTTGGTCTTCTGGTCAGAGTGTTGGACCCTTATCTGGTGGTCTCCTGGTGTCCTGTCCAGAGTGGATGGCACTTTGGATACACATGGACACAGGTACACGCAGCAGCAGCAACAAGGTAAAGTCAGTTACAGGGAGAAGATATCAGATTTCAGGGCCTGTCAATGCAGTCAAGTCAGTCCTGAGGTCAGGTATCAGGAAGGAGTCAAGAGCTGAAGTCCAAAGGGTTACCAGAATGGATCTGTTGTTTGAACAACTGGGTATGGCTCGTGGCTGTTTTACGGGTTGTCACTAAGGCTTTCCCTGTGCATCAGTTGCTTCTCAGGAACTGAGAAGCTATCAAATAATGCAGTCTTGTTTGTGCATTTATACCCAAATTTAGTTCAGTAATGTCATGCAACAGAGGATCATCAGTTTATGGAATTTGCTGCTGGAAGAGGTGGTGACAGCTACCAGCCTAGATGGCTTTAAGGTAGGGTTAGACAAATTTATGGATGGCAGATGTATCAATGGCTACTAGAATGAATTCAGGCTGGAGGGGGGGGGGAAGCAGGATGTTTCTCAGGCCATTTGCTGGGATTTGAGAGCAGGGAAAGGTTTGTCCTTGTCTCTGCCCGAGATGCCCATGAGCATTTGGTGGGCCACTGTGTGCGAAAGGATGCTGGACTAGATCGGCTGTAGCCTGATCCAGGAGGATTTCTCTTATGTTCTTATGTAAATATCTGGTGAAAATAGGATGTTTATTTCAAACATTTGCCTTATTTCCTGATCTTTATCATAACAGAGAGTTGGGGCCACTCTAATCCACTCTGAAGTGCAGACAAAAATGGGCTGTGGAGTCATTGGATCCAGAATGAAGGTAAGTGGAAGAATGGCATCTAGATGATTTGCTATCACATGGCTTTTGTGTCATTTGCAAATCTGGTCTGATGTTCATCTCATTAAAAATACAATGAAAAATAATGGATCCTGGAAGAAATCATGAACCACTCTGCCTTCTTTCTGATGAGAATTCTTATGAGAGGAATTGTGGATGAGAATGTCTCAGACATAGTTTTTCAAAGAATCATTTCCAAAGAACCATATAACATTTTGCAGAAGTGCCACCGTTCCATCTACTACATTCCCTTAATCACTTAAGAATTTATCAAAAAGAAAGAAAGAAAAGAAATAACTAAGAAAATGAGAAAGAGAAAGAAAAAAATGAAGGAAGGGAGGGAGGGAGGGAGGGAGGAAGAAGAGTTGGCTTTTCTATCCCACTTTTCTCACCCATTTAAGGGGGCTCAAAGCGGCTGAGAAAGCTTCTGTTCTTCTCCCCACAACAAAACACCCTGTGAGATGGGTGGGGCTTTGAGAGCTCAGAAGAGAGCTGTGACTAGCTCAAGGTCACCCAGCTGGCTTCGTGGAGGAGTGCAGAATCAAACCCGGTATTCCCAGGTAAGAGTCTAGCTCCCTAACCACCAGACCAAACTGGCTCAAAGGAAGGAAGGAAGGAAGGAAGGAAGGAAGGAAGGAAGGAAGGAAGGAAGGAAGGAAGGAAGGAAGGAAGGAAGGAAGGAAGGAAGGAAGGAAGGAAGGAAGGAAGGCATGATTAATTTGATAGGTCTTATATTTGACAAATTTACACTGGCTTCTAAATCCCTTTTGAAAAAGAAAAGTTGCATCAATTTGTGAAATTTATTTCCAAAGGTGTCTCTGAAAACACCTACCCTCTTAGGAAACATACAAAGAAACAAGGTTATCTTCTGTCACCAGAAAGAAAAATCCTTCCCTCTTCCCACTTCTCTCATACAGCAGCGTTGCTGAAATAAACTACAAATTATTTTGTAATACAGTTGAAGGGATTTCTAAATCACTTCACCATTTCTGCTCAGCTGTGATGTAGATTTTTCACAATAGTTGTCTGGTCTGTATAACTTGAAATGGCCCGACAGAGTATGATCACATACAGGAAAGAAAAAAAATCTACAGAAAAACTAGACTGAAAATGAAGGGTTCTAGGTAAAAGAAGAATTCCACGTCTCTCCTTTTTCAGAAAGAGTTTCTCTATTTACAAGGGACCTCTTCCTCCTCCTCAAGGAACATGAACCCCACCAAGTTGAACCCCACATGAAGTCTCAAGTGGTACATTTTTGTTATATCATTCTACCTCCTCATCTTCTGATTCTGAGAAGTAGACCCAAGTGGCCTTATTTGCAGTCAGGAGACATTGTCGCCGCATAAAAGATTTCAATCTCCTTGCTCATTTCCTATTTCCCCCACTTAAAGCAATTTCAAATAAAGGCTCTTTGACGTCCCTTGGTGTGTAAATTAAGCAAAGGAACACACTTGACATATTACCAAACATGTTGTGCTGGTGTTGTGTGTTTGTGTGTGGAGCTTCCACTGGAAATAAAATGCAATAAAACCCAATCAGATAAAAATCCAAGGCAAACAGGTTTGTTCCCAAGCTGGTCCCCATGCTGATCTATCAAAAATACCTACGGTTTTACACACCTAAAAACACTTGAATGCATAATGGAAATGTGCCAAGAATGATTTCATTGACTTTTGAAGCTAGACACAGCTAATTGCATAGAGAGGCCATGGAGTGTTGCGTGTTCTAATAAATAGCAGAATGAGAAAGGATTTAAGAACATAAGAGGAGTCCTGCTGAATCAAGTCACAGTCCACCTAATCCAGCATCCTAATTCACTCTAGAACTATTTTATTTTTTAACTTTTAAAATATTATGCTGTTTAATACTGTTTTAATGGGTATGTATTTAATGTTTGGCTGTATATCTTTTTTTATTGTAAGAAGAAGTGTTGGCTTTTCTACCCTGCTTTTCTCGCCCATTTAAGGGGACTCAAAGCATCTGACAATGTTTTCTGTTCTTCTTCCCATAACAGAACACCCTGTGAGGTGGGTGGGGCTGTGAGAGCTCAGAAGAGAGCTATGACTAGCCCAAGGTCACCCGGCTGACTTCGTGCGGCAGGGTGGAATCAAACGTGGTATTCCCAGATAAGAGTGGCTCCCTAACCACTAGACCGAACTAAGGTCTTAAGATCTTGGGATATGGGGCAGGATGTAATAACAATAACAAGAATATCCTGTCTCACACAGTGACCCATCACTTGCTTATGGGCATCTCAAGCAGAAGACAGAAGACAAAAGGCAAAACCAGCAACTGGACTCAACTTCCTGCAAGTGGCCTCTAGAGCAGTGATGGCGAACCTTTTGAGCTTGGTATGTCAAAATTTGCAAGAAAACCTAGCTGAACTCACATGCTGTGTCACATCTAGAAATATCCATAATTTTATGATATTTGTAGCTCTAGTAAAAAAGTTATATTTTTGATATATGTATTTTATTAAAAGCAAAAACAAATAATTATTTACATTAGTGACCTTTGTTGCTGAATTTTGTTTGGTAAATATTCAATTGAAAGTTGGTATTTTGTACACTTCAAGAACAAGCAAGCACTACATGCCCAGGTGCCAGGGTGACCATGTATGTCACCCAAAAGGGCTTGGCGTGTCACCTGTGACACGCGTGTCATAGGTTGGCCATCACTGCTCTAGAGGCATCCTGCCTGTCTCTCCAGACTGTGGGAGGTACCTAGGCATCCATTCTAGCAGCCATTGATATATCCATCTTAGCCCAGTACACACTGGTAGGGTTCCATTTTCCAGGTCCTAACCCAGTCCTGATTTTGTCCAGTATGAACAAAGTGTGATGGAAGCACAATCATTAACAATTCCTCAAAGAAGGAAGAATGGAAAACATCTAAAGAAACCAGGGTGGATAAACCTAGAACTTAAAAACTTGATAAAAAAGAAAAAAGAAATGTTTAAGAAATGGAAAGAGGGATACATATCTAAGGAGGAATATAATGAAATCACTACAATCTGCAGGGCAAGTATCAGAAAAGCTAAAGCTAAAAATGAACTGAGGCTTGCAAGAGAGACTAAAAACAATAAAAAAGGGTTTTGGGGATAAGTCAACAGCAAAAGAAAAGTCAAAGAGGTTTTGGGAAGTCTGCAGGGAGAGAATGGAGAAGTGATCGAAAGTGATCTTGAGAAGGCAGAGATTCTGAACTCCTATTTTGCATCTGTTTTTTTCCAAGAGGGATAATGTACATGCAACAGTCCTTCACTGTACTGATGAAGGACTAGGAGAATCAAGACACAAAATCAACACTGAGAGAGTAAGGGAACGCTTAGCTAACTTAAACGAATTTAAGTCCCCGGGTCCAGATGGATTACATCCTAGGGTACTGAAGGAATTAGCAGAGGTAATTGCTGAACCACTTGCTGTAATCTTTGAGAAGTCATGGAGAACAGGAGAAGTCCCAGACAATTGGAGAAGGGCAAACGCTGTTCCTATCTTCAAAAAAGGGAAGAAGGTAGACCCAGGGAACTACAGGCCTGTTAGCCTGACTTCAATACCAGGAAAGATTCTCGAACAAATTATTAAACAACACATATGTCAGCATTTGGATAGGAATTCAATAATTAACAGTAGTCAACATGGGTTTGTATCAAACAAGTCGTGTCAGACTAACTTGATTTCATTTTATGACAAAATCACTGAATGGGTTGATCAAGGAAATGCAGTAGACATAGTATTTCTTGATTTCAGCAAAGCATTTGACAAAGTATCTCATGCGATCCTCATTGAAAAATTGATCAAATATGGGTTTGACAAGGCAACTATAAGGTGGGTTCAAAACTGGCTTAGTAATCGTACTCAAAGAGTGGCTTTAAATGGCTGCACATCCAAATGGAAGGAAGTGTCAAGTGGAGTACCACAAGGTTCTGTCCTGGGACCAGTTTTGTTTGATGTTTTTATAAACGATCTGGACGAGGGAGTTGAAGGGAAACTGATCAAATTTGCTGATGACACAAAGCTAGGGGGGATTGCAAACACCAGAGAAGAGAGAGAGAGGATTCAAAAATATTTAGAGAAACTCGAACAATGGGCTGCAACAAATAAAATGGTATTTAACAAAGAAAAATGCAAGGTTCTGCACCTGGGCAAGAAAAATGAAAAAAGCACATATACAATGGGAGGAATTCGGCTGAGCAGCAGCACATGTGAAAAAGACTTGGGTGTCCTGGTAGATCATCAACTGAACATGAGTCAACAGTGCGAGGCAGCTGCAAAAAAGGCAAACGCAATCCTGGGGTGTATTAGGAGAAGCATAGAGTCCAGATCACGTGAAGTTATTATCCCCCTCTACTCTACCTTGGTCAGACCTCATCTGGAGTACTGTGTCCAGTTCTGGTCACCCCAGTTTAAAAAAGACACTGACAAGCTGGAGCAGGTTCAAAGGAGAGCTACCAAGATGGTGAACGGTCTGCAAACCATGTCCTATGAGGAACGGCTTAAGGAACTAGGAATGTTTAGTCTACCAAAAAGAAGACTGAGAGGAGACATGATAGCTGTCTACAAATACCTCAAGGGTTGTCACAAGGCAGAGGGATCAGCCCTGTTCTCACTCTCTCAAGGAAGGACTAGAAACAATGGGGTGAAACTGCAGGGGAAAAGATTTAGTTTAGATGTTAGGAAAAAATTTCTAACAGTAAGAGTGATCAACCAGTGGAACAGGCTGCCACGGGAGGTGGTTGGTTCCCCTTCGATGGAGGTCTTCAAGCAGAGACTGGACAGCCATCTGTCTGAGATGGTTTAGGAGATCCTGCCTCGAGCAGGGGGTTGGACTCGATGACCCAGGAGGTCCCCTCCAACTCTACCATTCTATGATTCTATGATTCTATAAGCTGACCTTGACCTTGGCTGTACTAGTGTGCTGATCACTGCTCCTTATTCCACAATTGGTTCTGGAACAAGGGCCAGTCTAGTAAGGACCCGTGTCAATGAACTTGTAAGTCTGTAATGCAGAATTGCAATCTGCTAGGTAATGTGGTCCCGATTTGTCTAGGGACTTGCATGTTAACAGTAAAATGTTGACATTTTACTAAAAAGCAGAAACAAAAATCTACTGGACCACATGAATTTTCTTTATTTGTAGAATCTTTGCTATGCAATACGCACCTGCCATTCTTATCTTGGGCCCTCTCTGCACTGGACTTATCCTTTGCCCTTGTCTCTGCTTGAGATGCCCATGGGCAATTGGTGGGCCACCGTGTGCAACAGAATGCTGGACTAGATGGGCTGTGGCCTGATCCAGCAGGGCTCCTCTTATGTTCTTATGTTGTTATATCTCAGAATAGGGACCTGCCATCCGCATGCTGGTGTAGACTATGGCACTGAGTTATCTGCAGATTAACCCTGACTGAGCAACCCAGATGACAATCTATATATTTCCCCTGGCAAGGTAAGATCTCAGTTGTAGTAAAGAAGAATTGCCGAAGTTCTTCCACTACTAGCATTTCCGGAAAATAATGTCAGGGGGACAAGCAAAAATATCCCACGGCAATCCCCAACCACCCAACCACCCAAAGGGGGGGGGGGCTCACTGTGTACAAATTCAGCCATCCATAAATTACTAAATGGTCTCCGGCTATGATGAATTGAGCAGGAAAACACACACAGCCCCTTGCTGGCATGGTCCTCCTGGCTCAGTCTTTGTTGAAGTTAATCAATCTGACAGGTACCTTCAAACTTGCATTCAGATAATAAATCAAGTAAATCAATGCTCTCCCCGCCACAGCCACTGTTTTGCTTGAAGTCCCAGCAAAGCTATATTAAGATGGATCTTCGCTGGCCTTAAAGCATCAGTGATGAGTCTCTCTACAAAGACGCCATGAAGGCTGAGGACAGCTGATTAACACATATATAATCTTTCAAATCACTTGCTTTGGGAGTTGGGCTGATTTAGATTTTCTTTCCCTCCCTCTCTCTCTCTCTCTCTCTTTTTTTTTTACTCTTCCCTCCATCCCTAAATATGCCCCACCAGATTTTGCCCTTAATTTATAGAGGCCGGCTGGATGCTTCCTGGAGACTCTTAAGCACTTTTGGTTAGCTGCCACCAAAGTTAAAAATACAAGTAACATAACCCCTGTGTGAATTTCAAACCACAGACATTTGATTCTCTTTACTAAGGTAGTAATGTGCTACAGGGAGAGGCTGGGGAGGTGAAAGGAAGTCATAATGGGTTTTTCTTTAGGGGGGGGACCCCTCTGTATAATAGGTGAGCAATGGTGTTGTTATTAAAGAAACAAAAGCTGCTGGGGGACCCAAATCAGGGATCACATTACTGAAGCAAAATACCTTTGGCAGTTGTCTTTCCCCCTAAAGCATCCACAACTGCTCAGTGGATACACTGCCATTGGGGGGGGGGGCAAAGAGATGAGCAGGTGCAATGGAATTAAAATAGGTTGGACTTCAGCTGTTCCATGGTCAACTCTAGCTGTGACTCGAGAGAGGAATTTAGGACCTCGGAGAGTCCCCCCCCCCCCAAAAAAAGGACGTACTATATGATTTCTTATTGCCACCCACTTTTCCCCAGAATTGCCAACAAAGTGTATCATTAGCAGCGCAGGTGTTTTCATGGATCAACTGCAAAGAGAAACATGCTGCAATGGGGTGTAAAATCCTTAAGCACTACAGGGAGAATTGCTATTGGTATTCTTTGTGAGTGGCTTAAAATAATTTTTAAAACATCCTACAATGATAGGAATGATAGCAACATATTTGTTGCTCTGCTTTGTTCAGGAAAGAAAAAAAAAGCAGCAGTAAATTGTATAAACCTACCTGGATTTTCACCTGTTAATTTCCGTAGATTTATTTATTTATTTATGACATTTTTATAGTGCTTTCCATTATAAAGTAGTACCAACATTTTTCTGGCAAGCATGACTGTGAAGTAATCCAGGTCAGTGAGTAAACCACCTCAAATACCCACCCAGAGACCTTCAAGTATGGGGCAGGATAGAAATGTAAATAAATAAATAAATAAATAAATAAATAAATAAATAAATAAATAAATAAATAAATAAATAAATAAATAAATAAATAAAAAACATATTACTAACCAGAATCCTCCTTTTCTTAAAGGCAGCTTTCTCAGACCTAATCTGGGGGCTTTCTGCATTTACGCCTGTTCCAAATCTTGATCGTCTTCTGGGTCTCTTTTGTTTGTATAATGATAGGGACTAGAAGATCTCATTCCCACTACTACACTCTGCACACAATAAAGTGTATTCCAGATCAAGAGGCCCAAAATGGCAACCTGGACTGCTTTAGATCTGGAATAAACGTAGATCGAGGCAAAGGGACCCATTTTAGGGACATATTTTGTTGGAACTGATGCAGTGGCTGATCCAGAACAAATTGGGACTATCCTCTGCCTGTTCCAAATGCACAGATCGAGACCTGGACAGGTAAGTGCAGAAAGGCCCTTAATCAGAGGCCCTTTCTGTACTGGTTCTTGTTCTGGTTTATATCTCACACCAAGGACGTGTCAAGCTTACGCTGGTGCAGACTAAGACAGACCCTGCTCAAGACCTGCTGTAGTCTGCACTAACATGTGGATGGCAGGTCCCTTTTTCAAGATATAGGGTGCATTCCCATACAAGATTAAATGTGAATCCAGTTTGTTTTCGGGATTGTCCAATCCCATTTAATTTTTTATTCCTGGACCTTATGAGGACTATCTTGGTAAAATTCGCAGAAAAAGTCCTCAGAGAAACTGTTCTCGGTCCCATTTTGGAGCTCAGCCTACTCCCCCCCCCCCCGGGAATGCTACCTGACTATCTGGGGAGGAGATCAGCTTTTTGGACTGCTCCCCCATATGTCTCTGGCCAATGCCTGCTGTGGATGGGTGGGATTTTAGCCCTGGGAATATCTGCCCCCTCCCCTTGTCATGCCTTCTTTGAACACACTGTAGTTACGAGAGATACATTTAGCAACTGCAGAAGAGACTACACTTTTAAAAAGCAGGAGCCTCCATTTACAAGAGATACATTTGTGGCAATGATTGCAGGGGGAAGGGAAACTGAAAGAGAGACTGATTGCTTTGTTATTGCCCTGTGTCTGTTCTTTCACTCAGCTGATTCTGAGCGGAGCAGGCTTACAGGGGTTGGACAAGGGGCGAATATGGTAAGGTACCGTTTCTCCATGCTGGGAATTTGTGTGGTTTGAGCGGGAACTGCAGTATTCAAATGAGCTCATGTTATCCTTAAGCAAATGGGGACACCCAGACTGCAGACTCAGTTCTGAATCTGGATTAAAAAAGTTCAATCCAGATTTTAAAAGTCAGGTGGGAATGCTGCCATAATCTGGAATAAGGCCTAATGCAGAAAGGGTCAGAATTAACAGGGAAAACGAGCTAGGGACAAGACGCTACAGAGAAGGCAACAGGAGCAATGCTTATTCCTCTGCGTTTCAAGCTGCTTATCTCTAACTCTTCCAAAGCAGAGAACATTTTGCCCCTAAATTTTCAAGGAATTCTATCTGGGTCATTTTCACCCCCAGACACACTCATTTTATCATTTTAATTGTAAATTATCTGGTGAGTTTTCATTCAAGGTGGCACATAAGGAGAACAGTTTGCATTTTTATGCCAGAGCATGCATGTCTAAATATATTTTATTCTGATCAGCTTGAATATGTTTTCTTTTACTTTTGATGACATGGAATGCAACATTTCAATTACATTCTCTGATAAGTAAATCTGTATGAGAATCCATAGAAATCTAATTGCTCAATCATCTTTTTTGGTAATTGATGCACTCTCTAGAAATATTATATTATGAATTTTATTATACAATGCATAATTGCTTCATTGTTGTCGTGGCTTCTACTTCAAATACTCTCAAAGAATGCAATTTCTCCTAAACAAAGCAGAATATTTGTAACATTCATTATTCGTGCAAATTTGAACATTTGTACACAAATCAAAAGTTATGATATCTGTATCCTAACATTCATATGAATACACATGTTTCTGGAGATTTGTACCAATAGTTCAGACATTCATTAGATTGGGTGTGTGGAAAAAATGGAGTGCCAGTCACAGCCGCAGTGGATCCAGATTGCATTCTACATGGATTGACCACAGATTAAAAGTGGACTCAGGTCGGATTAGACATTTTCAGAGCACGGATATGTTATGGATACGTATCGGATACGTATTCATTTGTATTTGTTTGTACTAAATATTCATACGAATATGTACAAATAGACTTGTATCGAATAGAATTTTACCACATCTGAATGTGATCTATTTGTACAAATATGGATTTTCAAACATTTGATTTGTTACTAATCGAAAGTTAAAAATGCATTCGTGCACACCCATAGAAACCATTGGTTAGGGCAGCAGTTCTCAACCTGTGTGTCACAACCCCTTGGGGGCATCGAACTACCCTTTCAGAGGGGTTGCGATGAGTCTCCCGCTGCCCTTCCCTCCCCCCTCCCAGTTGCCCTGACCCTGTGGTTGGGGGTCTCACAACATGAGGAACTGCATTAAGGGGTCGCGGCATTAGGAAGGTTGAGAACCGCTGGGTTAGGGAAAGCCATGTGAGATGCACTACCTGGGCGCTCGCCACATTGGTTCCATCGGTGACTTCCACTGTCATGTTGTACACTGACCTCTGCTCAGCATCTAGGGGCTTTGCGATGACAATGGTCCCCACGCCTTTGTCTGCGTCGAAAGAGCTCTCGAAATTCCCCCCTAATTGTTTTTACAACAAAAAGTACAGTTAAATCTGTGTCAAGTTTCTCATTAATAAAACAATCTACTATACAGATGATGGTATGGTAATTTACACAGAAGCCCAGCTTGTAGCATGCACTGCACATGGAGCAATCTTTGTTCAAAGCTAATTTCTACTCTGAAACATTATTTGTGTACTGTAAAACAGATGCCATAAAAGAAAGGGGGGGGGGGAAGAGGAAACAACAACATATACCACAGACAAAAGATTCTGCAATGAATCCAAATGAAGCGTAATTGATTTCTTAAAAAGGTTTTACAAGGCTATTAACCTACAAAGACGTATGCCCTCATTGGTTCAAACAACCACCTCCTCCCTCCATTTGGAATTCACTCAGCAGCAAGATTCAAGTATATATTTTTGTGTGTCATTTATGAGGAGTTTAAAGGGCACCCTCAGGATCAACTGTATATTTTAGGGTGCGATCACACGTGGCAAAACGGTCCCTCCAGAGCGCATTTGAGGCTCTAGGAACAAATGGACACTATAAAAAAACCTCTGACCATGTCTCAAAACCTCTGTTTGTGCATTCTTTTTGCAGATATAAAAATATCACTTTCAAGGCAATATGAGGAATTTGGGGGGAATGGGAAGGAGGGGAAGGTAAGCCACTTGTTTTTCTGAACTGTGTGATGAAGGGGTTTTCCCCCTTCATGCCCAGATGGGGAAACCTCTGAGTGACTGCATCCCTGAGAAGCTAAGTGCCTAGTCTGATTGCTACCTTGCTCATCTCAAAAGAATAAGAGGCTCTGTCAGTCATGAGATGCTGCTTTGTAACAGTTCAGGCTATTTGTCCGGTTGGCTTAGTGGTCTGGAACAAGGCCTTCACATGACCTGCTACCCAGGCCTTTCAGTGGAGATGCCAGAGGCTGAATGTGAAAGCTTCTTCATGCAAAGCATGTGGTGGACTAATGGTCTAAGTGCTGACCTCCGTTTCCTTCAAAGTCCTCAAGAAGTGTTAAAGTAGCAGAGGGGAGGCTTAAAAACAAAGCTGGAAGCATCTCTGCCCACTTCCTGGGTAGACCCTCCCTCTTCCACTGTACACCAGAGGGGGAATGAAACTGTATCATGCAATCCGCTTTTGTTGGAACAAAGAATGGTATATAATTAATAGATAGATAGACAGACAGACAGACGGATAGATATCAAAGCCGCTTTCCAGCACCTGTTCACATTCAGTAAAAGAACTAAGCTATGCTTTTGCAAATTAAGAGGCAGCCTGAACAGATAGAGAATGCCATGCTTGCTGGGTTCCCTGAAAGCACAAACCTTTGGAATCCACACTGACGGTGGCTACGATGGCTAGACTTTAATGCCCTTGAACTTAACCAAAGGACCCCATCCAAAGAGGTTTTTTTGCCCAGAAAGACCCACACTCAGAATTAGTGGGTCTAGAACAGCCATGCCTGGCTCATTACAAACATGGGAAGGCATGGATGGGATCAGTTTCACCTCCGTAACAGTGCTGGTCCAGACAAGGCCACAATTTGGTCTTGAGGATCAGGTGAACTTTGCAGCTGCGCTCCCCCACACCTCTGAGGTAGCTAGGGACAAACATTTTAGCCTTAGGACCTCTGAGGGATGCATTTTGGCAGCACACTATAGAACTGGGGAAATCTGAGCCAAACGTTTACCTGGATTGAGGTGACTTTGGCCCATAAAAGGTGAAGAAGAAGAGTTGGCTTTTCTACCCGGCTTTTCTCACCCTTTAAGGTGACTCAAAGCGGCTGACAAAGCTTTCTATTCTTCTCCCCACAACAGAGCCCCTATGAGGTTGTTGGGGCTGTGAGAGCTCAGAAGAGAGCTGTGACTAGCCCAAGGTCACCTAGCTGGCTTCATGGAGGAGTGCAGAATCAAACCACAAGACTAAAGTGGCTCCTAGACGTGTTGTTGTTATGAAAAATAGAAAGCATGCCTGCTGAATGTAGCTACCATGGCCTCACTAGCAGAAGCTGGGTGCCAAGGGCAACAGGCCTAAGGTTGTAGTAGGTAAGGTATCACCTTGCTTACACAAATATCAACCATTTTATTGCCACCACAGAGGGTTGTGATTTGCAAGATGGCACATGCGCAAAAAGCATCTTCTTGTGTAGAAGTCAGTGGCCTTGCACGACAATCCCTTTAATATGCAAAGTAAGTGCTGAACAAAAGGTTTTCTGAAGGAGCTTTCTCTCATACAGACTTGCCTGGGTATTGAGCAGGGATGTGCACAAATTTTTTTGGCATTCTATTCAAAACAAATTGAATGTTCAAAAATCTGTATTCGTACAAACAGATTGCATTCAAATGTGGTAAAATTCTATTTGATATGAATCTATTCGTGTGTATTTGTATGAACATTTGATACGTACGGTATCTGATATGAACAGATGCGTATCTGATACGTTTCCCCAGCTTAACAAATGTCCAGACTATTTGTATGAGTGTCCGGAAACATTCGTATTCATTCGAATGTTAGCATAAGAATATCGTAACATTCAGGTTTGGATGTCTGAATTTGGCCCAATTTGGCCAGATTCTGAATGCTACAAATATTCATGAACATCCCTAGTATTGAGATCTCAAGGAGAGGGCTTTCTTGTGTGTTTCCCTCTCTCAGACCTGCAAGGGACTTGGGCATGCACGAGGGCCTTTTTTGTGGCTCTACCCAGACTCTGGAATAGTCTCCTGGGGGCGGGTGGGTGGTGTTCCACTGACCTCCCTTAATCCGGATCTAAGATGATCCAGATCTAAGGAATGGGTCCTTCAACTAATCCAGATCTAGTAGATCTGGATTAAGGGAGGCACATGATGCGCCCCCACAGGAGGTGCAGCACCCAACAGCAATGGGTGCAAGCCTGCCCACAGTGGAAACGCTGGAGCATCCATGTGATGAATCTGAATTGACCCATGTGGGGCCCACCCATCACCACAGGTTTTTGGGGGGACAGGGGGTACAATCTCTGTACCCGCTCCAGAGATTCTTTGAAGATTCTCCGGAGTGATCTGCTGCAAACTTTGAAGATTCTCTGACGTCTTTGACAAAGCTCCTTAAGATTGGCATTGCTCTCATGTGGGGTCCTCTTCGGAGCCTGTGCTATTATACAGAGCCAGCTTTGGAGGTGGCTTTGGAGACTGTGCACAAGCTTCAGAGCTTTGGGTTTTGGGACACACATCCCAATGGGTGCACCCCCCGGAGTCCTCCCCTAGACCCCATTGTCTGATCACAGTGGAAACATGCTCTGTATAATCTGGATATGATGCCTGAAGACCCCATTGAAGACCCCTTTAATGGGGTCTACAGGCATTTTAAAGATGTTTTAAGATTATTTTCATTCTTCATTATCACTGTTCTTGTTGTGACCTGCCCTGTGACCTCTTGGTGGACAGCAGGATATAAATTCTTAAATAAAAATGGATGTCCTTGAGCTAAGCCTGACTGCTGTTGACAGAGATACAAAGGTCTCTGTCAAATATTGCCTTCTGCCAGGGACCTTCTAGATACAAAACAGATGCCCTGTGGAGATGTGTCAAACTGGTTTGGTCATTTTGTAGTCTGCAGTGAGGTGGGGTGTTTGCATGGTTTGCATGTGAACCAAATCATCCTGTTCAAAAATCCCAGTTCAAATCATACCTGAACCAGGGAAAAGGCTAATAAACCAAGTAAATCAAAGAAAACCAAGATGAAGTGCATGCATACCTAACCACTCAGTTCTTAAAACAAACAAACAAACAAACAAACAAAAACCAGTTTGAAGTGAACTTGAATCAAGGTTACTTTGGTTTGATTCGAACCGGACCACTACATTTCAGTTCATGCACACCTCTAACACTCTGCTATTGTAATTACCCTTCATTTCATGCAAGCAGGTTTGCATACTATTTGTATTGTACTGTCTAGCTGTATGAATCTAGCTACTATTTGCAGTCAGAAAAACAGAGAAAATTCTTTAAGGGAAGAGGAAGATTTGTCCAGCATGCTCTTAGAGATCTGGCAGAACAATTTTTTTTCCTTTCCCCCTGCTCCTAAGGGTTTGGTACAACGTAATCAAGACACACACAAAACATATAGTGGAAGAAAACTGCAAAGAGGTCTACATATTTGCACTCAGGAAGGTGCAAGAAAAACATGAATCTCAGGACCGATGTTAAAAAAAAAAGAAGAGGTGTGCCTAGGGTGGAATGAGACATTTTGGCTCAGCAGTAATGTAAACCTTTCCCTTCTCAAACACAAATCACCAGTTACAATGCTAAGCGTTTTGCTAGTCTTACATACTGAGTAGCCTGCTAGGGTACAAATTGTAAGCTTTTCTGACAGGAAATTATTCATCATTATTAAATATATTTCTGTTTCAATGATCAGGAATCTGGATATCTTTCTACATTTTTAAAACAAATTTCCTGCTGCTGCCGTTTCAATTGCTCCGTGCCCTTCAGCTAAACATTTCTACTGGCTGGTGACTCTCCCCAATTACCTTTTTATTAAACGTACCGATTTGGTGGGAGATGGGGAAAACCCTTTCCCCCTGCAATGAAAGAGCCATAAATAAACCGGGACTAACTAAATTGCTCATTATGTTCTGGAGCACAAGTGAACAAAAAAGAACCATGCTTCTCTGCTTTTCCCCTTTGCCTCCCAATGAAATAAATCCATGGTAATTGCCGTTTAGAAAGAGCTACCGTCAGAAGGAAAGCACAAGAGAGGGACAGAGGTTGGCTGGGTGTTTTTCTTCTATATTTTAAACAGGAGAAATGAAGTATAATGTAGACGAGGGCTGTCCAGTTACAGGGTGTCTTCAATTCCCATGGGGAACAGCAAGAAACGTGTGTGTGTGAATATCGACAGAGTTCGCCTAGCGTCTCTGACCGAGTCCACAGCGGGGGAATTTCAGTCCATTGATTAATTTCGCCTCCCTCCAGCGATTCTATTGAACATTTCTGTGCTATGGAAAAACCTTTACTGAATTTCTGAGAACCCTTTGTAGGGGGAAGGGGTCAGAACCGGAAGGTTTCCCCTTTATCCTTCCCCTACAATTTTTGCTGATTGTTCATCAGTATTAAAAACTCTGAAGAGATAATTGCATGTTTAACATAACAGAGAGCGAAGGAACCTAGAATTTACACATTTCTGGCATGCTTATCACCTGAGCTATGATGCTGAGGAATTTTAAAATAAGAAGAAGGTAAGACCGAGTTTAGCGTGATTTAGGGTTTAGGGACTTCTGACAATTGTATCTTTTCCACTGCACAATTGTCACTTTGTTTTGCACTAGCAAACGCATGAGTTTTTTAAAAACTTATTTCTTTATTATGTTAACCAGAATGAATTGGTTATTTCTTATTACAGACCTTGGGGCCCGTTCGCATGCTAAAAATAATCCGAAAGGATTCTGTGTCTGCCTCGGGAGCATCCACATACAAAGCCCTAATACGTGGTACATGGGAGCCATTACGTGTTAACCCCCCCCACACTTCACAAGTGTTTTGCATGTGAAATAAGGGGCTAAAACGTATTGTCCTGGTACCATGTGGACGCTCCCGAAGGGGATGAATGGGAAAATAACCTTGCTTCCTTGCTCGCTTGCTCTGCCGGTACCGTTACCTCCATTTACACTGCTGGGAAGGTAACAAGTTTACGCTGAAGGAGATAAACTGTCAAGCAAATGAAGAACAGCCACTTTCATATTGACCTGCCCATGCCTTAAGATTTGGAGGGGAGGCTCTCCTGGTTGTCCCACCACCCTCAGCAGCAAAAGGGGTGCTTCCCAAGATCCTGGCGGCCAATCGAGGTTATGCTAAAGAGTAGGGAAGGAGGGAGAAGAGACTAAGGCCAGATTGTTTTCGGCCTTCAGTCCTCTGCAATGAGCTGAAAATATTGGTAAGGCACTCAGAGGCTCTATTCATGCCTTGGCATCACAGGGCATGTGCTGCACATGTTATTGTTTTATACTGTTTTATATATATGGCTTTATTTTAAATATTTTTGTCTTTTAAACATGCTGTTACCCACCCTGAGACCCTAGGGTATAGGGCGGGATATAAATGTAAACAAACAAACAAATGTTGAGGTGGAGAAACTTTCTCTTGGCCCTAGGACAGGGTATGTGGCTGCCAAATAGCCCACACCTCCCTCTTCTCTGTCAGCTTCAGTGCCAAGGGGGCTCCTCCTGCTACAAAAGACCTCCAAAGTGGGCCTTTGCTGACGTACTTGCTGCCTTCAGATCCGAGCTGCCTGCCACCTAGCTAGGACAAAACTAGGACAAGGCATTGCTGATCCAGAACACTCTCTCGTGACTTTTAATGAAAACAAACCAAACAAGCAGAAGAAAGAATGATGGAACGCTGTGTCCTAAGTAGATCATATCTGGGGATCACTATGGGGGATTTCTAAGTGGTACTAACCCCTAATTCAGTGCCGAGTGCTGGCACTCAGCTACAAAACCATTCCAGTTCATGTGAGCTGCTTGGAAGGGGGGGGGGAGACCCTCCCCCAGTATCTACATTTTAACTGTCTACAGTTCTTACATAAATGTGCATTTGCCTGGAAAACATTGGAGAGATGCACAGGAAAAAGTGCATCACTGCTGCATCATTACGGTGCTAAAATGTCAGGTTGTGCCAATCTACATTTAGGTGGCTTCCATTAAAACTAATGGAGGTGGAGTTCCTTCTTTCCCTGTCATTGTAATGGAACCTCCCTTTTCTTGCCCTTGTTTCCTTGCAAAGACAAATTATGGTCTTCCTTTTTTACTACCAGCACTACGAATCTTGCCTCTGCTGCATTGCTAAGCACACCAATAGTGGCTCCCCCCCACACTGTTTATTCTAAGGCCCCGACCTGGATCCCTTTTCCTGCATTAAAAATCCAGTTTTCTACCTGCAGACAGAAGACTACTCTCCTACATCAGAAATCCTTCACCTTATTTTGCTATACGCACAAATGGAAATCGCCCATTTTAGATACAGTCTCCATCCGTCCTTCACCCTTCTCCTCTCCCATTGCACCTGTGGCCAACCACAATAATGTGACAATTTGCTTCATTTTTAAAACTCAAACTGTTAATGACAATACACGTTAAGTACTTAGCAGCGTGTAATATCCTATGACAAGTGGGCAGCAGATGTAAAGTTTACATTATAATGTATTCTAGAAATATCTTCAAAAACGCATACAAACGCACACAAATGCAACAAAACAAAACAAAAGACAGGGCAAAGGTGCAGAAGGAATGCCAGTCTGACTAAGGAAATGTAGGGGCAATCTTTGAGTAACGCTGCCCTATTTAAGATTGCATCTGTGCACTTATTTATTTATTAAAACATCTGTTTGTTGCTTTTCATTAAGAAAAGTCTCAAAGCGGTTTAGAGGAGAGATTAATAACAAGGGTAAAACCACACACACAAAATTCAGCAATTAAAAACACATTAAAACTGGGTGGATTAGGGAAAAAAATAAACATTTATGCATGGAATGCCTGGGTGAAGGGATGGGTTTTTAATAGGCCCCTAAAAGCTGTAAATGTATGTCCCTTGCTGCACTTCCCTTTTGATCTGGATCAAGGAGTCTGTGATCTGGATTCTGGGTATCCTCATCCTCACGTGAATGCAAATCAAGGATGCCCTGAACCCTGTTAGTCCAGCTCCGTTTGCATATGATGGACCCAGATCCAGATTAAGAGGCCGTTCATCTGGATCTATTGTAGACTTGTTTTATTGGGTCTCCAAGTGAACTAAAAGCCTTGCTTAGTGCAGACAATGCTCATCTGATCCACTCCTCCACAAGCTCCAGATCAGTGGGCCCGGTTACTACATATCCACTGATCTGGATCTAATGCGAGTAAGCACAGAAAAGGCCCAGGGGATTCCATAGAGAATATGCTAGTACAAAGATGGCCCCATTATGGGTCATGATATCAACTGCTTCACATCTATTTGACATCCTAATGTCAGGCTGTGTTCCCACTGGACAATTTAGTCCAGATTTTAATGCAGGATTTTAAATCAGCAGTGAGCTGTGATCTTTTTTGTGTGTCCCCACTGGTAGCTTATTATGCGGACTTGCAGGGGAGAAACCCCCTACCCTCTCTTGTTTCCATCATACCCTGACTTCACTGGGGTGGGCGATCCAAATCCCACACCCTATATAAGCCTGCCCTTGATTCGGATCAAGGCAGCAATTTCCCCCACACCGTAGCACAGCACTAGAAGATTAAAATCAGTTCCCCTTTGTTTCGTGCTGGATTGGTACATCAAAGCAGCAAAATGGCAGGGGCGGGGGGAAACCAGGTGGGGAAGGAAGGGAATAGAGATTGCGATGGGAAAGGGAAGGAGGAGGGCCGAAGTAGGCAGGCATTTACCAGCCACCAGCTTTGTGCTGCATCGGCTCAGCAGACTAGCAGGAAATGGCAGGCATCGAGGGCAAGGTCTTTTCGATCCCTGTCTCTTTATATAAAATCAGATTCGCCCCATTATGGTCTGATATCTTGTTACATTGTAATGTCTGATCTCTTGTTACATTTTAAGCTGCTTCAGGCTCTGCTCACTCTTGTCTTAGCACATAATGGCAAGGGACAAAATGGAAGGAAATAACAGCTTATTATTGGATCAGGGAGATCTGAAGAAAATGCCCCTAAAGCATGATTCCCTCCCTCCAAAACTACTGCTTGCTGTTCCCATTGCTAAATAGTGAGGATTATGTCTATGTCTATGGAGACCCTTTTGAGTCAAATATAGATAATCCACATGTCAGAACCTTTAATTTTCAGAAGCTGTGAATTCCTTTGAACCTTCAGGAATGCTCAGCTCTGAAAATGATTTCAAAGTTCTTTAAATCTTGAATGGGAATGCAGCCTCAGAGGGAAATGCCCAAATGTAGCTTTAACTGGCATGCTGGCACCCAAGGGTGAGGTGAGGCTAAACTCCGATTGACTGGCCCTTTTTGCAAAGGGCTTTATTCTGGATTCTTCTGATATCAATGTAGTCTGCACCAGCATGTGGATGGCATGCTCCTATATTCTGAGATATAATTCAGAGCAAGGACCAGTGCAGAAAGGGCCACTGTTAGCCCTTGCTTTCCATAAACCGGGCCAAACTGGGCTATCACCTGAAGCAGACATAAGCCCCATTTGCCACAGCTTAGGCAAACTCAAAAGCTATGAATAATATGAATCCAGAGAGTGAGCAATTAATAAAATATAACTGAAACTCAGGTACTCATATCGTGCCACTGGAATATTTCGTATAAATTAGATACAGTGGAATGGGGCAGCGTTCTTTTTGGATGAATTTGTGATGAAACAATACCAAAAAACGTAAGGATCTCCTAAGAAATTGTCAGTCATTAAAGTGTGGAATCCTTTGTTGAATAAATTGACTTTGGCTGGATCCAGACACTGGCAAAATATTGAGCAAACAGGTGATTTTTCAGAGAAAAGCCCTTCTGAAATAACTGCCCACTGAACAGACACTGCAGGGCTGGTGCTCTCTGTGTGCAATATAGTGGCATGCACAAAATACCTGGAAGTGTGCAGTCAGCACCACTGAGCATGCGCAGCTCCATCCACAAGGTAAGTATCTGCGCTGTTTTGGGAAAACCCGTAACCAGAGTCGGGTTTTCCTGTAAAGTATTATAATGGGATTTAGTGGGGATATAGTGAGGCTATGATGGGACTGCCACAGGTACATGTGGCAATCCCACCATAGTGCAGATATAATTGTGCTACATATCTCCCCATCTGGACAGTGACTATATTTAAGCAATTCCTTGACCACACAATGACAGTACTCAATTATAAGCAAGCATATTCTTGGAAATATTAAGTTATGTAAAGCTGTGCAATTTGTAATTTTTAAAAGCATCTGTCTGTTACTATAAAAGACACACAGCAGAGCCTTTTCTGTGGTGGTCCCCAGACTCTGCAGCAATCTCCCTCCTGAGGTTTGCCAGGCACCTACATTAAAGGTGTGTACCCATATCTGCTGATCCAGTTACCACTGTTTCACTTATCTGTGGCCAACCAGATCAGCCTCCTACCCACCCCCAAGGGTGCTGTTACATCTCCCATGGGCTTCCCGTAGGCCTAGTACAGTTGGTAACCATGAAATCTTGTGGGATTTCCTTGAAATCATGGGAAATCCTGTGTGATTTCTTAGGAATCCTGGGAAATCCCACTAGATTTCCTAGTGTTACTGTTTTAATATATATACTGTTGTTTTAATATTTGTCTGATTTTAAGTGTTACCCACCCTGAGATCTTTGGGTATAGGGTGGGATAAAAATACAATGAATGAATGAATAATATCCACAGTTTCCTGTAACTGCAGTAGGAACCTGTTCTTGTCCCCTGCAGATATGGGGGCATGCCGGTATATGGTTTTCAGTGCCTGGTTAAAACATTATTCTTTGCCCAGGACTTTGATGTTTAGCTCTGTCAGGAGGGTTATATTTTAAATATATTTAAATGTTTTACATATTTTATTTTTTTACTTTTGTGACCTGCCCTTGGACCTCTTGGTGAAGGGCAGGGTACAAATTCTTAAATAAAATAAAATAAATCATAAATATATTTACCTGAATAATTTAATAAAAATCTTTTTTTTAGAAAAAGGCTGTGTCAGCTCTGGACCTTCAGCCACCTCTGCTTTCACATATATAAACCAAATGTTCTAGTACTTAGTTCCAGTTCCTGCTTCATTCTAGTCAAATTTTGCTTGACGCCTCACGCCTGTCATCTCTCTTCCCCCAGGTCCTCCATAGTCGCTATCAGGATATTGAACTGCGATCCGGATGCTCATCTGATTTAATGCCAAAAGCCCACATCCATCCCCTGAGCCTTTCCACACATGTCTTGGCCACTTATCTCATTTCCGCAGTTATATACATACTTAGGAGTCTTTAATTGTAAGCAAAAGCGTAATTGTTCTTGACATTTAATTAAAGTTATGGAGATACCAAGGTATTAAACCATTTTATATTGGATTATATGCTTTTCATTATTTGTTTGATGTCATCCTTCCTTTACTTTCCACGGAGCGGGGTGAGAGAGATAGGACATATCTCAATCAAGTTGTGAAGGAGGAAAAAATAACTTATTTTAAGACAAGATCTGTAGTCTTCCACACACACACACCCAAAAAATGTAGCGTAATGAAATAAAAGATAGCCTTGGGACACTCCGTGCTTTCTCAAAAGGAATGTTTTACACTGATAAATGCAAGGGGGCAAAAAGTACCAGCTGTTAATTTGTTCTGCTTTGTAGCCATCTTAATGAGCAATCAGAAAATATAACACTATCAGTCCTCAGTTCTTAAGAAAACTTGGCTCTTAAAAGTTAGAAGGGATTAAAAGAAAAGATTGCGGCGGCTGATGCCTTTAAAATGCCCCTTGGTTTGCTCATAACTATAGTGCCGTTTCTTCTAAAACCAATATTTGTTCAAAAGCTTTTGTGAGCGGGGCTGCTGCTCCCCCTTTGCAAAATCCCCAAACTTTGCTTAACCGATTTTTCTTTGACGCATCAAAGGATCTTGGGGGCAATTTCAATGATTAATTAAATCTTTGCCCCTGCTTTCATGGTTTTGCTTTTTCTCGTTTCAAAATACTATCTGTACAGCCTCGAATATAGGGTTTTTTTTAATCTTTTAGTCATACCTTCCTTTTAAAAAGAAAACCATATTCTGAAAACGCTGATATCCATAACTGTCTTTCTTAGGATCTGTTGCTGATTTTCTTTTTACTCATATTCATATAGTTAACTAGGGTATAAGCAACTACAGAAATGACTCTTTATGATCCCAGCATTATAAGTAAATTTATCAAAACCTGGAGAAAACAACAGCTGCTAGCAAACATGTTGATTCAATGTTGAGAAATAACAAATTCTAAATAAATTCAAGAGCAAGAAATGCCTCTGCATACCTTCTAAAGAACACATACGCATACACTCTCACACACATCTGGAGGGGAGGCCCTCCTGGTTGTCCTTCTCAGGGGCCTTCTCAGTGGTGGCCCCTGGGCTATGGAATAATCTCCCCCTTGAGGTGTGTCAGGCTCCCTCACTGTATATGTTCAGGAAGGCAGTGAAGATGTACCTTTTTGCCCTGGCCAACTAAATGGGGACACCTTTCCCTTCCCACCTGTAGCCACTGGCACAATGTATTCTGGCGTATAAGACTACTTTTTAACCCAGGAAAACCTTCCCAAAAGTCAGGTGTCATCTTATATGCCAGGTGTCATCTTCTTATACGGCGAGTATATCCCAAACTCTATATTTTAACTAGAAAAGTTGGGGGTCGTCTTATATGCTAGAATATATGTGTAGTTATTTGCAGATACTGTAGTTTTAATATAGACTGTTTAATGTTTTAATGTATTAAATGCTGTTGCCTGCCATGAGACCTTCGAGTATAGGGTGCGATAGAAGTATAAACAAACAAACAAACATTTCCCCACAGAACAGATAAACTAAAAATAAACAAAAACAGCCAGTTCCTGCTATGCAGTTCCTGCTGCATAGGAACAGAACAGGAGCATTGGAGGAACCATTGAATGGCCAATCATGTGCCATTTCCCCATGTTCTACTGCATTTTACTTAGATCCTTTGAATGGGCAGTCAATGTGTGCCAATGGAGAGAGAGAGAGAGATGAGAGAAAATGACACATTAGCTCTCTTTGCCCTCTTTCCTCAGTGCTGCTTTTCATAACTGCCTCCCAGCAAAGAAAGACATCAGATGTAAGCACCAGAATGCTTCCCTCTTGCCCACAAAACAGGGATTCCCATGGTCAGGATCAGTGAGCCTGGCTATTCCAGACCCACAGATCTGAACTAAAAGCAGGCAAGCAGAGAAAGGGCCATAACTCTGGAAGCAGTTCAGAGAAAAATGGTATCCTTAGGTCAACAGGCTTTCACCAGACCCCATGTGAATTAGACCTCGCAGAGAACTAGGGGCTTTTCACATTTAACTACTGTGAGGCCGGCATTCATATTGTCGTGTCTCAAGCCAGCAGCATTCAGCAAGCAAACACATACATGTGCGCCAGGTGAACAGCAGCAAACAGCTGGATCAGGTTCTTGGAGGAGAAAGCATTAATACTTGGTCAGGAATGCCGAGATCAGATTTTTCCAGAGGGTCTTCATTACCATAAATGGGTCAAAGGTTCAGGAACACAGAAAGTACTACAGCTGAGGTTGCAAGAAAAGATCATGGGCATGCTTAAGTAGGGCTGGGTGAGCCTTGCCCCCTCTGGTGCAGTTGTTTGGCATGCAAACGTGCTGAGAGTCTCAGCTGTTTTCGTTGTTGCCTGAGAGCGCTCTGCAAAGTGCATTGGCCAGCGTCTGAGTCCGCGCTGTCCCCATACAGGATCATTGCGCACGTTTGACCCTTGAGGTGTCCTTGCTTTGGCTGGCAGGGAAGCTTGCCTCAGCTTGGCTGGCATGGCTGACAACCTCCTCACCCTCGGAGGAGGAGGTGCTGATGGCACGAGGCATAACACATATTGTGAGTACTGACCATGTCCCAGACTTTGCCTAGACAAAAGCTCCCGTGTGGGAGCATCTGCCTTGCGGCAGCAACCACAATACATGCTGAGCTATTGTTATGGTGATCGGGTGATGCGGCACATGACTGCACACCCACAGTTCCCACCCGCAGGCAGCCTTTGCATGGAAGTAACGCAAATGCTGATTGTGGGATCGTACGCAGAGCACTTTAGGCACTCCTAGTGAAGCTGCGGAACAGGCCTTACTGCTCCACAGCTTCTGAAGATTAGGAATGGCTGTGCATGCTGGGAGCCACCTCAGGACAAAAGTGCCACCCTGGTGTGCAAATACACCTCTGTCAGAGTACGTGAAGGCTGTCCTGGAGGGCCAAGTGCAAAAAGCCCCCCTAAAGTACAGTATATAAGGCAGAAGCAGTGAAAGGTGTTTTGCGCTTTTCTCAAAAATGGGTATGGTTGCATCCACACACTCCTTATTTATTCCGTTATATTTGGATATTCTGCAGGGAGGCATGCTTTATTCTGGGACATCCAAATATAGCAGAATAAGTAAGCGATGTCTGGATGCAGTTTCAGGCATGCAAATCTGACAATGCCTGCCTGCTTGCCTGCAGCTGTGTAGCTCTAGTCCAGAAAGCTTAATAGAGCTGTGCGAACTTCTGAAGCAGAGCTCTGAGTCAGCTATCTAACGATAGCAAACTATGAAATGAAAGACTGAGCGCAGTACCTTTAGCGATGCTATCAGAGTTCAAGTGCAGAGTAAGTACTACTGGAGTACTAGTGTCTCGTCTTGTCTCTGTCCTTTTTTGTTTGTTTTGCACGTTAAACTATAAACCATTCTGTCCAGACATGCTTTGAATGGGCTTAATGGAATTTTAAAGCAATAAATAAATCATAAAAGAGTAATCTGTCATCCCATGGCTTTTAAGATACAACTGGTAAGTTTTATGGCTCAGATACTTTTCTCTCCGCTAATCCTGAAAAGAATGGGAGCAATACAAATAAAATCGTTCATTTGCTGTTCACCACTCTTAACCCCCTTGCCCCAAATTCAACTGGTCTACCGTACGAAGCAATAAGAAGAAACTCACTTACACCGTGTCTCTGATTCAGCATGTGATAGAAAGAAGGCAACAAGCAAGATCAGTGCGATCTAGGGATGTGCATGGATATTCGTAACATCTGTTATTCGTACGAATTCAGACGAATTTGGACATTTGTATACGAACTGAATGTTACAACATTCGTACACTGACACTCGCATGAATGTGAATTTTTTGGAACACTCATATGAAGCTTTGGAACATTCGTGAAACAGGGAGGTGGGAAAGCGGCTGTACCAGTCGCATCTGCAACAGATCCAGAGTGAATTCAACATGGGGTATTTTTCCACTGTCACTAGAAGTACCCATTAAGTACCCATTAATGGGTACAAAAATGCCAAATCAATTTTTTTGGATGTTCGTTTCAATTGCAAATTGAACATGATTTTTACACTCGTGTTCATCCTTAGATCTAGCTAATATGGGTCTACCTAATACAGATTATCAGAGGTAGGTACAGAATGGGCCTGAATTTCCTCCTTACAATTATCAGCAGGGACCACAAAAGGAAAGATTCTGTCCAGGAACAATTTTTCTTTTCTATTCTATTTGAGCATGTGCACACCCTGATCTTAGCAACTGTGGTTTCAACCTGGTACAGTAGCTGACCGTTTATTAAAAACAGAGCCACAAAAGGGGAGTCCCCATGATCAGGATACTCTGAGGCGAATCTGAGTTCACCTTGGAGGGTCCCCATGAAGAGCCTCTAATCCGGGGCTAACATGGGACAAAAGGCACAAATCCGCATCAACCCTCCCCCCACCTTGAAACTGTTCTCACTGCGAATTAGCAGCCAAGCATGTATTATTCTGAGGCATGGGGATGCTCTGATTCGCAGCATTTGCATTTGCATTGCTCAGAATAATTCACCCTTGGCAGGCAGAGCCAGTTGGACAAGAATGATCCGCCTCCTATCACCTCCCCCACCTAAGAGAGAGCAGGCAGCTGGGAGCACAGAGCGAGCCCCACTGCAGTCTCTGTCTTACTCCATCTGCAGAAGCCAGCAGGCTGAGCTGAGCACCATGGCACGGTCTCCAGGGCGAGGAGGGTTTGCTCCATTGCCAGTGCTGCTCTCAGCGCTGCTGCTGGGCACGTCTGTTGCAGCCAGGGTGGCTGGCGAGGGTGCGGTGCGCTTGGCCTCCTCTCCTCCTCCTGCTTCTCTGTGCAATATCTGGCTTTCATGGGGACAGGAGGATTTGCACTGAACCTGTGCTGTCCCCAGTCACATGGGGACCTCTTAATTCACGCTAGAATGCACATTGGGACTGCCCCGATTCACCTCCGCAGTAAACAGTGCCCATGGGGACGCACCCAAAGAACACAATGCAGGCATCTAAGCTTTAAAATGTATTTCCTAATATTTACCGACTAGCATGAAATACAAGCTGGTAACTTTGGAAGGCCTACATACAAAGTTCTTCTAAATTATTTTTAAAACACAGGGGTAGGGTGGGTGGGTGGGTGGTGATAATCAAAAGGAAAGATTGCAATTAGTTATGAATATGCATCTTGCTCATAAATAGACAACACAAGATCCATGTGGCTTCTTTCAAGCATCTAGAAAAGATGGGAAGTACAATGTGGTAGACTTCAGAGAGCTCTTTTATACGTATCATTTAAAACAAAAGTTTTATTAAGAAAAAATAATAAGGCAGCTTAGAAAGGGTAGCAAATGTGTTTCGCACTGAAGGTACCTTCTGTTGAACAGTTCTGCCCACAAGCTGTCTGTAGGATATAGAACATCTCTCGTGCATGCTTGCCACCTTGAAGCAGAGCGGTCGGAAGCAGAAAAAAAAAGAAAGAAAGAAGAAAAACCAAGATAACAGAATGCAAACGGGAAAAAAGCGTGAAGAGAAAAGAGAGAGAGAGAGAGAAATGAGGGACAGCCAATCTATGTTACCATCAAAATACATTTAGAAATGAGATTAGCAAACTATGGCCAGAGAATTTAAATGACAGACAACATTAGGACTGCAAGTCAATCACATATTATGAAGGAAAAGGGGACAATCCAGCCATTCAGCTTAGCTAAGGCATCATAACCCAAGCATGAGAAAGTAGTAGTATATTAAGTTAGCCATTTTCAGTACAGCAAGACACAATGCAGTTTTTAATTCCAGAGAGCCCAATCCCCTTGTTAGCTTCCTTCTTACGGACACCCATACAATACCTACTTCCTCTCTTTGGAATATGGGTTCTAGCAACATTCTGAAGCTTACCAACAATGTCAAACCACAGTGGGATGTTTGCGGGCTGCACAGATACGACACCGACAATCTCCGTCACGCGGTCGCTCTCCATGACGGTGAAGTTGTAGAAGGGTTCGTCGAATGTCAGGGGTACGGGGGAGGGTGGAGGTTTCTTGATCCATTCAATGTGGAGACGAGCAGTTGAAGATTTCTGTGGCCGACCGTTGTCAACAGCTTTTATCTGTCATCCAAGAGAAATAACCCGGACAGCAATTTAGCAAGCGGTCAGCTCTCTGCATATGACTTGCATATGTGAACGATGGCTGGCCAGGATGAAATGGCAGGATACATTCTGGCACCTTCAGTGAAATCACGCTTAGGGGCAACACGAGGAGTTGCAATTGGGACTGCACTTCAAACGAGGGGACCTTGTGCATATTGCACTGGGTGAGAGAATCTATCCCAGGAAGCATCAGGGCAACCTATTTTTTTTTTTAATCACAATTAGACCATCAAAGAGGTGATGCAGAGACACGACCAAACCCAAACTGGCCATGGGGCGACCCACTTGACCGTGAATTTAGAACTGGCCAACTGGTTCTAAGAAATGGCTGGTTAGTTTGTAAAATGGTTCATGAACCCATCTATCTGCTTCCCAGACAGCATCTGCCATCTCCCTAGATCAACCTCATCAACCCACAGGCCTCTAACCTAATTCATTAAGCCTACTAGACTACGCCTTCTGAGAGGACTAGTAGGCTTAATGAAAGTAACTGCTGGCTGCTGTAGTCATAGAATCATAGGGTTGGAAGGGACCTCCAGGGCCGTTGGCTCCAAGCCCCTGTTCAATGCAGGATTTCCTAAACCATCTCAGACAGATGTAGGTCCAGCCTCTTCTTGGACCTCCAGTGAAGGAGAGCTCACTACCTCCTGTGGCAAGTCTTCCATACACCATGTGGCTGGTGGCAGCAGAACACTATTGGGACCAGGCAGGCACTGCAGATGCAATGAGAAGGATGGTAGGATGCAGCTCAGGGGTGGGCAGGGAGCAGTCAGGGGATGGGGAAGAGACTGGGGTGTGAACTGGAGAATGCTGGGGCGAGAGACATTAAAAAGTGCCTCCCATCTGAAGTAGATTGGCCTGAGCCGTGACAATCAGTTGCACAATTAAGCCAATGTTTCTGAACCAGGATTGCATCTTGGATTACCAGCTCCTTTCATCCCAAGAATCAGTCCTGAATACTGACCGTGCTGACTCAGACGTGATGGGAGTTCTACTCCAACATCTAGAAGAGCTCTGCTTGGGAAACAATGGACTAAGCATTAGGCCATTCTCTAGGTCAGCAGTTCTCAACCTGTGGGTTGCGACCCCTTGGGGGGGGTGTCGAACTATGCTTTCAGAGGGGTCACAATGAGTCTCTTGCCTTCCTGCCCCATCCTCACCAAAGCTGCCCCGCCCCCGTGGTTGGGGGCCTCCACAACATGAGGAAATGCATTAAGGGGTCGTGGCATTAGGAAGGTTGGGAACTGCTGCCCTAGGTCCTAAGATAAAGAGGAAGCACTAAGTGGTAGAACAGAACCACCTTTTTAGATCAGGGCCCTTTCTGCACTTGGCCTTATTCTGGAATATATCTTGGTATAGCGGTCTGCTAGTCACAAGCCAATGCTGACTATGGCATGTCTCATCTGGACCCTTCCATAGTCTGCACTAGCATGAAGATAGAAGGTCCCTATTCTGGTCCCTATATTCCAGAATAAGGCCAAGTGCAGAAAGGCCCCTGGTTACAGAAGTACCTCATCTCAACAGCTGTCTTGAGCTGCATTCACACAGGCTCTTTTTAAAGGTCCTTGGTACCTGGGGCACAGGGCAGCAAATGCATCCACCCTCATTTGTCTCCTGAGCCACTTGCAACCATGATTAAGGAGGCCTTCCCTTAAGAAGAAGAAGAGTTGGCTTTTCTACCCGCTTTTCTCACCCATTTAAGGGGACTCAATGTGGCTGACAGAGCTTTCTATTCTCCCCACAACAAACACCCTGTGACGTAGGTGGGGTTGTGAGAGCTCAGAAAGAGAGCTGTGATTAGCCCAAGGTCACCCAGCTGGCTTCATGGAGGAGTGCGGAATCAAACCCGGTATTCCCAAATAAGAGTCTGGCTCCTTAACCACTAGACCAAATTGGCTTAAGCCCCAGTGAAGGACATAACTCTTAGGCCATCCCCACTGTGGGAGTTAACAGAGGCCAGGGATCAACTCAGGGGCTGAAAGTGGACCCAAAATCACTGGGTCAGACTGAAAGAATTCTGCCTGCACCTCTGTTCCACAGCAGCAGTCATGACTGCATTTTGTGGTGGTAGGAGGGGGCATTCAAGCTGTAGGAACATTCTGGTGGGCCCCAAAGAGTCACCTTGGAGCGTCGCAGTTTATCCCAGATGCCCATGTCCCCAGAGAAGAAGAAGAGGAGTTGGCTTTTCTACCCCGCTTTTCTCACCCATTTAAGGTTTTGTCAAAACGGCTGACAAACCTTTTCTATTCTTCTCCCCACAACAGAGAGGTAGGTGGGGCTGTGAGAGCTCAGAAGAGAGCTGTGACTAGCCCAAGGTCACCCAGCTGGCTTCATGGGGGGAGGGCGGTATCGAGGGGTCATTCTATGCTGCAGCTCAGAAGCCACACATGTCTAGAAGGTGCCTCAGAGGTGCCTCAGTCACACACAGAATGTTTTTTTTCTCCTGAAGATTTACCAGCAACCCTTGTCGATGGAAATTCCAGGATGAATAACACCTCTGGGAGGAAAAAAGCATGCATCCCTGCAGCAGCAGCTCCTGAGGGACAAATCTACACAGCCTTCTGGGCTCAGTGTGCTGTTAATTAAGCCAAAGGGAGGGGGGGAACCTCTCCTACTTCGCAGCATGGGAGTGCTTTCCTACTCATAGCCTTGTTTATTCTCACTTGGGAAGAACCGATAAGGCTTTAAAACAAGACGGAAAGAGGGGAGGGGAAGGGAAGGGAAGGGAAGGGAAGAGCAGCCATCAATTTGTGTGGCGTACCACCAGACACCTGGACCAGCTCAATACTTCACTGCTTGCCATTAGCTTTGGTTCCTCCCCCTGTTTCCTTCTCCATAAAAACGTTCCAGCAACAGTTCCAGCAACAAAATCCAAGGCCTTCAATTAATGTTCCGTGTTAGGAAGGATCTGCCAAGTATTCTTCATATTCACTAAGATCCAGACTGATAAAAAACACTCCTCCATACATTTGAGAAACCATCTATCTGATTGTTTCATTTGAACTGGGATGCCCAAATTCAAATTAGGGAACTGAGAGGCTGGAATCCAGCGGCCCTTTGATTGATCAGCTGCTTCTGGCAAAGTGGGCTGCTGCCAATGATTACTAGCACTGCAACACATTTACTCATATTTAAAGAGACACAAGGCTTTGCACTAACAGATTCAGGAGGAGGCCTCTTGTAAAGTGCTCACACTACTTCATCACGCAGCTTGGTGTTGCCTCGAAAGGGTTGGGCTGACAGAGGCCTCTCTCACTTGCTACCTGATCTTGCTAAATGCAAGTGCCAGAATTTTCTGCAGGCAACTTTTTTGCAATCCTTTGGTATTTCTGATCCCATGCGGAGCAGCCATGGCGAGGCCGGATTGGGCAGCTGGATTGCCTGGGTGCTGTGCAGGAGCCGCAGCACCCAGGGCTGAAGGCGGCCGGATTCCCATGACACCAACGCCACCCCCAGAGCCTTGGGACTGGAGCAAGCAGCTGCCAGTCACCGCGTGTCTCCAGCAGTAACCGGCGTGCAGGGGAAGGGTGGAAGGAGGCAGACAGCGGGGAGGATTCCTGAAAGGCGCTGCCACCACCGCCTCTCATGTGCACCGCTCCGTCTGTTGGGGAAATGACCAGGACTGCGGGCAGGTTTCAGTCCCTTCAGAGCGGCCAGAGGAGCTGCAGGCGCCGCCGCCGTTGCCCTTGTGTTGTTGGTGGTGGTCGACTAAGGGAGTGAGTGAGGCGCTGCTGGGGGGGGGGGGGCGCCTAGAACGTGTTTAAAACCTAGGCATTCATTCTAGTAGCCATCGGGTAGAGTGCTATTGGGGCAGGGAAACCCTAAACACGGATTCTCATCCCCACAGTAAAAAATGTAAAACGTTTCAAGCGCACAATCCGGTGTGAGACCTGTTGAAATCAGGATTGAGATTCACCATGCTTTGGGGTGGTTTAACACAGGGAAAGCATGTTAAGCCAAACTGCCGTGCGGACTCCGAGGACTAAAAACGTTTTGAATCCATGATAAGGTTGCCATGAAGACACGGCCTACCTGTCTCCCCAACCTGGAGGCAGTATTTAGGCATCCATTCTAGTAGCCATTGATACATCTGTCCTTCAAGAATTTTTCTAATTTTTTTTTTAAGCTATCCAGGCTGGTCATTATTTTTTGGAAACTAGTGCTCCCACAACCCTTAGCTTCACAGTTCCCTATAGACACTTTTGAGAAGATGAGTTCAGGTAACTTCAAAGAGGTCATCTACAGTATCAAGTCCAGCTCCATGGATATTGATAATGAGACCATTTAGTATGCTGTGATAGGTGAAATGGCTCTAATGGGAGATACTTCTCCATACATCCCATATTGCAAAAAGATGGCCTGTGATCCTTTGCACAGAAAGCTTTTTCTTTCTTTCTTTCTTTCTTTCTTTCTTTCTTTCTTTCTTTCTTTCTTTCTTTCTTTCTTTCTTTCTTTCTTTCTTTCTTTCTTTCTTTCTTTCTTTCTTTCTTTCTTAATACAATTTTTAGCCACAATAGTCATGCAACTACCCCTAGATCAGAAAGCAGCGTGTTCCTACTGATTTTATTTACTGAAAACTTTGGATATATGGCAGCATAGATAAGATGAGTTTTATCACCTACGCTTGTTCACTAGCTTCCATATACACTTATATGACAGTGGTGGAAAGAGTCTAATGGATTAAATGGGAAACAGACTAGGGATGTGCACAAATATTTGTAACGTTAGAAATTTGGCTGAATTCAGCTGAATTTGGACATTCGAACTCAAATAGAATGTTACGATATTCGTATGCTAACATTCAAACAAATACAAATGTTTCCAGATATTTGTAGAAATAGTTTGGACATTTGTTGTGCTGGAGAAAGGTATCAGAAATGTATCTATTCATCTAAGATATGTATCTGTTTGTATCAGATACATGTCTATCCCTATCATACGTATCTGTTTGTATCAGATACGTATCTATTCATATTAGATATGTATCTGTTTGTATCAGATATGTATTGAATGTTTGTACAAATATATACAAATATTTGTATCAAATAGAATTTTACCACATTCCAATGTGACCTATTAGTACAATACAAATTTTCAAACATTCAATTTGTTTCGAATTGAATGCCAAAAAAAAAACATTCATGCTCATCCCTAAAACAGACTCATCCAAGAGGGTATTTCTTACATTCTTCATCATCTTTTCACTCTTATACAAAATGTGTATGCCAAAAATGTGTTTTTTTTCCTCCGAACACTTTACAGGAAAACTCAAACAAAACCAAATGCTTTTTCAGGTGAGCCAAGCATGAAGCTCTCACATCACTAGGAGGCCTCAGGAAACTTCCCGATGGAACGTAATTCTTCCAAAGAACATTACGTTGAAGCCGGCCTTGGAAACCTTAAAGTGAAGTTGATCTTATTTCAATAATGAATGCGTACCGTTAAGATATCGTAGCTCCCAGCAGTGAACTGCTTTCTTGAGGAGACCATCCCAGTCTTCGGGTCAATGAAAAACTTCCCGTCATCATTTCCATCCACAATACTGTAGGAGATCTCGGCATTAGGGCCCTCATCCTTGTCAAAGGCAAAAGCCCTGTAGATCGGCTCGCCTCTCTTCTTGCGGTCCCTCTCGGGCAGCTTGATCTGATAGACTTTTTCTGGGAACTGAGGCTTGTTGTCATTTTCATCCAGAACCTGGATCACCAACCACACTGTAGATTGCTTTGGAGAGAGGCCTCCGTCTGTAATTGTAACCTGGGAGGGGAAAATAGAGGTAATTGTTGTGAAACAGCGATGCGCACAAATGAAAAGTTCACATTTGACTTGCAAACAAAATGAACATCTGAAAATTAGTCTCTAGGTTGAATCATTCATTTGAACATTCAAACTTTTGCTTTCGTGGCCCAACATTTTCACGGCTTCTTTCCCATTGAAAGAGCCGATTTTCACCAGTAAAATGCTGCGAAAGTGAGAAAATTCAATAAAAATTTTCATATCCACGAGCCAGGAGCACTGTTCTTTGAATGTCTGGATGTTCAAATGATGCAAAAATTCACAAATCTGATTGAATTTTCAAATGCAAATTCGTTCATGAACATCCCTACTGTAAAAGTAAAATGGATGCTGAACAGCAGATACAGGACCTTTTCATAGGGCCTTATGTTATCAGCCCAGGCCAGCATGACAGACTCAGCCTAGATCTGTTCCCATGACAGAAACGGCTCCAAAGTACCAAGCATCCCCTATTTTAGAAGGTGGTTCTGGTAGAGCACCTCATAGTGGCTCCAAAAACTGTGTAGTATCCAGATCCACTTCTGAATTTACTGAGTTCTAAGAACTAAAAGTTCCTATCTTTAGTTCCTCCTGGGGATACATTACATTGATGCAATTTGGTGCACTGCCAAAATGCATCCCCCTTTTATACACAGAGGTATGTGCCATTCCACATGCCTCCCTGGGTCGGTCTCATCACCCATGGAATGTTGGTACACTTGAAATAACAGGTCTATCATTGTGCTGATTTAGGCCACCATTTTGACCACCTATACCAAGCCTTATTCCATCCCAATGTAGCTGGAATGGCTCAGGAAGGGGAAGGAGCCTCCATTCCAGCATGTGGAAGAGTCTGAGGAGGACTGAATGTTATCATAGATTGGATTACAAGTAAGTGCAAAAAGGCCATAGCGAGCAGCATTATACACAACTACTTTAACATAAAAAGTACTACATCTCGTCAATGTGCTCTACTATGTGCTAAACAAGTACACGGTTAAATTAGTCAAAAAACAGCCATTCAACCTTCTGTTACTTTTGTGGAATTGCTGCATAATACAACAATATTAAAAACATGTGCGAATTTCACCAAAAAGAGAGGGCATATAATTTTCAAGGCAAACAAGTGTGTTGTGTAATTTCTTAAATGGCTGTGTTCTTTCTCAGAGTGTATTCAAACGGCCAAAAAAATTCTACTCCTCAAGTGCACCCAGGGAGCTGCAGACAATTTACCAATAGTCTACTGCAGAAATGTGTAATCCTTCTTCTGGGTTACACTAGCTATAAGAACATAAGGGAACCTTGGATGTATGTCCAGTCACCCTTGACTCGGCCAAAAGCAAAGACCTCTGAAGGTATCATAGCTATATCTGAAAGCTTAGGTTTTCAGAAGAAGAAGCCTGGAACACTGCATAACTCGGGTATGGGGTGGGATATAAATATAAATATAAAATAAATATAAATAACAACCCAAAAACTGCTACAAACGAGATAAGGGAACATTCTAGGGATCTATTTTGGTGGTGTGTTTTAGTGCACTGCTCAACTGAACCCTCTGATAGTTTGGAAAATGGAGGCTCACCTTCAGTACACCTCCAACTTCTGGACTGAGCCTACTGGCTTACCAGTAAAGCTCTTTAATCAGGTCTACTGGCAATATCTATCAAGGGCCCTTTGATATGGATTATGCTGTTTTATGTGCATGAAGCATGCCAACAGCGGTTGAGTCCACCTTGGACCAATCTATGACGCAGAAGGGAGGCTCATAGTCTACTCTACACTGTAGACTGGCCCAAAGCTAAGTGGAGAATGGCCCATAGAGATTAAAACCTGTTTTGTAGGAAAGGCTGGATTTTTGTTTTTCAATAAATTTGGTCAAATGTGTTACTCATAGACATTGAACATATGTTTCTATCTCTAGTTACATTTGCACCTATTAAAAGAAGTAGCTGAAAAGAGGCTTAGATGTGGTAGCGTGCAGATGCTAGTGTTCCCATGCCACATCTAATTTACCTTAAAGACAGAGAATGCACTGCAGATGTGTTTTTGCTTCCCTTTAATGTGGGTTAAGGCACTACCATGTGAACTAATCATACATCTACCTCTACACTATCCTAGGAAGAGCTTGTGTCAGCTTACATGAGCATGAAGCAAAATAATTATTTTTAACTGCTGAGATAAAAAATATCATCAAAACAAAGCATTAAATACAAACCAGCATTAAAACAATTCCAGCAACAGCTCAGATGATTACTATAATGCCAAGACCATTAAAATGCTTTCGCCTGTCTGGAAAACTAAGTCTGCTAAAAAACTGATGATTTTGCAACGATTCAGAGCCACTGATCTGTATTTCTAATGGGAAAATGGGGGGGGGGGAGAACAGGAGCAAAACCTGGAGGAGAAAGAGATAGTAGCTGTGCAACTTTCCTCTGAGATAGAACGTGGCATGCCTCTGCAAACCAGCTGCTGCGACGCTACAAAGGTCTTTCTATCTACGTGTATTTTAATTTGGATCAGATGACTCCATAGTCCTCTGCAGGCTCTCTTTGCCTAGCCCCCTCTCTAATATGCACTAATGCACCCAGCAAGACCTGTAGACCACGTCTTCATCCCAAACCGAGGAAAGTACAGAAAAGTGCTAAGACTCAGGTCAAGTTTCCACTGCGCAATAGTGATACTTCATGTTTCTCGACCTTTAATCCGCAGAAACAGCTGATCCCTTGCAAACTGTCCGGACAGGGAGAACTCAAACCAGCTTCAAGTCTGATTAAAATCCTGTGCTGGAGCACAGCCTCAGTTTTTCATAGGGGTCAATTATTTGCCCCACACGGTATAGCATTGGAATGTTTTGTGGAAACCAAACCACATCATGATACAAGGAATCATGTTTTGTCTGTAGTTTGGCTCTCACTGAGGCTGTGAGCCAGAGCATGAAATGCATCATTTCAGACTGCTGGCGGGGATTCACCTAATCTGAATATTTCTCCAAACCATTAACGTACGTATATAAAATCACATCTCTCGGTATGTTTGCGCGCACACGTAATATCATTTACTGGATCAATTTTTGTTGATGTAGGAGTATGCATATATAATTGCAACATTTGTCAATTAATCAGCAACCAAGGAATGTTATGCTTTTTAGTGAACATGGGAAATTTTTAGCACATTTCTTTTTAAGAGCCTGGAATCTGACAGCTCATTAATTGCAAAACTGCGTTGTGTGGCTACAGGGAACATTGTGTGTGTGTGTGTGTGTATGTCACACAGAGAGATTTATTCAGATTTTTAAGACAATCTTATTCACGCAGCATTCTATCATCTCCCCAAATTTTCAATAGTGTCTCAGCTTTCAAAGCTGCACAACATTCCATGTTCTCGAACGTGAGGGTCATACAAGGAGGAATTTTAAGCATGCATTTTTATGCTTCAGATTTGTCACACCTTTTTGTTTTCCTTTTCTTTTTCATGTTGTAGTAGGGAGAACAAGAGGGGGAGGGCCTAGCCCTAATTTCCATGCAATTTTTTCTGGCCCCTAGTCATCACATCCAGATAGGCAGCAACGGCAAGGGTTGACAAACACATCTTAAAGGGGACTAAGATTTAGTTTCTATAGGTAGAAAGTCACGTTTCAAGTCAAGGTAGCAGGAAAGCAGTTCAGATGCCACATTCAGGGAACCCCCCCAAGCAGTTCCAACCCACTACTCAAGGAACCTCTTTTCAAAATATTTGAACTACCACTCTTAATTAGTGGATATTATTTATTTAAGACCTTTTTGTACTGCTTTCCATTACAGAACATTAAAAACAGTGGTTAAAATACATCATGAACTGACTCCGCCAAAGGAGAGACAAAGGCCCTTTCTGCACTGGTCCTTATTCTGGATTATATCCCAGAATAGGGGCCTGTTCTCTTGCATGCCAATACAGCCTATGGCAGGCCCAGCCCAAGGCCGATCTTAGTCTATGCTACCATGCAAATGGCAGGCCTCTATTCTGGGATATAATCCAGAATAAGGCCCAGTGAAGATAGAGCGAAACTTTCACACAAGGAATGCATGTGTAAAAAGATTTAAGTTTTAAAATGTGAGCCAGTTTGGTCTAGTGGTTAGGGAGCTGGACTTTTATCTGGGAATACTGGGTTTGATTCCACATTCCACCACAAAGCCAACTGGGTGACCTTGGGCTAGTCACAGCTCTCTTCTGATCTCTTACAGCCCCACCTACCTCATAGGGTGTTCTGTTGTGGGGAGAACAACAGAAGCTTTATCAGCCACTTTGAGCACCCTTAAAATGAATGAGAAAAGCCAGGTAGAAAAGCCAACTTTTCTTCTTCTAATAGGTGCCTGCAAGTGGTAAGTGTGGGTGTCACATGAAGAGCAGAGGGAAGAACATTCCATTGGGAAAGTGCTACCACCCAGAAGACCCGACTGCAAATTATCAATAAGATGACATTTTGTATTCCAAGGCAATCCCAAAATAGTCTCGAGAAATAGGGGTGAAATCCCGGAATACTGCTATTCCAGGGGGGGAAACCCTTCCGAATCCAGTTTCCCCAAAATATTCCTTACCTTGTCTGGTGTTTGCTCCCAGGGTCTCCTTTCAGGAAAATGCCCACTGTGCAAGCACAGGGGTGACCTAGTGCAAAAATACCAACTACAGCACAAGTGTAGTGTTACTCTTTTAATGTATTGTATTTTAAATGCTGTTACCCACCCCAAGACCTTTGGGTATGGGGGGGGGGATAGAAATATAAATAATAAAATAGTGGTGGGTGCTTGCACACTTCTTGGTATTTTTGTCATCAGGAGAAAGTACCAAGCAAGACAAGAGTCAAGAGAAGCAACTGTGAAGTCTAAACAAGAATCTGTATTTTCCTGTCTGGAGGCAGCTGAAGAATCTCATATTTTTCAGTGAAGTTTAAATTTTGGACCCCTGGAAGAAGTATATTGCAAATAAAAGTTTTTAATTTTTATTAATCTGAATTCCTGCAGTTGTGGCTTACTGTATTACAGCCAGTATCTATAAATCGATGTTGATTTTCACCACAGACTATTTATTAACTTTACATTCTGTAAAGGGCGAAATGCATGCACAAGATGCAAGAGCAGGGAAGAATTACACCATGTGAGGGTCAATCTCTAAAAGAGAAAGTACTCAGCACTTTTTTATTGGGAAAAAGGAAATTTCTTGCTATTCTCATCTCTTTTTAAACCGTCCTTATTAATCAAGAGTTTGCTGAGGTGGCAGTAACATTTGAAGATGAACAGGTTCAACATTTTGAAGGATGCAACTTTGCAATAACAAAGGAGGAAAGAAAGTAGTTCTGCACCTGTGAGTCAAAATTAGTCTTCAGAAAAAAACTGCAGCACTAACTAAAATAGTTCAAGATGCATGATTTAAAACATGGAAACCAAAAAGATTAGCCACCAGTCCGGACAGGATGGTGAGAACAGAGAACGAGAGCATTCCATGGGATGCACGCCTCGCCACGCAGGCCACGGAAACCTCACAGCTTTTTCTAAGAAAGCTATGGGCTGCTGCTGGCGTCTGGATGCCGCACCGTGGCTTTGGCAGACGGTAAGATGTGCTTTTTTCTATAACAGCGGATCTTAATCTGCTAATCTGGATACAGCCTTATCCACCTTACAAGATACCCAGGCCTTTTCTGCACTTACCTGCGTTAGATCCAGATCAGTGAATTTGGGATAATTGGACCCACTGATCCAGATCTTGTGGGGTTCCGAGGTGAGGAACTTTTGTTCCTGGACATTGGAGATGTTTGCGTGGCATGGGATGGATCAAGGGTTGTCCCAGAACAGGCCACCCAAGTGCAGATGGCGTTACGCCAGGAAAGGTGGACCACTCCAAGTGTGAAACCTTTCAGTAGGAGCAGCTCCAGCTGGAATGATCCAACCCAGGTAAATGCAGAAATGCCAAAGAAAGAATGTGTTGCAGTTTGCATATGTATACTCAGGGAGTATACCCATGATAGTCATCTTTTGACTGGCACCCACATCCTCATCTTAGAATACCCCATTTATCTACAACCCATCAAACGTTGGGGGATCTTGCAGACATATGTTTGCATATGCAAAAATTCAATCAAATCTAACCCGTCTCGTGCTTGCAAAAACATTTGTGTTCTGCTGTGCTTTGGTTCATGCAAAGGGCCTTTTTCAATTAAAAAAAGTTTTTTTTCTTTTTGAAGCAGTAGGTTTATCCAGACAGCACTTACTTAATCTGCCTTATTTGGATAACCTGGAAAGAAATAAAAATAAACTGGAATAAAATGTATCTGAGGTTTCATTTCAACTGAAGTTTTTAGGCAAACTGAATCCGTTTTCAGAGCTGGGCATTCCCAAAAGATTACAGGAATCCACAGTTCCTGAGGATTAAAGGTCCCCAAATGCGTACTATTTATATTCAGATAAAAAGAAGTCTCGCAACAGGATTTAGAATATCTTTGCTTTTTGTGAATGGAAACGTAAGGGTTTGTGGAGGGGCAGGAAGGGGCATTCTCCTCAGTTCCCCCTGACCCAATCATCACCCATTACGTCCCTCCTTTTTCTCCTGGCTGTAGCTGCTCCAGCAGAGCCGGTGGTTGCTTTGCAATGTTATGAGAAATACATTACATTGTAACAGCAGGAACATTCTGACAATCGCAGAGAAGAGGGACTCTTTTTTATCTCTCCCCTCCCCTCCCCTTGGTGCTTTATGCTTGGGAATGTCTGATCTCTGCCCCATGTATTCAGGGTATGATGCAAAAGAGAGGGGGAGGGGTCCCCCCTAAATCTGCATAATATGTTATAAATGGGGACATGAAAAAATGGAGCTCAATGCAGATTAAATTTATCCAGATTTAAAGCCGGACTAAATTGTGTAGTGAGGATGCAGCCTGGATGAGCTTTACCCTGGGTTATCCAAATAATGTGGATTAAGTAAGTCCTGTCTGGTTGAAGCCACTGTGAAATTAAATGCAAAAAAAGTTTTTTTAATTGAACGGGCTGACAGCAAAAATTGAAAATTTTGTTGGTACACATCACTACTCCAGCTAGCATAAATAATCTGACTGGCCTGCCCCTATAACCGCTTATCCAGTAACCATGGACCCACTCATGCACAATTGACTGGACCAGTCTACTCTCCTGTAATGACCAGGGGGCAAGGTAAGTTAGAGAGTGTTTAAACATAGGTTAGCTGTTGTTCAGAGTTTTAGGGGCGTGGCTTGCTGTATTCTGAAGGGAGGGGGTAAGTTAGCCCAAAGTCTGAGCCAATCAGAGCAGGAGATCATCATGCCAGCAGAAGGTCTTGACAGCAGAATAAAAAGGTTCTTTGCCTGTGTAATCTCATGGGGTGGGGCAGGAAGGAACCGGGCTCTAAGCTTATCCATATGGGAGCTGGGTAGTAGGGTCCTGATTGTTGCTGAATTGTTAAAGAAGTGAAAGTGTTGTCATATACAGTGATTGTAATCTTAAGCCTGTTATCTCTAAAGAAGCTGTAACCAGTAAAAGAGCAATCATTTGTTCCAGTTGAAAAGTGTCCGGCTGAAGTCTGTCAGTGAAGACGTTATTGCTAAAACAAAGTAAATGAGTACTGCGCCTTTAAAAGTAAAAGGAGGAAGTCTGAAGCATGCCAGCATTGGGCTGATGAGAGAAAGCCCTTCCTTTTTAAAAGAGTCATAGTGGCAAGAGGGAGAATCTTGTGTGGGTCTGTTGAGGGTTTTTTTTTTTTTTTGTCTGTCTACACATGGCTATAGCTTGGTGATCCATTTTCAAGTGGATCAGTGCTTGACGGCACAGGGTGGCGGGCAAAGCTAACACGCCCTCATGGCACATCTCCCCTAAAAGTACCTTTAGGTCTCCTGGAGGCTTCCCGGAGGCCTGGGACAGTTGGAAATCATGTGAAATCTTGCAGGATTTCCCATGATTCCTGGGAAATCCCATGAGATTTCCTGGTAATCATGCGAAGTCTCATGGGATTTGGAAGGAATCATGAGAAATCCAGTAGGATTTGCAAAGAATCACGGGAAATCTCATGAGATTTCCCAACTGAGCGCGTCTTCACGGGATGCCTTATATCGTTTCCCCAAAACTGAAATAATTGAACCGGGTCAAAACTGTCTCCACGGCTTTGAACTTGATCCGGTTCCGTGGCATCCCGAGGGCATTCCGATTGCAGCCTTATCTCGGGATCAATCCTCGGAGTCCCCACGGCAGCCCATTGCCAGTCAATTGTGCCCACCCCCTCTCTGTGATTGGTGTTCCCTCCCTCCCAGGATCAGCCCCTCTCACATAGTTCAAAGTAACAGAGATCAGACCTTTCCCCAGCTGATGAGGCTGGTTGAAACGGGCGGGGAAGGAGGAAGATTTAATAAGAGATGGGGGGGGGGGGAATGTAGCAAAAGTGTCTGATTTTATAGCTGTCATGAAAGCCTGCCTGCTCCAGGTCCTTTAAACAGTAATACAGAATCTCAGCTGCTTCCCTTCCTTTCGCTTTCTAAAGGTCTGAAGTTTTGAAATTGCGCAAACTCGCAACATTGTTAAGAGAGTGAGCTGGTTCCCTTGCTACACTGTAGCGCTGCTACAGAAGGGACCGGCCAGCTGGCCTGTAAGCCACCCAAGCATTTGGGGGTGATGTTTTCATGGAGGTGCATTTCCTTGGGAAGGAAGAAGGGAAAAAAGAAGGGAGGGAGGGAAGGAAGTTAGGAAGGAGGGAAGGAGGGAGGGAGGGAAGGAAGGAAGAAGGACAAAAGGAAGGGAAGGAAGAAGGAAGGAAAAGAGGGAAGGAAAGAAAGAAAGGGAGAGGGAAGGAGGGAAAAGAAAAAAGTACACAGAAGGACGGGGCGGCGAGGCAAGAGCGCCTTTGAAGTTGAGCCCTCCTTTCCTTTCCTTTCCTTTGGCTTGGGCCCCTGTGCTCCCTCCATGCCTGCACACCCTTGCGCCCTCTGCCCCCAGCGAGCCTCGGCCAGCAAAGGTGGTCTCTTTCTTCACCGTCTTGGAGCTCCGTGCGCGATTTGAAAGGCTCCGCCAGGAGCCAGAGCGGCGAAGAGAAGCGATCCAAAAGATCAGGCAGGGAAACACCCCCCCCCCCCGCCATGACGTGCCCAGAATACAGACAGCCATTGGATACAGTGCGACTGGGGGAGGGACACCCTGAACACGGAATCTCATCCCTTAACACGGTACTGTCCACACAGTAAAAAATGAAACACGTATCGACCGCACGATTCGGAGTGAGACCTGTTGAAATCAGGTTTGAGATTCAAAATGGTTTGGCGTGGTTTGACACGGAAAAAGCGTGTTAAGTCAAACTGCCGTCTGGACTGGGAGGACTCAAAACATTTTGAATTCGAAATAACGTTGCCGTGAAGATGCAGCCCCAGTGTTTTATATATCCGCAGTTTCCTTTCACCACAGCAAGAACAGGTATGCATCCCCCATAGATATGGGGGTACGGTTGTATCATATGACCCGTAGCTGCCCAATAAAGAGTTAACTAACTTAGAAACTACAAGCTTTTCCTTCCCTTCTTTACCTAGAACTGACCTAAAGAATGAGAAGCTTTAAGTTGGCAGAATTACTTCCTAAGGGCAGGAATATGAAGCTGTCATACTGAGTATTGATATTAGGGAGACATTCTCTTCTAACTTTGACTGACTCTACTGTGAAAGATAATAGTCATTCAAAACCTCTTGTCTGTGCACTTCAGGGGATAAAGTATCTCCCAGCCTGACTCCTCTTAGAGTCCTTGTGCCTGCTGAGAGTAACGCTCAGACTACAAAGCTCATCACATTACCATCTACCATTCATTTTCTATTCACGCAACTTCCTTGATTCCAATCTCCTCAGCCAGCAGGAACTAAACACCTTCCTTCAAAGTTTCCTTAAAATTATGGTGATTGCTATAGAATTATAATCTCTTCACTTTCAAGTTTCCTGGCCCAGATCTGCAAAAGCATATACAAGACCTTAAGCAATATTTCTGCCAAGAGCCAAGTCACCCTCAATTTTAGAGAGTAGAGTATTTTTTTCTAAAAAAAAATCTATCTTCTCCATTTTTCCCAACCCCTTTTCTTTCTGTAGATACTGTACCTGAAAAGCTATGTTGACTAAGAAGCTGGAAAATAATCAAGTTTTGCTGAATTCTCAGGGCACTTGCCCCGTGTACAAAGTTATGGTTTGGCTCTTACAAACCAGCATCTAGCACAAAACTGTAATCTGAAAGTGAGGGTGAGTCTACATGCCAAAAATACTCCGGATTTAAGTTTGTTTTGCCTCGGAGCGTCTCCATACTCAGCTTTACTCTGGGCTACATCAGGTGTAGAGGAGGAAAATCTGTGGCAGACACCCCCCCCCCCCTGGTTAAACAAGACTACATCCAATGTTAGGGTGAAACCATGGATTTTCCTCGGAACACGGAGATGCTTACAGGCAGAACTAAAAGCAACTCATTCCTTGCAGCCCTGTAGCTGTCAGATTCAGCTTCCTCCATTCATGTAAGGACAGCTGATTCATATAATAGAAAAGTAGTATATGAATAATAGAAGTTATTGTCTAGGTATTGTAAATAGGACATAAGATTGATTGATTTTGCTTTAAGAGTCAGGTAGGATGAAAAAGTATAATTAAAATTGGTTTTGGGAAACTTCCAAGGTTGCTGGAAAAGATGAAAAAACAGGAAGCAATTGGTGAGACCATTAACAGACAAAAGAGCGAATAAGTCTATAGAGGTTTGGAGACATTTTATGGAACCTCTTCAGGGACTGGGAAGCATGATGGAAGGTCGTGGCCTTCAAAAGAAAGAATAACAGGTATAAAGACGGAATAAACGGCGAAAAGATTATTAGAAGAAGAATCCGAAGAACGGAGGAAGTCACACGGAAAACATCAGAGCATTGTATTTGAATTTATTATTATGTATGGAACTGTGATATAAATGCTTATAGAAAATAAATAAAAAATGGGTTAAAAAAAAAGGACAGCTGATTCAGCGCCCAAGCAGATCCATGATCATTGGAAGCTGTGTTATTAGGAGGGAGAGAGAGAGAGAGAGAGAGAGCCCTGCTAGAATGCTGAGAAGAGTGAAAGCAGCTGCTTTTAATGATTTTAGCTAACTTGTCGGGCACTCGTTTGGGCTAAAGGAAGCCCTTGCCTGAGCAATTGCAGGCTCAAGCATAGTGTGTGTGGGGGGGATCCGTATGGAGAAAACGAGTGAAATTTACGGGGGTGGAGAAACAAGGGAGAGAAGGAGGGAAAGAGACAGCCACGAGTGAAGTTTACAGGGAGGAGAAACAAAAGGGAGGGAAGGAGGGAAAGAGACAGACACACACACAAGTGAAGTTTACGGGAGCGGGGAAACAAGGGAGGGCAAGAGACAAACACAGACACGCTGTGAAAGAAAGAGGAGACTGCTGGTTTGCTTTTGCCGTTCTTTACGTGAACGCTGGGACCTATTCTGTTGGTGCAATTTGGTGTGCAGCTGAAATGGGTCCCCCTGCTAAACCAGCCCACAGAGGTGTGCACCCTTCCACATGCCTCCTGGGTTGGTCTAGTGTCCTCTGGTGAAGTGGTCTATTGGTATCCCAACCTAGGTGGCCATTTTGGCTGCCTAGACTGGGCTATGCTGCGTCCAGTGTGGACACTGCAGTCTAGCAGAGTGGGTGTGGCTTCACTAGTCTGTATTGGAGTGTGGAGGAGAAATGGCCAGGAGAGGTCTGTGCAGCACGCTGGACCACTGCACAGGGCAGAAAGGCACATTTAGCAATTGTGTACATGGAAAACTATATTAGGGATGACTGTGAACAGAAATCCATACTGCCAGCCATGCTTGAACAGAAAAAAACTATGATGCTCAGGCCACAAAGCCACAAGTTCCATCTCGGGTGGGCTATCTGTCCCACCTCTACCAGAAAGGAGAAAAACATGGTACTGACCACTTTGGGACCTGCTCCCCTTGGCAACTAGTTTTGCTCTTGAGCCTGACTACAGCCAGCATAATTTCTTAAAGCAGTTTTTCTCAGCCTGTGGGATGCAACTCCTTTGGGGGTCGCTCTACTCTTTCATAAGGGTCGCCTAAGATCATCAGAAAACACATAGGAACCGAGACACTGCTCCTCTATCCATCTCCAGGTGGGTCCACCCACATGCAGATATGCCCACATATGAGTATCTGGCGTGATGACATCATCGCGCCAACCCCATCACATGTACCCCATACAAATACAGTAGAGAGCAGCTACTGGGTAGAAAGCAGCAGTATTGGAGGTAAAACGGCGCTTTTATATTCAGCTGTGGTTGATGTGAATACTATGCTTTAACTATGTTCAGTTTGTAACAATGAAAATACATCTGAAAACATCAGATATTTACATTACGATTCACAACAGTAGCGAAATTACAGTTATGAAGCAGCAACGAAAATAATTTTATGGTTGGGGGTTAGGGTTAGGCTGAGGGTCACCACAACATGAGGAACTGTATTAAAGGGTCGCGGCATTACAAAGGTTGAGAACCACTGCCTTAAAGAATGAGGCTTTGATTAGCTACCTTCACAGACATCTGAGGAAAGGGCATCTATCAAATGCAGAAATGATGCCTTAACAGCAGAGAACTAGAAGGACCATTGATCTCATCTGCCTATATTTTACCCTGATGTCAGTTTTGGTGAGATGGACCTGCAGGGTCGCAAACTCACAACTTAAGAAACTGGATCCAATCTGAAATCTTGCACAATTTGCCTTGGACCCTAGTATTTACTGTGCTTTTACCCGCTGTTCCCCACTAAAAAGTTGTCTCACAAGCTGCCACAATGTGTTGGCCTGAAAAGAGCCTGAACCATACTTATAATCATAAAATACAGATCTGTGGCATCCAGATATTAATTTCAGCTAACAGCAAGCCTCTAACCAAAGAGGTCTTGGAAGATTCTTGTGGCAAACCAAGCAATCTGAAGACTAACACACGAGCTGAGATGTGATCAGGGAAATTAACTCAACACATATTTTAGCAACTGAAGAATAATAATTGGCTTTTTCTACGTCGCTTTTCTCACCCATTTAAGGGGAATCAAAGTGGATGACACATCTTTCTATTCTCCTCTCCACAATAGAACACCCTGTGAGGTAGGTGGGGCTGTGAGAGCTCAGAAGACAGCTGTGATTAGCCAAAGGTCACCCAGCTGGCTATGTGGAGGAAAAAGAGTTTCTCACCATTGGCCTAGTCTACAAACATAAATCAATGGTGCCTCAGATGCTAAATCACATTTGTGTAATATATTCAGAGTGACTGACAAAGCTTTCTGTCCTTCTCTCCACAACAGAACACCTTGTGAGGTAGGTGGGGCTGTGAGAGCTCAGAAGAGAGCTGTGACTAGCCCAAGGTCACACAGCTGGCTTCATGGAGGAAGGACAAGAAGAGTTGGGTTTTCTACCCTTTCCCCCCCACCCATTTAAGGGGACTCAAAGTGGCTGACAAACCTTCTGTTCTTCTCACCACAACAGAACACCCTGTGAGGTAGGTGGGGCTGTGAGAGCTCAGGAGAGGACTGTGACTAGCCCAAGGCTACCCAGTCGGCTTCTGGAGCAGTGCGGAGTCAAACTGAATCAAACTGAAACAAGGACTGCTTGTGAAATTACCATAAATACTTTCATGGGATCCTGACTGGCATGTTGAAGGCGTGCTCCACAAAGTAAACATTTAGTCAGTATCTTAATTGATGCTTGACCCGCAGGGCAATTTCTAATAATAATAAAAATAATTGAAAGTAAAAAAAGGAGATTAGACCGCAAGAGATTCCTGTATTGATTTCATTTGCTAAAAGGATAAGCTACGCTTGTAACTATAACTAAAATTTAATAAGCTTTTGTGTTTTTTTTTCAGCTGCAGCATCAGGCATGAACTTCAGGCGAGCCTCTTCCCTTAGGCTTTGAAAATAACCAACAAGCACCTAACAAGTAAAGTAGAAACGTTTAAAAAACGTTTAGCTCCAAGTTCTGGGAGTACACCATAAAATAAATATGTGATGATATAAACAAACGAAATCTAGTAGCACCCTGGAGACTAACAAAGAGAAAGAAGTTGGTGCCATGAGGTCTCTTAGACGAAGCTCCTTCCTGCATTTACCTGCCTGCAATCCAGATCAAAGGGTCTGAATTAGTCCAGCTCATTTATATGGATCAGTGTAAGACGTTGGAGGATCAGCACCATCCGCGCCAATGGTGCTGATCCAGATTAGCCTGTGCCACAGTTGCAAAGCTCATGGGAGCTTCACAGCCATACCCTGTAGCCTCAGGGGCTCTAGGGGGTGCTTTTTGGGGGCATGCCATGGTGCACCAATGAAAGGCAACCCCCCCGCCCCCCCGCTTCTGTGTTCCAGCTCAGGCTGTTCCGGTATTTCTGGTGGACACAAAATAACAGGTTCACCAGAGATTGAGATTAAGGCCTTCCTTAATCTAGATCTCGGTCTGTCTCATGTGGAAAGAACCGAACCAGTAGGGAGCAGGGCCCCCTAGATCCACACGAATGTGCATATATAGAGGCCAAGAGGTACACTAGCATAAGGTGTTTTTCCACTGTCACTAGAAGTACCCATTAAGTACCCATTAATGGGGACTTAATGGCATTTTTGTACCCATTAATGGGTACTTCTAGCGACAGTGGAAAAACACCCTTAGATACTTAATATGGATTAAGGGTCTGTGCAGAAAGGGCCCCAATGTACTTCAGCAGATGAAATAGGCTTAGTCTATGGAAGCTCATGCTGCCAACTTCTTGTGAGCCAACTTCTTGTGAGCCAGTTTGGTCTAGTGGTTAGGGAGCTGGACTCTTATCTGGGAATACTGGGTTTGATTCCATCCTCCGCCACAAAACCAGCTGGGTGACCCTGGGCTAATCACAGCTCTCTCTTGAGCTCTCACAGCCCCACCTACTTCAGAGGGTGCTCTGCTGTGGGGAGAAGAACAGAAGCTTTGTCAGTCACTTTGAGTCCCTTTAAATGGGTGAGAAAAGCGGGATAGAAAAGCCAACTCTTCTTCTTCTTTGTTAGTCTCTAAAGTCCTACAAGACTTACTGATCCAGACTAACATGGCTATGCCTCTGAATTCTATCACAAACTGAATCTGTTATTATATACATAAAACATGCAATTATGCAGAGGTATAGACCTTTTCAGAAATCTTCCTCATCATTATTTAGCTCCAGGGTGCCTTCAGAAATCCCTCCCGCTATGCAATTACGAAAACTCTTGCTTTATCTCACGTAGGAAGAATTCAGCCTTCATGACCAAATGTGTCAAAGAGCATATGCTTGGCTAAACAATAAGAATGGCTGGATATTGAAAGTGAGGTAATCAATAAAGCAAATTTGTTGAATACTTATAGCCTAAGCTTATAGGACGTATCTCTGTGAGCATATTAATGACTAGGGATGTGCATGAATATTCAAAGGTATTTGAAATTTGATCGAATTTGTCCGAATTTTGACATTCGAATTCGCATCCAATGTCCATAAATGAATTTTGAATCTATTCGTTTGAATTATCCGGACATTCATATGTGTATGGGTTAGGACATGATGCATCCTTGCACATGATGCATTTCCTGCATCCATACACATTTGTACAGATCCATATGGGACGAAAACGGGTTGCATACGGGATGACTACGCAATGCATATGGACGTGTACAGATGCGTATGGGATGTGTAACAATGCGTACAGGTACGTAAGAATGTTGTCGACAGTTGTAAGTGCAAATTTGAATAAAAAATTCAAACAAATACTGTATTTTCTGGTGTATAAGACTACTTTTTAACCCAGGAAAATCTTCTCAAAAGTCGGGGGTCGTCTTATACGCCGGGTGTTGTCTTCTTATACGGCAAGTATATCCCAAACTCTATATTTTAACTGGAAGGTTGGGGGTCGTCATACACCCAGTCGTCTTATACGCCGGAAAATACGGTAGATTCGAATTTGCTTAATTCCAAGTGAATGTGCTTAAATTTGAATTTTAAAGATTCACACAGAATCTGATTTTCGGATATTTGATTCAAATCGAATCCCAAAAATTGCATTGGTGCACACCCCTATTAGTGACACTACATAGGTCTGACTTATTGGCAAGACCTTTCCTATTTAACTACGCCTCACTTCTGAGATCCTAAGCACATCTAAATGACGCTGGAAGTCAAAACTGCTGAAACCAATGGGAGCAGCTCCTGAGCAAATATTTTTTAGGACAGGTTTCTTCCACCATTGCCATCTGTGCAGTGAAAACAGTGACATATGAGAAAATAATGACAGTACTAAGCAAGAAAGGTCATCTGGGTTAGGAATAATGAGATTCCAAATGTCATTGAATATGAAATATATTTCATGCTTCACCAACATTTTTTATTTCTTCTATTCATTTCATTTCATTTGTTTATTCTTTTTTAGGTTGCTATAAAGAACTTTTTTAAAGCAACGTTACTAATACACGTTTATTAAATAATATTTTATTGGGTAATATTCTTTGCATTCACAATAAAACTCAAAAACGAGAGGAGCACAAAAATTTATAACTGAGGGTGACATGTGCAAACAGATTAACATTATGGCTGCATTCATACATTGGTTACTTACTTACTTACTCACTTAATTTATTATACCCAAAGGTCTCAGAGCGGGTTATAACATTAAGAACCAGTGAGCATATAAAATGAGCATTAAAACCATGACAGCGCCTGAATGTGGGGAGGAAAGCCATGTCCTTGTTCATCTTCACAGCTTTCCTAAATGCACCCAAGCAAGCAATCTTTCCATTTATTTATTTATTTATTTATTTATTTATTTATTTATTTATTTATTTATTTATTTATTTATTTATTTATATTTCAATTTCTATGCCGCCCCATACCCGAGGGTCTCTGGGCGGCTCACAGCATTTAAAACAGATGTATAAAAACAGTATCAAAAATAAAACAAGTTTAAAAATACAGTTTTAAATATACAAAACAGTTAAAAACATCAGCGGTTTTCAGTGAGGGGAAGTGTGGGGAACATTTAACCAAAGGCCTGCATGAATAGGAACGTTTTCACCGCCTTCCTGAATAGGAACAGAGAAGGGGCCTGACGCACCTCAAGGGGGAGACCATTCCATAGCCTGGGGGCCACCACCGAGAAGGCCCTCTCCCGGGTACCCACCCGCCTAACTAAAGAAGGCGGAGGGATCACCAGAAGGGCCTCCCCTCCAGATCTTAAAACACGGGCAGGTCGATACAGGAGAAGGCACTCCTTTAGATATCTGGGACCCAAGTCATTTAGGGCTTTATAAGTTAAAGTTAGCACCTTGAATTGGGCTCGGTAGTGAATTGGCAGCCAATGCAGTTCTCTTAGAACCGGCGTAATATGCGTCCGGCTAGATGTTCCTGTCAGCACTCTGGCCGCTGAATTTTGCACCAACTGCAACTTCCGAACCATCTTCAAGGGAAGCCCCATGTAGAGTGCGTTACAGTAGTCCAACCTGGAGGTTACCAGAGTGTGGATAACTGTGGCCAGGCCCTCTCTGCCCAAAAAAGGTTTCAATTGGCGCACCAGCCGTAGTTGGTAGTAGTCACTCCTGGCCACGGCCTCCACCTGAGCTTCAAGTGTTAGCGCAGAGTCCAGGAGTACCCCCAGATTTCGCACCTGTCCCTTCCCGGATATTGTAACCCCATCAAGGACAGGGTATCTCCCAACTACTTGGACCCGAGAGCCTGTAACACACAGCACCTCTGTCTTGTCTGGATTCAGTTTCAATTTATTGGCCCTCATCCAGCCCATTACCGCCTCCAAGCATCTGTCAAGCACTTCAACCACCTCTCCTGATTCAGATGGCACAGAGAGATAGAGCTGGGTATCATCTGCGTATTGATGGCACCTCACTCCAAATCTCCTGATGATCTCTCCCAGTGGCTTCATGTAGATATTAAATAACATGGGAGATAAGATTGACCCCTGGGGAACCCCACAAGTGAGTTCCCAGGGTGTCGACTCCGTCTCTCCCATCACCACTATCTGAGATCGGCTCTGGAGATAGGAGTGGAACCAATGCCAAGCACTGCCTCCAACTCCTAAACTCCGTAGCCTCTCCAGAAGGATACCGTGGTCAATGGTATCGAAAGCCGCTGAGAGGTCCAGGAGAACCAGCAGGGTAGCATTCCCCCTGTCTTTCTCCCGGAGGAGATCATCAACCAGGGCGACCAAGGTGGTTTCCGTGCCATGATCGGGCCTGAAGCTGGATTGCAATGGGTCTAGATAATCAGCTTCTTCCAAGCATGCCTGCAGCTGAACAGCGACAACCCTCTCCAGGACCTTGCCTAGGAAAGGTATGTTAGCTACCAGGCGATAGTTGTTTAAGTCTTCTGGATCCTTAGTTCTGTTGAGTACTTGTGAGCCAGTTAGATCTTGTAGTTAAAATGTCAGACTCTTATCTGGTAGTCTCCAGGTTTGATTCTGCCCTCCTTCTTCTTCTCTTTTAAGTATGAAAGCTGAATATTCACCTACCCCCTTAAAATATAGTCACTGAAAATGATGGGTAAGATGCTAGCTCAGAAAAACAACATACCTCTGTACCAGTGCAAAATACCTAGCCTCACAGTATGCAATGATGGATTCTATTTTTCATAGTTTTAAAGAGAAAAAACAGGCAGATTCAGAGGCCTTAGATCACAGAGCAGATAAGAACATAAGAACATAAGAGAAGCCTTGCTGGATCAGGCCACAGCCCATCTAGTCCAGCATCCTGTCGCACACAGTGGCCCACCAAATGCTCACGGGCATCTCAAGCAGAGACAAGGACAAATCTTCTCCTGCTCTCCAGTCCCAGCAGATGGCCTTAGAAGCGCCCCAGTTCCTCCCCCCCCCAGCCTGAAGGATGCACCTAGGCATTCGTTCTAGTAGCCATTGATACATCTGTCATCCATAAATTTGTCTAACCCTACCTTAAAGCCATCCAGACTGGTAGCTGTCACCACCTCTTCCGGCAGCACATTCCATAAGCCGATGACTACAAATAGTATATTCATATTCACAAGCAGTATATATCTTTGCAATAGATCTTGGAGTACCGATAATGGCAATTGTTTTCATATACAGATTTGTGTGAGTTCGTAAGAATATAAGAAATATGCTGTTGGATCAAAGCACCAGCCTGTTCTCACAACTGCATATGGAAGGTCACACGATGGATACTGTACAAGCACCGCTTGCCTTTAGAAGAGACTACTTCCTGTTGTCACACTGCCATCAAGGGTAATGGGCAGGAATTTGAGAAGTCTTCTGCTTGAGAATTCCCAGAAATAATTGGTGGGCTACTGAGAGAGACAGGCTGCTGGACCAGAGGGTGGTGTCCTGATCCAGCATGTTCTCACTGACAATCCTTTTTACAATTTTCCATGACGTACTATTGTACTAAAGTTCACAGGATGCTGGAGTAGATGGAACATGATGGACCACCCTATCCGTGATGAACAGGGCTATCACTGGCTACTGGCCATGATGGCTGTGAGTCTTCCTCTGAGACAGGGGGTGGCGTGTCTATGGAAATCAGTTGGGAGACTGTGAACAGGACAAATCATGTTGCTACAATCTGCTTGTGGGCTTCCATATGCACACGGTTACTGCCATGAGAACAGGCTTCTGGATTAGATGGGCCACTTACATTCTTATGTTTTTAAGAGCACGTTGCTACTTCCAGCTGACACATCTGTTGGTGTTTCTGGTTGAACTGAAAGACCTCATTCAAGGCAGAACTAATGGAAAATATATTAACAATATAAACATTGCTTCAAGCTGGAGAAAGGTCTTGCAAGTTAAATGGAACTATTTTAGATAATCTGGAGTTTAATGGAGATGATCCAAGAAGCTACTTAAATACATATAAATCTATGCTATACACTTCAGAAGCTGGAACTGGTGCAGAATGTCTTAGCTTGTCTGCTGACAGGAATCTCTGGCTGGACTCGTATCAGGCCAGTGTCTTAAAGGATCTGCACTAGTTACCTATTTGCTACCGAGCCCAATTCAAGGTGCTGACACTAACATTTAAAGCCCTAAATGGCTTGGGCCCTGAGTATCTGAAGGAGGCCCATCTCCCATATAGACCTGGCCATACACTGAGATCTCAAGGAGAGGGCCTTCTTATAGTTCCTACTCTTGCAGAGATTGGAAGCATAGGGACATACAGGAATGCCTTCTCTGTGGTGGCCCCTAGACTTTGGAACAGCCTCCCTCTTGAGGTTAGCCAGGTGCCTACATTGTATACTTTTTGGTGACTGGTGAAAACATATCTTTTCACCCAGGCTTTTGCCATCTAAATAGCTTCCGCAGAGTGTCGTCCTGTTAGGGAGGGGGGTAGATGTGGGCGGGAGTGAGTGAGTGATATTTTTAATTATTTTTTTCTTTTGATATGTTTTATTCTTATTGCAAGCTGCCCTGGGACTATTTGGTGAAGGGCAGGACATAAATTTATTAAACAGACAAACAACTAAGTATTTGTATAAGGACCAATCAGGTACCAGACGGTTTCTGACCACCAATTACTTCAATAATTTGGTTGGGAACTGACATTCTGGCTGCTTCCACATTTGACTAAATAAATCCGGATCTACCTCATCTGGATTTAGTAAAACCAGGTTCTAATAGATGCGGATCTACCCAGCCCCCGCCAATCAGGAGGCGCGCAGGACGCAGGCGTGCTGCATCCTGGGTCCCTGCAGCCAGAATCGGGGTGACCACGAGCAGGTAAGGAGGGGATTTCGCACGCTCCCCCCGGGATGGGCTAGGGAGGGCTTCGGAGAAACTCCCCCTGGCTCCAGAAGCAGCGATCCGCCACTTCTGGGGCGAGGGCGAGCCACAAGGTAGGAATCCCCCGGCTTGCCATGCTTGGCTCCAAGGAGCCAAGCATGGCGGGCCGGGGGAGGGCCCTGGCTAGTCACAGTTAAACTGTGCGAACGCATCCTAAATGGATCCGTTTTCACAGTTTAACACCCATGAAGCCCACATGAAATGTGGTGTCATTTTGACACCCATTAAGCACATTTTAGGTCCGGATAGGTGCGGACGCACCTCACCAAAGTGTGCTTAATAGGTCCGAGTGTGTGGACGCGCACACTCGAAAGTGTGCTTAATGGGTGTTGCTGTGTGGACACTCCTCACCAGAAGTGTCCTACACAGCCACGTGTGTGCAGACACCCATTAAGAAATGGAAGCACCCCTTGAGATGAAAATCTTACCAAGTAGTGGTACTGGATTAGCCAACATACACCCTCTTTGCCTTTTATTGCTTAATTTTCTGGTAACAGATTAGACCAGAAAAAGAAGAAGAGTTGGCTTTTCTACCCTGCTTTTCTCACCCATTTAAGGGGACTCAAAGCAGCTGACAAAGCTTTTCTATTCTTCTCCCCACACCAGACACCTTGTGAGGTAGGTGGGGCTGTAAGAGCTCAGAAGAGGGCTGTGACTAGCCCAAAGTCACCCAGCTGGCTTCATGGGGGAGGGCGAAATCGAACCTGGCATTCCCAGATAAGAGTCCAGCTCCCTAACCACTAGACCAATCTGGCTCACGAAAGGACAAAATGTATTACATATATTACATGCATTCCTCCACTACAGCTTGTAAGCTTTTCAGAACAAAAGAACAGACTGATTCTGTTATTTTTTTATGGCCTTTCAGTTATATTAATTCAGAATTTCCTACAGAGCTTCAGAATACCCCTTTCAAAAAGAAAGAAAAAAATAATTTGCCACTCCAAAAACTATCTTTGCAATCTGACAGCTTAGACAACGCTATCATGGTTCAAGATATTCCTCTGTTTCTTGGCATCCTGAATTCCTCAGGCAAAAAGAAAGAAATTGCTTTTTTTGAGGCCAGATGTCATTTCACTTGATACTCTAGAGCCTTGGTACCTTTTGGAAGAATGATATTGAGACTTTGCCCTATTTGGTCTGTGATTATGAACTAAATAGAAATGCATAGAAATAGGTGGTTTCAATAGCAAGCTCCTGCTGAACACACAACAGAAGAAAATGTTAAGAAGGTTTTGGCAACAATGAATTGCCTTTTGTATCCATGATGGGAACATTATCCAATTTTTCAGATTCACTTTTGGAACTAATTTCATTTAGCAAAAACCATGCAAACTTCTAATGCGATTGGACTTTGGCTGTAAACAACACTCCTCATAGCCTTTCAAAAACTATGGCTCTTTCTGCACCTACATGGTAATCCTCTAGTTCACATTGGCTGTTTTTCCACGTATCTACCTTAATCCGGATTTAGAAGATCCAGATCTTTGATATCCGGACCTTGTTTTATCTGGTTGTTGAAGATCCGCATCATGGAGAGGACCCCTTGCATCCACACAGGCCATCTAGCACCCAATTGCATTGGGTGCTAAAGAAACCTACCATGCGGTCCATCCCAAGGGTCCGATTAGGCCCAAGCAGGAAGGTCCACCAGTGGTGCAACACAATTGGCCCACATAGCTGTCAATTAGGTGTCACTTCTGGTTACAGTGGGTGTGGCGGAGAGACACTGCTTTGTAGCTGCCTACGTAGCCGCTACGAAGCTTGTGCTCAGTTTCGTAAACCACTACGAAGGACGTGCGGGCCTAGGCGGTGTGTGTGTTGAGGGGCAGAGCCAGAGCCCTCCTGCTGCAAATGGCGGCCTCTAGGTCTGCCCCTGGACCCATTGCCCTGGTGTACATGCAGACGCATGGCCTCTGATCCAGTCTTCACAGCGGAAGACTGGACTGAAGACACCATTAAAGGAGTCAACGGTTAATCCACATTTAAGCGCCTGAAGACTTCATTAAATCTGGATTTTGCCAGCACTCATGGGTACAGCACATTCAGAATGGGTCCCTAATGGGGTCCGTAAGGGGTCCTGTGCGTGGAAGGTACATAACTGATCTCTACCAATTGCATACCTATGAGGTCCCTAATGGGGTCTTTGTTGCTAGTGCAAATACAGCCAAAATCTGCACGGTACTAGTGGTAATCCATATCAGATCTGTACTAAGCACATAATAACATGGATTAGTGGTGGATCTGATAAATAGGTACCACAACCATACCAGAAGCGTCTGATTCAGAATAAGGATGGGACATGTGCATGTAGAATGGAACTAGGAAGATCATGGGTGTGGCATTGAGAAACATGCTCTGTGAAGGCGAGACTTGTGAAAATGCCTACACAGGCCCTTTGGAACTACAGTCACATTGATGGCGATGGTGACTCCGCATTGCCTTCAAAGACACTTCACATCCTTTACCCAGGTGCAATGTTTGACCGATGGGGACATGTTGCTGGTAGTTCTCATCCATTGCTATGGAACAGAGCTTGCATGTCTGCATTGCATCTCTCCTTAGATGCCATTTGTCATTGTCCAGCCCACTTAATGCAGATGTTTCTGCCTGCAGCTGATCCGGATCAAGCTAATTCAGATACAATAATCTGGATTAAGGACATTCAGTGCAGTAAAGGCCTATGATGGTTATAAACAAGCAAGAAGAAGAAGAAGAAGAAGAAGAAGAAGAAGAAGAAGAAGAAGAAGAAGAAGAGTTGGCTTTTCTCACCCATTTAGGGGGACTCAAAGCGGCTGACAACCTTTCTTCTCCCCATGCCAGATTAGACCAGAAAAATTATTGCTTAATTTTCTGGTAACAGATTAGACCAGAAAAAGAAGAAGAGTTGGCTTTTCTACCCTGCTTTTCTCACCCATTTAAGGGGACTCAAAGCAGCTGACAAAGCTTTTCTATTCTTCTCCCCACACCAGACACCTTGTGAGGTAGATGGGGCTGTGAGAGCTCAGAAGAGAGCTGTGACTAGTCCAAGGTCACCCAGCTGGCTTTGTGGAGGAGGGCAGAATCAAACCATGTATTCCCAGATAAGAGTCTGGCTCCTTAACCACTAGACCAAACCGGCTGACCCAGATGACATCTGACTGTGCAAATTAAATGCATGGCATCATTAATTGCCCCTAAATTCAGAATACGCCTTCCCAGGTAGCCACTCACCTGCACTGGAGAAGGGTCAGGAATACAATTTTCTGCTGCCTTTGAAAATTACATTTGAGAAATAACTGAAAGCAATCCCAGAGTGATTCAAGGGGTCTCACAGCGATGTGTTTATTAGCTTCATGCTACAAATTGTGACCAGCCCTGTGTCTTGCTTCTGCAACTGCTGTTAAAGAATAGATACTTTGCTTAAATGATATACTATTTGTTAAAGTTGGGGACGGGGAAAATAACAGTATGATCTTACATTTTCTGAGCCATTTTCTTGTTATTAGGCATGCTGCAACCTCATCTTTGTCTGTTCCTGCAACTGAGCCTTTCCATTTTTAAATACACTTTACTTTGGCCGTGTCTTCACGGCAACCTTATCTCGAATTCAAAATGTTTTCAGTCCTCAGAGTCCGCACGGCAGTTTGGCTTAACATGCTTTTCCCATGTTAAACCACCCCAAAGCGTGGTGAGTCTCAATCCTGATTTCAACAGGTCTCACTCCGGATCGTGTGCTTGAAACGTTTTACATTTTTTACTGTGTGGACAGTACCATTTTAAGAGATGAAAATCCATGTTTAGGGTTTCCCTCTCCCAATAGCTTGCTTCCAAAGACAGTGATTTCAGTGTAAAAATCCACTTAACAGCGATCGCTACACTGTAGCGATGGAACCACTTCACACCTTGATGGTTGGAATAACAATGTTGCAATTTTGCGCAATTCTAGCTCTTTGGAGTTCTGACTTTAGAAAGGGAAAGGGAGGAAAGCAGCTGAATGTGAATGTTTAAAGCAAAGGGGCTTTAGTTGCCTCTGCTGCTGTGTGCCCTGAGCAATGGGAAGAGGAGGGGAAAGAATCGCTGGCTGGCTGGCTGCTGCCATTTTTCCTCCATCCATGGAAGTGGTAGCCACCCAGCCACCCAGTTAGGCTCGGTGAAGGGGTCCCTTATGGGTGGCTCATCCATGCCAGGAGGAAGAGGGCAGGGCAGCCCCGAAAAGCAGCTTTTAAAAAGTAGCCACTTGAGTCCCACCTTGAGTCATGTACCCCACGTACGATCCTCAGAATCCGGATCCAATGCGATTAAGTTAAAAGTAATGGGAACAGGCAAATTCGCATTTGCATCCGGTTCTATTATTTCGGTTTAGGGAAAGCGAAATAAGTTTGCTGTGGGGATTCGCCCTTTGAGAAGGATAAGGGGGTGAAAAGAAAGTTGGAAGATATTCTTTTAGGACAGAAACTGCCCTCAACAACACATGTTACATCCTTGTTTTGCCTGGAAAATCCACTAATTTGCAAGCCATGTAAGTCGCAAGGCAAAGACCACAAAACATGACTGTTAATCACAATTTTTTAAAAAATAAAAACATATAAAAGAATAAAGCTGTAGCAAATTAAAGACCACAGGAACGCTCATGGGCTTGAAGTATTTTTAACGAAATAATTCAGCATTAAAGATACACTTCAAATAAAACCAAAAGCTTGTAAAGGCAAGCTGTGAAAGACACCCTGCTGCTTGTGAGTCTTTGAAATGCTGGAACATTTTAAAAAAACAGACGCATAGAGATCTGATAAATCAGAACGCCTATCCTTAAATGCCTGGAACTGGTATGGAACTTGGTATCTGTGTAGGAACAGAAATGCGGTATAGTAAGAGGATGGAGGACTCTACCCCAGCCAAAATAAGAAATCCACAGCAAACAAGCAAAAGTGGGGAGGGGGGAACAAGAAGGGGAAAGGCAAAAAGAGTCTAAGGGCTTTCCACACCTTCTTTTAGCATGAAAACAGGAGGAGGAGAAGACAGAAAGAAGTGTTGGCTTTTCTACCCTGCTTTTCTCATCTATTTACGTGTACTCAAAGCGGCTGACAAAGCTTCCTATGCTTCTTCCCACAACAGAACACCCTGTGCGGTAGGTGGGGCTGTGAGAGCTCAGAGGGGTGCTGTGCCTAGCCCAAGGTCACCCATCTGGTTTTGAGGAGGAGGGTGGAATCAAACCAAGTATTCCCGATAAGGGTCCGGTTCCTTAACCATGAGACCAAACTGGCCTAGTGTTTGGTTTTTAGTGTTGCAACTTAACCCAAGAGTGAATTAATGAATGAATTTAAGCCCATTTGAAAATGGATATCAATGAATGGAGTATGCACATATTTGAGAAGCCTGAATGCCACCCCACACAGGCAGTGGGCCAAATGACATCAGTTCCTTCCCATTCTAACTGGCCAAGCTCAGCTGGCGAGTTAAGCTTTTTTTCTCTCTGCCCCCTCCCCAATGCTTCAGTGTTACCCCATTAACACCCCCTTTCCCACAATCCCCAAAACCTAACAAAACACTCTAGTTTATGTTTCATAGGAGAACACACAACAACCAGTCAACTTTCCTTTTAAACTAGCACTAGGCTGCAATCAGACTGACCTCCTCCCTGGGTTGTACAGAGGAACACATGAAAATGTCTCCTACTACCCGTTTCCTTTATCATCAGCCTGGTAATGGGAGAAATTGTGGGTCTGGACCATGAGGCAGCAAGAACCCAGGAATGGACTGAAACCAGGTGCTCACGTCACAGCTAGAAGCAAGTCTTACTCTGAGTGTTATTTTTTTAAAAAACGTTTATATTTAAGTGATTGAAGAGTAAAAACTGATGTCAGAACCCTAACCCGGATGTCCTTGGAGGATGATCATTAGATTTCCATTTGCCTTAGGGGAGAAACTTAAGAATGGCAAGCCAGACCTAAATAGTCTAATTAACGATTCCAGCTAAGGGCAGAACGACACTGTGAAATTTCTCATTTGCAAGGAATTGCCAAAGATGGTTATTAACAGTTTAGCTTGAAGACAGGGCTTCCAGTATACAGGTCTTATTATGGGGATTTCTAAGTCTGATTCCGCATTTACCGTTCTTGATCTGGATCAGACTGCAGAATGAACCTTCCCTGCACTGGAACAAGGCTGTCCGCATATGAATGGCCATTTTGACCCAGTTTCCCCTTGCTCCAGCCCCAGCTCCAAATCTTGCAACAAGTTTGGCACTAATGCCAAATGCTCTGATGGCACACGACAGCTCTAGGGACATGCACAAATATTTGTAACATTAGAAATTGTCAGGCAGGGCTACCTGCCTGCCATAATATTTGAATGTAAGATCTCTGCCACCTATGTGATTCTGTATATATGTATATAGTAACTGCCTGTTGTTTGGAAGTGACAGTTGACTCCCACCCTCCCTGCTGGGGTCAAGTGATACATTTTGGCTCCAAGTTTAAACTGAGTTTTGAAAAATACTTATTGTTCATTGGTTGGAGGCCAAACCCTGCCCAGCTATGAAAGATATAAAAATGCCGGGCTTTCTGTTCCAAGTTGCTTCCAACAAAAAATGCCTTTACGCTGAGCTGAAATAAATCACTGTTCATCTTTTTAAAGAAAGAGTCTCGTGGTTATCCTTTGCCAGCCTGACAGAAATTCGGCTAAATTTGGACATTTGAATTTGAATGGAATCCAAAGATTGACATTCACATTTGAATAGAATGTTTCGATACATTCGTACGAAGCTTTGTTACGGATTTGTATATGATCCGTACAGGATTAGTATGCGAATTCATATTGAACATTTGTATCGAACCTGAATCCTACTACATTCAAAGGGGATCTATTCAAATGAATATTTATTTTCTTGCATTCAATTTGATACAAACTGAGTACGTAAAAAAACCCAGCCAGCACATACCTGTTTGCACCAGGTCCAGGTGATGAGTGTGTGTACCATGTCACCCAATCACCACAGCAATGGCTGGTGTTCATGTCTGTTGCCTGTGGTGACATGATCCCTGCTAGTATAGGAGCGGTCGCACCTACCCGACAGATAGGTAAATGCCAGATGTGTTTGGGATGCAGATGCCCATCTCAGAAGTTCACTGCCCCCCTGTGGCTCACAAAGGTGTGAAAAGGCCCTTAGTTAAATTCTTCTGTTCTTTGCTGCTTCTCAGTTGACACAAAAGAGGGTTGTCTTACCACCCACATGGATATATTTGCAAATCCACAAATATTCCTTTGGTTTATTACAGCAAGACATTTGGTGCCTCTTTTCTAGGCTGACACTTTCTTCAGCATGCTTTATTATTATTATTAAAACAGCATGCTGAAGATCCCCAAATATCAACCCAGCTTAGCAGAACAGATGCTTCAACAGCAAACGGTACATAGCTGTTCATGATTGCGCCGCGCACTCAACGGATGATGAGGTAGGATTGCTACATGATGCTCCCCCCCACTCCAGAAACAGGAAGATTGATGTGGCAAGTGCAGTAAGTCTGGCTGCAGCCATATTTAGTAATTTGACCGCTGCCACGGTTAAATTTTGCAGACGGGAAGTTCTAATTGTAGCGCTTAAATCTTTTCTGTTCTACATCGATTCATCTCAGTTGTGCATACAAGCGAGGAAAGGATTTTAAACGTTTCTTCTAATTTCTTTGAGTTTTGAAAGCTGTGCAATTTTATTTACTCCAGGTCTCCTTTGCATTTCCTAAGTCTTATCTTAACACCCTGCCCCATTTATCCCAATTATGAACTTACATACTTACTTCATTATGTTAGATTATTCCGGACTTCCTTAGCCTCAGGGATATGACTAGTTACAGATTTTTTTAAAAAAAACCCATGAAAATTTAGCTTATGCCTAAGATGCAAATAGTTTTCCAGTGATTTATCTTAATGATGGTATACTAGGCACTGCATACTGGTTTTTTTTGGCATCATCACAAGAAAAGATATCCCAGAGAGGGGAAAGATTGGGGTGGGGGAGAGATGAACAAAATGTACAGGGTTCTTGGACAACCCCTCACGTGGAAAGGAGGACGGGAATGAAACATTGTTCACTTATATGAGCGTTCATTACTGTGGGTTCAGATGGATCCCAAGCAATAGGGGGAACATAGGACCCATCGTGATCCTACTCTGAACCCATAGGAAATAGGGGTGTGCACGAATATTTGAAGCTTTTGAAAATCTGATCGAATCTAGACAAATTTTAACATTTGAATTTGAACTGATTGTCCATAAATTCAAATGAATTTCAAATTTTGAATCTATTCGTTTGATCTATTTGATGTCTATGGTTTTGTACATGATGTGTACTTGCAGATTTGCATCTACCTCGCATATCTATTGGACTAAAATGGGTTGCATATGGGATGACCATGAGGTGCATGCAGACGTGTACAGACATTTATGGATGTGTACATTTCCAGGAAAGATGTGCGTGGACACATATGAATGCTGTCGACATTCGTAAGTGCAAACTCGAATTGAAAATGCGAACAAATAGATTCAAATTTGCTTAATTCAAATCAAATATGGTTTAACTCGAATTTTAAAGATTCAAATCGAATCAAATTTTTGGGTATTCAAATCAAACTGAATCCCAAACATTGCGTTTGTGCACACCTCTAGATGGGAAGGGTAGTGCAAAAATGCCTCGGGTTTGCAGCAAGACAGCAGCAGCAGTAGGTTACAGCCTGCTCCAGAGCCCAGCAATGTTGTTCCAAGCTCCGAAAACATGGGACTTCAGGGCTGTTTCTGGAGACTGGTGAAATGCCACCAGAGTGAAGCTTTTTAGGCTCAGGAACCTCAAAAATTGCATGTGTGGGATACAAGGCCTTTACAAACAGCCCACCATCCTGCCCCTGGCTACTCCTGGGGCATAGGTGGTGTCCTCCATGCATACCAGGTGGGCACAGGGAATCCAGGATTTCAATCAGGTTGTTAAAATGCCTTCCCTGACCCACGATCCTAGCTTTCACAGAGCTCTTGTAGGCTCTTCTGGCTGCAGACTCGGCAAGTTTTAAAGAATAAGAATAATCATACAGAGAAAGTGTCTTGGCTGCCTTCACACATTCTGTATTTCTTAAACTGAAAAGTGTGTCTTAACAGAGAAGAACGGACACTTAAGTAAATAAATAACATATTTGCTGCTCTCATGGAACCCTCAGTTATCTGAAATTCCGCCCTTTGAGTGATGCTTTAAATACACAAAATCATTTAAATACACAAAGTTTGGTCTAGTGGTTAGGGAGCCGGACTCTTATCTGGGAATACCAGGTTCGATTCCGCCCTCTCCCATGAAGCCAGCTGGGTGACCTTGGGCTAGTCACAGCTCTCTTATGAGCTCTCACAGCCCCACCTACCTCACAGGGTGTCTGTTGTGGGGAGAAGAACAGAAAAGCTTTGCCAGCCGCTTTGAGGCTCCTTAAATGGGTGAGAAAAGCGGGATAGAAAAGCCAACTCTCCTCCTCCTCCTCCTCTTCTTCTTCCTTGTTCCCACAATACACCATGTAGTGTATGCAAGTAATTGCTACCAATGGGAACCTGGAGGTTACCTGAATGTAATCCTGAAGACTGTACTACGAATATAAATCATTAGTACCACACAGGGGGGACCCAGTGTAGCTCTGTGGTACTGTGCAGGGAAGATCCACCTCATGAATAAGTCAACGGCCCTGCAGAACATCACACTGCTAAAAGCTTTTGAGACTGCCTTAAGTAAAGCCACGTTTTTCCAACCACGTAAAAGCTAATCTCTATGGCATTCCAGCCCAACTGCCACCTTCTTCTTTTGGTCCAAACTGAGTACAGTGGAAGCAGAAACCTCCAAGCAGCTTAAGCAGAAAGCCAGGAGTTGGCAGCTTAATGGCTTGCAAACGGAACTCAAACTGGTTTTCCCACGGCTCGTCAAAAGTCTCGCTCCTCGGGTAGCCTTCTTCAAGATCAGACCTCCCCGAAAACGTGGCAAGAGCTGGAGGCGGAAAGACAGCAGCCTCTGTAGCAAAGTCATTAACAGTTTTGCTGAATTTCACTGTACACAGCAAAGGAAGCTACTGGACCTGAAAATGGAATCGCGACGCTCTCGGGGATGCTGATGACAATCCTTCATCGCTTTGGGTCTTGTCAATTAGAAGAATGCTATAATCCATGCACCTACTTATCAGTACCGACAACTGAAACAGTCAGCAGGCGATCCCACTCAACAGGGCAAGACTTTTGAATGCTGAGAAGTTAGACACAATGAAAGGGTACACACAGGATTTCTTCCCCTCCACTGGTCATCTCTGTAGTGGAGGGATACAGAACTGGTGTCCCTGAAAATGTTGGATCAAAGCTTCTTTCCTCTCTCACAACAGGACAGTGTGATGGGGCTGACAGCAGGAGGCTGCAGATGAGTAACACCTGGAGGACCATCAAGCCTACACACTCCACAAAGGCCTTTTCTGTGGAGAGTAAGGGTGTGCGAATAGCTGGTTCAAAGCAGATTTTTGCACACAAACAAGAACCTGGTATTTAGGAACACTCACTCACAGTTATTTGTGCTGGAGACTCAATCCCCACGTCTTCTGAAACTTTAGAAGGAGGACAGGGCTCTGTGGCACACTCACTTCTGGGAATCTCAATGCTTCCTCAAGCTGGTGCCAGCTTCAAAAACTTCAAATGATGCCACCAAAGGTGACTGCAGACGACTGCCCATTTTTCATTCTGGAAGCTTGGAATATGGACACTAGTGTGCCTAAACCCCAAGGTTTGCTCTCTTTGGGTGTGTGTGTTTGTGTAAGGAACTACTTCCAATATTTCAAAACTGCCATTTGCACACTTCCAGTGGAAGAAGAAGAGTTGGCTTTTCTACCCCACTTTTCTCATCCATTTAAGGGGATTCAAAGCAGCTGATAAAGCTTTCTATTCTTCTCCCCACACCAGACACCCTATGAAGTAGGTGGGAGCTCAGAGGAGAGCTGTGACTAGCCCAAGGTCACCCAGGTGGCTTCATGGGGGAGGGCGGAATTGAACTCAGTATTCCCAGATAAGAGTCTGACTCCTTAACCACTGGACCAAACTGACTCACAGTGAGCTGGCTGAACTATCCATAAACTGTATTCTCCATTTGGCCCTTTCTGCATTGGACCACGTTCCGGTCAGGTCTTCTGTTATTTGCAAGCTAGCACAAAGTAGCAGAGACCCCATGCCCCTTGCAAGGTTGGAAGAAGTGATATGGCACCCCATCCTGATCTACCGTTCTACCTGAAAATAGCAGCAGTATAATGAATAAACTGTTAGCATAATGACCACAAGAAGCGTGTGGAAAACACACCCTTGTGAGCTGGTATACCACTGAGGTGTGTGTGTCTTTTTTAAGTGGCACACCAGGAAACACTGCTGAAAGTGGCCCTACCACTGAAAAGGCCCTGACTGGGCATTTCAAAGGTCAGCAATGTTTGGGGTCAAAGTTGGGTCAGCCTTCAAAACTGGGCCACACAGTGGTAGGATGGGCAGACCAAGTATGGGCAGCATGTAGACTGGATCATTATTACCTCAGATCAGTGTGGGTCAGACTTAGTGGGCCAGAACAGCCTAGTCAGTGTGAAACAGTCCTTGATTTTAACACTTTTGGATTTCAAGACTATTCCCTACTCACCTTGGCCCCTACATTTCCAAGTTGTTATGATTTTTAATGTTACTACATCAGTTTGCCAATGATTTGGTCTTTGATGAATCACAGCACAGATGCCAAAGGGGGGAACCTCAGTTATCAGTTGATCAGAGCACATTTGACACATGAAGACAATAGGAACCATGGACAGTCTAATCAGCTTTCTGCTTCTGAATTTGCTCTTAAGGATCAAACAGAATATTACACTCAGGAATATTAGAAGATTCTGCTGGAATGCTCCTCTGACCTCAGCTCAGACACATTCATTGGTTGAATATGGATGCGAGGAAGAGGGTTATTTAAAGAAAATACCTACTCCCTGCTGCTATAAAGAAAAACAGTTCATTCCTCTTTAAGTCAGATTTCCTATCTGCTCCATCAAATGGAGGCTAGGGCCTTCCTTACCTCCATTAGACGAACAAGATACATTTGCTCTCTCCTCCACCAGATTGGATGCCATTTTGCATTTGATTGTGCAAGAAGGAGGGCTTTTCATCCCCACATTCACAAGACATATAACTAAAAGACTGCACTTGAAAGAGATGTATGATTTCTAATTTACTTTTCACTAAAGAAGAAGAAGAGTTGGCTTTTCTACCCCACCTTTCTCACTCATTTAAGCGGACTCAAAATGGCTGACAAAGCTTTCTATTCTTCTCCCCACAACAGACACCCTGTGAGGTAGGTGGGGCTGTGAGAGCTCAGAAGAAAGCTGTGATTAGCTCAAGATCACCTAGCTGGCTTCGTGGAGGAGGGTGTGTAAAGCCCCCTAAGCAGCCACCAGGGCAGGAAACAGTTAACCTGCTGCTGCTGTGTGTTTGATTGACATGCTGAGGAGAAGGAGACTCAGCAAGCTCCATTTTGCCTACCAAAAGGCAAGGCTCTCCAGCCAATCAGCAGCCAGGATTCAGGATGAATATTAGCTGCTGTTGAGACTGCTAGAGAGGAGTCTCTGCTGGGGGTTTGAAAAGTGATGAGGGCTGCTCAGTGCGCCTGTGTGTGTATGTAGGCCTCACCTCTAAGTTAGAAAGAGGGAGAGAGCCAGTCAAGTTGAATTTAGCTTTGTTGGCCTGAGGGCAACAGAAAAAAGTAGTAATTAGTATAAAAGACTGAATAGTGGGCAGGAGGAAAGTGTTTTTTTTCCACAGAGAGTTTTGGCAGGCCTAAAAGAAGAGAGGCTGAGGATATACAGATAAAGTATTGAGACAGAACAGTAAGAGAAAAAAGAAGAGAAAAACAAAGCTTTAACAAAACAGAGGGAAAGCATTTAAAAGGGTTAGAAGTTATTAAGAGGCTGTGAGAGAGCATATGAAGTTTACCTCAGACTAAGAGAGGGACAGCCATTTTCAGTCAGGAAACCACTGTATGAAATGAGAACTTTTGTTGGGTGAATGAGCAAAGGACTTTACTCTGTTCCCTTACCATTTTAGTTCCTTTCACATGGACTATAGGACTCATAACTGATTCAATCATACATTTTATTCCTTTTATTCTACTTACTCTGTAACAATAAACCTTTGAGTTTGGTTAATTAAAGAGTCAGTATTCTGTTTGTGGTAACATCTAGAAAGTAATAGCAAACAGAGGGCCAGTGAAGATCCAATTTGTGCTGAGGATCTAAGAGGATCTGGCAGAGTGAATGGGCACCTGGGCTGTCTGTTAGCCTGCCAGGCTACGCTAATAGGGGGCAGGTGGTACCAGAGCTGCCCGGGTCGTCACAGGGTGGAATCAAATGAGGTATTCCCAGATGACCGTCCGGCTCCCTATCCACTAGACCAAACTGAATAAAACATAACAAATTTCAGAAATAACCATAGTAACACGACAGCAACTTACCTAAGAAACAGTGCACTCAAGAAACAGTGGATTAACTTGTGATATTCATTTCCAACCAATATTTAAGTGGACTGCAACCTGGAATGGTTATATTTATGTCTCAAGGGATATAATTTATAGTTTTTGAGTGTGCTGAACTATACTTTGATCTGTTTGTCTCTTCTGCTTCCTTTGCATAACAAAAATAATAGTGGAAGTGTTTTACAGCTGGTTGCAGATGCTTAAGGAGGACCTGTAGTAAAACACTGTTCAGGGTTCAAAAAGAAAAAAGGGAAAGGAGAAAAAAACAAAACAAAATTGGTATTTGGCTAAACAAAATGACCGCGGTCAGAACAGTCTGCTGAAGGGTGGTCTGAACAGTTCTTTAGAAGATAAATTAGGAAACTGAGGAGATATAAACAGTGTTAACAAAGGTCAGGGATTTATGACTTGCGGGGATATGTGTTAAACAGATTAAATGAATGTTAGCTCTGGATAGTTGCAAAACTGACAGAAAACCCTGGAACGTCTGACAAGGAGCGAACAGCATTCTAAAGGAATAAATTCATCTTCAGCAACCATCTTCATACATCTTAGGCATAAGAAAAACCACTTCATGAACACTGGCATTTCTGAAAAATATTACTTAAATCTTTTGTGATAGTTTCATCCAAGCATATTTGTGTACTTATTTCCAGAAAGAGTTTCAAATTAGTCATAAGGTCCTTCCACCCCACTTTTAACCCACCTCTCCCCCTGGAAATCTACTTTCAATGGCGTCAACTAGCATAAAACTGGCTGCGGGATTCTTCACCACACAGTTTGGTATGAGAAGCTCTAAGTGGAGATAAGCCAGAAGAAGGATTAATTGTGCACTTATTTTAGAAGAGGAGGAGGAGGAAAAGGAAGAAGAGTTGGCTTTTATACCCCATTTTTCTCACCCATTTAAAGGCATTCAGAATTTCTATTCTCCTCACTACAACATTCACCCTGTGAGGTAGGTGGGGCTGTGAGAGCTCAGAAGAGAGTTGTGACTAGCCCAAGGGAACCTAGCTGGTTTCATGGAGGAGTCCAGCACCCTACCCACAAGGCCAAACTGGACTCGTGCTTATTCCTGATGGATTATAAAGATGGTTTCAACATATGGGCAAACCCTTGCACAGGGTTTCTTTGACAGAGGAGCAGGAACCAAAACTTTTAAAAGGCTTGAGCCCCAGGTACTAAGAGAACTTCAGTCTGCCAGTGAGACACAACTTAAGGGCGATTCTGAACTGGGTGGTATAATGGATCACCCAGCTTACCAGAAGCCTCCTTCCTGCACAGAAGCTTCCTTCCTGGGTGGGGTGTAGACCAAACCAAGGGGGTCAAAATGGTGGCCGGGTTCAGTCTACTGGTGTGCTAGGGCCACAGAGGCATGCAGATAACACAGCTTGGTGGTCCAGTATACCGTGGAATCCACTGCATCAGTGTGACAAGCTACACCACTGCAAGAGGTCCCCTGGGCCTTTGGAGGCTCCCCTTTGTTACCTAATCAATGTTGAAAGAATACTCATGGTATATACTCAGTTAGTCTTTCTCAACTGATTTCAAAGAGAAGTACTACTGTTGAGTCATGGCTTGTGCCTAGGTCAGGTAAGAAGCCTGAGGAATAGCAGAGATGAGTAATTCAGTTGCAGGTGGATTCCAGACTGGGACAGGGGAAGATATGTGTAAAAAGTAGCAAGGGACTGGAGTTGTAGAAAGCACACGTAACTGATGAAACCAGCCACAGGCCTCTTCTCCACCCCACAGCTTTGCATGAGGGACTTTAGGTGGGAATGAGGCTAAATACTGTAAACTTCTTGGATCAAGAGCAAAAGGTGTGTGTTGGAATAAGGTATCCAAATTCTGGAAAGTGATATTTGATTAATGTATGATTAGGGATACGCACAAATGCTTTTTTGACATTCGATTCGTATTTGTACGAATAGATTGCATTTGAATGTGGTAAAATTCTATTTGATACGAATCTGTTCATACGTATTCGTACATTTGATATGTATCTGATACAAACAGATACGTATCTGATACAAAGAGACATGTATCTGATATGAACAGATACATATCTGACATGTTTCCCCAGCTTAATGAATGTTCAAACTGTTTGTACGGATGCTGGGAAACATCTGTATTAGTTCAAAACCTAGTAGTACACAAATATTGGCATACACTGGATTCGAGTTTGATTGTCCGAATTTTGAATGTTACGAATATTTGTGCACATTCCTAATTATGATGCTGGAACAAACTATCTTGTCGTCCTTTCTTGACACTATTCTTTATTTCTAAATGGCGACGGCCTGCATGATGTTTATTCTGGGGTTGGAGTGGGCGGAAAGGTGGTCCTTTGACAGAAGGAATTTATGGACATGTCTGATAAACTGGGGTGAGTGAAACACTATTTTCATACATGGGCCTCTCCAAACCTGAGGCCTATTCACACTTGGCTTTATTCTAGAATATATCATGGAATAGGGACTTGCTGTCCATATGATAGTGCAGGCTTTACCAGCTCCAAAGTGAGGTCTGCCAGAGTCTGCATTAGCATGTGGACCAGAGATCCCTATCCTGAGATATACTCCAGAAAAAGGCCACGTGCGAATAGGCCCCTGATATCTGGAGCTGAAGCACAAAACATCTCAAGAGCTCCAGTGGATGAAATCTGCTTTACGTATGTAACCGAAGAAGGTCTTTTTTATGCACATGGAAGTTCCTGTACAAGGCACTTTAGGATGACGGCGCATGACAAGTGAGCAATAGAGAGGCTACAGACCAGGAGATTGATTAGTCTGGATTGTCTTTTGGCTGCAAAGACAAAGCAGCAAAGGCATCTTAAGTGAGTTCCCATTACTCTCAATAGAGGTTATTTGTGAGCATCCATTCTTTTGTTTTAGGCGTCTACTCAAGCACAAGATGAGAAGATTACAGAGTAAAGTAAGGTAATTTATAATTGAGGCAGTCAAAGAGAACTTTAAAATGAAAGACACATTCTTCTGTTACCTTTTAAGTTAGTAAAGACAAAGGCTCCTTCGAATTGAGCTCAACCGCTGGTGATAATATGGACACAACCATTCAGTACTCTTGGCAACAGTAGAGAGGTTGTTTCACATTGCCTTCCTTTGCGGAAATGCCAAAAATTAAACCTGGGACTTTATTCTTGAAAGGATGTTTCTGCAGAGGCTGCTGACTCCAGCCTACACCCCCGCCCCCAGGAACTGTACTGCCATCTGCACTGTGCACGAGTCCACCGGGAAACCATGTCTCTCAGCGATATGTTGGAAGAAAGTGGCACAAGTGTCTGAAACTTGTATGAAGACAGCACTGAGCAGGTGACACCATCTACTGGTGCATGGAAGCCAACATCATTTCCCAGATCTTCTGGAAGCAGCAGATCTCTGGAAGTGGGCTGCTTCTAGTGCTCAGCCAAGAAAAGCCCCAGCCAGAAATTTGAGAGGCTGAGGAAAACAGTAGGGGTAAGAAAAGCAGGGTATAAAAGCCAACATCATCTTCTTCTTCAACTGGTCTCACACGGCACAGGAAAACGCAGCATAAGCAGATCCACTCTCTGATACTCTGCTACTGGGTTTTGACCATGTCCTACAAGTAAGAAGCCTTTAAATCAAGCTCAGTTACTGGTGACTACATGGTCACGTCCATGTAGTTTTCTTGACAATATGGAAATTATCGCCCATGACCATCTTTGGAGAGATGACAGGGATTGGGGCTGGGACAGATACTCTACCACTGAACAACAGCAATTCCACCCTGTCTTATAGATAAAGCAACCACAAAATCTGCTGAACTGAATGCATGAAAGAACAAGTCAGGCACATGAGAAAGAGGCGAGCAATTTTTTTTTCTCATGTGGAAAAGGTTATTTAGAAATGTAGGACAGGATTTGGCAACGCAGTAGCATTACATGCCAGACTATGAAGGGACAAACTATTTCCTATGTGTTGGAACTCATTCTAATATTACTCAGTATTGGAACTGCACATAAAGGCTTGAATGCATTTGTCTTTTTAGAGCATTGATGTGCAAGTCAATGAGCTGTAACTGGATTAAGCATTTCACTTCCATCAAAATGCACATGCACACTGGCAGAGAAGAACAGCCATAATTTACATTCTCTCCACCTCAGAGGAAGCTGATAGGAAAAGGGAATGTGTACATTCCTATCTGAAAATGATTCACTTTCAACCTGAATTTCAAACAGCTGTCACTCTGTTTCTCTCTCAACAAAATCAGACATCTAATTTCAGTACACAAAGATGCTGCAAGGACACAGAGGAACTAGAAACCCCCAGATAGCGTTATTGGCCGAAATGCTTTCAGCATGTTTTTACAGAGATGTAGGTTGACAAAATTTATTTTTAAAGAAAAACAGAAACATGGGACTTCTGCAGAAAACAGCCGTGTCAAGTACTAACTCTCTTTGCTTGGATTCTGATGCCAACCTCTTGTGCATTTTCTCACCAATATTAGAAACAGCCTACGTGGTAGGCATAAGGTGAGGAAAAGCACAAAATGGCGGCCACGTGTCTGGCCATTGCCATGGTGATTGTGACAGGGCACACATTTGTAGAGCCTCAACCACGCACTCAGTGTTTGCACCAGAAGTAGCTGTTCCTGATGAAGCTGTGTAGCATGAAAAGCATGCCACAGTTTTGGAGGATCAGGGATGCTACCGCATGTCCCAGGATGGAGGCAGCATCATGGCATGAAGATGGAGCATCCTGGAGCCTGTGGGAGCATTCCTGAGAGACCAGTGTGAACAGGCCTTTTTAGTTGCTCCGGACAGGTTTAGGGATCTGCACAAATATTTGTAATGTTAGAAATTCATGTGAATTTGGAGATTCGAATTCAAATAAAATGTTGGCATATTCCAAGATTGACATCTGAATTCAAATCCAATTTTTTTATGCATCTGTATGAAGCTTCATTATGGATCCATATGGGATTTGTAGTGGGGATTCAAATCAAATTTGTATTGAACATTTGTATCAAATTCAAATCCCACCATATTCGAAGGTGATCTATTCAAACAAATACAGATTTTCTTGCATTCAATTCAATATGAATAAAATACAAATACAAAAAAAAATCTGTGCTCATCTCTAATCAGGTCTGACTATGGCTGCATCCAAACATCAGTTACCTATTCCACTATATTTGGATATTCTGGAACAAAGCATGGATATCCCAGAATATCCAAATATAGTAGAATGAGTAACCAATGTCGGGATGCTGCCTATGGGATTGCATCATATCACTGTGTGTAAACAAGGTCTACTACTTGAATTCTCTTTTAAGGATGGACAAAAAAAATTGGTACCCCCATTTCACTGTAATCTAACAGCAGATTTTAAGACTACTCTGGCTTGTGGAAGGCTCCTCATACACTTGGTGGCCTGGCTTAATGGCTATTGCAGAATGACCCTTAAATACTAAATCATCCCTGAGACCCCTTCCCAAAATGTATCTCGTGTGCTGTGATAGTTAAAGGGAAAAAAAATCCACAAATCATGTATTCATGGATGCCTCATTTGCTACTATAGTTCCAAGTTTTCAACTCTATTTGGTCTTCACAGTAATTTGTTATAATAGGTCAAAGAAAGATCTTTAAGAATATTATGTCACAGTCAGATTGTGAAGAAACAAGGGCTGACTCATTTCATGAATTAATTAAAAGGTCTCCATAGTTTTTTTGGAACCCATCAATACCGCCCTCTCTGATGGATGAACACCCCATGTAGGCGGAAGACGGAAGCTTTTAGGCCAATCTCCTTCTAAATAACTTTTCACAGTGAGCCAATTTTATTCTCTTTTTATGCCAATCAGATTTTAATAGGAGGAAGAGTATGAAATCATTCCGGAAGGCTGGAGTGGTACTGTTGGGAGACCATTGTTATATTGGCAATTAAGGGCTTCCCCGGGAGGTTAATTAAACACATTCAGAGCGTAACATATTAGAAAATGCTTCACAAATGTTGTAAAAGAAACTCTTCTTCTTCAGACAACTTATTGCTCAACCTTCGCCGGTTTGTCTGTGTTTCCCAAGCAATACACTGTCAAATAGGCAGAGGATAAGCCCCTAAGCAATAAGGTTAAAGATGGCCTTTAATATTTGTAGCTGACTGCCTATAATTTGGGTCACATGTGCACACTGTAAAGGAAAAGCACCCCTGAAGTAGGTGGGATCATTCACATGCCAGTCTGACTCTCTTCCCTCTGATAAGGATAGAAAAGTTGGTTTAGAAATGAGATGAGAATATGGCTGCCACACACTACCCTCTCTTGTAGTTCCTTCTCTTTCAGAGGTATGAGGAATAGGGACATGCAGGAAGGCCTTTTCTGTGGTGGGCCCTAGACCCTGGAACAGTCTCCCTCTTGAGGTTCAACAGGGACCTATGCTGTATAGTTTTCGGCATCTCATGAAAACATATCTTTATGCCCAGGCTTTTCCTATTTAAGTAGCTTCCTCAGGGTGCTGTCCTGTTAGAGAGGGGGAGGTGTTACATTTTTAAATTACGTTTTATTATCTGATACGTTTTATTCTCATTGTAACCTACTCTGGGACCATTTGATGAAGGGCAAGATTTAAATAAATAAATAAATAAATAAATAAATAAATAAATAAATAAATAAATAAATAAATAAATAAATAAATAAATAAATAAAGGTGCAATTCAGCTGCTCTTTCCCCTACATGTAAATGCAATCTGGGTTCCTATTGTATTGAAGATCCTAAAGCTAAATCATATCTCTTGGTTATGCTACTTGTTCAATGAATTTGGATGTGTTCAGACATACATGTTTAGGGGTGTACCCAAGGCCAATTTATGACAGACATAAAATAGATATTAAAAAACTTTTAACTCTTTCCAAAGAACCTGCTTGTGCACCCCTTCCACAGATGGAAATAATAACTCTTAGGGTGTTTTTCCACTGTCAAAAGTACCCATTTTTGCACCCATTTAGGACCCATTTGGGTGTGAGCTGGATGATCCCATTTCCACTACGGCACCCATTTGGGACCCGATTGTTTCCACTGCCATTGGGGAAATCCGGATCTAATGGGGACATTTTGGGCTTTAATCCGGATTTTCTGTAGACCCCATTAAAGGGGTCTACAATGGGGTCTTCTGCCAGAAAATCCGGATTAAAGGGAGCCTGTTTCCACTGGAAACAGGCAATGGGGTCTAAAGGAGGCTAGGGGGAGGAGATGCACCTTTGGGACCCCCCCAACATTGGCTTTGAAGTCACTTCGAAGATGACTTCACATTCACTTCGAAGTTGCTTCGAAGACTGCACCCCCTGCACCCCAAAACACCTGGGGTAATGGACCGACTTCTTGTGGGTCGATCCGGATTCCCCAGATGGGTGCAAAGCTGTTTCCACAACAGGGGTGTGAGCACCCATTCCTAATGGGTGCTACACCTCCTGTGGAAACACACTGGGTGCTTCCCTTAATCCGGATCTACTAGATCCAGATTAAGAAATGTACCCATTCCTTAGATCCGGATCTTCTTAGATCCAGATCTAAGGGCTGCAGTGGAAAAACACCCTTGGTGTGACTCAATGTTTGGGCCTAATTGGGCGGATACTTACAGAGCTCCTGTAGCCAACAGCTGCCTGGGAAAGGGTGCTAGGGGCAGCCATCCGATCAGAGCTCCAGAAATCCAGACTGACAGTGAGCAAAGAGTGTCAAACATGGAAGGCAAAGGTGAGCCCAGAAGGCAACAACATGAGGTAGAAGCTTATTTTAGCTGCTTATTTTTTTAAATTGTGTAATGTGCTTATTTTTTTTGTGCCTGGATATGAGGTGCTCCTTGCCAAAGACCCCTCAAAACAACCCCGCGACAAGGGAATTTTGAATTCATCTCCATGCTATTACTTTGAAATGCCAGGCATCTGACTCGTCCTCAACAAGCAGCATGTGAATCAATCTGGTTCAGACGTCTAAAGCTTATGTGTAATAAATCATTGTTTTGCAACACTCTCCCCAATTAGAAATAGATGCTTTTAAGAAAGGGAGGGAGGGGTGTTCAGGCAGCATTCAGTCAAACACTGTTTCATTATATGCTCAGGACTCATAGGCCAATAAAGCACACATGTCCCTGACTTCTCATTAGTACGCATGCTTTTATGCCAAGGCAACATCATCTGGCCATTGTCCCTCTGTATATTGCAAAATAAAGTATTGCTTTCTAGCCAAGCTAGCATAGTTTGACATAATGTCCAAATGGGGAGGTTCCAATGCAATGCCAAACATGATGCTCATGAATTCCTTCCCATCACCGCACACTCTTGTTTCTGACAACTTCCAGATTATGAGCAAACTGTACTGTAGCAGATCTCAAATCAGGGTATCTACACTGAGACGCTACGGTATAGGACAGGATATAAAAGTGAATGAAAGGACTGATGAAAGAAGGCTGGATAAAATTGCAAATAAATACACAACTAAAAACAAGAACAAATAAACTCCTGCCTTGTTTCTGCTAGCCATAAGTCACTTCTGAAACATCTTTTCAGATACTTTTCAAATTAACAATTTACCGGCATGGCTTATGAACAAATCCTGCTTTTCTAGAAAGTCTATCATATACAGCTAATCAGCAATAAGGAAGGAAAAAGTAGATAGAAGAGAGGATGTAAGTATTAGATTCATTCTTCTTCTTCTTCTACTACTACTACTACTACTACTACTACTACTACTACTACTACTAAGAATGAATCGAATACATCTTCTCTTCTATCTACGACTACTACTACTACTACTACTACTACTACTACTACTACAGAACATAAGAGAAGCCCTGCTGGATCAGGCCACAGCCCATCTAGTCAAGCATCCTGTCGCACACAGAGGCCCACCAAATGCTCATGGGCATCTCAAGCAGAGACAAGGGCAAACCTATTCCTGCTCTAGAATCCAGTCAAATGGCCTTAGAACCATCCCGCTTTCCTCCCCAGTCTGAAAGATGCACCTAGGCATTCATTCTAGTAGCCGTTGATACATCTGTCATCCATAAATTTGTCTAACCCTACCTTAAAGCCATCTAGACTGGTAGCTGTTACTGCCTCTTCCAGCAGCAAATTCCATAAACCGATGACCCTCTGGGTGAAGAAATACTTCCCCTTGCTGGACCCAACTCTCCTATCCATCAACTTCATAGAGTGCCTCCTGGTTCTAGTGTTGTGGGGTAGAGAAAAGAAATGTTCTCTATCCACCTTTTCTATACCATGCATAATTTTATATACTTCAATAAGGTCCCCTCTTAAACGCCATCTCTCCAGACTGAAGAGGCCTAGACGTTGCAGCCTGATTTTGTAAGGGAGGTGTTCCAGACCCTTATCATTTCTGGTTACCCTTTTCTGCACCTTTTCCAGTTCCACAATATCCTTTTTGAGGTGTGGTGACCAGAACTGTACACAATATTCCAAATGTAGCCTCACCATAGATTTATAAAGAAGCAAAATGACATTTTCTGACTTATTTTCTATTCCCTTTCTAATTATTCCCAGGATTGAATTAGTTTTCGTTGCTGCACACTGGGCTGACACCTTCATTGAACTGTCCACCAAAACCCTGAGATCCCTTTCCTGGTGTGTTGCACAAAGCTCAGACCCCATCAGTTTATAGACATAATTTGGATTTTTGGCCCCAATGTGCATTACTTTGCACTTGTTAAGATTAAAGCACATTTGCCACTTGGTTGCCCACTCACCCAATGCTAAGAGATCCCTCTGGAGCTCTTGGCAATCTCTTTCGCTTTTTAATACCCTAAATAATTTAGTATCATCAGCAAACTTTGCTATTTTACTATGTACCCTTTCTTCTAGGTCATTGATGAATAAATTAAAAAGCATTAGTCCCAACACTGAACCTTGGGGGACCCCACTTTTTACCTCTTTCCATCCTAAGAATTTGCCGTTTATTGCTACTCTCTGCTTTCTGCCCTTAAGCCAGTCACAAATGCAGGACAGAACCTGTCCTCTTATTCCATGGCTGATGAGTTTACTCAGTAGCCTTTGATGTGGGACTTTGTCAAAAGCCTTCTGAAAGTCCAGATAGACAATGTCTACTACTAATACTACTAATAACAACAACAACAATTTTGTTGACTGGATTTTGTTTGACCACCCATTTTAGTGCATGTTCTTTATCTTCATCTTACCTCCAGAAAATGTTCAGCCTGCTGTTCACGATCCAATTTCCTTGAGGTTGTGGTTATGAGACCTGTAAGAAGAACATAAGATATAGTTCAATAATTGTGAGAAGTACATGGGTCTTCTAACAGACAGATCCAGGCTTGGTTCATACTTACCTGAATGGTCTGGTGGACCATACCAGGCCGGTTAATGTCTGGACCAGCCAGGACTATTTGCATACTGGATAGTAGAGATGTGAACCGAGTAGTATTAGACTGATAGTGAATGTCTGTGACTGCCCTACACTGGTATTGTTTTGCCAGTCACCACTGCTTTAGCCATGAGCAATGAACAGGAATGTGTGAACTTGAATTTAATGAAAACAGAAGTTAACTTTGGCTATCTTTCTTTAAGGTACCATTCTAAGTCCATTGCAGTGCCATGCTGACAAGGCTAAACTGTCTACTATATGGTGTTTTCTGTCTCATTAAATCAGTGGTTCTCAACCTGGGGGTCGGGACCCCTTTGGGGGTCGAACGACCCTTTCAGAGGGGTCGCAACAAGTCTCCCGCCACCCTTCCCTCCCACTTGCCAGCTGCTCTACCCCCATGGTTGGGGGTCTCCACAACATGAGGAACTCCATTAAGGGGTCGCAGCATTAGGAAGGTTGAGAACCGCTGCATTAAATGAAGAACGGATGATTCAGAGCTCCATCCCTGGAAGCCATAATTATTTTCTACATAGATTCAGTCTGCAAATTCAACCCAACATGCGTTCCTGGGTCTATTTATTTCTGAGTTTGTTCCTCCTTACCCACATAAAAGCCCAAGCACCTAAATCCTCCATCAAACCCACTATCAAATTCAGAAAAGAACTCTTACATGGGTTAATAAAATAGACCTGAGGGTTCCTCTCATACCACACTACATATTAAGTACTTTCTAGTTTTACTGACAGCAGGCATGACAAAAGGCATTAGAATAATAGGGGGAAATTTTATTACCCACTGTGAATAAGATGTCTTTTAGACACTAACAGCACATTTATCTAGATAGTTCGGTAAATTAGACATTGACATAATGAAGTAGTTTTGTGTAAAAAGAAAATAAGTTAAATGTGATCGTGGAATGTAAATAAACATCTCTTTTAATACAATTACTTATGTAAGCCTCTAATTGAAGCAAAGTGCATTTTTTAATCTGGAATAAATGAAAAACTGTAAAATATGCTGAAAACCAACTGCCCCACCCATTCAGATCAAATATATAATTATTTTTTCAACTCACTGAATTATTCCCTTTGTTTGTTTTGTATGTTTACAAAACAATGAGAATGAAATCATGTCTCCCTTTTTCTTTGTGGTATGCTAAAAGGGAAATAACAGCAAACTGACGTGTTGAATTATGGAAGATATTTAGTCAAAATTAAGCTACTAAATATTATTAGTACACTTAAATGAGCTTGTTGGATAAAAACAGAGGAAACAGATGAACAACAGCTGAGAATCAAACTGCAAAACAATAAGTTCAAGTTGCTTCAGTGCCCAAGACATGCTATATATCAGCAGGTCCACCAAAAGTTCAGATGAAGGTTAAGTCCATTTCACTGTTTGGGGAGGGAAATATTATTATTATTAGTAGTAGTAGTACTAACAGCAGCAGCACCAGCGGTATTATCTGTAGAGTACTTAACAGTATGTACTGTGAGGTTACGCCAACCCAGATGGCACTGTGGCCCTCTTCCTCCCAAGACCTTGATGTCAATGAAGTGTTATCAACCTGCCACATGTCCCTACACAAACACAGGCACAGACACAAAGGATACTGGGTCTGATCGTGGAAACATAGGGCATTTCTGTCCTTACCTCAAGTCTGGAAGAAGAAGGAGGAGGAGGAGGAAGAAGAAGAAAAAGAAGAAGAGAACTGGCTTTTCTAGCCTGTTTTTCTCACCTACTTAAGGGGACTCAAAGCAGCTGACATACCTTCTATTCTTCTCCCCACACCAACACCCTGTGAGGTAGGTGGGGCTGTGAGAGCTCATAGGAGAGCTGTGACTAGACCAAGATCACTCAGCTGGTTTCATGGAGGAGGGCAGAATAAAACCCAGTAGCCTCAGATAAGAGTCTGGCTCCTTAACCACTAGCCCATATTGGCTCAAACTGGCTCCAGGGGCCTCCCTTTTACATATTAATGTGTATTAGGGAGCCCCCACTCCTTGCTCTGTCTGCATCAGGAGGAGTATAGTCCTCATCGGGAAAGGCCCAAACTCACCTCCTGGTCCACTTTAGATCTTGGGGAGATTTGCACTTTGCCATCCGTACTAAGTACTTTTCCCACCAGTTACACCTCCAAATCCCCCACAAATCTGCTTTAAATCTGCTCTGAATGCTTCGAATCCACTCTGAATCTGCTTTAAATTTCCTCTGAATCCACTGTAGTTTGTTACTGGGTAGACGCTTTGCCACCTCCCCACATTTAAGCAAATGCACAAAAGCATTTACTCCGCATTCAAATGTCAGTCTTTGAACGTAGCCAACGTTAAATTCAAATAAGAATGTACAAATCCATACAATTTTCAACTGTGGCAAATATTCGTGTACATCTCTACAGGGAATTCATGCCTTAAAAGTGTTGCTTGTACGGCGCAGAACTAATGGTCTCTCCTGCCAGCATTTGGCAGAATTAAGCAAAGTCAGCAGTGATTTCCTCTTCTCAAGAAATCCAGTTTATTGCAATTCTGACCAAAGCGTCACTCACGAGAAAGAGCTTGCAATGTCTTTTCCAAACCGTGATTTCTGGGACTCAGAGGGGAAAGCCACTACAGTTAAATGGCATTAAACTAATGCAGGTTTATAGCATAGAACAAGAATAGTGACCGTGTTATTTTTTTTGCATTCCAAACTAAAGTCTGAATTTAATTTCATTTATTGGAGTATGGGCAAGCATTTACCTGCTCTGGTTTCATCTCTTTCATTCAGTGCTTTATGTATCATTTGAGAGTGGAAGAGAACATAAATTATCTTATTTACAAATTTTGTAACGCACACCCTGCAACAACCGAACTGTCGGCAAAGGCTAAAGATATATTTGGTCCCTCCCCAAAGGACACTAAAAAGGAAACGACATCAGCCCTTTATTTTTCTAATGCAACCAAGTGCCTTGAAATGAATATATTAAGATAGCACATAAATCAAACATCGCCACGTAATTGCATATCCCAGATGGACTGTATCTAGCAGAAAGCCTATTCATGCTTGGCTTATTATGAGCAAGAGGTAGAACAGTGGCTAAGTGAATAAGGAAAGCAACTCTTTAATGGAAGAGAACAGCAGCTAAACATAAAGGGTGGCCGGCCTTGGATTCTCCAATATTCTGGGCCTACAAAACCAGGGATGATGTGTATCCACTGAGGCTGATGGACGAGAAGGAAAATTGATCCCATTGGACATAACTGCCTATGGTGCAATAGCGAGCCCTGAACTATAACATACACAAAGCAAAAGGTCAAAAGTAAATTCAGGCTCTGAGCTGCTGTACTTTTCTCTTATGGACCAGGCATGACTCAACAGAGATGATAGAGTTTTTGCAGTTTACCAGCATCCAGATACTTAAGGCAAGACAAAGACTGCTCTGATGGTCTCAGTCAACCATTTGCTCCAGCAACCCTGGGCAGGAGAAAGCAGGTATATGAGTGGCAAAAGAAGGTAAACAAAGGGCTGGACATAGGCACTGTTTCCACTGCAGGCTATGGTTTGCCAGAGTTGGCAACCTGGCTAGGCAACCTGTCTCACCTTGGAATGGGCTGTCGGTGAAGCGAGGTAAGGATGTCTACATTCTGAGCACCCCATCCTTTTTCCTGGGCCTTTGATGTTTCTGGCTGCCATTTCAGTGGTGTGCCAATTTCTGGTAGCACTTTCAGTAACTAGGGACGTGCATGATTATTATTTTTTTTGCATTCTGATAGGAAATTCATATTTGTTTGAATAGATCCCCTTCAAATGTGGTAGGATCCCATTCGATACAAATTTATTTGTACGAATACCCAATACAAATGCACATGTATCCTGGATAAGGATCCTATACTAATGCATACATATCAGGTATGTATCAGACACATATCCTATACAAACTCATATGCTTTGATATGTATCTGATACATACCCCCAGTTTAACAAATGTACAAACTATTCATACAAATGTTGATCTGAGAATGCTGTAACATTCTATTCGCGTGGGAATGTCCGAATTTGTATGAATAACGAATGTTACAGATATTGGTGCACATTGCTACCAGTAACTCTTTCAGGTGCACTGCCAAATTGGTTCTCCCACTGTATTTTGGAATACAGAGCATGCCTTCTACGCACTCTTCATAGTACAGGATACCAACACTGATCTGATTGTGGTTCTCTTTAAAGAGATCCATGTTTGGCCTACAATACAGCACCATTTTGATCTTCTATCCAAGTCCATAGCTTCATCCAAGTGGGGAAAGGGCCAAAGAGTGAATCAGACAGGGCTTTTTTAATCAATTATTTTAGAATATGCACCACTTCTACAGTTGTCCCCAAAACAGGCATTCAAACTATAAAAAGAATAATCCTACCTCATATTTCCAGAAACTGTTGTCCCTTTGCCTTGAAGTCTGGCACCACTTCCTTCATAATAAATGCTCACCACTCACCGGCCATCACTGCCTCAGATTTTTGGGGCCCTGATTGGTCACTAGCTGGCAGCATTTGTTCCATGATGGAACTGGCCAGATTTTCCTCCTAAGCTCCCTGCCCAATACATCTAGAAGACTGAGTCATCCTTGATCTTAAAGAGTTTTTGTCTGAAGAAGGAACAACCCTTCTGAGACTCTAAGCTGAGGTAAGAAAGGTGCAGGGATAAAATGTTTGTTGTCCCCTCCTCGAATTTACCCAGAGCTTGTTTCTTTGACCACGTCTGATCAACTTCATATAAATCTTTGTCCGTGTCCCCATGCAAGTGATTTGGTGCAGGACTGGCTTGCTTTTGACCGGGTGCAGGACTGAAGCTGAATCCTGCCTGTCCCCATGCCATGACCGCTAGCACGGGCTGAAGCTGAATCTTACTGTCCCCATGCACTTGAGCTGTTTTGCACACCTCCACCTCACCCAGGAATCAAGCCTCTGCCCTGCCTGCCGCAATAGTGCACTGTGGGGGTGTTGTTGCTTGCTGTGGAAAAAGGAGTAAAACCAAGCCTCTGGTTTGCCAGCCTTGGCAATTGTGCATGGGGGGGGGTTGCTTGCTGTGGAAAAGGGAGAAAAACCAAGCCTCTGCCCTGCCTGTTGCGGTTGTGCATGGGGGGAGTTGCTGTGGGAACAGCCCACGACCATCCCCATGCACAGGCTCGGCTCACAAAGCAATGTGTACCAAGCCACAAAACCGTGGCAGGAACAGTTTTTTCCAGGACTAAATTTGGTCCTGGTTTGAGCAATTTGGTCTGAGAAAATTGGACTAAATCAAAAATGCATGGGGATGGCCCCTCCCAAATCTGATTTCATGCATGGGGACCCACCCTTTGAGAGAGAACTGGTTAAAACAGGAGTCTTTCTTGAAAAGTGACTTCAAACATCACAACAGTAAAATTCTAAGCTTTCTGGGTCGTGTTTAATTAGTGAATTCACATTTTATCAACTACTGAGAGCAAAACCTTTGCTGTACAAAGCTGTGTTATGTAAGTAGCAACTTAATTAGGCTTCAGATTGTTTCATATAAGTTAGCTTAGTAAGCCTTACAAACCCCAAAACGTGCAGATCAGAATAATTAACCTCACACTGCGGAGAGAAAGTGGCGCGCTTAGGACCACTCACTTAGAAACGCAACGCAAGTGGTAATTTATAAGCAGGGCCTTTCTACATCATGGCACAGAACATCCTAGTGCAGCTTACACGTTCTCATGCTGTATGATGCTTTATCCATGAAAGTTGATGTAATACGCATGCAATTCAGCTTAAATTACACAAAGTGCTTATTAACATTTTCAAAACCTAAAGATGCTAACACACAATCTTATCTGTCAACATGTGGAAACAACAGTGAATAGAAACCAACATATCATATGTACCACCAGCATTCACCTGTGTTCAAGAACACCCTCTCCCCTAACCATAATTTCTTCACACATCTTTTGCCTTAAAATATTTCCCCACATTTTTCTAACAATCATGTCTATCCAGCCACTAAGGGCCTTTCTCTTCTGGGTAGGAATGTGGACGAATATTTGCAAAATTAGATATTAATATGAATTTGGACATTTGTATACAACATTCATATATTGACATTCGTACGGATACGAATGTTTTAGAACATTCATATGAATGCTTCCGAACATTTGTGAGCCAGGGAGTTGGGAAAGTGGCTGTGCCAGTCACATCTGCAATGGATCCAGGGTGCATTCATAAGAACATAAGAACATAAGAGAAGCCCTGCTGGATCAGGCCACAGCCCATCTAGTCCAGCATCCGGTCGCACACAGTAGCCCGCCAAATGCTCACGGGCATCTCAAGCAGAGAAAAGGGCAAAACTTTTCCTGCTCTAGAATCCAGTCAAATGGCCTTAGAAGCGCCCCGGTTCCCTCCCCCTCCCCACCTGAAAGATGTACCTAGGCATTCATTCTAGTAGCCATTGATAGATTTGTCATCCATAAATTTGTCTAACCCTACCTTAAAGCCATCTAGACTGGTAGCGGTTACTGCCTCTTCCAGCAGCACATTCCATAAACCAATGACCCTCTGGGTGAAGAAATACTTCCCTTTGTCGGATCTAACCAATATGGCCGTGATCACACCTGGCTGAAATAGTTCATCTGCTTCAGAAACTGAATGGAAGCCATTCTAATCCTGTTCAGACCCAGTTCCTAATAATCAGTTCTCAACTCATACTCAGCTTGGGCTGCTATGCTCACACACCCTTTATGTTATCTCGGGGAATCTCCTTTACACGGCTCTTTAGTTCACCCCTCCTCTGATTACATCAACACCACCTGCATTCCGGTGGGATAAAGTTCTGTTAATCCAGTGGTTCTCAATCTGTGGGTTGCAACCCCTTCGGGGGTCAATCTACTCTTTCACAGAGGTCGCCTAAGACCATCAGAAAACACATAGGAACCGAGACGCCGCTCCTCTATCCATCTCCAGGGTCTGCCTACATGCAGATACGCCCACATACTAGTACCTGGCGTGATAACATCATCGCGCCAACCCCATCACATGCACCCCATAGAAATACAGCAGAGAGCAGCTACTGGGTAGAAAGCAGCAGTATTGGAGGTAAAACAACACTTTTATATTCAGCTGTGTTTGATGTGAATACTATGCTTTAATTATGTTCAATTTGTAACAATGAAAATACATCCTGCATATCAGACATTTACATTACAATTCATAACAGTAGCAAAATTACAGTTAGTACTTTCACCCCCTTCTAGCCCGGTTCCCTGCTTAGACATGACAAGAGAAAACAGACTCCCTCCCCCCCCCCCCCAAGACAGACTGAGTTCTGTCTAAAAGTGGACTCCAGAGAAGTTGTCTTGAGGAAGCACAGCCTGCCTCCAAGATGATCCCAGGGGAAAAAAATCTGAGCAACGCGAAGAGAAGATGGTCAGAGGCCATCTTGAACTATGGATGTGATCACGGCCTGTAACCCACCCTGAGATCCTTTGGTGAAGGGTAGGATATAAATTTCCTAGATAAAACTAAATACATAATTTGGAGGGGCATGAATTCTTTTACCATGCTATGTGCAAAGGATGATTTGAGATCATGGTACCTCAACTTAACCAGGAAATTATGGATGTTACCTTCAAACAAGCCTGAAGTCCACACAAACTTTGATATGAGGCAGGGACCTTGGATTCATCCAAAGGCTCTGAAAGAACTCAGAAAGAGAGCTGTGGCTAGCCCACGGTCACCCAGCTGGCTTCACAGGGGAGTTGACCCAGAAACCTTCAGAAACTCAGAGACTCTAAATCAAGACCAAATATGGACTCCTTGCTATTCCCTTGTACTGGTGAGTGAGACTTAGGGTGTTTTTCCACTGTCACTAGAAGTACCCATTAAGTACCCATTAATGGGTACAAAAATGCCATTCAGTACCCATTAATGAGTACTTAATGGGTACTTCTAGTGACAGTGGATAAACACCCTTAGTCTCACATCTACAACTTTAAAGAAAAATATATCTTTCCCTCATGCTATAGCCTTACCAAATGTTCTCAACATGTCTCCAGGGAACTGGAGTAACTGATGCCAATGAATGGGGCAGATGAACAATGGGCAATTCCTTCACACCAACCCTACTCACTCAGTAGTTTCTCCCTTCCCTCCCACCTACCCCCTTAGCTAAAAGGTTTCAAATGTCCCTCATTCACAGACAAATGAAAACATACATGGATATAAAACAAAATTACTCTCCCTTTTTGTCTTTCTCTTTAGACAAAATTTGGTGCCTCCTAAACAGCTAATTGTTAATATGGAGGCTCAGTGCAGATTCTAACAACTGTGTCACTCTCTCATTTTCAATGAAAATTACGGTATTCTAGCCCGCTTGTAATTAGCACGTAATTAGTACTTCTAACAGTAGCTATAAATACTTATCTAACGGCTGGCTAGTTGGTACTCGGCACACATAATCATTATACAATTTTCTTCCATTTTTTCCACGCATAAATGCCAGGGGAAACTGAGTAAAACTCGACAAGCCTATGGATATAATTTATGCTAATTGGCTTGGCCCCTCATAGCAGAAAGCAAACTAGCGCCATGTTAACCGGGTGGTGGTGGCACTCTGAAAGGCAGAGAGGGCAGGCAAACAAGTCATGCACCATTTGGGCACCCTGCACTTTCAATGAATTAAGCAACTTTTGTTCTTTCTGAATCTAATTCCACACGAGCGCAGGGAAAAGAAACAAGAGGGCTAAACTCAATCTCCATTCTTCTCTTTCACGAAACACAGGCAGAGGTCATAACCATGGAAATGCATTGCCTATCTCCTCTTTTCAAGTGCAGGGGTGGGGCAGGATGTTCAGCCCTTCATCAACAACATCTGCAATTGTTGCTTAAGAAAGTTCCCAGCGCAGAGGAGTTGATTTTAAGATCCGCAGCTGGCAAAAAAGGAGAAGCACCCAGCTTCTCTCCTGCCAACTGGGGATGGAGAAACTGTACTCACTTTTGAGCAGAGCTCTAGGTGACACTGGCCCCCTGGAAAAATTGCTGGCAGGCACACACTCTGAGTATCAGTATGCCACCTTTTACTACTGGTTGCACAGGGATCAAATGGGGTCTAATAAAATCAAATTGAGGCTTCCAACTTGTGCTCTTGGAACAGCTCTATAACCCTGCAGTGACTTTACAGTATCTTTTTTGGCTGTATGATTTTACTACTGAAAAAAGTAGTTTGGCTTACAGAGCTGCCCCAGAACCTGTTGGCAAGCAGTGTCCACACCCTTGGCTTGGAAGCTGAACTTTTCAAACTGCTGCAGCCAGACTGCTCACAGGTGTGTCCTGTTGAATCCACATTACCCTGGTTTTTAGATACTTAGGGCCTTTCTGCCCTTATGTGCTATAGTACTAGATCAGTGGGTCTAGAATAACTGGTTGTAGGCCAGATCATTGCTGTCTGCACTGACAATACTGATCTGGTCCTTGTCTCCCTGTGGCTGCAAAGGTTGCATGAGCTTCACGACTACTTCTCACACTTCCAATGGCTAGAAATGAAAAGTGCTGCTGGGGTCTCCATAACACTTATTAACATGTGGATATGGGGCCTTTTTCCACCAGGGCTGAGAATTCTTCTAAGACCCTATTAGGAACCAACTGGTACCTGACTGGCACCAATCTGCAAGGCCCTGTCCCCACCTGGACCTCACTGAAGGCCCCATCTGCAAGGCCCTGTCCCCATGAGGGCAGGGGAAATCCAGGTTTAATGGGTGCTTCAGGCCCTTAAATCTGGATTTCATGTGGACCTGATTAAAGGTGTCCACAATGGGGTCTTCAGGCATCTTCAAGATCCAGATCTCCAGGAGGACCCTGGATCTTTCAGTGTGCATGGAAAAAGGGAGATGAAGGCCCAAGATACAGATTAAGAAGCTCCTGAATATGGATCTAAAGTAAGTGTAGAAAGGGTCTTACACTGGCTGCTGATTATTTCCTGCTGATTATGACTTTTAAGGAACGAAATGGGATTGACTTTATATGGTTTTTGGCACCTACTTTTACTGTATCCTGTTCCACCCTGAGACCTATTGTTGAAGGGTGGAATTAGGGTGACCCCTAATTCTATTATTTTAGGAAAGAGAGAACAGAACAATGTCTCTTTATCTAGTCTGCTTATATCATCATTGATTTTATGCATTTCTATCTGATCTCACTTCAGTCACCTTCTTTCTGCACTATAACAAGCTCCAACCCTGTTTGATTCCTGCTTTTTCACTTAAAGCAAAAAGACAGGTGACTAAACTAACCCAACACGTGTAAAAATTCCATCTGAATGGCCTACTCAGCTCCATCTGGACATGGCCACAATATGATAATGCTGCTCTTAGGAAGGGGCATCTATGATAAAAGAAAAACCAAAGCAGCACTGGCAGAATGAAGAATAATGCATAACCAAGCTAAGTGGCATCTACCCTGAGTAGAAATCTGTACTTCTGAATACAGAGAATATGCATGCAAAGTGGCACACTCTGACAGTCCTTTTGCGTGTCAACAGCCCTCCCTATCTTACCTCCCGGCTGTTTGCAAGCACAATTGCTGTCCTCGGTGCTGGGAACGAACTGAAAAGATTTGGGCTGTGTGCTCTCCTTTCAAACCTGCTTTCTAGTAATGAATGGCTTTTGCATAGTGGTCAAATTGATCGCGTTTTCCGTGTCTGAAGTCTCCCCTCGGAGTGCTCAGCCATCGTGCGCAGATCTTTAACAAGAAATGAAATTACGGCAGCATGAGACCTGCCGGGAGCCGTCTCACAAAGGTACTGAAATGAGAATTATGTCACAACTACATTAAATAATGGGTATGAAAGCAATGCTGTGCTTGGCCAAGGACTAATTTTCTCTTTTGTTTACTTGAAAGTAGTTTGCAATTGGGTCTGTTACATTAGAGGGAAAAATTGAGCAGAGAACTTGGACAGCTGTTGCAGGCGCGGATGGCAACCTAAATCCGAAGGTTCAGGGAAACGTGGAGGAAGCTGCCTATGGCCACTTCGATTCGATTGTGGCTGCAGTTCTAAAACCACAGCGATGTAGGTTACAGTCAGAATGCTGTGACGATGTGGGTAACAGCTATTGCTGTTATAATTCCTACCGAGTGTTACAATAGTTAATCCCTTGATCTCCACCGGTATGAGATCAGGGACCCGCCACGTGCTTAATGGCGGAGTTAAGGATAGAAAGCACGGGGAAGAGAGATCAGGCGGCAGACAGGATCGCCTGGAACAGAGAGTGCTTTATTCTTCTGCAGAGGTTTAAATAGCCCGCTCCAAGAAGGGGCATGGAGGAAGTGATGTAAAAGCAAAATTCAGGGAGGTGATTGGTGGAGCTAGGTCAGGCAGGCAGGTCAGAGGTCCTTGGCGATGTCACATCCTGTAGTCAGAGGCGGGGAAAATCCTCAAACACGAAGAGAAGGGAAATTGTCCTTTAGAAACATGTGCTCGGACTCCATAATGCCCAAAGGCAACCTCATGGAGTGGAAAGAGCCCAGAACCCTTATGGGACAGGAAAATAGTTGCTCTTTTTACTCTGAGGCTTGAGAAATGGAAGACTGAAGAAAAGGAAGCCGGGGGAAAGCTGTGCAGCTTTTGTGGTTACTATAGGCAACATCTTCTAATGTTTGCTAAATCCTATTATCAGTTGTATCCACACGGCAGGATTCCCTACCTCCCACCCTTGCTTTTGTTGAAATTGGGGAACAAAACTTCCCTAGCTTTGAGGTTTCTGCTCAGACTTACCAGAAGTGGGTCATTTTCTGTGTGCACTGCCTGCTCAGCCCTACTTTGCAGATAATGACCAACTTCTGGAGCCTTTTTCTGTGCATCTCAAAATTGAACTAGGAAGGCAGTGCACCATGTAATTTGCTCTTGCCACCTCTGTATGGTAACAGCAGGAGTGATTGGGCCTGTATTTTGGAATATATCCTGGAATAGGGGCCTGCTACCCATATGCTAGTGCAGGCTACAGCAGGTCCCAAGTGAGGAATGCCAGAGTCTGCATTAGCGTATGGACCACAGAATCCTATCCTGAGATATATTCCAGAATACAGCCAAGTGTGAACAGGCCCAGAATCTGCACCTTGCAAAACCATCATGGCTGAGGGTACTTGCCAAACTGAGGGAAGGTTAAACCTTCCTCTGAACTCCATATTTTTGTTAAGCTATTCCTCTCCTCAATGTGAGATGTAGTTCCCACATGGTATCTGGACAAATTGTAAAGGAACATTCAACAACAGGATATGGGCCCGGCATGCTGTTTTGCCCCAAATCTTGACATGCTTCTCCATGACAACACACTAATTTGGCCCAGTTACTGCTGCTCAGACTTATTAAGCTCACAAGTCTGTTGTGAAGATAAAATAGAGGGAAGAATGCATGCTATCTTGATATCTTTGAGGAAAAGGTATAAGTTAGGATCCACCCTAAGATACTAGAGAAGGCCCAGGTGTGAATTTGGTACTGGAGACCACTCCAATGTCTCCCAAACATTCCACACATTAGTCTGGCCCAGATGACGGGGCCAGTCTACCCATGCATGCAGTTCAGGGCTAATTTAGCAGACTCTAGGAAACAGTCCTGGAAGAGGGCCATTTCTGGGTGCCCAGTAAAAAAAGCTCCAACCTGTTTTGGAGCCCACTGGAATGGGCCAGGCCAGGTTATCACAATTTAGCTAGCCCATGGCATGGATTGTGGGCTGCTGCTTTGCCATGCAGAAACAGGCTAAGTGCTACCATTCACTGATCTTGTCTGATCTAACAGGTTAAGCTTGGTCAAGCTGTAATATTTGAAAAGGCTGTGCAAGTTTTTCATCACCATCTTGGGGAAACAGCCCTTAACAGAAGCCACTAAAGAAGACTGATAACAGTCAAAACACGTTTACTGTTCCATTTCATGGGCGGCTTCCTTACATTGGAATGTATTGGCTGGCTGGAATGTATTGGCTGGCTCACTGGAGGCTATTCATAAGAAGAACATAAGACACTTCTTATCCGATGGGAGCAAACCAAGAAGAGATACTAAGGGAAAATTTTGACGAAAGTAGGAAGTCATCTATAATAAACCACTGAAAGATGTAATATAGACATATACCAATGGAAAGGTGAAGTTTTAAAGTTGTGTTAAAACAATATATTTTTTTAAAAAGAACATAGACATTTCTGTATATTTGTTTATTGTTTATTGTTTTTTAAATGTTATACATGTTGTCTATATTGATATTATACTTGCATATGCATGTATGTATGTATGTATATATGTATGCGTGTGTGTGTGTGTGTGTGTGTATAGTCTTATTATTACCAGTGACATTGTTTTGTTGTGAGTGTGTGTTTGTAAAACCCTTTTGCTTGTTTCTCCTAGAGTTGCCATGCATGGCACCACCAAGTGATGCTCAAACAATGACTGACTTCTTGACCACTTCTGGTGCTTCATGTAACGGCCCTGGTTGGAAGCTTCAACACTAGGGAGCTTCCCTTTTCAAGCCAGGAAAGTTGCCTCAAGAAAAGAGGCAGAGAAAAGCACTGTATATACAAACCAGGCATTTGTTGCTTACAAAAGCAGGAATACAATCCCTTGTGAGGTCCTGGTTTGAGGTCCATGTGCATTGCCCGAGACAGGTAGCATGCAAAAACCCATTCACGAGCCCCTTGTTTGAATCAGGCCATTTCTGAACTTACCTTCCAGCTGGAATCAGTGGGTCTGGGTCAGCCTGGCCTGCTGATTCCAACCACAGGAACGTATGATCTGCAATACCTCTCTCTGCATGACGATGACCATCTCACCCTGTAGTCTTGAAGTTCACAAAAGCTTTAGCAGCCAACCTCTAACGCTAGGAACAAAAGTTCCTAAATTTGGAACATTCCAACAGTGCACTTTGCCATGCTGCTGAAATGCATCCCCTGGTAGTCCTGAACATGTATTCAGAATCAGGGCTCTCCAGTACACCTGTAGACCCAATGAAACGTGTCTACCTGTGATTCTGAACAAAGCCTTCCTAATGGACTGGAGCTACGGAACACGTGGCCGTCTAGATCTGCATTAAAATGAGGATCTATCAGGTGCAAATGCTTACTAGGTGAATCCTAAATCTGTGCAGAAGTGGCCTAAACTGAGCATCTGGCCCACATCTCTTCCTGCTTTCCACCTTTTCTCCTTAAGGGAATGACCTGAGACACCTTCTAGCAGCCAGTGTTTTGCAACAGCATTCAGTAACTGAGCCGTAATGACCCTCCTGTCATTTGAAATGGTTTTACAAAGCAACTGAGCCACAGTAACAGGATGTCTGATGATGCAATGTCCCCAAAGTCTTTTAATTTCCAGATTGGTTTTTTTTTAAATTTGCTTTATACCAGGCTTTGAAAGAGGCTAATGGCTGCGTGTGATCATGTCTCTATATTCTGCTAAGCCTGAAGGACCAAACCCAGGAAGAAAAAAATGGGAAGGGGTGGGTGGGAGGGAGGGAAAAAGCAAACAAGCAATTCAGCAAATGACGTCTCCATGGAGAGATCGCTGAGACAGCACAAAAGCTGCAGCTAAAAGTAGCAGTTAACCCAGCAGTGGTCTTATTGTCACACAGATCCGCAAACACTGACACTCGAGCAATGCTAAGAAGGGGAGGGGGACGCGTTTGACCATCTGTTGCTAGAGATGACATCACTGCTATCCAATTGTTTCATCGCTCTCCAGGGCTGCGCTTGATTCGCCAAGCAGTAAGACCTTAGCTGTCAGCACTTGAAATCCACGGCCCAGTGGGGATCTTCCTCAAGGACTGACCACAAAGGCGGCAGGGCCAGGTGGATGGGAAAGGAGACCTACTTGGGTTAACACACTCAAGGACTTCTGGGAGGCCTGAAAATTGGGTCTACAGAGCAGGGGACCCAGGGGTGTGCACAAATGCAATTTTCGGGATTCAGTTCAATTCGGATCGAATATCTGAAAATTTGAATCAATTCAGGTGTTTAAAATTTGAACATATTCACATTCAATTCGAATACATTCAAATCTATTCGTATGAGTGTTCGATCCATATTTGAAGATACGAATGTCAACAACATTCGTATGTGTCTGGACACATTTGTACACATCCCATTTTTATCCCGTATGCATCCCGTTTTGTCCTGTACGTATCCATACAAATGCATACGGATATGAATAAGATGCGTATAGATACATACGTAATACGTGCGTATCTGTACACATACGAATGTCCAAATAATTCGTATGAATGATCTGAAACATTCAAAATTTGTTCGAATGTTAAAATTTCAATGTATAGACATTCGATTCGAATTCGAATGTCCAACTTATGAACGAATTTGATCTAATTGCGAATGTTACAACTACTGCTGCACACCCTAAACAGCAAAGTTGAAAGCCTTGCTTTCACTTGTTCAAAAGAGATCCTCATATGCAACACATCAGTCTCCAACTAGGTGGGGTGATAGGAAAGCTTCCAGATGCACTCTTTACCTTACCTTCAAAGTACAGTAGAAGAAAGTATTCCTATTTTTAGCTGAAGACGTTTAAGCTTGCATTCTGCATTGCCACCCTTCCTATTTTTCCAAAGAACTTAAAGTCAGCAAAGAGAATTCTTCTCGCCTCCATTTTAAACTCCCAACAAGACTGTGAGATAGATCAGATGGAGAGGAAGTTAACTACGACCCTTGCCAAATGGAATCTTAGCGTGGTGGTATAAGAGTCTAGGGACCTTCCTTGCATAGGCTGATGCTGGATAAGGGAGTTCCCTCCCTACAAGCATTCTCAGGGGGCTATACTGGACCACAGAGGTGAGTGGACGGCACATCTCTGTGATCCAGTATACCAATGGGGATTCATTTGGACAGTTCAACAAGGCACATAGCTGAAATGTTCCTCCCACTGGGACCTGCAAAGGCCAGGAACCTACAGAGGCTCCTGTCCAGACTTCAAAGTGTGGCTTTTTCACCAAGGGCCCTTCTGCACTTACTTTGAATGATTGTGAACTAAAGGTCCGGATCAAGACGATTTGTCCCAAGGGTGAGAAGGATTGCTCTGGACTGAAACAATGCTGCCTGCACTGTGATAGCCTGTTCCAGCCCAGCCCCTGCAGCAGCCCCAAGCATTGGAGCTGCCCCCCAAAAAGTACCAATGGCCAAGAAAAAAGCCCAGGGGCATCCATTTCAGCTGTGTGATAAGGCACACTGCCAAAATGGGTCCCACTGTAATCTGGAACACTGAGGTCAACTGTAACTGTAAACCGTTAACTGAAATCCAGAGTCTGGATTTCTCCCACTAATATGCTGATACAGCAGTAAAAAAATTAGTATACAAAACTTTCTGAGACACACTCTTATATAATTATACATGGCACGGATACAAAATAATGACAGGATCAGGTGAACAAGAACAGGTATGGAAACCATTATTAAAATCACAGGGAAAAATAAGAGATGAATTTCTGGAAATAAAAAAACAGCCATTAACTGGATGAATAGTATCTTATGTGTATAGAAGGAAATCTATATTAATTTGTAGGCTTCCTCCATCCTCTTATTTTGGATTGCATGGATTTGTAAATTAAGGTATCTCATAATGATGTATATATTATGCATGCCTGCATTGTACGTGAGCAAGTTTGGCCTAGTGGTTAGGGAGCCGGAATCTTATCTGGGAATACCGGGTTCGATTCTGCCCTCCCCTATGAAGCCAGCTGGGTGACCTTGGGCTAGTCACAGCTCTCTTCTGAGCTCTCACAGCCCCACCTACCTCACAGAGTGTTCTGTTGTGGGGAGAAGAACAGAAGCTTTGTCAGCTGCTGTGAGTCCCCTTAACTGGGTGAGAAAAGCGGGGCAGAAAAGCCAACTCTTCTTCATCTTCTTATATTATGCATTAAGTATCATAAAAATACTGTTGTTAAAAGAAGGGCAGGTTCATGGGGTACACTAGGGCATTATCCACTTTGCCCATATAGGTCAGATGCCATAAATGTCATTATATGAAGACCTGGCGATACCCTTAGCACAGCAAACGGCTTTATATACTACCTGGAAAGCTGGAGGTGAACTGAGCACTTTGGCACACTAAAGACATTAAACTTTCAGAGAGACAAAATGAGACATGACAAATCGCTAAGCAAGTCCACAGAACAGTACAGGCCTGAACACACTCGGGTCCTATTATTCATCAACCTTCTTCACAGCATGAACAGACACGGGAGGGGGAGGGAGGGAGAAGGGAAAGACAACGCAGAGCTGAATTTCATTTGGCAAGTGAGTGTTGCCGTTTTATTGCTTACATTATCAGACTCTTAAACGCTACCGATACTTTCATACTGGATGGGTATCTCCAGATCGCGTACAGATTGCAAAATCAGCAGTCAGTGCGTTTGAATCCCAAAGTCCCAAATGGTAATAGATATTATATGGGGCAAGTTGATAGTGATGTAAATATCAACCAACGTCTCTCACTCCCTTTTCAGTGCAAAGAAGCTGAGCTGAAATGAGAACATTTTTGGTAAGAAAGATGCGCAGCTGTAAAATGTGTCACACACACAGAAAAGGCTGCTGCCTGTGGCCATGCCCGGAAGAATTCAGAACTGCCATATGGAGATTTTGTGTGTTTCCAAACACGCTTCCAGTTGAACGCACAAAGTCTCACACACGGAATAATCTGAAGGACTTGTGAAACCAAGTTCCCAACCAAACTTGGCTGTGGGATGTTTTTCTCAAGCCCAATATGCTCATCTGTCTCTCATGGGAAAGTCATAAGGTTGGCTAAATATTACCTAACTGTTTGCACCCCACAACTGGTGCAGCCTCTCTTAAAAAAAAGAAAGCCTCAAACAAGCTGCCAAAAGCACAGCGAATGCAATAGGAAAATGGTGTGAAAAAGTGGGAAGAAAGCTAAGGCTTCCTCCAGACAGAAAGGAGGAAATGGCCACATTTTTAGAGAAAGCCACCAAATCTGGCATGAGCTACTTGAGGCAGAATCCCTTCCTTCCTTCCTTCCTTCCTTCCTTCCTTCCTTCCTTCCTTCCTTCCTTCCTTCCTTCCTTCCTTCCTTCCTTCCTTCCTTCCTTCCTTCCTTCCTTCCTTCCTTCCTTCCTTCCTTCCTTCCTTCCTTCCTTCCTTCCTTCCTTCCTTCCTTCCTTCCTTCCTTCCTTCCTTCCTTCCTTCCTTCCTTCCTTCCTTCCTTCCTTCCTTCCTTCCTTCCTTCCTTCCTTCCTTCCTTCCCTTTTTATGTGTGTAGCAAACTTCCAGAAGTTGAATCCAGTGGTGGGCTGGAAGAGACCTGCCACTTACCCAATTATTTGGGAACTTTTAAGGATACTGTGGAATTTTCCACAATATTTTAAATTCGATTTTTAGGACAACAGACTGAGAGTGCCCTGGTATGGCGCTGGATCCAATCACTGGACTCACTGTGATGCTAACAGACAGCTGGCATTTTTAGCAAGTTCAGCAGGTGGTAAAATTTTGAAAGAGCATTGTAAATAACATTTTAACAGCCTGCAAACAGTCACTTTGGAATATGGGGCAGGACCTGCATTGTGATAATTTGGACCTCCCTGGTACACCGAAGTATGTACACCAGGGGATCATTTTAAGAAAGGATTAGATAGGTTCTAGGAGGATAGGCGTACGCCTAGATACTTCCTCCAGGTTGGAGAGACAGTGAGCCAGTTTGGTCTTGTGATCAGAGTGTCAGGCCGTGTCCCCATGCTGGTTGTTTGGCACACTTTGGAGGCTGTTTGGGCACGCATGCGCCAGGACCAGGACCAGAGGCCTTTTTGCACACGCGGTTCTCGAATGCGTGGAAGACAGCCCGGAACGCGGCATTCGCATTGCTGCGGCCGGGTTTGCCTCCCACCTCGTTCCGGGCTGTCTTCCTCGCGTTTGAGATGTAGAGCACTTTAAAGTGCTCTACATCCGTTCCCGCGCGTACGAAGCGTCCGTGGCCATTCAGGGAGGGAAGCGTTTGCACACGCTTCCCTCCCTGACAGCCATGGGCATGCCCCCTTCGGAAGCATTAGCCGAAAATTGGCCTCACAGCTGGTGAGAGCCACGCTGATCACCAGCCTTGCCGGGCTGGCGATCGCGTAGGCGCGCTGACGCCGGTAGACGGGACAGGGAACCCACCAATTTGTGAGTCCCCTGTCCTATCTACCAGGGTCACTGTCGCTGGTAGATGGCAGACCGGACCCACGATTCGGTGGGTCCCGTCTGCCATCTACCAAAGCCGCCGGCCAGGCAAGGTTGCCAACGGCCTCACTCGCGGGGACATGGCTCTTTCCCGGCCCTGGCAGCTCCATTGCAGCTGCCAGAGTCAGGGAGCCACAAGGATCGGCTTCCTCTCACCCCTTTCCGGGGTGGGAGGAGGCCGATCTCGGGCTGGCTGGGGGCGAGGGGGGCAGAGGGAACCCTTCTTAGACGGAACCCATCTGGGTTCCGTCTAAGAAGGTTTCCCCCCGACAGCGATCATGACCATCTGTGGGGTGTAGGCGCCTGGATCTAGGCGCCTACACTGCACAGATCACCCCTGGCCGGCCTTTCCTGCCTAAGCAACTTCAGGACGCTTTAGCCATTCGCACACAGGTGCGCAGGAACGCATTTACATGCGTTCCTGCCTTCCTGTGTGTGAATGGTGAAAGCGTCCTGAAGTTACTTAGGCCTCGTGCACTACATCCGTTCCAAATGGAGCAGGTGTAGTACGAAAAGGCCTCAGGAATGCATCCCGGGTGTCCCCATGACATTCCCAGCAATGGGAGACAGGTACAGGTTGGGTGCAAATTGTGGCATCCCCATGTTAACCGTGCTGAACCCTGGTATGGGGGAGCAGCCCCACCTCCTCTCTGCTCCCTCTCTCCTCATTGGAAGTCGGACTGATGTCGGTCCACCCCTGTGCCAGATCTTCCCCTCCCTTAGCAGAACGGACAGCCAGGACTGGGGTGGGAGGCACAGAAAAAAGTAAAAGTAAAGCTTCATTCATATAATGTTGAAAGCCGCTACAAGGTTTAGCGGCAGTAGGCAGTTTTCCACACCTCCGCTCCACCAGGGACCACGAGTATGCCTGTCAACTGAAAATCAAGCCTTTATTGATGATCGCCTTGCAGATCAGGGAAACGGGGGTTGCAAATGGAGCAAAAATCAAGCCATTATGCAGCCTGCCTTGGCATTCGTGAAACGGGGTTGGAATTACCTCTGTGTAAATGGCAGAAAATTTAAAAAGCAAGCTGTTCTCTAGCCTGCCTTTGCGATCGGCATGTTAAAAGTCAGTGGCTGTGATCTTCAATGGGCAGGGCGGGGACAGAAAGCACACCTCCCCTCCCATGACATGGATGAAAATCTCCTCTCCGATAGCCCACTATCGTCCCCATGTGCGTTCCCGGCTCGCCGAGCAATGCGTGCCTGTCCCCAAAACCATGCCGAGACTTCTGTTTGCAGGTATCAAATCTGGCACCCTTCTGGCACAGTTTGGGGGGGGGGGGATTTGGTATGCTTTTTGTGGACCAGATCCAAAACACATGGGGACGAACCCTGCTGAACCCGCATTTGGAACCGCACCAAACTTGCATGGGAACATGGCATCAGACTCATTATCTCCTAGTCACTGGGTTTGATTCCACCCTCCTCTATGAAGCCAACTGAGTGACCTTGGGCTAGTCACAGTTCTCTACTGACCTCCCACAGCCCCACCTACCTCACAGGGTGTCTGTTGTGGGGAGAAGAATAGAAAGCTTTGTCTGCCACTTTGAGTCCCCTTAAATGGGTGAGAAAAGTGGGGTAGAAAAGCCAACTCCTCCTCCTCCTCTTCTTCTAAAGGCCATTTGTACAGAATTGAGAGTAAGCGAAGGTTTTGCCGCTGGCCCTTTATGTAGTGATCCTTATTCTGGATTATATTCCAGAATACAAACCTTCCTCCACATGCTGATGCAGACTACAGCAGGCTCTGGGGTAAATGCCGGCATTATGATAGCATTGCCTCAGGTATGTGTGGCAAAAAAACACCATGCTAGCGCCAGAATGGTACTATTATTATTATTATTATTATTATTATTATTATTATTATTATTATTATTATTATTATTATTATTATTATTATTATTATTATTATTATTATTATTATTATTATTAGTTTATTTCTATAGCGCTGACAGTGTACTCAGCGCTGTACAAATACAAGACAAAAATACAATATAAGTATAAAAACCTGCCAAAGGCATACAATCTAAACAACAATAGTAATCTCAAGATAGCAATTAAAACACATAAAATAAAATAAAATAAAATAAGCTAAAAGCATAAAAACAGTAGAGGGTATCTCATTAAACTGTCTAGAGAGGACTTGGGAAAGCTTCCCTAAAAAGAGTGGTCTTGAGTTCAGATTTAAAAGATGATAAAGAAGAAATGGTGTGCAAGGGAGAGGGCAGTCGGTTCCAGAAATAGGGGGAGGCAAAGGAAAAAGGACGAATCCTAGACGGAGCAGAAACTAGCCGAGGCTGAGATAATAGGCCATGGCTGCAGGAGCAAAGGGTACGGGAAGTATAGGGGTGGTAAGAAGGAGCCAGTCCATGGAGAGCTTTGAAGGTTAGCAAGAGCAGCTTATAATGAATACGAAGGGGTAAGGGGAGCCAGTGAAGAGATGAGAGTAAAGGGGAGATGTGGTCAAAGCGGCATGCAAGCATGATAATACGAGCAGCAGAGTGTTGGACAGAAATAAGGGGATGAAGGTGAGAAAGGGGGAGTCCCACTAGCAGAAGATTACAGTAGTCCAGCCGAGAAATTACCAGGGCATGGACCAGGATTTTGGCAGTGGATGTAGAAAGGAATGGACGGATTTTGGAAATGTTGTAAAGAGAAAATCTGCATGCCTTGGCCATGGACTGAATATGGGGAATACAGGATAAGGAAGAGTCAAAGATGAAGTCGAGACTGCGGGCCTGCTGAACCGACTGGATAGGGATGTCACCAACAGATACAGAAAAAGAACAGGGAAGAGAGGGTTTGTTAGGAAAAACAATAAGCTCAGTTTTGGACATGTTGAGCTTCAGACGCTGATGGCACATCCACTGAGAAATGGCAGTAAGACAGGATGACGCTTGCTGCTCAAGGCCCGCAGAAAGATCAGGAGTAGAGAGATATAATTGGGTGTCGTCAGCAAACAAATGATAGGAAAAGCCAAAAGAACGAATAAGGGATCCCAGGGACAGAGTATACAGGGAAAACAAAAGTGGACCCAGAACAGAACCCTGGGGGACCCCAACAGAAAGGGGGACGGAGGACGACGCCTGACCATTTATAACCACTGCAAAAGATCTCTCAGAGAGATATGATTTAAACCAGCCGAGAACTGTCATTGAAAACCCAACGTCAGAGAGGGTATCAAGTAAGAGAGAGTGGTCAACAGTGTCAAAAGCTGCCGATAGATCTAGTAGAATAAGAACAGAATAAAGACCACTACATTCCCCTTGTCTGGATGGGGCCTTACATGGACCAAGAGTCTTATTAAGTTTTCTAAATTCCTGAGCTGCTACATTTCCCATGTCCTTTAAATCTTCATGTGCCTCCTCTGCGTGACCAACAATTACAGGAAGATGAGAGCAGATGAGCAGGAGAATCCAGAACACAAATTCCCCTAGCAAAAATCAGAAAAATGTTCCACATATTTTTAAAAAGTTGGCCTTTCACTAGAGTTGTTTTCAAAGCAAACTGAGTCTCCAAAGCTTCAGCAGCTTCTCTGAGAAACATATGCTAGAGCTTTTTTTTTTTAAAAAAAGAACATTTCTGTGCAGTTGGCCCTTACTTTCCCAAAGTGCAACAGAGCTGAAATAACTGGAAAATTCTCTTCCCCGTCACCTTGCAGGTTGAGCACGCCACTTATTGTGCCTGTCATCACGCTCGCTCTACTTCCAAATAATAGCTCTTGGCACACAATCTTCATATATTGTAACGCATTAACAGCAAGCTGTGAGGAGCTGGCAAGTCAGGAGCAAATTGCTGGCGTAGATTTTTATTGGTGGGGGGGTGGAGTGGGGAGAGGAGGAATAATGCTATTAGTTATGGTTCAATGACTGAAACTCTAGTTGTGCTCCGATGGAGAACAAAGAAGAATCTTACATATATATTTTCAGCTCAGGAAACTTTACCATGGGGCTGCATGGAGGGACCATCAACCGATGATGGAACGCGTTATCTGCACCTGAAAGCTGCTGGCTAAAACAAACTTAGTTCATACAAAATGGGAACACATCTCTCCTTTACTCCCCTTTATAGCTCATGAGCCTCTCTTTGGACAAAACCGAGGTTTATGGCTACTAGAATGGATGCTTCTAAGGCCATTCGCTGGGATTCGAGAGCAGGAGAAGGTTTGCCCTCATCTCTGCTTGAGATGCCCAGGGGCAATTGGTGGGCCACTGTGTGTGTGAGACAGGATCCTGGACTTGATGGGCTGTGGTCTGATCCAGCAGCGCTCCTATTAGGTTCTTACGTTCCTATACACCACGGTTGGGTGCACGCTGAGCCAAGGGAGGGGCCCAGGAGCCCCAACGAAACTCCTCATCCACACTGAGAATGGGTCTACTGGGAGGCAACAACCCCTCCAGTAGAATTCCGTGTTCACATGAGATTAGGCACTGATCCAGGCTATGGGACAAAAAAGTCTTCCTACCCTGCAGTAAGAGTAGACCACTTGTACAAGGTCAATGCAGCGTTTGAGTAGTTGATCCAATCTGTTTGGGCCAAGGAGCCTGGCATAATTTGAAGTCAGAAGTCAGCGGCTACTGGGTACCCAGCCTGCAAAGTTGGGCTTGGATGAACTGCCCACAATGGGGATGGGGATGGCCCCTATCTCATGCCACGGGCCACCAGCTGGCTGACTGATCCTAAGCCTATCACTTCATCTGACCCAGGATTGGCCCAGCTTGACCCAAGATAACAGGTGTCATGCAAAAATAGCCAATGAGGAGAATATGTAATAAATATGTTGCAGTTTAGAGTTCTCCCTAAATCTCATTCAGGCTGCTCTGTACTTAGCAAGGAAGCAGACCTGTGTCTCCAGCAATTCTTCTTTCCCATCCATCTAACCATGAGGTTACAAGTTGAAGAAAAACTAAAGGAACACATAACAACCATTTTCCCCAGGATAGGCCCATCTCAGCCCATCCTAGCACCACCTCCAAACTTGGTGACAAAAACCAAGCCCAGCTCTGAGTGAATCCCACACCAGGGGCCTTTCTGCACTGAGAGCCTGTAGTCTGGACCAGTGGGTCCTGACCAGTGAGGAACTCTGGTTCAGACCACAGGCAGGCACTGGTCCAGAGTAGCTCCTGCTCTGACCCTGAATAGCTAGGTTTGAAAGTTTCTCACCTCAAAGCCCTTGGGGAACAATTTCCACAGCACGCTTTGGTGTGTACTCAAATGGGTCCCTGGGTAATTTGGAACAGAGATGCATGTCTTCTATGTGCCTTCTGCATGCCTCCATGTTCTGGACTAGGCTGTACAAATCCACTGGTAGGTCTCAACATTGAGGTCTACCAGTAATCCAAATCAAGGGGCCCTTGATCTGAATCACGCTGGGTTGTTTGCAGACACTGTGCCCCAGAGGCCCTTCCATATCCTGCATTAATGTACAGAAGGGAGGCCTGATGTCCCTTGGCTGATAGTGCCTAAGTGGGAATGCTGAAAGGCCCTAAATCTGCTAAATTTAACACAGACAGACCCATTCTGTCCTTGAAGCAGCCCAGACAGGAAAAGTAACACTCAGATTTTTTCATCTTGGGAAGAAGAGTAATTTATAACAGTAGGTAAAGTCCAGTGACTGCACTGAAAGTGAAGCAAAACAGCAGAGGAGGGAAGCCGCTTAAAATTTATTTCTTTCTACTGTCCAGGTTGCTTATCACTCCCTGTGTCAGTCATGATCACATGCACAATTGGTGCCAAACATGCACAAGTGAGCCAGTTTGGTCTAGTGGTTAGGGAGCCAGACTCTTATCTGGGAATACCAGGTTCGATTCCGCCCTCCCCCATGAAGCCAGCAGGGTGACTTTGGGCTAGTCACCGCTCTCTTCCGAGCTCTCACAGCCCCACCTACCCCACAGCAGAAGTGGTCATGGCTGTGTGAACACTATCAGGGAGGGCCAAACAACCCACACACTGCAGTGAGAGCTGTTTCAGGAATACTGTGTAATGAAATCTGTACCGGAATCTGTTTGGGGATTACTGTGGGCAAGTGTGGATATGGTCTCAGGCACCATTTATGCACACCTAATCGCCAGTGGAGTATTCTGGACTGATCCTGTTCAGACTTTCATGCTTATTGTGTGATAAGCATTGTGTGGTAACGGCAACCAGCCTAGACGGCTTTAAGGAAACATTAGACAAATTTACGGATGACAGATGTATCAGTGGCTACTAGAATGGATGCCTAAGTACATCTTTCAGGCTGGGGGAACAAGCAGGATGCCTCTAAGGCCATTTGCTGGGATTCAAGAGCAGGAAAAGGTTTGCCCTTGTCTGTGCTTGAGATGTCCATGGGCAATTGATGGGCCACTACGTGAAACAGGATGCTGGACGTGATGGGCTGTGCCCTGATCCAGCAGGGCTCCTGTTATGTTCTTATGTATGTTTGAAACCAGAGCAAGTGGCCTACCGACATTTTTACATCAACTCAACATTTGCTGAACCTGCATGTAAGCGGTATTCATTGTCGACAATGAGTTGAATTATGTTCATCCCTTGTGCAAAAGGCCTAGGGACACTTCCTCTTCCGGCTCTTGTTTCATGCACTAATTGCACACAACTTCCTATTAGGTGTTTCGTGAGCAAAACTGGAAGGCTGTCTTGGAGCGGGAGGTCTACTACCTTTCACTCAGTCTGAAAGGCCCCTTGGGGAATGAGTTTAATATTAATATACAGGAAAAGTGGATTCTGTGACAATCAGGTTGCATTAGGATGCTAAACCTTATAAATTATTAAGCCAGTTGAATTGATGGACAGCTCCCTTCCCTTTGCTCTTCTACAGTTATATCTCACATCCTCCACCTTTGCAAAGTTCTAAGTTTATTGGCTCTTAATTTATGCTGATGCTTGAAATACCATACTTCCCTACATACAAGAAACAGAGGCATGTAAGACGCATCTATAACTTGGGCAAGAAATATTTAACACATTTTTTTTAAAATGGGATTTACAGTATTTCAAAATATCTAGGTGACATATAGGGCCCTTCTCTGTTTACATTCAGGAAGGCGGTAAAGACGCACCTCTTCACTAAGGCATTTGGCTAAATGCTCTTTATTCTTCCCTCCTTCCAAACACCACTGTTTTAAATTGTTTTTGTATCATTTTTATTCTTATTCTTATTATCATGTTGGATTTTAAACCTTACGCTGGTTTTATTATAGGGGGATACAGTTTTAATATGCTTGTTCTTAAATGTTGTAAGCCGCCCAGAGACCCTCGGGTATGGGGCGGGATATAAATATAAATATAAATAAATAAATAGATAAAAATATAGGGTAGCTTTGTTTTTTGCTAAGGCTGCCCAACTTAGGAAATCATGTATTTAATGGGGTGTTTTGTAAGGGTGATGGGAACAAATAATGATGTTATTTTTATTTTGTTTCTTAATTTTATCCTTGTATGTTTTACATGATTTTATCTTCTGTAAACTTGATATGGTTGAGTGACTAGTCAATAAAGTTCAATTTCATTTCAGTATTTCAAGAGAATATCTTTTGGAAGAAGAAAAAGCACCATAAACGGTAGGAAATTATCTTTTTTATCTTTTTTGAATTTGTATAAATCATGACCGTAATTTAAAATAAATTATTTATTTATTTAAAAACTTTATCTGCTGCTTCTCATTAAAACATAACGCAGAAGCTGAACACGAGGAACGCCGCTAGAATTCTAATAATTCTATAAAAATATAATAATAGTAAGTATAGAAATATAGTAGATACTTTTTAAGGCATTTGGTATTCAAGTATCCCAGGGTTGTTAAATTTCTGTTGTCCTTGTTTGTGCTTAGGCATGGGGGAAGGGGAGGCTTTCTCCCTTCCCAAATTAACAATTGATGAATTTTCTAACTATCTTCTGAGCTTTTGTATTCTCCATGGCTAAGCAGATACTCCTATTGATGGACAGGACAACCAAAATGAATAAGAGGCTGGAGCGCTTCCCTTACAAAATCAGACAAAACGTCTGGGTCTCTTCAGCCTCGAAAGATGGTATTTAAGAGGGGACTTGATTGAAAGCATATAAAATCATGCGTGATATAGAACATTATTTTCTCTGTCACACAACACAAGAACCAAGGGGCACTCTATGAAGCAGATGTGTAGGAGAGTCAGATCAGACAAGGGGAAGTATTTCTTCACCCAGAGGGCCATCAGTCTATGGAATCTGCTGCCAGAGGAGGTGGTAAAAGCAATCAGCCAGAAGTAGAGGTAATATCAACCAGCCTAGATGGCTTTAGGAAAGGGTTGGAGAAATTCATGAATGACAGGTGTATCAGTGGCTACTAGAATGAATGCCCAGGTACGTCCTCCAGGCTTGGGAGACAGGCAGGATGACTCTGAAGGCCATTTGCTGGGAAGTGGGAGCAGGTGAAGGCCTCGCCTTTGTCTTCTGCTTGAAACTCCTGTAAGAAATTGGTGGGACAGAGGCTAGACAAGATGGGCTGTGGCCTGATCCAGCAGGGCTCCTCTTATGGAGAAACACACGATTAAACTATAGTACCAGAAAATAACAAATCAAATGGTTGTTAAAAAAAAGTTTGCATTTTATTCCCCATCATCATGCTATAATATAATCTGTTTTATAATAATTTTGAAACATAAACTCCTTTCCCACTCTCAGAATGGGACACTATACAATAACCTATACAATATGTTTGGAGATCCTCAATACAACAGTTAATTCAAAATTTTCATATACATCAGTGGTTCTCAACCTTCCTAATGCCGTGACTCCTTAATGCAGTTCCTCATGTTGTGGAGACTTCCCAAGCATGGGGGTGGGGCAGCTGGGAGGGGGAGGGAGGGGCGGCGGGAGACTTGTCATGCCCCCTTTGAAAGGGTAGTTCGACCCCCAAAGTGGTTCCGACCCACAGGTTAAGAACCATTGATATACATATACATACATACATATGGGGTGGGGGCTGTTACAATTTTTGGGGGGATGTCACAAATTTATAGTGTTACATTTGGTGGACTAAAAATTTTAAAAAAAAGAGGTGGCAAAAAATTGGGGGGGGGGTGTCTGGCCTCTCTCTGACCCCACGCCCTGGCTAAAGACCTGATTAAGACAGCAACATTAGTCAGGTATGAATCTAATATCCCTACAGGTAGCAAAAACATGGGAAAGACGATTCTTATGAACTGTTATGACAACTCTGTGTTCCATTTAAAATTCTTCTTTGTCCCACTGATGGACCATGCACTAACGGTACATTTCCCTATCTATCACAAACCGTATTGTTAGCAAAGGTTTGCTATTTGGTAGATTAATTTAACTCCATCTTGGTAAATGTTAATGTCACTGCTAATTACCTGACCCATCAAAATTATTAATGGCCCTATTCTTATCACTCAATTTCTCATAAAATAGGATGGCATAGCTTATTTATTCAGTTAAATACTTTGTTCATTCTATCAACACAGGACTCGGAAGATGGCTAAGAAGCAAATCAAAATTTAATATAAAGACTGTTGTGTAATATATAAAGCATATTACACATAATATAATATAAAAACAGCAATTTTTAATCATTACCTACCCCATACACAACATTGGTTTCTAGACTCAAAGCATTTTATAGTAGACAAATGCACAAGCAAAAAAGCCCTCTTTCTTTATAAGTATGAAAAACAAATCCAGCAAAAATAAAGTGTTCCTTTTTCTCTAACTTAAAACCAGAAAAACAGGAAGGGGAGCACAGTTCCTATTAAAAAATTCAGCCAAATCTGGAAATTTAGGCTTCTCACTGAAAAGATGTGCTAAAAAGCTATAGGATTATGATCACACAGAATAAAGGGAGATGGTCCATGAGGAACCTGAGACCCGAGGGACAGACAGATAGTCTAAAGAGAATATTTACTATGTCCCCAAAACTTCAATTATCCATCCCTTCCACAGATGGGAAAGATGTGAGTCTTGTTTTGGGTGCATGACCAATGGGGGAACAATGAATGGTCAGCATTTGGTGCTATCGTGGGTTTACGAGGCTTCATTCAAAGGGGTGAGTAAGATTTCATTTTTCTGTTTGCTTGTTTTTTGAGCCAGGTATCCAAGGGACATGTTTCGAAGAAGAGGTGCTTGAAAGGAGCCTAGCATGATCACCCTCCAATGCAGTATGACTGTGTTTATAAGTCACTTTTAGAAGCCAGTCTGGTCGAGTGGTTAAGGAGCCAGACTCTTATCTGGGAATACCCGGTTTGATTCCACACTCCTACATAAAGCCAGCTGGGTGACCTTGGGCTAGTCACAGCTCTCTTCTGAGCTCTCACAGCCCCACCTACCTCACTGGGTGTCTGTTGTGGGCAGAAGAATAGAAAGCTTTGTCAGAAACTTTGAGTCCCCTTAAATGGGCAAGAAAAGCAGGGTAGAAAAGCCAAGTCTTCTTCTTCTTCTTCTTCTTCTTCTTCTTCTTCTATTCTCTCCTTAAAAAACCTCTATTTTCCCTATGTTTGCTAAGGGCCTTTCCACATGGATTGTTATCTTGCCCCATGGAAGGTTCTACACATATGCCTTCTGTATGGTGGTAAGAGATGGCAAAGCCCCTTCCCCTGGAAACACTTAGTCCATTCTAGCCAAAGCAATGGAGCAGGATATGGTGCTAAGCCACCGGCAGACCCTGACAAAGTATTCTACAAGTGGACTTCTTTCATTTGGGTGGACTAGAAGGCCATGTGCGGTCTGGTACACAGGCCAGCATCATTTGTTTAGACACCTGGAAGTGCTGCCGAAAATGCACTGCAGCCAAGTGCCCAACTGAGAAGGCCTCAGCCAGAAACTTAGAAAGTCAGCAAGGATGGGCCTGTTTCCTCCAAAAAGCAGGCCGCTAAAACTAAGGTCATTTCTGCAGGGCTCACGTTATCTTGCAGAAACAGTATTAGTCTTAGGAGACAGTGGGAGGGAGGGATTATTAAACAACTGGAACTAAGGAATGCTTGATACAGTCCAGAGGTACAGTTATTATTTGCAAACCATTGGCCAATTTGCACTTGGCCTCTTAGTTTGCAGTTAACATCTGGGCAGGTGCGTCTCCACTTGCAGGAGGCATTTGCAGCCTATAGGTGCCTCCTGTCTGCCGAGATGTTAATTAATTGCAAACTAGCTGTGGTGCACCAAAAGCAACCTAACCTAACCCTCCCTAGTCCTGAGCCAAAGCTTACCTGGTGTGTCCAGGTGGTGAGAACCTGCACCTTTTCTGGTGTGAGGGGTCATCTGAGGCACCACACAAATGTGCTGATACCTCAATGTGACTGATGTGACTGTGTGTGCACAAAGTATCATTGTCGCCATAGTGACGGCGACAGCATACATGCAGTTGCGCCACTATCAAAATGGCGCTGCCCTGTGGAGGACTGGATGCACAACCGGATCCAGGCAAGTTTCTGGATGTGTGGAGGCTAGACTATTGTGTTATGCATTCCCTAGTGTGAGCGCTAGCACAAGTTAATCTCTTCTGTACCTTACCCATCCAGTGAATGAGAAGGCAAGTGCAGAAACACCCCCGGTCAGGATTCCTGTATCTTTCTAGTTGCATAAGGTGGGATTCCAGCATTAGTTGCTTGTATCATAAATGATAATAGCTGAAACCCTTTGTTCTCTTAAAACACACACACAATTCCTAAAATTCTCAGGCATTAAAGAAATATCCTGTGTAGTGAAGGTGGTACACAGAAGAAACAACCTGAAGAAGAATCTAAAGAAGTAGAAACTAGGCCAGTGATGGTGAACCTTTTGAGCTCGGTGTGTCAAAATTCGCAAGAAAACCTAGCTTAACTCGGATGCTGTGTCACATCTAGAAATATCCATAATTTTGTGATATTTGTAGCTCTAGTAAAAAAGTTATATTTTTGATATATGTATTTTATTAAAAGCAAAAACAAATAATTCTTTACATTAGTGACTTTTGTTGCTAAATCTTCAATTGAAATTTGTTATTTCATACACTTCAAGAACAAGCAAGTACTACATGTCCAGGTGCCAGGGTGACCATGTGTGTCACCCAAAAGGGCTTGGCGTGTCACCTGTGACACGCGTGTCATAGGTTGGCCATCACCGAACTAGGCATCTATTTCAATTGTGTGCACCCTTCCTTCCTTCCTTCCTTCCTTCCTCCCACCCACCCACCCAAAACAAGTCCCACTATTCCAATTACAAATATTACCAAGACATGTTTTTAGAACTATAACTATGAACAAATTATCCAGCATCTTGATGTTTCACAGGCCATTTGAATAAATGTGCAAGAACATTTTACTAGGATTATCCTACAGTAGAAACAAGATTATTACACATAAAAGTACAATGCGAGCTCTTATTACTCTTAGGATTGTGCACAAATATTCTAAACATTCAAAATTCGATCAAATTTGATCAAATGTGGACGTTCAAATGTGTATAGAATGTCTTCACATTCTAATTTAAACATTCAAACAAATTTCAAATGTTCCAAAATATTCATTTGAATTATTTAAATCATTCGAATGTACAGATAGGTATGTATTACATACATATCTGTACAAACATTATACATATATGTACACACTTGCACTTATAATATGGAATGAAAATGGGATGCACGCAGGATAAAACGGGATGCAAACGAAACGTTGTTGACATTCCTATCTTCAAATTCGTATCTAACCTTTGAACGAATAGATTTGAATGTATAAGATTCGAATTCGGTTTTGTTGTACTTGCATTTTAAACATTTGGTTTGAAGCAAATGTTTTGACTTTCGATTCGACTTGAATTTGAATGCAAAAACCCCATTTGTGCACACCCCTTATATTTCTCTTACATTATGCACAGACATCATGTGCCAGCAGGCACCTGAAACTAAAGTATGTCAGAAAGCTTTTGGTGACATACAGGAATCTCCGAAAGTAAAAGTGTCCATCCTACACAGGAAAACTAACACATATAATTATTAAGTTTTGATAAAACACGCCAGTTCTTTAGTGGTACAGTGGGAGTAAGCAGAACTCTTTCCCTTCCTTCTTTCCTTAGTTAAGGATCCCAAGGAAACTCCATCCGCTTTCCAATTCGGCAGGTTGTTCTCTTACCGAGGCCTGACGTATTGCCGCATCAAATGTCAACATCAAAACAATATAGAAAAAAAAATAATTACAGACATTGTTAGTGTTGTAAGCTGATAAGGACCAGATGGTCTTTTGTATTTACAGTTTGCTTTATGCATACAAATGTGTTGGGGATCTAATTAGCCTTCTCTAAAACTCAAACTGGGTAATTACTATCATTATCCCCTTTTCAAATAAATCTGAAGTCTAAACTGCAATTAAGATTTTTTATTTTTACTTTTTTAAAAAAATACAATTCTGTATTCACACATTTTAAGGATTATTCAATGGAAACTTTTTATTTTTGCCAAGAAAAATGAGAAGTAACTGATATAAAGCTTCTGAGTTTGAGATTCTTAAAGAGCGGGGGGGGGGGGGGAATCACTCTGTTGCAAAGTGGTTTTGTGATTCAACTTCTGCTAAACTCCTTCCCAAACAAATCTGGAGTGTTCCTCTCTAATTTTAAAAATAATGCCATTTCCACTCCAAGTGAGTTATAACAGAAGACGCGTACAGACATGGAGTTATGGCACTTGGAGATAAAGGCAGGGAGGAGGGATAGAAATCACTGCTTTATGGCCGATTGTGCCAAAATGTGCATTAATCAACAATTGATCAAAGTGAGATTTGATGCATTCAAAGGCAGGGCACCACTCACTCACTCACTCACTCACTCACTCACTCACTCACTCACTCACTCACTCACTCACTCACTCACTCACTCACTCACTCACTCACTCACACCATAAGCCAATGCTAAGAGTAAGAGTGCGACCCATGCCCAGTGTCCCCATACATAATAGAGCTCTTCACGGAACTCTTGCCTTTCATGGGTTGAACAGCAGAAACTTGGGGGCTCAAACTTGGAGCGCTAGTCAACTTTAGCCGCCTGCTCACCGCCTGTGATCAAATACTTACCTGATTCGATTGCGGGGCTGGTTGTCTTCTGGGCAGTGCCATTTTGGTTGTGGCGCCCTCTGCCACTGCGTATCTGTCAGCACCATCGGCATGATGACGCTGATACTCTACGCACATGCAGTTGCATCCATGTTAGCTCGAGGTGCCAGCGCACTACCTCAGAGCACCGGAAGAGGTGTGAATGGCCGCTGCCTGGACGCACCAGGTAAGTGATTGGCTAAAGTTAGTAAAGGTGTGGAGCACGATTTCGTGCTCCACACCTTATGCACAATTAGGGAACTTCGGGGAAGGCCGGGGGGGGGGGGCTGGAGGCTGTAACACCCTCCTCACGGTGTGGAGGCTCTTCCCCAGAAGTTCCCAATCATGCACCACGGGCTGTCGTGTGAATAGGCCTCTGTTCTCTCCAATTCACAAGGCTATGAAATAAACACTACAAAAAAGGCTAGGAATTCTGATCCAGCAGAGTTCCCGGTTGCACTCTGGAGCAAACTGCATTCAGTCTCCACAGGTGCACCGTGAGCCACTGGTGCTGCCAAGCTGTGGTTTGCCAGCTCCATGTGAAGTCAAATCTCCATTTGATTATTTTAGCTGAATCAAAGGGATTCATTTACTCACACGCAGAGAGCTTCAAACGAAGCCCACTAGCTGGAGTGTGCTTGAAGTGGGGCTTCCAATTCAGGAAGATGTAAGTCCCTTTGAGCTTTTCCTATTCCTATTCAAGAGGGAAGGGGGAGGAACGGGTTTTGGAGGCACATTCCAACTACTACCATTAAATATACTGCCATCTCAAGTGTTCCTTTTTTAAAAAAAAGGCACCAATTCTTCCCTTATGTTAACACATGCTTATCGAGAGATTAAGTAGATTAAAGCTGAGTTCCCCCTGGACTATTTTACTGCTGTTTAAAATCCATATTAATTTAATCAGCATTCAATCCATTTTTTCATGTCCCCATTTATGTCTTTTTATGCAGATTTACAGGGGGGTACCCCGCCCCTCTCTCTTTTGTGTCATACCCTGATTTTATGGGGTGGGGATCCAAGCCCTGTAAGCCTGCCCCTGATTAATGTTAGAATGGAGATTCTAACATTTTGCCCGGTAGAAACAGCTGAGCAAAAGAACAAAGTAAATCTACACTTTCCTTTGCAGATGGAATCTCCCTCCCTGCCGGTTCTTCCTGTTTGCGCTTAAACAGGAGAACCAACATCGCAAATTCTTATGGAGAGTTGACAGTTCTTTCTCTTTGTGTGAAGTTTGCATTAATGTAATGGCTTGAGGTTTGAGTTTTAAATGAGCAAGAATTTTGATGCTTCCTTTTTCCTCTTGTGATCGTGTTCAGAGCAGGCATGGCGAGGGGAGGGGGGAGACCTTCGCAGCTGTGAAATCCCACCCACATCTGTCAAGCATTGGCCAAAAGGACCATTCCACATCAACCCTAATAAACAAACAACAGGATGCTTTCAAGGACATTTGCTGCAAAATATTCTGTTACTCCACATTTTTCTGTGTGTTTGGGTGTACTGTGTGAAAACTCATAAGAACTCAGCTTCATGGTTGAGCATGCAGAGAGGGGCTGAGCACAGTTGTCAAATTAGATTCCCAGAAACTCTATCTCCAGACTTGGAAGTGATTTTTAGAAGACAGTTCACAACAGAAGATAAGTGTTCTGCTTCTACCAGAGACCTTTTCACACTTATCTGATTAGTCTGCCATGCACTAGGGCTGGTACATTTATGGTAAAGGTGGACCATTGGCTAGAACTGTGAATGGTCCTCCCATTTAAAAGCCTGTGGCACTATGTCTGAACCTGGAAGTTAGAACCTCCTCGCTGCCACGATTGGCCACTGCTGCAGAGGAGTGTGTTTGAGCACAGGGATGTGGCCGATCATGTCAGCAACTGGAGGACATGACTAAACTTGGCTGTGCTCAAACGCACAGTGCCCACAACTCCCGTTGCTGACTGAACAATCCCGGTGATCGGAGGTCCGGCCATGTCAAAGGTCAGAGATGGGACACAGTTGCTGTTTTGACCGCATCTGCAGAGATGCTGCCTCCCCCACCCACAAGGAACTGGAAATAGAGCGAATGGTCATGCTGCTGGATGCTTCAGGTAAGTTTTTAGATAACCTAGGTAAAGGTGTGGAGCACAATTTCACAACAGTTAGGCAACTTCTGGCAGGGCATGTTTGGAGGCTGCAACAGTCTCCTCTAGGTGCAGATACTCTTCCCCAGAAGTTCACTAATTGTTGACTACCGGCCGAGGCGCGAATAGGCCTCTGTTTCCAATCTACCCACAGACACCACAGTTTTTTAGATCACAACTGGTTTAATTAATGCAGGCAGTTTTACAGCAGTAGATTGTAAATCAACTCTGAGGCTTAAACAGGAAATGAAACAGATTGTCTTATTGTTGAATCCACAGGAGTAAACCAAAATACTTGAGCCAGCCAATCCAAGGTCAAAGGTCCAATAGCAGAATTGCAAAGGCATGGCTCAGAGTCACAAGGCACACAAACAGGGATTTGGAAGGAACCTAAGACTTCTAGGGCTTTTCTGTATTTCCAGCAGATAACTGCTTCTAATCAGGATGACCCCTCTTTCGATCTGGAGAACATCCTCATACAGTGATGTTTGTCTAATATTTTTAGTACATGCCTCATCTTTGGACTCAAGACCCTTAACTTGGCTGCATCCAGACTCGTTTATACTGCACAGCAGAATGCGCAGTTGCAACTGCGGCATCACACATGACAACTGAAAGTTCGTCCATGGCACTGCATTATCTGATCACTACTGCGCACTTGCCTTAATGCTGATCTAAGGACGTTTGCTGCTCAGTAGAAACAAAATTCGAATTTTCCCACCAGTCTGAGCAGAACAGCGAGAAGAGCAGGAGAGCAGCTCAAATGTGATTGGCTGCCACAACAGGCGTGACCGTGTGTACCAACTCAGCTCTTGCGGTTTCTCATGGGGAGCTACAGAGCTGTGTTTTGGGTTGGGACAGCTGGTTGTCACTGCGCAAAATGTAAGCTGAGCTTCTTACTTTAACTGCGGATTTATTCCGCAAGCATGGAGGCAGCCCTTGTCAACTGACTGTTCCACTGCTCCTGGCTGGAAGTTTCTGAAGAAAGGCTGGAAAGTTCCAGACCCTGGCTGTCTGCAAACTGGGGAAGCTCAGAATCTTCCCCTGAGTCAGACTCCTCAAACACAACAGTAAGTACACAAGTTTTGTTTATTTGTGTTTCAGACATATACCTGTATATTCCGGCGTATAAGACGACTCCCAACTTTTCTAGTTAAAATACAGAGTTTGGGATATACTTGCCATATACTTGCCGTATAAGACGACCCCCGACTTTTGCAAAGATTTTCCTGGGTTAAAAAGTAGTCTTATACACCAGAATATACAGTACTTGTGCCAGCAAACCTAAGAAAACTTTTAAGATCTAAAGATCTGAAGGAACCTTAGGGAAGGGTGTCAGGCTGTAAAAAAAGTGATTCATCATTAGGTCCATCTGGCTGCAAATACGAGAGAGATACCGAGCTTGTCGCTTTCTTCATGGAAATTCTTCCATGTTCAAAGTAGTAATTGCTTATGAGATAAGAAGCAGCTGGTAATTTCTTTACGAGATAAGAATCAGCGCTCTTTCCAATTAACTTTTGAATCCACCCCAATAAGCAACATGGAGTCCACGGATGGGGAGTGGGTGGATGAGAATGAGCATTGAAGCACAAAACTGTAGTGGTGCAAATAATTAAGCAAAGCACATCAATTCTCTTGGCTTCTTGCCCCCAGAGTGAGAGATTCCATGGCCGAAGGATCATGCTACAGGAAAACATGGTGGCGCAGCGGCATGTGCTGGCAAACTCGGTTAATGGAAATTTTAATCAAACTCTGTCCCAAAGCTAGATAACTGGAGCTGACAGTATTATAAGTTAATCAGTTTTCACAGCTCAGGAAAATAATTACACATTTCTGAGCAATGGAATCTTCTTTCTCCCACCCTCCGCCCATTCCCTCTGCACCACACACAAAAAATACTGTCTTCAATCTTTAAAGCATTGTGCATTTGAAGTCAGCATTTTAAATCTAATTTCATGCTTTATGTTTTGAAGAAAAATGCAAATGTCCAAGGGGAGGAACATGTGCTGCAGGTTTAACCTGCAACTACCCATAAACTTTCAGACTTTTACAAAACAACACGGCAAAGCTGAAACTCTACATACATTTGTTGGTGAATTGTCTCATCGACTTAAGAAATTTGTTCTGAAGACAAGTCCTCAACACAGCCAGATTTTAAATCTCATCTACGTTAGAAGTATAGATCTAATTTTAAAAGCAAAAGGGAAAGACAGAAAGGAACTTAAAAAAAAAACCCCACAATTAAGCAGGATTATAAATGGGTGAGACAATGCAAATCAAAAATGTGAGGGAAGAAGCAGGAAGGGGTTCTGGTAGATTGCAGAAGGAACGTCCTATTTACGAAGTCATTTCATGGCCATCATTAGGCTGTATAGTAGCAAAATGATAGTGTCTGATCCATCTTCTGAACCAGTTTGGTCTAGTAGTTAGGGAGCTGGACTCTTATCTGGGAATATAGGGTTCGATTCCGCCCTCCCCCATGAAGCCAGCTGGGTGATCTTGGGCTAATCACAGCTCTCTTCTGAGCTCTCACAGCCCCAGCTACCTCACAGGGTGTCTGTTGTGGGGAGAATAGAAAGCTTTGTCAGCTGCTTTGAGTCCCCTTAAATGGGTGAGAAAAGCAGAATAGAGAAGCCAACTCTTCTTCTTCACCTTCTTCTTCTCTAGCCTAGAAAGTTCACAAAGGAGGGGCAGACTAGTGTGTGAACAATTCCACCTTTAAAGACTCTAAAAAACACCTCAGAGGCATTTGTTCTTTACTGCATTCAACAGCCTTAGAATGACAAGTAGTGAGAAGAGGCCAGTTTGCACTATGGCCTCTGATACGCAGTTAGGACAGCTCTGGGGAAGAGCACAGACATGTTCACTAGGCTGCTTTAGGGAGAGGGCGGCACAGGGGGCACGATCCAGGGGTGGTGAGTCATGCCATTCCAACACGCCACATCGGTTCGATCCCCTTCCCCGGATTGTCTGCCTGCCAGCCAGCGCGTCACAGAATGTGTGACGCAGCCGCCACCGGCCAATCACAGCAGCCAGGAGGCATGACTCCTGGCGTATGAGGCAGCAGCGCGGGCTGGTATGCTCGGGTACAGGAGGACCATTCACATTTCCGGCAGCTGAGGAGCGTCCTCACTGACCAGAAATGAGTATGGTCCTTCTCCTGTATGCAGAGTGCACTGGGCTTAGTGCAAAAAGGCCTCAGATCTTGGCCATGTCCCCACTTCCAGTTGAGACAGCTTGGTTTGGGGGCAGGTGGGGAAAGTGCCCCCATCCGCAGTGTCCTTCATGTGTCTTTTTGGGAGAATTGAGGCAAAAAGCACCCTGCACAGAAAAACGACTAGTACTGAAAATGGACACCCTCTTGGAACAATGGGAGCGCTCTGAAGAGGTAAGTGGAGTTGCAGCCCTTCCCCCCACTCCGGTCTCTCTAGGTTTAAAGCTAAAGTTATGTTCAAATAAATGGCATTGGATATAGGAGTACAGGATGACCTAGCCCCCCCCCCCATCGCCAATTAGTACATATAGATATCTCAAGAAGCCACACCTTTGGTATGAGAATTTGGATGGCTAGTCTGGTTCCATTGCCATGTACATAAGAACGTAACAGGAGCCCTGCTGGATTAGGCCACAGCCCATATAGTCCAGCATCCTGTATCACACAGTGGCCCAACAATTGCCCATGGGCATCTCAAGCAGAGACAAGGGCAAACCTTCTCCTGATGCCTTTCTGCACTTGGCTTTATTCTGGAATATATCCCAGAATAGGGACCTGCTACTTGCATGCTAGTGCAGTCTATAGAAGGTTCCAGGTGAGGCCTGCCATAGTTTGCATTAGCTTGTGGCCAGCAGACTGCTATCCTGAGGTATCATGAAGAATCTAGTGTATCTTCACCTAGTGAGGCCTGCACAAATTAATATTGGTGTTCTGCTTTGTTTTCCTTCATAGCTGGATCATACATCAGTATCTTGAAATCTTAAGACCAGTGTATTATGAAGTTGCCTTGCAACATGACCTTTACACAACACTGTTTGTGCTTGAAAATCAGCCACAGAAAATGCCTTGGTTCTTCTAATTTCCTCTCCTGTCCCAGGGAGATAAATGCATGTTTGGTTCTTATGTACAGAGATTGTGTAGCAAATCCTCAATTAAGAAAACATAGCATGTCAACATTCAACATCATCCTGCTTCTTCATTCAGCTAGGAGCTGCCTAGTCTATTTGGCTTTAATTTTGCATTGATACGACGGAAGATCTACGCTTGACACCAGAAAGGGTTGTGATTATGAGGATGAGAAATGATGAAGGTCTTTGCTTTGTCCTGAGTTTGGCATGCTATGATTTGCAGCCATCAAAAGAAGTCACTTTTTTCTCTCTGCAGGAGCAAAGATTACTCTTCATTTCAAGGGAAGTGAAAAAAAGATGTGTAAGTAAGAGTTCATTAGACATGAAACTACAGCTTAAGGCTTTGATGAGGACATGTGAAGGAGAGACATGATTTCAAACACTTCCCTGTAAGGTTTACAGTTTTGGGGTGAATTCAAAGCTGGCCTTGGTCCTTGGAGGATCAAATGGACTCTGGCAAAAAATCCTGTACCTGGATGGTATTTGGCTGCTATCTGATAATCTCCATAGCCAAAAAAGCTTCATTTATAACATCCTACTTGGGATGTACAGAATGTTTAAAGTTGGAACTTGAAGCAAGGTGTCGTGGAACAATGTTCTGAGATCCAACATAACATGACCTGTTGGCCTTTCTCATCATCAGCAAACCATTAGCAACGGATGCAGAAATGGAAGGACACGGAGGGGAAATCAATGACTGCTGCTAAAAACACAGAGGCTGCGTCCCCATGCAGGCCACCTGGCACACTTTGGGCGCTGTTTGGGGATGCATGGGCCAAGCACCGGACTGGGAACGCATTTTGGGCATCCCCATGACATTCCTGGCAACGTGGGACAGGTACGAGTTGGGCACGGATGGAGGCATCCCCATGAGAACTGTGCCAAACCTGGATACGGTGAGCAGCACCCCCTCTTCTCCACCCCCTCTCTCCTCATTGGCAGCCAGATTGTTGTCAGCCCACCCCTGTGCAGCATCCCCCCCCCTCCCTTAGTGGCACAGATGGCCAGGACTGGGGTGGGAGGCACTGAAACAAGTTTAAGTAAAGCTTCATTCATAGAATAACTTAAAAAAATTAAACGTCAAAAGCCACTACGAGGTCTAGCGGCAATAGGCGCCTGAGCAGTTGTGCGCACCTCCGCTCTACCAGGGACCGCGAGAACGCCTATAAACTGAAAATCAAGCCTTATTTATTATCACCTTGCAGATTGGGGAAATGGGTTTTGCAAATGGAACAGAAATCAAGCTGTTATGCAGCCTGCCTTGGCATTCTTGAAACGGGGATTATCATGATCAGAAAAATTGAGGTGTGTATAAAAGAAATCTATCTGAATGAAACAGATTGTACTGGCAAAAATATCATGTGTACAAAATACTTTCCTTTTTGTTTTTTGACAGTCTTATTCATACACATTCTTTTACATAGGCCTTTCAGAGCCTTCAGATCTGTGGATGAAACTTCCAAGTTACACAAGGACTCCTTGAGGACCACCCAGGCTAGGAGTACATGAAGGAGCTCCTGCTGCAAAGCACTCAGCTTGGAGCCCATTTTAAAATTGGGAGGGAGGGAGAAAAGAGGAAAAACGTGGGAGGATGGGGGGAAGGGGGGAAGGAATGAGGCAAAAAGAAAAGTAAACCCTTCCGAAATCTGATAAATTGTGACCATCAGTGATCCAGGTTCTGGGGGTGTGGTGATGGCCCATAGAACTATGTGACTTACAACCTTCATACGCAGCCCCTTAATGCTGATTTAAGGGTCCATGCAGAAAGGGCCAGAAGGAGGAGAAAAGTTGGTTTTTATACCCTTCTTTTCTCACCCTTTAAGGAGACTCAAGATGGCTGACAAACCTTCTGTTCTTTTCCCCACAACAGATAACCCGTGAGGTAGATGGGGCTGTGAATGCTCAGAAAGAGAGCTGTGACTAGCTCTCTGACTAGCTCAAGGTCACCCAGCTAGCTTCATGGAGGAATGTGGAATTGAACCAGGGACCTTTCTGCACCTAGCCTTATTCTGGAATATATCTCAGGTAAGGGACCTGCTGTCCACATGTTCATTCAGGCTACGGCAGGGACCAGGTGAGGTCTGCCATAGTCTGCAATAGCATGTGTACAATAGACCCCTATCCTGAGATACATTCCAGAATAAGTGCAAGTGCAGAAAGGGCCCAGTAGACTACTAGATACGAGTCCGGCACTCTAAACCACAAGCAGTGTCCTGAAATATGCAATGAAGGATAACTTTTTAAAAAGTGCTCAGATAAATGCTTCAGCAGATGGCAGCACTTAGCCAGCCCTGGGTGATCTCAGAAAGTTAACAGGATCAGACCTTCTCAGGACTTGGGTAAGTGGCAGTTCTGTAGGACAGACGTGGAAGAGAAAATAAATCCTGTCAAACAATGGCAAACCACTTACACCACTGCTAAGAAAACGACATAGATGTCTTCATGACCCAGCTGGAATCTTGCTTCACTTGAGGATACCCTTATCTTTTATTCTGACAAAAGAATAGCATGGGTCCTTTTGATAAATATGTCATGCACTTCACACTCTAATTGTTTGCTCCTAATTTTCACATCATTGGTCTCCAAATTCATAAGGTATTAATGTGTACAGATTCATGCATGCCTTAGCATCGAAGCTTTACAATCAAAATTTGATCCAATTCAATCCAATTCAGACATTCAAATTTGAACTAAATTCGAATGTAACATTTGAATGAATTTTCTAATCTTTCAAATCATTCATACAAATTATCCAGACATTTGTATGTGTATGGATACGTATGCATTACATACGTATCCATACACATCTTACTGATATCCGTACGAATTTGTACAGATATGTAGGGGACGAAAACAGGATGCATACGGGATAAAAATGGGATACGCACAGACACATTCAAATGTTGTCAGCATTTGTATCTTCAAATGTGAATCAAAAATTCTTACAAATAGATTTGAACCTATTCAAATACATTCGAATTTTAAACATTTGAATCGATTTGAATCTTCAGATATTCGATTAAAATCAAATCAAATCCTGAAAACTGGATTCATGCACACCCCGGTACCGTTCCCACAGTAAGAAATGTAAACCGTTTCAAATGCAAGAACCGGAGCAAGACCTGTTGAAACGAGTGTTTTATTTACAACGCTTTGGGGCGATTTAACACGCGAAAAGCATGTTAACCAAACCTGATGTGGGGACCGTGAAGATCAAAACCCTTTCAAAACCGTTTTAAGCTTGTAATGGGAAGGGCCTCCCCTAGTCACAAAGTATAACATTATGGGTTGTGTGCCACCACAGTGTTGTATGATACCAAGTTATATGAATAATTGCCCCATATTTAAAACTGGGTCATGGAACAGCAGAGCCAGTTTACCAATCAATGTCAAAGAAACCTTAGAGAGGAGGCCCAGGCAGGTTGTGATGATGTAGTAATGGAACCACGGGAAAGCCTGAAAGCATGGAGATGACATGATCCTGCACCCACTGGGTCTCCACCCACCACAAGAAGACAGAAAACACCATCAGAACTGACAGTTGCTTCTACCACCTTTCCAGTGTTGCACAAACTTACCTTAAGTGGTGTATTATTTTACTATGTAAGAATAAAAACATAGAACAATGTGTTAACATGGGGGATGCATAATCTGACCAATACTAGTCAGTTATCTTTGTCTTAATATCTAATGATATTACCGTGTTTCCCCAAAAATAGGACAGGTTCTTATATTAATTTCTGCTCCTAAAGATGCACTAGGGCTTATTTTCAGGGGATGTTTTATGTAACACTTACATGCTTATATTTTGAGCATCCTCAAAAATCCAGAAAAATTATGCTAGGTCTATTTTGGGGGTAGGTCTTATTTTCAGGGAAACAGGGTAGTAAGAGTGGTAACACTCCTTTTATAAATATTTCTGGCTAAAAAGAAAAAGAAAAAAAAGAATTGTGCTTTCCTCTCAAATTGCTACTTTATCATTTGCTACTATTACAGTTCAAGGCGGGAAAGACAGACAGAAAGAAAAGAAGAAATTAACGACACATTATTATCACTCCTAGGACACCAGTGAAATCCACACCAGGCGAATCCAACATTAATCATTTCTTAACTCTCTGGAGAAAAGAATATGCCCATCTTTCACTGTCATAATTTGCTTCCTACTTCTGGTTTACTTCTTGACCTAAAGACACCTAGTTAATTCTTTACTCACTGCTATTCAGTGCTCTGCAGAGTTTTAAAGCCATCAATAAAACACTGTTGAGACAGCTCTTGTAGCCAATACAATATAAGAAAACGGAACATCTCAATTGCTTTTTGTGGGGGGGGGGGTCAAACTGCTTTATATTCTATTTTGGGATCCCCACCCCCCACCCCATCAACAGTGATCAGGCATGAAATTCATGGAGGTGAAAGTGAACTTAGTTCCAGATTAAATGATAGCACACACATAAATTCATACATTCATACATAAATAATAAATTAGAACAGATGGAGGGATGAATAACATAGAATGATTCTATATCACTTATTATTGCATTTCAGGCTGCTATATACAGGAATCCTTACTGAGGAACATGTATTTTTAAAAAAACTGATTTCAGGGGAATTAATACAAGTAAATCACAGTTATTGGGCTGCTAAAGAAAACAAAATTTCTAGAAATGTCAGTCCAGGCCGTTAACACGAAGTAGGTTTTTATGTTACCAGTTCTGTGACTCAATTCCAAAAGGTGTCGTAGCACTGTCATGTTTACTACAAAATAACAATTACAATAATACATAGCTCTGTATAGAAGAATAAATAATTCATATAAGAGCTTTCAGAATTAAAGGCCCTTTCTGGTTTATATCTCAGACTAGGGACCTGCCATCTTCATGGTGGTGCAGACTACACAAAATCCTGCCCCAGACCTGATATAGTCTGTAGTGACATGTAGATGGCAGGTCTCTATGCTGGTATATAATCTGGAATGGGATCCAGTGCAGAAAGGGTCTAAGTTAAGTTCAGGGCCAGTGTTCACATTTCCATTTTTATTTGTATACTGCCATTCCAAAATAAAATTTTGCCCAAGGCAGTTTACAACAAACAGAAAACACAAAATGCAAAGTAATCAAAACATAATAAAAACTGCACATCATACAAAACATTGCAAAATAAGCCAAAATACAAACACAAATTGAGGCAGCTGAGGCTGAATGGAGTCCAGAGCAGTTGACCAAAGGTCCCAGTTCATTTCCATTTTTTTTTATACTGTCCTCAGTGCAATAGCTAGTCAGTACTCCCTCCTCCAGCCACAGTGCTTATTCCTCAAACATTTGTTTGAACGCTTAAATTCAAATGTGGAGACATTCTATTCAAATCTGAATGTCCACATCCGATCGAATTTTGAATGTTTAGAACATCTGTGCACATTCCTAGGAGAGTAGTCAAAAGCCTGTCCATGGAAGGAGCAAATCAGAAAGGAGCAAACTGAGTCCAGGGGGCTTTCTATACATGGCCTGGTAATCTGCTTCCACTGCAATTCCAGACAGATCACCTACATGGGAAGGGACCACTGCAACTCAGAAATGCCGCCTTCCGTGCAGGAGCACACTGGAAGCAAGCTACGTGTGGAGCTCAATTGTGTGCTCCACACGTAGACTTACTGAATCCAAATGGGTCTGCCAGTGAGCCCATCCACACCTCGATGGTGCACGGAGGGGCACATGACCCACCGCGCCAGCGTGCTGGTGCATCATCACGAGATATGCAGGCACCAGTGCATGTGTGCAGTGCAGTGCATCACAGTTGACTCAGTGATGGCACCAGCACCCATGCAGTGGCACCAGCATCTGGACGCAAGATGGTAGTGCCTGGACCACGTGTTCGCACTTTGGGCAAGTCTGCAGATGCATGGGTGAAGGATCGTGTGTACTAGCATTTGCTAGAACCAATGCTTAGTACATGTGGGGGGGGGGGGAGACGACTTCAACCTTAGCTGTTCATGAAGAGATGGCAAAGTGCAAATTCCCCCCCTGGTCAGTTGACGGCAGAATGTTCTAGAAAAGACATCATATACCCTAGAGGTACACCTCACACTTCCTTCGAGCCAAAACTGATCCTGATTTACATAGCTTCTGCAGCAGGGTCAAGATTTATTTTTTAAAAAACTAAGGCTGCATCCCCAAAAGACTTATTTGCCTCTCTAGTCTCCCTCTGCTGTCACTGTATTCAAGCGGACTTTAAAAGTGCCCTGCACTTCCGGAATAACACGCATTTAAAAGGCACCTTCCGTCCCTAAGGAAGCGTGTTTTCTTTCCCTGCATCTTTTTCTCCCCACCCCCTCTCTTGTTCAAAGGAAAAATAGCCATCGGTTCTCTGTCTTCCAGATCTCTGTCCCCCGAAATGGCTTCCTGTGCCGGCTGCAGCCATCGGCCAGGCGATTGTTTGCTCATTCACTCTTAGCACTTTCACAGAACACTGTCAAAATCCACCCGGTAGAGCAGCGGTGACTTTAAATACACCCACTTCGCGCCTGATAACAATGTTGCAATCCATCCACTTCACACCTGATAACACTTCAAGCCTGATAACAATGTTGCAATTCTCCGCAATTCTGGCTCTTTGAAAGTTCTGTGCTTTAGAAAGGGAAGGAAGGGAAACTGCAGCATTTCTGGGAGATGTGTGAATGCTTTATGGCTTTATGGCTGTGGGTGCAGGCAGCAATCCCTGCCCCTTTTGCCATGGAGTATCCCCAAGGTAAATGCTGCGAGGAAAACCCGTGACTTCCAAAAAGAGCGATGAAAAACTCTTCTTTAATGGGCAGGTATTTTTGTCGCGGGTTTTCCTGCTTTTGTAGCGCTGGAAGCTCATTCAAAACCCTGGCATGGGGGCGCTCAGAGGCAAAAGAAGATTTTTAGCAGATTTTAAATTGCTTGGGGATGCACCCTAAATCACACTATTGGTTTATGCTTTAGTTTGTCAAATCACCATGTAGCATCTGTCTGAAAAGTCAAAGGACAGTTGACCCAGCAGCATGAAAACACTGAGACAGCGACACTAATGTCCTTTTTTCTACCTGAATTAAGCTTTCACTAAACTCTCCGTTTCCAGAATCTTTGCCCTGCAGGAGAAAATGACTGAGCGACACCTGGGAATGACAAAATTGGATAAATTACACATGAAGCAATGACATGCACTGATAAAAGAAGGGTGCATAATTCTAGGATCTGCCAGCATACACGGTTCGCGCAGGACACCAAAAGGGCACTTTATAGCCGACACAGCAGAATAAATCTAGCATGACAGGGCTAATTATAACATGAGGCACATGCACTTTATCTGTAAACTGTTTCTAAGAAGAATACATTATTTCTAACGGCTAAACCCGTTCGTTAAAAACATAAAAAGCACTGTTGTGATTTTTTAAAAAAATCAGCAGAGCATGGACTGATAAATGCAATGTTGAAGTCAACTAGAATTTTACGCTTTGATGAACCAGTGAAGATATTGTCTTGATTTCCTCTACCCTCTACTTCCATCTGTACCATCATAACTACTGTTCTTTTTGTATCATTTGGAAAGCCCAAATTTAGCCCCAAGTAATAGCATGGTCCAACATTGTCAAAAAGAGAATCTTAAACAATCTCACAATTTATGTCTGGGGGAATGTTTTCTGCGACTTCCCAATTCAGCTTCCACTGATGATTAATACCTATTTGGGAGCAGGGTGGGGACACTAAAATTATCTATCTGTATCTCTTTCCACGATGTCGTTTTACAGTGCCAGGCACTTCAGTTGACCATCTGGGGCACCGAGTACCTGGGGCACAAGTGCCCCCTCTGTGACACTCCTGCTTATCAGAAGTGGAAATTGGGAAATATGCAGCAATGTGGCAACACAAGAGCTTCCGCTGATATGCCTGCCTCCTGATGTCTCTTTCTGCATGCATGCAGACATAGTCTTTCATAAACAGTGTCAGCCCATCAGGTACAACACACAGGATCATGAAAGGGGCGTAAGGCTCCTACTGGGAATACTATTTTCTGAGTCCGTTCACACTTACTTTTTAGTAAGTGACAGTCTGCTCGCTAGGCAAGTACCTCTACATTGGAGAGCTGCCACAATTCTCCAGAGGTTTCCACAGGCTCCCCGAAGCCCTCCAGTGATAGACTGTTAAAAAAGTCCACAGCATGACTCGGTGTGGCTAGGTTGCCCCTGGACTGCAGTGTCTGCACCTTCTTCTGGGTGTGGTGCTGCAACTGGATGTAGCAGCACAACTACGGCCTGTGCAGTTGCATACAAGCATCCAGGTTGTCATGGCAACATCCAGGTACGTGCCAAATATTGCATGGTGATTGGACAGCTCTGCCCTGGCCATCTGCACTTTGCATGCTGCTGGCCTGGTACAGGGCTTATCCAGCACTCAAAGTGTGGATGGCCATCACTGGGCTGGGCCTTGACTAGACTGGCATAGCATTATTATACCACAGCAGTCAGATATGTACAAATGGGCATCTTGCTATGGCATTATTTTTGGGACAGTCACTTTGAGTTTTTCATTTAGGTATTTTCAGTTTGTTGTTAATGTTGCATTGATATTGTAAGCTGTCTTAAGTGCTATAAAGATAGATAGATAGATAGATAGATAGATAGATAGATAGATAGATAGATAGATAGATAGATAGATAGATAGATAGATAGATAGATAGATAGATAGACAGACAGACAGACAGACGGACGGACGGACGGACGGACGGACGGACTTCTATTTTGATTCAGATCAAAATGAAGAGATAAAAGATCTCCAGTCTGCAATTCTTCAAGTATTAACAGTTCATACTCAAAACATCCAAAGTGAAAATCCCCATATCAAGAATATGCAGTATTCAAAAGTCAGAATACTGACACTTTTTTGCTTTGTGGCTCTAATTTTTGGTTTCAGGTTCACCCACTCATATAGAATATCCTAAGGAAGCCAGGTACAGCCTCTTTCCATTCCATTCTTTCTCCAAAATGAGCGATCTGGGCCAAGAACAGCCTCCACACTGCATGCAGAAGCTGCCCCTGTGTCCCTGGAAAGTAAGATAGGATCCCAAACCACATAGCATTTTTGAAAGTGGAATACATTCATATTTGGGGCAGAGGAACAGCTGGTAAAGCACTGTGATCTCAGCTGGTGAACCAGTGTGAACTCAGACAAAACCCATAAACGTTCAGCTACAAGTAACTTCCTTTACTGAACTGACGCGGGGGAAAACAGTGGGAAAACAGAATGCAGTGAAAAGGTATAAAGGAAAGTCATTATCCCAAAGCCATTTTTTAGAGGAAGAAAAGAAGCTGAAATGAAAATAACCCCAAAAGAGAGCTTTACATCAGTGTTTCCCAAACTTTTGACATATGTGTACCCCTTCTATAATTTTCATAACACTGAGTACCCCTCCTAAAAAAACATTAGGGATAAAAATTGTGTTTTATAAAAATAATCAAAATCAGTGGAACTTACTAAAGCACAATAACAGGCGCCCGGAACTAACTATTAAAGAAGTTAAGTTGTCTCTGTAACAAAGTCCAGTATATTCACGCTGTGTCACGCCTCACAAGACCGTTAGATAACACTGCAATTCTCCGGCGTTTAAACAGCTCCGCGGCTCAACGTCCCACAGTTTAAAAATGGCTGAACCCCAGCTGCGCGAAGGACGCGAAGCAGTTCCTGCCATAATGAGTTGCTATACGATGTATGATAGCCCCAGTTCCTGTGTAAAAACTGTGAAACGCGCCTATTTCTTTCCTTGTTCTGTGGGCGCAGCTAAGCACGGTGCAGTGGATATTCCCACGTGATCCCCACCAAACTCCGGTGCAACACGTACCCCCACCAAACTCTTCCCATACCCCTGGGGGTACGTACCACACTTCGGGAAACACTGCTTTACATCATCCATGATTAGCTGACTCTCCTGCCACCCATCCACAGTACAAGGAAACAGTATCAGAAGACCCATGTTCTCTCATTAGTACAAATAAAACTAGGAAGGCAAAACTATAGAAAATGTCAGCAGTTCTCCAGGATTTCAGGTAAGGGCCTTTCCCAATCCTATTTCAAAACGCCAAAGGCTGATTTTGTGACATTTGGCACACAAAACAGGTCCTTCAACCCAAAGCTATTATTTGTATTTTTATTTCTATCCTGCCCTATACTCGGAGGTCTCAGGGCAGGTAACAATGTTTAAAAATTCCGCACGTTAAAACAAAACAATATATATTAAAACAGTAATACCTACAACAACATTTAAAATCCAGGATGTTAAAACAAACCAAATATATATTAAAAACAGTACTACTTCTGAGTGTGTGTGTGTCGGGGGAAATAAAACCACACTTAGCTAAAGGCCAGGGCAAAGAGGTGCATTTTTACTGCCTTCCTGAACAGTACGGAGAAGGAGCTTGATGCACCTCAAGGGGGAGACTATTCCATAGCCTGGGGGCCATTACTGAGAAGGCCCTCTCCCGGGTGCCCACCCATTTCACTGCTGAGGGCGGTGGGACAACCAGGAAGGCCTCCCCACCCAGATCTTATGGCACAGGCAGATTGGAAATCAGTCGGTATGGGAGAAGGCATTCCTTTAGCTATGAGAAGGTCTCCACTTGATAATGCCCAAGCAGCAACAACCAGTAAAACTCAGAGGCCACCACACACCTTAGTGTGGTTCTTCAACTGGCAGGATTCCTCTCAAGCCCATTTGCAAGGAACTGAGGGCAGGTGAAGGTTTTGTCTTCATCTTCAGCTTGAGAATGCCCTGAAGCAGTTGTTGGCCACTGTGTGGTCCAGACCTAGGAATATTGCTGGATCAGGCCACAGGGTTTGTCCAGACTTAGGAGTACTGCACATTCTGATTCACAGTCAGGGTGTGGACATCACACCTGACACCTGATACTTCATAGTGGCGGCTCATTATGCCGCCGCTACTTCAAGTTTACTTACTGTGGAACAATGAGAACTCACTCCCCAGTATCAGGTAAATTTGAAGTTTCCCGCCAGTCTGGAGAGAACGGTGGGAACAATGAACAAGCGCTGAGCCTGCAGCTCAGCTCCCATTGGCTGCCCCATCCCATGTGACATTTGCCTCACCATGCACGCCACGGAGGTCTCACAGCTGCCAAGGAGAAAACTGTGGACCTGCATTTCAGGTACGGACGAATCATCGCTTCACAGCCAGGAAAGCTGCAAATGTTTATATAACTGTGGATTTATTTCTGCTAGTCTGGAAGGAACCTGGACTAGATGGACTGTGGCATGACCCAACACGGTTCTTCTTCCAGTTTTGTTTTAGCCCTCTAGGTGGCCTCAAATACATTTCTGATCTGCTTTGGCTTATTGCCCAGGCAGAACAAAATCAAAGCCACTGTGACTATTGGTTTATGACTCCCACAAACACCCTCCAGCAATTTCCAGTTCAACCACTGTCACTGCAAGTGGTACATCCAATGCTGGGTTATGGAAGGGTTCTGCGACACAATTTTGTCAATGCGCACAACAGGAGCTCCTCTGGAAACACGGCCAACATAATGGAGAAAAGTGTCAACCACAGGGAGTGCCCAATTTAACTAATCGCTACGGCACATTTATGGGTGGTTCAGAAGCTCTGTAGCTATAAATAATATAGTAAAGCAGTTGCAAGCATTTGCTTGTCAGGAGCTGCCTTGAACAACCTTGTTCTAAACAATGGAAATGAATTTGTCCTTTACTTTGTCAGACTCTATCAAATGAGAGGACGTGATGATTGCTGCTTCTGCCCTTTCAAGTGAACCATTAGAGAATCTGTCTTGTTAAAGGTGACCTGCCGAAGCTGCAAGGAAAACGCCAGTTGCTTTTGAATTGCACTCTGCCTTAACTAGCAGGGGCAAAAGGAATTTGTATACGATAAACTCAGGTGCTTAATTTTGTAAGTAGCTCTGATCAAATCAGAGAATATTCCCCCTTTAGAATTCATGGTAAATTTATAAAGCTACTTTAGGATTAGCAAAACCATTGGGGTGGCAGCTGCCCCACATGATAGAGCTAGAAAGTAGAGCAGGGGGGTGGTTGAGTAAAGTAAATTCGAAGCTTCCCAGCTGTCCAGACAGGACGGTGAGAACAAACAACGAGAGCTGGGACGGTAGCTCAGCTCCCATTGGCTGCCCCTTCCCACATGATGCGGGGCTCACCCCACGTGATCGCGCACGCCTGTCTCAGTTCTTGCAGCCTCCAGGTAGGAAGCTACGGAGGCTGCTTTTAGTAAGGATGGCCAATTGTCAATTCGGAGCAGGTAAGCTGCGGATTTTTATTCTAACTGTGGATTCAATCTGGAAGGGACCCCTCTCCTGCCACCCTGCCAGTTCCACATCAAGGATGGTCAGTCTGAGCCCCTCTAGAATTTGCTGCAAATAATTAAATCATCCCAGACTACGGATGGGCAAAAAATGTTTGTCGCCTTTGTAAGTTGTATAAATTGAAAAAAGGTTCAAAACTTTGCATTCAAATCCAATATTAACTATATTCGAAGACTGACCTTTACATGCACACCTAAAGCTTTTATGCCTTTGTTTGAAGCTTCGGAATGGACTTGGAGCAGATTTGGAACCACAACTGGTGGCAGCCGGGCAAAAAAGTATGACCTAGAACAATACTGTACTAGTCCAGTTGTCTTGAGGCTATTGATCTGGGGTTGATTATAGTCAAGCTGTTCCAGCCCAGAAATGGGAATATCTCGTACATGGGTATGGAAAAGATACCAAAATTCAAAAATCCTTGAAAATCCAAATTTAACGTTTCAGAAAATTTAGCTGAATTTGCTGTTAAACCTTTGTATGAAATGGGGCAGACCCCATCACTCTACATTGAAGTGAATGCAATGGAACACATTTGTGTCAATGAAGCTACTTCGAACGTGCTAGGCTTCAAATTCTGTATCAATGTGCTGATCTGGAGGCCCAGATACTGTACTTACTACACAGGCCCTTGATCCGCATTAAGGGCCCATGCAGAAAGGACCCTAGAGTGCTTCTCTATGGTGGAAGCTCACACAGCACTCCCACAAGGCCAGTGGGAGAAAAGGGAAGAGTCCAGTTACTCAGTGGAGTCCATCTATGAAAGAGGAATAAGACAATAACGTAAGAGAAGCCCTGCTGGATCAGGCCACAGCCCATCTACTCCAGCATCTCATCGCACATGGTGGCCCACCAAATGTTCAGGGGCACCTCAAGTAGAGACAAGGACAAACCTTTTCCTGCTCTCGAATCTCAGCAAATGGTCTTAGAAGTGTCCTGCTTTGCCCCCCAGCCTGAAAGATATACCTAGGCCATTCTAGTAGCCATTGACGCACCTGTCATCCATAGATGTATCATGATGGGAAAGGAGAAGACAGAAACGAAGGCATTAATGCCCTCAAGGAATGAGAGGTGAAATATTTAACAAATCCTTACAAATGGTTACCATAAATTACAGTGTACTATACTGGAAGCTTTCCGCTGGGACCTTCCTTTCCAGCTGACAGCTTGTCTGCAAAATCTGTAGTGAAAAGAGAGAGGTGCACAAAGACACATTTGGTTCAAGGTGCGCCTCCATCCTAAGGGCTTAAAGCGTAATTGCTTCCTAGTTCTCATATGACAGCTTTTGTAAACTCCCTGTCTGATCTGGAAAAGAAAAATCAGAACAGAGTGCCTAAAAAAAGATAAAAGTTTCTTTGCCACAATTTGCTATTATGCCTCCAACAATGACCAATATAGAATGCTTACAAAGAAAGAAAGAAAGAAAAAAAAAACACCCTCTACTAGTTTCCAACAATACAGACACAGACAGCATATTGGGCTCAGCAGGTGACCACTTCCACTGCTCATATCAGTTAACCTACAAAGCAAAACTGCAGGTACCACTCAATATGCTTTGTTCAAAATAGTCATCTTGCGCGTCCTGAATAGATGAATCTATGATCCGACGTCACTTATAGCATGGGGAAGTTTGTTCTGATGGATTTTTCTGAATAAGTGAAAAGAAAGGCAGTGGTTACCTGCCACAAACACAAATAACCAGCATTAATCCACAGGCTGTGACCCATGGGATGGCAGAGACAAGACATTATGTGGTTTGTTCTGCTAATGCTCAGTGACCATATAACGTGAGCAGACACAGTAGTAACTTCACACCTTGTGGTCTTGTGCTTAGAGTGCCAGACCCATATCTCGTAGTCACTGGGTTTGATTCCGCACTCCTCCATGAAACCAGCTGTCTGACCTTGGGCTAGTCACAGCTCTCTTTCTGAGCTCCCACAGCCCCACCTACCTCACAGGGTGTGTGTTGTGGGAAGAAGAACAGAACGTCTATCACCTGCTTTGAGTCCCCTGAGACGGATAAGAACAGTGGGGTATAAAAGCCAACGACTATTAGTACTCCATACAAGCCATATCAGCAGATGCTCAGTCGGAAGCACATGGGAACGTTGGGGACCTGCAAAACTACGTCCTCTGCTAAGGCAGAGGGAACGAAGGATTGCAAGGGTTATGAATAAGATCACAGGGCAAGAAAAGCAAGAGTCAAATGTTGGAAAAATACTGAACAATGTGCGAGTCTGCAAAACTGTGTTCCATATTCAGCCTGAAATAAACTGGGTTCTTTAGAGTTTGATGCCTAGTTTTATGTCTGCTGGATGAGCATCATACAAGGCAAGGCGCCAGTGGGGAGCCAATAGCATGTTTACCTTATCCAAAAGCAATCCACTAGCCATTCAAAAGGCACATAACCTAAATCTGGTCCACAAAGGAATGCTCCACTGAGCAATAATACAGGATAGACACTAGAGGCAAATTCTGCATTGACTGGTATACTAGATCAGCAAGCATTCTAGGAACCTCCCTTCCACATGCAGGTGCAGCCTGAAGAAGAAGAAGAAGAGTTGGCTTTTCTACCCCGTTTTTCTTACCCATTTAAGGGGACTCAAAGCTGCTGACAAAGCTGTCTGTTCTTCTCCCTACAATAGAACAGACCCCTGTGAGAGCTTAGAAGAGAGCTGTGACTAGCCCAAGGTCACCCAGCTAGCTTCATGGGGGAGGGCAGAATCGAACCTGGTATTCCCAGATAAGAGTCCAGCTCCCCAACCACTAGAGTAGACCAAACTGGCTCACCATCGCCAGTGTGTGGGAAGTTCCTAGCACATCTCCTGGTCCAATATACAGGCTAGTACAGGATTGACCTAGAGTTGCAATTACATATAGCTTTGGTAAGGTATCTATTTTTGAAAATTCACCCTTTCCTGAATGCAGCAACCGGGAGGAGTGAGGAGGTGGCATAACATAACACCTAATAATAACTGCACCTAATAATATTTCTTGCAGAAAGCAGATGGAGCCACTTGTCTGAAAGTAGCAAGATCTTAATATGGAAGAAGATGTTCCTTTAGATATCTGGGCCCCGAGACTTTTGGGGCCTTTAAGTTATGGTTAACACCTTAAACTGGGCTTGGTAGCAAACTGTTCTTTTAAGAACGGCATCATGTGAGATGCAGAATACAGCACTGTGTGATAGGACAGATAAATAAATATATTTTAAAATGCTGTGAGTGAGTTTAAGCCTTTTATCTTTGCTAGTAGCGCAACTCTAGGAATCTTGCTTCAGGGGAAGAATGGAGAAAGTGCGACACATGTTAGCTACTTAGACCTGCTGCTTGCACAGGATTGATTTCCAGTATTTATGCATCCTTGCATGATAAATTGTGCTTGATACAGAAACTGACAGATATGTGAATGACCCCAGTTAGCCCCCGTTTGCTGATGTCTCATCTTTATTACCTAGGCAGGAGTTTCTTGCAATTGGCTGGGGAACTAAAAAAAAAACCAAAAACCAGCAGGTGATTTTCAAGCAGGAAGACAGGTTTTTGCATATTATTCTATAATTATGTGGGCATAAAAGTAGTAGCAACCCATATGTAATTATATGAAGTGATCTGCCAGGTTCTAATGTACTGAAAATATTATATTTTGGTGCAAAGTTCCCCCACATGTTCCCCACAAGCACAGTACTGCATTCAGGAACAGCTTACTGCATTTTTTACCTACCACTGCTTCCATCTACTCATCTCCGCTGAGGCTTAAAGACTCACAACCTTGCTTTAGAATCCCCATGGGTTCTAGTGCTTCCTCATTTACATGCAACTATTGGAGAAGGTCATTCGGAGATTTGGCTGGAGGCGTCATCAATATGCACATGACGTCAAGCTTTATTCTCCTTCTCATCAGACTGAGGAAAAGCACCAGGTGCCTTGAATCAGTGTTTTGGCATGGCAATGAACTGGAAAAGGACTAACAAACTAAACCCTGGCTCAGACAAGGTAGAGGTGTCCTCTTACATGCTCTCCTCTTATGTTCTCATCAAGACTAGAACCAGGAGGCACTCTAGGAAGCTGATGGGTAGGAGAATCAGGTCAGACCCAGAGGGTCATCGGTCTATGGCAGTGATGGCCAACCTATGACATGCGTGTCACAGGTGACACACCAAGCCCTTTTGGATGACACACATGGTCACCCTGGCACCTGGGCGTGTAGTGCTTGCTAGTTCTTGAAGTGTACGAGATACCAACTCTTAATTGAAGATTTAGCAAATGAAATTCAGCAACAAAAGTCACTAATGTAAAGAATTATTTGTTTTTGCTTTTAATAAAATACCTATATCAAAAATATACCTTTTTTTACTAGAGCCACAAATATCACAGAATTATGGATATTTCTAGATGTGAGACAGCACCTGAGTTAAGCTAGGTTTTCTTGTGAATTTTGACACACCGAGCTCAAAAGGTTCACCATCACTGGTCTATGGAATTTGCTGCCAGAAGAGGTGGTAACAGCAACCAGCCTAGATGGCTGTAAGGAAGGGATAGAGAAATTTATGGATGACAGATGTATTAATGGTTACTAAAAATGGACACCTAGGTACATCTTCCAGGCTGGGGGGACAGGAAGGATGCCTCAAAGCCATTTTCTGGGATTTGAGAGCAGGTGAAGGTTTGCCCTTGTCTTCTCCTTAAGACGTCTGTGAGCAATCGGTGGACCACTGTGTAAGGCAGGATACCAGATGAGATGGACTGTGGCCTGATCCAGCAAGGGTCCTCTTATGCTCTTATGCTCTTAAGTTCTGTGATTGGTAGTTCAGTCATTCAGGTGAGTGATAGGGCATATCTTCACAGTGCTGGTTTCAGTGCCAGAATGGGTTTTCCCCTAGGCCCCTCCAGGCTCCGGGCTGCCTTGGAAAGGAGTCTGATAGTTCGGCTGTTGTTCTTGAGTCTTCACACTCGTACTTGCAGGGTTTACCGGTACAGAAGGCTTGCATGGAAATGTGGCACACTTTGCCTGGGATAAAGTCCCAGTTCAGTGCCCAAGAAGTAACTTTGGAACTACTTTCTGAACACTGAAGGTTTTGTGACTTGGAGAGGAACTGAAGTCGCTCCATGAGTCCACACACGCTTTTGGTGTGGTGTGCTGTGGAAACAAGCAGAGTGCATGCCGTATGGAGATGCGTCCATATTCAACCTATCTAAAGCTGCCTCAGACAGCAAGAGGAAAGTGTGGAATCATGTTTAGATCCTGCACTTGGCTCTCACCAGCCCTGGTCTGGCACTTGCTCCCGATGTTGAAAATACCAGGAAGCTCACAAGCACCCACACCTGGTCTTGTGCAGTGGGTATTTTTGCCCCTGTGTCACTGCTTTGCTCGCACAGTGGGCAATATCCTAAAGGAACAACCCAGGAGCAAGTGCCAGACAAAGTAAGCAATTATCACTATTTAGGGAAAATCTGGGTTGGGAATTTTTTCCCTAAAAGTGTGATTTACCCCTAGATCCCAGGACTATGTTCAGATTGCCTCTGATATGTCTGGGGTGAAGTGCTGGCACAATCCCGGGTTTTATAGCCTATCTGGACACACTGTTACATGTCTTTGAACCTCCCCTGGACTATGGTCACATCTTCACTTCAAACCTTCTTCAGTCCATCTTTAGGTTTGACTGCTCACACCTTTTTATTTCCACCCACTTGGTACTAATTTGTATCTCTATTGCCCCTCCACTGAAGTGGATTAAAGAAAAGTGGGTTCAATCCGGATTTAAGCATTCCCAAGGGGGTAAGCAAAACACGCATTTAAAATGAATGGACCGTCCCCAAGGAAGCGTGTTTTGTTTACCCGCACCTTTTTCTCCCCGCCCCTCGCTGTTTCATTGGATGATTGGGCGGAAGGAATTTCGAGCTGCTGAAACACCTCCCCCCCAGCCAGCGATCCTGCAATCCTTTCCTTCAAAAAGACCAAAAGAAAAATTTAAAACTTCTCTGTTCATCTCCCCTGTTTGCGAAGACTGCAGCCGGCACTCTTTACAAGATCTCCACCCAGCCAGCTCTTTTACACTTTCACTTTTGCGGAAGCAATTCATCACAATGTATCTTTGCTGTTTCTCTTTGGGATTGGAAAGAGAAACAGTGAAGAGAAAATGCCTGCCTAGATCGCTGGCTGGATGACAGGCAAAAGAGAGAGAGAGAGAGATGATCTCTCCGGCCGGCAATTCCCACCTGGGAGAGAATCCCTGCCCCTTTTGCCATGGAAAATGTTGTGCTGAAAACCCATGTCTTCCAGAAAGTACTGCTTTAAACAGGTATTTTTTTAAAGCAGGTTTTCCCCATTAGCGGCGCTGGAAACCCAGATTAAAGCTGTGCATGGGACCGCTCCGTGGCAAAAGAAGATTTTCAGCAGACTTATTATTGCATGGGAACGGAGCCAAATAAAATGAACAGAAAGACCTGAAGATGGACAGACGGTTTAAAGGAGACGGCAGGTCTTCTCCTGTGGAGATATTTTCCTCCTCCTCTGTCAACTGTTTTGAATGGGACTGAATTTCACCTGTAGGAGATGGCTCCGGGATATGGCCTGGAAGATTACAACCTGGAAGCTACAGCCTGGAATCTCACAGCACTGATCCTTTCCGCACTTCACCTTCCCTACGAAAATGTCCCAGAGAAGCAACATTGTGGAATGCATGGGCATCCGCACCTTGGGATACCTAAACCGGTTTAATCTTTTAGGCAGTACTGCTTTTAATATATATTTGGTTTGTTTTAATATATATTGTTTTGTTTTAAGGTATAGGGCAGAATAGATGGATGGATGGAAGGAAGGAAGGAAGGAAGGAAGGAAGGAAGGAAGGAAGGAAGGAAGGAAGGAAGGAAGGAAGGAAGGAAGGAAGGAAGGAAGGAAGGAAGGGAAGGTGTGACCACAGCGCTGGAGTGATCAGGTTTGCAGCTGGGATGCTAATTTATCCACCCTTGTTACTAAAGGCTCACGTGACTTCTTTGGCTCTGAGGTACTTCTGCCAGATGAAGCGGATAAACCAGTTTGTATCATTACCTGGGTTGGGATAACCTGACCACAATTATTATGGTAACCTCTCCCTTAAGACTACAGCAATGCACTATGGCCCTGTCCCCATGCAATTGAAAATCTGCTGGAACTCTTCTTTTGCCTCTGAGCGGCCCCATCCAGGCTTTACAAGGCGCTTAGGGAGCTTAGGAAAGTGAGACACCCGTGATAAAATACGTGCACTTTAAAGAAGAGTTCCAGCGCTCTTTCGGCGATTCGCGGGTTTTGCTCGCTATATCTGCCTTGAGGACGCTCCGTGGCAAAAGGGGCGGGGATTGCTTGCCTGCACACACAGCCAAAAAGCATTCACACATCTGAGAAATGCAGCAGGTTCGCTTCCTTTCCTTTGTAAAAAGAGCCAGAATTGCTCAGAATTGCAACATTGTTATCAAGTGATCTGTGAAAGCCTTAAAAGAGAATGAGCGAAGGATCGCATTGCTGATGGCTGCAGCCGCTGACTTTGCCGGGGCAGAAAGCCTTTTCTAACAGAGAACTGAGTGAAAGTAAGTGCTGAAAGTGAATGAATGAGCGATCATCTGCCTTTGCTAGGGGCGGGAAGCCGTTTCAGGAGACGGAGATCTGGCTATTTTTCCTTTTAACAAGAGAGGGGGCGGGGGGGGGGAAGATGCCTGGAAAGAGAAGACGGCTACCATGGGGACGGAAAGTCTGTTTAGATCGCGGCTACCAAACACCTATAATGGTGAAACAGCTTCCACATAGAGATCTGCTGGGCACTACTATTATGTGATTTTAGGCATTTTAAGAAAAAAGCCTGTTAGTACGATTTTATGTTTTCTTCATCTTACTTTCATTTATTTATTTATTTACCATTTTAGTTTCATTGATTTGCTTTTATGTGGTTTGGATACTTTTTTGAAAAAAAACAACCCTGTTTTTAACGGCTATCTTATAAGTTATCCAGAGAATTTTACTTATCGATTTGCTAAATAAATAATGAATTTTTCTAAATCGGCTTTCACATCTCTTGGGAAGGATGAGGCCATAAGGAAAAAAAATGACCGTGCATTTAAGATTGGATTCTGCTTAAATATTCAACAGTATAAGGAAGTATAAGGAGCTAATTTTAATTCAGCTCTTAGGAATATTGGGGACACAAGAGTGTATTAAAAAAAAGAGGTTTGGGAAGCACCAATGTATTTGATCTAATTAACAGTTAAATTAGCAAATAAACATATTAATCACTTAATTATGAACAATGATATCTCTATTGTAGAACAGATGCTTCTAGCTGTGTAAAAATATTTCATGAATTTTCCATGGATGTGCTTGGATTACAGTAGATTAAACAATGGGCATAGATTCAACAGAACTTTGCAGTCATTATTAAAAGAAGAAACTAACAGCAGCTTAGCTTAATCCACTGCAAAGAAAACCACAGCCTCAAGGAACTGGAAGAAAAATTATGAACAAATAAACAAATTAAACAAATGATTTGCAGGGCGCTTCAATGTAGATCTTTGTCACTTAGAAAGAGGACTAACTCAAGGCTGCATCTGTGTTGGACCATTCCAGCTGGTCCAGAACAGGGTTGTTCATGAGCTTCAGAGCCTGCTGTAAGGTCTCTGATGGACAGAAGTGACCTTGAAGCCCCAGGTGAATCCATTTTGACTGCACATTTTGGGTGCAGCAGTGAAATGAGTCATTCTGCATATCAGAAAAGGGCAGCAAATGTCCCTTCCCTTGCCAGCCTGTTCTAGTCTAGTGGCGTCTGGAAGGCTGGTAGAGCAGACTACTGATATCCTGGTCTAGGTGGCCATTTTGTAAGCCTAGACCAGGTTATGATCTAGATGGTACAGAAAGTATGTTTTAAGCTGTTCTATGGTTTTGTCTTTTTAACTCCTCTGCTAGTCAACCTCTCCCTTCTTGATCAGCATTTTTAACAGATGTGTCAAGAGTCGGCTACACCCTTGAACCTGAAAAGTTTACTTTGCCAAGGGGAGGAAAATCTATTGTGTTACATCAATCACAGGGGGAGACATAGGGCCTTTTTGTCACCTCTCTGTGATCTCTGAACCAGTAGGTGTGGACCAGCCAGGCCCACCGGTTCAGTCCAAACCCTGCTCCAGTCCCAAAGCGCACATGAACTTCAGGGTCGTGCTCCAGTCTCAGAGTTACCAGGGAACCCATTTCAGCAGTGTGCTTTGGTGCATTGCCAAAACAGGTCCTTCCGCAGTCTGGAAGGTAGAGGTTTCTTGATAGACCTCAGTGTTGAGGTCTACAGGTAGTCCCAGGGCTCCCCTATCTAGATTATACACTATCTAGAGTTAATGGGGAGCATACCTGTGTTGCGCAGGGCCTCACAGATCCCCCACTAATGTACAGAGTGATGAGGTCCAGAAGTGGACTCTGCAGCCCCTTATTCCAGACCAATGGTAAGTGTAGAAAGGCCTAGAGATGAGGATGACAAAGGCACTCTAACACAATGTAAACCTATCAGACATGTCTATAAGACTCAGGCACAGCATTCAGAAGAAGAAGAAGAGTTGGCTTTTCTACCCAGCTTTTCCCACCCATTTAAAGGGACTCACGGCAGCTGACAAACTATTCTATTCTTCTCCCCATAACAGACACCCTATGAGGTAGGCGGGGCTGTGAGAGCTCAGAAGAGAGCTGTGACCAGCCCAAGGTCACCCAGCTGGCTTCATGGGAGAGGGAGGAATCAAACCCGGTATTCCCAGATAAAGAGTCTGGCTCCCTAACCATTAGGCCAAAAGACTCAATGAAAACAAAAGAGGGCCGCTGCCGCCCTTCCTTTATCCTTTCCCTCTATCTCACAAACAAAGGCAACATTTCTGCCAGCATCTTTCCTATTTTCTCTTCCTCTCTCCCCTCCCTTCAGCAGAACCAATAAAGAGCAAAATCACAAATGCTGAAGTGTTTAATTGCCCTTTGCCTCATTTCCTTCTGTTCTATTTTACACTTGATCTTAGCCGAAAGGCCGAGATGCAATCCTTCTGTTCTGTTTTAAAATCCCAGTTTGCTATTTTTTTATTTTTATTTTTTTGGCATTCAGTGTGATGGAGTATAAGCCATTTCAGGACTCAGGTTGCACACACAAGCACCCAACGTAAGTGTTAACATCCCACACAACTGCCTGGGAGTTTTACTTTTTTATTTTATTTTACCAACCAAATACACACACACACAAACTGGAGGTCACCTTAGTCAACACACATATGTGCACACATAAACACACACACACACACAGAGCGTTGACTTTTTTCGAAGTAAAATATTTTAACTAATTCCTACAAAAGGCAAGATGCATGCAAACACCAAATTAAGCTGACTTCCTGCGTACAAACTGCCCACTGAAGTTACATTCAGGGACAGTGGCTCACATTTACACCACATGCATCAACGTCCCAGACCATCTCAGACTGTCCACTGCATGCCAGGCTGTTGCTGTGGTGATCACAACGCGGTGTGCATTTGTGTAGCTGCAGCCGTCCTGCCCAACCCAGCATTCACATCAGGAAGTAATGTGAATGCTGTGCCTGAGAGCTTACAAGGAGCATAGCAGACATTCCCAGTAAAGCTGTGGAGCAGTTTTAATGCTCCATGGCTACAGAAGATCAGGGAGCTCTGGTACAGAGGTGGTGGCGCAACATGGGGACAGAGTGTCCCAGAGTGCCCCAATCTATGCCCAAGAGGTAAGTGCAAAGAAGTCCTTCATGTGTTAGGTATTATTATGGCTTTTAACTAAAGAAAGGGACCATCCTTCCTGTGCCTCTAAACATCCATACACCAATATGTGCTGCAAACTCTAACGACTTTGTAGACTTTCTGGTATAATTCCTCAGTATATGACACTTTGCCAATTTACACTTCTCTTCTAAAGCAATATAATGTTGTGCACTAGAGTTTTCTTCTAGAGCCAGTTTGGTCTAGTGGTTAGGGAGCCGGACTCTTATCTGGGAATACCGGGTTCAATTCTGCCCTCCTCCATGAAGCCAGCTCGGTGACCCTGGGTGAGTCACAGCTCTCTTCTGAGCTCTCACAGCCCCACCCACCTCACAGGGTGTTCTGCTGTGGGGAGAAGAACAGAAAAGCGTTGCCAGCCGCTTTGAGGCCCCTTAAATGGGTGAGAAAAGCGGGGTAGAAAAGCAGAGTCACAAATGCTTAGATGCTTTCACAGAAAAAGATGGATAGAGAAGATCATTTAATCAAACAAGGCTTCCCTTTCTTTTAAACACAAAACAGAGGTGAAAATTACTACAGGGGGGCAGCCTCTTTTGGCTACACGCTCTCTTTCAACCCCTGCCTTGGAGGCCTGTGGCTTCCTGCCACCTTGGGCTTGATAAAGTGATGTCCTAAGGTTATTTTCACTTCTCAAGGAAACAGACAGCTCTGCCTCCTCACACCTCAAAACAGGCCCAGCATAAAGGGAGTGTGAGAGATACAGCCACACAGGGTGGCACCAAGACCTCACTCAGCATGACCTAGGCCGGGAGAACAAGCACATGAGGCACAGTTATACGGAAGGGTAGCTCTGGCATCCTGCTCTGGCATCAGCGCCCTGTGCCTTAGCAGAGGTACCTATCATGACTTCTGTTGCCTTCTCTCGCCATATCCACTTCACCTCTTGCCACTGTTCTGAAACAATTGCTAGTGGCCATACAGGAAGATTGTGGGCTGCTGCCATGGTACCCACTGCACCATCACCAGGTTGCACCAGGGTCCAAGACATGGCAAGGATACCTCATTGGACTTGTGGCTCAATGGGGAGTTTGCAGGCTAGGCATCCTGGCTATGAGTTCTACCCTGCTGCACCCAGGAGACAACTGGACACCCTAGCCTCACCACTATTTTCCACATGCCCATCACTGGTGAGCTGTGGATTCCTCGCTCTGCACAATCATTCTTCAGCTCGGTGTTCTGTCCTCACAACCCCAAGGAAGGTTGGCTTCTTTTCATTCGTCAGCTGCCCACAAACAACTTAACAAGGTCCACCACTGATGTTTGAGTGGTTTGCTCATAAACCTCTCCAAACCTTTTCCTCAGCTGCCTTTCCAGGAGAAAACCTGATATAAAACTCCTTTAGAGATCATGGAGCCATTTTTGCTGGTCTGGCCCACTAAGGTAAGCACAGAAATGGCCACTGTTTTGCAGCTATATTTAATTACATTAACTTAATAGACTGGATCCCACTGGGATGGAAAAACAGGATAATGATTCTGATATTTAAGAAAGATGAGAGAACTGACCCCAATAGCTACTGACCTATCAGCCTGTTAAGATACAGGCTATAAAATATACACAAGATCTTTACTGCTTAGACTTCAAAGCTGGGCAGAAGATAGACAGATAATACTACCAGAACAAGCTGGTTTCAGGAAATAGTATAGCATACTCGATCAATGTCATACCTTAGGACATATGATTAAGATAGTAAATGGACCTTATAAAAGATTCTGCACTACTTTTGTAGATCTCTTTTCAGCTTTTGACAAAAGTGAGCAGAATAAGAACATAAGAGGAGCCCTGCTAGACCAGATCACAGCCCACCTAGTCCAGCATTCTGTCCCACACAGTGGCCCACCAATGGTTATGGGCATCTCAAGCAGAAGACAAAGGCAAAACCTTAACCTCCTTTTGCATCCATGCAAATGGCTTTTAGAAGCATCCTGCCCGGCAAGACTGTAGTAGACTTTTTTGAGATATTGAAATAATGCTTTTATATTTCATTTATAGGTTACAAGAAGAGCCCAAACTACAAGTGAAATTGGACCAAGAAGGCAAATTAAAGGCTAAGATTATTACCACTCAAGGGGTATGGCAGGGTTGTATTTTAGGTCCATTTATTAGTTTTTTGTATAAGTAACATAAAATAAGTACTGGAGCCTTTCTGGACTTGGCCTTATTCTGGAGCATATCTCAGAATAGGGACATGCTATCTGCATGCTACTGCAGACTATGGAAGGCCCCAAGTGAGGCCTGCCATAGTCTGCATTAGCCTGTGGCCAGCACACCGCTATCCAGAGATATATTCCAAAATAAGGCCAAGTGCAGAAAGGGCCCTTGATAGCCCACGTTTGTTCGCACCATGATTAGGTGACAGGAGAACTCCTGTAGTAACATATGCAGATGATATGGTTCTGCTGTCAATGACACAAGTGGGCATTTGGGGGTTGCTGGGTGAATTAAGTAAGCATGCAAGGAAGGAACATCTCACAATCATTCAAGGATGAAGTTAGCGGTGTTTTCTAGAAAGGAAACTAAAATGCATAAATGGTCCCTGAATGGGAGAAATAAACAATATCTCAGCATACATTTCTTGGAGGCATTGATATGGACCATTCAAATGTTTCTTGCAAAATCTCAAGCCATTGAGATCAATGTTTGCCACCTGTTCATTCTTCCACTCCAAAGGAAGACCCTTGTTACAACCAGTAATTAAGACATTCCAAGGCATAAACATTATCGTCATTACTATATCACAGGTGCACTCGATGCTTTGGTAATTTAGATTGTCTAGAAGTGATCACAAAATCACAGAATTATAGAGATGGAAGGGAACTCCCCTGCTCAATGCAGGATTCACTAAACCAGGGGTCCCCAACCCCTGGTGTGCAGACCGGCACCGGGCGGCAGGGTTTTTTTGCCAGTTCGCAGCACCGCCACAACAAGCTGCCATGCCATGCCATGCCATGGAAAAGGAAGCCAGTCCCTGTTCCAAAAAAGGTTGGGGACTCCTGCACTAAACCGTCTCAGACAAATATAAAAGAAATTTTTATATTTTTATCATTACCATAAAATAGTCCAGTCTATTAAATCAAGTAAAGCAATACGTATTCTACAATACACTCAGTCTTTCAATCTACCCTTGAATAAAAATATTTTAATGAAACACACTTTATTCATATGTTAAGTTCATTCCTTTTTCACTCTGATGTGGTCTTTAATAATTCTTGCTTCCTAATTTTCTTAGCTGTGCCCAGCGTCCATGAGTGGAGGCTGAAACAGGCGTCCGCACATGAATGGAAGTGAAGGCAAGCTCATCTGGGCACTCTGGTGCCCAGATGGCCGGAAGGGCAGCTAATTTAACATGCATGAAGACAGTGCTAGCTGCGGCGCTGTCTAGCTCACAAGGGATGACAGCAGAGGATCAATACCCAGCATAATCCCTTGCTAGCATATAACCTGGCAGCCATCTGAAGGCAACCTCTCTGCCAGGCCATTACCACTCTAAGAACTTCCAGCATATAATTTTTCATATTTTGTTTCCTCTTGTAAATCCAAGATAAAGAAAGTAAGCCAGGACAGCGGGGGAATTTGCATTTACCTTGATAGTGAAGTGGTGGTCAGCTCCAAGATGCGCCTTATGCTCATCACAGTGTCCTTTCTGCTCCAGAAACAGCTCTGCGTATCCCAGAGCATCCCAGAGCTGGCCACATGCAGCGCAAGTGTGGTGCACTAAAACGTCCTTCATACTTGCACTAGTGCAGGGCTACGTAAGTTCCTTCTGCACTCTTTCCGGGTGGAGGAGTTGCTGGAAGAGCACGTGATGCATTCTGCATACACACTGATGCATCATATGATGCTCCATAAACCCACGTGCCACATCACCTGGCATGACACGCACCCACGTGATGTGCCACACATGTGAGTTAATATGGCGTGTCATGCAGCTTCCCTGGACGTAAGGGTTGGAGGGTTGGAATGCACTAAGCATCTCCAAGAGCAGATACTTAGTGCATTCTGGGCTATTTTACCCAAAGTTCACCATGGCAGGGAAGTCAAGTGTGAAAAGGACCATAGACGTGCATTCTGTCATACACAGTAAGCTATATGAACTTGACTAAGATATTATCAACCCAACTGTTTTATCAATGCCTGCTTCGCTGCAAGGAGCCTTGAATTCTTTCACAAAAAGGAAGAGAAATCATTTTGCCTTTTTTAAATAGTCAAAACAACAACCAGACTCCCCCTGGCCCATCAAGTTGGCAAACATCCGACTCTGCTCTTTTCCAAGGACCTTGGGATGTTTTGATCAGTTATCAGCATTAACCAAAATGAGGTACTTGCCCTTTTATTAAGCTCGCCTTGGGGACATGCTTCCCAATTACATATTGAATTACCGCTTAGGAAATCTTTTCACTCACAGTAATTTGCTCCCAATACAGCAGCTGACAGCACCATGTGGGGTGTTTGTGTGTATGTGTGTGTGTGAGAGAGAGATGGAAGAGAGACTACCAGGGATAAGGCCACAACATACTTTTATTTTCGGTTGTTTTTAGAAACACCTGTATACAGCTGGCTATTCCATTCAGCTAGATAACAAAACAAAAAAATCACTGCAAAATAAAACTGAAATAAACCTTGAAAGTAAAACAACAACAACTCTTTCTTTAAGTGGTTTGGGATTCTGGGTTCATTTATTAGTCTTTTCTGCATTTACTTCTTACTCTAGATCAGCTGGTCCTGCTGGTCCAAACTTCATGAAGGCCCACTGTTCTGGATTACTTGTAAGAATGGGCCTCTTCCATGAGTACTGTCTGCACCCTGAGGGGAATTCTTACCCATTATCACCTGTCCAAAATTTTCCAAAGGTTTGTCTAGGTTAGGGATCACCAGTGAGATAACTAAGGGTGCAGTGGGGATTTTGAGGACTTCTCACAAAGCTTTTGTCCCCCTCCTTCAATTTAGGATGCTACCTAAAAAAATGGAAGCTGGAAGAGATTTCAGCCTGGTTGAAAACATAGCATGATGCCATTTTATTTAGCCGTCTTTAACCTGTTTGCCTTGCTTTTGTTTACTGTACATAAGAACATAAGAGGAGCCCATCTAGTCCAGTGTCCTGTTCCACACAGCGGCCCACCAACTGTTTAAGGGTAACTCAAGCAGAAGAGGGCAAAACCTTCACCCACTCTCAAATCCCAACAGTGGGCCTTAGAGTCATCCTACCTGTCTCCTCAGCCTGGAGGATGTACTTGGGCATCCACTCTAATAACTGTTGATACACCTATCATCCATGAATATGTCTAACCCTTCCTTAAAGCCATCTAGGCTGGTGGCTGTTACCACCTCTTCTGGCAGCAAATTCCATAAACCAATGACCCTCTGGGTGAAGAAATACTTTCCCTTGTCTGATCTGACTCTCCTACCCATCAGCTTCATAGAGTGCCCCCTGGTTCTACCGTTGTGTGATAGGGAAAGGAATTTTTCTCTATCCAGCTTTTCTATACCATGCATGTCTATACCATGCATGATACTTCAATCAGATCCCCTATCAGATCATCTATCCTTGATACTGAGCAGGATATAAATGTGAGAAAAAAGGAGATACAGGTATATCCAGGTAAGAGCTTTATCTTGCTCCTATGGGACTGGATACCTAAATCCTAAGCTCCTCATGGAGGGTGAGTGGCTTTTACCAATAATCCAGAACGGGGTTTGAATCAAATATGTTAAACAGCAGACGTGGCAGTCTAGATGGCCACTTCCAACTTGATGATTCTATATAGCTTCAGACATTTCAAGTTAGCATGATTGTATAACCAACCTGTTCTCCTCCAGGATATACCATAAACAATGTCAACATTCTCTCTATACGGTTTATAACAATGCCAAGATAGAATCATCTAAAAACTGTTTAAACTATTATGGGGGGGAAATGCTTCCCTTTGCAAGAATGCCCTGATGTAGAAGAAACCAGAAGGAATCTTTGTCCTAGTAATCACCACTATAAATGATGAAGTGCTTTGAATAGTGATGCAAAAGACTATGTACATGAATTACAATGGCTGTATTAAGGAAGGAATGTGAAAAAACAGCTGCTGTTATGTGCAAAGTAATCCGTAAATCACCCTTTCAGCAGTGCAGTTCTACAGAAATTGCAAGGAACGGAGCAAAGATCTGTCTGGAAGCTACCTTTCAGTGGTACCAAACTATATCTTGGGTACCATCCACATGGTATTTTGTGGCCAGCAAGGCCCAACAGAGTGGTGTCCAGATGGCCACTTCAAGCTCTTGTCAATTCTTCATCCAGATGTTTGGGCTGCGTATAGGATACATTACCTAACCTCTGGTGGAACATCATGGCCCTGGTTGACAAGGCTAGTAGAGGAATTCATCTCTTCACATAGGCCACTGTCATGCTACAAGATAGTCCACCCTAGGACAGACTGGAAATATACATTGTTTTAGGCCTGGCCACATACCGGTTCTTCCTTCTATGCTGGGGGTGTGGTGCTTCCTTTGCCTTGCTTATTGCTTCTACAGTCACCACCACTGCTATGAGTTCAAGTAAGTTTCAACCTTCTCAGGACAGGGTGACCTGGCAGTGTCCATCCTGGATTGCCCCCACTGTGGCTGTACAGATGAGAGATTAGTGGCCCTTTAGTTGAGTCCATTTCCCTTAGACTGCACCAGAGTGCAGAAAGAAAGCTCCTAGTACAATTCCTGGTCCAGTCTACCAGCATAAGAATGTAAGAACATAAAAGGAGCCCTGCCAATCTAGTCCATATTCTGTGTCATACAGCGCCCCACCAATTGCTTATGGACCTCCCAAGCAGAAGACAATGGCAAAATCTTCACCTGCTCTCGAATTCCTGCAAATGGCCTTTTGAGGCATCTTGCCTGTTTCTCCAGCCTGGAGGAAGCACCTAACCATGCATTCTAGGCATTGACCCTAACCTCAATTGGCTTCATTCCTGAGATTCAAGTCCTATCCAAGGACCTGGGAATCATCGAGGTATCACTGCTTGCTAATTATTATTGCTGTTATTCACAAGCAGTTCATTGCTGCCAATACTGACAGCATTCAGTTTTCTAAGCACTGACTGTTCTCTCCTATATTAACCTAACTAAGGTCTGCTTCAGGTAGGTTATGATCAAAGTTGTAGTTCCTTGCTTGAATCCTTTGTTCTTGTGGGTTGAGGACAAGTAAAGATGCCAGAAGAAGGTGTGAAACAAAAAGAAAAGGGTAAGTTTCTAGCATGAAATGAATTCACTGACGGAAGCCGCAAGGAGTACAGGATAAAATAGGAAAGCTACTTTGTTCAGTGTGGTTTATTAACACCTCATTCTTGGAAGCTTAATAAGCCAGAGATGCTCAGAAAACCTGCACATCTCCTATGGTAGCTTCCATACAGACCACTTGGACCATGTCACCTGCCTCTTTGAACTGCAGCATCCATTTGCTAGACTACAGCTCCTGCTTGCGCAACCACAACAGCTGGGATATCCCCGAACATAAAAACTGTGCCCAGGAGTGCTTCGGAGGCAGACCATTTTGAAGTGGCGTCAGCTGTGATCTTGTATTAGAATCCATGGCCCTGCCCAGACAGGGGAAACACAGCACCTATATGGCACCACTGCGTGTGGTGCCACATGTATAGGTGCCAACCCCACCATAACCGTACTTTTCTCCTCCTAAAAAGTGCTAAAAACTATTGCTAGAAAATCCAGTGCCAGTTGCAGATTTTCCAGCAAAATCATGTTTTTACTCACTTTGAGGACAAAGAGGCATGCAGGCCAAAAGGGACCGCCGCACACCCACAGTAGTGGTACCACATACTTCTGGGTATTCAGCACCAGCCAAATACCCAGATGCGTGCATCACAAAAATGCTCCAAGTCACTATCAACAACAGCGCTCTATAGCTAGGAAGCAATAATGGCAGGGAGACAACATCCTTGTATTATTGGTTCCCGTTGATATATGCAGCTACCCCCTGGAAAGTATCCTGCTCCATCCACCATCATGAAGAAAGGTGGCGGCAGCTGGAATGGCCCATTTGCATGCAGACCCTGATGTCATTCACAAGGTCTGCAAATAGGCCACTTTCAGGGCTATTTCTGTGCACACCACTAAATTCCCCCTTGCCTGAAACTTCAGAGGTCAGAGATCTTTCATTTCTTGCCCTTCAAATGTAGTCTAGAAGAGGCATCTATCTGCTCCTGGCACAAATCACTTGGTTCAGGCCAAGGAATGTTTTCCACATTGTGCGCTAAGACATGTGGCATGTAAGCTGCTTTTGAAGCTTGGAATGTTACAAGATAACCTCACTGCGTGTCATGGTTTGATTCATGGCCTTGTTTTGTCAGGCCAACAGTTCGAACAGATTTCAGAAAGAGATTCCTCCAACAGGAGAAGAACCAAAGAAAAGACAAAGTTGCTTTCTAATACTAGTGTCCCTGGTCTTCACAGAGGAGATATCAAAAGAACAGAAAGGTCTTTGAGGGTAATTTTCAAGCACTCAAGCCTGATACCATAGACACAACCATTGATTATACAGTAATGGGTTAGGATAAGCTAGGCCAAACTATAACATCATCAACTTAGTCCAGCAAGGTAGTTAGTAGCACTTGCAGACTAACAGGAGAAGTGCTACTAACTACCTCGCTAGACTTTTCAAATTAAACACGGCTATTTCTCTGATATTGATCATCAACTTACCTAACCTCCATTCTTTTGCAAAATTGCACGCACAATTGCTTGCTCTGGTTCTAAATCCTCAGAGATGGTTTCAAGATAAGTACCACCAGTTTTGTCTTGGGACACTGTTTTCATGTATTGGTGAAATCAATGAGGGATCACAACAAGCTTTTGACACTGAACGAAAAGCTTTGGAAGTCCCTTGTGGTGGTAGGTATGGCTAATAGTCTCATAAGAACATAAGAGAAGCCTTGCTGGATCAGGCCACAGCCCATCTAGTCCAGTATCCTGTCGCACACAGTGGCCCACCAAATGCTCATGGGCATCTCAAGCAGAGACAAGGAAAACCTTCTCCTGCTCTCGAATCCCAGCAAATGGCCTTAGATGTGCCCCGCTTCCCCCCGCCCCAGCCTGCAAGATGCACCTAGGCATTCATTCTAGTCTCCTGGCTATTAATACTTTGACAACAAATAAAAACAGCTTTATTGTAGAGGGCATTTCGGGCCTTGCAGACTGTTGTTTTGAAGTTCTCTGTGTTGCTATTTTCACTGCATTAAAATAAGTTATTAACACCATTGTTCCCAAACCAACTTGACAACATAAAATGAAATAAAGAATGAGTTGCCTTTATAGTTTAAAGATGACTTTTAAGCGAACCAAAATCTTTCCATGGTTTTTAATCCATGAAGGGGATGTGGACGTGAGCAGTTGAACTTGCTACGTAAATATAATTCAGCACATCCAAGACCATTCTATCTAAGTTCATTCTATCTCCTGAATGATGTGTTTTTTGCAAGGCAATTCCATTAAACTTACCACCCACCCCACCTCATATACAGCGGAAAATATTTAAGGTTGTTTGACTGTTGAAATATGATGAACTAAAAAAAAAAGTTCATCATAAGCAGCCGCTGCCAAATATGTTGTGGTTTGAGATATTTGCTACTCAGAAAATGCCTTTCTACAGACTTTAGTAGGGATGTGCACAAATGTGTTTTATGGCATTTGATTTGTAAGAAATTGAATGTTAGAAAATTCATACTTGTGCAAATTCTATCTGATACGAATGTATTCGTACTAATTAGTACAAATATCCGATACGACCAAATGCATATTGGATACGAACAAATACATATCTGATACAGATCCTGTAACAAATCTACTCTGAAAGCAACAAATCCGACCTGAATCCACTATTAATATCCTCTCAATTCATGTCGAATGCATTCTAGATCTGTTGCAGATGTGACTAGCACAACCACTTTCCCATCTCCCTAGTTTAACAAATGTCCAAACGATTTGACAAATGTCCAGAAACATTCATATTCGTATGAATGGCAACGTATGAATATCGTAACATTAGAGTCGTGCACAAATGTCTGAATTTGTACAATTAACAAATGTTAGGAATATTAGTGTACATCTCTAGCCTTTAGCTGTTCTGGATTTGCTTCAGACTCCCATATGAGTATTTCTGAATGGGACAGAAATTTGTCTCTTCTACCTTTGTCTCATCTCCTGTCCTGTCAAGGAAGGCAGTGAAAATGTGGTAACAATGGGATCCCTGTGAGGCGCACGCCGACACAGTCAGCTATCCTGGTGTGAAGGATACTGTGAGGGGAAGCAAGGAGAATTCTACTGCTAGACACTACTAGTCTCATTTTCCCTTCATGTTCCCCTCACTGGTCAGCCTGGTGAGGAACAGAATCCCCTATTCGAAGTCCCCTTAGAGGTGGGACTGGATGCTACGAACTGTCACATGAACACATTTGTGCACGTCTCTACTGAACCTTTTGCATGTGAGAATTTTTTTCACTCTCTTACTTGATCCCTTGAAACTGAAATTGAAAATAAAGCCATTTATTTCTTAATGCTTGAAAACAACCACCAAGCCTCCAAATTCCTTCTGGCTCGCAGACAAATCTCAACATCCTGTTTTCCGTGGACTTTGCTGAGCTCTAATTAATTGTTGTTACTACTTTAGGGCCTCCTCAGAACTGTTCCTTGAGATGCTTTTGGTACAAAGCTAGCTTTTTCTTGGTTAGTGGGTGATGGGCAACTTTAAATCAGTTTATGTTTGATAACTTAATTCTCTTCCCCACCCTCTAACTCTTCTCCCCTCCTAGCTGATGCTCAAGTGTCACAATTTTTCATTTTTTAAATCAATCGGCTTTGCCACGTTTTTATAGTACAGACTGACCTTTCCTTTCTACACTTAGATCTGGAAGAGGATCCTTCACGGTCCTCTTCAGAGTATTTTCTGACCACATGTTTGTGCAGATCAGAGAGTCTCTACCCCCCACTGGTACACTCTGTCCACACAGAATGTAGCATAATCTAGATTAGGGCCATTTCTACACTTGCAGCATCTGGAGCATAATACCAGTTGGAATGGTTCCTTCAGGCACCGCTCCCGTTGCAAAACCAGCTCTTACAGCCATTCACCCAGTCTTACTCATGAGACAGTGGTGGACATGGTTCAACAGCTCTACCTCTGTCCCAGTTCAAGCAGACATTTGGGGCCTCCATGACAGGCCTACGAAGCATTCAATGCAGGCACATCAAGCTAGCAGAGGACATGGCCGCTGTAGGCTGCACCAGAGTGCAGAAGAGAGATGCCTAGAAGAGGGCGCCCCATGGCAATTTACCGTTCTACTGCTAAATGTGGAAAGGCCTCAGGAAATCCTTGATCTGGATTACTGGTAGACCTCAACATTGACAAATGTTGGTGCACCAGCTTGAGACAGTCTGGATCATAGAGGCACACAGATCTGACTGGATATGCTAACCAAGGGGAAACACGTACAATAACTGAACACATCCTTATGTCTTTTTCTAGGCCCAATGGAATTAAACCATCCCTCAGGTTTTAGACCTTTTTTCAAAAGCTCAAAGGTACCAAAATATTGCATGTAAACAAACAGGAGATGAGTGTTTTGTGACAAAATACAAACCTACACACAAACTTCTACATGCTTTCCAAAAATTGCATATTAAAATGGAAATTGAGTAGAATAATCTTCAGAATAATTGCATACAAAACTCAAAATGCGTACTGAATGTTCGTATGAATACTTACAAATAGATTCGTATTGAATATAATTTTACCACATTCAAATGCGATCTATTCGTACGAATATGGATTTTTGAACATTTGTTTTGTTTCAAATCGAATGCCAAAAAAACATTTGTGCACATCTCTACTGAAAGGTCCTTTCTGCACTGGGCCTTATTCTGAATTATATTCCAGAACAGGAACATGACATCCACAGGTTGATGGAGACTACGGCAGGCCCCACTCAGGGCCTGCCATATTCTGAAGTAGGATGCAGACTGCACACCTCTACTTCAGAACATAATTTGGAATAAGTTCCAGTGCAGAAAGAGCCAAAGAATAAGAAACGGTGAAATCTACTACATTTTACAATCCCTCCTCTCACGTCCCTAGTTATGAATAAAATTATCCATAAATACAATCTGATAGAAATTAACATGGATCTGAATTTAAATAGAAATTTGCTTCATTGGTTTTACTTTTCTTATGTACTAGTAAAACACCTCAAATGCTAACTCCATCTGCAATTTATATCTCAACAGTGCACTAAATGGCAGAGTTCTGGAAAAAATCTTACTCATTTTATTAATATGCATCACTGGTTCAAATCATTAAAAAATCTTTCTTTCCACATAAAGGAAGTTGAATCCTTAAACATATTTTTAAAATTTTATCAGGAGCTATTTCTAATTACATGCACAATTGCTAATCCATCTGCTTACCCCATGTTGTAGATATCTGTGGTTAGATACGGTTGAATAATGATCTGAAATTAAAATATTCTAAGGAATCAAGTGAATGTCTTAGGGTGTAACAGTATATATGAATGAAAGATGTGGAGCTGTTTGCTTTCCTGAAAACAAAATTAAGGCTGTGTGCACACACAGGAACATGTGGTGGGTTAGGAATGGCTTAGAGGGGGTTGCGTGGGGATTGTTCACAGGTCAGTTTGCCTCTTCCCCTGTCCAGAACATTCTAGACTAGAAAAGGTGGATTAGAGATGAGAACACAAGAGCCTCATACTACCATCTCTAATGGTAGAACCAAACACATTTAAAGGGGCACCTTCAGGGCAAATTTGAGGCGGCAAGGACAGACATTCAATACATAAAAATGCCTTACCATGTCCCGAAGCCTTTTCCATGGGGACAGCAGAATCAGGGTTGACAGTGATTTAAAGTCAATGAAGTGGGATCAACCAGAATGCACATTTGCTTCGGGTTTTCTTGTTTCGTTTTAACAAGCTCAGGTGGGAACACAGCCAAAATCAGCAGTGACTAGTACATGGTCTTTGGGACACAGCCAATGTTGCAATGCTGTCACAATCTTCACTAGTTTCCCCTTCCCTCATAAAAGTGCAAGCCCTTAACATATGAAAGGGGGCATATTTTTCTCTTCCCCCATCCTTATGCATGTACAGGCATGAAAAGAGGAAAAAAATGAATGAATGTTTCCAAGCTGCCCGCTTCTTAAACTCACAGCTATTTTCATTTATAACATCCCATCGTCTTTTTCTCTGCGATACAGCCACACAGATAGTTTGTGGACTCCTTTTATAACAGTCTTAACCTTTTAAATTACCTTTAAAAGTTCATAGAAAGCCACAGAAGCTTGTCTAGCCGAAGGACCTGCCGCAAGGCAAATTATCATTAACTATTATCATTTATATGGCACCATTGATATGCAAGGCCCTGAGTAAAACAGCAACACTCAAAACATGAGGCCTACAGAGAGAGAATTTATTTCAATGGATTTTATGTCAGCTTGGTATTTACAAGCAGAAGCCCATCAATCTAAGCTGGCCTTCATACCAAAGATGTCCGTGTTGCTAGGATTCTGCTTATTTGCAGAAGAATATGGCTACGTTTTGGCTCTTCCAGTGTTTTGCACTTTTGCTTCTCTGAGTACTAACAAGAGTTTCAGTACCCCCTTCCCCAATTCTGTTCACTGGCCCCTTCTTAATAGAATGGAGAAGATACTAATTTTCCCCTCACCCAAAATACATCTAGGTTGTGTTCCCATACAAGTTTAAATCCAAATCAAATCTGTTTTGGGGATCGAAAGATCCCTCTTTTTTTATTCCTGGACTTTAGGCATAGATCACAGCATCCCCTCCTGCTTTTCCTTGGGAGAAAGATACATATGTTAAATTATTGCCTCCCCCGCCCTCTCCCTCCATTTTAAAAGCAAGCCTGCAGCCCATCAGCCATCCAGCCCCTGATGATACAGCAGTAAGAGAGAGAGAGAGGAGGGGGAGGCTGAGCAGCTGTTTAAAAGCAGAGAAGGAAGGGAATCCCCTCTTTGCCTCCAATTTGATTGCTTGTCTCTTCTTTCACTCTCTTGCTTGTGGCCTAAAGCTGCCTTCCCGGTAACATGAATGGAGGGAGCGTCGGGTAAAGGGAGAGGGAGAGGGGCAGAGATTAAAAGGTCCTGTTTCTCCATGTCGGGGATTTGGGCGGTGGGTGGGAATGACAGTATATGGGTTCAGCCCACATTATCGTCAAGCAAACGGGGACAGCCAGATTGCGCTCTTGGTCCTGATTCGGATTTAAAAAGTCCAACCCAGATTTTTAAAGTCAAGTGGGAATGTGGCCCTAGTTGAAATATATACTGTTGTTTTAATATTTGATTTAAATTATTGTTACCCACCCTGAAACCTTTGGATATAGGGCAAGATAGAAACACTAATACAAAATAAATAATAAATAAAGGAGGAAATTGCAAGTGTCCTAAATATCCCTTCATTAAGTACTGATGGACTTAGTTTTCTGTTGGGGTGTCGTATCCCAGGCAGGCAAGGGCAGTGAAGCAAAGACACGTGCACGCTTATGGCAGTCCTTTGAGGGCTCAGAAATAGTCAGCGTCAATTCGGTCCAAGGTCAGAGTTCCAGAGATACGGCAAAGTCACAGCAAGAGGCAGGCAGTCTAAGATCAGGGTTCCAGAGGTACGGCTAAGTCACAAGGGGATCCAAGAGTCAGAAAACAGGCAGGGCGGGAGTTGCATCAGAGTTGTCTGCAACACCGGCTCAGTGTGTGCTGCTCGACTAAGCAGTGGAGTCATCACCACGCCCTTGCTGGCGCAGCTGAAGCAAACAGTGTTTCACCTGCTTCTGTTGTTGAAGAAGCATAGGGGAGGGGCACTCTTGGGGTTGACTGTCTGAGCCATCCAGAGTTATCTGTGTGTTCCCCCACAAGTGGCCTCAGACCCTCAGCATCTGCAGCGCTGTGCCCTGGTTGCTACTCAGGCTGTCTCACCATTGCATCCGCACCCTCCTCCTCCAAGGAGAATGGAGAGGCATGACGGGGCATGACATGGGGGCTGGAATAGTGGCTTAGAGACTTAGGGAAAGAAGGAACTCAGGGAAAGAAAGAAGTTTGGTTTCAACAGATCCTGAGGTTTACTAAGAATGTGTGCTACTCAGCTTATTGGTGAACATAGAACTTAATGTTGATATAGAAGGATTCCTTCTCAGGAAAGAAAAAAAAGGGGGGGCATTTCCTGTATTTAGTGACTGAAGCGGTCACCTGGAAGACTGGTATGCCCCCTCAAGTGGAAGCAGGATAAAGCAGACCATAAGACTATGAGAGCTTCCTGGCTCTCAAATACCTGAAGGAGGAAAACATACTATTGCTGGAAAACTTGCAACCAGTGCTGGGTTTTCCAGCAACAGCTTTTATGGCTTTTTATAGGGGGGAAAATGGGTCTATGGTGGGGTTCTCATAGATGTATGTGGTGATTTCACCATAGGTGGTGACTCCAGCATAATGGTGTTACATTTCCCCCCATCTGGACAAGGTCTCTGTCCTGCCCTGCTGTACCAGGACTTATAACAACGTGGTGGAGAGATCCTGTGCTCCATAAAGGATCCTGCTCCACATTCAATTTGTTAATCTACAGACAGAAGGATTTGGGAGCAGCCTTGGAGATGCAGCCAGACAGGGCAGGCAATACAATGAACCATTTCCCTTAGTCTAAAGCAGAAAAGTGAAGGAAAAGAAAGTTTACCAACTGAATGCAGAACGGTTTCTTGTCTACTGTGAGTGTCTAGGAGGAGGAACGGGGCTCATTTTAGGAATGGCCGCCTGAGGTGAACTTTGAGACGTTACTCACCCATCTTCATTGTAGGGATCTGTCAAGGCCCGTTATCATCATGAAACCAGAGCAATCTGTCACAAGTGACTTCTCCCAGGTTGTCAGAAAGAGGCCAGCATACACAAGATGGCGGATGAAGGGGGGGATAGAAGAGTAAGCCAGGTCTCTGCCTGGTGGCTAAGCCAGAGGGAATGAGCAAATTAAGAGCCAAGGCATGGAGAAATGAGATAGGGAGGGTACCGTGGAGGGGAGAAAACTACAGACTATGAAGCATAAGCCTTCTATATATTTTATCACTGGACCCCATACTACACATGCTGTGTTTCAAAAAAACCAAGGCCTTTGAAGGGGGAGAATCAGCTCTGCAAAGATAAATGGTACAGCCAGGTGATTGGTGACAAAACCCACAGCCCTCCATGCTGCCAAAGAAAATGGTATTATCTTGGCACAACAGCCATCCTCGGTCATTTTCTTTCAAACATGCACGCTCCTCCTGTCACTTTCAAATGGTGAGCCCAAACTTTAAAGCATTCACCTCTGGGAACCAAAAACCTGGGAGGTCTCATTTACAGGAGGCAGCTGAAACCAGCGGGACTCTTCACATGTGCAAAATGAAGGAAAGGGACGTTGGTAAGAGCTCTCCTTCCAGCTCTATCCTTCAAAGGCCTGCAGAAAGGTTTTATAAAAGGGAGTGAGCTCTTGAGGCTTTATAAATCACACTCTGTAACAACCCTTTCCATTTACACATCCATAATCCATTTACGCAAACATAGGGTTACCATATGAAAAAGAGGGCAGGGCACCTGATCTTTGAATAGTTGCACAGGAAAGGGAATATCAGCAGGTATACCTTGACACGCAGGGAAGACCTGCTGAAGGAAGCAGAGACTCTGTCCTCAATCTCACAGGGAAACCCTACACATATACTGCATCCCAGTTGTGCATTTCTGTTTCATGATGGTAACTGTACACAAACATTTTATGTAAAATGGTATCTTCTAAGATAAGAATGTAGAGTTTGATATAAAACAACTGGGAGGACAAGGTTCAAATTCTCAAGTGCACTCCAAAGTCTGGAGGCTACCACAGAAAAGGTCTTCTTGGCCCTGGTCACACCTTCACTTTAAACCTTCTTCAGTCCATCTTCAGGTTTGGCTGCTCACCCCTTTTCATTTCTTTCCACCCTCCATTTGGACTTTCCTGAATGGAAAGTCCACAAATAAAATGGCTAGAAATGAAAAGGTGTGAGCAGTCAGATCTGAAGACAAAATGAAGGTTTAAAGCAGAGGTGTCAAACTCAATTTTGCAGAGGGCCGGAAAAAAAAAAGTACTGTCAGGGCCAGGGGGCGTGACTGGGGGCGTGACCAGGGGCGTGACCAGGGCACAGAGGAGGGGCTGGGGTGTGGCTGGGGCGTGACAGGGGGTGTGGCTAAGGCACAGAGGACGGGCTGGGGGCGTGGCCGGGGCATGGCCAGGGTGTGGCTAGGGCACAGAGGAGGGGCTGGCTGTCCATGGCGGCGCCCGCGCACTCGGGCAGTGGAGGGTCCCGCCGCGCGCGCACTCGCCTCGCCTCATCTCACCTCGCCTCCTTCGCGCCCAAGGAGGACAGCGGCGGCGGCAGCGGGCCGCATTCATACAGCCCGCGGGCCACATCCGGCCCGCGGGCCGTATCTTTGTCATCCCTGGTTTAAAGTGAAGGTTTGACCATGGCCCTTGTGAAACAGAACTTTTTGCACTTCTGAGGCTGGTGGAATATTTTGTGACCTTAACACTCAAGCAGGTGTATGTGGTAGAAGACACCACTTCAGATATATTTGTGTATTTTAAGTATGATGGACTTACTCGCAGTGAGCGCTAGTGTCGCTTTCCGGATAAGCAACCTGAATCCTTGGCTCTGGGAAACCTGGGGGAGGTAGTTTCTGACTACCTCGATCGTGGCTGCAGTCCTGAGACCCACAGCGATACGTGGTTACAACCCCAATGGGCTGCAACGATCGTGGTACCAGTAGACTGGTACGATCACCGGGTGTTACGACAGTATTCCCTTATAAGCCACCGGCATGCCTATAAGGGATCACCATGTGCTCTTATGGTGATTTAAAGACAGAGAGCACAGGAGAAAGAAGTTAGGCGGGAGACAAGATGGGCTGGAAAAGAGAGCGTTTATTTCTGTGCCAAGCTTTTTATATCCCCCACCAGAAGGCGGGGAAGGAAGTGACCTCAAGAGAAAATCCCAGGAGGTGATAGGTGGAGTCCATCAGCTGGGCAGGTCAGAAGTCCTTCTGATGTCATATCCTGTGGCAGGCAGGAAGAGAACAGGCTGTTGTCTGCGTGCAGCATGTGGCCATCCTCCATTAAGCCTTCAGGCTACAAATCCAGCACCCTGCTGTGTTGGGTGTATACTGCAAGCTTCTGGAAGCAGGGAGAATCCTTTTACCCTGAGGCTAGAGAAGCTGGTGGGGAAAACCTGGGCAAATTTGCAATTGCTACATACCATCTTTCTGTTTTATATAAAATTTGAAAATTTTTACATATGACAATAAATTGTAGGGCATATTAACATAATTACAGTAATGACACATCAAAACAATGACCATAGCAACAAATGAAGACAATGAATGTAATAAGGAACAAAAATTGCACTCAATATGCGCGCCTCACACACATGCACACACACACAATACATTTGGTGGCCACCAATGAAGGGAAACTTATAAATGTCTATAATATCTATATATCTTAACTACCTACAAGCCGGCTTGAACTAATTCTAACTACCTAAAATTCAAAACTGTACAAATAAGTTAGACAAAACCATCTCTATATGGTTGTGTGAGTGTCACGTGTTGAAGGACAAAGGAGAGAGAGTAGAAGGTTCCTGGATGCTGTGGGAGATATGACAGCCAAGGTTAACATGTAACAGCATAATAAACTATCAAAATTTAACTAGGAGAAATCTGGTAGCCAAAAGATCAGAGAGGTCTATAGATTGAACTTCCATCAGAGAGTTAGATGGAGTTTTGAGCAAGGTAAGGTTCGCATCATGGTCAGTCAGGAGAAAGAGAGAGGATAGAAAGTGAACGGACTTTGAGGCCAAGTGTTTCTTCCAGGGCTGGATGTGGCCCTTCCGGTTAAGACAGCAAATAGTGCCTTTAGAGAGGCTAGTAGGTAAAGTTCAAAGGTTTTCTTACCACCAAGATGGAAGTAGCTAGAAACTAAAGGATAGGAGACATACATCAAGAATAATAGCCTGTTCAGAAATAGAGAGAAGCTTGAGTTGAGTTGAGTAATTTCCGGGCATGTGCCTTTTGAGGTTCCCCAAAGGTGTCACTGTCAGCTGTTCAGCCAGGTTACAGACTCAAGGTTACCATAGGTAAGTTTAGAATTGGTGAGATTAGTCAAGAGATATAAAAGGATAGAAAAAGAGATTGAATTTTGAGTGAGGAGCATGTTGGTTGGTTCTTCTCCAAGGATGCAGGCAAGAGGTGCTTGTAGATTCTCTAGTGAGCTGGTCTGCCACTGCCTATCCAAAATGTCTCTCAATGAGGGAATTTTGAAATAGGAGTGTTTTGACACTGGATACGGTGTTTCTCTTTATCCCTCCTTCTTGATTAATAGATTTAAATGTTTTTCAAAAATGTTCTTTCGGCTAAGATGAGCTTGCGTCTGCAGAATGGGCAGGAATTCCAGGAGTTGACTCAGTGTCCCATTATTGCAAAAGTCCAAAAGATTTTCAAATTGACTAGGCTGGGCTGTAGTCTATCTTGCTTCTCTGTGTTCTCCCTTGATGGCAAAGCTTAGCAGAGGCAGAGGATGGCTGGCACAGTGTTTCGCAGTGGTCCTCTCTGTATCATTGATCATGGGAGTAGTCAGAGGTATGGAGAAAGGAATGCTTTCTGCTCTGGGCAGGAAGTTGTGCCCATCTGTCAGATCTGGCATGGCTGTACATCTCCAGAGTTAGCCCTTTGAGGAAAATGATGTATAGGAGCACAGTGTGGACAGGATCACATGTTGTTTCACGTTACACTAGGGCAATGGAAAATTGCTTACATGGTACCTTGGTGCTCTGCTGGAGGAATACACGATTTGCGATGGAGTAGGCTGGCACATCCTTCTGGGGTCTGCCTTCTGGTTTCCTTTGTTGAAAGGTCTTGGCAGGTTGCTGTAGCTTCCAAGGCGTGCAGCAAGGAATCCTTGTCTTAATGCATGAATTGGAGCGCTGGTATTGTTGTGGTTCTCGTCCTTTCGACCAGGATCTTGGAGCCAGGCTGCTGGTTGATGACCTTTGTTGCTGGGATGATGTCAATCATGGAACATAGCAGGATGTCTTCAGGGTACCTCCATTTGAAGGGCCGGAAAGGCTGGTAGCCTAAATGCTTGGTCTCTCTAGGTAGAATGGCTGCTTAAAGGAATTTTTCTGTCTGCAGGCTGGAGAGATGTAGTAAGAAATGCAGTCCTTTGAATGCACAATCATTAGCTGGTAAGAGCTGGGAAGGAGACTCAGAGAAGGTAGATCACTGCTCGTAGATTTAGCTTAAATCTGTGACTCAGTAAACAAGGGAATTGTGAATTGTCTCCTCTTAGCATCCCAAATAAGCCTTAATCAAAGATAAAATTTTTGGCAAGAGAAAAAAAAACTGTTTTAAAAAGCAAAAAGGACATCTCTCAATTAGAAAAAGGAAAGACGCATTCTAAAAACTTGCCAGTAGAGGTCGCAAAAAAGGAACATAGTTCATGAGCATGTGCAGAGTTCTAATAGAAAAATAAGAAAAATGCATTTCCTGAAGTCTGCGGGTATGAAGAGAGTTCAAAGCCATTCTCCCTTTTGCTACTGCAAGGCAATTAAACTGAGAATGAATATAACAATTTAAAAATCTTGACAAACAATATAAAACAAAACAAAAAACAAGGCTTGCTTTTTTAGGTCCCCTCTTTCTTGCTGCAGAGAGGGTAACCAACAATATAGAAATGCAAATGTGCTGGTGGGTACAGCCAGACCAGAAAAACAGGTTTCAGGAGGGGGCTAGATCAGCATTGTTACAAAGACAAAAAGAATAATTAAGAACAATCAATATGCTCTGTGGCAAAAATCTTAAAATTTAGAAAAAAAAGATAGTTCTTTTCTGCGGCCCTGGAGGAGGTTGGGCCTGGTGGGGGGAAGGTGATCCTGCAAAATGCTAGCCCGCCAAGGGCATAAATCTGGTTGCAAGCAGCAGGTTCTTAGCTGGGAATTTCAAGCTGGGATACAAGAGGGATCAATGGTGGAAGCATAGCAAGTCACTTACAAGTTGTTTCTCAGTCCAGCGCAGGATATTCCGCGGTGCACGCCTGTCCAGGTGTTTTGGAACTGCAAACTGCAGCAGTTCTGAGTAGCTTCTTCCAGGGCTAGTGAATAGCTGATAGAAAGTTCAAAGGGTTGATTCTCTACTGTCTGGCGACGCTGTGGTTGGCAAATGCTAATGAGGCTTGGTTGCAGCTTAAAATTGTCTCAAGTAGAAAAACATGGTTATTCTCTGTGATGCAAGAAGGTTAGGCCAGGAAGTGGGTAGAATAGAGTTATAGCAAAAACAAAAGAGGCAGGATTTTTAATATGATAAAAACAATTCTGATCTGAGAGAAACTCGGATTGGGACGGTTTGAGGAAAAAAATTGCTGCGTTCAAAAAGCTGGGAAGCAGCAGTAAGGATGAATCCAAAAATGCATGCAGAAATTAAAAATCAAAAATACAATCTCTTTCGCCCATTGAAATGGTTTCTTGCAATGCGGGCCTGCGGTATAAAGCTCTTTGGAGGGAGCATGAAGTTTAAAATGCTTTTTCCGGACCCTGGGAGATTTGGGCGCAGGGTATGTGGAATCATTGCATTGATAACAGTCTTTCTTGTTGGCAAAAGGTCTGAGAGATAAAATTTTACCCTTGGGAGCTTGATTTCCTGGCCTTACAACAGATTGGGAAGAGAGGGGCCCCATTTTTCCAGGACTGATTGAAGATGGCGCTGGATCTAGTTCTTGCTGCAAGGCAGGAGAGGCTTCCACTGATTCCAAGCCTAGGTCACTCAGGTGGTTACAGGCAGCTGTAGAATCTGGAATTATACCTTCATCTGGAGCAGCCACATAGCAGTTGGGGGACATAGTGTCCATAAGGTCTCCTCGAGAGTCATCAGAGACTGGGTTGCATGCAGGAGATAGAAGAGGAGACTGAGACTCTGGTAAATTGCTGCTAGAGAGCGCTGGAGAGATAGGTGTATGCAGGGCATCAGGAAGAGAGTGGCCAATTTTCTCTCTTTGCTTAGAATGTGCTTCTAATCTTAAGGCAATTCCGCACAGTTGCAAGGCTGACATTATTTCCAATTTTTTGGAAGGATGTTTCCTGAACTGGAGTTCTAAAACTTCCCATGTGGCGAGGTCTAAGTTTTTCGGAGGCATTTCTGGCCATCGTTTTGCAATAGCCTTGGCTAGCTTAATCTGGACAGATAAGGGTATATTCATTTCATGTCTTAGCAACAGCGAGTTTATATTTTGCTGAAGACAGGCAGTTTTACTTTTCTGGTTTCCCATTTGCGATGGAACGATTAGAAGAAAAGAAATAGAAAGATTGATTTATACTGCACCGTTTCTCAGGGAATTTCCGCGTCGTTCCTTCCACGGGATGCAGCTGCCACACCACCTCTCCGCTGGCTCAGATGTGGACTTTCTCACTGGTATTTCCGCCCCTTCGATCCTCAAGATGCTGTTTGTTGGTTCGAAGCCCCGAGTTGGGCGCCAGTTGTCGCTTTCCGGATAAGCAACCTGAATCCTTGGCTCTGGGAAACCTGGGGGAGGTAGTTTCTGACTACCTCGATCGTGGCTGCAGTCCTGAGACCCACAGCGATACGTGGTTACAACCCCAATGGGCTGCAACGATCGTGGTACCAGTAGACTGGTACGATCACCGGGTGTTACGACAGTATTCCCTTATAAGCCACCGGCATGCCTATAAGGGATCACCATGTGCTCTTATGGTGATTTAAAGACAGAGAGCACAGGAGAAAGAAGTTAGGCGGGAGACAAGATGGGCTGGAAAAGAGAGCGTTTATTTCTGTGCCAAGCTTTTTATATCCCCCACCAGAAGGCGGGGAAGGAAGTGACCTCAAGAGAAAATCCCAGGAGGTGATAGGTGGAGTCCATCAGCTGGGCAGGTCAGAAGTCCTTCTGATGTCATATCCTGTGGCAGGCAGGAAGAGAACAGGCTGTTGTCTGCGTGCAGCATGTGGCCATCCTCCATTAAGCCTTCAGGCTACAAATCCAGCACCCTGCTGTGTTGGGTGTATACTGCAAGCTTCTGGAAGCAGGGAGAATCCTTTTACCCTGAGGCTAGAGAAGCTGGTGGGGAAAACCTGGGCAAATTTGCAATTGCTACACGCTAGTCAATTTTACCCATTCCCTCCCCCAGGATCAGATACTTAGCGTATTCGTTCCAGGACCCGGTCCTCTGCTGGGTGACGCAATTTTGGCTGCGGTGCCCTCTGCGACTGCATGTGCATCAGCACCATCGCCCTGATGATGCGGACGCCCTGCGCATGCGCAGTCGCATCTACAGTCATCCAAGTTCCGAGGGCGCTTGTGTGGCACCTCAAACGACCCCAGAGCACCAGCAAGACTGAATGGTCGCACCGCTGGATGCTTCAGGCCTGGTCAACGATTAGTGCAGTTCTGGGGAGGTGTTACTATGTTACTATGTTACTCTTGTCCACCTTCAGACAAGAGAACACATCAGCAAAGTGACCAGTAATTTTCTTTCCACATTATCTATCCCAAAGATGAATTTTCTGAGTTATTTAATGCTGAAAGAAAACAGCTTGTCACGCTGCTGATGTATTCTCTGGGTGTTTCCGCACTGGCCCTTAAAATCCCATTAAGCACACAATAAGGACACATATGGCACACATGTGCAAGGGACCTTCCGCACAGCGGGACAGATTAGGTCCCCTTCAAGGACGCCTCTTCCGCACAGCCTTGGGCGAGATCCATCCCTAATGGGGTCTAGAAGCTGCCAAAACCGGTTTTCGGGAAGACCTAAAAAATTAGGTCTTCAAACTGTTCCTGCTCGCAAAATCCGCATCAAAGGAAGATGCTTCTGGACAGGGACAGGAGAGGTAATGCATGCGGGTGGGACAGGAGGTCACCATGTTGAGTGAGGCAGCAGGAAGTCGCCATGCTGAGTGAGGCAGCAGCACCATGGAAGCCATGGAATCTCAGGCATGCCGCTGATTGTGGGGCAATGAGAAGTGACTGACAGTTGAGTGCTCCAATCACACAGCTCCTTGGGCTGCAGAGAAGCCTGATTCTTCTGGATATCAGTGTCCACACTGGCGTCCACACAGCAAACACATGATGTGTTTCTGGCTATCCGTGCTTCCCACATGAGTGTGGAAGTGTTAGACCTCATTTGGATCCATCCCTTTTTCAGATGGATCTTCCCAGGGACGGATTTCAGAAATCTGGATTTCTTTAATCCGGATTTCAAGTGGCAAGTGCGGAAACACCCTCTTACTCTGAAAATGGACTGAAGCTGGATTAAACCATAAGTGTGACCACAGCCCTACTTCATCTACACTGGACAGAACACATGTACAGGTTTAGGTGCCCCCTTTTTTTCAAAAGGTCTACCATTCTCCTACTCCCAAGTAGTCCAGTTCAGGAGGTGTGTAGAAGGGCACATGTATCCAAAGGCTAGTTTAGCAGGAGAATCCATTCTGACAGTGCACAAAACATGTGCTTCTGAAATGGGTCCCTTGGTGGCTCAAGGCTAGGAACCTTTGTTGGACCCTTTGGAGCAGCATGTTGGCTGTCCTAGAACAGACTGTTCAAGTGTAGATGGCCCTGTTCCAGGATAGCTGGACTTACTGTTCTAAGTAGGAACAGTCCCACCTGGAGGTAAGTATGGAAATGTTAATTTAGACCCACCATGTGCTGTTCTGAGTGCTTCACACTTGAAATATAGCAACTCTAAAAGCAAGCAGTTTCATATACCCCCCCCATGGGTTGGATGCTATATACCACCACCACCCATGGGTTGGATGATGCCACCACCACAAGAATGCTTTGTGTTCTGTTCTGTCAAAATATTTTGATTTTTGTGTTTTGTTTTACACCCGACACAAAACATAAAAATCATTCCACATGTCCCCCTACATCAGATCAACAAATACTGCTTTTTAAGTGAGCATAAACTACTGTAGGCTCCTATTAGGACAGAGCATGGGCTAAATAAAATATAGCCAAGCAAATAAAATATAGCCGAGCATATATATATATAAAAAATGGACTGAATTTTTGGCAGGCAAACTAATTTGGTTAGGGATACGTAAACATTCCTGTCTTTGACTTAGGCTGCCTCCAAACACAGTGTGAAACCCAGGATTATACCAGGGTTATGCTTGGATTGCCGCACGTGTCCATGGAAATCCCAACATAGCTTCAGTTTGGTCTAGTGCAGTGGTTCTCAACCTGTGGGTCGCGACCCTTTTGGGGGTCGAACTACCCTTTCACAGGGGTCGCGATGAGTCTCCTGCTGCCTCTTCCTCCCCCCATCCCAGCTGCCCCACCCCCATGGTTGGGGGTCTCCACAACATGAGGAACTGCATTAAGGGGTCACAGCATTAGGACGGTTGAGAACCGCTGGTCTAGTGGTTAGGGAGGTGGTCTCTTATTTGAGAATCACCGGGTTTGATTCCACCATCCACCATGAAGCCAGTTGGGTGACCCTGGGCTAGTCACAGCTCTCATCTGAACTTTCACATCCCTGCCTGCCTCACAGGGTGTTCTGTTGTGGGGAGAAGAAAAGAAGCTTTGTCAGCTGCTGTGAGTCCCCTTAAGTGGGTGAGAAAAGCAGGGTAGAAAAGCCAACTCTTCTTCAGGATATTGAGGTTACATCATGGGAAAACATTATTATGGGTAAATCAACTCTCAACCCAGAGACGTTTTCGCACGGGGCTGAACGGAACGCGGAAAAGACAGCTGAGGACACGTCATCCGCATTGGCCGCGCGCGGCTTGCGTTCCGACGTGTCCGCAGCTGTCTTTTCCGCGTTCGAAATGTAGAGCACTTCGAAGTGCTCTACACGCGTTCCAACGCGGACGAGCCGCCCGCAGCCGTTCGGGAGAAGAAGCGTTCGCGCTTCTTCTGTCTCCCGAACGGCTGCCGGCGCGCCTCTGACGCCGCGCGGCTTTGACAATCAGCTGTTTGTCAAACAGCTGATTGTCGATCTGCCTCCGCGGCTGTCATCGCGCCCCTTGCCGGCGTTTGCCGGCTAAGCCAGCTTCGGGCGCTTTGAGCATTCGCACCCAGACGCTCCGGAACGCGTTTACACGCGTTCTGGCGCGTCTGTGTGTGAACGGGGAAAGCGCCCGAAGCTGGCTTAAGCTTTCCGCCTGAACGCGTTCCGTTTCGAACGCGATTCAGTGCGGAAATGCCTCAGGTTTGACATAAAACACAAGTGCATTTGCACTGTCTGGATGCTTGCTTGTGTGATCCACCATCTTGGAAATGGCCACTGCAGATGAGCAAGGCCAAAACCAGAAAAACCTGAAAGGTGCATGTGTGCATGAGGTTGCGACTGCACACTTCAGGTATCAGAATACCCAGATGCATGGGTTGCACCACTGTGGGAACAGCTACCATACCAGTATTAACCTCACAGGACAACAAGCAATTATTCCTGAATTAGTTTATTCCAGAATATCACTTAATAATTATATATTTGGGCACCGTCTGGAGGCAGCCTTAGTCTAATAGTTAGCTGTGAAGGAACACGAGCTGGCCACTCAGTGTAATAAGACTATGAGTGACAGCACGAGCAATTTTAACTAATCAAGGTGTCACGCGAAGAGATGAATAAAGAGCCCAGGAGTGACAGGCAGAATTAAAAAGAGGATCTGCAGATGAAAGGGAAGACGCAGCATGCAAAATTAAACATGAGGGTTTTAGCGAACATGGGAAAAAAAGTCCAAATGAAGGTGCATGTTCTTCCAACCATGTAATCACACCGTGACATAGGAGCAGAATATCCACGCTCCGCTGGTGCACTGTGAAAACTTTTGCACAGTTCACTTTGACTGATCTAGATGCCACTCAGGAACATGGCATCTACTTGCCACAGTGGTCTCTGAGAGGCATGGACTTCCAGGGAACATTCTGGCTGCATGTCCCTTTCACTTGAGCCACTCCCTGGTGCAAAAATCATGCCAGAGAGCGTTCCAACAGGAAACCACTTTAAAACAGTATCTGAGTGTTCCCAGGTTGTGGGCTACTCCAGCCATCCACCGTGAGCATGATTGGAAGGTGCCACGCACCAGAAGTGGGCCATTTGTAGCACAGGGTCTGTCCCTTCAGAGGAATGTGGAACCTTTGCTCCCTTGTCTCCTAAGAAGATTGAGTGATCTGAGCCAAGACAAGCCCCTGAATGGTGTAGAGCAGTGGTTCCCAAAGTTGTCTGGGCTACGACCCATCTAATATAAGTTTACCAACTTGGGGCCCACCTCTAGGAAATTTAACTGTTACCAATATGAATAAAGGACTTTTCAAATAACAAAGTTTTAATACTTTTTTTAATTACTTAATTAAATAATTACATCAAAAAAGTTATTTCAAATACAGTTAAATTTCCTAGAGGTGGGTCCCGACCCACAGTTTGGGAAACCCTGGTGTAGAGTATTCCCCTATACAACAGACTGTTTCATTGTAACAATTCAGCCACTTCACATCTAATAACGTTTCCTTTCCCACCCATGCAAGCCTAAAGATCAAGGAAAGAGGCAATCCTGCGCAACTCTGGTTGTTTCCCTCCTTCTTTGATCTTTCAAAAGGCAAAGGGGTGAAGCTGCTGCAGGAACTGGGAGATGTGTGTATGTTTAAGTGTGTGTGTGTGTAGGCGGCGGCAGTGGCGGCAGCAGAGCCAGCCAGCCAGGGTGCTATTTTTGGAGGGAACCCCTGCTGAAGATGGTGGCTGTGGAGGTGGAGTGGGCGAATGGGGCTTGAGTTGCTGTCGCTGCCGCCCTGTGCCCTTGGCAATGGGCAATGGGGAGAGAGGGGTGGGGAAAGGTTGAGGAGGGGAAAGAATTGCTTTCTCCAATCCGTTTTTGGAAGTGTTTTAAGTGTTTAAGAGTGGGGGCAAAAAATCAGGGTTGAATCTGATTGCCAGATGCTCCTTTGCTTCCATTTAACACACTTTACATATCAGTGTAAATGGCCTTATATATAGTGCTTTATTCCTTGAATGGGAACTTGCCCTAGCTGATGTTAATCAACACCACAAAGCTGCTAAGTATGCTCACCTTTCTTGGGTTGGATTCCCCCATCCAGAGGAACCTTAACAGACACCTCCAAGCTGCTGATACTTCTAAATTAAACAAGGATAGTTCTGTTCTGGCTAAGTTCTCACATGTGTTTGCTGCTAATATTCAGGGAAGCATACGTATATGATCCATTTAGCAGTCATTTTAACACGCCTAGAACTGCATTGTCTTCTACAAGTATGTAGAAGCCACCCAAGTTAGTAATCTTTACTACAGCTTGTACTAGTGCATTCAATTGCCAAGGGGTAAATTTGGCACAGCTCTTACCCAGGCAATTGTGAACAAAGAATATGTGGAAGCAACATCTCTGCAATATTTTCGCTTGTTTTGCTTTCAAACTGATTTAGAGCTCCTTCCTGACCTGACCCAATTTTAGCACCACTGCAGCAGCAGAGATGACAGTTTCTCTGGGCCTAGGGGGAAAAAAGAATTTTATCTGAAATAAAGTAGTAGTATCTTGCACACAGCCAAGGTTCTTCCCATTTCTACAAGGAGGGGGGCACAGTTTGGGAACACTAGCATTTTAAAAGTACCAAAAATTTCCCAATGAAATAATTTATTCATTTATTACACCTATACTGTTTTTTTTTAAAATTTCCAGTGAAGCTCACAGTAATTTTCTCCACCATCAAGGGCGCCTTATTTATTCTGTAAGGTGGCTTGTTTTTATTTTATTCTTAAGTGTGAAAAGCTCTTAGAAGAGTATGCAAAATGTGACAGAAAACAAGTCCTATCTTTAGACTTATACATCTGAAGCATAAGGGAGGAGGAAAAGTTGATTATGTCACTCCACAGTTCTTCTAATGAACGGAAGAAAAAGGAAGATTTCAAGGAGAGAAGGAGATAAAGGTTAATGATCTTTCATATGGCAAAAACAGGAACCTCAGAGTCCTGTTTCTCTCCTTCTTCAGCCCAATGGAATGGCTGTTCTACTCGTCATTGAAGAGAAGTCCTAGGGTGTAATTACACAGGTTTTTGGGTGGAGGGTGCCCATTTTCAAAGGATCACTTTGAAAACTGTGGATGCCTTCTGTGCTTGCCACTCACTGCTGCCACTGGCCCAGTTTCCCAAGGTTCTTATTGGTTGCCTGGACATTTCCAGGCTGGGACTGGTTGTAGGAGCTTCAGAAGGTTCCAACCCAGTTCTGTCCAAACATTGAGTCACCTCAATAGTGAACATAAGAACATAAGAGAAGCCTTGCTGGATCAGGCCACAGCCCATCTAGTCCAGCATCCTGTTGCACATGGTGGCCCACCAAATGCTCATGGGCATCCTAAGCAGAGACAAGGACAAACCTTCTCCTGCTTTCGAGTCCCAGCAAATGGCCTTGGAAGCGCCCTGGTTCCTCCCCCCCCCCCCAGCCTGAAAGATGCACCTAGCCATTCATTCTAGTAGCCACTGATACATCTGTCATCCATAAATGTGTCTAACCCTACCTTAAAGCCATCTAGACTGGTAGCTGTCACCACCTCTTCCGGCAGCACATTCCATAAGCAGATAACCTCTGGGTGAAGAAATACTTCCCTTTGTTGGATCCGACTCTCCTACCCATCAGCTTCATAGAGTGCCCCCTGGTTCTAGTGTTGTGTGATAGAGAAAAGAAATTTTCTCTATCCACCCTTTCTATACCATGCATAATTTTATATACTTCAATCAGGTCCCCTCTTAAACGCCGTCTCTCCAGACTGAAGAGGCCTAGACGTTGCAGCCTGGTTTCGTAAGTGAGGTGTTCCAGACCCTTAATCATTCTGGTTGCCCTTCTCTGCACCTTCTCTAGTTCCACAATATCCTTTTTGAGGTGTGGTGACCAGAATTGTACACCATATTCCAAATGTGGCCTCACTACAGATTTATAAAGGGGCAAAATGACACCTGCTGACTTATTTTCTATTCCCTTCCTAATTATTCCCAGCACTGAATTAGCTTTTTTCGCTGCTGCCGCACACTGGGTTGACACCTTCATTGAACTGTCCACCAAAATCCCATCTGGGAAAGAAGTGAAGAAACAGAACCTTCGAAGTGTAGTATCATGTTCCTTTTAAAAATATTTTCCATCTGTCCCTTAAGCCTCAGGTTCACCCCAGGGGCACCCATTTTACTGTGTCTGATCACAGCCCCATAGGACTGCTGCTTATAGGCTTATGATGTGAGGCAGGATACATGGGTGTCCACAGTGTGACTTGATGGCCACATGCAACCCTTTAAGGATTTCCTACAGCAAATTTTGTGGTGGATAGCCACTGCCAGTTCTATTCTGTGTTTAACATGGAAAATCCATACTGTCTTCTGTTCCCGACCATCCAAAATGTATAACCATTTCTGATTACCACTTCCTCCCACAGGGTGGAAATGAGAACTGTAGCTGCCTTTTGCCTAGGGTGAAGAGAAGCCAAAGAACTAATAACTATACTACACTGGTTACAATTTTATACATTTTGCTTTGCTTTCTTTTTTATGTACAACATAGCCCAGGCTAAGCTTTACAGAACACTAGTTGTACACATCTGGATCTGTTTAGTTTTTTCTTACTAAGGGTGGCAGCATCTCCACTTAGCTCTGCCCTTCTTGGAGGCACCTCAATGGTGTCTCCACACTCCAAAATAGAGACGTGGAGGGCGTCTTCCTCCCACATCCACCTCAAGTGGTGCAGCGTCGCTCAGAAGTAGAAGCATGGCTCATATTATGCAGAGCCCATTAGGAAAAAACCATGTAATCACCGGCTTCTCCTAACTGCCAGTTTTCAGCGACCAGCAGTGAGCTGCATAATGTTGATCGGCACAGCACCGTTCTGTATTACGAGAGAGAAAGTGGATATTACTTCCCGTGCATAGCTAAAACCATACTGTGCAAGGACTATTATGTGAGCATTATCGAATAATAGTATCAGTCAAAGAAGGCACATTCATGTCAAAATAGTACCTGCACAATATCTTAACAGCTGCAGGTGAGGTGAACTGGACATGGCTGGCAACACAGAAGAAGAGGAGGAGGAGGAGGAGGAGGAGGAGGAAAAGAAGAAGAGGAGGAGGAGGAGTTGGCTTTTCTACCCTGCTTTTCTCAAAGCGGCTGGAAAAGCTTAATGTTCTTCTCCCCACAAATAGAACACCCTGTGAGGTAGGTGAGGCTGGGAGCGCTCAGAAAGAGCTGTGACTAGCCCAAGATCATCCAGCTGGCTTCATGCAGGAGTGTGGAATCAAACCCGGTATCCCAGATAACATAAGAACATAAGAACATAAGAGAAGCCTTGCTGGATCAGGCCACAGCCCATCTAGTCCAGCATCCTATCGCACACAGTGGCCCACCAAATGCTCATGGGCATCTCAAGCAGAGACAAGGACAAACCTTCTCCTGCTCTCGAGTCCCAGCAGATGGCCTTAGAAGCGCCCCAGTTCCTCCCCTCCCCCAGCCTGAAGGATGCACCTAGGCATTCGTTCTAGGTGCATAAGAGTCCAGCTCCCTAACCACTAGACCAAACTGGCCCACTAACTCATTCCTAACTTACTCCCCCAACTACAATCCATTACTATAAAGACTAGGATGGGGGAGCAGTTTCTAAGCTTCACACACAAAAAATAAATCTGCAGGTCATGTCTGACTCACGAGATAGGAGGTGAATCACATAGACGGAGAAAAATTATCATAATCATCTCAGAAAATGTTTCTTTCAAGCAACTCTCATAGCTGAAAACATTCCTCTCATGTCTCCTTCAAATTACTATATTTAAAGTAAGTAGATCCTATAGATATAATAAATACAGTGTTAAGCTTAATTCTAAGTCTTCAATGACTCCTTTTCACTGACGCACGCCGATAACAGTGTAAGGAGACATTGAACAAACGGCACACATGGGAATTTTGAAAAACATTATTTATGAGGCACATAAACTGACCAGCCAGAAATGGCTTAATTGAATATTTAATAGTACGCATGATGTCCTCTAGACTCATTATAAAACATAAAAACACCCATGACCCCATAAACCTTTGTTTCTAAAGGGTACGGGTGACTTTGGAAGAACACTTGCTTCGGGTGGGCACCAAAAGATGTGCCAGCGATTTTTAAAATGGATATGCCAGCAAAAGCAAAGGGCAACACCTGAAACCATGCACACATTTAAAATTAAATCACCTGATATTGGATTTGGTATCTTTTAAAAATTGGGAAAGGATATAGTTGGGGGGAGAAGACATTGTAGACTGAAGACTGTACCCAAATATATGGGTTTGGGGCTGCAACAATGAACAGTCACTCCACAGCCTGGGGTGAAATTCTGCCGCAGTAGAACAGTAAGTGTATGTGGGATCATAATTGCTGGCAGAAGTCCACCAGAATTTGAGTCCCCTGCACGGATTGTCCCCTCCCGGCAGCCACAGATATTCACACAGTGCCCAAGAGCTAATCTGAGATCAAGGGTAGACTCTTAGCAGTGAAAGGAGGCATCCCAAAGGCCGGAGTGTCTACAGGGACTGCACCCCCTGTCCCCACAAAAACCTGGGGTGACAGGTGGGCCCCACATGGGTTAATCTGGATTCGCCACATAGGTGCTCTGGCGTCTCCACTGCGGGCAAGCTAACACCCATTGTTATTGGGTACTGCATTGCCTATGTGGATGCATCGGGTACCTCGCTTAATCTGGATCTACTAGATCTGGATTAGTTGAAGGACCCATACCTTCATTTTAGATCCGGATTAAGGGAGGTAAGTGGAACCCCCCCCCCTTGCTTCTTGGAGGCCCAGGTCACACCTTTAGTTTAGGATGACTTCAGACTGTCTTCTGGTACTCACATTATTTTTATTCAATTTGTTTTCCAAGCCAGTCTACCCCCATTGTATTGTTCTAACCGGAGTTGTCTTCTCCAGTGGACTCAGCTCATCCTGGGATCCCAGACTGTCTTCTCGTCCTCAGTGTGAGTGGGGGGGGGGGGCGGTGGCGGTGGCACTAAAGAAGGCTGAACAGTGTTGTGGTGGGTGGGGTCCAGTGTTTCCTTTTGGCCAATCTCTAAGGGAGGGCAGAACATGCAGAGTTTGTGAGACACCTCACCTTCTCTCCTCAGTTTATGCGTATGATTCCTATCTAGCGTTTTTCTGCAAATTTATTATTATTATTATGAATCGCATGGAGAAGAAAAACACATAAAAGAGGAAAGCGGCATGGACAGGGAGGAGCAGGCATCAAAAAACCCCACAAACACACACTCTCACCTCCCTTGAGTGACACAATGGCATCCAATCAGAAAGGAGATAGATTTGACCCAGGAAAAGGGGTGGAGAGTCAAGAGTTCCAGGGAGGAGGCTCCTGGAGAAAGGTGTAAATGCTGCAGCCCAAAGCAAGGATTGCCTGAGGACAACCTATAACGATCTACGTGTGAAAAGAACTGGTTACAACCTCAGTTCAAATTATGAATAGAACATTCTGTATCATATAGGTGTGTCCAGGGAGTCTCAGGCCCTTTCTGCACTGGGTCTTACTCCAGATTATATCTTCGATTAGAGACCTGCTATCTGCATACCATTGCAGACGTTGGCAGACTCCCACTGAGGACCTCCCGTAGTCAGCACTAGCATGAAGTTGCCAGGTTCATATTCAGGGATATAATTCAGAAAATTATATACCCACCCAAATTCTTATGGATATAACAGCAGTGCTGCATATTAAATCTGACATCCCTTCATCCACCTTGCATTTTCTGATGCATCTTTCACTTTTCACACTTTAAATGACCACCTAAACAAATGCTGGATTAGTTTTACAGGAACAGAAAACTGTGCACAATGAAGGGTTAAAGTTGTGTAAAGAGGCTATTTCTGAATTGTAAGAGCTTTGACATTTCGGCCTAAGAGCTCCCATATAGGCCTCTTCAGCCTTGAAAGACGGCATTTAAGAGGTGACCTGATTGAAGTATATAAAATCAGGCATGGTATGGAAAAGGTGGATAGAGAAAAAATATTTTCTCTTATCACACAACACTAGAACCATGGGACACTCTATGAAGCTGACAGGTAGGAGATCAGACAAGGGAAAGTATTTATTCACCCAGAAGGTCATCAGTCTATGGAATTGGCCACCAGAAGAGGTGGCAACAACAGCCAGCCTAGATGGCTTTAAGAAAGGGTTAGATAAATTAATGGATGACAGGTCTATCAATGGCTACTAGGATGGACACCAAGGTACATCCTCCAGGCTGGGAAGACAGGCAGGATGCCTCCTAAAGACCATTTGCTGGGTCTCAAGAGCCGGTGAAAATTCTGCCTTTTTCTCCTGCTTGAGATGTCCAAAGAAACGATAGTAGGCCACTGTGTGAGAGCTGGACTAGATGGGCTGTGGCCTGATTCAGCAGGATTCCTCTTACGTTCTTATGTGGCCCTGTCCCCAAAAGACTTATTAGCCCCTCTCGGTTTCCTCTGCCATCACTCTGTTATAGCTGACTTTAAAAGTCCCCTCCACTTCCGGAATAAGCGTCCCCGTGGTAGCCGCGATCTAAACGGACTTTCCGTCCCCAAGGAAGCCTGTTTCCTTTCCCCGCATCTTCCGCCCCCCCCCCCGCCCCCTCTCTTGTTAAAAGGAAAAATAGCCAGATCTCCGTCTCCTGAAATGGCTTCCCGCCCCTAGCAAAGGCAGATGATCGCTCATTCATTCACTTTCAGCACTTACTTTCACTCAGTTCTCTGTTAGAAAAGGCTTTCTGCCCCGGCAAAGTCAGCGGCTGCAGGCATCGGCAGCGCGATCCTTCGCTCATTCACTTTTAAGGCTTTCATGGATCACTTGATAACAATGTTGCAATTCTGAGCAATTCTGGCTCTTTTTACAAGGAAAGGAAGCGAACCTGCTGCATTTCTCAGATGTGTGAATGCTTTTTGGCTGTGTGTGCAGGCAAGCAATCCCCGCCCCTTTTGCCACGGAGCGTCCTCAAGGCAGATATAGCGAGCAAAACCCGCGAATCGCCGAAAGAGCGCTGGAACTCTTCTTTAAAGTGCACGTATTTTATCGCGGGTGTCTCACTTTCCTAAGCTCCCTAAGCGCCTTGTAAAGCCTGGAATGGGGCCGCTCAGAGGCAAAAGAAGAGTTCCAGCAGACTTTCAATTGCATGGGGACAGGGCCTGTGTATAACTAAAAGCACTTTCCCTCTCTTTCACATACAGAACACATACAAATTAATTTGGTCACAGTCCTCATAACACTACCCCACCTGTATTCATTTATAAGCTTTCATCCAGTCCATTAGATTCCAGACACTTGGCCAATGTACCTGAAGGGATTCTAGTTAAAATGCACACAATCAAAACCGAGAAAACTCTTAAATTCTCCATAGTATGCAATGAAACTGGTTCCCACATTGTGTCTGGTACACCAGATTGTGCAAAGATTTTGCCTTTATTTTTCTTTTTAAAGTTTGAAATGGTTTGAATTAAAATTCATTGCTTCCCTCAAAGCACAAAACAAGTGATAAATCAGTGAGGTAAATTACAGTTATGCTTTGCTGTGAAATTAACACCCCTATATGGGAAATAAAAGAGAAAATTTATAGTCCCAATCAATCTGCTTTAATGTATGTAACTCCATCAATGGTTTCATTTACCCTCTTCCACCAGCCTCTGCCCTCAACCAAATCTTTCCTTGAAGTTTCAAGGCTGAAAGGTAATAGCTTGCTCTGGAACACGTTCTTGCTGTTTTCTAAAGTCTGATGCATTCTAGAAACATTACAGAACTCAAGCCACCCAATTAATCTACAGGGTCCGCTGCACAAGGGGAATGCTGAACAGCTGGTTTTCACTCTCGTGCCAATACTGACCCTGAAAAGCAGCTGACTGATGTCATTAAACTATGATGCTGCATTCTCAGTTGCTAAAAACCCTGTCCCAGGTGGCATTAAAGATGGGAACCTGGTGGCCTCGATGGCAGCTACAAAGGGCAGCAGTGATGTCCACACAAGGCTCTTGTTGACTCTATCATGCTGGACCCTCTGCTTGCACAGCTTGCAGGTGGACAGAGGACGCGGAGGTGTTCCATAATTTTGTTCTTCATGCACTCCAATGAAGACTGACCACGTGGACAGGGCCTGAAAAGCTGCTGCATTTTCATGGTTGTAAACAGCGGAGAAAGTATCACACCCCGACCTATCCAAGAATATATCAACCTCATGATTCATGAAGCCTTTCTGCACTTGGCCTTATTCTGACAGATATACCAATGAATGTGGAATAAGTGGATGCCTAGAGTGGATGCTTGAGTACATCTTTCAGGCTGGGGGAACAGGCAGGATGCTTCTAAGGCCATTTGCTGGGATTTGAGAGCAGGAGAAGGTTTGCCCTCGTCTCTGCTTGAGATGCCCATGGACAATCGGTGGGCCACTGTGTGCAACAGGAGGCTGGACTAGATGGGCTGTGGCCTGATCCAGCAGGGCTCCTCTTATGTTCTTATGTTATGGAGCATATCTCAGAATAGGGGCCTGCTATCCACATGCTAGTGCAGACTATGATAGACTCCAGATGAAGCCTGCCATAGTTAGCATGTGGACAACATGCTAACTATCCTGAGATATAGTATGCACATCTTCTGGTCCAAGGATACTGCTTTTTTTGGAAGGCAGTGTTCTGTAAGCTATGATTTATCAATTTCTGTCCATGGCAATGCTGTGACTCCCACTCTTAGATCTACAGTATTCCAAAACCTTTTCAAAAGTGAGTCGACCAAGACAGATTAGGCGGTAAAGATAAAGCTGCAACTGAACTCTGAGATTCTATTATTTTTAGAAAACCCAAAGGATGACATTTTAAAGCGTAACCTCCTTAGCCTGTAAAAACACGATTCAAGCATCCATACAAATATGTGGAAAAACATGAAGCAGCAGATAAATTTAGCCAGAACATATGTGGATGATTAAAAAAATAAAATAAAGGTATGCGCTGCCAGAAGAGGTGGTAACAGCTACCAGTCTAGATGGCTTTAAGGTAGGGTTAGACAAATTTATGGATGGCAGATGTATCAGTGGCTGCAGGAATGGATGCCTGGGTGGATCTTTCAGGCCGTGGTGACAAGGAGCATATTTATAAGGCCATTTGCTGGGATTCAAGAGAAGGAGAACGTTTGCCCTTGTCTTTGCTTCAGATGCCTAAGGGCAATTGGTGGGCCACCATGTGCAACAGGATGCTGGACTAGATGGGCTGTGGCCTGACCCAGCAGGGCTCTTCTTATGTTCTTATGATGATATCACTGTAGAACCCCACTAAAGTTAGGTTCAGGAAGTGCAGCCGGCATTAACACCCCAAACTCTTGCGCCATCTCCAACTTACCCAAGGGCCCTTGCGGGTGGTCTGTACTAGACCATCTGTATCGCCATAGAAACAGCTGTGGCAACTTCTGCCTGGCTGTTGCCATGCTGATCGCATTTGTGCTGCCATGGTACCTTGCCTCCTCATAGCTCTGCACCTGGAAGTGGGTGTGAATGCTGCCAACCAGGAGCATAGTAGACTCTCTTAGTTAAGCTTTGGAAAAGTTTTTACTTGTTCACAGAAGATCAGGGGATTCTTGCATGCTCTGGAACACTCTAGGATGAAGGTAGCAGGTGGAGTGTCCTGGAGTATGTGAGAGCATCCCAGATAGGTAGGTGCAAAAAGGCCCTTTGATAGGCAGAGGCCATTTGCTGGGATTCAAGAGCAGGCGAAGGTTTTTCCCTTGTCTTTGCTTGAGATGCCCATGGGCAATTGGTGGGCCACTGTGTGAGACATGATGCTGGACTAGATGGGCTGCGGACTGATCCAACAGGATTCTTCTTATGTTCTTGTGACCATCACATAATGGAAATAAGGGTCTTGGGTTTACCTCTAATATGAAGAACTGTGGGACCAGAATGTTTTCTAGCTGCAGAGAGGACTATAATTTCTGCACAGTAGATGTCCCCTAGAGGTTCCCTTTTTTAACCATCAAAGTATCACTCTGTGAAGAGTTGCTAAGAGCCCTTAGCCCTTAGAGGGTAGGAAAACCTCATGGTCTCTTCCAGATTGCTTAACCACATATATAGTTTGTAGAGTTATTATCTGTCCCAGCACTCTGGAAAGGACACCAAACCATAACACAGCAATATAAATCCCTGGGTGAACAAAACATCCTGCCAAGTCTCTTTAAGCTCATTTAAGTTTTCACTCTTGTATTTATGATAATTTTCCACCAAGGTATATGAACGGGAGGTTCACTTGGTTGTGAGAGGGAAGGAAAAAAAACCTGCTGTGTGTAGGTTTTGCCCTAGAAAGAAAACCTGGTGTGTATTGGTTTCTTGTACTTTCCCAGGCACAAGAACTGTGGCTGCGCCTGGCTGGAAAGAAGGAAGAAGAGTTGGCCTTTCTCCACTCTGCATGGAAAGTTACTCTGGCAGCATTTCCACCCAACCATGGTGTGAACATAGCCTGATGGGTTCCTCTATGGCACCACAGCACATCATGAGGGTCCTGCCAGCAGCCAACAGCAAAATGACAACACCTTTCTGAAAGTCCAATGACAGAACTGTTCATTTTTCACATTCTGCATGTGTCAAAGAACAGGTTTCCGTCGGAGCCACAGCTGACAACCTTGCAGATCCACTATATTAAGGCCTGAAAAAATAATTCCAGTACTAGAAAAATCCAAAAGGGCACAAAAAAGAGACATTTGGTCCCAGGAATAACCTCTCATCTCAGGAGTATCAAGGAGCGTCGTTATATATCACCAAGTGTCCGTTTAAGGTGTACCTCAGTTAACAAGATGTTCTCCCTGTGAACCGTTTTGCGGCACTAGGAGCTCATTATGGTGGGTTTTAAATTATTTCTTGCTCTTGGTTTCATCACTCTTTCTTACCTGTGTCCTTGCCCTTCAGGGGTCTTTTATCCGTCTTTGCTTGTTACCATTTAGTTACTGACAGGTTACAAGCAATGAATAAAAGCAAACAGATCTCCTATCATACACAATTACAAGTATAAAGGAAGCCTTACTGTATACTGTTTGCCATATAACACACACACTGTCCAGATAATTTCTCCTAAAATCATCCTGCACCCTGTTTTTTTAATTATTTCCCACAATATATTCTTTAGCAAATTATAGATATGTGGGATATAAATTGATTGATTGATTGATTGAATAAATCAGTTCATCTTATGTGGTGCAAAATACAGTCTATTCTTATTTACATGCTTTTTTGCAGAAACCAAACTCAGTTTTACCTCCATCGGGCACCTGCAAGAAATGCCAGGTGATGTCTTTTGCCTCATCTCCATTTCTTTGCAGAGTCCAGGCAGATATATTCCCTTGCCTTTACAAGAGGTCTGCACAGGGAACCAGTTACTTCTTACACATACCGGTAGCTACTTACAAGGGGCTTTTTGCCATTAAAACTGGAGCTACTTATACAGGAATCAAGACTAGTAGCCAAAGAAATGCCTGTCAAATCCATCCTAAACTATTTTTCGGCCATTCAAGCTGATGGCCTTCATCTTACCGATGTAATAAAATCTATAATTCAACAATACACATAGAAATACTTTTTCACCTATTCTCAATCTTCCAACACACAGGTTCACTAATGCTTTCCAAGGCAGACAAAAACATACCCAGGCTCACTTTCTTCACACCATAAACAACTATGTACATCTTTTCCATGCCATCCTTTACTTTCTTTTCAGACTAAAATACTCCATAAATTTTAACTTTTCTTCATAAGGTGGAAAAAATTACTGATTGAACCCTGATTAAAACCTCTAGCCCTGTATCCATTACTCCAACACCACCATTTCTGAATTCCTTGTTCCTCCTATTTTGTACAACGGCAAACCAAAACAAAGTACACTATTTGAAATTGTGTTTGCTCTACTTTTATAAGGACTTTTTTTTTAAAGGCATTTCCATTTTCAAGTTATTTTCTAATGATCTCCAACACAGAAATGTCTCTCCCCCCGCCCCCCCCCCCAAGTTATCTCACACAGGGAATTTATTTATTTTTCATCAAATTGTCCACCAGGAGCTTGACATTTCTTTTCTGGATGGCTGCTCACATTGAACTACAATTTCTATTTTGCTACTCCACATGCAAAGAGATGTTTTTGGCATTTTCCACAACCACTTTTAGTTTCCCCACCTTGAAAAGTTTGCAACTGTTAGCAATCTTGGCCATTTCTTTGCTCATCCGTTATTATATATCATATTTGTCCAAATTAAAAAATACGAGGCTCAAATGAGATCTTAAGTGGACCTCACGCACAGCATTCTCCAATGACAAAACAAACAATTTGCATGTTACAATTCCTGCTAATTTATCTATAATTAAGTGCAAACAGAACATGACAATAATGTTTACACCTCTCTTGCCGGTAAAACGAAACCACTAAAGAAATCTCATTACCTGTTTTGGAGTTAATGATGAAAAAGTTCTGAGGGTTTCCACTTGTAATCCTATAGGTCAGCCTTTCATTTGTTCCTGTATCTGGATCCTGAGCTTTGATCTGAATAACAGACACATCCTTAGGAGAATTTTCCAAAACGGAAGGGTAATATATGGGCTCGGACGTCAGTGGAGCATTATCGTTCACATCTTCCACTTCAATATATACTTCAATGGTGTTGTAAAGTGGGACAACTCCACGATCCGTGGCATAGACGGTAAGCCAATAGGACTGTGTTGTCTCTCTGTCTAAGATATCTGCCGTATATATGATACCTGCAAACAAAAACAGGGCATGGAGAGAAGAAAGATTCAGCAGTGGCACGGGAATTTTTTTAAGCACAAACAAAGCCATTAATCAACAGGAAAATGTTTCAGAACCTCTCGTATTGTTGGCAGTCAGTTCCCTAGCAGGTTGATGTGCCAGTAAGGAGACCAGAGATGTGTACAACTGTGGGGGACACTGGGCAGGCATGAATGTAGAACTGGGCAGCCAGTACTAAGAACTGGCCGAAGGGTTCATCAGTTACTGACACTCCCAACTACGCTCTGATTTCTCCCTCCTTCCTCACTGCATCTGCTGCTATCCCAAATTAAGAACATTAGAGGGGCCCTGGTAGATTGGGTCACAGTCCATCTAGTCCAGCATCCTGCCTCACACAATGGCCCACCAATGGCTTTCGGGCTTCAAGCAGAAGACAAACACAAAACCTTCACCTGCTCCTGAGTCTCTGCAAATGGTCTTGAGGGGCATCCCACCTATCTCTATCGAGTGGGATAGAAATGTAAATAATAAATAAATAAATAAATAAACCTAGAGGCAGTAACTAGGCATCCGTTTTGGTCGCCTGGTGCTGAACAAAGAACCCAACATCTCCATTTCGGTCTGAAATGCCCTGTCTCATGTACAATGGAGGATCTCCTCAATGCCACAGATAACGCAGTTGGTGTTGCTCATTTCTGGTCAAAAATCATTTAGTTTTAACTTTATTTGTCCTTATTTTACCAGCACTGTCTTATCCAATATTTAATGTTTTGTTGACCTGAATGTTTTTTTAAAAACTCATTTATACATTAAGCCTGTTCCTTTTATGGCTTGTTTAGCTTTTGATACGAAATAAATAATTTTTAGCCGCCATTGATACACCTCCATGAATTTACTGAATCCTTTCTTAAAGCTATCCAAGCTGGTTGCTATCAAAACCTCTTCTGGAAGTAAGTTCCATAGACCCATGACTCTCTGGGTGAAAAAATACTTCTCCTTGTGTGTTCTAACGTTCCTCCCTATCGGCTTCACAGAGGGTCCCCTGGTTCTAGTGTTGTGCCCCACCATCTCCCACCTCTAATCTGTGAGCCAGTTTGGTCTAGTGGTTAGGGAGCCGGACTCGTATCTGGGAATACCGGGTTCGATTCCGCCCTCCCCCATGAAGTCAATTGGGTGACCACAGGCTAGTCACAGCTCTCTTCCAAGCTCTCACAGCCCCTCCTACCTCACAGGGAGTTCTGTTGCAGGGAGAATAGAAGCTTTGTCAGCCGCTTTGAGTCCCCTTAAATGGGTGAGAAAATCAGGGTAGAAAAGCCAACTCTTCTTTTTCTTTTTCTAATCCCTAACCAGACTCAGCCAAGCTCTAGGTCCTGCTTCTACCTTTCTCACCTTCCCCATTCATGCACTACTAAGCTCTGAGTTTCTCCATCCTTCTGTGATCATGCTCTGCTAAGCCCTGCCTCTCTCCCTACCACACTCCACATTGCATCCATACAATCTATGTTGCCCTTAACTACTAAGCCAATAACACTGGGGAATCAAAGCAATGGGGAACCTTCCTAAATAAATATGTTTAAGCATTATACAAAACGCAAGGTGAAACTGTGACTTAGGCAAGGCCAAGAAGAGAAAAGGTTTTAGATGTCTCAGTAACCACTTAGAAGAATACACGTGCTTAGGGGAAATAGGAGTGGGAAGGAACAAGGAAATCAAAAGGCCAAGCGGGAAGAGACCTGGTCTATCGATCTATCTCGTATGGTCTCAAAAAACACAAAAAATAAATTCAGTATTAAAAACCCTGAAAGCTGGTAATAAGAGACACACACACATCACAATCCTTTACCCAAAAGCAAAGACACAAAGGTGTGCCTTCACCAAACACCAAAAGATGCAAAGGGACTAGGGGGACAGATGGGTTTTTGGCATTCAATTTGTAACAAATCGAACATTAGAAAATTTGTATTTGTTTGAATGGATTCCCTTTGAATGTGGCAGGATTCTATTCGATACGAATGAATGTGTATGAATTTGTACGAATATCCTATACCAGTGATGGCTAACCTTTTGAGCTTGGTGTGTCAAAATTCACAAGAAAACCTAGCTTAACTTGGGTGCTGTGTCACTTCTAGAAATATCCATAATTTTGTGATATTTGTAGCTCTAGTAAGAAAGTTATATTTTTGATATATGTATTTTATTAGAAGCAAAAATGAATAATTCTTTACATTTCCTAAATCTTCAATTGAAAGTTGGTATTTTGTACACTTCAAGAACAAGCAAGCACTACATGCCCAGGTGCCAGGGTGGCCAGGTGTGTCACCTAAAAGGGCTTGGCGTGTCACCTGTGACACACGTGTCATAGGTTGGCCATCACCGTCCTATACGAATGCATACGGGTCCTATACAAATGCATACATATCAGATACGTATCCTATACAAATGCATGCATATTGGATACATATCCTATATGAACCCAAATGTTTCCGATACGTATCCTATACAAATGTATACATATCAGATACATATCCTATATGAATGCATACATATTGTATATGAGCGCATATGTATCCAATACATATCGTATACAAATGCATACATATTAGATACGTATCCTATATGAACATATACATATTGGATACGTATCCTATATGAATGCATGCATATCAGATACGTATCCTATATGAACCCATATGTATCTGATACATATCCTCTACAGATGCAGACATATCAGATGCATAACCTATATGAACACATACATATCAGATATGTATCCTATACGAATGCATACATATTGGATACGTATCCAATATGAATGCATATGTATCAGATACATATCCTATACAAATGCATACATATTGATACATATCCGATACGTATCCCCAGTTTAACGAATGTAGGAACTATTTGTACAAATGTTCCAAAACATTCGTATTTGTGCGAATGTTAATGTACAAATGTCATAACATTCTATTTGTCTACGAATGTCTAAATTCATCCAAATTTGTCCAAATTTGTATGGATAACGAACGTTACGAATATTCCTGCACATCCCTAAAAGGGACGGTGTGGAAGTAGTAAATTCCGCAGCCTTGGAGCCACCACAGAGAAGACCTTGTCATGTACTGCAACCCCATAAACCACTAAGAATAGTAGCACTACACTTGGGCAGGTCTACAGGAAAGGTTTCCCACTGGGATCCAAGAAATTCAAGTTTTAATTTATCAACAGGAGGGAGAGGGCAGTTGCCGCTAAATTAAATTATGTCTTTAATCAGGAGCAGTTAATACAGGGGAAGAGGCTGAAGCTAGATTTCCATTCGTGTTCTGGGAAGAAGAAACATTCTCACCCAAAGTGTTTTCATTTACTGTTGAATCTTAAAGGGAAAAAGTTGTGCTGGAGCATTTAAGCATTATGATTACTCTGGCGAGAAGTGAATATTTCCAGGCCCTCTTGAAGAGACAAAACTATCGAGAATTACAGATATTTTTAAAGCGTACATTGGCTTCTAAACCCAGCAAATTGAGCTATATAATCTCACCACGTTTTTTCCCCCAACCCAATCCATCATTAATATTCTAGAATGGAACACTTTGAAAGAGACAGTCCAGAAGCAAATAACAGAGAGGTGTTAGTGGAGAAGATTCAGGGCAAAAGAGGAAAAGAAGAAACCTGGATTTATAGCTGCCAGTGCTAGTTAAAGAACTTAAGTACATCAATTTGTCATTCAAGGGAGAAAGAGCTGGCTCTTGGGCAGCACTAACAGAGAATTCCTCATTATGCCACCCTGTGAACAAATTCTGGAAGGCTGCCCAAAATCAAAACACAGTTTTAGATAGCAAGCATGTAACTCTTCCTACAAGGAGCTGAAGGCGAACATAATCTGTGAGAATATTCATGGTATCATGGTCACACTGACATGTATTGATACAATATGCAAGGTATTGTATAGCCAACATCAGATTTCAAGCACAAGTTTTAAAGTATCTTAAACTAGCCAATGAACTGTAAAGTATAGGCATTTGGCCGATCTCCAAGCTTGATTCATATCACATGGACACATTTTTGCACCTATACACTTCCAAACATAAGGTACTGGTTGCCTCTTGGTTGACCAATGAGCTGTGTTGTCATTTGAAGAACTATAGTCACAAGGATTATCAACATAACTGAAGGCCAGGAAGTATCTAAAGAAAATGCCTCCTCCCATATAGATCTGTCCATGCTCTAAGATCTGCTGATGAGGTCTTCTTAGTGGCCCCACTACCTTTAGTAGTTAGGGAGCTGGGAACATGAGGGAGGGCATCCAAGGCTGTGGCCCCCACATTATGGAATAATCTTCCTTCCGAGGCGTGTCAGGTGGAAGGTGTTCAGAAGGAAGGTGAAGACTCATCTCTTTAACCTGGACTTTGTCTGAGAGAACTTCTCCTTCCCATGCAGGTGCTGTCACTGTTTGAGTCATGCTTTTTATCTGTTTTTATCATGACATTATTGTGACCCACTCACTTATTCTGCATGTTACCTAAGGGAGGCCACATTTACTCCTAGTATGCTCCATCCACACAGGATGGGGCATAGACTGGACCATGAGACCCCAAATGGCATCCTGGTCTTGTATGCTAGTAAGCCTCTTGAAGAGGTTGACCAGAGAGTGATACACTTGACCACAGAAACACGTGGGTGGTCCAATATATCATGGGGGATATATTTCAGTGGGAAGAAAGGTGTGCCAAAATGGGTCCACCAGAGCTCTAAGGCTAGGAATTTCAGAGTGTGAGCCTCAAAGCCTACATGGGGGGCAGTGCAAACCACACCATCTCAATGCAGTCGGTCTTGTTTTATGGTGTGTACAATCTGTTCCAGTTTGGGACGGATTACAAATATCAGATCAGTTGGACCACTCCATACCAGGTAAGTACAGAAACAGTTCTTGCATGAAAGGTTTAATGGCTTCATCCTCCGCATTGTCCTAATACTGGTTCTAACTTCATGGATGCCATAGCAAAAAATAACAGAAAGGTGACCCTCAGTATGTTGACTGATATATACCCACAGTAGGACCTCTCTAGTTTAGGACTTAAGAATCCTTAAATTCATATCTCCACTTGACTATGGAAGGAAACTGGATGGCATTCTGCTAATCACTGCATCTTAGTTCAACCTCACTCACAGACATGCTGTGAAGTTAAGGGTGGGGAGCAATGTGTGCCATTGTGAACTCTTCAGAAGAAAAGCAGGACGTAAAGGCATAATTAAATAAAACATATGGTAATACTAAGAAATCACTTTTAATGTACAACAAAGCCCAATCTTCCAACGTGCTATAGAAAAACTGTACCAGCTAAAAATAATCTAAATATGCAACGCCAAGAAAAGGCTGAACACTTTCATGTACTCCTACCTAGGATAAATGTTTTAATGTTTTAATAATATGCAAGTAGGATTCAAGTGTACGCTAACAAATGCCAGCATCAGCAATTCGAAACCCAAATTTGTACCATTAACTAGTACAAATCATGCAAATTTGCATGATGATTCCATACTTTGTGTAATTAATTCTGATTACAACAGTAGGGAGCAGGGGCTGTATTCCCTTGCTTTCATACCAAACACCTCTCTTTTTGGAAATATAGAAGTGGAAGCTATTAAGAAGACTCTAAACATCCTAGCAGGAAAAAGGTAACTTTGGCATTCTAGAGGTTATTGGGTTCTAACATCTATCAGCCCCATCCAGCAGAGATACTGTTCACAGACGGTAAGGAAGAATCCACTTTAGCATTAGGGTATAAAAAACAAATAATCCTCCTTTATGGAAGAGCAGATAAACAGAGAAAATCAGTTACCTAAGTAGGTGATATTATCTCTTTCAATGGATCTTCTCAATTAGAAGTGCCAACTGTTGAAGGCCCTTTCTGCACAGGATCTTATTCCAGATTATAGCCCAGAATAGGGGGCCTGAAGTAGTCTGCACCAACATGTGAGTGACAGGCATGCATTTCGGGATATAAAACAGCAGACAATGTTGTTTTAATATATGCTCTTATTATTTTAATATATTTGATTTTAAATGTTGTTACCCGCCCTGAGACCTTTGGGTATAGGGAGGAGTAGACAGACAGACAGACAGACAGACAGACAGACAGACCCAGTGCAGAAAGGGCAAGATATAGTTGGTCTCTTGAAAGAAATATCCATGGCCTATAAGGTCCTCCTTGAGTCTAGGATTCTGTCAGTGCATGGATAATTTAGGGCTCCATATCTCTGGCTTCAGCAGATCAGATGGTTCATCCTTAAGTATTCTGAATACTTAATGCGTTTTCACACATTGCTTAAACTGTGGAATTTGCTACCAAGAGCTATGGTGTTGGCTGTCAGCTCAAGTGGTTTCAAAGAAAACTTGGACTGCCTCTCCACAGTGAGGGATTACTGTGCCTTAGAGAAGTCCTTGTTCTTACTCCAGAGGTAAGTTGTGTGGTGTCCCCACTACCTCATTGGGAAAGGGAAAAATCACCAGTTTCAAAGGTTCATCAAAGCTGTATGTTTCATCATGCCAGAAATGGCCCTGAAGGTGGCCATATTTGACACAATGAAAATTACTCTATGGAACAAGGCAGAAAAAGGTTACTCACACGGCCATGGCATGAGCACCCTCAGAAGGCAGGAAGGATGCCTCTGATGGTGCTTGCCAGCCCTCAGAGGTATACTACACATCCAAGGACACCACCGCAATGTGCATGTTGTACCCCTCACTAGATACTCATTAAACCTGGTGTAGATGTTGCCCTGGACACATTCATAGCTGGCAAGGCAATCCATTGTTACTAATCTAGATAAAAATACGTGTGGGATTAGAAGAGAAAACACTGCTCAGGACCAGTTTGCTGGAAGACTGTATTCCCAGACAACTTGTCGTTATGGTGCTCATATGTTCTTCATGAACTAGTACTCCACTATGAAAACAGGCTGCTAGAATAGATGGACCATGCTTCCAATCCTGCAGATTATGTCTTATGTTCTCAGTTTAAGCTTCTTGGAGGGATGTGCAAAGCATGTTTTTAAGTGCTTCATAAGGCATTTAAACAAGCCTTTCTTACATAACGGCCACATTTGCAATGTGGAACCTCATATCTCTTTGCTTCTAGCTGTCCCTCCTAGCTTTCTTTGGAGCCAAGAGGAACAGGGTCAGATGTTGCCACACCTGATCCCACAATGACATTTTCAGGTGGCCCGATGTGATTTTTGGGCCGGCTGAGTTTTCCTATGCCCCTGACAAAGAAAGCTGGGATGGGCAGCCAGGAGCAAGGAGCATAGTCAAACCTTCAACTTAAACCTTCTTCAGTCCATCTTGTCTGACTGCACACACCTTTCCGTTTCTATTCATCTTGCGAACTTTCTATCTTTCATTTGGACTTTGCTCAATGGAAAATCCACCAAAAAAAAAAAAAAAACACCCACAAAAAACCAGATAGAAATGGTGTGTGCAGTCAGACCTGAAGATGGACTGAAGAAGGTTTAAAGCGAAGGGGTGACCACAGCCCAGGAGAACTAAGATTTCACCTGGCAAACTCAAAGTAGTGTTCTGCATACCCTTACACTCTATTCATCTTAATAGATGGGGAACATAGATCAAGACCTTGAACTACTGGACAGACGTCCCTCTCCCAGATCATGAGGAACAGTATTTTGCTTAGACATTCAGTGACAGTGACTACGTTATAATGGCTTCAAAACATGGCATGAGAACATCATTTCTCTAGCAATCTTATATTTCTTGAAACTGGTTTAGCATACGCCCGCAGCATACATTTAAATAGGGACACAAATAAAATTGCTTATTAATTGCTCATCAGATGAATACATTGTTAGTCTCAAGGTGGAAATGAGGCTTTCTCCTGTGCTGACATAAATCACAGCCTCCAACAACGAAATTAATCAACACTACATTTATCGTAAAGTTCAAAGGAAAGAGGTCCCAGGAAAGAACAGGAAGAGTTAAGACAAGAAGAGCTTGAAAGGAAGATCTGCTGGGTGCCAGGAGAGATAATTATCAATATGAACAAATGCATGCCGCAGTTTATCTTATTGCTTATTTTCAAAACGCAATACTGCCAACCGTGTAGCACAATTTTTGGAAGAGGAGAAGATGATATTTTTAATTGAGTTCACCTCCTCCTTATTGCCCAAGATTTCTTGTATTCTTTTCCTATTTCTACTTCCAGCCTTGCTATTAAATGACTGTGACCCGGTGACCTCCATTCACCAGACCACATTTATCTTCAGCCACTAATTGAGATGTAATATGTGCTCCTGCCCAGCTCTGAGCACACACCCCCCAAAAAAAGCTGCTTGTAAAGACAACCTGACTCCACCTGGGAGAAGTCCAGGACAATCACTCTGGATGGATTTTTTGCTCCCACATTCTGCTTCCGTCTCTTCTTGACAAATGGATTTGCTGTTCTAGCTTTCAACGGCAGTCAAGAAACAGAGAAACAGAAAATTATACCGGGAGAGGGGGATGATATATAAACAAAGAGTATTAATCTTAGCTTGAATTGGACTCCACAGGTCAGGACCACTGCTGAACAAAAATAAGAACAGCAATCTTAGCTCGGAGGGAAGTCAACTTTGTGGCCATTTCCTCCTGTCATCTCCCTGATTTCTGGGGGATTATCTGCCCCCTCTTCGCTCCTGTCCAAGTATGCCCTTTACCTTTTCCTGGTTCAAGGGAAGATACATCTTCCTATTTCATCCAAACCAACAAAATATGGTTCAGGCTCATCGTATAACTCGGTACACTCTTCCTCTATTCTACTTTCCTGAAAACCATGGGTTAATTTTTTGTGTAAACCAGTCTGCAGAAGGTCCAGCTGCAAGCTTTGATTCATTGGGGCAACCCAACTGTCCTGCAGTCCATATCTGCAATCCTTCCTTGCTCAAAGGTACCTAAACATTCATTTTTTAACATTTGAATGAATCTGAATGTTTTGAATCATTCAGATTATTTGGACATTCGAATGTGTATAGATGCATACGCATTACATATGTATCTGTACACATCTTATTCATATCTGAACACATTTGTACAGATCCATATGGGACAAAAACGGGATGCATATGGGATAAAAATGGGATGCATATGGATGCATATGAACACATACAAATGTTGACGACATTCGTATCTTCAAACGCAAATTGAATATTTGTATGAATAGATATGAATGTATTCAAATCAGTTTGAATTTGAATACTTTCATTTTTTCTCTCTTCATACGAATTTGAACATTCGAATATTCAATGCGAATTGAACTGAATCAGAAAACTGCATTCATGAACACCCCTAATTAGGATACAATATCCAGGTTCTTAAGTACTTTTGTGTCAAGAAACATGTTGCGTTCTGATCATACATAGTCTTCAAGACTTCCTTCTTTCCTAGCCTCTAAAATATACCCGGTGATTTTTCATGGTTCCAATTTAAAATACCTCCATTGTTAAGACTCTAAAGATGCCCTTTCTCCTCTAAGAAAATTATCCAGCAATTCTGTACCCTTAGATTTAACTCAGTGAGATTTCCTTCTGGGACCCTGTTTGGTCTAGTGCAGTGATGGCCAACCTATGACACGTGTGTCACAGGTGACACGCCAAGTCCTTTTGGGTGACACACATGGTCACCCTGGCACCTGGCCATGTAGTTCTTGCTCGTTCTTGAAGTGTACGAAATACCAACTCTGAATTGAAGATTTAGCAAATGAAATTCAACAAAAGTCACTAATGTAAAGAATTACTCCTTTTTGCTTTCAATTAAATATATATATCAAAAATATAACTTTTTTACTAGAGCTACAAATATCACAAAATTATGGATATTTGTAGAAGTGACACAGCACCCGAGTTAAGCTACGTTTTCTTGCGAATTTTGACACACCGAGCTCAAAAGGTTCGCCATCACTGGTCTAGTGGTTAGGGAGCCAGACTCTTATCTGGGAATACTGGGTTCGATTCTGCCCTTCCCCATGAAGCCAGCTGGGTGACCTTGGGCTAGTCACAGCTCTCTTCTGAGCTCTCACAGCCCCACCTACCTCACAGGGTGTTCTGTTGTGGGGAAGAACAATAGAAAGCTTTGTCAGCTGCTTTGGGTCCCCTTAAATGCATGAGAAAAGCGGGGTAGAAAAGCCAACTCTTCTTCCTCCTCCTCCTCCTCTTCTTCCTCCTCTTTTTCCTCTTCCTCTTCCTCCTCTTCTTCTTCCAGGAGAACTATGTACTAATCCTACTCAGGTGCATTTCCCTGGTGAATCCAAGCGACATCTGTACGAGACCAGTGGTTCTCAACCTGGGGGTCGGGACCCCTTTGGGGGTCGAACTACCCTTTCAGGGGGGTTGCGCCAAGTCTCCCGCCACCCTTCCTTCCCACCTCCCAGCTGCTCCACCCCCATGGTTGCGGGTCTCCACAACATTAGGAACTCCATTAAGGGGTCACAGCATTAGGAAGGTCGAGAACCACTGTACTAGACGGTCCTCATAAACTCTATGTACTAAACTCAACCATTTAAAATGATACTGTATATATGCACACTGCAATTAATCTTCCTTGTCCTCTTTCACTCCAAGAATTTACACCTCTAGCGTATTGCAAACCCTCTGTGTAGTAATTCTTACTTTTCTACTATCACCACGACCATACTTTGCTACACCCTTTTGAAAGCGGAGATCAATGAGCAAAATATATGAGATTCTCTGCAAAATATTTTCCGTGTAAACAGTCCACAATTAAAAGGTCGCCCTTTGACCTTCCTCATGACTAAAAGGACATATAAGTGAGACTGAAGTAAGCAATTCTCACTCATTAGTGGCAAAGAGTCATGTGATGTTCAGTTGTTCAGTCATGTCTGACTATTTGTGAACACACGGACCACAGCACACTAGGCCTCTCTTTCCTGCACTACCTCATGAAGCTCACATTCATTGCCTCCATGTTATCTCAGGGAGCTTCAGGTAGGCCTTAAAGCACCAGCAGGGGAGGCTGGTTTGGTCACTGCAGGTAAGTGAAAACGCGATTCCCAGGTCAGCGAATACAGGTATCCATCTGTAACAGCACAATCCTTTCTCCATCGTCATGCAAGTATTAACTTAAGCACTGTTACAATTTTAGTAATTTTTGTAACCACCTTGGTTTTTAATGCTGTATGTGTCAATCTCTTTTGACTTCTTCTAAACCAGGAAGCAAGAATGACTTCCAGTGAGTGTGGATACCGTACTGTCTCAGTACAACACACTTTGAATACTTTGCATCCAGACAAATCAATGGCCTATCAGCTAAGTATTGTCTACACTGATTGGCAGCAGCTTATAAGACATTCAGGCAGGAGCTACCTAGGAAAGCCAGGAATTGACTCTAGGACCTTCGGACTGCAAAGCAGATGCACCCACTCTGAGATGCTGCCCTTCCCTTGCTGTTTGGCATTCATGTCCCTCTCACAAGCATTGGCATTCCAGGCATGAGCGTTCTTTCAGCATGCGCACTACCCAGTGAGCATCGGCTGCCAGACAATTAAAGTGCCAGTTCTAATAGGTGGCAGTGAGTATCGTGAAATCAACTGAAACATCTGCTAATTCTTACAACAGGCAGCCAAAACAAGGCAGAGGAGACAAAACAAACACATGCAAAGAGACGCACAAGCCCTTAACCGGAGATTATAAACTTTTGGCACGGGGAACACTCTTCACAACATCAGATCAGCGCAAAGATCTTACACATCATTAAGCAGCAAGCTCGTCTGGGCTGCTGTGTAAACGGGCCCCCAAGACTGTGCTGGGATCCAGCATGCCAAGGTGGGCATGATGATTTACTAAAGGGGATAAGCAAGCGCTTTAGCATTGCATTACAATATCATGAAAGTGGCCACTCGAGTCTGGAGCATTAGTAACAGAAAGGATAAAAAATATCTCCGGGAAAGCAAGAGACACTGACAAAGAGCAGCTGTTTCCAAAAGTGGAGTCAAAAAATCTTCAGTGGGAGGTTAAAGATTAACAACCTTTCACGGATTAACAGAGCCCATACACAGGGAGCTTTAAAAAAAAAGTTTTGCTTTTAATTTACTGACAATACAACATATATGTCAGTGACAGTAAATCATTATGTAAGACTAGATTTTTTTTAGGTTAACAAAGGTAATCAAATATGTGCATTAATTCCTGCTGAACTGCAATATATATATATATATATAAATAGTAAAAGCAAGGAAAAAGCCCTTTGCAAACAGAACACACTTTTTGTCACTTGTTATTCCCCATCCAGTGACATTATTGTCAAGCACCGATGCATCACAAAATATGGGTCTTTCTACTATGGGGATGTGTTCTCATTCAAGATTTAAAGAACTTTGAAATCATTTCGAGAGCTGACAGTCCCCAAAGTTTCAAAAGAAATCAAAAGAGATCTCGAATCAAATGAGGTCTGGCTGCTGGATTTAGAAATAATCCTCACTATTTAGCAATGGGAATGGAAGTGGTTTTTTTGGGAGGGAATCGTGCTTTAGGGGGATTCAGTTTTCCCTGATCCAGTGATAAGCTGTAATTTCCTGTGCCCGGCTCTCCACCACTGGGCTGCCTAAAAGGGAGGGGAGACAGAGCCTATTGTAACATTTGTAACAAGAGATCAGTGTAACAAAAATTGGAGGCTTTAGTCCAGGTTATGAAAGTGTGTTGGCTCTTGTTTCTTCGTTCTTCCATTCATGTCTTTTGCCTGGAGCCCCGCAATTTCATGCTGAGCCGCTGTCATGATCCAGTGCAATTATCAGCTCCTGTGTAAAAGCCTCTGTTTTACTTCTTCTTTCCTTCCCTCCCCCCTGCAAAGTACCTGCAGTTCTGATGCTTTGTTTTACACCAACAGCATTTTACAGAGATCACTGATCAAGCAGTCTTGAAGAATTGCTGCCAAAGGATTCCATCATCTGAATCAGGGACAGGCTTATATAGGGGGTGGGGTTTCAATTGCCCCGCCCAACGAAGTTAAGGTATGGCAGAGGAAGAGGGGAGGGGGCTTCTCCCCTGCAACTCCACATTATAAACTAGGAGTAGGAATGCAAAAAAGACCTTGCTGATGATTTTTTAAATTAAAAAACTGGTTTATATGCATATTTAATTGCCCAGTGGGAACCTGGCCTTGCTGATACTCTGCACATTACTGCAAAAAAGGGGAGGCCCTGCCCACCACTACTACACTCCATCCAGAGAGGATAGGGGACCCTGATCTGGATTACTGACAGTCCTAGATTTTGAGGACTTCTGGTGTATCATCCTGGCCAACATCGTCCAGAAATCTGGGATCTATTTCGGCAGTGCACCAAAGGATACCACCAAAATCAGTTCCAGGCAGTTTAGAGGCTAGGAACATCCACACCTAGCCCTTCAGAGGCCTTGGAGCTCTGCCCCTAAATTTCCCATGAGCTTCAGTCCCTACGCAAGAGTAGTCTGAATCAAGACCATTGTGCAGACAGTGCTGTTCCAGACAATGCCTTGTTGTGATCAAAACAGGTGGGCCTCGCTGGTCTAGGTCCGAGGATTCAGATGAAACAAAGGAAGGCAAAAAGGTCCTGTGATACAAAAAGAAACTTAGGGCCTTTTTGCACTTTGGTGAATGTGACAGTCCGGGGATCCACACAGCATGGAGTTGCTTCTGTCTGGAAGTAGCTCCAAGCATGCAGGGCCAACCCTCACCACCAACAGCTGTGCAGCACACAAATGTTCCCACAGCTATAGTAGGAGCATGTACTGCACTCCTAGCATACTCCCACATGCACTCTTTGCGCCACTTCTGCATGGAGGGCATAGGGTGGGTGGGTGCAGCCACATGCTGTGTTGCCCTGGCACACATGGCCATTTCTGCAGCAAGGTGGCTGTGCCAAGTAACTGTGGGACAGGACCCTCCATCCCTGATTGTTATTTCCTTTGGACAGTGCCCCAGGGAAGTTAAGCGCAAAAAGGTCCTTACTCTTCAAAGTTTTATGACTGCCACTGTCCTCTCAGGTGGGATGTGTTTAGTTGTACCACTGCATGTGTGCACAGGTGGGAGCTTGTGAGTCTGCAATCAGCAGCAGTCCAGAGATGGGAACCACAGGGTGATGAAGAAAGAAAGAGCCTCTTATTGGAAGCACTTAACTACACTGGACCCAAGCATGGCTTAGGGAGAAGAACGTGAAGTTTCCAAATTAAGTGTTTCTCTGTCTCTTATGTTCCTGGCCCATGAGATCCCATCATGTCTTGGCACAAATACATAGGAATTATATTTAAGTGTCCAAATAAACCAGTTTTCAGGGGTAGGGAATCTTCTGCTTGAGCAATCCCTTCCAAACACTTTAAAGGGTACTGTTAATCCTTTCAGGAAACATTGTATTCTAAAGACACTGACCCCCATCTTTCTAAATTCTTTGTTTTATCTGTCTGTCAGTTTTGTACAAAAGTTGAAAGAATACACCTGGAAAGAAATACACAACTAAAGAATTGTTAAATTGAAAACAATTATTTTCTCTCTCAAAAATACGTACCACATACATAAAGATCACTGGAAATTATTTTGAGATTTCATAATCACTGCCCCCCTTCAGACTTGTGGAATAAATCTGCAGTTAAGGGGGAAGTTGCAGCTTAATTGCTGCAAAGCGATGATCAGCCGTCCCAACTAGAAAGCAGCTCCATAGCTTCCTTTTTGGAAGCTGCAAGAGTTGAGTTGGGGCACAGGGTCACGTGGGATGAGGCAGCCAATAGGATTTGAGCTGCCCTCCCTGCTCTCATTGTTTTGTCTTGCCATCCTGCCCTGACTGGCAGGAAGATTCAAATTTAGTTTATACTGCATAGCAAGTATTCCTCATCGTGCACTTTGGTAAATTCGCAGTAGAGATGGGATAATGCGTCGGCACTACAATCTATCGATCATGGTGTGTGAAACCCACAGAACGACTGTGTATTCCGCAGCGCAGTATTAATGATTCTGGATGCACCCACAGTATTCCAAAACACCTTATCAACTGGGCATTGGGAGATTCATATAATCACAGTATTAGGCTGCGTTCAGATGCAGAGTGTGGCCCTCATGTTTCAAAACCTTCTCTAATCCTCCTTTTCTAGCAATGGAACATTTAGGGCAGGGGGAGGGCAGGCTGATGTGTGAACAATCCCATCTCAGAGTCTCCTCTGAGGTGTCTCAAGCTGCCTCAGAGACACTTTTTTTTTCTTTGTCTGATCACAACCTAAATCTTCACATTTTTTTCTTTTTTCATGTTTATGAAGAGAGGCGATCGAACTCTGGAGCAAAAGCATCCGCTTCATGTTACTTTAAACAAAGGGATATAACGTAGATAAGTAAACAAACGAGACATAAAATTCACGGCCACTCAGCTTAAAAATAACTAAAGAAAACATTGAGCAACAGGCAAAATTAGGGCTGAGACAAAATGACTGCCCTCTTCGTGAATTAGCATCATGATAATGCAATATGGCTAGGGGTGTGGACAAATGCAATTTTCAAATTCGATTTGTAACAAATTGGATATTCAAGAATCCGGATGCATCCGAATAATTAAAAAATGAATCCCATTTTTATCCTGTGCGGATGTGTACAGTATGGGTACGTAACCATATAGATATGAATGTCTGAATTATTCATTCAAATAAGTCAAAATACTTGTATTTGTTCAATTCTGGAAATCCGAAAGTCTGGACATTTGATATGTATACAAATGTCCATACTCATCCAAATTCGTCCAAATAACAAATATTTCAAATATTTGTGCACATTCCTAAATATGGTCAATGAGATTACCGTCTGTGATAAACAGAGTCTGAGCAAAAAGAAAAAAGAAAAAGAAAGATGAAGAACAGGGGTCCATAGTAGCTAGCAGCATGTTGCTCCTTATGTTGTTTCTGACTGACTGCATTAGTATCCCACTCTTCACCCGGAAATCTCAAGGCAGGTCATAACACATGACTGACAAAACAATTACTAAAACCTATTTTAAAATACAACTCATCCAGCCTACTACAGAAGATGGTAACGTCTACCTGTGAAGAGAGTCTCTAGCTCAAAAAATCCGCCATTTTTAACATCACCTATCTGCTCAAGAGCAGGTGGTCCAAGTGAGTGATGGCTCACATAAGGAGAAGTGAAGCAGTGATTAAGGATGCCACCAAACAAGACAGCAACTCTTTTTGCCACTCTGAATAGCAATGTCTGTAGCGGCTGTCTCATTCCTCCCTCTGCGAACCACCATGCACCTAATGTTAGAAAGGTAGTGATTTTTCTGGGCTTTTTCTGCACCTACCAGCTGGAGCAGTTCTATCTCCTCACTTGCCAGGTGCATCTCATTGCTCCACTATCATAGCTGCCCTGGAGTCTGCAGTCTACCCAGAAGCAGCTGGATTGTTCCTGGGTGGGTGGCCTTGCACTCATTTCCAGAAGTGGCACAGCAGGTGGGCGTGGCTGCATGACTGCCGCTGCACAGTTGCACACAGCTGCTGGGTCATCCTGGCAAAACCTGACCTCTCAACAGATGTTGCTTTGGATATTGCCTTGGCAATCAGGCTGTTCACACTACAAGCACTGCTGTAGTGCGGGGTTTATTTAATGTGTGTAGTGTGAATGGCCATCACTGCACTGGATCCTTATTGGCTTTGTATGGTATTGTTATACGATACTAGGCTGGCAGATGCAAACGGGCTCTGGGAGTACATTTACCTTAGGTGGAGACCATTTGGCAGGTGAGTCTGTTATCACACCACTATCACTGTGTCTACCCCCACATGGTGTAAATCTACACTGAAGTTTTCACTTCTAAGAGGCACAAGGGCTGGTCAAAACCCAATGTCCATACACATATTTGTGTTATATGTGGCAACCAGCCCCTTTTCTGCATGGCATGAATAATCTTGAGCCACACTGGGTCAAAATATGTGACCCAGCACATGCTGCATTGGGCTACCAAGGGCCACCTGCCTGGCAGGGGTTGTTTTGTCCAGGTGCCTGATGAAACGGTGCAGAGAGCCTTGGTCATGTACAGATGACCTACCTGCTTGTTTGCCATCTGTATGTTAGCAACTGGTCCAGTATAGTCCAGTATGCCAGCCTGGGATGCTGTATGGACTGCTGACTAATGGTTACGGTGCTATTGCATGCTACTGCCCACTCCAGCACCTCATCCAAGGTCTCCTGGAAGCTGACTGCACAGTGCAGACAAGGGTTCCATTGTACCCATCTCCTGAACCTGTGCGGACTTTAGCTGCCATGATGCCATCCTCTCTTGACAGTCCCCTGGCTGTTTAATTTATGTATCAGCTATATTTCACTAGTGCCTTTTAACCTGTTCCATAACTTGTAAGCTGCCCTGTGCGCTCTGATGCAATAAGGTGGGAGACAACTATAAACACAGTGGTACTGGAGACATGACAAGGAGTACACCTAGATACTCAACATCTTAGGAAAGAAAGAGCACCATGTGGATAACTACCATACTGCATTGATACATTGCTGAAAAGTTCCTGTGTGTCTTTCCCATCTCCTCACTTTTGCCCTGGTCCTTTGCACCTTTCTGCAGTTTTCTTGGCAGTGGTACAGCAGTTGCTTGCCGTTGCCTACTTCCAAGGAGAGACAGGGGTTGAACCAGCAACCCTCTGCTTTTAGGGCACTTTGCTCTATCGCTGTGCTACAGTGACACCTCTATGCAGTCTACAATACCTCTATGCAGTCTTCTTGGCAGAGATACAGCAGTGGTTTGCCATTGCCTACTTCCAAGGAGAGGCAGGGGTTGAACCAGCAAGCCTCCACTTTCTGGGCAGTTTGCTCTATCACTTTGCTACAGCTGCTCAGAGGTCTCCATGATACCTCTATGCAGTCTTCTTGGCAGGGATACAGCAGTGGTTTGCCATTGCCTAATTCCAAGGGGAGTCGGGATCAAATGAGCAACTCTCTCCTTTCCAGGCAGCTTGTACTATCCCTGAGTTACAGAAACTCCCAAAGGAAACCCTTCCCTCCCCCAAAGCTATTTCATTCTCATCTGTCCTCTACACAGCCACTGCTGAAATGGCTCAGGCATCCATCACCAGACTCATTAATAATCTCTTTTATTACAAAATTATTTCAAGGATTTATGCAACGTAATAATATTTGTCCATTATCACCTAGTAAAACAGCTCTTCAACGGGACTCAGAACATGGTTATCTCAGCACAATTAAAATTATACCTTCTGACCTCAACGGAAGAACAGCCACTGTTGGGAAATCCCACGAAACGTTTTATATTACAAACCAATTAAAAGATTTCATTTTCTGTATAGCCAGTCCATAGGTACTGCTACCACCATCAGCAGGGACTCTGAACAGAAACGAATTAAAATAGCAACAGTGGGAATTACAGAACAAAATCTAAGACCATAAAAACAGTGATAATATTAAGCAGGAACGTAACACAAAACTAAAGGTATATTTGTGGTTCATTTGTGACCTTCAATCAAACGAGGCCTCTTTGCCTCAAGGTCACTAGCAAGATGAGGCTTTTTCTGTTCTGAAGGAGGAGACATTCTGGATATCTAAGATCTACCAATTTGGATTCTGTGGAGGCAAGGGCCAGATCTGCGTTATCTATACAGACGGTGCCAGTCCATATCTAACCTACACACACCTGGCAAGGCTCATGCAGAATACATAAGAACATAAGAGAGGCCCTGTTGGATCAGGCCACAGCTCATCCAGTCCAGCGTCCCGTCCCACACAGTGGCCCACCAACTGCCCACAGGCCTCTCAAGCAGAGACAAGGACAAACCTTCTCCTGCTCTTGAGTCCCAGCAAATGGCCTTAGAAGCATCCTGCTTCCCCACCAGCCTGAAAGATGTACCTGGGCATTCATTCTAGTAGCCACTGATACATCTGTCATCCATAAATTTGTCTAACCCTACCTTAAAGTCATCTAGACTGGTAGCTGTTACTGCCTCTTCCAGCAGCAAATTCCATAAACCGATCACCCTTTGGGTGAAGAAATACTTCCCCTTGTCGGATCCGACTCTCCTATCCATCAGCTTCACAGAGTGCAAGCTCTGCAGTCGCCCTAGCACCAATGATAGTTGCTAGCCATGGACATTTGTGAGGGATGGTTTTCAGCAGCACACTATAGCAAGTCACGCCAAAATCACTTCCAGGTTTTCTGGATCACAGAGATGTGCCCTCTGCATTCCTCCTATATCCAGACTGAGGCCCTGAGGGCCTCTTGCTATGGGTCTACCTCTGTCCAGTGCAGACCAATCCGACCTTGGGGTGGGGTGTGGGGTCCGTGATCTGGAATAATGTGAGGAAGAGGAAGGTCCAGATCCAGACCAGAGGCCCTCTAACCTGGATCTACAGCCCCATGCATAAAGAGCCTAAATTAAAGCCAAGGAAAAGGAACAATCTGGAATCCTACTGGGGTGCCATAGGTCATAGAGACAGTTGTTGTTTCTTATCAATTTTTGTATCTTATGTCTTTTCCTATGTCTGTAAGCAAGTTTGGTCTAGTAGTTAAGGAGCCGGACTCTTATCTGGGAATACCTGGTTTGATTCCACCCTCCCCCACGAAGCCAGCTGGATGTCCTTGGGCTAGTCATAGCTCTCTTCTGAGCTCTCACAGCCCCACCTATTTCATGGGGTGTTCTGTTGTGGGGAGAAGAATAGAAGTTTTGTCAGCCACTTTGAGTCCCCTTAAATGGGTGAGAAAAGCGGAGTAGAAGAGCCAACTTTTCTTCTTCTTCTTCTTCTGTGACCATATGCCATGTTTTTCATCAAAATATCGTTAAAGAAACCCTAACTGTTCCAGAACAGCGGGTCAGGGAGAAGGGGCTTTCTGTCTTGATCTTCCATTTCCCTTGCCAGGCTAATCTGCTGTGTAACTGGGTTTCAGAGCATCCTTGCTATTGGACAATAGGGACAGAATAGGTGGTTGAAGTGATCTCAGATGTGGTACTGAAAGTCCCTGCAACAGTTGAGGGATATTAGCATCCATTCAAAGACTACCTTCAGCAGCCCAGGATTTAGGTTTTGCCACAAAGCTGACTGGTCATGATCCAATAATAAGCATATAGTCATGGATGGATCATTTGCTAGTATGATTTGGACTTGCAGTGGTAGCTCCACTATCCAGGTCTGGGATACTTATTGAGATGGCCCACCACAGAGACTCATGGAATCTTGAGTGATTCCCAAATGCTCTAAGGGGTTTCTCAGTTGACATGGATGGAGCTGCTACCAAGGCTCTGGTCTCTTGACACGATTACACATGCTACCTGTGAACCTCATAAAGCACCATGGTATTCCATGGAGCTACAGACAATGAAACAGGAAGGTTGATTGCTAAAGTACAGGTGGTATAAATCCTGCTATAAGTGAGAAAAATAAGTTAAGAGTGTTTCATCATGCCTACCATGCAGTGATGAAAATGACTTATTTCTCCACTCCCACTGCATTCTTGAATAGCCACCCAGCAGAGCTTTTTCAAGGGGTGTAAGGCTCCATAAGATCAAGCCCAAAGAAGCACAGGCAGTGACCGTGTAACATCTGCAACAAATTTGCAAGGAACTTTGAGAGCAAAGTTGCTCAGATTCATAGGAAACTGGATGACACAGTTGGGAGTAATCCAGAGAACCATCTGGCCCAGTTACTTTGGATCAGCTTCAATTTCTGAGGTCTGATGATGTGGACAAGCTGTCTACTGGGGTCCAGCCAACAGTACGTCCTCTAGATCCTTGACCTTCTTGGCTGATAAAATCGAGCTGGCATAGTATGACTAAGTGGGTTCAGGGAGTATTAAATGCTTCTTTGAGAGATGCGGTGGTCCTGCTGGCTCTTAAAGAAGTAATGGTACACCCCCCTCCTCAAAAGGTCCTCCATGCATCTAGAAGTCTATTGTCCAATGGTGAACAGAGACTTTTTGAGCAAGATATTGGAAAGGGTTGTGGTTGTTCAGCTGCAGGTGTTCTTGGAAGAAGGTAATTATCAATACCCATTTCAATCTGGATCAGGTCTGGTGACAATGATTAATCCCCCTGGTCCTCCTGGTGATCTTCTCTGGGAAGACTAATCCTGGGAAACTCTGTAGTGCAGGGTTTCCCAAACTGTGGGTTGGGACCCATCTCTAGGAAATTTAACCGTATTTGAAATAACTTTTTTGATATAATTATTTAATTAAGTAATAAAAAATTGTATTAAAACTTTGTTTGTTATTTGAAAAGTCCTTTATTCATATTGGTAACGGTTAAATTTCCTAGAGGTGGGTCCCGAGTTGGTAAACCTATATTAGATGGGTCGTAGCCCAGACAACTTTGGGAACCACTGCTGTAGTGGTTTTAGATATCACTGACCATCTCATCTGTAGCCGTTTTGGGACTGTTATGCTGTGTTCTCAGAAGAAGAAACCTGGAACACAGCTTAACGGCCCCAAAACTGCTACAAATGAGATGGAATCTGGCCATGAAAGCCTACATACGCCCATCATTGACCATGATAGTCTTCAGGAAAGATCATGGAATTTGGAGGTAAGAGACACTGCACTGTGATGGTGGTTCTGCTCCTATATTCAAGGCTGTTGTCAGAGAATGGTCATGAGAGACTCTTACTCAATACTTTTGGAACTTACCTGCAAGGCTCCTCAAGGGTCCCATGCTCTTTAATATCTATATGAAGCCACTGGGAGATACCATCAAGAAATTTGGAGTGAGGTATCATCAATATACAGATGACACCCACCTTTTTCTCTCTGTGCCATTTGATTCAGGATTGGTGGCCAAAGTGCTTTCACTGAGGACAACTGCCTCCAGGTTTGATGCTTCTAAAACATTTAGGATGCTTCTAAAAAAACATTTGCAGAGAATTGAGAGTAGGCAAAGGTTTTGTCTTCTACTTCGGAACACTCAGAAGCAACTGGGAAGCGACTTTTTGTGAGACAAGATGCTGGACCAGGTGGGTTGTGGTCTGACAGATGCTTGGAGGCAGTGATGGGCTGAATGGGAGGCAATACACTGAAGTTGAATCCAGACAAGTGGAGGTGTCAGAGGATCTTGGTTCCATGAAGAAGGGAGGTATCCTGTTTTTGATGGGGCTGTATTGCCCTGGAAGGGGTAGGTGTGAAATCCGGGACTGTTCTTAGACTCTATGTTAGCATTTAAAGAACTGGCAGAGATTGTAGCCAATAGTGCCTACTTCTAAATATGGCTACCAGCTATGGCTCTTTCTGGACAGAGACAGTATGGTCACAGTGATCCGAGCTCTGGTAGCTTTCAGATTTGGCTACTGTAATGAGCTGTGTGGCACTAATCTTGAAGATGGTTCAGAAGATGCAGCTGGTATAGTATGTAGCACCAGGACCGCTAGCTAATACTGCTGCTGGACCACATCATGCCAGTCATAAAAGAGCTACATGGCCGCCAATTTGCTACTAATCACAATTCAAGGTCTCAACTTTGACCTACAAAGCCCTGGATGATTTGGGCCACAAATACTTAAACAGACGCCTTCTCCCATATCAACCTGTCCATGCCTCAGCGTCTGTAGATGAGGCCCTCCTGGTTGTACCATCACCTTCAGCAGCTAAATGGGTAGGTAATCAAGATAGGGCTTTCTCAGCATGCGGATGGCAAGCCCTTATTCTGGGATATAATCCGGAATATGGCCCAGTGCTGAAAGGGTGTATGATTCCAACGTCCTGCAGCTGTAACACTGAAGCAATTCTTTCCCCAACCAAGCAGAGTGGGAAAAGCAAGAACCAATTTCAGAGACTAGATGCTGGCCATGGTGCTGGTGACGGTGTCAATATGTCTCAATTCTTTTTTAAAAAGACACACACAGACTAAGGATGTGCACAAGTATCTGTAACATTCGTTATTCGGATGAATTCGGACATTCGTATAGGAATCGAAGGTTACAACATTTGTACATTGACATTTGTACTAATACGACTGTTTTGGAACATTTACATGAAGCTCCGGAACATTCGTGAAATGGGGAGGTGGGAAAGCGGCTGCGTCAGCCACATCTGCACCAGATCCAGAGTGAAAAGAAGGAAGAAACTGCAGGAGCTGGCACCTGTTCTTGATCTCGAAGAGCCCTATATGCCTTGTATTTAGCAGTTGACTGATTCTCTCTAGTTCACTTCTAAATGTCTGTCATACTGTGTGTTTTCTCTCTTAGTGTGGTATACTATTCTTGTTTCTTCTGAGGAAGCCTACAGTGAGTAGGTGAAACACGTGTAAAGACTGGGACTTTTAGGACAGGCTTTTTGTGCGTTATTTTAGTTTCCCCCTCTTCATAGTTTTTAAGTATTTTTAGCATGACTGTTTTACTCGGAAACTACTCTAACCGTCGTACTGTACCCAGGTATGAAAGCCTTAATTTACGAATTCAACATGGTTTGAGAACAGATGAAAAGTGGATTCAGGTCAGATTTGACACTTTCGGAGCAGATATGCTACAGGATATGTATTGGATACCTATTGAATACATATGGATATGTATCAGATACTTGTACAAATACATATCGGATACTGGTACAAATACGTATTGGATATTTGTACAAATTCATAAAAAATATATTCATATTGAATATAATCCTACCACATTCGAAGGGCATCTATTCGAATGAACACAAGTTTTCTTACATTTGATCTGATACAAACTGAATGCAAAAAACCGCATTTGCGCCCATCTGTAACACAAACACGACTCTGTACTCATATTGCTCTGCAGAGATGAAGAACAAAACCTAACTGCATCAGCGTATCAGTGGCGTGAATTCTAAACTTAATTCACTAAAGTGAGAAAATCAATTTCCTTGTGAAGAAAATCAAAAGCAAACACTGTAATGGCATTTATAAAGCTCCAGAATTAGGGGAATGCTAAAGAGAAGGCCTTAGGCACAAAGTTTTTCTCTCTCTCTCTTTCTCTCCAGCTGCCCAGAGGTGAATTAACATGATTCTTTCTTGTACCATCAGGTCCTCAAGCTACATCTGGCAATTCGCAAGAACAGTTGTTGCTACCTTGAACTTCATTGCACCTGAATCCTGATGTCTCTGTTGTACAACATATGGTTTGTTTTAATTACTTTGTTCATCCAGAGACTGGATTTCACAAAGGCTAAAGCTTCAGCTAAGCAACAGGGGGAGTTGAGCTCAGTCAGCAGTTGGAAACAACATAGGCAGCTTTTGCATGGCGGAAGCAGCAGCAAGGTAAGCGAAGATCACTTCTGGATGCCTGGAACTGATCCTGGGGATGGAACATCGAAGCTGGCGGACTTCCTTTCCCCAGGTTGATGTTTCCACACAGGACTTTCTACAGAGCATAGGAAATAGCCATGTGCTCTGAAAAACTGGGAACACTGAAAACAACTAAGCCATAGTCACACCTTAAAGGAATATAAAATATAGTGGTTTCCATAGAGGCAATTGTTTTGAAAGATTTTAAAGGGAGAAAAAGAGCCCAGGTGTAGAACAACGGAAAATGGAATTTGAAATTCAAATGGAATTTGAAATTCAATTGCGCCTACATGATGAAAAACATATTGCTAAAATGTACAAACTGTTACTGAAATTTGAAATGGAAGAAGAGCAAGGCAAAGATTGCCTGATAAAATGAGCTCAGAACTTTGATTACAATATAGAGATGAGTAAATGGGAAAGTATGAGGCCAAAGGAACTGAAATGTACATTTATCATACACTTTTGAATAATTTTTCTTTACGAAATGATGTACCATTGATAAATGGCACTGGAGAATACCTAGCTATGATACAAACCAGTGGCGCCAGACCATCAAGGCCCTCTGGCTTGGGCGTAAACAAGGCATGGTTTGGAACAGTGCCATCTCCATGGCAATGCTGGTGCAGATGAAACCATCTCCTGCACTGGTTTCAGGGCCAACCTCCAAGTGCTTTGACAACTAGGAACAATGGTTCCTAGCACTGGAGCTCCTGGGGAAGCCATTTCAAGGGACAGCTTTGGTGCTCCACTGCAAGGGGTCCCTTAGCAGACCAGAAAACACAGGTGTGACTTCTACAATCTCCATTATCCAGACAGGGCTGAGCTGCTACACCAGTAGTCTTTGATATCGAGGACTACCAGTAATCCAGATCAGGGCCTCCTGATCTGGATAACACTGATTCCAGTGTGGAAAGAGCATACCAGCAGTGGGCAGGGACTCTTATATCCTGCACTAAACATGAGGGAGGAAGGCCCTTAGCGCACGCTTGCTGGTGTGGAGCCAGGAAGTGCAGAAAGACCCTAATTTTATCCTTTTCCATCATGATGGATTTTATGTACAGTGTAGTATAGAGATGCGCACAGATATTCATAACATTAGTTATTAGTATGAATTCACATAATTTGGACATTTGTACACAAATCAAATATTACAATATTCATACATTAACATTCATATGAATACAAATGTTTCAGAACATTCATACGAATAGATCGTACATTCGTTAAACTGGGAATACGTATTGGATATGTATCGATACATATGCATTGGTATAGCATATGTATCCAATATGTATTCATTGGTACAGGATCTGTTTGCGTTAGTATCGGATATTCATACAAAGACATTTGTATCAAATATAATCCTACTACATTCAAAGGGGACATATCTGTATGAATACAAAATTCATTACAAATCAAATGCCAAAAAAAATCATTTCTGCACATCCCTAGTACAGGGTATATTTCTTTTTTCTTTTCCTCTTTTTCCTTAATATTTGTAATTAGGATTTTTCTTTTTCCTTTTTTTTAAAGTTTTACTGAGTTTTATCTGAATTGTTCATCACCACAATACTTTGAAGTGTCATATAAACAAATAGAGGAAATCTCTGCCCAGTTGTGTGGCATTTACTCTACACATTTTGTTTCAGAGAAGATGATAGGGTGGTGGTAGAGGTGATGGCTGGCATTGCATGAGACAGAATCTGCAAAGCTCCAAGAAGGCACCAGGTGCCCAGGCTGGAGAAAGACGGGCAGGACACCTCTGAAGACTATCTGCAGGGAGTTGAGAGCAGATGAAGATAGTGCCTTCAACTTCTCCTCGAAACACTCAGAAGCAATTGGTGGGCTGCTGTGTGAGATGGGATGCTGGACTAGGTGGGATGCAGCCTGATACAGCCGGCCTCCTCTTATGTTCTTATGTCCACTGGAGATCGAAGGCAAAGCTCCAGTCGATGCCTAGTGCTCTCTTATAACCCAACAAGCTCCATTTTGTGAATCACAACTGGACATAGGTAAAGCTAAGCATCAGCAGTCAGTGTCTACCAAGTCATGATTAAACCAGCAAGCATGGATTGTCCCCATCTCAACACTCCCTGAATGCTCAATGAAGACAAGGGTTTATGCCCTTGTGCCCTCACTATAAATGCTTATAAGCTGCCTGCCAACTGAGGGCTTTGAAGTACAGGATGACCATTCTATTTCTGGCCCCAGTCTGATTACTCCCTGACATATGTAACATTATCCAGGCAACTAATGTTGGAAAAATTGGGAAGCAAACCCTTATCTTCAGACAACTACGCAACTTCTGGAAAATTTGCTTCAAAACACCCCAGCTGAACAATTCTAAAATTACCCTGTACTGCTACCTAAACGGTGCCTGAGACCAGAATACGCATAAAAATGATATATTCTGGCATGAGAATAGTTTGCTTGAACTATTACATTGTCAGTTTGCTTAGAAATCAAAACTGCTTGCCCAGATTTACTTCCGCTTCCCATAATAAGAATAAAATCATAAGCAGGTGCAAGAAACACCAGGGCTGAAGGTGATGGGACACCAAAGACCAGCTGCTGGGGGATCATGAATCATGTTGTTGCATCCGTGGCTTGCTCGTGAATCCCCTTCTAGGTGGACAGTTTGAGAATTGGCTATGGGACTAGATGAATTATTAAGTTTGCCCTAACCAGACATGCAACTTTTTGTATGTCAAATGTGCAGTTTTCACACTCAAAAGCATTTTTGCATTTTCCTTCCCGTTCCAGGGAGGCAAAGTTCTAGAATGTTCTGAGCATAGGGAATTATGGACACCCAAAGTATTTGAAACTCAGCCACCAATTTACCAGGCGCTGGCTAAGTGTGAATCACCGCCATTGTGGTGGCAATTGCTTTGCCAGGTCAACCAAGGCAACACAAAGTGCAATTGTGCCTGCGCTGTCGGTCATGGCTCTGCCACTAGTACAGGTGCTGAGCAGTTTTAGCTGCCCCACACCTATATGCATAGAGAGAATTCCGCCATAGACAGAGCTGGTTCTATTTACAAGCGGCTCAGCATGGCATAAATGCACCATGTGGGAGTTTCCCCCAACTTTACCCTTAGGATAAGTGCAAAATGGCTCCTAGGGAGACACTGCCAATTTCTGCTCATACAAGCGGCCAGTCTGCCATAGGAAAGCTTCATTCTTTGGGGTACTGATGCTACAGCTGCAGGCTTACTGAGCTTGGTCTGACATTTCAAGAAATCTGGTTTTAAAGGTTATATAACCTCTAGAATGTGATGCTTCTTGGTGCCTGGCAAACAGAACTATGAGTTGTTCCGGCAACCATCTCATAGGCTGTGTTCACACTAAAGTTTCAATTCATCTTCAGTCCACTTTGAGACTGAGAAAATATATGTGCTTTTTTCATTTTTCTTGCCCAGGTGCAGAACCTTGCATTTTTCTTTGTTAAATACCATTTTATTAGTTGCAGCCCATTGTTCGAGTTTCTCTAAATCTTTTTGAATCCTCTCTTTCTCTTCTCTGGTGTTTGCAATCCCCCCCTAGCTTTGTGTCATCAGCAAATTTGATCAGTTTCCCTTCAACTCCCTCGTCCAGATCGTTTATAAAAACATTAAACATAACTGGGCCCAGGACAGAACCTTTGCTGATGTGTTCTTCTGCTCTGAAAGTGGATTAAAAATTAGGTGTGAACGCAGCCATACTGAGTCTAACTGTATCTACTTGATGTTAGGATCCAGGGATTTCCTCTAGAGAATTGAACACACTTTTTTTTTTTACACTCCTCTAAGTTCAGGGTGTTTATTAAATCTATTAAATGGAAATAGTGGGAATCACTTATGCTCGCTTAAAGGTATTTAAATCCAGCTTTAGGCGCTATAAAACCTGAACTGTATTACTTTACGTGACCTTTGTGTTGTTGTATATCTCCCATAGGCAAAATTTACATTCATATAAACTGCTATTAAGCATGAACATACGGTGGTTGAAGGCATCCTGAATTTTCCCCCACTTTCCTGATGTAAGCATGCTGCAGATGCACAACGGCCTTTCCATGTCTAGGCAAGCCTCCATTATTTCAACTAAGCAATAAGGATATTCATCCCAGATACTGCATCAACCAAGGAATAGCTTAATCATACACAGTAACTGAATGAGTAGCAGGGCCTGTTCACACTCATCTTGCCAGAGCAAACCTGGATGCTCCATAGGAAGTTCATCTGCATTCTCTGTCACAAATGCCAACCAGGATGCTCTTCCAGCAGACCTGATCTTCCATAGATATGGATTAGGGATGTGCATGGATTTTTTTTGGCATTGGATTTGAATGTTTGAAAATCCATATGCGTACAAATAGATCGCATTGAAATGTGATAAAATTCTATCCGATACAAACGAATACGTATCTGATACGAATGAATACATATCTGATACAAATAGATACGTATCTGATATGAACAAATATGTATCTGACACGGAATAGATACATATATATGAATAAATATGCATCCAATACATTTCCCCAGCTTCACAAATGTCCAAACTATTTGTACGAATGTCCGGAAACATTCATATTCATTCCAAAGTGAGCGTACGAATACTGTAATATTCAATTTGAGTTTGAATGTCTGAATTTGGCCAAATTTCAAATGTTACGAATATTTGTGCACATCCCTAATATGGACAGGTAAAAACCTGTCCACACCTTTACTGGGAACAGTTCAAGAGCTCCCAGTTGCAGCGTTCATACTCTTTTTTCAGAGGCAGCATGGCAAAGTGCAGCTGTGGGTGCGCAATCGAATGCTGCAGCGGGATTGCCATGGAAACAGCCAGGGGCATGGCAGATGCTGCCACTGCCATTGCTGTGGCAATCCTAACAGGCCAGGCCAGGCAATCCACACTGCATGCACTGGCGGTACAGTTGTGGACTGCATCAGTGCTTGCTGGGCAAATGCAGCCCTCCACGCACAATCTCTTTTCAGTGAAAAAGTACAGTTATACCTTTCCACGCAGTTAAGTGCAAACAGGTCTAAAGATCATATCTGGTATAATCAGTACACACTGAAAACATGAATGCAGAGGAAACTTAAGCCCTCACAATCTAAGGCTGTATCCAAATGGGAAGTATGGGGAGAAGCACAGCACAAGTTATCAACAAGTTGGACAACTTGTCCAAGGCTTTATTTCACCCCTCTACACTCTGAGGCAGAGGTGTCAAACTCAATTTTGCCAAGGGCTGGATTAAAAAAAAAACCTGTCAGGGCCAGGGGGCGTGACCGGGGGCGTGACCAGGGCACAGAGGAGGGGCTGGGGGCATGGCCGGGGCATGGCTAGGGCTCCAAGGAGGGGCTGGCAGTCCATGGTGGCGCCCGCGCACTCGGGCACTGGAGGGTCCCGCCGTGCGCTCGCTCGCCCTCGCCTCGCCTCCTTCGCGCCCAAGGAGGACGGCGGCGGCGGCGGCGGGCAGCGGCGGGCCGTATTCATACAGCCCGCGGGCCGCATCCGGCCCGCGGGCCGTATCTTTAACATCCCTGCTCTAAGGAATACTTTTTCAGGGAGGACACGCTGACAAGGTACCAGGAGAAGGCCTAGAGGTTGGGTCATGCAGCCAGTCTTCCATGTCCTCATTCATTATTGGGCTGAGAGTCCAGGGATACCACTAGGCCTCTACTGAAGTGGTTTAACCTGTTCTGACAGGTCACCCTGGTGACTACTGTGGCCAGAATTCGGTGCAACTGGAATGCTGGCATTTGACTACCCACCTCAGTTGACCTCTGTCAGCTGAAGACTGTCATCTTTGGCCAAGTGGTGCTCAGTTTTTGTTTTCTTACTTGTTGGTACAAAACATGTCACAGTTCAATATAAAACCAAGGACATACAGGTTGACAATGCTACAAAAAGAATATCAAATACAACTTTAAGAGAGTGGGTTGTACAAAAGAATACAATCAGTACACACCTCTTTGCCCTGGCCTTTGGTTAAATGGGGGCCCACTTTGCCCTTCCCACTTGCAGGTGCTATTGTTTTGATACATACTGTTATTGTTTTAATAATGTTTGATTTTAAATGTTGTTACCCACCCAGCCAGCAAGCAAGCAAGTAAACAAACAAACAAATATTGTATGAAAGCAGTAGGTGAAAAAAATCTATATGTAGGAGTCTAGAAATGACTAATTTTAAAAAATAATTTGTTGTGATAGCAGCATGAAATAAGACCTAATGTGTAGCCACAGTTGAAAGGAACTAGGTCTACTCTTGTGCCAGAAGTTCATTCCTTGCTCACCTTTTAACAGTAAATTTTATTCAGCAGGTTCCTAGTTCCTTCACCTCCAATTTCCTCACAACCTTGTGAACAGGTAACTGGTAAGGAAACAGTGGGAAATGCGGAACTGGGAACCAGTTGAATAAAAGGATGTGGATGGGGCATCAGTTCAAGAGCAGACCTTGTTTGTTCCATCCACATATGATTGTTTAGATGGAACACTGATTCATATAACTTATTGTTCTGTGCCAACTACAGCGGTTGTAGCTCAGTAGGGAAAAAAAACTGTACAGAAAACAGAATTTCAGAGATTCAGTCTGGGATTTCTCCAAGAAAGCCATTACAGAATCATATCTGCATTTTTTCCACAATAACTACAAAAATGTCACTGTGCAGAATGTCAAGGATGAACAAAGCTTCTGTTCCTTTTTAAAAATGATTTTAATAATAATAATAATAATGGGGTTTCACCATTAAATGCTGGCAGAAGTTGTCTTGGAAAGACAAAAAGAGAATCTCATTTCATAATAAATAAAATATACTCGTTGAAAACACCAGAACAACATTCAGCACAGGCACTCTTATGTGTATTTGGATCTCTTCATCTGGAGATTTATGTATGTTTGCAATGTGTCACATTATTTTCATTGGCCCAATCTTCCACAGATGTCAAGTTGTCAGAATATCTCATGTGCAGACTGAGACATACAAATATCCAAAAAAATGTGTCCATAACCACTGAAGGTATCTATTGCTCTTAGAGTGAAGATTCCATACCAACTCATATTCCGCATCTGATACCAATGAAGGGTAGGAAGGAAATGTGTACTTCAAGTATGTATCTGCATGTGTGCACAGACATTTTGGGGGGAAACAACATAGCCAAGTTCCACACTTCATAAACCCTTTCTCTGTAATAAAAAATGGTGCCGTTCCTAATAACCTGCTGATGAAAATCCTGTCCAGCAATCTCTCCTTTGGTAAGGTCCATTATTACAATACTAGCATATTCTGTGTCTCCAGGCCCTTAAATTTTAAAAGCAAGAGAACAGAGAGAAAATCAAATGCATGCATGTCTCCATGTCCTCTACAGCGCTCAGAGAGGTAAAGGAGAGATCATCTGCAAGAACTGTTTGCAGATTATATAAACATATAAGAGACACAACGAAGGGATGCATTTTTCAAAGAACACGTTACCATGATTATTGGTTCACTGGGAAAGCAAAGTATGGCGTATGCTTTAACTCTGTTTTTATTTATTTTCCATCCAATGATAGAGGTAAGATCTTCACAATGCAAGAATCACATCCATCCATCCACTAGCCCGCCCAATGATCTTGCTGAGCCCTTGAAAAGCTGAGAGAAAATAAGTGCTCTATAGCACTAACTCAGCCTTCTGCTGATCAACCACCTCCACACTGATGAACTCTGCAGTTTAAAACTGAACAGGTTGTCCGAATTGCCACATGCTACCTATCAACACTGCAGCTAAGGGAAAGGAGTTTCCTGGAGGCAGTGTTGATGGCCAAGGGCTACTATGTGGATAATAACCCATGGATGTAACACTAGCTCTTGCTACACCACTCTTACCAGAGACTTGGGTGAACTGCAGTACTGCCCTGTAAGTTTTTATCTTTTAAGAAAGGGTTAAACAAATTGATGGATGACTGATGGTATCAATGGATACCTAGGTATCACCTCCAGGTTGGAGAGACAAGCAGGATGCCTCTAAAGCAGTGGTTCTCAACCTGGGGGTCGGGACCCCTTTGGGGGTCGAACTACCCTTTCAGAGGGGTCGCGACAAGTCTCCCGACGCCCTTCCCTCCCACCTCCCAGCTGCTCCGCCCCTGTGGTTGGGGGTCTCCACAACATGAGGAACTCCATTAAGGGGTCGTGGCATTAGGAAGGTTGAGAACCACTGCTCTAAAGGCCATTTGCTGGGATTCAAAAGCAGGTGATAGTTTTGGCTTAGTCCTCTGCTTGAGATGCCCATGGGCAATTGGTGGGCCACTGTGCGGGACACGATGCTGGACTAGTTGGGCTCCTCTTATGCTCTTATGTTCTTATCCTCACAGTCACCAGACTAAGGCCACGGTCACACCTTCACTTTAACCTTCTTCAGTCCATCTTCAGTCCGACTGCTCACACCTTTTCATTTCCATCTGTTTTAATTTTTGGAATGTCCACTGTCCATTGGAACTGTCCTCAGTGGTTAGTCAGTCAGTCAGTCAGTCAGTCAGACAGACAGACAGACAGACAGACAGACAGACAGACAGACAGACAGTTAGTTAGCTCTTCTCATGCTAAGTAGCATACCGGGCAATGAGATTATTCCAGCAACTCCTACCAGCAGCCAGATTTGCGGCTTCATCCCGAAAGTCCACAAATAAACAAACAGAAATGAAAAGGTGTGAGCAGTCAGATCTAACGATGGGACTGAAGAAGATTTAAAGTGAAAGTGTGACCATGACCTAAGCTGACACAATAATGCCTTTATTAAGTGACCCTGACACATTATTTTGGTTATAAAAGTCTGTGCCAGCACATGAATGGCAGATTCCTATTCCAGGACAGAATCTGAAATAAGGTCAAGTGCATAAAGGGACTAAGCAAACATGGAAACAGGTCTAGCTCAGTATGCAAGCAAACTATCCAGAAAACAGGGGAGTGCAGGTTTGATCTCCCAACTTCTACGTGGACATAGGCAACGGCGATCCACTTTTTATCTTACCACAAAAACTGCACAGCAGTGCCTAGAGAGGCGTCCATGAAGGTGCCCATGTAGCCAACTGGGGGTTGGATTTGAATTAACAGTAGCTAACAACAACAGCAAAAAAAAAAAAAAAAAAAAAAGAGCTGTCCATGGCCACACACCCTAAGTTTCATATTAGCCAAAGTCTGGCAGCAGCCTTGCCTTCGTTGAGTATGTTCTGGCAGGCGAAGCAGCCGTGCCCTTTTGCTGGTGTTGCCTTTGAAAGCCTGATTCTTTCTAAGTGCAGAATTTCTTTGCCAGTACTTCTGTTTTGTTTCTGCAAGACATAAAGGGATGCAACTTCTGCCTCTTCCAAGAGCATCACACTTCTCCCAGTGAATAGCCCACAGGCCCCCTTCAGTCGCTTTTGTTTTGCTAAGGGAAGACAGATGGCAACTTGGGCAACAAAATAATTTTGGTAGGCAAATAAGTGCAAAGTGGGCTCCTTTATAAACAAGGGCTATAAAGGACTCTCATTTTTTACTGCAGTTAATGTGAAGCAATCTTTTCCTAATTACCTTTGTAAACAATAAATGGCAATAATTTAGCAACTCAGTATGTTCCATTAGCTCAAATTGAGGGTTGTTTTTCTCTCTCCCTTTACTATGCATTATTCTCCATCAGAAGAATGTTTTATAGCCTGTCAATTTAAATTCTCTTAATATAGATTTACTGGCTAAAACTACATTATATTAGCATTAAAGCTGAGACGCACTATCCTTCAGCGGCAAAGACGCACCCCACCTCCCCAAATGACTTCAGGCATCAGAAATTCCTCGTGCCAACCACTTTGTTTTGCATGCACAAATGTGATTTATGCATCCATCAAAAAATTACCTTGTCAATATGAGCCACTGGAAAATCACTCTAAAGTACAGTCCACCAGCCCATGTACTAAAGCCCCTGAGTACTTGACAAAGGTCCTGTGAGACAGTTTGGTCTAGTGGTTAAGGAGCCAGACTCTAATCTGGGAGTACTGGGTTTGGTTTCGCACTCCTACATGAAGCCAGCTGGGTGGCCTTGGTTAGCCACAGCTCCCTTTCGAGCTCTCACAGCCCCACCTACCTTTCAGGGTGGTTCTGCTGTGGGGAGAAGAATATAAAGCTTTGTCAGCCACTTTGAGTCCTCTTAAATGGGTGAGAAAAGCGAGGTAGAAAAGCCAACTCTTCTTCTTCTTCTGTGCAGATGGAACCTAAAACATGGGATTAGCCCAGGATTTTGTGGGGATCGCCTCATGCATCTATGGCAATCCTGGCACAGCTTCATGAAAAAGGGATGGAATCCTACATTTAGGATAAATCAACTCCCACCATGGGTTCCCCTGAAATAGCGAAATAGGTTTTACCTGTCTAGGTATGTTCTCTTGTGATCTTCAGCCAGAAATTAGCCAGCATGCATGCATGGCTCACAACAATGGAAGCCACGCATGGACAGGTATCAAGATCATACATTTCCAGTTATTTCATGGCACTGAAATACCCCAATGTATACAGCACCATTAAAGGAGCAAGCATCCAGATAAGTAAGTGCCCCATGTGCCCATGAATCTGCCCACCATGTTGTTTGGCAGGGACAATGAGAGACAGTTGCAGAACGTAAACAAAATCTGCATTTTTCTCTCACCATCTGGAGGCAGCCAAACCTTACTGCAATATGGAAGCACACTGAAAAATTCTCCTTCACATGAGACATTTTCTTGTCACAGCTTTTGTGGCAAGTGAATCACATGGACGGTTTTTATTGACATGACAGCCTCCATGCTGATCAAGTGCTCCAGGAACTGGCAAAGGAGGGCAAGCCAAAGTGGGCAAATATGATTCCCACCATAGCTCTAAACAGCCAGAGTTTTGCTGTTGTGAGGTATCTCCCCTTATAGCAGTGTTGTTTCCACTGGACTCATTTTCAGGGCAGATCAGACATGGTCCCAGAAATTGGACATTTTCAGTCCACCCTGAAACGAGTTTAGAAGGAAATCACATTAGGCCCCTCTGTGCAGCTACTCTGTGTAATCACCTATGTTCAACCATCATTAGAAGAAGAATTGGTTTTTATAGCCCACTGTTCTCACACTTAAGGGGACTCAAAGAGACTGTTCTACTCCCCACAAAAGACACCCTGTAAGCTAGGAAGGGCTGTGAGAGCTCAGAAAGAGTTGTGACTAGCCCAAAGTCACCCACATGGCTTCATGAGTCAGTTTGGTCTAGTGGCTAGGGAGCTGGACTCTTATCTGGGAACACTGGGTTTGATTTCGCCTTCCCCCATGAAGCCTGCTGGGTGACCTTGGGCTAGTCACAGCTCTCTTCTGAGCTCTCACAGCCCCACCTACCTCACAGGGTGTTCTGTTGTGGGGAGAAGAATAGAAAGCTTTGTCAGCTGCCTTGAGTCCCCTTAAATGGGTGAGAAAAGCCGGGTAGAAAATCCAAGGCTGTTTCCGCACAGGGGCTAATAAAACCGGATCTCTGGCACCCGGATTTAGTAAAACCAGTTCCCCGGATCACAGATAGATCCGGTTTGAAGAGATCCGGATCTACCCTGCACCCCTGCCACTGCACACGCGGCGTAGATCCGAATTGGAGGCGGGTGCTGTGCGGACACCCAGCACCCAGCTCCGATTCGGGACGGAGGGCCCTCCCCCCGCCCACCATGACTGGCTCGCCGGAGCCAAGCATAGCGAGCCGGGGGACCTCGCTGCCGCGGCTCACCCTCGCCCCGAAGTGGTGGATCGCTTCTGGGACCAGGGTGAGCTTGCCAAAAGCCCACTCTAGCCCACCCCACTGGGAGCATGGCGAAACTCCTCCTTACCTCGTCGACATGGTCGTCTTTCTGAGGGTTTTCGCCCACGATGCAACGCACCTGCTCAGAATGCTCCTGAGGGCAAGCGCTGCCAGTAGCAGCCCCAGCCGCTCAGGAGCAGCACAGGACGCAGGCGCGCTGCATCCTGGGCGAATACCCTCAGAAAGACGACCACGCCGACGAGGTAAGGAGGGGTTTCGCCGCGCTCCCAGCGGGGTGGGCTAGGGTGGGCTTTTGGCAAGCTTGCCCTGGTCCCAGAAGCGGCGATCCGCCGCCTGTGCCTGTGCATTCCCAGAGGACTCCAGTCCTTGGGTCATCTTGGGAACTCCGTAGCTGTCCATATGAATGCAGCCTGCATTTTATATGTGCACAAAGGTGTTACAAGTGGGACTCAATGTTTTGCCTAAGGACAATTAAATTCAATGTCAGTCAATGACTTAAAGAGTAGTTTCACCTGATGTAGAATCACCATGTTCTACTGAGGCTTGTAGCAACTGCTGAGGCAGAACAGGCAGAACAACCAGGCTCCAAATGGAACCTTCCTGTGATCTGTTCAAATGGTGTTTTCATTCACTGCACAGATCCTGCTAACAATGACCCCCAAGTGTTTAGCCAGCAATGTGCAAACGCTGCCCACTAAAGGCCGTTCCACAGTGTGCCCTCCAAAGCTGGTTCATGGAGTACCATGAACGCTCAACTCACCGACCCTCCAGATGTGGGTAAAATCCCCTGATACAGAGGCAACATCCTGAAACATTGATATTATGGGGAGTCCAGAAACAATGCCAGACTTCCTATAATATTGCTCCCTTATCTCTGCCTGGTGGCTCTATGAATAACCTTGCAAAATACTCAGATGTTAGCAAGCAAAGTGAAGGGTGTAGGTGCATGCTAACATGCAGGTATTTTGCAAAATCAATGATAATGCCAGGAATCAGCGGACAAGGCAAGGGTCCAGTATATTCCCAAGACTGCCTCCTGTGGGAATACAGGAAAGCTCACGCATTCTGTGCAAGACACATCTAGATGGTGCCCAACCAGGGCTTATTATTTGTCTGTGTTCTTCTCAGGAGAAAGTAGAAGAAGTGTTGGCTTTTATGCCCTGCTTTTCTCACCCATTTAAAGGGACTCAACCCAGCAGACAAAGCTTTCTGTTCTTTGCCCCACAACAGAACACCCTGTGAGGAAGGTGGAGCTGAGAGAGCTCAGAAGAGAGCTGTGGCTAGCCCAAGGTCACCCAAATGGCTTTGTGCAGGAGTGCAGAATCAGACCCAGTGATTACGAGATATGAATCTGGCACCCTAACCCCAAAGCCAGACTGTTATCCATGAAAAGGTATAGTACTCCAAACAAGAAATTAAAATTACATTAATAACCTTTGCTGGGGGTGGGGGTGGGGGGCAGGGGACTTCAGAAATGCAAAAGCTGTCCCGATCATGTTCGGGAAAACAAATAAATATACTTAATAAATATATACTAGAAAGTGATGATTGCAAAGTGTTGTATATGCTAATCTGAACAGAGCATCGCAGAGTCTTAGGGCTACAAGGCAAAAGACGCCAAAATCTCAGATGCACCGTGTAAGCACCAAAAGAATCTACTGCCGCAGAGGAACTGTGCACAAGATTGTTTTTTAAGCAGTACTCTGCATTAGCTGATGAAGACAAACATCAAAATGATATTTTTTTAAAAGAAAAAGAAAAAGCCTCCTCAAAACATCAGAGAAACATTATTTTTATTGTACTATTGCAAGTTCTCTCCATCTGTTTCTGTCATTTTATCTCTTCCATCTGCTTCTATTTTGAGGCCTATACAGTAATAACACTTCTGTGCACTGAAACACAAAGTAATTTGCATTGGGCAAGGAGGGAGGAACAGGAGAATTTCTAACCTTCTTACATTATTGGCTTTGCTTGAACTTTCCAGAAACAAAATGAACTGCAGTCCCGCAAGGATTCCAGCATCTATCGTACTTCGGCTGGGTTTCAATTAGCAGTGTGCCTACGCGTGGGCAAGATAAATTGATAAAGCATCTCATTCCTTTGCCACTACAGTCTAAGCGGAGTGTTGTACGCCGTCCACAAATATTAGTTACCATAACGGACTATCACGTAAATCAAATAATGGACTCCCTTCCATAATCGCATCGGCAGCTGCAATGGCATGTTTCAATGGTTATCCACTGGAACTCATTAAGAAAGCATTATGTATGGTAAATTAAAATGCAGGGTCTATGATCTGCAGACAAAAGGATGACAAAGCTTATCATATGTATGGCATGGATTTCTCATTAGCAGAGCTTGAAACAGCATTGTCCTTTTTAGAGCAGGTCACGGCACTTCAGGATATTTCTGTTTTGTAATGAGTCGGCTGGAAGAGACAATGGGGACCTGGTGGCATAGAAGAAGATCCCGCAATGTCTTGAGATCAAAACAAGAATGGAAAAGGTGCCACCTTGACACCATCTGCCTTTAACACAAAAACAGACAATGTTTGTCAGATGAAACTGGTACAGTGTGCACAGATGTGAACCTTTGTTTTGGTATTTCTCAATTTAGAGATATCGTAGCACAATTTCACTCATTTATTTCTCCATCTTTGACCTACAACAGATGGCATTCTCTCTGTAGTTCTGTACAGTGACCTTGTGGATCTAGACCAGTGGTTCTCAACCTTCCTAATGCTGCAGCCCCTTAATGCAGTTCCTCATGTTGTGGAGCCCCCCAACCATGGGGGCGGGGCAGCTCAAATGAGAATGGGGCAGGAAAGCAGGAGACTCGTCACGACCCCTCTGAAAGGGTAGATCGATCCCCAAAGGGGTCGCAACCCACAGGTTGAGAACCACTGATCTAGACAGACAAATCCAGAGGAATCCACAGAGCATTTCCCGATTGTAGGAAGAGTGGAAGTGCATACCAAAAAACTCTCTTTGACCTAAACCCGTGGTAAAATTATTCTGGGTTTACTATATGCTATCCCTTGCCACTGAACACACCAAAAAGTGCCAAACTTTTGTTCAGCACTCTGGAACAGATGTCAATATTGTCCCACTTGGGTTTTAAAGACTCATCAGGACATCTTTCTGCAGAGCACAGGCAATGTCATGCCATACTGGCCCAGGGTACATAGCTAGGTCCTTCTCCAAGAGCTATTCACATTTTGGATGACCCATCTCAGCGTTTGAAGTTTCCAGCTGGGGCTTCTTCAGTGGCATACCCAGGAGTGCCACATTTACATAAGAAGATAAGAGGAGCTCTGCTGGATCAGGCCACAGCATCCTGTCCCACATAGCCTCTATGTCCACAGGTTCTCAATTCTAGGAAGGCATGACATCTTATTCAAAATGGACAGAAAGAGCATGATTTGGGGGAGGTGCCTTCTGGACTAACAAACCTTAAATGCTTTGCTAAACACTAGAATCGAGTGGAATACAGTGGTAACCACATTGGAGACCCTTGCAGCAGAGAAATGCAGCAGAAATGTTCTTGTGCAATATCCTTCTCTGCGCTAGTTTTACCACATGCATGCAAGACACTGGGTTTTTTTTTACTATTATTATTTTTATGATGCAGCAGCCTTTGGAAATCCGATGCCATCATCTTCTCTACTGTATGAAGAATGAAATGGTACAATCTGGTCTTGTTGTAATTGTGTTTGCATTTTCATTGCTTTTGGAAAACTGTACAAAAGGGACAATAAAAATTCACCCTTTTTAAAAAAATTCACTCTAAAGATAGAGACTTGTGCAAACAGCAGAAACTGGTTGCACTTTGAGCCCCAGCACATCAATTGCGAAGGGGAAAAATGCTGGTAGCAGCATTTTGACCCACAAAAAATATGATGACACAATGCTTATTACAGTTTTTACTCTGCAATGCTTTTTTTTTTAAAAAAAGTTTCCACAAATCAGGACAAGGGAAAGGACAAGCTATGACTAAAACCACAACCAAGTAAAGGCTACAGCTCAGTGGTACAGATCACATGCTTCATATAGGGTGTTTTTCCACTGCAGCCCTTAGATCCGGATTAAGGGCAGCACCCAATGTGTTTCCACGGGAGGTGTAGCACCCATTAGCAATGGGTGCTAACACCCCTGCTGTGGAAAAAGCTTTGCACCCATGTGGGGAATCCGAATTGACCCCCAAGGGGTCGGTCCGTTACCCCAGGTGTTTCGGGGGGTAGGGGGGGCAGGGGGGCAGTTTTCGAAGCCCCTTCGAATTGACTTTGAAGTCATTTCGAAGTCTGTGCAAAATAGCTCCGGAGTGCCTTTGAAGTCTGTGCTGATCTTCGGAGTGAACTGCTGATCTTCGGAGTGAACTTCGAAATGACTTTGGAGTCATTTCGAAGTCACTCCGAAGTTCACTCTGAAGATCAGCACAGACTTAAAAGGCACTCCGGAGCTATTTTGCACAGACTTCGAAATGACTTCGAAGTGTTGCATCCCCTCCCCCTAGCCTCCTTTGGACCCCATTGCCTGTTTCCAGTGGGAACAGGCTCCCTTTAATCCGGATTTTCTGGCAGAAAACCCCATTGTAGACCCCATTAATGGGGTCTACAGAAAATCCAGATTAAAGGCCAAAATGTGCCCATTAGATCCGGATTTCCCACACGGCAGTGGAAACAATCGGGTCTCAAATGGGTGCCGTGGTGGAAATGGGATCATCCAGCTCACACCCAAATGGATCCTAAATGGGTACAAAAATGGGTACTTTCTGACAGTAGAAAAACACCCATATCCAGGTATGGCCCTGGAACTCTGAAATTCTAGATAACCTTCCCTAAGTTGGAGGTTTCTACACTAAGATGGGAACAACCTCGGCAATGAAACCTCAAGCCAGTTTTCGGAGGAGATCCCTCCTTTAGATGGCAAAAACTCTTCTATGTGGAGGGGACCTGACTGAGGGGACCTGATTGAGGTATATAAAATTATGCATGGTATAGAAAAGGTGGACAGAGAAAATTTCTTGTCTCTATCACACAACACTAGAACCAGGAGGCATCTATGAAGCTGATGGGTAGGAGAGTCGGATCCAACAAGGGGAAGTATTTCTTCACCCAGAGGGTCATCGGTTTATGGAATGTGCTGCCAGAAGAGATAACAGCTAGATGGCTTTAAGGAAGGGCTAGACAAATTCATGGACGACAGATATATCAATAGCTACTAGAATGAATGCCTAGGTACATCTTTCAGGCTGGGGTGGGGGGAAGCAGGATGCTTCTAAGGCCACTTGCTGGGATTCAAGAGCAGGAAAAGGTTTGTCCTTGTCTCTGCTTGAGATGCCCATGGTGGGCCACTGTGTGCAGCGGGACGCTGGACTAAATGGGCTGTGCCCTGGTCCAGCAGGGCTTCTCTTATGTTCTTATGTTCAAATGCAGAATGCCTGAGAGGGGAAGAAAGAGAAGCTGCCAAAATGAAGGAATGTGCCAAACTGGTCTGACACAGTCTGGATTCTTACCAAAATAGGCAGCGATCATTGGGTTTGCTTTCAGACCTAACATATTTAAAGTAGTTCAACAATTAAACAACTAGTTTGTGAATCTGAACCCCTCCCCAGGCTGAGTGCCCCCTTCCCTGTGCATGCCTGACCTGTGCTCCACCAGCCCCTTGTCGCATCTGTGAAATCTTTCTCCCCATAGGCAGTCAATTCCATGTTCAAGAGAACACCACACCAAGCTTCCTACTACGCCTTCTGGAGTGGAGGACTAGGAGTCCTCCAGGACGCCTAATGGGTGAAGGTGCACTCCCAGACCTTTGTCGGAAGTGGACACATGATTGGAAATAAGCAAAGCAGTGTGTGCAAACCAGGTATGATCCTGTGGATGTGTTGGGGGAGGTATGAATGAGGAATGGGTCATGGACCAGAAAGCATTATGGTGCTTTGCATGGTATGATCCAGGAAGAGTCCATGACACAATCCAAGACTTGGTATGTTGTCATCAGGGGAAGGAGAAGAGGACAGGAAACAATTCAAAGGAAAGGGAGATGGAGTGGCATGTTTTGGGAAGAAAACAGGTTCAATGGGGGAGAAGGGAAAGTCCACGGTGCAATTGGGAGGTTGCGAGCCATTCAACAACACTGCTGACTAGTTTTAAATGCGGGGTTGAATGGTTCAAACTCTGGTGAATTTGGATTCATTATGAACAAAACTGCCTTTTTTGCATACAAGCAACATGTCTACTCAAATGTCATTCTACTTTCCGTTCCCTCCCTCCTTCTGCCCATTAGGGGGAAATCATCTGAACCAGGGATTAAATTGAGATAGCAAAATTTGTGCCAGGTTTGATACCCCCATGCAGCCAGCTAGTGACCTTGGGCTCATCATAGCTCTCTTCTGGGCTCTCACAGCCCCACCTACCTCACAGGGTGTTCTGTTGTGGGGAGAAGGATAGAAAAGCATTGTCAGCTGCTTTGAGTCCCCTTAAATGGGTGAGACAAGCAGGGTAGAAAAGCCAACTTCTCCTCCTCCTCCTTCTTCTAAGGTAAGGAGGAACCCTACAGGAGGCAAAACTCCAGTGGGGTTTGCCACATCATGTCCTGATCAAACTCTTTCCTTAGAGATGGTGCAAGAAGCCAATGTAATTCACTCTCACAGTCCCACAGAGGTGCACCCAGAATCCATAATTCCACACCTCCAAATCACCCCGAATGCAACAGGGGCCTTAGTGTGGACAATTCTAAGCTTAGATGAATCCATGCCCTAACCGGACAGAGGGCAGCTTCCACTGTTCCTAAAAGCACAAGGATCTGTTCGTGTCTAAGGCAGCAGAGGTACAGCTGCCAGTTCAGGAATTTGTGTGAAATGAAAGGGGTTCAGAAGAACATGTGTTAGGGTGATTGGCCCCTGCCCTCTCCATCACACTGTTAAGTCTTCACGACTGACAGGCATGTTGGAATCAGGCATGTATACCTAAATGTGGGATTTGCTCTGGAATTGTAAATATAATTCAGACGCCTAAGCAGAGAGCACAGAACGCCATATATGGGAAACTGAACATACTTATCCAACAGACAATCACAAAATTAACTCCACCCAACAGCAGATTTGTATTAGTCCTGGATTTGCTCCGAACATGACAATGCAAAGATCTCTGTTATGCTTCGGCAGGTCTTTGATTTCCTCTGTGACAGCTGCCTTTGAAGACCATCACACACTCAGAGCAAAACAAAAAACAAAAATAAACCCCAAACACAAAAAAACCCACACATCAGCAAGCTTGCCCAAAGCCAGGCAACTGTTTAATTATCTACACTCTTTTTAACGTCGCTAAAATCTCAATATCGGTGCCCCTTGAGTGTCAACCGTGGAAGGGAAAAAGACAAAGCAAACCTTTCTCCCAAGACTTTGTTTCAGCCTGCTTCGGAACTAGAAAGCCTGCAAGCAGCAAACGTCTCAAAAGAGGCTAAGGTCAGAAGAAGGAAGGTTAATGGCTGTACTTAAAAATCAGACTTAGCAAAGATGATAGGGATCCTAATAAGCCCCATAAATATGCCCATCTTGGTCTACAACCCACAATGCACTGCCTTCTTAATCTAAATTCTATTTACAAAGCCAGATTAAGCTGAAGGACAATTAAACAAGCAATGACATAGGGACGTGCACAATTGTTTTTGACATTTTATTTGAGTTGAATTGAATACTCAAAAACTCAATTCGATTTGAATCTTTTAAATGTGAATTTAACAAGATCCGAATCGCATTTACCAAATTCAAATCTATTCGTTCGAATTTTTTATTTGAATTTGCACTTACGAATGTCAACAACGTTTGTATATGCATGTACGCAACTCCCCAACATCCGTACACACCAGTAAGCGTCCATACACATCCGTATGCATCCTGTAGTTATCCCGTATGCAACCAGATTTCATCCCACATGGATTCATAAAAATGCATGTGGATGCGGGAAAGATGTGGATCTTCAAGTATGCATCTTGTACGAACCTGTACACATACAAATGTCCAGACAATTTGAATTAATAGATCTGAAATTCGAAATTCGATTTGAATGTTTAAGTTTGAATTTTGGGACATTCTATTTGGATTTGAATGACGAAATTCAGCACACTGGATCGGATTTTGAATGGCTAAGAATATTCGTGCTTATCCCTACAACGACAGAAACATTTCATCAAAATTTTGCTCGCTTCTGCCTAAGCTAGCATTGGTTTCAAGCCTCACTCCTCACTCCATGGGCTTTTCCACACTTACACTTAAAGCCTGTCCAGGGTGGCCTTCACACAGTGAACTGGTTTAAAGGGCGGTACCGCTCCTTGCTAGCATGCTGCATTCACAATGGACACAGCATAGCTTGACCTAGGTGATCAGAATGGCCATCTAGTCTGGGATACTGGTAGCCCTGATTTAATAGGTCTACTGGAAGTCCAAAAGTCTATAGGATGGAATAGGGAAGCATGATAGCAACCAAATTAGCAGCAGACCAAATTGTTCCACCAAACGTCAGAATGACTGTTACACATGGGTAAATTTTCAGTTTATACACCAATATTTTGTGGTATGTAAAGAAATCTTTGGAACTGTCACTAACATTTGGTACCAGAAGAAGGGAGGGAGGGAGGAAGGACGGAAGGAAGGGAGGGAGGCAGGGAGGCAGGAAGGGAAGGAAGGAAGGAAGGAAGGAAGGAAGGAAGGAAGGAAGGAAGGAAGGAAGGAAGGAAGGAAGGAAGGAAGGAAGGAACAAATAAAACTAGGACAATTCTGTTTAGCTTAATCAAATGCTGTGATGTCTCTGGATGAAACCATCAGCAGACCAAACAGCACAATAAAAAGGCAGAAAGGTGGAAGAGAGGGAGGCTTAAATGCCCCCAATATTTTTTCCCCAGAATTTATTGTTCTTGCTTTGTAGTAAAAAAAAAAAGTGCTGTGTTTCATCTCAGACTCTATGGAGCTCTAAATGACAGGTTATCCAAGTTCTGAACACTATCAAAGTTTTAAGGAGAAACAGTCTCCTAGAAAACACTGACACATTTTAGCAGCATGTATTACAGCTTGTCAGGGAATATTACCCAAAGAAGGGAAAATACTCCACAGTCCATCCGTATTGGCCGTTTAAACCAATTAGGTCTTGTTTGATCTTTTCAGACCCTCAAATTCCAGCTCACTCAACCTGCCTAATTGGTCTTTCACTCCTTCCCCTTTCCCCTTCTTTTGTCCCTTCCTTCCTTTCTCCTTTCCCTCTCCTGTTCTCTTTTCCCTTCTCTAAAATCCAACAGCCAACACGACCTCTATTGCCCGTGCTAAACGCTAACAAATGCCAGCCCAGGGAAGCAATTTCTTTGTTTCTTGCCTCCTCAAGTCAGACATTCAACAGTCCTGAAACTGGAAGAGTCTATTCATGGACTTTAGTGCTTCACAATGCAAGTGGTGGGGTTCACATTTAAAAGAAATCTTCCTAGGTTTACAAAAACTGGATCTAGTTTACTCATAAACACGGAAAAATAAGGGGGAAAGCGTGTTCCAGAGAAGAAAACTGTGTCTCTAGGGTACCTCACAGGGAGGGAGCAAAGCTCACAGATCCATCCAAATCATGGTCCACTAACAATGAATGGAAGGCCATATAAAGAGAAATGAAGAGAAATGGTCAAGCTGACCTCGAGGAGCAGGCGTAGGGTAGCATCCTTCGTCAAAGGCCCCAAAAGCATGCCAGAGGCAGCAGGGTCACAAGGTGTTCCTCATCACACAGTTCCAAACAAGGTATAATGGTCTTAAGTGACAGCCAGGGCTTTTCTGGATGAACACTGGAAATGGAGAAGAGACCTCTCCTCAGAAAGGCGGTTCCAAAATGGAACCAGTCACCTGCAAATGTGATGACTTCTCCTTCTTTGGGTACGCTCAAATGAAAAATGGACAGCCATTTCCTTAGGATGCTTTGGTCTGGATTCTCAGTGCTTCATGAGGTTGAGCTTCTTCAATATTATGGCAAGTTCCACCCACGTGCCATATGTGCGCACTGAAAAAAGCAGTCTTGGGCCAGAAAAAGTGTCCCGCACTAGTGTTGTGAGGACTCCATGCCCTAATGCTCTGAAGGAGAAGGAGAAGGAGAAGGAGAAGAGTTGGCTTTTCTACCCTGCTTTTCTAACCCATTTAAGGGGACTCAAAGCAGCTGACAAACCTTCTGTTCTTCTCCCCACAACAGGCACCCTGTGAGGTAGGTGGGGCTGTGAGAGCTAAGAGAGCTGTGACTAGCCCAAGGTCACCCAGCTGGTTTCATGGAGGAAAGGGGGATCAGTCTGGCTCCCTAACCACTAGACCAATCTGGCTCACTGAAGCACATGGATATATCTTTAATTGCTGGTCTAATAGCCTTTCCTCCTCTGCCACAAATCTTTCATTCTTTGTCAATGTTTTTTTGTTGTTAATGCAAAAAAACAAACAAACAAAAAACCCAAAACACACACCCAAACATGCTACTAGAGGTATCTCTTATGAGGCCCACGGGGTGTTTTAACTCATAGAAGACTGTCTCCTGGAGTTGCCAAACATTCTGCCACCCAAGTTTGCCCACGGCATCTTCTGTTGTTCAGGGCCCATCTGTCAACTCCATAAAACTGACTCCAAATTCACAAACCTCCCACCTCCACGCTGGAGCCACATGGTCCTGAATACACCCTGCTGTACCCTCCTACCACGTCTGGTAAACACTGTATGTTGCATTTTGTTCGGTGAAAACAGCCTTGCATGCCTTTCCCTATCTCATTTAACTATGTCGTTGCGGCTTAAAGAGTTTCTTCAGGCAACTATTATCTTCCGAAATCTCACAGAACGCCTGAATTCTCTGATATTCTCTCAGTCACAAAAGCTGCCTCATACCCAGAGGGTTGAGACATTGGGGGAACTCAGGGAGATTGTGTTTTCGATCCACTACAGTCCCTGCGGGTCACACCCCAATCTGATTCAGATCGGTTTTGCTGGCGTCGCACCCATTACACGAACCAACGCAGCATCCCGCCTTCCGTGACCTTTTCGTCAACTGTCTCCGACAGAGGGTATCTGCCTCCCAGGTCAGACAATGCTAGCTAATAGAGATGTGCAGGAAGTAGCTTTTGTTTGGAAGTGAAAGGTGATTAGAGGTCAAGGGTGCATGTGTCAGAATAGGCCACCCAAAGGATTCACACATCAACAGGACTATGGCAGAGAAAGCTTCACTTTATTAAGCTGATAGCGAAAGACAGCAGGAGGCACTTTGCCGTGCTCTAAGAAGTCGCCTCATTGCCCGGCTTTCAAGGCCAGGCCAGAGAAAGTCTAAACAACTGTCTTCGTTGCTATGGAAACGCAGGGCCTGGCAAGAATGTGAGAGGGAAGGATGCTCTCACAGCACCTGACCCCCCAACACACCTGGCTCTATTCGCCTTCATTCAGTCAGCAATGGTTTAGGCCAGTGGAATGGCATGTGAGCATCAGAGCACCATGCCACCCCTCAGCCCTCACTGCTGACCTTCCCACCACTCCCCCACCCCCTTACTCTACCTCACCTTAGGAGTGAGGCAAACCCCATTCAGCCTCTCCCCACCCCAAGAACACTGCTGAAGTAGCCAAGTCATCACTGACTCTGTCCCACCCTCGTGCCTTGAGCAGTGCTGGAGTGAAGACAGGCTAGGCACATGAGCAGAGATGAGATCAGCCATCACTGACCAAATGAAGGCAGATAGACCCAGATGTGGGAGGTCACATGCACCCACGGCCTCTAATCCCCTTTCACTTTCAAACAAAAGCTACTTCCTGCACACCTCAACTGCCTAAATACTGACCCCTGCTAAAGTCAGTCAGGTGTCGTGGAAAGCATAAATAACCCCCTGCCATACTTGAGGCACCTATTCTTGCCCAACTTTAAGTCCTTCTAAGGTCATTGCAAAGATATAACAGAAGGGAAGAAAGCTCGGTATTGATTTAATCTCCTTCAAATGTGGGATACAAAGAAATGAAAAACAATAAACAAACAAACGGATGAAAATTCCATTCCAGTAATGCCTGCTAAAACTGTAATCGGACACTGACTAGACCAGGTTATGCTAGCTACTCCAAACAGGTAGAATCTTTAAATCAGAAGCAACAAGGTCAGACCTGTCCCTCTCTCATTCTCTGTGTACCACCTTTCACTTGAAAAAATCTCAAAGGTTTACAGGAAACATTAAAAGCACACCTAAAGCTTGGTTCCCTCCCCCAAAACCCAACTTCTGTTCCCATTTTGCTAAATAAAAGGGAATACATCTACATCCAGCAGTGAGACCTCTTTTGATCCGAATAAAGATAATCCGCATTTCGGGACCTTTAAGTCTCAGAATCTGCAGATTCTTTTAAAACTTCGGGAACTGTGAGCACTCAAAACGATTTCAAAGTTCTTTAAATCTTGAATGGGAACACACTCTAGGTCAGACACACTGGAGGGAGGTGACCCATTCCCAGCTGGATGAGCAAAGAAGCTAGGCCCATATGGTTGTTCAGTCCCCTGGGTATCTTACTGTTTGGATCTCTTGACCTCGGCTTGCTGAGGTGGAGGCAATCAGAAACGGTTAATGCCGCCCATTCGTAGGTGATGCAGCCTAGAATTTGACGCCATATCTGATGGAGAAAACTAGGAATGTGCCTGCAAAGCTGATGCACACAGCTCAACAACAACACACTGTGAAGGCACGGCTATATTCTCCCATTGAAAGGAAACTGCTTCTGGGGGTTCTCTGCACTGAGAACTTGAGCATGCATGACCACAGCGGGTTTGATCGTTGACCTCTGTATTATCCCAGTTCCAAAAATAAGGACATCTATGTCGGTTTGACAGTGCAAAAGAGAAAAGAAGTAGCAGCTCTGGCAGGAAAGTTGGCAAAGCAGGCTCTTTCCAGTGGCTTTGCTGTTGAAGAAAAGGAGCAAAGGGAGAAGACCTATGACTTCATCTAGCCGGGAAGTTTTGCCAAGCAGCAACTTTGAAAAAAAAAAAAAAAGCACTTGGAGAACACAAAAGCATTTCAAGCTCTCTCTAGCAACCAAACTTCCAGGATGCCAGCTAAAAGGAGCTGCTTTGTAGGAATAGCACGAAGGAGAGAAAGCAGTCAACATTATACGGGTAAACGTCCCCTTTAATCCTCAGTTGATTTACTGGCTTACATATAGAGCATTCGGAAAGTTTGTTTGCTTCGTTTGAAGAAAGATACATTAATCTGCCTAACTAACATTCAATGCAAAAGAAACAGCAGAAATTCAGAAGCAGCAACAAAACTCTTTATTAGCCACTCAAAGAAAGAAAGTTTTAAATAAACACTTTTTGCAGTGATGGAAAGTCAGGGAATCCATACAGACAGGGAACTTTTGGGAGAAATGAAGAAACCAAAGTTTGCAACCACACCTGCATCTCCATGACCCAAAAAGGGCATGTTGAAGGAATGCAGAAATTGTGTATTGCTTGCAGCCCACTACAGGTCAGTTCCAGACAGTGGCTGAATATTCTGCGAGTAACGAATTATTTATTCACTCACTCACTCACTCACTCACTCACTCACTCACTCACTCACTCACTCACTCACTCACTCACTCACTCACTCACTCACTCACTTCTATCCTGCCCTACACCTGAAGAGCTCAGGATGGGTAACAGAGCAAAGAGGTGCATCTTCACCACCTTCCTGAACATATACAGTGAGGGAGCCTGACACACCTCAAGGGGGAGACTATTCCATAACCTGGGGGCCATCACTGAGAAGGCCCTCTCCCTGGTGCCCACCCGTTTCACTGCTGAAGGTGGTGGGAAAACCAGGATGGCCTCCCCTCCAGATCTGAAGGCACGGGCAGGTCGATGTCGGAGTCACCAAACTTTGGCCTTCCAAATGCTGATGAATGATGGCTCCTGCATTTCTTGCCGTTAGCCAAATTAGCTGAAGTTCATGGGACTTGTAGTTTTGGATGACCACAGTTTCCAGTGCACATCAAGCTTCTATTCTTAGCACTCACACTGTTGTCTGAAGGTGTTTAGCAATCTATTTTTCCTCTTCCCTTTTCAGAAAAGTATGCCCAAGGGAGCGTAGTGCGTCTTGAATGTTTAGGGCAATAGAGATCAATACTAAAAATGGCATAATTAACAGCCAGAAGTCATAGTTACCTAGTCCGAGGTGAACAATTTATTAAGCACTTTAATGGTAGACACGCATGGCATCTCAATATAACATATTCCCAGTTTACCAGAAATGGATTAAAAGATAATTCCCTCCCTTTCTCCAATAGTTCAAATGCTCAGTTTAAAATTGTTCACTTCAGAAAGGAGGAGGTGGAGGAGGCAAATCAAATGTTGTGACATTCTCAAATAAATAAATAATTAAATAAAAAATGTGAAGGACTAATTACTAACATTTTAATTCAGTGTGTTGGTATTTAAATGTCACTGGTGACTAAATACAGTGGCAAATTTTACGGAGGGTTAGAATGAAGATAAGCAAACCAGGAGGAAACAAAAATGAGCAGGAGAAAAACAGCAGCGATTTTCATAGGTGTTTCCTTCAGATCTTACGAAAAGTGAAAGAGTTATAGGTGTTTCCACACTTATCTTCTCTGGGCTGCATCAGTGGGACCAGCTCAGCTAAAGTGCTCCACCAGCTACAATGACACAACTGTCCCATAACAAGGCCATCCACTCTGAAACCTAAATGAGCTTTGATCTTATGGTTAGAGTATTGGATTATTTTCGGGTAGTGTCCCCCCCCCCCCCGTGATTCGATTCTACCTCCTGCAAGAAGCCAGCTGTGTGGCCTTCTCACAACCCTCTTTCTGAGCTCTCACAGCCCCACCTACCTCACAGGGTGTCTGTTGTGGGGAGAAGAACAGCATAAGAACATAAAAACATAAGAGAAGCCTTGCTGGACCAGGCCACAGCCCATTTAGTCCAGTGTCCCATCGCACACAGTGGCCCACCAAATGTTCATGGGCATCTCAAGCAGAGACAAGGACAAACCTTTGCCTGCTCTTGAATCCCAGCAAATGGCCTTAGAAGTGGTCTGCTCCCCCCCCCACCTCCAGCCTGAAAGATGCACCTAGGCATTTGTTCTAGTAGCCATTGATACATCTGCCATCCATAAACTTGTCTAACCCTACCTTAAAGCCATCTAGACTGGTAGCTGTCACCACCTCTTAGGGCAGCAAATTCCGTAAACCGATGGCCCTCTGGGTGAAGAAATACTTCCCCTTGTCTGATCTGACTCTCCTACCCGTCAGCTTCATAGAGTGCCCCCTAGTCTAGTGTTGTGCAATAGAGAAAATAAATGTTCTCTATCCACCAGCAGGTTCGTCAGCTGCTCAAAGTCCCCTTAAGACTGAGAAAAGTGGGATATAAAAGCCAACTCTCTTCCTCCCCTCCTTTCTTCTTCCTTCTTTGTTTCCCCTCACCATCAAGAGCCTTTTACAGGCTATGGAGCAGGATAAAAAATGTGTGTCCGTACATTATTATTGTTTTACTACTGAATGGGTACGTGTGCATTTTATATTAACAAGAAGCACTCTCTAGGGGTGCGCACGAAAGAAATGTTTGGATTTGATTTGATTCAAATATTTGAATGTTTGAATTTGAACAAACAGAGAAAAAATGAATGGATCCAAAAGGAAACTGATTAGGATACATTTATATCTATTCATACGAATATTCGATTCGTATTTGAAGATATGAACGTCGACAACATTCGTATGTGTCTGTACGCACCTGTACGCATGCGTATGCATCCTGTTTTTATCCTGTATGCATCCTGTCTTTATCCCGTATGCATCCTGTTTTCGGCCCATACATATCCGTACAAATGCATACGGATATGATTCGAAACAGGAAAACCCCTGGAAGTTTATACACTGACTCATCGTGGCAACTGATGTGTGGCACTAGAGAGTGTGCACTTTGATCCTGCCAGGCAACATTGCCATCATTCGCTTGCTTAGGATGAGAAACAGATTCACAGCCAAATACTGGCTAGAGTGTTTTGGGTCAGTTCCCTCAGGCAAGCACCTTGAGAAGAGGGAAGACAAGTAGAAGAAACCAATTAGGTTTATTGGTTGGTTTGGAGAGTCTGTATGACAAATCTGCCATCCAGTGCATTATTCCTAATTGCTTATCGTGACTTCATTTGTCCGGAGACTAGAAATTTTATCTACTGCTTGAAGAGAAGCCATTAATCCTTCCAGACCCAGGAAGTCCATCACCATATTTGTTTCAAAACAAGTCGTGAGCCAGTTTGGTCTAGTGGTTAAGCAGCCGGACTCTTATTTGGGAGCACCGGGTTTGATTCCGCCCTCCCCCATGAAGCCAGCTGGGTGGCCTTGGGCTAGTCACAGCTCTCTCCTGAGCTCTCACAACCCCACCCACCTCACAGGATGTCTGTTGTGGGGAGGAAAACAGCCATTTTCAGTCCCCTTAAATGGGTGAGAAAAGCGGGGTAGAAAAGCCAACTCTTCTTCTTCCTTTCTCTCCAGCTCTGTTATCAAAGTCCAGAGACTTGATCCAGCAGTTCAAAGGCCCTTTCTGCACTTACCTCGGTTAACTTGTGTTAGCTAGATCTGAATTAGCTAGATCTGGATCAGTCACAGGCAGAGGCATCTGCATTGTGTGGGGCCAAAGAGAGCTAGCATGGATGTAGACCACATTTATCTCATCTAGATCTATGCTGCTCCCACACAGATGATATGTACTTGGCAGCTTCTTGATCCAGAGTAACAAAAAAGTGCAGAAAGGGCCGAATACTTCTTTTTTTAGGGAATCCAACACTCAAATACTCTGGGTTAGGCCATGGTTGCTATCACCATTTTTACAGCATGCACATAAAACAAGGAATTCAGGTTGATACTTTATTTATTTGTAATACTGTCCCACATAGTACTCGTAAGACCCCAGGGCAGATTACAATAACACTAATATAGCAATTAAAAATATGATTCATTAGAACAACAGCTAACCATGTCTGAAGAGAAGGGGCAGCCATGTATATAGCTGAAGCCTTGGCCAAAGGAGGCATCTCTTCCATACATCTCAGGGTATAGACTGACAGCTAGACTCGTCACAATTGTACCCTAAATAAAACCTTCCACAAAACTTTCAGCAAAAATTGGCAGCCTCTTCCAATGTGGGTCACTTACTAAAGCAGGGAAATTGTAAAACATCATGCTAAAATGTTCATGAGGGGTGAGGAGCAGAATGAGGTATGAATGGAAATACCTGTGAACAAGCCCTAAGCTGTCTCTGCGGCTTCCTTCACACACAGCAAAGGAAATGCCTTTAAAGCATCCTACCCCATTTCTGTACTTACCCACCAGGACAGGGCACGCTGCCCCATCACAGGATGCAAAACACATCTCAAGTAGGGGCGCGCTGTTTCCAATAGGGCATAAGGCTGTCTGAAGCTTCCAGGTGGCCCATTTTGGAGGCATACCTTGAGGGGCTGCCAAAATGAATTCCAGGTGGTATACTGGACCATAGAAGCGTGTTGTCAGTATGCCTCCATGGGTCAGTCTACAACCTCAATGTTGAGACCTACTGGTAAACCAGAAAAGGGTGCCATATTGGACCTTCTGGCCAGGTCCATGCTCCCTCCTGTGCAGATGGAGCATACTAGAAGGGACAGGAGTGTACCCATCCCACCACCAAAACAATGTATGCTGTTTAGGGATGGTGGACATTTGTTTCTTGTGAACACCTCTTAGTTCAATGTGTTAAGATTTTGGTACGATAACCTAACATGAAATACTATGCATTTTTATTGAAAAAGTGTAATTTTCTTTAACTGTACAAGTTCTCAGGTGCGATTTATGAAATTCAGTGTAATGCTAAATAAGTGTATCCTGTGTTGTATTTTTTGTAAGTATGCAACAGTTTGTGGTGGTCAAAGGTCAGCAGTCTATCTCCTTGCCGTGAAGAAAGCCTCAAGTTCAATTTCTGGCACATTTCCAGAAGACAAGAGCAAAACTCCTTTGGATACAGCAACCAAGAAAATCACATGGATGCATCCACATAGTCACCAGGAGCTGAACTCAATATGGGGCCCTCTTTACCTTTTAACATACTCCTACGCACACACAAACACACACAAAAGACCCAAATGAGTTGAAAAACTTAGGAAATGCATGTGCGTGAAATATAAATAGCAGAATTAAGCTGCCTTTCATTCACCTTTACATAAGGTCATGACATTTTCTCTTATGAAATGTTCTAATTCAAAGTCCTGCTACGCTCTTGCAATATGTTTCACTCTTCTTTGAAATGCACGTTTTCCTTCTTGTTGATGAAGCTGACCAACCTGGCTTACTGAAATTCTTATCCACAATCAAAACGGAAGAAAAGACACGACACCTTCTGCGGACGAAGAACTTTACTAGTCTCCCATTAACCTGTAATCCCTACAGCCAACTCATATTTTTTACACATTTTCATTTGGCTGCGATAAAAACTTTTCCCACCCTGCATTGATGAGGGTTATGGTTCTCCTTCAAGTGAACACCCAGTACTTCGACTTGTGTTACAAAGCCTTACATTTAGGGCTCTTCCTTCATTAGTCAGATCAGGCAACAGGGACCATTTCTTCTCCCAGAGGATCATTGGTCTATGGAATTTGCTTCCAAAAGAGGTGGCAACAGCAACCAGCCCAGATAGCTTTAAGAAAGGTTTAGACAAATTCATGGTTGACAGGTGTTTCAATGGCCACAAGAATGGATGCCTAGGTACATCCTCCAAAGGGCATTTGTTGGAATTTGAGAGCAGGTGAAGGTTTTGCCCTCGTCTTCTGCTTGAAAATGTCCATAAGAAACTAGTGGGCCACTATGTGAGACAGGATGCTGGACTAGATTGGCTGTGGCCGAATCCTCTTACATTCTTAATATAGACTCAATATACTGGGGCTGCATCCAGATGTCAGTTACTTTTCCCATTATATTTAGATATCCCGTACTTTATTCTGGAATATGTAACTGATGTCTGGATGTAGCCTAGGTTATCATGATTCTGGTAAAATTAATTATCATAGTGCAATATCCTGTTATTCTGTAATTATGTCACTGTCTGGATTACTGTGCGAGAAGCAAAATGAGAGATCTTCCCAAGCTATCACTACTTGGAAATGCTTCATGTGATATTATTGGTCTTTTGTACGGCACACCAGGAGGACTAGGTCACATGGAAAGAAAATCTCACATCTGTAACACCACTCTTGCTGCCGCAGCAAATCCTAAAACATGGCACATTAATTCAATGTAGACAATTTGTGATCATTCCAAGTGTGATTTCTACTAGCCACGTGCATGAATATTCATAACATTCGAAATTCGTACAAATTTGGCCAAATTTGGACATTCAAATTCAAACTGAATGTTGGTACATTCAAAGACTGACATTCAGATTCGAATCAAATGTTTTGATACATTCATGTGAAGCTTCATACGGGATTTGTATGGGATACGTATACATTTGTATGGGGTATGTATGGGATTGAACATTTGCATTGAATACAAATCCTACCGCATTCAAAGGAGATCTATTCGAATGAATACGAATTTTCTTGCATTTGATTTGATACAAATTTAATTTTTAAAAATCCGTGCACATCCTTAATTTCTATTGGTAAATCAAAAAACTTTGGAACAAATAAGTGATGTCTGGAGGTAAACCAAGTCACCCCAGTTGTACTAGTTTAAATACATCCCAACGACATAGAGGAATTTCTCCACGTGTGCATTAGAGTTCCTGAGCCTGGGAGAATTGCCACATTTGGGTGAACAACTCAAGCCGCAAACAATTTAAAACAGTCTTGTTATGGGGAGCAACATTTCCCCTGCAGTAAAGAGGCTATGGCTCGTGTCCAAATCCTGAAACAAAAACAGCTATTCTAAGTAGAATCACCTGTTATGAATTATGTAATTACCTAACTTAATGAAACAAAATATGCACTGTCTCTTGCTCCGTAATGCTTGCTAAATTATTTATTTACTTATTTATTGAAAAAAAAACACAGTGAAATCATCTCCTTGGATCTGAAGACTACCGTTCATTGTTGGGTGGTCTCTTTTACAGCGGTCTTAAAGAGAAGGCGGCGTGAATTCTAATTTTTTTAAAGCACATACTGGGCACGGATCACAAGCAAAGAAATACAAATTCCTAGAAAAGGACCACCAGAAGGCTTTACAAAATTAGACAATTGTGTTCACATGTATCCTAAACCATTGAGGGTTGGTTCAAGTATACATGGTTATAATTTTATAATCCATCACACATAGCAAAATAAACAGAAATTCCATATTATCTTAAACCCAAGGTTTTAAAGAAGTAATTCCCACTTTCAGCTCTTCTCCACAAGGGTCTTGGTACTCCATGGGTCCATCTCAAAATAAATAACAGGCACCATGTAGGTACCACAAACACACACAACACACAACCACTATGTTATATTTTTCAACTTCCTACTAGGGTCACTGGATGAAGCTGGTAGGCAGAAGAGTTAGGACTCTAAAGGGGAAACTTTTTTTTCATGCAGAGGGTCATCTGTCTGTGGAAATTACATAGCAACCAGCTTGGATAGCTTTAAGAAAGGGTTAGATCAGCAGTTCTCAACCTTCCTAATGCTGCAACCCCTTAATGGAGTTCCTCATGTTGTGGGGACCCCCAACCATGGGGGCAGAGCAGCTGGGAGGTGGGAGGGAAGGGCGGAGGGAGGCTCGTTGCGGCCCCTCTGAAAGGGTAATTCGACCCCCAAAGGGGTCCCGATCCCCAGGTTGAGAACGGGTTAGATCAGGGATGTCAAACATACGGCCCGCGGGCCAGATGCGGCCCGCGGACTGTATGAATACGGCCCGCGGCCGCCCGCGGTCGCCCGTGGCCGCCACGTTCCCCCGCCGCCCACCGCGGCCCGCCGCCGCACATCCCCGCGGCCCGCCGTCGCCGCCGCTGTCCTTCTTGGGCCCGAAGGAGGAGCGAGGCGAAGCGAGGCGGGACCCTCCTCTGCTGCCCGCTGCCCACCATCGCTGTCCTCCTTGGGCCTGAAGGAGGAGCGAGGCGAGGCGAGGCAGGACCCTCCGCCGCTGCCGCCGTCCTCCTTGGGCCTCAAGGAGGAGCGAAGCGAGGCGGGACCCTCCGCAGCTGCCCGTGGCCGCCATCCTCCTTGGGCCCGAAGGAGGAGCAAGGCGAGGCGAGGCAAGGCGGGACCCTCCGCCGCCGCCCGTGGCCGCGGCCGCCGTCCTCCTAGGGCCCGAAGGAGGAGCGAGGTGAGGCGGGACCCTCCGCTGCCGCCCGCTGCCGCCGTCCTCCTTGGGCCTCACAGAGGAGCGAGGCGAGGCGGGACCCTCTGCAGCCGCCCGTGGCCGCGGCCGCCGTCCTCCTTGGGCCCGAAGGAGGAGCGAGGCGAGGTGAGGTGAGGCGAGGCGGGACCCTCCGCCGCCACCCGCCGCCGCCGCCGTCCTCCTTGGGCCTCAAGGAGGAGCGAGGCGAGGTGAGACCCTCCGCAGCCGCCCGTGGCCACGGCCGCCGTCCTCCTTGGGCCCGAAGGAGGAGCGAGGCGAGGCGAGGCGGGACCCTCCGCCGCCGCCCACAGCCGCAGCCGCCATCCTCCTTGGGCCTCAAGGAGGAGCGAGGTGAGGTGGGACCCTCCGCCTCTTCCGTGGCCACGGCCGCGGTCCTCCTTCAGCATGAAGGAAGAGCGAGGCAAGTGCCCGAGTGCGCGGGTGCCGCCATGGACAGCCAGCCCCGGCCACGCCCCCAGCCCCTCCTCTGTGCCCTAGCCATGCCCCCGGCCACGCCCCCTCCTCTGTGCCCCGGTCACGCCCCCGGCTGCACCCCCGGCCACGCCCCCAGGCCCTCAGAGTATTTTTTTTTTAATCCGGCCCTCGGCCGGATTGAGTTTGACACCTCTGGGTTAGATAGATTCATGGAGGATAGGCATATCAATGGATACCACAATTGCTGCCTAAGTACTACCCTCCAGTTGGAGAGTGATTCAACATTTGTCAAAAGCAAAATTTAACTACCACTGTGCAGTTTAGGGGCAATGAAAACAAGTGTCCCAACATAAAATCATCCATCTCTGCTACACTGCACTCATGAGCCATGCATCAGTGCTGCTGCACGGCAATCAGTACACAAAGCATTTTCTATAATTATGGACCGACAATCCCATGAAACTCTTCAAATTTCCCTTGAGTAAATTATATTAGATCTGAGAAATAATCCGGGTGTGTGTTGTTCTGGGCTCAGAAATTTGCCTACTCCACAAGAGTATGCTAAAACCTCTTAATGCTTTAACACAGGGTGACATCAAAGTCCTAGGCTCAAGGAGATCCATCTATGAACCTCTAGGGGGTACCCATTAACTACCCATTAGGCTTAGAGAAGAAAGACCCTGTTTCCACTGCAGACCCCATTACAGCCACATTTGTTTCCACCCATACTAGGGAAATCTGGATTAAATGAGTCCTTCAGGACCGGGATCCAGATTTCATGTAGACCCCATTAAAGGGGTCTACGATCCGGCCTTCGGCCATGAAATCCAAAGTATACGGAGTGTTCGCATTGTGATCGGGCAATGGGGTCTGATCCTGAACATGACACGAAGGTATACCTCCCGGGCTCGAGACTACCAGGGGACGCATTTTAGGGCCATACCATAGTATACTGCTGAAATGTGTTCCCAGAGGCTCGAAGGCTAGGAACCTTTATTCTGAGCTTTGGAATCCTTGAAGGCCTTTGAAGAGAGCTTGTGCAAGCTTGAGGCCATGACCTAAGCTGGTCTAATCCAGCACCATCATGCAGATGGCCTTCTTCAGACCACGCCTTCCTGTGGTCAAAATCAGTGGGTCTAACTAATCCAGACTCATTCATTCCAAATGCAGAACCACCACAGCTTGAGAAGATCTAGCTTAAAGGAAGATACGTCATTGCATTAGAGACTTTCAATTTTATTCATTCAACTATCTTAAAACCACTTTTCATCCCAAGGTCTGAGAGTGGGACCTATTGAAATGGTCTGCCCACAGAGACTTATGGAATCCAAGCGATTCCTGAATGCTCTGGGGGATTTTTCGGTTGGCATGACTGGTACTCCTGTCGAAGCCCTGGTTTCTCTCTGGAACCGGGAGATGAGCAGGGATATTGACACGATTGCTTTCAAGTGCCCTTGGCATGCTTGTGGAGGCCGAAAAGCTCCTTGGTACTCAATGGAGCTACGGGCTATGAAACAGGAAGGTCGATGGCTAAAGCGCAGGTGGCATAAATCTGGCTGTGAGTCTGACTGAACACAGGTTAGAGCACGCTATTGTGTCTACCACCATGTGCAGTGACGGTGGCTAAAAATAACTTTTTCTCTGCCACTATTGTGTCCAGCTCAGCTTTTCAGAGTAGTAAATGGCCTTATAAAAGTGAGCTCAAAGAAGGATGAGCCAGGGCCAATTATCTGCTGTGACAAATTTGCGAAGCACTTTGATGACAAAGTTGCCCAGATTTGTAGGGGACTGGATGTCACAATTGGACAGAGTCCAAACGAGGTGTCCAGAGAACTGTCTGGTCCAGTTTGCTTGGATCAGTTTCAATTGCTGCGGCCTGAGGATGGGAACAAGCTGCTTGTGGGGGTGCAGCCAACAATGCACTCTCTGGATCCCTGCTCCTCGTGACTGATAAAAACTAGCCAGCAAAGTATCACTGGGTGGATCCAGGAGGTAGTGAATGCCTCTCTAAGGGATAGGGAGGTTCCACTGGCCCTGAAATAGGCTGTGGTGCACCTCCTCCTGAAGAAGACTTCCCTGGACCCAGAAGATTTTAATAACTATTAAAGGTCAACATACCTTTTTTAGGCAAGGTTCTGGAGAGAGCTGTCACTGTTTAACTGCAGGCATACTTGGAAAAAGCTGATTGTCTCGACCCATTTCAATCCAGTTTCAGGCCCAGTTATGGCATGGAAACTGCCTTGGTCGCCCTGGTTGTTGACCTCCTCCAGGAGAGAGACAGGGGGAATGCTACCCTGCTGGTTCTCCTGGACTTCTCAGCAGCCTTTGATACCATTGACCACGGTAACCTTTTGGAGAGACTACAGAGTTTGGGAGGCAATGCTTGGCACTGGTTCCGCTACTATTTCCAGAGAAGAATCCAGATAGTGGCTGTAGGAGACACTGATTCAACACCCTGGGAACTCACTTGTGGGGTCCCTCAGGGGTTGATCTTATCTCCCATTCTATTTTAACATCAATATGAAGCCATTGGGAGAAGTCATCAGGAGATTTGGAGTGATGTGTCATCAGTATGCAGATGATACCCAGCTCTATCGCTCTGTACCATCTGAATCAGGAGAGGCGGTTGAAGTGCTTGACAGGAGTCTGGAGGCAGTAATGGGCTGGATGAGGGCCAATAAATTGAAGCTGAATCCAGATAAGACAGAGGTGCTGTGCGTCACAGGGTCTCAGGTCCATGTAGTTGAGGGATACCCTGTCCTTGATGGGGTTGCAGTGCCCTGGAAGGGACAGGTGTGTAACTTGGGGGTACTCCTGGACTCCGTGCTGACACTTGAAGCTCGGGTGGAGGCCGCGGCCAGGAGCGCCTACTCCCAATTACGGCTGGTATGTCAACTGAAGCCTTTTCTGAATAGAGGCAACTTGGCTACAGTCATCCATGGTCTGGTAACCTCTAGATTGGACTACTGTATTGCACTCTACATGCGGCTGCCCTTGAAGACGGTCCAGAAGTTGCAGCTAGTGCAAAATGCAGCTGCTAGAGTGCTGACTGGAACAGCTAGCCAGACGCACATCAAGCCAGTTTTAAAAATGCTGCATTGGCTGCCAATTTACTACCGAACCCAATTCAAGGTACTGACTCTGACTTATAAGGCCCTAAATGACTTGGGCCCCAAATACCTAAAGGAACGCCCTCTGCCATACCGAACTGCCCGTGCCTTAAGATCAAGCAGTGAGGCCCTCCTGGTCCTCCCACTACCTTCAGTAATGAGGTTGGTGGGCACCTGGAAGATAGCCTTTTTGGTAATGGCCCCCAGACTATGGAATAGTCTCCTCCTCAAGGTGTGTCATGCCCCTTCCTTACATATATTTAGGAAGGCAGTGAAAGTGTAGCTCTTCACCCTGGCCTTTGGCTGAGATGATCACATTTCCCATCCCAGCACAGATACCATCATTTTAATCATGCTGTGTATATTTTTAGATTTTTTTCATTTTTTTTTCAAGTGCTTTTAATGTATATTCTGTTTTTAATCGGTTGTTTTAATGGTTGTTACCCGCTCAGAAACCTTCAGGTATGTGGTGGGATAGAAATGTAAATAATAAATAAATAAATATAAACAAGGTAAAGTCAACTAAACAGATGCCTAAAATGTTTATCTAAACCACTGCCAGAAAGATATGATGAGATGAAGGGTTATGAGTTTGTGCATGCGTGCGAAATAATATGAATCTTGCAGAACACATGGTAATTCTTGAAGCAAGCAGCTTTGTCATGAAATGTAGTTTGAAGAACCATTTGCCATTTGCTTTTTTATGGCAGTATAGGAACACCCTAATTAAGAAAAATAAAAATAAATGAGTAAAGTCTGGGATGCCACTGGAGCTCAGAAAGGAAGAGGACAGGAGTGGCGTTACTTTGGCTCCCATTTCATCAAATTTCTTCCAAAACATTATTCTTTTACAGAGTTATTCCTGTGTTGGCTATATTTATCCCTCTACTCTTGGCTCCTGATTTATTGCTCACAAAACCCCGTAATACGCATTAAATCTTTCTATCAAGAATGGAATTCTTTAAAAGCATTTCTTAATAAATTGTAGTTACAAATCCATAACCATCCCATTTACATATAATGAATATATATTTATTTACTTACCAGCAACCAGATCTATAATTTTATTGTCACAGACCATGCATCCATCATAATTTTCCTAACCGTATCAGCCTGCTTTTCATTTAACATGTTTGGCTGGATTCTTATCAAGGTTTTGTTTCAATTTATTACAGATGTGTTCAAACTAGTAAAATGTGCTTGAACCTTCCTGTCTTCAGCCATGGCTGAATAAATCAATTTCCTATATCCTTCAGCTGATACGCTTTAAGTGTTTAGACCAAACAGGGGAACGAGAAGGAAAACAAGAATGTGTCCAAAGTCCTTGGAAGCTCAGCTGCTTCAGAGCACCTGGAGAACATGGGGATGATCTGTCCTTCCTGCAGAGCTTCTTTACTTCACAGTAAAGGAAGGCTCACACATTTTTAATTTATGACTGGAGGCACCTTTAGTTATGTCAAGATGCTATTGAGCTTCCATCTTTTCAGTTCTACGCGGTCCTAGAAGAGGAAGAACTAATAATCTTCCAGTATAGAGATTAGCACTCATTCTGTAACTGTGGGTGGGATATTTATGTGTACATACTCACACATACACATTTTATTTATTTATTTATTTATTTATTTATTTATTTATTTATTTATTTCCATTTCTATCCCAGCCCATACCCGAAGGTCTCTGTGACCGAGGGGGTAATGAGTCAACCTTGGCCAAAGGCTAAGGCAAAAAGATATGCCTTTACAGCCCTCCTAAATGACAACAGGGAAGGGGCATGGCGCACCCTGGAGGGGAGACCGTTCCACAGTCTAGGGGCCACCACTGAAAATGCCCTCTCCCGGGTGCCCACCAACCTCACTATCGAAGGTGGTGGAACAACCAGGAGTGCATCTTCTTCAGATCTTGGGATGTCTTATAAAATCAGTCTGCAATGTCTGGGCCTCTCCACCCCTGAAAGACAGCATCTAAGAAGTGACCAAATCGAGGCATATAAAATCGCACACAATGCCGAGAAGGTAGATGGAGATGCAGAATATTAGAACCAGGAACACTCTATCAACCTGATGGGTAGGAGAGTTAGAACTGACATGGGTAAGTTTTTTTTTTCTATGCAGAGGGTCATCAGTCTATGGAATTTACTACCAGAATAGGTGATGACAGCAACCAGCCCGGATGGCTTTAAGAAAGGCTTAAAAAATTAATGGAGGACAGGTGTATCAATGGCTACTTAGAATGGATGTCTAGGTACTGAGTCCAGGTTGGTGAGATGGGCAGAGTGCCTCTAAAGGCCATTCACTTTGAGAACAGGTGAAGGTTTTGTTTTCTTCTTCTGCTTAAGAATGCCCTGATGTGAGACAGGATGTTGGACTAGATGGGCTGTGGCCTGATCCAGCAAGGCTCTTCTTAGGTTCTTATATGGGAGACAGACAGAAAGGTTCCTCTTCTTATTTCTCTATATAAAGTAATTTGCTGCAACTTCTCACATTGATACTCTGACTGTATCTCTCTTAAAAGATCATAGCTATGAGATTTAGCATAAATCCTGTCACACTGAGTTAATTTGCGGTTTTTGAAATTTTATTAAAAAGGTGAATTTACCTACGTATTTGAGTGCAGAAGTGAAAAGCCGCTGTATCCTTAGCCTACATTTTTTAAAAGAAAGGTGCACTACTACCATAAGATGCCCATGGGAAATGTTGGTGTATTGTCATGAAAGATGCCTGCAGGCTAGGAATATCAACATGGCCTTTTATGTGGTAGCCCCACTGCCAAGCTCTCTTCTGAAAGACAATAGGCACCTACTTACGGTGCATCAGTTTATAATGCTTCAAGACCCACATTCACACCCTACAGCTAACCTTTTTGTTAGAATTGAAACCTTGCAGCTCATATCTGAGAGCCAAGCTGCATCTTTATTTTAATCCACCTCCAGAAGGAGATAACATGTCAGCAAATGATGAAATATTTTCCTCCCGCAAGGAAAGTCCATGTTTTGATTAGATGACGCAGAAAGAAAATGTCTAGTGAGGCTGCCAATGTGTTCTTTCGTTCTGAAGATGGGTTAATGCTTAGGTATAGCTGAATCATCAGGCTGAATTTTTAAGGCCAGCAATCCAACCATCTTTATGATAGGATGGACTGAACCTACCACTTGCCAGTATCTTCTGAACTCCAGATTTTCAAAGCTGTGGAACAAAGGTTGTCCAAGTAAGGCAGCCATTTTCTGTCTAGCACTTAATCCACAATGGGTAGAAAACAGCCAAGTAAGTCACCCCTATCTCTCTAGGAAGCAGCTGTGGGCAAAATCGGCCATCAGAATTCTTGGCCATCCTGCCTTGGAGGATGGCTGCAGGTCTCATGGAGTGACAATATGTGGCTGGTATACCCCCTGGAGCCTTGCAGAATGGCCTCTTTGAGCCATATGGATGCATCCATCACTTCTGGGAACATTTGGGCTCTTATAGTACTGGAAGAACCCAAATGATCTTAAAATGGGGGAAAGTTATTAACGTAACATGAGATGAGCCCTGCTGGATCAGGTCAAAGCCCATCTTGCCCAGCATTCTGTCCCTCACAATGGCCCTCCAACTGCTTCTGGGCACCTCAAGCAGAAGACAAAGGCAAAATCTTTACGTGCTCATGAATCCCTGCAAATGGCCTGTAGAGTCATCTGCCTGTCTCTCCAGCCTGGAGGAAATACCTAGGCATCTATTCTAGGAGCTGTTTGTACACCTGACCTCCACAAACTTATCTAATCCTTTCTTATAGCTATCTAAGCAAAAAAAATGGAGAGAGAGAGAAATCTCAATCCTCTGCACCACTGCATGGCCAAGGAATGACAAGGAATGACAGATGTATCAATGGCTACTAGAATGAATGCCTAGGTACATATTTCAGGTTGGGGGGCGGGGGGGACCGGGGCGCTTCTAAGGCCATTTGTTGGGATTCTAGAGAAGGATTAGGTTCATCCTTGTCTCTGCTTGAGATGCCCATGAACATTTGGTGGGCCACTGTGTGTGACAGGATGCTGGACTAGATAGGCTGTGGCCTGATCCAGCAAGGCTCCTCCTATGTTCTTATGTTCTTAAGGAAAAAGAGAGGGCTCTCTCTTAAGTACCTCCATTCCTTGATGGAAGGGCACAACAGAATGCAACCAAAGAAAACAGATCAGGGGCTCCCATGTGCACGATCTAAGCCTAGTGAGGCATGGGGTTGATGGGCAACAGACAGGAATTCTAACAAGGAAGCCAGGAATCTTTGGATGGCAAGATTAGCGATGATTCCAGCAGCAATGTGGGGGAGAGATTGAGCCTCCTCAGGTCTTAACTCACCAAATTAACTAAATAATCATTGAAGTTTTTATACCTTTCTTCAGTCCAAAAGAGGAAGAAGAAGGGAGGGATAAATTTCAAAAGTGAGAAAACAATGGGATGGATCAGGGCAAGAGAGATCGGCAAAGGAGGGAGGAAAGGTGTTCAAGGCAGAAAAATGTCATGGGGAAAAGGGCACACAAAAGAGGCCATGTAACCATCACTGTTCCAGGTAACTATGGTAACTAATTAACATCTGGACAACGGCTCATCAAGTGTGCAATCACACCAGATAACACCTAGCCAAGACTCAGCAAAAGTTAATATTTTGTAGTTTCCTGATGCCCACTTGGGGTAATTGGGCAAATCAATGTTAAAGTTCCATCTCCCTTTGTCGGTAAACAGAGATTTTGATGATAATGTATCTAATATATCGGAACAGAAAAGCACCTAGCAGTGTTGTGACTTCTGTGCTTACTTAAGTGTTAACCCTGTGGTTGGATTGCAAGACTTGTTAGAAAACCAGAGATTATCAAGTTAGAAATAGATACAATGTATTCCCAAGGCTCTTAAGTTGACAATTACTTGTCACTCTCACCTATTGCCTGTGTTGTGTTTTCTTTGTTGCCACACAGGACAAAGAGGCGAGCATGGGAAGAAAGGGGTGGGGGGAATAGCTTGCGTTTTTTAGAAGTACAACTTTTTCTCTGTACATAGTTTTGCAGTTAGCTTAGCAAAGACCCATTGCTTTGCTCAAAATGGTCTCCCACGTACTTCCTGCTTTCCATACAGTGTGGCACAGCATAGCAGCTGTATGTACCACAGTAATGAATTAAAAACCCTGCCATTTCATACCACAGTGACAGCCCCAGATTAAGGAATTTCCTTTCTGAGACACACTTCTTTTCTTTGACAGAAGAAACAGCCTCTCTCCCTTTCCAGGCACTAGTGTTTCTTGTTTTAGTTTGATCATTATTAATTAAATTATACATTGGTTTTATCATGACCTGCTCCAAGACCTCTGGGAATAAGGAGGGCTAGAGATACAATTAGATAAAGAAACGAGGCAATAGAGGCTGCTTTAGATGAGGTAAGGTCAAGATGTCCTCAAATTGAGCTTGATTCCTGGTAACTATATGGGAATTCCTTGTATCCCTCTTCACAGAAATAGAGGTGCAATGGATACACCACAGATTTCACTTGGGAGCTTCTACATGTGTTTAATATGTTCAATATTTATGTCAATTGGTTTTAATCTTGTAACCCACCCTGGGACCTTTGCATATAGGGTGGCATAAAATTTTTAAATAAATATACCTGTACACATTTTCCAGTGCTGAGCTGTGGCTACTCTTTATTGTAGAATAAGTATGTATGTTCTCCATAAAGGTACTTAGAACCTCATGAAGTTGTGACTGAGGTAAATTCCTAGACAATGTGCTGGAAATCAACCCTCAATAAGCACCGTGCTGACAATTTCTGTCAGATTTCTGGGTTATACCTTTCTCTGAAGAAAACACCATTATGTTTTTAAGACCCTTTAAAAAAATGACAACTCCATATTAGACAAGTCATTCTTTTTTAGCACATTGGAATGGCAAGCAGATAGTCCCTGTCTAAAATCTAGCATGATGTCATTAATTTTAAACAGAAGCAAATTAGATCCAGTTCGAAAAACAAAAATAAAACAGCAACGTGTAGGCCACACACATTTACACATGAGAGAAAAAAGGAAAACTGGCTCCAGAAAAAAAATGAATGGCAAGAAGAAATGTCCCACCATATAATTAAAATAAGTAAATAACAAATAGGCATAAAATATGTATCTGGTAAAATCATAGTATTTAATAAGAACAGCAAGAATTTGTAGGCTTGTGCAAACAGGTGTTTGAAGCTACTCAGAGGAGTGTAAAGAAACCAATTTATTAGGTGCTCCATCTAGCAATGCTCAGGCCTTTCTGCACTCAGCCCCATAGTGAACATTGGGGAAACTTCTCGAGAGGAAGATCTGTAGCTGCAGCAGCTGTTTCTACACCAGAAATGGCTCCTGCCCTCCCAGAAGCTCCCACAACACTCACTAGTAGTGGAGCAGGAAATCCAGTACTACATGCATCCAAATCCTTACTTTTTCTGGGCACCAGAGTGACCATCAGCACCTCTTCCAGGTGCCAGGGGTCAGCTGACATGTCGTACAAGCATGCTGGCATGTCAGATGACCTGGGAAATTAGCACGTGTGCATGGTGTACTGCCACTGTCCTGGTGACAGCACTGGCACTGTGTGCTGGTGCTGGCACCTGAAGACGATGGCACCTTGATGTGAAATTTCACCCAATTCCTGGATGGAGATGTGTGCGCACCTCCAGAAGGCCAGCTTGGGCCTCCGAGGGGTACATGAAGGTGGTGGTGGTGGTGGCGGCAAATGGAAGAATTTGGCTTCATGCACATCTGTGTGTTCTAGACACCGAGCTCCCTGTTTCATTGCTCACGAGTCCACAGAGAATCACAGTGACTTGTAGACTCTACAGAGGGCACTTTGAAGAAATCTCATCCATTTTTTAACTCTTCCAGGGAAAAAAGAGTGATTTAATTATGGAACACAAGATGGGCATCCCATGGTGAGGATACTGTGAGGCGAATGTGAGTCTGCCTTGCAAGAGTCCCAATGCAAAGCCCTAATTCGGGCTACATGAGGGACAAAATCCTTCAAATTGAAGTAAAAAAACCCACTTGATAACTGTTCTCACCCTGAATTACAGGGCAAGAAGAGGTTATCCTGGGGGCATGGGGACACTCCTGGGTTACGATCGCAGCATTAGTGGGTGCGGTTTTGCTGTCCACACCGCTAGTGCTGGGATCGCAACTGTCCTCCTTACCTGAGCACTTAATTGCCCAGGTAAGCCTGACAGCTGCCTTGCAATCAGCTGAGCAACTGTCGGGGGTTACAGCAGCTCTCATGCACACAAGCAGAGCTCTGCTAATGATTAAAAGAGAGACGCAAGCAAGGAGCTAATTAATATGCACCTCTTTCCAAGGCTGGAGGTAACAGGCAGCTCCAAACCTCAGAAAGAGGTGCATATTAATTAGCTCCTTGCAATTAAACATTCAGGTAAGGAGGACAGTTGCGATCCCAGCATTAGCAGTGGAGACAGCTTGTGTGCATGACAGCTGCTGTAACACCCTGACAGTTGCTCAGCTGATTGCAGAGCAGCTGTCAGGCGAGCGTTTGCAGTAAATCAACCCCTTACCTGGGCAACTAAGCGCTCAGGTAAGGGGTGGTGGAGAAAACCGCAGCATCCTGATGCAGGGATTTACCATGGTTTTCATGGGGACGGGCAGGTTCGCCTTGAACCTGCCCTGTCCTCCATTGCCATGGGGACTCCTTAATACGAATTTTAATTCTCATTAAGGTTGCTCCGAAGCCACAGCGCATCAGGGGCAGCCCCATGGGGATACGCCCAAGGATTCAGCATGTGGAGCATCAAAGCTATGTAAGAGCATAGCTTCAGCAAGGCCTAACTTCACTGTTCCAGACAATCCCACTTGCAGAAGCTCAGAATTCAACCTGAGTCATTCTCCAGGTTCTTCCCAACGATTCTGTTGTCAAAGGCTTTAAAAACCTCAGCAGCATCTATGTTTTTCAGAACCCGGATCACCACTACATTATCACCTGTGAAAATACTGTTGTAAATAAAAGAACAGGGACAAGATAGTCATATAAGTAGGTCTGGGTTAGAATGCTGTATTGTAAGAGTTCGCCAAGCAGAATCTTACTTCTGCAGACGTTTCAGCCCAAAAAGACTAGGTAGCACTTTCACACTGATGATGCTACCATGCCAGGTGGCAAGACAGCTGCAGAAATGAGATTCAGCTCAGAGAATCCATACAACACAGCAGTCATTTGTTAAAATGTCTTATGTTAGGTTCCACGCTGGATGTTTTTTATAGGCAATTCAAGGAAAGGTTACATGACAATGCAGCAGTTGAGACTTTGTTAAAAATGTGTATTTGGAAGACTAACTGCTATGAAGGGGGAAAATTTTTCTCCCCAATTGCAACTGAGTGAGAAAGGCTTACACTTCTACTTTGAACTGGAATCCTCAGTTCCCCTACCTGTATTTAGATTTATTATCTATATCTATTCTGCCTTTAATGCAACTTCTAGTTAAGTCCTCCAGAAAGAGGGTTAAAGTCAGCCAGTAGGCTATTCATAAACCATAGGGTCAGTATGAGAAAGATGCTGGTAATAATTCCTTATTTGACCAACCTTCTGCAGCAGACTTTAACATAAGGCTTAAAGTGCAAACCTTATAGGGGAAACTAGGGGCCTGTTTGCACTTATCTTCCAGGATCAGTTCCCGTCACTCCTGGAGAGGAATGTCCACACGCCACATCACTGCTGCGATTCCTGGAGTGTCCAAGAGATCACTCCGGTTGCCCCAGTCTTCAGTAGCTGTGGACAAGTAAAATGTTGTCCACAACCTGACTGAAAGCAGCTAGAGAACTCCTGGCTAGCAGCATTTGCACCCTCTTCAGGGTACAATCTGTGAGTGGGTATGGACCAATCATCAGGGCAATCTCTCAGCACATGCTGGATGCTACTAAGGACACTGCCATGGCTACCTGGTCCACCCAAGCTGGGCCATCTGCACTTCAAGTGCTGCTAGTCTGGTTGGGGACTGGAGCAGACCTTGAGGTGCCGATGGTTCCCTTTGCACCTAATCTTCACCTCGGAGGAATGGTATTATACTACTCCACTGAGAAAAGTGTGAACAGGCTCTGTGAGGGAACATACTCTGTACCCTGCTAAAATTGTGAAAAGATAATAATTTGGATCTCAGCAAAGTGTGATGATAGCACTTCACAGTAATGCACCAAAATGTCCATATTAAAAGCATATACCTGTACAGCTAATAGTGTACAGCTAACAATAATATACCTGTACAATGTTTTAAACATTCGAATACGATTGAATTTGATGGAATGTGGACATTTGAACTCGAATAGAACGTTTACACATTAGGATTTAAACATTCAGTTGAACTTTGAATGTTCCAAAACAGTCATTTGAATGATTCAAAACATTTGAATGTACAGATACGAATGTACAGATACACATCTGTATGCATCCCATACGTGTCTGTACGCATTTGCGTACAAAATGCGTACAGATACGTATGACACATACGAATGTTGTTGACATTCGTATCTTCAAATACAAATGTTGTTGACGTTCATATCTTCAGATTCTAATGTAACATCCGAACAAACAGATTCAAATGTATTTGATTCAAATCGGATTTTGTGGCATTCGGATTCTAAAGATTGGAATCAAATCAAATGTTTTGATATCCAATTCTAACTGAATTCAAATGCAACCCACCCACACACATTTGTGCATATCCCTAGCAGCTATTGTATAAACAGGTGCTGAAAAGGATAACAGGCCTTAGACCTTAGGCCCCAGAAAAAAACTAATTAGCTAATTCACCTCCTCCCTGCTGGCTCTAGTTCGTTTCCCAAATATTCAGTATGCACTACAGATCATGGTAAACAAAACAGAAAATCTCATCAATAAGATACAGAGGTGTGGTATTAATAAGTAAACTCATTTGTTATAATTAGTGTCTTTTATTTTCCTGGAATAAATGAAGCAGATATTTAATGATCAATCTAGGGCAGCACTGGAAAGCACACCCGCAGTAGTTTTTTGATAGTATAAAAAGATAAAGGTATGAACCGAGAGAGAGAGAATGAACGGGCGTGCCAAGGTACAAAGAGATCTTCTGCTTTAAAATTTTGGAGTTTGGGCCAAGCTGAGATCTAAGAGAGTCTCACCACTGAGACGGGAATGGGTCCCTAATGGAATGGGAACAAGACTGTCTGCAATTTGACATCTTCTTCCTGGAAAGGTCCCACACCCCAACACACTTCAGGGCCTGATGGGAGCAATCTGGCAGCCAGAAATAAAGGTTTCTGGCCTTGGTTCCCCATCAGGACCCATTTCAGTAATGCACTGAGGTGCGGCACTGAAATGGATCTCCCTACTGAATCAGAACCCTTCCATAGGCATCCCTGTTCCATTCTACAGCCTCTGGACTTGTTAAAATTGGTCTAATGGTATCCAAGTCTAAGCTGCCATTTGGGCCACTGAAATTAGGCTCCCCTCCATCCAATGCGCCTAGGATGGAGGTGGCCTAGGAGGAATTCCCTTTTATTCCAATTACACTTGCTATACTGATTCCAAGAGCTAGTGCTTTCTTCCAAACTTCCCTCCAAACGTCTTGAGACAAATCAGAAAAGTAATTTGACCGCTTAAATTTTAATTACTGATTGCTAAAACACCATTTAAAGCAGTCTTAGGTAATTCTCGAATTATTCAAATCTTACTTTTAGTAAACGTAATATTGTTAAAGAGCCTCTCTGATTATTTCCCCTCCTAAGGATCTCCTACCAAACGCTTGGCTGTAAGAATTATGCCCAGCATCTTAAAACAAAACAAAACAAAGATCTTTGCTCATGTACAGAGTGCCAGAGCAAAAACTATTTACAAGCTCCCATATACAAAAGGACCCATAAAACACATTATTTAGGGGGACATTAAATGTTCTGTGAACCTTTTTTTAAAGGCAGTGATGCTTCCTAACTCCTCCTCACGAATTACTGCTTCCGATTAATCCATTCTCATTACCACCAGAGTTGTAGGATTAAATATATCTCTGTGGTAGCCGCTCCTGCTAGTCTCTGTAACTGATGCTCGAAGTGAAGCTGTCAGTTCGGCAAAACTAATGTCACCCCAGTCGTCCAAAACTTGCAGGAACCAAACAGAGGACTCAATTTGAGTTAACTGCCACCATATGGGAGAGGAGCAGGGAAGATTTTGCACAGCAGTTTTATGCATGTATGTCCATCCATAATGAAAGAGGACGGACTGTTTGATCACCGTGAACAGAGTTTGGGTTGAAAAGGAATGCACTGCAAAAAATCTCACCCTCCTTGGGAAACTCACAAAGTCATAAATGAAGTTTAAAATGCAGGCTAACTCAACCCCCCCCCCCCCCGCTGTAATCTGAATCAATTTGTGGGTGGCAGCTCCCTATTCTAGAATATAATCCAGAATTAAGACCAATGCAGAAAGGACCACCGTCTCCAACGAAAGGTATGAACTGCAATTTAGCAATTGGTAAAGGATATGTAAATACGACAGCTACTCATGTATTAATTCAAGGGTTCAACTTCCCTACATTACGGGGGCAGTAGAGGGTAAGCCGAACACAGCAGAAATGGCACAAAGACTCCCGATTAGCTTCACAGGTGAATTAGGAAGCAAAGCCGTATCCCCTGCTGCCAAATGCTGTGCAGACCCTCTCATGAGAATACATTCCAGCTGTGGAATGAAACAACAAAGGAAAAGGGGGTCACATTGGAAATGCAAAGAGATCATTCCTAACAAACTGGCTTTGATGTGAACAGACAATGAATATCAGCTTTGCATTTCTCCCATGACTGGCCTTGTGAGCCTCATAAAATGACACCCTCCTCCCAGTACACTTTTCACCAGCTTCCTTTTTTTTTGACCTTGCAATGATGATGATAATAATAATAATAATAATAATAATAATAATAATAATAATAATAATAATAATAATAATAATAATAATAATAATAATAATAATAATAATAATAATAAATAAAATGAAGATTAAAGAAAAGAAAGAAACCTCCATGAGTCTATTTGCTGAAAGACATCTGTGGAATTTAAAACTTTAATTTAAAGAACAGAGAAATGAAGCTGAGCCTTTGTAGCCTGGAAAGATGACCTCTTGACCAAAAAATGATCTAGGGCTACGGATTTGAAGCTGTAGCACAGCGGTTCTCAACCTTGCTAGTGCCGTGACCCCTTAATGGAGTTCCTCATGTTGTGGAGACCCCCAACCACAGGGGCGGAGCTGCCGGGAGGTGGGAGGGAAGGGCAGCGGGAGACTCATTGCGACCCCTCTGAAAGGGTAATTCGACCCCCAAAGGGGTCTCGATCCCTAGGTTGAGAACCACTGCTGTAGCAGATTATGGGAGTGGAAGGAAGAGGGATGGGCTGGCTACTGGGTCAGCTTCTAGGAAGGATGAAGGTTTCCCTGTTCTTCAGATGCAAAAAGCTATGCGGCTGGGGAATGCTTTCCTTCTGTTCCTTTCAACCCTTTTTGTGTTTATGGTGTTTCTCTCTCTGCAGCCTTGGTACTGAAGATCTAGCTAAATATCCTGCATAGGGAAGAGCATGAATATCCATCACATTCAATATTCATACGAATTTGTATGTTCAAATCAAAGGTTGGCTACATTCAAGGATTGACATTCGAATGCGAAGGGAATGCTTTTGTGCATTCCTTCAAAGCTTTGTTATATTCATGAACATGGGGAGGTGGCAGAGCAGCTGTCCAGTCACATGTGCAGCAGATTCAGAGCAGATTCAAAGGGTGTTTTTCCACTGGCAGAAAGTACCAATTTTTGCACCATTTGGGTGTGAGCCGGATGACCCCATTTCCACCACGGCACCCATTTGGGACCCGATTGTTTCCACTGCCAGTTGGGAAATCTGGATCAAATGGGTACTTTTCTGCCTTTAATCTGGATTTTCTGTAGACCCCATTAAGGGTCTACAATGGGGTCTTCAGCCAGAAAATCCAGATTAAAGAGAGCCTGTTTCCACGCTCGTGTGGCAATGGGGTCTAGAGGAGGCTAGGGGGAGGGGGCACCCATGGGCGGGGAGCCCCAAAACCTAAGCTTCAAAGTCATTTCAAAGTCGCTCCAAAGTCCGTGCAAAATAGCTCCAGAGCATCTTTGAATTCTGTGCTGATCTTCAGAGTCACTTTTAAAGCAAAGTCACTTCGAAGTTCACTCTGAAGATCAGCACAGACTTCAAACAAGCTATTTTGCACAGACTTCGAAGTGACTTCGAAATGACTTTGAAGCCGCTTCGGAGATTGCACCCCCTGTCCCCCAAACACCTGGGGTGACAGGCAGACCCCTCATGGGTAGATCCGGATTTCCAAATGGGTGCTCCGGTGTTTCCACAGCAGGGAGGCTAGCACCCATTGCTCTTGGGTGCTAGACCGCCTATGGAAACACATTGGGTACTTCCCTTAATCCAGATCTACTAGATCCAGATTAAGAAATGTACCCATTCCTTAGATCCATATCTTCTTAGATCCAGATTAAAGGAGCACAGTGGAAAAACACCCAAAGTAGATTCAAAGAGGAATCAAAGTGTTCGGAGCAGATTTGGAGGGGATTTGAGATGCAACTAACTGCAGGGCTTTGAATCAGATCTGAATAGCATTCAAAGAACATTCGCAGCAGGTTCGAATAGCATTCAAAGAACATTCACAGCAGATTCAAATCCTATCACATCCAAAGTGGCTCTGTTTGTATGAATGTAAACTGTTCCAAACAACTGGCACTAACAGGTTGCCATGCACAGTCATGCTACATCCCATATCTACGAACCCTCCACCTCAGCAGCAGGTACCTTCTTAGGTATGTCTCCTTGCCACCTGTCAGAGGTTTGGGCAGAGTGATGGTGTGGTTCAGAAGGATGAATATGCCTCAGCAGAGGAAGTGTGATGTACAACTGCAGATGAAGCAATAAGAACATCCACACACTTAAAAATTACTTTCTCTATCACACAGCACTAGAACCAGGGGGCACTCTACAACACCGAAGGGTAGGAGAGTCAGATGGGTCAAGGGGAAGTACTTCTTCACCCAGAGGGTCATTGGTCTATGGAATTTGCTACCAGAAATGGTGGCAACCGCAACCACCCTAGATGTCTTTAAGAAAGGGTTAAACAAGTTTATGAATGACAGATGTATCAATGGCTACTAGAATGGATGACTAAATACATCTTTCAGGCTGAGGGGCCAACAGGATTCCCTTGTCTTCTGCTTGAGATGCCCATAAGCAATTGGTGGGCCACTGTGTGGGACAGAATGCAGGACTAAATGGGCTGTGGCGTGATCCAGCAGGGCTCCTCTTATGTTCTTAAGCAAGTTAAGGCGTCATCCAGAGTGGGCTGGGATCTGAGATGCAATGTGGAGTGATGGTCACAGAGGAATGTGAGCATGGTTAAAACCATGAGTTAGCCTTGAACTCTGAGAACGCTTCATACCAATCAGAAGTCCATGGTGATGAATCCAGATGTTTTCACACACTAAGTTGAGTCTTGGCTGCCACACACATACTCAAAAGGCAGTCCCAGAGTCATTTAAAGAGTCTTAAAGTAAGGTCACCTTTGTTGGAGTTTGGGCCAGCTAGGGAGTGGAAGCATTTGCTTGCTCTGCTTCCAGGTGGCCAGACGCCTTGTGGAAATAGCTGTGTAGATATAGCCTGAACTATGTATCCAACAAAGTATTCAGCCACATTTGACAGACCCAGGCACAAGGAATACAGTCCATGATCACACCTGTTTCTTACTAAGGATGTGCACAAATGTTTTTCTGGCATTTGATTAGAAATGAATCAAATGTTTGAAAATCCATATTTGTAGGAATAGATTGCATTCAAATGTAAAATTCTATTCAATATGAATTTATTCATAAGTATTTGTACGAACATTTGATACATATCTGATATGAACAGATAGGTATCAGGTATGAATAGATATGTATCTGATATGAATAAATACTTATCTGATATGTTTCCCAAGCTTAACAAATGTCCGAACTAATTGTCCAAATGCCCCAAAACATTCATATTCATTCAAATGTTAAGATACAAACATTTGATACGAATTCAAATGTCCAAATTCGGCCGAATTTCTAACATTACGAATATTCATGCACATCCTTATTTGTTCCTTCTCCTGCCTACTCCTGCCTAGCACACTCGGTGTTTTCCCTCCCTTATCAGCTTCTGTGGAAGGGGGCCTGGGAGGGTCGTGATAAGCCAGTGCTCAAACATCAAACAAAGATCATGAACACATGTAAAACTATCCAGATTTGGGGGGATTTTTTAAAAAGGGAAGAAATTTGCTCATTTTGCTTCACAGATAGCATCTTTGAAGGGTGGAAGGCAATGCAGCTGGGATGGAGCAACTAAGCTACACACCCGCACCTCCTATTTAGATAGTAAACATATCTGCAGCTATGTGGATGGAGAGCGGGGCACTGAACATCTTGGGAGCCAGATATTCGAAGGAGTACCCCTCCTGTTTACTCCTGTTCTTGCCTGTCACCTAAGATCTTCAGAGCAGACCCTCCTGACAATTCCTTCTCTTTCAGAGGTCAGTGCTCCTACAGCCCAGGAGAGGGCTTTTTCCGTGGTAGCACCCAGACTATGGAACCGACTTCCTTCAGATATACTCAAGGACCCTTCACTGATGACTTTTTGGCAGCTACTAAAAACATTTCTACTTAGCCAAGCTTTGGGTGTCAGCCCCAAATATTACAGATCACAGACATGACCATGGACATCTGAACAAGACATTGCCGGGCCATAACTAAATATGGGTCACCAGTTCACCACCCAAGTAGGTTTTCAGCTGGTGAATGCAATATGTATCCTCTGTTTCACACAGCAACCCCCTAAATGCAACCCTTTTGATTTTCCTTTGCAATCTGCTCAACTTCAGATTTGTGGAAGAGAACACCCAGCAAACAGATCTCCTGCAAGTGAGTTTGGATTTGCACATGGAAAACTATGAATATCTGCTGCCCCTTTAGATCCTGCAAGTCTCGCCTTCTGAATTCCGCTCAACACTTTGTACTGTTTGCTGCTCGGAAGACTAGTATTAAAGCTGCAATGAACAGATGGCATTCCCTTGTCACACAGCAGACATTTACTCTGTATCAGTGTGTATTCCATATAATTAAAACTTGCATTTGTTTTTCAGAAGTATTCTTATTCATTGCAAGATCTGTAAGTATTTTCATTCGCTGCAGAGAACTGCAAGATCTATAGCATTTCCTTAATATAAGAGTAACATTTTCTCCGCACACTTCCATTCTCTTCTCAGATAGACACTTTAAAGAACTAAGCGGGAGTTAACACTTTATTTTAGCCACATCCCATGAGATAGGGAAAAACCTGGCTCTTCAAGTTAACATTTGTGTTACCACATGCACGTCTAACACAGACACTCTCCAAGGGCTTCTTTTCCAAAGAAAATGACAAGATTGCATGCTTTCTTTAGCTCCCTTTTGTGGCTCCATAGTAAGTGTAACATTCAATGAAATCTCAATTCTATTTGGAAAGCTTCCTAGTAGAGACTTGCCATGGTGGAGGATATGAGGCCAGAAGAAGACAGCTGGTGCAGAGCAGGGCACGAAATGTTCTCAGTGCAGTCATCAACAGACTTGAAAAAGGGGATTTTCTATTTAAAAGGTTGGCAATTAAATGCCCTCCGGCAGAGCCAGGCCCAAGGAAGACTGACAGTTGGTCCAGTAATTCAGACATCATCACTTCTCACCAGCTGTCTCTACAACTTGGTTGAATCTGCCCAATGAATTATAACTAGACTCAAATCAAAGAGGTAGGTAGGTTTCTTCTTCCAGCATCTGTTCCTTGCTACTCAAAAGCAATAAAGTAGGGAGGATTAACATATTGCTCTTCAGGTGCTACTGAACCATAGATACCATCAGTCCCAGGTGAGGTGGTCACTGGCCATGAAATGATGGAGAAAAAAGTTCAGGAACATCTGGAAGACCTCACATTAAACACACTTGTAACAGAGTGTAGGGACCACTAACAGACAGCCATGAACACAGTTACCTTGATGTTCTCTTCTTTCTATCAGTATCAGTCCTTTTAGGCCTATCAGTTAAAATCCATGGTACCCACCCAAAAAGTACTAGAATTAAGTTGCCAATGTACCAGTATTCAGAAACATGTAAGAGGCATCCTTATGTTGTTCTGATTGCCAACCAAACTTGTATAGTCAAAAGGGAACTTTGTGAAGCTGATGGCCAGGAGAGTTAGGACTGACAAGGGGAAGTATTTTTTTCACCCAGAGGTTCATCAGTCTATGGGATTTACTATCAGAAGAGGTAGTGACAGCAACCAGCTTGGATAGCTTTAAGCAAGGATTACGGGTAAAGACATTCATGGGACAAGAATATCAATGGGTACTAGAATGGATGCCCAAATACCACCTTCAAATTGGAGTGATAGGCAGGATTCCTCTGTAGGACACTTCCAGAGAAGGTTTTCCATCTGTCTACTGTTTGAGATGCCCAGAAGCAACCAGTGACCATTGTGTGAGACAGAAAGCTGGATTAGATGGCTTGTGGTTGATCCAAAAGGGCTTCTCTTATGTTCCTAAGGTCCTATAATCTAGAAAGAACTAAAAGGAAAACCTAGTAGATCACAGACTTTCCTTCACATTCGTTTAATAATGCAGAGTGAAAAGCAGACTTTAATGCACTGTTCAATCAAGACAGAAAAAGAAGAGCAGCAGATCAGTTAAATAATTCCTTCTCTCTTGGGGTGTTGCCAGATGGAAGCAAAAAGGTCAGTTGCTGATGATGGTTGGTTTTACTTGCAGTATGACCTGCTACTGTGTGTGATGAAGCCAGTATCATGTGAACATGATTAAGTATCTAGGTATATAGGTTGCACAGGGATTGGTTTAGACTCAGTCTCAGTTCATTTTCTCTCAGCAGAGACCCAGTATTATCCTGAGAGAACGTTTGTGCATGTCCTTCCAGAACAGGAGACTTGGGCTTATGGTACTCAATTGTTCTGTCAGGACTCTTGGGTATAAGGCCTCTTTTAAGAGCTTCCACATCGTCTTGGTTGATTGCAGTTTTGGCCCAGATGGCAGTCTGTGAACACCACTAGCAGAAAGCCCAGCTAGCCTCAGAGCACAGCAAAGATCAACATGTTTTCCAGAGATGAGCACAAAAAAACATCCCCACCACAATTTTCAGCTGGGGGTGTGATTTCACCATCACCTGTGTGAAGGATAGATGGAACCAAGGGGCCTGTTCACACTTGGCTTTATTCTGGAATATACGAACATAAGAGGAGCCCTGCTAGATCAGGCCTCAGCCCATCCAGTCCATCATCCTGTTGCACACGGTGGCCCACCAATTGCCCATGGGCATCTCAAGCAGAGACAAGGGCAAACCTTCTCCTTTTCTCGAATCCCAGCAAATGGCCTTAGAAGCATCCTGCTTGTCACCGTTGCCTGAAAGATGAGACATTCACTCTAGTAGCCATTGAAACATCTGTCATCCATAAATTTGTCTGTTTTTTGAAGCCACCTAGCCTGGTAGCTGTTACCAGCTCTTCTGTCAGCAAATTCTATAAACCGATGACCCTCTGGGTGAAGAAATACTTGCCCTTGTTGGATCCGACTCTCCTACCCATTAGCTTCATAGAATACCCCCTGGTTCCAGTGTTGTACATATCTGGGAACAGGAGCTGGCTGTCAACATGTGCGTGCAGGCAACAGCAGGCTCCAAGGGAGACCTGCCAGAGTCTCCAATAGCAAGCGGACAACAGACCCATGCCCTGAGATATATTCCAGAATATGGCCAAGTGCAAACAGGCCCAAGGATTCATTAAAACTATCATGGTTCACAGCATGTTTTTCTATTTCGAAGTGTGACAGTGCCTCTTCCTCTAATGGCAATATAAGAGGATCCCTGCTGGATCAGGCCCCAGCCCATTCTAAGTCAGCATCCTGTCTCACTCAGTGGCCCACCATTTGCTTCTGGGCATCTCAAGCAGTCAAGGACAGCACCTTCACCTGTTCTCAATTCCCTGCAAGTGGCCTTTAGAGGTGTACTACCCGTCTCTCCAACTTGGAGGCCGGCCTTAGGCTTCCATTCTAATAGCCTTCCATACAGCTTACCTCCTCTTGAAGCTATCTGGGCTGGTTGCTCTCTCCATCACATCTAGTAGTAAATTCCACAGACCAATGACTGTCTAGATTTCCCCTTGTCCGTACTAACTCTTCTGCCCATCAACTTCATAGAGTGACCCATCGTTCTAGTGTTGTGTAAAAGAGTGTTTTTTCTATATACCTTTTCCACACCATGCATGATTTTATCTACCTCAACTCTTAGCAATTGTAGGTGGCAAGCAGGATAGCATGACATGATTCAGCAAAGTCTGGAATGGACGAAAAAAGAGAGGATACAGGAATGGAAAAACAAGCCAAATGAGAATTCATCCAATCCATTGTCAGAAGGAAAAGATAATGAGACAGAAGTGAGGAGGTCTTTCAATATCTGGTTAGCTAAGCCAGAAAGTTCTTCCTAAGTACTCCTTTTAGGTCCAGCAATGTTCTGTGTTGGCCAACCCACTTAGTTAATAAAATTCTCATTAAGGAATTAAGAACAAAAACAGTGTATCCCAGCAATACGCTCCATTCTTGCAGGTATTTGTATTCCCACTTCATGCGTTACCTTAATTATCTATTTTGAACTTGGTGGGAGACTTCTAATTAAACCGTTCAAGGACTCTTCTTATGATCTTCCTGCCCAATTTGGCTCCTCTCCAGTGGGATTTAGCACTCCTTTTGTACCCACTTCTGTACATCCAGTGTATGGCCCCTTCGAAAACCAGAAGTATTTGGAAGATGTGTTCTAGTGAACTGAAGCCAGTTAATTAAGAACATCTATTAAGGGGCTGGAAAGGGCCTGGAATGCTGACACTGTGGAGGAAGATTAGAAGAACTGGGAGTCTTTAGCTTAGATCAATCATTTATACAGTAAAAAATAAAAAAGTCCTTTCATAAAAGGGAGGGAGAGATGATTTTAGCTTTTCCAAATTTCTGTCCCTTATTTACTTATTTATTTTATAAAGAGGCCTGATGAGGCTGAAACCAGGCTGCAATGTCTAGGCCTCTTCAGTCTGGAGAGACGGCATTAAAGAGGGGACCTGATCATGCATGGTACAGAAAAGGTAGATAGAGAAAATTTCTTTTCTCTATCACACAACACTAAAACCAGGGGCCATCTATGAAGCTGATGGGTAGCAGTGTCTGATCTGACAAGGGGAAGTATTTCTTCACCCAGAGAGTCATCGGTTTATGGAATCTGGTTGTGAAGACACACCCGAATAAAGGTGGTTGCAGGTTCAGGTGTGCGACGCCGGTAACCTAGTGAGATCAAACACTTTCACCCAAAGAAAGCTCTAAGGCTGAATATAAAGTTCAAAAAGGGGGAAATGTTATTTTACAGAACAAAGGTAAAAGGTTTCTCCTCCCCAGCTCTATCTAGCCTTGAATGGAAAAATACTTTACAGTTTGAGTTCCAGCAATCTTCAGGGTGTCATCTCTCTGGGTTTGATCTCCTCACTCAATGGAGCTGGTGCAGGGTCTTTCAGCTCCTGATTCCTTTTTGCTTACTTCTTGTTGGCTGAGTTGTTTCTAGTAACTAAATTGGCTAAGTGGTAACTAAATTGGCTAACGTGTAAGAAATGCCCTTCCCAGCTGTCTGGGCCTGTTTGCCACCAAAAGGACAGCTCTCTGCAAGCTCACAGCACAGACAGACAAACTAGGAAGCCTCTATCTAAACAGAGCTTGCTGGGAAGGGGCAAACCAAACCTGGAGAAATGCAGGGGATTCCTTCAGCTCCTCCCACAACTAATACAATGTAGTATTTCCTATACTAAACATACTAGGGCAGATGCAGGAATTGGTAGAAACAGTCCTGGCTGGACATCACACTGGTGCTGGAACAGGTGGAAACAACTACCAGCCTAGACAGCTTCAAGGTAGAGTTAGACAAATTTATGGACGACAGATGTTTCAATGGCTACTAGAATGAATGCCAAGGTACATCTTTCAGGCTGAGCGGGAAAGCAGGACACTTCGAAGGCCATTTGCTGGGATTCAAGAGCAGGAAAAGGTTTGTCCTTGTCTCTGCTTGAGATGCCCATGAGCATTTGGTGGGCCACTTTGTGCGACAGGACGCTGGACTAGATGGGCTGTGGCCTGATCCAGCAGGGTTTCTCTTATGTTCTTAATTTAAAGACAACCTCTGCTTTCTTTTGCTTTGCCCTCTTGCCATCCAAAAGCAAACTGGTAGCTTTCGAAATGAACATCTGCAGTTTTTTTAAAAAAAGCTGGAGAGGGCGCATAGTTCAACAGTAAAATATCTGTCTGCACTGCGGGAAATTCTATATTCAGTGCCTGGTGTCTCCCCAAAACAAGGCAATGCCAAACAACTTTTAATCAACAGACACTGGGCTCACGAGCCTGTTTTCTTCCAAATGTTAATATTCAACCTCGTAAATTAAATAATCCAGGAAGAGCAAGTGTCATTTTCAAAAGGTTACTTGTTTCCTGTAGCGTGGGCAGGTATATCAGTATTCCAGTTCATGAAAGGAAGGAAGTGGGTGCCTTTCCCTGGAGTAAACCCAGAGCAAGAACTCTACAGATTTCTAGTTTGGTCTAGTGGTTTGGGAATTCTGGGTTCAATTCGACATTCCCCCACAAAGACAGCTGGGTGACCTTGGGCTAGCCACAGCTCTCTTCTGAGCTCTCATAGCCCCACCTACCTCATAGGGTGTCTGTTGTGGGGACAAGAACAGAAGGTTTGTCAGCCACTTTGAGTCAAGTCTTCTTCTTCTTCTTCTTCTTCTTCTTCTTCTTCTTCTTCTTCTTCTTCTTCTTCTTCTACAGATTGACTACCTATTCACTGCCAGGATGGGTCCTCACTTCCAAATGTTGCTTCTACCACCTCCATGCAAACCAGAGTAAAAGGGCACCTGACTACTTAAAAGGAGGCACCTTCAGAAGGCACCAAATTATCGGCTGCTCCTACAGAATGCTACATAAAATGTGCATACATGCTCCAAAGCCTCACAGGTCTATAGTGCATTCTTTCAAAACTGATCTTCATTACAGACCAGATCCAAAACTTTCCTTTGGCAACCATACCGTGAAACGGCCAAGCAGATAGCTTCACAGTAGGCCAACCTTCCTTGAAACAATTAAAACACAGTACCAGCATGGGCTTTTTCAAAAAATAAGATTCTTATCGATTACAACTTTACATTTAGCAGCAATTTGCTACTAAGGGATCAGCAGTTCGCCGAACAGGGACTGACTCCATAATCTGGATCATGGTCCATCTAAACGAAGACAGAGCACTCAAGAAGGTGTGGTGGCCTCATGAGTGGATCATGAGGTCCACAAGCTGACTTCACAGGCTCTTGTTTCTGACTAAAGTTAAGTACAAACTCGACTGGGTTAAGTACAAACTCTGCATGGCCACGTAACCTCACTGGATGACATTGACCCAGTCAGTACTTTTTAGAACAGTGATGGCGAACCTTTTGAGCTCAGTGTGTCAAAATTCAACTCGGGTGCTGTGTCACATCTAGAAATACCCATAATTTTGTGATATTTGTAGCTCTAGTAAAAGTTATATTTTTGATATACATATTTTATTAAAAGCAAAAACAAATTATTCTTTACATTAGTGACTTTTGTTGCTGAATTTCGTTTGCTAAATCTTCAATTGAAAATTGGTATTTTGTACACTTCAAGAACAAGCAAGCACTACATGCCCAGGTGCCAGGGTGACCAGGTGTGTCACCCAAAAGGGCTTGGTGTGTCACCTGTGACACGCATGTCATAGGTTGGCCATCACTGTTTTAGAATAATCCACCACATATAGGGTTGTTCTGCAAATAAAATGTAAGGGGGAAGAAAAGTGTTCCCTGCCTTGGACTCCCTAGTAAATAAATAGATGAATACTTTTAGTGGAGAAAAAGTGCAATGCTGAAATAACCTTTTATGGCGAAACACAGTACATTTTCCCACACAAGAAAATTGTAGGACTATGACTCATGCACCTGCTTACTGCTGTTGAGGGTGAACTGACGATGGAGCCTTTGCCTCCCTTTGTAAGGTAGCTCATGTTCAACTCACACCTCAATCCCAAAGTTCTCCAAACAAAATTATCACTTGTACAATGGGATGAAGTTACAGCTACCACATGTATCGGCTTACTTCCTGCTTGAGTCTAGAACGCTACTGTCACCACTGAAAGGCTCAAAGATAAGGCTGCATCCAGATAACAAAGGGAAACACAGGTTTTCTTCAAATAAAAAGACAACGCTTTCTCACTGCAGACCATCCAGATCAGGCTAGTTCTGTGATGACACTTTGTACATGCTACCACTGACACTTATGAACAACACCTATTTCTCCACTGCACAGAAAGACACCTTAACCAGAGGCTTTTTCGCACTGCAACGCGTTCCGTTTGGAACGCGTGCAGGCGGGAAGCTTAAGACAGTTCCGGGCGCTTTCACCATTCACACACAGGCACGCCGGAACGCGTTCCGGCGCGCCTGTGTGTGAATGGTAAAAGCGCCCGGAACTCTTGGCCCGGCAAAGGCCGGCCAGGGGCGGGGATTCGGCCGCAGCGCTGCCGCCCATTGGGTGAGAGCACCCAAGGGGCGGGCAGCGCTGTCAAGCCACCCGCCCCGCGCTTCGTGCCAGCTCTATGGGCCCGGATCGGGCCCTGGGGACCTGGCACGAAGATGCCCGGGCACCCGGGCACCCATCATGGGGCCCGGGGCAAGGCCCCTATGGGGCAGGACCCCTTTGGAGATCAGAGCCCCTGGCTCTGATCTCCAAGGGCTCGCCCCGCGCCCCAATCTCGCCCATCTACGGGCTGCAGGCACCTGGATCTAGGTGCCTCCAGCCCGCAGATGAGTCCCCCGCCCCCCCCCCAGTCCCCAAAACCCCCACCCCAACCACCCTCCGACCCGGATCGGGCCGATCTTCGCGGTGAAGGTGCCTACAGCGAGGCACCTTCACCGCGAAGATGATTCCTCCCCCCAGGGCCCGGGGATGGGACGTGCGCGACGGAGGACTTACCTCATCGCTGTGCAGTCTCTGACTGAGGGTGGCATTCTGGGAGCGTGCAGGACGCAGCCCATCTAGGCCCCCTATTGGACAAGCAGTTCACGTGAACTGCTTGTCCAATAGGGGGCTTAGGTGGGCTACGTCCTGCACGCTCCCAGAATGCCACCCTCAGTCAGAGACTGCACAGCGACGAGGTAAGTCCTCTGTTGCGCGTGTCCCATCCCCGGGCCCTGGGAGGGTGGAATCATCTTCGCGGTGAAGGTGCCTCGCTGTAGGCACCTTCACCGCGAAGATCGGCCCGATCCGGGTCAGAGGGTGGTTGGGGTGGGGGTTTTGGGGACTGGGGAGGTGGGCGGCTGATCTGCAGGGCGCTCGCGCCCCGCAGATGGCCGCGATGGGGGCGGGGGGGACCCTTGGGGGACCGGAGCGATGCGCTCCGGTCGACCAAGGCATTCCTTGCCCCCAGCCAGCCCAACATCGACCTCCTGCCACCCCGGAATGGGGCTGCAGGAAGCCGATGCTGGTGGCTCCCCGGCTTTGGCAGCCCCATTGGGGCTGCCGGACCCGGGAAGGAGCCACGTCCCGGCGGCCGTCGGAGACGACAGACGGGATGCACCGAATTGGGGTTCCCCTGTCCCATCTGCCAGGGTCACTGACCCTGGCAGATGGGAAAGGGGAACCCCAATTCGGTGGGTCCCATCTACCGGCTTCGCCGCGCTGGCGTGATCGCCAGCCCGGCAAGTCGGGCCCTGTGGGCGTGCCGACGGCTGTCAGGGAGAGAAGCGTGAGCGAATGCTTCTCTCCCGGAACGCGCCGGGGCGGCTCGTCCGCGTCGGAACGGATGCAGAGCACTTTAAAGTGCTCTGCATCCGGAACGCGTGGAAGACAGCTCTGGACACGAGGCGGCGCAAGCCCCGCTGGGGCAATGCGAATGCCTCGTCCAGAGCTGTCTTCCACGCGTACCGGAAAGGCCTGTGCGAAAAGGCCTCAGGTCTTTAGATGAACCAGTCTGATGGATAATCAAGAGATGACTCAAATTCCAGACAGACTTAGTATAGTATAACCTACTATCTTCTATTAAATGATGCATCTTACCAACACTTTGCAGTAATAAAAATGAAAGCTTTTAGGTATCTGCAGAAGTTTTCAGTGTTCTGGATAAAGCAAGACCTTTTCAACATTGATATGCAGAAGGAAGGGGTTTGAGTCACAGGAAAATTTCCTAACAGCTTGTGCTTTTTAAAATGGAGCTTCTTTTCCAGTATAGGTCCCAGTATACCAAAAGAGATTCTGTATGGCACAGGAATCCAGCCCACTGCCAGTCCATTACATGTACTTTCAACATGACATAATACACCAGTGCTTTATGTGGCCACCTTTACACAAGACTGCTTATGTCTTATTCACCATAGTGTGTATAAATTCATATTTAATAAGGACATCTTCTAGCATTTGCAGCTTTTTTATTAGCAAGTGAGCAAGTGAACAAGCATACTCCAAAAAAAAAATTCAATACGCCATTAGGTATAATGGTTTTGAAACATACTAGAGACGCTGGGTATATTTCGCTATTTGCAATGCAGCAGCATCCCAGCCTGATGCTGTCAAAATCTCACTCATGAAGGCATGCAGAATCCCAATTGGAGGAAGCTGTCAAGTCCATCCGTCATCCTCCTAGAGGAAACAATACCCGTCAAGGCAAGAGAAGTGTCTAAACAGCCGGATGGCTCTAAAAAGATATTTTTGTAGGATTTGAAATTACCATGCAGTTTTTTGACTTTTGTCCCACTTTTAAAGCACCAACTGTTAAAGGGCAATATACTTTTCCCTACGATACTTTAGATATTCACATACCAAATAGGCTCCAACTAAATGGCTGGTATTTACCAGTGAAAGTAATCCTTGGCCTCGTACCTAGGATGGACAACAATTAATTCCACATGAACAGCTTCTACAAACACTAGTCCAGTTGCCACCTGATGCATCTCCACATGAAGCAAGGGCTATATGGTGAATGAGAATGCAGCAGAGGTTGGATTAGGATGGAGAGTTCCCAGTCCTTCCCCAGAAGCATGAAATAGCAAACCACTTCTGAATCTCAACAGCAACACCACAGCGGTGCTCTTGGAGGTCCCACTGCAATCAACCAGGAGTCAGCCATGATTCAGTGGTTTACAAAAATAACATGTGGAATGAGGCAAATGACATAATAGTTCATTGAGCTTGTGTCATGGACACTTAAGTGCTGACTAAGGCCCTTTTTCTGTACTTACCTACAATCCGTAATAAGAAACTGGGAAGATAACTTCGGGGTCTTACCAGGCTACATGTGGGTGAATTCCCATGACAAGCTTAAAACAGTTTCGCAACAGTTTCGATCCTTGCAGTCCCCACGTCAGGTTGGCTTAACATGCTTTCTGCGTGTTAAATCGCCCCAAAGCGTTGTACATGTTAACAGTAATTTCAACAGGTCTAGCTCCAGTTCATATGCTTGAAACGTTTAACATTTCTTGCTGTGGGAACGGTACAGTTTTAGTGGGATGAGTATGCATGTTTAGGGTTTTCCTCCCACAATAGCTTGCTTCCAAAGATAGTGATTTCATTGTAAAAATCCACCCTGTAAGCAGCCATTACACTATAGCAATCTACCCACTTCACACTTGATAACAATGTTGCAATTTTGCGCAATTCTGGCTCTTTGGAGTTCTGATCTTTAGAAAGGGAAAGAAAGGAAAGCAGCTGCAGGTTCTGGGAGATGTGTGAGTGTTTAAGCCTGTGGCTGTGGAGTCAGCGGGTGAAGGGGGCTTGGGTTGCTGCTGCTGCTGTGTGCCCTGGGCAATGGGGAGAGGTGGAAAAAGAATCGCTGGCTGCCCGGTGCCGTTTTTCCTCCATCCAGGCAAGCGGCAGCCACCCAGCCACCCAGCCACCCAGCTAGGCTCCGTAAAGGGGCCCCTTATGGGTGGTACGTTCATGCCAGAAGGAAGAGGGCAGGGCAGCCCTGAAAAGTGGCTTTTAGAAAGTAGCCACTTGAGTCCCCCCTTGAGTCACATACGCCACGTACGATCCTCAGAATCCGGATCGAATGCGGTTAAGTTGAAAGTAATGGGATCAGGCAAATTCGTGTTAACATCCGGTTCTATTATTTCGGTTTAGGAAAACCGTTTTAAGCTTGTAACGGGAACCGGGCCTGTGATTCATGCAGATCTGTGAGGCCCCACTCATGGTTGGTATCCTGTGTCTAAACCCAATGGAGCATAATTCAGATCAGGAAGAAACTGATCAGGTTTACCAGTTAACCTGTTTAAACAGGTCTATCAGTGGACTAGTGGGCCCTGCTTCTAGACCATGGCAGAGTCTGTCCTCAAAGTTCATGTGAGCTTTGGGGCTGAGCTAAAGGCTGGTCCACACCAGTGATGGTGTGCAGGTGGTGCTGTTGCATTTCCATGATCCAAACCAGTGGGTCTGGTGGTTCAAACTCACCGACTTGGATCACAGAGAGGTGAGTGCAGGAAGGAGATTTAAAAAACTGAAGAGAAGAATGCAGTGGAATACCTTTTGTTGCCTTATACAAAGCAATGCACAAATGTTTTAAATAGTTCTTAACCAGGAGCACTACAACCCGGGACTATTTGTACAAGTTGTGCCTCTGCCAGATTTCCCAGACTCTGAAAGCCTTGGTGAAAATTAACAAAAGCCCAAATCTGCTCAAGGTACATTAGGAAAGTTTAGAACTGGAAATCTGAGGAATATTAGTCATTCAGCCTCCAGACCATCAGCTCGCTCTGAAAGGAACAGAAAATAAAACACACAATGTCCCTTTCTGCACTTATTCCAGATTATAACCCAGAATAGGGACCTGCCATCTGCATGCTGGTACAGGCTATGGGAGGCCCCAAGCAGGGCCTGCTGTAGTCTGAACCCGCATGCAAATGGCAGGACCCTGTTCTGGGATATATTCCTGAATAGGGTTATGCATGAATTGGGGAGGGGGTTGCATTCGATTTGTAACAAATCCAATGTAAAAAAAATTGTATTCATTTGAAAAGACATCCTTTGAATGCGGTAGGAATCTATTCATACGAATATCTGATACAAATGCATACAGATCGCATACGTATCTGATACAAATACATAGGTATCCAATACGTATCTGATGTGCATCCCAGAACATATCCGTCCTGAAAGCATCAAATCTGCCTGAATCCACTTTGAGTCCACTCTCCAATTCACTCTCGATTTGTTGCAGATGTGCCTGGTGCAGATGCTTTTGCACCTTCCTGATTCACAAATGTTCCAAAGCTTGTACAAATGTTCCAAAACAAATGTATCCATACAAATGTCAAAGTATAAATGTCATAACATTCAATTCATATACGAATGTTCAAATTCGCCCAAATAACGAATGTTACCAATATTCATGCACATCCCTATTCCTGAATAAGGCTCAGTGCATAAGATCCAAACAGTATTACCAAATCCCAGTAAAAACATCTGAGGCAACACAGTAAGCAAAGCTATTCGGCTTTTGTTTCTCATTGGTTCTATAACACACCGTCTTCCAATATTTGCATTCCTCTACCCCCCCCCCCAAAGTGGCTAAAGCTAACTGAATCTATATCCTAAAGACCCCTGGGAAGGAAACCTGTGCTTAAGTCAAAATTTCTGACTCAGTTATGCATCTGAAGACAACTTTGGAGGCCAAGTGAATTATAAGAGTTGTCAAACAAAAAGGTAAAAAATTAACTAGCTCATTAGGAAAAATAAACAAATGCAATAAATTATATACACAAAGGAATAAACAGCCTTTGTCAGAGACACCCATGCTGCCTTAAGAAAAATAAATCTCACAGAAAATGAACTGCATATTTCACAGAGAATTGATATAAACATTATCATCTACTTTATCTGGCTAATGGCAGAATTGTATTTCTTATACGATTAAGCACAACCGTGTATCCAGAAATAGTAAATGTGCACTGGAAGGTTTTGGACATGGGTGCCCTTTTTCCTAAGAAATGATCTCAGCAAAAGCAGACCACAGGAACTAAACAATTTAACATGTTAAAAGCTATTCTCGAACTAAGATCTGACATGTGCACAGTCAGGTATGCAGCATCTGAATCCTTATGTCCAAGATTTCTCAGAAATGGTACCTCCCTGTTTAGGGCTGCATCCAGATGGCAAGGAGGAACACTGATAGGGCTGGGTCACACACGAGTTTTAGGATAATCTGAATCATCTGGGAGGATGGGTGATTCATACGATTTTAAGCTAACACGAATTGCAGGAGAGCCTACAGCTGTTAGTCCGTCCTAAAATATAATCCTCTTTAACCAGCACAGACACGGATTCATGCTGGGCTGGAATTCCGGTCCGGCTTCCACTTCCTCATGTGTGGGTGGTGGGATGGCCTAAAGGAGGCAGAATTGTGCTGTAGTGGGTGGTGCCCAGTAGTTCCTTTCGCCAATCAGCACGTGCAGAGTTCGCGAGACATCTCCCCCTCTCCTCAGTTTAGGAGTATGATTCCCCTCTCCAACATTTTAACACAAACTTATTTTTATTATTTTTTAAAAAATAATTGCAAGGAGAAGAGAAGCACATAAAAAAGGAAGGGCATGTGTGGAAGTGGGAGAGCAGGTTTTAAAAAGAACTGCAAACATGTACCCTTGCCCCCCTTGAGTGACATGAATGGCATCCAATCAGAAATGAGATAGATGTAGCAAAAGGGGTGGGGAGCCAAGGGCTCCATGGACAAATGCCAGGCCGAACTCTGTAGAAATGTGTGACCAACACAGCCAAAGGAAGGGTCAGCCTCTATTGACCCACGTCTGACCAGCACTGGTACGAATTAAACTCAAATTCATTAATAGGCCAACCTGATTGGGACTTGTGTGACCAGGGCCATAAACTGTAAAGGGGGACCACGGCATTCCCTATTATTATCATGCCCTGTTCAGCCTCATCAGAAGAGGAAGATATGCCTGCAATGCGACCACAGGCTGAGGAGCAGCCACAGCAGGGCATTGCAGGCATCGAAGAGCTAAGGCCAGGCCCAGGTGAGCAGCCAGACAGCTCTGGTGATGAATCCACCAGCAGTGAGCCTAAGCAAAGGCTCTCTCATTGTCTGCTTAGGCAGCAGAAGCAGGTGAGACGGAGATCAGAGCGATTAGCCCAGCTGCACCGTGGGCGAGGCTCTGACTCCTCTATTTAAGAACAAGCTCACCTTGCCTCAAGTTGCTGCAGACAACGTCTTAGCAGCCTCATGTTACCTGAGCTTGAAATCTTGGACTCCTTGTGACCTGCTGACCCTTTGGACTGCCTGACCCTTTCTGACTCTCTGGACTCCTAGACCCTGGACCGGAACTGACCTCGAGAACGCCTGGAACCCTTGGGACTGAGTAGCTGCGCAAGTGTTTGCCTGTTGCCTGACCGGCCTGCAACATGACAATTATCAATGCGCACTGATCTCACACAGAGCTCTTCCAGCGCAGATTCATTTACTGAGACATCTTGCAAACGCAATACATTATTATTTTACTGGGAATTTCCAGGAACTTACCACGTGACTCTTTTTGGCTTTTGCACAAACTTCCAGAAACTTTCAGCAAGGATCTTGTCAGAAGTGCCAGTAAGCAAAACTATTCCGGGAAAGCCAGTACCACAGTTGGCCTTCACAGAATAGCATGGGAAATGGGCTTTCACTGCCCTGGAATCTAGGATTGCTCTGAAAAGACTATGCATATGTATGGCAATCACAGTTCAATGCTGGTAGAACGTCACTGTTTCCATGTCCATGCCAACTAGAGGACCTTTTTAAAAGCTGCCTAAACCCAAACAAAGTTCAGTGGTCCACTAACCTATACTTGTACCTGCTGCAGAAGCTACGACTGCTGAGAAATCCATCAGTTCCCATACAGATCTGCCCATGCTTAAGATCTTCTGGAGAACCATTTGGTGAGGGAGGACATTATTGGTAATAGCCCCCAGACTGTGGAATAATGTCCACTCTGACATACATCAAGCACTCTAATTGTGTATAATCAGATTATTGATGTGGAGGGAAGAGCATCCCCACTGCATGCATGCATGGTTATTGTTCTAGCTAATTTAGTCTGTATAGAATCACTGAATCATAGAGTTGGAAGGGACCTCTAGGGTCATCAAGTCCAACCCCCTGCTCATTGAAGGATTTCCTAAACCATCCCAGACAGATGTAGGTCCAGCCTCTGCTTGAAGACCTCCAGCGAAGGAGAACTCACTACCTCCCGTGGCAACGTATTCCACTGACTGATCGCCCTCACTGTAAGGAAGTTTTTCCTGATAGCTAATCTGTATTGACTCCCTTGAAGTTTCATACCAACGTTTCTAGTCCTCCCATCTTGTGTTAAGTGGGAACAGGGATAATTCCTCCGCACTGTGACAGCCCTTCAGATATCTGAAGACCACTATTATGTCTCCTCTCAGTCTTCTCTTCTGCAGGCTAAACATTCCTAGATCCTTCAACCTTTTCTTGTAGGACATGCTTTCCAGACCACTAACCTTTTTGCTAGCCCTCCTTTGGACTTACTCTAGTTTGTCAATGTCTTTTTTAAATTGGGGTGCCCTGAACTGGACACAGTGCTCTAGATGAGGTCTTACCAAGGTAAAGAGGAATAATTACTTCTTGTGATCTAGATTCTAAGCTCCTCTTGATACATCCTAGGTTTGTCTTTTTTGCAGCCGCATCACAATGTTGACTCATGTTCATCCTGTGATCAACCAGTACACCCAGATCCTTTTCTCTTGTGCTACTACTCAGCCAGATTCCTCCCATTGTGTATTCGGGTATGGGGCGGGATATAAATGTAAATAATAAATAAATAATAAATAAATAAATTTTATAATGATTTTACTGTGATCTCCCCTGAGACCTTCAGTGTTTCACTGTTAGTATACAATGCCCTAAACAACTTGGGTCCAAGGGACTTGGTAGATTGCTTTCCCTGCCACAAACCAAACCCATTAAAAAAACATCCGGAAGAATCCTGCTGTAGGCACCACAAATCAAAACCTTTCGCAGGGCAACTACTGGTACATGCAAGGAGGCCTTCTCTTTAGTGGCACCTTCCTTCTAGTACTTGTGACCACATGCTTTACATTCTTTAGGTGAGTATTTCCCAAAGTGTGGTACATGTTCCACTGGTGGTACAGAACACTTCTTTCGTTAAACGGAATTTAAGCTTTTTAAAACAAAGTTGATTTAACTTTTAAGAAGTAAATTACTATCCACCTGTTACATGGGCTGCATCCAGACACAGCGTGGATGGTCAAAACCCCATAATTATTTCATTTTTGTACCTGATTTTCCAGACACGATCACAGGGCTGTCAATATCAGCCCAGAATTTAGACCTGATTTACCGGTTTGTTGTTTTTCTGGTAAAATTAACTACCCATAGCACAGTATGCTGTTATTCCCTAGCTGTAGCTCCGTCTGGATTGCCGTGTGAGAAGTACAGTGAGAACTTGATATGACCTGTCACTACCCAAACGTACCTGTGATACTATTGCCAGACTAGGTCATATGGAAAGAAATCTTACAGCTGCAACAAATGCTAAAACGCTGCAGCAGATGCTAGAACAAAGAGTATCAGTCCAATGTCTAGACAATGTGTGATAACTCCAGATGTGCTTTATCTCAGAAAACTGATAAAGTGTAGAATAAATTATGCTTGGAGGCAGCCATCATTTTGGTTTAGAAAATCCCTGAAGGGGGAACGTGAAAAACTGAAGTTTGAGAAACACTTCATTACTGACCTATATTTTCACTCAGGGCGTGTCCCCATGGGGCCGCCCTTACCCTGGAATGGATTCAGGGCAGCCTTGATGCGAATCTTAATTCACAATAAGGAATCCCCATGGTAATGGAGGACAGGATGGGTTCAAGCCAAACCCGCCTGTCCCCATGAAAACCATGGCAAATCCCTGCATTGGGATGCTGTGGTTTTCTCCTCCACCACCACCTGCCAGGATCATGATTTTGCTCCCTTTCCCAGGCAAGCCACTTGCTTTCCTCAAAAAGGGAAGAAAAGCAAGGGAGTAAGGGGGTGCAGAGGCTTGAATTTTCTCTCTTTTCCAGGGAGGTAACTTTATTGCCCCCCTGGAAGAGAGAAATTTCAAGCCTCTACACCCCCTCATTCCAAACCGAGCCTCTTTCTGTCAGCAATTGTAAACAGGGGTTGCAGGAGCTTGACATTTCTCTCTTTCCTGGGGGGGGGGGGGGTGTAATAAGGTAACCTCTCTGAGAAAGAGGGAAATTTCAAGCCCCTGCAACCCATTTACGATTGCTGACAGAAAGAAGCTTTTGGCTTTACTGCCGAAGTTAATTTGGCAGTAAAGCCAAAACCCTCTTTCCAAGGTTGGAGGTAACAGGAGGTGAATTCAATGGAAAGAGGTGCATATTAATTAGCTCCTTGCCGGGAGGCTGACTCATCAGAGCTCACAGGTATTGGAAGGAAATTAGCTGCCTGTTACGGCTGAGCCTTGGAAAGAGGTGCATATGAATTAGCTTCTTGCTCGCGTTTCTCTTTTAATCATTAGCGAAGCTCTGCTTGTGCGCATGAAAGCTGCTATAACCCCCTGACAGTTGCTCAGCTGATTGCAGGGCAGCTGTCAGACAAGTGTCTGTGGTAAATCAACCCCATTCCTGGGCGATTAGGCGCTCAGGTAAGGGGGGACAGTTGCGATCACAGCATTAGCGGCAGGGACAGTGAAACCCCGCTGGCTAATGCTGCAATTGTAACTTGGGAGTGTCCCAACGTCCTCTTTATAACCTGCTCTTGCCCCGTAATTTGGGGCGAGAACTGTTATAAAGGGTGTGTGTGTTTCGATTTAAAGGATTCTGTCCCTCATGTAGCCCGGTTTAGGGCTTTGCATGGGGACACTTGCGAGGCGAAGTAACTTTCGCCTCACAATATCCTTGCCATGGGGACGAGCACTCAGGCTTTCTCTATATCAATGCCAATCTGTTCTTCATTTATTTCACCTATTGTTTTACTATGGATGGTATGCCTGCTCCCATATCGACCTGCCCATGCTTAAAGATCTGAAGGGGAGTGTAATGCGGGACATATATCCCACCAGTTGTAACCAGTTGTAATAATAAAGATATTATAATAAAGCTGATTGCTGCCTCCAGATGTAATGTTAAATATGCTGCCACCAATTATAATATAGAGTGTTGTTATAATGTTTCAGTTAAGAGTTATTTTATTGTTTGGGTAGCGTGTATTTATATCCCAAACAAGGATATAATGTCAGAACTTCCTTTTAAAAATACTTCTCCCTGCCCTTTAAGGCTGAATAAGATGTAGCAAAATGGAGTTCAGAAACTCTTAACCTCCCCCACTGGCTCTCTCTCCAACCAGTCAGGGATACTGTAGCATTAGACTGAGAAATCTGGCTTGCTTAGATTCCCATGACAACAGGATGAACCAACTGAAGTCCTTCTTTAATAACAAGAAAGTATGTTTATTATTTACAGTTCAAGCTTCAATCTGTTTCTTCTTCTTGTTACACTTAAGACACTTTAGTTCAACAAGCTGTATAGTCCCCTGCTTTCCCTTCAAGCATAAGGACTCTCAAAGTTCATAGCACAAGGGCATCAATTCATATAACGTGTGTTAGCTGTACTTTATATAGCTTCTTTAACAATGAAAACCAACTATCATTAGACTCAGGACCCTAATTCTAGCATCCTCAGCTAAGAGCCCGTTTCTCCCCCTCGTTAACCTCCCTCCAGGTTTAACGATCAAAGGCAGAGAACACTAACAACTCCCTCAGGCTCCCTTAAATATGGGCCTGGCTGGCTAGCTTCGCTCTGATTGGTGGAGACTCTGCCAGGATCCTATTTCACACTCCCTCCTGGAGAGCTTGTCTAGCCCCTCCCTTAAACTACTTACCATTACTAAAAAACACACTTTAACAACACTTTTGAACGTCTGGACATACAGTGTTCACCACACTTTGTTTTTTAAACAAAATAACTTAATTTTGGGGTTGAGGGGTCCTAGTGGGCATCACAGGGAGGCCCTCCTGGTTGTCCCACCACCCTCAGCAACAAAAGGGGTGGGCACCCCTAGGCTGTGGAATGGCTTCACCTTCATTGTACACATTTCGGAAGGCAGTGAAGATGCACGTCTTTGCCCAGGCCTTTGGTTAAATGGGAATATGCTATCTCTTCCCACTGTATAGACACTATTACTGTTTTAATATACAGTTGTTGCTTTAATATATTTCTGATTTAAAATGATGTTACCTGCCTGGAAACCCCCAGATACATGGCAGGATAAAAATGTAAATAAAATAAAATAAAATAAAATATGGTTTTTAATATTGCTCTAGTACTCTTTTTTATTATTGTTTTCCTCTTTGAAGGTATTTTACGGGAAACAGCATACTATCTTAGCTTTTAAAGAAATCTATACATAACGTGCATTTTACATTTCAAAATATGTTAATATTTAAGAACTGTGGAATTTATGTGGAAGAAAATTACTTCATATTAATGTGGAAAACAGGATGGAAATAAACATAATTTCACTGTGCAGGGCAGAACAGAATGGGCGTATTGGCAAATGGGCTGCTCAGACCTTCCCTGAAGTCATGAGTATATTTTTCATGGAAATAAGACCAGCCGCGTACAATATTCTATTGTAAAAAAAAAAAAGAAAGAAAAGCCCATGTTTGGAAAGGGAAAGGCTATGGAATTTTATTTGATTTTATGAAACATCCATTCTAAACACTGGCTTTGTTTGTTCTTTCTTGTATGACCCAGCAGGCGGGAAAAATGATCCGATAAGATTCAGGGCTCACACAGCATATGGAAAGGTAATAGATGGGATTCAAACTGGGAATGTTACAAAGAAGGCTGAAAAACACAATTCATGCAGGCAGAATGTTATCCTGTACCTAAATATAATAAAGCGCTCGCCCAGCGTACAGGCTCTGAGCTATGGATATAATCTTAAATCAAATGAGTTACTATTTCTTAGCAATTTGAGAGAAAGGAGAAAACAGTGTAATTGCCAATCAAGACCTCCTCTGGGAGCGTTTGCACAGCCGGTTCAATTTGTCAGCACGTGCTTAATCCGTCTGGGGTAAATTTTCTGCTATAGCATACGCTGCAGAGACAATTTCATGTCTGGTGTAAGACAGGCAGAAGGAACGAGTGTGAATAAAAAGCACAGCATTTGCAAGTGAAAATATACTGTAGTTTCTCAAATCCTGCCAAGGCACCAACTATCCGTCTCTCCAAGTAACAGCAAATCTGCTCACCTCTTCTTTTTTGGCAGAAAACCAGACTGAACTTGAGAATCAAACACAGCAAACGTTATGGATAGGAAACAGCCTGGAATCCCGAGCTGCACGTTTTTATTGTGCTTATATTTGGGGCTCGTAAACAGCCTGTTGTCTATTATTGGAACTTTTTTGGTTTGTTTTATATGTCAGTCCTGTACGATGGGAATGCAAGGTCCTTTCCGTGTTTTTCTCAGAACAGTGCTTCAAAGTAGCTTAGGGTAGGAGATAATGTGTGGCTCTTCTGAATTATTGTGTGAATTTAACAACTGAGGCCTAGTTCCCATTATAAGCTTATCCCAGTTTCCATAACCCGAAATAATAGAACCGGATGCTAATGCGAATATGCCTGTTCCCATTATTTTCAACTTTAATCGCATTCGATCCAAATTCTGAGGATCGTACGTGGCGTAGGTGACTCAAGGGAGGGACTCAAGTGGCTACTTTGTAAAAGTCGCTTTTCAGGGCTGCCCTGCCCTCTTCCTCCTGGCGTGAACGCGCCACCCAAAAGGGACCGCTTCACAGAGCCTAGCTGGGTGGCTGCCGCTTGCCTGGATGGACGAAAAATGGCAGCAGGCAGCCAGCTATTCTTTCCCCTCCTCTCCCCTTTGCCCAGGGCACACAGCAGCAGCGGCAACTCAAGCCTTAAGCATTCACACATCTCCAAGAACCTGCAGCTGCTTTGCTTTGCTTTCCTTTCCCTTTCTAAAGGTCAGAACTTTCAAAGAGGCAGAATTGTGCAAAATTGCAACATTGTTATCAGGTGTGAAATGCATGGATTGCTACAGTGTAGCAGCTGCTGTAAGGGGTGGATTTTTACAGAATTTTCCCTATCTCTGGAAGCAAGCTATTGGGGGAGGGAAAGCCTAAACATGCATTCTCATCCCACTAACACGGATCGTTCCCACGGTAAGAAATGCAAACCATTTGAAGTGCACGAACCAGAGTGAGACCTGTTGAAATGAGGATTGACATTTACAACACTTTGGGGCGATTTAACACGCGGAAAGCGTGTTAAGCCAACCTGATGTGGGAACTGTGAGGATTGAAAACCGTTTGAAACTGAAATATGCTTATAATCCATCAAAATGATTCAAGTTTCATACTCTAAGTAAGGCTACCTCCAGACTAGTGGAATAAATCCACAGTCCCGACTTGAAAGGCAGCTCTGTAGCTTCCGCATTGGAGCTGCAAGATCTGAGTCACTGTGCACCATCACATGGGCTAAGGTTGCCAATGAAATTTGAGCTGCCCTTCCTGCCCTCATCTTTGCTGTTCTGCCTGCAGTGAGGGAAACTTCGGATTTTGTTTATACTGCGCAGCCAGGGTCCTTTATCCAGGATTAAGGTACTGTAAGTGTGCAGTCCCGATCAGATAATGCAACGCCAAGACGATCCATCGATCGTCATGTGTGACACCCTGATTGGAACTGCACATTCAGCGCACTATGGACATGTCTGGATGTACCTAAGGGTGTCTCCGAATGGTAAGAGGAAACCATGAGATCTAAAGAACTGAATTTTTGCACTGTCCCAGGGAAGTGAAGAACAGGGATGGGATCCACCATTCACATTTCTAACTCCAGCTCCATCCTGAAGTTCCCTGGGACTTAGCCAACATGCCAACGCTGGCTTCCTGAAGAATCCCACTTGCCACACACTCTGGCCATTCCTGCAGCTACTGGGCAACGTGGCATGAGATTGTACAACCACAGCCACACCATGCCACCTCCATACAGCCTTCACATGGAAGTACATGGGGAAGCTTGTGACTGGGAGTTAACTAGGAGCCCCTAAGGCACTCCTAGGATAGCTGTGGAGCACTTTTGAGTGCTCCACAGCTAGTGAGGAGGGGAACAGCCTCAAATACTCAGAGCCACTACTAGACATATGTGACTCCACACTGTGTAGGTGATCCAGATTGTGCCAGAGCATACCCAAGCTATCCCCAAGGGCCAAAAAGGGCCAAACATTCAGCAGTTGCCTCTGGCTACCCCTGATAGATGCAGGGGGCAATTGTAGGCTTTCACTAACATTATTCTATGGGCTTCTTTTGTTAATTTTTCTCTAATTTATTTAAAAATTTATACCACACCCTTCACCAAGATGTCCCAGGGCAACAATAGTAATAATAATACATAACCGGATGCCAGCAAAGTGCCCCTCACTTTGCTTCCCTTTGCTTCCCCCCTCCCTTGTTCCTGGGTTGCTTCTGGGTGGCTCCAAGAGCAATGATAACAAAAGAGCCAGCAGACAGGTGAACAGCACTGCTATTATGGGAAACTGAGCACTGTTGCCGATTTCCAGTAAAAATGATATTATGGAATATCAGCTTGATGTCCCAGGTCTGTATTGAGAATGAGACAATTACTGATCAGGTCCACAGCTGATCAGGGGGCCCTTCTGCACTTTGCTTCCCATCCATGGGGTGGGAATAGTTCATCCTCACACCAAACCAACCCACCCCCATGGACTCAGACACTCACTTGGGTCTCGGCATGAGTTCGGGTGCCATCAGCGTGGGTCTGGGCTCTGCCATCTTGGGGCCAGAGGCTGGCGTGACTACATGTGCACTGGTGCCGTCACCTTGACAACGGTGATGTGCCATGCCTGTGTGCTTGCCCAGCACATTAGCTGATCCCTGGCACTGGAAGAGATGTGAATGCTTTCTGGTGGGCACGTGTGGCCTCAGATCTAGGCCCGCTATAAGCAAACTACTACTAGCAGCGGGTGAGGCCTGCTTTATTCTGTACCGATGTGCAGAGGGAAGGCCTACAATCCAGTACTTGGGGCAGATCTAAAGTAAATACATAAAGTCCCTATATGTGGATGCAGCCTAGGAATGACACCAGTAAATAATGGCAGCTCAGCCACAGAATCTCACCAGGGAACTTGAGCAACTCTCTGGTTCCCAACCTTGCTTGCCTCCCAGGACTGTGCTGGGAGTCAAAGAAACTGAGGAATACGAAGTTTCAGCTTTTTGAAAGACTCATGAAATGTGTGTGTGTGGGAAGTGTTATGCCTACCACGAGGCCCTTCTGAATTCACTTTAATCATTTCTGTGAGAAAAGACACATGGAATCAGATGCTAGTTACACAACACTGTTTTATTTAACAGTTATTTTACAAATTTAAATATATAATTTAAAAAGAGAGAGAGAGAGAAGAGGAAAGACACCAGGCAAGGATGGTTATGCTCTTAACATGATCTTTGTTGATAAGATAAAAGGGAGATACTACAGGCCTTTTTGCGCTAACGCTAGTACACTTGGGCACGTTCCCAACATGTCCCTTACCAGCCAAGATGTGAATGGTCAATCAGTCCCCTGCATATACCAGCCCAAAAAGGCTGGCACGGGGGGGGGGGGGAGACGCCCCACTCCGGGCTGCCGCCATTGGGCCGTATTGGCCCGCCAGCTGGCAGTTCCTTTTAGGGGTGGAGTGAGACCGGGCAAGGGCTGTTTTGGTGTCCCACAGGCTTCCTCCACCTCAACTGGGCTGCCAGCAGCCAGTGGGGACCTCCTGGGTGCCCACCCCCATGCAGAGGTGCACACTGCCCCACAGCTCCCCACAACCCACTTACCTTATCGGACCTCTGGTTCGATCTGAAAGGTCCCAGAGCTTGCTGGAGCAGTCTGCCGCTCTCCGCACAGGTGCATGCCACGGCAGACTACCCCCACGCTGACCTGAAGTGGAACATATTTATGCCAACATCCTATTCTAGCTTTTGTGTTTGTAGCTGTGGTTCCCTGTCAATTCAGAAGGAAGGAAGGAAAGAAGAAACTTTGTACAGCGCCTTGTACATTGTTGGTGCTTTATAAATAAATGATGATGATGATGATGATAAAGGAAGGAAGGAATGAAAAGAAGAATTTCAATTACTTAAGCAGAGTACAACAAAGAAATCTTGGAACAAAGCCCCCAATGGAACAAATCAATGGCTGTGGAATTATTTATAATAATGCATGCCACTACCATCTATTAATAGATATCTGAAATGCAAAACTGCCAACACTGTCCAAAAAACTAAAATTAGCTCAAAATAACCAACCGACCTCTTTAAATGCTCTTGTGCTACATTTTGCACCATCTGTTACTTGGATGTAGTACAGGTCATTTTTCATATCGAGCAATTATTAAGACTGTCTAATGTGCAGAAGAACCTAAGAACAGAGACTCTGGGGTGCATAAAAGAGTGATACAGGATACCAATCACTTATCTGGGAATGTACCCCTCCCTCCAAAAATACAAACATACCAAAGGTTTGCAATGCAATTCCATGCATGCTTATTCAGGAATAAATCTCCCCCCAGTTCACTGAAGCCTCTGCAGGTATAGGATTGTGGCTGCAGTGAACCTAAAAACTACTTCCCCAAATATGGTATCTAGCAATCACAGCTGAGGTGCTGAAAGAAAACACAATCATTGTCTTACAGCAAGGATCTAATTTCCCCTTGAAGTTTCCCCACAAACACTCCTTTAAGGCAGGAGCTGAGAGCTAAAATGTGGCCGTCTGACAGCAACGGAGGCGTTTTATTTTTGCTCAACGCCTTAACAAACTCCAAGCCACACTGGCGGCACTCTTGCTGTGTTCTGGAAAAATAAAGATACATAATGCAGCTGGAATCCAGCAGAGGCCGTGAAACAAGATACCGAACTAGAAACGACGAAAGCTGGACCATTTGTAAACTCATTTGTCTTTTATTAAATTTATGTTGTTGCTGCGGAGAAAGACAGAGGGCATGTGCCTTGCAGCTGTGTTAATCTTTTCAGGAAGGGAGTCAGAATTAGAAAGGCGCACAAATATTCATATCAGTCAAAATTCGGATGAATTTGGCCAAATTCAAACATTCAAATTCGAATTGAATGTTGGCACATTTGAAGATTGACATTCAAACTCTAATTGAATGTTTTGACAGATTTGAGTGAAGCTTCGACATTTGTACTGAACATGAATCCTACCACATTTGAAGGGGATCTATTCAAATGAATACATTTTTTTGTGTGTTCAATTTGATGCAAATAAAATAAAAAAAATTCATGCACATCCCTAATTAGAATAATTAAACTTGAGAAAGGTAACCAGAGAGGGGTCCTTGCATGTCTTAATAAACTATGGTGTGGGCTATGGCAAACCCCACACAGGATCTACCATATTTTGCACTAGCGCAGAGATGGCAGGTTCACATTCTGCGATCTAATCTGGAGTAGGGATGTACACAAATATTTGTAACATTAGTTATTCATACAAATTCGGAGATTTGTACACGAATGAAATGTTACAACATTTGTATATTAACATTCGTATGAATACGAATATTTCAGAATATTTGTATGAATAGTTTGTACATTCGTTAAACTGGGGATACGTATCGGATACGTATCAATATGTATGCATTGGTATAGGGTATGTATCCAATATGTATGAGTTTGTATAGGATCTATATGCAGGATCCATATGCATTTGTATTGGATATTTGTACAAATTTATACAAATACATTCATATAAATAGAATCCTACCACATTCAAAGGGGATCTATTTGAACAAATATGAATTTTCTAACATTACTACATCCTCGTACCAATTGGTTCTATTTCAGCTTGTAGATCTCTGTATTTGTTCATCTTTCTAATGCTTTGCCATTTACTCCCACATACGGATGGGCACAAATATTTGAATCCATTCGAAATTCGATCGAATTGACTGAATTTTGACATTCAAATTCAATTTGAAACGAATCAAATTCAATTTGAATGTCCTTAAATTTGAATTTAAAGATCCAATTTGAATTTCGAATTTTGGATCTATTCATTTGAATTATCTGGACATTCGTATGTGTACGGGTTTGTATACGATGCATATGTGAAGATCTGCATCTTTCCCGTATCTGTATGCATTTGTACGGATCCATACGGGATGAAAACAGGTTGCACACAGGATAACAACGGGATGTGTACGGAAGATGCATACAGGGATCTACGAATGTTGCTGACATTTGTAAATGCGAATTGAAATGAAAAATTCAAACAAATAAGATTCAGATTTGCTTTATTTGAATCAAATTTGGTTAAATTCGAATTTTAAACATTTGAATCAAATTGAATTTTGTGTTATTCGATTTGAATCAAATCCTTCATGCACCCCCCTACTCCCATGTGTCCTTGTACTGTGAGGGCTATTTGTGCCCCTCTCCCACCAGTTATAATTCAGGGCTTTTGTAAGCCAAGCCCTTATCAACTTGAATGTTCAAGTCCACAAAATCCTGGCGTCTTGGTTTCAAACAACTTGTCCATGCCTTGATCCCACCAGCCCTTGCTGCGAGCCTGCAATCTGCTGACGTTGCGGTGGATCGGGGCAACTCCTTTGTCGCACCCTTCTATGTTATCACTTTGTGCAATTTTCTTACAACTACATGATCAGGATAATGATGACGATGATGATAGAGGATAATGAAAGAAAAAACACACACTAAACAACCCAAGCTATTCCTCTTGAGCTCCACCTCAGATGATGAAACTGCCTTTAAGAAAGAAAATAAACAAGTACGGTAGCTGACCACTGAATTATATTTGCAACGAGGCTATCAGGAAGGGATATTTTTGTGTGCATGTCTGCCCGTCCGCACCACAGAAATGTGGTTAGTCCAATTTCCCTTCAATCAGCAGATTCTCCTCTCGTCCCGGAATGAGGCAGGAGAGAGTGAAGAGAATAGATGATGAGAAGGAGAAAGAAAAAAAACCCAAACCTCCAGAGATTCATAATATGCCGAGAACACCAAAAGCATATTTTATAAGAGCCCAAAATGTTTTATTCATCAAGACCTGATAGGATCTATTGAAAGGAGGAAGGCATCTCAGAATTGCTACAACTGCTCTTAAAGAAAAAGCAGTATTATAGAAAAGCATCCTCTGCTTATTTCCACCCCTTAGAGGGTTTAAAGCTTTACTTCCATAAATAATTTAGCAAGTTATCTGTGGTATTTCATGTGAAATCACAACTTATTTAGGCCCAGGATAAAGACGTGGATCAATCTCAGAAAATATCCTTCTGTCAAAGCTACAAGACCGATTATTTTTTATCCCACCAAGGAACAAATGTTTTGGGGGATTCTGAAATAGCTTCAAGGACTCTGGTGAATATAAAATGGACAGTCTGTTCTGCTGAGGCCTCGTTGCTAGAGACTCCCAAGGCACAGAAGAAAAGGAAGGCACTTCCTGTACCTACCTTGCTTAATCTGGATTAGCTAGATCTGGATTAGCTAGATCCTGATCAACAACAGGCAGAGGCATCTGATGCGAGCGGGCTTTAGAATGGCAAATGTGTGCTGAAGATGCAGTGCATTGCAGATGCCTAAAGCCCTGTTCCGCATCAGTGGATGCAAACTACTGCCCACGCTGCGATGCAATTGGCCCACAGCACCTCCAATAGCTCATGCAACTGGCCACATCCATGTCAACTGAACATTACATGTGGGTAGCGAGGGAGGGGAGGGGTGTGGGGCCTCCAAAGGCCATATGAAGACACATTCACCACAGATGTGAGACGTCTTTGCAGGTGCTGTGAAGACACCAATGGGACACTGCAAAGGTGTCTTCACAGTTGTGTGGGGAGTGCACATGTCACTCAACACCACGCCCACCTTCTTCCTAGAGTCATTCTACGTGCGGCTGCCCCTTCCTTTATCCAGGTCAGAGAGTGCTAGCATAGATATAGACCACATTTACCTGGTCTACTACTAATCTGGATTAGTGAGCCCTTAGCACAGTTCTGATCCCACACAGAAGATGTGTACAAAGCGGCTCCCTGATCCGGATTAATATGAAGTGCAGAAAGGAACTAAGGCCAGCAGGCTAGGGGAAACATGCTTCCCTATCTGGGTTTGATCCCCCACAAAAACAATCACAAAGAGGAGTCACTGCATGACAACAGAGAAAGCAAGACAGCTGACTAGAAGTGAAATGTGAACTGTCTCTTCTTCACCGCCTCTGCTGTATCTCAGGGGGAAAGTGCAGAGAGACGAATGGTGAGCCAGATGTCCAGCATTCCTCTTACAATCCACGTCTGGAATGTAAGGGCACAATCTCTCATTCAAACCCACACGGGAGGTGAAGAAACAATACGAAACCATCTAGTGTGGAAACTGCAGAGATGTTGGATGAATTATTTCCAGTTGCAAATTTAGGACAGATCCCTGAACCTAGACTCTCAGGAAGGGAATCTGAGGATAGTAGTGCAAATAATAGTGACAAGAGAAGAAATGGCAGGACTTCTCCACAATTTAAGCATTAAGAAATCACCAGACCCTGATACTATCCAACCAAGAGCTCATTGTTGAGATTGCGGTCCTCATAACAAAAATATGCAATTTAAGTATGCTCAGCCTCTGTAACACCAATTTTTAAGAAGGGCTTAAGGACAGACCCAGTAGATACAGACTTTCAAAAGATTTTGATAATGTTCCACATCAAAGACTTCTCCATAAGCTTCACAGTTATGGAATAAAAAGACTGGTCTTATTATAGACAAGCAACAAGCTAAGGAATCCAAAACAGGGAGCAGAGGTAAATGGAAACTTCTCACAATGGAGATATGTACAAATAGGCTTTGCCAGAGGAACAGCCAAGTTGGGTGATGACACCAAACTGTTCATGGGGATAAAAACAAAACCGGGTTATAGAGAGTTCCAGAGGGACCGCTGGGCATCAGGGAACCAGGGATCAGAATGGTAGGTGCTGTTCAACATGAACAAGCATGAAGTGGTTCACACTGGAGCTAAAAATCCTAGCTCCTCACATACACGAACCATTCAGAGGTAACTTTGACTAATCAGGAAAGGGGTCTTGGAATAATGGTAGACAGCTCAATTAAAGTAATGACACAGGGCCTTTTTGCATATCTGTGACTGGGATGGCCTTTCACACTCTGGGACTAGATGGGCATTGCCTCTGTTACAAAGCAGCCAAAAACACATGAGGTCCTCCCTACCTTCCAAAGCTAGGTAGCAGTACAAACTGCTCCACAGCTTGACAGGAGCATCTAGTAGTAGTAGCAGGAGGAGCTGCTTTCCTCAACCATTTAAGGGGACTCAAAGCAGCTGACAAACCTTCTGTTCTTCTCCCCACAACAGACACCCTGTGAGGTAGGTGGGGCTGTGAGAGCTCAGAAGGAGAGCTGTGACTAGCCCAAGGTCACGGGCCTAGCTTCATGGAGTAGTGTGGAATCAAACCAGGAGACCTGCAGTTAAGAGTCAAACACTCTAAACTAGTGTCAAGGTATATGACATTATGGATGGTGTGGAGAAAATGGACAGGGAAAATATTTCTACCTTTCCCACAACCAGAGGACACTCAATGAAGCTGAATCATGGACAAATCAGGACAGACAAAAGGAATGTCATTTGTTTGGTTTTTGAGGTGTGGTGTTGGCTACCTTCAAAAAAGGAGTGGAGAAATTTGTGGATATTAGTGCTAGTGACAGCTAAAAAGCCTGATGGCAGTAACAGGTAGTATGGTATCCTTCTGAAGGCCAGGGGCTGAGAGACACTGTAGGTGAGGACCTGGCCACTAATGTGTTATCCTACTAGAGGGCTTCCCTATGTAGCTGGCTGACCACTGCAAGAACAGGCTGCTGACCAGATGGCCAAAGGGGCACTTACGTGGAGCATTTCTTACATTTTTATGAGGGCATGTCTCTGACCACATCCCCATGGACTCCGTTTACTCTGAATTGGACTATTTTTAGTCCGGATGTAGGGTCAAGTTCAAATTGTGCCTGTCCCCATGCAGGCTCTATTCAAATTCGGGTGTCCCCATGCAAACTGTGCTAAACCCCTGCACGGGAAAACAGCACCTTTTCCTCTCCACCCCCTCTCTCCTGATTAGACGCCGGTTGACGTCACCAACACCCATGCAGCTTCAATCACCTAAGCTAACATAAACATGGATTTATCTTCTCTGCCAGTTTGGTCTAGTGATTAGGGAGCCAGACTCTTATCTGGGATTACTGGTTTCGATTCCACCCTCCTCCATGAAGCCAGCTGGGTGACCTTGGGCTAGTCACAGCTCTCTTCTGAGTCTCACAGCCCCACCCACTTCACAGGGTGTTCTGTTGTGGGGAGAAGAATAGAAAAGCTTTGTCAGCCACTTTGAGTCTCCTTAAATGGGTGAGAAAAGCGAGATAGAAAAGCCAACTCTTCTTCTTCTAGTGGAAATCTCAGTTAAACCATAAACCCTTATTTAAAAATATGCATGCACCATACTCAGTATGACATTCTAAGCAGGAAATAAGAGTTCTCCAGGAATGTACAATGACTATGATAACTGACTTGTCAAGAGTTTTGTAATAGTTCAGTATGAATTACTGTCCATTTAATTTATAATCTTATCAAATCTACTGCTTAACAAACAGCTAGAACTTTGTATTAATTGATATTATCTAAGTGTGAGAAAGAAATCAATTTGTGTCTCTCACATGTCATGAAATTTAGCATAATTACACACTTTAGCATTTGGGTGATTTTTTTTCATTAAATTAGTTCACAGCATAGCTGTATCCTTTCATCACTTGATTATGTTTAACTTATGGTGAATAATTTCTCATAGCTAAACCTTCAAACTTGGTCTGTGGCTCCTGGTATGAAGGTACTAGTCAGGATCCCATATAGTTGTTGGGAGGGGGGGGGGTTGGAATGTGGATGTAGAAAATTCCTGGGCCAAACACAGAAACGCTATTGCTACTTGGGGTAGATAGGTTTCTACCAATGGTTTCCCATGACTGGAAGAATAAAAAAATTGTGGTTCAAAATATCTGAGCAACATTAAATTCAATGACAACTAGATTAGATGGAGGAACCATTTGACTTGATACAAATAAGCTCTTATGATGTGGGGTTATAGAGACTACAGTGAATACCAACACAGCAAGGGCACAAGGCCAGAAACAGGGACATATAAAAATATACTATCTGCATATTGATTTATTTCTGATATTTGCAGCTCACCATGTCTCCAAAGGCCATATTTCCCCCCTCCTCTTCATTTTCTTTTCACAACAACTGCAAAGGTAAGTTAGACTCCAGATGTTATCCAATGAGCTTCCATGGATGAGTAGGGATCCAAACCAAGTTCTTTAGACTGTTTCTTCACTCATCGTTGTTCTGGATCATGGTCTTCTTTGGGGCTTCTCAGAATGTATCAGAGAGGTCTACTCCCTCCTAGTTCCTTCATTTGCACAGAGCACAGACCAGATTAGAGCACCAAAATGATACCTAGTCCAGTCTACCAATAGACTTTTTTTTTTGAGGCCTACTGGAGTACTGGAAAGTAGTATATTGGATCACAGATGTTTGTGCTCTTGTATACCATGAGGCATCCATTTTGGCAGTGCAACAAGGCATACTGCCGAAATGCCCCTTCCCCAGAAGTTCCGAAAGCCTGGGACTTTTGCTCCTAGCCTTTGGATCATTTGGAGGCCCCTGGACCAGTTCCAAAGTATGGTGTGTGGGCCTCAAAGCCAGCATGGGGACTAGTGCAGAACAGGACATCCCAGTGTGGGTCATCTTGTTCTGGGCCTGGAGCATTCCATCCCAGCTTAGGACAGATTGCTTATTCTAGAATTGGGCATCCTATTCTAGTCTGGAATACTGAAGGGCATATAGGCCCTTACATTCTAATCTGACTTGACCCACAGTCCTTTACATCTAACTGCAGTTTGTGAGGTACAGGCTGAAATTGTGCCCTCTCAACAGCAGCAGCAGCAGCAGCAGCAGAAGCAGAAGAAGAGTTGGCTTTTCTACCCCGCTTTTCTCACCCATTTATGGGGACTCAAAGTGGCTGACAAAGCTTTCTTTTCTTCTGCCCACAACAAACTCTCTGTGAGGTAGGTGGGGCTGTGAGAGCTCAGAAGAGAGCCCAAGGTCACCCAGCTGGCTTTGTTGGGGAGGATGGAATCAAACCCAGTATGCCCAGATAAGAGTCCAGCTCCCTAATCACTAGACCAGACTGACAGTGGCCTCTTATTAACTGCAGGGTCCAAGGCAGAGAGTGGTGCAATTATCTGAGGGTGAGCTCATATACATGGTTAAGGATGCCTCTTGGGCAAATCTGAGACCCAAGGGAGAGACAGAATATTTTTTAAAAAACCACTTACTGCATCCCTAAACCACCAATTATCCAACCTTTCCACAGACAGGAAAGAATAACTCATGGGGAATGTTTGGTGTGAATGGGGTCAGAAGCTACAGACGCTTCTGTAGCCACTGGAAATGGCTGCTAGGGGCTGACCAACCAGGGACCCAGAAACCTGGCCAGCCAAAGCCCAAGAATGGCAAGTATTTGTTACTATGGAAGGGTTCTTAGTCTTTGAGGTGAAGGGACAGCAACATGAAGTAGGGTTTTCTTCTTCCTGTATTTTTGGTAGGGCACACATGAGATATGTTTTGTAAAAGGAATGTTTTTTGGGGGGAAAAGACAGTGATCACACCCTCACTACCAGTAGCTCCAGATACTATGCCACATGCAGTCATATAATCTACTTTAGGGGTGTGCGTGAATACAATTTTTAACATTCAGTTTGAATATTTGACTATCCAAATTCATACGAATAGAGAAAAACAAGTATCTGGACATTCGAACCAATACGAATACATTCAAATCTATTCGTCTGAATATTCAATACGTATCCAATGATATAAATCTTGTATGCATCCGTAAGTATCCCATTTTTATCCCATACGTATCCCATAGCAATTTACAGAAATAATGGGCGAAACAGCTTCGGGAAACAATCTTGTAGGCACTTCTCTTAACATCTAGTTTCCCATAGCCAGTCAACACTTCCATAATCAAGTTCTACAACACCATGTTATGCAAGGGATGTCACATTTCATTGATTAAACGAGAGCAAAACCAGTCAACAAAGCCAGACTACGCTGCTGACAACTAAATCTGATAAACCATGCCTTAAAAACAGAGTTAAGCTAAACATCCTTACAGTTGGTGATGTTCACAAGAGATTAAGCCAGAGGTGTCAAACTCAATCCTGCCGAGGGCCGGATTCAAAAAAACAAAAAACAAAAAACTGTGAGGGCCAGGGGGCGTGGCTGGGGGTGCGACAGGGGGCGTGACCGGGGCACAGAGGAGGGGCTGGGGACGTGGCCGGGACGTGGCTGGGGCGTGGCTAGGGCAAAGAGGAGGGCTCGGGGCGTGGTCGGGGGCGTGGTCGGGGGCATGGCTAGGGCAAAGAGGAGGGCTCGGGGCGTGGCCAGGGCGTGGCTAGGGCAAAGAGGAGGGCTCGGGGCATGGCTAGGGAGGGGCTGGCCGTCCATGGGGGCGCCCGCGCGCGCGCTCGCCTCCTCCAAGGAGGGCGCCACGTGTCGGCGGGCAGGTGGGCCGCGCGGGCAGGCGGGCCGCGTCAGCGGGCGTCATCGCGCAGCGGCCCGCCGTGGGCTGCGCGTCGTTGGCGGGCAGCCCGCGGCGTCGGGCCGTGGGCCGCAGTGGCAGGTGGGCCACGCGGGCAGGTGGGCTTCGGCAGTGGCGGCCGCGGGCTGCCGCGGGCCGGATTAAAACGCCCCGCGGGCCGGATCCGGCCCGCGGGCCGTATCTTTGACATGCCTGGATTTAGCCTTTTCAGTAGAATTAAAAACTGATCTTGAAATTCATGATGTTTGTGAAAACACTCACTTTTATTTTGTTCAGTGCCTTTTCTTTTCCATCTAAATGCCAAAATAGCTGTGCTTTTTGTCCCCCCGCCCCTTACTTCTCAATAGTGTAAGGAATGATCTCCTTCAATCAGAGTCAGATGAGAAAGTAAGATGAACTGCAGTGAAACAGGATAGAACCTAAAAAGAGTCTCTAGGTTGGATTCCCCAATCTTCCATGGAAACAGAATGGGTGACCTTGGACCGGTCACAGTTTCACAGCCCAACCTGCTTCTAAGAGTTGCTGTGAGGATAAAAACGGAAGACAGAGTGAACACTCTGAATTATCGGGGAAGAAATGCAAGAAATAAATTCCATAGATAAGATAGATCTCAGACTTGCCTACATGGCATTATTTTAGACAAGCATTGTGCAATGTCTAAAGCAGTGGTTCTCAACCTGGGGGTCGGGACCCCTTTGGGGGTTGCACTACCCTTTCAGAGGGGTTGCGACGAGTCTCTCACCGCCCTTCCCTCCCACCTCCCAACTGCTACGCCACCACGGTTGGGGGTCTCCACAACATCAGGAACTCCATTAAGGGGTCGCGGCATTAGGAAGGTTGAGAACCGCTGGTCTAAAGGATATAGCAAAAGCTGATTCAAGAGACTAAGGATGCACATGAATGTGGTTTTTGGATTTGATTTATAATGAATCAAATGTTTCAAAATTCGCATTTGTATGAATAGATTGTTTTGAATGTGGCAAAATTCTATTCGATATGAATGTATTTGTATGAATTTGTTCGGGTATCGGACACAAAGAATACATATGGGATACAAACAAATACATATCGGATACGAACAAATATGTATCCAATACACATCTGAGATGCATATCTGATACATATCCCGTAACAAATCCACTCTGAAAGCGTCAAATACTACCTGAATCCACTTTGAATCTGCTCTCAATCCATGTCGAATGCACTCTGGAGCTGTAAAAGATGTGACTGGCACAGCTGCTCTCCCACCTCCCCAGTTTAACAAATGTCCGGACTATTTGTACGAATTTCAATGGACAAATATCGTAACATTTGACTCATGTACGAATGTACAAACTCGTACGAATAACTAATGTTATGAATATTCGTGCACATCCCTCATATGGACCTTTCCACATGGGGCATTGTGGCATATAAAAGTCTAGGAGGATCCCTTCCACATGCTGGTGCAAGATAAAGGAGACCCTGCCTCCTCCTGAGATGCTTCATCCACATAGGACCGAGTATAAACCAGGCCAGGGCACTCTGGTTTACCAGCAGATCTCCACATCAAACTCTACCACAGTGCTAGGCCCCTGGCCTAGAAAAGTAGATTGTAGACCCCAGGAAGTAGAAAAGCCAGGAACTTTCATTTCTGGCTTTTGGAGGTTTTAACACCAATCCAAAGCTTACACAGCCTTTGGGGTTGGTCATGAAGGCTGTTCTTGGAAAAGACCATCCCGATGTGACCCGGGATACACAATCAGTGGGGACAGATTCTATATCCTGTGCCAGAGCAACCACTGTGCCCTAGGATGCCAAAGATAAGTACAAAAAGGAGCTAGTTTTCTTCTTTTTTTGGGAGGGGGGGGACCTTTCACGATTCCACTAGAAGAGGTATATATTCTCAAAAACCTACACCATTTTGGTTCACTAACAAGGTCCCGGCACCAACCCCTTCAAACATTATCAGATCCCAAACCATTCTGACAGGAAAATTTAAAATAAAACTGGACTACTAAGCCCAACCTCATTGCTTTACAGACAAAGAACTATTTTCCATAAGAAAACTTGGAAAGGTATCTATGTGACACTCCAGTCTGAAGTACAACAGCCCAAGAAAGTAAATTCCTGTTCAGCATTTGATTTGCCCATTTACCATTCTGCCGAGCGTGCATACGGACATCCAAATGCATAAGCAAGCCTCATTTGAAGGTTGGGAGACCCACTGCTAGGCAGACGCATTCCCAAGCACTTCAGTTACGAAATGGAACAGATTTCAAACCTCTGAGAGCAAAGAATGGGAAATTGAAAGGGCCATATTATTTATTTATTATTTATTATTTACATTTATATCCCGCCCCATACCCAAAGGTCTCTGGGCGGGTTACCACCTTCAAACAACAGATTAAAACAGAATGTGCATTAAAAGACTTTAAAAATTCAACAACTTTAAAACCAATATCTATAATGCGGGATGAAATGGGATACCTCTGAGGCAGGTGGGGCTGTGTCGTGTCCCAGGCAGCGGCGGGCAGCGAGGCAAGACACACACGCACACGAAAGTCCTGGAGGGTTCAGAAGTACTCAGTATCAGTCGGTTCTAAAGTCAGAATTCCAGAGACACGGCAAGTCACAGCAAGAGTCAAGCAATCCAAGGTCAGGGCTTCCAGAGGTTCAAGAGGCAAGATAAACAAAGTTGCATCAGCGTTGTCCGCAACATCGGCGCACTGTGTGCTGCTCAATTAAGTAGGGGAAGCAGCACCAAACCCTTGCCAACTCAGGTGGGCCAACCATTGAGACCGGTGGTTTTGCTGGCGAAGAAGAAGCGGGGAGGAGCGCACTATGGGTTCTGAGCTCTCAGCTCCGGAGGAGTCCAAGACACACACACCCCAAACGCTGGCTGCTGACCCACAACGCCCATGCTGCCAAGCTCTGGTTGCTGCACCGGCTGTGGTGCCATTACAAGTGCACCCTCCTCCTCTGAGGAAGGTAGACTGGCAGGACAGGACAGGACAGGCTGTAAAAGCTCAGAAGAGAGCCGTGACTAGCCCAAGATCACCCAGCTGGCTTCGTGGAGAAGTGTGGAATCAAACCCAGTGATTCCCAGATAAGAGTCCAGTACTGTAACCAAAAGACCAAACTGGCTCAAGAAGACCAAGAAGGTAGAGCACATCTTTTTCCTTCCAAGCTCCCACATAAAAGTAAGGACGAATTAGATGTTCAGCCTGCCCTCAACGGGCAAGACTATTCTTCAGGCAGGTGTGTCAGGACTTCAGACAGTGACCAAATATCCCTCTAGGAGGTGATAATACAGGAAATCCTCCCCACATGATTACTACCTCCTAGCTAGACAAAGCCACAACCAGTGCTATCTTCACACATTTCAACTGATGGGGCACATCGGGCATCTGGCCATCTGGGATGCCCAAACGTGCTCATTGCCACCTCCGCGTATATGTGGCCACCTGCTTTGCCCTCCACGCATGCCTGTGGAATGTAGCATCATAGTGGTTCTGTCCAGAAGGTAAGTAAATGTGCCATTGCTGGAAAACCCAGGACCAGTGCTAGGTTTTCCAGCCATGGTCTTTAGCACATTTTCAGAAGGGAAGGAAGCAGGGCTATGGTGGGGTTGTCTCATCCCCACCATAATGGCGCCATAATGGCGCTGTATTCCCCAAGTCATTTCCAGTTTTCAGAGCCATGGGAAATATGAAGCTCACGCAAGGGCAGATGGTGCTGACTTGGCCCCTGCCTCAAATGGGGGAATCTGGCTTCATGTACATCCCTACTCCTGAGACCTCAGAGGCCAGGATTCTTCATTCCTGGCCATCAGAGCTTTCAACCATTGGCCCCAAAGCTCATGCAAGCTTTGTGGCCAACGTGCAGCTGACAAAGAACGGTAGTCAAAATATGGAACAGCCTCCTTCTGGGATAATGGGCCGCACTAGCTGATCCATTCTCATTGCAGCAGTCCACTAAAGATAAGGACAGAAAAAGACCATGACTGCTCCTTTGCTTTCTGCTGATCACCACAAGAAAGCAAAATTATAGGCAAGAAACTGCAGGTAAGAAGGAAATAAGTGATGCATTTAGCAGTATATTCAGTGTTTGCAATTCCCACTTACTTTGGCTTTTACCTTTTTCCCTTAGTCCTTTTTCTTTTCTTTCTTCTTAACTTCTAAACAGCCCTGAGAACTTAGCGGGTTTTACAACAGTCACTCGCTTCCAGATTTACTTGCTAGCAGACCACAGTATGTGCATTCCAAAGAAATCATTTCACTTAGTATGATCATTTTCATTTCATGAAAATAAAAAGGGGAATTTCATTTCCTCAGTTTTACTGGTACTTAATGGGCAATAGAAGTAATACTGCTCAAGACATCGAAAGTAACTTTCTCAATTTTAGGAAGAAGACTTTTATGTGTATTTTATATCCTATTATCTCTACCCGCCAGCGCATCGATAGCATAACGCGGTGTTAAATGATTTTTCTGGATATTAAGAAGATTATTTGGATAGGTCAATGTTTTTATCTAACACAACAGCGTTTGCCTGAACTTTTATCAAGGGCAAGTACAGGTGACCTGGGTGCTGTTTTTATGACAAGACCTCAGATGATAAATAATGAGAATGTAAAGTCTACAAGAGACCCCTTAAAGTGGAAAAGAAAATGCAAAGAGTACTTCTCATCTGCAGTGACTCCAAAAAAGGCTATAATCCTGATTTTTCATATCCTATACCCTCCCCACACTGGGCCTTGGAGTAGAACATGTTCTAAAATAAGACCAGAAGAATATATGAGGAGCCATGCTGAATAAGGCAACAGCCCATCCAGTCCAGCATCCTTTCCCACACAGTGGCCCACCAATTGTTTCTGAGCATCTCAAGCAAAAGATGAAGGCAACATCTATTCCCTTCATCTTCTCATCCTGCCACACCTATTGCAGATTGGGTCCACCTTGTCTGTACAGGACAAAGCAATGGACCTCCACAACTATACCAGCGTCTGTGACTATTTCTGCACTTAGAAGCTTTAGATCTGGATATTCACTGGACCTACTGATCCAGATTAAGGGGAGGCAAGGGCCAGATCTGTGCCATCTGCACTAAAGGCACTGATCCATTTCAAGTCCCCCCAAGACTGCAAAATTTGTGCGAGCTTCATAGATATCACCCACTGCCCAACAACGAAATTCCTTAGCCTCAGGGCTTGGGGGGTGATTCTGATGATGTGTTATGGCGTGCTGCTGAATAAGAGGTCCTGGGATTCTGGATTACTAAAGCTTGCAATTTGCATATCTCTATGATCTGGATTACAGCCCACATATATCGGGTCTGCGATAGATCTGGATTAAGGGCTTCTTAATCTGGATCTGGCTCCATCTTGTGCAGATGAAACGAGACTAACAGTGGCAAGGCCTCTTTGATCCACATTAATATACAGATCAGGAGGCCCAGGACCCAGAGGTCCTTTGATCCGGATCTGGATCTAGAAGTTCAGACTATGAAGGGCAATGCAGACAGCTCATCCTTGTAGGCTGAAATGCCACGGAGGACCTGTTTCAAGGCACACAAGGAAGCATTGCTGGAAGTGGAACCAAAGGTCTGTACTCAGGAACTTTTAAAGTCTCTGCACTAGCTTTGAAGGTAGCAACCAGGGCCGCACTAGAATGGGTTGTCCAAATGCAGCCAGCCCTTGGAACAGGCTACTGTTAGTCCACCCCAATGTGACCGGCACCCGCTGGCCTGGGATTCAGGAGCAGGTAAAGCTTTTGCCTTTGTCTTCTGCTCAAGATGACCAGAAGCAATTGAAGGGCCTCTGTGTCCAACAGGATGCTGCACTGATGGGCTGTGGCCTGATCCAGCAGGGCTCCTCTTACGTTTCTTATGTTCTGTGGGACAGAATAACCCACATCATGTACAAACATTTCAAGTATGTATTGGGGTGTTGGTGTTGGTTGCTCAACCAAACAAAGTCTAGGCGACCAAGTCAACAGAATGCTAGAAGTTAGGTTTTTATGCTACCGCTGTTACCAGTGTAAGGTATTGAAGTGTACAAATAAATATGATTAAATCATTCTTTAGATCAGGGCATTATGGGCCCAGGTTGTCAACTGTCTGGCTGGTCTCCTGGCCTTCAGAAGAAAGAAGATACATTTTCTGTTCATCTATTTAAGTACAATCCCTCTCTATTTGCAAGCGTTAAGGACTCCCGGAACCATCTCAGCTTGCAAAATTGTATCACGTAATGGAACCTCTCAAAAAATTAGCGTTAGAGGATCAAGCTGTTAACCCCTAGCTCCATTACTAGCAGGAACGAAAGGACTTCAAAGGTCCTTTTTCGGCTTCCTTATGGAAAGTGGACACGGTAAAGGAGCAGGCAGGGCGTGAGGGCTGCATCTCTTCTTCCTCTACGCAAAGTTACTTGGAGCCACTTCTAAAAAGTAACGGTAGGTGAAATGTTTAGGAGACATTGGGCTTTGAACAGATTTTTCTGAAATCAGTAATATTCCTAAACTTCTGGGGCCATTTTCAGTGCACTAGAGTAGCCCCGGATTAGGGATGTGCACGAATATTCAAAACTTTTGAAATTTGTCTGAATTAGTTCAAATTTGGACATTCAAATTCAAATCGAATTTAAACATTGGAATTTAAACATCCGAATGAATTTAAAATTTTCAAATCTATTTGTTTGAATTATTTGAACATTCGTATGTGTACGGATACGTACATGATGTGTACTTACCCAAACGCATCTTTCCTGCATCCGTACACATTCGTACAGATCTGTATGGGACAAAAACGGGATGCATATGGGATAAATTCGGGATGCATACGGATGCATACAGGCACATGCGAATGTTGTCAACATTTGTGTGTTCAAATTTGAATTGAAAATTTGCATGAATAGACTCAAAGGTATTCAGTTCAAATTGAATATGAATACATTCCAACTTAAAAGATTCAAATCAATATGAATTTTCAGATATTCAATTTGAATTGAATCCCAAAAATTGCATTCGTGTACACTCTTAGACCAGATGCAAACTCTGCACAGCTACCTTAAGCTGTGGCAAAGCAACTGCCTTTCTCACCATGCTTCCCATCTCTGTGGCAGATCCTACACCTCCTACTGCAGATCCTACATCTTTCAACATCTGTCCAGATGGTGATGGCTTGTCCTGGGCTGCAGTAAGACAGTACAGATGTGCAGGGTCCCCCCCCCCCCCGCATTAGCTTCACATCAAAGTGAATGCAAAGAAAATCCGCATTTGTGCAAGCGGAACTACTTCAAACGTGCCAGGCTTTGAATTCGCTTTGAATGTTCTTCAGTTCCTGCACCCCCAAACTGCACCTCCAAATCCAATCCAAATCTGATCCAAATCCACCTTCACGAATGTAGCATAGCTTCGAACTAATGCACAAAAGTGTTAGCTACACAAAGTGAATGTCCATTTTTGCATACAACCACTATTTGATTTGAGTACAAATGTCCAAAGCTTCACAATTCGTACAAACTGCGAAGGCTACAAACATTTGTTGCCCATCCCTAATAGGTTTTCAATTCTGTTACATCCAAAATACCAGCGGCAGAAAAACAGAGCATTAAGCAAGCCCTAAGAGCATTCCAGCTGATCAAAGAATAGGAGAAAAACCCAGAATCTTTGGGAGGGGGGAAGACCAAAGCCATCCTGAACTCACAACAAAGCACAGGAGATAAGTATCCTCATTGAATTCAGTTAATTATCTTCAATTTTTTTATACTCTGTATAAACAAGATCTCTGTATCCCCAAGAAATTACATATTAATATTTGAGTAAACACATTGGCTAATCCTTAAATCCTAGAAAAACCAGCTTTGCATTTTAGGGGGGAAAACAGTAAGAATGAAGGAAAAAGGCTTTGTAAACAGTACTGACCTTTAAAGGATCTGGGATGTGCAAGCCACTAAAACAAAGAAACAAAAATAATGTAGACAAATGCTCGTGAACAAAATTACTGTTAACTCAGAGAATAGGTCAGAGAGGCTCTCCTGCTCTGGTTCTTGCATTGCTAACCTGTCCGCTCCTGGGTTCCATTCAAAGGGTTAGATTTTAAGTATGTTTTAGAAATATTCTATACATTTTACCTGTGAAATTCATATATAAAAATAAGTAAGTAAATAAAGTGGTTGATCTTGACCTAACAAACCCTGCAATGAGCCAGTTTGGTCTTGCGGTTAGGGTGCTAGACTCGTATCTGGAGGTTTCCCAGTTCGATTCCACACTCCTCCTTGAAGCCAGGTGGGTGACTTTGGGCTAGTCACAGCTCTCATTCTGCGCTCTCACAGCCCCACCTACCTCACACTGTGTCTATTGTGGGGAGAAGAACAGAAGGTTTGTCAGCCACTTAAATAGGTGAGAAAAGCGGGGTATAAAAGACAACTCTGCTGCTGCCGCCACCACCATCACCACTGCTACCACTGCTGCAGGGTTCAGCTCCTGGATACACTTAAATACATCTCTCCTACCCAATCAATACCCATCCTGTGTGCCCTATTGATCTGCTAGATCTCAGAGTCCTTGGCCCTCATGTAGTATCTGGAATCAGGGTGAGGAAGAGAGTCTTTTTGGTTGCAGCCCTATTCTCTGGAGCGTTCTACCAAAGGAAATTCAAGCTATAGCTAAGATTTTTTGTTTTTAACTATTAAAAACATACTTTTCACTCCCGTGCTTAAATTTGTGTGGTTTTTGTTTTATTCCTTATAAACCACGTAGTCTCCAGACACAAGGAATAGACTGCAAATAGAAAAATACTCCTTCTCCGTCTCAAAGCCTATAATTATGCAACCCTTCCATAGATGAGAGATTCATAGCTTTAGTTGGGTTGGGGTTAGCCAATGAAAATGGCTACTACCAATATCCGACCCATCAGGTTGCAGGCAGGAAAGTTCCAAGACAGCTTCTGATTAGCTGTTCTCTAGAGGAAAATCCCCTTCCCCAATGCTTCATGACTAACATGTTATCTGCTTTCCCAGGTTGCAAGAACAGTCAAAACGCCATCCTTAAACCGAAAAAGGAAAAAAATTCTCACGTCCCCTTGCATCCCTTCTAAATATAAGGGGGTTTTATTCTTTAAAAGTGGCAATAGACTAAAGCATGCACAGTTCCTGCCACCATTCCTCCCCCAGCAAAGCCAACTACTTCAGAATAATAAGCATGACCGAAAGGTGGAAAAATTCCTAGGAAACATTTTACTTGCTCCCTTCCCTTCCTCTTTTCATTCTAATACTTAGCGCAAGTTCTCCAGAGAATGGGAGTTAAAGAGTTAAGCAGGGACCTGTATAGTAAATACGTTGGGATAGTCCAGCCAGTGGCCAACCAGTGAGTAGGATCCCTTGCAGTCATAGTACATTGCCTTTTGAACGTGAATAGGCTACACTTCAAGTAAGCTTGGAACTATATACAATCAGACCTCCGTATCTGCTGATCTAGTAAATGCAGTTTCAGTTTTCCACGGCGACCGGACCAGCCTTCCCCCAGCCCCTGCAGGTGCCATTAGGCCCCCCTGGAGCTCCTCAGAGGTCACAGGATTTTACAGGAATTGAGTGAGATTTCCAATCATTCTTGTGAAATCTCACGGGATTTCACAGTAATCACTGGAAACTGAGTGCATTTGCCTGCATTTGAAATATCCAGTTTTTCGTTAACCGCGGTAGGACCTGGAACGTATCCCCCAGAGATATGGAGGTTCCACTATATTCAGGAAAAGGCGTTTGGAAGGTGTTTTTGCATGTGCCTGGGAACTTTGGATTCATTCTTGCCGAGGTGGTTTTAAAAATCCCAGTATGATCATACCCTCAATTTACAGCAATCAAGCAGGCAAATTTTACAACTGACACCTAGACAACAAACTACAGATGTAGACAAAGGGTGTTTTTCCACTGTCAAAAGGACCCATTTTTGCACCCATTTAGGACCCATTTGGGTGTGAGCTGGATGACCCCATTTCCACTATGGCACCCATTTGGGAGCCGATTGTTTCCACTGCCATTGGGGAAATCCGGGTCTAATGGGTACATTTTGGCCTTTAATCCGGATTTTCTGTAGACCCCATTAAAGGGGTCTACAATGGGGTCTTCTCCCAGAAAATCCAGATTAAAGGGAGCCTGTTTCTACTGGAAACAGGCAATGGGGTCCAAAGAAGGATACGGGGAGGGGATGCACCTTTGGGACCCCCCCCCCCGCAACATTGGCTTCGAAGTCACTTTGAAGTCACTTTGAAGTTGACTTCACATTCACTTCGAAAGTTGAGCTCATGCTTTGAAGTCACTTCGAAGTTGCTTCGAAGACTGCACCCCCCTGCCCCCCAAAACACCTGGGGTAATGGACCGACTCCTTGTGGGTTGATCCGGATTCCTCAGATGGGTGCAAAGCTGTTTCCACAGCAGGGATGTTAGCACCCATTCCTAATGGGTGCTACACCTCCTGAGGAAACACATTGGGTGCTTCCCTTAATCCAGATCTACTAGATCCGGATTAAGAAATGTACCCATTCCTTAGATCCGGATCTTCTTAGATCCAGATCTAAGGGCTGCAGTGGAAAAACACCCAAAGTTGAGTTCACGATTCTTAAGCTACTGGTTGACAGAACGTCTATCCGTTACGTTCTTTTAAAATCAGTTTTTACTTGATTTTTAAAGGAATTACATTTAAAGCGGCATATGTAATGGCATTCATAAAACGAAATAGTATAGATAATAATGTGTTTTTCCATTATCCATGTACATACCCCTCCACCATCATCCTTATAAGTGTTCCCAAACAGTATCTGTTCCAACACACAGACACACACACACACAGAACAGTGGGTCGATGCCATCTAGTTTTAAATCTGATGCACTCTTGCCTGGAGCTTTAGGAAACATCTGGCCTTGGACAGAGATTCCATTTGATAGTGGTGTTCCCATTTGGTTTGCACCTGACAGAGCAGATTCATTCAACAAATGAATAATGTCATCCTTCGAATTCCTCTTTATGGGCACAGAGTATGTTGTTCAAAGAGAGCGAGAGCGAGTTTGTATGCAAAGGAAAACAAAAGGCACACAGAATGGAAGACCATAAGCAATTTCAGCAGCCAGGAGCAAACTTAAATAACCACTACATTCAAGAATCCCCCCCCCCTTTTATATAGCTGCCCCTTGTGTTATATGAACCAAGTATTGTTTGGTTATACAAAGGAAGAAAAACATGGGTTCCTTATCTAATGAAAAATGGATGGCACTATGCAGGATTGCATTTTACAAGTCATTTCCTGAAACAGAAAGACCCCAGCTAAGGAGAACCGACAAACACTATTTCCAGACCACACAGCAGTTCCTAGGAACAACCTCATTCTGCAAGGAACGACACTTATTACATTCATTATATTTAAAAAGCTCAGAATTAGTGGTGTGCACGAATGCAATTTTTGGTATTCGATCCAATTCAAATCAAATATCTGAAAATTCAATTCAATTAGAATTTTTAAAATACAAATTTATCCGCGTACGATTCGAATTGAATAAATTCAGATCTATTTGTTTGAATTTTCAATTCGAATTTGCACATACAAATGTCTACAAGATTCAATGCATCCCATTTTGTCCCGGACGGATCGGTACAAATGCATACGGATGCGGGAAAGATGGGTATGTGCAAGTACGCATCACGTACGGACCCGTACACATACGAATGTCTGAATAATCTGAATGAATAGATTCAAACATTCAACATTCAAATGTTTAAATTTGAATTTATAGACATTCGATTCAAATTCAAAAGTCCAAATTCGAATGAATAAGATCAAATTTTGAATGTTTTGAATATTTCGGCCCACCCCTACTCAGAACACCTTTTCATCAGCAACGGAAAACAAAAGAGACTTAGGTCGTAAAGACTGCTAGCATGGACGTAGACTCCATTTATTTGGTCTAACACTAATCTGGATTAGTGAGCCCTTAGCACAGTTCTGATCTGGATCTATTCTACTTGCCTGCAATCCAGATTATCGAGTAAGTGCAGAAAGGGCCTTAGCAACAGTAAAATAACCCCCAAATAGATCAACATGAGCGGTGTTTCATGTTGGAAGCCACTGCTATTAAATATAGCCCTTTCAGTTCAAAATGTTAAAAATGGCTTCAGGACTACACTCTGATGAGCACTTGTATCTCACTCAACCAGAAATACCGCCCTCAAAAAAGGAAATTAATCATAACCTAGACAAAGTAACCCCCAATAATAGTAGTGACATGGGTTTAAAACTCAAGGACAGCCACCACAAGGAAGCAGGTTTTCAAGAGGCATTAAATGCAGTCACAACTACTTCTTTTGATGTTTTCAAGTGTCCGTGTTCCAGAAAAGCATCTCCAGCACTTCCTTAGAAGATCTCAAGGGTCAGCTGAGCACATAAAGGAAGGTGATCTAATAATGTCATTTGGTTCCAAATTACACGGTTGTTTTTCTAAACGTTCATTTAAACTGTTGTCAACCATTCACGGGCACATGCCAGAAGAAAGTGGCCAGAAATCTTCCAGTAACCAAGATCAAAAACATAAAGAACGCGAAGGTCTTGGCAATTCAACTTCTCTAATGTCACTGCTTCTAATGTCCTTGGCTTGAAGCCCTGAACTGGAAATTACCTAGTGTTAATTTTCATCAAGGATAGGAGCTAAATAGATTCTTGGACAAGACTTAAAACAAGGGCATTTTCTCTACTTGACAGGATTATGGCTTTTAAAGAGACAATCCTTTCATATGAAAGTGGAAGCCACAGAAGGCATTTCACCTGGACAAATCCAGATACACACAGACCCTTTCTACACTTAAAGGTGTTCCAGGATGAGGTGGGAGGCCCTCGTTACAGAAAAAGCTACCTGTTCCAAGCTGAAAGGGTTGCTTCTGGAATGGGACAGAACTGTCTACACTCAGATGGCCTATCTTGCTTCCAAAGGCCAGGAACTTTCAGAGTTTCCAGTCTGACCAGTTTGGGAACAGACTCATTTCCAGCAGTCCTTCCTGGAGGTCACTTGCAGGGGGCTGAGAGAAGGTGGAGTTCTTGCCTTTCTCTTTTGCTTACGATACCCCCAAGCAATTGATGGGCCACTTTGTGAGACAGGAGGCCTTTTCGCACAGGCCTTTTTAGAATGCGTGGAAGACAGCTCCGGACGAGGCATTCGCATTGCCCCAGCGGGGCTTGCGCCGCCTTGCGTCCGGAGCTGTCTTCCACGCATTCCGGATGCAGAGCACTTTCAAGTACTCTGCATCCGTTCCGACGCGGACGAGCCGCCCCGGCGCGTTCCAGGAGAGAAGCGTTCGCGCACGCTTCTCTCCCTGACAGCCGTCGGCACGTCCCCAGGGCCCGACTTGCCGGGGCGGCGATCGCGCCGGCGCGGCGAAGCCGGTAGACGGGACCCACCGAATTGGGGTTCCCCTTTCCCATCTGCCAGGGTCAGTGACCCTGGCAGATGGGACAGGGGAACCCCGATTCGGTGGGTCCCATCTGTCATCTCCGACGGCCGCCGGGACGTGGCTCCTTCCCGGGTCCGGCAGCCCCTATGGGGCTGCCGAAGCTGGGGAGCCACCAGCATCGGTGTCCTGTCGCCCCTTTCTGGGGTGGCAGGGGGCCGATCCCGGGCTGGCTGGGGCCGAGGAACCCCTTGGGCAGCCGGAACGCATCGCTCCGCCCCCCCAAGGGTCCCCCCCCCGCCCCCATCGCGGCCATCTGCGGTGCGCGGGCGCCCCGCAGATCAGTCCCACCCCCCGAATCCGCCACCCCCCAACCACCGTCCGCACCGGATCGGGCCCATCTTCGCAGTGTGGGTGTCTCGATGTAGGCACCCACACAGCGAAGATGGGCCCGATCCGGCGCGGACGGTGGTTGGGGTGGGGGTTTTGGGGACTGGGGGGGTGGGCGGCTGATCTGTGGAGCGCCCGCGCCTAGATCCAGGCGATATTGCCCCGCAGATGGGCGATATCGGGGCGCGGGGCGAAGCCTTTGCAGATCAGAGCCAGGGGCTCTGATCTCCAAAGGCGTCCTGCCCCATAGGGGCCTTGCCCCGGGCCCTCCGATGGGCACCCGGGTGCCCGGGCATGTTCGGGCCAGCTCCACAGGGCCCGATCCGGCCCCGTAGAGCTCGCACGAAGCGCGGAGCAGCTGCTTGACAGCGCTGCCCACCCCTTGGGTGCTCTCACCCAATGGGCGGCAGCGCTGTGGCCGAATCCCCGCCCCTGGCCGGCCTTTGCCGGCCAAGACAGTTCCAGGCGCTTTTAGGATTCGCACACAGGCACGCCGGAACGCGTTCCGGCGCGCCTGTGTGTGAATCCTAAAAGCGCCCGGAACTGTCTTAAGCCTCCTGCCTGCACGCGTTCCAAACGGAATGCGTTGCAGTGCAAAAAAGCCTAGGATGCTGGATTAGATGGGCTGTGGCCTGATCCTTCAGGGCTCCTCTTAGGTTCTTAGGTTCACTCACCATACCAAATGGGTACCACTGATTAACATTTCTGCATAAGATTCAGTTTCCATCACTGATACAAACCAAAACAAAGAGATGGCTTGCCATGTAGCTGTTTCAAAAAATAGTTCCTCATTTCTCAAACATCACTGAACAGAAGGAACAGCAGAAGAGTCACTCTGCTGACAAACACTATTCAAATGTGATATTTTTTTTTCACATATTCATAACTTTACTGTGAGGTTAAATACTTAATATTGTCATTTTCATTCTAAAGAACTGCTATATTCTAGGTTTCAAAACCCAGCCTACTTCCATAATTTAGGACATAAGAGACAAGAACTTTTTTTGCAAACAAAAGGGAAGCAAGCAGGAGTAAAGATTAAACTTATTTTACATTTCGATAGTTTCATTTTTATGTTTCATTTTAATTTACATTTATCTTCATTTACTGTTGTTTATTTGGTCTTTATCCTTCTGTTTTCTTTAATTGATTTTACTGTACATTTCTGTGAGACTATAGCAATAAGGGGTGCGACATTCCATTTACAGGCAGAGCAGCTCAAATGATTTAATATTTTGTAGAAATTAATTGAATAAATATATTTGTCTTTGCTAAACTCTGTGTGCTGTCTTTACTTTTCTGGGTAGTGTGTAATGTAGCATTTGTCTGGACACTTCAACACTTCCTGCTGAGCGGTTCGTCACTTTCCTTTTATAATCCCTTAACTATGTGTGAAGTGGTTCTCAGTTTCGCCAATAGCGGCACCAAACTTCCTTTTTAACTTCACCTCCCTAAGAGCTGCTGTAGCCCTAACTGGCTTGTCTCTCAATTGCGGCTCTATGAAATGAATAAACGCTCTTTAGTTGATGCTCTTTCGAAATCAACAAGAATACGTTTATTATTTACAACTTTAACTCCGCATGTAACATCAGGTAAGTCTCTTTAATCGGGACATACGTTTCAACCTGCCTATCTCTTTCCCTCCTTCTTAAGAGATCTGCCTCTCTACCCTTCATCTCAAGAGATCCACTTGCCTATTTCCCTAGTGCAGCAATCCCTGGATCTATGTGTCTTACTCCCTCAGTATAACATAAGCTATCATGCAAACTACCCACCATGACCAGTCCTCAGAACAAACAACATAGATAACATAAAACCACGTAGAACCTCTGGCAGCCATTTATATCTCTCCCTGGTGAACCTGCCACCTCTGATTGGCTGGTAAGCACTGATGACTCACCGCTCCTCCCTCCTACTGAGCTGAGTGAGCCCCACCCCTGCTTACCTGCATCTGTTACCAAAACACTTCCAAACCGTTTAATGGTATAGACTGCTTTTAGTTACAGAAACATTTTAAACTCGTTTTAACTCAACTTTCCTTAAATATACATTGAAATAATAGTGGGCACCACAAGGGGTAACGAAAATCCCAATAAATAAATAAACAAACAAACTCAGAACCTCCCACTGTGTCTACATGTGGGAATGGACCTAAGGGCAACTTCAGAGTCAACTTTCCTCATCCATATGCCACACACACCCAAGGCTTCCAAAAATACCCTGGCATGCATTCAACTTGTTCTACCCACAGCTCCCCTCCCCCCAAAAGGGGGGGGAATAGGAGGTTGGGTTGAAGGCAGAACCCTGGCTGCCCAGCTAGGACTTGATAGGAGGACCTGCATTGCAGGACCTGTGGAATGCTACTGAGGGAAATCTCCCAGAAATTTCCACAAATCAAACATTAATGCATGCAGAAAGGTGGGTTTTCAGTTGACTCATCACCACGTCCTGCTCTGTAGCTACATGGCCACAGTTTACTGAGTAACCAGGAGTTCATCTTCCCTTCACAAAATGGAGGTGCAAATATTGGCTACATCTTCACAACCTCCAAAGTTTCTACAGAGCGCTTAGTCACACCAACTGAGGAAAGTTGCCCATGCTGCAACTACCTCTTTAGACAGCAATGAATGGGGAAGAGATTTGTTTTCCACATGTTGGATATAAAGGTACCTCGAAAGGCACTTTCTGTCCTCTGGTGGTGGGCTGCAGGCCCGACAGGGCATCAGTGGGCAAACACTATACCTCACAAACCTTCTGAGGCAGTCTTTTTTGGCCATGTGGGTGCAAGTAACACAGCCAGATCTATGAACACTAACCTTAGCAACATCTCAAAGTAAGGAAGACAGCAGAAAATGAAGACTTTCAAAGCAGATGCTTTTCCACCCTATTTTTGACCTTGGTGAAGCAAGATAAACAAAAGAAGGGAGAGAGTTCTTTGGGGAATTTCTAATATGCAAGACAGTTAGCTTCTTCTTCGCCATTACAATTTGTGACCCTATAATTCAGTTATAAAGAATGAGATTGAGAATCCTTTCAGTATGCCCAGAGATATCCCATTCATCAGCCTCAGTCAGATCTGTCAAGGGTATATTCTGGACCGAAATGTCACCACAACCTAGACTACACTGGCAAACGCGACTTGTGACCCTCAGCTCAAGAGCAGATAATTCTTTCACACTCTCGGCTCTCCTAGTTCAAAATTTATAGCCAGATATTATCTTTCTGAACCAATTTCAGCTGACGCAGCCCTTTTGCTTCAGCCCCATTTATGTATTTATTTTCTAATGCAGACCTTGAGTGGTCAGAACTCTGCACAGCCACACAGCAACATAGTTAACACGAATGACTTACTTATCCTTGAATTATCAGATTTGTCTCGGCCTCAGAAAAAAAAAATTTCTCCAAATCCATTCAATCCCAATTCGCCTTTCACACAACACAACCCTTGCTGTGTAATGGAGATACAGCCTGCCTGAAGTGTTAGAGGAGTGTGGTACCAACTAGAGATGTGCAGGAAGTAGTTTTCGTTCAAACATGAAAGGTGAGGTGTGTCCAGACTTAGGAAAACTGCACATCGGGATGCACAGCTGAGGCGCGGGTGTTGCAACTGAAGCCCAATCCTGTGTAGCAGCAACGCATTATGCCACTGCAAATTTACCTACTGTGGAACAATCAACACTCGCTCTGCAGTTTCAGGTAAATTTGAATATTCCCACCAGTCCAGACAGGATGGCAAGAACAGTGAACGAGAGCCGAGCCTGCAGCTCAGCTCCCATTGACTGCCCCATTCCATGTGATGTACACCTCACAGAAGTCTTGCAGCTGCCAAGGAGGAAGCAGCGGGCAGGGTGCTCTAATCTGGAAGGCATGTCGAGGCTTCACAGCAGGTAAGCTGTGTATTCTCTTGTAACAGCGGATTTTTATTCCGCTAATCTGGAGGCTGTTGTGGTTAGGGGTCAAGGGTGCATGTTGACTACCCTACACGCCTGGCTCTGTTTGCCTTCAACTCAATCAGCAACAATTTAAGTCGGAAGAGTGGCAAGTGAACATCAGACCACGAAGCTGTCCAATGGCCATGCCACCCCCCTCAGCCCTCATCACTGTCTCCAGGCTACCCCCCTCAACCCCCCTATCGTACCTTAGGACAGAGGCAAACCCCATTCAGGCCCATGTGAGCGCACTGCTGCAGAGGCACAGGCTGAGGGGCAGCTGGAAGAGCACTAATGTACAGCTATGTGCTCTTCTTCCTGACTATAGGCAAGTGTAGAAACTATCTTCAGACTTCAAGCAAAAACCTCAGAAACATCCAACTGGCTTATTTTATTTCTATTTCATTTGCTCCAGTGAAATTCCATTTTACAATACCCCAGTTCACCAACACTTGAGATGAATAAAGAAAGAGAAGACAACCAGAAGCCCAGTGAAAGACCATAGATATGCTATTACATAAAACAATATTTACTCTGCATTTGTTGCTCAACTTTGCCATCAAAAAAGCTGGTCAAGCTCTGCGCCTTGAAAGCAGGGCATGCTTTTAACATGAGACATAGTGTATACAATACGTACCAAAAAAAAGGGTATTCCGGTGGAGTATCACAGAAGAGAAGACTTCATGGTGATTCCAGGAAGCACAACGATTGAGCATCATGTCGTGGTATCTCCCTACCTCACCTCAAATCAAGTATTGTCATTATGGCCTGAACCTGTTCTGGGGTCTGTTGAAGAACCACAGCTAAATGGTGGCCACTAAGATGAGCCTGATGGACTTGCTGTCCTACGTTTAGTGTCTCTGAGAAAGGAAGATAAATCCAAGGGACATTTCAAACATGAAACCCCATTTTTAAATCAAATTTCCTTCTCTATTCCAGGTGGAAAATATTCATGCTTTTCTGTACACAGGGATGTGAAGAATGTGATGTTGCAATGAAAGCAACCCATTCCACACTCTTTCATTCCTCATCACATCCTAAAACAATTCCAAGACAGGTTGTGATGAACTCTTGCACCAAATAAATAGATTCAAAAGAACTGAAAGGGTTGATCATCTCACTACAGCACCAGAGTTAACAGTTCTAGTTCAATCCAAATCATACTGACTGCTTAAAACTGGTCATATAGTTTTGGGTTCCTTCAAGGAAGAACGAAAGAACTTACAGAACTCACTCTTCTTTGAAAATGTTAACTTGCCCTGGCACAAATCAGCACAAATCAGAGCCATTCTGCACTGGCTCTTAATTCAGATTAAGGACTTCTGCAGTACACATCTAGAGCCCATCCAGAAGGGACAAACACAGCAGCATTATGGTGCTGCTATTAGTGGAGTCACCTCACGTATTGTAGGCAACCCCACCATAGCCCTGATTTTTCGCCTCTAAAAATGCCTTTAACTCTTTCCGGAAAACTCAGAACTGGTCTTGGGTTTTCACCTGTAGCATTTTTAGGGAGCCATTTATCTTTCTGGACAGAGCGATGTTCATAGCTCCATCCAGCATGCATGTGTGTAGGCTCCACACATACCTGGAGGTGATCACCACACATCCGGGAATTCAATGATGGCTGAACTGCGCATCACCAAGATGTGCAAAGACAGCACTATAACCAGAGCAGTCTAGACACAAAGCAGTAATAGTGGAAGAGCACTACCCTGCATTATTGCTTTCTTTTGCTATATCCAGACATCAACCGGAGGCAGCCTAGGCCTCATAGATCTGCAAATCTATGAGCAGACCCACCGCTGGTCCTCTCTTGCCCACAGGTTTACCAGCTGGACTAGTGACCCTAGTAAGCATTAACATGTGGATTGGGGGTCCCTATTCCAGAATATAATCCAGAAAAACGCCCAGTGCAGAAAGAACCAAGGTTACCTGGTGCCAAACTGTAGCCCTAATCCACATTGATCTGGGCATTCTTGACATTTCTGAGTTATGGAGCGGCAAGGTCACCTAAAAGCATTAGAACCAAGCTGCAACTCTTCTTCCAATGCTATCAATGAAGTTTTGAGGCTGCTGCCCCATTTCCCTACAGGCACCACGACTTCTTAACAGCAAATCTGATGAGGAACAATTGTATGCCCTTAAAAAGAGAGGATGACCTTCCTGCCAAGGAACCATATCTCAGTACGTTTCAAGAGAGAACAAATTCAGTGACTGGTTTAACAAAAAAGAAGTGAGAGGACAGCATTTTGCTTAAAACTGATGACTCATTCCTTTCCCCAAACTATTAAAACAACCCTTGTTAACTCGAACAAGAAACTGAGGAAAAACCTGGACTATTTTCAAGGATTAAAGCGATAATGTTGCCTCTGCACTCAAAACTGAAGCCCTTTTTTTCAAAGGTAAGCACTTTCCAGTGAAATAGGACCAAAAAAAGCCCAAAGCAAAACTCTAAAGTAGGAAATGATCTGTTCCTGAGAATATACTTCTGTGGTATATAAATCAATTACGGTGTGGTGTAGCAGAGTATTAAAAGCCAAACACACGCACGCCAACTAAAAGAACGTGCCCTGGTCATTAAGGTAAAAGACTAAAAAAAATAAAGATTGAAAAAATCCAGATATAATAGGTTCTGGGGAAAAATACTTTTAACCTAGTTACCCACCTTGCAACCACTTAGTGAGAGGGAAGTATATATAAATAAACACTTCAGGGACAGACAACAAAACATAAAAGGTTAGCAGTGCTCCATTCACTTGACAATATACCCTACTCTAGGGATGTACACAAATAGTTTTCTGGCACCCGATTCGAAATGAATTGAATATTGAAAAATCTTTATTCGTATGATTAGAATGCATTCAAATGTGTTAAAATTCTATTTGATACGAATCTACTTGTATGTATTCCTACGAACATTTGATACATATTTGCTATGAACAGATACGCATCTGCTGTGAATGGATACGTAACTGCATATGAATGGATACATACTGTATCTGCATATGAACAGATACATTTCTGCATATGAAGGGATACGCATCTACATATGAACAGATACGTCTCTGCTATGAACAGATACATATCTGATACGTTTCCCCAGCTTAACAAATGTCCGAAATATTCGTACAAATGTCCAGAAACATTCGTATTCATTCAAATGTTAGCATATGAATACTGTAACATTCATTTCGAGTTTGAATGTCCGAATTCGGCCAAGATTCAAATGTTACAAATATTTGTGCACATCCTTACCCTGCTCCCAAGCTGATGACCAAATATATAGGAGACGTCAGAGGAACTCCGCTAGATCACGCTAGATCTAACCCAGCATTCCATCTCATTCAGTGGGCCACCAATGGCTTCTGGGAATCTCAAAGAGAAGATAAAGGCAAAAACTTCACCTGCTCTTGAATCCCTGCAAAGGTCCTTTAAAGGAATCCTGCCAGATTCTACAACCTGGTAACAGCACCTATGCATCCATTCTTGTAGCCACTGATACACCTGACCTCTAAGAGTTTGTCTAGACCTATAAGAACACAAGAGGAGCCCTGCCAGATCAGGCTGCAGCCCATCTAGCCCAGCACCCTGTCTCATTCAGTGGACCACTGGTCACTTCTTAGCATCTCAAGCAGGAGGCAAAATCTTGACCTGCTCTCAACTCCCTGCAAATGGTCTTTAGAGGCATTCCGTGTGACTCTCCTAACTGACAACGGTACCTAGATATCATGTTCCCTTATAGGTCTGGAGAAAGAAGAGCCCTGCTAGATCAGGCGACGGTCAACCTAGCTTAGAACCCTGTCTCTCCCAGTGAGCCACTGATGGCTTCTTAGCATCTCAAGCAGAAGACAAAGGTAAAACGTTCACCTGCTCTCAGCTTCCTGTGAACAGCCTTCAGAGGAATGTTGGTGAACCTATGACATGCATGTTGGGTGACATACAGTGTCACCCTGGCACCTGGGCATGTTGTTGCCATTCAGTATCTTGTAGGCCGTTTCTGCCTTGTGGCCTACAAGATCCCGGGATCACAGAGACACTATCTGTGCCCGGCATAGGAGGGGTGATGGAATTATCACATCATCGGGTCTCCCGGCAGCTAGAGGACTGAAGACCTGTGTGTGGCAGTGATGGCTTCACTCACAATTTTTCCCTCTTTGTACTTTTGTGGGACCTTATTCTCAGCCTTAAATATTAAAACCAATAAAAGAAACCAACAGACAGATGGAGCTAGTAGCGCTTGGGCTTGAAGTGTATGAAATACCAACCTTCAATTGAAGATTTAGCAAATGAAATTCAGCCACAAATAAGTCATTAATGTAAAGAATTATTTGTTTTTGCTTTCAATAAATACATGTATCAAAAATATAACTCTTTTTTACAAGAACTACAAATATCACAAAATTAAGGATATTTCTAGATGTGACACGGCACCCAAGTTAAGCTAGGTTTTTTTTTTATGAATTCTGACCCACTGAGCTCAAAAAGTCTGCCATCACTGCTTTAGAGGTATCGCACATGCTTCTCCAACCTGAAGGCAGTAGCTAAGCCTAAGTTCCAGTAACCACTGGTACATATGACTTCCATTAATTTGTCTACCCTCTTCTGGTAGTAAATTGCACAAATGTCTGACCCTCTGGTCGAACCTAACTTTCCTGCCCATCAGCTTCAGACTGCCCCAGTCTCGTATTGGGTGATAGAGAAAAGAGGTTTTATCTATCCACCTTGTCCATGACGAGCATGATTTTACATAGTTCAGTCAATTGTGAGATTCTTGTTGGAGAAACAGATTCCTTCATAACAGACTAGGGATGCCCAACTGCATCTATGTAAAGTAAAACAAAAACAAAAACCAGCTCCAAAGCTGCTTAGAGGCAGCAGATGTCACATAAAAAATACATATGCATGCAGCCTACAACTCCCAACATTCTACAGTCACCATTGTGACAGCCCAAATACTAGGAGAGGAATGCTGGGAGCTGGAGTTTGGCTATTTTAGAGGTACCCAACCACAACATACCAGAAGTTTCCAATCAGTATAGGCATCTCCTTGGTCACACATAAGTGTGTTTAGGATTTATTTTTTTTTAAGTAGAAATATGTTAAGAGAGAGAGAGATTCCCCTAGTTCATAATAGTTCTAAACTAGAAGCAAGACACAAGCATCTGTTACCAATTCCTGATTAGGCTTGTGTTAAACCGCAGTTCATTAAACAAACTGCAGTTCAACACAACACAAGATGACCCCTGATGTTTGCTTTTAGACTAAAGGAACATGATTTTGTGCGGAAGCACCGCTTAACCATTTCACTGCTGATGAATCTGTTGCTTATTTGGGTAGTTTTCATCTTTCTGAAAATCTGGAGAAACATACTGGGTGAGAAAAACACCAGGGGCTCATCCTCAGGCATTATATACTCTGAAGTGAACCTGAATTCACCTCGGAGTGTCCGCAAGCAAAGGCTCTAATCCAGGCTACACATGGAACAAATCGCTCAAATCTGTGGTAATAAAAAACCCTTGCAAACTGTTTTCGCTGTGAATTAGGAGGCAAGCACAGATTATATTGGAGGCATGGGGACGCTCCCGGGTTATTGGCGATCGCAACAGTAGCAAGCAGGGTTTCTGCCTGTGCTTGCTGTTCCCATCCTGCGCGCTGCTATCACTAAATAAATTTGATGAAAGAAATGATGATGGCTCTCATTCGTCCTACGAGTGTCTTTGCGGCTACAATTATTATACCCCCCTCTTCCCTGGTCACCAGATTGGCAAGCTACGCATGGGTAATGGCTTGATTTTGCGCACAAGCGCTGCTTTGCCTTAATGGGCGACTCACCCGTGGCTTCCCTGCACCAGATGCAACATGAGAAGACAAAGCACAGAATCCCTCGAACCTGTTGTGAGTAGGGGTGTGCCCGCTGTCATGCGAAGGTGCGCACCTCCGCTAAACTGTGGCAGCTTCAAGCAATGAGCTGCTTTTCATCGTTATGCCCCTTATTATTGTTGTTTATTTAGTGTGTTGTGTTCATGGAAGTGCAACTGAGAGGTGTTTCCCTGTCATCGTTGAAGCGGGTGGCAAAGGGTATGGCGACATCAACCTGGCTTCCTATCAGGGGAGAGGGGGTGGAGGGAAAAGGATGCGGTTACCTGATGCAGGGGTTTACTGTGGTGTTCATGGGGAAAGGTACATTCGACTTGAACCCGCGCTCTCCTCAATCACATGGGGACAGATTAATTTGAACTACAATCCGCAAGGGAACAACCTGATTCAAACCGAAAATAAACAGAGTTCATGGGGACAAGCTCCAGGTGATTCACAATGCAAAAATATTGAAAGAGCTGAGCACACTTTTCCTGTACTACTTCAATCAAAATCACATATTCCAAATCTCCTTTCCTTTAGAAAAAATGTTGGGTCGTTTTCACAAACATTTGTGAGCCATATAATGCTTTAAGTTTAACCTAAAAATGTGTTGTTTGGGGAGCTGAACAGCAGCAGCAGAGATTCTCATTCCCCGCCAGGTACACCCTGTTCTCCTGATATCAATTTTCCGATAATTAATCCAGAGTTGTGAGACAGACCCCATAAATCAATGTTTTTTTAATAATGTAGCTTATTTTATCCCATCAGTTCCAGAGAGCTATGACTTCCCCCACCATCTTTATCTGCAAAGGCCAGGCAAACTACTGAGGCAACAATTCAAACAGTTTTCTCAAAATATCCAAGAGAAAACTTGTACCCTTTACAAACCATAAGGCGGCTCAGCTGGAATTTTCCCAAAAGCCAAGACCTGAAGATGCCCACCACAGCATGGCTTATGCCACTGACTCTACAAAAAAAAATTTAAAATGATGTCAAACAAGGGTAAACAGTATAGATCCGGATGGCTGTAACTAAATCCAGCAGAACTTCTCACGGGGATATTATTTCCCCTTTCCTCCATTAAAGCCAAGACTTGTTTAGCACAACAGTCCAAAGTAATTCCCCAGTAAAAAAGGAGAGGAAACAAAGGTGTTCACCCTGTATTGATTGGTTTATACTTAGCCAGTGGAAGGGCTAAATTACTTGATCCAACACAGTATGTCAACAAGGAAAGAAACAAAAGAGTCGTTCTTAACGTAGGGAGTTCCAATGTAACACCCTTAGCAACTCCATTCCATTTCTCACTTGGGTCAGGAGATAACAAGGTACTTGTCTCTTGTCATAAAAGCAGGTAGAGGATGAAGGAACTGCCAGCACAACCGAAGAGTGGATGTTTGTGTACACTAAATAATTGACCTTCCTTTTTTTTCCCAGCATTTCTTAAAATTAAAATGACCAATTGTCTTCCTTTAGGGAGGACAGACCTTCTTTTGTAAGTTCCATCCTCTCTCAAAATGTGTCCTCCTATATGTCCTCCTTTTTGATATCAGAAGCAGGGGCGGATGCTTTAAGGATCGGAAGAACGCGCACCCACCCTAAATCCAGGAGGGGGGAAGAAAATCCCATTGATACTCTAGCTCAGTGGTTCTCAACCTTCCTAATGCCACGACCCTCTAATATACAGTGGTACCTCGACATACAAGTGCCCTGACATACAAGTGTTTTGAGATACAAGCCGCCGAGTGAGTGATATTTTGCTTTGAGATGAGAACAAGATTTGAGATACGAGTATGTAAATTCAGTACAGTACATAACAAAAACAACTGAGGTGGTGTTTTGGGAGCTGGAATGGATTAATGGGAAAATTGCTTTGAGATACGAGCGATTTGACATAAGAGCAAGGTGACGGAACGAATTAAACTCGTATGTCAAGGTACCACTGTAGTTCCTCATGTGGTGGTGACCCCCAACCTAAGCCTAAGCCTAACCCACAACCATAAAATTATTTTCGTTGTTACTTCATAACAACCTCTGTGAAAGAGTAGATCAACTCCCAAAGGGGTCGTGACCCACAGGTTAAGAACCACTGCGCTGGCTGCAGGACTTGCTGTAAAATTCAACATGAAGGACATTTCTTGCTCAGATATTTCCAATACATTGTTACAAGATGAGACATTGACAAAAAATACTCAAAGGAAAAGTACTCATTTAGATAATATTGGGTGTTTTTCCACTGTCACTAGAAGTACCCATTAAGTACCAATTAATGGGTACTAAATGGCATTTTTGTACCCATAAATGGGTACTTAATGGGTACTTCTAGTGACAGTGGAAAAACACCCATTATCTAAATGAGTACTCTTTCCTTACAATTATTATTAAAAATTAATAGTCATGCAAGCATAATTACAAAATATTACAAATGATTTTCTTATGCATTTATCATATTATAGTGTATTATTGTTGCAATGAATAAAATGTTTCTTTTATTTATGATATTCTTTTCTTCAATTTATTTTTGTCCTCCTTTTCATTGTAAAAAAGTTAGTCACCTTATTAAAATTGTAATACTTAAAAAGAGACCCAAGGTGATCCAAACACCTCAATTTAGACCACACAACAACCCTGTTAGGTAGGTTATGCTGAGAAGTAGTTAGTGGTCCACTGAGCGTTTGTGGGAGAGTCAGGATTTGAACCTAGGAACAGTTCTATCCTGGGGATCTATCCACTAGGCAACCCTTGCTGTAAGTCAGGATTATACTTCGTGGATCTGGTAACCAGACACTAACCCAAGAAGGTTTGTGCCACTCTAAACCCAATAAATTGTGGCACCTTCAAAGGGGGTCCAAATTTATTTCACTTATTATCACATATAGTGCCTTGTGCTACAGTCCCAATTCCCCAGACCAGTGGTTCTCAACCTGGGGGTCAGGACCCCTTTGGGGGTCGAACTATCCTTTCAGAGGGGTTGCGATGAGTCTCCCACTGCTTTTCCCTCCCACCTCCCAGCTGCTCTGCCCCCGTGGTTGGGGGTCTCCACAACACGAGGAACTCCATTAAGGGGTCGCAGCATTAGGAAGGTTGAGAACCACTGAGTTAGGAGATGGAACTTGTCAGCACTTTCACACTGCTTGGAACTGACTGGATAACTGTAAGAGCACAGAGGAGCCCTGCTGGTTTGGCCCACAGGCTATCTAGTCCAGGATCCTGCCTCATACAGTAGTCCACCAATTGCTTCTTCTGGGCATTCCCAAGCGGAAGACAAAGGCAAAACCGTCCCCTGTTCTTAAACTCCCTGCAGATGATCTTTAGAGGCATTCTGCCTGTCTCAGGACCCCTTTGGGGGTCGATCTATTCTTTCAGAGGGGTTGCGACAAGTCTCCCGACGCCCTTCCCTCCCACTTCCCAGCTGCCCTACCCCCGTGGTTGGGGGTCTCCACAACACGAGGAACTCCATTAAGGGGTTGCGGCAATAGGAAGGTTGAGAACCGCTGCCCCAGACAAAGATGTTGCCTTGTCTGCAAGAACAGACCAACACAGCTACCTCAGCGTGTACGAAGACGCTTAAGAGGAGGAAGAAGAAAAAAAGAGGAAGAATTTAAAAATGAAGAATTAACTCAAAGCAAGAAAAGCCAACGAGATGTTGTAGATGCAACACTTCCTTCCTGCAAGAAGACTTGCCTTGAAGTTTTGCTGCATCTGGTTACAAAAAAGTTTTATGTTCTGGCAATTAAAAACTGCTCAGACCAACATCAAATCCAGGTTTCCTTTTATAGCTCACATACCACTAGCCAGGAATTTAATATAAACCCAGACAAATTGCACAGACAACTCGTCAACAGATTTGCTTCGGTGATAAGACATCCCTTCATTTTTGGAAAAAAAGGAACCGAGGGAGCTAAAAATACCAACAGTGAGGTGGGCTCCCCTCCTACTCCTTTTCAATTTTATTTCTCTTTCCCTTCAATGAAACTCTTCCCTGGCAGCAGAAAAACACATATATTTATCAAACCCCTTCAAACAGTAATGATATATGAAAGTATCTTTCAACCTGAATACCTTCAGCACCCGAAAAAGTATTTCAAAAGACTCAAATGAAATGCAATTTGTCTCAAGAAATATATTATTTACCCAACTCATCTCCCCAGGATGAAACAGAAGAAAAAAGAGAGGTGTGTGTTTTTCTCTCTTCCTGAAGCCTTTGTTACTATTTCCACTCCCTAGCATAAGTTAATTCAAAGCCACTTCTTCTCACAGTCCCACCTACCTCACAAGGTGTTTTGTTGTGGGGAGAAGAACAGAAAGCTTTGTCAGCTGCTTTGAGTCCCGATAAATGGGCGAGAAAAGATGGGTAGAAAAGCCAACTCTAGACTGGACTACCATAATGCACTCTACATGGGGCTGCCCTTGACGATGGTCTGGAAGTTTCAGCCGCCAGAGTGCTAACCATGGGTGTTTTTCCACTGTCGCTAGAAGTACCCGAGTACCCCATAACAGCAAGCCACACTGGTTTTAAAAGAATTGCATTGGCTGCCAATTCGCTACCGAGCCCAATTCAAAGTGTTAATTCTGACTTATAAGGCCCTAAATGACTTGGGCCCAAAATATCTAAAGGAACACCTTCTCCCATACTGACCTGCTTGTGCCTTAAGATCTAGTAGTAGGGCCCTCCTGGTTGTCCCACCACATTCATTAGTGAGGCTGGTGGGCACCTGGGAGAGGGCCTTTTCAGCGATGGCCCCCAGACTATGGAATAGTCTCCCACTCAAGGTGCGTCATGCCCCTTTCCATGTATATATTTAGGAAGGCAGTAAAGACATTTCTTTGCCCTGGCCTTTGGCTGAGGTGATTATATTCTCCTCCCAAACACCCAACCACTTACAGTCACTATTAATGCAATATGGAGTGTATTTGTTGAGTTTTTAAACTGTTTTTAATCTGTATCTTTTTAATGTGTATCTTGTTTTTAATCTGTTGGTTAATCTGCTGTTGCCCGCCAAGGGACCTTCAGGTGTGGCGTGGGATAGAAATGTAAACAAATAAATAAATAAACTCCTCCTCCTCCTTCTTCCCTCCTCTTCTAACTTCCAAGCTGACTGGTTTTTCTATTTGAATTCAAGCAAAACAATGTGTAAGGTGGTTTCAATCATACCTGAATGCAAGGCAAGGTGATTTGGAACCACACAGTCAAATTGCTGTGCTCGTTCCAGAAGAAACCATCAAATCAAACACAAGAAAATAAATATTCATTTGAATAGATCCCCTTTGAATGTAGTAGGATTTTAATTTGATATGAATGTCCCATAAGGATCTGCATATGAATCCCATACGAACCCATAACAAAGCTTCATACAAATGTATCCAAACATTTGGTTCGAATTTGAACGTCAATCTTCAAATGTGACAACATTCAATTCGAATTCGGATGTCCCAGTTCAACCAAATCCATACGTAATTTTGAATGTTACTAATATGCCTACTGTTTTTGCACATTTTGTGGACAATTCAGCCACCACAGAATTCCTGGATGGATGTGTCACCACCTCTGTGCATGTGAAATGCAAGAAGCTCCAATCGGCACCCCATCTAGAAAGGTAAGTGGCTCCCTAAAAAGCACTGTAGTTAGAAAACCTGTGACCTGTGCTGGATTTTCTAGCAACAGTTAAAACCACTTTTTAAGGGTAAAAAAAGGGGGCATGATGAGGCTGTCTATATGATCCATAAGACGACACCATAGCAGTACTACTTTTTATTTATTGCTACAAATATTTACACACATACAAATAATGTAACAGCATATCAATTGCCACCCACCCTCCTCCCTGATTTGTTACTCCTGCTGAATCACGGGTAAGTATTTCTATATCTCCAGTAATTCCCTCTCAATGGACCTTAGCGAGATTTCTCACTATTTTTCAAAGAAGGAAGAGAAATCATTCTTTAACATCAGGGAAGGTTGGCAAATTACAAGGCTCAAAATCAAAACAGTAAGATCACCACCTCCATTCCACAGAGCGCGGACTCTAAAGATAAATTTGGAGTCAAGTGCTTTGCCATCTGCAAACATTTCTCAGACCAGGTGCTAACAAATAACATATTCCGTGCTACTTCCAACAGCTGGTCTGCCGTGTCAGAGACAACATAATTTCCTTCACACTTCTGGGCTCACAACTTGCAGAACTTGGTGATTTATGGCAGCTGATTCAGGGGTGAGCACTCATCGGGTGCTTCCGCACTGGCTGCCGAAAAACGGATCTAAAAAGATGAGTTTTTCAGTGATCCATCCTCCCCCTGATCCGTCACAAAAAGTGACAGATCCGAAGGGCCCTCGTGCATCCACACACGCGAAGGGAGGATGGATTCCGGAGGACGGATGAAGTGGGTGCTGGAAGGACGCATTAGCACCCATTCCAAAAGTCCTCTGGCTCGCGCGCCGGTGTCCGCAGAGCCGTGGGACTGGAGCATGCAGCTATCCGTCACTGTGTGTTTCCAGCAGCGCCTGGTGCGCGGGGGAAGGGCTTCGGAAGCAGGCAGTCCTGCTTCCGCCCTTCCCAACATGGAAGCGTCCTGCTTCTGCACACATTCAGGCAAAGAGACGGATGTAAGACCTGATTTTTCAGGTCTTACATTTGATCTGGATTTCTGTGGCAAAACCGGTTTTAAAAACTGGCCTTGCACACCGAAATGCAGAAGCGGCCTCCGCAAAGGGTTGCAGAAGAAGAGTCCAATGCAGAAGCCACTTAAGGTAAGTGTTCTTAATCTGGCTTCGGGGGTGGGGGTGGGGTGTTAAAACGGTTTCCACAGCTAGTGCAGAAACACCCATCTACTCTTCAGATTTCACCAGATATCTCACTGGAGATGATGGGACCTGGATGGCAGCATCTGAAGAGCTTGGGATCCCCCACCTTAATGGTAATGAAGAACTGCAAGTGTTCCTTGTTCTGGTCCTTTCTCACTACTACCCATCTGCTTTCCAATATATCTTTCCTCTGCAGACCTCTTGCTTCACTGCTGGATTCACAGCAAAAAGAGGATTGGCAAACTCAGTAGAGCAGAAATCACTCTGCTGCTTCTACCCAAGAAGCTCTTCTGCATTTACTGGTAGTTTGGTAAACTGTGATGGCAAGACCACTTCTGGGCCCCTTTCTTCCACACTCTGGACTTCGAGAGGCCAGTCCAAGATGGCTGCCAATACAGGAACAGTGGTAGAGCTGTTAAACAGCTCCATTACAGTCTTCTTGCAAATAAGAACAGCTCAGGGAGGCACGCAGAAGAGCACACATCTCCACGAGCCTGTTGAGCAGGAGGACTGATTTTAGGAACACACAAAAGTGCACTGCCAAAATGAGACTCCCTGGACCTCCAATGAGAATGATAGTAGAATCTCCGGAGCAATCTGCCGCTAACCTCGAAGACCCTCTGGAGCCTTTGACAGCAGCATTGATCTCGCAAGGGGTTATCTTCAGAACCTGTGCTAATCTCAGAAGGCAACTTTGGAGGGACTCCGGAGGGACTTCAGAGGGACTTCAAAGTTTTGAGTTTGGGGCAGCCCCCATGGGTGCCCCCCTGAGTCTCCTCTAGACCCCATTGCTCAATTGCACTGAAAACAGGCTCCCTATAATCCAGGTTTGATGGCTGAAGACTCCATTGTAGACCCCTTTAATGGGGTCTACAGGGAATCTGGATTATACGTCCTGAAGGACCCAAATGATCCAAATTTCCCTACCTCTGGTGGAAACAAATGTGGCTCTTATGGGGTCTGTAGTGGAAATGGGGTCATCCTGCTCTGAGTCTAATGGGTCCATAATGGGTCTTTCAATGTGTACTTAGTGCTAGTGGAAAAACACCCCAGATCACCCTCACTGGCATGCCAGTGGGACTGTTTAATCTAGCTCATCATAATTCAGATCAGGGGTTTCCTGATTTGGATCATGCTCCAACTGGAACAGATTGAGCGAAACAGTTGCAAATAGGTTCACTCTAGTCCACACTAATGTGTGGACAGAAGAGACCCTGAAGGGGACTTTGCAGCACAGTATTCTGGATTTAAAATAGGGCACTGGGAAACTTGGCTGGTGCTGCCCAGTACCACTGACAATGGATCATCCCTCTACAACACCATAAATGCACTGATAGGTTTTGTCTGCCCCTCCACAATGTCATTTATTTACACTGATAGGATCCCACCCCTATGTTGGCAATGGTTGGTTGATTCACCTAATCCCAAGTATTCCAAACTGGTTGTAATTCTTTGCAAAATAGAGTTCTGCACTACATGATTGTTTGTGGGAACAAAACCACAGTGCTATAAAAGTGATTTGTGTATTTTCAAATGGAGGAATTCGTTTTGACACAGGATATTTCAAAAGTGGTGCAGTGGTTCAAATATTAAAATTCTCCACCAGGCACACACCAACCATGTCTAAGAAAGGTGGCATGTCTCTTAGAAGCTAGCAGACCTCTTTAGGACTTCACAAACACAACACCCCCAGAAGAACATTGCTTCTTCTCCCCACAACAGAACAGCCTGTGAGTTGGGCGGGCTGTGAGAGATCAGTAGAGAGCTGTGACTATCCCAAGGTCGCTCAGCTGGCTCTGTGGAGTAGTGCAGAATCAAACCCGGTATTCTCTGATAAGAGACTGGCTCCCTAATCACTAGACCAAACTGGCTCACAGTTAGTATCAGTTGCTACTAGAATGGATGCCAAGGTACTTCTTCCAGGCTGGAGAGATGAGCATCATCCCTCTAAAGGTAATTCGCAGGAATTCAAGAGCAGGTGAAGGTTTTGCCTTTGTCTTCTGCTTGAGATGCCCAGAAGCAATTGGTGGGCCACTGTGTGGGGCCGGATGCTGGACCAGATGGGCTGTGGCCCGATCCAGCATGGCTCCTCTGATGTTCTCTTATGCACATGGGGAACTACTCCAAGGGACCTAAACTGATAAGCATGATTACATGGACATTTCCCTCCATCCTACTAGGTCCAAATGCCATCTAGTAAAGTAATCTCTGTCCTAAAAATAAAGAGATGCTCTCAAGCAGAGAAAACTTTAAAAGATTCTGTCAACCGGTGCTTAATGCTTGGATCATGCGCTTGCTTGCTGCACTACCTTTACAAAATTCAAGAGCCAAAGCCGCTGCAACTCAAACAGTCGTAAATGTTTTTACTGCCTTTTTAACAAAGCAGACCCCGGAGTGTATACAGCACTGTCTGGCTTTCATAATCAGCTTGGAATCTCGATGTCTGATTAAACAGCTTGTATTATCCAAAGGAGGAGCTTTTCATCCTGTGCTTTCATACCAAATGGGAAAAGGACAGGCCTTCGGAGAATAAAACACATTAGCTGCTCCAACCATGGCAACCCCATAGGTCAGTACTATATTTAAAGACTGTTTGTTAAACCAAATGAACAACAGCTATTGTTCCAATTAGACAGGAGGGGAACGGATATTACTGTAGCCCCTCAAACACTCTTGAGCTTTTGACTGGTGCTGCCTTGCATATTCATCACTTGGAAAATGTTGCTTTTAAAACCATAACTTGCATATTCACAATTTTGAAGGAGACATTTTCCCAGTCACTTCCATCAGGAAACAATCTCCTTCCTTTTAAGCCCTCCAAGGCAAATGGTAACAGGGAAGAAATACTGCAAGGGCTTCTGGGTGGATTTTTTTCCTAATCTTCCTGATTGGGCAGAAAAGGGAAATGCCCCAGAAGCCCTAGGAATAGTTCTTCCTTCCACCTGGAAGGAAGGAAGGAAGGAAGGAAGGAAGGAAGGAAGGAAGGAAGGAAGGAAGGAAGGAAGGAAGGAAGGAAGGAAGGAAGGAAGGAAGGAAGGAAGGCCCTTTCTACATGTACCACCTTTAGATCTGAATCATGAGGAAGCAAGGACCAGATTAGCACCATCAGTGCTGATGGCACTAATGTGGTTTTAGCTTCACAGTTGCCCCTCGCCCCACGAAGACTAGGAGTGAAAGTTCCCATCCTTGAGGCTGGTTAACAAAGGATGGAGGCTGGATGCTTCTCTTTTTTCTGATCAGAGATAAGAAACAAAGCATCCAGAGGCCCTTGTGAGCCAATTTGGTCTTGTGGGTGAACCAGTTTGGTCTAGTGGTTCAGGAGCTGGACTCTTATCTGGGAATACTGGGTTCAATTTCGCCCTCCCCCATGAAGCCAGCTGGGTGACCTTGGACTAGCCACAGCTCTCTTCTGAGCTCTCACAGCCCCACCTACTTCACAGTGTATCTGCTGCTGTGGGGAGAACAGAAAAGCTTTGTCAGCCGCCTTGAGTCCCCTTAAATGGGTGAGAAAAGCGAGGCAGAAAAGCCAACTCTTCTTCTTCTTCTTCTTCTTCTTCTTCTTCTTCTTCTTCTTCTTCTTGTGCTATTATTTCTCAGCCTCTGCTTGAGGACCTCCAGTGAAGGAGAACTCACTACTGCCCATGGCAACCTTTTCCACCGACTGATCACACTCACTGTATGGAAGTTTTTCCTAACAGCTAATCTGTATTGACTCCCTTGAAGTTTCATACCATTGTTTCTAGTCCTCCCATCTTCTGCATGTGAGAATAGGGACAATCCCTCTGCACGGTGACAACCCTTCATATACTTGAAGACAGCTATCATGTCTCCTCTCAGTCTTCTCTTCTGTCGGCTCTCCTCAGGAAAGTTCATTTTTACTTTGAAATGGAAGACTGTGTGGAAAAGTGCTTTGTTTTGGATGGTGTTCCTCTAACCCCAACTTTCCCCGTAGATTTCCATTACAATTTCTAGCTTTTTTAGGGAATTCAAACCTCATGATCTTTGAGGCATTATTTATATAATTATTTCATTGAGAGTATGCTGTCTTCCAGATTCACTGCAATGGTATAGTAAGCTGAAAGAGGAAGAAACACGAAGGACGTGATCAAATGTTATATTCAAAATTGGTCGAAGTTCGTCTTTTTTTTAGGGCTGCATTCCCCATGAAACTTAGCCAGATTAGTCAATGGTCAGTTTGTTTAAATTTAATGGGAACTAGGGTCCAAAAAAGGGAACTTTTCCAAACTAACCCTATACTGGGGATATTTATTGTGTAATCACTTTGGACAGAGGGGACTTCTATAAAACCAATTGTTCTCAGGTCGGGTTACGTAATTTAAGGACAGTATAAAATGTAATTAAAATACAACATAAAAACTCAAATTCTGACAGAATATATTTGAGAAACATGCGCACAAAACTATACATTCTGCTGACTTTATACTTGTATCCTTGAAAAACTGGTGCGTCCCAAATTGGTTGGCTGCTAACAAGTAGAAGTAATGTAATTTGCAGTATAATTCACTTCTTCATTCTCTGTGACACTCAGACGGGCAAAGAACGCTGGAAGCTGGAGTTCAGAACTGCCTGATAGGCCACAAAAGAGCACCTATGTAACAGACGACCCTTACCCCCATTGCCCAGGTATGGACATTTCATTAGGTATGCTTACAGGTTACATGGCAACCTTAGGAAACTCTACAGTTTTCTCATGATTTTGTATTGTACAGAAGTCAATACATATAGCCAAATTCAAATAAGCAACATTGTTTGAAGGATTGGTTGCCTTGCACTCCAATAAGCGCTTAATTGGGAAAAGTCATCATTAAGTTACCATCAAGGTTTTGTCTCAAATACGAGCTGTAAGGTTTTGAAAACATACATCAATTCTCATGAGTCGCTTTTACCACTAGCAGAAGAGCTGGCATACTACCACCGTTCTCCTGTGTCCAATGGATACTTCCATCCAGGACTCAGTCATTCATTGCCCTTGCCTTTCACCCATTCATAAATTAATTACACAGAAACATAAAACCTACACTGGTCCATCCAACAGCTCCCAGAATCCTCTTGGAACAGAGTCTGACAATGGTGCAGCACATCAATAGTATTGCCAACCTATATACAATAGCCCTTTCTGCATTTCCTTATTAGTTTGGATAAAGTTGCTGCTAAGAACACATTGTGGATATAGGAGTAGAGTAGATCCAGATCGGAACTGTGCTAAGGGCTTGCTAATCCAGATTAGTGGTAGACCAGATAAATGTGGTCTATATCCATGCTAGGACTCTTTACCACTTATTTGCTGTTCTAAAGCCTACTCAATGCAGATGCCTCTGTCTGTGTTGGATCCAGATCTAGCTAATACAAATTTAGCTAATATAGATCTAGCTCATACAGATAAGTGCAGAAAGGGCCAATGATTCCATGAACAAATTGCAGGATTCTGGGCTGGCCAAAAAAAGGATTAAATCTCACCAGCCACAATGCATTTGTCCCTGCTGGCATTTTCCCACCAAAAAACTAACTTCAAAAATCCCATTAAGGCTCCACATTTGCCCCTTGTGTGATAGGTAAATATACAGTATAGTGAAGACAATATTGAACTCGATACTCTATGCATCTAATCCAAGAAGTCAAAAGAGATTTCCCAGGAAAATACAGACTGCAGCTTTAGGCTATACAATCACAGTACAGGCTACCAAAACACTGGATAATGTCTTGCTGTAAGTGAAGAATGCAAGAGAAAGAGGAGGTAGGTTTTGGGCCTTGTTTCCCCCTTTCAGCCCCCCCCCCCCCAATTGCAGGGCAGACCTTAATGGAAAGGCAGCTCTTAATGAAATTTCTTGAAAATGCAAAGTAATGCTTTCTAATTTCCTCACTTAATCTAATGTCACAGCTGCCCCATTAATGCCAGCAGCTATTAGATACTTAAACATACCAGCTTGTTGAACTCCATTTTTTTCCGTTCAGTGGTAAACTCCACAAACCCCCCCCCCTTTGTCTTTTCTGATTTTGATAATGTTCCATAATGATAGTGAGGGGCCAATTTAAATCTTTCAGAGCCATCAGACCCCTAATCATCTCTGGCAAACGAGTACATTTAATGCTTTTTGCGTTTTTTTAAAAAAAACCACAACTGATATAAGAGCAGGGTTCAAACACTGAACTTGTTTCTACACAAGCTTATTTTTACAGTAATTAATGTTGCTTGCTTTCTAAGAGATACCGGTACTTTTCTTTTTAAAAATAAAAACAAAAGCAAATCGAAACAAATCCCCAAACCAGATAAATAAGTAAATAAATATATAAAAAGCAATGTACAAATCAATCCAAGTATTCTTTCCCCTATAGCACAATTTGTACCCATCCCACAGACTCTTTTGCAGTAATTTTCCTTTACTGGATTCCAGGTTTTTGATGAGGTCAGTAGAGCAGTGACGATCTCCCATCATGACCTGCATAATTCACAGTTATCACAACATAATATACAGGCAGTAATGGAGTCACAAATAGGCCACCATTTGCATTTCAATGAAAGCAAAGCAAAATGTGTAATTCCGTCTCCACTGGAATAGATGTAATGAGTAATTAACTCTTTTTCACTGCTGCAGATAAAGGATAGTTATACACATTTTGGGAAAAAAAATACCCATACTGAGATTGCTGAAGCAAAGACAGCAACAACAACAATAAAAATGCGTAGGGCGATTTTGTACTGGTCGGTATACTGGACCAACAAGCATACCAGGGACCTCATTTTCACACGGTGTTGGTCTACAAGGCTTCTAGCCTGCTTGCTGGTGCAAGAATACACTCACCCGGGGTCTCCCTTAGACCACATCAGCGGACAGACTGCACCCCCAGTGTATGGTGGGGACATTCCTAATATGCTTGCTGGAACTAACACAAAGACACCTAGGGTTTCCCTTAGACTAGACTAGTGTCCAGAAAGAAAGCTCCTAGTATGCTTGCTGGGACTAAACTTTGCCAACCCAGTATCCCCCATAGACCACACCAGCATGTGGAAGGGACAGTTCTAATGTACTTGCTGTTACTCGGCCACACCCATCTAAAGCCTCCCTTAGAAAGCACCAATGTATGGCAGGAACATCTCTGGTGTGCTTGGTGGAACTAGACCTCACCAGAGATGCAGAAGGAGAGGCTTCTAATACACTTACAGGTATGAGACTGCACCCACCCAGGGTCTCCCTTGGACCTCACTAGAGTGCTGAAAGGAAGCTCCTGCTATGCTTGTTGGTCCGGTATACTGGCCCACGTAGAACAACGCAAAAACAACTGGATCTTTGCTAAGACATCAACAAAACCTTTGGTTTCTCCTTTGGAATACAACTGCGAAAAGGCAACAAAGAGCAACTTACCGGTTTCTTCATCTATGTTGAATCGTCCAAGCCCACTGCCATCGCGGATGGAGTACTGGATCTCACCATCCCTGCCGGTGTCGTCATCCCTGGCGTTGACCTGCAAGACGCTTGTCCCAATCCGCGAGTTCTCCTTTACAGATCCAATGATGGCAAAGTCGGCAAAGTAAGGGGTATAGAGGTTTTCATTCACATCCACAACCTCAACTTCCACAAAGGAAACTGAGGATAGGGAAACCGGGCGCCCTTTATCCTTCGCTCGCACGGTCAAGTTATAAAACTGCTGCTTCTCATAGTCAAGTTCCTTGCTTAAGCGAATAGCCCCACTGGACTTGTCGATCTCAAATCTCCCGTTGTAATCGTTCACCAAAGAGTAACGGACCTGTCCTCCAAGGCCAAGATCTGGATCCTGGGTTTCGAGCCAAGCAATCACTGTGCCAACTGGCAGATCTTCCAGCACTTTTACACTGTAGCTAGGCGGTATGAAAGCTGGGGAACAATCATTCACATCTTCCAAAAAAACCTTGAGGGAAGCCACGGAAAACTGCTGGTGCCCACCATCTGCTCTGTCCCTTGCCTCTATTTTTAAGGTGTAATTTGCTTTTGATTCTCTATCTAAATGATCGCCAGTGTAGACTATTCCTGTGGAGCTATTGATAACAAATTGCTGTGTATCTGTCAATATAGAGTACGTCACTTCCCCATTTAGCCCCAGGTCTCGGTCTCTAGCCTCTACCTGGATAATTTCCACACCAATCCCGGTACTTTCTAATATATTAACCAAGTAACTTTCCTGCAAAAACACAGGACTGTTATCATTGGCATCCTCAACTGTTATGGTAAGTAATCTCCAGGTGGCTTTCTGGGGGCTGCCTAAGTCATAAATGGTAATATTCAGCAGATAAAGCTCTGTTTTTTCTCGATCCATGGCGGTAAGGACCTTAAGCAACCCTGTCTCCATTTCGAGATTAAAGCAGCTGTCTGTATTGCCGTCTGAGATAGTATAGAGCACTTTACCGTTAAAACCAGAATCTGCATCATAAGCCTTGATTCGAAATATGGTGGCACCAACTGGGAGGTCCTCTCTGACTGATATATCAGAAGGAAACGATTTGTCAAAATGCGGGGCCTGTCTGTTCACAGAATAGAAATCCAGGAAGCCATCTTCGGCATTCAGTTTAACATTGGCTTTTGCCTTTTTCAGCAACTTCTCTGCCAGCCTCTGAGCAACCCTAGTCTCTCTGCAGCTAAAGGTCTTGGAAGACACTTTTCCATGAACCACAGAAATGTTGACAAACATGGAGTCAGCAAAATTCTCCCCATCGGTCGCTGTTATCCTAAGTCCAAAATTATTATTCTTGATGCCAGCGCTAACCAAAGACTTTTTAAGCTGCAGAACCCCTGAGTCAGGATTCAAATAGAAGAAACCCAGTTCGTTACCTGAAATAATTTTGTATTTCACAAGCTCCAACTCGTCTATATCAATAGCGGACACGGCAGTGATGTGGCCCCCCACAGGAAAATCGGATGAAATCACACCCTGGCAAGCCACCTTTTCAAATAATGGCTTGTTATCATTCACATTGCCTACATATATGGTGACATTAACCTCACTTTCATGCCGGTAAGGTGAGCCCCAGTCAGACGCTCGGACAATAAATCTGTAGCTCTCTGGGGAGGATTCAAAATCCAATTCCTCTGACGTGCTAATAATGCCAGTGAATTGGTTGATGGCAAAAGGGAGTGAATTTAGACTTGCAATGCTATACGTGATGTAGCCATTTTCTCCCCTGTCCTTGTCAAAGGCAGAGACGGATAAAATGCTCGTACCCACAGGAACACTTTCATTGACGAAGGCGCTATAGGACTGCAATGTAAACTCTGGGATGTGGTCATTGGCGTCCACTATCCTAACCGTAACACGGGTTTTCAAGTCCTCGTCCTTGTTTCTCACTTCTAAATCATAAAATTCCTTGTCAACAATTTTTAAAGGGCGTGCTGTTGTAACCAGACCTGTCCTGGGATTAATCTTAAAATACTCAGCATCATCACTAGGAGATAATTTATACTCTTCCCCCTGAGGTTCTGGAGTCAGCTTAACTAAAGCAACAACTACTCCAGGCGGAGAGAATTCACTGATGGCTACATCATATGCTTCCTTTTCAAACTTTGTTGTGCTGCTTCCTCTCCTGGGACTGGCAATATGCACCAATTTGGCAGCCGAAAACTTCTGGGGAGACCCTTTATCCTTTGCTTGGAGAGTGAGATTGAAACCATATGGAAAACTGTCCCAATCAATGGGCTTTTTTTCTTTGATTTTATATTCATTCATCCACCTACCCTCCTTGAAAAGCTGGAAGTATTCCAGGGGATCTCCAGCAACAATAGAAAGAGACTCAATGTCCCCGTTCGCACCTTCATCTAGATCGTCCACATTAATAATGGCATAAGTAGGCTCTTTGTCCAAAGGGAAGGGAACATGGGTCACTACACTTATTATTGGGGCATGTTCGTTTATGCGTTCAATATGTATGTAAAGTTTGGCAGTGCTGCTAACGCCATTGTTACCATAGAGCTTCATCCCACGGTCCACCGCCAGAACTTCAAGGTCATATCGGTTTTTCTCATCATAGTTCAACCGGCCACTTAGAGAGATAATCCCACTCGTTGGATGGACAGAGAAAAGGTCAACTTTATTTTTAAAATAATAATAGAATTCACCATTGGAACCAATGTCAGCGTCTGTCGCTGTGACTTGTGCAATGCTAGTCCTCAACGGAGTGCTTTCTGCTATCGTAACAGAATAGGTGGTAGGTGAAAACAAAGGCCGGAGATCATTCATGTCCAGAACCTGCACGTTCACTTTAGTCCAAGCCTCTAAGTCTTCCCCGCGGACAGAGCCCTTTATTATCAATAAATAGTTGTCCTGGATTTCCCGATTCAAAATGGCGGAATTTCCGCCTTTAGTTCTTATCCTAAGAAAACAGAAATCGGCTATTACAACTTCCTCTGCTTTGAAAAACCCTTCGTCGTCACCGGATACTATCCTGTATTTGATATCCCAAGAAAGGTCTGCCATTGTGATGCCCATCCTGCTCTGGCTGTTAAGATAGGTCCGTGCGGCAGAGTTCTCGTACACTGTCGTGTTGTATATGGAATGCGTAAACTGGAAACCAAGCGGGACGGCCCCTTGAAGGCCATGGCAGATGTTGGTCAGAAGCTGAACGAGAAAGAAAGTGAGGCCAAGTGTGGGGACCAAAGGACCTGACCAATGGCCCATAGTTCTCTCCATCACATCATTCCTTCATCCTTTTAAAAGAAAAGACAGCCACTGATTAGTAAACAGCAATTTGTATGCGACTGCGTAACTGAATTAAATTGCATTCAGAGGCATTCCGTCAATTGCTTCTGGGCAATCTCAAGTGGAAGACGAAGGGAAAACCGTCACCTGCTCTTAACTCCCTGCAAATGGCTTTGAGAAGCATCCTGCCTGTCTCTCCAACTTGGAGGCAGTACCTAGGCATCCTTTATAGCAGCAGTTCTCAACCTGTGGGTCGCAACCACTTTGGGGGCTGAACTATCCTTTCAGAGGGGTCACAATGAGTCTCCCGCCGCCCCTCCCTCCCCCCTCCCCCTGCCCCTCCCCCATGGCTGGGGGTCTCCACAACATGAGGAACTGCATTAAGGGGTTGTGGCATTAGGAAGGTTGAGAACCACTGCTTTATAGTATCCATTGATAAATGCACAGATGGAATAATAAAGATTCTGCTCACAAACTGGAGCCACTTTTCCCACGTTCTCCCTGCATGCTCAGCCTTTTCTCTACTTGACTGCTAACAATCATGAGCTTTTCAAAGTAAGACTCAGTACCACCTCTAGGCTGGAGTGACAGGCATTTGCAGGGAGTTGAGAGCAGACGAAAGTTTTGCTTTTGTCTCCTGCTTGAAAATACCCAGAAGCAATTGGTGGATCACAGTGTGATGCAGGATGCTGGACTAGATGGGCTGCGGCCCAATCCAGCACGGCTCCCTTTATATTCTTAAGCAAATAGTGGGGATAAACATGCAGGGCGAAGATTGTCGCATTATAACCTAACTGTGGATTGTACAATGCTGATAGCATTCCAAGGGCAGAAAAAATTTCAACATGCACATAGAGATCTGATTGCACGATAGACTGCCAAATATATCTGGGTTCTGATCAAAATCATGGAGTGGTATTATACAACGTATGAACTGGAAACACACAGAGAGGTTAAGCTGATCTACATCTGGTCTATGCCTAGAAGGGAGATCTCTTAGGAGCATGGGTTATATGATGAGGAAAAGGAGCTGGATGCAAAATAAAGCTGTAGTGCAGTGGTTCTCAACCTGTGGGTCATGACCCCTTTGGGAGTTGATCTTCTCTTTCACAAGGGTCGTCTAAGACCATCAGAAAACACATAGGAACCAAGACACCACTCCTCTATTGATCTCCAGGCAGGTGTGCCCACATGGAGATATGCCCACATACGAGCACCTGGTGTGATGACATCATCACACCAACCCCATCACATACACCCCATAAAAATACAGTAGACAGCAGCTACTGTGTAGAAAGCAGCAGTATTGGAGGTAAAATGACACTGTGGTTGATGTGAATACTATGCTTTAATTATGTCAATTTGTAACAATGAAAATACATCCTGCATATCAGATATTTACATTACGATTCATAACAGTAGCAAAATTACAGTTACGAAGCAGAAACTAAAATAATTTTATGGCTGGGGGTTAGGGTTAGGTTGGGGGTCACCACAACACAAGGAACTGTATTAAAGGGTGGCGGCATTAGGAAGGTTGAGAACCACCACTGTAGTGAGACCAAAACAGGGTGTCCAGGCATCTACCACGAAGTGTCCCAGGACTCCCAAAAACTACTTATAGATCATTACATAAGCTTAATGCTTCCTTTGAAAACAAACTTGTGATTTCCCTTTGCTTACCACTGCAGACTCTCACACAGCAAAAATCTGCTCATGTAATGAAAAAAGAGAAGTTCTACATTTCCTGCAAGTGAAGTCTCCTTTTACATAACAAGGGATGGCTGTATGTTGACAAGCATGGATAAGCACCTTGGACTGTTGCAGATATCAAGTTGTGGCTGTTGTAGATTTAGCCCACAAAAACACCTAGCAGTTAGGACAGTGGTTCTCAACCTGGGGGTCGGGACCCCTTTGGGGGTCGAACTACCCATTCAGAGGGGTTGCGATGAGTCTCCCAATGCTTTTCCCTCCCACCTCCCAGCTGCTCTGCCCCCGTGGTTGGGGGTCTCCACAACATGAGGAACTCCATTAAGGGGTCGCAGCATTAGGAAGGTTGAGAACCACTGAGTTAGGAGATGGAACTTGTCAGCACTTTCACACTGCTTGGAACTGACTGGATAACTGTAAGAGCACAGAGGAGCCCTGCTGGTTTGGCCCACAGGCTATCTAGTCCAGCATCCTGCCTCATACAGTAGTCCACCAATTGCTTCTTCTGGGCATTCCCAAGCGGAAGACAAAGGCAAAACCGTCCCCTGTTCTTAAACTCCCTGCAGATGGTCTTTAGAGGCATCCTGCCTGTCTCTCCAACCTGGGGCAGTACCTAGGCATCTATTGTAGTATCCATTGATAAACCTGACCTCCATGAATTTGTCTATAAGAACATAATAGAAGCCCTGCTGGATCAGGCCAACATCCATCTAGTCTAGCATACTGTCTCACATAGTGACCCACCAATTGGTTCTGGGCCTTTTAAAACAGCAAATGGCTACCTGGGGGAGTAAAGTCAGGTACCTGGGGGCACCAAAGTGAAACACCCCATCAAATGTTGAGGCATGAGACTGAATCTGGTAGAACACAATTCTTGAGTAAATCTTTCCATCTGCCTTCCCACCCCTTATGCCCCAGGCACGATCATGAGAACATGTTTTCCCCACTAATATTTACGTGGCTATGCAGAGATGAAATTCCAAATTCTAGTCCTGGACATATTCACAGAACGAGCAGGGGAAAGTAATTGTGGCCGATAAAGAACAAGATTCAGTATTTCGCTAAGACAGGACGGCCCTTTTATTCTATTTACAAAGGGTGTACTGGACCAAAACCGTGGAGAATAAAACACGCAGTAAGCTTTTTTGTTGAAAACCACTTCGTTTCTCACTCATTCCTGATGCTTCTCCGAAACTTGGCTGCTCAGTTATCTTGTTACACATAACAAGCTAATGGACTTTAGTTATGAAAACACTCATTGTTGGAAAAGGCAAACACACACATGCACCGTGAACGGCGGAGGGGCGGCAATTGTGGAGAGACTTCAGAACAACCAAACTGGAAGAACACAGAGGGAAGAGAGACGGTGGCACCCAGCAGGGAATCTCTACAAGCTCTGCACAATTATTATGGCATGATTATAAGGCCAGAGCCGTCCTTTCAAACAGTGTAATTCTATATAACCCTGCTGCCAGCTTTAAGTCCTAGTGGAAATCGATTTATTGCAACGATGTTATAAACACTCCCACAAAGCATCTTCTCCACGACCCCAGAGTCTATATTCAGCTGCACAGCACATTAATCAATAATACCTGATCAACTCTCCTGTGTGCTTTATCCAGGCGTGCAACCTTTACAACCGTTGTATTTTCATATATTATGCCCTCCTTCCACCTTTCTATTGACGCCTGGCAAGTTGGGGACCTGAGAACGTGGCAGGTTCAAGATGCCATTTGCAGGGGATTTTGAGCAAGGAAGCAACAAGAGATGTGATGCAGCACCAACCATACACTATGACAAAATGAACTTTCATTAACACTCTTGCTGGTATGCGGCATCTTATGTTTGCTTGCCAAGGAAGCCCTATGTGAGTTGAAGCAGCAAAAACTTAAGTCTATGCATACATAAGAACATAAGAGAAGCCCTGCTGAATCAGTCCTAATTTCATGAAAGCCTTCCCCAGTTATGCAAAATCCTGGGGCAGTGAATCATAAGAATATAAGAACATAAGAGAAGCCCTGCTGGATCAGGCCACAGCCCATCTAGTCCAGCATCCTGTTGCACACAGTGGCCCACCAAATGCTCACGGGCATCTCAAGCAGAGAAAAGGACAAACCTTCTCCTGCTCTCGAGTCCCAGCAGATGGCCTTAGAAGCACCGCAGTTCCTCCCCCACCCCAAGCCTGAAAGATGCACCTAGGCATTCATTCTAGTAGCCATTGATACATCTGTCATCCATAAATTTGTCTAACACTACCTTAAAGCCATCCAGACTGGTAGCTGTCACCACCTCTTCCGGCAGCACATTCCATAAGCCAATAACCCTCTGGGTGAAGAAATACTTCCCCCTGTCAGACCTGACTCTCCTACCCATCAGCTTCATAGAGTGCCCCCTGGTTCTAGTATTGTGTGATAGAGAAAAGAAATTTTCTCTATCCACCTTTTCTATACCATGCATAATTTTATATACTTCAATCAGATCCCCTCTTAAACGCCGTCTCTCCAGACTGAAGAGGCCTAGACGTTGCAGCCTGGTTTCGTAAGTAAGGTGTTCCAGACCCTTAATCATTCTGGTTGCCCTTCTCTGCACCTTCTCTAGTTCCACAATATCCTTTTTGAGGTGTGGTGACCAGAATTGTACACAATATTCCAAATGTGGCCTCACTATAGATTTATAAAGGGGCAAAATGACACTTGCTGACTTATTTTCTATTCCCTTCCTAATTATTTCCAGCATTGAATTTGCTTTTTTTGCTGCTGCCGCGCACTGGGTTGACACCTTCATTGAACTGTCCACCAAAACCCCAAGATCCCTTTCCTGGTGTGTTGCAGAAGGCTCAGACCCCATCAGTTTATAGACATAATTTGGATTCTTGGCCCCGATGTGCATTACTTTGCACTTGTTAAGATTAAAGCACATTTGCCACTTGGTTGCCCACTCACCCAATGCTAAGAGATCCCTCTGGAGCTCTTGGCAATCCCTTTCGGATTTTACTACCCTAAATAATTCAGTATCATCAGCAAGCGTGGCTTAACACAATTTCTTGTTGGGTGCCCCGAAACCCAAAGCTCCAAAGCCTGTGCACAATCTCCAAAGCTGGATCTGAAGAACAGCACGGGCTCCAAAGAGGACATCACGTGAGAGCAATGCCAATCCTATGGACCTTCATCAAAGGCTCCAGAGAATCTTCAAAGTTTGCAGCAGATCGCTCCGGAGAATCTCCGGAGCTGCTCTGGAGAATCTCCAAAGAATCTCTGGAGCATTTATGGAGATTGCACCCCCATCCCCCAAAAAAACTGGGGTGATGGGCGAGCCCTACGTGGGTCCATCCGGATTCGCTACATGGGCAGGCATTTCCACTGCAGGCAGGCTAGCACCCATTGCTATTGGGTGCTGCACCACCCGCGGGGATGCATCGGGTACCTCTCTTAATCCGGATCTACTAGATCCGGATTAGTTGAAGGACCCATTCCTTAGATCCAGATCATCTTAGATCTGGATTAAGGGAGGTCAGTGGAAAAACCCCTTGCACATCTTTTCAAAGAGGTCCCCCGTGAAACCAGGATAGGTGGCCCTCAGTATGGTCCTGGGCCAGAATGGTGCTAGTCTCATGCACAAGGAATATACCAGCAAACAGCCTGTTCCACCAGGCAAGTGCAGAAAGGTCCCAATACTCCCGTCTTCAACAAAAATCCCATGGCAGCTTTCACATGTTTAAAGCAACGCAAAGCACACAAATATTTTAGAAGTACACAAATATACTAAAAGAGCTGCAACCGATGGAAAAACCATAAAACAAGAAACACAGCCAAGAGAAAACAGGTTAGCTGCCAGAGCTGTGATCATTATTGGAATCATCTAGACAATTTGTTCCCTCACAAAAGGAGGCAGCCGCTTTCGCTGACTGCTTTTGGACACCAGGTCCTCACTGCTTCACCTTACGGACAAGAAGGCTTGGCTGACAAGTGGGGTGTGTTTTGCCTTCCTGTGTAATAATAAGGCTCATTTTTGCAAATTATTTACCTCTCTAGGGGTGCATCCCCATTATAAACTTAATCCAGCTTCCCTAAACCGAAATAATAGAACCGGATGCAAATGCGAATTTGCCTGTTCCCATTACTTTCAGCTTAATCGTGTTTGATCTGGATTCTGAGGATCGTATGTGGCGTACGTGACTCAAGGGGGGACTCAAGTGGCTACTTTTTAAAAGCCGCTTTTTGGGGCTGCCCTGCCCTCTTTCTCCTGGCATGAACGCGCCACCCATAAGGGACCCCTTCACAGAGCCTAGCTGGGTGGCTGCCGCTTCCATGGATGGAGGAAAAACAGGCACTGGCAGCCAGCGATTCTTTGCCCTCCTCTCCCCATTTCCCAGGGCACACAGCAGCAGCAGCAGCAGCAGCAGCAGCAACTCAAACCCCCTTCACAGCCACAGCCTTTAAAACAGAACCTCCAGTTGCTTTACTTTCTTTTCCCTTTCTAAAGGTCAGAGCTAGAATTGCACAAAATTGCAACCTTGTTATAAGGTGTGAAGTGGGTAGATCACTACAGTGTAGCTTTAAGGAGTGGATTTTTATAGTGGCTGTTTTGAGGGGTGGATTTTTTCAATGAAATCACTGTCTTTGGAAGCAAGCTATTGGGGGAGGGAAACCCTAAACACGGATTCTCATCCCTTAACACCATACGGTCCCCACAGTAAAAAATGTAAAACGTTTCAAGTGCATGAACCAGAGTGAGACCTGTTGAAATGAGGATTAACATTTACAACACTTTGAGGCGATTTAACACGCGGAAAGCGTGTTAAGCCAAACTGACGTGGGGTCTGCGAGGATTAAAAACAGTTTGAAACCGATATAAGGTTGTAATGGGGATGCGGCCTAGAAGCTTAATCAAATTCCCCTTTACACTGAGCAGTTCTTGGGTTCTGGGAGACAACGACATGCAAGCTACACACTGCCTCACACACTTTTTGTCCTGTTGATTCAAACAACAAGCAGAGAGGGGACCACAACGTTGTGCATCAGTTAGTTATGCTGGGGAGGGGAGGGAAGAAGGGGAATAGGGAAAGTCAATTAGAAGGAAATAGTACAAGGTGTCATTATAAGCGTGGGTGAAACATGAACACTGTAATTCTAGGGAAACTCACATCATTGATTACACACCTCTTCACAAACCCTTAATTGAAATGTGAATGAAAGAGAACAGAAAGGGCGATCCGTCACTGGAATAGGTTGAAACGAGAGGTAGTGAGCTCTCCTTCACTGGAGGTCTTCAAGCAGAGGCTAGACCTACATCTATCTGGGATGGGTTAGGAAATCCCAGGGGGTTGGACTTGGTGAGCCAAGAGGTCCCTTTCAACTCTATGGCTGGGCATCTGGCACACTCTGGGCATTGTTTGGGCACGCATGGGCCGGGCATGGGACTGGGAACGCATTTTGGGCGTCCCCATGAGAGACAGGTACGGGTTGGGCACAAATGGAGGCGTCCCCATAAGAACCGTGCTGAACCCCGGTACAGCGGAGCAGCTTTTCAGTCACTTTGAATCCTCTAAATGGCTAAGAAAAGCGAGGTAGAAAAGCCAACTCTTCTTCCCCCATCAGGACAGGAGCACTCTTAATTAGCCAGCCAAACAACTGGGAACGATGGACAGCAAAATATCCACAAGTATTTTCTATATTCTCCCCATCTTGCCAGATATTTATTCTTGGTCAAAGCCACTTAAAAGGCGATAAAGCGCAAGCAGACAAAAATCACTCCACAAAGATTCCTGGCTTAAAAGCAGGGGTGGGGACAAAAATTGAACTCTGCTAAAACATCGTGATTTCAAATGCTCGATTAGAACTACAATTACTTCTATGTGGTTTTAAAACATCCACGAAGACAACTACTTAAAACTGTACTGATTTCATTTTTTTTGGGGGGGGGGCTTCCTTCGAACAAAAGCCCTGATTAAAAATGGAAATCATGCCCCACGTACACCCAGATCGAGCCAAGGTGACTCTGGTTAAACTTTTGGCCCAGCTATATTTTCATTTTAATTCATCTTCAGTCCACATTCAGAATGAGGGATTACAAGGACGAGGGGATTACAAGGATGAGCAGTTTTCATTCTGCATTATTTTGGGCACATCCAGATGTATCAATGAATAGATTATTACGCTTGATTCGGGGTGAAGAATCAAGATGCTTCTAAAGGCCATTTGCAGGAATTCGAGAGCTGGTGAAGGTTTTTGCCTTCATCTTCTGCTTAAAATGCCCAGAAGCAAGTGTCCAAATTCCAAATTCAATCTAATTCTGAACATTTCAAATATTCATGTGCATCCCTACTGGGTCACTGTGTGAGACAGGATGCTGGACTTGACGGGCTGTGACCTGATGCAGTAGGGCTCATGGACCTGGTGTTTCCTTTAGTTGCAGCATAGGCTGAAGAAGAGATAGCCAGGCTGTGAAAACTGTCATTCTCAGCAATGGTACTGCTGGAAAGGCCTTGAGCAATGGTGGTGTGTGAGAAAGCTGGGAGCCTGCCAGGTATTCCCTTGCCCAACATGGATACTGTGTCATCTGTTATCAACAATAAATGGAGGAATTTGCTACAAACAAATTATTGTCTTCTACTGACTTTCCTGGGTCTAGGTGGTGATTTTGACAGTACATCAAGTTGATGATGATGATGATGAAGACAACGACGATGACGAGGGCTGTTATATGTCAATATGACATTTCCTAGCATATTTATATTCCTGTGAGACTAAAGTATTGACCGATTGCGTCTGACTAGATAAAAACTTAGGTCATTCTATCACAACGATGCAAGGATAGTACCTTCCTAATCTCTCTCGTTAACATTCTAAGAGCAATCTTCGAAGTTCAGAAATCAGGCTCTCTAAATCAATAATTTAAACCATCAAACTGAACACCTGGGAACTTCACTCCACCGCTCTACAGAGCCCAGTGGCAGCATTTAGGAAAGCTGTAGAATTTTAAATCCTGTCAAATGCTGAAGTCTGAATAACTCAATATAATGTGATGTGCCCACAGGACTGAAAGAGACGCTGTGTCCTATGAGAATCCAAAATGCTTCCTTTCCTTTTCCATTTTTATCTCTCCAAAGTCTAAAACCACTCTCGGCCTGCGGTTAGGCTTCCGAATTCCAGTGCTAAATGCACTATACGGCCATTATCTGCAATAGCAGGTTAAGTTGTGGAGGACAAAAGCCATGCTAATTCTATCACCTCACAAGGAGAGAGGCATGAAATATAAAAAAAGAAGATTAAGAACCTGTGGAAAATGAAAAGTAGGAAAGAACATAAAGGAATTACCTCATAGTTTCACAGCAAGATTAAGATAACAAAAAGGAAGATATTCTACAGGACTGCCAAAAGAGCACCAACTTCCTTGCTTAATCAGAACACATAAAATACAACCACAGCCAGTACAGACGGTGTCCCCAGCACGGGAGACCCCTATGCAATTACCAACAGAACTATGAAAACAATGAAGAAGATGAAGAGAACCAGAGTGGTGAGGTCTAGGGACAGTAACCACCTCAATAGTACCGACACAACTTCAACTATCGACACAGACACCCAGAAAACCCTAAACCACAAGATGGCAAAGAGACTACGGCAGCTGATCCACCAGCTGAGAAACGTCTGGTCCTGAGGCCAAGCAGGGCGGGGCTGAGTAGATGCCAGCTGACCATCTCTACCACCATCTGGTTTGTCATCAATGAAGAGGAAATTCAAAGTAAAGAGAATAGGAAAATTCCAGCAATAAGAAACGAACAGAAGAATTGGAACTGAAGACCTCAAGCGCTTGCTTTTTGCTGTTCCCTCCCACACCATTTTCTTTTTGTATCTTGTCTCTTTAGATCAGGGGTCCTCAAACTTTTTAAACAGGGGGCCAGTACACTGTCCCTCAGACCAGAACGTAGGGAGGGCTAGGGTGGTAGACCCGTTTTTTGAGGTCTGCTGGTATACTAGGAGTAGGGGTGTGCAGAAATGTAATTTTCGGGATCTGATTTGATTCGAATCGAATATCCACAACAATTCAATCTGAATCTTTACAATCTGAATTTAACCGAATTTGATTTGAATTAAGCAAATTTGAATCTATTCATTCGAATTTTCGATTTGAAGTTGCACATATGAATGTCAACAACATTCGTATGTGCCAGTATGCACCGTTACGCATCCTGAACGCATCGGTACATATCCGTATGCATCCCGTACTTATCCCATATGCAACTTGTTTTCGTCCCGTACAAATCAGTACAAATGCATATAGATGGGGGGAAAATGGGTATCTGCAAGTACGCATTGTGTACAAACTTCTACACATATGAATGTCCAGATAATTCAAACAAATAGATCCAAAATCTGTTCAAATTTTAAAATTTGAATTTATGGATTCGACTTCGAATATCAAAATTCAGACGGATTCAATCAAATTTTGAATACCTTTGAATATTTGTGCACACCCCTAACTAGGAGGTGGTATACCAATCAATGAAGATGTGTGGTTGGCATGCCTCCATGGTCTACCCCAAGAGTAATCAGTCATGGACTGGAGTGTCCCTCTCTGATCCAGGACAGTGGGCAGTTGTGTAGAAACAGCCTAACTCTTATCTCTCAGAAGAATAACTGCTGTAAGCATTATATACTTTTATATGTCATTTTCTGAAAAGCAGCCTGAAACAGCTTTTGGCATTCAGAAGTTGAGTTTTATGAACAGAATTTCAATAAAGCTAGGATGCCTGCAAAAAGCTCCATTTTGCACCTGTCCCAGGAATTTATGTCCAAATGATATTGTAGTATTATCTGTGCTTTGCGAGCCTCTGAGACAATGACTTTATTTTAATAAATGAACTGGGAAATATATTGCTTGTGTAAAAGGGAGAAATTGTTTATGGAGAACCTCACAAAACCTTAATCACAGGAGAAAAAGTGGCAGTGGAGTTACTGCCTGCTGATTAATTATCTTCGCTGAGTTATTACCATGAAAATAAGATTTAAGATATTAAATGTAAGTAACTATGCAGTAGGCTTTATTGTGGGCATAGTTCAAGTGAGCAGGTTTATTAAAAGATAGGATTCATATACCTGCAAGTACCACCTCCTCACCCTCCAAAACACCAACAGTCCATGTACGGCAGTGGCTAAGATGTCGAACTTAAGGTCCCTTCTGTATCTTTATGGAGACTGTGCTCAAACGAGGGATGTGCACGAATATTCAAATACATTTGAAATCCGATCAAATCGACCACATTTTGACATTCGAATTTGAATCGAATGTCCTTAAATTAGAATTTAAAAATTTGATTTGAATTTCGGATCTATTCATTCAAATTATTTCGACATTCACATGCGTACGGTTTCGTACACCATGTGTACTTGAAGATCTGCATCTTTCCCGCATCCGTATGCATTTGTATGGATCTGTATGGGACGAAGCCGGGATGCGTACCAACGTGTACGGATACGTACAGAAGTCTACGGACCTGGGGAAGATATGTAAGGGCATCTATGAATGTTGTCGACATTCGTAAGTGCAAATTTGAATGAAACATTCAAACAAATAGATTCGAGTTTGCTTAATTCAAACTGAATTTGGTTAAATTTGAATTTAACAGATTCAAATCAGATTAATTTTCTGACTATTCAATTTGAATTGAATCCTGAAAACTGCATGCGTGCACACCCCTAGCTCAAACTGCACAGGTCTCCTCTTCCCAGTGAAAACTTCCTGAGAGGTAATTTAAGTGCACAAATGTCTGCAAATGCATTTTCAGTCTTTTGTACTCATGTATTTACATGAAGAGGAGGAGAAGGAGGAAGTTGTCATGTCCTGTTCAGCCTCCTCAGAGGAGGGCAGTCTGCCTGCAATGCACCATAGGCTGTGAGGCAACTACAGCATGGCATTGCAGGCATTGAAGGGTTAAGGCCAGTTCCAGGTGAGCAGTCACACAGCTCTGATAATGAATCTACCAGCTGTGAGCCTCAGCAAAGGCCCTCTCCTCACATGCTGAGGAAGCAGAAGCAGCTGAGGTGCAGATCAGCGTGATTAGCTCAGCTGCACTGTGGGTGTGGCATTGACTCCTCTACTTAAGAGCAAGCTCACCTTGCCTCAGTTGTTGCAGACGTCTTTGCAGTCTCGTGTTAGCTGAGCTTGAAATCCTGGACTCCGTGTGACCTGCTGACCCTTTGGACTGCCTAACCCTTGCTGACTTTCTGGACTCCTAGACCCCAGACTGGTACTGACTTCGAGAACACCTGGAACTCTTGGGACTGAGTAAGCTGCACAAGTGTTTGCCTGTTGCCTGACCGGCCTGCGACGTGACAGAAGTAGTAGTAGTAGTAGTAGTAGTTGGTTTTAACACCTCCACTTTTCTCACTTTTCTCACTGGCCCTCTAAACAGGTTCTGTGTGCAAGCAGTTATAAGTAAGGGATGTTTGGGAGGGTGGATGGGCTTGGACACTCGATGCAAACATTCTAATCAGCTTCAAACTTTAGAAAAGTGTATTTAAGTACATCTGTTTAAAAAATCCCTAGAAATCAGGACAAGAGGAAATGAAAGCAAACAAAAATTGTAAGCCTGAGGGCAGGGACCTGTCTTAAGATTAATAGAATATTGTAACCCGCCCTGAGACCTTCGGGTATAGGGCGGGATAGAAATACAAATAAATAAATAAATAAAATAAAAAATGACTGCAGATCCCTGGAGGGGTGGGAATCTTCCCAAACAGTTTTCAGAGATTAACAAGAGTCTGGTGTGCCATTTCTAGCAGTAAATCAAGTAAGGCCAAAACAGAAGGGTAATCGGAATTTCCAGTAGCCACATATCAATAGCTGAGGACTAGAGTGTAATGCATGTATTTTGATTTCTGTACTTGTTGCATTTTTAGTACAATATTGTATTTAACCATGTTTCATATAGCCCATCTAGACCAGCATCCTGCCCCACCCAGTGGCCCAACAAGTGCTTCTGGGCATCTCAAGCAGAACTCATATGCAAAACTTTCACCTGTTCTGGACTCCTTGCAATTGCCTTGAGATGCATCCTGCCTGTCTCCCCAACCTGGGCGATGTACTGTGAATCTCATGGGATTTCACATGATTTACAGGAAATTGAGTGCAATTTCCCTGTGTTTGAAATATGTGCTGTTTTCCAGTCACCGCGGTACGACCTGGAACGTTTCCTCCCTGGAGACGGAGGTCCTACTGTAAATTAATTCATATCAATGCACAATACAGAAGTGCTTCATAAATACGTACTTTTCTTCTATCTACATTTCTGTAAAACAGGTCAACGGAACTGGAAGCACAGCCAAAATACAAGCGAAATAAAACAAAAGGGCATCACACGGATATGGGAGGTCACAGGTTGCAGTACAAAATCCCACGTGTGGATCTGCCTTCGCTCAGTGAAAAAAATACTGTGTAATGGTCAAAATCAAAACAGCGAATAGGGGGAAGAGAGTACCATGTTTCACATACAGAATATGTGCTCTACTTTGAGAGATTCTATGCACCTCCAAGAAGATAGTTGTTCCTTTCCACCCTTATTTATTTATTTACATTTCTATCCTACCCCATACTCGAAGGTCTCTGGGTGGGTAACAACCTTAAAACAACAGATTAAAACAGAATATACATTAAAAGGCTTTAAAAACTCAACAACTCTAAAACTTTCCCATAACATGGTAGTGAATTTATTTCTGCCTGGGAGAGGGCCTTTTCAGTGATGGCCCCTAAGCTATGGAATAGTCCCCCCTTAAGGTGTGTCAGGCTCCTTCACTGTATATGTTCAGTAAGGTGGAGAAGACTCACCTCTTTGCTGTTGCCTTTGGTTAAATGGGAATATACTGTCTCTTCCCACTTTACAGACACTGTTACTGTTTTAATATATACTGCTGTTGTTGTAATATAGGTCTGATTTTTAAATGTTGTTACCCGCCCGGAGAACTTTGGGTATAGGGCAGGACACAAATACAAATAATAAATAAAATAAAATATAAAATCAGTAAGGAGACAACGGATATCTGCTCCAATTACTTTGACACAAGTATCTGATTCTGCTTATCCAGTGCACTCCACAAGTTTGGAGACACATTCTGGTGCCACTGAATTTCCCCATAAAATCCCAAGATGGCCACAAAGCCTCTACACTGCAGTCTTTGTCGAAAGCAAAGCAAACCCATGCAGGTTAATTGACAGAGAGTTGCGACTCTGCTTTACTTGTTACCCTCTCTGATGAAGAGAATACAAAGCATTAATCAGTCTTTGCCCCCGGGGTTTCCTCTTCCGAAACCTCAACTTATTGGAATGATGAGAGCAAGAAAGCATCTTGTAACGGTATGCAAAAATGTTCTGTATCCAAGGAAACTGTAACGGTAGAATTAGAGGGTACTGTATTTGCCGTAACTCTTAAATCACCACAGAGGATTTCCAAAGCTTTTTGGACCATTTATTAGTGTGAAAACTGTCAGCGCCACCGATGCCGTGATGGCTTAAACATGCTGCAGCTGAGGAAAAAAAGGGGGGGGGGGAGAGAATTGCTAACAAGATACCTTTACAGGAAAGGCTCCTATTGTTCATCGTGCAGCTGCCTCTAAGCATCTCGTTACAGAATAACAGAAGGAAATATCACACAGTAGATGCATGCATGAAGCTGTCTCTTGCCATTCTTTACAGCGGTTTTTGTGTTATCTTCCTTTTTAAAGGCTATCATTTCCGGGCGCATTCGTAACAGTGCAGCCAAAAGCAAAATCGTATGGCATATTTCAGTCTGCCCACCGCTTTCACAAAGGGCAACAGTTCCAGAGCACGGAAGATGTCTCATTGAAAATAGAAGTTTGCTGTTAATGCTCGAATTTCTAAGCAATCAAAGCCGGCGTTAGAAAGGCATTCAAAAGTAAACTTTTGCTTCTGTGAAATATTAAATCGGGGAACATGGTATCAAAAACGGTGGGATACAGCTACTGCAGAAGAATGTAAGTGCTGGATCAGGCCACAGCCATCTAGTCCAGCATCGTGTCTCACACAGTGGTACACCAATTGCCCATGGACATCTCAAGCAGAAGACACAGGAAACCCTTCACCTCCTCTCGAATTCCAACAATTGGGCCTAGGGGCATCCTTCTTGCCTCCCCAGCATGAAGGATGTACCTAGGCATTCATTTTAGTAGGCATTGATATGTCTGTCATCCATGAATTTGCCTAACCCTTTCTTAAAATCTAGGCTCTTTGCTGTCACCACTTCTTCTGACAGCAAATTCCATAGACTGATGACCCTCTGGGTGAAGAAATATTTCCCCTTGTCTGTTCTATCTGTTAGCTTCATAGAGTGCCCTCCAGTTCTAGTGCTATGTGATGAAGAAAATATTTTTTCTCTATCCACCTTTTCTATACCACACATGATTTTATATAATTCAATCAGGTCCCCTCTTAAACATTATCTTTCAATGGTGAAGAGGGCCACACGTTGCAGTCTGTTTTCCTAACGGAGGTGTTCCAACCCCTTAATCATTCTGGTTGCCCTTTTCTTTCCGGTAGAAGAAATATCTGGCTGCCTCCAGATGGCAAAAGGAAAATATGGGATCTTTAGATCCCACAATTGCCACTTGTTGTCCCTTCTAGATGGCAGGTGAAAGTGTGAGTCCTTACCTTGTTTGTCACTAGCTCCCAGCAACAGCGTATGGGTATGTCCAGCTATTCTGATGACATGAACGTACCCAGAACTACACCAGCACAAACCCCCTGCACTTGCACAGTGGGCATTTTGCCCCATGCAAACCAGTGTGGGGGTTGGTCTACACACGGATCTAGACCTGTGTCATGCAGGCAGCACTGGGCTAGAACTTGCTGGGCCAGATCCAGTGGGCCAGATCACGACAGGAGAACAGAAATGTCCTAGGATTGTTGGCATTAACCAAAGTCTTAAATTCTGAAACATTCCAGAAGGTTCATCTGATAACAATGTTGCAATTCTGCACAACTCTGGCTCTTTAAAAGTTCTGACCTTTAGAAAGGGAAAGGAAGGAAAGCTGCTGCAGGATCTGGGAGATGTGTGAATCTTTAAGGTTGTGTGTGCAGGCGGCAGCGGCAGCAGAGCCAGGGTGCTTTTTTCGGAGGGAACCCCTGCTGGGGATGGTGGCTGTGGAGGTGAGCAGGTGAAAGGGGCTTGAGTTGATGCTGCTTCTGTGTGCCCTGGGCAATTGGGAGAGGAGGGGAAAGAATCGCTTACCCCAATCCATTTTTGGAAGCCTTTTAAGTGTTTAGAGTGGGCACAGAAAATCAGGGTTGAACCCGATTGCCAGATGTTCCTTGCTTCCTTTTGACGTGCTTTACATATTGATGCAAATCCCGATGATATCACTATTGTATAAAAAAATGAGGGTCTGGCTCGTTGATGTTGCAATACCCAGAAATAGTAGGTTAAATGTTAAACAGAAAAAAATTACAAAATACAAGGACGTAAAAATTGAAGTTCAAAGACTCTGGGACAAGTCTGCAGTGATGGTCCCAGTGGTGACTGGCACACTGGGTGCCATTCCAAAAGACCTTGGACGGCACTTAAAACCGCTCAACGCTGACAAAGTTACCATCTGTCAGTTGCAAAAGGCCACCCTGCTGGGCTCTACACGCACGGTCCACTGGTATATACAGTAAGATCATCTTAGGATCTTGGGTACCTAAGTACATCTTTCAGCCTGGGACAACAAGCAGGATGCTTCTAAGGCCATTTGCTGGGATTTGAGAGCAGGAGAAGGTTTGCCCTTGTCTCTGCTTGAGATGCCAATGGGCAATTGGTGGGCCACTATGTGCGGCAGAACGCTGGACTAGATCCAGCAGGGCTCCTCTTATGTTCATATGTTCTTAACAAGTAACAAACTGATACGCAAAAAATTCTAATCACTGTAGGTCAGTTTACATTGCTTGCATTGTTCATTTTAAGAATCACACTTTCTAAAAAATATTAATAATGATACAGTTGGTGCTGGTACTATAAATTCCTCATTTCTGCTGGGCATGTTATCAATAAGTGGTTGCCATGTTTACAGGTTAAGATTTGGATTATTAGAACTTGCATTTATTACATTTATTTTCAAAGATTCCCAATTCTGTCAATTTGTGATAACATGACTGAAGAGTTTGGTTTTCTTTCTTCTTGTAATATTTCTTTGGCAGTTTCTTGTGTTTATTTATTTTAATTACATTGAGCTATCAGTATTCTATTGACTTTATAAATATTATTCCATAATTCACGAATGAATAGCCATGACTACCACATGTGTTTGAACTACCAATACTTTGGTAACCTTGTCAGTATCTGGGGGATAAATGTACAAACATTTTTTGCTAGTAAAACAGGAATATAATACCATCTGTGTAGCTAAGTCTTATTCTGATATTTTGCCATTCTTCATTTGCAATATGAGTGTTTATATTAGTTTCCCATAATCCTTTATCACATTCCTCAGAAACCAGGATTCTTCATGAAGAAGTGATATAAAAGTGTTTTCAATATAGTGTGTACCAGTGGCACAAAGATTCATTGAAATAAATTTATTTATTCGCATCATTGCCCTCTACGTAAATGTCTCAGGGCAGTTTGCAGTAGTAAAACAGACACACTAAAAACAGTACAATTTCTTGTATTTGTACAAACATTTTTCATAAAAATGCTCTCTGTACCCATTCTTAACACTTCCCCCCCCCAAAAAAAGTTATACATTTTTCTACACGTTCCTTGTAGAAAAATGTCTTTGGTTTTGCTTTCCAGCCAAACTGCTCTACAACTGCACTGAAAAAAATGTATTCCAGACCACACAATGGACAAATTAAGTTGGTTTAAATCAAAATGTAGGCTGGAAAAAAATGTCTCCATGCCTGCTCAGGGGACCTTGTATTAGTCATCTGTCTGATTTCTTCCCCACTCCTTGTCTACAAAGATATCATGGCAGTTTACAAGATGTGACATATGGCACAGAGGTTGCATTTATACTCGGAATTCTGCAGTTGCGCCTACCTGTTCTCCAGGAAGCGTTATCACAGCCTTGTCATTATATGTATCATCTGGAATCAGCATCCCTGTCATTTTAAACATGCCCCTGCAGAGCTACAGAAATCCCTTCCAAAGGTAAGGTTGAGAAAAGCCAGAAAATGCTAATGGGTGGCTTGTCATACAGAATCCAGGTCAGGGTTCCTCAAACGGCTGTATGCAAAAGTCAATGCAAACAGGTGTTGCCAGCAGCACCACCAGAAGCTGCTAGAATTCCCTCCTCTACATCATAAGCCAGAAGGAAACCCTGAGCCAAATTCCATAGGGCCATCCCTAAGTGATGGAAGCCAGAAACAGACAACAGTACAACGCCGAGCCAGGATAGAGAAGTCAGGGCTAAAGGTATATTTAGGAAGGAAAATGGTTTACTGCAGTCTGAGAGGTGCAGCCCCAGTACAGTTACCATATGCAAAAGAGGGCAACATCCCTACAGCTTTAATGGTCCAAGATATAAACCAGACTAAAGACAGTGCAGAAAGGACCCAGATCAACGTTAGACCAGATAAATCTACAATCTGTGCTAGCACCTTCTGATCTGGATAAAGGAAGCGGCATCTGCATGTAGAACAGATGAGAGGAGTTTGTGGGCATGGTGACGTGTGACATGTGCGGTATCACAACTGCAACTCCACAGACGCAGCCACGCTTACAGTAATGTCTTCACAGGGCTTTCAAAGGCATTGCCCCCCCCCACCCACCCCGGGGCCTGGATGTAATATCTGATTGACAGAGATGTGGCAAACTGCATCAGGTGTTGGAGGCTGCTGGGGGCCAATCACAGCACAGTGTGGGTGGTTTGTATGGAGGTTGTACGCATTCGTGAATGTGGAACAGAGTGTAGGCGTCAGCACTGCATCAGTCTTGAGCACATATTTGCTGTTCTAAAACCCAGTGCAGTGCAGACGTTACGGCGTCCCGTAGATCGGGATCTCATTAGCACTGATTTTGCTGATCAGGATCTAGATGATCTGGAGCATTGGCAGGAAGTGCAGAAAATGCCTCTGTCCCTGCTTTGAACAAAGATCAGCAAAAACTTTGATTTAAAAATAAATCAAAGAGAACAAAAGGCATACCAAAAGTCTAACTTGGGTGTGGTAATGTTAAAATTCACACCAAACAACCTTTCAGCCTCAGCATATTCGAGGCTACTTCTGCATAGTGGAGGAAGAAGGCCTGTTATAGGCTGGAGCATTTGTTCTGTGAGCCAGTTTGGTCTAGTGGTTAGGGAGCCGGACTCTCATCTGGGAATACCGGGTTTGATTCCGTCCTCCCCCATGAAGCCAGTTGGGTGACCTTGGGCTAGTCACAGCTCTCTTCTGGGCTCTCTCAGCCCCACCTGCCCGACAGGGTGTTCTGTTGTGGAGAGAAGAACAGGTTTGTCAGCTGCTTTGAGTCCCCTTAAATGGGTGAGAAAAGCAGGGTAGAAAAGCCAACTCTTCTTCTTCTGGCCTCAGAGCCCAAAGCATGGCATCCACAAGCCCTGTGGCTACTGGCTCCTTGACTTTGCAGAATCTGAAGCTGAGATATTAAATCCCCAGCAACTCCAAAGTTTCTGATGAGGGTCTTTTTTTTGGGGGGGGGGGGGGAAGCCTGCCAAAGTGATTGGAAACTAAACCAGGCAATAGTAACAGTAATAATAAAACAGAAATAGTAAAATAGTAATACTTCTCTTATGCATTGCTATTACTATCACAAAAGGCTAGCACACAGTGGCTTCCTTTTAACTAATTAATGCTGAGAAATAGTTTAACATTCTGCATATTTGCTAAATTTTGAAGAGCAAAGATGCACACAGAATGATTTGCAAGCTCTGCAGGAAGATGGTGTTCTGTTTTCCTTCCCCCACCCCCCAGTTCTGCATGACCACCTTAACCCACACAGCATGCAAGTGCTTCATTCTCATGCTAATGCTCTTCAAACAAGCAAGTCCTGTATTCCCCCTCATTTGGGCAGTAAGCCTTTTAGAATCACTTTTCCTTGTCCTTTTAAGCCATGCCTTTTCCATAGAGAAAATGAGATCTGATCCTCTATTTGGCAAGAGGGGGGAGGAGGAAGAGAGGCAGGGGCACAAAAGCCAAAAGGAAAGAGGTACAAAGATATAAGCAGTTTCCTGATGGCCCTGCTAAATTGCTATCAGAAAGCCAGAATCTACCAATAATGCAGGGCTGGCACATTCTTCTGTTATATCTCCATATCCATGTCTTCGAATCCTATGAATCATTCATCCATTCACCTATCATTTGTATTTCTATCCCACCCTATACCCAAAACGTCTCAGGGCAGGTAACAACATTTAAAATCAAACATGTATTAAAACAACAGTATAATTTAAAACAGTAACAGTGTCTCTAAAGTGGGAAGAGATAGTATGTTCCCATTTAGCCAAAAAGCCAGGGCAAAGAAGTGTGTCTTCACTGTCTTCCTAAACATACAGGCCCTGTCCCCAAGCAATTTAAAGTCTGCTAAAAATCTTCTTTTGCCTCTGAGTGCCCCCATGCCAGGGTTTTCAACGAGCTTCCAGCACTACAAAAGCAGGAAAACCTGCAACAAAAAAGTGCCCTTTAAAGAAGAGTTTCAGGGCTCTTTTTGGAAGTCACGGGTTTTTCTCGCAGCATTTACCTTGGAGACTCTCCGTGGCAAAAGGGGCAGGGATTGCCACCTGCATACACAGCAGTAACACATTCACGCATCTCCCAGAACTGCAGCAGTTTCCCTTCCCTTTCTAAAGCTCAGAACTTTCAAAGAGCCAGAATAGCGCAGAATTGCAACATTGGTTGCAATTGCTATCAGGTGTGAAGTGGGTGGATTATTGCTACAGTGTAACGGCTGCTGTACAGAGTGGATTTTGACAGTGATCAGAGGCAAAGTGAAGTCTTGAGAGATCGCATGGCTGATGGCTGTAGCCGCTGCCTTTGCCGGGGTGATTTTTGACAGTCAGAGGGAAAGTGTTGAGAGTGAAGTCTTGAGAGAGATCGCGTGGCTGATGGCTGCAGCTGCTGCCTTTGCTGGCATGGGAAGCCATTTCAGGAGGCGGAGATTTGGGAGACGAACAGAGAACCGATGGCTATTTTTCCTTTGGACTTGTCAGGGATTATCTTCCTGGTTGTGGCCGTGCAGAGTGCAGTCCCTCCTGTTCCCGCTGGCAGCCTATCAACCAGGAAGGGGGTGAGGAGAAAAAGATGTGCGCAAAGAAAACACGCTTCCGTAGGGACGGAAGTTGTGTTTAAAATGTGCGTTTTGCTGAGCCTCATGCAGACGCTTATTCCGGAAGTGCACGGCACTTTTAAAGTCCACTTGAATAGAGTGACGGCAGAGGGAACCCAGAGAGGAAAATAAGTCTTTCAGGGATGCAGCCACAGTGAAGGAGCCTGATTCAGCTCAAGTGGGAGACTATTCCATAGCCTGGGAGCCATCGCTGAAAAGGCCCTATCCCATGTGCCCACCCGTTTTGCTACTGAGGGTGGTGGGATAACCAGGAGGGCCTCCCCTCCAGATCTTAAGGCATGGACAGGTTGATATGGAAGAAGGTGTTCCTTTACATATTAGACGGCATCCAGACATTGCTTGCTTATTCTGCTGTATTTGAATATTTCAGAAATGCTTTATATATCCAAATACAGCAAAATAAGAGAGGTCTGGATGAATTTTTGTCTACTGGGTGAGAAAGAAATGTTTTCTCGATAATAATGAGTAAAAGGAAATTTAAAAACTAAATGGGTGTGCAAAAATTCCAGGAAAATCCAGGCATTAGCTGACAAGGTAGAATTGTCCCTTCACTCACGTGTTGGCAGCTTCTTCAAAGGGAAGTTGGGGTGGCATTCTAAATGCAACATCTGGGACACAGAGTTCTATACTAATAATTTCTGCTGTAAAATACAGGCCTGCCCCGTATCGGTGGGGATAGGTTAAGAACATAAGAACATAAGAGGAGGCCTGCTGGATCAGGCCACAACCCACCTAGTCCAGCATCCTGTTGCACACAGTGGCCCATCAGTTGCTCATGGGCATCACAAGCAGAGACAATGGCAAACCTTCCCTTGCTCTCGAATCCCAGCAAATGGCCTTAGAAATAGCCTGCTTGTCGCCACAGCCTGAAAAATGTACTTAGGTATCCATTCTAGTAGCCACTGATACATCTGTCATCCATAAACTTGTCTAGCCCTTCCTTGAAGCCATCTAGACTGGCAGCTGTTACCACCTCTTCTGGCAGCAAATGCCATAGACTGTAAACCCTCTGAGTGAGGAAATACTTCCCCTTATCTGATCCAACTCTCCTACCCATCAGCTTCATAGAAAGCCCCTTGGTTCTAGTGCTGTGTGACAGAAGCCCTGTCCCCAAGCAATTTAAAGCCCTCTAAAAATCTTATTTTGCCTCTGAGCGCCCCCCATGCCTGGCTTTTCAATGAGCTTCCAGCGCTGCAAAAGGAAGAAAAAGCGCGACAAAAAAAGTGCACTTTAAAGAAGAGTTCCAGCGCTCTTTTTGGAAGTCGCGGGTTTTCCTGGCAGCATTTACCATGGGGACGCTCCGTAGCAAAAGGAGCAGGGATTGCTGCCTGCACACACAGCCATAAAACATTCACACATCTCCCAGAAGTGCAGCAGCTTCCCTTCCTTTCCCTTTCTAAAGCTCAGAAATTTCAAAGAGCCAGAATAGTGCAGAATTGCAACATTGTTGCAATTGTTATCAGGTGTGAATTGGTGGATTGCTACAGCCACTGCTGCTCAACCAGGTAGATTTTGACAGTGATCTGTGAAAGTGTTGAGAGTGAATGAGCGAACGATCGTGCGGCCGATGGCTGCAGCCACTGCCTGTGCCGGCATGGGAAGCCATTTCGGGGGGGCGAAGATCTGGGAGATGAACAGAGAACCGATGGCTAATTTTCCTTTGAACTCGTCAGGGGTTTCTTCCTGGTTGTGGCCGCACAGAGCGCAGTCCCTCCCCGTTCCTGACGGCACCCTATCAACAAAAGAGGGGGTGGAAAGAAAAAGATGCAGGCAAGCAAAACACGCTTCCGTGGGGACGGAAGGTGCGTTTTAAACACACATTTTGCTGAGCCTCATGTGGACACTTATTCCGGAATTGCACGGCACTTTTAAAGTCCGCATGAATAGGGTGATGGTAGAGGGAAACTAGAGAGGCAAATAAGTCATTTGGGGATGCAGTCAGAAAAAAGAAATGTTCTCTATCCACCTTTTCTATACTGTGCATGATTTTACATACTTCAATCAGGTTCTAAGAACTACGGCAATTACGGGAACCTGCAGATATTATGAATGCTGGGACATCTCACTAAACAATTCAGGCGTTAAATGCCTAAAGGAGCAACTCCTCCCTTAATACACTTGCCTGTCACTTAAAATGAATGGGAGGGGTCTTCTTTGTAGTGCCACCTCTAGCAATAGTTACGAATGCAAGGGGACTTCTCTGTGGTAGCCCGTAAGTGGTGGAAGGAACTCCATTCTGAGGTGCACCCGGCCCCTTTACCGTGTATATTTAGACACATGGTGAAGATGTACCTCTTTCGTTGCCATTTGGCTGAAGAATTAACCTCCCCTTCCTTTTCAGCCAAGATACTGTGAATCAATACAGTTAAAAATGGCCAAGGGGTCCAAAAGCAGCTTGTAAGTGGTAGTATATGGAAACTAGTGTCCCCATCCCATTATAGGCCAGAAAATGTACTTCTAGAAGGCACTTGATTTGTATTGGAGGTGGGATGGGAACACTGTTACCTCTTCCAAGCCATTTTCCTACCGTGTGCAGACACAGCCTAAAAACTGCTTACTGCCTCCTGATGTGATTCACTGTTCTCACTTTTCCGGAAGAAAAATAAGGAGTTTGACCTGCTTCATCAGATGCCACTGAGTGCAGTTTTCTTTTTCAACAGCTGAAGATGCTAAATATAACGATAGTTACGTGAAATCTGTCTGAAGTTTAAAGGAAGTGGGGAAACAAATGTGTCACAGTGATCAGAAATTGTGGAAGTGAAGCTCTAGATCCACTCTTCAAAGCGCCTTTTATTCCACCGTCTGCTATTTGGCAAAGCAAACGATTCCACAAGGAGGGATGCTGCCTCCTCCCATATAATGCAACCGCGCAGAGCACAGCTTCACCCGTATATTGCTGCTAAAAAGCAACCTTATTTGAACAGTGTGAAACCACACTGTGAAAACTTAGATGATAAAAAAAAAATCATTGCCAGCTATTTAAAATCGACATTTATACTGCTGGGATCCACACTGAAGAATTTAGAGAAGTGTTCAGTCCCTAGTCACACATCTTTTTCTTACAGATCCAAACTAGGACAGCTAACATTGGGATTCACAAGGACCAAAATGTCCCCTATCTCTACATCCTGGGAATATCAAACTTGAAGTTCATGCAGGGAGTACTGCCTTGGCACCAGGTTGGTTGGTTGGCATACATACATACATACATACATACATACATACATACATACATACATACATACATACATACATACATACATACATACATACATACATACATACATACATACATACATACATACATACATTTTAATCTTGCCCTATACCCAGAAGCCTCCGGGAGGGTAACAACATTTAAAATCAAACATTATTAAAACATTAACACTACGTATTAAAACAATAGCATCTGCAAGTGGGAAGAGAAAAGTGTATCCCCACTGAACCAAAGGTTGAAAAATATCAAAACAGAAGCGCAGAAAGGAATCTTCTCCATCATTTTGTTGTACAGTCAAACCTCCGTATCTGAGGGGGAAAAGTTCCAGGTCCTATCATGGTTATCACAAAACCATGAATATTTCAAATGGGGAAATTTCCCATAATTCTGTTGAAATCCCACAAGATTTCAGAGGAATCATGGAGAATCTCACTCGAAAAATAAATCCTCATGTTATCTGCAGCACAAAGCAAGCACAGAAGATTTGTGTTACATCCACATGGGCAAAAACTGGGTGCATCCAGGCAGGGTTAAAGAAACAGGTGGAATGTGCAGCAGTATTCAGTTTTTCAGACTGCTTTAACAATCGTCTGCTGTACCCGCACATATTCTAGGTTTAAAGAATAGTAGTTTCAAGGACTTTCATTGTCCAGTATTCCGTGTGCTTGGGTAAACCACTGAGAACTTGCCCTCACCAAAGAACATGTTGACCTATCCAAACCGAGCACACAGAGAGGGGCTGAGCATGTGAATGGAAGAAACTTCACTGCCACGATATCTAAAACATGAAAGATCACTTAGAGGTGGAGCAAATTGTTTTCCCTCAGGGAGCAATTTACTTCGGACTATAGGCAAACTGCGCATTTCTTAAGCACCCCCTGGACACATGTTGCCAACCAACCCAAATCTCCCCAAGATCCCAACCAGTGGGTCCAGTTGATCTAGATCCACTGAGCTGGATCTAATGCAGTTAAGTGCAGAAAAGGCCTAAGTTTAGGTACAAAATAGAAGAAAAAAGAAGAAGAATTGGCTTTTCTACCCCACTTTTCTCACCCATTAAAGGGGACTCAACGCGGCTGACAAACCTTTTGTTCTTCTCCCCACAACAGAACACCCTGTGAGGTAAGTGGGGCTGTGACTAGCCCAAGGTCACTCAACTGGCTTCATAAAGGAAAAGAAGAGTTGGCTTTTCTAACCCTCTTTTCTCACCCATTTAAGGGGACTCAGTGGCTGACAAACCTTATGTGGAGAAAGGCAGAATCAAACTCGATATCCCCAGATTAGAGTCCGGTTTCCTGATCACATGGCTCAGATAGATGGCTACTGGGGACCCCAGATGTAATCCCATCCTGGCTAAAATTTCTTCTTAAACAAATCCATCCATTTTGCATCAACGCTACAACGTCACACATGTGGCAAGTACAGCAACAAGGATGGGAAGGGAATGAGTCATTGCAGCACCAAAAAGTTGACAAAAGCCTTCAAAATCTTTTGCCACGTTCTGCCCCAGGGAACTGATATTAGAAAAGCAGATCCTAAGTCTGGGGCACATATTAATAACTGTGACTATAAAGACAAGCATGCCCTTTAGAGAAGATTTTCTTTCGCTGCTCTCATTTTCAAAGTATTGCAGAAGAGAGCTTTCCCATAATCACCGAGGTTTAGGTAGACTTATTTAAAGCCTGCAGATAGGCAAAAACTGAGACACAGTCAGATTAAGAAGGCAGACTTCTCAGTTGGATTTCTTGCTGATCATCTTAAAAGAAGTATGGAAAAGCAGGATTTCCACAAGGAGTTGTAAAGCAAATTCATACGATAAATGAAGTTCCTCTAACTCAAACAGTAAAGCTGTTTCCTCACTCACTGTGCTGGGAGCAGTCCCTGTGCCAGGCCAACACTGGCAGCAGTACAGAGGTGCCACAGCTGTTCTGGTCCACACAAGCATCACTCCATAACTCATACATTGCCACTGCATTCACACGTAAGTTTTAACCCAGCTTCGGTCCACCTTCAGAGTGAGCGAATGCATCACCAAAAGCGAGTCATGATTTTCCTTCTACATTATCTAACCCAAAGGTGGATTTTCCAACTTGCATATAGCTAAAAGCAAATACTTTGTCACTTTGACTCAAGGGTTATCTCACTCTGAAAGTGGACTGAAGCTGGATTAAAATTTAGGTGTGAACACAGTTCACTGCACTCCAGCATGGATCTGAACAAGGCTGTCTTCAAAGGCAGTGCGCTCACCACCATGCTGAGGTCCCAAAAAGAGGTTTTTGGAGGAGATGTATAGGCTGTGAAGAAAGATGGCAGAGGGGACACACAGATGCAGTGAAGTTTTGTCAAATCCATTAGACTTCCATTCCCCTGGTGCAGAGGTGCCAATGCCTGGACCAAAACAGATGGTGTCAGTACAGCTGCAGACCTCTTTGGATCTACAGCTAATCTCGTCATGAATGAAATGACTGTGATGCAGAACCTTAGATTTCTTACTTTGCACAAGGATATTTCCTTTCATACAACTGGACCATAACTGGCTCTGTACCTGACCATACAATGCACTCCCTGTAACCACCAAACGTCCCAAGGTCTGGATAAAGCAGATTCCCCAGCTGAAAATTCTTCAGTGGAGCAGGTAGCGCTGTTGAAAAGCTCTCCTTGCTCATTAGCAGCACCACATGAAATGCCCATCCTAGCCATGAGTTCTGGCTTGCACACTCATCAAGGCATGCATCAGGCAGGTAGGTTCACCTGGAGTCAGCAAGTACCACCCTGGCCAACTGTGGCAGTAGAAATTCTATGTGATTTTAATTTCTGGACACAGAGCTAAGAACTTCCACAGTTCAGAACCACTACTATTGCCAAGTATTAGACTGTGTTCTTCAGCAGCATAGAAACACCCAAAAATCAGTTTCCCCAAACATAAACAGAACAGTATAGTATTAAAAAGATGTAACCAGTGTGCAAGCTCAATGGTAGAGCAACTGCTTAGCAAACAGAAGACCTGAACTCCTCGTCTTCTCACAAGAGGGTAACAGCCAACAATTCCTATGGATGTGTCCACAGAGTCACAAACAGTTGACCTCAACATCACCAAAAAACCACAAACTGATTTGCTCTATCTGGATACCTATGGATCTCACCCTTTGGAACTCTGCACAGGCACTGGGGGGAAGGTAGTCTCCATGTGAATGGGAGAGATGTTCTTTGAAAGTCCAGAACGTAGGGCCTCACTCCACAGACAGGATGCCTCTTGTCCATGCACCTTGGCCTCCCACCCCTACCTAGGGATGTGCATGGATATTTGTAACATTCAAAATTCATACAAATCCGGCCATTTGAATTTTAATTGAATGTTGGCACATTCAAAGATTGACATTCGAATTCAAATTGAATGCTCTGATACATTCATATGAAGCTTCGTATGTCCCGTGGAATTCATATGGGATTGAACATTTGTATTGACTATGAATCCTAACACATTTGACGAGGATCTATTCAAATACAAATTTTCTTGAATTTGATTAGATACGAACTGAATACAAAAAAAATTATGCACATCCCTACTTCTACATGATAAAACTAAGGCTGAATCCAATTGTAATTTACGTATACCATTATATTTGGATAATATGGAATAAAGGATGCTTATTCCAGAATATCCAATATAGTACAGTACGTAACCAATGTCTTAATGAAGATTAAGCAACACATAGGTCAAAGTCCTGGAAGTGGGACACTTTCTGCACACTGCTTCTAAGGCCCAGGAGAGAGTATGCAGGTATGCCACCTACCTACCTACCAACCATCCATCCACCCACCCACCCAGCCCCACAGCAGTAACAACAGTACAGATACCCAAGGGTGGCAAATGGGTTGCAGAAAGAGTGTATCCTATCCAAATCAGTGTTTCATCAAAACCCATAGAATCATTAAATATTAAAATCATCTTGCAAGCTGTCAATTTTCTTTTATCTTCTCTCAACACGCTGAAACTTTCACACACAGGTTCAGTCTGGCAGCATGTTTTCAATACTAACCCATATGGACTTCTTCCTCACCATTCCGTTAGCATTGATACACCTGTCCTCCATGGATTTGTCTATAAGAACATAAGAGGATCTCTGATGGATCTGGCCACGGCCCATCTAGTTTAGAATCCTGTCTCACATAGTGGTCCACCAATTGCTTCTGGGCATCCTCAAGCAGAAGACAAAGGTAAAACCACCTGTTCTCGATTCCCTGCAAATGACCTTTAGAGGTACTATGACTGTCTCTCCAACCAGGAGGTAGTATTCTAAGCATCTTCGAGATTCCATCCCCCATATTTAAAAGTGTGGGATCTGGGAACCTCTGTAGAAAGCAATGCTGTGAAGAGATCTACTCAAAATCCTTCCTATCCCTACCACAAGCTAATTTTTAGTGTTTGAAGCCTTCTTCTTTTGCTTTGGACTCCTACTGTAAACAGCAGCTGCTGAGAACATACAGAAACTTGTTGAGAAAAATAGACAGAAGGAAACATGGGGGAAATGAATGAGCATCACATGTCATTTGACTATCATTGATGCTAGTCAAAAGTTATGCAATTTATACAACACCTGAAAATGAAAAAAGCACATGCAGAACTTCAGAACTAAAACATATTTACATACTCTTGGCACATGCCCTTCTTCCACATGAATGGTGCTTGGGGAAAACCTGTGTTTTGGGGAAACCCGCTCAGGGGGAAAATGCATTTATTTCTTCCTGCTTAGGAGCCGCTGCTTAGTCCTGAGTAACTGTACCGAAGTCGCCACACCGACCAGTGTGATAACCGCTCGGACTCTGCAAGGCATTCAAAGTGGCAACACAAGGCACACAGAATCAGCAGGCATCTCACCGATAACCGACAATCCTTGGTCACATGGACCGTAATTCAAAAAGCAATCATTAAAACTTTCGAGACTGCTGTAGTAAGCTATCCTTACTTTGCAAGAATGTTTGAGAACACTGAGCTTTTCCCATAAAAGGGATGAAAGAATCCACGCTGCCTGCTGCTAGTCCTATTTCATCTGAAACCCATTCACAACAGAGATAATATCCGCTCTTCTCGACACTTGCTTTACAACACACAGTTGCGCAGCCCTCAAGCCTCAGGGCTGCAGCTTCGGGGAAGGACAAGAAAGCAGAACCCCGTGAACATTTCATCTTCCACCAGCAAGAAACGCTTGGCCAAACCGCTAAAAACCAACCCGTTTTCTTTCTGGATGCGAGCAGGCTTTAAAGACGGTCTGCTTGCGAGACTAAATGTGCATCTTATGCCCATGAGATCAATTCGCAGCCTCAGAGCCACGCACAACGACTTTCTGCAAGCATGGGAAATTTTTCAAACAGATTTGCACGCACGTATTCCAAGAGCCTCTCACCTTTCAGCTGGAACAGGCCATACATAACAAGCCTTCTAAACCCTGTAGGGTATCCTCGCCATTAACACTTCTCTGAGGGCTCCTCTCTCCCAAAATCCCAAAAGCAACGACCGGAAAAACCCTGCCGCCACCGCTGCTGTCGCTCCTGCCAGGCGCAGCGCTGGGTTCATTCTTCAGCGAGCAGTGAGAAGATGCATGCTGCCACGGTAACCAGGGAAAGCGAAAAGAAAACGGGCCGGTCTTAGTTTTCTTTCAAAAGCTTTGTGTTATAAATAGAAAGAAAGAGGGAGAGGAGGAGGAAGCAAAAGAGAGAAGGGAGGGGAGCGCTGCTGGAGAGACTAGGACACGCACTATGGTAAAGAACTCATCTCACCAGGTACTCAAGACAATGCAGAGGCTGTTGCAACTTTGAATTTCCCTGCCTTCAAGCTTCTCAGGAGGGGAGGGGAAAGGGAGGGGAAAGGGAGGGGAGGGGGAGGAAAATCTGCCTGTTTCAGGGGAGGGGGAGGGAGAACGAATGGATGAATAATGGGGAAGGGGACTGAAGCCTCCATGTGTGCGTCCTTTTGTGTGTGTGTGCGTGTGTGGGTATGCGCACGCACAGTTCCTATGTGGCATGCATGTGCAATCAGAACCAAGGATGCTGAGCTTGCACCGAGCACACTGTTGAATTCCACCGATTATAGACACCCGTGGCCTCTGCCTTTGTTAACCACTGTTTATCTCTGAATAGGCTGTACCAGGAAAGGAAAGGCAGCCTCCCAAATTACAAGGCGGGGGTGGGGGGTGGGGTGGAGGCAGGGGGCATGGCAGGCTGAAACTTTGAAAACTTGGGCGACACGGTTCCTGCTCTTTCTTTCCTCTCCTCACTCCTCACCCTCCCCTCCAGCACGCGCGCATACACACACACACACACACACACACACAGAGCCCGCAACCCCTCCGCCGCCGTTTTCTTTCCGAAGAACCATCTCTCTCCCGCTGGCCCCATGGGAAGAAGAATTCCACTGGACCCAATTAACACTCTGCTTTTGCTCGCTGCTCGGCATATGATTGATTTAAAAATAAGCTGTGTTTTAGAAGCCTTGGATTTTTTTTTTCCTTTCCAAGGAGTGTGACACAGTTGCAGCAAGAAAAGAGTGTGGCGGCTGCCACCCGCCTCTCTTCCCAAAGAAGCCGAGAGAAAAAACGATGATTCGGCAAAAGAAATAAAAAGGAATTAAAAAAGAAAAAAAAGAAGAGGAAAGTAATAAAAGGTTATGTGATAATAATAACTGTCCCAGCCAGTTACCAAGCCTACAGCAAAACACTGGCCACTCATTTCTTAAATTAATGGCGCCAGAAAAGGCAAAACCGGACAGTGGAGTTTCGCCGTTGTGCTTCTAGTGGCCTCAATCTGACCATAAGGAACATCATCTTTAATTGCTACCACAAACGACATTAGAGGCTGCCATAAAGTGAAAAAAGGACAGGCTATAGCCAGACATGACTTACTCATTTGGCTATATTTGGATATCCCAGAATATCCATGCTTTATTCCAGAATATAAAAATATAGAGGACTAGGTAAGCAACGCCGGGATACAACCTCAATGGTCTTCAAAAAGTAATGAAACAAAATCATGCATGAAAACCCAAAGGAGTTAAGCTAGCCAGAAGAGGTGGATAGGGTAGTATTTTTGTCACCCAGAGAGTCATCAGTCTATGGGATTTACTACCAGGAGAGGTAGTGACAGCAATCAGCCAGGATGGCTTTAAGAATGGATTAGACCAATTCATGGAAGGACAGGTGTATCGATGGCTACTAGAATGGATGTCCAGGTATTGCCTCCAGGTTGGAGAGACTGGCAGGATGCCTCTCAAGGCCATTTGCAGGAATGCTAGAGAAGGTGATGGTTTTACCCTCCTCTTTGCTTGAAATGCCAAGAACCAGTGCTGGATCCTGGACTAAATGGGCTGTGGTCCAATCCAGCAGGCTCCTCTTATGTTCTTATATAGAATGCAACACGTTAATTCTCCCCCTCAGATAATGTCACATCTTGTAAACACACAAGCCGACAAAAGGTTCAAACCAGGGAATCTTAAAAGAGTGGTCAGTGTTTTTGTCACAAGGTCATTTCCCAGGGACCAGCCAAGTTGGCTTTCCCACTCCAAAACACCCGAGTGCTGGCAGAACAGAAAATGCCAGCTAACCAACTCTGAAGGCATCATACACCTTGGAGCTCACAATTCTCCTAGCAATAGTAACATTGGAAAGAAAAAGAGGGAAGCCCAATGTGTTTTTTGAGCTCAGAAGGAACCAAAAACTAGATATCCCTAGCAAACTAGAAGGGCATGTCTTTACTGGGCATTATACTGGAACAGGGACCTCCTGCGAGATCATATCGGCTCCTTTCTAACAGCCAGAGAAGGACCTGGGGGATCAGAAGAAGAAAGGAGAAGTATTGGAGATCATGCTAAAGCTCACCCAGATGTTCCTCAACTGCAACTCTCAGCATTCTATGAGCCATGTTCCGATAACCTTAAAACTGGACTACTTTGATGACGCTACATTAGGCTGGCCTTAGAGACAATTCAGAAGTTGCAATTTTAAACACAGTAGCAATACTGTTGACAAGTAGTTCATGGTGGACTCTTCTCAGGCCAGTCCTAAAGAAGCTGCACCCGTTTCCAGTTTGCTTCCAAGCCCAATTCAAATTCTAAAAGTTGACTCATAAAACCCTGAACAACTTGGACCTCAAATATCTAAAGGAGTATCTCCTCTCTTATAGACCTATCCATTAGCTAAGATCTGTGGGGGAGATCCTCTTCGTGATGCCACCTCTATCATCTGATGAAGGTGCAGGGGCATATGAGAGAGCCTTCTCTGTGGTTGCTCCCCGGGAGCAGAACTGGGACATCAAAAGTTAATAGCAGACTGAAATACATGCCCAAGAAAGGACAATTCAGCATGTCCCGAAACTGTATGTTCCTCTTGTATCTCAAAAACTTGGATGTTGGCCCCTGGTGTGCCAAACTATGTGAGCCCTCCACAGGTCACAAAGGTTACCATTCTTTTCCTCACCTCCTGTATCTACAACTTCACCTCCACTCACTTGCCTGTCCTGAAGCCTGATTGTGAATTCCAGAAGGTGGTCTAGCAGCCACTTTGTCCCATACAATTTTGTACCAGGGAATCCATCAATCAAACGGCCTGATAAAATAAACACGGTTGCACCAGGCAGATTTTTGAAATTCATGTCTCAGGGTCATCTACGGATAAATAAACTATCTAGTAACCACTAGAATTTCCCTGATCACAAAGACAAAACTGATTTATGGCAACCCTTGCTAAAGTGTTAGATCGGTCACATACACTCTTTCTTTCTTTCTTTCTTTCTTTCCTCCCCTCCAGCCTCCTATCAGCACTCAGAAAGGTACAGTCAATGGCTACTCATAGCCATAAGAACAAAGCCAGGCCAGGCCATTATTGGCCATAGGAGCATGCACTTTTCCTTGACACACCAAGCCAAGGCCCATGCAGGGGTAGTGCATGCTTGCTTTCACAGCCAGCAATCACACCTGGCCCACCCTTAAAGCCATGAGCTGCCGCTGGGTACCATCATATATACCTACACAGCACAGAGGGCGAATGTGAATGTCTGCACACATCATTCAACAGCCACATTTCACTGCACAGTGCCTGCCCAAAATTAATACAAGCAGCACCTGCTCACATATAGCAATGCGCTCTTCCAGGTGTTCAGGTCCCACTATTAGACCTCAAGTTCAACTCATGTGAGACTTCATGTTGCAGATTTTGTGCTATGGGAAGGAGGACACATATTTTTCTTTTACAGGGCATGTTATTTCAATAGAAGTGTGAAAACCTCCCACCAAAATATGAGCATCCCCTTGTGGGCAGTGCACATCTGACTTAACACTTTCTGCTTCTAACACAATTCAGTTCTGAGCATGCTCACTAGGTATTTATTGCTTCCCCTTAGCACTGCTTTCTCCGTAGGCGCCGACTCCAAAGCAACCTACAAACAAGCCTTCCTGGTTTGTAGGTAGATGGCAGGCTCACCAGAAAATTCCTGGAGCAGAGAAGTATATAAAATCATGCATGGTACAGAAAAGGTTGATAGAGAAAATTTCAGCCTAGATGGCTTTAAGGGAGAGTAAGACAAATTCATGGATGACAGATGTACTAATGGCTACTAGAATGGATGCCCAAGTACATCTTTCAGGCTGGGGGAACAAGCAAGATGTTTCTTAGGCCATTTGCTGGGATTCGAGAGCAGGAGGTTTGCCCTTGTCTCTGCTTGAGATGACCACGGGCAGTTGGTGGCCACTGTGTGAGACAGGATGCTGGACCAGATGGGCTGTGGCCAGATCTAGCAGGGCTCCTCTTATGCAGAAGCTCAACTGCACTCATCCAGATGCTCCTGAACTACATTTTCCACCACTCAGTTCTCACAGTTCTGTGCCAGAATGGTGGGGGGTTTGATTCAGGAACTTTCAGTGGGATGCAGATGAGCAGCCAGGAAACCATACAGATGAGTCCATTCACTCACCAGCATCACAGTCAGATCACCTGGGATCCAGCAAGCCTGGCAGTGGACCTAGAGGCATGGCATGTACACACCCAGAGCTACCTGGGATCCAGGTGTGATCAGACACAGCAAAAAGTAGCATCCCTGAGGCACCTCTAAGGCAGTTCAGAGAAGGCTTAAAGATGGGTTTGTTCATACAATCTGCCCCTCCTCTTTCTCATAAACATTCTGTGCTAGAAAAGGTGGACTAGAGAAGGGTTGGGTGCATGAAGGCCACATACTGACTCTCTGAGGCACCTCCAAGCTGCCCCTTTTTGACACATCTCAACAGAGCCTCAGACAGGAAATGGCTAGAGAGGTCGGCCATGTCTGCTTAATCACACCTACTGGAAAATGGCCACTACAGATCACCTGTGCTGCTACTGTCTCTCCAGATGGTGGCAGCAGGGACGCAGAAAGTGGGAACCATCCTTGGAGTCCTTCTTCTGCAATTAGGCTGCCTCAGAGGATGGATCTCCTGCATCCCAGGTGATCTGCAGGACCAAAGAGGGCAGCAAAATGCACTCAGGGTACCCCATAAACTCCGAGGAAGCAGCCAATTCCCTCCACGCCAATGGAGTCCAATTAACCCTTCAGCTGCTGGCCTAACTGGAATGCTGCTTGAATAACGAAAGCCAATCATTGTCTTTTGTACTAAATTACACAGTCTTTGATTTAATTACCGCTCTCCCAAAATGTAACTATAATTTACTCCGTGGGATTATGTTGACTGATGTCCCTGAAGCTTATCCCCTCTTGAACATGTGTACAAAAGCACATTGATATGAGTCTGTAAAGGCACCTGATAGAAATCTGACACTCAGGCATAGTTTCATTTCTAGTGTGACGGACAGCCTCAAATGCTCTCTCAAAAAGCGCACAAATGCATTCAAATTGTGGGGAATTACTGACAGAGGCAGGTGTGAATGGATCAGTTGGTGCTTTCGCCTCTACAGAAAATCATATTCATTGCATTTCTAGAAAGTTTGCTCCTCGTGGGTCTCACAAATAAAAACTCCTGAAAGAAGCATTAACTCAAAGCAAAATCAGCAGATAGCGTAAAGGTACAGATATTCCAAACTGGTCATATCCCCTGCTACTATATGGATATGTTCATAAAGGGGAGGGGGGTTCTTCTCTTTTTTTTCAACAAAGAATCAGAAGGAGATGCCAACCAGATGCTCAACAATGGAACAGCAAACACCTCAAGATCTAGCCGTGAGGCCCTCCTGGTTGTCCCACCGCCTTCAGTAGTGAGGCTGGTGGGCACCCGGGAGAGGGCCTTTTCGGCGATGGCCCCCAGACTGTGGAATAGTCTCCCCTTCAAGGTGTGTCACACCCCTTCCTTATATATATTTAGGAAGGTGGTACAGATGCACCCCTTTGCCCTGGCCTTTGGCTGAGGCGATTATATCCCCCACCCCACTGTAGTATAGACACTATTATTTTAACATGGAGTGTACTGTTTTAGATTTGTTGAATTTTTAAGCGTTTTTAATGTATATCCTGTTTTTAATCTGTTGTTTTTAATGGTTGCTACCTGCCCAGAGACCTTCCACTATGGGGTGGGATAGAAATATAAATAAATAAATAAATAATCAAGAGTTAGCACCATCAACCTAGAAAGGCATGATAGAATATTCACCAGTTTTTAAACTGCAAAAGATAATGTGTAGCGATGCTGCTAACCACACCATCTGGGCACCAAAATGTGGGATACAGTAATCTTTGGGTCTCACAGAACAATTATGCAAGCAACTGCCGCATATAGAAAACTAAAACTCAGGGAAACCACAAAGGTCCCATTTATCTATGTTGGCACCCGAAAAACAAAAGCCAATCTGCCGTTCTTAGTCCATGGGGCCACAGAGGCAAAGCTGCATTCTTGCAGATATCTGAGATCATATTAACCACAGGAAATAACATTTTGCTGACTGCATAAAAAACAAAACTGTGCCATACAAAGCTGTTTTATACAAGTAACAACTGTGAAGGAACCTCAGTTACAGATACTGAGCCAACTAGGATGCATCAGACCAACCATTCCGATCTCAAACATTATTTGTAGTGGGAGGGTGTGCGTGTCCTGTCCACACTGATGATATAGAACAGTGATGGCGAACCTTTTGAGCTCGGTGTGTCAAAATTTGCAAGAAAACCTAGCTTAACTCGGGTGCTGTGTCACATCTAGAAATATCCATAATTTTGTAATATTTGTAGCTCTAGAAAAAAAGTTATACTTTTGATATATATATTTTATTAAAAGCAAAAACAAATAATTATTTACATTAGTGACTTTTGTTGCTGAATTTGCTAAATCTTCAATTGAAAGTTGGTACTTCATACACTTCAAGAACAAGCAAGCACTACATGCCCAGGTGCCAGGGTGACCATGTGTGTCACCCGAAAGTGCTTGGCATGTCACCTGTGACACGTGTGTCAGAGGTTGGCCATCACTGATATAGAACAACCTTCTTTGTACCACTAGCATTAAAAATTAGGTCTAAAAACAGGCACATAACCCACACATAGGCAGAGAAGGCATGTTCTATTTCTCAGGATGCATGGATGCCTCTAAGCATCGCTTCAAAAAGGTGTGTTTTACTGATTATCCAAAGCAAAGTGGTACTGGAGGGAAACCAGTTTGCCCCCACGTATAGATGATTCTCCGCATTTTAGCACTTTAGTGACCTTGCACTGATGTGCTCAGCCCTTCCCTGCATGTTCAGAAATGACAGGCCTGCACATTCCTGGCTGAAGCCAGTTCTCCCACACAGATAAAAACCATGGATCAACATGATGCTCCTCAGCAAGAATGCTTAATTTTTACACCCAGAGTATCGGGTGCATAATGCACAGCTACAAAAGAGAATTAACATTTATGTCAAGAATAATGCCAATGCCCGTTGCATTCAGATTTTTCACCCTTTCTGGATTCAGCCACTGCCCACTAACCCGACTGAAGTACCAGGACAATTCTAGACCTTTTCTCAGGTCAGAAACCTTTGTTTTAACACATACACAGAAATCTCCACAATAAATCGCACTGTCAATAGTAAGGATGTCCATGGAATTTTTTTCATGCTTGATTCGCAGAGAAGCAAATGTGAATGGGATTCATGTTCATATGAACAGAGCCACTTCAAATGTGGCAGGATTCAAATTTGCTGTGAATGTTCTTCAAACACTATTATAATCCAGTTTGAATCTCTGCTGCCAGTCGTCCCTCCAAATTCCCTCTGAACAATTCAAATCTACTGAATCCACTTTAAATCTGCTTTAAATCTGCTCTGAATCCACTACAGAAGTGACTGGGTAGCCAGTTTGCTACCTCCCCACCTTTACAAATATAACCAATCTTCAAACAAATGCACAAAAGCATCACTTTGCAAGCGAATGTATGATACAAATTTGCACGAATTTTGAAAGTGACAAATATTTGTGCACATCCCTAGTTAATAGTCCTAAAATGCCCCTTAAAATGTGGGATGCTTGACCATAGTCCAGCTGGGTGACCCTGGGCTAGTCACAGCTCTCTTTCTGAGCTTTCACAGCCCCATCTATCTCATAGGGCGTCTGTTGTGGAGAGAAGAAAAGAAGGTTTGTCAGCTGTTCTGAGTCTCTTTAAAAGGGTGAGAAAGTGGGGTAGAAAAACCAACACATTCTTCTTCTTCTTCATCTTGCACATGCTTAATTTCTTCTTTAGAAAAAAGAAAAATCTTACAAGGAAAAAAAATATAAAACAAAAACAAGATCAAGCAAGAGGAAAATTGATTTTAGTCCACTCTTAAGAATTCCAGAGAAAAACAACCTCTTTTGGTTAACTTGTGTAAGAGATATTGAGGATTTTGCCACCGTTTTGCAATCTATATAAGAGACTGTAGTGTGTGTGTGTGTCTGTGTCTGTGTGTATCTGTCTCTCTGTGTATTTGTGTGTGCACGCCTTTGTGTGCTTTACTGGGTGGCCCCAACATTTGAGATAAACAATAGGAAACATTCAGCAAATTTATTGATAGAACAGCTGGGTTTACAGTAGCTCCAATCTAGCCCCTTAGATTAATGGGAGATCGCATTTCCATAAGAATAAGGTCAATTTAAAATGCTTGCGGAGGAAGGTATCATTAATGCAGAAGTGCGACTGAAGGCACTGAAGAGTTAAATTAATGAATATTAACAGCCTATTTTCAGGCCGATGATACCAAAGCAGGGAAGAAAACAGAACACATTTAAAAGGCTCTGAGCTATCAGCAGTGGTGACAGTCTGCCTGCTTGGCACATGGGTGTCCCGCTATTTTTAGTTTATTTCCTATTTGGCATTCAATTGGCACCCACATACCTTGTGCCTCCGCCAAGCTAAACACAACACAACAGGCATGATGGACCCAACAAGGCTTTGAGAAACCCGGTTTGGTGACGGTCTCCAAGTGTACAAACAATGGGCTATGAATCACCCTCCAGAACACCACATGTGGCTTTGGGGCTAAACAGAGGTTGCTAAATACCAGACTTGCTCCTGCAGACAAAATGCATTTGGAGATGTTTTCCATTCCTCAGGAACAGCTTTGTGACCATCAGTGGTTATCTTCATGGAAGCTGATATGACTGCCATCATTATCTGTCATTTAGATACTGTATTTTTCTCCTGAACCTCAGCCTCTCGAAGTGGCTTGCAAACTGTTATGAAGACAGATCTCTATTCCACATAGATGAGGTGGGATACCTCTTTTGTTCCATGGACCCCTTTGTCAGTCAGGTGAAAACCTTCACAGAATGTAGCAGCAGATAGTTTCGTGATGCTTAACATCGGCACGTCTTTAAAAATAAAGACAACTTGATTATTTTTTTCAATTCAGACTTACAGAACCCCTGAAATCTTTCCACAGATTTGGGGGTCTGTGGACCCTTGGTTAAGAACTCCTGGTATACAGCCTTGTGGAGATGGTTGGAGGAGGGAGAGACCACTGTCAGGAGCAAGAAGGCATAGCTACCCAACCTGCTATGTCTTCCCGCTCCTGGCCAGACAAGATAGAGCCAGTTAGAGGCCTATAATAGTCTATATATTTATTTCTTTTTAACTTTCATCTCTTCTCACTCATTTGCTGGCAGTTGAAGAAAAAAGAATCATGGTAGATAAGCCACTATAGGCACGGACCACCTCTAATATCAGAAGGGGTGGCCTGATATTCAGTAGAACAGTGGTTCTCAACCTTCCTAATGCCGCGACCCCTTAATGGAGTTCCTCATGTTGTGGAGACCCCCAACCATGGGGGCAGAGCAGCTGGGAGGTGGGAGGGAATGGCGGTGGGAGACTCGTCGCGACCCCTCTGAATGGGTAGTTCGACCCCCAAAGGGGTCCCGACCCCCAGGTTGAGAACCACTGCAGTAGAAGCTGGAAACTACTTGCAGGCTTCCCAGAAGCCAGTGTTTTATATTTAGTGTAATGCTGTGGCTAGAATCTAGGAGTCCTGGGCTCAAGTTCTCACTATGCCACGAAAGCACACTGGGAGACCTCAGTTGGGACATTTTCTCTCAACCTAAGTTACCTCAAAAAGTTTTGTGGGGATAAAATGATGCACCACCTTTCTCTGTTCTCACATTTACCTCATCAAACATGGGGCAGGGTTAGGAGGCCCTGGTCTGTGGTGCACAACGCACCCCACACTCAAACAGCTGCTTCTAAAACATGATAGGTCTGTCTACATTAGGACAGCCTGACCCAGCAGAACCCCACCACTGGGTCAGCTTCAGAGCTACACTGGGGACTTCAAAAGCCAGGAACAATAGTTGGGGTGGGGGCTATAACAGCAGCACTCCCTATTGCCAAAACAAGCCACCTATATACCAGAACACGGGGGCATGTACCTTCCACACGTGGTCCACCGTCCCAGCCTGGCCCCAGCAGAACACCGGTAGACTTCACCGTTTATACTGGTGGAGTGGGATAGGGCACATTTTGGATACTCTATTTTACTCCATGCCCTGTCCTGGGCATGCTAAGAGAGGCAAGACCTCCCTTAGCATGTAGAAAGGAGGCCTCTGACGCCTTTGCTAGCACAATATAATGCCACATGCAGATAGGGCCTTTGAATGTTTGGAATAAAAGCTGAGAAATGCCATAAATAAGTACATAAATAAATAAATAGAATATCCTCTTGGCAGCTGTTGCTAGAGTGGATGGGCCTTTGGACTAATCTATGGGTCTTCTTCTGAGTACACAGAAGAAAACTTCTAGTTGCCTGCCTGCTGCTTTATTGATGAAGGTGACAACCTAAATATCCTTCAACAGGATGTTCATGCTATAAGTTCTTGCTTCCTAGGCATGGGCACTGAATTTCAAAATAGCCTTTTATTTCTTCTGCCAACAACAAAACAGAACAGAAAATAATCAGCTGAACTTCATGGAGGGAGGGAAGGTTGGAGCAGTCATAAATTGTAATAATCCAGCCAACATCTCAAAGTACAACAGTAGGAAATGGGTGACTGCACCAAGAAGAAGAAGAAGAAGAAAGAAGAAAGAAGAAAGAAGAAAGAAGAAGAAAGAAGAAGAAGAGTTGGCTTTTCTACCCCACTTTTCTCACCCATTAAAGGGGACTCAAAGCGGCTGACAAACCTTTTGTTCTTTTCCCCACAACAGAACACCCTGTGAGGTAGGTGGGGTTGTGAGAGCTCAGAAGAGAGCTGTGACTAGCCCAAGGTCACCCAGCTGACTTTGTGGGGGAGGGTGGAATCAAACCCGTTATTCCCAGATAAGAGTCCGGCTCCTTAACCACGAGATCATTAAAGTTTCTTGTTGCTTTTCCAGTGATGAAGCAAAGGCCCCAGGTCCACCAGTTAAAGTATTAGAACCCTGAAATATTAGGGGGGTTCATTTATCTTTAGTACTCCTTGACTATTCCTTTTCTAAGCTTCATTTTCCAAACATCCTTTCATTTGGACACTATGCAGTCTGTGGCTTCTCTGGGTTCAATGGCATTTAAATGTGGTTGGCAGTAAACTCACATTCACTTCCTTTTGCAAATCACTTTTAAAAAATGCCACAAAGCTGAACAACACTCACACAAAACCAGGAGATTAAAATAGCTGAATTGCTAAGAGGTAAGATAATGATAGTCCTTTGGAATACATTGGATGAATTGCAATATGGCCCTCTGTAATAAATTGGATTAATTACAATATGGAATGGAATTTATATTTTCATTTCTTTATTCATTATCTAAAACATTTATCATTTAGGACAATGGTGCGTGGAAAAAATACATACAAATTTAACTTGAACACATTTCCTTCAAGAACTTTGATGTTGTGGTTTAATATTACTGCCCTTGGAAAATGACTGCATGATAAAAGCTTTTTGTTTGTTTGTTTCATTTTGACAGTCATGATGGGGAAAGATTAGTTTTTGGGTGTTTTTCCACTGTCAGAAAGTACCCATTTTTGCACCCATTAAGGGCCCATTTGGGTGTGAACTAGATGATCCCATTTCCACCATGGCACCCATTTGAGACCCTATTGTTTCGACTGCTGCTGGGGAAATTCGGATCAAATGGGTACTTTTTGGGCTTTAATCCGGATTTTCTGTAGACCCCATTAATGGCAGAAAATCTGGATTAAAGGGAGCCTGTTTCCATACTTGTGTGGCAATGGGGTCTAGAGGAGGCTAGGGAGAGGGGGCACCCATGGGGGGGAGCCCCAAAACCTAAGCTTCAAAGTCATTTCAAAGTCTGTGCAAAATAGCTCTGGAGTGTCTTTGAAGTCTGTGCTGATCTTCAGAGTGAACTTCGAAGTGACTCCGAAGTCACTTTGAAGTTCACTCCGAAGTTCACTCCGAAGATCAGCACAGAGTTCAATGGAGCTGTTCTGCACTTCGAAGTGACTTCAAAATGACTTTGAAGCCATTTTGGAGATTGCATCCCCTGTCCCCCCCAAACACCTGGGGTGACAAGCAGACCCCTCATGGGGTAGATCTGGACTTCCAAATGGGTGCTCCGGTGTTTCCACAGCAGGGAGGCTAGCACCCATTGCTACTGGGTACTAGACCACCCATGGAAACACATTGGATACTTCCCTTAATCCGGATCTACTAGATCCAGATTAAGGAATGTACCCATTCCTTAGATCCGGATCTTCTTAGATCTAGATTAAAGGAGTGCAGTGGAAAAACACCCATAGTTTCTTCCACAAATTATTCCTTCTCTCTCTCTCTCTCTCTCTATCCCAGAACCAAACAGGCCACTCTGTCCTGTGATAACTTGTCCCTCATTTGGACAGGGTGCTGCTGGGACAAGACAGAGCCATACAAGAAGTGTGCGCACAAATCCATTTTTGACATTCAATTTGTAACGAACTGAATGTTTGAAAATCAGTATTTGTACAAATAGGTCACATTCGAATGCAGTAAAATTCCGTTCGATACAAATCTATTGGTACGAATATCTGTTCGTACGAATATCTATTCATACGTATTTGTACTAATATTCAATACCTATCGGATACAAATGAATATGTATCTGATACAAATAAATACATATCTCATATGTATCCGTAACACATCCACGTTCGGAAAATGTCAAATCTGACCTGAATCCACTTTTAATCCGCTGTCAATCCATGCCGAATGCAGTCTGGATCCATTGCGGAAGTGACTGGCGCTCCATTTTTCCACACACCCCAACCTAACAAATGCCTGAACTATTCATACGACTGTTGGGAAACATTCAATATCGTAACATTCAATTTGTGTACGAATGTCTGAATTCATGAGTTTCGTATGAATAATCAATGTTACGAATATCTGTGCACATCCCTACCCTGCACACTTTGGGCAGCCAATGTCAGCTTAGGCCTGAGCACTGGACGTTAAGGCTGGGCTCAGCCTTTGGAGTTCATCTCAAGGCTTCAAAGACCATGAACAAAAGTCCCTGGCTTTCAAACTTCAAATTCTCAAGCCAAGTCCTTTTGGGTACATGACAATTTCCTGGCCCATCACTGACTAGCCCTCACCATCCCCAAATGCTCACTGGTCCACCAGGACAGGGCTGTGTTTTGTGTCCTATCCTGGTCTCTCATTTTATCCTGTCTGGATGGATTTTACTGGGAGGGGACAGGGCCTGCTCTGTCCTGAATTGGTGTGCTAGATGCCTCCTAGTCCTCTCTCACGAGGCCTATTCGCACTATGGCCTCTAGTGCACCATTAGTGAATCTCAGGTGAAGAGCGTCTGCAGGTGGAGTAGGCTGCTACAGCCTCCAAGCATATCTGCTCTCGCTAGAAGTTCACTAACCATTGATTAGGTGTGGAACACAAAATCTGACACATGCACAGTCGCGGAGGGCGCCACAGCCAAAATGGCCATGGCCAGAAGAGGACCAGCCCTGGGATCCGTCAGAGGTTAGTTAGCTAGTGCGAGCTCTAGTTAACATTGGGTTATCGTGTTCCTTTCCCGTCCAGTGGACGGGAAGGGAAGTGTGAAAATGCCCAAGGTAAGTGCAGAAACAGCCTTTTGTTAAATACACATTAATGCTTTCTGAGGTAGGATGTTCTGGATTACTACGTAAGTATTAGGGACAGGGTATAATTCATACAGCTGTGTAGAAAAGGATACGGAAGTGGTTTGCCATTTCTTCTTCTGAGGAGATGGCTTGGTCTGAACCACTGAGCATCTGATTTCTGGGCAAAGGACATAAGTTGCCCTGAAACCCACTGTCAGCTGGTCACCTCCTCACTATAACTTGGAGGCCAAGGAAAAACAAGGTATCTTCTATGAAACACACAAACATCATAAACGTCAAAGGAGCTTACTTGGAAACAGTATTGAGTAAGCAATGTCCCTTGGGCCGCTGAGAGCTTTGTGTTCTGTTTATTTCCCTATTTTCCCCCTTCCCCCTTTCAAACCTCCCAGATGCTGCACACACTTAAATCCCTTTTTAAATAAATAAACCATGCTGGGACCGTGAGGGTCCAAAAGGCATTGGATAAATGAAGGCTAACAGCTATCAGAGCTTTTTACTTGGACAATTTCATTCAAGAGACTGGGATAATCTCCACAGCCGAAGAAACTTTTTACAGAGAGAAAACACATACACACCCCCAATGATGTTATCAACATACAAAAGGTATAAAAATAACTCTGAAAGCTACTGAGGGTTGCTATACTTTATGCTGAATTTTGCTCATAGGACAAAAGGAGTAGGCAGAGGCCGCGTTATTTGCCATCATGAACCAGAAGATAAACTCTACACACCTATAATTATGATGCCAGCTGTGCAACAGGGCCCTGAAGACCAAACCTTTGAATAACACTACCCGATTAACGTTTATACATCGTCGGTAATTCAACCATTTTCTCTGAATTAATTATGAAACAGATCAAGCAGCGGAGATGCTCACAGCAGTACATTTACAGTGTGACAGAAAATATTTTTTCTTGATCCACCTTTTCCACACCATCTATAATTTTATGTATTTCATTCAGGTCACCTCTTAAATGCTACCTTTCAGGGCTGAAGAGGCCTAGATGTTGCAGTCTGATTTTGTAAGGGAGTTGTTCCAGTCCCTTGATCATTCTGGATGCCCTTTTCTGCACCTTTTCCAGTTCCACAATATCCTTTCTCAGGTATGTAGACTAGAACTGTACACAATATTCCAAATACGGCCTCACCATAGATTTATAAAGAGGCAAAATAACATCTGTTGACTTGTTTTCTATTCCCTTCCTAATTATTCCCAGCATCGAATTAGCTTATTTTGCTGCCGCTGTGTACCGGATTGACACCTTCATCGAGAAGAAGAAGAAGAAGAAGAAGAAGAAGAAGAAGAAGAAGAAGAAGAAGAAGAAGAAGAAGAAGAAGAAAAAGAAGAAGAAAAAGAAGAAAAAGAAGAAAAAGAAGAAAAAGAGTTGGCTTTTTTATCCCGCTTTTCTCACCCATTTAAGGGGACTCAAAGCGGCTGACAAAGCTTTTCTGTTCTTCTCCCCACATTAGATACCCTGTGAGGTAGGTGGGGCTGTGAGAGCTCAGAAGAGAGCTGTGACTACCCCAAGGTCACCCAGCTGGCTTCATGGCGGAGGGGGGAATCGAACCTGGTATTCCCAGATAAGAGTCCGGCTCCCTAACCACTAGACCAAACTGGCTCATATGCTGATTGAGGAGGGCTGCGGTACGATTTTCTTTGTAATATCTGTACATAAAAAACAGGAGAGAAGCCTTGCTGGATAGTGATGTGCATGAATATAACAATAGTTATTCATACAAATTTGGACAGTCATACATGAGCCGAACGTTATGACATCCAAACACTGACATTCGTACAAATATGAATGTTTTGGAACATTTGTACAAAGCTTCAGAAGATTTGTGAAATGGGGAAGTCGGAAAGAGGCTGTGCCAGCCACATCTGCAATGGATCTAGAGTGAATTCGACATAGTTTAAGAGGATTCAGGGTGACTGTGATGCTTTCAGAGTGGATATGTTGCGAGGTATGTATCGGATATCTACAGCCCACCAATTGCCCACGGGCATCTCAGGCAGAGAGAAGGGCAAACCTTCTCCTGCTCTCAAATCCCAGCAAATGGCCTTAGAAGCATCCTGCGTCTAACATCTTCTCTGATGTTACAAATGAAGTAGTATATATTATGGTTTTATTATAAATTCTTTCATATAACTTGCTACTGTTACGGTATTAATGTTTATGTTTAAGGTTACTGTTTAAGGTTACTCTTTTTTAACTCTTAACTCAGTTAAAAGAAAGAACAAAGAAATGCATCCCCCAGAGGCCCCAAGGCTGGGGACTTTTGTTTCCAGCCCTCAGAAGCATGGGGGTTTCGCCGTGTAGAGGGATGAGCATGAATTATTCATCAGGTTCGCAATTGTATGAATGCGAACATTTGCATTCCAATCAAATATTGGTTACGTTCGACGATTTGACATTCAAGTGCAAAGCAAATGCTTTTGCGCATTCATTCGACACTTGGTTATATTTGCGTAGCTGTGAAACGGGTGCCCACTCGCATCTGCAGCAGATTCAGAGTGGATTCGAAGTGAATCCAGGACAGATTCAGGGAACATTTGGAGGCGTGACTGGTGGCAGGAATTTGAAGAGCATTTGAAAAATATTCCCAGCGGATTTGAATTCTACCAAATTCAAAGTGGCTCTATTCACACGAATGCGAATTTCCTTTGCATTTGCTTCTATGCAAAGCAAACACGAAAAAATTATTCATGCAGGTCCCTAGCCATGAAACTCACATGCGCTTCAAGGCTGCAGCATACGACCTACAGCAAGAGCGGGGTCCCTTCCAGACTAGCGGGAAAAAAATCCAGTGTTATATAAAATCTGCAGCTTACCTGGCTGCGAAGTTACGACCTGTTGTCCCCATCCAAAATGGAAGTCTGAAACTTCCTCCTTGGCAGCTGCGAGACTTTTGTGGTGCATGTCACATGGGATCAGATAGCCTATGGGAAACTCTTGTTGGCTGTTTCTCGCCGTCCCGTGAGGACAGCGGGAAACTCCGAAATTACCTGATACTGCGAAGCGAGTGTTGATCGTTCTGCAGCTGGTAAACCTGCAGTAGCTGAGGTATAATGTGCCACCGCTACAAAGTATCGGACATCAGGTGTGACGTCCATGCACCAACTGCGCATCAGAATGCACAGTATCCCCCAGTCTGGACACACCCTGGCTGTTCTAGGACCCCAATGATTCTGAAGACAAGCCTTTCTGCACAGAAAGGGCCATATTGCAGGACAATCACCCCAGGTCAGCAGTTCTCAACCTTCCTAATGCCGTGACCCCTTAATGCAGTTCCTCATGTTGTGGAGACTGCCAACCACGGGGGTGGGCCAGCTGGGAAGGGGGAGGGAGGGAGGGAGGGGTGGCGGGAGACTCATCACGACCCCTCTGAAAGGGTAGTTTGACCCCCAAAGGGGTTGCGACCCACAGGTTGAGAACCGCTGCTCTAGGTGACTGCACTGACCTTACTGGTCTGTACTAGGAAACATATCACAGCAAGAATCCTGATCGCAATTAGTTTGGGACCTAATATGCGAAGTCTAAAACTTGCATCAGCCTAATTTCACTGGAGGATTAGTATAGACAAAACAGAAGGGAAGGAAATAATATCCAATACTGTGAGATCGCTGGCAAGAAGTTACACTATAAATGCAAAAATTTATGAGCATTTAATTGGGATGCTCGTCTGTCAGATTCTCTGCATGGGCGCATCTACTAAAGCTGTAGGGAGGGTAGGAATTGAGGGAAGGAGCATATGACAAAGGGAATCTCTGCTGAGTTTCAGGCTACGGTGAGAAACAGACAGGAAGGCCTGGCAGGCTACTGGGTCAATCATAGCGGAAGCTGAAACTCCATAACAAAGTAAAGATCCCTTAATCAGCCCCTTAGGGCAGCCACTCTCCACTGGCAGTAATAGAAACCAGCATCACTTCAGGTGCTCTTGCTGATAACAGAGATACAGCCTGAGACAGATTTGTGTAGATTTTGATTGCAGTACATTAATAAGAGTTAGGGATATGCATGAATGGGTTTTTTGGTATTTGATTCTTAACAATTCGAATGTAAGAAAATTGATACTCGTTTGAATAGATCCCCTTTGAATGTGGTAGGATTATATTCACTATGAATGTATTTGTATGAATTTGTACAAATATCCAATACAAATGTATACAGATCTTACATATCGATCCTATACCAATGCATACATATCAGGCACGTATCCTATACCAATGCATACGTATCAGATACGTACCCTATGCAAATGCATGCGTGTCAATACATATCCCCAGTTTAACGAATATACGAACTATTCGTACAAATGTCTCGAAACATTCGTATTCATACAAATGTTAATGTACAAATGTCGTGACATTTGATTCATTTGTATGAATAAAAAATGTTACAAACATTCATGGACATCCCCAATAAAAGTGCATTAATAAGAGTGCCTGCAGCTCGGTGATAATGCAAACAGCCTGAAAAGCAGAGGGTTGCTGGTTCAATACTGGGTCTCCCCAGAAATAGGGAATGGCAAACTACTTCTGTTTCTCTGCCAAGAAAACTACACAAAGGTGCTCTTGGAGATACCCATCCAATCATTTAGGAGGCAGCCACAACTTGATGGTGAACAACACCAACATTAATAAGATGTATTTGCTTACAGAGTCAGTGTAACACAGTGGTCAGAACACAGGCATGCTTTGGTTGACCTTGGGAATGTTACAACCTTCAGCCTAACCTCTGCTATTGCCAGCCACAAAACGAAAGTCTCCACGGTCACACATACATCACAAGCAAAACTGAAGAACACCCCCATGTCCCATGCCCATGCCCTGAAACACTGAGTCCACTGCAAACAAGTGGACTTCACAACCAAATGGGACAAGCGTTAAGAAAAATATAGATTCTATCTATTCAAGGGCAGATTCCCAAGTTGGGTGTGTTGTTGTTGTTTTCAAAAAACACAGTTCCCAAGATTTTCTTAAAGCAACAAGTGAACCTTTCCAGAGTCTGTGTGAGTAAAAAAATTCAGGAGGCCATCAGGTTTCTCCATTTCACTTCCTTGTTTTGCTATAAACATAGAACAGTAATTAGAGACCTCAGTTTCCGTTTCCACGGCAGTTTTGCCAGCCTTCTCTGGGCTTACTATATTCCATATGGATAAAGTTCATCCCAACCAATGCAATGTTCCTCAGAGTTCACCAGAGTAGGAAAATGCAGCAGTGGACAACCTGCTATTACTGGTATTTTTGATGATGAACTCAACAAGAAAGTTCCAAGAAATCCCTTCTATTTAATGGAGTGTGATGCCTACGCTTGTTGGATGAACATATTGTGGGTCATGTTGAACAATTATTGTAAATGTTGGCAATGTAATTTAAACATTTAAGATATTTCAATGTATAGCAAGATATTTAAGGTAATGTATTTATTGTAGATAAGGGACAGCAGGTAAACAGTGGGCAGAGCACCCAAATTAGCATAAGAGAGGGAGGAGAGAATGCCCACAGATGCAGCCAATCAAAGGCAACCCATGCCAGGCTGCAATCATATAAAAGGCACAAACTCAGAAGTACAACTAATCTATGCTTTGGGTTTTCAGGGTGGGAAGGTTCTGAAGTGACCACTCTTCATCTGAGGGAGGGAAACCCACATAGTTCCAGCAGGGTCTAGGGCTTGGGAAGAGCCAGGGAAAGACCTTTAGGCAGCCTAGATTAGAGCGGGATGCTAATTGCTGTGTGAATTCTTGGAAGCCACAGATTTATTTATTTTTCTTCATATTTCACTATCTCTTGGTTCATCTTCTTGTTATATAAAGAGAACTGAGTTTGAAGTGCTATTTATTACTACACAGGGATCACTAGAAAAGGGGTTCCTGTGACTTTAAATTTAGTAAAAGCTAGCGGGAGAAAGCAAACCATGGGAGACTGATAGAGATGCTTCTCTGCTAGGGGGGGCTTACTTGCGGAAGCAAGGGAAGTGGCGAGCTCTTTGGCGCAGGGTGGAAGGCAACATGGCCAACGCTAAGTAATATTTATCAAGCCTACTTATTTAACTATTTATTTGAGAAGCCAAGGGAAGCAGGCAGTTAGTGAAGGACAGAGATCCACCCTGGCTAGAGGGGCATTGCCACACGGAGATATAAGAACTTTATCCTTGATTTCATACTCCAAGTCTACCTTCCACCTTGAGCCACCCTAGACATAGGATAATGCCACATGCATCTAGGGATGTGTACTTTTGAAAATTTCATGACAGTGTTTCTCTGTTTAAGGAGGTACTAGAAATAAACACCTTATAAAACTTCTCTGTAGCTTAGTTAAAAACTGAGGGTCGTCAATTTGATCCCTGGCCACTCCTGAGAAGTTGGCAATCTACGTGTATCTCAGCCAAGAAGACTACACAGCAATGATCACGGCGGTCCCATGCAGTCAATCAGGAGTTGGACACGACTTGTGGTACCCAACAACAATAAGGATCTGATTACAGCACCCTTGGTCCTTCTTTGCCTCTCCTGGGCCCTTTGTTACTGGGCTTTATTCTGGATTATATCTTGGAATATGGGCCTGCCAGCCCCCATGATAATCCAGATTATGGAGGTCCCTGCCTAGAGCCTGCCCAAGTCTGCACTAGCATGTGGATATAATCCAGAATAAGGCCCAGTGCAGAAAGTTTCATGGCAGGGCCAAGCATTACTGTGTTGCATCATACAAGGGCTGCAGTGCCTATGATGGCTGAAACAGGTGAGCAAGTACAGTACAATGTGCCTTCTACACTGCCTTTTCTTACTGAAGAGAATGCCTTCACAGCAGTGAACCACTGGTGCAGATGGTTTAATTCTTGGACTACGAGTTACTGGACACCCAGTAGCTATTTTAAGATACACTTGCACACGATGGGAGGACTAGAAACAACGGGATAAAATTTCAAGGGAGTCAGTGCAGATTAGATACTAGGAAAAACTTCCTGACAGTGAGGGCAATCACTCAATGGAATAGATTGGGATGGTTTAGGAAATCCTACATTGAGCAGGAGGTTGGACTTGATGATCCTAGAGGTCCCTTCCAACTCTATGATTCTATGATATTATTTATTTATTTAGAAAACTTATAGCCCACCCTTGACTGAATGGTCCCAGTGCAGGTTATAATGAGATTAAAACATTGTCAAATGGCAAAACATTGGTATGATCAGTTTATACCTTGTGCCATAAGTAATTTGGAGACTAGGAGTTTGTTTGTTTTATTATGACTCTTTGTTAGGTATATATTTATGAATTAAAATTAAAAAATAAAAACAACAGCTTTTTATAAAAATAAAAACAAAATACAAAGCTAGTTTGAGGTTTTTGGTATTGACTGGGAACAGTAGATGGTTGCAAGTACTGTCTTAGGGTTTTCTTCTTGGTTTTTTACTGGCCTCCTATAAGAAGGATGATAGTTTAAACTGTACTTAAAATTAAATGTATTCAGATCTAAAAATATCCCAAGTGACTTCTTACCTAGCCAATTTTAAGAAACAGCGCTGGATTCTAAGACTTTCGAAATAATTCCACAGCTTGAACAAAAAAGCCTGCTCATATAAATGAGACACTGGCACCCAGGAATATATCACAGTTTTCCAACTCGGTGTAATGCACTTTGCCTTCTTCCTGGGTTGCAATGCAATGTGAGAAAGACAGATGTGCAGTATTCATCTAGTCCTCCACAAAGAGCCAGATGCATCCCTTTGCATTGTTCAGAAAGAGTTAAAAGGCTCCAATGCATAGCACTTCTCTTCTGCACACAGAAGATTTATGTGCAATGAATTTCCAATTACTCATCTCTACCAGCTGGGCTGTCAATCATCTTCTAGAGTACACTGGATGGTCTACCCCCCCCCCCACAGCTCTTAACATATACAAATGAAGCTGAGCAATACACACACACACACACGTAAAATATAGATTAAAGGAAGACTTGCTAGATTCTGATGTTTTCAAAGCCAACATTAACTACCGGTGAGAAGAAAAAAGATTTATGAGAAGGGTGGCCACACTCCAAGGACACCTTAATCACTAGAATCTAATGAATATTAGGCACTGTTCCGAGGCATTTAATGGCTGAGAGCATTGGCCACCTGGGCTTCTATATGCAGGTTTCTGAACTTATATCCTTTAAGCAGATACACGCAAAGGATGTTAAGTTCAGGAACCTGCATACAGAAGCCCAGGTGGAAGCACGTGCATCATATGAGGCTTTTTGGAGGGGGAGGGGTGAGTGTTTGCCCCTCCTTCTCAAAATAAGACCACCAGTCACCAAAGCTGAGGAGGGAAATGCAAGCCAGCTCAGATCACCAAGATGGCTCAGATGCTAACTACTGTCTACTTCTGGTGACATCTCAGACCAGCAAGAAATGTTTGTCGGTACTTCTTTTCTGCATCCCTAATTGTAAGTTGGCTAGAGGGAAGGGAGGCATTGCATACCTAAAAGGTTGGCAAAACAAAACAAAATGAAGGCTCCAGGAGGCAAAACTAGATTTGAAAGTTTTGCGCTTGACCTGATGCAACTTCAAAGACAGGGCACGTTCGGAGAATTCTTTCTAGGGATGTTCACAAATGGTTTTTTGGCACTCAATTCGAAATGAATAAAATGTTCAAACATCCATATTCATACGAACAGATTGCATTTGAATGTGGTAAAATTCTATTCGATACAAATCTATTCATACCTGTTTGTACGAACATTCCATATAAATTGGATACAATTTAATACATATTCGATACGTATCTGGTACGAACAAATACATATCCATATGAATAAATACGTATCTGATACAAGCAAATACATATCCGATATGAATGAATACGTATCTGATGCGTATCCCTAACATATCTGCGCTCTGAAAACGTCAAATCTAACCTGAATCCACTTTTAATACACTGTCGATTCATGTCGAATGCAAACTGGATCCACTGCGGATGTCACTGGTCCTCCGTTTTTCCACACCCCCAATCTAACAAATGTCTAAACTATTCGTACAAATGTTTGAAAACATTTGTATTCAAATGCTAGCATTCGAATATCGTAACACTCTATTCAAGTTTGAATGTCTGAATTTGGCCAAATTCCAAATGTTATGAATATTCGTGCACATCCCTAGTCCTTTCCCCTTTCCCCTTTTATGACCCTAGTTTGATATTAGTGCATAGATTATAATCTTATACCTTCTACTGAGAAGTCTCCAAGCCTCATTTTCGTCTCTTCCATATGACAGCAGCCTGTATGCAAAGCTTTGTTTGGAAGGTCCACAGCAGGGAGCCAGAAGATAAGGCAACGGGTCAGTGCCACATAAAACAACCAAGGACAGACAGTCTGACTCCAAAAACGCCTGGCAGTCTGCCAGCTACACGACCCAAGGTGGCACACCCGTTTCCTTTCACAATTAAGGAGGGCTCCAAGCTTTGATAGGACACAGCCCAAATGAGAATGAGGTTCAGCATTCCTTAAAATCTTCTCCAATATTATCTGACTATACGTTATACAGTGGTACCTTGACATACGAGTTTAATTCGTTCCGTAACCTTGCTCTTATGTCAAATCGCTTGTATCTCAAAGCAATTTTCCCATTAATCCATTCCAGCTCCCAAAACACCACCTCAGTTGTTTTTGTTATGTACTGTACTGTATTTACATACTCGTATCTCAAATCTTGCTCTCATCTCAAAGCAAAATATCACTCGCTCGGCGGCTTGTATCTCAAAACACTTGTATGTCAGGACACTTGTATGTCGAGGTACCACTGTATTATTTTGTCCCAAAGAAAATACAGGAAGGAGAATTCTCCAATTATAACGTTATTGGGAAAGCAGCCTTTATACAGATGAAGGATAAATCAAATTTGTATTTCTATTTATTCATCTGAGAATTTTAGGTACTCCACCTCAAAAGAACACAAGACCAGGAGAGAAGCCCTGCTGGATCAGACCACAGCCCTTCTAATCCATGATCCTGTCTCACACAGTGACCTACTGTTTGCTTTTGGGCATTCCCGAGCAGAAAAAGAGGGCGAAATCTCGCTGTCCACTCTCTGCAAGTGGCCTTTAAAGGCATCCTGGCTGTCTCTCCAACCTGGGCCCTTTCTGCACTTGGCCTTATTCTGGACTATATCTCAGAACAGGGGTCCGTCGTCCACATGCTAATGCAGACCACGACAGGACTTGCCTGGGACTTGCCATAGTTTGCAGTAGCATGCAGACAGCAGACCCCTATTCCACGATATATTCCAAAATAAAGCCAAGTGCAGAAATGGCCCTGGAGATGGTACCTGGCCATCCATTCTAGTAGCCATCCATGCAACTGACTTCTGTGAATTTGTCTAACCCTTTTTGAAAGATATCTAGGTTGGTTGTTGTCATCACTGCAGTTAACTCCGGGCCACTCAGCCAAGGCCACACCCTGAGCGCTGGTGCAGTCACCAAGTGGACCACAAGCACATGCAATGCACATGGTCCATTCCAGACAATCCAAATGCCGCAGCCACACACTTGGTGGCTCCATAGCAGTGGCCGCCCTGCCTCCTCACAGCTTTGCACCTGCTTCACTGGGAGCATAGTAGCAGCTCTGGGTGGGTGGGGCCTGCCACTGTCAGCACCAGCATGCGATTGCAGGGTCCCTATTGCAGGATATAATCCAGAATAAGGCGCAGTGCAGGAATGCCCTTATAAAGTGCTACTAAACCCTTTTGTTTACTGACCCAGACTAACACAGCTACGTCTTTGAATTCAACAGCTTTTCTGGTACACAAACTAAATTATGGAGATTGAATTCAGTCTGTCTCCTTTATTTTTATTTCTTTCGTCTCATTATAGCACCGGAGGCTGCCAGCAGATGGTAAAAGGCAACAGGAGGCCTAAACCGGATGTCCTGCCAGCCTCCCATTCCCCTTCCACCTACCCATTTATCCCTTTCCTTTCCTAGCTGCCCTGCTTTCGCCTTTGAACTTTTGTCATGGATTCCTCTATAAAATGACCATTTTTAAAGGAATTTTTAAAAAATTATTAAAGAAATGAATAAAACATCAAAATACAAATAAAACCACTCTCTGTGAACTCAACTCCTCAGTCTATGGTCACATATGGAAGGTTACTAATAGCTTATTTCTCTCCTGGTCGCTCCCTGCTTCCTCCACTTATATCCCAACTTATCTTGGTCTCAAATCTCCATCTACATTTTCCCCTTCCATTCTTAATCTATTATTACTCACTATTTGAAATCTCATTGCATCTAGTAGATAACATTTCTCCAATGTCTATTAACTACTTACCTTCCACCCAAACACTACTACTGACAATTAGGGATGTGCAGGAATGATTTTTTTTTTTTGCATTTGATTCAAATGCAAGAAATTTTGTATTCGAATAGATTCCCTTCAAATGTGGTAGGTTTCGAATTCAATATGAATCTCCAGACCCATACAAATCCATATGAACACCATACAAATCCCATATACAAATTCCATACAAAGCTTCATACAAATGTTTCAAAACATTCAATTCGAATTCGAATGTCAATCTTTGAATGTGCTAACATCCTATTTGAATTGGAGCATCCGGATTCGTACAAATTCATACACATTCTGAATGTTGTGAATATGTGGGCACATATCTACTGACAATGGTGCTGGTATGAATTGTTCCAGGCAAAACTCCTTCACCCTACTCAACCTTCACCCTCTACAACAACGCATTCAACAAATCTCCTTAGTCAAAATTCACTGGTGTCGATTCCCTTTGCAAAATTTTCCATACTGCCTCTTGGATCCTCTCCCAAAATGTCTGCACCTATATCCGAAGAGCATCTGACTGAGGAGACCTGGCTGAGCTATGATGTTTAGTATTATCAGAGGCATGTATCAGATAATATGGCTTGCTTCCTTTTACAGCTCTGGGATGATGCCAAAGAGTGCATCAAAGGAGTTTTCCAATGGAAAAAGAAGAAAGAAACAGAAAGTCCCACACTCTTTATGCTGATAAGAGAAGTGTTCATGCAGCCTTAAGACAGAAAGGCAAAACCAGTGGTAGTGTGAGGCATCTAACTGAAGTAGAGCAGCTGAAGCAGGGCTGCAACCAATGAGCTGGAAATTTCAGTTAAGTGAGTTTTACAGTTCGTTGGACGGCGGCTGATTGAGCTTTTGCGGGAGTTAATACTTTATAGAGAAGACGGGAATTCACTGGCTCTCCAGGACTCATAAATGACCACAATGGGACTCCTTTGCAGCCCTCACACTAGTGCAACTTGTGAAAACGCTGAACAAAACAGGTGCAAAGGGGCTGGAACCCTTTCCTTACGAAATTAGGCCACAAAAACTGGGGCACTTCAGGCTTTGAAATGTGGTGTTTCAGAAGAGACCTGACTGATGTGTATAAAATCATGCATGGTGTGGAAAAGGTAGATAAAGAAAAACTATTTCCTCTGTTGCACAACACTAAAACCAGGGGGCACTCTATGAAGCAGGTGGGCAGGAGAGTTAGAACCAATAAGGGGAAGTATTTCTTCCCCCTAAGAGTCATCGGTCTAAAGGATTTATTACCAGAAGAGGTGATGACACAAACCAGTCTGGATAGCTTTAAGAAAGGATTAGACAACTTCATGGAAGACACATGTATCAATAGTTACTAGAATGGATGCCTAGGTACCACCTCCAGGTTGAAGAGCCAGTAAGGATGTCTGTAAAGGTCACTTGCAGGAACTGGAGAGAAGGTGAAGGTTCTGCCCTTGTCTTCTGCTTCAGATGCCCAGAAGCAGTCAGTGGGGCACTATGAAAGACAGGATGATGGACCAGATGGGCTATAGCCTGATCCAGCAGGGTTCCTCTTATGTTATGTTCTTATGTCTATGTATGTGCATAAACTAACAGTTACTTAGGAAAGACAAATTTAAAGAGCTGCAGAAATTAACAAATTGTTTTATGGTTCTATGTTTTATTTTACCTCCAGGAGCCTTGAGAACTCAAGGTGTGAAGATTCAGAGAATCGTCTCAACCAGAAAGCCACTGAAGAAGACCACCCTAGGTCAAAATGCATCTGGCTTCATTTACACCAGCCCAAATTGATTTTCTTCACATTGCAGTGCAATCATTGGCTCATTAGAAACTATTGATTATATGAGCTATATGCGTACTTGCACGTTGCTTGCTAAGAGCAGTCCTGGCAGAGAAACGTTTTTACTGAAGTTGCATCTTTCAACAATGCTGTTTATAATGCACATTGTATAGTCTTTTATAAAATTATATTTGCAATTTTACATTTATTTTATGCTTATATTTGCTTATTTCAGTGATATATATATACCACTGAATTTACAGAACCATCTTTTTCTTGCTTTTCTGCTTTATATATGTGGCCATTTATTCAAGGCTTTAACAAGGTGTTTCCAACATACGCTCTGCTTCATCTGCATTCTGTAAAAAACAAATGTGTGTTGCTATCTCCCAAGTTGCCAAACATGTCTTTGGATGTCTGTTATTGCTGCAGAGCTTAGTACAGTTGGACCCCCACATATGTGGGGGGAAAGAGTCCAGGTCCTACAGAGATTACTGAAAACCATAGATATTTCAAATAGTGGGAAACTGCACTCAAAATTTCACATGATTCCTGGAAAATCCTGACAGATTTCACAGGAATCAAGGGGATCTTGAGTGATTTCACATTTATTTCTCACTGCTGAAGGCCTCCAGGAAGATAGGTCTAATGGAGGCAATGACGACAGCAGCAGCCTGGGGGGGGGGGGGGGCAGGCTGGTCCGCTCACCGTAGATAAGTGAAACCAGATCAGCAGATCTGGGGGTCTGACTGTATATACCAGTGGTTCTCAACCTGGGGGTCAGGACCCCTTTGGGGGTTGAACTACCCTTTCAGAGGGGTCGTGACAAGTCTCCCACCGCCCTTCCCTCCCACCTCCCAGCTGCTCCACCCCTGTGGCTGGGGGTCTCCACAACATGAGGAACTCCATTAAGGGGTGGCGGCATTAGGAACATTGAGAACCGCTGGTATATATGAATGACACCTTATACAAAGTGGGGACATAAATCCTGCAATTGTTCTGAAAAAAGCAGATTTTTTTCGAGCACCAATCACAATAGGAATTTCAGCAGTTATAGCTCACCGTGTAGGATACATCTGGTGGAATTCCTTCTTCTATGCAACTATTAAAGGAGTAAGAATCCTACCTGCAACACAGGGCAGGAATGACATAAAGCAGTTGTATAAAGATATCAAGACGAGTCAGTTTTTAGACTCCACTTTCCTCACCCCTCTGGGGACTCAAAAGTGGCTGACAAACCTTATGTTCTTCTCCCCGCAACAGATACCCTGTGAGGTAGGTGGGGCTGTGAGAGCTCAGAAAAAGACCTGTGACTAGCCCAAGGGCACCCAGATAGTTTCGTGGAGTGTAGAACTGAACTGGGAAACTACTGGATAAGAATCTGACACTCTAAACACAAGACCAAACTGGCCATCAGAGTCTATTCAAAATGACTGGAATAACCAGTCCCCTCACAAACCAGATAGGAGCATCTTGAATGAAAATATTATACAGAAAAGCAGGATATAGCCTTGAATCAGTCCAGAAACTGCTGGGGAGAACAGAAACATAAATCCAAGCAAGAGAAGAAAGAGGGAAGGGAAGAGCTTATGAAAAGCAATCCATATACCAGGAGAAGGCGTGTAAATGTATGTACTGGGTATTTATTTCCAGTCAAAGATGGCCGTTAATCCTCAGAACGGTGGCTCTTTCGAACTGGCAGCCAAATAAATACTCAAGAAAGAGTGATCATCTTTGCATATCCACCACAAACAACGAAGCAGCTGCCAGGTTTGAAGACAGCATTTAGGAAGGCTTTCCTTTCCTTCTTCTGGATTACAACTCAGCTGTTGCAATCTGCAGTCAGGATTGACTGCAGAATAGCATGTTTTCCCCACAAAAACAAATTGACCTATGCTTTTCATGGGGAAGGCTCTGTTTTGGGTTCTTGGCCTTTCTTGGGACACCCCAAGATAACAGAGGAGAGATGGTGGTATCCCCATTTCAGCCACCCACAAGTCGATCAGATTGGTCTGACTCCATAATGAAGCTTCACCCCATTCTGCTTCTGGGGAGGGTCCCTTTTAGAACCACAAATATTGCCCTCAGGTGCCAGCATCAGGCATCATATGGCATCTTACTTTAAGAGGACACAGTGGGGAAATAGGTGGGCACTGGATCAGTAGGTGGCCAGGCCTACCTGCCTGATAGTCCAAAGCCCACATGTGGAAGCTGCTCAGTGTAATCAGCCAAGTCTCCTCCTTGGCTTACTGCCTCCATCCTCTTGGAGAACAGCTCCCAATTGGAGAAAAGGGTTTTGCAGTAGACAGATCCTCGGTGAGCCAGTTTGGTCTAGTGGTTAGGGAGCCGGACTCTTGATTCTGCCCTCCTCCACAAAGCCAGCTGAGTGACCTTGGGCTAATCACAGCTCTCTTCTGAACTCTCACAGCCCCACCTACCTCACAGGGTGGGGTTCTTACCCCTTTAATAGTTGCATAGAAGAAGAAATTGCACCAGATGTTGCATACATGATGAGCTAAACTGGCTGAAATTCCTACTGATTGGTGCCTGAAAAAACCTGTTTTCAGAACAACTGCAAGATTTATGTCCCCACTATGTATAAGATGTCATTTGTATATCCAGTCAGACCCCCACATCTGCTGATCCGGTAATGGTTTTCCTTAGCTACTGTGAGCAGACCAGCCCCCACCCCACCCCGCCGCCACTGCTGCCGCCGCCACTGCCACCAAGCCTACCTGAGGTTTCTTGGAGGCCTTCAGCAGCAAAAAATAGTGTGAAATCATGCAAGATTCCCCATGATTCCTGTGAAATCCCCCACCCTCCCTAACAAGACAGCACCCTGAGGAAGCCACTTAAACAGCAAAAGCCTCGGTGAAAAAATGTTTTCACCAGGCACCGAAAACTAAACAGCCTAGGTGCCCATCAGAAGAAGAAGAAGAGTTGGCTTTTCTACCCCACTTTTCTCACCCATTTAAGGGGGACTCAAAGCAGCTGACAAAGCTTTTCTGTTCCTCTCCCTACAACAGAACACCCTGTGAAGTAGGTGGGGCTGTGAGAGCTCAGAAGAGAGCTGTGACTAGCCCAAGGTCACCAAGCTGGCTTCATGGGGGAGGGCATAATTGAACCCGGTATTCCCAGATAAGAGTCCGGCTCCTTAACCACTAGACCAAACTGGCTCACATTACTGCTTCCAGACAGTGATCAAGGACCTCAGCTGCCTCCCTGGACTCAGAACTAATGGAGAGATGAGAATTGGGTGTCATCAGCATACTGATGGCACCTGACTCCAAAACTCCTGATGACCTCTCCCAGTGGCTTCATACAGATATTTAAAAGCATAGGAGACAAGACCGAGCCCTGGGGAACTCCATAAGGAAGTCACCAGGGCATCGAACTGAAGTCCCCCATGACTACCTTCTGGGACCTTCCTCGGAGACAGGAAGAGAACCACTATAGAACAGTGTAAAGAGACTGCCTTTATGAGGAAGCAAAAGGCACAAAGATGAGGGGAAGACTTTTGTTTTAACACACTTGCATCTCCAATTTCAAAGAGATATCCAGAGCCGTTCATGATTGGCAGCTCACACTAATCCATAGAATATGGAAGCGTATAAGGGGGCATTCAGCCATAGAGGGAAGATATTTCCAATTTTGCTCGGTCACAGAAACCCCTCTGCATAACTTACAGGTTAAGAATGTCCTTGCATTCTACAATCCCAAAGCTATGAGGAATATAAGGTTCAGGGCAAAAGCAAAAAGCCTGCAAAATGTCCACAGATTCTGAAAGAAAGCCTGCCTTGAAACAGGAAAAAGATCCATGTTCTTGTTTCTTAAGAAAACATTTATTTGCACCTGATATAGAATATACATAGAGACTCAAATACACTGACATTTGGAGTTTCCTTTCTTTTTCTTTCTTTTCTGCTCACCCAGCCTGACTGATGTAGTTAGGCTTACAGAAGGAAAGATCTACATTTTCTTTTTTCTCTTAAATAGCTGCCACCTGGGGGCAGAGATACTACTTCAAAAACTCAGGTCTCTTTGCTGCACTGAGGGCACAGTGGAAGAGTCTGGTATTTTCTCCTAGACACAACTATGAAAAGTCAAGACAGCAAATTGGGGTGGGATGGGGGATTAGATGCAAAGAGTGGCATGAAATTAATTCTAGCACATTAGGAAACTTTAGCATTCTGCAAATAAGCATGTGTTTTGTAAAGAACAAAGATGAATGGGCTTACCAAAAACAAAATAAAGTATTAAAAACCCACTTTAGAGTCTCTCATTTTCTGAGCCACAGAACATATAAATATCCAGGGGCAGGCTAGAAGGGCAGGTGCCTATTCCAGTGTTAAAGTGCATCCATTTGTGGTAAAAGGAGTTATGAGTAGGGATGTACACAAACGTGCACCTCAAAAAGGATATTGTGGAACTAGAGAAGGTACAGAAAGGGGCAACCAGAATGATTAAGGGTCTGGAACACCTCCCTTACGAAACCAGGCTGCAACGTCTAGGCCTCTTCAGTCTGGAGAGACGGCGTTTAAGAGGGGACCTGATTGAAGTATATAAAATTATGCATGGTAAAGGTGGATAGAGAACATTTCTTTTCTCTATCGTACAACACTAGAACCAGGGGGCACTCTATGAAGCTGATGGGTAGGAGAGTCAGATCCAACAAGGGGAAGTATTTCTTCACCCAGAGGGTCATCAGCTTATGGAATGTGCTGCTGGAAGAGGTAGTGACAGCTACCAGTCTAGATGGCCTTAAGGTAGGGTTAGACAAATTTACGGACGACAGATGTATCAATGGCTACTAGAATGAATGCCTAGGTGCATCTTTCAAGCTGGGGGGGGAAGCGAGGTGCTTCTAAGGCCATCTGCTGGGACTCGAGAGCAGGAGAAGGTTCGTCCTTGTCTCTGCTTGAGATGCCCATGAGCATTTGGTGGACTAGATGGGCTGTGGCCTGATCCAGCAGGGATTCTCTTATGTTCTTATGTGTTTTTTGACATTTAATTCATAAAAAATTGAACGTTTAAATATTCATGTTTATATGAATAGACACTTTCAAAGGTGGTAAAATTGTATTCGATACAAATATAGTTGTACAAATTTGTACAAATATCTGATATGAATGAACACATATTGAATATGAATAAATGACTACGTACTGGATACGAACGAATCCAAGATACATATCTGATACATATCCCATAACAAATCTGCTCTGAAAGCATCAAATCTGACCTGAATTCACTTTCAATATGCTCTTAATCCATATTGAATGCACTCTAGATCTGTTGCAGACGCCTGGTGCAGCCGTTTTCCCATATCCCCAGTTTAACGATACTCCAAACTATTCGTACAAATGTCCAAACATTCATATTCGTAAAAACGTTAGTGTACGGATATCATATGATTCATGTAAGAATATACAAATTTGTACGAACATGAATGTTTGGACATTTCTACCCCGCTTTTCTCACCCATTTAAGGGGACTCAAAGCACCTGACAAAGCTTTTCTATTCTTCTCCCTACAACAGAACACCCTGTGAAGTAGATGGGGCTATTCCCTAATAATGAGGGTATCAAATGAGTAAAGGAAGAGAAACTTGAAAGACTGGGAAATAAAATTAAACAAGGCAGAAAAGGGAAGAATTGGAATTATGTATAAAGTCCTACTTCAGATTGAAATGGAACATGAGCAGGTTAAAGAGTGTATGACTACAAGGGCAAGGAACTTTGGATATAATATCCAGATGGATCAATGGGAGAAATTGTGGATAAAGGATATGAAATTTACTTGTATGTTATTAAAAGAAAATATTCATAAGATGATGTGTAGATGGCATTTATTAGGGAAAATATACCAAAATATGTCAACTAAATGTTGGAAAAGTGGAGGGAACTTTTATCATATGTGGTGGATATATATATACTGGGTACAAATATATAATCTGATGAGACAAAGTTTAAAGAGACATTTTATATTCAAAACAGAATTGTAGACAATACTTTGGATAATATAAATTCTTTGATTTTATATATGGTGACAGCAGCTAGATTATTGTACGCACAAAAATGAAAGGAGGAAGAGATACCTTGAGGGCAAGAATGACTTATTAATCTGATGGACTTGGCTGAAATGGACAAACTAACAAATCTAGTAAAAGACAGAACAACAGATAAGTTTACGAAAGACTAGAACCCCTTTATTAACTATCTAAGAAAAACAGAAGTAATGACAGACAGGTTTCGACTAAAAATTAAGGGGTTAGCTGAAAAGGAACAAGGGCAAGGGAAGGGAAGCAAAGACGTAAGCGACATCAAGAAGAGAAGCCAGAAAAATGGAGGAAGTCATATAGAATATTGAAGCAATGTAATAATGTGATATGAGAAAATGTAAGAAGTTTTTTATGTTGTTTTAAAAATAATTTTAAAAAACAAAACAAAAAGCACTATAGGCTTTTAGAGTTTTTTGATCTGAGTAAACTTTTTTTCCAAAAATAGCTGAAATTAATGTTTAACTCCAGCTGGGCATGCAGTAGGTTCCTAGGGTTAACCAAAACCTGAGTATAGGGATTGCACTAATTTCTTTTCCTATTCGTTTCACAAATGGAGCTACTTTGAATGTGCTGGGCTTTATATTGGCTTCAAATCTGATTCAAATCAGTGCTTTCACCAGCTGTGCATCTGACTCCACTCTGACTCCACTCTGAGTCCTCAAACAAAGGCTCAGAAGCATTTGCTTTGCACGCAAAGGCCAGCTTTGAATATCGCCAATATTCAATTCCAATGCAAAGTTTTGAACCTTTGCAATTTGTACAAATTGTGAAGGTGATAAACATTTTTGTCCATCCATACTTGAGGGCATTTGAAGAGCATCATTTGAAAAAAAATCCCCATAGCACGCAAATCTATGTACTTCCGTAGGATTCTGTGGTTGTACTTTCTCGGCATCTTGTTAATCTGTGCTCAAGTTTGCAAATCGACGGGCGAAGTTCCAAACTGAAAATGAAATAAAGTACTAACTAATGTAAAATTTCATATAAAATGATCCAAGCAAACACTGGTGGGGGTGAAAAATGGCAAGAGATGCATGTGCAACCTCTATCTGAAACATTTTAATGCAAAACAAAGTGAATATGGAGAGAGGGGGCCAGGCTGCTAGGTCTGAATGCTGCTTATACCTGAAAACTCTCCCCTGGAAGCCTACCAGATTTCCTGTCCTCTGCCGGAATTGCAGGCATGTTTTGGGCCAACACTTGATTCCTGCCTGGCACATGAGCGCAAGGAATGGCCAGGAAGTAACTCTGCCCCTGGCAAGGTGACCTTGGAGTACTTCAAAGAGGCTTACAAGTAGGTTGCTTTTGTCAGAGACTGGGATGGGGCCAAGGGTTGAATGGAGACAAGACACATTAGTCTACTCAGACCCTTAGATACTGCTAAAAAGTGGCTGTACCGATTGTTAGAGGAACTGCCTTTATTCTGATGCCTGGCAGCATTCTCACATGTGCATGCAGTCTTCAGGATTTTATTTATTTATTTATTTAATTTTTATCCCACCCTTCACCAAATGGTCCCAAGGTGGGTTACAATAAGAATAAAACACATCAAATATTAATACATAATTTTAAAAATATAACCCACTCCCTCCCTCCCTAACAGGACAGCACGCCAAGGAAGCTATTTAAAAGGCAGAAGGCTGGGTGGAAAGATACATTTTCACCAGGTGGCGAAAACTATACAGCGTAGGCACCTGGCGAACGTCAAGAGGGAGGCTGTTCCAGAGTCTAGGGGCCATCACAGAAAAGGCCCTCTTGCATGTCCCTATGCCTCATACCTCTGAAAGAGAAGGAACTAGAAGAAGGCCCTCTTCTTGAGCTCTCACTGCCCAGGCAGGTCTATATGGGAGAAGGTGCTCCTTCATATACTTAGGACCCAAGCTGTTTAGGTCTTTATATGTTGGTGTTAACACTCTGAATCAGGCTCAGTAGCAAATAGGTAACCAGTGCAGATCCTTTAAGACTGGCCTGATATGAGTCCGGCCAGAGACTCCGGGTGTTTTTCCACTGTCACTAGAAGTACCCATTAAGTACCCATTAATGGGTACAAAAATGCCATTTATGGGTACTTTTAGTGACAGTGGAAAAACACCCCTCATCAGCAGTCGAACTGCTGCATTCTGCACCAGTTCCAGCTTCCGACCCATTTTCAAGGGTAGCCCCTTATAAATTTGGTTTAACTGATTACGGTACAGAGCTGATTCCAAGAGAGGGAAACACTTGCCTGGTCTTTAAAGTTTCTTCATTCAAATGTAAAAGGGACCCAGTAAATAACTTTATTACCATTTTAAACCCATGGACTCCAGCTATAATAACTGAGGAATCAGTTTTAGATCCAACATTAATGCTCTTTTCTGTGTTTCACTGAAGCTGTTTCGTGACTGGTACCCACAAGCTCTTTCCCATAAATCCTTGCATTCTGAGAATCCCTACTCTAGGAGTGCCGGAGATTTTATATATCTCTTTTTCATCTACCATCAGAGCTTCTTTAACTACCCTTTACAGAAATCCCCCATCTTCAAACATTCCCCTCGCCTTTTCTAAAGATTCTGGGGGAAACAGACCAAGGAAAAAACCAGGAGGCGAGCAGTACACACTGCTCCAACAACGCATGTTCGCATGCCCTTCTGACCTCTGACTATGGCAGATCAGCAAGAAGCGGAGCACTGACAGGCTGATAGGAACTGACAGGGGGTTCCTTGCAGAAATGGGCTGAATTGAGGCATCACCCTACCAATGACAAAATAATAAGCATTTGCAAGTGTGAAAAGTGGGTCAGGGACAAAAATGATGGGAGTCACCCTACAGTCAGTGTCCAGCAGGAAAAATGGTGGCAAGCCTTTCTCAACGAGATCTAGGCCATTACAAGCTAGCTTGCAGGCAGTGTTGCTTTGATTAACAGCTGGGGGATTTATTTATTTTTACATTTGTATTTTCGAGCTCTTATCTCCCTTTGGAAGAATAAGAGTCGGCTTTCCTACCCTGCTTTTCTCATCCATTTAAGGGGACTCAAAGTGGACAACAAAGCTTCCTATTCCTGTCCCCACAACAGAACACCCTTTGAGGTAGGTGGGGCTAAGAGAGCTCAGAAGAGAACTTTGACTAGCCCAAGGTCACTCATCTGGCTTCATGGAGGAATAAGTGTTTGTTTTTCTACCCTGCTTTTCTCACCCATTTAAGGGAACTCAAACTGGCCGACAAAGCTTTCTATTCTCCCCACAACAGGACACCCTGTGAGGTAGGTGGGGCTGTGAGAGCTCAGCAGAGAGCTGTGACTAGCCCAGGGTTACCCAGCTGGCTTCATGGAGGAATGCGGAATCAAACCCAGTATTTCCAGATAAGAGTCCGGCTCCCTAACCACTAGACCAGCAGTTCTCAGCCTTCCTCATGCTGCGACCCCTTAATACAGTTCCTCATGTTGTGGAGATCCCCAACCATGGGGATGGAGCAGCTGGGAGGGGGGAGGGAGGGGCGGCGATAGACTCGTTGTGACCCCTCAGAAAGGGTAGTTCAACCACCCCCAAAGGGGTCGCGACCCACAGGTTGAGAACCGCTGGACTAGACCAAACTGACTCATAGACCAAACTGCTCCTCCCTCACATAGAACTTAAATTGGATTTAAAATGCTTTGCGCTACTGGGTCAACAGTTTGGTACATGGAAATATTTTTATGAATACAACATTGCAAATTAAGCAAACAAATATTATTAATCATTTGTCCCTTTTCTAGTGCCCTGGTAGCAATGAGTAAAACAAACAGAGCTTCTTATAAAACGGTGCAGGCTGCTGTGTGCTCAGCATCATAAGAAACATGACTAAAGGCATGTTCATACTAGATCATAAACGTTCCTTCATCACTGGTGATGTCCACCAAATACCTACCTACTCACGGCTTTTGCAGCATTTATCTCAAAAGCCACCATAGAATCCTCATTATCAAAACAATGTTCAATGCAGAGAAATTAGTACAACACCTGCACACACAACAATAGCAGCCTATTGTGGTCAAGTCCTACTGCAGCCAAATGGAATCTAAAAGATGAAAAGGATTTAATTTGGACTCTCAGCTACCCAAAAAGCTGTTTCTTACTGAGAACAGATAATTGGGGATTTAATGATCGTCTACAGAAAACAACAGTACAGGACTGGTTTCTCATACAGTGCTCCTCTCCACCAGTCTATGAGCTCCTACTGATATAGCTTATATTAATATGCTTTCAGCTGGCATTGCTATTTTATTATACTGCTTTTTAATTTATCTGTGTATGTTAAGCTCAGTGCCTGACTGAGAGGCTCATGCGCTATGCAGCTTTTTTGGCAACAATATGGGAAGTGGTTTGCCACTGTCTTTATCCAAAAAGATACTGAAGACTGGACTGAGACTTTCTGCTTGCAAGGCAGATATTCTGCTGCTGAGCTAAAGCATCTTCTCATTAAAGTATGGCACACTTGCAAAATCTAATAAATAATTGCAATATTACAGGGCTATTCTACTGAGTGACTTAGAGGGAAATTTATATTAAAGTTTTTTTTTCCATATGTATTGGTGATCCAATACAAGGGACCTTGTAGAACTCTTCAGGGCCTCTTTTTTCTGCATACTGGTATGGACTAGAGAGGCTAGCGTGGTCCATCCTCACTGGCTACAGTGGTCCAAAATGGCCATTTAGTCTGAGACACCATTTGACCTTTTAAAAAAGTGGATGCTAAACTGGGCCATGGATACATGTGAATGTGGTGCATGCGTCTATGTTCCAGTTTAGCAGAAGACCCATTGAGGTGACACATCAAAGCACCCGGTATTTGCAGATAAGAGTCCGGCTCCCTAACCACTAGACCAAACTGGTTAAGGCTTTAATTCTGAGACACAATCCAGAATAAGGCCCTGTGCAGAAAGGGCCAACTCAATTTCTGTTGCCCAAGCTGCAAAGACTGGGCACCCTGTGTATGTTTCCATGTTTTCTTCCTTTTTTAAAGAAAAGGTGGCACAGGAGATGCTAAATAGCTCTTCTCTGCCCTGGCTGAGGGAAAAGAGCAGCTGTGCTCTTGCAGCTGGTAACGTGGCAGCCAATCTGTCACACTGGCAAGATAATAGAGAGTCCAGGAGTTCTGGGCCGTGAGCGCATGGCAAGGGTGCTTCACCCCAAAGTGAATGACAAGAGCCCTTGATGGATGGTCCATGACAACGGCAAGTCAGAGAAAGAGAATGTGGCTTCCAGAGTGATACACAGGGTTGAAGATTTACTCTACGTGCTTGGCCTATTGCATTTTGAGCGCAAAAACTTTGAATCTCTTCTTTCTAAAAATCACAGGGCTTCTCTCCCCTCCTTTCTAGAGCAACTCTTTAAATGTACCCTCCATACCACAGGGGAAAAAAATCACATCACTGCTTACCAACTTCATCCAGTCTATTAAAAATGCATGCACACATTCTCCCATTTGGAAGACAGAAACCCTTTCATTTGTTTTATAATGAAAAGAAGCTTTGATCTGCACTTCTCCAAGGTTATGGTTTTGAATCTGCTTGCTTTTGATTCTTCACTTGCCTCTCATTTAAATTAAAATGCCTCCAGTCTCCAGTACAGCTCTGTCTGCTTACAAGCAACACAATCCATGTGCTTCCTACAAACAATGGCTATCTAATCAAGAGAGGGACTCGGGAGTATACATTTATATCCTGCCACAATTCTTGTCTAGAAAGCACATGTCCCTGCCATGCCCCAACAGTGAGCACCACAAAAGCTCCAACACGTTCACTTGCAGACTACATCCAGACAGCGAAATGAGATCATGCCAAAAGAACATTGAGAGTGCAAGGATCACATGTGTGGAGTGCACAGATTGATCTGGTGCCTTTCCTGCTCTCAGGGGATGACTCCATTCCTAGGAGCATTTGGTTCATGGAACTGCAAATCCCACAGGGCAAAAAGGAGCACTCCCTGATTTGCTCCTCTGGCTCAAGGAAGGTTGGATGACCCGTTGCCTGATTGGCCTGTTGCCTAACATTGTTACAAAAACTGAGAGCTTGGATGATCAATCTGGTACTTTGTATAATGCTTCCCCAGTTGGAAACTTCAAGACAGAGGAATTTTCATGCCCCAGTCTCAAATTTTCGCATGGGATGAGAGCAGTGGCAGCTGGTGGGCTTCAGGGCTGGGTGTTCACAGCCCTAAGGCCCAGGGGGGTAGGCCCGCCGAGGTTGCAGGGGGGCGGGGCTGCTGAGGTCGCTGGGCGGAGCCGCAGAAGTCGCTGGGCAGAGCCACAGAAGTCGCTGGGCGGAGCCACAGAAGTCGCTGGGTGGAGCCACAGAAGTTGCTGGGCGGAGCCATGGGTCAGAAAGTCTCAGAATCAGATAGGTGGGACCACAGCCAATTTGATGTGTTCCCTCGCTGAGTGTTAAATTGCACTGAAGCTGGATTAAACCTGAGGCATGACTCCAGCCAATGTGAAAAGAAAATTACTGGTCACACTTGGCTAACGTCTTCTCTGACTCTGAAAGTGGACTAAAGCTGGATTTATCCAACCGCAGCCAGGCTTGCTCTCAAAGTGGTCTGAAGCTGGATTAAACCTCAGGTGTGACTGCATCCAATAAGAAAAGAAAAGCACTCTAATCCAGGAACAGACCTCTCCCAGGCTTACAAGGGAATTGCCACAAATAATTTCTCTCTGAAACTCAGTATGCAATCAGAGACAATTAAAGAGGCATGCTTTGGGCAAATTTGGGTCTTACCTTAGCTTGGAAAGTCATCTCTTCAACATTTGGGATTTCATGGCTCAGAAGGCACTTCTTTCTTTAATCAAGTTGGCCAGGAAAGTACATCAGAGGCAGAGATTTCCTGTCTGCTGGCTAATCAATGAGTAGCACCCATAGTCAGGGTTGGTGTTGCCTGACCTGAATGCGAATATAGGTGGCAGCGTGGCAAAATAAGGTAGATTTTCAACTGCATATATGGATAACTGTTGGAAGGCATTTTTTTCAGTCTGGAGATGGGGCATTTTTTATTCAAGGAAGGACTAAGCTTGCACAGGAATGTAGTATTCAATATTACAACAGTGCTAACACAAATTCCTCCTAACCCAAAATGTGTAACCACAAGTACAACCAATGATAAAAAGGGTAAGCTTTTTAGCATTCTTCTGGGTTAACACTTAAGATTCAAAGCAATGGCTGCAGAAGAGATGCCTTGGATTTCTTAGAGAGATGATTAAAACATGGCTCAGGTTAATAAGGAACAAGCAGAAAAAATGCAGAGACTCTGGGGGCCAATTTACATTACGGTTCTTTAAAGGAGTGGAAATTGCAGGCATTCCTATACACTTTGTTTTTCAATCCACAGATAGTGTTTGCAGGGCATAGTATGACCCTCTGAATTTTCCTTCTGGAGCTCCGCACGCTATCCCACCGTTAGCAAGTAAGTTCAAGATGCTCACCAAAACCTTTCCTTCATAATAAGGCAGCAGGGGAACCACCAAAAACCATTTAACAGTGGTCAAGAGAAGTCTGGGGCTTCGTTCAGACAGATCACTCAAAAGCCAACGTCCCAAAATGCAGGCCTCTGTGAATGGCATGTGAAACACAGCAAAACTATGCATGAGTCAGTGTAGATAATTATATGCAAATACTTCCACCAAGATGTGATAAAAAAGTGGATAGCCTGCAAAATCTGCACTGAGTAGGAATAAGTACTGAGATGACTAGAGTAGGGATGTGCACAGATATTCAATACACTCATTCATACGAATTCAAACATTCGTACACAAATCAAAGGTTATGACGTTCGTACATTAACATTCATACGCGTATGAATGTTTCAGACATTCATACATTCGTTAAACTGGGGACACGTATCGATACATACACATTCGTATAGGATCTATATGCAGGATCCATATGTAGGATCCGTATGCATTTGTATTCAATATTCATACAAATGTGTACAAATGCATTCATACCGAATAAAATCCTACCACATTCAGAGGGGATCTATTCAGATGAATACAAATTTTCTAACATTTGATTCGCTGTGAATCAAATGCCAAAAAAAACCATTCATGCACATCCCTAGACTACAGGAGTGAAAACACAAAGTGTGTGAACAGACACACTCTTCTTATATTAGGGCCACGTTTGCTAGGTCAGTCTGTCTTGCTCTTCCAATGCCCCCCTACCCCAGTATTTCTCATAGCCTGGAAACAGGGTTGCAGCTTGTCATCATTTCAGGCCACACAAGTACAAACCTACTGGGCTTCATCTGCCCCCTCCAGTCTCTGAAAAAAAAAAGGCAAATACTTATCTTGCTCTAGGGCTGAGTTTCCTAGGCATTTACTCTACCACATTTACCCTTCAAAAGATATACGAATGGCTGTTTCAAAGTCTAGTAAAACATGTGAAAAGAGTGTTTTGCACACCTCAGGAATGGACGTGAACATTTCAACTAAACAAAGCTAAAGTAGAAAAGTACTGAAGGACAAGAACATAACGTGCTTCTTTGCCCTGGCCTTTGGCTAAACAAGGAATGACTTTTCCTCCCCATATTCAGGCGCTGTTATAGTTTAATCTGTTCACTTAATATGTTCAGGGTTTTTAAATGTTGTAAACCACCATGAGACCTTTGGGTATAGGGTGGAAGGAAGGAAGGAAGGAAGGAAGGAAGGAAGGAGGGAGGGAGGGAGGGAGGGAGGGAAGGAAGGAAGGAAGGAAGGAAGGAAGGAAGGAAGGAAGGATAATACAAAATGGACAATAGAAAACTGGTATAAATATATATTGGAACAATATAGATTTGAAAATATAAGCGAATTAAGATCTAAAAGCCACGGTGGAGGATAGCTGGAAATACTTATTATATTACTTATCGGAACCCCAAGCACCAGAATTCTTGAGAGAAGAAACAATAAGACTATTTCTTTGGACCAACTAAAGAAGAAAAAGAGAAGACAAATCTAAATGAGGTTGTCTTTTGGTGGGGGGATGCATGTTAGTGACAGTTTTGTGTGTATTTTATTGTTATTTTTGTATTGATAATAATAATAATAAAAATTTAAAAGAACGGATGGACGGACAGCACCAGCCACGCCTCCAAATCTGATCCAAATCCGACTGCCTCAGATCCAAATCCAACTGAAACTGATCCAAATGCAATCTGGAGGCAACTGGGCAGCCATTTTGAACGTAAGGAAGCTTCAGATGAAGGCACAAAAGTTTTGCTTCTCGTTCAGTTAAATGAAGACACACTCTCCCTTCTCACTCGCAGACAGTGTTAATATATGCCTTTTAAATATACTTTTAATATATTTACATATATATTTAAAATATGCCGTTTTAATATATTTGACCTTCAGGTGTAGGGCAGGATACAAATGTAAATAATAAATAAATAAAATTCAAAAGTCAGTGTTCAAATATAGCCAACATACTATTTGAATGCAAAGTTTCAAACATTCACAATCCCTACAAATTGCGAAGGTGACAAACATTTTTTGCCTATCCCTACTTTTTCTTTCTCATTGTTGGATTTTAACAGTTGTTACCTGCCCTGAGACCTTCGGATATAGGGCGGGATAGAAATATAAATAATAAATAAACAAACAGTCAAACTGCTGAATGCACTGTAAGGCAGTCAAGCCACTCCATGTTTCCAAAGGTTGCAGAAATGGTCAGCTTCCCTTTAGGCACAAATCCAGAAAGTAATAAAGCTTCACATCCTATCTCAGCACCCAAGGCCCAACATATCCAAGCCAAGTTTGAGTCGAGATGATGTACTGAATATTATCTGCCAGCCAGAGTTCTAATGTCTGCCAAACTACCCTGAACGAGGCCTTTCTCCAAAGACATTTATAAGAATATGCTTCCACCTGCTAAGTGCCAGCCTCAGCAGATAATGAAGAAAAACAACATTTTACATCCAATTATTGCCCCCCTCAGCCTAACCCTTAATGGTTTTTGTGTTGGCTAGACCAGATCTTTACAAAGACATAAGCTATCCTAAAACATACAAACATGCACATCTGTCAGAAGAAACGTTCTGAGGGGCTCTGAGGAACAGCTTCAAGTGCCTTCACATATCAAACTGTCTTGACGCACAAAGGGGGTAACATACTACTTACAACACTTGTTGTTCAAGTTGCCAAAGCTTTCTCTTGCATTTATTTCTGCCATTTATATCAAAAGAGCTGGAGATGGTCCATACCACTTGCCTCCCTCTCAAAAGATCCCCACAAAGGAGATCTGTGACTAGCCCAAGGTCACCAAGCTGGCTTCATGGAGGAGTGCAGAATCAAACCCAGTATTCCCAGATAGGAGTCTGGCTCCCTAACCACTAGACCAAGCTGACTCCAACGTCTGGGCCTTGAACGTCTGGGCTCCGACTCTGTGAGGTAGACTAGACCGAGAGACGGCGAGCAATTTCGCACCTTCACTTCCTGGGGCAAACCTCCCCAGGAAGTGAAGATGGGGATGCTTCCAGTGTCTGCACTTAGGGATGTCAGATCTATCCCTAACCTCGCCAGGACAGTGAAACTAAAAGAACCACTTGGTATTGAAAGGGAAGATGTTCTAGGAACTCAGGACATAAGAGGAGCCCTGCTGGATCAGGCTACACTCCATCTAGTCCAGCACCTTGCCTCACACAGTGGCCCACCAATGCTTCTGAGCATCTCTAACCAAGGATGAAGGGAAAACCTTCACTTGCTTTCAACTCCCTACAAATGTCTCTCCAATCTGTAGGTGGTACTTGGGCATCCATTCTAGTAGCCACTGATACACTCACCCCCCAAATTTGTCCAATCTTTTCTTAAGGCTATCTAAGGTGGGTGCTGTCACCACTACCTGCAGTAGTAAATTCCACAGACTGACAACCTTCTGGGTAAAAAAACCCTTCCCTTCGTCAGTCCTAACTCTCTTGCCCAACACCTTCATGTAATGCCCCCTGAAGTATTATTTTATATACTTCAGGCAGATCACCTTTTAAATGCTGCCTTTCAAGGCCCGGGCATTGGAACCAGTTTGGTCTAGTGATTAGGGAGCCAGACTCCTATCTGGGAATACCGGGTTTGATTTTGACTCCCCCATGAAGCCAGCTGGGTGACCTTGGGCTAGTCACAGCTCTCTTCTGAACTCTCACAGCCCCAACCACCTCACAGAGTGTTCTGTTGTGGGGAGGGGAGAAGAATAGAAAGCAAAACTGCTCTGAGGTCCCCTGAAATGGGTGAGAAAAGTGTGGTAGAAAAGCCAACTCTTCTCCTTCCTCTTCCTCCTTCTCCACACTTTTTCAGTTCCATAATATCACTCCTGAGATGTAGAGACCAGAACTGTATATAATTTAAATAAAGAGGTTGTGTGTGAAAGAATAAGAACAAATGCACCTCTTTCATGATATTCTATTGTTCCCAAGAAACTAAGCACTGGGACATACAGATTAAGAGAGTATTAAGTAAAAATGTCGAAGGAAATTTGAATGAAGTTTTTCTTTGAAAAGAACAGGAAAATAATACAGCTCCATTCCCAAGGTCTGTAACTTAATCTGATTAGAAACATAATAATGGGAAGTTCTCATTACAGTAAAGTATAACATAACGGATTTATAAGAATGTCTAAATGGCAGTCAGCCATTTCTAGCAAACTTGTGAATTACTTACTAGCGGCCACATGATGCAGATTTTAAACGCTTCAAGTCACCTATATGTTACTGAAACTCTTGGAACCTCCAGAATTAAAGGCAGATTAGGACGATGAAAGCTGCATGCCACAAATATTCCAATTATATATTTTTTGCATTAAAAACAAGTGAACTGAAGCGGGGTTTTAGGACTCAATGGAAGGAATAACAACTCACATATTACTCTCTCATCAGCCCCTTAGTCCTCTTCTCTGGCCACACCCAAATAATGAAAACAGATTAACACTCTATAACGGGTTGAGATCTGTAAAAAATCAGGACTCAGGAGAGTACAACTGAAGGAAAGTCCACACATAAAACGGATTGGACTAAAAAGGTGTGAACGGTGGGGTCCGAAGATGGACTGGAGGAGGATTAATGTAGAGGTGTGGCCACAGCCTAAGTGCCAACAAGGCCTATAAGAACCATTAAGGGCTGAATCCTTCCAATAGCAATTGCCGTTTTTGTGTAGCTCATTTTCATATCAAAAGACCTGACAATTAGCCCATCACCTGGGCAAAGCAAACACGGCAATAAGACAAGACAAAGCAATACTGTGTTTCCTACCCTTGAATTATGAAGGGTGATTCTTTTCCATCCTTGGACAAAGTCGATGTTTTAATTGTTGCCTCCCAAATCCATCTTGTTATTCATTATTATCAATTCTTATTTTCTCCTGATACGCTACCAAGTGTTATACCCAACCTTACCACCACTTTTTGCACTTAAAAAAAAATTAAGTGGAAGAACATTACCCAGTTATTACAACCATCTCTACAGGGCAAATGTATTGCAAGATCAATATCTTAGCCTTCTATTAAATAGCTGCACAGCAGGTTGCAAATCTTCCTTGCATTATAATTCAAATCCTAAAATGTCTCACAGACTTTATGGTCCAAATAAATAATTGCTGCAAATGTTTTCTAAGAAGAGTTCCCCTCCCTGCGCCCTGTCAGTGCCAGCATTTCAGAAATATCCATCTCATCTTTCAATTCATTCCCTGCTTCAACAATAATTAGAACCTCTAACCCTTTCTGCTCTTGTCCTTAATCTGGATTAAGAGACCACTTATTCAGGATCTGGGCCTGATAAATCTACACAGTAATCTAGGTGTACACCCACCCACCCCATGGTCTACTTCATCTGCTTTAGATGGAGTGTGGTTCTGATCAGGAAGACCTTGGGCAATTTCGCACTTCCCTTCCCATCTTCTGGATGGAAAGGAGTGCGACCACCCAACGTTGACTAGCACTTGCAACACTTCCAGCCTAAGCCCCACGCGGTCACTCACTTGTGACCAATCCTGGGGCCGGTCCTCTATAGGGTGCTGCCATCTTGAATGTGGTGCCCTCTGCGACTCTGCATGCGTTAGCGCCATCACCATGATGACTGACCTCCTTGTCCAGCAGAAGAATGAATGCTCTGCAGCTGGACACATCAGGTAAGCTTTGGGGGGAAATCTGGGAAGGTTGTGGAACATGATTTCGTGCTCCACACCTAATCAACAATTAGGCAACTTCTGGGAAGGCAAGGGGCGCCTGGAGGCTGTAGCATCCTCCTCTAGGTGCACGGGCTCTTCCCAAGATGTTGCCTAATTGTTGACTATGGGCCAAAGTGTGAATTGGTCCCATGTTTGGGTATCACTGCTCGACCCATTTAATTGGGCCAATCAGTGGACCAACTGACCTGATCCAGAACATGGGAGGCTTGCCATCCATGTTTGGGACTACTGAGGATTTGAGGTGCCATTAGGACCACTACCAATGCAGTGGTGTGTCACATCATGTCATAACACAGCAAAATGCATCCCTAGAGGCCTCAAAGCAAGGAACCTTTGTTCTTACCTTTTGGAGGCATGGAGTGCAGCCACAGAACTTGTGTGAGCTTCAAGGCTGTAGCATGGGATAGTATGGATCTGGGTCAGGCCTTCTGGTTCTGATAAAGGGCAAATAAGTGCAGAAACAACCTTAGACCTCCAGGAGGCCAAGCAGATAGACAGCACCTGAGGGTTCTTATCACAGAACAAGTTCTATTACCACCAAATGATATAATTCTTAACAATTGTTTCAGGACCTTTCTACATGTGTGCTGTACTGCAACGTGGTCTTGGAGCATGTGACGGTTTCTGGGTACATGCTGCAAACTGTTTTGCTTTCTGGCCTTGCAGGCTTCTAGCAAGCTGCAATAGCCAGCCTTGTTGCAAACAGCTTGTTGCAAGACCTGGGCAGAGGCTGCAAAAAGGGCGGGAAATCCTGTGCGGGCCCTGCTGCAATGATTGACTGCAGCTGGTAGTTGGAGGGAAAAGCTGTCCGGGGATCTGAGTGCTGGAGTGCTGGAGCAGGAGTTCCCACCAATCAGGGGTGAGGGACAGGAGCCTCTACAAGGAGTTTCCAGCAGCATTTTATTGCAGCAATTTTCCCCAGGAGGTGTCAGCTAATCAGGGCCACAGGGAAAAAGGTATAAATGAACACAGATTATAGCAGACTATGTCTTCGTGCTGGGACAAGAGCTGAAGGGAACAGAAGAGAGCTGAATCCTGAAGAAGCCAGACCAGTAGTTGACCAGGGGTCTTTTGACTGGAAGATCTTGGAGGAAGACTTCACAAGCAACTGACCAGAGGGTGATCGGTCAAGCAAGGACAGACTGGGCCTTGTGATCATCCAGAGCTGCGTTCTAGGACACTGGCTAGGCTTGTGCTGTGGCAGAGCAAGCCACAGGGGGAGGAATGTGGAGAGGTTTGTCTTTTAAAAAGGAACTATTTTCCTTTAAGAAGGGGAGCTGATAGGCTGGGAAGCTGGGAAGCTTAAGAGACTCATAGACTTAAACCAACAAATACCTGAACCTTATTTTCTTTCTAGTATTGCTTGTGTATAATAATAAACTTGTTTTAGTTTACTGTTGAAATGCTTGCTACCAGTGTTTTGTGTCCACACTGTAGTATTCACTTGGCCATTGCACGAACTCAGCATCCTAACAGAGCCAAACTACTCCTAGAGAGGGCAGGCATTTACTGGAATGCTGGGGATCGTGACAGAGCAGCTCCTGGCTCCCTAGACATTACTCAGGTATATGCATTCTTGTGCTACAAAATATACTCATATACTAAGAACACAAATTCTACAAGAAAAAAATACATGGTAACAAAACCCCTAAATTTTATAGGTTTTGTAACACTTTAGTTATGCAAAAACTGTGCTGTACAGTGTATTAATGACTAAAACAGCAGCCAGACATTGGAAAGGTCATACTGGACCTCCCCCTGCCCTGAACTGACCAGGAGATTGGAAAATCAGGCAAAAGATACCTTACTTTGCACTGTGTCCAGGGACAAAGGCACACAAGTAAAGGCACACTAGGGTTACCATATGAAAAAGAGGCCAGGGTTCCTGTTCCCTTAAAAGTTGCTTCAAAGAAGGAATTTCAGCAGGTGTTTCCTACATGACAATCTACAATTATTGAAATCCCCTTTTCTGTGGCAGCTATTAAAGAAGCAGGAACCATGGCTTCTTTTTCATATGGTAATCCTAAAACACACCTTGTTTTCGGAAGAAAGGAGCATTTGTAGGGAGGGGGACAGGGAGACCAGATGGAAACTGAATGCTTATGTATGCCCCACACTCACCCTGCACCACCAGTCTTTTAAAACATGTCTCGACTTGAGCTAAAAAAGAAGTCTTCACCAGTCCCCAGAGACACATATACATGAAGGAACAAATCCATTTGTGTGTGTGTGTGTAGATGCACACTTTCCACATCGTTAAAAGGCAGTATTTAGTACTAATTAATGACATGTTCCCACACAAGTGAATCACATATCATTAAACCCAAACAACCAGAATTGCAAATAGACTCTCACCCATTCACAGGCCTTTAGGCCTATAGGCTCCATTCAGAATCCCATAATAATTCCATCTTCCTCTGACGCAGCAGCTCAGGCCGTCCTTCTTTCTGGGTAAACCAATCAACCCCTTAGGTAGACTTCAGAGGCCAAAGTTAACAATAGCTCACAACTGCCGAATTAATTCAATTAATTCTCTTTCCTCCGTTTTGTCACTGAAAGAGAACTCTGCCTAAATTTGAATGTATCTAGAGGAAACAAAAACCCACAAGAGGCATATCCTGAAAGACTGAATCTAAAGATTTTTGGAACATCAATATTTCATAAAATAAAACCTTAAACCATGAGTAGAAATCATGATGAAACTATCGCTAGTGAAGAAGTTCTCCACTTAGCCATCTTAGAAGGTTGACCTGAGTGTTATCTGCATCCCAGTTTAAATCTTGTTAATTATCTGGACAAAGGTAATATGTAAACGTCAGAAAAATAATATAATATAAATGTGAAATAAAAACTGCACAAGCTAAAATTTGCATACGGACTTTGAATTAAGGTTACTTATTCTGGATTGCCAGTTGGTCCTAACCCATAATCCATCACCGAGAGCCACTGACGCTAATTTATAAATCTTAACCATGGTCTGACACAAAGTCTCAGCTGAGCCATAATTTTGCATGAGTTTGCAAAGGCAAAAATCTGTTTTGTCGTTCGGATGAAGCTGAGCTGTCCCTTAAAAGTACATACTATTAAATGTATGACAGGAAGATCAGATGTTTCGACTCATGTGAAAAAGAGCAAGAGCAGAATTGTTCCTCAGAACCAGATACTGCACACACCTGCCGCTACTACTTGCAGTAGGAGCTCCCCAGATGATGTGAGGCTGCAACCACACCTCAGTGACATAGGGCTTATTAAAACAATGGTGCTCCTTCCTCACTCCACCACAGGGCATGTTCTGGCCAAACACCCCATGCCTCCCCACTCTCTATCTTTGCAGTTGATAGCTTTGTTTGGAATACTGAAGGCCCTCTATCACAACAGCATAAGCCCTGGAAGTACATAAGAACATAAAGGAAGTCCTGCTGGATCAGGCCACAGCCCATCTAGTAGGGCATCCTGTCGCACAAGGTGACCCACCAAATGCTCACGGGAATCTCAAGCAGAGACAAGGGTAAACCTTCTCCTGCTCTGGAATCCCAGCAAATGGCCTTAGAACAGCGGTTCTCAACCTTCCTAATGCTGCAACCCCTTAATGGAGTTTCTCATGTTGTCGAGACCCCCAACTACAGGGGCGGAGCAGCTGGGAGATGGGAGGGAAGGGTGGCGGGAGACTCATCACGACCCCTCTGAAAGGGTAATTCGACTCCCAAAGGGGTCCCGACCCGCAGGTTGAGAACCACTGCCTTAGAAGAAGGCCTTTGCCAACACTTCACCTGCATAAAGCAGGCTTGTAGGTACCTTTGTTGATGCCATGTGGTACCCGCTCTGAGGAAGGATACCAAGGAGGGTGTTCCAAGTTTCCCCACCATCATTCTCAGGATGCTCTATGGTGAAAGGCACCACTGGCACTTGATCACCTCATGTATTCAGCTGGAAGTCTCATGCAGATGCAGGCAGCGTCCACCATGATGCAAACTTAGTAATCCTATGGGTCTGTAATAGGCATGTGATCTCTTAAGAAAGAAAACACAAACCTGATTCAATAGCTAACTGGCAGCAGTGCAACTATTCATGCACCTAAATATCACAGAAAACATAAAATTGACAAAACACCACATTATCCAAAACTCTGAGATGGGGCAGTCCTTTGTAGTGGTACCCTAGATGTGAAATTCTCCTTCATCAAAGGGAGTGGCAGTCTACATATTAGAACCCTCCAGAAAACAAAAGCATGACTGGAAGCCACAGTTTGATCTCTCTGAACTGCACCCTTGGCTGCATCTACATGTGACTTCTAGCTGAAGAGAGAACGAGGAAAGCAAATGGAAAGCTGATTTGGGATGTAGAGCAATGTCTGACTATAGTGTTACCACTCTCCCAACTGGAAAACAAAACAAAACCAAGGCCACATACTTCTAGGTGCATTTCTGGATCATGGCCAGCATCTAGGGCAAGAGAATCCAGCTTCTGAAGGTTGATTCCACCTGGAGAAAGGTTCCTGGAGACCTGGAGGACCACCCTGAAAGGTGCAGACCAACTCGCCCCAGTGCCAGCAACCACAGGTGTTACCTCCATCCAGCCCTGAAGGAACAGAACAAGCTTTTGCCTGTTGAGCACAAATTTGGTTTAGAGAGGTCGACTAGAGATCGACTAGAAAGCCTGCAACATCATTTCAATCCAACACCTAGAGTTAGGCCAGGGAAAGAACCCATTCCTCAAGCAAATGTGACTCGGGATCCTTGTCTAATTATCCGCTCCGTATACTTCACATTCATTTTACACCATATAGAGGAAATCAATGCTCTTGCTCTTTATTTTTAGGTGTGTTTTTCCCCCTCCCCCTCTCCCTCTCCCCCACCTCCCTGTTGCCTCCTTCAACTCTCCGCCACAAACTCTATTAAGATGATGTCAAGGAGCACCAAAGCTATTTGCAGATCAATCCAGCCTACAAGGAAAACCTACTCCAACTTTAAAGCAAACAGAAACCCAGGCTGGCTTAGAATATTCACGCCTAAGTGTATATCACAACACAGCAGCTTCTTGGATGCATCAAATAAAATTCCAAAACTTGGCAGGCACAATAAATAGCAGTGCCACCAAAGCAGCATTTAAATAAAGGGAGGGGGGGCTAGAGGAAAATTAAACACATTACTACAGTGCATACAGGTCAAAGACTAATACACCCAGGGAGGAGGCAGATTCATTTGAATTCAGGTCACTTCTAGGTGAGGGTCTAGGCAGACAAACCCCTCACCAAGAATTAGTGAATTATCCAGCAGTTTCTCTTGTGCAATCTCCCCGTTACTCCACTGCAAAATTCTGAAATCATTTTGCAGCCCTGCAAAATTTTTAACTCTTGACCCCTCTGAGTCCAGTACAAATCTCTGTTAATTCACCTACTACAAAAGTCTTGAATTATTCAGCTAATGTCCTCCAAGAAAAAAGGCTATTTAAGATACGGCTATTTTCCGCTCCGAAGAATGCAGGGGCCAGAGTATATGCACTTTACATTCCAAGCCAGACGCCTCACATAAAAGAGTCTATGATCAATGTTCTTTGAGTCTTAATCTTGTTTGGAAGAAGATGGGGGGGGGGGAAAAACCCTAATAGATGAGGAAAGCGCAGAGCAAGTCCCTCAACGTAAACATTTCAGAGCAAACGCAAATATTTTGGGATGACGGCCTCTGGTGTTGCAAATCACAATCTCTCTCTGTCTCCGCAAAGCAAGAGTGTAGGTCAGACGCTTTGGTCTTACAAAAGGGCGCGTTTAGCTGTGTTTCGAAATGGTAATGAGCACCATTCTGAATACGCCTAGGGAAATACGGAAGAGCCAGGATCTCTGTTTGCATACACAGACACACACAGACGGGAAGAGGCAGAAGAGAATACAGATGGAGAAAAGAGGAGAGGAGAAATATAATATTGTCAGTTACTCATAAAATCAGGATATTTGCCGGTATTTCCAGCTAAAGCCCTGAATATATTTAGGTCCACTAAGACCTGATGGGGATAGAAAGAGAAGGGGGGGGGGAATACACTGTAGGTGATAGATAATCAGTTCCCATACCCAGACTACCACTCTGAATTACCACAAAGCATCCCTATAACCCTTTTTTGAGGAAGGGCAGGATGTACCAAGGAAAGGTAATAGGATGAAATGACAGATGGAACATTGCATATGAAAAGCAGAAGAAACTAGAGTCTGTGACGGTTTCTGGGTACAGGCTGCAAACTGGTTTGCTTTCTGGCTTTGCAGGCTTCTAACTAGCTGCAATAGCCAGCCTTGTTGCAAAGTTTGTTGCAAACCCTGGGATTTGGGCTGCAAAAAGAGCGGGAAATCCTGTGCGGGCCCTGTTGCAGTGATTGGCTGGAGTAAGGTTTTGGAGGGAAAAGCTGTCCGGGGATCTGAGTGCTGGAGGGGCTAGAGAAGGAGTTCCCACCAATCAGGCTGGAGGGACAGCAACCTCTGTTAGGTGTCTCCAGCAGCATTTTATTGCGGCTAGAGCCAATCAGGATCAGGGGTGTGTGTATAAATGAACACAGAGTACAGCAGAGAATGTCTTCATGCTGGGACAAGAGCTGAAAGGAGAAGAAGAGCTGAACCTGAAGGAGCCAGACCAGTAGTTGACCAGGGGTCTTCGTGCTGGGACTGAGGCTGAAGGGAACAGAGGAGCTGATCCTGAGGGAGCTGGAACCAGTAGCTGACCAGTGGTCTTTTGGGCTGAGTGATTTCTGAAGGAGGCAATCGGGTGGATTGTAGCTCTGAGGGAGACTTCACTAGCAACTGACCAGGCTGGATGATCGGACAAGCAAGGACGGACTGGGCCTTGTGATCATCTAGGGCCACGTTCTGGTACACTGGCTTGGCTTGAGCTGTGGCAGAAGCAAGTCAGAGGGGGAGGAACGTGTGGAGGCTTGTCTTTTAAAAGGGGAACTATTTTCCTGTGGAGAAAGGGGTAGCTCCTAGCCTTAAGAGACTTGCAGATTTAAACTAACAACTACCTGAACCTTATTATCTTTCTAGTATTGCTTGTGTATATAATAATAAACTTTTTTTAGTTTACTGTTGAAACGCTTGCTACCAGTGTTTTGTGTCCACACTGTAGTATTCACTTGGCCGTTGCACGAACCCAGCATCCAAACAAGGCCAAGCTACTCCCAGAGAGGGCAGGCACTAACTGGAACGCTGGGCATCGTGGCAGAGTCCTTCTTCTGAGCCAGTTTGGTCTAGTGGTTAAGGAGGCGGACTCTTATCTGGGAATACTGGATTTGATTGTGCTTTCCCCCATGAAAACCAGCTGGGTGACCTTGGGCTAGTCACAGCTCTCTTCTGAGCTCTCACAGCCCCACCTACCTCACAGGGTGTTCTGTTGTGGGGAGAAGAATAGGTAAGGAGGAGGCTAAGAAGGTCCCTCACAGTTTTAAAAAGTGGCTCAAAAGCAGTTTAGAGGTGGTAGCATTCACATGCTAAATGCCTCTAACCTAGACTGAAAGTCAGTAAACGCACTCTAAAGTGAGTTTTCTAACTTGTTAATTTGGATTAAAGGTGGGATGGGAAAACTAGCATTCACATGCTACCACCTCTAAGCCACTTTTGAGCTGACTTTTCAAAAACGTGTGTGGATGCAATCTTTACTGTCGCCTTTCTACATTAGGGATGTGCATGAGCCCAGAAAAAAAAAAAAGTTCAATCGCAAGGTAGTTCAGGTCAGATCAGAGCCAACCTCATCTGTCAGCTACTCAAGCTGGGGAAGACATCTTGCTCCCAACAAATGCCTGATTACTGCAACACCTTAAGGAGGGGAATAACATCTGATCTGACGCTGTACCACTGCTCCCTAAGCTGTTCAAAGGTACTGAGCTTTTTCCCTTCCCAAGAAAGGGGAGGAGAAAAATTCACAGCTGCAGATGGGAGGAGAATGGAAAGATACTTCAATTACAAGGGAACATCACTGCTGAACAAGTGATAGTAGATGTATACCTTAGATGAAGTATTCCAATTAGTGGGGAGCCCCTCCCTCAACCGCCCCCCACCTCACCAGTCCACCTGGAACCAGAATAACTAATGAAGCATTCCATTCAGGAGGAAAATGTGTGTGGACAGAAACACAAAATGTGCTGACGCGTGTGTTCCTCTGTGTTTATGCAATTTGTTTGTTTTTAAAGGAAATGCACAGAGAACAGACCTGGTGACAACCACAGGCAAAACTGTCAAGGAAAAGAAACTAATCCAGCAGCCGGTAAGTAGAACTTGGACCGCGGCCACCATCTGCAACGTGAGACATGTTGACATCATTCACTGAGGGCAAAAAAAAAGCCATAAGGCCAGCACAATAACTAAGAGATGAATGTCTCCCTGTGGCAAAAGAAATTGCATCTGTAGCTTCTGTGTACCTCAGTGTTGTGGTTCTATGAATCCTTACTGCTGTTGCCACAGCATCGCACCACAGAATGTGGGTTTAGCTGTGTCAGCCACAAAAATGTGTTCTTTCTCCCACTCGGAATCCAAATATGTTTATCTTGCCTTCTCGGTCCCCAGTCCTGCAAAATGAGCACTTCTTCTTTCACCATTTCCAAAGTTCATGTTTAGCAACAACATTTGGAAGGCCTCATGCCTCAAGAGAACTCCCAGGCCTGATGAAAAGGCTCCCTTTTTCTGGGGGAGATGGAAGTTGCTAGGGCTTACAGCTATAAAGATATAAGCAGCATTCACACATACTAAGAGACAGCTAAAGGCTGGTAGCTTGGGGCAGCCAACACTCCTATCTCAGGTCTAATCTATGTGAAAGGGCAGAGAATATACTTTAAAATTGCATTTTTTGACATGTAATGTGGATTAGGGCTGTTACAGAACCAAGAAGAAGAAGGAGGAGGAGGAGAAGAAGAAGGAGAAAGAGGACAAGAAGGAGTAGTAGTAGTAGTAGTAGTAGTAGTAGTTGACTTTTCTACCCCGCTGGGCAGAATCAAACCCAGTATTCCCAGATAAGAGTCCGGCTCCTTAACCACTAGACCAAACTGGCTCACTAGATAGATGGCAAGTAAGAAATATGGTTTTGAACCCGTTAGGTTTTAAAAAACAGTTCGGAACTTTTTCCATCTTTATTGATTTTATAAATACACTACAAAACTTATATTCCAATATAATATGCTATATTTTCTGTAACCCTCCCATCCCCAATCAGCGAGTCTTCAGAAACTCTTGAAGATCCATGGTGTTCCATCTTAGAAGACTGCATTTAAAGTACCCTGGACCTTTGGGTTCCACAATTTCTGTTTCAAACATGTCTGGACTAAGGATATGCACGAATATACATAACATTCAAAATTTGTACAGATTTGGCCAAATTCGGACATTTGTATTTGAACTGAATGTTGGCACATTCAAATTCGAATTGAATGTTTCAATTCATTGACATGAAGCTTCGTATGGGATCCATATGGGATTTTTATGGGATATGTATAGGATTTGTATGGAATTGAACATCCATATCGAATTTGAATCCCACTACATTCAAAGGGGATTATTCAAACAAATACTAACTTTCTTGCATTCAATTCAATACGAATCAAATACAAAAAAATAAAACATTCATGCACATCCCTAGTCTGGACTCTTCTCCAGACTGGACTCAAGAACTGTTTATAATATGCCCCATATATTTTAATCTTTTCTCCCTGAGGAAATCAAATAGCATTCGGTATCCAACACAGTAATTGCTGTTCCTTCCATTTTTTCTCCTCAGGGGTTTTCCAGTTCTTAACTATTACAGCCTTTGCTACCATTAAACAGATGTTTCACTATATATTGATTTTCATTTATTATACTTTGGGTGTCATATCTGTGCAATAAACATATTTCTTTGATTCCCCAGCAAAAGTAATATTTCTTTTCTAATTCTCCCCCCGCCCCGCCCAAAGTTTTCATACTTCCTTACATTCCCACCATAGGTGGAAGCAAATCAGGACTTCATTAGTCACTCTATGGTAACTTCACATCCATGGCAGTGGGCTGCTTCAGGAAGCTGCCAAAAGCCCACAGGGAAAGCCATTGTAGATCCCTCTGAGGAAGACCCTGAAGGAACATAAGGTATCCTCTTGTGTGTCCTCCATCACAGTACTAAAAAAGCACTCTGACAGCACCATCACTCACCAGGGATGCCTGATGCCATTTGGATATACAGCAGCAGAGAGGACACCCCAGAAACCCCGCACAACCACTTTGAGGGCCTTTTGTGGCATGAGGAGGCCCCTCACCTTAGGCCAGCAGTTCTCAACCTGCAGGTTGTGACCCCTTTGGGGGTCAAACTACCCTTGCAAAGGGGTCGTGACAAGTCTCCCACCTTCCCACCCCATCCTCATCTGAGCTGCCCCACCCCCATAGTTGGGGGTCTCCACAACATGAGGAACTGCATTAAGCGGACGCGGCATTAGGAAGATTGAGAACCACTGCCTTAGGCAAAGATGAGGTGTGGGCTGTTTAGCCATCAATGCACAAAGCATCACCATCTCAATGCACCTTATGCCACTGGGGTGTGGAGAAAGCCAATATTCATAGTAATGGTCCAAAATACTGCTGAGACAAAATCTCCTAATATGTGTGTTGGGGGAGAAAGCATAGGGGTCAACACTGCCACCCACTCATTGGCAAGATTGGGAGAATGTCAGAAAGATTTCTGGCAAGAATCCAGGAAGCACAGTTGCCACATGCCCCCCTACTCATCAGGCCTTTACTTTGACATTCCAAGCCACATAATAGCTTTGCAACCATGTTCACAACCAGACTATTTTTTCACTCCCCACCACATATAAACTTTATATAAACAGCGCCTGACATTCCATAGCCTTCTTTTAGCTAAAAGGAAGGAGCAGGTCAAGAACTTGCTAAGCCTGGTCTTCAAGCCCTTCACCTTACTGAAGGCTTTTACTGCAACTCACAAATCCATGCACACAAAATTATAATAACTTAGGGTACAATCAGACACATCTCACAGGTCACCTTCTGGGTGCATTCGAGGCTTAAGGGACAGACAAGAAAATAACCAAATGCGACTCACCAGGTCCCCAAGCTACGGATTGTGCACCTCCTTCACAGATGGAAAATCAGCACTCTTGGGACGACTTACAATTGGGGTCAGGAAGCACTATAGCCAATAGGAATGTGCGTAAATATTCTTATGCATTAGAAATTCAATTGAATGTGCAGAATTTCAACATTTGAACTCGAACAGAATGTCCCGAAATTCAACCGTAAACATTTGAATTGAATTTCAAATTTCGGACCTATTTGTTCAAATTATCCCAACATTCGTATGTGTATGGGTTTGTATATGACGCATACTTGAAGATCCACATCTTTCCCACATCCATACGTATTTGTATGGATCAGCATGAGATGAAAACGGGTTGCATACGGGACAACTACAGGATGCATACAGACATGTACGGATGCGTACGGATGTGCACAGATGTGGGGAAGCTTCGTATGTGCAGATTCAAATCAAAAATTCAAACGAAGAGATTCGAATTTGGTAAAAACGAATCAAATCTTGTTAAATTCGAATTAACAAACTTGGATCGAATAAGATTTTCGGGTATTCGATTCGATTGGAATAGAATGTCAAAAAACCATTCGTGCCCATCCCTCAGAGCCAATCCCAGGCTGCTACAGACACCCAACCAATCAAGCCCCAGAAACCTGGCAGACGAGCACCAATCAGTGAAGAACACTCATCATCAGGGAAGCATCATCAGGGAAGGTAAAACAGAGGGACAATGAGCAGGCAACCAGCAGCACTGGCGAGCCAGAAAAAGCGGCTGCTAACAGCCAGGAGCAGCAATGCCTTACCAGCAGCCAGGCAAAGAATGTCTGTTGCTGCCGGAGAATACCATGGCTTTACCTGGGAAGGGAGCTGAGGTTTTAGCTGCTCATTTGGTAAATTAAGTTTGAATTACTTACTTTTTATGCATCCTCGGATGGGTTGCTCCTTGGTAAAAAGCCGACCAAGAAAAGTCCCGTGTGATCGCAACTTTTGTATCCAGGAATATCACAAAATTACATCATATCCACACTACACCCTCAACGTATTTAAAATAAAACACTATTATATGTTTCTCTTCTTGGCAATGTGGTTTGCAGGTTTCTATGCCATGCAGTTCAAAATTTTGATTTTGATGCCCTTAACACTACAAAAATTAGGTTTATAAATAGATTTCTTTCAGATATAAGGTTCCCTCATAAAGCAAGTGCTTCGCCCTCTTCTCATCCAGTTATGCATTCTGGATTTCATAGCATGACAACAGCTCTCACAGAACGCTCTGAGAGAATTAAACTCTCAGAGGTATCCTTTTATAGACTCAACGACAGCTGCCGTATAGTCAGAAATATGCCACTATATATACATAGGGTTATATATTGTCATTTTTGCCCAGAAGAAAAAGCATCAGTGCCAACAGATACGAATTCCGCTCCACATCATTCCATAGTTTTAATATGTGTGAACACACGTGCCTTATGAGCTCTCTGGGCAGTATTTCTGGCAACTAAATGTTAGCGAGCAAAATCTATCCAGATATTAGTCCTCAACCAGACAGATTTATCTCAAAAAATGTATTCAGCTTTCTAAACCTAGAATCATAGAACTGAAGCAGACAGCAGTGCTCTTCTAACCCAGAAATCGAGCCTCTAATGACAAGGTGAACCCACCTTCTTCCCTTAACTCAGCAGGTTTCAGCTTTTTCTTGACTGTGGACCCATTTACATCAGCATGTAGATGCAGACTACGGTAGACCCCACCCAGGACCTTGTGTATTCTGCACTACCAGGTGGATGGAAGTTCCCTATTCCAAGATATAATTTGGAATAAGGCCCGGTGCATAAAGGGTCCAGATTTCCAGGCAGCCTTTGAAGCAGTCCTCTATAGTTTTAGCAACTTTCCCATCATGATTCACACCAAGGGGCCTTTCTATATTTGACTGGTATCCTAGAACAAGCTGCTCACTAATGTAATTTCCTGGCTGCAGTTTCCCCCTAGCTTTCCTTCCAGCCCCCACCTTGACTCTCAAGCCTCTAGCTAATAAAAGGAGAAAGAATTTTCCTGTTCCATCGGTTTGTAGTACACGCTCAGTGCCACCAGGGTGCTGAGTTCGTTCTACTCCATGCAGTTGCCTTTGGGCATTATGGAATCTGCAAGCACATGGCATTAAGAGGACAACTCTTCTCTTCCTGTATGAGGATCTTCCCTGCCTCTGACCACAGGATGTGACATCGCCAAGAACCTCTGACCTGCTTGCCTGACCCAGCTCCACCAATCACCTCCCTGAATTGTGCCTTTACATCATTTCCTCCACACCCCTATTGACTGCTCTATTTAAGCCCGGGAAAATTAAACTCTTTGTCTTGCTGCCTTCACTCTGCCTCACACCTGATCATTTAACATCTACAGATCCCGTCCACCGTTAAACACATGGTGGACCCCAGACAGCAGGGATTCAGAGACTGACCATCGTAGCAGCCCTCAAGCTGCTAACCCGTATCCGGCAGCGTCACAGCTGCCCCCTCTGTTTTCCAGGGCCCCTGGATTTCTGTTGCGAGAGCCGGACTCGCAACACACTAATATGCTCCTTATGATCATTCCAGTCCAAAACCATTCTACAGGCTTTCTATCCCAGTTTAAACAGTGGGCCTGTTTGAAAACGTCAGCAAGTTTTTATACACACACACACACACACATATTCTAGTGGACAAGATGTCAAGGAGATTATATAGTTAGGCATGTGATAAGGAAAATTCATTAATATTCTTACAACTTCAACAGCTGTGTGGCAGAACAAAGTTCACCATGTTCTTATAATGTTCTCATCAAAATCACACCTGTTGAGGTTCCCTTTTCTACTTAACTACATAGGCTATAAATTTGCACTAGCCGTCCATCTGTGGATGGCAAAGGCCGAAGTTGCCCAAGCGTGTACTAAGCATTTGCATTAGTGACCGCTAGGTCACGCCATCCCTCCCCCCACAAATGAAGACTTACCTGAAGTGCGGATATGTGGCACAGGCACAGCCATCTTGCCTCCTCCTGCTAGCACCACTCTGTGTGCACTGGCATCATCACCAGGACAATGGTGATGTGATGTGCCTGCACACTGGTGTTGGCATTCATGAGATGCACCAACATACTTGTGTGGTGTGTCACATGACCCTCTGTGCACCGGAGAGGTGCAGATGGGCTCACCAGAGGACGCAAGTGGACATGGGAAATAAATGTGTGGAGCACGAAATCATGCTGCAAGGATGGTAGTAATTATACATCAGTCACACCTGGAAGTCTTTTTCACCCCAGCCATAAGATAATAAAGGTAGAGATGTGTTTAAGGGGTTACATTAGATTTTCCAACCTTCATGCATGGTGGCAATTTAGAGATTTTCTTACTAAAAGAGACCACTTAAGACTGCGATGGGCAGGAAGACCTTGAAAAACTGGCCAACACCCCAAAAATCACCTGATGGGGAGACTGCAGAATACTGTGAAGGACCCACAACACGGGATATTGTAATCCACCTTGAGACTGCTGGTATAGGTAGGATACCAACGTTAATGCCCCATGGTCACTCAGTTTGCTTCCTGGGTAAGACAGGTTTTAGATCCAAGTCTCAGTAGCCCACTACTATTTGCTAGAGCAGTGGTTCTCAATCGTCCTAATGCTGCGACCCTTTAATACAGTTCCTCATGTTGTGGTGACCCCCAACCTAACCCTAACCCCCAACCATAAAATTATTTTTGTTGCTACTTCATAAGGACCCCTGTGAAAGAGTAGATCGACCCCCAAAGGGGTCGCGACCCACAGGTTGAGAACCACTGTTGTAGAGCAAGGATCTAAAACAACATCCCTCTCTTCCTCTCACCGTCTGGAGGCAGGCTAAGCCGCCTTTGAGTCTCAAACTGTCCTATCTCTGAATGCAGCCTGAGAAAGTGCTTCATTTTCCTTCCCTTTCGCCTCCTTTCCCCCTGCTCCCCCAACGACAAATCTCCAGTGTATCTGATACCCCTCGAAGCGTTCCTGCTCAGCGAGATCAGTTTCACTACCAATGGTTACAGATTATTTGCATTTGTTCTTTCTGCTCCTTTATTCTGATACCCTGACAAAACAAATAATAATCAAATGCTACCTAGAGGTTTTAGCAAACCCAAGGCAGAATCGTAACATAATTTTGGCAGTCAAGAGAACCTGTGTGGGATGCGAGTAAAACTAAGCGAGGGAGACAACAGAAGCTGTTCACAACTCTTTCTTTATTAAGAGCTGTGTTCTGTTCCATATATTGTATTGATTTTGTTTCAAACTGGCATGATGACCTATTAGGGACCGGAGTGGCCAAGGCCCACGCATCTGGTCCTGTCTGCCTGCTTTTTTTGTAGCCGAAACCAGCGTTTTGACTTCCCTTCCACAGCTTATCTTTCACTACGTTACTAAAAAGGCTGAGAGGATCTAAGGAATTTTATTTATCTTGACATCAGTGGCATGCTTTTAATTTCTAATATTTCATACAGAAAAGCAAATGAAGAAGACATTCCGAAGGCTAGACTGATTTTTCAAAGGGATTTTTGTGTAAACGTTGGCAGCCCTTACAGTTTCCACCATAAAAGCAATTCCCCGCAGAATGTGATCTTCTGAGGAAACGGTGGCTGTCAGCCCAAATAAGTTATAGGGCTCTGGAAAATTTCACCTGTTTCACAATCAATGAATTCCGGCCCTCCAACGTCATTCTGAAAGCATTCATGACATTGGCAGGAGCAAAGGCCTTTCCAGATGGTCATGGGACTTATCACGCACTGAAATCTGGGTGGCTCACGTTAGTCACGCATCCCCTAGATTTTACCACCAAACTGTAGCCGCAATATTGGTGCATAGATAACAAGATTACCTTGCTTTTAAAAAATCCATTTAATGGGATTAAAGGGGAGCGTATATGCATCTATGGTGGGAATGTAATGAAGTACAGATATTTTGGAAGTTAATAAAAAGGAAAATAAATGAAATATTGGGGACAAATATTAGAGTGGATAATGAAATGGTAATATTTAAGTTACCCCATATATTCCAGTATATAAGATGACTGGGCGTATAAGACAACCCCTAACTTTTCCAGTTAAAATATAGAGTTTGGGATATACTCACCATATAAGACGACACCAGGCGTATAAGATGACCCCGACCTTTGAAAAGATTTTCCTGGGTTAAAAAGTAGTCTTATACGCCAGAATATACTGTAATAAGAAATGACAATTTAAACAGTATGCATGAATACATGGTCAAACAAATGATGGGGTAGCACAAGCACCAATAGCCTTAGGGTGGAAAGACCAATGAAAGTGGACTTTAATTGGTTTCATTATCTTGCAGAACAATTAAATTTTAATTATCTACAACAAAGAAGGAATATGTTGTTCGGAGTGTGGACTAACGATGAATAAGTGGCAAAAGTCATTAGTTATTCAAGAGGGAGAAGTGGGAGCAATGAATTGAAAATATATGTAAGGTTAATTATTCCACAGAATAGATCAAGAGCAGTTTAATCTTTCTCTCTAAGGGGGGGTGGGGAATGGGAGAGAAATATTTGTTTTGTTAATTGAATGTGTTGTATTGATTCCCCCCCCCAATTTAAATAAATATAAAAAGTTTTTTAAAAAATCCAGAAAAGGTAGGCTAGGCAACAGTAGAAGCTAATAACAACCAGAACAGAGCATCCTTTTGAATGTCATGGATAACCCCAATCCTAGTCTCCAGGATCCTGGAATGAAGGGATCTTCTCACACTTGCCTTAATGGAGCAGTTCTGGAAGCTCCAGGAGGGGTCTGGCCATGCTCTACACTCCTACTGCCATTCTGGAGCACCAGGAGGCTCCCTCCAGTTACCCTGATCTTCTAAAGCTGTGGACAAGCATCTTCCCTAGGAGCAGCTGGTTAGTTCCCACTTAGAATCATAGAATCATAGAGGTGGAAGGGACCCTTAGGGCCATCAAGTCCAATCCCCCTACTCAATGGAGGATTACCTAAATCATCCCAGACAGATGTAGGTTCAGCCTCTGCCTGAAGACCTTCAGTGAAGAAGAACTCTCCCGTGGCAACCTATTCCACTGAAAGATCAACATCACTATAAGGAAGTTTTTCCTAATATTTAATCTGTATTGACTTCCTTGAAGTTTCATACCATTGTTTCTAGTCCTCCCATCTTGTGCAGGTGGGAATAGGGATGATCCCTCTGCACTGTGACAGCCCTTCAGATACTTGAAGACCACTATCATGTCTCCTCCCAGTCTTCTCTTCTGTAGGCTAAACATTCCTAGATCCTTCAAACTTTCCTTGTAGGACATGGTTTCCAGACCACTAATCATTTTGGTAGCCCCTGCAGTGTGCATAATCTTCCAAATGCAAATGCTGCCAAGAGGCAGCACAGCATGTCTGCAGAGCCACGCACTGTGGGCCAGTCAGCATGGCAACATCCTGGCACATGCCAGATGTTGGTTTGGCCACTGCCATGAAGATCCAGCCAGGCCGGCCCATCTACACTCCAAGTGCTGATCACCTGGTTAGGCACTGCACCAGCACATGAACTATAGATGCCTCCCTCCATGCCTGATCTTAATCTCAGAGGGATAGTACTGGTATTCTCTAAGTGGAAACAGGCCCAAGGTCATCTATCAATCTCTACTTAAGAGAACACTGCTGAAAAACTGGCAATGTTGTATTCTGCCGCAACCCTTTTGTCCTATACTAGAAAAACTATCTCATTTTTTTCTGATACTCAAAAATGGTACAAGCAAGAACTTCAGATGTTTTCTTTAGTAGTCCCAAAGAGCCCTTCTGAGATCTATTTCTAAGATCAGAGTAAAGATCTGGTCCAGATAGTTCAGGTAGACCCATTTAATGAGATCTACTAAAGGACCAGTGAAACTCCAGTGTTCAGTGGCATGCCAGAGTATGCCACCCTGAGGTCCCAAGGCTGGTAACTTTTGTTCCTACCCTTAGAAGTATGAGCCATGAAACTCACACCATCTTCCCAAGGCCATGAGGTGGGCTGGTCTGGATGGTGCTGATCCTGCCCAAGTCTTCCCATGTTTGGAATCAGGAGATCTGGTTGTTCCAACCCCACTGATTCTGAACACAGGAAGATAGAAAATCCTTACCCTAAGGCCCAAAATATACATTAATTTTTGTATGCTTTCAATGTCTTCTTCTCTTCTCCTTTTTCTTCTTAACATCACAGGTATGTGGCCAATTATTAAGACAAACAGAGCAATATAACAAGTTCATGGTATACTTTCCCACAACAGCCATAAAACCTTCAGTGTCATACTAACTGATACTTTTTCTTCAAGACCAAGATAAAAAGTCTCATTGCCAAAGAGACTGTTTACCAGGAAATATGTCAATGCTCTTCATTTCATAAATGATCTGCTGCCATTTGGGGGTTCAAAGTCCTTTGCTTATCCCGATGGAATATTCTGTCAATTCTCCTAGGCTTCCAAATGCACTTTTGTAGAAATCATATATGCAGTACAGGTTTATATTATACATCCTATGGTGCTTAATCATAACAGGAATTTTGGAATTAGGCCAGTGGTTCTCAACCTGTGGGTCGCGAACCCTTTTGGGGTCGATCTACTCTTTCACAGGGGTCATCTAAGACCATCGGAAAACACATAGGAACCAAGACACCCTTCCTCTATCTGTCTCCAGGCGGGTCTGTCCACATGCAGATACGCCCACATATGAGTACCTGGCGTGATGACATCATTGCGCTAACCCCATCACATACACCCCATACAAATTCAGTAGAGAGCAGCTACTGAGTAGAAAGCCGCAGTATTGGAGGTAAAACGACACTTTTATATTCTCAGCTTTGGTTGATGTGAATACTATGCTTTAATTATGTTCAATTTGTAACAATGAAAATACATCCTGCATACCAGATATTTACATTACGATTCATAACAGTAGCAAAATTACAGTAATGAAGTTGCAATGAAAATAATTTTATGGTTGAAGGTTAAGGTTGGGGTTAGGCTGGGGGTCATCACAACATGAGGAACTGTATTAAAGGGTCACAGCATCAGGAAGGTTGAGAACCACTGGATTAGGCAATACAGAGCTGCCGTGTCCCTGAGGGATACAGTCCAGGCCCTACTGTGGAAAACATAAAACCACAGATAATAACAAATGATGGGAAATGCACTCCATTTCCCATAATTCCTGTGGAAATCCTGCATCATTTTGGAGCATTTCCTGCCTGTTCCAGGCCTTGGAAGAGTTTAAGAAGCTTTATGGTGTCTGGGGTTGGGGGCTGATCCAGACACCACAAGAAACTGAAGCCGCCATTACCGGATCAGTGGATACAGGGGTCTGACGGTATACATATACTTTTCAGTCCTTTCATTTTAAACTAGACCCCAGTTTTAGCCTTGGACCCCTTCACAATTAAAATGTTTGGCCCAAAACCTGAATAAATTCCACATGGCATCCAAACTACTCCAAGTGCTGGTGGGTTTTGTTCTGGTTTTTTATTTCCTCCACAGAGTGATCACACAATGTCTGGAATGGGCTGCAAAAATCCAGTTTTCTTGCAAGTTCACATTCACCTTGGAATGCTCCCTGACCATAATCCAATTACCACAAAATCTGTGGTAGCGCAGTGGATTGCGCAACTTCTGTTGGAAATGTGAACAAATCCCATAGTATGGGATGCTAAAGATTCAATCAGGACCTTTGCCATTTCAGTATAAATTCTTCCACCTGACTAACAATGCTTTCCTTTCTCTGCAACAGAAAGCAAACAGCACGACTGGAGAAATCATAACACACCAACAGCAACCAAATACGCAACTTTCCTTTTCTTTGTATTGATTAGCACCAACAGTGCTACTGTTACACAGCAGTGTTATTTTAAAGGACGTGCTAGCGGGAACTAGAGGAAGCTACATGATGCTTGCTGCATGGTGTAGGCAGGCTCTGACCTCATAAAGCAGGCTAGCAAATTGCAAATTAAAATGTTTACCGGCTCACATTAAAAAATATCTCACCAGAAGCAATGATTTGTCATAGAAGCACCTCTGTAATAAACCAATTTCAGTGCCTTGCTATTTGCAATTTCGATGCCTTCGTATTTGGCTGTGATTTGTGTATCATCATCTTTCCAGACTCTGACCTCCTTCTTCACAATATCTTCTCAAGTTATAATGACCACCATTCCAGGGCTCAAGAGACAACAGGGACTAGGAATAGAAATCATTGTATTATGCATGATTCTTCGTTAAGAAGCTAACATGCCACTTAACCATTCTAGTGCATCGAAAGCATATTACTATTTTTATTCCATTTTATTCATTTATTTCTTTCCATCTTTATTCCGCTCTATACCTGTCATGCCTCGTGCCCTCTCTGACTCCTCAGAGGAAGGCCCCAACCCTGCCAGCCAAAGCGATGGAGGCGTGCCTCAGGGGCCAAATTCGGAAACTGCTTTTGTCCCCGCAAATGGGGATAGTTTGGACTCAGACAATATGCAACGCCCAGAGCTAAGTTATCTCTGAAGAGAATGACAACAGCTGTGCCGCTCGGCCCGCCTCCATGCAAAATAGCTGTGCCATCGGGGGGGGGGGGGTGACTCTCCGAGTCCTACTCAAGAAACACCCAGCTCTGTGCCCACCGTTGCAAACAATGAATCTCCTTGGCAACTCCTGACTCATGTGAACCCTCGTTCTTGACTCCTGACTGACTTCCCGAACTTACGCAACGTCTCTCTGGAGAACCCCAACTTTTGGCCTGTTTGACTCCATGGACTCTGCTAACTGACTTGCCGTCTTCCTGTCAACAGCTGGGTACATGCATATTTGAGTGCTTTGCTGTTACCACATGCTCTGGACACAACAATACCCAAAGATCTCATGGCAAGTTACAGCAATAGAAACAGAACACCAAATGAAGATACTATTCCACAGTCTGGGTGCCATCACCAAGAAGGCCCTATCTCTGGTCCTCCCAGAGGGTGTCACTTCCAGATCCTAAGGCACCTATGGGAGAAGGTGTTCCTTAAAATATTGGGACCAAAGGTGTTTAAAACCTTATAGGTTAAGGTTAACACCTGGGATTGAGTTTAGTAATGACTTGGCAGCCAGTTCAGCTCTTTTAAAAGCAGCATAATATGCACCCAGCAAGGATATCCCTGTTAGCAGTCTTAACTGCTGCATTCTGCACTAGCTGCAGCTTCAGAACCATCTTCAAGAGCACCACATAATAATCTAATGTGGAAGTCACCAGAGCATAGATTACTGTGGACACTCAAGTAGCCCCTCAATCTAGAACCTACTATTGCCCCAAATAGATACTCCCTGAAAATTCTTCATTGCTGGTTATTTTTCCCATCTGCATGTCCTTCAGAGTCATTACAGAAACATCAAGCAATGAGCTATGTGCCAACACCTCCCTTCCTTATGGGAATACAGTTCCTAGCCTCTATTCAGTATGCACAGAGAGTACCACTCAAAAAGAACTGGACGCAGTTTCTGCAAGGTCCCTGTGGACCATACTAGCTGCCACCAGAGAACATGGAATCTGAACACTGGAGCAGACCGCAGGAGGGTCATTTCTTCAGGGGATTACTCTAACCAGAGCTCAATGGCAGCTGGTTCATTCTCTGATGCAGAAATTGCACTGGGGAGCTTCCCAGAGAAAGACCTACTTAAAGTGGCCTCTTGAATGTTCCCAGCTGTAAACCAATTCAGCGAGCTACCATACAGACACTGGCATTGATCCAAAGGGCACATGGAGCCCAGCGCCATTTTGCCGGGTTCTGGGAAACGACCCTGGAAATGGGTAATTTGCAGCAAGCGGCAATCCCCTCCCACCAAAGGCTGGAGACTTTTGTTCCTGGCTTCTAGTTAGACTGGGACCAGTAGCCATCATGTAGACAGCTGCACAGGTAGTGAACACCGGCTCTACTTTCCTGGTCTGAATCACAAACAGGCGGAATATGGACATAGCCAATATGTCCAGAAATCACCTGGAAAGTTGAAAGTCAGATGGGGAAAAAAGGCTGCCTGGAGTCCTTTATATTACCCTTCAAATGGCATGGCTTGGCCACCAGAAGTCCAGAAACCTTATTCATTAGTAAGAGCAAAGATGCAGCTTTAGAACTGACACAGGCCAGTTCCTCACTATAATTTAGTCTAGTGGTTGAGAGGCCAAATTCTTATCTGGGAATACCGGGTTTGATTCCACATTCCTCCATGAAGCCAGCTGGGTAATCTTGGGCAAGTCACAGCTCTCTTTCTGAGCTCTCACAGCCCCACCTACCTCGCAGGGTGTCTGTTGTGGGGAGAAGAACAGAAGGTTTGTCAGCCACTGAGTCCCAATTGAGGAAAGCCAACTCTTCTTCTTGTACTACTACTTCTGTTTGACGTTAAACTTCAGCCACGCAAGCCAGTTTTCCTGGGTTTTGTTACTATTTATTTCCATTCCTATTTGTGGGCTTGGCCTGCCATTGTGGAAACAGGCTACTAGACTAGAAGGGCCACTGATCTGGTCCAGCTGGGCATTTCTTATGTTTTTATGATGAGCAGCAAATAAACAGCAGAGATGCTGAGCAGATTGCAAGCAGCATCGATTCCCCTGTACTTTTTACTTTTCCTCTTGATATCGTGTCATTGTGTAACCGTCATTGGATTTAAGCCGTACAATGGCTCTCAGATTGATCCGTAAGTGCAGCTCAATGGAAACGATCACGGTATTACAACAGCTATCACCAAGCCAGCTCCGAGCACTCCACTGCCCCAAATTGGTACTTCTGTAGGATTGCTTTGTCTATTGTTTCCCCTGCACAGTGATCAATGCAAAATTACTACTGCCAAGCGCAGGGCCCTTGCAACAACGGTAAAGCATTCTCCCAACCTCCGGTAAATTACAAGCACTGTTTTCCTGAATTAGAAGTTGAAGCGCATTTCACGTATTTAAACGTCCAATAGTTTCCATCAACAACCTCCCACCGCAGAAAATCTCCCCAGGATTTACAGCTAGTAAAGGATTCGAGAAAAGCAAGGCATCTCAGCAATGAGTAGCTAACCAAAAAGTCAAGAGTAACCAGTTAACAGTTAGAACAGAGGCCTTTCTGTATTTCCCATCCTGACCAGGGCCAGGAATAGTGCATTCCCACTAGAATTTGCTGCCAGAAGAGGTGGTAACAGGAACCAGCCTAGATGCCTTTAAGGAAGGCTTAGACAAATGTATGGATGACCCATGTATCAAAGGCTACTAGAATGGATGCCCAAGTAAATCTTTCAGGCTGGGGCGACAAGCAGGATGCTTCTAAGGCCATTTGCTGGGATTTGAGAGCAGGACAAGGTTTGCCCTTGTCTCTGCTTGAGATGCCCATGGGCCATGGTGTGAGATAGGATGCTGGAGTAGATGGGCAGCCTCCTCCAAGTGCAGATGCCCTCCCCAGAAGTTCACTGATTATTCACTACCACCCTAAGTACAAAAAGGCTCCAGGCCAGAACAGTATTACAAGCTTACGACAGTGAGGCTGCATCCCCATTGCAAGCTTATATCAAATTCAATACGGTTTCAATCCTCGCAGACCCTATGTCAGTTTGGCTTAACACGCTTTCCGTGTGTTAAATCACTCCAAAGCGTTGTAAATGTTAACCCTCATTTCAACAGGTCTCACAACGGTTCCTGTGCTTGATACATGTTACATTTTTTACTGTGGGGACTGTACTGTTTTAAGGGATGAGAATCCATGTTTAGGGTTTCCCTCTCCCAATAGCTTGCTTCCAAAGACAGTGATTTCAGTGTAAAAATCCAACCTTCACTGCAGCCGCTACACTGTAGCAATCGAACCACTTCACACCTGATAACAATGTTGCAATTTTGCACAATTCTAAAAGTTCTGACCTTTAGAAAGGGAAAGGGGAGGGAGGAAAGCAGCTGAGGTTCTGTGTGAATGTTTAAAGCAAGGGGGCTTGAGTTGCCGCTGCTGCTGTGTGCCCTGGGCAAAGGGGAGAATCACTGGCTGCCTGCTGCCATTTTTCCTCCATCCAGGCAAGCAGCAGCCACCCAGCCAGGCTCCGTGAAGAGGTCCCTTATGGGTGGCGCATCCATGCCAGGAGGAAGAGGGCAGGGCAGCCCCGAAAAGCGGTTTTTAAAAAGTAGCCACGTACGATCCTCAGAATCCGGATCAAAGGTGATTAAGTTAAAAGTAATGGGAACAGGCAAATTCACGTTTGCATTCGGTTCTATTATTTCGGTTTAGGGAAAGCAAAATAAGCTTGTAATGGGGATGCGGCCTTAGTGTCGAAAGGGCCTCAGTCTAAGATTTCAGCATTTGGATGTCCTTCTTTACAAAAATGTTCAACAGAACAAAGTCTTGCTTGTGGAGAGGCTGTGCATTTGATTAAGTTAGAAACAGCAAAAACTTAATATTTAGTGGGCAAACATAATACAATGGGCATATTTCTCTCCCCCACCCACACCCCAGGTACATGTTTTGGGGAGAAGAATATGTATCTCTCTCCTTCACTGTGCATCTTTACCCAGCCTCCAAACTCAGTGCGTCTGCTGTCCTGATGTAAGAGACGGAACATCTCTGATCTAACCACCAGATTAATCATTTCAGCTCTACTTCGAACAGAGCAGACAGCTGTGAAAGAGATCTCTGTTGAAAATTTATCTAAGGCATTAGTGCCAGTGATGCCATCCCTGTTCTGGTAAGTGGCAAAAGAAAAGGGATAGCACTGAGAGTGTCGTTTTAATGGCATTAAATTGGGCACAGGCTTATTGTCAGCATCTAAATCACTTCGTTTCTTCCCGATGTGCAGGATCACCTTATCACGCTATCCTAACAAAAACAATTGCTTATCCTAAGCTCACACAACACCACCTAAGGAGCACCTCCTCCCACACAGGTCTGCCAGCATGCTAAGATCACCTCAATGGCCCCTTCTGCATTCACTGGGGATCCAGATTGAGTGTCTTAATCAGGATCACTGGCCTCCTGATCTGCACATTAATGCGGATCAAGAAGGCCCCACCCCTGCTGGTCCAGCTCTGTGTGCACTGGACGGAACCAGATCTGGATTAAAGAGGCTCTTAATCTGGATCTCTTGCAGACCCATCTAATCAGGTCGGCAAGCAGACAAAGAGCCTTGTTCCAGATCAAGGGAGGAGACAGCACACCTTTATGTTCCAGAAATATCAGGGGGTGCCACCAAAAAGCCCATGCCCCCAATGATTCTTGGAGTCATTTCCAACATTCAGAGGCATGAGGCGACTGTGAAGCATGGGCCAAATCAGAGAATACAGATACTGCTCTGGCATTTGCAGCGGAAGCATACTTTCCCTGGAAGTATGCCCAGGTGTGTCCACATTGCACCTGCTGGGCTCAGGCCAGCTGGACAGCCTGGAACAAAAGCATTTTATCAGGATGGGCTGCCACCACGTATAGCTGACAGTGTCCAGGAATGATCGATGGTGTGGGATTCCAGAAACATCTCCAGAACCTCTTTGCCCTTGTTTGTCAGTATTGTTTCAAATATCTCTTCCAGCTAAACCACTCAAGGTTGGATTAAATAATAATTTACTGCCACGCCCTGGACTCCGAATGATGCAGAGGCTGAGCACTTCTATGTGCGCTCACAGGCACCAGACGCCATTGATACTCTCTCTTTGGCATGGTGTGTCATGCATTACAGTGGCTCACTTGGTTGATTATTTATGAGGCTCTCAAAACTTGGAACTAAAAGTTGGCTTGCTGTACAAACTTGTGTTTGCTGCTGGAGTCTGCATTCGCACTAACGAGCATTTGGCAAGATATGCACACAAACAGGCGCATATTGACCTAAGAAACTGGGACACAGGCCTCTCTGGTTCTGCTAGGGATGAATTGCACACCAGAGAAAGCATAAGAAAAAAACAAGATAATATACCATGTGAGCCAGTCTGGTTTTGTGGTTAGAGTGTCAGACTCATAACATACACTACCAGGATCTGATTTTGCACTCCTCCATGAAGCCAGCTGGGCGACCTTGGGCTAGTCACAGCTCTCTTCTGAGCTCTCACAGCTCCACCTACCTCACAGTGTGTTCTGTTGTGGGGAGAAGAATAGAAAAGCTTTGTCAGCTGCTTTGAGTCCCCTTGAATGGGCGTGAAAAGCAGGGTAGAAAAACCAACTGTTTTTCTTCTTCTGTGTTAATATCTAGCTAGTGTCATAAAATATGTAGCATTCTCTGCAAAACATACATTTCTCGTGAAGAATTATGCATGCTCTCTCATAAGATACACAAATACTGGAGAAACAGCCACAAAATTTAGATGTGGCATTAAAAAAGTCAACTGGCAGAAAAGTATACTAGCAAAGATATGAGACAAAAGTGTGATTATTCTGCCCAATCCTCCTTCCTAACTGAAAATAAATTCAGAAATTTCATCTAATAGACACGCTACTTTGCCCGAGCTGAATTCAATTCCAAGTTAAGCCAATGAAAGTTTACATACCACTTTCTATATTTGTCTTGCAAACGTCTTAAGAAGCAAACTTGTTCTTAGAAAACTCTTAACTGTTCTCATACCCTAAAATAATAGATACTGGTAGCTTGGTCTTTAAAAAAAGTCAAATAAAAAATGAACGTTTGGAGGCATGGACAGAAAAACCTCCAAAATGCAGTCTTGGAAACTCTATTAGAACATGACAGCGAAAGATAAGGTTATTAAGGAAAACTCTACTGGAGAGAGTACTGAACATTTCATTTCTCTCCCTGACAGATCAGGTTTCTCAGAGAAAAATACATATTCTCACTGAATTCACTAAGGGCCTCTCTTAATCCGGAATAAGAAGATCTGGATCTTGGGTATCCAGTCCTCGTGGAATCGAGTCCTTGAAAGTTCTACATCATGGTGAGGGCCCCATGTGTCCACATGGGCCGTCTAGTATCCAATGGCAATGGGTGGTAAACAGAGTCACCATGGGGCCGCCATAGCACCCATCCGAGGTTCCAATTAAGACCAACTGGGCCAGAGCAGGAATGTCCATCAGTGGCACAGCACAACTGGGTCACGTAGCCATTAATCAGGGGTCCAGTATACGTGCAGAAGCGCACGCTGTGATCTGGTCCTCACAGTGCAGGACTGGATTAAAGACACAATCAAAGGGGGCTTGCATTAATCTGGATTTAAGGGCCTGAAGACCCCATGAGATCCGGATTTTGATGGCGCTCATGCAAACAACACATTCCGAATGGGGTCCTAATGGAGTCCTTAAAGGATCGTATGTGCGTAAGGTATGTAACTGATCCGTACCAACTGCCTATCTATCAGGTTCCTAATGGGGTCATTGTTACACATTCAAAAAGGGCTTAAGTTTCCCAGGGTACCGAACAAAATTAGAAGCAGAGGAACTTCCCTGAAACTGTAAGAATATCCTGTATTCTTAGAAACGTGGCTCAGCAATCAGCCATGGAGTCTATGGTGCTTTCTCCACTAGGCTTTATTCAGGATTATATCCCAAAGTAAGGGCTTCCTGACTGCATGACTGTGCAGACTATAACAGCCTTCTATTCTGAGATATAATTCAGATCAAGACCCAGTGCAGAAAGAACCAAAGTTATCACTACACAAAATCATCTCCAAAAAATCCAGAAGACCTTTTATAAGAATGCTGACATGTGTACGAGTTAGACAACATTCACAGTCAATTAAATTCCTAAATAAGTGTCCCCTATGCATTTATTTACATATTTATTTACTTCTTTATAGCATTTTCTCAGAAGGCCTACTGTTCATGCCCCAACGACAAGAACACAGAATGTACAAATGCTACAAGTCCACTTTTGGATTGGACCAGTGGCTCATCTACTTCAGCCTTTTTGTGTTCTAAACCAGTCACCTGCTCACAGTCTGCCTGCAACTGACCATTGGAAGCAGACAGCGGCCTTTTTGCACGTGGCGAAAAGGCACACTCAGGGCATGCTCCCAAAGGAAGAATACACATTGCATGGAGATGCATCTATCCTAGAAACACCTCTCCATACGCTGGAGTGTCCTGCAGCTAGTACAGGTGCAGAACACATTTTCATACTCCACAGATTTCCTCACCACCAGCCAGGGAACTCTTGCAGGCTCCATTCATACCTCTACCAGGTAGAAGAGGTGAAAGGGAGCACGTGACCAGGTGGTGCAGGTGCAGTTGCAAATCACATCCCCTGGGTGCTGTACCGATGGTCTGGCATACGCATCTTGGCGTCAATGCCATAGCAATGCAATTGCTTCTTTAATGAGAATGATGATGATGATGATGAGTTAGCTTTTATATCCCACTTTTTTCACCTTTTTAAGGGGATTAAAAGAGCCTGACAAACCTTATGTTATTCTCCCACAACAGACATCCTGTGAGGTAGGTGGGGCTCTGAGAGCTCAGAAAGAGAACTGTGACTAGCCCAAATTGCGGATGCTCAAACAATTCTAGCAGTTACCGGGACCCTTTCTGCACTTGACCTTATTCTGAAATATATCTCGGAATAGGAATCTGTTGTCCACCTGCTAATGTAAACTACGGCAGGTCTCACCTGGGGTCTGCCATAGAATGTACTTGCATGTGGACAGCAGGGCCCTATTCCAGGATATATTCCAGAATAAGGCCAAGTGCAGAATGGCCTCTGGTCATTGTGCCTCATCAAGGTGCGAACTGGCCGTATTTCCAGTACCAGAAGTAGTCACACTAAAGGCCAGAACCTTTTATGTTTTTTTTCCCTAGAAATCTCTCCCAGGGAGGCCTGCAGAGTCCCTTCACAAAGGTCTTTTAGGCACAATGCCAATGTTTTGTAAAATCTTTTGACTTGCAAATAAAGCTTTATTCCTGCTGAGTCTTGGGCACTGCTACAAATTACTTAATTGTTTGCTGCTGTTTTTAAACGGTGTTTTATGAGGTACAACCGAAAAAGAAATTTCACTATTTGACAGACAGTACAGAAACACATTATTGATTACACTCGTAGCTGGGAGAGGCAGATCCCAGGACTAGTGAGAACTCGGCTTCTGACAATGGTATATAGTTTGATAGTGCAGAAGGTGGTTGGGTTGACTGGCATTATCAATTACGGAGCTGGATCCTCTACGAAGGCTGGTGTATAGGTTTTGTTCAGGAACACTACATTTTTTGCTCTTTCCAGGCTTGTCAGGGAAAGGATGAGCACTGTGTAATGACATCGGGTGTTTCCGCACATACCTCCTGAAAGCCGGATTAAAGGAAACCATTTTTCTCAAATCCGTCTCTGGGAAAATCTGTCTGAAATAGGGACGGATCCAAATAAGGCCCTGTGCTTCCGCACTCGTGTGGGAAGGCCGGATTCTGGAGAACGGATGGAGTGGGTGCTGTGCAGACGCATCAGCACCCATTCCAAAAGTCCTCCGGCTCACGTGCCGCCGACGCCGCCCCCGGAGCTGTGGGACTGGAGCGGTGAGCTGCTAGTCACTCTGTGTTTCCGCCGGCGCCCGGTGCACAGGGGAAGGGTTTCGGAAGCAGGCAGTCCTGCTTCCGCCCTTCCCAACATGGCTGCCGGAGGGACATCCATTCCCTCTCCTGTCCTGGTGCGGAACCATCCTCCTTTGATGCGGATTTCCCACGCAAGAACTGATTAAGACCTAATTTTTCAGGTCTTTCTGGGAACCAGTTTTCGCGGCGCCAAGACCACATTAGAGACAGATCTCACGCGAGCCTGTGCAGAAGCGGCGTCCTCAAAGTGTCCCGAATCTGGCCTCCAATGCGGAAGGTAAGTTCCAGTGTGTCTTTAATGTGTTTCTAAATGCGTTTTAACGGCCTGTGCGGAAACACCCTAAGTTAATAATTAGTTAACATCTGGGCAAGTGCATCTGCACTTGCAGGAGGCATTTACAGCCTACAAATGCCCTCTGCCTGCCCAGATGTTACCTAATTATAAATGAGCTGTAGTGCATGATTTTGTGCACCAAAAACAACCCAACCCTTCCCAATCTGATCAATTCCTTACCTGATGCGTCCTGCAGCAACCATCTGCACTAGGGATGTGCACAAATGTTTTTTGGCATTTGATTCAAAATGGATAGAATGTTCATACATCCATATTTGTATGAATAGATCACATTCAAATGTGGTAAAATTCTATTCAATACGAATCTGTTTGTATGTATTCGTACGAACATTCAATACGTATCTGATACGAACAGATACGTGTCTGGATAGAAATGTATCTGATTCGAACAAATACGTAACTGATACGAATAAATATATATCTGATAAGTTTCTCCATTTTACCGAATGTCTGAACTATTCATTCGAATATTAGCATACAAATATCATAACATTCGATTCGAGTTTTTCTGTCCTAATTCGGCCAAATTTTGAAGGTTACAAATATTCGTGGACATCCCTAATCTGCAACTTTTCCAGTGCAACAGGGCCATCTGAGCTGCCACACAGGAGCACTGGCAGCTCAGATGACCCCTGCCACGACTACATGTGCACAGAGCGTCATTGTCGCCATGACTCTGGTGCTGGTGCATGTACAGTCACCCAGGGCACTGCAACCAAAATGGCGGCAACCTGCAGAGAATCAGACATGCAACCAGACACAGGTTAATCTCCAGTCGCATTATGGCTAGGCCAACGTGTACTAGCATTCCCTAGTGTGAACTCTTGTACACATTAGTCTATCATGCATCTTTCCGTCTGGATTAAGGGCCTGTTGATCTGTCCCTCTCTCATGCAGATGTAATCAGCATAATAGGAGGCAGGACCTCCATGATGCAGATTAATGCGCAGATGCAAAGGCCTTGGATACGGATCAGAAACCCTCTGATTTGGATCAAGACATCAGTGCAGAAAGGGCCTCTACCTCAAATACCCACACAAACAAAAGGACTCATGAAGAACAGTAAAACATCATATTTTTCCCCTTCTCTGATTTAAGATTCCTAATTATTTTTATCATTTCTAAATTACTATGTCCAACCCATCTCAGAAGACAAATTCAACCATGTATTTTCAACCCCACTTAATGTTTGACTAATCAAAAGAATATCCACAAATATAAATAGGTTATCACAAACCAAACTACATGGCCAAATATTTCATCCTGTCCAAGATCATTCCCAATATAATCTTTTTCAGTGGCAGGGACTCACAAAGTAAGCAAATCAATGTGCAATGTACATCCATCACATCAACTCACCCTCATTTTCAGTCTTCCACACTAGCTAATAAATGACTGGTTTTCACAATTTCCTTCTCCCATTTCTCTGAGCCAAGCCTTCAGCTATGCTGCTTTTTAATGTTATTATTTATTAAAAGGTCTGTGGCAATCCACTATTAAAACTTTCTTAGATGAATTGCAAAGAAGAAAACATAGTCGCATGAACCATGTAGCAACTTTCAGGACTCCAACAACCAAGCACCACATTAAGGAGTCCCACGTTCTTAGATAAGCCTTCTAAATGCCAGCAGAGTCCCTAAAAAGCAATGCGAGACTCAGGTAGCAGTGACCTGGTACTCAGAATGCGTAATGCAGGTTCTCCTAGACTTCTGGAAGGTCCTAGATTTCAACTTTCATCAACCTCAGCCCTACACAACAAGAACGGAAAACCACGTCAAGTGCCAGGGTGGTGCATCTGTTGGAACAAACAATCCATGCCCATCAAAAGACAGGCTGCTAAGTTTCCACCAGCTCCCATCAAAAACACTAGCATCCACGGGTTCACAAAGCAGTCTGCACTAGATCAACTTCAAAACTGTGAAACCGATGGGCTGGTACCCCAAATGTTCAAGGTTCAATCCCCAGCATTGGGGAAAACATGATACAGGTTTTGCCAGTCACTGAAGACAAAGCAGACTTGGGTCTCCATAGCCACAGGGGATAGGTACCAGTTCCCATCACGGTTACGGGAAAATGCAGAATTTGAAATACTGGGAAATTGTAAAATTTCCCATGATTCCCACAAAATTGCCTGAGATTTCCTGAGAATAATGGGAAATCACATGTGATTTTATGCCTCAGGCCTCTGGGAATCAACAACAGCGGGATTACCAGATCAGTGGATACAGAAGCCCAACATACTATCTAATTAATTTTGTCCTCACCGATTAGCAAAAACTACACCATCTAAGAGGGGACCTGATTGAAGTATATAAAATTATGCATGTCATAGAAAAGGTGGATAGAGAACATTTCTTTTCTCTATCACACAACACTAGAACCAGGGGACATCTATGAAACTGATGGGTAGGAGAGTCGGATCCAAAAAGGAGAAGTATTTCTTCACCCAGAGGGTCATCGGTTTATGGAATTTGCTACTGGAAGAGGTAGTAACAGCTTTAAGGTAGATGGCTTTCAGAAAGGGTTAGACAAATTTAATGATGACAGATGTATCAATGGCTACTAGAATGAATGCCTAGGTGCATCTTTCAGGCTGGGGGGTGGAGCAGGACACTTCTAAGGCCATTTGCTGGGATCTGGGAGCAGGAATAGGTTTGTTCTTGTCTCTGCTTGAGATGCCCATGAGCATTTCATGGGCCACCGTGTGTGATGGGACGCTGGACTAGATGGGCTTTGGCCTGATCCAGCAGAGATCCTCTTATGTTCTTATATGAGAGCTTCCATCTCATGGGCCTTTGTTTATAAAGTGCAGGACGTTCTTGGGCCAGATTAGTCAGTCTGGGGCAAGAAAAGAGTGGGACAAAGCTGCCTGCACTGCTGTGGCTTCCAACTAGGAATGCGCACAAATGCAACTTTTGGGATTCGTTTTGAATCGAATATCTGAAGAGTCAAATTGATTTGAATGTTTAAAATCCGAATGTATTCACATTCGATTCAAATCAAACATATTCAAAGCTATTCGTACAAATTTTCTATTTGTATTTAAAGATACAAATGTTGACAACCTTCAGATGTGTCAGTATGCATCTGTACGCCTCTACACATCTCTGCGCATCCCATTTTTATCCCTTATGCATTGTGTTTTCATCCCTACGTATGTATACAAATGTGCAAGGATATGAATAAGATGGGTACAGATACGTATGTAATGCATACGTATCCGTACACATACGAATGTTCAAAAAATTCATACGATTTGAAATATTAAAAAATTAGAGACATGCAATTCAAATATTCGTGCACACTCCTACTCACAGCTTTTTTCGGAGGCTGGGGAACTGAAGTTCCCCGGCCTCCCAAGTTGCAGGCCAGATTGATTTTAGCAGCATGTCTCAAACACTGCAGTCTACACACACACCTAGCATGTTCTAAATCAGTGGTTCTCAACCTGGGGGTCGGAACCCCTTTGGGGGTCGAACTGCCCTTTCAAAGTGGTTGTGACGAGCCTCCCGCCGCCCTTCCCTCCCACCTCCCAGCTGCTCCGCCCCATGGTTGGGGGTCCCCACAACATGAGGAACTCCATTAAGGGGTCGCGGCATTAGGAAGGTTGAGAACTGCCGTTCTAAATGATCCATGCAGAAGCTGCCTATAAGACCACTTTCTCATGTCCAAGATTTCCCATGATTCCCATGCAGAAATCACATGAAGAAGTTCCTGGTTTCAATCCCCAGCACTGTCCTGAAAGGAAACAACTCAGTCACTGAGCAATGGGCAGTCATTTTTATGGTTTTCAAAAACAAAGTACTAAAGAAGACACTCAACAAACAACATTCACATTTTCTGAAAACAAGACACTGCTATGTAGTTAATCATATTCACTGTTTTGGCTTACGGCACATTAGTCTCATCTTTAAGCAACATTAAGTAATAAAAAAACAAAGTGATGCTCTTTTTTAAAAAAAAATGTAATAAAATGAATACATCTAAAGTTTTACTGTAGCATGTTCTTGGTGAGCGCAAAGAAGCATTTCAAGAAATCCTCCAGATATCCTCTTCTTTTTCATCTTGACAGCAATCACAGGTCAGAACTTTTCAGATCTTATATTTGTTGAGGGTTTTCCTTGGTACTTTGTTTTTGAAAACATAAATATCATAAGATCTGAAAATATAAATATCATAAGATCTTACGATGGCAGATCAAGTACATGCCACCAGGATATTTCTATGGCCAATAGGGGCATATACCCTGACAAGGGCCCTCAAGAGGCCAACTCTCATGGGAGGGATAAATAGCCTGTTTCTAGACCCACTTCCTGCATGTTCTGCAATAGGGACACTTTTGTTCCCAGGCATCAAAATCCAAGAGGCAATGGGACCTCTGGATTCGATCTGGGCGTCACAATTTTGGTGGCAGCACCCTCTGCAACTGCACATGCATCAGCGTTATCACCTTGATGACGCTGACACTCTGTGTATGAGCAGCTGTCTCTACACTGGTCCAAGATGCCAGCGCACTTGCGTGGCACATCAAAGAACTGCGGAGCACCAGCAAGAGCAAATGGTCATGCTGCTGGATGCTTCAGGTAAGTCCCTGGTTAATGTTGGTTAACCTAATCAACAATTAGGGAGCTTCCGCACTGACCCTTTAACACCCATTAAGCACACATTTTAAACACTTGGGAAAACCACATCCGCACATCCGCACCCATTACAGACACATCGGGAAAGCTGCTTCCGCATTGATGTGTCTCTAATGGGTGTTAAGCGGCCCTTAAACTGGTTTCTGAGAAGACCACATTGAAGGTAGTCTTAAGGGTACTTGTGCTCTAAATCCACATTAACAGAGGACGGGTCCGCACACGGACGGGAGAGAGAACACATGGGGCGGGACAGGAAGTCACCATGTTGAGTGAGGCGGCGACAGGAAGCCACCATGTTGAGTGAGGCAGGAGAAGCACAGTCCAGCCATGAAGTCCCTCTCACATGGGATTCGCACCGGGTAGGCACCCAGCTACAGCGGCGGAGGGACAGCAAGTCTGAATGTAGCGATTCCATGCACAAAAAGCCGGCTTTGCCGCCAGGCGGGCACTGGATCTCAGACACGCCGCTGATTGGTCCGCGCATGGCAGGAAAGGAGTGGTGACTGACAGCTGAATGCTCCAATCATGCGGCTCCTGGGGCGGCAATCTGGAAATCTGTGCTACTGCGTCTACACAGTGAAGGCAGAATCTGTTCCCCGCAATCCATCCTTCCCACACATGTGCGGAAGCATGGGGCCTTATTAGATCCGTATTTGTTTGAGACAGATCTTGCTAGAGACTCATTTCATAAAAACGGATCTACTTAATCCAGATTTCAAGCACCCGTAGTGGAAGTTCTGAGGAGGGAGGGCACACTTGGAGGCTGTTAACAGCCTACTCCACATGTGTATGCTCTTCTTTGGGAGTTGACTAATTACGCACTAGAGGCTGTAGTGCGAATAGGCCCTTGTTCCAAGGGAGATAAATGAGAAAAACCCTGTGGATCAATACTATCTAGCAGTACCCCTTCTAACCTTTAGCTGCCTAGGTTTTCATCCCAACAGTTCAAACAGGTAGCAGCCACTACTGAAGTTATATTAACCAGTCATACTTTTGGGATGGTGACATAGACCCATGTCAGGCCCATCTGCAATCAGTGACACAAGACATATTTTCTCCAGGAAATTTCCCTCTGCATTTTTTTTTATCTGAATGAAAGAAAAATAAATACCAAACTGCATGCCTCTATTTCAGACTATGCACCTTCACACAGACCTGTGTTCACTAATGATCACACGAATGTGTGATGTTTTGCTCTGCCTAACTAGGTTAGCTAAGGCAAAGGTCTGCCTAAAAACTGCATATGTTCTTCTGCTTCTAAGCGTGTTTCCGCACTGGCCGCAGAAACGAGGGCCCTTTCCGCACTGGCTCTAAAAACGGATTTAGAGCCAGATGTGGAACGCATTTAGACTTGGCTTTCGCATAGGGGCCAGAATTAGGACCCCTTTGAGTAAGCCGAGTCCGCATATCGGCAGGCAAAAACAGTTGTTTAAACCGGTTTTGCCGCCGAAATCCTACCTAGATGTAAGACCTGAAAAAATCAGGTCTTACATCTGGCTTTCCCGCTGAAAACATTTCCGCACCGGAGGGGAAAAAGCCGGATTGCCAGCGCATGCCCAGCTCTCAGAGAGAGGCAGAGCGCATGCTTTGCCATTCTGACACGTCCCTGGGCTGCTGGGGCCGTCAGAGCAATGGCGCGCGCGTGCGCGATTGCTGCCGTCCCTCCGAGACTCACGAACGAAATGGAGGCGAAATGGAGGTGATCAGGTATGTAGAAGGGGGCTGTTCGTGGGGTTGGGGTGACAGAAGGAGTGGGGGTGCCTTGCCCTCACCAGAGAACGGAGGATTCTCCGTTCTCTGGCGAGGGCAAGGCAAGAAAGCTGGCTGCCAGGCTTGCCCAGCTGTCAGAATGGCAGAGCATGTGCTCTGCCTCTCTGAGAGCTGGGCAGGCGCCGGCAGGACCGATTTGGGATGGGTGCTGGTACACTCGCACAGCACCCATCCCAAACCGTTTCCCAATCTGGTCTTGCTGCCGCGGCCCCGCGCATGTGTGTACACGCGGGGTCTGGGAGAAACCGTTTCTGCTGGAAACGGATTTCCCTTTGAAAACGTTTTGGCCGAAAACGGATCTTATAGATCCGTTTTCGGCGGCAAATGCGGAAAGGCCCCAGTTTAAAGAGGCATTTTAAGACGCATTTAAAACCCTTGGGCACTTACCTTCCGCACTGCAGACCACATTAGGGACCCTGCGAGGTCGTTGCTTCCACACAGCAGCATGCGAGATCAGTTTCTAAATCGGATCTCGCCACCAAAAACTGGTTCTAAACGAAGACCTAAAAAGTTAGGTCTTCAGTCCGTCCCTTCGCCTTGATCCATGTCGAAGCAGGACACTTCTGCACATGGACAGGTGAAGGGACAGATGTCCCTGTGGCTGCCATCTTGGGGAGGTTGGAAGCAGGCCAGTTTGCCTACTTCCACCCTCCCCTGCACACCACGCGCCGCCAGAAACGTGCAGTGACTGGCAGCTGCATGCTCCAGTTCCATGGCTCCAGGGGTGGCAGCGGCAGCGGCAGCAGCAGCATGGAAGGGTGGATCCCCTTTAGAATGGGTGCTGCGGCCTCCGCACAGCACCCAGGAAATCCGGCCGGATGAATCCGTCCTCCCTGTGCGTGTGAGGATGCGCAGGGCCTCCGAGGATCCGTCCCTATTTGGGACCGATTCTCGGGGGAACGGATCACCGAGAAATGGATTTACTTTAATCTGTTTCTCAGCAGCATGTACAGAAACACCCTAAATATCTCCAAGAGATTTTCTTCAGTTTTAACTCATATGATACTTCCCCTCCTCTCCATGACCTACTTCTTAGTTTTCAAATGCATAACTTAAGAAAGCCCAGGCTTCCAAAAATATACCAAACCTTCAGGTGTTTCCATTTCAAGTATTTGTGTTTTTCAGACACAGTCTGAACTTGATCCCCAAGTCAAAGACCGTGCATAAGCATTATGCATCCCCTGACAAAGAGAATGGAGATAATTACATTGGTGGATTAAAAATTTTGAGAGGGACACACACACAAAAAGGGGGCTATGCTACTCTGTCCCCCTCTGGCTATTGGCCTGGAACCCTGAGATCACAAGGGGTGAACTCCTTCCTGCACTCCTTGCTAATAGAAATCCATTTTATTAACAATATGCTTATTTGGTTTATTTGCTCGAAACATGCAATATGACATCATGATTTTGCTCTACCCCATTCGGTGGGCTGTTCACTCACCTTGCAACTATGACCCCAAAACTGTACAAACGTCCACTTTTCAGGGTGCAAACTCATACCTTGCCAACACACTCATACTATTTCAAACAAAGAGCCCAAAGGAGGGCCTTTCTGCACTTGCCTGTGATGAGCCAAATTGCCTGGTCCATATAAGAACATACGAGAATCCCTACTGGATCAGGCCACTGCCCATCTAGTCCAGCGTCCCGTCGCACACAGTGACCCACCAAATGCTCATAGGCCTCTCAAGTAGAGACAAGGACAAACCTTTGCCTGCTCTCAAATCCTAGAAAATGGCTTTAGGAGCGTCCTGCTTCCCCCATCCCAGCCTGTTGATACATCTGTTGTCCATAAATTTGTCTAACCCTACCTTAAAACCATCTAGGCTGCTAGCTGTTACCACCTTTTCTGGCAGCAAATTCCATAAACCGATGACCCTCTGGGTGAAGAAATACTTCCCCTTGTCGGAGCCGACTCTCCTGTCCATCAGCTTCATAGATCCAACTTCATAGAGTGCCCCGGTACACTGGGGGACCCCTTCCAGTGGTGTGCCTTGTCGCACTGCTGAAATGGTTCCCCTGAGAGGTCTGATCTTTTGGAGACCAGTTTCAAAGACTATGTGAGCTTTTGGGCCAGCGCAGCACCTAGTTTGGAACAGTCACCCAATGCGGACAGCCTTGTTCCTGTCCAGAGCACTCCAACCTAGCTTTGGAACAGATTGTTTGGAATAATTGTCGATTAAGGGGCTGGAACACCTCCCTTATGAAACCAGGCTGCAATGTGTAGGCCTCTTTAGTCTGGAGAGACGGCATTTAAGAGGGGACCTGATTGAAGTATATAAAATTATGCGCGGTATAGACTCTTCTGCTGAGGTGGGTGGGTGGAAGCAGGACGTTTCTAAGGCTATTTGCTGGGATTCGAGAGCAGGAGAAGGTTTGCTCTTGTCTCTGCTTGAGATGCCCATGAGCATTTGGGGCACCACTGAGTGTTTTTCCACTGTCACTAAAAGTACCCATTAAGTACCCATTAATGGGTATGTAATGGCATTTTTGTACCCATTAATGGGTACTTAATGGGTACTTCTACTGACAGTGGAAAAACACCCACTGTGTGCAACAGGATGCTGGACTAGATGGGCTGTGCCCTGGTCCAGCAGGGTTTCCCTTATGTTCTTATGTTCTCATGTTAATGTTGATTATATATGAGATGAGAACTGTAACATCCACATCCTACCATGTCTAAGCCACTTCTTTAATGAACATGGATGCAGCCATGGAATTCTTCAACTCTGAGCAAAACAGTGTGGCAAAACTATTTGTTTTGTGGTTGTTGCTTTTTTGTTGTCATTTGAGTAAGAATTCTCAGTACTGTACCAAGTAAAGTTATAAAAAAGGACGGAACAAAAAAGAGGAAAAAAGAAAGAAAAACTAAAAAGCCAAAACTTTGCAGCCCTATTTGCAGTGAAAATATGCAAACATGTTTTTTATACATATTTCTGTTTAAAGTTGATAAAGGCAATTTATTTTTCCACAGTGCAACAGAAGTCACACAGCATTTGCAAACCAATTTATCAATGAAATGGTTTGGGTTCACGCTCAGAAGATATATGCAGCAGCCGCAAGCAATTTCTCCTTTGTTTTTACCAGCATGCAACTTGACTCTACATTTAAGAAGTTTATTCTGACACATAACTTAGTTACTAACAGTCATTAAGACATAACAAGTTTGTCTTCGAGCAATGCTTCCATCTCAATATTTATTGCAAAAGACACAAAAGTGCACTGAGAAATTACCCAGAATACTCTAACATCAGTAAGACAAATCATGCCTGCACAATAAACAAAGTAAGAAACTGTTATCTTCTAGTCTTCAACTGCCTTTTTAAGTAAAAATCTTTTTTTTAAATTCCAGTTTTATATACCTATGGTCATGGCTACACCTTGCTGAAATAGGCAGTCTCATTAAGAAGATGAGCTGCCTTCTGACTTGCTGAATAAATCCGCAGCAAAAGTCAAAAGCGCAGCTGACCTGCTGCGCTGCGACGACCAGCCATCCTCCCTCGATAAGCAGCTCTGTAAGCTTCCTATCGGAAGCTGCGAGAGCTGAGTCGTTGGCCAGGGTCATGTGGCTTCAAGTAGCCAATCAGATTTCCTGCTCTTATCCTGCTCTTATCCTGCTCTTCTCACTATTCTGCCTGGACTGGTGAGAAAATTCAAATCTTGTTTATACTGTGCACCAAGTTTTCTTAGATCAACATTAAGGTAACTACGCAGTAGCGATCAGAACAATGCTTTCTTCCACAAAGCTGGGTGGATGACCTTGGGCTAGTCACAGCTTTCTTCTGAGATCTCCCAGCCCTACCTACCTCACAGGGTTTCTGTTGTGGGAAGAAGAATAGAAAGCTTTGTCGGCCGGTTTGAGTCCCCTTAGATGAGAAAAGCTTCTTCTTCTTCTGGACTTTCTCCCTTCAGTCGTACTTTCCTGAGTCCTGGTTTTTACAGGTCTCAAGCCATTTTAGGGTGTTAACCTGTTTGGGTATGGCTAGAGAAGAGGACTAAGGGGGGCTGAACCATGGATGCTGCATAAATTTGCCTCCTCTTTTGACCAGTGTGTGATGACACACTGTTGAGTGACAGAACTTTTGTCCTATCAGATCACAGGGGTTGTTGTGCTAGTGAAGAGTGGTGGAGATTTTTAAAAATCATATAAAGGAATATCAGGGCAGGAATCAAAAAGATGGGAACATAGTGACCCAAACTGAGGAGGGATTATCAGGTATTGGGTGTGATTAGAACTTACTGTGTTTTGAGTCAATGGGTGTGTCCAGACTTGTTTATACTCCGCAGCGGAATGCGCAGCAGCGATTGGGATGTCACACACAACGATAGATGCATAGTCGTGGCATCACATTATCTGATCGCTACTGCGCAGTTACCTTAACGCTGATCTAAAGAAACTTGGTATGCCTAGATAAGAGTCTGGCTCCTTAACCACTAGACCATACTGGATTAAAGTGAAAGTGTGACAACAGCCTATGATACATCCTAAATGAGTTTGGTCTGGTGGTTATGGAGCCAGATGCTTATCTGGGAATACTGAGTTTGATTCCTCCCTTCCCTACGAGGCCAGCTGGTAGGACCGCCAGCACAGGTCAAGGTAAGCGCACGTGTGGTGAACTTAAATGTGAACCACACATGGTGTGCATCCCGCCTCCTTGATACTGCGCATCAGAACGTGCAGCCAAGATCAAGCTGTCACACATGACAGCTGATACTTCATAGTCATGTTGCATTATAGTGATGATACTGTGAATTTGCTTAATGGTGGTTGGAGAACACTCATTCTGTGGCATCAAGTAAATTCGACACTTCCCACCAGTCTGGACAGGACAGCGAAAATTACCAGCAAAAAACGGATGGCAGCTCAACTGCAATTGGCTGCCTCATTCCACATGCGCCAATGCAAATCTCCTAACTTTCCTCCTCAGAAGCTATGGGGGGCTGCTGGAGTCTGGACCCCGCATCCCCACTTCACAGCAGGTAAGCAGCAAAATTCTTTATAACTGCAGATTCAATCCGGAATCAGGGAAGGAGGCATTTCTGGTTAGGAAACAGCTCCTCTACATGCAAATACTCCATCTCAGAGCTGCCCCCACAATGACTACATGGTCAAGTGTGGAAAGGCCCCATGTCTAAGCACAGCTGGTGTCATCCACACCATAAAGGTTCAAATGCCACTATCCTGATACAACACCAGCAGCAATGCAGACATGCCCCCCTGTTCCACTGCAGGTGAAACATACTACCACCACAAGTGTCACCCACCCCTCCCTGTGATTGGCCCAGGTCATGTGGTTCCAATGTTGCCATGCCAGAGGGCCACTCTCAACTACCTCCATGTTAGGGTTTCAACGATGTTCTCTGAAGACTGAAAAAGAACAATAAAAAATGCCACAGCCTCATAATTTCATGAGCCCAGGCTACTTAAAATTATGTGTGGAAATTATCTGGACAAATTCAGATGAATTCAGACTTTCGTATACAAATCGGACATTCGAATTTCCGAATTTGAACAAATTCAAATATCTCAAGATATGTACAGATACAGTAAGTACTTATTCGAGATATCTAAACATATAAGTATGGATATGTACAGGATGAAAATTGGGTGCATACAGGATGTCATCAATACGCAGATGATACCCAGCTCTATCTCTCTGTGCCATCTGAATCAGGAGAGGTGGTAAAAGTGCTCGACAGGTGCCTGGAGGTGTTATGTGTGTCAAGGGGTAGGTAACCAGAGAGGAGTGGATGTTCGGGATTAGCGCCAAACAAGCCCATTAAAAAGACAGAAGACCAGATCTGGATTTCTTCACACTATGCATGTAACATTTATTGAATCATTTAAGTATACAATTAGAGGGATCCTCTTTCACTCATCATTCATTCTATACCAGTGGTTCTCAACCTTCCTAATGCTGCGACCCCTTAATGGAGTTCCTCATGTTGTGGAGACCCCCAACCATGGGGGCGAAGCAGCTGGGAGGTGGGAGGGAACAGCAGTGGGAGACTCGTCGCGACCCCTCTGAACAGGTAGTTCGACCCCCAAAGGGGTCCCGACCCCCAGGTTGAGAACCACTGTTCTATACTCACGCACACAAGGTCTACTCCCGATGGGTGATCAGTCCAATGTAGAGGTGGTGAACACTTCCTCCCAGCTGGTCCAGAGAAGCGTGCATGTACTTTCCGGAGTCTTTCTTTATATCCTTTTTCAGGGTGACGTTCCAACGCATGCGTACTTCCTAGTTCTTTCTCTAATATTGCTTATGTCTGCATCACTCTGTTATCACTAGTCTGTTATCAGTTATTTACCGGTCAGTTTCCTGTTTTTGTGAACATCCTCACAAATCCTTGCCTTTAGATGCCAAATTTCCCATCAGTCTGAGAAATCCTCGCTTTGAGAAGCCAGGTCTCCATCTTATCTTGCATTGTGCTTCATCAGTAAGTTTCAGCCTTTGTACTCACACACATCATCACAGAGGCGGTAATGGGCTGGATGAGGGCCAATAAATTGAAACTGAATCCAGACAAGACAGAGGTTCTGTGTGTTACAGGCTCTCGGGTCCAAGTAGTTGGGAGATACCCTGTCCTTGATGGGGTTGCAATACCCGGGAAGGGACATGTGTGAAATTTGGGGGTACTCCTGGACTCTGCGCTAACACTTGAGTTCAGGTGGAGGCTGTGGCCAGGAGTGCCTACTCTCAACTACGGTTGGTGCGTCAGCTGAAACCTTTTTTGGACAGAGATGACCTGGCCACAGTTATCCACGCTCTGGTAACCTCCAGGTTGGACTACTGTAATGCTCTCTACATGGGGCTTCCCTTGCAGACAGTTTGGAAGTTGCAGTTAGTGCAAAATGCAGGTGCCAGAGTGCTGACCAGAACAGCTAACCAGACGCATATCACGCCGGTTCTAAAAGAACTGCACTGGCTGCCAATTCACTACCGAGCTCAATTCAAGGTGCTAACTTTGACTTATAAGGCCCTAAATGACTTGGGCCCCAGATATCTAAAAGAGCGCCTTCTTCCATATCGACCTGCCCGTGTCTTAAGATCTGCAGGAGAGGCCCTCCTGGTTATCCCACCACCTTCAGCGGTTAGGCGGGTGGGCACCCAGGAGAGGGCCTTCTCAGTAGTGGCCCCCAGGCTGTGGAATGGTCTCCCCTTGGAGGTGCGTCAGGCCCCTTCTCTGTTTACATTCAGGAAGGCGGTGAAGACGCATCTCTTCACTGAGGCCTTTGGCTAAATGCTCTCTACTCTTCACCCCTTGCAAACACAACTGTTTTTTAAACTGTTTTTCTATCGTTTTTATTCTTATTCTTATTTATCATGCTGGATTTTAATCCTTACACTGGTTTTAGTATAGTGTGATACAGTTTTAATATGTTTGTTTTTAAATGTTGTAAGCCACCCAGAGACCCTCGGGTATGGGGCAGGATATAAATATAAATAAATATAAATATAAATGCATACGGATGCGTATCATTGGATACATATAAAATATTTGAACAAATGCATATGAATGTATTCCTATTGAGTTGAATATCGGGACAAATTCGGATTTTTGAATATTTGCTTTATTACGTATTGAATGTTGAAAATTGCATTCATGGACAAACAGAATGGAAACAGAATGAACCACTGACAGAAACAAATCATATCTCTTGCCTATTTTGAGATGAAAAGCTGCATGGAAATCCCATACTACGCAAGAGACAGTTTGGTAAAAGGCCCAGACCTGCAGTCTTATCAGAAATACTATACAGCGGAAACAAACTCTCCAATAACATCTACACAGTATGCCTCAGATCAAACACTGACACCAGCTTCTAAAAGCACAGTAACATTTAAGTACAGTTTTACTTAAATTTTATGGCCATGACTTACTAGCAGTAAAAATATTTATAGCTCAAATCAGATATACACCTGCAGTCAGACAAAAAGTCCTATCTATGCGAGTCAGAGACAAAGAAAGAAGAAAACATGGTACATATTCTTTCAAACATCTTAATTTATGTAGATTCCCCTTTCATTTTCCCAGCCGATAAGAAAAGCCACCACTATACTTTTAAGATCAAAGCCTTTTTGTGCGAGCACAGCCATCTATCCAGTGCCTAAGCAAACAGAAAACAAGAGAGTTTCTGAGCAGATGGTTTTTCAAATTCAGCAGAATTGGCCACAGTGGAGCACAAGGGCTGATAAGCAACCTATTACCTACATTCAGTTTCTGGAACATGTGAGAAATCGTGTTTTGGTCCAACACCTGAAGCACTTCTAAAATCCAAAAAGGGCAGCACACTATAAAGAACATCCACAACCAGGGAAGTGCCTTAGTGGGCCATAGGAGTTTACTACCAACACCAAACCAATGTGATGGTAACTAACATAAAGGAACTTAAGAAGAAGAAGAAGAGTTGGCTTTTCTACCCCACTTTTCTCACCCATTTAAGGGGACTCAAAGCAGCTGACAAAGCTTTTCTATTCTTCCCACAACAGAACACCCTGTGGGGCTGTGAGAACTCAGAAGAGAGCTGTGACCAGCCCACGGTCACCCAGCTGGTTTCATGGAGGTGGGCGGAATCGAACCCGGTATTCCCAGATAAGAGTCCGGCTCCCTAACCACTAGACCAAACTGGCTCACTTAAATGATTCAGCGCCTTTCTGCACTTGGTCTTATTTCGCAAAATATCTTGGGAAAGGGCTCTGTTGTCCGAATTCATATGATTTCATATGAATTCGCACATTCATATATGAATCGAGTGTCCGGACATTCAGATTTCCAAATTTGAATGAATACGGATATTTAGAGTTATTCGCACAAATAATTCAGACATTCGTATCTGTGTGGGTACTTACACATCTTGTACATACCTGTATGCCTCCTGTACGCATCCATATGGGATGAGAACGGGGTGCATACGGGATGCGTACGGGTAGATACGAGATGCCTATGTACCCGTACAGATATGAACGTCTGAATTATTCCAACAAATACATACAAATGTATAGATTCAAATGTCCGGACATTCGTTTTTCCTTATTCATACAAATTCAGACTTTCGAATATTTGATTCATTATGAATCAAATGTTGAAAATTGCACACCTCTACTCAGCACTGCTTTTTCCCCACCAGTCCAGTGGGTGCCACATCCTACTGGAAACCATCATGGGCTTCCCCATACACAGAGAAGCCTTCCCCATGCACAGAGATGCACTGAAAATACACAAGGATAGTCACACAAAGGGAGACAACGCTTCTCTTTGCAAAACCACGCTCAAATCTCTCCCCTCCGCCGCCGAGTGACCTGATCTACCCTGTTTGAGAGAAAGGCTGCTACTGTGTAATCTTCCCTGGTACAATCTGACGGAAATAGGCTACAAATGCAATTAAAAACATAATTTTAAAAAACGTGTATAAAAGGAGGAAAATCAAACGTACAAGTCACAACACCATGGCTCTTATCTAAAGACTGAATAAATCTAAGCATAGATAAATTTTGCTAGCCGAGAGTTTTAAATACAGTAAAAGTGTCTTTTGAAAAATGCAATAAAAATGAAACAGTGACATGTCACCAAAAGCAATCATTCATGTCCTAGTTTTTAGAGTTCAGCATAACAATTTAATGAATTTAATCCGGACTGTAGAAGACAGAAAAGTACCCCTAAACTAAGGGCTTGTTCATACTTGCCAGTTTTTGTGTGATAGCTGCTAAATCTTTCCCAAAATTTCCTCGACGTCCGAATTTGAGCAATGGGTAAACAGCAACCTCACCCACCTGCTTACAGGTTGCACATCATTTTACTCACATTTTGTCTCATGTCTCCCTTTAACTCATAACTTGGGAAACGCAGCTGTGTTCAGAAGACTCTGTAAAAACTAGTATGAATGAGCCCCAGCTAAAGTTTCCAAGGCTTTCTTTGTGCTAAATGGGATTAAAATCAGCTAGACACAATCCAAAACCGTGACAAACGGGCCCCTGTCTGACTCCTAAACAAGAAAGAGAAGGAACAAGCTCCCACAAATCACATTTCCCTAAGAACACACAAGCTCTGAATGCTCAAAAACGCTCAAAATACAAAATTTGCACTTTCTCCAAGCACTGACCTAGTTCTAATATTTCAGGAGTTTGTCCAGTGGCTTGTTAGCTTGTATCAGTGTCCAAGGATCCAATGATTACACTTCACTGCATGCAATCCATGGCACATCTGATCTGTCTCTGATACTTGATCACAGACATGAAGCTCTTCAATCAATCTGCTTCAGATATTGTTGGATTCCTAGGCCCTTTCTGCATGGGAAAGTGGCCACCAATGATAGGAAAGGGACCACAGGCCTCCTTTCTATGTGCTGATGCACTTTCACACTTGGGCCAATTCATATTTGGCCCATAGTTTGTGACAGGTTAACATCTGAGCACTGCACTTGCAGGAGGCGTTTACAGCTTTCTGCCTGCTCAGATGTTAACCTATCATCAACTAGCCCAAAATCATGCACCACACACATACTAACCTTACCTGAAAGCTTACCTGCCCCATCCAGTGCCACGACAATTTGTACCACTTCCAGTGGGAGGGGTTATCTGATGTGCTACACAAGCCCACTTGCACCTCAAATGACCCCAAACATAAATGTGCATGCACAGAGCATCACTGTCACCATGGTGATGGCACAAGTGCAGCCACACCAGACTCCAAAAATTAGATGGCAGCACCCTGCCGGCAATCAGACATATGCCCAGACACCAATAAGTCTCCAGGTACATGGGGGTTAATGGACCACACTTGGGAATGCGTTAGTTGCTAACACACTTTTTCTGTCCAGCGGATGGGAAGCCAAATGCAAAAGCAGCCTAGGTCTCCATACAGGATGGAGTGTAGATCAGGCTGGGGAACACGAAATGGTGTCCTAGAGCCTGTTCACAAATATCTGTTGGGAATGCTACCACACACTCTATCTGCATGCCATGGAACCACCAATGATCCACAGCATTCTGGAGTGTGCGGGAACATCCCCAATCCTCCAAAGCTGTGGAGCGGTCCACACTTTGCAACAGCCCAATGTGCATCAAAAGTATACCATCCCACTAAATCAATGCAAAACAGCCACTGATTTGGTTCATGGAAGACCTCAATTCCAAGATGTATTGATATACTAGGGGGTAGTATAGTGAACCACTGGGGCATGTGGATAGTATGTCTCTGTGGTCCAGTATACCGTGCAGAACCATTTTAGCTGCACAATAAGGTGTGCTACCAAAAGGGGGGAGGGACCCAGGAGCTCTGAAGGTCATGATTGTTCCTAGCATTAGCTTCAGAACCAGCTCAGAGACTGGTACAGAACAGGCTATCCTAGTACAAATGGCCTTCTTCCAAAAAAGAAGCAATGTCTTAGGCTGGCACAAGTTGCCCATCCTGGTATGGCAGTGACCCTGTACCAGAATGCACCATGAAATCAGAAAACAGGGATAATTTCTCATGTGCAGCACTATGCCTGTTGCAACTGATGGAAGAGTGGCAGATCTAATGGCATTCAAGAGACTGGGGCTATCCTATAAGGTAAGTGCAAATCCACCCATAATCTTAGTAACGGGTAGTCAAAAAGTGGTACTCCAGGTGCTACTGGATCAAAACTCCCACCATTCCTTGCCACTGCCAAGGATGGGAAGAGTTCATGAGAGCTGTAGTCTAGGAACACCTGGAGGACTGAAGCTAACCACCCCTAATTTTGAGTGTAGACCACTTCTACCTCCAACTGCGTACTCTGATCAGGGGCAGATCCGTCAGGTCTTAGGAAGGTTCCCTCAATCACATGCTATTGGACTGCATCAGTTAAAAACTGGGAAGTGCATGAACAAATTAAGTTCGAAATGAAAGGTTGGACATCCGAACGTCCAGACTTTCAAACAAAACGAACAGCGCTCCCAGCTCACAAATACACAAATTCAGTTGAATTTTCGCACTTTTGCAGTATTTTATTGTTGAAAACAGGTAGTGACGTGCACAAAGAAGAAGAAGAGTTGGCTTTTCTACCCGGCTTTTCTCACCCATTTAAGGGGACTCAAAGCGACTTACAAAGCTTCTACTCTTCTCCCCACAACAGGCACCCTGTGAAGTAGGTGGGGCTGTGAGAGCTCAGAAGAGAGCTGTGACTCGCCCAGGGTCACCCAGCTGGCTTCATAGGGGAGGGTGGAATCGAACCCAGTATTCCCAGATATGAGTCCGGCTCCCTAACCACTAGACCAAACTGGCTCACAATACGAATACAAATGTTTTGGAACATTCATATGAAGCTTTGGAACATTTATGAATAGGGGAGGTGGGAAAGTGGTTGCCGACAGTCACATCTGCAACAGATCCAGAGTGAATTCGGCATGATTTGAGAGCAGATTCAATGTGAATTCAGGGCAGATCTGATGCTGTCAGGTGGACGTTACCAGAACAAAGATGTGCTCTACAGCTATAATAGCTGCTGGCTAACATAGCCTAGTATGGCTCTAATCACACCTCTTCCAGATAGGGATATGCAGGAATATTTGTAATATTCAATTTTTCATACCAATTTGGGCAATCATATATGGATCAAATCTTACAACATCTGTGCACTGACATTCACACAAGCACTCATGTCTTGGGGCATTCATACAAAGCTTCGGATTTTTCGTGAAATGGGGTGGTGGGAAAGCGGCTGCCCCAGTCACATCTGCAACAGATCCAGAGTGAATTCGGCATGATTTGAGAGCAGATTCAAAGTGAATTCAGGGCGGATTTGATGCTTTCAGGTGGACGTTATGGGATACATAATGGAAACATATTGAATACATATGTGTTTGTATCGGATATTCGTAGGAATCTGTACAGATACATTTGTATCAAATAGAATCCTACTACATTTGAAGCAGATCTATTCGAACAAATACACATTTTCTTACATTCAATATGAACTGAATGCAAACCCGCCCCCCTCACACAGATCCCTAAAAATAGGCTTTCTAAGTGAAAAAAAGGGCCACAAACATGTTTGCTCGCAAATGTGAACATTATGAATTTTCAGAAGTTCAGTTCAATTGCTAAACTAACATGAATTTTCTATTCGCGCACATCCCTGGTTAGAAATGACAAAACCCCCAAGATTGAACATGGGGCCATGTGCAGTCCAAGCGGAAGCCCTTTCTCTGAGCTATGGTCCATTCCCATAATCTCCGCCACACAGCTTACATCCTTTAATAAACTGTACCTGGTTTAGAAAGCTGCTCTCACCCACCTTCCCATTAAAGCCAAGCAAATTAATATCATTCCCAGGAGCCTTTACCAATAAGGGACCAAATTGCTTTTAAATGTGCACAGACATTTGTCTTCCCTATCGGCAAACTGTCTTCCCTTGTCAGAGTTCTCATTAAAACAGATCAAAGGCACACCCACCCTGCACAGAAGCCACCAGGAAAAGCGCCCAGCTGAAGGATATACCGTGCACACAGAGGGTTGCAGGACCTCTCTGGTTAACATTCCCTCCGATTCCTCTTTTCAGTATCCAGACTGTCAGGTCTGGACGCAAACTAGAGGCTGGCTCTGCACACTGGCTCTGCATATGAAGCTTAAAACAAAAAAAGCAACACAGAAGTCACTTAAGAGCAGGTTGCTACCACCTTTCATGAGCCTTTTAAGATGCCAGTCTGTGGCTGCGTCAAGACGTTGATTACTTATTCCATAGGGATGTGAATGAATGAAAAATTCACATTAATTTCCCAGTTGAAACAAATGCCCCAAAATTTGCTTTGTTGTTGAATTGTTCTTTCAAACTTTTGAATTTGCCAGGAAACATTTTTGCAGCTTTTTTTCACTAAGGAAGATTAAGGCACCACAGCCCGTAGGGCATGATTAGGGAACTTCTGGGGAAGAGCATCCACACCTTGAGGAGGCTGTTACACCCTCCAAGTGCACCCTGCCTTCCCAGAAGTTCCCTAATCATGCATTAGGTGTGGAGCATGAGATCGTGTTCCATATCCTTCCCAACCTTCCCCAATCATTTACCTGTTGCATCCAGTTGGGGAGCATTCACACCTCTGCTGGATGAGGAGGTCAAGAAGGGTTGTCACGCAAGTGCACTGGCAGCCCTGCTGCCCTCCTGATGCAACTGCCACTGTGAAGAGCATCAGCATCATCATGGCAATGGAGCTGATGCATCCACAGTCGCAAAGGGCACCGCAGCCAAAATGATGGCACCCTGAAGTGGACCGGCCCCGCAATTGAATCAAGGTAAGTATTCGATTGGGGGGGGGAGGGGGAATGGGACGGCCTGTGTTGACTAGCGCTCCAAGCGGAAGCACTAATTAATGTTGGTTCATTGCGCTCCTTTCCAGTGGACGGGAATTGAAGTGTGAAATTTCCCCTATTTTCATCAGAAAGAACTGCAAAAATTCGAATTTTCATATTCGAAAGCTGGGAGCATTGCTTGCTTCATTTGGAAGTCCAGACATTCGAATGTACAGACTTTCAACTTTGATGCAAAAATTCACAAATTTGAAACTTTGAATTTATTAGTGCACATTCTTATTATTCTGCAATATGTCGATATTTCATGATATCCATGTTTTAGTCCAGAAGTATCCGATGTCTGGATGTGGCCTCTTTTAAGGCAGGAATAACAAGTCAGATTTTGTCTTTTTTTTTCCTAATGCTAAGTAAGAACAAAGTCACGAAAAACCGACGGCAAGACATTTCACATTCAACTGAGAGCGCCCACCCTGATAAAATACCGTTGTTTATAGCACAGGATTCTGAGGAGAAAAGAAGGGGGGAGGGAATTACATGGTAGAATGGCTGCTGAAAATGACAAAGAGCTTAAGTGTTACTGACACACTTTAAAGCACTATTAGGCTGGCCTGGAGTCTGGAGAAAATTGCAAGATGGCCTCCTCTGTTTTTACAGTCCATTACAGTGGCTGAAGGCAAAACAACTTGAAGGCTCAAGTTGTCACTGGAAACATGCTTTTGAAGGGCAGGGTATAAATTTTACAATAAAAGTAAATAAAACCTGTAATTCAGGCGGGAAACCACCGTTTGCTGGATGTTTGATAACGCAAGCTTGTTTTGTGGGGGGTGGGGTGAATGAAAACTGAAGGCAGTCTTATCTTCCTCTCTTCAGAACTGAGAATTCAAGCTTCTAAGAGGAATAATTATGTGTCCTTAGCAGTGCCTGAGTGCCTTCTACATGGACAATGCAACACAGGGCAGGAGTGACACAAAGCATTTGTATGAAGATATCAAGAAGAGTCGGTTTTTATACCCCGTTTTCTTCACCCTGAAAGGAACTCAAAGCAATTGAGAAAGCTTCTGGTCTTCTCCCCACCTTACTTGGCCTTATTCTGGACCATATCTTGGAATAGGGGTGTGCTGTCCACACACTAGTGCAAACTATGGCAGACCCGAGGTGAGATCTACGAAAGCCTGCATTAGCATGCATACAACAGACCCTATCCTGAGATACAGTCCAGGATAAGGCCAAGTGCAGAAAGGGCCCAGGATTGGTGCCTGCACCAATAGTACTGATCCAATCCAAGCCTCCGAAAGCATACACAGGCTTCACACCCACTCCTAACAGCTCCTAGCCTCAGGGCTGGTGTGTGTGATTTTTGGCTGATGAATTACAGATCCCAGTACTTCTAGATCATGGAAGTGTGACATCTCACACCTCTGTAATTCAGATTACATCCCTTAGTCTAGTTGTAGACCCAATACATCAGCTCTACAACAGATCTGGATTAAAGGTCTCTTAATCCAGATCTGTCTCTGTCTTGAGCAGATGAAGCCAGACTAATGGGAACCAGGGCCTCCTTGATCTTCATTAACATACGGATCAGGAGGTCCAGGATCTGGACCAGAGTCCCACAGATCCAGATCTAGAGCTTAGTGCAGAGAGGGCCTTCCAATAACAGTAAATATCAGTAGTTCAGGTCTAGAGGGCTTCATTGTAGAAGTACTCTGTGCTTAATCTTCAGTCTACAGATGTACTTCAGTCCAGCTTTGCATGTTAGCAGTGAACTATTGTTCTTTTAGTCTTTGGTCCTTTCTGCACAGGGCATTATTCTAGATTATTTCCTGTAATAGGGACCTGCCATTCTTAAGTTAGTGCAGACAATGACAGGTCCTGAGCAGGGTCTGCAGTAGTCTATATCAGCACATGGGTGGCAGGTCTCTATTCTGGAATAAAATCTGGAATAAGGCACAGTGCAGAAAAGATCTTTGGTACTCACTTTCCTTTGTTTCTTTAGGTGGTAGCTTTTCCCACAGACTGCAGATTTTTTTTAAAAAAATGTATGTATGTATGTATGTATGTATGTATGTATGTATGTATGTATGTATGTATGTATGTATGTATGTATGTATGTATGTATGTATGTATGTATGTATGTATGTATGTATGTACCACCCTACACCAAAATTCCAGAGTACTAGAACCTGTATACAGTGGCTCACTTCAAGGACAGTAACAGTCAGGCTGCATTCACACCTTAGTTTTAATTCAGCTTCAGTCTTCTTTCAGAGGGAGAGAACATATCAGACTTTGGAACAGTCTCCCTCTAGAAGTTCGCCATTGTAAGCTTTTCGGCGCCTGTTGAAAACCTATCTTTTCAACCAGGCTTTTGCCATCTAAATAGCTTCCTCAAGAAGCTGTCCTGTTAGGGAGAGGGGTGGATTTAATTTTTTTTTCTTTTGATGTATTTTATTCTTATTATAAGCCATCCTGGGACCATTTGGTGAAGGGCAGGATATAAATTTATTATTAATAAATAAAATGGGAAACTGTTTTCCTTTGGCATTATCCAACTCAGAAAATTCACCTTTGAGATAGATAATGTGGAAAGAAAATGACTGGCCAATTTCCTGATGTGTTCCCTCGCTATGAAGATGGTTTGAAGCTGCTTTAAAACTTAGGTGTGAACACAGCCTCAGTCTTTTTATCACCAAACTGCAATTCAGCCAAATTTGGACTGAAGCATGATTAAGTGAGATCAAATTTCTGCTTCCAAACTGGTTCTCAACTTTACACGCATACACACACACACATATACACACACATAAAGTCTCTTTGGACCATCACTTCTCCTGCACTTTGTTCAAGCCACCCTTGAAAGTGTGGTCCTCTGAGACCAAACCCTCCAATTTCATCTCTCTGATGAAATATTGTTAGAAGCTGAAAAGGAACATTGGATGCAACCATTTTGTGCTCAGCAACTGTCAACTCATAAATATGAACTCGGAATGGATTCTGCTGTGCGCAGCGTTTTTCAAAAGTACCTATCCATTCCTGTTGTGGCAGGAAGGAAGAGCTGTACCAAAAGAGAAAATTGCCTGGAAATCATGAGCGTAAGAGAGGGAGGATGAGTCATAAGGTCAAATCTCAAAATATCATAAAAATGTGACACACGCTCATAAATCTCCACTGGAAGCCCACAAAGAATCCCAGCAAGACAGAGAGCAACATTAAAAGCGTGGAAGGTCAACAGCAAAGTTTTGAAACACTGGCAGAGTAACTACACAAATACAAAGACACCACATATAAATCTCAAGATTAAAGAAGGTGGCAGCAAGGTAAATCAAGTGTATAAAGGCAGAGAGAATTTTTTCATTGAAAAAAGCCAAACCCTCAAAGATAAGCCTCAAAGAGGTAGCCATCAAGAGCCTATAACTACTTAAAGCTATTCCTGTAAGAAAAAATATCATGCCCATCCAATGGAATGGAACTTGGATGAATAATGGAATACCGAGTAAATCCAATGCAATGCAAAGCGAAGGAAGTTTCTAAGGGTGTTTCCGCATTTGCCGCCAAAAGGTGGATCTAAAATGATCTGCTTTTCGGCAATCCATTCTCCTGACGGATCTGAGGGACCTCCATGCGTCTGCACACGCGCCCGATGGATGGATTCGGGAAGACGGATGGAGTGGGTCCTGTGTGGACGCATCAGCACCCATTCCAAAATTCCTCCGTCTCGCATGCCGTCGCCGCCCCCAGAGCTGCGGGTTGGAGCATGGACCTGCCAGTCACTGCGTGTTTCCAGTGGTGCCTGGTGCACGGGGGAAGGGCTTTGGAAGCAGGCAGTCCTGCTTCCGCCCTCCCCAACATGGCGGGCATCCTCCTTCTGCACACATCCAGGCAAAGTGGCGGATTGAAAACCTGATTTTTCAGGTCTTCAATTTAATCCGGATTTCGGATATGAACAAATACGTAATTGATACGAATGAATATGTATCTGATATGTATCCGATATATATCCATAACATATCCATGCTCTGAAAATGTCAAATCCGACCTGAATCCACTTTTAATACTCTGTCAATCCATGTCAAATACAACCTGGATCCATTGTGGATGATACTGACACTCGGTTTTCCACACCCTCAGTGTAACAAATGTCCAAACTATTTGTATGAACGTCCAAATTATCCACACCAATAACTCCAGTTTTCTTTCCCTACTCCTTCTCATCCTGCTGATATTCCTCCAGACTGTGGCAGGTCCTAACATCACTTTTTTGGCCATTCACCTGAGGACTGTAGCACTATATCTGAGGCATGAGGTTTGCCTACACAATGCTGCATTTCAGCCCTTCAAATTTCATTCCTTTTTTTCAAAGTCAATTCCACCTTTTTTTTTTTACAGAATTTATTTAAATGTTCCAGAATATATTAAGACTTACAAAAACTTTCTAGCAAAAGAAATACAAAGAAGCAGAGAAAGCCTTTGATAACCTTAACTGGTCTTTCCTGTTTAATACTCGAACAAGATGAAGCTTGGAGGAAACCTTCCCAGGTGAATCTATTTATTCTTCTCAAAGGGCTCAAGAGAACCAACAGAATTTTGTAGAATAAAGAAAGGATCAAGGCAAGAATCTCCACTGTCACCATTACTGTTCATACAGGTTCTGGAGGTGCTGCTGAGGGACATTAGATGAGGTAAGAAGAGAATGGAAACATTCTAATTTCTCTTTTTTTCTTCACATTTTATTGTATTTCAGTTTTGTATATAGATGCAATACTAACTGGATGAGTCCCACAATTGCACAGAGGAAATTAAGGCATTTCTTTCTTCATTTAATGTATTCTAAACCTCCTCAATAGTAAAGAAGTTTTATGAATGGCTTACATTAGACATATTTTGTGATTTTGTTCTTGTTGTTAGAAACCACTGGTAAGATCTGTACTGCCCCACCCATGCAGGTTCAATATTGGGCCAGATCGAACAAAGATAAGAGGGATGACCCTGTGCCAAGGTGTTTCCACAAGATGGCCCATCCTGGCCCATCTTCAGAAGCTTTGAACTATAGTTCCTGTCCTCTAAAGCTGCTAGATCAGGCTTTTTTAGGCAGAAGAGGAACACTTCCAGAAGTCTGGCTTGTGCACAGTAAACTGGTCCAGGTGTTCACTGCTATTTGCATGCAAACACTGGGCCAGTCTACTGCTAAGGAACCCTCTGGAGACCACCTGCAAGTGGCCTTCCATTGGAGCAGGCTATGGTATCTTTTTCATGGCATAATCCAGTCCAATCCCACATCCACACAGACTGGTCTACTGCATGGACAACAAATTCCTTGGGGACAGCTGGGGCTGGCCAACTCCTAGTAACCTCACCAACATATCCATGCTACTTTCCAGGCAGATGCATTATGTGTTTCCAGAGAGATGCCAGAGATCGAACCCACAACCTTCTTCTTTCCAGGCAGTTGCTCAGCCATTGACATATGGCCGCTCCCATTCGGCAATTAGGCAACTGATAAAAGCAACTTGTGCCTGATCATTCTAAATCTATTACTCAATTTTTAAAAATTAAAACCCAAGCCAAGGATTTATTAAGCACTTGTGCTGCAAAACAAGAGAGAATTAGGTCATCTAATTGGTCTTTGATACCTCCAAGCTATGTGCCTCATTACTGGAAGACTGTGTGCAATTTTCTGAAAGCATTTATAGAAAAACCAATTATTCACAAAATGTCTGCTTTGGCTATGTTTACATTTGGCCTTTCCGTTCTATTATTTGAACTGAAAGTTTTGTCCTTTTAAAACGTACATATATGCTGGAATGTCGTCATAATAGACAGAACTGCTTTCATTATTGTGTCATAGGAATTTGTATCTCATGGAATCTACACCTTAGCAGAGGATGCTGTTCCATGCTGTTCAGGTTCTTCATCTATTATTTAGTATCAAATACATTAGAATATTAATCAGTGCAAGTCCTGTATAAAATGTAGGAATAGAAGTCTGCAAATACAGCCACTTTGAATATGGTGTGATTCAAATCCACTGCAAATGTTCTTCAAATGTTATTTGATCCCCTCTGAATCCACTTTGAATCTGCTGCAGATATGACTGGGCAGCCACTTTGCCCCTTCCCTGCCTTCACAATGATAATAAAGCTTCAAATGAACGCACAAAAGCATTTGCTTCGCATGTGAATCTCAGTCTTTGAACGTAGCCAACATTAGATTTGAATGCAAATGTTCAAATTTGTACAAATTCATACAAACTGTGAACCTGATAAAAATCAGTGCACATTTGCATGAAAGCCATGCTATACAAAGGAAGGATGCATTTTAGTGCCCATGAAAGAATAAAACCACACTATTAAAATATTATGTAATGTAAGGCACAATTAAAAGGAACAACCAAGCACCACTACTAGGGAAGTGCACGAATATTCGAAAATCCGAATATTTGAAAATCTGACATCCGGATTTGAATCAGATTTTCAGATTCAGATCCGAATACAGATTTTTGAAAACCCGATATGGATTTTTGAATGATTTGGCTGGATTCGTCTCCATATATCGCAACTGAATATCGGGTCTATCTGCACTTATAATACGGGGAAAAAAGGGATGCAGACGGATTTGAAAAATGGATACGAATGTTCCTGACATTTCTGTCATTCCATTCAAATAGGATTTTCGAGTTTTGATTTGAACAGAATATTCATATATTTGATTCGAATCGGATTTGAATGCAAAAAATGCATTTGTGCATATGCCTAACCACTACTGAACTTTCGACAGAATATTTGAATGATACACTTTTAAGCTCGTGTCTCTACACCAACCAGCATTCAGGACGAGTATCCACTTTAGTTTAAATTATACTAAATAAGCCTGAATGACTTCACGGAAAAGACAGCAGCATCACCAACAAGAAGTCTTCAGCATCAATCATCCTCACTTGGAAAGTTGTCTGTTCACGGTAGTGATCCCGTCAAGGAGTATTTTATCTGCATTTTCAATAATGCAGCAAAGCTCTGTTCTTCTTCACCCTGAAAATCCACTGTTGTTATTGTTGTTTTTAAAAAATCTAATAGGAATAAAAAGATTTTTGCAAGTCAAAACCAATGACAAAATTGCTTAGGTTATCATTTATGCAACAAATTCATCACACCCGCACTTCCCTGATATGGTTCGGTTATTCTAACCAGGCCACAGGCCACCAAAGAGAGTAGATTTAGCAGGCAAATTGATGGATAGAGTATATCAGAAGAAAATTGAACATTGTGCAAAAGACTATCAAGCGAAAAATTGTTAGCCTGGGTCCTGATGGGGGAAGCAGCGTCTACGATGATCCAGTAATATGCGCTTATGTGATAGGGGGAGAGGAAACTGCCTCTTTTAGCAAACAAAGTGATACATCAGGGAACAGGCACAAAGATATTTGGAAGAAGTAGCAGAAGACTAACGAAAAAATAACATTCCAATTCCCAACCCAAACACTAACAAATGTATCATGGCATAAACATTAGTGTGCCCCAGGCTCACTGTGTCAAGCTTTAATAAATGTAAACAAAGAAGGCAAGCAAAGAATACTGAGTCTGGATACAAACCATCACTAAGACTATTGCTGCACTCCTCCCTTCCTGGAACCAGGTGTGGCGCTCCATTCCAGCATATGCAACCTGTCCCACACTGGGAGAGGCTGCTAACAGCCAGGACCAGACAGGACCATGGCTCCACTCAGCCTGGCCCTAGCTACCAACTCAAAAGACTGGTGCATATGGATGAAAATGGATCAGGACAGAGATCTTTTGAGAACCAGTTTTTGACTTGTGTCTTCCAAATGGGAGTACACTCTAATTATGAACCATTCTGCACTAGGCCTTCTTCCATTTTCTATTTCCATTTCCATTATTTGTATACCGCCTTTCCAAAAGAAAATTCTGCCCAAGGCGGTTTACAACAACCAGAAAAAAAAATACAATGCAAATATATCAGAGAAATACAGCAAGTAAATTCAGCAAGTTTAAAAAAAATCTATTTCAATAACTAAAACATCAAATGTACAAAATTTTAATAATAAGACTCTCTCTTGGTATAGAAACCTGCCATCTGCATGTTGGTGTGGCCAACATTAGCCTGCAGGCCCCTAATCTGAGATATAATCTGGAATAAGGCCTGGTATAGAAAGGGACATGGCAACTAAAAGCAAATTACAGATTTTCTGGAAGTGCACAGAAGCCAAGAATTGTATTCTGTTTGACAGCTATTATGCACCTTGGGCCGCATCCCCATGCACCCTGTTTGGGATGGAATGGGAACGCTTGGGACCGGGAGAAGGCCGAGATCGATCCCAGCCCGTCCCCATGCCAAACTCTGGCACAGGGGAGCAGTGCCACTTCCTCTCTGCCCCCTCTCTCCTGATTGGAAGCCGGACTGATGTCAGCCCATCCCTAGTGCCACCAGCTGCAAATGCTGCATCCCGCCCTCCCTTAGAGGCACAGAAAGCCAGGACTGGGCTGGGAGGCAGAGAAAGAAAGTTAAAGTAAAGCTTACTACTACTAATAAATTTATAAATAGTTTTAAAAGACTGAAAGCCACTACGAGGTATAGCGGCAGTTAGGCGCTTGAGCAGTTTTGCATACCTCTGCTCCACCAGGAACTGCAAGAACCCCCGCCAAGTTTAAAAGGGAGAAAATCAAGCCATTTTCATGATTGCCCTGAGGATCGGGAAACAGGGGTTGAAAATTTTTGGAACTGGAACAAAAATCAAGCCACTATCCTGCCTGCCTTTGCGATCAGGAAACAGGGGTAGAATATTTTCCATGGAAAATGTACAAAAATTAAGCCATTATCCTGCCTGCCTTGGCAATTGGAATTTTTCCACTCCCCAAAAAATGTCAGCAGCTGCGATCTCCAATGTACTGGGCAGGAATGGCAAGCACACCCAAACCTCCAAATGATGTGAGTGTCAATCGCCTCTCCGAATAGCCCAGAAATGTTCCTATGTGCAGTCTCAGCTCACTAACCAATGCACGCCGGGACCCCAAACCGTGCTCAGACTTTTTCCGGGTACCAAATTTGGTCCTGGTTTGGCACGGTTTGAGGAAATTTGGTCCGCGGAAACCAGACCAAATTGAAATGCATGGGGACACCCCATGCTGAGCCCAGTTTTGGTACCGGACCGACCATGCATGGGGATCCACCCTTGATTCCATAGAACATCTGTATGCTTTGAAAAACTCCACATTATTTTTCACTTATGCTTTTTTTCTATTATGCACGAAGATAACAATTGATATATTAATAAATTACTGACCAACTCCGTAAGAGAACAGCGTGAAAGTATGCCTCCAGTAACCTAAGGGAAATAATAGCATGCTCCAAGCAACTCGGTATTTATGTGCAGACAATCTCTACTTGTGTTCTTGAAGAAGCAGTCAGTGTCCTGATGACATGAAAAGGGCCATCTTAGGGACAGGAGGACCAGGAAGAGGCAGAGGCGGAAGACACAGCAGTAGCACAAAAGTACTGTTTTTCCATCAGACAGGAAATAACCTCAGAGGGCAGCCATGGACTGCCAACTGACAGAATGAGAAGGAGGGCAAAGAGCTCATCAGAAGTCTTGTTTTTACCCACCCAGCCTGCCATGCGTCACAATGTCCTTCAGGCAGGTAAATATGAGGTTTCATCCCATCGGAGAAAACCCAATATATGAATCTTCTCAGAATAACCCTGGGATCAAATTAGGGCTAAAAAAGTATTTGCAAATTCAGTGACTAGACAAACAACTAGACATACACATGATGAAAATGAACTGAACATTATGGTTACAAAGGTTGAGCTAAGCAGGAGAAAAGGGTAAGCAACAGGTTAGATGAATGAGATCAAACTTCCTTTCTGCTCTGTCTCTTAATCCGGAAGAAATTCTGGAATAAGGAACAGTTGTCCACACATTACTGCAGAGTATGCCTAGCTCTCCTCACTCCAATCATACTTGCAGCTTGAGACATGGATCAGGCTAAGGCAACAAAAATGTCACTCTAGCCCTGCACCAATCTTGGTCAATCTATATAAGCTAGATCCAGATCAACTATAGACGGAGACATCTGCATTGAGTCAGCTTTAGAACACCTCTAATTTGGACTAGGGAGGCCTTAGAACAGTTCTGATCCATTTCTACCCTACTCCCATGCAGATGATGTGTTCTTAGGAGCTCCTAGATTCGGATTAACAAGTGTAGAAAGTGACTAGATGTACACTACTTCAAAGAGGTCTAAAGCCAACCCAGTGCTGGTATACAATATGTATCCGTAATTCAGTATACTCGAGGAAGTGGGTTTGCCCCCAAACTGGCCAGATTGTGAAATCAGAAGGCCGGGGGTGTGTGTGTGTGTGTGTGTGTGCTATCATACATCATCTATACTATAAATCAATTATTTCTACACCACTTACCCCTCCCAACAGTATAACATCTTCCAGGTTCTGACAGCTCCTGCCAAACTCTCACTGTACATCTTGTGCAGTCATCCAAACAGAGCTTCAGTTATGGAATAACAGGATATCACCCTATGATAATTAATTTTACCAGAATAACAATAATCCAGTAACTCAAGACAATCCGGATCAGACAAGGGGAAGTATTTCTTCATTGGTCTATGGAATTTGGTGCCAGCTACCAGCCTAGATATCTTTAAGGAAGGGTTAGACAAATTTATGGGTGACAGGTGTATCAATGGCTATTAGAATGGATGCCTAGGTACATGTTTCAGGCTGGAGGGACAAGCAGGATGCTTCTAAGGCCATTTGTTGGGATTCTGGAGCAGGAGAAGGTTTGCCCTTGCCTCTGCTTGAGATGCCCATGGGCAATTGGTGGGCCACTGTGTGTGAAAGGATGCTGGACTAGATGGGCTGCGGTCTGATCCAGCAGGGCTCCTCTTATGTTCTTTTATTCCAGGACTGTATCAGGAGCACGTCTGGAAAATGAGGAACAATTACAAAATAATTACGGTGTATCGCCGCTGTCTGGATGCAGCCAGAGAGTGACATTTTGACACAGATCTATTTGCAGACACCCAAAAGAAAGCTAATGCACAACTGTGCCAAGACAGGAGAATGCAGTAATATTGGTCTGCAATTATATTCAGGATGTATATGCTGCTAATGAGGTGTTAAGGAAAGCCACTCAGCTACCCTGAAAGAAGTCATCCATCAGTTACCCTGAAGTGATAATCCAGCTTTTGGCTGCAATCCTGAACACTATTAGGCTGCTTCTGCTCTAAGCAACTGAATTGTGTTCAGGATTGAGGCTGGTGTCACAGAGGGCAAAAAACTCATTGTAAGCCTGAGAGCAGGGACCTGTCTAAGATTAATACAATATTGTAACCCGCCCTGAGACCTTAGGGTTTAGGGCGGGATAGAAATACAAATAAATAGATTCATCCATTCATTCAAACCTAAGAGATCAACAGGGATTTATGAAAGCAGTAGAGTCTTTCTTTCCCAAACTGTCAAGTGAAGCTAGAGGAGAAAAGGCCAAGATGATTATTTCTTTTTCCCTGCAATGCATGCATACTTATTTCCCATGCTGACAAGCCTGAAATAATCTATTTAAAAAACTATGGCTGAAAAACATGAAACCTGCTTGGGTTTCTCAAGAGTGGAACTTAAGCGTTCCTAAGTCCTTCTTGTTTCAATGGAGAGTTTAGCACCTTTTTTAATCCCCTTGTGTTCACGTCAACAGCCCTTTAAAAAAGTGCTTACCCGTAGCCGGATCGTGCCCTTAATTTTCTGTGCACTTAATCCTAATACAGTTTGGCACATATCACGACTAATCTGTAAAAGATCCATGACTAATCTAGCCTCTCACATTGACCCATCGAAGTCAGTGCAAAAAGCACTCTTTCATTTTTTTCCCTATTGACTTAAAAGCAACAATAAACTCCAATACTGGTAGAAAGAACAACAACATCAACAAAAAAAAAGGGACACAGATACGGATTTTTAAATATATATATTTTCTATTCCATAGTCATCTCCTAATCATTATACACTTACATTAAAACTTGTAACTTAGCCTGCATCGAGACATCAGTTATCTTTGGATATTCCAGAATAAAGCATGGATATTTCAGAATATTCTGGAATAGCCAGACATAGCAGAATAAGTAACTGATGTCTGGATGCCCAATTATACACAAGTTTTAATCCACCTTCAATCAGCTTTTGAAAATAACCAATTGATAAAATTACAGGCTGGTTCCTTTCTGTGTTATCTAAACCAGTGGTTCTCAACCTGTGGGCCACGACCCCTTTGGGGGTCAATCTACTCTTTCACAGGGGTCATTATGAAGTAGCAACAAAAATAATTTTATGGTTGGGGGTTAGGGTTAGGGTTAGGTTGGGGGTCACCACAACATGAGGAACTATAATAAAGACTCGTGGCATTAGGAAGGTTGAGAACCACTGATCTAAACAAAAAGTGGATTTTCTAAAAAGTGGATCAGAAATCCAATCAGAAAACCCCTTTTTATATTAAGGTGGGTGAAAGTTTTTGTTGTGTTGCCAAAAGACATTTTGGGTGGTGAAAACAAAAGAAAAAACTCTAGAAACTGATCAAAAATGGCCAGTCACATCCCCTCAGGCCACTAGATCAGCCCACAGCCGATATGAATGTTCAATCCCATACTTATACCATATGAATCCCATTCGAAGCTTCATACAAATGTATCAAAACATTCCATTCTACTTTGAATGTCAATCTTCAAATGTGCCAACATTCAATTAGAATTTGAATGTCCAAATTTGGCCGAATTCGTACAGATTTTGAATGTTATGAATATTTGTATGCATCCCTACCACCAATTGCTTATGGCTGTCTCAAGCAGAAGACAAAGACAAAACCTTCGCCTGTTCTCAGTTTCCTTCAACCTGGAGGCAATATTTAGGCATCCATTTTAGTAGCTATTGATACACCTGTCCTCCATGAAGTTATCTAATCCTTTGCTGTGGGGAAAGGGAAGAAATGGTCTAGGTTAAATGGAATGACTTGAGGCTGAATATAAAATGCATGTGCTAGAGCAATGGTTCTCAACCTTCCTAATGCCACGACCCCTTAATGCAGTTCCTCATGTTGTGGAGACCCCCCAACCACAAGGGTGGGGCAGCTCAGGTGAGGATGGGGTGGGAAGGTGGGAGACTCATCACGACCCCTCTGAAAGGGTAGTTCGACCCCCAAAAGGGTCACAACCCACAGGTTGACAACCGCTATGCTAGAGAAAGATAGGAGTAATGAGAGCATGAGGAGAGATTGAAGCCCTTCAAGAACAGCATGTAGCTGGAACTTTAGAAAATCCACATGTATCTCAAAGAAAATGCAAATATCAGATGGACTCTGTGGTTTCTCTGCCTGGCATATTCATTCATCAGTGTTCATTAGAAACTATACCAGTGATAGACTAAGAGTTAGAAGAGTGGTAGAACTACAATACAGATCATTTAAAATTTGATTTTCTGATGGAATGAAGGATGGTGTACATAGGGAAAAGGGGAACAGAAGTGATGGGAAAGAACTGGAAAAGGTTAATAGAGTGTGACAAGCAAAATAACATGACTGAGGATCTTGAAAAGACTATAAAATGATCTTCTGAATGAATAAAAAGTGTTTTTAATCCAAGATTCATTACCTACAGGAGTGGGAGGTGGTGGTGAAAAGGGGGGAGTTTGGGTTAGGCAGGATATGGAGATAAATATCAAAATCTGCAGTATATCAATAGGAATTGTTAATATTTGTAATTGTTATTGTATGTTGTATACATATATTCAATAAAATAAAAAAGAAAGTATTCCAGGTGATTCAAAGCAATACTGTCTTTCCGCATTAGCCTTTAATTTGGATTAAGGGCCTGTATGGTCAATACCTGCCCCCCTAGGTCTACGTGTGTGGCCCCCACTGGCATGACCCTGTCTGCTTTACAGGAAGCATGATTCTCATCAACGAGACTCTGATTGGGATTACAGGTGCACCAGTTTATGAACCTGATGGGTAGGAGAGTCAGATCAGACAAGGGGAAGTATTTCTTCACCCAGAGGGTCATTGGACTACGGAATTTGCTGCCGAAAGAGGTGATAGCTACCAGCCTAGATGGCTCTAAGGAAAGGTTAGACAAATTTATGGATGACAGATGTATCAATGGCTACTAGAATGGACGCCTGAGTACATCTTACAGGCTGCGGGGACAAGCAGGATGCTTCTAAGGCCATATGCTGGGATTTGAGAACAGGAGAAGGTTTTCCCTTGTCTCTGCTTGGGATGCCCATGGGCATTTAGTGGGCCACTGTGTGTGACAGGATGCTGGACTGTGGCCTGATCCAGCAGGGCTTCTCTAATGACCAGTGCCCCTGGGCCACAACATGGAAGGCATGGAGGAAGGAATACTGGAGTATGCATTTCAGAGGCATCCCAGATTCTACCACCAAAATGCACCCCTCAGAGCCTCGGAACTCCTCCAGAAATTCCTCAGACCTCAATCAGAATTCATTTTCTCTCCATTCCTGTGATACCAGATTATCCAAATCTTTTTCCAACTCTTCACTTACGATCTCAGTTTTAGTCCCTTGTTTTTCTACTTTATCCCTAATTTGGTTTCAACCTTCAACCCCATTGCTCTGCAGTTCCTTTAATTTCCTTGACCTGATTTTTGAGGTCCTCTTTTAATTCTGCCTTGAATCTTGACAGTTCTGTTTTCATATCTGATATTTCAGCTCTTAAGAGTTTCAAAGATCTTCTGCAAAAGTTCTGGACAGTTTTTCCCTTCCAGCAATCATCCTAATGAGCCTCTTCTAGTTTCACTAGTTTTAGCCATTTTGCTTGTTATCAAGTTAAAATAAGAGATGGGTCTTTTTTTCCCCATGCCTTTCATTTTCTTCAGACACAAAAGTTTAGTGCTAGTTCTCCTTCCATAGATATGATAACATAGTATTATTTTTATTAACCTTTCCATCACATTTAGTGCAATCACACACTCTGTCTTAGTAGGGATGTTCACGAATGATTTTTTTGTATTCGATTCATATCAAATCAAATGCAAGAATATTTGTATTCATTCAAATAGATCCCCTTCGAATGCAGGATTCAAATTCAATAAGAATGTTCAATATGAATTTGCACACGAATCTGTAATAAAGCTGCCAGTCTAGATGGCTTTAAGGTAGGGTTAGACAAATTTATGGACGACAGATGTATCAATGGCTTCCGGAATGAATCCCTAGGTCAGTGATGGCCAACCTATGACACACGTGTCACAGGTGACATGCCAAGCACTTTCGGGTGACACACATAGTCACGCTGGCACGTGGGCATGTAGTGCTTGCTTGTTCTTGAAGTGTACGAAATACCAACTTTCAACTGAAGATTTAGCAAACGAAATTCAGCAACAAAAGTCACCAATGTAAAGAATTCTTTGTTTTTGCTTTTAATGAAATACATATATCAAAAATATAACTTTTTTACTAGAGCTACAAATATCACAAAGTCATGGATATTTCTAGATGTGACACAGCAACTGAGTTAAGCTAGGTTTTCTTGCGAATTTTGACACACCAAGCTCAAAAGGTTCGCCATCACTGCCCTAGGTACATCTTTCAGGCTGGAGGACGTGGGGGGAAGCAGGATGCTTCTAAGACCATTTGCTCGGATTCAAGATCAGGAGAAGGTTTGTCCTTGTCTCTGCTTGAGATGCCAGTGAGCATTTGGTGGGCCACCATGTGCAACGGGACGCTGGACTAGATGGGCTGTGGCCTGATCCAGTAGGGCTTCTCTTACGTTCCTATGAATACATTTGTATCGAATAGAATCCTACTATATTTGAAGATCTATTCGAATGAATACTAATTTTCTTACATTAGATTTAATACAAATCAAATGCAAAACAACAAAACAAAACAATTTGTGCCCATCCCTACTAGGAAGTACTCCAACTTTAATGGCACTACACCATACTTCGATACACAAGGAATTAACACACATTATGATGCCACCTTATCCCACATTCAACCCACCTATTAGATAACACCAGATTTGAGACAACCGCTTTCCCTCTCAAAAATGTCCTGCACGGTGCATTCAAAAAGCAACAAAATAATTCTAGGAAAAAAACTAAAACTTTCTGTGCAATTGTATGTAAATTCGTAAGGACGTTCAGGGCTTGTTGGATCAAGCCCGTAGTAAACCAGACATTTCTGGGATGTCTGCATTAAGGATACGAACACAAATAAGAACATCAATAATGCGGTACATATTAATTTGCAAGCCATTGAAATATTTTACCTTGCTGCCGAACGCAACTCTCCATTCTTTAAGCATGTCTAAATGCCGTAATAATTTGTATATGCAAAGTGAGATATTACTGAAGAGTTCAGCATGTAGGACCACCAGGGGCAAAATTGGCATTTCCTCTCTCATTATATGCACTTCTGACTCTACACTTAATCCATATTATTCCTCTAAGTGCTCAGGTGGTTATAAAGCAAAGATAGGATGTTAATTTAGAACTCAGTAAAAGACTCTTTGCTACAAATAAGAAGACTGCTAATGAATTACTCAGAAAGAGATCGTGTTTAACCTTTAATAACATTCAAGTGGATGCAGTCTTTATCAGATTGTTTAAAATCTGATCCACTTAGTTCTGACGTTGCAATTAAAAATCATCACTTTGCCACTCTGTAGTCTGCTGCTTTTTAGCAACCGAAGCATGCACACAAAAGCTAATAGAAGCAGATGTATAACAAAGTTGATTGGCATGCAGTATAACGTTCAACTGGTTTAGCTTAGACAAGCACCAGCAATCTGGAAGAAGTTAAGAGCACCAGCTTAGAACCTGGGTCCAGATTCAAATTTCTGGTCTGTCAGGAAAGCTCACTGGGGGACCTTGCAAAAGTCACAAGTGCTCAGCTTAATGCTCACCTAATGACATGCTAGGTGAAGCACGCACAGGAGGGCCTGTTCACACTGAGGGAATCAGGATAGCTCATGACGACATGCAGCATCCATGGTGGTGGTACCTCCGTCCCATGGCATCCCAGAGTGTATGAGCGTGTCCCAATCACCCCTAGCTGTGGAGCAATAAAACCTGATCCACAGCTTAACCAAGAATGCCTAAGGTGCTCTTGGTAGATAAATGTGCAGTTGTGCACGGCATTGTGATCACCATGGCTCTTGCCACTGCACTGTGGATAGTTGAGAACCTCTAGCAATGGTGGAATCAGCCACTGGATCCCACAACAGTTAAGTGCAAAAAGCCCACATACAGGCCTGACCTCATATCCACTGATCCAGCAACCATGGATCCGCTCATCCAGTTTACTGGATCAGCCTTCTCCCCCCCCCCAAACAGTACCTTTAAGTATCTGTACCTGGGACAGTTCAAAATCCTGCAAAATCCTGCAACATTCTCATGATTCCTGGGAAATCATGCAGGATTTCCTGGTAATCATGGGAAATCTCACAGGATTTTCCAGGAATTATGGAATTTTGTGCAGAATTTCCCAGAAATCACAGGAAATCCTGTGAGTTTTCCCAGTATTTCGTATATTCGCAATTTCCTTTAACCACGGTAAGAACAGGTACATATCCCACACAGATATGGGGGCACACTTGTATACACACCATTTTGTATCACCAAACAGTAAATCTTCCCTCAGCGAGCACAACACAAAAAAATGGGTCCCACAGTCAAGAGACACAACGAGCTTGAGGCGAATAAATGAATTCTACAACTGGAAGGAACAAATGCTAAGAAGAGCAACAGGAACATACATAAGTGGTTTAGATCAGATATATAAGTAAGTTTTGCTGTGGAGCATATATTGTGCACCGATACTTTTCAAACGATTTAGAAATCTTGGCCCACAAAAGTCAGCATGTTTTTATGTCCAAACAAGGACAGCCACAAGATCCATCCCTAAGGGGCCACTGAAAAGAGATGAGGGCTACATCCAGGCAGAGTTAAAAACCTGGGATTATCTTAATACTAAACTGGGATTGCTACATATATCTGTAGTAGGGACGTGCACAAATATTGGAAGACATTCGAAATTCAATCAAATTCATCCAAACTTCGAAATTCGGATTCGAATCGCATGTCCATAAATTTGAATTTATACGTTCAAATGAATTTTGAATTTTCAAATCTATTCGCTCAAATTATTCGGACATTCGTATGTGTACGGGTTCATACATGATGCGTACTTGCCTGTACGCATCTTTCCCCCATCCATACACATCTTGTACAGATCCATACAGGATGAAAACGGGTTGCACACAGGATAAATACGGGATGCATACAGATGCATACAGGATGTGTAACAATACGTATGGGCACATACGAATATTGTCGACACTTGTAAGTGCGCATTCAAACCAAAAATTCAAACAAATAGATTCAAATTTGCTTAATTCAAATCAAATTCGGGTGAATTCAAATTTTAAAGATTTGAATCGAATCTCAAAAATTGCATTTGTGCACACCCTTAATCTGTAGCAACTGCAACATGCTCCCAAAAAAAGAGGCGAAATCCCAGGATATCACTATTGTGGTGAAAAGAGCACCAAACCCAGATTTTCCCATAAAGCAATGTTGCTTATCTTGCCTGGCTCTTGCACCCAGGATTCTTTCTTTTGAAGATGTCCACTGTCCAAGCATTGGGGCAAAATCTGGCTGAAAATACTCACTGCACCAGCATAGGGGCAGGATGCATCATGGGAGCAAGTGTGCAGCAGGAGTGGCAAGCAGCAACTGCGGGATCTAAACAAGACCCCACATTTTTCTCTTGACATCTGAAGGCCACCAATGTGGCTATTGTGAGCTCACACGATATTACATAAGAACATAAGAACATAAGAGAAGCCTTGCTGGATCAGGCCACAGCCCATCTAGTCCAGCATCCTGTCGCACACAGTGGCCCACCAAATGCTCATAGGCATCTCAAGCAGAGACAAGGACAAACCTTCTCCTGTTCTTGACTCCCAGCAGATGGCCTTAGAAGCGCCCCAGTTCCTTCCCCCCCCCCCAGCCTGAAAGATGCACCTAGGCATTCGTTCTAGTAGCCATTGATACATCTGTCATCCAGGATATTGGATTGCCATCATCCTTGTGCCATGCTTCTCACAGTCTGGGTAAGCAGAAACATGTCCTCCCTCCACTCTCCACGTCTACAAACCTCCACCCTGCCCCATAAGCAGATAACAAAAGAAGATCCTGGCAAAGGAAGCACCATTTGACTTGATGCAACTGTGTGTGAATCCTTTGAAAAACACCGGCAGCAAACTAACCACAGTTTGGTCTTGTAGTCAAAATGCCTGACTTTTTTTGGGTAGTCTCCCAGTTTGAGTCCGCGCTCCTCCACAAAGCCAGATGGATGGCCTTGGGCTAGTCACAGCTCTCTTTCTGAGCTCTCACAGCCCCACCTACCTCACAGGGTGTCTGTTGTGGGGAGAACAGGAGGTTTGTCAGCTACTTTGAGTCCCCTTAAATGGGTGAGAAAAGCGGGGCAGAAAAGCCAACTCTTCTTCTCACGTTCCTGCAATAAAATCCCCATTAACCTTTGGCATTCATTTAATAGTGCACTATATGAGGAACTGCTTTATCTCTGTCATAAGTTTGCCCAGCAGCTTCTGCCTACAAGGCCAAGGTGTTTTTAAACACATCTATAAAATTCTGCTCATTTTTTTATTTGAGACCTTCAGGTGCGGGGCAGGAAAGAAAGAGGATGGATGGATGGATGGATGGATGGATGGATGGATGGATGGATGGATGGATGGATCGATGGATGGATGGGTGGGTGGGTGGGTGGGTCCATCTGAGGTGTTAACCACTTACCTGCATCCACACAATTGTTTTTGTTTTGTTTTTAAAGTGTCTCAAAAGCAACTAAGAGCTGGTAGTGTCCACATGCTGCTGCCTGGATTCACAATAAGGACCAGAAAATGTACTAACAAAATGTGTTCCATGGCCTTTAAATGTGGATTACAGGTGGGATAGGAGCACCAGCATCCACATGCTATCATCCTTAAGCTGCTTTCGAGTGGCTGTTCTATCATGTGCAGACCCAGCCTTTGATCTTATTTGACAAGTCACCTGGAACATGTGCAGGCCCTGTCTATGGCAGTTGGATAAGTTAATCTGCTTCCAGAACACTGACAGGCAGATAGTACTTTAAAAAACTAAACCCTGTATCAAAATTTATTATAAATTGCATGCAATTACTTCAAACTTATTAGGCTATTAATATTTAGATTGCAGGTGCTTCTCATTAACCCGTGCTGTTCCCTCCCTCACCCTCCACTTGCCAGCCTCAGAAGAATCCTGGCCTCAGGCCCAAACTGTAATTTCCATTCTCCATCCTTGCTTTTGAGATGGAGGTCTTTGGCTTGCATCCAAAAGCTGCCACGGGAAAGAAGGAACACCAAAGTGACAAGACACCGTGGCCTCTTCCGCATATGTAGGAAGAGGCATATTCGACAGCAGACTGGTGCCAACAGGCTTGGAAGCATAAACAGGGAGGAAAAATGATACAAAATGTGTTAAGAAACTGCTCGTTGTCTTTTGCTCTCGAACAACATTGTATGGGAATGTTTTTAAAATAAATGATCCCCCGAACCTGCTTGGAGTAGTTCCATAGCTACTGCATGCATATTAAGAGCCCTATTGGATCAGACTAATGGCGTGTTTAATTCAGCCGCCGGCTTCCACCAGAGCCAGCGAAATTCCTGTGGGGTAGCTGCGAGGAGGAGGACATCATCTCAGAACCCTTTCCCCATTCATGGGCTCCCAGCCGCTCGTTTTCAGAACCATGTCACATTAGTTACTTGATGTAGCAGACAACTATCGTGTCTAATAGGCCCTGATAGTCTAATCTTCTTTCAATAACAAATCATCTGATGGATTCAGGAAAAACACCAGCAATGAGATAAATGCTACCAGAATGCTGAATGACAGCACCCAACTGGGAAACGCTACCATCTTGGGCACTCATCCTGACGCCGACCTCCAGCACGTTCTCATAAACTCCAGGTCAATCCCATGGGAAGCTGCAAAGGCTGAGTCGGTGCGCGCCACTGAGGCAGCCAATCACATTTGAGCTGCCCTGCTGCTCTCGTCGTGCGGTTCTCAACGTTCTGCCCAGACTGGCGGGAAGATGTGGGTTTTCTTTATACTACGCAGCGAGCGTCCTTAGATCAGCATTAAGGTAAGTGCGCAGCAATGACTGGATAATGTGACGCCACAACGATGCATCGAGTCTGATGCCCCGATCACAACTGTGCATTCTGCTGCTCAGTATAAACAAGTCTGGACGCAGCCCTAATCGCCTATAAGGCATTTCTCAGCCAGTTTTCTTAGGTTCTGTGAATGCAGCCTAAAAGCTGACCCTTGTGAAGGGGCCAAAGGGAAACGGTGATTTATCATTCAGCTTTCAGGACAATAAATAATATTCTGATACACTGTGGGGAAAAGCCACGCAGTCAAACCCACAGACTAGTGACAAACTTTACTTAGGACTTCTCTTGTGCCCACCATATGAAAATCCTGTTCACCCAGAGCCATCAGGCTTTCTTTCTTTCTTTCTTTCTTTCTTTCTTTCTTTCTTTCTTTCTTTCTTTTTAAGTCTTTATTGCAGTCTAGATAATAAGGTCAGGACAAAAAGAGGAAAACGCGCCCAAAAAAACTGCCAAGCCCCTCCAGAATTTAATTCAATCTTTAGAGACTGAATTCTTGACATTCCAGAAAACACCTAAAGCTCCAAAGAATTTCGCTGAGTTGAATGTGTCAAGGACCAGCACTCAGCTAATGAGTCTATCAGTAGGCCACGCAGATTTAAAAAAAAGAAAAAGAAATGGTCTCTGAGATGCTGGTAAACTGTGGTTTCCCCCGGGTAGCTAGAAAATGAGCCGTCTCTGTCACAGGACCCGCTGCAGAGGCAAGGGGCATGCCAACCACATGGCAGCATCCCCCAGCCTCCAAGATCCTCACACCTTCAAAGGTCTATGGCTGCAACTGAGGATGTGCATGGATTGAGAGCAGATTCAAAGCGGATTCGGGGCAGATTTGACACTTTTAGAGCCAAAATGTTACAGGATACATGTTCGTTTGTATCAAATATGGATATTCGTAACATTGAATATTTGTACAAATTTGTACAAATTGGGGCATTCATATACAAATTGAACGTTATGATGTTCGTACACTGACATTCATATTTGTACAAATGTTTTGGAACATTCATACAAAGCTTCAGAACATTCATGAAACGGGGAGGCGGGAAAGCGGCTGCACCAGTCACATCTGCAATGGATCCAGAGTGCATTCGACATGGATTGAGAGCAGATTCAAAGCGGATTCGGGGCAGATTTGACATTTTCAGAGGCAAAATGTTACAGGATACATGTTCATTTGTATTGAATATTTGTCGATACGATGTTCATACAAATAAATCCGTATTGAATAGAATCCTAGCACATTCAAAGAGGATCTATTCAAACAAACAGGAATTTTCTTATGTTTGACTGGACATGAACCTAATGCAAAAAAACCCATTTGTGCACATCCAAGGTTTCTGTCCATCCATCATGGTTTAACATCAGACTGGAAACAGGCCCAGATGTCAGCTGCATTCAGTCTGATGTTAAACCACAACAAAAAGAAATAACGCCCAGGAATTCCAGTTTGGTCTTGCAGTTAGGAAGGCCAAGAGTCTTATCTGGTAGTCTCCCGGTTTGATTCTGTACTCCTCCACGAAGCCAGCTAGGTGACCCTGGGCTAGTCAAACTCCCCGAGCTCTCACAGCCCCACCTACCTCGCAGGGTGTCTGTTGTGGGGAGAAGAACAGAAAGTTTGTCAGCCGCTTTGAGTCCCCTTAGCAGAGTATAAAAGGTGGCTCTTCTTCTTACTCTTCTTGCTCTACTACCATTAGAAAGTTGAAGACACAATCCACCCTCAGAATCATTTTCCCGGCCCAGTACAAAGGAAGCAGCCTAGAAGTCCCAAGTGGCCAGGAACATTTCCCTATTAAATCCTCCAATCATCTGAACGCTGCCTTCAACTTCATGATCACTGATGATAGCTAGAACCCAAAGTATTTGGAGCACCTAGCCTTCATGTATAGGATCAAAAAGACCCTGAAACGTAATGGTTTGACAGTCTGACCCAAAAATCCACATGAGTATCCCTATGCAATTCTCTCACAACATGGCATTACTCCTTTCAGGCTTTGTAGAACCCAGGGAACAAGTACTATCCTTCCTTCCTTCCTTCCTATCCATCCATCTATACATCTACCAACCTACCTACCTACCTACCTATCCATTCTGCCCTATACCTGAAGGTCTCAGGGTGGATAACAACATCTAAAATCTAATACATTCAAACAAGCAATCTATATTAAACAATAGTGTTTGCAAATAACTACTAATGGGTATAAGTGGGAAGGGAAAAGGTGTCTCCATTTAGCCAAAGACCAGGGCAAAGGCCATAGGTGCATCTTCACTGCCTTCCTGAATGTATACAGTGAGGGAGCCTGACAACACCTCAAGGGGGAGATTATTCCATAGCCTGGGGGCCACCATGGAAAAGGCAATCTCCCGGGTGCCTACCCATTTTACTGCTGAAGGTGGTGGGACAACCAGGAGGGCCTCCCCTGCAGATCTTAAGGCATGGGCAGGTCGATATGGGAGAAGGCGTTCTTTCACGTATTTGGGGCCCAAGTCATTTAGGGCCTTATAAGTCAAAGTTAACACCTTGAATTGGGCTCGGTAGCAAATTGGCAGCCAGTGCAACTCTTTTAAGACTGGTGTGATGTGCATCCGGCCAGCTGTCCCAATCAACAGCCTAGCAGCTGCATTCTGTTGACTTCATTGCAGGCCCTAGATACCCCCAACCCCACCTATCTGCAAAGACTGCTGGGATCTAGCATGCTAAGGAGTGCTTCTCTAAAACCTTCATACACATACCTACCACTCACCTGTCCTTTGTCTCCCTTCTCTCTGAGAGAAAGGCCATTTCAGCATTTAACATGCTTGGAGCAGTCTAACTAGTACGTTCCAACCTGTCATGGTCCAAGCTCAGCAGGTGCCATCTGCACCATAACAGCAAAGCACCATCTGTTCTAGAGCAACACTGGCAGTAGAACCGAGGTGCCTTAGCTGTTCCCATCCACACAGCTGACACCTCACCTAAAGCACCACCCACTCCAGCCACCAAATGGCCCAGGCTCCATCATCTGTATGTGGTGTTCAGAACACCCCGTTGCTGAACAGGGCTGTCCCCGCAGTCTTGCCAATGTCCCAGTTGCCATCTTTGAAGGCAGCATTGAAACAGTTCTAGACTGACTGTCATCTGACACTAACAGGAGAACATAAAGGGAACCCTGCTGGATCAGGCCACAGCCCACCTAGTCCAGCATCCTGTCCCACACAGTGGCCCACCAGATGCTCACGGCCATCTCAAGCAGAAGACAAAGGCAAGACCTTCACCTGCTCTCGAATTCCAGCAAATGGCCTTAGAGACACTTTTTCAAATGTATTTCACGTTTTATTTCTAAAAGGCGAGTTTTGAAAAATGGTTCTGGGGAGGGATGTGCAAAGCTGCAGATTTGTGCAACTGAGCAAAACTTGCCTTTTCAAAAACAAATGCATCTCTATATGAAAACAATCTTCAGAGGAGATGTGGAGGCTGTGAAGATGAGGTGGCAGTGTTGTCACAGAAATACTGTGACATTTCACAGAGTCAGGAACACTCCCACACCTCTCCTTACAGGCCAGGTGAGGAAGTGCTGAAGGTGCTAATGAGGCTGTATCTGGGATAGGGAACTTTAAAGATAACGGTGGCACAGAATACCAATAGTCCTATATGGAAGAAGTGGACCAGCAAGCAGATTGTTTGGGGGTACCGACACATGCAGAAAGGAACACAGGCCCTTTCCGCACAGGCTCTAAAAACAGAATTAGAGCCTGTTCAGGGAAGGATTAAGACGTGGCTTCCGCACTGGAGACCACATTGGAGCCCCTTTGAGGATGCCACGTCCGCATTTCGGCACGCAAGACCGGTTTCTTAAACCGGTTTTGCCGCCGAAATCCTACCCAGATGTAACACCTAAAAAATTAGGTCTTACATCTGGCTTTTCCCCTGAAACTGTTTCGGAAGCAAACGCTTCCTCAACAGCAGGGGGAAAGCCCAATTGCTGGCACATGCCCAGCTGTCAAAGAGGGAGAGCGCATGCTCTCCCTGTTTGAAAACTGGGCCTGCCCACCAGCCTTCGCCATTGGCTCCTTCAGAGCTGGCATGGCGAGGCCGGCAGCCGGTTTCGCCAGGTTCCCCTTCATCCAAGAAGGTGTGATGGTGCCTTATCGAGCGGGAGGGAAGCCGCAGCCACCACCACCCACATGCTCGCGATCGCTGTCTTACCTCCTCACTGCCGGACTGCTTCTGGCAGCGGGAGGGCCGGTGTCCATTGCACGTGTGTGTGCCGCAGCCTCCCATTGGCCAGCCGCCCTCATGAGGGTGGCTGGCCCCTTCCCATTGCTAGGTGCTGCTGTGTCTCTTTGGGATAGATTATCGGAGAAAACGTTTTCCAGCGGCGTGTGCAGAAAGGCCCACAGACATTCAGGGAGAACTCCTACAACCTCCCTGACTATTTTAGCACTTCAAATTTAATGATCTGCAGTTCGACACTTTCCTAGTATGTGAGTACTGAACATAAAATTAATAAAATGAATGTGCACACCGGCATAATACCTTTATACATGCCTTTACACTAATACCTCGGTGTGCGTTTGTGAATATGCAGTTTGCAAAACTGAACACTTGGATACTCAACATGAATCATTCACTCAAAGCAACCATATTGAATTGAATGCAGGAAAGTTTGTATTCATTCAAACAGATCCCCTTCGAATGTAGTGGGATTAGAATTCAATACAAATGTTCAATCCCATACAAATATACGAATCCTATACGAATGTCTCAAAACATTCAGTTGAATTCGAATGTCAGTCTTCAAATGTGCCAACATTCAATTTGAACACGAATGTCCGAATTTGGCCAAATGCATATGAATTTCGAATGCAACGAATATTAACGCACATCCCAAATGGCATCCTTTCCTGTTCCATCAGCAGATCTTGACACCAAGATCTACTGGTATATTAATGGGTTCATGGGGAATCTTCTCCCAAGAAGCACCACTAGAAGCAGCATGTTGACAAAAAGGCCCCTCAAGCAAACTCCAGCGTCTGGGCCTTTCGGAGTTAACAGCCAGGGTTGCAATGGAAGGGGCTGTCCAAAATGTAGCGCTATCCTGCCCCAGGGTGGGACGGGTTGCATATGCCAAGCCAGGGCATCCCACCCTGTCCCAGGATATTGAAGACAAGCGCAGAAATAGCTGAACTTCTTTCCCAGAGTCCAGGTTTAAGTTGTAGATTTTAGGGATACCCTAGGACCTTTCCACATCCACTCGCTGATCCAGATCGAGAAGCTGCTAAGAACACATAGGGTGTTTTTCCACTGTCACTAGAAGTACCCATTAGGTACCCATTAATGGGTACATAATTGCATTTTTGTACCCATTAATGGGTACATAATGGCATTTTTGTACCCATTAATGGGTACTTAATGGGTACTTCTAGTGACAGTGGAAAAACACCCATAGTCTGTACAGCAATTTGGATCAAGGAGCTGCTAAGAACACCTTTTCTGCATGAAAGCAGAGTAGCTCCAGATCAGAACTGCACTAAGGGTTCACTTATCTGGATTAGTGGTAGACCCTAGGCCTTTTCACACGAGGGGCTTTGGAACGCAGGGAGGACACGCGGAGACGGAGCATTCACTCCTGTGGGCTGGCGGCTCCGTTCAGAACTGCCTCAGCCCATCCCAGAGCGCCCTCCACGCGTTCCAGTTTCAGAGCACAAAGAAGTACTCTGAAACCGTTCCGACGCATTCTGTGTGTCCCGATGTGTTCGCAGCCGTACAGGAGGGAAAACATTTGCACGCTCTCCCTCCATGACAGCTGGGCCCCTCCTCCGGGCTGTTCCGATTGGCTCCCTTCGAGCCAGGGGTGGGCATTCCAGGCGCCTCCCTTCCCTGTGTTCCCGCTTGCTCCTGGGGCCCAGATTGGGCTCATAGGGCCAGGGGGACCCATACCCCCAGGGGCGCATGCACATAAATAGGGCTTACCTGTTCGGTGCTCGGCAGTAACTAAGGCGAGGAGACTGGCCGCATTTTGCACCTGAACGCAGCCTATTTCCTGATTGGTTAGGGACCCACCTGGCTTCAACTGGCCATCTGCACAGGCGTGGGTCCCTGACAAACCAGGGAATGTGCAGTGCGCAGGCGCAACACACAGCTGACCTCCTTGCCTTAGTTACTGCCCAGCAGCAAACAGGGAAGCCCCGTTCATGCGCAAGCACCCCTGGGGAGGGTGTGGGGTGTGGGTCCCCCTGGCCCTAGGAGCCCAATCTGGGCCCCAGGAGTGAGCGGGAATGCAGGGAAGGGGCCTGCCATAGTTTGTATTAGCATGTGGACAACAGATCCCTATCCCGATATATTCTGGAATAAGGCCAAGTGCAGAAAGGGTCTCCCCTACTCCCTCTAATCTTCTGAAACACCGTGCAAAGTAGATGCCGTAAGAATAAAGGAGCGATTCAGGGTTGCCGAGTGGGGAGCAGTTCTGCAGGGTTCAAGACTTTGTCGCCGAGTGAGGAGAAGAGGAGGGGGTCCGTTGGGTTAAAGTCCATTCTTCTTCCTTCCAGACCTTTTTGCCTACTTTTTAGCTCTGAACTGGCTACGCTTTCTCAAAAACACAGCCCGCCTTTCCCCGAACAGTTTTACCTTTTTACCTGCCTCCAACGTCCAACCCATCACTCGCTCTCCCACCCCACCTTCTCCCCCTCTCTCTCTTTCTGCAGCCTCTTCTACCTCGGCCAGCAGCAACCTGAACAATCATTCACTAAGTGAGAGCCAGGCAGTGCAGAGGCATAAAGGGGAAAGCATTTGCTAAAGGGTGATGAAAGTTCAATGCCTCCTGCCTGCAGAGAGCAGAACTGGACTAACGCTGGTTTGGATATCGGGGTTCTGGTGGACTGTCGGGGTCCTGGTGGACAGCTCAATGAAGGTGTCAACCCAGTGCACAGAAGCAGTGAAAAAAGCTAATTAGGAAGGGAATAGAAAGTAAGTCAGCAAGTGTCATTTTGCCTCTTGATAAATCTATGGTGAGGCCACATTTGGAATATTGTGTACAATTCTGGTCACCACACCTCAAAAAGGATATTGTGGAACTAGAGAAGGTGCAGAGAAGGGCAACCAGAATGATTAAGGGGCTGGAACACCTCCCTTACGAAATCAGGCTACAACGTCTAGGCCTCTTCAGTCTGGAGAGACGGCGTTTAGGAGGGGACCTGATTGAAGTATATAAAATTATGCATGGTATAGAAAAGGTGGATAGAGAACAGTTCTCTATCACCCAACACTAGAACCAGGGTAACTCTATGAAGCTGATGGGTAGGAGAGTCGGATCCGACAAGGAGAATTATTTCTTCACCCAGAGGGTCATCGGTCTATGGAATTTGCTGCCGGAAGAGGTGGTAACAGCTACCAGTCTAGATGGCTTTAAGGTAGGGCTGGGGGGGGGGGGGGTCCACTAGTACTAAGTACCCGTTAAGTACCCATTAGGGACCCATTAGGCTCAGAGCAGGAAGATCCCATTTCCACTATAGACCCCATTAGAGCGACACTGGTTTCCAACAGTTCTAGGGAAATCCGGATTGAATGGGTCCTTCAGGACCTATAATCCAGATTTCCTGTACATTCCATTAAAGGGGTCTACAATGGGGTCTTCAGGCATCAAATCCAGATTATATGGAGTGCATTTCCACTGCGATCAGGCAATGGGGTCTGGGGGGGGGGGGCTCTGGGGGGCACCCCCATGGGGAGGGGGCTCCGAAACCCAAAGCTCCGAAGCCTGTGCACAATTTCTGAAGCCAGCTCCGAAGCTGGCTCCGAAGAATAGCACAGGCTCTGAAGAGGACCCCACGTGACAGCAATGCCAATCCAATGGGCCTTTGTCAAAGGCTCTGGAGAATCTTCGAAGTTTGCAGCAGACCGCTCTGGAGAATCGCCGGAGCTTATGACAAAGCTCTGGAGATTCTCAAGAGCTGCTCCAGGGAATCTTTGACAAATCTCCAGAGTGTCTACAGAGATTGCACCCCGTCCACCCCAAAACCCGGGGTGACGCATGGGCCCCATGCGAGTTTATCTGGATTCACCATATGGGTGTTTCAGCGTTTCCACTGTGGGCAAGCTAGCACCCATTGCTATTGGGTGCTGCACCGCCCATGAGGATGCATCGGGTACCTCCCTTAATCCAGATCTACTAGATCCTGATTAGCTGAAGGACCCATTCCTTAGATCCGAATCATCTTAGGTCTGGATTAAGGGAAGTCAGTGGAAAAAACCCTTAGACAAATGTATGGACAATAGATGTATCAATGACTAATAGAATGAATGCCTAGGTACAACTTTCAGGGTGGGTGGTGGTGTGGAGCAGGATGCTTCTAAGGCCATTTGCTGGGATTCAAGAGCAGGAAAAGGTTTGTCCTTGTCTCTGCTTGAGATGCCCATGAGCATTTGGTGGGCCACCATGTGCAATGGGATGCTGGACTATGTGCAATGGGATGGGCTGTGGCCTGATCCAGCAGGGCTTCTCTTATATTTTGACAGAAGCTGAAGGGTGATGTACCACTGTTTGATACCAACAAAAGAAGAAAGCAAATGAGCAAAAAAAGGAGACCCATTGTCTTCCTCAAAGCAGTTTCTTTTAAACCAGCTGAACCGGGGTCGCTCCAGGTGCTGAGTATTTTTACTCGCTGCTTTTCCCCCCGTCTGTATTTTTTTTTTAACACTTGTGCCTATTTTAATTAGATTCAGGACCGAAAATCACGTAAACAAAGCAAAGGCTAAAACAACCCACCAGGAATAGAGAAAGGAGAAGATCAGTTAAGAGCCAGCAAGGAAGGTCACTGTCTTCTAGACAGGTTTTGGGTTAGTTTAAGAGCTCTTTCGCTCTCGCTTTTTAATATCACCGCTTCCTCTGGCTGCAATCGGATCTACGGAGCAAAATGCATCCGTGAGACTTACCGCTGAACACGAGTGCTTCACATCAGGTTGCCAAACTTAAGCACCCTTTCCCCTCCACTCCAACCCCCCCCCTTGTATTAAAACTGCAGACACTGCGGGTTTGCACCTTTTAAGTCAACATTTACCAACAATTGCGCCATCTGGAAAAACCGTTAGTTGGAGTTTGGTTCAGAGAGTGGGTTTTCTAGCCCTCCTCTCTTTGCTATGGGAGAAGTTTCATCCAAGTTGAACGAATAATGCAAAGAAAGAGGGGGTGGGGTTAGGATTGAAAGCAACACTTCCTACAGAATTTGGGAGGGGGTAGCCTTCTGGAGGGTGGCTGCTAAAATCATTAACTGCTGAAGCTTCTCTTATGCCGCTCCATGCTGCCTATCTAGAAATGCTGAAGCAAGGGGACACCTGGCAGCTGCCTTGACCAACGACCCCCCCCCCCCAAAGACATGCACATGCATGCAAACACATTCGCGCACACAATCCGATGCACTCTCAACAAATTAAATTAAGCATCGCACCCCCTTGCAGCCCTTTAAGACACCCATGGGGAATCACTGGGAAGCACAGTGGGGTTTATTTCAAGACAACCGGAGATGCTCTGCAAAAGCTCACTCTCCTAAGCTAGGATTCCTCCTGAGAGATTCTTCTGGTTCCTAAAAGCTTCCAAGCGCCACCCATGCTTCAAGGGAGGAAAAATAAATAAAAGCAAACTGGGCACCCATTAGGATTGCCCATATGTCCCAAAAAGTTGGGGAAACCCCCCCCCCCCAGGCACAGACTTGAAAGTCAGCCCTACCCATGGCAAAGTCAAAGGGACCTTGTGAGATCCAGAGAGAGAGCCAGGGAATAAAATGTCCAGAATAAAATGCATATTTTCTACCCCTGCGCCTACATTTCAGGGATAGGGAAGCTAAGCCTCCAGACCTTAAAATGAACAGGGATGAGCTTCTGATCTTGGAACGAGGAGCCCATGAAGGAACTGCAAAGACTGCCGACCCGTGAGGGAGGCGTGTGGTGGGGTGCACTCTGCACGAGCTCAGAGGCCACCCGGTTCTCAGCCAATGCCTCGAGCCAAAGTCCCCGGGCATAAGATGGAGCCCTTTGCAAGGAAACCAAACCGTGCCTTTGCCTCTCTCTCTCTCTCCGATCCATCCACTTACCCACGGGATGCGCACGGTTTTCCTAGGGAAAGCCAGGCAAGGGCCACCACGGCCAGCTCCGGTGAACGGACCCCGAGCCTTTCCGAGCCTGCCGCGGGGAAATCTCCGCTGCACGGACGTCCCCGGCTCCCGCGACGGAGCCGCAAGAACCGCCCGTCTGCTCTGCCGCTGCCGCCTGGACTCCACACCTCCGGGAAAACCCCCTGCGCGTTCCCAAGACGCCTCGAGTCGCAAGGTGCAAAGCGGCGGCAGCAGAAGCGGCGATCGCTCGATCCCTCGATCGCCGCAGGGAGGGCGGCACACGAACCCTGGATTCTTTCTTTTCTTCTTTCTCTCTCTCTCTCTCTCTCGTGTTGCCGGGAAAGGGGGATTCTGTTTGTTTTCTGCATGCATGCACGCACGATCGCGCGCATTTCATTCATCCATCCATCCATTCATGCCACAACCATCCAGCCCGAAAGCAACCGCCTGCGCTTCCCACACCACCTCGCTCGCTTGCAAGCGATCATGCCCTGTGTGTGTGTGTCTGCGTTGTGTGTCCGCCAAGGGGCAAAAGAAAGATCGCTTCTGTTACTGGTCTGCGTGTCGCCCACTATTTCTTCTGCAACCCCGGGTCGGGAGGCGGGCAAAGAAGCCCGTACGGTCCCATCTCGCAACAAGCACCGGCTCTGATGCTCTCTGCACCTTGCGCTGGCCCAAAGCAAGGATTTCCCCCTTTTTTACAGGCAGGGAAAGGAGCAGCACCGACCACGCGCGCCCACGCCGCGCCAGACGCAGCAACCTGAAAGGCGAAGCCACACTCAGCACTTTCACGCAGGGAAAAGAGAGGCGTCCGTCCTTCCTTCCTTCCTTCCTTCCTTCCTTCCTTCCTTCCTTCCTTCCTTCCTTCCTTCCTTCCTTCCTTCCTTCCTAGGGGAATCCAAGAGGAAAGGAGGCCCGGGAAAAGGCAGCCTTTGGAAAATAAACTTTTTTGGGGAGGCAACTTTGCAAAAGAAGATGCTAAAGCAGCATCCAGCGACGCGTCCATCCAAGCCTTTCTCCACGCTGCACCGGAGAGGAACCTGGATCTCTCCGGGTGGGGTGGGGGGTGGGAGGGACGGGGCTTCCCACGGTCCTAAGAGCTTAGCCAGCGCTTTCCCAATTTGCACGCATTAGCAACCACTTGGCCGACAAAAAGCCCTCTTGGCGTGGCGGCATTGGCAACAAGGGGGGGTCGGGGGTGGGTGGGGGAGAGAGCAACAGAGAGAAAGTTTTTTGTTCCCACGCAGTTGTGGCTGCATCCATCGGCTCCCCCCCTTCTCCTCCTCTGCCCCCTCCCCCCCCAGCCGCCTGGCATAATCGAGAGAGAACGGGGGACCCGGACGGAGAACCTTCCCAAGAGAAGCAGCACGCACGCACCCTTCCAGCCGGCCCAGGCACCGATCAGCTCCGGAGCTTACAAGCAGCAGCAGCAGCAGCAGCAGCAACGTCCCTTCTGCATAAGGTATCCATTGACGGGGCCGAGGAGGAAGGAAACCCGGCAAGCGGCCGCCGATCGTCTCTGCTGCGAGCGCTGCGCTCTCCGCCTGCCTTTCCCGGTGCAGCAGCAGCAGCAGCGTGCAGGCAGCGCGCGCGGGACTGATGCCGAGCGGAGCAGCGCGCTCAGTAGCAACTCCGGCAGCCTGAGCTCTGGGGGGCGCAGAGGGGAGGAGAGAGAGAGAGAGAAAGGAGGAAGAAAAGGGGGCGATTCCCAATCCCAACCCACCAGCCAGCCAGCCGCCGAGCTGCTGATCACAGCGCAGCCTACCGGGAGGCAAGAGCGCACCGCTCGCTCATTCACTCGCTCGCTCGCTGCAGCGCAGCTTTGGGAACAGCCAACAGAAGCAGCAGCAGCAGCAGCAAAGGCGAGAGAGGCAGAGAAGGGAGCCCAGACGCAGCCGGCGGACGCGGTTCTGATCGGATAGGGGTCGTCGGAATGCAGCCAGGAGGCGGCAGGGATCCTTGAGAGCCTGATCCAAGAGAGAGCTTGACCGCCTCCCATGCTTCTCCGCCTGCTGCTGCTGCTGCTGCTGCTCCCTTTCTGGTTGCCTCCCCATGCAGGAATTTTAGTCCCGCAATAGTCCCTTTTTTGGACTATCTTTGGGGAGTGTTTATAATCCGGATTGAGTGCCCGCCGTCAGTTAATCCGAAGGTAACCGTCTTCAGGCACATCCGCATGCTCAAAATAATCCAAAAGGCATCCGTGTCTTCCTCGGGAGCGTCCACATACAAAGCCCTAATACGTGGCACACGGGAGTCAACATGTGTTTAAAAAAATCCCACTTCGCAAGTGTTTTCCATGTGAAATTGAGGATTAACACCTATTGCCCAGGGGCCATGCGGACGCTCTCCGGGTTATTAGAGCGGGGAAGGTTTTTAAACACAGACATGGAGCTGCAAAGGGTCTCAGGTCTGTGTTTAAAAACCTTTCCCTCGCTCTTTACAGCCTCTCTAGCCACCTGTCAGTTGCCCAAACCATATGGGGATGCTTGATTGCGTGTTACAATGCGGATTTTTATTGCACCTGTCCAAAGCGCATCAACCGGCTTGCATGGGGACACAGCCTTTGGGGAGTATTTTTAATCCGGATTGAGTGCCTGCCGTCACTTAATCCGAATGTAGCTGTCTCCATGCAGCTTTTTTTAGGCAGGATAGTCCTCATAAAATCCGGGAATAAGGAATGGCATGGGGACGCTGGGTGACGAATTCAGATTCGATTTGGATTAATTACCGTAGCAGTGGGGACACTCCTTCCCAAATTCGGATCTAATTCAAATTAAAATAGCCATGGGGACGCAAACTCTGTGTCTGCTTCGATTGGAGAAAAATGAAGATCCAAAGGGCTGTTTTAAGCTGGGGGTGGGTGGGCGCGTGCCCTCTGCACAGGGGCACTGGAGCCCGGCTGTGGCCCCCTATCCATATTAATGAAGGGCTCTGGTTCACCTACCCTATACCCAGCCCCTCCCTTCTAGGAGGCTCCTTTACTTTTATTATTTATTTATTTCAGAATTTATATCCCACCCTTCACCTGAAGGTCCCAGAGCGGAGACCAGTTTGCTCTAGGGCAGTGATGGTGAACCTTTTGAGCTCAGTGTGTCAAAATTTGCAAGAAAACCTAGCTTAACTCGGGTGCCGTGTCACATCTAGAAATATCCATAATTTTGTGATATCTGTAGCTCTAGTAAAAAAAGTTATATTTTTGATATATGTATTTTATTAAAAGCAAAATTCTTTACATTAGTGACTTTTGTTGCTGAATTTCACTTGCTAATATTCAGTTGAAAGTTGGTATTTCGTACACTTCAAGAACAAGCAAGCACTACACGCCCAGGTGCCAGGGTGACCAGGTGTGTCACCCAAAAGGGCTTGGCGTGTCACCTGTGACACGCGTGTCATAGGTTGGCCATCACTGCTCTAGGGCCTCTAGTCAGCAGTTAGTAGAGCTCTGGTGAAGAACATACACACACTCACCAACCCTAACCCTGTCTCAGCCTTTAGCCTAGACTTACCTGGAGCGTCCAGTGGTGTGACCATTTGCTCTTCGTCCACAGTGGGCGGGATGGATTTCCAGTGTCTTCTGCATGTGTGGCAGTATTCCCCACGCTTATTGGCTACTGGCAGCATGCACAAGTGCAAAGCAGCCACCATTGGACAGGTCTCCGTGTGACACAGCATCAGCAAGCTAGCTGGGACTGATCTACGGGGGTAGAGGTGGGGTCAGGCCCCTGAATGTCCCCAGGATTAGTTCCTGGCCGGCCTGCCGGCACTTCACAAACCGGGTGATGCGGCTGGCGGCAGTTGATCAGTCCAGCAAGGCGGCAGGACTCTGGCTTCCATGGCGGCAGCCCAGCCCAGCCCATGGAGGACCATTCTGGCCACTGAGGAGTGTCCCTCCCTGCCAGAAATGCATATGGTCCTCCCGTACCCGTAGTGTACTGCCCTCAGTGCACACAGCACTACTCAGGTTAGTGTGGATACACCTCTGGTTGCAATGATCCTGCTGATGACAGAGTATAATTCAAAGATATTTAAAATATTAACCTTCCAAGGCACTGGCAGGACAACACTGCCAGAGAACACTGAGTTCATCTTTTGCATTTTATTCTCACAACAACCCTGTGAGGTTGGCTAGGCTCGCAGGGAGTGATTGTCCCAGCAAACACAAAGGAAATTAAAATCTGTTCCCTTCCATTGCATCTTCAGAGGTCAGGTAGGTCATTCTCATCCTTGACACTCCAGCCTTGGAAAAATGCTTGACAACCACAGAGGACCACCTTTCAAGAGTCACCGTCTTCAGAGCCAGTTTGGTCTAGTAGTGCTTAGGGAGCTGGACTCTTATCTGGGAATACCAGGTTTGATTTCACCCTCCTCCACAGCTGGATGACCTTGGGCTAGTCACAGCCCTCTTCTGAGCTCTCACAGCCCCAGCTACCTTACAGGGAGAAGAACAGAAGATTTGTCAGCCACTTTGAGTCCCCTTAAATGGGTGAGAAAAGTGGGGTAGAAAAGCCTACTGTTTATAGAAACATTATATAAAATTGGATGCCATGGATGTGCTAGCATTCCGTGGGACACAGGCATCCTGATCCAGAGATTCAAGATCAGGCATGAGGCACAACACACAACTTTGAGCGACTGAACATTGTTTGTGTGGGAATTCAGTGTGAGTCAAAGGCTTTCCAGTATGTATCAGTAGGAATTCAGTTTCTAGGCCATTGCATCATGGAGATAAGAATATAAGAGGAGCTCTGCTGGATCAGGCCATAGTTCACCCTGTCTCACCAGTTGCTTCTGGACATCTCAAGCAGAAGACAAAGACAAAACCTTCACCTATTCTGTCCTCCCTGCAAATGGCCCTTAGAGACATCCTGCCTGTTTCTCCAAACTGGGGACATTGCCTAGGCATCCATTTTAGTATCCATTGATACATCTGTCTTCCATGAATCTGTCTAATCCTTTCCTAATGTTATCCAGGCTGCTTGCTGTCACCACCTCTTCTGGCAGCAAATTCCATAGACTGATGACTCTCTGATAAAATCTCTTTGTTGGTCCTAACTCTCCTGCCCATCAGCTTCTTAGAGTGCCCCTTGGTTCTAGTGTTGTATAATAGAGAAAAATATCTTTCCTATATCCACAAAATGACTGAAATGACTAAACTGATAGAACGGTGAGGACCTGAGACTAAGTTGTGCCCACCACAGATGCCCAAAGCTCCCATAGTACAATAATCCGGGCACAAGATGTGGGATATGTGCAGTGGTTGACATTAGACTATATCAGTACACCACTGAGTAGTGCCAACAGCATGATTTTATTTAGCCCAAGTAAAGGAGCAAGCCCCTCCTGGAAGTCCCTGGCCAGCTTTGCTTCTGGTTGCCTTTAGATCTCAGCCAAGGTTGGTCTCCATTGCTAGGAGCGTTGAGCTCCCAAGGGACTCAGAAGATGGCAGACCAGCAATGGTGGAGGATCTGGCCAATCTGTTGACCTTTCCCAAGGACTAAGGGTGTTCACAAATGCAATTTTCAGGATTCAATTTGAATAGAATATCCAAAAATTCAATTGGATTTGAATCTTTAAAATTCAAGTTTACCCAAATTCTATTCAAATTAAGCAAATTCCAGTCTATTCGTTCAAATTTTCAGTTTGAATTTGCACTTAATAAATGTTGACAACATTTGTATGCGCCCATATGCATTGTAATGCATCCTGTACGCATCCGTACACGTCCGTATGCATCCTGTAGATATCCCATCTGCAACCCGTTTTGTCCCATACAGATGCATACAGATGTGGGAAAGATGTGTGTGTGCAAGTAGGCATCATGTAAGAACCCATACATATACGAATGTCCAAATAATTCAAACAAATAGATTCGAAATTTGAAATTCGTTTGAACGTTTAAATTCAAATGAATGGGCATTCCATCTGACTTTGTCAAAATTTAGACCAATTCAATTGAATTTTGAATGTCTTCAAATATTTGCGCGTATCCCCACCAAAGGCTATTCCAAGACCAAAGACAAGTAGTGAAAGATCATGAACTGGGGAAGCCAGAGCTCCTGATGAAGGAGGGTTTGTTGGGGAAACCAGCCCTGCTTTTGCTGGCAAGGGCTTGCACATCCTTGCTTTCTACCACAGCCTAACCTTCTAAAATAACCTCCTTACATAGTAGACATGGTTGGAATAGCCGTAGCATTTTTCTTGCTCACAGAGCATGCAAAATAAAAATATATTTCCACCCTGTCCATTTATTTTGCCTCGGCTGCATGCGGCTAAGCATCATTTTGTACCGAGAAGAGGAATCCCTGCAGGCCAAAGGGCACAATTATCCAGCTGGGTCAAACCCCAAATGTGTTTCTTTTCGAAAACCTTTGTAATACTGGAAAGATGCTTTGCAACGGACTTTCCTGCATGAATAAAAGGCTCATTTCTGTGCACCACATTCATGAGACCTCCAGGAAGGCTAGAACCCTGCTGGAGAGTTGCCAGCTCCAGTTTACGCTCACTGATTCTTGTCTTCGGTAAGAATCCGCCTGTTTTGCTAAGAGGCATAAATTTATGGCCATGTTGTCAGTCTCTATAGTATATTTTTCCAACTTGCCCTGTATGGTTTCGCTGGCCAGTCTATGGCAGGGATGTACAGGAATATTCAAATGCATTTGCAATTTGATCAAATCAACCAAGTTTCGACATCTGAATTTGAATCAAATGTTCCTAAATTTGAATTTAAAGTTTTGATTCGAATTTCAGATCTATTCATTCAAATTATTCGGACATTCACATGTGTACAAGTTCATGCAGCATGTGTACTTGAAGATCTGCATCTTTTCCGCATCGGTATGCATTTCTATGGATCCATATGGGATGAAAATGGATTGCATACGGGACAGCTACAGGATGCATACAGCTGAGTATGGATGTGTATGGACCTGGGGAAGATGTGTATGGGCATCTATGAATGTTGTCGACATTTGTTAAGAGCAAACTCAAATAAAAAATTCAAAAGAATAGATTTGAATGTGCTTACTTTGAATCAAATTTGGTTAAATTCGAATTTAATAGATTTGAATCGAATTGAATTTTTGAGTATTAGAATCGAATCCCAAAAACTGCATTCATGCACACCTCTAATCTATGCCCATGTCCCCATGCTAAGGTTACTGCAAGACGAACATCAGTTCGCCTCATGACAGTCCCCATGGAAAGCCCTAATTCGGGCCACATGAGGGACAAATGCCACAAATTCATGGCAACCCCCCCTCCTTTAGAACTGTTCTCGCCCCAAATTACAGGGCAAGAACAGGTTATGAAGGGGGCATGGGGACACTCTGGGGTTGGGACCTGCCACTAATGCTGTGATCACAGCTGTCCCCCTTTACCTGAGTGCTTAATCGCCCAGGTAAGGGCTTTAATTACCCCAAACGATCGCCTGACAGCTGCCCTGCAGTCAGCTGGGCAGCGGTCAGCCTGTCATGCACACAAGCAGAGGTTCGCTAAAATGATTAAAACAGACGCGGCTTTCGCATCTGATTTAATCATCTTACTGGAGCTCTGCCCTGATCTTGACAGCCCCTATACCCACCTGACAGTTGCTCAGCTGACTGCAGGGCAGCTGTCAAGTGATCTTTGGGGTAATTAAAGCCCTTACCTGGGCAACGAAGTGCACAGGCAAGGGGTGGGGGTTGAGAAAACCGCAGCATCCCGATGCAGGGATTTGCTGTGGTTTTCATGGGGACAGGCAGGTTTGTCTTGAACCCACCCTATCCTCCACTGCCATGGGGACTCCTTAATGCGAATTAGAATCACATTGAGGGTCCCCCGAATCCACCGTGGGGCATTGGCAGCTCCTTGGGGATGCAGCCTGTGTTGTTCGCTCCCACCCACCCCCACCCCCCTGCACTGTGGAAGTGAAACGGGAGTCTTTTGCAGGAAACCTGAAGCCCAGCAAATGTGAATGTAATTTTAATACAAGCCTTTCCTTATTCAAAAACAGAAATCTATCCTTCCGTTCATGTCGTCTGTCTTGTTCTTTCTTTGGCAACGTCAGAGGGAAGGCAACACTTTGGTGAGGGTAAACCGTAAACCAAAGACATACACATGGATTGCTTATTGGGGCAAGTGTCAGAATTTTGACAAATGTTGAAATCTACCAGTCATTATTAAGATTTGCTTACGGGGCCAGTGGGATTTGTCAGGACGGTTTTGCGTTACACAGCTTGCCTTTGACATTTCAGCCGAGTGGCGTGGAAAAGCACCCTTTGCTAACATATATGGACAGTTACTGATAAAAGTGAACATTTCGCTGCCCACACTTTTCCCCATCTGGCGTGGAACTAAAAAAGGTGAAAACACCCACAAGTCTAGCTGGGTGAAAGGACACACCTAAGCTGTTTTCTTGACAACAGTACTGGAGCGCTTTCCCTCTGCTTCTTCCAGGAATTGAAATATACTTAATTGCCTGTAGAGGCCGGTGATGCTGGGTACACCTGAACCACTCAGAACTGCCACACACCAGAGGCCTATTCGCACTTAGGCCACTGGCATGCAATTAGGACAGTTATGGTACAGACCATACGCATTTGCAGGAGGCTGTTTTCACCCAGAAGTGTCCCGGCCTACCAGAGCTGTCCTAATTGCATCCAAGGTGTGGAGCATGGGATCATGCTCCATGCCTGTCCCAACCTTAACCCTGGGCTTACCAAAACCATCTGGCAGGGAGACCATTCACATTCTTCCCTCCAGGCTGCGCAGGACTCTCACCTGGCTGCTGCTATTGGCTACTTCCAGCCATGGCAAATGCTCTGTGATGTGCAGGCTAGCAGTCCAGTGCCAAGGGCAGGATCGAATTGGACTGGCACGGTTGCGTGTTGGGGAGCCGCAGCCGTCCACTGCCTGGATTGGGCCCACAGTACCCAGCAGGGACCTGCCCAGCATCTGCCATCACCCAGGAGGGGCGTGTGGCCTCCCACTCCCCCACACTGTACTCACCTATCTGGACTGGTCTGTATCGGTCTCCATGCCGTTCACAGTGACTGATCTTGCTTGTTCTGTACAGGGGCACACTGCAGTATCGCTCCCGCACTGAGCTGACCGGTCACGTCAGAGTCTGGTCTCTGGTGCTCTGCGCAGGCACACATCTGTGCAGATTGCACAGAATCAGTCACTGTTGATGGCATGGAGACCGAACCAGACTGGACTGGTAGTCCAGACAGGTGAGCGCAGCGCAGGGGGGGCAGGAGGCCGCACAAACTCCTGGGCGATGACAGGTGCCAGGCAGGTCCCCACTGCCTGCTGCTGCTATGGGAGGCCAGGGCGGGCTTGATCCAGGTGGTGGTGGGCAGCAGCCCCCCAACACGCCACCGGGCTGATCCGATCCAGTCCCTGGCATAGGACTGCTAGCCAGCATGACCGGTAGTGGCCAATGGTGCCAGCCTGGAGGCAGGATTTCTGGCTTCCATGGCGGCAGTGCGGGCCATTACACGCAGGGAACAGGATGACCATTTGCACCTTGGCTGGTAGGGGATGCTTTCAGAGCACTTCCCTCACTGGCCAGTGCAAATGGTCAACCCCTCCCCCTTGTGTACCAGCCTTAGAGCACTCCGGCCATCTGGCTGAAATGCAAAAATGCCCCAGTTTTAGGCAGTTCCAGCTGTGCTTGGGTGCCTCAGACCCAGTATTTAACATTTTCCTCTCTTTTTCATCCCCCTTGCCTCTTCCCTGCCTGCCTGCTTCCTTCTCCTTCCCTCCTCCCTCCCCTCCCTTGCTCCCTCTTCCCTGCCTGCCTCCTTCTCCTTCCTTCCTTCCTTCCTCTCTCCTACTCCCTCCCCTCCCTTGCTCCCTCTTCCCTGCCTGCCTCCTTCTCCTTCCTTCCTTCCTTCCTCCCTCCCTCCCTCCCTCTCTCCTACTCTCTCCCCTCCCTCCCTCCCTCCCTCTTGCCTGCCTGCCTTCTCCCATCTTCTTTCCCTCTTGCCTGCCTGCCTTTTCCCTTCCTCCTCCCTCTCTCCTCCCTTCTTTCCTCCCTCCCCCTCCCTCTTGCCTGCCTGCTCCCCTCCCTCTGTCCCTTATCAATTGTGGCTTGGCTGGAGGAAAAAAGAAACAAACCTGTGTTTCCCCCTCCGTAAAACCAGTCAAACATATGGGCAGGCAAGGCAGAGGAGTCCCACGAAGTGAGCAGCACCGGACACTGGAAGCATCTTTTTATTATTGCTAACAGGATAATCAAGGGCCAGGCATTCCCCTCCCTTGGGAAGCATTGGAGTCCCTCCAAGCCTGTTCCAGAAGAGAGAATGCAGAGAGGTCCAGATGATGGCAGGGAATCCGGAAGAGTCATTTGGAAAAAGCAAAGGGCAGAGCGACGTTGAACATCGCTCCCAAACTGCAGTTCATCTGCTTCACCAGAATAATTCTGTGGCAGCCTATGAAGGCTTCATGGAGCAAATAGCTTTTGCAGTAACAACATAGTCTGGATTTTATACTCTTTCCCCCTCCCTCCCTATTTCTTATTTAATCACGGCAGGTAGCTATTACGGTGGCTAAGGAGCGTACCTTTCCCCCCATAAATATTGTTTGCCCGTATTTATTTTCCCCCTCTGGGTAGTGTACAGTTTTGCTTTTGGGTTTACAGTGGCTGTAACCCACCCTGAGACCAGGTACAGGGCAGGACAGAAACATACACAAATAAATGTGTAAATAAATATTCAGCTCGTTCATAGGCAGTGGTCTATGGGGAGTTGAGAGCTGAGAATCATTCACCTCAATTTAAAGTATTTCTATATAGCCAGCCCTCCTTATACATTGTACTTTGGTTCCCACATGTGGAAACCAAAATTGTGCATTTAATATAAGCGAATCTAAAGGCTCCATTGACTTACAGTGGGTAAACCAGGCCTCTCTTCACCTTCACTGAGGCTGTGTTCAAATGTCCATGAAGAAAGTCTCCAGAACCGACGGTGGGGGGAGAGGGAGGAGCACCCAAGGTCTTCAGGTGGCTCCCTCCACCTGGAAGGCACCCTGTAGCTGGCCTGAATGGAGTTTTCCCCACACTGAAGCTGCCAGTACTGTTTATGCAGACCACAGTGACTGTATCGCTGCTCCGAGCGACAGGTGTGCATGAATATCCGATAAATTAGAATTTGTACAAATAGACACAAATTCTGACATTCGCAAACAAATTGAATTGGGCCTACCCCCTATTCATCCGCAAATCAATTCAGGTATCTGTTGAAGTTTTGGTCAAAGCTTGGCAGACACCGGATACCCCCAGGCCTTTCACACCCTGTGGGGGCCCCATTTGCTCCCACAGGACCTGTCAGCCCACGTACCCACCACGTACCCACCACACTTTCTTCCTAAGCCTACTGCTTCTGCATGTGTCCTTCTGAAGACTGCCAAAATAGGCCTAGGGACACCACTAGATGCCTTCTGCCCACCTGCCACCTGCCCCTTTACCTTTTTTGGGGTGGCTCCGGTGGCATCCTGGGCCTATCTCAGCGCTCTTCAGAGGCCAAATTGGCTGCTTCCGCACAGGGGCTAATTAAACCGGATCTCCGGCACCGGTTTTAATAACTCCGGATCACTGGTAGATCCGGTTTAACGGAGTAGATCCGCATCTAAGAGATGCGGATCTACCCTGCACCCCTGCCTCCGCACACGCGGCGTAGATCCGGATCGGAGGCGGGTGCTGTGCGGAGGCATGGCACCCGTCTCCGATCTGGGACGGAGGGCCCTCCCCCGGCCCGCCACGATTGGCTCGCCGGAGCCAAGCCTGGCGAGCCGGGGGACCTCACCGCCGCGGCTCGCCCTCGCCCCAGAAGTGGCAGATCGCCGCTTCTGGAGCCAGGGCGAGCTTGCCTAAAGCCCACCCTAGCCCACCCTGGGGGGAGCGCGGCGAATCCCCTCCTTAGCTCGTCAACGTCGGCCAGTTTCTGAGGGTCGGCGCCCAGGATGCAGCAACGCACCTGCTCAGAACTCTCCTGAGGGCAAGGGCTGCCAGTAGCAGCCCCAGCCACTCAGGAGGCACGCAGGACGCAGGCGCGCTGCATGGGTGTTAAAGGGCCTGTACAGAAGCACCCATTATGGTCTTCCGGAGGCCAAGAAGGCACTTCTGGTTGAAAGTGCCTTAGAAGAAGGTGTTGTGGCGATGAGGCAAGTGGGGGGAAATGGAGAAGTGGGGGGAGGTTGCATTCATTTCATGCACAGACGCTCGTGGGTGTGGGTTTCAGCTGAATCGAATGTGGAAAATGGCTTTGTGCACACCCTTACTCAGAGCCAAATATTCATGCATAGCATGGCCAGCAGTCATGAAGACCAAAAAGATCAGCCTCACCAGGGAAGCGTTCCCTGCAATTCCCTTAAAGAAGCCTGGGGGGGGGGGGCCTGTTGTGTGCACACAATCTGACTTAAATAAAGAACTGGCCACCCCTTAAAGGAAACGGCTGGGGCTGCCTCCAGATGCAGCTGAATACACTGATAAAAGCAGTAATGCGGACTATCACACCCCCACTATGATTGCTTTCTATCCTGACAGCGCTGTGCCCAGCATTGTCTTTGTGCGTTTGGATCATGTGCAATCCGGGTGATCCAGCTGCAGTCAAATTCCCAGATGTGCATGTGACTACCTCCACGTGTCCATGGTCACCTGTTTCAGCCTCCATGCGTGTGTGTTGGACGGAGCCCAGATTGCTTGCTCCATCCAACAATGTAAGTCCGTGGCTAAAAAGTGCTATTGCTTGTTAGAAGTCCTCCTCTTATATGAATTTGGGGAAATATTGCTCAGCAGGACATCTTCTCATTTGGGATCTTTGAAAGTAATGGAAACGAAAGAATAGGTGCTTGGTGCTTAGAGAGCAAGAAAAGGAACCCCCAGAGTCTGTTTCAAAAGGATCAGTAGTTTAATCAGTGCAAGAGGAAAGATGTCAATTTAAAAAGGCACCCCTTTTGGCAATCCAGGAATATACATATATAGAGAGAGAAAGAGAGAGAAGGAAAGAGGGGGGAGTCTAATTCTAAGATGCTATGCTATAGGATGACCGGCTCTCCCCCATTTTTATCCCTTCAAAATATTCTTCAAAACCGGCTGAGATTATGCTTTTGACTTCTAATTCCCCTTTGAATGCTTCTGGGGTCCTGACTGATTCTCCCTGTGCTTCCATCCACTTTTGGAGCTTGCTTGGCTTTAAGAATGGACTGCCTGCCATATTTCCCTTTGTACAGTCCAGAGAAGAGAGAGAGAAAAGTAAAAAGCAAAAAGCAAGAACAAAAGGTCTTGTTGCACTTAAGAAATTAATTTGGAAAAATGCCAGTGGTCTAAGGCACCAAAAACTTTACTTTTGCCCAGTCACAGAGGTTGTTAATCTGTGGTAGATGCCCATATTCTCCACCAATCTATTAGAAGACATCCTCTTATATGAATTTGGGGAAATATAGCCCAGCAGGACGTCTTCTCATTTGGGATCTTTGAACATAATGGAAATGAAAAAAAATATGTGCTTGGTGTTTAGAGATCAAGAAAAGGAACCCCAGAGTCTTAAAAAGGATCAGTAGTTTAATCAGTGCAAGAGTAAAGATTTCAACTTATGGACTCAATTTGGAAAGACCAAATGAAGTCCACAACTAAAAGGGATGGAAGGGTTGGTGCAACTATATATTGCTTGTGCAATTTGCAAAATAATAAGAAGAGTTGGCTTTTCTACCCCACTTTTCTCACCCATTTAAGAGGATTCAAAATGGCCAACAAAGCTTTCTATTCTTCTCCCCTCACCAGACAGCCTGTGAGGTAGGTGGGGCTGTGAGAGCTCAGAAAGAGAGCTGTGACTAGCTCAAGGTCACCCAGATGGCTTCGTGGAGGAGTACGGAATCAAACCCAGTGACTACAAGAGATGATTTCAGAACTCTAACCACAAAACCAAATGGGCTTACTGCACAAGGACAAAGGGAAAGCACAGAAAGAAGCTTCCAGAATGCCTTGAAGTTGCCCTCTTTCTGAACTGCTTTGCCATTAATCCAAACTCTGGAGCCAGGTATAAGGGATACTGTGATTTTCTGACTGTCTGCTAAGAAACCATGAAAAAGAGGCGATGACTACCCTCCATAAAAATGTCAGGGAGGTTTACAAACTGATTTCCTTTTCAATAAAAACAGTTCAGAAATAAACGGTCTGTATTAAACTCTGGCAAAGTATAAGGGGCTAGCATTAGCCTAAGTCCATAAACAAGCTTTTGGCAAGCTTGGGAAGCTCATCAGAATCACTCAATTTGCTCTAGTCCTGAAGGGAGGCAGTTCCATACAAGGGATATCACTGCTGAAAGCTCTCCCAGTTCTCTGAAGATTAGGTTTGTATGGAAAAAGATACGCTCTAGGCATCCCTTGTATAAACATTTTTTCATAACATAGTTTTGTTTTTGACGTGGCCGGCAAAAAGTCATTTTCTTTGTGTAATTTTTTTTTTCAGCATGGGTTTCCTTTGACACAATGTGATTCCGCTTGTTTGACACGATTCTGAAAACTTCAAGAAATGTGATTTGGTCTCCAGGGAACAGGAGACTTATATTGATAGACCGGACCACCGGACCACCCATCCATTTTTTTCATTTGCACACTGGTAAACTGAGGCTCTCTGCTGGATGGGAAAGGAGCACACTGAACCAACATTGACTAGCGCTTGCACTTGGAGCGCTAGTCAATGTTACCCATCTCCCCCCGCCCCCTGCGGCAGTCGAATGCATACCTTGGTTCGATTGTGGGGCCGGTCCTCTTCAGGGCACCGCCATTTTGGCTGCAGCTCCCTGTGAGACTGCATGTGCCTCAGCACCATCAACATGATTATTCTGCCGCTCTGCGCATGTGCAGTCGCAGTCGCATCTGTAGCCATGCGAGACACCTCAGACTACCCCAGTGCTTGCGCGGCATCTCAGATGACCCCAGAGCACCGGAAGAGGTGGGAATGGCCACTGACTGGACATACCAGGTATGCTGTCAGTCAAGGTTGGTAAAGATATGGAGCATTACTTATTTATTTATTTATATTTACATTTATATGCCGCCCCATACCCGAGGGTCTCTGGGCGGTTCACAACATTTAAAAACAGACATTTAAAAATTATATCAACCATAAGATCAGAAACAAGTTTAAAAATGCAACTTTAGAAAAATACAAAAATAGTTAAAAGCAACAGTGATTTTCAATGGGGGAAGTGTGGGGGACATTTAACCAAAGGCCTGCGTGAAGAAGAACGTTTTCACCGTCTTCCTAAATAGAGACAAAGAAGGGGCCTGACGCACCCCAAGGGAGAGACCATTCCATAGCCTAGGGGCCACCACTGAGAAGGCCCTCTCCCAGGTACCCACCCGCCTAGCTACTGAAGGCGGAGGGATAACCAGAAGGGCCTTCCCTCCAGATCTTAAAACACGGGCAGGTTGATACGGGAGAAGGCGCTCCTTTAGATATCTGGGGCCCAAGTCATTTAGGGCCTTATAAGTCAGAGTTAGCACCTTGAATTGGGCTCGGTAGTGAATTGGCAGCCAGTGTTCTGCCCCAGGTATACTCAAGCTTTAAGTTCAGTCTGCACTCTGGCCTTGGGCAGAGGTCTTGAACAAGTGAAACTCCTCCCTCTTTGAAGAATCCACCAGTCTTTCTCAGTATGAACAAATTACAGTATTTATTGCAGCAGCAAAACACATATATAACCACTTTCTTAGCAAGTAAGAGCTTACAGTTTCTTGCAGCTTACTGGTTCTTCAAGCTTTAGTTACTGACTTTTGCTGAGGCACTCAGGCCCAGAAAGAGTTCCTGCCTTCCTTGTGACACTGGCTGGTCTGGAAGGACTTTCTGCTTCCTTTGGCACTTGCTGGCCTATTGGGAAGTTGCTGCTTTTCTTTCTGTAGTGGAGTTTCTTCCTTCTGTGGCACTTGTGGCCTATGAGGAGTTTCAGCCTGTCTAAGAATGATGCTTCTTTCCACTCTCACAGCAGACTGAAAACTGGTCTGACTCCCCTGTGCAAGCTGTAAAAGCTCCACCCTCCTACCCATAAGCCTTCCTCTTAAAGATACAGGCTCACATTCTTTCCTAAACTTCTAATAAACAAGGCTTACAACATAAACTTCAATTGCTACAAACAAACTTGTTGCAGAGGCATAACAGCCAGTGCAGTTCTTTTAAAACCGGCGTAATATGTGTCCGGCTAGGTGTTCCTGTCAGCACTCTAGCAGCTGCATTTTGCACCAGCTGCAACTTCCGAACCGTCTTCAAGGGAAGCCCCATGTAGAGCACGTTACAGTAGTCCAACCTGGAGGTTACCAGAGTGTGGATAACTGTGGCCAGGTCATCTCTGTCCAAGAAAGGTTTCAGTTGACGTACCAACCGTAGCATGATTCCATACTCCACACCAAGTGCATGATTAGGAAACTTCTGGGAAGGCGGGGGGCACCTGAAGGCTGTAACAGCCTTCTCAGTGTGCGGATGCTCTTCCCCAGAAGTTCCCTAGTCATGCACTAGGGGCTGTAATGCGAATAGGCCTCCTATCACTGCAGTGCCATTGGATTTATTTTGGTAGACAGGGAGTGATTTCAAACCTTTCCTTCCCTGGGGAAGCTCCCAAAGAAGGAAAGATGGGGGATAATTCTGGCTTCCGCACTTTGGGATGCAGGATCCCTAGCCTTGCCGCTGCTTTCCTAAATGCTTGCGAGGCGTGAATCACCATCATTATGCTGGCAATCATGGAACCACAGCAATGGCACCAACTTGCCTGTAGGGCGCCATTGCTGCGGTGATGGGATGATGTAGCACTAACTGCGCTTGAAGTTGGTCTAGTGGTAAGCGAGCCAGTTTGGTCTAGTGGTAAGGGAGTTGGACTCTTATCTGGGAATACTGGGTTCGATTCTGCCCTCCCCCATGAAACCTACTGGGTGACCTTGGGCGAGTCACAACTCTCTTCTGAGTTCTCACAGCCCCACCCACCTCACAGGGTGTTCTGTTGTGGGGAGAAGAATAGAAGCTTTGTCGGCTGCTCTGAGTCCCCTTAAATGGGTGAGAAAAGTGGGGTAGAAAAACCATCTCCTCCTCCTCCTCCTCCTCATTTTCTTCTTCTTCCTCCTCCTCCTCCTCCCACCATGTGGATGAAACCCATCAGACATCAATTCTGGGCTCACTTATTACTTGGAAAGAAGGTGGCCACGGAGCCTACGCATAGAGTATGCATAACAGCATAGATTATATGTAGAGACATACTCTTTAGAAATGCTATTAGCAGGAGCAGTTAATTCACTTTGCCTCATTAATCAATCCCTTTGGCCCTGTAATGATTTTTTTGGTTGATCCCCTCTGAACTATCTCCAGCCGAGAGGAAGTTCTGTTGATTAGCTGCATCGCTTTGTATGCCTATGGGATTTGCTCATTTCCAGATCACTGTCTACTCTCATGGAATAGTCAATAAGCACTTCTTAGAGGGCAGTGTGGTGCGTGGCCATAGTGAACCACTCCAGATCATAGAATATTGGGGTATTTTCAGGAATAAGAAAAAATTATTGAGGCGGGTACCTTTGTCCAGACACAGAGAAAATGCTCGCCTTATTAATATTTATTTGTTTTAAATCCCAAAGGAGTTGTCAGCCTCCAGCTGTTATTAGCTATGTGTGGACCAGACTGATGGGAACAGCAATCCAGAATCATTCAGAGGAAGCCACAGGTTGTCCGCCAGTGCTTTAGCTGGTTAGGTGTGTGGGATCTATTTAAGAACATAATGGCCCACTGCATTGGACTTGGGGCCCATCTCTTCCAGCAGTCTGCTCTCAAAGTGGCAAACATGGGACACAAGGAATGGAAGCCCACCAGCTTTCACTGCCCGCAGTCTCCTTCAGAATCAGATGACCTTCTACTGCCATCAGAACTCATACCCATTGGCAACCAATTTGCACTAGTAGTATCAGTACCTGGAACAGGTTTAAGATTTCCATGGTGACAATGATCTGTGGCAAAGCAGCAAGTCATAAAGGCCTGTTTGCACTTGTAAATAGAGACAGCCCAGCATGCTCTGGGACACTGTATATGCACACTGCGGTGCTCCCTCCAAGCAGAGTGGCCCAGAGTATTATGCCATCTCAATCTTTTGTAGCTGTGGAGCTGTAAAAGCTGCTCCACTGCTTTACTGGGAGTGCCTAGAGTGCTCCCAGTTCAGTTCCAGACACAGCACTTGCACCACTTCCTTTCATGAATGTTCCATGGGTGTGATGCAGCATGGCTGCAGCTTGGAGGTGCACACACTTCATCAAGATTGTCACAGCAGTGGCCCAGCGTGTGGTGCCAATTGCCACAGCCACTGTTACAGTGATGCGGATGGTCTAAGATGGACCATCCATATTGTGAAGGGTGGTAAATAAGTTGGCGGCAATCCTGACACTCGCAGTATGAACACCAGTCACTGCCCCTGAACTTGCTTTTTAATGCTGTAACCCACCCGGAGGGAGAACTTTGTGTGTAGGGTAGGATAAAAATTCAAATAATAAAATAAAAATTCCTAGCTTGTCAGCCATCACCAAATCTGACCCCAACTCCCCGCAAAAGATGCATCTGATGTCCTTGAACAGACCTAATTTTCAAGCCTGTGTCCAGGGAGTGAGATGTCCAGTGCCATACCAGATAGTCTGAGACCAAAAATAAGCAAAAATAAAAATTTCAGTAGTCCGTCACAAGGTCAAAAGAAGGTCCCCCCAGCAAAAAGCCAGGTCTACTCAGGAGTAGTTGGGTCCCTGATAAATTTGACAATAGGCTAGTTGAGGGAGAACATATTGAAAATTAAACCCAGGCAAGACAGAGGTGCTGCTGGTATATAAGAAGTGGGACTCAGGGCCTGAGGTCCAACTTCTATAGGATAGGATTACTTTACTCTTGAACGCTTCTTGGGAGCTTCCATACCAAAGACATCTATGTGTTATGTGAAGGATGGTCTTGGACCAGCTCACTTGACAGGGGCCAAGAACAGGGAGAGGCAAGGTGGCATTCATTTGGGGCCATCTCTGTTGCTGTGTCCCATCCCAGCCTTCTTTGGAAGCTGAGAAACAAACATACGAACATAAGAGAAGCCTTGCTGGATCAGGCCACAGCCCATCTAGTCCAGCATCGTGTTGCACACAGTGGCCCACCAAATGCCCATGGGCATCTCAAGCAGAGACAAGGACAAACCTATTCCTGCTTTAGAATCCCAGCAAATGGCCTTAGAAGCGCCCCAGTTCCCCCCCCCCAGCCTGAAAGATGCACCTAGGCATTCATTCTAGTAGCCATTGATACATCTGTCATCCATAAATTTGTCTAACCCTACCTTAAAGCCATCTATACTGGTAGCTGTCCAGGTTTTCCAACTTCAAAAGTTGAAGGCTGGTGGGATTTTGTTAGACAAATTCATGGGGGACATGTGTTTCAATGGTTACCAGAGCCCATGCCTAGGTTGGAGAAATAGGCAGGATGCCTCCAAAGATCACTTGCAAGAGAGTCAAGAGGAGAAGAAGAATTGGCTTTTCTACCCAACTTTTCTCACCCATTTGAGGGAAGTCCAAGCGTCTGACAAAGCCTTCTGTTCTTCTCCCAACAACAGAACACCCTGTGGGGTAGGTGGGGCTGTGAAAACTCAGAAGAGAGCTGTGACTAACCCAGTAGGGATGTGCACAAATGGTTTTTTTGCATTTGAATTTAAATCGAGTTGAATATCAAACATTCAATTCGATTTGAATATTTAGAATCCGAATGCAACAAAATCTGATTTGAGTCGAACACCTTTGAATCTATTCGTTCGAATGTTAGATTTGAATCTGACGATACGATTGTTGACAACATTCATATATGTTATACATATCCGTACACATTTCGTACGCATCCTGTTTCATCCTGTATGGATCCCGTTTTCATCCCATACTATCAGCGCAAATGCATACAGATACATATGAGATTAGTACAGATATGTATGCATTATATTTGAATGGTTCAAATCATTCGAACAAAAGTTTTGGAATATTTGAAATTCGTTCGAATGTTTAAATTAGAATGTGTAGATGTTCTATTTAAATTCAAATGCCCACATTCGATCAAATTCAATCAAATTTTGAGTGTATAGAACATTCATGCAGGTCCCTATAACCCAATATTCCCAGATAAAGTCCAGCTCCTTAGCCACTAAACCAAACTGACAGGTGAGGGTTTTCCTTGAGATTGCACAGAAGCAATTGGTGGCCCACTGTGCAAGTCAGGATGCTGAACTTGTTGGGCTGTGGCCTGATCCAGCAGAGCTCCTTTTACATTGTTATGTTTTTATAGTTTAGGACATTTGCCTGCCACAGCCCTGGAATGACCTGAGTGGTTGGGTCCATGGCGTATCCCAAGGATGCAACCCTACTCTCTGAGGTCATTGTTGCTTTTGCCATAAACAAAGCTAGTTGTTCAGATCAGCAGGAAGTAAAAGTGCCCTTTTCTCCAAAAGTACATGAGGGACAGAGGAGCCTTCTCATGTTTTACTCAGAGCCAGTAGCATGCACCCCTAGGGTGATTCTGCACAGGCTGTTAAGACTCCATTAAGCACCCAATAAGGACACATATGGCACGCATCTGCAAGTTACCTTCCGCACAGAGGGATAGATTAGCACCCCTTCAAGGACACTGCTTCCGCATGGCCTCCCGCGAGATCCATCTCTAATGGGATCTAGAGGCTAGCGAATTGGTTTTTTGGGAAGGCCAGAAAAACTAGGTTTTCAAACCGTTCCTGCTTGCAAATTCCGGATCAAAGAACGATGCTTCCATCCAGGGACAGGATAGGGAACTGATGTGGGCAGGACCAGCATCACATTCCAACTACATGGTCCATCCTGCAGTTGCTTCACATTGGACATGCGGCAAGTTACGTCTGATCCTTCTAGATAATGATGCTGCAGCGTCCGCACAGCAGCCACGCAATGTGTTCCTCAGTAACCGTTCTCCCAACGCACGTGCGGATGCAGTAGGCCTCATTTGGATCCATCCCTATTTCAGACTGATTTTCCCAAGGACAGATTTCAGAAATCCGGATTTCCTTAATCCGGATTTCTAGTGGTAAGTGCGGAAACACCCCTAGACAACCAGGTCTGGTACACTCGCTCTTCTCAATGCTCAGCAAAAGGGTTAAGACTAGGGATGTGCACAAATATTCAAGATATTCATTATTCGTACAAATTCAGATGAATTTGGACATTCGTATATTTATTATTTATTTATTTATTTATTTATATTTCTATCCCGCCCTATACCCGAAAGTCTCAGGGCGGGTTACAATATTATATTAATCTTAGACAGGTCCCTGCCCTCAGGCTTACAATCTAAAGAGACAAGAAACAAAAGGAAAATGGTGTGGGAGGGAACAGGCAACAGCAAAAAGCCAGCCCTTGAGCTCTTCAATTCCAGTTTTTCTCTCCGTTTCTTATTGCTGGAATTTTCCTATTAACTTTACTTTGAATTTTCTCTTCATTGATGACAAACCAGATGATGGTGGAGATGGTCAGCCGGCATCTACTCAGCCCCACCCTGCTCGGCCTCAGGACCAGACGATTTCTCAACTGGTGGATCGTCTGCCATAGTCTCTTTGTCATCTTCTCAAATATGAATCGAATGTGCATATTTTGAGTTATTCATACAAATAATTCATACATTCTTATGTGTATGGATATGTAAGCATCATGTACATATCCATACACATCTTGTGCATATCTGTACACATCTGTATGGATATATATGGGATCCATATGGGATCCATACAGATGCATACGAGAATCATATTATTGGATACATATGATATATTCAAATGAATAGATACAAATGTATTTGTATCGGTCAGAATGTCCCGACATTCATTTGTCTTTATTCATACGAATTCAGATTTTTGAATATTCAATTCATTACGAATCAAATGTCAAAAGTTGCATCCATGCACTCCCCTAGTTAAGTCTATATTTTCCATCAGATTTTAATAGTTCACTGGCTTTCCTGGTTAAATGCCGTTTTAATGCCTTAATCCTATGCTCTTTTATACATTGTGTGCTGGAGGTAAAGCATGAATCAGTTCCCCCATCAGACAAACAAAAACCGCTAGACACATAAAAAGGCACGCAGGCTACATTAACATTGCAGCTAGAAGGATATACGATTTTTAAAAGCAGGCTTTCCACGCTGTCCTTGATAAAGAAAAGAGGAGGGGGAAGCATCGGTTGTGCGGAAATCACACAAAACAGAAGGGAACAAATCTGCAATTGAATGCCGGTGAAAAGTAAAATGGGATGGAATATTATGAAGGCTGAAATCCCATACACACCTGGGAGTAAAGCTCATTGAATGCTGCAGCCTTTATTTCTGAACAGGAATGTAAAGGATTGTGCTTTAAATGCTGTATAACTGTTTGGCCTATAAAGGGATTCCATGGTTTTGTTATACCCTAAAAGCAGGTTAGATCAATATGATAGCGGGTGGTGCTTTTGACAAAACACAAGCCCAGGAATTAAAATCTGAGACAGGAAGGAGGTTTTCGAACATTTCAGGAAATATCTGGCGCTGTCTTGGTTTCAGATACGATCTTGGCTGAACGTTCAGCCACACTATTGAAAATAGGCCTCCGCGCAGCATCATGAATTATGAAACATTGACATTTCGTGTTGAATTAATGCAAAGGGCTCTTCAAGGCCCATAGTGGAGTAAGCTGCCTACATGCCAAGCCTACTCTTTTTTAGAACAGGAAAATAAGTGTTTGCATAATGAAAATGACCTATTAATACAAATCCTTCCCCTGGGAAAGGCTTGGAAAAATTACGCAGCAAAGGTAATTGGTTTGCCACAAGTCACCAATTCATTGCATTTAAACTATGACTAATTGTTATTTAGATGTATATGCATGCACAAATAACACACACATACTGGGATACACAGTGCATAAAATAAAGCATTGGTAGGTGGATTCCTTTATGTAGTACATTTGTGTGATTGACTAACGGATTAATTTATTAGAGATGTAATCCTATGCATACTTTCCTAGCATAGTAATCCTCATTGAAAATAGCGGGATTTACTCTTTGGGCTGGAAATTAGCATAGATTAACATAGGAGAAAAAATAAATGCAGCATTTTTGGAGCTTATGCATATGTCACAGCAGATACCTAGACTGGGGTGTTTTGCTAGGGCCAGACGGATGTTGCAGGAATACACCTCTGGTAATCCCTGACCATTCTCATGCTAAGTGGAGCTCATTGGAGCTAGAGCTCAGCAGCATAAGGGCCCTGGTCACACAATGTGACTTGGGCCCCAGATATCTAAAGGAGCGCCTTCTCCCATATCGACCTGCCCGCGTCTTAAGATCTGGAGGGGAGGCCCTCCTGGTTATCCACCCGCCTTCAGCAGCTAGGCGGGTGGGCACCCGGGAGAGGGCCTTCTTGGTAGTGGCTCCCAGGCTGTGGAATGGTCCCCCCCTCGAGGTCCATCAGGCCCCTTCTCTGTTTATGTTTAGGAAGGCGGTGAATATGTACCTCTTCACTCAGGCCTTTGGTTAAATGTTCCCCACGCTTCCCCCATTATAAACACTGCTGTTTTTAAACTGTTTCTGTATTTTTCTTAATGCTGGATTTTAAAACTTTGTACTGGTTTTAGGACTGATATAGTTTTGATATGTTTTGATATGTTTGTTTTTAAATGTTGTGAGCCACCCAGAGACCCTTGGGTATGGGGCAGGATATAAATATAAATAAAAATAAATAAATAAAAATAAATCTAAGGCCGCATCCCCATGCAAGCTGTTTGGTTCTGATTGAACAATGTGAGCTGGATGCGGATACAGCCCTCCCCATGCAAACTGCACCAAACCTCGGCATGGGGGAGCAATGTCATCTCCTCTCTGCCCCCTCTCTCCTCATTCAGAGCTGGATTGACGTCGTCCCACCCTTGTGCCACCTGCTGCAAATGCTGCATCTCTCTCCTTAGCGGCACAGAGAAGCCAGGACTGAACAGCAAAAATAATAATTTTAAAAACCCAGCTGTTTGAGCAAAGCAGCTACGAGGTTTGGCGGCAGTTGAGCAGTTCTGCGCACCTCTGCTCCACCCGGGAACCGCAAAAACACCCGGCAAGCGGAAAAGGGAGAAAAATCAAGCCATTATCATGCCTGCCTTGGCGATTGGGAACCAGGGGTGAAATATTTGCCTTGGAAAAGGGAGAAAAATTAAGCCATTATCCTGCCTGTCTTAGTGATCCGGGAAGGGGGGTGGAATACTAGTATAAAAAGAGTCTCGTGGGGCAGTGAAGGCCATTCGACCCCCTCATTTCGGCTTGACACCATTTACTGCCAAAAAGTCCATCTTCAAATGTGCCAACATTCGGTTCAAAATTCAAATGTGAGAATTTCACCAAATTCATGCAAATTTTTAATGTTACAGGTATTCGTGCACATCCCTAATTTGGACTTTCCTGAATGGAAAGTCTACAAGTAAAGTGGATAGAAATGAAAAGGTGTGAGCAGTCACACTGGAGGATGGACTGGAGGAGGTGTAAAGTAAAGGTGTGACCATAGCCCAGGTGTGGTGGCCTGGTATGAACAGAACATTTGGCATGATATGCTATGATAGTAGCACTTTTAGCAGCTGTTGTGCAGATTGTGCCAAAATCAGCTACGACAGATGCATTATACAGACCTTTCACAACCCCCACCCACCCATTTTGTCATGCAAAGGTCTGGCATCCAAAAAGCAAACTCTCAAATGCGTCCTAGTCTTCTATTTGGATCCAAGATGAAGAATGAGTAATGCATATAGGATTTACTTCAGCTTTGCGTGTTTTTACTTGCTGATGACATTCGTAGTGCAGCTCCCCCCCCCCCATTAAAGCATACGTTAATAATTTATTTTGAAATGGGAATGTTTTTTGTACTCATTCCATAGCTGCCACCTCACATTAGGAGAGACATCTCTCAGTGAGGGATTTAAGGAGACCTACCTTTTGTCTGCCTTTGCCACTGTTGTTAAAACCTGCCCTGAACACAAATATGGAACTAAGAAGCTTTGCAGGAACCATCTTGATTCTTCTGGGCAAATCTATTTCATCATGTCTCGACTGTCCTTGTTTTTCAAAGTCTCTCCTTTTTGTTATGTAGCAGTGACATAATTCTGTATAACTTTTTGTGATAACATTTGAAGAAAAGGAAAGTATTTTTTATTTATTTGTTTATATTTTTAAGGGTGTGCACAAATGTCATTCAATTCAATTTGAATAGAATATTTGAATGTCTGAAATCGTATGAATAGAGAAAAAATGAATGTATTAAAATTTGAACCAATTCAAATACATTTGTACCTATTCGTACAAATATTTGGGTGTTTTTCCACTGTCACTAGAAGTACCCATTAAGTACCCATTAATGGGTACTTAATGGGTGCTTTTAGTGACAGTGGAAAAGCACCCTTTGATATGTATCTGATTATACTAATGTCAACAAAATTGTATGTATCCGTATGCATCCCGTATGTATCCGTACAGATGCGTATGGATATGAATATTGTATGGATACGTATGTAATGCGTATGTATCCGTACACACACGGATGTCCGGACTATTCATACAAATGATTCAAAATATCCATATTTGTTCGAATATTTAAAAAAACACAAATGTCTGGATGCTCGATTCGAATTCAAATGTCCAAATTTGAACAAATTCGATTGAATGACGAATATTTCGAATATTCTTGTGCATCCTTTTTTTTCATGCCCTATACCAGCGGTTCTCAACCTTCCTCATGCCGTGACCCCTTAAGGGAGTTCCTCATATTGTGGAGACCCCAAACCACAGGGGTAGAGCAGCTGGGAAGTGGGATGGAAGGGCAACGGGAGACTCATCGCGACCCCTCTGAAAGGGTAATTCAACCCCCAAAGGGGTCCCGACCCCCAGGTTGAGAACCACTGCCCTATACAAAGGTCTCAGAGCTGGGTACAACATTAGAAACCAAACATAAAACTTAACATACGGAAACAATAGAGTGCCTGAAAGTTGGGAGGAAAAGCTGTTTCCTTATTAAACCAGAAATGTCTTTGTGCAAGCCAGAATTCTCCTAGCACATTTAGCAGTAGAAACAATTTCAGTTGCTTACCAGTATACCAGTGGCAGGGATGGGGCAGTCCTACATGCTCCATCCGCACCCCTTATGGGTGGAAGGGGTCAGCATGGAGCGTGTGACTGGTGGTGCAGGGGTTATCATGCGCTGCATTGCTTGGTCACTAGTGCAATGCCGCTGCACATATGTGCTGGTCTTGTTGCCGCATGAGCGCCACTGCCTCCTTAATGGAGGTGATTTGCACTTAGCTGGCACCTAGTTAAGTGCTGGCTGAGTTTCAGGTGGTTTGGGTACTGAAGTCTTGATGCCCAAACTAAGGATGTGTACAATTTTATTTTATTTTATTTTTTGTATTTGATTCATATTGAATTGAATGCAAGAAAAATTGTATTTGTTCAAATAGATCTCCTTTGAATGTGGTAGGATTTAAATTCAGTACAAATATTCAATCCCATAGGAATCCCATAGGAATGCATACAAATGGGTATGAGTCCCTTATGAATATATTCCATATTCCATATGAATCTCATATGAATTCCATACGAATCCCACACAAACCCCATACAAAGCTTCATACGAATGTATCAAAACATTCGATTCAAATTTGAATGTCCATATTCAGCCAAATTCATACGAATAACCAATAATACAAATATTCGGGCACATTCCTAGCCCAAACTATTTCAGAACTTCACTCCCCTGGGCCACTGTCCCAGGAAAGTCAACGTGTCAAAAGGTCCAATGATAAGTAATCAAAGAGCAAATTATTTTTTAAAAAAAGACAACAACATGTGTGCCATTTACACAGCCTTCATGTGACAGAAATTTCGGCCTAAATTAGATGCAGGCTTAATAAATATCCATCTGTCCTATTTATATGACAGGGTTTTTCTTCTTGCATGTTGTCTGAGATAAATCGTTGGCCCTATTTTTAACTGCCAGGCATGTCTCTTTAAAAATGTTTAGAGCAAATAGCCTGAGATGTCATTCTTCAGGATTTAGCTTCCTCGCCAGGGTGGGCAGATTCTCAAAGCAGGTAGAAGACATCTTATCTCAAACAAACATGTGGGTATTTAAAACTCTATAACTGAATGCTGTAGCATTAAACAGCACCCAGTTTGCAATCCTGTAACCTGTAGCTGCTGAGATGTAAGCTGAATTTTGGATACGAAATTGCAGATTTTCTTATTTCTAGCATCGCTTTCTAATCAAAGGACACCAGCATCTTCCTGACTTTTTCAAGGCAGGATACAGAAGCTTATTGCAGAATCAGCAGCCGTAGAGATGATGAGCCATCCTGGTTTTGATATACCATCAAGCTGTTCTCTATTTTAGCTGTGTTGTTCAGGAATGGGCATGATTTTTTTTCATGTTTGCTTTGTATCAAAGCAAGTGCGAAGGAAATTCGCATTTGTGTGAACAGAGCCCCTTTGAATAGGGCAGGATTCAAATCTGCTGTCAATGCTCTTCAAATCGACTTCAAATCCCTGCCGCCAGTAGTGCCACCAAATCGACCCCAAACCCACTTGGAATCCACTACAGATGTGGCTTGACAATCACTTTGCTGCCTCCTCACCGTTTGCGATAACAAAGCATCGAAAGGATGCACAAAAGCATTTACTTCACATTCAAATGTCACTCTTCAAATGTTGCCAATTTTCAATCTAAATGTGAATGTTCAAATTTGTACAAATTCATAAAAAATGGAAATCTGTTGAATATCCTTGCATATCCCTGGTGAGTTCCGCCTTGTGAATACACGGACAAATCCATTGCATCTTTCTGCACTGGAATAGGGGTTTGCCTTCTTTATGCTAGTGCAGCCTATGGTGTGTACTAGCATGCACAGAACAATCCCCTGTTCCAAGATATAAGCCAGAATAAGATCCAGTGCAAAAAGGTCCATTATCTCCTCTGGTGATAGCATATTTCCATGCAAAGGCAATGTTTGCACAGCACTGGTGTTGCGCCATGAATGCAACATGAGTGTTCAGGCCTGTATGACATGCACTTGGGATGTGCACAAACTGAATACCCAAAAATTCAAATCGATGTGAATCTTTAAAATTCAAACGTATTCACACATGATTCAGTTTGAATAGATTTGAATCTATTCATTCGAATTTGCACATACGAAGGTCGACAACATTTGTATGTGCCCGTATGCAGCATTATACATCCTGTACGCAAATGTACACTTCCGTACATATCTCGTATGCATCCCGTTTTCATCCCTTACGGATCCGTACAAATGCGTACAGATGTGGGAAAGATGCGTATGTGCAGGTACGCATTATGTACATACTCGTACACATACGAATGTCCAAATAATTCAAACAAATAGATTCAGAAATCCAAAATTCATTTGAATGTTTAAATTTGAATTTAGAGACAGGGTTGGAGTGTGCCAACAGTCTCCCTTCCCTGACAGCTGCGGAACGGCTGGGGTCAAGCCGGAACGGGCTGGGCTGGGTGCAGAGCACAATTAAGTGCTCTACACCAGGAACACGTGTAGGACATACTTGGGGGGGGGGAGCTGGGGTGGTTCCGAACAGAACTGCCAGCCCAGAGGAGTGAATGCTCTGTCCTAGCATGCCCTACATGCCTTCCAAAAGGCCTAGTGTGAGAAGACCTCTGGTGACTGCTCCTTATCCTCAGATATAGTCCAGAATGTGGTACAGTGCAGAAAGGGCCTCAGGTACAATTGTTCCTAGCACCATGCATTGATTTGGGTCCTGCAAACTGCTGTATACAGTACTGCAGAACCGGCTGTCTTCCCCCATCTTCTGACTTTTCATTGCCCATTGTTTGTAATTATGCTGAACACAGGTTGACAAGCTGTAGCAGTTTGCACCCTTGTGGTGTAAAAAGGGCATCATATTTTGTTGACTGTGAATGAGCATAAGCAGGATTGGCACCAGTGTGTTATGCAACAGTCTGCTGAAAATATGAGTTAGAGCAACATCAATCCCCTCCTAGAATCAGATATATAGATCAGAAAGACTGAGACTGAGAAGTTGCCGCCATGCTGAAGGTTTTATCTGGTGGCTGCAAATCTTAAAAATGTGGCCCGCGAAAGGCCTCTTAGACCCATTCCTGGGGCCTATTCGCAATTTGGCCTGTGGTGCATGATTAGGAAACTTCTAGGGAAGAGCACCCGCACCTTGAGGCGGTTATAGCCTCCAGGCTCCCCCTGCCTTCCCAGAAGTTTCCTAATCATGCACTAGGTGTGGAGCATGAAATTGTGTGTTCCACACCTTTACCAATGTTAACCAAAAGCTTACCTGGCGCATCCAGGCAGCGACCATTCTTACCTCTTCTGGTGCTCCGGGGACATCTAAGGCACCGCACAAGCGCCTTGGCACCTCGGACAACCATAGATGTGACTTTGCATGCGCAGAGCATCAGAGTTGTCATGACAAGGATGCTGACTGATGCATGCAGTTACGTAGGGCACCGCAGCCAAACTGGCGGCACCCAGAAAAGGACAACCCCCACAGTCAAATCAAGGTAAGTATTAGATGGGGGGGGAGGGGGAAGGCTAAAGTTGTCTCTCCCTCCAAGTGCAAGTGCTAGTCAACGTTGGTTCATTGCGTGGGTTTTTCCTGTCCAGCGGACAGGAAGAGAAGTGCAAAAACACTCCTGGAATAGGATAACCTCCAGTGTGAAAAGGGCCATTGCTTAGAGAAATGAAGCAATTCATAACATGTCTGTCATACCTTCATATTACCAGACCCCCTAAAGGTCTCACCTAAGTAAACCATAGTGGTGAAGGAGACTATAGACCTATTTGCGCAAGGTTTTTTGGAACGTGTGAAGGATGCCCTGGGATGGAGCATTTGCTCCTCTGGGTGGGCTGTTCTGTTCAGAACCACCCCAGCCCTTCCCAGACCACCCTCAATGCATTCCGGGTGTAGAGCAGTTAATACTGCCCGACTCCTGGCCCAGGGCATTTGGGGCCATCCCAAAGTTGATCAGGAAGGGAAGCATTCACACGCCTCCCTCCCTGACAGGTTTGGGCCCCGCCTCCGGTTGCCCCTATTGGGCAGGCCGGTCTCATATCTTCTCTGGGTTCCTGTGCATTCTAGGGGACCAGATCGTGTCACCTGGGGCCTGGAGGAACCTCCACAAGCACCCCACCCACGGGGATGGGCTGAAATGGGAGTGCACAAGAACCACCTACCTTGTACTCACTGGGTCCCGAAATTGTGAACCAAGTGTGCCTGCCTACGTGCGAATGGGGAAAGCGTCCCTCAGTGTCCTAGCCTAAAGGCCTTATAAGTAAGTATGGCACCAGAAATACTTTGACCTTATCAAAGCAAATAGAGAAAATATGTACTTTCTAAAGCAGTAGATAGACTGAAATGTAAGCACCCTTTAAAATGTGCAGTATCTTGAATTTTGTGATGCATTTCTTTTAACCAAAGCATATTCATGAAAATGTCTAACATAGCAAAATATACATGGAGTGATGTACAGCAGCTTGGAAAAATATGCGTGTTAGGCAGTGTTTTGTCTAAATGAGGCACTATATGAGAAGTATTTTTAAAAATAAGGATCCGTTTTTCTTTCTTTCTTTCTTTTTTAAAGTAGAAACATGAGGAATTGGGGCTGACTCTAAATTGGGAAAAAATGAAGCTGTGAAAAAGTTCATTATGAAGATATTTAATCTACATTGTGTGCCATTGTTCTTATCTGAAAACAGAAGCAAAGTAGGGTTAGGCCTGAAGTGTGATCAGATACTTTAATGAGGTGCCCTCTGTGTGAATTTGAAACTGTAAGGGCAGACCTGAAATCCTTAAATTTGCCTTACCTGTTCTGAAGCCTAGAAATAGGGTAGAATTGTCAAGACACTGACAAGTTTAAAATGTTGTGAAGGAACAGAATTCACATGCTAGGCCTCAAGGGCAGAGTTTGCTGAGAAACATTATCAGGAGGTGCTGCTATTATATTCTGCTGTTATTCTGTTATTGTGGTCTAAACATGGCAACTTGTCCGCACTGAAGTAAAGGGAATCTGTTTAGGGGTGTGCACAAATACAATTTTTGGAATTAATTCAATTTGAATAGAATATTTGAATGTTCAAATTCAAACTAATAGAGAAAAAACAAATGTATTCAAATTCAAATTGATTTGAATACATTCCTATCTATTTGTACAAATAATTGATTTGTATTTGAATATACAAATGTCAACAACATTCATATACAGTATGTCCGTACACACTCGTATGCACCCATATCCATTGGTACACATCCTGTTTTTATCCATATGCATCCCGTTTTCATCCTGTACATTTCCGTACAAATGTGTACGGATACATATGTAATGCATACGGATACGTACACATACGAATGTTCAAATAATTCAAATAAAAGATCCAAAACATTCAAATTTGTTCAAATGTTAAAAAATGAATGCATAGACATCGGATTTTGATCGAATTTTGAATGTTTCAGATTCTTGCACATCCCTACTCCTGAGAAAGGATCATCCTGACTTCAGAATCAAACCCTGCAACCCATGCGATGATGTGTAGTGAGAAACATATCCATTCACTCACATACATGTATTCATTCCCTCTCATTCGTTATTTTTCTTTCTGACATTCAGCTGTCATAAGAACATAAGAACATAAGAGAAGCCCCGCTGGATCAGGCCACAGCCCATCTAGTCCAGCATCCTGTCGCACACAGTGGCCCACCAAATGCTCATGGGCATCTCAAGCAGAGACAAGGACAAACCTTCTCCTGCTCTTGAGTCCCAGCAGATGGCCTTAGAAGCGCCCCAGTTCCTCCCCCACACCAGCCTGAAAGATGCATCTAGGCATTCGTTCTAGTAGCCATTGATACATCTGTCATCCATAAATTTGTCTAACCCTACCTTAAAGCCATCTAGACTGGTAGCTGTTACCACCTCTTCCGGCAGCACATTCCATAAGCCGATGACCCTTTGGGTGAAGAAATACTTTCCCCTGTCAGACCTTACTCTCCTAGCCATCAGCTTCATAGAGTGCCCCCTGGTTCTAGTGTTGTGCGATAGAGAAAAGAAATTTTCTCTATCCACCTTTTCTATACTGTGCATAATTTTATATACTTCAATCAGATCCCCTCTTAAACGCCGTCTCTCCAGACTGAAGAGGCCTAGACGTTGCATGTATCTATCCATATATCCATGCATATAATTCAGCATTTATACTGATTGCTTTATTCTGTTCTGTTATATACTGCAACTAAGCAATAAAGCACCTTCCGGGTAGAAAGGCACTCTGACTCCGCATTTTGGAGCTACCAAGCTGTTCCAGTCTGCTGCGTTTGTGCCTGAGTGATTTATATCAGGGCTACCCTGCTGACAAGAATGACACTGAGGGCAACTCTTTCTTTTAGTTGCATTGGGCAGTGAGCAGGAGGGAAATGTAGTAAATAACCAGAAGCAGCTGGTAAGCTCCCAGTTGCACCATTCACACTTTCTTTTGAGTGTGAACACTCAGAGGGTGTGGCACAGTGTGGCTGAGGCTTCATAGCTGACATCATGGGCCAATCACATAGCAATGTCCCAGTGTGCACCTGATATTTTTGTGGACATTGCAATGGTGAACTGGCCGGGCTGGGCTTGGCCATCCACACTTCAAGTACGAGTGGTCCAATTAGGGTCTACACCAGCACTTGAAGTGTGGATGCCTCCCTCTGTGCCTGATCTTAATCGCAGTGGGATGATATAGTTATAACAGCGACTGAGGCTGCATCCAGACGCATTTAATACTGCACTTGGAATGCGTAGTCCCAACTGAGCTGTCACACGTGGCAATCGATCTATTGTCGTGGCGCCGCATTATACGATCGGACTGCCCATTTTACTTAGTGCAGGATGAACATAAGAACATAAAAGAAGCCCTGCTGGATCAGGCCACAGCCCATCTAGTCCAGCATCCTGTTGCACACAGTGACCCACCAAATGCTCACGGGCATCCTAAGCAGAGACAAGGACAACCCTATTCCTGCTCTAGAATCCCAGCAAATGGCCTTAGAAGCGTCCCGGTTCCCCCCCCCCAGCCTGAAAAATGCACCTAGGCATTTGTTTTAGTAGCCATTGATACATTTGTCATCCATAAATTTGTCTAACCCTACCTTAAAGCCATCTAGACTGGTAGCTGTCACCACCTCCTCCGGCAGCACATTCCATAAGCTGATGACCCTCTGGGTGAAGAAATACTTTCCCCTGCCGGACCTGACTCTCCTACCCATCAGCTTCATAGAGTAACCCCTGGTTCTAGTATTGTGTGATAGAGAAAAGAAATTTTCTCTATCCACCCTTTCTATACTGTGTATAATTTTATATACTTCAGTCAGGTCCCCTCTTAAATGCCGTCTCTCCAGACAGAAGAGGCCTAGACGTTGCAGCCTGGTTTCGTAAGGGAGGTGTTCTAGTCCCTTAATCATTCTGGTTGCCCTTTTCTGCACCTTCTCTAGTTCCATAATATCCTTTTTGAGGTGTGGTGACCAGAATTGTACACAATATGCCAAATGTGGCCTCACCATAGATTTATAAAGGGGTAAAATGACACTTGCTGACTTATTTTCTATTCCCTTCCTAATTATTCCCAGCATTGAATTAGAGTTTTTCACTGCTGCCGCACACTGGGTTGACATGACTCTCACTGCGCAGTATGTGTTAAGCTCAAAGTATTAATGCAGGCAGAAGATGATGGTGAGAAACGGCACCTAACCAGGATGGGTAGCTCCACGTGACCTGCCTTAACTCTAACAGCTCCGATAGAGGAAACTACAGAACTGCCTTCCAGTCTGATCAACCAGTCTTCCCTGCACAGTGAGTTTACTGCACTTTTTATATTTTTAAATTGCTTCAGATTTATATAGCTAGTCTGGAGGCAGCCTGAGTTAAGTGGGAAGACACCCTATACATGGCTCAGATTTTAGTATCTTTTATATTATGTAAAGCCATTCTTATTGTAGTGGGGATGATATGTTTCCATATCATTTTTTTTTTACTTTTCTTATGTTAGTATCTGTTTTTATGTGGATTGATAGGGTGAAATGATTTACCAATAAAGACTTGTTGCTGTTATTAAATAAACTATCCCATAACAGAAACTCTTGTATATCATTAGGAATAGATAGAAGGATAGAAAACCACATTAAACAAGAAAACGATAACATGGCCAGATTAGTTTGTGGGTAAATGTTGTGCCCATATAATAAATTCAAAACAAACAAACAAAAAGGCTCACCCAAAACCCCAAATCTGACTTCAAAGGTAGGAAATCTTTGGTACCTTATCAAGAAAAAAGAGTGTGTTAAAAAAAGTGGCATAAAGCAATCCCCCACATGCTTTGAAGGGCAACCTGGCCATGTTTGCCAAATGTCTGGATTTCGTTTCAAGAATGTGAAAACAGAACAATTTCCGGTTTCTGTTTGTTTTGCTAAGTGTGGTTTGATAGGAAAGGCTGCTATGAATAAGGAACACAGGACGTTCTATGATTATCAACTCTCTACAGTTAATATTTACAGCTCATTAAGAGCCTTTCATCTTCTATGGACTTCACGGGCTAAGGGATTATACAGGGGCTAGTTAAAGGCTCAAAATCCCTACCAATGTAGTATCTGTGCAGGGAAGGGTACCTAAAAGGTATCCAGAGTTATAAACCAAAATGCACCTTCAGCATCGACTGTAAGCTATCGCTGACTCTGGGGGTGGCTTTTTGGGGTGTTCTCCAATGCTGGCAAAATAATAAACCATGATTCATATCATGAGCCAGTTCTTCTTCTTCCTCTTCTTCTTCTTCTTCTTCTTCTTCTTCTTCATATGGAAATTAATGGCTACTTCAGACCTCAACATCAACTTGTCTATGTTATAAATAGGCACATGTATTTAACCCCACCACGCGCAACAGTCCTCCTTACCCCTATGGAGACCATTTCTCATGGCAACTAGCAAGTGGTGGAACACTTTGGCTGTCTCCTTGCTTAGTGCAGAGAGAGCCAATGTCTGTTTTTCTCACAGATATTCTGTACTTGTGATCATATTCAGTCCGGGGGAGGGAACAGCATCAATACCAAGCCTACCCGGGAAGATTATGCATTTATGCCTCACAGAAGGACAATGTACTGGCCTACATACCTTCAAATGTCAGATTGCCCTGGGCAGTTCTATGATACAAGGAGATACATCTGACAGAGCTCCAAGGAACTCCACTGTTAGTGAAAAATGCTTTCTTTGCACCTAAAATAACCCCATGCGGTTAAGGCAGAAAGCTTTTTGCAACCTTCGGTTGCTCTCATTTGCTTACTGTCTACCGAGTGATTTCTAATTTTGGTACAGTATGGATGAGAATGGATAGTATGACAAGCCATGGATCTATGATAAGCAGAAAAGCATAGAAATACTGTATAGTATAATGGACAATGTTCAGCTCATCCACTGGTCCTGGGTATATTGCAATGAGGGATGGATTTTATTGTTACACCAGCTTTGTTTTATTTTGTTTTATTTATCTCAATATTTATATGTGATGAAAAGGTCTTGATGTATGAGGGGCCGCTGTTCTGTTCACAATCAACATAGGCCTGTGGTCTTGCTGGTAGTTTTCAAAGCACTTTGCAATATTTGTATAGCCTCCTTTTTCCACACGCAGTCAAAGATCCAGATCTTCAAGATCCAGATCTTTGAGAGGGGGTCCTCCTGGAGATCTGGATCTAGAAGATGCCCAAAGACCCCATTGTGGACACCTTTAATCAGATCCACATGAAAACCAGATCTAAGGGCCTGAAGGATCCATTAAATCCAGATTTTCCCTGCCCTCATGGGGACAGGGACTTGCAGATAGGGCCTTCAGTGGGGTCCAGGTGGGTCCAGGGCCTTCCCAATTGGTACCAGTCTGGTACTAATCAGGTTCCTAATGAGGTCTTAGAAGAGTTCTAAGCCCTAGTGGAAAAAGGCCCTAGGTTTCCATCTGGGCCAATGAAAAAAGGCCATAGTAATGACCCTGGAAGTCAGCCATTTTAAGTGTTTATTTCTGCACAAATTCTTAATCCAGATAGATCCACAGATTAATGTGGATCTGTGAGGCTTTGTCTCCTGCAGGTCTGCTTTGTCTGCACAAGGCAGAGACAGATTGTGATAAAGAAGGCCCTTAATCCGGATCTGTTAAATAACTGATTAATTGGGCAGTTTAATTGGGCATTCCTCTGTGATCTGGATCTACCGGGGGTGCTGATCTGGCCCATGTCTCCAAAAGTTCTGAATCAGTGGATCCTGTTAATCCAGATCCACTGATCCAGATTTACCACAGGGAAGTGCAGAAAAGGGAATAGTCCCCTTTTTCAGACACTATTATTGCTTTCAGTGTGTTCATTTAATATTTTATTTATTTATTTATTATTTGCATTTTTATCCAGCCTGGAATTTCAGGCTGGTCCGAGTCCCTGTCAGTCCTGTAAAAACAGGACTACAGTTTAGGACAGACTTAAAGAAAATTTATGTGAGTAACACGGCCAGGGACCGACTCAGGTTGACCTTAAATACTTGTCAGACCAGGTCCCTTGTCTTCCTCCTATATGAGATCCATTTCATCCTAAAGCTAAAATGGAGATCTGCAGAGCAGAAGATTGTTCAGAAGTTTTGTGTGCCAAGAGGGAACTGCACAAAGCACACAACTGAGGGAAATTCATCCAGAAAAAAAGTAAACATGGAGCAGTGTTATGCAAATGTCATGCAAATTGCATGTGATGAATTGTAAATGCTGAGCAGAGTTTGCCTAGCACCTGTGTCATAAACATTATATATGAATGGATCTTAAGTCAGTAGGAGCCATTTTGACATCAGGTAGGGTATGGCTAATGACGTCCCAAATCTATCTCCTAGCCCTGATTTACTGTGCTGATTTTACAATGGTGAAGAAAACCGACACTTGACATAGATAGATAGATAGATAGATAGATAGATAGATAGTTGGTTTGTGAGTGGGCACAACCAAGCTATTCCATGCTCCCTGAACGTAGAGACTTATGTGGCCATATTACGAGGAGTCGGATGGAGAGTAAGTGAACTGGCAGCTTTGCAGTGTGATAGTTGGAACATTGTTGCAAGTGTCTTTTGCTTTCCACTGAGGCTGCGTTTCCACTGACTCTCTGGTCTGGCCTCAATATGGCTTGTGGGACCACCGTCCTGACATAAGGACAGGATTCCCCTTTTCTGCGGACTTAATGTCTAAAAATCCGGGGGATTGCCATTCAGATTTTAACAGGACTCACAGCGGGAACACTGCCCCCGCCCCATTATGTTGTTGTCCGCCATCATCAGTCTCCCACCCCTCTCCCCCTGTGCCCCATTTCACCCTGTCCTGCCCATTCCCCCACCCTGTTTCTTCTTCTCCTGCCATCTCCCCCCCCCACCTCAACTCTCTGCCTTTCTTTGTCTCCAGTGTCCCCCCTCCCCTCCTACCCCTTCCCTTCGTCTGTTGAAGAATGGCAGGGAAGGCAAGCAGTGGTAAGACAACGAAAGACGGAGGAACGCCAGGCCGGGGGGGGGGGGGATGGTGCCGCAATGCAGTTGGGATGGCTGCAAGAAGAAGTAGAGTTGGCTTTTCTACCCCACTTTTCTCACCCATTTAAGGGGACTCAAAGCGGCTGGCAAAGCTTTTTTATTCTTCTCCCCACCACAGACACCCTGTGAGGTAGGTGGGGTTGTGAGAGCTCAGAAGAGAGCTGTGTCTAGCCCAAGGTTACCCAGCTGGCTTCCTGGGGGAGGGTGGAACTGAACCTGGTATTCCCAGATAATAGTCTGGCTCCCTAACCACTAGACCAAACTGGCTTGGTGCGGGCCAACCCCCCCCCAAAAAAAATTCTAGGTTAAAACCTGGATTTTTTTTGGCAAGTGGAAACGTAGCCTGAATTCGTTCTTGTGCATCTCACTTGCATCTGGAGCTGCTCATGTTTGGTTTCTGGAACAAAAGGAGATTGAACTGTTGAGCTTTAATGGAAGAAGAAAGAAAGACTGCAGCACACTTTTTTTTTTACATCTCTGTCTGCTGAGCAAGATTTGTAAAAAAAAAAAGATGGAACATTTCTTTCTGTAGTGAGGGGGGGGAGAAGAGATGTAGAATATCAAACAGCTAGTGGCAGGCGGAAAAGTAGGCTAGAGTTCTTGTGAACATTTGTGAGTCATTCCATCAAGCTCTCTTCTTGCCCAGCAGGCTACTAGAGAGCCAAAAACAAGGCAACTTGTACAGCTTTATTATTAGGGTGACCTTACTGTAAAAAGAAAGGTTTTGACATTTAAGTGGCCCATCAGGAAAGAATGAGCGCAAATCTTCACAAAAATGTGCCAAGACCCCAAAAGATAGGAAAGGGATAGGTGGCTGTATCAGGGATTGTGCAACCCCATGAGATAACAAGAAAGAATAAGGAAATAGAAAACAGAAAGGAAAAGGAAGTAAAAGGAAAGAAGAAAGGTTTTGTTCCAGAACAGAAACATTTCTTACAGGAGAAAGATTTGACCTACATATCTGCTGGGACAATATCATGTAACTTTTCTTAATTTCTGCAGAGTATTTTCATGCATTAGTAAGGGATGCTGATTGTTCTAAATTGTAAAGAATCCATAGATGTTAATTTGCCAACCTAACTGGAGGCCTTTTTCACACCTTACTTAGCTGCACAGGCCAGTGGACTTCTAGGATGCACCAGGTGCAATGCCCACCTTGCAATGCCCAATGCTTTCAAGAACTTACCCAGTGCTTTCCTAAGGAGCGAGCAAGCGCAATTGGCAAGATCCCTCATGGTAGCAATGGGCAAGTGTGGCGCTGTTGTTGTGGCAACTGGGCAACACGGCATGCAACTGTGGCTGTGATGCCCCATCCCATGCTCCATTTGCCGGGAAGAAGGGATGTGCATTAATGGTTCTGTTTTGTTTTTTGCATTCAATTCTTATTGAATCGAATGTAAGAAAATATGCATTAGTTCGAATTGATCCCCTTTGAATGTGGTAGAATTCTATTCGATATGACTTAGGGATGTGCACAAATATTCATTATTCATATGAATTTGTACAAATTTGGACATTTGTATACGAATCAAAAGTCCAGACATTTGTGCTTGAGTATTCGTACAAATACAAATATTTTGAGTAATTTGTACAATTAATTCAGACATTCTTATGTGTACGGATATGTACCCATCACATATGTATCTGTACGCATCTTATGTGTAACTGTATGCATCCAGATGGATACATACAGGATGCAAAAAGCAAAAAACCAAACAAGGGTACTATATCCAAAATGTAAAATAAAACAATTACTAAAAGGTTTGAGATAACCCCACTGGTACAAAATATATATGAATGGTTAAAATCCAGAGCACCCAAAAGAAAATGAAGAAAATCCAGCTGCAAACAAAGCGGCAAAAATAATAGGCTGTGAATACGCTGAGTTAAAACACACACACCACAGCAAAAATCTAACTGTAAATATAATATAAACCAGCAGATACAAATGTAGAAACATGGGCCATACGCGTTTTGACTATGGAGTCTTCCTCAGTGGCCTATTAGTAAAATATAATTGAAAATGCTGTGTGTAAACCTTCTCTTGCAAAGACAATTCTCAACTGAGTGCTGTTACAAGAAAGGAGCCTCTTATATAATTTACAGGATGCAAACAGGATGCATATGGGATGAAAACAGGTTGTGTATGGATGCATACAAGATGCGAATGTCCAGACATTCCTTTTTCTTTATTCGTACAAATTTGGATTTTCAAATATTCAATTTGTTACAAATCAAATGTTGAAAATTGCATTTGTGCATGCCCCTAATACGAATGTATTTGCACGAATTTGTACAAATATCTGATATGAACAAATACATATCCAATATGTATCTGATACGTATCCAGTACGTATCCTGTAACATATCCACTCTGAAAGCATCAAATCCACCCTGAATCCAATTTGAATCTGCTCTCAAACCATGATGAATTTACTCTGGATCTGTTGCGGATGTGACTGGCACAGCCGCTTTCCCACCACCCCATTTCATGAATGTTCCAAAGTTTTGTACAAATTTCCCAAAACATTTGTGTTCGTGTGAATGTCAATGCACGGATGTTGTAACATTCAATCCATATATGAATATTGAATGCTACAAATATTCGTGCACATCCCTATCTGGAAGAGGTGTGAATGGAGCCATACCAGGAGCCTTTTTGCACAGAGGTTTTTCGAACGCATGGAGGGTACATCGGGACGCAGCATTCGCTCTTGCGGGCAGCGGGATCCATTCCAGGTCGCCCGCAAGCGTCCCAACCCGCACATGCTCAGATGGGCAATAGAAGCCAGGCAGGTGCCCAGACAACAAGGGGCCGCCCCCTCAAGCGTGCTCAGAACGGCCTGGCCTTTCTACACAGAATGGAGCCTGCAGGAGAAGGTAAGACCCTGGAGATGCGTTGGGGGCTTTTGGCTGGGCTTCCTGCCCACCCCCGAAGCCCGATCTGGGGTTCGGGAGCGAGCAGGAACCCAGGGACAGAAGGCAGCCGGCTGCCCACACTGGCTCCATAGGAGCCAATGGGAGCAGCCCGGGGGAGGGTCTTCCCCCTGAACAGGTTGAGAACACTTTCCCGTTTGCACTGGCAGGTAAGAGAACTGCTCTCAAAGCGTTCCTTACCTGCCCTTGTGCGAACGGGAAAGTGTTCTCAACCCGTTCAAGGGGAAGCGTTCCGAGGCGTCTTCGCCTTAGTGCGAAAACGCCTAAGGTTATACTAGCCAGCAGCTATTATAGCTGTAGACCACGTTTTTGTGCTCTATAGCTATACATCTGGGGAACACTCTGGCATGAGCAGAACCACTTCTAGGATAGAAATGGCTCCATGCAGAGTATATGCTCCATCTGGGAGTGGCTGTGCCACTGGAATAAGGGCAGAAAGGCCCTGTGTAGGCTTTAGTGTTCTGGTATTACCACACTGGCCAGTATTGATGGACAGCCCTGTATAATTGGACTGTATAGGTTTGCAATCCAACAACCGATAATGAATGTTGGAATCATTTGGTGAAGAGCAGGAAATAACATACAGACAAATAAACAAACCAATAAATGCAGACCCTGCAAAAAGTTCACCTTTTGGACTTCAGCTCCCATGGATCTTAGCAAAAGAAGCCAAGGAACCTTTCCAAACTGTTATTAGATATTAATTAAAAGCCAAGTGCTAGAATTTATTCTAGACACAGTATCAAATTATTAAGGTGAGAGGTATCTATGGCACTATTGAATACCATGAATATATATGCAGGTCTGAGCAGAAAACACACTTAATCATTTGCTGCTGGCATTTTACAAGGCCTTATCAAGCTGCTGTTGAAAATTAACCAGAGTTTTAGGTCAGAATAAAGTCACCCCAGAATGAAAGCCTTCACACCAAATTTTGCAAGAAATAGCTGCAAGTGTGCTTGGTAGCAGGGCATGTAACAATCTAATTGCTGTTCTTGTATATGTTGCGACATGAGAATTGAAGAAAAATTCAAGTTTGGAACATTCCTGTCTCCTCAGTCAAAGCTGTCAGAATTGCATTGAAAATTTCTTTCTGTGTGTTTTGGTTTTGTTCAGCCACATTCTACCCAGTTATGTTATGACGGTTCTTATCATACACATTAGAACCTAAGAGGGGCCCTGGGGAAAATTTATTTATTTACTATTTATTTATTTGTATTTCTTATCCTGCCCTATACCCAAAGGTCTCAGGGCGGGTTACAATATTATATTAATCTTAGACAGGTCCCTGCCCTCAGGCTTACAATCTAAAGAGACAAGATACAAAAGGAAAATGGTGTGGGAGGGAACAGGGAACAGCAAAAAGCAAGTACTTGAGGTCTTCAGTTCCAATTCTTCTCTTCGTTTCTTATTGCTGGGATTTTTCTATTCTCTTTACTTAGAATTTCCTCTTCTTTGATGACAAACCAGATGATGGTAGAAATGGTCAGCTGGCATCTACTCAGCCCCACCCTGCTCGGCCTCAGGACCAGATGATTTCTCAACTGGTGGATTGGCTGCCATAGTCTCTTTGCCATCTTGTGATGGGTGCAGTTGGAGGAGGGAGGGGCACTGCTGGGAGCAAGATGGCAGAACCCAACCTGCTGCCTCTTCTCCACTCCTCTCAGGCAAGATGGTTCGTCGCCTTGTGATTTGCACTTCCCTTCCTGCCCGCGGCACAAGAAGAAGAAGAAGAAGAAGAAGAAGAAGAAGAAGAAGAAGAAGAAGAAGAAGAAGAAGAAGAAGAGTTAGCTTTTCTACTCTTCTTTTCTCACCCATTCAAGGGGACTCAAAGTGGCTGGGAAAGCTTTCTATTCTCCTCCCTTGTGAGGTGGGTGGAGCTGTGAGAGCTCAGAAGAGACCTGTGACTAGTCTAAGGTCACCTATCTGGTTTCATGGAGGAGTGCAGAATCAAACTCAGTGTTCTCAGATAAGAGTCCGGCTCCCTAACCACTAGACCAAACTGGCTCTAGTGGTTAGGGAGTTGCCCATGCATGTACTTAAGATTTTCACTGGCAAATGCTAGTACACATGATCATTCTCCCCCACATGTCTAGGTACTTACTTGAAGTGCAGATGGTGCCCAGATGCTGCCATCTTCCTGACCCAGTGTCAGCGCTAGCATGTGTGTGCTGTCACCGGATCAACTGTGAACACACACTTGCACATCCTGTCACATGATATGTCAGGCAACCATCCAGCACCATGGAGGTGAAAATGGGCCTGCCCGGAGCCTTACAATAGGTTAACATCTGGACAGGAAGGGGGTGTTTCCAAGCTGTAAACACTTCCTGCAATTGCAGATGTGCTTGTCCAGATATTAAACTGTTGCAAACTATGAGGCCAAGTGCAAATTGGTCTCTGGATTCACTAACACAGATTAAGTGTGATAAGGGCAGAAAAGGCCAAAGGAGAAATCTTCACCTGCTCTTGACTCCCTGCAAATGGCCTTTAGAGGTATCCTGCCTGTCTTTCCAACCTGAAGGCAGTACCTAGGCATCTATTTTAGTAGCCATTAGTTGCAAGCAGGTAGCTTTTCAAATAAGCCTTTTAAAAGCATATCTAAAATAGGGTAAGGGTTTGAAAAATTAAAGCTACGGTGGTGACATCAGAGGACATTTCTAGAGAAAATGAGCTGCGTGCTTCCTTGTTAATCATTAGTTCTCCGATAGCTTTTAAAGGATTATTCAGACACATTTAGATCACTCAAGTTGTACTTTGGCACAAAAGCCTGGCATGGCATATGAGCCTTCTAAATCTTTTCCTGCCACATTGGTTTTCTCCTAAGAATTACTGATCCTCTTGCTGTGGAAAAGACACAGGGGGTTGGATGCAGAAATGGGAAAAACCATTTTTAGCATGGAAGGCTATAGCTATGAAAAGCTTAAGGATCATCATTTGGGTTGTTTGTTGAGTTCCTGGGCAAATGCAGAGTTTTAAACTTGGAATACCTGCAGTAAATGCTGTCTTGCTACATTATGGACCCCATATATGTGACTAGACACATCCTTGATCTGGTATTTGTCAAAGGTTATAGGCGGAAATCTCTTAGTAAGTCCATTGTCATGGGGAGATAATTTTATGGTGAAGTTTGATCTTATAGTGGCAACCTCATGTTCTACTGGAGCAAGACCCATTGAGCTGGCTTGCACTCAGAGGCTTATGGGATGTGAAGGCCAGACACGGCTGGTGCTCCTGTTAATCTTACTTTGTGTAAAGTGCATAAATCTAACAGCATGATTGCTCAGTGACCTTAAAAAGTCTGCAAGAAACACTAATATTTTAGGGACCTATGAGAAATGAAGCAAGAAAGTCAACATCTAGAGTTCAAGCCTACCATGTGGTGCTGGTGGCACTGAAGGGGTATGGGGGTGTGACCAGATGGCCCCAGGAAACGCAAAATGTCTCATTGCAGAAGGAAGAGGTCCTAGCAATCTTTAAGGAAACTGTGGCATGCCTTCTGCACAGGAGAACTCTTTGAATCCAAAAGTATTAAATAACTGGATAATGTTACAATCCAGATATGCATATGATTATAACACTAAAATCAACTTGGTGATTCTGATTTTTGTCAGATGAGGTTCTCCTCAATCTCTCAAAAACATTCCATATCCAACACTTCTGCCCAGGGGGCTGTCAACACTACATCAGAGACAACCTTCATCAGCTCAGACAGGGAGGTTGCTGTGCAGCCAGCTGAGCAATAAGTGCACCACAATCCTCTCTATCTCAACATCAAGAACAGCTCCTCAAATGCAGTCATTGAGTAGACTAGGTTCCTGTGAGGACAACAGAGTCCTTATGGAGTAAGGTGAATTCCCAGCCTAGACCTACTAGTCATAGACTGATGCAGCACCCACCCAGATCTGTGCACCACAAACCACACTTCCTGCACCCCACAAACCACGCTTTCTGTGGGCTTTTCTGCACTTACATGCTAATCCAAATCAAGGACCTGCTAAGAATACATCGTTTGCATGGGAACAGAGTAGATCCAGATGAGATAAAGGCAGTCAATATCAATGCTAATGCTCTTGGAGCACACACTTGCTTTTCTAAAGCCCATTCAATGCAGTTGTTTTTGCCTGTGGTTGATCCGGATCTAGCTAATATGGATCTAGCTCAGTAAGTGCAGAAAGGGCCTCTGATGTTCTTTGTCTGTAGCTGCCTTTGAAAGTGCTTTAGAAACTACAACGAGGGCGGAATATTGTGCTGAGGCCTTTGAGGAGAATCTGAATCAATTTGTGCTTGGTCTGGTAGTCCACAGATGGTGAGCTCCCAGATAGAGTATCTGCACTTGAAGGAGCCTTTTCTTAACCAGAAATTACTCCTTCCATGCTGAAGCTCATCCCATGTGGAGTAGGTGTGGTGGAGGCTGAACTGCATTACAGATGCACTTACCTTTCCCTAGTGCCAGAGCCAGCAAGGCTCTAGCGGCCCATTCACATCTCTTCTGTTGCTGGAAGGGCACGTAATGTGCCAGGCAAGCATGCTGACTGGTGTGCCATGGTGTCATGCACGTGCGCTGGGATTTGGACATAGCTGTCTTCTGGACAACCATTTGCATTGACAATAAGGGTTGGGGAGGGTTGGGGAGGCACTGAGCATCTCTGCAAGATCAGGGCACTGCCTGATTTTGTGCGCAACACTGGGAATAGTGAGAAAAGGACACTCTTTACTGAATATGATTCAGACATACCTTGCATTATTCACTTTGGTGAGGAAGAAATAATTTTGTGAAATTATGTCGCTAATAAACAAAGGAAACCCATTTGCAGAATGATAAACAGAACTCTCTCTTCCTTAAAAAGTGAATAATTTTTTCCCCAGAAAATAATCATTGCCCACCAGAAACTCTAAATTTGATTAATAGTGTCTATTACATATTGATGCAGGGAATAATTACATATTAGTCCTGAATTCTGATTACCTGTGAAAGGTTCCACTTGTGATATAATTAAGAGCAGCTCTGCTATACTTGTAGGCGGGTGGTTGAATATAAACATTTCCCCTGCTGATGGAATTTGAGTTTTTAATGAAGAAGGTCATCTTTTTGCTTCCTGTACTTGAAATGCAAATAAATTATTCTGATAAAAATAGTTATTTTTATTACTATTGTTAGAAAAATATCACTCAGATTCAATTAGACTGAAGAGGTGGTAACAGCTACCAGTCTAGATAGCTTTAAGGTAGGGTTAGACAAATTTATGGACAACAGATGTATCAATGGCTATTAGAATGAATGCCTAGGAGTATCTTTCAGGCTGGGGTGGGGGGGTGGGGAAGCAAGATGCTTTTAAGGCCATTTGCTGGGATTCAAGAGCAGGAGAAGGTTTGTCCTTGTCTCTGCTTGAGATGCCCGTGAGCATTTTGTGAGCCACTGTGTCTGATGGGATGCTGGACTAGATGGGCTGTGGCCTGATCCAGCAGGGCATCTCTATGTTCTTATATAAAGAAATACAGTTTTATTAATAAAAGCAAGAAGGTTTTTTTTTAATATGGAAAAAATAGAAAAGCAAGAAGTTAAAACATTTGCAAATGTAGGAATATATTTCCCTTTAATACTCCTTTGTCATTGCAATGAGAATGAAGGGATCTGGTTTTAGGGACCGAAGGTCCCAACCAAACCAACCCTAACACAGTAATGCAAGATCTTTTATAGCTTACCCAGCCAAAAGTTCTCTCCCAAAGTTTCTCTTATTGGTTGAGAAGAAACTTTGGGTGCCATGCCAAGTGGCGCACCTCTAAAATTCGTTTGCATCTGATATATTCATTGTGGGGAGATTTTAATATGTAAGTACCTTATTTAGGGCTACAGTTCAAATAACAGTCAACTAGTTAGCTAAAAAACAATTTCATATTTTGAAGTTTAGTTATACTCTCTTCCTATATATTTCTGCACATACAGTACTGCCAACATTTTTATAGATGGTCTTCAAGAAGCATCCACCATCTTTCTCCTCTGCCTTATCTGACCAGCTGCTAGAGAAGAGAGGACAGAAGCTTTCTCATTATTAGTTCTATTTTTTTTTCTCTATATGCAAGCATAGGTTACAGAAGCAAAATGGCTGTTAATCACTTAGGGTGCTTCCGCATTGGCCGCCAAAAAACGGATCTAAAAAGATCTGTTTTTCAGCAATCCAACCTCCCGAGGATGTGTCACAAATAGTGACAGATCCGAAGGGCCCTTGTGCAACTGCACACGTGCGGGGAGGCCGGATTCCAGAGAACAGATGGAGTGGGTGCTGTGCGGATGCATCAGCACCCATTCCAAAATTCCTCCGGCTCGCATGCCACCAACGCCACCCCCGGAGACATGGGACTGGAGCATGGAGCTGCCAGTCACTTCGTGCTTCTGGCAGCGCGTAGGGGAAGGGCTTCGGAAGCAGGCAAACCTGCTTTTGCCCTTCCAAACACTGTCCCTTTGCCTGGCCATATGCGGAAGCATCCTGCTTCTGCACACATCCAGGCGAAGAGATGGATGTAAGACCTGATTTTTCAGGTCTTACATTTAATCTGGATTTCGGTGGCAAAACCGGTTTTAAAAACTGGCTTTGCACACCGAAATGTGGAAGCGGCCTCCACAAAGGTTCTTAGAAGAGGACTCCAGTGCGGAAGCTGCTTAAGGTAAATGTTTTAAATCTTTAAGTGATGGTTAAAACGGTTCCCGCAGCTAGTGTGGAAACACCCTTAATTTATTATTAAAAAGAAAAACTTTCTCTTATTTCCTACACTATCATGGTACCTTAATATCTCGGTTGTTGGGAAATTCTGCAGGATGTGGGGTTTGGTAAAGAGAGAGGTCATGATGATGATGATAACAATCGACCATATACTCAGTTGCTGCAAGAAGATGGCACAAACTGATTACAAGCAGACACACAATGCTGTAGCACAAATGATCCACTGGAACTTGTGCCAAAAGTATCATCTGCCAGTGGCAAAGAACTGGTGGGATCACAAGCCAGAAAAAGTTGTTGAAAATGAACAGGCAAAGCTACTTTGGGACTTCAGGCTTCAGACTGACAGAAAACTGGAGCATAACACCCCTGACATTACAATTGTTGAGAAAGAGAAGGTGTGGATCGTCGACGTTGCTATACCAGGTGACAGCAGAATTGAGGAGAAACAGATGGAGAAGCTCACCAGATATGAAGACCTGAGAATTGAACTTCAGCGACTCTGGCGAAAACCAGTGAAAGTGGTCCCAGTCATCCTCAGCACACTGGGCGTGGTGCCAAAAGATCTCAGCGGGCACCTAAAAACCATTGGCATTGACAAAATATCCATCTGCCAACTACAAAAAGCCACTTTACTGGGGTCTGCTCACATAATTCGCCGATACATCACGCAGTCCTAGGTGCTTGGGAAGTGCCCGACTAGTGATAACAATTACCAAAACCAGCATAGATATATTGATTGCTGTGTATTACTGTTGTGTTATGTCAACCATCATCATCATCATCATCATCATCATCCTGCCCTACACCCAAAGGTGGGTAACTATATTAAAACCAAATATTAAAATGAACACATTAATACAATAACAGTCCCTGAAAGTTAGCCAAAGGCCAGGGCAAAGAGGTGTATCTTCACTGTTTTCCTAAACATGTGAAGTGAAGGTGCTGATACTCCCCCAAGGAGGAGACTATTCCATAGTCTGGGAGCCATCACTGAGAAGGCCCTATCCTGGATGCCAGTCCCTTTTGCTCCTGTGGATGATCGTACGACCAGGAAGATCTTAAGACATGGGCAGGTGGATTTGGAAGAAGGCATGAGAAAGTATAGGCCTGTTTGCACTTACCTGGCAGGTATGCTAAAATAATACGATACCAGTCGGGTGAAAACCAAGCACGGTTGAAGCCATTCACACTTCAAGGGCTAGTAAAGCTCAGTACTGGATCAGCAGCATTTGAAGTGCAGGTGGTCAAGCTAGGCCAGGCAGGATCATCACGGCACGCACCCGGATGTTGCCATGGTGATCAGGACACAGCGCATGGCTGCAGAGCCACCCCTGCGCCATCACGCCCCCCAGCAGCATCACACTGGGATTCATCTTCTGGTGCAAATGCAGCATGTGGGCAGGACAGGGCAACTGTGACTGCAGAAATTCATGCCACGTTGTGATTGCCATGCCAATGGCCAGGCATGAGGCATGAGGCGGAACTTGCCATGACCTTTTCCATGGTGATTTGGATGGTCCAGGGCAAACCATCTAGACTCATTACAGGCAGTTAAGTGCGAATAGGCCCTGTCTCTCCTTTTAGGGACCGATGAATCCTGCATGTTTCATTATGAAGGAAAGCCCTGACATAGATACCCACACGAGCCTTCTAGCAACCAGTGGGATCTGATAGTAAACTATATTGAATTGTTATGTACATATGTGATATTGTTATTAAATGTCTTTATTGCCATATAAAAACTCAAAATGATTTACAGGTAGAGTAAAACATCAAAAAGTAAAGGATAAAACAACGCAAATAATAATAAAGATACAGATCTTATACCATAATAGAATAACCCCTCTGCTATCTTTAGACATGCAGGGAGAAGAAAATCCAAGTCCTTTAAGTTAAATCATTGTAAACCTGGATTAGGGGATTAGTAGCAGGAAGTTGTTCTTTATAGCAGGCAATAAATTACTTGTCTTTGCTGTGCTTATCATGTTTACTAGTATTAGTACTAGAATACCAGGATGTTGTAAATCTGGTTTTGTGATTTTATTTTAATTTATTGAGGATTGTTTTTGTTTTTTTAAACTAGATGGCTGTTGGGATACTTGGAGTCAGTTCAGGATGGAAATTTCAGCAGAGAAAAGGGACATGAGAGAAAGGTACAGAAGGAAAATTACAATAAGAATGTTCTTTTTTTTCTTTCTTTTTTTTTACATAAGAAAACTAGACCAGAAGAATAGCTCTGCTGGATCTGGCCACAGCCCATCGGGTCTAGCGTTCTGTCTCTTATAGGGATGTAGGCAAATGCATTTTTTGCATTTGAATCGAAATTCAGAAATCCAGATTTTTGAAAATCCGATTCGAAACAGGATTATCCGGATCCCTATTTTTGAGAATCTGATTCAGATCGAATTATATGAATGTTGGGAACATACATTTCCAATTTTCAAATCTGTTCGCATCCCCCCCCTTTTTTTTGCGTTTGCGTTTTGATTGCATCCCGTTTGCATCCCATATTATAAATGCAAACAGATCTGATATTTGGATGCGACATACGAAGCAAATCCAGTCAAATCATTAGAAAATCCAGATTTTCTGAAAATCTGATTCGAATCCGGATTTGGATTTTCGAATTGGATATTTGGATTTTCAAATATCCATGCACATCCCTAATTGCTTATGGGCATCTCAAGCAGAAGACAAAGGCAAAACCTTCACCTGTTCCCTACCCCCTGCAAATGGCTTTTAGAGGGACAATACCTAGGCATCCCTTCTAGTAGCCATTGATACACCTGTTGTCTATGGATTTGTCAAACCCCATAAATGAGACCTGCTGGATCAGCCCACAGCCCATCTAGTCCTGCATCCTCACACAATGCCCCACCAGTTGCTTCTGGGTTTCTCGAGCAGAAGACAATGGCAAAACATTCACGTGCACTCTGATCTCTGCAAATGGCCTTTAGAGGCATCCTGCCTGTCTCTCCAACCTGGAGGTAGTATCTAGGCATCAATTCTAGTAGCCTTTAATACACTTAACCTCCATGAATTTGTCTAACCCTTCTTAAAGCTATGTAGGCTGTTGATTTCACCATCTTTTCTGCCAGTAAATTCTATAGACTGATGAACTTCTGGGTGAGGAAATACTTCCCCTTGTCAGTCTTCTCTCCTGCCTATCAGTTTCATAGAGTATTCCTTGTTCCAGTGTGACAGAAAATATTTTTTCTTGATCCACCTTTTCCACACCATCTATAATTTTATGTATTTCATTCAGGTCACCTCTTAAATGCTACCTTTCAGGGCTGAAGAGGCCTAGATGTTGCAGTCTGATTTTGTAAGGGAGTTGTTCCAGTCCCTTGATCATTCTGGATGCCCTTTTCTGCACCTTTTCCAGTTCCACAATGTCCTTTCTCAGGTATGTAGACTAGAACTGTACACAATATTCCAAATACGGCCTCACCATAGATTTATAAAGAGGCAAAATAACATCTGTTGACTTGTTTTCTATTCCCTTCCTAATTATTCCCAGCATCGAATTAGCTTATTTTGCTGCCGCTGTGTACCGGATTGACACCTTCATCGAGAAGAAGAAGAAGAAGAAGAAGAAGAAGAAGAAGAAGAAGAAGAAGAGGTTGGCTTTTCTAGCCCACTTTTCTCACCCATTTAAGGGGACTCAAAGCGGCCGACAAAGCTTTCTATTCTTCTCCCCACAATTGACACCCTGTGAGATAGTTGGGGTTTTGAGAGCTCAGAAGAGAGTTGTGACTAGCCCAAGGTCACCCAGGTGGCTTCATGGGAGAGGGTGGAATCAAACCCGGTATTTCCTGAAGAGTCCAGCTCCCTAACCACTAGACCAAACTGGCTCACTATCCATGAGAGCTATTCACAGAACGCCAAGATCCCTTTCCTGGTCTGTCACAGGAAGCTTGGCCCACACCAGTTTATAGGTATATTTTGGGTTCGTTGCCCCAATGTGCAACCCTTTGCACTTTACATTTTTCCATCCACAAGCTACATGCCAAAGGGATGAAAGCTACCCAGTTTAGGTGGACTTAATTTACTTTACTGAAAGCCAAGAGAGGATGAGGAATAATTTGGAAGTCGTGCGTGGGAAGGAAAATCTTCAATACATCGCTATTACTAATTAAGACAAAAGAGAAAATAAGGGCCGTTACTACTAAATGAATACAGCTGCAATAAGCAGCACAGGATGTAAAGCATCCAATCGGGCTTTTTGACTTCTTGCTTGAACAACAGCCAAGTGCTGAGAGAACAGATTGGAATGCCAAATTAATGGAATATGGTTTCTAATTGTTTGCACAAATGTCATTTTTAAAAATCCCCTTTTTTAGATTCGGCGTCGGTAATTGGCAAGACACTAGGAACACTGATAACGACAGGTAGATTTTAATTGATTTTAGCAGTATTATTTCTTTTCTCCAGATTCTTTCTGTCCCGTCCCCCCACCCCTACTACATTGCTGATGCTTTTGGTTTCTGTTTTCAGTGCCTACGTAGAAGTGCAAGGTCAAAACCAGGGGCCCATTCGCGCTACAACCCTTAGTACATAATTAGGCAACTTCTGGGGAAGAGCTTCCACACCTTGAGGAGGCTGTTACAGCCTCCATGCACCCCCTGCCTCCCCAGAAGTTCCCTATCATGCACTAGGTATGGAGCATGAAATTGTTCCCCACACTTACCTGGTGCATCCAGTGGGGAGCATCTGCACCTTTTCTGGTGCTCTAGGGTTGTCTGAGGTGCCACATAAGCACACGGGCACCTCAGACGACCAGAGACATGACTGCATGTGTGCATAGAGCGTCATCATCATCGTAGTGATGGCGCTGATGCAAACGCAGTCACGCAGGGAGCTACAAACAAAAATGCCCAGAAAAGAGTGGTGGTGCAATCAAACACAGGTGAGTGTTCAGTGGAGTTGGCCGTAGTTAAGTGCGAGCGCTAGTTGACATTGGGTGATTATGCTCCTTTCCTGTTCAGCAGATGAGAAAGGGAATGCGAAATTGCCCCCAGGACACCAAATAGTATTTCAGGAGGGTAAGAAAGTTCTATGCTATCTTGTTGGGGCATGTTTACATAAAAGGTTATGTGATAGAAATAAAAGATGGGGTGTTTTCCCACTATCACTAGAAATACCCATTAAGTATCCATTAATGGGTACTTAATGGCATTTTTGTACGCATTAATGGGTACTTAATGGGTACTTCTAGTGACAGTGGAAGAACACCCTTGGCCTGGTAGTGCATGCAGGATGCACGTCCAGATGGAGTGTCTGCACTTGAAGGAGCAGTTTCTTAACCAGAAATGGTTTCTTCTGTGTGGCGTCTCATCCCATGTGCGCTATGCATTGTGCACATTGAACTACACCAAACTTTCATTGTGCACCTTCTTTTTCCTACAGCTGGGGCTGGAAGAAGAAGAAGAAGAAGAAGAAGAAGAAGAAGAAGAAGAAGAAGAAGAAGAAGAAGAAGAAGAAGAAGAAGAAGAAGAAGAAGAAGAAGAAGAAGACTTGGCTTTTCTACCCCACTTTTCTCACCCATTTAAGGGGACTCAAAGCAGCTGACAAAGCTTTCTATTTTTCTCTCTACAACAGACACCCTGTGAGGTAGGTGGGGCTGTGAGAGCTCATAAGAGAGCTGTGACTAGCCCAAGGTCACCCTTCCAGGTGGCTTTGTGGAGGAGTGCGGAATTGAACCCGTTATTCCGAAGAGTCTGACTTCCTAACCACTCAACCACTGGACTCAATGAAAGAGGTCTGTCTGGAAGAGATGGTGGAGGAGCACACGATGCCCCAGTGGTCACATAGTTGACCCAGTGGTTGTGCCAAGCACGTGCCAACACCAGCAAGCAAACATGGCGGGCCCCAGACACCTAAATGCCCTTGAGGTAATTGTCTGGGTGGGTTGGTGGGGGGTTTTTATGCCCTAAGCATTCACAAGCATGGATACATAGATCATACTAGAGCTACGCTTCTAGGTTGACCGAGGCATTGTATGAAAAGGTGCTAAGTGTCAGACATAGGGAATCTCTGCTGTACTGTGTGGGAGGTTATGTGTGGAGGGTGCATTTTCCCATGAATGTGAGAGGGTCTCTTGACTCCCAGAGTATAAATTGAGAAACTTTTTTTTGGAATTTCTCACTAAATACTGAAAGTTTGGAAGCGGTATGGTAGTTCCATTGCATATTCACCCATCAACATGTGACTTTATGCCTGTGTGCATTATTGGAATACTGAAGATGAATTGCTCAAAACGAAATATCGGTAAAGATCATGTCATTGAATCCCTGTCTGTACAAAATCTGGTGCATATTACTGAATGTGCAAATAGATATGCTGATCAAGGAAAATGAAGACTCGTTAGAAAGTTGTGGGTAACCTTTCTTGGTTCAGCCAATGTTGTAATGTAAATCTTCATCAAGCAACGTGAAGGCTCAGCTTTTATCTATAGAATCTGAAGGGAAACCAGAGGACCAATTGGTAATGTAAGCCTAAATCAATTCCCCTCATACTGTATTTGACATGGCTCTCTTTTTCAGAAGATATTCCAGTTCGACTTGTGTTATGATAATAGAGTTTTTTCCTCTCTGTATTGATTCTGGATATTTGTTGGAGCTGTTCAGTTCACACACAGACACACAGACACACACACATGCACTCACAAGCAAATAATGGCATATTTTCTGTCTTCAAGGAACCATTACTACAGGTAATTTTAACTTCTCTAGAGATCATGGGCCTATTCCACACTGAGTGATAGACAGGGCCATGGTCCCGTCTAGGGGCCAATTAGCACTTCAGCCCATAGTTTATAATTAGTCAACAGCTGAGCAAGTGCATCCGCACTTACAGGAGGTGCTTAGAGCCTACAAGCACCCCCTACCTGCCCAGATGTTGAGTAATTATGAACAAGCTATGGTGCACAAAATTGTGCACCACAAGCAGGCCATCCCTCCCCAATCCTGACCATATCCTTACTTTTATTATTCCTTCCTTCCTTCCTTCCTTCCTTCCTTCCTTCCTTCCTTCCTTCCTTCCTTCCTTCCTTCCTTCCTTCCTTCCTTCCTTCCTTCCTTCCCTCCCTCCCTCCCTCCCTCCCTCCCTCCCTCCCTCCCTCCGGGCAGGCAGGTAACAATATGTACAATCAAACATTATTAAAACAACAACAGTATGTATTAGAACAAAAAGATCTGCACTCTTTCCTGCTGAAGGGGCCATCTGAGTTGCTACTCAAGAGCACTGGGAGCTCACATGACCCCCCTCCCAATGTGACTGCGCTTGTGCAAAGCGTGAGCATTGGTGTATCAACAACACTGGTGCATGCGTGGTCAAACAGCACTGCAATCGAGATGGTGGTGCACTGCGGAGGATCAGGTGCATGACTGATATGAGTGATCTATTGCACGGGGGCTAGGCTACCATTGACTAGTGCTTGCAAGTGTGAGCGCTAGTCAACGTTAGTCTATAACACACCTTTCCTATCCACTGGACAGGAAAGGAAGTGTGAAATCACCCCTGGCCTCTGCCTTTTGCACAGTAACAGATTCAGTAAAAGATTTTCATGATCCCGCTGATCATCACCCGGCAGACCAAAATGATTACAGGCCTTTTTGCATTGGACGTTGTCCTGTGGTAAGTAAAGGTCTAGAGTGCTCCTTTCTGCTTGCCAAGGTGAATTATGGGAGGCCCTGCCTCCTCCAGACATAGTCCATCTGCACATGACTAGGCTTGGGTGCACAAAATGACCCCCTAGCTTGGTTTATCAATAGACTTTGACATTGTCTACTGGCTTGTGAGGGTAGCATACCAGATCATGGAGGCATGTGGATGTCATGTCTCCATTGTCTGGTATACCATAGAGGACGTTTTTTGGGTGGTGCAACAGTGTGCCAGGAACTTTCATTTCTGGTCTTTGGTGCATTTGAAGGCTCCAGCACTGGTGGCCTTTCTGCACTTAGCTTCCTGTCCACTGGGTGGGAAAAGGACATCACCCACTAACATATACAAGTGTTTGCACTTGGGAACACTAGTAAATGCTGCACCAAGGCGCATGTACCCCAGAGACTTACCTGTGTCCAGGCACGCCTCCAGGCACTGCCATCTCCTTTTTGGAACCTGGTGCAACTGTGCATGGGCTGGACACTCTACACACGCATAGTTGCATTTGAGGTCATCTGAGGAGCCAGCACACTTGCACAGCACATGAGATGACCCCTAGCAGAAATGGTGCAAATGGTCACAGCACTGGGAGACAAAAGTAAGTTCCTGGTACGCGTTGGGATGCATGTGATGCACCATTGCATGCACCACCGCTAGTAGACGGTAAAGCAACATCTGCTAGGGCAGGAGGCATTTCTAGGTTGAAAACGCCTCCTGCAAGTGCAGATGCTTCTTAGCAGATGTTACCCTATTGGCCTCTGGTATAGTGGCTGGCATGAGACAGGCTGTCCCACTGCAGGCAGTCTTATTCCATGCCAGAAGCAGCCTGTCCCAGCTTGGAATGGATAGCGTATCCCAGGATGGGATGGCTGCCCCTGTCCTAGGATTGAAGAGATAGGTGTGTGTCTACCCTATGTTCCCAGCTCTCCTTACCTCTTATCTTCTGTTGGGACCATGGGAGGTAGGAAGAGAAGGTGTTTTTGGGCCATCTACCGGGCACCACCCTCCTGTCTTATTCTTATTTAGGCTTGAGCTGATGTAAACATCTAGCAGTTGATTGCCCCTGGGTAGTTCCCTAACAAAGTACACCATGACTAGATAGGGGTGCAACTTGGATGCTGCTGAACAAGGATCCTATTATTCATCCAAAAATGAAAGAAAAAAATTGCAATGGTGTGCGGGTAACATCTGAATAAATCATGTAAAGCAAATGCAACTGCATGTTTGTTTATTTTACATAATTTATTTGTCTTCTGCTAGCTGAAGGGAGACATGCTTTAAAGCCTCCTTAATAGGGATATGCACAAATGGTTTTTTTAATTCAATTTATATTGAATTGAATGCAAGAAAATTCATATTTGTTTGAATAGATCCCCTACATATTTGATACAAATGTTCAATCCCATACAAATGCACATGAATCCCATATAAATCCCAGATGAATGCACATGAATACCATACAGATCCCATCCGAAGCTTCATATGATGCTTCATATAAGTGTATCAGAACATTCAATTCAAATTCAAATGTCATTCTTCAAAAGTGCCAACATTTGATTTGAATTCGAATGTCCAAATTCGGCCAAGTTCATATGAATTTTGAACATTGTGAATATTTGGGCACATCTCTGCTCCTTACTAACCCACTACCAGTCCAGTTTCGCATGAGTAAAGGTGCCTCCAAATGGCAAGAACAAATTGCTGGACCTTCTTTAGATCCTACAATCATCTATCACAGTGTTTCCCAAACTTTTGACATATGTGTACCCCTTCTATAATTTTCGTAAGGCTGAGTACCCCTCATAAAAAACATTAGGGATAAAAATTGTATTTTACAAAAATAATTAAAACTATCGGAACTAATAAAGAAGTAAGTGGTCTCTGTAACGAAGTGCAGTATATTCACACAGTATCACGCCTCACAAGACCATTAGATAACACTGCAATTCTCCAGCGTTTAAACAGCTCTGCGGCTCAACGTCAACTGTTAATGTTCCCGCAGTTTAAAAATGGCCGAACCCGAGCTGCGCGAAGGATGTGCAGAAGTTCCCGCCATAATGAGTTGCTATACGATGTACGATGGCCCCAGTTCCCATGTAAAAACTGTGATACACGACTATTTCTTTCCTTGTTCTGTGGACGCAGCTAAGCATGGTGCAGTGGATATTCCCACGTGATCCCCACCAAACTCCGGTGCAACACATACCCCCACCAAACTCTTCGCGTACCCCTGGGGGTATGCGTACCACACTTTGGGAAACACTGATCTATCACTATCCTGCCAGACTTCAGGAGATAATCCTGGGACAGTCCTGGGTTCTTATCTTCATGTTATTGTGACTATTAAAAAATACCTGGATGTTAGCAAGTGTCTATCCATTTCCCTTTTTTTTTTTTTTTTGTTTCTCATCTCAGTATTTTGGAAGAGGGATGATAATCCAAAGACCTGGTGGATGGAGCTAAGGAACTGATATTACAGAAAATCCAGTGTTGTTGGATTTTCCATAATGCTGATATATCAGATTTTCAACTAGCCCAGGACTATATTGAGATTGCCACAGATATGTATGGCAATCCCAATATAGTCTAAAGAGAATCACAGGTTTTTATCAATGCCCAGAGGGACCTTAAATAGTTATTTCCCATCCTTGTCCATTAGTAATTGATTTCTTGAAATTTGTTTAATTATTTTAAGTGTATTTAGGTCTGCCCCACACAGTCAGATGGCTGGCAGGAACAAGGGGCTAGCTGTGGCTTGCTGGAGGAAAAGCAGGTCCTGAGCCGGGCAGGACTGCCTAGTGATTTCAGCTGGCGTAGAGAGTGATCTCAGTAGGAATAAGGAAGCTCTTGTGGTTCCAGAGCTGCAGAGAAGGAGTGACAGAAAAATGACTGCGAAATCTCTGAGCTGAGAGGGCTTCTTTTACCCTCCCAGAACATAGGGGAAAACCAATCAGATTTGAAGTGGGAAAATTTGAATCTGAGGAGGGGCAGAGCAAGATTGTTTCAAGGGGTCCTAACAGCTGAATTTTTGACCTGGCTTGAGATAAGTAGATAAGAAGCCAGCCTCCAGCCAGCCTCCTAGTCGGCCTGTGAGCGTTTTGTGGCACCCCTCCCTCCTGCAAGTATATCTGAGGGAAGGGATGAGAGAGGAAGACAAGCCAGCCTCCAGCCAGCATCCTAGTCGGCCTGTGAGCGTTTTGTGGCGCCCCTCCCTCCTGCAAGTATATCTGAGGGAAGGGATGAGAGAGGAAGACAAGCCAGCCTCCTAGTCGGCCTGTGAGTGTTTTATGGTGTCCCCCCCTCCTGCTGGTATATCTGAGGGAAGGGATGAGAGAGGAAGACCAGCCAGCCTCCAGCCAGCATCCTAGTCGGCTTCTGAGCATTTTGTGGTGCCCCTCCGTCCTGCAAGTATATCTGAGGGAAGGGATGAGAGAGGAAGACAAGCCAGCCTCCAGCCAGCATCCTAGTCGGCTTCTGAGCGTTTTGTGGCACCCCTCCCTCCTGCAAGTATATCTGAGGGAAGGGATGAGAGAGGAAGACAAGCCAGCCTCCAGCCAGCATCCTAGTCGGCTTCTGAGCGTTTTGTGGCGCCCCTCCCTCCTGCAAGTATATCTGAGGGAAAGGATGAGAGAGGAAGACAAGCCAGCCTCCAGCCAGCCTCCTAGTCGGCCTGTGAGTGTTTTATGGTGTCCCCCCCTCCTGCTGGTATATCTGAGGGAAGGGATGAGAGAGGAAGACCAGCCAGCCTCCAGCCAGCCTCCTAGTCGGCTTCTGAGCGTTTTGTGGCGCCCCTCCCTCCTGCAAGTGTATCTGAGGGAAGGGATGAGAGAGAAAGACTAGCCAGTGTCCAGCCAGCTTTTATTTCATATATTATATATTATATATGAAATATTATATAAAGTTTTATTTGTTATAATATGCCATCTCCTTTTTGGAACCTGGTGCAACTGCACATGGGCTGGACACTCTATGCATGCACAGTTGCATTTGGGGTCTTCTGAGTTGCCAGCACACTTGCACGGCACATGAGATGACCCCTAGCAGAAATGGTGCAGACGGTCACAGCACTGGGCGACAAAAAGTATAAGTTCCTGCACAAAAGTAAGTTGGGATGCATGTGATGCACCACTGCATGCACCACCACTAGTAGATGATAAAGTAACATCTGATAGGGCAGGAGGCAATTCTAGGTTGAAAACACCTCCTGCAAGTGCAGATGCTTCTTAGCAGATGTTCCCCTATTGGCCTCTGGTGTAGTGGCTGGCATGAGGACAGGCTGTCCCAGTGCAGGCAGTCTTATTCCATGCCAGAAGCAGCCTGTCCCAGCTTGGAATAGATAGCGTATCCCAGGATGGGATGGCTGCCCCTGTCCCAGGATTGAAGAGGTATGTGTGAGTCGACCCTATTTGTGATTTATGAAAACTGCCTTGGGGATAAAACTGTCTTTGATTTAAGTTGTTGCTTATATTTGCTGTATTTTTTTTAAAATTTAATAACTGTATTTTGCTTTGTAGTTTGTTTCCATTTGTTGTAAACCGCCTTGGGCAAAAGTTTCTTTTGGAAAGGCGGCATATAAATAAAACATGGAATGGAAGAATCTGTTTCCAGCTGGGCATTGGCAAACAAAAAGCTGTCTGGGTGTTTATGATTCTCTATTGAGGTGCTAGATAGATTATGTGCTGATCAGATCTGTCCTATGCATAAGCAAACTCAAAGAGGAATGCTTTGTTTGTCTGTTTTAGCATTTCCAGGAAGCTCTGTTCCAAATACTCCTGACAGTGTACTCTATCTCTCTATTTTGATAAACCTGGCTTGGAATTATTTTACCTGCCCATGACTCCTTACACCCAGCTTTATGCCAATTAATAAATGCCAATTATCACATTTACCATAAGACTTAGAAGGCAGCATTGCCTGGTAGTGTCTGCTGGTTTTGCCATGACTCAGAGAGAGAAGAGGGTTTGGGGAGGGCGGGTGGGGAAACACAGGGTACAGTACTTAATAAGTACATTCTGTTGGGTTCAGAGAGAATAGGCTGGGTCCCTGCCTTCTGCTCCCTTCTTTCTGAACTTTGAGATATTTAGCAGCAGCCGCATCATGTTTGTCCTTCTGCAGACAAGCCTCGCAAAAGCAAAAATCGAAAAGATCACAAATAACAGCGAGTGCAAATTGTGTTAAGGAAAAGATGAAACGGCAGGCCACCTCATTAACTTGTGCAGTAAGATCACACAGAATGAATATAGAAATACCACGGTAAACTCACAGGAACGTTACATTGGAACTTATGTGAAAATTACAAGTTACAAGTTGGTTTTATTAAAAAACAACAGCAACAACAGCCAGTGGGAACATTGGCCAGAAAACAAGAATGACAACAACAACATTGGAAACAGCGAATTTAAAATATTACAGGATTTTAAAATTCAAATCGGGCACCTGCAATGCTTTTGGAACCCTTACTCCACACTGCTCTGCTATTCTGCTGGGAGCTGAAGCGGAAGCTTGCCTTGACCTCCCTTTGGGTTGAATGAAGTTAATTTGTTCTTGTTTTGGCTGTTGGCTGGTTCAGCTGTGCAGAGATAGTTCACATAGGACCAAACTAGAGCCAGATCTAGCAGGAACATGCCTGGTGGGGTCTGGAAGCAGAGTGGGATGTAGCCCCAGCCCCCCAAAGCAGCCAGCAGTGTGTGTATGACCACAACATCCCAAATGGTTGGCCTACAGGCATGTTGGAAAACATGGATCAAGCTACTTGAGTGTTGAGGAGCAGTATTGTATGGTGATTGGTTGAGAGGAGTAGTCTGGGATGCAGCCAGGCAAGCTGCATAGCCAGCTTGGTTCTTCTTGGGGTGCTGGGGGGCATGACACAGCAGATGACTTGTGAGGCAGGCCCAGGCTCCTCTGTGACCCTCAGAGATCTGGGCTGCCCTGCAACCCTCTGAGGATATCTGGGCAGCTCTGTGGACTTTTGAGATCTGGACTGCTCTGTGGCCCTCCGAAGTCTTAGCTATTCTGTGGCCCTTTGAGATCTGTGTTGTTCTGTAGCCCTCTGATATCTGGACTAGTCTTTGGCCCTTTGAGATCTGGGTTACTTTGTGGCATTCTGCAATCTGAGCTGTCTTGTGGCCATCTGAGGAGATTTAGGCTGCTTTGTGACCCTTTGAGGAGATCTGGGCTGCTTTGTGGCCCTCTAAGCATAGCTGGACTGCTCCGTGGTCCTTTCAGATCTGGTCTGGTCTGTGGCTGTCTGAGGGGATTTTGTCCAAACCACTGGGTGCAGGAGGAGGAGGAGGAAGAAGAAGAAGAAGAAGAAGAGTTGGCTTTTCTACCCCACTTTTCTCACCCATTTAAGGGTACTCAAAGCGGCTGACAAAACTTTCTATTCTTCTCCACACTACAGACACCCTGTGAGAGCTCAGAAGAGAGATGTGACTAGCCCAAGGTCACCCAGCTGGCTTCATGGGGGGAGGGCAGACTTGAACCCGGTATTTCCAGATAAGAGCCCAGTTCCTTAACCACTAGACCAAATGGCTTGGGACAACATGAGGGATGGTCATGCCAACCACTCTCTTCACTTCTCAGCACAGCCTGGGGGTGGGGAGCAAACTGGATAGATATAGATGCCTAATTCAAAAAGATAGTCCCTTGGAACATAATATGTCTGACATTACTGTGGTTGAGAAAAAGAAAATTACAGTAATATATATGGCTATCCCAGGGGACAGTAGAGGAGAGGAGAGAGAACTGGAACGGATTATGAAATATTGAGATTTACAAATTGAAACCGAATGTCTCTGTGAGAAAAAGGCAACAGTAGTTCTAGTTATTATCTGAGGATTAAGCGCAATGCTAAAGAAACTCAAGAAATATTTGGATGACAATCAGAATAGATAAAATAATAATTCTGCAACTGCAGAAAGCAGCTGTATTTGGAACTAGCCATGTTCTTTGATGGTATCAAACTGATTCCTTAATCCATGGCTGGCATTCAGATTAATAATGGAGCAAAACTCCAGACATCTTATCTGATGAATGATGAACCCACCAAGTGGCAGAGAGCGTTGATCTCTTGGGTTCACAAAGAGATGAACAAGAGAGTACTGGAAATGTGGAAAGCTGTACTGCATGGGCTGTGGCCTCAATCCAACAGGGTTCCTCTTATGTTTTTATGTTTGCATTTTGCAACAACAACAAACAATTGAGTGCGTGCTTGTTGAGTTGAAATCCCAGATGCTTGGCACGGGCACAGGCATGAGCATGCTATTCCAGGAGCACCATCCTCCAGGATCCGGATGCCACCACCAGGATGACAGTGATGTGCTGCTCATGCACACTCATATTTTAGGTCTCCTGATGTGCCAGCGCAGTTCTGCAGTACCTCAGGTGAGCCCCAACACCTGGAAGAGGTGTGAATGGCCTCCCCAGTGGTCAGGAAAGATACTCCTTTGGAGGTGGTGACGGCTACCAGTTTAGATGGCTTTAAGGTAGGGTTAGACAAATTTATGGACGACAGATGTATCAATGGCTACTAGAACGAATGCCTAGATGCATCTTTCAGGCTGAGGGGGGGGAGGAACTGGGACACTTCTAAGGCCATCTGCTGGGACTCGAAAGCAGGAGAAGGTTTGTCCTTGTCTCTGCTTGAGATGCCCATGAGCATTTGGTGGGCCACTGTGTGCGACAGGATGCTGGACTAGATGGGCTGTGGCCTGATCCAGCAAGGCTTCTCTTGTGGACGCTGGGGTAGCTCCTGGGATAGCAGGAGATATTTCTGCTGTGGAAATGCCTCTTGCATGTGTGTATGGTGCTTCTCAGAAGATACCCCAATGTGCACTAGGAAGCCAAGTGTGAAAGTGTGAGGCTGGCTTGTCTTCCTCTCTCATCCCTTCCCTCCAGTCGCCCAAGGGGTTCCTCGCCCTGAGCCAGCCCGAGATTGGCCTCCTGCAACCCCGGAAAGGGGCTACAGGAAGCCGATGCTGGCGGCTCCCCGACTCTGGCAGCCCCAGTGGGGCTGCCGGAGCCGGGAAGGAGCCACGTCCCGGCGGCCGTGGGAGATGACAGATGGGACCCACCGAATCATGGGGCCCCTCTCCCATCTACCAGGGTCAGTGACCCTGGCAGATGGGACAGGGGACCCTGATTCGGTGGGTGCTGTCTACCGGCCTTGCCGCGCCGGCGTGATCGCCAGCCTGGCAAGGCTGGTGATCAGCCCACCAGAACCCAGCTGTGAGTCCGATTTCCGGCCAATGCTGGCACTGGGGGCGTGCCCATGGCTGTCAGGGAGAGAAGCGTGCACGAATGCTTCTCTCCCTGAATGGCCTGGGACGGTTCGCCTGCGCGGGAATGGATGCAGTGCCCTTTAAAGTGCTCTGCATCTCGAACGCATGGAAGACAGCCCGGGACGAGCCCAGACGCAAACCCGGCCGCAGCAATGTGAATGCCGCGTTCCGGGCTGTCTTCCACGCGTTCGAAAACCGCGTGTGCGAAAAGGCCTCAGATTGCTGTAATTATCAACCAAGACTATTTTGTCAATGTAGCCCATATCTTTTGATGGATTCTGTCTATCACCTTTGGGTTTTAAAATGACCTGCCTATTCAGAGAGTTCTGTGGAGCATCTGAGCCAACTTTTCTGCATTGTGTGTAACCTATGTTCCTTTCTTTTCTTTAAAAACTTTCCCTTTCATTCTCCTTAAGAGTTCCAAATGTATTGTAGTATTAGTGATGCCCAGGCGACATTGCCAAGACAAGATTATTTGCAGAGAGAGAAAAAGAATCAGAAATATGAGTATACACTTGTTTTAATTCGGCTGCAACACACTGGAAAATAGATTGCAATGCCAACTTAATCAATGGAACATACCAATACTTCTTGCAACAGTTGGCCCTTATTATAATCACAGGACTGACCTACCACGGTGAAGTAAAAAAAATCAATCAGATGAATTTTCTAAGACCTGAGAATAATTGCAAAAAGATAATAAGAAATACCAATAGGCTTATTATCCTGCCAAGTAGCAAGGGAAAGTTACATTTTCCACCCAGCAAATCGCAAATAATACTTTCAGAAGGGATTATATTCAGACCAGAAAATGTACAATACAATAAGATACAGGGTATCTATGTTCATTTTTAGATGATGATGGTGGTGGTGGTGGTGATGATGATCATGATAGACAGACGGACGGATGGGCACACAGACAGACAGACAGATGATAGATAGATGGATGGACGGATGGACAGACAGATGATAGATAGATAGATAGATAGATAGATAGATAGATAGATAGATAGATAGATAGATAGATAGATAGATAGATAGATAGATAGATAGATAGATAGATGAGGTGAAGATGGAGACAGAGGCCCTTTCTAGAGACACCTCAATCCAGATCAAGGGCCTATGTAGTAAGGATCTAGGCCTGAGAGGGCCACACATTGAAGATGTAGGTGGCCACATCTTCCACTGGTATGCTCTATCTGCTTTAGACATAGTGTGATCCCAAAAAGGGAGGCCCTGATCAAGATTACTGGTAGACCGTTCTACTTGTGTCCACACAGGAGGCATCCAGAAGGCACTCCTCCCACATTTGGGACTACTGGGGGATGCAGTTTGGTGGTGCATCATAACACACCACCAAAATGCATCCTCCCAGAGTTCAGGAACTTTTGTTCTTAACCCTCAGAGGTGTGGGTGTGAAGTTCCAATGCTCACACAAACTTTGAGACTATAGCGTGGGCTGGTATAGATCAGTGTCAATGTGTGCAAGGACAGCGGCTGGGAGATTCATGTCTTGCTGGTCTATCTACTCCATTGTACAGCATTGGAGGGTCACAGATTTCCCAGGCCTGTATTGCTGGGAGAAGCATCTTCTCTGAAGTTTCTTGTCAGGGTTGGCTCCATACAATGGATGAATGTCATGACAGCAAGTGATATTCCAGAGAGAAATCCTCCGGAATGATTGGTTGCTGAACAGATAGCACTGGGGCTCATGCTGTCTGTACCTATGTGACATGCACATCAGGGTCATGTGCCAGTACGAAATACCTGGATGTGTGCATCACCACCACCACACATGTGTGGTGGCCTGAGTGATGATAGTAAATTACAGTGCTGTTTTGGGAAAACCCACTACCAGAGTCGGGTTAAAGTGAGTCAGTTTAGTCTATAACAATAGGTTATAGTTTTGTCTTGTGGTTTGAGTGTTGGACTCTTACCAGGTTTGATTCTGCTCATCTATATGAAGCCAGCTGGATGACCTTGGGCTATTCACAACTCTCCTTCTGAACTCTCATATCCTCATGTACCTCACAGGGTGCTTATTGTGGGGAGAAGAACAGAAGCTTTGTCGGCCGCTTTGAGTCCCCTTAAATGGTTGAGAAAAGTGGGGCATAAAAGCCAAGTCTCCTCCTCCTCTTTCTGCTCCTCTTTCTCCTTCTCCTTCTCCTTCTCCTTCTCCTCCTCCTCCTCCTCCTTCTCCTTCTAGTGCATTTTATGGAGGATATAGTGGAGCAATGCTGAGGTTGCCACATATCCATGTGACAATCCCACCATAATGCATCCCTGGTGCTGCTGCTGCATTTCCCCCATCGGGACAGGGCCTCCTTCCATCCTCAGTTCTGTAGTGAATATCTTTCCTCCTCTCATAAACAACGTTCATCCCTACTTTATACCTGGTTCATTTTCCACAGCTGTCTTAAGTAAAACAAATGCAGAACATATAGAATATGAGGAAGCAGCAAAAGATAACCACTCCCAGCTGTACTGGGGTCTCCTTTAAACCCTAGACTAAGACTATTGGTGCCCTGTGAAAAATACAGAGTTAAAGATTACAGTTGGTGCCAGAGTTACCAATCATTTTTACAAATGAGGGCAACAGGGAGATTGAAACGGCGACGTATTGCTTCTTGAAACAGTTAGAGTCTCTCAGTGCTCTTCGATGCTTCCCTTTTTTGGGAAGGAAAAAGACCTTCCAAAGCCGTTGCAAATGGCAGTTAAGAATAACAGATTTCTCCAGCCTGACTGGCTCCAAGGGCACTTAAGTTATAGACCTGCACATGAAGCTTGAAGGAGAAGCTACAACAGGCACAAACTATGTGCAGAAATCCTTTGTTTTGATTTGTAATATCTTGGCAATGGAGGATTATGGGAAACCAGGGCAGGCTGTAATTTTGTTCAGATATCGTTGGTGCTGAGAACAAAGGGTGATTTCAAATAAAAAGTTTATATACAGGTCAGAGGAACTAGGGTTTTCCCCCCATACTAACTGCACGTTCTATTCTTTTAGGGGGGCTTAATGGAGCTGGGTGTGCACAAATATTTGAAGGTATTCGAAATTCGATCAAATTCATCCAGATTTTGACATTCAAATTCAAATTGAATGTCCATTAATTCAAATTTAAGATTCGAATGAATTTCAAATTTCAGATCTATTCATTCACTTTATCTGGACGTTCGTATGTGTACGGGTTTGTACATGATGAATACTTGTAGATACGCATCTTTCCCGCATCCGTACGCATTCGAATGGATCCATATGGGACAAAAACGGGTTGCATAGGGGATAACTACGGGATGCATGCAGACGTGTCCAGACGCGTATGGATGCATCATGATGCGTATGGTCAGGTATTAATGTTGTCGACATTTCTAAGTGCAAATTTGAATTGAAAATTCAAAGGAATAGATTTGAGTTTGCTTAATTCAAATCAAATTTGGTTAAATTAAAAATTTAAAGATTCCAATTGAATTGAATTTTTGGATATTTGATTTGAATTGAATCCCAAAAATTGCATTTGTACAGGCCCCTAATTAGGGCACCTTTAAATTATAGCTAGATGAATACAGGCGTATGCACTCACACATAAAACTTTACAGCGTTGGTAGTTATCTAGGACCCTGTCCCCATGCAATTTAAAGTCTGCTAAAAATCTTCTTTTGCCTCTGAGCGCCCCCATGCCAGGCTTTTCAATGAGTTTCCAGCGCTACAAAATGAGGAAAATCAACGACAAAATACATGCCCTTTAAAGAAGACTTTCAGGGCTCTATTTGGAAGTCGTGGGTTTTCCTTGCAACATTTACCTTGGGGACGCTCCGTGGCAAAAGGGACAGTGATTGCTGCCTGCACACAGAGCCAAAAAGCATTCACACATCTCAGAAATGCAGCAGGTTCCCTTCCTTTCCTTTGTAAAAAGAGCCAGAATTGCTCAGAATTGCAACATTGTTATCAGGTGATCTGTGAAAGTGTTAAAAGAGTGAATGAGCAAAGGATTGTGCTGCTGATGGCTGCAGCCGCTGACTTTGCAGGGACGTGAAGCCTTTTCTAACAGAGAACAGACTGAAAGATAGTGCTGATAATGAATGGTGAGCGATCACTACCTTTGCCGGGACGGGAAGCCATTTCAGGGGACGGAGATCTGGCTATTTTTCCTTTTAACAAGAGAGGGGGTGGGGGGAAAAGATGCGGGGAAAGAAAACTGGCTTCTGTGGGGACGGAAGGTGCATTAAAAACACGCGTTTTGCTGAGCCTCGTGCGGATGCTTATTGCGGAAGTGCACGGCACTTTTAAAGTCCGCTTGATTAGAGTGACAGCAGAGAGAACTCAGAGAGGCAAATAAGTCTTTTGGGGATTCAGTCTAGAATTCGACATTCCCTTGGTGTATGGGTGAAAAATGTTCGTCACCTTTGCGATTTGTAAGAATTGCGGAACTTTGAACCTTTGTATTTGAATCGAATATTGGCTTTATTCAAAAGACTGGCCTTTGCATTTGAAAGCTTTTATGTCTTCATTTGAAGCTTCAGAGCAGATTCAGAGTGGCTCCGGAGCAGATTCGGAGGCATGATGGGCGGTAGCAGGGATTCAAAGCGCATTCGGAGTCTAGCATGTTCAAACTGGCTCCATTTGCACGAATGTGAAGTTCTGCCCCATTTGCTTTGATGTGAAGAGAATGGGAGGGGGGGGGGGTGAAATTCATGCACATCCCTAACTGAGTGAAGCTGATAGCTTGTTTCAGTCCATTTTGTGCAGATTCCTTTAAAAGCCCCCCATGAACTGCTGGCATAGTTCTATGCAATTTATGTCTATAAACTGATGGGGTCTGAGCTTTCTGCAACACACCAGGAAAGGGATCTTGGGGTTCTAGTGGACAGTTCAATGAAGGTGTCAACCCAGTGCGCAGCAGCAGCGAAAAAAGCTAATTCGATGCTGGGAATAATTAGGAAGGGAATAGAAAATAGGTCAGCAAGTGTCATTTTGCCTCTTTCTGTGGTGAGGCCACATTTGGAATAATGTGTACAATTCTGGTCACCACACCTCAAAAAGGATATTGTGGAACTAGAGAAGGTGCAGAAAAGGGCACTCAGAATGATTAAGGGTCTGGAACACCTCCCTTACAAAATCAGGCTGCAACATCAAGGCCTCTTCAGTCTGGAGAGACGGTGTTTAAGAGGGGACCTGACTGAAGTATATAAAATTATGCATGGTATAGAAATGGTAGATAGAGAAAATTTCTTTTCTCTATCACACAATACTAGAACCAGGGGGCACTCTATGAAGATGATAGGTAGGAGAGTCAGATCCGACAAAGGGAAGTATTTCTTCACCCAGAGGGTCATCGGTTTATGGAATTTGCTGCCGGAAGAGGTGGTGACAGCTACCAGTCTAGATGGCTTTAAGGTAGGGTTAGACAAATTTATGGACGACAGATGTCTCAATGGCTACTAGAATTAACGCCTAAGTGCGTCTTTCAGGCTGGGGGGTGGGGGAAACTGGGGCGCTTCTAAGGCCATTTGCTGGGATTCTAGAGCCGGAATAGGTTTGTCCTTGTCTCTGCTTGAGATGCCCATGAGCATTTGGTGGGCCACTGTGTGCGACAGGATGCTGAACTAGATGGGCTGTGCCCTGATCCAGCAAGGCTTCTCTTATGTTCTTATGTTGGGCCTTTGTCTACGGATCCTTAATACGCATTAAAGGTCTGTGTAGTTCACTTCTAGAACTCACACACCTGCATGTTATGCAGATCTATGAGGCCATGCCCTCCCATTAGTCTCCTCCATCTGCCCTAGACAGGATGTGATCCAGATTAAGGGAGATGCTAATCTGGATCTCTGCTAGACCCATTTAATCAGGTCTGCTCGTGAACCCATGTGGTACGCCACCACTTGCTTCTGGGGATCTGAAGCAGAAACGTTCACCTGCTCTTGTATCTTTGCAGATGACCTTGAGAGGCATTCACACCTACAGGTGAACCGAGTATAGTAAATGGATGCATCCCTCAGCTCATCCTGAAACTGAAACATGCAAGGGGGAGAAAGGAGAGAAGACTCAAGGTGTGAGCTCCCAGAAGACTGAAAGGAGACATGATCACTGTCTCCAAGTATCTGAAGGGCTGTCATGGTGCAGAGGGATCGGCCTTATTCTTACTTATACAAGGTTGCAGGACTAGAAACAATGGTATGAAATTTCAAGGCAGTCAATGCAGATTAGATATTAGGAAAAACTTCCTGACAGTGAGGGCAATCAGTCAATGGAATAGGTTGCCACAGGAGGTAGTGAGTTCTCCTTCACATCTGTCTGGGATAGTTTAGGAAATCCTGCATTGAGCAGGGGGTTGGACTTGGTGGCCCTAGAGGTCCCTTCCAACTCTGTGATTCTATGATTGTACGCTTTTATGTGGCAGAGTCCTCTCCTTTTCACCCTATGGGCCAGCTGTCTCTGTTCGGCACCTGCTATTGCTGAATTAAGATTTAAAAATCCTGGCATTAGATATGCTTCCCCCCACCTCCCAAACTTCATTCCCACTAGGACCCAAGAAAATGATATTTTTGAATTATTATGGGATGCCAGTATGGGTTTTCTTTCCTTTTTGGCCCTTTCTGCATTTGCTTGGTAATCCGAATCAAGAAGCCTAGTAGTCCACATCATCTGCATAGTATTAGTGGTAATCTAGATCAGATCTGTACTAAGGGTGCAGTAATCCAGATTAATGGTGGATGGACCCAATAAATCTGTATCACAACCGTATTAATGTTGCCTGATCTGAAACAAGGATGGGGCATCCACATGTATAACAGGACTAGGAAGATCGTGGTGGGTATGGCATTGAAGAACATATGTTGTGTTGGTAGCAAGGGTGACTTTGCATTGCCTGGAAAGGCCCTTCACATCCGCTACCCAGATGCAGCATTTGATTGATGTGGACACGGGCCAATTGCATTAGTTTTTGGAGTAATAGTTCACATCCACTGATACAAAGCATCTGCATACTATGGCATCCACAGATAGTGTGGCATCAACATTGCATTTCAACTGCAATGCCTGCAGTTGATCCAGATCAAGCTAATCTGGATCTAGCAAATTCAGATGTAGCTAATATGAATTAACTGAGGTCAATACAGAAAGGGCCTGTGTCTCTTCTTAGACCGCATTGGCTACCATCCAGCCCACTTATGCAGATGCCTCTGCCTGCGGTTGATCTGGATCAAGCTAATCCAGATTCACTAATCCAAATTAAGGGCGCTAAGCGCAGGAAATAATTGTACACATTGGGAAAATGTGGCCCTGAAGGTGAGGGAGACCCATTTGGCTTTATGGTGTGTGTGTGTGTGTGTGTCATTCTTCTGGTCTCATTCTTCAGGTTCATTGCCCAGTGACCGTGGGAGATGCCCCCCCTGTCTGATAAACCCAACCCTCTCCATCATCGGGGCCGCTTGCTTTGAGAAACCGGCCCACGTGATGCTATCAATGGATGATTTATAGTCTGTGGCTCTCCTCTGACATTTTTTGGGAAAGTTTTCATTGTTCATAACCGGCTCGCAAACAATGAGCAGACATTGCCTGTGACTCTGCAGGTGCGGCAGAATTTTAAATGCGAACACAATTAAACGGGAAGCAGAATGCCAGCCGCCAGCAGGATGCTCAAAATAATAATACAGGAGAGAAGAATTCTCTGCAGTATTGATCTTGTGATGTTTCAGTGTGAGAACGCTTCAAAGCACGCTGCTATATGATAGCATATGGGCTTTTTAATATTTTTTTTCCATACCTCTGCCACTAAGATATTTTCTTCATTGCGGTGAAACACTGTGCCAGCACCTTTGTGGCAGTAATTGGATCAGATGTACATGACAAGCAAAGATGAAAATTATGCCTTGATTGTTGCTTAAAACTGTTGGATACCTCCCTTCTTGTTCCTTTGATAGGTTCTGTCTATCCATTGCAAGCCTACATAGAGATCTCTTAAAAACAATTAAAGGCTGACAAGGAAGAGGAGGGTGGGATTAATATATGCAAAGATGGCAAGTGAAAGAAGACAGAGGTTTGTGTAAACAATGTTTCTTTGACCTCTGAAGCAAGGCACTCATCCAAGAATTCTTCTGCCATCCACAGTTGAGTTGTCTATATAAAGGCACGCAGCCTGGAATATTACGAGTTGCGACATTTGTTAGATTTATTATTAAGAGTCTGGCAAAGCTGATGAAGCGCTGAATATAACGCACACCTAGTCGACATAAATCAGAGTAAGAGCTATGAGATACCAGATCCGTCTGTTGTTATGGAGCTAATATTGTGGATTGATTTTAATCGTTTTTATTTTGGGCACCCAGCGAGCAGATCGGTGGAGACATCACATCCCATACGAAGCAAAAGTGTGATCCATCTGTCTGATTCCATCCAAAAAGACTGAATGTTTCACAGAGTCGTGCATACAAAGACAAGACCTGTGAGATTGCACTGGTACAGACATCACACTTTGGATTCAAATTCTAAGTTTCTATCTCTCTCCATGTGCAAGTTCAGACAGGGAATTATAGTGCAATCATAGGCATTTTCGCACTACACCCATTCCATTTGGAACGGGTGTAGGATGGGAAGCCTAAGACACTTCAGGACGCTTTGACCATTCACACATAGGAGCGCAGGAACGCGTGTTAAATGCATTCCGGCGCGCCTGTGTGCGAATACTCAAAGCATTCTGAAGTGCCTTAGCTGGCAAACGCCGGCAAGGGGCGGGGAGACGGCTGCCAAGGCTCCCGCAGTCGGCAAGGCAGACAATCAGCTGATTGTCAGCCAGCGCCGGCGGGGGAGGTGAACCCGCGGCTGTCAGGGAGAAAGAAACATGAGCGAATGCTTCTCTCCCCGAATGGCTGCGGGCGCTTCGTCTGCGCGGGAACAGATGTAGAGCACTTTAAAGTGCTCTACATCTCGAACGCGCGCAAGACAGCTCCGGACGCGTCGGAGCGCAAGCCCCGCTGTGGCAATGCGTATGCCGCGTTCGAGGCTGTCTTGCACGCGTTCGAAAACCCAGTGTGTGAAAACTCCTCATGTCAGGGCTGAAGTGAAATTGCTACACCTATCTGTGATAATCCCAGCATGGACCTTGCTATATTAGGGTGAAACCCACAAAAACATGTTTTGGAACATCCAACTCTGATTGCAGGTTTCCTGAAATAGCGCAATAATTTACCTTCTGGACAGAGCTGATGCCCTGGACATGTCCACAAGCATGTGCAACGGCTGAAAAAGATGGCTGTTCATGATTGGTGTTCATGGTTGCACATTTCCAGGTGTTTTGTGCTGTTGAAATTACCCAGATGTGTACATTAGGGGTGTGCATGAATGCAATTTTCAACATTCATTTCGAATCGAATATTCAAATGTCCGAATTCGTACGAATAGAGAAAAAACTAACGTATTAAAATTTGAAACAATTTGAATACATTTGAATTTATTCATACAAATATTCATTATTTATTTGATGATATGAATGTCAACACCTTTCGTATGTAGTTCGTACCCATCCGTACCCATCCCATTTTCATCCCGTATGTATCCATACAAATGCAAATAAGATGTGTACAATAAGATACAAATAAGATGTGTACAAATACGTATGTAATGCATATGTATCCTTACATGTATGAATGTACAAATAATTCATATGAATAATCCAAATCATTTGAATTTGTTTGACTGTTAAAAAACAAATGTATAGACATTCGATTTGAATTTGAATGTCTGAATTTTATTTATTTATTTATTTATATTTATATCCCGCCCTATACCTGTAGGTCTCAGGGCGGGTTACAGTTTTAAAACAGGTTAAAACGGTAATATGCATAAGAACACAATAACAACCAACAAGCAAACAAATGAAAAATCCAGCCTATTTAAAAGAACAAAACCAAAAACATATTCAAATATTCAAATACTAATTTCTACAGTGCTGGTAGTGGGTGAAGTGGTCACATTAGCCAAAGGCCAATGAATTTGATCAAATTTTGAACGTTTCAAATATTCTTGCACATCCGTAATGCACATCTATGTATCACACACAAAGTAGGGATGTGCACAATTCCTCCCCGCCCCCCCTGCCCGTTGCTTACATTGTAGTGAATGGGATGGAAATTCGCATTCGTGCAAATGGAGCCATTTTGAATCTGCTAGGATTCAAATTCGCTTCAAATTCGCTTCATATCCCTGACACGAACAGTCATGCGTCCAAATCGAATGAGAATCTGTTTCAAATCTGATGCGAAACCTCTCTGGAGGCAATTGGATAGCTGCTTTGAATGTTAAAAAAAGCTTCAAATGAAAGCACAAAAGCTTTTGCTTCCCTTTTGAACATCAGTCTTTGAATATAGCCAATATTCAAACATTTGCCAATTTGCACAAATTGTGAAGGTGGCAAACTTTTTTTTTTTGCCTGTACCTAGCACAGATAGCACCAGATTCACGTTGTCTATTTTGGAGAGGTTTTTCTCTGGGATATTGCTTGCTGTGGTGGTAGTTAGAGCATGCCTGAAGCTTGAACAAATCATTCTGGTTCCTGTACTCCAACATATTTCCATCTGCTGTGGGAATGCTCTCCCCCCCCCCCCCGAGACTGCAACATTTTGGACAACTAGAATGGATGCCTAGGTACTGCTTCCAGGTTGGAGGTATGGGTAGGATGCCTCTAAAGTCCATTTGGTGAGAGTCAGGAGTGAGGGAAGGTTTTGCCCTCATATTGGGCTTGAGATGCCCAGAAGCAATGTGTGGGCCACTGTGTGAGACAGGATGCTGGGCTAGATGGGCTGTGGCCTGTTCCAGCAGGGCTTCTCTTGTGTTCTTATCGAATGAGACAAATTCATGGAGGTCAGGAGTATAAATGGCTTACTAGAATGGATACCTAGGATACGTCTGGGTTGGAGAGACAGGCTGGATGCCTCTAAAAGCTATTTTAGGGCTGTGGCCTGATCCAGCAGGACTACTCTTAAGTTCTTATATTCTAATTGTATGGTGGCTGAGACTGCTGGTCAAGTACCAAACTTGGCCCTAGAGCAAGGTGAGGTGAGAACTTAATTCAGCCTTCCCTACTTCTGGGTGCTTCTCCCTCCAGCCAAAAAGGGACAGAGCAGCAGGCACTGGGGAAAGCCTGGGAGGTCCTAATTTGCATTAGGGCATGCAGTGAGGTCAGTGTGCAGCCAGAAGTAATGGCCACTGTCCAGTCCCTTCATGGCTTTGAAAATGGCCAAGCAGAGCAGCTAGGAGGAGGGCTGAGGATGAGGTAGGGAGAACAGTCAGGAGTCAGTAGGGTTGCTGTTGGCCCACATGTGTTAGGTGTTCCACCTAGCAAAGCTGGTTCTGCAGAAGGAGAAGGAGAGTTGGCTTTTCTACCCAGCTTTTCTCACGCATTTGAGGGGACTCAAAGCGACTGACAAACCTTCTCTTCTTCTCCCCACAACAGAATCCTGTGAGGTAGGTGGGGCTGTGAGAGCTCAGAAGAGAGCTGTGACTAGCCCAAGGTCACCCAGTAGGCTTCATGAGGGAGGGCGGAATCGAACCTGGTATTCCCAGATAAGAGTCCGGCTCCCTAACCACTAGACCAAACTGGGTCACAGAGGACCACTGCTGGTTTGAACATATTATGAAGCATTGGCAGCAGTACACTGTATATACCTAGTTGTAGCATATAGCCAAATGGATATGTTGAGCCGCTGCGCAGAAGCTCTGAAAAAGATGGATTTCATAATAGGGATGTGCATGAATATTCAAAACACTCAAAATTTGATCAAATTCGTTCAGATTTGGACATTTGAATTTGAACCGAATGTCTATACATTTGAATTTAAACATTCGAACAACTTTTGAATCCGTATGCATTTGTACGGATACATATGGGGAAAAATCGTGATGCATACGGGATAAAACCAGGATGTGTACGAATGCATACAGATGTTTACATTTTGTTATCTTCAAATACAAATCGGAAAATTTGTACAAGTAGATTTGAATGTATTCACATTGAATCAGATGTGAATACATTAAAATTTTAAACATTCCAATCAATTTGAATCTTCGGATATTTGATCTGAATCGAATTGAATGATGAAAGTTGCATGTGGGCACACCCCTATTTCATAATCAAGATCAACGGGAGGGGGCCTGAAAAGAAATTTTTGCTCCAAACTCCTTAAGGTGTGGTTGCACTTCCCCAGAAGTTGCCTAATCATGCAGTATGGGCTGTAGTGAAGATAGGCTCCCTATCTGTATTGGGCTTCATTCTGGATTATATTCCAGAATAGGAACCTGCCACTTACCAGCTATTTTTTATTTTAATGCTGGTCTTAAACAGCCACAAGAACCTTTGGCCTGCGCAGTGAATAATCAAAGTGGGATTCTTTCATAAACTGTAAATAAGGAAGAGCTGGGCTCTGGGGTCAGAAGGCATGACGTGCTGGTAGCTGAGAGCGCTGGCCTCTGTCATGTTACAGATTAAGTACGGACAGTAGAATATGCAAAGTCTTGCTCTGGCCTCATTTTAGAAGAGGCACAACTCATGAAAGGTCCATCCAAGGCAATTAGTCCTGAACCCTCCTTACTTCAGCTTTGCAGAGGAATGCAGTCTGGGAGTAGAGATATTTTGATTTAGCCAAAGCTTGTTTGCACAGCAGTGTTCTTAATTAAGCTGAAATGTCACCACATTCGTATGCCTGTGTGGCACCTTAGATACACCTGCTCCTAAAGGTCTCTCTCCCACAGGAAGCAACCTCCTCTGAAATGTGCGAGAGAGGTCTCTTTCTGGCATTGCTCCAGTAATATGGTAGGGGTACAGGGGAAATTCTCTTATCCAAAGTAGGCCATGGGTTCATCTCAGTGGAAAAGTTCCTTCTCTGAAGCTGGTCTTTGAAACCATAGTCCTACTCCATATCATTTGATCTGAAAAAACAAAACTTTTCCAAGTTCAGGTTTATCTAGCTATGTTGATAGCCTGTTGCTCTCCAGATGTTGCTGATCTCGAGCAGAGGCTGCCTTTGCCTTTGCCTTTTGGTCCACTGGATGGAAAAGGGCATGACAGACTAAAGCATACCAGAGGGATTTTCGCACTGCATGCGTCACAATGGGGGCGGGGGGACCCTTGGGTGACCGGAGTGACGTGCTTCGGTCGCCCAAGGCTTTCCTCGCCCCCAGCCAGCCCAGCATCGGCCTCCTGCCACCCCGGAAACGGGGTACAGGAAGCCGATGCTCCCAGGTCCCCGACTCCGGCAGCCGCAATGGGGCCGCCGGGGCCGGGAAGGGCCTAGCTCCCCCCGCGCGGAGGGCGATCTCTTTCTTTGCCGGGCTGGGGGAGTCATCACACAGTGGCGGCAAAGCTGGTAGATGGCAAGGGGTCCTACGATTCGAATCGTGGACCCCCTCGCTGTCAAGCAGCCTCGCCGCGGCTGCTCAATCACTTCCACAGCCCAGCAACGAAGGAGATCAGCCCGGCTGCCATCAGCTGCTGGGCCGATTTCCGGCCCATGCTGACTGCGGAGGCGTGGCCGCGGCTGTCAGGGAGAGAAGTATGAGCGAATGCTTCTCTCCCGGAACGCGCCGGGACGCCTCGTCCGCGTTGGAACGGATGCAGAGCACTTTAAAGTGCTCTGCATCTGGAACGCGTGGAAGACAGCTCTGGACATGCCAGGACGCGAACCCGGCCGCGCCAATGCGTATGCCGCGTCCGGAGCTGTCTTCCGCGCGTTCCAAAATGGCGTGTGCGAAAACGCCTCAGGATTCGCACTTGGGAATGCTAGCACACGTTACACTAAGCCCCACATGCCCAGAGACTTACCTGTGTCTGGGCACATGTCAGATCGCCAACAGGGCGCCACCATCTTGAGTTTGGAGCCTGGTTTATGCACAGTTGCATCTGAGGTGCCACTGTGCTGCTTGCGTGGCACTTCAGATGACCCCTTGCACGGGAAAGGGTGCAGATGGTTGTGGTGCTGGATCCAATAGGGAAGCTTTCAGTTAAGGTTGGGTTTTGTGTGGTGCACAATTTTGTGCACCACCACCAGCAGGCAATAGGGTAACATCTGGTAAGGCAGGAGGTGTTTCTGGGTTGGAAATGCCTCCTGCAAGTGCAGATGCACCTGTCCACATGTTGCCCTATTGTCACCTACAGGGCCAAGTGAGAGTTTGAATTATTCGGACAGTCATATATGTATGGGTACATATGTATGGGCATCTGTACGCATTTGTACAGATTTCTACAGGACGAAAACGGGATGCATACGGGATGTGTACCGATATGTACGAATGTGTACGGTGCTTATGGGCACATATGAATGTTGCTGACATTTGAATATGCAAATTTCAATTGAAAATTCAAACTAACAGTTTGGTCTAGTGGTTAGGGAGCCGGACTCTTATCTGGGAATACCGGCTTCGATTCTGCCTTCCCCCATTAAGCCAGGTGGGTGACTTTGGGCTAGTCACAGCTCTCCTCTGAGCTCTCACAGCCCCACCCACCTCACAGGGTGTCTGTTGTGGGGAGAAGAAAAGGTTTGTTAGCCGCTTTGAGTCCCCTTAAATGGGTGAGAAACGTGGGGTAGAAAAGCCAACTTCTTCTTCTTCTTCTTCTTCTTCTTCTTCTTCTTCTTCTTCTTCTTCTTCTTCTTCTGGAACGCGTGGAAGACAGGTTTAAAAATTATCTGCAGTAGCTGCACATTTTAACTGAATACTCCATAGTAATTTTAAGGGCATTCACTGAGGAGTATTCTGTTTACTCTTCAGTCTGGAGAGACGGCGTTTAAGAGGGGACCGGATTGAAGTATATAAAATTATGCACAATATAGAAAAGGTGGATAGAGAAAATTTCTTTTCTCTATTGCACAACCCTAGAACCAGGGGGCACTCTATGAAGCTGATGGGTAGGAGAGTAAGGTCTGACAGGGGGAAGTATTTCTTCACCCAGAGGGCCATCGGCTTGTGGAATGTGCTGCCGGAAGAGGTGGTGACAGCTACCAGTCTAGATGGCTTTAAGGTAGGGTTAGACAAATTTATGGACAACAGATGTATCAATGGCTACTAGAACGAATGCCTAGATGCATCTTTCAGGCTGGGGGGGGGAGGAACTGGGGTGCTTCTAAGGCCATCTGCTGGGACTCAAGAGCAGGAGAAAGTTTGTCTTTGTCTCTGCTTGAGATGCCCATGAGCATTTGGTGGGCCACTGTGTGTGACAGGATGCTGGACTAGATGGGCTGTGGCCTGATCCAGCAAGGCTTCTCTTATGTTCTTATGTTCTTATGTTCTTCTTCTTCTTCTTCTTCTTCTTCTATTCAATTGGAATAAAATACAAATATATTTTAATTTTAAAGATTTGAATCGATTCAAATTTTTGGATATTCAATTCAAATCAAATCAGATCCTGAAAATTGCATTCATTCAGACCCCTAGTTGGAAGTCGTTACTCTGGATGAGAAGCCAGACTTGCTTTTAGAGTTTTACACCTGGAGCCTGAGAGGAAAAAAAACCCTGTTCCTAGCACACTTGCACAGCTTCTTGAAAAACATGAAAATAGTTTCACTGGCATGCTTCTCGCTGACTGCGTAATCAGTCAGGGACAGCAGCAGCAGCAGCAGCAGCTGGATTTCCACACTGCAAAGCTATGAAAAGAATTCCTTCTAGCCAGGACAAGCCTGACAGAGATCAGGGTCATAGTTAACCTCTTTCTCTCCATGGCACTTTTTGCCAAGCTAAGCATAACTGAGATCAGATTTCAGCTTCCGGTACTTGAGAAAACTAGAAACAGTCAAGATCAGTGACATAGACTAGTTAAAATGGTGCCTTTTTGTTTTTTTCCTAAGAGTCATATACAATTTTAGAAACTGCTATTTAAGATGTAAGGAAGACACGTGATCACGAAACCTTGGTAACCTCATTTGTTCCCACTGAAGTTTTGAAAAGTGAAAATAATATAGGAGAGAGGAGAAGGGTCTGTTAGGCCTTTTTTGAACTTTTCTGCCCTGAGGCCTTTTCCCACTACAGCTTCTAGTCAGTAATTAGTGCACCTCCAGGGAAGAGCATTCGCACGTGGAGTAGGCTGTTACAGCCTCCAATCATGCCCGCCCTCAGCAGACGTTCACTACTCGTTGATTAGGTGTGGAGCATGAAATTGTGTTCCAGATTTCACCAGAACCTACCTTAAGCGTCCAGTGGTGCAACCATCTGCACCTCTTCCGGTGCTCCGGGGTCATCTGAGGCGCCGCACATGTAGGCTGGCACCTTAGACAACTATAGATGCAACTGCAACTGTGCAGAGCGTCAGCGTCGTTAGGGCCACGGCAATGACACAGTCAAAGTCGGGGAGGGTGCCACAGCCAAAATGGCAGTTCTCAGAGGAGGAGCAGGCCCTGGATCGAATAAGGTAAGTATCTGATGGTTAACGATGAAACGGCCGAAAGTGGCTAGGGATGTTTCCACACTTACTGCTGGAAATCCGGATTAAGGAAATTCGGATTTCTGAAATCCATCCCTGGGAAGATCCATCTGAAATAGGGATGGATCCAAATGAGGCCTAACACATCCACACTCACGTGGGAAGAACTGATAGCGAGGAACGCATCATGTGTTTGCTGTGTGGACACCGGAGCACCAATATCCAGAAGGATCAGTCCTCTTTGCTGCCCTGCTGCCCAAGGTGCCGCGTGATTGGAGCACTCAGCCATCAATCACCACTCGTTTCCACCGTGCGTGGCATGTCAGGGACAGACTGCCCACCAATCAGTGGTGTGGCTGAGATTTCGTGGCTGCCCGGTGACTTCCAGTCCCACCCACATCCGTTCCCTCTCCTGCCCCTGTGTGGAAGCGTCATCCTTTGATCCGGAATTTGCAGGCAGGAACAGTTTGAAGACCGAATTTTTCAGGTCTTCCCAGAAACCGGATTCGGCAGTCTCTAGAACCCATTAGAGACGGATCTTGTGCGAGGCCGTGCGGAAGCAGCGTCCTTGAAGGGGCCCTAATCTGTCCTGCTGTGTGGAAGGTAACTTGCAGATGTGTGCCATATGTGTCCTTATCAGGTGCTTAATGGGGTCTTAACGGCCTGTGCGGAAACACCCTAGCTCTCCAAGTGCAGCGTTGGTTAACTGAAGTGCAGAAACGTCCCTTTTTAAATAATCATCCGCTTTCCCCCCTTCCCTTGCACCCCTAAAAGACTGAGCACCCATGGTCTTTCCATATGTAGCTGAAACCGTGGACATCCAGTTTAAACATGTTTAATATCATTTTCACATTGTTGAAGGAGATGGTGGATTTGACATATAGTGTTCTGATCATATGCTCTTATCTCTTTCTTTTCTTCTTCCACCAGTAAAAACTAACGTCACAGCTTTGAGGAAGTTTGGTCTAGTGGTTAGGGTGCTGGACTCTTATCTGGGAATATTGGCTTTGATTCCATACTCCTACATGAAGCCAGCTGGGTGACCTTAGGCTAGTCACAGCTCTCTTCTGCGGATGTTCTTTTGTGTGGGGGGGAGGGGGGGAGAACAAAGAGCTTTGTCAGCCATTTTGTCCCCTTAAATGGATGAGAAAAGCAGGGTAGAAAAGCCAACTCTCTTCTTCTTCTTCTTCTTCTTCTAGACTTTTCTCAGAAGTGAATTTTTGGCAATGAGCTGCAGGAGAATTCAAGCTCCTGCCCCCAAGAATTTTTGGCAAAATAGCATGGAGAATTTCAGCGGGTCATTTGAAGTCAGCCTTAAAATAATTGGAACAATACATCCAGATTTTAGCACTGGTGGCAACCCATTAAATTTTTACCCCTCATTCCTTCATTAATTGCATTTCAACAAATAAGCATATTAACAAAGCCTCAGCAATAAAAGCGTTTTGGAGATCTAATGAAGGAAGCAAAAAACAATTCATAATTTGAATTGGTAACAAAACACTGTTATGGTGAAAAGAGCAGGTTCATTTATCTTCCTTTTTCTGTAACCTCTAGCTCTGGTAGCATGCAGGAAAACAAATGTGCTATGTGATTCCATGGCGTTCCAAATATTTATTTATTGGGATTATATAACTCCAGATTTCAAATGACTCTGTGGAGTTTACGAGAATTTCAGTCAGTCTAACCCTGCTGAAATATTAGCTGCAGAATCTGTAATTCAAGATCTTTTCAGTTTTAATTTATTTAACCTTGGCTGTGCTCACACTGAAGGGTTAATCCAGCTTCAGTCCACTTTCAGAGTGAGAGAATGCATCAGCAAAGTGACAAGCTGTTTTCTTTCAGTGTTACATATGTCAGGAAATTCATATTTGGGATAGATAACGTGGAAAGAAAATTACTGGTCACTTTGCGGATGTGGGGCCTTTCCGCACAGGCTCTAAAAACAGATTTAAAGCCAGATGCGGGAAGGATTAGGACGTGGCTTACGCATAGGGAACCCAATTAGGGTCCGTTTGAGGATGCCACGTCCGCATGTCGGCCCGCAAAACCAGTTGCTTAAACCGGTTTTGCCACAGAATCCTACCCAGATGTAAGACCTGAAAAAATCAGGTCTTATATCTGGCTTTTCCCCTGAAACCGGTTCAGAAGAGAATGTTTCTGAAGCAGCGGGGGGAAAGCCGGATTGCCGGCACATGCCCAGCTGTCACACAGGGAGAGCGCATGCTCCCTGTTTAACAGCTGGCCCTGCCCATTGGCCTCCGCCATGGCGCGGCCAGCTGCCGCCTTCCCTGGCCTTCCCCTCGCAAGAGAAGGGGCCATGGCCCCTTCTCTTGCCAGGGGAAGTTGAAGCCGAACCCATCCACCCCCACCCAGGGTCGCGTGGGCCCCATTGGGTTTTCCAGCAACAGTATTTAGTGCTTGTTTGGGGCAGGGGTTGGGGAGGAAATGAGGGTTTGGTGGGGTTGTCTCAGGAATATTAGGCAACCCGAGCAAAGTGGTGCTGTAATGGCACTATATTCCTCCTGTCAGGACAGGACCTAAGGTGCTACTAGATCTTTTCGTATTCTAAATATTAGTGTAACTGAGGTGAGTCTTCCTTAGGCCACATATATATATACAGGCCTGTCTGCGTATCCACTGATCCAGTGACTGCAGATCCACTCATCCACGGTTGATCAGATAAGCTCCCCCTTTGTGAGAAGGCTTTTGACAAAGTCCCACACCAAAGGCTACTGAGTAAACGTATCCACCATGGAATAAAAGGACAGGTTCTGTCCTGGACTTGTGACTGGCTCAGGGGTAGGAAGCAGAGAGTAGTAATAAGTGGCCAATTTTCAGGGTGGAAAGGGGTAAAAAGTGGGGTCCCTCAAGGTTCAGTGTTGCGACCAATGCTTTTTAATTTATTCATCAATGATTAGAAGAAGGGGTACATAGTAAAATAGCAAAGTTTCCTGATGACACTAAATTATTTACGGTAGTAAAAACTGAAAGAGATTGCCAAGAGCTCCAGAGGGATCTCTTAGCATTGGGTGACTGGGCAACCAAAGTGGCAAATGTGCTTTAATCTTAACGAGTGCAAAGTAATGCACATTGAGGCCAAAAATCCAAATTATGTTTATAAACTGATGTGGGATGAGCTTTCTGCAACACACCAGGAAAGGGATCTCGGGGTTCTGGTGGACAGTTCAATGAAAGTGTCAACTCAGTGTGCAGCGGCAGCGAAAAAAGCAAATTCAATGCAGGGAATAATTAGGAAGGGAATAGAAAATAAGTCAGCAAGTGTCATTTTGCATCTTTATAAATCAATGTTGAGGCCGCATTTGGAATATTGTGTAAATTCTGGTCACCACACCTCAAAAAAGATATTGTGGACCTGGAAAAGGTGCAGAAAAGGGTAACCAGAATGATTAAAGGGCTGGAACACTTCCCTTACAAAATCAGGCTGCAACATCAAGGTCTCTTCAGTCTGGAGGATGGCGTTTAAGAGGGGACCTGATGGAAGTATATAAAATCATGCACTGTATAGAAAAGGTGGACAGAGAAAATTTCCTTTATCACCCAACACTAGAACCAGGGGGCACTCTATGAAGCTGACAGGTAGGAGAGTCAGATCAGACGAGGGAAAGTATTTCTTCATCCAGAGGGTCATGGGTTTATGGAATTTGCTACTGGAAGAGGTGGTGACAGCTACCAGCCTAGATGGCTTTAAGGAAGGGTTAGACAAGTTTATGGACAACAGATGTATCAATGGCTACTAGAATGGATGCCTAAGTATATCTTTCAGCCCAGGGAGACAAGCAGGATGCTTCTAAGGCCATTTGCTGGGATTCAAGAGCAGGAGAAGGTTTGCCCTTGTCTCTGCTTGAGATGCCCATGGGCAATTGGTGCGCCACTGTGTGTGACAGGATGCTGGACTGGATGGGCTGTGGCCTGATCCAGCAGGGCTCCTCTTATGTTCTTAAGTTCCCCAAACAGTACCTTTAGGCTCCCATCCTAGAGACTTCCTGGAGGCCTGGGACAGCTGAAATCTGTGCAAAATCTTGCAGGATTTTCCATAATTTCTGGGAAATCACACAGGATTTCCTGGGAAATCACACAGGATTTCTTGGAAAATCACACAGGATTTCCTGGGTAATCATGGGATTTCCCAGGAGCAATGAGAAATCACACAGGATTTCCCTGTGTTTCATATATCCACGGTTTCCTTTAATCACAGTAGGAACAGGTATATATCCCCTGTGGCTATGGGGGCACACCTGTCTTAGGACATCTCTGATGGTACCTTAATACAAAAATAGATTGACAATCCTCGCAGAACCTGCTGTGGACTTACTGGCACTTAAACTGGGCATGCACTGCAACTCTAGATCACATATTTGTCCTGCCTTTGATTTCACATTGTTTGACATTTGTAGGCATACACATATAAGAAAGTTCAAGCCACATGTTCTAAAACCAACAGTTATTGTAATCACCATGTGCCCATTACATCTGCAATTTGTTTGAACTCGTTTGCACACTTATCTTGCAACTTAATTCTGATAAGAAAACTATTTGAAATCTCAGATACTGCAGAACTATTCCCTTTTATCAAGTGTGTGGAAAGCCTTCTGCATGCACATTGAAAAATACCATTCCATTTTAAATGCCATTTTGAGGTAACCTGATAAATGTTGCACAGGAAGGCTCCCTCCAGACTTGTGGAATAAATTTGCAGTTAAAGGTAAAAGTGCAGCTTACCTACTGCTCAGCAACGACTGGCTGTCCCAACCTAAAACACAGCTCTGTAGTTTCCCATTGGAAGCTAGGAGAGCTGAGTCGGTGTACGCCGTCAGGCAGGTTGAGTCAGCCAATCAAATTTGAGTTGCCCTTCCTCCTCTTGTCATGCTGCTCTTGCCATTCTGCCCAGACTGAAGCAAAAATTCAAATTTCCTTCATACTGTGCAGCGCATGTCATTAAATAGGCATTAAGGCAAGTTTGCAGTGCCGATGTGATAATGCAGTGCTACAATGTTCCATTGATCGCCATGTGTGACGCCTCAATCAGAAGTGCACATTCCGCTGCACAATATAAACAAGTCTGGACACAGCCAAAGACTAAAGCCACATCTGCATTTACAAAGCCACCCTGTAGAATGTCTTCTGTGCCTCCTCTTGTGGCAGCCAAAAGTACATTGCAATGATTGTGCTACCCCATTTCTGGTCATGATTCCCAATAGATGTGCCATTTTGCTGCCTTCAATGGAGGCAGTTCAGAGTGGTGCTCAGGAGAACACCTCCATGCTCCTATGTGACTTGTTTGGGACCTTTCAGAACCTGTAGCCATTTCCATACTTCCACGGGTTGGAATGGCTCCTACAGGTGACTTTCCCAGCTGGAGTGGTCCCACCGTCCCAGAAAAAAAGATGTCAACACCCAGATGGCCTGTTCCAGGACAGGTCCAGTGCTGTTCCAATAATTTCCAAAGCCCTCGTGAGCTCTGAAGCCTGATGTGAGGGCTCTAACATTCAGGAACTAAAGTTTCTGGACTCAGAGGCCTAGGAAGATGAAATTTGGGAGTGCAATTTGGTGCCCTGTTGAAATGTGTCCCCCTGTTAAAACCAGAGGTCAGTTCACACTTGGCCATATAGTACACGATAGGGTAACATCTGGTAAGGAGCACCTGCAATTGTAGCAGGTGTTTCCAACCCAGAAATGTTACCCTGTTGTCTACTAGCAGTAGTGCACAAAACCTTTATCAAAAGCTTTCCTGTGACATCCAGTGCTGCTACCATTCACACTATTTCTGATGCAAGGAGTCACTTGAGGTACCATGCAAGTGCACTGGCCCCTCAGATAACCCCAAAACTGACTGTGTGTGCACAAAGCATCACCGTCGCTGTGGTGCTGAAAACAAGATGGTGGTGACACAGGTAAGTCTCTGGGCATGTGGGGGGCTTAGTGTGATGTGTACTAGCATTCCCAAGTGAGAATGCTAGTACACGTTAGTCAGTCATGTATTTTTCCTGTCCAGAAGATGGAAAGCCAAGTGCAGAAATGTCCCAGGAAAGAACTGGGAGGTATATGCTGTTCCACGATCTTCCTTGGCCTGGACTAGCCACCCTTGGAATGCCAGGAGAGGTGGAAAAAACAGGTCTACCAGTGTTCCAGTGTAGGTGGCCATGCAGATATAGCATGGCAGCAGTGGCCTAGGCCTCACTAGACGCATCAGAATGCAGAAAACAGAGGCTCAGAGGAGGGGTAGGCCTCACTCTATACCAGACTACTGGTAAGTGAGGAAAAGGCCTTTGTTTGATGGAGGATTTATTTTATATGTCAGAATAATGGTAATTCTACATATCCAGAGGCCAAAAACTAGATGTTTTCTTTTCTTCTAGAGATTGCTTTTGGAATGGTCTATATATAACTGGGAGATACGTGGTGGTAGTGGGAATGATCAGGACCTGGCAGGAACTTTATATGAGTTAAATGGGATTTATTCCCTCATAAATCCTCTTAGGCTTGCAATGTTTTCATATGATTTCTATCAAATCGCATATTCCCAATGCAGCAGTGATCAGCAGTTCCAAAAGAAATAATGTTTTATAAGTTAAAAATGTTGGTGGATTCTCTTGAGCAAGTTTTGCTTCTCAGAGAAATAATGTGGATGCAACATTGCCTCAGAAATAAATAAGTACTGAAGGCAATGAACCCAAAGTACTCATATCCAAAATTTGGCACTATATAAATGAGTTGAACAGCAATCTTCTTTGAACCAGAACAAATAAGCCAGAATATTAGAAAAAGTATTCATGTATCTATGTACATGTGTGTGTGTGTGTGTGTGTGTGTGTATGGTACAGACACCTGTTTAGCTTTGTTCTCATGTACATGCAGAATATTTAGGACTACTGGTTTAGTTTAACTGGTAGCAGACTGGAACCGATCCCAACTGAATGATCTTAATTCAAAACTTCCTTATTGAAATATAAAAAGCATATAAGAAATACCTTTATTATAAAAGTGGGAAGAATAAAACAAAGCAGCAAGAGAAACACTTCCAACGTTGGGTGAATTAGTCAAATGGTAACTTGTATGAAAGAAACACTTTGTAACATGCAACTAATGGCAAGAGACCATTGTAATGTTTAGCAAGAGAAAGAATAATTGCAACTATATCAGGGACACAATGTTTTCTTGTGAGCTGGAGACTGAAATTTATCTGTGGCTCTGGCCAGGAATAAAGCAATTTTTTTGCTCCCTCTCGGGCTTAAAGCCAAGCAGCAGAACACTGGATTAAGTGAAGAAGGAAGTGGAAAGAGAGAGCTTTGGCAAGACATGTTGCATGGGGATTTTCTTGGCCGATCAGAATTTGGTTCTTAAGCGTGGGCAGGCAAAATTCCTGGGGAAGATAAGTTCTGAATGCCTTTTGCATATGGAGAGAGGTGGTATCATAGGTTGGAGCTCCTCAGTTCAATGAATCCTTCCTCTGTGATTCCCCTGATCAAATCCCATGAATTGCTGGTCTCCACACAATGTCAACTGTGCCCTTAAAATGAAATGGGGTGACCAGGCCAAACCACAATCTCCTCTTTTTCACTAAAATGCAATTTTAAAAGTATAAAAGCAGGAGAGGAGAGGACATGGAAAATTAGGAAGGGAAGTAACTTTAACAACAGGAGAAAAAGATCTTTCCTAGGGTCTTCTCTTACACAGGGAAGATCTTCTTGGGATTAAACAAAAGCACCAAAACTCCATTGTTCAAACATATACACAAAAGCTAGCAGGACGGTTGCAATGCTCAGAATGACAAGCTTAAAGGGAAGGCAGAAATGACAGGACTCTGGCTAACTTCGTGCTTCTTGGTACTGATGAAAGCAGAGTATAGGGTCCTGGAAAGCAGTATGTTAATTGAGTTGCTTGCCCTTGAAGAAGAAGAAGAAGAAGAAGAAGAGTTGGCTTTTCTTCCCCTTAAGGGGACCTGAAGCAGCTAACAAAATTTCTGTTCTTCTCCTCACAACAGACACCCTGTGAGGTAGGTGGGGCTGTGAGAGCTCAAAAGAGAGCTGTGACTCGCCCAAGGTCATCCAGCCGGCTTCACGGAAAAGTACAGAATTGAACTAGGAGACTATTAGATAAGAGACTGATCAGGACCTGATCTAACCACAAGAACAAATTGGCTCACTGGTTTGAGAACTCAGTTTCAGAAAGCATCAAATAAGTCCACTTATGCTCCTGATCTGTGGCTAGCTCTTGCTTCTAGGGGCAACAGTGTACAAAGACATCACACAGCAAGTCTGCAAGAAGGAGGAGTGAATTTGAGCCTTGTCTCTGGAGCAATTTCAGCAAAGTGTTAAGCCCTCTGCTCTCTGAACAACCTCCCACTCTGGGCAAGCAAATTTCAGCTCCCTACAAGGTTGGACCAAAGTCCAGTTCTTGTTGAAGGCATGACCCCCAGAGTAAAACCAGAGATGTAGCAGGAGACGTTGAGATGATGAAAGACCTGAGCCTCAGCTTTTGCAGTGATCGAGGTGGACCCTGAAGAGGCAGGGTTGAAGATTCAGGGTCAGTGGACCACAAAAAGGAGGAAGCAGGGGTGTGTTATGATGATTAGTGTTCCATCTGTAGTGCCTGGGATGGGATTCTTACCTGAGTGTAAGCCTCATTGGTGCAAAGGGTCTATGGCAATGTCTGGTCCAGATCCCAGTGTTCTGGAAGAAGTGTACAGTATCATCTCTCTCTCTCTCATCCATCCATCCATCCATCCATCCATCCATCCATCCATCCATCCATCCATCCATCCATCCATCCATCCATCCATCCATCCATCCATCCATCCATCCATCCATCCATCCATCCTCCTCTTCCTCTACTTACCTACCGCCTCTCTGTCTCTCGTTCACTCATCTCAGGCAAGATGGTTCATAGCTTTCTGGTGGCAGCTGGAAGAAGGAGGGGCCACCACTGGGAACAAGGTGGCAGAATAACCGAGCCTGCTGTCTCTTCTCTACTCCCTTCAGGCAAGATGGTTCATAGCTTTCTGGTGGCAGCTGGAGGAAGCAGGGAGCCACCCCTGTAAGCAAGATGGCATAGCTCCCGGCCTCCTGACACTACTGTTCCCTCAAGCAAGATGGTTCAAAGCCTTCTGGTGACAGCTGGAGAAGGGAGGAACCCCAGCTGGGAGCAAGAACAGTGTAGGGGTTGCATTGAAAGAGGTTGGAAGGATCTTTTGGAGAAAAACCCTCTCAGGGCGCCAAGGCCGGAGTCTCTGACTTTTCTCACTATCAAGCCTGATCTTCTCCATAGTTATTGATAATTTCTACTCAGATCGACTAAAATCCATAGATTCTAAATCCTTTGTGGCAGCTTTGGGTTGGCAAAAAGCCAGGGAAGCAATTAGGGAACACATTTGGGACTTGGGAGTTCCAGAGTGATAATGCCTGGCTTCAAAGGAAATTCCTCCCCCCTCCCCAAGTACCATCTCCTGTTCTCCAATATTTAAGCTTTCTGAATGAAGAGCTTTTACTCTGGCCTGTCTTAATGCCTTGACAGTATTGGATGAGAGGCAGGAGAGAATTCCCCTCACTCAAAGGTCTCACCCATACCAGGATAACTCTGTAGAGGGAAAAAGTCACGTCTTATTTTACTGCTTAATGTACAAAAATGCTCACACCAGATACATTTTACCCATCAGATTCCTTTTATACCTCCCCTTTCCTGGCAAGCTTAAATCCCTTGCACTGCGAGGACATGGGTGAATTTTGTGTAAGTGCTATTAAAACTAGGAACCAACTCATACTATGGGAAATATGTTAGGATCCTGATTTAGTATTTACCTGACAATATTTGTGTTCTGCTCAAGTACTGTACCAGGTTTATATGTATCAAATTATCTGGGCAAGAACAACAATGGAAAACACCGTTTTAGCATTACAGCCACATTCACAGCAGTTTTAATCCAACTTCAGTCCACTTTAAGAATGGAAGCACACGTCAGCAAAGCGACACAGTTTTCTTTCAGCATTATGTGAGGGCCCTTCCGCATTTAACTTCCATGGGACAGGATTTTGTCTGAATATCCTGGTGGACTGTCTCAGATACATGTGGTATTCCCAATACAGTGCAAGAATAATCTTGGTAATTAGATCCTGGACCTGTGTGCACTTTCCTCAGTGAATGGCATTTCCCAATCAGACCACCAGCATTTGAAGTGTGGATGGTCTGGCCTAGACATTGCCATATTGATTGTAGGGATGTGTACGAATGTTTGTAACATTTGAAATTTGTATGAATTTGGCCGAATGCAGACATCCGAATTCAAATTGAATGTTGGCACATTTGAAGATTGACGTTCAAATCCAAATTGAATGTTTGGATACATTTGTATGAAGGTTCATTACAGACTCGTATGGGATTTCTGTGGGATTCATACGGAATTCATATGGGATTCGTATCAAACATCTGTATAGAATTTGTATGGAACGTCCGTATCGAATTCAAATCCTACCACATTCAAATGAATATGGATTTTCTTTTATTCAATTCAATAACAATCGAATTTTTTAAAAAACCATGCACATCCCTTGTCAATAGGCACACAGTGGAGCTGCAGTTGTGTCGTCCTGCTCACTTGTAACTTTTGTACCCAGAAGAGGATGCAAATACTGCCCACTGGTGCTGCTGTCAAACTGTGGACATTAGGATAGCAGGAAGGAACTCCCAAATCCTCTAAAAAAGTGATGGCAGCACAACATGTGAACAGATCTCCCCAGGGATTTCTGCAATCGCTCTGGAATGATAAGTGCAAATGCCCCCCTCCCCCAAATCTGGTAGTGGCCAGAGCTACAGTGCACAAATGGTAAACTAAGGCCCTTTCTGCACTTGGCCTTATTCTGGAATATATCCTAGAATAAGGACCTGCTGTCTACTTGCTAGTAGCCCTAAATGAGGCCTGCCATAGGCTGCATTAGCATGTGGACAACAGACCTCTATCCTGAGATATGTTCCAGAATAAAGCCATGTGCAGAAAGGGCCTAGGCCTCAAGCCTTCATGAATCAGCACAAACCGTGTATACCCTCTTCATAAATCTATGGTGAGGCCACATTTGGAATATTGTGTACAATTCTGGTCACCACACCTCAAAAAGGATATTGTGGAACTAGAGAAGGTGCAGAGAAGGGCAACCAGAATGATTAAGGGGCTGGAACACCTCCCTTACGAAACCAGGCTGCAACATTTAGGTCTCTTCAGTCTGGAGAGATGGCGTTTAAGAGGGGACCTGATTGAAGTATATAAAATTATGCATGGTATAGAAAAGGTGGATAGAGAAAATTTCTTTTCTCTATCACACAGTACTAGAACCAGGGGGCATCTATGAAGCTGATGGGTAGGAGAGTCAGATCTGACAAAGGGAAGTATTTCTTCACCCAGAGGGTCATCAGTTTATGGAATTTGCTGCTGGAAGAGGTGGTGACAGATTATCAATGGCTACGAGAGTGAATGCCTAGGCGCATTTTTCAGGCTAGGTGTGTTGGGGGGGACTGGGGCGCTTCTAAGGCCATTTGCTGGGATTCTAGAGCAGGAATAGGTTTGTCATTGTCTCTGCTTGAGATGCCCATGAGCATTTCCTGGGCCACTGTTGTGCGACAGGATGCTGGACTAGATGGGCTGTGGCCTGATCCAGCAAGGCTTCTCTTATGTTCTTATGTTCTTATGTACCCAAAATAGGCCTTGAACCTTCACAGAAGGTATGTGAATGAGAACCAGTTTTCACAGTTAAATTGTTCTGGCACTATTAATCTGGTAGGATTTGGACTACACATAGCAATGCTGTGGATTTTGGGAGATGTAGCATAAATATCCAGAAGGCTGCAGGCTGCTGAAGATATCACTAAGGGTCCAGATACACCTGTGTTGCAGACCCCCTTTGTGTTTACAACACAGGTGTAGCAAAGTGACCTGGGCCCCAAATATCTAAAGGAACACCTTCTCCCATACCGACCTGCCCATGCCTTAAGACCTGGTGGGGAGGCCCTCCTGGTTGTCCCACCGCCCTCAGTAGTGAGATGGGTGGGCACCTGGGAAAGGGCCCTTTTGGTAATGGCCCCCAGGGTGTGGAATAGTCTTCCCCTCAGAGGTGCGTCACACCCCTTCTCTGTATATATTCAGGAAGGCAATGAAGACATGCCTCTTTGCCATGGCCTTTGGCTGATGTGATGATATCGCCCCCCCCCCCCCACTGCAGACACTATTATTTTAATATGTAGGATATTGTTTTAAATACACTTAATTTTTAAAAACTGTTTTTATGCATTTTATTGCTCTAATATGTACTGGTTTGTAATTTTGTTTGTTTTAAAGGTTGTTACTTGCCCTGAGACCTTCAGGAATAGGGCGGAATAGAAATATAAACAAACAATCTTACTTTCACAGTATTTAAATCAGAAAATTCCTACTTGGGTGTTCTTGCACTTCACCTCCCGTCTCTGAAGGTGATGGAATTAGGGAAGTACATGAATTTATTTTTGCATTCAGTTCGTATTGAATCGAATGGAAGAAAATTTATATTTGTTCCAATAGATCTCCTTCGAGTGTTGTGGGATTTGAATGTGATACGAATGTTCAATCTCATACGAATCCCATATGTTGGAGCTTTAAATTATTAAAGTAGTCTTGGGCTACTTGCCTGCTTGTAAAGACTTGTAAAGTCATGCCCAGGAATGTCCTAGCCTTTCTAATCCAGCACACCTGTTTCAATTAGCCAAGTTGGCCGTGATAGCACCTGGGGAAAGGTCCACTTTGGATTGGTCAGTTCTTTCCCCCGTTCATGACGTCTCTGTCTGACCTGTATAATTGTCCCAGTGTTTGGCTAAGTCTCTCCCTTTGATGCCAAATACCTTACCTTATACTTACCTTGCTGTTCTCTCTGCCTGTCCTGTACTAATTTGCTACTGAAAGAATAAACCTCCTATCTCTTGGAAGACAACTCCAGCCTGATTCTAGTCTGTGACTTCACCAAATGCGAAGCCTGCGTGTCTACATGGATGTGTAGTTAATACGGATTTTGACAGAAGCTTCATACAAATGTATTAAAACATTTGATTTGAGTTCAAATGTCAATCTTCAAATGTGCCAGCATCCTCTTTGAATATGAATGTCTGAATTTGGCCAAATTTGTGCAAATTTCAAATGTTACAAAAATTCTTGCACATCCCTAGATGGAAATGCTTTAGGCATCTGTGCTTGTGCATGGCTAAAGCATTTGTAACTTAGCCGACGATTAACTAAACACCAGCTAGAAGCAAACTGCTACTGTTATGGCAATAATCCCAGAGCTCCCGTGATGGTGCCAGCACGCTTGTATGCTTGCATGGGGCCATTGCCGGGGCAACCAGATGATGGCACCGGTCACATACTTCCTCTGCACCTCTTTCTCTAGGAAGAATTGCAGAAGCAGCATTCAGGACTATATTAGTCCTGCCACTAGTGTAGGCGTGGAGGAGTTTTAACGTGGGGAATGCTCTGGGATCCACAGAGATCTTTCTAGTCAAGAAATGGCTCTGTGCAATGCAGATACACCATGTGGGAGTGTCCCCAGGGTGCACCTGTAAGGTAGATGCAAAAGGGCTGTTTGGCTTAGAATAATCCGGAAAGAAAATGGCTAGTCATTTTGTAGCTGGGCCCTAATATTTCTAATGAATGTGCATCAGAGGAGATATGATGATTGTGAAACACATCTGGAAAATATAAAACATGTTGCTTTCATGTTCTGGAATGCTTAATTTGCTCCCCCATTTTCACATTTCTAGAAATAGTTCTTACCTTCTTTTGCTCACCTGATACCGCACCCTTCCAGCACAAGGTATGAGAAAAGGACAGGTGTCTTGGTAGGATGGGTTACTTTTAGCTGGAGGATTTCAGATTTCCTAAGAACATTTTCTCTTCCACTTTTTGTCTGGTATCCAAAGAAATTCTTCGGCAGGTTTTAACTTGACTGCTCTTGGATGAATCCAATCCCCCAAAGACAGAGGTTTGGCTCCCTGATAATCTGTGTCATCTCTTTAATTGCTTGTAAGATATTTTCCTCTGCACACACTAGGAAAGAAAAAACACACTGATGTTCCCAAAATGTAAGAAATGTAGTTTCTGAGTGAGAGTGATGCTGCCAGAAGTTTGTTGTTTGGCTGTGTTCCCAGGGAATGTAATTTAATAGGTGAGAAGTAACATTTCTGTGAGAGATAATAGTGTGATAGTCTAAATTTAAATGAAATTGAACAGGAGTGTCTGTGCGGGGGTTTGGGGGGGCTGGAGGTTGGGAAGGAAGAGTTGGTTCATTTGTGATAAGGCTGCTTTTTCAACTCTTCTCCTTAATAGTTTCCACCACCACCACCCCAAAAAAAGATTACCCTCATGTGCATTATATTTTTGGAAAGCCATATTTTATTTCAAGCTGCTGGACCTCATGCAACAGTAGCAGCCAGAAAGTCTTGTGCTTATGATTTATAGTAGGACTTTTAAAAGATGAAGATGAGGAGGACAAGGAAGTGATGAATGTGAAGTCCTAGTACCTTTAGTCTACTAGTGGGGATGGAGAAAGAGGTCCTTTCTGTGCTGATCTTTTGATCTGGAGTGAGGAACCCTGGTCCAGATTCTGGGGTCCTCACCCACACAGTGTGGATCAAGGAGGCCCCACCTGCTGTCTGCACAAGACAGAATCAGATCTGAGCCGTTTTCACACTTCCCTTCTGCTGGACAGGAAAGAAACGTGATCACCCAATGTTAACTAGTGCTTGCACTTGCGAGTACTAGTCACTAACAGACTAAACCCTGTGTGATTGGTCACTCACCTGTGACCAATCCAGGGGCCAGTCCTCTTGTTGGTGCCAGCATTTTGGTTGTGGCACCCTCTGGAACTGCATGTGTCAGTGCCGTCGCCATGATGATGCTGATACTCAGTGCACACACAGTTGCGTCTATGGTTGTCCAAAGTTCCAGCACGCTTGTGTGGCACCTCAGATGACCCCATAGCACCAGAAGAGGTGTGAGTGGCTGATGCCTGGACACTTCTGGTGAGCTTTTGGTCAATATTGGTTAAGGCGTGGAGCACAATTTTATGCTCCACACCTGATCAAAAATTAGTGAACTTCTGGGAAGGTAGGGTAGGCTTGGAGGCTGTATCAGTTTCCTCCAAGTGCAGACACCCGTCCCAAAAAGTTCACTAGTCATCCACTATTGGCCGTAGTGTGAATAGGCCTCTGGATGAAGAGGCCTTTAATCCAGACCTATTGTAGACCTGTTTAATCAGGTCAACTATCAGACTAAGGGTGCTTCTGCACTTACCTAAATAAATTTGCATCTACCTCATCCAGATTTAGTAAACCCGGTTTTGAATACATCCAGATTTACTAAATCTGGATGCAGGGTAGATCCGGATTTACAGCGGCAGATCCGTATCTGATATGGATCTAATCCCCCCTCGTCCTTCCGCACACGCGGCGGAAGGACGACTTAGATATGGATTTGAGGTGGGTGCTGTGCAGACGCACAGTGCCCGCCTCACATCTGTGCTTCAGGGGCCCTCCCCCGGCCCACCATGATTGGCGCCAGGGGACTCTGCGCAGAAAGCCTCCTGATGGCTGGGGCTGCCAGAAGCAGCCCTGGCCAGTCAGAAGGCGCGCAGCAATCAGGCGCGCAGCCTCCTGTGATTCCCTGGCCAGAATTGGGGCAACGCTGAAGAGGTAAGGAGGGGGAGGCTAGGGAGGGGTTTGGGGAAGCTCCCCATGGCTCCAGAAGCAGCAATCTGCCGCTTCTGGGGTGAGGGCATGTGTGGAAGCACCCTAAGGACCTTGCTTTGGATCATGTGAGGCATGCCATCTGAACACCTCCATGATCCAGAACTACTGGGGACTGCTTTTCAGTGGTGTGTCATAGTGTGCTGCTGAAAACTGCTTCCCCAGACTCCGAGGTTAGGAAGTGTTGTTCCTAGTCTTTGGAAGTACGTATGTGTGTTGGAGTTGGTGGCTGTGAAGCTTGCACAAGCTTCACACCTGCGGGAAGGTATAGTTTGCCTCCCACAATATCCAGATCAGTGGAACTGGTTATTCTGGATCCAGTGATCTAGATCTAATGCAGGTAAGTGCAAAAAAAGCCAGAGTAATTTAATTTTTTTACTGCCTTATAAATGTATTCACCTAAAAATCACACTTGCTGAATCAATATGCACACTGAAAACTTGGAAGACTACAGAATTCCCATTTATCTGAATTTTGTATGTTGTAGTAAAACTTGCATACAAAAATTGCATTCTGTTTAGAAGAATTATTTAAAATGTAACCAAATTATGTATAAACATACCGTATAGATTGATGTATGTATTTATTTTTAAAAGAAAAAATTGGATGATTTTTAGCGAATAAAAAGGCACCGATTGGTGAGGAAATAGGATGAACCAAGAACCTGATTTTGGGAAAACAAGAAGGCAAAAGCAGAAGGGCACCCAAGAGAGGGCCTTCTCAGTAATGGCCCCCAGGCTATGGAATAGTCTCCTCCTCGAGGTGCATCATGGCCCTTCTCTGTTTATATTCAGGCAGGCAGTGAAGACGGACGGACCTCTTTGCCCTGGCCTTTGGCTGAGGTGATTATACTTTCCCCTCACTACAGATACCATTATTTTAATATGGAGTATATAGTTAGAAATGCTGGATTTTAAAAGTGCTTTCATGTATATTATTGCTTTTAATACATAGTCGTTTGCAATTTGTTGTTTTAAAAGTTGTTACCCACCCTGGGACCTTTGGGTATAGGGCAGGATAGAAATACAAATAATAATAAAAAAATATCTAACATCTTCTGCAGATGATCATTCCAGGCTACTGTTCGTGTTGGGTCCAACTTGTCCACACTCTTGCCAGACACTTTCTGACTTAACTATCCCTTTCAGTGGCAATAACTAGCTGTAAGCCAACTATTAACACACCATGATTTCCAGCAGTGGTTTCTGATATAAAACCTTCTGTCTGGAATATGCAAAATGGACAGTGATCCAAGAAAACCACATAGTATAGTTTATAGCTTGTGGACTTATACATGAGCACCTGTACACTGAGTAATATGAGCTGTCTGGCTCAGTTATTTTAAAGTTCATTTTAAAGTAGTTTTTTGTCATTTGTATGTAGTTATATATTATGTTTCCTGAGACTTAGGCCCCTTCCAGATTAGTGGATTAAATCCACAGTATTAAAAGAATTTGCAGCTTACCTGCCTTGAAGCAGAAGTCCAGCACCCAGACTGCTGCAGCCCCCTGTGGCTTCCTGCTTGGGGCAAGACGTGGTCACATGGGGCAAGGTACGCATCAGGTGGGATGGTGCAGCCAATGTGATGTGAGCTGCAATTTCAGCTCTCACTGGCTCTTCTTGCTATCCTGTCCGGACTAGCGAGAAGCTTCGAATTTATTTAATGCTGCGCAGCGAGTGCTGCTATATCAGCATTAAGTAAATTTGCAGTAGCGTCACTATAAAGCGACACCACTGCAAAGTATCGGCCATCAGGTGTGACGGCTCAGTCTTGGCTGTGCATTCTGACGTGCAGCGCCCAGAAGTCTGATCATAGCCTTATTGCATACTTTGCTGATTGTGTTTTGGGTCTCGGTGTGAGACCTTTGGTTATGTTTGCCAGAGATTATTACCAGGGCACCTCCAAGAGTACCAATGGCTACTAGGAGTGTGCACCAATGCAATTTTTGACATTTGATTTGATTCGAATAGAATATTTGAATGTTCGAATTTGTACGAATAGAGAAAAAATGAATGTATTCAAATTTGAACCAATTCAAATACATTTGTATCTATTTGTACCAATATTCAATTCGTATTTGATGATACAAATGTCGAAAACATTTGTATTTATCTGCATACATCCATATGCATTCGTACGCATCACGTTTTTATCCCGTATGCATCCCCTTTTCATCCTATACATATCCATACAAATATAGACGGATAAGAATAAGATGCGTATGGATAAATTTGTAAAATAAGAACATAGAAGAATCCTTGCTGGATCAGGCCACAGCCCATCTAGTCCAGCATCCCGTCACACACAGTGGCCCACCAAATGCTCATGGGCATCTCAAGCAGAGACAAGGACAAACCTTTTCCTGCTCTCGAATCCCAGCAAATGGCCTTAGAAGTGTCCTGCTTTACCCTCCAGGCTGAATGATGTACATTCAGGCATTCATTCTAGCAGCCATTGATACATCTGTCATCCATAAACCTGTCTAACCCTACCTTAAAGCCATCTAGACTGGTAGCTGTCACCACCTCTTCCAGCAGCAAATTCCATAAACCGATGACACATACATACAGATGCATGCATGTCCATACATTCCGCCCGATACAGACACTATTATTTTAAACGTATTGTATATTGTTTTATATTTGTTGAATCCTTTTTAAAAGTCTTTTAATGTATACTTTGTTTTAATCTGTTTTAAGGTTGTTACCCGCCCAAGAGACCTTCGGGTATGGGGCGGGATAGAAATGTAAATAATAAATAAATGATAAATATCCATACCATACGGACGTCCAAATAATTTGTATGAATGATTCAAGACATTCAAATTGATTTGAATGTTAAAAAATGAATGTATAGACATTTGATTCGAATTTGAATGTTCAAATTCAAATGAATTCGATCGAATCTTGAATGTTTTGAGTATTCTTCCACACGCCTAATGTCTACTAGAATGGATACCCAGGTACATACACCTGGGTGGGAAGACAAGCAGGTTGCCTCTAAAGGCCACGGCTGGGATTCAGGTGAAGTTTACCCTTGTCTTCTGCTTGAGATACCCATGAGCAATTGCTGGCCATTATGTGGGACAGGATGCTGGACTAGATGTTCTTATGTTATTTTCTTAAGAGAGGATTTCCTACTTTGGTGGCAGGCTTGATCTGGGTGGTGACGTGTGCTTGTTGCACTACGGGGCATTATGGGTTGGCCATTTTGTCAGCCATCCGGATGCAGCCCATATCACATTATTGCATATTTCTGGAATCACATTAACAGAGGTAAGTTGCACTGTACTGGCCATGTCAGAGAAAAACTATACTGAACAAATTCACATTACACAAGGTAAGTCATATTTTACTGAAAGCGTAAGAGCAAAATGTTGCTGTGTCATATGAGGGGCAACTATATATTTTCTACTTTGAAAATGCTGAATTTTCCTGAGGGCACTGTTAACTCTCTATTCTAAGTGTTAAAAAAATATATCTGTAATGCTTTTATGTGCAGTTTTTTAAAAAAGCATGATGAATTGATAATTCCACTGAATCTTTTCTGTTTTTCCCACTGTTATTTCTGTTCTTTGTATCTCCTTCCAATTTTGTACTTGTGGAATTGATTGTTTTGTGGATCATATTGCTCTAATTAAAGTATTATAAAAGAAAAATTGTTTTGAAAGGATTCCTCTGTGTTAATGTTATCCTGTAAGAATGACACATCAGCAGATCTATCCTTTCTAAAGACTTCCTTAATTTCTTCCTGCATGTTGACATAACCGTTCTCTGCACATTGTTTTAGCTGAGACTTTAAAGCATTTTATTGATTCTCTAAAGTGATGTATTGACATGCTAGAAACGCTTAAGAAGCGTTAATCATCAGCCAGGAAATAGATGTTTCATATGCTGCTGTCAAAAGTAGAAAGGTTACGGACCCTAAAACTATGCTAAATCTTGTTACAGTTCTTTGTTGCTTGATAGTGAGACACCCAGTATAACAGTGAAGGGCATGTCATATCTTTATAAGCCCACATCAGTGTTGTATGGTGCAGAAGGGGAGGCGCCTTCAGAAACCATTCCAAAGGTAAGTGCAGAAGGGCCCTATGACTGTAAACTAGATAATATGGAAAGAGTACATCTGGAAAGGGTTCTGGTTTGCTTTTTGTCCTGTCCTTGGCAAGCTTCAGTATTTTCACTTACAATCAGGGAAAGACACCTGTAGCTAGAGATCTGCATGAATATTCAAAATATTAGCTATTCGGACAAATTTGGACATTCATATTAGGGGTGTGCATGGACCCATTTTTCCACATTCTATTTGAGTTGAATAGGATGTGGAAAAATTTGGCTCTGGCCGAATACACCGCCCACGGACGTGGGGGTATTTGGATCTGGGTATCTGTAGACTATCCATGCCCGGAACGAATCCCCTGCCACCCATCCTTTCCACACTCCTCCCCCACCCTTCCTTATCCTCCCCCCTCCCCCACCCTTCCTTTCCCACCCCCTACCCCCCGGGAGGCCTGTATTTAGCCCTCGGAACCCTTTCACTTTTCCAGTGGGCCCTGGAAAAGGCCCATGCTGCCACCGGAACTTACCCCCCAGGTAAGTAGGCCCCGAGGAGGCGGGTGGGACAGCTCTGGTGGTGCTGTGGGCCTCACCAGGGTCCTGTGGAACCACAAGCAGGCTTCCTGGGAGGTAAATACAAGCCACCCTTTCCACTCCTTAACCCTCCTTTTACAATTCTGGGCAACCTCTCTGCGCCTTTCTCGGAGACTTGTTTCTCCTTGCACATATTACATGCTTCCCTTCTGTTTTTCTGATTAGTGCAAAGCTTTGTGTTCAGCCACACTATAATCTGCTATTGCCTTTGGTTTCGTCTCCTCCTTGGAATTGTTGTTGGGGAAATCAATCAATCAGCTTTTGCAAGTTAAAATGCAAAGCAAAACAAGTAAGAGAAACATCCCTAAGCAAGGAGGCGTAGGGCTGGAACATTATGGAAAACATGGCTTAGAAAATAACAAGTAGAGGTCAGCACCAGCTATGAAGATACAAGATTAATAAAACAAACCATCCCCTTTTTAATGTCTCCACATGGGGTATTAACTTAAGGTGAGACTCAAGGAAGGAAAAAGCAAAGTTATGCCTTTTGGATCGTTTTCAGTTTCCTGCATGTGCTGGAAGCATTAAGGCGACAAATACTTAAAAAGAAGAGCCTTTTTTGGATGCAGAACTGAGCGGTGAGCTAGTTAGCATAGGTAAACAATGAAATACATGCTCTTGGCCATGTAGGGAGAGTTACTGGTAGACAGAATGTTTGCGGACACACACCCTTTTCTCTATTTCCACCTATCAGATAGGTTATTTGGGCATGGCATAAGGTCAGGAAGCTGAGAGGGCCTTTTCTGTGGTGGCCCCTAGACTCTGGAACAGCTTCTGGAATGCTGTGGTTGGTGCCTGGTGAAAATATATCTTTTCACCCAGGCTTTTGCTGCTTAAATAACTTCCTCAGAATGCTGTCCTGTTAGGGAGGGAAGGAGAAGATGGGAAGTGGGGTTGGAGTGGGAGGGATGGAGATATATTTTTCATTATGTTTTACTATTTGATATGTTTATTCTTATTGTAACCTGTTCTGGGACCATTTGGTGGAGGGCAGGATATAAATTTCCTAAATAAATAAATTCTAACAGGAATTATTAGCAAATGTGGAGTCATTAAACCACTTGCCTTGAACCGCAATTCCAGTTCAATGTTGCTATCGCAGAAACAAGTGGCACAGTGCTTAAGGCTACATCCAGACGGGACAAAAACAGCACCATTATGGGACTAACTCAGAGATTGTAGACAGTCCCATTATGGTCCTGCTTTTTTTGCCCATAAAAAGAGCTAGAAAGTATCGCGGGGAAACCAGCATCGGTAGCGGGTTTTCTAGCAATAGTGCAATGGACTACTTTTTATGGTTGGAGCAGCAATCAAAGCTCCATTCAGGGTGCACGTATGGAGGCTGAAACAACTGATCGCCCATGCATGGAGGTGGTCATGTGCACATCTGGCACTTTCATGGCAGCCAAATTACCCAGACTACATATAACCAAAATATGTAGTGACAGCACCGAGGCCAGAATTGTCAGGACAGAAGGGAATTGCCATCTGTTGGTATATCGGCCTGCCATCTGGAGGCAACCAAAGAGCACTAGAACGAACTCAGAGGCCACTTGTGAGACAGTTTGGTCTGGTGGTTAAGGAGCTGGAATCTTAGGCATTTCCGCACTGAATCGCATTCGAAACGGAACGCGTTCAGGCGGAAAGCTTAAGCCAGCTTCGGGCGCTTTCCCCGTTCACACACAGACGCGCCAGAACGCGTGTAAACGCGTTCCGGAGCGTCTGGGTGCGAATGCTCAAAGCGCCCGAAGCTGGCTTAGCCGGCAAACGCCGGCAAGGGGCGCGATGACAGCCGCGGAGGCAGATCGACAATCAGCTGTTTGACAAACAGCTGATTGTCAAAGCCGCGCGGCGTCGGAGGCGCGCCGGCAGCCGTTCGGGAGACAGAAGAAGCGCGAACGCTTCTTCTCCCGAACGGCTGCGGGCGGCTCGTCCGCGTTGGAACGCGTGTAGAGCACTTCGAAGTGCTCTACATTTCGAACGCGGAAAAGACAGCTGCGGACACGTCGGAACGCAAGCCGCGTGCGGCCAATGCGGATGACGTGTCCTCAGCTGTCTTTTCCGCGTTCCGTTCAGCCCCGTGCGAAAACGTCTCTTATCTGGGAATACCAGGTTTGATTCCACCACCACCCCATGAAGCCAGCTGAGTGACCTTGGGCTACTCACAGCTGTCTTCTGAGCTCTCACAGTCCCAACTACCTTACAGGGTGTTCTGTTGTGGGGAGAATAGAAAGCTTTGTCAGCTACTTTGAGTCCCCTCAAATGGGTGAGAAAAGCGGGGTAGAAAAGCCATTCCTTCCTTCCTTCCTTCCTTCCTTCCTTCCTTCCTTCCTTCCTTCCTTCCTTCCTTCTTTTTCTTTCATTTCTATCCCATCCCATACCCAAAGGTGTCTGGGCGGGTAACAACAGATTAAAAACAGCATACAGAATATACATTAAAAGCACTTTAAAAATTTTCTTGTAGGTATGTGAACAAATATTTGTAACATTAGTTATTTGTATGAATTGGTACAAATTTGGACATTCATAAATGAATCAAAAGTTATGACATTTGTACATAAACATTCGTATGAATACAAACATTTCAGACATTCATACAAATGTGTCAGATATAGTTTGGACATTTGTTAAACCGGAGAGGTGGGAAAGGGGTTGTGCCATACATCTGCAACGGATCTAGATTGCATTTGACATGGATCGAGAGCAGATTAAAAGTGGATTCAGGTCAGATGTGACACTTTCAGAGCAGAGATTTGTTACGGGATAAGTAGCAGTTTTGTATTTGTTCGTATCGGATACGTATTCATTTGTAGCCAATAAGTATTGGATATTCATATGAATATGTATGAATACATCTGTATCAAACTGAATCCTACCACATTCGAAGGGGATCTATTCGGAAAAACAAACAAACACATTTTCTAACATTTGATTTGTTCTGAATCAAATGTCAAAAAACCCATTCGTGCACATCCCTAACGCCTTTCTTTGGTCCCCCCCTGTGCCATGGAAGGTCACTGGGGTCATCCCAATTATGGGTAAATTAGCCTCATTGGTTTGTGAGTGCCTTGGGAAAGGATAAGGGGTTAAGTTTGACAGGAAGCAGAAAATCCAGAATGGAACTCCTAAGGAGAGTTGATGGACTGCGAATCTTTGAAAAGTTATGAGACATTATTAGAGACAGGTCAGAATGGGGATCATTTTCTCAAACTGTCACCAGGAGTTAACACAATGCCATCTGAAAATGACAAATTAATTCATAGTGCCTCAGAAACCTGAGTGGCTAGGCTGCTGTAGGCAGTAATAGGTCTTTTTCAATTCTTTTCAACTGTGTGAGAGCCAGTTTGATCTAGTGGTTAGGGAGCCAGACTCTTATCTGGGAATGCCTGGTTTGATTCTCCCCTCGCCCATAAAGCGAGCTGGGTGCCTTGGGCTAGTCACAGCTCTCTTCTGAGCTCTCACAGCCCCGTCTACCTCACAGGGCATTCTGCTGTGGGGAGAAGAACAGAAAGCTGTGTCAGCTGCCTTGAGTTCCCTTAAATGGATGAGAAAAGTGGGACAGAAAAGCCAACTTCTTCTTCTTCTTCTTCTTCTTCTTCTTCTAGGGGTGTAATGTTCAGAAACCACTCACTGGCATACAAACACTTTACTTATGTCATCCCATTTAGAGACTGTAAAGTCTTTATGAAATCCATGGCATATACTGGAATAACCAACAAAGTTAATACTGATGGACTGAGCCTTGCTAGGGTCCTTTTTGCACTTACTGCCATTTAATTTGGATCAATGGGTCTGGAATAATTGGTTCCACTGATCCAGATTGTATGGATGCATGGCCTTCACCAAGACCATGTGCACTGACGGTGCTGATCCAGCAGCCCATGTTCTGTCATAGCTCCAAAGCTCAGGCAAACTTTGCAACATCCCCACCTTCTGAGTCTAGTAGAGGGTGTTTTTGGATGGCGTAATTCCTATGTCCTGGAATAAGACCCTTATTCCAGGAGAGGTCCAGATTAAGGGCCTATTAATCTGGATATGTCTCTTTCCAGTGTAGACACAGCTGGGTCAGAAAGGGGCAAGGCTTCCTTCGATCCACATTAACATGGAGATTAGGAGGCCAAGGATCTGGACGAGGAGCCTCCTTAAACTGGATTAAAGCTAAGTGCAGAAAGGGCCTAGATTTCCAGACAGACTTTCCTAAATTCTACCTGGAATTGTCATGGACTTCATTCTATAACCTAGATCAGCTGCAGCCCTAATTTGTTTCTCTCCTGTGAAACTCTGGGAGGCATAGAGAGCTTTTTCTCCTTTCAGGAGGATTTTTCAAGAGAGGCCTCATATTTATTTGATGAAATAGTACATTAAAAAAAGCTTAATATAGAATGAATGAGAGATACTCATATTTTGAGGATCTTTCTTGCACTGTCTGGTAGTCTCTTGTAGTTACCACAAAGCTGCTCAGCTTCCCCCCGCCCCATTTTCAAACCTCTCTGTATAGCTCTTTCGCTGGTTAAACACAAGCCTCGAGAGTAAAAAATTTTCCTTTCCATAGACTTGTAGTACATGCGCAGCGCCACCAGGGTGCTGAATTCTTTCCACTCTGTGCAGCTGCCCTTAGGCAATAATGGAGTTTCTCAGCCATGTGGAGAGAAAAAGAAGAACTGCCCTTCTCTTCCTGCGAACCAGAGGATGTGACATCACCAGGACCTCTGACCTACAAAGCACCAGCTTTCATCCAATCACCTCCCCAGATGTTGCATCAATGTCATTTCCCCTGCACCCCTTTCTTTGACTGTATAAAAACCCCTGGCACAGATTAAACACTCTCTTTTCCAGCTGATCCTGTCTCCAGCTTCTTTGTTCACCTTCCCAATTTTCTATCCTAATCAGGTCAACCAGCCACATGGTTGATCTCCGGGACCTGTGCCGGTCAGGAGCCCGGGATATTATCTATCTCAACACCCAGCGATTAGCTGCTGCTTCCTGCTTCCCAGGGCCAAATCAAGTCACAAAGCCGGATCGTGACGGTCTCTGGATTGTTTGGCAATTGCATTCCCTGCTACAAGCCCCCCCCCAAGCTAGAGTTTACTTTGTCTTGACAATTTTCATCCAATTTATATCAGTCACATTGTCTCACATGTCTTTTCCATTGTCTGTCATTCCACGTTGCCTAATGCACATTTATCTCTCAATGTGGCTTCACGCTTTAATGTCTGGCACCTCAGAGGGAGAGCAGAATGATGTATTTAGGGCATTTCTAGTCGTCAGTCCATTATGTACCTTCAAATGTACTCAAATCCACACAGTGCGAGGCTTCCATTTTCTAACGTTTGGATTCCAGTGAAATGTGCCCACTTCTCACTGAAAAAATACTTTGGCACCCACTCTGCCACACACACACGCTAGTAAAGATTTAATACATTTGTAGAACACCTGGAATATTATTGTAACCTCCAAAGCCTGGGCACATCAGTAGACCTTGATTTTGACATCTATGGGTAAACTGAGCTAGGGTGCCATTTTGGGGCTCCATCTTGGCTTATACTCCATTCTGTGCAGACAGACCAGCATGCAGAAGAAGAAGGCTTGGTTTTTATACCTCACTTTTCTCACCCTCAAGGAGACTTAAAGCAGGTGGCAAACCTGTATTCTTCTCCCCACAACAGACACCCTGTGAAGTAGGGGGGGGGGCTGTGGGAGCTCAGAAAGAGAGCTGTGACTAGCCCAAGTTCACCCAGCTGGCTTCATGTAGAAGTGTGGAATGAAGCCATGAGACAACGTCTTGTGCAGAAAGGGCCTCTGACAGCACATAAAAGGCCCACTTTGTCTCCCAAAAGGAGCAAGTTCATGGGAGCTTTGACCGCATGATCCCTTGGTTGTCATAAAACTAGTTTAGCTTTTGTTCTTTTTATGAACAGGAGTCAGACCCACACATTCCCAGGCTGAAGATCATTTCGGATAGGCTGGAGGGAAGGAGATCATAAAGTGGGATAAATGGGGATAAAGTGACTGGATACTTTGGCTCTTTTCAGCCCCATTAATCATAGGCTGCTCCTTTACCTTGGCTGCTTTTCTCTGCTTGTCATGATCCTTATCTTCTTGCACCCCCAGTGCTTTAATGCATGTTCCTCTGAGCTTTTTTTTTGTTTTTGTTTTTTTTGGTACTACTGCAGCTGGTATCCTTCCCAATTATATCTGGTGCAGGTCATATAAACCCCCACCCCACCCCTTCCCAGCCTTCTTCCACCCTGATGAAAAGGAATGGGTTTCACGGGTGATGCTGGTTGTTGGCAAAGAAAATACTTGGACAGGAGTTTGGTGAATGTTTGTGCAATAGCTGCACAGGCCCCGAAACAGAACACGGGAGGCTTGCAGAAGGCAGACCTCCCCTTTTTGGGGGCTACTGGAGGATGTATTTCAGTGCTGCGCCATAGTGCACCATTGAAATGTGTTCCCCTGAGGCCTCAAGGCTAGGACCATTTGTTCCTTGCTCTTGGAGGCGTGGGATTGCAGCTGCAAGGCCATGGTGTGCTGTGATGTGCTCTGGACCATTACCACTGTGCAGATAATGCTGGTTAGAGTGTTGGACTCTTGTCTGCTAGTCCCCTGGTTCTATTCTGTAGTCTTTCACAAAGTCACCTGGGTGACTTCTTCTTCTTCTTCTTCTTCTTCTTCTTCTTCTTCTTCTTCTTCTTCTTCTTCTTCTTCTTCTTCTTCTTCTTCTTCTGCTTCTTCTTCTTCTTCTTCTTCTTCTTCTTCTGCTTCTGCTTCTGCTTCATGAGCCAGTTTGGTCTAGTGATTAGGTAGTCGGACTCTTATCTGGGAATACTGGGTTTTGTTCCGCACTCTTCCATGGAGCCAGCTGGGTGGCCTTGGGCTAGTCACAGCTCCCTTCTGAGCTCTCACAGGCCCACCTACCTCACATGGTGTCTGTTGTGGGGAGAAGAACAGAAGGTCTTCCAGTCACTTTGGGTCACCTTAAATTGGGGTAGAAAAGTGGGGTAGAAAAGCCAACTCCTCCTCCTCTCCATGTGCTGGGAAAGCCTGAGTGTTCCACACCTTCTGATGTGGAATATCAGCCTTTATATGTATCAGACTTGTCAGTAGTCTCAGCCAGAATTTGGAACAAGTCTAGTTATGGGCTACTGTAGACATTATCCGGAAACACAGCATACGCAGGATGGCTCCACACTGATATATTGGACCAGCAAATGTACTAAGAGCCTTCCTTCTGGGCTGGTCTCCTTTAGATCGCACCAGCATCTGGAACCTAGTATATTGGTTCAGTATACTGGTCAGTGTAGAATCACATATAGATCATGGGAACTTCTAACCAAAAAGAGGAATGCTTCTATAATGCAGCAGAAAAAAAAAGAAATGGAAACATTTATTGATCCAAATACATGCGGTTTCTGCTACCTAAGGGTTATTGCATACTTAATGCTGTTCAAAATGCATCTAATCAGCTACTTCTCTTCATCCATGTCAATGCAGGTTCTAACAAGTTAAAAAATCAGGTTGCATATATGCAGTTCAAGGCAAATGCAAAACAGAAGCAGATCTAATCTGCTTTCTCCTGGTTTATGATCTTCTGGGTTCTTCTTTCCCGCATCAGTATGCATTTGTACGGATCCGTATGGGATGAAAACAGGTTGCATACAGGATAACTATGGGATGCATACATATGTGTATGGATGCGTAACGATGAGTACGGGCACATACGAATGTTGTCAGCAATCGTAAGTGCAAATTTGAATAAAAAATTCAAATAGATTCAAATTTGCTTAATTCAAATCAAATTTAGTTTTATTCTAATTTTAAAGACACAGATTTTCAAGTATTTGATTCCAATCAAATTTAATCCTGAAAATTGCATTCGTGCACACCATTACTACTAGCTATATTTTTGCTTCTCCACAGCTATGGAAGATCAGGGTACTCCATGATACTTCTGGATGCTTAAGGATGGAGATGGTTGCATGGTGTGTGGCTATAGCATCCTGGAGTATACTGATCCAGGGTACACTGGTAAGTGCGATCAGGCTTTCTGTTGGAATTATGTTCCTGGTCCCCCCTGCCAGCTCCTATTCCCTACCTTGACGCAACTTCTTCATCCAGCATTTTTTGCAAGCACTGACTGCATTATTTCATTCTGAACCTCCACTGGAAAGAGCCAAGTGGTTCTATAGGGCGAAATACGAAATGTGTATGAACTCCATCTGTCATCAGATACAAGCCTAAGGGAGGATTCTGGAAAGAGGAGAACTTTCTCACACATATCTGCTGTCAAGCTCCTTTAATCTGTCCAAGGGCCCCAAGGCTTCAAATCCTTCAACTGAATTTTCGTCTTCAGGAACAATAATGTAGCTTTCCTCCATTTTCCCTACAAGATTTCCATGGGGTTCCCATACATCATAAAGAAACAGAGATTACTGGAGGGGAAATTGAGGAGAAACGTCACCGTGAAGAGCTCTCAAAGAAGTTGGATATGAAAATATTAACACCCAACGTAATATAAACAGCCCCAGCAAATGACTCTTTGTTCAAAAGAAGTGATGATTCCGATCTGTGTTAGTGATCGTCAGTATATTTATGTATTCCAGTTAATTTTCTTTTGTATCAGGATAGCTGAGGTTGATAAATGCTTTCACTACAGAAATAACTTCTCATCATTTAAAACCTGCACTAAGGTTATATAATCCTTTATGATGGAAAAAGTTGCCAACAAGGGGAAATCCACATTACCAAGTTGAGTTGCCAGTTCTTGTCTTTTTGGGAAAGTCCAGGTTTCTGTGTGGGACTCTAAGGGCCCTTCCTCACTTAGCCTAATCCTGGAATATATCCCAGAATAGGGGACTGTTGTCCACATGCTAGTGCACACTATGGCAGCTTCCAGATTAGCAGATGAAATCCACAGACATAAAAAAATACAGAGCTTACCTGCTGCAGCACAACGACTCCTTTTCCCCACCCCCAATGGAGGTCTGCAGCTTCCTCTTTGGCGGCTGCAAGACTTCGGTGGCATGCATGGTGAGGCATGTGTCACATGGAAAGGGGCAGCCAATGAGAGCTGAGCCTCGTTCACTGTTCTCCAGCTCCTGTCCATACTGGTGGAACATTCGAATTTACCTTATACTGCAGTGCGAGCGTTGATCGTTCTGCAGTAATGTAAATTCGAAGTAGCAGCAGCATAATGTGCTGCCACTATGCAGGATCGGGCATCAGGTGTGATGGCTGCACCTCAGCTGTGCAAATCCAATGCACAACTTTCCTAAGTCTGGGTATACCCTATGGCAAGAACCAGGGGAGGCATGCCATAGTCTTCATTAGCATACCAGACCCCCATTTGATAGAAACTAAGTATGAATCCTAAGATTCTTGGAATAAGGGACTTTTCTACAAGAAGAAGAAGAAGAAGAAGAAGAAGAAGAAGAAGAAGAAGAAGAAGAAGAAGAAGAAGAAGAAGAGTGTTCTCCCCACAGCAAACACCCTGTAAAGTAGGTGGGGCCACAAGAGCTCAGAAAGAGAGGTGTGACTAACCCAAGGTCACACAGCTGGCTTTGTGTAGGAATCAAACCACATAGATAAGAGTTTGCCACTGTAATCACAAGACCAAACTGGCTCATGTTAACAAAAGATAATTTAGAATGTAAACTATACTGGAGTTAATGGTGATGTAAAGTGTTTTTGGTTTCCCATTAATTTTCTGTTTTTCCGTATGTGTTTATCTTGGCTTTCTTCTTTTTAAAAATCAATTGCAAATATCACACTGACACTTCTAACGCACATTTGGAGCCTTGAAAACTTTGCAGTGCTTTGGGGTGAGCTGATAACAGTGCTGGTACTATATGACAGAATGATAATCTTCTCTTTGCTTTTTTTTTAAAAAAAAGTTGGCACCATTTATCTGAATCGACACGAGCACTAAAAAAGCCAACTTCAAACACAAAATAACTAGGTTGCTGTGTGGCTGTTGTAATGCTCTTTAATATTTTATTCATGGGTCCGATGCCTCTAGCCATTTATTTCTACAAACTCCCTTTAAGGGCCATCGAAACACCTGCGATCAGTATATTGCTGAATGGCTCTCCATCTACTGATGAGAAAGATGATAATTTAAGGATCTGTTCTCACATATTGGTTGAAGTGGTTGCATCTCTTCTGTGGTCAGACCTGTCTGCATGCTGCTAACACCACCCCGGAGTAGGATAACTACTCTCTGGAGTAGCCCAGGTTACAGGCTGCTAAGAAGTAGCTCTTCATTTGGCCTGATTCACACTTTGGCCTGTAGTCAACAATTAGGCTGTTGATGTGTAGAGGAAGGCTTGACCTTTGCGAACCATCATACCTGGGACACAGTCACACTTTCCTTCTGGTCCTGTGGATGGGAAAGGTGTGTTAAAAACTAACATTGACTAGTACTCTCAATTCCAAGCTCTAGTTGACAGCCTACCCCCCGCCCCCACACACCAGTGTGGGGAGATCTCACCTGAATCAAAGCTTCTATGAAGATTTGATGATGGTTGGATCTATTGGATTCACAGGTGAATGGCGGCCTTCAAATTAGAACATAAGAACATAAGAGGAGCCCTGCTGGATCAGGCCACAACCCATCTAGTCCAGCATCATGTTGCACACAGTGGCCCACCAATTGCCCATGGGCATCTCAAGCAGAGACAAGGACAAACATTTCTATGAATGTTTGTGCACATCACAGCTACCACCTTACTTCCCAACTTAATTTGGGTCTGCATTTGAAGTAGGCCTCCTGTGCAGTGTGTCACAACTTGGTTGGAAGGTAACATGCCTTATGTAGTGTATACATGAAAGTGAGAAACATGCTTATGCAAGCATCCCACGAGGCCAAACGGGAACCATGGTTGTCAGCAAGCAGGCAAAGGGTAAAAACATCCCTGCATTTCAAGCCAAACTCCTGATTCTGGTCCCAGATCAGAAAATGCAATTTCATACCTTCTTCTACTAGAAGCTGAAAGAAAGGGCTAAGACCTCATCCTGGCATGGCAAATATAGCATCCTTACAACACTTCTATAGTGGGGTTGCCTCATGTATCATAGGCAATCCTACCGTAGCCCTGCTTTCCCACGCATGCACTAGGGATGCGCACAAATGAGAGTGGGTTTTTTTGCATTTAATTCATCATAGCAGAGGAGAAGTGCCCTTCATGCTTGCTTCCTGCCACTACAACTGGCTGGCTTCTAGAGGCAGCTTAGCTGTTGAGAACCAGTACAGAAGCAAGAAGGACCATTGGTGGCCAAGGAGACAGCCCACATGGCCAAAACAGAACACAACAAAGGCCAGATCCAGCCCACAGCCCTGGGGTTCTCCATTCCTCACATAAAAGATGGTAGCTTTCATTAGCGAAATTGCATCACAAAATCCAATTTATTTACTCTGGCTCTAATCCTAAGTAATATTACTGTCTGCTTTCGTTTTCTTGCTTCTTACTTTAAACAGAGCGGCCACCATTCTTTTTTCAAAGAAAAGCAAGGAGAAATTCAAGATGGAGATTCTGGGGTCTTTTGATCAAAGGTGGGCTCCTGCTTCTATTTGTCTTATCATATGGGGTCATTGGACAGGGATAATAGGAAATGGAATCACCGTGTGGAGACATTGCTAATTATCAACGCTCTTCAGGAAAAATTGTCCTGCATTTAAAAAAAATGTGTCCTTGTGGGGCACGATATGGCACTGTTGATACTTTGTCATGCACAGAGCTGTTTCTAGTAAACAGATTAGAAGGCCGCGTCTGCATGGCAAGGAGAATGCAAGGTGAAAGCTATTTCGCCTTGCAATTGTCCACATGCAAAGCCCTAATTTGGGCTGTGACGGTTCAGGGTACAGGCTGGAAACTGCTTTGCTTTCTCTCTTTGCAGACTTCTAGCAAGCTGCATTAGACAGCCCCTTTTGCAAACAGCTTGTTGCAAGCCCTGGGTTTTGGGCTGCAAAAAGGGCGGGAAATCCTGTGCGGGCCTGAGTGCAAGGATTGGCTACAGCTGGTATTTGGAGGGAAAAGCTGTCCGGGGATCTTAGAGCTGGAGGGGGCTAGAGGAGGAGTTCCCACCAATCAGGCGTGTAGAACAGGCACCTCTAACAGGAGTTTCCAGCAGCATTTTATTGCAACAATTTTCCCTAGGAGGTGACAGCCAATCAGGGCCAAGGGGAAAAAGGTATAAAGGAACACTGATTACAGCAGACTATGTCTTTGTGCTGGGACAAGAGCTGAAGGGAACAGAAGAGAGCTGAACCTGAGGGAGCTGGACCAGTAGCTGACCATTGGTCTTTTGGCTGAGTGATTTCTGAAGGAGACAATCGTGGAGGATTGTGGCTATGAGGGAGACTTCACTAGCAACTGACCAGAGGGTGATCAGTCAAGCAAGGACGGACTGGGCCTTGTGATCATCCAGAGCTGCGTTCTAGGACACTGGCTAGGCTTGGGCTGAAGCAGAGCTGGTCAGGGTGAGGAACGTGGAGAGGCTTGTCTTTAATAAGGAACTATTTTCCTTTAAGAAGGGGAGCTGATAGGCCGGGAAGCTGGTAACTTTGAGAGACTTACTGATTTAAGCCAACAACTACCTGAACCTTATTATCTTTCTAGTATTGCTTGTGTATAATAATAAACCTGTTTTAGTTTACTGTTCAAAATGCCTGCTACCAGTGTTTTGTGTCCACACTGTAGTATTCACTTGGCCGTTGCACGAACTCAGTATCCTAACAGGGCCAAGCTACTCCTAGAGAGGGCAGGCACTTTCTGGACTGCTGGGGATCGTGACATGGGCTTACAGAGGAATAAAACCCTCTAATTCAAAATTTTAAAAACCTCCTTTATAACAGCACTCACACTGAATTACGGTGGAAGAGCGGGTTATAAAGGGGGCATGGGGACAGTTGTGGTTACCATCCCAGCATTAGCGGGAGGGGCTTTGCTGTCCCCGCCGCTAATGCTGCAATGGCAACTGTCCCCCCTTTTGCTAAAACACTGTCCTTTGCCTTGAATGCTTCCTGGCTACAAGTCTGCCTTGTAGCCAGGAAGCATGCAAGACAAAGGACAGTGTCCTTTGCAAGTATGCAGAGCAAATGGGAGGATTTTAGTGTGCTGGAATCTCCTTGTCTGCCTCCTTTTGGAACCTCGGGTCTGCTGGGCAACTGACGGAGGAAAAGGAGGCAGACAGCGAGCTTACACCAGGGGCTGGAGGAGGGAGCGGGAGGTGAGGAGGAAGGAAGGAGTTGGTCAGGAGGGATTCCCCCCTGCCTGTGTGTGTGTGCATGTGTGTGCATAGAGGAGGGAGAGAGAGGGGAGGCAAGGAAGGAAGGAAGGAAGGAAGGAAGGAAGGAAGGAAGGAAGGAAGGAAGGAAGGAAGGAAGGAAGGAAGGAAGGAGTTGGTCAGGAGGGATTCCCCCCTGCCCGTGCGTGTATGTGTGTGTGTGTGCGTGAAGTGTGTGGAGGGCTGAGGTTCAAGAGTGGGGAGGAGAGGAGGGGGGCCCTTAGGAGGGATTCCCCGCCTGTCTGTGCCTGCGTGTGTGTGTTTGCACGCTCAGGCAAGGGGGGTAGAGAAAACCGCAGTATCCCGATGAAGGGATTTACCATGGTTTTCATGGGGACGGGCGGGTTCACCTGGAACCCACGTTGTCCTCTATTAGCATGCGGACAGCTTAATGTGAATTAAGATTCACATTAAGGTGTCTCATTTCCACCTCGCTTTTTTTTTTTTTTTACTCCATGCGGACACGGCCAAATAGATTCATTGTTGGCCTGAGAACTGTGTTCTAAACAGTACAGATTTTTTTTTTAACTTTCTTCTCTTGTGGTTCGGAGTTTGGTTGCTATGATAAACTTCTGCAGGTATATTTCACAGGATTGTGCCTGTCGAAGACTGGATCACCCTGGTGCAGAAGTCCTGCAAACTATGCAAAAGGAAAGTGATTTTATTTCTAAGTAATCTTTGACACTTCAAGCTCATTATGCAGTCAGCTCCACAGAATCTTATATGCTGTGTTTGCGCGCCAGTGAGCAGCAAATTGCACTGTAAATAATTTGCAAAAGCCCCAGGCCTGCTGCAGGTTGAAGGAACAGGTTGTGTTCTGATGTACAATAAACATGAAAAGCGCCATATTAACCTGCATTCCGATAAACCTCGGCATAATCTGGGCAGAGATATGTGAATACCATACACAAATCAGTGACTTATGGATTCTGATCCATGGAGGAAGCTCCAGATGGCACACTCCTTTTGATCACCCCAAATCATGGGTTGGACTGCCCTATCACCTGGATTTCTGAAGTGCAGAATAGGGCAACCAGAATGATCAAAGGGCTGGAACATCTACCTTATGAAATTAGGCTGCAAGATCTAGGACTCTTCAGCTTTGAAAGACAACTTTTCAGAGGTAACCAGAATTATATAAAATCATGCAGAGTGTGGAAAAGGTAGATAGAATTTTTTTTGCACAGCACTAGAACCAGGGTGCACTCTATGAAGCTGGTGTGCAAGAGTTTGTTTGTTTGTTTATTTATTTATTATTTGTATTTCCATCCTGGCCCTATACCCAGAGGTCTCAGGGCAGGTAACAAAGCTTAGAGATTCCTCACATTAAACAACAATATATATTAAAACAGTAATATCAAGAACAACATTTAAAATCCAGAATGTTAAAACAAATCAGATATATATTAAAAACAGTACTACTTAAAAGTGGCGGGCAGAATGTAACCACATTTAGCCGAACACCAGGGCAAAGAGGTGAACCTTTGCTGCCTTCCTGAACATGTACAGAGAAGGAGCTTGACGCACCTCGAGGGGGAGACTATTCCACAGCCTGGGGGCCATTACTGAGAAGGCCCTCTCCCGGGTGCCGACCTGTTTCATTGCTGAGGGTGGTGAGACAACCAGGAGGGCCTCCCCACCAGATCTTAAGGCACGGGCAGGTCGGTATGGGAGAAGGTGTTCCTTTAGATGTCTGGTGCCCAAGTCATTTAGGGCCTTATAAGTCAGAGTTAACACCTTGAATTGGGCTCAGTAGTGGATTGGCAGCCAAAGCAACTCTTTTAGAACCGGTGTGATGTGCATCAGGCTAGCTGTTCCAATCAACAACTTTGTGGCTGCATTCTGTACTAGCTGCAACTTCCAAACTGTCTTCAAGGGCAGCCCCATGTACAGCACATTACAATAGTCCAGTCTAGAGGTTACCAGAGCATGGATAACTGTGGCCAAATCATCTCTGTCCAGAAAAGACTTCAGTTGATGCACCAGTCGTAGTTGAGGGTAGGCACTCCTGGCCACAGCATCTACCTGAGTCCAGCAGTACCTCCAAATTACACACCTGTCCCTTCCAGGGCATTATGACCCCATCAAGGACAGGGTGTCTCCCAACTACGTGGACTTGAGACCCTGTGACACACAGCACCTCTGTCTTGTCTGGATTCAGCCTCAATTTATTGGCCCTCATCCAGCCCATTGCTGCCTCCAGGCACCTGTCAAGCACTTCAACCGCCTCTCCTGATTCAGATGGCACAGAAAGATAGAGGTGGGTATCATCTGCATATTTATGACATCTCACTCCAAATCTCCTGGTGAATATTCCCAGCAGCTTCATATAGATATTAAAGAACATGCAGGATAAGATTGACCCATGGAGAACCCCACAAGTGAGTTCCCAGTATCTCCCACAACTACTATCTGACTTTGGAGATAGGAGTGGAACCAATGCCAAGCACTGCCTCCAACTCCTAAACTCCGTAGTCTTTCCAAAAGGATACCATGGTCAATGGTATGAAAAGCCACTGAGAGGTCCAGGAGAACCAACAAGGTTGCATTTCCCCTGTCTGTCTCCCAGAGGAGGTCATCAACCAGGGTGACCAAGGCGGTTTGCATACCATAACTAGGCCTAAAGCCAGATTGAAATGGGTCTAGATATTCAACTTCCTCCAAGCATGCCTGCAGTTGAACAACAGCTCTCTCTAGCACCATGCTTAGAAAAGATATGTTGGCCACTGGGTGATAGTTGTCTAGATCTTCCGGATCCAGGGAGGCCTTCTTCAGGAGGGGGCATATCACAGCCTATTTAAGGGCCCGTGGAACCACCCCATCCTTCAGAGAGGCATTGACTACTTCCTGAATCCACCCAGTCATACCTTGCTGGCTAGCTTTAATCAACCAGGAAGGGCAAGGGTCCAGAGAGGACACTGGTGGCTGCACCCCCACAAGCATCTTGTCCACATCCTCAGGCCACAATAATTGAAACTGATCCAAAATAGCTGGACCAGAAAGTTCTCTGGACACCTCCTCTGGGCTGTGTCCAATTGCGTCATCTAATCCCCTATAAATCTGGATGACTTTGTCCTCAAAGTGCTTTGCAAATGTGTCACAGGGGCTTTCCGCACAGGCTCTAAAAATGGATTTAGAGCCTGTTTGGGGAGGGATTAAGACGTGGCTTCCACAAAGGGAACAGAATTAGGATCCCTTTGAGGACGCCATGTCCGCACATCAGCATGGTTTCTTAAACCGGTTTTGCCGCCGAAATCCTACCCAGTGGCAGGGGAAAGAGCCGGATTGCTGGTGCATGCCCAGCTGTCAAACGGAGAGCGCAAGCTCCCCCTGTTTGACAGCTGGCCCTGCCCACTGGCATTCACCATTGGCTCCTTTGGAGAGGAAAGATGCAGCCGCCTCCCCCTCCCACCCTGCCAGGGGGTCACGTACTCACGATCTGGTGCTTACGTCGCTGTGCAGTGGCTTCTCGCATGGGAAAGCCCGGTGTCCACTGTGTGTGCATGTGCCATGCCCGCCATTGAATGTCAAAACATTTGATTTGATTCCAGTGTTTAGAATCCAAATGCAACAAAACCCGATTCGAATCTAATACTTTCGAAACTATTTGTTCAAATGTTAGATTCGAATCTGAAGATACGAACATTGACGACATTTGTATTTGAAGATGTGAATGTCGACAACGTTTGTATGTGTTACACATACCTGTATGCATTTCGTACGTTTTATCCCGTTTTATCCTGTCTTATAAGTGCAAATGCGTACAGATATGTATGAGATTCATACAGATACGTATGTAATACATATGTATATGTACTTTTGAATATTTTGAATCATTTGAATGAATGTTTTAGAACATTCGAAATTCATTTGAATGTTTAAATTCAAGTGTGAAGACATTATATTCGAATTTGAATATCCACATTTGATTGAATCCGATAGAATTTTGAATGTTTAGAACATTTGTGCACATCCGTAGTAGATAAGCTTTTCTGTGTACAGCTTTGCTAAGAAGACTGCACCCCAAATTTAAATAAATGTGAATTTTAATAGCTTACTACTACCTTTTGTCTTTTTCTTTATTTTAGGAGATAAAGTCTGGTAGATTTGAAATAAACTTTCTCTTTCTGTAACTTCTGCTGTGAGATTTCAGATTAGTTCTTCCTGTTTCCCTTCCTCTTCTGCCTTGTAGCAGGAGGTGACTTTTCTTCCCACTTCCATTCACTTCCTGAAAGACATTGGGAAAGGCAGACAATTAAAGGGCTATAGGGTGCAAAGCTCCCATAAGGCGACAGAAGAGAAACCTTCCAAAGTCTGCTAGATATCTTAAGTCAGCCCCCAAATGCATGAGTGATAACAGCCAACTGACATGGATAAACAATCAATCCCTCTAATGCTGGCCATACGTAGCATGCGGTATGCTGACTTGAAATATCTGGATTGCCTAATGGAAAATGCAAGATGAGAAGAACTTTGACAATAAATGAAGTGATATAAAAAAACTATATATCCATGATGGTTCTCAGATGTATTGTTAGCATCACATAGCTCAGAGCTGGGCCTGACAGCTTATCTCCAATTTTTGATGATGATGCTGATAGCTCAGCAGGGCTTTTTATAGGCAGAGGGAAAACTGGCTAGCTGAAATCACACCTTATCATATCTTGCCGACGGATCCTTAGCCAGTTCTAAAATAAGCTTCTCGGCAGATTCATCTTGCTTCCCCTATCCCTGGGCAACATTAGTGTGGGTGTGATGCCATATTGTTGAAAGATGGAGCTTTGAGGGGTCAAGCAATTCCGCTGATCGGGCCATCTTCAGCCCCGATCGATAAGCAAGTGTGCCTCTGAGCCAAATGTGCAGTCTGTAGGTATTGGGAAGCAGAGAATTGGGACTTCTTAGGCTACTAGAGATGTGCATGGGTAAGAACATAAGAGGAGCCCTGCTGGATCAGGCCACAGCCCATCTAGTCCAGCATCCTGTCGCACACAGTGGCCTGCCAACTGCTCATGGGCATCCTAAGCAGAAACAAGGACAAACCTATTCCTGCTCTAGAATCCCAACAAATGGCCTTAGAAGCGCCCCGTTCCCCCCCGCCGCCTGAAAAATGCACCTAGGCATTTGTTCTAGTAGCCATTGATACATCTGTCGTCCATAAATTTGTCTAACCCTACCTTAAAGCCATCTAGACTGGTAGCTGTCACCACCTCTTCCAGCAGCACATTCCATAAGCCGATGACCCTCTGGGTGAAGAAATACTTCCCCTTGTTGGATCTGACTCTCCTACCCATCAGCTTCATAGAGTGCCCCCTGGTTCTAGTTTTGTGTGATAGAGAAAAGAAATTTTCTCTATCCACCTTTTCTATACCATGCATAATTTTATATACTTCAATCAGGATATTCATTAGGTCCACAATTTGTACAAATTCATATGAATTCGATCACATTTGAATTGAATATTGGCTATATTCAAAGATTGAGATTCAAATGCAAAGTGAATGCTTTTGTGCTTTTGTTTGATGCTTTCTTACATTCAGGAAGGTGGGTGGCGGCAAAGTAGCTTCCCAGTCATACCTGTAGCAGATCCAGAGATGATTCAAAGTGGATTCAAAGTGGATTCAGAACTAGGGATGTGCACGAATATTCATAGCATTCAAAAATCGTACAAATATGGCCAAATTTGGACATTCGTATTTGAACTGAATGTGGCCATATTTGAAGATTGACATTCATATTCAGATAGAATGTTTCAATACATTCATATGAAGCTTTGTATGGGATTCGTATGGGATTTGCATGGGAAATATATGAGATTCATATGACATATGTATGGGATTCATCTGTATTCGTATGGGGTCCATATGGGATTGGACATTTGTAGCAAATTTGGATCCCACTACATTTGAAGGGCACCCATTCAAAGAAATACACATTTTCTTGAATTTGATTCAGTACAATTTGGAGGAGATTTGGAAGTACAGTTGGAGGCCGGGATTCTAAGCAGATTCAAATAGCATTAGAAGAGCGTTTGCAGTCAATTTGAATCCTACTGTATTTGAAGTGGCTCCATTTGCATGAATACAAATTTCCTTCACATTTGTTTTGATGCAAAGTTAACAGACACACAAAAATTGTACACCTCCCTACTATTAAAACTAAAAGGGAGGGAATGGGATAATCACATGCTGACCCCATCCTGAAGTCTATAGGTGTATATAGTTGGTTTCAGAAACCTCTGCCCTGAAGAAGAAGAAGAAGAAGAAGAAGAAGAAGAAGAAGAGTTGGCTTTTCTACCGCACGTTTCTCACCCATTTAAGGAGACTCAAAGTGGCTGACAAAGCTTTTCTATTCTCCCCACAATAAAACACCTTGTGAGGTGGGTGGGGCTGTGAGAACTCAGAAGAGAGCTGTGACTAGCCCAAGGTCACCCAGCTGGCTTTCATGGGGGAGTGAGGAATCAAACTTGGTATTCCCAGATAAGAGTCTGGCACCCTGAAGAGGGTGTTTGTGTGTGCATTCGGCTGAATGTGGTTATTAATCCCCCAGTGACTGTGGAACTTGTGTTACTAGGATACCTGACCATGAGGAGGCGTTTAATAGCATTCAGATGAATGTACTTAGAAGCTCCCTTTGGACTTTTCCACTCAGTAGAGGAGTGGGGTTCTAAAGGGACTTGAAAGAAGTTTTTATGTGTAGCCTTGACCTTTCACTCTTTCCTGTCCAAGCTAATAATTTGAAGGGCTCTACTGTTTGTATCTCTCTAAAAGATCTCGACTGTAACCAGAGTATGTTGTGGTACAAAGAAAATGCTTGGGAAGACTCCATAAATGTCTTTGCTCATGCTGAAGATATTAAGGGCCATAGATCTGAAGAGATTCCAGAAGTCTGTGAGATGAACCTGGCAAATAAAAAGAGGAATCTGTCCAGAATAGAGCTTTGCTAGTGGATTCATTTCTTGGAATCATTTGAGTATTAGATGATCAAGGTGATAGGGTGAACAATGCTTCTCCTCTTCCTCCTCCCAGTGAGCCAGTTTGGTCTAGTACTTAGGGAACCAGTTTCTTATCTGGGAATACCAGGTTTGATTCCACCCTCCCCCATGAAGCCAGCTGGGTGACCTTGGGCTAGTCACAGCTCTCGTCTGAGCTATCACAGCCCCACCTACCTCACAGGGTGTTCTGTGGTGGGGAGAAGAATAGAAAATCTTTGATTCTATACCTTCAAATCATTTGAATATCCATTTTGGATTATTCAAAAATCTGTTTGAATGTCTAAATTCAAATATCGTTACATCCAATTTGAATTCAAATGTCAATATTCATCAGATTCGAATCTGATTTTTGAATTTTTTCAAATATTCATGCACATCCCTAGACTGCTCACACCTTTGCATTTCTATCTTTTATTTGTGGATTTTCCAACCTCCTTTTGGACTTTCCTGAATGGAACGTCCACAAACAAAATGGATAGAAATACAAAGTTGTGAAGGGTTAGAGCTGAAGATGGAAGGTGGAATGTGAAGGTGTGACCACAGCCCTGGAGACTTAATTCCTGGGATCAATTATAGATAATTAATGGGGACAAGGATGGATACCTTATTTTTTCTTAATGTTTGGGATTTTCCTTTTGACTGAATAGAAAGCAAAAGATTGTATGAAAGCTGCTACAATTTATCAGTAAATCTCCACCCCTATTTGAAAGTGAGGTGCTGATCCTTGTGGTCAAAAGCAGTCTCTGAGGCATGGGCGTTTATTTTCTTTTCTGTTAGATTCAGAGTTTCTCTCATTCTGCTCTGCATTCATCTGAAGGACTAGGGAATTGGCAACAGTATAAAAAGATGCAAAAACAACAAGTAAATAAATACATGTCATCAGCTGAAAAATATCCTCCCCTTTGTTGGCAAAGACAGTCCAGTGCTCTGTCTCATAAGCCACTCAAAGTGTGATGGAATTTTGGTGGATTCACTGAAGGCAGAGCAGTAAACAAAAGAGGCATTTTCGCACTTCCTTTCTGTCTGCTGGATGGAAAAGGAGTGCGGTGAACCGATGTTGACTAGCGCTCACAGGATGCTGGACTAGATGGGCTGTGGCCTGATCCAGCAGGGCTTCTCTTATGTTCTTATGTTCATATTTGATCAAATATTTACCTGATTCATTTGCAGTCCTCCTCCAGGCACCGCCATTTTGGCTGTGGTGCTGTCTGCGACTGTGCATGCATCAGCGCCGTTGCCATGATGACACTGATGCTCTGCACACACACAGTCACATCTATGGCTGTCCAAAGTGCCAGGGCACTTGTGCGGCACCTCAGATGACCTCTGAGAACTGGAAGAGGTGCAGATGGTCGCACCACCGGACTTTCCAGGAAGGTTCCTAGTAAACTTTGGTTAAGGTGTGAAGCACGATTTCATGCTCCAGACCTAATCAAGCATTAGTGAACTTCTGGTGAGGCAGGGCACGCTTAGAAGCTGTAGCAGCCTCCTCAGAGTGCAGATGCTCTTCACCAGAAGTTCACAAATTGTTCACTAGAGTCCATAGTGCAAATAGGCCTCTTGTTGCTGAGTTCTGGTAACTTGAAATGTCACATCTTCCTGGTTTTCTTTTTTCTCTGTGAAAGAAGAAAATCTCAGAATAATTAGGTCATGATATCTGTTGTTGGTAATTGTCCTACAGTATTTCATGGTTTAACGTATAATTGAGTTCTCATATGTTCGAAGTTGGGCCGATAAGCTCCCTCCCACACAGACCTAAAGGAATGACTCATTTGAACTTACTGAGTAAAAATGGACTTTTTCTTTCTTTATTCTCACATTTGTCTGTCGTTTGAGTGCCTACTGATTTTTCTTATTGTCTCATTTAATTATGAACATTGACACCAGTTAGAGGATTTATGCATTTAATTAAGTGGCTACCCATAGAGAAACTTCAAAATATTATGTGAAGGTATATTTTTCAAGCTGCTTTATGACTTTGTATTACTTTTGTTAATCAAGAAGTATGAATAACTATGAATGGCATAATTGCTTTGTTTTCTGTGACCAAGGCAGAATACGCCCCTCCCTAATTTGTGAAATAAATAAATACCTCTCTCACAAGTAATGTAGATTAAGAGTTTACTTGTGGGCAATATTTTTCTTAAGTATGTTTCTAGCCATTGAGACCTAGGGTGCTTCCGCATTTGCTGCCGGGAAATGGATTTAACAAAATCAGTTCCCTGGCGATCTGGCCTCCTGAGGATTCATCTCTATTTCAGACAGATCGGAAGGGCCCTCACGCATCCACACACATGCAGGGAGGCTGCATCAGACAGCCGGATCGCCTTGGTGCTGTATGGAAGCTGCAGCATGCATTCGAAAGGGCATCTGGCCTCCCGTGCCGCCAACGCCACCCTCGAAGCCGTGAGACTGGAGCATTCAGCTGCCCGTCAGTGTGTCTTTCCGGCGGCACGCAGCATGCGGAGGAGGGTGGAAGATGGCGGCTGCTGGGACATTCGTCCCTTCACCTGGCCCTGTGCGGAAGCGTCCTGCTTCTGCATGGATCCAGGCAAAGGGACGGATTGAAGACCTCATTTTTGAGGTCTTCAATTTAATCCAGTTTTTGGCGGTGAGACCCATTTTAGAAACAGATCTCGTGCACCAAAATGCAGAAGCGGCCACCTGAAAAGGTCCTGGATCCAGTCTGCAATGCAGATGGGAATAAGGTAAGTGTTTTAAATGGGTCTAAACCAGTTTAACCACCCAGTGCGGAACGACCCCTATCTACATAATAGGGGTGTGTACGAATGCATTTTTTGCATTCGAATTAGAGTCATTCAAACAAATGTTTTGGAACATTCAAAATTCATTTGAATGTTTAAATTTGAATGTGAAGACATTCTATTTGAATTCGAATATCCACATTCAATTGAATTCAATTGAATTCTGAATGTTTAGAACATTAATGGATATCCCTACTATTTATCCTTTGGCTGAGAAAACTTTCCCTCCTCAATTCAGGCACAGTCATTGTTTTTAGTGGGTTCATTTTAAAACTTGCTTTTATTGTTGCAACCTGCCCAGAGACCTTGGAGTATAGGATTGGATAAAAGTCCAGTCAAAGAAACCAACCTACCATGTGTTGGTACATTTGGTGCTATGGGGTATGTGTAATTTATTCATTTTTATCCAATTTCTCCAGCCTTCCTAATAGATCCAATCTGGAAAAAAACCTTCATTTCCTGATTTTTCTCTTTCCATAAACTGGCATGTCCTTTTGCTCTCCAGCATTTTCTCTCATTAGCCAGAATATTAGAAGTTAGGAACTTGTTCTTTTTCATGCAAGTATTATGCCATGCCTGATATCTCCCTGTAGTTACAACCTTGGTAGATGCGCTTCCTGTACCTTAAATGGTCTCTTAGCTCCCTTAAGCAGATCTAGCTTAACTTGAAAGTATTGCCAGTAGTTAATTATTAACTGGTTTAAATATTTTATGTTTTAAGTTTCAAGTGAGATTTTCTTTTAAAAAGTAGGCTGAGTCTACAGTGACATTTTCCTTCTCGTTTTTCAAAAGCTTGCAGTGATAAACAAGAAAAAGACAAAGGAAAGAAAGGAATCCAACCATTTATGCAGGGAAAGCCGAAGTGAAGGAATGATGCAACTAATCATACCTGATCATGCCTGGAGAACTTCATGAGAGGCCCTTCTGGAGCCTTTTCCCAATAGGGCTTAGAACCCAATAGGGCTTAGAACCCTAAGACCCCAATAGGAACCCAATTGGTAGCAATTGGGAAGGCTCTGTCCCCACCCAGACCTCATTGAGGGCCCCATCTGCAAACCTCTATCCCCATGAGGGAAAGAGAAATCTGGATTTAATGGGTCCTTCAAGCCTTCAAATCTGGATTTCATGTGGACCTGATTAAAGGTGTCCACAATGGGGCCTCTAGGCATCATCAAGATCAGGATCTCCAGGGGTGTTTTTCCACTGTCTCTAAAAGTACCCATTAAGTACCCATTAATGGGTACAAAAATGCCATTACGTACCCATTAATGGGTACTTAATGGGTACTTTTAGTGACAGTGGAAAAACACCCCAGGAGGACCCCATCTCAAAGATCTGGATCTTGGAGATCCAGATCTTTGACTGTGCATGGAAAAAGGGGGCTGGTTGTACCACTGCCCTCAGTGGATGGATGCTGGGATAGGACCTTCTTGGCAGGGTCCCCCAGATTGTGGAATGCCCCCTGCCAAGGTCCACCAGGCAGCTTCAATTAATACATTCAGAAAATTATTAAAAACTTACTTATGTACCCTGGACTTTTAGTGAAACAAGGAACATCTTCCTTTCTGCATATTCAGTTATTATTATAGTAGCTTATTAATTTATTAATTTTATATTTTGTTTTCTACTGGTGTCACCCACCCTGAGACCTTCTGGTTTGGGAGAGATACAAATGGAAGCAAAAAACAAACAAATGCATCCCATATAAGGGGAGTGCAGGAATGGGTTTTTTTGCATCCAAATTCAAGTAAAATCAAATGTCAAAACATTCGATTTGAATGTTTAAAATCTGAATGCAACAAAAACATCCAATACATTCAAATCTATTCATTCGAATGTTAGATTCACATTTAAAGATACGAATGTCAGCAACATTCCTATGTGTCATGTGTACCTGTATGCATTTCATATGCATCCTGTTTTATCCCATATGCATCTCGTTTTCGTTCCAATATTATAAGCGCAAATGTGTACAGATACGTGTGATATTCCTACAGATACGTATGTAATACATACGTATCTGTACATTCCAATGTTTCGAACGAATGCTTGGAACATTTGAAATTTGTTTGAATGTCTAAATTCGAATGTGAAGACATTCTGTTCAAATTCAAATGTTAATTGCTAATTGCTACTATTGTTACTATTTTGTTTTTAGATTGTACGCCCTCGGCAGGTTTTTATATTTTATATATATATATTGTTTCGCATCTGTAAAGCGCTGAGTACATGGACAGCGCTGTAGAAATAAACTAATAATAATAATAATAATAATAATAATAATAATAATAATAATAATAATAATAATAATAATAATAATAATAATAATAATAATAATAATAATAATAATAATAATTTCGAGTGTTCAGAATATTTGTGCACGTCCCTCTCACATATATAATCATACATACATTTTATTGTATTTGGCCATGGACTATCTCAAGAACATGTAAGATTTAAAAATACAAAATACAAATTCATTGGCTATAGTTACACTTTTAAGTTTCTAATCCGTCTCAGGCTCTCAAATCTAAATGAGCACGTTCCCTAAAATTTCGGTTATGTGGAAGCAAAAAGAATTGCACACTCTCTGGCCTTCTCATACTTGCTCTGGTGGAACAGCTGGGGGCTGCTCCCACATGGAGCATCTGCATTGCTTGTAGCTACCTCTATCCCAGTGCTCTACAGAGAGTATAAGCCGGCACAACTCTGATCACATCTTTCCTGGAAGAATGGAGCCTGGGGTGGGGTGGTGCAGCTGTGGTTGCATGCTGCATCACGCAGTTGCTGTGGCAATGGCACCACTCATGTCCATGGCCGCGGTGAGTTGATAACTGCAGTTGGCACTTAAGAACGGTGGTATAATTAGAAACTGTATTCACATTTAACATTGTTTTGTGCTAGTCTGTAAATCAGATGAAGATGTTTTTATGGGCAGTTCTACACTGGACTAGATTAGACCATGGGCCTATTCTGGACCATGGGTCTATTCACACTTAGGCTTCTGGTATGCAATTAGGCCAGCTCTGGTACAGATACTCTATACCAGAGTTGTTCCAGAGCTGTTCTTATTCCATGCCTAAGTGCGAATAGGTCCCATGATCTTTCAGCTTAAGGAAGAAACTGACCCTTTCTAGGATCCTCCATCCCTTGAGGATAGGACATAGACTGAACTAGGATGTCCCAAATGCCATCCTTGTTTCATCTTCTTCATTTTTTTAAAGGTTTACTGGCATACTAGGGTATACTACCACAGGAGACTCATTTAGGTAACGCAAAAAGGTGCACCACTAAAATGGGTCCTTCAGGTGTTCTGAAGGCCAGGAACCTGAGCCTCTGGAGGCTCCCTGCACCACCTCTGAAGTTGGCACAAGCTTTGAAGTGGGTGCAGGGGATGGTATGGAATAGGCCATCCCAGTCCAGATGGCCTTCTTCCAGGCCACTGTCCATCACAACTTGGGATGGACTGCAAATGCAGAATCAGTTGCACCACCCAGGTAAGTGTGGAAAGGTCATGTGAACTTTATTGCATCTGTTTACAATTTAAATTTTAGAAAAGTTTATTAAAAATTATATCTATCTATCTATCTATCTATCTATCTATCTATCTATCTATCTATCTATCTATCTATCTATAAATATAGACAAGACAGACAGACAGACAGACAGACAGACAGATAGATAGATAGATAGATAGATAGATAGATAGATAGATAGATAGATAGATAGATAGATAGATAGATAGATAGATAGATAGATAGATAGATAGATAGATAGATAGATAGATAATTGTTCAGAAGCTGCTGCTACAGTTCTGTATATGTAATACTGCTGTAAATGGAGAAGCGGTGTGTGATTTATCGTAAGACAAATTCCTTGACTCTTAGAAAGTCTGGGACTCTTTCTAGGCAGCTCTGTAACACTTGCAAACACAGGCTTTGTTTCTGAGCTGGACCTTACAACCAAAACAAAAACCTGCTTGGCATGCCAAGTTGAGCCATCTCCCTCTCACCCTATCAAAAGACACAGAACACACAACAAATTCTAAGGCCTCCCCCAGTCCTCTGGGGAAATCTGTGCAGGTCAACTGCACATTGGCAACCTTCCCTACTATTCCAGCTTTTCTTTTGTGGATTCCAGTCACATCTCTGCTGTTTGATGACTCTCTTACTGTAAAGTCACCTTGCCTCCCTCTTTTTAAGCCTGTCTGCCTACTTGCTTGCTTTTAAATGATGCTGAGGGAGGAAGTGGGGTGCAAGATTCAACTTCATTACTCAGCTGATCTCTTCTCAATTTGTTTTACTGATGAATTGTATTGGCATCGGAAAATAGACTCGCAAGTGAGGTGTTGAAACAAAACCTCCGGCTATTTGCATGACAATCCCAAGACACTGCAACAAATAACAGCATAGAAATACTGTAACGAAGAGATTATGTCCTATGATTGGCAAAGCAAAATATATTGCTCCTGCTGGGGAGGAGGGCCTATTTCCCACCCAACTCCCAATTCGTTTTGCATTTGTCTTGCTGATAAGAAAAGTGAGAGCGTGAGTGAGAGTCACTGAGAATGTGGCCTAATATATCGGCATTTGCATTTCAGCCCAACAAAGAGCGCTGGAATGAAAAACGTGATATATTAGCCACCCAATGGTAATCCATTATGTTACTGTCCCATAGATGCAATGTTTGCTGGAAATGCAGAGTTCGTCAAGTTTGAGGCACAGTATTTCATTCTTTTGTCTCCACGTTTTTTGATAGGCTCCATTATTTAGTCCATGTTAAATCTCTGCGTAACGCCACAACTTCTTTCCCATAACTGGACCTACGTAGCAGATGTAATGGGCTCTGCACTAGATGGTGCCAGAAATCAGGGGTGTTTTTGCACTTCCCTTCCCGTCCACTGGACAGGAAAGGAGCGCAATCACCCAACTAGCGTTCGCGCTTGCAAACACTAGGTAATAACAGCCTAAGCCCTACATGATCACTCACTCACCTGTGACTGATTCCAGGCCAGTCCACTTCTGGGTGCCATCATTTTGGCTGTGGCACCCTCTGTGACTGCGTGTGTGTCAGCACCATTGCCATGACAATGTTGGTGCTCTGTGCACATGCAGTTGTGTCTATGGTCATCTGAGGTGCCAGCATGCTTGCACAACACCTCAGATGACCCTGGAACACCAGAAGAGGTGTGAGTGGCCTGTGGCCTAGAATTGAAACAGTGGTTACCAAATCAGTGGATACAGGGCGTTGACTGTATTTTGTTTTATGCCCTATGCTGTAACCAAGCAATAACCTTCTGGATGAAATGCCACCTTGACTCCTTGTCTTGGAACTCTCCTGTTGTTCAGTCTGTTGTGTTTGTGCCTGGATGTTTTATCTCAGGCCAAATCTCTGCTATGAAACCTTCTCCTAGTTTTTCTAGTCACAGCCTGTTACCTACCATTGGCCCTTGGGAAAAAAAAATACTGCTCATTTTTGCATTGTGTTTAACAACAGCAATGGTAACATTTCTGCACTAATATCAACCCTAGTTTTATGAACAGCTATGAAATCAATCGCAAGCTCATAAACCCTGGTAAACCAGTTATGATCCCCATTGGCAAATGTAATTTTTGATACTGTAATGCCACACCATGCTGAGAAATACATGGGGAAGCATAACAGAAGCTACATGCATTTACGATACTTGGGAACACATTTCCTATCAATCAGTTACCAACCATGTACTATCTATTTGCATTTTATTAGAATGTTATGGAAATAACAAGAACATGAAGGCAGCCATTTATCATGTACATTTACACTACATTAGATGTGGTGTATATATCATATGTGCACACATTCATACGCCCATACAGATGCAGTCATGCCCACCCACAGAATGATAATATGCATAAGGTTTTACCAGTGTCTGCAAGTCATCTTCCCTATGAGAAGCACAAATGGTTAATATTGCTATTATTGAAACAAGACATAATTTAAACAGCCAATCTTCCATTTCCCCCTCTCCTGTATATAAGATCATACTGCTCTTCTTGTAAATAGCATTAAATGTTAATTTAGCACTGGTGTTGCCTACTGAATAATATATTTCGGTTAATAAAAATATTAGTGGATGCAACTGGCGGTGTGTGGCATTGTTTCATTTATTTTTAGAGCAGGAGAAGGTTTGTCCTTGTCTCTGCTTCAGGCGCCCATGGGCATTTGGTGGGCCACGGTGTGAGACAGGAGGCTGGACTAGAGGGGCTATGGCCTGATCCAGCAGGCCTCCTCTTATGTTCTGATTCTTCCTGTCACATGAGGCCTATTCGCACTTGGCTGTATTTTGGAATATATCTCAGGACAGGGGGTTCTTGTCCACCTGCTAATGCAGACTCTGACAGGCCTCATCTGGGGCATCCTATAGCCTGCACTAGCATGTGGACAGCATACGCCTATTCCAAGATATATTCCAGAATAAAGCCAAGTGCGAATAGGCCCATGGTCCGCTTTTTGATCCTCAGCACTTTCACCATCTATGCTAAAATGGTCCTTACAATGACAACAGACGTTCTCTCTCTTTTTCTTTGGAAGAGCTCCAGATTCGGGTGGCATTTGTTAGGTTTAAAAGTGTTTTAAATATACTAATTGCTATTGTAAGCACTTTTGCAATGAAACATGTGCAGCATGAGTGTAGGGATTTAAATTGGAAGGTGTAAATAACCATTGGAAAGACCAGAATTCATATCAGCTACCAGGCTATGGGGCAATCCATTTCCACCCCACCTACTTTGGTCTGCTGACTTTACTCCTCAATTTTGTCTGCCTCCTGATAAAAAACTCTTTTGTTTAGTTGTTTCTGCTACAAGATAACTTAATCCCATCAACCACCAGCAGGAAGATACCACATGTACTAGCCTTCGGAAAGAGAGCTGTCAGATGAATATGTTAATGTGAACACCTTGTTTGCCTGATCTAGAAAAGTCAGAAGAAGAAGAAGAAGAAGAGTTGGTTTTTCTACCCCATTTTCCCACCCATTTAAGGGAACTCAAAATGGCTAACAAAGCTTTCTATTCTCCTCACAACAGACACTCTGTGAAGTGGGTGGGGCTGTGAGAGCTCAGGAAGAGCTGTGAGGTCACCCAGATGGCTTCATGGAGGAGTGCAGAATCAAACCCGGTATTCCCAGAGAGCCCGTCTCCTTAACCACTAGACCAAACTGGCTCCTTTCTGCCCAAACATTTGTCCCTCCTCCCTAAGGTTGTGATTAAAGGTGTGAGGACAAGTCCCTCCTTCCACTCTGTGTGCATATCTGAGTGGGAATCTTGCTCATTGAGCTGTGTTACTATTTAACTAATTCCCCCAACTTTGAATTCCACTGCTGCTTACTATGTTTATGTTATTCTTGTTTGCCTTTAAACTTTAATAAATCAAACTTTTAAGCCAAATCAGCCAAGCTATTTCTCCCTAGCCTGGGATGAGCTTCAATCCATTATCTGTCAGCAAACCTAACCTTTAGTCCTTAAAAATTCTGTTTGTGGGAATGGTGCTGAAACATGTGTACAGAGCATAATTCATACTTTTATCTCCTAACTGTACTATTTTCAATCAGTCCATCAGCCTGCTTTCACAGATGTTATAGCACATTGAATTTTTACTTAGCCAAATAACTTACTTCCTGAAGAAGTCAAGATGTTGCCATATTTGAGAAGGATCTGTAGAATGTTTTCTAGGCCACCCTGAACTGTGGTTTCAGTGACCTGAATTCAACACCTTTCTTCCTTCTCTTCTTTAATGCAATCAGCCCAATAGCAGTAAAGAACACCAGTGACAAGCTAGTCTTGGAGGAATATAGTGAGCCAGGTGAAAGCTAATCATATGTGCATTTTATGTACACATAATATGAATGAAATTGGAACAGGGGTGTCACAACATGGGTTGCGAGCATGTTTTTCATCCACATGCTGTAAAAAAGAGATAAGGGATTAAGGAAGTAAATAAGATCCTTTAAAACTTGCTGACTGAAATGCTGTACATAAATTGCTTGAATGAATAAGTCCACAGCATTACTACTCTGATGGTTTTAATTTTGTTTTAATTATGACTTAATCTGATGGTTTAATTGACATTGCAAATTACCTTGAGTGTTCCTCTAGGTGCAAAAGCAGATTAGATATTTGAAAAATAAGCTCTGCATATTTATTTTTAATTGCTGTTGTAAACAGTGCTCAGTGCTGTTTCAGTTTGGTGGAGTCCTAGGACAAGGAGGCTTTTTAAAAGCATTCTTTTCAGGAAGCCAAATTCTAGTGATGATCTCAAGCAAACATCAGTGTGTCAGTGTAATAGACCCACTGCAGAGTCAGCTACGTGACAAGTATTGGGTTACTGGCAAAACTATAATACGAAACTAGGATGCAACACCAGAACCATCCCTCCCCCTCTCACTGGGTGTTTTCACTCTTAGACAAAAGGGGAGGTCCAGGGGTGTTCCCGTCTGGAGTACCTGCATTATGTGGAGCTGCTTCCATTATGGAAGTGGTTCTGATCATGCAGAACTATTCCCTGGCCTGGATAGGTGTGGAGCATTAAAATGTGTCTGGGATGCTATGAGCATTTTCCGGCACTCAGCCTTTATGCCACTTCTGTGTGAAGAGTGTGTATGTGCAGGGGGGCACAGTGCAGTTGCATACAGTGTTGCCTGGTTGCCATGGCAATGGCTGGTGTGCATGGCCATCGCTGTGGCAAGGCGATTGCCACTAGTACACTGGTGTTTGCACTTTCACAGCACTTAGTGAAGTGTTGGATAACTTTGGGACCGTGTGTGCATTTGAAATGCATTCCTGATCTTCACTTTCCTGGGATAGTATCCCAGGGAAATGAGGGTGCATCTCTCTCTCTCTCTCTCTCTCTCTCTCTCTCTCACACACACACACACACATAAACTCACACACGAACAAATGTCTCTTAAGTCTTGCAACTTTCATATATTCGTGATTTGAAAGCTGCCACTTTCTAATTCAAAAATAATGTGAGAAGATGTCTGCACTCCCCACAACAGGGGATTGCAGCATGCTATGGCCCAGAGTGCATGCTCCAGACCCAGAGCTGGGATGCCTGGCATCTTTACATTGCACACCTCACACCCTCACTGGATTCAAAGCTGAGGAACAAAATTTCCCTTGTTTCAAAGTGACACACTGGAAATGCCTCCTGATGTCTTTCTTTTTAGCACATCTAAATGGATGGATGGATGGATGGATGGATGGATGGATGGATGGATGGATGGATGGATGGATGGATGGATGGATGGATATACCAGAGCACCAGAAGTCTTTCCAGCAGAAGGGCTCTCTGGTGCTCTGGCATGTGCCTGCCCCATTCTCAGCTGAAGTGCAAAAAGCCCTGAGCTGTGTGTAGTCGGCAGGATCCTTTCCAGAAATTACTAGATTATATTTCCCATATTTTGTGACTGCTTTCCTTGCTGTGCAGTGTTGTCAGGTGTGGTAAACCAACCACACCTGCTCCTACTTTATTAGAAGACTGAAACAGACTAGGGAAGATGGCAACCATCAAAGAAGTGTGGATTCAGTGACTTGTTAGTTTTCCTTCTGTTATCAATTGTTTGAGAGCTTTTTGAAGATTTGGTTGATAAATCTAATTGGAAGTTGGCAGTGGCAAAGCCTTCTGATCTACTTTCTGGAACACAGCATGAAAGAAGAGTTTGTTTCATAAGTCTTATCTTAATGGGTATTTTAGCAGAACAGCAGGAACTGGGAAGAACAGACAGGCAGGATGCCTCCCCAGGCCATTTGCAGGGAGGTGAGAGCAGGTGAAACTTCTGCCTTTGTCTTCTATTTGAGAATGCCTAGAAGCAATTAGGTCCTTATCTAGAATTGATGCCTTGGCACTGCCTCCAAGTTGGAGAGATAGGCAGGATGCCTCTAAGGGCCATTTTAAAGGAATCAAGAGCGAGTGGGTTTTGCTGTTGCCTTCTGCATAAGAATGCCCAAAACAATTGGTGGGTCATTGTACAAGCCAGGATTCAGGATTAGGTAGCTGTGGCTTGGTGCAGCAGTGCTCCTCTTATGCTCCCACGTTCTTGCAAAGGCTAGCTCAGAAAGCAAAACAACAATGAACTCTGTGAAACAACCACGAGGCTGGAATATGGGCGAGAGGTACTGCATTGAAATTACTGGGGTTCAACTTGACCTGAGTCATGCTCCCTGCAAGGTCAGCACTGGCAATGTGCAAAGGGACAGCACCTTTCTCTGACATGTGCACATGAAATGTGGGCAATAGGCCCATCACATTGTCTGTGTGGGGAACGGCACAGAGAGCACAAAACCAAAGTTGACAAAGTGCATTGCAACGGATGATGGATGAATCAGAGAGCCTAGCTGAGGAACCTGATCTGGTTGAGAAATGCGTGATCAGAAAATCTCACAGAGATTTAGTACAGATTAAATGAGAGCTAATGAGATGACTTTAGGCATAATTATCCACTGATGATTAATCACTAAGTTTTCCAGCCCTGAATTTATAATACACTCACTGACCGTGTTCAGTGGTTTTAGATTTCTGAATCAGATAAGCAGTTTATGTTTTGACCACTGAGCTAAGAGTTCATTAGTAATGTTGGCAGTGTTCATAATTATCCGGTTTGGAACGTGAAGTTAGCTTGGGTTCTAGACCAAGCAGCTTTCATTCCCCGCCCCCCTTTTGGCTCAAAAACCAATCCAACCAAAAAAGACCTCCCCTAATACTTGGCTTCCCTTTCCCCCTTAAATATTCATTCTTTCCTTATCCATCTGTCATATCCATAGAACTCCCAAATAACTTAGTAAAGGAACTTCCCTCTCCATTTCTCTTCTTTGTAACTGCCACACACTGGCGATGTCTGTGCTACTAAATGTGTAATGCTTTGGCCTGGGCAGATTGTACAGTATTTATAAAAGGAATTGCACCTGCTGTATAAAGCCCTAAAAAAAGGCCTGGAACCAAAATAGATCAATGAGACTATTTGAGGAGGTTCTATACCATTATGTATGGTATAGAAAAGATGGATAGACGAAATTTCTCTATCACGCAACACTAGAACCAGGGGGCACTCTATGAAGCTGATGGGTAGGAGAGTCGGATCCGACAAGGGGAAGTATTTCTTCACCCAGAGGGTCATCGGTTTATGGAATTTGCTGCCAGAAGAGGTGGTGAAAGCAACCAGCCTAGATGGCTTTAAGGTAGGGTTAGACAAATTTATGGATGACAGATGTATCAATGGCTACTGGAATGAATGCCTAGGTACATCTTTCAGGATGGGGGGGGGGGAAGCAGGATCCTTCTTAGGCCATTTGCTGGGATTCGAGAGCAGGAAAAGCTTTGTCCCTGTCTCAGCTTCAGATGCTCATGAGCATTTGTTGGGCCACTGTGTGTGACGAGACGCTGGACTAGATGGGCTGTGGGCTGATCCAGCAGGGCTCTTCTTATGTTCTTATGTTCTTGCAATGTCTACAACTTACTGCATGTCATCTTTTGGGCAACCACAACGGGGGTTTCTTAAGGGATGGTACCTGCCCTTTTGATATTGGAATGCTGTCCCCTCTGGCATCTGGGGTGCATGTTCTCTTTCATCATTTTGGTGCCTATTAAAGGTGTTCCTCTTTACCCACCCTGGGTGGGGTGAATAGTAATCTGTCCTACCTAACTGATTTTCAGTTCTGATTTAATAGGATAAGCAAATATTGATATTGGGCCTTCAAAGAGCCAGGGTGCTTTAACTGAATCATAGAATCCTAGAGTTGGAAGGAACCTCTAGGGTCATCAAGTCCAATTCCCTGCTCAATGCAGGATTTCCTAAACCATCCCAGACAGATGTAGGTCCAGGATCTGAAGGAGAGCTCACTATTGACTGATCACCCTCACTGTCAGGAAGTTTTTCCTAATATCTAATCTGTATTGACTCCCTTGAAGTTTCATACCATTGTTACTAGTCCACCCATCTTGTGCAAGTGAGAATAGGGACGATCCCTCTGCACTGTGACAGCCCTTCAGATACCTGAAGACTGTGATCATGTCTCCTCCCAGTCTTAAAATCTTCTGCTGGCTAAACATTCCTGGATCCTTCAACCTTTCCTCATAGGACTAACCATTTCAGTAGCCCTCCTTTGGACTTGCTCTAGTTACTAACTGTAGCTTAAGTTAGTTCAACCACTTCTAAACTTAGCTAAGGGAAATCCAGCAGTTGCTAGATCTGATTCTATGGCAGGGGTAGGACTTGTGGATTCCTGAGAAGTTTTCAGATACTATATCAAAGGCCATTTCAGTGGTGACTGGGTGATGCAGTGTGCTATCGTGACTGTGCCACACCACTCCTTGCATCCTTCACCTTGAAAAGAATCAAAGGCTGTGTGCTGGCATGGCTAGTATAGCTGTGGAGCTTGTGATGGTTCCATCATTATGATTTACCTTTTACACTCTATTTTGATGCCAGTGAGGTCAGTTTAGGAGGAGTTTTGGTCCAGGAATATGATGGAGAAGAACCCGCAGTGGCAGATATCCCAAAGCCATCACAGAGATATAGCTTTTTAGTGCTCCATCACTGTCCAGTCTGGCACACCTGAGATCGATTCTGGAACAGAAGCAGCTCAGTGTGGGGCGGATGCTTTGTGCAGGACCATCCCAGGACCATTTTTTCCACCCTAGTGTGAGAAGTCCCTTGGACAGCTCAATGGCCCTTCCTAGTCCTACCTCCTATGCATACTGAGTGCATGCCAGGTAACTGACCATTACACCGACCATATTCACTTAAGATCCTAGTGGTGCAAACTGGAAGCCAATTTCCACAGAACAAACCAGTTCATGTAACACCCTGGCCATTCATGGGACTGACATGCATTTTTATAACGTCTTATTCAGCAGCACGAGAGTCTGCCATGTTTACAGAGAGGCTTGCTAAGAGGAGCTGAATGCTTATTTTTGCAGCTGCTCTTCCAATTGCTTTTCAGTTAGTTGGGGGAAATGGACAAAGATGACCCCAATGTTGTCCCTATCAGATTCTGATGGATTCATCCATATCATTGCTTAGCTGCAAGTTCTGCATTCTAAAACCTTCATGTAAAAATTTGCATTGCAGAGAAAACAAAAAAAACTCATGCGTCTTGGTATTCTCCACGACCACAAATAGTCTGGTTTCTATTTTAGTTTTTTGGGGTCTGTGCTTGTTGGGTGGTGCTGGTTCACACGGGTGGGCAATTTGCTGCAAAGTGGCTTTGGGTGCCACAGTACAGACATAGGCCCTGGGTGCATCTGTGGTTCCTTTCATCCAAAGGGAGGTGTCTCGGGGGAGCCTTGTCCCTGGCAGCTGGGATCAATACAGCACGTCTCTGTTGTGTCGGGCATCCACTGGACTGCTGGGGCATGGCTAACCATCCTTCAAGCCGGGTGTTCAATATCACCCATGCATCTAGGGTACGTGGTTCATCGTGGTGGAGGGCCAGGGACTAGATATTGTCATTTAGCCTATCGCGAAAGAGCATATATAGCATGTTATTGGTGTTAAGCAGAGGGCAACCACAAGTCCCTCCAAAAGGTATAAAATGGCTGGGCTAAAGCTGAAAGGACACTCAGCTGTGGATGAGTATGATAGTGAAAGGGAAGTCTGGTGCTGTACAGAGCAATAATGCATAGGAACTTGCAATGTAAGAACTGAAGCTGAAATACTCTGGCCCCATAATGAGAAGATATGACTCTTTGGGGGGAAAAACCTGATGCTGGAAGGTTGAAGAGGCCAAAGGAGAAGGGGATGGCAGAGGTTGGGATGGATATATAGTAGGGATGTGGACAATTTTTTTTGGCATTTGATTTGAAACAAATAGAATGTTCAAAAATCCATATTTGTATGAATAGATCCCCTTCGAATGTGGTAAAATTCTATTTGATACAAATCTATTCATACGGATTCATACAAACATTTTATAACTATTTGATAACAATAGACTCATATCTGATACGGATACGTATCTGATATGAACAAATATGTATCTTACACAAATAAATATGTATCTGATACAAACAAATACGTATCTGACACGAATAGATACATGTCTGACACGAATAGATATGTATCTGATACAAATGGCTACGTATCTGTTATGAACAAATACGTATCTGACACAAATAGATACGTATCTGATACAAACAGATACGTGTCTGATACAAATAGATATGCATCTGATATGAATAAATACGTATCCAATATGTTTCCCCAGTTTAACGAATGTCCAAATTATTCGTACAAATGTCCGGAAACATTTGTATTCATTCAAATGTTAGCATATGAATATCATAATATTCTATTCAAGTTTGAATGTCTGAATTTGGCAGAATTCAGCAGAATTTTGAATATTATGAATATTCGTGCACATCATGACAGTGTCATGGAAGCAATCAAAATAAGAACAAAAGAGGAGCCCTGCTGGGTCAGGCCATAGCCTATCCAGTCCAGCATCCCATCTCACACAGTAGCCCACCGAGTGCTTATGGGTATCTCAAGCAGAAGACAAGGGCAAAACCTTCACCTGCTCTTGAATTCCAGGAAATAGCCTTTAGAGGCATCCTGTCTCCCCAGCCTGTAGGCAGTACCTATGCATCCATACTAGGGATGTGCATGTATATTTGTAGCATTCGATATTCATACGAATTTTGACATTCATATACGAAGTGCATGTTACAGCATCCGTACATAGACATTCATATTTGTACAAATGTTTCAGAACATTCGTACAAATGCTTTGGCACATTCATGATATGGGGAGTTGGGAAAGTGGCTGCACCAGTCTTATCTGCAATGAATCAAGAGTGCATTTGACATGGTTTGAGAGTAGATTCAAAGTGGATTCAGGGAGGATTTGATGCTTTCGGAGCGGATATGTTGTGGGATACGTATCAGATACGTATGGCTATGTATCAGATATGTATTAGATATGTATGTGTTCATATTGAATATTCGTTCAAATTCATACAAATATATTCATATTAAACAGAATCTTACCACATTCAAAGGGGATCTATTCGAATGAATACACATTTTCTTACATTTGATTCGATACAAATTGAATACAAAAAAACCCCATTCATGCACATCCCTAATCCATACTAGTAGCCATTGATACGCCTGTCCTCCATGAATTTGTCTAACCCTTCCTTAAAGCCATCTAGGCTGGTTGCTGTTACCACCTTTTCTGGCAGCAAATTCCATAGACCGATGACCCTCTGGGTGAGTTTGGGTAAACTTTGGCAGGTCTTAATGGAATCATGAGCTTAGGCAAAATTTGGGAGGGAGTGGAGGGCAGAAAAGTCTGGTGTTCTGTGGTATAGGCTCACAAAGAGTCAGACACAATTCAGTGATTGAACAAAAATGACAAATAACCACAACACTGTCTTTCACATGCTGGCTATAGAATCGTGCCCTCTTAAATTTAGTCAGCCTTACTCACAATTGAGTCTATATAGGTGTCAGGCAGGGCTGGCTGCCTATCATAATATTTGTATGGGATTCTGTATATATGTATATAATGGTTGCCTGTTGTTTTAGAACTGACAGTTGACTCCGCCTCCCTGCTGAGGTCAAGTGATACATTTCTGTTGGAAGGTTTTGGCTCCAAGTTTAAATTGGTTTTGAAAGATAGTTATTGTTTATTGGTTAAGGGCCAAACCCTGCCCAGCTATGAAACATATAAATATGATGGGCTTTCTGTTCCAAGTTGCTCCCAACAAGAAATGTCCTAATGCTGAGCTGAAATAAATCACCGTTCATCTTTTTAAAGAATGAGTCTCGTGGTCATTCTTTGCCAGCCTGACAATAGGATTGCATTATTATTGTTGTTTTTTGAAAAATCATAGAATAGTCATTTACAATTCAGAGAATTCAAAACTGAAGGATCACATTCTTAACAGGCTGTTCTCAGTTTAAAAACAAATATCCAGCCTTCTAAACCTATCCATATTCCTCCTTTCTGTTTTCCACTACAATCACTAAACCTTGCTGAGATGTGTATTGGTGTTATTTCAATCCTGCCCCTGAAAGAAAGAGGGATAGCCTTTTGATAGATGATTTTTATTCATGTCCAGGTCTGTGTGATTGCCTTTCTAGAAAAAAGAAAGGAGGAAGGAGAAAGACCCAACTGCTCCCTCACACTAGAGAAGATGAAAACAATCGCTTCTGTGTTGATTCTGTCAATGCACACAAGATACATTAGCCACCGAATTTACTCAACAGCCAGAAAGAAAGGCCAGCAGGGATTGTTCCTGGAGAAGAAAGTTTGTTTTACGATGTCTCGGTAGAATAAAAGATGGTTTTTATCCAGCGCCTTTCATTTCTAAGGTGTCCCAAAGCACTCCAGAGTAATGATCTTAGTACTGACAGTATACCATGTGACCAAAGCCAGGACAAATATGACAAGTATTGCATTTCTTTAATCTCTGTCCTTCTTAGGGCTGAAAATTGCTCAAAGTTCTCTACAATGCATCACCATTGTAATGCATTAACCAGGGGCACTTTTGCAATTCCTTTCCTATCCTATGCACACCAAACCATCCCCATGTGCTCGGAGACATACTTGGGTCTGGGCACTGGTCCGAGTGCTGCCATCTTCCATGCAGAGCCCAGTGCGCAGTGCATGTGCCATCACCATAACCCCAATCCCAGCAGAATGATCTCTTTTCTGGGTGGAAATGGTAAGATCTAGGAAGTGTATGGTACACGACCCCTTGCACCACTGCTACTAGACACTGGGGTAACTCGTGGTAAGGCAGGGGTTGTTTCTGTGTTGAAAGTGCCTCCTGCAAGTGCAGATACTCCTGCCATTTTTGACATTCTATTTGAATTGAATATTTTATTTATTTGTTTATATTTCTATCCCACCCCATACCCGAAGGTCTTTGGGTGGGTAACAACAGATTAACAACAAGATACACATTAAAACAAAGACAGATTAAAAACACTTTAAAAATTCAACACATTTAATACAGTACACTCTATATTGCATTAATAGTCACTGTAACTGGGGGGGGAGAATACAATCACCTCAGCCAAAGACCAGGGCAAAGAGGTGTGTCTTTACTGCATTCCTCAAGGGGGAGACTATTCCATAGTCTGGGGGCTATCGCTGAAATGGCCCTCTCCTCGGTGCCCACCAGCCTCACTACTGATGGTGGTGAGACAACCAGGAGGGCCTCCCCACCAGATCTTAAGGCATGGGCAGGTCGGTATGGGAGGAGGTGTTCCTTTAGATGTCTGGGGACCAAGTCATTTAGGGCCTTATAAGTCAGAGTTAATACCTTGAATTGGTCTTGGTAGCGAATTGGCAGCCAATGCAATTCTTTTAAAACAGGTGTGATGTGCATCTGACTAGTTGTTCCGGTCAGCACTCTAGCGGCTGCATTTTAAACTAGCTGCAACTTCCGGATCGTCTTCAACGGCAGTCCCATGTAAAGTTAATTGCAATAGTCCAGTCTAGAGGTTACCAGAGCATCGATAACTGTGGCCAAGTTGTCTCCATCCAGAAAAGGCTTCAGTTGAGACATCAGCCGTAGTTGGGAGTAGGCACTCCTGGACACAGCCTCCACCTGAGCTTCAGGTGTTAGTGCGGAGTCCAGGAGTACCCCCAAATTACACACCTGTCCCTTCCAGGGCATTGCAACCCCATCAAGGACAGAGTATCTCCCAACTACGTGGACCTGAGACCCGGTGACACACAGCACCTCTGTCTTGTCTGGATTCAGCTTCAATTTATTGGCCCTCATCCAGCCCATTACCACCTCCAGACACTTGTCAAGCATTTCAACCGCCTCTCCTGATTCGGATGGCACAGAGAGATAGAGCTGGGTATCATCTACATATTAATGACACCTCCAAATCTCTTAATAACCTCTCCCAATGGCTTCATATAGATGTTAAATAACATGGGAGATAAGATTGACCCCTGAGGAACCTCACAAGTAAATTCCCAGTGAATCGAATCAGTGCCTCCTACAGCCACGATCTGGAATCTACACTGGAGATAGGAGTGGAATCAGTGCTAAGCATTGCCTCCCACTCCTAAACTCCGTAGTCTCTCCAAGAGGATACTGTGGTCATTAGTACCAAAAGTCGCTGAGAGGTCCAGGAGAACCAACAGGGTAGCATTCACCCTGTCTCTCTCCCGGAGGAGGACATCAACTAGTGTGACCAAGGCGGTTTCCGTGCCATAACTGGGTTTGAAGCCAGATTGAAATGGGTCCAGATAATCAGCTTCTTCCAACCATGCCTGCAGTTGAACAGTGACAGCCCTCTCCAGAACCTTGCCTAAGAAAGGTATGTTAGCTACCGGGCGATAGTTGTTCAAATCTTCTGGATCCAGGGAGGCCCTCTTCAGGAGGGGGTGTACCACAGCCTGTGGGACCACCTCATCCCTCAGAGAGGCATTCATTACCTCCTGGATCCACCCAGTCATACCTTATCGGCTAGTCTTTATTAGCCATGAGGGGCAGGGATCCAGAGAACACGTCAGTCACACCCCTGCTAGCAGCTTGTCCACATCCTCAGGCCGCAACAATTGAAACTGATCCAAATAAACTGGACCAGACAGTTCTCTGGACACCTTGTTCAGACTGTGTCCAATCATGACATCTAATCCCCTATGAATCTGAGCAACTTTGTCCTTGAAGTGCTTCGCAAATTTGTCACAGCAGATATTACTTGGCCCTGGCTCTAACTTCTTCAAGCTTGGTTTTATAAGGCCATTTACTACTCTAAAAGAGCTCTGCTGGACTGCTACTTGAGGACACAATGGTGGTGGCAAAAAAGTTCTTTTTTGCCACCATCATCACCACATGGTAGGCACAATAGTGTGCTCTTGCACGTGTTCAGTCAGACTCACAGCTGGATTTACGCTGTCTGCGTTCTAACTGCCAACCTTCCTGTTTCATAGCCCGTAGCTCTATGGAATACCAAGGAGCTTTTCAGGCTCCGCAAGCATGCTGAGGGCACTTGGGAGTGATCGTGTCAATAGCTGTGCTCATCTCCCAATTCCAGAGAGAAACCAGAGCTTTGACAGAAGCATCAGTCATGCCAGCTAGAAAATCCCCTAGAGCATTCAAAAATTGCTCGGATTCCATAAGTCTCCAGGAGCTGGCCATTTCAATAGGTCCCACTCCACAGATGGGGGCTGCCATTGCAAGTCCAAACTTCACCAGCGAATGATCCATCCATGACAATGTTTTGACAGTCAATCCACCTATCAACGGATTCTTGCCAGTCTGATCTGAGGCAAAAACCAAAGCAAGGGTGTGGCCTGCTCTATGAGCTGGGTCAGATACAAATTAAGACAGCCCCATGGTTGTCATGGAGGACAGGAAGAACTGATCTGGTCCACTGAGCATAGTCTCAGTGTGGAAGTTGAAATCCTCCAACACCACCATGGCAGAGGCTTCCAACACCACATCCAAGACCACCTCAGCCAGCTCAGATAGGGAGGATGCCAGGCAGTGGAGTGAATGGTACACCATCAGCATTCCTATCCTGTCTCTCTGGCCCAACAACAAAAACAGGCCTTCAACCCCCATCACAGTGCAAACTGGCTGTCTGGTGAGAGAGATGGAAATCCGATGGACTACAGTGACACCCCCTCCCCCCCCCCGGTCTAGAACAGTGCTGCACTGAGTATCCTGGAGGACACAGCTGGGTGAGACAAGGCCCACCTAGTTCATCCATCCATATCTCTGTTATACATGGCAGATCAGCCCCCTCTTCCAGAATCAAGTCATGTATGACAGATGTTTTATTCCGGGCTGATCTGGCATTCAAGAGCAACGTGGTCAGAGCAGGAGGCTGATTGGCATGGCACCCCAAACACTGCTGGTTGGGAGGCAGAATGGGCAATAGCTTCTATCTAATATCTAATACCCCTTCTCCTAACCTGTCTCTTCTGCCTCACATCACCGTATCTCCTCCTGCCCATTACCTTTGTGATACTTGCCCCCTGTTCTAATTCCCCCCTCTTGCCTGGCCTTGGCCTATGGTCCCTCCCACAGAACTCACCTAAATACACACCCCCACACACCTCCACACACTGTGGTCCCTCCCACAGAGACTCACCCAAATGCACACACATATACACACACCAGCACACAGACACACACACTAGCACACCAAATGCACACCAACACACTCGCACACACTGGAGTACACCCACATATATACAATGAAGCGAAAACAAAAATATCCCAAGATTTGCCTCTTCTGACTAGGTTTATGGCTCGCAAAGCTTGGCTATGCAAATGCACATCACCAAGAATGTCAACGGAGAGAGGCAGAATGGAGCTGGCCTCTTCTTGTTCAGGAATGCAGGGGTAAGTCAATGAGAAGGCATGATGGAGTAAGCTCTTCTCCTTCTGCAGGGCTCGGCAGGCAGGCACAGCTCCACAAGAAAGCCAAGATATTCAAATATCCGAATTTATACAAATAAAAACAAGTGTCTGGACATTTGAACCGAATATTCAATATGTATCCAATTATACCAATCTCGTATGCATCAGTACACATCTGATTGCATCCCGTTTTTATTCTGTACACTTCCCGTATGTATCCATACACATACAAATGTCTTAATTATTTGTATGAATAACTTGGAATGTTCGTATTCATACGATTACTAAAACTAGGAAGGACTGGAAATTCAGTTCCTATACGAATGTCCCAATCCGTCCTAATCCGTCTGAATAACAGATATTTCAACTATTCATGCATATCCCTACTACTGACCAGAAGCTACCCCAACGTCTACTAAGAGGCCAAGTGTGAATTGCCCCTGAGCATCCTGCCAGCGTAAAAAATGGTCAGAGTTTTTATTCACCAGAAACAAGCAGGCACAAGTAACTTTCAGCTCCATTTCTCATTAACAATTTTGTGCCAAAAAAGAAAGAAAAAGCCCGATTCTCATTTTTATTCATTTCTTTTTTAAAATGAGTATTCATTTACAAACAGAAACACCTCCAGGTTGTAAAGCATCTTGTTATGCCACTTCGTACTAACCAATATGACAACTTGCAATATAAGACAGCTTGGCACATATACATTAGGAGGAATTATACATCAGTTAAAAATAGGTTAGAACAAGTTCAGGAGGGGGGAAAAAATCAAACTAATTTATACCTCTAATATTTTTGAAGTGTCAGAGTGTCTGGCTCAGAAATATGGAACGAATGTAATTAAAAAGTCAATGTGAAAGAAAAAAAGTCAAAAGTAAAATGAACTTGGAGCTCAGTGAAGCTAAAAGTTACATGCACCTGTTTGTTCCTGCTGAAGAAAAACTCTGTATAAATAAAAAAATTGCTTGGAACAATGGGGTGCACCACTTTTTAATACCGTGAAATTATTCGTGATGTCTTGTATCCCTTAACATCGTCATATGAAAACCAGTTTGTTTAAATCTGTGAATATGTGTACAAGGGAGATATGAGGACTTGCTGATTGCTGAAAAGGTAGTGCTGGACTTTAAAGGGATGCTGTGACATTCATACCTCCTCAGAGTCCTGGGCCCCTTCTGTACTTACCTTAGTTAATCTGTATTCACACTTGGCCCTGTAGTTTGCAATAGGGTAACATCTGGTAAGGAGCAACTGCACTTAAAGGAGGTGTTTTCAACCCAGAAATGCCTCCTGCTTTACCACATCTTACCCTATTGTTGACTAGTGGTGATGCACAAAATTGTGCACCACATGCATTGCAACCCTAACTTTCCCCATCCCATTCCTTACCTGTTACATCCAGCACCATGACCATTTGCATCATTTTGCCGGCACCTTAGATGACCCCAAATGCGACTGTGCATGCATGGAGCATCATTGTTCAAAGACCTCTGAAGATGGATATCACAGCTATATCTGAAAGCTCAGGTTCTCAGAAGAAGAAACCTGGAACGTGGCATAACAGCCCCAAACCTGCTTCGAACAAGATTGAATCCAGCCATGAAAGCCAACATACGTCCATTAGAACTTCCTAGTCACAGTTCTCAGCATTTACAAGCAGGACTCAAAGGCAGCTTCCTCATGATACGTTGAACCATCCTCGCAGGAGCTGGGAATGTTGGCTCTATGTGGCAGAGCATTTTCTGGAAGGCATGGTCTCCCAGGTCACACAGGCCTTTTTCATGGAGCACTTCCATGAAATTATGTGAGGGAGCATGCTGATGGGAAACCTCCCTGAAGTGGTCTCCTGAGTGTTCCCAATCTATGGGAACACTGGAATGGGAGCATGGAGGCTGAGGCCATTTTCCTGGAAAATTTCCAAACAATTACCTTCCAGCCTACAACTTTAGAAACTGGAGAGTGCTCTGAAGGGATTTTGGGAGGGTCAGCCATCTTGTGGTTGGCTGCCAGCAGATTCCATTCCTGGGCTGAATCTTCTGGCCTGAAAACTTAGAAAACCCCAACTAATCTCTTTAGACAATTGGAGAACTTGATGGTAGGGATGTGCCCAGATATTCAAAACATTTGATATTTGTACGAATTTGGACATTCGTACACGAGTTGAATGTTATGACATTTGTACATTGACATTTGTATTCGTATGAATGTTTCAGAACATCCCTGTAAATGCTTTGGAACATTCATGAACCAGGGTGATGGGCAGATCCAGAGTGCATTTAACATGGATTGAGGCCCCGTCCCCAAGCACATTTGGTACGGTTCCGAGCGCCCAGTTGGCACTGTATGTTCCCATGGGCTTTGGATTTGGCATGCGAAAAGCACACCAAATCCCCCCAAACAGTGCCAGAAGGGTGCCAAATTTGGTATCTGAAAAAAGAAGTCTTGGTGCTGTTTGGGGAGCTGGCAGGCATTGCTCAATGGGCCGAGACTGCACATGGGGACACTTGCGGGCCAATGCGGAGAGAGTTGCACTCACGTGTCTCCTTTTCAGCAATCAGAACAACTGTCAAGCGCCTACGGCTGCTAATTCGTTGCGGCTTTCGGTGTTAATTTTTTTTAAAAAAAGATCTTTCTAGTAATTAAGCTTTATTTGTGCTTCTTTTCTTGCCTCCTACCCCAGCCCTGGCTGTCCCTGCTGCTAAGGGAGGGGGGGATGCGGCAGAGAGGTGAGCTGATGGTGAGCTGACAGCTGAGAGTTCTGATTGCTAACAGGAAGCACGACTTTTGTGCACCTCTGCTTGAACGGGAACAACGGAGAAGGCGATATTAAGGTACGATTTTCAGTGTACGGCATTCTCCATTGTTCCTGTGGGAGGGGTGGGGTGGGAGGCATGAAAAGAAGCACAAATAAAGCTCCATTACTAGAAATAACTTTTTTTTTAAAAAATAATGCTGAAAGCTGCAACGATTTAGTGGCAGTAGGCGCTTGACAGCTGAGTTGCTGCTTTCGATTTGGCTTCCAATGAGGGCAGAGGGGGCGGAGAGGAGGCGGTGCTTCTCCCCCATGCCAGGGCTCAGCATGCTCGTCATGGGGGCACCTGCATCCAGGCCAAATCCCGAACCTGGTCCTCGTTGATGGGAATGACATGGGGAGGCCCGAGATGCGTTCCCGGTCCCGTGCCCGGCCCATGCATGCCAAAACAGCACCCAAACAGTGCCAGATGGCCAGCATGGGGACGGGGCCTGAGAGCCGATTCAAAGTGGATTTGTATTGGATTTGATGCTTTCAGAGTGGATATCTTAGGGGATACATATCTGATACGTATCAGCTATGTATGTGTTTGTATCAGTTATTCATATGATTTTGTACAGATACATTCATATCAAATAGACTCCTACCACATTCAAAGGGGATCTATTTGAATGAATACAAATTTTCTTACATTCAATTTGATACAAATTGAGTGGAAAAATACCCATTCGTGCACATCCCTACATGATGGTTGTTGTTGGGTTGTTGTTGTTGTTTTGCTAAAAGGCAGCTTCTTATATTTTTCCTCCTCCTCTATGTGTTTGCATTATAAGCGGATAGAAACAGAACGGGAAGTGTGGAAGAGTAATTTGTGAGAATCTATATCAAATTAAATTTCATCTGAAGACAAAAAGAGGCTGATGGTATCTGCCCACCCCCCATTATCCTGCAAATGACAAAAGTGGTTAAGACTTCCACAGTATCCCATTTTCTTAATATATTCCAAGTGTTAAGCCTGAAACTTGTCTTGGCTTGTCCAGTTGTTATCACTCTCCTAATAACAAAAATCTACGTGTAAATAGAAACTCATTAAAGACTCTGTCACACTGGACTGGAGCCTAATTTGTCTGAAAGGTTTAAATGCATTCAAATGAATAAGGCTGGATTGCACAAGGCGAAGCATTAGCTTTGGACTATTACTTTCACAGAAGGGAAGAAATCTAGGAGAAAAAGACCGATAGCCCAAGTTCTTGCTGTGGTTCTATGCCTGTAGTGGAAGTCACCTGGGGGAGGCATGTCTTTAATCACAGTGGCCCAGCTGGGATGGCTAGTGTGTCTTCCAGTTCCATTGTTGCCTGGCGTGTCAGAAGTATTACTTACTTACTTACTTACTTACTTACTTACTTACTTACTTACTTACTTACTTACTTACTTTACTTACTTACTTTACTTACTTACTTACTTTACTTACTTTACTTACTTATATTTCTATCCCGCCCTATACCCGAAGGTTTCAGGGCGGGTTACAATATTATATTAATCTTAGACAGGTCCCTGCCCTTGGGCGTACAATCTAAAGAGACAAGAAACAAAAGGAAAATGGTGTGGGAGGGAACAGGGAACATCCACACTGGGACAACTCTTGTGCTGTCCTGAAACTCCTACGAGTAGGGTTGTGAACAAATCTTTATAACATTCGTTATTTGGACAAATTTGGATGAATTTGGACATTTGTACATGAATCGTATATTCGTACATGAATTTTGTAACTTCTGTACAAATAGTTCGTACATTTGTTAAACTGGTGATACGTACTGGATATGTATTGATACGTATGCATTCGTTAATCTGAGACGTTTTCGCACGGGGCTGAACGGTACGCGTGGGAGACAGCTGCGGACACGGCATACGCATTGCCCGAGCGGGGCTTGCGCTCCGACGTGTCCGGAGCTGTCTTCGGCGCGTTCGAAATGTAGAGCACTTTAAAGTGCTCTACATGCATTCGAACGCGGACGAGCCGCCCGCAGGCGTTCGGGAGGAGAAGCATTCGCGCCTGCTTCTCCCTCCCTAACAGCTGCGGGCTTGCCTCCGACGCCGGCGCAGGTTTGGCAATCAGCTGTTTGACAATCAGCTGATTGCCGATCTGCCTCCGCGGCTGTCTCCACGCCCCTGGCCGGCCTTTGCCGGCCAAGACAGCTCCCGGCGCTTTCACCTTTCGCACACAGACGCGCCGGTACGCGTTCCGGCGCATCTGTGTGTGAACGCTGAAAGCGCCGGGAGCTGTCTTAAGCTTTCCGCCTGAACGCGTTCCGTTTGGAACGCGTTGCAGTGCGGAAAAGTCTCTGGTTTCCACACCCAGTGCAGAAACACCCCTAGTCCCTTTCTGCCCAGGGCCATATTATACCTGGAGTAGGGACCTGCCATCCACATGTGGGGACCTGGTTGGGGCCTGCTGTAGTCTGCACTAGCATGCAGATGACAAGTTTCTATTCCAAGATATAATCCAGAATAAGCCCCAGCACAGAAATCACCTTAGAGCAGCAGTTCTCAACCTTCCTAATGCCGCGACCCCTTAATGGAGTTCCTCATGTTGTGGGGACTCCCAACCACGGGGGCGGAGCAGCTGGGAGGTGGGAGGGAAGGGCAGCGGGAGGCTCATCGTGACCTCTCTGAAAGGGTAATTTGACCCCCAAAGGGGTCCCGACCCCCAGGTTGAGAACCACTGCCTTAGAGAGATTTTCTTCAAGTGTATAGAATGAAATTTCCCTGCTGTCTGAAATGTTGGGCAAAATGGCCCAGAAATATTTGCACTTGCAGATTCCTAGTGAATTCCAACCCTCCCACAACCTGCCTGCAACTCTCCTGAGGTGCAGATGGGTGTCTGTATGCTACCATCTTGGGATCCCCAGTGCCAGCACCACTGTGCATACACACCATCATCACCAGGGCAACTGCGTGATGTGCCACGCCTTAGTTTTAATCCAGCTTCAGTCCACTTTCAGACTGAGAGAGCCCATCAGCAAATAGACAAGCTGTTTTCTTTTGGCATTATCTAACTCAGAAAATGCATGTTATTTAGTTGTTCTTACGCCTTATTTAATTGTAAGGAGGGATTTTCGCACTGCAACGCGTTCCAAACGGAACGCCTGCAGGCGGGCAGCTTAAGACACTTCCGGGCGCTTTTACCGTTCACACACAGGCGCGCCGGAACGCGTTCCGGCGCGCCTGTGTGTGAACGGTAAAAGCGCCCGGAACTGTCTTGGCCCGGCAAAGGCCGGCCATGGGCGTGGATTCGGCCGGCAGCGCTGCCGCCCATTGGGTGAGAGCACCCAAGGGGCGGGCAGCTCCGTCAAGCCACCCGCCCGGTGCTTCGTGCCAGCTCTACGGGCCCGGATCGGGCCCGCGAGACCTGGCACGAATATGCCCGGGCACCCGGGCACCCATCATGGGGCCTGGGGCAAGGCCCCTATGGGGCAGGACCCCTTTGAAGATCAGAGCCCCTGGCTCTGATCTCCAAGGGCTCGCCCCGCGCCCCGATGTCGCCCATCTACGGGCTGCAGGCGCCTGGATCTAGGCGCCTCCAGCCCGCAGATCAGCCACCCCCCCAGTCCCCAAAACCCCCACCCCCAACCACCCTCCGGCCCGGATCGGGCCCATCTTCGCTCTGTGGGTGCCTACATCCAGACACCCACAGAGCGAAGATGTTTCCCCCCCTCCTCCAGGGCCCTGGGAGGACAATGCCACCCTCAGTTGGACGCTGGACGGCCACGAGGTAAGTGATTCCTCGCGCGCGCGTCCTCCCAGGCCCCTGGGGGAGGGGGGGGAAACATCTTCGCGGTGAAGGTGCCCCGCTGTGGGCACCTTCACCGCGATGATCGGCCCGATCCGGGCCGGAGGGTGGGTGGGGGTGGGGGTTTGGGGGACTGGGGGGGGGGGTGGCTGATCTGCGGGGCACTCGCGCCCCGCAGATGGCCGCGATGGGGGCGGGGGGGGACCCTTGGGGGACCGGAGCGATGCGCTCCGGCCGCCCAAGGCGTTCCTCGCCCCCAGCCAGCCCAACATCAACCTCCTGCCACCCCAGAAAGGGGCAACAGGACGCCGATGCTGGTGGCTCTTTCCTGGGTCCGGCAGCCCCATTGGGGCTGCCGGACCCGGGAAGGAGCCACGTCCCGGCGGCCGTCGGAGGTGACAGACGGGACGCACCGAATCGGGGTTCCCCTGTCCCATCTGCCAGGGTCACTGACCCTGGCAGACGGGAAAGGGGAACCCCGATTCGGTGGGTCCCGTCTACCGGCTTCGCCGCGCCGGCGCAATCGCCGCCCCGGCAAGTCGGGCCGTGGGGGCGTGCCGACGGCTGTCAGGGAGAGAAGCGTGCGAACGCTTCTCTCCCGGAACGCGCCGGGGCGGCTCGTCCGCGTTCGAACGGATGCAGAGCACTTTAAAGTGCTCTGCATCCGGAACGCGTGGAGGACAGCTCCGGACAGGCCGGGACGGAAACCCGGCCGCAGCAATGCGTATGCTGCGTCCGGAGCTGTCCTCCACACGTTCGGGAAAGGCCAATGCGAAAAGGCCTAGGATCTGCATGACATAATAATGGCACCATAGTGTGGCCTGAAGGGTTAGCGATCAGCATGATCTTGCACCCAATGGGTCAACATTCTGCTGTACAGAAAGCTCTATTCCTGGTTCCACTGACTTTTGGGTCTCCTTTGAACTCTGATAAGAACATAAGAAGAGCCCTGCTGGATCAAGGCCACAGTGCATCTAGCCCAGCATCCTGTCTCACACAGCAGCCCATGGGCATCTCAAGCAGAGAAAAGTGCAAACCTTCTCCTGATCTCGAATCCCAGCAAATGGCTTTAGAAGCATCCTGCTTGTCCCCCCCCCCCCCCAAGTCTGAAAGATGTACTTAGGCATCCATTCTAGTAGCCATTGATACATCTGTCATCCATAAATATGTCTAGGGAAAGTGTGGTGATGGGATTCCCTGTGCTGTCCACTCATGGTTATGTATCAAAGATGAAAATGGGTGTGGTGGCCACGCTTTACTGCTGGGGTAATTTGGAGTGGTGGTGGAAGGAACTACAAGAGCTGCACGATCTAAATCTTTACAGATTTTAGATTGTCATATTTTACTCTGGTTATGTGAGCCTCATACTTTCTAGAAGCTGTTTGATGGTGGATTGAAGCTGCTGTTAGATACACCAATGCTCACTATCTGTGTAGGTTTTTGTGTGTGCTGACATCCCTCCAGAATGTCCTTGAACAATTTCTTTTCTCTATAGCTCAGACTGTATAATTTACAGAGCGTATAGTCTATGCTAATGAGGTACTGCAAATATCAACAGCTTTTGCAAATTAAGAATTAGAAATAAGCTCTGTAAATGAGCCCTTGGAATGCAATGTATATTTGCAAGCATGAGTGTTCATGTTTCCTGCCAGCTGTTGATAACAAATTTCTTCTTTTTAATGCTATAGATTTTATTTAACAGACATTTATTTGCATTCTTAAAAGGCAATTGTTATGTTATCTTTACTGCAGTTTTCATGTGAGATGTTGTTTATTGAAAAGGAAATATGTTCCCACACTTGGAGCAACAGTCCTCCACAGCTTCTGCAAATGCAATGCAGATGTGCTGACAAAGTATGGCCAAATATGTTGCATTTTTGACACGGTGTTTGTGGTTCTGAGCATGGGGGAACTCAGACAGCTTTGCTAATTGGAAAAACCCAAAATATGACTTGAAGATAAAAAGGTGAGTGGTGGTAAAGGTGAGTGGGTCTGGACCAGCGAGGCCCACTGTTTTGGACCACAGATAGGAGTAGGCTGGACCAGGACTGCCTGCATGACAGCTTTGGTCCAGACAAGCCCTTTTGTTGACCTTGAAGCTTGCAGGATCTTTGGGGCTGGGCTTTGGACACTTCAAAGAGTAGGGAACCTATTTTGGTGTTGCACTTTTATGCACCATTGAAATGAGTTCCCAAGTAGTCCAGAAGCAGAGCCATGCCTTCCGCATGCCTCTGTGTTCTAGACTAGGCTTGTGATGTCCAGCCAGGACTATTTCTATCAATTCCTGCATCTGCCCTAGTATGTTTAGTATAGGAAATACTACATTGTATTAGTTGTGGGAGGAGCTGAAGGAATCCCCTGCATTTCTCCAGGTTTGGTTTGCCCCTTCCCAGCAAGCTCTGTTTTAGATAGAGGCTTCCTAGATTTTAGTCAGTCTTTGCTGTGAGCTTGCAGAGAGCTGTCCTTTTGGTGGCAAACAGGCCCAGACAGCCGGGAAGGGCATTTCTTACACGTTAGCCAATTTAGTTACCACCTAGCCAATTTAGTTACTAGAAACAACTCAGCCAACAAGAAGTAAGCAAAAAGGAATCAGGAGCTGAAAGACCCTGCACCAGCTCCATTGAGTGAGGAGATCAAACCCAGAGAGATGACACCCTGAAGATTGCTGGAACTCAAACTGTAAAGTATTTTACCATTCAAGGCTTGATAGAGCTGGGGAGGAGAAACCTTTTACTTTTGTTCTGTAAAATAAAATTTTCCCCCTTTTTCAACTTTATATTCAGCCTTAGAGCTTTCTTTGGGTGAAAGTGTTTGATCTCACCAGGGTACCGGCGTTGCACACCCAAATCTGCCACCACCTTTAGTTGGGTGTGTCTTCACAAGGCTGCTCTGATCTGAAGGGCCTTCTGTATTCCACATTAATGTGTGGAAGGAAGGCCCATGGTTTCCATAGGAATGTGCATGGATATTCATCACATTCAAAATTCATATTAATTGGTCTGAATTCAGACATTTGAATTTGAATTGAATGCTGGTACATTGACAATGCAAATACAAATTGAATGTTTCTGTACATTAGTGCAAAGCTTTGTTACATTTGTGAACCTGGGGAGGTGGGAAAGTGGCTCCCCCAGTCACTTCTGCAACAGATCCAAAGTGGATTCAAAGCAGATTCAGAGTGGATTCAAAGTGGATTGAGAGAAGATTTGACGCATTCAGAACTGATACGTAGGCGAGTCGTAGCAAGGATTCAAATTAGATTCACATTGAATTTGAATCCTACCACATTCAAAGGGAATTTATTTGAATGAATAATAATTTTCTTCCTCTCTCAAGATCCCAGTGCAAGACCAGGCTGGCCTGAATAAACAGTGGGCTCCTAAATGAAGCTGAGGGCTTCCTTCTGCTGGTTTACTCCAGATAAGCCCTATGGACCACCTGCCAACTGTGAGTGTGACTGCACATTGGCAACATCCAACACATATGCACACAAATATACGATCATGCTGATCTACTAAGGAGAGGAGGCATTCTGTTTCCCTACAAGATCTAATGAGCATCAAAGTGTTGGTTATGGGAAGAATTTTGAATATCAGTGTCTACACCATCTTCATTACCCGGGAAATGAAAGCAAAAAGGAGCAGGTAAATTTGAGTCAGTTCACATCACCAGCTGAAATCTCAAACAGGACCAGGTTTCTTGCACATTTATGTCTGCATTTCTATTTCTTGACTTTGCTCAGCCAGTGTTTAATTTTTGTCACTAAAAGTTTCACATTTCTGCAATTTAATAATGTCACTTCATGTGCAATTAATACCATTTGTGCTGTTAGTCGCTGATTTTTTAAAGCAATTGATGTTCATGTGTTACTACTTACTGAGAAAGTGGTAAAATGTTTTAGAATGTTATTTTTTTTTAAATTAAAATGTTCCTTAATCTGTTCAAGGCCCCAAATTCATCACTAAATTCAACTTTAAAAACATGAACACGTCAGTGAAGAGTTCTGAGGCATTTCCGCACTGAATTGCGTTGCAGACGGAACGCGTTCAGGCGGAAAGCTTAAGCCAGCTTCGGGCGCTTTCCCCGTTCACACACAGACGCGCCAGAACGCGTGTAAACGCGTTCCGGAGCGTCTGGGTGCGAATGCTCAAAGCGCCCGAAGCTGCCTTAGCCGGCAAATGCCGGCAAGGGGCGCGCCGGCAGCCGCGGAGGCAGATCGACAATCAGCTGTTTGAGAAACAGCTGATTGTCAAAGCCGCGCGGCGTCGGAGGCGCGCCGGCAGCCGTTCGGGAGACAGAAGCGGCGCGAACGCTTCTTCTCCCGAACGGCTGCGGGCGGCTCGTCCGCGTTGGAACGTGTGTAGAGCACTTCGAAGTGCTCTACATTTCGAACGCGGAAAAGACAGCTGCGGACACGTCGGAACGCAAGCCGCGCGCGGCCAATGCGTATGACGTGTCCTCAGCTGTCTTTTCCGCGTTCCGTTCAGCCCCGTGCGAAAACGTCTCTGATCTTGACAGCCGAAGGTGTGGGATGGAACATTCAGAAGGAAAATAGCAGTTGGGGGTTTAAGATTGAACTTCATGTCCATTGCTCTTCCTTAACCATGACTTGGGATGTGCACAAATGTTCTAAACATTTGAAATTCAATTGAATTTGATCGAATGTGAACATTTGATTTGAAGAGCATGGGCTTTTCTGCACTTGGCCTTATTCTGGAATATATCCCAGAATAGGGACCAGCTATCTGCATGCTAGTGCAGACTATGGAAGGCCCCAAGGGAGGCCTGCCATAGTCTGCATTAGCTTGTGGCCAGTAGGCCACTATCCCAAGATATATTCCAGAATAAGGCCAAGTGCAGAAGGGCAAATGTCTTCACATTCAAATTTAAACATTCAAACAAATTTCAAATGTTCCAAGACATGCGTTCGAATGATTCGAATCATTCAAATGTACAGATACATATTGCATACATATCTGTACAAATATCATACCTATCTTTACACATTTGTGTTTATGTGTGTTTTTCCAGCGCAGCCCTCAGATCCGGATCTAAGAAGATCTGGATCTAAGGAATGGGTACATTCCTTAATCTGGATCTAGTAGATCCAGATTAAGGGAAGCACCCAGTGTGTTTCCACAGGAGGTGTAGCACCCATTAGCAATGGGTGCTAAGCCCCCTGCCAAGGAAACACCTTTGCACCCATGTGGGGAATCCGGATTGACCCACAAGGAGTCTGCCTATCACCCCAGGTGTTTTGGGGAACAGGGGGTACAATATCCGAAGTCCCTCCGAAATCCCTCCGAAGTTGCCTTCGAAGGTTAGCAAAGGCTCCGAAATCCCTCCAAAGGCAACTTCAGAGATTAGCAAAGGCTCCAAAGACAAATCCCTTGTGAGAGCCTGCATATGAATTAGCTCTTTGTGAGCAGGGATGAGTCAGCCTCATTAAATATGTACCTCTTTCCGTGCCTGAAGGTAACAGTCCACTTTGATCTCCCTTTGTTATTGGAGGTTTGTCTTTGGAGCCTTTGCTAATCTCCGAAGGCAACTTCGAAGTAACTTTGAAATGGCTTCGAAATTATTTTGAAATTATTTTGAAGCCTAGGTTTTGGGGCTCCTCCCCAAGGGTAATCTGGATTTTCTGGCTGAAGACCCCATTGTAGACCCCATTAATGGGGTCTACAGAAAATCCAGATTAAAGGCTGAGATGTACCCATATGATCCGGATTTCCTCAGCAGCGGTGGTAACAAATGTGTTCCAAATGGGTGCCGAGGTGGAAATGGGGTCATCTGGCTCACACTCAAATGCGTCCTTAGTGGGTGCAAAAATGGGTACTTTCTGCCAATGGAAAAACACCCTATAATATGAAATGAAAACAGGATGCATATGGAGACAATGGGATGCAAACAAAAAGCCTACAAATACATATAACACATACAAATCTTGTCGACATTCATACCTTTAAGTACAAATGTTGTTGACATTTGTATCTTGAAATTCGAATCTAACATTTGAACAAATGGATTCGAATGTATTGGATTCGAATTGGTTTTTGTTGCATTCGGATTCTAAACACTCGAATTGAATAGAATGTTTTGATTTGACTTGAATTCAAATGCACATCCGTACCCATGACACCATTATGTCTCGAGTGTAGAATTTATTGTGCACACTAGAAAGCCTAGATGAGATAAAAATGCAGGAGATGTGTTTCCTGGAAGCATACTTGCATCCAAGTGAAGCCATGCAGTTGTCTACATCATGCCCTGCAAACCATTCATCTGCTGCTATGGTGAAAATAGACTATGGCTTTGTCTCCATTATGCAGCAAAGGATCATTACTCAGGACCTCGCGGGGACTGGTCTCCATTGGGAGTAATAAAAATTGCCCTCACTTAAGGTGGATTTGGTGCATAATGGAGACACAGCCTTTGACAGACAGAGCTGGCAAAAGTTCCTTCTTCTGAGACTACATCTCCCTTGGCTCTTAGTCAAAATGGATACTGGGAACTTTGTTTTTGGAAACAAACGTTTTTCAAACTGAATTTGGCTACTCAAGAGATCCACTACTGCCCCCTGCTCCCTCTGCAGGGTTGTGCACAAATATTCAAAGCATTCAAAATTCATATGAATTTGTCCAAATTCGGACATTCAAGTTCGAACTGAATGTTGGCACATTTGAAGGATGACATTCGAATTCGAATTTAATGTTTCGGAAAATTCATATGAAGCTTTGTTACACTTGTGAACCTGAGGAGGTGGGAAAATAGCTGTTCCAGTCACATCTGCAATGGACCAGAGTGGATCCAAAGTGGATTGAGAGTGGATTCAAAATGGATTCAGGGCAGATTTGACACATTCCGAGTTTATATGTAGGGGATATGTATCAGATATGTAAGGGATTCGTATGTGATTCGTAGTGAGGATTTGAATTGAATTCGTACTGAACATTCGTATCGAATTTGAACCCTACCATATTCAAAGGGGATCTATTCAAAAGAATGTGAATTTTCTTACATTCAATTCAATATGAACTGAAACCCTCCAAAATTTGTGCAGATCTCTATTCTTCCATTTTGAGAAACACTTAAAAGACCTAACAATAGAGTCAAAAGCAAAAATGAAAGAAGAAGAAGCATCATTAATTTTTAACAAGTCCTCAGAACGTTTATGAAGATCGAATACCCATAGGCAGAGTTGAGTCCATCTAGTAGGAAAGGTACTATATCACTGTGATATTTTGTGGAACTGCTTATTGACTAGGCAATTCTGAATCGTTTTTAATTCTTAATGTAATTTTTTGAATGGGCTCTTCATGCTTGTGGGCATGCAGTCATTCCCCACAGAAGGAAAAAGAGGAGAGGGGGTGGGTGCAAGGTAAATGGATGTGCCAGGAAACCTTTCAGACCTTAAAGTGCACTCTTACTGGAAGAAGCCTAGAAGGTAGCTTGATGATAGCAGTATGCAATGAAGAAAAGCACCAGAATATCTTCTGCTTGAAGGTGGCACTCCATAGACATTCCATGCACAATCCTGCTTAGACAGGCAGTACCTTTGGATAGTATGTCAAGGCAGAAGGGGCAACCTTTTCTTTGGGTTTTTAAAAATTTGATATCAGCCTTCAAGCTCTTTTTAGTTAGCAGAAGAAAGAAGCCATTCTAATAGAAGAAGAAGAGGAGGAGGAGGAGGAGGAGAAGGAGAAGGAGTAGGAGTAGTTGGCTTTTATAACCCACTTTTCTCACCCATTTAAGGGGACTCAAACTTCTGTTCTTCTCCCCACAACAGACATCCTGTGACATAAGTGGGGCTGTGAGAGCTCAGAAAAGAGCTGTGGCTAGCCCAAGGTCACCCAGCTGGCTTCATAAGGGAGTGCGGAATCAAAACCGGTATTCCCAGATAAGAGTCTGGCTCCCTAGCCACTAGACTTAACTAAGTAAATTAGATGGGGCTGTGAGAGCTCAGAAGCAGCTGTGACTAGCCCAAGATCACCCAGCTGGCTTCATGAAGGAGTGCAGAACCAAACCTTGTGATTATGAGATATGAGTCCAGCACTCTAACCACAAGATCAAACTGGTGCTGATTTTACTGCCAGGTCTGGAGGAGGAACATGGATCTGGTTCTCTAAGCCCTTCACAGCACTCCACTGAGAATGTCCCACATCTCTGTCACATGCTGCCTCCAGTACCTGCCTCTCTTCAGCTCTGGATATCAGCCCCTGTCCTGGCTATCAGCCCCTGTCCCGGCTGCTAGCTCATGGCAAGTGAGCTCAGGTTGCCCAGGTTCTGGATGGTGGTGCTCACTTCCTCCCATCACTGAGCAATGTGTCAGGGCATTTGACTTCTTGGATACACCTCCCTTACGAAACCAGGCTGCAAGGTCTAGGCCTCTTCAGTCTGGAGAGATGGCATTTAAGAGGGGACCTGATTGAAGTATATAAAATTATGCATGGTATAAAAAAGGTGGATAGAGATAATTTCTTTTCTCTATCACACAATACTAGAACCAGGGGGCACTCTATGAAGCTGATGGGTAGGAGAGTCGGATCTGACAAGGGGAAGTATTTCTGCACCCAGAGGGTCATCGGTTTATGGAATGTGCTGCTGGAAGTGGCGGTGACAGCTACCAGTCTAGATGGCTTTAAGGTAGGGTTAGACAAATTGATGGACGACAGATGTATCAATGGCTACTAGAATGAATGCCTAGGTACATCTTTCAGGCAGCGGGGTGGGGGGGGGAAGCGGGGTGCTTCTAAGGCCATTTGCTGGGATTCTAGAGCAGGAATAGGTTTGTCCTTGTTTCTGCTTGGGATGCCCATGAGCATTTGGTGGGCCACTGTGTGTGACAGGATGCTGGACTAGATGGGCTGTGGCCTGATCCAGCAGGGCTTCTCTTAGGTTCTTATGTTCTTATGTAGTGTGGCTGCTCCCATGCTCATGTAGAGGTGAGCAAGCAGTGATGTCGCTGGACTTCGCAATGGTGGGTCTAAGACTAGGGATGTGCAAGAATATTCAAAACATTTGAAATTCGATTGAATTTGTTTGAATTTGGGCATTCAAATTCAAATCATTCGTATTTTAACATTTGAATGAATTTGAATGTTTTGAATCATTTCTACAAATTATCCGGACATTTGTAAGTGTATGAAAATGTACACATTACGTACGTATCCCATATGCATCTTATTCATATCTTTACGTATTTGTACGGATACTTATGGGATGCAGACGGGATAAAAACAGGACGTGTATGAATGCATACAGATGCATATGGATGCTTACGGGCAGATACTAATGTTGTCGATATTCATGTTTTCAAATATGAATAGAATATTCATATGATTAGATACGAATGTATTCGAATCAGATTCGAATTTGAATACATTCAATTTTTTCTCTATTCGTTCAAATTCAAACATTCAAATAAAATCAAATCCAAAAATTGCATTCATGCACATCCCTATCTAAGACTATTTAATTTCTTACTATACTTGAGGTATTCTTATTCCATTCCATTCTTTGGGTGTGATCACACAGGGCTTTTTGGGTACACTTATTTATACAGGTGGGCCTAATCTGGGGTTGCAGAAAAAACCCTGCATCACCTCCTACCTGACAGCTCTTCCTCATGGTCACCTTCCTTGCTTGGCTCCCATAGGCCACCGTCTTACAGGTTTCCATGGACGTGATTGGTCAGTTGCTATAGCAGGCTGGGATTGGCTAGTAGCCTCCATAGCCTTCCATCCCATCCAAAAATTGGCGCAACTTCCTCTGAGAGTGATTATTTCACTTCTATGGAAGAGACAGATAATTGGAGGATTGGGGATGAGGTAAAGTACTTCTAAAAATATATTCTGTCTGTCCCTTGAGTCTCAAATTCCCCTGGGGACAACCCTAAACACACATCTGAACACACCCTTGTTTTGTGATTCAATTGATCTCCATGAAGCGGGGTGACTTACATTTCTATCAAGGCATTGGTCTGGGCAGAGAACTTTAGGCCTGTCCATTCCCTGAGTTTACCTAATTCTCTCCCATCCAGGTTCTTGCAAAAATCAAAATAACTAGGCTTTTGGAACAGGGGCAAAGAAGTTGCTTCAAGGACCAAATCTGGGCCATGATCACTTGGCTGCTGGAGCAGGTGACCATCCCATTCTTCCTGGAGTCTATTGCACAGGCCCAGCGTGGCTGCACTTCTAGATCATGCCATGTAACATCTGATGGCTGTGTGGCATGATCTATTGTTATTTGTCATTTCAAGAACTGCCATTTTGGCTGATTGCTCAGTGGCTGGTAATGGGTGCCATGTGATACCTGTTCAGCTCAGTGGGGTTGGAGTGCTACAGAAGTGTTCTCAGAGGCTGAGATCCCACAACTTCCCCTCCTTATGCCTTTTTGCATATTTCTCTCACCTGACAAGAGTGCAGGTGACAGAAATACATGAGCAGGTGACCCTCAAGTCACATGTGTGTATTGCTGCTGCAGCAATGCTCATGGCCTTGATATCCAAACAATAGGATAGATGTCTTTGCTATAGACCAGTGGTTCTCAACCTGTGGGTCAGGACCCCTTTGGGGTTCGATATACTCTTTCACAGGGGTTGTCTAGAGTAGCAACAAAAATAATTTTATGGTTGGGGATTAGGGTTAGGGTTAGATTGGAGGTCACCACAACATGAGGAACTGTATTAAAGGGTTGCAGCATTAAGAAGGTTGAGAACCACTGCTGTAGACTCTGGATATGGGTCAGTCTGTAAGGAATGCTCTTTCCCATTTTCACTGTAGCATTAGGAAAGTGATTGTAATACAATTTGAGGAGCTGATGGAATTCACTGACATTAAAAAAGCCACTGTATGTAACTCTGGAGTTTTTAATAAATAATGGGTTGCAATTGATTCGGAAAGTAATTATGCCTTAATGTGAACTGGAACAAATGTTACATGGATTTTAGATTCTGTATTCCGAGTCAATGACAAGAAAGATGAGGAAGATGGGTATGGTGCATATAAACCAAGCGAGATAATTATTTTGCACTCCTCAGCACTGCTGAGACAATAATTGAAATACTATGTTTTACTATGAGAACTCTGCTTCCCCAGAGACTTAGACAAATGAGAAACAACTCAGGAAGGAGATAGGAAATTTGATTTGGGAGGGGGAGTGAGAGGCCCTAATCCTAAGAAAGTTACTCTTGATTATGTTCTGTTGAAAGCAGTGGAAGATATTCATCATGATGAACTAAAGGCTAGTACAAAGGTGAGATAGCCATGACCATCTAGACATCACTGGATTCTGGAGCCCAGCAATCTGGAAAATGAGATGTAATTGGCACAAATTTGGAGAATACAGGAGAACTGGCAGGAATGCAGGTTCTCCTTTAGTCTAAATCAGAAGTTCCCAAACTTGGGCTTCCAGATGTCATTGGAATACATCTTCTCCCATCAACTTTAGACAGTGTGGTCAAAGTTGAGGAAAGGTGGGGTCCATAGTTTAACAACATTTGGAGGCCAAAATTTCACTTTATTAGGAACATGGATTATAGTCAGTTCCCCTGTGGTGAGCACACTGTAAATATTTCAATGACTGCACGGTAATCTGCATATGGCAACAATGGGCATATGGGAAGTCATAATATGGTCTACGAAGTGGCTGAGAAATTAAATTCATGATTAATTACCAGGGACTTTTAAGAACCCACACTGACTTGTGTACATGGATTCCCATTTGCAGAGATTACTGTAAAAAAGCATATATGGGAATATGTAGGTACTCCTTTTCACTTGTATATATTTTATCTTTTTAATTATTGTGGGGAGGAGGGGGTGGAAAAGGACAGATGTGTGTGGGGGAATTAGTTCCGGGCATGGATATTCTATAGAGTATCCATGCTCAGATACGAATACCCCCACATCCATGGGGGGGGGGGGTTATTCGGCTGGAGCCAAATTTTTCCACATTCTATTCCACTCAAATAGAATGTGGAAAAATGTCTCCACGCACACCCCTATTTGGCAGATTACCTCTCTCAATATAGTCTTGTGATACCATTAAGATATTTGGGGAGGTCCTTGGAAATGTCACAGGTTTCTTTTCCCACTTACCTCCCTTAATCAGGATCTAAGATGATCCGGATTAAGAAGTGGGTCCTTTAACTTATCTGGATTTAGAAGATTCGGATCTAAGGAAGTACCTGATGCATCTCCACGGGCAGTGTAGCATCCAATAGCAATGGGTGCTAGGCAAGCTCACAATGGGAGCATCAGAATACCCATGTGGACCATCTGTCTGTACCCAAGTGAGAGACGTCCATCACAACACATTTCAGAGGGGCAATTTGTGTCTAATTTGGATTTGATGCCCGAAGACTGGATTGTACACCACTTTGATGGGGTTCACAAGAAATCTGAGACGTTTTCGCACACAGGGGTTTGGAACGTGCGGGAGACAGCTTCGGGCGCAGCATTCGCTTTGCTGCGGCCGAGTTTGCGTCCCGGCATGTCCGGAGCTGTCTTCCGCGCATTCCAAATGTAGAGCACTTTAAACTGCTCTACATGCGTTCGGGAGCGCACAAACTGCCCGCAGGCGTTCGGGAGGAGAAGCGTTCGCGCATGCTTCTCTCTCCCTAACAGCCGTGGGCGTGCCTCCCCTGCCGGCGCAGCTTTGACAATCAGCTGTTTTCAGCCAGCGCCGGCTGCGGGAGCCTCCTCAGCTGTCTCCCCACCCCTTGCCGTCGTTTGCCGGCTAAGACAGCTCACGACGCTTTGAGCATTCGCACACGGGCGCTCCGGAATGCGTTTACACGCATCCCTGCGCCCCTCTGTGTGAATGCTCAAAGCGTCGTGAGCTGTCTTAGGCTTCCTGTCCTGGATTATAGGTCCTGAAGGATTTATTTAATCCGGATTTCCCTAGTACAGGTATGAAGAAATCAGTTTCTAATGGGGTCTGCATTGGAAGTGGGGTCTTCCTGCTCTGAGCCTAATGGGTCCCTAATGGGTACTTAATGGGTACTTAATACTAGTGGGAAAAAACCCATATATTGCTCCGTGTCATTTTATGACTGCCTGCAGTTGGGCCTTCTCTGTGGTAGCACCCATTTTCTGGAATAGTCTCCCTTCTAAGATTCATAGGGTGTCTCCACTCCTAGGTTTTAGCCACCCATTGAAGACTTATCTTTTTACATGGGCCATTCTGAATGATTTTTTCTTTGTATCCCCCATCCTTGAGTTTAATCATGTTTTGTATATAATTATGATTTTTGCTGATTTTATTCTTCATAAACTGTTTCAAGATTATATTTTAGTAGGAAGCAGTATATAAATGTTTTGAATAGATAGATTGGCAACCCAATGCAAGTCTGTGGACACTTTCTTTCCTTCTTTAATTTGCATTCAGCAGATAGTTCCCCATTGAAGTCAAAATAATTGCAATGTGGTTTGGCTGGCCAGTGTGAGTCAATGGCCAATGTAAGTTAATGGAGCTCTTGGCTATGATATCCTCACCTCCAGTTTTACATTGAAGTCAGTTGCTCGATTTACACAGGTCTGATTTACGTGCCATTTCGGGGGGGGGGGGGAATGGAAGCCACATGAAAACTGAAGTACAACTATAAAAATAAATGTACTGCTCAGTTAGGCTTGAATCCCGAACACAGTGAATAGACCCATGTCCTTTTCTTGGAGAAACTATGAAGCTTAATTGTTATTTCTTTAATATGAGATAATTTTTCAACTTCGCAGCATAGCTTGACATTACCTGATATTGCCTAATATCCCACCCAAATCCTGACCAGGCTCAACATTGCTTAACTTGCGTGCACAAATGCATTTTTGACATTCAATTCATAGGCCGCATTCCCATTACAAGCTTAATACGGTTTCACTAACCCAAAATAATAGAACCAGATGCAAACATGAATTCGCCTGATCCCATTACTTTCAACTTAATCGCGTTCGATCCAGATTCTGAGGATCGTACATGGCCTACGTGACTCAAGGGGGGACTCAAGTGGCTACTTTCTAAAAGCCGCTTTTTGGGGCTGCCCTGCCCTCTTCCTCCTATTCGAAGGGTCCTATCCGTCCACAAATTGGATAATCCAGTATCTGTAGAAGCTTTGGTAGAAGCTTCGAAGGAGCCTCTTCGAGCCTCTTCCCGGGACTTCTGGAAAGCCAGCCAGGCTTTCCGAAAGTTGGAAACAGGGCCTACCGGGAGGGTGGGGTGGGTGGGATTTATTCGTTTCATGCGCCGACATCCATGGGATGTTGTATTCAGCTGGAGCCGAATATTTCCACATTCTATTCACCTCAAACAGAATGTGGAAATTGGCTCCATGAACACCCCTACTCTAAATATTGTGTGGTAATGTCTGTCAGTAGAGGTTGCAACAGGCTCCATTTACCTCAGGGACAGTACCATGTAGGGTTTACGACTTGTTGTCACAGATGTGTACAAAGATACCTTTAACACTTTATTTTAGAATCTCATTTAAATAATTCAGCATCGCAAACAGAGCGAACAATTATGGTGTTTTTTAAAGTGCTGCTGAAACACAGCTGTATTAAGGACTGCAAAAATGCTGATAAATAAACAACAATCTCTCTGGAACTGGCGTATAAATATTAATTAGAAGTGGAAACAAGGCAACATCTGAACTGCTTCTATTTAGGGTGGTTTTTTTTTTTTTGTCTTGGATCCAATTTTCCCCACAGCATATGGGGACTTTCTCTCCCCATTTAAATCTCTCAACAATCTGTCTCGTAGTTTAATTTAAGACCACAGAAAAAAGCATCAACAATTACTTAGCAGTATAACTCTAATTTCCTTACTGGAGAAAGGGCCAACTTCTGAAATCCCCTTTCTGGTAGCAGGTGGAGGAAGGAGCAAAATGAGGTAGAGCAACCCAACCTGGGGCCTGTCTGCACTTGGCCTTATTCTGGAATATAACCCAGAATAGGGGCCTGCTGTCCACATGCTAGTGCAGACTATGGAAGGCCCCAAGTGAGGCCTGTCACAGTCTGCATTAGCTTGTGGCCAGCAGACGGCTATCCCGAGATATATTCAAGAATAAGGCCAAGCGGAGACAGGGCCCTGATATTTCTTCTACCCTCCTCTCAGGTTAACTCCCAGTACTAATGGCAGAGGAAGAGCAGAGGCCCAAATAACTGGGAAGAAGCAGAAGCAGAAGCAGAAGCAGAAGCAGAAGAAGAAGAAGAAGAAGAAGAAGAAGAAGAAGAAGAATTGGCTTTTCTACCCCACTATTCTCACCCCATTTAAGGGGGCTTAAAGTGGCTGACAAACCTTTCTGTTCTCCCCATGACAGGACACCCTGTGAGGTAAATGAGCTCAGAAGAGAGCTGTGACTAGGCCAAGGTCACCCAGTTGGCTTTGTGGCGGGGTGTGCAATCAAACCCGGTATTCCCAGATAAGAGTCCTGCTCCCTAACCACTAGACCAAACTGAGCCAGATGAGGAAGAGACTCGAGACGTTTTCGCACGGGGCTGAACGGGACGCGTGGGAGACAGCTGCGGACACGGCATCCGCATTGCCCGAGCGGGGCTTGCGCTCCGACGTGTCCGCAGCTGTCTTTCTCGCGTTCGAAATGTAGAGCACTTTAAAGTGCTCTACATGCGTTCGAACGCGGACGAGCCACCCGCAGGCGTTCGGGAGGAGAAGCATTCGCGCCTGCTTCTGTCTCCCGAACAGCTGCGGGCTCGCCTCCGACGCCGGCGCGGCTTCGACAATCAACTGTTTGACAATCAGCTGATTGCCGATCTGCCTCCGCGGCTGTCTCCGCGCCCCTGGCCGGCCTTTGCCGGCTAAGACAGCTCCCGGCGCTTTGAGCATTCGCACACAGACGCGCCGGAACGCGTTTACACGCGTTCTGGCGCGTCTGTGTGTGAAAGGTGAAAGCGCCGGGAGCTGTCTTAAGCTTTCCGCCTGAACGCGTTCCGTTTGGAACGCGTTGCAGTGCGGAAATCCCTTCAGACTGAAACCAGATACATTTGAAGCTTTGGAGTAGATGCTCAGCAGTTGGTTACCTGACAATTAGAGATGTGAAAGTTTAAGATGGGTAGAGATCAAAGGCTGATTGTGACTCCCCACCACCACCAAAACAAATTTGGCTGTATTTGACTACAGCTGCCTATTCACCTTCGCTGTGCCTTGCCACCCACCCCTTTACCTTAGGTGTGGTGAAGACGGGAGGGGGCTATCTGTGGCAGAGAGTGGACAACCAGCCTCATGGAACTGCATTCGTTGGATAATGGGGAGGAGCTCACAGTTGCTGCCTCCATGAAAGAAAGCAGGAACGCGACACAAGCACGGGCAGGCAGGGCAAAAGGCAGGAGTAGCCTGGGCAGGTTGATCCTCACCTGGCCTGATCCTCCGGAAGTTATCCGAGGGGTTGGTGAAGTGTTTTCTCACTGTTGCTTCCTGGGACAAACTCCCAGGAAATCAAAGGTGGCGGGGAAGTTCCGGCGTCTGCGTTTACAGACACCGCTCCTCCCCCTAACCTTGACAGTGCTTCCCTGCACAGTGGCAAGGTGTGAATTTCTGCTACCAACAGCGATTTGCAGAACAACGCCACTGGCACCCACACATTTATGTGCCACCATTCCTGTGGTGACAGGGGGATGCAGCACTAACTGCTCTTACCTCACGCCGCCGCCCCCCCCCCCAGCTTCCTTTGAACCTTTCCTGGTAGGAAGAAGTTTGACGGGGGTGGCATCTGGTGGCATGGGGTATAGATGTAGAGCAGATAGATCCACTCTATATGTACACACTCTGGGAACACTGCTGCACATATACAGCCCCCCCCCCCGCCCCAGAACAGCAAGTGTTCCAGGAAATGCAGATGTTGCATGGGGTGGTGCTCCCACTATTCTCTTAAGAAGTAAATGTGAATTCACCCTCAGACGGGGCTGGCAAACAGGACTCAGCTGGGTACAGTGAGCAGCTCTCAGTCTACCAACACCCTTGGCCCAGGTAGTTCTTACCTGCAAAATGGTGGAGTCAGAAGCCTATGGAGAGACATTTTCGCACTATGGCCTCTATTGTGAACTCCTGGGGAAGAGCATATGCGCATGGAGTAGGCTGCTACAGCCTGCAAGCATGCCTGCCCTCCCCAGAAGTGCACTAATTGTTGATTAGGTGTAGAGCATGAAATCGTGCTTCGCATGTTAACTAACATTGCATAATTACTTCCCTGAAGCATCCGGAAGCATGATCATTTGCTCTTGCTGGTGCTCCGGGGTCGTCTGATGTGCCGTGCAAGCATGCTGGCACCTTGGATGACTGTAGATGTGACTATGAGTGCGCGTGTGCAGAATGTCCACATCATCAAGGTGATAGTGCTGAAGCACGCACAGTCACAGAGGGTGCTGCCGAAAAAAAGGGGGACACCCAGCAGATGACCCAGACCCGGATCGGATACGGTAAATATCCAACCCTGGAGGGAGGGAATGGGTAAAGTTGATTAGTGTTCAAGTGTGAGCACTAGTTAACAATGGGTCATAGGGCTCCTTTGCTGTCAAGCAGACAGGAAGGGTAGTGCAAAAATGCCCTCTGGCAGGACCTACAAACTAGGGATGTGCACAAATATTCTAAACATTCAAAATTCAATCAAATTTGATTGAATGTGGACATTTGAGTTCAAGTAGAACGTCTACACATTCGAATGTTCCAAAAATTCGTTTGAATGATTCAAGACATTCAAATGTATAGATACTTATGTATTACGTACATATCTGTATGAAGCTCATACGTATCTGTACACATTTGCGCTGATAGTACAGGATGAAAACAGAGGCTTTTTCGCACACGGGGTTTTGGAACGCGTGCAAGACAGCCTCGAACGCGGCATACGCATTGCCGCAGCAGGGCTTGCGCTCCAACGTGTCCGGAGCTGTCTTGCGCGCGTTTGAGATGTAGAGCACTTTAAAGTGCTCTACATCCGTTCCGGCGCGGACGAAGCGCCCGCAGCCGTTCGGGGAGAGAAGCATTCGCTCATGTTTCTCTCTCCCTGACAGCCGCGGGCTCGCCTCCCCCGCCGGCGCTGGCTGATAATCAGCTGATTGCCTGCCTTGCCGGCTGCGGGAGCCTTGGCAGCCGTCTCCCCGCCCCTTGCCGGCATTTGCCGGCTAAGGCACTTCAGAATGCTTTGAGCATTCACACACAGGCGCGCCGGAATGCGTTTACACGCGTTCCTGCGCTCCTATGTGTGAATGCTGAAAGCGTCCTGAAGTGTCTTAGGCTTCCCGTCCTACACCCGTTCCAAATGGAATGAGTGTAATGCGAAAATCCCTCAGGATGCATACAGGATAAAACAGGATGCAGATGTAATGCATACAGATATGTATAACACATATGAATGTTGTTGATATTCGTATCTTCAGATTCGAATCTAACATTCGAATGAATAGATTCAAATGTATTCAATTCAAATCAGATTTTGTTGCATTCGGATTCTAAGCATTCAACTCGAATAAAACCATTTGTGGACATCTGTACTACAAACAGTCCCAGTTAGACTTTTAGTGTGGGAGAAACATCATCAAAGTGAGAAATGTTTTCCTTTGGCTTTATTATCTCACTCGGAGAGTTCACCATTGGGTTTGATAAAGTGGAAAGAGTTGGGCAATTAGCTGTGTGTTTTCTTTCTCTGATGATGGACTGAAGCTTGAGTAAAAAAGGTGTGAACACAGCCTTCTTGTCACCTTCTAAGAATGAGAGTGCTAAATTATACGCAACTCAGAATGATAGCTCTTGACCAAAAGCTCTTCTGCTGTACTCGCTACAAGTTTCGAGATAGTGGTGGAAAATTTTGGTTTTCTTGCTTATGGCTTTTTCTGCATCCATCTTTCCACAGATTTTACTCCATCTCCAAATCATTTCTGTATTATTATTAAACTCTCTGAATATGTATTTCAAATATACATTTTAATATATGTATATATTTCAATATATATTCATATATGTATTTTCTCTTGAAATACATAAATATGTATTTTCTCCCAAAATACACAGTCAATTGGATCCCCCCCCCACGCCCACCCCAGAAAGAGACACATTTAAACATATGCTTACACTATAGAAAGCTGGGTTGGCATTTTTCTGCCAAATGCAAAATCTGTTGGATGGTTTCAGATCCTCCCAGACTCTATCTAGGGATTTGTGAAGATGACATTCCTCAAGCACTTCCAAACTAAAGATGACTTATCCCCTTCCGCTGTGTAAATGCACCGTGGGTGCTTTGCAGTTTGCTGTGCACAGCTTGACAGGTCAACAAGTTGCACATGCCTGTTATAACCTCTCCACCTGATGCTTTCCCTCCACAAGACGCCATAGCTGCTCACCCACAAGGGATGAAGAATGAAAGGCAGTTGCAAAGGACGCATCCTGGGTGATCTGAATGCCAGCTCTGTGAGTGGCATGCGGCGCACTGTCAGCTGTGACCCATCACCTTCTCTTTATGCTGTATCCTCTAGAGCACAGCCTTAGCAGCTTGCCACTGACAGAATGCCAGGTGTGACTGACACATTGCCAGGTGTGGGCCATCCAGTTCACGGCTGTATTCTTTCTGCTGCTGAGCAGGAGAAATCCTCCTCCTTTAATTGCACATTTGTTCGAATGAATAATCCAAGCCAAGTGTCTAATGCACCAGGCTTGAGTCAATGGGAGTTCAAGAACTTGAGAATCAGAGCTTGCAGGCTAGGGTCTTTCCTGCATTCCAGATTATATCCCAGAGTAGGGACCTGCCATCCACTATCATGCAAGGTGGCTGGCCCCTATTCTGAGATATAATCCAGAATAAGACCCAGTGCAGAAAGGGCCTGAGTTTTTACTTGAGGCAAAAATAATTCCCATGTAGAGATTGTCTGGGGGACAGGAATAGGGCACTCTCACTGGTGTGCACTAGCATTCACACTCATGAATGCTAATATACACTAGGGGTGTGCACAAATGCAATTTTCAGGATTCGATTGGAATATCTGAAAATTCAATTTGATTTGAATCTTTAAAATTCAGATTTACCCACATTCAATTTGAATTACGCAAATTCAAAACTATTCATTCAAATTTTCAATTCAAATTTGCATTTACGAAAGTCAACAACATTCGTATGTACCCTACACATCGTTACGCATCCATACGCATCCTGTATTTATCCCAAATGCATCCTGGTTTTGTCCTGTATGGATCCATACAAATATGTACGGATGCGGGAAAGATCCATACACATATAAATGTACGTATCCATACACATATAAATGTCCAAATAATTTGAACAAATAGATTCAAAATTTGAATCCATTCAATTTGAATTCAAGTGTCCAAATTTGAACAAATTTGATAAAATTTTGAATGTGTTGAATATTTGTGTACATCCCTAGTATACACCAACCCATCCCCCATGCATCTGGACACCTACCCCAAGTGGAGGAGCATGTCCTGGCAGTGTCCTCATGGGTCCACACACCTCCATCTTGGCTCGGGACCTTGGTGTGACTACGTGTGTGATAGTGCTGTCACCAGGATGCCGGTGACATGCCATGCATGCACACTCATATTTTCAGTCACCTGATGTGCCAGCATGCTGGCACCTGGAAGAGGTGTGAATGGTCTCTCCAGTGGCCAGGGAAAGGAAGGGTTTGGTTGCATGTGGTGCACGCCTTCATGCACCACTGGTAGTGGATGCTAAGGTAGCTTCTGGGATGGCAGGAGATGTTTCTGGTGTGAAAACGCCTCCCACAAGCTACACCAACATGCACTAGCAGGCCAAGTGCAAAAAGGCCCTAGCTTTACAGGTAACCACAGAAATCCCTCAAGGTGTTTTAATATCAGATTGCTGCAAATCTATGCATCCTTATTTCTCATTCTATGGCTGCTGACGGTGGCTATTTTGGTATGTCTCAAAATAAGGTCATGTAGAGCACCGGGCTGGTAGAGGCTTTGCATGCCCATCATCCATCCTGAAATTGTTTGCACCAGCATCTAAGGGCAATGAATGCCTCAGAGATGTTTTTCCCTCTCTGGGACGTACACCTTCAAGGCTGCTTATCTATATGCCTAGATGGATTTAAGGAAGAGTTAGACAAATTTATGGATGACAAATGTATCAATGGCTACTAGAATGGATGCCTAAGTACATTTTTCAGCCTGGGGGACATCCAGGATACCTCTAATGCAGGGATTCAAGAACAGGAGAAGGTTTGTCCTTGTCTATGCTTGAGATGCCCATGGGCAATTGGTGGGCCACTGTGTGTGATGGGATGCTAGACTAGATGGGCTGTGGCCTAATCCAGCAGGGCTCCTCTTATGTTCTTATACCTAGAAGAAGAAGAAGAAGAAGAAGAAGAAGAAGAAGAAGAAGAAGAAGAAGAAGAAGAAGAAGAAGAAGAAGAAGAAGAAGAAGAAGAAGAAGAAGAAGAAGAAGAAGAGTTGGCTTTTCTACCTCCCTTTTCTCACCCATTTTAAGGGGACTCAAAGTATCTGACAAAGCTTTCTGTTCTTCTTCCCACAACAGAACACCCTATGAGGTAGGTGAGGCTGTGAGTGTTCAGAAGAGAGCTGTGACTTGCCCAGGGTCACCCAGATGGCTTTGTGGGGGAGTGTGGAATCAAACCCAGCATTCTCAGATAAGAGTCCAGCTCCTTAACCACTAGAGCAAACTGGCTCTCTCAGGTCTTCACCAGGGCCTTTATTAGGTGTTCACTGTTGTCTCTGTGGATATATCTTATACCAAATGGTCACTGGGTTCAGTTTACTCAATACAAATAAATGCAAAAGGATGCAAAAGCAGGGGGAAGCAAAGACTGATAAAAATGAACAATTTTCAAAATAATCCTAGACCTTCCACATCATCTGTCAAGATTACATACCTTTATTTTCCTGAAACATTTTTGCAACTTTTTTTTTCTTGTCACTGCCTTTCTTTTGTGAGACAGCCCCAACCACTTGGGAATTTTCAAAGGTGGTCTGCTGCAGCTGCATGGTAAAGTGTTCATTTTAAAACCTTACTGCAGTTCTGACTCGCCTCACTGTGCCATTTGTAGTGATTAATTGGATACGTACGGTGCAGTTCTTCAGAGAAAATGCACAGATACAGATCACTGCTTTGTAGGTTGCTGAGAAATATATCTATACATCTCAAATGTTGCAATGTTTTATTCCTTCAGCTACAGATGCAAGGAATAGATGCTGCAGGCTTGTTGTCCTACCTGAGCATTCAGGTGTTCTCAAGCACCCTCAGGTCCCTTCAGCAAGGAGTGCAGAGGAGATGGGAGACTTGGTGTCTTCACCAGGTATCTTCCTTGCAGTGTGAAGACACAGTCACTGGGCTAACCAACTGTTTAGCCTTTGCTTGAATACATCTATGCCCTTTCTGCACCGGGCCTTATTTTGGATTACATCCTGCAATAGGAGTCTGTCTGCCATTCACATGCTAGTGCAGACGGCAGGCCCCTAGTCTGAGATATTATCTGGAATAAGGCTGAGTGAAGAAATGTCTATAGGCAGGGAAGGTCCATCACCTCCAGAAGGAGGAGGAGGAGGAAGAGGAGGAGGAGGAGGACTCTTTGACAGCTGGGCATGAACCAGCAATCCGGCTCTTTCCCCGCTGCTTCGTAAGTGTTCGCTTCTGAGCCGGTTTAAGGGGAAAAGCCAGATGTAAGACCTGATTTTTCCAGTCTTTCATCTGGGTCGGATTTCGGTGGCAAAACTGTTTTAAGCAACCGGTTTTGTGCACCAACATGCAGACGCGGCGTCCTCAAAGGGACCCTAATTCCGGTCTCTGTGCGGATGCCGCGTCCTAATCCTTCCAGCATCTGGCTCTAAATGTGTTTTTAGAGCCTGTGTGGAAAGGCCCTTGGTATGATAGTGAGCCAATTTGGTCTTGTGGTTAGGGAGCCAGAGTCTTATCTGGGAATGGTGAGTTTGATTCTGCACTCTTCCATGAATCTAGCTAGGTGACCTTGGGCTAGCCACAGCTCTCTTTCTGAGCTCTCACAGCCCCACCTACCTCACAGGGTGTTCTGTTGTGGGGAGAAGAATAGAAGCTTTGTCAGACGCTTTGAGTCCTCCTGAATGGGTGAGAAAAGTGGAGTAGAAAAGCCAACTCTCACTCTTCTCTTTCTTCTTCCTCTCCTTCCTTTCCTTCCCCTTCCCCTTCTGGGTATAGGGTGGGATAAAAATATAAACCAGCAAACAAAGTTGTCAATTTGTGCTTCATATGCCCACCTCCGTCTTCCCAAATATTTGATTTTCTTAGATTCTGATATTCTTTGAGGACACCTATGAACATTTAAGAAGAACTTGCCAAAGGCATTTTGAGCCCATGAGGTTAAAAAAAATCAATCAGCAAGCAAGCAAGCAAGCAAGCAAGCAAGCAAGCAAGCAAGCAAGCAAGCAAGCAAGCAAGCAAGCAAGCAAGCAAATAAATAAATAAATAAATAAATAAATAAATAAATAAATAAATAAATATCCTCATTGGTTAGGCTGAATAAAAGGTAAGAGAACATTGGAGCTGACATTCTTATTTTTTATTTGAGCATTCACAAGCTTTGCCTGTTATTGAAAACCACATTTTTACTTATTTGAGTTTTAATTGCTGCTTCATTGTCATGTCTAACACCTGTTTGATGGGACCAAAAGTAGAAAATAAATGCTAAAGAAACAATATAAAAAAATTCATGTTTGTGTCGCAATCAAAACTTTCTTCATTGATTCTTTCATACAAAAGTATGATTTTTTTTTTTTGTATTTGCAGGCAAACATAATTTATTTATTTTTTTGCCATTGGAAAAGCCAATACAGTGAAGGTGTGAAAATATGATCAAATCTTCATATTTGTGAGCCAGGAGCATTGTTCTCCTCATTCGAACGTTTGGACATTTGAATGTCTGTAGTTTCCTTTCTGTGCACAAATTTGAGAGAATTATCAAATGTGAATGTTTGTGTACATCTCTAAAATTAAGGCCAATTGTAATGAAAATCTGAGTAGACGTCATTAGCTTCAGAAATACTAAGAACATAAGAACATAAGAGAAGCCCTGCTGGATCAGGGCACAGCCCATCTAGTCCAGCATCCCATCGCACATGGTGGCCCACCAATTTCCCATGGGTTTCTCAAGCAGAGACAAGAACAAACCTTCTCCTGCTCCCAAATCCCAGCAAATGGCCTTAGAAGCATCCTGCTTTCCTCCAAGCCTGAAAGATGTACCTAAGTGTTCATTCTAGCAGCCATTGATACATCTGTCATCCATAAATTTGTCTAACCCTACCTTAAAGCCATCTAGGCTGGTAGCTGTTACCACCTCTTCAGGCAGAAAATTCCATAAACCGATACTGTTCCCTCTAAGCTTAGTCTTTGTTTAACTGCCCTTGCTTGCGGCAAGGTGATGAAGAAGATGGCATATTTGCCAGTTTTATATTCTTGGGATGAAAGCCGAGAGCTCCGATAAATGACAAATAGTTTAATTTTCTCTCTTGCAGATAGAGAGTTTCCAGTGTAATATAGTGTATTAATTTGGCCAGTGAGAACTTAAAATATGAAAACCTATGGAGCTCCTGAGGTGTGTGTTGCTGTGTGATACAGACCCTCAAAAAAATAAATAACTTATAGCTCTCAACATATGTTTTGATCCATAAAAACCTTTCATCTCAGTCTGTAAAATATACACAATAAATCACTTGAAAACTTAAAGATAAGCAAGATTTTTGTTGATAAAAAACATAATAGGATATATCCTTTTTGGCAGGAGGAAGAAATGAGCTGGGGGGTGGGGGAGGGTGTGAAAAAAAATTCTTCCCTGATGTATAATCTGAAGAAATAGCTCAATTTACTCTTCCTGTCCTGTGCCAAGATCCGTATAGGCCATAATGGAGTAGGAGCCCTGGAAAACAAATTGGTGAGCTTGTATACCAACAAACCATGCTGATCGAAGATTGAAATGACTTCTAATTGCCCTTCTGGAGGGAAACATATGGAGAATCCCAAGTGGAGGGATAGGGTAGTTGATATTCCAAAGGAGGCTTCTGGAACAGAAGAATGCTTTTGAAATAAACTTCATGGGCATGGATTGCGTGGCTGACCTTGGGTGTTTTTGTCCCTCAACTCTAAGCTGTACAATTAACAGTTAATCTGGATGCTCATTTATTACATGCCTTCAACAGTTCAAAATCAGTGTCATTTGTTGACTGTCATTGGTAAAAGAACCCAAGGACATTATCCGTGGATTTAATTCTGAAGTCTTTTGATGGCATTGGTTCCTCCAGTGATGTACAGCTTTCTCCCCATATTTGAGCTGCAGGACATGTTGGGGAGGAAAAGGCAAAATTTATGGCAGTTTTGGAAGAAGTTACTTCCTACAGCAAGAGAACAGGGAAATTTAGACTGAGGAACTGACAGACTCGTCTATGCCCTGTTAACTGAATATTACAAGAGGGATAATTCAGAAACATGCTAATAGTTTCAAGCCTGTTTGCATTTACCTTTTGGTGAACTCTGGTCTGCTCACTGGTGAGATGCACCTGTACCTGGCTGCTACAGCAGCTCATTGGGAATGGCTGCAGCCTTCCCTTGAGCCATTCAGTGGTGGGCTGCTAAAAATGCAGTCCACACACTTACCAGGATTGACTCGCTTGCTTCTGGACATGGCATCTGCACCCTCTTCTGGGTGTGGTGTGGTCTGGCAAGGGGACGTGGTGGTGTGGCTGTGGTTGTGCAATTGTACACCGTGTGCAAATGACTACAGCAATGTCTGAGCATGCACCAGATATTGCCATGGTGATCTGACCAGCCCTGGCCTGGCCATTCACACTGCATGCGTTGCTGGCCAAGTATGGGGCTAGCACAGCATGTGCAGTGTGGATGTCTGCTGCTGCTCTACTACTTTACCTGACTAGTATGCCATTCTTTTCTGAGTGTTGCACCCATGGTATGAATCACAGCTTAAAATGAGAACATTTATATGAATGCAGAAGATTCCAGTTCATATTTAGACATCTGTCTGAAACTCCAGAATCATGATACAATAGGAAGCAGTGGCTTGTGGAGAACACCTAAAAAACTGCTGGGGGAAGGGGAAAACTCTGGCTGGAACCTTTCCTTTCATCTCCCTGAACTTTATTTTAATGCAATGCAAATTCAAATGCAGTTGAATTAGATCAAATAGAGAATTTTCCATTGGAGGACACCTTCACCCACAGGTTCCTAATATATAGGCTGTCCCTGAAGACCAGCTGCTGGGACACTGCAAGAAGAGCAGGTTGTGTCCTCATGTCCTTCTGGTGGGGTTTCCCTGGGCAGCTGGTCATCCACTGTGAGAGCAGACAACTGGGCTAGATGGGCCATGGGTCCAGTTCAGTGGGGCGCTTCTCACTTTGATATGTTATGCTGTTAGGGAGACTGTTACCAAAGAATTCACTGTAAGTCAGCTTTTTATGTGCACAATCCCCACTTGTTTTAGTTCATGTCATTACTAGCTGGAATTGGTTTGGCTGGAAGTTCTTCTTTCTTATGAGGCATTGAATAGAACAGAAGAACATAAGTGGAGCCCTGCTGGATCAGGCCAAAGCCCATCTAGTCCAGCATCCCGTTGCACACAGTGGCCCACCAATTGCCCATGGGCATCTCTAGCAGAGACAAGGAGAAATCTTCTCCTGCTCTTGAATCTCAGCAAATGGCCTAAGAAGCATCCTGCTTATCCCGCCAGCTTGAAAGATGTACTTAGGCACCCATTCTAGTCGCCACTGATACATCTGTCATTCATTCATTCATTGGTCTAACCCTTCCTTAAAGCCATGTAGACTGGTAGCTGTCACCACCTCTTCCGGCAGCAAATTCCATAAACTGATGACCCTCTGGGTGAAGAAATACTTGCCCTTGTCTGATCCGACTCCTATTCTGCAAGCTGACAAAATTCAGCATAGGAACTCCTCTTGGTAACAATGCATAACTGTATTAGTACAGTGATGCTCTGATAGGAGTTGCATGTACCTGCTGCTGACCTTGAAGATGCCTTGCCATATGGTCTTGCAAATATTATAATACATCATTGCTTGTTGGACAGATGCTGCTGGATGTTCAGAGACATTGGTCCAAAAGCACACTGATGATTTAGCAGAATGAATCTGATTAAAATGAAACAGTCTCTTTTTTTCAGATTTTTGTTGTTGTTGTTCAGCATGTTTGAGAGCTGGGGCATGTGAGAGTGAAGGAAGATGAGATCTTCAAAACAAAGAAAAAGAACAGTGCCGTGACAAAGTTGCACATTGGAAAGACACAATAGATTTGAGGTGTGCACGAATGCAATTTTCGACATTCGATTCAATTCGAATTGCATATTGAAATGTCCGAATTTGTATTAAAATTCGAACCAATTCAAATACATTTTTATGTATTCATACGAATATTCGATACAAATTTGATGATGCGAATGTTGACAACATTCATATTTATTTATTTGCATTTCTATCCCGCTGCATACCTGATGGTCTCTGGGCAGGTAACAACCGTTAAAGCAACAGATGAAAAACAGAATATGCATTAAAAACACTTTAAAAATTCAACAAATCTAAAACAGTACACTCCGAGTTAAAGTAATAGTGTCTGTACTGGGGTGGAAATATAATAACCTCTGCCAAAGGCCAGGGCAAAAAGGAGTGTCTTCACCGCCTTCCTAAATATATACAAAGAAGGGGCGTGGTGCACCTTGAGGGGGAAAATATTCTATCCGCATGTATGCATCCAATTTTTATCCCATATGCATCCTGTTTTCATCCTGTACGTATACAGATGTGTACAGAAATGGATAAGATGCATACAGATATGTATGTAATGTATATGTATCCATACATCTATGAAGCTCTGAATGACTGAAATGAATGATTCAAAATATTTGCATTCATTCAAATATTAAAAAATGAATGTCTGGACACTCAATTCAAATTTAAATTGTCATGTTCCGGATATGTGACCCAATAAGACTTGGCTCAGGGAAATAGCTTTGGCAGCAGGGAAAAGGGTGCTTTGCTGCTGTGCTGCTGGTAACACTGGCTTTGTTGCGATAGGTTTACCCAGGTTTGTTGGCATGATCCTGGAGATCAGCCACATGTATGGCTGACCCGAATTGACTAGAAAACAGGAGGGTAAATGAAGAGGCCGGAGACAGGAATCAGGAGGAAAATCAAGAGAGCGTTTTAATCTTGCCAGGGATTTAAATACGGCCATCAAATGACATCGAGGCAACATCTGGGGAAGAAGCCGGGGGTCAGGCAGGTCAGATGTCCTTGGTTACGTCACATCCTCTGGTCAGTCGCGGGAAAAATCCTCAGCTGGAAGAGAAGGACAGCTGTTCTTTTTTTTCTCCATGTGGCTGGGAAACGCCTGCATGCCAATAGCAGGAAGCAGCACAGAGTGAGAAAGAGGGAAGTCCTTGGACAGCGTCCAGTGTACAATTAAGTCGCTGGGGGTGGGGGGGATGGCTGGCACTTTATCTAGGCCTTTACCAGCAAAAGACCTCCTAAATAAAGTGAAAGGCTGGAGATGAAGCCGGGGAGGAAGGCTGTGCAGCCTAGTGGTCACTACATTGAATGTCCAAATTCAGCCAAATTTGATTAAATAATGAATATTTTGAATTTTCTTTCACATCCCTACAATAGAACTATGGAAGGCAGCAAGCTTCCACTAAAAGAAAAATGGAATGAAGGTTTATTTTTTGGGAGGAGGGGCTTTTAAATTGTGCCAGTGTGCCAGTAACAACTGGATTCTGTTCTCTCTTTTTTCAATAGAGATGATGTGCTGGTGAGGTGCAAATCTCTGCAATTGCCTCTGTGCTAGAGGCAAACACGTCACTGTGGCAACGGGCATGTGTGATGCTATTGCCGTGGAGATGTGGCAATGTGGCATGCAACTACACCTGTACTGCCCCTCCTTGGGCTCCGTTTGAACCTCTTCCACCTGGAAGAATTGCGAATTGTGACAGCCCAGCTGTTAGGATAGATGTAGAGCAGTTAAAACTGCTCTCTCCTCCATGGGCTCTCTCTGAGCTTGTGCGCCCTTGAGAAGTTGTAAGCTATGCTGGCAGTGGTGTACGCCTCCAGTAGGGTCTCCCATGCCGGACAACTCTCAACTGAAGGGGTCAGACAAAGCGTCGCTATAGGCAGGATGGGCTTATTAGCCTTGGGCAACCATCCTAGGAAAAGGGCAACTCCAATTACAAACATGGGCAGATGGAGCTCATTTAGCCCTGTAAGGCCATCCATCTAAACTCTAACCAAACCTACAACCTGAGGATTTCATTGTCACCGTCCAAGTTTGCTAGGCCCTGGCAGACAAACCTTAGGTGTAAAGGGTGGGGTCAGTTTTGCGCACACTGTACCTCACCTTAAAAAGTCACTGCATAGGCCTCCATCAGTGTGCATGCATCAAGCATAGATTGAGTCTTTCCTAAATCTTTGTTCATGATGCCAGGCCATGATGGTGAAAACTGCTCTACCTCTACATATGGGGATGGATCTCCTCCATGTGTGGAACTGTTTCTGCTGAAGAAGCAGTTCCAAGTAATGTGGATGCCTTGTGCTGGGGAATCCCACGGATACCTCAGCCCATGTAGTACAAAAAGGCTCAGAGGTGGGAGCTCTTCTCCTGCCTTGCACTGCACTGTGGGCTCACATCACAGAGGCAAATCCTGCTTTGGCCTGACTCCTACGATCTCACATGGCAATGGATTCAAAGGAAGCCCACACACCACTGCAAGGCAGAGGTGATGCTTCTGCCAATACCTGCTTGCATGGGACACCACTGCACATGTAACTATTAGTTTGGAAAAATTTGTGGCTTTGATGAACTATTACAATGAACATTGTTTTTGTTTTTGTTTTTATGGCAAAAGAATCAGGTAAAAATTAAGCCTGATGAAAGTGTCCAGAAAAAGAAAGGAAGAGAGAGAGGAAGGAAGGAAGGAAGGAAGGAAGGAAGGAAGGAAGGAAGGAAGGAAGGAAGGAAGGAAGGAAGGAAAAATTGTGGCTTTGATGAACTATTACAATGAACTTTTTTTTTTAATGGCAAAGAATCAGGTAAAAATAAAGCGAGATGAAAGTGTCCAGAAAAAGAAAGGAAGAGAGAGAGAGAGAGGAAGGAAGGAAGGAAGGAAGGAAGGAAGGAGAGATCAGAATGCTAGAAGGAAAAGATTATGAGCATGGGGAAGGAAGGAAGGAAGGAAGGAAGGAAGGAAGGAAGGAAGGAAGGAAGGAAGGAAGGAAGGAAGGAAGGAAGGAAGGAAGGAAGGAAGGAAGGAAGGAAGGAAGGAAAAATTGTGGCTTTGATGAACTATTACAATGAACTTTTTTTTCTTTTAATGGCAAAAGAATCCGGTAAAAATAAAGCCTGATGAAAGTGTCCAGAAAAAGAAAGGAAGAGAGAGAGAGAGAAAGGAAGGAAGAAAGGAAGGAAGGGATGGATGGAAATGTTGCTTATTGAGCTTTCCTGCCAAGACTCTTATTAGTCAGTCTCTTGCAAGCATCTCACTTCTTAGCTATATTTAACACTTTTGTTTGGCTCCTGGAAAGGGAAATTGTCATTAATCCACAGCTAGCAGACAAAACACTCTATCTGTTCCTTTCAGTTGGCTACTGCAAGAGACAGTGTCTTTTCTACTCAGGCAAGGCTTCTAAGGACAAGTGCCCTCGGGATGTTATTAAACAACAGTTCCCACTGTTCCTTGCTTTCGGCCATGTCGGTCAAGCTGATGAAGGTAGCACAGTGTCATCTGGGATACTTTAGATTATCCAGCCCTAATTAAAACACCAAACCAAACCAAACATAAAACTGGTGGCCGCTGATGTGAAGTATCACTGTTTGACAAATCTGAAGGTGTAGTTAGTTTTTTTTTATAGGAAGGTCTGACAGTCCATGAGCTTAAGTTTGCATCCAGATAGATTCAAAATACTGTAATTGCACCTGATTTGCCATTTGTGATCATGGTGCTCCCAATATGGTCCTGGGACTGTTTGGTGATGGGCGGGATATAGGTTAACTAACTAACTAACTAACTAACTAACTAACTAACTAACTAACTAACTAACTAACTAACTAACTAAATAAATAAATAAATAAATAAATAAATAAATAAATAGGAAATGCTAAAATGTGGAGTATCATTCTACTGCCTAGACAATGTGTGATCATTCCAGATGTACTTTATACTGGAAAATGGAGAAGGAAGGGATGTCTGGAGATGACCTAACTTTCACCTCCTTGTCCCAAGCTTCCATCCATGTAAACAATGTCAGGGTGGGGAAAAAATCCAAATAAATGTTCAAGCCTGTGCAACCACTTTATTCCTTGATGAAAATAGAAATGTCCCCCTTCTTAGTCATCACACTGATGTGTGAGGTTGTAGTAATCTCCAGGCTGCAGTTTTCCCTTAGCTTCCTTTCCAGCTCTTACCTTAATTCTCTAGCTTCGATAGTAAAAGGAATTAGATTCCCCCCCCCCCGTTTCCTTAGACTTGTAATATGCACTCAGTGCCACTAGGATGCTGAATTCTTTCCACTCTGCAGCTGCCTTTGGGCATTATGGAGTCTTAAAAAGCACATGTCCCAAGCACATGGCTTACAGTTTCTCTTCCTGCTACCAGAGGAAGTGACATCAGAAGGACCTCTGATCTGCCTGCCTGACCCAGCTCCACCAATCAGCTCGCTGAATTGTGCCTTTACATCATTTCCTCTACACCCCTATTTACTGCTGTATTTAAGCCCGGGAAGATTAAACTCTTGGTCTTTCTGCATGCACATTACCTTAAGCCTGATCATTTAACATCTACAGATCCCGTCCGCCATAATACACGTGACGGACCCCAGACAGCAGGGATTCACAGGCTGACCATCGTAGCAGCCCTCAAGCTGCTAACCCATATCCGGCAGCCTCACAGCTGCCCCCTCTGTTTCCCAGGGCCCCTGGATTTCAATTGTGAGAGCCGGACTCGCAACAATAAGTTGTGGCCATAGGCATCTCTATTATGCAGCCAACAGCAAGAGGAGCCACATTTGTACCTTTTGATGTTGTAGGCTGGACTTCCCATTTCCCACATTGTTCTGTGGTCCAATTATTTAGAGGGCATCAATTTGCCTACTCCTCCTGTAGTTCTGAAAAGGCACTGGTTCCCAGGATTGGAAGCCTATGGAAAGGCTTATTGTGATATAATGTGTATCCAGCTGGACACTGAAGACATTGTTAAGGCTCTGATTGTGGAAAGCGTGTCAGCATGATGCACCACCCTGGTTAGATCCCTCTTTATAGCCTCTTTATATGAGCTGGTCTCTCTGTTCCTCTGTCTCTCTTCCACGCATGTCCTCTACTGAACCCTGTGAGAGCTTTTAGAACCAAACAACAGTTTGATTTTCTCTTTTTCAGGAGGCTGTGCTCTCAAGCGATGCTTTCTCTTCTAATTGGCAAGTTGGCATCTGCCGTTGCCAATCCTAGTGGCTTCATTTTGTTTCTTCCTCATTCAGCGGAGGAGGGATACATGGTTGGTGGCACTGATTGCTGGAATAGCTTCATCTCCAGAATTCTGGGTAAGATGTGAAGCTCAGTGGCTGAACAGCTGCAGCACTGAATGGGGGAGTTGACAGTATCAACCCTCAGTGAAAGGGACGGCGAAGGAGGGAACAGAGGTGTGCAAAGTTCAGTTTGTTTTTGAAAATGTGATCAAAAAGTTTGTGGCCAAAGCTGTTTGCATCAAACTGAACACACGACTGTTCGAATACCCAGGAATTTGAATTGGACCAAACCAGTTCTCTGCTCAGAAACATAAATATGGGCAGTGCTGGTGCTTGCACTATGAATGCCATCCACTCTCCCTGAACATAACTGTGCTGGAATGGTGTACCATTTGATGCAGTTAAGTGCAAATAGGGTCCTAGAATTATCCATAAATGAAAATGAATGATGCTCGTTCTTACTGAATTTTCTGATGGAGTACTACAAGAAGTGAAAGCTAGTAATTTTTGGAGATGGAGTTATTTATCATCTACTAGCAAACCTTTGGATTATTATTATTTATGTCATGCTTATAAATGACTGATGGTTTGAGGGACATACATGTATTAATCTGTTGGATCTAGTTTAGCTGCCCTTTCTCATAGAAGTGCCAGAAGGAAAGGAACCACTGAAGCCATGGAGGTGAGCAACTGAAAATTCCACCTCTGATCTAGGCACTTAAGAGTGTATTTGAAGAACGCAAAAAAAAAAAAAAAAGAAAAAAGAAAAAGAAAAAGAAGCTCCAATTAGAAAGGAAGAAAACTAAGGGGGGGAAATTAAAAATGCAACTAGTCATAACAGTAGAAAAAATACAGAATAAGAAATATGATGCATTAAACTTTTCAACTATTATTTGGCCCCAATAAGGTCCTCAAGGGATAACGCTTGAAGACTACTAAGGCTGCTGCTTCATGAAGTCACTTTCTATTACTCCCAATGGAGACCAGCTGCCCTGAGGGCCTGTTTGGCTCTGTCTCCACAGCACCAGCCTCAATGTAGGGGAGGAAGAAGAAGAAGAAGAAGAAGAAGAAGAAGAAGAAGAAGAAGAAGAAGAAGAAGAAGAAGAAGAAGAAGAAGAGTTGGCTTTTCTACCCTGCTTTTCTCACCCACTTAAGGGAACCAAAAGTGGCTGACAAAGCTTTCTAGGTGGGGCTGTGAGAGCTCAAAGGCTGCATCTTCATGGCATGCGTTATTTCGATTTAAATAATTCGAAATAACTGACCCGGAACAAAGCTGTCCACACGACTTGCAAATTGATCCAGTTCCGTGGCATTCTGATTGCAGCCTTAACGCAGAATCAATCCTGGTAATCCCCACAATAGCCCTGTGCTCCCGCCCATTGCCAGTCATGGTGCCCTGTGATTGGTCCTCCCTCCCAGGAATCCACCCTCCCTTCCCTTTGCGTCATCCATGCTTCGCCGGGGATTCCCATTCTCTCCTCTCCCCCTTCCCACCACCACCACCACCACCACCAGCAGCAGCATCCATCCATCCATCCATCCATCCATCCATCCATCCATCCATCCATCCATCCATCCATCCATCCATCCATCCATCCATCCACCCATCCTGGCGCTGCGGCGCAGGCAGCTTCGCCCTGGGGCTCCTCGGTGCCCGGCGTTAAATTGTATATTCCCCTTGAGGATAATGAACTGTTCTTTGATCTACTGCACAAATCAAGCACGCATTTGTCTCTTATGTACTCTTTCTGTCCAGCGGATGTGAAGGCAAGTGCAGAAAGACCCCAGGAGAAGAAGAGCCTAGACCAGCATTGGCTCATGTGCTTGATTTGTGCAGTAGATCAAAGAACAGTTCATTATCCTCAAGGGGAATATACAATTTAACGCATTGCTCCTTCCTCTTCTTGCTGCTTGCTGCCAGTGGCCTCATCTATAGGAGGATTTATGTGCAAGTGACAAAACCTTTGGCAAACGGCATACATTAAAAATAATTTCAGAAATCACGGATGCCTGTCTGAACTTGATCAGGTCACCAAGGGCTATTCAAAGTCTTTCAGAAAGTGAAAGGTGCATCTGGTCCATGGACTGCCTGTTGGCTATTTGGGATCTGAACACATGTAGTGGCGTGCAGCTTGTCCTGCACACATTTGTCAGCCGAGACAAGTTGCCAAGCTGTCAGCAAATGAAATTGTCTCGTTCGCACTCGGCGGTAGATTTCCTGTCAAACCATCAGGTTGTTTCAGGAAAATTGGAGGACTGATTTTCCCTGGAATGCTATTTATAAACAACATTTGCTCACATTGTCTAATGTCTGCATTTCATGAAGCCAAGGTACATGGTTTCTTCAAAACCCACAAGACCCTACAAGACTCAACTGTAGAGCATAAAATAGAAAATCCTCATCCTGGGACTGGGTGGGGACATCTTGCCCAGAGATATTCAACCCATTCCATGCTGGGATGGGTTGCTGCTGGAGTGCCCAGACTGCCTCAACTCCAGGTGTTGTTACCAAAGGCTAAGTGAAGACACAGAAGCAGAAGAAGAAGAAGAAGAAGCCGAAGGAGTAGTAGTAGTAGTTGGCTTTTCTACCCTGCTTTTCTCACCCATTTAAGGGGACTCAGAGGAAATTTGAGAAATTAAATGAAGAAAAGGCTATTTGTGGTTGTTAGTCATGGTGGTTGTATAGCTACCATCTTTATTGGAGACAGTAAAGCAGGGGCCAGTCTGTCTGTACTTGGCCATATTCTGGAACATATCTCAGGATAGGGGTTCTGTTGTCTGCATGCTAATGTAGACTCTTCTAGGTTTCACCTCAGGCCTGCTGTAGCCTGCAGTAGTATGTGGGCAGCAGGCCCCTATTCTGGATATGTTCCAGAACGAAGCCAAGTGTGAACAGGCCCCAGGTGTGGTATCCTGCCCTAGGATGGGCCAGCCCTGGAATGGGTCAAACAGTCCTGTCCAATATTGGAAGGATGGCTGCACATTATGGCAGCCTAACTCAGCCCAATCTTGGAGCTCCCTTTGTTCTGAGCCTTTGAAATTGCTGACCAGGGGTGCTTTTGCACTACCCTTCCTGTCCACTGGATGGAACAGGAGCACCATGACCCAACTTCAGCACTAGTCAATTTTACCCATTCTCTCTCCTCAGGATTGGATATTTACCATATTCAGTCTGGGACCTGCTCCTCCGCTGGGTGCCGCCATTTTGCCTGTGGCACCCTCTGCAATTGTGACTGTGTGTACGTCAGTGCCATTGCCTTCATGACACCGACACTCTGCACATGTGTAGATGCGTCTACAGGTGTCCGAGGTGCCAGCATGCTTGCCCAGCACCTCAAATGACCCCAGAGCACCAGGAAGAGTGAATGGTTGCACCACTGGATGCTTCAGGTAAGTAATTAGGTAATGTTGGTTACCACCTTATCAATAGTTAGTGCACTTCTGGGTAAGGCAGGCACACATGGAGGCTGTATCAGCCTACTCTGCGTGTGTATGCTCTTACCCAAAGGTGCACTAATTGTGCACTAGAGTCCATAGTGCAAAAAGGCCAGGGAACTGCTCTAGCCAGGATCTCATGAGCAGCATGCTTCCAGGGCTTCTTTTGGGAGCTTGGTGAATGAGTGCCGTGCTCCTCACTTGTTATAGGTTGGAAGATCTGCCATGAGCATTGCTGCTATGAGCATCTGGTCCAGTCCACCGCTGGAAAAAGCTTTGGAAACAGCTTAAAATAGTCACCCAATGGAGTGGGCTACAGTGCCTCAGATATTTGTGGCAATCCGGCAACAGCACTGAGAAAATTGCAGATTTTAAAGCACGTCTGCCAGCAGCTTGTATGCCGATATCTACCAGCCTGGACAAACTCTCAGAAGACAAGGCAGGCCCCATATGATGCTCAGTGATACAAAAAATATGCAGAGACTGCAATAAATAACAAATACACACCAAGCTCATCACTAAGCCACACTGAATACTCTGAGGCCCATTGGTTAACTGTAATGCTTAAGTTCCTTTCCTATTTGCTCCTAGCTGCTGGCAAACAGCCAGTTGCCCGGCAGGTCCTGTAAATAATCCTGCTGCCTGGTGATCCGCACTCCTCAGTAGTATCTTTGTTGAGTTTAATAAAAGTGTGCATGCTCGCAATGAACTTGGGATGCGGTTTTGCCCAGAATGTGGTCTAAAAATCTCATCCCATAAATAAGCAACTCTAGATCAGGCTGTCAAAAGCTACAAGCAACCTTGTAGACTTCTGCTATTGTGTCCTCTAGGAAGCTGGATGCGTAGGATTTCTCCCCCCATCTCCCCCCCCCTGCACCCCTATTAAGCATCTGACAGGGAGCAAAACCAGGAAGGTGACCAAACCACCTGGGGTGAGCAATCATAGCTGTGATGGTGGTTGAGCTGGCCTGATAGGTTACATTGTTTTTGCAAATCTGGAGTTAGATGGCCCCTGGGGTCAAACCTAATCTGACAGTTCATATAAATGTGAGAAATGAACCCATAACTTCTGCTGAGGAGGCAGAGTGGAGGCAGGCAGGAGGACGGGTGGGCAGGCAGGAAGGAGAAAGGATTGCAAGTCATAACTCTTTGCCTGGCTTAAGTCAAAGCCCTACATCACAAAGAGGAAGATGTTTGTCCACTGGGACCCCCTGAGCTGGTTTGTAGGCTGTGAGAGAAACTCCAAACGAGATAATTTCTTCCCTCTGATCCAAGAGGCATGGGCGCATTCCCAACAGCTGACTGCCTTTTTTGCTACTTTAATTTGATACTACAGATGTTTTATTAAGTGAATTGTAATATCCTCTTACCTAGAAAGTAAAACATCAGGTGGTGATGTAATGGGAAGCTGGGCTTTTTATGTTCCTCCTGCCTCCTCCTCCTCCTCCTTGGCCTTTATTCATTTAAGTACATAGACAGGTGTTTTGAATAAGTCAGACGCACAGCTTTTTATGCACTTTGGATCTCACATTCCTTGCTCCACAGTTTATCCAGGCCATATATTAAAGTACTTGGCATGGCGAGTCCCCAAACAAAGGGTGGCTGAGATGAACCAACAGTCAAATGTTACGGCTTATGGCTTAATCTGGTTCTCAGATTTTTAAAGGGTTCAGCTTTCTGCAAGGGGTTCAGTTTCTGCAGAGACCCTGGAAGGGGACAAACTACAGAGGCTGAAATTCTAGCCTGGGGACAGAGCTGCTTTCTGCAAAGCGTTGCTTTGGGGGTGTCCCCATGCCCAAAAGGTGCAGTGCCGAGAGCAGGATCGGCGCTGGCTGTCCCCATGGGCTTTTTATTTGGCACTGGAAAAGGGTGCCAAATACCCCCATAGAGCACCAACAGCGCACCAAATTTGGCACCCTGGAAAACAAGTCTCAGCACTGTTTGGGGAGCCCGGTGTGGTTGCTTAGCGCATCGGGAACCCACATGGGGATGCTTGCGGGCTAACAAGGGAGGAGTTTCTAGCTCACATCCTGGGGTGGGTGTGCTTTTTGCTTCTTTTGCACCCCCGATGAAGTTATAGACTTCTGCTCCAGCGAAAAATCACGGGGAACACCGTAAACGTAAAATCTGGGGTGCAAAAGAAGCAAAAAGCACACCCCAACCCCGGCTGAGGAGAGAGGGGGTGGAGAGGTGGCAGAGATGCTCCCCATGCTGAGGCTTGGTGCGGCTTGCTTGGGGACGGCTCCATCTGTGCCAAGCCCTGAATCCAGCACGTTTTGCTGGGCATCCCATGCAGATGCCTGAAATGCATGCCTGGCACCGTGCCCAACCCCTGTGTGCCCAAACAGCACCAAAAGGGTGCTAACTGGCCACCATGGGGATGCAGCCTTTATGTAGCTGAGGAAAGCATTGGCTTCCATAGGTAGTACTTCAATATGCTAGCTATCATTCAGAGTACAGCACACCATGTGTTCCTTTAAAATGGGCGCTTTCATGTATTTATTTATTTAAGAGTTTATACCCTGCCAGTTTGTGACCCAGTTTGGACTAGTGGTTAGGGAGACAGACTCTTATCTGGGAATACTGGGTTTGATTCTGCACTCTTCCACGAAGCCAACTGGGTAGCCTTGAGCTAGTCACAGCTCTCTTTCTGAGCTCCCACGGCCCCACCTGACTCACAGGGTGTTCTGTTGTGGGGAGAACAGAAAGCTTTATCAACCACTTTGAGTCCCCCTAAATGGGTGAAAAAAGCAGCGTAGAAAAGCCAACTCCTTCTCCTTCTTCCTTCACCAGAGGATCCTAGGGTTGGTCATAACAATTTCTTTAAAAACAAAACAAAACCGTAAAATGGGGAAAAAAATTCTAACACATATTTAAAATATAAGTGCAGAAGGGCCTGATGACTTGAAAGAGGGGAAAGGGAAGGAACGTTATAAATAAAAGTTATTGTTATTAAATGAAACAGCGGCTGCATTTGCATGCAGTGAAAAAAGCACCTCTGAGGCAGCATAGAAATGATTCACAACTGGGATTACTAGATAAGTAGAACCCTGGTGGATCGGACCACAAATCTAGTCCAGCATCTTTTCCCACATGGTGGCTGACCAATTGTATCTGGACATTCTTCAAGCAGAAACAAATGAGGTAAACATACCTGGAGGTGCTAACTGAACTAGATGTGTTTCTACTGAGCTCCTTGGCCCAGCTCATCCTACTCAGCAATGGTTATCCATATTTTTATCTTTTTAACATGCCTATAAGAATTCTGTGAGACAGATCTCTCTGATATTATAAACGTGAAAATGAGGCTAAGGTAACAGATACTGGCCAACCTACACTGAATTGCACCTTCCATGGGTCCTGAGCTCCTGAGACCCATAGGTCAATGGTATCAGTAGACCTACCAGTGGGCTGTCTCTGGGTTAAAGGATACCAATATGTTGATAGTACATGAGTGGAAAATCATGTGGAAAAGCCAATTAAAGTATAAATAAGGCATCCATGATTATCCCTTGCTAGTTAGACAGCACTGCAACTGGCACTGTCTTTATCCAATTTAAATTATGTGCAGTTCCACCCATCAGAGTGGCCAGATATGCTTGCCTTCACTTCCATGCATGCATGGAGTCCTGTTTTGGCTTCTACCCATTCTCACTGGATGGAGCTATGATAGGGTCTCCATTCAGAAGGTAAGTGCCCTGGCTAAAAAGCACTATTGCTGGAAAACGATACACCACCCTGAGACCCATGGGCATAGGGCAGGATAAAAGTGCAAATAAATAAATAAATAAAGTCTGTGACTGGTGCTGTGTTTTCCAGCAATAGTTTTTCACTGGTTTTAAGGGGAGGAGAGCAAGGCTATGGTGAGGTTCCCTATGATACGTGAAGCAACCCCACCATAGCAGTGTTGCAATGGCATTATAGTCCCATCATCTGGATAGGGGCCACAGTCTAGTACAGAAGATTTTCAAGGTAAGTACAGGACTAGGGTTCTGCATGACTGGGTATTTCGACATTTGATTCATAATGAATCGAGTGTTAGAAAATCCGTATTCATACGAATAGATCCCCTTCCAATGTGGTAGGATTTTATTTGGTATGAATGTATTTGTACAAATATCCGATACAAACTAATACATATCCGATATGTATTCATAACAAACCCACTCCAAAAGCATCAAATCTGACCTGAATCCACTTTTAATCTTCTTTCAATCCATTTCAAATGCACTCTGGATCTATTGCAAATGTGACTGGTGCAGTCGCTTTTCCACATCCCCATTTAATAAATGTCCAAACTATTTGTAAGAAGGTCCAAACTAATGCCAAAAACATTAGTATTCGTATGAATGCTAATGTACGAATATTGTACAAATTTGTACAAATAATGAATGTTATGAATATTCATGCAAATCCCTATATATGCACGTCCTATACAGGATGTTTTGTCCATTCTTATATGCGATGTCTTAGTTTCCATGTACAGGGATTCCTTCATGGGGGAGACCCATGAAGGAATAAATCTATGGTGAGGCCACATTTGGAATATTGGGTGTTTTTCCACTGTTACTAGAAGTACACATTACGTACCCATTAATGGGTACTTAATGGGCACTCTTAGTGACAGTGGAAAAATGCCCATTGTGTAAAATTCTGGTCACCACACCTCAAAAAGGATATTGTGGAACTAGAGAAGGTGCAGAGAAGGGCAACCAGAATGATTAAGGGGCTGGAACACCTCTCTTATGATACCAGGCTGCAACATCTAGGCCTCTTCAGTCTGGAGAGACAGTGTTTAAGAGGGGACCTGATTGAAGTATATAAAATTATGCATGGTATAGAAAAGGTGGATAGAGAAAATTTATTTTCTCTATCACACAATACTAGAACCAGGGGGCATCTATGAAGCCGATGGGTAGAAGAGTCAGATCTGACAAAGGGAAGTATTTCTTCACCCAGAGGGTCATCGGTTTATGGAATTTGCTGCCGGAAGAGGTGGTGACAGCTACCAGTCTAGATGGCTTTAAGGAAGGGTTAGACAAATTTATGGATGACAGATATACCAATGGCTACTAGAATGAATGCCTAGGTGCATCTTTCAAGCTGGGGGGGGGGACTGGGGAGCTTCTAAGGCCATTTGCTGGGATCGTAGAGCAGGAATAGGTTGTCCTTGTCTCTGCTTGAGATGCCCATGAGCATTTGGTGGGCCACTGTGTGGGACAGGATGCTGGACTAGATGGGCTGTGGCCTGATCCAGCAGGGCTTCTCTTATGCTCTTATGTTCTAAAGTATAGTCCAAACGAGGCTCCCTGCACTTTGCCAGCTTGCAATCTTCAGTGCTAGATGAATCAAACGAGGAAACTACAATCTGCATTTTGCTTTTCTGCTAGATGATCACTGAGATCTCAGTATTAGAAAATTATAATTCAGCTTTGTGCAACAGGACGATTTCTCCATATTTTGAATAGCAGTAATTCATCTAAGGGTGGGCGGGGATACTTCAACAGGAATGTCACATTTCCTCTCTTGAACATCTTAAGAGAACCAACAGTGAATTTAATCACAGAAAAACTGGAAACCTGCACTTTGAATAACGAGAGGATAATAATTACGGCATGAAGTGTGCAATAATTCCTCTGTCTCCCTCTGTGATAAGAAAAAGGGACCCTTTCACCTCCATTTACATTCTAATTTCCTCTAAGATGGAATACTTCTATCATTAAATATATAAGATGCACTTGCTGATGAATGTTGTATGTGTGTGCATGACAGAGGACAAAATCCATTGGTCAGTGACCAGAGCATTGAACCAGAACCTTGGGGATTCAGGGTTCTGTAGCCCACATACTCGTAGTATTTTCCTCTTAACCTTGAGCCAGTGTCCTCCTTGCTTTATCCCACCTCACAGGGGAGGATACGGGAGAAATGTTTGCTGCCTGGAGCTGTTTTGGAGGAGAGAGGTGATATTGATGCAAAATGCAAAGCAAAGGAACAAAACGACATGACAGAAAGAGTGCTGAATTCTGATTATGGGGGAGGGAATACACTGCTTCCAAATCTCACCTAGAACACACCTTTAAGATAGTCACAGGGATTCACCTTCATAGAAAATTCATCAAGATGTACTAGGTTGATACAACTTTCAGAAAGTATAACGAAAATTTCTGAAAAGAAATAATTTATAAAGAGTGTGATATGGATTTGTAATTTAAAAAATATATGAACTCATTCATTCATTTGCATTTTTAAATGCCTTATACCAGAAGGTGATAGCAATAGAAACAAAATACAAAATGAACATACTAAAAATAATAACATGCTAAAATAATCGCTGAGTGTGGGGAGGGGAAGAGGTTTCCTTATTTCAGTCAAAGGCCAGGACCAATGTATTAGCCGATGGTGCCTGACATACCTCAGGGAGGAAACTATTACAGAGTTTGGGGGCTACCATCAAGAAGACCCTATCCTGGTCCCCACCCTCTCAACTATTGAAGATGGTGGTACAACCACAGGCTGATCACCAGGACTATGCCCCAGTATGTTCTGAATGTTGCCATGACTGTTTCCATGGTGATCCAGTTGGGCCACACCATCTGAATTTCGAGTGCCGGTGGTTTGGTTGGGGCATATACCAGCACTTGGAGTGTGGACGCTCCTCTCTGAGTCTGATCATAACATCAAATGTCACAGTGACGATCGCCCTGTGAAGCTCCAGCTAGAAGTCCGCATTGCAACCCTGACAGAGGGGGCAGGGTACACTGACTTCAGTGATGCAAACCAAATGGAAGATGGCTACCTTCATCTGTACAGCTTGGCCAGCTGGCGTGTAAGGCGAAAAATCAGCTCCAATGCACAGGAACCAACATCAGCAAATCAACTAGAGCAGTGGCTGTATAGCTGGCAATCGGGGATGGCTGAACTGTCCCTGAATTGCCTCCCTCTACCCTATGTCGCAAAACCCACCCTTGATTTCTTGATCTACCATAAAGATTGGGTAGACCAATCTGCAGGCTGAAATTTGTATTTAGACTTATTGAGTGCCCGGCACTATATGTCAGTTTGTTAAGAAATTGTCAAGTGCTTGGTCCTTGAGTTGAAGACAAAGAACATTGAAGTGAGGAAAAACGAGCCAGACTTATTCTTTTACCTTGTTTGTTAGGCTTTTTTTGTTCTTGTATCTACAAAAAAGACACTCTTTCTTAAGGGGCCAATCAAAAAAAGTCATGTCCTCTGGGCTTTGAATTGTGGCATTGATGGCACAGAGCCTACCGACATGATTTTTAAAGATAATTTTACTGAAGATACATTGCTTTCTCTCCTCCTGTTCCTCTAATGGTCTTAGAATCTTCTGAGCACCAAACGGATTTATACTAACTGCTATCTATAACTGCAAGAACTCATTCCGTGAAAATCTGCACCGGATTGATAGCTAATTTTTCTTTTAAATTAAAAGGTTAAATTAAATTAGCTTTAAAATGTTATACCAGGTTGCTGAGAGTGTAATGGTTTTCAAGTAAAAGGCTGGTAGTGTTTAGCTGGGTCAATAGATGCTGCCTCTGGACGGCAGCCCAAAACAGCAATAAAAAGCAATAATGAGAGGTATTGCTCCTTCACCATTAATGCTTTCTCTTCTTGCAGCATTGGACCCAGCTGTCTTTCCATGCAATCAGGGTAATTCAGCTGCTATCAAATTCCTGGATGTGCATGTGAAAACCTCCATGCATGCGTGGTTGGCTGTTTCAGTCTCCATGCATGAGTGCTGGATTGAGCTCTCATTGCTGCTCCATCCAGAAAGGTAGGTCTGTTGCTAAAAATGGCTATTGCTGGAAAACCTGCTACCAGTGCTGTTTTTCAGCAATGGTTTTTAGTAGGGATGCAGACGAGTATTTGTAACATTTGATATTTGTATTAAATTGAATGTTATGACGTTCCTACATTGACATTCGTATTCATATGAATGTTTCAGAATAGTTGTACAAATGCTTCGGAACATTCATGAACCGGGGAGGTGGGAAAGTGGCTGCACCGGTCACATCTGCACCAGATCCAGAGTGCATTCAACATGGATTGAGAGTGGATTCAAAGTGGATTCAGGATGGATTTAATGCTTTCAGAGCTGATATGTCACAAGATACGTTTCTGATACATATCATATATGTATGTGTTCGTATCAGATATTCATATGAATTCATACAAATACATTCATATCAAATAGACTCCTACCACATTCAAAGGCAATCTATTTGAATATGGATTTTCTTTTGATTCAATGCAAACTGAATGCAAACCCCCCCACCCCCATTCATACACATCCCTAGTTTTTAGTGATTTTTAGGGACCAAAAAGTGGCACTATGGTGCGGTTGCCTTTGATATATGAAGTCACTCCACCATAGCAGTGCCATAATGTTGCTATTTTTGTCCTGTCTGGATGCAATGCTTAGCCCCAAGCAACGGATTTTCCACCATACAATTTGCCTGGGGTTTGTTTCTTTGTTTGATTTTTGCTATTTTTTTCTTTCTTTCTTTTTTAATTTTTAATTTTCTCTTTTGACAATATTACTTTACAATAATGAACTTAGTAAAATTTGCAAAATAATACCTTACAATCAAATAATAAATATAATATCAGTGAAATGAATAAATGAATATACCATTTTAAAAATGGTCTCAACTTTTGAAAAAAAAAATTTTTTTTTCCTTTGAATATTTTGTCCCTCATGATTTCTGGAAGATTTGGGTTTCTTTGTGACTGGTATTTACTTTCTTAAGATGGAATGCTTTGACTGAGCTGCTGACCTGTTTTGAAGTAAATATATATGGCAGTTCCCCCTGCCTGAGGAGGAGAAGACCCTTGTTATCCCTTCGGGGGGGGGGGGTGTCTAGTGGTGGCAGCCTGGATGGGCCCTGTGCAATTTGGACTTCCTCCCATCAGCTGCTCTGGACTTCACCTGCTCTCATCTACTCCGGAGATCATAAAGGACAGCTGCTTATGCCATCCCTCCTGGGGGTGGTCTAGTGGTGGCAGCCTAGACCACCCTGCCCTCTGATGACTCTCCAGCCTGGCTCCAGCCGGGCATCTTGGAGGAGTCGATTCTTTATGAAACTGGGGCCTTTGGGCAGCTGCTGTGGACTCCACTTGGCTTCAACTGCCTCAATTATTTTTTGTGTGTGCATGTGTTTTGGCTTACGGATTTTTTCCATTGACCTCCCTTAATCCGTATCTAAGATGATCCAGATTTAAGGAATGGGTACTTCCCTTAATCCGGATCTAGTAGATCCGGATCAAGGAAAGTACCCAATGCATTTCCACGGGTGATCTAGCACCCAATAGCAATGGGTGCTAGTTTGCTTGCAGTGGAAATGTTGGAGCACCCATGTGGCAAATCTACCCACATGGGGCCCACCTGTCACCCCAGGTGTTTTGGGGGACAGGAGGTGCAATCTCTGTAGATGCTCCAGAGAATCTCGGGAGCAATCTGCCACAAACTTTGAAGATTCTCTGGAGCCTTTGACAATGACATTGCTCTCACATGGGGTCCTCGTCGGAGCCTGTGCTATTCTTTGAAGGCAACTTCAGAGAAACTTCAGAGCTGGCTTCAGAGAATGTGCACAGGCTTTGAAGCTTTGAGTCTTGGGGCACCCCCCATGGGTGCCCCCCCTGAGCTGCCTATAGACCCCCTTGCCCAACAGTGGTGGAAACAGGCTCTGTATAATCCAGATTTGATGCCCGAAGACCCCATTGTCGACCCCTTTAATGGGATCTGCAGGGAATCCTGATTATAGGTCCCGAAGGACCCATATAATCCAGATTTCCCTAGAATAAGTGGAAACAAATGTGGCTCTAATGGGGTCTGTAGTAGAAATGGGGTCTTCCTGCTCTGAGCCAAATGGGTCCCTAATGGGTACTTAATGGGTACGTAGTGCTAGTGGGAAAACACCCTTATTTTGCAATAGTTTGTGTGACATGCAATTTTTATAATGTATTTTTATTATAATGTTTTGATTATTACCTTGCATTGTATATTTTCTGTTTGAGGTAAATGGCCTTGGGCGAATTCTCTTTTGGAAAGGCGGTATACAAATAAAATTGAAAGGAAAGGAATTCTTTTACTGATCTACTGACCTGTTTTGAAATAAATATGTGTAGCAGGTTCCTCCCACCCGCCTCTAGTTCTACCTGATCATGCTGAGACAATTTGGAAACTCTGGCTTCCCAGTCCCCTCAAATTCTATTCTAATCTGTGCAGGAAGTGGCCATTTCTTTTGCCCTCTCTCTTTCTAACACGCTTCAGTAAGCTCTAACTGCATGTCCATGCCACTGTGTCCACAACCCCTCCTCTTATGCTGCTTAATAACTTAATTAAAACCCCCATACAGCTCGGAGATGTGTGTTTTTCACTGAAAAGGCTCTGCTGCGTGAGAAGCCATTTCAAATCAATCATCGGACAAGTCGGACAGCATCCAGGAGTTTTGTTTTTCTAGGCTCTAGGGAGATCTGCAAACAAATGGAGGGAGTTTTCTTGGCAAGGGAGATGCTACCAGTCCGCTCATTTTTAGACTTTCCGCACACAGTCATGCTAAATTAACAACTCTTGCTCTATAGGACGGATTTGGCAAGCTCCACAGGCAGACGCCTTGGAGTTCTCTTGTCTGCTGGTCTCATTACAGCCTTTGCATGTTTTAGAGAAATCCATACAGACCGAAGCTCTGTTTGTCTCTATAAGTGGATTCATTGCCTTCTGTCTTATGTTTGGAGCTACGGCCCGTGGCATTTGTTAGAACTGCTTTCTAGGCTGAAGCTTTAGTGTTTACCAAGTGTAAAACTTGGACTAACTTCTCTGTTGCTTTCTGGCGAGCCACAAACTCCATACATCTCACCTTGACTCCGTGAAAAGTGAGACCGTGTGCTTTGTTCTGGGTGGCCCCACCACTCAAAGGACTCTGTGTTGATTCACTGTCTACGGCTGCTTCTGCCTGGCTGTTCTGCTTTTGCCCACTGCTGGACAAGGGAAGGTACTGGGTGGGCATCATACGCATCATGTGCCAGCAACTCTAAACAAAGCCCTTGATTATGGTCCACTTGCTCTCTCTTTAAGGTGTGGCATCCAGCCAGACCACCCTGTTGGGAGGTGAACTAGCATTTGAGTTGCTGAAGACAGGCTTCCAAAGGGGATGGAAAACTGTGGATCTTTTTGACCAAGCCCGAACAGGGATAACTTCAGGCACTTTTTGTCTTCTGTTTATGGAAACACTGCTCTTATCGACAACCATATGGAAATTTAGGAAAATATATGTAAAGCCTAATTAGAGAGAGCAAGTGCCAAGACCAAACCAACTTCCCGAATACTTCTTCTGAATAATCAACCAATTCGGTGGTAAAATGCCACAGGTGGGCAAGGCAAACACATGCAAAAAGAAGAGCTTTTCACCAGGATATGCTGGTTTGCAGACTTAACTGGACGCCTATGGCCCTTTTTGCACTGGCTGGTGATTTGGATTATGGGCATTCTGTCCATGTATTAATGCAATTCAATGAGGCTGTGTCCACTGCTGGTCCAGCTCCATCTGCACTAGATGGAACCAGATTCAGATTAAGGCTGTGTCTATACCTAAGTTTTAATTCAGCTTCAGTCCCCCTTCAGAATGGAAGAACACATTAGCAAACTGAACAGCCATTTTCTAGTTTCTACATTATCTAACTCAAAAGTGGATTTCCTGAGTTAGATAATACTGAAAGAAGTTAGCTTGTCTCTTTGCTGATGTGTTCTCCCATGCTGAAAATGGACAGAAGCTGAATTAAAAATTAGGTGTGCACCCAGCCTAAGAGACCCTTAATCCAGATCTGGAATAAGGCCCTTGACCTGCTTGTATACCCATCAAATCAGATCTACAGGTTATCCAAGGGCCTTATTCTAGATCATGGATGATTTGCAGACAGCATGCCTCCATGGGGAGTGTGCCATTCAGCTTAAAATCATGCATGGTATCACACAACACTAGAAGCAGGGGGCACTCTATGAAGCTGATAGGTAGGAGAGTCAGATCAGACAATGGGAAGTATTTCTTCACCCAGATGGTCATCCATCTATGGAATTTGCTGCCAGAAGAGGTGGTAACAGCAACCAGCCTAGATGGCTTTAAGGAAGGGCTAGACAAATTTATGTATCAATGTATCGACTGCTACTAGAATGGATGCCTAAGTACATCTTTCAGGCTGGTGGGACAAGCAGGATGCTGGGATCTGAGACCAGGAGGTTTTCCCTTGCCTCTGCTTGAGATACCCATGGGCAATTAGTGGGCCACTGTGTGAGACAGGATGCTGGACTAGATGGGCTATGTTTTCCCCTACAGGCTCTCAGGCTTGTGTTGAGCTGTTGTGAAGCTTGTGCTTTTTCATCAGTGGAGAAGGCTCTGATCTAGTTTCACCTGTATAGGAGAGGAAGCTTCTCTTGGTACTAAAAGTTGATGAATCTGGGGCCAAATGTCCCTCTGTAAAGAAAGGGACCTCTACAATATGTGAGTACCTAGAAAGAAAACCCTTTTACTGATCACTACCCTTCAAGCTTCAGCCTGGGGAGAAACAGACCTCGCTATGGACTGATACATAAGAACATAAAAGGACCCCTGCTGGATCAGGCCTCAGCCCATCTAGTCCAGCATCCTGTCTCACACAGTGGTCTGCCAATTGCTTCTGGGCATCCTCAAGAAGAAGACAAAACCTTTGAAGGGCATCTGGCTTCTCTCCTTAACCTGGAGATAGCGTAAGTGCATGCATTTTAGAGGCTGCTGAAGTTTCAAGCTACAAAAGGATTATCTGGACAACACTAACTAGGATGATTCAGCACTGGCCAGTATACTGGACCACCAAGCATATTAAGAACCTTCTGTCTGTGGACTAAGGGCCTCCCAAAGGGAGGCTCCTAGTACACTTGCTGGTCTAATATATTGGCAAGTGCACAATTGTCCTAACTAGGGATGTACACAGTTTTTTTTGGCATTCAGTTAGAAATGAATTGAATGCTCAAAATCCCTATTCGTACAAATAGATCACATTCGAATGTGGTAAAATTCTATTCGATACGAATCTATTTGTACGTATTTGTATGAGTGTTCGACGTGTATTGGATACGAATGGATCAATATCTGATACGAACAGATACGTATCTGATATGAATAGATGCATATCCGATATGAACAAATTCGTATCTGATACATATCTGATATGAACAAATACATATCCGATACGTTTTCCCCAGTTTAATGAAAATCCAAACTATTTATACGAATGTCCGGAAACATTCATATTCATTCAAATGTTAGCATTCGAATATTGTAACATTCAGTTTGAGTTAGAATATCCAAATTCGGCTGAATTCAGCTGAATTTCGAATGTTACGAATATTTGTGCACATCCCTAGTCCTTACTCTTAGAGCTGGGCAAGTATAATCTCAAAATATGAAGATGGCATCTGCTATCACCTTTCTTCACTCTCCAAGACTTGTGGGGACTTGTCGTTTGGCTTACTCATTGACCTTGAATTCTCATGACACAGGAAGATAAGGAATAACAGGTAAAGGATGATGAAGCAGCTAAGAGATCATCAAGGTTAGGGCTTGGGAAAACAGTCAGGATACAAGGAAGTTGGAAGATGGCCCAGCCAGGCAGGATATTTGTAAATGCAATTATATGGTATGGTTTCTTATCAATAAATCAACATATTGGTCCCCTTTGAAGGAATCTGTATCACTACCCTCCTCATCTCACCCTTGATCCTGGATGGTGGCCTCAACAAAATATTCATTTTTTAATTTTACTTGTAAAATTTGCAAGTTGAACTATAACATGGGTCCCCTTCTTTTTTGCATTAATATTGTCTGCATTGATGCGTTTCTTGATGGTTAAAAGGTATAAAGGAGCATTTTGAACGTCTTTTAAAACAAGCAAACAAAAAAGCTACAATTCCTGCCCATATAAGTTGCTGGGGATAATAAGAGCTGGAATTGAAATCCACCTGGATGATATAGTTTATCCACCCTTTTCTAATCCACCGAGTGCACACTGAACATGTATGTTCAGCTCCCGCTGCAAAGATCAATGAAACATCATTGCTCATTGGCAGCCAACCCTTCAAATTCTACTGAAGAAGAGAACCATCTGCTTGATTGATACAATACAATAGCATTTTCATTAAAATAGAAGCTTGAATTCAACCTCTGCCAATCCATCTGATTCCCTAAATACCTGTCCTATCTTCCAGGCCTAATAGTAAACGTTTTCATCATAACATAAATGATTAACAAATGGAAACAGATTTTTTTCCCCTCCCCTCACAGATCTATAGATTCTTTTTAAAAAAGTATTCTGTGAAATAAGTCTAGAGTCAGTCTCTTGTCAGGAAAAAAAGCACTGCTCCAACTTAGACTTTTTTTAAAAAAAAAATCATCTACATAATTTGCATTCCTTAATCATGCATGGCTGGAAATGCCCTACTCATATTTTGCATTCCATGGGATGTTCGTTCATGAAACTTCCATAAATAATACCAGCCCCTCAGCATCAGGCATACATGATTGTTTTATGAGAGGAGAAAATAGTGACCTGTCTGAAAACTGTATAATAACACGCTTGAATAAAGTGCTTGAAAGCTTTATTTAGAATGTGCTAAATCATATCAAGGTTTCCTTGCATGGTGTATTTTCTGGGGCAGCTAGAAGAAAAGCAACTGGAGAAGGAGACCATTTGTTTATTCCTATTATTCTGCTAGCATATGGCACTCATGCTTGATCCTTCACTTAGCTTAACAAAAACGCACCTCATTTCCCAAATCACACCCCAGAAATCTCAAAAAATGGATGTGGGTTACAAATCGGGCATTTTCTGGTGCTAGCTAAGACATTTGGACCTTTTCTTCACTTACCCATCTGTCATTGGAATAAGTGTGTCTGGACACACTTGAGACAGGATGCTAAACTAGATGGGCTGTGGCCTGATCCAGCAGGGCTCCTCTTTTGTTCTTAACCTCACCCTAGGATAGTGGACAATCCACCACTACGTTATTTGGCCTTTATGGTTGTGTGTGCTTTATACTGTAGTGATGCCTTTCATTCTTGTGATCTATTCTGGATGTTTCCTGTCCCAAGAAAGGAGAAGGAAAAGCAAATAGATCTTAGGAGCATACCATTCCAAATGTTCACACTCTTATTAACAGGAGAGGCAAGTGAAGTGAGACACATTCCTTCATGGGGAATGTTCCAGGGTTGACTGCTCACATGGATACATTCCCCACATATGTGTCGCTCCTTTGTACAATAGGATACATTCCAACCACCAAAAAGCAAGATAGAGATGGCCAGACATAAATGAAGACAGTTATATTTTTATCTCTAATATTTGGGGGGAAAGGGAAGTTTAGAAGGTGACCCTTATATCTGCTAAAACTACTTTTATATGCCTTTGGAATTTATCTGCCTTCTTTTACCTCAGCTCAGCTCAGGTGGGTCTTTTGGGCAAAAGACCAAAACTTTCCACAAATGGAAATCTCATGTCCGTTTTGAAATAGAAACAAATGTCCAAAAGTTCATTTCCTCACAGAATCATTCGTTCAAATGTTTGAACTTTTGCATTTGCAAATGGACATTTTTGTGACTTTTTTTCCCATTGAAAAAGCCTATTTTCACCAGTAAAATACTGAAAAATTGCAAAAATTCAGTTGAATTTATACATTTTGTTCAAAAGTTTGGGTGTTTGAACGTCCTTACTTTTGTCTCAATTCAAAAAATAAAAATAAAAATTCATTTGTCCACCACTCTAGGTTTGAGAGCTTCTGTTGTCCCTTCAATCCATCCTTGTTCCTTCTGGAGGCATCTTAAGATCGCTGTCTCTCAATATATATTTTTTCTTTTTTCTCCGTCTCTTTCTTGATGACAGCTTGATGTGAGTTATACACACATAACTCCGTTGAGAAGAAAAATGGAGTTTTGGGGGTTTCTACAAGCAGTTCTCTTTCTACCATGTTCATAATGATCAACATACGTAATTTCAGACTATGTAACTTCTGTCATAAATTAGAAAAGGCTAGGCAGGAAAGAAACATTTGTCTGTACTGCAGAATGAAGTAACTGTATACAATTCACTGTGCGTGAATCATCATTTTGAATTAACTTGATGTGTAGTAGCAACAGTATTGCAACATGAGTTCTAGGGTGCTTTTCCACTGTCACTAAAAGTACCCATTAAGTACCCATTAATGGGTACGTAATAGCATTTTTGTACCCATTAATGAGTACTTAATGGCTGCTTCTAGTGACAGTGGAAAAACACCCCTAGAGTAACTGCACAAATGCGGTTTTTGGCATTCAATTCGAATAGAATATTCAAATCAATTTGAATGTTTAAAATACAAATGTATTCACATTCGATTCAATTCAAATACATTTATATCTATTTGTATGAATATTCAATTCTTATTTGAAGATACGAATGTTGACAACATTTGTATGTGTCCGTATGCATCTATACGCATCCGTATGCATCCCGTTTTTATCCTGTATGCATCCCGTTTTCTTCCCATACATATCCGTACAAATGCATACGGATACGAATAGGATGCGTACAGATATGTATGTAATGCATATGTACCTGACATATACGAATGTCCGAATAATTTGTACGAATGATTTGAAAGATTTGAAATTTGTTTGAATGTTAAAAAATGAATGTATAGACATTTAATTCAAAGTCGAATGTCTGAATTTGAACGAATTTGAACAAATTTCAAATGTTTTGAATATGCTTGCACAATCCTATTGGCAAGCTTAAAGTTATTGGACTACACTTCCAATCAGGCATAGCCAAGAGATGGGAGTTGTTGGGGTTGATGGGAATTGCGGTCTATGGGTGCTTCCGCACTGCCCTCAAACATCTGGATCTTCAAGATCTGGATCTTTGAGATGGTGTATTCCCAGACATCTGGATCTTGAAGATCCAGATGTTCATGAGACCCCTCTGCTTCCACACAGGCCCTCTAGCACCCATCTGAAATGGGTACTTAGAAAGGTGCTGTGTGGAAGCACAGCATGCCTTCTGGAGCCCGGATCAGACCCCAGGAGGGCATGCTGCTGCTGCTTCCACCCCTCAGGGGCACAGCCACCTCCACCACACCTCAAGGTGATGCTCGCTCCGCCGTCACCCAGAGCAGCAGAGTCAGATGGCCCAGCAAAGCAGCTGTCATTGGGGAGGGTGTGTGGTGAAGTTGGTGATCACAACCACAGTGCTACGCCCCCTCCCCTGATGACAGCTGCTTTGCTGGACCATTTGGGGCTGGGGGGAGCGGTGGCGATGCAGATCTAGCAGCGGCGAAGGCAACTCTGCCTCCTCCAGATCCCCTCCCCCAGGAGGCTGGCCATGAGAGGTGGCGGTAGTGACAGGGGAAGCAGCCTCCGGGGGGCGGGGGTTGGAGCTGGCAGCCACTGCCACTTCTCCTCCTCTCCAGCAATTGGGCATCTATGCCAAGTGAAGGTGACAGCAAACTTCTGCCGTTGCCTACCGTGGATGCCCCATTGCTGGAAAGGAGCAGCCCATGGCTGCTCCAGCAAAGAAACTTGGATGGCAGGTGGGGGCAGAGGCAAACCTCCACCCACGCCTGTCATCACAGCCCCACTGCTGGAGCAGCTACATGGGAGGGGAGTGAGGGCCTGCTGCCTCCGTCTCCCCCCCTGCTGCATTGGGACTGTGGTGACAATGCATGATCATCACCCCACCCCCCCGCCACTGCAGACTGTGCCTAAGTCCTCTGAAAACTGCGGAGGCCATGCAGGCCTGTGTAGTTGTCAGTGGCAGGGCACAGCTTGCGCCAACCAGGTTCATCTGGAAGATCCCATCTGCATGGTAAGCGTGTGGATGCGTGGGTCTATAATCCGGTTTCAAGGCTGAAGACCGGATTGTAGACCCAATTTTTTAGGTCTTCCAAAAATCTGGATTTAGGGCCCTGAAGACCCCATTAGGGCCTGAATTGGGAGGCCGTTGTGCAGAAGAGGCCTCCCTCATCCAGTCCTAATGGGGTCTCCTGTGCGGAAGGATCTTTCAGGATCCGTCCCACATGGGTTTCTAATGGCTCCCTAAAGGGCCAGCGTGGAAACACGCTTATAGCATCTGGAGGGTTCTAGACCGACTAAGCTTGCACTAGCTAGATAATTTAAGAAACATCCTCTTCATTTGTTGCTAGTCATTCGTTGCTAGTCATTCATTGATTGAAGAATGCTGAATTCTGCATTTTGGAAATCTTTGGATATTGCTGAACTAAAGTTCTCCTAGCGTCATTGATCCCTATCAATGATCCCTATCATTGATCCATATCAGGGATGATCAATATTGCTGCTCAAAAATACATGGAAGATATCAGCTTTGGGAATGTTGGTATAGCAATGAAATCAGGCACCGTTAGTGGGATCCCCCCTCTTGATATCTCTCTTGATACTCTCTTAAGAACATAAGAAGAGGTCTGCTGGGTTGGGCCACAGCTAATTTTGTCCAGCATCCGGTCTCATACTGTAGTCCACCAATTGCTTATGGGCCTCTCAAGGAGAAGACCAATGCAAAACTTTCACCTGTGCTTGATTTCCTCCAAATGACCCTGAGAGGTATCCTGCTTATTTCTTGAACCCAGAGGCAGTATTAAGGTATCCATTCTAATACATTCTAGTAGCCATGATGCACCTGACCTTCATGAATTAAGAGGAACCCTGCCGGATCAGGCCACAGCCCATCTTGCCCAGTATTCCATCTCACACAGTGGCCAACCAATTTCTTCTGGGCACCCTCAAGTAAAACCTTCGCCCACTCTTGACTCCACACAAATGGCCTTGAAGGATTTCTTCTTCAATATTATTTTACACACTAATTAGTTTCACCTCATATAAAATCATTGGCAATTTTTTAGAAGTCATTTTGTGCTTGCATAATAGCACGGACCTATGATATTTACTCAGAGCTCTATAGTGTTCAAGAAATGTATTCTCGCCTGAATGGCCTATTGCACATTTAAATTTATTTGGTATCAATTGAAATTATTTATTTTCTAGAGGATACAGTCAGCACTGGGGGTTTGGTTTCATGGACTGACATTATAACTTCACAGAGTCTTAGAAAAAAAAAAGAATGATGCTTGACAATTTTTTCTCATTTTTTGAGAGTTAAAAATTCCTATTTAGAGTTCTAAATTAACTACTGTAATACAATATCCTGTTTTTCCGTGATTGCAGCCTTGTCTGTATTACTACATGAAAAGTAAGGTGCATGAGCAGTCAGAATTAGGGATGTGGACAAATGGTTTTTTTTTTGCATTTGAATTCGAGTCAATTCGAATGTCAAAACATTCTATTCAGTTTGAATGTTTAGAATCCGAGGGCAACAAAATCCAACGTGAATCAAATACATTCAGAACTATTCATTCAAACGTTAGACTACAACATTTGTATTTGAAGATATGAATGTTGACAACATTCGTAGGTGTTATATGCATCTGTTCACATTCCGTATGCAGATACATATGAGATTCATACAGATATGTATGTTAATACATATGTATCTGTACTTTCGAATGTTTCTAATCATTTGAACAAATGTTTTGGAACATTCAAAATTTGCTTGAATGTGAAGATATTCTGTTCTAATTTGAATGTCCACATTTGATCGCATTTGATCTAATTTTGAATGTTTAGAACATTCGTGAACATCCCTAGTCAGAATCTGGAAAAACATCACATGATACCATTGTGAAGGTTAGGTCACATGGAAAGAAAATCTTACAGCTGCAACCTCACTCTGCTGCTGAGGAAATGCTAAAATGCAGGGAATCTGTCTAATGTATAGACCATGTGTGCTATTCCGGATGTGCTTTAAGCCAGTAAATTGGTAAATTGTGGAATAAATAATTGATGTCTGTAGGTGGTCTTACTGTTCATCTACTTAGCCCTCCAAAACCCAACCAGAGAGCATATCCTTCTCCATTCTGAGATCAGATAGGAGGTGGAAAAGCAAATGCCATTGTGCTGGATACACCAGCTTTCCATTACTTCCACTGAGAGAAGCTACCTCTGCTCCCATGTTAATTCTTAATCTGGAAGACTGGGTGACAGATAAACTCCACAATGCAACTTATGTGCCCACATCTGATTTGTTTTCTGGCAGGACCAGTTGGAAACACAGTAGCTATCTGCACTTACTTGGTAATCCCAATCAAGGAGCCTCTTTGTCCACATTGTCTGCATGGGTAATCCAGATCAGATCCAAACTAAGGGCACAGTAACCTGGATTAGTGGTGTAGCTGATAAATCAGTACCACATCTATACTAGCGCTGTTAAGGAAGGGGCATACATATATAGAACAGAACTAGAAAGACAGTGAGAGAGTGGCATTGAAGAACATGTATTAGGAGATGTCCGGCTACATGATTTTGGGGAAAATAGCTCTCCAGGATGTCTTCTCATGTTAGGAGCGATGTAATGGCTTGAATAATGAAAGAACAGTTCTTTGGTGCCCCCAAACACAAGGAGAGTCCTTTTTCCTCAATAGAAAAATGTTTAATAATCAATATTAAAAAGAGTAAAAAAAAAAAATGAAGCAGAGTGCTACAAATAAGCAAATAAGATTCCCAGTGGAGCAGCACTTTGGCCGGCAATCTGGAGATATATAGAAGGAAAGAGGAGAAAAGCCTATCCTAAGATCCTTTGCTGTAATTCGACTGGTTCTCACCCATGCAGTTCTCAAGAGACATGCGGCTTTAGAATGCAGCAAAGGTCCAGATGCAGCTCGGGGAAAACAGAAGCAGGTTCTCTCTCTATGGCAGAAGAGACTGGTACAGGATCATGAAGAAGTTGGCTTTTTCTTTCTGAAGAAATGGGAGACAGGAGGCTCAGCGGTCAAAGGCAGGCCCAGTCATTTCAGCTCCTGATCTTCAGCTCATGTGATTATTGATTCTCAGCAAGCAGGACAGATTTCAGCTCATGATTCAGCATGGCAGATTGATGAACCCCCTGGGACAGAGGCCTCCTTTTATTCCCTCAGAAAGTAGGGGCAGACCCATCAGGTCAGAAGCGGGAGAATGAAATCTGGGCAGAGGCAAGACCAAAGACGTTTTCGCACGGGGCTGAACGGTACGCGTGGGAGACAGCTGCGGACACGGCATACGCATTGCCCGAGCGGGGCTTGCGCTCCAACGTGTCCGGAGCTGTCTTCGGCGCGTTCGAAATGTAGAGCACTTTAAAGTGCTCTACATGCATTCGAACGCGGACGAGCCGCCTGCAGGCGTTCGGGAGGAGAAGCATTCGCGCCTGCTTCTCCCTCCCTAACAGCTGCGGGCTTGCCTCCGACGCCGGCGCAGGTTTGGCAATCAGCTGTTTGACAATCAGCTGATTGCCGATCTGCCTCCGCGGCTGTCTCCACGCCCCTGGCCGGCCTTTGCCGGCCAAGACAGCTCCCGGCGCTTTCACCTTTCGCACACAGACGCGCCGGTACGCGTTCCGGCGCGTCTGTGTGTGAACGCTGAAAGCGCCGGGAGCTGTCTTAAGCTTTCCGCCTGAACGCGTTCCGTTTGGAACGCGTTGCAGTGCGGAAAAGTCTCAAATTTCTAAAAGGTCCCAATGGGTGGGATGAGTCAGACACTAGTGGCCACTTAAGGTAACTGGTTGTTTTCAGCTGACCGCATCTTAAACAAAAGGCTGTACCTTTGGCAAATGTTGATGAGTCCCATCAAGGTGTCAGATCTGCATAAGTAAACCAACAGAGTGGTCCTTTTGTCTGTTTGTTTAGCAGGAAATTCCAAATCCTCCTGAAAGCACACTTTTCTGAAATGCATTATTTCCTACTCATAACTCTTTGTATCCAGCTTTTGCAAGCCTAGCTTGGAGTTATGACATTCAATATCATTTTTGCCATAAAGCTATAAGGTAGCCTTGTTTGTCCGAGAGAGGAGAAGGTTGAGGGGTTCATAGGCTGTGTTGGGGAACAGTAGCATTGACTTTGCGTCCGTGGTGAAGGTCTCTTTGCATTTCCTGTGAAGGCACCTTTCCATTCTACCTGGTTGCAGCATTGTATAGATGGGGATGTGGGCCAGTTGCATGTAGTGTAGATGGTGCTATTACCAATAGTTTGCATCCACTCATATCTGAACAGGGTTTAGGCATCTGCATTGTGTCTCTCCCTAGATTGCATCTGCTGCTTTTCCAGCCTGCTTAAAACAGATGCTTCTGCCTGTGATTCATCCAGCTCAAGCTAATCTGGAGCCTTTCTGCACTCACCTGTTTAGTGAACTCTGAGGGAACTCCTACATGCATCATCCACCTATCTGTCTCTAATGTGTGCTTAATGGGTGTTAAAAAAACACCACATATAATGTGCCCTTAAATGGTGTTTCACTGTGAAAATGCATCTGTTTAGGATGCGTCCACACAGTGAAACTGTGCCTACCTGGGGCCCTCCCCCGGCCCGCCATGATTGGCTCCTTGGAGCCAAGCATGGCGAGCCTCGGAAGTGGTGGATCACCGCTTCTGGAGCCAGGGGGAGCTTCTCCAAACCCCTCCCTAGCCCCCCCAGAGGAGACCCCGAGCGATCCCCTCCTTACCTCTTTGGCGTCATCCTGATTCTGGCCGGGGAATCCCAGGAGGCTGCGCGCCTGGTTGCTGCACGCCTCCTGACTGGTCAGGGCTGCTTCTGGCAATCCTATATAATGTAATGGACATGCCTCAACAATCTTTGGAAATCTGCTGTGAAAAATATCCTTCTGTAAGGTAGCTCTATTAATACTGATGCATTCAACAATATGATGGCTCTCTGCTCCCTGAGAAATATTTCAAAAGACACCACAGCTAATGAATAAGGTGAAGCTGGCTCAACAGACAGCCATGTGGCTAAATGTAACTTGTAAATAAAGAGTCATTTAGTGGGCTAGCTGCATTTCTTCTGGCTGTTCTTTTACATTCCTCTTCTAATCCAATTAAATTAGTCAAACCAGATGTTCAGCTGTGGTTAATAGCAAAGCTGGTTAAAATAAATGGAATTGTGGCGGTTTCCACCATGGCCAACCTGGCTTCAATGGATGGTGACAGAAACCCATATTTTACAATGAAAAATTTCCCAACTTTTTAAAAATAATTTTATTATAAAATTATCTTGTTTTATTTTAATTTTGGGGAGTACTGCTAAGGATGTTTAGCTGTTTCCTCCTGAACTTGGAAATTGACAAAAAGAAAGCATAAAAGATATTGTAACAAATAACAGAATGTATCTCCTCAAGCGTGCAGCCACAAAAATTTGTTGTGAATACTGCAATGAGATTTCCTCCCACATTTTAAATATGAAAATCTAATGTTTCCCACTGCAATAAGATAATTTCCTGTCTTGTTTTATTATATCCATATCATAGTCATCACAGGATAAAAATGGTCAGATTGCTTAATCAAAGAGGGATGGGGTTATATATGCTCTAGACCTATGGAACGTTATTTTCTGTTTCTGTGTGAATGCATGAAAATGGACACATGCATTTCTGATACATATAAAATTTCTAGAATGTTTAAGTATACAACTTTATATCTGAATTATCTGTAAAATATAACACATTGTTCTGACATCCTACAAAATTTTGTACATACAGAAATTTGCACTTTAGACTACTTTCCGGAAGGAAGGAAGGAAGGAAGGAAGGAAGGAAGGAAGGAAGGAAGGAAGGAAGGAAGGAAGGAAGGAAGGAAGGAGTAGTCGGCTTTTCTACCTCACTTTTCTCACCCATCTAAGGAAGTGAAAGCAGCTGAAAAACCTTCTGTTCTCCCCACAACAGACACCCTGTGAGGTAGTGGGGGCGTGAGAGATCAGAAAGAAATCTGTGACTAGCCCAAGGTCACCCAGCTGGCTTCATGGAGGAGGGTGGAATTGTGATTGTGAGATATGAGAATGGGACTCTAACCACAAGACCAAAAAATGGAGGAAGGAAGGAAGGAAGGAAGGAAGGAAGGAAGGAAGGAAGGAAGGAAGGAAGGAAGGAAGGAAGGAAGGAAGGAAGGAAGGACATTTTAACTGAGTTTGAGGGTCTAATTCTTAAATATTTCTATTTCCTTTCTTCCCTCTCATATATCTTCTAATGTAATATCTCCCACTTTTCCCACAACATTTCTACTTACTACGCTTTTTCTATTCACCACTAGGGGAAAATAAAACACAGAAATGTCATTTTTATAAATAATCAACAGTAGTGAATAACATTTGCTGTTATAGTGGTACCTCCTCAGTGTATAATACATGCCAAGATCCACAATTTGAGCTGAACAACCTTGAATTTGATGTGTTCCTACCTTTTAAAAAGAAACCTGATAGCTTTATTTTATTTTTAAGCAGAACTGGATGAAATTTACAGGCACACCAGTTTTTTCCCCCCTGAATGTCTGAATTATTAGAACAAATTATTTGAATATTCATATTCAGATATTAAAAAATGAACGTCTGGACATTTGATTCAAATTCACATGTCTGAATTTGGGCGAATCTGATTGAATAGTGAATATTTTGAATGTTCTTATGCATCCAATCTAAGAAAGTGACTCAGAAAATGGAAACATGTTGGTCTAAGGGCACTTCTTCCTAAAGGCAGCCATTGTGTGTGCTCAATAAACAGGGGGGCCTCTTCTGAAAGCATCTGCCATACAGCTTCCCTACTCCAAAGAAGATTGTCATGGCTTCTCCCTCCCTCCTGTTTCCCATGGGAGATCCTGCCTTCCACTTGCCAGTGGAAGGGAAGGCTGTAGAAAAAGAAGCGTGTCTGGTTACACAACTATTTCTGGTCACATAATTGAAGAAAGTATGGAAGGCAGGTGTTAAAATGTCACAAGACCAATGACAGCTTAGTCCAAGAATACGTACTACCCGTTCAAGCAAAAATGACTTGTTAATTAGATTTGTTAAGAGGCTTGGAAATGGCAAGCACGTAACATTAATCAACTCTAGCCTTTATATTTATTTAAAATAAGTGCTTGCTTGTTTTGGTTTCTAAAAGCGGTGGAGGCATTGAACACTCTTTTTCGCCTTGAGGTTTAGAAGTAAATTGATGTTATAAAGTTACTTCATGTCTACTCTTTTATAATTTTCTTACTGTGGAGCATTGCCATATCAGAATTCTGTACATTTTCTGGAGATGGGTATAATTATTATAGTTTGATTTATTAACTGCAGTAGAATGTACTTTAAGCTCTGTGGGAGGAAGTGTGTTAGATACACGATACTGAATAGGGACGGGTGAAAAATGTCCATCACCCACACAATTCATACAAATTGCAAAGATTCAGAACTTGCATTCCAATAGAATATTGACTATGGGTGTTTTTCCACTGGCAGTAAGTACCCATTTAGCACCCATTAAGGACCCATTTGGCTGAGAACCGGATGACCCCATTTCCACTACAGACCCCATTAGGGACACATCTGTTTCCACCACAGCTAGGGAACTCTGGGTCATATGGGTCCTCCAGGACGTATACTCCGGATTTTGTGTAGACCCCATTAAAGGGATCTACAATGGGGTCTTCAGCCATATAATCTGGATTATAGGGAGCCTGTTTCCACTGCAAATGGGCAATAGGGTCTAGAGGAGGCTCAAAACTCCAAAGTCCCTCCAAAGTCATTTCAAAGTCATTCTGAAGTTGCCTTTGGAGATTAGCAAAGGCTCCGAAGTCCCTCCAAAGTCCCTCCAAAGTCATTCTGAGGTCATTCTGAAGTCATTCTGGTTGCCTTTGAAGATTAGCAAAAGCTCTGAAGGGATTTTTCTGAGACCTTCGGGTATAGGGCGGGATAGAAATACAAACAAACAAACAAACAAACAAACAAACAAACAAATAAACAAATAAATAAATAAATAAATAAATAAATAAATAAATAAATAAATAAATAAATAAATAAATAAATAAATAAATAAATAAATAAATAAATAATCTCCAAAGGCAACTTTGGAATGACTTTGGAGGAACTTCGAAGCCTTTGTTAATCTCCAAAAGCAACTTCGGAGATTGCACCCTCTGTCCCCCAAAACCCCTGGGGTGACAGGCAGACCCCTTGGGGGTAGAACTGGATTTGCAAATGGGTGCTCTGGTGTTTCCACAGCAGGCAGGCTAGCACCCATTGCTATTGGGTGCTAGACCACCCATGGAAACACATTAGGTACTTCCCTTAATTAGGATCTACTAGATCTGGATTAAGGGAAGTACCCATTCCTTAGATCTGGATCTTCTTAGATCCATATTAAAGGAGCACGGTGGAAAAACACCCTATATTCGAAGACTGACCTTCACACATGAAGGAAATTTTTTGTGACTTCATTTGAAGCTTTGGAGCACATTAGAAATGGCTCCATTCACACAAAGGCAAATTTCTGTCCCATTCACTTTGATGTGAAGCAAACAGGAGAAAAAAAATCATGCACATTCCTAATACTGAGGGACAAATATTTATTGAAAGCATTATTCTCTGCTGCACTTGATTTCAAAATTTCCAATCCCAAAATGACTGGATTCTTAATAATGGAATTTTAGAAAGTGAGCAGAACAAAAGTGGGTGAATGCAGCAGTGGTAGATAGATTGGGCTGTAGATCAAAATATCATCCAGGAATCATAGAATCATAGAACTTCAGAATTAGAAGGGACCTCCAGGGTCATTGAGCCCAACATCCAGTTTGGTCTAGTGGTTAGGGAGCTGGACTCGTATCTGGGAATACTGCATTCCATTCCATCCTCCGTCATGAAGCCAGCTGGGTGACCTTAGGCGAGTCACAGCTCTCTTCTAAGCTCTCACAGCCCCACCTACCTCTCAGGGTGTTCTGTTGTGGGAAGAGGAATAGAAAAGCTTTGAGTCCCCTTAAATGGGTGAGAAAAGCCAGGTAGAAAAGCCAACTCTTCTTCTTCTTCAATGCAGGATTCACTAAACCATCACAGACAGATGGCTATGTCCTGGAACACAGAGGCATGCCATCTGCACATGAAACAAACATACATGCTGGAAGTCCTAATAACGGTACCGTAGAAGTCAAGTCAACTTAAAATCTCAGATGAATGCCTGCTCCCCCAGCAACGTCATAAAATGAAGTGTACAGAATCAGGCTGCATTAAAAAAGCATGCCTAATAGAGGAATGTCACCACAATCTTCCTGAATACTGAGACAGAACGGCTCTCTGTGTGCATGCTTGATTTGTGGGTGGGAATGAGGAAGGGAGAGAAGGAAGGAAGGAAAGGAGGAGGAAGAAAACCAAATGTTGGTCCTTTTCTGCTCTGTTAATGTTGATGCCCTATTTTCTGTTGCATCTGTCTCCCCCTTTTTCTTTTAATGGTGCTGAAACGACTCAACGGAGAGACATCAGCTGTAACCTATCTTGTAAAGAGCTGGGGTTTTACAGAGGTGGGGTAGGTGGGAAGGGGGTTCATGAAATCCTTTCCTTCTGAATCCCATTAAGGCAGCACATTCTCATTTCTGTTGTCTTAACAGCTGGAATAACAAGAATGACATAATGTGCATCTCACATTATCGGTTTCCTCATCACGGTCTCTCCTGTTTAGCTATGCCGCAGGGGGCGAGATAGAGCAAGGCAGGATAAGTCACTACAAGATCACTAAGTCACACTGCATTAAAGTCTACAGTTACATGGGAGTTCTTTGACAGCGCAGGAAAATCACGTTCATAAAATCTGCTACTTTTCTTTTAGACGTGAACCAGTGTGGTTCTTCTGTGTTCTTTCTAGGCTTGCAGACCCTGATTTACACAAATGTTTGCTGGGAGGAGCGTAGCTGCATACATTTCTAGTCCCATGTGTAGCTTGTAGACTCTGATCCTTTATGGGATTACTCAAGAGTAAGTATGCGTTTAATTCAGAATAAGGATGTGCATGAATGATTCATGCATTCGGAATTTGGACGAATAAGTCCAAATTCCAAGATTCGTGGATGGATCAAATAGGGCCCTGGATTCGTACTTTCAAAAATCCAATTTGAACTCGAAAATAGGAATGTCAGCTACATTTGTATCCAACTTTTGAGTTTGCACACATCCTGTTTCCATCCTATTTCCATCCCATATACATTCTGCCTTTATCCCGCATTATAAGTGCAAATAAACACGATATTCAGATGCAATATACACAGATCTATTCAGTCAAATTATTCAAAAATCCATAGATTTTCGAATATCCCAAATTTGATTGAATGTGTTAATTTGGATTTTTGAAAAACTTATTTGAATTCAAATGTCGATATTTGATGGATTTGAACTGGATTTTCGAGTATCTGTGCACATCCCTAGAGTGTTCGATATGAATCACATATGTATCTGCAACGTATCCATGCTGAACACATCAAATCCACCCTGAATCCACTTTGAATCTGCTCTCAATCCACTTTGGACACACTCTGGATCCATTGCAGATGTGACTGGGACAGCCCTTTCCCGTCTTGCCTGGTTCACTAATGTAACAAATATTCGTACAAATGTTCCAAAGCATTCAATTTGAATTTGAATGTGAATCTTTGAATGTGCCAACATTCAATGCGAATTCAAATGTCCAAATTTGGCCAAATTCATACACGTTTTGAATGTTGCATCTCTAGTTCAGTTCAATGCAGGACTAAACTGTCCCAAACCTCTTGAGGTTCACTCCCTACCAGTATGAATGAACTAAACTCATAGCCGTCCATTCATACACATCTCTAGTTTGGGAAGATCAAGGGCAAATCCGGCAAATGCATACATTAGGGGGTGTCAGTAACATTTGGTAGGCCATAGTTTGGACACCTGGAGTAGATCAATCAACTACAGATTGATCAACTTGGTTTCTCCTTACCCTCAAAATGGTAAACATTCTCTCAGGCCTTACTTCAGGGTCACTCAGCTGTTGAAATCACTTTCACCTCAAATAAGACAAGTACTAATTCTGTTGAATTTCTGTCATCCCTTATGCATTCATAGAGTGTTGGAGCCATTCTCTGAACCTCCTTGGACAGATCCAGTACATTGCTGTGTTTCATTTTTAATTATATCATACTATATTTAAGTAAGATACAGGGTACTTTTTACTTGCATTTATACGCTGCCTAGGGATTCTTAGGCAGAAATGTGTAAATGGTTTTGTGAGAACAAATGCATCCAGCTTATATCCAAATCTGATGTTAGTCAGAGTGAGAGCTGAGGACACAAGCAGGATATTTCTACGGCCATTTGCTGGGATTTGAGAGCAACAGAATGTTTGCCATTGCCTCTGCTTGAGATGCCCATGGGCAATTGATGGGCCACTGTGTGTGACAGGATGCTGGACTAGGTGGGCTGTGGTCTGATCCAGCAGGGCTCCTCTTATGCTCTAATGTTCTTATGTTCTTATGACACAAGGGTCAGTCATTAAGTTGTAAATGCCTGGGTGAGAGATCACCTTGGAACTATGTATGTGTAAACTATGATGACTTCATTGACAGAATTGCCACTAAGGCTGCTTCCAGACTGGAGCAGAAGCTGCAAAGCTAGTTTGGTCCTTCTCTCCACTGTAGTAGGAGTGCAGCATTCCTCAATTCCCCACCCTGTGAAGTAAAAGATGATGGATAAACAGGGGACATTTTCACACTTCCTATCTGCTGATTAACCAATGGTGACCAGCGCTCACACTTGGAGTGCTAGTCAACTTCCCTCCCACCATGATTGAATACTTACCTTATTTGATCCTGGAGCCAGTCCTCTGCTGGGCACCACCATTTTGGCTGCGGCGCCCTCCGCGACTGTGTGTGTGTCAGTGCCATTGGTTTGATGACGCTGATGCTCTCCGCACATGCAGTCACATCTATGGTTGTCCGGGGTGCCAGCATGCTTGCACAGCACCTCAAATGACCCCGCAGCACTGGGAGAGGTGTGAATGCTCCTGCCCTGGATGCTTCTGGCAAATGTCTGGTAATTTTTGGTTAATGTGTGGAGCACAATTGTGTGCTAAATCAATGGTTAGTGAACTTCTGGTGAGGGCAGGCATGCTTGGAGGCTGTAACAACATACACTAATTCTTGACTAGAGGTTGGAGTGCTAATAGACCTAGGATCTTTTTATTGTGCTCCTGTGCTCCTACTACTGGCAACTCAACTTCCTGTCTGCCTGACAGGAAGCAGGTACACTGGAAATTTGGAGGTCAGAAAGGATCTTCATTTTAAGGCAGAGTAAGGGGCATGTCTGAAGGCACCCTAAGTCAGAGTTGAAGCATTTGTATTCGTACAAATGTCAATGTACAAATGTCATAACATACAATGCATATACGAATGTCCAAATTCGTCTGAATTCATATGAATAATGAATGATACAAATATTCGTACACATCCCTACCAGCCACTACTGGGTGATCCAGGATGGCTCTAAGAGGACCCTAAGAGGGGATATAGAGTGGGAGACATTTCCCCCCCTTTTCCACACATAAAGATCTGGATCTTCAAGATCTTTGATATGGGGTCCTCCTGGAGATCTGGATCTTGAATATGCCTGAAGACCCCATTATGGACACCTTTAATCAGGTCCACATGGAATGCAGATTTAAGGGCCTGAAGGACCCATTAAATCCAGATTTCCCCTGCACGATGGGGACTTCAGTGGGGTCCAGGTGAGGACAGGGCCTTCCCAATTGGTACCAATCAGGTACCAATCGGGTTCCTAATGGGGTCTTAGAAGGATTCTAAGCCCTAGTGGAAAAAGGTCCTTTCTGTGGCATAGTAAAAAAAGATGAAAACTAGCAAGAAATGAATTGAAAGTGCAGTATGAATGCCATCTAAGTCACATATTTGCTTCTTCCTCTTCCTCACTGACTTATTTACTTTCGTGATAGAGCAACAAAGAGATATCCTGAAGAGATGGAAAAGCCAGTTTTCTCCCAGGCTCCAGCCCCTTTTGCTCTAGTCTTTGGTGGGAATTGCATGCATCCCGCCTTTTCCTTGTCTTTCCCCCCTCCTTCATCAAAGAATTTTAGAGTATGTAGCAATTTCCTTTTCCATCACTCTCTTTTGTTCCTTAATTAAGTGTCTCATTGAGATAAGTGTGGTTGTAATCACTTACATGAAGAAAGGAAGAAGACAAGCACCAAAAAAGTAATTACAGGCAGCATTAAGTCTAGGATAGATATTCTAACAAGATTTGTGTTATACCTAAATTGGTTTGGGGGCTCCCCACTGCTAAATATTTTTTATACACAAGTAATATTGCAGATATCTCCAAGGCACTGTGGAGGTGCCTTTTTTCTGGTTTGGCCTTGTGGTTAGTGTGCCAGACTCATATCTCATAGTAGGGATGTGTGCAAATATTCAAAAATTTGAGTATTCAATCCAAATCCAACAAATGTTCACGTTCAAACACGAATCGGATTTTTTAAAATCCAAATTTGAACATTCAAATTCAGATCAGATTTTCAAAAATAGGGATTTTTGAATAATTTGAATGTGCAGATTCGTATCTGTCGTATATGAATCTGCGTGAAAATTATACGTATCTTGCGCTTAAAATATGGGATTAAAACAAATAATATGGGATGCATATGGATTTTTACAGAATTCGTACAGATACGCATAAGAGATGCGAATGTTGTTGACATTTGTAACTTTAAATACGAATCTAACATTTGAATGTATGGATTCGAATGTTACAGATTTGATTTGGATTTTATGAGATTCAGATCTTAAATATCCAAATTGAATCAGATTTTATGACATGCTTCTTCATGAAACCAGTTGGGTGACCTTTGGCTAGACACAGCTCTGCTTCTGAGCTCACCCAGCCCCACCTACCTCACAAGTTGTCTGTTGTAGGGAGAAGAAGTGGCTGACAAACTGGTTTGTCAGGTGCTTGGAGTCCCCTTAAATGGATGAGAAAAGCAGGGTATAAAAGAAAACTCTTCTTCTATCCCCAGGGCAACAACTTTCCACAATTTACCACACCAATGTGGTGGACACCCACACAGCTGCTTTGCTGTAGAGCAGGAATTTCCTGCTCCAGTGGCACCTTGACTCTTAATTCATCACCCAGCAGCTCCCAGGGGAATGGTTAGATCCTGCACAGTGCAGGTAGCTCATAAGTAAGATGAGCTCCCAGGGGAATGGTTAGATCCTGCATGGTGCAGGTGCTGAATACCACTCAGGTCAACATGGCCAGTGGCTGTGGAAATCGCCACGCATATTTGAGACATGCACAAAAAATTAATCAAGTGTTTATTCGTTATCAAAGGGAAAAGCCATTAATCCGTTTCATTTTCAAATTGTTTACTTGTTTTTGAACTATTTTGCAAAGATAAATACCATTTTTTTCTATTGGAAAAAAGAGCCCATTTTGTGACCAAAAAAAAAACAGCGAAAAAAATGATTGTTCTATCAAATTGTTCGTTTTTGCAAGCAGGAGATTGGCTCATTTTGACCAGAATTTTGGATATGTGGAAAAGGTAGGGTGTTTGTTTTTTTTTTCTGTGAATGTCTGCAAATACGAAATATTTTATTGAGATTGCAAATGCGAATTGAATTTTGTACATCCCTAATGCCGGAACCAGCTTCCCTTTTAGCTGCCTCCCACCTGTCCCAGTGGAGCTGTGGCCGTAGTCTATAGAAGAAAGAGACTCTGCAAAATGGCCAGGCTAGAGTTCCTTTTCTTAAATGGATAACCTAGAGCAGGAGTGGCCGATGGATAGGACCCCAGATATTGCTGAACTATTGCCTTGCTGAGGCTGATGAGAGATACACTTATTTTGGCGACATTAAGCCTAGAACTCTAGACTAGGGGTGTGTATGAATGCAATTTTTGACATTTGATTTCATTCAAATCAAATATTTGAATATCTGAGTCCATACAAATAGAGAAAAGCAAATGCCTGCACATTTGAACGGATTTGAATACATTTGTATCTATTCATATCAATATTTGATACATATCCAATGATACAAATCTTGTACTCATCCGTCCTCATCTGTACGCATCCATACACATCCCCTTTTTGTCCCGTAGGCATCCTGTTTTCATCCTGTACGTATCCGTACAGACACCTATGGATATGGACAAGATGCACACAGATAAGTATGTGATGTGTACGTAACTGTACACATACGAATGTCTGAATTATTTGTATGAATAATTGGAAATATTCATATTTGTTCAAATACTAAAAAACAAATGTCTGAATGTTTGATTCAAGTTCAAATGTCTGAATTTGTCCGAATTTGTCTGAATTTGTCGAAATTTGATTGAATAATGAATATGTCAAATATTTATGCATATCCCTACTCTAGACTGACCTATAGCAGTGGCAGTCCATGCATTACAATTTCAAGGTTACAGGAGAGACAGGTTTCTGGCAGAATCCACATAGGAAGGCAAGGTCTACATGAACCTGCTCCTTATATGCATTGAATGTGGCAGGCACTGCCAGAAGCACCCATATCGTGCTTCACTGACAGAGCAGGAAAAATTACTCTCAGAGCTCTTTCTCCTGAACCCTCTGATGGTTCTACAACCGCTGTCACCACTTTTGCTCCTCCATGTATCCCAGTAGGTGTCAGTGTTTGTGTGTCCATGATGACCTTCAAAGTTGCCTTGACAGCCTAGAGGCCATTTCCTGAGTTCCGTGACTTCTCTTCCCCACTGAGATCAAAGCCATGGATTCCTCCGGTGAAGCCCCCCACCCACTGAGGCTGCCACCAGGGAATCTTACACTTTGATCTTGACTGCCAGTGCAGTAAGTAGCATGGTATTATTTATCACTGAAGAATAAAAAACAAACCCACCATGAAAAATCTAGAGAACACATTTAACGTATGACCCTTTAATACTAGACTGCAAATACAGTAGGTAGAACAGTCCAAATACTCATTTTCATGCTTTTCCATTACATAGGTCTGCACCTACCATCTAAATAATATTAAATGCACACACATGCATGAGTGCACACACACATCAATGGCTTGTTGGTTTAGTCTATTGGGGTTGCTGCTAGAGGTTGCATCTAGATGACGGAACTATACTGTACTTCAGGTGTCTGGGATGCTGGACAATGCTGGACATACAAACACCTGCACCTACTTTAAGCCTCTGAGATACCTGGAAAAACAATGGGGGCAGCCTTTTGAGAAGTAATGCTAAAGTACTCTGAGGTTGTCCTCATCACAGAATATGACCTGGGCTTCAATGTGAATGTCTGCATGGCTGTAGTCCCTGAGTGGGACAAAAATCATAACCAGACTTTCACTGGCACTTCCAGTTCCCCACAGTAATTTTGGCCACAGGTTTGGGGTTGTTGGACTAGCATTCTAGTGCTGTAGGTGTTCACACTGGATCTAGGGTAGCAGCTCTGTGTCTTGGTGTCAGTCCTGCCTTTGTGGGGATGCTGCTTCATTTTAAGGAGGTGACCACCACCACCCCTTTGTGAGGACGGAGGGGAATGGATGAATTGATGGAAGGACGGATAGACAGACGGATGGACAGATGAATGGACAGATAGACAGGCAGGCAGACTGACAGATGGATAGATGGATGGACAGATAGACAAATGGATGAATAGACATCCATCCATTATGCATTTGTAAAGTAGAAGTTAGTCAAAATACTTCATCGAGAAGAAGCAAGAGGTGAACTCCTACCTTATATCCTGACCTTCAACGAATGGTCCCAGGGTGGGTTACAATGAGAATAAAGCATATCAAATAGTAAAACATAATTAAGAATATAACCCGCTCCTTCCCACCCCACCCACCCGCCTTCCCTAAAAGGATAGGATAGCATCCTCAGTAAGCTATTTAAACAGTAAAAGCCTGGGTGAAAAGACACATTTTCTCCAGGCAGTGAAAACTATAAAGTGTAGGTGCCTGGCAAATATCAAGAGGGAGGCTGTTCCAGAGTCTAGGGGCCACCACAGTGAAGACCTTCCTGCATGTCCTAATGCCTCATACCTCTGAAAGAGAAGGAACTACAAGAAGGTCCTCTCCTTAAGATCTCAGTGCACGGGCCGGCCTATATGGGAGAAGGCACTCCTTCGGGTACCTGGGGCCCAAGCCATTCAGGGCTTTATATGTTAGTGTCAAGACCCTGAACTGGGCTTCGTAGTGAATAGCTAACCTGTGCAAATCCTTTAAGACCAGTGTGATGCAAATTTAGACAGATACTCCCTCTAGCAGTTGACCTGTTGTATTCTGCACCAGTTCCAGCTTCCAAACTCTTTTCAAGGGTAACCCCGCATAAAGCGCATTGCAGTAGTCTAATCTGCAGGTTACCAGAGTATGGATCACTGTAGCCAAGTTATACCTATTCATGCAGATGGGGCCACTTTGAATGTTCTAGACTCCAAAGTTGCTTTGAATGTTCATCAAATGTTCATTGACAGCAGCACCCTGTCACATCTGAATCCTCTCTGAATCCACTCCAGATCTGCAAATTCGCCTTTGTGAATGTAGCAAAGCTTCAAATGAAGGCACAAAAGCATTCGCTTTGCACGCAAAGGTCAGTCGTTGAATATAGCCAATGTTTTCTTTGAATGTGAAGTTCGAAACATTAGTAATTTGTACAAATTGCAAAGGTGACAAACATTTTCTGCCCATCCCTGCTTCCTTCACTACGGTAGAAACATGGGAACTGAACAATTGAAGCTTCCTTTGAATGCTGTAAAATGATTTGATCTGTGGCAGCTCACCTTCGCTGAATGCCACTGCGCCTGTCAGCATGCACATTTTATGAAGCCCCAGCTGTGATGATCCCCCTTCTTTCTGCTTTGTTACCAGTGCAGAGTTTGCCGCCTTTCACAGCAAAGGGATTGCATCATGAAACGGTTCTTGAGGTTCCTGGATAACGAACAGATGCTTCTGTTTTACAGTGACATTCCTGTGCTTGTAATGGATCCTGTATGAGGCTTGGATGTTGGCTTTTATAGAGATGTTAAAAGTGCTGCCATTTGTTAGACACTCTAGCTTAGCTGAAACTTGATGCAGAGCCAATTTCTGCTAGGGGATCATGTAAATGCAGTGATCTTCTTCTTGCTTCTTCCTACCCCACTGCTGCAGTGGAAAACATTAATCACTTTGTTTCTATTAACAAGTGTGCAGTTTGTCTTTGACTTAAGGGTTATAAGGAAGTGGATGCCAATCTTTTGGCTACACAAGCGGTTTGCCTGAAACAATTCTCATCCTCTGTTCAGCACTGAATTTTATGCTCTTAGTGTAATTCCAAAACAGTTACTACTAGCTGAAGTACAAGTTGATTGTGCAAACTGCTCAATAACTTTGGAGAGGAAAATCACCTGACTGTTGTTTAATACCTATCTACCTCCTCAAAGAAATCATTAGATGTGGACCCTTTCTGCACTCACTGGTGATTTGGATTAAGGAGACCCTTAATCTAAGTTATAGGCCTCCTGATCCACATGTTAATGAGGGGTGTTTTTCCACTGTCACTAGAAGTACCCATTAAGTACCCATTAATGGATACAGGATGCATATGGACGTGTACGGACACATACAGATGTGTACGGACCTGGGGAAGATGTGTCTGGGTATCTACAAATGTTGTTGACATTTGTAAGTGCAAAATTTGAATAAAAAATCCAAATGAATAGATTCAAATTTGCTTAATCCGAATTGAATTCTGTTAAATCCAAACTTCGAACATTCAAATTGAATCAAATTTTGGGGTATTTGATTCAAATAGAATCCAGTTCCGAAGATTACATTCATGCACACCCCTATCCCAGATCACATTCGGTATGTGGATAATACGCCTCTGTGTCCTGGAACTCCAGAGGTGGTTTTTAGTGGCATGTCAAATCATGCTGCCAAAAAGGATTCTCCAGGTTCCAAGGCTAGAAGCTGTTGTTCCTAGACTTTGTTGGCATGAGTGGCAGCTGTAGTGCTCATACAAGCTTTGTGGCTGTGGAGAAGTGTGAGGTGGATTAATATCGACAGTGCAAACAGCACTAATCCTGCACACACTTCCATGTAATCCAGATCAGTGGGATCCACTAATCTGGATCAACACAGGTAAATGCAGAAAAGGCAATAGGCTCAACACTAAAAGTTCCATGTTAGACTCAAACAGCTGCACAGTGAGTTTCAATGGAGTAACAATCATTTATAGACCAATTTACAAAATTCACAAATCTTTCTGGCTTGAAATGCAAATATTCTTTCAGTTTTGTGATGCCAAATTGTCTTATAGAAAAGGAAGGTTATAAATTTTGGGATGAAAATGCATGCCCGAAAAATGCCTCCAGGAGTATGCATATTGTTAAATTTCATCTCTGTTCTGGATCAGTTGAGAATGACCAGTAGTCAACACTAAGATAATACAAAAGAGAATAAAAGAGAATAATTTTTTTTTGATGGGGGTGTTATTTTTGGAACTTCTAAAGTTAAAGAAGGTGGCTACAAAATTGACTGTTCTTTTTCACATAGTATGGGCTAACAGATCTAGGCCATGCCAAAGTGGGCTAGTATAGTACTAGCCTAATCCAAGGGCTGTCTGCATTCAAACAGACTGTTGTGGAGCAGCCACAGCTGCAAACTTTGAAGTCTGCATCCTACTTTCAGAACCAGTGTGGAGCCTTCGAAGTCTAGGAATTAAAGTTTCTCACTTTTGAAGTTCTGACTAAGGGTGTACATGAATGCAATTTTTGGGATTCAATTCGATTTGAATCAAAGATCTGAAGATTCAAATTAGAATCTATTCCTATGAATTTTCAATTCGTATTTGAAGATATGAATGCCGACAACATTTGGACGTGTCTGTATGCATCTGTACGCATCCCATTTTTATCCCGTATGCATCCTGTTTTTGACCATATGTATCCATACAAATGTGTACGGATACGAATAAGATACGTATGGGTAAGTATGTAATGTGTGCGTATCCGTACACATACAAATGTCTGAATAATTTCCACGAATGATTTGAAAGATTTGAAAATTTGTTAGAATATTAAATGTGAATGTATGGACATTTGATCTGAATTTGAAATTCCAAATCTAATCAAATTTGAACATCCGAATTCAATTTAACTTTATTGAATTTCAAAGGTTTCAAATATTTGTGCACATTAAGGATATGCACAAATGTATTTTTGACATTCGAATCCAAGTAGATTTGAATGTCATAAAATCTTATTCGATTAGGATATTTAAGATTCAAAAATCTGTATTTGGGCTCGAACGTTCAAATTCAGATTTTTGAAAATCCAACTCGAGTTTGAATGTTGACATTCGTTGGATTCAAATTGAATATTTGAGTTTTTGAATATTCGTGCGCATCCATAATACTGACTTCCATTGATGCGTTCAGTGGCACCTCCTAGTATACTCCCACAACAGATCCCCATGACACTCCGCCCTATGAGGGAGTGTTGTCTGCACATGCTTTGTAGTGTGGAATACAGACCCTGATCTGCTTGTGAACCTCATTCAGCTGGTCCTCAGGTTTGTCCAATGTGGCCCAAGAGATGTGTGGATGAAAGAGGGCTGAAGGCTGGCCAATGTCTGGAGCAGGGATAAGTGTGGAAAGGGTCTAAAACTCTAAGGAATATCTGTAAGACTGAGTTCTCAAGAGAAAGTGCAGTATAGGATCCTGATTTCTAAGATCCTATACTGTATGTTGCTGGTACTGACAAATAAACAATAGTCTCTGAAGACTTTTTTGTGACTGAGATAAAAGTTAAAATGGACCTTTGTCCTATTGACATTACGGAAGCTCTTGGAAATGGCATCTTTATCTTGCTTCAATTTAATGGCTGGATAGGATCTTCCAGTGCAGTAGAGAATATAAACAGCTCTGTTCCTCAGTGATGGAATCTCACAGTGAACATGAACAACCAGGTGGAGAAAAGTTAAGGGAACTGCTAGAAAGCTGCTATTGCTCCTTCCAGCATGTGCTTTGAATTTGCCTAACAATATGGCTGACAAGCGCAATATGGCTGACAAGCCAGCCTTTTCTTTCCCCTTGTTGAAACAGGGGGAGGGAAAAGGAAGGAAAGCAGCTAAAGACATTACGAGGAGGCTGGCAGCAACTGCCTTCCTTTGCTTTGCTCCCCCCCCCCCCGCCTGCCACCTGATGCCACCTGATGCTGGCTTGGTTTAAAGCCGAGTGAAGGAGGACAGCCAGAGACCAGGTAAGTGAGCATGGAGGGGAGGCCACCCTTTGGATGCGGTGGCATTGGGCAGCGGAGGGGGGGGGGAAGGAAGGAAGGCAACTGCTGCATGCCTCCTCCTCCAGTGCCCTTGGATGCGTTTCTTCCTTCAACAGGGGGTAAGAAAAGGCTGGCTCGGTTTAAAGACAAGTGAAGGAGGACAACTGTCGGCCACGCTGCACCACCTCACTCACTTACCCAGTTCGGCTTTAATCTGAGTCAGCCGGAAAACAGGGGAAAGAAAACTGGGGGCTAAAATCCAGAGTGGATTCCGAGTACTGGGGGATTTAATGGAAACCCTCAATGCTGAATCCGAATCCACTCCGAATTTTACCCCCTATGGGCATGCACCCATAGAAGTGATGATTTCTGCAAGAAATCTAGCAAGATGCATTTAGTGGGACATATCTGATGGGAAGACACTTTAGCTCATGTCCTGTTTCTGTCCTTCTGTTCTTGTTATATTAATTTCAAAAGGAAAATCAGGTGGGAAAAGAAAAAAAAAGTTGAAACCATCTGGGCGAATATAAAGACTCCTTCTTTCAGCAATTGCATTAAGTACTGTGGAGTCTGCAAAGGAAAAACAGCATAAAAGTTGTTTATTTCTAAGTATTTTTTAATTGGCTCCATAATAGCAGATGATACAAGATCAACGTCATAGATGTGCAAATAAAATTTAATTTAGCGTACATATAATAGCCAATACACAGGAATATCTAAAAACACATAAAAGTATTAATGAAGCATAAAAGATAATTATGACTCCAGCAAAAAATGGCACCAAAGGACTATAACCCACTGTGTTACTCACTTTCAAACTTGTTACTCAAGATAAACAAGTGGATAGAACATATGGATTAAATCATAAACTTTGTTGCGATAAAACCCAGGGACTAATAAGCCCTTCCTATCGCGCTTTTCCAGCCCTAATGAAGAGACTAACCTGCAGTTCCACATATGGCTCCCACTCCAGCAAACTAGAGTGAAACAATTTTCATCTAAATATTCGGAGGAGCTGGACAGTTAATCCTCATTGATGAAAACGCTGTTTCTTAAAAAGGAACCAAAGAATGCTCCCCTATAGGTTGGAACATGTTCCCTCCCCCAAAGAATGCTGGCTTGGTTTAGATATTGTGGTTAGGATATTGGACTCTTATCTGGTAATCACCGGGAGTGATTTTTGCACTTCCCTTCCCGGCCGCTGGATGGGAAGGGAGCATAATCACTCAATGTTGAATAGCCTAAGTCCTGTGCAATCGGTCATTCACCTGTGACTGATCCCAGGGCCAGTCCTCTTCAGGGAGCTGCCATTTTGTTTGCAGCACCCTCGGTGACGGTGCATGCATCAGCACCTTCACTATGATGACGCTGACCCTCTGTGCACACACAGTTGCCTCTATGGCTGTTTGAGGTGCCAGTGTGCTTGTGCGACATCTCAGCCGATCCTGGAGCTCCGGAAAGGGTGTGGATACTTGCTGCTGGAGGTGACAGGTAAGTAATTAGTTAAAGTGAGTAAAGGTGTGGCACACGATTTCATGCCGGGATCGATCACGCCCCTCTGCATTGGCCTGTGGGTGCATCATGGCTGGGTGTGGGTGGGTGGGACATGGCTGTCAGTGGCCAATCACGGCAGCGAGGAGGCGGAACCTCCTGCTTTCGAGGTGGCAGCGTGGGCAGGCCAACGGGAAGACTATTCACATTTCTGGCCGGTAAGCATCCCTCCCGGCAAACGTGAATGGTCCTCCTGTACCTGACATTGACCAACCCTAGTTCACAGCTGCCTAATCAATTACGTGCTGAAACCTCTTTGAGCAATTTTCTTTTGAAAGACAGTATACGGAAAAATATGATGCACATTTTATTTTGCATGATCACAACCTGCACCCTGTAGCCCACTAGTAATCTTTTTAATTTTTTTTTAATTGATTTACACAACACATATATAATTATATGGCTAAAGAGCGATTGCAAAACAGATATACATATGCTTCCATTGTTACTGTGTGATAATTGTTTTTTAAAATCACTAACACTTTTTTCCCAGAAGATATATTTGGTTAATGTCTGGGATTGCATCCAGGAGCGGTTTCCATATTTGTTTCTTCACGATGCCTTGCAGTTTGTTGTTTCTTTCAGTTATTATATCATCTACTAGCAATTCCCATACTCTAGTAATCTGAACTTCCATTGATAATTTTCGTACATCCTTCCAAGGCTGAGCAATTATCAACTGTGTTGCTGTTCTATAGGAGCTTTTTGTAAATGCAGTCTCATATGACTGCATGTTTTAGGAAGTTGTAATGCCAGACATGCCATATCTCAGGTCACCACATCAACTATTACTAATGACTCCCAACAGATTTCCAGGGTTTCTAGAGCAAACTCTGAAAACCCAAGCACTGGGCTACAGTATTAAATTCCAATATAAAAACCGTACCTGCTTGCTTGGGCACTCCCAGAGCTTTGCACACAAACCGCAAGAAAATTGTAGGCTCCCAATATTTATTTAAAAATTGTTATCAGCTGCCTTTCCACTGAGAATTCCCGTCATGAACTACACAATTCATATTTGCTTATCTTCTGCTGGCAGATCTGCTCCCAAAGGACCATTATCAACATGGGGAGGTTGTGGGTTTGTACACGCCTGTAAATCCACTGTATCCAAATCTCTCTCATTAATTGTTGGCAAGTCTGAACTGATGCTAAATGCCCACCAGCAAGGTAGCTGATGTAATCAATTAACAACTGCGATGTTCCCTATGAAGGATGGAAAGGGAAATAGTTCGTGTTCTGAAACTGGAAAATGCTTCTCCATTTTCTAGGAAGAGCCAGGGAAGTGCTACAAGATGCTAAGACCTTGAGGAACTAGCAGAGATTCATATCAAGGATGGATAAATAAATAAGATGGTATCAAATAAATAAAACAGCTCATCATGCAAACAAAACAGCAGAGTCTTCATGAAAATAGTACGCGAGGGACTTAGGCCGTGATCAGACACAATAAAATGCAGCATCTCTGAGACACTTCTGAGGCAGCTTAGAGAAGGCTTTGAGGTGGGATTCTTCACACAACAGTCTGCCCTTCCCCCCCTCAGGAGTATGGGTGCGTCCCCATGTAAGTTGTTTGGCTTGGAATGGGCATGCGTGGGACTGGGAGAAGGTCCAAGATCCAACCTTGCTTGTCCCCATGCCATTCCCAGTAACATGGGCTGGGTGCAGGCTGGGTATGGATGCAGTGGTCCCCACGCAAACTGCACCAAACTCTGGCACGGAGGAGCAGCGCCTTCTTTCCTCCTCTCCTCCCCCTCTCTCTTCATTGGAAGCCAGATTGACATCAGCCCACCTCTGTGCCTCCAGCTGCAAATGCCATATCCCCCCTCCCTTAGCGGTACAGAAAGCCAGGACTGGGCTGGGAGGCACGGAAAAAATAAATAAATTAAGTTTAATAAATTTTAAAATAATTTTTAAAAAACCCAAAGCCACTATGAGGTTTAGCAGCTGTTGGGTAGGTGAGCAGTTTTGCACACCTCCCCTCCACAGGGAACTGTGAGAACCCCTGGCAGGCTCAAAAGGGAGAAAATCAACCCCTTATCATGATTGCCTTGGTGATTGAAAATGGGGGTGGAATATTTGGGAAAAGGAATAAAAATTAAGCCATTATCCTGCCTGCCTTGGCAAACGGGAAACGGGGGTGGAATATTTGCCGTGGAAAAGGGACAAAAATTAAGCCATTATCCTGCTTGCCTTGCTGATCAGGATTTTTTCGCTCCCAAAAAATGACAGCCATTGTGATCTCCAATGCACAAGCAGGTACTGCAAGCACATCCCACCTTGTGTGGGCTTGGCTCACTAAGCAATGTGTGCCAAGACCCCAGACCATGCCCAGACTTGTTTTTGTGTGTGGTTTTTTGGTACCAAGTTTGGTCCTGGTCTGGTGTGGTTTGGTTTGGTGCAATTTGGTCTGCGGAAATTAGACCAAATAAAAAATGCATGGGGACACCTCTTGCCAAACCCGATTTTGGTACCGGACCAAACACGCATGATATGTGCCCTATACTCATCTGGAATGGAGTCATTGGACTTAATTTTATGAAGGCTCTTATGAGAGGGTCTCTGACAGATATTTGAGGAAGGTTCTCCGTCTATGAATTTTATGTTGCAGGCAGTTTTCAGGAGTGTTTGGTCACATAGATTCCAAAGAAAGATCTATAAGAGTTAATTAATGATGTCACTTCATCATTAGATGAGCCAATTTGGTCTAGTGGTTAGGGAGCTGGACTTATTTCTGGGAATACCAGGTTCAGTTCTGCATTCCTCCACAAAGCCCGCTGGGTGATCTTGGGCTTGTCGCATCCCCACCTGTGGGGAGAAGAATAGAAAGCTTTGTCAGCTGTTTTGAGTCCCCTTAAATGGGTGAGAAAAGCAGGGTAGAAAAGCCAACTCTTCTTCTTCTTCTTCTTCTTCTTCTTCTTCTTCTTCTTCTTCTTCTTCTTCACCGGCCATTTTCTCTTCCTGTCATGGATGAAGCATGAAAAAAGTTGACTTCATTCTGAAAACTGAGAGGGCAACCAGCCTCAAACACCTACAGTTGCCATGTACTGACCATCTCTCAGTCCATGAATTCTCCTTCCCTTCTTTGCAGATGCCTTTTAACTTGACAATTTTAGGTTGTGCAGCAACTGTTATTTTCAATTTATTCTTCTCGCAGGTGGCTCTTAAACCATAGCAGATGGCCAAGAAGGTTGCCCAGGTAAGAGCTCTAACATCTGGGCCTCATTTCCTTTCTTTTCCTTACTGTTGAAAGCTGGGATAAAACTCCAATAGAGTGTTTTCCAAAGCTTTGATACCTGGGGGCACAATACCTTTCCTGGATTAAATATAGAGGCACACTTACCTCACTACTCTTAAAACAGCCTATATATGTACTTTCTTAGCTTGCAAGTAGAATGGATGAGATCCATACAATAATCACAAAGATAGCTCAGGTACTCTTTGGAAGGGTATTCTGTTAGCTGAATGTATTTTCCACTTGGAAGTCATATGAAGTCTATTCAAAATATTTTGAGTTTTGACAAAGTACCATTATTTATCCATATGAATGCCCTTCTGATTTGAACAGACAGCGTATCCTCAGAATGGAAAAGGCTCCCATGAAAATATACATGTGGAAGTAGTATTGAAATTTTGACTACTCCATCAATCCTAGAACTGGAAAAAGTGCACAAAAAGGACAACCAAAATGGTCTAGGGCAGTGATGGCCAACCTTTTGAGCTCGGTGTGTCAAAATTCGCAAGAAAACCTAGCGAAACTCAGGTGCTGTGTCACTTCTAGGAATATCCATAATTTTGTGATTTTTGTAGCTCTAGTAAAAAAGTTATATTTTTGATATATGTATTTTATTAAAAGCAAAAACAAATAATTATTTACATTAATGACTTTTGTTGCTAAATCTTCAATTGAAAGTTGGTATTTCATACACTTCAAGAACAAGCAGGCAATACAAGTCCAGCTGCCAGGGTGACCAGGTGTGTCACCCAAAAGGGCTTGGCGTGTCACCTGTGACACACGTGTCATAGGTTGGCCATCACCGGTCTAGGGACTAGGGGTTTGCACAGAGTCATTTTTCCACATTCTATTTTTGCTGAATAGAATGTGGAAAAATTTGGTTCCAGCCAAATACCCTACCCCACCCCACCCCTTCCTCGCATCCCTCCTTCCCATCTACCCACCCTACTTACCTTACCTTCTTACCATTGCCATCCATGGCATCTTCTCTGTGGCACCACTGTTGCCGCTGCTGTCGCTGCCCCAAACCTCTTCCAGGCCCCTCTGGAACCGCGAGCAGGCTTCCCGGGAGATAAATACAGGCCTTCCGAACCAGTGGATTTACCTTCTGGGAAGCCTGCCAGAGCGCCACCCCAGGTAAGTGGGTCCCAGGGACGTGGGCGAGAGTGCTCCAGTGGTGGTAACAGCTATGAGTCTAGATGGCTTTAACGTAGGGTTATACAAATTTATGGATGGCAGATGTATCAACAGCTACTAGAATGGATGCCTGGGTACATCTTTCAGGCTGGGGAGATGGGCAGGGCACCTCTAGGGCCATTGGCTGGGATTTGAGAGCAGGAAAAGGTTTGTCCTTGTCTCTGCTTCAGATGCCCATGAGCATTTGGTGGGCTACCATGTGTGGTGGGAGGCTGGACTGGATGGGCTGTGGCCTGATCTAGCAGGGCTCCTCTTATGTTCTTGTGTATGAATAATTTGTGCACATCCCTACTAGGGACTGGAACACCTGCCTTACAAAACCAGACTGCAACATTTAGGCCACTTCAGTCTTGAAAGATGGCATTTAGGAGGTGACCTGTGTGGGGAAGGTGAAAAGAGAAAAAATATTTCCCCTATTGCACAGCACTAGAACCAGGAGACACTATGAAGATGAAAGGCAGGAGAATTAGGATTGACAAGAGAAATTTTTTTTTTCACCCAGAGGATCATTGGTTTATGGAATCTGCTGCCAGAAGTGGTGGTGACAGCAACCAGCCTAGATAGCTTTAATTTCATGGATGACAGCTTTATCAATGGCTTCTAGAATGGATGCCTAGGTAAAGCCTCCAGGTTGGGGAGACAGGCAGAATGTCTTCAAATGCCATTGACAGGGAGTTGAGAGCAGGTGAAGAATTACCTTTGTTTTCTGCAGGGGTGGTTTTTGGCAATAAGCTATGGACACCATTGAAAAGCAGCCCGCTGTAGTTGAAGATCATGGAGGCATATCATCTTCACTCCTCCTATGATCCAAAAGAAGGCTCTTAGTCCAATTCTAAACCCAGTTAAACAGGTGTACAATAGATTAAGGACTTCTTACTCTGGATCTGGCTCCATCTTGTGCAGATGGAGCTGGACTAATGTGGAGACTTGGATGGGCTCCTTGATTTTCGTTAATGTCTGAATGAGGAGCCCAAAGACCTATTCAATTAAAGAAGTAGTGAATGTCTGGTGAAGAGCATACACATGTCAACTAGGCTGCTACAGCCTACAAGTGTGCCTGCCATCACCTGAAGTTCACTAACTGTTGATCAGGTGTGGAGCACGATTTTGTGTTCCACACCTTAACCAACATTTACTAGAACTTACCTGAAGCATCCAGTGGCACAACCATTCACTTTCCATCCAGTTCCCTGCGTTTGGTGAATGGGGAACGCGGCATCCACATCTGCGATCAATCACTCACCCATGCCGTGAGTGGACCTCCAATCCCCGGGACTGATGATCAATTGTAGAATTGTGTGAGGGGCGTTGGATCACAGGTTAGCTTATGATCAAACATGCCCCTCTTGCAATGATGTCCAAATCAAATGTTCAAAAATCTGTATTTGTATAAATAGAACACATTTGAATGTGTTAAAATTCTATTTTATATGATATGTATTCGTACAAACATTTGATACATATTTGCTATGAACAGATACGTATCTGCTACGAACAGATACGTATCTGATACGAATAGATACGTATCTGCATATGAACAGATATGTATCTGATATGTTTCCTTAGCTTAATGAATGTCTGAACTATTTGAACAAATGTCTGGAAATGTTTGTATTTGTTAGAATGTTAGCATACAAATAGTTTAACATTCGATTTGAGTTCGAATGTTCAAATTTGGCCAAATTGCAAATGTTGCAAATATTTGTATGCATTTCTAGTCTGGACCAATAGATCCAGATCAAAAGTAAATGCAAGTAAGGGCTGAAGTCATCAATGATGACTAGCTTGAGGATAAATTAAGCTAAATCTCCAAGGATGTGTTAGTGCCTGAACAGAAGAACAGAGAGGAAAGCATCTGAGAAATTTACCAAAACTGGGGAAATGGAGAATTCAACAACCGTTTACATATCAGTTCATTTTGCTGATTTGCTTGCTTCTCAATGATCTTCCTTAAGAGTCATTATTGGCTTCTAAAGGAACTTATTAGCACTGAGGAAGCAATGGAATGGAGGAAATAGGGCATAATATTGAAACAGAACTTTTCAAGGCAAGTTCAAACCCAGTTCTCACACAGTGCTGAACCTTGGCATACCTTTTGAAAATCATTGCTCTTCAAGGACACATCACAAACTGGCAAGAATCATCGAAAGTGGAAATGTAACAAGAGCTACCCAAAGAATTCTGGACCCTGAAATTTAAGATCAAAACAGGATACAATGGTAACCTTGGGGATTTCGATGATGAGCTGTTTATATCTTCTGTAAAACAGAGCATATGCAGGCATTTTATCTTGGCCAAGTGCCAGTCTTTGTAGGCAAACTCTGGAAATTTTGGTGAGCATCCTACCCCTGCATTGAAAATGAAGCCATTTTCTCCAGCCAAGGTGTAAAATCCAAGTTACAAATCACATTGTTCAAAGATATCCTGTAGGATGATCTGCCAGTAGGTGTCATGCCTTGTGCCATCAGCCCATCCTCCTCCTCTGATGACGAAGGAGAGGTAGCATCTAGCCAGCAAGGTGAGCCCAGTGGTTTGGACATTGAGGTCTAGGACTCCCTTATAGAAAGGCCAGATGTGCAGGTGCAGCTGAGAGACATAGGCAAGGACAGCTAGGATGCCGAGCCTAGGGCACGCCTTCCCCAGCCTTCTTAGACACGAGAAGGAACAGCTGTGATGGTCTAAGAATCTGCAGCACACACACATGGACCAAAAATGGCATGGGGCTTCTTCTTGTCCTATTTAAGCTCGTTCCACATTAGCCAAACTGTTGCAGGCAACAAATGTGTATCCTCACAACTCCTGTGTGCATATCTGTTGTGTAACCTGACTCCTGTACCTGTTATTCAACACCCGAGAATCTCTGGAACCCTAAACCCTGGACTGTCTTGACTTCACTTACTCTTGAGCCAGTTTGGTCTAGTGGTTAGGGGGCGGGACTATTATCTGTGCAGACTGGTCTCTCTGATTGGCTAGCTACAGATGGAATGCATCTAGGGCACTCTGGAATGGGCTGGGGCAGTTCCAAATGGAACTGCCCACCCAGAGGAGCGAATGTTCTGTCCCAGGGCATCCTTCACGCATTCCAAAAGGCCTTGTGCAAATAGGTCTCAGAAGAACCACCATTTTGATTAGATGAAAGCATAGGACTCTTGCCAGACTGTAATCATATTGGCTTGGGAAAACCCTTCCTTTAATAAAATAAAATAAACTCTAAAAATCCTGTTTAATTCATTAATTTCTGATCTCCAATTAGGAACAAACCTCCAAAGAGGAGCTCTGTTCAGTGACCCACTTAGCTTCCTATTGCTTATTTCATAAGTGCAGTTGTAAAAATTGCTAAGGCAGCCTTTGAAATCCAAATGGCGGCAAGACGTTTGTTACAGAACATTAGATCACCAAAGAGCAGAGAACAAAGGCACAATCAAGTTGCAAGCCGAAAAATGACTCCAAAGTTTTATTTCTCTTTGGAGAGCTTTGATAATTAATCGCCATCTTTTTTTAAAGTGAGTGGCAAAGAAGAAAGAGACGTAAAGAAATGGTCCCTTGAAATGTTCCTCTCTGAGGGCAGGAGAACTGAAGGGAACATTTCTCCAAATATCTCCAGGGGAAGGAGAAATACTGAGCATGTAAGAGACTGCAAAAACTGCTTGACTAATTCTTCTCCTTGTCCCCTCCTCCATCTTTCACTGGGAGTCAGAATAGAACAACAGTAGTGTTTGCCTACTCTAGGTTAGTCATGAGAAAATTGATAAGAATTGGTGAAATGAATGAATGAATGTTGGATAAATAAATAGATAGATAGATAAAGTTATCATTCTTTCAAAAAACGAACAGGTTCCTATCAAATGTCAGATCAGCTGAATGGGTCTATAATAGGGATGTGCATGAATATTTGTAGGCATTCGAAATCTGATTGAATATGCTGAATTTTGACATTCGAACTCAAATAGAATGTCCTAAAATTTGAATGTAAACATTCAAAGCAAATTTCCAATTTCAGATCTATTTGTGCAAATTATCTAGGCATTTGTATGTGTACAGCTTCGTACATGATGTGTACTTGAAGATCTGCATCTTTCCTGCATCTGTACGCATTTGTACGGATCCATACAGGGTGAAAACGGATTGTATACGGGATAACTACAGAATGTGCATACAGACGTGTATGGATGTGTACAGATGAGTACAGATGTGGGGAAGAAGCGTACGTTCACTTACGAATGTTGTCGACATTCTTATGTGCAGATTCAAATAAAAAATTCAAATGAGTAGATTTAAATTTGGTAAATTCAAATCGAATCTTAAATTTGAATTTAAAAGATTTGAATAGAATTGGATTTTGGGGTATTCGATTCAATTCAAATAGAATGTAAAAATGATTTGTGCACATCTCTAGCCTATAATGATGATGATGATGATGATAATAATAGCAACAACAACATTTATTTATAATGGAACAACAAACATAAACAATCAACAAATTAAAGAAAATTTGCTCTAGGCGGTTTACACAAAACAGAAAAGATACGGTGTAAAATAATATATCATGTACTATAATAAATAATACATTATAGAATCACAAATAGTACAAAATAATGCATTACACAATAACAACGAAATGTATAAAGTAAAGCAAAACAAAGGTAGCAACATGAGACCGAGGTTCCGTCACTGGAAAGCGATGAGAAAGGCTGATTTTTCTAGGGAAACACCTCTAATCCCCTTTTGGAACGCAGCCTGAGTACTACTGTGGGTGAAGATGATATGAGAGGAAGTTTCCTCTTGACCAGTGGCTACCATCTGAGGGTCTTTAATATTCCAAGCGGATTGCACAAATGCGTTGTCCACATCTCAAACTGCTGCAGCTGTCCTGGGAGCATCCCAGGGTGTTCCCAAACCTCACCAAGCAGTCTCATGGCTTTGGAAATGGTTCACAGGTAGCACATATGCATCACTTCTGGATATTAAGAGGCAAGGGGCCATGGGCTCAGATATGCCACTGACCATGGGGCCTATTCGCACTTGGCCTTTTTCTGGAGTATATCTCAGGATAGAGGTCTGTGGTCCACATGCTAATGCAGGCTCTGGCAGACCTCACTTTGGGCCTGCTGAAGCCTGCACTAGCATGTGGACAGCAAGTCCCTATTCCAGGATATATTCCAGAATAAAGCCAAGTGCGAATAGGCCCCATGACTCTTGTGGTCTGCACCTGACCTCTAGGGTTTGAACCTGCCAAGGATCTCCCGGCTCTCATATGAGAGATGGGTGTGATGTTCGATATCTGGATGCAAGGTCAGGAACAAATCAAGAGGCAGGTCATTGTCATTGCTATAGTGCCTAGACAAATGGGAATGTTCAGCATGCAAAAAGGCTCAAAGTGCCCTTCAAAAGCCTTTATACTTAAACTCGAGAGAATTGCTATTAACCAGTTTGGACAGGGCTAACTGAAGTCAACCAACGACAGGATGTGGTGGTGCCCTTTGGGACTGGTGGCAGTTTAGGTCGCAATTTTATTAAAAGCCCATGAAAATTCACTCTGCTGAACACTAAATTAAAACATGTATATATGTGAAAAGGAGAACAGACTTTAATTCTGAGTGATCGGGTGTGGCTCCGTCACGAAACTCAGTGATATGATCAGCGACGGATAATTCTATCAAATGCCATACTTCCAATTACTAATTTTAGAGCTTGACCCCTTTTTCTAACACCAGGGAATATTATCCAATTAGGACTCACAACAGGTGCTTAGTGATTTACTTACAAAGAGAGTATTATTAAAGGATTATACAAGGAACTAGAGTGTTCTGATCACATTAAATGTTATGTTCTTTGCAGTAAACAAAGTCTCCCCCAGAGAAGATGATACTGCAGGTACCTCTGGTGGGTGTCACATTCTCCAGCCATGCCCATAGGTGCTTGCTAAGCTAAGTGAAGATACAGCCATTTACGATGTGCCCAAAGCCCATTTCTCCTCTTTGATACACATTGAAGGGGAAATATTCAGCTTTGTGCCACCCCCTTTTGTGTATGTAAAGGACTTTGGCTTCAGTGAATGCCCACACGTGAAGGGAACCTCCCCATCCCCTCCCTTGTCCACTGCTTCACCCCTCCACACTACTTTCACCCCTGTGGTCTTTGCTGCTATTACACTATCACCAGAGGCTTAACTAGGCTTTCCAGAGGTGCGTGTTCAGCTGGAGAGGCTGACCCATCTAGGAATCACGGGAAATCTTACCAGATTTCCCATTATTCCCAGATGAGGGAGACCTCTAAAACTGTGCAGGCATCTCCTGAAGGCCGTTTTGGAGGAGTGTATGATGGTGACGATGGCTTTCCAAGTAAGGGGGACATGGCTGGGGATGACGACAGGAAACTGTGGTGGGTAGATACAGTCCTTGTCTGAGCTTCATAGAAGCTCCAGTGAAGTTGGAAATATTCAATATGCAGGGGAGTTACGAACATGACAAGTATTATTCACCCAACCCTAACAATCATAGAAGGTATCTAAGCCAAGTGAAGACATATCGTGAGAAGTTATCTGCTAAAGGGACATTGACTGGATCTGAAGAGCTTCTAATATTGTTTGAGATAATCTATGGGTGCATCCCCATGATCAAAATACTCTGAGGAGAACCTGGAGGCGTGGGGACCAGAAGGGGATTGTTGAACAGAAGATAAGAAAATGGATCCAAGCTGCAAGGGTTTAGAGCGGTGATGGCCAACCTATGACACGCGTGTCACAGGTGACACGCCAAGCCCTTTTGGGTGACACACATGGCCACCCTGGCACCTGGGCATGTAGTGCTTGCTTGTTCTTGAAGTGTACAAAATACCAACTTTCAACTGAAGATTTAGCAACAAAAGTCACTAATGTAAAGAATTATTTATTTTTGCTTTTAATAAAATACATATATCAAAAAGATAACTTTTTTACTAGAGCCACAAATATCACAAAATTATGGATATTTCTAGATGTGACACAGCACCCGAGTTAAGCTAGGTTTTCTTGTGAATTTTGACACACCTAGCTCAAAAGGTTCACCATCACTGGTTTAGAGGGAGGATGATGTGAACACGAGGCTCACTCTCAGGTGGAGGTGTGCTTGCTGTCATGCGGACCTGTGCATGTCTGCTAAAGTCAGAGCAGTGGCTTCAAGCCATGAGTCCCTTTGCCATCCTATTATGCCCCCCCCTTTAATCTTTTTTTTTCTTATTTATGGTGTTTGTTGTGTTTTTGGAGGTGCAACCTGGAGGCATTTCCCAGGGATTTCCCCTGTCATCGCTGCACCGGGTGGAACAGGGCATGGTGACGTCAGCTGGGCTTCCTATAAGGGTAGAGCGGGTGGAGAAAAAGGATGTGGTTTCCCTGATGCAGGGGTTTACTGTGTTTGCTTGGTGACAGGTGGATTCGCCTTCAACCTGCGCTCTCCTCAACCGCATGGGGACATGTTAATTCGAACTACTATGCAGATTACGGATGCCCCGATTCAGCAGTGAAATAACTGGAGCCCATGGGGACGCAGCCTGAGTTATTTTATTGTTAGTCATTCATGCTAACTGTTGTGTGTTAACTCAGCCTGTTCCTTGTGGCATTCTTACTAAGTAGTATATATAGTACATTTTTATTTAGCAATTAATTTTCATTTTCATCATTGATTCAAAGGGAATCATCTTCTATCTGAAATGGCAGTAGAAATACTTGTAAGATATCTAAAAATATAGGCAAAGCTTCAAATAAGCTTCAAATAATCCCAGTATTTCCTGGAGGATTTTATAAGCTATAGTTGCCTTGCAAATGTTTTTTTTTAAACTCCTGGGGCATTTCTGCACTTGTTTTCCCATCCATTGAATGGGAAAGGTGCACTGTAAACTAACATTTGTAAACTAGCATGTGATAGCCTGGCCTCCATGCGATTGGAGACTTATCTGGTCTGGCTGTGTGTCTGATCCTCTGCTAAGCACACCCATCTTTGTTCCAGCACCCTGCGCGACTGCGCATGTGCTGGTGCCATTGCTATAGTGACACTGATGCTCTGAGCACATGCAGTCACATCAAAGGTGCACTTGGACGGCAGCTCAGATGACCCATTGCATTGGAAAAGGCGCACATGGTTGCCACTGGAAATTCCCAGGTAAGGTCCTGGTCATGATAGGTAAACATTAATTGGCTTGTGGTGCATGATTTTGTGTACCACAATTAGTATGCGATTAGTCAACCTCTGGGCAGGCAGAGGACATTTGTAGGCTGTAAATGCCTCCTGCAAGTGCAGATACACCTGCCCAGAGGTTGACTAATTGCATGTTATGGGACCAAGTGCAGATTCAGAAACGCCTCTGTTTAGGAAAGAGCCAGCAATAGCCACGTGGACTAGATATGTGTGGTGGATTGGCATCTGTGGTCTGAAGCATCTTTACATTTTGCACTTTTTTGCTTGGGAATAGAGGGAAGACTGCGTGTGAACTATCAACAAGAGGAAGGATTTTTTTAGCCTTGGGAATTATTGGTCTATGAAATTTAACTACCAGAAAAGGTGGTGTCAGCAACCAGCCTAGATGGCTTTAAGAGTGGGCTAAACAAATTCATGGAGGACAGGTGTATCAGTGGCTACTCAAATGGACTTCTAGGTACTGCTTCGATGTTGGAGAGACAGGCAGGTTGCCTCTAAAGGCCATTTGCAAGGAGTCAAGAGCAGGTGAAGGTTTTGCCTTTATCTTCTGCTTGACACACTCAGAAGCAATTGTTGGGCCACCATGTGAGGCAGGACGCTGGACTAGATGGCTCTCTTATGTCCTTATGTTGCAAATATAAGCGAAACCTCCACCTATGTTGGTTTGGGGAAATGAACCGAACTTCAGCACACATCTAATGTGGGTAGAAGATTTGTGTCAGCTTGGCCATTACGATGCCATCTTCCAAGTTTTCTGATACCAGGCCGTGCCTGCTTGCATACTTCATGGACTCTATGGTTTTCTCCCGTTAGAGATAAGTAGATGGGCGTAGAATTATTGTCCTAGTTTCAGTTCCAATGTCATTCTGGCTAAGAAGGATTTAGGACTGAACAAGAATGTTTATGCACTGATTCTTAGATGACAGAGTGAGCTGGGAAATTACAAAGGGATATATGTGCTTGCTGATACTCATTTCTGTGTGATCTTTTATCAATAAACACTGTCATACTGCTACAGAAGCAAATCTCTGAGTCCTTGTATTTGGGCCTGTGTGATTTGAGAAAGAAATTACATTTGGCAAGGCGTGTGATGTTACAATGTGCACAGAGACTTCTTTAGACACGTCTAGCATGAACTGAACAATTCAAATTCCACAATTCAGCATTTTGGTAGAGACATTCCTAGATCTCCAAAGAGTTTCTGGAGTGAAACTTTTTGGCTGTTTTCTGACATTCTTCTAAACACATTTATTTAGGAATTTTGTCATTCCCCAGCCATCCTGCCCCACCCCAAACCCAAGCCAGGGAATGCTCTGCTGCACCCACCCACCCACTCCTCCTCCTCCTCCTCCTCCTCCTCCTCCTCCTCCTCCTCTTCCTCCTCTGCTTCCACCTTGCCCTGCTGCCGCCTGTCATCCCCAGCCTCCTGGGGAGGGGGGGATTGGGCAGCGGCAAAGATGCCTCTGCTGCCACAACACTCCCCCTGCCACTGGATGTGGTGGCGGTGGCGACGGCGGTGGCGGGGGGGGGGGCGACAGAGGCAGCTGCCATCCGTGCCCCTGCCCCGTCTGGCGGATGGAGGTGGCAGTAGCGGTGACAACATGGTAACTTCTGCCTCTGGCGACAGCAGTGATAACATGTCAACCTCTGCCCCTGCCCGTTAGCGAAGCCCCTATGGCACGCTGGGGAGGGTAGAAGCAGGCAAACCAGCTCTTCCCCTGCCATGTGTGGAAGCGTCCTGCTTCCAAAACAGATTGAGGGGAAGGGACGGATTAAGACCTAATTTTTTAGGTCTCACATTAGTGCTGGATTTCGGCAGCAAGAGCAGTTTTAGAAACTGGTCTTGCTTGCTGAAATGCAGAAGCACCACTGAAAAGGGTCCCTAATTGGATTCCCAATGCGGAAGGCGAGTCTAAATCTTTCTTCAATCTGGCTCTAAATCTGTTTTTAGAGCCAATGCGGAAAGGCCCTGTCTGTCTGTCTGTCTGACATCATCATCATCATCATCATCACCCCACATGGACCTACAGGACAAGTGTGAATTGTCCCACTATTAGCTGTATAAGGTGTGCAGTTAGGCCCAATTTGTGGCTCCCTAAGCAACTGGCTACCACTATAAGAACAGGTTGCTGGAACAGTTGGATCACTGGACCAATGTAGCAAGGCATTTCTTCTCTGTTCCATTCTTAAACTGATCGAATATACCATGAAGAGCAATCTGGTTGGCTAGGCTAGGTGTTTTCTGATGCAGAGGGTAGCCCACTGTTGCAAGGGTTGGATGGTTCCTCTGCTAAAGGATCTCCTTGCCCACAGTAAAAGAATCCATGAAATGGGCTCCTCAAATTGCCCATTAGCAGTGAGCAACTGAATAGCTTAACATCCAACGTTACCTGATCAGAAATGCCCCCACTGTAGTGAGATGTATTTCTATTGAAATTGTAGCTGTTACTTCTAAATAACTACATGTTAATTATATGCAAATTTGTACTAATGTCTTTGGTGATGATTTTTAATTTTTTAAAAAAATAAATGTGTTATTGGCTACCCTTGGAGCTTTGAAAGTAATTAAGATGAGCCCATCAAGTGCATTGAGACTTGGACTTCATTCTGGTACAGCTAAGGGAAATGTGCACACAGGTTTTGGACTGCAGGTGTAGCTTGCCAAGGAAATATTTTTCAGCAGAAGGAATTAATGGTGATACTGTGCAATTAGCCCAGAGGAGGGATTTCTGATTTGATACCTCACTGTATGATCTGTCATGTTGTTTTAGTTATGACATTTGTCACAATGCAGCCTTTTCAGAACGGGAAAGCCCAACCATAAAGATAAGTTTTCTGACTTTCTTCCATCAGGGAAGCCCATGAAAGTTGAAGGTAACACTGAGGGATAGAAGAAGTGAAGTGCTGGCAAGCATTTCTTACCAACACTAGATGGCGATAAAAGCAGGTGCCACACCCATCTTGATCCAAATGGTCATGAAATGCTTGCTGGTGCTTGATCCCCACCCTCCAATCCTTCTCCCATATCGACCTGCCCGTGTCCTAAGATCTGCAGGTGAGGCCTTCCTGGTTATCCCACCGCCTTCAGTGGCTAGGTGGGCGGACACCCAGGAGAGGGCCTTCTCTGTAGTGGCCCCCAGGCTGTGGAATGGTCTCCCCTTGGAGGTGCGTCAAGCCCCTTCTCTGTTTATGTTCAGGAAGGCGGTGAAGACGCACCTCTTCACTGAGGCCTTTGGCTAAATGCTCTTTACGCTTCCCCCCCTTGCAAACACCACTGTTTTTTAAACTGTTTTTGTATCATTTTTATTCTTATTCTTATGCTGGATTTTAAACCTTGCACTGGTTTTAGTATGGTCTGATACAGTTTTAATATGTTTGTTTTTAAATGTTGTGAGCCGCCCAGAGACCCTTGGGTATGGAGCGGGATATAAATATAATTATAAATAAATAAATAAATAAATAAATAAATAAATAAATAAATAAATAAATAAATGTTACTTTTGGTTTTTGTGGACTTCCATCGTGACAGAGGCTCAGAAAATTGCTACAATTTTTTGGGCTAAATGTCTAAAACATTTTATACTTTAGTGTTGGGGAAGATGTCTTTGCTTATTCTAAGTACTGTCTTCAACCAAGTATAGAAGCATTTTTTTTAACGTTTATTTAGTAAGGGGAAATATTATATTAACACATTATCAATTGACAAGTATATTTGAACTACTTTGAGCCAAGATTTCATGAGACCATAGGCCTATTCGCACTTAGGCCTCTAGTCAACAATTAGTACAGCTCTGGTAAAGAGCATACACACGTTCACTAGGCTGCTACAGCCATGAGCATGCTTGGCCTCACTAGAGGTGCACTAATTTTCCAATATTAACTAGAAGCTTACCTGAAGAGTCCAGCAGCATGTTAACTCTTCTTCCAGTTGCTTGTGTGTGGTGGGCAGGGGAGGCGGCGCCTGGGCAGGCACGACGGCAGTGGAGGCCATGATTGATCCTGTGATCCATCATAGGCTTGCAAGAGGGGCGTCTCATTGGCGCCAGTCACATCTGCAATGGATCCAGAGTGCATTCGACATGGATTGAGAGTGGTTTCAAAGTGAATTCAGATCAGATTTGATGCTTTCAGAGCGGATATATTATGGAATACATATTGGATACATATGCGTTTGTGTCGGATATGTATTGGATGCATATTGGATACATATTTGTTTGTATCATATATTTGTCTGAATTTGTCTGAATACATTTGTATTGAATAGACTCCTACCACATTCGAAGGGGATCTATTTGAATGAATTTGAATGAATATGAATGAATTTTCTAACATTTGATTCTTTATGAATCAAATGTCAAAACTCATTTGTGCATGTCCCTAGTTCAATGTACTTTTCCTCACAGTTTTTTGTGCAGAAATGACCAAAAGAGTCTTGCATGAAGTTCATACAGGCTACCAAAACCTGAAATAAATGCTGATAGCAGGAATATTTTCCCTCTGTAGTCCTAATGTGTACTTCTGAACAAAATAGTGAACTGACAAGCCTAAAATCAGTGCTGAAGTTCACTCCTATGCAGCTCAACAACAAAACTCCTACGCAACTCAGCAGCAACGACAAAAATTGGAACTGAATGGCAAGCATCTCGGTGGCACAGTAAATGTGGTTTCTTCCACAAGGTGAAAAACTGAGATAACACTGTTTTGCTGTCCCCTGGAATGCCCACATCCAGCCTCTAGCAGTGGTTCTCAACCTGTGGGTTGTGACCTCTTGGGGTCGATCTACTCTTTCACAGCGGTTGTTATGAAGTAGCAATGAAAATCATCTTATGGTTGGGGGGTTAGGGTTAGGTTGGGTTCACCACAACATGAGGAACTGTATTAAAGGGTTGCGGCATTAGGGAGGTTGAGAACCGCTGCTATTTATTTATTTATTTATTTATTTATTTATTTATTTATTTATTTATTTATTTATTTATTTATTTATTTATTTATTTATTTATTTATTTATTTATTTATTTATTTATTTATTTATTTATTTATTTACATTTCTATCTTGCCCCATACCCGAAGGTCTCTGGGCGGGTAACAACCTTAAAACAACAGTTTAAAACAGAATATACATTAAAAGACTTTAAAACTTCAACAACTCTAAAACAAGACACATTATGTTTAAAATCATAGTGTCCTAAAAAGAATCACACATTTGGAGACGTAATGCATTTTGCAAGTGGGGAAAATCAGTCTGCAAAAAACATGGCCTGGAAAGAAAACATTGAAATTCAGATGAACAGTCTTACATTTTAGTGTGACTTCAGCACAGTTGAATTTGGTTTCATATGAGGGAAATCTTGGGTTTTTTTCCAATGTCACTAAAAGTACCCATTAAGTACCCATAAATGGGTACGTAATGGCATTTTTGTACCCATTACACTAGACCCAGTTTGGTCTAGTGGTTAGGGAGCCAGACACTTATCTGTGAATACCGGGTTCGATTCCGCCCTCTCCCATGAAGCCATCTGGGTGACCTTGGGCTAGTCACAGCTCTCTGCTGAGCTCTCACAGCCTCACCTAGCTCACAGGGTGTTCTGTTGTGGGGAGAAGAAACAGGAGCTTTGTCAGCCGCTTTGAGTCCCCTTAAATAGGTGAGAAAAGCGGGATAGAAAAGCCAAGTCTTCTTCTTCTTCATTAATGGGTACTTAATGGGTACTTTTAGTGACAGTGGAAAAGCACCCTTTGTGTGTAGCTATCTCTACAATGCAACGCATAAACTTTCTAAAAAACAAACTAGGAAGTATTATACAGGCTTCATTCCTTTTGATTTCCAAGTTACTTTCATCTCTAGCTATGGTACAACACAATATCTAGATTGTTCTTGTTATCAGCTTATTTAAGGCACAATTTAAGGTATTGATTCTGGCTAATGAAGCTATTATAGAGCATCTAATATGGTTAAGTAAATATGTGCTCAAAATAAAATATAGAGTCAGACAGTCTAATTTTGCAAATATCAGAAATGAATATTTTTTAAAAAGGGACTTTGGCCTACCCCCGTTTCTAGTTAAGAATGGCTCTGTGTGGTATGAATGCGCCATCTGGGAGTTCCCCTTGAGTACAGAGTGAAGTATGGAAAGGCCCAGGGTGTGCTAGGAGGAAATGGTTGAAGAGCATCCACGTGTGGAGTAGGCAGTTACAGCCTTCAAGCATGCCCTGCCTCCCCAGAAGTTCACTAATTGTTGATTAGCTGTGGAGCACTAAATTGTGCTCCACACCTTTACCAATGTTGACCAAAAGCTTACCTGGAGTGTGCAGCGGTATGGCCATTTACTTTTTTCCCCAGTTCCCTGCGGTTGATGGGCAGGGGAGGTGGCATCCACACAGGTACAGTGGTAGTCGTGGCTGTGATCAGTCGCTGACCTCTGATCCCCAGGACTGGCACTGGCCATGGTGGGAGTGGCGTCTGGTCATAGAGTCACGAGAGGGGTGTTCAGTCATGGGTACTGATGTGATTGGCCACAATAGGTTTCTGTGCTTGAACACACCTGTTGCAGTCTAGCCCTGCAACGTAAATCCAAGGGCTCAGGGAAGCCTGGGGAAGCAGCCTAGAGCTACAGTCATGGCTGCTGTTCTAAAAACTGCAGCGTTGAGGGTTACAGCCTGGAGGCTGTAGCCACGCGGGTAGCAGCTATTGCTGCTATAGTTCCTTGCCAGGTGTTGCAAGAGTAAAATCCCTTTGATCCTGACCGGCTCAAGATCAGGGACCCACCACGTGCTTAATGGCAGATGTTAAAGATTAGAAGTACAGGGAAGAGAGATGAGGCAGGAGAAAGGATCAGCTGGAACAGAAAGTGATTTATTCTTCTGCAGGGCTTCTGCATGGCTTAAATCTGTTGAAGTTTTAAGGAGTTTTTAACTGTGGACCTTATTTTAATTTGTATCTTGTTTTTAATATGTTGTTTGATCCATTGTTACCTGCCCAGAGACCTTTGGGTATGGGGGGGGGGATAGAAATATAAATAAATAAATAAATAATATCCCTCTAAAACGAGGGCATGGGGGAGGTGAGGGCATGGAGGAAGTGCTGTCAAGACATATCTAGGCAGGTGATTGGTTGAGGCAAGGCTGGAATCCCCTGATGTCCCCATATGCTCATGATGATGGTGGTCAGAGCTGCTGCTGAATGCTGCTGGTGCTGGCTTCTGCTAGTGCTGTCTGCTGCTGATGTGGGCTGCTGCTGGTGCCTCCTGTCCTCACCACAGCCTCTTCTTCTCCTCTCTGCATCCTCTAGGAGCTTTCTGAGCACCAGGGCCATGGGCAGGAGGCCCCTCGGGGGGTGCTCGAGCAGCCAGGGCAGTGATGTCACCTGTCCTCGGCAGCATCAGCTTCAGGGCTCCTTCTGTGGGGAGGCCAGCTCCGTGCTCCCCCAATGGGCCTGGCCCTGGCTGTGCCACAGCTGCAGGGGGAGCCCGCCAGGCCCCACCACAGCTGATCGTCCTCCGTTGTGCCTCGCCCAGCCCTGACAAGCTCTCAGGCTGGGCAAGTGACAGGGCTGCTTGCAGGCCTATTATTGGCCGCCTCCTCTCTCTCCACCACTGTCCGCTTCATTTGAGCTGGGTCTGGTCAACAGTCTGCTGCCCTGGAGTTGGCAGAAACAGTGGATAAGTGAGTTACAGGAGAGAGGCAACCCCTGAGCCACGCAGGAGCTTGGAGGCAGGTGGCAGGTGAGGTAGGTGTGGGGAGAGATCACCACACACGCCCATCTCGCAATGGCATCTGAGCATATGTTGTAATAGCCAATTGCGGCAGTGAGGAGGTGGAACTTCTGGCTTCAGACGCAGTGGTGCGGGCTGCTAAAAGGGAGGACCATTCACACTTCTGGCCTGTAATGGACAATTTGGGGAAGGTTTCTTCATGACGAGTGAGAATGGTCCACTTTTACCAGAAGTTTACCAGCTCTAGTAGCCTAATCAGATAAGGGCGAAAAGGCCCCTGATAGAAAGGGCCTTAGTTACAATTCCCTTCCTAATTATCCCTAGCATTGAATTTGCTTTTTCACAGCTCTTGTGCATTTTGTAAGCTATGCAGAGAACTCAGAAGAGGCTTAAGGGCAAGATTAAAAATGTATCAAGTAGGTAAACACACAAATGTGAACCTTCATCATAAGCCCTGAAAAGAACAGTTTCCTCTTTCCTGAATTCCAGGAATAGAGGTGGGTAGGAAAAAAGGGATGACATACTGAAGAGAGGGGTGAAGAGGGAGAGAGAGAGGTTAAAGAAAAATAAAGAGAAAAGGGGTAGCAGGGATAGAGAAAAGAAGGCACAAATAAACGAGAAGTCAGGGTAAGCACTGAGATGGAAAGGTGGGCGAAGGACATTCAAGGTAGTGGAAAATGAAAAACACTGTGGAGCACTCCAGCTGTTGGAGGAATTGGCAACCAAATTACAAATGAGGCAACCAAATTACAGATCTGCTCTCGATCCATGTTGAATGCACTATGGATCCGTTGCAGATGTGACTGGTACAGCCATTTTCCAATCTCTCCAATTTAACAAATATCTGAACCATTTGTACAAATGTCTGAACTATTTGTACGAATGTCCAGAAATGTTTGTATTCATACGAATGTTAATGTATGAATATCCTAAGATTTGATTCCTGTATAAATGTCCAAAGTCAGCCGAATTCATTTCAGACGGATAACGAATGTTACGAGTATTCATACACGTTCCTACTGAGACACGATCTGGCAGGGCTTCTCATCCATAAGTTCTTGTTCTTCTGGACAAAAAGTTATCAAGTTACTTTGGTTATGGAGCCATACTGGTGTAGACAAAGCCTTTGAAATATGCTGGTTCTCTGTCATTGTCCTAGACTTTTTCTGTGAGAAGAGTTGGCTTTTCTGCCCTGCTTTTCTCACCCATTTAAGGAGACTCAAAGCGGCTGACAAAGCTTTCTATTCTCCTCCCCACAACGGACACCCATTGAGGTAGGTGGGGCTGTGAGAGCTCAGAAGAGAGCTGTGACTAGCCCAAGGGCACCCAGCTGGTATGATATTTGTTCCATCCAATGTGGAGAAAGAGCACTAACAGTGGGTGAGGCCTCTTTTTGTGCACCAGAATATGGAAGAAAGATGCACAGAAGGGTTTACTCCTCGCACTGTATATCACACTGAACTGCACCCCTCACACTGTACCAGGGGGCAATCTGTGAAGCTGGTGGGTTGGAAAGTCAGATCAGACAAGGGGACGTATCTCTTCAGCCAGAGGGTCATTGGTCTATGAATTTACTGCCAGAAGATGTGGTAGCAGCAACAAGCCTAGATGGTTTTAAGGAAGGGTTAGACAAATTTATGGATGACAGACGTATCAATGGCTGCTAGAATGGATGCCTAAGTATATAATTCAGGCTGGGGGGACAAGTAGGATGCCTCTAGGGGAGCAATTCTCAACCTTCCTAATGCTGCGACCCCTTAATGCAGTTCCTCATGTTGTGGAGACCCTCAACCATGGGGGCAGGGCAGCTGGGAGGGGAGAGGGAGGGGCGGTGGAAGACTGGTCGTGACCGTTCTGAAGGGGTAGTTCGACCCCCAAAGGGTCGCGGCCCACAGGTTGAGAACCACTGCTCTAGGGCCATTTGCTGGGATTTGAGTGCAGGTGAAGGTTTGCCCTTATCTTCTGCTTGAGATGCCTATTGGCAATTGGTGGGCCACTGTGTGCGACAGGATGCTGAACTAGATGGGCTGTGGTCTGATCAAGCAGGGCTCCTCTTACGTTCTCTTACAGTTTACAGGTAAGTGCAAAAAAGCCCAAAATCCCAGTTTAGCCTCTCTCTTTAAATTTGCAAGCAACCTTAACTTCCCCCTGGTTGATGAACCTCCAAACATCTGATCTCCCCCCCCCCCCCACTTACAATCTCATATGGCACCATCTGGGAAAACATTAGCCGCATATATCTGTGAGAAGCACCTACAGTATGGTTGTTCAGTTTACTGAATACATCTGAAGATCTTTCAGGGCTTTGTTACATTGGAGCTGCTGACCTTTCTTTCTTCTGGAATGTATCAATCTAGGCTTTGCTTATTTCTTTCTTTTTTCTGTATCAGTAGAAGCAGCGCAAGATTTATTTATTTTTCTTCATCCTGAGCCTAAAAAGCCATTGTATTTTCCTTCTCAGTGTCTCTTGGCTTGTTTTGTGTCAAATTCTCACAGAAGAAAACTTATCCTCTCTTCGAAGTCTCTCTCTGCAATCCCCCTCTTTCTTTTATATATAGATCAAAGCCAGAGCTTTATCAAGCCTCAAAGGCACATCGCTAAATCTTATTGACCTCACATGTAACCCAACCAACTTTATCACTTCCCTTTAGAATGGAAAATAAGGCTGCCACTCCTCCTAGCAATAGATTTCTTGGGCTGAAAAACTCTCCTTTTGAGTAATTAAAAGAGCAAAATAGAAGCGAGGAATATGAGACCTGGAAAAATGAATCTAAACTGGCTGCCCTATTCACATTCATTTGACAGTTCATTAGTGATTTTAGATGCTCCCCCATTAATTGTCTTCAGTTCATAAAACAACTTTTCCTGATCTAAATTTTCTGCTGTGCTTTCATGCCCCTTACTGCTTCAGTACTTTTATAACTTAGCACTCTTTCTGTATTATTATAATTTATTCTACTTATTTAAAGCATTTCTGGACTGCTTCCATAAAAATCTTGAGGTAGTTTACAACAATAAGTAAAAACAAGGACAAAAAATTAAAGCCCACAGACATACATAAATGCAATTAATGGAAAGCGTTTAAAGCTGGATGGGCTAAGGAAAAAGAAAATCCAACAACCATTCCCATAGGAAATGCCCAAGAAAAGAGATACTGGCTGCTTCCAGATGGCCATTAAAAGAGCCATTTCAACAGCCTGAGACACCAATCCTGTCCTGGGGTTAGACAAATTCATGGAAGATAGGTGTATCGATGGTTACTGGAACTGATGTCTAGGTACCTCCTATTTCCTTTTCGCCAGACTTGTTTTGAGGATTCATAATTTCACAGAACCAGAAGAAGAGGAATAGGAGTTGGTTCTTATACCTTGCTGATCTTACCCTTAAGGGGACTCAATGTAGTTAGCAAACCTTCTGTTCTTCCCACAGCAGACACCCTGTGAGGTCGTTTGGGGCTGTGAGAGCTCAGAAAGAGAGCTGTGACTAGCCCAAGGTCACCTAGCTGACTTTGTATAGAAGAATCGATTCAGGAGACTACCAGATAAGAGTCTGCAATACCAAACTAGTAGAGAAGGTGTAGCCAGTCCAACTGAGACTCAATAAATCCTCATGACATCTGCATGCTAATCTACAGACTTCTGACTTTCTTTTGTGTCGTTGTCGTGTTCACCTAAATGAACAATCATAGAGGTATTCCAGCCCGGTGGATCCCACCAATTCCTGATGAGATGCCCTAACTGATATAGCCTATACAGCCACAATTTATCATTATGGTATTTTGCTTCTGTTATAGCTTATAACTTCTGTTATCTTGTTTGCTTGCCTGTCTGTGTAGAACCCCAAAGTATTTGGAGTCCCAGACAGAAGTTAGCAATCAAGATAAGAAAAGAGGCAGAGGAAAGTGAACATAGATGAAAGGTTGAAAAGAAGGTGGCTTGAAACATATCTCTTGTTTTGTTAAAGCTTATTAGCATCAGCATGCAAAGTATGAAGCTATAAGGATGTAGTCTGTGGAGTAACCAGAAAGTAGACCATAAAAAGCTGTAACGTGTAGTAAAACATAAAAGATCAGTGTCAAAGCTTGTTGCTTTGGGCATTTGCGCCTTGTGCCCTTTGTTGCTGGCAATCAGTATTCTGCCTTCACTTTGGTATAAAGTGTGGACTTTGGGGTATGTTTTGCTCCAGGAGGTGAACTTGCCTTCAAGCACAACACTGTGGGACATTTTGTGCTTTGGCAATGGTCATCCACATAGTGTAAAGCCACTTCCGTTCCCCATCACCCTATGATGTGGAGCAGTAAAAATTGTTCCACAGTTATACTTACGGTGCCTATGGTGCTCCCAATATATCCTGACACCCAGATGGAATCTTTGCATGTACTCCCATGCAAAGGCTGTGTCTGTGAGGGTGTTTTCTACAGCAACAGAAGGAATGTCAAGTTGACTTTGTTTGAATGAAATTTAAGTTTTGCTATTAATTACTGCAAACTAGTTTTCTTTACCTAAATACTCCCAGAGCAACTAGCTTAAACTTGATCCAATAACAATTTTCTAACAGGCAACACATTCTAACACAGAGACCTTAAATTTTCACAAAGGAAACATCCCAAAAATGAAGAAACTAGTAAAAATGAAATTGAAGAGAAAGTTAGAGGAGTCCAACCATTCAAAAATGCATAGCCTCTATTTTAGGGATGTGCATGAATATTTGAGAAATTTGTTATTCGAACGAATTCAGATGAATTCAGACATTTGAGACGTTTTCGCACGGGGCTGAACTGAACGCGAAAAAGACAGCTGCGGACACGTCATCCGCATTGCCCGAGCGCGGCTTGCGCTCCGACGTGTCCGCAGCTGTCTTTTCCGCGTTCGAAATGTAGAGCACTTTAAAGTGCTCTACATGCGTTCCAACGCGGACGAGCCGCCCGCAGGCGTTCGGGAGGAGAAGCGTTCGCGCCTGCTTCTGTCTCCCGAACAGCTGCGGCCGCCTCCGACGCCGGCGCGGCTTCGACAATCAGCTGTTTGACAATCAGCTGATTGTCGATCTGCCTCCGCGGCTGTCTCCGCGCCCCTGGCCGGCATTTGCCGGCTAAGACAGCTCCCGGCGCTTTGAGCATTCGCACACAGACGCTCCGGAACGCGTTTACACGCGTTCTGGCGCGTCTGTGTGTGAACGGGGAAAGCGCCCGGAGCTGTCTTAAGCTTTCCGCCTGAACGCGTTCCGTTTGGAACGCGTTGCAGTGCGGAAATGCCTTTGAATTCAAATAGAATGTCCAGACATTCATTTTCAGTATTCAAATGAATATGAATATTTTGAATTATTCCTATGAATAATTCCTGTGCCTACTCCCAACTACGGCTGGGGCGCCAACTGAAACCTTTTTTAGGCAGAGATGACCTGGCCACAGTTATCCACGCTCTGGTAACCTCCAGGTAATGCACTCTACATGGGGGTTCCCTTGAAGACGGTTCGGAAGTTGCAGCTCGTGCAAAATGCAGCGGCCAGAGTGCTGACAGGAACATCTAGCCGGACACATATTACACCGGTCTTAAAAGAACTGCACTGGCTGCCAATTCACTACCGAGCCCAATTCAAGGTGTTAACTTTGACTTATAAGGCCCTAAATGACTTGGGCCCCAGATATCTAAAGGAGTGCCTTCTCCCATATCGATCTGCCTGTTTTAAGATCTGGAGGGGAGGCCCTTCTGGTGATCCCTCCGCCTTCAGTAGCTAGGTGGGCGGACACCCAGGAGAGGGCCTTCTCGGTAGTGGCCCCCAGGCTGTGGAATGGTCTCCCCCTCGAGGTGCGTCAGGCCCCTTCTTTGCTCCTATTGAGGAGGGCAGTGAAAATGTTCTTCTTTACGGAGGACTTTGGTTAAATGTTCCCCACACTTCCCCCCACTAAAAACCACTGCTGTTTTTAATTATTCTTGTATTTTTAAAGTTATATTTTTAAACCTGTCTTGATATAGTTTTTATATGTTTGTTTTCCTGCTCTTGAATCCCAGCAAATGGCCTTAGAAGCATCCTGCTTTCCCCCGCAGCCTGAAAGATGCACCTAGGCATTCGTTCTAGTAGCCATTGATACATCTGTCGTCCATAAATTTGTCTAACCCTACCTTAAAGCCATCTAGACTGGCAGCACATTCCATAAGCTGATGACCCTCTGGGTGAAGAAATACTTCCTCTTGTCGGATCAGACTCTCCTATCCATCAGCTTCATAGAGTGCCCCCAGGTTCTAGTATTGTGTGATAGAGAAAAGAAATTTTCTCTATCCACCTTTTCTATACCATGCATAATTTTATATACTTCAGTCAGCTCCCCTCTTAAACGCCATCTCTCCAGACTGAATTTTCTGCATATTTCCAGCCCTCCTCACTTGAGGGTGCGCTCTCCTGAACCGGATGCTTGCCCAGCTCCTGTCGGCTTTCCCCCAGGGTCAGTTTAAAAGCTGCTCTGCAACCTTTTTAATATTAATAACCAGCAATCTGGTCCCATCTTGGTTCAAGTGTAACCCGTCCCTCTTCTATAGGTTTGGCTTATCCCAAAATGTTCCCCAGTTCCTTACAAATCTAAACCCCTCCTCCCGACAATATTGCCTCATCCTTGCATTGAGGCTCCTGAGCTCTGCCTGTCTGGCTGGTCCTGAACGTGGAACAGGTAGCATTTCTGAGAATGCAACCCTGGAGGTCCTGGACTTTAGTCTTCTACCTAACAACCTAAATTTGGCTTCTAGGATGCTCCGACTTGCCTTCCCAACATCATTGGTACCGACATGTACCATGACCACTGGCTCCTCCCTGGCACTGTCTACTAACCTGCCTAGATGTTGCATGATGTCTGCAATCTTCGCACCCAGCAGGCAAGTCACCATGCGGTCACCATGCCCATCACAAACCCAGCACTCTATATTCCTGATAATCGAATCACCCACTACAACAAGCCCCCCTCCCACTACCCGTGCACACCCTTACTCTATTTAAATATATAGTAATGGAGGCCCAGTTTGAGTTTATAACTAAAAGAAGAGAACAGACTGCCAGGCCTAAGAGGTCACTGGTGTAGCTGAAAAGTGTAGTAAGGGAAGTAATTAAAAAGAAGAAAAGCTCATTTAGAAAATGGAAGGCTTGTCTTAATGAGGAGAATAGGAGAGCACATAAACTTTGGTGGAAGAAATACAAGTTGCAGTTTTGAGGAACACATTGCTCAGTACATCCAGAAAAACAACAAGAACTACTTGAAGTACATTAGAAATAGGAATCAATTTCAATTTGACATGGTTTCTTTAGAGTGAGAACACATGGAAAAATGAACCTCACAGAGATTCTTAGACTGGGGTGGAACCACCCTGTAAAAACAACAATAACAACTAACGCTTATATTATGTTCAAACAAGTCTTTCTGTTAGATGCTCAGGTATTTAATACACAAACTTTGATTGCTGGACAATTATGTAAGGCTCTCCTTCCTCTAGTGACTTTGCTGAATGTGCAAATAATAGGAGATGCTTCTAAGTTCATATTTTGGTGTCCAGAAAAAAAAAATCTCAGATAACTATTCATTTTAAGTGCAGCTTGTCACATCATTTTCAAGGCATTGAGCCAAACTGAGCTTTGCTGCAGAAGGCATTTCTTCCGTTTCAATGGGATCCAGTGTCCTTACTTTTGTTTGCAAGGTTAGATTCCATGCTCTTTCTTTTTTAAAAAAATCTGCCTTTACCAGCTGCCCTAAATATATTGGATCGAACAGTTGCAGGACTGGTCACTGTCATCTCATAGTCCCCATTGTGGGTGGAATGTTCAGGCAGGGAGTATTTTCCTTATAAGAACATAAGAGAAGCCCTGCTGGATCAGGCCACACCCCACCTATTCCAGGGTCCTGTCGCACACAGTGGCCCACCAAATGCTCATGGGCATCTCAAGCAGAGACAAGGACGGACCTTCTCCTGCTCCCAAATCCCAGCAAATGGCCTTAGAAGCATTCTGCTCCCCCCCCCAGCCTGAAAGGTGCACCTAGGCGTTCATTCTAGTAGCCATTGATACATCTGTCATCCATAAATTTGTCTAACCCTTCCTTAAAGCCATCTAGGCTGGTAGCTGTTACCACCTCTTCTGGCAGCAAATTCCATAAACAAATGATCCCCTGGGTGAAGAAATGCTTCCCCTTGTCGGATCTGATTCTCCTACCCATCAGCTTCATAGAGTGCCCCCTGGTTCTAGTGCTGTGCTATCCACCTTTTCTATACCATGCAAAATTTTATATACTTCAATCAGGTCCCCTCTTAAACGCCGTCTCTCCAGACTGAAGAGGCCTAGATGTTGCAGCCTGGTTTTGTAAGGAAGGTTTTCCAGCCCCTTAATCATTCTGGTTGCCCTTTTCTGCACCGTTTCCAGTTCCAGAATATCCTTTTTGAGGTGTGGTGACCAGAATTGTACACAATATTCCAAATGTGGCCTCACCATAGATTTATAAAGAGGCAAAATGACACTTGCTGGCTTATTTTCTATTCCCTTCCTAATATTTTGTATTCTACATTTTATGAACTCAAACTGTACAATGGAAACAAGAGGGAAGGATTCATTTAGCAAATTTGCACTTGCCTGTACGCCCTCGGCAGGTTTTTATATTTTTATATTTTTTTATATAAATATATATATTTTATTTCGCATCTGTAAATCGCTGAGTACATGGACAGCGCTGTAGAAATAAACTAATAATAATAAGTAGTAACCTCCAGATTAGACTATAGCAATGTGCTCTACTTGGGCTACCCTTGAACACGGTTCAGAAGTTGGAACTGGTGCAGAATGCACCAGCTCAATTGCTGACTGGAGTCTCTAGCTGGACACATTTCATGATGATCTTAAAGTATTTGCACTGATTACCTATTCGCTACTGAGCCCAATTCAAGGTGTTGAAACTAACATATAGAGCCCTAAACGGCTTGGGCCCTGAGCATCTAAAGGAGCATTTTCTCCCATATAGACCTGCCTGTGGACTGAGATCTCAAGGAGAGGGCCTTCTTGTAGTTCCTTCTCTTGCAGAGGTCCGAGGCATAGGGACATGCAGGAAGGCCTTTTCTGTGGTGGCCCCTAGACTCTGAAACAGCCTCCCTCTTGAGGTTCACCAGGTGCCTACACTGTATAGTTTTCAGCACTGTATCTTTTCACCCAAGCCTTTGCTGTTTAAATACTTCCTCAGGGTGCTGTCCTGTTGGGGAGGGAGGGAGTAAATTAGGTTTTACTATCTGGTATCCATTAAGTGAAGTGAGGGATATAAAGTTCCCAAATAAATAAATAATAAACAAACCCCTGAGACACTCCCACATGTTGCATCCATGTTATGTGGAGCTGCTTCTTAACCAGATGTGCCCCTGTGCATGCATGAGTACCCCCTATGCATATAGATGTACAGCAGTTTCAAGTTCAGGGTGGAAGTGGTTCAAATGGAGACTGAGGAGGGAACCCCTGGGAAGAATAGATTTGGCATCCAAAAGTATGGACACTGGATCTATCCTCCATCTACCCTTTCCTGGGATGATTTCCTAGCGAAGGAAGTGTGTGAAAAGGGCCAGGAGCTATTTCAGCCTCTCCTGAAAAGCAAGAGTCCCCCTAAAAGAAGATGGGGGAAAGGTGGAATGGGGTGAGGTAGAAACGGCAGCACCTGTTTCGCTGAATCTTCTGAACAAAACACTGGAGATCCAGACACGTTCATGGGTACTGCTTTCCACATAGCATGTTGCTGGGGCCAGGACCTCTGGGAAATTAATAAATAAAGCAACTGCCAGCTGTCAAACACAGAAAGGAATGTGTTTCCCTTTAGAATTCCCTTATTAATCTGGTGGAACCGCTGGTGCTGTGGCAGAACTCTGGGCTCCTCAATACATAGACATTAGAATTCAAAAGACCATGTTAAGTCCAAAGATTTTTGGTATTCGAGGTGGGGAAATAAAACAGATGGTGTCCGTTAATTAACATGGAAAATAATTCCTTAAGAAGTTCTTTGTAGCACTGAAGAACAATAAGAGAAAATAACAGCTGTTGCCAACTGGAACTGGGAGGAGAGTTCCTTGGTAGATTCAGATCTATTTCCTCCTCGGCTGCTTCCTTTAGGAAATAGAACGCATGGTAACTCATGGTGTGATAGCCTGGAGCAGTAAGAACCAAAATGCACATGGAGCACAGTACCACCAGATATGGTGATGCTGATTAGCTTAGACATTGCCTGAAAGACAAAGCTTCTTGGAATTCAGCATAGAAGTAATGCATCAGAAGTAGGGGTGTGGACAAAGCCCATTTCCCACATTTGGTTGAGTACAAATCTGGCTTCAGCTGAATACCACCCCCATGAATGTGGGGACAAATACAACCTCCCCCACCCCTCCATTACTGCCCCCCCTTACCTGTCCTCCTCCCCACCACTCTGCTGCCTCCTAAGGCATTTCTGAGTGTGTGCACAGGATGCCACTGGAATGTGCCCTGAATAGTAGGGGTGAGAGGTGGTGTCCCCAGCCTCCTCCCGCAGTCTCTGGACTAGGTGGAGTGTGGCCTGATCCAGCAGGGCTTCTCTTATGTTCTTATAAGGAAAATACTCCCTGCCTGAACATAGTTTGGGGATTGCCTGACCCAGAACCGAAAGTGCCTTTTCTTGGCTCTGGAAGGCCTATTTTGTGCTCCAGAAAGCCCGAAAAGAGGCCTGGGATGCCACTGGAGTGCATCCGAAAAGGTAAGGGGGTGTGTGGGAGGCCACTGTGGGGGGAGGGAAGTCCAGGGAGCAGGAGGCTGATGGGGGAGGACTCAGGGCATCTGGTATCTGCAGAAGCTTCAACAGAAGCTTCTACGAATACCGGATAATCTGATTCGTGGACAATAGTATTCGATCCATCCACAAATCTAGGAATTTGTACCTATTCATACGAATTCTGAATTAAACAAATATTCGTGCACATCCCTAATCAGAATTATTGACTGATCTAGAGATTTCACAGATAGCAGTGTGAACAGAAAGTCCAACCACATCCTTCGAAACCTGGCCTACTGTTGATTCAACTTTGCTAATTCATTATCTGCTTCCTGTAGATGTGTTTGGTTGCACTACCAAGCTTGTGGGAGAAAGGGGTGAGGGAATCTAACTTCTCCCAAAATCTCTATTTCAAATCACTCTGCATGACCCAATGGTGGAATTATAAGCATATGGAAGTCATCGAACAAACATTCTCTGCAAATTTGAGACTTTAATGTGGCTTCCCACACTATCCTGCTATGTATTATTGCTTTTTGAGAGTTATACCATAGGTACAAAAAAAAGTGAACGTTAAAATATACCATTTCCTCTCCTTTGGCCTAGAACAGGGACGAGGTTCAAGATTATTCTGAAAACTAACATGCCTGCTCAACACTAATGTGAAGGACTGATCTTTGTTTCAACCATAGCTGAACTCAACAATGAGAAAAGCAGACAGCCACTTGTGGGAATTCTGAGTAGGCCTGAAATTAATCTCTTTAGCTTACATATTTTTTGTGTTGGTTTGTTTTTAACAGTTGTAAAAGTCAGAGTTAGTGCTCATGGAAGAAGTGGGACCTCATTTGTGATCTGAAATTGTTGTAAGGTGAAAAAATATCATTAGAATGAAACTGTTAGAACATAACGTAAGAGGAGTCCTGCTGGATCAGGCCACAGTCCATCTAGTCTGGCATCCTGTCTCACACAGTGGGCATCAGTTACTTCTGGGTACCTCAAGTAGGAGACAAAGGGGGTTGGAGGGTGGGGTGGGGAGGGTGGGGTGGGGGGAATGAGTGGGGAGAGCTGGGATACATTAGGAGGGGAAGTGGGGTGTGAGTTGGGGGCAGGGGTGAAGTGGATGCTCACCTAAAGGCGGGGTGCTGAGAGGGGAGCACATGGGGGTGAAGGCAAACCTCCCCATTTGGGGGGGGGGGTGTCACATGAAGGCAAATGTTTGTCCCCTTTGTTTCATCTCGTGCCGTTCCCTACTCCAGTCACCATGCACATGAACTTCCTGCATCTCTTCTATCTGGATCAAGGAGTGCAAGCACAGATTATTAGATCTACTACTAATCCAGATTGAGGAGCCCTTAGTACCCTTTTCATCCAGATCTACCCCAGTCCGGTGCAGATTATGTGGTTTTAACGAAGCCTTAATCCAGATTGCTGTGTGGACAGTACATTCCAAATGTGTTCCATGTGTGTTCTTATCGGGCGCTAAAGTGTAAGTGTGGAAAAAGCCAGAAACATGAACAATGTTGACCACTGAAGGTAGTAGTGCTACCATCATGGCTTTTCCAGCAAATGTCAACATTTGGGGTTATCTATGGTGGAAGAAAAATTCCTTTATATGTTTAGAGCCAAGGATATGAAGGACAGCGTTAGACCCAAAATTGGATTAAGGAACAAATTGGCAACTAGATGTTTTGAGGCTAGGACGTCTTAATCCAATTTGCCTTCCCATCCGTTGGATGGGAACAGTGCAGAACAGACTAACGGGTACTAGCACCCACACTAGGGAATGCTAGTACACAATAGCTTAGTCCCTGCACGTCCAGAAGCTTACCTGGATCCAGTCGCATGTCTGATCCTCTGCAGGGTGTCGCCATTTTGATTGCAGCACCCTGCACAACTGTGTGTGCATTGCCACTGCCATTATGGTGACCACGATGGTCTGTGCATGCACAGACATGTCGACAATGATGCTCTGCACGTGCACAATTGTGTCATGGGTCATCTGAGGTACCAGTGTGCTTGCAGAGTACCTCAGATGACCCCTCACACCAGACATGGTGCAAATGGTCATTGGGTGGATGCAACCGGTAAGGCTGTGGTCATGTTTAGTAAGGGTTGGGTTGTTGTTGGTGCATAATATAGTGCACCGCATCTAGTCTGTACACACCTCCTACAAGTGCAGATACACCTGCCCAGATGTTAACTAATTGATATTGTGCTATGTTAGCAAGCTGATGGCTAATATTTGGAATAAACCTGATGCTTTACTTTAATATGGGCTTAAATTCATGGAATTCATGGAATGCATTGGCACTAGATTTCAGAGAGCTTTCAGCAAGATAGCACTTTACTGGTGAAATGATCAGTAGCAAAGAGGAAATATTTGCACAGGGATGGATTTCTCGGTAGAAAAATTATATGGTTAGGGAAATCATCTCATACCTAGTCTTCTTCATATAGGGGCAAGGAGATCATCTTTCCCTGGTGACATGAGCAACCTTTCTCTCGCCTTGCAGTGGGACTCCCCAGGGAAATTACTGTGAGGCCGTTAGTGCTGGGAAAACTAATAAAAAAGGGCAATTTCATGGAAGCAAAATCCTAATTAATTCCACCTCTGTTGAAAGGTTTCTGTAATTGTAGTACATTATCATTTCTTCTTAGTTTTTCTTCTCATGATCAGGTTGAAAAGGCAAAAATGTTCTACTAAATATGAGCAGATTGTATCAGTCTGCAGGGGACAGAAATACTCTTCTGCTCTCCGCACTTGATATCCAAATAAGCAAATGAAAGGCGGTTGCTATTCCATTATCAAATATTGAGGGGTCAAGCTAAAATAAGTCCCTGTCCGCACTTAAGTGTGGAGTGGTATAACAATGCCATCCATGGCAGTTAAGTTCAGAACACCTGGCTGTGTTCACATTGTGAGTGTCAATGCAGTCCCCACCTGGACCACCATTCTGGACCATCCAAATTACCCTGGTAATAGCCGTGGCAATTTCTAGTGATCCAGTCTGGCCCAGTGGTTAGAGAGTCCAATTCAGATCTCATAGTCTCCAAGTTTGATTCCGAGCTCCTCCATGAAGCCAGCTGGGTGACCTTGGGCTAGTCATAGCTCTCTTTGAGCCACTTTGAGTCCCCTTAAATGGGTGAGAAAAGCAGGGTAGAAAAGCCAACTCTTCTTCTTACTTCTCCTTCTCCTTCTTCTTCAGAAGGGAATAGACTTGTTTGAACACTGCACACTTATGTCACACTTATGGCAGGATGAAGGTACCCTGTGTATCCTGCCTAAGTAATTTTCAGCTATTGGAAACAGGACAGAAGGCTACAGAGGCTCAGTTTATTGGGAGTTTGGGGATCATATTAAGCAAAGTAAGCCACACTACTAATCACATAAGAGCAAAAGAAGGCAGAAAGCACAAAAACCTGCTCCACTAAGAGCAATTATATACTGTTTCTCGTTGACCTTCCGGGCACATCAGGGTCAACAATACATCCTAATTCAGAGTGGGGGCAGCATGGCACTCAGTTCAACACCTGTTTCATGACTTATGAGTTCTAAAACAACTTCCTGGTCAGAATGTCCAAGCAATAAATGCAGCCTGCTTGGGCACCTGACAAGGCAATGGAAACTTATTGTTTTACATGAGGCTAACATAAACAGAATGGCTGTGCCCCCTAGTGTTTGGAAACCACCCGCCAAGTGGCCCATGGTGTTTCTCACGTTACTTCGTCCTTCCGCTAAAATTGCACAGAGCTTGAGGAAAAGTATGCCGGGTACTCTGAAACCAGTTGAGAACCCTTACCCTAGAATCGACAGGCAAGCCGTTTCCCAACTCTGACAATCAGCCATCATTTAGCGCATCTAAATGAAGGCACACACCACCGGCCGTGATGGGTAATTTAGACTGGCTTAGCCTGTCACAGGTGCCATTGAGATATTCTGTATGCTGAATACTCAACCGTTTTTACTGTGAAATGCAGCACATGTGGTACTGTAATTGAGATACACTGGGGAAATCCTCAGCTTTCCCCAGGGCTCCAAATTCCACCTCTGCTAGTTGCTAGGAAGCATTTTGGTTGTAATGCTGGACTATCTTGAACTTTAAAGAATTTCTGACACATAGTGAGCTGATTCTGATACCTCTCTTTCTGCTTGCCCTGCTGATGATCTAAATTTTAAAAGATACACATTTTTAAAGAAGAGTTGGCTTTTCTACCATGCTTTTCTCACCCATTTAAGGGGACTCAAAGTGGCTGACAAAGCTTTGTGTTCTTCTCCCCACACCAGACTCCCTGTGAGGTAGGTGGGGCTGTGAGAGCTCAGAAGAGAGCTGCGACTAGCCCAAGGTCACCCAAGTGGCTTTGTAGAGGAATGTGGAATCAAACCTGGTATTCCCAGAAGAGTCTGACTCCCTAATCATTAGGCCCACCCACCAACTCACCGACCTGCCCGCCCGCCCATCTGCCCGCCCGCCTGCCCGCCCGTCCCTCCGTCCGTCCGTCCATCCATCCATCCATCTGTCTGAATGTCTCAGGGTAATCTACGTAGAAATGGGCCACTATCTTTTGGCCAGTGTAAGATGCAGAATCAACTTTTATGTGATCCACCACCTTGAGTAGAAACCTTTTGTACACTCACCTGCCATGGACCAATCTATAGGGTCTTGATCAGCTGAAACAGCTTACCACTTGTAGCAGTCCAAGTGTCCTGGAACAAAGCCGTTTGCAGTTGGATGGCCATCTGCATTAAGATGGTTGCTATACCGCTCCCAAAGCTGCAAAATTGGATGGGCAGGAACACTACAATGGCACTGTGAGAATCTTGCCTTTCTCGGTCTCCTCAATTTGTTTTTTTTTTAATCTCTCTAGCAAAAATGTGTTTATATGAAGGCCATAATTTGGAGGGAAATGTGCCCAAAACAGATCATAGCTTGCAAAAGTACAAATGCTGGACAAATGTACATACAGCAGTACATACAGCAGATTATTTTTTCAGAAACATTGATCTGAACTGACATCAAGGGGACCCACGCTTCAGGTTAGTAAGATGAGAAAGGACATTTGTCAGATTTGGTTATCTCTACACCCATGAGTAGAAGGACTGAGTAAATTTCTGAGCAAAACCAGTAATAACACGTTCATTGTCTTTGATTTCTCCAGTGCTGTCTAAATGCCCTTCAGAAGAATTCATAATGTGAAGTAACGTTTTGCATTTTATATCTTAATTATAGTATGTGGTGTCTAATAATTGACAGCATTGCACTATATTGTTCATCCGAGACATATGTGTCTGCATGTTTATCACTCTAGAAACCATTTGTTATTGGTGTTGCTTGCAGGTATTGAGCATTCAATGCAAGAGTCCTATTACTGGTTGAACATTATTTTCTTACCTTCCATTCATGAGGAATTATTTATCACTGGCAATTTTGTTGTTGCTTTGGTGACTCAGAGCCAGCTTGAGTAACTGCTGGTGACACTTCAGAGCTTGCTGATTACTAATGAATTCCATTCTGCTAATTGGTTTTACCTAGAGAATTAAGAAGGATGTTTCCTCACCAGTTGTGTAGCCTTTCTTGGTCTGTGATTTATATCTCACTTACTGACACCAAAATTAACCGATGGAAATGCACACTTGTAATGCACACAATAACCAAGAATTATCTCATTAATAAATTATCTTGCATGCTATTTAACCCCCTTCATGTCTGAGTAAGACTAGAACATGTATATGTCATTACTCACCAGAGAAGAAGAAAGGGAAAAGAGAATTAAGGATGTGCACGAATATTTCAAATATTCAAATTTTCGATTCAAATATGAATCGAAAATTTGAACAAATAGATTCAAATTATTCAATTTGAATTGAATATGAATATATTTGAATTTTAAACATTTGAATCGATTCAAATCTTCAGATATCCAATTCAAATTGAACTGAATCTCAAAAATTGCATTTGTCCACATCCCTGAAGAGAATGAGGCCAGATTTCTACTTGCAGGCCTGATATGCTACAACCATACCATACCAGGCCAGTAAGGATCCAGTGTAGTGGTGGCCATTTGCACTACAAGCATTAGTCTAGCTCCAACCCTAGAAAGCAGTGCTTGAAGTGTGGATGGCCAGTCATGATTGCACATGTGTGTGAATGCTTTCCTGTGCACGTGCTGGATTAAATGTAAGACCTGAAAAATCAGGTCTTACATCCGTCACTTCCCCCTGGATGTGTGCAGAAGCAGGACGCTTCCACACACAGTCAGGGGAAGAGATGGGTTCTGGCGCCACCATGTTCAGATTGGTGGAAGCAGGACTGCCTGCTTCCAAAGCCCTTCCCTCATGCGCCAGTCACCACCGGAAACATGCAGCGACTGGCAGCTCCATGCTCCAGTCCAGCGGCTCCAGGGGTCCTCTGTCCTCTGGAATCTGTCATCCCCACACGTATGTGGACGCACAGATCCATCACAAGTATTGATGGATCTTCGGGAGGATGGTTCACTGAAAAGCGGATCTATTAAGATCCGCTTTTCAGCGGCAAATGCAGAAACACCCTAAAAACAGGAGAATCCTCTTGTCGTTATCTTCCCTGTCTTTCTAGCATCTGAGGGCCAAAGATTGTCTTGAGACTCTTTTCAAAGTCTTTGTAAGGCACATTAAATATTTGATCTGATTTTGAAGCCTTTCTCATCCTACACCCTCCAGCCCCCAAGCATGTGTGGTGGATGGAACTATGATGGTGGTTCTTCCCAATAGGTAAATAAAAAGAGCTGTTGTTGGAAAACCCATGACCAATATGGGGTTTTCAAGCAATAATATTATTTAGCACTTTTTTTGTGGGGTGAATGGGAATAGCAGGGCTATTGTGAGATGGTCTCATATATAAGATGCAATCCCACCATAGCGGTGCCATAATGGTGCTATATTTCCTGTGTGTGAATGGGGATGTTCACGAATATTCACAACACGAATTTGGATGTTCACGAATATTCACGAATGTGGATATTCAAACTCAAATTGAATGCTACAATATTTGTATGCTAACATTCAAATGAATACAAAGGTTTCCGGACATTCGTATGAGTTCAGACATTCATTAAGCTGGGGAAACCTATCAGACACATATGTGTTCACATGCAGATATGTATCTGTTCATAGCAGATATGAATCTATTCATAGCAGATACATATTGAATGTTCACACAAGTACATACAAACAGATTTGGACCAAATTGTCAGGCTGGCAAAAAAATAACCATGAGACTCTTTCTTTAAAAGGATGAACAGTGATTTATTTCAGCTCAGCATAAAGGCAGGTTTTGTTGGAAGCAACTTTGAACAGAAAGCCCAGCATATTTATATATTTCATAGCTGGGAGGGGTTTGGCCTTCAACCAATCAACAATAACTATTTTTCAAAACTCAGTTTAAACTTGGAGCCAAAATGTATCACTCAACCCCAGCAGGGAGAGGGGAGTCAGCTGTCACTTCCAAACAACAGGCAGCTACTATATACATATATACAGAATCACATAGGTGACAGAGATCTTGCATTCAAATATTATGGCAGGCAGCTAGCCCTGCCTGACAAAAATAGAATTTTAACACATTCGAATGTGGATTTTTGAACATTCAATTAGTTTCAAATCGAATGCCCAAAAAACATTTGTGCTCATCCCTAGTGAGTTCTACCCACAATGCAGTGCTGAGCACTTTCTGGTGAAGACCTCTGTGAAGAGTCTGTTTTGTGTAAAACCCTGTCCAGTCTTTCCAAGATTCTGCCCTCCCCTCCCCTGTTCATAAATTTAATCCCCAGCCCTGGAATCTTTGTCTTGCTTTTTTTTTAGTTCTGATGAGAGAGAACAGCTGGATTGTACTGCAGATTTTGTTGACAGCGTTTAGTTGTTACTCCTTTTTTTGGGGGAGGGGTCAGACGCTGCCTGCGCCGCTTTGTCTGGCTACTGTCTGACATGTCAGTATACCCTGCTCCAACTCCCCTCCCCAGCTGTTCTTTCCTTTCATGCTATGGATTGTGCTTTGCGTTTGATTTAAGTTTGCCTTGGAAAAATAAAATAAAATAAAGTAGAAGGTCGGAAGAGTTGATCCGTTTCCAGAGCAACCTGCAAAATGGGAGAAATCTGAACCTAAAACTGCCAAAAACTTTGGGGAAAGGTTTTTGCATATGCCTCTCGCTGTAGACTTATCTGCCTATCTTGAAAGTGATCATAATAGCAGCTGAAGAGGAGCTGCTTTGGATGCCAAGGAGGGAACAAAACCCATGATTTACTTTGGAGTGGGTTAGGTTTTGTGGGGGGCGGGGGGGGCGGGGAGAAAGGCTTCAAAATCAGATCAAATATTTGATGTGCCTTACAAAGACTTTGAAAAGAGTCTCAAGACAATCTTTGGCCCTCAGATGCTAGAAAGACAGGGAAGATAAAGACAAGAGGATTCTCATGTTTTTTAGGGTGTTTCCGCACTTGCCACTGAAAAGCGGATCTAAATAGGTCTGCTTTTCAGTGAACCGTCCTCCTGAAGATTTGACGCTATTTGTGACAGATCTGCGTGTCTGCATGTGCCTGGGGAAGATGGATTCCGGAGGACAGATTGGAGTGGGTGCCGTGAGGACGCACCAGCATCCATTCCAAGCATCCTCTGGCTTGTGTGCCTGTGACGCCACCCCTGCAGCTGCAGGACTGGAGCATGGAGCTGCCAGTCACCACGTGTTTCCAGTGGTGACCAGCATGCGAGGGAAGGGCTGTAGAAGCAGGCAGTCCTGCTTCCACCCTTCCAAACATGGCAGCCTCCGGAACCCGTCTCTTCCCCTGGGCATGTGCGGAAGTGTCCTGCTTCTGCACACATCCAGCGGGGAGTGACAGATGTAAGACCTGATTTTTCAGGTCTTACATTTACTCCGGATTTTGGCAGCAAAACCGGTTTAAAAAACCAGTCTTGCACTCTGAAATGCGGATGCGGACTCTCAAATCCGGTCTGCAGTGCGGATGCATCACCAGTTAAGTGTTTTAAATCTTACCTAAGGGGGAGGGTGGGTAATCCAGTTTCTGCAGTCAGTGTGGAAACACCCTTAAATCCAGTTCATAGGTGTGTGCTGTCTTCAAAGTCTGGAATAATTTGTTGCTTGTAGCTGAACTTCCATTGAGGCTGCATTCCCACTTGATTTTTAAAGTCAGTATTGGACTTTTAAAGTCTGGATTCAGGACCGAGTGTGCAATCCGACTGTCACCATTTGCCTGAGGATAACACGGGCTGAATTCGAATACTGCCACTCAAACCACACAAACCCCCAGCCTGGAGAAACAGGATCTTTTAATCTCCATCCTTTGTGCAAACCCTGTAGTCCTCCCCCGCTCAGAATGAGCAAAAGAACAGACACAGGGCAAAGCATTCTCTCTCCCTTTCAAATCGGATGCTCCCTCCCTCCATTCATGTTACCGGGAAGGCAGCAGTTTTGTGCTGAAGCCCCAGAGCGAAAGAACAGACAGTGCAAGAGATCTCTCCCTTTCCAATTGGAGGGGCCGAAAGGGAGCTGCTGCAAGGAAATGGAGGGAGAGGGTGGTGGTGGGGAAGGCAATAACTTGACAATTGAACTTTTTCCTGAGGAAAAGCAGGAGGGGATGCTGCGATCTAGCTACCATTGCGGGCATGGCAAGGGGAGGGGAAGCCTTCCCAGATGTGAAATCCCAACCATCCGTGTCAGGCTTTGGCCACAAGCATGGGGGGGGGCAGACCAAAAGGCTGATCTCCTCCTCGGACAGTTGGATAGCTGAAGTTCCCAAAGCACATCAGGAGGCCCAAACCACCCTAAACTTAGCAGGCACTTAACTAAGTGTCGGCTAAGTTCAAATCACTGCCATTAAAGAGGTTAGATCACTTCACCACAGCAAAGGTGCCCGAACACCTGCACGTCACTGTTGCCGCAGTGACCAGGCGACGCCAGCATTCTATGGGACTTGCATGTAATCGTAATATTGTACACAAAATACATTATTTTAGCTTACCAGAGAGGGCCTTTTCCGTGGTGGCCCCTAGACTCTGGAAAAGCCTCCCTCTTCAGGATCGTCCAGCACCTACACTGTATAGTTTTTGTTGCCTGGTGATTCACCGAGACTTTTGCTGTTTAAATAGCTTCCTCAGGGTGCTGTTCTGTTTCGGAGGGAGATTCTTCAGGGTGGGAAGGGGGTGTTATAGTTTTTAATTATGTTTTAATATTTATTTTATTTATTTACATTTACAGTTGATGTGTGTTGTTCTTATTGTAACCCACCCTGGGACCATTTGGTGAAGGATGGGATATAAATTTTTTAACTAATAATAAACGAACGAACGAACGAATGAATAAGTAAGTAAGTAAATAATATCTATCAAGCCCAGACGGATATAACAATGCATATATCCCTTGCTCCATATTGAAAAAAAGAGATTCAGACTGGACTCTCCAGCTCACTCACTTGAGGTCCACCTGCAGTCCAGCTTCCAGACGTGGGTTTAGTTCCTTCGTGAAAACCAGCCCACAGGGAATCACCGAGACATCGAGAAAAAGTGTGAAAAGTATTTCTCCCCCCTCCAAAGCAAAGATGATTAAATGTAACTATAGAAAAGGGGGGAATGGTATTCTCTTTTTTTGTCTTTGTATAACACACACACACAGACACACACACAAACAGACACAGACTATGTGTGTGTATATCTTCAATAACTGTAGAGGCAATTAGTTCAATGGTCTGTAAAATAACAGTCATCTTGGATGGATTTCTGTGTCTCTCTCCTCATATTACAGTTTTCATCCTCTGTTTTATTTTTGTAGCCGCTCCGATATCTTAACATTAAATTGGTTTCTCCCTGTGCCCCCACTCCACCCTTTTAGTGGGAGTTATTACCAGACGCTGGAGCATGCTACGAAGAGTGGCAAAATCACTTGGCACAATACCCATGTGCTTCTCCCACTCAACACCTTTTCTGGTCCTCTGTTGCTTTCCAAATGTTAATAGATGCCTTTTTGCAATTATGGGGGATTTCAGCGGTGGTGGTCATGAGGAGAAATGTATTGCCTCCAGGGACTGGCATCTTATTTATATTGGAGCTGCTCTGAAATCTCACTTTCTCTGTCTTAAAAATAAAAATCTGAGGGTTTTCTTTTCCTAACCTCTGTCCTTGGTGAATGAAGACTATTTTTCAATGTTTTCCCTCCTCTCTTGAATTTTTACTGCGGCTATTATTTCCCACCTCACAAAGGCTTGGAAGGATCCTAGCTAAGAGGAATTGTGGGTAATTTGAAATCCTAGTTTGGCTGCCAATACAGTTTCAGCTTTCGACATTGTGGAAAGAGGAGGAGAGGAGGAGAAGGAAGAAGAAGACCACAAGAAGCGCACTATGAAGAAACACAGGGTGCTTCTGCACCTGCCGCCGAACAATGGATCTAAAAAGATCTGTTTTTCGGCCATCCGTTCTTCCGAGGATCTGTCGCCCCCCAACCCACCCAGGGTCGCATGTGTGCATTCACGGCCTTACCTGCAGGCTGCCAGGTCGATTCTGCCTGCAGGAGGCCCAGCGTGCTGTGCACGTGTGTGCAGCATGGCCCCTCGTTAGCCAGTCACCCTCCTGGCTTCACCAGGCCATCTGCGCAGGCGCAGGTGGCTGACCAATGGGGGGCCACTCCATGTGCACATGCACAGTGTGCCGGGCCTCCTGCAGGCAGAATCAACCTGGCAGCCTGCAGGTAAGGCCACGAATGTGCACATGCGACCCGGGGTGGGTTGGGGGGTGTAGGGTGCAGGTTCCCCTGGCTCTAGGAGCTGCGATCTCGGCTCCTGGATATAGTGGGAGTTGATGGAAGGGTTTTGGAAGCAGGCAGTTCTGCTTCCGCCCTCCCCAAGATGGTGGCCGCTGGGACATCTGGTCTTCACCTCTCCATGTGCGGAAGCATCCTACTTCTGAAACAGATTAAGGCGATGGGCCAGATGAAGTCCTAATTTTTCAGGTCTTCCCTAAGGCTGGATCTTTTGGCGGCAAGATCCGATTAAGAACGGGTGTTGCCTGCCGATGTGTGGAAGTGGCCGCCTCAATCCAGCCTCCAATGCAGAAGGTAAGTTTACATGAGTGTCTAATGTGTGTTTATATCTGTTTTTAGGCCATGTGTGGAAATACCCATAATCCAGAATAAGGCCCAGTGCAGAAAGAGGCTCTGGCAGCCCTGGCCTGGAATAAAGAATAATCCAGAATAAGCCCCAGCATAGAAAGGACCTAAGACATGTGTTTCCTCCAAGGCCATAAATTTTCATTTAGCTCCCGACATCTCTCATTCCCTGGGCTGTATCTATGACTCAATCTTACAACCTTACACCCTACAGCTTTTTCTGAGATTGTTTAAACTGCTGTTCAAAACATTCCTGAGGCTTTAAGGAAAACCATTTTTACACATTGTTCCAGAGCTGTTTCAACCCTCTGAGTGAGCCATGAAAGATGATAAAATGATATATATATTGCTTTCGTTAAGCATCAGCATTCTTTCTACCCAGTTGCCATAGCCTCAACAGAATTCCTCTCCGCAAAAATTCATGGAGATTGACTTCATGTATAATGGTGCATAATGCTGCAATTGTAGTTAGATGTTGCAGGCAATAATTAACTATAGACTGTCACAATATTCCCCTTGCAATCTTATACTTTTACAATAAACATGTATTCTACTTCAAACGTACATGCCGTGCCATCAGCTGTCTTAAGTTACTGAAGTGTTTTTAGAGTCCTTCAGCCTTCTTCCTCCATGATCTTGCAGGTAACCTTAGGTCTATTCGCATGAGGGCCTCCGGAACATGGGTAGGATGCCCTGCGATGGATCATTTGCTCTGCTGGGCAGGCGGTTCTATTCGGAACCATCCCAGCCCGTCCCAGGGCATCTTACACCCATTCCTGCCCATCCTGGGATGTCCCAGGGCTGTTTGGGAGGGAGAGCATTCACACGCTCCTTCCGCAACAGCTGTGAGCCCGGTCCCCACCTGGTTGAGCCGGCGGTGCATGCAGACATGCAACGTTGTTGGCCAGGCCCACCACTTCGAAACTGGCAATGAAGAGGTAAGTGGCATGTGCGTGGGTGCATCCCCAGGTAGGCCCATGAACAGGGGGGTGCCCGGGGGTGTTCCTGTGGGCACTAGGAGGGCTGATCACATCACCTAGAACCCACAGGAACTGGGGAAGGGATGAGACAGGCATGCCTGCCCCTGGGTTGAACCTGATCCAATGGCGGCAGGCCTGGAAGGAGCAGGTTAGGCCACGTGGGGGATGGGTTCCGCATTTGCATCTAGGGAGGTAGGAACACGTTCCCACGCATTCCTTACCTACCTAGGTGTGAATGGGGAATGCGCCCTTGCGTGGTCTAGCTTTCGCGCACTACAGCTATAGTGCAAAAAGGCCTCTTGTCTTGGTACTTGTGGTTACATTGTGACATTTGTATGGGATAGTTTTTCATTGAAATATTAACACCAGCTTTGTGTTTGACTGCCTAATTGAATCCAACTCCCTTAAGCTGTCATAATTGTACATCCTTTCCCGGTATTTTTTGCACGCTTCAGAAGACAAGTACACTTTCTTGAGGTGAGCACATAAAAGAAATTTTGTAGCACTCACACCTGCATAAGAAATCCCATTTGTCTTCTTGAAAGTTATTTCTGGGTAAAAGTTATTCATTGTCAGTTTTGAGATATTTGGGCCAAGTTTTTTTTTTAAATCAATTAAATAAAGAAGTGGAGGGGGAGCAAAACTTTTTTAAAGTAGTGACAAGTTCTCCTTTGAATGAAAGTAATTTGTTAAAATAGATTTAAAAGCACTCACGTGTAGAATTTTAATAATAAGGCAGTGCTACATATAGGATATGATTTGGTTATTTTCAAAACTTTTTCATGTTATCAAGTTAGGTTTTTTTTTTAAAGTTACAGTTTTATGGCATTTTTGTGAATGTAATTATTTCACCAAACATTTTTTTTTTCTTAACAGTGTGTTTTATATTTCCTTCAATAACATATATTTCTGGTGCTCATAGCTTTCTCTAAGATAAGTTTCTCTCTCTGAACACTTTTAAAAGATAATGGTTGTGTACGTTTTGATGAGTGTGAAGAGGCCACCACAGAGAAAGCCCTTCCGAACCTCTTTTTCACAGCTTTGGAACATAGGCCTATTCATACTTCAGCTGGTAGGGAACAATCAGTGAATGTCTGGAGAAGAGCATCTCCATGTGAAGAGCATCTACAAGCGTGCCCTGCCTCCCCAGAAGTTCACTCATTGTTGATTAGGTGTGGAGTGTTTGTTCCTATTCTGAGGACTTTGGTCCTTTGCCCTTGTCTGTGGCATTGGCTTTGGAGAACGAATGTTGGAATGTATCCTTGCTTGAAGTTTTCTAGAAGAGGCCATTTATATCTCATATGTGTGGCAAGTAGGGTTCATTGCAGGTGAAAATGTAGGGGAAATACTCAACCAAAATGGAGTCCTTCTCACTCCCCTTTAGGCATCACTGGTGAGAATAGGGACTTAATTAGCAACATTTACCAAGGTTGATCAAAAGCTTACTTGAAATGTCCAGCGGTGCAACCATTTGCTCTTCTTCTGGTTTCCTGCAGTCAGTGGGCAATGGAGGCGGCTTCTGAACAGGCGTGTTGGCTATTGGTGGCTGTGATTGATCGTTGACCTCTGACATGACCGGATGACCGATCCCCAGGACTGGTGTCCAGTCACTGGCAGGGGCATTTGATCAGCAACCCAGTAGTGGACGCTGCACGTTCAGTCACGGACGCTGATGTGATCGGCCACAATACGTCCCCCTGCTCCAACACACCCCTCTGCAACGGCATCTGAGCATCTCATGGAACAGCCAATCGCAGCAGCAAGGAGGTGGAAATTCCAGCTTCAGACTCAGAAGCGCAGGGCAGTTTGGTCTAGTGGTTAGGGAGCCGGACTCTTATCTGGGAATACCGAGTTTGATTCCACTCTCCACCTATGAAGCCAGCTGGGTGACCTTGGGCTAGTCACAGCTCTCTTCTGAGCTCTCACAGCCCCACCTGCCTCACAGGGTGTTCTGTTGTGGGGAGAAGAACTGAAGTTTTGTCAGCCGCTTTGAGTCCCCTTAAATGGGTGAGAAAAGCTGGGTAGAAAAGTCAACTCTTCTTCTTCTTCTTCTTCTAGCTGATAATGGATGCTTTAGAGAAGCTTTCTTCATGACAAGTGTGAATGGTCCACCTTTACCATAAATTTACCAGCCCTAATTTACAGCAGCCTAGTCGGCTAAGTGTGAAAACGGCTGGGGAACAGCAAGAAGCAAGTAAATAGGCTTACCTCTCTGGATGCCATGATTCTACCCATGTACATCTGGGAATTTTAAAGTCCAAAATTCCTGGAAGTGTGTGATTTCCCACTGTACACGCACAGCCACCATTTATAACGTATGTATTACATATGTGTCTGTATGAATCTCATACTTATCTGTACGCATTTGCGCTGATAGTACAGGACAAAACCTGGATGCATACGGGATAAAACGGGATGTGTACGAAATGCGTACAGATACGTATAGCACATACAAATGTTGTCGACATTTGTATCTTCAGATTTGAACTGAACATTCGAAAGAATAGATTTGAATGTATTCAATTCGAAATGGATTTTGTTGCATTCAGATTCTAAACATTCAAATCGAATCAAACATTTGGATATTCGAATTGATTCAGATTGGAATGCAAATTAAAAAAAACACACACAACAGTATGGTGGCTGGTTGAGTGAGGCTCCATCTCGATTCTACCCTCATCCAACCCACCCAGCATGCCTGCAGAGAGCAGGAACATTTACTTATTTACTTATTTATTTATTACCTGTCACACTAAGGTCTTAGGGCGGGTTTCAACATTTCATAAAAGCAGCAGAAACATACATATAAACATACATGTAAAACATGTCTAAAGTATGATGGTCCCATTGTGGCATGGGAACTCCCAGAGACAGCTTGATGTCAAAGGCCTGGGTGAAGAGGAAAGTTTTAAATCAAGTGCTGAAAACCATGCAGTGCTGGTGCCTGGCCCAGCTCCAGTGACAAGCTGTTCCAGAGCTGTGGGGCCACCACATAATGGACCCTCTCATGTGCTACCACAACATGCAATCCATGCACTCTCATGGAACATTCCTGGCACCATAAAGGTGGAATGCGCATATGGCTTGGGATTCCACATCAAAACCTTATAGCTACTACCTTGTGGTTCACTCACATTCTCAGCCGTGAGCTTTTCAACCTGGGGAAACTGCAGTCCAGTTTCATCCTTTAATTGTCTGGCTGCAGTAGTTGTTCAGCTGAATAACCACTAGATCTCCAGATTGCATGGGAAATTGTATTCTGTCCCACGGACGTCCATGAAAAAAATGAAATGAATCTGGTGGTTCCCTCCCCCCAGTCATATAGAATCCAGTCTTTTAACAGATGTGTCCATCTTTGTTCGCCATTGGTCTCATCTGCATTGCAATTAATGGCTAAGCAGTCTCAGTAGGCTGTTTACAATGCCCAGTGCCATCTTGTCTCTAGACTGTATTTTGTTTATAATGGGTTATTGATCTGGGAGACCATAACTATTTCCATGGCCATATGCAAAACTAACACCAGAGCATGTCTGCTTCTGTTTACCTTGGAATAACTGTCATTAACAATAATGGCAAGTCCGTGCTTGTATCAAAGAGCTTGATGTTTCCTAGATTGCAAGTTATGTATACTCGTTGAAACAAATTCAATTACAAAGGGGACACAGAGTATTTACGTCCACAGGCCTATATTGATGACTCAGTAAATCAAGGATTGCTTCTTTGTGAGAAATTTCTTTATTTGATATACACTCCAGCTTCACAACTGCCCAATTGCTCTGGTGGTGAAACTGCAAAGACACGTTTTTGAACATCTCTGTGGTTCCCCTTAAGACCCTTAGCTCCATGTATAGCTCCATGTTTATTGTTGTCCTTTTGTAGGACTAACACTACTTATTAGGGATGCATATCAAAGCAAATGTGAAGGAAATTCACATTCGTGCAAATTCAGCCACTCTGAAAGTGGTAGGATTTGAATCTACTACAAATGTTCTTCAGATGCTATTCAAATTCCTGCTGCCAGTCATGCCTCTGAATCTGCTCTGAATCCACTCTGAATCTGCTCTGAACCCACTTTGAACCCACTCTGAATCTACTTTGAATCCACTCTGAATCAGCTGAGGATGGGACTGGGCACTGCTTTGCTGCCTTTCCATATTTGCAAATATAATGAAGGATTGAATGAATGCACATAAGAACCTAAGAACATAAGAGAAGCCCTGCTGGATCAGGTCACAGCCCATCTAGTCCAGCATCCTGTCACCAAATGCTCAGGGGCATCTCAAGCAGAGACAAGGACAAACATTTTCCTGCTCTTGAATCCCAGCAAATGGCCTTAGAAGCATCCTGCTTTCCCTCCAAGTCTGAAAGATGTACCTAAGTGTTCATTCTAGTAGCCATTGATACATCTGTCATCCATAAATTTGTCTTACCCTACCTTAAAGCCATCTAGGCTGGTAGCTGTTACCACCTCTTTCCGCAGAAAATTCCATAAATCAGTGACCAATACTTCTCCTTTTCAGAGCCAATTCTCCTACCCATCAGCTTCATGGTTCTAGTATTGGGTGGCAGAGAAAAGAAATCCACCTTTTCTATACTGTGCATGATTTTATATACTTCAATCAGGTCCCCTCTTAAATGCCATCTCTCCAGACTGAAGAGGCCTTGACGCTGCAGCCTGATTTCGTTAAGGGAGGTGTTCCAGCCCCTTAATCATTCTGGTTGTCCTTTTCTGCAGTTCCACAATATTCTTTTTGAGGTGTGGTGACCAGAATTGTACACAGTATTCCAAATGTGACCTCACCATAGATTTATAAAGAGGTAAAATGACACTTGCTGACTTGTTTCCTATTCCCTTCCTAATTATTCCCAGCACTGAAAATACCGGAACTAAAACTAATGCATTTTCACTAGGTGTCCGAAACCAAAGTCACAGCTGAAGCCTGGTGTGATGGGTTCACTTTAAGCTCCCCACAGGTGTGGATGGTAAAGAGAAGAAATGCTGAGTCACTGGGGGTAAGGAGAAAAATTGGGTATTTAGCTAGAGAAGAGGAATCGGGAAAAAGAAGTGTTTGGGAAGCAGGAGAAGGTGGAACCGGTAACAGAGAGCCCAGGAGGTCCAGAGAGGTGAAAGACGGAGGCCGAAAAGAGGAACCAAAGCAGAGCATTCCGGAGGCAACACTGTCGGCACCTGGTAATGGACAAATGGAGAATTGGTAACAGCCGGTTGACAAAGAGAAGTGACTTTGGGAAGGGAAGAAAGATATCTTCCGGAATTGTATATATGTAAATAGTTGGGGATCCCTAGAGCACTGAATATCGTTACACCTACTTGTCCTAGGCACAAGTAAAGACAAGAAAATCAAGCATCTGTGGTTGTTCTTTTTATTTTCCTGGGAGCCTCTCAATATTGTGTCTTGGGGGAAATTCAAGGACCCACGGTGGCACCTAACATATGGTGCCATCACAGAAGAGTGGTGGCAGCGGTGGGATCCCCATAAGAAACCCAAAGTGGTGAATGTTGGAACTGGCTGAAGAAGCAAAAAAGGCAGAAGTAAGTGGCAAGATTAATTGGAACCGACCAGTTACACGAAGCCTAGTAAGGGGCATAGAAGCAGTTTTGTTAAACCCCGAGATGTCAGCAGAAAAGGAGGAGGTTAGAGAGATGATGCAAGCTTTAAGAGACTTATTGCAACAGAATGAAGAAGAAAAAGTTCAAAGGAAGAGGCAAGAAGCTCGGTGGAGTGAACAAATGGCCAGACATGAGAAAGATATCAGAGAAGCTCTTAAAGCTATAGCTAAAGGAGAATCGGGGTGGTGTGACGTGATGGAGGAGGAAGATAGAGGAGATGGTGTGGTGGAAGAGGAGCCCAGCAGACAAGAAGTAGGTGGGCGTTTACCTATCAAAATACACAGAATGGCGGACAATGAGAACCCGGAGGATTTTTTGAGAATGTTTGAACGGACAATGACTGTGCATCGATTGGAGAGGAATCTGTGGGTCCAATACTTGGCACCGAATCTGGGTGGGAAGGCATTAAAAGCATATGCTGGCTTAGCAGATAAAGAACTAATTAACTATGAGAAAGTAAAACAAGCAATTCTGCAGAGATATGGGGTGACAACTGAAACTTATCGCCAAAGATTTAGAAATGTAATTTATGAAGAGCAGGAGGGTGTGTTTGAACTGTGGGCTAAGTTACATGAATTAGCAGTCAAGTGGCTTCGGCCAGAGGAGAGAGACAGTCATCAATTAGTTACCAATTACTCTTAGAACAACTGCTAAAGGAAACCAGGATGCAGACGGAAAATGGCTTAGTGGTTACCAGGAGCCAGAGAAAAAAGGAGGAAATAGAGACAGGAGATGAACAAAATGTCCCTTATGAGTTTCTTGAGGAGTTACCCAAGGACGATGAGTTGATTTGTCCTGGGAAAACAGTGTCAAAAAAGGGTAAAGGTTTGAAACGGGCTGATAAAGCCAGAGGGAGACCCTTGGAGGATGTCTGGGAAGTGGATATAGGAGAGCTACAAAGAACAGATCCGACGTTGCAGGAGTGTTGGAAGATGGTCGTTCCATCAGACCAGGAAATAAGATCTAACCCAGTATTTATGGTTATAGAGGGGATATTGTATAGGATGCACAGGGATGTGAGGACATCCGAGTTAATTGAACAAGTGGTGGTACCAAAGGAGTTTAGGTCTAAACTGCTTTCCCTCGCACATGAAAACCCTTTAGCGGGACACATGGGCCGAGAACGTACGCTAATGAGGCTTAAGGACAGATTCTTCTGGCCACAGATTACAAAAGAGGTGGCAGATTATTGTTCTTCATGTCAGGCTTGCCAAATGGTGAGACCAAAAGGAAAAAAGGATGTTGCTCCCTTACAGCCTATTCCTTTAGTTCCTGTACCTTTTTCAAAAGTAGGGATGGATATTATTGGCCCTCTAGTAAGAAGTTCAAGAGGATACCAATATGTGCTGGTAGTGTGCGACTATGCCACTAAGTACCCAGAGGCTGTACCTATGAGAACAGTGACGGCCAAAGCTGTGGCAGAGGAGCTTATTAAAATCTTTACTAGAGTGGGTGTCCCTAATCAGATTTTGACTGACCAAGGTTCCAACTTTCAATCTGCTTTGTTGAAACAGCTGTATGCCTTATTGGGGGTTACGGGAGTGAGAACTTCCCCTTATCACCCTCAAACAGATGGTCTCACTGAGAGAATGAACCAAACGCTTAAGAACATGCTTAAAAAATTTGTAGGTCAAGATCCAAAGCATTGGGATGTGTGGCTGCCTTATTTAATGTTTGCGTATAGGGAAACGCCTCAAGCCTCTACAGGGTTCAGTCCATTTGAATTATTGTATGGGAGGAGACCCAGAGGGGTGTTGGATATTATCAAAGAAAAATGGACCAAACAATTGGAAGGGCCTAAAAATATTGTGGAATACGTCATTAAACATCGGGAGAAGTTAGAAGAGGTTGCTACCCTGGCTCAGGAGAATGTGGCCAAAGCTCAGGGAAAGCAAAGACACTATTATGATATTAAAGCTACGCAGAAGTCCTTCGTCCTAGGAGAAAAGGTGTTGCTATTGTTACCTGACTCGAGGAGTAAATTACAGGCCAAATGGCAAGGACCATATGTAATTGTAGAAAAAATTGGGCCTGTAAATTATAAAATTGACTTAGGGAAAGGTGTACAAAAGGTTTATCATGTGAATTTACTTAGAAAGTGGGTGGAAAGGAAAGCATGCCAGGAGATCAATTGTTGTACGAGAGATACGGAGGCTGCGGAGGTGTATGGAAATCTGGATGGAGATGTGACTGAAGGAGTAGATATCTGCAGGATTAATCCACAATTACAAAAGAGTCAAAGGGATGAATTGAAGCGGTTGCTGGACAAATATAAAGACATCTTTACCAAGAAACCAGGTACATGTTCCATAGTGGAGCATAAGATAGATACTGGAGAGGCGAAAGCAATTAGACAAAGGGCGTACCGAGTTCCCCAAAAAGCAAGAGAAATCGTAGAGAGGGAAGTCCAGAATATGTTAAGGTTAGGAGTCATTGAACGGTCGAATAGTGACTGGGCCTCTCCAATAGTATTGGTACCGAAGCCCAATGGGGAAATAAGGTTTTGCGTGGACTTGAGGCAACTGAACAAAGTTACCAAGTTTGACTGTTACCCAATGCCAAGGATGGAAGAGCTGTTAGAACAGTTGGGTTCAGCTAAATTTTTGACCACATTAGACCTTTCGAAAGGGTACTGGCAGATTCCTTTGGAATCCTCTGCAAAAGAAAAGACTGCCTTTATAACACCTCAGGGTCTTTTCCAGTTTACTAAACTACCTTTTGGGTGTGTGGGGGCCCCAGCAACTTTCCAAAGGTTGATGGATAAGATCTTGCCCGGGCGAGGTGAGTTTTGTGAGGCGTATTTGGATGACATTGTAATATATAGTAAATCTTGGGTAGATCATCTTAAACATATTACCCGGGTGGTGGAAAGTTTGAAAGAAGTTGGACTTACTATTAATCCTACTAAGTGTTCTTTCGCTTATCAAGATCTGAAATATCTTGGCCACATAGTGGGCGAGGAAGGTCTTAGACCAGTTCAGGAAAAGGTGCAAGCTATTAAGGGAGTACCTATTCCAAAAACCAAGAAGGAAGTGAGAGCTTTCTTGGGATTGGTTGGGTATTATAGTAAATTTATCCCACATTTTTCAACTCTTGCCAAACCATTAACTGATTTAATAAAAAAGGATAGATCTAATCGGGTGTCATGGGATGCAACCTGTCAAAATGCTTTTGATTTGTTAAAAACAGCTTTATGTAAACAGCCTGTTCTAAAAATACCGAATTATGATTTACCTTTTGTCTTGTATGTTGATGCGAGTGATTCAGGGTTAGGAGGAGTGTTGGTCCAGGAATATGATGGAGAGGAACATCCTGTATTATTTCTATCTAAGAAGTTATTACCACGAGAGCAAAGATACAGTGCTATTGAAAAGGAAATGTATGCGGTGGTATGGGCCGTTAAAGCATTAAAAGTGTATTTGTGGGGTCGGAAGTTTACAGTGATCACTGATCATAAACCATTAATTTGGTTAGAGAAAATGAAGGATACTAACAGTAGGCTAACTCGGTGGTATTTAAGTTTACAGCCTTATGCGATAGAGTTTGCTCATATTGCTGGAAAGAATCAGACAGTTGCAGATTACCTATCCAGGTATGCCCCTGATCCAGAACGACCTACGGTTGAGTAGTTCGTTCTGTTCCCTAAGGGGGGGGGACTGTGATGGGTTCACTTTAAGCTCCCCACAGGTGTGGATGGTAAAGAGAAGAAATGCTGAGTCACTGGGGGTAAGGAGAAAAATTGGGTATTTAGCTAGAGAAGAGGAATCGGGAAAAAGAAGTGTTTGGGAAGCAGGAGAAGGTGGAACCGGTAACAGAGAGCCCAGGAGGTCCAGAGAGGTGAAAGACGGAGGCCGAAAAGAGGAACCAAAGCAGAGCATTCCGGAGGCAACACTGTCGGCACCTGGTAATGGACAAATGGAGAATTGGTAACAGCCGGTTGACAAAGAGAAGTGACTTTGGGAAGGGAAGAAAGATATCTTCCGGAATTGTATATATGTAAATAGTTGGGGATCCCTAGAGCCCTGAATATCGTTACACCTACTTGTCCTAGGCACAAGTAAAGACAAGAAAATCAAGCATCTGTGGTTGTTCTTTTTATTTTCCTGGGAGCCTCTCAATATTGTGTCTTGGGGGAAATTCAAGGACCCACGGTGGCACCTAACATATGGTGCCATCACACCTGGCATATCTCTGCTGGGAGACTATTCCAATTCTTGGGGGCCACCACTAAGAATGCTCTTCTCTTTGGCTTTGCCTCATGAAACTCATGAAGTGATGGGATCACAAGAACAGTCTTGCTAGAAGATCTTAAAGGGCTAAGATAGGGCTTTCCAAGTCTCACCAAAAAGAACCTTGGAAAAAGTTAGTCAATTCTAGGGATGTACACAAATGTTCTAAACATTCAAAATTTGATCAAATTCGATCGAATGTAGATATTCAACTTTGAATAGAATAGGTTCACATTCGAATTTAAAAATTCAAATTGTTTTCGAATGTTCCAAAATATCTGTTTGAATCATTCAAATGTACATATGTATCTGTACGAATCTCATATGTATCTGTATGCATTTGCACTGATGGTACAGAATGAAAATGGGATGTATACGGGAATAAAACGGGATGCGTATGAAATACGTACAGATACATATAATACATACAAATGTTATCAACATTCGTATCTTCAAATATGAATGTTGTTGACATTTGTATCTTCAGATTTGAATCTAACATTCGAATGAACAGATTCTAATGTATTCAATTCAGATCAGATTTTGTTGCATTCGCATCCTAAACATTCAAATCGAATTTAATGTTTTGAAATTCAATTTGATTTGAATGCAAATGCAAAAAAAAAACAAAAAACCACACCATTTGTCTACATCCCTAGTCAATTCCCTCCAAAAAGCATGACTGCACACAAACTCCAAACTTTGCCCTTCATGATGGTTCCACCAGAAAGCGGTTCCTAGGGCACTCTTGGTAAACTCCTAAAGGTAGCATTTGCTTTGCTTCCATGTGGAAATGCTGTGTGGGAGCAGGGCATTGCAGCTGTGACTGTGCAGTTGTGCACCACATCTCTGTAGGCAAAGTGCATAGCAGCAGTTGTTGTGGCCATTGCTATGGCAATGTGGATGGACTGTCTATATGTTGGGAGCCTCCAGGTAGGCTTGGGCTAAGTTTGGGATGGTGCCGGAGAACACTGGCCACTATCCCGAAACCTTTTCATGGAAGTTAGGTGCAAAAAAGCCCTGAGGTGGAGGAAAGGGAAAGAAGGATGTCCATTAGGGATATGCAAGAATATTCAAAGTATTCGTTATTCAATTGAATTCAGCTGAATACGGACATTCGAATTTGAATCAAATGTCCAGATATTAGTTTTTAGTATTTGTATGAATACGATATTTTGACTCATTCGTACATATAATTCAGACATTCGTATGTGTACGGATACATACACATTACATACGTATCTATATGCATCATATTCGTATCCTTACAGATCTGTACGGATACGCACGGGATGAAAACGGGGTGCATACAGGATAAAAATGGGGTGTGTATGGATGCGTACAGATGTGTACAGATACATACAAATGTTGTTAACTTTCTTATCATCAAATAGGTATTGAATGTACGAATAGATACGAATTTATTTGAATCGGTTCAAATTTTAATACACTAGTTTTTTCTCTATTTGAATGAATTCAGACACTTGAATATTCGTTTCAAATCGAATGTCAAAAATTGCATTCGTGCACACCCCTAATGTTCATATTCCAAAAAAGAAAGAAGCTGCTATTCCTTTTTTTTCCCATTTATTTATTTATGTATTTATTTTATTTATTTACATTTCTATCCCGCCCATACCCGAAGGTCTCTGGGCGGGTTACAACAGGTTAAAATAGATTAGAACAAGATACAAATTAAGAACAGATACAGATTAAAATGAAATGCAAATAAAACAAGATGCACACTTAAAAACACCTTGAATTTAAAACTGTGCACTCCGTAGTGCATTAAAATGATGTCATTTGTACAGAAGGCATGTTTCTGGTCACCTCATCTAGTACGTGGAAACATGCCCTTGGTCGAACACAGCTGAGGTGAATTTTGGATGGTCTTTCAACAAATCCTGGGCATAACCTGATGATCTACAGAAGCTCCCTTGAGGCATTTTGCTTGTTTTTCTGACTTTTTCTTGCTTCGAAAATCTCTCCTCAGAAATCCCTTGGATACTATGTTTTAGGGCAAACTCTCAGCATTAACTTTTACCACAGTGGCAACTCTAGCTGATACTAAAGTTAAATTTGGGGAAGGACCTTGAATTTATTTTGGTAGAAAAGAACCATTGTATTGGTGAAAGTATGCTGTTAGTCTGAGGACGTGTCCCCATGCAAGCCGGTTGATGCACTTTGGACACGTGTGATAAAAATCCGTGTTATAACACTCAATAGGGGGTGCTTCCGCACAGGCCCTTTAACACACATTAAGCACAGATTGGGAAACGCGTGTCCGCATTTATGTGCCTATTTAGCACACTTCTGGCCACGCGTGTCCGCATTTTGCCTCCCTTACTAATGGGGATTTCGGGAGCAAAACCGGTTTGGTTTTGCCGCGTCCGCATTAGAGGGGCTAAAGTTGCACATTTCCGGTGGGTCAGAACGACGCCGATGCTGATGAGTTAAGGAGGGGTTTCGCCGCACTCCCACCAGGGTGGGCTAGGGTGGGCTTTAGGCAAGCTCGTCCTGGCCCCAGAAACGGCGATCCGCTGCTTCTGGGGCGAGGGTGAGCCACGACAGTGAGGTCCCCCGGCTCACCATGCTTGGCTCTGGTGAGCCAATCATGGTGGGCGGGTGGGAGGGCCCTCCATCCTGGATCGGAGCCGGGTGCTATGTGTCCGGATCTACCCCATTAAACCGGACCTACCAGTGATCCGGAGTTATTAAAACCGGTTCCCCCGGAATCCGGTTTTAATAAATCTGGGTGCCAGAGATCCGGTTTTATTAGCCCCTGTGCGGAAGCACCCAAAGTGTCCTTATGTGGTTTGGGGCAATGTGGATTTGAATAACATAAATTTAAAAAACCAGACGAGAGCCCCATCTGTTTCAAACGGCTCTCGCATCTATTTTTAACAATCTTCCCCACTCTATACTGCCCCTCTGTCCACCTGGGTATAGTGCAACTGACAGGTGGGTATAGGGCACCCAGATGGGCAGCTGCCAAGTGCATAGAGGTGCTGTCATGTGCACAAGCACAGCTCCGCTAAAATACTAAACATTTTTGCAGGTCTGTGCTCGTTGCCATCGCAGTGTTAGCAGCGGGGACAATGAAGCCCCGCTCACTAATAACCCAGAAGTGTCTGCATGACCCCTGGGCAATATGTGTTAACCCCCTATTTCACATGGAAAACACTTCTGAAGTGTTTTTTTGTAACACATATTGACTCCCGTGTGCCACGTATTAGTGCTTTGTTTGGGGACACTCCCAAGGCGATCTCGTGATCGCCTCACAGATTTTTCAGCACGGGGATGCCCCCAGAGAGGTTTCTAACAATTTAAAGAACATCACTGGCAGAAATATATATTAAAGCAGACTCCATAAAGATCTAATGCTCTTTTCGTCAACACATTCTACTTAGCTACCAAGTTTCAGCTCTTGAGGGGATAATGAATGCCATGATGAAAGTTATTTGTATGTTTGGACTGCTGTGAAAAATAAGGTGAGACCAGTTCCTGTCTAGAGGTACCCAAGCAAAAAAATCACTAAAGAGTGTCTACATGTAATTTTATACAAATTAAATTTTGTTCCTTGATCGTCTTTGGCACATGTAGCTACCCATTGTGGTTGTTACTGTATCTTTCCTTGTAGGTTTTTAGGTTTTTCTGGGTCATTAGAAGGTCAGTCTTCCACAAAACTTGAGTGATAGGTACAAATGTGGTTGGATGTTTGGAGTTGTCCTTTCACCACACAGGAAACCAAAGCATTTGCATGGGCTGTTCAAGTAATTGCCTCGATGAAAGTTCCAACATGGATCCCAGGCAACAGATCAATTATAAACGACAACTCCTTTGTCTGTCTCTGGTGTTGTGTTGCCTCTAGGTGGGTAACAGGAGAACAGTGCTTTTAGAAACGTGCCAAGACCCCAGGTGATAGTATCCAGAATACATGCCAGTGTTGATTGCCTAGTTGTAAGTGTCTGGTAAGATGAGTGAGCAGAGACCAACCCTGCAGCCCAGCAAGCATCTCACCCTAGATCGTTATAATTGCAGAGTGGTAGGAAAGACACCAATAGCACTTCCTACCATGCTGTTCCTTGCATGGATTCATCTTGGTCCACATTTTTAATTGTGGGTTCAATGGGCCTGTTTTCGAACAAATGAAATGGCACACTAACAGATCCATTTCCAGTATTCAAAGAAACAGTCTTGTTTGGAAACACTGCAACCAGGGAGTTTATTTTGGAGTTACCACAAGTCAGTGCCGGAGCATCTGCTTTGCATTCAAAAGGTCACAAGTTCAATCCACAGAATCTCTCTGAAAAAGCACAAGGCCAAACCAGCTTCTGCACTTTTGCCAAGGAAATTGAACTGGTACATCTGTGTAATCAGATCGGTAATTTCTTGATGTAGGAGCGGAGGTGAGGTTTAAGGACTGAAGAGCACTTTCCTAGGAAGTCCTTTCCATGATCCTGTTACACATAATATTTAAGGATTCCCTGTGTGAATGGTTGTTAGTTGTTCCCTAAGCCACAGATTTTTCATATGTTTTTAATTGCTTGTCTATCTTAAGAGGTTTTTACCGCTGTTTAAATGTTTTTGTGCAAACCACTTCAAGATTTTTGGGGAAGGAAAATAGAAATGTTATAAACAAACAAACAAAGCACTCTTTGCTGCTAAACCCCTAGAAACACACTTGCTTTCATTCTGAAAAGTAACGAGCCCACAGAAAGAGGACCAAGGCCTTCACTTGACTCATTCACACTGAGGGTACAATCAGACATGCTTGATGAGAAGCCCTCTGGGTGAATTTTGGGCTGTAAAGATCGACATAAAAGCTTTAAAATCACCTTACACCATCCTAAAGTGTGGGAATGGAACCCCCTTCATCTTACTCTGTCTAGTAACACTGAGAGCAAGTTTCCGCACAGGCCCTTAAACCACTTCTAAACACACATTAGACACCCATACAGACAACATATAACCTTCCACACTGGAGGCTGGATCCGGGTCCCTTTTCAGTGGCGCTTCTGCACATCGGCAGGCAAGACCCGTTCTTTTTCGGGTAATGTCGCCGAAAGATCTGGCTTCTGGGAAGACCTGAAAAATTAGGTCTTTGTCCAGCCCTTCACCTCAATCCGTTTCGGAAGCAGAACGCTTTGAAAGGCCGGGTGTCCCGGCAGCTGCCATCTTGGGGAGGGCGGAAGCAGGCTGGTTTGCCTCCTCCTGCCCTCCCTGGCATGCCACGTGCCACCAGAAACATGTGGTGACTGGCAGCGGCATGCTCCAGTCCTGCGGCTTTGGGGGCAGCGGCGGCAGCACCCGGGCGATCCGGCTTCCCGATCGGCCTTGCAGACACACAGGGCCAAAAACCGTTTTTCGGTGGCAAGTGCAGAAGCACCCTTTCAGTCATATTGAACAGAGTTATATAAACACAGAAGAGAGAAATGTAACCAATCACAGCATGAGAAAAATGCTGGTGGTGAGCGACTAAGGATGGGCAAGAATATTTGCAAATGCTGCATCTGAGCATTTGCTGTTTGTGCCACACCCAGGAGGTTTAAGAACTTTGGCTGGGGGAGAAGAAGAATGGCTAGCTTGCTGCACCTGAGCATTTGACTTTCTTGCTGCACTGAGGTGCTTGCTACCTTTTCCCCACATTATTGGGGGATTTTGTAAAGTACTATTGTATAATGTATGGAATGTTACTATGTATTTTTATAGGTAATTTCATAATGAGTAATTTTGTATTGTATCTTTTCTTTGTTGTATTTGCCTTGAGCATTTTTTGACGTGAGCAGCCTGCCCAATCAGAAGCTGTGCTGTGCGCACATGGTGTGCGCTCCCAGTGGCCCCAGCTCATTCCGAGCCGGGACAGCGAGGAGGTAGGTGTTGCGCATGCAAGGCAGCAAGACCCTGCAGAGGCTCATGATCTGCCACAGTTGGCTGGCGAGGTGGGACACCATTAAACTGGACTCATGGGGTCCGGTCTACCAAGGAGTCCCACAGCCCCTGGCCCATAGGCAGCCTGCCTCAGCGTGGGTGGGTGCCCAGGTGGGTTCCTGCCAGCTGTACAGGACCCGATTGGGTCCTGTACAGCTGGCAGGAACCAGGGAAGCTGCCTGACAAGGCTGCCTGCCCCAGGTGCTCTGACCCAATGGTGGGCAGGCCAGGGGGAGGTGTCCCCAGCCCTGGCCAGCCTTTCCTGGCTAAGTCATGTTGGGATGGTTTGAGCATTCATGCATAGGCAGGCAGGAATGCATGTGAACACTTTCTTTCCTATGTGTGAATGGGGAAACCGTCCCAAATTGACTTAGCCAAAGTGCATTATAGCCATTCCGGCTGTAATGCGAGAAGGCCTCAGGAGGACCCCATCTTGAAGATCTGGATCTTGAAGATCCGGATCTTTGACTGTGCGTGGAAAAAGGGAGGAAGTCTCTTGAATGGGGTTACTACTTCAGTATAAAATTGTAAGGAGATAGTCAATAAAAATGTCCTGGTACATTGTGGTCTATATTGTATTTCCCTTGGCTGTTCACAGGTTGCTCAGATGTGTTTTGTAACAATGAGAATAAGGAACATTGGGGAAAAAATAACTATTTCAGCCAAAGGTAAATTCAATGCATCCATGACGGCAAATCTTCCTGGGTAAGCAATAACAATTCTGTGCATGCAAAGTAAATGGTATCCCTGGAATTAAAGGGTCAGAGCCAGCTAGAGATTTAAAAATCAATATTTAATAACAATATTTGCTCACAAAGCTCAGTGGGGAAGCCATGGGAAAAGGAAGTGTATGATTTTCTTTTTCTAGCCAAGTATATTTACATTTTACCTTTCTGCAGATGAGCCATATGGAGTCAAGAAAGCTGCCGAGCTACGTTTAAGCCTGGATGAGAATGGTATTAGAATTAGACAAGTGGGGATGCATGAGGAAAATTAATCTTTGCAGAGTGACCTGATCTGTCCCTCCTAGGGTAGTACATTTTTTTCTGAATGGTCCAATGCATGAGTTGATTGAGGAGTATTTTGAAGGGGGAAATACGTTGAGAATTTTGTGCTTTGAAAGGAAGGATATGTAACTAACCTGCCTGTCAATTACAATCCATAGAAGGGGCCTTTTTTTAGGATGCCTCCAAATCAGGATGGAAGAAGTGAAGGAATTTCGCTTCTTCCATCGCCCACAGTATTTCAACCCCCCCCCAAGTGCATTAAAAAAATGCTGATATATCAGCATTTTTTAGATGTGAACTTACCGTTGAATGAACCACCACCATTGTTGGTGATAGAGCTTCCTGTCTGGCAGACAGGAAGCCACTCCACAGAGATGCTGAAGCCTCTAATCCACCAGTCTGGTGAACCAGAAGCTAATACGTCATCTAGGATCGCACAGATCCAAACTAACATGTGGCTTGATGAGTCCCAGAAGATGAGTTTGCAAGTCTGTATTCAAGAATTAAAGTAAAAGCAGAAAGAGCCCTAATGTCTAGGCCTGTTCTGTCTGGAAAGATGACATTTAAGAGGGGACCTAACTGAAGTATATCAAATTATGCATGGTATAGAAAAGGTGAACAGAGAAAATGTATCTTCTCTATCACACAACACTAGAACCACAACACTCTATGAAGCTGATGGGTAGGACAGTCAGATCAGACAAGGGGAAGTATTTCTTCACCCAGAGGGTCATCAGTTTATGGAATTTGCTGCTGGAAGAGGTGGTAACAGCTACAAGTCTAGATGGCTTTAAGGTAGGGTTAGACAAAGTTATGGATGACAGATGTGTCAATGGCTACTAGAATGGATGCCTAAGTACATCTTTCAGGCTGGGTTGGGGGGGGAGCAGGACGTTTCTAAAGCCATTTGTTGGGATTTGAGACAGAGCAGGAGAAGGTTTGCCCTTCTCTCTGCTTGAGATGCCCATGGGCAATTTGTGGGCCTTTGTGTGCGACAGGATGCTGGACTGGATCCAGCAGGGCTTATCTTATATTCTGAAGTCTTAAATCCACTAGCAGAACAAGAATCTCACAAGTGCTTCTCACACAGGTTTAGTGAAGTTTACTAGCATGCAACTGGATGTGAATACGATATATTACTTGTGCAAACATAGACTACCATGACCTGTTTGCTTCTGAGCTGAGAAGCATGGTGGGTTAAGTCTAGCTGGCCTCAAAGACCCATATAAGGCTTATTCATGCAGTTTTCAAAATAAAACCAGATATTTGCTTGACTGAAGCGTGTGACTCCTTCATTATTAGTGACATAAGGCTTATAGCTGGAATGCTTTCTGATGTAATTTTATGTGTGTGTATTTACCTTCTAGGGAAGAAGATGCGTATATGTTCACTGAGACGCTTCCAAGAGCAATAAAACATTTGGAGCCAGATTTAACTGAGGTTTACATTACAGTGTCTCATTGTGCTCGCTATAGTCCATGTTTTTGTTTTCTGTCTTCTATTGATAGATTTAGAAGACTCTGGCATTGATAACTGGCAGATTCTTTCATATTTTCCACAGTGAAAATAACCTTTCCCCTCACAAACAAAGGATGAGTACGTCAGGAATCCGCATTCCTCAGAACATCTATACGCAATATTTAAAGTAAAGATTTTAAACAAAAACAAGAACAACAAATAGAACAAAAATACATTTTCCCTTTCTTCTATTTGGTGTACAAATTTGGGGAGAAGCGGGAAAGGTTATTCAGAAAGACCCAAGGAAACAAACTGCACGTGAGATTAAAGATTCATTCGTTGTTGCTGTTTTTAAATTAAATTGTACCAGTTGATTATGGCTAGGTTCAGAACAATGAAAAAGTTTTCCTTTAATCCTCTTGTAACTTTGAACAATTATGGAAAGTTTCTATACACCCCCTGGGGACCATGCTAGCTGGCTCCAACGATCTCATTCTCAGCATGCTAGATGGTCCTCAGGGGGCCACACCTCTTGGGGACCACTCTGTCTGCACGGTGCTGGCAGATGTCTCAGTCTGTGTCCCCACAGCAAGGATACTGCGAGGTGAGGGTCCCCGTGCAAAGCCCTAATTCAGGCAACATGAGAGACAAAATCCTCAAAACAAAAACAAAAAACCCTTCTTTATAACTGTTCTCACCCTGAATTATGGGGCAAGAAGGTGTTATCCTCGGGGCATGGAAACACTCCCAGGTTATGAACGCAGCATTAACAGGTGGGGTTTTACTGTCCCAGCCACTAATGCTGAGATCGCAACTGTCCCCCCTTACCTGATCATTTAATTGCCCAGGTAAGGGCTTGATTTACCCCAAACAATTGCCTGACAGCTGCCCTTCAGTCAGCTGAGCAGCTGTCATGCGCACAAGCAGAGCTCTGCTAAAATGATTGAAACAGACGTGGCTCTGCCAGTGCTCTTGACAGCCCCTATATCCACCTGACAGCTGCTCAGCTGAGTGCAGGGCACCTGTCAGGTGATCGTTTGGGGGTAAATCAAGTCCCTACCTGGGCAATTAAGCGTTCAGGCAAGAGGGTGGGCGAAGAAAACCGCAGCATCCCAATGCAGGGATTTACCATGGTTTTCATGGGGACGGACAGGTTTGCCTTGAACCCGCCCTGTCCTCCATTGCTATGGGGACTCCTTAATGCAAATTAAGACTTGCATTAAGGCTGCCCCTAATCCACCGTGAGGCAGTGGTAGCCCCATGGGGACAAGCCCTCAGTCACTGACACAAAAATGGTACTGGATAGGGATGTTCACAAACATAAGAAAATGCATATTCATTCAAATAGATCCCTTTTGAATGTGGTAGGATACTATCAGATACGAATGTTCAATCCCATAGGAATCCCATATGAAGCTTCCTACGAATGTATCAAAACATTCAATTCAAATTTGAATGCCCAAATTCAGCCAACTTTGTATGAATTTTGAATATTCATGAACATCCCAAGTGCTGAAGAGTACGCCAATGAAAGACCGTTCTAAAGCAGCCTCTGGAGAGCATTTCATGTGGTGGAACAAGTAGCGTGTGGAGACCAGTGGCATTGTGCTGGGTTCCTGGCAACAGCCCTGGAAATTGGCTGCATGGGTATGTTGAAACAAGACCTCTTTCTGCAACTTTGGAGGTGAACAGACTTTCATTCATGGCCTCTGGATTAGGCCAGGACAAGGTTACACTGGAGCAGATGGTTCCTACCTAGCACACTTTACCATAAATCATTCTGGGCCAAGCCAACATCTTCATCTCACATTAAGGGGCCTTTCTGCACTTCCTGTCCTGTCAGGGGGGACAGGAATATTGCACTCCCACTAGTGCACACAACAATAACAACCCCCTATGCATCTGGAAACTTACCATAAGTGGAGATGAATGTCCAGGCCCTATCCTCTTGGGTCCAGATGCCAGCATGACCGTGCATACACTAGCACCATCACCAGGATAATGGTGACATGCCACACACATGCACACGTGTTTTCTGTCACCTGACATGCTAGTGGCACCTTGAATGACCTCCAGCACCCAGAAGAGGTATGAATGCTGTCTCTGGTGGCTAGGAAGGGTAAGCTTTCAGATGCATGTGGTCCACTCGGGTAGTTTTTGGAACAGCAGGAAATGTTCCTGGTGTGGAAATACCTCCTGCAAGTGCAGATGGTGCTTCCCAGAAGCTACCCCAATGTGCAATAGCAAGTCAAGTTCTAAAGGGCCTTTCACGTGCAGTGTGGAAGCAGCTATAGGGTTATAAAAGAAATTAGAAATGGACGGTAAATCTCTCATCGGCCATCATAGAATCATAGAGTTGGAAGGGACCTCTAGGGCCATCGAGTCCAACCCCTGCTCAATGCAGGATTGCTTAAAGTGAAGGTGTGATCATGGCCATGGTATAATATTCCCTTGGTTGAACAGGATTCCTATTGTAAAAATTAAACAGGGGGAGATCATGTCAAAACATAAACTGAGTAGTTGCATGTTGTCTTGTTCATTGGGAAATGCTTCATCACCTGAACAGGGAACTTCAGTGGAAAGTGCCATTTAAGCCCCATTTATTATACTGAGTTAATTTCATAAGGCTTTTAGACTTCAACTTTCAAGAGCTGTCGTATCCCAGAATAGGGCCCTGGCATCCTCATGCTGATGCAGATTACAGCTGCCCCTCTCCAGGCCTTGGCATAGTCTGCACTACCATGTGGATGGCAGGTCCCGATTCTGGGATATAATCCTGAATAAATGACAGTGGAGAAAGGACCCTAGTATACTTGCTGGTCTGATAGACTAGCCAGTGCAGAATAATTTTTACCATGTATCTTTACTAATTGGTTGAATATTATTACTATGCTCTAGAAGAATATTACAGAACTCTCAATTAGGGACGTGCATGTACTGCATATTTGTAACGTTCAAAATCTGTACGAATCCATCTGAATTTGGACATTCAAATTTGAATTGAATGCTTTGGAAAATTCGTACGAAGCTTTGTTACATTCGTGAACCTAGGGAAATGGGAAATGCACAAGTCACATCTCCAATGGATTCAGGGTGGATTTGAAGTGGATTGAGAGCGGATTCAGGGTGGATCTGATGTGTTCAGAGTGGATACGGTGATGGCCAACCTATGACACGTGTGTCACACGTGACACACCAAGCCCTTTTGGGTGACACACCTGGTCACCCTGGCACCTGGACGTGCAGTGCTTGCTTGTTCTTGAAGTGTATGAAATACCAACTTTCAATGGAAGGTTTAGCAACAAATGTCACTAATGTAAAGAATTGTTTTTGCTTTTAATAAAATACATATATCAAAAATATAACTTTTTTACTAGAGCTACAAGTATCACAAAATTATGGATATTTCTAGATGTGACACAGCACCCGAGTTAAGCTAGGGTGTTTTTTTTTTGCAAATTTTGACACACCGAGCTCAAAAGGTTCGCCATCACTGTTGTAGGGGATATGTAGGGATACATAGGCGATTCGTATTGAACATTCATATCAAATTCATACTGAATATTAATTTCAAATTCAAATCCTAGTGCATTTGAAGGGGATTGATTCAAAAGAATACAAATTTTCTTGCATTTGATTCAATATGAATTAACCCTCCCCCCAAAAAAAGATTTGTCCACATCCCTACATTTGTCTTAACATAGCTGATTTCAAAAGTGGCATAGGTTTTTGTTGCTGTTTTAGCTCCATTTAAATATGACTGGAGAGCACGAACCATTAACCAGTTTTAAAATCTCATTATTTCCTAACAAGGCATGCCAGAAATCATGTGGTTTTGCTTGTTTACTATTAGCATAACAATCCTTCAGAGCAAGTACTCCAACTTGAGTGGGCCATTGATGCATTTATTGTCTGTTCCAAATGTGTGTACCATGTGAGCAGTTATCACTATGTCCTCCATACTCGGACGGTAGTTTCCAAATGTGGATTTTGCAGAAGTCAAATATGTTTAAAGCTGTCGCTGTATAGGGGGTTACCACTAGGGATGTGCACAAATTATTTGCCAGGTTTGCACTCGTATGAATATTGGCTACATTTGAAGATTGACATTTGAATGAGAAGAGAATGCTTTTGTGCATTTGTTTGAAGTTTCGTTAGGTTTGTGAAGCAGTAAACCAGGTGCTCTGTCGCTTCAAACAGGCTATGAAGGAGCCATCTTGCCTGTGGGGAGAGGAAGAGAGAAGGAAAATGGGTGAGCACCTTCCATCAAGCTCCCAGCACTGACCCCTCCCTCTCAACTGTCATCAAACAGGCTATGAAGGAGCCATCCTGTCTGTGGGGAATAGAGGAGAATAAGAAAATAAAAGTATTTTACCATTGCAAGGACCTGTTGCTGCCAGAGTGTCCCTGTTCCCTCCCACACCGTTTTCCTTTTGTATCTTGTCTCTTTAGATTGTAAGCCTGAGGATAGGGACCTGTCTAAGATTAATATAATATTGTAACCTGCCCTGAGACCTTCAGGTATAGGGCGGGATAGAAATACAAATAAATAAATCTGCAGAGGATTCAGAGTGGATTCAAAGTGGATTTGAGATGGATTCAGAGAGGATTTGGAGGATTTGCAGCTGGTGGAAGTTATTTGAAGCAGATTCGAAGAGCATTCCAAGTGGATTCAAAGAGCATCCCAAGTGGATTCGAAGAGCATTCACAGCAGATTCAAATCCTGCCATATTTGAAATGGCTCCATTTGCACAAATGTGAATGTCTGTCCAGAGTGGGTGACAAAGCAGGGCACTTCACCTGGCTGATGCAGAAGAAGGAAAAAGTGCATTCACTGATCAACCTGGATATTACTGTCCTATTAAAGAAAAACATTACCAATTAATATATATTTTTTTAAAAAAATCCATCCTTTTGGTACCTTATATAACTCATGGTGCATTCCATTTTCCTTACATACAAATTCAGCGGCCATCATAAGGCAACCTAGCTGCTGACTTTAATAATATATTCTCTCCATGTTGCCCTTTTGATGCAACTGGGAACATGCATTCCCTTCTGGGACTTTTAGGGGTGCTTCATGTGGTGAGAACTGCACATCTAGCACTAGGTCCAGACCCACATCAGATTCCCTTTCTTTGCTTGTGTTTCCTTAACATTAATAAAAGATCAGTTCCCTTATGAGCTTTTAAGGAAAGCTGCCTTGATTCTAGCTAAGTGGAAATGCCAAAGTAAACATTGTTAGCATGTTACATTTGACGAATGCTAACAGCGAAGATCTAGATAGGAAGCTTCTTCGATTTCACATTCCTGGTGAGTCAAATGAGTCTTCTTGATGGGGACTAAACAGTTGGGATCAATTTGGCTAAATTCCCAAACCACTGAAGAATCACAAGGAGCAGCCTAAAGGAATTGTTTACTTTCAATTACAGTAGATGAAGGCTTGGAGCATTATGAAGCATGTGGCTTGCCCCAGTGTGGAGCAAGAACGTGTGAGGCATGAGGAGCAATGCATTTATGATAGCTGCCAAAAGTCAGAGGGCCCCCTCTGGATCTGGAGCAGATCCAGATACTCCCAGGACAGTGCATCCACACGCCTTGCCTTCAGCTGGCCTGATTCATCAGGAGTTTCATCAGGAAGAGCTTCATCACAGAAACTTCCTCATCAGGAGGAACTGATGAGATCCCAGATGCAGTGTTTACACTCTCTTCTGAGTGTGAACATTGCAAGTGGGTGGGGTGGCACACCTGCAGCTGTGTGGTCCTGTATTGCAGGCTGATCATCTTTGCAATATACTGGTGCCAGTTGGATGTTGCTGTGGCAATCGGGCCAGGCTGGGCCAGGCTATCCACACTTCAAGTGCTGGGTGGTCCTGTTAGGAACTACACTAGCATTCCAAGTGCTGATGACTCCTTCCATGCATGATCTTTGCTTCACCACTGAACACACAGGCCCAGAGGCTATGCATCTATCTTAGGGATGTGCTTGAATATTCATAATATCTGTTATTTGTACAAATTTGTATGAATTTGAACATTTGTACATGAATCAGATATTTGTACATTGACATTCATATGAATACAAATGTTTCTGACATTCGTATGAATAGTTCAGACATTTGTACAAATAGTTCAGACATTTGTTAAATTGGGGATGTAGAAAAGTGGCTGTGCCAGTTATCTCCAATGGATCTAAAATGCATTTGATATGGATTGAAAGTGAATTTATTTTGGATTTGATTCTTTCAGAGCAGATTTGTTACAAGATATCTATCAGATATGTATCTCAGATACGTATCGGATACATATGTGTTCGTATCCGGATATTAGTGCAAATTTGCACAAATGCATTCATATCAAATAGAATTTTACCACATCCAAAAGTATCTATTTATATGAATATGAATATTCAAATTTTTGACAAATTGAATGCCAAATAAGGCATTTGTGCATATCTGTAGTCTACCTGTTGTCAGAGGTGATGCATGGAAAAAAACGATTTCACATGAAGTGAAGTCTTCATGTGGGGACCACAGTAATTGCAATCAGTTTTTACAGTGAAGTACACGCCAACAAGTTAACATTAGCAGTATAAAATATTAACAGTTCAAACCTTTAACGTACCAATCTGCAAAACGCTCCAATAGCGTTCAGACAGGTCTCTCTTTTTTTTCTAGGAGTCACACATCTTATTTAAACATCATTGTTGACTGCTGTAGGAAGTATCATTCCATCATCTGTCATTGGCAAGTCACCAATAAGAGGTTGCCATATTTCTATAAAGGCATCTGGTTTCTCAGAGCTACTGTTCATAATATTTGTTTTGATGAGTTATTAGTCCAAATACTGCTCATTCTGCTAGTTTGTTGAACCATAACTGTAGATTAGGATCTTCCTATGTCTGGATATAACTTGCCTGACTAGTCAACATAAATTTCAATAAAAATCTTATATTTAGTATTTTTGTTATCATCTCTATAAATGTGAAGTAAACATAATGTATTTTTGTAATATATATTTTTGTGCCCTTTTATTTAAATTTAAATAAAATGAAGAGCAAAATCCAGGCATATGCATGCATTTGCAAAATGTTGTGCTTCCAATCCTCACATACTTTTATGAACGCTGAAACAGAGCAGCCGGCTGATGAAATGGATCAATTTTCACCTCCGTTTCCACTTCCCATGAATTTATACTGAGACTCCACTTGAGTGAAAATACCACATTTTAGTTTTCAAACCATGCACAGTGAGGTTTCCTGGTTAATCCCATTTTCCTCATTGATTTATCACAGTGGTGATTTTGGCACCTACACTTTGATCTTTCTCGAATAACCACTGGCAGAAATTCTGCTTGTATTTGTATTCAAATTTTATAGTTTTAGTTGTCTCAGAAAAGGAGAGAACCTATTGCCGGTTCTTGACCAATGTCTGTGCTTATCGCAGACAAGGTTATGTGTCTTGTTTTGCCAATTTGGTCTAGTGGTTAAGGTGTTCTGCGCAGGTGGGCTGCCCTGGCTAGATGGGTGCACCTGCGCAGAACGCCTCCTGACGGCCGGAGCTGCCAGGAGCAGCCACAGCCAATCAGGAGGCATGCAGGACGCAGACGCGCTGCATCCTGGGTCCCTGCAGCCAGAATCGGGGCAATGCCAAGCAGGTAAGGAGGGGATTTCGCGTGCTCCCCATCCGGGTGGGCTTCAGAGAAGTTCCCCCTGGCCCCAGCAGCGGCGATCTGCTGCTTCTGGGGTGAGGGCGAGCCTCGGCAGAGAGGTCCCCCGGCTCACCATGCTTGACTCCAAGGACCCAATCATGGCGGGCCGGGGGAGGGCCCTGGGTAGTCACACTTAAACTGTGTGAACGCATCCTAAATGGATGTGTGTCGTTTTGACACCCATTAAGCACACTTTAGGTCCGGATAGGTGCGGACGTACCTAACCGGAAGTGTGCTTAATAGCTCCGAGTGTGCAGACGCTCACACTCGAAAGTGTGCTTAATGGGTGTTGCTGTGCGGACACTCCTCACCGGAAGTGTCCTCCACAGCCACGCATGTGCGGACACCCATTAAGCAATGTGTGCTTTATGGGTGTTAAAGGGCCTGTGCGGAAGCACCCAAAATGACTCTGGAATTATGCTGTCCTTGTAAGAATGTCACCAAGATCCAGAATGGGGCCCATGCCTTCACTGCCATCAACACCTGTATGCACAGCAGTGGCAGAAATTGGATCCAGCTTGATATGCTATGAGACCTCTTTGAAGTGATCTCCTGCTGGAGTAATTCTGGGCTTGCAATTGAGGCCTGGAACTGGGCAAGATGAAGGGACCATGCAGCAACTATGTCCCATGAGAGACCATGGACTTCTGTGGCACGTGGACCCTGGCAAAGTGCAACAAGAGTATGTGCAAGTTGCCTCCAGCTGCATTTGCACACAGTTAAAAAAAAAAGCACCTTTGATGTTCCTTAGAGATGTTTCACAGGTGGTATCATTCAATTACCATTTGCCTCCTGATATTCCAGGCTAGAAAAGGTGAATTAGAGGTGGAAGAAGAACATGAAGGCCACATGCTACTGTGTCTAAAGTGTTTTTAGCTATTTTTCGTACTATGTGTGAATGTAGCCTCAGTTGATATTTGACAATGTGTAACAATATTTGATAATGTGCAACAATATTTGACAAGGTTGACAATGTTGGTGAGAGACAGTGCCAAACTCTTGGAAACTAATATATGCGTAATAATTACCAAAGATCTCAGCACCAGTCATCATCTATAGATACACATGCATACATCTGATGCACGCATGGGTATCTGATGCTGTTTTTCATGTCTTCACAATCAATGGCCTGCAGTAGACCAAACTGTTGTTCAGGAAGATCAAAAGGGAGGCTCCAAACAGCACTTCTGCTCTGTCCTGCTGACTGTGTTTCATAAGCACAAAAGCAGAGCCCTGCTGGATTGGGCTACAGCCCGTCTAGTCCAGCATCTTGTCTCACAAAGTGGCCCACCAATTGCTTCTGGACATTCGCAAGCACAAGACAAAGGCAAAACCTTCACCTGCCCTCAGTTCCCTGCAAATGGCTTTTAGAAGCATCTTGACTGTTTCTCCAGCCTGGAGGAAGTACCGAGACATCAGTTCTAGCAGCAACTGATACACCTGTCCTCCATGAATTTGTCTAACCCTTCCTTAAAACTATCTAGGATGGTTGCAATCACCACTTCTTCTGGTAGCAAAATCCAAAGATGGATGACTCCCAGGTTACAAAAAAAAAAAAAAAAAAAAAAATCTCTCCTCCTCAATCCAAAGTCCATCAGCTTCATAGGATGCCCTCTGGTTCTAGTGTTGTATATGAGAGAAAATGGTTTTTCTCTAGCCACCTTTTCCACACTGTGTGTGATTTTATATACTTCCATTAGCTTACCTCCTAAATGTCATCTTTCAAGATCTAGTCGTTGCAGCCTGATTTTTTAAGGGAGGTGTTCCAGCCCCTTGGTCATTCTGGTTGCCCTTTTCTGCACTTTGAATGGTCTTGAAACCCAAAGTCTAAGTACAAATTGAGAGAAGCAGAAAGTACTTCAACCTTACATAGTGCCTGCCACTGCTCAATAAGTAATATGCCTTTCATTCCCATCATATGTATATTTTGTACTTGACCTGAGCTACCTGAAGAGATATATAAGCATAATTTGATATCCCCATCATAATATGGTGGAAATAGGCTGTACCTAAGTCAAGGAAAGAAACTTCTCATGATCAACACGTGTGCCATCATATCATCACAGGGAGATCAAATTATGCTTATAAACCTCTCTGAGGATACAGATTGAAGCATGAATCTTATATACATTATGGGGTGTGACATGATCTGGAAATTGGGCGCACCTGCTGAGGAGTGGGGAATGATCTTCAGCTATGTGCCTCTGACATTGTCTCTGTTGGGTTATACTGAGGTCATTCCAGAAAGGGATGAATACATTGGGTGTTGAACAGCATCTGAGTAAAACAAAGTGGGGGAAAAGTTATTTACTGTTAGTCACACAAACACGCACACAAAATCCACACACAGTAAAATGTTTAGCATTTTTAGCCTTCTTGCAGTGGTGAGCCATCAGTAATGTGATCAGTACTTTCTGTTTGGTCTCTTTCACATCACTTCAGCCACAGTGAATGGCAGAGATGTGAACCCACATGGGGAATTAAATATTAAATGTCTGAAGATACAGTTTTAGCTTTTGAGATACCCGTATTTTCTGGCGTATAAGACAACTGGCCGTATAAGACGACCCCCAACTTTCCTGTTAAAATATAGAGTTTGGGATATACTCACCGTATAAGAAGACGACACCTGGTGTATAAGACGACCCCCGACTTTTGAGAAGATTTTCCTGGGTTAAAAAGTAGTCTTATACACCAGAAAATACAGTACATAGGGCTGAATGAAGAATATATAAATAGCCCTCTTAGAGATGACCAAAGATGCATCTAATTTTGGTTCAGTTTGGTGCTGTAGTTAGAGTGTTGGACACTTATCTGGTAGTCTTCCAGTTCAATTCTGTGCTTCTCCATGAAGCCAGCTGTGTGGCCTTGGGCTAGTCACAGTTACCTCACAGGGTGTCTGTTGTGGGGAGAAGATTTTCTTTCCCCAAAGTGTTTTATGCAGTGGGAGCGACATGTGTTTTTTTAAATATATGTGTAGGATAGTTTTTCATACTCTTCCCCCATCTGTGAACCTAAAATACCCTATAAAGCAAGCTAGTGACCTTTGAACAGACATCACTTACATGACTGACATCTTCCTTTCATCCCAGACCTCCCAGGGTAGTAGAAAGTGCTACTCAGCTTCCTAGACATTCCTAACAGACCCGTTAAACCATCCATCCTCTTTCAAAAGTTGATGAAGCCATCAAACTTGTCACATGTATTCTTTATACAAGAAATAAAATTAAATAAAGTCCAGCTTTTCTAACACTTTGCTTCTGAATTTCAAGGAGCAATTTTAATGTATATTTTTGGCATTTACATATGTAAGATATACTGAAAGCTCCCTAGAGATTTATTGACAATATGTCTTGGTGCAAATTGTAGTTTCATTTTTTTTAAAAAAAATAATAATTAAATACTATAAAATGCTTGTCAAAGATGCTGTCATAAGAGCGTTAACACCTAACTTCAAATTTTCATTTTAATTTGTTGCTTATTTTAGATTGCAGTTTATCTGAAAAAAAAGTGTGGGAGGAGGGGCAAACAGCATCTTGCATGACTTTGGAATGCTACTTCAGTGTGTGGATACATTTCAGATGAACCCAGACTGCATGTCTGAGTTGATTTGAGGGATTTTCTGCACTTACCTCGGTTAATCTGGATTAGTGAATCTGGACTTCAGATCAAGCGCAGACAGAGGTATCTGCATTTAGAACAGCAAATGTGAGCTTAAGAGCAATATAATGCAGATGCCCCAGCCCTGTTCCACATCAGTGGATGCAAACTACCACCATATAAACAATCCACACTGCAATACAATTGGCCCACAGCACCTCCAACTAGAGGTGAGCAAGAATATTCGAAACGTTCAAAATTCAATAGAATTCGTTCGAATCCGGACATTCGAATTCGAATCGGATGTCTATACATTTGTTTTTTGACATTTGAATGAATTTGAATGTTTCAAATCATTCGTACGAATTATTTGGACATTTATATCCATACACATCTTATTCCTATCTGTACACATTTGTGCGGATACGTACAGGATGAAATGCAATGCATACGGGATAAAAACAGGAAGCGTAAAAATGCGTACGTGTATGAACAGATGAGTACAGACACATATGAATGTTGTTGACATTCATATCTTCAAACGTGAATTGAAAATTTGTACAAATAGTTATGAATGTATTCGAATCGGATTCAAATGTGAATACATTAGGTTTTTTTCTCTCTATTCGTTTGAATTTGGACATTCAGATATTCGATTCTAATCAAATTGAATCCGAAAATTGCATTTCTGCACACCCCTACCTCCAACATGCGATGCAATTGGCCACACCTCCATCAATCAAATGTTACACCGAAGTCAATTTGAAGACATCTTCACCACGGATGTTGTCAATCTGCTGCTGTTGCACAGGTGCTGCAAAAGCGTCTACACAGTTGCATTGTAAATGTGCGTCTCACTCAACATCACACTTTCCTAGATCATCCTTGATCCGGATTGGAGAGCGCTAGCACAACTGTAGACCTGTAATGCCGCATCCTGCCAGTCCACCTTCCTCAGAGGAGGAGGGTGCACCAGCAATGGCACCACAGCTGGTGCAGCAACCAGAGCCTGGCAGCACGGACATTGTGGGTCAGCAGCCAGCATTGGGGGAGCTCTCGGACTCCTCCGGAGATGAGAGCTTGGAACCCATAGCAAACCTCTCCCCGCTTCTTCCCTGCCAGCAAAAATGCAGACCACAATGGTTGGCCCACCTGAGTCAGTAAGGGCATGGTGCTGCTTCCCCTACTTAATTGAGTAGCATACGCTGCACCGACGTTGCAGACAATGCTGATGCAATTCCTGCCTTGTGTGTGTGTATCTTGACTCTTGAACCTCTGAAAACCCTGACCTCAGATTGTCTGACTCTTGCTGTGACTTTGCCGTATCTCTGGAGCTCTGACTTTAGGACTGAACTGACGCTGAGTACTTCTGAACCCTCAAGGACTGCCGTAAGCGTTTGCGCGTGTGTCTTGCCTCACTGCCCACCCCTGCCTGGGACACGACAAGACCACATTTATTTGGTCTAGCATTAATCTGGATCAGTGGGCCCTTAGCACAGTTTTGATCTAGATTTATGCTAGTCCCAGGCAGACAAAGTGTTCTTAGCAACTTCTGGATCCAGATTAACAGGCAGAATGCCTCTAAAGGCCATTTGCTAGAATTTGCCCTTGTCTTCTGCTTGAGATGCCCTTAAGCAATCCATGGGCCACTGTGTGAGACAGAATGATGGACTAAATGTGCTGTGGCCTGATCCAGCTGTGCTTTGCTTATGTTCTTATGTTCTAATAAGTAAGTGTAGAAAGGCCCTTGCCTGGATCCAGAAGATTTAAACAACTATCACCCGGTGGCCAACATACCTTTCCCAGGCAAGGTTCTAGAGAGGGTTGTCACTGTTCAGCTGCAGGCATGCTTGGAGGAAGCTGATTATCTGGACCCATTTCAGTCTGGCTTCAGGCCCAGTCATGGCACAGAAACCACCTTGGTCGCCCTGGTTGATGATCTCCTCCGGGAGAAAGACAGGGGGAACGCTACCCTGCTGGTTCTCCTGGACCTCTCAGCGGCTTTTGATACCATTGACCACGGTATCCTTCTGGAGAGGCTACAGAGTTTAGGAGTTGGAGGCAGTGCTTGGCATTGGTTCCGCTCCTATCTCCAGAGCCGATTTCAGATAGTGGTGATGGGAGAGACGGAGTCGACACCCTGGGAACTCACTTGTGGGGTTCCCCAGGGGTCAATCTTATCTCCCATGTTATTTAATATCTACATGAAGCCACTGGGAGAGATCATCAGGAGATTTGGAGTGAGGTGTCATCAATATGCAGATGATACCCAGCTCTGTCACTCTGTGCCATCTGAATCAGGAGAGGCGGTTGAAGTGCTTGACAGGTGCTTGGAGGCGGTAATAGGTCGGATGAGGGCCAATAAATTGAAACTGAATTCAGACAAGACAGAGGTGCTGTGTGTTACAGGTTCTCGGGTCCAAGTAGTTGGGAGATTCCCTGTCCTTGATGGGGTTGCAATACCCGGGAAGGGACAGGTGCGAAATTTGGGAGTACTCCTGGATTCTGTGCTAACACTTGAAGCTCAGGTGGAGGCTGGTGCCAGGAGTGCCTACTTCTAACTACGGTTGGTACGTCAACTGAAACGTTTTTTGGACAGAGATGACCTGGCCACAGTTATCCACACTCTGGTAACCTCCAGGTTGGACTATTGTAAGGCACTCTACATGGGGCTTCCCCTGAAGACGGTTCGGAAGTTGCAGCTGGTGCAAAATGCAGCCGCCAGATTGCTGACTGGAACAGCTAGCTGGATACATATCATGCAAGTTCTAAAAGAATTGTACTGGCTGCCAATTCACTACTGAGCCCAATTCAAGGTGCTAACTCTGACTTATAAGGCCCTAAATGACTTGAGCCCCAGATATCTAAAGGAGCGCCTTCTCCCATATTGACCTGCCCGCGTCTTAAGATCTGGAGGGGAGGCCCTCCTGGTTATCCCACTGCCTTCAGCAGCTAGGCGGGTGGGCACCCGGGAGAGGGCCTTCTCGGTGGTGGCCCCCAGGCTGTGGAATGGTCTCCCCCTCAAGGTGCGTCAGGCCTCTTCTCTCTTTCTGTTTAGGAAGGTGGTGAAGACATACTTCTTCACTCAGGCCTTTGGTTAAATGTTCCCCACGCTTCCCCCATCGTAAGCACTGCTGTTTTTAAACTGTTTCTGTATTTTTCTTAATGCTGGATTTTTAAACTTTGTACTGGTTTTAGAACTGATATAGTTTTTGCTATGTTTTTATATGTTTGTTTTTAAATGTTGTGAGCCGCCCAGAGACCCTTGGGTATGGGGTGGGATATAAATAAATAAATAAATAAATAAATAAATAAATAAATAAATAAATAAATAAATAAATAAATAAATAAATAAATAAATAAATAAATAAATAAATAAATAAATAAATAAATATTAAAACATTAACAGTGTCTGTAAAGTGGGAAGAGACCATATATTCCCATTTAGTCAAAGGCCAGGGAAAAGAAGTGTGTTTCACTGCACTCCTAAACATATACAACAAAGGGGCCTGACTCACTTCAAGGAAGAAACTATTCCATAGCCTGAGGGCCATCACTGAGAAGGCCCTCTCCTGGGTGCCTACTCATTTAACACTGAAGGTGGTGGGACAACCAGGAGGGCCTCCCCTCCAGATTTTGGTGCAGGCAAGTTGATATGGGAGAAGGCATTCCTTTAGATATTTGGGGCCCAAGTCATTTAGGGCCTTATAAGTCAAAGTTAACACCATGAATTGGGCTCAGTAGCGAATTGGCCCGCCAATGCAACTCTTTTAAGACCAGCGTGATGTGCATCCAACCAGCTGTCCCGGTCAGCAGTCTAGCAGCTGCATTCTGTACCAGCTGCAGCTTCCAAACCATCTTCAAGGGCAGCTCCATGTAGCGCACATTACAATAGTCCAGTCTGGAGGTTACCAGAGCATGGATAACTGTTAGTTTCTTCACAAATCTGATTTACATAAGGACATAAGAGGAGCCCTGCAGGATCAGGTCACAGACCATCTAGTCTAGCATCCTGTCTGACACAGTGTTCCAGCAATTTCTTCTGGGCTTTCTCAAGGCAAAACCTTCACCAGCTCTTGACTACCTGCAAACGGCCTTTAGAGGCATCCTTCCTATCTTTCTAGGCATCAGTTCTGGGATCCATGCATTTATCTAATCCTTTCTTAAAGCTATCCAGGCTGGCTCCTTACTGATGACTCCTCCCCACCCCCAGGTAATGATTTCCCCTAACACAAAGTTGCATTCAAATTTGCATGCCATTAGTATAATATTTCAGCAATCATAGGTAATTATGAACTTAAGCTATTACATTTGAAATACAATTCCATATTCAACACTGCAAATGTTCCCCTGTGGTTTTTTTTTTAATCTACATTTTTCTTTGTGTGGCTTTTACAAACTGTTCTACTCTATAACTTCAGAACATGTTCTTTTAATATATTTTAATATGTAATTCAATTTGGTTGGAATTATTGAAACCAGATTGACAGCCATTTCCTATCAACATAGCCTATGGACTTTAATAAATGACAATGCATCTCTAAAACTCCAATCTTCTTTTATCAGAATGCATATAAAAAAAAACCTCCTATGGGTGAAATAGTTATATTGACACCACTGCCATTTCCCCTTCGAAACCAAAGAATTGCGAAGTATTTTGGAATGGCTCCTGGAAAAGTAAAGCAAAAGACAAGATCAATAATTATTAAGGGCCATTAACTGACTGAGATGCAGTTCCATTGGCCATTTTGAACTTCAGAAATAGGAAGAGCTAGCTAGGGTAACTGTGAGTCAGTTTAGTCTAGTGGTTAGGGAGCCAGACTCTTATCTGAAATACTGGGTTTGAATCCACACTCCCCCACAAAGTTAGCTGGGCGACCTTGGACAAGTCACAGCTCTCTTCTGAGCTTTCACAGACCCATCTACCTCACAGTGTTCTGTTGTGGGGAGAAGAATGGAAAGCTTTGTCAGCTGCTTGAGTCCCCTTAAATGGGTGAGAAAAGTGAGGTAGAAAAACCAACTCTTCTTCTTTTACTTCACAAAGAATGGTGCAGTTTGAAAAAAGCTACACACGGGTGGCACAGCTTACCACCTGTCTGGAAGTATCCTGACTGGAATCATGTTCCATCCTGTGTGGACAAAACATACCAGTGGAGTGAGGCTCAGAATCTCACTACATGGGGCTCCTATTCCAGACTTAGGGTAGATGCTGAAGGGGCCTAGGTCTGTTCCTGAGATAGCAATGGAGGAAGGTAGAAATAGATAGATAGATAGATAGATAGATAGATAGATAGATAGATAGATAGATAGATAGATAGATAGATAGATAGATAATTGCCTCCAAATTGCTAATTTGAAAGAATTGCATTGGCTGCCACTTCAATACCAAGCCCAATTCAAGGTGTTAACTCCTACTTACAAGACCTTAAATGACTTGGGCCCCAAAATCTAAAGGAACGCCTTCTCCCATATCGACCTGCCAGTGTCTTAAGATCTGGGGGGGAGGCCCTCCTGGTTGTCCCACCATCTTCAGCAGCTAGGTGGGTGAGCACCCAGGAGAGGAACTTCTCAGTAGTGGCCCCCAGGCTATGGAATGGTCTTCTCCCTAGAGGCGCATCAGGCTCCTTCTCTGTTTGTGTTCAGGAAGGCGGTGAAGACGCACCTCTTCGCTCAGGCCTTTGGTTAGACGTTGCATATGTTTCCCCACACCTCAAAATACTACTGTTTTAATGGTTTCTGCATTGTTTTTATCATGTTGGTTTTTAAATAGTTATTATTGTTTTGATATAGTTTTTGATATGTTGCATTTTAAAAGTTGTTACCCGCCCTGGACACCCTTGGGTATAGGGCGGGATGTAAGTAAGTGAGTGAGTGAGTGAGTGAGTGAGTGAGTGAGTGAGTGAGTGAGTGAGTAAGTAAGTAAGTAAGTAAGTAAGTAAGTAAGTAAGTAAAAATATAGTGATATTCTGGAAGAAAGCACTTTTGGAATAATTAATATTGCCAGATGGCTAGGCTACTCTTTGAGGCAAACAAGGGACTTACCTGGTCTGGATGCTTCGTTCCACAATATGGCTGGCACTACCTTCTCCCCGTGCCCAAGCACAGTCACCATTTTGGATCCGTACCAGTCAGGTAAGTGTGAACTGACCCTCTGTCTCTGAGATCCTGAAGGAGATGAGATGAGAAGGCCTGCTTCTGTGTACATGTGCTGTGCTCTGGGTTGCATAACATAGCATAGAAACCAACACATGAACCTCTGAATAAGCAATTCTGGGTTGGCTGAGTGTTAGGAACTAGGGTTCCTGGCCTCAGTTCCCGCTGGGAACTTGTTCGGCAGTGCAATTTGGTGTACTTTCAAAATTGGTCTCCCTGCTAAACCGGAAGCATGCACCCTTCTGCGTGTCTTCGTGGCCCAGGCTATCTGCCACTGGAATGCCAGTAGATCTGTAAAATCAGCTCTACTGGTGTCCTGGCATAGGTAGTCATTTTTACCACCTAGACAGGGCTTTACTGCATCCCAGTGTGGATGGAAGAGTTCCGAGAGAGGGCAGGTCCTCTCTCTTCTGTTCTAGCATGCGGAAGAGAGGGACCAGAAGAGGACCTGAAGAACACTGGACCGTTCCTCGTGTAAGTACAGAACCAGCTTTCAACCCTAATCAGTTTATCTGTTTCTGCCAAGTCTTTCAATTTAACCAGCCAGTTCTCCACAGTCTGCAAAACACTTCTCTGAATTCAGATGCAATCGCTTCGTGTCTCATGGGGCCTGGGTTGGTGGTCTTGACAGTAAGGCATAATGTGTATGACTGAGTGTGACATCTGGTCACCTCTATGCCACTCCATTTACAATGTGTAGATATTGTCTTTGTTACAGTCTGATTCGCGCTCTTGCAAGAAGCACAGCAGATTGACTAAATGGCCCTTAATTCTCTAGGCCTGTGCTCATGTTAACATCTGCACAAGGGATGCTTGATCCAAACAGAAAGGATCTGGGCAGCCTATATGTGCTTTGGCAGCGTAAATGCCTTGTCTTTTTTGCAAAGGATACTACTTTAGATAAAGTTGAGTACTTTTTTCCAAGCTTTTCTTTAGGGGAAAAAACAACCCCAAACCAAGCCAGGCAATATAATTTAATTGGGTGTGTTTCAGAAAAGCAGGAAGTAGTAGTCTGTAACAGCATTTTTTTTTAAAGAAATTCTTTAGTTCAGGCTTCACAAACTGTAATAAAAGCATAACCTTAAAAGGATTGGTATTTAAAACCTTTGATTCACAAAGTACCCATTTCATTCCCCGGCCTGCCTGCACAGTTTTGTCTTTATTTTACAGCCACACTGATAAGTATTGCAAAGCAGTACTGATGATAATTTTTTTAAAAGATAAATTTAATGTGCTTAACTCCAGGATTCTTTAGGGGGGAATAATATTATAGAATGAATTTGCAGATTTGTTGCTGAGCCAAACAAATCAGCAGCGACTAACAGATGGGGCCCAAAGGACTTGGCCTTCATGGAAGAAAGAGACAAGGAGATATATGCAGGCAGCGTAGTTAGGGCCTTTTCTACACTTACGTGACGTAGATCTGAGGCCAATTCGCACTTGGCCCCTTAGCTACTGATAGGTCAACATATGGATAGGTGCATGTCAGGGTGCTGTCCTGTTAGGAAGAGAGGGAGGGGTAATTTTAATTATGTTTTAATAATGTACATGTTTTATATTTATTGTTACCCACCCTGGGACCAAGTGGTGAAGGGTGGGATATAGTTTTTAAAAAATAAATAAGTTTACAACCTAGAAACGCCTCCTGCCTTACCAGATGTTGACCTGTGGTCAACTAGTGGGGGTGCATGAATTCATTCATTCATTCATTCATATTTCTATCCTGCCCTATACCCGTAGGTCTCAGGGCAGGTAACAAGTGTTAAAACAACAGAGTACAAGCAATATATATTAAAAACAATATCCAGCATATTTAAAAGCACCTTTACCCCAAGTTTACCTGTGGTGTTCAGCACTGCTACCCTTCACACCACTTACGATGAGAAGGGTAATCAGAGGTGCCACGCAAGAAGCTCAGATGACCCCAAACGTAACTGAATGTGTATAGTCACCATCACTGTGGCGCCAGTGAACGTGCAGTAGTGCTGGCCTCCAAGATCAAGATGGTGGCACCCTACTGGCAATTGGACATGAATTCAGATCAAGGTAGGTTTCCGGATGTATGGGGCTTAACCTGATGTGTACTTGTGTTTCCAAATGTGAACGCTAGTAAACATTAGTCTGTTAAGCACTTTTCCCATCCAGCAGACAAGAAGCTAAGTGCAAAAATGCTCCTGGATCAGTGGAAGCTCGGACCAGATTAGGACTATCTCCACTGATGGTGCTGATCTGACTGTGAAGCTTGTGTGAGCCCCTCTGAGTAGTTCTGGATCATGGAGACATGCCATCAGCATGCCTCTTGTGATCCAGAACAAGGCCCTTAGTCCAATTAGCCCTTAGTTCAATTAAATGAGTCTATGATAGATCAGGATTAAAGACTTCTTAATCCAGATCTGGCTGTCTTGTGTAGATGGGGCTGGACTAATGGAGGGGAGGTGGGGCCTTCTTGATCTGCATTAATGTGTGGGCAAGAAAACCCAGGATGTGGAGCAGAAGTCCCTAGATCCAGACCTAAAGGTAAGTTCAATGCTCCATAGCATGCGTAGCCCCAAGCCCTGAGTCCAGGAACTTTCATTCCCAGACTTCAGAGATGTGTGTGTGGGGTGGTGGCGGCGGCCATCATTGCAGAGCTGGTGGAAGCTTCACAGCTGTGGGGAGCCAAAGGTCAGATCAGCACTGTTCATGTAGGTACCATAGATCTGGCCCATACTTCCCTGCAATCTGGACCTGTGGGCCCAGAAATTCTAGATGCACAGATTCAAATCAAAGGCTAGCAAGGGCAGAAAGGGCCCATGCCTTGGATGGCCCACAAGGGGGCATAACATAGCACCACAAACACAAATGCTGTGATCCTGTCTGTCTGCTTCTTTGTTCTTCTGGCTACAAATGGTACCTAAATAGAATTTCAGATTATTTCAGCTACATCTCTTTTAAAGCCTCCCGCTGGTTTAAACACAGGTGGGATCTATCTTCTAATACTATCCCTTCTCACTGTGCAACTCTGTGCTCTGTTGTAAGTTAGCTTTATGTGTTCATTTGTTCATGAAAGCAGCTAATAAGTACCTTCATAGGCATCACTATTTATCAGTCAATGACAAAGAATAGATACATTAGCACTATGAGAGTAACTGTGGAATTCAATTAACTTATTAATAAGACATCAAGATGTTTTAGAGCTTGCTATGGGATGTGATCTACACAGATAAATCTTGTGGAGCCAGCAAGTGACAGGTAGAGTAAAACTCATTCCAAGTGACATTGAGGATGCAAAGTGTTGGGGTCATTAATTTGTTTATGGCAAGAGGCTGAATGTTTTGGGGAGTGGTCAGGGAGCATCTGGTTGACATTTTGGGTCACACTAAACAAAAGCTTTTAAATAAAATGGGAATTTGATAAAAAGACATTGTACTTCCTTTTGGTACATACAAAAATCCATAGTAGACAAGACTTTCTGGCTGGTGTATGATAAATGAAAAGTCACCACTGTAGGCCTTCTAGTGCATGGACTGAATGGTAAGTCAATGAGCTGTTCTTGGAATGTTTCAGTTGTTGTTCAGTTGTTCAGCCATGTCCAACGCTTCTCGACACTATAGACCACAATATGCCAGGACCATCTGTGCTCCGCGGTCTCTTGGAGTCTGCCCAAATTCATGCTCATTGCATTCATAACACTGTCTTTCCATGTCATCCTCTCCCATCCCTTTCACCTTTTGGCCTTCAATCTTAGGGATGTGCAGAAACGTTTTGCTTTGCATTCAATTGCCAGTCAAATCAAATGTCAAAACACTTGATTTGATTCAAATGTTTAGAATCCGAATGCAACAAAATCTGATTTGAATCTAATGCATTTGAATCTATTTGTTCAAATGTTAGATTCAAATCTGAAGATATGAATGTCAACAGCATTGGTATGTTTTATACGTATCTGTTCGTATTTCGTACACATCCCGTTTTATCCCATATGTATCCAGTTTCCGTCCCGTATTATAAGTGCAAATGCAGATATGTACGAGATTCTGTACATATCTGTACTTTCGAATCATTTGAATCATTTGAATGAATGTTTTGGAACATTCAAAATTCATTCAGATGTTTAAATTTGAGTGTGATGACATTCTATTTGAATTCGAACATTCACATTCAATTGAATATGATCGGATTTTGAATGTTTATAACATTCATGCACATCCCTATTCAGTGGTGCCCACCGCCATGGTCTTGTCTTGTGAATTCTATCTTCTCATTATGTGGCCATAGCATTTGAATTTCAGCTTCAGTATTAGAAGAAGAAGAGTTGTTTTTTCTATCCCACTTTTCTCACTCATTTAAAGGGACTCAAAGTGGCTGACAAAGCTTTCTATTCTTCTCCCCATAACAGAACACCTTGTGAGGTAGGTGGGGCTGTGAGACCTCAGAAGAGAGCTGTGACTATCCCAAGGTCACCCAGCTGGCTTCATGGGGGAGGGCGGAATCGAACCCGGTATTCTCAGATAGGAGTCCAGCTTCCTAACTGCTAGACCACTAGTCCTTCTACTGGGCAATCAGAGGTGAGATTCTTAGTACAGACAAAATGAATCTTCTTATATTCTGAAGGACTGTTCAAAGTTCTCCCCAGCACCACAATTTGAAAAGTGTCAATTCCTCAGTGCTCAGTTTTCTAACTCTTTGTCTTCGGAGCCTGTGCTAATCTTCGAAGTTGCCTTCGAAGGGACTTCGGAGCCTCTGCTAATCTCCGAAGGCAACTTCGAAGTAACATCGAAATGGCTTCAAAATGATTTCAAAATGATTTTGAAGCTTAGGTTTTGGGGCTCCCCCCCAAGGGTGCCCCTCCCCCTAGCCTCCTCTAGATCCCATTGCCAAACTAACGTGGAAACAGGCTCCCTTTAATCCAGATTTTCTGGCTGAAGACCCCATTGTAGACCCCATTAATGGGGTCTACAGAAAATCTGGATTAAAGGCTGAGATGTTCCCATATGATCCAGATTTCCCCAGCAGTGGTGGAAACAAATGTGTCCCAAATGGGTGCCATGGTGGAAATGGGGTCATCCGGCTCACACCCAAATGGGTCCTTAATGGGTGCAAAAATGGGTACTTTCTGCCAGTGGAAAAAACACCCATTGATACACCTGTTCTCCATAAATTTGCCTAACATTTTCTTAAAGCTATCCAGGCTGGTTGCTTTCACCATCTCTTCTGATAGTAAAGTGCATCGACCAATAACTCTCTGGGTGAAAAAAAAAAAATCCCTTTGTTGGTTGTAATTCTCTTCCCTATCAGCCTCATTGAGTGACCCTTGGCCCTAGTGTTGTGTGACAGAGAAAATATTTTACCTCTATCTACCTTTTGCACACTGTGCAAGGTCACATTTGTGTACAGTAAGGGCGTTTCCCTTCCTTGCTGCCATATCTAACTTCACATAGGTCAGTGATGGCGAACCTTTTGAGCTCGGTGTGTCAAAATTCGCAAGAAAACCTAACTTAACTCGGGTGCTGTGTCACATCTAGAAATATCCATAATTTTGTGATATTTGTAGCTCTAGTAAAAAAGTTATATTTTTGATATATCTATTTTATTAAAAGCTAAAACAAATACTTTTTTATGTTAGGGACCTTTGTTGCTGAATTTTGTTTGTTAAATCTTCAGTTGAAAGTTAGTATTTCATAACTTCAAGAACAAGCAAGCACTACACGCCCAGGTGCCAGGGTGACCATGTGTGCCACCCAAAAGGGCTTGGTGGAAATGTGTGTCATAGGTTGGCCATCACTGGCTTAGGTGCTCTGTTAAATCAACCACAGATATTGAGCAAGTTATTTCCCTTGATGTTTAGAGTAAATAAGTTACATTATTTCGTATCACCACTATCATCCAGCCCTTTTTGTCAATCATTTCCACCTTCTATGGAAGTGAGTTCCAACGCAAAGCCATTCTCCCGTTCATTGTGAAATGTTAATTTTCCAGCTTGCTCTCATTCCCAAATTATGCATAGTTATTGCTTTCATTGTTGATACCAAGAGCACTACTAAATTATTAATCACATTTTCAGCGCTGAAGGGGAATTTGAATGATCTCCCCTTCCCGACAGAGTTCTGAAGAACCTTTCAGGAGCAGATGACTTATTAATTATTATCGTTATTGCTCGATCCACATATGTAGTCTATCTCTCTCTCTCTTTTTTTTACAGCATCATTTTTCAGCTGCATTAAAACTTTAAGCATATAAACACCCTTGCTTATTAATAAAGTATAGATGGTGAAGATTTTTTTTGGGGGGGGGGGAATACTGAGAAAGAGGAAATATCCTTTATTTAAAGCAAAGAAAATCCTACATTTCCCACCAAATAGAAAACTCATGCAATTTTAATTTCATTGTGAAAGTATCCATTTTTCAAAAGGCCATACTTGAGTTTTTAATACAGTTCCCAAGATGTTAATAAAAAAATATATCTTAGTCCTTCCGTCCCATCAGTTATACAGTTTATTTTACAGAACTGGCTTCTTGTCATATCCTAGGAAGCCAGAAATAGTAACAAGAATAAGAATAAGGGCCTGTTCGCAATTACACTTGCCACAGTACCGCCTTTGTCCTGGAGTGTGCAGGACCATACCGAGGTGCCCCGACCCTCCATAGCTGTAGAGAAGTGAAAATATCTCCATAACTTGACCAGGAGCATCTAATACTCTCCCAATTGCTCCTGCACACAGCATTTGCATCCTCTTCTGGGTTCAAATGTGGATTGGAGCAGCTACAGCTACAGCTGCACACTCACTTGACACATCATGACTGTGAGCCAGTTTGGTCTAGTGGTTAGGGAGCCGGACTCTTATCTGGGAATACTGGGTTCGATTCTACCCTCCCCGTGAAGCCAGCTGGGTGACCCTGGGCTAGTCACAGCTCCCTTCTGACCTCTCACAGCCCCACCTACCTCACAGGGTGTTCTGTTGTGGGGAGAATAGAAAGCTTTGTCAGCTGCTTTGAGTCCCCTTAAATGGGTGAGAAAAGTGGGGTAGAAAAGAGAACTCTTTTTCTTCTTAAAATATCCCTTCATTATTGATAAAATGTTTAAATTGATAATAAGGAACCCAGCTATTCACTTGTATCTGAAAAATAGTTTTAATGCCTCTAAATCTTCAGGATTACCTTTCTCTATCGAAATAATTTTGTAAAGATATCTTTTGATGAGAATTAAACATTAGAAATGCATGACGATCATATATTGATGAAATGAGTAAAGGTTATGGAATTAAAAGATCTTTCCATTACTTCCAAATGGTTTCTTGGGATTAGGGAAGTACATGTTTTTTTAATATTTGATTCGTATTAAATCAAGTACAAGAAAATTCATATTTGTTCGAATAGATTCCCTTTGAATGTGGTAGGATTCATATTTGATACGAATGTTCAATCCAATATGAACCGCATTCAAGTGCATACAAATAGCACTTGACGCTGAATACCACCTAAGCGTCTGCCTGTGGACTCCACCCCCCCCACCTTACTTAAGAAGAGGGGGAGAAGAGCAACGGGAGAGACGCTGAATACCACCTAAGCGTCTGCCTGTGGACTCCACCCCCCCCCACCTTACTTAAGAAGAGGGGGAGAAGAGCAACGGGAGAGACGCTGAATACCATCTAAGCGTCTGCCTGTGGACTCCACCCCCCCCCACCTTACTTAAGAAGAGGGGGAGAAGAGCAACGGGAGAGACGCTGAATACCACCTAAGCGTCTGCCTGTGGACTCCACCCACCCCCCCACCTTACTTAAGAAGAGGGGAGAAGAGCAACGGGAGAGACGCTGAATACCATCTAAGCGTCTGCCTGTGGACTCCACCCCCCCCACCTTACTTAAGAAGAGGGGGAGAAGAGCAACGGGAGAGAGCACCTATACAAATTGCCTGCCTGTGGACTCCGGTCTGTGCCTACCCCTAAGCGTTTACTTCCCACACCCACGTTCAGGCTACAAATGGGTGTGTGCTGAAGAGCGAATGCTCTTGCATCTTTGAGTGGGGAAGGCTCTGTTCACAAGAACATATCATTTTACACACCACTTTTTTTTTTCCTTTCATTGTTTAATATTGGTGTAAAATTTGTGGTGTGGGGCTGGGTAGTCCATGTGCGTTTGTCATGTGTGAGGGTGGTAGTTTTATATTAGTCTTTGGTTGGTGGGTGTGGTTGTTGTGGGAGGTTGTTGTTGTGCTGTGAAGGGACTATGTGCCAAGGCCAAAGAGGGGGAGAATTTAGGGTCACCACCATTATCGGCAGGGGGAGAAATGACGATGGGAGACGGAAGAGACGATCAAGGAGAAGGGGTGTTAGATACCTTGAAGCTGTCACCCCTTCTGTTCCGCCTTCCAGCCAAAGGCATCTGGGAAGACCTGCCAACCAAAAACCCACCACTCTGGCAGTGTTGCTTCTAAATGCCAGGTCGGTCCGGAATAAAACATCAGTTATCCATGATTTAATTATTGAGGAAAGGGCTGACCTGGCGTGCATAACTGAAACCTGGATGGACGAACTGGGCGGGCCTGGCCTCACCCAGTTGTGTCCTCCAGGTTACTCAGTGCAACACTGTTCTAGAGTAGGGGGGAGGGGAGGGGGTGTCGCTGTGGTCCATCGGACTTCCATCTCCCTCACCAGGCGGCCAATTCGCTCTGTTAACGGGGTTGAGGGCCTGTTTTTATTGCTGGGCCAGAGAGACAGAATAGGGATGCTACTGGTGTACCGCTCACCCCACTGCCCAGTATCCTCCCTATCTGAGCTGGCTGAGGTGGTCTCAGAGGTGGTGTTGGAAGCCCCCGCCACGGTGGTGTTGGGGGATTTCAACATCCATGCTGAGGCCACGCTCAGTGGACCAGCTCAGTTCTTTATGGCCTCCATGACAACCATGGGGCTGTCTCAGTTTGTATCTGGTCCGACGCATATGGCAGGCCACACCCTGGACTTGGTTTTTGCCTCAGAGCGAATTGATGATTATCCGTTGATAGGAGGGCTGACTGTTAGCCCGTTGTCATGGACGGATCACTCGCTGGTGAGGTTTGGACTCACAGTGCCAATCCCCCTCTGTGGGGACAGAGGACCTATTCAGATGGTCCGCCCCCGGAGACTTATGGAATCTCAACGATTCCTGAATGCCCTGGGGGATTTTCCAGTTGGCATGTCTGGTGCTCCTGTAGAAGCTCTGGCCTCTCTATGGAATCAGGAGATGACCAGGGCTATCGACACGATCGCTCCCAAGTGCCCTCGGCCTGCCTGTAGAGCCCAGAAAGCTCCTTGGTATTCCATGGAGCTTCGGGCCATGAAACAGGAAGGTCGACGGCTAGAGCGCAAGTGGCGTAAATCTGGCTGCGAATCTGACCGAACACGAGTTAGAGCACACTATCGTGCCTACCACGTGGCGGTGACAGCGGCGAAAAGCAGTTTTTTCTCCACTGCCATTGCGTCCTCGAGTAGCCGTCCAGCAGAGCTCTTTAGAGTAGTGAATGGCCTTACTAAATCTGGCCAGCTGAGGCGTGAGCCTCAACCATCTAATATCTGCTGTGACAGTTTTGCAAAGCACTTTGAGGACAAAGTTGCTCAGATCCGCAGAGGGTTAGATGTCACAATTGGACATAGTCTGAGGGAGGTGTCCAGAGAACTGTCTGGTCCAATTATTTTGGATCAGTTTCAATTATTGCGGCCTGAGGATGTGGACAAGCTGCTTGCAGGGGTGCGGCCGACAACATGCTCTCTAGATCCTTGTCCTTCTTGGCTGATTAAAGCTAGCCGGCAAGGTATGACCGGGTGGATCCAGGAAGTGGTAAATGCCTCTCTGAGGGAGGGGGCGGTTCCATTGGCCCTTAAACAGGCTGTGGTACGTCCCCTCCTGAAGAAGGCCTCCCTGGATCCAGAAGACTTAAACAACTATCGCCCGGTAGCTAACATACCTTTCCTAGGCAAGGTCCTGGAGAGGGTTGTCGCTGTTCAGCTGCAGGCATGCTTGGAAGAAGCTGATTATCTAGACCCATTTCAATCCGGCTTCAGGCCCGGTCATGGCACGGAAACCACCTTGGTCGCCCTGGTTGATGATCTCCTCCGGGAGAAAGACAGGGGGAATGCTACCCTGCTGGTTCTCCTGGACCTCTCAGCGGCTTTCGATACCATTGACCACGGTATCCTTCTGGAGAGGCTTCGGAGTTTAGGAATTGGAGGCAGTGCTTGGCATTGGTTCCACTCCTATCTCCAGAGCCGATCTCAGATAGTGGTGATGGGAGAGACGGAATCGACACCCTGGGAACTCACTTGTGGGGTTCCCCAGGGGTCGATCTTATCTCCCATGTTATTTAATATCTACATGAAGCCGCTGGGAGAGATCATCAGGAGTTTTGGAGTGAGGTGTCATCAATATGCAGATGATACCCAGCTCTATCTCTCTGTGCCATCTGAATCAGGAGAGGTGGTTGAAGTGCTTGACAGGTGCTTGGAGGCGGTAATGGGCTGGATGAGGGCCAATAAATTGAAACTGAATCCAGATAAGACAGAGGTGCTGTGTGTTACAGGCTCTCGGGTCCAAGTAGTTGGGAGATACCCTGTCCTTGACGGGGTTGCAATATCCGGGAAGGGACAGGTGCGAAATTTGGGGGTACTCCTGGACTCTGCGCTAACACTTGAAGCTCAGGTGGAGGCCGTGGCCAGGAGTGCCTACTCCCAACTACGGCTAGTGCGTCAACTGAAACCTTTTTTGGACAGAGATGACCTGGCCACAGTTATCCACGCTCTGGTAACCTCCAGGCTGGACTATTGTAACGCGCTCTACATGGGGCTGCCCTTGAAGACGGTTCGGAAGTTGCAGCTGGTGCAAAATGCAGCCGCTAGAATGCTGACAGGAACATCTAGCCGGTCGCATATTACGCCGGTTCTGAAAGAACTGCACTGGCTGCCAATTCACTACCGAGCCCAATTCAAGGTGCTAACTTTAACTTATAAAGCCCTAAATGACTTGGGTCCCAGATATCTAAAGGAGCGCCTTCTCCCATATCGACCTGCCTGTGTTCTTAGATCTGGAGGGGAGGCCCTTCTGGTGATCCCTCCGCCTTCTTTAGTTAGGCGGGTGGGTACCCGGGAGAGGGCCTTCTCGGTGGTGGCCCCCAGGCTGTGGAATGGTCTCCCCCTTGAGGTGCGTCAGGCCCCTTCTCTGTTCTTATTCAGGAAGGTGGTGAAAACGTTCCTATTCACACAGGCCTTTGGTTAAATGTTCCCCACACTTCCCCTCACTGAAAACCGCTGATGTTTTTAACTGTTTTGTACTTTTAAAACTGTATTTTTAAATTTGTTTTATTTTTTGATACTGTTTTTATACATCTGTTTTAAATGTTGTGAGCCGCCCAGAGACCCTCGGGTATGGGGCGGCATATAAATTGAAATATAAAAAATAAAATAAATATAAATATGGATCCCATATATGGATGCATACAAATAGCATACAGATCCTATATACAAATGCATACAAAGAGCATATGAATCCCATACAAAGCTTCATACGAATGTATCAAAACATTTGAATGATTCTAATCCGAATGACCGAATTTGGCCAAATTTCAAATGTTATGAATATTTGTGCCCATTCCTACTTGCAGATGGCCATCAAACCTTCACCAGCCCAGGAGCCATCTCCTCACTAGCTGCCAGAAGTTGCCTAAGTTTCTCAAATGATGTCATAGATCTGGTTCTCTTGCTCCATTTTACTCTCCTGTAGCATCATCTCATTAGTCTCCTTTGGGCATTGGTTCTTCCATCGCAATGAAGCTATAGAGAAAATATTTCTAAAGTGCCTGCTCAGTGAATATGTTCATGTCCTTCCATTCTGAACAATGCAACCATGTGGCATGCTTTTTGAAAGACCCTGCTGACTCATGTGAAATCTCTCTTGCATACTGATCAGAAAAGCCAATCATTCAGGTCATTTGATTTTAATGTGTGCTTTACAATATTGTTAACCTTTCAGCGTTCCCTGCTCACATGCTCCTATTGCAGTTGAAATTGATTGTGCAAGGGTGGCAGGGAAAAAAACACATACATTTTACTTGAAGGAGGAGAACAGATGGATGGATTGTTGAGCCTGAATGCAGTCACGCAAATGGGTTCAACGTAAGAACCTAAGAGGAGCCACAGCCCATCTAGTTCAGAATCCTGTCCCACACGGTGGCCCACCAATGGCTTATGAGTGTTTCAAGCAGAAGACTAAGGCAAAACCTGTCTGTACCTATGGTGCTGATCCAAATCAGCCCATTCTGTGGCTTTGAAGATCACATGAGCTTTGCAGCTGCACCCCCACATCTCTGAAGTCTTAGCCTTTGAAGAAGAAGAGTTGGCTTTTGTACCCTGCTTTTCTCATCCATTTAAGGGGACTCAAAGCGGCTGACAAACCTTCTGTTCTTCTCCCCACAACAGAACACCCTGTGAGGTAGGTGGAGCTGTGAGAGCTCAGAAGAGAGCTAAGACTAGGCCAAGGTCACCCAACTGGCTTCATGGGGGAGGGCGGAATTGAACCTGGTATTCCCAGATAAGAGTCCAGCTCCCTAACCACTAGACCAAACTGGTCACGCTATGGCAGACCACTGTGCCTAGGGATATGCACAAATTTTCACCACATTCAAAACTCATACAAATTCATCCAAATTCAGATATTTGAATTTGTATCAAATGTTGCTACATTTAAAAATTGACATTTGAATTTGGATTGAATGCTCTGATACATTCGTACGAAGCTTTCTTACATTTGTGAACCTGGGGAGGTGTGAAAATGGCTGCCCCAGTCACATCTGCAATGGATCCAGAGTGGATCCAGAGTGAATTAGAAGTGGATTTAATGTGTTCAAAGGGATACTTAAGGGATACATAGCAGATTCATAGGGGATACATAGGGATTTGTGATTCATAGTGGGGATTCAAATCAGATTCATATCTTACATTCGTATTGAATTTGAATCCTACCACATGCAAAGGAGATCTATTCGAGCAAATATTAATTTTATTTTGCATTTGATTCAATACCAATTGAACACACGCACACAAATATGTGCACAACTCTGCTGTGTCCCAGTAGTCCAGAACATGAAAGACTTGCCTTCTGCACACTTCCAGTTTGGTCTTGTAGTTTAGAGTGTCGGATCCGTATCTCGTAGTCACTGGATTTGATTCTGCACTTCTCTATGAAGCCAGCTGGGTGACCTTGGGCTAGTCACAGCTCTCTTTCTGAGCTCTCACGGCCCCAGCTACCTCACAGGGTGTTTGTAATGGGGAGAAGAACAGAAGGTTTGTCAGCCCCTCAAATGAGTGAGAAAAGCAGGGTGTACAATCTGACTGTCCTTCTTCTTCCCTAATCTGGATCATGATCTGAGTAATGCAGAGTGGACCAGTGAGGATGACATGGCCTCATAGCGTGCACATCTATGAGGCCTGGATCTGCAACACATGGACCCTTAATCTGTAGAAAGGGTCCATGCATAAAGGATCTTCGTTTGCATTACAGATGCTGACGTTCCCCTCTTCTATGGATTTCCATTTGGGCAAATAGTACTAGGCAGGGAATTACCAGGATGTTATGAGAACCCAAGGGCATGGCCTAGGGAATCTCTATTGTCCTCTGTGAAAAGAACTGCAGACTTATAGTGTTTCACCTTTCATTAGCTTGGCCTGTCCTGATCCCTGGCAACGTCTCTTTTAGCTGTCATGGTCTCTGTTCCATAGCCATAACAAGTGCCAGCAGAAATGCTTTGCAGTTATTTGCAACTGTTAATTTAGCAGGTAGAAGTCTTCTTGTGCTATTAACCACAAGCTTGTCCTGCACAGAATTTGGATGTGCTGGGCATTTGATTGTCAGCCTACTGCAGTGCTAAGAATGACTAATCTTGCCATTTGGAAAAAGTCCACTCAGTCTAGATATTAGGGGAGGCATTGGCTTTATTTATACAAAACGATCCCTATAATACACAATAGGGAATCTCAGATTAGCCAGCTGGTCCAAGACCTGGGAGGCAGGGTTTAAGTGCCTTCTTGGCCATGGGAGGATACTGGTGACACTAAGTCGGTCACTGCCTCTCAGCATTTTGAGCATAAAACGAAGCAAGAACAATCACACTTTTCAGAAGGAAGAGCAGGATATCAATGCAAAAAGGCATGAACAAGCAAGCACAAGCAATCAGTGCAATACAATTCTGAGCTGAGTCACACTGGGATGAAAGGGTTTGGATAGGGTGAAAGCCTCCCGCCCTTCCCCAGAGATTCCCTTTCCCTCCAGTGAATGGAGAACATAAGAACATAAGAGGAGCCCTGCTGGATCAGGCCACAAGCCCATAGTCCAGCATCCTGTCCCACACAGTGGTCTACGAGAGGTGTGCATGGATGCAATTTTTGACATTTGATTTTATTTGAATCAAATATTTGAATATCGGAATTCATACAAATAAAGAAAAATGAATGTTTGGACATTAAAACCAATTAGAATACATTTGTATCTATTTGTTCAAATATTGGATACCTATCCAATGATATGACTCTCGTATGCATTAGGGGTGTGCATGAAAGTATTTTTTGCATTCGAATTCAAGTTGAATTGAATATTCAAAAATTCATTTTGATTCGAATTTCAAAAAAATTCATTTTTGAAAATCCGATTTGAATCCAGATTATCTGGATCCATACTTTCAAAAATCTGATTTGTATCTGAATATACCAATGTCAATTAGATTTTTATCCATTATACGAATTTATCCCGTATGTATCCTGTTTTCATCCTGCATTATCTGAACAAATACCTATAATTTTCACGCACAATTGTATACAATAGATACAGATCTACTCATTCAAATTACTCAAAAATCCGTATCAAGTTTTCAAAAATCTGAAATTCATCCAAATGTGTAAATTCGGATTTTCAAAAATCTGGTTTGAATTTTAATGTCAAGATTTGATGGATTCAAATTGGATTTTCAAATTTTTGAATATCCGTGCACATCCCTAGTATGCATCCGTATGTATCCCATTTTTTATCTTATACCCATCCCATTGTCATCCTGTACATATCTGTACAGATGCATATGGATACATACAAGATACATACAGCTATGTACTGTATGTGATGCATATGTATCTGTAGACATATGGATGTCCAAATTATTCATACAAATAACTTGAAATATTCGTATTCACACGGATACTAGAAAACAAATGTCTGAACATACAGTTCATATACAAATATCTGAATTTGTCCAAATTCATCCAAATAACAAATATTTTGAATATTCATGCACATCCCTATGGTCCACCAAATGCTTCTGGGCTTCTCAAGCACAAAGCACCTTATGATGAAAGACTGTTTTTGGCACAGCAATGGTTGAAGATCTTTCTCATATCTGATTTACCTGTCCCTTGTATTCTTCAATAAGAACAACTTGTTTGGGTCCCCTTTTACAAAATGTGCCCCACTGGAATGCAGTACGTACATTGACTTACCTTCCACAGGGAGGAAACATCCAGGTGACATATAGGGTAGTTTTTCATTATTGTTAAGGCTGGTCCTTTTTGTTTTTATCCCTGTATGTTTTATATGATTTTATCTTTTGTAAACTTGATACGGTCATATATGGCTAATCATTAAAGTTCATTCATTCACAAGACAAGGGCAAAACCTTCACCTGCTCACAAATCCCAGCAAATGGCCCTAGAGGCACTCTCCCCATCTCCCCAGCGTGGAGGATGTACCTAGGCATCCATTCTAGTAGCCATCAGTGCATCTGTCATCCATGAATTTGATCCAGAGCTATTCTTCCTCATCCACAGGCTGCTGTTTCCTTCCCTGTACAAACTGGTACCCAGATGCATCTGCCTTCACACTGAGAGGCAGATAATGTTAATAGGTTACTTGGGCTGATTTGGAGCATGCCATTATAGGTTTTCCAGGGAAAAGTTAATCTATGATTTGTAATTTCTTCAGTTTTGCCAAGAACACTCCATTTGCAATCGATGTGGCTTTGGTTTACTTGGGTGCTGTGTTTCATGGGAGAGGCTGGTACTATTGTTAATTCCATCAATGCTACTGAAGCAGCCTCCAGACATAAATAAAAAATGTGAAGCTCTGAGTAAAGAGTAATTGGCAGGGAGAAGATTGCTCCCACGTTCTCCCAGTGCTCTCAAGCAGAAGACAGTGCTCTTCTGACCACACTATCAGCCTCTCCCTCTCTGAGAGGCCTGCTGTTTCCTGAGTGATGGAGAACTCTCACATGTAAGGATGTGCACAAATATTCGTAACATTTGTTAATCATACAAATTTGTACAAATTGGGACATTCATACACGAATCAAATGTTACAACATTTGTACATTAACATTCGTACGAATACAAATGATTCAGAACATTTGTGCAAATAGTTTGGGCATTTGTTAAACTGTGGATACGTATCTGATACATATGCATTTGTATCAGATATTCATACAAATTCGTATCAAATTTAATCCTACCACATTTGAAGGGGATCTATTCAGACAAATACAAATTTTCTAACATTCAATTGATTGTGAATTGAATGCCCAAAAACCCATTCGTGCACATCCCTACTTGTGAGATCTCATGAGATCTTGCCCAAACACCCAGAAGAAGGGAAATTCTGAAGCCAATGATGAGGTAAGTGAGAGGTGTATTTTTTTTTTTTACTGCACAACATTGGGGTTTGCTTAGTAAGGACTGCAAAGCAATCTAATGTGTGCACCAGCCCATGAGTTCGAATCCCCATAAGGGAAAATAGAACTCCAATTACAGGCTGCGGGCACCTGATGAGCAGCAACTACTGTGAAACCGGTCGTGTCCTGCCTGAGCCAGTGGTGGTCTTGTAATATATAGCCCACACAACACAGGTTGTAAAAAACTCTATAGCTATTGTGGCCTCCATGGATGAGGAACTAGCTATGACTATAATAGAGGGATATTTGAAAAGAGACAGTACCTGGAAAATTGCCTATACTTGGTCTGAAGACATGTTCTCCTTGTAGCCACCTAGTGGCTCAACAGGCTGGTGGATTATATAATAACATCAATGTGTGCACCAGCCCATGAGTTCAAATCCCCATAAGGGAAAGTAGAACTCCAATTACAGGCTGCGGGCACCTGATGAGCAGCAATTACTATGAAACCGGTCATGTCCTGCCTGAGCCAGTGGTGGTCTCATAATATATAATCTAAAACCTGTCTGGTGCTGTGACAGCTGCTCAGGTGTCCCTGCAAAGTATACATCCTGTCTGGATGTACCCTGATTGTAAAAGAATTAGGGGTGGAGGAAAACATCAGTGCATGCCAAATTCAATCAGCTATCTTTACAAGACCAGTCTTGTCTAGCAGGATTGGCCCAGTCTGGATCCATTCCAGGGGCAGGAATGGCACCTAAGTAGTAGGATAAACCTTCCTTATTTGGAAGACTGTCCTGATAGAGAATGGGTGATTTCTGGAGTCACTTCTGGGTTTACTGAGGTTTCTAGCTTTGGTTCTCCCTGGGGACACAATTTGGTGTGCCTCTGAAATATGTCCCTCTGTTAGACCTCCCTGTGCCAGTCTACCCACTTCTGGAATGCTGGTAGACCTGAAAAGAAAAGATTTACTCATGTCCTGGTCTAGGTGGCTATTTCCATCCCAATGCAGATGGAAAATTCCAGGGTGGGAGCCAGGGATCTCTCTTCTGTGCTAGAATGCATCAAAAAGGGGCCTGAAGAGGACCAGACACTAGCCTATACTAGACTACGGATAAGTGCAGAAAGAGTCCTAGCACTTATGTCTGGTCAAACAACCTGCACACAGCAATAGATTGGATGAATTCTGTTTCACTCAGGCCATGATCACACCCATAGTTCCAGATGTCTTCTGGCCATCTTCTCATCGCTCATATTTGCCCGCCTGGGATCATCGTGGAAGTGGGCTGTGCTTCCTCAAGCCACCTTTTCCAGGGTCCACTTTTACATAGGACTCAATCCATCTTGGGGGGGGGGGAGTCCATTTTCTCTTTTCATGTGTAAGCAGGGAACCGGGCTAGAGGGGCCTGAACTGCACTGGGGTGGGAGGATCCAGCCTTCCCCTCATGCTCACTGCCCTCCCTTCCTGCCCCCCCTCAATTCCCCTTTGTTCTGATTGCAACATTGTGGACTCTGTCATTTTTTTAAAAAAAATATAAATCTATTTTCCATTAGACTGATAATGCAATAGATCATATTTCTTTAATTGCTTCTCAGTGGTGTTGCAAAAAACAGGAGGGATTTAAAGAAAGAACTGGCTGGAAAAGCAGTGTTGGGAGTGAGAGTGAGGGAAGAGTGGAGCAAGACAATCAATGATACAATTCTAAGGACAACGTATCTTCCATTTTTCTTCAGCAATCGGCAAGGGAAACAATGTTTTGTTACAGTAAAAAGTAAAACTGGGAAGTGAAAGCTGAGAAGTGAAAGTGCTTTAGCAGCCTTAGGGCAAACTGCAGATTGCAGCCTCTCATTTTTCTATGGGAATGGCTGCAGAGGTGGAGGAGGGTGCTGGCTGGGGGCACAATCCCCTTACCCCTACAGTACCCTGTGTTGGTTTGGAGCACTACACAGCTCCAAACACACCCCGTTGCCACTACTGAATGACAGAACTTTAACCTATTGGTCTGGTGGTTAGGGAGCCGGACTCTTATCTGGGAATACCGGGTTCGATTCCACCCTCCCCCATGAAGCCAGCTGGGTGACCTTGGGCTAGTCACAGCTCTCTTCTAAGCTCTCACAGGCCCACCTACCTCACAGGGTGTCTGGTGTGGGAAGAAGAATAGAAGCTTTGTCAGCTGCTTTGAGTTCCCTTAAATGGGTGAGAAAAGCAGGGTAGAAAAGCCAACTCTTCTTCTTCTTCTCTTGGAATGCAGGTTGTGCTGATGCCATCAGAGGGGTGGAATACTAAAGAGTCGTGTAAAGGAGATTTGGGGAGATAACATAAAAGGTGTGAGCATAGCAGCCCAAGCTGAGGACGGTCTGATGACTGATGATCATTAATTGGGTGTGAACAGGATTAGGATGTTCAGTTTCTTAAGCAGATGAACTATTTCAGGCAGGTGTGATCACAGCATCTGAGTCTGCAGGCTGAGTGTGTTGCAAGAGCTGGATAGAGGTTGCAGTCCAAAGGGCAAGTCATATCACTGCTTCTGCTCATGGTGTTGGCATTCCCCCAAAAAGCAGGCAGAAAGAAACTTTTATTAAACTCTGAACAATCCTTAGAATGAAATTTCCCAAAAGACCAGCTATTGGCTTCATAGTTGGGGAATAATTGGCAGTGAGCACTTCCGGCTCCCAGTTTCGCTGGGTCATCTCCGCTTTTACACTCTCATTCAGCTTGTCCTCATCCCTCTAAATCCTGCTCAGAAATCGTGGAGGATATGAAAATGTCACACTCGGTTTGACTATTCTTAGCCCCTTGGTTCTTTATCCAACCTTCAGCAACAAGGCTGTGACAGCTGGGAGCCAGCCCAGAGACCACTGTTGTGTCTCTGGACTTCCTGTCACGCATTTAGATAAACCAATAGACACCAAAATGACAGCTAGAGGCTGAAAAGCTGCTGCAGATTCCCTTTGTGACAAAGAGGAAACCCAGTGGCTGCATTTGACAAGATGAACTCAGTGCAGTCTGTTACCAGCGGAGGCGACTGGACTCCAGTGGGCTCTTACAACAGTGCCTTTTAGAGCATCGAAGGTTAGAAATAAGAAAGCTCAGAAGCTAAAGAGGAAACTCAGCTCTTCCTTTTCTTTTCCTATGGGAAGCGGAGAAAAAGACATTGCCTGTTTGTTTATTTATTGCTTCCTTAAAAGCAGGTGACTTCTGGCAATTGGTAGTTTGCTCAAGGGGGCAAGAGACAGACACACAGGGAAAGTGTTGGAGCAGAACAGCTGAGTTTTAGGGCCAATTTGTACTTGGCCTGTGGTAGAGATTTTTCCCATTTCAGCTAAAGTAAAAGTTACTAGCTACTGGACCAAAGGATTAATTCCTAGGTCACAGCAACTTTGCCATATCTCTCTCAAAGAAGGTCTCAAGAAGTCATAACATCTACAGTACATATAAACAATGTACATCACCCAAGGATAGTGACATGAGCTGTCCACATGCATGAGCAAGCCCCAGAGACAGGCTTCTATTGGTTCCTGAGCTTCCTCACCATAACACCATATATGGAACTTCCTATGTAGCACCATCCTTGCATTTAGGCTGTTTTAGCTGGTTGTGTCCAGATTTCCCCCCCCCCTTACCATTTGTGAGCATCCTGTAGTGCTTTTCCACTGTGTAACTGTCTGCTGTGTGAAAGGGTATAAAGAGCCCTGACTCTTAACAATAAACAGAACCTGCTTGGAACTTGAACCTGCTTGCTGGCAGACCTGCCTGGTTGCTAGCTTGCTTTCACTTTGCAACCATCCAGCATCCAGTCTAAATCAATACAACATTGGCCCTCTAGTGCATGGGGTGTATGTGTGGGATAGGGGTGTGCACAAATGCAATTTTTGGGATTCAATTCGATTCTAATAGAATATCCGACGATTTGAATCGATTCGAATGTTTAAAATTTGAATGTATTCATGTTCAATTAGAATAAAATACATTTGAATCTATCTGTATAAATTTTTGATTCGTATTTGAAGATACGAATGTCGACAACATTTGAATGTGTCTGTACACACCAGTACTCATCCCGTTTTTATCCCATATGCATCCCGTTTTTGTCCCGCACGTATCCATACAAATGAAAATTATTCAAGCATTCATCTGTGTACAGATTCATATGCATTACATATGTATCCATACACATCTTCTTTGTATCCGTACGCATTTGTACAGGTACGTATAGAACAAAAACAGGATTCATACAGGATAAGAACAGGATGCTTATGAATGTGTATGGTACGTACAGATGTGTACTGATGCGTAAGAATGTTGTCGACATTCGTATCATCGAATACGTATCAAATATTCATACGAATAGGTATGAATTTACTCAAATTGGTTCAGATTTGAATACATTCATTTTTTCTCTATTTGTACGAATTCAAACATTCAAATATTTGAATCAAATCAAATGTTTAAAATGGTATTCGTGGACACCCCTACTCCACAGTAGGTTAGTGTGGAAGCATCTACACCAGTGGTTCTCATTCTTCCTAATGCCACGACCCTTTAATACAGTTCCTCCTGTTGTGGGGACCCTCAACCTAACCCTAACCCTAAGCCCCAGCCATAAAATTATTTTTGTTGCTACTTCATAACTGTAATTTTGTTACTGTTATGAATCGTAATGTAAATATCTGATATGCAGGATGTATTTTCATTGTTACAAATTGAACATAATTCAAGCATAGTATTCACATCAACCACAGCTGAATATAAAAGTGTTGTTCTACCTCGAATACTGCTGCTTTCTACACAGCAGCTGCTGTCTACTGTATTTGTATGGGGTGGATGTGATGGGGTTGGCGTGATGATGTCATCACGCCAGGTACTCATATGTGGGCGTATCTGCATGTGGGCGTACCTGCCTGGAGACGGATAGAGGAGCGGTGTCTCGGTTCCTATGTGTTTTCCGATGGTCATAGGTGACTCCTGTGAAAGAGTAGATAGACCCCCAAAGGGGTCACGACCCACAGGTTGAGAACCAATGACCTACCCACTTTCTACCCACCGTGTGGACTTTGCAGGCTGGAAAGTCCTGAGATAAAAAAGACTGAAATGAAAAGGTGTGAGCAGTCAGATCCAAACATGGACTGAGGAAGGTTTAAAGTCAAGGTGTGACCATGGTCCTAATGTTCAAAAATAGAGGATTCAAGCCAAACAATACCTTTCACTGGGAAGACTGCGTGAGTTATGGAGGAAATTGCAGATCTCTGTAAAATTGTCTAGGAAGTGGGAGTGAGAGGTGAGATGCTTTAAAAATAACAAGCAGCTAAAAGGAATTCAAATGGTGACAGCATGAGCTGCCAGAGAAAATGCCCTTAATACTATGGAAATAAGGATACTTTACATTTTGTGTGCATCAAGCTACAAAATACAGGAACTGGCATTAGAACTTCAAGGTAGAACAGCTCAATGATCAGGCGAATCCTTTGATGTAATGTGTTGTGCCGGGAATAATCTTATATTCAAGCCCATTTAGGTGTGAAGCCTCCTTGGCCTGAAAACTCCTCCATGTCAGGAGTCTGTTAATAAATAGATGCATTGCAAAGACTGAAATTGGCGGCATTCTGTTGCCTCTCCCTTTCTTCTCTTGATTCTTGCTACTTGTCAGGCAGTTGTGGAAAGTACAAAGAAATTTTCCAGCCATTAAATTAGACTGTCTTACTGTCTTACTGACATATTTTCTTTGTTGGAAATCTTGTGTCTGTGGTGAAAGATGGTGCAAAGGAAATGTTTTTGCCTTGCATACTTTTTATTTATCCAAGGGAAAGAGTTTCATGTCAGATTCTCACAAGGACTCGAAAAAGGAACATTATGTTCAGAATATGAGCCATGGTTGCTCTCGCCTTACTAACATGTGCATAAAACAGCTATAGACGCGAGAAGGTTGTAGGAGCCTTTCTGTACTGGGATGTATTCTGGATTATATTCTGGGGCCTGCATTAATCTGGACTAGCATGTGGACAGCTATTTCAGGATATAATACAGAATAAGGCCCAGGGCAGAAAAGGGCAAGGTTTAGATTAGCACCTCTATGTATTGTGGTGGTTGCAAAATAAAATGGCAGATTTTTAAATTTATTTTCTACTACTTACTTTTTACTACCTATTTCCTATTTCCTTACTTCCTACTACTTATTTACTTACTTAGAATGCTTATAGACTGCCCCATAACCGAAGATCTCTGGGCAGCTTATAATGGGTGTTTTTCCACCATGCTTCTTTAATCTGGATCTAAGGAATGGGTACTTCCCTTAATCCAGATCTAGTAGATCCGGATTAAGGGAACTACTCAATGTGTTCCCATGGGTGGTCTAGCACCCAATAGCAATGGGTGCTAGCCTGCCTGCTATGGAAACACCGGAGCACCCATTTGCACATCTAGATCTACCCACAAGGGGTCTGCCTGTGACCCCAGGGGTTAGAACATAAGAACATAAGAACATAAGAGAAGCCTTGCTGGATCAGGCCACAGCCCATCTAGTCCAGCATCCTGTCGCACACAGTGGCCCACCAAATGCTCATGGGCATCTCAAGCAGAGACAAGGACAAACCTTCTCCTGCTCTCGAGTCCCAGCAGATGGCCCTAGAAGCGCCCCATTTCCTCCCCCCCCCTCAGCCTGAAAGATGCACCTAGGCATTCGTTCTAGTAGCCATTGATACATCTGTCATCCATAAATTTGTCTAACCCCACCTTAAAGCCATCCAGACTGGTAGCTGTCACCACCTCTTCCGGCAGCACATTCCATAGGCCGATGACCCTCTGTGTGAAGAAATACTTCCCCCTGTCAGACCTTACGCTCCTACCCATCAGCTTCATAGAGTGCCCCCTGGTTCTAGTGTTGTGCGATAGAGAAAAGAAATTTTCTCTATCCACCTTTTCTATGCCGTGCATAATTTTATATACTTCAATCAGGTCCCCTCTCAAACGCCGTCTCTCCAGACTGAAGAGGCCTAGACGTTGCAGCCTGGTTTCGTAAGGGAGGTGTTCCAGACCCTTAATCATTCTGGTTGCCCTTCTCTGCACCTTCTCTAGTTCCACAATATCCTTTTTGAGGTGTGGTGACCAGAATTGTACACAGTATTCCAAATGTGGCCTCACTATAGATTTATAAAGGGGCAAAATGACACTTGCTGACTTATTTTCTATTCCCTTCCTAATTATTCCCAGCATTGAATTTGCTTTTTTTGCTGCTGCCGCACACTGGGTTGACACCTTCATTGAACTGTCCACCAGAACCCCGAGATCCCTTTCCTGGCGTGTTGCAGAAAGCTCAGACCCCATCAGTTTATAGACGTAATTTGGATTCTTGGCCCCAATGTGCATTACTTTACACTTGTTAAGATTAAAGCACATTTGCCACTTGGTTGCCCACTCACCCAATGCTAAGAGATCCCTCTGGAGCTCTTGGCAATCTCTTTCAGATTTTACTACCCTAAATAATTTAGTATCATCAGCAAACTTTGCTATTTTACTATGTACCCCCTTTTTCTAGATCATTGATGAATAAATTAAAAAGCATTGGTCCCAGTACTGAGCCTTGAGGGACCCCACTTTTTACTTCTTTCCACCCTGAGAAATTGCCGTTTACTACTACTCTCTGCTTTCTGCCCTTAAGCCAGTCACAAATCCAGGACAGAACCTGTCCTTTTATTCCATGGCTGGTGAGTTTACTCAGTAGCCTTTGATGTGGGACTTTGTCAAAAGCCTTCTGAAAGTCCAGATAGACAATGTCTACTGGTTCACCTTTATCCACGTGTTTATTGACACTCTCAAAGAATTCCAACAAATTTGTGAGGCATGATTTACCTTTGCAGAAGCCATGCTGGCTTTTGTTCAGCAATGCCTGCTGCTCCATATGCACACTAATTTTGTCTTTAATAATGGTTTCCATCACCTTACACGGAACTGACGTTAAGCTAACTGGTCTGTAGTTGCCTGGATCACCCCTGGATCCTTTTTTGAATATTGGTGTTACATTTGCTACCCTCCAGTCCTCAGGTACGGAGCCTGATGTTAGGGAAAGATTATATATTTTTGCTAGAAGGTCGGCAATTTCGCATTTGAGTTCCTTAAGGACTCTTGGATGAATACCATCTGGTCCCGGTGACTTGTTAACATTTAGTTTATTAAGACATGCCAGGACCTCTTCCTTGGTTATTTCTGTACAGTTTAACTCTTCAGAAAACACAGGCTCAGCTACTGGCATGTGTCTTCTGTCTTCCTCCGTGAATACGGAAGCAAAAAATTCGTTTAGTCTCTCTGCAATCTCCGTGTCTTCTTTAATTACCCCTTTCTCTCCTTTACTGTCTAGTGGTCCAACTGCTCTCCTGGTTTGGGGGGACAGGGGGTGGAATCTCTGAAGTTCCTTTTGGAGATTAGCAAAGGTTCCAAAGTCCCTTCGAAGTCCTCTGAAGTCATTCAAAAATCATTCCGAAGCTGCCTTTGGAGATTAGCACAGGCTCTGCAGAAAAACCCCTTCAGAGTCTTTGCTAATCTCCAAAGGCAACTTCAGAATGACTTCGGAATTACTTCAGAGGGACTTGGGAGGCACTTTAGAGTTTTGATTTTGGGGCATCCCCCATGGGTGCTCCCTCCCCCAAGCCTCCTCTAAACCTTATTGCCCAATTGCAGTGGAAACAGGCTCCCTATAATTTGGATTTTATGGCTGAAGACCCCATTGTAGAGGGGTCTACATGAAATCCGGATTATAGGTCCTGAAGGACCCATATGATCTGGATTTCCCTAACTGTGGTGGAAATAGATGTGTCCCTAATGGGGTCTGTAGTGGAAATGGGGTTATCCGGCTCTCAGCCAAATGGGTCATTAATGGGTGCTAAAATGGGTACTTACTGCCAGTGGGAAAACACCCAATAAAAGGCCCACGTACAATAAGGCATTAAATACATACCATGTTAAAACATAGTATTGAACATCATAGTTAGTTAAAAGCTAAAGTAAAATTAAAATAGTGCTAGAATGAATTAATGACCAAAGGCTTTAATAAAGAGCCAGGTCTATACTTAGCACCCCAAAAGTTGGAAGAGTTGGCACTAATTGGGTCTCCAAGGGAAGGACATTCCATAAGTGGGGTGCCACTGCTGAGAAGGCCCTCTCCCTTGTCCTAACGCAGAGGTGGGGCATGGAGGAGTCTCCCTCCAGTAGATCTTAAACCACGGGTAGATTTGTATGAGAGAAGGCGTCCCCTCAAGTATTGAAATTTGGACTTAAATCATGTGGGACCTTGACACTACATTCATGTGGATGACAGATTCCCCTCGCCAGTGGAGACCTGAGGGGCACAGCATCTGAATGTCAGCAGTGCTCTCAGATGTCCAGTGCTTTCCCAATGGTCAGGGCCATGACCAGATAAAACAAAATCAGATAATGGTAATATAGGCTGGGGTCACACTTAAGCTTTAATCCAGCTTCAGTCCACTTCCAGAGTGAGAGAATACATCAGCAAAGCAACAAGCTCTTTTTTTTTCAGTGTAAATAACTCGGAAAATTCACCTTTGGGTAGATAATGTGGAAAGAAAGTTACTGGTCACTTTGTTGATGTGCTCTCTCACTCTGAAAGTGGACCGAAGCTGCATTAAACCTTAGGTGTGACCCCAGCCAATGAGGAAAGAAAATTACTGGTCACTTGGCTTATGGGTTCTCTTGCTCTGAAGGTAAACTGAAGCTGGATTAAACCTTAGGTGTGACCCCAAGGTCAACAGGATTTAATTAACTTTGTTATGACCTTGGAAGAAAGGCTTCTATGTTCTCCTGTCTTTCCTGCTCTATGAGCTGGGCTGGAATGAAATGGCGTTGTTCTCCAAGTCGTTGTTCAAGTGATTTGAATTCTTGGCATTCATTTGTATGCTTGGTGCCATACTTCCTTGTAGGGATCATGTGAAAATAGAATCCTGCATCCTCAGAAGCTTATGCTGCCAGAGGAAATTAATAAATCAAAGGCAGGGCTCTGGAAATCAACATATCTTTTGTGGCTGCCTTTCTTTAAAAATCAGCTTTTCTATGCAGCTGTCCACTGTCAAGGGACTCCTAGAAGGCGTGCTGTGCGATTCTCAATGCAAGTCCGAAAAGATCTTCCTTCTCCGAATCCAAACTGACCCTTGACATGGTTTTGCAAGTCAAACCAAGATTGCATTAAAACATATTCTTTCCGAGACGGCCCCCTGCACAATGCAATCAATATTCTTTAATTACAGGATGATACTATTGATTCTAATTAACCAGAATTGCCTGCCTCATTCATTTACAGTTCATGTGTGTTCCTAGGGACAGAATGATTTAGTGCATTGGTTCTGACTTGGCACGCAGGGGAAAGACATGCTTATTTTTATATATTATGCCTATATTATATAGGCATAATATATATTATATATATATAAAAGCACTTTCAGACACTCGTCTTCTGGTTTGCCATTTCTCCCGCGAGGGAGGGAAAATTTATTGTTTATAAACATAATTTTACAAATAATAAATTATGCAAATAATGGGCCTGAATGTGGATTTGGGGGAGAAGGAATGTTAAATTGGGTAAAACATAAGTTTATAATGGAAAACCTGACCACGTTAATGGTACATTTTAATATATCTTGGAACAAATATTATTCACTCCAAATAATATGCCAAATAATCTAATTCCTTTTTGTGTTCCTTGAAGGGGTACTGCCTTCTGTTCAAAGGGTGTTAAATACTGTGGCTTATGAGCATATCCATCAATTTATTTGAAGACAAGAATCTTGGTTATATTGAAACACTAATCCATAATGTATAATACAATCCGCTCTCGGAAATCATTTTTCACTTGCTTTCTTGCTAATGTTAAACTGCAGGTAACTGGGGATTAATGGCCTTTAAAGTCTTCAAAAGGTTGTGTATTAATTCTTTTATCAAATGATGATTTTTCAAAACAGCCACACAGAGAAGGATTTCACTATTAATGCCACAGCTGATTGCACCTGAGCATAGTGTGCATAATTATTTCTATTTTAAAGGAAAAGTTATCACCCTGGAATGCACAGTATTCTTCAAACAGGTCCCCACAAAGCAACATGTGGAAGAGTGTGAGCAATTGTAATGATGTGGGATATTTACCTCAGGTGTTCCAATTCATTTATGGTTGGGTTTTAAAAAAAATTATTTTGCCTTTTCTTTGTCATTCAGAGCAAAGGGGTAGTAGTTTGGGTTGCATTCAAATAAAAGCTGCCTCCAGACGACAGCAAAATATTAGACAATATAGCAATGCTGTGGAAAAAAGTACTTTTGAAATAATTGCTGTTTGCCCAGATGGCTGGGCAACTGTGTAGAGGAGGAGGAGGAAGAGGAGGAGGAAGAAGAAGAGTTGGTTTTAATACCTGGCTTTTCTCACCCATTCAAGGGGATTCAAAGTGGCTGACAAACCTTCTCTTCTACTCCCCACAACAGACACCCTGGGAGGTAGGTGGGACTAGACCTGTGACCAGCCCATGGCTTCATGGAAGAAGAATAATAGTTGGCTTTTCTAGCCTGCTTTTCTTACCCATTCAAGGGGATTCAAAGTGGCTGACAAGCCTTCTCCCCACAACAGACACTCCATGAGGTAGAAGAGAGCTGTGACTAGCCCAGGACCATCCACGTAGCTTTGTGAAGGAAGGCAGAATCGAACCACTAGACCAAACTGGCTCACCTGGTGATTATGAGATATGAGTCCGGCATCCTAACCACAAGACCAAAAAGGACTTACCTTCTTTGGATACTTGCTTCTGTGATGTTGCTGGTGCTATTGTTGCTCAGCATGCATACGTGACCACCATTTTAATTCCAGCCCAGCCCAGCAGATAACTGGTGGCTACTTCCGAAACGACATGTCACGGGAGTGGTTGTCCAGACAAGTCCTTTCACATTTTTTTTTTAATCTGAGTTGGAAGTTACTGTGGGATATCACCTCAATATCCCTGGGCCACCTTAGGATTGCCACAGACTCATGGTAATCCTTATGTAGCCCTGGGGTGATCCCAGGTTTTACACCTTAGACGTTTTCGCACGGGGCTGATTCGAACGCGAAAAAGCCAGCTGTGGACACGTCATCCGCATTGGCCGCGCGCGCCTTGCGTCCCGACGTGTCCGCAGCTGGCTTTTCCGCGTTCGAAATGTAGAGCACTTCGAAGTGCTCTACACGCGTTCCAACGCGGACGAGCCGCACGCAGGCGTTCGGGAGAAGAAGCGTTCGCGCCGCTTCTGTCTCCCGATCGCCTGCCGGCTCGCCTCCGACGCCGCGCGGCTTTGACAATCAGCTGTTTTTCAAACAGCTGATTGTCGATCTGCCTCCGCGGCCGCCGGCGCGCCCCTGGCCGGCGTTTGCCGGCTAAGCCAGCTTCGGGCGCTTTGACCATTCGCACCCAGACGCTCCGGAACGCGTTTACACGCGTTCTGGAGCGTCTGTGTGTGAACGGGGAAAGCGCCCGAAGCTGGCTTAAGCTTTCCGCCTGAACGCGTTCGGTTTCGAACGCGATTCAGTGCGGAAATGCCTCTTGTCTGGAGGCAGCCATAGAAGTAGCTTAGAGGTGGTAACATGTGGCACTCATCTTCTTATCCCATCACTTATCCACTACTTCCAGCCTAGAAAGTTCATCAGAGGGAGAGATCAGGGATGGTGGTGAGCATTCACATTTTGAAAACCCACCCATCCCAAGCTTACCCAACACTTCACTAAGTGCCAGGTAAGTGTAAATGCTGCTGTATTAGCTGCAATCGACTCACCATGGCAATGGGCATACATGCTGGTCATTGCTGCAGTGTCAGGGTGATGCAGTGTGTCCCTTTGGGTGGGCCACCCTGCCCCCTTGTGTCCATTACACAGAAACGGCACAAAGGGTGTGTACTAGAGGTTTGCACAAATGCAATTTTTGTAATGAATTGAATATTTGAAAATCCAAATTCATATGAATAAAGAAAAACAAATGTCTGGACATTCGAACCACTATGCCCCCCTTTCTGCACACAAAGACCTGGATCTTCAAGTTCCAGATCCTTGAGATGGGGTTCTCCTGGAGATCTGGATCTTGAAGATGCCTGAAGACCCCATTGTGGACATCTTTAATCAGGTCCACACAAAATCCAGATTTAAGGGCCTGAAGGACCAGATTGCTCCATAGCTATCCTTCCTGGGAGATGGTCCAGCACACTTGGAACTGCTTTGGCATGCTAGCAGCTCCATGCTATGAGAATGCTCTTTGCCAGAGCATCTCTGGACCTTCCCTTTCACTTAAGTGCAAAAAACCCCATGCAGTGAACTTTCAGACCCAAAGACCTATTTCTCCATGCCTTCACTGGGCCAAATTTAAAGCAGTCACCCCATTTCCACTCATGATATAGTAAAGACTGTTTCATGTGGCCGCCAACAGACCTTAAGGCTCAGATCCATCTTTTTTCTACAGCTGGCCTTCTCTTTTGTGTTCCCAGCTTGCACGCATGTGGTGTGGTGGGCTGTGGCCATTTAGCTGATTACTGAGATGAAAGGAGACATGCTGCAGGGAATTTCAGTCATTCATTGATCTTTCTGGGAATTAGTTAAAAAATAAGTGGAAAAGGGGAAAAATCAATCAGAGCACCTTGGTCACTGGCCAGAAATGTAGATAACTTTATGGCATGAAGGGGGTCTCTTTAGAGGGCACCATTGATAATGGATATGATAGGTTGTAATGGGAATTCTGGAGAAGCAGTTACGATATTGACAAAAACACACATGGAGTTAGAGAAGAATAAATCCAGAAGACATTCACTGAAAACTGAGGAGGAAAGGTCTAGCCCTGCAAATGGCTCTTAAATAATATTTGTCAGGTAGGGTTGGCTACATATATATATTTTGTAACTCAGAGGGATTGTCATTAAAGCTAATTGATTACTTACTCAAGCAGTTGATAATGAGAATCACTGCCTGGAGGTGAAAAACAAGTTGCAGTGTAACTAGTTTGGGGCAAATTGCAAAATCATTTGGTATCAGAAGTAAAATCACTGTAAATATAATAGTGATTGATGAGCTGTTGCATTTGTTTATGGGAATACTATTAAAAGGATTGTCAGAAGGGCATCACTGAAGTTACCTTCTGAATTTACTCTTTGAAGATGTAAGAAACACTTTGTCTAGGACAAGGAAGATTTCACCCTATAAGTTTATTATTTAATTGATCTCCAGACCTATGAGGCTCTGAAAGGAAAGTAGGGATGCACATGAATTCTTTTTTTAAAATTCAATTCGTATAGAACTAAATGCAAGAACATTTGTATTTGTCCAAAAAGATCCCTTTCAAATGTGGTAGGACTCATATTTGATAATGAATATTCAATCCCATATGAATCTGATACAAATCCCATACGCATGCATACAAATAGCATATGAATCCATATGAATTCCATACGAATCTCATATGAACGCAAATGAATCCCATACGAATCCCATATGAAGCTTCACACGAAGCTTTAGGTGAATGTAACATTTGATTCAAATTCGAATGTCAGTCTTTGAATGTGCGAATATTTGATTCAAATTCAAATGTCCAAATTCGAACAAATTCATACGAGTTTTGAATCTTATGAATATTTGTGCACATTCCTAGAAAGGAGAGAATGTGGGCCTATTCGCACTTGGCCTTTTTCTGGAGTATATCTCAGGATAGGGGTCTGTGGTCCACATGCTAATGCAGACGCTAGCAGATCTCACTTTGGACCTGCTGAAGCCTGCACTAGCATATGGACAGCAAATCCCTATTCCAGGATATATTCCAGAATAAAGCCAAGTGCGAATAAGCCCTGTAACTTATATTTTATAACTGTAGTTAGAATAACATTTAAGCTGCACCAACAGTTTGTAGTGAGTTTGAGGATGTAAAATAATGAAATACTACTACTACTACTACTACTATTAATAATCATACAATGGAAGTTAATTATTAAATATGTCAATTCACAAAGACTTGAGTGAAAAAGTGACTAAAAGATGTGCAGGGGACAGCAAAATGCATAGTATGACCTTCCTGAACTGGGAATGAAGGTTCTCAGCCTTTGTGGCTTCTAGGAGGGCCATTTTCAGTGGCCTGTCACTTCTGGTGCCTTTTCTGGTGACCATTCCTGCAGTATTGCTAAAAGTGATTACATTCTTATGCCAGAACTCTACAGTAATTCTCCTTCCTCTAAGACAAACAGTCCTTATAAAATACGTAACTGTGCCTCTTTCCATGTTGCAGCCATTTCTGGCCTAACTAAAATGAAAAAAAATTAATCAAATAAAAATAAGAAATTTAACCAACCAAGTGATTGGCCAAACAGGTTGGAGAGCCTCTGGGTTAGAGAGACAGGGAGGATGCCTCTAAATGTCATTTTGAGGAGCTGAAAGTGGGTGAAGGTTTTGCCTTTGTCTTCTGATTGAGATTCCCAGAACCGTTGGTGAGTCATTGTGTGAGACAGGATGCTGGACTAGATGGCCTGATCCAGCAGGGCTCCTCTTAAGTTGGAGGGGCAAGCAGGATACCTTTGAAGGCCACTTGTCAGGGAGTCAAGAGTGGCTGAAGGTTTTACCTTTGTCTTCTGCTTGAGAATTCCAGAAGCAATTGGTGGGTCACTGTGAAAAAGGATGCTGGACCAGATGGGCTGTGGCTTGATCCAGCAGGACTCCTCTTACGTTCACAAGCACTCCTTAAAATTAATTAAATGAAACTTTCAAGGTGCCTTAGCATAAAACTGACTGCATTTATTTTCCCAATGTGACTGATCTCCCCACTTTGGTGGGGAACAGGTAGGTCTGCCATATGAAATCCTGGTCAACACTTCTATATTTTTGATAATTGATCTACTGTGGATCAAGATGTGGTTTGGGAAAAATTAAAGGAAATGATCCAGTTGCAGTTTTTACTCTTGAACAGTTCTACTGGTTCTACTGAATATGCTGACACTGATCTGTCCTTCTGTGTGTGACCTGTTAGCTTGTGTGCAATGTGTTAATATGATGGACTTGGAACAAATAATTCATGGTATGGATGTGCATGAATAATCATAACAATCATTATTTGTATGGATTCATACAAATTTGGACATTTGTACACAAATTGAATGTTCCGGACATTCATATGTACAGTTTGTACATTCAGGGGTGGGGGTGGGGAGGAAACAGGATGCTTCTAAAGCCATTTGCTGGGATTCAAGAGCAGGAGAAGGTTTGTCCTTGTCTCTGCTTGAGATGCCCATGAGCATTTGGTGGGCCACTGTGTGCGACAGGATGCTGGACTAGATGGGCTGTGGCCTGATCCAGCAGGGCTTCTCTTATGTTCTTATCTTCTTATACGTATGAATAGTCCAGACATTCCTGTGAATATTTTGGACATTTGTTAATTTGGGGAGGTGGGAAAGTGGCTGCACCACTCATCTGCGGCAGATCCAGGTTGATTTTTCTTCTGTGACCTGAGTTGTATTCTGAGTGAGAAACCGTTACCTTTGAGCATTTCAATTTCTTGATTAAATGGCCTGTCATTTACATATTTTCTCTCCTTCCCTTTAAATTAGGTAAGACAGCTATGCAAGTATTCTAAATTTGGCACATAAACTGTCTAATGAGCCAAATTATACATTGTCAGGAACATCCATGACCGACTTCTTTGGAGGCATGCCAAAGTAATTATCTCTTTGGTCTCAGTTTGGTTTTCAGGTTAAGAGTGTCAGGCTGAATTCCCATTACAAGCTTAAAACGGTTTCCCTAAACTAAAATAATAGAACCGGATGCTAACACGAATTTGCCTGATCCCATTACTTTCAACTTAATCGCGTTCAATCCGGATTCTGAGGATTGTACATGGCATATGTGACTCAAGGGGGGACTCAAGTGGCTACTTTCTAAAAGCCGCTTTTTGGGGCTGCCCTGCCCTCTTCCTCCTGGCATGAACGTGCCACCCATAACAGACCCCTTCACGGAGCCTGGCTGGGTGGCTGCCGCTTGCCTGGATGGAGGAAAAATGGCACCGGACAGCCAGTGATTCTTTCCCCTCCTCTCCCCATTGCCCAGGGTACACAGCAGCAGTGGCAACTCAAGCCCCCTTTGCCCGCTCACTCCACAGTCACACAATCACACATTAAACATTCACACATCTCACCGAAACTTCAGCTGCTTTCCTCCCTTTTCCCTTTCTAAAGGTCAGTACTTTTAGAATTGTGCAGAATTGCAACATTGTTATCAGGTGTGAAGTGGGTGGATTGCTACAGTGTAACGGCTGCTTAGGGGATGGATTTTTACAGTGAAATCACTATCTTTGGAAGCAAGCTATTGGGGGAGGGAAACCCTAAACATGAATTCTCATACCACTAAAACTGTACCGTTCCCACAGCAAGAAATGTAAAACGTTTCAAGCACACAAACCGGAGCGAGACCTGTTGAAATGAGTGTTAACATTTGCAACGCTTTGGGGCGATTTAACACGGGGAAAGCGTGTTAAGCCAACCTGGCATGGGGACTGCAAGGACCGAAACCATTTCAAAACCATTTTAAGCTTGTAATGGGAACTCCCCCTCAGATTCTTATCTGGTCATCTCCTGGTTCATACTCCTGCATGAACCCAGCTGGATGACCATAAGCTAGTCACGGTTCTCTTTCTGAGTGCTCACAGCCCCACCTGCCTCACAAGATTTCTGTTGTGGGAAGAAGAACAGAAGGTTTGTCGGCTGCTTTGAGTCCCCTTAAAAGGGTGAGAGAAGCAGGCTATAAAATCCAACTCTTCTTTTATTGTAAAGTTTCCCCTGGCAAATCTGGACAAGAGAGAGTACCCTTGTACTTCCCTTTATTACTAAAAAGAAAACACACATTTGAAGGACAGACATGACTTTGTTGACATTTTCAGTTCCTTTAAAAACAGTTTACTAATTAGTGTGCGTCCAACTGTATAAGTTTGTACTGTATGTGTGTGCACATAGGCATTTGTCTCTTGTATTCCAAGAAAAGCAATTAGGGATGTGCATGAATATTTGCAACATTCAATATTCATATAAATTCATACGAATTTGGATATTCGTATACGGATCAAATGTTATGACATTTGTACATTGGCATTCATATTTGTATGAATGTTTTGGAACATTCATATGAAACTTTGGAATATTTGTGAAATGGAGGTGGGAAAGCCCCTGTGCCAGTCACATCTCCAACAAATACAGAGTGCATTTGACATGGTTTCAGTGCGGATTCAAAGTGGATTCAGGGAAGACTGGATGTTTTCAGAGTGGATATGTTATGGGATACGTTATCAGATACGAATTGGATATGTATGCATTCATATTGAATAGAATCCTATCACATTCAAAGAGGATCTATTCAAACTAATACAAATTTTCTTACATTCAATTTGTTACGAACTGAATTTTAAAAAAACAAACCATTCGTGCCCATTCCTAGTCCCACGATAGTTAAGATCAAGGATGGTGGCCAGTGTTCACATTGTGAGTGCCAACCTGTCCCAAACTTCACCCAGACCTATCTGAGTCTGGGTGAAGTGTGAACATTCCTGTACAGGAGCATCTGCCTTGCTGTAGCAATGGGCCATAGGTACATCAATCGGGCAACATGGCGCATGACTGCACAGCCTGAGCCATGCCACTTCTCCCACAGCCTTCACACGAAAGCAAAGCAAATCTTGCATGTGAGACTGTACTAGAAGTGAGACAAGCACTCCTAGTGTAGATGTAGAACAATCTTTCTGGTCTACAGCTACTGAAGATGGGGACAGCTGTGCACTCTGGGACGGAAGAGGTTGCATGGTGTGCAAATGCATTGTGTTGGAGCATGGACAGCAGGCCCCATCTTCCGAGTGTGAAAAGACTCTCAGTGTGATTCTTGTTGCTCTGAGCTGTTTGGCAGGCACACTGATGGAGCCATAAAGCTTGCAGTTTCCAATCACCCCCTGGCTGAGTCTAAAGTTGCAGCATGCCACATAATAAATAAACCTGATGGTTCATTAGGCATCCCCTCGGAGTGTGAAACATGCATAAAAGCACCTTGTAGTCCTGGCTTATTTGACCCTAACTGTGTGCACCAGGCAATCATTTTTGCACGGGATTTTTAGCCTCATGAGATTTTTGAAAGATTTGTTCGTCTTGGGTCTCTTGAGCACTGCGTTTTGTGCTAAGGATCCCCTGGATTAGCTTGCTTTGATTCCTCTGCTTAAGGTTGCATGCACATTCCGGGACGAGCATGCAGGAAGTGAGCTCCCACTGCGTGGCCACATTTCAAAATTCATTCTCCTAGGGAGTAATTCTGGCAAGTAGGTATGAAGTATCCACATGGGAGGGGAAAAGAAAAGCCCTGCTTAATCTGTGACGTGATTTTCCTTCAACGTTCTCAGCATTTATGGTGTAACATGAACTAACGTTTACGGTTGTAATTGGTGTAATGGGCATAATTTGATCATCTTTGGAACTGTTCATTAATGACAACTGATCTATATAAAAAAAATCTACTTGGCTGAAGCAGGATAAATCTCTTTCTGTCTCTGTTCGCGGCCCTCGAAAGTCGCATTCAGAACTGTAGGACTATTTTTCATTTTGTGGTAACCTTTAATTTAATGGTCAGACATTCAGCGGGGCCAGATTCCTGCTTGGGTAAGAAAATGGATGTCATTGCTGTTGCCTCCAAGGATAAATGTGCTCATTTTTTTTGTTCAGTGAAGTGTTGGAAATCTTGTGTGTTCTGGACTCTTGGGTGTAAAGCAGGATGATTTTTGCAGCTGTATGGATAACATTACCTGCTTGGTATTTGAAGCAAGGCCTCTGCCTTTAGTGCAACAGACAGTGACCTGAATTATGTTCCAAGTTGTGTTTTATATTGGGTACTTCTGGAGCCATGCAAAGTCAGCCTCTTTGTGGAATGCGGGGTTCATGCACAGGATCTTGAATGGTACGTGCTCCCATCTAGCAAATCCAACCTGACTGTAGTAATCGCAAAGGTTTGCATGGGTTTTTCTCCTGGCTTTTCCATTTGTCAAGCCTCAGAGTAAAAAGAATATTCCTGCTCCCATGGCTTGCAGTACACACCCAGCACCAGCAGGGTGCTGGAAACTTCGCCTTGAGGCAGAATGGCTCCCCAGCCGCATGGCATCCGTCTTCTCTTCCTGGTTGAGGATCCTCCCCACCTCCCTCTACAGGATATGACATCAGAAGGACTTCTGCCCTGCTCACCTATCACCTCCCTGGATTTTCTCCTGAGGTCACTTCCTTCCCCGCCCCTCTGTGGCGGGTTATTTAAAGCCCTGCAGAGAAATAAACTCTCTCTCTTCCAGCTGATCTCTGCGTTCTGCCTCTTCTCTCCCCCTCCCCCATTTTCTAGCTCTCAGGGTTAGGCCAAACAAATGGGCCTAATCCCAAATTATCTGGGCCAGTCAGGTAATTTGAAGACTTTCGCAACATCTGGCGTTCAGGAGCTGCAGCAATCAGCTGTTGCTCCCCATTCCCTGGAGCCCTCGCATTTCGTGGCGTAAGCCGGATACGCCACACCTGACTCCACTTTTAATTCACTTTCAATCCGTGCTGAATGCAATCTGGATTCATTGCGGATGTGACTGGCACTTCATTTTTCTACACACCCCAATCTAATGAATGTTTGGAAAATCCATTCGAATATTTAAATTTGGATTTTCAAAAATCCAATTCGAATTCAAATGTCAATATTCATTGAATTGGAATTGGAATTTTTGAATTTTCGAATATCTGTACGCATGCCTAGTATTGGATACATATCCAATATGAACAAATATGTATCTGAAATGAACAAATACATATCCAGTACATATCTGATATGTATCCACACTCTGAAAACATCAAATTCAACCTGACTCCACTTCTAATCCGCTGTCAATCCATGGTGAGTGCGATCTGGATTCATTGCGGATGTGTCTGGCACTTCATTTTTTCACATCCCCAATCTAACAAATGTCTGGAAACATTTGTATTTGAACGAATGTTAGTTTATAGATATCGTAACATTTAATTCGAGTATGAATGTCCAAATTCATATGAATTCATATGAATAATGAATGTTACAAGTATTCGTATTCAACCACTAATGAATAGGGATGTCAGAGCATTTGGTTAAATTTGGAATGCGAGGTAGAATTCAGAAACTACTGTTCCTGGCAGATTATCAGAACAATTTTAGACTGTGTTGGACTGAATTCTCTGATGCTATGCTGATTTTTATTTTTATTTTTTTTAAGAGATAAGCACTACCTAAATCAGCAACATGGCTAGAAAAGCATCAGGCCAGACAAAATTTACCATTAGAAGGAAAGCAGATGGTGGAATATATTTTGCATCCCCATCAGTGTGCTTAGCTGAGCACATTTTTTTCTTTTTTCTTTGTCTTTGCTTGAGATCTTTTAGGCCCTGGAAGAGTTGACATTTAAGAGTGTGTTCACACACCCTGTTACGGGTGTCCCCAGGGTGTATTTGAGACATCAGGGACAAACCTAAAATATATAAGAACCCCTCTTTTACCTCTGCCTTGATTTCAAGGTCTACCAGCATACTAGTGAGTGGTCTGGGGGACCCATTTTGGGGGTGGAACAAGGTGTGACACAAAAATACACCCCCCCCCCCCGAAGCTCTAAAAAGTCAGAAGCATTTGTTTCTGGTTTTCAGAGCATTCTCATACTTCCTGTGCCATCTCCAAACCTGCATAAGTTTCAGAGCCATTGTAGTAGGGATGTGTACAAATATTCAAAACATTTGAAATTCAATCAAATTCAATCAAATTTGGGCATTCGAATTTGACTCAAATGTCTATACATTTGAATTTAACATTTAAACAATTTTTTGAATCTCTTGAATCATTGATATGAGTTATTTGGACATTCGTATGTGTACAGATACGTACACATTACATACGTATCTGTACGCATCTTATTTGTATCTGTATGCATTTGTACAGATACGTATGGGACAAAAACAGAATACATACGGGATAAAAATGGGATGCGTGTGGATACGTACAGATGTATACGGACACTTTTGAATGTTGTCAACATTCGTATCTTCAAATACAAATTGAAAATTTGTAAGAATAGATTTGAATGTATTCATTGAATCGAATGTGAATACATTCAAATTTTAAACATCAAATCAATTCAATCTTCAGATATTCAATTAGAATCAATCAAATCCCAAAAACTGAATTCATGCACATCCCTACAGTGTGGGTTCTGGTGTGGAACAGGTTGTCCCAACATGCCCAGCTTAGGGTGGAGTGTGTATCCAGTTGTCGGAGCTTCATGATCACCTCCATAATGGATGCAATCCACAACTCGCCAGTGCATACATTTCATTACAAAGAGATTCAACATAATTCCATAGTTTTCATTCAGTATTTTTATGGCTCCATATAATTCCATTCATAGGCTGTGGTCACACGTGAGGTTTAATCCAGCCTCAGTCTACCTTCAGAGCGAGAGAACACATCAGCATAGCAGCCAGAAAATTACCGGTATAATTTTCTTTCCACATTACCTGTCCCAAAGGTGAATTTTCTGAGTTACTTAACGCTGAAAGAAAACAGCTTGTCACTTTGCTGATATATTGATTCTCTCACTCTGAAAGTGGACTGAAGCTGGATTAAACCTTGCGTGTGACCACAGCCATAGCCTCTGTTGCTGGTGATGCTATTGTTCAGTACCATCAAGTTGTGTCTTACTCCAGGTTGGCTGCATGGGCATATCCTCCCTGGGTACCTCTGTTCAGCTTTTTTGGCAGAGATACAGAAGTGGTTTGCCATTGCCTATTCCTGGGCAGAGTCTGGAGATCAAACTGACAACCTTCTGTTTTCTAGGCTGCTTGCATTATGATAAAGCTACAGCCTCTCATAGTCTCTGCTGCCACCTATTTTTTTTAAATTATTTATTGTAAATATAAATACAGGTTTTTTTCACTTAACAACTTAAACAATTCAAACAAAAGGATAGGAACAATTAGCAATGAACTGCAGAAGGTAAGGAGTACAATAAGACAATTTCAATAACATTAACAATTAGATAAATACCAAGTGGGGAAATGAGATTTTCAAACGGGAATTCAAGAAAATTGGAGGAAATGTTTCAGCTATACGAAGATCTGCATGACATTTTGCTGCTTTTAAGAATGGGGACCAGCATTTAATGAACCAATCTTTAGAGTTTTCATAAGACGTATTGTCCATTTGCTGAGAAATAAAATCATTGATCAACATATTCCAAACCCTAGATAACCATTTTTCCTTACTTAGACTCTGGGCTGACTTCCAATTCATGGCTATCTCTGCTTTAGCAGCAGTAAGTAGCACCTATTTAACTGGAACGTTCTCCTGAATATGGGAAAGGCTGTATCACTTTCCAAGTCTAAATAGGAAAACTGGATTTTTTTTCTTTCATTCCAAAGTTCAACATCCTTATGTTTCTTTCTTCTCACAAACAACGCCCCGCTAGCATTTCTTCTTCACCTTGTCAGCAGCAGCACCAACAGAGCTGTGAATGCTTCCCCCCTCTTTTTAACAAGCTTAATTTTTCAGCTGCATAAATTCACACCTTACACATCACTCTCTGTTTCAAAAAGCATTAAATGCCGCCTTGCTGTGTAAGTAATGAGCAGAGCAGATCTGTGGAACTGGCGGTTCCCCTCAGATGAGTGCAGCCTTCAGGATGGAAGTCTATCTAAACTGAAAACAGCAAAAGCTAGCAACTCTGAGCCATGTATGATCTATGGCCTTTTCTGCGCTTACATGTGTTAGATCCTGAATAACGGTACCCACTGAACCAAATCTTGGGGAAGCATAAACTGGATCAGCGCTGTCTGCACTGATGGTGCTGATCTGGTCCATGCCTCCTTGTGGCTGCAGAGCTCATGTCAACTTTGCAACTGTGCCCCCCCCTCCAATGCCTCCAAAGGCTTTGTATTTGATTAGTATTGAATCGAATGCAAGAAAATTTGAATTTGTTTGAATAGATCCCCTTTGAATGTAGTAGGATTTGAACTGGATAGAAATGTTCAATCTCATCCAAATCCCATATGAATGCATACGGATCCCATACGAAGCTTCATACGAATGTATTGAAACATTTGATTTGAATTCAAAGGTTAATCTTCAGTACTAATTCAAACCTCCCAATCCATCTGCATCGGTACAAAGTTTGAATTTTACAAACATTCATGCACATCCCTACTCACTTCCACTGTGGCTTCCAATTGCACTGTCTTCTCCCTCCTGCCTTGTTGCCATGATGCTCCAGAATGTGGCAGAAGACCTTTACTACCCCTGCCGTTATTCTTGCTACTCTGGCACCACATCCAGACAAATTTATTCCAGAACCTTGTCTGCCTGATTGCATACCCACAGTACACAGTATGACAGATGGGATTTGAATCTAATGAGGTGGAGGGGAGATAAAGCAGTTGGTTTTGTTTTGTTTCCCCCCCTGTTTTTGTCCAGATTCATTGAGCTTCTGTCCAGATCCAACTTTGGACGTTGGCTGATCTTCAGAATATCATGAGCTGATGCAAAAAGTTGGAACAGATAATCTCCAGATTCCTTTTCATTTCTGGAACTTAATGGTGAGATCTTTCTAATCTGTTGGAGGAATATATGATGGGACAATAATTACAGAGGGTGTAGATGAGTTATTACTTCATTTTGGAAGTCATTTAAAGTTAAGCTTCTTTAAGAATGTGCAAATATTACTGTTCCTCCTTTGGATTAATTTAGCATCAAGCATGGGATCCAGCTTGCTGGTTTTTTAATTTAAATAAAAGTGCAATGAGCTGGAAAACCAGTATGCATCCCAGAATGCAGACACAGCAGATACAGTTTTCGAGATGACAGTTTTCTGAAGCATCTAACCCCCTGGAAGAGAACTAAAGTCAAAAGTTCAAGAGACCTTTAAATTCTTGCACTGGGTGCATCTGGAAAACAAAGTATGGAGTGTCTCTCCATGGGGGTCTTGTGGTGGCTTGCTTTTCTATTTATTTAAACTCCTGCCTTTCTATCCAAAGGCTTATAAAAGTACTACACCCATAAAATGCAAAAATAGAAAACTAATTTTAAAACACTGTTTAAAAATACAAGTTAAAAATAACAAAAAGAATAAATATATTCCTAATTGTCAAGGACATAGCTCAGAAAGAATGTTTTCATCTACCAGCAGGAGAACAGAAGAGAATGTCAACCTTACCTCTGTTAGAGGGAGATTCCAAAGTTTAGGGACAGTCACTGTGGAGCACAAATTAAAGAAATTAAAGAAGAAAGCTAATGACTTGCAAAAGGAGAGGACATCCCATTGTGGTAGAACCCTTGGCAAAATCTGTTTCTTCCCTCTGGTTGGATAACCTATCTGCACAGAGTTTTTTGCTCAAAGAATTGCCAAGATGGATGAAAAGTGGAAAAGACCAGGCTTGAAGTCTTAGTCCTATATATTTAATTCTACTCCACCTATCTGGAAAGCCTGATCCACCAAGGGTGAAGAGGTGCGTGACTTGGATCTCAGCTAAGAGGTGCTGATGTCAAAGCATCCCCTAAACAGGGTATGGTGATATTATTTTGTCATCTAAAGAGGGACCAGATAAGAGAATCAGAGGGGGGGGGGGTAAATTGAACTGATCTGCATGCTGTCATATGGTATGATAAACTAAAAAACAACCCTTGTTAGCCTGAGCTTAAACCTTTAATCTCCTTTGGTACAGGATTTGAGCATTCCATAAGAATGTAAGAACATAAGAGAAGCCCTAGTGGATCAGGCCACAGCCCATCTAGTCCAGTGTCCTGTCACACACAGTGGCCCACCAATTGCCTATGGGCATCTCAAGCAGAGACAAGGACAAACCTTCTCCTGCTCTCGAGTCCCAGCAGATGGCCTTAGAAGCATTCTGCTGCACTCCCCCCCCCAGCCTGAAAGATGTACCTAGGCATTCACTCTAGCAGCCATTCCAATGTGCACCTTCAGCAAAATGACGCAACACCCATTGACCTGAGCAGGTTAGAAAATAGGAGACATGAAGAAGCACTGCTTGTATTCTTTGGAATGAATGCTGAGCAGATCCACCTCCTCAAAAGGTTTTGAGGTAGAGCCTCTCTTTTCTGCTTCCGAAGGATGGTAATGCAGAAGAGTGAATTTTTTTTTAATTGACATTTGATTTGTAATGAATCAAATGTTCAAAAATTCATATTTGTACAAATAGATGATTTTGGATGTGGTAAAATTCTATTTGATACGTATGTATTCATACGAATTCATATGAATATCTGATATGCACGAATGCATATTGGATATGGATGAATACCTACCTGATATGTATCCGAAATACATATTTGATACATAGCCCGCAAGAAATCTGCTCTGAAAGCGTCAAATTTGACCTGAACTATTCATACAAATGTCTAAACTATCCTACGGATGTCCAAACATTAGTATTCGTATGAATAGCAATTTGCGAATATCACAACATTGGATTCATACACGAATTTCCGAATTCATACCAATTCATACAAATAACAAATGTCATGAATATTCATGCACATTCAGGCTAAAGAGTTGAACTATTAGCCCTTTCTGCACTTACTTGTTAATCCACATCTAGGAACTGCCAACAACACATTGAACAGAGTGGAAGCACAGGTATAGAGTAGATCTGAATCAGAACTGTGCTAAGGGTTCACTAATCTGGATTAGTGGTAGACCAGATAAATGGGGTCTACTTCTATGCTACGCTCAAATCTGGATCAAGGAAGGGAAATCCACACATAGGATGGACTTAGGAATAACGTGGGTGTGCGTTACTGACTGCAAAGACACGTACAGATTCACTTCTGGTATAGAAACAACTCCCCATAGTGTGGATACTCCGTGTAGGAGCAGTGCTCAACTGTCCCATCAGAGCAAGGGCCAAAAGGGCCAGTAAGGGCAAGGGCACAACATTTCTTTCTGGGGTTTCTTGGCAGGTGGCATAGAAAGGAGGATTTCATGCCTTGGAGGTTGGTTGCAGTTCTGATAGGAGCAATGATGTATACGTCCTAAGCCCCAGGGCTTCATGCCCGCATCTTTTTCCTCATTTATGTTTTCAGCCTAAGTCTTTCCCTCCCTGCAGTCCACTGAAAAGTAAGATGGGGTTGAGTGTTCCCTTCCTCAGGCAGACATCATTTGCTACTGTCAGTGGTTTTCATTTGAGTATTATTTCTTTGATTTAATAAGTGATAGGCCACTAGCCTGAGATGATGACAACTCATCCCCTGAGCATACAGCATTTATCAAGCTACAATAAGATTTTAATATTAAACCACAAAGAACATGCTACAAATCTCTCTTTATATCATGCCTCAGAATCCCCCTTTCTTTTCTGTAACTGTCTGATGTCTTAAACAAGCCACTTTCCCTCGGCTCCCTGTTGCCCCAACTTCTTTCTTGATATGCCCTTGGACACTCTTTGCCTGCCATAAACCTGTCACTCGGCATACCTGCACTGTCTCAGTCCATGGGAACAAAAGATCTATGACAGGCAACATAGCACAAATCATGACAAAAGGAGAACATAAGAGAATTTCATTCATTCATTCATTCATTCATTCATTCATTCATTCATTCATTCATTCATTCATTCATTCATTCATTCATTCACATTTTTATCCCACCCTATACCTGGAGGAGCCTTGCTGGATCAGGCTACAGCCCATGTATGTATGTATGTATGTAAACACACACACACACACACACACCAATGTGGGCACATGGAGAACCTCAAGAGGGAGACTGTTCCACAGTCTGGGGGCCATGACAGAAAAGGCCCTCCTGTATGCCCCTATGCCTTGCACCTCTTAACAAAAAGGAACTACAGGAAGACCCTCTCCTTGAGATCTCAGTGCAGAGGCACTCCTTCAGATACTCAGGGCCCAAGCTTTTTCAGGGCTTTATACGTTAGTTCAATACCTTGAATTAGGCTCAGTAGTGAATAGATAGCCAGTGCAGATCCTTTAAGACTGGTGTGATGTGACTCCCATCAGCAGTTGAGCTGCTGTATTCTGTCTGTGCCAGTTCCAGCTTCTGAACCATTTTCAAGGGTAGCCCCACATAGAATGCATTACAGTACTCTTAACCTGGAGGCCAAGTTATCCCTATCCCTACCCAGGTAAAGCTCAAGCTGACAGGCTAGATGGAGACAGTGGAAGGCACTCCTGGCCGTTGCTGCCACATGGGTCTCAAATGACAGAACTGGGTGCCCCTTAGCTTCCTGGACTCAGGACTCAGGACCCAGTGACACACAGTACCTGGTTCATGCACATCTCCTCAATAAATTCTCTGCCTCCTCAGTCATTCTTGATTGGAATTTACAATACAGGGCCAGAGAAAAGTGTCTGCTTGATAATACCGCTGGCCAAATGGACACATTTCTGATTTCATTCTACATATGCAGGCAAGATCAGCCAGTGAGTAGCAACTCGGTGTTTGATGCTGGAACGTGCCAAGAGCAGGCAAGCCTTTGAAAGAATTTCCACCCAAATAGAAGTTAAACATTCCTGGGACCCCCATTGTAGTGGAGAATATAGTATCCCCTGAAATTTCCCTGGTGTTTCTGCTAGCAGGGGGCTTAATTGAACAAAAGTTTATGAGACAAGTCAATAAAATCTTTTGTTTAAGTGGTATCCAAGTCTGCTGGCACCAGAGAGAGGCCAAGAGCAGATGCTTGACTTTCACTAGTTCTGGGAGGAAATTGTCAGTCTCCAGGTGGGAAGGCAGATGGTTTTTACTCACAGAATTCACAATGTTGTTACATGCGTTGGGTCTCATTCCCTTGGAACCTTTTACATTTTGCCAGTTAACTGTGGTGGCTGCTCAAAGCACTTGGGGACTTCCTAATGTCTTGCAGGGTGATTTTGTTGGCTTTTGTTTCATTAACAAAAAGTAGGCAAAACTGGGGATATTTTTTTTTTAACAATACGTTTGTGGATCTGCAGAATTTAGTACAGTACAGTACAGAAGCTACTGAGGGTCTTTCTGCAATTACTGTTAGCAAAACTAGATTGGATCCACTGAGTTACGTGGAGAAGATGTCTGGGTTTGCACCATCTGCGCTGATGGTGCTGATCCTGTCCGTGTCTTGCCACAGCTGTGAATCTTGTACACCCCACACATCTCTGAAGGCTGTGGTATGGCACTCCACAGAAAATCACCTCCCTGTAGTTCCAGATCATGTAAACGTGCCATCTGCATGCTAGGGATGTGCACAAATCATCTGTGCATTCAGAATCCAGATGAACACATCTGGATTTCAAGATTCATGGACAGATGGAATAGGGCCCTATCCATCCACAAAGCAGATAATGAAGTATCCATATAAGCTTTGGTAGAAGCTTCTAAGGATACTGGATTATACTGAGGCCTTCCCCCATGGGCCAGCTTATCCCAAACCTCCCACCCAAGGCCCACTTACCTGCTCCAGCGTCACTCTGGACCTCTTCCTGTGGAACTGTGAGCAGGCTTCCTGGGAGGTAAATACAGGCCTTCCAGTTTTACTGGAAGGCTTGTATTTATCTCCCAGGAACAGTTTCAGTGGGAGGTGGTGGCAGTGCCACAGAGAATGTGGCAAGGAAGTAAGGTAAGTAAGGGAGAAGGTGGGAAAGGACTGGTGGGTGGGAGGGGGTGGGAAAGGGGAGGTGGGGGAGATTTGTTCTGGGCATGGGGGGTATTTGGCCGGACCTGAATTTTTCCACATTCTATTCAACTTGAATGCCTCCTATGATCTGAAATAAGGCCCTTAGTATGTTTTTAGATCTGATTAATCGGGTTTACAATAGATCTAGATTAAGGACCTGTTAATCTGGATCAGAGACGTTTTTGCACGGGGCTGAACGGAACGCGGAAAAGACAGCTGAGGACACGTCATCCGCATTGGCCGCGCGCGGCTTGCGTTCCGACGTGTCCGCAGCTGTCTTTTCCGCGTTCGAAATGTAGAGCACTTCGAAGTGCTCTACACGCGTTCCAACGCGGACGAGCCGCCCGCAGCCGTTCGGGAGAAGAAGCGTTCGCGCTTCTTCTGTCTCCCGAACGGCTGCCGGCGCGCCTCCGACGCCGCGCGGCTTTGACAATCAGCTGTTTGTCAAACAGCTGATTGTCGATCTGCCTCCGCGGCTGTCATCGCGCCCCTTGCCGGCGTTTGCCGGCTAAGCCAGCTTCGGGCGCTTTGAGCATTCGCACCCAGACGCTCCGGAACGCGTTTACACGCGTTCTGGCGCGTCTGTGTGTGAACGGGGAAAGCGCCCGAAGCTGGCTTAAGCTTTCCGCCTGAACGCGTTCCGTTTCGAACGTGATTCAGTGCGGAAATGCCTCTGGTTATGTTTTGTGCAGATGGACCTGGACTAACTATCTCTCTCTGTGTTAACGTGTGGATGAGGGGGCCCAGAACTTTGACCAGAGCCTCCTAGATCTGCATCAAAAAGTAAGTGCAGAAAGGGCTTCAGTGACTGTAATCTTGTGGCATTGCTAATAACAGTGTTGTGGGGTGCAAATATGCAAATAGAAAATGCTGTTGCATGCCCAATGTCCTGGTGTTGACCCAGCCCACACCTCCACAAGATCTGAAGTGGTGAGCCTGGTTATACTGAATCCACTGATTCAGATGTAACCCAGGTGGCTGAGGTCCCTGAGGTGGTTGGAGCCATCCTCCAGCCTTACGTGTTTTAGAAAAGCTTCAAAGCTGTCCCCATGGTGTGGGCAACGGTGTGTCCACACTACTTCCTATGGTGCGAGGCAAGGGACCTTCAAAGCTCGAAGGTCTGCACACTCAAGGTTAGATCCACCTTCACTTAGCAGATGTGATATCCCCTTGCCCAATCGTTGGATGTCAGACAGCAGGATGTCCCAACAGGCTTCAGGAGGACTTGCCATCCACACTGCTAGAGAGGCTGGATATGAACGGGCCTGTTCTAGTCCTCTGATCTGGTCAGGAACTGCCTGCAGAGACAAGAAGAGCTGCAGCTGCCGGGCTGAGTACCTACCTTGCCCCACCCCATCCACTCCATAAGCTATAAAGAACAAGCTGGAAGGAGAAGGAGGAGGATCTGCAGCTGCCGGGCTGAGTACTTACCTTGCCCCACCCCATCCACTCCACAAGCTATAAAGAACAAGCTGGAAGGAGAAGGAGGAGGATCTGCAGCTGCCGGGCTGAGTACTTACCTTGCCCCACCCCATCCACTCCATAAGCTATAAAGAACAAGCTGGAAGGAGAAGGAGGAAGACCTGCAGCTGCCGGGCTGAGTACTTACCTTGCCCCACCCCATCCACTCCATAAGCTATAAAGAACAAGCTGGAAGGAGAAGGAGGAAGACCTGCAGCTGCCGGGCTGAGTACTTACCTTGCCCCACCCCATCCACTCCATAAGCTATAAAGAACAAGCTGGAAGGAGAAGGAGGAAGACCTGCAGCTGCTGGGCTGAGTATTTACTTTGCCCCACCCCACTTATTCTTCAAGCTATACAGAACAAGCTGAATAAGTCTCCGGGGGTGGACTCTATCTCCTCCTGGAGCTGCAACTGACAAGCTGTGGTTTTTCAGACATTTTTCTTGACCCCACCTTTGCAGGGCGAGTTTTTAAATTGTGGGGCGGCTGTTTTTAGAATTGTTGTTTTAATCGTTTAATGTTTAATACTTTCTTAGCTGGGTGGGTGGGTGCGTTGGGTGTGTGTGTGTGTGTGTGTGTGTTGTGCTGTGGGTAGGGAGACATGTGCCAAGGCCGGGCAGGAGGGGGAGGAGTGGGTCAGGGGGCCAGTGGTATCACAGTGGTAATGGGCAGAGGGAGATATGGCGTTGGGAAGCAGAAGAGACAGATTAGGAGAAGGGGTGATAGATGCATTGAAGCCATCACTCCTTCTGTTCTGTTTCCCAGCCAACAGAGTTTGGGGAAGTCTACCAACCACCCTGCTGCTCTGGCCATGCTGCTCCTGAATGCCAGGTCGGTCCGGAATAAAACATCTGTCATACATGACTTGATTTTGGATCAAGGGGCCGATCTGGCATGCATTACTGAGACCTGGGTGGATGAATTGGGTGGGCCTAGTCTTGCCCAGCTTTGTCCCCCAGGATACTCAGTGCAGCACTGTTCCAGACCAGAGGGTAGGGGAGGGGGTGTTGCTGTAGTCCACCGGACGTCCATTCCCCTCACCAGACGACCAATTCGCACTGTAACAGGGGTTGAAGGCCTGTTTATGCTGTTGGGCCAGAGAGACAGGATAGGGATGCTGCTGGTGTACCGTTCACCCCACTGCCCAGCATCCTCCCTATCTGAGCTGGCTGAGGTGGTCTCGGATGTGGTGTTGGAAGCCTCTGCCACGGTGGTGTTGGGGGATTTCAACGTCCACGCCGAGGCTACGCTCAGTGGACCAGCTCAGCTCTTCATGTCCTCCATGACAACCATGGGGCTGTCTCAACTTGTATCTGGTCCGACTCATATAGCAGGTCACACCCTTGATTTGGTTTTTGCCTCAGAGCGGACTGGTGAGTATCCGTTGATAGGAGGGCTGACTGTCAACCCGTTGTCATGGACGGATCACTCGCTGGTGAGTTTTGGACTTAAAATGGCAGCTCCCATCTGTGGGGTGGGACCTATTGAAATGGTCCGCCCCCGGAGACTTATGGAATCCGAGCGATTCCTGAATGCTCTGGGGGATTTTCCGGTTGGCATGACTGGCGCTCCTGTCGAAGCCCTGGTTTCTCTCTGGAATCAGGAGATGAGCAGGGCTATTGACACGATCGCTCCCAAGTGCCCTCGGCATGCTTGTGGAGCCCGAAAAGCTCCTTGGTACTCTATGGAGCTGCGGGCTATGAAACAGGAAGGTCGACGGCTAGAGCGCAGGTGGCGTAAATCCGGCTGCGAATCTGACCGAACACAGGTTAGAGCACACTATTGTGCCTACCATGTGGCGGTGACGGCGGCGAAAAAGAATTTTTTCTCCGCCACCATTGCGTCCTCGAGTAGCCGTCCAGCAGAGCTTTTCAGAGTAGTGAATGGCCTCATAAAACCAAGCTCAAAGAAGTATGAGCCAGGGCCAAGCAATATCTGCTGTGACAAATTTGCAAAGCACTTCGAGGACAAAGTCGCCCAGATTCGTAGGGGATTGGATGTCACAATTGGACAGAGTCCAGATGAGGCGTCCAGAGAACTGTCTGGTCCTGTTTGGTTGGATCAGTTTCAATTGTTGCAGCCTGAGGACGTGGACAAGCTACTTGCGGGGGTACGGCCGACGACGTGCTCTCTAGATCCCTGCCCCTCATGGCTGATAAAGACTAGCCGACAAGGTATGACCGGGTGGATCCAGGAGGTAGTGAATGCCTCTCTGAGGGATGGGGTGGTTCCACTGGCCCTGAAACAGGCTGTGGTGCGCCCCCTCCTGAAGAGAGCCTCCCTGGATCCAGAAGATCTAAACAACTATCGCCCGGTAGCTAACATACCTTTCTTAGGCAAGGTTCTGGAGAGGGCTGTCGCTGTTCAACTGCAAGCATGCTTGGAAGAAGCTGATTATCTAGACCCATTTCAATCTGGCTTCAGGCCCGGTTATGGCACGGAAACCGCCTTGGTCGCCCTGGTTGATGACCTTATCCGGGAGAGAGACAGGGGGAACGCTACCCTGTTGGTTCTCCTGGACCTCTCAGCGGCTTTTGATACCATTGACCATGGTATCCTTTTGGAGAGACTACGGAGTTTAGGAGTGAGAGGCAATGCGTGGCACTGGTTCTGCTCCTATCTCCGGGATAGATCTCAGATAGTGACTGTGGGAGACACTGTTTCGACACCCTGGGAACTCACTTGTGGGGTTCCTCAGGGGTCGATCTTATCTCCCATGCTATTTAACATCTATATGAAGCCGTTGGGAGAGGTCATCCGGAGATTTGGAGTGAGGTGTCATCAGTATGCAGATGATACCCAGCTCTATCTCTCTGTACAATCTGAATCAGGAGAGGCAGCTGAAGTGCTTGACAGGTGTCTGGAAGCAGTAATGGGCTGGATGAGGGTGAATAAATTGAAACTGAATCCAGACAAGACAGAGGTGCTGTGTGTCACAGGGTCTCGGGTCCGGGTAGTTGGGAGATACCCTGTCCTTGATGGGGTTGCAATGCCCTGGAAGGGACAGGTGCGTAACTTGGGGGTACTCCTGGACTCTGCGCTAACACTTGAAGCTCAGGTGGAGGCCGTGGCCAGGAGTGCCTACTCCCAACTACGGCTAGTCCGTCAACTGAAGCCACTTCTGGATAGAGACGACTTGGCCACAGTTATCCATGCTCTGGTAACCTCTAGATTGGACTACTGTAATGCGCTCTACATGGGGCTGCCCTTGAAGACGGTTCGGAAGTTGCAGCTAGTGCAAAACGCAGCCGCGAGAGTGCTGACCGGAACATCTAGCCGGATGCACATCACGCCGGTCTTAAAAGAATTGCACTGGCTGCCAATTCACTACCGAGCCCAATTCAAGGTTTTGACTTTGACTTATAAGGCCTTAAATGACTTGGGCCCCAAATATCTAAAGGAACGCCTTCTCCCATATCGACCTGCCCGTGCCTTAAGATCAAGTGGCGAGGCCCTCCTGGTTGTCCCACCGCCTTCAACAGTGAGGTTGGTGGGCACCCGGGAGAGAGCCTTTTCTGTGATGGCCCCCAGACTGTGGAATAGCCTCCCCCTTGAGGTGCGTCAGGCCCCTTCCTTATATATATTTAGGAGGGCAGTAAAGACGCACCTCTTTGCCCTGGCCTTTGGCTAAGTTGTTAATGTTCCCTCCCTCAGTACAGACATTATTATTTTAAACATGTTGTATATTGTTTTATATGTATGGAAATTTTTAACGTCTTTTAATGTGTATTCTGTTTTAATTTGTTGTTTTAAAGTTGTAACCCGCCCAGAGACCTTCGGGTATGGGGCGGGATATAAATGTAAATAATAAATAAATAAATAAATAAATTCTCAGTGTCTCTCTTTCTCAAATGTCAGCTGAAAATCTCTTCCACAAAGAATTTGACTTAACCTCAGTCTTTAATCCTGGCTGAAAAATAAATTTCAACAGTAAGTAAATTTCAGCTGTTTATAACTTCCCTGTATGATGGTGTCACATGTATCAATATATTAAGGAATGTTCAAAAGATCCATATATGTAAGTGATGAAAACCCTGTGGATGGCCAGATGTGGCAGAACCACCCTATGTCCTTATCTATGTTTCAAGGAACTGATAGGATTCTGAATGCATCAAATCCAACCTGAATCCACTTTTGATCTGTTCTCAATCTATGTCGAATGCAATCTGGATCCATTGCAGATGCGTGGAACAGATGCTTTCCCACTCCCCCAGTTTAACAAATGTCTGAACTATTAGTACGAATGTCGGAAACATTTGTATTCATACAAATGCTGATGAACGAATGTTGTAACATTCGGTTTGTGTACAAATGTCCAAATGCCTAGGTGCATCTTTCAGGCTGAGGGGGGGGGGGGATCCAGGGCGCTTCTAAGGCCATTTGCTGGGATTCTAGAGCAGGAATAGGTTTGTCATGGGGTTTTTTTCCACCACAGCCCTTAGATCAGGATCTAAGAAGATCTGGATCTAAGGAATGGGTACATTCCTTAATTCGGATCTAGTAGATCCAGATTAAGGGAAGCACCCAATGTGTTTCCATGGGAGGTGTAGCACCCATTAGCAATGGGTGCTAACCCTCCTGCCATGGAAACATCTTTGCACCCATGCGGGGAATCTGGATCGATGTACGAGGGGGTCTGCCTGTAACCCCAGGTGTTTGGGGGGGGGCAGGGGGTGCAATCTCTGAAGCAGCTCCGAAGTCACTTCAAAGTCATTTTGAAGTCTGTGAAAAATAGCTCCGGAGTGTCTTTGAAGTCTGTGCTGATCTTCGGAGTGAACTTCGAAGTGACTAGGTCTAGCCTCCTCTAGACCCCATTGCCTGTTTCTCGTGGAAACAGGCTCCCTTTAATCCAGATTTTCTGGCAGAAGACCCCATTGTAGACCCCATGGGGTCTACAGAAAATCTGGATTAAAGGCGAGAAAGGACCCATTTGATCCAGATTTCCCCAGCGGCAGTTGAAACAATCGGGTCCCAAATGGGTGTCGTGGTGGAAATGGGGTCATCCGGCTCACACTCAAATGGGTCCTTAATGGATGCAAAAATGGGTACTTTCAGACAGTGGAAAAACACCTGTGGTCTCTGCTTGAGATGCCCATGAGCATTTGGCGGGCCACTGTGGACTAGATGGGCTGTGGCCTGATCCAGCGAGGCTTCTCTTATGTTCTTATGTTCTTATGAATATTCATGTACAAATGCACAATGATCACAAGGCTGGAACTGAGACCAGAGTCATGACTTGGTGCTTTCTTCTCCTGAATGGTGGTGGCCCCATCCAAAGTCACTGAAGAGAAGCAAGGTGGAAACAATGAATAGTGAAAAATTATTTTCTCTGTCACCCAACACTAGAACCAGGGGGGCCTGATCCAGCGGGGCCTCTCTTATGTTCTTATGACTCTATGAAGCTGAGAGACAAAAGAGTTAGGACAGACAAGGGGAAGTTTGTTTTTTTGTTTGTTTTAACTAAGCAAATCATTGGTCTATGAAATTTATTTTCAGAAGAAGTGGTGACAGTAACCAGTCTGGATAGATTTAAGAAAGGATTAGATGGTTTCACGGAGGTGAGGGTATCAATGGCTACTAGACTGGATGCCTAGATGCTGCCTTCAGTTAGAGAAACAGGCAGTGTGTGTCTAATGCAAAATGGGTAAGCCCGTTTGCTGGCTACTAAACTGCAATTTCTGCTGAAAGTGGAAATCATTAAAGTTTATCATCAGCACCATATCTCAGAGCTGTGATAACTTCTGCTCAGCTCACTGGGATCCCAGAAGTGCAATGAAATGTACTTTGAGTACGACTGATTCATTTCTAACCACCTTTGCTCAAAAATTATAACAATGAAGCGGAGATGACATATCCATTTCTAATACTGAAAAGAGAGGAAGGAAATTGATCTCTTCTTGATGTTTTATAAAAGGCAACATTTTAAAAAGTATGCTGAGAGGGTAAGGGTCTTCATAAGACTCCTAGTTTGGAGTGAGGAATGTGAATAGCTGCATAACAACTACTAGAGGCCACAGGGTGAAAACTGCAATAGAATTAACATTAATATATTCCAGGAATACTCTATCATTCAGGTGAAATAGCCTTACGTATTGAAGGTGCAAAGAGTAACCATTTAGTAGAGTCTAACTTAAGATTGCAAGGTGAATTTGAAGGCTCCTATGGTGATGAAATTTCTAAGTAATTGTAAGGGAATCAACACTATGGGAAAATCCCCACAGCAAGCTTATTTCGCTTTCCCTAAACCGAAATAATAGAACCGGATGCAAATACGAATTTGCCTGTTCCCATTACTTTTAACGTAATCGCGTTGGATCCGGATTCTGAGGATTGTACGTGGGGTATGTGACTCAAGGTGGGACTCAAGTGGCTACTTTTTAAAAGTCACTTTTCGGGGCTGCCCTGTCCTCTTCCTCCTGGCATGGACGTGCCACCCATAAGGGACCCCTTCACCAAGCCTAACTGGGTGGCTGGGTGGCTGCCGCTTCCATGGATGGAGGAAAAATGGCAGCGGGCAGCCAGCCAGCCAGCGATTCTTTCCCCTCCTCTCCCCATTGCTCAGGGCACACAGCAGCAGCGGCAACTAAAGCCCCTTTGCTTTAAACATTCACATTCAGCTGCTTTCCTCCCTTCCTTTCCCTTTCTAATAAAGGTCAGAACTTTTAGAATTGTGCAAAATTGCAACATTGTTATCAGGTTGAAGTGGTTCCATCACTACAGTGTACCGCTGCTGTTAAGGGTGGATTTTTAACACTGAAATCACTGTCTTTGGAAGCAAGCTATTGGGAGAGGGAAACCCTAAACATGGATTCTCATCCCTTTAAACGGTACTGGCCACACAGTAAAAAATGTAAAACATTTCAAGCGCACGATCCGGAGTGAGACCAGTTGAAATCAGGATTGAGATTCACCACGCTTTGGGGTGGTTTAACACAGGGAAAGCATGTTAAGCCAAACTGCCGTGCGGACTCCGAGGATTGAAAATGTTTTGAATCTGAGATAAGGTTGTCGTGAAGACACGGCCTATGTTATGTTGATTAGTATAACACTTATGTTATTCTAGAAATATAGTATTAAAATAAGATAACCTAAGAAGAGTCCTGGTGGATCAAGCCACACAGGCCATCTAATCCAGTGTCGTATCTCACACAGTGGCCCACCAATTGTCCATGGGCATCTCAAGCAGAAAACAAGGGCAAAACCTGCACCCTGCAAATGGCCTTTAGATACATCCTGTCTATCTCTCCGGCCCGGAGGAAGTACCTAGGCTGCCAGTCCAGTCCCAAACCTAACTACAGCCTACCTTGTTAAAGTGAAGGGTGGATCCTCCCATTTGGAAACGCTTGCCTTGCATGCTTGCTTGGCCATTGCTAGGGTGATTGGGCCATGGTGCACCACCCTGCCTCCACCTTGCACCACCCTGCTATGGTTGCTATAGTGACTGGGCCATGTTGCCCCCACCATGCCCCCATAGTTGCACCACCCGGCCCCCACCTTGGGGCAGCTGCTTCGGGACAGAAGTGGCTCTGTGGTGTGCAAATGCACATATGCCAGAGCATGTGTGGCCATCCTGAAGAGTCAAGGGCTAAAAGGCCCAAAGACTCCGAGTCCTTTTCTCATTGCTGCCTTCTTGCTTTGCTCTCATTGTCTATTTTCCTTCCCACTGCAAGACATTTTCACTCATATTACTTCATCATAAGACAATGTTTTCATTCCTTTGCAGAATGTTTTGCTGAATGTGAGTGAGACATAACCTGTCTCTCTTTGCTGTCTTCACTCAGTCCTATCGCTTCAAAAACTTTGCTGCTTTCCAAGGCCAGATGAGAATCAATCTTTTGCTTTTGCTTTTTTAAATCCTTGCACGTGCCATTTATTATAATTTTACTTATTTCTCCATAATAAAAGTTTATCTTTTCAGTCACGCGTTATCTTTCAACCCTACCTCCCCCATTCCCTGGGTTCAGTTCATCAAACCTTAATTCAATGACCCATGCAATTTTAATATGCATGTGCACAAAAATCTAACACAGGCAGTGGCCTTGGGTCATAGGGATGCGCATAACATTCGTTATTCGTACAAATTTGGACATTCATATATGTGTGCAACGTTACAATATTCATGCATTGACATTCATACAGATACAAGTGTTCCGGACATTCGTATGAATAGATCTGACATTCGTTAAACTGGGGGGTGGGGTGGGAAAGTGGCTGCGCCAGTCACATCTGCAACGGATCCAGATTGCTTTCAACATGGATCGAGAGTGGATTAAAAGTGGATTCAGGTCAAATCTGATACTTTCAGAGCAGATTTGCTATGGGATACATACTGAATATCTATTGGATACATATGCATTCGTGTTGGATGCATATCAGATACATATCGGATATGTATTCATTTGTATCAGATATCCATACAAATACGTATGAATACATATCAAATAGAATCCTTTTACATTTGATGGGGGCCTATTCATATGAATATGGATTTTCTATCATTCGATTCATTACGAGACTGAGATAAGGTGCCATTTTAGTCTTGTGGTTAGAGTGCTGGACTCATGGTCACTGGGTTTTATTGCACACTCTTCCATGAAGCCAGCTGGGTCACCTTGGGCTAGCCACAGCTCTCTTTCTGAGTGCTCACAGCCCCAACTACCTCATAGGATGTCTGCTGTGGGGAGAAGAACGGGAAGCTTTTTCAGCCACGTTGAGACTCCTTAAACAGTGAGAAAAGCAGGGTATGAAAGCCAACTCTCCTCCTCCTCCTCCTGCAGTAGTCCTCAGTACCATATGGACATCACCCCCCAGAGCCCCTTTGTGTCACAGACTACAGGTAAGTGTGGAAAAATTTTTACATTAACTTTGGTCACCTTGGATCACAATATGAACATCCATGTAGGATTATGTGATATCTGGTGGGGCAGAATCACTCAGATGTCTAATCTAGGAAGGAGAAAAAGCACTGGCCAAAGTGAAGTGGTGCCAGTGATGCAATGAGCTAGACACAATGAATAAGATTTTGCAGAAATGGCCAGTGGTATGCCTATTACTGCATGGCAATGATATACTGTGGGTTGCAGCTTCATTGATTTCATAAAGGTGCCTCCTCTGAACATCTCTTTAAAAACCCGTGTTTTACCAATAGTCTGAATGACCCATGTTCAATGACCCATGCAATTTTAGGATTCTTTAAAAAAAATAATATTTTTTTAGCCTTCTTGTGATTCTGCAGCAGTGAGATTCTTCTGTCCATGTGCTCGCCCCCTCCTTGTGTGCTCCAGCTCTGATAGATCCACACCTTCTCAGGTGAAGGTGTGCTCTTGTTCGTCCTGGGCAGTTTGTCCAAACAGATGGGAAAAGAAATGCAATATTGTACAGTGAGAGTCCTTAAAACTACTGTTTGTTTTTGTTTTTTTAAATCCAGAGTATCGGGTGTATAATATGCCCTAGGGATGTGCACAAATATTTGGAACATTCAAAATTCAGCCAAGTTGAGACATTCAAATTTGAATTGGATGTTCACACATTTCAAGATTGATATTCAAATATGAATAGAATGTATTGATAAATTTGTATGAAGCTTCATCTGGGATTCATATATGGGAATCATATGCTATTTGTATGCACTTGTATTCTTATTACGGATGTGCACAAATGTTCTAAACATCCAAAATTTGATAGAATTCGATCAAATGTGGACATTTGAATTTGAATAGAATGTCTACACATTCTAATTTAAACATCTGAACAAATTTTGATTGTTCCAAAACATTTGTTTGAATGAATCAAAACATTCAAATGTCCTGATACATATGGATTACATACATATCTGTATGAATCTCATATGTATCTATACACATCTTGCTGATAGTACGGGATGGAAGTGGAATAAAACAGGATGCGTACGATCTGTATAACACATACAAAGGTTGTCAACATTCGTATCATCAAACACAAATGTTGTCGACATTTGTATCTTCAGATTCAAATCTAACATTTGAACGAATAGATTTGGATGTATTTAGTGCAGATTTTGTTGCATTCAGATCCTAAACATTCAAATTGAATCAAATGTTTGGATATTCAATTAAATTTGAACACACACACACACAAAAAAAACATTTGTGCACACCCCTAGTTCTTATGCAATCATAGGGGATTCATATGGGATTGAACATTTGTATCGAATACAAATCCTATCACATTTGAAGGAGATCTGCTTGAACGAATACAAATTTTCTTGCATTCAATTTGATACAAATCAAATATACACAAAAAAATTGTGCACATTGTTAAACATGTCTATCAAATTGAATGCTTCTGCACATTAATCTCACATTTTTGCCCTGTCTGGAAGCAGCCTGGATCTATTCTCAGTGTGATTTAGCAAACTAGAACCCAGTGAATATTTCCTGGCTGCTGGCATGGATAACAATTTGCAGAAACTGGATGTTGTTTCTGGCTTTGGAAGACAGATCCTGGTAGGATTTTGCACCAAAAATCAGCCTCAGAATTCCAGCTTCTAGTAAAGTTACTGGAAAGGTCTATCACATCCTTAGGTCTGGAAGACAGCAGAAAAGAACAGACGATTTCCAGTACGTAAATAATTTAAACAGAGCATTTCTGTGATAGTAGCAATTGCAGAATCCACTGAATAATACTGAAAGGCAGTCATTTCAGTTCAGCCTAAAAATGCTGTTTAAACAGTAATACTGATTTGCCTCAGTGCCATTTGCCCCTGACTGTTCCTTTCTTCCCTGTGGTTGGTCATAAAATATATCCTGGCCTTTGTTCCGAGGTATATTCATGTGTCCCCGGAGGCAGGTTGGGTGCCTGTTAGTGGCATCTTTTCAGAAACACCTGCTATGAGTTTGCTGTCTCTTTTGAGCAGTCAGGAATAATCAGAAACCATGAGATTAAACTCAAAACGGCAAGAAGAAAAGGTGGTTATAACTAATATGGTGTTAATTTATTAGAGGGGCGGGAATGGAAACAAACCCAGATTTTCTCCCAGCATGAAGATGGCTAATTTTGAAGGTGTTCACAAAACTGGCTGACATGACACACCTTTAGTGCAATTTGGGCCACAGCTACATGCCATTTGGCTTTATATAGAGATTAGCAGTGTGCACAAATGCAATTTTCAACATTCAATTCGATTCAAATAGAATATTTAAATGTCCAAATTTGTACAAGTAGAGAAAAAACAAATGTATTAAAATTCAAACCGATTCAAATACGTTTGTTATCTATTTGTAGAAATATTCAATACATATGCATCTGTATGCATCCTGGATACAAATGTGATGCAAATGCATACGTATGCAATGCGTATGTATCCATACACATACGAATGTCTGAATTATTTGTACGAATGATTCAAAATATTCATATCTGTTCAAATATGAAAAAAAAAACAAATGTCTGGACATTCAGTTCGAATTTGAATGTCCGAATTCATCTGAATTTGATTGAATAATGAATATTTTGAATATTCCTCCACATCCCTAATATAGATGGCTTTAGAAATGTTCTTATCAAAGACGTGCGGAGTTGAATTGCTTCCCGTTTTGTCATAATCCGTCCTAGTTATACATCCCAACCAACATTAGTTCCACTCCCAACAGTTTTGGGCAATTTATAATGCAAATGTACAGTGTTTAACATGGTAGCATAACAGGGGAAGCCACCATACTATATACATTAGGTTAGGAGAACCAGAAGCAATTAGCAGCTCTTCTACCTGGGGTTGCCAATTATCACCAGTGACTTTTATAACACTTTCTTGTGCAGCGTGGTTTTGGACAGAACAAAGGTGCATTTTAACAAGCACACACAGATGCTGAATTGCTGGACCACAAGTCTTGAATCTTGAATAGCTGTGCAGAAGAAAGAATTCCAGCAAATGGAGGTTGAATGATTGAAATTTCTCCTTTCTGTGGCACCTTTGAAAGATGCAGGAACTTTCTGTTCTATGGGGTCTAGAGACCTTAGTTAGATGATAAAGGCTTGTTCACTCTTCATTGAGGTGGGGAATGCAGTTAAATGAAATAGGAAGAATGTCTCATATTTCTGTTCACCTCCCAGCATATTTATCCTGCTTTTAACATCCTCAGGTATCTACTTGATGGTATTGGCCTACACAATAAATCCCAGTTGTAGTAGTCTTAAATCAGAGGCCTTTTTGCACATGGGGTTTTGGAACGCTTGGAAGACAGCCCGGAATGCGGCATTTGCATTGCTGCAGCCGGGTTTGCATCCCAGCCCATTCCGGGCTGTCTTCCAAGCGTTCCAGATGCAGAGCACTTTAAAGTGCTCTGCATCCTTCCGTGCACATTCGAAGTGCCCCAGGCCGTATGGGGAAGGAAGCATTCGCATATGCTTCCCTCCCTGACAGCCGTGGTCACGCTCCTCCACCAGCATTGCCCAAAAATCAGCCTCACAGCTGACGCTAGCTGCGCTGATCACCAGCCTTGCTGGGCTGGCGATCGTGCAGGCATGCCGATGCCAGTAGATGGGACAGGGAACCCACCAATTCGTGGGTCCCCTGTCCCATCTACCAGGGTCACTGATACTGGTCGATGGCAGAGTGGACCCACAATTCAGTGGGTCCCGTCTGCCATCTACCAGGGCCCGCGTGCCCGCGCAATCGCTGGCCGGGCAAGGTTGCCAATGGCCTCGCTCTTGGGGATGTGGCTCTTTCCCGGCCCCTACAGCTCCATTGCGGCTGCCAGAGTCAGGGAGCCACAAGGATCGGCTTCCTTTTGCCCCTTTCCGGGGTGAGAGGAGGCCAATCTCGGGCTGGCTGGGGGCAAGGGGCTGAGGGACCCCTTCTTAGAGGGAACCCAGGTGGGTTCCGTCTAAGAAGGCTTCCCCCCAACCTCTATCACACCCATCTGCAGGATGTAAGTGCCTGGATCTAGGCGCCTACGCCATGCAGATCACCCCCCCGGCACCTCACCTCACCCCACCCCCTTCCCACACCCACCCACCTCCCACACCCACCCCCGACCGCAATCACACCCATCTGCAGGGTGTAGGTGCCTGGATGTAGGCACCTACACCCTGCAGATGATCCCCCCCCAGACCCAGGGACGTGGTGCACACGTGGGGAGCTCCTACCTGTTCGGTGTCCAGGCTCGTACTGAGCCCAGGATGCTGGGAGCGTACACCATGTGGCATGCCGCGGCCCCCTATTGGATGAGCAATAGGGGGCCGCGGTGCACCACGTGTTGCGCACTCCCGGCATCCTGGGCTCAGTACAAGCCTGGACACCGAACAGGTAGGAGCTTCGCACACGCGCATCGCGTCCCCGGGTGCTGGGGGAGGGAATCGTCTGCAGGGTGTAGGTGCCTACATCCAGGTGCCTACACCCCACAGATGGGTGCGATCGCGGTTGGGAGTGGGTGCAGAGGGTGGGTGGGGGTGGGTGGGTGCGGGAGGTGGGAGTGAAGTGCGGGGAGTGGGGGAATAATCTGCGGGGTGTAGGCGTCTACATCCAGACACCTACACCCCACAGATGGGTGTGATCAGGGTCAAGGGGAGGCCTTCAGAGACTGGAGCAAGGCGCTCCAATCTCCGAAGGGGTCCTGCCCCATAGGGAGCTTGCCCCGGGTAGCTTCATGCCAGGGGCACAGAGCTCAATCGAGCCCCGTACAGCCGGCACAAAGTGGGGCAAGCGGCCTGATAGTGCTGCCCGCCCCTGGGTGGTCGCACCCAATGGCAGGCAGCCTTGCAGGCCATATCCCCACCCCGGTCGGCATTTCCCGGCTAAGTAACTTCCGAACGCTTTCTGCATTCGCACACAGGCGCGCAGGAACAGGCCTAGCCCAAAGTCACCCAGCTGGCTTCATGGGGGAGTGCAGAACCAAACCTTGTATTCCCAGATAAGAGTCGGGCTCCCTAACCACTAGACCAAACTGGCTCTATGTGTGTGTGTGTTCTCACAAATAATGACTTAGGATCCCTCTTCTCTGTTCCTTTCTACCTCTCTATTTCTTTGGCAATATCTGGAAGGGAAGGGAAAATAGCACTATAACCACAGCAATCTTCCCACTGTCGATTAAGAGGGGTGCTACAAGCAGTGGTATGTTATCTACATGCTACCACTGAACCTAGCTGTCAGGACTGCAGCCAGAGAACTTTCACTCTTTGACTTTGATCTTGATGGCTGGAGGGGGATGGTTGAACATTAATGGAGCTGCTGAATAGACAGGTGAATCCCCTTAAGTGGCAAACCATTGGCAATGAGGTCATGGATAATTGGTAGAAAGACCTCCCTGCCCTCTCAGAGCAGTGTCTTCTACTTTCCCCTTAAGTTCCGTAAGGGACACTTAGTGTCGCGTGGCAGTGGGTGGAGTGCAGTTTCATGTGGGTACCATAGTCACATTGGATGCTGGATTTGCCATTAGGGTACAGGTTTGTGTGGACCCTGTCCCCATATGGCACATTTACTGTTCCATAAAGGCACCTTGGAGATCCTGGCTGTGTAACTATAGTGCATAGACAGGCCAAAGGCTCACTTATTTGTATAGACAAGTGCATGTGTGTGCTAGGGGCACATGTAGCAAACATTATTTCAGCATACGGAAGTTGTTAGCATGCACAGGGCCTCTGGCTAGGAGGAAGATCATCTGGCATGCAGTTAGCTCTTGATGGACTCTGTATGGGCTTCGTATCTTGTCAGCTCCAATAGCTTTGACCTGACTACAGTTGACATCTGATGCAAAACTGTAGCAGCCATTTTGCTCTACAAGCTTTCAAATATGGATATTACAGGGATTCTGAGTAGCATTTTCCTGTTGATCAGCCCCTTCACCTGAACAAACGAGCCCCTGCCATCCACAACCCATTGTCTATAACCCCAACATTGTTAAAGGGCATTTTGTAATCTTTTCAATGTTCCCTGTCCTAAAGCTGACAGTAGCCCTGCAAATGAATATTAATGGGAAGTGATGTTCTGAAGTCTGTGGTCCCTACATTAAATTGAGAAGGACTCTATGTAATAATTGAAGGTTGCAAACCCTTGTCAACTTGCATCCACGTCAGGCAATTTGCCATCTGCAAAATAATCCCCCTGGACTTCTAAAGGTACTTAGACATGACGATTGTGTGAGTGAGTTTGTCTAATGCATTTGTTCTGCATCAAACATTATTTGCTCCTTTCATGTCACTGACAGATGGATTTATTTAAGTAAAAATGAAAGGGACATCCCTTGATAGTGCTGACATTTAAAAAATTGTTACAACATATTCATCGCTCCAGGGGGAATAAACTCTTTGTTGAAAGCTATGCCCCAACAGATTTCTTTTAAAATAATAATAATAAAATAAAGAGATCAACTTGTATGTATTGAAATTTCTGCGGAAATAAAATTGACTGGTATTTCATTAACAAAAAATAGAAGACCATAGCTATACCTTCTTAAGCTGAATCAGCCTTCTATAAACCAAACAAACAGGACAACTTTTAAAAATGTAATATTGATGTATTCTTTCCCCCACCTTTCATGTTGTACAAATCATATTTGATCTAAAATACCTTGCGAAAAGAGGAATGGATTTATCTGGTGACAAAAGTGGTACTACATCAGTGCAAATGTTGTTGTTGTTATCGATATAACACAACAGTAACATACAGCAAACCAGCTGGTTTTGGTAGTTATCACTAGGCAGGCCCTTCCCAAGCGCCTAGGACTGAGTGATGTATCAGAGAATGATATGAGCAGATCCCAGCAAAATGGTTTTCTGTAGCTGGCAGTTGGATATTTTGTTGATGCCAGTGCTTTTCAAGTGCCCACTAAGATCTTTTGGCACTGCCCCCAGTGTGCCGAGAACCACTGGAATCACCTTTGCTGGTTTATGCCAGAGTCGCTGCAGTTCTATTTTCAAATGTTGTTGATATTCATGTGCAAATTTGAATAGAAAATTCAGACAAATAGATTCAAATCTATTTAAATCAAATCGAATGTGAATATACTCAAATTTTAAAGATTCAAATTGATTCAAATTTTGTGGTATTCAATTTGAATCTGATTGAATCAAGAAAATTGTATTTGTACACAACCCTAATATTAACCAGCCTGGAATGGTCTATGTTGTTGCGGTCTGTCTGTCATGACCTGAATTGACCTGGGAGGTAGAGGTGCAGCAGCTGGGGTTACTGCGCTTGGTTGCTTGGTGTTATGATAGATTATTCCAGGATCCGATCAGCCCAGTCCTGGGAATCAACCATGTGGCTTCAGTTGACCCAAATAGGCAAGAAATGGGGAGGAGGGAAAAGGAAGAGACTTCAAGGCAGGAGCTCAGCTGGAAAAAAGGGAGTGAGTTTATTCTTACAGCATTTTAAATACCCCGCTCAAAAGGACCCTGGAGGAAATGATGTCAAAGCCATATCAGGGCAGGTGATTGGAGGAAAACTGGTGTCTAGTGGGTCAGAGGTCCTTCTGATGTCACATCCTGCTCATGGTAGCGGCCCCGAAACCAGGAATTGGGTTGCAACTTCCAGTCCTGGATGGGGTCATGCTCTCCTCCAGTGACTGCGTTTGCAGTCTGGGGGTGCTCCTTGACTCGTCACTCCTGATGATAAATCAGGTAAATGCGACGGTCAGGAGCGCCTGCTATCAGCTTCGGCTGATACGCCAACTGTGCTCTTTCCTGGAAGTAAGGGACCTCAAAACTGTTGTGCACGCACTGGTAACCTCACGTCTGGACTTCTGTAACGTGCTCTACTTGGGGCTACCCCTGTACTTGGTCCGGAAGCTTCAGCTGGTACAAAATATGGCAGGCAGGCTCGTTTCCGGTACATCTAGAAGGGACCACATTACCCCAGTTCTTAGGTCCTTACACTGGCTGCCTATTAGCTTCCGGTCCCGGTACAAGGTGTTGGTTATTACCTTTAAAGCCCTAAATGGCTTGGGTCCAAGCTATCTCAGGGACCGCCTTCTCCCGTACAATCCTCCCCGCGCTCTCCGCTCCTCTGGGAGGAATTTACTGCAGCCTGTAAAATCCAGGCTTGCGGCGACCTCCCAGAGGGCGTTCTCTGTTGTCGCCCCCAAACTCTGGAACGACCTGCTGGATGGGATCCGTCAGTTGGCATCACTAGACAGCTTTAAAAAAGCTGTCAAGACGGCTCTCTTCCGGCAGGCCTTTCCAGACTAATTTTCGCAGATTAACCATCCTGGCTTGGGCTCCCTGACCCCCTCATTCCCCTTGTGGCTCCATCATAAGTATTGGTTGAGGAGCTCTGGAGCAACACTCAGGCTGTTAGTCCGTTTAATTATGTTTTATATTTTTGATACTGTATTTTAATTTGTCATATTGTTTAATTATTTTTTAAGGGGGGGAGGGACTATAATGTTTTATTCTTATATGATGTTTTTATTACATTTATTGTTGTTAACCGCCCGGATTGGTTCGCCACAGGGCGGTATACAAATAAATATTATTATTATTATTATTATTATTATTATTATTATTATTATTATTATTATTATTATTATTATTATTATTATTATTATTATTATTATTATTATTATTATTATTATTATTATTAGGAAGAGAAGGAAGCCTTATTCTTAAAACCATGTGCTTGTGGACTCCATTAATGTCTAAGAGCAGCTGCATGGAGTGGAAAGAATTCAACACCCAGGTGGCACTACAAGTCTATGGAACAGGAAAAAAACACTCAGCCCTTTGTCTTGAGGTTTGTCTTCCTGGTCAGCGAGGGGCTTAATAATAAGGTGGAGGCTGGAAGGGAAGCTAGGGGAAAAGGCTGGGCAGCCTAGTGGTTGCTACACTATGTATCCAAAACCTAACCCTTGTTTAAATTCATGTATGAGGCCCTCTTCAAAGATGCAATCTTTCAGAAGGTATTACTTCTCTGGGTTTAGAGATATATTCTTGGATGAAACATGTCTGTAGGTATCAAATACTTTCCTTAGTAAAGCTAGAGCTATGCACCATCACATTGAGTGAATTCTCTCCATACTCATCTAATCTGTTCCCTTTGCTTTCATATCTAACCCTAACCTTTCTGGAGAAGGATATTTAGCTGGAACAATGTCTCCAAGTTAATTCTGTTACATAATTTTCAGTTCCTTATGCTAATTTAATAATCTCTCCCATTCTATTCATGCAATCTTAGAGAAAGGTGGAAAAAATTGCTGTGATATTTGAAGGAATTAGCTTCGTCCTTCATATCCCTTGTTCTAGTGGGTTTCCTAGGAACCATAAATGAGGACACGTTGTAACTTCTGGCTTGTGAAAAGAACAAAAACAATCTGAAAGCCATTGATGTGAAATATCTTTCCATTGGCAGAGTCTTGATTGCACAAGAATCCTTCTCTTGCTTAACAGTAATGAAATTGATAAGGAATTGTAACCACCCTTTACATTGTTAAACTCTTTGGTAAAAAAAGTATTGTTTCAACAAATGCTAATGTAAAATTGTATTGCTCTGAATTATCACTATCTTATCCATAAATATATTCTAAGTTTTAAATCATGCTTCATTACTATAATGCTGTAATGATGAATCTGAGTGATGAGAGTAGCCTGTTATGTCTTTTTTATTTTATGTATTAATATTTGTGTTATATAATTTTTTTTATGTATGTGAAATAAAGAAATCCTAGACCAGGAAAAAAAAAGAACTCTTCTGTTTTAGTAAAAAGCATCATCATCATCATTGATTTTATGTATGTATTAATATTTTTATTAATTATTTAAAAATTAAAGACCACAAAAAAGAGTCCTTTTGTTTTCATAAGAAGCATAATCCTTACCATCATTAAAAAGACAAAGCAACACAATACAGCAATTACTGATATATTAACATGATTTTTTTTGAATATTGCAGTATCACAATTATTGATTTGTTAATATGAAAGTCTGTTGAATAATAGCACAAAGCTTTGGGAACCGACTGGAAACCTTGTAGTTCAGTTTCAAGGGGGGCTAAGTAGGGACCTAATAAAATCAAACAAGACTTTTTACCAGAACCTCTTGTGCTTCGGCCTTGTAAAAAGTGAGATAAACCAGAAGCCCTGGATGCAGAACCGTCTACATTTGCTGCTTTGAGCAGAGTTCTGAAGTCCATCCTTCCCTGAATTACTGTTGCCACAAAGGCCTATTGAAAGAAAAGGCTGAGAAAGAGAGAGAAAGGGAGACGTTATGAGGGTTCTTGAACTTGTATGTACGATTATGACAAATCAGCATGGAGTGATGCTATGCAGGTGTTGCTCAGACTGGATGTCAAGGAGAAGTGCTGTAGTGAATTCCGAGATGCCCAAGGCCGTCTTCACTTGCACCTTGGCGGCCAGGCTCCCTTTGCATCACTCTCTCGCTCCGTGAGCCAAGTGGGATGCTGTGATGTGTGAGAGTTGGCGGGACAGAGGTGAAGGCAGTAGGGATGTAAACTCTTTTTTTTTTTTTTTTTGGCATTTGCTTTGAAACAAATTGAATGTTTGAAAATCCATATTCATACGAATCGAACACATTTGAATGTGGTAAAATTCTATCCGATACAAATCTATTTGTATGTATTCATATGAACATTTGATATGTATCTGATATGAAGATATGTATCTGATAAGAATGGATGTATCTGTTTGATAAGAATGGATACGTATCTGATATGAACAAATATGTATTTGATATGAATAAATATGTATCCAATATGAACAGATACATATCTGATACAAATAAATATGTATCTGATATAAACAGATACCTATCTGATATGATAGGTCTCTGCGTGGTCTCTGCGTGGCTTCCGATCATCGTGTCTGACCAACAGGAAGTAGCTTTGGTGGGATGGCACAGTATAAGATAAGTCTGGAAGCATCCAAAATAGTCCTTCCACCCCAGATCTAGTCAAGAGCTTGCAGGCATTTGTTGGTCACTGCTGAGTAACACAATTTATGTGTCTGTGTGAGGGGGAAATTTCAGGTTGCATAAAAGCACGCAATTTGGCATACAATCTTGTTCTTGAGTCATACCAGACCCTTCAAAAATATAGTTCTCCCTCATTTATTGTGTAATTGGGGGCAATATGAAACCATTCCTCAAATTAGTGTGTTCATGTGTGCGTGCGTGTTTGTGTGTAGGTGTCTGGAGCAGTCGTGTGGTAGAATAATGTGAATTTTTGGGAACCGAATTATGACTTAGTTTGGTCCATTGAATGACTTAGATTGTTATATTTCTTACATACCATGCAACTTTATAAATAGGGAGCTCACAGTACATATGCTCATTCAGTCTGTAAATGCTTGCAGACATATGGAAAGAGGGGATATTTTATACAGAAGTCATAGCAATCTAACGTACTCTAAATTTCCTGTAAAGTGGAATTCTTATTCACATGGGCACACACAGACGTGGACACACTAGAAAACAAGTAATATGGTACCTGACAATGGTAAAAAAAAAGAAGTGCAATATAGGCCTTTCTGCCCTTACCCTGAAAAGTGGTCCAGGAAGAGGTCCAGAGGCCTCTCTTTCGCATGGTGGACCAGCTTAAGGAGAGCCCCTGGACCTGTTCCCACTTGATGAACAGGGGAAGTCCAAGGATGCTCCAAGTGTTTTTGCTAGGAATGTCCATGAATGTTTTTTTTTCTTTTTGCATTTGATTTGTACCAAATAGAATGTAAGAAAATTTGTATTCATTTGAATAGACTCTCTTTGAATGTGGTAGGATTCTATTAGATACAAATGTATTCATACAAATTCCTGATCCATACCTGATATGTATCCCATAACATATCTGATCTGAAAGCCTCATATCCGCCCTGGATCCACTTTGAATCCACTCTCAAACCATGTTGAATTAACTCTGGATCCATTTCAGATGTGACTGGCCCAGCTGCTTTCACACCTCCCAGTTTCACGAATGTTCCAAAGATTCATATGAATGTTCCGGAACATCCATATATGTCAATGTACAAAGGTAACATTCGATTCATATACAGCTGTCTGGATTCGTCTGGATTTGTCCAAATATCAAATGTTACGAATATTCATGCACATCCCTAATCTCTGCGTCTTCCAGACCTTCCCCTACCCAGGATAATGGTGGAGCATGAAATTGTTTTCCGCAGCTAGTACGCTCCCACATGCACCCCTTTTTGCTTCTTCCAGGTTTCAGCTACAGTTGTGTGCCACATTGCTGCTAGTTGAGTAGTGATTGCATTTATCCACTGCTTGGGGAAGCACCAGGTATGTTTTGGATACATTGGGCATTACAAAGCATGGACACCAATCTTTACACTTAATAAAGGTACAAAAAAGACCCCCTGCTCCCTTCTAGTACATCGCATCCGCACTGGACACAGGATAACCCAGTCTAGCAGTCCAAAATGGCCACATAGACTGGAATACTAATAAACCAGTTCAACAGTCCAAGATCTTGTAGAATGGAGCAGGGAGGTATGAAGAAATTGCACATCCAAAATCAGCCTGTAGCTTTTTTTTTCCACTTCCCACATAGAGTGTTCTGAGTTGCTTGCCTGTAAGTGGTGTCCGTATCCAGCCAGGGTGCTTCCGCACAGGCCCTTTAACACCCATTAAGCACACATTCCAATGTGGGCCTCTGCACATGGGTCGCTAATTAGGACACTTCCGGTGAGGGGTGTCCGCACTGCGAGCGCGTTTTTAATGCGGATTTCGGCGGCAAAACCGGTTTGCTGCCGGAGCGTCCGCATTAGCGGGGGCAAAGAAACACACTTCCGGTGGGTGCGTCTGCTTAATGGGTGTTTTTAGCACACCACCTTCCAAGTGGTTTTGTGCTGTGAATCCTCATCCGTTTCAGATGCGGCCGCACAGTGCAAGTGTGCTAACCCATGGCCCTCCCCCGGCTTGCCATGATTGGCTCCCTGGAGCCAAGCATGGAGAGCTGGGGGCTCCTATCTTTCGGCTCGCCCTCACCCCAGAAGTGGCGGATCACCGCTTCTGGAGCCAGGGCAAGCTTGTTTAAAGCCCACCCTAGCCCACCCTGGGGGGAGTGTGGCGGATCCCCTCCTTACCTCTTCGGCGTCTCCCCGAAACTGAAAGCAGGCGCCCAGGATGCAGTGCACCTGCATCCTGCGTGCCGCCTGATTGGCCAGCATGCAAGTCAGGGCACCGCACCTGCGCGGAACGGCTCCTGAGGGCCGGGGCTGCCAGGCACAGCCCCGGCCACTCAGGAGGAGCACAGGATGCAGGCGCGCTGCATCCTGCGCGCCTGCTTTCAGTTTCGTGGAGACGCCGAAGAGGTAAGGAGGGGAACCGCCGCGCTCCCCCCAGGGTGGGATAGGGCGGGCTTTTGGCAAGTTCATCCTGGCTCCAGAAGCAGCGACCCACCGCTTCTGGGGTGAGGGCGAGCCGAAAAGTAGGAGCCCCCTGGCTCGTCATGCTTGGCTCCAGCGAGCCAATCATGGCGTGCTGGGGGAGGGCCCTCTGTCCTAGATCGGAGATGGGTGCCGTGCGTCCGCACACCACCCGCCTCCGATCCGGATCTTCGCCACGTGTGCAGAGGCATGGGCGCGGGGTAGATCCGCATCTCTTGGATGTGGATCTACCCCGTTAAACCAGATCTACCATGCACCTGGAGCTATTAAAACCAGTTCCCCTGGGTTAGGGTTAGGGTTAGGGTAAGAAATCAATTTGAATCCGTAATATTCAAATCTGTACATTTGAATGTTAGATTCGTGTTTAAAGATACGAATGTCGACAACATTTGTATGTGTTATACATATCTGTGCGCATTCCAGATACATCCCATGTTATCCTGTATGCATCCCGTTTTAATCCTGTATTTTAAGCACAAGATATCTATAATTTTGTACAGATACGTATGTACATTTGAATAATTTGAGGAAATGTTTAGGAAAATCCAAAATCCCTTCAAATGTCTAGATTTGAATGTTATTAAATCCAGTTCAAATTTGAATGTCAACATTTGTTGGATTTGAATTGGATTTTTGGATTTTTGAATATTTGTGCACATCCCTAGTGTGGATCTGGCTTGTGACTGTAAGGGAGATTTATAAAAGCAGCCTATGTAGAACAATGCCAAAGTTGAATTTGCACATCATGTTCTGTCCTAGGGTGGTGGAATTCTGGAATGCTTTAGACGTCCGCACGTGTAGATACTCAAAGCATATGAACTTTAGCTGGCACTTAACCAAGTGATGACTAAGCTTGAATTTCTGCTATCAGTGGTGATTGCAGTACCCTGGCAACGGTGCCAGCATGCAAAAATGTGCAAAAATGTTTTTTTGACATTCTATTTGAATCAAATTGAATGCTCAGATATCTGATTCAATTCAAATCTGTTAAATTCAAATTTAACAAGATTCAATTCATTTTAACAGATTTGAATCTATTCATTGGAATTTTTTATTTGAATTTGCACTTAACAAATGTCGAAAACATTCATATGTGCCCATACGCATCTTCCCAACATCCATACAGATCCACATGTATCCATACACGTCTGTATGCATCCTGTAGTTATCCCATACGGAACCTGTTTTTGTCCCATATGGATCTGTACAAATGCATACTGATGCAGGAAAGATGCAGATCTTCAAGTACACATACAAATGTCTGGATAGTTTGAACGGATAAATCTGAGATTTGAAATTTGATTCAAATGTTTACATTCAAATTTTGGGACTTTCTCTTTGAGTTTGAATGTCAAAATTTGGCACATTCAATTGGTTTTTGAATGCCTACGAATATTTGTGCACAACCCTAGCCTACACTGCTGGTCGTATGATCCCCCTGCAACTCTTTCCACCCAGAAGACTTGCAAATGGGAACTTACCAGGCTATTCTGGCCCTGCTGCTAGTATAGATATGGAGCAGTTTTAGCAGTTTCACTTCTACATGCATGGGGGAAACTCCAGCATAGGGGTGTGCACAAATGCAATTTTTGGGATTCGATTCAATTGACTGGATTCAAATTGACTGTCCGAAGATTTGAATTGATTAGGATGCTTAAAATTTGAATGCATTCACATTCAATTCGAATGCATTGAAATCTATTCGTACAGATCTTTATTCATAGTTGAAGATACGAATGTCGACAGCATTAGAATCTGACCGTACACATCTGTACACATCCATATGCACCCCATTTTTATCCCATGGGCATCCCATTTTCGTCCCATACGTATCAGTACAAACGAACACGTTTATGATTAAGATGCCTACAGATACATATATAATGTGTAAGTATCGGTACAAATACGAATGTCCCAGTAATTCGTAGGAATGATTCGAAAGATTCAAAAATTCATTCAAATGTTAAATTAGAATGTATAAACATTCAAGTTGAATTCAAATGTCCAAATTCAATCAAATTCGGATTCAAATTCATGCGCATCCCTACTCCAGCATGCGTGGAACAATTCCTAGTAAAGAAAAGGCTTTGCAACATCTGGATGCAACATCTGGGAGTCCCCCCTCCATCTTCACCTTTTTTTCCAGGAGTAAAAAGGTTCAAACACCCTGAACATATTTTGTAATATTCTGTGACTCCTTCCCTTGAAAGGGCATTTCATTGTCAGAAGAGGAAATAAATTAGAGAACAGTGTCTTCTGGTCTTCCAGACAGGATGGGAAATCTCCGGCCTTTCTTTCTTGGAGAATTTGCTCATGTGCTAGACAATCCTGCAATTTTCTCTGCCCTTTAATGACTTCCTGCCTCTTGTCGTCACCTGCGTGCCTGCCTGCCGTTGTGTTTGGTCTGCCGATCCTTCCCACTCTTTTCAATCAGAGTTTCTATTGTCAAATATTTAAGCCCACAAATTTATATATATTTAAGGAATGCATCTAAAAGACAAATAAGGCTGTTAAATTTGTTCAAACAGATGGTTGGCTCTGTCTGATTTTTACACAAGCCTTGAAAAAAAAGGAGCAATTCCTTTCCCATAAGTGAAGCTGAAATGCTAAGAGCAGGTGGACAGGAAGATGTTTGATTAGTTGATCAGGTGTAGGTCAGACAAAAACATACTATCTAAGACACCATAGTTGCATCAGTATCCCCTTCAAGCAGAGCATGAGAAATACCCAGCAGTCCATTAGCCTTTCTGCAAGACTATATAGAAGAAGGAGTTGGCTTTTCTAGCCTGTTTTCTCACCCTTTTAAGGGGACTCAAAGCGGCTGGCAAACCTTCTGTTCTTTTCCCCACAAGAGAACTCAGAAGAGAGCTGTGACCAGCCCAAGGTCATCCAGCTGTCTTTATGGAGGAAGAAGAAGAGTTGGCTTTTCTAGCCCACTTTTCTCACCCATTTAAGGAGATTCAGAGAGACTGACAAAGCTAACTATTCTCCCCATAACAGAACACCCTGTGAGGTAGGTGGGGCTGTGAGAGCTCAGAAGAGAGCTGTGACTAGCTCAAGGTCATCCAGCTGACTTCACAGAGGAGTGCAGAATCAAACCTGGTATTCCCAGATAAGAGTCCAGCTTCCTAACCACTAGACCAAACTGGCTCATGAACCAAGAAATCACCCTCTAAATACCTTTCAAGTTAGATTGAAGGCAGATTTCCTGGTGTTCCATGGGTTTCAGATGAAGCTGACTAAATAGGATACACTAGATCCAGATGTTTCCACTCTGGATTTGTTCCCTGCTGAATCTCATGTTTCTCCACCATGAACATTTCAATAATCTCCAATTATATCTAGGGACCACCTCGAGATTGGAGAGGCAGGCAGGAAGCCTCTAAAGGCCATTTTCAGGGAGTCAAGAGCAGGTGAAGGTTTTGCCTTTGTCTTCTGGGTGGAATGTAGTAACCACAAAAGCTGCACAGCTTTTCCCCTGGCTTTCTTTTCTTCAGCCTTCCATTTCTCAAGCCTCAGAGTAAAGGAGCAACTATTTTCCTGTTCCATAAGTTTGTAGTTACACACACAGCACCACCAGGTTGCTGAATTCTTCCCACTCCATGCGGTGGCCTTTGGCCATTATGGAGTCTGCAAAGCACATGGCTTAAAAAGGAGAACTCTTCTTTTCCTGTTTGAGGATTTTACCCACCTTCCTACCACAGGATGTGACATTAGAAGGCCCTCTGCCCCAGAAGGCAGCAGTTTTCCTCCAGTCACCTCCCCTGATGTTGCATTGATGTCTTTACCCCCACACCCCTTGGGATTGCTGTATAAAAAGCCCTGTGAGAATAAACTGGATCTTTTTTTTTCCACCTGTAGGCTGTCTCAAAGTCTCTTCATTTTTCCCTGCCCCCCCTTTCTGTTTTGATCAGAGTCAGCCATCACCACATGGCTGGCTCCTGGAATCTGGGTCGGTCAGGTATCCAGCAATATCTGTCATAACATCCGGCTTATCACAGCAGCTTTTCAGCTGCTGTTCCTATCGTGGCTACTCCAGCTGTTGCCCTGACCACAGCAGTCATGCTGTCACTCCCCTCTACATCCTAGAGCCCTTACAGCAGCAGCTCTTTCTGGTGCAACCCCCTGCCTCTCAGGGCCCCAGGATTCCAAGATAAAGGACAAGAGATTGCAACAGTAGGATAAGATGCTGGACTAGATGCACTGTGGCCTGATCTAGCAGGGCTCCACTTAATTCATGAAGGGCAGGTGTATCAATGACTACCAGAATGGATACCAATGTCAGTACTTTGGACCCTAGAGACACAGGGTAAGTTCAAGGTAGGTTGGGGCTGGGGCTGGCATTTATAATGAAAATCCACCATCCCTTTACTTCTGTGGGGCACTGTCCCAGGGATGTTAAGTGCAAGCCACCACCACCACCCAAAAAACGCTGCAATATAGCAAAGCCTCAAGGTCCTGCCTTGCCCCCTTACTCACCCTTCTCTATGGAAATCATGGACTCCTCCAAGGCCCAACTAGGCCTCCCAGAGGTTTGCGTGGACTTCCCCCATTAGGGAATCATGGAAAATCTCAAATTTTGAGTGGGTAATAATAATAATAATAAATTTATTAGTTAGTCAACATTGACAAGTCCATTATTTCTTCTAAGTAGGTTTTCTTCATTAATCTTTCCCGGGTTTCATGAGTAATCATGTATCTCTGCCTCACTACTAACTCTAGCAGTATTTGCTACTGACATGTTATCTGAGCATCTTAAAGTTGGGCTATCCTGCAACAATGAACCTAAAATCCATTTAGTGCACTCATTAATGGTTATAGGGAACTGGACACATCTGTGGAGCCCAGAAGGCAGGCATTCATTACCTCTGCTTTAACATTATCCCTTTTAGTTTAAGAGGGGACCTGATCGAAGCATATAAAATCATGAGTGGTATAGAAAAGGTGGATAGAGAAAAAGACTGAATTCGCACTTAGGCCTCTGATATGCAATTAGTACAGCTCTGGTATCTGTATCAGGGCTGTCCTTATCCCACAACACTAGAACCAGGGGGCACTCAGATCAGACAAGGTGAAGTATTTCTTCACCCAGAGTGTCATCAGTCTATGAAATTTGCTGCCGGAAGAGGTGGTAACAGCAACCAGCCTAGATGGCTTTAATAAAGGGTTAGACAAATTCATGGATGAAGGGTGTATCAATAGCTAGTAGAATGGAGGCCCAGGTACATCCCCTAGGCTTGGGACACAGGCAGGATACCTCTAAAGACCATTTGCTGGAATTCAAGCGCAGGTGAAGGTTTTGCCCTTGCCTTCTCCTTGAGATGCCCATAAGCACTTGGTGAGCCATTGTGTGGGACAGGATGCTGGACTAAATGGTGAGCTCTGAGCTCAACTCAGCTTTATGTGTTTTGTCTAATGAGCTTTAAAATTTTATCAAAGTTTCATCCCTGGATTCCTCAGCGTGGACTGGAAGCAATTGCTGGAGAAAACCCTGGAAACTCACTATTTGTCAATGCAGAAAATATTGTCTCAGGCAAAAACATCTCCATGTGGATGAAGCACACTAGCAGAGGTCGGGGCTTCCTTTGGACTGTACCAAGAAGTGAAAGGGAGGCTCCTTTATCGCTTGGTCAATCAGAGAGGTCCTAAGAAAGAGCCTGTTTAATGCTTTCCAAGCACAAAAAGGCAGCTCAACCAATATATTTGTCACCTTCTCTTGTTGAAATAAGACCCTCCTTATCTCTGTGATACATTTTACAAAGTCAGTGAAGTCACGTTTGTTCATCGGAGCTTCTCACATTTGTTCACTGAGCCTTTTGTATTAATCATATTAATATGATACTACTGTTTCAGATGAGTTTCAGACTGAAATTCAAATGTCGTTTATGCTTTCTATAGCTTTAGTGGAAACTACACAGGGATATTTGTCACTGCTAGATGGTTGGTGTTTTGTCAGTTTGTGACTGAAAAGCAGCAAGTGTGACTGGGTACGGAGGATGGGCATGAACGCAATTTTCGAGATTCAATTTGATTCAAACTGAATATCTCAAGATTCGAATCAATTCAAATGTTTTAAATTTGAATGTATTCACATTCAATTCAAATGGAATACATTCAAATCTATGCATATGAATTTTCAATTCATATTTGAAGATACAAATGTTGGCAACATTTGAGTGTGTCCGTATACATCTGTATTCATCCCGTTTTTGTTCCATACGTATCCATACAAATGCGTACGGATACGAATAAGATGCATACAGATACGTATGTAATACGTATGTATCTGTACAATATGAATGTCTGAATAATTTGTACATATGGTTCGAAAGACTTGAAAATTTGTTCAAATGCTAAACTCGAATGTACAGACATCCGATTTGAATTCAAATGTCAGAATTCAGTTGAATTCAATTGAATTTTGAATGTTTCAGATATCCGTGCACATACCTACTGGGGACACCTCCAGGCAGTGGTCAAACAACCCACTAGTAATTGATAACATATGATATTGATTCTCCATCATTATCCCTTGCTAAACAGACAACTGCACATGTGTGCCTGTTTTGGCCTCCATGAATGTGTGCTGGATGGAGCTACATTCAGAGGGCAAATGGGCAGCCTGAAACACGCTATTGCTGGAAAACTTGCAGTCAGTGCTGTGTTTTCCAGAAATAGTAAAAAGCACTTTTTAGGGAGGAAAAAGGGGGATTGTGGCGGGGTTGCCTAAAATACCTAAGATACTTCCACCATAGCAGCACCATAATGGTCTTCTATACCACCACCCTGTCTATATACACCCTAGATCGGTGATGGCCAACCTATGACACGCGTGTCACAAGTGACACACCAAGCCCTTTTGGGTGACACACATGGCCACCCTGGCACCTGGACGTGTAGTGCTTGCTTGTTCTTGAAGTGTACGAAATACCAACTTTCAACTGAAGATTTAGCAACAAAAGTCACTAATGTAAAGAATTATTTGTTTTTGCTTTTAATAGAATACACATATCAAAAATATAACTTTTTTACTAGAGCCACAAATATCACAAAATTATGGATATTTCTAGAAGTGACACAGCACCCGAGTTAAGCTAGGTTTTCTTGCGAATTTTGACACACCGAGCTCAAAAGGTTCGCCATCACTGCCCTAGATATAACTAGAAGAACCCAGAACTGTCAGGTGCAAATTTCAGGTGCATCCAGCTGTTATCTGTTCCTGAAAGACAGATGAAGTAAACTGGTTGGAAATGGGTTAAGGAACTGCATAATCTTTATTTGCATCCACTCCAGATTCCTTCCTTTCCTTTCCTTTCCTTTCATGGGGGCTGAATTTGTTTTTTCTGCTCCTCAGCCTGTCTGCCTGGTGTTAATGCTAGATAATTTTCAGCAGAATCCACCCTTTTGAGTACCTACCCTCGTGTCTACGCCCACACAATGCTGTTAGCACAGTATGAATATTACACAAAACTTGCTCGAGTTAAAGTTATTATGTCTTCATATTTTTGCATTAAGTCGAGGCGAAACACTTTGCTTGATGTTAAAGTGGGATCTTTTCCCTTTTGTTCCCCCTGATGAAAAAGAAATGGCTTTTAGACATATGCAGGTGGGGAATTGGCCTTTCAGCCCACAAAATTTGGTCCGGTTGCCATATTATGCACCAACTAGGCACGTGCACAAATATTTGAAACATATGAAATTTGAACAAATTTGTTCAAATCTGGACATTCAAATTGGAATCAAACTTCGAATCTATTTGTTCGAGTTATTTGGACATTCGTATGTGTACAGATACATACATGCTGCATGTACACATCTTTCCCATGTCCATAAACATTTGTACAGATCTATACGGAATGAAAACGGGATGCATACGGGATGTGCACTGATGCATAAAGGATACGTAACGACGTGTACAGACACATACGAATGCTGTCAACATTTGTAAGTGCAAATTCAAATTGAAAATTCGAAGGGATATTTTCAAATTTGCTTAATTCAAATCGAATGTGGGTAAATTCCAATTTTAAAGATTTGGATCGAATTGAATTTTCCGATATTCGCTTCAAATCAAATTGAATCCTGAAAATTGCCTTCGTGAACACCCCTAGCAGTGACAGTTTGGGAATCAAACCAGAGTAGTGTCTTCCTAATCTGGCAATGCATGGGGAGGTTATTTTAATTTTATTTTATTTTACTCTTGCTGTTGTTTCGTGGTTTTTGGTTTAGCTCACTTGGACTACGTGGTTAAAAACATTTACAGGACCTGGTCGTCTCGCTAGAGTGGCAGCACCCAAATTCCGCCTGCAACATTTGACTTAACGATCTTCTGCGGAAGTAAATTCCAGTAGTTGTCTGCAGACTACATAAAACAGCATTTGTTCTAAATTGCTGCCCTTTCATCTAATTGAGTGTCCCATCCCTCTCATGTTCTGGGCAGAGTTAAAAGACGCTGAGATGGTATTTGCCAATGTCCCTTTATATTGCTGAATGGTTCAGCTCAGTCCCCTGCTGCTATTTTCCCATCCGGGCTAAATCAATGAAAGTCATTCTGACTTCAGCAATTCCATCCTAAGCATTTTTATTATCCCCCCCGCACTCTCTTTCTTCTTCTTCTTCTTCTTTAATGTCTTTTCAATCTGTGCTGCTTGACTTCTGGTTGTTTTGAAGCCCTGTGGGAATTAAGGTTTCTCTTCTCCACCAGCTCATTTGCTGTTCATCACAAGGGCTCTTCAGGCATCTCAGATCAGCAATCAGGAGCAATTCAGTCATTTGTGGGTTTTGGTCTAGGCAGGAGAGCCGAGGCAGCCAATCCACGCTTAGAGTTTTAATCCTTTTCATAAGTCAGCAAAGCTTTTCTGGACTGCATATTTCTGCCCAAGGAGCCCTCCAGCCTTTTCGCTTTAACTCAAGCTGTACAGACCAGGGATGTACACAAATGCTCTAAACATTCAAAATTCGATTGAATGTGGATGTTTGAATTTGAATAGAATATCTTCACATCAAATATAAACATGTGAATGAATTTCAAATGTTCCGAAACATTCGTTTGGATGATTCAAAACATTTGAAAGTATGAGTATCATACGTATCTGTACGCATTTGTGGTTATAATACAGGACGAAAACAGGATGCATACAGGATAAAATGAGATGCATTCAAAATGGGTACAAATACAAATGTTGCTGACATTCGTATCTTCGGATTTGAATCTAACATTCAAACGAATAGATTTGAACGTGTTCTATTCAAATTGGATTTTGTTGCATTTGGATTCTACAAATTCAAATCAAATTGAATGTTTTGACACTTGATTCAACTCGAATTCAAATGAAAAAAAACCCCAACCATTCATGTACATCCCTAGTACGGACTGTCATACTGTATGGGTAGGTATACAAATATGGAGATATAGGCTATATCCACACAACTAGAGATCTGCATGCAACCTGCTCTTGGCAGTTTTTTCATGGGCCCTTAATCCTTCCACCAGGTAACTGCCATGTTTGGTCATGGTCATACCTTCACTTTAGACCTTCTTCAGTCCATCTTCAGCTCTGACTGCCCACATCTTTTCATTTCAATCAATTTTATTTGAATGTTTTGACATTTGATTCAACTCAATTCAAATGCAAAAATGCTAGAGTGCTGACCGGAACAGCTAGCCGGATGCACATCACGCCGGTCTTAAAAGAATTGCACTGGCTGCCAATTCGCTACCGAGCCCAATTCAAGGTTTTGACTCTGACTTATAAGGCCCTAAATGACTTGGGCCCCAAATATCTAAAGGAACATCTTCTCCCATATCGACCTGCCTGTGCCTTAAGATCGAGTGGTGAGGCCCTCTTGGTTGTCCCACCTCCTTAAATAGTGAGGTTGGTGGGCACCCGGGAGAGAGAGTTCTCTGTGATGGTCCCCCGACTGTGGAATAGCCTTCCCCTTGAGGTGCATCTTGCCCCTTCCTTATATATATTTAGGAAGGTGGTGAAGACGCACCTCTTTACCCTGGCCTTTGGCTGAGCTGCTTATGTTTCCCCCCAGTACAGACACTATTATTTTAAACATATTGTGTATCATTTTATAATTGTTGAATTCTTTTTTAAAGTCTTTTAATGTATACTTTGTTTAATCTGTTTTAAGATTGTCACCTGCCCAGAGACCTTCGGGTATGGGGCGGGATAGAAATGTAAATAATAAACAAACAAACAAACAAACAAATAAATTATTTGTAGACTTCCCATTCAGGAAAGTCCAAATGGAGGGGGAGAGTTGCAGTGAATTGTCATGCAAACCTGGCATTCCCATGATCCACCTGGAACTGTCCCCCAGATAAATGCAGAAAGGCCCTCTGACCTTGGAGAAGACAGTTCTGGAGAAGACTTTTGAAATTCCAGGGGCTTCCTTAGACTGCACTAGGATGCAGAAGGGAGATTTGTAATACTCTTCTGTTCTGGTGTTCCAGCCAGTGTGGGCATGCCCACAGACAAGTTTCCAGCCAGAAGAAAATTAGAGGAACCTCCGCCCATTTTCCTTAGCAAAGAAATATTCCGGGGTGTAAACAAGAAACTCAAGGGTTCCTGCCTTAGCCAGACAAATAGAGGGGTAGATAGCAAAGTTACGACAAGCAGTCAATCCATGTGGTAGCAAGTACGTTTCCACCTGGGCAGGTAGGAATTAAGCAGACAAGAGCCATTTTTATTTTAATCTGAAATTGCGTAAATTGCACACCACCCTTAATTATCTCCCATTATCCGCACGTCAAACTGCCACACGTCAGCTTCAGATAGGGTTTGGAAGAAGTAGCCAGTGTCCCCCTTCAGACGCTGTGAAGGAATGCACTGGAAGGAGATACAAACCTCCAACTGGCGTGCAAAAATAACAGACAGGCTAATATTGGGAGGGGGGCTTTGGCTTGGCTTTTGGAATGCAAATGTTGACTGTCAAATTGTAATTAAAAAGTACCAGTCAGCACTATTTAACCAGAGGAAGAGAACTAAATGGTAGGTTGCTTGGGGTGGCAGTAGAGGAAATGTGTGAGTTCTAAATTCAGTAGGTAGGGCTGACAGGTATGTAATTATCATTTGATCAATGGTAGGATGAGAAAATGACTGCCGTTCCTGAGGAGGTGGAGCTAGTCAGTTTTCATCCTCAGCAGAGGAGCACTCTATAGTCAATGCTCATTTGCAACTCCTTGTTTTCCAAAGAATGTCTTCTTTTATCTGGAACGCCCCTGAAACCGCTGAGAAAAAGAGACATTTTGCAGGGAAGTGCTTTTGCATGGAAAGGTTAGAGCCATCTCACAAGCCCACAGTCCTACCTATCATATACCTCAGTCAGACAGCAGAAACAATCTATCCTCCGCCAACCCTATAATTTTATGGTCCTTGCAGGCTACTAGATGTAGCTGAGCTAAATTTCCATGGAAGTGAATGGGTGCACTCAGAGCTCCCCAGTTTTAAGGAGGGAAATTGTGACACAATGAGGAGACATCTCATGTGCAATCAGCCGTAACGTGAGTGGAAAGGAGATGAGAGAAGGAGCAAGGAGCTGGCTTTCTGGGAATGCAAGGAGATAATTGGGGGATATTATGGAAATTTATTTTTGCTCTCCTTGGAACGCCTCCGAAGCTTCATCCAGAGGGCATTTACTTATTCCACATTATGCAAATAATCTGAGGTCTTTCTGCACTTACCTCATTAGTCTGCCGTGAACTAGAGCTGGTAAACTTCAGGTACAGGTGGACCATTCACATTGTCCTTTTGCACAACTTCCTCATCTGTTCTAGAGACCCTTGGACCACCACTAGACCTTTTCAAAAAATCTGTTACTACTATTCCATTTTGGCTCCATAGACCAGGCTGTACTTCATCCAATGTGGATGGAACTTGGTAGCAGGGGCCATGGAGTCCCATTAAGCCACATGGAAAGGAGGTCTCTGAACCTCTTCCTGGACTGGCTTATGAGTAGGTGCAGAAAGTTCCCAAGGCAGATGTGCAAGATTTTCTATAGCTAGGATCCACTGACCTGGCTATTCTGGACCCACTGATCCTGACTACAAGCAGGTAAGTGCAGAAATTGTCTTAGACACTGCATTAGGAAGCACATCAGCAGTAGCCTGGCCTCACCTTCCAAGCGATAGATCTGGTTTTTGTTATGGCTCTGTTAGGAATTATTCCTTCTATTAGCTATATTCATGGAGAGATTCCAATTCAAGTGCGGCCAAGAGACAGCATCACCCATGCAAAACTGTGAAGAATTAACATAGTTCTTAAGGAATTCCAGGGATTTATAGATGCATGAAAAGCCTTTGGAACAGAAACCTTAAAACGTGATCCTCCCCAAACTCTAACCTAAACAGACTAGCATTTAACAACACATAACTGGATTCTTCTCTACTAAGCTGAGTCCTGCTGAAGAACCTATGGATTTTCCTTGCCCTCAAGGCCCATTGGCCCACTGTGAAAATGACTTAAAGGTAAATTGGAGTAACCTAGACCCTTTCTGCACTGGGCCTTGTTCTGGATTATATCTCAGAATAGGGACCTGACATCTACATGTTAGTGCAGACTATAGCAGGTCCTGGGCAGGATATGTCATAGTCTGCACCAACATGAAGATGGTAGGTCCATCCCTGAGATATATACCAGAAAAAAGCTCAGTGCAGAGAGGTTCCTAGTCTAAGGCCCTTTCTGCACTGAAAGACTTGTGGTCTGAACTCATGGGCCTGGATCAGCCAGGCCTACTGTTTGGGATGATGGAAAGGCATGGTCTGGAACAATGGCATCTGTACAGTGCTAGTCCAACCCCAGCCCCAGCCCTGAAGCTTGTGCAAGCTTTCAGCCTGGGCTCTGAGGGCTAGGAATTTTTGTTGCTTTCTCTAGAGCTACCAGCCAGCACATAGCGCTTTTGAACACTATGAAGGTCAGTAACAAACATTCCTGGCCTTCAGATCTCCTGGGGGATCCATTTCAGTGATGTAGATTGTTACACCACCAAAATGAGTCCTGTGTAGCATACATGGCCTGCATGCTATTGTACTTTGGTATAACACCTCTTAATATGTCAGTAGAATTTCAAAAAGTGATTATGGTGGATGCTCTGATACAGAATAAGGATGTGCACAAATATTCATAGGCATTCAAAATTCAATTGAATGTACTGAATTTTGACATTCAAATTGGAGTAGAATGTCCCAAAATTTGAATTTAAACATGTGAATTGAATTTTTGGATTGTTCGTTCAAATTATCCAGACATTCATACGTGTATGGATTAGTACACGATGCGTACTTGAAGATCCATACCTTTCCTGCATCCATACGCATTTGTACGGATCAGTATGGGATGAAAACGGGTTGCATACGGGATAACTACAGGATGCGTATGCATGTGAATGGATATGTACGGATGAGTATGGATGTCGGGAAGATGTGTGCAGGTATCTATGCGTCTTGTTGATATTTGAAAGTGCAAATTTGAATCAAAAATTTGGATGAATTTGCTTAATTCAAATTGAATTTTGTTAAATTTGAATTTAAATAATTTGAATTTAATTGATGATTATTCAAATTGACTTGCATAAAATGTCAAAAAAAAAAACATTCTTGCAAATCCCTAGGGGTTAGGGAGCTGGACTCTTATCCAAGAATACTGGGTTTGATTCCTTCCTCCTCCAGAAAAGCAGCTGGGTGTCCTTAGGCTAGTCACAGCTCTCTTCTGAGCTCTCACAGCCCCACCTATCTCACAGGGTGTCTGATGTGGGGAGGAGAATAGAAAGCTTTGTCAGCCACTTTGAGTCCCCTTAAATGGGTGAGAAAAGTGGGGTAGAAAAGCCAATTCTTCTTCTTCTTCTTCTTCTTCTTCTTCTTCTTCTTCTTCTTCTTCTTCTTCTTCTTCTTCTTCTTCTTCTTCTTCTTCTTCTTCTTCTTCTCTGATCCACTATATTGCGGATAAAAGAGTTCAGAAGTAAACCATAGTCCAGGGCACTGCCCAGTACATAAAGGCTGCAAACAGTAATCCTGAAAAAAAAAAAGTCTTTGGCCAGGAGTGTGGTGGTCTTCTTGGAACACACTGGTGCCAGCTCCTTCACTGTGCTATGATCTATGTCACTCTCACACACTGGAACCCATATTCTTCCCATATTCTTCCCAGATTCCTGTCAGGAAAAGAAGGGCACATCTTCATAAAGTGGTTAAGAGAGCTATTGATCTCTAAGTGATTTTGAAACACCCCTCTACATGGCTCTGGAACGGGATCCAGGATGAGGCTTTTGCTGCCCTGCCCTGCAGGAGCATGTTAAAATAAAGAGTGTCACCTCAATGCATCTTTTCTTAACATAAGAACATAAGAGAAGACCTGTTGGATCAGGCCACAGCCCATCTAGTCCAGTGTCCCATCGCACACAGTGGCCCACCAAATGCTCATGGGCATCTCAAGCAGAGAATCCCAGCAAATCGCCTTAGAAGTGTCCTGCTCCCCCCCCCCCCAAACCTGAAAGATGTACCTAGGCATTCATTCAAGTAGCCATTGATACATCTCTTGTCCATAAATTTATCTAACCCTACCTTAAAGCCATCTAAACTGGTAGCTGTTTCCACCTCTTCCGGCAGCAAATTCCATAAATCGATGACCCTCTGGGTGTACAATTCTGGTCACCACACCTCAAAAAAGATATTGTGGAACTGGAAAAGGTGCACAAAAGGGCACCAGAATGATTAAGGGGCTGGAACATCTCCCTTACGAAACCAGGCTGCAACATTAAGCCTCTTCAATCTGGAGAGAGAGCGTTTAAGAGGGGACCTGATTGAAGTATATAAAATTATGCATGGTATAGAAAAGGTGGATAGAGTTTTTTTCTCTATTGCACAACACTAGAACCAGGGGGCACTCTATGAAGCTGATGGGTAGGAGAGTCAGATCCGACAAAGGGAAGTATTTCTTCACCCAAAGGGTCATTGGTTTATTGAATGTGCTGCCAGAAAATGTGGTGACAGCTACCAGTCTAGATTGCTTCAAGGTAGGGTTGGACAAATTTATGGATGACAGATGTATCAATAGCTACTAGAATGAATGCCTAGGTGCATCTTTCAGGCTGGGTGGGGGGCGGCGGCAGAAGCAGGGTGCTTCTAAGGCCATTTGCTGGGATTCAAGAGCAGGAAAAGGTTTGTCCTTGTCTCTGTTTGAGATACCCATGAGCATTTGGCGGGCCACTATGTGCAATGGGATGCTGGACTAGATGGGCTGTGGCCTGATCCAGCAGGGCCTCTCCTATGTTCTTATGTTCTAACTTCCATTAGTTGGTTTAGCCACTAAGAGCTTCTTTCCATCCTGCTGTGTATATTTAGCTTCCACCACTGATACACTTTTGACTATGTCTGTGTGAAGGGATTTCTTTTCCCCATTCGGTCATTTTCAGTAGCCAGACGTGAATGACATAGGATGGATCACTTATAAAGCTATTGTTTCATGCTGGTTTCCCCTAGGTTCCATCAAAGAAAGACAGCTAGGCCACCGGGACTATTAGCTTGACCTGGCATGGCATATCTTCTATTCTCATGGATCGCTGTGAATTAGTGGCTTCTTTTCCTTTGATCTAGTGAGTGAGAGAGCAGCAGCGAGAGAGAACTCTTGATGTTGGGAGGAGGAAGTTCACCTCCATACTGGGAAGATCCCCAAAAAACTGGATGGACTTTATAGGAAAATAGCATACAATTAGATTTCAACTAATGAGGGCTGAGTGGAAGAACAAACACAAAGCACGAACAACCCTTAGAAAGGGTGGAAGCTATGGGGGAGAACGAGTCATTAAAGAACAAAATAACCAGGGAAGGAGATGAAGAATATTAATTGCTCCAAAGGGGTATAATTATGAGTAATAGGATGATAGCATAAAATAGGATATTTGAACCAATCAAACTGGAACCATGCCCACTTCGGAAGTCTAAGATGAAGGAGAAAGATATATAGTCCTCCATATTATTTACAGATGAGCAGGTAGAATATTTCTACCAGAGAAAAGAATTCACCTAGGGAAGGTCTTGGCAACTCGTGTGAAAAACTTTTTTTGTAGGTTTCTCCCTCCCCTTTTTAAAGAACAGATGAAAATCCATGTTTAAATTCCATGCCTTTTGTTCCACTTGAAGAAGAAGAAGAGTTGCTTTTCTCTCCAGCTTTTCTCACTCATTTAAGGTCTCAAAGCAGCTGGCAAACCTTCTGTTCTTCTCCCCACAACAAACACCCTGTGAGGTAGGTGGGGCTATGAGAGCTCAGAAGAGAGCTGTGACTAGCCCAAGGTCACCCAGCTGAATTTGTGGGGGAAGGTGGAATCGAACCCAGTATTCCCAGATAAGAGTCCACCTCCCTAACCACTAGATCAAACTGGCTCATGGGCATCTTTGTAATCCTTTCTGATATAAATTGGGCAATCTGTCAGAAAACACATTTTTTTTCTGAAAAAGTATTTTGTATATATGTTTTATGTAAAATATGTTTGTGTCTACACACACACACCTTATGGTTTTTGTATCAACTTTTTCTGGTCTAAAGTGAGGCAGTAATAACAAATATTCAAAACATTTGGGGCTCAATACTTTTGGGTTCAAAGTGGGTGGTGCCTCAAAAGCTATTTTGCATTCTTGTTTTCCTTTTCCAATAGATTTAATATATTTCAAAGGGAGTTTTGAGGAATAATTTTGCTTTAATCCCCTGGATCTCTATTTCTTTTCAGGGGGTGCAGCCAGTAGGTAAACCCCATCATGCTGTCCCACCGAACTCATTTTACCATCTCTGGAAGCTACCTAGGAAGAACAATGGTACGTTCACAGATATCTTGGCCAGTGTTCCAATGAAACATCTTAGCCCAACAAATTGTTTCAAGTTCATCCCTAGTTATAATATAAATATACCCAGAAGACTGAGAATGACATTTCACTTGCAACCAAGTAATTCTGAAGAGCATTGGATAAGGTCTCCTGAACCAGGAAATGTCTTATTTATTCATTTTTTCTCCTTCACTTACTTAACTTCAGTGGATTCATTAATCTTTTGACTCCAAAAATAGTTGTACTAGCTAGGGCTTTTGCTAGGGCTTTTGACCAGACCATGGTAGAGTTCCACCCTCGTGAGGCTTCCTGGGAAATGTAGGCAGCAGCGCGCCTAGGCTCAATGGACGCCGGCCCTGCTGCTCTCACAGTCACCCCACCAGCGACCAGGTAAGCACCCCAAACGTGACCACGTGGCCGCGGGTGGGGTGCGGGGTGGCAGCTGCAGCTTCCCCTGGAAAGAGAAGGGGTCATGGCCCTTTCTCTTGCCAGGGGAAGGCCAGGGAAGGCCCTGATCAGGCCCGTGAAACCCTGGGCGGGGGCGGGGGGTTTCTGCTTCGGCTTCCCTGGCAAAGAGAAGGGACCATGGCCCCTTCTCTTGCCAGGGGAAAGCCAGGGAAGGTGGCAGCCGGCTGTGCCATGGCCAGCTGTCAAACAGGGAGCATGCGCTCTCCCTGTTTGACAACTGGGCATGCGCAGGCAATCCGGCTTTCCCCCCATCGCTTTGGAAGCATTCTCTTCCGAAACAGTTTAAGGGGAAAAGCCAGATGTAAGACCTGATTTTTTCAGGTCTTACATCTGGGTAGGATTTGGCAGCAAAACTGGTTTAAGCAACCGGTTTTGCGCGCCAACGTGTGGACGTGGTGTCCTCAAAGGGATGCTAATTGGGTTCCCTATGCAGAAGCCACATCCTAATCCTTCCCTCATCTGGCTCTAATTCTGTTTTTAGAGCCTGTGCGGAAAGTCCCTTTATGGGTGTTTCACTGTGAAAATGCATCCGTTTAGGATGCGTCCTCACAGTGAAACTGTGCCTACCCGCGGCCCTTCTCCGGCCTGCCATGATTGGCTCCGCTGGAGCCGAGCATGGCGAGCCGGGGGACTCTGCTGTCGGGGCTTGCCCTCCGCACAGCACCCACCTCAAATCCGTATCTATGTCGTCCTTCCGCCACGTGTGCGGAAGGACGAGGTTGATCCGGATCTACCCTGCATCCAGATTTAGTAAATCCAGATGTATTCTAACCAGATTTACTAAGTCCGGATGAGGTAGATCCGGATTTAAATAGGTAAATGCGGAAGCAGCCTAACATTGACATTCGATTAGACTCAATTTCGAATGCAAAAAACCCCATTCATGCACATTCCTACCTGAGAGTTCTAAAATACAAAATAAGGACACAGAATAAGTAAGTACTGTAGATAAATTGGCTCCTGTCCCTCTTTATACCGCTTCTTCTCTGATTTTCAGACTGATCTCTATCTGGCTTTCCACAGCTTGTCACCTGAGATTAAAAGTTCAAGAGTGATGCCCATTTAGGAGGCTGCACAGAAAAAGAGGGCATTAAATCTTGCTTTTTGCAGAAAAAAAGGATTTTGGTTGAAGGCCACCAGGTTGTGATCTTGATGTCACCGCTATGTAAAAGTGGAGACAAGAGCATGGATAACAAGAGATTGCATGAGTCTCTTAGCTTGATTCCAATAAATGAAAGTAAAGCTCACCAGGTTCAAGGAGTCTTATTTAAGGGTATCAGTATTTCTAGAACTGCAGCACTATGAGCACTGGCTAGCTGATGGTGATGGCCACTAGCCTGGATGGCTTTAAGAAGGCATTGGATAAAATCATGGAGGATGGGTATATCAATGATTAGTATAAGTGCTGCCTGGGTAATGACTAGGGATGTGCATGGATATTCAAAAATCTCAATATTTGATTCAAATCCATCAAATGTTGACATTCAAACTCAAATTGTATTTTTGAAAATCCGAATTTGCACATTCAAACTCGAATTGGATTTTTGAAAATCCAATATGGATTTTTGGATAATTCAAATGTGTAGATCTGTATCTGTCATATACAAATCTGCGTGAAAACTTTCTGTATTGACTCCCTTGAAGGTTCATGCCGTTGCTTCTAGTCCTCCCATCTTGTGCTAGTGAAAATAGGGACAATCCCTCTGCACTGAGATTGCGTCACCTAGAGCCCACAGAGGCCGAAGATCCGTCCTGATGCACTGGCAGCTGGGGCGGCCTGGATCAGGCTGCCCCAGCTGCCAGGGCCACCCTCAGTGCCCACCGGTACCCAGAGGGGTGGTGCCCTCCCCCAGCCACATGACCACTTACCTTGTTGTGGTGGTCGTGCAGCCGGTCCTAGCCTAAGTGCACCAAGTGCGAAAAGGACTCAGAAGAAGAAAGAAAACAAATACAATGGGCCTGTTCACACTTACCTGTCTGGATCAGCTGCAGCTGTTCCAGAGGAAGTCCATATGCACACCACCCTGCCTCTGCTGATCTTGAATGTCCTGGAGCATCTTCCAGCTGCCCCAATCTGCATTAGTTGTGGACAGGCAAAAACATGTCCACAGTTTGACTAGGCAGCTGGTGGGCTCCCAGATTCAGCATTCATACTTTTTGCTAGGTTCAAATGTTTTGCGTGGGTAGGCTGGTACTGCTGTACCTGTACAGTTGCATGCAACAGGCCAATCACCATGGCAAAGTCCTATTGCAGGCCAGATTTTGCTGTGGCTATTGCCATGGGGATCCTGCCAGGCCAGGCTAGGCCATCTGCACTTGAAGTGCTGCTGAACCAATTGGGGCCCACGTCAGTGCTTGAAGTTCAGATGCCTCCCCTTGAGCCTGATCTTAACCAAAGGAATCCTATTGTTATACCATCCCACGGAATTAAGTGTGAAGAGACCCAGAATAATGGCTGTAGAGCATTGAAAAAAAATAATAAAAGGACATGAAAGACAACAATTTCAGCAAGAAGCACTGCATCTAATCTCCAGTCTAGGCATATGAAGTTACTGCCTGGACGTCTTGGAAGACAGTCTTAGGTGGACAGGTGTTACATGTATGCTTGCTTATGTATAATGAATAAAAATGCTTTGTATGGTCTGTGGGATCTCAGGATATTTCTGTCTGTAAGAAATGTCTCCTATTTACTTGGCTTCATCCTTTAAGATGAAACCTTTGAATGAGCTGACCACATTTATCTGTGCCATCTGAAAGCTTTGTCTGGCTGCCTGTTTCTCTCCATGTGTGCCTCTTTATTATTTATTTATTTATTTATTTTATCAAGGAGAAATCCAGGGAGGATGTAAACCAGACAGCCTGCGGATGGAGTCTAATGGGAATGGGCCGACAGGTGTTACGGCTGTTGTTCTTGTTTCGTGTTCCAGCACATGCTGACTCAGCATTGGCCTGGGAACAGCAACAGTTTTGATAGGTTTGGCAGCAAGAAGATTTTCATGATCCAGGGCTTTTTTCATACGTTCATCAAATCAGGTATTGGATCTCTTGATTGCTAGATGTGTCCTGTCCTTTCATCTGTCAGTTTCACCTTGCATTTGTTTTTAGCTTTTCTTTCTTTCTTTCTTTTTCTTTCCCCCCTGTAGTGGATCTCTGCCTGTGGCTTATCCAGTTACCTTATTTCTCCTAATTCTTGTCTGTGGTGAAGACACTCCACATTCAGGTCGCTAGTCCTGAGGGTGGCGCTGTTCTCTTTGGGCCTTTCTACATTTGGCCTTATTGTGGAATATATCCTGGAATAGTACCCTGTTGTCCATGTGCTAGTGCAGACAATGGCAGGCCCCAGGTGAGGCCTGTTATAGTCTAAGGTAATCTGTGGATAACAGAGGCTTTTTCGCATGAGGGTTGAAGGAACATGTGTAGGACACCCTGGGATGGAGAATTTGTTCCACTGGGCTGGCGGTTCTGTTCGGAACCGCCCCAGTCCATCCCAGGGTGCCCACACACATTCTGGCTGTAGAGCACAAAATTGTGCTCTACACCCAGCTCAGGCGTTTGCAGCCAGCACGCTCCCTCCCTGACAGCTGCGGGTCCTGCCTCTGGCTTTCCCTATTGGGCAGGCCGGTCATGTTCTGCCCCAGTTCCCATGGGGTCTAGCCAATCAGAGTGGCCGGCATGCACAGACGCACAGTGGCGTCAGCCCGGCCCGCCACTTTAGAACCTGGCAAGCATGAGGTAAGTGCCTTTTACATGTACGTGTCCCTGCATAGGCCTGTGCCTGGGGGGGGGGTCCCTGGGGGGGTTCCTGCAGGCCTTAGGGGACCTGATCTGGTCCCCTAGAACCTGCAGGAACTAGGGGAAAGAACATGGTCGGCCTGCCCGCCCCTGGGTTGAATTTGATCCCATGGGGAGCAGGCCTGGGAGGGGCATCCCACTCCTGCACCAGCCTTTTTGGGCTATGCCATGCAGGGATGGATTCCCCTTTCACATGTAGGCAGGTAGGAACTGATTCCAGAATAAGGCCAAGTGTGGAAAGGGTCTTCATGAGTGTTAATTATCCTGGCGGAAGGGGACATTTATATATTTACATTTTTATCCCACTGTATCTCACTTGTCTCATGGAGGTTCATAGTAGTAGAAGCTACCAAAGCAATGACTTGGGGTCTATATACAATAACAGAGCTTTTCTAGCCCCTGATCCTTCCAGATGCCCCTTTTCTAAAAAGTAATGAGTGATACAAAAAGACAGATAAAATGAAGCATTTAAGATCATAATACTAGACCTCAGAGGGGTAATCTAATGAAACCCCAACACCAAACACAAAAGGAACTATTCATAATGTATAGATAAATTATACGATTTCTGCCACAGGGATTGCTACCAGTACAGATGAAGATTAAAGAGATTCATAGAAAATGAGGCTTTTGCGTTATTGCAACTATTGTGATGCAAATACATATTGGTCTCTCTCAAAGACATCCGAACAAATTTCCCTCAGCACAAAGCACCCACCTCATCATGTATATTTATAACCTCCTGGTGTACTTATAATCTCATGAAAAATCAGCACCAGCATTATGACTGTTGTTGCTACCACCATTCTGCTGACAGGGTGGAGGTACTTAGAAGATACTTTGGCTTCCAGAACATAGCTTGGTCGGCATTGGGAAGAGGGACCTGGTGTCTTTGGTCTAGTGGTTATGGTGCCAGACTCTCATCTGGGAATATTGGGTTTGATTCCGCCCTCACGATGAAGCCAGCTGGGTGACCCAGGGCTAGCCACACCTCTCTGCTGAGCTCTCACAGCCTTGCCTACTTCACAGGGTGTTTTTTTGTGGGAAGAAAGGACATGAGATAAATTGTACATGCTGTTGCAAATGCAAATAAGGAAAAAATTTCCCCTTCTCTTAAGATGAAACAGAATTTTGGGAAAAGCTAGTTTGTTTGTTTGTTTGAAAAAGAAATATTCCTTCACATAAATCATAGTTAAACCATGGAATTTGCTTAAAACAGATTCAAAAAAGCTTGGATGACTTCCCCTCGGAATTCTATCAGTGGCTACTAGCTTTGATGGTCCAGATCAGACAATCATCTGGGACCTTTTAGCACTTCAACCCACAGTCAATAATTAGGCAACATCTGGGGAAGAGCATCAGCACCTAGAGGTGGCTGTTACAGCCTCCAGAGACCTTTTCGCACTACAGTCGATGGATTCCCCTTTCACACCTAGGCAGGAATCTACAACTAGGTGGGAAGCTACCTAGATGTGAAAGGGGAATCTGTCCCCACGTGTCCTAGCCTGAAAAGGCTGGCTCGGGGGTGGGACACTCCTCTCAGGCCTGCTGCCACTGGGTCGAATTCACAGGCCAGTCCCATCCCTTCACTTCCCTGGTTCCTGTGGGCTCTAGCTGGCCCGATTGGGTCATCTAGAGCCCATGGAGGCTGAAGATCTGCCCCTAGGTGCCCACCGGCAGCCAGGGTGGTGGTGCCCTCCCCACAGCCACGTGACCACTTACCTTGTCGTGGGGGTCACTCAGCCGGCCAGGGTGATATGGCACTCCATGTGGTACACCGACCCCCACACTGTCAGCACCTCCGGTCCAAAGCCCTGACAGCTTGGGCCCTGTCTACCAATAGCAGCAGCTGGGCGTGGGGCCCGCAGCTGTTCAGGAGGGAGAGTGCAAATGCTCTCCCTCCTGTACTGCTGTGTGATGGCTCGGTACAGCTGAGAATCTGGCCCATCTGGCCCTGCCGCCGCAGCCCCACACGTGTGTGTACATGCAGGCCCTATGAGAATCTGACCCTCGATGGGTCAGATTCCTTTTTAAAACGTTCCACCTGAAAATGGATCTTTGAGATCCGTTTTCTGGTGGCACGAGTGGAAAGGCCCAAAGTGGCTGACAAACCTTCTGTTCTTCTCTCTACAACAGACATTCTGTGAGGTAGGTGGGTCTGTGAGAGCTCAGAAAGAGAGCTGTGACTAGCCCAAGGTCATCCAGCTGGCTTTGTGGAGGAGTGCAAAATCAGTCTGGGAGACTACCACAAGACCAAAGTGGTCCACAGGAAACTTTGTTTGGGATACACGTGGAGATGAAGAGCCTCCTTTACCTTATCATCCTTCCTTGTAGGAGAATTGTTTTCCCTTCTATCTGCTTTTTAAGGTACACAATATCTTGTTTCATTATACAAAATTCCCCATCCCACAGTACAGTAACCTGTGCAGTAATTCTGCATTAGCTGTAGCAGCAACCAATTTCTATTTTATTTCATTTTTATGATTTTGTATTAGTGGACTGATTCCAAACTAAAATAATTATGTAATGTAATTTTTCAGTGGAATCAATCATTTTGCATAGAATTCTCAAAGTACCAGAAGGAACGAATATATTCTTGTATGCCATCATTTTGCAGGGACAGGCAACTTTAGTTAGGGATTTAAAAAATAATTTAAAAAACCCTCAAATTAATTTTGTAACTATTAAGATGTCCATCACAAAGAGAGGATGCAACAGCCTCAAAGTTAATTTATGTAATTAGAGAATAAGACTGAAACAAAAGCTATATGTGTTTCAAGGTTGTCATTGTGACAAACCCTGTAAACAACAAAATAGTATAATGAGGCTGAAATTTGTGAGGGAAGTGTATAGTAGATCACAGAAGCTATTAAGTTAGTTAATTACAACGAAATGAGAATGACACTAGGAACTTTTTTAAAATGGGAAAATGTGTACAGTATATTCTGGCGTATAAGACTACTTTTTAACCCAGTAAAATCTCAAATATTGGGGGTCGTCTTATAAGCTGGGTGTCGTCTTCTTATATGGCAAGTATATCCCAAACTCTATATTTTAACTGGAAAAGTTGGGGGTCGTCTTATACCCCCAGTCATCTTATACACTGGAATATACGGGTACTTATCCCTGTGATTTTCTTGGCTATTGGGAAGTAGGAGTGTGCACAAATGCAGTCAAATCGAATATCTAAAAATCAAATATCTAAAAATTCAATTTGATTCAAATCTTTAAAATTCAAATCTATCCACCTTTGATTCGAATTGAGTAAATTCAAATCTAATCGTTCACATTTTCTGTTTGAATTTGCACATATGAATGTTGATAACATTTGTATGTGCCTGTATGGATCCGTACACATCCATACGCATCCCGTATTTATCCCGTTTGCATCCCGTTTTCGTCACATACGGAGCCGTACAGATGCATACGGATGCGGGAAAGATGTGTACGGGCAAGTACACATCGTGTACGTAACTGTACACGTACGAATGTCTGGATAATTTTTGAATAGATTCAAAAATTTTAAATTCATTAGAACGGTTAAATTTGAATTTATGGACATTCGATTCAAATTCAAATGTCCAAATTTGAATGGATTTGATGGATTTTCTAGTGTTTTGAATATTCGTGCACATCCCTATTGGGAAGCCCCTGGTGGACAATAGCTGAGCTTGAAAGCTAAGCTGGGTTGGAGCAGGTTAGTACTTGGATGGGAAACCCCAAGAAAACTCCAGATGTGGACAGCAGCTGGGACAACTTATCAGTTCCATTCCCATCCGCTGGACAGGAAAGGACCACAATCGCCCAACATTGACTAGCGCTTGCACTTGTGAGCGCTAGTCACATACAGCCTAAGCCCCACGCGATCTGACTGATCCTGGGAGTGGTCCTCTTCAGGGTGCTGCCATTTTGTCTGTGGCACCTGACATGAATGCATGAGCATCAGTGCTGTCACTATGACAATGTTGTTGCTCTGCACATGTGCAGTCACAGTTGCATCTATGGTCGTTCGGTGTGCCAGTGTGCTTGCGCAGCACCTCAGATGACCCCGAAGCACTGGAAAAGGTGCAGATGACTGCCACTGGATGTGCCAGGTGAGGAATTGGATGAGGCTGGTAAAGATTTTGTGCTGCACACCTAATGCATAATTAGGGAAATTCTGCAAAGGCAGGGGGACACCTGGGACTGTAACAGCTTCCTTAAGGTGTGGATGCTCTTCCCCAGAAGTTGCCTAATTATGCAGTATAGGCTGTAGTGCAAATAGGCCCCAGATTGGGCAGGGTGCTCCACAGGTGCTAATTCACGCTGGTACCTATCATCCACAGTACTTCCACATGAAGGGGGTGTGCGGTTGGGGTAGCATAGCTGCAGCTGTATGTCACATTGCACCGTTGCTGCAGCGATAGCTGGAGCACATGGCCAACTCTGAGATGGGGCCAGAATTTACGGGGAAGTAAAGTGTAAAAAGGCCCTGTGTATTGCAGGTTTAGTTGTTCGGGGTCAGCCACTAGTAAGACTTTCTGTTTCCTTCTTCAGCTGAGGTCCTTTCACACTTGGCCTGCTTCTGAGAAACACCATCTGCTTTTGCAGGAGGTGTTTTCACACCAGAAACATCTCCTGCTATCCCAGAAGCTACCCCAGCATCCACTAGTAGTGATGCAAGAAATCATGCTCCTCCAGCCTCTGCAACCTTACCTTTCCTGGCTTCAGGCGAGAACATTCATACCTTTTCTGGTGCTGGGTGTCACTTGAGGTCCCGTGCAAGTGTGCTGTCAGGTGGCTGAAAACGTGCATGAGTATGCAAGGCGCATCACTGTCATCCTGGTGATGGTGGTGGTACATGCACCACCATGCTGGCATCCACACCGAAGGTGGCAGCACCTGGAACTTGGAGGAATGTGCCTAGACACATGTCTTTACTTCTGGTGAATTTCCAGATGCATGGGGGTGGGTGGGCATGCACTCACAAATCCTAGTACATGCCAGAGGGTGAGCCCTATTCCTGTCCTTTGGACGGGACATGAAGTGCAGAAAGGCTCCTGATTTTTAGTCTTTAATTCTATAGTCATGTCTTTTTCAGGAAGCCCCCGTGAGGAAAACTTGCAAAAAAATCAGGGCCTTGTTTGCTTGAATCAGCTTTGTATGTTTGTCTGTACTTTTTAATTAAAAAGAAAAACCCGAAGGGCATTTGAAGAACAGGCTTTTGTGCCATTGTCTGAAGGTTTTCTGATTAATTCTTGCAAGCTAGTTCTGCTCTGTTTTGCAGACTTGGCTGCCTTCAAAGCCTCCCTCAAAAAAGAATGATTTTTCTTTTATGCTTTACAACCTCTTTCCCCCTTGACAGCAACATAGCTCTTTCTTTGCCTTTCTATGTTTTTAGAAGATAGGGGAAATTAAGGGTTAAAATTAACAAACTGTTAAGATTACTTGATGCAATTCAATTTGAAAAACATTATACATATACAAATATATAATGCTTCTATGTATGTATGTATGTATGTATGTATGTATGTATGTATGTATGTATGTATGTATGTATGTATGTATGTATGTATGTATGTATGTATGTATGTATGTATGTATGTATGTATGTATGTATGTATGTATAATACTATATGCAAACCAACACAAGTCCTTAAAGCCAAAAAACCCAAGTAATATAACCAAAAAACCAAACAAAAGGGTTCTGCCAAAATATATCAATAAACAGGATAAAATATGTCCCACTACCAAGTGTAGAAAGGCAAATATATGAGGAAATAAAGAAATAAATACATTCTGGAGCAGAAAAACCAGTGTAATTTCTAAAAGGGTAGCAATACCCCACTGAAAAGTTTATTGACATTGAAAATAAACACTGAAGAAGACTGTAGTTGAAACACGTTTGGCCTTGAGTTTTGAAATTTTTACTATTACTGTATTACTTGTTTTTTTATTATTTTTAGTATTATTTTCGGCCTGAGCTGAATTTTTCCACATTCTATTCAACTTGAATAGAACATGGAAAAATGGCTCTGTGCACACCCCTATCCAGCAGGGCTCATCTTATGTTCTTATGTTCTTAAGTGTAGTAAATAATTTTATCTGCTGTGGATCCAATCAAAGCTTCCAACCAGGGTCTTGCCTGGCCCTCTCCTTTACAGAACTGATCTATGAACCACTGCTCTCCTCACCACAAAATTAGCTCTGGAGAAACCTAACATTTGGTTTCCCAAACATAGGGATGAAAAAGAATCTCATTAGCCCACTTTTTGTGGAGGAAAAATACACATTTTAGGGATGTGCATGAATGTTCTTTTTGATCCGTATTCATTTGAATAGATCCACTTCAAACGTGGTAGGATTCATATTCCATATGAATGTTCAATCCCATACAAATCCCATATGAATGCATACGAATAGCATATGAATCCCATACAAATTCCATAGAATCCCATACGAGTGTATCAAAACATTCAATTCAAATTCAACATTCTATTTGAATTCAAATGGCCAAATTTGAATTTTGACTGTTATGAATATTAGAGCACCACATTACAATATTTCAGTGCTCCCAAACCTATGATGGCATAAAAACACAACTCTCGGTCAATTCATAGATGTTTCTAAGGTTGTTTTTGTTTTCCATTTTATTTCTGATGTTGAAAACCACGACACACAAACAACCCCCCCATCTTTTGCATTATTATTATTATTACTGTGCTTTAATGATGCATACAGACATGAGTACTTATTTCTTTTATAAAAACAACATAAGAACATAAAAACATAAGAGAAGCCCTTCTGGATCAGGCCACAGCCCATCTAGTCCAGCATCCCATCACACACAGTGGCCCACCAAATGCTCATGGGCATCTCAAGTAGAGACAAGAGACGTTTTCGCACGGGGGAAAACGGAACGCGAAAAAGGCAGCTGCGGACACGTCATCCGCATTGGCCGCGCGCGGCTTGCGTCCCGACGTGTCCGCAGCTGCCTTTTCCGCGTTCGAAATGTAGAGCACTTTGAAGTGCTCTACACGCGTTCCAACGCGGACGAGCCGCCCGCAGGCGTTCGGGAGAAGAAGCGTTCGCGCCGCTTCTGTCTCCCGATCGCCTGCCGGCTCGCCTCCGACGCCGCGCGGCTTTGACAATCAGCTGTTTTTCAAACAGCTGATTGTCGATCTGCCTCCGCGGCTGCCGGCGCGCCCCTGGCCGGCGTTTGCCGGCTAAGCCAGCTTCGGGCGCTTTGACCATTCGCACCCAGACGCTCCGGAACGCGTTTACACGCGTTCTGGCGCGTCTGTGTGTGAACGGGGAAAGCGCCCGAAGCTGGCTTAAGCTTTCCGCCTGAACGCGTTCGGTTTCGAACGCGATTCAGTGCGGAAATGCCTAAGGACAAACCTATTCCTGCTCTAGAATCCCAGCAAATGGCCTTAGAGGTGCCCCGCTTCCCCCTCCCCAGCCTGGAAGATGCACCGAGACATTCATTCTAGTAGCCATTGATATATCTGTCATCCATAAATTTGTCTAACCCTACCTTAAAGCCATCTAGACTGGTAGCTGTCACCACCTCTTTCTGCAGCAAATTCCACAAGCCGATGACCCTCTGGGTGAAGAAATACTTCCCTTTGTCGGATCCGACTCTCATACCCATCAGCTTCATAGATGCCCCCTGGTTCTACTGTTGTGTGATAGAGAAAAGAAATTTTCTCTATCCACCATTTCTATACCATGCATGATTTTATATACTTCAATCAGGTCCCCTCTTAAAGTGAGAACTAATTCAGAAGTGGTTGCCAATAGAATGTAAATGAGAATGCATTATGCTGCTGATGCCTTTCCTTTTCAGGGAACAGACATGCATTCAAAATGTTACGGTTTTTCACTTCTCCTGTGTGAGGACAATGCTAAACAATAGCTTCTAAGGCAGATGAACAGAAATCTGCCAGAAAATGACATCCATTCTTATGGGTACAATAGGTGGCAAGGACTTTGAAGGTCCTGAGCCATTTATAACTTTAAAGATATGAAGCAGAACTTTTAATTGGTCCAAGGAGCAAGAACTTTTAATTGGGATAAGGAGCCAGTGAACCTATTTTTGCCCTAAGCAAAAAATGAAGGGAAAAAAAATCTCTGTGTACTGTAGAACCAACCAAAAAGTCTGAATCTGACTACATCTTGCACTGACTTGCATTCTGAATTGTTTTCAGAGGTTGCCCCTTGCATTATGCATTCTAGTGTAGAGACGTGCAGGAATGCATTTTTGACATTCTATTCGAATTTAATAGAATACCTGAAAATCTGATTCAATTTGAATTAACAAGGTTTGATTCATATTTACTAAATTTGAACCTACTCATTCAAATTTTTGACTCGATTCTTGCACATACAAATGTCAACAACATTTGTACATGCATGTATGTATCTTCCCCACATCCGTACACATCCATACGCATCTGTATGCATGCCATAGTTATCCTGTATGCAACCCGTACAACTCATACAAATGCGTATGGATGCGGGAAAGATGTGGATCTTCAGATACGTATTGTATACGAACCTGTACACATACAAATGTCTCCATAACTCAAATGAATAGATCCAAAATTTGAAATTCAGTTTGAATGTTTACATTTGAATTTTGGGACATTCTATTCAAGTTTGAATGTCAAAATTTGGCACATTTGATCAGATTTCAAATACTATGAATATTCGTGCACTTTTCTATTCTAGTGTCCATACCCCATTGTGGTGGTGACAGGAAATCTGACAGTTTCATCCTGAAGGCAGGACCCTGAGTCACTGGCTTGTTCACATTGGTCAGGCCATTCCACATATGGACTTCTGGTGGAGTATTCGTACACTGTCTCTCCAACCTTATTCTAACCATGAAAGAACATAAGAGGAGCCCTTCAGGATGGGGTCACAGGCCACCTAGTCCAGCATCCCTTCTCACACAGTGGCCCACCTGGGCACTCCAGAGGGCCACTGCATGGTCTGCATTGAAGAACCAATACAAGCAATCACAGTGCAGAGGCAGTAGAGTGGGGAAAAGTGCTGTCACCGAGCTTACTTTTTTCCCACCTTTACAATGCTCCAATGAGTGGATATGTCAAGATGTGGCTGGATGAGTGAAGGGCCATGCGGACACAGGACCCTCCCAAAGCATCCACTTTGGATCCGGAACCCTCATGGCCATTTGGGAACCCAGCACACGGATGACATAGTGGCCACTCTTTCATGAGGCCATAACAGTGTCATTCAAACACAACATCAGTGCTACCAGGCAACAAACAGGTGAAATTTATCATGACAGAAATGATGAGAGTGTTAAAAAAGATCCTAATTTAAGTAAGTCGAAGTTGGAATCAGCAGTGCTCCAGAATCTAACTTTAGTTCTGAAAGTAGAAGTTCTAAGGTAATAGAAGGTTAAGCAAGCTTGCTCAGAATGGCTGAGTTTGAAGAAACTCCAAAACCAGTAAGGGGATTGACTATTAGGGACTAGGGGTATGCATAAATGTTTTTTGTTTTTGTTTTGTATTTGACTCATATTAAATTGAATGTAAAAAAATTGTATTTATTTGAATAGATCCCCTTCAAATGTGGTAGGATTAATATTCAATATGAATGTTCAGTCCCATGCACATGCATACAAACAGCATATGGATACTATATTCGAATCCCATACGAATGTATCAAAACATTTTATTTGGATTTGAATGTCAAATCTTCAAATGTCAGCCACATTTTGAATGTTACAAATATTCATGCACATCCCTATTAGGAACTCAAGAGAAGGTGAGGGTCTCCCATTTATCTTGTCCTTGAGAATGCCCAGAGAAGCCATTGTGTGAGAAAGGATGCTGGAGTAGATAGGTTGTGGCCAGATCCAGCAGGGCTTCTCTCATGTTCCTATAGGGTTAAACACATTTATGGAGGGCAGGTGTAGGAATGGTTACTAAGATGGATGTCTAGGTACCATTTTTGAGTTGGAGAGCCATGCAGGATGCCTCTCAAGGCCTTTTGCGGGGAAGCAAGAGCAGATGGTTTTTCCATTGTCTTTTGCTTGAGATGCCCAGAAGCTATTGGTGGGCCACTGTGTGAGATGGGATGCTGGACTAGATGGCCTGTGACCCCATCCTGAACGGCTCCTCTTATGTTCTTTTAAGGTTAGAATAAGGTTGGAGAGACAGGCAGGATTCCTCTCAGGGAGCTGACATCAGGTGAAGGTTTTGTCTTTGTTTTATGCGCGGCAATGCCCAGAAGCCACTGCCCAGACCACTGTATGAGACAGGAAGCTGGATTAAATGGTCTGATCTAGTAGAGTCTCTGTTATTTCCTTATGTTCTTTTTCAGTTTTCAGAATCAAGGTATTATGCATTGCAGAGGGGGTAGGCATTAATTTTCACAGCTGTCAATCAGAAAGAGATATCTTCTTTAATCAGAGTGATAGATATGCAGTACAAATACAATCTATTATTCCAAAATAAAAGGTATTATGTTACTTAATAGGTGTTCTAAAAACCCACTTAATGAACACTTGTTTCTATTCCCTTCCTTCTGTGGAAAATATGTAAGTTAGTATGGATATATGCTCCTCACCATGACTGAGATGATAATTTGGGGGCATTTCTTGAGTTTGACCAATTAAGTATGATGTCCTTGTAGGAAGATCAATGGATACTTTACAATGATTCTGCTATGAAAAACTGTAGTTTTTGTATATATGAAAACATCATTTTTCTGTTTTCCAATGTTTGCAATTATGATTTATTTATTTATTATATTGCCCAATATCTATCTCAGTTTCTGAGTAGTTAAAAAACAATATCTTAAAGCTATAATTTATAATTACTAGAGAGTTTAAACCTGGGTTCTCACTTGGCCTTTTTCTGTATATCTCAGGATAGGGGTCTGTGAGCCACATGCTAATGCAGATTCTGTTAGGTCTCACCAGGGGCCTGTTGTAGCCTGCATTAGCATGTGGACAGCAGCCTCATGTGCATGAATATTCTAAACATTCAAAATCCAATCAAATTCATTCGAATGTGAGCATTCGAATTCAAATAGAATGTCTTCACATTCGAATTCAGACATGTTTCGAATTGAAACATTTGTTTGAATCATTTGAATGTACAGATATTATATCATCTGAATATCAGATGTAACTGTCCGCATTAGTGCTTATAATACAGAACAAAAACAAGATGCATGCGGGATAAAATGGGATTCATATGAAATGCTTACAGATATGTATAACACTTATAAATGTTGTCGACATTTGTATCTTCACATTCGTATCTAACATTTGAACAAATAGATTCAAATGTATCGGATTCAAATCGGGTTTTGCTGCATTCAGATTTTAAACATTCAAATTGAATCGACTGTTTCAATTCAACTCAAATTCGAATTAAAAAAAAAACACATTTGTGCACACCCCTATTCCAGGATATATTCCTGAATAAAGTAAAGTGGGAATATACCAGTGATTCCCAAAGTGGTCCAGGTGGACCCCCAGGGGTCCCAGGGAGACTCGACAGGGGTCTACGTTGGCGTGAAAAAAAATGGGGGTTCACAAGTTGTAAGTGGGGGTCCATGAAAATCTATCTGGTTTCAATAGTAAAGAACAAAAATGTTGGCTTGGTTTTACCTATCAATGTAGGCAGATAATATTTTAAGAAGGTCAGCGACTGTTACTTTTAAAAACTTGCATATTCAATATTCAGTACAATGTGTGTTGAGACTTGCAAAGCGCCGCCCACAATGCTTGTTCAGATGTGCAAAGGGACGAAATAGGACTTGTTTATTTTTACCACTCTGAATTTAGGGTTGGAACTCAGCCACGACACAAATTTCCATCGTTAGATCTAATCTTCACATTTTTGATGAGTTTTGGGAATATGGTAGAAAAGTAGCAGCAGGGTGTCCACCAAAATCAGTAAAATTTTGAAAGTGGTCTACGAGAAAAAAAAAAGTTTGGGAACCTCTGGAATATACCATGGAATTCAAAAACATAAACATTAAGCTTGTATACAATTCTCCATGGCATTTTCAAATCTAAAAGTGTGTGTGTGCAAAGAATGAAGTTTTAAGAAGTAGTTGGTGGACACTAGGAAGATCACATGGTGATAGAAAGCGTATCATTACATGCAAAATGAAATGCATCACGGAGATATTCTCAGAGGAACTGATTTCAGATGTGACAAGGTGCCAAAGAGTTTGAAGTGTGAATTTTGTTGAGGACAAATACTGGCCTGTGTTCATAGGCTATGGCAAAAAGCAGAGGAATATCAATGTCATTTGTATTCAGTCCTTTCATTCCAGTGAAATGTGCCTGAGTTTTTTTCACTGCAAAACACCCTCCCGATTTCCCTTTGCTGCTTAGTGTTAAATCAATGCAATACTAGAAACAGAACATTCACTGGCTAATTTCCCAAAATTCCATTATTTGGGTAGAGGGGAGTAGGGAAAGGCACCTACATAGTTTCTATATATTTTAATACATAAGAACATAAGAGTAGCCTTGCTGGATCAGGCCACAGCCCATCTAGTCCAGCATCCCGTTGCACACAGTGGCCCACCAAATGCTCATGGCATCTCAAGCAGAGACAAGGATGAACCCTTGCCTGCTCTCGAATCCCAGCAAATGGCCTTAGAAGTGCCCCTCTCCCCCCCCAGCCTGAAAGATGCATCTAGGCATCCATTCTAGTAGTCATTGATATATCTGTCATCCATAAATTTGTCTAACCCTACCTTAAAGCCATCTAGACTTGTAGCTGTCACCACCTATTCCGACCGCACATTCCATAAGCCAATGACCCTCTGGGTGAAGAAATACTTCCCCCTGTCAGACCTTACTCTCCTACCCATCTGACTCTCCTACCCAATACGAACATGAAAATACAGCAGGTACATGCATAGCTACCAAAGCTGCCTACAAATCATGGCAGCAGAATATAACAACATAAGAGAAGCCCCACTGGATCAGGCCTCAGCCCATTTTGGCCCTGGTCACACTAGTAGTTTAGGATGACCTCAGGTCATCTTCAGGTCATGTTACTTACATTATTTTTATTTCATTCATTTTCCGAGCTGGAGTCCTCATTTTTACAGGACTGGCATTCCAGGCCATCTTCACTTCCTCAAGTGTGAGTGGGAGGACGGGCTAAAGGAGGCTGAACTGTTTGTGGTGGGTGGGTCCAGTCTTTCCTTTCAGCCAATGTGCATGCACAGAGTTTGTGAGGCACCTCCACTTCTCTCCTCAGTTTATGTGTATGATTCCTCTATCTAGTGTTTTTCTGCAAATTTATTATTATTTTAAAAATTAATCACATGGAGAAGAAAAGCACATTAAAAAGGAAGGAGGGAATGGAGGTGGTGGAGCATGTTTAAAAAAGAACTGCAAACACACACCCTTGCCTCCCTTGAGTGACAGAACCGCATCCAATAAGAAAGGAGATAGATTTGACACAGCAAAAGGGGTGGAGAGCCAAGAGTTCCATGGAGGAGGCTCAGATCAATTGCGGAGAAAAGTGTGACCGATGTAGCCCAAAGTGAGGATGGCCTGATGATCTAGGTGTGACCAGGACTGGTATGACCTCAGATCAAATTAATGGACATCCTGTCTTATATTTGTGTGACCAGGGCCCTAGTTCAGCATTCTGTTTCTCATAATGGCCCACCATCTCAAGCCGAAGACAAAGGCAATACCTTCACCTACTCTCAACTCCCTGCTAATGATCTTTGGAGGCATCCTGCCTGTCTCCCCAGCCTGGAGGCAGCACCTAGGCATCTATTCTAGTAGCCTTTGATACAGCTGTTCTCCATAAATTCATCTAATCCTTTCTTAAAACCTATCCAGACAAGGTGCCTAGAATGTGCAAATTTCAACATGAGCAAGCAAGTTGAGTTGATGTTGTCGCTCCTGTGTGTCTGCAGAGTGGCCACAAGAGGGCCTGAGGGATGATGCACCTTCAAACTAGTGATGTGGAAATTTGGCTCAAATTCAAGTGGCTCAAGTCGAATCATTGTATTCAAGCCAATTCGTCCAAATTGAACCAGCCCTACTTTGAAAGGGGTGAGCTTGATTTCAACCGAAACAGGGTTTCTCAGCTGAAAAGGACAGCCCAATTCAGACTGTTCAAGTTCAATCACATGTCTTCCTTTTGAGAAGACTATTTTTCATTATATCTCCATAATTTTTTAAAAAATTAACCTCAAACTATTTACCAACTGCTTAGCACTGGTTCTAGATTTAACCAGGATGTTTAGTTTGATTTGAACCAAACAGTAGAACCTGAGTTCATGGACATCTCTACATCAGGGTGGTATATCCAACTTTGCCAGCAAAGTGCACAACCTAATTGATTGGGACCAGGCACTGGAGAAAAGGCACATATAAAAAAAATTGAATTTATTAATCCAGTTTTGCTGTAATATGCATAAAATGGAGGGTAGCAAAAACAAAATTCAGTGTTTAATACTAGTGAGCAACTTTAAGCAAAGAAACCCTCCTTGGTGTCTCCTGTAGGTCTTGTACACAATGTACTTTCCTCATCAGCCACATCTGGGAAAAGCCTGCTGCTTTCAATCAACCAGATACATCTTGTAACATCCAGATTGTATTATTTACTCCAACATTTAGTACACTAAGTAATGTATGCCTTTGTATTCTTCTAACGATATTTGTAAGGATGGACCAACATTTCAGTAAACTTGATTCAAGTTCAAAGGTACTAATGAGTTCTGGAACTGCTGAAATACACCAACTTCACATGGTTTTAGTTTCACTTATTCATTTCCAGTCGATATACGTTACTGCATATGTATAGGCCTCCATATGTATGTCACACTATATATTATACTTGCATTTGTATGCTGAATGTTTATGATTGCAGCTGCACCCATTGGCGATGGAGACAAACTAACATTTGAATGGACTCCAGAAATAGATGTTCACACAAATGCAACTTCATACAAAAGGATGGAAGATTGTTTTAAAAATTCAAAAGTGACAAGCAAAATGAATTTTCTTGATTGCTCCGATTCAAGAAGACAAAAGAAAAAGTTTGTAACCTACAGCAGTAGCATATTGCTTTCATCTTACTAGCCATGATGAGGATTATTATATTTCCAGCCTGTGCCTCTGATATCAGGTAACAGGAATAAGTCTGTAAAATGAACACAGTCACATTTGAAAATTCAATTGAATGTTCAAAATTCATAAATTTTCACATCAAAATAAACATACAGACATTAGAATGTACAGATGCTCCCGGCTCATGAATAAAAACATTTGATTGAATTTTTGCACTTTCACGGTATTTTGTGAAAGTTTGGTCTAGTGGTTAGGGAGCCAGACTCTTATCTGGGAATATTGGGTTTGATTATTCCCTCCCCCATGAAGTCAGCTGGGTGACCTTGGGCTAGTCACAGCTGAGCATTCACAGCCCCACCTACCTCACAGGGTGTCAGTTGTGGGGAAAAGAATAGAAAAGCTTTGTCAGCCGCTTTGAGTCCCCTTAAATGGGTGAGAAAAGTGGGGTAGAAAAGCCAACTCTTCTTCTATTTTGCTTTTCAATAGAAAAAGGTGAGAAAAATGTTCATCTCCAAATGCAAATGTTTGAAAAATTCAATGCTGAAACAAAGTTTTGGACATTCAAGTCGATTGAAAATTGAACATGAATTTTTCATTCGTGCAGATCCCCCCCCCCCCCAAAAAAAAGTTTAATAATCTGAATTCCTTTTTTGCTTAGAATACCAGGTCAGGAAAATTATCCATCTTGTCTGGTCTGACTTCACTTTGGTTAATTATAATAATGGAGGGCATAATAGGGGACCAGAAACAACCATTGCACTGTAGAGTTGTGTGTGACATTCAATCCAGATGCGGTGCCTGAAGGTTTATCCCATTATCCTAAGCAAGACGTCTGATGCCAGCACAGTATCACTGATCAATGTTGACAGTTCCATAGAGTGTTGTTTTCACAGTTGCAGAATTGTTATTTTATCTGTTTCCTGACTTTCTTTCGAATTGCATCTAGTAGACCTGTAACCCCTGGAATTACTGTAGTGGGTTTCACCACTACTATTGCAACTGTTATTGTTTCAAATAACGGCAAGCTCAGTTCCTAGTAGGGATGTGCATGAATATTTATAACATCCGTTATTTGTACAAATTCATACAAATTTGGACATTCGTACATGAATCAAATGTTGCAACATTTGTACATTGACTTTTGTATAAATAGTTCGTACAACTGTTAAACTGGGGATATATACTGGATATGTATCTAATACGTATGCATTGGTATAGGATATGTATCTGATAATTACACATTTGTATAGGATCTGTATGCAGGATCTGTATGCATTCGTATTCGATATTCATACAAATTTGTACGAATACATTCGTATTGAATAGAATCCTACCATTTTTGAAGGGGATCTATTAGGATGAATATGAATTTTTAACATTTTATTCATCACGAATTGAAGGCCAAACCCCCATTCCTGCACATCCCTACTTCCTAGCTTCTGAGCCCCTGAGAGACCTATTCTGATGGTACAATGGGTCTCCTACAATGTGAAAGATAGAGTCATGCACCTTCTGTAAGCCAGTTATGTCTAGTGGTTAGGGAACCGGTCTCTTATCTTGAAATACTGGGTTTGATTCTGCACTCCTCCATGAAGCCAGCTGGGTGACCTTGGGTGAGCCACAGCTTCCTTTTGAGCTCTCACAGCCCCACCTACCTCACAAGGTGTTCTGTTGTGGGGAGAAGAATAGAAAGCTTTGTCAGCTGCTTTCAGTCCCCTTAAATGGGTGAGAAAAGTGGGGTAGAAAAGTCAACTCTCTCCTTCTCCTTCTCTTTCTGCAGGTAGATCTTGGGAAAGTTTCCACACTTGCTCCAGTGGGACAGCCAGAGGCTGCTGCCACATCGAGCATACACACTGCATGGAACCGCTTCTATGCCAGAAACAGTTCTGTGTGTGCCGGAGGGTGCCCCAGGCCTATCGCTTTGCTCTACAGCTATACTAGCCACACGGCTAGTAAAACCCTGCAGGTCTGTTTTAACCTCTTCTGGGTGAATGGAGTGTGAGGTGGGGTGGTGCAGCTACAGTTGCATGCTGCATTGCCAAGTAGCCACAGCAAAGGCACCACACAAGCCTGTTGCTGCAGTGAGGCAATCACATTGATTGCACTTGCCGAGCACTTGGCAAAGTTCTAGATAGGTTTTGGATGCATCAGTCATCACAAAGGGCCGATGTCCCGTACGTCCAAGTACTTAGCCAATGAAAGTACAAAACGTCCCCTTGATGTTGAAGTCTGCTGCTAATCCATAAGAACATAAGAACATAAGAGAAGCCTTGCTGGATCAGGCCACAGCCCATCTAGTCCAGCATCCTGTCGCACACAGTGGCCCACCAAATGCTCATGGGCATCTCAAGCAGAGACAAGGACAAACCTTCTCCTGCTCTCGAGTCCCAGCAGATGGCCTTAGAAGCACCCCAGTTCCTCCCCCCCTCAGCCTGAAGGATGCACCTAGGCATTCGTTCTAGTAGCCATTGATACATCTGTCATCCATAAATTTGTCTAACCCTACCTTAAAGCCATCCAGACTGGTAGCTGTCACCACCTCTTCCGGCAGCAAATTCCATAAGCCGATGACCCAATGCAGATCATTGCCATCCTGTTCTGGATCATGCTTTGTCCCGTGCAGATGGATTTTATGAGCAGTGGATGGACAGAAGAGAACCTACAGAGGACTAAAAGGAACCACAATCCTGACTAAAAATGAGTGCAGATGCAGAAGAGCTCTTAGTATTATTTTCACTGTTAGTAGCAGCTCTGCAGAGTTTTCTGGATGCTAAGAATGGCACCTGGAGTGTTCTGTATGCTAAGCAGATGTGGCTGCTGATATCAGGTTCAGGAGGATGCTGTGAAGAAGAATTAGTGAGCCCACAGCATGACATGACACCACTGTCGCAGGAAGATATAAGGGTAGAAGAAAGATCATTAGGAAAGTGAAAGCGCAAGGTATGGGAGGGGGCACAGCTAGCTTGCTTAAGGGGGACCTGAATAGATAGCTTTCAGCCAGGAATCTTTTATTCCTAGAAGCCTCCAGAGAAAAATATGAACCATCTGGATGGCCCACATAGGAAATGCATAATTAGTCAATCCAATACCTACCCTGTGTCTCTGCTTACCTCCATGGGTGCCCAAGGCAATGGCAATGGCAATGGGTGTTCAGTAGCCCACTATGCTTACCAAAGAATGTGATGACCACCAAAGGTTCTCAGATGTGAGGGCTTTCCCAAGAAGTGCACCATCTGCACCCAGCAATGGCTGGGGGAGATCATTTATGTGGAAGTATCCATAATTGGGCCCAGCCTAAGAAAATCAAAAGCAGAAGGAACAAAGAGAGGAGGAGGAGGAGGAGAGTTGGTTTTTATACCTCGCTTTTCCCAGGTGACTCAAAGCTACTGACAAACCTTCCGTTTTTCTCCCCACTGAAGATATCCTGTGAAGTAGGTGCAGCTGTGAGAGCTTGGAAGGAGAGCTGTGACTCACTCAAGGCACCCAGGTGGCTTCATAGAGGAGTGCAGAGTTGAACCAGAAGACTACCAGAGACTTCTGACACTCTAATCACAAGACCAAAATGGGGGAAAGCAGATAAAGTATGTTTATTGAAGAAAAGAACACTATTAAACAGATTGAAAAGTGTTTCAGAGAATGCAGAGTGAGATAAGAAAGAGCCAGAGATGGATACGGAACAGCTGTGCAGCCATAACATGGGAGAATAAAGGAAGTCAGTGGAGAGAAGAAGAAGGTTAATAAGGTCACAGCGTCAAGCAAAATAAATTGGACAGGCTCATTCAAAGAAGTGGAGTAGGATGAGAATCAGGAATATTTAACACGTAAGAGGAGCCACAGCCCATCTAGTGCAGGATCCTGTCTCACACAGTGGTTGACCAAGACCACCATCAACTCCTTGCAGATATCCTTTAGAGGCATCCTGCCTACCTCTCCAACCTGGAGGCAGTACCTAGGCCCCAAATGTTAAGAGCAGCTCTTGGCGATCCAGTTCAGTTCATACTGCCTTGAACAATTGAGTGTTAACAGCAAACGGTTGTACACAGAAAATAAACTCAAAAGACGGCAGTACAAGAAACAAAATCTAGGGATGCGCATGGTGTTTTTTTATTTATTCATTTGAGAAGATCTCCTTTGAATGTAGTAGGATTAGAATACAAACGGTCAATATGAATTTGCAAGCGAATCCCATACAAATCTGTAACAAAGCTTTGTACGAGTGTATTGAAACATTTGATTCAGTCTTCAACTGTGCCAACATTCGATTCAAAATTGAATGTCCAATTTCTTATGAATTTGTATGAATTTTTGAATGTTATGAATATTGATGTGCACGCCTAACACAATGCAGTAAGAGAAATTCCTCATGGATGGTGGACCAAGAAAAGGGTGGAAGAAGGAGAGAATGAATTAATTTCTTACAGTAGGAATAGAAAAGCAAACAGTACAAGAATTCATAGGAGAAATTACAGTGCACAGTGCACCTGGAACATATGTGCCTGCCTCGGACTGAATTAAACAGGAAGAGTTTACACAAGGATATCCAGAAACACAGTCAAGGCTTGATTATTTATTTATTTATTTATTTATTTATTTATTTATTTATTTATTTATTTATATTTATATTTATATCCCACCCTATACCCATAGGTCTAAGGGTGGGTTACAAGTTTTAAAACAACAGGTTAAAACAATAAAATCCATAAAAACCCTGAAGAAGAAGAAGAAGAAGAAGAAGAAGAAGAAGAAGAAGAAGAAGAAGAAGAAGAAGAAGAAGAAGAAGAAGGAAGTTGGCTTTTCTACCCTGCTTTTCTCACCCATTTAAGAACACCCTGTGAGGTAGGTGGGGCTGTGGGAGCTCAGAAGAGAGCTGTGACTAGCCCAAGGTCACCCAGCTGGCTTCATGTAGGAGCGAGGATTCAAACCCAGTATTCCCAGATAAGAGTCCAGCTCCCTAACCACTAGACTTAAAAGCAAACAAGCAGACAAACAAACAAAAAATCTAGCTTACTTTAAAAAAAAGTATACTCAATTTTAAAATACTAATAGCTACAGTGGGGGGAATGGGAAGACTAATGGGAAGAAGTCGTCAAACAACTGGCAATTAAGGGATTTAAACATGTTGCCACAAGTGGGGATGTACCCCCCTTTCTGTGTTTGGCTCAGGGAATATATTCAGTCAGTATGGTTGGAAGTCCTTTATTTAGTAACAGTTTATAAAAGTGTATCCCACATGCATTTTTCTCACTATTTGGTACAGGAACTGCGTAAAGCTGGGTAGCTCCATCATCAGTATTCTGCTTATATCCACCTAGTGAAGTCATGGTGGAGAAATATGAACCAGAGTTTTCTTGGATCAATACTCTAATATTGGCTTCTTCTCAATCCTTGTTTTTAAGTTTTACTCTCTTCTTGATCTCGTCACCTGACCCTTTTGTTTTTACATGGTTATATTGCGTACTTTTACTTCTTACAAGCCCACAGCTCTTACGCACTTCCTGCTCTCTGGAACATAAGGAAATAAAGAGAATCTTTCTTGGACCAGGCCATAGTCCATCTACTCCAGCATCCTGTCTCACACAGTAGCCCATCAATTGCTTATGGGCATCTCAAGCAGAAGGCAAAGAAAAAACCTATATCTTCTCTCAGCCCTCCCCAAATGGTCTTTGGAGGTCTCCTTCCTGTCTCTCCCTCCCTGTAGGAAGTACCTAGGCATCTATTCTAGCAGCTATTGATACATCTAACCTCCAAGAATTTATGTAATATTTCATCAAAGCTATTCAGGTTGGTTGCTGTCACCACCGCTTCTGGTAGTAAATTCCACAGACCGATGATCATCTGTGTGGGGAAAAAATGCTTTCCCTTGTCAGTTCCATCTCTCCTGTCCATCAGCTTCACAGAGTGGTCTCTTGTTGTGTGATGGAGAAAAGGATTTCTCTCTCTCCACCTTCTCTCCACCCTGCATGATTTTATACACATCTATCCAATCTCTTAAATGCCATCTTTCAAGGCTGAATACGAGCCAGATAAGTAAAACACTGGTTCCATTTCCCTGTATTGAGAGATCCCCCCCATAGCTTTCTGAAATATGCATGAGCTCAGCTGAATTTACTTCCATTATTTCACATGCATGTCAAATGCATGCACTTTTATATATTTTGCTGGTACATACATCAGTTATATGCATATGGCCATAGATATATGAATCTCTGTGTAAGCAAAGTATATGCAAGCCAATGTAGACTCTTAAATGAAATAGTAGGAATGTACTGATAAAAACATTTTAAAAGCCCCTCTGCTACAAATAATATATGCAAACTGGAAGTGTAAAATCTCTTGCAATTTAATTAGGGTTAATCTGTGAAATTAAGAAGCATCATAACCTTTGACTGTCCCTTGACCAGTTGTGACCAACCCAATACTCCATTTGTAGAATATTAAAAATGCCTTTCTCTCTTGGTCAGTTCTGCTTTGGAGCACCCCTCCATATGGGACCGATTTGCACATGGCCTGGTAGTGCCCATTGGGGTAACTTCTTGGTAGCAAGGTCTGCCCTTGCAGGAGCCATTTCCATACCAGAAACAGCTCCTGCCATCCCAGAGACACTACCCCAGTGTTCACTAGTGGTGGTGGAGCACCACATGTGTCCAAAAGCTTACCTTTCCTGACCACAAGAGAGGGCATTTGCACATCTTCCAAGCGCTGGGGGTCATCTGACATGCTGCACAAGCACACTGGTCAAATAACCTGGGAAGGAAGCACACGGTTATCCTAGTGAAGGCACTGGCACACACGCACGGGTGCCAGCACCTGAACAGAAAATGGCAGCACCCGGAAATGCATCTGGACTCAGGTGAGTGTCCAGGTGCATAGGGGAGAGGGATTGACATGTACTAGCATTCATAAATGCAAATGCAAGTACACACCAGGAGAAGATCACTATCTCCATCCCCCAGACAGAATGAGAAGTGTGAACTTTCCCCATGTCCCAATATATAGATGTTCAGTAGCAAATTGAACAACAGACCAAAGGGCTACTTCCAGACAAGCTAAAAATGTTGATTGTTTTCTGGGATATTCATAAGTCTACCAGACAACCCTGACAGCACTTTTGACTTTGCTGGTCTATTGGTCATTTAATTCAAAGTAAGGTCAGTGTGGGAAACCCCGCATTATTGTTACTGATCCAAGGTGGAGGTCCTTTCTGCATCCAGATTAAGGGTCTGTGTAGTACACATTCTGGGCCTCCCATCCACATGTTAATGTGAATCGCAGATGCCACACCCCTGTTTGTCCTGCTCTGTCTGCACTGGATAGACCAGGATCTGGGTTAAGAGGCCTTTAATCTGGATGTCCTTTAGTGCCATTTAATCAGTATTACCAGAGGGATCAGGGCCCTGATCTGGGACATGAGAGGCATGCAGAAGGAACACCACCATGTTCCAAGACTACTGGAGGATGCTTTTCAGCAGCACACCATAGGGTCCTTTACTCCAGAATATGGCTAAAAAGCAAAATTTTCTGGAGATGACTGGAGGCAGCCTATCAACTTTCCCGAAGTACTTATTAAGTATTTGTTTTGATTTCTAACACTAAAGTGAAATCTTCTCCCACTACTGGCAAATGAAAATGAATTTGCTGCCAGAAGAGGGAGTAACAGCAAATGGCCTGGATTAGGGGTGCGCACGGAGCCATTTTCCACGTTCTATTTGAGGTGAATAGAATGTGGAAATATTCGCCTCCGGTCAAATAATACCCCTCAGGGATAATACCCTCTCCCTCATTTACCTCACCTCCTCACAGCTGCAGCAGCACAGCCACAGCTGCCATCTGTGCCGCCGCCACCTGGCGCCCAGGCCACCACCAGATCACTCCCACAAGTAAGGGGGCTCCGGGGAGGAAGGCGGGAGCGCTTCAGCAGCAAGCTGGGCCTGTTTCCAGGCCTTTAGAAATGCCAAACAGACATTCCGGAACCTGGAGACAGGGCCTTTCGGTACCAGGAGGCCCTGTCTTCAGACCAGGAGGCCTGTGTGGAAGGCCTGTTATTTATTTATTTATATTTATATTTGTATTTGTATTCATATTTGTATTTATATTTATATTTATATCCCACCCCATACCCAAAGGTCTCTGGGCAGCTCACAATATTTAAAACAACATATCAAAAACTATATCAATCCTAAAACCAGTACAAAATTTTAAAAATCCAGCATTAAAAATACAAAAACAGTTTTAAAACAGCAATGTTTACAATGGGGGAAGCGAAGGGAACATTTAACCGAAGGCCTGAGTGAAGAGGTACGTCTTCACTGTTTTCCTAAACATAAGCAAAGAAGGGGCCTGACACACCACAAGGTGGAGACCATTCCACAGCCTGGGGGCCACCACCGAGAAGGCCCTCTCCCGGGTGCCCACCCGCCTAGCTGCTGAAGGCGGTGGGATAACCAGGAGGGCCTCCCCTCCAGATCTTAAGACGCAGGCAGGTCGATATGGTTCTGGAAAGCCTGTTTGGTGTTCCAGAGGGCCTGGGAAAAGGCCCGGGACTCCACCAGAGGAGGTAAGGGGGGCTGGGGAGGCCACGGCTTCTACCGAAGCTTCTATGGATACTGGATTATCTGATTGGTGGATGGATAGGGCCCTTCAAATAGGGGCCTATCTGAGCTGTCCATGAATGTCGGAATTTTAATATATTCATCCAAATTTTGAATAGCACAAATAATTCGTGCACATCACTAGCCTGGTTAGCTTTAACGAAGAGTTAGACAAATTCAAGGGAGATATGGATTTCATCGGTCTCATCAAATGCATTTGAACACAGCCCCCACCTCTCTCCCCACCTGCCTAGGAAAAAGTCAAATCTAATATTTGTATTAGTGGCAAAAGAGTTGCTTTGCCTAGAATTGAGGGAAATGACTCAGGATATTAAATAAGATTTCTAATCTGCAAGGAGGTGATGATACAATGAAAATATGAAATGTGATGGAAATACCTCATAGCCCACAGCTGAAAATATTTCCATAATTGAAGCACAGTCTTAACAAAGTCTTGGCACTACCATACAAGGTGCCCATCTAATTCACAACAAGGATGAGCAACTGAAGCTCTGTAGCCAAATTCTGAGCTCCATCCCTCACTTTCCAACCCTTGGATCTCTCCCTAAGCTGTGACCCATCTTGATGCTTTACCTTTCATGAAAGATCTCAATGCTCTTCTGGCTCCTGAGAGTTTCTAACGTACGGCCAGGTTTGGGCTTACCTCTTGGGAGGTGCAGACAAATATAGCTCCAGGCTGGATGGTTTGAGCACAGTTGGGTCCTTTTGCATTTTGTTCATTGGAACATTCCCTGTTTTGTTTCAGCAATGTACAAAATGCAAATGGATTGCCATCACTCAGCTCTGGACTTTGCAGGGCAATCTGGAAACTGCAAATGACTGCATAGCTTTGGTCATGAAGTCTACTCCCTCTTGAGGCACAGCACCAGAGCCTACACCAGATACTGTTTTGGGCTGTGCAATGGCAATCCAGATGGGCCATTCACATTAAATGCACTTCTGGAACAGACCAGAGGTGTTACAGGGCAGATAATGCAGACAGCCTCTACTGCCTTGAACTTGGCAAGCCTGGACGTGTCAACTAGGACAAGTCCTCTCCAGTAAGTGCAAACCTGGCCTTTGTATCCATTTGAGCATTCCTGCTGTCTACCAGTCATAGGGCCTTTCTGCACTTCCTGTCCTGTTTGGGGAATGGGAATAGTGCATTTCCACTGGCGTGTGCTAGCACTGACACTTGCAAATGCTAGTACATGCCAACCCACCCTCCATATGCCCAGATACTTATCCTAAGTGCAGACACATGTCCAGGCACTGTCCTCTTTGGTCTGGATGCTGCCATCTTGGCTCCAGATGTTAGTGCAACTATGTGTGCATCATGACCAGGACAATGGTGACATGCCATGCACATAACATTTGCATTTTAGGGCATCTGAGGTGCCAGTCTGCTTGTGTGACACCTTAGATGACCCCCAGCAGACGGAAGAGGTGCACATGGTCTCTTTGGTGACTGGGTCAGGTAAGGCTTCAGACCTGTGTGGTGCTCGATTTCCTAGACCACTGCTAGTGGATGCTGGGGTAGCTTCTGGGATGGCAGGAGACATTTCTGGTGCGGAAACACCTCCTGCAAGTTCAGATGGTACTTCCAGGAAGCTACCCCAGAGTGCACTAGCAAGTCACATGTGAATTGGCCTATTATTCCTTTTTTCAGTGTGTCCAGCGCACTGTCAATTAAGATTTAAACACGTGGGATGGCTAGAACTTAAGTGCTTTGTGTGGACTGTTTTTGTTTTTTTAGAATGTGTGAAATGCCTGTATTTAGGGTCAGTTGGTTTGTTTTCAGTGAGCAGCAATTTGGCATAATTCTAAAGGGAACCAATTCTTTGTGGTTAAAATAAACTCACAACTGACTCAAGCATACAGAGATTGATCTCAAGGAGCATGCCAGACCTCAATCTGACTTCAGTGTGTCAGTAGAAGGACTCATTACTAGGCACGGGCAAGAATATTCAAAATATTCATTATTCGATCGAAGTCGGCCGAATTCGGACATTCAAATTGGAATAAAATGTCCAGACGTTCATTTTTAAATATTTGAACGAATATGAATATTTCAAATCATTCATTCAAATAATTTGGACATACATATGTGTGCGGATACATACACATTACATACATATCTGTACACACCTTATTCATATTTGCACACATCCATATGGATACGTACGGGATGAAAACTGGATGCATACAGTTTCATACGGATGTGTATGGATACATATGAATCTTGTCGACATTCGTATCATCAAATTTGTATCCAATATTCATATGAATAGCTACAAATGTATTCAAATCGGTTCAAATTTTAATACATTTATTATTTCTCTGTTTGTATTAATTTGGACATTTGATTCAAATAGAACTGAATGTCAAAAATTGCATTTGTGTACACCCCTACCTGTTACAAGCCGAACTGATACTGGTTTATGGATTGAGAGGGCTTTGGTTCATCTTTTAGCTAGTCTAATAAGCCGTGGGATGAGTTGATGGTTAGTCCCAGATTTCAGTGGTTCAAGGTATTAGATATGGAGGGCCGTTCATAGTGATAGCACCTCTTTGTTAGATAACTGAAATGAAGAGGTTAAAGGGGACTGGGTAATCAATAAGCTGCTCCATCGCTTGCTTTTGCGATAGGCCATTCTACTCTTCTTCGGCCTCAGCTATCTATATCCTTCCCTTTCAGGCTGTGGCAGAGATGAGCAGGTCTCGGCATTTCATGGCAGGCTGAAGCGAATGCTCTTCATCACAGCGGACAGGGGTCGGCAGTTCCTGACATGATGCCATTCTTCTTGATTGCTCTGAAAGTTTTGAGAAGAAAAAAAATAAAATTGTTTTGAAAACAATACGCTGCAGAGGGGACAGATAAAGTGTTGAAAAGAGGTTTGCTGCCTCCAGACGGTAAGAGGAAAATATGGGACCTTGTTTAGGTCCTATAACTGCCTATATGAATATTTGATACAAATTTGATGATGGAACTGTGAGCCAGTTTGGTCTAGTGGTTAAGGAGCTGGACTCTTATCTGGGAATACCGGGTTCGATTCTACCCTCCTCCATGAAGCCAGCTGGGTGATCCTGGGCTAGCCACAGCTCTCTTCTGAGCTCTCACAGAACTACCTCACAGGGTGTTTTGTTGCAGGGAGAAGAATAGAAGCTTTGTCAGCCACTTTGAGTCCCCTTAAATGGGTGAGAAAAGTGGGGTAGAAAAGCCAACTCTTCTTCTTCTTCTCTTGCGATCCCTTCCAGATGACCAGGCAAAATCATGGGATGAGTGTGGACAATTACCTGTCTGGATGCTTGCTCCTGAAATGGCACAGCATGTACATCCAGGTCTCTAGATGGCGCAGAATACCCAGAAGTATGTGGTCACCACCTCCCCATGCACAGCAGCCATTTTCAGGCTGGTCTGCCCCTGCATGTGCATGGTGGCCGTTTCCAACATGGCAAGCATCCAGAAAAGGTAGGTCCTATAGGTATATTTGGAAAACCTGGGGTGGGAGTTGTTTGTCCCTCAGTAAAGATACTGTAGCATTTCATGGGGTTATGTTGGGATTACCAGGGGTTTAGATCCTCTCTAATTGCAGCCTAAGGCCCTTTCTGCACTGGGCCTTATTCTGAAAGAGGAACCTACTATTCACAAGCTGTTGCATACTACAGCAGGACCTGGGCTGGGACTGCCTTAGAGTGCATCAGCACATGGAAGTCAGGATCCTAATCCAAGATATAATCCTAAATGAGCCCCAATGCAGAGAGGGCCTGAGGCATGCATCTGGACCAAAATCAAAATTTAATTCTAAAGGGCATTTTCACAAAGTGCAGGCCAGTGAACTCTCATTCTGTAACGTTTGCATCCATTTCTGGGTGCCACGCTATGACTGAGCAGCATGATATGGCTGAAGCTGTGCAGCCGCATGCTGTGAGCTGATTACAGTGACAACATCCTGCTGCTAGCCAGATGTTGCCACAGCTCCAGCTGTGGCAATCCAACTTGTCCAGGCTGGCCCATCTGCACTTCAAATGCTGGTGGTTTGGTTGGGGAGTGCACCAGCCACTGAAATGCAGATGCCTTCCTCTGCACCTGATCTTAACCTTAGTGGAATCGTATTATTATAGGGTCGTTCCACATTTGCCACCGAAAAGCAGATCTAAATAGATCCGCTTTTCAGCAATCGGTCCTCCCGAAGATTTGTTACTATTTGTGATGGATTGGAGGGACCCCTGCACGTCCACACACGCACAAGGAGGATGGATTCCGGAGGACAGATTGGAGTGGGTGCTGTGTGAACGCAGCAGCACCCATTCCAATCTGTCCTCCGGCTTGCTCACCAGCGACACCGCCCCTGGAGCCGCAGGACTGGAGCATGGAGATGCCAGTCACTGTGTGTTTCCGGCAGTGACCGGCACGCAGGGGAAGGGCTTTGGAAGCAGGCAGTCCTGCTTCCACGCTTCCCAAAATGGTGGCCGCCGGGAATCCATCTCTTCCCCTGGCTGCATGCGGAAGCGTCCTGCTTCTGCACACATCCAGGGGGAAGTGACGGATGTAAGACCTCATTTTTCAGGTCTTACATTTAATCCAGATTTCGGCAGCAAAAACGGTTTAAAAAACTGGTCTGGCACACCGAAATGCGGAAGCGCCCTCTGTAAACGGTGCTAGAAAGCATCTCTAATGCGGAAGGCATTTAAGGTAAGTGACTTTAATGTGTCTTTCGGGTGGGTTAAACCGGTTTCCACAGGCAATGCGGAAACACCCATAGTGTTCCACTGAGGAAAGAACAGATAGGTCCCATGTTATACTCTTCCTTGCGCTCTTGCTGCTAAGCAGAAAGACCTTAAAGCAGATGCGAACGTCTTCTCTGAATGGAGCAACTATGTTGCCTAATGTCCACAGGTTCTCCATGTCCCTGTAGTTCCAAGAATAGATGTTCTCCTACTGTCGCTTTTTACTAGTCAGTATGGTTTAAGGCCATAAAGGGCCATCTCTCACTCTTAAAACACAACTAGAAGAAGGAAATGGTATTTATTGCTCAATTTATTCACCTCGTTCAGCAATAATGTCTCTATGCATTATTCATAGGATGTTCAGCCCCCCACTTTCCTTATCCATTACTCATAATGCTTACTGAGCTAATGATTGGTGAATATTCATTGTGCAACTTATTCAAGCCATCCCAAGGTTTTGTTTTTCCCCCAAAATAAAATAAAATAAGGTTTGGATAATAAGAGCAAAGGATTCATTTTTCATTACTGGTCCTGCTCTAATGAAGAAAGTGAGGCGGGGGAAATCTGGCAGCAGTTGTTGTCTTAAGTGCAATATTAATTTGCAGCTGTATTCTCACATTGATGCTGATAAATGATAGCTGCAGGCCCAAATAGACTGAGCATGGCGGGAAGAACTAAACAAGCGGAAGAGACTCTTGGTACAAACTAAAAGCAGGTGATTCAAAATACACTGATTCCTTCCTTCCTTCCTTCCTTCCTTCCTTCCTTCCTTCCTTCCTTCCTTCCTTCCTTCCTTCCTTCCTTCCCTCCCTCCCTCCCTCCCTCCTTCCTTCCTTCCTTCCTTCCTTCCTTCCCTCCCTCCCTCCCTCCCTCCCTCCCTCCCTCCCTCCCTCCTTCCTTCCTTCCTTCCTTCCTTCCTTCCCTCCCTCCCTCCCTCCCTCCCTCCCTCCCTCCCTCCCTCCCTCCCTCCTTCCTTCCTTCCTTCCTTCCTTCCTTCCTTCCTTCCTTCCTTCCTTCCTTCCTTCCTTCCTTCCTTCCTTCCTTCCTATAACATTACATTCTGGTCCAGGAACAATTACATTTAATTAAATCTCTGTCCATGCCATAGATAAAGGGTTCTATGCTTTGGAAACAGGATTAATTCTGCAGCTACTGATTCCTCCACTTGGTAAAGCTGGGAGAAATTTGCACTTTGCTTCCCATCCATGGGAAGCAAAGTGTGAAGATGCCCATGCGTGGACTAGGCATTTGCGCATGCTTAATCTACGTAAACCCTTCCCAATGTGTCCAAACACTTACCTGAGAGGTGTACAGGTGTCTGGATGATACTATTTTGCAGCCCTGGCACCATCACCAGAACAACTGTAATGCACCACATGTGTGTGCTTATGCAGTGCATCACCTGAGCCCCCATTGCTCAGTGTCTTTTCACCGAGGCTTTTGATATCTAAATAGCTTCCTTGGCATGCTGTCCTATTTGTGAGGGGGAGGTGGGAGGAATGGAGGGCTAGATTTTTAATTAAGTTTTAATATTTTATATGTTTAATTCTTTCTTATTGTTACCTGCCCTGAGATTTTTGGTTAAGGGCAGGACATACATTTTTAAAATAAATAAATATGTGTAGCCAGCAAGCCATCAGATCATCAAGAAGAAATAGAACATGAAGTTATATAAAAAAAGAAAGGGATAGAAAAAAAGCAACACTACAGCTTAAATGAAAGTTTTGTTTTCTGAAAACAAAACAAAACAAAATAGGAATATGTTACGATGCACTGAACATCACCAACTGGGGCAACAGATATATTAGGCAAAAGGCAGGTAATTCGAGAGAGGATTATTCTGTTCCTAAAATGTTGCTTTCATAATGAACCTCGGGGATAAAAAGCAAAAGCCATATCGAGGGACAAGGAGGTTATAAAACAAGTAACAAAATTAAATCAGCACCTTTGGAAGGTCTCCAAACATCACAAGGCCAGAGAGAAGGAATGAAACAAATCAGGACACACATTGATCATGGAGATTTGCAAGAAGTGGGGAGCGCATTCAAGATGAGTGGAGAGAAAATTAAATCAGCAAGGAATACAATCATGTCTCAACACTTTCGCCAAACTTGGCTGGGATGAGCCAGAGAAATGCCTATTTCAGGAGGAAGCTCAGGGGGCTAGTGTGAACTTAATGGTAGAGCAGTGGTCCAGGTGGACCGCCAGGGGTCCACGGGAGACTCAACAGGGGCCTACATTGGCATGAAAAAAAGGGGGTTCACAAGTTGTAAGTGGGGGTCCATGAAATTTTTTCTGGTTTTGATAGTAAAGAACAAAAATGTTGGCTTGGCTTTACCTATCAATGTAGGTAGATAATATTTTAAGAAGGGCAGCGACTGCTACTTGTAAAAATTTGCATATTCAATATTCAGTACGTGTGTTGAGACTTCCAAAGCGTTGCCCACAATGCTTGTTCAGTTGTGCAAAGGGATGAAATAGGACTTGTTTATTTTTACCACTCTCTGAATTTAGGGTTGGAACTCAGCCACGATGGAAACTTCCATCGTTAGATCTAATCTTTGCATTTTTTGACGAGTTTTGGGAATATGGTAAAAATGTAGCAGCAGGGTGTCCACCGAAATCAGTAAAATTTTGAAAGTGGTGTACGAGAAAAAAAAGTTTGGGAACCTCTGTGGTAGAGCAATACCATCTAGGGATGTGCAGAAATGGTTTTCTTGTATTTGATTTGAATTGAATTGAATGCAAGAAAATTCATATTTATTTGAATAAATCCCTTACAACAGCAACTCTCAACCTTTGTAGAGCCACGACCCCAAAATGAGGTTCCCAAAGCCTCCGCGACCCCAGGGGTGGGGCCAGGGAAGGGGCGGGGCTGAGCCGGGGCGGGGCGGGGCTGAGCCGGGGCAGGGCCAGGGCTGCTGGCATTGCGTTCGCTCCCCCCCGACCCGGAACTCCTCCTTGGGGGGCTGGCAACGCCGGATTTTAGTGGGCGAAGGGCGCTGGCAGCGAGGCACCAGTCGGTGCGGGTCCGGCGCCCTTCACCGCCATCGCCGCCTGGCGCCGCCGATCTCTCCTCATAGCAGCGGCAGCACGGTGGGGGGGGGGATGCGGTGGGGCCTGCGCAGCCTTTGGCGACCCCGCCGAAATGGGTGCGCGACCCCCAATGGGGTCGCGACCCACAGGTTGTGAACCACTGCCTTACAATGTGGTAGGATTAGAATTTGATACTAACGTTCCATACGAATTGGATATGAATGTTAGATATGAATCCCATACGAATCCCAAATGAAGCTTCATAATGAAGCTTTGTAGAAATGTATCAAAACATTTGATTTACATCCAAATGTCAGTGTTCAAATGTGCCAACATTTTATTTGAATTCGAATGTCTGAAATCAGCCAGATTCATATGAATTTTGAATGTTATGAATATTTGGGCATATCTCTAAATGCCATCCCATTAAAATAAATAAGGGGGTAATCCTGAAATTGATATGCAGCACTTAAAGTGCAGATGGGTCAATCTTCGCCTGACTGGATCGTCATGGCAATAGCCATGGCAACTTCTAGTGCAAGCTGAGCTGTTGCCATGGCAACTGTGACACAGTGTGCATTTGTGCAGCCACAGCTGCCCCATCCTGTCCTGCTCATGTGTAGGATCTGTTTGTACTTGACTTTATTCTGGAATATGCACTGGAATAGGAGGCCTCTTCACAGTACAGTGAAAACGCTGTAGAATGCTTTGTCCCGAATGCGTCTTTACCTGCCATCCTCACTGGCAGGTAAAGGACACATTGCAAACACATCCTTTACCCACTTACGTGAGGATGGGAAACTGTCTTAGATGCGTTCGGGGCCGAACAGCCGTCCCGGGATTCACAAGTCCCACCCCCAGCCTCCCGCCGTTGGTTCCCTTGGAGGTAGGAGTGGTGAGGCCTGTTGGGTCCCTTCCCTGGGGTCCTGTGAGCTACATGGGCCTGGATCAGGCCCATGCAGATGGCGGGACACCCCCCACCCCGGGGCTGCACCACGTGCATGCTCCTCACCTGGTGGTCGCCAAGTCACTACTGGTACAATCGGGCTGGCTGTGCTTTGTGAATGCACATGGCAGGATCCCTGATTGGCCAGGCACCCGCACTGACGCAGGTGGCCAGTTGAAGCCAGGTGGGTGCCTGGATGATCAGAGACCCCACTGCATGCAGGCACAAAGCGCAGTCGGCCCGATCGTGCCATTAGCGACCAGGCAACCACCAGGTAAGGAGCTGGCATGCAGGCGTGGTTCTGGGGTGGGTGGGTTGGTGTTTGGGGGGTCCCCGCCAGCTGCAGGAGCCTGATCTGTGCCCCTGAAGCGTGCACGACCCTAGGGAAGGGAGGCACCAGGGCTGTCCACCCCTGGCTCCACAGGAGCCAATGGGGGCACCCTGGGGGAGCACAGTTTTGTGCTCTGAAACTTGAATGCATGTAGATGCATTGGGACAGGCTGGGGTGGCTTGGAATGGAGCCGCTGGCCCAGAGGAGCGAATACTCCATCCCAAGCATTCTATGTACGTTTGGAAATCCCTCGTGTGAAAAGGCCTAGGGTTCTGCTATCTGCAGGCTAGTGGAGGCTACAACAGGCCCCAAGTGAGGCCTGCCAGAGTCTGCATTATACTGCAGACAACATAACCCTGTCCTGAGATATATTCCAGAATATGGGCAAGTGTAAACAGGCCCATAAGTTTTCCACTGGGAGAAGATGGGAACACTGGACTTTTCTGGACTTGGCCTTATACTGGAAAATATCCCAGAATAGGGACCTGCTATCTGCATGCTAGTGCAGACTACAGGAGGCCCGCCATAGTCTGCATCAGCTTGTAGCCACCAGACCATTATCCTGAGATATATTACAGAATAAGGCCATGTGAAGAAAGAGCCATGGTGTCTAGGAGCTCACCCAGTGAAGCAATGGAAGAATAAAAACTGTCCACAGCTTCCGAGGATCAGGGATGCTCCTGGATGCTCCCATACACTCCAAGATGGAGGCAGCACTACAGTGTGTGGACAGATCACCCTGGACCGGCCCATGGTGTTCCCATGCAGTAAGTGTGAACAGGTCCAGAATCTACTGCAGAGGTCAAATGCATGCCAATCACATGTTTGTTTGTTTGTTTGTTATATTTCTATCCCACCCTATACCTGAAGGTCTCAGGGCAGGTAACAACATTTAAAATCAAATATATTAAAACAATAATAGTATATATTAAAACAAAAAGCAGGAAGGGGATATTTGTTCCTATTTAACTGAAGGCCAGGGCAAAGGGGTGCATCTTCACTGCCTACCTGAACATATATAGTGAAGGACCCTGGCTATTCCATACCCTGGGGGCCATCACTGAGAAGGCCCTCTCCCGAGTTCCCACCCATTTTGCTGCTGAGGCTGGTGGGACAACCAGGAGGGCCTCCATTCCAGATCTTAAAGCACAGGCGGTCGATATGGGATGTCATGCACCGCAACATCTGGGAAGGCAGGGGCCACTTGTAGGCTGTAAGTGCAGATGCACTTGCCCAGATGCTTCGTAATTGTAAACTACGGGCCAAAGTGTGAAGTGGCCCCAGGTGGTGACAGCTTTGATGGTATTCACACCATTCAGCTGTGTCTTCAGTATTTTCCCCACTTATTGGATATTATTTAGAGTACTTTATATATGCCCACAGCAAACTGAAAGTACACTGTATGTATATATGTCTATCAGTCTAGAGACTGGCCAAAAACACACACACTATTTTGGATTTACATCTGCCATGATCCTTTAAAAAGGCAGTGGCCGGAAATGTGTGTGTGCAGGATTAAGGAATGTGGAGTTCTAAAATGAAGACATTTTCCAAACTTTATATGGAAAATAATTTCCTATATATTTCTAGGTGCACATAGCCTGTGTACAAAGTAAGTATGCTGACAATATGAAGGTTAAAAGATCAGATATGGGGAGGGGGACACTGGTGAAGAGGAATGCTTTTAGTGTTCTAGCTTTTAGTATTTTAATGCGAACTGTTATGAATTCCAGTATGTTATGGCCTTCCCTGCACTCTCCAGACTAATGATCAGACTGAAATTTGCTTTCACGCTTTCTGAATGTGCCAGCATAGTCCTTCGTTGATAGAAATACCAGAATACATTTTACATCCAAATATTAGAAGAAAGAAGATTTAGAACAGGCTTTTCCAGAAGAAATGCATTTAGAAATGTATTTATTTTAAATGCTTTTTAACTGAAGGTTTTGCCTTTATTCACAAAGAATCAAAAGAAAAATCAAATTGATTTGCAAATGGAATTGAAAATGCTATCTGAAAGTGGCGTAAATGGGAAACCTCCATTTGTAGGGCAAATGCAAGTGACTAAATCACTACACACATCTCTGCTTTTCACATCTGAGGCCGCATCCCCATTCCAAGCTTATTTCGCTTTCCCTAAACCAAAATAATAGAACCGGATGCAAACGCGAATTTGCCTGTTCCCATTACTTTTAACTTAATTGCGTTGGATCCGGATTCTGAGGATCGTACGTGGGGTACATGACTCAAGGTGGGACTCAAGTGGCTACTTTTTAAAAGCTGCTTTTCGGGGCTGCCTTGCCCTCTTCCTCCTGGCATGGACATGCCACCCATAAGGGATCTCTTCACGGAGCCTAGCTGGGTGGCTGGGTGGCTGCTGCTTCCATGGATGGAAGAAAAATGGCAGCGGGCAGCCAGCAATTCTTTCCCCTCCTTTCCCCATTGCTCAGGGCACACAGCAGCAGTGGCAAGTAAAGCCCCTTTGCTTTAAACATTCACACACAATCTCAGCTGCTTTCCTCCCTCCCTTTCCCTTTCTAAAGGTCAGAACTTTTAGAATTGCGCAAAATGGCAACATTGTTAATCAGGTGTGAAGTGGTTCAATCGCTACAGTGTAGCACTGCTGTTAAGGGTGGATTTTTATACTGAAATCACTGTCTTTGGAAGCAAGCTATTGGGAGAGGGAAACCCTAAACTTGGATTCTCATCCCTTAAAACGGTAGGGTCCCCACAGTAAAAAATGTAACACATATCAAGCGCACGAACCGGAGTGAGACCTGTTGAAATGAGGGTTAACATTTACAATGCTTTGGGGCGATTCAACACGCTGAAAGCATGTTAAGCCAAACTGAGGTGGGGTCTGCGAGGATTGAAAACATTCTGAATTCAAAATAAGCTTGCTGTGGGGATGCGGCCTGAATCCCATAAACCAACCCCTGGCTTGTCAGAACCAAAGTTCACACCCCGCTACATTAGCAATGCATTCACCTTCGCATTGCTTGTTCTGGTTTGCCAGATAGACTAGAGATGCACAGAATTGTCAAACTCAGTTTGCAGCTAACAGGGGATGTTTGAAGTGTTCATTTTTAAACCGAACACTCCTGATGATCACTCAGAGTGTTTGCATTTGAAGCAGATATGTGCACACGTTTGGCAAGGTGTCAAAGAACATTTCAAAGTGTCCGTGCCTTTCTAAGAAGGCTTAAAATCTGCTATGCCTTTAAAAATAATTCCAAGCCATTCACACAAGTGGCCTAATAGCAGAAATGAATCTACAAAAAATGGTACGTAGCTGCTTTGCAATCCCTCTGAAACTTATCTATTTTGGGGGATTGCTGTTGGTCTCATATTACACACCCCTAGTCATTACTGCTGCACAGCTTTTGAGGACCAGGAACATTCTTGCACACAATCCAAGCCACTCTGGGATGGGTGTAGCATCACAGAGACAACTTGGCCACAGTTGTCCATGCACTGGTAACCTCCAGACTGGACTACTGTAATGCATTCTACATGGGGCTGCCCTTGAAGACAGTTCAGAAGTCGCCGCTAGTGCAAAATGCAACCACCAGAGTGCTGACCAGAACAGCTAGCCGGATTGCACATCACACCAGTCTTAAAAGGGTTGCATTGGCTGCCAATTCACTACCACGCCCAATTCAAGGTGTTAACTCTGACTTACAAGGCCCTAAATGAATTGAGCCCAAATGTCTAAAGGAGCGCCTTCTCCCATACCGACCTGCCCATGCATTAAGATCAAGCGGTGAAGTCTTCCTGGTTGTACCACCACCCTCAGCAGCAAAAGGAGTGGCCACCTGTGATGGCCCCCAGGCTGTGGAATAGTCTCCCCCTTGAGGTGCGTTGGGCTCCTTTTCTGTTTATGTTCGGGAAGGAGGTGAAGCTGCACCACTTTGCCCAGGCCTTTGGCTAAATGTTGGTCATGTTTCCCCCACTGCAAACATTATTGCTTTAATTGACATGGTTCTGTTTTTAACATGTTGGATTTAAAATGTTGTTGTGGTTTTTATTGTTTTAATGTATATTGCTTCTTGATATGTTGGATTTTGGAGGTTGTTACCCACCCTGAGACCTTCAGGTATATGCTGGGATAGAAATGAATAATAAATAAATGAATGAATATGTGGCATCCCAGAGCCTGCAGGGGTGCTTCAGAATGGTGAGTGTGAAAAGGTGCTAAGTGACCTTTTATTTAAAAGGGCCAGAAATACCTCCATCAACCTTTACAGGTTCCTACCAGAAACCCAGGTTTTTGTTATTTAGAGGAAACAAATTAACTCAGCCTTTGCTTGTTCTGCCTTTATTTACAAACCAAAAGGAGGGGGAAACAAGGGAGATTTCTCAGTCCTGACTGTTTGTTTTTCCTTTAAAACTTAAGGCTTGCTTCTGCCATTCAACATGGAAATAATTTAGCATAAAAAATTCATGCTTCCTAATAATGTTTATTTACTATTGATAATGATGCTGCATGGCAGAAAGAGAAAACCCTGATCTTCCGTTAGAAAATGATCCATCCCGCTGAGTTGCTCTTAATCCATTCCTAATAATATTTCAAGAGAACACATCTGTTTAAATAAAATTAATTTTGCCATTGCTCCTATTCCAAAGGTCTTCAGTACAGATCCTTTTGAAATCTGTTAACCTTTCATAGGAAAATACACTCATTTTCCCTAGACGCCTAAATTCTCCATTGTATTCTGAAAAGAAGCAATTTTTCCCACTTTGATTACCTGATCTTGGTAATCTCTGGTAATTATTTACTTTGTTTGCATGAGGCAACACAGAAGAGATAGGAGCACAGAAAGAAAAACATCATGCAATTTTAAATAAAGTTTAAATCTTTTTATCTAAACAGAAGCCTTACAGTGAAGTTCCCAGTTTTTAATGGTCTTTGGTGTTTGCAACTTACCAACTCTAGTCTGTACATGGACATGCCTTTGGACGATCAGATGCCTGTCTTTTGAACAGTATACCTTTTAAAAATCCATACTTTTATAATCCATATTTCCTAGCACCTATATTATATAGTTTTGGGCACCTGGTTAAAGCAGAGACGTTTTCGCATTACTCCCGTTCCATTTGGAACGGGAGTAGGACGGGAAGATTAAGACAGCTCACGACGCTTTGACCGTTCACACACAGGAGCGCAGGAGCGCGTGTAAACGCGTTCCGGCGCGTCTGTGTGCGAATGCTCAAAGCATCGTGAGCTGTCTTAGCCAGCAAAGGCCGGCCAGGGGCACGGAGACAGCCACGGAGGCAGATCGGCAATCAGCTGATTGTCAAACAGCTGATTTTCGAAGCCGCGCCGGCGTCGGAGGCAAGCCCGCAGCTGTTAGGGAGGGAGAAGCAGGCGCGAATGCTTCTCCTCCCGAACGCCTGCGGGCGGCTCGTCCGCGTTCGAATGCATGTAGAGCACTTTAAAGTGCTCTACATTTCGAACGCGCCGAAGACAGCTCCGGACACGTCGGAGCGCAAGCCCCGCTCGGGCAATGCGTATGCCGTGTCCGCAGCTGTCTCCCACGCGTACCGTTCAGCCCCGTGCGAAAACGTCTCATATCTCTTCACCCTCATCTCCACCTTTGTCTTCTGTGAGTCTTGTCTTACCTGGGAGCAAGTGAGTGAGTGAGGGGTTCTATTTTAAATATGTTGTAGATTGCAGATTATTTTTTATATTTTAATTGTTGGGATCCACCCTTGGACCTTTAGTTGAAGGGCTGCTTGTGCAGACATAGGGCCTTTTCCCATTAGGAACTTAATTAGTACCTAATTGGTTCAAATTGGAAAGGCCCTGTCCTCACCTGGACCCCATTGAAGGCCCCATCAGCAAGGCCCCGTCCACATGAGATCAGGAGAAATCCAGACTTAATGGGTTAAATCTGGATTTGTGTGGGCCCGATTAAAGGTGTCCACAGTGGGGTCTTCAAGCATCTTCAAGCTCCCTTTTTCCATGCACAGTCAAAGATCTGGAACTTCCAGATCTTTGAGATGGGGTTGTTAGGAAAATTCCAAACCACTGTGAAAACAAGTTGCTGCTCCATCAGCAAATGCTATCCATGTTCGTTTCTTAATAAGCAGAAGGGTCAGAGAAAAAAGATTTCCTTTAATTTTGGTATCCTGCAGCATAGGAAGTCTGCTTTCCAAAACCCATCAAGACAAACTTCAAACTTCCCACATTCCAGCACAATCTATTGTACCTAACCTGGCCAGTAATTACAATATTCCCGGTAACGCCTTCTAAGTAAGGAAAAGAAATACATATCAGATTTCTCTGATAAACAAAGTCCATGGCTGACTGGTTCAGACCAGTTACTCCTTGAAGCTACCTTATCAGCCTCTGTTTTTGCAGACACACTGTCCTTGAGAGCATTCCTCACAGGGTCCTCCTGGAGATCCAGATCTGGAAGATGCCTGAAGACCCCATTGTGGACACCTTTAATCAGGTCCACACAAATCCAGATTTAAGGACCCATTAAATTCAGATTTCCAATGCCCTCATGGGGACAGGGCCTTGCAGATGGGGCCTTCAATGGAGTCAAGGTGAGGACAGGGCCTTCCCGATTGGTACCAATCAGGTGCCAATCGGGTTCCTAATGAAGTCTTAGAAGGTTTCTAAGCCCTAGTGGAAGAAGGCCCAAGATCCAGATCTCCAAGACGACCCCATCTCAAAGATCTGGATCTTGAAGGTCTGGGTCTTTGACTGTTTGTGGAAAAAGTGGTAGTCATACACACATTTCTTGATGTTAAGAAACATCTCATGATTCAAAAAGAAAAGCTCATTTCTTTGTTTCTTTTCTATACTTTTCTTTTCTTGGCTTGGCTTTTTGGCCTTGATTTTTATCACAATAGCTAAATACATCGAAGGCCAGGAAATTAAAAACTCTACATTTCCTGACAAGTAACTTTCAAAAGTCTTAATTCATTTACCCTACATGACTGCTCATATTAAAGACCTTTGCAAAATTTATAGAACAGGGGCACATCAGTGAGCTAAGGGCAGCTTTTGCCAGTTTTTCATCCTAAAATTGGATTTTGTGCATAGTAATGATATTGCCATATGGAGAAGTCTATCTTTATCCACAAGGTTCCCATGAAAAGTTACACAGAAAGAGGCTGGCAAATGGGCAAATGATTGTATTTTCTTTGTGAGCAAAAGGGGAATTGTAGACCATATTCTGTGGCCCTGTTTAAAATACATTTTTGTGCTCAGCACTGCCAGGTGGATATCTGTTTTTTGCATAATCGTCAAGGTCCATGCATTTGTTAAAACAATATTTTCTCATATGTTCAGTATCTACAGAGCAAACAAAAAGTCCTCTCAGTAGGTTATATGTGAAAGTACTGAGAGCAGAGGGAGAAACATGCATCTCAGAAATGAATGTGACGTGTGTTAAAAAGAAAATAAGCATGCAATTTTTTTTCTCCCCTTAGTCTGCTTTGTTTTGCGACTGACTATAGTAGTTTTCAGTATTTATATGCTTCCAGAAATTTTGCTATAGCTCTCCAAACGTTTCGGTCGCTGCTCTTCTGTCAAAATCAAGTATTCCTCAAGAGGTGAAGATGCCCAGGACAATTTAGTTGAATGTATATAACATGGAGTAAGTGTGATGTCAGAAATCCAGGATCTGATTAAAGATGAATACCCCCAAATGGATATAGGTGAAAGTAGCCTGAGATTCTTTAACATATGAATTACAGCAGGGATACATTGTCAGCCTACACATCTGGATAAATGCTGTCCACACTAATGGACCTCTTATTCTTGTCTTGGAATCCAGGATGTATCAGATTTTAACCCCTTGAAGTTTTTAAGGTCGAAGGGTGAAATTTGGAAGAAACACCCAACAGGGAAGAATTCAGAAGCACATTCCCCCCTACTTTAACTTCTGAATGTGCTGTTCCACTTCTCTGCTTTTTACAAGGCTTTCATCTTATCCACAGGGGTCCAGGTAGGGCATAGGATGATGTCACAGCATCTCCACTCCAATCATATTTGGTTATGTGATGTTATTAAGGGAAAATCTATATAGGAAGAGAGGATCCATATCTCTGAGGACCAGTCTGCATGCGCATGGAGGAATGGTAGGGCAATGATGATGAAGGTCTGTACCTGGAAGTCAAAGGAAGCATGCACTTCCATACCACTATATATGAATTTCCATGCACATTATATGAATTTGCACTTATAATGTGGGATGAAAACAGGATGCATACAGGATAAAAATGGGATGCACACGGAATTGCGCAAATTCATATAATGGATACAAATGTTGTCGACATTTGTATGTTTGAATTTGAGTCAGATTTTTGAATGTGTGGATTCGGATAATCCGGATTCGAATTGGATTTTCAGAAATTCGGATTTTCCCCATTCAAATCGAATTTTTGGATATTCAATTCGACTTGAATTGGAATGAAAAAAATACATTCGTGCACACCCCTACTTTGAGTCCCCTTAAATGGGTGAGAAAAGCAAGGATTTGAGAGCAGGTGAAGAGTTTCCTTTTCACCTGAGAGGAGACATGATAGCTATCTACAAATACCTCAAGGGTTGTCACAAGGCAGAGGGATCAGCCCTGTTCTCACTCTCTCAAGGAAGGACTAGAAACAATGGGGTGAAACTGCAGGGGAAAAGATTTAGTTTAGATGTTAGGAAAAAATTTCTAACAGTAAGAGTGATCAACCAGTGGAACAGGCTGCCACGGGAGGTGGTTGGTTCCCCTTCGATGGAAGTCTTCAAGCAGAGACTGGACGGCCATCTGTCTGAGATGGTTTAGGAGATCCTGCCTTGAGCAGGGGGTTGGACTCGATGACCCAGGAGGTCCCCTCCAACTCTACCATTCTATGATTCTATGATTCTATTATTCCTTTTGTCTTCTGCTTGAGAATGCCCACAAGCAGTTGGTGGGACATTGTGTGAGACAGGATGCTGGACTAGATTGGCTGCTGCATGTTTCAGCAGGGTTCCTTTTATGTTCTCACATTCTTACATTCTCACTTTCTAACATTCTTACATTTTTATGCCATGAACTGTTTCTTGGGACTCTTTTGAAATTTCTGTGGTTCCAAGAAATCCTTAGGACCGGCAAATCTTCTCTTATTTGCCAGCACTGTAGGAACTTCATGAGAAGCTTTGACTTGACTCTCTCTATCTACCATCCTCGTACTAAACTATATGAACTCCAATGGACCTCTCTGGTCAATCATTCTATTTAGTGTGTTAATGGATATCCAAATAACAATCTTGATTCAAATAAGTAAGGCAGGAACACTAGTTTATGGAAAAAATGTAATATCAAAGGATATGTCTGATTTATATAATCTCTTTACTGTCTGTTAGCATTCTTTCCCCCTGGCAATCTAAGGTAGTTATATTAATATGGATCCTATAGCTACATCATATTTAAATGCCACTTTGGTCAATGTTATTAACTGGAATTTTATAATAGCTCAGGGTAAGTAGATAACCATGAAGTAATTCAATCATTAAGAACAGGGCTTTTAACTCCTGTAAGAGCAAATCTTTAATATTGATCAGGAGAACAAGATGCAAATGATGAGAGAAGAGCATCCATCCTAAAGCCATGTGGAAAGTTATTCTTAGATATCAGTACACCGTGAGCATTACAAGTGAAACAATGTTTTATGCATAGATACAGGAAATATAAAATATTGCTTAAAGGCACATATAATGTCTTAATTGATGAGACCATTGTTTGAATATAGATGAGATCTGACCAAACTGTGGCTCTCCTGATATTGCTGAGGTACAAGTTCAATAAACCTCCTACTGGTGAGACAAATAACGATATATCTGATGGATGAGACGGGAATCTGAGTATATCTTTTGACAATTTTCAATGAAGTTGTGCACACTCTTGACTGTGCCCAAGAAATCAGCCAGATTGATTTTCCCTTCTGCTACAAATAGGCTGTGTTTGGGCATAACAAAAGGGGTGCCTCAGAGAGAGCGTGTAGCCGTTGGGTTCCCAAGCTTCTGCTAATCTACCTTGTCTAGCAGGTAGGTGTGTGCTTTGTCTGATCACAGTCATAGCTCCTTTTTTGAACTGGGCCTTATTGCAGATTATATTACAAAATAGGGGCCTACCATCAACATACTAATACATGCTTGAGATGCCCATGACCAATTGGTGGGCCAATGTATGGGACAGGATGCTGGACTATTTGGGCTGGTGTCTGCTGTGGGGAGAAAACATAAGGTTTGTCAGCTGCTTTGAGTCCCCTTAAATGGGTGAGAAAAGCGGGGTAGAAAAGCCAACTCCTCCTCCTCCTCCTCCTCCTCCTCCTCCTCCTCCTCCTCTTCCTCTTCTTCTTTCTTCTTCTTCTTCTTCTGGCTCTGTATGGCAAGCCTGTATTTAGGGCCCAGGGCAGAAAGGAATTAGCATAGTAGCTGCATCTTAAAAAGGGGGGCACAGACTTCAGTTCACAGCTTTTTGAAGAACGTGTTCCAAGGTTCAGAAGATTTTTAGCATATTTGCCCTTAACGACAAAGGAAGCACATTTAATCTGGCCTGAGTAACAGTCAACAATAATTGATCTTTTAAAACGTCAGAGAAAACACTAATTTGTAGAAGTAGTCTTGCTCCATGCCCTACCACAGTAGAGAATAACAGGTGACATTACTTTTAGCTAGCAGCTCTTCCCTAGAAATAAGCCATCGTTTGATGCACTGGGTAGCAAAGTTAAAATGTAAGTAAAACACATGATTGGGAAAACTCCTGTAAGAGATAATTTGCTCTTCAGTAATCCAGGTCAAGGGTTTACACGGGTCGGTGTTTTTTGCTAGCTCTAGCAGCATCCCTTTGGCTCATTTATGCTAACACAGGCATTTTTGTGCATATTGTTCCCTAATGTATGACCTTTCTTTCCTGAAAACATTTTTAATTAGAGAATTGCATCATGAAATTTAGAGAAAGCAAAAATTCTCCCCTACCAAACTAGATGAAGACAGCCTTTCTTTCTTTCTTTCTTTCTTTCTTTCTTTCTTTCTTTCTTTCTTTCTTTCTTTCTTTCTTTCTTTCTTTCTTTCTTTCTTTCTTTCTTTCTTTCTTTCTTTCTTTCTTTCTTTCTTTCTTTCTTTCTTTCTCGGTCTGTCTGTCATCTATCTATCTATCATCTATCCATCTATCCATCTGTCCATCCATCCGTTCATCCATCCCACCCCCATGGCAGATACTATTATTTTCGTATTTTAATATGCTGAATCTTTTAAATGCTTTAATGTATATTATTGGATTTAATATTGGTTTTAATTTGTTGCTGTTACCTGCCCTGAGACCTTCGGGTATAGGGCAGGATATAAATATAAACAATACCTACCTACCTACCTATCATCTATCTATTTATTTTACACCCCCACCCACTCAATTAAACACACACACAAAATTTAAATTTCATTATTAAAATTAAACTAAAAATACTGAAAAACAATCGGTATGGAAGTTATTTTAAGAAAAAAAAATGGCCTGGCCACCCCGCTATTTCTTTCAGAGGTAACAGGATCTCATGCAAGATGGAAACGTTTGCTAGACCCAATGGGCTCCTATATTTAAGTAATAATAAAATGCTTATGGATACCTTGAGACTTAGTAAATCTTGCTGCTGCAGCTTGCTTATATACAAAGCAATATTTTAATTAGAAGAATGATAGGAGTGTTGGTGCTTCCTTACCCCTCAGGGGTCAGCTTGGTCTAGCACCCAAGAGAGCTTGCTCTAAAATCAAATGCACTTAATAAAAGAAGGTAACGTAAACAATCACTGGATTATTGTAATGTGAAACGACAGCATTCCATTATGGACCTCTCCATCATTTCAACAGAGATAGTTATGTGGCATACTTTATTTGTTCTAGTTATTTAGTCAGTATAGCATTTCTATACTGACCATTATTGTACTCTCAGGGTGGTGTACAAAATGGAACCATAAAAGAACAACAATAACAATAAAGTAAAGAATGGATGTTTAAGAATGTATGTTTCTCATAAAGGGGTGTCACTAATGTTTTTTTGGTGTTTGATTCATATGGAATTGAATACATCTAGGGGTGTACACAAATGCAACTTTCAGCATTCGATTAGATTTGGATCAAATATCCGAAGATTCAAAGCGATTAGAATGTTTAAAATTCAAGTGTACTGACATTTGATTAGAATTGAACACATTCAAATCTATTCGTATGAATGTTCCATTCATATTTGAAGATACAAATATTGGCAATATTCATACATGTCCGTACGCATCCGTACACATTCATATGTATCTGGTTTTTATCCCATATGTACCCCATTTTCTTCCCGTATGTATCCATAAAAATGCATACAGATATAAATAAGATGTGTATGTATACTTGAATTAAACCAGGTTTGGGGGGGGGGTTCACACCAGCCTTGATCTCTGATTGCCTAAAAGATTGACATCCCTAATTGTGATGTGACCTGTGATGTGTTCTGCTGCAGCAAAGGGAATTTATTTATTTATTTTTAAAAATTTATATCCCACCCTTCACCATATGGTTCCTGGTAGAGATGTGGACAGATATTTGAAAATTCGATTTGAATCTCAAATATTAACATTCGAATTTGAACAAGATTTTTGAAAATCCGAATTAATGAACTTAATCAAATATCCAGAAATCTGATATGGATTTTTGAATAATTCACCTAAATAGATCCATATATATCGCATCTGAATATCGTGTTTATTTTCATTTATAATGCAGGATGAAAACGAGTCACATACGGGATGCAAACAGGATGCACGCAAATTCGAAAATCAGATTCGAATGTTATCATTCATATCTTTGAGTTCAAATTGGATTTTTGAAAATACAGATCCAGATAATCCAGATTTGAATGGGATTTTTGAAAATCTGGATTTTTAAATTCGAATCAAATTGAACATTCAAATCGGGTCGAATTCTAATGCAAAAAATGCATTCATGCACACCCCTAGTTCCTGTATGGATAACAAAAATAAAACATGTAGAATATTAAAACATAATTAAAATTATTACAATTTTTAAGCATGTTTGGAGACACCCATAATCATTGAGATAGTTTGAAGACCTACAGCACCTCCTAGAACTAACATGCCCCAAAAAGAAGAATGCTAAAGAAGAGAATCAGAAGATAACTGGAATAACAGACAAGTTTGGCTTTGAAATGAACTATGAAAAAGGTCAAAGACTATTAGAGATTTTGTCAAGATAACCCACTGGGTCATAACAAACAATCTTTTCCAACAGCCCTAAAGGTAACTCTACACCTGGACATCTCTAGATGATCAATACAGAAATCAGATCAGTTATATACTTTACTGCCAAAGATGGAGAAGACTCTATATACCCAATGAAAAGAAGCCCTGGAGCACACTTTCATGTGCTGGAGCTGACTGTGGCTCAGATCATGAGCTTCTTATTGCAAAATTCAGACTTAAATTGAAGAAAGTAGGGGAAATCACTAGACCACATAGCTGTAGCCTAAATAGTATCCCTTATGAATATGCAGTGAAGTTGAAAAATACAATTAAGGGATTAGATCTGGTAGACATAGTACCTAAAGAACTATGGGAAGTGGTTTGTGACACTACATAGGAGGCAGCAATGAAAACCATCTCACCAAAAAAAAAAGCAAGAAGGCAAAATGATGAGATTTTATAAATAGCTGAGGAAAAGAAATGGAAAGAAGGGAAAGAAATACCCCACAATGTAGATTTTCAGACTATCAAGCAGAGATAAGAAGGCCTTCTTAGATAAGCAATGGAATGAAACTGAAGAAAACAAAAGAATGGGGAAGACGAGGTCTCTTCAAAAAAATTGGACTTATCAAAGGAATGCTTCATGCAAAAATGGTTATGATATAAAAGCCAAAAATTTAGGGACCTAATAGAAGCAGAAAGATAAAGACAAAGAGACAAGATTACAAATACTATCCATGAAAGTTCTTAGCATCACTGATAATCACAATGGTGTGGTCACTGATCTAGAGCCAGCCATCTTGGAGAGTGAACTTGGAAACCACTGCCAGCTGAGCAATTAACAATCCTGAAATCCTAAGCTGTTAAAAGTGCTACTCCCAGACTACTTCATGCAAAAAGCTGGGTTAGATGAATCAAAAGTTGGAACTGAGATTGCCAAGAGAAAGATCAATAATCTCAGATACACAAGTGATGCCACTTGATGGCAGAAGGTGGAGAAGAATTAGTGCTGAGGTTGAAAAAGAGATCGGCAAAGTTGGCTTGAAGCTCAACATTTAAAAATTAAGGTCATGGCTTTAAGTCCCATCACTTTTTGGCAAACAGAGGAGGAAGTAAATGAAAGCAAAGGCAGATTTGAGACCTCCCAGACCACAAGAGTGTGCAGATGGCACACTTTCATATGCTGGAATACAAAGGGGGAGCCTTTGGGGGGATGAGCCAAGAAGTGGTGCTGGAAGTGACACAATGCTGAAGATGGCCTCCTGGAAGCCATGAAGGACATCAATGAAATCCCTGTCTTTTGAAGTCTCTGATGCTGACTCCAAGGGCTGGCCCAGTCTTCAAAGTTGGCTGCCGTGTCTGACCCAGCACAGGCTGCCTGGCATGCAGATGACCCTTAGCCCACACTAGAGCTAGTCTGACCCAGTGTGGTCTATGATACCTAGCCTGGGCTACTGGGTTGAGGGGAAACCCACACCATACAAAAGAGGCCTTAGACTGTTCCTTAAGTCTGTCAGCTTCTATATTGTTGCCTGATCCTCCATCCAGGACTGTCTGCATTAAGGATATGCACTAATGTTTTTTTTTTTAAGGTTCAATTAATATTGAATCAAATGCAAGAAAATTTGTATTCCCGTTCAAATGTGTTAGGATTTGAATTCAATACGAGTGTCCAATACTAATTCAATTTGAATCCCTGCTATGAATCCCATACAAATCCCACGTAAATCCCCTATGTATCTGATATGCATCCCCTATATATCCATTCTGAATGCATCAAATTTGCCCTCAATCCAGTCTGAATTCACTCTGGGTCCATTGCAGATGTGATTGGAGCAGCCATTTCCCCACCTCCCCAGGTTCACAAATGGTTTAACAAAGCTTCATGCGAATGTTCCGAAGCATTTGATTCGAATTCAAATGTTCAAATTTGGACAAATTCATATGAATTTTGAATATTATGAATATCCATGGACATCCCTAGTCAGCATATGTCGAACCCTCTTCTCCCAAATTTGCTGCCTAGCTCCTGTCCGCTTCCCCCTTGGGATTACTTCCAGTGCTGATCTGGAGCCTTTATAATGTTAGGTGCCAGCAGTCTGGTTCCAACTCCTTTCCACAAGGTTGGCTTATTCAAGAATGTTTCCAAGTGTCTAGTAAATCTAAACCCTTCCTTTCCCATCACTGGATTATGCAGAACATGTTATATAAAGATGTTATGCAGTGCTATAGACTCAAATAACAACAAAATTCTTACCATTAGAATAGTGCCTTAATAACTGCTAGGGGTACATTCCCAGAAAAGTATATAAATTTCATGTACATGAATATGAAATCACTGTGCCTGTGGAAGAATGTGGGGGCCTTTTTGCACTTGGTGATGCAGTTTGCGTGCAGTACACTCACAGGCAGAGCATTTGCACTTGAAGGGACTGTTTCTAGCTCAGAAATGCTGCCTCCCATGCTGGAGCATACTGCATGCAAACTCCGTGTGGAGCATGATTTCATACTCCACACGTTGGCTTACCTTGACCAGAGATGGGCTTTCCTGTCTCTGGTAAAGCCCATCCACACCTCTGTGGTGCTACGTGGGCCATCTGAGGTGCTGGGAAAGCATGCTGGCACCTCAGATGACCCTAAACACAAGTGTCTGTGTGTGGTGCATCACTGTTGCCCCAGCGACGGTGCATGTACAGTAATGCCAGCCTTCGAGACTAAGACATTGGTGCCCGGACATGTGTTCATGCCACAGGTAAGTCTGTGGATGTGTGTGGGGAGGGATGGTGTGTGTTAGCATCCATGCATACAAATACTAGTACATACCAGGGGACAGGAAGTGTGAACTTCCCCTGGGTTAGGGGAGGTTGCATCTGAAATATCCATAAGAGAAAAAATTTGGGGCGGGGGATGTGCAGTTTGCTTGTAATGTCTCCAAGGCCAAAGGAGGCAATGCCAAATAGATGGAAGTGATTTCCTTGGGTCACAGTAGTGGCGGTATCAGAATTCACAACTGACCAAAGGTCAGCAGTGCCACAACTCAGAACTGCAAAAAATGCCAGAACTCTGAACTAAGGATGTGTATGAATATTCGCAACATTTGTCATTCATATGAATTTGTCCGAATTCAGACATTTGTACATGAATCGAATGTTACGACATTTGTACATTAACATTCGTATGAATACAAATGTTTCAGACATTTGTACAAATGTTTTGGATATTCATACAAATAGTCCAGACATTCATTAAACTGGAGAGGTGGGAGAGCAGCTGCACCACACATCTGCAACAGATCCAAATTGCATTCAACATGGATTGAGAGTGGATTAAGAGTGGATTCAGGTTGGATTTGATGGATTTCAGAGCATGGATTTGTTATAGGATACATATCTAATACGTATTTGTTAATATGGGATACATATTGGATATTCGTAAAAATTTGTATCTAATACATTTGTATCTAATATTTATTTATTTATTTACATTTACATTCATATGCCGCCCCATACCCGAGGGTCTCTGGGTGGCTCACAACATTTAAAATCAGACATATAAAAATTATATCAGCCCTAAAAACAAAAACAAGTTTAAAAATGCAGCTTTAGAAAAATACAAAAATAGTTAAAAACAGCAGTGATTTTCAATGGGAGAAGTATGGGGAACATCTAACCAAAGGCCTGCGTAAAGAAGAACGTTTTAACCGCCTTCCTAAATAGGAACAAAGAAGGGGCCTGACGCACCCCGAGGGGGAGACCATTCCATAGCCTGGGGGCCACTACTGAGAAGGCCCTCTCCCGGGTGCCCACCCGCCTAGCTACTGAAGGGGGAGGGATCACCAGAAGGGCCTCCCCTCCAGATCTTAAAACACGGGCAGGTCGATATGGGAGAATTTTTCACAAATCGAATATCAAAAAACCATTCGTGCACATCCTTACTCCAAAGTGATCAAAATGAGCAGCTTTAATCCCCAGTTGCTTGAAAAACTGTAAGAAAGCGATGGTTGGTGGTGCTATGGGGGTTGCAGATAACCAGGATGCTAAGCAATTGTACAGCCACAAATACACAAAACTTGCTGCTTTATAATCATGAATAATGAGTCATGACTACTACTGTACTTGTTTGACAGAACTGAGTAATGCAGACAGGTGCAGGCTGAATAGCACAAAAACACAAAGAAGCAATGTCATATTTTGCTGACAGCAAAATTCAGTTTGCTGAGGAGCTCAACTTTGTTCTTTCAGACAAACAAAATTCCTAATCCACATGTCTAAGATTGTATTGGAGTGTAAATCAGTTGAGGTTGCTGTAAGCATTGGGAATGAGGTGTGATAGAAGCTTTGGCTGTGTGTCCACAGTGGGGTCTTGGAGTGACCCAGGGCATCAGCTAGACCACTCTGTCTGGGTGTTGGAGTGGTCTAGTGAATGTAAGAACATAAGAGGATCCGTGTTGGGTCAGGCCACAGCCCATACAGTCCAGCATCCTGCCTCACACAGTGGCCCAGCAATTGCCCATGGGCATCTCAAGCAGATGACAAAGGCAAACGCTTCACCTGCTCTCAACTTCCTGCAAACGGCCCTTATGGAGGCAGTACCTAGGCCACCATTCTAGGAACCATAGGTATCCCTTTTCTCCTTGAATTTATCTAATCTTTTCTTAAAGCTATTCAGGCTGGTTGCTGTTGCCACCTCTTCTGGTAGTAAATTCCACAGAAGTGAAAAAATACTTCCCCTTGCCAGACCTAACTCTTCCGCCCATCAGCTTCAAAGACTGAGAGGTCACACCCCTCCTAGAATCTTCTGTCTGAGCAGGATGGAGCTTTGGACTAAGCTGCAAGACATAAATGTGCCCATCACCCACTCTACCCATGCACTGCTTACCAGCATTCCACACAGTGTTCTAGCAGGTATATGGTACCAGTGCTCTGGTGCCATTTTTCTGGGGACATGGAAGGCATGCTGAAAGTGTTCTTCTTCTAGAAAGCTACCTAAAAAAAATCGCACTGGCATCTTCAGGGGTGAGAAGAAAAGCTGGCTTCTGTCATCTGCAAAGTGGAGGTCTCATGGACCCAGTAGCTCAGATCACTATTTATTTATTTATTTATTTATTTATTTATTTATTTATTTATTTATTTATTTATTTATTTATTTATTTATTTTATTTGTATTTCTATCCCGCCCTATACCCGAAGGTCTCAGGGCGGGTTACAATATTATATTAATCTTAGACAGGTCCCTGCCCTCAGGCTTACAAAGAGACAAGAAACAAAAGGAAAATGGTGTGGGAGGGAACAGGGAACAGCAAAAAGCAAGCACTTCAGGTCTTCAGATCCAATTCTTCAGTTCATTTCATATTGCTGGAATTTTCTTATTCTCTTTGAATTTTCTCTTCATTGATGACAAACTGGATGATGGTAGAGATGGTCAGCTGGCATCTACTCAGCCCCTCCTTGCTCAGTCTCAGGACCAGATGTTTTCTCAACTGGTGGATTGGATGCCATAGTCTCTTTGCCATCTTGTGATGGGAGCAGTTGGAGAAGGGGGGGCACTGCTGGGAGAAAGATGGCAGAGCCCAGCCTGCTGTCTCTTCTCCACTCCTCTCAGGCAAGATGGTTCCCAGGCTGCCTAGTGCATGCTAGTGTGGCAATGGTCCTTTGACTTGATCTGTCCACTTATGTTTTGTCCACTGTCCTCTGAAAGACCCTTACCCTTTTGACTTTATGGCTGATTCCATGGAGGATCATATCATGTGGCAGTGCATGTTGAATGCTGGCACTGCACTCTGGTACAAGCTGTGCCTCCTGGGAAAATGCTGACCACACAGGCCTTTCAGTGGTCCAGAGGGGCCACTTCAGTGGTCTCTCGTGATTTCCTAGACATGGCCCACTTCGCCTGGCATTAGGCAGGTCAGCTGGGGCAGCTAGAGTAGTCTACACAGGCTTCCAAAGTGGCCTCCATCTGTGCTGTTTCTGATTGCACCACTGAATTTCCCTTGGCCTGCAACTTATGGAGGAGGAGAACATTCATTCCCCTGCTCTGAACATAGGATAGGGCAGGACTGCTGTCTTGGAGATGACTGTTGTTGTGCTCTATGCTTCCTCATCCTGTTGCTGACACAATCACAGGTGTGAGGAGTGAGCTTTGCCTCATGCGCCAAGATGCATAAGAACATAAGAGAAGCCTTGCTGGATCAGGCCACAGCCCATCTAGTTCAGCATACTGTCACACACAGTGGCCCACCAAATGCTCATGGGCATCTCAAGCAGGGACAAGGACAAACCTCCTGCTCTCGAGTCCCAGCAGATGCCCTTAGAAGCACCCTAGTTCCTCCCCCCCCCTCAGCCTGAAGGATGCAAGAAAAATGAAAAAAGCACATATACAATGGGAGGAATTCGGCTGAGCAGCAGCACATGTGAAAAAGACTTGGGTGTCCTGGTAGATCATCAACTGAACATGAGTCAACAGTGCGAGGCAGCTGCAAAAAAGGCAAACGCAATCCTGGGGTGTATTAGGAGAAGCATAGAGTCAATATCATGTGAAGTTATTATCCCCCTCTACTCTACCTTGGTCAGACCTCATCTGGAGTACTGTGTCCAGTTCTGGTCACCCCAGTTTAAAAGAGACACTGACAAGCTGGAGCAGGTTCAAAGGAGAGCTACCAAGATGGTGAACGGTCTGCAAACCATGTCCTATGAGGAACGGCTTAAGGAACTAGGAATGTTTAGTCTATCAAAAAGAAGACTGAGAGGAGACATGATAGCTGTCTACAAATACCTCAAGGGTTGTCACAGGGCAGAGGGATCAGCCCTGTTCTCACTCTCTCAAGGAAGGACTAGAAACAATGGGGTGAAACTGCAGGGGAAAAGATTTAGTTTAGATGTTAGGAAAAAAATTCTAACAGTAAGAGTGATCAACCAGTGGAACAGGCTGCCATGGGAGGTGGTTGGTTCCCCTTCGATGGAGGTCTTCAAGCAGAGACTGGACAGCCATCTGTCTGAGATGGTTTAGGAGATCCTGCCTTGAGCAGGGGGTTGGACTCGATGACCCAGGAGGTCCCCTCCAACTCTACCATTCTATGATTCTATGATTCTATGCACCTAGGCATTCGGGGCACCTAGGCACCTAGGATGCACATTGTAGAAATTGCCCAGAACCTCAAACTGAGGGCCTCCATGTTTTGATATGGCAATGCTTTCTGAAGCAGGATCTCCTCTCTTTGAGAAGAGAATTTCAGTGCCTATAGATCCACTTGCTCCTTCAAACGCAGAACGGATTACATAGAAATGATTTATGCAAAATGTTTACAGAAAATAGAATTCAACAGAATCCACTGATCTGGATTATGTGAAGGCCCACTTTTCCAGATTACTTGGAAGCATGGCCATATGAGCACTGTCTACACTTATGGTGCTGACTTGGCCCATGCCTTCCTGTGGCTCCAAAGCTCTTGTGAACTTTGTGGTGACCCTCCCACACCTCTGAAAGCTAGGAGCAACAGAGCCTTGGGGGGAGGCATGCTTTCCAGCAGCACTCTGTGGTCCACTGCTGAAAAGCACCCCCTAGTAGCACCAGGTCATGAAAACATGCCTTTTGCACACTCCTGTGACCCAAACCAAGACCTTTGGTCCATTTGTAGACTTGATTAAATGGGTCTACAACAGATTTGGATTAAGTGCCTCTTTAATCTGAAGCTGGCTCCATCCATTACAGACAGAGCTAGATTGGTAGGGCAGGACCTCCTTGATCCACATTAACATGTGGATCAGGAGGCCTGTGATCCAGATCAAGAGACTCCTTAATCTGGATTATCAGTGAGTTCAGAAAGGGCCCAAGAGGTTTTAGTGCAGGCGTCACACGGCTTGCAGGTTGTACGGGCTGAGACTCTTATGAAAAACTGCAGATGAGGGCAGACAGATTGAACTGATCTCAGCAGTGTTGCTCACCTTGTCGACAGCCTAGCAAACATATGACAAAACAGAAGTTGGTACATTGGATAAAGGAGGAGGAGGACTTGTATGGTATCTTACGTCTACCCCAAGGCTTTTCAGCAAAGCAAAACCATATGAGTCCTTCTGGGGCGTCTGCGAGAAGACATAAACTTTGAGCTAGGCTGATTAAGTGTGATAAAATGATGACACAGTACAGAGAACTGTACAAAGCCGATTGCTCAGAAGTTTCAGACGTCTGATCCCTTACACAGATCTTCAGCGTTGCTACATCTGTTCTTCGTTAATGTCGGCAACTCCCTCTCCATTTCAGTTCAATGGGAAACTCCTCCTCTGACACAGTTCCTGCAATACATAGACTCAAACCTGTGTCAGAAGGTGGTTTGGGGCCTTAGGTTAAGAAAAAAAAAGCCATATATGGCATGGATAGGGCAGAAGCTCTTAAAATTACCCATGATGCACGGCAAAAATACATTATGAAGTTTTGCAGTATATTGGTTGCATTGTCTCATTGCTTAGGATGAAATAATATATCATGATTTGATCGATAAAATGGCATTTTCAGTTGTACTGTTCACAAAAACTGTTGTTGGGTCCCACTGAAGTTCTGACCAACTCCTGAGGCATTTTCGCACTACACCCATTCCATTTGGAACGGGTGTAGGACGGGAAGCCTAAGACACTTCAGGATGCTTTGACCATTCATACATAGGAGCGCAGGAACACGTGTAAACGCGTTCTGGCGCACCTGTGTGTGAATGCTCAAAGCATTCTGAAGTGCCTTAGCCGGCAAACACCGGCAAGGGGCGGGGAGACGGCTGCCGAGGCTCCCGCAGCCGGCAAGGCAGGCAATCAGCTGATTGTCAGCCAGCGCTGGCGGGGGAGGCGAGCCCGCGGCTGTCAGGGAGAAAGAAACATGAGCGAATGCTTCTCTCCCCGAATGGCTGCGGGCGCTTCGTCTGCGTGGGAACGGATGTAGAGCACTTTAAAGTGCTCTACATCTCGAACGCGCGCAAGACAGCTCCGGACGCGTCGGAGCACAAGCCCCGCTGCGGCAATGCGTATGCCACGTTCGAGGCTGTCTTGCACGCGTTTGAAAACCCCGTGTGTAAAAACGCCTCTGGTTGACTGCATGAACAGCTCTAGGGGCACCTCTGTGTATGAATGGGGATTTCCCCCCATTCAATTCATATTTGAATGTTATGGATATTCATACACATCCCGAATTAACAATCTATTTGATGGTGAAGGTCAAGTATAGGTGTGATCCATGAAGTAGGAACCATCAGGGTGGTGAAGGAGGGATAAGATACCAGCTGGACCCCTGAAATTGGTCTCTCTGGATCTTATTTTGATCTCTCCAAAGTGCTGTGGATTGAAATGATCAAAGCCAAGTTTCCAAAATAAGACTTATGCTTTTCTTGTCATTCTACCAGCTGTGTATTGTGGTTTGCCACCAGGCAGATAAATTCCAGCAGCTCCCTTTAGCGTGCAAGGAATAACATCTAAAATATCCAAAGCATGAGCATTTCTCTTCCCAAACTTCAAGGTGCCTGGAGTATTTTCTTACAATTTATTGCAGCACAGGATACAGATTGTCACCTGTAAGATGTAGCACAGGGCAGGCTGAGGTTTTTATTCTCTTTTTCTACTAGTTCTAGACAAAAAGCACACTGTGCACTCAGATGGCTTCTTCTTGATTTCTGTGCAGAGATTCTTCCTTCTCAAGGGAGCAGCTTTGTTTTTTTTTCTTATCCATTTGACAGTTTTGCTTCTCTCATCTGCTGCTGCCTCTGACTTGCCACAGGTCCCTAACCTGAAATACAGGGAAGGACAGAAGAATTAACCCTTGAATATCTGCAGAAGAGCTGGCCTCCTCTAGCCTCTCCTGAGATTCCTCTTCTGCTGCTTGAATAAAGAGATAGCTGGGGTTGCAGCACCATGCTTTCTCACTGGGGATGTGTACAAATGTGTGTGTGTTTGTATTTGGTTGATACTGAATCAAATGCAAAAAATTTCATGTTTGTTCGAATAGATTCCCTTGAATGTGGTAGGATTTGTATTCGATACGAATGTTCAATCCCATATGAATCCCATACAAATGCATACACATAGCATACAAATCCCATATGAATGCATACACATAGAATACGGATCCCGTATGAAGCTTCATATGAATGTGTCAAAACATTAAATTCAAATTTGAATGTCTTCCGATATGCCAACATTCAGTTCGAATTTGAATTTCTGCATTTGGCCAAATTCATACAAATTTTGAATGTTACAAATATTCGTGTGCATCCCTCTTTCGCACTGTCAAGATCCTTTCTCAGCTTTTTCTTCACAATATGTTTATGGGGAAAGAAAAAAAAAGATAGAATATGTTCCAGCTTGATCTCCTTCCTAGCCCAGATCACAATTGTTCTCTGCTAAGAAAGGATCTCAAGGCTTCCCGTCCATATGCTGGTGAGGGATAAGGGAGGCACTGCTTCAGGCCGCCGTGTTCCATCTTCACAGGGTGGAGCATAAACTGGTCTGGTCAGGTTTGCCAGTAGACCTTGGGAGATTTCACACTTCCCTTCCCATTTGCTGGATGGAAAAGGAGCATGACGAACTAACATTGACTAGTGCTTGCACTTGGAGCACTAGTAAATGTAGCCTTCCCCCCATGTGTTAAAATATTTACCTTGATTCAATCGGGATGCTGGTCTTCCTCAGGGTGCCACCATTTTGGCTCATGTGCATCAGCATTGCCGCTATGATGATGCTGATGCTCTGGGCACAGCCAGTCACGTCTATGGTTATCCGAGGTGCCAGCGTGCTTGTGTGGCACCTCAGATGACCCTGGAACATGGGAATAGATGCAGATGCTCACTGCTGGACACTTTCTGGAACGAACAGGACTAAAACATGTGACTTAAACAGGACTTAAAGGTGTGGAGCACGATTTCATGCTCCACAGCTAGTGAATAATAAGGGAACTTCTGGGCAGGCAGGGGGCACTTGGAGGCTGTAGCATCCTCCTCCAAGAGCAGATGCCCTTCCCCAGAAATGCCCTAACTATTCAATACCAGCCTAAGTGCGAAAAGGCCTCTTGACACTGGGCCACTTCACACTTAACTTAGTGGGGTGGTATAGCAAATAGTTATCTATATATGACTGAGAACAGACCTTATTTTGCCACACCTACAGTAACAATGAGTGTTTGCCACTGATTGGCCACTTGGCAGGGAACCCCTGCCTCTTTGCTTATGACATTTCACAGCTCTCTTCTGTGCTCTCACAGCCCCACCTACTTCGCAGAGTGCCTGTTGTGGAGAAGACAGAAGGTTTGACACCTGCTTTGGGTCCCCTTAAATGGGTGAGAAAAGTGGGGTAGAAAAGCCAACTCTTCTTCTTCTTCTCTTCTGATGAGTGTGAGATACCTTTTTGTTCGATGTATGTCAGCCATAAGATGGATGGGAAAAGGTCTTGTGCATGCTGGGCACCTGTAAGCTATGACATGCTCCTTTGACTCAAATGTGTCTGCTTCCCATGACCTCCTCTATGGTCTAATTAAATTTAAAAATCAAATGATGTAAGCTCTTCAGAGTAGATCTGGTGAGAAAGCTAATTGGGAAGCAAATATATTAGTACAGCTGTGGAACAAATGGATGAGAAGCTTCCTACTAGCTAACTGATGAAACATAAAGTTTCATGGTAACTAATGGTATGAGACAGGAAGAAAAGAATATAGGCAGCATCAGTCACAAAAGGCACAGCCCTCTCATTAGGATCATGTAACTTGCAGAAGAAAAGATGCAGAAATTATAAAAAGCAGGTTTTCAAAATGCCAACTTGTAATGTGTTCTTGGTCAGTTTTTCAGCCATCAGCCAGGAGAAGTGGGAACAGCAACCAGCCTAGATGGGCTCTAAGGGAGGGTTAGACAAATTTATGAACAACAGATGTATCAGTGGTGTGATGTTCACACCGAGGCTAGGCAGCAGAGCAGTGGCTTGGCGGGTTTTTGGAGCCCTGTAATTGACAGGAGGGGTGGAGCACCAGCCGCAGAAGAAGGAGAAGAGTTGGTTTTTCTACCCCACTTTTCTCACCCACTTAAGAGGACTCAAAGCGGCTGACAAAGCTTTTCTGTTCTTCTCCCCACAACAGACACCTTGTGAGAGCTCAGAGGAGGTCTGTGACTAGCCCAAGGTCATCCAGCTGGGGGAGGGCGGAATCAAACCCGGTATTCCCAAATAAGAGTCCGGTTCCTTAACCACTAGACCAAACTGGCTCACCAGAAGCCATGCCAGCCTGCCCAAAATGGACCAATCACAGCTGCTGACACATGGACTATTTAAGCAGGCAGACGATGCAGCTCATAGTCTCTCTCTCTCTCTCTCATTTTTCATTGGGGTTAGAGGGGGATCAGGGAGCACTGCTCCAAGGCACTGTGTGGGCCTCTTTGCTTGGTGCCAGAGGGAAGAAGAGCCCATGCAGGAGGGAAGGAACTGCTACAGACTCTGAGTGCATTTAAGTGGAACTCTTCCCTCGGATCTGAGAGAGAAGGGCCCAAGAAAAGGGGCTGTGGACTATTTGGGTTTTATACAGAGCCTTTAAGGGACTGTTTTTTTTACAGTAGAGCATTTTTAGAAAAGGGGGGAAGTTGATCAAAGCAATGTTTTTCTTTTCAAGCTAAACTTCAAGATTGCTTCTTTACTTATTTTTCTGTAACAATAAACTTTAAGTGTTTTGCTTTACACAAGGGTCAGTCTGCTGCTTTAAGGGAGCCTTTATGTTAGGCATATAAAGCAGGATGCCAGTGTGGGTATTTTAGGGTAAAGCCCTAAGGGAACTGGCAGTCGACTGGGTCACTTCGCAGCTCACTTCCAACTCGTGTTATTCTGTGGAGGACAGGGAAGGGAGGGATAGGCTGGGTCGCCACAAGTAACTACTAGAATGGATGCCTAAGTACATTTTTCAGACTAGGGGGACAAGCAGGATTCCTCTAAGGCCATTTGCTGAGATTCGAGAGCAGGAGAGATTGAGATGCCCATGGACAATTGATGGGCCACTGTGTGCGACAGGATTCTGGACAAGATGAGCTGTGGCCTAATCCAGCAGGGCTCTTCTTAGGTTCTTATGCTCTAGTGCTCAGACAAATTGCTCTAATATACTGTACATGAGTCTAGGGATGGGTGAGAAATGTTTATCAGCTTCAATTTCACATTCAAATTCACAAATTCAATGCTCCATGCGCAATTTGAAAGGGGCCACACATGAAACAAATGCATCTGCCTTTGTCAAAGCTTAATAAAAGCTTTGGTGCTGCCAGATCTGCCCACCCTGCACCTTTTGTCCTCCATGGCTGTGTCCTCTTACCTTTAAATCTGGTGGTGGCAGTGGTGGGCCACCTCCATTGCACCTTCCTCAGAGGCTCAACTAGGTGTGTGCACAGCTGGAGTAGCTGTCCCCATTTGGAATCTACAACTATACTAGCCACCGGGCTAGCACAGCCCAGCATGCTCCATTTGCACCTCTTCTGGGCTGCTAGTGCTGGGTAAGTTTAGAATGGATCTGGTGTCCCAGAGCGTGGGCACCAGATCCATACCCCTCTTTACTTCCCTGGGATACTTTCCCAGGAATGTGGAGGTGTGAAAACGCCCACATACTGTGTCTCTTTTTTTCTTCTTCAAATGTATTTTAATAAGTCTATATACAATTAAAGAGCTTGTACATTTACACTATTCAACTCACCCTCCCCTTCTCCCCTCCCCCTTCCTCCCTGGAAATGGATGTGTTTGTGAAAGTACAATTTTAGTTTACGATTCTCAAGAAATGAGCTTCATAAGGTATATAGACGTTATTGTTTTCTGCAGCCCTGATAAAAGGAATCCAGACGTTCTGCCACACCTCTTATCATTCTTCTCCCGACATCTTATTTTTAAGATAGTCACAAATTCATTCACTGCAATGTCCCAAAGTTGTGCAAACCATTCTCTTATATTCAGTGCTTGTGCTTGCTTCCATTGTTTAGCTATCATTATGTTTGTTGCGTGAATCATAAAATGCAAGAGTGTTTTATGGTCAGATGAAGTTTGAATTGTATTAAGGTTTTGCAAAAGATAGATCTGTGTCTGTTCATGGGCACTTGAGGTAGAGATCATGGGCTTTGTGTTCATATTTGATGACATGCCTGCCAAGTATCAATGTATACATATGTATCAATGGCTACTAGAATGAATGCCTAGGTACATCTTTTTTTGGGGGGGGGAAGCAGGATGCTTCTAAGGCCATTTAATGGGATTTGAGAGCAGGAAAAGGTTAGTCCTTGTCTCTGCCCATGAGCGTTTGGTGGGTCACCACATGCAATGGGACGCTGGACTAGATGGGCTGTGGCCTGATCCAGCAGGGCTTCTCTTGTGTTCTTATGTTCTAAGTAATATGACACCCACCAAAAGTACTCGGGGCAGAGATCCAAAATCATGATCTCCACTGGAGTGCCGGTTTCACTGGATGTGAATGCTGTGAAATCTCAGACTCACAGGGAGGAGGGTCCTTCCATAGAGGTTCCTACCCACCTGCAGGTACTTCCCCCTGCATTCATGGAGTCACAACCATTGTGTGCTTTGATTCTGTATAGAGACTGCTCCAAAGCAAGACTCCTTTGCAGACATTCCAGAATGTTTAGCTTGTAGTCACAGAAGTTTGGAGAGTGGTTCATAGCATGCTTGTTTTGGGAGATTTTTGGAAACTTCGGGGAACATTTGGAAATCTAGAGCACAATGACAGCCAAATGCAAAATAATATGTGTTGAAAGTTGGGTGCTATAATCCATCTGGCAGGCAGGTTTTGCGCCTGAAGGATCCACAGTAGATATATATTAATCTCAGACATTATTTGAAATTCTTAACCAAAGTTAAATGTCACCAAGGGCGAGTTAGACCTCTGGAAACTGAAAGCAAATAAAGATGATCTAAACTGAATGAGTAAAGCTCCCCTCCCACAGAAAGATGGTCGTATTTTCCAATTTTAAAAAATGCTGAAAAAAGATCTTTCCCTCTTGTATACATGGGAAACTGGCCATTCTAAGGGGAAGTTTGCTCTTCCTGTCCCATCCAGGGTATGGGAATGGTGTACTATAGAAATGCTAGTATACACACACACCCCACACATGCACACACCACCACCCATCCATGGCCACTTACCTGTTGCACATGTGTGATCTGTGTGCACCATCTTGGTTCATGATGCTGGTGTCACAATGTGTGCCAGCTGGTCACATGATGGACCAGCATGCTTGCATGGTGCATCCTGTGCCCCTCCATGCATTATGAAGGTGCAGATGGGGATGCCACTGGATGAAATAAGTGCACATGTGGTGCATGAAATCATGTTCCACATGTAGTTTGTGTGCAGCATGCTCTTGGGTGGAAGGAGCTGTTTCTGAGTTTGAAATGGTCCCTTGACGTGCAGATGCTCCATTTGGTATGGGTCAAAGCGAAGAAAGGCCCCTGCTTGCATACCATAATATAGACACGTTCATACCTTTCTGTACATGGAAATGCTTTTCGCACTGGAAAATACTTGAAATGGTGATAAATAGGAGGAGCATTGAAAATCGGCTGTAGGTCATGACAGGATGCATGTTGACATTGATTGTGAAAGACTTTTAAGATCAGGCATAGGGAAATGTAGAAAGTTCTTTGCCAATATTGAAAGCTTGCTGCAAATAACTGCTGAAAGTTTTGGAGCTCTGAATTTTAGATTGTGAGTTTATTACAGGGTTGGGAATCTTTGCAGCGTTAAAGCAATATCTCTTCATGTGTAATATTATTTCTAAACCCATATGCTAATGTTGGGTGTAGCAAGAGTCAGAACAGCTGCAAAACAACGATTGTAGCACTTAGCTGTGTATATACAAACCAGAAAAAAATCAATTTAAGGCCCATAACTTTCATGACATTTAACCAAAGCAGGAAGCAACAATCACAATCCTCAATGGGAACTTACTTTAGCTGGGCTTCAAACCATATTTACATAAATACAACACACATCCAAGCTACAAAAAAGTTGTGCTATAATCTAAGGATATAATCGACCCAGAAACAGTGCCCGTTCATACTCAACTGCCTAGAAAGAGTATTCCAGAGCAGTTAAGTACAGGGCCAGTGACCAGTGTCCACACTACAAGCACCAGTGCGGTCCCAGACTCTCCCACTTACCATAGCAACATCTGTGGGAATTTCCACTGCATGCCTGGCTGTTGCCATGGTGATGTGGTGTGCATTATCATAGCAACCGTTGTCCCACCACACTGGAAGATAATGGTGGCAGCTCCTAATGGAGCTATGGAACAGTAGAAAGTGCTCCACAGGTTCAGAAGATCAGGCACTTTGGGTCTCTCACAGATATTCTGAGATGGTGGCATCACAGTGTGCAAGCAGAACAACCTGGAGTGTCCCAGACGATGTTGCAGAGGTAAGTGCAAATAGGTCCATATTCATTTCCAGAGGGTTTAAAGCAGGAGCAGACCATAGTGAAAGGGTGGCATCTGGACATAACCTTCATAGGAAACTCTAAAGGACTGAAGATGGGCACAGGGTTCACAGCTAAGCCCCCGGTCTAACTTTTCCTGGCTTTAGTTTGTATCTTAAGAGAGTTCATTCAACTGATTTTAAAAAATGCACAAGGGTTGAATTGTAGGACTCTGCACTTCGTCCAATGACCTTCAAAGTACACTTTTGGTTGAATTTCTTTTTAACCACAACTCTAGGAGGAAAAATGGGGCAGAAAATGAAATCAATAAAATATAATCAAATGTCTTCTCAGCAAGTGCCCTGCTATAGATAAAAAGCATTTATTTCATTATCAAGTCACTTGAGTGTGCTAATTGAAAGTCTCTCTTGAACATGAAAGCAAAATTGCCCAGGTAATCAGCGTTAGGCATGCATGAACTCCCTGAAGAAATCTGCCTGGTTTTACTGAAATTCCTCCAAAAAGGACAGCAGATGTTCTTCCAAATACTGCCCTGTGTCGCATTTGGTGGGTATTTAATGATGTGGGATGTGAAGAATAGAAATGCCTTCCTGGATTGGTCCTGGATTGGGATATGCACAAATGGGATGTGGGGCATTTGATTCATAACTAATCGAATATTAGAAAATGCATACTTGTTTAAATAGATCCCCTTTGAATACGGTAGGATTTTGTTTGATACAAATGTATTTGCATACAGATACTATACAAATGCATACATATCGGATACGTATCCTATACCAATGCATACATACTGAAATGTATCCCCAGTTTAACTAATGTATGAACTATTTCTATGTTGCAGTCTAGCTCTGCAACAGACGCTAGGGCTCTGGGAGGCCAGGAACAGCTGTAGGGATACTGTTCCGTTCTTGGCAACAGCTGATGGACTGTTGTGATATGGGTGCCGAGTGTTACGAAAGATATTATCCAAACTTCTGATTGGCCCAGGATTCGGGGATCAGGCTGTGTGTTTATGGCTAACGCGACAGATAAGAAAAATGGGGCAGGGACAAATGAAGAGGCTGGAGCAAGAGTAAGGTGGAAAAAGAGAGTCAGTTTATTCTTGCATGGTTTTTTACACAGCAGTCCCAAGGCGTGTGGGGGAAATGATATCAAAGCAACATCAGGGGAGGTGATTGGAGGAAAGCTGCTGTCTTCTGGGGCAGAGGTCCTTCTGATGTCACATCCTGTGGTAGGAGGCAGGGAAAATCCTCAAACAGGAAGAGAGGAGTTGTCCTTTAGAAAGATATGCTTGGACTCCATTAATGCCTAAGGGCATCCGCACAGACGTAGGAATATTAATCTACAAATGTAATGTTCGATTCATGTACAAATGTCCAAATTTGTACAAATTCATATGAATAATGAATGTTATGAATATTTGTGCACATTCCTAGTCTTGTGGCCCATCTTGTCCAGCAGCTTGTTCTCACAGTGGCTGACCAGTGGCAAACAAAAGTCCCTGACTGGGACAGGGGACATAACTTGCCTTGCTCACAGTATCTCAGCAGCTGGCCACTAGAGGTATAAGGCCTTTTTTTCACCTTCACTTCTATAGGACGGTGTCCCAGGGAAGTGAAGATGGGGGATAGATCCATCACTTGCATCAAAAGTCACCAGCTCTTCTCTAAGTTTGATGAGCCAGTTTAATCTTGTAGTTAGAGTGGCAGTTTTTTTAATCTGGAAGTCATGGGTTTTGAGTCCGTACTCCCCCATGAAGTCAGCTGGGTGCCCTTGGGCTAGTCACAGCTCACTTTCTGAGTTCTCACAGCCCTGCCTACCTCACAGGGTGTGCGTGGTGGGGAGAAGAAGAACAGAAGGTTTGATAGCCACTTGGAGTCATCTTAAATGGGGGAAAGCAAGATAGAAAGGCCAACTCTCCTCCTCCTTCTTCCAAGTGCTGTCACGATGTGAAATTGCCATGATTGCCTCTATGTTATAGGCAATTGTGTGTCACCATGGAACAGCACAATGAGCCCACACACCACTGTTGCTGCAGTGATGGGTCGACACAGGTTCTGTTCGTCAGAAGAAGTGAAAACAGGGATGCAGTGAGCTGGGACAGCTGAGCAGTCAGGATAGATGTATCACAGTTTTAACTGGATTCCTGGATTCCTCCACCAAGTATGAACAACAGGCTCATACCTACCCCCATCTAAGCTGACCAGGGTTTACGGGAGCTGGAGTCCAATGACACCCTTAGTTTAAACACATAAAATGGGCTGCGTTCACACTTAAGGTTTAATCCAGCTTCAGTCCACTTTCAGAGTGAGAGAATTCATCAGCAAAGGGTCAGGCTTTCTTTCAGTGTTAAATAACTCAGAAAATTCACCTTCAGGAAAGATAATATGGAAAGAAAATTACTGGTCATTTTGCTGATGTGTTCCCTTGCTCTGAAGGTGGACTGAAGCTGGATTAAACCTTAGGTGTGACCACAGTCATAGTCTTCTCAAAGTAGGTGGTGACAGTTACCAGTCTAGATGGCTTTAAGGTAGGGTTAGACAAATTTATGGATGACAGATGTATCAATGGCTACTAGAATGAATGTCTAGGTGCATCTTTCAGGCTGAGGGGGGGAGGAACTGGGGTGCTTCTAAGGCCATCTGCTGGGACTCAGGAACAGGAAAAGGTTTGTCCTTGTCTCTGCTTGAGATGCCCATGAGCATTTGGTGGGCCACTGTGTGCGACAGGATGCTGGACTAGATGGGCTGTGGCCTGATCCAGCAAGGCTTCTCTTATGTTCTTATGTTCTAAGTTGATGAACATGTATTTGCAGCAGCCATTATTGTAAGAGAATCAATTTCCTTTATGAGAAACAGAAATAATTATTTTGAGGTGTCTACTAAAAATAATAATGCGTTAACTCATGAAATGTTTTTTCTTACATGTTCCATATATTTCCAGAATACATAATGGTTTATACCACTACTACATTAGTTTCTTTTTTTAAAAAAAGAACGTTTTCCATTTTGATTTTGCATATTTGTACATACTTTGGCTACAGTACAAGTGATGTCCCTTTACATAATTGATGTTATATTAATTTCACAAACATAAATATTTTAATATAGATTTCCCCTCAAAGTGTAATATTCTGTAAATGGGTTTTTGACCAAAAACTGAGTTTGGAGAAATGATAATTTTCAGTTCTTTTTTTTTTTAGTGCAAGATGTTGTTGGGTAATATCTTGCTATCTCAAACCCCATCTGATTGATTTATAGGAACTTATATTTCTTTTAATAATCTGTTGTGCTAGTAATAATTTGTAACTGTTTGATCTAATCAATTATCATTTAAAGTCTGAAGCAGGTATATTAAGTGATGTGCAAAAAGGAAAAAAACCCTGGAGTTTGGCTCACACAAGTGTTTTGAATAGGCTATGAAAGCCTATTTGACAGACTGTTTAGGCCAGCGCCAATACCAAGCAGTGTAAATAGAACTGAATGAGCCTCAAACTGCCACACTTGCAGGTAGGGGCCATCCATGTACCCATAATGCCTCATGTTCTGGTGCCAGATGTCCTGTCCCAGGTCCTGGCCCACAGTCTCATTTCTCTGTGGCCAGTAAAAGCTGTCGCTCTCACACATCAACCACCTTGTGCCCACTGGTATGGCTTTATAAATGGTCGCCATAGTGGCACAAGGTTGTGCTGGCCATTTTACGGGCCATCCAGAAGACACAAAGTCATATCTCTGCCCTCAGCCTCAAGCTCACATGTTTTCCAACACAGAAAGCCCCAAACCCAGGGCCAATTTACTCTTGGCTCTGTAATGCAAGTGTGATGCGTCCGCATGTGAAGAGACCTTTTCTTTACCAGAAGTAGGGAAGTGCATGAATGTTCAAAACATTCAAAATTTGATCTAATTCAACTGAATGCAGACATTCGAATTTGAATCAAACGTCTCTAAATTTGAATTTAACATTCAAATTAATCTTTGAATCTTTCAAATCATTATACGAATTATTTGGACATTCCTACGTGTACTGATATGTACATATTACATACATATCCATACGCATCTTATTCATATCCGTAAGCATTCACACAGATTTTCTATTTGTATTTGACAATACGAATGTCAACAACACCTACATGTGTCCGTATGCATTTGTACGCATCCCGTTTTTATCCCATATGCATCCTGAAAACGAAAATGGGATGCATATGGGATAAAAACGGGATGCATAAAAATGCATACAGATGGGTACAAATGCATACGGACAAATTTGAATGTTGCCGACATTTGTATCTTCAAATACAAGTGGAAAATTTATATGAATAGATTCCAATGTATTTGATTTGATTTGAATATGAATACGTTTGAATTTTAAGCATTAGAATTGATTCAGATCTTTGGATAATTTATTGAATCCCAAAAATTGCATTCATGTACATCCCTAACCAGAAATGGCTCCTTCCGTGTAGGACTTTACCAATACATGCACTAAGTGTGGTGCAGGATTAAATACACTGAGTATGCACCAAACCTGCACTAGTCCCAGAGCCAATAAGCTCCGGATGCACTATCCACACCTCTCTTTTACACAAACTCTGTGTTTTTCCTTGCAAAACGTCGGTCTTTTTATTTGGCAAAGAAATTCCGAATGTGCATTTTGTCATTTTATATTGATGAATTAAATGTTGGATGCAGTAATAAGAGGAATGCATCTTTTCACCACAGGTAACATCATTGTTTAGAAATTCATCTGTAGAAATGTGAATGCAATGAAGGTTAATTTCATCATGAAATTGCAAGCAATGTTTTTATTGCTTGTTGTCAGCTAATAGTAATTAATAACCAATTAGCAATTAGCTAATCAGAGGGCTGCTAATTTTATCCCTGGCATCTCCTCAGAAGAAGGTAAGGCAAACTAGTTCTGAATTTGCTAATAAAATGTCGTGTGTTCATAAAAGGAGTCAGCGGCTCTTACTGAGTGGTCCTATAATACTGTAACAATCCCCCGTTTCTCTCTATTGGTTTCCTGGGGTAAGGCAGGTGTCTCTGACCCAGGATATGCAACCCATTTCATACTAAGTAACTAAGTAACTAAGTAACTAACTGTTTTTGCAGAATAGGATACAGTGGTACCTCGACATACAAGTGCCCTGACATACAAGTGTTTTGAGATACAAGCCACCGAGCGAGTGATATTTTGCTTTGAGATGAGAGCAAGATTTGAGATTCGAGTATGTAAATACAGTACAATACATAACAAAAACAACTGAGGTGGTGTTTTGGGAGCTGGAATGGATTAATGGGAAAATTGCTTTGAGATATGAGCGATCTGACATAAGAGCAAGGTTACGGAACGAATTAAACTCGTATGTCAAGGTACCACTGTATATCATGAGGATATATCGTGGGACTATGTTTGCGTTGCCAAGTAAAACAGTTTTTATTTATATTTTGATTACTGTAATATGACAACGCAACATAAAATGTATATATCAGTTGCTATAACACATATTCATATACAGGACAGTAAAACTCTTCTTGGGAAGCATAAATGTAAAGCATTTGCTTCTTTTAAAAAAGGAATTCCTAAATTAGAGTAATTCAGTCTTGATTAGGGATGGCCTGTCCTATCCTGACTTTGGCCACTCGTTCCAAAGGCAGGACCTAGCTTCCTAGCTTTCTGTGTTCCTAGGGGCCCTCTTTTGACAGTGAGCCAATTTGGTCTTGTGGTTAGATTACTGGACTCATATCTTGTAGTCACACTCCTCCATGAAGCCAGCGGGCTAGTCACAGCTCTCTTTCTGCGTTCCCACAGCCTTGGAATAGGGGCCTGCCATCCACCGGTTAGTGCAGACTATGTCAGGTCCTGGGTGTGGTCTGCACCAGCATGAAGATGGCATTTCTCTAGTCTGAGATATAAACCAGAATAGGGCTTAGTACAGAAAAGGCACAAGACTGTCTGTTTGTGTGCCACACACTGTTTAAATAAATCCAATTTCAGTGAAAGACTACTGTGTTTTGAGGTACAGTTTACCTTCCAAAAGCCTGGAAGTCACTTATTAAAGCTTTACTTTGCCAATGCATAATTTTCTCTCTTATACCTTTTGACATCAAAATTTACTCCTAACCGATTTACTAGACTGAATTATCACACCCTGGCCTTTGGTCTAGTGGACTCTTATCTGGGAATACTGGGTTTGATTCTGCCCTCCTCCACAAAGCCAGCTAGGTGACCCTGGGCTAGTCACAGCTCTTCTGAGCTCTCACAGCGCCACCTACCTCACAGGGTGTTCTGATGTGGGGAGAAGAACAGAAGGTTTATCAGCCACTTTGAGTCCCCTTAAATGGGTGACAAAGCAGGATAGAAAAGCCAACTCATCCTCCACAAAGCCAACTGGGTAACCTTGGGCTAGTCACAGCTCACTTCTGAGCTCTCACAGCCCACCTTTTCTTTATGTCATACAAGTCACAAACATATGGACAGCTCATAATGTGCCTTAAAGAGGGTGATCGTTGTCATAAGCCCTGTTTGTTTTAAGCTTCATTGATGAGTCTTGTATTTTAAGTCTGAAATTTTATAGAATTTTTATGTAATTGAACTTACAGAAGGATTTCAGTACAGTCTGTATGGTTTAAGCAATCAATAAACTCATTTATTTAGGTTTATATTTCACCTTCTTCCTTTTGGTTGTATCACATTTCACCATCTATCAGCTGGTCTCAAGGTGATGTACAAGACCAGTTTTTAAAACACAGCACAATTAAAAGCAAGAATAAAAACACAACAAACCCTCTTGACTTTGTTTAAGAAGTCTACGGTGAACAAAATCCAGATGCCAGGGTAAATGAAAGGATTTTAATCAAGTGCCAAAAAGTGAGAAAGTAGAATTCTATGAGGTCTTTTGGACTAGTTTGGTCTAGTGGTTAAGGATCTGGACTCTGATCTGGAAATACTGGGTTTGATTCCACCCTTTTCCACAAAGCCAGCTAGGTGACCTTGGGCGAGTCACAGCTCTCTTCTGAGCTCTCAAAGCCCCACCTACCTTACAGGATGTCTGTTGTGGGGAGAAGAACAGAAGCTTTGTCAGCCGCTTTGAGTCCTCTTAAATGGGTGAGAAAAGCGAGGTAGAAAAGCCAACACTTATTTTTCTTCTTTTTCTTATCCTTGGGCCTATTTGCACTTAGGCCTCTGGTATGCAATTAGGACAACTGTACCAGAGCTGTCTTAATTGCATACCAGAGGCCTAAATGCTAATAGGCCCCTGGTATCTCACATGGGGGATGCTCCAGCATGGAACATCTTCACTTCACAGAGCCATTTCTTTACCAGAAATGGTTCCATGCATGCCGGAACATTCCCTGTTCCACACCTATCCTAGCTGCAGGGCTAGGTCAGCCATGCACACTGCATACACACCTCTTCTGGGTCTGTGGGAGCACATGACTGGCAGTGCAGGCACAATTGCATGCTGCATCCTGGCAATGGTGCCATGCATGTGCACTGGTGCTGTTGTTAGGGCTCTGCTTTGCAGTAAAGTGCCAGCTAAGCTCTGAATCCCTTAGGCATCCACAAGTGCAGACGCCTAAAGCATTCTATCATTTTGCCTCCCAGTGACGAGAACTAAAATGTGAATTCACCCTATATCAAAAGCTAGACATTTTTTATGGGAACACATTTTTTAACCCTCCAATCCCCGGCAGTTTAATCTTGTGGGTTCTTTCCATGAGAACATAAGAACATAAGAGAAACCCTGCTGGATCAAGCCACAGCCCATCTAGTCCAGCATCCTGTCGCACACAGTGGCCCACCAAATACTCATGGGCATCTCAAGCAAAGACAAGGACAAACCTATTCCTGCTCTAGAATCCCAGCAAATGGCCTTAGAAACATCCTGCTCCCCCCCCCCCAGCCTGAATTCATTCTAGTAGCCATTGATACATCTGCCATCCATAAATTTGTCTAACCCTACCTTAAAGCCATCTAGACTGGTAGCTGTCACCACCTCTTCCGGCAGCAAATTCCATTAGCCGATGACCCTCTGGGTGAAGAAATACTTCCCCTTGTCTGCTCTGACTCTCCTACCCATCAGCTTCATAGAGTGCCCCCTGGTTCTAGTATTGTGTGATAGAGAAAAGAATTTTTCTCTATCCACCTTTTCTATACCATGCATAATTTTATATACTTCCATCAGATCCCCTCTTAAACATCGTCTCTCCAGACTGAAGAGGCCCAGACGTTGCAGCCTGGTTTCGTAAGGGAGGTGTTCCAGACAAACATTCTAGTTGCCCTTCTCTGCACCTTTTCTAGTTCCGCTTCCCGGGCTTCTGTGTACATTTGGTTTCCCAACCTACACCATTTGAATCGGTTTTAAATGGAGTCTTGCTTTATAAAACTGTTTTGTACCCTACTCTGAAAGGCCATTCGTCTGGAGACGTAGCACTGAAGTAAATAAATAGCTCCGGCTTCCACTTCTCCTTCTCTCTGAAGCGTTTGTGCTATTTCTCTAACAATAGACTCCTTTCCACCCTCAAATCTGTCACATAGATGTTTAAAGTTCTCCAGCTAAAGAGTTATGTGTCTGCAGGTTCTCCTCCTCACAGCTTAATGACAATGCTCATTCATTTCTAACTGTCATTTTCCTTTGATACTGTCAGAAGCATGCTTTTAAAAAGCAAGAGTGTTGAAATTTATGGTTACTTTATAAGAAGAATAAACTCTAGGTGTGACATACTCTCCCTTTTAAATCCTCTCCATCAGTGTGTGTGCATTTTCAGCCCCACCTCCCTTCCCCCTTCCCCAATAACATTCTCCTTTCAGCCTGGGGAAGAGGTTGAGCGAGTATTATGTGGGGAGAATTATTGCATCAATTAAGCAGAATTTAAGTTCTTATTAAAATGTTCGTTGCAGATTAAGCTTTGATAGCTCACGTTACCAGTTTGTCTGCACTGGATTCCTCCAGAATTGCTCCCTTATCGTTTTGAGATCTTGAGGCAAAAGCTAAGAAGAAACGGCACATTTGAGCAGTCTTTTGTGACATACAGATGGGCTGTAAAACCTGGGATTATCTCTGGGATTTATGTTGGGATTTCTACAGGGGACCATGATTATCCCAGAATAGTCCCCTGATATCGCTATGGTGGGTAAAACAACTCTCAACTGGGTTTTTGGTCTGGAACCCTGTTCTTGAGATCTGCCATTTTTGTAACAAGCCCTGCACATGTGCAGGGCCAAAGGGAACCTAAAATGGCAGTTGTGCATGCACCCCTAGGAAGAAGAAAAACCTGAAATTCAACACAGTATAAAGGTGGCAGAGAAATTTCATTATTCTACACTTTGAAGGAGTTCTGAGGCTCATCAACTTATCTGACAATCAAAATGCAACATGTGGTCACATCCCACCCTACACTTCAATGAGAGGGGTGGCACTTCAATTTATAGCTCTTATTTCTGCATTGGCACATGTAAATAACTATATGCAATGTTTAAACCACAATTGTGGGCTCTTTGGTTCTTGTTTTTCACCTTGTGTTAAAAGACCAATTGACTCGTGATTAGGGTCACGAGAAGAGACAGCAGGCTGAGCTCTACCATCTTGCTCCCAGCACTGCCCCTCCCTCCTCCAACTGCCATCTTCATAAGGCTGAGAACCATCTTGCCTGAGAGGAGTGGAGAAGAGACAGCAGGCTGAGCTCTACCATCTTGCTCCCAGCAGTGCCCTCCTTCCTCCAACTGCTCCCATCAGAAGATGGCAAAGAGACTACGGCAGCCGATCCACCAGTTGAGAAAAACGTCTGGTCCTGAGGCCAAGCAGGGTGGACTGATACCAGCTGACCATCTCTAACATCATCCAGTATGTCATCAATGAAGAGAAAATTCAAAGTAACTAGGAAAATTTCAGCAATAAGAAACGGAGAGAAAAATTGGAACTGAAGACCTCAAGCACTTGCTTTTTGCTGTTCCCTGTTCCCTCCCACACCATTTTCCTTTTGTTTCTTGTCTTTTTAGATTGTAAGCCTGAGGGCAGGGACCTGTCTAAGATTAATATAATATTGTACAGCGCTGAGTACATGTACAGCGCTTTAGAAATAAACTATAATAATAATAATAATAGGGTGTGGCCCATTGGGTAAGATATTTCCTAAATCAAAGGCCCTTTCTGCACTTACCACCCTTAATCTAGGTTAGTGAATCTTAGAAATGTGCATGATTTTTTTTTTGGGGGGGGTGTATCTGATTTGTATTGATTTGAATGCGGGAAAATCTGTATTCACTTGAATAGATCCCCTTCTAATGTGGGATGATTCGTATTCAATATGAATGTTCAATCCCATACAAATCTCATGCGAATCCGTGTGAGTCCCATACGAATCCCATTACTAATCCCATAGGAATCCTATTTAATCATATATGAATGCATATGAATAGCACACAAATCCCATACGAAGTGTCATATGTAGCTTCATATGAATGTATCAAAAGATTCAATAAGAATTCAAATTCGAATGTCACTCTTCAAATGTGGCAGCATTCTATTTGAAGTCAAATGTCCAAATGCAGCCAAATTCATATCAGTTTTGAATGTTACAAATATTTGCGCGCATCCTAGTGAATCTAGATTAGCTTGATCCAGATCAGCCGCAGGCAGGAACATCTGCGTGAAGCAGGGTGAACAGCGGAAAATGTGTGCTAAGGAGCAATGCAATGCAGATGCTTAAGCCCTGTTCCTTATCAGTTAATTTAAACAGCACCTCCTACACCCAATGTGGCACCACCTTCCACACCTGATGCAGCTGGCCCAAGTCCCCATAGATCAAATGGTACATCTGTGCTGAAGGACATGCATTGCAGTGGATGTGAAGGTTTCCCAGGTACTGCAAAGATGCATTGGTATCAATGCAGCCATTGTTCTTGATGTCCTAGCACTTGTTCCTCAATGCCATGACCCCCACAATCTTCTACTTCCATGCTAAATGCAGATGATGCCCCTCTTTTGATTTGAATCAGACAGCAATAGTATGGATCTGATCCTGATTTATTAGGTTCACCACTAAGATCTTGATTGCAACTAGGGATGTGCATGAATATTCAAAATATTCAATATTCGTACAAATTCATATGAATTTGGAAATTTGTAGTTTAGTATTCATACAAATACAAATATTCTGAGTTATTCATCTAAATAATCTGGACATTTGTATGTCTACAGATGCGTACACATTGTGTATGTATCCGTACGCAACTTGTGCGTATTCGTATGCACCCGTACAGATATGTACAGGATGAAAATGGGATGTGTACGAGATTCGTATCATTCTATTCAAATGAATAGAAAAGAATGTATTTGTATCGGTTCACATGCCCAGACTTTCATTTTTCTTTATTTGTACGAATTCGGATTTTTGAATATTCAATTCATGATGAATCAAATGTCGAAAATTGCATTCTTGCACACCCCTAATTGCACACCCCTAACTTGTCCCATAAAGATCATGTGGACTTGATCTGGATTACCAAGTAAAGACAGAAAATTAGATCTGAGCAAGGTTGTTCTCTGTAACACTTCTTCTGCAAAGGCGGCATCAGATAGTCAGAGACACCTGCAGAATTAATGCGTGTGTGTGAATTCTCTGCAGTCTAGGCACAGTGGTTTGCAATCTGGTGCCACTCAAGCTGTTTTAACATTATTTTTAGATGTGCGTGAAAGGTGCTCTGTGAAGTACATTTGTTAATTAGACCTGGCAATTCCTCTAAAGGGGAAACTGCTGCTCAAAAAACTGAGATTCTCACATCTAGCACATCACTAAGCTTGAGGACTTCTGTTAAAACAGGATCTGTTGCTTGATAAAGTGAGTGACCTTCTGCCTGTCATAGAAAGACACACAGCTTTTTCATTATGCCCGGCTGTGAACATCATGGATGGATGAGCAGAGGTCTATGGGAGGAAGGATGTGGCGGCAGACTTCGGCTGGTAATAAGTGCAAAATGGAAACTTGTTTCAAGTTAGAGCAAAATGAACCTTAAGATTGACTTTTTGTTGCTCTTTCAAAGTCAAGTTCAGTGCTTCTTCTATTACATGGAGGAGAAACAAGTAGTTGAGACATGATTATTAGGGACAAGGAAAAATTCATACCAGCTCTAAGCAGAATTAAAGCTCAGTAGGTCATCTGGATTCCATAGAAGGGAACAAATGGGCCACATCTACTACAGATATGGGTATCAATCATGCTGGAGTACAGCTGCTAGAAAGGGCAGAGAAGGATTACAGATGTATATATTCCTGGGATGTGCGCAAATGTTCATAACATTCAAAATTCATACAAATTTGGTTGAATTCAGACATTCAACTTTGAATCAAATGCTGGCACATTTGAAGATTGGCCTCTGAATTTGAATCAAATGTTTTGATACATTTGTATGAAGCCTCATATGAGCTTTGTAGAGATTTTGGGGTCCCCTTAAAAGTGGGGTAAAAAGCTAACTCTTCTTCTGCATTCTAGTGGGATGCATCTTCTTTTTTGGACTTTTTAAATGAAATGCTAACTTGCCCTAGCAGATCAATATGTTATCATGTTCTCACTAGAAAAAAGCAAAGATTCTGTGCAGAGATGTGCATGGGTATTCATAACATTTGAAATTTTGTATGCATTTGGCAAAATCTGGACATTTAAATTCAAAATGAATGTTGGCACATTCAAAGATTGACATTCAAATTCAAATTGAATGTTTTGATGCATTCGTATGAAGCTTCATATGGGATTTGTATGGGATCTGTAGGGGATTAAGCATTCGTATTGAATGTGAATCCTATCACATTTAAAGGGGATCTATTTGAACAAATATGAATTTTCTTGCATTCAATTCAATACAGATCTAATGCAAGAAACATTTGTGCAAATCCCTAAATCTGTGTATCCCCTGTCCCTCCTCCAGTTAATAGTAGATTGCTTCTTTCCAATTCCTACTTAATTGATTTTTGATACCCAAGTCAAAGACGTAGGGTTACACTATCATTAGCACATTTATTATTCATCTAAATCATACAGTTACGTCAATTAAGCAGGTTGCCATTTGGAACACTTGGTTCATTGATCTTTAATTAGACTTCTAGGAACTGAATTGGATGTGAAAGGTGCTAAGTGCTGCAATTTTACTGAAGGGATCTTCTAAAAACAATCTGATGTACGCTTTAGAATATGAAGTATTATATACACTGACACATCAGATTACTCACGGATGCCATAATCGTTAACCAGGAAAGTGACCCTGCAAGTTAAGTCAATGTAAGAAATAGGTTAAAATGTTACTGTGGTGTATTTAGCAATATGAACAGTATGCACTGTGCAGCACAATCTTTTGCATGTTTATTCAGAAATAATCTCTATTTTAGTGTGGCTTGCTCCAAGCTGTAAATATTAGTCTATATTTGTTTGGTAACAGTTTTGTCTAGCATTGTCTGGAATAACAACACAAACAAGATCTCCTGGAGTCATTTTAAAATACACAGTGTCTTGCCAGATAGTATATTAATGAAATTCATTAAGTATTAATTATTAAATTTAAAATGATAAAAGTCATGATTAAATGTAGTGTGATTATTCGTTATGCCTAAACAAGAAAAAGATGGGTATATTCAAATAGGGTGAACTCTGAACATGTCCTATTAATGAAGAATGTGAATGTAAGTGCGTCCATATGCATGTTTTAGGGTACAATTAATTCTCCCTAACTGAGTTTGGGAAGAGAGGTTAGAAATAGTGCAGTCTGAGAACCACTGAGATGACACTGTGATACCTCAGTCTGTGCCAACTTGGAGGTTCAGTTTCCTAGCAGACTTGAAACCAGAAATGGTGGTATTATGCAACTATAGTTTTCAGTAGCTCAGGGTATGAGGCATGTTGATGGTCAACAACATAACACAAGGGGAGCCCTGCTGGACTGGGCCACAAACCATCTAGTCCAGCATCTTGTTACACACAGTGGCCCACCAGTTGCTTCTGGGTGTTGCGCAAGCAGAAGACAAAGGCAAAACCTTCACCTACTTTCAGTTCCTTCCAATTGGTCCTTCGAGGTATTCTGCTTGTCTCCCTAACCTGGAGGCAGTATCCTGGAGGCAGGGATGTGAACAAATTTTTTTTGGCATTCAATCTGAAATGAATCAAATGTTCAGAAATCCGTATTAGTATGAAGGGATGTATTCAAATGTGGTAAAATTCTATTCAATATGAATCTATACATTTCCCCAGTTAACAAATGTCTGAACTATTCATACAAAAGTCCGGAAACATTCATATTCATTTGAATGTTAGCATACAAATATTTTTCTGCCCCAGGTAACTTAAGCTTCTGAGTTCAGTCTGTACTATGGCAAAGGTCTTGAACAAAAGAAACTCCGCACACTTTGAAGAATCCACAAGTCTTCCTTGATATAAACAGTATATTAGAACAGTATAACAAATATAACAACTTTCTTAGTAAACAAGAGCTTACTGTTTCCTTGCAGCTCCTTAGATCCTTAGGGCTCAGTCCTTTGTGGCTTCTTCAGTTACTTCTCCAGGCTTCTCCTGCCTTTCTCTTGCCGTTGAAGAGTCTCTACTTTCCTCTGGCCTACGAGGAGTCAATGCCTGTCTAAGAATAATGCTTCCTTCCGCTCTGCAGACTGAAAACTGGAAGTAAATCCTCCCTGTAAGCTTCTTAAAGACACAGGCTAACATTCTCTTCTAATAAATAAGGTGTACAAGTCAAACTTTAATTAACATAAACAAACTTGTTTTAGAGGCATGACAAATATTGTAACATTCAGTTCAAGTTTGAGTGTCCAAATTCAGCCATAGATGCACCTGTCTTCCATGCATTTGCCTAACCCTTTTATGCAGCTATTCAGACTGTTTCCTTGTATTCCAGTTGTATATTTCCCAAATCTTATGTTCCTGCTCCACTTAGTTTAATTTTCTAAATTTAATTGAAACACTCAGACTCTGTTCTGAAATATATCCCAGCTGGCTGAAATTGCTGATTCATATTTTGGATTTTAATCACAACATTATAAGTACATATGAGGAGCCCTGCTGGATCAGGCCACAGCTCATCTAGTCTAGCATCCTCTCTCACACAGTGACCCACCAGAGACGTTTTCGCACGGGCGAAAACGGAACGCGAAAAAGGCAGCTGTGGACACGTCATCCGCATTGGCCGCGCGCGCCTTGCGTCCCGACGTGTCCAAAGCTGCCTTTTTCGCGTTCGAAATGTAGAGCACTTCTAAGTGCTCTACACGCGTTCCAACGCGGACGAGCCGTCCGCAGGCGTTCGGGAGAAGAAGCGTTCGCGCCGCTTCTTTCTCCCGATCGCCTGCCGGCTCGCCTCCGACGCCGCGCGGCTTTGACAATCAGCTGTTTTTCAAACAGCTGATTGTCGATCTGCCTCGGCGGCCGCCGGCGCGCCCCTGGCCGGCGTTTGCCGGCTAAGCCAGCTTCGGGCGCTTTCCCCATTCGCACACAGACGCTCCGGAACGCGTTCCGGAGCGTCTGTGTGTGAACGGGGAAAGCGCCCGAAGCTGGCTTAAGCTTTCCGCCTGAACGCGTTCGGTTTCGAACGCGATTCAGTGCGGAAATGCCTCAGTTGCCCATGGGTATCTCAACAGAAGACAAAGGCAAAACCTTCACCTGCTCTTGACTCCTTGCAGATGGCCCTGAGAGGCATTCTGCCTGTCTCTCCAGCCTGGAAGAAGCACCTAGGCTAGTTGCTGTTATCACCTTTTCTGGTAGTAAATTCCACAGACCGATGACCCTCTGGGTGAAAAATACTTCCCTTTTCTGCTCTAACTCTCCTGTCTATCAGCTTCATAGAGTATTGATGATAAAGAAAATAATTCTTCTGTCCGCACCTTTTCCACACTGTGTATGATTTTATATATTTCAATCAGATCACTTCTTAAATGCCACCTTTTGAGACTGGAGAGGCCCAGATGTTGCAGCCTGATTTGGCAAGGAAGGTGTTCTATCCCCTTGATCACGTGCATTTAGGATATGGTCAGGGACTCCCAAGGAACATTAGCTCATTGTCATTAATATATTGGTTTCTGGGGATGGGGTGGGGGGGACAGCTAGGATATAAAGTTACAATTTGTTCATTTCATTTGGGGTACATACCCTCCAAGAATACTGCCCTGTTGATTTTTTTTAAAAAATTAGATATTAAAAGGGTTTTTGGTGAGTAAATATAGTATTATTCAATTCTGTAGATCAGAGTACATTGAAAATTTGAACTTCAAGAGGAGGTTCATTCAAAGTTCAAGAGTATCATGAAGTTGCCTCCTACATGACTCCTTGCCTATAAGGGAAATAAAATAAAATAAAATGTCAGGCTACTCCATTTCTAACTTTATCTCTATTAATCATCTATTCACAGTTACCTCCAGTGAACCCTCCCTAACCACTTAAAATGTTTGTAAAGATTTCTTCTGAATATTGAAATACCATGCCATGAACAAGCGTATGAGCCAGTTTGGTCTAGTGGTTAGGGAGCTGGACTCTTATCTGGGAATACTGGGTTCAATTCTGCCCTCCCCCATGAAGCCAGTTGGGTGACCTTGGGCCAGTCACAGCTTTCTTCTGTGCTCTCACAGCCCCACCTACCTCACAGGGTGTCTTTTGTGGGGGAAAGAATAGAAACCTTTGTCGGCCACTTTAAATGGGTGAGAAAAGTGGAGTAGAAAAGCCAACTCTTCTTCTTTTTCTCTTTCTGACTTCTTCCATTTTTGCAAATTTATCGCATTTTATTGTTTCAGATCTTCAAATAAAGGCAATATGAGACAAGCAGAATCTGGAGGAAGCAAGGCCAGCTTGAGTGTGTAGTCAAGTAGAAGGAGGCTGCTCTTCTGCGACCAAGGAAAGGTGTCAGACATTTGGTGGAGTAGGTGGGAGGAATAACTGATGGTGCTCTTGTAAGGTTGAGGGGTGGATTTTCTGAGTTTTGGAGAGTTTGTTGGGCACTTGGTGTGCGGCTGGTTTAGCTGCTGGAACGGAGCTGGTTTCTAAGTTAACTGGGTCACATGGTCTGAAAAGGAGGAACTTGCTGTTGTTGCTGACTCAGAGAAGAGGCCCCCACACTGCTAGGTTTGCAAAGTATATATGGTAACAAGAAGTAAAAAAATAAAATAAAATGACTTTTTAAAATCAAAGTAAAATAATACAAATAGTATCAAAAGTAACAATAGTAATTTAAATAATTATAAAGCTCATATAACTATTCCAGCAACATCCAGGTTGGGAGTTTTTTTTCCCTTGGTATTGTGAAACTGTGGGATTATCCTTTTTGCATCTGAAGGATATGTTGGTATTATTGTGGGTGCATGTGGTGATTCCAGTATGGTCCAGAGATAATTCCACATTTTAGGGCCTGTCTGGATGCAGCCTGAATGTTTAGGTGTTTATGGTTGGTTCCATATACAGGATTCTTTTTAGCACTTAAATACATCCCCCCTACCAAGTTCTAGCAAAGGGATTAATCTTGTGCTATTCTGTTTTATTTATTGTTTTATTTATTTATTTATTTATTTATTTATTTATTTATTTATTTATTTATTTATTTATTTATTTATTTCCCGCCCCGTGCCTGAGGGTCTCTGGGCGGCTTACAACATTTAAAAACAAACATATTAAAACTGTATCATACTATACTAAAACCAGTGTAAGGTTTAAAATCCAGCATGATAATAAGAATAAGAATAAAAATGATACAAAAACAGTTAAAAAAAACAGTGGTGTTTGCAAGGGGGGGGGGGAAGAATAGAGAGCATTTAGCCAAATGCCTCAGTGAAGAGGTGGGTCTTCACCGCCTTCCTGAATGTAAACAGAGAAGGGGCCTGATGCACCTCCAAGGGGAGACCATTCCACAGTCTGGGGACCACTACTGAGAAGGCCCTCTCCCGGGTGCCCACCCCCCTAACCGCTGAAGGCGGTGAGTGAGAGCTATTCAGGCCTAGAAGTACTTTTATATCCTTTTCTTCTCTTACCTTGCTCTGCCTTTCCCAGTGAGCCTGTTTGGTTGAGAAGTTAAGGAGCAGGACTCTTATTTGGGAATACCAGGTTCAATTCCGCCCTCCCCCATGAAGCCAGCTGGGTGACCTTGGGCTAGTCACAGCTCTCTTCTGAACTCTCACAGCCCCACCTACCTCACAGGGCGTTCTGTTGTGGAGAGAAGAATAGAAAGCTTTGTCAGCCACTTTGAGTCCCCTTAAATGGGTGAGAAAAGTGAGGTAGAAATGTCACCAAAGTGACATGGTTCCTTTATTCTGTAGAGTGTTCCGGCCCCATGGAGAAAGAAGGAATGGAATTTTACCAAGGTTGGTTTTAGTTAATCACAATTTATGTAACTTTTATTATTATAGACAGAATATCACATATGACAAATTACAAATTCTATCAAATCACATTCATTCTTTCATTTACACAATCTCCTTTTCTCACCAATTTTCTTCTTTTCTTAGGTCCATTCTTCTGTCCATTCTTCCGTCCCTGGGATTGATCACTTCCTTGGGGATTTTACATGGTGTGATGACCGCTAGGACCCCTCAACCCCAAAATTAAGTTATTTTGGTTTAAATACAAAATGTGGTGAGAACGGGTTGTCTACACTGTTAAGTGTCACCAAAGTGTATTATTTGAAAGGGTAAGTAGCCTAAGGGAGGGGCTAGTTGAGCACTCCAGGAGGAGGGGTGAAATAGAATCCTGGAGGAGCTCAGCCAATCAGGGCAAAGTTAGCTAGCCAGGCCCATATTTAAGGGGGCCTGAGGGAACAATGTGGGTTCTCTGCCTTTGGTCGTTAAACCTGGAGGGTGTTTAACTAGGGGAGAAACGGGCTCTAAGCTGTCCTGAGGGAAGCTAAGAATTGGGGTCCTGAGTTTGTTAATACGTGTTTGATGTTGCTGGTGAAAATATAAGGGCAAGCAAACACATATTGTACTGGTTGAGAGTTTACTCAAGAAGTTTAAGAGTCTTTGAACTGAGTGTGAAAGGGACTGAACTGTTTGACAACAGAAGCTGAAAGTGTAGCTTGAAGAAGAAGCTGACTTGAGACTTAACTGTATTCAATAAACACATGTTCTTGTTGTTTCAAAGAAGCTTCGTCGAGTTCTCTGTTTATAAAGGGAGCCAAATAGGGCCAGAGTTCTAAACAGTAACTGTATCCAACCCACTGCTGGAGATTGGCAGAGTGGGGGCGGGGTGCTGTCTGCTGCAGCATCAGAAGGGAGGCAACATTATTATCAAGCCAAAGAGTTGGGAAAAGGAAATGGAAGGTGCGCCTCTTGGAAGGAAATAACAGAGTTTGATTCACAAGTAAACACAACGCTACCACACTACCAAATAAAGATAAATATATATATAAAATAGATAAGGGCTGAGAGGCGGCCTTTACATCTGGTGGCAGCGGTGGGATAAATAGCGGTGACCCACTGACCACCAGGAAAGTGAAATAGAAACGTGGGGATATAAGTATTTGAGATTTGAGATTTTTTTCCTTGGTCTTCACACATGGTCTTCCAGGATTATTCTCTGGTCCTTGAAGAAGTCATGGATGAGGAAGCCTGTAGAACTTCTATCATGAAGAGCCATTCCTTAGATTTCCTGCAAACTCAGGATTTCTCCCACTGCAAAAAGCAGGATTCATATTTTGGCCAACACCAAGCTCATGCTGACCCTTGTTGACATTAGGATGCTCTCTGACAATGTTTACACTAGAACTCTCCTGACAGTGTTGGCACAGCACACATTCGGTCTCCTCATCTGTGTCGACCAGTATGCTTGCATTTGACATGCATGTCTCATGACACGTGTTCCTTTAGCTGTCCTGAAAGATGGTCACCACGAACTTTATGATGCAAGTTAAAGAGTCCACAAAGAGTTGGCATAACAACATGGCATGGCAAAGTCCATCTTAGCCTATTTCTTCCTCCCATGGGGGAAGTCCTTAATGGGTACTTCTGGTGACAGTGGGAAAACACCCTTCTTCTGCCAATACTGGTCCATTCACTCAGACCCACTCATACACATTCATACATTCTAGAGGGGATCAGGATTACAGAAAAGCCAACTTTCTTCTTCTTCTTCTTCTTCTTCTCCTTCTCCTTCTCCATTTGGACTTCCCTGAGTGGGAAGAGCACAAATAAAATGGATAGAAATGGAAAGCTGTGACCAGTCAGACCTGAAGGATGGACTGAAGAAGATTTAAAGTGAAGGTGTAGCAATGGCCCACATGAAACAAAACCCCAGGACATTTTTGGAAATAACTAGGGTTGTCAGGGGAAGCATGAACTCTCCCTTTCTCCCTCCTTCCTCCTGTACCCCTTTTACCCATAGGCATTCATGGGCCTTTTCCCACTAGGGGTTAGAAACCTTCTAAGACCCTTTTAGGAACCTGACTGGTAGCAATTGGGAAGGCCCTGTCCTCACATAGACCTCATTGAAGGCCCCATCTGCAAGGCCCTGGCCCCATGAGGGCAGGATATATCTGAATTTAGTGGGTCCTTCAGGCCCTTAAATCTGGATTTCGTAAGGACCTGATTAAAGGTGTCCACAATGGGGTCTTCAAGCATCTTCAAGACCCAAATCACCAGGAGGACCCCATCTCAAAGAACTGGATCTTGAAGATTCGGATCTTTGACTGTGTGTGGAAAAAGGGGCATATCATGTTTTTAGTATGGAGTTTTCATAGACTTACATTCTGTAAAATGGGTATATATCTGCATGTAAATCTTTCTTTCTTTTCTTCCCTAACTCTGAGCTTGGTGTTAAAGCCAGCAGCCATATTGCCTACTAAACAGAATGTTAAAAATAGGGTATATGATCTGACACTGTCTCATGTTGAGGTTCAATCTTATACAGGGATCAATGCCTGGGGAGGATAGAGGAACCAATTGATTGGGATTATTAATGACAAAGGCATTGAATTGATTCCTGAGCCAGGCAACAGGAGGCTTCATTAATCCGCAGAACCTGGGGACGGCAGCTTACAATGATTTTAGGCTGCATCCCAAGCTGTTATTAAGGATACCCTTTCATCACTTGGAGGACATTCTTGGCATATGGATCTTTTTAGTGGGTAGCCATCCTCACCTAAAACAACTCTCTGGGGACTCCCTTTCACTCACCAGTGTTTTTCTACCTGTGCCAGCCTCAATGATTAAAATAATTTTTTAAAGTAAAATGATTTAAATAGTTAACAATACCATGAAGGTCGATAGCCAGCAGTTCACTTATCTGAAGCGTTCTTCAAATTCTAAGGACACTTGGTTTACATCCTTCATTCAAATTTTTATTTTCCTTTTCTTTTCTTTGATGTGAGGCACTCACTCCTTCAAAGCTCTTCTCTTTAACTAAAACTGACAAAATTTCCCTAAGGTGTGCTGAAAATCTCCACCTCAAGTCCATTATGCTTTGCCACATTCTATATGCAATCCTCTATATGCATTTAAAAAAAAAAACCCACACATTATTTTCTCATTTAAATTCTGCTCTTTTGAAATAGATAGGTTTCTTTCTTTGTATCCGTCAACTAATCCTATCTTTATCTTGGCCAACAAAGGGATAGCTCTTCAAAACCAAAGTCCCAAGACTTCCCCAAACATGTGTAAACACCTGTTTGAGGGTCTCCTGTAACAAGAGGTTCTGCAGGAATTACACCTTTTATGTACAAAAGGTGTGTCAGTTTGCATCTTTGGCCTGCTACTTTGGAATGAGGTGTGAATGAGCAAAAACTAAAAAGCGCTCATTTGCATGTCATCTAAGCAAATGAATGCATTTAGAGCTCACTATTTAATAAAGAGGATTTCTGAGATGAGCTAAAACTACAATGGAATTCCTGAGAATAATGAAATGGCACTTCCATTTTGGGATGAAAAAAGGATGCAGACAGATGCGTATGGATACATTCTAATGTCGACAGTTGTATCTTCAAATATTAACTGAAAATTCATACGAATAGATTCAATTTGAATCAAATGTGAATACACTCAAATTTTAAACATTTGAATCGATTTGAATCTTGAGATATTCAATCTGAATCAAATCGAATGTCGAAAATTGCATTCATGCATACAGGTGTGTACAGACACATACAAATGTTGACATTTGTATCTTCAAATATGAATCAAATATTTGAATGAATAGATACAAATGTATTCAAATTGGATTTGAATTTGCATACAGTACATTCATTTTTCTCTATTTGTTTGAATTCTAACATTTGAATATTCAATTTGAATCACATTGAATCTGAAAATTGCATTTATGTACACCCCTACTCCTAACAGTGCATAATTGCATACTATGGGCTAAAGGGGGAATTCAGCCCGGATCTAGCTAACACAGATCTAACTAATACAGGTTAACCAAGATACATGAAGAAAATATTATTGGTCTTCTTCGGAAAGCATGGGAAAATGCCTGACTTCTGTGGCTAATGCCCATATTCTCCCAAGGAGCCCCCAGGTGGAAACACTGAATTGAAGAGCACACTTCAACTGTAGAGAGTGATGGGGAGAATACTGAGCAGACTCTACCTACATTTTTGGTCCTGAGCAACTTCTGAACAGACAACAACTTTAGGATGAAATGTGTGATGAGCTTTGCCTCAGCAAACTATTTCCTTTGCTGTGTTGTCCTAGTGAAATGAGTGTGAAAATTAAACACTGATAATGCGTGGCAAAATATTTTCCCTTATGCCCAAAGGAAAGCTAAGTAATTTTGTAAGTGCAGAGTGACATCCAAAAATGCAATTTTCCTGCCTGCCAAATTAGCATATTTTTAATTGAATCTTATCATATTAGGCTTTTTAGCAGCAGAGGAGTGGCTGCTGCCAAAATGAATGAAGCTGAATCTCATTAGTTATCCTTTCACTGTTGAGACAATGAGTGAATACTTATAAGAGAGCTGGAAAACTTGGTGGGGGGAAATATGAATCCCAAGTCTTCAATAATTGACTTAAGAAAGTATGCCATTCGGACATGCCAGATGTTGCAATACTAGCAGTTATTCTGCTTGCAGTTGTCAAGATGACACTGAGGACCCTTCTACATGGACCCTTAATCTGGATTAAGGTTCCTTGAAGAACACTTTGGGTGCTTCCGCACCTGCTGCCATCCACTCTTCCGAGGATCTGTGCCTAATAGGGACAGATCCTTGGAGGCCCCATGCATCCACAGCAAGGGCAGATTGGCGGCCGGATTGACTAGGTGCTGTGTGGAAGCCGCAGCACCCAGGGCCGAAGGCAGCTGGATTCCCGCACCACTGCCACCACCCCTGGAGCCACGGGACTGGAGCATGCAGATGCCAGTGACCACATGTTTCTGGTGGCACGTGACATGCCAGGGAGGGCAGAAGGAGGCAAACCAGCCTGCTTCCGTCCTCCCCAAGATGGCAGCTGCCGGGACATCCAGCCTTTGCCTCTCCATGTGCAGAAGCGTCCTGCTTCCGAAATGGATTGAGGTGAAGGGCTGGATGAAGACCTAGTTTTTCAGGTCTTCCTGGAGTCTGGATCTTTTGGCGGCAGGACCCGATTAAGAACTGGTCTTGCCTGCCGACGTGCGGAAGCGCTGCCAAAAAGGGACCCAGATCCGTCTTCCAGTGCAGAAGGTAAGTTTATATGTTGTCTGCATGTGTGTCTAATGTGTGTTTAGATGTGGTTTAAGGGCCTGTGCGGAAACACCCTTCTAGGCCACATAGATCCACACATGCCAAAAATATGTCTCCATTGTTTGATATGCCACAGGGGATGTGCACAAATGGGTTTTTTTCATAGACACAGATGCCTGGCCTGGCATTGGTGGCCACTGCATACTAAGGGTGGCCATGACCTTCTGTGGTATGGCTAGAGTAAAGGTACCCTCTGCCAGGCTTATCACTGGTATGGTTCAACAGGACTGTGTGGATATCAGGATAAGGTCTTCTGCTTTAATTTTTAGGAGGCATTCTTATTCCATCCTGTTACCAGTGTACAAAGTCCATTGAAACTGGGCTCTCAGAGCCATCTCAGGAACATCTTGTATTCATCTGCATCATTTATCCATGGAGGGAAAAATGTGAAAACCTTCTGGTTTGAAGCTGCTGCATTGTGATCTGTGCCTTTGTCTGGATGTCTGACAACCTTAGGTAGATGAATCGTGACCTGAACAGCACATGACAACAAGGGGGCCTTTTGTCTGCTTTGAAGAACTCAACACTGATGTCTCCCTCCCCCTTTCTGACATTTAATTCCACCCCTATGGTGTTCTGTCAAGTTTTTGCTAATAAGGCATTTTGCACCTCCTTTGTTGAAATTATGACACTTTCCATTCATTCTCTTCAACTTCAAACTGCTGTAGCCTCCAAGAACTGCAGCCATGAAATTTTAGATGCACATTTCCCTTTTCCTAAAAAGATTTTCTGTGTGTAAAATACATTAAGAGAGCTTTGAGCATTGTAGCTTTGAAAACTGCAACAATATCCCTCACTGGAAATGTTCCAAGATTGTTCAGACAGTTATATGTTGTTTGTCTTGGATACCTTCCGACCTTAATTGGTCCACGAAACAATAAAAAAGAAGAAGCCATAAATGGCTCCTTTAAATGTTTCTAAATCCTTTCTCTCTGAGAAATTTAGATCTCTGTTTGAGGAGTACAGGAACACAGTATAGTTGTACAAAATGCCATTGTCAGTAGACATCCTAGACACGTGTTAAAAACGAGGACATTAGCTTCGTCTGGATGTTACTCATGTTGGGGGTCTTTTAGTCTGAAGATTTGAATAACAATAACTTGGCTATAATGTTCTGGCATTGCAGACAGTGGGCAGAAGAGACTCCAAAATGCAGTTTCTTCATGGGAAGAACAGTTTTATTAATAATTAGTATGAAAACAATAAAACAAATGGCAAAAATGGAGAGGCACTGTAGTCAATGCTTGAAAGAGGCCAAAACATAAGCTAAAATAGATTCCCAGTGGGGCAAGCACAAGGGTTTGACCAAACAAGGGGCAGTAGCTTGGTACAGAAAAAAAGTATCAATTTAAAGGCACACTTTTGGACAGTTTAGAGATAGAAGAGATAAGGAAGCAAGGAACGTATTCTAAGGATACCCTGTTTAGTCTAGTGCAGCTGGCTCTCACTTAGGCAGATTTCTTCAAAGGTGGATCAGAGAACATGTGGCAGTGGGAACTGGGCTGGAGAACATGCAGCAAAGGTCCAGGTCTCTCTCTCTCCAAGGCAGAAGAGACTTTGTGCAGGATCAGAGGAACATTTGCTCAGGACTGCCCAGCAGGCAGATGGCTGGCAGAAGCACAAGGCTAGCTGTGGCTTGCTGGAGGAATGGCAAGTCATGAGCCAGGCAGGATTGTTTAGTGATTTCAGCTAGTGTAGGGAGTGATGGGGAAATGACTGTGAAATCTTTAAGCCCAGAGATTGTTTTTTGTTTTGTTTTTAATCCACCCAGAATGTAGGGATTTGAAGTAGGAAAATTTGAATCTGGGAAGGGGCAGAGCTAGATTGCTTCAAGGGGTCCCAATGGCTGAACTTTTGACCTGGCTTGCTGCTTGATAAGCCAAGTTTGTCTTCATAATAGCTGTAACTTGAGATAAGCAGCTGTTTCCAGCTGGGCATCTTTACAAACAGAAAGCAGTCTGGGTGTTAATGATTTCCCATCGAGGTGCTAGATAGCTATGTATATGCAAAACTCAAGAGGGAGAGATCCTTTGTTTGTCCGTTTTAGCATTTCCAGGATGTCCTGTTCCAAATTCTCCTGAAAACATCCTTTATGGAACCATTATTTCTATTTTGATAAGCCTAGCTAGGAATTATGATATTACACATAGCACCTCACATTCAGCTTTATGCCAATTAATGAATGCCAATTATCAAATTTGCTATAAGACTTAGAAAGCAGCATTGCCTGGTAGTGTCTGCGGGTTCTGCCATGATTCAGAGAGAGAAGAGGGTTTTAGGGGGGGGCACATAGGTTACACCATGTTGAATTTTTTATGAAGAGTTTGAAATAGCCACACTTCTCTTACATGAAGGCTGAATTTGCTAGGTGAAACATCTAGCTTGCAGGGGAATCAAATGTCATCCTGTCTTCTCAACTCTGTCTCCTCTAGGATCTCAAAAATGGCCACAGACCAAGGTGAGCTGAGTTATGTGTGTGCCTTGCTCTACCACTGAGGCAACATTCAGATGTAACAAAAGGGGAGCCTCAGGTGCACCTCAGAGGGACCTCAGAGAGACAGTGTGTGACCCTCATATCCCGATTCCTTCCCTAATCCACCTGTTCCAGCGCAGAATGTTTTAAAGAGGGGGGAGGGGCAGACTGATGTGTGAACTGTTTCATCTCAAACCCTTCTCTAAGCCAACTCAGAGATTTTTGTTGTGGTTGTTCCTGTGTTTGATCACAACCTGAGTTTGCTGGGTGGAACATCTAGAGAACTCAGTCAGCGCTCATGGAAGTAAGGGCACAGCATCTGAATGGCTGTGTGACTGATTATCTTGAATCTCATTTCTTATTTACTAATGATTATTTTTTTGTCCTTTTCCTCCTTCCTGTCCCCATTGGCAGTCTTTATCTTTATTTATTTAGATGGAACTAGCTTTTCATGGATTTTTTATAGAATTTTATAATAAATGTTTATCACCTTGGGATTTTGGTGTGCAGAGGTGAGTGAGTGAGTGAGTGAGTGAGTGAGTGAGTGAGTGAGTGAGTGAGTGAGTGAGTGAGTGAGTGAGTGAGTGAGTGAGTGAGTGTACATATGACTTCTGGCACCATTTCTGGTGGCGCTCTCTGGACCACTGTCAGAAAGGGCCTCCAAAATATTCTGGCCTATGAGGTCATACTGCGGTCACGCATAGTCTGGCATATGGACATTAGAACTTGTTGTGGACCTCTTTGGCCTAGTAGTTAGGGAGCCAGACTCTTATCTGGGAATATCGGGTTCGAGTCTACCCTCCCCATATGAAGCCAGCTGGATGATCTTGGGCTAGTCACAGCTCTTTCTGAGCACTCCCAGCCTCATCTACCTCACAGGGTGTTCTGTTTGTAGGAAGAAGAACAGAAAGCTTTTCCAACCGCTTTGAGAAAAGCAGGGTAGAAAAGCCAACTCCCTTCTCCTCCTTCTCCTTCTCCTTCTCCTTCTTTGGACCAGAGCTTGGACAATGTGGATAAAGCCTGATTGAGGAGATGGAGCCTGCCACAGCCTATGCTCAGGTGAGGACAGCAGCCCCTTAGGCTGGGATTTATTCCAGGGTTTAAAAAGTAAGTGGTATCGTTTAGGGGTGGGCAAAAAATGTTTGTCACCTTCACAATTTGTTATGAATTCCAAATATTTGAAACTTCATGTTTGAATTGAATATTGGCCATATCTGTAGAGTGACCACATGGGAAGCAAACACCTGTGCCTTCTTTCGAAGCTTTGTTACATTCAAAGCAGCTGCCCAGTCACCTCCAGAGTGGATTCAGATTGGATTTAATTGGCCTTGGGTCAGATTTGGAGCGCAATTTCGGGCAGGGATTTGAAGAGATGTCCAAGCAAATATGAAGACTAGCACATTCCAAGTGGCTCCATTAGATTGTAAGCCTGAGGGCAGGGACCTGTCTAAGATTAATATAATATTGTAACCCGCCCTGAGACCTTCGGGTATAGGGCGGGATAGAAATACAAATAAATAAATAAATAAATAAATAAATAAATAAATAAATAAATAAATAAATAAATAAATAAATAAATAAATAAATAAATAAATAAATAAATAAATTTGCAGAAATACAAATGGAGCCACGGGGGGGGGGGGATTGTGCACACATCCCTAATATAGTTTTGTGAGAACCAACATGGAATTTGATCCAGATTTGAAACATGCATGGAGAAGGAAGAGGTAGTCCTTATCCAAGGTCTGAGCAACTGAGTGTGATGTGGTGTTTCTGATTTTGCCTTTATGGGGTTGATGCTCTTTAGACTGCATCCTTGAGTTGAGGAGATTCTGCCTCCAATACATTCATATGCATGTGCTTCCGATTGGTGATTTTCTGTTCCTGGCCCTAAGTGCATTTCCTTGTTCTGCAATGACTTTCCAGCCCCATCTCATAGGAAATGTCACACTGATCCCAAGGTCATGACAAATCTTCATAGGGAGAGAAGCTTCCATTTTGCAAAACAAGTTGCAGATGTACCAGACATCGCCACCTGAATTGAATTAAGTTGAATTTTCAAACGGTAATGATTTTCTTTTTTTAAGAAAGGTTGCTTCAAATATCTATTGATTCAGAAGTTCTACTCTGTTTGGATGTAGTTTATTTTGTTCAAATGCAGTTTCAATAACCTGTGTGATGCATGTTCCACTTGTATGTGACAGTATGTAAATAGGTATATAGGAAGTCATTTGTAAGTCATTTATGTGCCATGGTTCAGAATTTTAAGAATGGATTTGGCCTGTACAAATTGCATTAAAATGCAGAGAGTAGTTGGATGCCCCAAGGTTTTTAGACCTTACAAAGGAACTTTCCAGGTAATTATCCTTCCTTCAGATCTCTCTCTCATGCAGAGAGAGGCATAGCTAGGTCCTCAACTATGGAGAACACTCATCAGCTATAGTATAGAACAATCTGTGGTGTAAAGACTACATGACATGACGACCACTGGCCCAGGCAGGACACGACCGGTTTAACATAAGAACATAAGAACATAAGAGAAGCCTTGCTGGATCAGGCCACAGACCATCTAGTCCAGCATCCTGTCGCACACAGTGGCCCACCAAATGCTCACGGGCATCTCAAGCAGAGACAAGGACAAACCTTCTCCTGCTCTCGAGTCGCAGCAAATGGCCTTAGAAGCGCCCCAGTTCCTTCCCCCCCCCCAGCCTGAAGGATGCACCTAGGCATTTGTTCTAGTAGCCATTGATACATCTGTCATCCATAAATTTGTCTAACCCTACCTTAAAGCCATCCAGACTGGTTTTTCAAGGTTTGTTTGAAAATGGACACCCTGTAATGCCTGGCCCATCCTTAACTGAACTGAAGCAAGGTCAGAACGTGGTACCAGATCCTACCACTCCATAGTCATCTGATGGCTCATGCCGCTTTGGTCTTGGGCTTAGAGGGCCAGACTCATATCTCATAGTCACCGGATTTGATTCTGCACTCCTCCACGAAGCCAGCTGGGTGACCTTGGGCTAGTCACAGCTCTCTTTCTCTCACAGCCCCACCTACCTCACAGGGTGTCTTATGTAGGGTGAAGAAGGGAAGGTTTGTCAGCCACTTTGAGTCCTCTTAAAAGGGTGAGAAAAGTGGGGTAATAAAACCCAACTCTTCTCTTTCTCCTTTTGTACGCTATCTTATGCATAAATGAAATCTGTGTGCATGTTTTTTTTCATATATCTCTGGGGAGCTGAGATCCGAAATATGGAATATAGAGTGAACAGCTCAGGATCAGACTTTGGCTCTTTCTGCATTGAGAGCTCTGAAGATCCAGATTGATAGATCTCGATTCACTGGATCTATGATCCAGATCACCGGGGATTGAGGGCTCGATTAACATGATCTGTACAGATGGCTCTAATCCAGATCAACCCTCCCATGGCTGGATTGTAGATCCTATATATGGGGTCTACAATAGATCTGGATCAAGGGCCTCTTGATCTGGATCTAGCTCCATCCATGCAGATGGATCCAGCCTTACCGGGGGGTGGGGAGCTTCCACAATTCAGGTTAATGTGTGGATGTGGAGCCCTGGATGTGGATCAGAAGTCCTCTGATCCAGATCAATTCCCTAGTGCATGCCACATTCAGGAAACATTGGGTGTTTTCCCACTGTCACTAGAAGTACTTCTAGTGACAGTGGAAAAACACCCATTACCTCCTTCCAGCAGAACTCTATAAGCATAAGAACACAAGAAATGACCCACTGGATTGACTCTGTGATAGAGCTAGTCCAGCAATCTGCTATTATGTTTGGTCCTTCCACACTACATGTGCTTCTGCATTGACCCTTTAACACCCATTAAGACCACATTTTAAACAGTTGGAAAAACCACGTCCGCACAGCAGCACCCATTAGAGACACATCAGGGAGTCCGCTTCCACATTGACTCCCGTCAGATGTGTCGCTAATGGGTATTAAGCAGCCCTTAAACCGGTTTTCCATAAGATCACATAAAAGGTAGTCTTAATGGGTATTTTTGCTGTTAGGACACATCCGAAATGGATGTTTCTGCACAGTGAAAAGGGTCTCTAGCTGGACCCTCCCCTGGCCCGCCATGATTGGCTCCTCTGGATTTCGGGGCTCACCCTCACTCCACTTCTGGAGCTAGGGGGAGCTTTGCCTACTCCCCCTAACCCACCCTGGGGGCAACCGAGTGGGATCCCCTCCTTACCTTAACGCAGCCAGCCCGATTCTGGCTGCAGGATCCCGGTTGGCTTCGCGCCTTCATCCTGCGTGCCTCCTGATTGGCCAGGGCCACGCCTGGCTTCAGGAGGCTCTCTGTGCAGGCGCGTGGCCCTGGCCAAAGTGCACCTCCCGATTCTGGGACAAGGGTGAGCCCCAAAATCAAAGTCCCCCGGAACACCATGCTTGGCTCTGGAGGAGCCAATCATGGCGGGCCGGGGGAGGGCCTCCAGAGATCCAGATTGAGGTGGGTGCCGTGCAGAAAATCTAGATCTAAATTCATCCTTCCGCCGTGTGTGTGGATGGAAGGGGTGTTAATAGATCCGTATCTCTTAACACGGATTTCTGAAATCCAGATTTAGTAGATCCGGATTTTGGAGGTGCTGCGTGGAAGCACCCTACGTGGGCTATTCTGTCCATGTAGTGCTGACCAGGTTGTCACAGGATGTGTTGGACTCAGCAAGCAGTAATCTGCTCCTTGGCCTCTCTGCGCTTGGACAATTCAACCCAGCCCAGTGCCTGTTGTTACATCTGAAGAGCCTTTGGAGGCAGCACAGAAACTGTGAGGACCAAGAATGTAAGTTCCAGGCACTCTCAGTTTCCAGAAGAGTCCTCTTCAGCTGCATGTCACTTCTGGTGCCATTTCCAGAAGGGTTCCCAGTCTTGATTATGGATAACAGTCCTGTTGTTGACCTCTTTTAACAAGTCTACAGCAGGATCAGAATAAATTTTCAGAGGCCCTTTCTGCACTGGGCCTTATTCTGGTCTATGTATCAGACTACCCTGCCCAGGACCTGCCATAGTCTGCACTAACATGTGGATGGCAGGTCTCTATTCCAAGTTATGAAATAAGGGCCAGTGCTGAAAGGGCCAAAGCTTCATTACCTGGCCTTCCTGGATTTCCACAATTCAAGTCCAAGTCCTTTTTCTAAGGAGCTTTTTCAGATCCTCTCAACTATTCCTGGGAAGCCCTTAAGTGACAACAGAATACCCAGAAAATGAGGCAGAAAACACACACACACACACACATACACACAAGCCTAACCCTTTCCCATGAGAAGAAGGAACCTTCTGAGAACTGGAGGACAGATTTGGCATAGGGTGCGGGACTCTTGAAGCTGCTACACTCGCTGTATTTAAGAGAAGCCCTTTTTATCTGAAAAAACAAAAGCCGGTTTGGCACTGCTGCCTATAAATGTTTAAAGACTTCTCAAAATGACAACTAACTGTTGTCAGGAACACAGTGAGCATTCTTTTGCCATTCTGTGCTTTCAGGAAAGCCAAGTTACGGGGTTTTAGGAAATCTGTTTCACAGTTAACCTTTGATTTCCACATACTAGGGCAAAGTGGTACAACGTGGAAATAAGTCTTAATTCATGGTCATTTATGAAGCCCAAAGTCCTCTGGTGAATTGCCATTTGTCTTATCCCTGGCACCCCATTAACCGGCTGCAAATTGAAGTAAGAACAGGTTTTCAGTGGTGTGGCACTATTATTGTCTCAAAAGTTATACGTTTGTGCAGGGAAACAACAACAACAACCCAAAACGTCCATGTATTGAGACAACTCGTTAATGATGTCTCTGAAGAAGGTAGTTGCTGGGTGCTGGTGATGGCAATTCTTCAAGTGAAACTGAGTGCTGATGGCAGAAGTGAAACTGATAAAGTTTTCAGGAGTTATATTTTGCATTTTTGATAAGTTGACAGGTATACACTTAACCCCACTGACGTCTGCTTAATTAATTCCCGTCACTTGATTGACAGCAGGCTGAAGGACAGGCAGATGGTAGTATATCACACCCTACGTAAATAGCATGAAGAATTCATGGCCACAAGGAACGGGTGAGGGTTTAGGCTTCAGTGGTTACCTAAATAAATACATAAATAAAATAAACACTCTTTAAATTTGCTGAAGGAGAAGCTATCTCCATTCATAGTACTATGATCAGGGAGACCCAGTTAAGGGCCAGTTCACACTTGTAGTAAGCAATTAGTCAACCTCTGGGCAGGTGCATCTCCACTTGCAGGAGGCGTTTACAGACTACAAGCACCCCCTGCCTGACCAGAGGTTGACTAATTGCATACTAGCTGTGGCACACAAAATTGAGCACCACAAGCGCACTAAACCTTAACTAATGTAACCAGGAACTTACCTAGAAGTGTCCAACAGTGAGCATCTGCACTATTTCTGGTCGAGGGAACCATCGAAGCTGCTGCACAAGTGCACTGGCAGCTTCAATGACCCTCTGACATGACTGAGCTAGTGCAGAGCATCAGCATCGCCATAGCAATGGCACTGACACATACGCAGTGGCACAGGATGCCAAAACTGCCAGACATTCACACTGTACATCCTTGTCGGGCAGGAATGGAAATCACATGCAAGATGTCAAGGTCAAGCTTGTTGAAACACATTATCAACAGATGCTCTTATTGTTCTCTATTATTATGGGAACTCCTAGCTCCTGAGAAAAAGGTCAGCCTGACTTCAGGAGCAAATCCTGCAGCATGATTAGACACGAGGAACCATATGACGTTGTGTGCTGAGAATCATATCCTTCTACTCACACAAATCTCTGGTAATAAGAACCAAGATGGTGGTGCCCTATAGAGGATAAGATGCATGACTGGACACAGGTGAGTGACCAATCATGTGTGGGCTAGGCTATCATGTACTAGCGGTTGCAAGTGCGAGCACTAGTTGAGGTTAGTCTGTCATACACCTTTCCCATTCAATGGATGGAAAAGCAAGTTCAGAAATACTCCAGGTTTTAGGGATCCCTGTTCCTTTCCGCACTGAGCCTGGTAGTTGTCTTGTGGTGAGCTCCAAGATGGAGCATTTGCACATGACAGAGCTGTTTCCAAACCAGAAACACCTCCTTCCATGCTGGGGCTCACCATGAGGTGACTACTTGTGGTGCAGGATTAAGTGCTGTACTTGTGCAGTTACCCTACACCACAGCCAAAGCCAGTAAGTCTCCTCTGTGACTATTCACATATCTTACAGGTTTGGAAGATTTGCCAGATGGTCATCTGATGTGCTTCACAAGCATTCTGATGTGTCTCATGACACGCCAAATGAGCAAACATGCATGGTGGATCATGTTTCCCCTAGTGACAGTGCTGGCCCATGTGCCCCGGTGTCAGCACCAGGGCTGCAAAATGGTGTGTCTGGACACCCATCTGAACCCTCTGGCACCATTTCTGGGTGCCCAGAAAAACTACACCATGATTCTTGGCAGCTCCCAGCAAACCAAATCATCTGCTTGAGTCTGATTTGTACATGATTGACTGGTCTAGCATAGCATCCTGGAATACTGTGTTGACCTCTTAGAACAGCGGTTCTCAACCTTCCTAATGCCGCGACCCCTTAATGCAGTTCCTCATGTTGTGGAGACCCCCAAAATGGGGGCGGGGTAGCTGGGGACACAGGGGCAGGGCAGCTGGGGTCATGGGGTTGGGTCAGCTGAGGGAATCCACAGTGAAAACACTATATACAGGAGGATTCACAAAGTTTCTGCAAATGTGACAGGACTTCTCAATTTGTTTGAAGCTCATGAGATTTACAAGCAGCGGTAGAGAAGAAGTGAGAAGGAAGCACTGACATCTAATTTGCAAGTCTCGTAGAAGTCAAGTTAGGGAAGGACAGAGGGTGGTTCTGCACAGGCCATTAGAATGCATTTAGAAACACATTAAAGACACACTGGAACTTATTTTCCGCATTGAAGGCCAGATCCGGGACATTTTGAGGACGCCGCTTCTGCACAGGCTCCCATGAGATCTGTCTCTAATGTGGTCTTGGCGCCGCTAAAACTGGTTCCCGGAAAGACATGAAAAATTAGGTCTTAATCCGTTCTTGTGTGGAAAATCCGCATCAAAGGAGGACACTTCTGCACCCAGACAGGAGAGGGAATGGATGTCCCTCCAGCCGCCATGATGGACAGAGCAGAAGCAGGACTGCCTGCTTCCAAAGCCCCTCCCCTGCATGCCAGGTGCTGCCGGAAACAGAGCCACTGGCAGCTCACCGCTCCAGTCCCACAGCTCTGGGGGGCGGTGTTGGCGGCACGTGAGCCAGAGGACTTTTGGAATGGGTGCTGATGCATCTGCACAGCACCCAATCCATCCGTTCTCCAGAATTCGTCCTTCCCATGGGAGTGTGGAAGTGTGGGGTCTTATTTGGATCCATCCCTATTTCAGACTGATCTTCCCAGAGACAGATCTGACAAAAATGGTTTCCCGTAATCCGACTTTCAGGAGGTATGTGTAGAAACACCTAATTTCTCTTTGGGGGGGCGGGGGGGGGGCAGCGGGAGACTCATTGTGACCCCTCTGAAAGGGTGGTTTAACCACCAAAAGGGTCACGACCTACAGGTTGAGAACGAATGTCTTAGAAGCAATCAGTATTTGGAGTTGGCTACTGTGAGACTTTTCCAGGTAGCCTGGTCCAATGGCCCATTTGATGCAGACATGCTGCTGCACCTGGTAAATTTGTGTGCTGTGCAGATGAGGCATTCCAGAGGGTTTGCTTGCCAATTCAGACATTCTTCTAATAAGAACAAACCTCAGACACTGACATTGGGAAGGAGATAAAAGACTAATAATATCTTGCATGGTGGACTAATGGCTTGCATGGTGGTCTTTTCATTTATGGCAGATTTGCCTCGTCGTTCCATTGCGGGTTCCAAAAAAATACAAATAAAAAAGTCTGGAATCAGGCTCAATAAGGAGCCCCCAGATTTCTTTCTTTCTTTCTTTCTTTCTTTCTTTCTTTCTTTCTTTCTTTCTTTCTTTCTTTTTTTTAGGGCTCACTCCAGCTGTGGCTGCTGTTCCAAATCCATTCTGGACATACGGAGACTACATTGACAAACAGCAAGTACAAGGCAAGAAAATTAAAGCAGGCTATTTTCTTTTCCTTGAATAGGATGTTTCTACAGTTAATTGCATTGGTGGGTAGGGAAATGCACATCATCCTGAGCCAACATTCAACGCCACTAGGTATTTGTTTTTAAAGGAGTCTTTAAACATCCAGCCCTGCTATAATCATGTGCACCCAATAAGCAGTGACAAATTATTTGTATTATTTCCAAGAGAAACGGTTGGTGTCTGCTTGTGGTGCAGTGCCTTTGTTACTCTATGGATGAGAAATGCAGTTAATATATTATACTCCGTGTGTCTTCCAACTCTACCCAGAACCTAATTACACTTTATGAGGAGTTAAGTAGGCTGTAAACTACATGCTATGGAAAGTGCATGCAGTTAAAGCACACAAACGCACAAGCCCTCTGCTGGCTATCATGACTGAACAATTGTTTTTATCTTTATACTTTAGAGAACTTCATAATTATACATTTAGTGTCATTGAGAGATTCACTGTGTAATTATACAACTCAGCTGTAAGAGCCCTGGTTCCTGCACAGATACAAGGCATAGAGCAAATTAAAATTAATTTAGGACTCAACAAGAGTGGAAGAAATGCTAGGTCTCTCTCATACTAGGTCTCTCCATTGGGTGAATGGAAACAGTAAGCTTCTGGTATTGGTTGCTGCATTTGAAATGAAAATTGAGAGACATCATGGGCTTTGCTCAAGTGTTACAGGGCATGAATTGATCACAATTTCATCTCTGCCTTCCGTCCCCAACTTCAGGGCCAACAGATGGTCAGTTATCTTTTCTGTCTGCTGTTCCTCTTTAGTGAGATACTCTTCACAGTTGCTAATTACCACTACTATTCTAATTAGCTATAGAATAAACTTATATGGGATGAGGAGACACTTCCTCGTTAAGAACACAACACACACCCAAATATAAAACTCAGCCTCCCCAACAATAATCCTGAGTAAATTGACTAACTGCCCAGACTTTCATCAGACATACGGGACATTCCTAGAGATTTTGAAAATTAAGTTCTAGGGAATCCCATTGATGCTGATAGCAACATTAATATAATCTGGGCATGGTAGAGCACTTCTTGCCATCTTAGAAGGTCTGATAGCTATATGGATTACTGAACCCCTCAGAATGAGTAGCCCAAATGTGAAGTTATCAGCGCATGGACAACAGTGTCCAGTTTGGTCTAGCGGTTAAGGAGCCGGACTCTTATCTGGGAATACTAGGTTTGATTCTGCACTCCTTCATGAAGCCAGCTGTGTGACCTTGGGCTAGTCACAGCTCTCTTCTGAGCTCTCACAGCCCCACCTACCTCACAGAGTGTCTGTTGTGGGGAGAAGAACAGAAAAGCTTTGTCAGCCGCTTTGAGTTAATGGGCGAGAAAAGAGGTTAGAAAAGCCAAATCTCCTCCTCCTCCTCCTCCTATCCCTATTCATGTGAAGGTACAGGTGGTAACCTTGTAGGTCCACTAGTGTGTTGAGGTCTACCAATGGAGCAAGATAGGGTGATATGCTCAGTGCCCTATCTGCTGTAGCATTTCACAGTGGGTGGAGACTGTCCCACAATAGCATTCAGAAACCAGACACTTAGATCCCTTCTCGCACTACACTAGCAGCAAGTATTGAAAGGATCTAAGGCTGATAATACTGTGCTGTTTGGTCACTTTTGGACAATTGTTTTAATTTTTGAGGATATTTCATCACTAAATACTCCACTAAACACCTACTAGCTGAGTAGTTCATAAGAAGGTTGCTGTAGGTGGAATTCTAGGGTGTTTCTGCATTTGCTGCCAAGAAACCACTCGAAGAAGAGCCATTTCTCAAGGATCCCATCTCCTGAGGATCCATCCCAAATAGGGACTGATCCAAAGGGCCCTTGCACATCTGTACACACGTGGGGAGGATGGATCTGGCAGAATGGATGGTCAGTCCGCCGGATTCCCGCGCCGCCAATGCCACCCCGGAGCTGTGGGACTGGAGCAGGCAGCTGCCAGTCAGTGCCTGATTCCAGTGGTGCGCGACACAGACTATTCAGGGTTTGAACAAGGTGTTCTGAGGGCTTTTTGAAAATATCCTGGTTGTCCCTAACCCCAGCCTGAAAGATGTACATAGGCATCCATTCTAGTAGCCATTGATACATTTGTCATCCATAAATTTGTCTAACCCTTCCCTATAAGAACATAAGAACATAGGAGAAGCCCTGCTGGATCAGGCCACAGCCCATCTAGTCCAGCATCCTGTCGCACACAGTGGCCCACCAAATGCTCATGGGCATCTCAAGCAGAGACAAGGACAAACCTCCTGCTCTCGATCCCGGCAGATGGCCGTAGAAGTGCCCCCCCTCCAGCCTGAAAGATGCACCTAGGCATTCGTTCTAGTAGCCATTGATATATCTGTCATCCATAAATTTGTCTAACCCTACCTTAAAGCCATCTAGACTGGTAGCTGTCACCGCCTCTTCCAGCAGCACATTCCATAAGCCGATGACCCTCTGGGTGAAGAAATACTTCCCCCTGTCAGAAATTTTCTCTGTCCACCTTTTCTATACCATGCATAATTTTATATACTTCAATCAGGTACATTCATGCACTGTTATGGCTTTAGTATGTTCATTTGGTATTTGACTTTTAATGTTGTAATCACCCCTGAGACCATTGGGTATAGGGCAGAATAAAAAATCCAAATAAATAAATAACTCATGTTCACCATGTCCATGGCATTAGGCATTTCTACATTTGGCCTTGTAGTTAGTCAACCTCTGGGCAGGTGCATCTGCACTTGCAGGAAGCATTTACAGCCTACACACACACACTGCCTGCCCAGAGGTTGACCAATTGCACACTAGCTGTGAAGCACAAAATCTTGCACCACAAGCAACCCAATCCTCCCCAATCCCAACCGAAAGCTTACTTGTGCATCCAGGATACAACCTTCTGCACCTTTTCCAGTGTGAGGGGTCATCTGAGGTATCGCACAATGACTGTGTGTGCGCAGAGCATCATTGTCATCATAGTGATGGTGATGGTACATGCACAGTTGCACAGGGCACTACAACCAAAATGGCAGCACCCTGTGCAGGATTGGTCATGCAACCAGACCTTTGCAATTCGTACCAGCCCTGCAAGTGCCTATTCGTTCAAACGTTTGACGATAAGAATGTCAACAATATTCAGATTTGAAGATATGAATGTTGACAACATTTGTATGTGTTATATGTATCTGTATGCATTTTGTACACATCCAGTTTTATCCCTGTATGCAACCCGTTTCCATCCTGTACTATCAGCACAAATGTGTACAGATACATATGAGATTCCTTCAGATACATATGTAATACATAGATATCTGTACATTCAAATGTTTCAAATCATTTGAATGAATGTTTTGGAACATTTGAAATTCAATCAAAATTCATTTGAATGTTTAGACATTCTATTTATTTATTTATTTATTTATTTATTTATTTATTTATTTATTTATTTATTTATTTATTTATTTATTTATTTATTTATTTATTTACATTTATATCCCGCCCCATACCCGAAGGTCTCTGGGCGGGTTACAACTTTAAAACAGATTAAAACAGAATGCACATTAAATACGTTAAAAATTCCGTACATATAAAACAATATACAACATGTTTAAAATGATAATGTCTGTACTGGGGGAGGGAACATTAACAACTTAGTCAAAGGCCAGGGCAAAGAGGTGCGTCTTTACTGCCCTTCTAAATATATATAAGGAAGGGGCCTGACGCACCTCAAGGGGGAGGTTATTCCACAGTCTGGGGGCCATCACAGAAAAGGCTCTCTCCCGGGTGCCCACCAACCTCACTGTTGAAGGCGGTGGGACAACCAGGAGGGCCTCGCCACTTGATCTTAAGGCACGGGCAGGTCGATATGGGAGAAGGCGTTCCTTTAGATATTTGGGGCCCAAGTCATTTAAGGCCTTATAAGTCAAAGTCAAAACCTTGAATTGGGCTCGGTAGTGAATTGGCAGCCAGTGCAATTCTTTTAAAACCGGCGTGATGTGCATCCAGCTAGATGTTCCGGTCAGCACTCTAGCGGCTGCGTTTTGCACTAGCTGCAACTTCCGAACCGTCTTCAAGGGCAGCCCCATGTAGTGCGCATTACAGTAGTCCAATCTAGAGGTTACCAGAGCATGGATAACTGTGGCCAAGTCGTCTCTGTCCAGAAGTGGCTTCAGTTGACGGACTAGCCGTAGTTGGGAGTAGGCACTCTTGGCCACGGCCTCCACCTGAGCTTCAAGTGAGCAGAGTCCAGGAGTACCCCCAAGTTACGCACCTGTCCCTTCCAGGGCATTGCAGCCCCATCAAGGACAGGGTATCTCCCAACTACCCGGACCCGAGAGCCTGTGACACACAGCACCTCTGTCTTGTCTGGATTCAGTTTCAATTTATTCACCCTCATCCAGCCCATTACTGCCTCCAGACACCTGTCAAGCACTTCAACCGCCTCTCCTGATTCAGATGGTACAGAGAGATAGAGCTGAGTATCATCTGCATACTGATGACACCTCACTCCAAATCTCCGGATGACCTCTCCCAACGGCTTCATATAGATGTTAAATAGCATGGGAGATAAGATCGACCCCTGAGGAACCCCACAAGTGAGTTCCCAGGGTGTCGAAACAGTGTCTCCCACAGTCACTATCTGAGATCTATCCCGGAGATAGGAGCAGAACCAGTGCCACACATTGCCTCTCACTCCTAAACTCCGTAGTCTCTCCAAAAGGATACCATGGTCAATGGTATCAAAAGCTGCTGAGAGGTCCAGGAGAACCAACAGGGTAGCGTACCCCCTGTCTCTCTCCTGGATAAGGTCATCAACCAGGGCGACCAAGGCGGTTTCCGTGCCATAACCGGGCCTGAAGCCAGATTGAAATGGGTCTAGATAATCAGCTTCTTCCAAGCATGCTTGCAGTTGAACAGCGACAGGCCTCTCCAGAACCTTGCCTAAGAAAGGTATGTTAGCTACCGGGCGATAGTTGTTTAGATCTTCTGGATCCAGAGAGGCTCTCTTCAGGAGGGGCCGCACCACAGCCTGTTTCAGGGCCAGTGGAACCACCCCATCCCTCAGAGAGGCATTCACTACCTCCTGGATCCACCCGGTCATACCTTGTCGGCTAGTCTTTATCAGCCATGAGGGGCAGGGATCTAGAGAGCACGGCCGTACCCCCGCAAGTAGCTTGTCCACATCCTCAGGCTGCAACAATTGAAACTGATCCAACCAAACAGGACCAGACAGTTCTCCGGACACCTCATCTGGACTCTGTCCAATTGTGACATCCAATCCCCTACGAATCTGGGCAACTTTGTCCTCAAAGTGCTTTGCAAATTTGTCACAGCAGATATTGCTTGACCCTGGCTCATGCTTCTTTGAGCTTGGTTTTATGAGGCCATTCACTACTCTGAAAAGCTCTGCTGGACGGCTACTCGAGGACGCAATGGTGGCGGAGAAAAAATTATTTTTCGCCGCCGTCACCGCCACATGGTAGGCACAATAATGTGCTCTAACCTGTGTTCGGTCAGATTCACAGCCGGATTTATGCCACCTGCGCTCTAGCCATCGACCTTCCTGTTTCATAGCCCGCAGCTCCATGGAGTACCAAGGAGCTTTTCGGGCTCCACAAGCATGCCGAGGGCACTTGGGAGCGATCGTGTCGATAGCCCTGCTCATCTCCTGATTCCAGAGAGAAACCAGGGCTTCGACAGGAGCGCCAGTCATGCCAACTGGAAAATCCCCCAGAGCATTCAGGAATCGCTCGGATTCCATAAGTCTCCGGGGGCGGACCATTTCAATAGGTCCCACCCCACAGATGGGAGCTGCCATTTTAAGTCCAAAACTCACCAGCGAGTGATCCGTCCATTACAACGGGTTGACAGTCAGCCCTCCTATCAACGGATACTCACCAGTCTGGTCCGAGGCAAAAACCAAATCAAGGTTGTGACCTGCTATATGAGTCGGACCAGATACAAGTTGAGACAGCCCATGGTTGTCATGGAGGACATGAAGAGCTGAGCTGGGCCACTGAGCGTAGTCTCGGCATGGACGTTGAAATCCCCCAACACCACCATGGCAGAGGCTTCCAACACCACATCCGAGACCACCTCAGCCAGCTCAGATAGGGAGGATGCTGGGCAGTGGGGTGAACGCTACACCAGCAGCATCCCTATCCTGTCTCTCTGGCCCAACAGCATAAACAGGCCTTCAACCCCTGTTACAGTGCGAATTGGTCGTCTGGTGAGGGGAATGGACGTCCGGTGGACTACAGCAACACCCCCTCCCCTACCCTCTAGTCTGGAACAGTGCTGCACTGAGTATCCTGGGGGACAAAGCTGGGCAAGACTAGGCCCACCCAATTCATCCACCCAGGTCTCAGTAATGCATGCCAGATCGGCCCCTTCATCCAAAATCAAGTCATGTATGACAGATGTTTTGTTCCGGACCGACCTGGCATTCAGGAGCAGCACGGCCAGAGCAGCAGGGTGGTTGGTAGACCTCCCCAAACTCTGTTGGCTGGGAAACAGAACAAAAGGAGTGATGGCTTCAATGCATCTATCACCCCTTCTCCTAATCTGTCTCTTCTGCTTCCCAACGCCATATCTCTGCCCATTACCACTGTGATACCACTGGCCCCCTGACCCACTCCTCCCCCTCCTGCCCGGCCTTGGCACATGTCTCCCTACCCAAAACACAACACAACACACACACAACGCACACACACACACACACACAGCTAAGAAAGTATTAAACACTAAACAATTAAAACAACAATTCTAAAAACAGCCGCCCCACAATTTAAAAACTCACCCTGCATAGGTGGGGTCAAGAGAAATGCCTGAAAAACCGCAGCTTGTCAGTTGCAGCTCCAGTATGCAGATAGAGTCCACCCCCAGAGATTTATTCAGCTTGTTCTTTATAGCTTGAAGAATGAGTGGGGTGGGGCAAAGTAAGTACTCAGCCCGGATTTACGCCACCTGCGCTCTAGTACAAATGTCCACATTCGATCTAATTCGATTGAATTTTGAATGCTTAGGACATTCATGCATATTCCTATTCCCTAGTGTGAAGGCTAGTACATGTTAGTCTGCAATACACCTTTCCTGTCCAATGGATGGAAAATGAAGTGCAGAAACGCCCATCACATTTACTCACCAGTGCCCCTCCAGACCCTTCCTGCTGCCTTCAAAACATCCTCTGACCCATCCCACTATATTTATGCTTCAAAGCAATTTCCTTGAAACAGGCTCTTCTTATTCTAGGAATGCCCTTCTTGCTCCATCATAGCAATTTTATTGCCTTCAAACTGTTTTGGTGACTTCTGGCTCTAACCTCAGTGAGGAAAATCACAAGAACCCCTCAGGCATTGACACAAGGCCTTCTCCCACCCACTCAATGCTCTTTTTTCTTGTCTGGCAAGTCTTTGAGACACAGTTCAGCCACCCCTGACTTAGAACTGCCAGTTTAAATAAGCTCCTTGCTTTCTTGTTCTTGCTTCCTGTTTGCTCAGTTTTATACCTGGATGAAGCAAAGCCCATTATGCGCTGTCACAATTCCAAAGCTGTCCTAAAAATGTAACCAGGAGATTTGGCATCTCACCAATGAACCAGCTAATTGGGAGTCAAGAGATTGCTTTCTGATTAGCCCTTTGTAATGCTTCCTAACAACACAGCGTCCATGAGGATGATGGGGGATTACCACATTTTTAAAATTTAGGAAATGTGTTCATGAGAAAATAAAGGTTCTTTACAAAGATGATACTTGGGTTGGTCAAGAAGGTGTATATTTGCCTATGTGGAAACCAGAAACTATCTAGCAACCGTTTCTGGTTAATAACTCCCCTGAAGATCAGCTTTTATGTAGGCTAAAATGGTTGTACCTCTGACATATTATGAGCTTCCAGAAAGCTCTCTAACTTTTTGCTGGAATTTTCAGCCTTCAGTTGCTACACAATGCAGCTCCTTTCTGCACTTACCCTTAAACTTATCCATGGAAGATCCAGAACCCAACCATCCCCATGGTGGGACTGACTTAAGGGCAGCATCTGCCTTACTAACATGTTTCATCAACATTGGATGCAGCATAGACTGCTCTAGGAAGACAAAATGATGGCCTTAACTGGCATATCAGTAGAAGATCGGTTTTAACAGGTCTATCAGTGCCCCAAGACATGAGAAAGAGTGTCCACCTCACTGTTTTAGTTTATAAGGGACTTATTTCAGCAGTATACCAAATTACACCATGAAACAGGACTCACTGGGGCTCTGAGGCTAGGATCTTCAGAACCAGTATGTGGGCTGTCAAAGAACATCCTTGTGAGTGCATAAAGCTCATTCCAGAAGAATGGTGCCACTAGAATCACCTTAGGCCCTTTCCGCACTTAGGCCCTTTTTGCACTGGCCCTTATTCCAGATTATATCCTGGAAGAGGAGCTTTCTGTCCACATGCCAATGCAGACTATGACCGCACTAGCATGGCAACAGCAGGTCCCTATTCCAGGATATGATCTGGAATAAGCCCAGTACAGAAACAGCCTCAGTCTCTTACAAGCTACGTTGACATGACTGCAACATGCTCCTAGTTGACCAATAGGCATGCTGACCTAAAGGCTACATGCAAGCATGACTAAAGTCCAGTTTACTATAGTTTGCTGTTATGAATGGTAGTCCGTTCTCTGTGTCTCCCCTCTATGCACTTCTCACTACGTGAACCAGAGCTGACTGATTATCTACAGTAGAGGCTCTCCTTCTTTAGACATTTTCAGGCACTGGAGAGTTGGGTTTGGTTGGATTTGACTGAGTTGAGTCATTTTTTTTCCTGTTTTGCTTTTCACTAGAACCTACTGATAGGTCACCCAGCTGGAGAGTAGGTGATAAAATACTTGGACAAAATATCTTGGAATCACTTTTAGTAGTTAACAGTCTTGGAAACATCATTGGACCTTAGTAGCCCAGAAGTCAGAGCCAACAGTTTTTGCTCTACTTGGGTTTTCTATTCGTAAAGGTGGGAAATATGACCTGCTACCTATCAAAATGATGAATGCCTCATAGTTGCAGCAAATTTTATATAGGAAACCTCTTTGGATAACAGATTCCATTGAGACCTCAAGGGGATTCAAATAAGTTATTTCAGGACCCTATTAAATGTTCCAGATTGCATTCCTGGACAGGCCCTACAGCTCGAAACATGCCAAAGTCCTTTGACTATTAGGGCTTGACTATATGCCATTAAATTATGGCTGAAAATATATTCAAGAGCACAACAGGATCTTTACACAATTTGGCTACTGATATTTAACACAATTCCTGGTGCAAGTTGCTTATTCCTGGTACACAGTTGCAAACTGTGAGCCAGTTTGGTCTAGTGGTTAGGGAGCCAGACTCTTATCTGTGAATACCGGGTTTGATTTCTCCCTCCCCCATGAAGCCAGCTGGGTGACCTTGGGCCAGTCACAGCTCTCTTCTGAGCTCTCACAGCCCCACCTACCTCATATGGTGTTCTGTTGTGGGGAGAAGAATAGAAAAGCTTTGCCAGCCGCTTTGAGTCCCCTTAAATGGGTGAGAAAAGCCAAATCTTTTTTTCTTACTCAGAAACATGTAGGGATATGCATGATTTTCTTTTCATGTTCACTTCACATCAAAGTGAATGTGACAGAAATTTGCATTTGTGTGAATAGAGCCACTTAGAATGTGCTAGGATTCGAAATTTTGCTCTGAATGCTCTTTGAATTCACTTTGAATCCCTGCTGCCAGATGTGCCTCTAAATCCCCTCTGAATCGGTTCTGAATCTGCTCTGAATCTGCTGCAGATGTTGGACTGGACAGCCACTAAGCCACCACCTCACTTTTGTGAACATAATAATGTTTCAAAACAAATACACAAGAACATTCACTTTTCATTCAATTGTCAATCTTCGAATGTGGCCGATATTAGACTTGAATGCGAATGTTCAAATTCATATAAATTTGTACGAATTGCAAACCTGAGAAATTTTTGCGTATATCACTACGAAACTGTTTCTCAGTGTTTTGCCAATGGATTTCCTTTGCTAGGCTAAGTTTAAATTCTACAATGGCAAATGACAATCAAGGACTGTGGGACATATATGCCCAAGAACTTGTCACAAAAGAAAAAGTAACTTGCTCTCCTGCATGCTTTGGTCGCATCTAAAATAATATTTTTAAGATGTTTCTTTGTCTCAGAACACTATTGATTACTGAGTATAAACTGGATTTAACTAGGGCAAGAATAAATGCTTTTCCCAATATTTTGTAAAATCCCCATTGAAAGCAGGTTCTTGCCGTTTCCTGGAACCTGAAACAACAGACTTCATCTTTTTTAAAATGTGGCTTTTATGTTAATGTTAGAAATGATTTAATTTAGCCACTGCTCTGACCTAAGAGAGGTTATCCTGCTCAGCTGATGTTTCAGACCAGTATCATAGGAGAACTCTTTTTGCTGCTAGGTTTTTGGCTAGATCAGAACATCTAGAGTGTGTGCCACTAATTTGACTGATGATTCACCCTTTAACTTCATTGGATGGCGTAACAATGCCATCCCACTGAAAAGTTCAGGGTCAGTTGCACCATGAACACTGGAACCATCCCCCAACTTACCTGGGATGCTCATGATGCAGATGGTCTGTCCTGGATCATCTGAATTGTCATACCAATGGCTGCAGAAAATTCTTCCATGTGCCTGGCTATGGTCACAGTGCGCAGGACGTGACACACAATCACAATATGACACAACCAGTCTAGGGAATTTACTACCAAAAGGAATGGTGAGAGCAACCAGCTGGATCAGGCCACAACTCATCTAGTCCAGCCTTCTGTCTCACACAGTGGCCACCAAGCACTTCTAGGAATTCTCAAGTAAAAAATGAAGGCAGAATTTCCCCCTGCTCTTGAAGATCTGCAAATGGCTGAGGTAGGCACCCTGCCTATCACTCTAGATAATGATGGAAGCTGAATGGGGGCAGGAGGGGAATTCCTGGATACGGATCTACTTACCACGGATTTCTGAAATCCAGATCTAAGTAGATCCGGATTCCAGAGGACAGTGCGGAAGCACCCCATGTGTCCATAAGTGCTATCTAGAAGCTGCACTTGTTGGTTGGAACATCTTATAATCCTGGGTCTCTCTGCCTTTCACTTTTTGAACTTCAGGTTTACACAAGCCTAAGACTAAACTGCACTATAGAGCTTGCTAATGTTTTAGTAAAATATGAATGTTGCCTCTCTCTCGGACTCTCTAGATATAGATATATGTGAACGATCCCTGCACAAGTACTGCACTGTTACACTGTCAAAAGCTGGAGTAGGACCAGGTGAGGAATTCCATTAGTTCAGTTATAAATATAAATCTACAGATTTTGCATCTCCAGAACAAATACCCAAACCAAATTGTGGATTCCTATACAAATGGCTACAGTTCCTAATAAAGTTTTATTACAAAGAGATGCCTAGGCATAAATCAGTGGAGGAAATGTGCCAGAAGTATATACAGCATTACAGAAAATACCATATAAAAGAAAAGCAAAATACCAGGGAATGTACAGGGGAAATTCTGTTGTCATGGCATGTCTTTTCCAAAACTGGATAAGGTTTGGAAGATGCAGGTGGCCATGAGGAGCATTAGGCTATACTCCGACTGGGATTTATCATGGCTATTTGATGGTGTGGGTTAGGGACGTGCAAGAATATTCAAAATGTTTGAAATTTGGTTGGTGTTCTGGAAGGCCCAGAAAGAAGTCCAGGGTGCCGCCGGAGCATCCCCACAGGTAAGGGGACACCAGGAAGGTGGGCAGGAGTGGTCTGGTGGCATCCTGGGCCTGTTTTCAGGCCTTCTGGAATGCCAACCAAGTTTCTAGAACCTAAATACAGGCCTAAATACAGAAGGCCTGTATTTAGGTTCCAGAAAGCCTGGTTGGTGTTCCAGATGGCGTGGGAAGATGCCTGAGATCCCACCAGAGCAGGTAAGGGGCCCCCAGGGGGGAGATTTGGGGGGAGAGTGGCTCAGGGAGGGGCATCCATAGGAGCTTCGACCAAAGCTTTTACAAATCTGATTCGTGGGTGGATAGAGCCCTACAAATATGGCCCTGTTCGATCCATCCATTTGTCTGAATTTGGAATGTGCCAAATTTTTCGTGCACATCCCTAAGAAAAATACAGCAAGAAACCCAAGTTTTCAGTTTCTTGCTTCTACACAAGATAAATTATGGCATGGTATGTGCCATGGAATAACCATAATGCCTTGGAATCAAACCACCATATACTGTAATATTAAAATGAGATGTATCTCAAAATCTTCACGCAAATGTCTTCTGTTGTAGTTTTGTGTTCTGTATCAAATAAGAATTTAATGTGCTTGCTGAAGAAAATTTCCAAACACTTTGTCAATGTCAGGAGATTTTCATGGTGACATGTTCTGTTTGGCTTGATAGTGGCCTTGCATTCATTGGTGAACAAAGGCCTTTTCGCATTACAGCCGGAATGGCTGTAATGCACTTCGGATAAGTCAGTTTGGGATGCTTTACCCCTTCACACATAGGCAGGCAAGAACATGTTTACATGCGTTCATGCCTGCCTATGAGCAAATGCTCAAAGCATCCCGACCTGACTTAGCTGGGAGAGGCTGGCCAGGGACGGGGACACCTCCCGCAGGCCTGCCTGTCATTGAGTCAGAGCACCCAGGGGCGGGCAGACCTGTCAGGTGGCTTCTCCAGATTCTTGCCAGCTGTACAGGACCCGATCGGATCCTGTACAGCTGTCAGGAACCCACCTGGGCACCCACCCACCCACCCACCCTGGGGTCCGGGGACGGCTTCCTATGGGCCAGGGGCTGTGGGACCCCTTGGTAGGCCAGACCACATGGGTCCGGGTTACCGGTGTCCCACCTCCCTCAGCAGATTGCGGCAGATTGTGAGCCTCTGCGAGGTCTAGGCACCTCAATCGAGTCAGCTAAGCCCCGCAGAGGCCCCCCAGCACCTTTGCAAACCCATTTGATTTTTGCACCAAACTGTTTGCTTGAATGAACAGTTTGCTGTCGAACCAAACAAATGATAGTTTGCTTTTATTCTAATCAAATACTGATTTTACATTTGAGCACATCTGTAATTTAAAGTCAATGGTCAACTGCTCCCAAGTTTTAATTACTTTTACTTGTCAGCGATCTTGTACTGCCAATGCTAACATAATTGCATGTTAGATTCTTCATTCCATGTACTAATGTGTGCCCACTATGTGAAACTAACAGAACAGAAGTGCCAGTATAGTTAAATTTTAAATACCACCCCACGTTCAAATCTAATGACTAATGAAAGCCAACAGCCTCAGACTGTCTCTTGTTAACCTGTTTCCTGTACTGCTAGATCCTAAGTGGTATGGCATGTCAGCTTTTGTATATTCAACCATTCTGAAAGTATCTGGCAAATATTCAAAATGTGTTCCTGAGAACGGTTGGAGAAGGTCTGGGAGCAAATTTGCTTCAGACCCAGTACAATATATTTATTCAGTTGTACCCAGGACAATTTTCCTGCCCACTTTATAAATGCCCCAATAAGCAGAAATGACTTCTGCTTCTGGAATAGCACAAAGGATAAATGGCATGATAAACAAGGAGACTGAATTTTGCAATTACTACTTTGGAAGAGGCTGGTTATAAAATTAAATAAAACCTATGAATGACAGCCAGTCTGTTTCGCTTTCTGCCTCCATGGGGATTGGAAGTGAACAGCTGCAGGACACCATTTCCTGCTAGGCAGCACAAGACAGGTATGATGTGAACACATGTGAGAACAATTATTTTAAATGCATTTCCACCAGTGCCCTCAGAGGTTGCTAAAGAAAATAACATCTTTCTGATTTCTGTAGCTAGAGGCAGACAGTTGGATTTTTTCTTCTTTTTAAAGGAGAGCTGGAGGCAGCATGAGACATCGATGTCTTGCTTACAAAGCATGTACTGTCTTAGAAAGCTGTGGCCATTCCAGGACAGCATATGTGAGATCCCTGAGAGGGGTGACCAGTAGGGATGTAGACGAATATTTGTGACATTCAAAATTTGTACTAATTTGGCCGAATTTGGGCATTCCTATTCAAATTCAATGTTGGCACATTTGAAGACTGACAATCGAATCCGAATAGAATGTTTTGATACATTCGTAGGAAGCTTTGTATGGGATTCATATGCATTTGTATGCATTCATATGGGATTTGTATGAGATTGAACATTCATATCAAAGTTGAATCCCACTACATTCAAAGGAGATCTAGTCAAATGAATGCATTTTTTTTTTGCCTTTGACTCAATATGAATTGAATACAAAAACAAAACAAAACATGAACATCCCAAGGGATCAGCCTGCTAGTCAGTGTAGGAAAATTTGAATTGGGTAGTTTAATGGCATGTTAGGAGCTGTGCTCTAAGACACTGATTTTAGGTGGGGAAAGCCTTGTTCCGACACAAGACTCCAGTGGAGTCTTTCAGCTAAGAGGTTTTAAAAATGGAGAATCAACCAGAACGCAAACTAAAATAACAGGCAAAAGCCAAGAACAGACTTGAAAACAAAAGATTCTTTTAAAAAATTATGAAACTTTATTGAAAACACAGAAAATAGCCTCAAATGGTGAAAATGGTAAAATTGTCAAGTTTGCAAAAAGCCAACTCTTCTTCTTCTTCTTCTTCTTCTTCTTCTTCTTCTTCTTCTTCTTCTTCTTCTTCTTCTTCTTCTCATGTTCCCAACCCCTCTCAGCCCACCTTGTCTTGCACATAATGTTCAGGAGAGGGGCAGACTTGTGTGTGAATGATCCTACCCCAAAGCCTTCTGTAAGCTATTTCAGAGGCTTCTCAGAGATGCTTTGTTTGGCTGTGTCTGATCACAGCCATGGTGGCAATTTTGACAGATTCCAGCACTAAGGAAAAGGTTGGACTAAAAGATCCCCAAAGTACTTTCCAACACGTACGTTTTGTAAGTGCAGTTTCTTGTACCTTGGCTTAATATTGGTTTCATCTTGGTTTTTCTTAAAATTATTGTGTAATTTGTCGGTCCAATCTGAACTGTCTACATTATAATTAACCTTATATTTTTTGCAAGAAATAATGACCTCTATCTAGTTTTTTGATTGCCAGTTTAATGTGCAATTTGCTCTGTGGCACACCATTGCTATTAGCTGAACATCTTGTTTAGGCGCATAGGTACATTTATGTCAGGGCATAGAGACTTGGGGTCTTCCAGTAATGGCTCCTTTAAATGTTTTTATAGGAATCAGAAACAGAAGGACAGACGGGTAACTTGACAATGAGAAGTGATTACATAATCCCTTGACTTTTCTCTGTCTAGTGGAAAAAGCAAGACCAATGGGAATTAAACATTGCAGGGTTCTGTTTCCTGCAGTTTTGAACCTCAGCTCTAGCCTTCGGTGTGCTTCTCATTAACAGGGAAGCATTCAATAACCCATCCAGCCTGAAAGATAGGAATTTCACAACAGCGTGCTTACAGCTGAGACTACCGCGCACCAAACTGAAACAATACTCTGACAGTCAGAACTGAGTGTTTGTTTACCATACACGAAATAGTTTAAGCTGTTGCTGAGTTTACAAAATTGAAAAAAAGCATCTATTTCATGTATCTGGATTCCCTCTATGGCTTACACTGGTTTCGGTTGGGAGGGTTTTATTTTGTTTTCATTCTTTCCCTTTTTCTTCATGCCTTTCTGCACACAGTGTGGAATTATGCAATCATACAGAAAAAAACCCCCACACTTTGAAATCATGATGCATATAATCGCTTGATTTATTTCATTAGGCTGCAAACCATATGGTCCATGCTGATACCTTTAACAGTCTGTAGCTGAAAGACATTCCTCTTCTTTTATTGTACCTTATGAGACAAGCTACTGATTTTCAAGAATTAACCTTACTTTAATCAGAATAATTATAAAATCATATTATTTTTGTGCCATCTTCCCCTCCCAGGAAGTTCAGGTGTAGCATAGCAAAAATACTATACATATACACTTCAAGCTTTAAAACAAAGAACTCTACCAGGATAAATAACAGACTAGCCTCTCAGATTACAACACATAAGAAGAACATGTAAGTGTAAAAGCCCAAGTTAAAAAACTAGGACAAGACAAGTATAATCTTCTAAAAGAAAAATAAGAAATGTTTTCCTATAAGAATTCTTGTACACAATTGTGCAAATGTACGAATACATTTGTATTGAATAGAATCCTACCACATTCAAAGGGGGACTCTTCAAACAAATACGAATTTTCTGACATTCAATTCATTGCAAATTGAATGGCAAAAAAAAAAAAAACATTTCTTTTCCCTACTTCTTACTTGTTATTTTATTTATATCCCGCCTTTTTCCTGAAGAGACTCAAAACAGCCTACAAAAAAATAATTCAATGCAATATATAACATTCAAACAACCACATGTTTATATAAAATCCTATTATAGAATGTAAAACATATAAAATGAGCTATATATCACTTATGATAACTTATTCAACAAGCTATCAGAACATTAGAAGCAAGAGGTTATTGGGCCCTTGAACACTGAAGGAGCCACTGGTGTGCTGCTGAATAGAGATGTGCACAATTTTTTTTTTTGGTATTCTATACAAATTGAATCAAATACTCAAAAATCTGATTTGATTTGAATCTTTTGAATTGGAATTGAACAAGATTTGATTCGAATTTACCAAATTTGAACCAATTTGAATTTTTGATTCGAATCTGCATATATGAATGTGGACAACATTCCTATGTGCACGTATGGATCTTCCCCACATCTATACACATCCATATGAATCCATACACGTCTGGATGCATCCCATAGTTATCCCGTACGCAACCCAGTTTCGCTCCATACAGATCTGTACAAATGTATCTGGATGCGGGAAAGATGTGGATCTTCAGGTACGCATCGTCTATGAACCCGTACACATATGAATGTCCAGATAATTTGAATGAATAGATACAACGTTCAAAATTTGATTAGAATGTTTACATCTGAATTTTGGGACATTCGATTCAAGTTCGAATGTCGAAATTCAGCAAATTCAGCCAGATTTTGAATGCCTGCGAGTATTCATGCACATCCCTAGTGCTAAAGGGGAAGGAGGAATATGCAGAGAGGTTGCGAAAATTATTTACATCTGCCTTGATGGCAAAGAATTTGGGATAGATCCATAAGCCTGTATCATTTTCTCAGGAGCAGAGTTTGACGAATGAAAGTGAAATTTTGTGACAAGTGTTAAGTCTGATTTCTAAAGTGAAAGTCAGACACCATCATCTTGCACATTCAGACGGTGAAGATTCGCCTCTTTAAGTCTTTTCCTCAGTTAATTTAGTAGTCCTTTTTCCTAGGCACTGTAATTTTATTCTTTTTAAAAAAGAAAAAAAATACTGCTGCTTTTATTCTGTTTTAAATCTGTTCTTAACTTTGCTTGCATTGGATTTTAATCTGTGGTAAAGGGCAGGGTATAAATACAAGCAAACAAGCAAATATATCACCAGACCCTGGTAGTATTTATGGAAGATTTATTAAATAACTCAGGTGACTCCACAGCCTAAATAATCAATATTCAATTGGTTGCAAAACTCAGCTTTGAGAGCTAAAGAATAAAAGGATGCCAGTGTCACCATGTTTTCAAAAATAGTTCAAGTTGTCAAGGAAAACTCATTCATACCAAAATAACAGAGCTGTTAGAAGTCACTTCCCCATCTCCATTCTCACCCACCTTACCTGTCCTCCTTGGCGCTGCTGCTGCCATGACTTCTTCTAAGGGACTTCTGGGTCTGTGTGTGCAAAACCATAAGTGCCTTTTCAGCCTCTGGAAGGATTTTTTTAGCCTCCAGAAAGTGCTGGAATAGGGCCAGGACATCACCAAATCCCATTCTAAAAGGTAAGGGTGTGTGCGGGAGGTGGGCAGGAGGCCTCCTTGATCTTTTCTTGCAACCTTGGCTCCTGTACTTTCTGTGTTCCTTAACCTTTGACTGATGTATGACAATGAAGACCCTCTGGAAAGTCTGACCTCGGCATTCCTGACCCACACATTAATGCTTTCTCCTCCAAGAACTCTGAACTCTGATCTAGCTGTTTGCTGCCATTTGCCTGGCAGACACGCATGTGTATTCTCTTGTTGAACACCATTGGCTTGAGACACGACATGGGGGTGGGGGTGGGGGCTTTGCATGAAGCCAAACATACTCCCCTTCAGTTCGAATTGAGTTGAATTGAAGATGGTGGTACTTCATGCACATTGCTACTACATACTCCAGTCCACAGTTTAGTAGTACTCTTCCCCATTGCAGTCTACCCTGATCTGTTCTTGGCCTTTTGGAGCTAGTGTAGACAAGTAACTAGAGGTGTATCAATCTAGTTTGGGTTCTAACTTGTTTGAATTGAATAGGGGTATTCGAAAGGCACATGTTTAGCTTGAATCACCTGCCTGTTTGGAAACAGAGGCCTTATCTGCATGGGCCTTATTCTGGATTATATCCTGAAATAGGAACCTTGTAGGTCCCTTTCCTGGGACATAATCTGGAATAAGATTCAGTGCAGAAAGGGCCGCTGAAGCTGCTAACAGTGTTATGTACTAGTTAGACTGTGTGGAGAGGATCATTATTTGATATTGTGGAAAACCTAAGTGTGCCTGCTATTTATTTCCAAATATATTAGTCAGCTATTTTAATCAGCTTGTGTTCCACCTTCTCTCACTGGAAACAGCATATTGCTTTTTACCATCATTCTCATTGCTGCTTCCAATAATCAATTAGTACTGATTAATCTGCCAATAACTAATTTGGAATTAGATACATTTCCCTCATAGGCACTAGTAATCATAAGCTAATGAAACAGCTTAGGGGGATGCCAAGACAAAACCAAACAAAATTCAGTGTAGGAAATGAAGAGATGCTGCAAATAGATACAGATGCTACCAATATTAAAAGTTGTTTAGTAGGATACATAGAAATGGAAAATGCCATAATGCAGCCAACATTACTTAGACCATTTGTTTCATATTGGTTTCAAGTTCCTACACTTTTCTTATTGGACTTGGGCCAAAAACAAGACCATAAGAGGAGCTCTGCTGGATTGTCAAGCATCCTGTCTCACACAGTGGGCCATCAATTTCTTATGGCCCTCTCAGACAGAAGACAAAGGCAAAACTTTCATCTGCTCTCAAATCCCAGCAAATCAAATGTCCAGATATTCATTTTTTAATATTTGAATGAATACAAATATTTTTAATCATTCATCCAAATGATTCAGACATTCGTATGTATATGGATAGGTATCTGTACGAAAACGGTATACATATAGATTTGTACGGGTGCATACCGATACATACTTATTTATTATTTATTTATTTGTATTTCTATCTCGCCCTATACCCGAAGGTCTCTGGGCGGGTTACAATATTATATTAATCTTAGACAGGCCCCTGTCCTCAGGCTTACAGAGACAAGAAACAAAAGGAAAATGGTGTGGGAGGGAACAGGGAACAGCAAAAGGCACGTGCTTGAGGTCTTCAGTTCCAATCCTTCTGTTCATTTCATATTGCTGGAATTTTCCTATTCTCTTTACTTTGAATTTTCTCTTCATTGATGTCAAATCGGATGATGGTAGAGATGCTCAGCCAGCATCTACTCAGCCCCACCCTGCTCGGCCTCAGGACCAGACGATTTCTCCAATGGTGGATTGGCTGCCATAGTCTCTTTGCCATCTTGTGCTGGGAGCAAGACGGCAGAGCCCAGCCTGCTGCCTCTTCTCCACTCCTCTCAGGCAAGATGGTTCACAGTCTTGTGATGGCAGTTGGAGGAGGGAGGGGCACTGCTGGGAGCAAGATGGCAGAGCCCAGCCTGCTGCCTCTTCTCCACTCCTCTCAGGCAAGATGGTTCACAGTCTTGTGATGGCAGTTGGAGGAGGGAGGGGCACTGCTGGGAGCAAGATGGCAGAGCCCAGCCTGCTGCCTCTTCTCCACTCCTCTCAGGCAAGATGGTTCACAGTCTTGTGATGGCAGTTGGAGGAGGGAGGGGCACTGCTGGGAGCAAGATGGCAGAGCCCAGTCAGCTTCTTCTCCACTCCTCTCAACATATGAATGTTGTTGGCATTTGTATCATCAAATTTGTATTGAATATTCATACAAACAGATACAAATGTATTTGAATTAGTTCAAAATTTAATACATCCGTTTTTCTCTATTCGTACGAATTTGGACATTCGAATACTCAATTTGAATCAAATCGAATGTTGAAGATTGCATTCGTGCACACCCCTGCCAGGAATGAAAGTTCCTAGTCTTGGGGCCTCCGGAGGAGGGTGCTTTTCAGTAGTATGTTATGATATGCTGTTGAAAATAAACACCTGGTAATGACAAATGCAGGATGCGGCCTCCTGTGTGCCTTCTGTGTTTTGGACGTTCTATTTTAATACGTAATAGCAAATAAATAAATAAATAAAATAAAGGCAATTTGCAGGAAACTGACAGAAGATGAAGGTAGGGACGTGTAGGGATGAATAGAATGTTATGACATTCGTACATTAACTTTCGTACAAATACAAATGTTTCAGACATTCATATGAATAGTTTGAACATTTGTTATACTTGGGAGGTGGGAAAACAGGGCACCAGTCAAATCTGCAAAGGATCCAGATTGCATTCAACGTGGATCGAGATCAGGTTAAAAGTGGATTCAGGTTGGATTCGATGCTTTCAGAGTGCGGATATGTTACAGATATGTATTGGATATGTACGTGTTCGTGTCAGATACATATTGATCTGTATGAGATACATATGCATTTGTATCAGATACATATCAGATATACATACAAATTTGTATGAATACATTCGTATCAAATACAATCCTATCATATTTGAAGGAGATCTATTTGAATGAATATGAATTTTCTAACAGTCGATTCATTAGAAATCAAATGTCAAAAAACCCATTGGTGCTCATCCCTAGATGAAGGTTTTGCCTTTGTCTTTTGCTTAAGAATGCACAGAAGCAATTGGTGGGGCACTGTGTGACCAAAACAGAACAAAGAGTCTAAAACTTCCCAAAACACAATGGACACAACATATAATGATAAGCTTTAAGGAATGTAATATATAAATATGTAGTCCAATTGATGCAAGATAACAGCAGGATCAAGTTATATGGACTAAGTAGTCGCAGTCTAGCTCTGCAGCCAATATCCAGGGGCTCTGGGAAGCAGGAAGGAGCAGCTAAAAAGCTGCTGAATTTGGGATAGCAGCTTGAGGGCTTCTACGACAGTCAATCTGGGATCCCTGTTCTCTGAAGTCGACCATGTGTTTAATGGTGGACCCGATCAGCGGGAAGATGGTAAAATGATCAGGCTGGAGGCAAAGGTATATATACAGTAGCCAACAGGGACGTGGAGGAAATGACATCGAAGCAACATCAGGGGAGGTGACTGGTGGAAAAGCTGCTGTCATGTGGGGCAGAGGTCCTTCGGATGTCACATCCTATGGTAGGAGGTGGGGAAAATCCTGAAACAGGAAAAGAAGAGTTGTCCTTTTAAAGCCATGTGCTTTGCAGATGCCATAATGCCCAAAGGCAGGTGCAGAGTGGAAATAATTCAGCACTTACAGTAGTGGCACTGAGTGTGTACTACAAGTCTATGGAGACAGGAAAATTGTTGCTCCTTTTACTCTCTGGGCTTGAGAATTGGAGGGCTGAAGAAAAAGGTAGCCATGGGGAAAGCTGTGCAGCTTTTGTGGTTACTACACTACAGGTTTTATATGTAATTCTTTTTAAAAAATTATTAATTTTTTTATAATTATACATTACATTCCCCAAAACCTATCATTATATGTTGGCTCACTGTGTGAGACAGTGGCTGAATTTGCACTTCAGTCTGTAGTATGTAATTAGGCAACATCTGGGCAGGTGCACCTGCACTATCAGGAGGCGTTTACACACTAGAAATACCCCTTGCCTTCCCAGAGGTTGCCTAATTACATACTAGCTATGGAACACAAAATTGTGCTCTGCAAGCTCACAAACCCTAATCCCAACGTATCTGAAAGCATCCAGCCAGTGAGCATTCTCACCTCTGCCAGCTGGGGAGGTCATCAGAGAGGGCATGCAAGCATGCTGGCAGCTTTGATGGCCCCCTGATGTGACAGCTACTGTGCAGAGCGTCAGCTTCATCATAGTGACAGGGCTGATGCACATGCAGAGGTAAGTGTTCAGTCGCAATGGCAAAGGAAGTGTGAAAACACCCAGGATGTAGGGATGTGCACGAAAATTTGAAACATTTGAAATTCGTGCGAATTCAGATGAATTTGGACATTGGAATTCAAATCAAATGTTGGCACCTTCGAAGACTGACGTTTGAATTTGAATCACATGTTTTGCTACATTCGTATGAAGCTTTGTATGAAGCTTCATAGGGGATTATATGGGATTTATATGGGATTCGTATGCGATTCATATGCTATTTATGTGCATTTGTATGGGAGTCATATGATTGAACATTTGTATCGAATATGAATTCACCACATTTGAAGAGGATCTCTTCAAATGAATATGAATTTTCTTGCATGAGTCAATACGATTTGAATACAAAAATAAATTTGTTCACATCCCTACCAGCTTGTTGAATAAGAAGGATTATCGCCTAATCCAGCAGGTGTCCTCTTATATTCTTATGTATTATGGAAATCTGTTACAGTCTTAGGGCCTATTTGCACTTGGGTTTATTCTGGTTTATATCCCAGAATTGGGGCATGCTGTCTGTGGACTAGTACAGGCTACAGCAGGCCATGAGTGAGACCTACCAGAGTCTGTGTTAGCATGCAGACAACAAAACCCTATCCTGGGATATACTCCAGAAAATAGCCAAGTGCGAACAGACCCTTATATAAGTCCAGCATCTGTTTTGGTCACCTAAAGATTTTGGCTCCCACCTATTTTTTTATCTCCACTGATTCATCAATGTTCTCCAGGATTTTTCCTAGTTCTAAACAGAGACACTAGGAGTTAAGCCTGTGTATACTGTCTGCATACAAGATACTTAATATGGAGTTTTTGCTCTCTTCTGGTTAATTCCTTGGTTTCAGTCCTTGGAACTGAACCTTAACTTTTGCTATTGTTCATGTCCAGTCTGTTGTTTTCTTCTTCTAAATATGCTGTAAATGCTTTGAAGAAAGGATTTATTGCCCTTATTTTACATAAAATGTGACTGATATTCATATTATATATACATATGTGAATACAGTACATTTACATATCGATGTACTTCTATAAGGTTTTTCATGCAGAGTAATTGTTCATGTTTCTGGTTTTCGGGGGTGGTGGGGATTTAATGGCTCTAGTCTTGCACTTTTACACCTAGGCAGAGGTCATAATAGGTCAGTGAGTCTACTAGACATGTCAATGACAAAGTCTGAGTTCAACTCATGGCCGGCCCGCTAAAAGCAGATTTATTCTTATTATTTTATATATAACAATGGTGCATTATGATAGCTTTCAAGCTCTATACTTTGAGATACTCCTGTATTCAAACCAGAAGACATAAGAGTAATTTCGTTAACTGCAGACATAATGAAACACACACATGGATTTGGACTCTTTGCTATTGGGAAATCATGTTGATTGCATGAAGTCTGGAAACGATTTTCCACTGGTAATTAGGTTCTGTTTTTTATGACAACTTCTTCTCTTTAAAGATGTGTTTACTCTCCCTAGGATTTCAAGAATTCTATTACAAAATACACATAGAAAAAGCTAATTTGGCAGATGTCTAAGGAAAGGTAGAGGCGCTTCCACCAACCTCCAGGTGCATATAATCATGTCTCCACTTAAATATGATGTCGCTTAGGAAAGTAAGGAAAAGAATAAATAGTATGGGGTAGGGATGTGCACATTTTTTTATTCAATTCGATTCGTATTGGATCCAATGCAAGAAAATTCATATTTGTTTGAATACATCCCCTTCAAATGTGGTAGGATTCAGACTTGATACGAATGTTCAGTATGAATTTGATTTGAATCCCCATTATGAATCCCGTACAAATCCCTTATGAAGCTTTGTATAAACGTATTGAAGCATCTGATTCAAATTTGAATGTCAGTCTTCAAATGTGCGAACATTTGATTTGAATTTGAATGTGCAAATTCATCCAAATTTGTACAAATTTCAAATGTTACAAATATTCATGCACATTAGGGGGATGCATGAATGCAATTTTTGATATTCAATTTGAATCAAATATTTGAATGTTGGAATTGGTACAAACAGAGAAAAATGAATGTATTCAAATTTTAATCGATTTGAATACATGTGTATCTATTCATATAAATATTTGGTCCATATTTGATTATATGAATTTTGACAGCATTCGTATGCGACTATACACATCCGTACGCTTCCGATTTTTATCCTGTATGCATCCTGTTTTCATCTCGTATGTATCCATACAAATGTGTACGGATCCGAATAAGATGCATACGGATACTTACATAATTCATACGTATCTGTATACATATTAATTTACAAATAACTCGTATGAATGGTTTAAAAATTTCAAATTCATTTGAATTTTAAAAAATGAATTTATAGATATTCGATTCGAATTTGAATGTCCAAATTCCACTCAATTCGATCAAATTTTGAATGTTTTGAATATTCTTGCACATCCCTAATGCACTTCCCTAGTATGGGGTCTTGGACTGAAATGTCCGTAGAAAAGGAGTCCATATTTGCTGCTTGGGTCTTAAGCGATGTTGTTCTGAAAGTAGTTTCAACATGTTTGATAATTGGATGTTGGAATTTCTGCTTCATTGGGGTCTCCTACAACTTTTGTAATTCTCAAGCATATTACATCCCATATTTGAACTGTCACTGTGACAGTCTTTGAAGGCAATACATAGTTGCATGCTTTCTGTATTCAAAGGCAGAGATATGGACCAGTGGGTCTGGATCAGCCGCACAGTGGTGTGGAACAGCATGACACACAGTGGTGTGGAACAGCACAGTCTGCACAGTGGGACTCCTCTGGACCAGCCCCCTGCACCTTTCCCAGGGCTCACACAAGCTTCAGGGCAGGACTTTGAGGGCTCTGAAGGGCTAAGAACAAAGACTTCTTGCTTCAGAGTCCCTGGTGTGTATGCCACTGGAATGGATCCCCCAGCAGTCTGGAAAATGGAAGTGCATCTTGTGCATGCCTCTGCTGATCTGCTGGTAGACCTGAATCACTGGTCTGCCCTTGATCAGGATTACTCTCATCCTCTGTGGTGGGCAGGGTTTCCCTTGGACCAGTTTATAATGAAGAAGGGATGCCTGTAGTCAACATCATTGACTGTTCCAAAGATAAGAAAGCACCACCACCCCAACCCTGTCTCTATGGCTGTGGAAATAGGCATGGGGGGGTACAGGCATCTTCTGGAGCTCCATCTCCACATGCTTATGGTGTCTCTATGTGTCCATTTTGCAGCATGTAAAGGTGCCCACTCTCTGTGTTCTTCTTTGCACCGTTGCTTCCATCTGCCTCAGAAGGGTGTTGGGCACTAAAGAGGGTGGCTGATACCACCACAAATGAAGACTATTCACTTCAGAAAACATGCCGAGACATCCAGAATGGTGCATGGACATGGTGCTTTCTCATTCTCTCTCTCACTGTATATGTATTTGTTTTTCTATCTCATTCTATACTCAGATGTCTCAGGTAGGGACACAATGAAAATTAAAACACAAATGTTCTAAACCAGTCATGTCAAACATACAGCCCGCGGGCCAGATGTGGCCCATGGGCCGATTTGATACGGCCCGCGATCGCACAGCAGCAGCAGCAGCAGCCCTTCCTCCTCCTCCTCGCGCTTCCCTGCTGCGGTCATGGAGACGACGTCGGGGCGCATTGACGTCACGGCATTGGGCATGCACCGGCCGGTGTTGCCTGGAAACTGAGGAAGCGCCGCCGCCAGGCGCCCCCTTGTCACCATTCTGGCCCGCTTGCCCAGAGGCCCCGCAGCGGCAGCGCAGAACTTCCCGGCGGGCCGGACATCGCCTCTGGCTGGCCCCTGCAGTAGCCGCCAGTACGTGTCCTCCGGGGCCTCTGGTGGAAGGCCCGTCCTGGCAGGGGAAGTGCGAGGCCCTCGCGCCGCTGCCTGCAGCCCCCGCGGCCTCCAGCCCGCTCCCCGGGAGGCTCAGCACGGCCGCTGGACAAGGGGCGGCAGGGGGAAGCAAGCGCGGCTCCGCCGTCAGACCGGGCTGTTCCGGCGGCGGCCAGCAGTTGTGAGCACAGGCGAGGCTGCCCAGGGAGGGGAGGGCGGCAGCCTTGGCAAGCGGCCCTGGCCCCGCCGCTGCTACACCGCTCGGGTCTCCCACAGACTGGAGACGCCTCTTGTGCTCGTGCTCCGTCGGAGGCCCTCCCGGGCACGACAGGAGCTGGAGCCCGATGAGGCCCACTGCCTCTGCCCGCTCCTTCCGCGCAGGACTCCGATGGCCCCGGCGGCAGCCCTGTGGGAGAGTGGATGGGGCGGGGAGGGGCCCGTGGCTTCGCCCTGCAGCCGGCGTGATCCCTGTCAAGAAGCCTTGGCACCGAGTGGAGGCAGCGGCCCCAATTTGCCCTGACTTGGAAGAGGGTGTTTCCTTCCTTCCCCTGGGAAACTCCTGGCTACCAATTCCCAGCGAATAAAAAACTCAGCCTCGTGTTAGGCCTGCGGTGCAGAAAAAAACTTTGCATCTTGCAACAGAAAAAAAGCATGAGTTTGGCCCAGTGGTGAAGAAGAAGAGTTGGCTTTTCTACCCCACTTTTCTCACCCATTTAAGGGGACTCAAGGTGGCTGACAAAGCTTTCTGTTCTTCTTACCACAATACAATATGCTGTGAGGTAACTGGGGCTGTGAGATCTCAGAAGAGAGCTGTGACTAGCCTGAGGTCACCCAGCTGGCTTTGTGGAGAAGCACAGGCTTCGCCTCGGCTTCAAGGAGGAGGCAGCGCCGCCGCGCGCAGGCAGCGACCCAAGAAAGAGCGAATTTCTACAGGTGCCGTCTCTGCTCTGCTGCTGGTGCTGCTGAGAGAATTAATGTTGGTTCTCTCGGCAGCAGCAGCAGAGCAGAGCGCTGGCGCCTGTAGAAATTTGCTCTTTCTTGGGCAGCTTCAGTTCTCCGATCGCGGGGGCAGATCCCTTCCGTGCAGATGGGAGAGCTGAAGCTGCTGCTGCTGCCGCTGCCCCCCTTGGCCTGGTGTTGCTTGCAAGGGGCGGAGGCAGCAGCTGCGAGTTAAGTTCTCCAATCTCCACGCAATCAGAGAAGAAATGAAGCCTGCCTGCCTCCCCTCCCTCCCTGCTTCCTTCATGAAGGAAGGAAGCAGGCAGGCAGGCAGGCAGGAGAGAGAGAGAGAGAGAGAGAGAGAGAGAAGTGTTGGCTTTAATACCTGCTTTTCTCACCCATTAAAGGTGACTCAAGGCAGCTGACAAAGCTTCTGTTCTCCCCACAGGGTGGTAGTTGGACCAGTGAGAGCTCAGAAGAGAACACAAGCTTTGTCAGCTGCTTTGAGTATATACTATACTATATAATTAAATAAATAAAATGTTATAATAATTCAGTACATTTTTTTTATTTGAATCCGGCCCACCTACACATTCTAAATTTAATATATGGCCCTCTGCAAAATTGAGTTTGACACCTCTGTTCTAAACATTCATAATTTGATCAAATTCAATTGAACGTGGACATTCAAATTGGAATAGAATGTCTACACATTCGAATTTAAACATTCAAACCAATTTCAAATGTTCCAAAACATTCATTTGAGTTGTTTGAAACATTCGAAAGTACAGCTACATATGTATTACATACGTATCTGTATGAATCTCATATGTATGTGTTCGCATAAGTGCTGACAGTACGGGATGAAAACGGGATGCATATGGGATAAAATGGGATGCGTACGAAATGCAGACAGATGCGTATAACACATAAGAATGTTGTTGACATTCAAATGTATTTGATTCAAATTGAATTTTGTTCCATTCGGATTCTAAACATTCAAATCAAATTGAATGGATATTCAATTCGATTCAAATTTGAATGCAAAAAACCCCAGCAACATTCACCCACATCCCTAAAACACACACATAAAATGAACTGAACAAAAGCAATACAAGTATCTGAAAATGTTGTTTCTCCAGCCCAAAGCTAAGGTAAAGAAATCCATTTTTATAAGCTATTGTATAACCTATAAAAACTGCAAGTTTGGACGTTGGAATTCATTGGAATTCTCTGAAAATTCAGATGGATATCCTATTTTAGATTTTTTTTAAAAAAGTGTATGTGTGCGTGTTGAACATAACCATTTCTTTTCTTCCCATTATATCCGTGAAATCTTTCTTTCATTGTATTTTGCATCCTTTTTGTCCTCTTTCAAGAAGACTCAAGAGTTATGAGCAAAAGAGGACACAGAAAAAGATGCAGAGTATTATAAGGGAAAGCAAGGGGGAACCATTCTATCTGCTGAAAGGTCACTTTTTGGTTCACATTCAGAATCTCTCCCACCCCCACCCCCCAAGGCCAGTTGTTTAGTTCTTGTTTTTTTAAAAAAATGTGCAGAGACAGAAACAAGAACTGCCCCTAACAATCGGTAGAAGAAATTCAACTGCATAAAACAGCCATCTAATATCTCAACTCAGCGTGGCTGTTATTCCACCCAAGGCTTTTTAGGGGTCTTTTTTCTTCTCTTGCTTCCACTTCCATATGACATGACACTTCTCATCTGGTGCATTGCCTTTGGTAAAATTGCTGAATGAAGTGCGGTAGCTTATCGTGAGACTGTCAAAGAGAGCTTCCTTTCTGCTTACAGTTTTGCCTCTGCCTTCTCCAGGAAATAAAGCACAGGTATCAGTGGCAAACTCACTTGCACCGTGTTTGTTGCCAAAGACCTTTCCTTGGTGCTAGGGATGGGCATGGATATTCATAGCATTCAAAATTCGGCCAAATTCGGACATTTGAATACATTCAAATTTTAACCTTTCAAATTGATTTGAATCTTTGAATTTTTGAATCGAATTGAATTGAATCCCCAAAATTGCATTCATGCAGACCCCTAGTATGTACAACTGAGTAATGGCCAATTCCTAGTTGATTGCATGAGCACTTCCATGCTGCTTTCTTGGCAGATGAACAGAAATGATTTGCCGTTGTCTACTTCCAGGGAGAAGCTGAGGATCAAACCAGCAGGGAACAGCAGCTTTCCAAACGGTTTAACACTGAGTTACAGCTAATTCCTGTAGGATTGTATGTAACAGAGGGTAAACTCTACCTTAGGAGGTGAAGTCTTGGGATGTGAAAAAGGAAGTCATAAGAGGGGGGGAAATGCTCTCAGTTTGTCATTCTGCCATGCCCAAGGTGGCAAGATGTAAAGGGATGGGGGTAGGAGTGCACCTGAAGCCATTTTTCCACATTCTCTTCAAGGTGAATAGAATGTGGAAAAATTTGGATGTGGGGGTATTTGGATCCCCCACCCCTCCTTTCCCAACTTCTCCTCCCCTCCTTTCCTACCCCTACCCCACCCTTTCTTTTGCCGGAAGGCCTGTATTTACCCTGAGGGACCCTTTTGTGGATCCAGTGGGCCCCGGAAGAGGCTCACACTGCCACTGGAGCTTGCACCCCAGGTAAGTGGGCCCCAGGGAGGTGGGTGGGCAAGCTTCAGTGGTGGCACAGGCCGTTTCCGGGCCCCACTGGAACCACAAAATGGTTCCAAGGGGGTAAATACTGGAAGGTGAGCAGGCTTTCCTGGAGTTAAATACAGTAAAGCCTGTAGGTTTGGGGGAGGCCCGAGGGTAAGCCATTATCCTTAGAAGCTTCTGTGGATACTGGATTATTCAATTTGTGGGCCCTTCAAATTCATATTCATCCTGATTCTGAATGCATGGATAGTTTGTGCACATCCCTAGATGGAGGTAGGAGAGAAGCACAGTGGAAGGAAAGAAGGGAGGGAGGGAGGGGCTATTTTCTTTGAAGTTATTTTATCTCAGTTCTATGCTTACAAGAAAGTTTAAATCCTGGTAACTAGCTATTCATATCTACTGAAAATAAACTTCCATCTTTTTTAGCGCACTTTAGAAGCTATGCACTTTGGCACCACTGCCAGGAACCTGGTGAAATGAAATGGTGCTGGGTTTGGTATACCAGGCCATGGCCTATTTGCTGTCTGCACATGGTCTGCTGATTTGATATACTATCTAGAATGCTCCATGGACTGCTTGCAAGCAGTCCATGACCAGAGTGGGATATGACATCACTTTCTGTAGTCATTCTGTGTGGACAGTGTTCTAGTGGAGACTGTGGCCTCTTTTAGACTGCTACTGGAAGTCTAGCAGGGTCTGTTCTCATCATGGCCAGCCAGCTTCACAAGGAAGCCAATCGGCAGAACATAAGGATGCAACATGTATCAAGGACTACCAGTGACCTAGACTGGGACCTCACTGATCCATACTAACATGCAGAACAATGAGGCCCTGATGAGGACCATGAGTGATCCTGTTTTGGAACAGAAGTAAATGCAGAAAGGTCCATAGTCTTCTAGAAACATCCCACATCCAATTATCAGAGGCAATCACACTGCCATCAATGCTATTGATTGACCTGACTTCCATGATATACTCCAGATATGGTCACACCATTAATGGTATTAACATCTGTTTAAGAATAATATCATAATATCCCTAACATCCTATTGGTCTTATAGCTATAGATGATATAAATATAGATCATGGATGGGCATTGCATCAACACATTCATTAAAAAGTCTGCCATTACCCCATGCTTTCTTTCCTGATCAGTCATAGTTCTGATACCTTTAGTGAACATGAGTATTTAGGATTCTCAGCTACAATGCACATTAGTTCACACTTGTACATATTGATGACATTTGCCATCTTGAAGCCTAGTCCCACAACATTCAGAGCTTCCTCTGGAGCTTTTCACAGTCCCTGGTATGTATGTATGTATGTATGTATGTATGTATGTATGTATGTATGTATGTATGTATGTATGTATGTATGTATGTATGTATGTATGTATGTATGTATGTATGTATGTATGTATGTATGTATGTATGTATGTATGTATGTATGTATGTATGTATGTATGTACAGTGCCTGACAAAAGTTCTGTCGCTTATCCATGTTGTTGAAACCAAAGCCTATAACCTGACTTAAAATTCATCCATTGGTTTTAAAAATGACTCATATGAAAGCTGAAACCCTCCCAAATGAGGTTTTTAAAAAGAAAATAAATTTGCTTCACTGCTGAAATATTGATCATTTAATGAACACAGAAAGGTCAGATTTTGGCGAGACAAAAGTTTTGTCGCCCACAAAAAGTAATGTGAAAATCAAACAGATAATTCACTTCAAATACAAAGATATGTTTCATAACATTGGTGAATGAAGTTGTGGTGCTATTAGAGCCATATTTAATATTTTGTGTGACTTCCATGAGCCTGAAGGACTGCATCCATGCCTTTCGGCAATGATTCATACAATTTATTGATGAAGTCATCAGGAATAGTAAAGAATGCAGTTTTACATGCCTCCCAGAGTTCATCAAGATTCTTTGGTTTTGTGTTCCAAGCTTCCTCTTTCATCCTACCCCAAACATGCTCAATGATGTTCATATCTGGTGACCGGGCTGGCCAGTCCTGGAGCACCTTGATCTTCTTTGCCTTGAGAAACTTTGATGTAGAGATGGATGTATGAGATGGAGTGCCATCCTGCTGCAAAATTTGACCCCTTTTATGATTGGGAATGTAAGAGGTAGCTAATACGTCTTGATATTTTAGGCTATTGATATTGCCTTCCACCTTTCAAATGTTTCGCACACCCCTATACTGAATGTAACCCCAGACCATGATCTTTCCACCACCAAACTTAACTGTTTTCTGGGTATATCTTGGATCCATACGGGCTCCAGTAGGTCTCCTGCAGTATTAGCTATTTCAGCAGTGAAGCAAATTTATTTTCTTTTTAAAAACCTCATTTGGGAGGGTTTCAGCTTCCATATGAGTCATTTTTAAAACCAATGGATGAATTTTAAGTCAGGTTATAAGCTTTGGTTTCAACAACATGGATAAGCGACAGAACTTTTGTCAGGCACTGTATGTATGTATGTATGTATGTATGTATGTATGTGTGTGTGTGTGTGTGTGTGTGTGTGTGTGTGTGTGTGTGTGTGTGTGTGTGTGTGTGTGTGTGTGTGTGTGTGTGTGTGTATGCATGTATGCATGCATTCCAATGTCTATAGCCTGCCTTTCACTTAAACATCCTCAGGTAGTTTACAATACTCAAAATATAAAATTAATAAAACAGACAAAAACAGAGAGTCCATTCAGCTTCTTTACAATTTCCTTTTCTCTTCTTAGCACACCTTTGACTCCCTCATCATCTTCCCACAGACCAAAGGCCTTTCTGGCTGGCTTCCCACTTCTAATATATTTGAAGAATCATTTATTATCAGTCTTTACAGTTTGGGCAATATGATCCTCAAATGTTTGCTTTGCTTCTCCCACTGGCTCTTTGTATTTCTTGTATTTCTTTATTTAAAGCATTGCTATACTGCTTCTCATTAAGAAATTCTTGAAGTAGGTTTACAGATGGTTTTTTTGAGAGGGGCAAAGTTTGACTTCCTTTAGTTTTTTTATAGAACAAAGCTGGCTGGCTCTTATTCAATTGTTGTGTTTTTAAAATAATTACTGTTTTAAAAATAGGCATTTAAATAAATCTTGTACATTTACATGCTGAAAACGAATAAAGGTAACAATTTAATACATTGCATTTTGGTGGTGTGAGGGAATTTATTTTGAAGGGAGCCAGAAATTAATTCTCTTTCTCTTAAAAAAAGGCTTTAGGTAAACAGAAGAAATTCAATTATTTTAAAATGCCCCTTCAAAATTATACCTGAAGAGAAGGGAGAACCCATTGAGAGTCTTAGATTTCATTCCTGCGTGAGGTCAACAGCTCAACAGAGCCAAATGTCTAATGTGCAAAATCATTGATATGAATCAGGACTCCTACTTATTGCCATTTCTAGAGAAGCACCTTATGGGCCCAGTCCAGTATAAACTGTGTGGTTCGGTCCCTGTTTAAAATTTTGCTGAGGTGATCTATGTCTGATTAACTTACATTTGTAATTTTGCTTGCGGCAGCAGCGCAAGGCTGTGATGCGAAAATTGTTTCTGGAAAGGCTTTTTAAAAAATCACTCATTCCATAGAACACAAAAACTTTACATAGAAATAAGTTAAACTAGTACACCTAATTAAGCATTATATATTGAAGCTATGCACTAGCGAGCAGAATTGCATCAATGGTCCTTTCCATTTATTGCAGCTGACACTTTAAATTCTCAACTACAATGATAAATGGTTTCCCTTCACAGGACTGATACTTCACCTTGGCAATTGCTTCTCTCCTCTCTTCTTCCCATCACACCGTCCCTTTTTAATGCTTTCAAAGCAACTTGACGTGGCAGTTCATAAACATTTTAAAGATGCGCTCTTCCACTTGGTCAGCCTCAATAGCCCATATGTTTTATTAAAGGCCTTCTGGGGTCATTTGGACGTGAACTATTCTCCGTTCCAGTTTACAGTTGATAACCTCAATCAATTCACCAACACGATGTCATAGTAACTTATGACCCATCTTCACTTCCTGTGTTTTTAGGCCCTGTCACACCTTGAAGCTGCGTGGTGACAGACTTGCCATCAAGGGTGTTTTTCCACTGTCACTAGAAGTATCCATTAAGTACCCATTAAGTAATGGGTACTTAATGAGTACTTCTAGTGACAGTGGAAAAACACCCCAAAATCTCATTCCTGTTACCAGACCAGTGATAAGACATTTTGCACAAATTGAGTACATTTGCATGAATTGTTCCACTTTATGGTGAAAAAGAATGTCTAAACATGATCTACGTCCATGCAGGATACATTCGGACAGGCAATTTTAGAAACCCCTGGGGTGATTTTTAAACCCTTGGGGCATACAGAAAATATATTAAAAGTACTTGAATGACTCCATCCTGAGGTCTCTCTTGGTCTCTGTGCATCTCTTGGCTTTTCTACCCTGCTTTCTCACCCATTTAAGGGGACTCAAAGTGGCTGACAAAGCTTTCTATTCTTCTCCCCACACCAGACACCCTGTGAGGTAGGTGGGGCTGTGACTAGCCCACGGTCATCCAGCTGGCTTTGTGGGGGAGAGTGGAATCGAACCTGGCATTTCCAGATAAGAGTTTGCCCCCCTAACCACTAGAGTGAGCTGACCAAAGAGCTTTAGAGAGACACTGGGCCCTTGTAATCCCAACCCTTCTCTACAGAATGTCCACGGGGGGGGGGGGGGGCAGATTGGTGTGTGAACAATCCCACGTCAAAGCCTTCTCTAAGTTGCCTCAGAGATGTTTCCTTTTTTTCTGTGTCTAATCACAGCCTCAGTGAAGAGAATAGAAAAGGGAAGAGGAACAACAGTGACCTTTTCTGCCTGTCTCTCTCTTTAAGTCAAAGCCAAGAGTCTATTCTGTGTCAGATATTCGATGCCTTCAGTTCCCACACAAGTCTATAGCAACCTGCCTCTTCCACCCTGCTGCCAAATGTCAGGTGGTTTTACTCCCTGGAAATTAGTCATACATTGGCAGGGTAGCAGGGAAAACACTTTCTTCCAGCAAAATGGGAACTAACTTTTATTTTTTGTAAAAAAAAAAAATCTGCCTCTTAAGAGAACACATAAAAAGCAGTAAGCAAGACAAAGAATTCCTTTGATGTAAATAAGATTTGAACAAGGCATCAGTAACCTCAGGAACAGTCTATGTGTCAGGATTTATTAAAATCATCTGTTCAGGCACAGACTTTCTGTGACAAACAAAATCTGCATGGCTTTTAGAGTCAGAATTATTTGCCAAGGAACAACTGGAGGAGGAGGAGGAGAAGTCATACTAATTCTCCCCAGATAGAAATGCTGGTTTTCAGTTACTCAATTTTTACTCAAAATACAAGAAGTGACAAACTGCTAAACTAATTCTCCACCTGGCTTCGTTAGTGTCATCTTCAACCTTCACCAGCGGACTCGAGGGCTTGTATAGCATGAATTATCCCTCACCCTACTGGATCAATCTTGGGTTGGACTGAGTGATCCAGACCAGGATAGATGCTATATGGCTTAACTATGGAGAGTGTTTTAGCCAAATGCTCAGAAGCAGCCCATTTCTAGATCCTCTTCCAAGTGCCCAGTGAAATGGTGCCAAGGCTTCCTGGCTCCAGTAAATCTGATCAGCTGCTTATGTACTGTCCACACATGAGCAATAGGTCCACAGTATTGAAATGCTGCGTGGACATTTTATGTAAGCAGTAGGGTTGGGTATGAATATTCAAAGACATTCAAAATTTGATTGAATTCATCCAAAATCTGACATTCAGGCACATATGTATGGGCACATATGCATGTTGTCAACATTTGTAAGTGCAAATATGAACTGAAAATTTGAACAAAGAGATTCAAATTTGTTTAATTCAAACTGAATTTTCATAAATTTGAATTTGAAAGATTTGAATTGAATCAAATTCGAGGATATTCAATTACAATTGAATTGAATCCTGAAAACTGCACTTATGCACACCCATAGTAAGCAGTCCATAGTACGAATGTGCACGAATGTATTTTTTTGCATTTGAATTTGATTTGAATCAAATATTCAAAAAAATCAATCTGATTCAAATTTCAAAAATCTGGATTTTCAAAAATCTGATTTGGATCCAGATATATGAATGTCAGTAAGATTCGTATCCAATATATGAATTTGCACAAACACGCATTTATCCCATATGCATCCTGTATGCATCCCATTTTCATCCCACATTATATGCACAAATACGTATAATGTTTGTGCATATTCATATATGATAGATATGAATCAGTTCATTCAAATTATTTGAACATCTATATTGGATTTTCAAAAATCTGAAATTTGCCCAAATGTGTAAATTTGGATTTTTGAAAATCCGATTTGAGTTTGGATATCGACATTAACAGATTTGAATTTAATATTTGAATATTCATGCACATCCCTAGTCCACAGCTGCAGTGGACTGTTGTGCCATTTTCATGTGTCTTCCTCAGGACTTCATCTGTTACAGATTTAGTATTCTATTAGGAGGCATGCCAGAGCAATCCAGACCAGGATTGTCCTCTATATTCCATATCAAGGCACATGGTGAAGATTCTATAATTGTGGCCAACCATTGCCCAAGGAACTCAGGTAGTATACGAGCCTACAGACTGTTCACCATCTTCAGCAACTGGCATTCTGAAACATACTGCCTAGCCACTGATAGACAACATGATGCTATTCATGCCCTATTTTTTACCTGGTTTATGCAAACCAAGATATGCCAAGAAGCCAATGGCTGTCCTGTAATTTGTTGTTGGGTATCACCAAGTTGTGGCCAACTCCTGATTGACTGCATAGTTTTCCAGGTGTAGATACAGAAGTGGCTTCCCATTGCCTACATCTGGGGAGAGGCTGGGGATCAAACTGGCAACCCTTTGTTTTCCAGGCAGTTGGCTCTACCACTGAGGAACAGTAAGGAATGCATGAATATTCATAACATTCAAAATTTGGCCAAACTTGGCTAAATTTGGACACTCAAATTCAAAATGAATATTTTGATACATTTGTATGGAGCTCTGTAAGGGATTCGTATGGGATTCGTACAAGATTTGTATGGGATTCATATGCTATTTGAATGCTTTCATATAGGATTCATATGGAATTGAACATTCATATTGAATACGACTCCTACCTAGGGATGTGCACGGATATTTGAAAATTTAAAAATTTGATTTGAATCCATCAAATGTCGGCATTCAAACTCAAATCGGATTTTCCAAAAATCCAAATTTACACATTTGGACAAATTTCAGATTTTTGAAAATCTGATACCGATTTTCAAATAATTGAAATGAACAGATTCATATCTATCATATACGAATATGTGCAAAAATTATACTTATTTGCGCATGTGATGCAGGATGAAAATGGGATTTGTACGGGATGCATACAGCATAAATACATATTTGCACAAATTTGCATATTGGATACGAATTGTATTGACATTTGTATATCCGGATACAAATCAGATTTTCAAAAGTATGAATCCGGATAATCTGGATCTGAACCAGATTTCTGAAAACCCGGATTTTTGAAATTCAAATTGAATTGAATTTTCAAATATTAGATTCAAATTGAATTCAAATGCAAAAAAATACATTTGTGCACATCCCTAGTATGAGATTTGTATGGGATTCATATGCTATTCGTATGGGATTCGTCTGGGACTGAACATTCATATCAAATGCACCTCCTACGACATGTAAATTTGATAATAACGTAAATTTTCTTGCATTATATTTAATACGAATCAAATACAGAAAAAAACATTCACACACGTCCCCAAGAATCAGCCACTCCTATCATTCCTATAGCGGCAAAACACAATTCCACGTCTGTTTTTCTTTCTTCATCATCCACTTTCTTCTTCAGTACTACAATGTACCTGAGCGAAAGAGCTGAAACCCAGCTCTTTCCCCTGAAACTGAAACGGTTGTTATTAAATTGCTGGCATTGTAGCTCTGTGCTCCGGGAGATGGAAAAACAGCTCTTGGGGAGCAAACGGCTTTCATAAGTAAAACAGCTTTATCTGGGAGAAAAAGCTTACAAATTGATAGCAGATAGTGTGTGATGTTTAATACATAACAGCATCGAGGTGACTAGTCAGGGGAATTTTGCACAGTTTGAAACGGCGGCGCTTTTGTCTTTCTGACGAGAATATTTTGACATGGAGGTTCGCAAATGGATTAAGGCAAGGCATATACAGGCCATACGCTGCCCCCTCCTGTTTCAAGTTAAGTAGGTAGAATTAAAGGAGACATTCATATCTCATTTTACTCAAAGGATAGATGAGCTAATGTGGGGGCTAACAATTGCAGGTGTTGGGCACTATGATGGGAATTTATTCTGCCCAACAGAGAGCAGCGTTTCATATATCCAACAAACGAGAAAATTACACTTAGGAAGAACTCTGTGGGGACTTATATTATCTTCAGTAATTGGCCTGCAATTCTCTGAAATGTTTCAGAACGGTTCATTTCATTTTTCATTTATTTGTATACCACCTTTCCAGACAAAGTAATGTTCGAGGTGGTTTACAGCAAGGGAATAAGATACAATTGCAGCTTCCACTATACAATAAGCAATTATAAGAATTCAATAAATTATGAAATACAAAGGAAATATCTTTAAATTAATGTCAGGGGAGGGAGAAAACAGCAATAGATTCTTTTTCTGAGCAGAGCCTCTGATAGAATCTTATTTTAGCAGTGCTGGCATTTGGCACAATTTTGTTTATCTGGTCAGCTTTGGTTTCCAATGGGAATCTCCAATGTCATTCAGAAAAAATCCTGATGGAAAAAAGAAAAAGAAAATGCCTGCTACTTCAAGAGCATGTAATTTGATCAAGTGACAAGCCATGTAAAGTCCCTTGCAACTGAAGAAATAGGTGACGTCTTTTTGTTCCCACTGCTCCCCTTCATATCAGATGATATGGTCCACTACATATTGGTGCTTGAACAGAAATGGGACATGCAGGTAATAGGGATGTCCCCAAATCTGTTTTTTGACATTTGATTTATAATGAATCGAATGTTAGAAAATTCTTATTTATATGAATAGACCCTGTTGAATGTGGTAAAATTCTATTCAATACGAATGTATTCATACGAACAAATATGTATCGGATACGAATGAATACGTATCCGATACCTATCCGAGATATGTATCCAATACATATCCTGCAACAAGTCCGCTCTGAAAGTATCAAATCTGACCTGAATCCATTTTTAATATGCTCTCAGTCCATTTCAAATGCACTCTAGATCTGTATGTGACTAGCGCAGCTGCTTTCCCACCTCCCTGGTTTAATGAATGTCTGAACTATTCGTACGAATGTCCAGAAACATTCATTCGTCAGAATTCATCTGAATAACAAATGTTATGAGAATCCATGCACATCCCTAGTAGGCAGTCAGAGAAGTCAAGAATATAGCAGGTATCCTGCTTGATCAGGTGATAGCTCATCTCAGGCAGTGGTTCACCAATTGCTTCTGAGCATCTCAAGCAGAAGACAAAGGGAAAACCTTCGCCTAGTTTTGACTCCCTGGAAACATCATTAAGAGGACATTTGTGGGTTTGGAAAGGAGGTCAGAATCTACCACTGTTTAAAAGCATCCATTTTCTGGTAACTCCTAGGTTATGGGATAGACTTGACTATGGTCCAGAAGAAGGAACTACTGCAGAAGGCAACAGCTTGATTGCTGATGGGTGTCTCTGGCAAGATGCATGTAATGCCAGTCTTAAAATATCTATTGACGCCCTCCCGCATACTAATTTGCCATGCTTGCTCTTACATTCAAAGCAATAAATGGCTTGGTCCCAAAATATTTGAAGGAGCACTTTTTCTTATTCAGAGAATTAATTTCATAGGGAGAGAGATGTCCTTCTCTTGGTTTTTCTCCCTCAGAGGTTCAAGGGCTGGTGACACATAAGAAGGACTTTTCTATCTTCCCCACGGGCTTTAGGATGATGCATTCACTATATAAATTCTGGCTCCTGGTGAAAATACACCTCTTCACCCAGGCATTTGGTATTGAGTTTCCTCCTTACATTGTTCTACAAGGGATGTGAGCTTTGCATTTTAATTAAGTTTTATGTTTTTTTATTTTGTTTGCTGATTTTATTCACATTTTATTCAATGCTGTGACCCCCTTTAGAACTCTGACTACATGTGGGATATAAGTATGTAGAAATGAAGTCAGTGTTGATTAATTCACAGATTTCTGTGTAAAATCTGAAGTAGGGCCTCAGCCCATTGATTTAGGGATGTGCACAAATATTCGTAACATTTGAAATTTGGCCAAATTCGGCGGAATGTCAAAAATTTGAACTTAAATTGCATGTTACGATATTTGTATGCTAACCTTCAAACAAATACGAATGTTTCCGGACATTCGTACCAATAGTTCAGACATCTGTCAAGTGGGCGAAACATATCAGATACGTATCTATTCATATCAGATATGTATCTGTTCATATCAGATACGTATTGAATGTCCATATGAATATGCACAAAAAGATTCTTATCAAATAGAATTTTATCACATTCGAGTGTGATCTATTTCATACTGATTTTTGAACCTTCTATTCATTTCAAATCAAATGCCAAAAAAAATTGGTGCACATCCCTACATTGATTTACTGGGGCTATATATTTATCTTTCCTTGGTTGGAGTATAATCTCTTTGGATAGCACAAGAGTAAGAAGAATATTTTGTTCTCTGCATGCCAGTTTCCAGGATGTAGGTACATAATTCAGTAAAATAAGGACATCAGAAAATGTTAATTACTGATCCCATTAAAAAGACATCAGGGGCAGCTGGTGCGAGTAGACACAAATGGAAGCCCATTCTCTACCGTATACCTGTGGGAGGAGCCTCCCCTTGTACCACCTTATGCCAGCCGCCTGTGCTATTATACATGATTAATCACTTCCAAGCAAAAAAGGAATTGCTTTGGGAGAATTCCAGAATCTATGGTTAACCAGTGCATCTCCATCTCTTGAACAACTGAGATACCCTCTTGTTATATGAACATTGTAGAACCCAAGAGATGCAAAATACATTTTTTGTTGAAGAAGATAGTCTTAAATCTAGAGATACTGACGATACTGAAGCCAATATGACCTCCCATGGTTCAGACAAGGTAGGACAATCTAAATTTTTATTCCATTCATTCCTTAGGCTATAAATTAAATAAATTTACTTATGGATAGCAGAAATCTGTACAAACGTGTAACTAATATTAGGATTTTTATCACTGCCACAATGAATAATGGCCTCTATTAATTGTGGTGTCTCTGGACTTGAACAATTGATCAGCATGCATTGTAACTGTAAATATTGCCACTATCACTTAGTATAACTGATAGTGGCAATATTTAAGTATAACGTATTGTTCAGTGTTGTAAATGATAAAAATGGTACTATTCTCATGCAATAACTCATCTAACAATAAAATCCCTTTGCCCAACTTTGTCTTCCATAGAACCATCTTTATGTACATTTTTAAGCCAGCATTGACTCATATAAAAGCAAGCAGGAATGGATCAAACACTAAGTTCATGATAATGGTTTGATAACTAAGATGGTAACAGCAAAGCTGATAGTAGGAGCGTGCACAAATGCAATTTCTGGCATTTGGTTAGATTAAAATTGAATATTCAAATGATCAAATTTGTACGAATAGAGAAAAAACGAATGCATTCAAATATGAACCAATTTGAATACATTCATATCCATTTGTATGAATATTCAATTCATACAAATATTGACAACATTCCTATATGTCTGTATGCATCCATACACATCCCGTTTTTATCCCGTATGCATCCCATTTTCGTCCCCTACGTATCTGTACAAATGCATACAAATACGAATAAGATGTGTAAGGATACATATGCAACAGATTCGTACAGAAACAACTGTCCAAATAATTTGTATGAATGATTTGAAACATTCAAATTTATTTATTTATTTATTTTATTTACATTTATATCCCGTCCTATACCCTAGGGTCTCAGGGCGGGTAACAGCATATTTAAAAGACAAAAATATTTAGAATAAAACCATATATAAAAACAGTATAAGACATTAGTATGTGCAGTAGGGAAAAACTGTGCCACGTTTAACCAAAGGCCAGAGCAAAGAGGTGTGTCTTTACCCCCTCCTAAACTTATACAGTGAGGGGGCCTGATGCACCTCGAGGGGGAGGCTATTCCACAGCCTGGGGGCTATTACTGAGAAGGCCCTCTCTCGAGTGCCCACCCGTCTTGCTACAGAGGGTGGTGGGACAACAAGAAGGGCCTCCCCCCCAGATCTTAGGGCATGAGCAGGTTGGTATGGGAGGAGGCGTTCCTTCAGATATTTGGGGCCCAAGTCATTTAGGGCCTTATATGTTAAAGTTAACACCTTGAATTGGGCTCGGTAATGAATCGGCAGCCAGTGCAGCTCTTTTAAGACTGGTGAGATGTGCGTCCGGCCTGATATCCCTGTAAGCAGTCTTGCAGCTGCATTCTGCACTAGCTGTAGTTTCTGAACCATCTTCAAGGGCAGCCCCATGTAGAGTGCATTGCAATAGTCCAATCTAGAGGTTACCAGGGCATGGATGACTGTGGCCAAGTCGTCTCTGTCCAAAAAAGGCTTAAGCTGACGCACCAATCGTAGTTTGCTTGAATGTTAAAAAAAATGTATAGCCATTCAATTTGAATTCTAAAGTCTGAATTCCAATGAATTCAGTTGAATTTCAAATGTTTAAAATAGTCTTGCACAACCCTAGCTGATAGTGTGTTTTAATTCCAATATGATTCACTTAGACAAGGAAAACTGCCTAAATGGAAAGCTCTATGGCTGATGGAGGGAGCCAAAAATTATGACAGTTCATATTCACAAATTCAACTGAATACAGTGGTACCTTGACATACGAGTTTAATTCGTTCCGTAACCTTGCTCTTATGTCAAATCGCTCGTATCTCAAAGCAATTTTCCCATTAATCCATTCCAGCTCCCAAAACACCACCTCAGTTGTTTTTGTTATGTACTGTACTGTATTTACATACTCGTATCTCAAATCTTGCTCTCATCTCAAAGCAAAATATCACTCGCTCGGCGGCTTGTATCTCAAAACACTTGTATGTCAGGGCACTTGTATGTCGAGGTACCACTGTAGTTCATGTTCAAAGCTGTCTGTATAGAACTATAAATACAGTTGTTCAAATAGCTGGAAATTAAATCAAACAGAATCATTCCCTCACGTGCAAACATGAATGATTCAATCAAACAATTCAAGTTCACTGTGGTTTTGCCCTTTAAAGGGCTTTTTTAAATGGGAAAATTGGCATTTTTTCTTTTCAAAAAGGTTTTAAATCAATTGTTTTCTTCAATTAAACAGTTCACCATTGAGGCAAATAAATAGGTATGCAGCTCAATTTTGAACTGAACATGAAATTTTCATTCACACCCATATATTTATATGGCACAGTGATGAAACTCTAAATCAGGTAATTCTTTGATTGACAATTGCATCTTTTTTAGAGACATTCATGGAGGTGCCAAACCCCACAGGATCTTTTGAAACAAGACATCAAGAAGCAAAGTATTAAGGAAAAATACTTTTTTCTTAGGGTGGTGGTCGATCATCTTAGGATTTTTTTACTTTATTTCATCTGGTGAGATTTGAAAGAGAAGTAGTAAAATGATAGTAGAACAAACTATGATCTGAAATAGAAGCTGAATCGGTTTCTCATGATTGATTTACACTTCAGTTGATCTTAGTCCATTTTGGTACAGATCCAGACCAAAAGGCCTCTAGTCCAGACCCTGGGCTTCCTCATTCTTAATCCCAATCATGGAGGCATGCAGTTGGAAGAAGAAGAGATGAAGAGTTGGCTTTTCTACCCTGCTTTTCTCACCCATTTAAGGGGACTCAAAATGGCTGACAAAGCTTCTGTTCTTCTCCCCATAACACACACCCTGTGAGGTAGGTGGGGCTGTGAGAGCTCAGAAAAGAGCTGTGACTAGCCCAAGGTCACCCAGCTGGCTGCCATGGGGGAGAGCAGAATCAAACCCGGTATTCACAGATAAGAGTCCAGCTCCTTAACCACTAGACCAAACTGGAAGCACTAGGGGCTGCTATTCAGTGACATGTAGAATACCAACTCCATCACCACAGCTAGGATTGAAAGTTCCAAGCTTCAGGGCTCGGTGGTTTTTTTTTTCTCCGGCACACTATGGGATGCTGCTGAATAGCAGGGCCCACTAGGGATGTGCATGAATGGGTTTTTAGCATTTGATTCATAAGGAATCAAATGTTAGAAAATTTGTATTTGTTTGAATAGATCCCCTTTGAATGCGGGAGGATTCTATTTAATACAAATGCATGAATTCCTACGAATATACGAATGCATACGTATCAGAGATGTATCTTGGATATAAATGCATACATAACAGATATATATCCCCCTCCTGTCTTATACACACACACACACCTTGCCTCTCTCTCTTTCTCTGAACCTGCTTCCCCTCCTGTCTTAAACACAAAGCCCTCACCTCTCTCTCTGCCTCTCTGTCTCCAGTCATCCTGCCTCCTTGTGTCTTAAGCACGCATGCACACACACACACACACACACACACACACACACCTCGCCTCTATCTGTTTCTCCAAACCTGATTCCCCTCCTTTCTTAAAGCCCTTGCACCCTTCTCTCTATTTCTCCAATTGGGCTTCCCCCCTCAGTCCCCCCTATGTCTATTCTGCCCCATACCCGAACAGATTAACCAACATATTAAAAACCAGATACACATTAAAACCAGATACAGATTAAAAAACACTTTAAAAATTCAACAAATTTAAAACTGTACACTCCATATTGCATTAATAGTGACTATTACTGGGGGGGGGGGAGTATAATCACTCAGCCAAACACCAGGGCAAAAAGGTGTGTCTTTACTGCCTTCCTAAATGTATATAAGTAAGGGGCATGACGCACCTCGAGGGGGAGGCTATTCCATATTCTGGAGGCCATCGCCGAAAAGGCCCTCTCCCGGGTACCCACCAGCCTCACTACTGAAGGTGGTGGGACAACCAGGAGGGCCCCACTGAATGTCTGAACATTTAACGAATGTCATAATTATTTGTATGAATGTTTTGAAACATTCATATTTGTACAAATGTTAATGTGTGAGTGTTGTGATATTCAATTTGTGTACAAATGTACGGATTTATAAGAATTCATACAAATAACGAGTGTTACTAATATTTATGCACGTCCCTAGTCCCCACACACCCTACAAGCCCCAAGGCTAAGAATCTTCACTTCTAGCTATCAGGTGTGGGGTGTGGGTGGCTGATTCAGCCCATGCCTCCCCATGATGCAGAACAGTAGGTCTAGTGAATCTATTGCTCTGGATCTAGATTGGATAAGTCCAGAAACAGCCTTAGCCAAAGGCCCAAAATGTTGTATCTATCATCTTTCAAATAAGCTACTTGGAGAAATGCTACATCAGCCTTTAAGGATTTTAACTTGAGGCATGTTATTGGCTGTGACGCCCACGGCCGGCGGCCACCAGTTGTGAGGCCCCAGCTGGGCATCCAACTCTCACTAGTCTGGACACTTTAGCCACAGACTTCAAGTTCCCTTTTTAAGTAGGCCTCTGAGCCTTTTTCTTCTTCAGCACTGAGCTTCTAACTCTAGTTACACTGTTACCATTGCGTTACTATGACAACACTTCCCCCCTCCCTTGAGCGTCTGAGCCAGTATCAGGCCTCAAGCAGAGTGTCTTTGAAACAAATGTAAATGTAACTTTATTTGTTTACAACTCTTATGTCTGTACAACTTCAACACAAGCAGTTCACATTAACTTATTTTCTTAACTCTGGACCCTGACTAATCCCTATCTAGATTCTCCTCAGGACCTGGATCTGCACTGTCTAAGTTCTTCCTAAGTCTAGCCCCAGTTACAGAACAACGGCTCTGACAGGAAGGCCCTTTTTATAGTCTCTGCCAGGATTCCATCCCTTCTGATTGGCTAGTTTTCTCTGGGCCGCCACCCCCTTTCTACAATATGCTAATTGGACTGGGTTAGCCCCTCCTCATCTGTTTACTAACCTTCCTGGTCAGTGCCTTTTACCCTCAACACGTTATATTTACACATATGCAATTAAAGCTACAACAGGTGCATTAATCAGGCTTGGGCTCCACATTGGCACATCCCCACACAGAGAGACATCACATCACTTCAGATGGGTACTTCAGAAACAAGCCTACTTGCAGAAGGCAGGTACTGAAAAGGAAGTCCATGATCTAATGTGCTGTGTGGAAAGGGCTTTTGCTTGCAACCCTTTTTGCTGTTCCGAGTTTATATAAACCCCAATACAAAACAATGTATAGGGCCCAAAATAACTTCAACACAAGCATCCACATATCTATTTCACATTCAGTTGAAGAACTGGGTCTAGAGGGCATTAAATGCAACTTTAACAGCATCGAAAAATCCAGTGCTCCCCATATGAAAGGAAAAGGAAAGCTGCCAGTCATTTGGAAAAGGTCAATGTACGTGGTTAAAAATAAAACAGTTGTGGGAAAGAACTAAGGAGGGGGGGAAGAGAAATGTGCATCTGTTTGGACTGTCAGTGCAAGCAAGTTCTGCTTTCATTTCTGACACAGGATGGAAACAAACAAAGGCAGCATCTGAATGGGACAATGCCCAGGCAGAATATTAAGTGCAACATTTCAAATGAATATGTTGCCAGTCTACTCCCAGCTGTGCAAATACAGTGCAGGGAGCATTTGTTCCCTGACTCCCATGCTGACGCCGACAGAACTTCACAGACACAGGAGATCCTGGACCAAGTTAGGCTGTGATCAGACACAGAAGAAGAAAAAACATCTCTGGGGCACCTCTAATGTGGCTTAGGGAAAGCTTTGAGGTGGGGTTATTCACACACCCATCTGCCCCTCCCCACCTCTCATGGACATTCTGGCTGAATTCGCACTTAGGCTCTGGTATGCAATTAGGGCAGCTCTGGTACAGCTCTGGTACAAATTATCTGTACCAGAGTTGTCCTAATTGCATATCAGAGGCCTAAGTGCAAATTCAGCCTCTGTCTCAGAAAATGTGGATTGGAGGAGACTTCAGAACATGATGGCCACACATTGTCTCCCTCAGGCACCTCTGAGACGTCCCTTTTGTTAAGTCTGAACACAGCATTATTTTGCTCACACAAATACAAGAGATTAATAAAATGTGAGTCAGTTTGGCCTTTTATCTGTCAACCAACATTAGACCCAGGGGGCATTCTATGAAGCTGATGGGTAGGAGAGTCAGATCAGACAAGGGAAAATATTTCTTCACCCAGAGGGCCATCGGTCTATGGAATTTCCTACCAGAAGAGGCACTAACAGCAACCAGCCTAGATGGCTTTAAGAAAGGGTTAGACAAATTCATGGATGACAGATATATCAATGGCTACTAGAATGGATGCCTAAGTACATTTTTCAGGCTGGGGAAACAAACATGGGGAAACAAACATGGCCCTCGAAGGCCATTTTCTGGGATTTGAGAGCAGGAGGTTTGCCCTTGTCTCTGCTTGGTAGGCCACTGTGTGCGGCAGGATTCTGGTCTACATGGGCTGTGGCCTGATCCAGCAGGGATCCTCTTATGTTCTTATGTTCTAGTGGTTAGGGAACCAGAATCTTGTCTGGGAATGCTGGGTTTTGGATTCCTCACTCCTCCAAGAAGCCAGCTGGGTGACCTTGGGCTAGACACAGCTCTCTCCTGAGCTCTCAAAGCCCCACCTACCTCACAGGGTGTTCTGTTTTGGGGCCACTTTGTCAGCCACTTTGAGTCTCCTTCAATGGGTGAGAAAAGCAGGGTAGATTTGAATCGAATACACACAAAAAATTGTGCACATCTCTAGTTAGTAGACCTTGACATAGAGGTTTACCAGCATGCTAGGGGTAGAATGCGAGGCCACTAGAGGTGTACAGACTAGGAACGTGCAAGAATATTTGAAATATTCATTATTCAATTAAGTAAGCCGAATTAAGACATTCAAATTTGAATAGAATGTTCAGACATTCATTTTTTAATATTTGAACAAATACGAATATTTCAAATCATTTGTTCAAATCATTCAGGTATTTATAGGTGTATGGATATGTACAGATTACATATTTATCTGTACACATCTTATTCGTATCTGTTCTCATCTGCGCGGATACGTACGGGATGAAAATGGGATGTGTACGGATACATGTTTTCAAAGTCCATATCATCAAATTCATATCGAATATTCATGCAAATAAATATGAATGTATTTGAATCAGTTTGAATTTTAATACTTTCATTTTTTAATGTATTTGTATGAATCTGGACATCCGAATATTCAGTTCTAATCAAATGTCAGAAATTGTATTCGTGCACACCCTAGTACAGACATGTGCAGACCACATTTTAGTATTCCAGAGGGGACCCATTTTGGTGGCACAACTGGGCACACCACTAAAATGCCCCCCCCATGGATCTTTGGGAGGCCAGGAACCTTCATTCCTGGCCTTTGTGACATTCATACCCCCCCCCACACACACACATGCTGGCTTCAAAGAAAGCTTTTGTACTTCTGAGTATTGTATAATGGAGAGAAAAACTTTAAAGGGTAGGGGAAGTTCTGAAAAAATGAGTTTTTTAATATTAGTTTTGTGGTAACCCAGCCTGAGAGCTAAGTGTATAGGGTGGAATAAAAATAGAAATAAATGCCCCCAGCTTTCCTTCCATCATGTATCATCATTTTCATTATAGTTTGTGGTACCATTTATATCCCTTCATGGTACGCCAGGGATCATGTTCTGATTGTAGTGCAGCGAAATTGGTTATAGGAGGATGTTTACGAGGGTAAAGAAAGTATTCCATACTAGCTTGTGACATACAATGTGAGTGAAATTGTGGAAGGGAAGGACACAAATCACCCCAAACTACTTGTGACATCTTAGTTGCTTCACTTCTTTTGGCCTGAGCAGGGGTTTTAACTGGTTTTATTTAGCTCTCTTTCTCGTGCATATGCCATTTCTTGAAGTTATCAGTTCCAATTCATTTAGGCTCACCGAGGCTATGTGTATTTGCCATGACACTTGCCTGAGGCTGCCTGAAAATTAACAAATCACAAAAGACGTACCCAACCTTCTGCTTCACCTTTGTTTGAAAAGAGATGGTTGGATGGATGAGTAAAGGAATGAACATGTGTTTCACATGATAATTAATTTTGCATAGGGAGCCATTCAAAATTTATTTCTAGTTCTGACTCAAAACCTAGCTTTTTGATTTAGCCTGTTGGGGAAGTGCAAAATTCAGTTTGGGTTTGCAAATTCAATTGAATGTTTCATATTCACAGACATTTGCATGAAAACAAACATATGGGTTTTTGTGTACCCCAAATGTCAATTAAAACAAACCAGAGACGTTTTCGCACGGGGCTGAACGGGACGCGTGGGAGACAGCTGCGGACACGGCATCCGCATTGCCCGAGCGGGGCTTGCGCTCCGACGTGTCCGCAGCTGTCTTTCTCGCGTTCGAAATGTAGAGCACTTTAAAGTGCTCTACATGCATTCGAACGCGGACGAGCCGCCCGCAGGCGTTCGGGAGGAGAAGCATTCGCGCCTGCTTCTCCCTCCCTAACAGCTGCGGGCTTGCCTCTGACGCCGGCGCGGCTTCGACAATCAGCTGTTTGACAATCAGCTGATTGCCGATCTGCCTCCGCGGCTGTCTCCGCGCCCCTGGCCGGCCTTTGCCGGCTAAGACAGCTCACGATGCTTTGAGCATTCGCACACAGACGCGCCGGAACGCGTTTACACGCGCTCCTGCGCTCCTGTGTGTGAAAGGTGAAAGCGTCGTGAGCTGTCTTAATCTTCCCGTCCTACTCCCGTTCCAAATGGAACGGGAGTAATGCGAAAACGTCTCAGTTCTTTGCATGCAAAAAATTGTGTTCGCAAATTCACTTGAATATTTCTTATTCACAAACATTTGCATCAAGATGAACATTCATTTTATGCATATTCCAAATTTTAGTCAAAACAAACCGGTCCTTTGCTTGCAAAAACTCAATTTGAGTTTGCAAATTCAATTAGGATATTTTGTATTCACTAGAGACATGCATGAATATTCATAACATTCAAAATTCATACAAATTTGGTCAAATTCAGACATTTGGATTCAAATTAAATGTTGGCACATTCAAAGATTGACCTTTGAATTCAAATAGAATGTTTTGATACATTCGTACAAAGCTGCGTTATGGATTCATATGGGATTTGTATGCGATACGTATGGGATTCATATGAGATTTGTATATGACATCCATATTGAATTCATATGGAACAATTGTATCAAATTCAAATCCTACCACATTCAAAAGGATTTATTCACACAAATACAAATTTTCTTGCATTTAATTCAATACGAACCAAATACAAAAAAAGCATTCACAGACATTTGCATCAAAATGAAATTTTTGTTGTTGTTGCATATCTCAAAATTCAATTAAAACAAATCAGTCTTTTGCTTGGAAAAAGAAACAATTTGATCAAACATTCATGTTTTGCTGTGCTTTTGGTCATAAAAATGGCTTTTTTCAATGTGTCTCTAATGGGGTCTGGAGTGGAAATGGGGTCATCCGGCTTTCAGCCAAATGGGTCCTTAATGGGTGCTAAAATGGGTACTTACAGCCAGTGGGAAAACACCCATAGCTAACTCTGAAGATCTCTGTGGAAGGAGTTCTGCCACAGCCCCTAGAATATGTGTTCACACACAGAAAAAAAAGCATCCCAGAAAAACCTCAGGCAGCTTCCAGATTAGCAGATTAATTCCACAGATATTAAAAAATACGCAGCTTACCTGTTGCGATGCGACGATTTTTTGTCCCGAATCCCAACGGAAGTCCTCAGCTTCCTCCTTGGAGGCTGCGAGACTTCCGTGGTGGACGTGGGGAGGCACGCATCACATGGGAAGGGGTAGCTGATGAGCGCTGAGCCGCAGGCTCAGCTCTCATTTGCTGTTCTTGCCGTCCTGTCTGGACTAGTGGGAACATTCAAATTTACCTTATACTGCGGTGCAAATGTTGCTCGTTCCGCAGTAGGTAAATCTGAAGTAGTGGTGGCATAATACACTGCCACAGGATTGGGCATCAGGTGTGACGCCCATGCCTCAGCTGGGCATTCCAACGTGCAGCTTTCTTAAATCTGGACACGTGTGGCCCCTTTCTACATCAGGCCTTATTCCAGATTATATCCCAGAATAGGGCTTCAATGTCCAACAAAGCTGCTAAATAATCAAGCTGCAATCCCAGGCAATTGCAAGGATAATCAAACATTATGCACCACAAGGCAGCGATTCCTCCAGGTTACCGGGTGTTTTGGAGAATAAACTAGAATTTATGGGGGGGGGGAGGGAGTTGCCTGGCAAATTTTAAATTCAGACAAAGGGCCTTTTTGATTGGTAGCAAATGCACACCCATGCACTCGCATCCAGAGAGTGAAAGACAGTAGGAGTGGGAAGAGAGCATTTAGGGTTATATTGCCATTTTCCCATGGGATGGCAAAACATCTTTCGCACAAGTTACATACTTGGTTTATTTCCTGTTTGCTTTTCAGCCCAGCTGCAAGATGCAGTAGGTTGGTTGGTAACTAATAAAAGTACAGACCTTTCATGTTGTATGTTACGGCCATTAGTTTGAGTCCCCAAGATGAATGGCTTCCCCTATCCACATTCTTTGCCTGTGCTGTATTGGTGATTACCCCAAGGGATAGAGAGAATGAAAAAGTGTCTTATTTTCTCTGGCTTCCTGATTATTACTCCATAGACAGAGTATCCTTATCTGCCTTAATGCTGATAGAAGGGAGACCCTCAGGTTAGGCGAAGAATGAACCATTAAAAACCGAAACAAATGCTTCCAGAGGGTTTTTATTTTTTTATTATTATTGTTTCATAATACACTTGACAAGGGTTATCTTGTGCCGTTTCTCATTTTGCAAGAGAAAGTAGCATTTCAGCAGCCTACAGCATTTAAAAAGGGAATCCATAATTACCACTTTTTTAAAAAAAAAAAAATAATAAAAAAAATGCAAATTCGTTCAGAATGAACAACTGATTTCCCTGCTGTGCTGGGGTCAAGGTATTATGATAATATACACTTTTTAATATTCTGATCTCATGCACATGTTTATTAGTTTTCTCCCATTTCCATTATGTAAAGTAATTAGTTAGGAGATAACGACACATTAATGGCTGGACAATAAACTGCCGATATAAAAGCATGGCATTTGTGTGTTTCCATTTTCCCCCCCATTCCATTTATTGCTGCTGTTGCACTTTTCTTCGTCTCACCCTTATTTTTCCACAGTGACAAAGAGACCAAGAAATTGATGGTAGTTGCGATAAACCAGAATGTATTACATTTTGCTTTCTGTGTATTTGTCAGCAATTATTATAGTCCTGTATGTTTTCCTCCTGACTGCAGGATTTAGCCATTGAGCTGGCAAAGGCTGTTCAGAAACTATGAATAATTGCATCCAAATGTCATTAATTCCACTATTTTTGGATATTCCAGAATAGAGGTGTGTACGAAACATTTTTGACATTCTATTCAAATTGCATTGAATACGTGAACATCTGATTCGATTTGAATCTTTTAAATTTGAATTTAACAAGATTCAGTTCAAATGTACCAAATTTGAATCTATTCATTCCAATTTTTGATTTGAATCTGCACATACAAATGTCAACAACATTGGTATGTGCACTTATACACCTTTCCCACATCTTTACACATTAGTATGCATCTGTACATGCCCATATGCATCCCATAGTTATCCCATATGCAACCTGTTTTCATCGTGTGCGGATCCATACAAATGCGTATGGATCCAGGAAAGATGTGGATCTTTAAGTCCACATCATGTATGAACCCATACACATACAAATGTCTGGATAGTTCAAACAAATAAATCCAAAATTTTAAATTTGATTTGAATGTTTACATTTGAATTTTGGGACATTTGATTCAAGTTTTAATGTCAAAATTTGGCACATTCAATCTGAATGCCCACCCCCACCCAGGGACCTGTGCCACCCACCAGCCCCATGTGCCAGGATTTACCTCATCAGAGGTCCTGGATTGGTCTCTGGCTGCGCGGCCTCCCGGAGCAATCTGCCACTCCATGCACAGGTGTGTGCGATGGGAGACTGCCCCCACACTGACCTGACACTCGCATCCCTTACCTGGCTAGGTGTGAATGGGCAATCCATCCCCGCGTGTCCGAGCCTCACTGCACTATAGCAATCCGACTGTAGTGCAAAAAGGTCTCAGCTCTCTTTACAAGCAATGCAAATTCTCCATTGCTATCAATGTGACTCTTGTTCCAAAGGGACTGCAAAGGCATCTTTGCAGTCTTGCCATCACAGTGAATATTCCTCAATACTGTGCTTACAATCTTCCTAGTTCCATTCTATCTACTTGTTCTGGATCATATTCTGCTATTTTAGTTGTAGCACCAATTAATTAGGTCCACCAATAATCCAGATTACTGTACTCTTAGTATGAATCTGGATTAGAATTTGTCCTGTGCCTACCATGTGGATAATGTAAGTGCTGAAATCTCAATAGTCTACTATGTTAGTCTGTTATTCGGCTGTGCTCTCATGAATCCTAATCTATAATCTAGATGAGAAAAACTAGGGTTGTGCACAAATACAATTTTTGACAATTCAATTCAAATTGAATATTCAAATGTTCAAATTTGTGCGAATAAAGAACAAATGAATGTATTCAAATTTGAAAAGATTCAGATTTATATGAATATTTAATTATACGAATGTAGACAGCATCCATATTCGTCCATACTAGGGGTGTGCATGGTTGTAATTTTTGGGATTCAGTTCAATTGAAATTGAATATCCAAAAGTTCAATTTGATTTGAATTTTTAAAATTTGAATTTGCCCAAATTCAATTTGAATTAAGCAATTTCATATCTATTCGTTTGAACTTTTAAATCAATTTTGCACTTACGATTGCTGACATTTGTTTGTGCCTGTAGGCATTGTTATGCATCCTGTACGTAATCTCTAGGCATCCATACACATCCATAGGCATCCCATATTGTTCCCGCATGCAACCCGTTTTCTCCAGTTGTCATCTTGTACAAATCCATATAGATTTGTATGGATGTGGGAAGGATGCGTAGGTGTAAGTATGCATCGTGTACAAACCTGTACACATATAAATGTCTGAATAATTTAAACAAATAGATTTGAAAATGTGAAATCCATTCAAATGTTTAAATTTGAATGGATGGACATTCAATTTGAATTCAAATGTCAAAATTCAGACGAATTTGATCAAATTTTGAATGTCTTTGAATATTTATGCCCATCCCTAATCCGTATGGATTCATGCGCATCCCATTTTTGTCCCGCATGTATCCATACAGATGCATACAAGTACAAATAAGATGCGTACAGAAATGTACTGTATTTTCTGGCGTATAAGACTTCTTTTTAACCCAGGAAAATCTTCTCAAAAGTTGGGGGTCATCTTATACGCCGGGTGTCGTCTTCTTATATGGCGAGTATATCCCAAACTCTATATTTTAACTGGAAAGTTGTGGGTCTTATACACCCAGTAGTCTTATACAACGGAAAATACAGTATGTAATGCATATGTATCAGTACACATATGAATGTCTGAATAATTCATACAAATGATTCAAAACATTCAAATTCATTCAAAATGTTTAAAAATGAATGTATAGACATCCAGTTTGAATTTGAAGTCCAAATTCGAGCGAATTTGAATTTTGAATGTTTTGAATATTTTTGCACATCCCTAATAAAAACAGGGGATTAGTCTATTTACAAAGTCTAAAGTATATACAGAAGTTCTATAACAGTATGTGGTATGAAATTTCATTCCACCCTAGTAATAATATCTAGCAATTAGAAGGAAATGTGCACAATGGTTCCATAATACCAGTTCCAGCTCTCCTAAAAATGCACAATTTCCAAAATAAAAATAATCAAGGTCACCTGTCCTGAACTTTTCAATGATGCCTGCAAAAACCAAATTGATATACTTTATTCCCCTGGCTATCAATGCTACGACAGTCAAAGATGTTAAATAGTTGGCAAATACTCCCAAATTGCCTGCCTATCCAATTCCTGGGTTCTGCCTCTCATACATTATTCTTGATAGATGGTAGGAAGGAAGAAAAGGTCAACCTGTGATCAGGAGAAGCATAATAATCTCACGTATCAGTGCCCATTTCTTCATGTTTGAAAAATGAACATCGTTTTTCCTGAAGATTCTATGCCACATATGACACACCTCTCTGACCTTGTGGTCGAAAAATAATGTATTATTGCCAGAAGGATTGAACTGGTGTGTTTTGCGGGGAACTCTTATGAACAAAGAGATCTAGAGGAAAATGATAGATGGTTTTATAGACGAATGTTAACCTTGTGGTTCTTCTTACAACAGGAAACAAATGTCCACAACATACTCTGTTCTCACTTTGGTAGAGCCCAGCTATGTTGAAATCATCTTAAAGCAGACAAATCACTTTGAGTGTGGATAGAATATCTGGATGCTGCTTCTTTTTGCACGATATTAGAAGGCCTGAATCCAGAGAACCTAAGGCATTCCCATCCTTACATTTCCCGAATGCAAGAAAATTAGCATTCATTTGAACCAATCCCCTTTGAGTGTGGTTCAATTTGTATTTGATATAAATGTTCAACCTCATGTGAATCCCATATGAATGCATACAAATAGCACTTAATGCATACAAATAGCAGTTAATCAGGTCTAGCACTCATCCAGATTTAGGCTTCCCTTAATCTGGATCATGTTCTATCTTGTGCAGACAAGCCAGATGCAGATCTATGAGGGCTAGAACTGTGCTAGAAGGAACCTTAATACTAGGAATGTACACAAATATTCATCAGGTTCACAACTTGTACCAATCCAAACATTCACACTGGAATTGAATATTGGCTGTATTCAAAGATTGGCATTCAAATACAAATAGCGAAGCCACTACCCAGTCATATCCTTTTTGAGGTGCGGTGACCAGAATTGTACACAATATTCCAAATGTGGCCTCACCATAGATTTATAAATAGGCAAAATGACACTTGCTGACTTATTTTCTATTCCCTTCCTAATTATTCCCAGCATTGAATTTGCTTTTTTTGCTGCTGCCGCACACTGGGTTGACACCTTCATTGAACTGTCCACCAAAACCCCGAGATCCCTTTCCTGATGTGTTGCAGAAAGCTCAGACCCCATCAGTTTATAGACGTAATTTGGATTCTTGGCCCCAATGTGCATTACTTTGCACTTGTTAAGATTAAAGCACATTTGCCACTTGGTTGCCTACTCACCCAATGCTAAGAGATCCCTCTGGAGCTCTTGGCAATCCCTTTCAGATTTTACTATCCTAAATAATTTAGTAGCATCAGTGAACTTTGCTATTTTACTATGTACCCCTTCTTCTAGATCACTGATGAATAAATTAAAAAGCATTGGTCCCAACACTGAGCCTTGAGGGACAAATCTGACCTGGATCCACTTTTAATCTGCTCTCAATCCATGGCAAATGCACTCTCGATCCATTGCAGATGTGACTGGCACCTCCCCAGTTTAAAGAATGTCCAAACTATTCGTACAAATGTCCAAAACATTTATATCTGTACAAACATTAGGGTACAGATCTTGGAAGATTCAATTCATGTACGAATGTCTGAATTCGCTTGAATAAGAAATGTTATGAATATTCATGTGCATTCCTAATCCACACCACTTGGGGAAATCAGCTGTGATGATATTTGGATCAGGTCCTAAGTATATCATAATGTTTCATATTCCTTCCCTCTCAAGGTATGCCGCCCTACCTTCCAAATAATGGAAATAATTTTACCAATTATTCCCTAATGTTGCAAATGTGTGAATGGGAGCAGGTTCTGGCTCAAAGGATATGCATCAGTTTTCACCCCAAATGATTTTTGCTTCTCTGCCTGGGAAAGAAGGGGGAAACAATCACTTTTGAGTTTTTAATCTGCTTGCAAAACTTTAAGAACTTATAAGTCTCCTCTTGCTTGCTCTATTTGCATTGGAAGTAGACTGATAATGCTTTCCAGATGGTTTCTGTTTCACCACTTCTTTTACCACACAATATATACATTTTAAGAGAAGAAAGGCCCTGCTTTCAGCCACTTCCTTCTGCTTTTCCAATTGACTACCTGTTTGCCTAGTTTTACAACACCTGCGAGTGCAAAGCTCATCTGAGCCTCAATATGTAAATCTTCTTTCATCTCTGTTTGCCATGAGAGAATTTAAGTAGGGCATGCTGTAGGCAAAGAACAATGAGAAGGCATCGCACCTGCAGAAAGATAAACTCTTGGGTCTCTGATGTAAGTTGTTCCTCTCTCTCCCAACACACATCAAGCCCTTCCCTTTAATCTTTCCTTCTTCTATACATAGGAGCAAAATGACTTAAAGCTGACAGTTTTGGCTTTGGAAAGGATTCGTTTTGATGAGGAGGATCAATATGGGTCTGGTTTAAGAGGATGATTTCAGGTATTTATTTATTTATATTTAAATTTATATGCCGCCCCATACCCGAGGGTCTCTGGGCGGCTCACAGCATTTAAAAACAGATGTATAAAAACAGTATCAAAACAAAACAAATTTAAAAATGCAGTTTTAAAAATACAAGAAAAGTTAAAAACAGCAGTGATTTTCAGTGGGGGGAAGTGTGGGGAACATTTAACCAAAGGCCTGCGTGAAGAGGAACGTTTTCACCGCCTTCCTGAATAGGAACAAAGAAGGGGCCTGACACACCTCAAGGGGGAGACCATTCCACAACCTGGGGGCCACCACCGAGAAGGCCCTCTCCCAGGTACCCACCCGCCTAACTAATGAAGGCGGAGGGATCACCAGAAGAGCCTCCCCTCCAGATCTTAAAACACGGGCAGGTTGATACGGGAGAAGGCGCTCCTTTAGATATCTGGGGCCCAAGTCATTTAGGGCCTTATAAGTCAAAGTTAGCACCTTGAATTGGGCTCGGTAGTGAATTGGCAGCCAGTGCAGTTCTTTTAGAACCGGTGTAATATGTGTCCAGCTAGATGTTCCTGTCAGCACTCTCGCGGCTGCATTTTGCACCAGCTGCAACTTCCGAACCGTCTTCAAGGGAAGCCCCATGTAGAGTGCATTACAGTAGTCCAACCTGGAGGTTACCAGAGTGTGGATAACCGTGGCCAGGTCATCTCTGCCCAAAAAAGGTTTCAATTGGCGCACCAGCCGTAGTTGGGAGTAGGCATTCCTGGCCACGGCTTCCACCTGAGCTTCAAGTGTTAGCGCAGAGTCCAGGAGTACCCCCAAATTTCGCACCTGTCCCTTCCCGGATATTGTAACTCCATCAAGGACAGGGTATCTCCCAACTACTATTGTGTGAAGACAGTGGAAGCTGAAAGCACCCTTAGCTAGATTCTAGGTTTATTTCTCTTCTGCCCTGAGAGATGAAGGGGATAGGGATGGGTGAAAAAGATTGGCCACCTCTGAATTCTTATGAATTAGGGATTTGCATGAATATTTGTCACATTCAAAATTTGTACAATTCATCTGAATTTGGACATTCAAATTTGAATAGAATCTTGCTACATTTATAGATTGACAAATACAAATTGAATGCTTTGAGACATCCATACGAAGCTTTGTTACATTCGTGAACCAGGGGAGGTGGGAAATCAGCTATCCCAGTCACACCTGCAATGGATTCAGAGTGGGTTCAAAGAGGATTCAGATTGGACTAAAAGTGGATTGAGAGCAGATTTGATGCAGATACATAGGGGATATTTAGGGGGTTCATGGGGTTACGTAGGGAGCAATAGGCAATTCGTAGTGAGGATTCAAATTGGATTCATATCAAACACTTGTATCGAATTCAAATTCTACCACATTCAAAGGCGATCTATTCAAATGAATATGATTTTTTTCCCATTCGGTTCAATATAAATTGAACACACAAAAATTTCATGTCCAAATTCAAACAATTTTGATTGAATTTTGAATGTTTCAAATATTCGTGCACATCCCTACTCCAGGTCCTAAGAACATAAGAAAAGCTCTGCTGGATCAGGCCGCAGCCCATCTAGTCCAGCATTCAGAATCACACAGGGGCCCCTCAAAGGTTTCTCACTCTTCCTCTTTTACTGGGACTAATGGGAGAAATGAAATGCAGGGAGTTATCAAGAGCTTGACAAGTATGCAGTTTTTAAGACAATAATTTATGTTTCAACACTTCCTAGGGAAGCAATTTTTTTAAAAAAAGTAATAATTCCATAACGATGTAGCATAAGCACCCAACACCAGATAGAAATATATAGCTCAGCGTGAAATCTGTTAGAATCTGAAATGTGAGAGTACTCTTCAAACACTGCCATCTCATGAATACTACTTCACTGAAAAGCATTGCTAATTTTTCCTCCTTCCAAACTAATTAGCATATACCAGACCTACTTTTTTTGCTAACTTCCAGCTACTGGAGAGATGTAGGTCAATTTGATGTGCCGTTTATCTCATTCAAGTGAACATGATTATCTTTGGTTTCCTCCAGCCTGCTGTTCACATTATGCTTCTAGGAGGGAAAGAAAATGCTGTTTGGATATACTACGCATAGGAATACTACTTCCATTACATTTGGAGGCCCTTTAGGGATTGCTTTTATAATAAGGAAGCAATAAATGTGTAGATCTGTGAAATGCGTTAAGTTTCCTGTGCTGAATTCAAGTCTGGCTAATATTATATCGCTGTCAAAAGAAGCTTGGGTTGTAGTGCAAAAATAGCCTGCTTCCCAGTGTCCTAACAACTAGGGATGTGCACAGATATTTGAAAATCTGAATATTCAATTCAAATCCGACAAATGTCAGCATTCAAACTCAAATTGGATTTTCAAAAATCCAAATTTACACATTCGAATGGATTTCGGATTTTTGAAAATCTGATACGGATTTTTGAATATTTTGAATGTATAGATTCGTATCTATCATATACAAATCTGTGCAAAACTTATACATATTATTGTATTTAATGTGGGATGGAAACGGGTTGCATATGGATTAAATACGTGATAAATACAAATTTGCACACATTTGTATTTTGGATATGAATCTTATCGATATTCATATACCTGGACATGAATCGAATATATGAATGTACAGATACAGATAATCCAGATCCGAATGGGATTTCTGGAAATCTAGATTTTCAAAATCTGATTTGAATTGAATTTTCAAACATCTGATCAAATTGGATTTGAATGTGAAAAATACATTCGTGCACATCCCTACTAACGTGTCCCAGAGCCTTTCTGCATTGGGCCTTTTTCTGAATTATATCCTGGAACAGGGACCTGCCATCTGCATGCTGGTACAAGTCCCTATTTTGGGGTGTAATCTTGAATAAATGAGGTCAGCTAATAAATGGCCTCAGTAAAAGAAGATGGAATGAACCTGGAAGGCAGTATCAAGAAACCAGAAGCCAGAACTCAGTAGTCAACTCAGTAGAAGATCCTACAATGGAATACAAAACTAGTTCTAACATATAGACAAATAATGTGCCAAACAGCAAGAGTAATCCATTTTAGGGGTGTGATATGAATTTTCTTTTGCATTTGAATTTGAGTCAAAATCCGAATGCAACAAAAAATGATTTGAATTTGTTACATTCATTCTGTTCATTTGAATGTTAGATATGAATTTGAAGATACGAATGTCGACAACATTCATATGTGTTATATGTATCTGTATGCATTTTGTACGTTATCCTGTATGCATCCCGTTTTTGTTCTGTATTTTAAGCGCAAATGAGTACAGATATGTATTATATTTGTACAGATGCATATGTAAAAACTTCATATCTGTACATTTGAATCATTCAGATCATTTGAACGAATGTTTTGGAACATTCAAAATTCATTTGAATGTCTAAATTTGAATGTGAAGACATTCAATTCGAATTCAAATGTCCACATTCAAATAAAATCAATCGGATTTTGACTATTTAAAATATCTGTGCACATCCCTAATCCATTTAGACAAAAGTTTGTGTTTTTTATAAGAACATGAGAGGAATCCTGTTGGATCAGTCCATAGTTCATCTAACTCAGCATCCTGTCTCACACAGTGTCCCACCTATTGCTTCTGGCCAGTCTCAAGCAGAAGATGAAGGCAAATCTGTCACCTGGTCTTGACTCCATGCAAATGGCCTTTAGAGAAATCTTCCCTGTTTCTCCAACCTGGAGGCAGTAGTCAGGTATCAACTCTAGAAGTGTAGTTTGATGAAAATCAGAGTTTCCTAGAACATTTAGGATATCAGTGCTTATATTAGTCTTGCTGCCTGAAATACATACTGTAGAAGCAAGTGTAGCCCATAAAGTGACGGAAAGATGGTGGCATACAACTGGAACTTATAGAATACATGGAGAAGATGAATGGAATGGAGAAGAAACCTTTTCATGTCCGCAAACCATGTTTCAACCCACAGCAAATAAAAAAAATTTCCAGAAGATCAAAGAGAGTCTTGAACTTCATCACCCTGATGCTTGCAAATTCTGCCTATCATTCTTCTCATTGACTGCAATAAATCACAGAAGTCATAATTTGCTCATAATTTGTTTTGAGTATGGAGGCATCTTAAGTCAGAAATTATGGAAAAATCAACTGTAGTGACCAATGCCTGTTTTTATATAGATTGATATGGTCAAATGACTGATGAATAAGACTGGTGGTGATGGTGGTGGTGATATTGCATGTAAACATAGCATGCTGGTTTGTTAGTCTTCTTTGATATCTGGAAGATGCCCAAATCAGCATTTCGTCCAACCTTCAAGTAGACATGCAGCCCTGAGCAAGGATAAAAACATACAAAGCAAAACCCCTCTGTTTTAGGACACCCAAGTGAGACATGTCTGCATATAAACATGCTGAACAGATTATCACCATTAAAATTGATGGGTCATCTGAAAAATAGATGTTCTTCTGAAATTCTAAAGGAGGAGTTATCTGGACATCTGGTACTTTTCCTTTAAAATGTATGGGACTTCTTGAGCCCTCTTTTCCCGAATCTCTGAATCCAGGATCCCATTTCCTCAGGTAGATGACAAAGAAGATGGGATTTTTATGAAGAAAGCCTGAAAATATATATTGTTTGTTATTGATGTATTGCCTGGATATTATTGCTAGATTGGGGAAGGATTGTCATTTCAAAGCTAAGGCGAAATCCTCTTTTATTTTACCCTTCCCTGTCAACTACTATGATGCATCCCATGAGGATACTTTTGGTTCTTAATTGTTATTGCTTTCAAGATGAATGGCTTGGCTGATTAGCATAACACTTGAGAAACTGTAATTGAAGATTTTGGTGACATTGCTGACACACTTTCTATTTTGCCAGCAAGATAAATATATAAATAGCAGATATTGCATTCAAACTGTTTAGAGCACTGGTTCTCGAACTGTGGTTCTCCAGATATTCCCAAGCAGGTCTCAGCATTCCATTCCCAGCATTCCATGCCAGCCTGGTGCTGGGAGTGGAACACTGGGAGTTGTTGTTCAGGGACCTTTTAAAAGACCATAATTCAAGACCCCACTGATTTAAGAGCACCAGGGTTTGGGTGTTGACTGTTTATCCAAGAAGCAGATATGTAACCAGAATAGGGATGTGCACAATTTTTTTGGGGGGGGGGCATTTGATTTGAAATGAATTGAATGTTCAAAAATATGTATTCGTATGGATAGATTGCATTCGGATGTGGTAAAATTCTATTTGATACAAATATTCATACAAACATTTGATACATATCAGATACAAACAAATACATATCTGATACAAACAAATACATATCTGATACAAACAAATGCAAACCTGATATGTTTCCGCAGTTTAGTTAATGTCTGGATGCATTTGTATTCATTCAGATGTTATCATGAGAATATCATATCACTCAATATTAATATTAATACACATCCCCAAACCAGAAACTCTTTGTGTTTGGTCACCTTAATTGGAAGAAGAAGAAGAAGAAGAAGAAGAAGAAGAAGAAGAAGAAGAAGAAGAAGAAGAAGAAGAAGAAGAAGAAGAAGAAGAAGAAGAAGAAGAAGAAGAAGAAGAAGAAGTCTTTTGTGCATATGGAGGTGGAACCAGGTCATTTCAAAACTAATTTGAACCAGGCCTTTCTCTGGAAACCATTGTAATATTAACTTCTCTTATCAATGTATCATCACATTCCTTTTCTAGGTCAACTATGCCCTAAAGAAACAGTATAGTAATCTTCTGATGCTAATCTTGCATGCTGTCAGCTATTAAGTGAGACTACATCCCATTTATTTCATTGGGGCTTAGAAGTACATGTGTTTAGAATCATGACTGTAGTGATCCTTAATAGGCATTCTTTGGAAATAATTCCCATTACAAGAATCCTTACACCCATAAATGGGGCGAGAGGGAACCAAGCAGTTGTAAGCAAATCCCTCAAAGTGACTGCTGTCTCCAATAAGAACAATCCAGAGGCAATTTTGAGTTAAGTTCTCTTCCACTGATCGTTGGAACAAGTCTCAAGAGATCACATTGATTAGCTTTAGATGTTGTTTCTCATTGTGTCATGCTGAAACGCCATCTAGATCTTAACTGTGCATCTGTTGGGAGCTCACATGCCTTCTATATTTGTAACTGGATTTTGCTCTTTCTTTCACCGCCACCCCCAAATGTATCCTTCAGACCATTATATACATTTTGTTCCATTCCATTAGGGAATGCTTGCGATGCTTGCCTGGTCTTGCAATATGTGAAGATGTATTTTTCTTACTAAAAGAAAAGAAAAAGAAAAAGAAAAGATGAATATGGACTAAGTTTCTCAAAATGTACTGGTAGGTCAAAACCAAAGAACAATAGTGCTGCTGGATCAGACTAGCGACATATTTAGTCCATGCAGACCGCATGAAAGGTTGAGAAGTAGGAAATAAATGAAATAATGTTATCCTAGCTCAGCTGGTCTTTAAAGGTATGTTCCCACTAATCCCTCAGGGCGCATGCAGTCATAGTGACTGATAGATGTGTCGTCCCATAAAGACCCACATCCTGGTTTTGGGTTTCCCATTGGGATTTGATTGTTCACTGTCAGAAGAAACTGCTGAAAAGGATATGCACCCAATTTGATCCTGCTGGGCAGGTCTTAGCACTTTTTTTTTATTTTTTGCATTCAAATTCAAGTTGAATCGAATGTCAAAACATTCAAAAAATCTGATTTGAATCCAATACATTTGAAACTATTCGTTCGAATTTTAGATTCAAATCTTAAGATACAAATGTCGACAACATTCATATTTAAAGATATGAATGTCAACAACATTCCTATGTGTTATATGTATCTGTATGCATTTCGTACACATCCCGTTTTATCCTGCATGCATCCAGTTTTCATTCCATATTATAAGCCCAAATGTGTACAGATATGTATTATATTCAAATCATTCGAGTCATTCAAATGAAAGTTTTGGAACATTCGAATGTTTAGATTCAAATGTGAAAATATTCTATTCAAATTTGAATGTCCACATTCGATCAAATTTGATCAAATTTTGAATGTTTAGAACATTCATGCCCATCCCTAGTTCTTAGCTTCTGAAGGTCTTTTGTGATCATTGCTACACAATAGTTTTCACCTTCCATCTCAGAACTACAGATTCAGGATTCAGTTCTATCAGATCATGTGATAAGAACACCTTTATTTTTGGCAGACCCAGGCTACAAGAACAGGTTGATTCCAGTAAGCTGAGAAACATCTTAACATACCTGGCTAGATCATCTACCTCACCACACTATTATTCAGTTAAGTGCTATGTTCCCCTTAAATAGTTTGCTGTATTAGCTTATGCTAAGTTAAATATTAAGTTAATGCCACTATGTGTTGTTTCTCATATAAAATAAAATCCAGCATAATTACTGTGTGATTGGAAATAACAGTCCCTTATTGAGATGAGGTTTATGCTTGGTCTGAGTCTAAACTGGAGGAGGAAGAGGAGTTGGCTTTCCTATCCTGATTTTTTCACCCCTTTAAGGGGAGTCAAAGCAGCTGACAAAGCTTTCTATTCTTCTCCCCACAACAGATACCCTGTGAGGTAGGTGGGGCTGTGGGAGCTCAGAAGAGAGCTGTGACTAGCCCAGAGTCACCCAACTAGCTTCGTGGAGGAGGGCGGAATCAAACCTGGTATTCCCAGATAAGAGCCCGGCTCCTTAACCACTAGACACTGGTCCCACTTCAGTACTCTTCACATATAGTCCAAGCACTTTACTGAGGTCAGAGCAGCTATTTGAATGGTCAGTGCTCCTGGGCATCAGAGTATATTCAGCGTCACACTAGGTGAGAATGTGATATTTGCCTCCCTCAATCACAATTGGAAGTATACCCATAGGCTGGTAATGAGGTAAGAGTTCCAAAACTGAAGAACCAATGGGAAGTGGAGATGAGCAGGAATCATTCCTCTAAGTGCAGACATAACCTCACAGGCAGATTCTTTGATGAAGATGTATTTTCTTTTGTGTCTTAATTATATTTCCATTCCCCTGCTTCCTCCAGGGGGGGGGGATAAAATATATCATTATTTATCTATTTATTTGCTCATTTGCTTATTTATTATTTGCTTGCTTGCTTGCTGGTCTAAAAAATTAAGGGGACACTTAAATCACACACTGGATCTCAATAAATGAAATATTTAAGTTGAAAATCTTTACTGGGGACAAAATGATTTATCAACTAGGGAAGTGCACACATATTCATAACATTTGAAATTTGTCCAAATTCATCTGAATTTATCCAAATTTGGACATTCAAGTTCAAATCAAATGTTGGCAGATTCAAAGACTGACATTCGAATTTCAATTGAATACCTCAGAACATTCATACAAAGCTTTGTTACAGTCATGAACCTAGGGAGGTGGGAAAGTGGCTTTACTAGTCACATCTACAATGAATCCAGAATGTATTCAAAGTGGATTGAGACGGGATTCAGAGTAGATTCAGGGAGGATTTGACACATTCAGAGAGAATACATGGGGGCTTTTGTATGCAATTCATATCAAACATTTATATCAAATTCATATTGAACATTTGTATCAAATTTGAATCCTACCACATTCAAAGGGGATCTATTTGGACGAATACAATTATTTTCTGCATTCAATTTGATATGATTCAAACCCCCTCAATAAATTTGTGCACATCCCTACTATTAATGGTCAATAGAAGCCAAAATCATCAACCAATTGAGGGCTGGCTAAGTTTCGAATGGCTTCGGCTTCCCACAGTATGGGTACCCAAAATATTCCACAACTTCACTTTCCTGGGCAGGAAGGCAATTTAACTCTTTCCTAGCACCTTCTTTGAGAAAATAAAATGTAATATCTGGAAAAATGGCTAGAGTTGAGGAGGAGGAGAGTTGGCTTTTATAGCCCACTTTTCTTATCCTTAAGGTGACTCAAAGTGGCTGTTAAAACTTCCGTTCTTCTCCCCACAGCAGACATGCCGAGAGGTAAGTGGGGCTGTGACAGCTCAGGAAGAGGGCTGTGACTAGCCCAAGGCCACCCAGATGACTTCATGTAGGAGTACAGCCTCAACCTGGGAGACTACCAGATAAGAATACGACACTCCAACGGTTACTCTCTGAGTTAGTTTGCAGGCAATTGTCTAGTTTAGCTGAACAATAAAAACCAAGGAAAACATGGGTCATTTTTGTGCTCTCCTTTCCCATCCAGTGTGATTAACCAACGTTGGACCATTCCCTCCACTCAGGGTCTAATACTTCCCATATTTGGTCCAGACCCCTATCCTCCTCTGGGCACCACCATTTTGTCTGTGGTGCCCTTCACAACTGCACATGTGTCAGTACCATTGCCTTGATGATGCATGCTCTGCACACATGCAGTTAGGTCTATGGTCATCCAAGATGCCAGCATGCTTGCACAGCACCTCAGACAACTCCGGAGCATGGAAGAAGAGTGAATGGTTGCAACCCTGGACCATCTGGTCAGTTTTTATGTAAAATTGGTTAATGTGTGGGGCATGATTTTGTGTTCCACACCTAATCAACAATTAGCACACTTCTGGTGAAAGTGGGCACACTTGTAGGCTGTAACAGCCTACTCCGTGTGTGTACACTCTTCGCCAGAAGTTCATTAATCGTGCACTAGAGGCTGTAATGCAAATAGGCCTACAGTATGAACCTCTTTCCCAGGTCTGTTAACTTTGCGGTAATAAAGAGTATCTTAAAGAATGAAAATAGATCAGTCAATTCCATTATGTTCCTGAAGCTTAAACAAACAAGCAGTTTATACGGGCTTTTGACTAGACTAGTAGAGTTTTGCAAGTACTTCCTCCCCCCCCCCCCAAGAGTGCCTTTTTGGAGGATGCATCCAGAAATAAACATTTGAGTACTCAAATGTGAGCACAATTTTCAGCATGCATACATTTCTTAGTGGACTCACTGCAATTTTAGAATAGTGCTGATATTTGAAATTTTACTACTGCAAGCAAGCTTAAACATATTTCTTTCTTGTCCCTACTGAGCTTTAAGGTTCTGTGAATTCTGAAAAGAATGCATCAATAAATAAGTAAATAAATAAATAAATACCATGTACTTAGCCTGACAGTCATTCCCCCCTCCTGATTTTGGAAAACTTTAGATTACCCAGGCGCATAAGAAAATCTGTACATTCATGACATCTTTTATAAAGGGGACATCAGAAATTGGTTGTACAATTGCATGGAGAAAAGAATGACATCGTCTTTCTGCCCTACAATGAGAGCTGGTAAAGGAATTACACAGTTAATGCAATTTCCATGCACTTCCCCTAAGCCATTACTGATTTTTTTTCCTACTGTATAAAACTCCCCCATCACTAGTTATTCCTTACTTGGGAACATGACCAGCCCTTTAAAAAACAAAACAAAACAAAAAAACAGCCCCCATCCCCAGAATCCCAGTGAGAAAACTAACAAAAAACAAAACATGAAAGCTCTTCCTGGCACAGTGAAAATTACTGTTAAATCTCACATCTACTTTTCCTCTTCATCCGGATTTTTGGCCTGCCTAAGCCAATGTTGTTGATGAACAATGTCTGTTAATAACACATTTGTCAAGATATTCCAGACCTCACCCGTTAACACACTAAAGTTTACTCTCGTGGAATTATGGGATTAAAAATAAACTAATTACCCAGAATTCAGCATCCCAAACAGGGCCACCTGGCTGCCAGCTGCATTGGGAATCAGAGATATGCACGAATATTCGTAACATTCAAAATTTGGCCAAATTTGGACATTTGAATTTGAATAGAATGTTGGCACATTCAAAGACTGACATTGAAATTCAAATCAAACATTTTGATACATTTGTATGAAGCTTCTTATGGGCTAGCTGCTGCACCTGGGCATTTGCTGCCTGAGCCCCATCCTCCATCAAGGTATAGGAACAGTGGCTGGGGGAGAAAAAACTGGCTGGCTGCCTCCACCCAGGAATCATGGGAAATCTCACAAGGTTTCCCCCAAATCACAGGAAAACATGAGAAATTTTCCATAATTCCACAGAAATCTCATGAGATTTCTTGTAAAATCCAAACAGAGACAGCCTTGAAAGCTGTGGTTTCAATACCCAAATAGAGACAGCCCTGAAAGTTGTATTTGAGCCCTGGAGGACAATGTGGTGTTGGCAGCAGTGGCTGTATTTACAGGTAAGTGAGTGCAGCCAGGGGGTTGGAAGGCCACTGCTGGGCAGATCAGACCTTTATCAAAGCTTCTACGAAGCTTCTACGAAGGTCAGATACATTCAATTTGCAGGTGAAGGGGCTTTCATAGGAACATAAGAGAAGCCCTGCTGGATCAGGCCACAGCCCATCTTGTCCAACATCCTGTCGCACATAGCATCTTGAGATGTTGCCCATGGGCATCTCAAGCAGAGACAAGGTCAAACCTTCTCCTGCTCTTGAATCTCAGCAAATGGCCTTAGAAGTATCCTACTTGTCCATGACTTTGCCCCAGAATTGTCAAATTTGTATCAATTTGAATTTGTTTTTTTTGCCCATCTCTATGGAATGAGTAAGTGGAGAAGAAGTGATCAGGCACCAGCATGTTTTAGCAATTTCCACTTGCCATGTAATCATGCAGGCAATAAATAACACCCTGCCACAGAGATATTCCTCCAAAGCTACAGTAATGGTGTGAGACGATATGATAATTGGTATTACTTTCAGAGGTGTCAAATGTTGCTGAATAAGTACAAAAATAGGACTACTTGTGCACAAGTCAGAGTAACAGTGGTTTGACTTTTATTATTGAGACCAATAATAAACATTTTAGAAGAAGAAAATCTAAGGCTTAGGGATGTGCAGGTATATTCATAACATTCGTTGTTGTACAAATTTGTATGAATTTGTACATTCATACATGAACATTCGTACAGATACAAGTGTTTTGGAACATTTGTACAAATAGTTCAGACATTAGTTAAACTGGGGATATACATCAGATATGTATGAGATGCGTATTCGATATGTATCTGTTTGTATCCTGTCTGTATTGGATATGTATCCATTCCTATTGGATACATATCTGTTCATATCAGATATTTGTATGAATTTGTATGAATTCATTCATATCAAATAAAATCCTACCACATTTGAAGGGGATCTATTTGAATGAATATGAATTTTCTAACATTCTGTTCGTTATGAATCAAATGCCAAAAAAACCATTTGTGACCATCCCTAGTTAGGAGTGTGATTGATTGATTGATTGATTGATTGATTGATTGATTCATTCATTCATTTTATGGTTGGCAAGAGTCAACTGTCAGTCATAATCTCCCATAAGATATGATATGAAAGAAAGGAGCTTTAGAATGAAGGAACTGTTTTAAACATAAGAATGAGGTCAACTGAAGCCGCAGCTCTGTGGTTGCATTGGAAGAAACCTGGGGGTAAGTGCCTCTGTAGAAGCTCTCTCTCTCTCTGTGGCATTATGCCCTTTGTAGTAAGCATGGGTGTCTTCAGATATAGCAAAAGGGGCGCCTGAGAAGTAGCTCAGAGAGACTGTGTGTAGCTCTCAGGTTCCCAAGCCTTTACTAATCCATCTCTAGCACAAAATGTTCATGAGTTGGGGAGGGGCAGACCGGTGTGTGAATGATCTCATCTCAAAGCTGTCAATAAGCCTTTTCAGAGGCGCCCCATTTTACTGTGTCTGATCACAGCTTATTTCCAATGATGTGGGCACCAATAGCAAATCGGGCAAGGAGCTTGGCCAGAGAGTGCAAGTTTGCCCTCTTGACACCCAGGATGGCTTGGAGGAGGTGTTAGGCTCCACAATACATGAGTCATGTTGCCAAATGTGGGCACTCAATACCTGATACCATGTCCCAAGTATTTAAGAACATAAGAGGAGGTCTGCTGGATCAGGCCACAACCCATCTAGTCCAACATCCTGTCCCACATCCTGTCCCACCAATTGTTTATGGGCATCCCAAGCAGAAGATAAAGGCAAAACCTTCACCTGCTCTCAGTTCCCTGCAAATGGCCTTTAGAGGGATCCTGCCCATCTCCCCAGCTGGGAGGATGTACCTAGACATCCATTCTAGTAGCCATTGATACACATGTCCTCCATGTGAATTTATCTAATCCTTCCATGTCCACTAGGAACGTGCAAGAATATTTAAAACATTTGAAATTCAACCAAATTCATTCAAATTTGGACATTCAAATTCAAATCAAATGTCTATACCTCTGTTTTTTCACATTCAAATGAATTTGAATGTTTTGAATCATTCATATGAATTATTCAGACATCCATATATGTACAAATATGTACATATTACATACATATCCATATGCATCTTATTCGTATCCATTACACATTTGTATGGATACAAATGGGACAAAAATGGGATGCATACCAGATAAAAATGGGATGTGTACGGATGCGTACGGGCTCATACATATGAATGTTGTCGACATTCATATCCTCAAATATCAATTGAATATTCGTATGAATAGATACGAATGTATTTGAATCAATTCGAATTAGAATAAATTCATTTTTCTCTTATTTCTTCGAATTTCAACACATGAATAGTTGATTCAAATCAAATGAAATCCAAAAATTGCATTCATGAAGACCCTACAATCCAGGCTTACCCTTCTTCCCCATGCTGTGAGCTAGTTTGGTTTAATGGTTAGGGAGCCTGACTCTTACCTGGGAATACTGGGTTCAATTCCGCCCTCCTCCATGAGGCCAGCTGGGTGACCTTGGGCTAGTCACAGCTGTCGTCTGAGCTCTCACAGCCCCACCTACCTCACAAGGTGTCTGTTGTGGAGAGAGGAACAGAAGCTTTGTCAGCCTCTTTGAGTCCGCTTAAATGGGTGAGAAAAGCGGGGTAGAAAAGCCAGCTTCTTCTTTAAATGAAATTTACAATGCTGTTATCAGATAATGTTAAGGATGTTCTACGATTGAGTTTTGGCAACTGCATAGTAAAACGTATGATGTTTTCTTAATGCCTGTCCAGGAGTGGTTTGGCATTGGTTTTACTTTAGCATATACAAGAAACTTCTACGTGCAAAAAGCCAATGTTAGATTACTGAGCTACAGCATATCTAAAAAAAATCAAACGAAATAAAATTATGTTTTCTACCCACTCACAGTCATAAGCTATAGCATTTAGTTAACACCGTCCTCTTCCTGGATGGCGTCCAATAGGCAATAAACTTTATAGTTTAGCTGTTCGATCTTAGTCCAAGATAGTAAAGAACTGCCTGAAGATGCTTTATTGCAGCTGTCGCTTTGCCTTGGCAGCGACTTCCTTATGTTGAGGGATCTTACAACAATGAAGTATAGTTTTGAGATGAATCAAGCTCTTGATGAGTTTCTATTGTGCTCCCAGAGGTAAAGCTGCACATCTCCAAGTGTGTAACTTGGCTAGAATTTTAAGGGGGATATAAAGAAGAAGAAGAAGAGGAGGAGGAGGAAGAGGAAGAGGAAGAGGAACCCACTGCAGTCAAGAACTGTATGTGTTTGAAATTTCCACCCTCTAGTGGAAAAGGAATGCACCGAAATCCCAAGCTTCTTAATAGGGATATGTGAAAAACCCCATTTTTAAAAGTTCTCTTATGAATTTGACTTATGCATTCGTAAGTTCATTTTTAATGTAAATAACGTATTCAGAATAATATAAATATGCCCAATGCATTCCACTTGTTCACCAGTTTCCACACTGAAAGAAGGTGCAGAAAAGTCCATGTGCAAATTCTTGTGCTCTTTTAAAGGAACACGAAGGTGACTCACCATGCATCTCCATCACATAAATCACCCCCAACTTGCCTCTGGGTGAAAAGAAGTGCCATGTGTCATGGCCTCTAGAAGCTTGCATCTGAGGAACAAAGGTTCCACAGTTGTGATGATTCTGGTCACGCTATTTTCGTGTCACTTTAGCTTGGCAGTTGTTAATATAAGCAATTACTTCCAAAAGGGAGGAGGCAAAGATGAAGGTTAGACTTGGGTAGACATCAGTCAAACCCAGATGCACCCACTCACCCACTCACTGAAGTTCATCATTGAAAATAGCCTGATGCTGTTTTTCTGGTACTACCATCATTCCTTTCTTAAGACCAGTAGTGATGGTGACAGGAGCCTTCTGGGAACTTGGCAGTGCACTGATACCTGGGAAGGTATCAGCCCCTCCCCTGGTTAAAAAATAATGTGTGCTGCTGTAGGGGTGTTTTTCTACCACGCTCCTTTAATCCGGATCTAAGAAGATCCGGATCTAAGGAATGGGTACTTCCCTTAATCCGAATTAAGGGAAGTACACAATGTGTTTCCATGGGTGGTCTAGCACCCAATAGCAATGGTGCTGTGGAAACACTGGAGCACCCATTTGCAAATCCGGATTGACCTACAAGGTGTCTGCCTGCCACCCCAGGTGTTTTGGGGGACAGGGGGTGCAATCTCTGAAGTTTTCTCTGGAGATTAGCAAAGACTCCGGAGTCCCCCCGAAGTTGCCTTTGGAGGTTAGCAAGGGCTCCGAACTCCCTCTGAAGGCAACTTTGAAGATTAGCAAAGACAAACCCCTTGGGAGAGCAATGCAAGAGAGGTGCATATTGATTAGCTCCTTGTGAGCACCAATGAGTCTGTCTCATTAATATATACCTCTTTCCATACCTGAAGGTAACAGGATGAGTCAGCCTCATTAATATGCACCTCTTTCCATGCCTGAAGTTAACAGTCCGCTTTGTTCTCGCAAGGGGTTTGTCTTCGGAGCCTTTGCTAATCTCTGAAGGCAACTTTGGAGGGACTTTGGAGGGACTCCCCCTAGCCTCCTCTAGACCCCATTGCCGGATTGTAGTGGAAACAGGCTCCCTACAACCCGGATTTTCAGGCTGAAGACCTTATTGTAGACCCCTTTAATGGGGTCTACATGTAATCTGGATTATAGGTCCTGAAGGACCCATATGATCTGGATTTCCCAAGCTGCAGTGGAAACAAATGTGTCCTAATGAGGTCTATAGTGGAAATGGGTCATCCGGTTCTGAGCCAAATGGGTGCTAAAATGGGTACTTTCTGCCAGTGGAAAAATACCCTCGCTCACCCAAAGGAGTACCATTAACTCATGATGCCACTGGATAACTTCAGTGGAGCCTCCTTCACTGGAGGCCGAAAATCCAGCTTTTCTTCCATCTCTGGAACCATCTCATCCATGTTTAGATGAAGACAAAATGGATTTCAGAGGAGACTTTGCATAGGGAGCACAAAGAAAAATCCCAATCAGAATGAAAACTATATTGCTCCTCTCTTAGCCTTCCTTTCTTGGTCTAGTGGTTAGGAAGTTGCACTCTTATCTGGGAATACCAGGTTTGATTCTGCCCTCCCCCATGAAGCCAGCTGGGTGACCCTGGGCTAGTCACAGCTCACTTCTGAGCTCTCACAGCCAACTGGGTGTTCTGTTGTGGGGAAAAGAATAGAAAGCTTTGTCTGTTGCTTTGAGTCCCCTTAAATGGGTGAGAAAAGTGGGACAGAAACGCCAACTCTTCTCCTCCTCCTCCTCCTCACCATGGAAGACACATATTTTTTGCTTCATTTTCCACCACATGCTACACTGTATGTTTACCTCTGCTAATGTATGCATTGCATGCATTGTATTTTCTGTTCTATTGTTTTTGAAAACTACCTTGAGCCCTCTTTATTTGGAAAGGTGAATACAAATAGATGGAGGAGGAGGAAGAAGAGGAAGAGGAAGAGGAAGAGGAAGAAGAAGAAGAAGAAGAAGAAGAAGAAGAAGAAGAAGAAGAAGAAGAAGAAGAAGAAGAAGAAGAAGAAGAAGAAGAAGAAGAAGAAGAAGAAGAAGAAGAAGAAGAAGAAGAAGAAGAAGAAGAAATCTCTGTGGTGTTAAACTGATGAATCTATCAGGGTGAAGATCCTAGACTTGGCAAGAGGTGAAGAAAAGGTGTGAAACTCATCAGGATTTAAGACTGCAAACTGCAACAGTGCCAAAAAACATGCTGGAATCTTTCACTTCAAACCTATTTTTAAACTTATGACTCAGATAATTCCCTGTTGTGAATGAATCTTTCCTCCCCACCCCCACTGGACAGTGTTAAATCTAACTTTGCAGACATCCCTAGGGTTTATAGGAACAGTTTTGAGTGTCCATTTATTTCCTTCAGGTGCAATTTTGTTATGTCTGAGGACAAGTATCTTTTAATTGCTTCAGAAATCCCCTCGACTTCAGGGGGCCATCAGCTGTTGTTCCATCCCTCAGGCCAGACTAGCCCCCTCAACAAACTGCTTCTCATGTGTAAGCTGTTGGAAGGAGTCACCTGGCTTTAACAGAATAACAGAAGCAGACTTATGAAGGACCCAGCTATACCTAAGTTTCAACCCACCTTCAATCCATGTTCAGAATAAGAAAATGGATTAGCAAAATATCCATCTGTCCCTTTGTTAGCAAAAAGACACTTTACTGGGGTCTGCTCGCATAATTCACTTATACATCACACAGTCCTAGGTGCTTGGGAAGTGCCCAACTAGTGATATAATACGAAATCCAGCATAGTGATCTCATTTGCTGTGTGTAACTGCTGTTTTTACATCATCATCATCATCATCATCATCATCATCTCCATCTGCCAGCTACAGAAAGCCACTTCTTTGCTGGGATCTGCTCATATCATTCACCGATACATCACTCAGTCCTAGGAGCCTGGGAAGGGCCCGACTAGTGAGAACAATTACCCAAACCAGCCTAAATATCTTTTTTGCTGAGTGTTGCTGTTGTGCTATGTCAATAATAATAGTAACTGTTGTGGCAAATCAGAATTTGCTCTCGTTCTGTTTCACCCCCAAGGGGATAAATTTGCAGTCTCAGGCCAAAGGGACCAATGAAATCAAGAAAATAAAGGAACATTTTAATCACCCTGGATGAATACGGTGACGGAAACAATATCCACATGGGCTTCCCATTCCTGATATTCCTTAGATGCAGAGGCAAACTGCAAAGCAAGTCGAGGACACATTCTTCTTCTAGCCTTACCAACGGAAGTCTCAAATCTTCACCCTTCCCAATCATCACCTGCCATTACGCATCAACGGCGCTCGACAGAGGACGACAGCTGCAGACAATGTGGGGCTGAGGCTGGAGACCCACCTTGCATTGCATCTCAGTGAGTTGCAGTCTCTGGCTTGGGACCAAAGCCAGTATAACCGGAGAAATGATGAGGTGTGAAAAGTACTGGCAGGCATTTTAGACAAATAAAAGATGGGAGGCAAGGGGAAATCAGAACCATGAGAGATTAAAAATCAGCAAGGTTTATAGAAAGGGAGGGAAAGCAATAGGAAGTCGGGCAATCCTTCAGGGGGAAATTTCTTGCAACAGCAGCAGATTAGAAACAGTTTGGACCCTATAGAGGCCACTTATTTTTCCAGCTGTGCCTTCTAGCCAGAGCCCCTAGATTAGTGGCCAAAGAGAGGTCGGTTGCTAATAAGGGCGGAATTTACAACCTCGAAGAGAGAAAAGATGCTAGAGACAATGAAGAGCAATAGCTCAGGACAAAGTTGCTACATTTCAGCAGCTAACAAGCATGATGAGTCAGAGGTGTCACAAGGAGCACAAGGGTCTTGGGAAAATACTCCCGAGGGAATGGATGGAAGTTCAAAAGGTATCTGGTCTCAGGTTCATTCAGATTGGAAGGGTTCATCTGTGGATTGATTTGTTTCTTAATGAATTATGGCTAACCAGTTTGGAAGTAGCTCTTTCCATCACCCTTAAAGATATTGTTCTTTTCCAGCTCTTAAATGACTTAAACCCTATTATTAATGAATATAGTGTTCATACACAACCCAAGTGCTGCATTTTTATCTCAACTGACCCTTTGGCTGAGGAGCACAGCACCCTCACAATCTATACTTAAAACATTTAATCCAGAGGGCTATGAGATATACCATTCATTCATCTCTGTTCTCCTACAAGAGACAAAATTTCAACACAACCATTGCGGTACTGATCGGATTCAGGCACAGCCAGTGCTTACACGATTAGAAGTCCATTAGAACTGAAAGGTGAGAAAATGTGATTATCAGTCTCAGTTCAGAGTTTTGAGGGCTACTCTGTCCTAATCATGCCATCTGAACTAGGGTGTGCACAGATGCGATTTTCAACATTCAATTTATAACAAATCAAATATTCAAAAATCTGAATTTGTCCAAATGAATGTCCAGACATTTGATTCAATACAAATACATCCATATGTATTCATTTGAATATTCGATATGTACGCAATATTACGTATCCTGTATGCATCCGTATGCATCCCGTTTTCATCCCATACATATTCGTATGGATTAAGTTCTCAGAAGAAGAAACCTGGAACATGGCATAACAGCCCCAAAACTGCTAAAAATGAGATGGAACCCACCTGTGAGAGCCTACATAGGTCTATCCATTCTCCAGTTTTGGAACTCAGACAAAATAGGATATGACTGTGTTTGGATCCTGGCACTGGGATCCCTTCCTGATTCCAATACTTTAAAGAATCATTGATGGTGGTGGTGGGGAGAAATAATTGTGGTTTGGAGAAATTGGACCCCAGTTTCTTAACCTTAGACGTGAAATGACCACATGTCCCAGCCTGTATTCATAGAAAGCACTGCAGAGGTTCTATATTTTCATTATTTGAAGTGCTCTCAGATATCATCTACTTAAAACAGCAGTGACTAAGCTGTAGCCTTCCTGAGATGTTGCTAAACTGAAAGTCCCACCATTCCTGGCTATTGTCCAGGCTGGATGCTAATGACAGAAACCCCAGGTTAACATCTGGAGAGCCTGAGGCATCAACCCCTACATAAAGCTTTTATATGCAGGTGAACCACTGGGATATGGTGTAACACTTTTGGCCCTGCTAGTGATTCTTTCTATTGGGAATCTAGCCCAATCTTGCATGTGCAGCCAACCTTCATATGGTTGAGCAAAGGTGAGGAAACCACGGCCCATTCTGTGCTGATTAACTCCAACAGGCAGTAGTCCCTCAGTATTGGAGTGTAACAAATGTTAAGAGAAAATGAGAAATTTGGGGAAATAATGGGGAACAGTAAACAGTAGGGCAGATAGACATTCCTGCTTTTCCCCAGACACAGAACAAGAAAGTGAAAGGTCTAGTGAAATGCAGGTTGTGAAATTTTGCTTGATTGTTGTTACTTACCTGAAAGTCAGCAATATTAGTGTGTATTACAGTGTTTTATGAATAATAGTAGCAATAGTAGTAGTAGTAGCAGCAGCAGCAGCAGCAGTAGCTGTGGTTGTGGTTGTTAGGGATGTACACAAATTTTTTTTATATGTTTGATTTGTATCAAATCAAATGCAAAGAAGTTCATACTCGTTCAAATACATCCCCTTTTGAATGTGGTAGGATTTGAATTTGATATTAATGTTCTATACTAATCTAGTTCGAATGCTGTCTACGAATCGCCTATGAATCCCCTACATATCTGTGTGAACATATCAAATCCACTCTCAGTCCACATTTAATCCACTTTTAATCCATTGCAGATGTGACTGGGACAACTGCTTTCTCACCTCCCCAGGTTCACAACATATGAACGTAAGAACATAAGAGGAGCCCTGCTGGGTCAGGCCACAGCCCATCTGATCCAGCATCTTGTCACACACAGTGGCCACCAGTTGCCCATGGGCATCTCAAGCAGAGACAAGGGCAAACCTTCTCCTGCTCTCGAATCCCAGCAAATGGCCTTAGAAATATCTTGCTTGTCCCCACAGCCTGAAAGATGTACTTAGGCATCCATTCTAGTAGCCATTAATGCATCTGTCGTCCATAAATGTAAGGACGTTTTATATTAATGTATTGAAGCATTTAATTCATATTCAAATGTCAATCTTTGAATGTACCAACATTAGGTGTGGCCCCTCAAGCTTCATTGTAGGCATCTGTGTTGTTTTTGTTACTACTACTATTGCTGCTACTACTACTGCTACTAGGGATGTGTACAAATATTAATCACATTCATCCAAATTCGGACATTCAAATTGGAATTTATTCTATTCAAATCGAATGTGAATAGTTTCAAATTTTAAACATCCAAATTGATTGAAATCTTTTGATATTCGATATGAATCAAATTAAAGCCCAAAAACTGCATTTGCACACATCCCTAACAGACATTCAAATTTGAATTGAATGTTTCAATACACTTGTACAAAGCTTTATTATGGATTAGTGTGCTATTTGTATGCGATTTGTATCTAATATTCATATCAAATTTGAATCCTGCCACATTCAAAGGGATTTATTTGAACAAATATGAATTTTCTTGCATTTCATTCAATATGAATAGAATACCAAAAAATAAAATCTGTGCACATCCCAAGTGGGAACAGGATTGAACCACGAGACTTCACATCCCCTTCTGCAGATTGGTTTTTACCTCTTTCACGAAGGGATTTCACCCTTAGGATGTAGGGATGTGCACGAATATTCAAAGACATTCAAAATTCGATTGAATTAATCCAGATTTCAACAGTTGAATTCAAATAGAATGTCCATAAATTCATATTTAAACATTCAAATGAATTTTGACTTTTGAATCTATTCATTCAAATTATTTGAGCATTCATATGTGTATGGGTTTGTACATGATACGTACTTGCACATACCCATCTTTCCCACATCTGTACACATTTGTACAGATCAGAAGAGGACAGAAACAAATTCCATATGGGATAATTACAGGATGTGTACAGACATGTATAGATGTGTATGGATGCTTATGGGCAAATATGAATGTTGTCAACATTTATAAGTGCAAATATGAATCAAAAATCTGAATGAATAGATTCGAATTTGCTTAATTTGAATCGAATTTGGGTAAATCCAAATTTTAAAGATTCAAAATGAATTGAATTTTTGGGTGATTCGAATTCAATCGAATCCAAAAAAATTGCATTTGTGCACACACCTATTAGGATGGAATGCAGTCACCACACTCCCAGTTGTCTTTTACTGCAGCCTAACAGGGTTCTGTGGATCTTGACAGACTGGAACTCTGAAGGAGCCAGATGCTGCATGAATGTTGGATGCTGTTTATGCAAACACTGGGGAAACTGTGCATGAGAAAATGGGCATACTGTGCGCAGCTGGCACAATGTTTCCACAAAATACAGTGTGGATAGGTCTGCCTTGTTATGTGTTGCCCACACTGACTGCCAACTGTTCTCCAGGGTTTCAGCTGAGTATCTCCATGTCCTACTGAGAGATGCTGGGAACTAAACTGGAGTTCTTTTGCATGCAAATTAGATTACTAGCCTGAATAATGGCCCTTCCCACCATTCTCTGTTAAATCCGGCAAGGTAGTTAGTAGCACTTGGAGACTTACAGGAGAAGGGTTGGTGGCATGAGCTTTTCTACGAAATCTCATGCCACTAACCCTTCTCCTGTTAGTCTCCAAGTACTACTAACTACCTTGCTGGACTTTTCAAATTAGATTAGCATGGCTATTTCTCTGACATTCTCTGTTTATTTATTTATTTATTGACTTGTCAATGAAAAGATATGAATCCAGGCCTTTTCCCTGCACAGGTCTCTGACATGAAGGCTGTAAGGGGCCAGCTAGATGGGAATGTACTAAAATATTTTCATGACAAGCAAGAGAAAAAAAAATCCTATAAAGAGAGCTTTCTTCCACAATGCATCAAAACCCAGTTTGGGTGAATTTGCACTTACCTGCAGGGGGAAATCTCAGGAATTCCCAGACACTGCTTCTACTTAGAGTGGGCACGAATGCAATTTTCGACATTCAGTTCAATTCGAATCAAATATTCAAATATCCGAATTTGGAATGATTCGAATACATTCGTATCTATCTGCACGAATATTTGGTCCATATTTGATGATATGAATATTGACAACATTTGTATGTATCTGTACGCATCCTGTTTTTATCTTGTATCCCGTTATCTCGTATCCCGTTTTTATCTACGCATCCCATTTTCACCCTGTACGTATCAGTATGGATGCGTATTGATATAAATAAGATGCGTACAGATACAAATGTAATGCATACTTATCCGTACACATACATATGTCTGAATTATTTGTACGAATGACTCAAAATATTTGTAATCATTCAAATATTTTAAAAAAATGTTTGGAATTTCAATTTGAATTTGACTGTCCGAATTCAGCTGAATTCTATTGAATAACGAATATTTCAAATATTCTTGCACATCCTACTCCTGATCTGGGCAGAGCCAATTCCTCAAGAGATGCAGCTTCCTGTGCATAGACTTTCAGCCCGTGCATATAGTAGTAGAATAGTTTTATCTGCTCTACCGCTATACAAGCGACAGGGCTGGGGAAAGCCCTGGATGCACCCATTTGTGCTTCTTCTGGGTGGAAAAGGTGCTAATGGAGTATGTGACCAGGCAGCACAGGTGCAGTTGTGTTCCTTATTGGCCAGTTGCCATGGTAACAGTGCCATCCATGAAGGTGCCTTAGTTCGGTTGCCACAATGGCAGTTTGCCCCTCGCCAGTGTGCACAGAAGGCCTGATGAGGTTTGGAATACATTCAGTGTCCCAAAGTGCCAACACCAAATCAGTCTCCCATCTTCACTTCCCTGGGATATTTCCCCAGGGAAGTGGAAATGCAAAAAGAAGAAGAAGAAGAAGAAGAAGAAGAAGAAGAAGAAGAAGAAGAAGAAGAAGAAGAAGAAGAAGAAGAAGAAGAAGAAGAAGAAGAAGAAGAAGCCCTTTGTTCCATTCTTCACACATTAAAGGTTACCAGTTGGGATGTACATGAATATTCACCACATTCATTATTCGTATGAATTCATCCCAATTTGGACATTCAGACACAAATTGAATGCTATGACATTTGAACATTTACATTCGTACGAATATGAATTCGCTTCAGACATTCGTACAAATAGTTCAGACATTTGTTGAACTGGAGAGGTGGCAAGGCGGCTGTGCCAGTTACATCTGCAATGGATCCAGAGTGTATTTGACATATCGGGTCTGTAGACCGTATAAATAAACTACTACTACTACTACTACTACTACTACTACTACTACTACTACTACTACTACTACTACTACTACTACTACTACTACTACTACTACTACCACCACTACCACTACCACTACCACCACCACCACTACCACTACTACTACTACTACTACTACTACTACTACTACTACTACTACTACTACATGGATTGAGAGCGGATTAAAAGTGGATTCAGGTCAGATTTGACACGTTCGGAATGGATCTGTTAAGGAATAGTTATTGGATATCTATCAGATATGCATGCATTTGTGTCACATACATATCGGATACATATCCATTCGTATTGCATATTTGTACAAATCCGTACAAATACATTTGTATCCAATATAATCCTACCACATTCAAAGGGGATCTATTTGAACAAATATGAATTTTCTAACATTTGATTCATTATGAATCAAATGGCAAAAACCATTCGTGCACACCCCTAGTTACCAGAATATTGTGACTTAGCCTGACTCTCTTGTGACCTGCATTTTTTGGGCAGAGGAACTTGAGGAAACTTTTCTCTAGCGTGTCCTTTGCTCAGCCTTGCAACCCACAACCCACAAACGTGACTTGAACCTGATGAATCTAAGTTCTGTCCTTTAGACTGCGCGACTGCATGCAGCCTGTGTATTCTGCCCCTCAAACAGATCTTCATTTTGTGTGGGTTACAAGGGGATTTGAACAGCAATTACTGTAGTTTTATTGGTGTTTTCGGTGGTAAAACGAGCAAGAAAGAGCTGACATCTCTTCATAAACTCTCTCCTGGTTCCTTTTCCTTGGCATCATAATTGCTTCACCGCACAAGGTACTTCATTCACTCTGAAGTGAAAGTTCACTGAGAAGCTTATTATTACCAGTGCATTGTTGTCGGTTGCCAAAAGACGAGGATTTTTGAACTCCTTCGGAGACGTTGCTCCAACCCTTTCAAACTAAAAAGGCCAAACTGTACTTGTTTGCTGCGTTTATTTGGTGGATTAAAATAGCACGAGAAAAAAAAAAAGCAGAAAAGATGAAGTAGAAATATGTGCAAAGACTACAAGAAAATGTCTTAAGAGCAAGAAAGGTACACTAAAATTTTAGGGCAAAGTTATAAATAACTGTTTCACCAGCAAGTTATAAATTATCAGAAAAGCTACCATCACAGTCCCACTTTGGACAGTTGTGTAGGCAAGAATTTAATAGCAACAGAAATATGTTCACAGACACCTACCAACACCAGGCCTGTTCACACGAGGGCCCAAGGAACCGGTGTAGGATGCTCTGGGACAGAGCATTCGGTTGACTGGGCTGGCGGTTCTGTTTGGAATGACCCCATCCCATCCCAGGGTGGCCACTCACATTCCAGGTGTACGGCAAGGAATTGTGCTGTACACCTGGCTCAGGGCATTCACGGCCATCCCTGGCCATCCCACAGCTGTTCAGGAGGGAGCGCATTTATGTGCTTCCTCCCTGATAGCTGTGGGCCCTGCCTCTGGTTGTCCCCATTGGGCAGGTCTGTAGTGTTCCTTCCCCAGATTGGGTCCCCTACAGCCCACAGGAACCCCCCCCCCAAGCACCTGCCCCTGGGCATGGGCCTACGCGGCGATGCACGTGTGAGGCATTTACCTCATTGCCACCAGGTTCCAAAGTGGCGAGCCTGGCCAGTGATGTTGTGCACCTGTGAGCCCCGCTGGCTCTGACTGGCCAGCTACATGGGTAGCTTACCAATCAGAGCCAGCGGGGTGTGAAGGTGCACAATACCACCGGCCAGGCTTGCCATTTCGGAACCATGCCTGGGGAGTTCCTGTAGGCTCTAGGGGCCCTGAGCTGGTTCCCTAGAGCCAGCAGGAACTGGGGAAGGAACACAACAGGCCTACCCACCCCTGGGTCAAATTCGACCCAGTGGGGGCAGGCCTGGGAGGGGCATCCCACCCCCGCACCAGCTTCTTTTTGGGCTAGGACACAGAGGGACGGGTTCCCCTTTCACACATAGGCAGATAGGGATGGGTTCCCACATGCTCCTTACCTGCCTAGGTGTGAATGGGGAATCTGTCCCCATGTGTCCTAGCCTTACGGCACTACAGTCGTTCGGGTGTAGTGTGAGAAGGCCTATTGTCTAGATTAATCTTATGATCTATCTTAGGTCCATTCCACACCTTGACTTTCCCGGGAAAACCTTGCAAGGAAGCAAAGATGAGGGGCAGTTAGAGCATCCACACTTTGGGATACCGGATCTATCCCTAACCTCACTAATGCCTCCCTAAGTGCTGGCGAGGTGCAATTCACCACCATTTTGGTGGCAATATTGGAACCATGGCAACGGCACCAATGCATCTTAGGGAAGTGCATGATTTTTTTTTCATGTTTTCTTCACATCAAAGCAAATGCAAAGGAAATTTTAACCTATGCCAGTGTTTCCCAAAGTGTGGTACGCGTACCCCCAGGGCTACGGGAAGAGTTTGGTGGGGGTACGCGTTGCACCAGAGTTTGGTGGGGATCACGTGGGAATATCCACTGCACCGTGCTTAGCTGTGTCCACAGAACAAGGAAAGAAATAGGTGCGTATCGCAGTTTTTACATGGGAACTGGGGCCATCGTACATCGTATCGCAACTCATTATGGCGGGAACTTCTGCTCATCCTTCACGCAGCTTGGGTTCAGCCATTTTTAAACTGCGGGAACATTAACAGTTGACGTTGAGCCGCGGAGCTGTTTAAATGCCGGAGAACTGAAGTGTTATCTAACGGTCTTGTGAGGCGTGACACAGCGTAAATATACTGCACTCCGTTACAGAGACAACTTACTTCTTTAATAATTAGTTCCGGGCGTCTGTTGTCATGCTTTAGTAAGTTCCACTGATTTTGATTATTTTTATAAAATACAATTTTTATCCCTAATGTTTTTTATGAGGGGTACTCAGTGTTATGAAAATTATAGAAGGGGTACACATATGTCAAAAGTTTGGGAAACGCTGAAACTATGCGAATAGAGCCACTTTGAATATGGTAGGATTTGAATCCACTCTGAACTCTCTTTGAATCTGCTTCAAAACCCTGCTGCCAGTCACGACTCTGACTCCAGTCGAGCTTGCATTATCTGACAAGCACAAACCACTGAATGCAATTTTTGACATTCAGTTAGATTCAAACTGAATATTCAAATGTCTGAATTTGTACAAATAGATAAAAAAATGAATGTATTAAAATTTGAACTAATCTGAATACATCGGTATCCATTTATACAAATATTCGATACATATTTGATGCGTACACATCCGTACGCATCCTGTTTTTATCCCATACGCATCCTGTTTTCATCCCGTACTTATTTGTACAGATGCATACAGATACAAATAAGGTACATACGGATACGTATGTAATGCATATATGTCCAGACACATATGAATGTCCAAATGATACAAATAATTCAAAATATTCATTTTCATTTCAATATTAAAAAACACATGTCTGGACATTCAATTCAAATCAGGATGTCTGAATTTGGCCAAATTTGATTGAATAATGAATATTTTGAATATTCTTGAACATCCCTACAAACCACTTGTTCTTGATAAGGTGAGTTTTTTCAGTTCCTTGGATATCTCTGTAGTTAAGCAACTGTTGTGATGCCATTCTCACGAACAGCAGGGGAGGGAAGGATAAATCTAGGCTCTAAAAAAGCAGAGCTTAGGGAATGTTGTTTACATAAATGTATAAAATAAAGGTAGAGGTGCCATTTAGTTGAACTCTACTCTCAAAGACTGGAGAGGTCTATGTAGCTTTCACAGCAACTATGCAAGAGGTGATGGTTGTTGTCTTCTCATAGGACAGTGATGGCCAACCTATGACACGCATGTCACAGGTGACAACACCAAGTCCTTTTGGGTGACACACCTGGTCACCCTGGCCACTAGGCGTGTAGTGCTTGCTTGTTCTTGAAGTGTACAAAATACCAACTTTCAACTGAAGATTTAGCAAATGAAATTCAGCAACAAAAGTCACTAATGTAAAGAATTATTTATTTTTTGCTTTTAATAAAATACATATATCAAAAATATAACTTTTTTACTAGAGCTACAAATATCACAAAGTTATCGATATTTCTAGATGTGACACAGCACCCGAATTAAGCTAGGTTTTCTTGTGAATTTTGACACACCGAGCTCAAAAGGTTCGCCATCACTGTCATAGGAAATTGTTCAACTCTGCAACCCAGCCTGTAGCACCTGGCATTCTCACCTGTCTCCCATTCAAATACTAACCAAACCTGACCCTGCTTAGCTTTCAAGAGCAGGGCAGCTGAGACCCAGGACCTTTCTGCACTGGGTTGAGGCTTGACATAATCTGCACCAGCATGCAGATAGTGGGTCCAAGGTTGATATGTACAGGATATAATCTTCCTTCCTTCCTTCCTTCCTTCCTTCCTTCCTTCCTTCCTTCCTTCCTTCCTTCCTTCCTTCCTTCCTTCCTTCCTTCCTTCCTTCCTTCCTCATAAAGTAATATAAAAATGTCTTGAATTAAACTTTAGATTGCTCACAGATTCTCACTTTTTTCCAATCAAACCAATAGCCTTATTCATTCCTTCTCTCACTCATTAGATCCCACTCTTAGTCCCAGCAAACCTAACCAGGTAACTCCAGTTAAAACTTAAATCCTTCAAATCACAGGTTGGCAAACCAAGCAAACAAAAGGTGCAAGGAACAGCATTAGGAGAACTGTGGCAAGGCTTGGAATGCAATGGACACCACTTTTGCTCCTCACCAAATTACACACCTTGGCTGTCCCAGAGGGAAGGGAGCCTGGATTTACCACCAGACAGAAAGGTGACTGCTTATAGTAAATGTCCCCATCTGTTCCCAATGTTGTTAAGCAACCTACCTACCAAATTGCAAAGAGACTCTGGGAGTTAATTGCTCCGCAAGGTGACAGGGAACGCTTGCCTGGGCTTTTGGAAACGTTCTGTAGCTTGGCACGTATTTAACAAACTAGAACACAGTTCCAAACCATCCATATAATTAAACCAGGGATTCTGCCTGGGGAAGGCACACCTACATAACAATTCCCTTTTGAACGGCTCAGGCGGAGCTTTCAGCTAATTCAGAAAGAAGCAGCAAAAGGGAATTAGCATTATTAGTGTATGTTAACTGCCACTTTGAACTCAGCATAGTCTCTTTGAAATAGCTTTTGAATGGGGATGGCAAAGCACGGCATTTATTACCGAACACCTGGAAAACAGCTCCATGGTTTCCCTTCCAGAAAGAGCAGTAAAACCTCAGCAAGCGGCCCCAGCCTCAAATTCCCTTTCCTTGCTGCGAGAACATTCACCTTTGTTTCACTAGGAGTTCCCTCCTTGCTTTTTGTCTTCCCCCCTCTTTGGAAAATCAGAGTACCTGGGGCCCGTAGTGGCCTTCAAAATTTGTTCTAAGAAAGACTGCAGATGCTTGGAAACTCCTAACAAATTTCTCCAAGATTAGAAACAGCAGTCAAGATGCCTATGAGAGACCATTTGTCAGTGCTACTACTTCTTGGAAATATAGGAAATAGATTTTCTTGTATGTTTCAAGTGAGACACTCAATAGGTTCAAATAAACCTGACATAGTAGCAGTAGCAGTACCCCACTTCTCTCTCACTCATTTAAGGGGTCTCAAAGTGGCTGACAAACCTTCTGTTCTTCTCCCAACAACAGAAACCCTGTGAGATAGGTGGGGCTGTGAGAGTTCAGAAGTGAGCTGTGACTAGCCCAAGGTCACCCAGCTGGCTTCATGGGGGAGGGCGGAATTGAGCCCAGTATTCCCAGATAAGAGTCCAGCTCCTTAACCACTAGACCAAACTGGTTAAACATTGATGTGAAGCTTCAATACATTCATGAACCTGATGATGTAGAAAAGCAGCTGCCCAGTCACATCTGCAATGGATTCAAAGTGGATTGAGAGCGGATTTGATGTGTTCAGAACAGATACGTAGGGGATGCATAGGGGATTTGTAGCAGAGATTTGAATTGGATTAGTATCCAACATTCATATCAAATTTGAATCCTACCACATTTGAAAGGGATCTATTCAAATGAATACAAATTTTCTTGCATTCGATTTGATACAAAGTGAACACACACACACACACACTTGTGCACATGTCTAATAATGACAAAGGGCCACGTTGTTTTTTCTCACCTAGGCAGTACTTTTTGAAATTCCACCTGATGAACAAATGAAGGAGTACATCTGAAGACTTGATCGACTTGCTTGCTGTTGGAGAAAACTTGTAGTTACTTCGTAACTGTATTTGCCAGACTTGATCATGGCGCTCCTGATCTAGTCCTGGAATATAAACCAATTTACTGGGTTATTGTCATTCCAGTAAAATGAACTTTCGCAGTGCAATATCCTGTTACTCCATTCGTGCTTCTCTGTCTGGATTAACGCATGTGAAATACAGTGAATGTTCAGCGTGAGTTGTCAGAACTGGGAAAAAACTTCACGTTATACGACTGGGAGGATTAGGTGCTTTGGAAAGAAAATCTCAGAGCTTCATTGCACTGGAAATGCTTAAACCTGGAGTATCAACCAAGAAGAAGAAGAAGAGTTGGTTTTTCTACCCCACTTTTGTCATCCATTTAAGGGGACTCAAAGGCTGCGTTCCCATGCAATAATAAGTCTGCTGAAAATCTTCTTTTGCCACGGAGCGGTCCCATGCACGGCTTTAATCTGGGTTTCCAGCGCCGCTAATGGGGAAAACCCACTTAAAAAAAAAACCTGTTTAAAGCAGTACTTTCTGGAAGACGTGGGTTTTCAGCGCAACATTTTCCATGGGATCGCTCGGTGGCAAAAGGGGCGGGGATTCTCTCCCAGGTGGGAATTGCCGGCCGGAGAGATCATCTCTCTCTCTCTCTGTCTCTCTTTTGCCTGTCATCCAGCCAGCGATCTATGCAAATAGCGATCTGGGCGGGCATTTTCTCTTTGCTGTTTCTCTTTCCAATCCCAAAGAGAAACAGCAAAGATACATTGTGATGAATTGCTTCCGCGAAAGTGAAAGTGTAAAAGAGATGGCTGGGTGGAGATCTTGTAAAGAGTGCCGGCTGCAGTCTGCACAAGCAGGGGAGACGAACAGAGAAGTTTTAAATTTTTCTTTTGGTCTTTTTGAAGGAAAGGATTGCAGGATCGCTGGCTGGGGGGGAGGCGTTTCGGCAGCTGGAAATTCCTTCTGCCCGATCACCCAATGAAACAACGAGGGGCGGGGAGAAAAAGATGCGGGTAAACAAAACACGCTTCCTTGGGGACGGTCCGTTCATTTTAAATGCGTGTTTTGCTTACCCCCTTGGGAACGCTTAAATCTGGATTGAACTCGCTTTTCTTTAATCCACTTCAGTGGAGGGGCAATAGAGATACAAATTAGTATCATGGGAATGCACCTAAAGTGGCTAACAAAGCTTTTTTATTCTTCTCCCCACAGCAGAACATCCTGTGAGGTAGGTGGGGCTGTGAGAGCTGAGAAGAGAGCTGTGACTAGCCGAAGGTCACCCAGCTGGCTTCATGGGGTAGGGTGAAATCGGACCCAGTATTCCCAGATAAGAGTTCGACTTCCTAAGTACTAGACCAAACAGGCTCAAAACAGGTAAATCAATACATTGTGGAATAAATAAGGGATAGCTGGAGACAGCCTTTATCAGCACTAACTAGTTCTTAGCATTTTAGCCAGGTGCATTTTGAAGGAATAACAACAGTGGATGTAACAACCATCTAGTTCAGCATCCCATCTGGTCTTGTGGTTAGAGAGTCAGACTCCTATCTGATTGTCTCTCAGTTCAATTTTGCATTTCTACATGAAGTCAACTGGGTGACTTTGGGCTAGTCACAGCTCTCTTTCTGAACTCTCACAGCCCCACCTACCTCACAGGGTGTGTGTTGTGGGGTGAACAGAAGGTTTGTCAGTAGCTTTGAGTCCCGTTAATGGTAAGAAAAGGGGGGTATAAAAGCCAATTCCTCTTCTTCTTCTGTTCTGGCAATGGCCAGCCAATTACATTTGGAAGTCCACAAGCAGGACACGGGCCCAACCATTTGCCTTTCTCACAGCAACCAAAAGCAACATACTACATCCAATGTCCCAGAGATGGTCACACAGCCTCTGTGAAGTACATTTCACTGAGGTCAATAGTACTCCATTGTTAGTACAAAAAGGATACCACATCTGTCTATCACCCTTAGGTGTATCTACAGGTACTCATTTTACTCATTATACATTGTAAAGGCAATGTGAGGGATCAAAGTGAATCATTAAATCCATAATTCTTTACATGAGTATGTGGCACAGAGTGGGAAAAGCGGGGGGGGGGGGGGAGAGCTTGCCAGCTTCATTCCTCATCTCCAGTATAAATGTGAATTCTTCCCCATGGCAGAAGTCAGACACACACACACCCTCTTTTTAATCTTCCTTTTAAGCAAGCCCCTGTTGTCAGGAAAGTCTCTGGAGCTTTCTGTAAGTTCAAAGTTAATAAAGCAGGAGAAAATTACAGCTATTAGAAACAGGGAGCTTTTGAGAACCCACCTCGCTGGCAAGCTGTGCCAATAGGGAATTGCCTCCTCTCTCTTCCTGGGCAGCCCATCTGACATGTAGCTTTCGCTAACAAGCTGCTGAATAGATGTCTGATTAAGGTGGTTTCACAGCATCCAGACACATGCAAATACACTCCCTGCACTCTGGCTTCTCCAATGGGACACCTTCCAGCAGTACTCTCTGATTAAGCGTTCTCTTTTCTATAGAAAACAAAAACGGAGAGAGTCAGCAGCAGCATGGACCACTCCTGTAGGACTGAGCAGAGACAGGAAGCAGGACTGGAGCTGAACAAAAGTATCTGCAGTAAGAACATTTAACTTAACTATTAGATACAGGGTGAATTCCCATTACAAGCTTAAAATGGTTTCAAAACGGTTTTGATCCTCGCAGTCCCCATGTCAGGTTGGCTTAACATGCTTTCCAAGGCATTGTAAATGTTAACACTCATTTCAACAGGTTTTGCTCCGGTTCCTGCGTTTGAAACGTTTTACATTTCTTACTATGGTAACGGTACAGTTTTAGTGGGATGAGAATGCATGTTTAGGGTTTCCCTCCCCCAATAGCTTGCTTCCAAAGATAGTGATTTCATTGTAAAAATCCACCCCTTACAGCAGTCGCTACACTGTAGCAATCTACCCACTTCACACCTGATAACAATGTTGCAATTCTGCGCAATTCTGAAAGTTCTGACCTTTAGAAAGGGAAAAGAAAGGAAAGCAGCTGCAGGTTCAGGGAGATGTGTGAATGTTTAAGGCAAAGGGGGCTTGAGTTGCCACTGCTGCTGTGTGCCCTGGGCAATGGGGAGAGGAGGGGGAAGAATCGCTGGCTGCCTGGTGCCATTTTTCATCCATCCAGGCAAGCGGCAGCCACCCAGCCACCCAGCTAGGCTCCGTGAAGGGGTCTGTTATGGGTGGCGAGTTCACGCCAGAAGGAAGAGAGCAGGCCAGCCCCAAAAAGCGGCTTTTAGAAAGTAGCCATTTGAGTCCCACGTACGATCCTCAGAATCCGATAGAACACGATTAAGTTGAAAGTAATGGGATCAGGCAAATTCGCATTTGCCTCCAGTTCTATTATATCTGTCTAGGGAAACTGTATTAAGCTTATAATGGGAATGCAGCCACAGTGGTTATAAAATTCTCTCCCTCTCTCTCTCATTAATGGAGAAGATTAAGAGGAGCCCTCCTAGATCAGGTCACAGCCTAACTAGTCCAGCATTCTGTCCCACAGAGTGGCCCACCAATTATTATGGGCATCTTAAGACAAAACCATCACCTGCTCTTGAATCCCTTCAAATGGTCTTTAAAGGCCTCCTGCCTATCTCCCCAGCCTGGAGGAAGTACTAAGACATCCATTTTAGTAACCACTGATACACCTAGAACCAGGGGACATTCTATTAAACTGATAGGCAAATAAATTAGAATTGATAAAGGGAAATATTTTTTCACCCAGAGGGTCAGCAGTCTTTGGAATCCAGAAGAGGTGGTGATGGCAACCAGCCTGGATAGTTTTAAGAAAGGATTAGATGAATTCATGGAGGACAGATATAAATAACTAGAATGGGTAGATACTTCCTTCAGGCTGGAGATACAGCCAGGATGCCTCTAAAGACCATTAGCAAGGAGCTGAAAGCAGGTGAAACTTTTGCCTCTCTCTTCTACTTGAGAAGCCCAGATGCCACTGGTGTTCCTCTGTGTGAGACAGAATAAATGCTGGACTAGATGGGCCTTACATCAATACAACAGGGCTGCTTTTGTGTTCTTATGTTAACAGCATGCTTTATCTTCTGCTTTTTTATAGTCAGAGGGTCCAGGTCTCTGCTTTCTGAGCATATAGGAGAGATACCACAGTGGGCCACCAAAAAAGCCTCTCTGTGTTTCCACTTGTGAGCATGGAGGTGTCATTTCAAGTGGCCAGTCATAGCATCAGGACACAGAATCATGCCCTACAAAGTGGCACCTCCATTAGGGATATGCACAGATATACAAAAATCCGATTGGAATTTGTCGAATATCAACATTCGAACGTGAATCTAATTTTCAAAAATCCGAATTTAAACATTCAATCGGATTTCAGATTTTTGAAAATCTGATACGGATTTTCAGATAATTCGAATGACTAGATTCCTATCTATCGCATATGGATATGCAAAAAACAAACAAACGTATTTGTGCAAATAATACAGGATGAAAATGGGACAACTACGGGTCACATACAGAATAAATATGCATTTTTGCAAATTCATATTTCGGATACAAATCTTGTCGACATTCGTATATCCAGATATGAATCGGATTTTCGAATTTGTGGATCCAGATAATCTGGATCCGAATTGCGTTTTTGAAAATCTGGATCTTTGACATTTGAATTGAGTCAAATTTTTTAATATTCGATTTGAATCAGATTCAAATGTCAAAAATACGTTTGTGCACATCCCTATCCTCAGTTATTGATTACACTGGGAAATGGGACAGCAGAAATGGAAATGTGCACTGGGTGTTTTAATAGGTACCTCTTAAAGTAATTTAGATGTGCCCAGGAAGAGCTCTGGCCTTGGAAGCCACAGGAACTGCTGTGATGCTGATATTTCTTCCATTTTTACCACCATTCTGATTTCTACCATGATCCACAGACTGCTGTATTTATATCAGTAACATCCTGAGGACCCCAAAGCCCTAATTCACCTGGACCAACTCCAAAGTCCCAGTAAAAGGTTTAGGAATGGGTCATTCTCTGCACTGTCCTGTCCCTTCAGACACCAGACAAACTGTGCCTCTGTTATAACACAGTTGTCCAGGATCATGTGCCAGCTGGGCTATTCATTGTTCCTCATATTTGGCACGTTCCTTTGTATTTGGAAAGAAAGCACTAGTCAAAACTATAGAAAGTGAAGGCATTTCTTGGAGGGTTTCCATAGGCAGTTCCGAGAAATAGCCAGAGACGCCTTGGAGGTTTTTGGGTTTTTTTCTTTTAATGGGTTTTTAAAGAACTGCCTCAGAAATGGTGCAACACAGTCAAAATCCAGCCACAGGCAAACTAATTAAGAATCCCAATAATCAAATGGCTGCCAACACGAAGCAATGAAGTTTGAATGGAAATGATTCCTCCTCACATGGATTAGATTTGTTATTGGTAATAAAGATTTGTGTGAGTGTGTCTGTGTGTGTGTGTGTGAGAGAGAGAGAGAGAGAGAAAGAGAGAACATCTTTTTTAGAACCAGTGCTTAGCTCCTTGTGTGCATCTATTTTTAGGCCAAAAGCTTTCAAGCTTGGTGTCTCTTTTGAAGGTAAACAGATTTCTTGAGTCCAGTTATCAACAAAAGCCCTGAAGCTACTTCAGCCAGGAAGACAGCTTGGATGAAATAAGCATTTTTATCTCAAACAAACAAACAAACAAAAACAAAGAGGAAAGGTAATATAGAGATCATGCTTCTGAGGAATAAAAATGAGGAAAATATCTGTCTCTGCTTAAAAAAACTCTCACATGCTAAAAAACAAAACAACTAGCAGCAGGACAGAAGATGGAATATCTAAATTCTTCCCTTTCTGCCCTGACAGTTCAGTTCAATGGGCTGCCACTGTTCCCCTTTTTCAACGCACACTCAAAGATCCAGATCTCCAAGATCCAGGTCTTTGAGATGGGGTCCTCCTGGATATCTGGATCTTGAAGATGCCTGAAGACCCCATTGTGGACACCTTTAATCAGGCCCACACAACATCCAGATTTAAGGCCCTGAAGGACCCATTAAATCCAGATTTCCCCTGCCCTCATGGGGACAGGGCCTTGCAGATGGGGCCTTCAATGGGGTCCAGGTGAGGACAGGGCCTTCCTAATTGGTACCAATCAGGTACTAATTGGGTTCCTAACGGGGTCCTAGAAGGGTTATAAGCCCTAGTGGGAAAAGGCCCTGTGACAAAGCTTTGCTAGGACCCAGGATAGGGAAGTGAAAAAGACTTCAGCAGGAGCCACATAGTATTCAAATGGCATCCTAGAGTGGTCAAAGGTTTGGAGGACTCATGTCCCCTGAACCCATCAGTCACAAGGTTTGGACATTCAATTCAAATTCAAAAAGCCCCATTCGTGCACATCCTTACTATGTACAATACCCAGTAAACAAAGGGAACTTACTACAAGTGTCTGCCCATGGTGCTTTCATCCTTGGCCCCATAGTTTACGTTAGGTTAACATATGGGCAGATGAATCTGCACTTGCAGGAGGTGTTTTCAGCTTAGAAATGCCTGCCCAGATGTTAACCAATAATAAACTAGCAATGGTGCATGAAATTGTGCACCACGTGCAAACTAAGAGAAGGCAGAGATTCTGAACTCCTATTTTGCATCTGTTTTTTCCAAGAGGGATAATGTGCATGCAACAGTCCTTCACTGTACTGATGAAGGACTAGGAGAATCAAGACACAAAATCAACACTGAGAGAGTAAGGGAACGCTTAGCTAACTTAAACGAATTTAAGTCCCCAGGTCCAGATGGATTACATCCTAGTGTACTGAAGGAATTAGCAGAGGTAATTGCTGAACCACTTGCTGTAGTCTTTGAGAAGTCATGGAGAACAGGAGAAGTCCCAGATGATTGGAGAAGGGCAAACGTTGTTCCTATCTTCAAAAAAGGGAAGAAGGTAGACCCAGGGAACTACAGGCCTGTTAGCCTGACTTCAATACCAGGAAAGATTCTCGAACAAATTATTAAACAACACATATGTCAGCATTTGGATAGGAATTCAATAATTAACAGTAGTCAACATGGGTTTGTATCAAACAAGTCGTGTCAGACCAACTTGATTTCATTTTATGACAAAATCACTGAATGGGTTGATCAAGGAAATGCAGTAGACATAGTATTTCTTGTTTTCAGCAAAGCATTTGACAAAGTATCTCATGCGATCCTCATTGAAAAATTGATCAAATATGGGTTTGACAAGGCAACTATAAGGTGGATTCAAAACTGGCTTAGTAATCGTACTCAAAGAGTGGCTTTAAATGGCTGCACATCCAAATGGAGGGAAGTGTCAAGTGGAGTACCACAAGGTTCTGTCCTGGGCCCAGTTATGTTTAATGTTTTTATAAATGATCTGGACGAGGGAGTTGAAGGGAAACTGATCAAATTTGCTGATGACACAAAGCTAGGGGGGATTGCAAATACCAGAGAAGAGAGAGAGAGGATTCAAAAAGATTTAGAGAAACTCGAACAATGGGCTGCAACTAATAAAATGGTATTTAACAAAGAAAAATGCAAGGTTCTGCACCTGGGCAAGAAAAATGAAAAAAGCACATATACAATGGGAGGAATTCGGCTGAGCAGCAGCACATGTGAAAAAGACTTGGGTGTCCTGGTAGATCATCAACTGAACATGAGTCAACAGTGCGAGGCAGCTGCAAAAAAGGCAAACGCAATCCTGGGGTGTATTAGGAGAAGCATAGAGTCCAGATCACGTGAAGTTATTATCCCCCTCTACTCTACCTTGGTCAGACCTCATCTGGAGTACTGTGTCCAGTTCTGGTCACCCCAGTTTAAAAGAGACACTGACAAGCTGGAGCAGGTTCAAAGGAGAGCTACCAAGATGGTGAACAGTCTGCAAACCATGTCCTATGAGGAACGGCTTAAGGAACTAGGAATGTTTAGTCTGTCAAAAAGAAGACTGAGAGGAGACATGATAGCTGTCTACAAATACCTCAAGGGTTGTCACAAGGCAGAGGGATCAGCCCTGTTCTCACTCTCTCAAGGAAGGACTAGAAACAATGGGGTGAAACTGCAGGGGAAAAGATTTAGTTTAGATGTTAGGAAAAAATTTCTAACAGTAAGAGTGATCAACCAGTGGAACAGGCTGCCACGGGAGGTGGTTGGTTCCCCTTCGATGGAGGTCTTCAAGCAGAGACTGGACGGCCATCTGTCTGAGATGGTTTAGGAGATCCTGCCTTGAGCAGGGGGTTGGACTCGATGACCCAGGAGGTCCCCTCCAACTCTACCATTCTATGATTCTATGATTCTATGATTAAAAACTTACCTGGAGCATCCAGGAAATGAGCATTTGCACCATTTCCAGTGTGAGTGGTCATCTTTGGTACTGCACAAGTGCACTGGCACCTCAGATGACCCCAAATGCGACTGCATGTGCACAGAGTGTCATTGTTGTCATTGTGTCAGCGCATGCACAGTTGCACCATACACCCCAATCAAGATGGTGGTGCCCTGTCAGCTGTCAGGCATGTGCTCAGACACAGATGAGTCTCTGAGCATATGGGAATTAGTCTACGGTGTGCTAGCGAGTGCTCATAAACGTTAGTCACTAACACACTCTTCCCAACCAATGGATGGGAAGCAAAGTGTGAAAGCTGCAGGTCCTTCTGTCTGGAAGACTGCTGAGCTTGGTGATTATTGCGATATTTGATTTTATTTTGTCTCATCCATCTCAGAGGAGGCAAATCTTTCTGCTTTTTCTGCCATGGACCCATTTAACCTACCTACAGCTCTTATTCAGAGCCTGAAGAGTAAATGCCACAAAATCTCAGTCACCCATGGCAGAATGACAGTCCTACATAATTTTTGTGCTGGGCAAATACAATTTTTTTCCCTGCTCAGTAGTTCTTCACTTTCCTGCTTATCTGGCGCTCAGAAAGTCTTATTTCATCCTTCCTTCCCTTCATGTTGCAATTTCTACTGATTTGCTTCTGCAGCAGCTGAGAAATAGCCCGAGCTAAAGTTAACGCAGCAATTGCTTCTGTGTACCACCACTTTCTCTGATGCCCACCATAATTTGATCTCTTTTGAAGGTCCTCACTTAATTCTCCCAAGCTGGCTGTCTGGTGTCAAGCTTTCAGTGGTGACAGAAACACTCTGAACATCTCTCTTTCTTCCTGTCTCTGATATTAAAGGTGTTTATTTAAAAAACAACAACCCTATCTATAGTTCTCATGTCTATCATAAACTTGGTGCTGACCAGGGGTGTGCACAATTTTCCCACTTTGATTTGATGATCTGATGCAAACTGAATGGGGGGATATTAAGTTTTGTTCAACACCACCACCCTGCAAATGTGGGAGGCTTTGGCTTCATGTGCAAACTTCTGACAAAGTTCAGGTGTGAAGAGAACCCCACCCACCCACCCACCTATCCTTTCCCATCCCATCCCACCTCACCCCCCTCCCTAGACACACTCACCTTCCACTGCTACTGCCACTGCCGCCATCACGTGCCCCCTGGACACCCAATTAGGCCTTCTGGAGCTTCATGAGATTTTCTGAGATTCCCAGATGGGGGAGGTGTGTGCACACCTCCAGAAGTCCTAGTTGGGCTCCAGAGGAGCAAAGAAATGCCAGAAGAGGACATGGATACAGCTGTTCTGGACTATGGGAAGCATGCAGATGGCACACCTCCATGATCTGGAACTATAGGAAGGTGCTTTTCATGGTATGCCATGGTGTGCTACTGAAAAACACCTCCCCCAGGCTCCAGAGCTAGGAACTGTCCTTCCTAGCAGTCAAAGGCATAGAGAAGCAGCTGTGAAGCTTGTGTGGGGTTCACAGCCATTGGAGGGGGCTAGAAGTGCTGTCAGTGCAGATGATGCCAATCCTGTCCACATCTCTACGTAATCCAGATCAGAGGGCCTCCATGTAATCTGGATCAGTAAGCCTCACTGATCTGGATTACCTAACAGCGAGTGCAGGAAATGACTTTGTTTAATATAGGGATGTTGGCCATCATTTTATGCAAAGATGTCAGCTATAGTGGCTTCATTTTAATGCAAGGAAGTTGGCCATAATGGCTCTCTCCTTTAAAATACAAATATATTTGCCATAGTGACTCCATCAGTCCTTTCATAGAAAGATGTTAACCAGAGTCAGGCTTATTTGGAACCAGACTTGTGGGGTGTGGGGAGAAAGACACTGGAGTTAACAGGAACGAATAAATACCTATGCTCCTTAACACAGAGAACAAAGGAATTAATTCCCTCCTGTTAACACTAGATTTTTATCTGTAACATTCTGGGCAGTTGAATGAAAAATCTACAATAAACTATTTATAGAATTTAATATAATTTAATTTTCTAATCGTCCTCTCTCTGTCTGTGTGCATGTAGGTGTGTATGTGTGCACATGAAAATATTTACCTTCAGCAATTATCTGACCATATTCAGCAAATAGATAATACAGGTTGCTTGGCTATTACCTATTCACTGTAACCATTTCCCTGGGGTACTCTTTGTTTGTTATACTCTTATTGGAAAAGCACACAGATAGCAAAATTTTTGAAGAGGAAAAACAAGAGCCGGGGATTAAGGAGTGAGGTGACATTTAAACAGGATTATGGCACCTCAGCAGTTTTAAATAAACAGTTACATTAGGCTCAGAGTCATGGCCCCTTCCTGCCCTTGGCCCGTAGGCTGGGGCAATTTTGCATTTCCCTTCCTGTCCTCTGGATGGGAAAGTAGCGCAATCACCCAACGCTGACTAGTGCTCACACTTGGTTATTATTTTTCTTTCAATTATCTATCTATATATATTTTTTTGCATTTTTTATTATTTGAGTTATTTTTCCTCTTGCTCCTACTTTGTTTTTTTTTAAAATTCTGACTTTATAGACTTATTTTATTTTGTGTTAAAATAACAAACTATTATTTTTTTCTTTAAAAGAACCTTTCTAAATTAATATTTAACATGCATCCCCCCTCTACTGACCCAAGTGCTCCAAACTCTGACGAAACCAGAAGACTTACCTCACAAACTTACCACAGCCCAACAGCAATTTTTCCGCATTATTTTAACAAATTCCCATTTATTTTTGTTGAGTCTCAGGAGAGCAGTCTTCTTCCACTGAGTACCCCTCAACTAGCCTTTGCTCTTCCTCCCAGTTCAGAAATGGCTAATCTTTTAATCCCCTATGCTAATTTCTTTGTTTCCTTTTCTGTGTCACCAAGAATTTCGACCATGTGATCTCTCAGAAATTTCTAAGCTCACCTAGAACTTTTCTAAGTCAGTTTGGTCTAGTGGTCAGGGAGCCAGACTCTTATCTGGGAATACTGGGTTCGATTCCGCCCTCCCCCATGAAGCCAGCTGGGTGACCTTGGGCTAGTCACAGCTCTCTTCTGAGCTCTCACAGGCCCACCTACCTCACAGGGTGTTCTGTTGTGGGGAGAAGAATAGAAAAGCTTTGTCAGCTGCTTTGAGTCCCCTTAAATGGGTGAGAAAAGCCAACTCTTCTTCTTCTTCTTCTTCTTCTTCTTCTTCTTCTTCTTCTTCACTCACCTAGAAATATCTGAACCTGCTACCACAGCAAGTGCCCCAAACTCTGACTGAAAACTAGATGACTTACCTCACAAACTTACCACAGTCCAGCAGCAATTTTTTTCAAATTATTTTTGCCGAGTCCCAGTTATTTTTGTCTAGTCTCAGGAGAACAGTCATAGGTGACAGGTGTATCAATGGCTTCTGGAATTGATGTTTAGGTAGTTCCTCCAGGCTGGAGAGACAGGCAGGATGCCTCTAAAGGCCATTTGCAGGGAGTCAAGAGCAGAGGCCTTTTCGCACTACACTCGTTCCATGTGGAACGGGTGTAGGACGGGTGGCCTAAGACACTTCAGGACGCTTTCACCATTCACACACAGGATTGCAGGAATGCGTGTAAACGCGTTCCGGCGTGCCTGTGTGCGAATGGTAAAAGCGTTCCGAAGTTACTTAGCCGGCAAAGGCCGGCCAGGGGTGGGGACACGGCTGGCGAGGCTGCCTCCAATTGGGTGCGAGCACCCAAGGGGCGGGTAGCCCTGTCAGGCCACCTGCTCCACTTCTTGCTGGCTGCACGGGGCCGGATCGGGGACCGTGCAGCTGACAGGAAGACGCCCGGGCACCTGGGTGCCCATTGCAGAGCCCGAGGCAAGGTCCCTATGGGGCAGGACCCCTTCGGAGATCGGAGCCCCAAAGCCCCCCACCCCCCCACCCCCCGAAGGTGATCTCACCTATCTACGGGGTGCAGGCGCCTAGATGTAGGTGCCTGCACCCCGCAGATCAGCTCCCCACCCCCCCACTCCCCAAAGCCCCCACCCCCACCCTCCAAACCCGATCTCGCCCATCTACGGGGTGCAGGTGCCTAGATGTAGGCGCCTACACCCTGCAGATGCCCCCCCCCAGTTTCAGGGCCCGAGGATGGGACGCCCCGCGCGACACAGGACCTACCTGCTCGGTGTCCAGCCTCGGAATGAGGCGAGGATGCCGGGAGCATGCACCACGCGGCGTGCTGAGGCCCCCTATTGGACAAGCAGTTCACGTGAACTGCTTGTCCAATAGGGGGCCTCGGCACGCCACGTGGTGCACGCTCCAGGCATCCTCGCCTCATTCCGAGGCCAGATACTGAGCAGGTAGGTCCTGCGTCACGCACGCGCATCCTCCCGGGGCCCTGGGGGGGGGAAGAATCAGCTTCGGGGTGTAGGCGCCTCGATGTACATCTAGGTGCCTGCACCCCGTAGATAGGTGAGATCACCTTCGGGGGGTGGGGGGTGAGGGGCTTTGGGGGGTGGGTGGGTGGGTGACTGATCTGCAGGGCGCCCACGCCCCGCAGATGGTCGCAATGGGGGCAGGGGGGACCCTTGGCTGACCGGAGCGGCGCGCTCCGCTTGCCCAAGGGGTTCCTCGCCCCCAGCCAGCCCGGCATCAGCCTCCTGCCACCCTGGAAAGGGGCTACAGGAAGCCGATGCTGGCAGCTCCCCGGCTCTGGCAGCCACAATGGGGCCGCCGGGGCCGGGAAGGGCCTAGCTCCCCCCCCGCGGAAGGCTATCACCTTCCTTGCAGGGCTGCGGGAGTGATCGCGCAGCTGCGGCGAGGCTGGTAGACGGCAAGGGGACCTACGATTCGAATCGTGGGTCCCCTCGCTGTCTACCAGCCTTGCCGCGGCTGTGCGATCGCTTCCGCAGCCCGGCAAGGCAGGCAATCAGCCCGACCGCCATCAGCTGCTGGGCCGATTTTCAGCCCATGCTGACGGGGGAGGCATGCCCATGGCTGTCAGGGAGAGAAGCATGTGCGAATGCTTCTTTCCCCGAACGGCCTGGGATGCTTCGTCCGCGTGGGAACAGATGCAGAGCACTTTAAAGTGCTCTGCATCTGGAACGCGCGGAAGACAGCCCGGGACATGCCGGGACGCAAACCCGGCCACGGCAATGCGAATGCTGTGTCCTGGGCTGTCTTCCGCACGTTCCAAAACCGTGTGTGCGAAAAGGCCTCAGGTGAAGGTTTTGCCTTTGTCTTCTGCATGAGATGCCCATAAGCAATTGGTGGACCACTGTGTGAGACAGGATGCTGGACTAGATGGGCTGCAGTCTGATCCACCAGGGCTCTTAATCCAGCAGGTCAAATATTGCTTACTTATTCTGCTATTTTTGGATAGTCTAGAATAAACCACTTGTTTTGGAATATCCATGCCTTCTTCCAGATTTTCCAAACTATCAGAATAAGTAAGCAACAGCTGGATGTGGAAATGAGTTTATCATGTGAAAGTACCATTTCCCATTAAAAATAAAGAGAACATGTGAAAACTGCAAAGTCACAATTTCCGTACTTCACTTACAAGTTGCTAATTATACTGAACTGCAGCACTGTTTCTACAGTAAGATAAGTTAATGAACCTCAGCTCATTATCCCTTCGTTTATTTAATAGTTCACATTATTATTGAGATGCAAAGCAGTAAGTATGCCAGCTCATAATTGCCCCCTGTTTCTTTTTCTTTGTATTTATTTTCTTGTAATACAGTGCATCTGTACAGAATAGCTTAATTACGACTTACTCTGTACTCTATATGTAAATGAACAATGTTTCTTCTCTTGGCTTAATGCAGCACTACGTGCAGAGCAAACCTTTCACAGTTTGCCCATGTATATGAAAAAATATGGAATGTGAGTGAGGTAGATGTGGCATTAACCTGTGAAGATTCCATATTGAGAAGTCTGATTTAAATAGAAGAAGAAGAATTAACATTGTATAAATATGCATATCTTAACTAACTTATTGTACCTGTATAACGCAGGAAAGAAAGAAGAAGAAAAATTGGCTTTTCTACCCCACTTTTCTCATCCATTTAAGGAGGCTCAAAGCAGCTGACAAACCTTCTGTTCTTCTCTCTACAACAGAACACCCTGTGAGGTAGGTGGGGCTATGAGAGCTCAAAAGAGAGCTGTGACTAGCCCAAGGTCACCCAGCTGGCTTTACGGAGGACAGCAGAATTGAACCCGGTATTCCCAGATGAGAGTCCGCCTCCTTAACCACTAGACAGAACTGGAAAAAAAAAAGTCCATTTTGTATTGATACATGCTTGTCTGCTTCACCATTTTCATCCTATAAGAACATAATGGAAGCCTTGCTGAATCAGATCATGGCCCATCTAGTACAGCATCCTGTCTCACCCCAGTGGCCCACCAGTTGCTTACAGGCATTCTCAAGCTCCATGTGAAACAGATGATCTTTCTACATGGGTACTTAATCCTGGTTAAGGGCCCAGGCAGAAAGGACCAATGTTAGACACCCCTTCCCTCAACAATGTTTGCAAATGCCTGAGCATTTAATAACATAAGAACATAAGCCTTGCTGGATCAGGCCACAGCCCACCTAGTCCAGCATCCTGTCTCACACAGTGGCCCACCAAATGCCCATGGGCATCTCAAGCAGAGACAAGGACAAACCTCCTGCAGATGGCCTCAGAAGCACCCCAGTTCCTCCCCCACCCCCAGCCTGAACTTGTAACACTTTCCAACACTTGTGCCTTAAGATCAAGTGGTGAGGCCCTCCTGGTTGTTCCACCACCTTCAGTAGTGAGGTTGGTGGGCACCCGGGAGAGCGCCTTCTCTGTGATGGCCCCTAGACTATGGAATAGCCTTCCCCTCGAGGTGCGTCTTGCCCCTTCCTTATATATATTCAGGAGGGCGGTGAAGATGCATCTCTTTGCCCTGGCCTTTGGCTGAGTTAACTATATTTCCCACCTAGGCTACACACTATCATTTTAAACATAATGTGTATTGTTTTAAAGTTGTTGAATTTTTAAAGTCTTTTAATGTACACTCTGTATTAATCTGTTGCTTGAAGGTTGTAACCCACCCAGAGACCTTCGGGTATGGAGCGGGATAGAAATGTAAATAATAAATAAATAAATAAGGTTGGCCATCAGCAGTAACTGACACACAGGAAGGTCCACTGCCTTCAACACAATAAGAATGCTGCTAAGGTGACTTGATATTGATCACATGCACTTCAGTAGCACTGATGGTCCTAGTGGTTTGGTCTAGTGGTTAGGGAGCCGGAATCTTATCTGGGAATACCGGGTTCAATTCCACCCTCCTCCACGAAGCCAGCTGGGTGACCTTGAGCTAGTCACAGCTCTCTTCTAAGCTCTCACAGCCCCACCTACCTCACAGAGTGTTCTGTTGAGGGGAGAAGAACAGAAGGTTTGTCAGCCTCTTTGAATCCCCTTAAACGGGTGAGAAAAGCGGGGTAGAAAAGCCAACTCTTCTTCTTCTCCTCCTTCTTCTAATGGTAATGCTAACAGCTTGGATGAATTTGGACATTCATTCATATACAAATCGATTTCAAGTTTATTTGTATAAATAATTTGGACATTCATATGTGTATGGATACATACAGTAAGGATTGCATACGTACCCATACACATCTTGTGTACATTTGTACACATCCCATCGGGATGAAAATGGGACCATACAGGATGAAAACAGGATGTGTATGGATGCGTAAAAGATTTGTATCATTGGATACCTATTGAATATTCATACAAATAGATATGAATGTATTTGTATCAGTTCGAATGTCCAGACATTCATTTTTCTTTATTTGTACAAATTTGGATTTTCAACTATTCAATTTGTTATGTATCGAATGTTGAAAACTGCATTTGTGCATACCCTTAATCCAAACTTGTGCACATTACCGTATTTTGCTGGACTATTTTGCAGTCTATGAAGCTGATGGGTAGGAGAGTCAGATCCAACAAGGGGAAGTATTTCTTCACCCAGAGGGTCATCGGTTTATGGAATTTGCTGCCAGAAGAGATAACAGCTACCAGTCTAGATGGCTTTAAGGTAGCGTTAGACAAATTTATGGATGACAGATGTATCAATGGCTATTAGAACGAATGCCTAGGTTCATCTTACAGGCTGGGGGGGGGGGAACGGGGCGCTTCTAAGGCCATTTGCTGGGATTCTAGAGTAGGAATAGGTTTGTCCTTGTCTCTGCTTGAGATGCCCATGGGCATTTGTTGGGCCACCATGTGTGATGGGATGCTGGACTAGAAGGGCTGTGGCCTGATCCAGCAGGGTTTCTCTTATGTTCTTATGTCCAGTATTTTTTTTAAAAAGAAATACTTTGTTTGACTTGACTACCACTTGTTTTGTGATTCGAGCTCTCCATTTTGGGTCAAAAAAGAGAAAATATTTCCCCATCTGCTTCTGTAAGAACAGAATGAGAACACTTCCTCCCCTTTTCTATAATCATGTGCACTCAGTCATGTTTTATAGATGCTGTCTTAATATAATTTTATTGTATTTAGGTTCTCGATAATTGGATCCTGGCAGTTGATGCAGATGTTGGATGTGGGTACATTGATTCCCTTAATGTTTGGCTATATTAGTTTTAAATGTTGTTATTTTTAAAATGTACCCTAATTGTTTTATAATCATGTAATTCACTGGGAGATGTTTGCAGTTTAAACATTGCCATATTTAAATAACCAGAACTCCAGGTGTTAGAAATGGTAATAGTAGGCTATATGCTCCAGGGATTTCATCAATGGCAGCTGTCAAGTGGGCTACATAGAAGACTAATACTGTTAGCCTTCATATTTCCAAAGCTATGGGAATGTGGAAGCAGCATTTCTATATTGGATCAAAGCCTGTACTAAACCTCCACCAATATTACATATTCCCAGTCTATGGAATAGTCTCCCCCTTGAGGTGTGTCAGGCCCCTTCACTGTATGTTTAGGAAAGCATTGAAGACACACCTCTTTACCTGGGCCTTTTGTCTAAATGGGAATATACTGTCTCTTCCCGCTATTACTGTTTTAATGTATACTGTTGTTGTTTAAATATAGTCTGATTTTACATGTTGTTACCTGCCCTGAGACCTTCGGGTATACGGTGGGATTGAAATACGAGTGAGTGAGTGAGTGTGACGGTTTCTGGGAACAGGCTGCAGACTGCTTTGCTTTCTGGCATTGCAGGCTTCTTGCAAGCTGCAAAAGCCAGCTTGTTGCAGACCTAGGCAGAGGCTGCAAAAAGAGCGGGAAATCCTGTGCGGGCCCTGTTGCAGTGATTGGCTGGAGTAAGGTTTTGGAGGGAAAAGCTGTCCGGGGATCTGAGTGCTGGAGGGGCTAGAGAAGGAGTTCTCACCAATCAGGCTGGAGGGACAGCAACCTCTGTTAGGAGTCTCCAGCAGCATTTTATTGCGGCTAGAGCCAATCAGGATCAGGGGTGTGTGTATAAATGAACACAGAGTACAGCAGAAGGTGTCTTCATGCTGGGACAAGAGCTGAAAGGAAAAGAGCTGAATCCTGAGGGAGCTGGAACCAGTAGCTGACCATTGGGCTGTTGGCTGAGCGAATTCTGAAGGGGACAATCGAGGAAGATTGGGGCTCCGAGGGAGACTTCGCTAGCAACTATCCAAGGCTGGATGATCGGAGAAGCAAGGACGGACTGGGCCTTGTGATCATCTAGGGCCACGTTCTGGTACACTGGCTTGGCGTGAGCTGTGGCAAAGCAAGTCAGAGGGAGGAGGAACGTGTAGAGGCTTGTCTTTTAAAAGGTGAACTATTTTCCTGTAGAGGAAAGGGTTAGCTCCAAGCTTTAAGAGACTTGCAAATTTAAACCAACAACTACCTGAACCTTATTATCTTTTTAGTATTGCTTGTGTATAATAATAAACTTGTTTTAGTTTACTGTTGAAACGCTTGCTACCAGTGTTTTGTGTCCACACTGTAGTATTCACTTGGCCGTTGCACGAACCCAGCATCCTAACGGGGCCAAGCTTCTCCTAGAGAGGGCAGGCACTAACTGGATCGCTGGGCATCGTGGCAATTTGGTGGCAGCTCGGGACGAATCTTGATTCAGTCCGCTTTGGCCAGAATACTACAGTAGCAAGCAATACTGTGTGTGATTGAGAAGGGCAGCCAGAGTTTGGCTCCTTTGTGAATGAGTCTGGTGTCTGGACACAGAGCCCTACGGTAGTGCCTGTGGGGCAGAACTCCTCCATCCCTGAAGTGTGTGTGTGCTAGACATCAGGGAGGGTTAGTAGGTACGGGCAAGCAGGCACAGGTCCTGAGGTAAAGGCTTTGGGTACTTTGTAAGGACCTGGTGTGCTGTAAGCCCTAGTATTTGGGTGAGCCTAGCCACAGTATAGTGGGGTCAGTAGGTTTGGTGGCCGGAGGTAATTGCTGAAGGTAATAAAGTACGGTCACCAGCCGGACGCTGAACCACGTGGCTACGCCCAAATAGACCTGGTTCCGGAGGTAATCTGCCTGGGTAAAGTACGGAACCAGGGAGGGAATTACGTTCCCTGTGTGTGGGCTACAAATAGCAGCAGCCAGCACGGTAGATCAAGTGGTGGGGAGTCCCACACTTGATGCTAACTAGGAGAGGGGCTAAGGCTGTTCCAAAGGGTCTTGGGGGACTGCCAGCTAGGCGTGTTAGTGGCAAGGGTCCCAGAGCCAAACCAAGGAAAGCTATTATGGAGTCTGTGGTGGAACAGGAGGTTTCAACCCCAGAGCCAAGTGTGGGTGCAGGCCCAGGGACTACTGAAGCTGTACCAGGAGTGGCACAGGACAGAGGGCTCGCTGAGCTCAAACTGAGGCTCGAGTATGAGCGGGAGATGAAGAAAATGGAATTGGAACTACAACTAGCCAGAGAGAAAGCTGCCATGGCAGAGCGTGAAAAGGAAATGGATATGGCAGAACATGAGAAGGCTAGGGCTCATGAGCTAGCCGTTCTCCAATTAAAAGCTAGCCAAGGGCAGGGTGCCCAAGGGTCAGTTCCTGGACAGGGTGATGGTGGAACCCCTAACCCCATGAAAATAGACATCAAGAGGTTTCCTTTATATACAAAAGGGGATGATGTCGAGTCTTTTCTCAGGGCTTTTGATCGGGCGTGCTCAGAATTTGAAATCCCACAAGAACATAGGATGATGTACTTGAGATCACGAATTAGCGGTGATCTGCTGGACCTTTATGCCGCCCTTTCAGATGAGGAAGCCCGGGACTATAAGGTGTTCCAGGAGCGGGTTAAGCAACGCTTTAACCTAACCGCAGAACACTATAGGCAAACCTTCCGGAGTGTTGAGAAGAAGGAGGGGGAAACCTATATGCAAGTTGCAGCCCGCATGGTGCGGCACTTGTGGGATTGGGTGAAAGAATCGCAGGTCAATACCATTGACCAGTTTGCAGAATTGATATTAAAGGAGCAATTCATGCAGCTGTTGCCCAACCACATCCGTTGGATTGTGGAGGACAAGGAATGTGTCACAGTGCAAGATGCAGCCCATTGTGCTGACCGGTTAGTGGTGACCAGGGGGAGTGGCAACTCAAAGCAGGCAGATGGGGCAGGGAGGTCATCATCTGTTAGGAACAGTTCCTCTGGTCATTACAACACAGGTAATGGAGAAAGGGCACAGTCCAGAGTGCCAGACAAGGCCAGAACCTGCTTCCGGTGCGGCAGTTTGACGCACCTAAAGGCCGAATGCCCTAAGGCGCGCCCTGCTGGGCAGGAGAAAGCAGAAGCACATCATTCCTACTGTGTGCGAGCCCCAAAACAGCAGCACGAGAGTGAGGATGATGGTGCTAGACAGGGACAAGTGGGACATTCCCTGCCAGAGCCTGAGAGCTACGTTATGATGAATGCTGAGCACCCCCCAGATGCTGAATACATCTGGAAGGTCCGGGTTCATGGGCGAGCAGTTAATGCCATAAGGGACTCAGGTTCTGCAGTCAGTGTGATTAAACCACAGTGGGTACAGGAGAGTGATTATGTACCAGGGAAGAAGATCAAACTGAAGGGAATTGGTGGCAGTTCCTTCAGGGCTCGCGTAGCAAGGGTTCCTGTACAGATTGGGGCAAGGTACATGGAACACGACTTTGCTGTAACTGGCAGGATCCCAGTTCCGCTGCTAGTTGGCAACGATTTGGCCAGGCGTGTGATACCAAGGATGGGAGGCAGACCCACAACCCCAGCCTGTGCTAGTGTAAAAGCTTTGCAGGAGGCAGTAGAGGAGTTGAGGGTGGGGCAAACATCCTTGCAGAAAGAGATCGCACTGTTGAAACAAAGCAATGTAAACAAACAGCTCGCTGAGCCCAAGATTGAACCGGCTGGGTCAGGGGAAGTGACCAAGGCAGAGGGCCAGGAACTGTCACAAGGTTTGAGTGGGCTGGACAACACAAGCAGCACCTCCCCAGTAAAGAAGATGCCAAGGGAAGCTGAGAGAAAACCACTTCCACAGGCAGCCAAGCTAAGGAGACTGGGATCGCTGTTAGTAGCAATTGCTAGTATGTCAGAAGGGATCCAGGAAGCTGATGTCGTGCCGGATGGGTCAAGGGCCACAGCATCCAGTGCCAAGACCGGGGAGAATGACAGGACAGCGTCTCCAGGCAACAAGGTCAGCCAGAAGCCAGATCCCACAGCAGGGCCACCGCCAGATGGGACCAGCACCACAAGTGACCAGTGCGGGAGTGGAGCAAGCAGGCAACCTAGCGCCAAGGACCTTGCGGGCCAGTGTTGCGGAAGGAAGACCAGCAAAGAGCCAGACTGTGATTTTGGACTCAGTGCATTATTTGAGTGACTTTGGGACACTGTGTTTAGTTGTATATAGTTAGTTAAGGAAATTCTTTTACAGAGACTTTGGACTTTTATAGAATGTGTTTATTAGATAGTTAGATTCTTAAGTTACGCTCCTCCTTGGGAGGCAGGCCGAGGGAGGGTAGGCACGGTTTTGTTGTGCGGACACATCCTAAAAGGATGCGTTTTCACAGTGGAACATCCATTAAGACTATCTTGTATGTAGTCTTTTTCTAACACCCATTAAGCACCCATTAGAGACAGATAGGTGCGGACGCCCCTATCTGTCTCTAATGGGTACCGCTGTGTGGACGCGGTCCACCCATTCCGTTCTTAATGGGTGCCGCTGTGCAGACGCGGTTTCCCACATGTGTGCTTAATGGGTGTTACTGTATGGATTCTCTGTCATAAAAGCGGCTTAAAAAGGTGTCGCTGTGAGGCTGTGTGCTTCCACATGTGTCCTTAATGGGTGTTTAAGGGCATGTGCAGAAGCACCCGTGGACATAGGAGTGTCTGAATTATTCATACGAATAACTCGAAATATTCATATTCATACGAATACTAAAGTACGAATGTCTGGACATTTTATTTGTATATGAATGTTTGAATTCATCCAAATTCATACAAATAACTAATATTTTGAATTTTTGTATATATCCCTAGTTGCTGTCTCACCATTTCTACAACCAGAATAGGTGATGACAGCAACAAGCCTGGACAGCTTTAAGAAAGGATTAGACAAATTCATGGAAGACAGGTGTATCAATAGCAACAAGAATTGATTCTTTGGTATTGCTTCCAACCTGGAGAGACAGCCAAGATGTCTCTAAAGGCCATTTGCTGGAAATTGAGAGCAGGTGAAGGTTGACCTGTGTTTTCTGCTTGTGAGTGACTAGAAGCAACAGATGGCTCACTGTGTGAGACAGGATGCTGGATTAGGTAGGCTGTGGCCTGATCCAGCTGGCGTTCTTATATTCTTTAGGTTACTATCATAACTTTCAGATGGGGGTCTATAGTGTGGATGCTGAATGAATGACATATAAATAAACATAAGATCAATCATAAAATTCATCAGTAAATCAGCTCTCCTTTGGTACCAGATTCCTGTAATCACGCCCAAGGCATAGCATGCACCATTGTGAAGGTGATATATGGGTTAACAGCAAATAAAAGAAAACGGACATAAAAATTGTCTAATCTACCAGGAACATTTTCCAAAAGAGAGCCAATTAATAGTAGATCATGTGCTATTGATTCAAAAGATCTCAAATAACAAGGACATAATTCATTCAGACAGGTGATACCAGATAATCTGTCATGACTGTATATGGAAGAGCATTTAGACACGGCAAAAAAAGGGGCGAAAAGACAATACCTTGGTGAGTGGATAATCAAATTGACTGTTGGAAATAACAATTAACGCATTTACCACAAAGACAACCCTGTTTTGCTTTCTCCCATAGTTTTATCCAGAAAATGTTGAAACCATGAACATATGAAAAAAATAGGGGAAGAAGTGGGAGAAAGATTAAAAACTTTACTTAAAAAAGAATTCTGAAACTATTTTGCAAAAGGCGAGCCACTGCTCTTTAGCTCTTTATAACATGGGGAATTTTCCATCTTCAAAGATAAAACAAACATTTTATTTTCCCTGCCCCCCTATATTTCAGTCACAAAATACTTATGGGAGTGAGGGTGTACTGGAAACATTGGGAACAAAATGTTCTCTATTAATTGATACAGTTGGTTTTAAAGTGACAAGATGCCAGTTGTGTGCTGAAAGAGTCTTTGATCTTAAAAAGCTTGAAATGGGGGAGCTTTACTCTGTTCAAATATTTGCAGGCAATTGCTCGTAATCCGAATTGAGTTTCAGGTCTGCGGGGCTTTACATAAGTAATTCACCCAACTGAAGGGGTTCTGAATAAACATGAAGCCAAGCTTACGGAGGCGATCTGTTCAAAAACTTTGTTTACTTAGTTACTTAGCTATATTATTTATGAATTTAATTTTCATAGAAGTTGCTTTTCCTCTTGTAGCAAAGCCTCAGTGCTACTGAGAAATCATTGTAAGAATAATCAAATCCCAAATAATATACAATGGCTTACGAAATGAAGTTTTATACACTTATAACACGTTGGGTGGGATCCACACTTCTCATGAGCAAAGTGGCTACATACACACCTGCAAAAAAGGCGAGCACAAAGGATCTACCATAGATTTGCACAAATATGCATATTCTAATTAAAGAATGGCTTCAAATTATATTTTAGGACCAACAAGGAATGAAGTCTGATATATAGTTACATTGTTATTAGTATTATCTTACTATACAGTAGTATATTTTTTACAATTGAAATTTAAGCGGTATTGTAATTTTATGATGTTCAATTAAAGGATCAGTTTACTATAATAGTAAAGGTAATGACAAAGTTATCTGTATGTCTTTTGTCTATTCCTGGGGTTACCATATGGAAAGCCGGCTAGGAGAGCTACTTCTTTCAAGGTTGTATGGAGGAAACCGTTTCAACAGGTGTTGCCTGCATTGAAACCTGCACCCCCTGTTCTGATTCTTGACACACACCTGCAACACCTGCTTGTGATTTACCACTGCCCCCTAGGGATATGCACAAATATCCGTATTATTCATTATTCACATGAATTTGGGCAAATTCAGACATTTGGATTTGAATAGAATGTAGATACATGTGAAAGCTGACATTTGAATTTGAATCAAATGCTTTGGAACATTCATGTGAAGCTTTGTTATATTTGTGAACCTGGGAGTGGGAAGCAGCTGCCCCAGTCACATTTGCAACAGATCCAGAATGGATAATAAGTGGACTGAGAGCAGATTCAGAATGCATTCAGGGCAGATTTGACACATTCTGAGTGGATACATATGGGATACGTATGGGATATGTTTGGTATTCATATCTATCATTCATATTGAATTTGTATGGAACATTCATATCAAATCAAATCCAACCATATTTGAAGGGGATATACAGTATTTGAATGAATATAGATTTTCTTGCATTCAATTCAGTATGAATCACATTTTTTTTAAAAAAAATTCCTGCACATTCCTACTGCCTCCACCTTCACTATTTCTCCACTCAGCCCCCCTGATAGCTTTCCTTTTTGTTTTCATATATCTGAATTTCATCATCATCATCATGGCTTGTCTTCATGAATGAAGATTAAGGAGAGCTCAACCCACGCTTGCTGCATGCGCGTTGGTGGCTAAACAGACCAATGCAGGATACACGTCCAGTTGCAGAAGGTACAGAGAAAGGTCTCTTTGGGTGGTACTGTGATGGCACAGTTCTTTCTGAATCTATACATATTGGTATATCTGTTTTGCTGACAAAGGTCTGTACAGTCAAAACTATGGATTCCCCGGGACAGGAGTAATGTAGGGCTGCAAGTGCTGGACCGTAAGGAAGGCTGAGTGCCGACAAATTGACACTTTTGAGTTATGCTGCTGGAGAAGAATTCTGAGAATACCTTGGACTAGAAGGAGATAATCAGCCAATACTAATCAAAATCATCTCTTACTGTTCATTGGAAGGACAAATACTGAAGCTAAAGCTCAGATGCATAAAATGAGAAGACAGAAGTCATTGGAAAAAACACTGATCCTGCGAAAGATTGAAGGCAAGAGCGCAAGGGGCAGCAGAGGGTGAGATGGATAGATGGTGTCATGGAAGCAATGAACATGAGTTAGGCCAATTTCAGGACTTAATAGAGCACAGAAGAGGCTGACGTTCTATGGACCATGGGGGCACAAAGAGTTGAATAACAGCATCTGTTCGGCCCTTCTTTCTCTTCTTCTGCGTGACAGAGATGATGCAGAAGCAAATTTTAAGTGCAGTCCTGATCCTTTTTCCTCTTTGTTGCAGCAGTATGGAGATGAAGCCTAGATGACATGAACCATATGCAGCATAGATCCAGGTGATGGGGGCTGTATGGAACCACTTGTGCTCACACCTGATTTAAGGGTCTTTTATCCATTTCTGGACACTGGGGTTGTCCCTGAATCCTGGTTCAGCCCAAGAGATGGGGGTTCCACATGAGGAGGTACCAGTCTATAGAATTTTCTCAGAGGGTAAAACATCATGACAGGTGTGCTTGTGCAATGCACGGCCAAATAAGGTGTTTCCTTCTTCTGGTAGGTGTGCCTCACTGGAAGTTTGCACCTCTGGACATTCAGATGAAGCTATGTTTTCCCATCAAGGGTGGGATCTGGGTGCCAATGGGTGATGTCCACCTGAGCAAAGCCAGTCAGTGTTGGAACAAATTCCCAACTAAAAGTCCATTACTACAGGATGGCTTTTCTGATGGATATTTTCCAGATGCACATCAAGAGATGCTCTTTAACACAAGATTGGTCTGAGATGCCTTCTCAAAATATTCTTTTAGATTCTGTCTAGAGCGTACAGCATCTGCTTCAACCACAAGGGCAAAAGAGGCCCCCTGCCATGGACGTGTGATCATCTGCTATCTACAGCCCAAGCTAGTTAAATATCAAATAGAAGGGGGGAAATTAGAAGATAAAGAAAGAGGAGGGAAAGAGGGAGTATAATAATTTTAGTAACTGAAAGTTGACTTGTGAAGTATTAGATAAGTCATTAGGTAAATCATTAGATACTGTCATTCACTGACAGTAATAGCGCATAATTTGAGAGTATTCTATAACTTACATAATCATCTAAAATGATTAACACTTTACCTTACTATTGAAACTATCAGCAATACAGGCTGCTTTTGAGAGAAAAAAGTCATCCCCTCTTCCTTCCACCTAAACCTTTCCTGTCCCCCTTTATTTAGCCATTTATATTTGTAATTCAAGGCTCTGGAGGCTTTAAATCAGTATGGTAGAAATAATCACTTTTGTCATTTTCATTTTTCTGCATCCATTTTTTCAATGCAGGCTGGGTTCACGAGTTTCAGGGCCTTTTTGACTACGGCTTATATCCCTTCTAGGACCCCATTAGGAACCCGATTAGTACCTGATAGGTACCAATCGGAAAGGCCCTCTCCTCATCTAGACCCCATTTGAAGGTCCCATGTGCAAGGCCCTGTCCCCACGAGGGCAGTGGTAATCTGGATTTAATGGGTCCTTCAGGGCCTTGAATCTGGATTTTGTGTGGATCTGATTAAAGGTGTCCACAATGGGGTCTTCAGGCATCTTCAAGATCTGGATCTCCAGGAGGACCCATCTCAAAGATCTGGATCTTTGACTGTATGTGGAAAAAGGGGGTCAGATACCTGTTCCTAAGAGCGTTGTTCAGAAGTTGAGGGCCTTTCCACTCATGGCGCCGAAAACGGATCTAAAAGATCCATTTTCTGGCAGAACATTTTTAAAAAGATTCTGTCTCAAACAGACAGATTCTAGGAGGCCCCACATGTCCGCACATGTGTGGGGCGGCGGTGGCAGCAGTGGCAGGGCGGTGGCAGGGCCCCAATCTGGCCGCCAGAGGCCCTGCCCAGCTGTCAAAGAGAGAGAGTGCATGCTCTCCATTTGACAGCTGGGGCTGCCCACCAGTCTCTGCCATTCGCTCCTTTGGAACTGCCATGGCTAGTCCGGCGGCCAGCTTCCCTGGCTTCCCCCTCGCAAGAGAAGGAACAAACACCCCTTCTCTTGCCAGGGGAAGCTGCTGCTGCTCCCCCACCCCACCAGGGGTCCTGCATTCACACCCACTGCTTTACCTGGTCGCCGACGGGCCGATTCTGGGAGTGGCAGGGCTGGCATCCATCATGCAGGCATGCATCGTGGCCTCCACTTCCCATTGGCCAGCCATCCTTGTGAGGGCGGCTGGGAAATGGAGGCCATGGTGCGCACGTGCGCGATGGACGCCGGCCCTGCCACTCCCAGAATTGGCCTGGCAGCAACTAGGTAAGGTGGCAGGCATGAGCGCGGGACCCCCGGTGGGGTGGGGGTGCGGCTGCGGCGGCTTCTCCTGGCAAGAGAAGTGGTGATTGTCCCTTCTCTTGCAAGGGGGAACCCAGCTGCCAGTCTTGCCAATGGTGAACGCCGGTGGGCAGGGCCAGCTGTCAAACAGGGAGCATGCATTCTCCCTGTTTGACAGCTGGGCATGCGCCAGCAATCCAGCTCTTTCCCCACCACTTTGGAAGTGTTCACTTCCAAAATGATTTAAGGGGAAAAGCCAGATGTAAGACCTGATTTTTCAGGTCTTACATCTGGGTCAGATTTCAGTGGCAAAACTGGTTTAAGAAACCCGGTTTGCACACTGACGTGCAGACTTTGCGTCCTCAAAGGTACCCTAATTCCCTTCCCTTTGCGGAAGCCTTGTCCTAATCCTTCCCACATCTGGCTCTAATTCCGTTTTAGAGCATGTGTGGAAAGGCCCTGAGAGTGCTGCTGACTGCTCTTCTGGCACTGGATGGCTCTTGCTCCCCATTTCATCAACCCAGAAAAGGACATGTTGTCCGGACATTTCCACATGTGAAATGTACTGGCAGGATCAGAGTTCACATTATTAGGCCCAGGGCTAATGCATGCTAAAAACAGCAGGTGTATAGTAATCTGTTATTCTGCTTTCTGCTAGAATGTAGACACAATAACATTGTTACACTGTAAGAGATGGATTTTGTTATGAGAACCAGGTCAGTAACAATCCAGCCTCCTGATTGGTTCAAAATATCCACGTGGTACAATGTGATTTCTATATTCATATGTATAACCTCCCTATTGAGTTAGCTGTGTATTTGTATGCTAATGTTTAAGTTGTATATTCATTCATATAATATTCATTCATATATCTGATTTTATTATTTTCATATATCCATGCGTATATTAATATATTCATCCACATATCCATGCAAGAATATAGCCTGTAAATTTTGTATCAAGCAATAAAGCCTTCTGTCTGGAATGTAATGAAGACTTCTACCATGCAGATCAGCTGCGTACATGCTAGATACCATCTCTGCTAAGCTGGAAGTCCCAACACATGTCAGCAACTAGCCTGTATAAGCTGTAAGAAATGGTTAGACAAATTTATGGAGGCCTAGTGTATCAATGGCTACTTGAATCCATGCCTAGGTACAATCTCTGCATTGGAGATACACAAAGTATGCCTCCAAGGGCCAATTACAGGGAGTTGAGAACAGACGAAGGTTTTGTCTTTGCCTTCTGCTTGAAAATACCCAGAAGGAGATTTTGTTTTTAAAATATGGGATAAATAGCCAAGTTGAGGGATATACAATGGTCTATATATGCACAATTTATGGATTGTTTCAAAACAGATAAAAAGTAACATAACATTTGAGAACGAAAAACAGAAATGGGAAGAAGAATGGGGAAAAGGAAAAACAGTTTTGACTTTTATAATGTATAAAATATTGTTGAAATCTAAAATGGAAATGGACCAATTTAATGTATGGTGAACTGGGCAAAGAACTTCCAATATATGAATGGAACAATGGGAGAAAATTTGGATGAAAGATTTGAAATTTATCTTGTGTCATAATTTAAAGGAGAATTTTTACAAGGTGATGTATAGGTGGCAACTTACTCTTCACAAACTATCTTAAAATATACAAAAATATGTCAAGTGTTGGAAATGCAGAGAAAATGCCAGAACATATTATCATATATGATGATCATGTCCAGTAATAAAAGCTTTCTGGCAGTACTGGAACACACACAAAAATATGTGTGTTTTAGTTGTGTTTTAAACCACAAATCTTTGTATTAGGGTTGATGGGTAAGCAATTGGAAAAATATAATGTTATGTTACAATATATGGTTACAGCTGTCAGATTGACATATGCACAACAATGGAAGATGCCAAATATTCCAACACGAGGAATCAGGATTATGAGACTAATGGATTTTGTAGAAATGGACAAATTGACAAATTTAATAAGGGATCGATTGGCAACAGTTTTTGTTAGGAACTGACAACCCTTCATTGATTAACTACAGACAACAGAAAAAGACTTAACAGTGGCAGGTTTTGAAGAATAATGGGAGGCTAAGACACTGGGATGACAGAAGAACTAACAAGAGGAATGAAAAGTCATTCTTCACACTTATCTGTCTGGGCATGAATCAGAGCATTCTGTGACATCCTGTCTGCACACCATGCTGGTGCCTCCATCCCAGAATGTCCCAGAACACTCCAATCCTCCAAAGGTATGCACCAATAAAAACTCCCAGATTCAATGTATAAATGCTGCCTGGGGATGGAACATCGTGGCTGTGAAGTCATGTGACATGTCATGATTGCCATAGCCACAACCCAAGAATATCTGTATCAGAGCTGTCCTAATTGCATACTGGAGGCCTAGGTGGATGAAGTTGCCGTGGCTGTTGCAAATTCAGCCCTAATGCACTATTCACTTTCATGGTGGCTTCTCCACTTGCCCCACCAGTGGTCACATCTTGGCTGCCCATGGAGATGCACCTTAGACAACTCAATCTTTTTTTTCTTTTTCTTTTTGAAGGACTGAGAGTTCTTACAGAGAAGCAATACTGCTCCTGTGGAATTCATCCCAGGGCGCAGAATTACTGCTGCAACTGAACTCTGTGCCTTTTTGCCATAGCTTCAATGGCCCTCACAGTGTGGATGCATTGCCATAAGAACAACTGTGGCAACTTCCTGCCCCCATAAAGCATTTCACACAAGGAAGTAGTGCAAATGCTGCATCTGCGACTTTACAGCTCCGCAGTTACAGCAGATCAGTCTGGCCACACATGCTGTTGGCCTCTTTGGAATGAAGATGCTTCCATGACATGCAGATGGAGCATCTCAAAGCATGCTAATCCATCTTGATCGCCTAAGTGCAAACAGGTCTTCTCATTCTCATTCAAGAACAATGTTGACTAGGGATGTGCATGAATTGGGGGGGGGGTTGCATTCAATTTGATTCAATTAGTATCAAATTGAATGTAAGAAAATTCATATTCATTCGAATAGATCCCCTTTGAATGCGGTAGGATTTTTTATTTTTTTATTTATATTTTCTATCCTGGTCTATATGCATAGGTGTTGAGATTTATTAATAATTGACAGAGCTTGCACATGGCAAAATGCACAGTGGGCAGTTTATGGCCTCTGGAATTCCCATACAGAAGTAGTCATGAACTTGGTTGCATTCCAAATGGAAGCTTTTATTGCTTAATGGTTGCAGAGTAAGTACTAAACAAATGCATGAATAAACGCTGATACATGAGTATATGAAAATAATACAGGTTAACAACCTAACCACTAAATATGAATATTGATATAGCTCTTCCATTATTGCTAGGATGAAAGACAAGAACACAGCACACAGAATTGGAACTCACTTATGGAATACATAGGAAAGCATTGATACAAGTGGAAAGCCCATGGTGTCACAGAGATGCCATGGCCCATGTGTGCACATTCAGCATATCCTGGTTGAGACCTGCTTCAATGACCCAATGGCCTAGGTTCCCAAAACACCTAGCTTCCCACAGGAAAGAATCTTGTTATGGCTAGGTTTTACAAGGGTGTTTCTGCACTAGCTGCAGAAAATGGTTTAAACACCCCCCCCCCCAAGACAGATTAAAAACACTTACCTTGAGGAGCTTCCGCAGTGCAGGCCAGATTGGAGACACTTTGTGGAGGCTGTGTCCACATTTTGGTGCACAAGATCCGTCTTAAAATGGGTCTTGCCACCGAAATCTGGATTAAAACAAAGACCTGAAAAAATCAGGTCTTCAGTCTGTCACTTCGCCTGGATGTGTGCAGAAGCAGGACGCTTCTGCACAAGGCCAGGTGAAGGGATGGATGTCCCAGTGGCCACCATGCTGGGAGAGGCAGAAGCAGGACGGCCTGCTTCAGAAGTCCCTCCCTCGCATGCTGCACGCCACTGGAAACACACATTGACTGGCAGCTCACTGCTCCAATCCCATGGCTCTGGGGGCAGTGTTGGTGGTGTGGAAGGCTAGATGCCCTTTCAAATGGGTGCTGTGGCTTCTGCGCAGCACCCAGGGAATCCAGCCGCCTGATCCGGCCTCCCCACGTGTGTGTGGACATGCGAGGGCCCTTCGGATCCGTCTGAAATAGAGTTGGATCCTCAGGACGTCAGATCACTGGGAAACAGATTTTGTTAAATCCGTTTCCCAGCGGCAAATGTGGAAGCACCCCAAGATTACAGTTCAGCTGTTGTGCTGTTATTCTGCAGGGCTTAATATATTCCCAAAATAAAATCCTACATATTTAAAAATGTATACTAGATATTAAAATACTAATATCTATGGTGGGAGAGGGGGAAATGGTCACATTAGCCAAAGGCCAGGGCAAAGAGGTGTGTCTTCCTAGATGTATACAGAGAAGGGGCGTGACACACCTTGAGGAGGAAACTATTCCATAACCTGGGGGCCATTACAAAAAAAGGCCCTTTCCCAGGTGCCCACCCGCCTCACTACTGAGGGTGGTGGGACAACCAGGAGGGCCTCACCCCCAGATCTCAAGGCATGGGCAGATTGGTATGGGAGAAGGAGTTCCTTTAGAAATTTGGGACCCAAGTCATTTAGGGTCTTGTAAGTCAGAGTTAACACCATGAACTGAGCTTGGTAGTGAACTGGCAGCCAATGCAAACTATTCACTATTCTATTCAATATGAATGTATTCATACAAATTTATATGAATATCCAATACGAATGCATATATATCCAATATGTATCCAATATTTGATACATATCTGTACGTATCAGATACATATCAGATACATATCCAATATGTGTCCTGCAACATATCTGCTCAGAAAGCATCAAATCCGCCTTGAATCCACTTGGAATCCGCTCTCAAACCAAGTTGAATTCACTCTGGATCCATTGCAGATGTGACTGGCACAGCTGCTTTCCCACCTCCCCATTTCATGAGTGTTCTGAAGCCTCATACAAATGTTCTGAAACATGTATTTGTACAAAGGTCACTGTATGAACGTCATAACATTCTATTCATATATGAATGTCCAAATTCATATGCATTCGTACAAATAATTAATTTTACAAATATCTGTGCACATCCCTAATTGACTGCTTAGGTGGATCTGGTATAATTATACAGAAACCAATGTACTGTAGAAACTATTTACATCTGCTCTCTTTTGGAGTAAACCCTCCAAAGGCAACCTGGAACAAACAAAAAATATGGAGTTCCAGTAAAAATAAAATAGTAATGTGGCCAGTAGGTTCCCAACCCCTTCATCGTATCAAGTTAGACTTTACTTAGTCAATATATAATTGCAGCCACATTGATTTTAACACTAGCCAGCTCAGTCTCAGTCAATGAAAGAAAATATTTTATTTTAAGACAAAGATTGGAAGGTCTGCCTGAATTCCAGTTTAATTATGTGTGCAATTATCAGAAGATAGTGTGATTGAATAATCATTCATATCTATAATTCATGGGATTGTGAGCATTTTTTTTCCTCTTTCATAGAGGGATGAAAGGTTTTCTGTGTGTGTTTTTTCCTTGAAGGAAAGGCTACTTTGAAGCCAAATGCTTTTCATCTCTCCCTTTGCTGTTCCACTATAGAGCACCCATGTTTTTCTCCCCAATTTGCTCTTGCATAGATGATCACGGAATCTCTTAAGCTGCCGCTGTTCAAAGAGGCAACATGCACTGGGGATTTGGACACACTTCACACACTCGATTCTTAAGAGTAGTGCAAAATAATTTGCTATCAGCACAGAAATGTCTCCGGAAAATGAAGAAAATAAAATAAAATATCATCGTTGTAAAGGATTTGCCCTGGTTGGCAAGGAAACGGCAGACAACATTTTTGTGTATAAAAAAGGTCAGAACATAAATCTTCGCTTTCAAGAAATTTCCCTCTCTAGAAGTTGAAAGGAATGATCATATAAGTTGAAGTATCCATTGCACGCATGTCAAACCATTTTTTCTCATTTTTTCTCTTCTCCCCCTCTCCTGGGTCTGCCATTACTAAGTTTAAAGATGTGGAAATTGCAGAGAAATAAAGAATATATATATTCAAAAACTTCCTATAAATGTATTAAACAAATGTATAAAATGCCAGCATAATTTTTCTGCTACTAAAAAGACTTGTCTCTTCCTTTAGTAAAGCAATTTTCCTCCCGCAGTAAATTTTTAACAGATTCTAATCAAATAAAGCTAAATTGCTTTTTGTTAATATCAATATACTGAATCGCATCGGTTCAGGCTCTATTTCATAATAAAGTTTATTTTAAAAATAACAGGCGGAAAGTATAAATGTGTTTGTGTTTACATGTGCGTAGAAGATTTAAAATTGAGGTAATATCACAAAAGACCAACACATGTTATTTTTAAAGCCATTTTCCACTGATGATGTTGAAAGCAAGAAGACAACTAGCTACCCAAAATGGCCTTCAAATTCAAAAGATAATACATAAGAACATAAGAGAATTCCTGCTGGATCAGGCCACAGCCCATCTAGTCCAGCATCCTGTTGCATATGGTGGCCCACTGAATGCTCATGGGCATCTCAAGCAGACACAAGGACAAACCTTTTCCTGCTCTTGAATCCCAGCAAATGGCCTTAGAAGAATCCTGCTCCCCCCCCCCAGCCTGAAAGATGCACCTAGGCATTCATTCTAGTAGCCATTGATACATCTGCCATCCATAAATTTGTCTAACCCTGCCTTAAAGCCATCTAGCCTGGTAGCTGTTATCTCTTCTGGCAGCAAATTCCAAAAACCAATGACCCTCTGGGTGAAGAAATACTTCCCCTTGTCAGATCTGACTTGGTGGAGAGTCACAAGACCTTTTTTGATATCCATCCCCAGCCAGGTTCATGGAAAAGAGCAATTTCAGAGTCAAGGGGGCAAGACCAGGTGGGGTGGGGTGCAGGAGGCCGGGCTTGGACTTCTGCCATCTTTTGTGTCCTCCTCTGAGCCCCAATTAGGCCTATTAGAGATGCATATGCACCTCTGAAAGGCCTTGTTGGGCCTCAGAGGAGTGCTTGATGGCTGCGGAGGCTGTGCAGGCCATGGCCAGGGTGGCATTTAGAGATAAAGGGGTGTGGCCAAGGGGCTGGGAAGCCAGGGATGTGCAGATCCCACCTTCATAGAAGATTCTACGAAGCTTTGTTGAAGGCCAGATCCATCTGATTTGTGGGTGAATGGGATGTGAATTCTTACAAATTACAAATGCCATGACTATTTGTGCACATCGCTAACACCTAGTAACGGAATTACTCAGTAAACATGGTCAATAAAAGAACCCTTATACAAACCCTTTTTTCCTTTATGTTGTCTGGACAGCTGTGTATATCTTGGCTGGACTGTGGCATTTGGGATATGAGTTTCTCCCATAATTTTTAGGGTTGTGTGTGTGGGTGGTAAGATGCTTTTCAAAACTGAAGAATGTACAACATTTGGCAACTCCACAAATGTGGGAAACAAATTTAGCCAATTTTCAGTGTATTGACTCTGGGGCCAATCATTATATTGGTGGGTTTTGTATGCACAGAGGAAGGTTATCCATCATTCCAGATACCTATAGAGCAGGTTGCTTGTCAAACTGGGATGCCAGGTGAAACTCATTCCATTGTTTTATTATTTTAATGAGGAAACATGGGCAATTGGGGGAAATATAGTACACATTCTTATTCGTATGTGGGGGTGTCTGCGTGCTAAGTTTTTATTCTTTTCCCCTTCCGTCTAACTGAAGCCAGTGGGAAACTTCAGAACATCTTTTAAAACCAGGCGCTAATATTAGAGCTATGTTATACTGGGATTATCCGTATGGAAAGGCTGTATATTATGAAGTCATATGGCACAATGTGTTCATTTGTAGAATGGTAGAAAAAAAAGGGCTCATTTGCCCAGAAAAGCATCATGGGAGGTATTTTATTTTATTTTGCAGTTCTTTTCATTCTTTAGTAGTGGTTGACCAACTGCTAGCCTTTTATATGTAAGGTGTGTTTTTTTTACCCTACTTTTCTACAAGACTGTCAAGGCATTTAAGAAATTAAAGCATGTACAAATACAGAATAAAATTTGAAATGCAACAGACCAACAAATTAAGTTCAATGGAGAACGAAATCGTCAGAAACATTTAACAGATGTTGCCATTAAAAAAAAAACTGGAAGAAACTGCTGTTATAAAGAAAGAGTTTTGTAATGTCTCTCTTTTCTCTTTTTCTTTTGGGTAGGGGGGAAAGAGACAGAAATCTGCAGCTCAGAATCATTGGGTTTATAAACAGAAAAAAGGAAAGAATGGAAGTAAATAATTTATCCAAACCTGAGTACAGTTGGAGTCATTATCTCATATGAGGAAATTTAGCAACATATGCCAAATATGACTGTGAAGTGAGATTTTTCCCTAAGGAAGCAGAAGGAAATTAGCACACCGGTAAAATAATAGCAGGAGTTAAAAATATTTACACATTTCTTTCTAGCACTAACTCTATGTGCCCTCATTGTTTAGAGACAATTAGATATTTTATTTCAGGGACTCATCTTTGGGAAGATCCTAACTGATCTCATTCTCTCATGTTTTGAGACAGAGGAAATTTTTTTTAAAAAGATCTGAAAATGATTAGGAATGAGGGATATGCACGAATATTCACGAATTGAATGTTACGATATTTGTATATTGACTTTTGTACAAATATGAATGCTTTGGATATTTGTGCAAATAGTTCGGACATTAATAAAACTGGGGATGTGGGAAAGCGGCAGCAGGTCTCAATGCATTCGACATGGATTGAAAAGGGAATTCAGGTTGGATTTAACGCTTTCAGATTGGATTTCTGGTGGGATATGTATTGGATATACATATCAGATACATATCTCAAATATGTATGGGATACGTATTCGTTCATATCGGATACGTATTCATTTGTATCAGATACGTATTCATTTGTATAGGATACGTATTCATTTGTATCCGATATATGCACCAGGCATTCGTACAAATTCATATGAATACTTTTGCATAGAATAGAATTTTACCACATTTGAAAGTGTCTATTTGTGCGAATACAAATTTTTGAACCTTCTATCATCATGAATTGAATGTCAAAAGACGCATTCATCACATCCCTACTAGGAATGATTGACCAACTCTGCTAAGAAGGATCTGCTAGCTAGGAAAGGGTGTCAGATTCAGTGTGTAGGCATATACCTTGCGGACCTTTCTACACCTACCAGGCCTTAATCCAGGTCACTGGTTCTGGAATAGCACCGACAGTGCAGATCTGAATCATCCGCTGCAAAGTTGTTGCAACTCCACACCTACAAAGACTAAGAATGAATGTTCCTAGCCTTGGGGCCTGTGGGCTTGTGTATTTTTCAGCAGCACACTATGTCGGATCTCTGAGAAGCACCCCTGGAAGTTCTGGAAGATGTAGGCATGCCTGCTGCACGCTTCCCAAGTTCCAAATCAGGACTCTGATGCCTCTAGTAGCACCTATTAGATGGTGCTATCAGAGGTCTGGGTTAAGGATCTCTTAATTTGGATCACATTCTGTCTAATGAAGACAGAGCCAGACCAGCGGGGGGGGGGGGGAACCTCCTTGATCCACATTAATATGTAGATAGGAGGTCCAAAAACTGTAGGATTAAGGGTCTGTGCTACAGATGTGCATTAATGATTTTTTTGTATTCGATGTGTATTGAATTCAAATGCAAACAACAACAACAACAACACCCATTCGTGCACACCCCTACTAGACCCACTGGTTCATATCATGGCCTTTCAGTGCAGAAAGTTCATTTGATGATTCTGAAGCCTGCCGTGGGATGGCAGGTGGAAATGAGGGCCATTGCTGTGAGTGTGAAGATGATAGCAGCTCACCAGTGCAGATTACTATCTGGTGGAGAGACTAATCTTTCAGACAACTTTCAGATGTTCAAGAGTACAAGAGGGTCTTTTCTGTGGTAGTTCAAGGCGATGGAATAACTTCCTTACTGAGGTACACAGGTGCCAACCTTATATATCTTTTGGCACTTGCCTCCATATGCTGTCCTGTAGTAATGTGGTACATAGGTCTGATTTATAGTTTTCAAATAAATACTTTACTTATTCTTTAATGTTTGATCTGGCTCACCCTCAGTTCCATACTCGAACCATATCTCTATATCTCAGCACCATCCATGATATATTCCACAATGCATAAAACCTCCTTTTTCAGAGACATCAGATCCTCCGTTTATGTATTCATAGCACAAGACTGAGATGATTATACCTGGCTTTCCTCTTTCCTTTAATAATCAGGAACATTGTTGAACATGAGCAGCTGCTAAGCTGCTGATCTGGATCCCACCCAAAGGAAACAAGTGGGTTTAATCACACATTCACACACCTTGGGCCTATCTATATTGCCTATCAAAGCTTTTCTTTCAATGCAGCATCAGCATTTGCTGTTGAGTATGTTTTCTGCCTTTAGTTATGATTTTTCTCTCAATTTCCCCGAACACTTAAAATTTACCTCTATAGTCTGTTTTTTGTTTGTTTCTATGGACCTTTTCTAAAAAAAATAAGGAGCCTCAAAATGCCTGTTTTGAGCAGAGATGCTTGGATGCTTAGTTTTTATAATAACTTTGCAGTTGTTTGGGTGCTTGCTATGGCTGTCATATTATAACAGACTGGCGTTATTCCTTGTTGAGCTCTATCACAGTCAACCAGAGGTCACAGGAAAATACATGAACGTAGGAATAATGTGGCAGCTGTATCTTAAAAAGGGTCTCTGAGAATTTCCTATCTGCTAACCTTCTGGATCACTATTATTGGAAGCCTGGCAGTCTTAAACTGGGCTTCAGTCTACAGATGGAAGTCACAAGGTCAGCGTGGGAAATAGGAGTTTCTGATTGGAAGCCTTCCTTTGAGCTTCCCAAAATGCACTTTGTAGAGATGTGCGCAAACAAAAATTGCATGTTCATAGAATCATAGAATTATACAGTTGGAAGGGACCTGAAATAGGTCCAGGGACGCAGCTCCCCATCTGGGGATCGTGCAATGCGCTGGGAGCTCCCCACACAGATCCAGAAGTGCTTAGGGGAAAAGTATGATGTAGTTGCAGTGGCAGGACCAAGGTAAGTGGGGCAATGGGAGGCTGCAGGGGGTACAGGGATGGGAACGGGAGGCCCTAGGGGCATCGGGTCTTTGCTGAAGCTTCGACCAAAGCTTCGACAATGACCAGATAGTCTGATTCACGGATGAATAGGGCCTATGAATGTAGGCCCTATTCGATTCATGAGTGAATGTTGGAATTCTTACGTATTCGAATATTCATTCACATCCCTAGTGCAGATGGAGGGATGTAGACAGACAGACAGACAGACATGGATTGGATTGGATTGGATTGGATTGGATTGGATTGGATTGGATTGGATTGGATTGGATTGGATGGATGGATGGATGGATGGATGGATGGATGGATGGATGGATGGATGGATGGATGGATGGATGGATGGATGGATGGATGGATGGATGGATGGATGGATGGATGGATGGATGGATGGATGGATGGATGGATGGATGGATGATACTTTGTGAGGTTCTACTGAAATCTGGTAAAAATGAAAGATCTGTTTTGCAGAAAAGTGATCTCTTTGTTCAGAACATTACAATATGTACATGTTAATAACTGCAAATGGAATGGAACTTTGCACTTGTGCAAATGGAACCACTTAGGATGTGCTAGGCTTCAAATTCATTTCAACTTCCTGCCACCACCAGTTTTCCCACCAAATTCACTCTGAATCTGCTCTGAAGCTTTGGACAAAGGCACAAAAGCTTTCACTTCTCATGCAGTCTTCAAATATAGCCAATATTTGATTCGAGTGCACACCTTTGTCAAACCTTTGCACTTTGAATGAATTGTGAAGGTGGCAGGCATTTTTTGGCCATCTCTAATAAGCAAAAGCAAGTGCAGAAGCACCGAGGCAGGTAAACCCACACTTCCCCTAGAAGCTGCTCCTTCTCTCTGATCTGTATCTCCAACTGCTAGAACCACTTCTTACCTCTTTCACTTAGGAAATTGGCCTTGAAGTTTCTCCAAGATTTACTCATTCTTCTTGTCCACAATCAGCCTCTAAGTAGCAGCAAAGCTATATGAATACAATACATGAATGTGTATGAGTAAATAAGAGAGATATGAGTACAAATGAATGAACAAGTGACCTGAACAATAATGAGCAAAATCCCCATGGCAGTGACCCATGGAGCTGACGTGCTGCTGAGCCTTTCAACTTACAGGACTGAAGACAGAGCATCACACTGTAACATTTACTGGTTTTGATCACTTTTTTTAACACAACTAAGAGGAGTTTTCTTCTCCTACATTCAGACAATCACCAAAGTCAATAGCTCTAGCACTGATTTTTAACAATAATGTTATTAAGCGGGCTTCTTTCATTGCATGGTTTGATTGTTCCATAGATGCTTCTGTTCAAATCTATCATCTCCTGCAGCCTCTCTAGTCTAAACAGAATGAATGGAATGGTTTACCTGTAGTCATCTAGATGGGGGTTTGGCGGGGGGGAGTCTAGCTCTTACCAGAAATGGCCAGGGATGTTGAAAACTCCAAGTCATCAGGAAGTGGATTAGGAGAATTTCCATCATTCCAAAGTTAAAATGGTATTTAACAAAGAAAAATGCAAGGTTCTGCACCTGGGCAAGAAAAATGAAAAAAGCACATATACAATGGGAGGAATTCGGCTGAGCAGCAGCACATGTGAAAAAGACTTGGGTGTCCTGGTAGATCATCAACTGAACATGAGTCAACAGTGTGAGACAGCTGCAAAAAAGGCAAACGCAATCCTGGGGTGTATTAGGAGAAGCATAGAGTCCAGATCATGTGACGTTATTTATCCCCCTCTACTCTACCTTGGTCAGACCTCATCTGGAGTACTGTGTCCAGTTCTGGTCACCCCAGTTTAAAAAAGACGCTGACAAGCTGGAGCAGGTTCAAAGGAGAGCTACCAAGATGGTGAACGGTCTGCAAACCATGTCCTATGAGGAACGGCTTAAGGAACTAGGAATGTTTAGTCTAACAAAAAGAAGACTGAGAGGAGACATGATAGCTGTCTACAAATACCTCAAGGGTTGTCACAAGGCAGAGGGATCAGCCCTGTTCTCACTCTCTCAAGGAAGGACCAGAAACAATGGGGTGAAACTGCAGGGGAAAAGATTTAGTTTAGATGTTAGGAAAAAATTTCTAACAGTAAGAGTGATCAACCAGTAGAACAGGCTGCCACGGGAGGTGGTTGGTTCCCCTTCGATGGAGGTCTTCAAGCAGAGACTGGACAGCCATCTGTCTGAGATGGTTTAGGAGATCCTGCCTTGAGCAGGGGGTTGGACTCGATGACCCAGGAGGTCCCCTCCAACTCTACCATTCTATGATTCTATGATTCTATGGTTAAAATATGCCATTCTTTATAGGTTCAAATATGTACCTCTTCCCCCCTCCCTCTGCTACACCAATGCATTCAATGTGATTCTATTTACACTGGAGCAGGATTTGAGCCCTGGGAAAGAATGGCTGCGCTGGAGATGTTGGTGCTTGTGACAAACCATTGTGCTCCAGGTTGACTCGTTGGATCCTCTGGGAACCAGAAACATTTTCAGAAGTGTAGGTGGAAGTCCACCATGTTTTTGGTCCTCAGCAGTGATTGTGACTGTACCCTCATTTGTTCAGTCACCTCCTGGCCACCATGGTAGTCTAAACAGTGAGCAGGAAGTGACTCACGTCCAGCAAGGTGGCCTCTGAGTGAGTTAAAGGAGATTTAAAACAGTTCACATTTGTCAGGGGTTAGGGCAGCTGGAAGGCTCAACTGGGATGGTTATCTACCCAGCATCCTGAGAAGAATCTCACAAGGATGTGGGGTATTTGACACAAGTTACCATCTCTCAGATGAAGTTTTCCTAGGTTGCCTCCAGACATTAAGAGGCAATTGTGGTAGCTAAAGAATACTCCACAATTGCCTCTTCCCACCCCACTCCAGAGGCAGGAGGCAATTGTGCCCCATGTCACCAGGTTGCTGCAGCAATGGTGCCTTGCAGACACATTGGTGGCATTGCCACAACTCACAATTGCCTCTCTAATGAAGGCGGTTCACACTTAGCTGGTGCTTGGAGAAATGCCAGTTACATTTGGGATAGATTGTGTGTCATAAAATGTGGATGCCTGATCATCACACTAGAGCAGTGGTTCTCAACCTGGGGTTCGGGACTCCTTTGGGGGTCAAATTACCCTTTCAGAGGGGTTGTGACGGGTCTCCCACCACCCTTCCTTCCCATCTCCCAGCTGCTTCACCCCCGTGGTTGGGGGTCTCCACAACATGAGGAACTCCATTAAGGGGTCACAGCATTAGGAAGGTTGAGAACTGCTGCACCAGAGGAAGATGCTAGGAGTGTGCATGAATGGGTTTTTTACATTTGATTCATATAGTAGGATTCAAATTCAATACAAATGTTCTATATGAATCCAAATCAAATCCCTGCTATGAATTGCCTACAAATTGCCTATGTATCCCCTATGAATCCTCTGCGTATCCCTACATGTTCCCTATGTATCCTCTCTGAACGCATCAAATTTGGTCTCAGTTAGAGATATGCCCAAATATTCATTATATTAGTTATTCATAGAAATGCAGATGAGTTCAGACATTCGTACATAAATCAAACTTTTCAGCATTTGTACATTAACATTTGCTTGAATATGAATGTTTTAGAACATTCTTATGAATAGTTCGTACATTCATTAAACTGGGGTTGTGTATCAGATGTTTATCAATATGTATGTGCTCATATAGGACACATATCCTATATGTATCTGATATGTATGCATTGATATAGGATATGTATCTGATATGGATACGTATAGGATAGCATCCATATCCAGGATCTTTATCCATTTGTATAGGACATTCATGCTAATTCATATGAATACATTTGTATAGAACAGAATCCTACCGCATTTGAAGGGGATCTATGCAAATGAATATGAATTTGCTAAAATTCAATTAGTTATGAACCAAATGCCAAAAAAACCCACTTATGCCCATCCCTACTCTCAATCCACTTTGAATCCACTCTGGATCTGTTGCAGATGTGACTGGGCAGCCACTATCCCCTCTCCCAGGGTTCACAAATTAAACAAAGCTTCATACAAATGTATAAACATTTGATTCATATTTGAATGTCATTCCTCAAATGTACCAACATTCAATTTGGATTCGAATGTCCAAATATGGACAAATTCATTCAAATTCTGAATGTGATAAATATTCACGCACATCCCTAGTTTCTTTTAGGGGCAGTGGATTAATCCTCCCCAAAGGGATCAATCTGGGTTCTTCTAGATTGTAGCCACTGTCCCATTTTGGAATTAATTTTTGGGTTGCAGCCATTTTGTGTCCTTTCCAAGTCAATGTCACTTCTGCCAATAGACTAATGTGTTTGCAAGACCATTTCTGCAGGGTATAGAATCTTACATTGCAATGTGGAATAACTTGGGGGCATTTCAGTATCCCTACATACATCTACCATTTTTGGAAATACAGGTCCTACTGCTTTACTAAAAGAAACTAATGCAGAAAGGTTTTCATTTATTAATGGTAGATTTAGAATTTCTGGACTGTAGCCATCCCATACAGTGCATGGAAGGTATGCTTAGTGCATACACTGCATTGTATATAGAACACCATACTTAAGTTTTGGGATTGTGTTCTGTTGTGCAGACAGACAGATACCCTAGGGACCATACATATTTGTCCAGAGTCTTTTCCAAAAGCTAAACTAAGACTAGAGATCTGGCTCCAATTTGGAACTTTGAGCCCTTGAAGTCTGGTCCAGAATGAAAATGCAAGCCTATTTGCAAAAGTGTGTGTATGTGTGTGTAATGAACACAAAACGAACAACTTTTTTTTTTCTTTCTATGCTGAGAAAAGCCAAATGACCCTTCTCTTCTGCGAACCCCATAAACAAAAGATCCATCCTGGTAGCAAACTGCATTCCACATTGTTGCAGACCCTCCAGCTGGCCAACTTTACTCCGATATAATCCCCAGGATTTGGAAATATTATTCCTTCTACTAGAAGCAAAAAGAAATAGACAGCGGCCATCTGTTTTTTTCATTGAAAGTAAGAGGACAATAGAAATCATTCCTTCTCATTTTTCCTCTGGTGTCTAAACTCCTTCCATTAGCACACAAACACAAATTGTAACCAAATATATATACATATATATAAAACAATTTTTTTGTGAGTGTGTTAATAGAAGGAGTTTAGACACCAAAGGAAAAAAAGAGAAGGAATGATGTTTCTCTTTACCCCATACAGAAACTATGGCTAAACACTTGTAACTCCCCTTATAATCCCTCTCTTTTTCCTTCCTTTCTTCTGCTTTCTTTGTGGAATTTTAGATTGCAATGTTCTTATTTTATTTATTTTATTTATATTTACATTTATATGCCACCCCATACCCGAAGGTCTCTGGGCGGCTCACAGCATTTAAAAAACAAACGTATAAAAACAATATCAAAACAAGCAGAGACATCTACAAAAGTGCATTCATTCATTCATTCATTCATTCATTCATTCATTCATTCATTCATTCATTCTGTTTATTTGTATACCACCTTTCTAATAAGAACATAAGAGAAGGCCTGCTGGATCAGGCCACAGCCCATCTAGTCCAGGGTCCTATCACACGGTGGTCCACCAAATGCTCATGGGCATCTCAAGCAGAGACAAGGGCAAACCTTCTCCTACTCTCGAATCCCAACAAATGGCCTTAGAAACATCCTGTTTCCCCCCCCCCCGAGTCTGAAAAATGGTTTACTCAAGGCAGTTTACAGCAACCATGAAAAAAAAAATACAAAGTAATACATCATACATTAAATAAGTTCCATATGGTGACTACTCAACTGTTAGGCATGCTTGTAGGAAATAGATTATCTAGTCCCATTCCTACCTGGTTTTGGCAGGGGTCTGTCACTGAGACTGTTTTGGTTGCCCTGATGGATGGCATTTATCATGGCAGGTCCCCTTGTTGTTACTCCTTCATCTCTCGGGAAGTTTTATACCATTAACCATGCTATCCTGCTGCAGCACTTCAGGGAACTGGGACATGTAAAGATTTCCCAGAGAACCAAGACTACATCTACAGCCATTTGTCACAAGCTGAGCAACTGTTTGGTATATCTTTTCTCAGAGCTTGACTTTCAAGTCCTAATATTAGCCATCTCATCACATGGCTTTTCAGTTGAAAGTAGGCAAAGTAACTCATCCTCTTGTCAATGAGCAGATTTTCTGCATTATATTTCCTTGTTGTTCTATGAATTCTCCTTGAACTGCATTTCACTTTTCCTCAGAATCGCAAGTACTTCTGTAATAAGCCACAAAGGTTGAACATGTGTTAGCTACAGCCTTCAGGTCTTCTGCATCTAATTTCTCAACAGTGATGTATGCATTACTAATCTCTTACTTAGGCTACTGTAATGCTTATACATCTGCATTGACTTCCAACATATTTCTCAATGCAGATCAGGGATGTGTTTTTGGACTGTGGAGCTAAGGACAATGATACCTGTTAGGATACCTGCTCCCACTCAATCTAGCTTAGACTTTGTGCTCAAGATATCAGAGTGTTCTGATTGTTTCCTTTCAGTCTGATTTCACATAAGTGGCAAGTAGAGATAGGAGGTTTTCAGTGATAAATAAGAACATAAAGAAGCCCTACTGAATCTGTCTACAGCACATCTAGTCCAGCCATGGCCTATCACCTGCTGCTCAGCATTCTCAAGCAAAATCCTCACCTGCTCTTGGGTCTCTACAAGTGGCCTTTAGAGGAATTCTACCTATCTCCCTAACACAGAGATCAATTCAGGTAGCCACTGATACACCTGATCGCCACGTATTTGCTTCAACATTTAAGGCCATTCAAGCTTATAACTGTTGCCATCTCCTCAGAAAAAATATTTTCGTTGTGAGATTGTGGCCTTTAGTCAGCTGCTCTGGACTCCACTTGCCCTCAGATGCCTCAATCATTGTGTGTGTGTGCGTGTGTGCGTGTGTGTGTTTGGCTTATTTTACAATGTTTTGCATGATGTGAGATTTTTATAATGTATTTTTACTATAATGTTTTGATTATTATTTTGCATTGTCTGTTTTTTGTTTGTTGTAAATTGCCTTGGGCAAATTTTCTTTTGGAAAGGCAGGATACAAATAAAATGGAAATGAAATGAAATGAAATGCTCTCAATCCACGTCAAATGCAATCTGGATCCGTTTCAGATGTGACTGATCCAGCCACAGTTTAATGAATGTCCAAATTATTCGTATGAATGTCCAAAACATTCATATTCATACGAATGCTTGAAACATTTGTACTCGTACAGTATGTTAATGTATGAATGTTGTAGCATTCAATTTGTCTAGAAATGTCTGAATTCAGACAAATGCATGCAAATAACAAATGTTATGAATATTTGTTCACATCCCTGCCCGTGGTTCACGTTCTAATGTTAAAAGTCCTGTGTGTGATAGCAATAATCCCAGACTTTGTACATAGAAGAAGAAGAAGAAGAAGAAGAAGAAGAGTTGGCTTTTCTACCCCGCTTTTCTCACCCATTTAAGGGGACTCAAAGCGGCTGACAAAGCTTTCTAATCTTCTCCCCACAATTGACACCCTGTGAGATAGGTGGAGCTGTGAGAGCTCAGAAGAGAGTTGTGACTAGCCCACGGTCACCCAGCTGGCTTCATGGGGGAGGGTGGAATCAAACCAGGTATTTCCAGATAAGAGTCCGGCTCCCTAACCACTAGGCCAAACTGGCTCACTGGTTAAAGATGGTTAAAGAAAGTGCTGGTAACTTGCCCCACAGTTTTTGTTGTATTTGTTCATACCTCAGACTGTTAACAACTAATTTGTCCACAAATCAAGGTGCAGAATTCTCCTATGGTACCTTGTACTAGATGGCTGTCAAATAAGTAAATGAATGCTTTAGTTAGTTCCTGGTTTTCAGTACTGATTGCATAAACTGATGTGCTAGATTTGCCTTCCATTCTACCTTCCAGTCCCACCAGTGTACTTCAAAGAACTTGTTTTTCTCCAACGTGAAAGTCTTCACTTCCTGTTCAGCTGTGAAGGTCACTTCCTGCTAGATTGGAAGTAGACAACTGCTTTTACAAAACAGAGGCTGTGTTCAGACATGGCAAAGAGATGCCTCAGAGGGCTTCTCAGAGAGACAGTGTGTGGCCCTCGTGTTCCGAAGCCTTCTCTAATCCATCTTTTCTAGCACAGAACGTTCAGGAGAAGGGAGAGGGGCAGACTAATGTGTGAACAATCAATCACACCTCTAACCTTCTCTAAGCCACCTCAGAGGCACCTCAGAGATAATTTTGTTTCTTTGTTTTTGCTGCATCTGATCACAGCCTTGGTTTCAGATGCTTCAAGTGAGCCATGTGTGATGGGAGTTTCGCCATTATTGATCCTTTTTATTAATTAAACCCAATGACCAGCCAAAGAGTATCATTTGAGCTCACTTGTAGAGAAAGCTCGGCTCCAGCCTTGAAACAAGACAATCATGTTAAAAAAGCTTTGCAAACAAATGGTTCTGGCAACCTGAGGCAAGAGTGTGTTTTGCATTAAAGTGGTTGAGCCTGACCATACAACAGCTGGTCTTGATTTGGAGATTTAAAAAGTTGCAGGTTACTTGCTGTCTATATTTTGTTTTATGGTCTTTATTCCTCCCCAATAGGCTTCTCTTATATATGTGAATGAGGGGGAGAGTGGAATGGGATTTAAGAGACGGTGGGATTAAGGTTGGGGAGACTGGAAGCTTAGGAAACCTCCACAAGTATAAACATATGATTGGTGAGGAGGGAGAGATGTAATATTTTGTTGGATGAACACATCAAGAGAGAATTAAATGACTATGGAGTGTTGACTTGTTGAGCTGCATAAGATGAGGGTTACCAAGCTAGAAAGACAATGTTTGATACTTATTACATCATTATTAAGGAAAAATGGGAAAGAACAGTAGTACTGGCTACACTAATATGTGTTAGGAATCCTGCTGTAAATCCCATTGTTTGGATTTTTCTGCAGTTTTGGAGCTCTGAAAGATTTGACTTTGCACCTAATGAGGTGTATCTAATAAAGAAGTCTATTCTTTTCCAGTGAAGCACACTTGTTCATTAAAATTAGACATACCATTAGCATGCCATCCACTACTGATGCACAATGGGAATTCAAATTAATAACCCTATAAGTGGTAAGGATACTGCGAGGTGAACATGAGTTTGCCTCGCAAGAGTCCCCATGCAAAGCCCTAATCCAGGCTATATGAGGGACTAAATCCTCAAAATTGAAACAACCCCCCTTTATAACTGTTCTGACCCCAAATTACAGGGCAAGAACGAGTTACCCTGGGGGCATGGGGACACTCCCGGGTTATGATCGCAGCATTAGCGGGCGGGGTTTTGCTGTCCCTGCCACTAATGCTGTGATCACAACTGTCTCCCCTTACCTGAGCATTTAAATGCCCAGGTAAAGGCTTGATTTACCCCAAACAATCACCTGACAGCTGCCCTGCAGTCAGCTGAGCAACTGTCAGGTGAGTATAGGGGCTGACATGCACACAAGCGGAGCTCTGCTAAAATGATTAAAACAGACGCGGCTTTCACATCTGTTTTAATCCTCTTACCAGAGCTCTGCCCATGCTCTTGACAGCCCCTATACCCTCCTGACAGCTGCTCAGCTGACTGTAGGGCAGCTGTCAGGTGATCATTTGGGGTAAATCAAGCCCTTACCTGGGGTATTAAATGCTCAAGCAGGGTGGTGGTGGTGGAGAAAACTGTGGACTCTCGATGCAGGGATTTACCACGGTTTTCATGGGGATGGGTGGGTTCATCATCCATTGCCATGGGGACTCCTTAGTGTGAATTAAGATTCACATTAAGGCTGCCCCAAATCCACCATGAGGCAGTGGCAGCCCCATGGGGACGAGCCCTAAGAGTGCCTCCAATGATTACCCCTGGGCTATATTGGGAATCCCACACCTATTTTGCACTTGTCTTCTGCTTGAGATTCTGAAACAGGATGCTGGACGAGACGGGTAGATCTCTTCTTCCTGTATGCTCTTATGTTCCCAATATAGACTTGTGATATGAAGGTGAGGATATCCCAAAACGTCTAGCAACAATGCTTACCTATTTCTGTGATTATCCCACTTGAAAATACCTTAATACTTGTCTAGTGTGCAAGATTAATATGAAGTAGGGATATGCACGAATATTCGTAACATTCAAAATTCATGCAAATTTGTCTGAATTTGGACATTCGTATTCAAATAGAAAGTTGGGACATTTGACGATTGACATTAGAATTTGAATTGAACGCTTTGGAACATACGTATGAAACTTCATTACATTTGTGAAGCTGGGGGTGGGGTGGGTGGGAAAGCAGCTTTGCCAGTCATATCTGCAATGGATCCAGAGTAGAATCAAAGTGGATTGAGAGTGGATTCAATGTGGATTCAGGAAAGTCTTGATGTTTCAGAGCGGATACATAGGGGGTTCATATGGTATTTATGTGGTATATGTAGGGGATTCATATGCAGTTTATATCAAACATTCGTATAAAATTTGTATTGAACATTCACCTTGAATTGAATCCTACCACATTCGAAGGGGTTCTGTTCGAGTGAATATGAATTTCTTGCATTCGATTCAATATGAATCAAACTCAAAAAAGTATTTGTGACATCCCTACCAGAAACTCCTCTATATCCCAAAAAGTTTTTCCTTGCATTCTGTCCATGACTTGTTTTGGAAAATGGAGGAATATGACATCCTGAATCCCACTAACAGTGAGATGATGCTGAGTTATATAGTTCAGTGGTCTGTCTCACTCTAAGCAATGGCCAAACATCTCCAATAGAGATATGGATGGATGTTTGCACATCAAGGGAACCCCTCCTTCCTTCCCCTCCTTCCTCCCCTTCATTGTTTCCTGCAGCCACTGAAGCCATTGCACTTTCACTCACTATATTTCTATCTTACCCCTTACAAACAATTTTTTTTTAGAAGAGTTTCCATAATGCACAGCCACTAGACAGTACTGGACAACAGGTATGATGCCCACACCCCGACTGTGCATTGGAATATGCAGTATCTGTAATTCTGGAAACACTTCCTCAGGGTCAGTTTGGTCTAGTGGTTAGGGAGCCAGACTCTTATCTGAGAATACCGAGTTCAATTCCGCCCTCCCACACAAAACCATCTGGATGACCTTGGGCTAGTCACAGCTCTCTTCTGAGCTCTCACAGTCCCACCTACCTCACAGAGTGTTCTGTTGTGGGGAGAACAGAAAGCTTTGCCAGCCACTTTGAGTCCCCTTAAATGGGTGAGAAAAGTGGGGTAGAAAAGCCAACTCTTCTTCATCACCATCATCATCACCATCACCATCACCATCATCAGTCTATGGAATTTGCTGCCATAAGAGGTGGTCACAGCAACCAGCCTAGATAGCTTTAGGAAAGGGTTAGACCCATTCATAGATGACAAGTGTTATCAATGACTGTTCGAATGGATACCTACGTACATCTTCTGGGCTGGATGCCTCTAAAGGACTTGAGAGCAGGAGGTTTTGCTCTTGTCTTCTGCTTGAAATGCCTGTAAGCAATTGATGGTCTGGTGTGGGGGACAGGATACTGGACCAGATGGGCTGTGGCCAGATCCAACTGGTCTCATCTTATGCTCTTATCTTTTGTTTCAGAATATGACTTCAGGGAAGAAGGAGATGGAGCAGTAAATAGTTTGAGAGGTTAGTAACTTTAAGATCAGTGAGAAAATTTGAAGGATAATGAGCAGGAGGGAAAGAGTGCCAGGCATGCTGTAAAAGTAGTTCTTGTTCATCTGAGCCTCATTATTGGAATGATATCACATGGTCTGAATGATCTTATTCAGATGAGAAGGAGAAATAAAATACATTATGAATTTACCTGAACCAAGAGGGAAAAATAGATAGACTTATATTAAAAGAAGCCAACTCTTTGAAACCTAGGAGGCTAATAAATTGGAGTCAGGCTAGGGGAGCTGTATACCTTGCTCATTTTAAAAATAATCCCCCAAACTGGAATTATGGTTGCAATTTGTGCGAGGAAAAGTGTTACTTTCATCCTATCAGAAACATGTTTAAAATTTGCAAGTGGTTTCATTGTATGAACTTGGATGATGTAAAAGTATTTTGAGGTGTTACATGAAATGTGTAAGTAATTTAGGCATCACCTAAATTGTACAGAACAGGCTTGTGTTCCGCATATAGCTGTGGAATCCTGTACATATTTCCAGAAGCAAAGAGCTACGGGTTTTGAACAATGGTCAGCAACCTGGAAGTGGGGGGGCAACAGGGGACAAATGCAGTGGATCAGAATCATGACCAGGGCAATCCACAGAGACAGAAAACAGTGCATCAATCCAGGCACTGGAACCTTATGTATTTATTTTATTTATTATTTACATTTCTATCCTGCCCCATACCCGAAGGTCTCTGGGCAGGTAACAACCTTAAAACAGATTAGAAACAGTATACATTAAAAGACTAAAAATTCAACACATTTAAAACAATACACCACATGTTTAAAATGATAGTGTCTATACTGGGGGGGGGGGAGATATAATAAGCTCAGCCAAAGGCCAGGGCAAAGAGGTGGATCTTCACTGCCTTCCTAAATATATATAAGGAAGGGGCAGGATGCATCTTGAGGGGGAAACTATTCCATAGTCTGGGGGGCATCACAGAAAAGACTCTCTCCCGGGTGCCCATCAGCCTCACTATTAAAGGTGTTGGGACAACCAGGAGGGCCTCACCACTAGATCTTAAGGCATGGGCAGGTCAATGTGTTATCACGCAAGTTTCACTGGCTATGACCACAAAGGGGCTTAAGCTCAGAGAAGTGAATACATAATTTCAACCTAACTTAGAGATGTGCATGAATGTGGGGTTTTTTTTGACATTTTATTCAAGTAGAATCAAACACCCCAAAATAAGATCCAGTTCAAATGTTTTAAATTTGAATTTTAAAAGATTTGATTCGAATTTACTAAATTCAAATCTATTTCTTTGATTTTTTTTATTCGAATCTGTACATTCAAATGTTGACAACATTCGTAAGTGCATGTATGCATCTTCCCTAAATCCGTACACATCTGTACACATCCGTAGGCAACCTGTTTTCATCATAAACCGATCTGTACAAATGCGTATGGGTGCAGGAAAGATGCGGATTTTCCAGTACGCATTGTGTATGAACCCGTACAAATACAGATGTCCAGATAATTCAAAGGAATAGATCCAAAATTTGAAATTCAATTTGAATGATTACATTTGAATTTTGGGGCATTCTATTCAAGGTCAAATGTCGAAATTCGGCACATTCGATTGGATTTTGAATGCCTATCCCGCTTTTCTCACCCATTTAAGGGGACTCAAAGCGGCTGACAAAGCTTTTCTATTCTTCTCCCCACAACAGACTCTCTGTGAGGTAGGCGGGACTGTGAGAGCTCAGAGGAGGGCTGTGACTAGCCCAAGGTCACCCAGCTGGCTTCATGGGGAAGGGTGGAATCGAACCTGGTATTCCCAGATAAGAGTCCGGCTCCCTAACCACTAGACAAAACTGGCTCACTGTGTGGAAGATGTGTGGAAGGTGTCTGCACTCCAACATTTGTCCCTAGTCTGCCTCCTGGAGTCAAATGCATCACAGTCTAACATCCTTTAGACCAAACTGGCTCACCAAAGTTACAGTCAAGGATTTCACAAGTGTGCAATTCTGGTCCCCTTAGGCCCTGCTGTAGAGATGTGCACGAATGTTTTTTTGACATTCTATTCAAATCGAAAATCTGATTCAATCCGAATTTTTTAAATTCTAATTTAACAAGATTTGATTCTCATTTACCAAATTCGAATCTATTTGTTCACATTTTTTATTCAAATCTGCACATACAAATGGCGACAACATTCGTATGTGCAAGTATGCATCTTCCCCACATCTGTACACATCCATACACATCTGTACACGCGCGTATGCATCCCATAGTTATCCCGTATGCAACCCGTTTTCATCCCGTATGGATCTGTACAAATGTGTACGGATGTGGGAAAGATGCGGATCTTCAAGTTCGCATCATGTACGAACCCCCATACATATACAAATGACCAGATAGTTTGAACTAATAGATCTGAAATTCGATTTGAATGTTTAAATTTGAATTTTGGGACATTCAATTCAAACTTGAATGTCAAAATTCAGCACATCCAATCGGATTTTGATTGCCTACAAATATTCATGCACATCCCTAGCTTGCTTAGTCTGGAGTAGCATGTGAATGGCAGGTCCCTGCTGTGGGATAGAACTTGGAATCAGGCCCATTGCAGAAACTAACGTCACAATCAGCTAACAGGTTAACTGGATTCCATTTCAATCTTTCTCATTTTATCTGGAGAAAGAGGATATTGTTTCTCTTCTTGCTTCCCGTTTTGCATCATCTTCTGAAAATATCACCCACAGGCTTTTGCTGCCCAAATGTATTACACTGTTGATTGCGCTTCTTGAAGCTCATACTGCTGATTGATTTTTAAAAGTGTCATAATTATGAAACAAGAACATTAAAAGTTCCGATTAACAACTGCAAGTCCTTGTTTCGTTCTTGGCATTAATCTTCTCTAATTCTAATCTTAGGCAATTGACTTTGTGTTGACCATGATATAACAGTGTGAAAATGAGTATTTGATCTAGACCAGTTGTGAAGTATATGAGGCAATAAATAGTGTTTGCAAAGTGATTAGAAACTGAAGCAAAGCTCACTTTTTTTTCCTCCTTCAGCATAATAAACATAAAACTTGTTCCATGGCTGCATTCTCGCATAGAAAAATGTGAGTTGTAGAATCAACTAGTTGACTTCACACACAGTAAAAAAATAAAATGTGGTTCAAAAACAAGTTAGAAATCTTAGCATGCTAGGGCTTTCATCAACTTTAAGGACAAGATAGGGTGTTTTTCCACTGTCACTAGAAGTACCCATTAAGTACCCATTTATGGGTACAAAAATGCCATTACGTACCCATTAATGAGTACTTAATGGGTACTTTTAGTGACAGTGGAAAAACACCCATAGTGTACTTCCAAAATGTGTTCTATAGCCTTTAACTGGATTAGAGATGGGATGGGGGTCCGCATGCCACCACCTCTGAGGGCAAATTCGCACTTTGCTTCCTGTCACTACTCTCCATGTTCTGGAGTCTATTGGTTTGGCCTATGCAATCAGTCCCAGTCCCAACAGTATATATTAAAACACTAATAGTGTCTGTAAAGTGGGAAGAGACAGTGTATTCCCATTTAGCCAAAGGCCAGGGCAAAGAGGTACACCTTCACTGCCTTCCTAAACATATACAGTGAAGGAGCCTGACACACCTCGCGGGGGAGACTATGCCATAGCCTAGGTGCCATCACTGAGAAGGCCCTCTTCTGGTGCCCACGCCTTTTACTACTGAGGATAGTGGACCTCCTCTCCAGATCTTAAAGCATGGGCAGGTTGATATGGAAGAAGGTGTTCCTTCAGATATTTAGAATTTATACCAGTTCATGACCTATGGAGCTCCAGGAGACTCATGTTAGTAATGCACCTTGTTGTGCAGTTCAAATGGATCTCACATGATACCAGATCACAGATATATGCTTTCTGCATGCTTCTGTGGTTCCTAGTTTGCTGGTAAAATGGACCAGAGTACTGTTCCAGGTTCCCTAGTCTAGTCTAAATTCTATCCTGAGTAGACAGATCATATTAGGAGGAGTCATGGCCTCCCCAAAACTGTATCAGTGGGAAGAAAGGAGTCCTATAGACCAATCCCACAGCAAGTGCAAAAAGGCCATTTGTTTCCTTGACAAAACTCAAACAAACTTGTGAAAAACTGTGAAAAACTGGAGCTAGAACACTGAAATACATTGCCAGTTTGAATAGGTCATCTTCAAGAAAAAGTTCTGCAAGTTTTTGTTAGTTTGTGCTATACCTACATCCCACAAATTTGTTCATAATTAGTTTACAATGATCTGCTTCACAGGTTAGCATGTACCTGGGAATAGTTATTTATAGTTAAAATGTGTTATGTGAATCTTGGACCTTTGTGCGAATGATGACTTGTAAATACAACAGGCAAATAACTATATACAGAAAAAAAAGAGAAGAAAAATAAGACTTTTATGACTCACATTAACTATTGTAGCCTTGCTTCAACATTTATAATTCTCCCATGTCATACTTTTTTTGCCAATTAATATTTCAAAAGATGTTAGCGCAGGAGTTATGATCTACCTCTCACCCTGCAAGATTCCCACACATAGAAGCTTCACAGATTCTTTATTACAAAGGTGCTATAGGAACATATGTTGCTGGGCTCAGTACTATTATAAGAATAACACTCTACGTTATTTGAAACAAACTGGACCAAGTTTCCTCTTCCTAGTCCTAATGATTTGGTCTCCACCACTCAGTCCTAATGATTTGGTCTCCACCATTTGGTCTCTATCACTTGGTCTCTACCATTTGGTCTCCACCACTTGCAGGAGCTCTTCTAAGACCACAGTACCCAGCCACCATAGACATTTGTTGACCTTGATGTTATTCCATCGCTCTTGAACAGTAGAACATGAGACAATTCAATAATAGGCAGGGTTGAGTTAAAACCAAGTATTCATTCTATCTTTGGGAGACCTACATCTTGGGAGACCTAATTCTTTGAGAACTAAAAATGCATACTTTGTTCAACCATCCTGTTCATTCACAGCATCCTCTGGGCTCTCTGTTGGTTAAAAAAACAAAACAAAACAAAAAACCCAGCAGGTGGCTTTATTGAACTGGCAAGAAGTCGTGAAACAGCTCTTTTTGAAGCACATCTACAAATAATAATCTCTCCTGTAAACTCCTTAGATATTCTTTTTAAATGAGGAGCAGCATATAAATGTATTAAATAGATAAACAAAATAAAAAGCAGCATTCATTTTCCTGATGAAACCAAGGTGCCATAATTCTATGAAAGTCTTGAAAAGGTGAGAATCCTTTGCAAAGTCTACGACATTCACAAAAAGGAACACTTGCAACAGTGTGAATTTGATGTGTTTGTGTGCTCTAAAACAACTCAACAGATTTCCAAAAATGGTTGATTTTCAATTCCTTTCTAGTCAGCATTTAAAGACTAGAATTCAAAGACAGTAGAAGCTGTTAGTTCCACAACATCTTGAGAGCTGTGTGTTTTCCAACTCTGTCCTTCCCAAGACTACTTTCTACTTTTCCATAAATATTACTTATGATAAACCACAAGTTGAAACACAATGATAAAATTAGTTTGCATAAAACATGATTAAAAGATAAAAAAATACTGTAGTTTGCATAAAATCTTCATGGTTTTTGTTATATGCATGTATCTTCTATAGTCTAAAGAAAAAGAGAGCTATATCAGCACAGATCTCCCAATGCTAAAATGTATGGTATTTATCCTTCCCCAAAATGGCTTCTCCACCTTACATTTTTGGTGCTTCACAGTTCGTGGAATGCCTGTTGGTATAGCCAGGAAACTTTAAAGTCCAAGATCTCAAAGACATGTCTCAGTCATTTGTATTCTAAGGCAACTTCTGCACATGGACCAGTGGTACACACTGATTAGAATGTTCATGGCCAACCAGGCCATGAATGGCTTAACCTGAGTCTCATTTCTGCCACCATCATGCAGGCAAACAGAGGTGGTGGGAGAGGCCCAGCCCTTTGCCAGAGTCTGATATCAGGTCTGGAGGATAGGCCATTTCTAGTGGCATTTTGGGCTTATGGGGAAATGTCCCCAGCAATTTTGAATGCCATGGAAGTTTGTCCCCCTGGCTCCAAATGTAGTATGGGATGGGGTTTCCATTCTCTGGAATACTGCTGGCATACACTGTCCTTTTCTTGGCCCAATCAGCCAGAAGCAGTATGAAAATCATCACTTTGTCTTTGAAGCAGACCATGAGCAGGACAGCATAACAGTATTCATGTCCAGTTTGCAGATCTCTTCTGGGTATCACTTGGTGATCATGAAAACAGAATGCTGGAGTAGACAAACCTTTGGTCTGACCTTGTAGGGTCTTTCTAATGTCCTTTAGTCTCCTGAAGTTATTGATTGGCTTGACATGAACAAAGATGAGCAAGAATAAAGAGCAGGTGTCACCTTATATTACAGCTTTCTTCTTGTTCATTGAACCACCTTACAATCTACCCAGATCTGTCCATCTCCTATTCATGCTCCATGGCCAAAGCTTGTCTTTTGCATGATGTACGGCTCAGTTTAGATCTGTCAAAGCAAATTACTTCCAGACTTTTTCTCTAAAAGACGAATAGTCTGAGACATCTCATAGCTAGAAGGGATGGCAATTGCACTTTTGAGCTTTGGTAAAATATGAAGAATATATGTCATCATGTCCGCTGCTGTAGCAAACTCTCTATTAGGCACCTAAAGCTTTCTTGCAGGAAGTACAGAAAACAACAGCACTGATAAACTTAATATAGAAAATAACATATATCAAGTGAATGCATTGGCGGCAATTATCTCTCTGCTTGTGACTATATCTTACAGCAAGATCAAGGTTACTTTTATGTCATTCTGTGTTTTATAGCTAGATAGTAGAAACTCAGGAGTTATGAACGATCCATCTTTCTGAAGTTTTCATAACTCTGAAACTCTCTTAGCTGAATATCTCCATTAGAATTTGCCTCACCCTCTCTTCTTGTTAGCTTCCGGAGGGCCAGGCTACATGTTACACAAGAAATGTGGCCCTGTCTCTCTTAATGTTTTATGATTAAAGCCAGCAGGCAGAATGCAGGATGTATCACTAAGGAGATTTGGGACTGTTAGATCTATGGTTGGCAACTCTTTCTGTTGAAGCGCTGAACTGCAGGAGACAGATTCCGGTGAAATTCCTTGGAGCTCTGAAATGATTCTTTTGACCATGTGATTTTCCTTGACAAAGTACATAGTGCTCTTTTTTCATTTACTTCCAACCTATCCTGTATTATTTCAGCTGTGCTGCCTCCATCAGCTCCAATGACAAAATGGAAAGAGGTAGGGATGGGAAAAAAAATGTTCGTCCCCTTTCCAGTTTGCACAAGTTGTGAAACCTCAAATGTTCACATTCAAATCAAACATCAGCTATATTCAAAAGCGGACATGTGTACGTGAAGCAAATGCCTTTGTGCATTTGTCTGAAGCTTCATTAAATTAGTTAAGGTGAATTTGTGGATTCTTAGGATATTCGGAGAGGATTCAGTGCTGCGACAGGTGGTGGCAGGGATTGATGAACATCTGAAGAACATTCAAAGCGACTTTGAAGCCTAGCACATTCGAAGTCTCTCCATTCGCACAAATGTGAATTTCCATTGCATTCACTTGGATGCAAGACAAACAGTAGGGAGAGGGAATTGTGCACATCTCTAGGAATAGGGACATGGGCAGAATCATCCTACCAGGGCATGGCTAAAACAGGATCTGCATAATGGTGGTCCATGCCCACAGAAGCACTGCAGCTAAAAGCAACAGGTGTGTTGCATGCATGCACATGCTGGCACTCCTGTCTTTGCAAACACCACAGCTCCCCATCCCCTTTGGCCATGTCTTGTGCTTGAGAAGACAGGACTGTGTTATCCATCCTGAAGAATGCAACATCAGTAGGTCTTCATCTTCAGTTGTGGCAGTAGAGCAGTAGAGTAGGAGAAAGCACCATCAGAGGACTTTCTCCCACTCCACTGTTAAAGTGAATAACACTTATACCAGGCCCCTCACATCCTTCAAATGATGTATAGTTCCTCCTTATGTGTGAAACAACAGCATATAACTGGGGAAAGCTTACCGGCTGCTGGACTGTGATGAAATATGAACATCTCAGACAGCGAGCAAGATGCAGGTGATCATGCATGAACACATGAAGTGTGAACAATTCCTAAGGGAACAGGCCATATCTTTGAAAGAGCTAGGATGTTTTGTATGTCTTTGCTTTGGAGCATGCTGCTGTGTCCCAGCAGTCTTTAGCCTTCCATACCAGTGTGCTTTAGAGAGAGTTAATAGGCCTGGGAACGGAGTGAGATAGTGAACCTTTTTGTACCTTCACTTCCCTGGAACATTGTCCTAGTGAAGTGAAGAGGTGGGATGTCTGCACTTCAGAAGGACCAATCTATTTGAAATTTACCCATGTTCTGGGCAAGTGTGATTGCCTCTATACAAGAGGTAATCACCACACCACAACAATGGCTATGCATGCCAGACATGGCAACTGGGTGATGGGGTACACAACTGTGGCTGTGCCATACTGCCACATGTAATCTAGGCTGAACTAGCTGTGACCCAGGTGTGGTTAGTATAGCTGTGGAGCACTTTTTTGTGTTCCACACGCAGCCATACTACTCCCCGGCAGACAATGTGCACTAAGAGGCTCCTTGAACCAGACTACTAGGGCCTTTTTGCATGAGGACTATGAACGCATCTAAGACGCCATTAGAAACCAGATTGGTACCAAATTGGTATCAATCTGGAAGGTCCTGTCCTGACGTGGACCCCATTGAAGGCCCCATCAAGCAGGCCCTGTCCCCACGAGGGCAGGAGAAATCTGGACCCTTAAATCCGGATTTCCTGCAGATTCATTTAAAGGTGTCCACAATGGGGTCTTCAGGCATGAAGACCCCATTAGGGGAAGTGCATCCAGTACCTGCTCGATGGGATCCAGACGGCCAGGGGAGCAGAGCTGTGCATGCAGGTGGAAACATCTCCACCATTCTCTATAGCTGCAAGTGGCATCCCTGCCCAGGGGGAAGGGGGGCTGTGATCATTGCTGCCCACTTTGTCAGGCAGCTAGGCTCATGGCCCCAATGCTCCCCTGCCACCACTGCCTCCCACCTCCTGCCTCCTCCCCCCAATGCTGAAGCAGCCTTCTGTTGATGGGGGGTGGTGGTTGCTGGCAAGGTGGAGGCAGTGACAGTGAGGTTGCACTGACAGAGGTGGCTGCAATCACCACCTCTGTCATCTCCGTCACTCCCCCCCCCCCCATTCTGCCACAACCTCCGTCATGGCTGCTTTGGTGGGGGAGGATCAGGGCAGGGCGGCTGTGGCTGCCTTGGAGAAGTGGCAAGGTATGAGCACCACCTCCTATTCCCACGCTGCCACTCTGGGTGGCCAAGGAGGGATGGGCGCCACCTCCACCTCCACCTCTGCCACTCGAGGTGGATGAAGAGGGATGATTTTGTACCTTGCAATCCTCAATCTCCCCTTCCCGATGCAGCCGCAATGTGAGACCAAGGTGGCAACTGTGGGGGGAACATCAGGATCATGATCCACCCTGTGGTTGTTGCCCCCCTGGGCAGGGATGCCACTCACAGCTCCGTAGCAGATCCAGATCTCCAGGAGGACCCGATCTCAAAGATCTGGATTGTTGAGACCCCATGCAAATATGGGGCTAAATGAGTGCAGAAAGGGTCTTTGCCCAAAAGATCTAACTTTTTGAGTCTACTGGCCACTATGAACAAATTATTATTATTATTTTACTGTGAGAAGTCACCTACATTTTCTAAGGATATTGACCTTTTTCAAAAGATTCCTCAACTAATCTCCCATTGTAATGAGCCCCTCAATCTGACTTTTGTATTACCCCCTGCATTACAAAAACACAAGATGTTCTCTTCTAAAATGGCACATCATTTTCACACCACAGATCGAGTCGAGTATATGCAGGGATAGGGAAGGTGGAGGAGATTTTTTCTACACACAATTTGATTAATGCATATGTAATGCCCGCTAGGACCCCTCAATCCCAAAAAGTACGTTTTTTAGTTTAAAATGCAAAGTGTGGCGAACACGGTAAGTCCAGACGCTTAAAAGTGTCGCCAAAGCGTTCTTTTATCAAGGGTAAGTAGCCTAAGGGAGCACTCCAAGGGGAGGGGTGAAATAGAATGCTGGAGGAGTTCAGCCAATCAGGGCGAAGCTAGCCAGCCAGGCCCATATTTAAGGGAGCCTGAGGGAACAATTTCTGTTCTCTGCCTTGGGTCGTTAATCCTGGTGGGAGGTTAACGAAGGGGAGAAACGGGCCCTTAGCTGAGGAGGCTAAGGTTAGGGTCCTGAGCCTATTAGTACATGTTTGATGCTGTTAATGAAGAGATATTAAGGCAAGCAACCGCATATTGTTTTGACTGAGAGTGTATTTCAAGAAGTTGAGAGTCTTTGAACTTAGTGTGAAAGTTAAAGACTGAACTGTTGGACAACGGAAGTAACAAAGTGTAACTTTAAGAAGGAGCTGACTTTGAACTTTATCTGTATTCAGTAAAAACATTTTCTTGTTGTTTAAGAAGACTCCGATGGTATATTCCGCTGTCATAGTAACATAAAGCTAGCCTGTACTCAAGGCATATAGATACAGTATCCCTGACTAGCTAGGCAGAGCTAGTAGGGGAGGGAATTTTGGTGATTCTAAACTCCATCTTGTTACATTATTATTCAGCCCATAGGGGCAGAGAAGAAATATACTTTTAAAAGGAAGTTCTGACATTATATCCTTGTTTAGGATATCACAACACGCTACCCAAACAATAAAATAACTATTACTGTAACATCAGAACAACAGGCCGTTAACATTTAACATTGGTGGCAGCAAGCAGCTTTATTATAGTATCTTTATTATTACAACTGGTTATAACTGGTAGGATATATATCTGGCGTTACAGCATATAACTTTCCTAATGGCTTAAGGAGCATATTCTAAGGATGGGTGTACTTCTGCTGCACACTTTCATACCATGGCCTCAATGTGTTCCACAGACCTGAGAAAGTCAACATGAGAACATAAAAGTAGCCCTGTTTTATTGGGCCATAGCCTATAGTCCACCAACCTATCTCACACAGGGATCGACCAACTATTTCTGGGCATTCTTAAGAAGGAAACAAAGGCAGAAACTATACTGCTCTGAAATCCCTTAGATCTGTGGTTCTCAACCTGTGGGTCTCAATCCCTTTGGGGGTCCATCCACTCTTTCACAGGGGTCATTATGAAGTAGCAACAAAAATAATTTTATGGTTGGGGGTCAGGGTTAGGGTTAGGTTGTGGGTCACCACAACATGAGGAACTGTATTAAAGGGTCGTGGCATTAGGAAGGTTGAGAACCACTGCTTTAGATGCCTCCTGTCTGTCTCTCTAACCTGGAGGTAGTACCTAGGCTCCATTCCATTAGCCATTGCCACACCTGTCCATTAATTTGTTTAACCCTTTCTAGCTGGTCTCTGTCACCACCTCTTCTTCTTACAAATCCCATAGACCGAGGACCCTCTGTGTGAAAAAAAAGCTTCCACTTTTCAGTCCTAACTCTCCTATTCATCAGCTGCTTTGCTGAAGAGTGGACTGAAGAGGTTTGAAGGTGCAGTTATGACAGGGGGCCCAATAGGGGCAGCATGTGCTACAGCCTTAATGGGGATGATGGAGAAGCTGGAGGACATCATCAAGAAAATGAGTATTTTAATAAAAACATTGGAAACAGAAAACAATTGAATGGTGTGTTCCCCCCCCCCCCCCCAGTCTTAGGGTCTTTAGATGCTGGGAAAAAAACCTTCTGAAATAAATCAATAAATCAATCCAGAAGCTCACATTTGGTAAAGAGAAAGTGTCATTAGTGATGTTCAGGCTGGGCAGGCCTGCAAGTATACAGCTTAGTGATGTACACTAATATTTTTTTCATGTTTAATTCAAATCAAATTGAATGTGAGAAAATTTGCATTTGTTCAATACAGTAGGGTTCAAATTCAATATGGCTATTTGATATGAATCAAATTTGAATCCCTGCTGCCAGTTGCACCTATGAACCCCCTATGAATCTGCTCAGAATGCATCAAATTGACACTGAATCCAGTCTGAATCCACTTTGAATCCACTCTCGATCAGCTGCAGATGTGACTGGGCAACTGCTTTCCTTCTTTCTCAGGTTCACGAGTGTAACAAAGCTTCATATGGATGTATAGGAGCATTTTATTTGCATGTGAACATCAATCTTCAAATGTACCAACATTCAATTAGAATTCAAATGCTCGAATTTGAGTGAATTCATATGAATTTTCAATGTGATGAATATTAGTGCACAACACTAACAGCCAACTGTTCAAACCCAAAAGCAAAGGAGACAAGAAAGGGAATTATAATTGTAAGAACTAATAAATATAAGATCTCTGCCTGTATATGGAAATAGGAGGTTTCAAGTTGTATTTTACTTCATCAGTTAAGGTGTTTTAAATCTGGTTACCAGTCTGATTCCTCTCCACTCCCCTCACACACAGATTTAATTGAGAGCTTCAGGTTTTGATTGTTAACCTACCTCAAGTTTTTGAAAAGGCAGCATTCAAGTTCAGCAAATCATTAAATACGTTTTTCCGTGGGAGTACATGTCAGAACAAAATAATGAGTTTCTATGTGGGTGGAGATTTTTTTTGTTGTTTTTTGTATTTGTTTTTTTTTTATTTTAAAATCCTTTGTAACCTTGAGAAGCAGGAGGTTAATAATTCTAATTATTTCTAAGTACTTCTCAAGTATTTGTTGAATTATCACATTAGGTTAGTCAGAGAGTACACAGAGAGGCTGAAAACAATTTTAAATAACAGAGGCCGCATTCCCATTACAAGCTTAATACAGTTTCCCTAAACCGAAATAATAGAACCGGATGCAAACGTGAATTTGCCTGTTCCCTTTACTTTCAACTTAATCGCGTTCGATCTGGATTCTGAGGATTGTACGTGGCATATGTGACTCAAGGGAGGACTCAAGTGGCTACTTTCTAAAAGCCGCTTTTTGGGGCTACGCTGCCTTCTTCCTCCTGGCGTGAATGCGCCACCCATAAGGGACCGCATATGGGTGGCTGCTGCTTGCCTGGATGGAGGAAAAACAACACCTGGCAGCCAGCAATTCTTTCCCCTCCTCTCCCCATTGCCCAGGGCACACAGAAGCAGCAGCAACTCAAGTCCCCTTTGCCCACTCACCCTCACAGCCTTAAAAACGTTCACACATCTCCCTGAACCTGAAGCTGCTTTCCTTTCTTTTCCCTTTCTAAAGGTCAGAACTTTCAGAATTGCGCAAAATTGCAACATTGATATCAGGTGTGAAATGGGTGGATTGCTACAGTGTAGCGGCTGCTGTAAGGGCTGGATTTTTACAGTAAAATCACTATCTTTGGAAGCAAGCTATTGGGGGAGGGAAACCCTGAACATGCATTCTCATCCCACTAAAACAGTACGGTTCCCACAGTAAGAAATGCAAAACATTTCAAATGCACGAACCGGAGCGAGACCTGTTGAAATGAGTGTGAACATTTACAATGCTTTGGGGCAATTTAACACGCAGAAAGCATGTTAAGCCAACCTGACATGGGGACTGCGAGGATCGAAACCGTTTTGAAACCATTTTAAGCTTGTAATGGGAATTCACCCAGAAAGTGTTTGCAAGATACATTGTGGCCTCATTCCCACTGGGACTTTATTGCGCGTTGAAAATGTTTTGAAAATTGTTTGTCCGCATTGAAAATTGGCTCTTCATTCACTTTCTGATTCAAAAGTGTATCTGCTGCAGTATCCAGGAACTAAATTCAGCTATCCCCTTCCTTCCCTTTGTTTTAGCTTGCTTTGGTACTTGTGGAGATGCCTTATGCAAGACAGAGTGAAGTATACAGTACAAAGGCATGATTTTGCCTTTGAGTAATGCAGATTTTAGTGAAGGAAGAACATTGGGCCAAGGAGAGTTTTGTTTCTCGTTAGAACCATTGCGATCTCAATAGTCACTTGTTCCTTTTTTTACCTGTAATACAGGAATGAAGCTTGACACCACCCTACTGGTATAGCTACAGGATTCCACCCGTTCTCTGCAGTTGCTCTGTCTTTATCTCAGTGCGATAAAAATCCCACATTGATCACTAACTGAGAGGTGTCAGCGGCAGACTTCATTACCATATTTCACCAAGCTGTTTAGCCCAACTTCAGAACACTGTTGGATGTTTCAAGGGCAATGTTTCAAACTTCATCTGGGTAAAAAGTTGAGGTAGGAGATGAGGAAGAGAAGATTCTGTTATAAATCATTACCGATCACACTTATCACATAATCCTTCCCACAGTTCAGAAGCGAAACATTACACTGTCGTGAAACCCACAGTTATCCATGCCCTGGTTACCTCTAGACTGGACTACTGTAATGCACTCTACATGGAGCTGCCCTTGAAGACAGTTCAGAAGTTGCAGCTAGTGCAAAATGCAGCTGCTAGAGTGCTGACTGGAACAGCTAGCCGGATGCATATCACACCGGTATTAAAAGGGTTGCATTGGCTGCCCATTCACTACCAAGCCCAATTCAAGGTGTTAACTTTGAATTACAAGGCCCTAAATGACTTGGGGTGCAAATATCTAAAGGAACACCTTCTCCTATACCGACCTCCCGTGCCTTAAGATCTGGAGCTGAGGCCGTCCTAGTTGTCCCACCACCCTCAGTAGCGAAACAGGTGGGCACCCGGAAAAGTGCCTTCTCGGTAATAGCCCCCACCCCACCCCGCCAGCTTATGGAATAGTCTCCCCCTTGAGGTGCATCATGCCCCTTCTCTGTATATATTCAGGAAGGTGGTGAAGACGCACCTCTTTGCCCTGGCCTTTGGCTGATGTGTTTATACTTTCTCCCCCCATGGCAGATACTATTACAGTGGTACCTTGACATACAAGTTTAATTCGTTCCGTAACCTTGCTCTTATGTCAAATCGCTTGTATCTCAAAGCAATATTCCCATTAATCCATTCCAGCTCCCAAAACACCACCTCAGTTGTTTTTGTTATGTACTGTACTGTATTTACATACTCGTATCTCAAATCTTGCTCTCAGAGCAAAATATCACTCGCTCGGCGGCTTGTATCTCAAAACACTTGTATGTCAGGGCACTTGTATGTCGAGGTACCACTGTATTTTAGTATTTTAATATGCTGAACCTTTTAAATGTTTTTATGTATATTATTGGTTTTAATATTGGTTTCAATTTGTTGTTTTAAAGGTTGTAACCCACCCTGAGACCTTTCAGTATAGGGCCGGATAGAAATATAAATAATAAATAAATAAATTCTGTCCGTGGTCCTTTCTGCACTGAGGGCGCAAAGGATCCAGATCAGGAAATCCATAGTCACTGGATCTACTGGTCTAAATCCTGCGGAGGTGCTCATCCTGTCCACATGGTGTTAATCTGGATCCACTCACCTGCACAGGTGGCACTGATCTAGATCCAGCAGGTCTTCTCTTATATTCTTATGTTCTCACGTTCACAATGGCAGTGAAAAATGCAAACCCAGGCTCCAAACAAGATTGGGATGAGCGCCCATGAGCAAGGTGCATGTTCACCTTGTTCTAGGGCATGACATTTGAAACTGAATTTGTGTGCAAACCCCTATGGCCTATGGAGAAATAGCAAAGGAATACTCTTGCTTGGCTGCATTGAAAAAAGGGGATATGCATATTTTAGCCCAAAATGTCAATCTAAACTCTTATTTTTGCTAGCACTCCTTGATAAAACTATTCTGTTTCCATTTAATGCTTAAAAAAAAGAATGAAAAGTCCATATTTAAACTAATTTAAACAAAATGCATTGTGCATGTATAAAATGCATTGCAGTGGCCAAAGTGAAAGCTGACAAAATATTACCCTTTTTCAAGATCAGAACCTTTTATTAACTTTCCAAATTGCTTGCAAGGAAAGCCAACAAAATGCCATGATGCCTAATAAATAAAACAGTGACTTTTTGAAAAGAAAAGTAATTTTGCAGTATGTGAAGAATACACTTATCTGTTCGAAAATGAGGAAACAGAACAGCAAAACAGCAGAGCAGAGTTTGCAGTTAGCTTTGCAGATATTTTACAGAAGATACAGAGTTCATCAGACCAGGCTGGGTCACAGTGTGCAATCAGGAACATGAAGCCCAATATTCCTTGCTTCAGGCTGTTTCTGCACTGATTTGGGCAGAAATTCTGGATTGGCAAATCTGAATTTCCCAGATCTACCAATCTGTATTCTGGGAAGGCAAGGGGCAAATCTGCACTGTCTTAGGGATGTGCAGAAATATTCAAAAATTCAAAAATCTGATTTGAACCTGACAAATGTCGACATTTGAATTTGAATCAGATTCCATAACATTTGAATTTAAACATTGGAATGGATTTCGGATTTTCCAAAACATTCATTCGAATATTCAAATGATTCGAATGTACAGATTTGTATGTATTACGTATGAATCTGGGCTAATATTATACGTATTTGCGCTTATAATGCAGGATGAAAACTGGATGCATATGGGGAAAAATGGGATGCATACAGAATGCGCACAGATACATATTTAAATTTAAATACGAATCTAACATTCAAACAAATAGATTTGAATGTTGAGGATTTGAATTGGATTTTTGGACATTCGTATTTTAAACATTTAAATCAAATCAAATTTTTGGATATTCGGATATTCAATTAGACTTGAATTCGAATGCAAAAAAACACATTCGTGCACACCCCTACACTGTCTGCATAGACAGCACCAATCTGCATCTATCCATCCACCAAAGGCTAGGAATGTGTGTGTGTGTGTGTGAGTGTGTGATTGTGTGAGTGATTTTTAGTGTTGTGCTATGGCACATCATGCAAAAAATAATTTCTGGGTACTCTGGATCATGGATCTACCTCTGTCCTGTGCAGACGCCTCTATCCTGGAGTAACATGCAGAGACCCCAGATCTGGATCAGAGACCCTCTGATTTGGATCTACTGCACTGCAGAAACACACTTGGAACCTGTTACAACCCAAAACGCAGACCATATCCTCAAACAAGGTGCTGTTCATATGACAATGTGCACTATGCCTGTGTTCTCAGATTGTCCCTGTTCCAGCCCTCTGCAGCATTTGACTGTTTGGTTGGCTGAAGAAAAGTTAAAGAAGATCTTGCGAGTAAAAATACCCTGATATTTAATGAACGGCAACTCCAGCTGATGTGCTCCAGTGTCATGTGCTGAAATAGCACAAACCAGGAATTCCAAGCATGTCCTGGGAGAATAACAATCAGATTTGGAAATTAAGAGAAGTCACTGTTGCACAATGCCAGATGTTTCTTCTTCCTCTTCTTCTTCTTTTTTTTAAACGAAATCAGAGGATACATCTGCTTGCTGTTCACACAATGCTGCTTGAGTCAAGGATACGCAACCGGAGGAAAGAGAACATATCTTCTTCTGTCCCTTTGCACTGCACATGTTCATTCACAACTCTCCGAGGAGACCTTTGACAATAACAAATGAGCACGTGTCAGATGGGAAAGAAAATGAACAAGTGTTGCCCACCCACCCGAACACACACACCTTGTCCGCAAATCCATGTTTTTGCATCTCATATCTCATGTAAAACAAGACCCAGTTTTCATGTTAGATAATGGATGGAAATGATGAAAGTACGGCCTATTCCTCCTCCATTTGTCATCTCTTACAATGTGACCTTCAAGGAAACATCAGGGAGGGACACCAGGGCTTTCAAACACAGAGAAATTGAATTCAAATTCGAAGCCACTTGCTCTGCAATACTCGGTTTTACATTTTGGCAGAAATGCAGCTTATCTGATTTTGCACAATTTTGTTTTGAAACATCTCCTGGAACTCAAAACCTATAGAAAAATGTTGAATGTTTATTTGGCCGTGCGTCTACATTGAGAAGGAAAAGGGCTAAAGACAGACATCTCGGTGAAAATCATAACACCAGTGGGCACCTCTGTGCGTGATTCCCCAGTTCCTTCCTTCCTCCCTTCCTCTGATTCTAATCTATTCCAAGTATCTCTCTTAGTATTGTAAATGTTAAATATTGCTAACAGCTGTGTACTTTGGATGGGAAGTGGTTTAGAAATAGGAATGTGCACAAATATTCAAAAAATCTGATTCAAATCCAACAAATATCAACATTCAAATTCAAATAGGATTTAATGACATTCAAATTTAGACATTTGAAAGATTTTCGGATTTCTGAAAATCCGATATGGATATTCAAATGATTTGAAAGAATAGATTCACATCTATCGCATTCGAATCTGCAGGAAAATTATGTATATTTGCACTTATAATATGGAATGAAGACGGGATGAAAACGGAATGCATACAGGATAAAATGGGATGCGCGCAGATTCGTATAACCTATATGAATGTTGTTCCTATAGGATACATATCCAGGATATGTATCCAATATGTACCCCCTAACTATCTGCTCTGAACATGTCAAATCCACCCTGAATCTGCTCTTATTTAATCCCCTCTGGATCCGTTGCAGATGTGACTGGCACAGCCATTTTTCAACCTCCCCTTTTCACAAATGTAATGAATTGTTTGTACAAATCTTCCCAGGTATTCGATTTAAATTCAAATGTCAATCTTTGAATGTACCTGTCATGTCTTGTTTAGCCTCATCAGAGGAAGGCAGTCTGCCTGAAATGCCACCACAGGCTGTGAGGCAACTACAGCATGGCATTGCAGGCATTGAAGGGTTAAGGTCAGTTCCAGGTGAGCAGTCAGACAGCTCTGATAATGAATCTACCAGCTGTGAGCCTCATCAAAGGCCCTCTCCTCACCTGCGGAGGAAGCAGAAGCAGCTGAGGTGCAGATCAGAGCGATTAGCGCAGCTGCACCATGGGTGAGGCCATGACTCCTCTACTTAAGGAACAAGCTCACCTTGCCTCAACGTTGCAGACAACTTTATGCAACCCTGTGTAACTCCGTGCCTGTGTTCTGGTCTTGCACTACCTTGTGCCTTGCTGACTCTTTCAACTGACTGACCTTTGCTGACTTTCTGGACTCCTTGACCATGGACTGGAACAGACCTTGAGTATGCCTGAGCCTTTGGAACTGAGTAAGCTGCACAAGTGTTTGCCTGTTGCCATGCCAGCCTGCGATGTATTTGAATTCAAGTGTTCGAATCTGGACAAACTCAGATGAATTTTGAATGTTATGAATATTCATGAACACCCCTACTCAGTAACTGAATCAGTACACGCAGCAAATATTAACCGATTAAACATACAAATAAAGCCCAATGAACTATTTCATTCCCCTCTCCACTCCACTCAAAAGCAGGCAGAGGGTCTGTTCACACTCAACAGTATTCTGGAATATATCTGGATCGGTTGTTTGCATGTTAGTGAAGATTCTGGCAAGTCTCACCTGGGACCTGCTACAGCCTGTACTAACACGTGGACAGCAATTCTGGGGTATGTTCCAGAATAAAGCAAAGTGCAAATATGCCCCAATTCGCCAACCCCATAATAAACCATGCTCAAACATCTACTTCCCTCACTTTCCTCACTGTACCAAGGAACATTCAAAGCATATTCAAAATGGCTCCATTTGCACAAATGCACATTTCCATCCCATTCACTTTGATGCAAAGGAAACAGAGAAAAGAAATTGTGTGTATCCCTAGCTTGTGGAGTTCTGTATGCAAGTGGCCACACTGTGAGAAAAAGCTGCTGGGTTCCATGGGCCATTGGTCAAACTCTGCTGGGTGTTGCTTACATTATTATACTCTTAAACCTTGCTGGAGTGTGGAAGTAAATTCTTTTTTTTTTAAAAAAAGGACTGCACGTCATTAAAGAACAAAGGAGCTGCTGATTTATTCACCTTCTTGAGATATTTTTGGAAGGTATTGGCTCAGTTCATGCTGAGATTCTCTGATTACGTGCTGTTGTGGGAATTGGGGAGGAAACTTTCTCCCACAAAAGATTGTACTATGGGTTTTGGATTTGTGAGACAGGCTGAGTGTTTATTTTGTTTGCTTTCTCTTTAGTGAATGATTTTTCTCCCTTGCGTCTCTTAAAGCTATTTGCTTGGCAAGTACGTCTCTGCACTGCACCTGCTCCTTCCTTGTAGCACATTGTAGCTATGAATGCACATGCTGATCTCTTGGGTGCTGGTAGGGAGACCTCTATGTATCAAGAGGGGCAGACTAGGAATGGAGCAGGAATTTGGTCTGTTTCTCACAATGCACCAATCTCACACAATTCAAGAGACCGAACACAAAAGCAAATAAGGAGGCACCGACCTGCTTAGTTACATCTCATTTAGCTTTTGCTAGCATTCAGTTTGGGTTCATTGCTTAATTTTTAGCACATCGCTTAAAAATAATGTGCAAAATTTTAAATTACTCCTCCAACCCCCTTCTCCTCTTCGTACAATGCAGATGAAGATGTTGCCGCATCGTACCTTAATTTATTTACCTTCCACCCCTTTTGCTTGTGCAGTTAAGAAGTTGCCACTGCTTTGCAGAAGCATCAGAAATCTATAGGTAAGCAGGAGAAATTCTATTCATTTATTTATTTAGGAAATGCAAATCCTACCCTTCACCAAATGGCCCCAGGGGGTTTACAATGAGAATAAAACATATTAAATAGTAAAGCATAATTAAAATATAACCCCCTCCCTCCCTCCCATCCCATCCCATCGCAACCCCTCTTCCCACCCCCACTCTCCATCACAGGACAGCACCCTGAGGAACCAGCCAACCAGCCAACCAGCCAACCAGCCAACCAACCAACCAACCAACCAGTCTGTCTGTCTGTCTGTCTGTCTGTCTGTGGAATCTGGCATTGTACAGATTCCAAAGTAGGTTCCTTACCCAGCGCCCATGTTGGTAAATAAACCTGCTTTAAAATCTACATTCATAAGTTTGCTCTCCATTCCTAATGCCAGTTTATTATTGCTTACTTCAGGGTGCATAGCTTCACTATGGCAAACACGGTCAGAGAATTATCTCTTTCATTAAAATGCATCCAACCAGTATCTTTCCTGGGAAAACATTTTCATTTGGGTGCATTTACCTTGTTCTAAAATGCATGATTTGCATAACACTTAGAGCATTACCTCTTGAGATATGAATATAATTTTTTGTACATCATTTCCTAAAAAAACCCCAAAACGCCATCTTTACCAAAGAGTGTATAATCCATCAGATAGCCACATTTTGATTTGCCTATAAATCTAGTATAGAGCATTAGCACAGTTCAATTTAAAATGGGGAGTGAATAAATTTCCATTCCATCTCTACTGTAGACATATCTGAAACCTCATTTTGTTTTATATCTCATTATAGACTTTTTAATAGGTATGACAAATGGTATTCTAGAGTTTCCCAGAAATAGATGCATGCATGGCTTCTTGGGGGCATCCATGCTCTTCTACTCCCAGATGTCCTAGTAGGTTGAGAAGCAAGCCAACCAGGTGGGGAAAGCCTCGCTGTCAGCAGCTGCAGCACAGCCTATATGGTTCAGCATCCTCTCTTACGCATTGGCCCACCAGTTGCTTAAGGGTGTCTCAAGCAAAAGACAAAGGCAAAACTTTCACCTGCCTTCAACTCCCTACAAATGGCCTTTAGAGGCATCCTGACTATCTCTCCAACCTGGAGGCAGTACTTAGGTCTCCATTCTGGTAGCCATTGGTACACCTGCCCTCCATGAATTAAGAGGAGCCCATCTAGTCTTGCTTTCTGTCTCACACAGTGGTCCACCAATTGGTTCTGAACATCTCAAGCAGAAGACAAAGGCAAGCCCTTCACCTGCTCTTGACTCTCTGGAAATAGTATCTAGAGACATCCTCTTTCTTAAAAAAATAAAAATAAAAATGTCAGGGAAGCTGCAACAGAAAGTAAGGGGATACCATGGGAGGTGGGCAGGATGCCTCCTCTGGCATCCAGGGGCCAAATAGGTTTTCCAGAGGTGAACTATGCCTTCTGGTTCTGGCCTTGGTCCTCCCAAAAACCAGAAGTGCCTTCTCTGACCCCAGGAAGGACTAGTTTGAGCACTGGATCACACCAAAAAAGGCCCACACATGCCAGAGAAGCTGCAAGAGAAGGTAAGGGGGAGCATGGGAGGTGTGCTCTGGAGTGGGAGGGCATGGGGGAAGGCCCTGGGCCATAGGGTATCCGCCAAAGGTTCGACTGAAGCTTCTATGAAGACTGGATAATCTGATTCATGGACAAATAGGGCCCTATTAGATTAATCCATGAATCTAGAAATTTATACCTATTTGTACGAATTCTGCATGTCACAAATATTTGTGCACATCTGTATTAGACACTCATGGAGGAACAACTTAAGATTACCAGCTGAGGTTAACCTTTTACAATACAGACAAAAGAAGAACTGCCAAACAGCAGACATCTAGGAAGACACCAGTCACATTCGACTCTTCCATGAGCCAAATCCTCTGAAGATGGATTTTGCAGCAATATCCAAAAGCTTAGGTTCTCTGAAGAAACTTGGAACATGGTACATCAACCAAAAAACTGCTAACATGTTAGTTCGATGTTTCCCAAAGTTTAGTACCACCTTCGCAATTTTTAGGAATATCCCCCTGTACTCTAATGAATTGTTTTGTACTGAGGACATTGAGAAAAAGGTATTGAGCAAAAACCAAGCAAAATCTTCCAACATCATTTTCTTTTCCACCTACCACTTTATAAACATCTGTATCTTTTATTGGCAGCAATCTGATCCATTCTCACCTCTATGGAGGCTTCTGTGTCCCCTGACAGCCACTATTTGATAAAGGCATTTACTGTTCCTGATAGATTTCTCTCTCTCCCGCTTCCTCTCTTTAAAGAAGTGGGAACAGCCTCCTAGAATATTTATAAGCCAAAAACTGAGAAATATAAGAGAGGCCACGATAGAATAGAAAATGTAACATGCGGTTTCTATAAAGCACACACTGGAATAATTAAGCAGCCCAGTCACAATTGCTAGTGTCTCCTTGGACTGTAGCAGAAGAAAAAAAGAAAAACACAACAGAGAATCTGTGGAGCCAGAATACTGTAAGGTGCTTCACCTTCTCATCCTGATGAGAATTATCTTAGGTAGAATACCAGCTCCTGCTTCAGTCATAGACCTGAGGCTGCATCCCCATACGAGCTGTTCGGCACTGTTTGGGTGCCGATTGGGCTTGCATGGGCTGGGTGCAGGACCGAGATTGAATCGCAGGCGTCCCCATGTCATTCCTGGCAACATGGGCTAGGTGCGGGTTGGGCACAGATGGAGGCATCCCCATGCAAACCGCACCAAACCCTGGCACGGAGGAGCAGCGCCACCTCCTCTCTGCCCTCTCTCTCCTCATTGGAAGCAAGATTGACATCAGCCCACCCCTGTGCCACATCCTTCCCTTCCTTAGTGGCACTGAAAGCCAGGACTGGACTGGGAGGGATGGGGGGGAAAATTAAAATAAAGCTTTCTTCATAAAAATAAATGTATAAATAATTATAAAAGATCAAAAGCTGCTATGAGGTCTAGCTTGAGCAGTTCTGCGCACCTCTGCTCCACTGGGAACCACAAGAACACCCACCAAGTTTAAAAGGGAGAAAATCAATCCTTTATTTCATGATTGCCTTGGCGATCAGGAAATGGGGTTGAAAATTTTGGGAATTGGAACAAAAATCAAGCCATTATCCTTCCTGCCCTGGCAATCGGAAAACAGGGGTGGAAATATTTCTATGGAAAATGCACAAAAATTAAGCAGTATCCTGCCTGCCTTGGCCATCAGGATTTTAAAATGTCAGCGGCTGCGATCTCCAATGCACAGAGTAGGAACAGCAAGTACACCCCACCTTCTAATGACATGATCACCAATCTCCTCCCCGGATAGCCTGTGACTGTCCCCATGTGTGGGATCAGCTCACTAACCAATGCGTGTCAGACCCCCAAACTGTGCTGAGACTTTCTACCCCGCTTTTCTCACCAATTTAAGGAGACTCAAAGCGGCTGACAAAGCTTTTCTATGCTTTTCCCCACAACAGACACCCTGTGAGGTAGGTGGGGCAGTGAGAGCTCCGAAGATAGCTGTGACTACCGCATGGCCACCCAGCTGGCTTCATGGAGGAGGGTGGAATTGAACCCGGTATTCCCAGATAAGAGTCCAGCTCCCTAACCACTAGACCAGTGGTCGGCAAACTCATTAGTCAAAAGAGCCAAATATCAACAGTACAGTGACTGAAATTTCTTTTGAGAGCCACATTTTTAAAACTTAAACTACATAGATGGGTACATTGTTATTAACTTAATTAGGGTACTCCTAAGCTGGAAGAGACACATTCAAGGGGCCAAAGAACCGCATGTGGCTCTCAAGACGTGGTTTGCCCACCCCTGCACTAGACCAAACTGGCTCAAACTGAATGAGCCTAATGTTTGCATGAAGTGTTTGCATTCAAATGGCTGTGCCTTCAAAAAGGGCATAAAACATCTGCTTGTCAGCGGGTGTGAAACAAAAATGAACTGTGGGGTGGAACCAATTGCCTAAGGGGTGGGTGTGGGTCTGTATGCTACCTGGGGAGAGGTTACAGGTAAGGACCCTGACAAACAGCACTATACAGTATCTGGGGACTGCTCTGAATTTTATAGATTTTTTTTTAAAAAAATTCTCACCTGCTCCATAGGAACAAGTAAAAAATAAATCAAGCCTTCATCCAATTGCTTCAGACTTCCGAGAGCCCCTCCTCTCCCCGCCAAGACCACCATGCCAATTTGGGGATCTCCAGCAGAACTTTGGCTTTCTTGGCTTGTTTCGCTCTACTCCATTGTTTCCCACAACAAATAGTTTACTGAACTTTAGGACCAAACTTTGAACAGCTTTGAGCCTTTCAGAGCTTGATTTAGGCATGTTTGCAGCTTGCGTGGCTTGATTGGAGTTGGACCAACCGAGAAAAGAAAAGAGTTCGTGCGCCGCTTCTTTTTAAACTTTGTTATTCCTTGAGAAACTTCATTCCACTGCTATAAAGACTTGATCGGGCTTCAACATTATGTCTTCAGTGTGAGCTGGTGTCCCCTCTCTCGTGGGTGCTGTGTAGCACTCTTTTTGTTTGCTGAATTGTTTTGACAGATGGACTCTTAGTGTATTTTTAATTATAATTTTACTGCATTGTAATTGTTTAACTGTAAACTCCTTTAGGGGACCCACCTGGCTGAAAGGAAGTGAAAAAAATGAATAAACAAATAGCTTACTGATTTTATTGGCTTTAAAATAAGTATTGGGGAGCAAACACCTGATATCTACGTTCATATAAAGGTTTTTTTCCCACTGACCTCCCTTAATCCAGATCTAAGATGATCTGGATCGAAGGAATGGGTCCTTCTGTGCAGAAAGGCCCGGAGAGAGCAAAAAATAGAGGTAATGTTCTCATGATGCAGTTGTGGCACCATGAATGCCCATGAGCAAATAGGATCCATGTGTCTCTGTATACATATGACACAGCGGGCATACTGGATGAATGCGGGGGAGGGGGGGAGGTCCACACAGCAACATACCTATCCATGATCCAATGTATCCTGAAGGTATGTGTCCAGCGTGCGGGCCAAGGGATGGTGTGTACTAGCATTCACAAGTGTGAATTAGGGATGTGCACAATTAGCTTTTTCGCCATTCAATTTGAAATGAATTAAATGTTAGAAAATTCATATTTGTTAAAATAGATCCTCTTCTAATGTGGTAGGATTCTACTTAATACGATTGTATTCATGAAAATTCGTATGAATATCTGATACCAATGAATACGTATCCGATACGTATCTGACACGAACACATATGTATCGGATGCATATCTGATATGAATAGATACATATCGGATACGAATCCAATACATATCCCATACATATCCCCAGTTTAATGAATGTTTGACCTATTCATACAACTGTTAATGTACAAATGTTGTAATATTCTATTTGTGTACAAACGTCTAAATTCCTACGAATGACGAATGCTACGAATATTCATGCACAACCCTAGTGTGAATGCTAGTACAGATCACAAAATATAGTGGTCTGGAACAGAGTTGTCTGCACTTGGACAGCCGGTTCCAGGACAACCCAACCCGATGCTCACATGAGCTTTGGAGCCTACTGAGCTGGTTCCCATGGCCAGGAACAAAGTATCATGGCTTCAGAGCCCAGGGGCTGGGGGGCTTTCAGTTGTGCCATTTGGTTTCTGCAGATTCAGTGTGCTAGCAAAGGAGCATGGCATCCCTCTTCCACTCCAGAATGCTGAAGACAGAGGACCAGAAGTGGTCCAGGTCTCGCACTATACTGTCCCAAAGGTAAGGAGTTCTGTAAAACAAACTTTAAAAGCTGGGCAGATACTGATCAATACACACAAAACAAAGTTTCTTGATTTAAAAAAACAAAACACAAAACAGCATTCTATTTTTATATTGTTGGGGGGGGGGAGGAGCCAGCATAGTTCTGATTGCTTGATACTTTAATTTAACTTTTACATTTTGACTTTTATATCAGGCTCAGCTAAATTTTGAAGTGAACAAGGTTAACATGCTCCATTAAGCACAAAATCAGGGTCAAAAAAATGAATGGATGCTGACTCTCTGATGACTGAGGCAAGGTGAACCTAAGAAAGTGTTCAGCTAGAAGAGGAGAGAAACGCTGAAACAGCCTGCCTATAAGACATATGGGCAAAGGTTTAAAATTGGATTTAGTATTTTTGGAGAATATTGTGTAATGGATGGATTTTTTTTCAGTAAAAGAGTGTTTCAGAAGAACTATGAAGTAATAAGGCACAAGCAATACCTTCTTTCTGCTTGTTAAGGTGCTCCGCAGAGACAGAGGATCATGGATGCTGGATACAATATGTTATTTTTAAAAATATGTAAATTAGGGATGTTCACGAACTTTTTTTTGCATTCGAATTCAAATCGAACTGAATATCCAAACATTCGATTTGATTCTAACGTTTAGAATCCGAAAGCAACAAAATCTGATTTGAGTTGAATACATTTGAATCTATTCATTTGAATGTTAGATTTGAATCGGAAGATGTGAATGTCAATAGCCTTGTTCATCTCCCAGTTCCAGAGAGAAACCAAGTCATGCCAACTGGAAAATCCCAGTCATTTCTCTGGCAGATCCCGCAGCCAACCTAATGCCAAATGTAAAGTTTACACTCCTTTAAAGCACATTAGTAAGGCTGAAAGGAAAAAATTCTGATAACTTAGAGTTATCAGAATCTGCAGGTGAAGATTTTGCCTTTGCCTTCTGTTTGAGATGCCCATAAGCAATTGGTGGGCCACTGTGTAAGATGGGATGCTGGACTGGATGGGCTGTGGCCTAACCCAGCAGGGATCCTCTTACGTCTTACAACAAATAATGTCATTTTCCCATTCAATATTAGCCATTAGTTTACCTGCACATTCTACATCATTGACAGTAATTTGCTAGAAAACGGTACATATCACAACTTATCCTGTCATCTTTGCCTTTGAATTCTCCCTACCTTTCTGAATTTTCTTTTAATTCAAGTCCCCACCCTTCCCCCTTCCCCTTTTGCTCAGTCCCAAGGAGATGTCAAAAAAAATCCATCATTGTGAAAGAGGAGCATTGCCTCTGAAAGTCAAAGAGGAAAAAATAAATTTACATTGTATTTTGATCAAAGTGAATAATTTATAAGAAAGATACAGTGGAAAACCATGTAGAGAGTCTTTCTCTCTCTTCCCTCCTTTCTCCTTTCCTTTTTCCTTTTTTATTAGGGATGGGTAAAAAATGTCCATCACCTTCACAATCTGCACAAATTGAGAAGGTTCAAAACTTCACATTCACATCAGATATTGGCTATATTCAAAGACTGACCTTCGCATGTGAAGCAAAAGCTTTTGGACCTTGATTTGAAGCTGAGGAGCAGATTTGGAATGGATTCAGAGGCACAACTGGTAGCAGCAAGGATTCAAAGAGAATTCAAAGCAGAGCACATTTGAAGTGGCTCCATTCACACAAATGTGAAGTTCTTTCCTATTTGCTTCAGTGTGAAGTGAAATGAAGCAAATAGAAAGGGAAAAAATCATGAACATCCCTATCCCTTCCTTCCTTCCTTCCTTCCTTCCTTCCTTCCTGCCTGCCTGCCTGCCTGCCTGCCTGCCTGCCTGCCTGCCTTTGTCTGTGTTAGACTAATTTGAAAGGTCCAGCAAGGTAGTTAGTAGCACTTGGAGACTAACAAGAGAAGATCTATCTATCTATCTATCTATCTATCTATCTATCTATCTATCTATCTATCTATCTATCTATCTATCTATCTATCTATCTATCAGTGCCCTCTGAGTTGGGAAACTTAAACACACTTTTACTGTTTTGACGACAGAGTACTTGGATTTTGCTACAATGACATAATTAGTTTGCTTTCTCTCCCTATTTTCTCTTCAGCATCTGTTTTGAGCTGTTTGTCCTGTGTTCCCCTCAACCTTGTGAGGGCCCACAGAATACAGCTGGAAAGGACAAGGGAAGAGTGACAGGAGCAGTAGACTCTGAAGTTAGTGGTTCAGAAATACTCTCTTCTCTGACACTTACTATAGGTGCCATTTCTGGAAAACAAAGGAGGTTGAGTCAAAATAGATGAAGAAATCCTGCAGAGGGTTTTGTGGAACCAGGCACTGCAAAGGAAGCAGGGAACCTGAGGGGAACCATCTTCAGGCTGTAATGAGAACGTCTGAGGCATTCTCATCCCATTTCCATTATTGCTCTGGTAACAGTGGCAGGAACAGGAACACATTTAGGTTTTGTCACTTCTTGTTACTGTTCCTGTCTTGACAATAAAATGAGGGACTGCTCTTGTTTTTCATTCCAAATGAGCTACAAATAGGCCAAGATTCTTGTTAAACTTTGTTTATTTCATTCCCCCTCCCCCCGCATCTTCTTCCATTATTAACATCTCACAGTGATTTGTTTGTTTGTTTGTTACATTTGGATCCTTCCATTTACCTGGAGGTCCCAGAGTGGTTTACAAGATAGAATAAATCAAACACTAAAACATATTTAAAATACCCAGCCAACCTCCCTTCCTCCCAGCCTGGCATGGCTATATTCAAAAGAACTAGGAATCAAAGAATTCTGCACTGTGTTGCAATATATCTGGATCTGTAGATCCAGAATCTACGGATCTCGATCATGGGGAGGCAAGCTTCACAGCTGCCCCACACAACTAGGAATGACAGCTCCTAGCTGTAGGGCATGTGTGTGTGTGTGTGGGGGGGTGATTTTCAGTAGCACACTATGGTGTGGCATGCTGAAAATTATTTTTGGGAATTCTGGATCTCAAAGGCCCACCATCTGCATGTCTCCATGATCTGAACTGAGGCACTGAGACTGGATTGAAGACTCCATTAATGTGGTCTACAGTAGATCCAGATTGAGGGCCTCTTGATCCAGTTCTGTCCCATGTGGATACATCTAACCTACAGGAGTTAAGGTCGACACCATCTGGATCAACCTGAGGACTTGGAGGCCCTGGATCTGGATCAGAGGCACTCTGATCCAGATCAACGCCCTCGTGCAGAAAAGGGGTACATTTTAACCAGACACCAAGCATCATATACTGTAACTCTGGAGCCTGATGGCCTTCATTGGGTAGCTATTCCCAAACAGAAAAATGAAAAAAAAAATACTTTTACAAACCAGGACTGCATGGTCATTCTGTGTCTTGGACTATTCATAATCATATAACCTTATCTGAAACTTTTTGGTATATCATGGGAAATAAATGAAGTAAATAAACAAATAATCCAGTTGAATGATTGCTAGTAGTTTACCTCATCTCTTCCCACTTCTCAAGATATGTAAGAGTAGGAAAACAAGAAGCACGTGTTTCTTTGCCATGACTTTTATCATGCAGTTCCATCACTTTTAGAAGAATCACACTAGGCAAATGGTACAGTCACAGGTATTCATAGTGTGGAACTGAGTTGTATGCCCCTGTTCTAGATCCTAGCTACATCCAAGGGTTTTCCCACATTTACCGCTTGAAATCTGGATTAAGGAAATCCAGATTTCTGAAATCCATCCCTGGGAAGATCTGTCTGAAATAGGGATGGATCCAAATGAGGCCTAACGTGTCCGCACTCACATGGGAAGCACGGATAGCGAAGAACGCATCATGTGTTTGCTGTGCAGATGCTGGAGCACCAATATCCAGAAGGATCAGGCCTCTCTGTGGCCCTGCCACCCAAGGTGCCACATGATTGGAGCACTCAGCCATCAGTCACCCCTCATTTTCACCGTGCATGGGCGTGTCAGGGACAGATTGCCCACCAATAAGTGACATGCCTGAGATTCTGTGGTTGCCCGGCAGCGCAACCTGTTTTTGTGAATGGAAAGCCCTGTGCAGAAGCATTGTCCTTTGATCCGGAATTTGCAGGCAGGAATGGTTTGAAAACCTAATTTTTCAGGTCTTCCTGAAAACTGGATTCGGCAGCCTCTAGATCCCATTGGAGACAGATCTTGCACAAGGCCATGCAGAAGCAGCATCCTTGAGTGGCCCTAATCTGTCCTGCTGTGCAGAAGGTAACTTGAGGATGTGTGCCATATGTGTCCTTATCGGGTGCTTAATGGGGCCTTAATGGTCTATGCTGCAACACCCCAAGTCTTGTGGGAACACAGCCAAAGTCATATTTCTGGAGAAGATTTTTGAGAGAGAACTTTTGACCTCCTTAAACTGTGAGGAGATCAGATCAGTCAACACTGAAGGAAATCAACCCTGATTGTTTATTGGAAGGGCAAATGTAGAAGCTGAAGCTCAGATACTTTGGCCATGTAATGAAAAGAGAGGACTTACTGGAAAGATGCTGGGAGAGATTGAAAGCAGAAGGAGAAGGGGCAGCAGAGAATGGAATGGATAGACAGTGATAGTCTTGTGGAAGCAACAAAGATGAGCTTGACCAGGCTCCAGCAAACAGTAAAGTACAGAAGGATCTGGCAGGCTATGGCCCAAGGGATCACAAGGAGTTGGACCCGACTTGAGCAACTGAAAAACAAACATGTTATTGATTTTTATTGTTTAAACTTCTGTCTTCTTTTCCTCCCTTAGTCAGTTATTTTTCTTTTCTTTTCTTTAGCCAAACGCATTAAAGAGTTCTGTAACAAGGAAAAAAAAGTCCCTTTGGAATGAAATCCTATGTTTTGAATCAGAAAGGAAGTTTCAGCTGAGTTCAGTATAATTTTTCCCCCTTAAACAACAAATGTTAAGACTTGTCCTGTATTTTTGCCTTCTTTAATTATGTCTTGACAGTCCTACATAAATCTGTTTGACGAACCAAGAAGCAAACAGTCACCTGTAGTGTTCTCAAGTTTAACTCAATGCCGTACTGGAGAGAGGTATAACACAGGCATTTATCTGGATTCTGCTACCAGAGCCTCTTCCAGAGTGAAGGACACAATGCATATAGAACTGTAGAATCATACTATAGTTCTGGATTTACAAAGGATAATCTAGTCCAATCTTTCTGCATTTTCAGAGAAGACAAGTTGGCTTTTCTACCCTGTTTTTCTCACCCATTTAAGGGGACTCAAAGTGGCTGACAAAGCTTTCTATTCTTCTCCCCACAACAGAACACCCTGTGAGGTCAGTGGGGCTGTGAGAGCTCAGAAGAGAGCTGTGACTAGCCCAAGGTCACCCAGCTGGCTTCATGGGCGAGGGCGGAATTGAACCCGGTATTCCCGGATAAGAGTCCAACTCCTTAACCACTAGACCAAACTGTATGCTATTTGTATGCATTCTTATGGGATTCATATGGGATTGAATGTTTGTATCGAATACAAATCCTACCACATTTGAAGGGGATCTATTTGAACAAATATTAATATTTTTGCATTCGATTCAGTATGAATCAAATTTTATAAAATTCTTGCACATCCCTAATGTTCAGCAATCAGAACAGTGCTTATTTTATGAATATTAACGGCATCACACATATACCAAGAATTTGGTCTATGCATGGTGATATTTTAACTTTCATTACCAATTTGAATATTGTACACACATGGCAATGGATTTCCTTTGCAGCTGAGAGCTAGGAACAAATAAGATATTATTTGCTTATTGTGATTCATTTTTCTTCTTTTATTGCTGGAATTGATTGTTTCATTGCTTGCCTGGATAGAGGTCTATATGTTGGTACTGGGTGTTCAGCCCGGCTAGGTCCCAGTCTTTGGCATGGAGCCTTCAAATTTGTGGAAAGAAAAATTCCCAGTCTCCAGAATCCTCTGGACCCCCTTCCTAATATTGCACCATGGAGAGAATCTACTATCTTAGTAGCACAGAATCGGCATTTCTGCACTTGCCTTCCCATCTGCTGGACAGGAAGAGTGTGTAAGAGACTAACATGTGCTAGTGTTTGCACTAGGGAACACTAGAGCTTAGCCCCCACATGCCTAGACACTTACCTCTACCTGGGCACATTTCTGATCCTCTGCAGGGTGCCACCATTTTTATTGTGGCACCCTGTACAAGTACGACAGTGCGTGCGCCATCGCCATGGCAATGATGACACTCTGCAGATGTGCAGTCATATCAGGGTTCATCTGAGGTACCAGTGCACTTGCACAGTACTCCAGATGACCCAGTGCACCAGATAAGGTACAAGTGCTAGCCACCTGGACACACCAGGTAAATTTTGTGCACCACAGCTAGTTTGCAATTGGTCAATATCTGGGCAGGTAGGAAGTGTTTGTAAGCTGTAAACACCTCCCACAAGTGCAGATGCACCTGCCCAGATCTTAACTAATTGTGAACTAAGTGGTCAAGTGCAAATTGGCCTCATGCTTGGAGTAAGACTTGGTATGAAGCAAACAGGTTACTTTGCGCCATCTTGCTCCAACTGCTCATTACTATCCTTGTTCTCTTCTACATTTCTTCCCTTTCTTCTGGCTGTCCATTGCAGAATGATAAAGCATGCTTCAAAATTTCCCTTGCCTCAAAATCTGAAGTGGTCACAGTTAAATTTTCTGAACTTCCTAAGCATCTCCTGAATTCAAATTTCTATCAAATCTGGCACCAAATCGTACTTCACTGAACATCCTGAACTGAGTGCAAAGCTGGACCGGCTGACCTTCAGTTTCCCTTCCAAGTCTGAAATTCCACATTCCAACAATTACAATTCTTACAAATCTAGTTTTCATTATTTCTGTGTCAGTTTCTGACTTTCAGGTTATATGGGTCTTGAATTGGTCCAATGAGAATGTCACTTATAAAAACATGCTTAGATTTTAATCACTAGCTTCTTTCCTGCATGAAAAAAGAAGGATCAGGACTTCTGTGCAGTGCGAGTTGGCCTTCATCGTTCAGCTGAAACATCTGCTCTGAACTCTTTGCAATTGCCTTCAGCAGTAGAAATGAAAGGTCAACACCTTGGCTCAGTTTGATTCCCTTAAGTGCTTTTTCATACTAGAGTGTGGATTGAAAACAAGAAACCTTTATCATAGGGCACAAAGGAGAAGTTGAGGACAGGTGGAAGAGGGAAAGAACCTTCATCATTGTTTCAAAGCCTTTAGATCTCAGGTGGGAGGCAGAAAGGTTGTAACACACCATTACCACCTATATGAAACATCCGTCGCACAAATAGGTCAGCTTGTTCTCTGTTTGGAAAGTTCAATGCATGTGTTGATTACACCTGAAACTTATTATGACCTAGAGCCAGAGTTTCCAAACTTCCAATCTTCAGGTAACTTTTTCCATGTCAGTTTTTTCAATATGAAAATCCTTCAGAACAGGGATTGCTAGACTGTGGGGAAACTTTTTTCTCCTTTCTCAACCCTCTTGGCCAGGGGACACTCTATGAAGCTGATGGGCAGGACAGTTGGATCCAACAAGGGGAAGTATTTCTTCACCCAGAGGGTTATCAGTTTATGGAATTTGCTACCAGAAGAGGTGGTAACAGCTACCAGTCTTTAGCTGTTTGGCTTTAAGGTAGGGTTAGACAAATTTATGAATGACAGATGTATCAATGGCTACTAGAATGAATGCCTAGGTACACCTTTCAGGTTGGGGGGGGGAAGCAGGATGCTTTTAAGGCCACTTGCAGGGATTCGAGAGCAGGAAAAGGTTTGTCCTTGTTTCTGGTTGAGATGCCCATGAGCATTTGGTGGGGCATCTTGTGTAATGGGACTAGATGGGCTAGACTAGATGGGCTGTGGCCTGATCCAGCAGGGCTTCTCTTATGTTCTTATATGGATTATGCTATACCACATAATAATCAACCTACTAAGGTATGGGTAAGACTGTACCTGTATTATGCATCAAAGGGACCTGACTAAATCCAGTTTCTGTTACTCCCAGGTGAGATCAGCTACTGTGAGGGTCTAATTAAAGGGTGCTTCCGCATTTGCCACCGGGAAATGGATTTAACAAAATCCGTTTCCTGGTGATCCGGCCTCCTGAGGATCCGTCTCTATTTCAGATGGATCTGAAGGGCCCTCACATGTCCGCACATGTGTGGGGAGGTCAAATCATGTGGCCGGATCACCACAGCACCCATTCAAAAGGGCATCCAGCCTCCCGCACTGCAAACACCACCCCCGGAGCCGTGGGACTGGAGCAGTGAGCTGCCAGTCACTGCGTGTTTCCAGTGGTGCGTGGTGCATGAGGGAGGGACTTCCGAAGCAGACCGTCCTGCTTCCACCCCTCCCAACATGGCGGCCACCGGGACATTCGTCCCTTCACCTGGCCATGTGTGGAAGCATCCTAATTCCACACAGATCCAGGTGAAGGGACGGATTGAAGACCTCATTTTTGAGGTCTTCAATTTAAGCCGGTTTTCGGTGGCAAGACCTATTTTAGAAACGGATCTTGCCCACCAAAATGCAGAAGTGGCCGCTAGGAAGGGTCGCTAATCCAGTCTGCAATGCAAAAGGGAGTAAGGTAAGTGTTTTGAATGGGTATTAACTGGGTGGTTAAATCGGTTTAACCACCCAGTGTGGAACCACCCAAAGTCCCTTCACTAAATCATGGTGACACAGACCCTTTTCACATTTGCCTGTCAAGGAATCTCCTGGGAAACTCCTGAACTAGGAATGTGCACAAATGGTTTTTGTTTTTGTTTTTTTTTGCATTCAATTCATATCTGATATGTATCTCGTAACAAATCCATGCTCTGAAAGCGTCAAATCTGACCTGAATCCACTTTTAATCCACTTTTGATTCATGTAAATCTGGATCCATTGTAGATGTGTGGTGCAGACGCTTTACCACCTCCCCAGTTTAACAAATGTCTGAAACATATGTATTCATAAAAATGTTAATGTACTAATGTTCTAACATCCGATTCATGTATGAATGACCAAGTTCGTATGAATTTGTCCAAATAATGACTTTTATGAATATTCGTGCATATCCCTATCCTGAACGCATAATCCACACTTCCTGAGATTCTGATTGCTCTACATCTACACTCCCTGCTGGCAGTTTGGTCTAGTGGTTAGGGAGCTGGACTCTTATCTGGGAATACCTGGGTTGATTCCGCAATCCCCCATGAAGCCAGCTGGGTGACCTTGGGCTAGTCTCAGCTCTCTTCTGAGCTCTCACAGCCCCACCCACCTCACAGGGTGTCTGTTATGGGGAGAAGAACAGAATGCTTTATCAGCCACTTTGAGTCCCCTTAAATGGGTGAGAAAAGTGGGGTAGAAAAGCAAACTCCTACTCCTACTCCTACTCCTTCTTCTTCTTCCTCCTCCTCCTGCTGGGAGAAATTTGAAGGAAGTCCAGGAAGGGGCAGCAAAGCGTAGGTAGCGTTGCATCACCCTATCACCGCAGCCATGGCACCACATAGGTAATGGCAGCAATTCACACCTCACTAGTGCTTAGTGAAGCCCTGGTGAGCTTAGGGAGAGATCTGACATCTGGAGTGTGCACACTTGGACAAACCCTCCTCTTCACTTCCCAGGAAACAAAGGTGTGAATTCTCCCTCAATCTAACCCCATTTCTTCACTTACATGGGCTATCTTGGTACAGGATACACAATCTGTCCCAAGCTGGGGAAGGTTGCTTCTAGTATGGAATGAAACCAGCTACATTGGGATGAGCTGATCTGCATCAGCTCTCAAACCAGTGAACTAGGATTCCATTTTGGGTGCCCTTGCCCAGTCTACACTCCATCCTACACTAATGGAACATACTAGGATGGGTCCCCCTCCCTGATCCTGCACCAGCATGTTGAAAAGAGGCTCCTAAACCCTTTCCTATACCACACTAAGAACACATGCAAAAAGGGTTGAAAGCTGTAGTCAAACCTTCACTTAAAACCTTCTTCAGTCTATTCAGGAAAGTCCAAATGGAGCATGGAAAGTCCACATGTCCACTGCTCATGTCTGAGCAGTCAGACATGATGATGGACTGAAGAAGGTTTCAACTGAAGGTGTGATCACAGCCTAAGTTGCTGATTTTTTTTTTTGTCCATTCCTTTCTATTGCTTCCTCCACTATTAATGGGGTTATCAGGCTCTAGAAGTGAGGCCAAGAACTTCTCATACCCTTTTATAGATGATATTTGGGCACCCTTCTGGAATAATAGAACTTCAGATTTGAAAAATCATTCATTCATTCATGCATTCATTCATTCATTTAAATACATTTATAACCATCCCTTTATTCTGAGGACTCAATATTGGTTGTATTCATCTAAAATGCTTTTCAAGGATGAAACTTAGCAAAAATACTATGCTTGACAGACAGACAAGCAACCTACTTGCATAAGAACTTTAGTATATTGAGAGCATAAGAAATACCACACTAATTCGAAACCATGGCCCCACTGAGTCCAGCATTCTACTCTTGCAGTGGCAAACTACCTGCACAAGAAGCTTACAAGCAGAACCAAGCACACAGCTTCCTCAGTTACAGCCTTCCAGCAGCTGGCCTTTAGAGACATCCTAACTCTTACTGCTACCACAGCTGGGTAGTCCTTGATGGCCCTGACTTCCATCAATATAAGGACATAATATCCCACTGGATTGATCCTATGATCCAACTAATCCAGCTATCTGCTCTTGCAAAGAACCACCAGGTGTACAGGGAAATCCACCAGCAGGACATGGGCACACAGTGACTCTCCTTTGGAGAGAGAGCGATCACCACTGATAGCCCTACCTTCCACAAATCAGTCCAAACCTTACAGAGAAGGAGAGCCCACACACTACTGAAGATCTTGTGGAGCATCCTTGCAAAAAGCTCAAGATCTGGATCTTGTGTTCATATGTATTTCATTGACCCCACAATCAAGGATAATAAAGAAAAAATTGTAGGAGATGGAGGAAGGACAGTGAAGAGCAGAAGTCCCATTCTGTATCTCTTTCCCAAGACAGAAGAGAAGCTGATTACTTGTGCCATATTCTTCACCTTCTGAAAGGTGAGTGGGGGGATCTTTTATCTGGCATCTTTCTGGAGCACAAATATATTGCTGACCATGCCACTAAGCTGCAATCAAAGGAGGAGGAGGAGGAGAGTTGGCTTTTCTACCCCACTTTTCTCACCCATTCAAGGGGACTCAAAATGGCTGATAAAGCTTCCTATTTTTCTTCTTTTCTACCCCGGGAGGTAGGTGGGACTGTGAGAGCTCAGAAAGAATGCTGTGACTAGCATAAGGTCACCCAGCTGGCTTCATGGAGGAGCACTGAATCAAACCCGGTATTCCCAGATAAGAGTCCAGCACCCTAACCACAAGATCAAACTGGCTCACAGATGATAGTGGTGAGGATTACAAGATATAATGATACCATCTATTACAGTCCCATTTTTCTACATATTTTCTCGTACTGTATTAATACCCAGAATCCTGTTAACTTGTTGTCCAATTCTTTCCCAGAATCTTTGGCCTCTGTACATTTCCACCACATGTGAATATACGTGCCCTTCTCTCCACATTGGTGTTAACAATATGGGCTTACATTTGTACACATACTGTATATGCCAATTAGCATGGGATGAAATACCATTTCCCAATTAATTTCATTTGCATCCCTTTCTTTCTAATATTCTTTACTCTTGCAATTTCTTTTAAGAGTCAGTTTCTGACACATCTGCCAGCCATCCTGTGTTCCTTTCTTCATTCCACAAGAAATCAGACAAGCGTGCCACTTGGACTGCGTCTAGACATCAGTGACTTGTTCCACTATATTTGGATATTCCAGAGTATCCAAATATAAAGAATAAACAACTGGCATCTGGATGCAGCCTTGGTCATGCAGACCCAAGGATGACTCAAAACTAAACATTCAAATAATGGGGTACAGGAAGAGATACTTCTTGAATTTTCAAAACTAGTTCCATTTGAATATGATTTGCATTCAGACCTCAGGTTTCTGCTCATATATATGCTTTGGCAGCCTTTATGCAAACCTGGAAATGAATGCAAGGAAAGCATATTAATGTCCAAAAGTAATGTATATGGAATGAAAGATGAACTGAAAAACCAGAGGAGGGAGGGAGGAGAGAAGGAGGGAGGGAGGGAGGGAGGGAAGGAGAGAGGAGGGAAAGAAGGAAGGAAGGAAGGAAGGAAGGAGGGAGGGAGGGAGGATTTTGTGTGTTCTTGTTCACACATTTGTCAAATTATTCATCCTCCGTATAGAACATCATGTTTTCTTAAATGCAATTTATATCATCTTGTGAGTTTGTGCTGAAGATGCAATTTTGTCTCCGGTGTTTTGTTTTCCTAGTTTATTTTTCCGAAGACCTTCTCCTCACCCTGATTCTTGTTTTAGATGGCAGAAAAGGCCCTCAGTGGCAGCAGACTCTCAGCTATAAATTACGGCGCTTCCAACTGTAAATTTTGCCTTTCATAAATTATTCTTGAACAGGAGATGATTTCTTTACTTGGCTATTTGTTCATATATATTGCCTGTTTTGGTGGTGTCAGTAATCCACTCACTGGCTGAATCAGCAGCAAATTCACTTTGCTGTTGCCCTTTAATTTTTCATGGGGTTCCTGCAAATCAGTTTCACAAGGCTGATATTGAATAACAACAGATCTGAACACAGTATCACTGTCCACAGTGGTATTTATTATGGCTCCCAGGATACCGTGCATTGACATTTTATTTAGTCCTACCAGGTACCATGTCAACAATAGTGTTGTCTGGACTTTGCCTCGAAGCTTACAATGGTTTGTGTGTCTGCACATTTCCAAGCCCCATTCATGCATCTGGCAGTATTGGCTAAAGCCGAGTGAGAACTGCTCCCATGTGCTCTTTTGGGTGTGAATTATCATGACCCCTTCATGGAAACACTTAGTTGTGACTGGCTAGAAGCTAGCTTGGCTACTAATTACAGAGTTCTTCACAGCCTTTTTCTCTGATTGCAAGTGCTGGGTGTGTGTGGCAGAGTTTCATCTTCTGCCCGCCATGTTCCACACCTAAAAACATTGCTGCAAAGCAGCTGCTAGCAAAATAGAGGGCAGGACAACAGACTTTGGCTCTATTTAGGCAGCAACAATAAAGAGGAGGGAGCTACCCACTCAGCTACAGAATAGGGGGCACCCCAAAGGCAGGAAGCTGGTGGATTTTAACCTGCACTGCCATTTAAATTCCTTCAGTCTTCAGTTCCATCTACTGGACTTGGAAGAAATCCTACAACAATATCAGATGACTGGGAGAGTGGGCCTATACTCACTTAGACCTCTGATGTCCAATTAGGAAAGCTCTAGTACAGAGTAAGGGTGCATCCCCAAGCAATTTAAAGTCTGCTGGAACTCCTCTTTTGCCTCTGAGCGCCCCCACGCCAAGTTTCTCAAGTTGCTTTCAGTGCTACAAAATGAGGAAAACCCGCGACAAAATACATGCCCTTTAAAGAAGACTTTCAGGGCTCTATTGGGAAGTTGCGGGTTTTCCTTGCAACATTTACCTTGGGGACGCTCCGTGGCAAAAGGGGCGGTGATTGCTTGCCTGCACATACAGCCAAAAAATCATTCACACATCTCAGAAATGCAAAGGTTCCCTTCCTTTCCTTTGTAAAAAGAGCCAGAATTGCAACATTGTTATCAGGTGATCTGTGAAAGTGTTAAAAGAGTGAATGAGCGAAGGATCGTGCTGCCTATGGCTGCAGCCGCTGACTTTGCAGGGATAGGAAGCCTTTTCTAACAGAGAATAGAGTGAAAGTAAGTGCTGAAAGTGAATGAGTGAGCGATCATCTGCCTTTGCAGGGATGGGAAGCCATTTCAGGGGACGGAGATCTGGCTATTTTTCCTTTTAACAAGGGGGGGGGGAAGATGTGGGGAAAGAATACAGGCTTCCGTGGGGACGGAAGGTGCGTTAAAAACATGTGTTTTGCTGAGCCTCTTGGGGACGCTTATTGTGGAAGTGCATGGCACTTTTAAAGTCCGCTTAATTAGAGTGAGAGCAGAGGGAACTCAGAGAGGCAAATAAGTCTTTTGGGGATTCAGCCCAACTGTACTAGGGATGTGCACAGATATTTGAAACATTCAAAATTTGATCAGATTTGGACATTCAGATAGAATATAATGTCATTAAATTTGAATTTAACATTTGAACAAATGCTTGAATCTTTCAAATCATTTGTACAGTTTTTGGACATTCAGATGTGTACAGATACATACGCATTACTTATGTATCCATACACATCTTATTCATATCTGTACACATTTGTACGGATATGTACGGGATGAAAACAGGATGCATACGGGATAAAAACGGGATGTGTGCAGATGTGTACAGAGGCATACTGATGCATATGGACACATTTGAACGTTGTTGACATTTGTATCTTCAAATATGAATAGCAAAATTGTACAAGAAGATTCGAATGTATTAGATTTGAATCAAATGTGAATACATTCAAATCTTAAACATTTGAATCAATTCAAATCTTCGGAGATTCTATTCAAAACAAATTGAATCCTGAAAATTCTCTAATTTGTACCAGAGCTGTCGTAATTGCATACCAGAGGCCTAAGTGTGAATAGGCCCCATGTCTCCACTTACTGTTTCTGGGCCATCCTTGCCCTTGCCAAAAAAACTGCAAGGCAACTATGAGGTTACCTTGAGAGCATCCCCAAGCAAAGCTCTGTAGCCAATCCATATTTAAAAAATCCCACTTTGCAAGTGTTTTCACTGTGAAATAGGGGTCTAACATGTATTGCCCAGGGGTAATGGGGATGCTCCCGGGTTATTTGGGGTGGAGCTTGCCAGCTGTTCGCTTCCGCTCCCTGTTCCTGCCCTGTGCGCTGCTTGATTTAGCCACTGCAGCATAGCAGGGAAACAGCTCAGTTGCACCTTCACAAACACAACACAATCCCTTTCCTTGGCCCCAACAGTTAAAAGCATAACCAAACATAATCTTTTAAAAGCATAAGCAGATCATTCCTTTCAAGCACAGGGTACCGGAGGTGCAGACATCCACTTCACAGCGGGAATGAGAGTGGGCAACACCCACCTGCAACCGACTACAGTATGAGAAGGCGAAGCACACACAAGCACAGACAGGGGGGGATTGGATTGTCTTAATCCTTCCCCCCTCTTCCTCTTGCAGCCCAAGCCATCCCATACACAAACACACACACACACACACACTCACAGACGGGGCAGCTCTGACTGGGATTTCACCCTGTCAGTGTACATACGCACGTGTGTGTGAGAAGGATGGCTCTCTCTCTCTCCCTCCAGCCAGCCTGCTCCTCCTCTTCCTTTTCCTCCTCGTTGAGATTCCTCCTTCCTCCTCGCCTTCCTTCGCCTCAGCAGCAGCAGCAGCCCTCAGTGCTCTGCCACCGCTGCAGCCATACCAGCCCTTGCCCGGGCCTTCCTCTCCTTCTCTGCCACCTGCCTGGCATTCTCCTTCTCCTCACTGGGATTCCTCCTTCCTCCTCTCCTTCTTTCACCTCAGCAGCAGCAGCAGCCCTCAGCGTCCCACCACCGCCTCGCCAGCTCCTGCCCGGCCCTTCCTCTCCTCCGCTGCCTGCCTGAGTGGGTTCCCAAAAAGCAGCTTGCATGGGGACAGGCATGTGCATTTTCAATCCACGTTGCCCCAAACCACATGAGGACGCTTTATTGCATGTTACAAGGCGGATTTTTTTCACACGTGTCCAAATCACATCATCCGGCTGCCATGGGGACACGCCCTAAGTCACCTCCAACAGTCAGTGTAGCATTCTGCTTGATTCAAACACTTTCAAAATATGGTCAGGCTGCTTTTGAAAATACAGGGTGTTTGGTTCAAACTATTTTTTTTCCCAAAATGCCCATGTTTGATGCAAATCAATTCAAACCAGTTAGGCACATCTCCCCTTCATTCGAATGTGTCATGGCACGGCTAAAAATCTTAAGTTTAATGCATAGCAGCATTTGATCTGACAGATGCATTTAACAATTCTCTGCTTTAGCTAGGAATCACACGCCCAATACTCTGGGTTTTAAAAATAGTGGTCCAAACATTTTTGATCCAAAAGTTTCAAATGCTGGATTTTATCACCTATGTGATTTCCATCCTTATATTCCGAGAAACTCGGGGTATGCATGAATATTCATAACATTCAAAATTTGTATGAATTTGGCCGAATTTGGACATTTAAATCTGAATCGAAAGTTGGGACATTTGAAGAATGACATTTGAATTTGAATCAAATGTTTTGATAAATTCGTATAAAGCTTCATATGAAGCTTCATATGGGATTCGTATGGGATTCATGTCAGGGGGTATTGGGGTGTCAGGTACCCCCGTTGGTAATAAATCTTCGCAGAGTTGGGCTTCCGTGCTGGAAAATACAAGCCTCTGTCTCTCAGCTTGCTGGCTTGCTGGCTGTCAGCATTCTCGGCGCTGTCCAAATTTTCAGGAGGCCCCTCCTTCCTCTGCCCACAGTGTAAGCAAACAGACTGAGGCAGATTTCTCTGTAGAGGTTTATTCGTAGCGGTTACATCTCTCTCCCTCTCCAGTCTCGAACAATCAACAACACACAGCCGTGTGTGATCACTTTTATACACTTCCTTTATCACAAGAAGGTGACTCACTTCCTTTGTATTGCACAAGCCTGTTGCAATCCTTACTTCATTCAGCCTTCAGCAACTTGTGATAGTCTGGTGATACTTGTGACACTTAGTTACCTTTCTGCACACATCTCTACATTTTCCTTATATGGGCTTTTCCAGCCTAACAATTCATACAGAACTGAACATTTATATCAGATATGAATCCTACCACATTTGAAGGGGAACTATTTGAACAAATACAAATTTTCTTGCATTCATTTCAATATGAACCAAATACAAAAAAATATTGGTGCACATACTTACAATAAACTCTAAAATGGACTCTGGGAGAGAATGATAAATTGTGGCTGCCTATTTATTCTATCCATAACTTATGAATAAATTGACTGCAAAGAATGAGGCAACCAGAACACTTAAAACTTTTGAAAATTTAGGTTCTATGACAAAACGGTACCCCAAAGATACTGAGTGTTTGGAAAATTCCAAACTATTATGAAAGCAAGTTGCTGCTCTATCAACAATTAGTTTCTTAATAAGCAGAAAGATCAGAGAGGAAAGATTTCCTTTAATTTGTATGCTGCAGCATAGGAAGACTGCTTTCCAGAAACCCAATCAAGACAAACTTTGAATTTTCTCACATTCCAGCCTGATCTTTATACCTAACCCGGCAGAAGTTACAATATTCCTGGTAATGCCTTCCAAGTAAAGAGGAGAAGTACATATCAGATTTCTCTGATATGCGCATTACAGACAAACCAAGGGCAGTTCAGTATAATTCAAGTTAGCCAACCCAGGCCTGTTCCTCTTTTGAAGGATCCTTATCAGTCTTTTATGTTGCTGCAAACACAATGGCCTCGGTCATTCCTTACATGAGGAAGCAATTAACATTGTTTTGTTCAGCTCTCTTCATCCCACTTTCAATAGTCATCATCACACATGGGAGGTAGATCTTGAATTTAATTTCTTAGCAGCAGAGTGGAACATATTGATGTCAAAAAGAACTAATTGGGATTCTTGCGCAACCTCTAAAGAATTCAATCTTGAGACCACTTAACTATTGTTGTACATCAGCACTACTCATTCTCCATGCTACTTTGACCTTTGGTGGAGCTGCTCTCTAGTTTCTTCATTTTGGACCACAACATACATGTATTTTTTTAAAAAAATATTCCTGAATGCCTGCAATTTACACCAACTGTACGTCTTCTTAAGTTATTTAAGGATGAGAGCAAAAACTTGAAAGCACAAATTGCTCATTTTTATTTTCTGTGGCTAAACTAGCTGTCTCATAAAACTGGAAGATAGCTACCAACCTCAGTAGAACTGCTTGGTTTTGAAAGCTATGGGATTTAGCAAGTAATGAATATTTCACTGATTAAAAAAAGGATGCTTGAGACCATTTATGACCATATTGGGGGCACTAACTGAAGCTATATCCTCACTAGACAATGTTCTATTACCTCTAAAACATTTCCTCGCCCTATGGCATAGGTAATCTTCAATGTTGACTCCTTGACATTCTGGAAAAAAAAATGGAAAACAAAACTTAGATATTTCTGTCCAAACCCACTTCAATTTTTCTTTCATTCAGTGATGCAAAATGGTATTTATATTGTAGTTTGAGGTATTTCTAAGTATTATTATTTGATGTATATGTAATAGAATTTGTACTGATCTACTTCACTACAATCTACATTGGGATGTCATTTGGTCTGGAAAAACGCAGACAGATGATTGTGAAAAGAGGGCAGATAAAAAGAATCAGAGGAATCAAATTGCCTGAAGGCCACCTCAGTTACAAGATAGTTACAGTATCTGAGACTCCTACAGTCACATGGACATGATGATGTTGAAACAAGGAAAATAACTAAAACAAAATTCCTTCAGAGAGTAAGGGCCTTTCTGTACTTACCTTGTATTAGGATTACAATAATTTGTAGTTCTCTTCAGGTTCTCTTCTGCCTATGCATTAGTGTGGACCGGAGAGCTCCACCACCACCATTTCTTTGTTCCATCAATACAGGATGGGGTGTAATCCATATTGGGAGGCATCTGATCTGGGTCAACCAGTATACTAGTGAGGCCTAATCCAGAACATAGAGGCAAGCAGAAGATATACACCTTCATGTTTGGCTCCACGAGGAACCAATTTCAGTGATGTTATTTATAGCAGACCAAAATAGGTCCCCTAGGAGGAGGAAAAACTGTGTTCACAAAAGTTTGGCCACGTTGTTCCACAACTCCAGTTTTTACTGTTGGTTAGATTGACAGATCAACGATATCTGCAGAACAGACTGAGGCAGCATCCCCATTACAAGCTTATATCGGTTTCAAACCGTTTTCAATCCTCGCAGACCCCACGTCAGTTTGGCTTAACACACTTTCCACGTGTTAAATCGCCCCAAAGTGTTGTAAATGTTAACACTCATTTCAACAGGTCTCACTCCGGATCGTGCGCTTGATACATTTTTTACTGTGGGGACCCTACCATTTTAAGGGATCAGAATCCATGTTTAGGGTTTCCCTCTCCCAATAGCTTGCTTCCAAAGACAGTGATTTCAGTGTAAAAATCCAACCTTCACAACAGCTGCTACACTGTAGCAATCCAGGCACTTCACACCTGATAACAATGTTGCAATTTTGCACAATTCTAGCTCTTTGGAGTTCTGACCTTTAAAGGGGAAAGGAAAGCAGTGCAGGTTTTGGGAGATGTATGAATATTTAAAGCCCCCTTGCTTGAGTTGCTGCTGCTGCTGTGTGCCCTGGGCAATGGGGAGAGTCACTGGCTGCCCGCTGCCGGTTTTCCTCCATCCAGGCAAGTGGCAGCCACCCAGCCAGGCTCAGTGAAGGGGTCCCTTATGGGTGGCGCGTTCATGCCAGGAGGAAGAGGGCAGGGCAGCCCCCAAAAGCGGCTTTTTAAAAGTAGCCACTTGAGTCATGTACGCCACATACAATCCTCAGAATCCAGATCGAACGCGATTAAGTTTAAAGTAATGGGAACAGGCAAATTCGCGTTTGCATCCGGTTCTATTATTTTGGTTTAGGGAAACTGAATTAAGCTTATAATGGGGATGTGGCCTGAAAAGCTGAAGCAATGAAGGCCTGTCAGTGGTTTCTGCGTTTTCCCAATTGGATGACTGAAACTTTTGCTCAGCCTTACATGACACCTATCTTTTTGCCAGGCTGATGGCCTACTTTCCGGCTCCACAATGCTCTGCAATGTGTTCTTAGGTGCTGCAAAAGAGCAACCGGCCCTTCAGTTAGCAAAGGCACAATTAACTGGATTAGACATGGGAAAGCTAATGATAAGCAGACTGTATTAAAGGCGTTAGATCAAAAATAACATTACAAAATAAGTTTCTCTGTTAAGCAAGATTCTTAACTCTAACCTTTAGAAAGTGTCTTTGACTTGAAAGTCTGCACAGCTAAGGAAGCTGACCTTTGCAAATTCCTGTGTGAGTTGGCCAGACTTGGATCATTCAGGCTTGTATGTTTGTTTACTGTGTATTCCTCCTTCTGTCTTGAGATCTCCAGCTGCATTACAATCTATTAGACCATCTTAAAATTTATAATAAAGAATGAAATTCTGGATAAAAATTGTCTCAAAGAAGATGGTCTTCTTTAGCCACAGGGCAGCTTAAAGTGATGCATCTTCACCAGCCATCAAAACACCTATAAAGATGGACCTTGGGGTGTTTCTGCGCTAGCTGCGGAAACCGTTTTAAACCCCCCACAAGCCAGATTAAGAACACTTACCTTAAGCTGCTTCCGCATCGGAGTCCTCTTCTACAACCCTTTGCAAAGGCCGCTTCTGCATTTTGGCCTGCAAGACCAGTTTTTAAAACCGGTTTTGCTGCCGAAATCCGTCTCTTCCCCTGGATGTGTGCAGAAGCAGGATGCTTCCACGCATGGCCAGGTGAAGGGACAGATTCCCTCTGCCCGCCATGTTGGGAAGGGAGGAAGCAGGACTGCCTGTTTCTGAAGGCCTTCCCCTGTGTGCCGGGTGCCACCGGAAACACGCAGTGACGGACATCTGCCTGCTCCAGTCCCATGGCTTTGGGGGCGTCGTCGCTGGCACGTGAGCCAGAGGACTTTTGGAATGGGTGTTGATGCATCCGCACAGCACCCACTCCATCCATCTTCTGGAATCCGGCCTCCCCGCACGTGTGCAGATGTGTGAGGACCCTTTGGATCCATCACTATTTGTGACCGATCGGTAGAGGATGGATCACAGAAAAACTGATCTTTTTAGATCCGTTTTTCAGCAGCCAGTGCAAAAGCTCCCATGGACAAGCTATTTGATAGCTTGGGGACTATCACAGAGAAGGATGTCTCATGGGTCCTCAGCCTTATTTCTTCTGAGGGTGGCAGTATTATCAAGAAGACCTTTCTGACAGATCTTCACAGAAAGATCTGCATAGGAATAGATGTTCCCTTGGCTTTCTGGTGCCCAAGTTGTTCGGTGTGGCCCTCATGATACCATCTCATGTCCAACCAACCTTTTCTAGATTAGAATGCTCATAAGATGGGGAGGGCCTCACCTGGTTTAAAACACTTTTGAGCTCCTTCTCCTTTTCTCCTTCTTCATCTCCTTCCCCTTCTCCTCCTCAATGTATGTATGAATGCAGCCTAAGACTACAGCTTCTGCACCCCTTTCTAGGTGTGAATTGGCAAGTGGGCATGATGACTGCTGTGTTGACTGTTTTTAGCAGTCCATAGTTGGATTCCTCATGGGCAGGTTGTGGCAGTTTCAGTTGAGTTATTGGGGCTTCCAGGTGTGGATGGAGCATTCTAGTGGGCACCATGGATTACCCTGCAGCTGAAGTGCTAACAGACGCAAGGAAGGTGCTGCAGATGTGGACACCTCTCTCCCACCCACTCAAAACAAGGCTGCTTCCACATGAAGTAGAGTTGTGGCCTACATTGCTGTTCATTAGGATCAGTTGCAAATTGCTAAACACTGCAGTTTCTTTAAAAACAATACAATATAGAAGGGTAAGAACACAAATATTAAAAACAAGTAGTTAGGCCATTATATATGATTGGTAGCAATCTTGCAAAATTGGAAGATGGCTAAATTTGGGTATGTGGTATCATATACTATGGCTCTTTGGTCACTAATGATTATGTAAGTCAACAACATAATGAAATGACTGGGCTTGCCTGAAAAATAACCTTTGTTGAAACAGCTATTTTGTTATATGTCACAACTGGAAGACTTTGCATTTCTCTCCAGATACTCCATAAATAATTGGATACATGTCATTCTTTAATTTTAACATAGCAATCATTCTGGTTGTTTTGAAATAACATTGCAAAAATAACATTTGGATTACATAGTTTCCTCTTGTATATTAAATATGTTCATTATCATATAGCTGGATTTCAAATGAAACAATGGACTAATTTACCTTGACAATATTAAGTCCATATTTTATTACGTTTTAAATTGAAGTGATATGCAATCATGTCTTTTTAATTATACTGAATCTGTGTATAAATTGTTCTATTAAGTCAAATCAAGTGAAAATAAAAACAGTACAAAGTGTGTCTTGTTAGAAGTGCTCCATAGCAGCACTTCAAGGGTACATCATATACATTTCCAAGTCCAGTGTGAATGTTGCCTTTATCCAAAGTGGTTTGCAGGTAGTGATCCAGGTGTACCTGGAAAAGGACGTTCCTGACCATTGCTGAGTCTTGAGCCTCAAGTGACAGTGATGAATTAGCTCTACCTTAGCTCTGCTTTTTGTAAACTACCCTGGGAACCAGGTGAAGGGCAGTCTAAAAATGACATAAATAAATAAATAGTATCCTCAAACTACATACCTACCAGAAAACCTCAAGTCCATCCAGTCATGTCATTCAGAACTCCAGTCATGTTCACATTTACTGACACACACTGCTGCAAGATCTCCACTCCACATTTTGCAATAAGGAAAAATGAACAAAGAAGATGCATTGCAGTAAGTTGCCCAGAAAAGGGTAAACTAAACTTTTATGTTTCTTTGGTTCCCAGATATCTAACATAGTTTGCATGGTTGTGAGTAAAGATTTAAATTTAGCTTTTGGAACTGACAAAAATGAAGGATCGTTCAAAAATTATTCAAATTCTTGTAATTCTATGTTTATTAACCTTCATTATTCTTATTAGTTGGCTAAGTCGAAATGCTTCAAAGTAAAGCTTTAGGATGGGAACTCCATGTCCACTTTGTTGTTTTGGTTTCTCTTTTTCTGTTTCTCAGAATTCTGGGTTTCTTTGAATTGTAGATAGCTTTTTTAGTTGAGTTGTGTTTATTTCTGAAATTTCCTATATGTGTTATAAACACATTTTCACAAAAATAATAATAAAAGTTACTTAAAGTAAACAAAAAATATATTTTTTTTTCATTTGGAAAAGAAACTTTTGCATTAAGATATACTGGAAGTCTGTGGGTGATTCAGGGGCGATTGCTCCCTCTTCCTTATCCTATGCAGTATAGCACATTTTGCTTGTTGGAGGTTATAGAAATGACTTTTAGTGAGCTGGGCAAGAGGGTTTATAGTGCCGCCAATGTCTGCCAATGGACTTGTAAACTTACAGGAAGTAATTTATTCATTCATTTATCTATCTATCTTTCTGTCTGTCTGTCTATCCATCCCACTCTATACCTGAAAGTCTTCAGCTGGGTAAAAGCAATGCAAAACAAAAGATAAAATGAACATATTATGAAATAATTTGATACTAAAATAACTGAAGGCACAGAGGAGAAGATCAACCAAAGGCCAGGGTACATATGGATGATTTTAACAACCTTCTGAAGGTGTTTACTGAAGGTGCTTGTCATGCCTCTGTTCTTCTCCTCACAACAGACAGACAGTGAGTTAGGTGGGCCTGTGAGAATTCAGAAAGAGAACTCTGACTGCCCCAAGTTTAGCCACCTGGCTTCCTGTAGGAATGTGGAATTGAACTAGGAGACTACCAGATAAGACTCCAATACTCTTAACCACAAAACCAAACTGGCTCACACATGCCAAAGTAAGACTTTCTTATAGTTCTGCCACCTTGATGGATGGATGGATGGATGGATGGATGGATGGATGGATGGATGGATGGATGGATGGATGGATGGATGGATGGATGGGTGGATGGATGGGTGGGTGGGTGGGTGGGTGGGTGGATGGATGGGTGGGTGGGTGGGTGGATGGATGGGTGGATCTGCACAAAGTTCACTTGCTTCTTCCTTGTCCTTCCTAGTAGGGATGTGCATGAATATTTTTGGGGGGAGGGTTGATTCGTATTGAATCAAATGCAAGAAAATTCATATTCATTCAAATAGATTTTCTTCAAATGTGGTAGGATTCAAATTCGATATGTTTGATACAAATCTGATTTGAATCCCCTACATATCCCTACACCACCCCTACAAATCCTCTACAAATCCCCTACAGATCCCCTACTTATCCACTCTACATGTGTCAAATTCACTTTGAATCCACTTTGAATCCACTCTGGTTCCATTGCATATGTGACTGGGCAGCTACTTTCCCACCTCCCAAGGATCACAAATGTAACAAAGCTTCGTGCAAATGTATAGAGACATCTGATTAACATTCAAATGTCAATCTTTGAATGTACCAACATTCGATTTGAATTTGAATGTCTGAATTCAGACAAATTTGTATGAATTTGGAATGTGATGAATATTTGTGCACATCCCTGCTTCCTAGCTGCTTGGGACCCTGAGGGGTCTAGTCAAGGTATCACATAGCAATGTTTAATGGCATTCTTGCATGGCAACATTCATTTAAGGGATTGCAGGGCTACTTCCATCCTGCTTCATCCTTTTCAAGGCTACATGCAATGAGATGAATGGCTAATGTCATCTAGTGGGCTGGTGAAGCAGAGATGCCACACTGATTTACATGGCTCCTTTGATGCCTGCAAACCTGCATTCAGTATGAAGTGGATCAGAACTCTGCTGTGTGGAGCAGGAATTGGTTTTATACCCCTGTAGGTAGGTGGGACTGTGGGGACTGAGAGAGAGAGCTGTGACTAGACCAAGGTCACCCAGCTGGCTTTGTGGAGGAGTGCAGACTCAAACCGGGAGACTAGCAGATAAGAGTCTGACATTCTAACTGCAAGACCAAACTGGACTGGAGATGGGATGGGAACACAGCAGCCTCATACTACCATTCCAGCGAGGGTTTTGAGACATTTTTTGGACTACATGGGAACACAACATTGATATGCCTCCCCAAGTCCCATGCCTTTGGATCCACATAAGCCCTGTCTTGCTTAATTCTAAACATACCTTGCCATTTGCTTTAACGTTTGAACTGACCATTGCACAACATTCTCCCCATGGAAGATTTCTAAACTCTTGAGTGGCTGATTCATCTACTCCAGACAAAAAGCAATCAATGTCAGGCTTCTGGTGCATCTGTCTTGGACTTGTTTTAAGAAGCAATCTCTCAATTTCCCCCCAAGTGCTTCAGTATAAATTTTATTCTTCTGACTCGAAGCTGAACTTTTGCGCAGTAGGCAAGCTGCCCTTTTATACACCCAACTAAATTTAGATTAACCTGTCCTTCAAAAATGCCTCTTAAGCACCTCACATTTGCTCTCTCTTCCACTTCACAATCCTAGATCTGAGTTCAGAGGCAATCACCTTAAAGCTGATCTAGTTGTGTGGTGTTCCATCTCCCTGTATGCATTGCAAGGGGACACAAAGGGCTTCTGCCCTGCTTCCTGAACAAAGCACACACACTGTTGAAAATCTCCAGAGCTCTCAAGTTCTTATTTTATGTAGCATTTTGTGGAAATGGGTTATTAATGAAACACCCAGTGTGAGCAATGCCTTCAGCTCTGTTTTAGGAGGAGGAGGAGAGTTGGCTTTTCTACCCCACTTTTCTCACCCATTTAAGGGGACTCAAAGCAGCTGACAAACCTTCTGTTCTTCTCCCCACAACAGAACACCCTGTGAGGTAGGTGAAGCTGTGTAACCAATGTCTGGATACAGCCTATGCTTCCTATTCCTTAACCACATGAGGACTGGTTCTTTTATGTTACGTGTTAAGCTTATGGAGAAGTCTGCATTGCCTTTATCCATACATAAAAAAAGGGGGGGCTAGAAGATCAGTTTTACAGAACTTTCTCTTTCATAAGTCCCATCTGGCTGTCCTTGAACAAGTCCTGTGCCTTCAAGTGTTTGGAAATTTTATCTTTAATAATGGTGTTCACCATCTTCCCCAGGACGGATATTAAACAGGCAGACCTATAATTTCTCAGTTCTCCTCTACAGCCTTTTTAAAAATCGAAGTTATGTAGGCCACCTTGGAGCATAGAGATAAGTTGCCTATTTTTGTTAGGAAGTCCATAATCTCAAGTAATATCATCTTCATTACCTGCCGTGACTCAGCCATTATAACCTTAATTAAAAAGCACTTTGAGAAAGTCCTCAACAGATGATGCTGGAAGCAAAGAAACTTAATGCTCTGCTAGAATTCTCCTCTGTCCAAATATTAGGGAAGCAGAAGGTAGCAATAACCAGCAAATTACAGCCAATTTGGGGGGAGGATATAGTGAGGAATAAAGCCTTTGATTGCATAACATTTTTTTTAAAGACATGGCCCTTCTGGCACTGTGTTGTATTCCAGATTATGCCCCAGAATAGGGGCCTGCCATCTACATGGAGTAAGCTCCAGTGCAGTAAAGGCTCTAATAGACCATTAGCAACCTTGTCTTGAGAAATAAAAAACTTGGGAAGAAGAAGATCTGTGAAAGCTATACTTAGACCTTCAGATACAGGGCTTTTCCACACTTACCAGACTTGTATGGTATAATAATAATACCGTATTAGTCATGTAAGGCAGTAGTGCAGGGGCAGCTATCTACACTTCAAGTACTGGGAAAATCCTGTACTGGACCAGCAACCCTTGAAGTGTGAATGGGCAGGGCAGGCAGGATTACCATGGCACTGTCTGAAACAGCACCAAGAGTCTGCTTGAATGTTGCCATGGTGATATGGGTGCTGTACCGCCACTCCTACTTGCCACTTTGCACCCAGAAAAGGATGCAGATGCTGTCACCAGGAATGAGCTGGCAACTCCCAATTAATACGTGGCCTGCTTTTTAGCAGTCCATCACTAGATGACCACTTAGGGTGTTTCCGCACAGGCCCATTAACACCCATTTAGCACACTTTTGCTGTGGCTAATCCGCACACGCGTTGCTGTGTGGCACAATTCTGGTGAGGTCTGTAAGCACAGCAACACCGCTTTGAAAGTGGTTATCGGTGGTGCGTCTGCATTTGCGGGGCCTAAGTAGCACACTTCCGGTAGGTGCGTCCGCACCTATCTGTGCTTAAAGTGTGCTAAATGGGTGTTTTTGGCACACCACATATTATGTGGTCTTGCGCCGTGAAAACACATCCACTTAGGATGTGTCCGCACAACGCAAGTGTGCCTACGCAGGGCCCTCTGCCTCGCCATGATTGGCTTGTCGGAGCCAAGCATGGCTAGCCGGGGGACTCCTACCTTTCAACTCGCCCTCGCCCCAGAAGTGGCGGATCGCTGCTTCTAGAGCCAGGGCAAGCTTCCCTAAAGCCCACCCTAGCCCATCCTGGGGGGAGCATGGCGAATCCCCTCCTTACCTCATCAGCGTCGCCCCAGTTCTGAGGGTCGGCACCCAGAATGCAGTGCACCTGCGTCCTGCGCGCCTCCTGAGTGTCTGGGGCCGCTACTGGCAGCCCTTGCCCTCAGGAGGCGTTCTGCGCAGGCGCACCATCTAGTCAGGGCAACGCGCCTGCGCAGAACGCCTCCTGAGGGCAAGGGCTGCCAGTAGCAGCCCCAGCCACCCAGAAGGCACGCAGGACACAGGGGCCCTGCATCCTGGGTGCTGACCCTCAGAATCGGGACGACGCTGATGAGGTAAGGAGGGGATTCACTGCGCTCCCCCAGGGTGGGCTAGGGCGGGCTTTAGGGAGGTTCACCCTGGCTCCAGAAGCGGCAATCTGCCGCTGACTGTAAGAACTCAGAAGAGAGCTGTGACTAGCCCAAGAGCAGCCAACTGGCTTTGTGAAGGAGTGTGGAATCAAACCTGGTATTCCCAGATAAGAGACCGGCTCCTTAGCCACTAGACCAAACTGGCTCACTAGACCAAACTGAGGAACGCAAGGAGCTTCTCTGATGACTTATGATGGTGACAACTCACCAGGCTCCACAAAACAAGCAAAATCTCCCCTAGCCCTATGGCTAGGACAGATCCTAGCCTTGGGGTGTGATTTTTCAGAGCATTATTGAGAGAGCAGTTCCAAATCCCAGCTTCCTTAGCCTGGGAAAATAGGCAGGACCTTTCTGAACCTGTTCTCACAACATCATAGTCTATCATAACTATTATCCAACCCTATACCCAAATAACTGCATTCTTCTTATATTTTCTGAAATTTACATCACTGGCCATGGTCACACCTTCACTGTAAAGTTTCTTCAGTCCATCTTCTGATCACAATGCTCATTTCTATCCATTTTCTTTGTGGACTTCCCACCCTGGAAAGTCCAAATAGAGGGTGGGAGGTCCACAAAGAAAATGGATAGAAATGAAAAGGTGTGAGCATTGTGGCCAGAAGATGGACTGAAGAAGGTTTAAAGTGAAGGTGTGACCATTGCCCTTGTGTGATAGACTTTTTCTATTCATGCTTAACGCCTGGATTAACATGCAAAATATCTGTAGATCTTTTAAGAAGCAAAAGACAGAAGTGCAAGAATTTCCCACACTGAGCTCTTTCATTAAACTCTGGCAGCAGGCAGAAAAGGCTCTGTGTGTGGCGAGTCTTTGTGATACGTATAAAAAGCAGTGCATAAATTCAAAGGTTAGTTAGCTGCAGGCATGTTCACAGGGTTCTGTTTGTTTAATGGTTCTGCAACTACTGGAGACACATCATCTAGATGACTTGCTGAAGCTGTAAATTTTGTAACAGAATTCAAAGTTGACGGTCATCTACCCTCCCGTGCCAACAGCAGAGGCAGCTTTCCGAATATTACTGACTTGTTTTTAGTTTCACCCTGGTTACGAAGGAAGGAAGGAAGGAGAGAGGGAGGGAGAGAAGGAGGGAAGGAAGGAAAGAAAGAGGGAGAGAGGGAGGGAGGGACGGAGAGAAGGATGGAAGGAGGGAGGGAGGGAAGGAAGGAGGGAGGGAGGGAAGGAGGGAGGGAGGGAAGAAGGGAGGAGGGAGGGAAGGAAGGAAGGAAGGAGGGAGGGAAGGAAGGAGGGAGGGAGGGAGGAAGGGAGGGAAGAGGGAGGAAGGGAGGGAATGGAAGAGAAGGGAAGGGAAGAAAGAGGGAGTGAGGGAGAAGGCTCTATTTCAAATTGCTACATCTCTTTATTGTAGATTTAAGTCTTCATGTTCCAGACTTGGGCCTGCTAGTATTCCAGTTTACTGGTGATCCAGATCCAGGACCTCTTGATCTGGATTGTCCTCTGCTCTGTGCAGACAGAGCATATTAACAGTGCATGGGGCCTTCCATATTCCCCACTAACATGGAGGAGGGAAGCTCTTAGTGCACCACCTGGTAAGGAATACCAAGAAGTGCAGAAAGACCTCCAGATTCTCAGAGAAAAGACTGCCCACATGATTTAAGGGAACCATACTAGTCATCTGTGTGTGTGTGTCTGTGTCTGTCTGTCTGTGTGTACATGTATGGGTGCTTTCTGCATTTAGCCTTACTCTAGGATATATTTTGGAATAGAGATCTGTTGTCCTGATGCTAATGCAGCTATGGTCGACCTCATGCAGATGTCAAGCCCTATTCTAGAATATATTTCGGAATAAGACCGAGTGCGGAAAGACCCATGGTTGTGACGATTGTCCAAATTATTCATGCATATGCCCCTTCATAGAGGCCCAGAATAAAATCTTAGACAAGTCCTCATCCCCACGCTTACTATCTAAAAAGTGATGCCACACTGGGAAATGGGACTGGGAAGAAATGGAGCAATTTCAACGCCGATGCTGCAAACAGACAGGTGCTGGTTGATACAGGCCCCAGGCCAGTACTAACCTGCTCAGGAGAGCAGCCCCTCAAGTTCAACTGGCAGAAACTGCCGCAGCACTCTCCTGCCTGAAAATCAGAGCCATGGTCTCCCTGGGAGGGAAACTGAGGAAGCAAGAACATCGTAAGCTAACCGGAACCCAATCTTGCACTTGGCTCGGCAGTTCACGATAAGGTAAGGTGCATCTGCATTTCCAGGAGGCATTTACAACCCAGAAACACCTCCTGCCTTCCCCCATGTTACCCTATTGTCTAAAACATGCATCCCCACCCTTACCTGAAGCTTATCTTTTTCTTCCAGCACTGCGACCATTCACACCACGTCCGGTGCTAGGGGGTCATCTGAGGTGCTGTGCAAGCTGGCCCCTCAGATGACCCCAAATGTGACTGCGCTTGCATGGAGTGTCACTGTCGCCATGGTAACAGTGCTGGTACAGCCAAAGTCACACCAAGCTCCAAATGCAACATGGTGGCACCCTGCCCGTGATCAGACATGTACCCAGACACAGGTAAGTCTCCAGGTACGTGGAGCTTAGAGTAATAATGTTTATTTAGCATTCTGAAGTGCGAACACTAGTACACATTAGTCTGTCACGCCCTTTTCCCATCCAGCAGTCGGGAAGCCAAGTGGGAATGCTGTCCTAGAAAACTAGTCAACAGTAGGGGTGTGCACGAATGCAATTTTCAGGATTCGATTTGAATCAGATATCCAAAAATTCAGTTTGAATTTACCCCATTCTGCATTCGGACATTGCTTAATTCGAATCTATTGGTTCAAATTTTCAAGTTGAATTTGCACTTACGAATGTCGACAACGTTTGTATGTGCCCATAGGGATCCCACATTTATCCCGTGTGGATCCCGTTTTCATCCTGTGTGGCTCCCTACAAATGCATACGGATGCAGGAAAGATGCGTCCGTGCAAGCACACATCATGTGCATATCCGTAAATGTACAAATGTCTGAATAATTCAAACAGATCCGAAAATTAAAAATTCATTAGAATTGGATTCAAATTCGAATGCCCAAATTCGAATGAATTCAGTCCAATTTTGAGTGTTTCGAATATCTGTGCACATCCCTAGTCAGCAAGTTTGTATGATGCTTTCAAAATGCGAGAACAGAACAATCCCAAATCTCACGTGGATCCTTATTTCCAGAGCTGTTTTATTTCCAGATTCAAATTCTCAGCATGGCCCATTTAGAATCCAAGTGATTCAGCATTAGGGATGTGCACAGATGTTCTAAACATTCAAAATTTCAAATCATTCGAATGTACAGATGCGTATGTTTTAGCGTGAGCATCATACGTGTCTGTATGCATTTGCACTTATAATACAGAATGAAAACGGGATGCATATGGGATAAAACGGGATGTGTACGAAATGCGTACAGATAAATATAACACATACGAATGTTGTCTCTTCAAATTCAGATCTAACATTCAAACGAATAGATTTGAATGTACTGGATTCGAATCGGTTTTTGTTGTATTTGGATTCTAAACATTCAAATTGAATCAAGTGTTTTGACACTTGATTCGATTTGAATTCAAATGCAAAAAACCCACGTTTGTGCACATCTCTACTCAGCATTGCAGTCCTCTGCAGTCCTCATTGGGAACCACCGGTTGGTTAGCCAGTGGCTTCCTGTATCTCCAGGTTAAGGAAAGAAAGGGTATTTCCACATGTGCCGCTGAAAAGCAGATCTAAAACGATCTGCTTTTCGGACACCCATCCTCCTCAGGATCCGTCACAAATAGTGACGGATCCAAAGGGCCCCCGTGCATCCACACACATGTGGGGAGGACGAATCCGGGGGGATGGATGGAGTGGGTACTGTATGGACACGTCAGCACCCATTCCAAAAGTCCTCCGGCTTGCGCGCCGCCGCCCCCGCCCCCAGAGTCGCGGGACTGGAGCAGTGAGGTGCCAGTCACTGCATGTTTCCTGTGGTGCCCGGGGCACAGGGGAGGGGTTCCGGAGGCAGCCAGTCCTGCTTCTGCCCCTCCCAACATGGCAGCCAGAGGGACATCCATCCCTTCGCCCGGCCATGTGTGGAAGCATCCTGCTTCTGCATACTTCCAGGTGAAGTGACGAATTGAAGACCTGATTTTTCAGGTCTTCATTTTAATCTGGATTTCGGCAGCAAGACCCTTTTTTAAGATGGATCTTGCGTGCCAAAATGCGGAAGCGGCCTCCGCAAAGTGTCTCCAATCCGGTCTGCAGTGCAGAAGCTACTCAAGGTAAGTGTTTTTAATCTGTTTTTTTTGGGGGGGTGTGTGTCAAACCAGTTTCCGCAGCTAGTGCGGAAACACCCAAAGAGACCTTTTAAAATCCTGGTAAATGAGCTGCATTTGTGACATTGCCCTTTGGAACCTGTTCAGTCCCCTACTTGACAACCTTTTACTAAGCACTTGTGATTTCATACCAACAAAGGGCTGAACCATTTGGCCTGGAGGAAAGTGGCTTCCTCTAGTTTTTCCATTTACGTATGTTTAGCAGCTGCTTGTTTTCCAAAGCATCAGGCTGGAGAGTGAAGGATGTCTCATTTATTTCCATATGAATGGATTTTGCAGCCTTGGGCAAGGGGCAATTCTGCTGACTGTGCTTTTGAATTGATTATTAGGCCTGTCTCTTCACAGTTATGTCCCAAAAGCACCCTTGGAAATCTGTGACATCATAAAAGTATGTTTCATGCTTCCTCTCTTTTTTTAATTTTACTATTTTAGATTCTTTTAAAAAATGAATAGAATTGCTGAACTGATCTTTTTCCCAGCGTGTAGATAGGGCACAAAGTCTGCTGAACCAGAGCAAACTTAAGGAGTCCCTATTGGATCAGTACAATGGCCCATCTGGACTAGTGGTCTGTTCTTGTTATTGGTGAAATGTTTGCCACTGGGAAACCCACAAGGGCAACTGCACACACTACTGCCTCTAATCCACATTAAAGGCCAGAAAATGCACTTTCTAAGGCTTCTAATGTGGATTAGAGGTGGGGTGGGAACACTGTCTACATGCTACCACACCTAAGCTGCTTTCAAGCTGGTTTTCCATGTGTGTAATGCAACCAAGGAAGATTTCAAGAAACAGCACTCTTTCACTACTTGCATTCCCTGAAGGCTGGGGTACAGGGAGCATGCAGTCAACATGATTATCGTCCACACTACCATACGTTGGCTATAATGATCTTCACCATGGTAACCTCCAGATTAGACTTCAGTAATGAACTGTACCTGGAGTTACCCTCGAAGCTGGAACTAGTGCAAAATGCAGCAGCTTGGCTACTGACAGCAACCTCTAGTCCTGAAGGTGATGATGGCAACATATAACACCCTAAATGGCTCCAGACATGAATACCTGGAGAAGGGCTTCTCCCAGACTTGCTCAAGTATTAAGATCAAAACGGAAGGCCCTTCTTCTAGTTACTCAGAGGTGTGAGGCGTGGTGATACACTACATCTACCTCTTTGCTGTGGAATCCCCCAGGCCTCCCAATGGAGGCACACCAGGTGCCACTGATATATGGCTTTCTGCAGCTGGTTAAAATATGCCTCTTCACTTGGACTTTTGACATTTAGAACCCTCCGAATGTTATTTTATAGGGTGAATTCACATTTACCTCGATGGTAGATACCAGGGGAATTCCTGAAAGGTGCACCCACAATGCATGGAAGTGCTTTTTTAAATGAGAAACGGCTCCCAGTGTGCTGAATTTTCCGGCACATATAGATGTGCAGCAGATAAAACAGTCCCACACCTGTACTAGTGGCTGCATTTGCACCTCTTCTGGGTAGAAGCAAATCAATCACCTATCATTCATAAATTTGTGAATGATACCACCTCTTCTGGTAGCAAATCCCATAGACTGATGCCCCTTTGGTTAAAAATATACTTCCCCTTGATGGTCTTAACTCTCCTTTCCATTATCTTGGTGTCTTGTTGTTAGAGTGTTAAACTTTTATTTGGGGGTCTTCTGGTTTGATTCTGAACTCCTCCATTAAGCCAGCTGGGTGACCTTGGGCTAGACACAGTTCTCTTCTGAGCTCTCAACAGGCCCACCTATCCCACAGGGTGTCTGTATGGGGAGAAGAACAGCTGGTTTGTCAACTGCTTTGAGTCCCCTCAAGGGTGAGAAAACCAGGGTATAAAAGCTAACTCTTATTTTGTTATGAGGAGAAGAACAGAAGGTTTATCAGCTGTTCTGAGGCCTCTTAAGAGTGGAAAAAAACAAGGAATCTTCTTCTTCATGATCATCATCATATGAACCCCTTGGTTCTAGTGTTGTAGGACAGAGAAAACAATTTTTTCTATGCACCTTTTCTGTACCATGCATGAATTTATATACTTCAGTCAAGTCCCCTCTTATAGTCAAGTCTGAAGAGGCCTAGATATTGCAGTGAAGGTGTTCCAGCTACTTAATCATATTGATTACCTTTTTTTGGTCTAGAGGTTGGAAGCCGGACTCTTCTCTGGGAATACCGGGTTTGATTCTGCCCTCCCCCAAGAAGCCAGCCAGGTGACCTTGGGCTAGTCACAGCTCTCTTCTGGGCTGTCACAGTCCCACCCACCTCACAGGGTGTCTGTTGTGGGGAGAAGAATAGAAAAGCTTTGTCAGCTGTTTTGAGTCCCCTTAAATGGGTGAGAAAAGCGGGGTAGAAAAGCCAACTCTTCTTCTTCTTCTTCTTCTTCTTCTTCTTCTTCTTCTTCTTCTTCTTCTTCTTCTTCTTCTTCTTCTTCTTCTTCTTCTTCTTCCCGTTCCACAACATCCTTTCTAAGGTGTGGTGACCAGAATTGCATACTATATTCCAAATGCAGATTTACATATGGATTGAAACTCTACAGGCAAGTTTAGATTATGTGGCTAGGATTAGCAATGCAAGGACTCTGTAAAATATCTTTTTATCCCAAACTTTGTCTTTTCTTACATTATTTCTCCATAGTTCTGAAGAGTGCTGGATGCTGACACCAACACACAAGAGAAGCCAGTGTTTTAAATTCACTTTTCTCTTACATAAGAACATAAGAACATAAGAGAAGCCTTGCTGGATCAGGCCACAGCCCATCTAGTCCAGCATCCTGTCGCACACAATGGCCCACCAAATGCTCACGGGCATCTCAAGCAGAGACAAGGACAAACCTTCTCCTGCTCTCGAGTCCCAGCAGATGGCCTTAGAAGCACCCCAGTTCCTCTTCCCCCACCCTCAGCCTGAAGGATGCACCTAGGCATTCGTTCTAGTAGCCATTGATACATCTGTCATCCATAAATTTGTCTAACCCTACCTTAAAGCCATCCAGACTAGTAGCTGTCACCACCTCATCCGGCAGCACATTCCATAAGCCGATGACCCTCTGGGTGAAGAAATACTTCCCCCTGTCAGACCTTATTCTCCTACCCATCAGCTTCATAGAGTGCCCCCTGGTTCTAGTGTTGTGCAATAGAGAAAAGAAATTTTCTCTATCCACCCTTTCTATACCGTGCATAATTTTATATACTTCAATCAGGTCCCCTCTCAAACGCCGTCTCTCCAGACTGAAGAGGCCTAGACGTTGCAGCCTGGTTTCGTAAGGGAGGTGCTGGACTAGATGGGCTGTGGCCTGATCCAGCAAGGCTTCTCTTATGTTCTTATGTTCTTATGTAAGAGAAAAGTGATGCGTGAAAATCTATATTTACGGTCACCATTTCAGGAGAGCAAGAAACACCGTATGTCAGGGCTCTAAGAGCCTCCAGAGCACAAACATTTGAGTTACACCCATACTGGATTTCTTTTAGTAGGATTATAACTTAGCAGCGCCGCAAAGCAAATAGATATAATTGATTAGCACTGCCGGCTTGAGGTTATGGTGGAAACTGAAGCTTATTTCCCACATCCTGCTGTGATGTTTTTGGCCTCTGGTGGGGGTCAACAGAACATGAAAGAAAGACACAGCTGTTGAGTAAACTCCTGACCAGTAAAAAGTTATACACAGTCCAGGGATGAAGGGAAAACTCATATTCTTGAAGACAGCTTGGGATTAGCAAAATATTTGTTATTCAATCGAATTCTGCTGAATTTGGACATTTGAATTTGAATCGAATGTTCAGTCATTTGTTTTTTAATATTTGAATGAATACAAATTTTGGACCGTTTGTACAAATAATTTGGACATTTTTATGTATACGGATACATACGCCTTACATACATATCCGTATCTGTCTTATTTGTATCTGTACGCATCTGTACAGACACGTACGGAATGAAAACGGGATGTGTACAGGATAAAAATGGGGTGTGCATGGATGCGTACGGATGCCTATGGATACATGTGGATGTTGTTGACATTCGTATCATCAAATACATATTGAATATTTGCACAAAGAGATACAAATGTATTCAAATCGGTTTGAATTTTAATACATTCATGTTTTCTCCATTCATATGAATTTGGACATTTGAATATTCGATTCGAATTGAATCAAATGTCAAAAATTGAATTTTCTCTATCCACCTTTTCTATACCGTGCATAATTTTATATACTTCAGTCAGGTACCCTCTTAAACGCCATCTCTCCAGACTGAAGAGGCCTAGACGCCGCAGCCTGATTTCATAAGGGAGGTGTTACAGACCCTTAATCATTCTGCTTGCCCTTTTCTGCACCTTTTCCAGTTCCACAATATCCTTTTTGAGGTGTGGTGACCAGAATTGTACACAATATTCCAAATGTGGGCTCACCCAGAGATTTATAAAGAGACAAAATGACACTTGTTGACTTGTTTTCTATTCCCTTCCTAACTATTGCCGGCATAAACTGATGGGTTCTGGAAGATCTATTCTCATGTTCATCCTGGCTGTGCAGAACTAGCTAATTCTACAGTCTTTAAATCATATAGCATTCTGAAAAGAGTCTGGATCTTCATCCTAAATTTTTAAAAATTATTGATCCTTATCTTCAATACAAATTGCTTTATATTTTTATTTTTAAAAACTGTAAGGGTGTCAAGTTCAAAGGAGCAATCAGATTTCTTACAAAAAATCCTGTAGCTGAAGTGCTACATTTCAAATCGATTTTTAACTATTTTCTTTCTTTCTTTTAACACTTATATGCCTACTTCCACTTGGGAATCCAGCCTCCCTGCACCTGTGTCCCTCCGATCTGTCGCAAATAGTGATGAATCTTCAGGGGGGACAGGTTGTCAAAAAGCAGATCTATTTAGATCCACTTTTCAGTGGCAAATGCGGAACGACCCAGGAACACAGACGGGTTCAGTGTCTGCATGCTAAGAGAGACTATAGCATGTAGCATATAAAGAATAAGGGCATACGGAGAAAGGGCCTCAGGGTTTTTTTTAGAATACAAAAAGTACAAAATTGTCTTCCAATAAAAAGGGTCTACCACATAATGTTATGGTTCTTAGAGTTTGTCTACACTGAAAGTTTTGCATACAGTCTTTGGACCAACTGACTGGGCTATGTGTATTTCTCTGTGGTAGCATGCACACATTACACACACTATGTGGAACTGGATAGTGTGACTAGCCATAAAGACCATGAAGTACAGTACTTGTGGAACCTGCCTTTTTTATAAAGGACTCTGGACCACTTTCCCATATCATAAGAAAATAAGATGCTAGCCCAGCATCCTGTCTCGTGCAGTGCTCCACCAATTCCTTATGGGCATCCCATGAAGAAGACAAGGGCAGACCTCCATCTGCTCTTGAATCCCAGGAAATGACCTTTAGAGACATCCTGCCTGTCTCCCCAGCCTGGAGGACATATGTAGGCATCCATTGTAGTAACCACTGATACACTTGTCTTCCAGGAATCTGTCTAACTCTTTCTTAAAGGTATTTAGGCTGGTCGCAGTTACCATCACTTCTGGCAGCAAACTCCAGAAGTGCCCCAGGCACCTGATGACCCTCTGAAATGAAGAAATACTTCCCCTTGTCAGATCCAACTCTCCTACACATGAGCTTCATAGAGTGCCCCTTGGTTCTAGTGTTGTGTGATGGAAAAAATAATTTTTCTCTATCCATCTTTTAATCATGTCCCTCTTAAACACCATCTTCCAAGGGTGGAGAGGTCTAGACGTTGCAGTCTGATTTTGTAAGGGAGTTGTTCCAGCCCCTTAATCATTTTGGTTGCCTTTTTCTGCATCATTATTTAGGTTGTGTCATTCAATGTGCCTGCAGTGTGAATAAGCCCTTAAACTAAGGCCCTCGCTGCATGAGCTCTTACTCTGGACTGAAGGCCCATGTAGTACACATCTGGACCTCTGGTATCTGCATGCTAATGTGGATCCTAGAGGCCTCATCTCCTGCTGGTCCTGCTCTGTCTGCATTTGATGGAGTTTGATCTGGATTAAGGAGGCCCTAATCCTGATCACTCATAGTACTTTTTAGTCGGGACTACCAGTGGACTTGTACAACCAATGTTCCCTGATCTGGAACATGGGAAGCGCTCCGAAAGCATGTCTATCATGTTCCTGAACCACCCGGGGCTTTTCAGAACTGCACCATAATGCACCACCACAGGGAACCCCTACAGGTCCTGAACTTGTGTCTGGCACAGGAAGAAGGAAAGTGTGTGGAATTCCTTCCCTTGTCTCCATAGTGGATCATAGATGACAGACGTACACATTCATAATCCTCATGGCTCATATGTTCCTGTCTCTGTCACTTGCATAAGACCTTCAGATCAGGGATTTAGTATCTTGACAGAGAAAGAAGTGCCTTCTATTTTACCCTGCATCATTCATGTTTTTATACATTCTTATTAGAGATCCCACCTGGTTTCTTTCCTGAGCTATGGTGCCTGAAACGTTCCTAATGCTCCCTTGATAATTTTGGCTGCCCTTTTCCATAACTTCTCCAATTCTGCAATATCTTTTTTTGAAATGTACTGACACCTGAGATTTGTATAAAGGCGTTACAATGCTGGGTTTAATTTCTGTTCCTTCCTCCTATTCCTCAGGGTAAAATTAGCATTTTTAAAGCTTCTGCTCAGTGATTCAAAGTTTTTATCGAGCTACCCACTGCAGACATAAGGTCCTCTCTATGGGGATGTGTGCAGTTTGTGTTGTTGTCCACTTTGCACTGAAGTGCATGTTGGCATAATATGCATGTGCGCAAATTGCCCTGTAAATGTCTGCAATCTTGAATTGAACATTTGACTTTGTTTGTTTGTTTCCCCCAGGGACAGCTATAAAAGTGCAGCTGAGTCTGAAGAGGAATAGTAATAGATCCAAGGAAAATGTAGCAGTGGTGTGGGTCATATCATGGATGCAGATGGAGATGTTGGGTGCTTCTCATATCAGCCAAATATCAAAAACAACCAAGATTTGTTGTTTCATGTGCTTTAATTAACTAGCACAAACCAAGGGCATTTTCACACTTCCCTTCCCATCTGCTGGATGGGAAAGTAGCACGATGACCCAAAGTTAAATAGCACTCACAGTTATGAGTGCTAGTCACTAACAGATTAAGCCCCGTACAATTTGTCACTTACTTGTGACCAATCCAGGAGCCGGTCCTCTTCTGGCCACTGCCATTTTGGTTGAGGCACCCTCCATGACTTTGCATGCATCAGAAGTGCAAATGGCCGCTGTCCAGATGCTTCAGGTAAGCTTATAGTTAATGTTTGGTAAATTAGTGAACTTCTGGAAAAGCAGCGGGCACTTGGAGGCTGTAGTAGCCATCTCCAGGTGTGGATGCCCTTCCCCAGAAGTTCCCTAGTGCGAATAAGCGCCAAGGGCCAGCTAGCCACCAAAAACATGTTTAGAAAAAGTTTATTGACTAGTCAGTATTGACAATATCAAAACCAGTGTTTAAAACCAAATAATGTGTAAAATCAGCATTCAAACTGTCTCGCTCATCCTCCTGGATTATAATGAACAGCTGGAATCTTCATAGTTTAAGGATGAACATTCATACACGAATCAAATGTTACAATATTCATATTTGCACAAATACGAATGTTTCAGAACATCCGTATGGATAGTTTGTACATTTGTTAAACTGGGGATATGTATTGGATATGTATCAATACATATGCATTCGTATTGGATACATATCCGGTACATATGCATTGGTATAGGAAACGTAGCCAATATGTATGCGTTTGTACAGGATCTGTATGCAGGATCCATGTATAGGACCCGTATGTGGAATCCTTATGTAAGAACTGTATCCAGGATACATATGCGTTCATATCAGATATTTGCATGAATTTGTACAAATACATTCATTTTGAATTGAATCCTGCCACATTCAAAGGGGATCTATTCAAACGAATATGAACTTTCTAGCATTCAATTTGTTACGAATCCAATGCCAAAAAAAAATTGTGTACATCCCTATTGGTGATGCATTTTTATGAACTTTCAACTCTTCAAGTACAGAGGCCAGTCTTAGGAGTAAGATCAGTAATCTTGTATTCCAATCCAAAATGCATTTCCCCCTCAATATATATGAGGATTTTGACACATTCTGAAATGTTTATTGAGAACTACAATGAGATTTAGAACATCTGTGAAGCTGGAGAGTCAAGGGATTATTAAGTTCTGGTGTGTATATTACTCTAGGAGTTGTGGACCAACTCTGTATAGTGGAATTTAGAATACCAGTCTCTTTGAGGTATTATAAGATGATCTCATCAAAAAATGTTCATTTGGGGGGCAAGTGTCCAAGAATGGTAGCCATAAGTCTAGTATTGCCTGATGGGATTCAGACCCAGAGGCTCGAAAGGAGTTCTTCATCTCGCAGATCTCCCTGCTGCAGAAGAAACCAAATGATGGTGCTCCAGATGTTGCTCATAGAAGGTCCAGTCATCCTGGCCAAGAAATGATGGAAATGTCTGCAATGGGGGAGATATTGTTGGCCACCAAGATGCTATACAGAGGTGTTTTACTGCTTGTAAAAGTGAAAAACGCTATAGGTGCTGAAAAAGAATTTTATTGCATGTCCTCTAAGATGCTTTCTCCTCCACCACTTAGATTTTCCCACGTCCTCTTATTTTTTATTCTAATGACCTTTAGGAAGAGCTTTTATCATCTTTTTCCATATATATATCTCTTATCTGGATAATTTACAATATCCTACTCTATAGTAACAATCTCAAAAACAAGAGCTTGGGGTGTTTTTTTTTTGTTCGTTCTTTCAGGACAACATTGATACCATCCAAACAGAACCCTGATTGGTCCTGGACTGAATGTGTGCTACATCCCCATAAAAGCATGAAATCCTATTGCTGGAAAATCCAGCACTTGTAGGAGGATTTCCAGCAATAGTTCATTTACTAACCTCTTGGTCGGAGCCATTCCAGCAGTGCTGCTCTGGCCCTACACATGTGTGGGGCCTGAAATACACCGCCACTAGTGATGTGCATGAATATTCGTAACATTCAAACTTCATATGAATTTGGCCAAATTCAGACATTTGTATTCAAATCAAATGTCGGCACATTCGAAGACTGACATTTGAATTAGAATCAGATGTTTTGATACATCTGTATGAGGCTTTGCATGGGATTCATATGGGATGGAACATTAGTATTAGTAAGAAAATATACAAACTGATGACGGAAATTGGGAATAAAATAGTAGACTCAATAACAGGCACATGGATGTTGGATATTAATGTAACAAAAGATGATGTAAAGAACAAAATAAAGGACATAACACAATTGAAACATTTGAGATTAAGGCAAAATGATGAAATTAATATCAAAATGGCACAAAACCCCAGCACTTCCTACATGATTCCAAATTTTCCATCAAGATGCTGGAGAGTATGTGGAATAAAAGGAATGACCTTTCATATGTGGTGGTTGTGTACAAAAATTTTACTCTTCTGGGATACGATATTTAAAGAAATAAAGAAAATAATGGGTATAGAGGTAAAAATAATATCCAGAGGCTGCATTACTACAGCTGTATAATGGCCAAAGTATACATGAAAGTATAGAAGTACACATGAAAGATCACAAGGCTGAGAACCATCTTGCCTGAGAAGAATGGAGAAGAGGCAGCAGGCTGGGCTCTGCCATCTTGCTCCTAGCAGTGCCCCCCTTTCTCCAACTGCTCCCATCACAAGATGGCAAAGAGACTATGGCAGCCGATCCACCAGTTGAGGAAACATCTGGTCCTGAGGCCAAGCAAGGTGGGGCTGAGTAGATGCCGGCTGACCATCTCTACCATCTTCCGGTTTGTCATCAATGAAGAGAAAATTCAAAGTAAAGAGAATAAGAAAATTCCAGCAATAAGAAATGAAGAATTGGAACTGAAGACCTCAAGTGCTTGCATTTTGCTGTTCCCTGTTCACCTCCCACACCATTTTCCTTTTGTTTCTTGTCTCTTTAGATTGTAAGCCTGAGGGCAGGGACCTGTCTAAGATTAATATAATATTGTAACCCGCCCAGAGACCTTCGGGTATAGGGAGAGACAGAAATACAAATAAATAAATAAATAATAAGTAAGAAGTATATGTTAGATCAATTGTTTATGGCGGCATTATCATCCATAGCTGCATCATGGAAAAATATTGACAAGTGTACAATCGATACATGGTATTATTACATATCTGACCAGTTTAAATATGATATGATCAGACAAGGAAGAATGAAAATGTTGGGAGGGGATGTTAATACCTTAGTTGAAGATAGTTGGAAAGACTTATATAGCTATATTGCCAAACCAGAAGTAAACAATAACTTGAAGGAAATAATACATAAGTTTCTTATAAGTCTGAGGCAAATGAGACTTGATGCATATATAGAAGGGGATCTATTTGACTGAATATGAATTTTGAAAAGAAACTTTACGTTTAATCCCAAACTGTTTTTTGGGGGGATTGTAGATAATTCATTAGAAAGTGTAAACTCTTTAATTTTGTATATGGTGACAGCCACAAGATTATTGTATGCTCAGAAGTGGAAGGAAGAAGAGATACCATTGGGAGAAGAATGGTTAATTAAGATGACCGATTTGGCAGAAATGGATAAATTAACAAATCTACTAAATGATAGATCAACTGATAAATTTACGAGAGACTGGTCCCCATTGATTGAATATCTGACAGAGCTCGAATTAACGACAAATGGGTTCAAGTGACGATAAAGAACAAACAGGAAACCAAGGGGAGACATAGATGTGGAGCAACAAAGGATGGAAACAGAATATAGAAGTCAGACAGGTGGAGGAAGTTAAGGGAATTTCAGTTAATGGGTATTTTTCCACTGTCAGAAAGTACCCATTTTTGCACCCATTAAGGACCCATTTGGGTGTGAGCCGGATGATCCCATTTCCACCACGGCACTCATTTGGGACCCACTTGTTTCGACTGCCGCTGGGGAAATCCAGATCAAATTGGAATTTTCTGGCCTTTAATCTGGATTTTCTGTAGACCCCATTAATGGGGTCTACAATGGGGGCTTCAGGCAGAAAATCCGGATTAAAGGGAGCCTGTTTCCACGCTTGTGTGGCAATGGGATCTAGAGGAGGCTAGGGGGAGGGAGCTAGGTTTGGGGGGGGGAGCCCCAAAACCTAAGCTTTGAAGTCATTTCAAAGTCATTTTGAAGTCTGTGCAAAATAGCTCCGGAGTGTCTTTGAAGTCTGTGCTGATCTTCAGAGTGAATTTCGAAGTGACTCCGAAGTCACTTCGAAGTTCACTCCGAAGATCAGCACAGACTTCAATGGAGCTGTTTTGCACAGACTTCGAAGTGACTTTGAAATGACTTTGAAGCTGCTTTGGAGATTGCACCCCGTCCCCCCAAACACCTGTGGTGACAAGCAGAACCCTCATGGGTAGATCCGGATTTCCAAATGGGTGCTCCAGTGTTTCCACGGCAGGGAGGCTAGCACCCATTGCTATTGGGTGCAAGACCACCCATGGAAACACATTGGGTACTTCCCTTAATCCGGATCTACTGTACCCATTCCTTAGATCCGGATCTTCTTAGATCCGGATTAAAGGAGCGCGGTGGAAAAACACCCAATGTAATGATGGAAAGAGTGTGTAAATGATTTTTCTTTTTTAGTTTGTGGTAAAATTTTAATAAATATTTTTTTAAAAAAATATGAATGTTCTTGCATTCGATTCAATACCAATCGAATAAAAAAATTTGTGCACATCTCTGATGCCCATACGTTCACAGTAGTGGCTACAAACACTTCTGGGTACTCCATACCAGCTGAATACCTGGATGTGCACACCACTAAACATGCAAATGTGTCTACCTAGTAGGGATGTGCATGAATGTTCTAAACATTAGAAATTCAGTCAAATTCGATGGAATGTGGATATTCAAATTCGAATAGAATGTCTTCACCTTTGAATTTGAACATTTGAATGAATTTATAATGTTCCAAAGCATTTGCTCAAATTACTCAAATCATTTGAATGTACAGATACGTATGTATTACATACGTATGTGCTTATAATGCAGGATAAAAACAGGACGCATATGGGATAAAACGAGTTGCATACGAAATGCGGACAGATACATATAACACATATGAATGTTGCCAACATTTTTATCTTCAAATTCAAATCTCACATTCGAACGAGTAGTTAAAAGTAGGAGAGAGGGAAGATGCTGAGCAACACCTGGCTTGCCCGACGGGACCCTTCCTTCTCTGGAGCAACTGCATAAAAGCAGGAGAGAGGGAAGATGCTGAACACCATCTGGGAGCTGCCAGTTGGGCTCCTCCCTCCCTGCAACTACCTAGGAGCAGCAGGCAATAAGGAGAGTGGTCTGCCTGACAGGGCTCTCCCCTCCTTGGTACTGAAAGGTGGTGTGCATGAGAGTACGTGTGTCTTTTTAAAAATAATACTGTTTTTAAATTCTTCCCACTGTTTAATGTTGTTTCAAACCTTGGGTGTGTGTGCATGTGTGGCTGTATGTGTGACTAGCTAGCCTTCAGCTAGCCTTTTTTTTTAACTACTATATAATGTTTTATTATAATATGCCATATATTTTTGACATGTAAACTGCCTTGAGGAAAAATTGTCTTTGATTTAAGTTATTGATTATATTTGCTGTATTTTTGATGTAATGTTTGTATTTTTGCTTTGTATTTTGTTTCCATTTGTTGTGAACCGCCTTGAGCAAAAGTCTCTTTTGGAAAGGCGGTATATAAATAAAAAATGGAAAAAATGGAAAAAATGGAATGGAATGAATTGGATTAGAATTTTTTTGTTGTTGCATTCAGATTCCAAACATTTGAATCAAATTGAATATTTGACATTCAATTTGACTCAAATTCAAATGCAAAACAAATCATTTGTGCACATCCTTATCACCCAGCAAATGATAATACTAGAAGGGCAATATTCCTATGCTAGCAAGGTATCCGGTCACGGCCTGGAGGTGGCCTATGATGCAGACAGAGTCCTAAAGCGGTCATTAGTACACAGGGTTAAGGAGCATAATGCACACTAATCTTTAATCCCTGCTACCACTAGATAGCACTGCACTTAAAGGACGTTCATGTCTTGGAAGCAATCATGTAAACAATTTCTGCCAAGCACTCGATTGAAGAGATGCTTGTTTAGAAATGACAAGTCTAGTTATTTCTTCAAGAAGATGATAGAATATGCAGGGAAATTTCCCTTTTGGCAGGATTAAAATAAGCAGGTGGTTTCATGTTTCAGGGAAAGAAGATGGAGGGGGAGTACAGATAATTCAACTGCCAAAATGGTATTTAATAAGAAGCTTATACAGGAATTGATTTTACTCAAGACTCTACTTTGGAGGAAGATTTTCCTCTTTATGCTTTCATTCCATATTTTAAAGTCCTTCTCTTTCACTCCACCATCCCCCCCCCTCCCAAATCAACGTACCCAGGCCTAATTGAGGTGAATTTAATCAGCTCAGGCTCAGCTGCTTATCTCATACCCTCCATGTTCCATGTAATTTGCTTTAAATAGAATTTCAGAGCAAATCACAATTGCTAAAGTGAGCCGGCCTATACAAGGAATTGCAATTTCCTTTTTGGCCTCTGACATACAACTTGCTGAGATCGGGAGCTAAGCCCTGAGTAGAGCTGCCAAACTGGGCAGGTTTTGGGGGATGTATTAGTTCAAGGGGCTCAGGAAATAGTTTCTGAGTGTCACCTTCTCAAAACACCATCATATCCTAGAAGTGCCTATGCTTTCTAAGATGGCTGCAATGTTCCAGAATAGCAAAGCACAGGAGAAAGCAAATGCCTTGCACAAATTCTTGGACAATGTGTATTTGACCTGTAGCCTGCAATTTGGCAACATCTGGGCAGGTGCATCTGCACTTTCAGGAGACATTTACGGACTTAAAAAACACCCTGCCTGTCCAGGGGTTGCCTAATTGCAGACTAGCTGTGGTGCATGAAATTGTGCACCACAAACATACCAGCCCTCCCCAGTCCTGACCAATCCCTTGCCTTCAGCATCCAGTGGTGACCATCTGCACTTTTTCTGGTCAAGGGGGTCATTTCAGGTGCCACACAAGCACACCTGGACCTTGGTTGACCCCCTGATGTCTCTGCTCTTGCACAGAGCATCAGCATCGCCGCAGCAATTCTGCTGCCGCATGCACAATCACACAGGGTGCCAAGGCCAAGATGGCGGTGCCTTGAAGAGGATCAGATGTGTGAATGATCCCAGGTAAGAAGGGGAAGAAGAGTTGGCTTTTCTACCCCGCTTTTCTCACCCGTTTAAGGGGACTCAAAGCAGCTGACAAAGCTTCATATTCTTCTCCCCATAACAGAACACCCTGTGGGTAGGTGGGGCTGTGAGAGCTCAGAAGAGAGCTTTGACTAGCCAAAAGTCACCCAGCTGGCTTCATGGAGGATAACAGAATCAAGCCTGGTATTTCCAGATAAGCGTCTGGTTCCTTAACCACTAAAGTGTCTCATGCATGGGCTAGGCTATTGTGGGCTATCGTGAGCTAGGCAACATTAGCCTGTCAGGTACCTTTCCTGTCTAACAGATGGGAAAGCAAGTGCAGAAATGCCTCAGGTAGCACAGTAAAGCTCTAATAGTACTATTGCTGCATCTGGACATATTTCCACTCAGAGTGGTAATGCAGTACCAGCTAAAAGGGACCATTAGCAACTTCCAGTTCAAGAAACATTCTGCTGCCTGACAGCATATATTAAAGATATTTAATGGTGTATGAACCCATAGCAACATTGTCTAATGAATGCATTCTCAATGAACTTAAACTGAAGTCTAAATGTGTGTATTATTTCCAACCACTAGATCTTTTATTTTAATAAGGTGTTTTCTATGACAGAGGAATTAAAGTAAGTGCAAAGATGCTTTTGGAAAGTGTCTGACGGCTTGAGGCAAGAGAGGTAGAATGGGAGGAAATATAAAAGAAAGGGGAAGCAGAGTGATTAATTCCGAGAAATGTAATATGCCTACACCAAATAGACAACAACAGACTCCATCCATGTGGCTGAAATTCCAGACACTTCCGGTGTGGCAAGTGTGAACTCCGCCACTAAGGCGGTAAGTGCCCTGGTCAAATGGCATGCACCATGCAAGGGACTGGAGACTCCAAAATTCTGCCAGCTCTGAAAAAATATATGGCTGGTTACCTTTATTCAAAATGGAGGTATCAATCAAATAGAAAATTAAAATAAAACTAAACCAATACATACAAAGTTGAGAAGTGGAAGGCAGAAGGAGTTTCCTTTCTGGGCTAGTGGTCAGCATAGAGAAGAACTAGACTATTTATCCCCTATACCTATTATTTTAAGTAATAATAGAAGTGAGCCACTTTGGTCTAATGGTTAAGGAGCTGGACTCTTATCTGAGAATACCAGGTTTGATTCCACATCCCTCCAAGAAGCCAGCTGGATGACCCTGGGCTAGTCATAGCTCTCTTCTGAGTTCTCACAGCCCTACCTACCTCACAGGGTGTCAATTGTGGAGAGGAGATTAGAAAGCTTTGTCGGCCGCTTTGAGTCCCCTTAAATCTTCTTCACAACCGTTCATGCATCTGTGTCATTAATCAATTACAACAATATAGTATCTTTCCACTGAACTTCACTGGACCCAACACTATCTCTAGCACTTTTTTGTGCCGAGTACAATATTTTACCTCATTCCTTGACCAGATCTCTCTGAGGTTATCTTTGCTTCAGAGGACTTCATGCTGGAGTCTAGAAACTACCAGCATTTAAGAACATAAGGAGGAATGCTGCTGGATCAGGCCACAGAATTAGTACTGATGTTGATTACTGTTGTGCTAATTCTCTTCCCATCAGTGGTATGTGTGAGGGAGAACGGTTTTTTTCCCTCTATTCACTTTTTCCACATCACACATGGTTTTATATACTTCAACCAAATCACCACTTAAACACTGCGTTTCAAGGCTGAAGAGGCCTAGACGTTGCAGCCTGGTTTTGTAAGGGAGGTGTTCCAGCCCCTTGATCATTCTGGTTACCCTCCTCTGCACCTTTTCCAGTTCCACAATGTCATTTTTGAGGTGATATGACCACTTCTATTTCCCCAGGAGCAGCCTTAACAATCAATGCACTGGGAAGATGGTTGGTTAGGGATGCACACTAATTTTATTTATTTTTTTACATTCTGTTCAAATCAAATCAAATACCCAAAAATCTGATTTTATTTGAATCGTTTAAATTTGAATTTAACAAGATTTGAGTTGTATTTACCTATTTCGAATCTGTTTGAATTTTTTATTCAAATCTGCACATAGGTATGTCAACAACATTCATATGTGCATGTACACTCCTCCCCACATTCATACACATCCATACATATCTGGTCACCACACCTCAAAAAGGATATTGTGGAACTGGAAAAGGTGCAGAAAAGGGCAACCAGAATGATTAAGGGGCTGGAACACCTCCCTTACAAAACCAGGCTGCAATGTCTAGGCCTCTTCAGTCTTGAGAGATGGTGTTTAACAGGGGACCTGATTGAAGTATATAAAATTATGCATGGTATAGAAAAGGTGGATAGAGAAACCAGGGCGCACTCTATGAAGCTGATGGGTAGGAGAGTCGGATCCGACAAGGGGAAGTATTTCTTCACCCAAAGGGTCATCAGTTTATGGAATGTGCTGTCGGAAGAGGTGGTGACAGCTACCATCCTAGATGGCTTTAAGGTAGGGTTAGATAAATTTATGGGCAACAGATGTATCAATGGCTACTAGAATGAATGCCTAGGTACATCTTTCAGGCTGGGGGGGGGGGAAGCAGGACACTTCTAATGCCATTTTCTGAGATTCAAGAGCAGGAATAGGTTTGTCCTTGTCACTGCTTGAGACGCCCATGAGCATTTGGTGGGCCACTGCATGAATTGGGATGCTGGACTAGGTGGGCTTTGGCCTGATCCAGCAGGGCTTCTCTTATGTTCTTATGTTCATATGTATGCATCCCGTAGTTATACTGTATGCAACCCGTTTTCACCCCATATGGATCTGTACAAATGTTCACGGGTGTGAGGAAGATATGGATCTTCAAGTGCCCATTGTGTATGAACCCTTACACATGCAAATGTCCAGATAATTCGAATGAATAGATCTGAAATTCAAAATTTGATTCAAATATTTACATTCAAATCTCGGGACATTCTATTCGAGTTCAAATGTCAAAATTCAGGACATTCAATCAGATTTCAAATGCCTACGAATATTCGTGCACATCCCTAAAGATGGCTGAATTGCATAGCCTGCCGATTTACGGTTGCTGATCTTCTCACCAACGTATCCCTAATAAACTTCCTCAGGGTTCCTACAAAGGCATTTGGCTGAATCTCTCTCCCACCTTGCTTTCCAGCCTATAATTGAAGGGAATGGAGCAGCGTTCCCTACATCAAGAGAATTTCCCATTTTCTTTAGCTTCATGGGGCAGTCCAGGGCATGTGGCACTTGAAAGAACCACATCAAGGGCTGCCATCTCACCGCTAATGCTTTTAATGTAATTTTCAGTCTCCTCCAGAGGTAAATCAATGTTTGTGAAATTAACTTGTGGTCCTGTCTTCTTTGCCAGGGCTCTGACAGTGCATTTGCTGCCCTTGTGCCTATTCCCACAGGAGTAAGCTAGAAATGGTTTATCTCTAAACGGGCACCAGATAATTTAACCTTCATGCTGGGTTACTTCTGAGCAGATACTGTCAAGCAAGGAAGTTTATAGGCTCGCTTCTTAGCATTCTCTCTATGGGCTATTTTGGTGCAGTTATTAATTCAGTGTGATGCGGCTACTTAACATGCATTTGAGGAAAAATTAGCACTAGCAGGAAAGCAGCAATGAAGAACAAGGGTTTTTGTTTTGTTTTTTCTTTCAAGGGCTGTGCATTACACAGCTGCTTGGATCTTCGAGTGATTGCCACATGGCTGTGGAATTTGGGCCAGACTCCAACATCAGGCTGAAAGAGGTGGGTACTTTGGTAGGCTGATCCTCCCCCCCCCCCATAATAGAACAGCAAACTGTTAGTTTATTATTGGCCATGGCTGCACTTAACAATCATAGGGTGGGATAAAATTGCAAACAAACAAACAACAAGCAAAATGCCCAATAATGCACCTTCTGTTGCCATGTTTCCACTTGCCCTGATAGTAAGCACTTCATGGACTGGATCCAAACAGGATGAATACTTCGCAGGCAAAATGAAACAGCTGTCAACATTCCAGACAGGTTTATGATGCTCCACCGTACCTGCAAAGTGAAGCCCAATACTCTGAATGTTTTTTTTTTAAGTACTTACATGAGAATCAGCTGCAAAGTTTTCCTTTCCTCTGCATTTTCCTGGAGGATTCATGACAGTTCATCCTCAGTTTGGTCTAGTGGTTAAGGAGCTGGATTCTTATCTGGGAATACCTGGTTTTATTCGACACTCCTCCATGAAGTCAGCTGGGTGACCTTGGGCTAGTCACAGCTCTCTTTCTGATCTCTAACAGCCCCACCTACCTCACAGAGTGTCTGTTGCACGGAAAATAGAATGCTTTGTTAGCCACTTTGTGTCCCCTTAAATGGGTAAAAAAAAAAAAGGCGGGTAGAAAAGCCAACTCTTCTTCTTCTTCACCCAAGATGGAGGAGATCTATCAGGTAGAAGAAGAGTTGGCTTTTCTACCCTGCTTTTCTCACCCATTTAAGGGGACTCAAAGTAGCTGACAAAGTTTCTATTCTTCTCCCCACATCAGAACATCCTGTGAGGTAGGTGGGGCTGTGAGAGCTCAGAAAAGAGCTGTGACTAGCCCAAGGTCACCCAGCTGGCTTCATGGGGGAGGGCAGAATCGAACCTGGTATTCCCAGATAAGAGTCCAGGTCCCTAACCACTAGACCAAATTGGCTCACAGATAGGGAGGGGTTGACCACCTGGTTGTAATAGCCACCCCTTCTGCTTCAAAGTACTGGGAGAAAGAGGGTACAGTCCTTTCCCCCTGCAGAGTGGCTTTACCGCAAAGAAAAGGCAAGGTCCACATTGTTAACAAGTCTGGATGAGAGACCCACAGTGATCATACCAGCCCTTCCCTAGATATTATCACCATTTGAAGCGTAAACTTTGGAAGCACAATTTCCCTGCCCTCAAGAGAGACACAATGGCTGCCATTGAAAAGGATGCCTCTACACTCAGGAGGGGAGAAAAGGAAGCATCATTCTCAGCAGAAATCACAGAGGCGCCTACAGCAAGTCCATTATGAAGTCTCCTTCATTTCGAAGTAGAGTCACATCCATTGTACATTTAAGAGCCTGATGGGTTGAACACACTTGTGGAATTTCATGCCACAGCTGAAAACAAAACCTGGAAACAATCACAACCCGCCCACCCCCACTGAGTCACCATGATCAAGTGAACACAATTAAGCAAGTGGGAGAAATAACGAATGTGTGAGCATAAACCATGCAAAGTAAAGTCATTTATTTAATTGGAAAAATGTTCTGCAAATTATTGTAAGTACAGCTCAAGAATGTTTTAAAACCCATTTTCATGTTCGTTGAGTGATATAACTGCATGCACCTTTCAGGTAACTAAAATAACATTAGTAACTAATGCCAGCCTGTGAATTAAACAATTAGCTCCTACTCACAAGAGTTTTCTTCAAGCACACACTTCACAACTTGGCCAAACAAACGTAAGCTGTACAGTAATTACAGGGAACAGCCATTTCAAGCCATTTCAAGAGTTTTCAGCTCAAAACACAATATCCCCGTAAACAGGACTGGTATTTGTTCATTTCCTTACGCAGACAATCTCAAGGACCGTTCACAAAAGTAAAAAAATAAAAATAAAACTGCAAACTTTTTTTTTAATCATTAACTGAACAATTACTTATATAACTATACTGTGAAAGAGCAACATATGCTTTCATTATCTCTTATGAATACACTATGGAGCGCACGGCTTATATCAGAATTTTTAACCAAGTACCTTGTTTTAATTTGTATTGTCTTTTTAATATGTTTTAATCTGTATTTTGTTCTTAATTTTTTAAATATGTCGTTTGATCCGTTGTTACCCGCCCAGAGACCTTCAAGTATGGGGCGGTATAGAAATGGAAATAAATAAATAAATAAATAATTTATCTGGTCTACCGCTAATCTGGATTAGTGAGTCCTTGACACAGTTGTGACCTGGATCTACTCTACAGCCATGCAACATATGGGTGTGTGGCGCCGCCCATCCCCCAGTGCGAGCTAGCTTACACTCTTCACCCCTGTCTTTAAACACAGTAAAGGGGCTTTTATAATTGTTGAATCTTGGTAGCGTGTTTTATATATGTTTCTGGTAGCGTGTCTTTATACTGGTCTAGCCTCGCACCCCACAAGCGGTCACCAACAATGCAGAGACTTTTCAAAGGAAAAGAAATGAACAGTTTTTATTCTTTGTAACAGGAAACACAATAAAAGGTCTGAAGAAGAATACACATCTGACAGTTCAAAGCCACACCTCTTTGGTTCTTCAACTGCCCTCTTAAATCCCTAACTGGACCTTTACTTTCCTTCCTCCCCCTTCTGGCCTAATCTCCAGCTCAGAAGATCGGGCCCAATGCTTGGTTCCTTCCCTGAGGTAAAGAGACAGTCTAACCTGTCTTCTCCCCCCAAAACCCAAAAGCAAGGACAAATCCTTTCCTCTAGCAGGCGGGTTTTATACTCCTCACTAGCCTAAACTCGACGCCTGATTGGTGGTGTGTGCTCCTCCCCCTCCTATTATGCTAACTAGGGAGACTTCGCCCCCTCCTTTCCTGTTTAAGCTGTCAGTTTAGACTCTTCCTCAAAGCACACTGAATACACTTTCATTGCACTTTTAAAATTACTTTTCCCAGCGCTAAAATTTAGTGTGGGCACCACAGGGTGCTTCCGCATTGGCTGCCAAAAAACGCATCTAAAAAGATCCATTTTTCAGTGACCCGACCTCCCGAGGATCCGTCACAAACAGTGACGGATCCAAAGGGCAATCGCATGTCTACAAACATGGAGGGAGGCCAGATTCCAGAGGATGGATGGAGTGGCTGCTGTGCGGACACATCGGCACTCATTCCAAAAGTCCTCCGGCTCGTGCGCTGGCGCCTCCGCCTCCGGAGCCTCAGGACTGAAGCATGCAGCTGCCAGTCACTGTGTGTTTCTGGAGGTGCCCAGCGTGCCAGGGAAGGGCTTTGGAAACAGGCAGTCCTGCTTTCGCCCTTCCCAAATGGCAGGCGGTGGGAATCTGTCCCTTCGCCTGGCCATGTGCAGAAGTGTCCAGCTTCTGCACACATCCAGGTGAAGAGACAGATGTAAGAACTGATTTTTCAGGTATTACATTTAATCTGGATTTCAGTTTTAAAAACCGGTCTTGCATGCCGAAATGCAGAAGTGGCCTCCGCAAAGGGTCACAGAAGAGGACTCCAGTGCGGAAGCTGCTTAAGGTAAGTGTTCTTAATCTGGTTTGGTGGGGGGGGGGGGGTTTAAAACGGTCAGCAGCTACTTGATCTGGATTAAGTGCAGAAAGGGCCAAGGAGTTATTCCCATATTTTAAGACATGGGCCTTTCACACTTTCTTGATTAAGACAGCACCGCCCTCATCCCGGAGTGGCTCAGACCATGCAAGGCCTTCTTGATCCTCCATAGCTGTGAAGCAGCAAAAACTGACCCACATCTTAACTGGGATTATCTACTAAGCTCCCGGTAAACTCCTATGCAGTATTCACACCACTTTGTCTAATGCTGCATTCACACCAGTTTGGTCTAGTGGTTAGGGAGCTGGACTCTTATCTGGGGATAGCGGATTTAATTCCGCCTTCCTCTATGAAGCCAGCTGGGTGACCTTGGGCTAGTCACAGCTCTCCTCTGAGCTCTCACAGCCCCACTCACCTCACAGGGTGTTCTGTTGGGGGGAGAATAGAAGCTTGTTAGCTGCTTTGAGTCCCCAGAAATGGGGGAGAAAAACAGGGGAGAAAAGCCAACTCTTCTTCAACTCTTCTCCTTCTCCTTCCTCCTATCTGAACACCACAGTGTTCCTGAAGGCTCATGACTTACTGCTCTTACCTGGGGCCTCTTCACACTTGGCTTTATTCAGGAATATATAGTGGAATAAGGGGCCTGCTGCCCTTGGGTGTGTGTGTGTGTGTGTGTGTATGAATACAATTTTTGGGATTTGTTTTGATTTGAATTGAACAGAAAATTTGACTGAATTAGAATCTTTTAAATTTGAATTTAACTAAATTTGAATCCATTCACTTGAATTTTTAATTTGAATTTCCTCTTATGAATGTCGACAACATTAGTAGATGCCTGTACACATCTTCCCCGGGTCCGTATGCATCTGTACATGCCCATATACATCCCATAGTTATCCCATATGCAACCCATTTTCATTCCGTATGGATTGGTACAAATGCATACAGATGCAGGAAAGATGTGGATCTTCAAGTACGCATCATGTATGAACCCATACACATGTGAATGTCCAAGTAATTCAAACAAATAGATCCAAAATTCAAAATTCGAATAAAAATGGTACATTTGAATTTAAGGACATTCAATTCAAATTTGAATGTTGAAATTCGGTCAATTCGATCAAATTTTAAATGCATTCGAATATTCATGCAAATCCCTTTGCTGTCCCCAAGTGAGGCCTGCCAGAGTATGCATTAGCATGCAGACTACACACCTATAACCTGAGATATATTCTAAAATACGGCCAAGTGCAAACAGGCCTCTGGCCTCTGTAGTTCTGCAAACGTAAGTAATAAGTAGCTGATCTAAATAAAGCATATTGGCTAGTTAAATACTATGGATAATCCAAATTCTATTTTATTGGAGGCCAAAAGTATTAATCAATTTGCATGAGCAACTGACCTGCTACTTCTGCAGAGATTTCCAGTCTAAACGTAATTGGCAGTACCCACAATGAATGGGAAACAGAGTTGTTGCAATTGTCATAAGTAATCTATAGATATCTCTCAGCTCAGTGAATTATTTAAGGCAGCCTGGGGAATATTTTGTCTTTGATTACTCTCTTATGGAAGCTTTTGTCTGCATTGCACCGCATAACCTTAAAACACTGATTGCATTAACAGAGCAAATTTATTGGATAATAAATAGATGTAAGGGAATAAAATGGACAATCAAGCCAAATCCCCTTGCTGATAAGCCAGTTGTTCATTTGGAAAATTATCATATCCAAAGCAGCTTTGCAGAAATCAGAGAAATGCTGTATCTAATCCGACACTTTTTACCTTGATTAGCAGCTGTGGCAGGTTCTCGAGATGCGAAGACCAGCAGTGGCTGGAGCCTGTTGGTGTTGCTGAGCTTGGGGCAAGAAAATTAAAGTGAAGTGGCACCAAGTGAACAGTCATCAACTCAAGTGGCTCCAAGGGTCAGAATAACTAGAACTAATAAGTAAGCCAGTTTGGTCTAGTGGTTAGGGAGCCGGACTCTTATCTGGGAATACCGGGTTTGATTCCGCCCTCCCCAATGAAGCCAGCTGGGCAGCCTTGTGCTAGTCACAGCCCCACCCACCTCACAGGGTGTTCTATTGGGGGAGAAGAATAGAAAAGGCAGAGGTAGAAAAGGCAACTCTTCTTCTTAACTGTAGGTTAACATAAGAACATAAGAGGAGCCCTGATGGATCAGGCCACAGCCCATCCAGTCCACCATCCTGCCCCACACTATAGTCCACCAATTGCTCATGGGCATCTCAAGCAGAAGACAAGGGCAAACCTTCACCTGCTCTCGAATCCCAGCAAATGCCCTTAATCTTGTTAAGGCTGCAGTGCTGTTTCAACCAGAGAGGACATTACAGGTGTAGCTAGAATGGACTGGGACTCAGGCCAAAATAGCAAATTGGCTCACAGACCAAACTGGCTCTTTTGGAGGAGGAGAAGGCCAACCCTTCTCCTGCTCTCAAATCCCAGCAAATGGCCTTAGAAGTGTCCTGTTTGTCCCCCCAGCCTGAAAGAAGAAGAAGAAGAGTTGGCTTTCCTATGCCGCTTTTCTCACCCATTTAAGGCGACTCAAAACCGCTGACAAAGCTTTCTGTTCTTCTCCCCACAACAGAACACCCTGTGAGGTAGATGGGGCTGTGAGAGCTCAGAGAAGAGCTGTGACTAGCCCAAGGTCACCCAGCTGGCTTCATGGGGGAGGGTTGAATTGAACCTGGTATGCCCAGATAAGAGTCCAGCTCCCTAACCACTAGACCAAACTGGCTCACTAGACCAAACTGAAAGATGTACTTAGGTATCCATTCTAGTAGCCACTGATACATCTGTCATCCATAAATTTAATTTTGTGCACATTTTCATATGTATCCCTCCTAACAGACTTTTTAACAGCCAATGTGCCCACATAACCCATCCTTACATTTTCTTGTTCTTGTTGGAGAAATGCACTCCAGCATTCTGACCTGATGAATTTTGAGGTATAACTGTGTTTTGCTCCATATCCTGGTCGAAATAGATCCATTCACAGTCAAATGCAAAATCAGCAAATTTCGCTGTCATTTGCAGTGTGAAGAGCAATCACAGAAGCAAAACTGCAACTTTGCAGCTGGTGTGATCAACTTTCATGCCAACAGGCTGGATGCTGTTTCAGCTGTTTCCCTTCAGTGTTTCGCACAGTCTCTCTCTTTTTCTAAAAAAAAAGTTCATTAAAAAAGTTTTAAAATGAGTCATTTATATTACTGCCATTTTAATATACAGTTGTTGTAATCTTCCCATTGTAGAAGATTATTTTTAACACAAATAATGATAGCAGTATTTGTATACACACACGTCCACGCACACAATACAAAAATAGTACAATGCAATAGTACAATAATGTCAGTGTTTTAAATTTTGATTAACATTAACAAGATATTCGAAAAAAATTTTTGCAGGTCTGCTGTATTCCAGACCACTTGGAACCCTTCCGGAACCCAATTTGAAAGCTTTTAAGCACTGTTTTTGCACAGGGCACTCAGAGATCCAGATCTTTAAGATCCAGCTCTTTGAGATTAGGTCCTCTCGGAGATCTGGATCTTGAAGATTTTGTAGCTGTGAGTGGCCAGGGAAAGCTGGTGCCAGCTGCACAAACAGCTCCACTCTTGCTGGCCAGACTCCTGAACACCATGGCAGCAGGTAAGATCCACAAATCCAGTCTTCATGCCTGAAGACCGGGAATATGACACTTTTAAGTGGGTCCACACGAAATCCAGATCTAAGGGCCCAAAGGATGTATTAAATATGGATTTTTCCTGCCCTTGTGGGGACAGGGTCTGCTGGATGGGGCCTTAAATGGGGTCCATGTGGTACCAATTGGGTTCCTAATGGGGTCTTAATTGGGATCTTAGTGCTTGTACAAAAAGCCCCCCACAGTGTAGCACCTAGGGATGGGTACAAATGAATTTGCATTAGAAAATTCAGTCAAATATTTGACTTTGTAGATTTTTGCACTCAAAATAAACATAGACATTCCAACATACAGACATGTGAATGATACTGGCTCGCAAATATGAAAATTCAATTGAATTTTCACACTTTCACCTTATTTTACTGATGAATATAGGCTTTTTCAGTAGAAAAGTGCTGCAAAAAATACTCAACCATAAATACAAACATTTGAACAAATGATTCAATGACAAAACAAAATTTCAGAACGTTTGATTCTAATGTTTGCAAAACAAACTTTGATTTATCATTTGTGTCGATCTGTAGTAATGACTATGAATTTATTTATTTACTCCTTTTCTAAGAATAAACAAGGTGATGTACAACAGAGTGAAATTAACCAAAACACAGCACAAAATATATTAAAACATAGTAAAGCAGCTTAAATATTTTAGCGTAATTATAATTTCACTGAAGTGGTTGGTGAAAGGGTTTTTTTTTTAAATTATTTCCAGATCATCTGATCTAGCACTATTTTTAAGACTGAAAATATTACTGGGAGGTCCAAAGGTAGCCTATCACTTTTAACGTGATCCAACCGGATATTTAAGATATTTCCAGAAAATATGGTGCAAATTTGCTGCTGGATTACCACATATCCAGTGAGTATCATTGGCTGTTGCATATATAATTGACAACTCAGATAAAGTAAGATAACATCTGAATAAGCTTTTACAAAAGCTCTCCTTACATTTCCACCATAAAGTTACCTTATGAAATTTAAAGCACTATCACTACTTATCTTGTCTGGGTACAGTTTTGTCTGTCACTTTTTCATGTTTCTTCCAAGAGTCACCAGGGCTTTTAACTCAATCCATAGTAGTTCCATGTAATTCACTCCTTTGAAGAAATTCCAGAACCTAAGACCTCCCAATTTGTTTGTTCAAACTATTCTTCCTTAATATTATGGTCGACACCTGGGAACAATGGAGTAAGGAGGGTCAATAAAACCCAATTGAGACTCACCATTCCATATATAATTTCATTGCATCATCCTGCACCAATATCCATATCTGAAAGAAATAGTTTCCCTGACAAGATTGTACATCAGCTACCACATCCATGTCTTCCATTTCTTAATTATAATAAAATTGCTGGCTAAGAAGACAAATACGTTTATGGTTCTTTAACTTAAAATTGTGTACCTGGAACTAAAAGCAAAAATCCTTCCTGTATTATTCAGTGTGTGAGTTGTGACTACCTAAACAGCCATGTTTCAGTTCATTAAGGATTGATCTAAAGCAGGCTAGGGGTGTGCAGGAATTCAATTTTCGGCATTTGATTCAAATCGAATATCCAAAAATTCAATTTGATTCAAATCTTTAAAATTTGAATTTAACCAAATTTGATTTGAATTAAGCAAATTCGAATCTACTTCTTCAAATTTTCGATTTGAATTTGCCCTTACGAATGTCAACAATATTCGTGTGTCCCTGTATGCATTCATACGCATCCTGTACGGGTCCATATGTATCCGCACATGTCTGTATGCATCCCGTAGTTATCTTGTACGCAACCCGTTTTCATCCCATACGGATCCATACAGATGCATACGGATGCGGGAAAGATGCATATCTGCAAGTACACATCATATATGAACCCGTACACATGAGAATGTGTGGATAAAATTCAAACGAATAGATCCAAAGTTCAAAATATGTTCAAATCTTTAAATCTGAATTTAAGGATATTTAATTCGAAATTGAATGTCGAAATTCAGGCAGATTTGATCGAATTTTGAATACCTTTGAATATTTGTGCACACCCCTAAAGCAGTCTGGATGACCTACAATGCTTCTCCAGTATTCTCCCCACTGAGATGATTGGAGAAGTTCTCATGCTTGCAGTTGGTATTAATGACATGGCTAAGACTTAGGTTTCAGTAATATCAATCTGGTAAGGAGTAATGGTTGCTCAGGCTGCTACTGCTTGCAATGTCCAGGGGTCATGGCACAGAGCCTACAGCAGTTGAATGAGCCACAGGTCATTTCTCCAGCAGCTCTTGCTGCCAAACTGGTGACATAAGTCATGTTGGCATACCTTTGGATCATCCTGGCCAGGCTAGGAGGGAAAACTCTGATGCCTGGGTAGAGTTTCCCTACTTCATGTCGCTAAAAGCCATTAGCAGGGAACTGAGAGAAACTGAACGTTTCTGCCTTTGCCTTCTTCTTGAAGCCCAAAGAAATTGGTGGGGCACAGTATGAGACAGGATGCTGGACTAGAGGGGCTTTGACCCTATCCAGAAGGGCTCCTCTTATATTCATATGCTCACTTCTTAGTATACAGGACCAAGGAGCAGACTGGGATGGCTCAGGGGCACCAGTGCAACCACCCCTCTTGGTATGACATGAACCATAAAAGACCAGAGACCTATTTGCACTTTGGCCAGTAGTCAACAATTAGGCAACTGCTGGGGAATAGCACCAGCACTTAGAGGAGGCTGTTACAGCCTCCAAGCACCCCCTGCCTTCTCAGAAGTTGCCTAATTGTTGATTAGGTGTGGAGCACGAAATTGTGCTCCATAAGTTACCTAACCTTTACCTCCCAATTTGGTCTAGTGGTTAGGGAGCAGGACTCTTATCTGCGAATACCGGGTTCGATTCTGCCCTTCCCCATGAAGTCAGCTGGGTAACCTTGGGCTAGTCACAGCTCTCTTCTGAGCTCTCACAGCCCCACCCACCTCACAGGGTGTTCTGTTGTGGGGAGAATAGAAGCTTGTCAGCCACTTTGAGTCCCCTTAAATGGGTGAGAAAAGTGGGGGAGAAAAGCTAACTCTTCTTCAACTCCCACATCTGAAAGCTTACCTGGATTGTCCAGCGGCATGACCGTTCACCACCGACTGTTCCCCATGGTCGGTGATCATATTGTCCACACAGGTGTGGTCGCAATGGCACCTGTGCTCAATTGCTGACCTCTGACATGACTGGACCTCCAATCCGGGGACCATGAGAGGGGTGTTTGATCAGCAACAGAGTAGTGGGCACTGTGTGCTCAGTCATAGCCATGTTTGTTCACACCACCAGTCGCTGATGTGATTGGCTGCAATACGTCCCTGTGCTTGCAGCAGTGAGGGGGTAGAACTTCCTGTTTCAGATGCAGTGGCATGAGCTGGTAAACAGGAGGACCATTCACACATCTGGCCAGTAACGGATGCTTTGGGGAAGCTTTCCTCATGGCAAATGTGAATGGCTTACCTTTACCGGAAGTTTACCAGCCCTAGTGCACAGCAGACTAATTAGGTAAGTCTTACGTTTATTCCTGCCCCCCAAATACTGAATGATGCCTCCAAGGGCTCCCTGGAGGCAGTGGCTGAACCAAGAACCAAATGGGACATCTGAATGTGAATGAGCACAGAAAGGGCCAAAGATGCCAACAACCTGTCTAACTATAGATAGTTCCCATTTAAAATTTGGCAATTTTATATATTATCATGGGTTTCTTGCTGGATAAAAGAAAACCCCATAAAAATATATCTAGTTGACCTAGGAAGTCCAGTAACTAAAGTTCTTTGTGTTCCTTACAAATAAACATTAGATTATACTTTTAAAAGATATATAAAAGACAGAAAACAAATTTAAAACATACCATGAGTCATTTCCACCATTAGACAGTATATGTTAGCTATCTTAGGGAGCTGATGGTTAACGGTTACAGCAGGCAGCAGTTTGTTGGCCTCACAAGAAGAAGAGTAGGCTTTTCTACCCCACTTTTCTCACCCATTTAAGGGGACTCAAAGTGGATGACAAACCTTCTGTTCTCCCCACAACAGAACACGCTGTGAAGTAGATGAGGCTGTGGGTGCTTCCACTTTGCCGCCAAAATATGGATCTAAAAAGATCCCTTTTTTGACGATCTGTCCTCCCCCTGATTCATCACAAATAGTGATGGATCCAAAGGGCCCTCGTGCATCCACACAGGTGCAGGGAGGACAGATTCCAGAAGACAGATGGAGTGGGTGCTGTGTGGACCCATCAGCACCCATTCCAAAAGTCCTCCAGCTCATGCACTGGTGATGCCGCCCCTGGAGCTGCGGGACTGGAGCTTGCAGCTGCCAGTCATTGTGTGTCTCCAGCGGCACCTGGTGCACGGGGGAAGGGCTTCGGAAGCAGGCACTCCTGTTTCCGCCCTTCCCAACATGACGGGCAGAGGGAATCCGTCCCTTCATCTGGCCATGCATGGAAGCGCCCTGCTTCTGCACACATCCAGGCGAAGAGACGGATGTAAGACCTGATTTTTCAGGTCTTACATTTAATACAGATTTCGGCGGCAAAACTGGTTTTAAAAACTGGTCTTGCATACTGAAATCCAGAAGCGGCCTCTGCAAAGGGTGGCAGAAGACGATTCCAATGTGGAAGCCACTTAAGGTAAGTGTTCTTAATCTGGCTTGCGGGGAGGGTTAAAACAGCTTCCACAGCTAGTGCAGAAACACCCTTTGACAGCTCAGAAGAGAACTGTGACTAGGCCAAGGTCACCCAGCTGGCTTCGTAGTGGACTGCAGAATCAAACCTAGTATTCCCAGATAAGAGTCTGGGGGTGTTTTTCCACTGTCAGTAAAAGTACCCACTAAGTGCCCATTAATGGGTATGAAATGGCATTTTTGTACCCATTAATGGGTACTTAATGGGTACTTCTAGTGACACCCTGGCTCCCTAACCACTGGACCAAACTGGCTCACAGCCTGGGACCCTCAAATGTGGGGATGTGCATAGATGTTCTAAACATTCAAAATTCGATCAAATTTGATCGAATGTGGACATTCAAACTCAAATAGAATGTCTGCACATTCAAATTTAAACATTCAAACGAATTTCAAATGTTCCAAAACATTCGTTCAAATGATGCAAAACATTTGAATGTACAGATATGTATGTACAGATACGAATGTACAGATATGAATGTATACACACATATCTGTATGCATCTCCTACGTATCTGTTTGCATTTGTATATGAAATGCCTGCAGATACATATGGCACATACGAATGCTGTTGACATTTGTATCTTCAGATTTTAAACAATTTGTATCTGTTGACATTTGTATCTTCAGATTTTAAACAATCTAACATTTAAACAAATAGATAAAAATGTATTCAATTCGAATTGGATTTTGTTGCATTCAGATTCTAAACATTTGAATCAAACAGAATGTTTTGACATTCCATTCGAATCAAATTCAAATGCAAAAAAAAAAAAAAACTATTCATGGGCATCCCTGCTCAAATGTAGAGATGAAATATATTTGACTGCTATCCATGCCAACTTTATATATGCACAAGAAAAAGAGATTTTCAAATTGTTGTCCTTGACCTCAGGGAGCAAAATGTCTTGATCTGGTCTTGATGTCTGACTCCTGAATTGATTTTTATGACTGGCTTTTACTTTGGCAAAAGAAAATGAGCATAACGGCCCTCATTGTCATGGCAAATCTTCTTCCTTTTCAGACTTTATCCGTAATATACAGAGCGAGGCCTCTCATTTCCAAGCAACACAAAAACAATGGAGCATTTAAAGGATGCTAACAAAAGTCAAAATTGCTGCAGTGACTTTTAGAAAGAAAAGGATGAGCCAAATTTAATTGGGAAAGTTTCACAAGCCTTCTTTTTGTATACATATAATTAAAATTCTTTACCATGCCTTCAACGCAGTAGGATCTGGGCTACTGCTGTGAAATAAATGAGTCTGGGATTGATTAGGGCTTGTTTCTTTGGGGTGGAGAAAATGCTGCAACGCCTTTATAGGACAAGAATTAGGGATCACTCGATGTTTGGCTTTAGGGGGCCTGATGATACAATTAGAGTAGCCAAACAAGATGACATCAGAGTCGGATGTGAAAGGAGCTGGCACTGCAGTTTTCATTATGGTTTCCTAGGAATGAACAAGTAATCAAAGTTCTTTTTAACACGACAGTCAGAAGATGTTCTTGCAGGATGCTTGTTAAGTCGCCAAATTTCCACAGTGATTGCTGGTTTTTTCTGACTCCACCAGCCTGTAGACCAGGAGTGAAACATCAGCTGTTGCTAATCTAGTTTTTTGCCCACTTACCTCCCATAATCTGGATCTAAAATGATCCAGATCTAAGAAATGGGTCCTTCAACTAATACGGATTTAGAAGATCTGGATCCAAGGAAGTACCCAATGCATCTCAATGGGCAGTGTAGCACCCAATAGCAATGGGTGCTAGGCAAGCTTGCAGTGGGAACGCCAGAGCACCCACGTGGAGCATCCATCTGTACCCATGTGGGAGATGTCTGTCAGACCATGTTTTGGGGCATAGATGCATGCATCTAATCCAGATCTGATGCCTGAAGACTGGATTGTAGACCCCTTTAATGGGGTCCACAGGAAATCCAGATTATAGGTCCTGAAGGATGCATTTAATCAAGATTTCCCTAATACAGGTGTGAACAAACTGGGTTCTAATGTGGTCTGCAGTGGAAACGGGGTCTTCCTGCTCTCAGCCTAATGGTTCTTAATGGATCCCTAATGGGTACTTAGTGCTAGTGGAAAACCTCCCTTACCCTATCAGTGAAGTTTAGCCTGACAGGCCAATGGCAGGGAATGGTGCGAGACATGGGGTGTGATAACGCAGGGTCAAAGGGGTGGCCCTAGGGTGAATCTGAGACTCGAGAAACAGACAGAACATTAAAAAGAAATAATAACTCTAGGAACGATGGTCTTATTTGGGGCAGGAAGCTACAGAAATGGCTGCTAAGAACTGAGAAATCAGAGAACAAGAAATTCAGATAGTAGCATCCAAATGAATGGCAAACTTGTTGGGGATGTGCAAGAATATTCAAAACATTCAAAATTCAATCAAATTCATTCAAATTCGGACATTTGAATTCAAATCGAATGCTTATACATTCGTTTTTAAAGATTCTGACAAATTTGAAAGTTTCGAATCATTCATACTAATTGCTTGGGCATTCATATGTGTTTGGACACATATGGGGTGAAAACGGGATCCATACAGGATAAAAACGGGATGCGTACAGATGTGTACGGATACATATGCTGTTGAATATTCATACAAATGGATATGATTGTATTTAAATCAGTTTGAATTTGAATACATTCATTTTTTCTCTATTTGTACAAATTCAGATGAATCAAATATCAAAAGTTGCATTCGTGCACACTTGTTGTTACAAAGGAGTTGCCAGGCTTTGAGGTGGAGGAACAGCAAGATTTTCTTTTTAAACTTGAATGCTTTGTTTTGTGTTTTGTTTTGTTTTTTTGTGGATGAGTATATAAGAGGTTGTTCTGCAAAACAACTGTTTGATAAAAGCCCAGTCTGATCACACTCATGGTTAGACAACATCTAGAGGTATAATAATTTTGTCCTAAAGATGGGCGAAAAATGTTCTTCACCTTTGTATGAATTGCAAAGGTTCAAAACTTTGCATTCAAGTTGAATATTGGACGTATTCAAGGACTGACCTTGCATGCAAAGTGAAAGCTTTTGTGCCTTTATTCAAAGCTTCAGAGTCCCTGTTTCATTCATTCAGCCCAAATGGCAACCTCTAGGCTTCGAGCATTTCAAGACCCGGTTCTGTGACTCTGGAAATCCCTCCCGTTAGATCTCAGGCTCAAGGAAGTCTTGGCTCATTTCTGGAAGGGCTTAAAGACCTTTCTTTCCAACTCTTCAGAGTGAATGTTTAATCTGAGGTGTCAAGAGGATAGATTTGAAAACCTTATATGCTTACGTTTACAATGCATTTTAAATAATTATGTAATAAGGTTACTTATTATGTTTTGTTTTAACTTTGTACTTCTGTACCACCCTATGGTGGAAAGGGTGCTAAAAAAATCATCATCATCAAACTGATAGGTTTGATGTATAAAGTCTTATTACAAATTGAAATGGAACATGAACTTGTTAAAGATTGTATGGTTGCATGGGCAAGAAACTTCGGATACAATATCCAGATGGACCAATGGGAGAGGTTGTGCGTAAAAGATATGAAATTTACGCCCTGTATGTCACTGAAAGATAATGTATACAAGGCAGCCATTAAAATGCCGTGGCTCTCATTAGTACCTAGGTGTTTGTTTCATCTATGAATGGAAGTGATTGGGACTGACATGCCAAGCAATGATGAGATGAGTTGCATCTGTTCCTTGCCACCTTATTTGCTCCATTCTGTTATTATTTAAAAGAGCAATAATTAAGATTGATCACCAGATATGAGTTCAGACACATCACATTTCACATCCCCATCCCTTTTTGTTAGATCTCTAGGCTTTTGGCATGCAGTATTATGGCGCTGTTCCACCTCTCTGTGCCCATGAGAAATATGGGCACCTTACAGGGACAGGAAAGAATGTATTCGGGAAGCGCCTTGCTTCGGTTATTAGGAGAGCTTTAAACTAAAACAAAAGGGGAAGGGTAACAAAAAGTCAAGCAAAAATACTCAGTCAATCAAACCAGGCGATATTCTTACTCCCAGAAATAGTACCAATGAACAAACGCATAAATTTTGTAAGGAAAACAGAGGAGGCAAGCTCGCAATAGATAGCAATTACAAACTAAAATGCCTCTACACCAATGCCCAAAGCATGAGAAATAAAAAAGGGGAGCTGGAGATCCTGACCCAGGTAGATAAATATGATGTCATAGGTATTACGGAAACCTGGTGGGATAACACACATGAATGGAACACAAACATTGAAGGCTACAACTTGTTTCTGCGAAACAGACTTAACAAAAGAGGAGGGGGTGTTGCGCTGTATGTTAAAAAAGAAATTGTCTCCTCAGAGGTTCAAGTTTCAGAGAGTGGAAGCTCAGTAGAATCGGTATGGGTAAGAATTCAAGGAGAGAGCAACAGAAAGGATACCATTGTAGGAGTCTATTACAGGCCCCCTGGACAAACAGAAGATATGGATGACCTCTTCCTAGACCAGATGGCTAAACTTTCACGAAAGCATGACATAGTGATTATGGGAGACTTTAACTACCCAGACATTTGTTGGGAATCTCACTCAGGAAAAAGTCACAAGTCTAATAAGTTCTTATCCTCTCTCGCTGACAATTTCATGTACCAAAAGGTGGTGGAGGAAACAAGAGGATTGGCTATCCTTGATCTAATTCTTACCAACAGAGAGGAAATGGTGGAGGATATCAGAGTTTCTGGGGCATTAGGAGGCAGCGATCATGTTATCCTTGAATTCTGGATAATAAGGGAAGGAAAGCATGAGAGGACTCAGACTTCAAAGTTGGACTTCAGAAGGGCGGATTTTGATGGACTCCGGAGGAGGTTAGGAGGGATCAAATGGTTAAATGTACTAAAGGATAGAAATGTCCAAGAAGGATGGGATATTTTGAGAAATGCAATATTAGAAGCGCAATCATTAACAATTCCTCAAAGAAGGAAGAATGGAAAACATCTAAAGAGACCAGGGTGGATAAACCTAGAACTTAAAAACTTGATAAAAAAGAAAAAAGAAATGTTTAAGAAATGGAAGGAGGGATACATATCTAAGGAGGAATATAATGAAATCAGTACAATCTGCAGGGCAAGTATCAGAAAAGCTAAAGCTAAAAATGAACTGAGGCTTGCAAGAGAGACTAAAAACAATAATAAAAAAGGTTTTTGGGGATATGTCAACAGCAAAAGAAAAGTCAAAGAGGTTTTGGGAAGTCTGCAGGGAGAGAATGGAGAAGTGATCGAAAGTGATCTTGAGAAGGCAGAGATTCTGAACTCCTATTTTGCATCTGTTTTTTCCAAGAGGGATAATGTACATGCAACAGTCCTTCACTGTACTGATGAAGGACTAGGAGAATCAAGACACAAAATCAACACTGAGAGAGTAAGGGAACGCTTAGCTAACTTAAACGAATTTAAGTCCCCGGGTCCAGATGGATTACATCCTAGGGTACTGAAGGAATTAGCAGAAGTAATTGCTGAACCACTTGCTGTAATCTTTGAGAAGTCATGGAGAACAGGAGAAGTCCCAGACGATTGGAGAAGGGCAAACGTTGTTCCTATCTTCAAAAAAGGGAAGAAGGTAGACCCAGGGAACTACAGGCCTGTTAGCCTGACTTCAATACCAGGAAAGATTCTCGAACAAATTATTAAACAACACATATGTCAGCATTTGGATAGGAATTCAATAATTAACAGTAGTCAACATGGGTTTGTATCAAACAAGTCGTGTCAGACTAACTTGATTTCATTTTATGACAAAATCACTGAATGGGTTGATCAAGGAAATGCAGTAGACATAGTATTTCTTGATTTCAGCAAAGCATTTGACAAAGTATCTCATGCGATCCTCATTGAAAAATTGATCAAATATGGGTTTGACAAGGCAACTATAAGGTGGGTTCAAAACTGGCTTAGTAATCGTACTCAAAGAGTGGCTTTAAATGGCTGCACATCCAAATGGAAGGAAGTGTCAAGTGGAGTACCACAAGGTTCTGTCCTGGGCCCAGTTATGTTTAATGTTTTTATAAATGATCTGGACGAGGGAGTTGAAGGGAAACTGATCAAATTTGCTGATGACACAAAGCTAGGAGGGATTGCAAACACCAGAGAAGAGAGAGAGAGGATTCAAAAAGATTTAGAGAAACTCGAACAATGGGCCGCAACTAATAAAATGGTATTTAACAAAGAAAAATGCAAGGTTCTGCACCTGGGCAAGAAAAATGAAAAAAGCACATATACAATGGGAGGAATTCGGCTGAACAGCAGCACATGTGAAAAAGACTTGGGTGTCCTGGTAGATCATCAACTGAACATGAGTCAACAGTGCGAGGCAGCTGCAAAAAAGGCAAACGCAATCCTGGGGTGTATTAGGAGAAGCATAGAGTCCAGATCACGTGAAGTTATTATCCCCCTCTACTCTACCTTGGTCAGACCTCATCTGGAGTACTGTGTCCAGTTCTGGTCACCCCAGTTTAAAAAAGACACTGACAAGCTGGAGCAGGTTCAAAGGAGAGCTACCAAGATGGTGAACGGTCTGCAAACCATGTCCTATGAGGAACGGCTTAAGGAACTAGGAATGTTTAGTCTAACAAAAAGAAGACTGAGAGGAGACATGATAGCTGTCTACAAATACCTCAAGGGTTGTCACAAGGCAGAGGGATCAGCCCTGTTCTCACTCTCTCAAGGAAGGACTAGAAACAATGGGGTGAAACTGCAGGGGAAAAGATTTAGTTTAGATGTTAGGAAAAAATTTCTAACAGTAAGAGTGATCAACCAGTGGAACAGGCTGCCACGGGAGGTGGTTGGTTCCCCTTCGATGGAGGTCTTCAAGCAGAGACTGGACAGCCATCTGTCTGAGATGGTTTAGGAGATCCTGCCTTGAGCAGGGGGTTGGACTCGATGACCCAGGAGGTCCCCTCCAACTCTACCATTCTATGATTCTATGATTCTATGATTCTATGATTTTATTACACAGCAAACTAAATAATCTTGTGTCTCAGAGGCTAGTTTCTGCCACAGTTTTTATATCTCTTTCCTGCATTTTTCCCTCTTTGTGTGTTATTTTGCTTCTAGAGTTTATTGAACACTGAGGGGTAAAGTATGAAAAGAAATCACCAATAAAGGACTGTAAAAGCACACGCACCATTAATAGACAGGCAGAAAAGAATTACATTTCACAATCTTTTATCTTTTCCTTGCCCTATTTAAAAATTTGATAATAAGGGATGAAAACTGCCTTTTCTTTCCATCTCTAGTGCTATTATAAAGCTGAAGGGATTATCTGAAATTTTGAATGAATTATCCATCTTCTTAGCCTCTAAAATATAGTTACCACTACCACCCTCAAGATACATTCCCAAGTGGCTAAAGTATTTCCTCCATATAGATGGATGGAGAGAGAAGGGGTGCCTTTAGGTGTGTGCACAAAGCCATTTTTCACATTCTGTTCGGTGTGAATTGAATGTGCAAAAATTTGGCCCAGAGGGATCCAGTAGCTGCCGAAGCTTTGATCGAAGCTTTATCCAATTCGTGGACAAATAGGACCTATGAATGTAGATCCAATTTGATTTGTCCACGAATGTCGGAATTTGTACCTATTCCTACCAATTCTGATTTTGTCCCTAGGTGCCTTACTAAAGCACTAAAAATGGCTGACGTAGTTGTGTCCACATGCAGCAAAAAAGCAGCTCAAAAGCATCTTAGAGATAGGCTGTGTTCAGACATAACAAAAGGAACAGCTGGGAGGCATCTCAGAGAGATAATGGGTTTAGTCACCCCTGGGGGAAATGTTCAAACCCTTGAGACTTACAGAAAATATAGTATAAAAAGCATTGCCCTGTCCCAAGACCTCTTGAAGTCTCTGTTTGCGCATCCCTTTTGCAGATGAGAAATAATCACTCTCAGGACAAGAAAAAGTTAAGATTGAATGGGGTGTGTCAGTTCCAAAGCTCCTGAGCCAATCCCAGCCTGTGGTCAGTGCAGCAAATGAAAACCAAACTTTTGTTGCTATGGAGGGGGTGCTAGGTTTCATGGCCAAGCCAAAACAAAGTTCGGAAGGTTTTAGGCACTTTTAAAAAAAAAATGTAACCCAGGTTTTTCCCTGTGTTCACAAATAGGTGTTTCTTTGAAAATAAACACACCAAAATATTATGTGTGAGCATATCCAATGTGTGGCACTCATTTTACCAAGCCTTCTCTAAATGACCTTTTCTAGCACAGAATGTTAATGAGAGGGGAGAATAGTCTACTGTGTGGACAATCCCATCTCTAAGCTGTCTGTGAGCCACCTCAGAGATTGTGTGTGTGTGTGTGTGTATCTGATCACAGCCACAGTAGCACGTGGGCCTTGAGTCCAATCCAACTTTTCTAGCCTAGAAGGTTCATTAGAGGTGGGAGGGGCAGACTGCTGTGTGAAGAGCCCCACCTTCAAGCCATCTCTAAGATGTTCACACATAGCAAAAGAAGTGACTCAAAAGCACCTTAGAGACAGTGGTATGCGGTACTTGTGTTCACACAACCCATCTCTAATACACTTCTAGCCTAGAATGTTCATGAAATGAAGAAGGGCCAGACAGTTGTGTGAATGATCTCACCTGGGAACCTATTCTAAGCTACCTTGAAGCTACCTCAGAAATGCTTTTGTTTCCTGCCTATGAAGCTGTCTCAGTTTCTGCCTGAAATAAGAGGCCTTTTTAAAAAAAAATACCCAAAATGCATCTTTATTCTACAAGGCACAGAGTAGACAAGATAGCTTTAAGAAAAAACTGGATAAATTGAAGAAGGATAGGTATATCAGGCTACTAGAATTGATGCCTACATACTGCCTCCAGGTTGGAGAGACAGGGGAGAAGCCTCTAACGGAGGGATATGCAAGAATATTTTAAACATTCAAAATTCGATCAAATTCATTCAAATTCAGACATTCGAATTTGAATCAAATATACATTCATTTTTTTAACATTCAAACTAATTCGAATGTTTCAAATAATTCATACGAATTATTCAGACATTCATACGTGTACAGATATATACGCATTACATACATATCTGTATGCACCTTATTCGTATCCATACGCATTTCTACGGATACATACAGGATAAAAATGGAAGCAGGATGTTTCTAAGGCCATTTGCTGGGATTTGAGAGCAGGAAATTGTCCTTGTCTCTGCTTGAGATGCCCATGAGCATTTGGTGGGCCACAGTGTTCAACGGGATGCTGGACTAGATGGGCTGTGGCCTGATCCAGCAGAGCTTCTCTTATGTTCTTACGGTTTTGCCTTGGTCTTCTGCTTGAGAAGCTGAGCAGCAATTGGTGGGCCACTGTGTGGGACAGGATACTGGACTAGATGGGCTGTAGCCCAATCCAGCAGGAGTCCTCTAATGTGCTTATGACTGGAAATTACTAAGACCCAGGATTCTAACTTTCCCAGGCAGATATAGGTTTACACACTTACACTTCAAACTGGGTGATACATAAGATTAGCAAAGGGTTCCATATCAAAGATAAGTTGTTACATCCCAGGGCTAGCTATAATGTCCTTAGGGAAGAGATATGTGGCTGGAAACATTCATACCTTCGCTGAATACGCAGGCATTCTTGCATTTTCAAGATAACATGCTTGGCAATAAATGGAAAGGATTGAAAGATCAGCAAAGCCCATATTAACCTGTGACTTTGATGCTAATGCCCAAAGGGGCTGAGACGGTGTGTTCTGAAAAGTGAAATGTTGCTGCATTGAGGGAAATTCACTTGTCCCAATGATCCCCCAAATAGTAGGATCCTTATGGAGGTAAATGGCCTGTGCTTGCTCCCATACTTGCTAACCTGTGACTTTGGCCTCCTGTCTTGGATCCAAAATGGGTTCTCCAGGTGTTTTGAGGATAGGAACATTTGTTAGGAGAAGGAGGAGGAGGAGTTGGCTTTCCTACCTTGCTTTTTTCACCCATTTAAGGGGACTCAAAGCAGATGACAAAGCTTTCTATTCCTCTTCCCACAACAGAAGAAGGAGAATTGGCTTTTCTCCTCCACTTTTCTCACTCATTTTAGGGGACTCAAAGCAGCTGACAAACCTTCTGCTCTTTTCCCCATGACAGAGAACCTGTGAAATAGGTGGGGCTGTGAGAGATCAGAAAAAGAGCTGTGACTAACCCATGGTCACCCAGCTGGCTTCATGGAGGAGTGTGAAATCAAATCCCATGACTACAATATATGAGTCCAGCACTCAAACCACAAGACCAAACTGGCTCCCAGTTAGCCCTTCGGAGCCCAGCCCAAAGTCTCCTGTGAACTTCAGGGCTATTATAAGGACTGGCGCCTGAGCTGGACCAGTGCCATTATGCAAGCCATGGCTTTCTGTGGTCCAAACCAGCAGCCCTTGTTGGTTCAGACCACCTGGTTTGGATCACAGCAAGGCAGTGCAGAAAGACCCCCTAAGTCCTTTTCAAAATACACTTTAAACAAAAAAAGAAAAACTTTCCATATCAATTTCATTAAAAGTACAAGTCTTCACCTTTTTTCTTTTCAAGTGAAGCCTGAAGGATATGCGGCAGACAAGCTTTTCGCCTTTCACAACTTTTTAGGGCAATCAGAAAAAAGCTCAGCTGAGGATGCCACAGGGGTTGCAGGACTAATGAGGACCCAAGAAGGCTGCAGAGAGCAGATTTCCAGAGAGATTGTTGGCAAAACGAGAGCAAAGGCACACCTTAGGCACTACAGAGGGGAAAAGCAATGAAAGAAAGAGTGGAAGGAAGGAAGGAAGGAAGGAAGGAAGGAAGGAAGGAAGGAAGGAAGGAAGGAAGGAAGGAAGGAAGGAAGGAAGGACACATTGTACTTCGTCAAAAAGAATTCTGACCCTTCCTCTTTATTTTATTTTTGCACTGATGGCTCAACAATGGAGAAATGTTGAAAACCGAGTCAAGGAAAATTTATTCCACAGTTAACTAGAATACACGGTGCAGGTGTCTGAGAAGCTTTCTGCAGCCTTTTGAGTTGTCTGTATGAGCAAACACTGTGGGAACTGGCCAGGAGGGACATGGTAGCAGGCCCACAGTAGTCATGTTGCTGTGGCGGCTATTCTTGAGAGAAACTCAGCTCTGGGGAGGAACCTTCCTGGAACAGGTTTTGTTTCTCTACCAGTGGATCATCCAATGGACCAAAAAATGCCCATGTTTCCTGTCCACAGACACAGAGGCTGGTAATAGGTACCTATCCCCTCCATATTTCCACATTGGGGAAGAGTGAATCAACCTGACCCAACTACCCTCAGGTATAAAAGAAAGAAGAAAATCTATATGCATAGTGAGTTGAATTTTATTACTTAGAGTGCAATCAGCCAGGGCTTTTTTTAATCACCCATTTTAGAAAACATATCCATTTTGTAAGTGTTTTTTAAAAAAGCATTTAATCACTGATTGGTCACTGGCCAGCAGCATTTGTTCCCATATAGTGATTGGCTACATTTCCCTTTTCTGTGTTCCTTCCAAATAGGACTGAAAGAAAGAGTTGCCCTCAGTTTTATTATCTTCCGGGTGAGGAAGGTATGCCCTTCCAAGAACATGATAAGTTACTAGGGATGTGCACGAATGTTTTGTTTTTGTTTTGTTTTGTTTTTTTCAGCATTCATTTTGTAAGAAATTGAATGTTAGAAAATTTGTATTTGTTCGAACAGATCCCCTTCGAATGTGGTAGGATTCTATTCAATACAATTGTATCCATATGAATTCATACATATCCAAATGCGTACATATCAGATACGTATCCTGGATACTATACAAATACATACGTAATGGATACAGATCCCCCTCCTGTTTTAACCCCCCCCCGTTTCTTCAAACCTGAGGCGTTTTCACACAAAGGTTAAGACGCCTCTGAACGCTTCCCCCCGAACAGGTTGAGAACACTTTCCTGTTTGCATGAGGGCAGCTAAGGAACGCTTTGAGAACAGTTCCATTACCTGCCAGTGTGAATGGGAAAGAGTTCTCAACCCGTTCAGGGAGAAGACCCTCCCCCGGGCTGCTCCCAAGGGCCCCTATGGACCCAGTGTGGGCAGCCCGGGCACCTTCTTTCCCTGGGTTCCTGCTCACTCCCGAACCCCAGATCCGGCTCCGGGGGTGAGCAGGAATGCCAGCCAACAGCCTCCAACCCACCCCAGGGTTGCGCACATATGTGAACAGGCCTTCTCTTCCCGGCCCAATTCTGCTAGAATAGGCTGAGCCATTCTGAGCATGCTCGAGGGACGGCCCCTCATTGGCCAGGCACCTGCACATGCTCAGATGGCCAGTTGAGGCCAGGCGGTTGCCCAGAGCCCAGTCTGGGGTTCAGGAGCAAGTATTGTATGCCACTGGCTGGTTTTTATTCTTTTTACTCCTTGGTTATTTTATTTTGTACAGCACTGAGTACATGTACAGCGCTTTAGAAATAAACTAATAATAAAAATAAGCAGGAACCCAGAGGAAGAAGGTGCCTGGGCTGCCCACACTGAGTCCATAGGAGCCCATGGGAGCAGCCCGGGGGGAGGGGCCGAGCTGTCACAGAGAGAGATCGTGTGCAATTGCTTTCTCTCTGAGAGAGCACGGAATGTGCAGAGACAGTTTCAGAGCACTTTTTAGTGCTCTGAAACTCAAACGTGTGAAGAGCACGTTGGGACACTTGGGGGCAGCCTGGAACAGATCCAGCCACCCTGTAAGAGCCAAAGCTGTGTCCCAACGTGCTCTCCATGTGTTAGAAAACCCCTCGTGCGAAAAGGCCTCAGCTTTCCCTCAGTTTTTCCCTCAGTTTAATGAATGTCCAACCTATTCAAATGAATATTCCAAAACATTTTATATCCGTACGAATGTTTGTATGAATGTTGTAACATTCTATTGTGTACAAATGTATGAATCTGTACGAATTCATACAAATATTTGTGCACATCTTTACAAGGTACCTATAAGAGTATAATGCCTGGTGTCTTCAACTCCTGGGTGGCATCCCTTTAAATCAGTGGTTCTCAACCTGGGGGTTGGGACCCCTTTGGGGGTCGAACTTTCAGAGGGGTCGCGACGAGTCTCCTGCTGCCCTTTCCTCCCACTTCCCAGCTGCTTCACCCCCATGGTTGGGGGTCTCCACAGCATGAGGAACTCCATTAAGGGGTCACGGCATTAGGAAGGTTGAGAATCGCTGCTTTAAATGTATCTGAGTGCACCTTTTGCAACATCCTTAGGAATGAACGAAAGAAGTGTGAAGATACTGTTGGATGCCTAAAACTCTTTGTCCTCCTTCTATACCCAGCCATGTTTTCCTTGCCTCTTCTTCATTTTTGTTTTGTTTCTGGCTATTACTGTTTCTGTTTTAATTTCTAATAAAATTGGAGGCAATGGCAGCAAAGGGTTTATTAGAGGGGTGAAAGTGCTTAATGACGCTTTTCATCTGTAAAATGCCCCATGCGTTCCTTAGCAATGCCCGCTCACAACCTCCACAATATTATTTATTTTGAGAGCAAGGCTGTTCCTCTAGGTTATAGGCACATATTGTGGCTTCTTTAAAAATAAAATTAAAAAAATCTTCACTGCCCATAATGTTCGCTCACCAGAGGATTTTGTACATGAAAATGAAGGAAACGGGTCTCTAAAGAGCTCCGACTGTAAAATAATTACATTCATTCTTATTAAAATGCCCAGTCATTAACTCAGAAAGTACATCTTATGGTGGCAGGAGAGGCTAATCTGTTAAATAAGATATTCACCCAACTATTTTTAATGTGATTTAATCAGTAGGCTATATACAGGCTTTGGGTTTTTTTTTTTTATAAGTGTCCAAATTGATCCAAATGAATTATTCATGAGTAAAATCTTGGCTGAAATAAGGAGGATGAGGCATTCCTTCAGGGCCAAGGAAGCTTCCAGAACACAGGCCGTGGCAACAGGCAACCCACAGTGAGACATTATTTTCATGTAGGTTAATGTCTTGGCTCTGGACTGACTGGACTTTTTCACTAAGTGCCATATGTATATGGATAAATATAACCACAACAGCCCTGGCAGCAGTTCCCTGGACTCTTAAGGCCTTTTTGCACTACAGCTGAATGGCCTTCACCATGGACACAACCCAACCTTTACACCAAACTTATCTGTGTCATCCAGTGCCACAACCATTTCCATAATTTCCAGTGTGTGACTTGGCCCCCAGATATCTAAAGGAGCGCCTTCTCCATATCGACCTGCCCTAGTTTTAAGATCTGGAGGGGAGGCCCTTCTGATGATCCCTCCGCCTTCAGTAATTAGGCAGGTGGGTACCTGGGAGAGGGTTTTCTCGGTAGCAGCCCCCAGGCTGTGGGATGGTCTCCCCCTCGAGGTGCGTCAGGCCCCTTCTTTGTTCTTATTCAGGAAGGTGGTGAAAACGTTCCTCTTCACACAGGCCTTTGGCTAAATCTCCCCCACACTTCCCCCACTGAAAATTACTGCTGTTTTGAACAATTCTTGTACTTTTAACACTGCATTTTTAAACTTGTTTTGATATTGTTTTTATACGTCTGTTTTTTAAATGCTGTGAGCCGCCCAGAGACCCTCGGGTATGGTGCGGCATATAAATGTAAATATAAATATAAATAAATATAAATTTGAGGGGCCATGCAAGCATGCTGACACCTCAGGTGACCCCAAACGCAACTGCATGTGGGCACAGCATCATCATCACTGTGGCAACAGCACACGTGCAGCTGTGCCATGCTCTGAACTCAAAATGGCAGTGTGCCAGCAATTGGACACACACCCAGCCAAAGGTAAGTCTCCAGGCATGTGGGGCTTAGTGTAACATGTACTAGCATTCCCAAGTCCAAACACTAGTACATGTTAGTCCATTATGCACTTTTCCCATCCAGTGGACAGGGAACCAAGTGCAGAAACACCCAGAGTTTATTCCCTTAACCTTTGCTTTCCCCAAGAGATTCATAAGGTAGTGGTGCTATTGTACCCAGAGCTGGTAAGACCCATGAGCTTCTATGGCAGAGGGGGAATTGATCCTAAGGGCTACTGGGTTATAGCCTAGTGCTCCTAACCACTGTGCCACTGGAGAGCATCCATCATTCCCTACTCTGCTCTAGGCAGCAAAATATATTAGGCTGGATCAGAGGAGGAGCTAATAAAAACCCTTTGTTCTTCAAATGCAATATTGTTTGATATTTAATTGACTGCAGTTAGAAATGCAACGAATGGAACACCGTGTGCTTTTAAACCTTGCATCTTTAGCAACCTCCCTTCCTTCTGAACAAACAATAATCCTGCAATAATAATAATAATGAATGAATATATTTAGTAGGGATGTGTTCAAATGGGATTTTGGCACTTGATTCATAATAAATCGAATGTTAGAAAATTCGTATTCATTTGAATAGGTCCCCTTTGAATGTGATTTTCTATTCGATATGAATGTTTCCATACGAATTCATACAAACATCCAATATGAATGCATAAGGATCCTGCATATAGATCCTATGCAAATGCATACATATTGGATACGTATCCAATAAATATCCCCAGTTTAACGGATGCACAAACTATTTGTACGAATGTTCCGAAACATTTATATTTGTACAATGTTAATGTACAAATGTCATAATATTCTATTCGTGTATGAATGTCCGAATTTGTCAGAATTCGTCCAAATAATGAATATTACGAATATTTGTGCATATCCCAACATATAGCTTTTATTGTCAAAGAGATGGCAATAGCACGGGTGAGAGGATGCAGAACTGAGAAAGGAAGATGCATAATTTATGGTGTGGGTAATGATGATGAAGAATTTATTAATAATTTATAGTGATGCATGTAAATAAGAGAAGAGAAAATGAATCACGATGAATAAATTTGGGGCCAACAAATAACGAGCCTTTGCAACAGGTTCATTTGCCCAGACAGGCAGGAAGTGTAAAATCCATACACTGAAATTCACCAGTGCCATCCCTGCCTCCCAGATGAGTCATGGATGTTGGAAACTGCCATATTGGTTCAATTTACAGACGGTCAAACAAATTCTCTCCCTCTTGCTCCTCCTTGGATAGAAACATCCCATTACGTTTTTGCGTGTCAACTGTATCATAGTCTTTGAAAGCAACATCTGCATCTCTTTGTATAATAAAATGCTGTATGTAAGGGCAAAGATGATTTTCTTATTATAGGGCCAATGCTAATATGGAACCCAAAAAAGGTGTCTATTAGGGATGTGGATGATGGCAATTTCCAACCTTCAATTTGATGCAAATCAAAGAGGGGAATATTTGGCTTTATGCAAAGCCCCCCCCCCCACACACACACATGTGGCTTTGTGTGCGAATATCCAGCAAATGTTCCCTCCCCTCTGCACAAGATGGAGCAGGAGCCAGGTTTAAAGGCCCTTAATCTGGATCCCCGGTAGTAACATTTAATTGATACTATTAAGGACCTCATTATGGGACCTGGGAGGTATGCAGAGAGCACATCTCCATGTTCCAGGATTACCAGGGGGTGCTTTTCAGCAGTGTGTCATAGGGTGCTTTAAAAGTGTGGGAGGTGGGTGGCAGGATCCTACCATCTACAATGCCATCTGCACTGATCCAGCCCACAATTTCATGATGAGTGGGTCCACTTATTACAGATCCACTGATCCAGATCTAATAGAGGTAAGTGCAGAAGGGGTGAAAGTATGGACTATCATGAGATGAATGAGGGAAGACAGTGTCTGTCTGAATTGGCTAACTGTGGTCTGACCCTGCAATCGTCCTTATTCCAAATTATATACTGGAGGAGGACTGCCAGCTGTACACTAATGCAGATGCTATTCTCCACCATTGCAGAAAAGGGCTCACACTGACAAATGTATTGTCAGTATGAAAATTGAAAATCATAGCCATAGAACTGTTTTGCGTTCAAACTTGGTTTATCACAATGTTGAGTCTTTGATGAATTAATAAAGGGTTGCTGATGCCAGTCAGCACATGGACAACTGGAGATGCACATGGCACCAAATGATCTATGCATGAGGTCTGGGCAAAAAAATATTCATCAGCTTCCAATTCACATGTGAATTTGAAAGTTTGTTGATTTGTTGATTTGCAGGCAAATCAAAGCAGACCCAATAGGACCCCCTTTGCCCATGAACCAAATGTATTGGCCTTCATTGAAGCTTCTGCCCATCCCGGCTGCACCTCCTTACCTGTAAATCCAGCCATGGCCTCTGTGCCCTCGATGGAGGCTCAACTAAGCCTTCTGGAGCAACAGGTGTGGCCAAAGCAACAGCCTGTGGTTTGCTTTTTGTTCTCTTGTGGATCACAGCATGTGAAGATCCCTGCCCAACACCTTCCTTTCCTATTGTATTTTAACCCTGTAATATACTTAATCTGTAAGCTATGGCTTGGTGTTGGCAGGCGATCCCCCCTTATCCCCCTTTCTGTGTCTTCAAACGTAAAACAGAAAGGCTTTTCCTCCTGGCAGGTTTCTCACCTCGCCACTTTGTAACTAACACTTTTAAAGTTACAATACTCCTTTGCAAGTTCCTTCAGACACTGTTTCCACTTGCAGACAGCAGTCAAGAACTCTTTATAAAGATAGAACGGATATTGGTTTTATTGTAACAAACTCCTTGAGGAGCAAAAAGTTTTTGACTTCACTTAAAACAAACAGCAGAACTTTCTTTTCTTTAAACTGGCAACTCCAACTCAGGACTCTTTCCCCTATCTTCCCTCAGGATAGCCTAGAGCCCATTTGCCTCCTGTTAACCTCCCTCAGGACAGTTAAGCCCCAAGCAGAGAACCTAGAACAACCATTGACTGGGCCTTTATAGCCTCTCTCTCCATGGATGCTGAAGCCTGATTGGCTACTCTTGGGGTGTAGTTCCCCCTCCCAACTGGAATGAGCAAGCTACACCTCCCTTTGACTTGATAGCTTCCCTAGCTATACTACACTGTCTGGCTAATCTGATAACTAGACCTGGGGAGTCGTCCCACAACACCTTTCAACAACCCTTTAAACAGAAGCCACACTATTGCCAGCAAGATGCTCCTCCTGACCCTTTGTTCCAACTGGTCCTGTTCTTATCTTTACCAGTAGGTTACCAGTTCCTAAAGATTAAAATGCTTCTCTTTTTTTAAAAAAAGGTAAATGCTAAAATATCTCTTTAAATATGAAGAATGGCAATTATTCTAGTAAGACACATTATTCTCACTAACATTTCCCATTATTATTCAGGTTGAAGTCTTGAGGTCATAAAAGATAAAAGAAGACTGTCTTTATGCTGCATGTGATATAATTAGACAGCACTTACCACGGAGAGGTGAAGCGGCTGGGATCGAGGGCTGCAGATTTTTAAAGGCTCAGAAAGGGGGGGAAAGCTGAGCAGAAAAACAAAAGCAGCCTAGATTGGTTATATTTTACACTCTTTTCTCTCTCTGCTGCTGTGTTCTCCTTGGAAGAACTATGACAGCTTACATAAGACATGTCAAGATGTCAAGCATGTGCCCATAAAATTGTCACCTCCCTCAGTGACACCTAATAGCATAATTGTCATCATGAACAACAGCAACATGGTGCGTTAGGATTGAAAATTATGGAGAAATGGGGGTCAGGTGGGGTCAGATACAAATACAAATGCCTGCCCTTGAATGAAGTGATTCGCTCCAAGCTTTCTATTGTTTATTTTTTCCTTATTGTCCTTGTTAGCTTAGAATTGTTTTCAGAGAGACAATCAGAGAGAGGGTGAGGTGTTTTCAAGTCTCTGCTCAAAGTCTACTTTTTTGTGAAACATTTTTATTACATAAAAGTCCCCCTTAACTAACAATATTCAAAAAGAGATAGAATAGCTACTTCTGTTTCCCTCACCTTGAGAAGCTTTCTGGGCCAGAAACAGGGTGGGGTCTAACAGACTGGCAACTGTCCACTCAGTCCAGGTAGCCGGACGCACATCACACTAGCCTTAAAAGAGTTGCACTGGCTGCCGATTCGCTACTGAGGCAATTCAAGGTGTTAACTTTGACTTATAAAATGACTTGGGCCTCAAATATCTAAAACACCTTCTTCCATATTGACTTGCCCGTGATCTAAGATCTGGAGCGGAGGCCCTCCTGGTTGTACCACCACTCACACAGCAAAAAGGGTGGGCACCCAGGATAGGGCCTTTCAGTGGTGGCTCCCAGACTGTGGAAGAGTCTCCCTCCTGAGGTGTGTCAGGCACCTTCACTTTATGTGTTTAGACGAGCTGTGTAGTAGATCCTTTCTGTACTTACTATTTCCCACAACAGGAAGAAGTCCAAGAGGACAGCAGAAACTACAGCAGGCCTGTCACTTCCATAGACAGCCTCATCTGCATTAGACAAAGTGGTACTGTATCCTGATCTTGCTGTGGACCTCTTTAAAGGTCCTGTTTTCTGAAGGAGTGGTGTTTTTCCATTTATATCAGCCCACGTATTGAGATCTCAAGGACAGTTTTTAGAACGGAATGGGAAGTTAGTGTTAGATATCTGAACAAGTTGTATCATTATAAGTTGAGGGAGTTAAATATAAAGGTTATCTGTCACTGGGTTCGTACCCCTCTCCAGATGTCATATATGAATGCTTGTTAGCATTTGTGTGGAAACCGGTGGGGGTGGGGGGGGCGGGCATATGTGCTTTAATAGCATGTGTGTCCGGAAGTTGATAAGTTTGGGCTCATGGTGTTGAAGCAGCTGAAGGAGGTATTAAAAGATGTTTTTGACTATCCTGAATTTTGCCTCTTGTGGAAGGACATAAATATGTTGTGAATTGACTATTGTGGGCAGTGATGCAGGGCATAGTGGCGGGATGGAAAGACAAGACCAACTGGACTGTGGAACGGTGGTACAATAACATGCTTGACTTTTACAAATTTGACTTTTTCAGAGAACAAAGTCTTCACTGCCTGGGGGTCCCTCAGCACTTGTCTGTATGAGAACGGTGGATGAAACTGCATCTTGCAGTACAGGAAGATATTCTCCCAGAACAGCTGAAGGGATTAGGGGAGCTCCAGAAATACTTACCAGTGACTTAGTAGAATGGGGTATGTGTTAGGGTTAGGATATAAAATTGTGTAGAAAGAGGTTATTTGGATTGATGACATGTGCTGATTGTGTATTTGACAAATGATTAATAAAGTACAGCAAAAAGAGAGCAAGATAGAGATCTCAAGGACAAGGCCTTTTTGTAGTTTCCGCTCTCTCAGAGGTGCAAGGAGCAGGGAGATGCAAGAAGGCCTTTTTTGTGTTGACTCTCAGACACTAGAACAGTCTCCCTCTTGAGGTTCATGAGGCACCCACCTACATTACATGGGTTTGGTGCCCTGGCTAAAACATAGGCCTTTGATGTTTAGTTTCCTCTGGGAGGTATCCTGGCAGAGAGAGTGGGAGGGAGGGTCATATTTTAAATATGTTTTAATACTTTATATATATTTATCTTTTTCTTATTACGACCCACTCAGGGACATTTTGGTGAAAGTTAGGATATAAATTCTTAAATCAATTAATTAAATAAAACTTTGAATCATCCAATTGTAAAAGGCAGCACAGTAACCAATAAGTGAGTGCCTGAGAGCAGAATAGAGAATATGCCTTTTTAAAAGGGAAAGTCTCCTTGTTTAACCGCTTGTTAAACAGATCATCAAATGCCCCTTGTGTTCACTTTGAATGTGAACATTTTGTTCAAACATCAGGGTTGTCCAGTTTGATGACAAACACTTTGAACACCCCCTGTTCAGTACAAACCAAGTTCAGCAAGAATCAGTTCAGCACTTGGTCTTTAACAGAAGGACCAATATTTTCCATCTTTCCAGGGCAACACTGAAAAATAAAAATATCAAGTATTAGGGAGAAGTTTCTGAAAATTTTCATCTTTACACTAATTGAATTGCAGATGTATAGAAGCTATCATGTTGGAGGTAAGTTGTCTAAACACAACACGACTTTTATCTATGACAGCTACTAAAGTATTTTTGAAGCTTTATAAACAAAGTGAACAGTGTAAAAAATGAGAATACCAAGTCAGCATCTTTTGCCTTTTTTAATTTCTATTTTTTTTTAATTACAATAGGGTTTTTTCCCCCTTTGGGGAATTGTTCATTGCTCAACATTTGTCATTCCTTCCTCTTCTCTCCTTCACATTTTCCAAACCAAAGCACATAATTGAAAAAGTGAATCTCCAAACAAATAAAATTCATTAGCCTTCAGGTTATCTCTCCATTGCAAATTGTTTTCCATCACCCCTTTCCCCAAAAAAATGACTATAAGAATGAATCTTCTGATTAAACATCAAATGTCACATCATTAAGGAATCATTTTGGTTGCTCTATATTACAGAAGAGCGATAAACTGCTGAAACTGATTGATAGCTTGAAATAAGGGTAAAACATCTAATCAATCTTTCAAGAGCAACTTATGGTGTAGTAACAAGCATTAGTGTATTAGAAAATTATATATGGAAGCGTTGGTGTGTGACAGGCCTTTGCATTCCCTATATGGAAATATAACCCAGCAAACTCAACTTTTCAACCTAATTAGCTCACACATATTTACTTTATGGTTGAGTGCATTGGCTTATCACCTAGCCCAGATTAGCATGCCGGTCTCACCTGGTGGTGGGAGGAGGAGGAAGAGGAGGAGGAGGAAGGAGTTGGCTTTTCTACCTCACTTTTCTAACCCATTTAAGGGGACTCAAAGCGGCTGATAAACCTTCTATTCTTCTCCCCACAATGGACCACCTGTGAGGTAGATGGGGCTGTGAGAGCTCAGAAGAGAGCTGTGATTAGCCCAAGGTCACCCAGCTGGCTTCATAGGGCAGGGTGGAATCAAACCTGGTATTCCCAGATAAGAGTCCGACTCCCTAACCACTAGACCAAACTGGTAGTCAGTGTCCATTGTGACTATTAGAAGGAGTTAGAAGGATAACGTAGTTCACACAAAGTAGCACCAGGGTCAGAATAGGTTGATAAAATAAAAACGAAGATGTGAAGACCGGCAACTTGAAGTTGGGTGTCTGTGCCAAAGGATGACATGGATTGTGGCATTATTTACTGGTGCCTTTGGTGCATATGGATGCTGGTTATGTATTCTACTGTATTTGGATTCTGCTTTATTCTGAAATATCCAAATATAGTGGAATAAGTAACTAATGTCTGGATGCATTCAGGGTGAACACGTCATCACCTACAAAAAAAAAAAAGCAGTCCTGGAAACAAAACATTCAGCACCAATTCATCTGATCCTAGGCCCTTGGGAAAGATGAAATTGCCAAAGGACCAAACTAGTCACAAAATAGTACTAGACTATATGCAAAGGATAGTGACAATGATGCTTCCAAAATGTATTGACCTGTAAGACTATGCCCATTATGCAATAAAGAGACCTTAATCAGGCCCTCAGGGTAGCTGATCTCCTTTGGAAAGAATGGAAACTGGCTTCAGTTAAGGTGCCTAATAGATATGCAATCTTATATTCAATAACATTTTTTATTTGCTTCCATCAGTAAAGGAGGGAGACTCAACAGGGGCTGATGGATTCAGAGCTTTCAAACAGCATCCCTGGAGAGACATTCTGCATGGGCAGCATAATATAGTAGCTATGCAAGGGGGTGGGGGGATGTACAGAGTGAAAAGAAATGTCCTGCAGAACATACCCAGAAGCTTTGCAAAGATCAGTCAACTAAAATTGACCCCTTCAGGTCTTCGGGTCTCCTTCCAGCCCAAATTCAGCATTCAAGAATGTGCAGCAGCCTTGATATTGAACACATTGTTAAGCTCAGAAATATCAAATTGAAAGAGTTCATCCCATGGGCTCCGTTTACTTCGAGGTGGATTCGGTGCAGCTCTAATGCAAATCGTAGCTCACATTAAGATGTCCCCATGTGACTGAGGACAGCACAGGTTCAGTGCGAATCCACCTGTCCCCATGAAAACTATGGTAAACTCCTGCATTGGGGAACTGCCTCCTTTTTTTTCTCCTTCCTCCCCCCCGGGTACAAGCATGATACGCCCCCCCCCTTGCCTGATCACCCGATCTGCAAGGCATGCATGGGTGTTTGATGTAGCACACGAGTGCCTGACAGATTCCCTACACTCATCTGAGCAAGATCAGCTGTCAGATGGAGGTATGCCCGCTGTCAAGCAGAGAAGCGCATGTAGCCCGGATTAGAGACTTTCCATGCTGATGCTACAAGATGAACTCAGATTCGCCCTGCAGTATTTTGATCATGGGGACAAGATCAGAAACGGACAAAAAATAGACAGAGATTCTACACCTTTGGTCAACGCACAGTAATTCCTGGTCTCCCAATCCAGATCTCACCCCTTTTCTGTGTCATGTTGGTGAAGTCCTAATCTTGTGTCCCTGCCTTTATTGACACTATTATAATTATTCTCCCTCCTAGTAATGTCTTATCAGAAGCAGTGAAATTGTCCCACATTCTCACCTAGATTTAAGGAGAGGCAAGTGAACAGATCCTCTTCTCAGATGCATTTTGGTGCTCATTGATTTAATTGAGCCTACTCCTGTTCCAAGCTTTTAAACCATTTTGCGCTTCTATTCTGAAGTGCATCTGTGAATGCAGATGACAGCATTTCTAGCAGCTTATACACATCTCAATTGTAGATATTTTGCACAAATGTACATCGATGATATGCATGTTGTTGAAAATCTAGGGGTGTACAACTGATGCATGTATGTATGTGAATGTGTACAGCTTAGAATCCATTTTAACAGCCCAGGCAAACTGGAGGCCTGATGTATTCTGAAACCCATTCAATGTAGCGCCAAAGCTCCAATCAAACCTGAGCAGGCATCAGATTTTCTGACAGCTTACCCCTTCGTCTGCTTTAAATTCCATGGATGCACTGAGCTACGTACTTCTCAGCTCCAGAGATAATTCTGTCTAGACCTGCACTTTTTCTGCCCTGCAGACCTCGCTTGGCTTTAGGAACAAAATGCATGGAAAACAATTTCATCTATCTGAAAATATATCTATTTGTTGGCAAATACTGGATGTTCCAAACTGCCATAAGACCAAGGATCATCCAAAGCTTCTATGAACCATGCTTTTGGATAATGTGGAAGTATAAGTAATATCAGAGGGACTGGGTGGGGGAGGGGAAGGAATTACTGTTCTATATAGAAAAGGAAAACAAAACATATGGCCTTTATACATTTTTTGGTATAAGATGGTTGGAAACACACAGGTTCAAAATAAGCCTGGTAGGTGTTTGCATGAATGCAATTTTCAACATTCAATTCATAATGAATCAAATATTCAAAAATCCAAATTCATATGAATAAAAATGAATGTCTAGACATTTGAACTGATACGAATACGTTTGTATCTATTTGTTTGAATATTTGGTACATATCCAATGATACGGGTCTCTTATGCATCCATACACATCCATAAGCATCCTGTTTTCATCCCATATGTATCCGTACGTATGGGTACAGATGAACACAAGATGAATATGGATGTCCAAATTATTCATATGAATAACTCGAAATATTCTTATTTCTACAAAAACTAGTTCAAACGTGTGGACATTTGATTCATATACGAATGTCCAAATCTGTCCAGGGGTTGGGGGGAGGGAGGGAATGAATCTCCAACCCCACCCCTCCTTTCCACACACATAGAATATCTGTGCCTCGATCCAAATACCCCCTCATTCGTGGGCAGGGTATTCAGCCGGAGCCAAATTTTTCCACATTCTATTCAACTCGAATATAATGTGGAAAAATGCCTCTGTACACACCCCTAAGGTGAAGTATTATGGGCCATGGATCTTGGCTGTCTGGAAAGAGAACAGGGAAGGATTGTGTATGTATAGGATGAAGGGGGTAGCCATTTATCCCAACGCCTCTCTCAAGTGAACAGGACACTTCAGAAAGCCTTTCTTGAAGCCACCCAAACTGGTAGTCAATGCCATGGCATCATATATGTATGGCCCTTTCCTCACTTGGCCTTATTCTGGAATATATCTCAAGACAGGGGCCTGTTGTCTGTATGCTAATGCAGACAGACACTTGCAGCCATCCACTGGGTCTTGGCATAGTTTGCACTAGCGTGTGAACAGCTGCTCACTATTCCAGGGCTGCATAATGGGAGGCACAGTCTCCTAAGTTCAGGAATCACATCTAAAGTGATGGTATGCAATGAGGAAAATCCTGTATTAAAATAGAAGCACTGACGGGAAAAAATATATGCTCTCCTAAGGGTGTTTTGTTTTGTTTTGTTCATTTCAAATGAGATTTGCGTTTTAGAAGTGTTACTTACACACAGACTGCCTTCCAGAACTAGCAATGCAATTATAAGTATCTACCTCCTGGTATTTATTATTAATAGGAATCTAATGAGGTGGATAATTAAGTAGTCACTGGATACTTCTGTAATCGCCAGACCAGAGGCTGAAGGAAGCTAGGTTCAAATGTAATGTTCCCTATAGGATTGTTTTTCTCTTCTTTAGAATGTAAAAGCTCTTAATGAGTTATTCATTAGTGAGATCTGCAGTTGTGAACCTTGTAAAAGCTTTCTTTTTTATTTACCTTAAAATGAAATTAATGGAATTGAGGTCAGGGTTAAACGAGGAAGGCGTTCTTGATATAATTAGAACACAAACAGAAACAGTCTTTGCTTCTATGAACTTGAAGTCACGCTCCGTAAGATGAATTTGTGCTGTGCACTATGGTTATACAGAGCTGTGTTTATACAAGGCTGGGAGACAGGGCTGATAACAAGAGTCATGAAACCCTGATCCAAGACAGTGCAGTGTTTTAGTACTAATAAAGGATGTTCCTGACATGTGTGATTATCAAACGTATTGGAATATCAGATAATTCCACTTGGAGTTTCTAGCTGCATTACCAAGTGAAAGTATTTTCCCATTCTTTCGTTTGTAGATGCAAAGTCAGAATCTGAAGTTCCAAGAATTTTTACCCTTTCTGCACTTACCTTGGTTAATTTGTATTATCTGGATCTATATTCGCTAGATCCATATTAGCTGGATCGGTATTAGCTAGAAACATATTAGCCAGATCTGGATCAACCACAGGCAAAGACATCTGGATTAAGTGGGCTTTAGAACACCAAATGTGTGCTGAAAAGTGCTAGCATGGATGTAGATGACATATATCTGGTCTACCACTAATCTGGATTAATGAGCCCTTAGCTCAGTCCTGATCTGGAGCACCTTCTTCCATATCAACCTGCCCATGTACTAAGATCTGCAGGGGAGGCCCTCCTGGTTGTACCACCACCTTCAGCAGCAAAAGGGGTGGGTGCCTGGAATAGGGCCTTTTCAGTGGTAGCTCCCAGATTGTGGAATAGTCTCCCTCCAGAGGTGCATCAGATACCTTCACTTTATGTTTTCAGGAGAGCAATATGACTTTTCCTCCCCACATTCAGGCACTGTTGTGGTTTAACATATTTATTTTATTTTATTTATCTTCACTGTTTTTTAATGTTGTAACCTGTCCTGAGACCTTTGGGTATAGAGTGGAATAAAAAATTCAAATAAATAAATAAATACTCTCAGTCCTGTGCAGATGATGTGTTCCTAGTCTTTGGGGGAAAAACAGATTATGGCAAATATATGGGAGTAAAAAAAAAAAAAAAGGTCACTGGATATAAGGCCATGGAGAGCTTGTTGGATTACAAGTGCCAATACCTTCAGATCTTTTAGCAACATCTACAGTGTGCATTTGGATGTATGCTAGGCCTGCAGGCTGTGCACAGCACTGGACACCAAAGAAGGTCAAATCTCCCCCTCTCTTTGGTATGTCATAGTCACATGACCTACATGCCTGGCCAGCTCCTGGGAACAAATCCATCACCCGGGAATGCTCCAGTGGAAGTCTGCTGAAAATGTCCCATGTGCAAATGAGGCTGGATCTGGGGTCTTGCCACTGATGTGCAGATAGGTGGCAGGAACATCTCATGTCCTGCTTTGAAATCTAGCAAGATCTACTGAGCTCCAAAAGATATGTAGCTCCCCACCCAAACCAACAGAAAGAAATAATCTCTCTTGGTGTTATTAAACTGCGTATGAGGAAGGGGCATCCATTCCCAGGCTAGGCTATGGGTATGGTAACTTTAAGGATCTTATTACTGTTCATACAGCCTCAGATTCACCCAGAGGGTAGGGATGTGAATGAATGTTTCTTTTGCATTCGAATTCAGGTCAAATCGAATGTCAAAACATTTAATTTGATTTGAATGTTTAGAATCCGAATCCAACAAAAACCGATTTGAATCCAATACATATGAATCTATTTGTCTGAATGTTAGATTCAAATTTGAAGATACGAATGTCAACAACATTCTTATGTGTTATACGTACCTGTACACATTTTGTACGCATCCCATTTTATCCCATATGCATCCCGTTTTTGTTTGGTATTCTAAGTGCAAATACGCACAAACGTATGATAATGTATGATACATACGTATCTGTACTTTTGAATGATTCTAATCATTTGGACGAATGTTTTGGAACATTCAAAATTCATTCGAATGTTTAATGTGAAGGCATTCTATTCAAATTTGAATGTCCACATTCGATCAATTGAATTTCGAATGTTTAGAACATCCATGCACATCTGTAACAGAGGGTGTCTCATGAAACCTTTCTCATCACACCTTTATAAAGTCTTAAATGGCTTGAGCCCCAAATATCTAAAGAAATGCCTTCTTTCCTGTTGGCCTGCCCATGCCTGAAAATCTGCAGTTGAACTTAAGGTACCTGGGATAGGTCCCCAGGACGGGGTCTTCTCAGTGGTAGCCCTCAGACTATGAAACAATCTCTCCCCGCTGCCCCAAAGAAACATTCATTTACCCTGGCCTTTAGCTGAGGAAACAGATTCTGCACTCAGCTTTCAGATGTTCATCTTGGTTTTAGTTGGTAGTTTAAACTTATTTTTACTATGGTGACCCACCTTGAGACCTTCAGGTGTAGGGTAGGATAAAAACACAAATAAATAAATAATATGAGAAATGTCCAAGAATTAAGATTTGACAGATCCCCACAGTGTGTTCTTGGGATCCCAGAATTTACTAAATAACACTCCACATCAGTTGTCAAGTGCTAACAAATGTTGATCCATATTAAGGGCAGCTGTCAAACATTGTATTGTATGTTAGGTCTGCAACACACATCTTTTCATCCATGTGAAGTCCAGACATGGGGGAAGCAGGTGCCGGTGACAGCCAGGACACTTGTCATTTCCAAAGCAGTTCTTACACCGTGATTGATACGCTTTAGGTTTATTTTGCCAGGAGACAGTTCCACACTGCAGTTTTGGACGTGTAACAACATTGAAGATGGCACCTTTCAGTTCCAATATGTAGCGAAGATTCCATCTGCCTCGTTCTTATGTTTCTGTTCATGTGCAAGTCTGCAGATCTCATGACGCCAAACACCCATCAATCAGGTTTTATTTAGGAAACACTTTCCACGCAACACACATCACAAGGCACCAGGAGACTGAAACACAGGGAGGCAAACATCACTAACAGATGAACTAGTCAAACGAGCATTTAGCAACATGAGAAAACAATGGAACACTCCCCTGAAGAGGCAAGGGCTTTGCTTTTTGTTGAGGGGTAAGAGACGGATACCATAGGAAGAGTGTCAGGAGCCGTTCCTCAAGCATCTTGTAGAAAATAAAATCGTAGAAGCATGGAACTGTGAAGCTGAAAGGATCATCTGTGGGCCTGTTTGCACTTCACTCACTGGAATGCTATAATAATGCTATTCCAGGGAGGCAAAGATCAGGCACAGAGGGGCTCTCCTTCCTGAGAATGCTCAGAAGCAATTGGTGGGCTATGGTGTGAGACAAGATGCTAGACTAGATGGGTTGTGGCCTGATCCAGCAGTGCTCCTATTTATGGATGTGCATGAGGCCAATTTCCCACATTCAATTTGATACACATTGAATGTGGAAATATTTGGCTTTGGCTGAATTCTCTGCTTTTTCAAAAATATTTGAATGAATATTCATGAATGAAATGAAACAAACATCCCATTCCTCCTTTCCTGAACCCCACCCCACTTCCCAGCTGCTGCAACTGTACACCACTCAAACCTGCTTGAAATAGCACTTCTGGTTCTGTGCTTGCAACTCTCCATCCAGCGATCCAGAGTGCTGCCAGTTTGGTCTAGTGGTTAGGGAGCCAGACTCTTATCTGGGAATACCGGGTTCGATTCCACCCTCCCCCATGAAGCCAGCTGGGTGACCTTGGACTAGTCACAGCTCTCTTCTGAGATCTCACATCCCCACCTGCTTCACAGGGTGACCTGTTGTGGGGAGAAGAACAGAAGGTTGTCAGCTGCTTTGAGTCCCCTTAAATGGGTGAGAAAAACAAGGTATAAAAGTGAACTCTTCTTCTTCTGTTCCACTACAGCATGGTCCCTTTACCGAGGGTGCGGTTGCATCTCCTGGTCTTTTTGGTGCTCTTTGGGTGCCAAAACAGACCTTCTGGATCTGGAGAAGTGCTGTTTCAGTGCCAAAGAGAGCCAAAATGATGGCAGATTATTTGGCCACGGCTCCCCATTCCACTCTATCATGTTTCCTTACCTTTATGGAGGCCACAGTGGTGTCTCTGGGCCCATTTTGATGCCCTTCAGGTGATCCCTGAATGAAGAGGTGCACGCAGAACCAGAAGGCCTGTTTCAATGTCTGAACAGTGCCAAAATGGGCCCGGAGATGCCACTGCAGCCCCTATAAATGTAAGGAAGTGTGGCAGAGTGGAATGGGGAGCCACGGTTGCATTGTCCGCCATCATTTCAGTGCTCTTTGGGTGCCAAAACTGCATTTCCAGTTCTGCACACACAGCTCTCCATCCAGGGATCACACAATGTGGGTGGGAGCAGAATATGCAGAGCCAGAAGGCCTACTTGGGCTTATGAAGAGAGTGTGTACTGGCAGCCGCATAACCAAAGGTAATGGGGGACTGGGACGCTGCTGGGGCATCTGGCATTGGCTAAAGTTTTGACTGAAGCTTCATTGAATGCCGGATAAATCCCATTCAGGGATGAATAGGGCCTAGGAGTAGGCTTATGAAGAGGGTGCGTACTGGCGGCAGCATAACCAAAGGTAAGAGGGAGGCCCAGGACATGGCATGGGGATCTGGCCTTGGTCAAAGTTTTGACCGAAGCTTCAATGAATGCCGGATAAATCCCATTCATAGATGAATAGGGCCTAGGAGTATAGGCCCCATTCAATTTGTCCAAGAATGTCATTCGTATAAATTTGATATAAATAACAAATAGCACAAGTATTTGCGCACATCCCTACACGTCTTATGTTCTTATGTCATAGGCATCTTCCACTGTAACACGTGAGTTGTTGTCCTCGGCAAAGTTACTTTATTCATCATGAAATGGAGCTGAAAAGGCACCTAATGGTGAAAGGAATCAGGGTATTTGTTCAGGTGCCTGAATTCCCGTTTGTTTCCCACTATTATGGAGACACAGCCCACGGCTGTTTCTGCACTTAGATTCCCATCCGTTGGACGGGAAAAGTGCAGAACATAGTAACATGTACAAGTGTTTGCACCTGGGAAGTCTAGAACATGGTAGCCTAACCCCCATGCACCCAGGCACTCACCCGCATCCAGTTGCATGACCAGTCTCTTACAGGGTGCCGCCATTTTGATCACGGCACCTGGCATGACTGCATTTGTGCTGGTGTCATCGTCATGGTGACTATGATGCTCTGTATACATGTAGTCGCGTTTGGGGCCATCTGAGGTGCCAGTACCGGAAATGGTGCAAATGGTCATGCTGTGTGAGCATCAGGTAAGTTTCTAGTTAATGTTAGTTTGTGTGTTTTGCAGAATTTCATGCACCACCGCTAGTTTGCAATAGGTTAACATCTGGGCAGGCAGGGGGCATTTCTAGGATGTCAATGCCTCCTGCGAGTGCAGATACACCTGCCCAGATGTTAACCTATTGCAAATTATCAGGGCAAGGTTTAGCCATCTAGATCAGCCAAGGATGAAAGCAACCACCAACAAAGAAGAATTTTTCACTCTAAAAAACTTGACAATAGAACTTGGTAACACTAAGACAAAGACACCAACCATGTTTTAGCACATAATATATTCTTAGCCTAAGCCCAGCTTTTCAAACTGGAACCAAAGGGAATATTGCTGCTGAAATGAGACACATTTCTGTATAAAAAAGATATATTTTTAACTCCTGTTAAAATGAGAGTGAAATAATTAGAACTTATTCATGGCTTCTCAAATGCAAATTTCCTATGTGGGAAATCTGATTCTCACCACAGACTTTTTTTAATGATGCTGAAATGAATTGATTTCAAAAATGCAAAATGATAAAGACCCGTTGGGGAAGTTTTTAGGTGAGGTGTTCTTTTCTTGAGGAAGAGGGAATACGAAAAGAGATGGGCTGGAAAAAAAATTAAGGAATATTAAATGTAGTTTTCTCAGGCGGAAATATGCTACTTTCCCTCCAAAAGCTAGGGAAAGAGAACATATCAGTTACTTCTTTTTAAACAGAATGAGACATTGATTAGGAGTAAAAAGAACTAACCTTCGTAGCCACCAGCTAAGTTCATTTTACATCTTGGGTGTTTTTCCACTGTCACTAAAAGTAGCCATTAAGTACCCATTAATGGGTACGTAATAGCATTTTTGTACCCATTAATGGGTACTGAATGGGTACTTCTAATGACAGTGGAAAAACACCCCTTATTTTTATTGCTATAATCCACACTGAGAACTTCAGGCATAGGGTGGGACAAAAATGAAAATAAATAAATAAGATATAAAAGCATAATGTAAGAGGAGCCCTGCTGGATCAGGCCACAGGCCACCTAGTCCAGCATCGTCTCCCACACAGTGGCCCACCAGTTGCTTCTCAAGCAAAAGACAAAGGCATAACCTCCACTTACTCTCAGATTCCTGCAAATGGCCTTTCCATTTATTTTGTTTTGCTTGGTTTTCAGAAATTTGATTGAAAAATAAACTTTAATAAAATGAATAAATGGTGCAAAACAAATAAACAGTGGTTATAATCATTGCTATGAATAATGTTATATAGATAAGAAACTTTTTTAAAAAATGTATTATTCTGGTTTAAGAGGGCTAGTGCAGTTCTTGTGAAAATTCACACATACCATGTAGGGGTGTGCACGAATGCAATTTTTGACATTCGATTCAATTTGAATTGAATATTCAAATATCCGAATTCGTACAAATAAAGCAAAACAAATGTCTGGATATTCAAACCGATATGAATACATTTGTATCTATTTGTTTGAATATTCAATACGTATCCAATTATATGAATCTCATATGCATGCGTATGCATCCCGTTTTTATCCTGTATGCATCCTATTTCCATCCCATACGTATGCGATACATATGTGATAGGTACATATACATATGTCATGCATGCATATATGCACACATATAAATGTCTGAATTATTTGCACAAATAACTCAAAATATCCGTATTCGTACAAATACTAAAGAATGAATGTCTGAATATTCTATTCATATACAAATGTCTGAATTTGAATTCGTCCGAATACCGAATATTTTGAACACCGTATTTTCTGCACCATTCAAAGGCACCCTTTTGAAACAGCAAGGATTTAGTTTGTGCTCTGTGTCCCTTGTTGGACATAAAAGAGCCTTTCTTACCTTTCTTTCCCACAGTTACAGGACTTTATGATGCTTCTGTGCACTTCTGCTAGTGAGTATGTCTCATGAAACAGATTCCTGTCTTCCCTTCTTGGAGGAAGAGGAAAAAATATGAATGCACCACAATGAAATACAAACAGAAAAAGAGGCACAGCTGAAGAAGACATTAGTGGGTCTCATGGGTGTCTTGCTATCTCTCCTGCACATGTTTGCATTGCAATTCAGAGTGGAGAAGTAACCTTACACTCCTCCAACGCTGAAGAGGAAGTGAGAATTTAGAGGCCATCCAATATGGGTGTTTTGTCATTATTGTGCAACTAGAGAAACACTTGCATTAAATAGAACCAAAAGAGCAGACCCAGCATTCAGCAGCACTGGGCCAAATGTTTATGGTGTTGGGCACTTTAACACATTTCCAAATTGGAATATTCAGGGAGGATCGGGATACCCAAGCACAGTGATATATCAGCAAGGATCTGGCGTTTATAAATCTGCATTCAAGCTGTGAAACTTCTGATGTATTCAGCAGCCTTGATGTAATCAAATTTGCCTGCAGTCCCCAAGATAAAACCAATTCAACTTACTGTACTCTTTGCTTCCGCTTGCATTGTTAAGTAGATGAGGAGAGCTTGAAGCAAGCTACATATTGTGATAAACAGATTTTTAAAGACAACAACATTGTTTTAACTGGGTATGCGTAGATTGAAGCTCTAGCAACAGGGAAATTGGAAATGAATGAATAAATAGAAGCCCCTTGTTTCCTGGGTTGCAGAAAATAATTGTTGTTCTGCTCCACCAAAGGATCCCAAGGTCTCCTTATAGATGCTGGTGTGGTAAAATGGAGGCCACATCTCCTGCTAGTTCACACTGTCTGCATTGGATGGAAGATGAGATGAGCAGGAATTAGGGATGTGCACGAATATTCTAAACATTCGAAATCTGAGGCCTTTTCTCACTACAGCCAAATGGCTGTGGTGAACCAAGGCTAGGAGATACAAGGACAGGTTCCCCATTCACATGCAGACAGGTAAGGAATACATGGGAATATGTCACTTTCTTCCTAGGTGCAAAAGAGGAACCCATCCCCACATGGCCTAGGCCAAAAGGCTGGCACAGGGATGGGATGCTCCTCCCAGGCCTGCTGCCATTGGGTTGAATTTGACCCAGGGGCAGGCAGGCCGGTTCCATTCCTTCCCTGGGTTCTTGCAGGCTCTAACTGACCCTATCAGGTCAACTAGAGCCTGTAGGAACCCCACCCAGGCAAACCCCACCTTGGACTGGAGCAATGGCGTTTTGCACAGGTGTGGGTAACTGGCCAATCAGAGTTGGCAATGCGAACTGATGCATAACGTCGCCGGCCAGGCCCACCACTTCCAACCCATCAGCGACAAGATAAGTCGTGTGCACGCACACATGCCCTTGCTAGGTTCCAGTCCGGGTGTGTGTGTGTGCCCGGGGGGGGGCTTCCTGTGGGCTCCAGCTGACCCAATTGTGTCAGGTTGAGCCCACAGAGACTGAAGATCCATCCCAGTGTGCTGGCAGCTGGGGCAGCACGGATCAGGCTACCACAGCTGCCAGGGGCCCCCTAGGTGCCCCCTGGCACCCAGGGAGGTGGAGCCCTCCCTCCAGCCACGCAACACCTTACCTTGTCCCGGTGGTTGAACGGCCAGCCGGGGTGATGTGCTGATCTGTGCGGTACACCATCCCAATGCTGTCAGCACCTCCCATCCAAAGCGCTGACAGCTTGGGCCCCATCTACCAATAGCAGCAGCCAGGGGCAGGAACCACAGCTATATGGGAGGGGGAGTGCAAATGCTCTCCCTCCCCTACAGCTGTGACAGCCCAGGGCAGCCGGGAACACCCTGGGTTGGGTGTAGAGCAGGATTTCATGCTCTACTCCTGGAATGTGAGTGAGCACCCTGGGACAAGGTGGGCGGCCCAGCAGAGCACATGCTCTGTCCCAGGGTGTTCTACTTGCGTTCGAGAGGCCCTCGTGTGAATAGGCCTCTGATCAAATTCATTTGAACGTGGACATTCAAATTCGAATCAAAGTCTTCACATTCGAATTTATACATTCAAATGAAGTTTGAATGTTCTGAAACATTCGTTCCGATGATTTGAATAATTCAGATGTCCAAATATCATATGTATCTGTATGCATTTGAGCTTATAATACAGAACGAATACGGGACTCATACGGGATAAAACGGGATGCATACAAATTGCATACAGATACATATAACACATATGAATGTTGTCAACATTCATATCTCCATATTTGTATCCAACATTCGAACAAACAGATTTGAATGTAACAGATTAGAATCGGGTTTTGTTGCATTTGGGTTTTAAACATTTGAATCAAATAGAATGTTTTGACATTCAATTCAACTCGAATTCGGTTGCAAAAAAAACCCAAACCCGTGCACACCCCTAGCAGAAATTAAACTGGATCACAGAAGTTTTCAAATATGGCACACACCTCTGTGTTCCACCTGAGTGGGGGACTCATTTTGGTATTGCACCCAACCCTGCTGGATTGGGCCACAGCCCATGTAGTCCAGCATCCTGTCTCACATAGTAGCCCACCAATTACTTATGGGCATCTAAAGTAGAAGACAAAGGCCCTACGTTTAGAGCCAGATGTGGGAAGGATTAAGATGTGGCTTCCGCCAAGGGAACCCAATTAGGACACTTTGAGGAAGCTGCGTCGAGATTTCAGTGCACACAACCATTTTCTTAAACCGGTTTTGCTGCTGAAATCCGATCTTTTTGCAAGACGTAAAAAAAAATAGGTCTTAATCCGGCTCTTCCCCTGAAATCGTTTCAGAGGCATAACTTTTCCACAAATGGCAGGGGAAGAGCTGGATTGCTGGTGCATGCCCAGCTGTCAAAGACTGAGAGTGCATGCTCTCCCTCTTAGAGAGCTGGGCCCTCCCCCTGGCCTCCACGATTGGCTCCATTGGAGCCAGCACAAGGAGACTGTCATCCGGCTTCCCCGGGTTCCCCTTCACCCAAGAAGGCGCAATCGTGCCTTTTCGGTCAATGGGAACCAGCAGGCTACCCCCACACCATCCTGCCTGGGGTCGTGTGTGTGCAATCCACTCCTTACCTGGTCACTGCCGGGCTGATTCTGGCAGCGGGAGGTGCCATTAGCCAGCTAGCCTCGTGGGACCTTTTTGGGACAGATCCTCGGAGAAAACGGTTCGCCGAAAAACAGATCTTTATAGATCCGTTTTTCGGCGGCATGTGTGGAAAGGCCCAAAGACAAAACCTTCATGCTACCCATCTCCCCAGCTTCAGATGCAAGAGGGACCCAAAATTTGTTTAACATGTACTCCAGTATCTGGTGTATCTGCTGCTCTCCTTTTCTATTTTTTCCTAAAAATACCAGTAAAATGCATTCAGTATTCTTAATGGTGAATCCATTCTTTAATTAGAAAAGCATAAAAAGTTCCAGGAAACAACTTTGTAGCTTATTTCTGGAGTCCAAATGGCTGTTACATTCTTAACATCACAGAGTTTCATATCTGGGTAATTTTGTTCTTCTGTACAAAATCCATATCTTATTCTAACTTCCCAGGCTCTCTCAGCAGGGCTATTTCAGCTTTGCTGCATAAAAGAAATGCCTGGCTGAGGGTGCAAGCCAAAAATCTTCTTGCTGTAAGGTTTTTAGTCAGTATCTTACAGTCTGGCAGTTGAAGGCTTTGCTAGGAAAGAACAGCTGTTTAGTTTGCACTTGATGCTGTTCTCCTTATATTCTTCTGTTTCACTGATGCTTGCATTATTTTTACTGTTATATTTTGTAATTCACTTTTTTCTTGCTGTATATACCCTCCTCTTGCCCCATGCTGCTGTGAAGTTCCATCAGTTTGAAAGAGGGCATTTTTGAACATGCATTTCTCTGGGGCAGCATCCTGGAGAAGTGAAGATGGGAGATAGATCCGAGGGCTTTTCGCACGAGGGGTTTCTGAATGCGTGGAGAACATGTGGGGACACAGCATTCACACCTCAGGGGTGGCCAGATCCATTCTGGACCGCCCCAAACATCCCAACAGAGCTTACCTGTTCGGCGCCGTGCAGCAACTGAGATGATTGAGCCATGTGTGCTCTGTGTGTGTATGCGAAACACTCCCTGATCGGTCAGGCACCCGCCTGATTTCAACTGGCCATATGCGCATGCGCAGGTGCCTGACCAATCAGGGAGTCTCCTGAATGCAGGTGCAGAGCGCACCTGGCCTGGTCTTAGTTGCTGGGCAGCGCCGAACAGGTAAGCTTCGTTCATGCGCACGCGCCCCTGGGGTGGGTTGGGGGATGCAGGATGCGGGTCCTGCTGGCCCTAGGAGCCGTGATCTTACCTCCTAGAGACAGCAGGAGCCAAGGGAAAGGAGGCCCCTGGGCTGCCCACCCCTAGCTCCAGAGGAGCCAATTGGAGCAGCCCGGGGGAGGGTCTTTGGCCCGAACGGGCTGAGGACAGTTCCCCATTTTCACATAGGCAGGTAAAGGATGTGTTTGGAACACGTCTTTTACCTGCCAATGTGAAGGGGAAACTGTTCTCAACAGGTTTGGGCTGAAGCGTTCTGAGGCATCTTCACTGTAATGCGAAAATGCCTCTGGTCTGCACACTTTGGGATGCCGGATCTATCCCAACCCTCACCTGTGCTTTCCTAAGCGATGGCGAAGTGTGAGACGCCTCCCTTATGGAAGCAATCATGAAGCCATGGCAACCATGGAGCCACGGCAAGTTATTCCAGCTACCTCTGGCTCTCTAGATAGCAATGATGGTGCTGGAGTAATCTTTTCTACTTCGCACTGTGATCACACCTACAGTACACTTTAATCCAGCTTCAGTCCACTTTCAGAGTGAGATAACACATTGGCAAAGTGAGAAGTTGTTTGTTTTTGGCTTTATCTAACTCAGAAAATCCACCTTTGAGTTAGATAACATGGAAGGAAAATGGCAAGTCACTTTGTCACTGTGTTCTTCCACTCTGAAAGTGGACTGAAGCTGGATTAAAATGTGGTTGCAAACGCAGCCTAATAATAAGGGTGTCACTGTGGGCACTTTCAGTCCCTAGTAGGGATGCGCACAGATATCCGCAACGTTCGAAATTCAATCAAATTCGACCGAATTTGGACATTCAGACTCAAATCGAATATTACAATATTTGAATGTTAACATTTAAATGAATATAATTGTTTCCAAATATTTGTATGAATAGTTCAGATATCCATTAGATTGGGGGTGTGGAAAAACGGAGCACCAGTCACATCCACAATGAATCCAGATTGCATTTGACATGGATTGACAGCGTATTAAAAGTGGATTCAGGTCAGATTTGATGTTTTCAGAGCACGGATATGTTATGGATATGTATCGGATACATATTCATCATATCAGACATGGGTCAGGTACGTATTCATTCGTATCTGTATTGAATGTTTGTACAAATGCATACAAGTAGATTCGTATTGAATAGAATTTTACCATGTTTCAGTTTGATCTATTCGTATGAATATGGATTTTCAAGCATTTGACTCATTTCAAATCAGATGCCAAAAAAATATTTGTGCACATCCATAGTCCCTAGGGGATGGGCTATAGGCACCATGGGAGCACTGGTGTGCAGAAGCAATGTTCTTCAGGGGCCAATTCCAGGTATCATTTTCAGCCGCAAGGAAGCAGCCTCAGACACAATTTCTTTGACTGCTTTTCTGCTTTCCACAGTGTAAACACCAGGAATGCAAAAAAGAGAGGAGAGCCAGGCAAAGGGAGGCTGATCATCTGATGACCAGGAAATATGTCTTCTAATTATAATTCACTCTGTATCGTTTAGCCATCCAAGTAATAGCTTAATACAGTATCATTAATTATAAATGCCTGGTGGTCATGTTCCCTTTTCTTCCTGATTTGGACCTTAATGAGCATTAAACACAACTTCAATTACTGGCATGCAGGTGCACTTTGTAATAGCTTCCCCCCACAGAAATGCAAGGGCATTAAAAATTGCTTAGGAAATGGGGGTGACATATTTTGCGGTGGGGTTCGGAGTAAGCGTGTCAACTACAAGAAAAGAAAGCATCTAGCCCAGGCTAATTTCCCCATACACGTGTCCAGGCCATTTCCCATAACAGTTGTTTCTGCCTAAAGGCAATCTGTCGCAGCCGTGGGATAGATTACTTGTTCCAGATTGTGTGTCCAAAAGAGGAAAGCAGGGGAAAGCAATATTCACACTGCATTTCTTCTTTCCAACAAGGGAGGGTGAGGAAGGGAAGACCCCTTTCCTCCCGAGGAGCTGAGAATTTGGCACTTTGCCCCCACTCTGATCCATCCATTGAGTGGGCATATTCTGGTCTAGTGGTTAGGGAGCAGACTCTTATCTGGGAATACTAGGTTTGATTCCACACTCCCCATCAAGCCATCTGGGTGACCTTGGGCTAGTCACAGCTCTCTTCTGAGCTCTCACAGCCCCACCTACCTCACAGAGTTTCCTATTGCAGGGAGAGGAATAGAAAGCTTTGTCAGCTGCTTTGAGTTCCCTTTAATGGATGAGAAAAGCACAGTAGAAAAACCAACTCTTCTTCTTCTTCCAGGCAATGGTTGGAAGTGAATTAGGCTGCATCCAGACTTGTTTATACTGTGCAGTGGAGTGCGCAGTCCTGATCGAGGCATCACACACGACGATCCATGGATCACTGTGGTGTCGCATTATTCGATGGCTACTGTGCACTTACCTTAATTCTGATCTAACGACGCTTGCTGCGCAGTATAAACAAAATTCAAATTTTCCCTCCAGTCTGGGCAGAACAGCGAGAAGAGACTAACAAGAGTAGGAAGGGCAGCGCAAATCTGATTGGCTGCCTCAACCCGCGTGGCAGCTTGTCCTGACTCAGGTCTCGCAGCTTCTGATGGGGAAGCCACAGAGCTGTGTTTCAGGTTGGGATGGCCAGTCGTCACTGCGCAGTAGGTAAGCTGCACTTTTATCTTTAACTGAGGATTTATTCCACAAGTCTGGAGGCTGCCTTAGATTCAAAATTCTGGCCAGCTGAAGTTTCAGATGTGTCTCCATGTGAGTAGACACACTCAGTTTTCCTTATCCTGCCGGTCTTCTCAGCTGATTTTTGCCTCAAAAGGAGCAGTTTGAGGATATCTTCAGTGTACCCCTCCTCCTTCAAAACACCACCAAGACACCCCAACTGCAGATCTACAAGGGCCCAGAATAATGGGCCAGGAATGAATGCCAGTAACCCATTTCCTTTAACAACAGTGTTGTTTCTTCAAGAGCACAATGGCCTATTTCTCACCGTACGTTTTTAGGTAGAGTCTAGACAGTTCTTTGCTGCGGTGGAGGCCAATGTCTAAATAACGCCTTTAAAACTGTACGATCCCATTCTATTATTTTGTCTTGTGCTCAAACTCTTGTTTAGGTTCCGTATAAATAAATATCTTTCTTACGCTGAGCAGAAGTTTATTTCAGCTAACCCAGTGATTGGCAGCAAGCCTTTCAATTGTCAACAATGATGTCTTTTCCAGCAGCTGCTACCTGGGGACGTGGCGGCCGGTGTGTGTGTGTGTGTGTGTCCTTCCACAGATGCAGTAATAATAGCCTTTCCAGGTCTTATGCATGTTTGCAACATTAACTACAAAGCCACAGAAAAGAATCCCCCCTTCCGCACCAGAAGGACAGAATCACAGATAGCGGCTCCTTCTGAACTTCTTGAGATTATCCTGTTAACATCCATCTCATGAGGAAACAGCTGGTGGTAAGATGGATAGGGCACCCGCTTAATGAAAGGACTAACAAGGGAGAAGAAAAATGAGGAAGCTGAGGGAGAGGCAGAATCCAATCAACGAAAACTGTGTTTTATGGAGAATTTGTCATGACTAACCTGCCAATAGCTGTCGTCAATCTGAAGGACACTAAGAAAAGAGGGCCATGTAATTCTGAAATCTGGCAGTTATGGTCAAGCTTTCATCAGCATGAGGGTGATCCTGCTCAAGTCTGGATCAACCCATCCCAGCTTCAGTTAAGAGGCCAATTTGCACTTGGGTTCGTAGTTTGTAATAGGTTAACATCTGGGCAGGTACATGTGCACCTGCAAGCAGCGTTTACAGCCTAGAAATGTTTCCTATGAGCCAGTTTGGTCTAGTGGTTAAGGAGCCAGACTCTTATCCGGGAGTACCAGGTTTGATTCCGCCCTCCCCCATGAAGCCAGCTGGGTAACCTTGGACTAGTCACAGCTCTCTTCTGAGCTTTCACAGCCCCACCTACCTCACAGGGTATTCTGGTTTGGGGAGAAGAATAGAAAGCTTTGTCAGCCGCTTTGAGTCTCCTTAAATGGGTGAGAAAAGCAGGATAGAAAAGCCAACTCCTCCTCCTCCTCCTCCTCCTCCTCCTCCTCCTCTTCTTCTTCTTCTTCTTCTTCTTCTTCTTCTTCTTCGCCTGCCTGCCTGCCTGCCTGCCTGCCTGCCTGCCTGCCTGCCAAGGTGTTCACCTATTACAAACTAGTGGTGCACAAACCAACCCTTTCCAATCCTGGTGCACGAGGTCATCAGAGGTACACCTCACATGGCCCCAATGTGAATGTGCACACACAGAGCATCATCGTCACCATAACAGTGATGACAGTCCATGCGCAGGTAGGCTACCATGGACCAGTATTCTTAGTGTGAACACTAGTACACATTAGTCTTTTATTCACTCTTCCTGTCCAGGAAGGTAAATGCAGAAATGCCCCAAGACTGAACCTGCAGGTATTGGTTTGGCCACTGGGAATATGGTCAGCTGAACTACTTATCCCCGCTGTGCTTTCACTGAGGGCTTTAAGCATTTCTGTACTGCTGAAATGGTGGCTGAACCAGCATCAGCTGAACCTAAGCATGAAACATGCTGAACTGACTGGTTTGGCAACAAAATACAGGCAGGCATTTTCTGCACTTACTTTATATCTGGCAGATCAAGGAGACCCCAATCCTTCTGGTTTGCCTCCAGCATGCCATGGAAATGAATAAGTGAATAATAATAATGCAAAAATTCTGAAAGTCATATCCCTCTGAGGTAGAGAAAATGTATTAGTTTGCCTATATAATTTTTTAAAAGCATTATCTTAGGCTGTGATCAGACACAGTGACAAGAGCATCTTTGCAGCAGCTTAAAGAAGGCTTGGAGGTGTTGTTGTTCGCATGCCACTTTGCCCCTCTCCCCTCATGAAAATTATGGGCTAGAAAAGGTGGATTATGGAAGCACCCCTGAGATACCCCTGACAAAAAAATCTAAAGTGCCCCTTTTGCTATGTCTGAACATAGCCTTAGTAGGTGCCATCCAGATGAGAAGAGTATAACACATTATGGCTGTGCTATGGTTTGCTTGCCACATGTATTTTCCCTGCCACACCAAGAGCTGCACCTCCCAAAATTATAACCAAGCTGTCTTCCATGCCAGCTGACCTAAAAAGCACAAAAAATAAAAAGTATTGCTTGAAAACCTTGCACTGGTGGCAGGTTTTCCAGCAATTACGCATTTACTTTCCCTTTGAATAGAGTCACCATTGTCACTCTGGCCACCGCACATGTGGTGGCCATGCATATTTCCAGGTATTCCACACCAAATGAAAACCTGGATGTGGATGTCGCGAAAGTTCTGAATTATCACACGCTACAGAGATATCTGGCCGTTGTCTGGAGATGGCCTTAACATATATAGAGATAAAATAATAGGCTAATTCATTTCTCCATCCCATCCTCCTCCTTCCTCATTTCAGCTTCTCCAGTAACAAGTCACTTTGTTATTGTCAACAAAAGCCACAATGAGAGAGGGAACAGTTGCTTTTCTTAAAATATTTGCCATACTTTATGCAATTGCTGTACTTAGCTTTGGCAAGGGGTATGAAGCAATTTTGGATTTTCCAAGCTATTTCAGTTTAAATAGCAAAAAACAAAATGCTTTCGCTTTCCTCTTCAAACCCTTCAGAGAAATGCTTGGCAAACAGTTTCAGAAGCAGAAAATAAAAACTACGCATGCCAAAAAAAGAACTTTAAGGATCCACCATTCATTCATTCATTCATTCATTCATTCATTCAGTTTATTTGTATACTGCCTTTCTAATAAATTACTCAAAGTGGTTTACAGCAACCATGAAGAATACAATGCAAAGTAATACATCATACATTAAATAGATAATATATCATAAAATTATATATAAACAAGATAGTACACTATGAAATTACACAAAACATTGGGGCAGGGGGGAAAGATGCAACAATGCCGGTTCCTCCTCCTTTCCCCTCCGCAAGCTGAGTGCTGCTGGAGTTGTTAATGTGCTGACTCTTCACTCCCATCTTGCCACTTCTTAAACCACAAGAGGGTTGGAACCCATTCAAACTACATGAAGAATTAAATCAGGGTGGAGAAGCAACAAACACACACCAATGCAGGCTGGCCGTGGTGTTTCTCTTCTGCTCAGCTTTATACCCTGCAGGTGAGGCAGCAGCAGACGCACGCTGACGCGGGCTGGCAGCCTCAAGACTGATTTCTTTCTGAAGGATGGAGCAGTTTGAAGTGTCCCAAAGAATTTTGCAGCTATAAAGGTGAAGTACAGTAAGGGTGTTTTTCCACTGTCACAATGAATATCTGCATTATTCATATGAATACATATGAATGTATTTGTATCGAATCAAACATCTGGACATTTGTTTTTTCATTATTCCGATACATTCAAATTTTCAAATATTTGATTTGTTATGAATTGAATTCAAAAATTGCATTCATGCACACCCTTTCTTAGTCTGGACCATGGGGCCACAAAATCCTCTTCTACACCTCATTGGCCCACACAGTGGTAACATGCAAATGCTGACCACAGTCCCTGAACTTCCATGGGACACTGTCCCACAGAAGTTAAGTGTGAAAAAGTCCATAATCTGGAATACAGCTGTTAGGAAAATTTGCTGCCCTATCAGCTTTCTCCCATCCATGTGGGTCTGAGTAAACAAACAAGCTAGAGACGAAAGAATTGTCTATATTGCACTACAGAAAACTTGTCTTCCAGACGTCTCATTAGGACAAGTTCAAACTCTCATCACAGCCTGACTTTTTATCCCTATCCCAGCCAGAAGTTTACATTCTTCCTGATAACGCCTCTTCCTGCCCACAAAAGTTAATTTCATCTAATTTATTCACAATAAAGATGAGAAGTACATATGACATTTCTATTTTGGCAAAGTAAGAACAGTTTGAGCAAAGTTTGCACTGGCCGGCACAGACCAGTCACTCCTTTGAAGCTGCAAAATCTGCAGACATTTTTTACCAGTCTTTGCAAACACACCAGCCTCCCTAATTCCTTACAAGGCCCAATGTAGAAAAGACCTGACTCAGAAACTTTCAGGCTCTCCACACTTACCTGCAAAGTGGATCAGTGAGAATCATAGACCACTTTCTGAGCCTCTCTCCTTTGCACTCTGATGCAGAACAGAGAAGCTATCTCCCCTGTTAGGCTGTTCTATCCACACTAGACAGAACATAGTCCAGTCTAGACGGCCAAAAATGGCTACCTAGACAGGGGAGCAATGAACCTTTTTAAAAAGCTCTACCACTGTCTTACTGTGAGTAAACCAGACTATGAAGGCATGCAGAACGATGCATACCCCCAGGTCCGGTTTAGCAGAGGGGCCCATTTCAGCACTGCACAAAATTGTGTCACCAAAATTGGTCCCCCTGCAGCTCCAAGGCCAGAGCCCTTGCAGCAGGCTCAGAAGATCACACAAGCTTCGGAGCAGTGCAAGGTGGCTCCTCAGCTATCCTGAAACAGCTGTATGAATGGCAGACAGTTTTGTTCCAGTAGAAACAGTTCCATCTGGAGCAATCCATTCAAGTCATTAGCATTCTTCCAGATAAATGCATTCTTCCTGGTCAATTTTCGGTCAGTTTTTAGTAGGAGGAATTCAGTTCTTCTTTTTGTATGGAATCATGTTTGACGGGTTTTCATGTTGGCTAGTTTCCACACAGTTTTTATGTACACAACTGTGTTGTGTGTGCAGCTTTTGTATATGAGTGTATAAATGCACAGCTTGTACATGTGGCTCATTGTGTGCACTGGAACTGGAAGCAGACCAAGTGGCATTTCATGACTTTAAGTACCCCTAGGCTGCATGCTCACTTGGCAGACAGGAGCCAGCCAGAGAGGAGAGGTGATACTAGAATGGCGAAAATGATTCTGGGGAGCTGTTGAATGGCCACTGCCCTACTTGGCTGAATTTTTGACCTCCATGCTAGCCAGGCATGCCTCATACGCACAGCCTAGAGATGTGCAAGAATATTCGTAACATTCAAAATTTCTATGGATTTGGCTGAATTAGAATGGAAAGTTGACACATTTGAAGACTGACATTTGAATTCAATTAAAATGTTTTGAAACATTTGTATGAAGCTTCATATGGGATTTGTATGGGATTGAACATTCGTATCGAATATGAATCCTACTACATTCAAAGGGGATCTATCTAATGAATACAAAATGTTTGGTATTCAATACAAATCAAATACCCCAAAAAAGCATTCATGCACTTTCAGGCAGTGTAGCGGATTTGGACTGGAGTCAGATCACTTGTCAATCTCACAGAATAGCTGGGCAGTCATTCAGTCAAATAAATCCAGAAACAAAGTATTTCTTTCCTCGGTGGAAGGTTCAGCAGCTTTATTTCAGAATATCTCTTTAAACCACAAGCTAAAGACAAAAAACTTGTACAACACGGAGATACGTATATAGCCCACAAACTGCAAGTCATCATCATGAGGTTTTAGAATGATGTCATCTAATTACTACAACAGCATGAGACTGAATCAGAAGACTCTGAGTCATGAGTTGCTGACTCATTGTGACTCTTCAATTCCTGACTAACAACATTCTAAACAGTTTGACATACACATCCCTAGCACAGCCTCCTGTCTTTTCAGCTATCAGCAACTGAATGGTTGCTGAAAGTTGAATCAAAAGAACAGGGCAGCACCATCAGAGAGGGAAATCCTTCTCTCTCCTCAGTGCAGTCCCCCATCTCAGGGGGTCCCAAGAGGGAGGTTCCAAGAGGGAGGACACACCTGCTGCCCTGGAGATGTTGGAGGACCTCAAAAGTTGCCTACTCACAAATCTATCATATCTAAAGTTATATGTTAATGCATTCAGTTCCTTTCACCAAGGTTTCCAAAGATGGCTTCAGGGAATTCAATGCCATTCATATACAGTTGCTGTGTTGAGGACCCTTAATTATCCATTTTCCTTTCCCCAGTGAAGCAACAGCCCTGTTGCAGCTAATGTACATTAGGGATGTGCACACTATTCATAGGCTTCAAAATCTGATCAAATGCGCCAAATTTTAACATTCAAACTCGAATAGAATGTCCCAAAATTCAAATGTAAACATTCAAACCGAATTTCAAACTTCTGATCTATTTGTCTGAATTCTCCAGACATTTGTATGTGTATTGGTTCATACACAATGCGTGCTTGCAGATATGCATCTTTCCCACATCCATACGCATTTGTACAGATCCGTACGAGATGAAAACGTGTTGCATAAGGGATAACTACGGGATGCATAAGGAAATGTACAGGTGTACAGATGTATACAGATGTCAGGAATGCTGTCAACATTCATAGGTGCAGATTCGAACCAAAAATTGGAATGAATAGATTTGAATTAGGTAAATACGAACTGAATCTTGTTAAATTCAAATTTGAAAGATTTGAATTGAATCATATTTTGGGGTATTTGATTAGATTTGAATAGAATGTAAAAAAAACACCTATTTGTGCACATCCCTAATGTACATGTTAAGAGTACATGAAAGAAATTGACTTTAAATTTCACCCTATTATGTCAGTTTTCTCCATAGCCAAGCAGACCTTCGCAAGGTGAATGCTTAAATGGAGCAGCTCCAGAAATAAGCACCCCTGATGTAGATTTATGGCCTTATTCCAGATTATATCTACAAGAGCTCAGTTTCCATTTGCTCTTACCGCACAATTTTCCATGGATCTGATTGGTCACTGGTAGTAACAGGCTGGGATTGTCTCAGGAGCTTCATAGTCATCCTACCCTATCCAACATTAACTCCTTCTTGCACTGAGTAGATTCCTTTGCACCTACAAAATGGATGGAGACCTCAAGAGATTAGGGATGTGCACGAATATTTGTAACATTCAAAATTTGGCCAAATTCGGCCGAATTTGGACATTCAAACTCAAATCGAATGTTATGATATTTGTATGGTAACATTTGAACATGTTTCCGGATATTCGTATGAATAATTCAGACATTTGTTAAACTGGGGAAACATATCAGATACATATTTATTTGTATCAAAAACATATCTAATAATATTAGATGTGTATCTATTTGTATCAGATACGTATTCATTAGTATCCAATACATATCAAATGTTCGTACGAATACATATGAATAGATTCTTATCGAATAGAATTTTACCACATTCGAATGCATTCTATTTGTACAAATACAGATTTTTGAACATTCGATTCTTTTCTAATCGAATGCCAAAAAAATCATTTGGTCACATCCCTACAAGAGATATCAGGACAGAGTGAAGTGTTTTTTGTTTTTAATTATTTTCTCTGTGTTTCAAAATCACCCCAAAATTGCATGTTTGAACATTTGTATCAGGAGAAGGTCAGAAGAACGTATTCACCAGGAAGTGAAGCACACTGGACTGTAGACCTCACAGTCACAGCCCCATGCTGGAATGCAAACCCCACAGTACCAGAACACATCGAGTGCAGTCCAACTGGACATGCAAACATTACCACAGAGTCTCTGGGCCTTTTCATACTCAGCTTCCCTGGGACAGCATCCCCAGATCCAATATGGAGGCTAGCATTTGCATTGCAAATGCCATCTCTGTCCCAAAGCATGGCAAAGCTTAGCTAAGTGCTGTGGGAGTGCAATCACTCCTGTCTAGGAGCGATTTCTTACTGCAGCAACAGCCATGCATGTCAGGCGATTTCTGTGGCAACTGAGTGATGTTGTATGAGAATGTGCAGCTGCAGCCATGCCACTCCCACACAACCTTTGCATGGTGAGCCAGTTTGGTCTAGTGGTTAGGGAGCCAGACTCTTATCTGGGAATACCGGCTTTGATTCCACCCTCCCCCAAGAAGCCAGCTGGGTGACCTTGGGTTAGTCACAGCTCTCTTCTGAGCTCTCACAGCCCCACCCATTCCACGGGGTGTCTGTTGTGGGAGAAGAACAGAAAGCTTTGTCAGCCTTTCTGAGTCCCCTTAAATGAGTGAGGAAAGCGGGATAGAAAAGCCAACTCTTCTTCTGTGTCTTCTAGAGTGCAAAGGCTACATCCAGAAGTTTACTAGGAGAACAGTAGACACTCTTAGTATCACTGTGGAACACTAAAAAGTGCTCTTCAGCCATCGAGGACGGCCCCACTCACTCAGACCCTCTCTGAGACAGAGGCGGCTTCATGCTGTGTGGATGCTCCATGCTGGAGCATTCCTGGACGTCCCCACTTGCTGATGTGTGAACAGGCCCTCTGCTTATCACAAGCTCCATATGAGCAGCAGCCATCAGAGCTTCATCCGAATCTGGATTAGGCAATAACATGGCAAACTCCCAAAGGTTCTGTCATTGTTTTGAAAAGTGAAGAAATGCCTGTCAAAGCACCATCGGAGAAAAGTTACAAGTGAACAACTGCAGGAGTACTCTTAAACTTCTTTCTCAATTCACAGCCGGATTAAAACATGCATTAACACGTCACGTCTTGCTCTCGCCTGTCTATCATCACTTCTCAAAACCAAACTTTCTGCCCTCCTGTGGAATTTCCAGCTAAAAAGATACAAGCTATACGGGTAACTCTTCCCCTTCTGGCTAATCAGCACAACAATAGCACTGCAATTACCGATCAGTCATCCGGACCATTTTCTACATGGGAAATTACTGTGTTTAAGCCAGAAATTTCCTCCCCCCCCCCCCCGCCGCTCCATTTTCAGGATGCTAAGCCCCCATGATGGCTGACTTCATTTTATCTCATCCCAAGACCCACAGAACTATCTCACCAAAAAGAATCCTCAGCCCCTCCCCCCGTATACATAGAAACTCAGTTCATGAACGCAGTTAATTGCTCCTCAGTTTCTATACTAATGATGTCCAGAGATGTTGGAGGATTTTCTACAGTTTTGATTTCTAGGTGGACCAACCTGACTCACACCTCCCATGACTACAGAGCTCACTTGGCCTTTGCTTTTTCACTAGTTCTGAATTTCTGGATTTTTGAGCCTCAAACTGCATGTAATAGTTGATTGAGTAAGCATGACATTTTAAGAAACACTTCCAGAGCCATGTTCTCATGGGAATTCAGGTCACAACTTCAATAAATACATAAATAGAATTTGAAAGCAAACCTTTGCATTTAAATATGAATGTTCAAAAATGACAAATTACAAAAGTAGCTCGTTGACAGTGGCAAAATCCAGTCCTTGCCTAGTTTTGACCAAAGGCCTTTTCACACCACAGCTTAACAGCTGTAGTGAAGTAAGGCTAGGCCACTTGGGGACGCTTTCCCCATTCACACCTAGGCAGGTAAGGAACATGTGGGCACACGTTCTTACCTGCCTACGTGCAAAAGGGGAATCTGTCCCCGCGTGGCCTAGCCCGAAAAGACTAGTATGGGGGCAGGACGCAACTCCCTGGCCTGGCCCCCATTGGGTCAAATTTGATCCAGGGGTGGGCAGGCTGGTTGCGTACCTTCCCCAGGTTCCTGCAGGTTCTTGGGGACCAGATTGAGTCCCCTAGGGCTCGCAGGAACCCTCCAGGCACCCATGTCTTGGGCATGGGCCTACATGGGGATGCATGCACAAGAGAAGCACATACCTTGGGTTCGCCGTGTTCCAAAATGGTGAGCTGCTCCTCCCTGAGCAGTTGCGGGAGGGCCGGGGACAGCTGTGAATGCCCTGAGCTGGGTGTAGAGCACAATTTTGTGCTTTACTCTCAGAACACATGTAGGGCTCCCTGGGACGGGCTGGGACAGCTCCAAAAGGAACCACCCGCCCAGCGGAGCGACTGCTCCATCTCAGGGCATCCTACACACATTCTGTTTGCCCTTGCGAGAATAGGCCTCAACTTTTTAAGCATCCGCATTGATAGAATTTCTGTTTCAATGAATTTCCACGCATAACAAACTTCGTTACCCTTTTATGAACAGATTTTTACAACCCATTCCCACAGGTTCCAGTTGTGCAGCGTCCGTGCAGCTGCATATTTTGGTTGTTTGCTTGCTTGCTTGAAATAACTAAGGTACTTGAATACCCTTTCCCATTTTACAGTCTTGAAGCAACTCACGATACATGCATCCATTTCACCTAATACCATCTGTACATAGCACATGATGGATGCATTTGAACTGTGCTCAGTCCTGTGGAACGGCATCAATATGCATTCATGTGTTATGAATGTAACTAGGAAAAAAATAGAATCTGTCCCAATGGCAAAATTGCCGATTTGAAAAAGAGAGAGAGAGAAAGAGAGACTGGGGGAGAGAGTGAGGCTATTTAAATATCTGTTAAGTAAACAGTGACACTGATATTGTGTGTGTCAGTTGAGGACTGGCTGATATGTACCTAATCCACTCTGTTCATTTGAATCAATTTTCATGGGAGTTTGCACAGAATTGCAGCTTTATAACATATTATCTATTAGTACTTCCTATTCTGATCCTGCTACCCATAGCATTTATCACCTTTTCTACCAGCCTCAGCTGTCACAGTGAGCACCAGCAACCACTGATTACACCCCTCCCAGATAACCAATTAAGGTTTTGTAGAAAAAGAAAAGGTGGACAATTGGAAACTGGATACACCCAGTCCATTTATCCAAAAGACTCAATTGTTCAATGGGGCACTGCCACGATGCCCAGCGTTCCAGTAAGTGCCTGCCCTCTCTGAGGAGTAGCTTGGCCCTGTTAGGATGCTGGGTTCGTGCAATGGCCAAGTGAATACTACAGTGTGGACACAAAACACTGGTAGCAAGTGTTTCAACAGTAAACTAAAACAAGTTTATTATTACACAAGCAATACTATAAAAGATAAAATAAGGTTCAGGTATTTGTTGGTTTTACTCAGTAAGTCTCTTAAGGTTAGGAGCTACCCCTTTCCCTAAAGGAAAATAGTTCCCCCTTTTAAAAGACAAACCTCTCCACGTTCCTCCCCCTCTGACTTGCTCGGCCACAGCTCAAACCAAGCCAGTGTACCAGAACGTGGCCCTAGATGATCACAAGGCCCAGTCCGTCCTTGCTTGTCCGATCATCCAGCCTGGTCAGTTGCTATTGAAGTCTTCCTTCAAGATCTTCTAGCCACAAGACCCCTGGTCAGCTACTGGTTCCAGCTCCCTCAGGATTCAGCTCTCTTCTCCTTTCAGCTCTTGTACCAGCATGAAGACATCCTCTGCTGTACTCTGTGTTCCTTTATACACACACCCCTGATCCTGATTGGCTCTAGCCGCAATAAAATGCTGCTGGAGATTCCTAACAATGGTTGCTGTCCCTCCAGCCTGATTGGTGGGAACTCCTTCTCTAGCCCCTCCAGTACTCAGATCCCCGGACAGCTTTTCCCTCCAAAACCTTACTCCAGCCAATCATTGCAACAGGGCCCGCACAGGATTTCCCGCTCTTTTTTTGCAGCCCAAATCCCAGGGTTTGCAACAAGGCTGGCTATTGCAGCTAGCTAGAAGCCTGCAAAGCCAGAAAGCAAAACAGCCTGCAGCCTGCACCCAGAAACCGTCACAGGCACCAAGGCATTTTCTGAGCTCACCTGTCCATGGTCAGAACCAGAGGGTCTACATAATGTGATGGCCCAGATCAGCCTTCACCCGGACCTGGAAGCAAGAGGAACAAGAGTTCCTCGTCTTGGAACCTCCAGAGGAGGCCTTCTAAACACCTCCTATGTTCTGGACCAGGGCACCTGCTGGTTTGTGAGTAGATCTGTTTAAATGGGTCTCCCAGTGAGCATTAAGATGAATGAGCAAGAATCTAGGGCCCTTTTCTACACTTACCTTAGATCCAGATCAAGGTGCTCTGTAGGCCACATTCTGGGTCTCCCATCGATATGATAATGTGGATCAAGCTTCCCTCCACCACCACCCCTGGTCCAGCTCTGTCTACACTAGATGGATCCAGATTCCCTTAATCTGGATATCCGGTGGACCCATTTAATCACGTCTACCCATGGGTCTATTGCAGAATGGAGGAGGCACACAGACAGCATGCTTCTGTATTCCAGTACTAATCGGGGGGGGGGGGGGTATTTTCAGTAGTGCATAGTAGCACAAATATTCATAATATTCAAAATTCACATGAGTTTTTTTCCACTGACTGCCCTTAATCTGGATCTAAGATGATCCGGATCTAAGGAATGGGTTCTTCAACTAATCTGGATCTAGTAGATCTGGGTTAAGAAAGGTACCCGATGCGTCCTCACGGGCAGTGCAGAACCCAAGAGCAATGCATGCTAGCCTGCCTGCAGTGGAAACACCAGAGCACCCATGTGGCATATCTGGATCAATCCACATGAGGCCTGCCCAACACCCCAGGTTTTTGGGGGGACAGGGGGTGCAATCTCCGTAGATGCTCTGGAGATTCTTTGAAGATTCTCCAGAGCGACCTGCTGCAAACTTTGAAGATTCTCCGGAGCCTTTGACAAAGGTCCATAGGATTGGTGTTGCTCTCACATGTGGTCCTCTTCGGAGCTTGTGCTATTCTTCAGAGCCAGCTTCAGAGATTGTGCATAGGCTTCTGAGCTTTGGGTTTCAGGGCACCCCTACCTGGGTGCACTCCCCAGAGGCCCCCCTAGACCCCATTTTCCGATTCTGGTGGAAACACACTCTGTATAATCCATATTTGATGCCTGAAGACCCCATTGTAGACCCCTTTAATGGGGTCTACAGGAAATCCAGATTATAGGCCCTGAAGGACCCATTCAATCTGGATTTCCCTAGAACTGGTGGAAACAAATGTGACCTAATGGGGTCTGCAGTGGAAATGGGGTCTTCCTGCCCTGAGCCTAATGGATCCTTAACGGGTCCTCAATGGGTACTTAATGGTTACTTAGTGCTAGTGGAAAGCCTCCCATGAATTCAGACATTCAAATGCAAATCAAATGTTGGCACATTCAAAGATTTGACATTTGAATTCAAATCAAATGTTTCAATACATTCATATGAAGCTTTGTATGGGATTCATATTAGGAATGTGCACAAATATTAAAAAATTCAAAAATCCAATTCAAATCCGATGAATGTTGACATTTGAATTCTAATCAGATTGAATAACATTCAAATTTAGACACTTGAACAGATTTCGGATATTGATTTGAATGATTCGAATGTACAGATACATATGTATCTATACAAATATACGTATTTGGGCTTATAATATGGGATGAAAGCAGGATGCATACGGGATAAAACGGGATGCATATGGAATGCGCACAATTACGTATAACAGGTACAAATGTTGTTGACATTTGTATCTTTAAATACAAATCTAACATTCAAACAAATAGACTCAAATGTTACAGATTCAAATTAGATTTTTTGACATTCGGATTTTAAACATTCAAATTGAATTGAATGTTTTGACATTCAATTCGACTCGAATTCAAATGCAAAATAAATTCGTGCAAACCCCTATTTCGTATGCTTTTCGTATGGATTCATATGGGATTGAACATTTGTATTGAATTTGAATCCTGCTACATTTGAAGGGGATCTATTCAATTACGAATTTTCTTGCATTCAATTCGATATGAATCAAATATATACAAAAACAAAAAACAAAAAAAAAAATCATCCAGACACATCCCTACTGTGCAGATAATGTACGTCTGCCTCAAGTCTCTATGCAGTCTGGATATGTTGACCAAGTTATTCCAGACCCACTGATCTGGATCTATAGCTAGTAAGGGCAGAAAGGGGCATAAACTAAGAATAGGAAGTGAGCAGCCCACCATCAGAGAAGCTGACTTTGCTGGCTGAAAATAGGCTGACAAATGAACAGGAGTCCAGGAAATACAAGACAGGAACCCAAGGGCCTCTGTGCATCAAAACTGAAAGAGAGACTGAGGGAATTTCTAGATGCCTTATGTTCCCTATTCGTCATTGGGAGCAGTTACCTGAAAGAGTGAAGAACACTAAGTGACTGAGTCTTAAGCACCTCAGTCACTGAATGAAGTTCTCAGTCTATTGCCAACTGACAGCTCATCCTGACAGCTTGCTTCGCTTGAAGTCTGAGAGGTGAAAAATTTCAGAGATTTAGACAGGATTGAAATGCGCAAGACACGCCTTGTGACACATGTGGAAGTCTTAGAGATATATAGTTGGATCCCTGTATCCGCTAGGGATATGTTCTGGCTCCTACTATGGTTATCTGAAACGGTGGATAATCATGAACAGGCCTTCCGGTTTTGGGGTCACGCAACCCAGAACCTGAAGTGCTTTTCTGACCTCCAGAATGTCTATTTTGCCCTCCAGAGAGCATTGGAGTAGGTGCCTGATGCCCCCAGGTGCCTCCCACCTGCCTCCCATGCACCCCCTTACATTTTGGGATGGGCTGTGGTGGTATCACACACTGATTCCTATGCTCTATGGAGGCTGAAATAGGCCTTCCAGTTCTGGGTGCTTTCCCCTTATGGCGCCCATGGGGAGGGGGCTGATCTGGTAACCATGGTTAAGTGAAACTGTGGTTGCTGAATCAGTGGATATAGGGGTCCGACTGTACTGAGCTGGTTGAGGTTCAAACCTGTTCAAATTGAACAGAGGGTATCTGAAAGGTTCAACTTCCAACCAAGCACCCTGCCTGTTGGAGAACAATTCAGATTTGAAGCACAGGATTGTTCAAATGTACCAAGCAAAGAGACCCTGTTTGATCTGAGGTTCCAAAGGCTCACATTGGAACTGATGAACACTTTGCCTTTCAAAAGAAAAAGTTCAAATTCAAACCCAAACTGAACAGCCGATTTAAGTGGATGGATGCACAACTCAATTTCTGTGCTGCCATTTCATAATAAGGCAGGGAAAAAAGTCCAAAACACATTGCCAACTAAGCATGCCATTGAGAAACCCGCAAAAGACATCCATGTGGCCCCAGCAAAGGAATTCAGAAGAACTAAACACACCGTGGGCAAGACAGCAGAACGAACTATCCCATGGCAATGACATATGATAAAGGGGAAAGTAACAGAAAGTACCAGAAGAATAGTCAGTCTGCTCTCTGATTTGCTCTTGCATAGAGGTGTGCACAAATGCAATTTTTGACATTCGATTAGATTCAAATCAAACATTCAAATGTCTGAATTCGTATGAATAGAGAAAAATGAATGTATTAAAATTCAAACCGATGCAAATGCATTTGTATTTATTTGTACGAATATTTGATACATATTTGATTATATGAATGTCAACAACACTCATATGTATCTGTACACATCCGTACACATCCCATTTTTATCCCGTATGCATCCTGTTTTCAACACGCATGTATCTGTACAAATATGTACGGATACGGATAAGATGCATACGGATACATATGTAATGCGTATGTATCAGTAAAGATATGAATGTCTGAATAATTCATACAAATAGTTCAAAATATTCGTATTTGTTCAAATAATTACAAAATGAATGTCTGGACATTCGATTCGCATTTGAATGCCCAAATTCAGCCAAATTCGACCAAATAAAGAATATTTCGAATATTCTTGCCCATCTACTCTGGCACTTTTAGATGGACTATTTGCTGCCTTGCTCCATTGTGGCACCAAAATGCTGCACGGAAGTGCCATCAGCATTTCCTTCTGTTGAGCATGATGTTTTATTACCTGCATGCATTCTTCATGGTGAGCCAGTATGGTTTTGTGGTTAGAGTGTCCACACTCCTACATGAAGCCAGCTGGGTGACCTTGGGCTAGTCACAGCTCTCTTCCTGAGCTCTCGCAGCCCCATGTACCTCACAGGGTGTTCTGTTGTGGGAAGAAGAACAGAAGGTTTGTCAGTCTCTTTGAGTCCCCTTAAAAGGATGAAAAAAGCAGTGTATAAAGCCAACTCTTCTTCATCGTAATCATGTGCCCGTGCACCCATGTGCACTGCACAGATCATGAGCTGCCTCAAATTCTGAACAAATTATTGGAAAGCTGATAGACTGCTTGGAAACCATGCACTCATGGCCAGAGGAAAAATAGCACTTAAAAAACAATGATCACTATGGGCTCATATCTAGTGATGTCTAGCACTTTGAATTAAGACTGTTTTTGCCAATAGATTTTCTCTTTTTTTCTCTTTTTAAAAGGAACATTAACAATAACCTAAGCATGATAATTTGATTATTTTGGGAAGAGGGTAAGGACTAATTATGCTTACAGTATGCATAGGGTGCTTCCACCCAGGGCCTTAAAACACATATAGAGACACATGTAAGACACGTATGAGACACATAGATTACTTACCTTCCACGCAGGATGCCAGATCCAGGACTCTTCTCCAACCCTAATGGGGTCTTGCTACTGACGAGTCCGGCCTTCAGGAAGACCTCAAAAATTAGGTCTTCCATCTGGCCCTTGGCCTCGATCCGGTTGGAAGCAGGACACTTCCGCACCCGGAGAGGCGAGGGGCCAGATTTGCCGGCGGCTACCATCTTGGGAAGGGTGGAAGTAGGCCTACCTGCCTTCTTTCGCCCTTCCCCTGCACACCACGCACCACCGGAAATGCACGGTGACTGGCTGCTCGATCTGGCTGCCCCACGCATGTGCAAACGCACAGGAGGTCTCCAAGGATCCGTCTCTATTTTGGATGGATCCTCGGGAGGCTGGATCGCCGGGAAACGGATTTTCTTAAATCTATTTCCTGGCAGCAGGTGCAGAAGCACCCATAGTTTCAAACCCTGAGCTAAGTAAGCCTTTTATTTGATCATAAACTAATGCTAAATATACAAGAAATGAAACAAAACACTTTCCTTTCCCATAAAGAATAGATAATCATTTTTTAATGAATTGGGGTACTACAATCCTAAAGTTCAAGTTATCTGCAAACCAATGAAGTATAAATCAAAACTGCAATAGAGGCAAATGTAGTGGATGTATAATGGCACATCGCCCTCTAGTGCCTGCTGCACTGTTACACTATTGCATAATTGGTATTGAAGCTGCTACAGTTGCGTGTGTGGATTCAGCAATAATCACTATGAATAATCACTAGGATCTTTTACATCTATGGCTCTGAACCCCCATGAGTTTTTCTGGCAGGGAAACCTGTAAGTGCAGTCCAACCCATCTTCAGTTTTCTTGGAAGAACTTTTCATACGGTTCAGAGACAATAGAAAAAGCAGTGTTTTCCAAACCCTTCTAACCCCTAAAATGAATGCACAGTGCAGTATTAATGCTGTGCACAGTGGCATGAATTATTGCCCTTTAAGAGAGACCTGGGTTCATCAGCAACATATGTTGCCCATTTATGAAATAAAATAAAATAAATCTTTTCCACTACAACTACAGCCATACACAATTTGTCACTGTATGTAGCAATAAAAAGGGGGAAAGACAAGGAAAGGAACATTCCTAGGAATAAGCCAGACTTTCAGATCTAATTCAATTTTGTGATATCATTTGTCCCCATGGGTCCAAAAACCTCTGAACATATGGACATAAGAGGAGCCCTGCTGGATCAGGCAACAGCACATCTAATCCAGCATCCTGCCTTACACAGTGGTCCACCAATTGCTTCTGGGCATCTCAAGCAGAAGACAAGGGCAAAACTTTCACCTGCTCTCAGATCCTTGCAAATGAACTTTAGAGGCATCCTGTTTGTCTCTCCAACCTGAAAGCAATATCAGCCTGATAAGCTTGCTGTGGGCTCAGGCATTGCCACAGTGTAGGGATGTGCATGAATATTCAAAACATTCAAAGTTTGATTGAATTCGTTCAAATTTGGACATTTGAATTTGAATCAAATGTTTATAAATTTGAATTTAAACACGTGTCTGACGGCTAGGAACAAAAGTGCCATCTGCATGCCTTCTTTCTTCCATAGCAAGGTCCTTGGTGAGCCCAGTTAAAAGGGTCCACCAGTGATCTGGATTAAGGACTTCTTAATCTAGAACTGGCTCTGTACAGTGCAGATGGATGGAGAAGAAGAGTTGAATTTTCTACCCCACTTTTGTCACCCATTTAAGGGGACTCAAAGCAGCTGACAAAGCTTTCTATTCTTCTTCCCACACCAGACACCCTGTGAGGTAGGTGGGGCTGTGAAAGCTCAGAAGAGAGTTCAAACTAGCCCAAGGTCACCCAGCTGGCTTCACGGAAGAGGGCAGAATCGAACCTGGTATTCCCAGATAAGAGTCCAGTTATGATATGAATTATGATTTATTAATTATTAATAATGATTTATGGATTTATTAATAAATTGTAAATCTGTAATCTTACGAAGAAAAGGACCCCAGTATCATTCTGGAAAAGCTCATGGGCTTAACTGACTCTGGAATGTTGGAATAAATCTATGGTGAGGCCACATTTGGAGTATTGTGTACAATTCTGGTCACCACACCTCAAAAAGAACTAGTTGTGGAACTAGAGAAGGTGCAGAGAAGGGCAACCAGAATGATTAAGGGGCTGGAACAAAATCCCTTACGAATCAGGCTGCAACATCTAGGCCTCTTCAGTCTGGAGACACGGTGTTTAAGAGGGGACCTGATTGAAGTATATAAAATTATGCATGGTATAGAAAAGGTGGATAGAGAAAATTTCTTTTCTCTATCACACAATACTAAAACCAGGGGGCACTCTATGAAGCTGATGGGTAGGAGAGTAAGGTCTGACAGGGGGAAGTATTTCTTCACCCAGAGGGTCATCGGCTTATGGAATGTGCTGCCGAAAGAGGTGGTGACAGCTACCAGTCTAGATGGCTTTAAGGTAGGGTTAGACAAATTTATGGATGACAGATGTATCAATGGCTACTAGAATGAATGCCTAGGTGCATCTTTCAGGCTGGGGGGTGGGGAGGAACCAGGGCACTTCTAAGGCCATTTGCTGGGACTCGATAGTAGGAGAAGGTTTGTCTTTGTCTCTACTTGAGATGCCCATGAGCATTTGGTGGGCCACTGTGTGCAACAGGATGCTGGACTAGATGGGCTGTGGCCTGATCCAGCAGGGCTTCTCTTATGTTATGTTCTTATGGAATGTTGAAGGCAGGAGACAAGCACAAAGATGCTGAGAATGCAGGCAGCATCCAGTGGCTTTCTAGCCGTGGCACAACAGGAAACAAGTTTTGGGTCTTTGTTTCAGCACAAGGATACTGAGATCTCTGTCTTTCTAGATAAGAACATTCCATGGACAAAGGAATGGTTATTGCAGCTCAGTTCTGACCACAAGGCGTGGATTTCTGAGTTAAATAAAAGTTTAAATATATCTGTTTTTCCCCCTTATTAAATCTCAAACTGTGGTGATTTTGAGACATTTAAAAGGTAAAAGGCATTTATATTTATAGTCAAGGTGCTAAGAATTCCAGGAATTGGCTGAGATGGTCTTAATTGTGCCTGTTGCAGAAGGCACCACACTCAAGATGGCAGCACCCTGAAGAGAATCACCCCAGTGATTGGGGTAAGCCCTGCCCAAGGAGGAGGAGAACCTTGCCATCCCTCTGAGGATGGTGGTCTAGTGGTGGCAGCCTAGAACACTGCCCTCCTGGATGTCTTCCTCCAGCCTGGATTGTTGCAATCCAGTTTTGCAACCTGAATCCTTGGCTCTGGGAAAGCTGGGGGGGGAGGCAGCTTATGGCTACCTCGATCGTGGCTGCAGTCCTGAGAACCACAGCAATCCTTGGTTACAACCCAAGGGCTGTAACGATACTTGGTACCAGTAGTTATTGGTGCAATCACCGGGTGTTGTGAAAGTAAATCCCTTATAAGCTGCCGGCATGCCTATAAGAGATCACCATGTGCTCCTATGGTGAGTCAAAGGAAGAGAGCACAGAGGAAAGAAGTTAGGCGGGAGACGAGATGAGCTGGAAAGAGGAACTTTATTTCTCCGCAGAGCTTTTTATAGCCCCCACAAGAAGGCAGGGAAGGAAGTGACCTCAGGAGAAAATCCTGGGAGGTGATAGGTGGAGTGCATCTGCTGGGCAGGTCAGAAGTCCTTCTGATGTCATATCCTGTGGCCAGAGGAAGAGAAGACAGATGCCATGCAACCAGACTCCATTCTGCCCTCAGGCTAAGAGTGCAGCCCCTGCTGGTGTCGAGTGTGTACTGCAAGCTTGTGGAAGCAGGGAGATTCCTTTTACCCTGAGGCTTGAGAAGCTGGTGAAAAAACCTGGCAAACTTGCAATTGCTACACTGGATGGGTCCTGATGGTCCTGATAATGGAGCTCCCTCCCTGCAGGACTAGGTCCCTCTTGTCAGCTGCTCTGGATTCCACCTGGTCTCAGTTACACCAGAGACCACAAAGGACTGCTGCTTGTGCCATCCCTCCTGGGGGTGGTCTAGTGATGGCAGCCTAGACCCCTGTGGCTGACTCTCCATCCTGGCTGGGCACTGACATCTTGGAGGGGGAGATTCTTTGTGGGACTGGGGCCTTTGGTCAGCTGCTCTGGACTCCACTTGACCTCAGCTGTCTCATTTGTGTGTGTGTGTTGTATGATGTGCAATTTTTATAATGTATTTTTATTGCAATGTTTTGATTACTATTCTGTATTGCATATTTTCTGTTTGTTGTAAATCTCCTTGGGCAAATTTCCTTTTGTAAAGGCGGTTTACAAATAGAACGGAAAAATAATGGTGGGGGTGGTAGGGAAGGCTAACACTGACTAATGATCACAAGTACGATTGTTAGTCACCAGTGTGAGTTGATTGCACTTCTTGTCCATCCACAGGATGGAAAAGAAAGTAGTAAAAATGCCCCTGATCCTTAGTGCTGTGATGGCAACCTGAGCCATGCTGGCAGATTGTAACCCAACCTTGCAATAAAGCTACTCAGTGTGCTCTAGATGTACTGTATAATCCAGTGATGGCCAACCTATGACACGCGTGTCACAGGTGACACGCCAAGCCCTTTTGGGTGACATACATGGTCACCCTGGTACCTGGGCATGTAGTGGTTGCTTGTTCTTGAAGTGTATGAAATACCAACTTTCAATTGAAACTTTAGCAAATGAAATTGAGCAACAAAAGTCACTAATGTAAAGTATTGTTTTTGCTTTTAATAAAATACATATATCAAAAATATAACTTTTTTTACTAGAGCTACAAATATCACAAAATTATGGATATTTCTAGATGTGACACAACACCTGAGTTAAGCTAGGTTTTCTTGCGAATTTTGACACACCGAGCTCAAAAGGTTCGCCATCATTGGTATAATCCATTGGGTATCCTCTGTTGAGTTATTATCTCAGTGCAGGAGAGAACAACTTGAAGTCTTGAATCTGGTGATCTGTGAAGGGTCTGGAAATTTAAAGTGCATGTTGAAATTGCGGCATTTGTCTCCTTAACAGCCGCAAAAAGTTAGAGAAAACTTGCTGTTGAGCAGTTACTTATTTATTTTTATTACTGCATTGTGTGCTTTCTCCCTCCCTCCCTCCCTCTCCCCTTTCCCCTCTCCTTTCTTTCCTGCAGCTCCCTGGATGTAAACCAGTGAATTCCCACTGAGTCAGAACAAAGACTCTTCTCTAATCATCACAGAGTGGCTGGCTGCCATTTTCCCTGTGTGCCACTAACTTGGCAAGTGGGTTTGATGGTCCAAGTTCTCCTCAGCTATAATCCATCTAACTGTCTTTTCCCCCCAAAGGGCAAAAACACTTTTATGAGAGGCCAAAATAAAATTAAAAAAAGAGAGAGAGAGAGAGAAAGGAAAAAAAGAACCCTGATACAACATTTATGGGATCATGAGGTTGTCTTTTTTGTCAGAGCTTTGCGAGTCCTGCCAAGTGCTAAACTGCTTCTGAGGAAAACAGTTGTCACAGGGACTCCATGCCGAGGCTGGTGCTTTTTCTCTTAGAGGCCTATCATTTTATTCCTTTCATCCATGTTTTGAACAGGATTCATCCATCATGGCTTGACATGATAACAATCACGGTAATACAACAGGCTCTGGCAAGGTACACAACAGCTACTTTTGACTCAAAACAAAATGGCGGATTGCTTGCTTCTATAGACTTGGGTGTTGCTGTCCCCCTATTGGCTAGTGCCTCTGGTCTTTGAACTTGTTGCACTTGGCATATTCTGGAATATATTTCACGGTAGAGATTTGTTGTCCATGTGCTAATGCAGACTCTGGCAGGCTTCACTCGAGGCTTGCTGTAGCCTGCACTAGCATATGGACAGCAGGACCTTATTCCAGGATATATTCCAGAATAAAGCCAAGTGCAAACAGGCCCTTTGAGTACTACTGGATCCCAACCAGCAGGCTTTTGCAGGAGGAGGAAATCAAACTCTCGACTTCCAACCAGGTAAACAAGAAATATTTTGAAGGGACAAGTGACCCATACCCCCTCCTCTGAATAAACAAAATTCCTTTACTTGAAACCATGAACCTTTTTAGTCCAGGCCATGAAAAATATGAGTCTGATAGTAGTAATTCACCTTCACTCTCCTAGAGGAGCAAAATAAATGTTCACTGAGCAAGTTCTATTTTTAATGGAGAACAAAAGTAGAACAAAAAGGCAAAGCAAAATCTCAGTTGGTTGAAGTAAACAGAGTAGAACAGTCCAGCCAGAGCAGCTGAACTCACCATCTGCACCACAAAATGCTCTACTGGAAACGGATGCTTCCCAGTAGACCGTTTCATTGATGTTGCACAAAAATGGAGTGGTATCTCGCTTCACCCATGAACTGCTTGCAACCATGGTTTGCTAGATCACAGGAAGTATGATCCTGGTAAGTTGACCAAACCTTTGGAATTCCCTATCTGTCCCAGGCCTACCAGCCAGCATTGACACAGTGACTGTGATGCAGTGCTCAACTGCAGCTGCCCAGCTCCATGCAACTTTAACCTGAAAGAGATGCAAAGGGTGCATGCCAGCTATATGAACCATGTCCGAGCTAGAGAGTGCTCCACAGCTATCTGACTGGGGTACAGTCTGATGCACACAAAACACTTCCAGAATGGAAGCAGCTCCTTGTGGTATGGATGCTTCATGCTGGAGTTCCTGGGAATTCCCCTGTGGGCCTAGTATGAACAGGCCCCAAGAGCCTAGTATGAACAGGCCCTCAGGCATGCTGCTGACTGGTAGGCAGTCTGTCCCTGACACATCCATGCATGGTGGAAATGAGCGGTGACTGAAGGCTGAGTGCTCCAATCATGCAGCACCTTGGGTGGCAGGGCCACAGAGGGGCCTGATCCTTCTGGATATCGGTGCTCCAGCGTCCGCACAGCAAACACATGATGCATTCCTCACTATCCATGCTTCCCATGGGAGTGTGGATCCATCCCTATTTCAGATGGATCTTCCCAGGGACGGATTTGAGAAATCCGGACTTCCTTAATCTGGATTTTAAACAGTACGTGTTGGAAACACCCACAGTATCTTTGCAGTAGAACCCATTGTGTGCCCTTCTGTTAAATGTACATAAACCAGATGCGAAAGAAAGAAGTGGTGTACAAAATCAAATCATTTCATTCTTCATAGGGTGCCCCCAGACATCATAATCCCTGTGCATTGACTTAGTTCCTGTGCAGCAGCTTCAACATCCCTGTTGGTGGATTGGAAGCTTCAAAGGGAAACCATATTGACTTCCAGTCCTCTGTGTTGATGGATCAGAAGCTCCATCATCCACAGTGGTAACAGAGCATTGAAAGGTAATGCGCAGGGGTGGGGTGGTAGAATACTGCGGGTGAAGGTAGCAGCGAAGGGATTTCATTGCTTCCATCCCTGTCTGGAGGCACCCATAGTCATTATAAGAACTCTGCAAGAACTCTGGTACCTGAGTATTTATTTATTTTTTACTCCCAACCCCATCTTTTTCCTTTCATGTTGTGGCACTTGGATGCTGAATTTGAAAGCATTTTCTTATTATTGATACATGTGATAACATTTTGGAGAATATTTTGGCAAAAAGGTAGGCTAAAAGTACATCAAAGGACCACCAAAGGAACTGATCAAATGAGGGCTTTCAACTGGATCCTTGTTCCATATCATGGACCACCAAAGGAACTGATCGAAGAAGGGCTTTCAACTGGATCCTTGTTCCATATCATGGACCACCAAAGGAACTGATCAAATGAGGGCTTTCAACTGAAGTCTTGTTCCATATCATGAGCCATCATTAAACAGATCTCACTCCCTTCTTTAAGTTGAAATGTACCACATAATAAGTAACACCACTTCTGCATCATCAAAAGTTCTCTGAACTGATTTTTTTCTTCTTCAAACATTTTTCTGCCAGACTATGTTACATCATCAGTGTAAAGCCTTCCTACTGGTGATGTTGCCTCATCTAGTAGTAAAGCATTTGCAGCCTTTCAGCCCTGAGCTACAGATCTTCATGACTCTAATAATTTCACTTCACTGAACACTGAATTTATAACTGCAGATATGTTATGTAGGCTGGATCTCCATTATGCAAGAAAGGCATCTTAAGTGAGATCAGTTTTCATTACCCCCAAAGAGACCAGCTGTCCTGAGGGCCTGATCAATGCGCTTTTACTGAGTAGTGGAGATGCAGCCATAATTGTGCAATTTTGTAAAACAAATTGGCTATGCATTGCATGACCCAGCTGATCATATATCACTTGACACTGATGACTTGTTTTATCTTAAAATCAAATTCTGACATAATCCACTTATGTGTCTACCTGTAGCACAGTTTAAGGTAGTCTCCCAGTCTGCGGTCAACAGAGTATGCATCAGCTGCTAAAAATAAATAAATCAGTAACATGTTAAGGATAATAAAAAATGGCATTGAACTGCTAATATTACAGTGTCCTTATACAAATCAATGGGGCAATGAGGCAAAGTTCTCCTTCATTGGAGGTCTTCAAGCAGAGGCTGAACCAACATCTACCTGGGATGGTTTAGGAAATCCTGCATTGAGCAGGGGATTGGACTTGATGACCCTGGAGGTCCCTTCCAACTCTATGATTCTATGATTCTATAACCACATCTGGAATACTGTGTGCAGTGTCAGCTGCTGCATCAGTCTTGAAAGGCAGCATTTAAGAGGTGACCTGGCTGATCAAAGTATATAAAACCATGCATGGTGTGGAAAAGGTAGATAAAGCCAAGGGGTGTTCTTCCACTGCAGCCCTTAGATCCGGATCTAAGAAGATCCGATCTAAGAAGATCCGGATCTAAGAAGATCCGGATTAAGGGAAACACCCAATGTGTTTCCACGGGAGGTGTAGCACCCATTAGCAATGGGTGCTAACATCCCTGCTGTGGAAACAGCTTTGCACCCATGTGGGAAATCCAGATTGACCCCCAAGGGGTCGGTCCGTTACCCCAGGTGTTTCGGGGGTTGGGGGGGCAGTCTTCGAAGCCACTTTGACTTCGAAGTCATTTCGAAGTTTGTGCAAAATAGTTCCGGAGTGCCTTTGAAGTCTGTGCTGATCTTGGGAGTGAACTTCAAAATGACTTTGGAGTCACTTCAGAGTCACTTTGGAGTCACTTCGGAGTCACTCCAAAGTTCACTCCGAAGATCAGCACAGACTTCAAAGGCACTCCAGAGCTATTTTGCACAGACTTCGAAATGACTTCAAAGTGGCTTCGAAGTCACTTCAGAGCCTAGGTTTAGAGGGGCCCCAATGGGTGCATCCCCTCCCCCTAGCCTCCTTTGGACCCCATTGCCTGTCTCCAGTGGAAACAGGCTCCCTTTAATCTGGATTTTCTGGCAGAAGACCCCATTTTAGACCCCATTAATGGGGTCTACAGAAAATCTGGATTAACGGCCAAAATGTACCCATTAGATCCAGATTTCCCTCATGGCAGTGGAAACAATCGGGTCCAAAATGGGTGCCGTGGTGGAAATGAGATCATCTGGCTCACACCCAAATGGGTCCTAAATGGGTGCAAAAATGGGTACTTTTTGCACAGTGGAAAACCCACAAGGAGCATTCTGTGAAGCCAATGGACATGATTGTTAGGATCAGTAAGGGGAAGTGTGTGTGTTTTTCACCCAGATGGCCATTGTTCTATGGAATTTACCAGCAGAAGTGATGGTGACTAGGGATGTGCGCAAATATTCGTAACATTCAATATTCGTACAAATTCTTACAAATTTGGACATTCATCTACTAATTGAATGTTGCCACATTTGTACGTTGACATTCATATGTGAAACTGGGAGGTGGGAAAGAGGCTGTACCAGTCACATCTGCAGTGGATCCAGAGTGAATTCGACACGGTTTGGGAACAGATCCAAAGTGTATTCAGGGCAGATTGGATGCTTTCAGAGTGGATATGTTATGGGATGTGGATCGGATACGTACAAATACATTCATATCAAATAGAATCTTACAACATCCGAAGGGGATCTATTCGAACAAATATGAATTTTCTTATATTCAATTTCATACAAATCGAATGCAAAAAGTCCCCATTCATTCCCATCCCTAGTGGTGACAGTAACTAAGCCTGGATAGCTTTAAGAAAGGGTTAGACAAATTCATGGAGGACAGGTGTATTGATGGCTACTAGAATGAATGTCTAAGTACCATCTACAGGTTGGAGAGACAGGCAGGATGCTTCTATTTTTTATTTATTTTTTTGCATTTTTTTTATTTTCACAAAGCATTTTACACACATTTCAGCATAAGTATTTCCCACACCCCATTGTTACAATGCTTTAGTATTATCCCTGTGACTTCCTCCATTCTTCAGACTCTTCTGCTTATTGTCTTTTAATACTTTGCTCCCCTTGCATGCCATTTATTCTTTTCCCTAAAAGATGAGCCAGAATCTTCTGTCATCACCTCCAAGTCCTGTAGCTATTCGATAAAAGGACCCCAATGTTCCAAAAACATGTTCACTGTTTTGTCTTTTAATAAATTTGTCAGTTTGTCCACTTCCATCAATTTAATTAACCATTCCTCCTCCAGGCAGGATGCTTCTAAAGCATGCTAGCAATAAGTGGGGGTCAAGTGAGAGGGTTTCACCCTCATTTTCTCTTTGAGAAAGCTCAGAAGCAAACAGTAGATTACTGTATGAAATGGGATGCTGGACTAGATGGACTGTGGCCGGATTCAGCAGGTCTCCTCTTATGTTCTTATTTTAAACAAAATATATCAAGAGTTGAAGAAGATTTAGAGAGAGCCAACTAAGATGATCTTGAGACTGGGGGAGTCTTCTGCGAGGAAAGATTGCAATGTCTGGAACTTTTTAATCTAGAAAAAGAGATGCTGTATAGAATTTGCATGGTGTGGACAGAGTATATAGGGAGAAGTTACTCTCCCTTTTCCAAAATACTAGAATCAGAGGTCACCAAGAGAAGCTAAATCCTGGACGAATCAGGACAAACAAAAGGAAATAGATACTGCTTCCAGGTTGGAATGCCTGGAAAGGCCATTTGCAGGGAGTTGAGAGCTGGGGCCTATTAGCACTTCTCCCCATAGACATGATTAGGAAATCTCTAGGGATGAACATCTGTACCTTGGGGAAGCACATTGCATTGTTAAACTTTGGAATGTGCTTTCATGAGGCGTGGTGATGGCTGCCATCTTGGATGGCTTCGAAACAGGTTTGGACCAATTCATGGAAGTTGGAGCTATCAGTAGCTACTACCTCTGATGGCAAGAGGCCAGTTGTGGGAGTTCCAAGCAGAGCAAGTTATATGTTCATATCCTGCTGGTGGGATTACATGTACAAATGGCTAACCTCTGTTAGAACAGGCTGCTGGACTAGATAGGCAAAAAGTCCAATCTAGCAGGGTACTTCTCATGTTTTTATGTTTATATTTATGGCCTGAAGTCGTCGCTGTGGCTTATACTGACGTATCATTTAGAATTGATTTTGAGAAATAAAAACATTTTCCATGTGATTTGTTTCCAAGAAGCAAATGCCAAATTGTACCTGTATTCTCTAGCAAATTCATTATGTTTTAAGCCTGTTTTGCTTCTTGAAACCACTTTCTGTTCCTAATGGCAACACATGGAATGAGGCATCTATGAGGTGCCTAGTGCCCTGGGCAATTGATATTGAACTCTCCCAGCTGATATATTAGACAGAAAAATTAGATGGCCATCTGGTACACAACTTGAAAAAGTCACTTATGAAATTGTTTTTCCTGTTTGCCAAAACAAAATGCCCTAGAGAAGCCATCTGGAAATAGGAAAAAAAAATGCCCCCAAGTTAGATATACACCCAGAGCTCTTGTTCCATTTCTTAATAGTTTGTTTCTGAACAAATTCAGGAACATGTGTACCATCTTTTATGTGCAATTAAACTCATGGTCATTAAAGCTAACCAAAATGGTTGCCTGACAGTCTCTGCATGGAGGCTGGAGAAAGGTTTCTGAAGGGTGGGACCATGGGACTCACCTCAGGGGCAGAAGGTAGACTGTTCACACAATCCCTGCCTTTCTTGCCTTCACAATCACTGAAGCCGGGGAACAAAAGTTCCCCAGCTTCAATATTTCCCACTTGTACCATTAAACAAGATGTAGGAAGTGGCTCCAGAATTTGGCCATTTGCTGTATCCCGGTTAATGACCTCAGATAAACAGTGACCCAGATGTTTCACATGTGCCTGCACTATCAATCCATATGACAGCAGCAGAAGCATCTCTAGATAGCAAGCACTCTGCAGAATTGGTTATCCTGCTCCTCCAAGGGCCTAGTCCACTTTGGAGTTATGAACCCTAGGGGTACACTAGCCTACGGACATCCTACCCATTGGGTTCCTGCCAGATGCCTTATTTTGCTCATGTACAATGTAGATCTTGCCCAGTTATGATGATGTAATGCCACCTCCAGAATGAGAAGTAACATGATTTTGAATATCAGTTGTTCATGTGAAGTGCTGGGAAAGAGTTGGTGTGTTTTTTAGTTGGCCCTTATCTCACAGATTTCAATAAAGTGAAGGCCATTTCCATGCTTACCTTTACTAGATCACGCCAGTGGGACCAAATCAGCTGGAAAGTCCATTAGCTGGAGTAGTCCAACAATCCCAGAACTTGGCCAATCACATAGTTCCAAAGCTTACGTGGCCTTCAGAGCTTGCTCTGAGAGCTCTCATGGCCAAAGATGAAAGTTCCTGGCCTTGGAGATCTGGGGGGCAGAGTATTTCAGTAATGCAACAAGGCATGCCACTGAAATGAGTATCCCATGGGACACCAACTAAACCATGTGTACTGGGGCACCTAGTCCAGATACACTACATTGTGGATGAAGCATATTAGCATGTGATGGGACCTTCCTTGGACCATACCAAGGTACAGAAGGGAGGCTCCTAGACCCCTTGCTTTTTTTAGCTATACCACTTTAGCAGTAAGTGTGGAAAGGCCTTAGAGTCTGTAGCATTTTAGCAGAATTTTCTAGAAGCCTCTATATTTTAGGAAAGGTAGGAAAGTGTAGATTTAAAAAATCTTGTATATGACAGATGTTTGAGCCTCATTGTCCAACTAATTTGGATGTAGCCACACAGAACATTCCTAGGTTATCTGAAGTTTGTTCACAGCCTATGAGTCTTTCATTTTCATTGTGAAATGTTTGGAAGATACAGTATCAATGCAATTCTTTTACCTTTACTTTTGTTTACATGTGTATAGTATTTTAATACTTCAACATGGAATTCAATATAGAACCATATCATTTTTCATACATATTTGCAGATTCTTTTCTTTGGGGCATACCTGTTGAGTCCCTTAGTCCAAAGTTTCCATCCATTGAAACACAATACAATTGACTGAACATGGGTGTCCTTCAAAGATCCTTGTCCTATCCCTAACAGTATGCATGGCTTGTAATAGGTTTGCACATCAGATTTAGATTAATCCCAAATCCTGAGCCAAGGTAGTGTGCCTTGGAGGGATTTAGGGCTTGTCAAAGGAAAAGCAGGATCCTTACATGGAGAGATGAGACAAAGGGGATACTTGAAATGCTTCATAGCACTTCAGTGATACAGCTGTTAAAAATGCTGCCGGCAGGCATCTGCTAAAATGAAAGCCAGGTTATCAGTGCCAGTGAGCAGTGAGAAGGGAAATTGTGTTGAGGAAGGGCTCCATTGTCAGGTTAAACTTGGTACTAAAGAGAAAATGTAGGTTCAGAAAGCTAATCCCTTTTAGTTTTCACCCTTCCTGCAAACAAACAAAATCCCCTGATTCTAAAGGTGCTTTGCACAAAAATGCTCTGCCTGACCTCTTAGCCAGGTTAGTAATCCAAAGATACAAGAAAAGAAATCAGTTTCAAGAGTTCCATTGCGACAAAGACCATTTTGGGGGGTTTTTTTTGACGTGCTTTTTTGTACCCTTAATTCACTGTGCATCATTTAGGAACACAATCTTGAAGGCGGGCCAGAAGCAGCCCATCTGCTTGTGTAGATGGGGCCCGAGGCACACATCCTTCTCTGCCTAATGGTGAGAACAACCTTGATCTGATACAATGCAGCCTCCTGCGAACTGCGTCTCATCTTTCCTTTTCAAGAGCATTTCTTTTGTTTGGCTTTGCGAAGACTTCTCTATCCAGCCTGCCCACCATTGTACTAGTTGATAGGGGAAAGCCAATTCCTTGGATCCTGCTGCTATTTAAAATGCTTTTTTAAACAAAGCAGGAGAGAGATACACTCAATGCACTCAAAAAACTGGGGTGGGGGGGGCAGGGCGAAACCCCATTTTAAGCAGCCTCTGCTTAAGAATTCAGTCTATCAAAGTAGTCTCCCTGGACCAGAAAGGATAAAATAGCCTTCTTTTGTTCCAGCCCAGATCATTCATTGCTGGTCGGCAGCTCAAAAAGTTTCTGGATCAAGTGTTTTCATATGTTTTAGTTATTTCTCAAAGAAGAAGAAGTTGATGATGAAGATGAAGAGCAAAAAAGGAAAGGAGAAGGAGAAAATAAAGGGAGAAGAAAAAGGGAAGGAGGAGGAGGAGGAGAAAGGCAGCATTCATATTTCTTCATACACAATGTGCTATCCCGAGGTGCAGAAATTCACACCATGCCTCCTAAAATAAGTGATTAAAAGGATATCAGACATCATTAGTTCTGGTTCCACAGTTTGGGATTAGGCCATAAGAACATAAGAGATGCCCTGCTGAGTCAGATTTGTAGCTCATCCAGTTCCCATTGTATTCAGTGTCTCCGGCCAGCTTCGTATGGACGCCAACAGGCAGGACATCGGTGCAAATGGAGTTCTGCTCTCAAGTCTCTCTCAACAGTCAGGCCACATCCCCAATGCAACCTTATTTCGGTTTCAAACCATTTTCAATCCTCGCAGACCCCACATCAGTTTGGCTTAACATGCTTTCCGCGTGTTAAATCGCCCCAAAGCGTTGTAAATGTTAACCCTCATTTCAACAGGTCTCACTCTGGATCGTGCGCTTGATCATGCGCAGAATTATCAAATTGTTTATCTGTCTGTTCTCAGCTTCCACCACGTATGAGGCAGCGCTGGATTCCTGTTTGTTACTATGCATAGAGTTGCAAAATTAACTGTTCTGGTAGCCTGGAATCAATCATAAAACAGGCAGTCTGCAAACTCAAGTGATTCCCCCCCCCCCCAGTGTTGAACTAGAACTATTAGCTTTTTATATGTGTTATTACTGACAAGGGTGGTTAGGATATAGGTCTCAAGGGGCCTTTTCACACTTACGTGATCGGGATAGCCTCACACACTCTGGGAGGCTCCATACGCATACCACAGCACCACCTCTGTCCCAGAGCAGTCTGGATTGTGTGAGGCCGTCCCAATCCTCTGTAGCTGAGGAGCAGTAAAAACTGCTCCACAGATCAACTGGGAGCATCTAGTGTCCATCCCCCCCATGGAGGGGCAGGGCAGGGCAGCATTGCCATAGCAATGGCCAGGCATGCAGCAGAAGTTGCCTTGGCTGATGCTGTGGTGATTTGGATGGTCCAGGATGGTACCGCCTATGGTGCAACGATCCAGTAGGGAAGGTGGTGATAGTGCTGGCACTTACAAGGCAAATACCAGTCACCATCCTTGACATTAATTAATGTAACTCATCCCACTGAAGTTAAGGGCAAAAGGACCCAAAATGCTGCATAGCTACAGGTTCCATTTCTGCAAAGAAATTCATATTCATTTGAATAGATTTATTTATTTATCTTTTTATTTATTTAAAAGGTTTATATCCTGCCCCATATCCTAGGATCTCTGGGTGGCTTCCAATAGATCCCCTTCTAACATGGTAGGATTCGTATTCGACATGAATGTTCAATTGCAAACAGATCCCATAAAAAGCTTCATGCGAATGTATCATAAGAACATAAGAACATAAGAGAAGCCTAGCTGGATCAGGCTACAGCCCATCTAGTCCAGCATCCTGTCGCACACAGTGGCCCACCAAATGCTCATGGGCATCTCAAGCAGAGACAAGGACAAACCTTCTCCTGCTCTCGAGTCCCAGCAGATGGCCTTAGAAGAGCCCTAGTTCCTCCCCCCTTCAGCCTGAAGGATGCACCTAGGCATTCGTATCAAAACGTTCAATTCAAATTCGAAGGTCAGCCTCCACATGCGCCAACATTTGATTCAAATTCAAATATCCAAATTCGGCTTAATTCATACGAATTTCAAATGTTACAAATATTCATGCACATCCCTGATCTCAAGCAAAGCGTGACTCTTGGATTGTGGAGCTGGCTTATACTCTAGCTTAATATGGAAAGTTATAGTATTTAGGTCCACCTGTGATGGTGTGAAAGGGCAGCAAAGAACCAGAAAGCAACTGGCCAGAGCTGGGAGGATTTGCCAGCATGCCAAGCTAAAGAAAGAGTGGGGAGTAAAGCAAAATTCAGATCCACTGCAGGCAAGTTGCTTTTGCTGGTCTCCAGCTGTTCAGTGAGTTTGATACACACCAAGGCAGCCTCTGCCAGTTCAGGAGCCTGAATCAACTGTATTGGTGAATTCCAGAAAGGAACAGCTTAGCGCATGCTGTGAAACACTTCTGCCCCATGAATAAAGAAGTCCAGTGTACTCTGATGGAAAGATATCTGGGTTGACAGCACTGGAAGCCCTGCCCAAGGAGGAGGAGAACCTTGCCATTCTTCCAGGGTTGTGGTCTAGTGGTGGCAGCCTAGACCACTCTGCCCTCTGGATGACTCTCCAGTCCGGATGGGCCCTGATCATTTGGAGCTGCTTCCTTGGAGGACTGGGTCCCTCTTGTCAGCTGCACTGGACTCAACCAGAGACCACAGAGGACAGGTGCTTATGCAATCCCTCCTGGGAGTGATCTAGTGGTGGCAACCTAGACCGCTCTGCCCTCTGGATGACTCTCCAGCCTTGCTGGGCACTGACATCTTGGAGGAGGTGATACTTTGTGAGACTGGGGACTTTGGTCAGCTGCTCTGGACTCCACTTGGCCTTAGCTACCTCAATTTATTTTGTGGGCGTGGGTGTGTTTTGGCTCATTTTGCAATGTTTTGTATGACATGCAATTTTTATAATGTATTTATATTACTGTATAAGTTTTCATTATTATTTAGCATTGTATATTTTCTGCTTGTTGTAAACCGTCTTGGGTAAATTTTCTTTTGGGAGGGTAGTATGCAAATATATTGGAAATGGAAACGGAAATGCTTCCTATATTGAGATAATTGGTATCCGCCAAAGGCCTTTCTGCACTTATTGCTTTCATTTGGATCAGTGGATCCAGAATAACTGGACCTATTGATCTGGATCTTGTAGAGATGTGGGCTGGATCAGTGCCACCTGTACTAGCCCACGCCTCCCTGCAGTAGTTCTGGATCATGGTAGAGGTGTAGACAAGTGCAATTTTCTGGATTCAATTAGATTCTAATGGAATATCTGAAAATTCAATTCGATTCAAATCTTTAAAATTCAAAATTACCCAAATTCGATTTGAATTAAGCAAATTTGAAACTATTCATTTGAATTTTTTATTTGAATTTTCACTTGCGAGTGTCGACAACATTGTATGTGCCTGTACACATTGTTACGCATCCCATACACATCTGTACACATCCATACATGTCTGTATGTATCCCGTAGGTACCCCATATGCAACCCGCTTTCATCCTGTACAGATCAGTACAAATATGTATGGATGCGGGAAAGATGCTTAGGTGCAAGTACGCATCGTGTATGAACCCGTACACATACAAATGTCTGAATAATTCAAATGGATTGATTCATAAATTTGCATTTCATTTAAATGCTTAAATTTGAATTTGTGGATTTGAATTTGAATAATTGGATGAACATGACCAAATTTCGAATGTCTACGAATATTCATGCACATCCCTAGATCACGGAGGTGAATTACAATAGATCTGGATTAAGGACCTCTTAATCTGGATCTGGATCTGTCTTGTTGAGACTGAGCTGGACTAACAGGAGATGGGGCCTCCTTGATCTGCATTAACATGCAGACCCACATTAAAAGGCTCCTTAATCTGGATCTAAAGCGAGTGCAGTTTAAAGTACTGATAGAAGACCAGGGTGGGAGAGTTTAAAGTGGATCACCTCTTGGAACCTCACAGATTCTTATTTCATTTTGTGTAAAAATCCCATATCTAGTTTTTCAAGGCTTACTTTCCTTCAGAAGGGTTCCTAAAGTGCATGCAGCAGAAATGGCACATCAGCCCAGAATACACATCCACCCAAGCCTCAGATTTAGGAGGTTACCAAAGCCAGGCAAAAGCACTGTAACCTTGAAGGCATTGGGGTAATTTTGAAACCACAGAGCAGCACATTCAGAGATTAATTCAGTCTGTTTGAAAGAAGCTTGTATCTTGAGCTCCTCTGACTACCCAGTGGTATAGTTTTATGTGCCTTGCACTCACAATTCCCCTTAGAAGTAACCCTGCTCAGTCTTCCTTTCATCAGTGCAGACTGGCAATGTGTAGGACTGTCATTTATACTGCATCCTTCTGCAGAAGTCTTTCAAAGCAGGCAGGACTTCTTTTTTAACTACACAAGGCTTTTTGCTAATACGGAGCAAGGGAGATGCTATTAAAAGGTCTTTTCATGCTGTCCATTATAGCAGATCATGGAACCCTTCTGACCCTCTTTTGTCCACAACTTATAGTGGACCAGACAGCCTTCAGCCCTCTTGGTACACTCCTTTGGCAGAGGACAGAACCCAGCCAGGAGACTCAAAATAGTCTCCTCATCTGATATACCAAGTGTGAATTCAGCCTTTGCAACCAGGGGCAACTTTGTACTCCCCCTCCTGTCTGCTAGATGGGGGGGGGAGGAGGAGAGCTGGCTTTTTAACCCCACTTTTCTCACCCATTTAAGGGGACTCAAACCAGTTGGGTGACCTTGGGCTAGTCACAGCTCTCTCCTGAGCTCTCACAGCCCCCCTACCCCACAGGGTGTTCTGTTGTGGGGAGAGGGACATAAAGTTTTGTCAGCTGCTTTGGGTGGGAAAAGAGGAGTAGAAAAAAACAACTCAAACTCCTCCTGCTGCTGCAAGGTAGTTGGTAGCACTAGGAGACTAACAAGAGAACAGTTGGTGGCATGAGCTTTCATAGACACGACACATCTGAAGAAGTAGACATGTCTATGAAAGCTCCAACCCTTCTCTTGTTAGTCTCCTAATGCTACTAACCACCTTGCTGGACTTTTTGAATTAGACTAACACGGCTAATTCTCTGATATTGACCTCCTCCTTCTCCTCTTCTACTACTACTTCTTCTTCTTCTTACCACTTGAGTTGCTCTACTCCAGATTTTCTGAGCCTTTTCCAAGGCACTCCCAAGGCAGTGAAGCTACCTTAGCCACATCTGGGAAGACCCAGAAAGCTTCCATGTCAGACCGAAGCTTCAGACTGAGCCATTCCCGGGTTCCAATCTAGTGCTCTCAACTCAACCACTGTACTACACTCTTGGCTTTTTTTAATGTGTCTGAAAAGACAAGGCATCTTAGCAATTAACATCAAAGAGCGACTGGCAGCCCCAATTAAGAAATCAACGGAAAGTGAAGATGTAACCATTTCCCCTGCACAACTCCCCATATTCTCAGTAAGAAACCATTTAGTGCCACAAGTCATTAAGCATAACTCCAAAGGACATATAGGGCATAATGGGCTTGGGTAGCATAATACATGTGCTCTAGTCCCGCCAGTGACTGACTTGTTCCTTTGATTTAATTTACCAGATGAGTGTTTACAGCAGTAACTTAAAAAGTGATACAGCCTTCCCAGGATGCTTGCTAAGAGAGCATTACTTTTTAATCAATATGTTGCTATCAATTACTAAATAACATGTGTCATCCTCAGGAGGCGTGCTCATCTGGAGACAACATATTCTCCCCAGGAACTATACACATGAAACTCTGAATATTCTTCTGATTTTTTTTCACAGAAATGTGCCTGAAAAGCAGATGGCTTTGCAGAATTGTGGATGACAGATGTATCACCGGCTACTAGAATGGATGCCTAAGTACATCTTTCAGGCTGGGGGGACAAGCAGGATGCCCCTAAGGCCATTTGCTGGGACTGGAGAGCAGGAGAAGGTTTGCCCTTGTCTCTGCTTGAGATGCCCATGGGCAATCGGTGGGCCACTGTGTGCAACAAGATGCTGGAATAGATGGGCTGTGGCTTGATTCAGCAGGGCTCCTCTTATGTTCTTATGTTCTTATTATGTAACTTCAGTGCAATGTCTGTGATACTCATTTTGAATAAAGGTTATGGTATTGGCAATCATTCAACAATGTGCACAGGAAACTGCCTGGAAGGCAGCCAGATCCTGGAAAAGGCAATGGCAAACCACCTCCGTATCTCTGCCAAGAAAACAGAGTTGTCCATGGAGCTGCCCAGACGGCCAGCCAGGAGTCAGCCATGACTGGGTGGTAGGGTTGTGCACGAATCTTTTTTTTTTTTTTTTGCATTAAATTCATATCAAATTAAATGTAATAGAATTCATATGCATTCAAATAGAACCCCTTCAAATGTGGTAGGATTCTATTATTTTAAGGAAACGGTACTTTCTGTATACCACATACAAGTATGAAACGGACCCATTATACTCTCATAAGTGGGGACACAGTACCTTGGTCAGACCTCATCTAGAGTACTGTGTTCAGTTGTGGGCATCCCAATTTAAAAAAGACATTGACAAACTAGAGCTGGTCCAAAGGAGGGCTACCGAAATGGTTAGTGGTCTGGAAAGCATGTCCTACGAGGAACAGCTGAAGGATCTAGGAATGTTTAGCCTGCAGAAGAGAAGTCTGAGAGGAAACTTGATGGCGGCCTTCAAGTATCTGAAGGGCTGTCACAGCGCAGTGGGATTGTCCCTATTCTCACTTGCACAAGATGGGAGGACTAGAAACAATGGGATGAAACTTCAAGGGAGTCAGTACAGATTGGGTATCAGAAAAGACCTCCTGACAGTGAGGGTGATCAGTCAATGGAATGGGTTGCCACAGGAGGTAGTGAGCTCTCCTTCGCTGGAGGTCTTCAAGCAGAGGCTGAACCTACATCTGTCTGGGATGGTTTAGGAAATCCTGCATTGAGCTTGATGACCCTGGAGGTCCTTTCCAACTCTATGATTCTACGACTCTATATATAAAATCAAAACATGAGAAGAAAAAGGGAAGAGTTAACCAAAAGCTCTCTCACACAGTTGCATCAGAAGAGGCTCATTTTAGCCAAACTCTTCCCTTTGGTAATGTGACCTGCCAGATTGTCTCTCCACAGAAGTAGCTGTGATTCTACCAACTGTAGCAGCAGATTTCAAAAAGTTGGTTAGACATTCTCTGTGGCTTTGAAGCCGTTTCCCCTGTTATGTGCATCCCATACAACCTGCCTACGTCCATGAACATCAGAGGAAGTGCTCCTTTAGAAAAAAAAATTCAAAGGGAATTTGTGATAAGATAGTTTCACATTTTACCAAGGTGTTTCAGGACTCGGAATGGGCTACGCAGCTAGACTATAGGAGGCACTTCTGCTGGGCTTATTTCTATATGCATTTATTTCCCACCTGTGTTTCAAACAGTTTAAGACAGTGAATATTGGCTTTTATACCCCACTTTTCTCATCTTTAAGGGGGCTCAAAGCAGCTGACAAACCTGTTTTTCTCCCCACAACAGTCACCCAACAGTAGATGGGGCTGTGGGAGCTCCAAAGAGAGCTGTGACTAGCCCAAGGTCACCCAGCTGGTTTCATGAAGGAGTGAGGAATCAAACTCGAAGAAGAAGAAGAAGAAGAAGAAGAAGAAGAAGAAGAAGAAGAAGAAGAAGAACTGGCTTTTCTACCCTGCTTTTCTCACCCATTTAAGAGGATTCTAGGCAGCTGACAAAGCTTAGATTCTTCTTCCCACAACAGACACCCTGTGAGGTAGGTGAGGCTAAGAGAGCTCACAAGAGAGCTGTGAGCCCAAGGTCACTCAATTGGTTTCATGGAAGAAGGAGAGCTGGCTTTCCTACCCCACTTTTCTCACCCATTTAAGAGGACTCAAGGCGGCTGACAAAGCTTCGATTCTTCTCCCCACAACAGAACACCCTGTGAGGTAGGTGGGTCTGTGAGTGCTCAGATGAGAGCTGTGACTAGCCCAGGGTCACCTAGCTGGCTTCATGGGGGAGGATGGAATCAAACCCAGTATTCCCAGATAAGAGTTCAGCTCCTTAACCACTAGACCAAACTGGCTCATGAGTATGAGATATGAGCCCAGCACTTTAACCACAAGACCGAACTGGCATAAGCACAAGCAGTCCCTTCAGTGTGGCTTATCTTAAGTGAATGAGAGGAAGCCGGCCCTTGAATTAATTCTGTTATGTGACGCTTAACATAATAATCACCCACAAATAGCAACAGGACCAAGTGGCTCCCAGTTAATGCAATTAGCTGTGATTTGACAACCTTTTATACCCCCCCCGCCTCTTTTTTTGAATCAGTGACTCCTTATGGTTCACAGGGGACAATTTGCTACCCTGTTTGCTTGCATTTCCCAAAGTCCTAATCATGTTATTCATCAACAAGGTGCAAAATGAAAATGTTATTAAAGAAGCTTTCCAGCTCAGAGGCAGAAATTGGGTGTAGCTGCTGGGAACTTTGGACAGATCTACAAAGGTAATAACCTTGGAGAAATCCCTTTGGCATTATTGCACTAGGATATGCAGCTTAGCATGGGGGAAAATCCATTTCAGTACACACAGACTTGGAAGAAATCAAATGCATGAAGGAAAGAGGAAGGTCAAGCAAACCACAGATTTAAGAACATTACTAATGACGATTTCCCAAAATAGTTTTATTCTTTTTAACCTACATCAGTACAGATGAAAAGATATGCAAATTTTGGTTGGTGGTGCTGTTTTCTGTCCCACTGATTTTAAGAATAATTCTGCCCTGGTCTTTATATCGGATCAGCATGTGTACAATGGGTGTTTTTCCACTGTCACTAGAAGTACCCATTAAGTACCCATTAATGGGTACAAAAATGCCATTATGTACCCATTAATGGGTACTTAATGGGTACTTCTAGTGACAGTGGAAAAACAGCCAATGACTCTACTGTATCTATACTAAGGAAGGTTATTTGGAGGAGGAAACAACATTCACTTTTTCCTTGTATTTTAATAATGTTTTCCTTCTGTATCACCCAACCAGAGAATGTAATTGAAGTACCTAGCTACCCATGCCACACGTAATTTAATTAGATATTATTCCAGTAAAATTAGAATTGTTGTGATTGAACCGCAGGTCCATACTAATGGATACTGCTTTACTGAGCATGTGGTCTCAAACGGCGTTAGGTTTGAATAACAAAATACCTGAGGCTGACTTATAAGGCAAGCTGGCTTCTGTATCCAAAAGGCCCCCCAGCTGAGAAGCAACTTTGTATTTGCAAATAGAGAAAAAGGTTATATTCATAAAAGCTTTTTGATTGGCCTTCCAGACAACCAGGAGGTGGAACTTACAACCCCTCCTTGGTCTTGTGGTTAGTGTGCGGGACACATATCTTGTAGTTACTGAGCTTAATTCCACCTTCCTCCACGAAGCCAGCTGGGTGACCTTGGGCTAGTCACAGATCTCTCCTGAGCTCTCAAAGCCCCAACTACCTCAAAGGGTGTTCTGTTGTGGTGAGAAGAATAGAAAGCTTTGTCAGCTGGGCTGAATCCCCTTAAAAGGGTGAGAAAAGTGGGGTAGAAAAGCCAACGCTTTGTCTTCTTCCTCACCATTTGGTCCAAGCAGCACCTCTTCAGCCCACTATGAGAGTGACCCAGAGCATTCAGGGGGAAAAGGCCCTCTTAGGGTACCTCCACATGGTGAGGGGGAATTATAGGATCTTGTTTAGGTTCCTCAGTTGCCTCCCAAGGCCTGACAAATGGTAGAAGGCAATCCCAGGACAATCCCAGGCTGCTCTTACCTTGGGACAATTCTCATCTTTATTCAGTGTGATAGCCATTAAAGTTATGGAATAGATTGGGCGACTGCATTTCTCGATGCCTGATTCATGGCACACTTAGCCAGTGCTTTGCCAAGCACTGGCTAAATGTAAATTTGGCAGCACAGCAACAGCACCAATGGTCATCTTTCAGGTGGGGGGGATGGGCAGAGTGCATCTAGGGCCACTTGCTGGGATTCAAGAGCAGGAGAAGGTTTGCCCTTGTCTTGCTTGAGATGCCCATGGGCATTGGTGGGCCACTGTGTGGGACAAGATGCTGGACTAGATGGGTTGTGGCCTGATCCAGCAGAGCTCCTCTTATGTTCTTATGTGCCTGGCCACTTACTCCATTTGTACCTCTTCCACCCAGAAGAGGTAGAGATGGAGCATATCAGGCTGTCCCAGCCCAGAAGCTCATATAGATGTAGAACAACTTTTGTACATGGGTGGGCAAGTGCCAAGCTGCTTCTAGTACAGACTTCTGGATAACCCAGAAGTAACCCCTGCCTATTGTAATTTACAGTGACTGGCAAGACTGTATCAGGTACTTGTATATGAAAAATAACTTTCAGCAGATGAATGCAACAGTGAATGAAAATAGGGACCACCTAGTCTGGATTACACTCCAAATGTATAAAATACCAAGGCTTGCTAAATATGGATGCAATTATCCATCATCATACTGTATATGCAAGAAGATGCATCCCAGATACTTGGAATGGAACCTTTCCAACACGAGTCAGGGAAATGCACACCCTCAGCCTCGACTGTGCGTTTGGCACCTAGGTTCATTTATCATTTTATCTGCTTGGAATTTTACATCTAGAAATCTCCTTTCCTCTTCGATACAATTTTCTGTACGAAAAGTTTCACCCTGGTTGTCAGTGATAAGCAGGGAGAGAGGGATTAGAGAACCACATTTTGCCTAGACCTGCAAACAGCATCCAGGGCTTCTCACCAGCTTCACCCCTAGGCTGAATGTCAGTCTATGAAATAATTAGCTCATAAGACCCAAAGGCTGCATCGCCATTAGAAACTTAATCCAGTTTCCCTAAACCGAAATAACAGAACCGGATGCAAACACAAATTTGCCTGATCCCATTACTTTCAGCCAGAATCGCGTTCAATCCAGATTCTGAGGACGTACGTGACTCAAGGGGGGACTCCAGTAGCTACTTTTTAAAAACTGCTTTTTGGTGCTGCCCTGTCCTCTTCCTCCTGGCGTGAACGCGCCACCCATAAGGGACCCCTTCAAGGAGCCTGGCTGGGTGGCTGGGTGGCTGCTGCTTGCCTGGATGGAAGAAAAACGGTGGTGGACAGCCAGCAATTCTTTCCCCTCCTCTTCTCATTGCTCAGGGCACACAGCAGCAGCGGCAACTCAAGCCCCCTTCACCTTAAACATTCACACATCTCCCCCAACCTGCAGCTGCTTTTGTTTCTTTTCTCTTTTTTGAAGGTCAGCACTTTCAATGGCAAGATCGTTATCAGGTGTGAAGTGCTTGGATTGCTACAGTGGATTGCTTGGATTGCTACTAGGGCTGCTGCTTTAAGGGGTGGATTCTTACAGCAAAATCACTATCTTTGGAAGCAAGCTACTGGGGGAGGGAAACTCTCATCCCTTAACATAGAAGGGTTCCCACAGTAAAAAATGTTAAATGTTTCAAGCGCACAAACCGGAGTGAAACATGTTGAAATGAGGATTAACATTTACAACGCTTTGCCAAACAATTAAGCCAAACTGACATGGGGTCTGCGAGGATTGAAAACGGTTTGAAAGCGAAATAAGGTTGTAATGGGAATGTGGCCTTAATGTAATCTGAATTACTCAACCAGAGACGTTTTCGCACGGGGCTGAACGGTACGCGTGGGAGACAGCTGCGGACACGGCATACGCATTGCCCGAGCGGGGCTTGCGCTCCGACGTGTCCGGAGCTGTCTTCGGCACGTTCGAAATGTAGAGCACTTTAAAGTGCTCTACATGCATTCGAACGCGGACGAGCCGCCCGCAGGCGTTCGGGAGGAGAAGCATTCGCGCCTGCTTCTCCCTCCCTAACAGCTGCGGGCTTGCCTCCGACGCCGGCGCAGGTTTGGCAATCAGCTGTTTGACAATCAGCTGATTGCCGATCTGCCTCCGCGGCTGTCTCCACGCCCCTGGCCGGCCTTTGCCGGCCAAGACAGCTCCCGGCACTTTCACCTTTCGTACACAGACGCGCCGGTACGCGTTCCGGCGCGTCTGTGTGTGAACGCTGAAAGCGCCGGGAGCTGTCTTAAGCTTTCCGCCTGAACGCGTTCCGTTTGGAACGCGTTGCAGTGCAGAAAAGTCTATAGTCACAACATCATTCAGAAAAACACAGTTGGATTGACTGCAAATGTGGAATCTTTTTAAAATGAGCATTAAATTTTCAGGTTGCGTTTGCCTGACTTTGGAGTCAGAAAGCGAGTCAGACCCATAGCGTTTCTCTCTTAATTTCCTAAAAATCCTACATCTTAAATAAAATAACATAGAAAGTCTGGCACTATCCACCCAACCTTCACCTCAGGGCAAGAGCAGCAACTGTCATGGGAACCGGAGCCCTATACACACCCAAACCCTCATGTGACCAGGTTTAATGTTCTTGGTCTGCATCCATCCCATTGCCATCTCCTCTCGAAATTCAGATAGCATGGAGAGACAGAGTTAGGTGTCTCCTGCACACAGATCACATTTTATTTTGGATCCTCTGATGTTCTGATGGCATTTGTTTACCGTATACTAAACCCCCCACGCCTTGAGCAGAATACACTGGTATCAGCTGGTGTCTAACCTCAAGGACATGAAAAATGGAACCCTGACTCCCTCTCCTGTACCTGGGCAAAGGTGGCAATGGACTATCAGGGCAATAAGAGAGGTGACATCACTGAGCAGAATATGCAAAAATCAAGTGTTGTAGCAACTCTCTACAACAGCAGTGGAGAGAAGCCCTGGGTCTCCACTTAACCAACGAGGCAACTTCATCTGGGGCATGTGGGGGAAGGTGCCATGTTTGCTGCCTGACAGGACATCTCCTCATCTCTGTCCATATTTCCACATATGAGGGAAGAGGCCCTGAAATGCACCTTCTGACTCTCTATTTCTCCCCACTCCTAGTGGTAGAAAGCACCTCGTAGCTAACACGTTACCCAATTTCCAGGTGCAGTCTGTGACAGAGGTGCCATTTTGTGAGGGTGCAATTTCACTGTCCTCAATGGAGGCACCTTGGTGGACCATTCTGAAGAATTAGCCTTCAATCCAAAATGGAGATGAGAGGAGGTGTCCTGTCGGGTAGTGATCACAGTGCCCTTCCCATTTGGATCTATTGTAGACCCATTTAATTGAGTCCATAACCAGACTAAGGGCCTGGTTCTGGACCACTGAGCTATGCAGATGGATGCTGAGGGCTGCCATTCAGTATCATACCATAGCACACAATCGAAAACCTACCTTCCGCCTCCCAGTCTCTGAGAACAGGAAGTCATTCCTAGCCTTTGGGGACTATCAAAAGATCCAGAACAGTAGGTCCTATGAGTCCAGATCCACTAGTCTAGAACTAAGGCAGGTAAATGCAGACAAGGCCTGCAGGAGGAACAGGTGTCTTTTCTACCCTGTTTTTCTCAGCCATTTAAGGGGACTCAAAGTGGCTGACAAAGCTTTTCTATTCTTTTCCCCACAGCAAAACACCCTGTGAAGTGGGTGGAGCTGTGAGAGCTCAGAAGAGAGCTGTGACTAGCCCAAGGTCACCCAGCTGGCTTCAGCGGGAATGAGGAATCAAACCCAGTATTCCCAGATAAGAGTCCGGCTCACTAACCTCTAGACCAAACTGGCTCACCAAGAAGTGCAAAAGGTCACTGCCCAGACGCTCCAGGTAAGCTTAGGGTTAAGGATGGTTAAGGTGCGGAGTACGATTTAGTGCTCCACACCTAATCAACAATTAGTGAACTTCTGGGAAGGCAGGGCGTGCTTGAAGGCTGTAACAGTCTCCTCCACGTGTGTATGCTTTTCTCAGATATTTACTAATTGTTGACTACCAGCCGTAGTGTGAAAAGGCCTCAGGTTTTCCATATTATTTTAATTAGAGCAGCAAATAGAGTGTGCACTGATTTATTAACATCGTGATGCATTTTGACCTCCCTTTAATAAGCACTGCACTGTTTGAATGCAATCATAGCACAAAAGGGGGCAGGGATGATCAGCCTTCAGGGTGCATCACAGCACCATAAAGGTGCCTTGCAGATTTTCCTTCAGTTACTATCGCAGAATCTGCACAGTGCCATTATGGCAGTTCAGCATGCAGTGAGGATACAATATCTGTGTTCCATTGCCCACTCGTTGCATGTTCAATATGGAGGGAGACTATGGGTCTTCATGGATGCCACATTCCTGCTATGCTGTTATAAGCACCATTAAGTGCTTTAATCTTAACAAGTGTAAAGTAATGCACATTGGGGCCAAGAATCCAAATTACGTCTATAAACTGATGGGGTCTGAGCTTTCTGCAACACGCCAGGAAAGGGATCTCGGGGTTTTGGTGGACAGTTCAATGAAGGTGTCAATCCAGTGTGCGGCAGCAGCAAAAAAAGCAAATTCAATGCTGGGAATAATTAGGAAGGGAATAGAAAATAAGTCAGCAAGTGTCGTTTTGCCCCTTTATAAATCTATAGTGAGGCCACATTTGGAATACTGTGTACAATTCTGGTCACCACACCTCAAAAAGGATATTGTGGAACTAGAGAAGGTGCAGAGAAGGGCAACCAGAATGATTAAGGGTCTGGAACACCTCCCTTACGAAACCAGGCTGCAACGTCTAGGCCTCTTCAGTCTGGAGAGACGGCGTTTGAGAGGGGACCTGATTGAAGTATATAAAATTATGCACGGCATAGAAAAGGTGGATAGAGAAAATTTCTTTTCTCTATCGCACAACACTAGAACCAGGGGGCACTCTATGAAGCTGATGGGTAGGAGCGTAAGGTCTGACAGGGGGAAGTATTTCTTCACACAGAGGGTCATCGGCCTATGGAATGTGCTGCCAGAAGAGGTGGTGACAGCTACCAGTCTGGATGGCTTTAAGGAAGGGTTAGACAAATTTATGGATGACAGATGTATCAATGGCTACTAGAACGAATGCCTAGGTGCATCTTTCAGGCTGGGGGAGGGGAGGAAATGGGGCGCTTCTAGGGCCATCTGCTGGGACTCGAGAGCAGGAGAAGGTTTGTCCTTGTCTCTGCTTGAGATGCCCATGAGCATTTGGTGGGCCACTGTGTGCGACAGGATGCTGGACTAGATGGGCTGTGGCCTGATCCAGCAAGGCTTCTCTTATGTTCTTATGTTCTTAAGTGAGCCAGTTTAGTCTTGTGGTTAGAATGCTGGACTCATATCTCATAGTCACCAGGTTCAATTCTTCACTCCTCCGTAAAGCCAGCTGGGTGACCTTGGGCTAGTCACAGTCCCCTTAAATGGGTGAGAAAAGCAGGGGAGAAAAGCCAACTCTTCTTCTTCTTCTCTTCCGGTGCTCCGGGGTTGTCTGAGGTGTCACACAAGTGTGCTGGCACCTCAGACAACCATAGATGCAACTGCGCATGTGCAGAGCATCAGTGTTGTCATGGCAATGGTGCTGATGCACGCACAGGTGCAGAGTGTGTCACAGTCAAAATGGTGACATCCTGAAGAGGAGCAGCCCCTCAGTTGAATCAGGTAAGTATTCGATTGTGGGGGAGAAGACGGCTAAAGCTGACTAGGGCTCCAAGTGTGAGCACGAGTCAACATTGGTTAATCATGCTCCTTTCCCATCCAGCAGTCAGGAAGGGAAGTGCAAAATCGCTCCTGGTCATTCTTCCTTTGAGTGGGAGAATTTCACAAAGGCAGCATCTTAATCAAGTTGCGCAAGCCAGCTAATTATGCCACAAGTTTTTCAAGATGCAATCTGCTTCAAGTTCGGCCAGACACATCCCCAGAGGAGCTCTGATCAAGGTGTTGCAGACAACTGCAGTACTCAGTCTTGACCTCAGTGCAAATCGTGGCTGCTATCCGCATTCTCTCTGCACTTGGCAAAGAGTGCAAATGTTGTACATGATTTGCTGCCTTTGCAGAAATTTCCTTTGGCAATGTTCTATGTATGTCTGGGCTTTGGAGTCCATTATGCCAATTTCAATTATCCAAGTCCCCTCCTGCTTTGAGATGTAGACCTGTGCTTTTTAAAATAAAAATTCTGGCAGGTAGCTATTGACTGACATTTTCCAGACCTGATTCCTAGAAAGCACCTCTGAATTTCCCTTTATAGTCAAGTCCTGGAAAAGAAGAGAAGGGGTTCTTCCTGGATTCAAAAAAGGTGCCGTTTGGCAGACGTGGACAAATCCAAAATTTCCCCCTCTCTCTTTCTGTGTCCGTGGGTTTGTTTTTTCCAAGGATCTTGCCAAAAAGATTACATCTTTTGGGGTCATTCTAGCTCTGTGCAACAGCATTCTAAAAAATAATGGATTCGTACATTCCCATAACATAAGCTTTGTCTTTTGTTCTACATAAACTAACCGTTACAAGCTGCAACTTCCAGCTACGTGAGTGCACAAGGCAAAATAAAATGGAGAAAATGCAACCAGGCAGAAAAGTACAGTTCTGCTACTCTTCTATTTGATTTTTATTCTACCTTTAACCAGATACCTGCCTCCTCACATAAAAGTCAGATGCTGGGCTGCTTCCTTTTTTCTCTTTCCTCTTTCTCTTTCTTTTTTCCCCCTTAGCTTGTTAGAACTCGAAGAAACGTCTTATTGATTTAGGCTTCACCCTATTTGTAGACTATCAGCCCTGAGTTTTTCCTATTACCAATTGCTGACAAAAAGAAAGATCTGTTGGTTCCAAGGTCAGAAGGGAAGGGGGCATGGAGAGAAAACTCAATATGATTTGGGTAGCTAGAGAAGGGGTAGCTCAAAAAGGAGCTGATCCAGCATTCATCAAAATCTTCTGAAATACATCCTTTGCTTTCCTCTCCATTTGAGTCTCTACTTCAGAAGGCCTGACGAGCGGCTGCAGAAGAACAGCTCTTGTGTTTCACTTCACTCTGTAAAGAGCGTGTCATAAAAGTGAACCAAACCATAAAAAATCAATTAGTGTGGAAGCCCCTGGAGGCGAAACCGATGGCAGAAAAGGAGGGTTTTTCATGACTTGAGACGCCTCTGGCTTTCAGTTCCTTTTTTGCATGTTTATTGGAAATTGCGGATTAAAGCCCTCTCGGCATGATATGACTTTGCCCAGACTTTTATTTGATGTTGTGGGTTTTGCCTACAAGACTTCCTTTTACCTGTATCCCGCTCACCTCTGCGTTTACTTGTGCTGGATTAGCCAGACACTGGAGCCGCACTGAAGGATGCTGAGCAGATGGGGATGGGAGGAGATGAGTACAGAGTGATGTCTCAGCTTTCCTAGCAAGAGGGTGTGTGGTTGCAGGAGATGCACAAGTAGGGTGTGCATTGAATGTTTCAAATCTGAATGCTAAAAAACCTGATTGGAATCTGTTACATTCAAATCTATTTGTTTGAATGTTAGGGCGCATCCCCATGGGGCTGCCCCTGATGTGCTGTGGCTTCGCGGCAGCGAAATTCTGGTCAGCACACCTCAAAAAGCATATTGAGGGACTAGAGAAGGTGCAGAGAAGGGCAACCAGAATGATTAAGGGGCTGGAACACCTCCCTTATGAAACCAGGCTGCAACGTCTAGGCCTCTTCAGTCTGGAGAGACGGCATTTAAGAGGGGACGTGATTGAAGTATATAAAATTATGCATGGTATAGAAAAGGTGGATAGAGAAAAAAAATTTCTCTATCGCACAACACTAGAACCAGGGGGCATCTACAAAGCTGATGGGTAGGAGAGTCAGATCCAACAAGGGGAAGTATTTCTTCACTCAGAGGGTCATCGGCCTATGGAGTTTGCTGCCAGAAGAGGTGGTAACAGCTACCAGTCTAGATGGCTTTATGGATGACAGATGTATCAATGGCCACTAGAATGAATGCCTAGGTGCATATTTCAGGCTGGGAGGGAAAACAGGATGCTTCTAAGGCCATTTGCTGGGATTCAAGAGCAGGCAAGGTTTTATCCTTGACTCTGCTTGAGATACCCATGAGCATTTGGTGGGCCACTGTGTGCTATGGGATGCTGGACTAGATGGGCTGTGACCTGATCCAGCAGGGCTTCTCTTATGTTCTTATGTCCTTAAGGTGAATTAAGATTCACATTAAGGAGTCCCCATGGCAATGGAGGACAGGGCAGGTTCAAGGCGAACCCACCCATCCCCATTAAAACCGCAGCAAATCCCTGCATTGGGATGCTGCTGTTTTCTCCACCATGCTCTTACCTGAGCACTTAATCACCCAGCTTAGAGGCTGATTTACTGCAAACACTTGCCTGACACCTGAGGCCTTTTCGCACACGCGGTTTTCGAACACGCGGAAGACAGCCCGGGACGCGGCATTCGCATTGCCGCGGCCGGGTTTGCGTCCCGGCACGTCCCGGACTGTCTTCCGCGCGTTCCAGATGCAGAGCACTTTAAAGTGCTCTGCATCCGTTCCCACGCGTATGAAGCGTCCCGGCGCGTTCGGGGAGAGAAGCGTTCGTGCATGCTTCTCTCCCTGACAGCCGCGGGCACGCCTCCCCCGTCAGCATGGGCCGAAAATCGGCCCAGCAGCTAATGGCGGTCGGGCTGATTGCCTGCCTTGCTGGGCTGTGGAAGTGATCGCGCAGCCGTGGCGAGGCTGGTAGACAGCGAGGGGACCCACGATTCGAATCGTAGGTCCCCTTGCCGTCTGCCAGCCTCGCCGCCGCTGCCTGATCACTCCCGCAGCCCGGCAAGGAAGGTGATAGCCTTCCGCGGGGGGGGAGCTAGGCCCTTCCCGGCCCCGGCGGCCCCATTGCGGCTGCCGGAGTCGGGGACCTGGGAGCATCGGCTTCCTGTAGCCCCTTTCCGGGGTGGCAGGAGGCCGATACCGAGCTGGCTGGGGGCGAGGAACCCCTTGGGCGACCAGAGCGTGTCCCTCCGGTCAGCCAAGGGTCCCCCCTGCCCCCATTGCGACCGTCTGCGGGGCATGGGCGCCCCGCAGATCAATCCCCCACCCCCCTACCCCCCAAAGCCCCCACCCCACCCACCCCCCAAAGGCGATCTCACCTATCTACGGGGTGCAAGCAGCTAGATGTAGCCACCTGCACCCTGCAGATCAGCCCCCTTAATTAGCTCCTTGCTGGGAGGCTGACTCATCGGAGCTCACAGGCGTTGGGAAGCAAATTAGCTGCCTGTTACCTCCCAGCCTTGGAAAGAGGGGCATATGAACAATTTCTTTTTTAACACAACGGGGCTCTGATCCCCTCCTTCAGCCAATGACAGAGGCTTAGGTAGGGGAGAGAGCAATGCGCTGTGAGTGGTTTTCCCCATCTCTAGCGGCCAAATTTCAAGCCTCTCTCATGGAGGTTTCTCTTGCTTCTCCCCTGCAGCCGCAGCTTCTCCCCCTGCTCCAACAGAGCCAGGATCAAGCCGCTCCTCCTCCTGTCAAGCACACGATGGAAGCCGTGGCTGCAGAGGAGAAGCAAGGGAAACCTCATTCAGCTGCTAGAGATGCGACGTGGCTCTGATCCCCTAATTCAGCCAATGACAGAGGCTGAAGCGTCCCCATGCTTGAGAATAATTCATGCTTGGCTGCTAATCCAAGTTGCAAAGGTGTTTGTTTTTTTTTAATGCAGATTTGTGCTTTTTGTGTCTCATGTAGCCCAAATTAGGGCCTTGCATGGGGACTCTCGTGAGGCGAACTCACTTTCACATCGCAGTATCATGGTGAAACCCAGTTAGAGTCATATTTAAAGATATGAATGTCAACAACATCCCTGTGTGTTATCCGTATCTGTACGCATTTTGTACGCACCCCATTTTATCCCTCATGCATCCCATTTTCATCCCGTATTATAAGTGCAAATGCGTACAGATACGTATAATATTTGTACAGATACGTATGTGATATGATTCAAATCATTCGAATGAATGTTTTGGAACATTTGAAATCCGTTTGAATGTCTAAATTCGAATGAGAAGACATTCGATTTGAGTTTGAATGTCCACATTCGAATGAATTCGATCGGATTTTGAATGTTTAGAATATTTGTGTACATCCCTATGCATGAGAGAGACTCAGAAGCCTCACAATCGGTCTTGCTGCTGCAAAATAAAGATGGACAGGTGGAGATGCAATGCATCCACTATTTTCCTTTTGCTCTCCACTGCATGGCACAAGGTCTACCTCCACTCCTTGGTCAGGTTAGGGAGCCAGACTCTTTTCTGGAAATACTGGGTTTGATTCTGCACTCCTCCATGAAGCCAGCTGGGTGACCTTGGGCTAGTCACAGCTGTCTTCTTTGCTCTCAGAGCCCCACCTACCTCACAGGATGTTCTGTTGTGGGGAGAAGAATAAGAAAGCTTTGTCAGCCGCTTTGTGACCCCTTGGATGGGTGAGAAAAACTCTTCTTCTTCTTCTTCTTCTTCTTCTTCTTCTTCTTCTTCTTCTCAGCTGACAGCAACTCTCATCTTCTCACCTGTGTTCTCAGAGCACAGAGCAATCCAGACAGCACTGTAATTTCGGTATAAGGGGGATAATTTACCATGAGGTTTCTTTCTACAGCAATGCCTAAAACCTGGGAAATCAGCTCACTGCTCCGGGATTATATTGGGAGTACCTGGACTGTGGTCACAGCTTCACTTTAGTTCATCTTTGAACCACACCACTCCCATCTTTTTAGTCCAATCTATTTAATTTGTGGACTTTCCTCCCTTCAATCATACTTTACCGAGTCCTGATTTTTACAGTTCTCTCCTGCTGTTATAGAGTGTTAATCCGTTTTCAGTTTTTGGGTGTGTCTAGGGAAGAGGACTAAAGGGGGCTGAACCAGACTATAGTGCACGGATCCTGCATGAATTTGCCTTCCCTTTTGCCCAATGGGTGGTGACACCCTGTTGAGTCACAGAACCTTTATCCTATCAATGTTCAGGGTGTGCTGTGGCAGTGGAGAGACATGGAGATCTAAACAAGTCTCATAAGAGCATCTCAGGATGGGAACGGAAAGGTGCGAACATAGTGACCCAAACTGAGGACAATCTGAGGAAAGATTGTCAGGTATTGGGTGTGATCGAAGTCAGTCCTGTTTCTTAATAAGACGGACTTATTAAGTCTGTCAAGTGTGGTCAAGTGTGGCAAATCAAGCACTATTCTAACATGCTTTGGGGTTTTCCACCCTGTCTGGACACAGCCCTTAGTTGCAGCTATTTAAAACAGCAGTATCCTGGCAGCATTCATGCAGGGCCAACAGACAGGCCTGATGCAATTTCAGGCAGCTCTTGGTGCATCCAGCGGAAACGTTGGATTTAAAGTAATAAAAACACTGGCATGGTTCCCAGGTAGTCTCTCTTTGCTCGTATCTGGCATGACTTGCTACAGCACAGCTACCGATCATTCAGCTGGGAGCTCACAGGACTGACTTGAAAATAAACCAAAGAAAGTGGGCAGAGCAGCAGCTTCCCTGATGGTCAATCCAATGCCTTGCTAAAACTGGGTGTGCTAATCTGGTGCCTGATTTTGTTCTGCTGTCGAAAAGCACTGGAATTTTTACAGAGCTGTAAAGATTTCTCCACACCACTTAGGGATAACCTTCAGGACTTTTGCATCCATATTTCTTTGTTTAAGGCTATGTCTCCACCTACCAGAGACCTTTGGGTATGGGGCAGGATAGAAATGTAAATAAATAAAATAATAAATAAATAAATACCACTCTGGGGCACCCTCAGTGTACTAGGAAGGTGTCCACTGCCACCCTATGGCTGCATTCACACCTAGGTTTTAATCCAGTTTCAGTCCAAAGTGAGAAAATGCATCAACAAAGTATCAAACTGTTTTCTTTCAGCATTATCTTACTCAGAAAATTCACCCTTCGTTTAAGTGGAAAGAAAATGCCTAGTGATTTTGCCGATGTGTTCTCTGGCTCCGAAAGTGGACTGAGACTAGATTCAAACTATCTCAAAACTGTATATTATCTTTCAGTGTTTATCAATTGCTCCACTATTGTTGCGAGTTTGGCTCTTGCGACTGAAACCCAGGGGCCCTGGGAAACAGAGGCGGCAGCTGTGAGGCTGCCAGATTTGGGGTAGCAGCTTGAAGGCTGCTATGATGGTCAGTCTGTGAATTCCTGCTATCTGGGGTCTGCCACGTGTTTAATGGAGGACGTGATCAGCTGTAGATGTTAAATGATCAGGCTGGAGGCAGGGTGCAGGCAGAAAGACCAAGAGTTTATTCTTGCAGTGCTTTTTAAATAGCAATCCTAAGGGGTGTGGGGAAAATTACATCAAAGTAACATCAGGGGAGGTGATTGGAGGAAAGCTCCTGTCTTCCGGGTCAGAGGTCCTTCTGATATCACTTCCTCTGGTAGTAGGAAGAGAAACTGTAAACCATGTGCTTGGGACACATGCTTTTTAATACCAGGCATTTGCAGACTCCATAATGCCCAAAGGCAGCTACAGTGGAAAGAATTCAGCACCCTAATGGCGCTGAGTGTGTATTACAAGTCTATGGAAACAGGAAAATTTTTATTCCTTTTACTCACGAGGCTAGAGAATTAAAGTATGAGCTGGAAGGGAAGCTAGGGGAAAACTGCAGCCTGGAGATTACTACACTCCACCAACTTGTTTATTAAAGAAACTGGATTTAAAACTCAAGTAATTTGTCTTGGGCTCCAACATAACCTAGACTAGCAAGAGATATTTTACAAAAACACTCAGTTACAGGAAGCTAGGCATTTCCAGATATGGAACTTTATTTCCATGCATCCAGGTTAGATATCAATATGTCATAATAAGAAACCCACAATGCGAGTAAGATATGAATCTGGTCATTTCCCAGAGTTAGAAAAGCTGTTAGTAGGAAAATCCACATCAAAGTATAAGAAACTGGAGACAGCAGGTAGCACAATTATTAATATGACTGTAGATTGCTGAAAGACTTGCGAAGAAATAACAAAGACCCTGATATACAGAGACTCTTCCATGATTCCTATAAAATGCTTATTTACGAAGAACAATATGTTTAGGAATGGGTCATGGAATAAACTAAAACACAAGCGATATTATAGACTTCAATGCTTTTTTATACAGTAATGCATGACAGGTATCATTAAAAGCACAGAAATTTAACAAAACATTAGGAGACCTCCCAGGTGCATGACTAAAGTTAACTGTGAGAAGAACAATTTGATGATGATGATGATGATGATGGTCAGAAGACAAAGAACAACTTTAGAGGTGCTGTTGTTAAACATACTGGAATCAATGATGGAGGTACAGAAGAACCCAGTGAGTGCCTGCTTCTAGGTGCCTCCTGCCACAGGAGTGGCGATAGGACCATAGTTGAACAGTAGAATTTGCTACCAGGAGACACAAGCTTGGATGGTTGCAAAAAAGAAATGGTTTTAAAGAATTTGTGGATATCAGGATTAATATAAGTTCCATGAATTCATGGAAGAGTTATTAGACAATGATTGGGGAGCTTCTGGGAATATGAAACAATGGAACTGGTTCTAAAGCCAATTACTAGGACATTGTGAACTTGGATATTGAAAAAGCAGACTCCTGGTGGGCATCCCCAGGGTAAGGATACTGCGAGGTGAACATGAATTCGCCTGGTGAGAGTCCCCATGCAAAGCCCTAATTCGGGCTAGATGAGGGACAAAAGGCAAGAAATGGAAGTAAAAAGACCCCCCCCCCCTAATAACTGTTCTCACCCTGAATTATGGGGCAAGAATGGGTTATCCTGGGGGCAAGGGAACACTCCCAGGTTACGATTGCAGCATTAGCGGGCAAGGTTTCGATGTTCCCGCCGCTAATGCTGCGATTGCAACTGTCTCCCCTTACCTGAATGCTTAATCACCCAGGTAAGGGCTTAATTTACCCCAAACAATCACCTGACAGCTGCCCTGCAGTCAGCTGAGCAACTGTCAGGGGGGGTATAGGGGCTGACATGTGCATGAGCAGAGCTCTGCTAAAATGATTAAAACAGACGTGGCTTTCGCGTCTACCCGTGCTCTTCACAGCCCCTATGCCCTCCTGACAGCTGCTCAGCTGACTGCAGGGAAGCTGTCAGGCAACCATTTGGGATAAATCAAGCCCTTACCTGGGCAATTAAGTGCTCAGGCAAGGGGTGGTGGAGAAAACCGTGACATCCCAATGCAGGGATTTACCGTGGTTTTTATGGGGACGGGCAGGTTCGCCTTGAATCTGCCCTGTCCTCCATGGCCATGGGGACTCCTTAATGCAAATTAAGATTCAGATTAAGGCTGCCCCGAATCCACTGTGAAGCAGGGGCAGCCCCATGGAGACGAGCCCCTGAACTAGATTGGCCATGGGTCCAATCCAGTGGGGCATTTCTTATGTTCTTATGGATAGAGAATCTGAATGAAACCAGAGGTCAATTCACACTTGGCCTCTTAGTACACACTTCTGGTAAGGAGCATCTGCACTTGCAGAAGGCATTTTCAACCCAGAAATGTCTCCTGCCTTCCCAGAAGCTACCCTAGGGTGCTTCCACACAGGGGCAAATAAAACCGGATCTCCGGCACCCAGATTTATTAAAACTGGCTCCCAGGGGATCCGGTTTCAATAACTCCGGGTCCCCGGTAGATCCGGATCAACAGGATAGATCCGCATCTAAGAGATGCGGATCTACCCCCGCCCCGTGCCTCCACATATGCAGCGTGGATCCGGATTGGAGGCGGGTGCTGTGCGGAGCCAAGAGCCAAGAGCCAGAGCCAAGCCTGGCAAGCCGGGGGACCTCGCCACTGCGGCTCGTCCTCACCCCAGAAGCGGTGAATCACCGCTTCTGGGGCCAGGGCGAGCTTCCCTAAAGCCCACCCTAGCCCACCCTGGGGGGAGCGTGGCGGTTCCCCTCCTTACCTCTTCAGCGTCGCCCCGAAACTGAAAGCAGGTACACAGGATGCAGCACGCCTGCGTCCTGCGCTCCTCCTGAGTGGCCGGGGCTGCACCTGGCAGCCCCTGCCCTCAGGAGCCGTTCTGCACAGGCGCGCTGCCCTGACATGCGCCCCGGCCAATCAGGGGGTCCGCAGGACGCAGGGGCGCTGCATCCTGGGCGCCCACTTTCAGTTTCGGGGCGATGCTGAAGAGGTAAGGAGGGGATCCACTGCGCTCCCCCCAGGGCTAGGGCGGGCTTTAGGGAAGTTCGCCCTGGCTCCAGAAGCGGCGATCCACCGCTTCTGGGGCAAGGGCGAGCCAAAAGGTAGGAGACCCCCGGCTCGCCAAGCTTGGCTCCGGGGAGCCAATCATGGTGAGCCGGGGGAGGGCCATGGGTTTGCACACTTGCGCTGTGCGGACGCATCCAAAATGGATGCGGATTCACAATGCAAGACCACATGATATGTGGTGTGCAACTAACACACATTAAGCACACATTAAGTCCAGATAGGTGTGGATGCACCCACTGGAAGTGTGCTATTTAGCCCCCGCCAATGTGGACGTGCGGGCGGCAAACTGGTTTTGCCACCAAAATCCACTTTAAAAATGGACTCGCTGTGCAGACACCCCTCGGAGGCGCACACTGGAATGTGTGCTTAATGGGTGTTAAAGGGCCTGTGTGGAAGCACCCCTAGTGTCTGCTAGCAATGGCGCACAAAATTGTGCACCACACACATCCCAAAGCTGACCCAGAGCTGACATTTGCTGGTCAACTGGGGGACCATCTGCCCTACCTCTGGGTGCTGGGGCTCAGCTGACATTCTTTGCAACTGCACTGGTATGGCCGGTGACCCCAGACATGACTGCACTTGCACGGTGTGTCACTGTTGTCCCGGTGATGGCACTGGTGCACATGTACTCGTGCCAGCTGGTGCTAAGAAGATGGAAGCACCCAAACAAGTGACCAAATATAGGTGAATGTCAAGGTCCATGGGTGGTTGGTGGGAACACAGACTCATTTAGTGTGTTCATTCTCTCTCTTGTTTCTGTAACCTACTCTGAGACCTTTGGGCACAGGGCAGGATAAAAACATAATGACAGGAAGGGAGGGATGGAGGGAGAAAGGAAAAGTCAGTCCTTTGGATCTAAATGATGTGTTAAAAAAAGTTCTGAGCTAAATCTTGTAGTCTACATTTTTCTCATTATTTCTTGAGCTTTTCTCTTTCTTGGCATGTATTATAATTTGACGCTGCTGCCCTTCCTCTCTTTGCTCATTTAAACATCACCTTGGCCGCATAAGAATTGCCAATAAAAATAACAGCTTCCATCCAACTAGAGCAATATCCAAAAGGCCCAAGAGTTAAAGGCCAACGGTGTCAGTGGTGAAATGATTTCACTGACATTCTACCAGGGATAATAGAATTGGAAGTTCTCAACTAGGCTATTGATTCCAATTTCCTGCTAAGGGAGATTCCTCAGGTCTAGAATTAAGAATGAAGGCAGGTTGGTTTTTGTTTTTAAAAATGACTTCGCCTGCAATCATATGCAGTAAAAATCACCTTTGATGTGGCTTGCAAGAAGGTTCACAGGTAGGATCATTTATGCACCGGTCTGCCTCCCATAAGTATTTTAGGCTAGAAAAATGAATTAGAGATGGGAAAATAACATGAGGATCACACATTTCCATCTATAAGGTGGTTTTAAGTCTTTTTCTTCCTACTTGTGAACTCAGCCTTACCCATTCACACTCTTATTTTTATTTTTATTTTATCCCACCCTAATGCTTTCACATCATTCTGACTTCTTACATGCATACCTGGAGCAAATTCTTTGAAATTTGGCATTTTTCAGTGCAGAAAGACACTTGCAAAAATGTGAACAGAAAATAACATACATGAGATTTTTTTTCTAAAAGCTGGCGGAAATCTCTTAAAAGAATTCAGAAACTGAAATAGAAAGAGCCTTTCAGCTCTTCCACTTAATATCAGAAAGGGAACTATGGACCAGCCTGCAGTGGGAGGAGGAGGAGGAGGAGGAGAGTTGGCTTTTCTACCCCGCTTTTCTCACCCATTTAAGGGGACTCAAAGTGGCTGACAAAGTTTTCTATTCTTCTCCCCACAATAGAACACCCTGTGAGGTATATGGGGCTATGAGTGCTTAGAAGAGAGCTGTGACTAGCCCAAGGTCACCCAGATGGCTTCATGGAGGAAGGCGGAATCAAACCCAATATTCCCAGATAAGAGACTGACTCCCTAACCACTAGACCAGTGGCTTTACCCATCACCGTTAAGTTCCATCTTCAAAAGAAGGAGCATAATCCAGCAAAGGGTCCTTGGTTTGGATCACTGGTTGTCCTTGATTTTAAGGGTTACTGGTGAACTAACTGGACCTAATGCAGAACAGATAGGCATGGAAGAAGGACTTTTAGGATAGAACTTTCTTGCTTGGGTCTCAGACTGCATGCAGTCCAAATTCAAAGCTCATGTCAGCTTTGGGGCTCATGTGGGAGCTAGTTTGCGTGACAACCCTGTTCCAGCCCAGAGTGATTGGGGGCAATTTTGTAGTAGTAGTAGCTAGTAGACAAACGTTGACTAGCACTTGAGCGCTAGTCAATGATAGCCTAGTCCCCACGCGATTGATCACTCACCTTATCAGTCACACATCCGACCCCTTCGCAAGGCGCCGCCATCTTGATCGCGGCACCCTGCATGACCTCACATGCGTCAGTGCCATCGCTGTCACTGTGGTGACACCGACACTTTGCACAAGCACAGTTGTGTCAAGGGGTCACGTGCTGGCAGCTTTGATGACCCCCTCAACCTGCAAAGACTGCAGAAGGTCGCTGGCTGGACACTAAAGGTAAAGATATGGATAGGATTGGAGAGGGTTGGTATGCTTATGGTGCACAATTTCATTCACCACAGCTAGTTTACAGTATAATTAGTCAACATCTGGACAGGCAGGGGGTGCTTGTAGGCTATAAGTGCCTCCTGTAAGTGCAACTGCACCTGCCAAGATGTTGACTAATTGTAAACTATGGGCTGAAGTGTGAAGCGGCCCCTGTTCTTGCTTGGAGTTATATCACTCTGTTGCTGACCCACTGGGCTGGGTAAGTGCAGGAAGGCCAACAGACAATCAAATTTGAGTTTGTAAAGTCTTGAATGAATCTGTGAGACAATGGTCCTTTCCACACATGCTTTAGATCTGGATTAAAGAACCTCTTTATCTGGATTACAAGCCTCCAATCCACATGCTGATGCAGTTCAAGAAGGCCTGCCCTCATTAGCCCTACTCCACCTGTACAAGACGGAGCTAGATCCAGATTATGAGGCCATTAATCGAGATCTCTTGTGAACCCATTTAATCTAGTCCGCAAGAGGACCAAGGGATCGTAGGAGGGCTCCAGACAGCATGGCTTTCTGATCCAGAACTATAGGGAGGCTGCTTTTCAGCAGTGTACCATAGAGTGTTGTCCCCAAACCCCAAGCCCAGGAACTTTCATTCCTAGCTATCAGGGGTGTAAGAGAGCGGCTGCAAAGCTCACACAAGCTTCACAGCCACAGAGAAGCATGGGTGCAGATGGCACTCATCCAGCCTTCATCTCCTCATAATCCAGATCAATGGGTCCAGTTATTCCAGATCCACTGATTAGGATCAAAGCAAGGCCAGTGCAGAAAAGACTAATTTTCTCATAGCATCTTTACAGCGCCACCAAAAGTCATGAAGACTTCCTTGGGAACGTGCTGTCCCAAAACAGCAAGCAAAAACATCAATTTCACATAAAATTTATGAACTCGATTATTCAAGGGAGGCTTTCAGGTCATAATTGCTGGTAAGCATGAATGCACCCTTAAAAAGATAATATGAGAAAGCCCTAAGAAATGAAATTTGATAGATTTTTTTTCCCACTCCTGACTGGAATGAAAGAATGGAGACAGAAGAATAAGGCAGCCTTAAGAGCTATTTAAAAGCTCCAGTAAATCAGAAATAATAAAATCTTATCTCTATACTGTATCATTGTTTGCATTGTGATTCAAGGAGTGCAAATTCTATAAACTCACATTTACAACTGAATTAAATCAAATTGCTCCCCGAATGGAAAAGGAAAGGCAGGAAAAATACCCTTTCAGTCTTTACTTAGTCCTTGTAAAGAGCAAACTAAAATACTGGTTGCCAGTGCAGTAGTAGCAGATTTTGCCTATATGGCATCCTTAAATTCTTGAGTCTCAAAACTTGGGCCTATTTGCACTTAGGCCTCTGGTATGCAGATAAATCAACAATAAATCCAAAATGCCGCCTATGCAAAGAGAAAAAGAGTTGGCTTTTCTAACTTGCTTTTCTCACCCATTTAAGGGGACTCAAAGCGGCTGACAAACCTTCTGTTCTTCTCCCCACAACAGACACCCTGTGAGGTAGGTGGGGCTGTGAGAGCTCAGAAGAGAGCTGTGACTAGTCCAAGGTCACCGAGCTGACTTCATGGAGAAGGGCAGAATCAAACCCAGGATTCCCAGATAAGAGTCCAGCTTCTTGACCACTAGCCAGACCGTCCTGTGAGAATAGGCTTCTGAACCAGATGGTCCCTGGCCCAACCCAGCAGAGCACTTCTTACATCCTTATACCTATCTATTGTTCCTCATTATTGTTCGGTACCTACAAAATGGAAACAACGTAAGAATTTTATTTTATTTAAAAATGACTTGTTTTACCCTTTGACTTTTGTGAAAAAGTTGAGGGTGCGGGAGAATAAACTTGAAATTGGAGGTAAGTAGCAGTGTACAAAGAGGAGGTAAAAGGCCACATTTTTGGCACGAAACCAAAGAGAGAGAAATGCTTGAGAAAAGTTACTAATTCTAATATGCTGTGAAATATAAAGCATGTTACTTCCTGAACTATAATTTATGGATCTGGTTCACTTCTGCAAATTGTACCATGTCCTGCAAATATGGCCTCATTAACTTCTGCACTTAATTCTTTCTGCCAACCCCAGTTCAAGGTAGCACGTCTCCCTGAGTTCACTTATATAGTGTTTAAAACTAATTATACTTTTTGAAATTCACAAAATCTCATTATTGAAAACGCTGCCTTTTCAACAGAATCCTGCCTTCTTCCATTGCAAAATGATGGAATGGGGGAGCTATCTTCTCCATAATTTTGAAGATTTTTTCCCCTATCTCTTTTCTTATAGCAGCTCTGATGTTTTGTTGCAAAGGCATAAAAGATAAAGCAAGGTCTTGGGGAGTGATTGATCGATTGTCTATTCATTTTCAGGCCAAGTCTACGAGGGCAAAACCTTGTAGCTGCAGCTGCAAGTTGTCAGGAAATCACTCCTAAATCTTGTCTTTTCTGACTATCAATTAAGTACAGTCTGTCCTGATTTGTATGCTGGGCTTTGAACGACCCCAGCCTCCCACTGGCCTCTCTAAAAGAAAGCAGAAGGAAACTGCTCAGGCAGAAGATAGATGGTACTTCTTTCCAGAGTCATATTGTTATGATAAGGTCACTGTTGTTTAGTGCATGCACGTTTATTCCACCAGTGTCCCTGGCTAAATGGGTTCAACAGGTTTTGTTTTACGTATAAGCCTAGGACACCCTGTTATGTACCTGTAATGAGAGGAGAAGGAGGAGGAAGAAAGGAAGATAATTCCACCACAAAACCTTCTAGTTACTTTGGGTATTTTTCCACCGTGCTCCTTTAATCCAGATCTAAGAAGATCCGGATCTAAGGAATGGGTACATTCCTTAATCCAGATCTAGTAGATCCGGATTAAGGGAAATATCCAATTTGTTACCATGGGTGGTCTTGCACCCAATACCAACAGGTGCTAGCCTCCCTGCAGTGGAAACACCGGGGTACCCATTTGGAAATCCAGATTTACCCATGAGGGGTCTGCTTGTCACCACAGGTGTTTGGGGGGACAGGGGGCGCAATCTCCAAAGTGGCTTCGCAGTCATTTCAAAGTCATTTCGAAGTCACTTCGAAGTCTGTGCAAAACAGCTCCATTGAAGTCTGTGCTGATCTTTGGAGTGAACTTCGAAGTGACTTCGAAATGACTTCAAAGCTTAGGTTTTGGGGCTCCCTCCCATGGGTGCATCCCCTCCCCCTAGCCTCCTCTAGACCCCATTGCCAGACAAGCATGGAAACAGGCTCCCTTTAATCTGGCTTTTCTGCCTGAAGACCCCATTGTAGACCCCATTAATGGGGTCTACAGAAAATCTGGATTAAAGGCCAGAAAGTACCCATTTGATCCGGATTTCTCCAGTGGCATTCGAAACAATTGGGTCCCAAATGGGTGCTGTGGTGGAAATGGGATCATCCGGCTCACACCCAAATGGGTCCTTAACGGGTGCAAAAATGGGTACTTTCTGACAGTGGAAAAACACCCCCTATTGACTATTTCTTGCTACATTCAGAAGGACTTGCATGTGCTAGTCAACTATAGCCTACCCCCTGCACGATCAATCACTTACCTGTTTTCGATCACACGACCAATACTCTGTCGGGCACTGCCATCTTCAATCCGGTGCTCTGCGCAACTGCACGTGCACCAGTACCATCGCTATGGTGACGCTGATGCTTTGTGCAAGAACAGTCACGTCAGGGGGTCACGTGATGTGCACCAACATTCATATTCATACAAATATTAATGTACGAATGCTGTTAACACTTGATTCGTGTACAAATATCCAAATTCACGAAAATTCAAAAGTCCGATTCAAATTAGACGAATATCGACATTCGAATTCGAATTGGATTTTTGAAAATTCAAATTTCCAAATTCGTATGAATAATGAATGTTATGAATATTTGTGTACATCCCTACTCCCATCCACACAATAATGCAGATCAAGGAGGACCCACTCTCCACTGATCTGTCACCACCTGCATTAGACAGCGTCTGATCCAGATTAAGAGCCCCATTTAACTGGGTCCACCAGAAGGACCAGGACCTTGTTCCTGAACATGGGAGACAAGCAGATGGCATGCCTCCAATGTATCCAGTCTATCTGGGAGTGCTTTTCAATCCAAACCCACCATCCTGGGTCCTGAGGCTAGAAACCTTTGTCCCTAGCCTTCGGAAGTGTGTGTAGGCAGCTGCAAAGCTTTCGTGTGCTTCACAGCTGTGGTGGGGCTTAATGCAGATCAACATCATCACTACAGATGGTGCTGGTCCCACTCATGCCCCCCAGGAGCCCAGATGAGTGGGCTGGGCTATTCCATCTCTGTTGATCCAGAATAAAAGGAGGCAAGCACAGAAACGGCCTCTGTCTTTCCAATGTCATGTAGATCTTGCCTTCAGCTTATCCTGAACTGGTAAGTTCTGGCCTACAAAAGTCCACTCCATCATTTAATGATCAGTACTGCCTATTTGGATTATTATCCCCTGTGCAAATTTTAACAGGTGAACTGCACTGACTTCAATATTGTATTGCCCTTTACGTTATTGAAAAGTCCTTGGAGCATTTTTCATTTGATCCAACTGAAGTAAGAAGTTCATGGGAACAGCTCATTTATTTCATTGGAACTGCTAATTTAATTTGACACACTTCTGCAGAAATCTTCAGTCAGACTAGGGATGTGCATGGATATTCAAAAATTCAAAAATCCAATTCAACTTTGACGAATATTGACATTCAAATTTGAATCGGATTTTTAAAAATTCAAATTTCCAAATTCAGTCAGGGAAAGGGAAATGAAGAGTCTGGAGCAAGAGTCAGCAGGGAAAGAGAGCATTTAATCTTTGCTAAGCGTTTTTATACAGCCAAAGAAGGGGTGTGGGAGAAATGACAACAAGGCAACATCTGGGGAGGTGATTGTATGAAGGCTGGTGGGCAGGCAGGTCAGACGTCCTTGTGATGTCACATCCTGTGGCCAATGGCGGGAAAATCCTCAACAGGAAGAGAAAGGCAGCTGTTGTTTTTCTCTCCACATGGCTGAGAATTGTCATTATTGCCTGCAGGTATTTGCATGGAGTGAAAAGGGTGGTTTAGCATCTGGACAGCGCTGAGCGAGTATAATGTAAGTCTATGGAGGAAAATTCTTGTTCCTTTTACTCTGGGGCTTGTAAACTGAAGGGCTGAAGAAACGGATGCCAGGGGGAAAGCTGTGCAGCCTAGAGGTTACTACAGGTTTTAACACAGTTGATGGGCCTCTCAGGTCCCTTAGAGTCTTCAAAACCGGGGAACCACAAAAACTGACTGATGGGCGCCCATCAAAGCTGTATTCAGCGCATAACAGAGATACAACCATAGTCTCACTTTTGGACCTCAAAACATGGTACATAATTTACACTGTACATAATTTATCTTATCTCTTACGTGAACTTCAGATAGTTCCTTCTGGCCATCCTGTGTTCATTCTTAGTAGCTGGATTAGAGGTACAGCTTCAAAAAAGCTTTCCCAAAAAGGTGATATGACAACAGTGGAATTGAACTGAATTTCTGTGGGTCTCTGGTATCAATTGAAGCCACTGCATCTTCTCTAAGACTTTCTCCAGACAACAAAACTGGATTTCCCACAATAGCAATGCCACATTATATACTGTATGCTGCAAGCAATGTTGCATTAGGAAAGCCATGCAGATGTCTACCAGTAGCAATGCGATGCTGGTAGGATGGTGCAGTTTTCCTCAGATCTCTATGTAGCTGTATTGTATTTTTCATTTTTGTAAAAAATAAAAAAAAAGTGTTTGAAGTCTTATATGATGTTATGTCAATCAGTGCCTTTTTAAAAAATATTATTGGCTGGCTCTTAAATTGGAGGGGAGACCAGAATCCAGAGGAAAGACTTCCCTTTTAAAAATGAAATTAGCAGGCAATGGCTGAAAAAACTAAAGCAAGGTTAGCTGGAAAATATAATTAAAAGTTCTCATTTGTTTTAACATAATGCAATATTGACTTCACTCTTCAGAAGTGGATTAGGCTGTTGATATAACGGCTGCACAACAACCGTAGCTGCTAAATCCTTTCAAGGAGCAAAATGGAAGGAGAAATTAAAACCAGTTATGAAAAAGTCAAATAGAATAAGTTTTATCTAGTGCTCTGCAGAAATCAACTGAAATCACTCCCTTTTGGAAAAATCAGAATTATTTAACAAGTGACCAAGTTGCAGTTCCGTCAACCAGATGGCCCTCAGCCAAACAATATGCCCTTCCTACAGGATGTACTTTGAAAAGATTCATTACTTTGCTTCCCAAAGACGTGGAGTGGAAAATAGGATGCTGTGTGGCGAATTTCAAATGAGCAATATAGCTGATGGAATTCGGAACAAAAGGACTACAACGTCGATCAAATTTAGAAGAGTTCCAGGAAAGAAACAAAGGATTAGAATCTCTAGATGTCACTTAACACCTCTGGGGCTAAGAATCAGAAGGGAAACCCATAATTTTATATCCAGTTCATATAATCGGGGTCCAAACTAGAAATGACCTGAAATACATTATGTATGCTGAAAGGTAAGGAGACAGGCTTTGGGGCATTTTTTGATAAGACTGTGTTTGGATGCATTTGATTAAGCAATCTTAGAGATGGCTCACACGTGGCTTTGTGGGTTAATATCACAATACCTTTCTATTGAAGTTAAGTTCAGGACAATTGCTGGTGTTAGACCATGAATGCTATCATCATCCCCAGTGTACCTAGGAGCACTGGAGGTGCAGACAGTCCATCCCAGACTGTCGGGATTGCCATAGCAACGGCTGCGGCAACTTCTGCCATGCGCCTGGCCCTTGCAGTGGTGATTGTGATATGGTCCTACAGGGAGTGAAAGACTGGGGCAGTTAATATATAAAACAGAGGGCAGCATTCTTGTTCCTTTATGGATTTATAGACAGGGGGATTTCAGCAAGTGTTGCCTAACAAACTGCAATTGCTAAAATTCCTGCTTTGGTTGCATCGCTAAATAGATTTTGAAACATCTGAAGCAGTAAAATGTTTACCATATTTCTTCTTCTTCATTAAAATGAATTTCAGATCTGTTTGTTCAGATTATTTGGACATTTGTATGTGTACAGATATGTATATGATGCGTACTTGCACATATGCATCTTTCCTGCATCCATACGCATTTGTATGGATACGTATGGGATGAAAATGGGAGGCATGCAGGATAATTATGGGATATGTACGGATGCGTACGGGCACATACAAATGTTGTCGACATTCGCATGTGCAAATTTGAGTCGAAAATTCAAATGAATATTCAAATCTATTCAAATCAAATCAAATGTGAATACATTGAAATTCAAATCCAATTGAATTTTTGGATATTCAAATCAAATCAAATCAAATCCTGAAAATTGCATTTGTGCACACACCTACTTAGTGGTTGCCTTCTTCAAAGACGTCAGCATGTGGGCCATTTGGATGCTTTTCTCACTCCCATGCTAATTTTTCTCCAGGAATCTTGGGCCATGCACTTTCATATGCACATATATGCAACCCTATATCTAGTCCCTCACTGATCTCAAAGCTTTAGAGTGCTATTTTGGAGCTCGTGCATTTGCCAGCCACACTTCCACCTCTGCAACATATAGGTGGTAAGTTGGTTCCATTCAGCCACAATTGGGGCTTTGTTTGGCTGGAGCCTAGGTAAATGAGCTAATCCAGAGCTTGAGATGATTTCACTGAGATGCTCCTCCTAGGCAACTTCCATACAGCCCATTGCACCATGTCAGATGAGTTCTGGGTACGTGGTATCTGCTTGGATACTGTGCCTACTCCCAGGTGCAAAACTATGCTCAGGAGCACTCCAGTGGAAGGCCACTTTTCAATGGAAATTTCAGACCCAGTCCAGGGCATTTCTGGACTAAGTTTCCTGTCTGTTGGATGGGGAAAGTGCATAACAGAATAACGTGAAATTGGGAACACTAGTACACATCAGCCTAAGTTCATGTCTGGAAACTTTCCTTGGTCCATGCACATCTCTGATCACTGACAGGGAGGCGCCATCTTCATCACAGTGCCTGGCACAACTGCATGTAGGCCAGCACTATGGCAATGGTGACTCTCTGCATATGCACAGTTTCATTGGGGATTATCTTTAGGGATGTGCACAAATATTCAAAGACATTCAAAATTCAAATTCGTCCAAATTTTAACATTCGAATTCGAATCAAATGTCCATAAATCCAACTTCAAACATTCGAATTAATTTTGGATTTTTGAATCTATTCATTCAAATTATCCAGATATTCATATGTGTACAGGTTCGTACATGATGCGCACTTGCAGATACGCATCTTTCCCACATCTGTACTCATTTGAACGAATCCATATGGGACAAAAACGGGTTGCATAAAGGATAACTACAGGATGTATATGGATGTGTATGGATGTGTATGGATGCATATGGGATGCATAATGATGTGTAATTGTCACGTTGCAGGCCGGTCAGGCAGCAGGCAAACGCGCAGCTACTCAGTCCCAAGGGTTCCAGGAGTTCTCAAGGTCAGTTCTGGTCCAGGGTCTAGGAGTCCAGAAAGTCAGCAACGGTCAGGCAGTCACAAGGAGTCCAGGATTTCAAGCTCAGGTAACAGGAGACTGCAAAGATGTTGTCTGCAGCAACTTGAGGCAAGGTGAGCTTGTTCTTAAATAGAGGAGTCAGTGCCACGCCCATGGTGCAGCTGAGCTAATCGCTCTGATCTGCGTCTCACCTGCTTCTGCTGCCTAAGCAGGCGATGAGAGAGCCTTTGATTAGGCTCACTGCTGGTGGATTTATCATCAGAGCTGTCTGGCTGCTCACCTGGAACTGGCCTTAACCCTTCCATGCCTGCAATGCCATGCTGTGACTGCTCCTCAGCCTGTGGTGGTATTGCAGGCAGGCTTCCCTCCTCCTCCGAGGCTGAACAGGGCATGACAGTAATAGAAAATTCTAATGAATAGATTTGAATTTGCTTAATTCAAATCAAATTTGGGTAAATTCAAATTTTAAAGATTTGAATTGAATCAAATAGAATTTTTGGATATTTGATTCAAATCAAACCGTGAAAATTGCCTTCGTTTATACTCCTGGTTAATTGAGGTGCCAACGCACTTGTGCGGTACCTAAGATGGCCCCTCGTGCCAGAAATGGTGTGAATGATTGCAGAATGGACATTTCAGGTAAGCTTCTAGGTAAGGTTGGGTTTTGTGCATCACCACTAGTTTATGATAGGTTAGCATCTGGGCAGGCATAGGGAGTTTCCAGGTTGTGAACGCCTCCTGCAAGTGCAGATGCACCTGCCCAGATGTCAACCTATTGAATTGGCCTCTGGTCCTGTTTCTGCCATCATCATTTGGGCAGCTCTGTTCTGGGGCCCTTCAACATTTTGCTAAGCTCTGGAAGATGACCCACTTTCAGGGAGATTTCTAGGGCTCTGAAACTATATCCATTCTCCAGCTCTGAAGGCAGATCAGGATGAGAGTCACCAGCACATGCTACTACAGCATACCCAATCAACAAAGAGGAGTATCCACTGCTTAAGTTGTGCACCTAAGCCCTATCTGCATTTCCGCTTCCATACACTAGTGCAGATGAGGTCACACCCCGTATGCATCATGCTTTGCCTGCACTGAATGATCCAATGTAGAGATGTGCATGAATGCATTTGTGACATTTGAATCCGAGTAGATTTGAATGTCAAAAAATCTGATTCAATTCAGATATTTAAGATTCGAATGTCTTAAAATCCAATTCAAACCCCTAACATTCGAATCCGTACATTCGAATGTTAAATTCATATTTAAAGATACGAATGTCGACCATGTTCATATCTGTTATATGTACCTGTGTGCATGCTGGAAAAATCCATAGGCATCCCATATTATCCCTTATGTATCCCGTTTTAATCCCATATTTTAAGCTCAAGATACGGATAATTTTTGGGCAGATTCGTGTACAACAGATATGAATCTACACATTCGAATCATTTGAAAATCTGTATCAGATTTTCAAAAATCCATATTTGGTTCAAATGTCAAATTCCGATTTTCAGAAATCCAATTCGAGTTCAAATGTTGATATCCATCAGATTTGAATTGAATATTCAAGTTTTCAAATATCCATGCCCATCCCTAATCCAATGTGCCCTAGCTGAGTATTTTTTCTATGTATTTTTTCTTTTAATTTCTTTTATTACAAATTTACATATAAGACTATAGATTATTGCATTTACTTCCACACTTTCCCTTGCCCTTCCTCTGCTTCCTCACCCACCTTTTCTTCCTCCCCTCCATATTAACCAGATCCTATTACTTTTCCATTGATGATCCATACATCATGCTAGTCCATTTATCTGGGGCCAGTTTCAGAGGAATACAGTACATGCTTCATCCAGCACTAATATTGATTCAATTAATGAATGCCATACCTAATAAAAATCAATTTTATCCTTTCTCCCATCATTTTTTGTTTCATTATTATATAATGATTCATTACTTCCTTCCAGATTAAATTATACCAATTTTTCAATAAACCTTTTTCCAAGTGCTTCCAGCATTGAGTAATTAACAATTGTGCTGCAAAGATCAAATAATACATCAATGACTCTTTTTCCTGTTGCAAAATATATATTTTTAAAACAGTGCAATAAATACACTTCTGGAGTTAATTGTATTCACATTTGTATAAGCTTTATTATTTTATTGTGTACCTCTGTCCAGAACCTTCTTATTTTAGGACATATCCACCACAGGTGTAAAAAGGTTGGCTGCTCACTACACCCTCTTCAGGAATATGGTGAGGCAGAAATTGTTTGTGTATCGGGTTTTTATTGTAGAGATCTTAGGATATGAGGCAGAATATTAAATAAATAAATAATCTGGGTCCTTTCTGCACTTGGCCTTATTCTGTAATATACTGTAGGGTGTTTTTCCACTGTCACTAAAAGTACCCATTAAGTACCCATTTGATTTGAAATGAATCAAATGTTCAAAAATCTGTATTCGTACAAATAGATTGTATTTGAATGTGGTAAAATTCTATTTGATACAAATCTATTTGTACGCATTTGTATGAACATCCAATACGCATCCGATGTGATTAGGTACGCATCTGATACAAAAAGATACGTACCTGATATGAACAGATTTATATCTGATACGAACAGATTTATATCTGATACAAACAGATAAGTAGGTATCTGATACAAATAGATATGTATCTTATACGTTTCCCCAGCTTAGCGAATGTCTGAACTATTCATACGAATGTCTGGAAACATTCGTATTTATTCAAATGTTAGCATGTGAATATCATAAGATTCTATTCAAGTTCATATGTCCGAATTTGGCTGAATTTGGTCAAATTTCAAATGTTATGAATATTCCTGGGCATCCCACCTATAGACCACTTTAATATATACTGTATTTCCTTTGTCTTCGAAGTCATTGTCCAAACCATCTTTCTTTGGATAATATTTCCTCAGTCCTTATTAGACAACTGATATCCTTAATCCTTTTCCCAGATTGATTTCAGTTATATTGGAGCTGCTGTATAAGAAGGCATTAATTTATAAAACTTAATATAATTCCTCTAGCATTAGTCTCCCTTCATTTAGTTTTGAGGATATCAGCTGTCTAGGTACAGCTGGTCTTATTTCTGATTTTTTAAAAAAATACTTTCTCCCAGAAAAGCCAATTATTAGCCAGTTCTGATCCATTGGTGCTGAGATTGAATTTTGATACATATCCAATTATATGAATCTCGTATGCACTTTCCCATACATCTACTATTTTTTCCTGGGGGACATAAGAACATAAGAGAATGTAAGAGGAGCGCTGTTGAATCAGACCATAGCCCATCTAGTCCAGTGTCCCGTTGCACACGGTGGCCCACGGTGGCTCATGGGCATCTCAAGCAGAGATAAGGACAAACTTTTTCCTGTTCTCGAATCCCAGCAAATGGCTTTAGAAGCATCCTGCTCCCCCCACAGCCTGAAAGATGTACCTAGGCATTCATTCTAGTAGCCATTGATACATCTGTCATCAATAAATTTGTCTAACCCTACCTTAAGGCCATCTAGGCTGGTAACTGTTACCACGTCTTGTGGCTGCAAATTCCATAGACCGATGACCCTCTGGGTGAAGAAATATTTCCCTCCTGTTGGATCCGACTCTCCTACCCATCAGCTTCATAGAGTGCCCCCTGGTTCTAGAGTTGTGAGATAGAGAAAACAAATTTTCTCTATCCACCTTTTCTATACCATGCATAATTTTATATACTTCAATCAGGTCCCCTCTTAAACGCTGTCTCTCCACACTGAAGAGGCCTAGACGTTGCAGCCTGGTTTCGTAAGGGAGGTGTTCCAGCCCCTTAATCATTCTGGTTGCCCTTCTCTGCACCTTCTCTAGTTCCACAATATCCTTTTTGAGGTGTGGTGATCAGAATTGTATACAATATTCCATTGTGTACATTACATATATTGTCTCACTAAAACTTCCATAGGGAATAACTCTTCATCTTTCTTTTCCGTTTTCAAGTGGGAGTCGGTGTCTTTTAACAGGATGTTTTTATTACACGCATGGGGTGGTTGTTCAACATTTTGTCTTTGCTGATATGTCATTTGTGCATGGGGCTATGTGAAACAGCGATTGTCAAACGTGCTTCTTTGCGTCAGATTTCCCCTTTGTACAAACCCGTATTGAAAAGGCCTACTTTAATTTAAGGGCTTCGAAGCACAACATCGCAACTCTGATGCATGCAGTTTTAATACACAAAAGTATTTTTGTAATGTTGGCAATCGATAGAGATGTTAACTGAAGCATGGAATAAATCTGTGAACCATTCATATTTTAGTGTCTGGTGTTTTAAATCAGATCCCAGGTCTTCTTCAGAAGAACAAAAGCACGTCCCATGTTGCTGCTTACTATTCTATATATGTAAGCATTCCTGACAAATTTAAGAGTTATGGGATTGCTGAGGGTTTTCAATATATCCTTTGGCTATTCCAGAAATCCATGCCAAAGCTGCAGTGTACTTTATTCTGAGATATCAGGAGGCTCAGTTTTCTCATCTCTAATTTCTTCCCTTCAGTGGCTAAAAATTATGTATGATTTTATGACAGTTCTTTAGCCTTTGAAAAGCTGCGTGCGCAACAGAAGTAACAGAGGTTTTGCATAGTTTTTGTTCTCCAGTTTTGCTATAAAGTACTGGGCCAAAAAGGATCAGGTGAGTATACCGAAGCGTTTGATTACATGTGGGCCACACAGTCCACCAGATTGGAATTGTAGGATTAATCCAAATCCTAACCAAGGATTTCAGAATCACTGAGGAACCTTCAAAGGATGAAGGCTAATTTCAAGCAGCGTTGCTTTTTGTAACTGCACAATTTTTCTTTTATCTTTTCAGATGTCTTCTGAATTTTTCTTTGAGTTTCTTTTATACTGCATCAAATGCTCTAATGACTTCTGGAACAACAGGCCTTGCCATCCAATTTCAGACTTCGTTTTACGTGACCTGGAAGACAAAGGAACATTGGCTGGGAGAGTTTACCTGTGGACAAAGTGCCGAAGGACCTTGAAGCTCATAAGTCTGAAACTTGTTGGTTTTGTGTAATTGCAAAATTGGAAAAATTGTGCATGCCAAACTCTTCCTTACTCAAATGAAATGTTTATTGTGATCCAAAACCAGCATGGGTAGAATTCAATATTTACCATTGAAGGCAAAATTCAAGACATAATAAAAGGACAATTAAATATAAATACAGTGTTCCTTCTCATGAATTGGCCCTGTACAGTTTAACAGCCAAGAAAATACCTAGGTTTGAAAAAGCTTGGTAGGAGAAAAGCCCTCTTCTCGCCTTTCTAGGCTGCATATAGAGGGGGATGATGGAAGAGATGGTGAAAAGTGTCCTGGGTAGGGATATGCACTTAGTACACCCCCCCTCTCATTTCAATTTGAATCAAGGGGGGGAATGTTCAGCTTGGGTGAAGCCCCCCTGTGAATGTGGGGAACTTCACCTTCACACACAAACATCCATCAAATACTCATGCATGCAGGGTAAGGGGCCACAGCTGAAGGGGACATGAAGCCAAGGGTGGGAAGATCTGGCCTTTGTTGAAGCTTCTCCAAAGCTTTGATGAAGACCGAATGCAGTCAATTCATGGGCAAATTGTTGAATTAATACAAATTGCAAATGTGATGAATATTTTTCACCCATCAGTAGTCCTGGGACATCCCCTGCTTACCTTGGCCCCTTCCAGAATGGCAGAATAAATCCACAGTGAAGGGGAAAATTGCAACTTACCTGCTTCAAAGTGGTGACCATCGTCTAGACTAGAGCAGCCTCCCATAGCTTCCTCATCAGAAGCTGCAAGAGCTGAGACTGGCACACACGGTCACATGGGATGAGGCCGCCAATTGGAGTTAAGCTGCCCTTCCTATTCTCATTGGCTCTTCTTGTTGTTCCATCCAGACTGCCGGTAAGATTTGAATTTTCTTAATTCTGTGCAGGGAGTATTGTTAAATCAGCATTAAGTAAATTCGCAGTAGCATCGGTACAATGCGTCACCACTATGATCCAGTGATCACTGTGTGTGATCCCTCCAACATGACTGCACATTCCACTGCGTAGTATTAACAAGTGTGGACCCACCCCTTATTTATGCTTAGAAACATAAGTAGAAAAGACCCTCCACAATCTTTGCGCTGCTCTGTAGTAACGAATTGGGACTCACACACTGCTCCTGTTCTCCTCCTCCTTCCATTTGTAGATTTAAATAGAAGAGTAATAGTTGTTCCCCTAACGCTTTTTCCATGAAACTGGGGTCTTTCCTGCACTTACCGTCATTGTTATGGATTAGAGATGGGCAAAACATGTTCAGCAACTTCACAATTCATACAAATTGTGGCGCTTCAAACCTTCACATTCGAATAGAATGTTGGCTAAATTTGGAGCTTGAGATTCAAATGTGAAGCAAAAGCTTTTGTTCCTGGCCCTTACATGCCGTTTCCCTGGGAAGGGAAACAAAGTGATTTGTAGAGATGTGAATGAACTAATGTTGTACATTCAGTACACGAGCAAGCTGAATGTCCATTTATTCAGGTCAACAGTGAACCATTTAATCAAACAAATGGCTTTTCACATTTGACTTCACCCTGGTTCAAAGACAAGAAATACCATTTTTTCCATTGGAAAAAAACACTTTTAATACTCAGCAGATATAAACTTTTCAATCATGTTCACGTTTGCAAGTGGGAGACTGGATTGATTCAATTGAATTTCTGGATATTCCCAACAACCCAATGTTTGGTTTGATGAGAACATCCACAAATTAGCTGGTTTGCTGCAAACCAGAAACCAACAGAACCTGTCTGGCAGATCTCTAGTAGTTTGTCATAAATTCTTCCAGGGAGATGCTCAATAACTGAATCTGCAATTCTCCACTATCTATCTATTTGTTTGTTTGTATTTCTATCCCACCCTATACCCGAAGGTCTCAGGGCGGGTTACAATATTATATTAATCTTAGACAGGTCCTTGCCCTCAGGCTTACAATCTAAAGAGACAAGATACAAAAGGAAAATGGCATGGGAGGGAACAGGGAACAACAAAAAAGCAAGCACTTGAGGTCTTCAGTTCCAATTCTTTTGTTCATTTCTTATTGCTGGAATTTTCCTATTCTCTTTACTTTGAATTTTCTCTTCATTGATGGCTAAACCAGAGGATGGTAGAGATGGTCAACCAGCATCTACTCAGCCCCAACCTGCTCAGCCTCACGACCAGATGTTTTCTCAACTGGTGAACCAGCTGCTGTAGTCTCTTTGCCATCTTGTGGTTTAGGGTTTTCTGGGCGTCTGCATCAGTAGTTGAAGTTGTGTCAGTTGAAGTTGCATCAGTACCATTGAGGTGGCTGCTGTCCCAAGGCCTCATCACCCTGGTTCTCATCATCTTCTTTGTTGTTTTGGTAGTTCTGTTGGTAGCTGCATAGAGGTCTCCAGTGCTGGGGATACCATCTGTACTCATACCTAGGAAGTTGTCCGTCCAATAAGTGACCACAGTTTCCCAAATTGGTTAGTTGACTCAGTGAATCTGCTGCTACTGCTATGATAAAGGATTGTTTGCCTAATATGAAAGTTTAGGCTTTGTGTTTGTGCGTCTGTGTGTGTTATGATTGAATGATATTTTATGTCATAAAATTGATGGTCTTTAATTCATTTTGCTTGTGGATCGCCTCACGAAAAGGGCAAGCTTGAAGGGCGGCCAACCAATTTGCTGTTAAAACAATGACCAAGTGAATTTTGATGGGGTAAAATTGAAGGGGAAATAGCCAGTCCTGTTCTTCAGTAATAGGAGTCCATTGGTGAGGGCAGGAAAGATTACAACATATCTTCACAGCAAAAGAAAAGAGTCTCTCTGGGAAGCCATGGTTGGATTTGATCTGGAGAAAGAGAAACTTGTCTTCAAATTTTATATGGGAACCCAATCTTAACCAAGAATAAAAGACAAAGTATTTTGTACTTTTAAATTATTTTTCTTTGTTTCTTAACCTTAAGAACCTTTCATTTTCATTTTCTGTAAGTTTCTCAGTTGCCCAATTTAGCATCCAGTTCACACCATTTCCACATCATTGTCACTGTGCCACTTTAAACACCTAAAGACACACAGGTACATTCTTTATTGCCCAGTTTTCCACAATATACACATTTTTGCTTTTTAAATTCTATAATGTATACATTCTGAGACATACACTTGCCAGGTGGCTGCAGTTTGGTGTACATTTTGGTCTAAGAAGTAGAGATTTGCATGGATTTTTTTTTTTTTGACATTCTATCCGAATCGAATTTAATACCTGAAAATCTGATCCAATTTGAATCTTTTAAACTCAAATTTAACAAGATTTGATTCATATTTACCAAATTTGAATCTATTTGTTTGAATTTTTTATTTGAATCTGCACATATGAATGTCATCAACATTCATATGTGCACGTACGCAACTCCCCCACATCCATATACATCCGTACACATCTGTTCATGACCGTATGCATCCCGTCAACAATTAGTGAACTTCTGGTAAAGAGCATCCACACATGGGATAGGCTGTTACAGCCTCCAGGAGTGCCCTGTCTCCCCAGAAGTTCACTAACTGTTGATTAGGTGTAGAGCACTAAATCGTGCTCTGGATCCACATATTAATCTGGATCATGGAGTCATTATAAGATCTAATCCAAGAGAGCAAGGGCAACAACCATGAATATCTGGACAAATTTATAAGGCACTTTGAAGACAAAGTTACTCAGATTTGTGTGGGTTTGGATGCCAGAGTTGGGAATACTTCCAAAGCAATGCCCTAGTGCAGAAATAGCCTATGATGTGGAGATACATATTGGGCATGAACAGACCTGCTTAGGATGCTTAGATGAATGGGGATGGGGAGTTCAGCTTGTCCCTGAGGCCGCATCTCCACTTCCATGGAAAGATGGCTTCTCAAAGGAACCAAAGCACCATGTCTTCATTTTCAGAGGCAAGAGATGCTCCACATCAAGCTTGCTGTCACCTTTCAGAGTGATATCAGCTTTGTAGGCACCTTTGGAAGTAAGGCACACTTTACTGCCATGAACAAAATTGCCATCCTTGCTACAGTTTCTGGTACCTTACGCTCTGAAATGGAGTTGCAGGGTTGCCCAGTGATGTGGCAAACAAGGCATCTTCACCCAGGTGCCTCCTTGCACAACTTGAGTCCTTTAGCTTCTGCCTTCCTATCTTGATTCCCACTTGTTCCAGGTCTTGTTCTGGCTTAATCTGTTCACCCCTGACCTCTTAACCCCTGACCTCAGAATTGGTCTGAACTTTGCATTGTCTTTTCTGCTTTTGGTGGTTAAGTGGTACTCCCTGCTTCAATAATACTGCATGGTTTTACCTATAAAGCAACAGTACTTATCTTGTCTAGAAGCCTGCTGGAGCAATCCACCATCTTGGGAATGGTTACTGTGAGTGTGCAGGGGCAACTCAGTAGCGATGTGCACGAATGTTCATCACATTCAAAATTCATACAAATTTGTCCAAATTCAGACATTCAAATACAAATCAAATGTTTCTATACATTCGTATGAAGCTTTGTTACATTTGTGAACCACGAAAGTGGGGAAGCAGCTGCCCAGTCACATCTGCAATGGATCCAGAGTGGATCCAGAGTCAATTCAAAGTGGATTTAAAACAGATTTGATGCATTCAGAGTGGATGCATAGGGGATCTGTAGGGGATTTGTAGCAGGGATCTGAATTGGGTTTGTATCAAACATTCATACCAAATGCAAACCCTACCACATTCGAAGGGTATCTATTCAAGTGATGAATTTTCTTGCCTTCAGTTCTATACAAATTGAACTCAAAAATTTATTCATGCACATCCCTAAAACCCAGGCCAAAAATGGCAGCTGCACATGGACACGGGTTGGTAGTCCTGCATGTCCAGGCAATCTGCCCATTGAAATACCCAGATGTATGCACAATGCCGCCGCGGGAACAAGTATACATAGATCTAAGTGTCTGGTGGCCTCCTGTCTGGGCAACATGTGGTAATTCCAAAAGAACATTACTCCAGAAGATCACAAAATACTGGATGAAGCGGCTAATGTCTGCATGATAGCCCTACAGAATAAGGGCAAGGTCTCTAAGTCATAGGAAGTTAGAAGAGTGATTTATGGCTGCAAATAACTCCAGATGCCCATGCGAAAATGAAATCCAGGCCAGAAGTACTCTAGTACCATCAGCTGCCATATTGTTCTTCTTTCTACTACCCTTAAGGACACAGAGGCCAATGTTTTTGTGACTCCACTGAGCTAAAGCCAAGAAAGACAATTCCTGTGTGAAGTAGCTATTCTGAGATGTGTGTCCATCGCCTAAGTTTAGCCATCTACTGCTAATTGATCAATTATTTTCTCTAAGGAACAATAATTTGCTGCAGCGTGATACCTTAAAATGGATAAATGGATGTCCCTTTCTGAGAAGTGAATGTCCTGGTGATCAATGTCCTGCTTCAGCAAACTAATAGCCAGGATTTTCAATTGTAAATTTTCATTATTGCTGTCTCTTTCTCACTTGCTCTCTTCCTCTGCCACTACTTTTCCAGCTCAGCAATGTAAAATAAAGCACTTGCAAGAATAAATTAACAGGTTGGGCTAAGCTATTTTTCATGCCCTGTTGGAACAGTTTGAAAGATATTATATACTACTAGCAGAACTCCTACCGCGATGATAGAAGAGAGAGAGGGGCTTGGATATTGAAAGACCTTTGTATGTCTGTTAATGCATCAATCATCTCTATTTGCAAAGACAAAGTTACACAGGGAACTCCAGAAGGAGATACATAACTACCTGACAATCATATATATCTATATGGGGATTGCTTTGATGGATGCTAGGACATAACAGTAGAAAAACTGGCCCCCTGTAAAGAAAGCATTATGAGTCCCTCAGGTCATCCAAGAATAAATATCACCAAACTTATGAGCCAACCAAGGACTCCAAAATAATACCCCTTTGCTTCCTGGGCTCTCACAGGCAGTTTCTCCACCTACCTTACTGGAACAGTTTAATAAGACCTATGTGTTCATACCACAGGCAGGGGGCGCTATCTGTATTGCAAGGGTTCCAGTCCAGGTGCCTTTCTGCACTTAGCTGATTAGACTGCTGTGAACTAGGGCTGGTAAAGTTCTGATAAAGGTGGATCATTCACACATGTCATGAGGAAAGCTTCCCCAAAGCATCCATTATTGGCCAGAGGTGTGAATAGTCCTCCCATTTACCAGCCCGTTTCACTATGTCTGTCTGAAGCTGGAAGTTCCACCTCCTCACTGCTGCAGTTGGTTGTTCCATGACATGCTCAGATGCCATTGCAGAGGGGCATACTTGAGGAGAGGGACATATTGCAACTCATAACGTCAGCACCCATGATTGACTGTGCAATGCCTACTACTTGGTTGCTGATCAAACGCCCCTCTTGTAATTCAATGACTGGGAGCCACTTCCAGGGACTGATGGTCCAGTCACATCAGAGGTTAGCAAGTGATCACGTCCACCAACACCACCGTGCCTGCACAGATGCCACCTCCCCCACTCACTGGCTGCACTTATAAGGTGGGATGAAAACGAGATGCATAGAGGATGAAAACGAGATGCATAGAGGATGAAAACGAGATGCATAGAGGATGAAAATGAGATGAAAACCGGACACATGCAAATTCAAAAATTGGATATGAATGTTGCCGACAGTAGTATTTTCGAGTTCGAAATGGGTTTTTTGAAAGTACGGATCTGGATAATCTGGATTCGAATCAGATTCCTGAAAATCTGGATTTTTAAAATTCAAATCAAATCAAATATTCAAATATCTGAATCAAATCAAATTTAAATGCAAAAAATGCGTTCGTGCACACCCCTAAAACAGAGAACATTCCTTGGGAATACTGGCATGCTCTGGATTAGGGATATGAGCAGATATTCATAACATTAAAAATTTGTACAAATTTGTACAAATTTGGACATTTGTATTTGAATTGAATGTTGGCACATTTGAAGACTGACATTTGAATTTGAATAGAATGTTTGATACATTTGTATGAAGCTTCATATGAGATTTGGGTGGATTTGAATGCATTCATATGGGGTTTCTATGGGATGTGTATGGGATCCATATGAGACTGAACATTCGTTTCTAACTTGAATCCCTCTACATTCGAAGGGGGTATATTCCAATGAATACAAATTTTCTTGCACTTGATTCAATATGAATTGAATTTTTAAAAGTTCGTGCACATCCCTACTCTGGATTGATCCCAGGCTAGTGGCTGATCCCTATCTGCACAGATTGCAAACCAAAAAACTCAGTCGTGCCTCGTATAATGCTGTAGTTTCCTTTTCCCAAACGGCCACCTAGAACAAATCTGTTATGTAAGTAATTGCTGCCAGTGGAAAACAAGGCAACAAAGCGGAACCACAAAGGGCCACTTTAACAATGTAAGTCGATGGCACCACAGAGAGGAAACCAGTCTGCCAATGTAGGTCAATGACACCAGAGAGGGGAGGCCCAGTCTGTTACTTTCATTCAATGGTGCTACAGAGGCCAAATCATGTTGTTGTGAGTTTCCAGGATCACATGAAGCAAGGGAAGTCACATTTTACCAGCTGTGCATAAACTGTGCTGCATGACACTAACGTACAGTGACGATTCACTGTCTGTGTAAAAAGAAAATGGGCTGTGTAAAATCAGGTTATACGAGGAACCATAAACAGACTAAATCACAGAAGCTTTTTCTATTGTGACATCTTGCTTGTAGAACTTCTCTTTGCCCGGTTCTTTGTTTACCTAAAGAGTCAGCTTCTACAAGGTGCCTGGAGGAAGATGTTAAAGGCCATTTGCAGGGATCTGAGAGCAGGTGAAGGTTTTTCCTTTGTCTTCTGCTTGAGATGCCCATAACCATTGGTGGGCCACTATGTGGGACAGGATGCTGGACTAGGTGGGGTGTGGCCTGATCCAGCAAGGTTTATCTTATCTTCTTGAGTTCTTTTAAAAACACTTTTGCATCTTTGCATGGGGCAGAGCTAGATCTACATTGAGAGGCAATCAGTCAAGATCTACTGTAGACTCCATCAATGGGACCTACAATCCAGTCTTAGGGGCTGAATCCAGATCACGGAGGAATGCAGATGGCATGCCTGACAGCTAGCTGCAGGGAGTGAGAGGGATGGCTGAGAAGCTCACAATGTGCTAGGCTTCTCAGTCATGGAAGGTTTGATCTAGATTGGCACATCCGTGTAGATGGTGTGCATCCAGTCCTCATCTCCACGTGATCTGGATCCATGGATCCATGGAATTCCAGGACTACAGATCTGGATCTACTGCACCACAGTGCAAAAAGTGCCTCCATAGAAAAGTGGAGATGTGGCCTTTACTTAATGGTTAGCATCATTGACCTTCATCTTTGGGTACTAAAGGCAGAATCATGATCCACAACATAGGGACAGGGGACCTGGCAAGGTGGCATTCAAAATCCCTTTCATTGGCACAGACTGCCATTCTGCTCTGTGTTATTGTGTATAAATGTCCCGTCAACCAGTGAATCAGTTTGGTCTACTGGTTAGGGAGCCAGACTCTTATCTGGGAATACCGGGTTTGATTGTGCACTCCTCCATGAAGCCAGCTGGGTGACTTTAGGCTAGTCACAACTCTCCTCTGGCCTACCAATTCTGTTCTGTTGTGAGGAGAAGAATAGAAAGCTTTGTCAACCACTTTGAGTCTCCTTAAATGGGTGAGAAAAGTGGGGTAGAAAAGCCAACTTCTTCTTCTTCTTCTTCTTCTTCTTCTTCTTCTTCTTCTTCTTCTTCTTCAACCAATGACCAGATAGTAGAAGAGTCAGATCAGACAAGGGGGAAGGGGTGGATGGGATATTTCTTCACCCAGAGGTGGTAACAGCAACCAGTCTAGATGGCTTTAAGAAAGGATTACGCAGATTCATAGATGACAGGTGCATCAATGGCTACTAGAATGGATGCCTAGGTACATCCTCCAGGCTGGGGAGACAGGCAAGAGGCTCCTAAAGATCACTTGAAAGGAACTGAGAGCAGGGGAAGATTTTGCCCTAGCCTTCTGCTTGAGATGCTCAGAAACAATTGGTAGGCCACTGTGTGAGACAAGATCCTGGACTAGACGGGCTGATCCAACAGCTCTCATTTTATGATCTTATGTATTAAAATACTTGGACTACCAGGATGCTGGACTAGATGGGCTGTGTCCTAATCCAACAAGGCTCTCATTATGTTATGTTCTTATGTTCTTAAAAGTGACAGATGGCAGTTCAGTGGACAAGCTGACAAGCACTTCCTAAACAAAGTTCTGTGAGTATCCATTGCATGGAAGATCATCTGTTTCACTTAGCCAAACAAATGACAGAGGTTGTAGGTGAGGCCTACATGCAGTTTTCTATAAATCAGATACAGTGGTACCTCGACATACAAGTGCCCTGACATACAAGTGTTTTGAGATACAAGCCGCCGAGCGAGTGATATTTTGCTTTGAGATGAGAGCAAGATTTGAGATACGAGTATGTAAATACAGTACAGTACATAACAAAAACAACTGAGGTGGTGTTTTGGGAGCTGGAATGGATTAATGGGAAAATTGCTTTGAGATACGAGCGATTTGACATAAGAGCAAGGTTACGGAATGAATTAAACTCGTATGTCAAGGTACCACTGTACTTTTTTCAAGTGCTTTCTTGGCTACTGTAATTTTGCCCATCCCCTTTCAGGTTGTTTTGACTTTGAACCCACTGAAAGCATAGAAAGATTCATTCTTCAGTTCCTGGGTGACGAGGAATCTTTGCAGAATATACGTTTTGCACATTGATCCACTCTTGAGATCAGGTTAAGTAGCTTAGGATGAACTTGGGGTAAATCACCGTTGCAGTCCCTCAGAAACAAAGAACATTCAAGAGAGATGGATGTGTTTTCATTCTGCTCCGTTGCTTTATGGTTGCTTAAAATAAAGTCTGTCGTTCCTATTAAAAACAAATGTCTTCAAGTCTCCAACCATATGCATGTGTTATCTGCTGCCTTGCCTTCCCCACTGTCCCATTTTTATTTCTTTGGATGCTAAAATTTAATGTATTTGCCTGGTGTTTCTAGATGCCAAATGTTTCTGTGTATGCTTCATTTCTTTTTTCAAAGTCTTTGCTATCATTAGTGAATGGCATTGGGGGGGGGGGTTTACAGAAAAGCTCATAATTTTTCATCAGTTAAAAAGAAGATTTGCTTGAAATATTTAACCCAGAATCACCAGTACGGGTTCATACATGATGCGTACTTGAAGATCCGCATCTTTCCCACATCTGTATGGATCCGTACGGGACAAAAACAGGTTGCATATGGGATAACCAAAAGCACCAACCTAAAGGGTTCTGCAAGAAAAACGACAATAGACAGAATAAAATATGTGCCACTCCCAACGAAAATAAATGTACTCTGGAACCAGAAAAAAACAGTATAATTACTATAAGGGCAGCAATACCCCACTGAAAAATTTATAAATGTGGAAAATAAAACACAGTTAATAAAGTCCTAATAAAAATATAAAAACTATTAAAAACTCAAGGCCAAACGCGTTTCGACAGAAGTCTTCATCAGTGGCCTATATTTATAAAGAGTAATAAAAAATACACAGTAAACATACGCATATGGGATAACTACATGATGCATACGGACGTGTACGGATGTGTACAGATGTGGGGGAGATGCATATGTCTACACGTGCAGATTCGAATCAAAAATTCAAACAAATAGATTTGAATTTGGTAAATACTAATTGAATCTTGTTAAATTCAAACTTAAAAGACTTGAATCACATTGGATTCTAACAGAACATCAAAAAAAACATTTGTGCACATTTCTACCTCACACTTGCACTATAGGTGTTTTGAGCCCAGTTCTACCCCCATGCGTGCACGAGGGGTCTATTTTCAAGAAGATGAGTTCCAGGAGCAAGCATCCAAACAAGGTAAGTCATATTGCTATTTTGGGAAAACGCAGCTGAGAGTTTGGGATTCCACCCATATATCCCTGTAGCTATAATTGGATTGCCATGGATATGTGTGGCATTCCCAATCTAGTGCCAGAATAATCCCGGGTTTTGGACCCCGACTGGATACAGCTTTGCTCCTTGAACTTTGAGTACTTCCAATCAAAGACTGAATTGGTACCATGCCATGGATGCCAGACAAAGTAACACATGGTGCATCCCCAAGCTTTTACTGTCTCTAGTCCAGGCAAAATTCGGAGAAGTAGTAATTTTTATTAGCTGATGACTTTCCATGAGAATTTTAAGGATGTCTCCTGTGGGAACATTCTTCATACTGGAACAGATCCAGAGTGACGCCCACTTGTGCTTGGCCTTCTTATTTTTATTTCCTTTTGGAGTTAGTATCTCACCACTTGGCTCAAGAGACCCTTGGACACAGCTCACAGCATTAAATTCATAAAATACAATAAGGCCAAGCATGAAGCAGTAAACTTAGCATGCAGTTGTAAAAGCAGATGAAAAATACTAACCAAGCATAAGAAATACTATTAGGAGGAGGAGGAGGAGGAGGGCTTGTCTGCACTTAAGCAATCAGGATGGTGGCCCAGCATGATCTGAGCTGTTCTATTTGCAACTAGCTGCAGAGCACTTAAAATTGCTCCACAGTCAGATCAAGACCACATAAAGCACTGTGGGCGCTTCCACACTGTCCCCCAAAATCCAGATCTATTTAGATCCAGATTTCAGAAATCTGTGGTAAGTAGATCCGTATCCAGTAGATATGGATCTTCTACCACCCCTTCCATCCGCACACATAATGGAAGGAGGGATTTAGATCTGAATTTGAGGTGAGTGCAGTGCAGAAGCACAGCATCCACCTCAATCCGGATCTCCAGAAGCCCTCCCCCAGCGCGAGCATGGCAAGCTGCGGGTCTCCTATCTCGGGGCTCCACCTCACCCCAGAAGCTGCAGATTGCAGCTTCTGGAGTCAGGGGGGCTCCACCTACCCCCCCAGCCCACCCTGGGGAGAGCGTGGGCGATCCCCTCCTTACCTTAATGCAGCCAGGCCAGTTCTGGCTGCAGGGTCCCAGTTCGCTTTGTGCATGCATCCAGAGCACCTCCCGATTGGCCAGGGCCACACCTGGCTTCAGGAGGCTCTCTGCATAGGTGCGCGGCCCTGGCCAAAGCACGTCTCCCGATTGGCCCAGGCCACACGCCTGCACAAAGAGCCTCCTGAAGCCAGGTGCAGCCCTGGCCAAGCGGGAGGCACACCAGACTCACACGCAAAGCAAACTGGGACCCCCGCAGCCAGAATCGGCTGGCTGTGTTAAGGTAAGGAGGGGATCACTTGCCCTCTCCCAGGCTGGGCTGGGGGGGTAGGTGAAGCCCCCCTGGCTCCAGAAGCCATGATCCGCGGCTTCTGGGATGAGGGGGAGCCCTGAGATAGGAAACCCCTGGCTCGCCATGCTCGGCTCCGGAGGAGCCAATCATGGTGGGCAGGGGAGGGCCCAGCTAGGGGCACTTTCGCAGTGTGGACACACCCTTAGTCAACCCTCTATGTGAACTGTTGGACACAGCCCTTGCATTATTCCATTTGAAAAGACTGCAGGGTGGTAGTGCATTGCAGCTGTACCTGTGTGACGTTTCACCAATCAACACAGCAATGACCCAGAGAGCATGGCCATTGCTGCGGCAATGTGGACAGTCACAGATGGGACCGTCCACACCGCACTGGATGCAAGGTAGGTTTTAGTTAGATTTGGGACAGGGCTGGTGCTCATAATGTGAATGCTGGGCACAGTCCTGGAGCTTAACCTTTGTGTGAAAAGGCCTGGAGGATGCGGAAGAGGAGGAGGAGGAGATCATATTCCCTCATACTCTTCCAAAATCCAAAGGTCCAGGCTATTTGCTTACAGCTAGAAACGAACTGAATTCAAAGGTATCTTCAGTTGTATCATACAGTATAAAAAGCTGTTTTTCTGTATTCAAACCTTGAATTCATGGCATCTACTAAATAGCCATTGGTTGGAAATGCTCTGGCTTCGAACTCCAGACAACAAGATTATAGCTAGTCTTTCAGGTCTACAACTATACAGAAGGTACTAGTATTGGAATGACCTGATTCTATTCTCAGATTGGACCACTTCCCAGGTTCACGAATGTAACAAAGCTTTGTACATATGTACCAAGGCATTTGATTCATATTTGAAAGTCAATCTTCAAATGTACCAACATTTGATTCAAATTCGAATGTCCTGAAAACCTGACCCAAAAGGCCACATCCCACACCAATTGCAGCTTCCAAACCATTTTAAAAGACGGTCCCAATGCGCAACTTTCTATACTAGAGCTTGACTATATATGTTTGCCCATACATTTTGTTTACAACCTCCCATTTCGTACATTTTGCAACTGTTTCTGAAATGGGTTGCTAGTCCTATTCAGCAGGGCATTTTTAAAGTGTTTTTAATGTATATTCCATTTTTAATCTGTTGTTTTCAAGGTTGTTACCCACCCAGAGACCTTTGGGTATGGGGCAGGATAGAAATGCAAATAATAGACAGAGATGAGAGATGAGAAAGACAGTTGATAGATAGATAGATAGATAGATAGATAGATAGATAGATAGATAGATAGATAGATAGATAGATAGATAGATGATAGATAGATAGATAGATAGATAGATAGATAGATAGATAGATAGATAGATAGATAGATAGATAGATAGATAGATAGATAGATAGATAGATAGATAGATAGATAGATAGATAGATAGATAGATAGATATAGGCAGGCAGGCAGGCAGGCAGGCAGGCCTGCCCATGTTTTAAGATCTGGAGGGGAGGCCCTTCTGGTGATCCCTCCGCCTTCAGCAGCTAGGTGGGTGAGCACCTGGGAGAGGTCCTTCTCATTAGTGGCCCCCAGGCTATGGAATGGTCTCCCCCTCGGGGTGCGTCAGGTCCCTTCTTTGTTCCTATTTAGGAAGGCGGTGAAAACGTTCCTCTTTATGTCCCCCACACTTCCCCCACTGAAAATCACTGTTGTTTTTAACTATTTTTGTAATTTTTTAAAGCTGAATTTTTAAACTTGTTTCCGGTTTTAGGGTTGATATAATTTTTTAAATGTCTGTTTTTAAATGTTGTGAGCCGCCCAGAGACCCTCGGGTATGGGGCGGCATATAAATGTAAATATAAATAAATATAGACAGACAGACAGACAGATAGATGAAAGAAAGAAAGAAAGAAAGAAAGAAAGAAAGAAAGAAAGAAAGAAAGAAAGAAAGAAAGAAAGAAAGAAAGAAAGAAAGAAAGACGCCACAGAGCAAACCACCCACAGAAAAGGTGAAAGCTAAACATGAGGCATTTCCGCACTGAATCGCGTTCGAAACCGAACGCGTTCAGGCGGAAAGCTTAAGCCAGCTTCGGGCGCTTTCCCCGTTCACACACAGACGCTCCGGAACGCGTGTAAACGCGTTCCGGAGCGTCTGGGTGCGAATGGTCAAAGCGCCCGAAGCTGGCTTAGCCGGCAAACGCCGGCCAGGGGCGCGCCGGCGGCCGCGGAGGCAGATCGACAATCAGCTGTTTGAAAAACAGCTGATTGTCAAAGCCGCGCGGCGTCGGAGGCGAGCCGGCAGGCGATCGGGAGACAGAAGCGGCGCGAACGCTTCTTCTCCCGAACGCCTGCGGACGGCTCGTCCGCGTTGGAACGCGTGTAGAGCACTTCGAAGTGCTCTACATTTCGAACGCGAAAGAGGCAGCTGCGGACACGTCGGGACGCAAGCCGCGCGCGGCCAATGCGGATGACGTGTCCGCAGCTGCCTTTTTCGCGTTCCGTTTTCGCCCGTGCGAAAACGTCTATGAATTATTTAGCCAGTTGCAAAGAGCTACTTCCTGATGTGCTGCCATTAATTATTTCTTTGCAGGTGTTTTGCAGCTTCTGGGGCAGGTGTGTGTGTGGGGGGGGTCCCAATCTGGAGCCCCAAAGTAAAAGCTCAGTGCTAAATGACATGCATTTTAAAATGGGGTTAATTGCACCTTGTCAAAGAGTTGCATGCAGATCTTGCATATTTTGCTGGGAGTCAGCTTAACTCCCGTCGCCTTCCTCCCCGCTTCTTGTCACCTGCTGAAAACAGATGATCTTCTTCCCGGCTAAGTTCTATTTCTTTCCCTACCCAGAGTGTGAAATTGACTCTGAATGACAAGCAAGAGGGTGTCAATCACACTTGACTTTTGTGATGCTCAAAAGACTTCTCTCCCACCCCCATTCCCACCCCCCGTCCTTCTCCTAGATTGTATTTTCATAATTGAAAATTGCTTTCAGGTGACTTTAATGAATTCTTGAAGTTTATTAAGAGAGCTGGGGATTTTCAAACCGATTTAATTCTGCGGGCATGATGAGAAAATACACTTTGAAGGGAGAAAACCATTTATGGCATGCTCTGCAACCCAGCCAACATCCATTGAGGGGAGGGGATGGAGAGAAAGCACATCATAAGCATTTTATATCCATTTACAAACATGCAGTTGAAGAAAGTCAAATAAATAGATTCATTTCCTTCAATCCACTCCTGGCCAGCAATACTAAATTATGTTCCAGCCTGAAGGATATTTATGAGGCTTTGAACTTCATCCCTTCTCAAATAGCTCATGTGGTCCCCTGCTCAGCAACAATTTGTGTGGTTCGCAGTTGATACCTTCCTGCATTTTCAGAAGGAAACAGGCTGTCCCTGCAAAATGCCCATAAACATTGATTGGTAAAATATGGGGCAATAACTATCTGGCATCCTCAGTTAATCCTTGGGCAGGAAGAAAGATGAGAAGTCCACTGCTTTTAGATGAGCGTACATCATGAAACTTCAAATGCACAGATGAGCATTAGATAAGTGCAGCTGAACGACAAAGTGTTACTATGTTTGCAGTTTGTCTAGTGGTCAGGGAGCCGGACTCTTATCTGGGAATACTGGGTTTGATTCTGCCGTCCTCCACGAAGCCAGCTGGGTGACCTTAGGCTAGGCACAGCTCTCTTCTGAGCTCTCACAGCCCCACCTACCTCACAGGGTGTCTGTTGTGGGGAGAAAATCAGCCACTTTGAGTCCCCTTAAATGGGTGAGAAAAGCAGGGTAGAAAAGCCAACTCTTCTTCTTCTTCTTCTTCTTCTTCTTCTACTACTACTACTACTACTACTACTACTACTACTACTGCGCAAACCAAGCAGTCTTCCCATTCCATAAGGAGCCTAGTTCAACACTATGCAAACCTAGCAATTGGGAAACAGGCCAAAATATTAGGGAAGGGCAAAATGACACTCGAATTCACAAATTAGATCAGTTTTTTGAGTTTCCAGACATTCACACTGAATTGAAAATCCAGTTTGTTCCAACATCCAAAAATCCGACCAAAGAGAATAAAGCTCCTGCTTGGAAAAACAAACATTTAATATTCACTTGGGATGACCATGAATACTCGTGACATTCAAAGTTTATACGAACATGGCCAAATTCGGACATTCATATTCAAATTGAATGTTGGCATATTCAAAGACTGACATTCAAATTCAAATTGAATGTTTTGATACATTTGTATGAAGCTTCGTATGGGATTGATATGGGATTCATTTGGGATATGTATGTGATTCGTATGCTTTCATATGGGATTTGTATGGGATTGAACATTCATATCAAATTCAAATCCCACTCCATTTGAAGGGGATCTATTCAAACAAATATGAATTTTCTTGCATTTGATTCAATACGAATCAAATACAAACAACAACAACAACAACATCCACATCCTGGAGTCTTAGAAAGCCGGCCTCTTATCTGGGAATACCAGGTTCGATTCCGCCTTCCCCCATGAAACCAGCTGGGTGATCTTGGGCTAGTCACAGCTCTCCTCTGAGCTCTCACAGCGCCACAGGGTGTAATGTTCTTGGGAGAGGAACAGAAAGCTTTGCCAGCCACTTTGTTAGAAAATTTGTATTCATATGAATAGACCCTTTCGAATGTGGTAAAATTATATTCAGTATGAATGGATTTGTATGAACTCATACCAATATCTGATATGGACAAATACGTATTGGATACAAATGAATTCATATCCAATACGTATCTGAGGAGCTGTTGACTTGCATTAGAAACTGGAATGCCCTTGATCTGCTCTCCAGAGCCTTTCCATTCTTCCCACTGATGTGCAAAGTAGTCCTTTGCTACTAGAAAGCGATCACTTCCATCTAAGGCTGATAAATGCCCTGAGCACACCATTGCTTCCTTTTAACTACCATAGCCGGGGCCATAAAACAGTGTGCTTGTGTCACAGCCTGTGGCTTTCTCAGCCTCTCGGTGGCCAAGCGATGCTAAAACCATGGGAAATCGTTAGCTCTGATGAAATAAAGCCTCATTGATTTTAATCCCCAAACTCTCTGCCTATAAACGTATGCAAGATGCTTGCGTCTTCCTTCAAAAGAATAACAGCAACAACACAACACTCTCCCAGATGAGCAAAAAGGGGGGGGGGAGTTTCTTGCACCATTAAATGCTTTCTAATTTTCAAGCAACATTTAGATGAACACTGGATTGCTCCTGATGCACACTGCACATCAGCAATGTGATTCTGACCTCATTTGGACAACTATAAGATGTGGAGAGCTATGAATTACTGCAGTTTGCTGTTACTGATCTGCATCTCACAAGTAGGGGTGTGCATGAATATTTGAAGTATTCAAAATTCAATTGAATTTGTCCAAATTTCAACATTTGGATTCGAATGTCCATACATTTGAATGTAAAAATTTGAATTTTGAATTTTGTATCTATTCATTCAAATGAGCTGGACATTCATATGTGTATGGGTTCGTACACAATGTGTCCTTGCAGATATGCATCTTTCCCACATCCGAACTCATTTGTACGGATCCGTACGGGATGAAAACGGGTTACATATGGGATAACTACGCGATGCATACGGACGGATGTGTACAGGATGTGTAACGATGCACATGAGTACAAATGAATGTTGTTGACATTTGTAAGTTCAAGTTCAAATCAAAAACTTAAATAAATAGATTCAAATTTGCTTAATTTCAATCAAATTTGGTTAAATTCCAATTTTAAAGATTTGAATCGAATTGAATTTTTGAATATTTGAATTGAATCCCAAAAATTGTATTTGTGCACACCCCTACACAAAAGCTGTAGGTTAAGGCCATATGCTAATCCAGTATATGATGTAGAGAGCACTGACCCTGGGAACACATAGGTAGCGGAACTGCAATTGCCTTTTGCTGCTGCTGCTGCTGGACGGAAAATCCTGGGATCTTATATCATCTGCTGACTATTTGCGTAACTGTTGCTCTTGCAAAATACCTGGAGGTTATCAAGCACCCGTCCCCTTCCTTTAGGAGGAAGCTAAGCATCAAAGGACAAGAATCAGAGGTGCATTCTATCCAGAATTGTTAATACTGTGTGGTGGAATGCACAGTTGCATTGGAGGTGTCACACATGACAATTGCTGGATGGTAGTGACAATGCATTATACCAACACTACTGAAAATTTACTTAATGCTGATTTAGCAGCACTCCCTGCACTGTATTAAGAAACTTCAAATCTTCCCACCAGTCTGGATGGAATGGTGAGAAGAGCCAATGAGAACAGGGAAGGCAGCTCAACTCCAATTGGCTGCCTCATCCCATGTGACTGTGCGCACTGGTCTCAGCTCTCGCAGCTTCTGATGTGGAAGCTATGGGAGGCTGCTCTAGTCCAGATGCCCAGTCACCACTTTGCAGCTGGTAAGCTGTGATTTTTCCCTTCACTGCAGATTTATTCTGCCAGTCTGGAAGGGTCCCAGATGTGAAAAACCATACAACATTGGCACATACTAGATCTCAACTGGAAAGCTGTTTCAAAGCCTGGGGGCCACCACAAAAAAGACCCCCTCACCACTGCTCAAACTTCCGTGGGTAATAAAAGTACAAGAAGATTCCCTGTGATTTTAATGCTCAGGTATGTTTATTTGGAAGAAAGTGCTCCTTCAGATATTTGGGGCTCTAGTAATTTAGAGCTTACATATAAGAATTAGCATCTTGAATCAGGCCCGGTAGATAAATGGAACAGTGTAATGTGCATCCAGCCAGAGACTCCCTCCCTGCTTGATAACTTGCTGTCAAAACATTTCCAAAACAAGCTTTAAGAAAATGAGCAGCAAGCAGGTTTGAACATTCATACAGGAGAATGGGAAAGCAGCTTCTAGCTCATGAATACATCCTCTTTTTGTTGTTGTTGTTCAGTCTGTGTGGATAACTGCACACTTTTAGGGGACACATTAGCCTGAACTGCACTTTTCCCCAAAGACAAAACAAAAGGGAAAGAATCAAAAGCACCAAGGAACAGGTCAATAACTCTTCTGCCCGTTTGTCCAACGGGTCCTGTCCGTTAGATGGTTCGTTCTCAGCAAAGCATCATTTGAAACAAACAGGAAGAAAAATCCCATCGCCTTGGGAAATAATGACATTAAGCCCCTGGGAAAAATGGGTAACTCACAATAAGGTTTCATGTCGCTTCTGGCATCGCTCAGAGCAGCAAAGCTTCAGGAACTTTGTTCGATCCCACTAAACTTTTATCCATCTTCAGCTCAACAGCAGGAGGAACATAAACATGCCACCGAGTGAATGAGAGGCAGGATTTATAAGACTGAGGTGTGCATTAGTGGGAAAGAGTATAGAAGATCAAGAGGTGCTTTTAGGGCCAGGCGCCTGTTTTGATCTCGAACAGACTAATTGGCCATACATTTGCATCATTTAATCATCACTGGACAAGTCCGGTGATGCACACTTGACGGAGAGTACACAGCGAAGTAATTACAGTGAAGAGATTAATTGCAAGACATAGCTGGGAAAGTAATGAATACAAAGTGCTTAATTAGGACATAAGCAAACACATTAACACCAGGCACGATTTGGGTGGGAGACACAGGAAGCTTGAGAAGGACAGAGGCAGTGCAGATGGGAAACATGGGAGGGATATAGGCTTTCCCCACATTTACCAGTCCATGGCCAGTATCAATGGGTCTGGAACAGCCAGGACCACTCATTCTGACCACAGAAAAGCGTGACCTGGAATAGCTCTGTCCACACAAAGCACTGAGCCAAGCCGAGCTATACTACAGCTGTAACATTCATGTAAGACAGTAGAGAATGTGAACAATACTCCAGGACACTGTCCACAGACCACACTGCTGCCTCTATCCCAGGGTGTCCATGACCATGCCAGAGTACCCCAATCCTCTGTAGCTGATCGGGAGCAAAGCTGCGAGGAGGAGGGTTGCACCAATGTACACCACATCACGACTGCCAAGGCAACAGTCAGGTGCATGGTAGAAGTTGCCACAGCCATTGCCATGGCAATTTAGGCAGTCCAGGGTAGACAACCAAACTGTGAGCGCTGATGATGAAGTTGGAGGATATAAATATAGCTATAAACAGTTTGCTTCTGTTTCTTTCTACAAATGCCATCTCTTCACAGCAGTAGCCTGTTTTTGACCATCAAAGGATGCAGGCGAAGAAACAGTGTGATGGGTGATGGTTGGAGAGAGGCCCCGATCCACCCACCACCTCAATCATCACAAAGAATTTCTCCCCTCCCTGTAAATGGAGGTTTTGTGGCTTTTCCAATCCTCACTTTTCCACAAGGAGACGTGACTTAAACAGCACTAGAGATGTACACAAATTTTTATTATTATTATTCAGTTGATACTGAATCAAATGCAACAAAACTCATATTCTTTCAAATATCTCCTTCAAATGTGGTAGGATTCCCAGCATGAGGTTTTTCTAACTCCCAACTCTACATAATGAGAACACATCAGCCAAGGGAGACCACATTTAATTGACTGTGGATAAACAAAGTTGCACTGAGAAAATCAGCATTATAAGATGGATTGCTAATTCTTCCACTGGCAAACCTTGTTGCATGTATGAAATGAATTACTCTGTATGTCGCCAATTTAACTATCAAGGGGCCTTATTAATGCTATGTCTTCTGCCCTCCTAATTCTTAATAAAGATTATTGTTTGCTGGAGGGGGGACATGTGTTTTGCTCTTACCAGCCTTTCCTTAGCCTCATTACTCAGTTCAATGACCACTTTAATAAATCAGTTACAAGTTTCTTTCCAGTAGCTGGGGCCTTCAGGAATATGGAGTTCCTGTAGCAGAGCATATGCAAACATCTTCTAGTTGCTTCTTGATATGGTGGAGCCCACTGACATTATTGGCTTTCTGAAAAACCGACCAATACAAATTGATTGCAAACCAATCCAAGGGAAGAGATGTCTCTCTTTTGTGTCAATAGGTCCTTCTGAAAAATGAATTGATGCCACTCAAGATGGGTCCTATGTTTCAAGGGAAGGTAGGGTTCAACTGAAGGAAGAGGTGCATTATACTAGAGGCTAAAAGATAGACACTTCTTCCAATTTGGTCTAGTGGTTAGGGAGCTGGACTCTTATCTGGGAATACCAGATTCGATTCCGCCCTCCCCCACAAAGCCAGCTGGGTGGACTTGGGCTAGTCACACCTCTCTTCTGAGCTCTCACAGCCCCACCTACCTCACAGGGTGTCTGTTCTGGGGAAAAGAATAGAAAGCTTTGTCAGTCGCTTTGAGTCCCCTTAAATGGGTGAGAAAAGCTGATTAGAAAAGCCAACTCTTCTTCTTCTTCTTCTTCCACTACTATAAACTAGGGTGTGCACGAACACAATTTTTGGGCTTTGATTCACTTCCTATCAAATATCCGAAGATTCAAATTGATTTAATGTTTAAAATTCGAATCTATGCACATTCGATTTGAATCAAATACATTCATATCTATTAATACAAATATCCGATCCAAATTTGAAGATACAAATGTCGATAACATTTCTATGTGCCCATACGCATCTTTACACATCTGTACGCATTTGTAGGCATCCCATTTTTCTCCTATATGCATCCCATTTTCATCCCGTACGTATCCATACAAATGCATACAAATATGAATAAGATGGGTACGGATACCTACGCAATGCGTACACATCCATATACATACAAATATCTGAATAATTTGTACGAATTATTCAAAAGATTCAAAATTCAAAAACTTATTTGAACGTTAAATTCGAATTATAGCCATTCAATTTGAATTTGAATGTCTGAATTTTGTTCAAATTTGACCAAATTTTGAATGTTTTGAATATTCATGCCATCCCTACCATAAACTTTTAATAAGACTCTGGCTGCATCCACACAGCCTACTTCTAACCAGAGGTTGGAGGGAGAGAGGTAACAAATATTTCTGCCCCTCCCTCTGACCTCCCCCACCTCAACAATCTGCAAAGTTCAGACCTTTTTCCAGAAGCTATCAGAGCTTTTTCCAGATCATTCCACTATCTGTTTTCCTTTCCCTTTACAAACATCCCTGTGACTTTCCAGAGACGCATCCTAGCCAGAACTCTGCAGGCACCGAGTCTGCTGTGTTGCAACAGCTATGTTGAAAATGAACATCATCTTGGTTTAGTCATTTATTTTTCTCTTGGCCTCCAAAACAAATTATACATTGGAACCTGTAAAGCTTTCAGTATAAACAAAGACTTTGCATCCTCTAGCAAAAACATAGATGACTTGCAAACTTTCTTTGTTAGAAATCCATGTGGAAAAACACTTCAGTGCTCTGTTTGTGCAGAAGCAAAGGTGTGTCTAAAAATAGGAAAACAGGCACTCATATAGGAACAGCCATGTCCTGGAAGAAGACAAAGAAGGAGGAAGAGAAGGTGAAGATTAAAAAAAAAAAGATACAGAAATGGATCTCAGGTTGCTCAGAAGCAGCCTGGGGATTTTTGATGCTTGAAGCAAAGTATAATTTACAACCAAACAAGTAATTTGGCTAAACAAAACTGATGTTTTCCATGTGCCCCAACGATCCCATGAGTGCAGTTCGATGGGTCACACCTGTCTTTGGATTTTAGGCTTCAAACAAGAGGACTCCCACCTGCAGCATGTTCCATAGTCTTCATAACTAAAAAGGAAATATTAGTCAAGAAAGATCAATTGCATCTTCTTTGTCACCCCTGGAATTTTTCATCCTTCAACCAGTGCTTGTTTGGTTGTGATAGTGATGTGGTGATCCCGCTCATGAACATCTTCCTTTGATCAGAAGCCTTTTTGCACTACAGCTGAAGGCTAGGCCATGCAAGGACGGATTCCCCATTTGCACCTAGGCAGGTAAGGGACATGTGGGAACACATCCTTGCCTGCCTAAGTCCGAATGGGGAATCCACCCCCGCATGGCCTAGCACAAAAAGGCTGGCACGGGGGTGGGACGCCCCTCCCAGGCCTGCTGCCATTGGGTCAGAATTGACCCAGGGGCAGGCATGCTGGTCCCACACCATCCCCGGGTTCCTGCGAGCTGTAGCCGGATTGGGTCAGCTCCAGCTTGCAGGGGACACCACCACCACCACGGCGCCCTCAACCCAGGGCCATGTGCCTTTCTGGACCCATGTGAGCGAGCAACTTACCTGCTCACCACCAGAGTTCAAACTGGTAAGTCCAGGGGCATGCCTTGCTGGTCGAGTCCACAGCATCATGTGTCTGTGTGTGCCGTGACCCAAACGAGCCCAAACAGAACAGGCCTCCAACCAATGCGTATACTCTGTCCCAGAGCTGCCCTAATTGTGCAACAGAGGGTCTAGTGCAAATAGGTCTCTGGTCTCAGCTGAATCAAAGAGAAACCTGCCATCACACATACAACTTCAACTGAAGGTAACAAGATTTTTCAGTTGTGAACATAAGAACTTAAGAGAAGCCCTGCTGAATCAGGCCACAGACCATCTAGTCCAGCCTCCTGTCTCACACAGTGATCCACCAGTTGCTTCTGGGCATCTCAAGCAGAGACAAGGGCAAAAGCTTCACTCTCAGCTCCCTGGAAATGAACTTCAGTGGCATCCTGCCCAGCTGTGCCACAAACTGTGGGCTGCAATTGTACAGGAGGCAGGCAGGCAGGCAGTTATTTGTGAGCAGTAAGGGAGGGTCATAACCTCTAGTCCACCAGACCTTTTTAAACAGGGATACCAGTATACTGAACTAGACAGCAATTTTGGGTCACCTTCTTTGGTTTGTGCTCCATGCAGTGTGGCATATTATCAGTTCAGACAGTATGGATCTGGGCCGCCTCTCCGGATGATCTGGATACGCAGGCCCAGTGCAGAAAGGTAAGGGCAGAAAGGGGCACAAGGTAGAATTTGGAGCTTCTACCAATCAGCAGCTTTTTACTTCAGTATCACTGCTGTTGCTGCTGTGCCACTACTGCTTATCGATTGTCATTTGACCAGAAGCAGCAGCAAAGTTTTTGCCACTGTCTGGAGGAACCCTCTGTCTCCCCCCATTCACATATGGAGCATCTCCCCACATACACACACCTACCTACCTACCTACCTATCCATCCATCCATCCATCCATCCATCCATCCATCCATCCATCCATCCATCCATCCATCCATCCATCCATCCATCCATCCAACCACCTTAGGACATAATATTATTTTTAGCATCCTGTCAAGATATATTCTTTAAAACAGCCAGTATAGTGTAGTTTCTTTCTTCACTCTTATGGCACAGAGATGGAGGTTTAGAGAGTGGATAAATACCAAAATCAATATCTCAGCCATTGTGTATTTCAACTCCTTTGGAACTTTCTCCTACATGCCATTTGGTCCTGGAGATGTATTACACTTTAATCTGTCCATGCCCTCTAAACGCTCTGCTTTCATTTGGGACAAAGAAGGACAGCAAAACAGCAGAGGGTAAAGCTATCAAGAGGCTTACCCACCTCTCTGAGATGGTGGAAGCATCCAGTTGTAAAGCTAGAAAGCTAAGCTTCTGTTTGAATACTTCTGGAAGTTTGAGCTGTCTGCTTGAAATGTGTTATGTGGAAGAATAAGTGTCACACAGACAATGGTGTATGAGGCCTAATATAATAAACACAACAAGACATTTCCCTTCTCCCCTGATGGCTTCCCAGATTCAGAAAACTAGATACTAGCTCCGAGGGCACAAGGCATGGTGATATTCAAGCTTCTTCTATAACTATCACTACACATTCATTTTCTGCAGTCTTGCCCCTGCTACAACCTCAACAGCCCTCAGGAAAACTCACAAAAGATGCAAAAATAAAGAGAAGAGAAAAAGAATAGAAGACAGAAGAGATTTCAAGAAAAGTTTTTTTAAAAGAAGACAAAGAGATTCAAAGAAAAGGAATAAAACACAAAGATTTAAAAAGAAGGAATGAGACCCCATTCTTTAGAATGTGCCTTAGAAATAGCACAGCCAGTGATAGTAATTTTTAAATGATTTGCAGGAACGTTTCCTATTTAGAAAAAGATTTGCATAGGACAACTTGTATGCAGAAGCTGATTTTTTTTTAAAAAAAGGCGGGGAGAAGAGTTGCTGGAGAATGAAAATGCAAACCAATAATTTAGAGTAGAGAGAAGAGTTTCAGATGAGGTAAGATAGGGAGCAAAGCAACCCCTTGCATATTAAACACAGTACTTTCTTTGATGTTTCAAGAAAATAAATGCACTGGCCATGTAATATCTATATTTGGTCTGTTCCCTTTTTACTTGAAATTCAAGCAGATTCCATTTTAAAATTTTTAATATGTTTTTAATATTTTTTAAAATGCTGTTTGATCTGTTAGACCTTCGGGTATGGGGCGGGATAGAAATGGAAATAGATAAATAAAATAAGAAGGGAAATAAGGCTTGTGTGTAGCTTAGCCCCCCAAAATCTTGAAGATGACAAATTGGGAAAAGCTGATATACTAGGGATGTGCATGAGTTGGGGGGGGGGGGTTGCATTCAAATTCGAATTGAATGTCAAAACAATTTAGTTTGAATGTTTAAAATCCGAGTGCAACAAAAACCTATTTGAATCCAATACATTCAAATCTATTTGTTTGTTAGATACAAATCTGAAGATACGAATGTCAACAACATTCATATTTAAAGATATGGATGTTGACAACATTTGTATGTGCTATACGTATCTGTGCGCATTTTGTATGCATCCCATTTTATCCCATATGCATTCCGTATTATGAGCGCAAACGCATACAGATACATATTTGATACCTTTTTAGCTGTAAGGAATGCTCAAGGACAGTGTGTTTCCAAAAAACATCAGAGTAGTAACTGGCCTGAGCCAGCCAACTTAAATTATGTTCTTATTTTGCTTCTATTGCACACGCCAGAGAAATCTGATATGTATTTTTCCTCCTTACTTAGAAGGCATTATGGGAAAATTGTAATTTCAGCCGGGTTAGGCTAGAATGTGGGAAGTTCGACGTTTGTCTTGATGAGGTTCTGGAAAGCAGGCTTCCTATGCTGCAGCATAATAAATCTTTTCTCTCTGACCTTTCTGCTTCTCTAAGGCTGCATCCCCAAAAGACTTATTTGCCTCCCTAGTCTCCCTCTACTGTCACTCTATTCAAGCGGACTTTAAAAGTGCCATGCACTTCCAGAATAAGCGTCCGCATGAGGCTCAGCAAAACGCGTGTTTAAAATGCACCTTCCGTCCCCACGGAAGCGTGTTTTCTTTCCCTGCATCTTTTTCTCCCCGCCCCCTCTCTTGTTCAAAGGAAAAATAGCCATCGGTTCTCTGTTCATCTCCTAGATCTCCGTCCCCCGAAATGGCTTCCTTTGCCAGCTGCAGCCATCAGCCAGGTGATCATTTGCTCATTCACTCTTAGCACTTTCACAGATCACTGTCTAAATCCACCTGGTAGAGCAGTGGGGACTTTAAATACACCCACTTCATGCCTGATAACAATGTTGCTATCCATCTACTTCACACCTGATAATACTTCACACCTGATAACAATGTTGCAATTCTCCGCAATTCTGGCTCTTTGAAAGTTCTGTGCTTTAGAAAGGCAAGGGAAGGGAAGCTGCAGCATTTCTGGGAGATGTGTGAATGCCTTATGGCTGTGTGTGCAGGCAGCAATCCCCGCCCCTTTTGCCACGGAGCATCCCCAAGGTAAATGCTGTGAGGAAAACCCGCAACTTCCAAAAAGAGCAATGAAACTCTTCTCTAAAGGGCACGTATTTTGTCGCGGGTTTTCCTGCTTTTGTAGTGCTGAAAGCTTATTGAAAACCCTGGCATGGGGGCACTCAGAGGCAAAATAAGATTTTTAGCACGCTTTAAATTGCTTGGGGACACACCCTAAGAAACTAGTATGGATAGTATTTGCTGATAGAGTGGCAACTTGCTTTCATAATAGTTTGGAATTTTATTATCATAGCTGTACTTTCAAATCATTCAAATGTTTTGGAACATTCAAAATTCGTTCAAATGTTTAAATTTGAATGTGAAAACATTTTATTTGAATTTTAATGTCCACATTCAATCAAATTTGATTGGATTTTGAATGCTTAAAACATTCCTGCACATCCCTATGATATAGTGTCATGCCATTATATTTTATGATCCCTTCTGTCCAGTTAACCTTTTTCTTAGGGCCTGTATGAACTTTCCTCGGTGGAATGATATAATAATACCATCCCACTGAGGTTAAGATCAGGGGCAGAGAAATGCATCCACACTTCAAGTGCTGGTGCAGTCTCCAACCAGACCACCATCACGTGAATGGTGGATGGCCTTTCCCAGGCACTTCAGGTTATGGTGGTCCAGGGGAAACTGCGCCAGCTTCACCTCCCACTTGCAACTTTGCCCCCAGAAGAGGCTGTGAATGCTAGCTGCTCCCAGTGAAGCTGTGGGCATGTTTTTACTTGTCCACAGCTAATGGTACTTTCCTAGATGCTCCAAGCCAGCAATAGCAGCGTGGCATGTGGATGAAGCTCCTCAGGAGCAGCTGGTAAGTGTGAACAGGGCACTAAGGAGGTATGGGTAAATCTCTGAAATGTTTCCAAGTGTACCGTTGTTTGGTCTTGTGGTTAGCATTTTGGACTCCTAGTTCAATTCCACACTCCTGCACACAGTTAGTGCATGGTCTATAGTGGAAATTAAAGAAAGGATGTTGGCCATACATAGGTCGTGTGATTTAGGAAGCATTATAAGAACTGCTAACTTTATTAATTTGACTGCATTTTGCAAGGCTTTTGTCAATTACCTTTGAGAAAGAACATACAGAGGAAAATCCCACTTTTGCAATGCAACCGTACGTTGGCTTTTAGAAAAGGTACTCAGATACAGATTTTATCTTTATCAGCCATCCTTCCTTCCTTATTCCTATTCCATGTGTTAAAGCAAAATCCCAAGAAATAACTATTCTGATCTCTGAGGTTTATATCACGTTGAGAAATCGCTGTTCAAATACCCTAAACTCCTTGTTCATGCTGTGAGATGGATACTTAAGGACCCAAGTTCCTTCTTTTAGAAGCTCAGTTTAAAGTGAAATAAGGGGCCATTTTTGAAACCGTTAAAGTAATACCCAAGCCTAACAACAGCAAAATTGCCTTAATTAAAGTTGTAGCTCTGCTTGCAGGGGTAGCAGCTTCCCCTACGTAGCTTGGCTTTAATTTAACAACCCTGAAAATGCCACAAGGTCAATAAAGTTACCCATGCTTTTAACTGCAATAACTGGCACTGAATACCTGTATGCACCATTGGCCAGAAAGGATAATTATGGAGACCTGTAATTTCCTTCCTCTTAAAAATAAACAAGAGGAAATAAACTGGGAGGTCCTGCCTGAACTGTTAAGCTTCTACCTGCCTGTTGGGGGGAATTCCAAGGGAAGGGAATCAGGTATGTTTTGAATACTCTTATAATCAAGATTATTTGTTATTATTATTAAAATGTACAGGTGCTTTACAAAAAGAAGGTCGTTGTTAAGATGGCTCAGAGTCCAGAATACTGGAGAAGGAAAATGCAAATGGAAGGAAGACAAGAAGCTAGAAGAAGAACAAGAAGAAGAAGAAGAGGTGTTGACTTATATACCCTGGTTTTCTCACCTTTAAGGGGACTCAAAGCAGCTGACAAACCTTCTGTTCTTCTCCCTACAACAGACACCTTGTGAGGTAGCTGGGGCTGTGAGAGCTCAGAAGAGAGGTGTGACTAGCCCAAGGTCACCCAGCTGGCTTTGTGGAGGAGTGCAGAATCAAACCCGGTATTCCCAGATAAGAGTCTGGCTCATTGAAACAAGTGCCATGCACAATCTGAGGTGGCCATCTGAGGCCATTGACGTGACAGGAGGAAATTGCACCCTGCTAAAAAGGCACCTCAAACAGGGACAATCGCACCAAAAAAAATGGTGATGGAAAGTGGAGGCAGAGCACTTTAGACTCTTACACTGGGTCTTATTCTGGATTTTACCTTAGAATGGGAGGCCTGTTTTTTTCCATTCTAGTACCTGGCACAAAAGGATAGCACAACGGCTTCCAAACCCAAGGCCAGCAACGTAAAAATGACATAGAATTAAGTTAGTCTACCCGTCCCTAAACCTGCAGTTCACAGCATCTTTCCAGGCCCCCATCCCTCTGCTAAATAAGGCCTGAAACCTTAGCCTCAGAACACAAAACACATTTTTTACTCTGCTTGGTTTGCTAGCATGGCTTCCTTCCCCATTTCCAAAGTAATAGCTGCTTGTAAATTGCAGTCCACTCTAAGCTTTGCGATAATGACCTATTACCGGCTCTTGCCTTGAAATGGCAACATCAGTGCATTTCTATGAAGCCAATTCCTGGTTGCATTAACTGAACTGGAATGACTCTCTTTATCAAGGTCTCCTCTCCCTTCCCCCAGTGCGCCTTGGTGCTATAAAGTAAATTTCAGTCATCTCTGGAGACTGGCTCAGAGACTTTGAATGGAGAACGGCACTTTTTTTCCAGTGTAGTTCCTGTTTCCTCTCGGAGAAGTTACAAGTTTTGTTATGGGTTGCAAAGATGGGAAAGAGCATTCAGGTGGAAATGTAGATCATCTGTTAGGCATACAACCACATTCCTTGAGAACATTGGATGTATTTATATACAAAAAAGAAAGAATGAATGGAAGGGAGGGAGGGAGGGAAGGAGGGAGGGAGGAAGGAAGGAAGGAAGAAGGAAAGAAAGAAGCAAGGAAGGAAGCAAGGAAAATAAATGCAATTTTTAGCACCCTTGGCCATGGTCTCGCTGTCATCCGATGTGTGGTTGGATTCATATGGGATTCATATGGGATTGAACGTTTTTATCAAATATGAATCCTACCAAATTCGAAGGGGATCTACTTGAACGAATACGCATACGAATCGAATTTTAAAAAAATATCTGTGCACATCTCTATTTTCTATCTGACTTTTCTCATTTAAGGGGACTGAAAGCTGACAAAGCTTTTCTATTCTTCTCCCCACAACAGACATCCTGTGAGGTAGGTGGGGCTGTGAGAGCTCAGAAGAGAGCTGTGACTAGTCCAAGCCCACCTAGCTGGCTTTGTGGAGGAGGGCGGATTCAAACCCAGATACGAGTCCAGCTGCCTAACCACAATTTGGTCTTGTGAACAAAAAGGCCACACACTAACATCTTTTTTGCTAGGTGTGGATGCATGCTAAGTTCCCCCTACTTGTAAAAATAAAATAAAATAAAAGAGGGAGATGAAGGCAAGAACAACTGATTTCCCTGTTCCCTCTTTACATTCTGACCATGAAAATAGCAAGGGAAATCATAAATTTTCTAGGGGGACCACTTTTGGAGAGTTTGCCTCCCAAAAGGGATTAAATCTACATCTCTGAACTCTAATTTTGGGATGTCCTGTCTTCATCATCACCTTCTTATTGATTTAGATAGCAAGCTTGCACATGAAGCATCTGGAGCATCTATGGAGATTGCACCCCCTGTCCCCCCAAATTCCTGAGGTGACAGGCAAGCCCCACATGGGTCAATCCAGATTCGCCACATGGACGCTACAGCATTTCCACTGTGGCAGACTAGCATCCATTGCTATTGGGTGCTGCACCGCCCATGGGGACTTATCAGTTACCTTCCTTAATCTGGATCTACTAAGAACTCATTCCTTAGATCCGGATCATCTTAGAACTGGATTAAGGGAGGTCAGTGTGGAAAAAAAACCTTTAATTCAAATGCCAATTTGAAGCTGACAAATATTTGTCTCCCATCTCTAAACTCTAGTAGACTTAGAAGCCAACTAACTGAGTTGTTGCCGTTAATGAGAATCTCGGTGGACCCATCCATTGCTTACGGCAGAACATCTCTGAATGTTTATTCTTAACCCAGACCAATCTGTATCAAGTGCTTGTTTTCACTGAATAAACGAAAGGCCTTGGTGTCAGCAGTAATTTTTGAGTCAAGTGATACAGCTTCTTGTCACACCATGTAATCATGTTCTGCTCTCTCTCACAAGCCATAAACATTTTTTTTCCCCAGAAGCTGATCATAGGGTCAGTCCAGAAAACAAACACTCTTTAGGGCATCATGATTGCATTTGGATGAATGGTTGATACGGTGATTTACCTTGCCAAGCACTTAGGAAGGAGCTGCTCCCCCTCCATCTCTGTGTGCTGAAACTCTCCCCCAGCCTCATTAACATTTCCACACCATGGTCTGAATCACAGCCCCATTAATGAGGATGGCAAAAAGCCCCATGCAGATGGCAGAAAAGCTTGATGGCCCTTTTTCAACTGTGAAATTTGCCTTTTCTGTCTCTCAGTTACACACAGCTCCACTTCTCTCTGCAGTGCAAAGAGACAGCCAAGGCAACATTCATATTACTGGTTCTCCACTGCGCGCACCTGGGCAGGATAGAAGCCTCCAGCTCACAATATTTCTGCCAGCTAAGCTGGAGAAACATGCTTGTTAATTCAGCTGTTTGGACAGGAAACCATCAAAGCCAAATACCTTCTCTCTCTTTCTTTTTTTCTTTTTGCATTTCTCACATCTATAAATAGAGAAAGAGGAGCTCTGACCTTACCACAACAAAATGATGCTCCTGAAATAGCAATGAATGAGAAATTAAACTTCCAGTACATTTTCTATCAAACTGCAGGGAATTTCATTGAGGAGACTGGATTCCTCAAAGAGGACAGATCTCAAATCCCAGCATGAGGTTGTTCTGAAGTCTACAGTTGAGAGGACCTTTTCTACTTCAAAGATTGAGCAAACAGACATTGGTTCTGTTTGTACTTACCCTGTAGTAAGTGTTGACCCATCCACTAGGTAATTGCATCATCACGCTGCCTCTGCCACCATTTCATTTTGCACCAAGACTTTCCCGGTCCTAAACAACTGAAATGTAGTTAGAGGAGTGCAAGAATGCAATTTTGGGGATTCAATTCAATTCAAATCAAATATCCAAAATTCAATTTGAGTCAAATGTTTAAAATTTGCATTTACCCACATTCCATTTGAATTAAGAAAATTTGAATCTATTCATTTGTACAGCGCTTCAGAAATAAACTAATAATAATAATAATTTGAATTTTCAATTTGAATTTGCACTTGCAAATGTCAACACCATTTGTATGTATCCGTATGCATCATTACACATCCTGTATGCATCCGTACGCGTCCTGTATTTATCCTGTATGCATCCTGTTTTCCTCCCATACAGATCCATAGAAATGCATACGGATGCGGGAAAGATGCGTGCGTGCAAGTATGCATCATGTACATATCCGTACACATACGGATGTCCAAATAATTCAAACAAATAGATCCAAAAAATTGAAATTCATTTGAATGCTTAAATTCAAATTTGTAGACATTTGATTTGAATTCCGATGTCCAAATTTGAATGAATTTGATGGAATTTTGAATGTTTCAGATATTCCTAAATGTAGTCCGTAGCTTGACTAGGAGCACCTAGGTAGCCCCCGGGCAGCTGTGTTCACATGCTCTTCTGGGTGCAGCTATGAGGTTGTGTACCATTTCTTGATTGCCAGGGCAACATCTGGTTGTATGCTGGTTACTGCTGTGGCTGTTGCCATGGTGATCCAGACTTTTTGAATTGAGCATCCACACACTGGGTGCTGCTGTTCTAGTTCAGGACTTCATTAGCCTTGAAGTGTGGCTGATTCCCACCATGCTTCATCTTCAGCTAACTGGTTAGGTAAGTGCAAAAAAGGCCCATTATTTCTTACATTTCTTGCACGTTTCCATCAGCAAAGTTAAGCACCAATCCCATCACCCGAATGAGCTCATGCATGGCTGAAAATGGAACACAGAGTGGTCTACAGACAGATTCCATATAACCATAACAAAGGGCCTTTTGGCACTTGAGCAAAAAAGGGAGGTTAGGGGAGCCAGCACGAAGTGTCCACGTCACATGGAGACATTTCCATTCCAGAAGCAGCTTAGACTACGCCAGAGCGTCTCCTGACTGGATAGCAATGGAGCACTAAAATGTGCACCACAGCTTTACTAACTGTGTCGCACATGGCCAGTACATTCCACCTGCACCCTTCACACCTCCTCCAGGTGAAGGGGACATGGCAGAACAGTTGCAGTCATATGTCGCATCACTTAACCATGCATGCGCTAGTAGGGATTAGGGATGCGCAGGAATATTCGAAACATTCAAAATTCGATCAAATTCATTCAAATTCGGATGTTCAAATTAAATGTCTATACATTTGTGTTTTTTAAATATTCAAACAAATTCAAATGTTTCGGATTATTTGTATGAATTATTTGGACATTCGTATATGTACTGTGAAAAAGGCAGGGTATAAAAAACCAACTTTCCTTCTTTTCTCAGCTTGAGAGATTTTCTTTGTCTCCATCCTGTGTCTTCTTTTGTTACAGGTCCTTTTGGCTTACTACGTTTCCTTACTCTACTGCCTATCCATACATATAATATACAAATAATATATGCGGCTTTCTTCGTGTAGATTATCTTGTTGAAATAGAGCACAGATGTTAGGCACATCAATAATACCATTCTCATATTACAGTGAGGAAATGGATCCTGAAAGGGGCCAGTTGTTCGAGCAAAATGTACAGCTCTGGTGCAATTGACCTAAATATGCTCTCAGCCACTACATTACACAATTTTCTTCAGTCAATCTTTAATCATTTTAGTCCTGGTATTATTTGGTGTCTGCATAAAACTGAGGTTGCACATTTCACATGAAACATGCAAAAATGTTGTCACATGCACAAATACATTCCTGAGCAACTCCATACTTTCCATGGATGTTTTCCACTAACACTAAGGACCCATTAAGGACCCATTAAGGACCCATTTGGCTCAGAGCAGGAAGACTCCATTTCCACTAAGACGCCATTAGAGCCACACTTGTTTCCACCTATTCTAGGGAAATCTGGATCATATGGGTCCTTCAGGACCTTTAATCCAGATTCCTTGTAGACCCCATTAAAGGGGTGTACAATGAGGTCTTCAGGCATCAAATCTGGATTAGACAGAGCCTGTTTCCATCACTATTGGGCAATGGGGTCTATGGGCAGCTCAGGGGGGGCACCCATGGGGGGTGCCCCAAGACTCAAAGCTTTGAAGCCAGTGCACATTCTCCAAAGCCAGCTCTGAAGTTCCTCCAAAGCTGCCTTCAAAGAATAGCACAGGCTCCAAAGAGCACCCCATGAGAGAGCAATGCCTTTGTCAAAGGCTCCAGTGAATCTTTGAAGTTTGCAGCAGATCGCTCCAGAGATTCTCCAGACCCACTCTACAGAGATTGCACCCCCTGTCCCCCAAAACACCTGGGGTGACAGCAAGGTCCCATGTGGGTAGATCCGGATTTGCCACATGGGTGCTCTGGCGTTTCCACTGTGAGCAAGCTAGCACCCATTGTTATTGGGTGCTAGACCACCCATGGAAACGCATTGGGTACTTTCCTTAATCTGGATCTACTAGATCCGGATTAATGGAAGTACCCATTCCTTATATCCGGATCATGTTAGATCCAGTTTAAGGGAGGCCAGTGGGGAAAAAAAATGTGTGCAAATTGATTCCTGAGCAACTCTGTACTTATTTTTACCGGCTGGGAGGCTCAGAAAAATACAATATACAATAAAGAAACAGAAACAATCTAAAATGTTTTCCATTGCAGACATTATATAAGGCAAAGTTAATATGTTCAGTTTTTCTGCAACAAAAGAAAAATAGCACCTAAGCACTTTCAGCACCATGGGCAGCAACACTTGCATTTGCTTGTCGCAAACTGACAAAAGTTTAGGGTTCTGACTCAATGGCTTGTGACTGAGATTTCCTCAGTATTTCCCAAAGCAATCCCTCTTGGATCCAAGCGCAGCCTGGTGTTTGGGGTTACATAGCTGTATACAGGCAAATGAAATTGAGTAGGATACTGTCCAGGAAGACTCATATCAAACAGATTGCTTCTTTGGAACAACTGATCCCTCTAATTCTGAATGCGGTCACTGAAATGTGACAGCAAAACCTGGTTTACAGCAGCTGAGAAGGGGCTTGGAAAAGACCTCCAGAAGACAAGCAGAGCTTCTAGTTCCAAAGGGCAACAGGCCACTTGCAGTGATGGGTATCAGAGCACAATTGAAGCTATTCTTTGTGGAATTGACCCTGACGGATGTTTCAAGCATATGACCATTAGCAGAACGTATAAACAAGGTTTTAAAACTCTCATGTTCTCTGCATTCACATCTCATGCCTGTTGACTGAGATACTAATGAATCCTACAAGGGAGAGCATATGAAGGCCCCAGAGAGTTTGGCTGTTCATTTATTTGGCACTGTCAATAAGGCTTTTAAAGCTATAACTAGGGATATGCGCAAATATTCATAACATTTGAAATTCATACAAATTTGGCCAAATTCGGAATTTGAATTGAATGTTGGCTCATTCAAAGACTGACATTCAAATTCAAATCAAATGTCTTGATACATTCGTATGAAGCTTCGTATGGGATTTGTATGCATTCATATGCATTCGTATGAAGAAGAAGATATGGGTTTTCTACCCTGCTTTTCTCACCCATACAAGGGGACTCAAAGCGTCTGACAAAGCTTTCTTATTCTTCTTCCCACAACAGAACACCCTGTGGGGTACAGGTGGGGCTGTGAGAGCTCAGAAGAGAGCTGTGACTAGCCCAAGGTCACCCAGCTGGCTTCATGGAGGAGGGTGGAATCGAACTCGGTATTCCCAGATAAGAGTCCAGCTCCTTAACCACTAGACCAAACTGGCTTACTAATGGGATTCCTGTGGGGTTGAACATTCCTAGGGATATGCACAAATATTTTAAATATTCATTATTTGGATGAATTTGGAAAAAAATTGAACATTTATATACAAATCAAATGTCCACACATTTGTTTTTTTTAGAATTTGTACAAATATGAATATTTTGAGTTATTTGTATGAATAATTCAGACATTCACATGTGTACGTATCCGTATGCATCGCATAAATATCTGTACGCATCTTGTGCGTATTCATACGCATCCATACGGATATGTACAGGATGAAAATGGGATGCATACGGATAAGTACAGCTGCATACAAGATTTGTATCATTGGATACGTATTAAATATTCAAACGAATAGATATGAATGTATCGGTATCGGTTTGAACGTCCCGGCATATGTTTTGCTTTATTCGTACAAATTTGGATATTCAAATCGAATGTCGAAAACTGCATTCGTGCACACCCTAAACATTCTTACCGAATTTGAATCCTACCACATTCAAAGGGGATCTATTTGAATTAATATGAATTTTCTTGCATTCGATTCAATATGGATTGAATACAAAAAAATAATTGGGTGGGAGGGTGGGTGGGAGGGTGGGTGGGTGGGTGGTAGGGTGGGTGGTAGGGAGGGAGGGAGGGTGGATGAGTGAAGTAGTTTCAAAGAATGTGGCCATCTCAATAAAGTGTTACTTTTTGCAGTTGTGGGATCATTATATTACCTCTTCTGGGGTCTTTCAAATATTTCTTGAGCTCCTTCCATATTGTGCCTAATGCTCCAGTGACTCCTGGGATTACTGTTGTAGGGAATTTTGCCAAAGACTTTGGGTTTCAATTTACAGATCTTGGTATGTTGTTGCTATCTTCTGTAATTATCATTTCTATTGCCTCATGGGATCGTCATGATGATGATTTGGGAAAGGCATATAAACAACCTGCTGTCACACAAAGCCCAAAAACACTTTGACCAGGTCAGTGAGCTTAAGTCTCCATGCTGTGTGAGCTTTCAAGGGTATTCTATCCTTCATTCCAGGGAGGTGGGGCAGGGAAGGAATGAAGTCCTGCACATTTCCAGAGGTGTCTTCCTCCATTAAGTGGAAGCTGATTATCTCCTAGAGTAAAACAGGTTTACTATCCCCTGGGAAATAATAAGACATTATCTTTCTTTTCCAGGCAACTAATTAAACTGGCTTCCTCGACAGCAAATGGTGTATTGCCGTTTCTTCATTAGCGTCACTACAAAAATTAGTGTCAGGTACGAAAACCCAGGAGCAATAAAAGAGACATTGTTGAAACATAATAAGGTAATTATTGCCTAAATACTGAAGAAAATTTATGATGTTGGAATTGTAGTGCATCTGTTTTTCTAGCAGATTATTATCATCTTTCTATCTCTCTGACTGACTCTCATATTCTTTCTCATCTGGCTCAGAAGAAGTTGTTAGCAGATACTTTTGCTTGACTTCCTCAGAACCCGAATCTTCTTTCCATATTGACATGCAAGCTCAGGAGGGACTTCTGAAAATGAGACTTCCATGCCTTAAAAAAAAATCTACGCAGGAGTACTGTTGTACCTGGTATTTATAGCCAGAAAATGAGACCATGCCCCATTGGTTTATCTATCTATCTATCTATCTATCTATCTATCTATCTATCTATCTATCTATCTATCTATCTATCTATCTGTCTGTCTGTCTGTCTGTCTGTCTGTCTGTCTGTCTGTCTGTCTGTCTGTCTGTCTGTCTGTCTGTCTGTCCGTCCGTCCGTCCGTCCGTCCGTCCATCCGTCCGTCCGTCTCTCTGTCTCTCTATCCATCTAACCATCTATCCGTCCGTCCGTCCGTCTGTCTCTCTGTCTCTCTATCCATCTAACCGTCTATCCGTCTGTCCGTCCGTCTGTCTCTCTATCCATCTAACCATCTAACCATCTATCCGTCCGTCCGTCCGTCCGTCCGTCCGTCCGTCTATCTATCTATCTATCTATCTATCTATCTATCTATCTATCTATCTATCTATCTATCTATTTGTATTTCTGTCCCACCCTATACCCGAAGGTCTCAGGGCAGATTACAATATTATATTAATCTTAGACAAGTCCCTGCCCTTAGGCTTACAATCTAAAGAGACAGGATACAAAAGGAAAAAGGTGTGGGAGGGAACAGGGAACAGCAAAAAGCAACCACTTGAGGTCTTCAGTTCCAGTTCTTCTGTTCATATTTTTGGGATTTTCCTATTCTTTTTACTTTGAATTTTCTCTTCATTGATGACTAAACCAGATGGTGGTAGAGATGGTCAGCCGGCATCTACACAGCCCCAGCCTGTTTAGCCTCAGGACCAGATGTTTTCTTGACTGGTGAATTTGTGCAAATTCGTATTTCGGATATGAATCTTATCAACATTTGTATATCCAGATACGAATCGAATATATGAATGTATGGATCCCAATAATCTGGATGTGAATGGATTTTTGAATATTCGATTCGGATTGGACTCGAATGTGAAAAATACATTTGTGCACATCCCTAGTGTTTGCTGCCTCTGCCTCTTCCCTGCCATCCCACAAGGTTGGCTGGTAGAAGGAAGGAAACCTGGTGTTTGTTGCTTCTGCCCAGCCCTCGCCCAAGGTTCTGTGTAATTTTATGATGTATTATTTTGTATTGTATGTAATTTTATAATCTACTATGCATTATAAAGTATAATTATTATTTTATATTGCATGGGTTTTTTTTTCTGTTTGTTGTCAACTACCTTGAGCAATTTATTTGGAAAGGCGATATATAAATGGAAAATAGAATGGAAAAATAAAATAGTAAGTAGTGACTGAACGCTGAATGAAGCTTTCCTTCAGAAGCAAACTAGGTGACTGTGTAAGCCCACATTTGGGTGAGGTTCCATCCACACATTTTCTTTTCACATCTTTGGCTGTGACCAGACACAGCAAAAAACAAAAGTATCTCTGAGGCAGCACAGAAATGGCTTCAAGGTGGGATTGTTCAAGTACCATTCTGCACTTCCCCCCTCTCATGTATATTCTGTGCTAGAAAAGGTGGATTAGAAAAGGCTTGAGAACACGAAGGCCACACACTGGCTGTGATCAGAAGCAGCAAAAAAAAAACAAAAAAAAGAGGCATCTCTGAGACACTTTAAATGTTCCTCAGAGAAGGTGGTGAGGTGAGATTGTTCACACATAGTTCTGGCCCTCACCCCTCTCATGAACATTCTGTGCTAGAAAAGGTGGATTAGAGAAACCATGGGTATTTGCACTTGCCCTTATTCTGGAATATATCCCAGAATAGGGACCTGCTATCTGCATGGTAGTGCAGACTATGGCACACCCCAGGTGAGACCTGCCAGGGTCTGTATTGGCATGTGGACAGCAGACCCCTATCCAGAGATATATTCCAGAATAGGGCCAAGTGCAGAAAGGGCCACTATCTCTCTGAGGCACCTCTGAGGCACTCCTTTTGTTATTTCTGTTACTTTGTTTCTCAGTTAAGTTGCCATGATAGGGCACTCTTCCTTTCACCTAAGAGTTCTCCAAATGCCACAGCCACATTATGCAGAGCCTCTTGCATCACAGTGGTAAAGTGAGGACCGGGGGCCTCTTGTAGAACTTTTGACTAGGGCCTTGATGGCACTTGAGCTGCCTTTCATGAACTCAATTTAAGTTGGTCTAGATGGAGCTTAAAAGATGGGAAACCCATTAAGTTCTCTATGAACATGGTTTGTTTGATACCTGCCCATTCACTGGAGATACAATTTAAATAGGAAGAAATGAAATATGTTTGTCTATATGATATTTTTATCAAAGTGGATTTGCTCTTGATAGCAATGAAGTGGAATATTACACGCAGGGAGAGAGTTCTCTGCATATTCTTTCCATAAAATTTCATTAAGGCTGAGATCATATCTGGAAGCATTTCAGCTTCAGAAAATCATAACCCATCACAGAGCTGAATGGAAATGGTGGAGAGATGAAGATTAATTTAAAGATGTTCTCGCATATGGGCCAGGGTGTGGAAGATAGGCAGAAAAAAATAAATCTAGCAGTGGCTTGAGAGAACAAATGGCCATTTATTGACCACAGGAGATGGGACAAGTGTGGTTTGGAAACAGTGGCAGGAAAAACACTCATATGAATACACCTTACATTTAATGGGCATCTATTTGGCCACCATAAAATCCAGTATTATGCTTGGTAACTGCTGAGTTTCACTAACTGAACATCTGGGTGGGAGACAGATCCATCTCCAGTTACACCATCAGCCTTTCTATCAATGCCTCCTAGAATGGATGTCTAGGTACTTCCTCCAGGCTGGAGAGATAGGCAGGATGCCTCAAAAAGCCATCTGCAGGGATTTGAGAGCAGGTGAAGGCTTTGACCTTATCTTCTGCTTGAGATACCCATGAGCAATTGGTGAGCCACAGCGTGAGACAAGATGCTGGACTAGATGGGTTGTGGCCTGACCCAGCAGTGGTTAGGGAGCCAGACTCTTATCTGGGAATACTGGGTTTGATTCCGCCCTCCCCCATGAAGCCAGCTGGGTGACCTCGGGCAAGTCACAGATCTCTTCTGAGCTCTCACAGCCCCACCCACCTCACAGGGTGTTCTGTTGTGGGGAGAAGAACAGAAGGTTTGTCAGCCGCTTTGAGTCCCCTTAAATGGGTGAGAAAAGTGGGTAGAAAAGCCAACTCTTCTCCTCCTCCTCCTTCTTCTTGTGTTCTTAGGGGGGCAAGTTGACATCTACCACTTGGATGAATGCCAAGAGGTTCTCCTTTTTTCCCAGAGCTGGGCAGAGTCCTTCTACACCAGAGGAAGGGTTATATGTTAATGTATGCTTTTATACAGTTTTATGGCTTTTATCTTTTTATTATTGTGAACCATGTTAGGACCTTCAGGATATAAATACACAATTAAATAAATAAAATCATGTAAACTGCTCAGTTTTGGGGTACCCTATCACCTTGACATGTGTACAAGGCAACTGAGGTTATCTGAGGGAAGGGATTCTATGAGTTAAGACCAACAAGTGGGTATTTTTTTCACTCAGAGAGTCGTCAGTCTGTGGAATTTACTACCAGAAGAAGTGGTGGTGGCAACCAGTCTGGATAGCTAGCTTTAAGATTAAATAAATTCATGAAGGAAAGGTGCATCAGCGGCTACTAGTACAGATGCCTAGGTACTGCTTCCAGGCTGGAGAGACAATTAGGGTGCCTCTAAAGCAGCAGTTCTCAACCTTCCTAATGCCGCAACCCCTTAATGGAGTTCCTCATGTTGTGGGGACCCCCAACCACGGGGGCAGAGCAGCTGGGAGGTGGGAGGGAAGGGCGGCAGGAGGCTCGTTGCGACCCCTCTGAAAGGGTAATTCGACCCCAAAGGGGTCCCAACCCCCAGGTTGAGAACCACTGCTCTAAAGGCATTTGCAGGATTTGAGAGCAGGTAAAGGTTTTGCCCTTGTCTTCTGCTTGAAATACCCATAAGCAGTTGGTGGCTCTGGGCCACCATGTGAGACAGAATGCTGAGACTAGATGGGCTGTGACCTGATCCAGCAGGGATCCTCTTACGTTCTTATGACTGCAATTAGGAGGGAGTGATAGCCACTCATTCCTATGTAGCTGCTCCCAACGTCCCATTAAAACTGGACATCTAGCTGACTTCTCTTCTTAATAAGGAAAACAGGTCCGGTAGCTAGTCAAAGGTTGAGAGTTGGTAGCAGTCCTGGCCAGTGAAACAGATGTGGACAATTCTTCACAGCTGGGTTTAAACTTGGAGCAGCATTTAGAGATGTGCATGAATATTCATAGGTACTCAAAATCTGATCAAACGTGCCAAATTTCAACACTTGAACTCGAATAGAATGTCCCAAAATTTGAATGTAATCATTTGAATTGAATTTCAGATCTACAGTATTCATCTGAATTATCTGGACATTCATATGCGTACCGGTTCGTATACGATGCGTACTTGAAGATCTGCATCTTTCCCGCATCTGTATGCATTTGTATGGATCCGTATGGGATGAAAACAGGTTGCATACAGGATAATTACAGGATGCATACGGACATGTACAGGTGTGTATGGATGTGGGGATGATGCATACATGCACATAGAAATGTTGTCGACATTTGTACATGCAGATTTGAATTAAGAAATTGAACAAATAGATTCGAATTTGGTAAAAATGAGTCGAATTTTGTTAAATTTGAATTTAAAAGATTCAAATCAAATCAGATTTTGGGGTATTCGATTCGAAAAAAATGTCAAAAAAAATTGTGCACATCCACAGCAGCACTGGGCACCATTGATGGAATAGCTGCTGAGAAGTATGGGGAAATGACATGCAGTTCTAGAATTATGAAACAGGCAAATCCCTTTCCTGAGCCAGGTAATTACAACATTTTGCATTGAAATATTTATCCTGTTTCATGTCCTGAAAGCCCCTTCCAGGCAGTTAACAATATTAAAACCTAATACAGTAATTAAAAACAAACCCCAGATGATCAAATAAGTCGCAAGCAGCACTAAATCCTGCAGAGCTGATGGCTCACTCTGTGATTTATTTTCAAAATATCCTCACAAGATATATAAATACCAGCGTTAATGCAGATTCAATCGCCTATTTCTCCCAGTTAGCATCTATATTTACCTTGACGCATATTGCATATATAAATAGCTGAGACCTCAGTCACAATCTTCAAAGACGTGTAAAATCTGTTAGTTAGAAAAATTCTAATTTCAGATGTGTGGACCAGGATGTTGTCTTTTTTTCCCCCCATAACAAAGGAAGCTAAATAGAAACGTGCAAAGACTCTAAACACCTCAGCTCAATGGGAAAAGGTCAGTTACACACTTAGAAGGAATCTAAACATTTCTTAAAACAATACAGCCTCCGTCTGTTGTTGGAAGGTCAGCAGCTAAGGGGCTGGACTGACTACTTTTGACTGCAAATTGAGTGTTTCAGAACTAGAGATGCGCAGGGATGGAATTTTTAAATTCAATTTGTAATGAATCGAATATTCAGAAATCTGTATGTGTCTGAATAACAAAGAAAAGCATGTCTGGACATTCAATTCGATACGAATACATTTGTATGTATTTGTATGAATAATTCAGACATTCATACACATCTGTTTACATCCTGTTTCCATCCCCTACGGATGCATACAGATGTGTATAGGATGCATTCAGGTACGTACAAGATGTGTATGTACCCATTCAGATACGAACGTCCAAATTATTCGTACAAAAAGTCAAGATATTCATATTGGGTGTTTTTCCACTGTCAAAAAGTACCCATTTTTGCACCCATTTAGGACCCATTTGGGTGTGAGCTGGATGATCCCATTTCCACCATGGCACCCATTTGGGACCCGATTGTTTCCACTGCCGTAGGGGAAATCCAGATCAAATGGGTACATTTTGGCCTTTAATACAGATTTTCTGTATACCACATTAATGGGGTCTACAATGGGGCCTTCTGCCAGAAAATCTGGATTAAAGGGAGCCTGTTTCCACTGGAAACAGGCAATGGGGTCCAAAGGAGGCTAGGGAGAGGGGATGCACCCATTGGGCCCCCCCTAAACCTAGGATCCGAAGTCACTTTGAAGCCACTTCGAAGTCATTTCAAAGTCATTTCAAAGTCTGTGCAAAATAGCCCAGAAGTGCCTTTGAAGTCTGTGCTGATCTTCGGAGTGAACTTCGGAGTGACTCCGAAGTGACTCCAAAGTGACTCCGAAGTGACTCTGAAGTCATTTCGAAGTTCACTCCGAAGATCAGCACAGACTTCAAAGGCACTCCGGAGCTATTTTGCACAGACTTCAAAATGTCTTCAAAATGACTTGGAAATGACTTCGAAGTCAATTCGAAGTGGCTTCGAAGACTGCACCCCCCTGCCCCCCAAAACACCTGGGGTAACGGACCGACCCCTTGGGGGTCTATGCGGATTCCCCACATGGGTGCAAAGCTGTTTCCACAGCAGGGGTGTTAGCACCCGTTGCTAACGGGTGCTACACCTCCCGTGGAAACACATTGGGTGCTTCCCTTAATCCGGATCTACTTATAAGGATGTACCCATTCCTTAGATCCGGATCTTCTTAGATCTGGATCTAAGGGCTGCAGTAGAAAAACACCCATTCACTCAAATTTGGAAATCTGAATGTTTGGACGTTATATTCGTATACGAATGTCCAAATTGTATGAATAACAAATTTTTGTACATGTCCCTATTCAGCACCATTACAATAAACATCCTATCATGAATAGCTCTCTAACTTTTTTCAAAAATTAATGTCATAAAATGTAAACAAAGTTCCTTGCTGCACTTACCTGACAATCCAGAATAAGGAGGTCCATGGTCCACATGATCTGCGCTGGTTCAGGTGACAATCCAGATTAGATCCATACTAAGGGTGCAGTAGTCTGGATTATGGGTGTACCAGATTAATTGGTACCACATCTGTGTAGGTGCTGTGTAATGCAGAACAAGCAATGGGGCATCAGCACATAGAACGGAACAGGAAATAATATAGGGGTAGCATCCAGGAGCATGAACTGTGATGGTGAGGGTGTGAAGGCACCTTCAAAGTCACTTCAGTCACTTCAGTACAACAGCCATATTGACACGACTGTCTTCATGCTGCCTGTGATGACACCTCACATCTGTGGCAACTGGGTATTCACATTCCCTCACTGCTACCTAGATGCAGTGTTTGATCAACAGGAACGTGGACCAAATGCATTATTGGGTTTGACCATTGCTGTTGCCGGTAGATCACATCTACTGACAACCTCATTGTGTCTCTCCTTAGAATGCATTTGCCACTGTCCAGCCCACTTTATGCAAATATGGCTGATTCAGAACTAGCTAATCCAATTAAGGTTAATGTTAAGGTTAGGGCTTGGAGCTTGGGCTAGATGTGTAGTCCTTGCCCCTTCATGTCTATCCCACAGTGACCTTGAAGTCCCAGGTAGATCTTGCCCAAGATTCCTTGTCATCACCATCAACTCTAAAGTAAACTCTTGTTCTTACAGAAAGACTTGTTGCCATTATCCCACCAAACTTCTTGGGGCTCTGACACACTATCATAGAACAGTGGGGGGTTATCCCCACTTGGTGCATGAGAATAGATAAGTAGAACCCAGCACGCTTCCTCAGCTTGCTCTGTTTCCCTTCCCAGCTAATTCCTATCCATGCAAGAGCCACATGGTAGGGATGTACACGAATATTCGTAGGCATTCGCAATCCGATTGAATGTGCTGAATTTCTACATTTTAACTCGAATTGAATGTCTCAAAATTCAGATGTAAACATTTGAATCAAATTTTGAACTTTGGATCTATTCATTTGAATTATCCAGACGTTCGTATGTGTATGGGTTCGTACACGGTGTGTAGCTGAAGATCCACATCTTTCCTGCATCCATACGCAATTGTACGGATCCATATGGGACGAAAACAGGTTGCATACGGGATAACTACAGGATGCATACGGACGTGTACAGATGTGTATGGATGCTGGGAAGATGTGTACGTGCACATACAAATGTTGTCAACATTCATATGTGCAGATTCAAAAAAAGAATTTGAACAAATAGATTCGGATTTGGTAAATACGAATTGAATCTTGTTAAATTCAGATTTAAAAGATTTGAATCGAATTGGGTTTTTGGGTATTCAATTCAATTCGAATAGAATGTCAAAAAAAAACATCTGTGCACATCTCTACCACATGCCATTTCTTTGAAATCTGCATGAATGAGAAAGCTACAAAGGCGGAGAACTTACAGGGAAATTTTCAAGACTCTTTTCTTCAACTGATTTTGCGGTACAAATCTGCTTTTAACTCCTACTTTCATTACGTTTTCTCCCCATTGTTCCAAGTGGGAGGCATGCCTTTTCATTTTTCCCCCAAAAGTTCCTCCATTAGACTATCATACATTCCAGAGTCTGTTTTATCTCTTTGTCCTTTGGAAAAGAATAGCAACAGATCAAACACGTCTGAAAGCCATTGGAACTACAATAGAATCAAGTCTTTAAGAACATTAACTTCATCACTCAAGAATATATTCCTTTTCATTTCTTGGTGATGATGTGGGAGTTTTGCAATCTAGCAATGTTTGGTTTATTCAAATTATCCTGTATGTATCACCAAGCTGAAGTTAATTAAAGAATTTGGGTGACAGAAATAGTGTTAAAATCTATGAACCAATTCCAGGAAAGGGTGGCTATAATACAAAACATGATCAGCATGGGCTTCCAGTTCATGTGCTGGCACTGCTGGTGCATGCTAGGTCCTATCAATCAGAGACTGGGGCTGTGTCCCCAAAAAACTTATTTGCCTCTAGTTTCCCTCTACCATCACTCTATTCAAGCAGACTTTAAAAGTGCCGTGCAATTCCAGAATAAGCATCCGCATGAGGCTCAGCAAAATGCGCATTTAAAATGCACCTTCTGTTCCCATGGAAGTGTGTTTTGCTTGCCCACATCTTTTTCTCCCTGCCCCCTTTCTTGTTGATAGGGTGCCAGCAGGAACGGGGAGGGACTGTGCTCTGCACGGCCACAACCAGGAAGAAACCCCCGACAAGTTCAAAGGAAAAATAGCCATCGGTTCTCTGTTTGTCTCCTAGATTTCCACCCCCGAAATGGCTTCCCGTACGGCAAAGGCAGCAGCTGCAGCCATCGGCCACACGATTTTTCGCTCATTCACTCTCAACACTTTCACAGATCACTGTCAAAATCCACCCGGTAAAGCAATGGTGACTGTAGCAATCCACCACTTCACACCTGATAACAATTGCAACAATGTTGCAATTCTGTGTTATTCTGGCTCTTTGAAAGTTCTGAGCTTTAGAAAGGGAAAGGAAGGGAAGCTGCTGCACTTCTGGGAGATGTGTGAATGTTTTATGGCTGTGTGTGCAGGCAGCAATCCCCACCCCTTTTGCCATGGAGGGTCCCCATGGTAAATGCTGCCAGGAAAACCCACAACTTCCAAAAAGAGCACTGGAACTCTTCTTTAAAATGCACTTTTTTTGTCGTGGATTTTCCTCCTTTTGTGGTGCTGGAAGCTCATTGAAAAGCTGGGCATGGGAGCGCTCAGAGGCAAAAGAAGATTTTTAGAGGGCTTTAAATTGCTTGGGGACAGGGCCTGGACCTGGTATCTTCTCAATGGCCAGTATTTTTTTTTTCTCTTGCACAGAATTATTGCCCTACAAAATCCACCCAACCCTTTCTCCCCTTCCGGTCAAAAAATCTGAGCATGCAATCATAACTCCTTTTAGTATAGGAGGAATTTAAAGGTAAGCCATCTGTTGGCCATCAGCCACAGGCTGTAAAGCTGATTAAGGGTGGCACTTTACAAGGTAATAGAAAGCATCACACATTCCCAGACCATCAGCATTTCTTCTCTCACTCTTTTGCCCTTTCTGATATCAGCAGAACCAGCTACCAGTAATTATGTACACCAAAGTAAATCAAACACAACAAATGAAGAACAGCCGAGAAGGCAGAAGATGCACTCTTGCCAATAAAATTGTAGAGGAATATCACTCCCTCCACAGTTTGTACAGCATAATGGGTAATCTTGGGCCCTTTCTTCACTGGACTTTATTCTATATCCTAGGATAGGGGCCTGCTGTCTGCATGCTGCTGCAGACATTAGTAGGCTCCCAGTGGGGAATTAAGGGGGAAGACGTTAGGTATAATCATGTGTTGGTGCTGGAAGTCTGCACCTTTGCAATGTTTAGTTGTAGCCTGTTGTAGTCCACACTAGCATATGGATGGCAGGCCCCTATTCTGGAATAAGCAGTTTTCTTGGCAGAGATAAACAAGTGGTTTGCCATTCCCAACTTTTGGGGAGAGGTGGGTATAGAATTTGTAAGCCTCTGTTTTCTAGGCTATTTGCTTTACCCCTAACCTACAGCCTTAGAATGGGGAATGTAGTAGAACATTGCAGTAGAATCTACACTGCAATGTGAATGCTAAAGCAATATATTGAATGTGTTCAGCAATATGTTGCTCACTGAGAGATCCCTGAGCAGTACAAGGTCCTGTTCACATCGCAGTGCTGCCTCCCTTCCAGAACAGCCCAGAGACATCCTGATCCCCACTGGCTGCAGAGCAGTAAAAACTGCTCCACAGCCTTACTAGAAGCATCTCCGGGTGATTTCGCACTTCCCGTATTCTGGATGGGAAAGGAGCGTGAAGAACCAACGTTGACTAGCGCTCTCACTGAGACCACTTAGCTGTCCCCCATCCCCCCGCGACTGAATACTTGCCTTGGTTCGATTGCAGGGCCGGTGCTCTTCAGGGCAGCCCCATTTTGGCGGCGGCACCCAGGGTGACTGTGCATGTGTCAGCACTATTGCCATGATGACGATGATGCCCTGTGCAGTTGCAGTCACATCAGGAGGGCTGCCGGGCTGCCAGGGCACTTGTGTGGCAGCCCTGTTGACCTCCTTGTCCAGGAGAGGTGTGAATGCTCCCCGGCTGGATGCAACAGGTAAGTGATTGGGAAAGGTTGGGGAGGATGTGGAGCACGATTTTGGGCTCCACAGGTACTGCATGATTAGAGAGCTTATGGGCAGACAAGGGGCACTTGGAAGCTCTAGCAGGCTCCTCCAAGAGCAGATGCTCTTCCCTAGAAGTTCCCTAATCATGCAGCACCAACCCAAGTGCAAAAAGGCCTCAGGATACTCCCAGTAAAGTCCCAGAAACACCTTTGACATTATTCCTGTACGTGATCGCTGCACGGGGACAGTGTAGCGCAGATGTGGCTGTGCAGTTGTGCGCCACGTGGCTGATCACCGTAGCAAAAATCTGGCCACGCGTGGCTATTGCTACAGCGATACAGACAGTCCCACGCAGGACTGTTTGCAATGGCCAGGGTTTGCACCCTGAGTGTCAGCACATCCCAAACTTACCTAAGGGTGCATAAGGTGCAGACCACCTGTCCAGGACTGGATCACCATAGCAACATTTGTGGCAACCTCTGCCATGCATCTGGCCATTGTGACGTGTCGTACATTTGCCCAGACATAGCCACATCACACCGCCTTCCTCACAGCTTCAGACCTGGAAGTGGCCGTGAGGCTTCTGACCAGGAGCACACTAGACAATAGACACTACTCCACAGCTACGCACAACTCCAGGGTACTCTGGGATGGAGGCGGCAGCGCGGAGGGTGGATGGAGCACCCTGGAGTGTGCAAGAGCATCCTGGACAGGTAGGTGTGAAAAGACCCAGTATTATTCCCTTTAGGCATCTTCCCTAAATCCCACTCAGGGGTGTTCGCACACTTTGCTTCCCTTCCCACCATTTGCTTCCCCATTGGTGTGTGCTAGCATTCACACTTGCGAACACTAATGCACACCAAACCAACCCCCAACGTGGCTGCAGACCTACCTGAGTCCAGATGCACTTCCACACAGAGCTACCATATCCGGGGTTATCTGAGGTGCCAGCACACTTGCGCAGCACCTCAGACAACCCCCTGGAACCGGCAGAGGTGTGACTGGTCGCTCCTCCAGCTGAAACAGGTAAGGTCTTGGACATGTGAGGAGCACAATTTCACGCATGGCCACTAGTAGATACTGCAGTAGTTTCTGGGAAGACAGGAGATGTTTCTGATGTGGAAAGGCCTCCTGCCAAGTGCAGATGGTGTTTCCCAGAAGCTACCCCAGCGTCTACCAGCAGGCCAAGTGTGAATTGGCCTTTAGTTTCCTTGTGCTGAATTGTTTCATCTACCCATCTGCTGTTTTAAACGTATTGTCAAATCTTTTAGTTCTTTTTTAAAACTTCCAGATTTTATTTTATTTTTTTAGACTTTGCTTTACGGACTGCTCCCTGATTGCTTTTACATGTTTTTAAATAAATAAATAACTTTTGCATTTGTTTGGTTGTTTCCTAACACTCCAACCATCACATATTGGATTTCCAGAGCAACTGCCAGTTAAGTCAGCTAGTTCTTCTGTGGAGAGAGAAATGATTACTTTGCTAAGCTCTTCCTGCTTCTTGCTCACGGCAGCAGCATGGCACATGCAGCCCTGAACAGGAGGTAAATGTGGCTGCGGGAATAAAAAACCCAGACTGCATCCAAGTTCGTGAGTGTCTAATTATGGGAGCAAACTATCAGAGAGTTAGCATCTCCAAGACTGATGAAGTTCACCATGAGACTTTGATTCAGGAGTCAGCATATTTGGCATAGATGAAAAAGTCATTAAAAACCAAAAACGCAATTAGAATCTGACGTGTGGGTGAAGGAAAGAGAAAGATAGGAGTGCAAGTTTGCAAAGAATAAAAAATGATGAGGGTATCAGACCAGAAATCCTGGCATTTCTCACTGGAAATATAAGAGTAATGTTTTATCAGAGGAAAAGAAGAATGAGAAAAAAAAAATTCAAAAAAGACACAGGAGGAGAAGGATCTTTCAACACATTCAGAAGATCATCTTTTTTCTTCAGGAAAGTCACAGGTGAAAGGAGTTTTAAGTTTTTCTAGGCCACCTAGATCAGGATTACTAGTTGCCTTTTTGTAAAAGATCTATCAAAAGTCCAAACGTTGCTGGAACTGACACAGAAGCATATGGAAGGCTGTCCACTTCCCAGTTTGGTCCAGTGGTTAGGGAGTTGGACTCTTATCTGGGAATACTGGTTTTGATTCCACACTCCTATATGAAGCCAGCTGGGTGACCTTCTTCTGAGTTCTCACCGACCCCCTCCTACCTATTCTTGTGAGAAGAATAGAAAGCTTCATTAGCTGCTGTGAGTAGCCCGAGGTCACTCAGCTGGCACTGTCCAGGAGTATGGAATCACCCCAGTGACCACCAAATAAGAGTCTAGCACTCTAACCACAAAACCAGTGTCTTTATCTCCCTCAAGTCCACTCTATCTTTACTTCAAAGGCTGAACTGCAGGTCTTTGTACATTCCAGCAGGGCTTCTCTTATGTTCTTATCAATGGCTACTAGATTGAATGCCTAGGTGCATCTTTCAGGCTGGGGGGGGGGGAAGCGGGGCACTTCTAAGGCCATTTGTTGGGATTCGAGAGCAGGCAAAGGTTCGTCCTTGTCTCTGCTTGAGATGCCCATGGGCAATTTGTGGGCCACTGTGTGAGACGGGATGCTGGACTAGATGGGCTGTAGCCTGATCCAGCAGGGCTTCTCTTATGTTCTTATGTTCCAAAGTCCACTTCTACGCTCAGGTGGACTTTTCTCTGCTGCCACCTTTCCTGCATCCTAACAACAGCTGACCTTCACATCATTTCTCCAAGATTCAATACGCATGAACTTCGTGTGCTTGTGTTCCAGAAAGCTGCAGGCCTGACTATTTTGCTGAGATCGCTCTCCCCACCTCCCAAGGCTTGTGGCATGCTGAAGAATCATAAGAACATAAGAGGAGCCCTGCTGCATCAGGCCACAGCCCATTTAGTCCAGCATACTGTCGCACACGGTGGCCCACCAATTGCTCATGGGCATCTCAAGCAGAGATAAGAGCAAACCTCCTGCTCTCGAATCCCAGCAAACGGCCTTAAAAGCATCCTACTTGTCCCCCCAGCCTGATGTACTTAGGCATCCATTCTAGTAGTCATTGATACATCTGCCATCCATACATTTGTCTAACCCTTCCTTGAAGCCATCTAAGCTGGTAGCTGTTACCACCTCTTCCGGCAGCAAATTCCATAAACCGACAACCCTCTGTGTGACCAACGTGACTTGGTTCCAGCCCCTCTTGTGTGTGCTTTTGTAACCTTTTGCCTGCTTCTGTGAAACTTGCCTCCCCCTTAGGGAGGTACACAAATATTCATCACATTCAAAATCCATACAAATTTGTCCGGATTCAGACATTCCAATTTGAATTAAAAGTTGGTACATTCAAAGACTGACATTCCAATACAAATCAAATGCTTCCATACATTCGTACGAAGCTTCGTTACATTCGTGAACCTGGGGAGATGGGAAAGCGGCTGCTGAATCACATCTGCAATGAATCCAAAGTGGATTCAGAGCGGATTCAAAGTGGGTTGAGAGCAGAGTTGACATGTTCAGAACGGATATGTACGGGATACGTAGGGGATTCATACAGGATATGTATGTGATTCGTAGCAGGGATTCAAATCAGATTTGTATCAAATATTTGTATCAAATTCGAATCCTACCACATTCGAAGAGGATCTCTTTGAACAAATACTAATTTTCTTGCATTCAATTTAATATGAATCAGATGCAGATCCCTACTCCCCCCTTTTAACTGCCTGTGGTCACAGTCTAAAATGAGTGCTTACATTCCTAGCATTTTTCAAAATTACAGTGTGCTGCCTGCCTGCCTGCCTGCCTGCCTGCTTCTGCTTTTGTCCAGGAAGGTCGTTGAATACAGGAGATAAGTCCAACTCTAGTGGCAGCAGCAGGACCATCAAAAGAAAGTAGGTGTAAGCTCTGCAAAGTCCTTACTTCCTCTCTGCTGTTCTAGCCACCGTGAAGTGCTGGCGGCAGCATGGTGACTGGAGAAGTGTATGTCCATGTGGGGGCCACACTTCTCTAGTGCATCCACTGTGCCAAAGACAGCAGGATCGAGCAGGCCCTGCACGCTCAAAGTGCTGAGTTGCAGCACTGTTCAAATGCAGCCTCAGGTAGTGGCATGCACTTCTAGAGCTTAGCAATATGCATCATAACTTCAAGATCTGCCAGCCCTTTCATAGGACAATGAAAAAGGACAAGAGGACCATGTATGCCTCTCTGCATCATGCACACATGGTGTCCACTTCACTTTATTGCCCCTGGAGTTGTGCATCTTCTGAGTAGAGATCACACCGACGGAATCATTATCCCAGACATGCAACATACAGATTATGGATGACAGATGTATCAATGGCTACTAGAACGGATGCCTAGGTGCATCTTTCAGGCTGAGGGGGGGGGGCTTAGGAACTGGGGCACTTCTAAGGCCACCTGCTGGGACTCGAGAGCAGGAGAAGGTTTGTCCTTGTCTCTGCTTGAGATGCCCATGTGCATTTGGTGGGCCACTGTGTGCGACAGGATGCTGGACTAGATGGGCTGTGGCCTGATCCAGCAAGGCTTCTCTTATGGTCTTATACTAAGGACCATCTTTGGTCCAGGGCTGCCTTGCTGGCCAAGCTGCTCCAGACGTAATATTGCCATTTCAGTGATATGGTGAGGAGGCCAGCACAACAGGCTTGCTTTGCCCTCGGAACTCAGCTATTGTGGTTGCACAGGGGAGACGCCTAATGATCTAGAGGGAAACAGTACACAATCCATCATTATCAGGTGCTCCATTGTTAATGAAAGTGCACAGTTAAAAGAAAAATGAGAAAATGTTGAGCCTGGAGATGGATTGGTCTTCTTCATCCCTTTACTATTTTGAGAAATTTGAAACACTCCCACTGGGTATTGCTTCTAAAGATGAGGATGGACGCTATTGCTGGAAGAAAGGAAAGAGAAGGGGGAGATTGGATTTTATCAGCAGGGTCTGTTTTAATCAAGGCATCAGCTGCCGCCGGTCTGAAGCATTTGAGTCCAGACCTCCAGGGCATCTTCATTATAGGGCAAAATGAGTTGTTTTGGCTACGTCTTGCTGATTTCTTCAACAATAAAAACTCCAGAGATATAAATCATGATTCCTTTGGATGTAGGACAGAGGAGCTCCTTGGAGGAGGAGGGAAAGGATGCTAATTTCATATTTGACACCTAAATACACATTTCAGCATGATTGGTCTATTACACCGGTGTACTTTCACCTATTAGGTAGGCATAGTTAAGACGAAACTAATTAATGGATTAAATTGATGGTTCCATTTCCCTTTCTGTTCTGTTGGCTTCCACAATGTTGAAAAGGAATAAACTGGAGTGGAGGCCACATTACCCTAATTTTCTTTTCTTTTTCCTTTTTTTCCCTTTCTTTTCTTTTCTTTTTTCTTTCTTTTCTTTTTTGTTCTTTCCTTTCTTTTTTGTTCTTTCCTTTTGTTCTTCCTTTTTTCCTTTTTTGTTCTCTCTTTTGTTCTTTCCTTTCCTTTACTTTTTTATTCTTTTCTTTATTCTTTCTTTTTTATTCTTTTTTGTTCTTTCCTTTCCTTTCTTTTATTGTTCTTTCCTTTCCATTTTTTGTTCTTTTCTTTGTTCTTTTCTTTATTCTTTCCTTTTCTTTCCTTTTTGTTCTTTCCTTTAGGTTCTTTCCTTTTTTGTTCTTTTTCGTCTTTTTTTCTGTTCTGTTCTTTCAACAGCTATCAGACTGTCGATTGGACTTACATTCACACAGGTGACATGGTGCCAAGGTCTATTTGAAGCTTCAAGAAATGGTTTGTTCTGACATGACAGAGAAATGGAGATGGATGGTGGTAGTTTGCTTTGTCTCCAGCCTTCTGCCTCTTTCATTTCAGTGCTTGGGTAATGAACATTTGTTATTAGACCATTGCTTTTAGCGCACTTAGTAGAAGAGCCTCTTTGAATGCTGCCCAATGAAACAATGCCAAATCTGCCTAATGGTGGTTGAGATTGCTTGTGCATCCATTCCTTTGCAGGATTCCTCCATCTGAGCGGTTTAGGTAGGCTCTGTAGCCATGAGCATCTATCACCAGATTCAGGTGGCATTACAGAGACTGTTTTCTGTGACTTCACCCATTTGGTGTCACTGTGACCCAGTTTGTTCTTTCCTTTTTGTCAGAGTCCTGTGGTCAGAGTGTTGGAATCTTAACACGTTGGTCTCCAAGTTCAAAGCCAGCCAGGTGACCTTGGGCTAGTCACAGCTCTTTCTGAGCTCCCACAGTCCTACCTACCTCACAGGATATCTGTTGTAAGGAGAAGAACAAAATGTTTCTCAGCTGCATTGAGTCCCCTTCAGGGACTCTTCTTCTTCTACTAGTACTATTGCTGCTTAGGAAGCTCCATAGTCAACCTGTGCAAGAGCAATAGATACGGTCAGCTTGAGCTCTGGGCCTTTCCGCACTTTGCTTGTCATTGCTGGGGAGCAAAGCGTGGTATGGCTCTGGTATGCACTAAGCATCTGAACTTGCAAATGCTTAGAACATTCTAAATCAAACTGTCCCTGGATTTACCCCAAGTTCAGAAGGCCAACTGGGCATGGCCATCTTCAATCCCCAGTGTTGGTGCAAGCACACCTGAGCAACACCATCACCTGGAAAAATATCTTGATAAACCCAGTTGCTTTTAGCAGAGATTTGGCCTGAGATAATGTCAGTAAATAAATCAGCAACTCTGTGTTGCTTCTCTCTCTCTGCTTGCTTTCTTTGGCCCACTGCTCCCCCTTCGTCCTGGCTTCGGGAGCTGTCCTCTTCAGCACCATCACACCTCTGCCGTAGTTTAGAAAGAATCCACGCCAGCACAGCCAGTCACCGAAAAGGATTTATTGCTTCCATCAATATATACAAAGTCTCCCCCGCTCTCTCCAGCGCTCCGTCGGATTGTAAACAATACATTGGCTCTGCACCTACTTATATAGTTCTACTAGCAAGGTCACAATGACTCAAATGACACCCAAACTCCTGATCTTGAGTCATTTGCCTCTGTCTTACGCAAGCTGTTGCAATAGCTGTGATGCTGTCATCTGTCTAGAAGAACTGGTGATGTTTGCACACCTCACCTTGAAAGAGTCTCCTGACTAGATACTAGATACTAAGTTAACTAGACTATCTACTGTACTTCCTGTGTGGATTTTGTTTTCCCTAATTCACATCTACACATTTTCTCCTCTATCTCTTGACAATCCCCTCCAAAATGTTTAGATGTGTTATCTTTAAGCTATCTACACTTTATCTCTTTCAACCTATGCCACACAGTATTCCAGTTCTTGTCCACTGCTCTGGATTACCAACTCTCCCTCCTTGGTCCTCTCCAGGCATCTCAGGATCATTCCCCTCTCTGCTGTCTCCATCTCTGTGTTTCTGGGTTTCATCTGGCATTTCCTGCCTCTTGAATACCCACTTGTCTCCTGCTATCACTATGCAAGTGTTTGCAGTTTGTTCCACAAACCAATCTGGGGGTTTTCTAACTCTCTGAGTTCTTCTTGGTAGGATTCCCCGTGTCCTTCCTTTGCCATTCCCACTATCTGACCTAGGCTGTGTTTGTGTTTGTTCATTTGCAGAAGTGTTAGTCTCACTATCTGTAGAACCTTCTTGCTTTAGTGCCCCTCCATTTCCAGCATCTGTGGCACTCTGCCCTAGCTTGAGAAAAACCTCCTTGTTAACATGGAGCCTTTCCCAGCTGGGATATCTCTCAAAGTTGGCACTCCTGGACAGTAAGATTTCTCCATGACTTGAACAAAATCTATAGCTGTTTCCAGGATACTCCACAAACATTAACCTTTTCCAGAAATTTGCAGGTACATATACATCATATACATTTGCATATTGCCCACAACCTCTTACACATTCAAGGTTTGGTGGTCTACCATACAGCATATGATAAAGCATTTCCTTTACAAAAGAATTCCAAGCATGGTTAGCAACATGATCATCAGTCAAAAATGCCTCCCCCCACATTTGCTTTAAGATTCCTTCATGCTTTTCACTCATGTTTACCCAGTCTCTAAAGTGTTCAGCTACTTCACTTTTCCCTGTCATAGGGATCACATACGAATGCTGTGTAGGACAATCTTCAATGCCCATGAAGTACTGATTTTTGCCCACAGGCTTGGTTACAGGGTCAGCCAAATTTGCCTGCACAGTCCGAAACAATCTTTCTGTCGTGCATTCGTTAACTTTGGCTACAGGAAGAGCTTCAGGCTTCACCTTGCTACAAACTGAATCATCCCAATCACTTGAACAAATTTCCATCTGAAATTTTGGACACACTTCCTCTAGTTTTTCCGCACTTGTGAAGTTCACATGCCCTCTGGCCTCTTGGCAATAATGGGCGCAGTTCAAGTGCCTAGGCACACTAACAGCTAACGCGCATTCTGCCCTGCCAGTCATCACATACACTTTGTTTCGCTTGACTGCCCTAGCACAAATCTCATCATTTATGCTAATAGTACAATCATTCCCCTTGAAACACAAAGTATAATTACTGTTTGTTAATTCAGAAACACTGATTAAACAGTCTTGCAATTCAGGAACACACAATACATTTGAAAAATCCTTTTCAAAATATGGCATTTTTACCGTCCCTTCTGCCCATACCTGTTTCGATTCGCCATTCGCCAACATGACTGAATGTACGTTCGAAGGCATTTTATTTTTCAGGAGCTTTTCACAATTGACCATGTGAGAACTTGCCCCCGAGTCCAACACCCAGCTAGGGCTTGCAGCCACACAGGCTACAGACTCACAGCTCTGCACGACTTTCACAACCCCTTTCTTGCTTGCAGCAAACTTGGATTGTTTCTTGGCTCTTTCCTCAGCCAACCTTTTACAGTCCTTAATGAAATGATCCTTTCCACCACAGTGGAAGCATTTTCTCCCTCTGGACACCAATGCTTTTTCAGGTTCAACATCACTGAAAGTCTCGATTGAGTGGGTTTGAATCACTCCTTTTTCCTGTCTCTGGAGTTTCGCCTCGTAGTCCCTACGCTGGCATTCCTCCAAGACTCGTGATGCCACCATCTCTGGAGTTAGCTGCCTCTGGTCAACACACTGCAGACTCCACAGGACATTTTCAAACTCATCAGTCAAACTTCCTAATAGGATAAATGCTCTCTGCGTTGGACTGATTTCGATCCCTCTGGTTGCAACTTGCTGGAACAAGTCTGCCATGATTTCCAGGTGCTTCTCAGGAGCTTGCGCCTTCTGCATCTTGCAAGCATACAGCCTCCTACACCAAATCATTCTTGACAGTGCTGTTTGAGATTGGTGGATCTCTTTCAACGTATCCCAGACTTCCTTCGAAGTTGCCTTTCCACGGATGTGGTTGATTTGCGGCGGCGTGATCGTGAGCAAAATGGTTGCCCTTGCTCTCTGATCCTCTCCGACCGTACCGGCTGCCAGGCCTGCGTCAACAACATCCCAGAGTCTTTCCCTTGTGAGCAGCGCTTCCGCGTAAACAGCCCAAGCAGAAAAGTTCGTCTCATCCAGTTTTGGAAAACGTGCAGCTTCCATCTCTCAGGCAGTGCAGTTTCCTCTCTCCTTCTTCTGTCAAACGTGACAAAAAACAGACACACAACACTAGATAATCAGACAGCCGTCCGATTCTCTTTTCACTTAGCCTTTCGGCACTCACAGTCAGTTGAACTGTCCAGCACGCGCAGGGTTAACGCTCTGGGCTGCCATAACCCTTGTCAGTAAATAAATCAGCAACTCTGTGTTGCTTCTCTCTCTCTGCTTGCTTTCTTTGGCCCACTGCTCCCCCTTCGTCCTGGCTTCGGGAGCTGTCCTCTTCAGCACCATCACACCTCTGCCGTAGTTTAGAAAGAATCCACGCCAGCACAGCCAGTCACCGAAAAGGATTTATTGCTTCCATCAATATATACAAAGTCTCCCCCGCTCTCTCCAGCGCTCCGTCGGATTGTAAACAATACATTGGCTCTGCACCTACTTATATAGTTCTACTAGCAAGGTCACAATGACTCAAATGACACCCAAACTCCTGATCTTGAGTCATTTGCCTCTGTCTTACGCAAGCTGTTGCAATAGCTGTGATGCTGTCATCTGTCTAGAAGAACTGGTGATGTTTGCACACCTCACCTTGAAAGAGTCTCCTGACTAGATACTAGATACTAAGTTAACTAGACTATCTACTGTACTTCCTGTGTGGATTTTGTTTTCCCTAATTCACATCTACACATTTTCTCCTCTATCTCTTGACAGATAAAGCATCCAGGCACAAACACAGCAGGCTGAACAACAGGAGGGTTCTAAGACAAGGCGTCGAGGCGACATTTCATCCGGAAGGAGGTTATTGATTGGTTACAGCATAAGGCATAAAATAAAGTACATAATACTAATGCTTAATGGTTAAATGCATGGATATATGAATAAATGCATGACAAGCGAATGTCAGAAGATGGATGAGAGAAAGAAAAATGTTTACGTGTGGGTGAGTGGAAGGATATGATTCTCAACTCACAAAGTCACATGGCTTCTCGTGTCCAATCATGCTGCAGTATTTGCCCCTGGAGTCAGGCTGACCTTTTTCTCAGGTGCTAGGAGTTCCTATAAGAAACTGTATGTCAGAAACCATAATAATAGAGTACAATAACAGCATCTGTTGATAATGTGTTTCAACAAGCTTGGCCTTGATGCCTTGCATGTGGTTTCCATTCCTGCCCAATACTGTACAGTGTGAATGTCTGACAATTGCTCACTTTCTATACATTATTTAAACCTCATCCACCCACCCACCCACCCACCCATCCACCCATCCACCCATCCATCCATCCATCCATCCATCCATATTTGTTCCCTGCCCTGTTCTCCTGCCCTCACCCTCACATGGCTCCTTCCTCCCTCCACTGCTGCCACTCTTACTGGACTCCCATAGCATTCTTCTTATGCCACCCCAGTAGCAACACAGCCACATTCTCCCAGCTCAGCCTCCTCAGCTACATGGCAAACCTGCCACAGCAAGCCTTATACAGCCATCAAGCCCAGCAAGAAGTCTGAGCATCAGGTGACATGCATGGGCAGTCAGCAGGCTCTGGAGCTTGTATCCAAAGAGAATGACCCAAGCTAGCCTGCCTGGCAAGCCTTCATCCACCTGCTGCCAGCAGAGATGTGGCTGCTCAGTTCCTGGAGCCACCTCACCTTGCCTCCATCTCAAGGTAGGTGTGGACAGGCCCTAAAACAATCTTAGGGCCGTTTTACACTTTGCTTCCCATCCCTTGAGTTGAAGTGGCCCAAGTATGCACTAAACATCTGAACTTGCAGATGCTCAGTGCATACAGAACCTTCCCTAAAACATACCTGAAATGCAGATGTTTGCCTTAATGGCAACCATCTTTGATTCCTGGTGCCATCCAACTCTATGATTCAATGTACCACAACATTGAATCATAGAGTTGGAAGGGACCTCGAAGGTCATCGAGTGCAGGATGTCACATGTGTGGCATGTCACGTGTATGAGTGGCACATCGTGTGCCACATCAGTGCACATGTGTGGCATGCCACATGCTCCTCCAGCACCTTATCCAACCAGAAAAGAAGTGTAGGCTGCATCCAGAACCTTACCGGCTCGGGCACTTAGAAAAGGTAGATGCACGTGTGGTGAAATTCAACCTACACCACACATAGTCCACGCAAGGTGAGCTCCCACACAAAGGGACCCATTTCTAGTTAATGTGCAGATGCTCCATCTGGGAGCTCACCCTGTGTGGAGTACAGGGCCATTGCTCCTAAGTTGCCAGTCCATCCTAAAAAGGACTGTCAGGGTGAGGTATGACCGCTGCCATACTTGGCTTTCTGCTCAAGCATTATATTAAAGTGTTTGCCTTCAAAAGTTTGGCATGTCCTCATCTTTCTTTATCCCTTATTAATGAGGCTTCACCTGAGCAGCTACCAGGCCAAACTGTGCTGCTTTTGAGCATCCATAAATTTAGCTATCTTTCTTTCCGTTTGTTCTCCCACTGGTTCTTTTCTAATGATTATCAGGTTTCTCCTTCAGCATTTAGCACTGACTTCTTCTGGGTGAGGAAACTGGCAACCCGATTTTATTTGCTCTCAGCATGCCAAGTTGTTTAGTCCCTAGTTTTATCTTGTAAAAGGGCTCCATGTGGAGAGAAAGGGCTGAATGGATTGTACTACAAGGTCATAAACTAAAATTATAGTAAAATGTAACCTCCACTTCCCGCATCAATCTTCTTTGGCTGAATGGTAAAACAGCTCAGTCAGGGAAAGACTCCAATTCCTAGCAACAGAAATGAATTTTGAGGTTGCTTCAGGGTAAAAACCCTGGCTCAGTTTGGCTTGCTTGAATCCTATAAGAAATATATTGTCAGTTTTTTATATCATTCACACATATTAAGGATACTACTGGATGGGCTGGTGTGTTTGCTATTTTATTTTATTGTTCTGTTTCACCTTGTAAATAAAAATAAGCCTCAGGTACCTCTCATGCTGTTTTTGTTTTGTTTTTTAAAAACACCACACTGAATCAAACAAAATAGAGGGGAAAGCTATTATAAAAGTTCTGACTTCTTAAAATTTATTCAGGATCTTTGTATTCTTTCTTTCTTTCAAAGACTCAGTGGAAGAGGCCTCCCGAAGAAGAAGAAGAAGAAGAAGAAGAAGAAGAAGAAGAAGAAGAAGAGCTGGCTTTTCTACCCTGCTTTTCTCACCCATTTAAGGGGACACATAACAGCTGACAAAGCTTCTGTTCTTTTCCCCGCAACAGAACACCCTTTGAGATAGGTGGGGCTGTGAAAGCTCAGAAGAGAGCTGTGACTAGCCCAAGATCACCTAGCTGGCTTCGTGGGGGAAGGTGGAATCAAACACAGATAAGAGTCTGGTTCCCTAACCACTAGACCAAACTACCTCACATCAGCGTGCAAGACAGAGGCTACTAGAACATCTTCTAGTCTGGTATACTAGCCAGTGCAGAGTCGTTCCATCAGGTAATAAAGCTCAGGCCAATACAAACTTGGCTTCTTAGCTGATAATTAGTTAATATCTGGGCAGGTGCATATATATATATTTATATTTATATCCCACCCTATACCTGAAGATCTACTAGCGCTCACAAGTTAGTCCCACCCCATGTCTCAACCTACAGGGTCAGAGTAGGCAAGGACCAGTCCCAGGGCAAATTTGCACTTCCTTTCCCATCTGGGGTACAGGAAAGTCAAAGTTACCCACGTGCGTACTAAGCATTCACACTGACAATGCTAGTACACGCCATCCCTCCCCCCCCCCTACACACACAATCCTGGACACCTGCCATTAGTGAGAATAGGTGCCTGGGTGCTGCCATCTTTCTTCTCTGGTGCTGGCATCATCACCGGGGCAACCCTGATGCAACACGCAGCACACTTGCATGGTGCATCAGGTGACCATCTGGTACATCTTCCAAACTGGAACACGTGCAAATGGACCTGCCTGGAACCTTATCAGCCTTAAAATTATTTTGCTTCAATTCATGGAAAAGTCTTTTTAGTTCATGACTGTTTTACAAAATGGCTTGCCAGTCTATGGCCCTACAGATGTTGCATGTTTCCCATGAACTCTAACCACCTTCTTCCGTATCAACCTCCCCGTTCCTTAAGATCTGGAGTGGAAGCGCCTTCAGGAGTAAAACAGGTGGGTACCCAGGAGAGGGCCTTCTTAGTGATGGCCCCTAGTCTATGAAATAGTCTCCTCCTTGAGATGCCTAAGGCATTTTCACTGTACATGTTTAGGAAGGCAGTGAAGATGCTCCTCTTTGTCTGGCCTTTGGTTAAATGGTGATGTACTTTCTCTTCCCACTTTTCAGATGCTGTTATTGTTTTAATATATGTATATTTGTTTTTAAAATGTTGTTACCCGCCCTGAGACCCATGGCAAAAAATGATGGGAGATTTAGTCAGGGACACCTGAAGTCTGACAAGAGGCATTTTCGCACTACACCCATTCCATTTGGAACGGGTGTAGGACGGGAAGCCTAAGACACTTTAGGACGCTTTGACCATTCACACATAGGAGCGCAGGAACGCGTGTAAACGCGTTCCGGCGTGCCTGTGTGCGAATGCTCAAAGCATTCTGAAGTGCCTTAGCCGGCAAACGCCGGCAAGGGGCGGGGAGACGGCTGCCAAAGCTCCCGCAGCCGGCAAGGCAGGCAATCAGCTGATTGTCAGCCAGCGCCGGCGGGGGAGGCGAGCCCGCGGCTGTCAGGGAGAGAGAAACATGAGCAAATGCTTCTCTTCCTGAACGGCTGCGGGCGCTTCGTCCGCGCCGGAACGGATGTAGAGCACTTTAAAGTGCTCCACATCTCGAACGCGCGCAAGACAGCTCCGGACGCGTCGGAGCGCAAACCCCGCTGCGGCAATGCGTATGCCGCGTTCGAGGCTGTCTTGGACACGTTCGAAAACCCCGTGTGCGAAAACGCCTTAGGTCTGGATTATGACACCACAGTCTCTGTTCCAATTTTCAAAAGTGCTGAAACACTGTCATTTTTAAAAATACCTTTTGATATAGTCAGCACTAGCTTTAAAGTAACCATTGATCTTGCACCAGAATTGGGTTTGTCTGTTTTTTGTTTAAAAGGGAAAATAGTTCTTTAAACCATACGGGCCTTAGCAAAAGCTTGCTCTCTGATGCTGAAACAAAAATATCACAAATGGATGCCTGCCAACAGTGGTTCCCAGGAACAAATAATGAAGCATGCAAGGGACTTCGTCACAATTTTATTTCTTTTCAACCAATGCAGGGCCAACTACAAATTTTGGGACAGATGGATGCCATTTTTCATCCATCTCACTAAAACGACATCTCACTAAGGCCAAACTATTTCTCTGTCTTGTCATTTTGAAACCAACAGCTGACCAAGCCTTTCCTTCATTTGGCAATATTTACAATTCCATCTTAGAACTTAATGTTGATTTGCCACCTCTCTGGTTTTGAACTGCATTCTTTATTGTTTCCACCTGCAACTCTTGTTAGTGCTTATTAGTATTTTGTTATTGGTTTTTATTGTTGTTTTGCAAGTATTTTATTAAACAAACAAATAAATAACACTGTTCAAGGTGGCATATCCTCTAACGTGAACATAGGAAACTGACTTGAATTATTTTTTTTTTAAAAAAACTATAAAACTACCTTTATAATTCGAGATGGGGGAGTGGTAGATAAGGAATATTCCTAGAAATATAATAGTGGGATAAATCACAGTTAACAATCCAGTGAGAACTTCTGCGTACCAGAAAACTGAAATCTATGTGATATTTGAAGTAAATGGCCTGGAACTCGACTCAAATAAAAGGAACACATTTATTTATCATTGAAGCCAGAAAGTCTGCATTCAATGGTCAGGACTAGGGCGATTAAATCAAAAGCATAACCTTCAAGAAATCTATTTGGAAAGATGACTTTGGCTATGATGTGTCAAAAACCCTTGAACAGCTGAATGTGCTATAAACATATTAGGTTCTAGGCCACCATTTTATTGGGTTATGCCATTTTGTCACACACATGTGACAGGGTCATCTCTGAAGCATCTCAGAGCTGCTCCCCCCCCCCCCCTGCCCTGCACGTGAACACAGTCCTAGACCTGAAATCATATTCATCACCCAGGGCCTGTTCACACTTGGTGTTATACTGGAATACATCTCAGGATGGGAATCTGTTGTCATGTGGGACAGGATGCTAGACTAGATGTGCTGTGGTTTGATCTAGCAAGGTGCTTCTTATGTTCTTATGACATTCATTCGGCAGAGAGGCCAGAAATGGCAGAGCTGTAGAAATACCAACAGTGCTTCCAGTTGCTTTTCCACTACCTTGCTGGCAGTGTGATGTGTGGACTTCCTGGGGCCCTTCATTGCGCCTACCCAGCATGGTGTTGATTTCAGCAACAACCGGAACTGGGTGGCATTTCTGAAGTCACATCTGCGTTTCTGAAAACAATCCTAGGTGGAAACACCATTTATATTCCCTGGCTGCAATGTCTCCCTAGCTGGCATTCTCAACAGGAGTGCAAACCTCAGTGTGTTTACGTTTGCTTTTTTCCCCCAGAGGAAGGTGTTTATAGCTGATTCCACTGTCTGCCCGAGTCCATTAAAGCCCTGACTGATTATCAAGTATGAGAACAGACAGGGTTCCATTGGGCAGATCAGGAGAAGACATGCTTTAGACAACAGCAGCCTCCACAATTGCTGCGTGTCTCCTTTGGGACTAAAGTTACCTGAGCTTACTAGTTTTCTAGGAGTTGGATAAAACCAAATAAGTGGTCCTTTTTCTGGCACCCATTGGAGGGTATGCAAAATACATTAAGGCTGTCCACAGACAATAAGAGGAAACATGGAATATAAACAGGAATTGGGATTGACCCTTATGATGCTCCACTAGACACGCATGGCAATTCCTGGCATAGATATGCCACATGAGAATGCAATCCTGGAAAATCCAGCAGTGATGCCAAGTTTCCTGGAATAAGTCAGATTATACACATCTCTGTCAAGGTGCATATGATACCTACTTGCTGAGGACTTCCAGGAGATTGCTATGTGCCTGTCCCCTCCCTCCCTTCCTCCCTCCCTCCCTTCCTTGTCTTTTATTTCTGCTTTCCTGGGCAGGTCCCAGAAGTTCCTAGCAAGGCAATATTTCAACTTGCAAGTGAAATGATTTCAGGAAACCTGGGCCATGTTTTGGAATATATCTCAGGGCAGGGGACTGTTGTCTGCATGCTAATACAGACTCTGGCAGGCCTCACCTGGAGCATCCTGTAGCCTGCAGTAGCATGTGGACAGCAGGCCCCTATTCTGGGATATATTCTAGAATAAAGCCAAGTGTGAATAGGCCCCTGGCATCACTGTTGGGTTTCCAAGGACAGCAATCTTGCATGTTTTCTGCCCATTGTTACTGGAAATGTTTTGGAAAAGCCATGCAGATATCTGGCAATCTGAACACAATGCCAGTTGGATTGCATGGTCTTCTTTCATTTGAAGGTTAAGAACAAGCTTAAGAACAAGTTAACAAATGCATGAATCGATTCCACCTTCAGAAGCAGTTTTCCATCCAAATCGCATGCAAACATCAAATATCTAGAAGAAGAAGAGTTGGCTTTTCTACCCCACTTTTCTCACCCATTTAAGAGGATTCAAAGCGGCTAACAAAGCTTTCTATTCTTCTCCCCACAACAGAACACCCTGTGAGGTAGGTGGGGCTGTGAGAGCTCAGAAGAGAGCTGTGATTAGCCCAAGGTCACCCAGTTGACTTTGTGGGGGAGCGCGGAAACAAACCTGGTATTCCCAGTTCAGAGTCTGGCTCCCTAACCACTAGGCCAGCGATGGCTAACCTTTTGAGCTTGGTGTGTCAAAATTCACAGAAAGACCTAGCTTAACTCAGGTGATATGTCACATCTAGAAATAGCCATAATTTTGTGATACTTGTAGCTCTAGTTTAAACAAAAGTTATATTTTTGATGTATGTATTTTTTGAAAGCAAAAACAAATAATTCTTTACATTAGTGACTTTTTGGTTGTTGAATTTCATTTGTTAAATTCTCAGTTGAAGGTTGGTACACTTCAAGCCCAAGCAAGTGTTGCTAACTTCATCTGTCAATCAGTTCCTTTTATTGGTTTTAATATTATTTAACGCTGAGACTAAGGTCTCACAAAAGTACATAGAGGGAAAAATTGTGAGTCAAGCCATTGCTTCCGCACACAGGTCTTCAGTCCTGTAGCTGATGGGATCACAGACGCACCATGTGTGACCCAGCAATGCAATGACATGACTCTGTCACGCTTTGTATGCCAGGTACAGACAGTGCCTCTGTGCTCCCGGTATCTTGTAGGCCGGAAGCCAGAAGCTACCTGTTGCCTACAAGATACCAAATGGCAACAACATGCTGGGTGCCAGGCTGACACTGCTTGTCACCCAAAAGGGCTTGGTGTGTCATCTCTGGCACGCGTGTCATAGGTTTGCCATCACTGTACTAGGCCAAACTAGCTCACAGACCAAACTGGGACCCAAACTAGAAAGTCATTCCCGTAAGAATGGGACCTACTAATCAATCTTCAGGTATATTGTCTTTCTTTAGACAGATTTTCATACAGGCCCTCCAAACTTCCTTGCGCATATGAATCAAAACAATAAGAAATATTGTTTTGCTCCTTGTTCCAATAAGAAATATTTAGTAGGCAGTTTTTTTAAAAGAAAGAAAGAAAAACGAGTATGCTATGCTGTCAAATACACATTTATTTTTCATTTAATTTTTGTAAGCCCAGATCCATTTCCCCAGATCCCTCTGATCTCAGAGGAACTAGAAAATGTAGGTCACTTCCATCAACCCATTAAGATGTTATTGTCTTTGATCATGAGGAAAAAGCTGATAAGAACAGCTGTCAGATATTATTTTATCACCCTGACAAAATTTAAAGAACTGTAATGGCAATTTGCTGACATTTTAGAGAATATGCCACTTTCCAGTCCTACAACAGCATTCACACTTATCTTGGAGAAAGCTACAGGGGAACTTAGCAGAACTTAACTTTTTACTAGACATCTAGAATTGTATCGTAGAAGTTGCTTTAGGGGATGGGGCATGTATCAGAGAGAAAAGAAAATATCAAGTCCAGTCCAGCATTAAATACTGAGCGCCCCCATGCCAGGGTTTTGAACGAGCTTCCAGCGCTACAAAAGCAGGAAAACCCGTGACAAATTACCTGCCCTTTAAAGAAGAGTTTCATCGCTCTTTTTGGAAGTCGCGGGTTTTCCTTGCAGCATTTACCTTGGGGACGCTCTGTGGCAAAAGGGGCGGGATTGCTGCCTGCACACACGGCCATAAAGCATTCACACATCTCCCAGAAATGCTGCAGCTTCTCTTCCTTCCCTTTCTAAAGCACAGAACTTTCAAAGAGCCAGAATTGCAGAGAATTGCAACATTGTTATCAGGTGTGAAGTGTTATCAGGTGTGAAGTGGATGGATTGCAACATTGTTATCAGGCATGAAGTGGGTATATTTAAAGTCACCACTGCTCTACTGGGTGGATTTAGACAGTGATCTGTGAAAGTGCTAAGAGTGAATGAGCAAACGATCACCCGGCCGATGGCTGCAGCCGGCATGGGAAGCCATTCCGGGGGATGGAGATCTCGGAGACGAACAGAGAACCGATGGCTATTTTTCCTTTGAACAAGAGAGGGGGCGCGGAGAAAAAGATGCAGGGAAAGAAAACACGCTTCTGTGGGGACGGAAGGTGCGTTTTAAATGCACGTTTTGCTGAGCCTCATGCAGATGCTTATTCTGGAAGTGCAGGGCACTTTTAAAGTCCACTTGAATAGAGTGACAGTAGAGGGAAACTAGAGAGGCAAATAAGTCTTTTGGGGATGCAGCCTAGGTGACTCTTTCTTTAAGGCAGGTTGGACAGGAAACTATGTAAACAAAGAGGCAGGAATTTCATACTGTGAAAAGACCAGTGGGAAATCAGTGAGTAGCACCCATAGTCAGGGAAGGTGTTGCCTAACTTGGAGGCAAATGTAGGCTGCAGTATGGCAAAAAACAAAAAGTAGGTTCTCAGCTGCATATTCACATAACCGTGAAGAATTTTCTTGCACATTTGGGGATGGGATGCTTTTTCTTAAAGGGACATCTTAAAACAGACCTGTCTGATCACATCCTAGATTGCTGAGAAGAGAGGAAAGGTAAAGTGTGATCATGAGTTAAGTTTCAGTGAGAGCTCAAGCTAAGCCTCTCTCTTCCAGCAGAGATGAAAATTGACTCGTTTTTAGTTGTTTTTACTTCATTGTTTGTATAAATATGGATGCATAAACTCTATTTTCTGTGTGCTGACATGCACTCTGGCAGCTTTCACAGAGTAGTGAATGAAGTTGTCTGAGTGGCAGGGTCATGGGAAATGCCTGAGAGGTGGGAGGCATCCTGTTCACATAATCCCCACCTCTTGTCCTCCCAAACGTTGAAGTGAGGGAACCTCAACCAGCTTTAAAGATTTTTTACCATGGCCATTAAGCGGCATGCAGGAAAAGGCCCCAGAAGTGTACCATTTTCTGTATACCAGTTAATTACCCTAGATGGATGGTGACCCAGGTAAGTTCCCTGAACCTCTGCTGTCAATCCACATAGTGGCAGATCAAGCATCTAAGAATAGCAACCTAATCCTCAAAAGGTTTCTGGCCTCACCTATGATGTGTCACCTGAGCTCCTGAAAGTCACCTTTTGTGTGTCCATGAAGATCCTGCCCATGTCTGACACAAAGGAGATCATTTCTGCAGAAATCCCTTCAGTGAGTTGGGGAATAGCTGTGGAAAGGATGTGTTCCAAAAGCCCTGGTGAAGGGTAGGATATAAATATAAATGCCAAAGAAATAAAAGCTACACGAGTTTCTAGTAGAGAGGAACTATACCTGGAAAAGCAGTTGCTCAAATTCAAAGATCATTCCACTGCAATTAGGTTTGGGAATGGAGGATTGGGTCTGCATTGCAAGCACTGGTGTATACTCTAACATCACCACCACTGCTCAGTCCAGAATTTCCAAATCACCATGGCAACTTCTGCTGTGCCTGGCCATTGCCATGGTGATTGTGACATAGTGTGCAACTGCACAGCTGCAACTGCCCTGCCCCACCCTGCTCCCATGTAGCATTTGCACTTGCAAGGGAGTGTAAACGCAGCATGCAGGAATGACTAGGAGCTCACCGGCAGCTCCTGGTCAAGCGATGGAGAAATATTTTGTGATGAAGTGGATGTGAAGAGGCCAGCAAACAAACTCATTGCTTGATCTCCCCTTAGATACAGCCCATAAGAATATAAGAGGAACCCTCCTGGATCAGGCCTCAGCCCATCTAGTCCAACATCCAGTCTCACACAGCGACCCACCAATCAAGTAGAAGATAAAGACAAAAACTTCATCTGCTCTCAACTCCCTGCAAATGGCCTTTAGCGGCATTCTGCCTGTGCCTCCAACCTGGAGGTGGTATCCAGGCATACATTCTAGTAGGGATGTGCATGAATATTTGAAGGTATTCGAAATTCAATCGAATTTGTCCAAATTTCAACATTCAAATTCAAATCAAATGTCCATAAATTTGAATTTAAACATTTGAACATTTCATATTTTGAATCTATTCGTTCATATTATCTGGATACTCATATGTGTATGGGTTCATACATGATGCGTACTTGAACGTACACATCTTTCCTGCATCCATACACATTTGTATGAATCCCTACGGGACAAAAATGGGTTGCATACAGGATAACTACAGGATGCATATGGACACATACAGGATGTGTAACAATGTTTATGGGCACATACGAACGTTGTCAACATTCATAAGTGAAAATTCAAATCAAAAATGCAAACGAATAGATTCAAATTTGCTTAATTCGAATCGAGTTTGGTTAAATTTGAATTTTAAAGATTCAAATCGAATCAAGTTAATTGCATTCATGCGCATCCCTGCATTCAAGTAGCCATTGATACACTTGACCTTCATGAATTAAGAGATGCCCTTCTGGATCAGGCCACAGCCCATCTCGTCCAGGCCTTAGAGGTATCCTGCCTATGCCACCATCTGTTAAGGAAGACCCCATAACAAAATATAGACCAGACACACCCAAGAAGATTATTCAGCATCCATTAATATAACAATAATAATAGTAATTAAGATTTCCCATTGCAGAAGAACCCAAAATCAATCCTGTCAGTTCTTTTGTTCTACAGCACCTCCATGAGCATATAAACAATGACCTATACATTATTTCCCATTAAGCATGGCATCCTCATTTCTCCAGAGACGGACTTCCCAGCGCTCTCATTTGTCACTCCAGTGAAGCAAAATAGAAAGAGCTATTTAACCGTATAATAAAGTAACCAGGAAGCAAGCAAGGGGGTGCCCACTTGGTGCTATTATTCCACCAAAAATCTGTTTTTGCAATTGTGTTTTTCATCATGAACAGTTTCATGCCATTATATCACCTCCATGACACCATGTGCGTAATTACTTTGATTCAGGGCACTGAAAACGTACAGGTAACAAATTCCATTGGCCACCAATGAGTAATAATTCAATTATTCAGTGGTCTTGTAACAGCTCTGAAATAGCCTCTTCCCATTTCACAAACATCATATTTACTGCTGGAAATAAACCCTTTCTTCACAGTGAAATATACCATCTATATATCTCAGCCCATGTAAGTGTACAGTAAAATCAACACACAACTATTTTCATATTTTTAATAATATAAGTGAGGCTGCCTGGGTGCCAAAAGACCTGGTGGTTCATCTGGTTTTGGTCCACAGAAGAAAGCGTGATTTGGGAGGTTGTTACCTTGATCAAGGGATGCTGGTGATAGCCACTTGCCTAGATAGCTTTGAGAAAGGGTTGGACGCATTCATGGCTAACTTGCATAATCAAAATGGCTGCTAGAATGGTTACCTAACTCCAGGACTGAGAGACAGGCAGGATGATGGTAAAAGCCATTTGCAGGGAACTGAGAGCAGGTGAAGGTCTCCTGCCTGAAATCCCCAGAAGCAATTGGTTGACCATTGTGGGAGAAAGGATGCTGGACTAGATAGGCTGTGGTCTATCTACAGCAGAGGCCCTCTTGTGATTATTATTATTATTACTGAACACACAAAGCAACAGTATAGCACAGCCATCAGATCAATAGTTGGAGTTGGTCTTCACCGGACATCAAATTCTTCCCAAGAACTTAGGATCTTGTGATGTATCGGCATATAATACACGCAGATCTCAGCTGTGTGGCTTTTTACAGTTGACTAAGGGTGATTTTGTCAACACTGGTTTGTTTCAAGTGCCACCCAATGTCTTTTGGGATGGCACCCAATGTGTGGTTCACCACTGGTACCACAATTGTCAGCTTGTGCCAGAGTCTCTGCACTCCGATCCTCAGATCTTCTCATCTGGCTTTTCTTATTTGGCTCTTTCTCATGTTGTTTCTCATTAACTCTACTATCGCCAGGTATTGCAATATTGATGAGCCACATCTTTTTCTTCTCAATAATGGTCAGATCAGGTGTGTTATGCACTAAGAATTTGAAGTCCCACAATAGTTGGCTTGCTCATTTTCTACTACTTTTTCAGGCTTGTGATCCCACCAGTTCTTGGCTGTTGTCTGGCAATAGTTTCTGCAAAGATTCCAGTGGATCATCTTAGACCATGTTATGTCTTTATAGTCAGTCTGCACGATCTTTTTACAGCTGCTGGGTATACAGTGTATGGTTTGGCTCTAGTGTTTAGGGAGCCAGACTCTTATCTGGGAATACCAAGTGTGATTCCACACTCCTCCACAAAGCCAGCTGGGTGACCTTGGGCTAGTCACAGCTCTCTTCTGAGCTCACCTACTTCACAGGGTGTTCTGATGTGGGGAGAAGAACAGAAATCTGTGTTCAGCAGATGTCGGCTGCTTTGAGTCCCCTTAAATGGGTGAGGAAAGCAGGTTAGAAAAGCCATCTCTTCTTCTCTTTGCATAGTCGGCATTTTGGATTTATTGTCGATTTGTCTACCTTGGGTTTTATGGCATTTGTACTAATTGCCTGTTTTTGTGTGCCCAAGATCAGTCATGATGAAGAATATTTTAGCTTAGGTTCTTCTCTCATAGGACTTATTTCCATCACTGTAAAATACTTTTTGACAGTAGAGCATGGCTGAGCACCGCTAGTGTTGTATGGCAGATAACAGATTTTTTTTCCTCTATCCTCCTTGTCCACATCATGCATGATTTTATTTACCCATTGCCTCAAAAAATATTGTATATGAGAAGAAGTCGAGTGAAAATATGTTGTTAGTTTCCACAAGTATCTGAAGGGCTCTCACAGTGGAGAGGGATTGTCCCTGTTCTCACTTGCACGAGATGGGAGGACTAGAAACAACAGGATGAAACTTCAAGGGAGTCGGTACAGATTAAATATTAGGGAAAACTTCCGGACAGTGAGGGCAATCGGTCAATGGAATAGGTTGCCATGGGCAGTAGCGGGTTCTCTTTCACTGGAGGTCTTCAAGCAGAGGCTGGACGTACAACTGTTTGGGATGGTTTAGGAAATCCTGTATTGTGCAGGGGGTTGGACTTGATGACCCTAGACATCCCTTCCAACTCTATGATTCTATTAACACTTAATTTGGCGTGATTTGTTTTGCTATTTGTTGACTTGATCTATTGATACATGAAGTCCCCTCTACAGCCCTTTCTGCACTTACATGCAGAGTTGTGGCACAGGATGGAGTAGAACAGGGTTGTCATCATTTGGACATCCCATTCCACTCCAGCCCTCATCACTGCCTCCAGAGACCTCTCAGAAGCAAAGGCAAGAGACTCAGAAGGCTGAGAATGAGCATCAAGCCTGACCAGTTTTACAGTGACCCTGTTTATCTGGATCATGCTCTGTCCTGTGTGGGCAGAGCATACTAGTGGTGGGTAGGGCCACACTGATACGTGGAAGGAATTCCGTTAGTGCATTTGTTGGTGCAGAACACAAGAAAGTACGGAAAGGCCCTTAGAGGTGATAGTACAACATACCATTGCCTTAATCCACATTGAAGATCAGAAAAAGCACTTCCCAAATGCATTGTTTGGCCTTTAATGTAGAATTGAAATGCACACACACACCTCTACCTGTAAACAGCTTCTGAGCTGCTTTTTAAGAAGTGTATGGATTCAGCCAACAATTAAAATCCATAAAACCACAGTGACACCTTCACTTTAAAAATCTTCTTCAGCCCACCTTCTGGTGCCAATTATATCCATTTTATTTGTGGACTTTCACCCTCCCTTTGGACTTTCCCACAAATAAAATGGTTAGGAATGAAAAGGTCTGAGCAGTCAGGCCTAAAGATGGACTGAAAAATGTTTAAAGTGAAGGTGGGACCATGATAGACTTAGAAAAGATGATTAGAGGATTCCTCTTTACACGTGCAAGACTTAAAAATCATGGAATTCTTTCTAGATCAATGTACATATTCTGGGACCTGAAGCACAAGAATCTATCCAAGTCATAACTGTATCCTGTAGCAATGAGTTCCATCCACTAATATGCCACCCATATGTTTGAAAGAAAACTGTGTTAAAATATTTACCTTCTGCCCCAAAACACTTTGTGATTGCAACTAGTTTTGTCTTCTGTTAGACAGAACCCCAGATGAAGGCACAGGAGGTCTGCAGGAAATGAAAGGGGTTCATATTTTGCATAAAGCAATTTTCTGTTATCAATATTCACATGCCTATCTGAAATGAGTTCAGGATGACGAGGACCTGCTGCTCCTCATCAAAATGCATACCAAATCAGAAATTTCATCTAGGATTAAAATGAACCCAAATATATTTTTAAAAATCAGAATTGCTTACTTAGGAATAGCGGTAATGAAGAAATATATATATGTATATATTTCCTGTGACGATGACTGTATTTCCCAGTCAGTCTGAAAGCACATTATTTTCTTGCAAATTGCCATTCTGGATCTAATTTATGACTAGATAGGTTCTGCCACGTAGAATGTAAAGAACAAACTTCCTTTTGTGATGACATTAATCCCTTCATTATATTGTATTTTTATTCTTCGTATTTGCTTGTTCTGCAGGAGATCGCTTCACAAACACACACAGAGACAGACAGAGACAGACAGAGAGCAAACAAGAAGATAATATATCTCTTTGATTTGGGATTTTCTAGTAATTGTGAAGGGCAAGTTCTGTCTGCTAGTGTTGGAGCGTTTGTATCGATGTTAGCTGTTTATTTTAACGAGACTGCTTGTGGTCAATCACACGAAAGCCCCCATTCAGAATTTATAGAGGGGCTGTGGAGGGTAGAGGAAGAAGAAGAGTTGGCTTTTCTACCCTGATTTTCTCACCCATTTAAGGGGACTCAAAGCGGCTGACAAAGCTTTCTATTCTTCTCCCCGCAACAGAACACCTGTCCAGGAAAGCTGCCAGCACACTCACAAGCACACAGCGGACAAGAGATTGCTCAGAAAAGGTACAGCCCAAACGACATCTGAAAAGAAGAAATCCAGAAATAGTCCAAGTCCAGGGTTAACGAGAATCATACAAACAGTCCAGTCCAAGGTCAGGGCAGCCAGAAGGATGGTCAACAGGTACGTTCCAAGGTCTAGGGTTTCCAAGCAATCCAGGAGTCAGATACAGCAGCTTTCTCTTAAGGTAAACAAATAGTTTCTGACAAAGGGCTTGGGCATCTGCCCGGTGTTTTATCTTTACAGATTGAGTTCACAGCTGCAGGTGATCCACATGTCTCTGGACAAGTCTTTTTGATCATCTTAACCCTTCCTTCTCTGCTGTCCTTTGCTTAAAGCTAGGGATCTCTGGGCTCTGCTGTTTCATGTCTCCCCCATCCTGCACTTCTGCTGTGGTAAGGCTGGGCTGCTGAACCCCAGGCTCCAATGGGGCTGGGGGGTCAGAACTGGGTCCTGGCATCACCTCAGGTTCCTCCTGTACCTGAGGAAGTGAGTCTTCCTCATCCTCTGAGTCCTCGTCCTGGCTGACCATGACAACACCCTGTGTGTTAGGTGGGGCTGTGAGAGCTCAGAGAGAGCTGTGACTAGCCCAAGGTCACCCAGCTGGCTTCATGGGGGAGGGCGGAATCGAACCCGGTATCCCCAGATAAAGAGTCCAGCTCCCTAACCACTAGACCAAACTGGCTAGAACAATCAGCAAAATCATTAGCCTGTATTTGAACTCTGACTCGCTTTTGTTTGAGCCAGTTTTCAAAGAAAAGAAATTACGTGGGGCTACTTCGTAAGCATAAAAGGAACAGTCACAAAATATAAAGTGATATAGGCAAAATAGCATTGCTGAGTAAGGACTGATTGGCCTGTTATGCACTGGATCTTATTCGAGATTATATCCCAGACTTTAGGCACATGCCATCTTCATAGTGGTGCAGGCTATGGCAGGCCTTCCAGGAGCAGCTGACATCAGTCCTTTAACCACAGCTCTGCTGGGCAGCTAAGTGAGGATGCAATGGGCAACAAAGTCATACTTACCTTCCTGTGGAATTCTAGGGACCCTCCTTCACCATGCATCCACACTGTGCAGAGCCACTTCCATACCAGAAGTGTTTCCACGCATGCCAGGGCGTCCCACAGCCAGAACAGCTGTGGAGCACATTCCATTCATACCTCTTCCAGGTGGAAGAAGCTGAAATGGAGCATGTGACCTGGGTGTGGGGGTGGAGGCACAGCTGTGTGCTGCATTGTCCACAAGTGCAGATGCCCAAACCATTCCACATCTTCATTTCCCTGGGACATGAATCCTTTTTGCACCCTTCGCTCCCACACTGTAGGCACAATCATGTGCTCTCCTACATGGTCAGTCGGTTTCCTGGTGAGCTGCACACCACCTGCCCTTCGGTCATCTCCAGACCTGTTTTCACCATCCAGAGCTTGCCAGGAAGCCAGCAAGCAGCTCAGATTCCACAGCAATGGAGAGGGAGCTCAGGGGGCAGCTGTGTTGATGGCCCATTGTGCCCATAGGTCCACTGGCTCTGGCCCCTGGAAATTCCCCCAGAGCATTCAGAAAGCCACCTGATTTTGTAAGTCTCTAAGGGTGTAGCATTTTAATGGGTCCTCCACTCTTGCAACAGAGGAGCGTAGTCTCTAAACCAAACATCTTTATTTGTTTGTTTGTTTTATTTATATATACATTTCCATCCCGCCCTGTACCCTAAGGTCTCAGGGTGGGTAACAGCATTTAAAAACAGACATGTTCAAAGAGAGCCACATATATAAAACAATAGAAAACAATAATGTCTGTGGTTGGTCGGGGGGGGGGGGGGGCGGGGACTTTACCACATTTAGCCAAAGACCAGAGCAAAGAGGTGCGTCTTCTCTACCTTCCTGAACGTATACAGTGAAGAGCATGATGCACCTTGAGGGGGACACTATACCACAGCCTGGGGGCCATCTCTCAGTGGCCCTCACGCCTTACTATTGAGGGTGGTGGGACAACAAGGACAGTCTCCCCTCCAGATCTCAAGTCACATGGATATCTCTACCTGCTAGAACAGTTGTCTCATCCACAATCCAATCCATGGGGGAAGACAGGATTCATCAACAGAATCATCAGATGTATCAATGGCTACTAGAGTGAATGCCTAGGTGATCTGCCTGGTGTAGGGGCCTAGATCCAGGCTCCTACACCCCGCAGATGGGCGATTGGGGTTGGGGGGAAGCCTTCGGAGACTGGAGCCATGCGCTCCGATCTCCGAAGGGGTCCTGTCCCATAGGGAGCTTGCCCCGGGCCCCGCGATGGGTGCCCAGGTGTCCGGATAGCTTCGTGCCAGCTGCACAGGGCTCGATCGAGCCCCGTACAGCCGGCATGAAGCGGGGCAAGTGGCCTGACAGCACTGCCCGCCCCTTGGGTGCTCGCACCCAATGGGAGGCAGCCTTGCAGGCCGTATCCCCACCCCTGGCCGGCCTTTCATGGCTAAGTCACTTTGGAACCATTTCAGCATTCGCACACAGGCGTGCAGGAACACCTTTACACGCGTTCCTGCATTCCTGTGTGTGAATGCTGAAAGCGTCCTGAAGTTACTTAGGCCTCGTGCACTACAGAGGCCTCCTGTCTCTGCTTGAGATGCCCATGAGCATTTGGTGGGCCACAGTGGGCCACAGGATGCTGGACTAGATGGGCTGTGGCCTGATCCAGCAAGGCTTCTCTTTTGTTCCTATCAAGCAAAGGGTTCAGAAGACATGCAACCAGATACAGGCATCACATTGCTAAATGCCCAGTAAAAAGACAAAACTTTGTTTTATCAGAAGTATTTTCAGTTAAAGGTTTGCTCCAGTTGCCCATAGGATTGCCAATATAATACATAAGCTTTCTCTCCCAAAGGTGTCAATGGTCATTCACTGTAGTAAAGTCTTTGACTTTTTTTACTGCTCAGTTAATTCACCCTCTTGAATGTGGCGTGCAATAGTTAAGATCTCAAATACATCAAGTTACACACCTCAGATCCTTAAGTTTGCAGTAGTGGCAGTATAGAAGTTTGCCAGATGTTTGTTTTGTGACATCATGGTTATTGGTGGTGATGGGAGCAATTTTCTGCCAAGTCCTCAGATCCTAGAGAATCTATTCCTCATATTATCATAGAGCCCTGGGGATTCTACAAGGAGGATTAGTGATTCTGAATTCTGGCTGAAGAGCAAAACCCTAGACCTGTAGTAGTAGTGATTTTAGAATTAAGTGTGTGAAGACAGTGAGCAGTGATTGGACCATTGGTTTGCCAGGATTCCTTGTGAAATCCAGAGGATTCATTAAGATTTATGTTTTTGCAACATGACAATCTCATGAATATCGGGTGCTCTTGTTCATTCCTTAAACATGACTGTGCTTTGTGTGTAATGACAGTTTGGGAAAGGCTTGAAGTAGAAAATCATCAGTACTCATAATGAATGGGCAGATCATAATGTTTTACCGCGCCCCATCATAAAACCCTGGCCCCATTATTTTTACAGCGTAGCCCAGACTCAGAAGATGACAACATACAGCTGACCTTGGCTGATCTCAAAAAGGCTAAACAACAGATTCACACCTGGTTACTATCTAGATGGGCAACCTCCAAGAAATTCCAGGGCTTTACGTTAGACAGGAAAGTCAAAAAGTGTCCCAGAAGAAAATTGCAACCCACATCTATATCGCTGGCTAAGAAAACTGCTTGGACATCTTGCCAGAGGTTGAGTTCAGCTTGAGGCTTACTTTGTGCTTTAACCATGCGCCTGGAGGTGATTTATAATCTATCATCTGCTCATGGGGAATACTCTGTGGAAACTGAACAGACTGATATTGATCTGTGGCCCAGGGAATGGCTTTATATCAAGGCGCCATGTAATCTGTATTGTTCAGTCCATGCATAGAACACGTAGTTTGGTGGTAGCTTGGGAAAGATCTCGTATAAAAGCAGAATGCTGAAGCCCTGCACACTGGATCCAAGATTTTATTAAATAAGTATATATATGATCTATTCACACTGTTCACTGAGGCCTCATCATCATCCTTTGATTATTTGTGTATCACCTTTTCGTGGCATGCAAGCTATTACCAAAAACGAAAAGCAAAAAAACCCCTAAACCCCAAAGAGATTGTTAAACGTGCTTGCTTCGGCAGGACATATACTAAATTTGGAACGATACAGAGAAAATTAACATGGCCCCTGTGCAAGGATGACACACAAATCCGTGAAGCTTTCCATATTTTAAAACATACATACATGCATCCAAGAGTTGCCTTTTATAGCCCAGTTTTCTCACCCCTAAGGGGACTCAAAATGGCTGACAACCTTCTATTCTTCTCCTCACAGCAGGCACCCTGTGAGGTAAGTGGGGCTGTAAGAGCTCAGAAAGAGAGCTATGACTAGTCCAAGGCCACTCAGCTGTCTTTGTGGAGGAGTGTGGAATCAAACTGGAAGACAACCAGATAAGAGTTTGACACTCTAACCACAAGACCAAACTGGCTCACAGGAGGAGAGAGTGGGCCAGTTTGGTCTCATGGTTAGGGAGCTGAACTCTTATCTGGGAATACCAGGTCCAATTCCACCCTCCCCCATTAAGCCAGCTGGGTGACCTTGGGCTAGTCACACCTCTCTTCTGAGCTCTCACAGCCCCACCCACATCACAGGGTGTCTGTTGTGGGGAGAAGAATAGAAAGCTTTGTCAGCTGCTTTGAGTCCCCTTAAATGGGTGAGAAAAGCATGGTAGAAAGGCCAACTCTTCTTCTTCTTCTTCTTCTTCTTCTTCTTCTTCTTCTTCTTCTTCTTCTTCTTCTTCCTCTGAACATCTGGGAGTGGTGGACCCTTAATTTATCCTTTATGAGTTTGCAGCCCTGGATTATAAGATCCAAGAGAGATTTAAAGCCATTTCTGCACTGTGGGCAATTGGTCCCGATCAGAAGATCTGTATTTACTGGATCAGGATCATGGGGAAGTGAGGATCAGACCTGTGCCATCTGAATTGACGGAGTTAATCTGGTTCCCGTTCCCCTGAGGATTCAAAGCTTGTGCAATGGCTAGAAGTAAAAGTTCCTAACCTCAGGGCTAGCCAATCAGAGACGGCAGGGTGTGCAGGTGCACAATGCAGCCGGCCTGCCGGCCACTTTGGAACCCAGTAAGCATGAGGTAAATGCCTCAAGCATGCATCTCCGCATAGACCCATGCCTGGGGGGGGAGGGGTGCCCGGGGCAGGGGGTGTCCTGCAGGCCCTAGGGGACCTGATCCGGTCCCCTAGTATCCACAGGAACCCGGGGAAAGAACGCAACCGGTCTGCCCACCCCTGGGTTGAATTGGACCCAATGGGGGGCAGGCCTGGGAGGGATGTCCCACCCCCATGCCAGCCTTTTTGGGCTAGGCCACATGGGGATGGATTCCCCTTTCGCACCTAGGCAGGTATCTGGTTACCTACCTAGGTGAGATTGGGGAAAGCGTCCCCGCATGGGCTAGCCTTACTGCACTACAGCCATTCGGCTGCAGAGTGAAAAGGCCTCTCATACACCAGGTCTATAATGGATCTGGATCAAGTACCTCCTAATCTAGATCTGTCTCTGTCCTGTGCAGACAGAGCCAGTCTAACAGTGGCAGGGCTTTCTTGAGTTGGATTCACATGCAGTTCAGGAGGCCCAGGATCCAGATCAGAGGCCCTTTGATCTGGACCCAATGGCTAATGCATAAAGGGCCTAAAGCTTACAAAAAAGTTGCAATGGGATAGAACACCATCAGTGTAGAGCAGGACAAACATCTTAGCCAAAGCCCTCAACTACAAAGGTATGGCAGCAGATCATAGGGGTGTGTGTGTGTTGTGTTGTAGCCTGGCTATGATCATTTACATTTGGATTAGGAATGTAGAATAGGCACTGGCAAAGGCTTATTGGCGTACAGAATGCTGGGTCTGAACTCAAAAAGATTGTTTCAAAAAGATAGTGTTTAAGAGGTGCCATGATTGAAACATATAAAATCATGCATGGTGAGGAAAAGGTGGAAAGATAAGAAGCATTTTCTTTATTGTGCAACACTAGAACCAGAGGGCACTCTTTGAAGTTTATGGGCAGGAGAGTTAGGACCATCAAGGGGAGGTAATTTTTCACCCATCCATAGGGAATTTACTACCAGAAGAGGTGGTGACAGTAATCAGCCTGGATAGCTTTAAGGAAGCGTTAGAAAATCCATGGATGACAGGTGTATCAATGGCTACTAGAACATATGCCTAGATATCCTTCTCCAGCTTGGAGAGACAGGATGGGGGCCTCTAAAGGCCATTTATAGGGAGTCAAGAGTAGGTGAAGGTTTTGCCATTGTCCTCTGCTTGAAAATACTCAGACATTTGATGGGCCACCCTATGGGACAGGCTGCTGGATCAGATAGGCTGTGGCTATTTAACAGCAGAGGCATTTCCGCACTGAATCGCGTTCGAAACCGAACGCGTTCAGGCGGAAAGCTTAAGCCAGCTTCGGGCGCTTTCCCCGTTCACACACAGACGCTCCGGAACGCGTGTAAACGCGTTCCGGAGCGTCTGGGTGCGAATGGTCAAAGCGCCCGAAGCTGGCTTAGCCGGCAAACGCCGGCCAGGGGCGCGCCGGCGGCCGCGGAGGCAGATCGACAATCAGCTGTTTGAAAAACAGCTGATTGTCAAAGCCGCGCGGCGTCGGAGGCGAGCCGGCAGGCGATCGGGAGACAGAAGCGGCGCGAACGCTTCTTCTCCCGAACGCCTGCGGACGGCTCGTCCGCGTTGGAACGCGTGTAGAGCACTTCGAAGTGCTCTACATTTCGAACGCGAAAGAGGCAGCTGCGGACACGTCGGGACGCAAGCCGCGCGCGGCCAATGCGGATGACGTGTCCGCAGCTGCCTTTTTCGCGTTCCGTTTTCGCCCGTGCGAAAACGTCTCAGGACTCCTCTTAGGTTCTTACGTTATTGGTTCCAGAGAGTAAATAATTCAATCATCATCCCCTCCTCCTCCTCCTCCTCTCTCCCAGCCTCATTACTTGATAACTCATCAGTTGCCTTGACTAGGCTGAGCATGAGAGAAGGATATGGAGATATCTCTTTGACACATCTGTGGTGAAAGAAATCCAGGCTCAGATTAAAAAAAAAAAAAAGATCCCCTCTCTTTTTCTTTTCTAATGTTCATGATTTCAATTAGCCAGAGCTGTGCTTTCAAAATCCCTTTGCAAATTAGACGTTCTTGGAACCCACAAAGTCCCCTGGAGTAAACTCATAATTCACATCACAGAGAGACCTGGCTCATCTCAGGCAATCCTGAGAATCCTTGAGCTAATAAACATTTTCACAGGCTGTTCTTCCAGTTCAACTAATTCACCAGCTTTTGCAATTAAAAAACACAAAGGGAATTCAGGGGTGTAGGTGTCACCTGACCTTAATCACAATAGATAAACTGATTTCTCTTTAACAAACAAACAAATAAATAAAACCATTGTGTGAAAATGACCATTCACAGTTTGAGAAGAATCTCCAAATGTCTGGAGGAATGATCTGAGGGGTGCCAATGTATTCACTTTAATCACTCCAAATGTCTGAAGTTAGCTTACTTAGATATTATTATGTTGGTTGCACAGTTCACCAGATGCAATCACTCAGGTTTTGGCCCATTTTTAGTTTGAATTCCAAGGAAGGATTTAGGAATAAACATACTACATTTATAAAGAATGCAGCTGGGGCCTTCTGATGATCCCATTTCCACCACAGCACCCATTTGGGACCCGAATGTTTCAACTGCCGCTGGGGAAATCCGGATCAAATGGGTACTTCCTGGCCTTTAATCTGGATTTTCTGTAGACCCCATAATGGGCAGGAGAGTTACATTAATGGGGTCTACAATGGGGTCTTCAGGCAAAAAATCCAGATTAAAGGGAGCGTGTTTCCACGTTTGTGTGGCAATGGGGTCTAGAGGAGGCTAGGGGGAGAGGGCACCCATGGGGGGGAGCCCTAAAACCTAAGCTTCGAAGCCATTTCGAAATCATTTCAAAGTCACTTTGAAGTCTGGGCAAAATAGCTCTGGAGCATCTTTGAAGTCTGTGCTGATCTTCAGAGTGAACTTCGAAGTGACTCCGAAGTCACTTCGAAGTCACTCCGAAGTCACTTTGAAGTTCGCTCCGAAGATCAGCACAGACTTCAATGGAGCTGTTTTGCAGAGACTTCAAAGTGACTTCGAAATGACTTTGAAATGACTTCAAAGCCACTTCAGAGATTGCACCCCCTGTCCCCCCAAACACCTGGGGTGACAAGCAGGCCCCTCATGGGTAGATCCAGATTTCCAAATGGGTGCTCCGGTGTTTCCACAGCAGGGAGGCTAGCACCCATTGCTATTGGGTGCTAGACCACCCATGGAAACACATTGCATACTTCCCTTAATCCAGATCTACTAGATCCGGATTAAGGAATGTACCCGTTCCTCAGATCCGGATCTTCTTAGATCCAGATTAAAGGAGTGCGGTGGAAAAACACCCATGGAGCAAATGGCCATTAGCGGCATCTCCCATGTTCCATTTTGTTTCATTTCATGTCCGTTTTATTTGTATACTGCCTTTCCAATAGAAAATTTGCCCAAGGCATTTTACAGCTAACAGAAAATATACAATGCAAAACAGTAATCAAAACATTATAATAAAAATACATTATGCAAATTGCAACATCATACAAAACATTGCAAAATAAGCCAAAAACACATATACACACACACAAATTGCGGCAGCTGAGGCCACGTGGAGTTCGGAGCAGCTGACAAAAGGCCCCAGCCTCACAAAGAATCATCTCCTCCAGGGCATCCATGTCCCAGGCTGGAGCGCCACCAGAGGGCAGAGTGGCCTAGGCTGCCACTCCTAGGAGAGGTGGCAGGGTTCTCCTCCTCAGGCAGGGCTTCCAATAACTGAAAGCCATAAGCAGCTGCCCTTTGTGGTCTCTGGTGCAGCTGAGACCTGATTGAAGTATATAAAATTATGCACGATATAGAAAAGGTGGATAGAGACAATTTCTTTTCTCTGTCGCACAACACTAGAACCAGGGGGCACTCTATGAAGCTGATGGGTAGGAGAATAAGGTCTGACAGGGGGAAGTATTTCTTCACCCAGAGGGTCATCGGCTTATGGAATGTGCTGCCGGAAGAGGTGGTGACAGCTACCAGTCTGGATGGCTTTAAGGTAGGGTTAGACAAATTTATGGATGACAGATGTATCAATGGCTACTAGAACGAATGCCTAGGTGCATCCTTCAGGCTGAGGGTGGGGGGAGAGGAACTGGGGCGCTTCTAAGGCCATCTGCTGGGACTCGAGAGCAGGAGAAGGTTTGTCCTTGTCTCTGCTTGAGATGCCCGTGAGCATTTGGTGGGCCACTGTGTGCGACAGGATGCTGGACTAGATGGGCTGTGGCCTGATCCAGCAAGGCTTCTCTTATGTTCTTATGTTCTTATGAGACCTGGTGGAATCCAGAGCAGCTGACAAGAGGAACCCAGTCCTGCAAGGAAGCAGTTCCAAATTATCAGGACCCATCCAGGCTGGAGAGACATCCAGAGGGCAGAGTGGTCTAGGCTGCCACCACTAGACCACCACCCCAGAGGGATAGTAAAGTTCTCGTCCTCCTCAGGCAGGCCTCTTTGGGAGGTGATAGCCAGGCATCCATTCTAGAGAAGATAAAAGAGGCCTTGCTGGGCCAGCTGATAGCCCTGCATCTAGTATGGGTATGAAGTAGTTTTATCCCCCACACGAAGCTCTTTCTAGTGAAGAAACAGCTCCATGTGGCGTGGATACACCATGCGGAAGTATCACCAGCATGCACCTATAAGGTAGGTGTGAAAAGGCCCAAAGTCCACGGAAAGGGGGGTCTCTTGTGCACATGATGGTTCAGTGTATCAGACAGTGCAGAATCACGCTTTTTATTTAATTTTACACTTGTCTTCTCTTTCACTTGTTTCTGTCAGAGATCTTCAGACTGTAACATCCCGATATATTTACATCTTTCTTCTTTACTGAGGCTTTTAATTAAATTTCCATCTCCACATTTAATTCCATCTCATTCAGCAGTTTCCCTCAATTAATTGATAACATTGCACATTTTTCAATTCCAGATTCCATTGCTATATCTTGAGTGTGCTGTGGCGTATCCGGCTTACGCCATGAAATTCGAGGGCTCCGGGAAATGGGGAGCAATGCCAGCTGTTACGAAAGTATTCCAGTTATCTGACTGGCCCAGATAACCAGGGGTCAGGCCCAAGTGTCTGGCCTAACCCTGAGAGCTAAAAAATGGGGAAGAGAGAGAGAAGAGGCATGAGGCAGAGATAGGCTGGAAGAGAGTGATTTATTTCTCTGCAGAGCTTTAAATAACCCACCACAAGAAGGCGGGGAAGGAAGTGACCTCAGGAGAAAATCCAGGGAGGCGATAGGTGGAGCTGTATCAGCTGAGCAGGTCAGAAGTCCTTCTGATGTCATATCCTGTGGCGGGAGGCGGGGAGGATCCTCAAACAGGAAGAGAAGATGGATGCCATGCAGCTGGGGAGCCATTATGCCCCAAGGCTAAGAGTCCAGCACCCTGCTGGTGCCGGGTTTGTACTGCAAGCCATGGGAGCAGGAAGATTCTTTTTACTCTGAGGCTTGAGAAATGGAAGGCTGAAGCCAGGGGAAAACCTGTGCAAACCTTTGCGGTTACTACAGTGTGCATAGCAACAATTCAATTTCTGTGGCCAAGTTCTCTTATAACTTAAAGTCTTTAATGTAAAAAAGATGACTCATTCTCACAGTTTTCCTGAGAAGGCAGACTAAGGGGCCCCTAGTCAAAGACAGTCGTTAATAGCCATCCTCAGGAAGAAGTTACGGAACCACCTTACTGAGATGGCTTAAAGCATTCCAGACGTTAAATGCAAGTAGGATGTTTGGGAGATGGGGAAAAGAGGAGACCAGAACTGATGTTCTGCTCTCCTCGGCCCTGGTCACACCTATATGAGACAGGACGTCCTATTCATAATTCAAACTGAGGTTATATGAGTTCTGTTCACACCTAGATCATTATAGGTCATCCTTAGGCCATCCTCACTTTGGGCTGCATCGTCACACCTTTCTCCATGATCGACCTGAGTCTCCTCCATGGAACTTTTGGCTCTCCACCATTTTTGCTGCATCAAATCCATCTCCAATCCAACTCTTGGCTCTCCACCCCTTTTGCTGAATCAAATCCAAACTGGTGAGCCAGTTTGGTCTAGTGGTTAGGGAGCCAGACTCTCATCTGGGAATACCAGGTTTGATTTCACCCTCCCCCATGAAGCCAGCTGGGTGACCATGGGCTAGCCACAGCCCTCTTCTGAGCTCTCACAGCCCCACCCACCTCACAGGGTGTCTGTTGTGGGGAGAACAGAAGCTTTGCCAGCTGCTTTGGGTCTCCTTAAATGGGGTAGAAAAGTGGGGTAGAAAAGCCAACACTTCTTCATGAAGCCAACTGGGTGACCTTGGGATAGTCACAGCTCTCCTCTGAGCTCTCACAGCCCTCCCCACCTCACAGGGTGTCTGTTGTGGGGAGAAGAACAGAAGGTTTGTCAGCCTCTTTGAGTCCCCTTAAATGGGTGAGAAATGTGGGGTAGAAAAGTCACCTCTTCTTCTTCTTCCTCCTTTCTTATTGGATGTCATTGTGTCACTCAAGGGAGGTGTGTATTTGCAGTTCTTTTTAGGTCTCCTACACCCCTTCCTGTTTTATGTGCTTTTCTTCTCTGTGTAATTAATTTTTTAAAAAGTAACAATAATAAATTTGCAGAAAAGTGCTTGATAGAGGAATCATACAGATAAACTGAGGAGAGAAGAGGAGCTGCCTCACAAACTCCGCACGTGCCATCCTCCCCGAGACATTGGCTAAAAAGAAAGACTGGACCCCATCCATCACAGTGTGGTTCAGCCTCCTTTAGCTCCCCCCTCCCCTTAGACTGAGGAAGAGAAGACATCCTGGCATGCCAGGATGGGCTGAGTCCTCTGGAAAAAAGGACTCCAGTTAAAACAATCTGAAGGAGATAAGCCGGCTTGGAAAATGGATTGCATTAAAATAATGTGAGTAACCTGACCAGAAGATGACCTTAAGTCATCTTAGGGTGTTTTTCCACTGCAGCCCTTAGATCTGGATCTAAGAAGATCTGGATCTAAGGAATGGGTACATTTCTTAATCGGGATCTAGTAGATCTGGATTAAGGGAAGCACCCAATGTGTTTCCACAGGAGGTGTAGCACCCATTAGGAATGGGTGCTAACACCCCTGCTGTGGAAACAGCTTTGCACCCATCTGGGGAATCCGGATCGACCCACAAGGGGTTGGTTCATTACCCCAGGTGTTTGGGGGGGCGGGGGGGCAGTCTTCGAAGTCACTTCGAAGCTGACTTCGAAGTCACTTCAAAGTGAATGTGAAGTCAACTTCGAAGTGACTTCGTAGTGACTTTGAAACCAATGTTGGGGGGGGGGGGTCCCAAAGGTACATCTCCTCCCCCTAGCCTCCTTTGGACCTTATTGCCTGTTTCCAGTGGAAACAAGCTCCTTTTAATCCGGATTTTCTGGGAGAAGACCCCATTGTGGACCCCTTTAATGGGGTCTACAGAAAATTCGGATTAAAGGCCAAAATGTACCCATTAGATCCGGATTTCCCCAATGGCAGTGGAAACAATCGGGTCCCAAATGGGTGCCGTAGTGGAAATGGGGTCATCCAGCTCACACCCAAATGGGTCCTAAATGGGTGCAAAAATGGATACTTTTGACAGTGGAAAAACACCCTTAAACTAAAAGTGTGACCAGGGCCCTTTTTGGTTCCCAATCATTCTTTCGGCTCAAATTCGTAAGTGGAGGAAAATCAAAACATACGTTTAAAAAATCATGGAGCATTGAAGGAGGCATGTATCTGAAGCCCTTTTTGCACTTACTTGTTAACGTGGAACAAGGAACTGCTAAGAACAAATTGTATGCATGGCAATCCAGATCATGGGGCTCCTCAGAACACATCATCTTTATGGGACTAGAGTAGATGCAGGTCAGAAGTGTCATCTACATTGGTGCTGGCATGCTTTAGCAGACATTTCCTGTTCTAAAGCCCACTAAATGCAGATGCCTCTGCTTTCCATTGATCTCGATATAGCTAGAACAGATCTAGTTAATATAGATATAGTTAATATAGATCAGAGGCCCCTTCACACTACAGCCAGAATGGCTGTAGCGAAGAAGGCTACACACATTTCTTGCCTCCCTCCATGTGAATGGAGAAAGAGTTCCTGCCTGTCCTAGCCTGGAAAGGCCGGGATGTGGGTGGGACGATCCTCCCCTGGCCTCCTGCCATTGGGTAAGGCAAGACCCAGGGCAGGCCTGTTGGATGCCTACCCTGAGTTCCCGCCAGGGGGACCCACAGCCAACACCCCACACCCCACCCCGGGGGCGCATGCGCGCAAACGCTCCTTACCTGCTCACCGTCACGCAGTAACTGAGGCAATTGGGCCAGCTGCTTTTCATGCATGCACGCCACATGGTCCCTGATTGGTCAGGGATCCGTGCCTATGCAGATGGCCAGTTGAAGCCAGGAGGGTTGTGGTGACAGTGACAGGGCTTGCAGTCATACCAGGCTCCACACAGAAAATGGTGGTGCCCAGACACACACCCAGACCCAGGTAAGGCTGCGAACACACTGGGAGTTGGCTTGGTGTGTACTAGTGTTTGCAAGTGCAAATGTTAGCGCACACCAGTGAGGATATACTTTTCCCATCCTGCAGACAGGAAGCAAAATGCAGACATACTTCAGCTCTGAAGAAACTGCTTTCCACTTGCTGTTGCCCAACAGTCTAGCAACAAGGAATCATTTTGGAGGACCTTTACTCCAGAACATCGCTAAAAAGTATGATTTTCCAGAGAGCTCTGGAGGTGGCCAGAGCTGTCACTTCATATAAACTTCCCAAGGAGACAAAGTCTTTTTATCTATTAATTTGTTTTCATTATAGTCACCAATTTCTCATCCAATTCTCTCCTTTCCCACTAGCTATGCTTCCTGGGAGCAATGTCATAGCACATCATTTCTCAAGCATTTCAGGAAGATACCTGGTGAAAACTGTGTGGCGTTCTGTACAGAATTTTCTGACAGTAATACTTACTGGCAAGACCTACTAACGTGAAACTTTTCTGTTTGCTAGCTGTATTTATATCTCACTTCATTCTCAAAGGGCTCAAGATGGGGGAGAAAACACCACAGCACCAAGAAGAAAACGAGGGGGGGGGATTCTTCAAGATATTATAAAAAGGTCATAAAATGTAGAAAACATGCACCACAATCACAGAAGAAGAGGAGGAGGAGGAGGAGTTGGCTTTTTTACCCTGCTTTTCTTACTCATTTAAGGGGACTCAAAGAAGCTGACAAAACTTTATGTTCTTCTCCCCACACCAGACACCCTGTGAGGTGGGTGGGGCTGTGAGAGCTCAGAAGAGAGCTGTGACTAGCCCAAGGTCACCCAGCTGGCTTCATAGGGGAGGGCGGAATCAAACCCAGTATTCCCAGATAAGAGTCCACTAGACCAAACAGAGCAATTCACAACAGGAAGGTTCGAAATAATAAATCTAGATCCTTTTGAAACACTAGCTCAGTTGAAGTTAATCTTAGTTCTAGGGACAGAGGTCCTTTCTGCACTTACCGCCAGTAGATCTGGATCAGTGGTGTGGAATTGCATGGAGGCTTGGACTGGAGCAGCGCCGTCTGCATGCTGATCCAGCTCACACATCTCAACAGCTGCATAGCACTCCTTGGTAGTCCCAAATAGGGATGTGCATGAATATTCATAGTATTTGTTATTCGTACAGATTTGGACATTGGGATTCAAATTGAATGTTGGCACATTCAAATATTGACACTGGGATTCAAATCAAGTGTTTTGATACATTCATATGAAGCTTTGTTATATTCATAAACCTGGAAGGTGGAAAAGCAGTTGCCCCAGCCACATCTGCAATGGACCCAGGGTGCATTCAAAGTGGATTGATAGCAGATTCAAAGTGGATTCAGGGTGGATTTGACACTTCCGAGCAGATATGTTGCGGATACGTAGCAGATCTGTATGGGTACGTATGGGATGGGTATCGGATATTCATGTTGAATTTGAATCCTGCCACATTTGAAGGGGATCTATTTGAACTGATGTGAATTTTCTTGCATTTGACGAACTGAATGCCAGAAAAGCATTACCGCATATCCATAGTCCCAGATCTCCACAGAAGGAGCTGTTTCTGATTTGGAGCCAGTTTGGTCTAGCGGTTAGGGAGCTGGACTCTTATCTAGGAAACTAGGTTTGATTCCTCACTCTTCCACAAAGCCAGCTGGGTGACCTTGGGCTAGTCACAGCTCTCTTCTGAGCTCTCACAGCCCCACCTACCTCACAGGGTGTTCTGTTGTGGGGAGAAGAATAGAAAGCTTTGTCAGCCTCTTTGAGTCCCTTTAAATGAGTGAGAAAAGTGGGACAGAAAAGTCAACTCTTCTTCTTCCTTCTACTGCAGATGCTCCAACTGGGAGGGCAGTGTGAGGCCACTAATGGGCCAAGTATGGAAAGGCCCCAGGTTTCAAGCCATTTTTTCTTTACTGTGTTTGGGTGCAGCCTTACCTTCCCGAACTCTCTGTTAAACCCTTTTAAGAAAGGAGGTAACCGGTAAAAGTGACTACAGAGCCTATGAATTTCAGAGGGCTAACTAACCACTACCAATCAAAAAGAGAGAGAGAGAAAGACAAATGAATGTTTCCCCTTTGGGCACAGTGGTACATAATCCAAGCACACCCCATCACCCAAGCAACGAGAGAGATCGCTTAAGCTGCAAAAAAGCCATTTTCACCTGGACATCTGCTTTGTTTCTTTCGTGTTTTTCTTTAAAGGGCCTGGCAGCAACGAAATGCCTAGAAAAAGACAAGCACTGTGCTTTTTTTTTTTTTTTTTAGATACATACTGCACCGGCTGTTTCAAATGCATAAGCCAATTATATGAGAACACCTGGAGTGGGTTTAAATGAAGAGCTGCTTAGGTAAATACATCCAGCTAGGATATATTGCATGAGGCGATGGCAGTGCATTAAACAAGGATCATGGGGAACTGGCTCCATGCCATCTCTTGCCATTTCAGCATGTGGACTCTCTATTACCAACAGCAGAGTTCAAGCGCGAGGGCTTTTGCTGACAACTTAATAAATGCCTGCACAAGCAGCAGATCGGGACAAGACAGCCTCTGTGCTGCAAAGATAAAAAAAACAAGACCAGCTGAGTTTGTCAGGGACTCAGACAGTCAGGCAACTTAAGAAAGATAGCAGAAGATTTTTTTTTTCCAATGCCAGCAGGGTTTCAAAATGGCACAGCGGTGGAATGGCAGGACCTTGGAGGAAAAGGAGCAAGGAACATAGGTCACGGTCACAACTTCACTTGAAGCCTTCTTCAGTCCTTCTTCAGCTCTGACTGCTCACACTAGAGATGGGCACAAATATTCAAATTTTAAATATCGGATATTCAAATAGCCTAATTTGGCCAAATTTGGACATTCAAATTTGAATTAAATGTTGGCACATTTGAAGATTGACATTCAAAGTTGAATTAAATTCTTAGATACATTTGTACGAAGCTTCGTTATAGATTCTATGGGATTTGTGTGTGATTTGTGTGTGATTCTTATCTAACATTCGTATTGAGTTCGTATGGAATATTTGTATTGAATTCAAATCCTAAAAACATTCAAAGGAATTTATACAAACCAATTCTAATTTTCTTGCACTTGATTCAGTATGAATTGAATAAAAAAAAAAACGATTCATGCATAGGAATGTGTACGAATATTCAAAAATTTGAAAATCCGATTCGAATCTGACGAATGTTGACATCCGAATTTGAATCAGAGTTAATAACATTCAAATTTAGACATTTGAAAAGATTTCAGATTTTCCAAAACATTCATTCGAATGATTTGAATGATTCAAATGTACAGAAATGTATGTATTATATAATGTATCTGTACAAATATTATACGTATTTGTGCTCATAATATGGGATGAAAATGGGATGCATACGAAATGGGCACAGATACATATAAAAGATACAAATGTTGTCGATATTCTTATCTTTAAATACAAATCTAAAATTCAAATGAATAGATTCGAATGTTACAGATTCAAATTGGATTTTTTTGACATTCGGATTTTAAACTGGAATTTGAATGCAAAAAAACTCCCATTCGTTCACACCCCTATTCATGCACTTCCTTAGCTTACACCTTTTTATTCCTGTTTGATCTGTGGACTTTCCACTCAGGAAAATCCATCAGGAAGGAATGACTAGAGATCACACATCCCAATTCAAAGACTGACACTTGCAAGCTTTGTTACATTCAAAGTGGCTGCCAGGTCACCTCCAGAGAAGGTAGTCATTCCCTTTTCCCTCTTGCAGCCTGCCTATTTGAACTTGAACACTGATTGGTTAGCTTCTCATAAAGTTCCAGCGATCACAAATGCAGTCTAATCCCACCCATCCTGAATAGAGATGTGCACGAATGTTTTCTGACATTCTGTTTGAATCAAATCAAATACCTGAAAATCCAACTCGATCCGAATCTTTTCAATTCAAATTTAACAAGATTCAGTTCATCTCAGCTTGGGACAAATTGCTTATCCTGATACTTATATGGAACTACTCTGTTCCAGTGCTCAAGGAGGAGGAGCAGAAGAATTGTTTTTTATACCCTACTTTTCTCACCCTTAAGGGAGCTCAAAGCGGCTGACAAACTTTCTGTTCTTTTCCCCACTACAGACACCCTGTGAGTTAGGTGGGACTGTGAGAGCTTAGAAAGAGAGCTGGGACTGGCCCAAGGTCACCCAGCTGGCTTCATGGAGGAATGTTGAATTGAATCAGGAGACTTTTAGAAGAGTCTGATACTCTAACCATGAGACCAAACTATGGTCTTGTTAGGTGCTTTTACTATAGAGGACTGTAACCTGAAGCTTGGTTTTCCGATGATCATGATGTTCTTCTTCAAATCTTATTCTGCAGTTTTGCTGACTTTTTACCATTTTGCAGTTTAATTTTCATCCGGACCTTGATGCTTTTATAGGCAAAAATGAGGAGTACTGAATAATTAAGCAATCTGCAGGTCACACAGGAAATATTTTGCAAGACAGCTCATGAATGCTGATAATATATCATAAATGAATAAAGCTGATGTGCTATGAGTTGCACCATGGAAGCAAAATATTGCATCACCACTGGACCCAGATGAGATAGTTCCATTTCCACTATCATTTCTTCATCCAGAGCAAAAATGGCTTGTCAAAGCAACCCAAATGATCATCTGTCAGAAGAAATACAAACAAGTCTCCCGAATAACAAAGAATAATTGTTCATACCACATTAAGTTTAATAGAACAACGAGGGAACAGTTTGTCAGTTAGCAGCCTGGAGTTAACCATCACAAGTAACTGCAGGTCTGGTGTATTTCTGCATTTATCTTCTCAGCCTGATCCAGCAGGAACAGGCCACTCTGGACCTGTTCTGCCAGCAGGAATGACTTCACAGTAGGGACATGCACAAATGCTTTTTGGGGGGGGGAGAGTTGATTTGTATAGAATCATAGAATGGTAGAGTTGGAGGGGACCTCCTGGGTCATCGAGTCCAACCCCCTGCTCAAGGCAGGATCTCCTAAACCATCTCAGACAGATGGCCGTCCAGTCTCTGCTTGAAGACCTCCATCGAAGGGGAACCAACCACCTCCCGTGGCAGCCTGTTCCACTGGTTGATCACTCTTACTGTTAGAAATTTTTTCCTAACATCTAAACTACATCTTTTCCCCTGCAGTTTCACCCCATTGTTTCTAGTCCTTCCTTGAGAGAGTGAGAACAGGGCTGATCCCTCTGCCCTGTGACAACCCTTGAGGTATTTGTAGACAGCTATCATGTCTCCTCTCAGTCTTCTTTTTGGTAGACTAAACATTCCTAGTTCCTTAAGCCGTTCCTCATAGGACATGGTTTGCAGACCGTTCACCATCTTGGTAGCTCTCCTTTGAACCTGCTCCAGCTTGTCAGTGTCTTTTTTAAACTGGGGTGACCAGAACTGGACACAGTACTCCAGATGAGGTCTGACCAAGGTAGAGTAGAGGGGGATAATAACTTCACGTGATCTGGACTCTATGCTTCTCCTAATACACCCCAGGATTGCGTTTGCTTTTTTTGCAGCTGCCTCGCACTGTTGACTCATGTTCAGTTGATGATCTACCAGGACACCCAAGTCTTTTTCACATGTGCTGCTGCTCAGCCGAATTCCTCCCATTGTATATGTGCTTTTTTTCCTTTTTCTTGCCCAGGTGCAGAACCTTGCATTTTTCTTTGTTAAATACCATTTTATTAGTTGCAGCCCATTTTCAAGTTTCTCTAAATCTCTTTGAATCCTCTCTCTCTCTTCTCTGGTGTTTGCAATCCCCCCTAGCTTTGTGTCATCAGCAAATTTGATCAGTTTCCCTTCAACTCCCTCGTCCAGATCGTTTATAAAAACATTAAACATAACTGGGCCCAGGACCGAACCTTGTGGTACTCCACTTGACACTTCCTTCCATTTGGATGTGCAGCCATTTAAAGCCACTCTTTGAGTACGATTACTAAGCCAGTTTTGAACCCACCTTATAGTTGCCTTGTCAAACCCATATTTGATCAATTTTTCAATGAGGATCGCATGAGATACTTTGTCAAATGCTTTGCTGAAATCAAGAAATACTATGTCTACTGTATTTCCTTGATCAACCCATTCAGTGATTTTGTCATAAAATGAAATCAAGTTAGTCTGACACGACTTGTTTGATACAAACCCATGTTGACTACTGTTAATTATTGAATTCCTATCCAAATGCTGACATATGTGTTGTTTAATAATTTGTTCAAGAATCTTTCCTGGTATTGAAGTCAGGCTAACAGGCCTGTAGTTCCCTTGGTCTACCTTCTTCCCTTTTTTGAAGATAGGAACAACGTTTGCCCTTCTCCAATCGTCTGGAACTTCTCCTGTTCTCCATGACTTCTCAAAGACTACAGCGAGTGGTTCAGCAATTACCTCTGCTAATTCCTTCAGTACCCTAGGATGTAATCCATCTGGACCTGGGGACTTAAATTCGTTTAAGTTAGCTAAGCGTTCCCTTACTCTCTCAGTGTTGATTTTGTGTCTTGATTCTCCTAGTCCTTCATCAGTACAGTGAAGGACTGTTGCATGTACATTATCCCTCTTGGAAAAAACAGATGCAAAATAGGAGTTCAGATTCTCTGCCTTCTCAAGATCACTTTCGATCACTTCTCCATTCTCTCCCTGCAGACTTCCCAAAACCTCTTTGACTTTTCTTTTGCTGTTGACATATCCCCAAAACCCTTTTTTATTGTTTTTAGTCTCTCTTGCAAGCCTCAATTCATTTTTAGCTTTAGCTTTTCTGATACTTGCCCTGCAGATTGTACTGATTTCATTATATTCCTCCTTAGATATGTATCCCTCCTTCCATTTCTTAAACATTTCTTTTTTCTTTTTTATCAAGTTTTTAAGTTCTAGGTTTATCCACCCTGGTCTCTTTAGATGTTTTCCATTCTTCCTTCTTTGAGGAATTGTTAATGATTGCGCTTCTAATATTGCATTTCTCAAAATATCCCATCCTTCTTGGACATTTCTATCCTTTAGTACATTTAACCATTTGATCCCTCCTAACCTCCTCCGGAGTCCATCAAAATCTGCCCGTCTGAAGTCCAACTTTGAAGTCTGAGTCCTCTCATGCTTTCCTTCCCTTATTATCCAGAATTCAAGGATAACATGATCGCTGCCTCCTAATGCCCCAGAAACTCTGATATCCTCCACCATTTCCTCTCTGTTGGTAAGAATTAGATCAAGGATAGCCAATCCTCTTGTTTCCTCCACCACCTTTTGGTACATGAAATTGTCAGCGAGAGAGGATAAGAACTTATTAGACTTGTGACTTTTTCCTGAGCGAGATTCCCAACAAATGTCTGGGTAGTTAAAGTCTCCCATAATCACTATGTCATGCCTTCATGAAAGTTTAGCCATCTGGTCTAGGAAGAGGTCATCCATATCTTCTGTTTGTCCAGGGGGCCTGTAATAGACTCCTACAATGGTATTTTTTCTGTTGCTCTCTCCTTGAATTCTTACCCATACCGATTCTACTGAGTTTCCACTCTCTGAAACTTGAACCTCAGAGGAGACAATTTCTTTTTTAACATACAGCGCAACACCCCCTCCTCTTTTGTTAAGTCTGTTTCGCAGAAACAAGTTGTAGCCTTCAATGTTTGTGTTCCATTCATGTGTGTTATCCCACCAGGTTTCTGTAATACCTATGACATCATATTTATCTACCTGGGTCAGGATCTCCAGCTCCCCTTTTTTATTTCTCATGCTTTGGGCATTGGTGTAGAGGCATTTTAGTTTGAATTTAGTATAGAATTGAATGAAAAAGAAAAATTGAATTCATTGGAATAGATTCCCTTCAAATTCAGTAGGATTCGAATTTGATACGAATTTTCAATACAAATATGATACAAATCCCCTACATATCTGCTCTGAACGCATCAAATCCACCCTGAATCCACTTTGAATCTACTCTCCATCCACTCTCCATCCACTTTGAATCCACTCTAGACCTTGCAGTTATGACTGGGGCAGCTGCTTTCTCACCTCCCGGGTTCATGAATGTAATGAAGTTTCATACAAATGTTCCAAAGCATTAGATTTGAATTCAAATGTCAGCCTTCAAATGTACCAACATTCAGATTAAAACATGAATGTCCAAATTCGGACAAATTTCAAATGTGACAAATATTTGGACTCATCCCCATTTCACAGTCTCCCAGGTTAGCCAAGTGCTAGGAACTGAAGTTTCTAGCCTCAGTTTCCCCTGGGGGACTCACGGCAGCAGTGCAATTTGATGCACTACCAAAATGAATCCCCCAGTTAAACTAGAATAGGGGCTGATTTAGCCACCTCTGGAATACCAGTAGACCTGTAAAAATAGGTCTACCAATGTGAGTCTAGGTGGACATTATAGTCACCTAGCCCAGCCCTTCCATCTCAATGCAAATGGAGAGAATGGACCCTCTAGCCTCCTAATCTACAAAAGAATCAAGAAGAGAATTACCTCCTGTCCTGAAATGGACTCCAGGTAAGTTTGGAAAAAAAAACCCTGCATGGAGAGGAAGTAAGGCTACCATATCCCTTTTCTTCCCTTCAGCCGAACTGTTATCTCTCTTTTCTTTTCTTTTTTAAAGTACTGAAGCAAAAATGGCATAATATGCAATCTTAGGGCTTATAACTTTCCAGCATCATACTTTAATGGCAGATGCCCTCAATATCATTATAATGATGTCTGGCATCCCTTTATTACAGCTATTCAGTCTTTAGATGAAATTGTATCAGTTCCAGCATCTATGGCAGCTTTCTTCTTATGTTAAACTAGAACTAATGAAAATAATCACACTGACCAGGATCGTAAGTTTATTTTATTTTTATTTTTTAACAAACTTTATTGACGTTATAAAAAAACTCACATTGACCTGAAACAATATTTGATGAAAGCATTAATAATGATGATGATGACGACGAAGACGACGACGACAATGATGATGATGATAATTATTATTATGTTAAACCAACAAACAGATTTACAATAGTAAAACATTAACCAACATTTTTACACTGTTTACAGAGTAAATTATGAAGAATGATTTCAACTTAAAAGGAATACAGTTTAGAATAATATACTAATTATAAAATTACTGATTGTAGAAACGACAGTGAAGGGAGAGCGTCAGCTTCCAATCTAGTCAGTTCTAAGATCAAGGGGGACCAAACTTCCAAGAAAGAAGTTTATTTATTGTTACACGTGTTATCGTTAATTGTTGTTAATCATGGAATTCTGTATTTATATTTGTTGATTCATTACTGTTGTTTTATGATTATATTATTCTAACTGTGTGAATTGAATTTTAAGGGGTAGGACGAGATAGAAATACAAATAATGGATAGGCTTAAGAATGAGGTAACGCACATTCATGGAGGATGAGTATATTGGTTATTAGAATCAATGCCTAGGTACCACCTACAGGTTGGAGAGATAGCTAGGATGCTTCTAAAGGCCATTTGCAGTGGATCAGGAGCAGTTGAAGGCTCTGTCTTCATCTTCTGCCTGAAAATGCCCAGAAGCAATTGGTGGGCCATTGTGTGAAACAGGATACTGGACTAGATGGACAGTGGCCTGATCCACCAGGGCTCCTCTTACATCCTTATGATACACTATTCTTACTCATGTGTTGTTTAACTATCTCTACCAAGCTCCAAGCATGTAAGGAAGGGAAGCCAACAGCCAGGTGAGCTGTGTGAGTGCCCATCTTGCTCTGAGGCCATGTTTGTTAGGTGTTTCTATGCTGTTTTGCTCCACAACTTAACCAACCACTTTCCCAGCACTGAGGAAGTGTTGGCTATTTTGTTTCCAGTAACTCAAAGTCCACACCTGAAGCTTTCTGAGGCCTTTTCGCACGAGGGGTTGTCAAATGCATGGAGAACACACAGGGACGCTGCATTTGCACCCCAGGGGTGGCCGGATCCGTTCCAGACCACCCCAAGCGTCCCAACGTGCTCTCCACGCGTTCCATTTTCAGAGCAGAAAAAACTGCTCTGAAAAACTGCTCTGGTGAAGCCTGGAGGGTGGCTGGCCAATGAGGGGCTGCCCTGTGAGCATGCGCACAGCACACCGGGCCTCCTGCAGGGAGAATCAACCCGGCAGCCTACAGGTAAGGCCGCAAACATGTGCACACAATCCAGGGTGGTTTGGGGGGTGTTAGGTGTGGGTTCCCCAGCTCTAGGAGCCACAATCTCAGCTCCTGGAGACAGCTGGAGCCAAGGGAAAGGGACCCCTGGGCTGCCCACCACCAGCTCCAGAGGAGCCAATCGGAGCAGGCCAGGGGAGGGTCTTCAGCCCAATGCATTTGGAATGCGTCTGTTACCTGCCAGTGCAGATGGGGAACTGCTCTCAACGCGTTCGGGCCGAAGCATTTCAAGGCGTCTTTGTAGTAATGCGAAAACGCCTCTGATCTCAACATTTAATTTAACTTCAGTGCAACAAGAGCTAAGTATCTCCACTTCCTCAATAAATAGGACATAAACTGGATATTGGCTATTAAACTGTGGCTTAAAAAAAAAAAGTTGTCTGTTTCCCATGGCAAGCTCTTTGAGAGGGAACAGTTTCTGGCTGGAGTTTAGTGTTGCAAAAATGCTCAGCAAAATTATTAATGCTCTAGAAACAGATAATCAATCCTTCAGGTCAGAGATGAAAGGGACTCATCCCAAGGCTTAAAACAGAAAGCCCGAGGAGGTTACTTAATATTGGCTTTGGATTATATGACCTCAGCTCTTCAAGATTAAACCTCTGAGTTCCTGATGCATACGTTTTAGTCCTTCCCCTCAGCTTCATTGAGGAAAAAAAGCTCTGCAAGCTGAGGTGTGGGTTCCTCTGCCTTTCTGTATGCCTTTCCTACAGTATAGTCACCTCACCTCCTGCAAAAAAGATGAAATAACAAGCAGCTAAAAACAGTACATCTGTGACAGGATTTGAAAAGTTTCTGGGGATTTCCACTGGAGAAAAATGCAAATGTTGACTGGAATTCTCATTTTGAAGTCTTGACGTGTTTGAGGGAACAGCTAAGGACACAAGAATGCTCTTAAAAAAAAAAGGTTCAACTGGTTCAGACCAATGGCCTATCCTACTGCCTACTTTCACAGGGGTCAACCAGGAGCCACATGTGGAATCTGCTGAGTTCTGGATGGAAGTGAATGATGCATGATACTGACACAGTGGATAAGGGGCAGCTTTTCTTCCTTCCTCCACACTCTAGAATCAAGGGACAGACAGTGAAGATGTATTCCGGAAGGATCGCAGCAGACAAAAGAAAGTATTTCTTCACACGACATAGGGTGTTGCTTTATATATACCTAAGTATTAATGATGGCCTAAATGCTGCCTTTAACTCTATGAACATAGGCCTTCCTTATTGCCTCTCTCAGTAAACTCTCTTCAGAAGAGAGTTGGAATGTACCAAAAACGTAACCAGCTATGGGGGTGTTCTCACAGCTCCACCCAGCCAGGACTAATACATTTGAACCTGCACTGAGGGGTTTTCCCTTCAGAACCTTTGACTTTAAATAGCAAATTGGGGCAGGGCAGCAGAACCATAACAACACATAAAGCTCTAAATGACTTGGACATCGGTTATCTGAAGGACAATTCAAGGTGTTGATGTTGACACATAAAACCCTAAATGACTTGGTTATCTCCCATAAAAATCTGATGGAGTACTGAGATATCAAGGGGAAGAGCTTCTTGTACTTCTGACTCTCCCAGAGGTACAAGGAGCACTGGCACAGAAAAGGGCCTTCCTGTGTTGGCCCCGAAACTCTGGAACAGTCTTCCTCTGAAGGTTCATGCGTCTACATTATACCATATTTGGTGCCTGATTAAACATACACTTCACCCAGGCCTACTAAGAGGCAGGATTATATTTTAATTATGTTGCAAGTTTTATTGTTGTTGTTATTGTTGCTATTATGACATAGAACAACAGTATCACACAGCAAACTAGATATTTATGCTGGTAGGGGGAGATGAAGGTGTGCTGTTTGCATGGCTGCCACCTCCTGGCCTCTGCTGCTTCCACCTGGGACACTTTATCACCAGACGGGGGCTCTGTCTGCACTGTGGTGCAGTAGATCTGGATGGGTGAATTCTTGGGATCTATAGATCTGGATCATGGGGAGGCAAGGGCTGCATTTTACCATCTGTGCGGACAATGACGATTTGGATCAAGATTTTTGTGGCACAGGCTTTGCAGCTGCCCCTCTACCCACCCACCCCCAGCTAAGAATGATGGTTCCTAGCTGCAGGGGCTATGGGAGTGTAATTTTCGTCTTCACTCTATCGAGTGCCAGGTCAAAAATCACTTCCGGGAATCCGAGATCACAGTGGCATGTCATCTGCATGCCTCTGTAATCCAGTTCGTGGCCTTGAGGCCAGATTGTAGAACCCATTAACTGGGTCTAAAGTAGATCTCAGTCCAGATCTAGCTCTGTCCTGTGTGGGCAGATCTGGCTTATGGAGGTGGACTCAACAATCTGGATCAATGTGCAGATGCAGATCTGGATCAATGCCTCATCAAGAAAGGGCCTGGAAGTGATTCAACATTATCTCTGTTTGAGATGCCCATGGGCATTGGTGGACCACTGTGTGCGACAGGATGCTGGACTAGATGGGCTGTGGCCTGATCCAGCAGGGCCTCTCTTACGTTCTTATGCGATGTGGAAGTCCCTCACCCCACCTGAATAAGCCATCCCTCCTGCTCCCATCACTCTAATAATAACTCTAGACCAGTGGTTCTCAACCTGGGGGTCGGGACCCCTTTGGGGGTTGAACTACCCTTTCAGAGGGGTCGTGACAAGTCTCCCACCACCCTTTCCTCCCACTTCCCAGATGCTCTACCCCCGTAGTTGGGGGTCTCCACAACATGAGGAACTCCATTAAGGGGTCGCGGCATTAGGAAGGTTGAGAACTGCTGCTCTAGACAATAGTAGTAAGCATAATGTGAGCAGAATCTGTCCTCAGAGGGGTTCACTGTAGGGATGAGGACGGATATTCGTTTCATTATTCATATGTATTCATACAAATCCGGACATTTGTACATGAATCGAATGCTATGACATTTGTATATTAACATTCGTACAAATACAAATGTTTTGGAACATTTGTATGAATACATCGGACATTCGTTAAACTGGGGAGGTGGGAAAGCAGCTATGTGAGTCACATCTGCAACAGATCCAGAGTGCATTCGACATGGATTGAGAGCGGATTAAAAATGGATTCAGGTCAGATTTGGCACTTTCAGAGTGGATATGCTACAAAGTACTATATATTCTGGCCTATAAGACTACTTTTTAAGCCAGGAAAATCTTCTCAAAAGTTGGGGGTCATCTTATACACCGGGGGTCATCTTCTTATACGGCGAGTATATCCCAACTGTACATTTTAACTAGAAAAGTTGGGGGTCGTCTTATACACCTAGTTGTCTTATACACCGGAATATACAGTACGTATTGGATACATATGTGTTCATATCGGATATTCGTATGAATTTGTACGAATACATTCGTATTGAATCGAATTCTAATATATTCATAGGGGATTGAACGAATACAAATTTTCTAACATTTGATTTGTAACAAATGACGTGTCAAAAACCACATTCATGCATATCCCTAGTCCACTGCACTCTGCGCTTTTTGCACTCCAGGGGCTGCCTCCAGGTCCAATGGAGGCGGCCATGTTTGCTTAGCAGGCTCAAGGGATGCTGTAGGATCATCTTCCGATCTATCTTGTTAATGAAGAAACAGCAAGAAACCCCTGTAGGTTTTTTATTTTATTTTTTGTGCAAACACACAGGCTCAGTGCACATTTTGCAAATTACTGCTCTAAAAAAAACTGTCAAGGGACAATCCTAATTTTTACACTTAAGACTCAGAGCCTCAGTACATCTTACTCTATAGACTGCCATGCAAAAATATTCCAGATCCTGGAAATCTGTGGGACACCAAATCACAGAGGAGACATCTTATGCTCGACATCTTAAGCATCTTAAGATTCCAATATCCCAGCATTAAATAATTCCATATCTGTTCAGTTATCGTGCCCCCACGCCATGCCACGCCATGCCACCCTGCCCATCCCCTTTCTCTGTTTTATTCATCAGACAACTTACAGGCACCACAAGGCTGGTGACAAGGGGTTATGGGGGGTAAGGGTAAAAAAATGCAAAACTGATTGCGATTGAAAACATAACTGTGCTGTATATATTAGGCATTATTTTTAGAAGGCAGGAAAAGATCACACAAGAAATCTTTGCTTTCATGATGTTCTAGGCAGACAGAGGCAATTTATTTCCTACATTACCTGCATTCTTTAGTTAACAATGGCTGTAGATTAAAGCCAATTTACGGGCTCAGTATATATTGCAGAAGTTGGTGAAAAGGAGGAGAGAATAAATTATAGGTTACAGTGAATAGTGTGGGAAATGGGCTTGTATTTAAGATCATCATTTCTCCCTGAATAGCCTTGGGGAAGGGGGAAGCAAAGGACTACCTATCAGAACAGCTTTGTGAGATTTTTTGACACCAGCCAAGAACCCTGGCGTCACCTTTCCCCTTTCTGCTTTAAGACAGCAAGAAAAAATTGCAAGATCTCGTTCAGATCTTGCGATTTTCCCATGCTGCCTCTGCAAATGACAGAAGGCAATCTTGCGGCGATCCTGAGCGTTTTGCCTTGTCTATCATCTCCTTGCGGAATCGTTGCTCTTGCAAAAGGCACCAGATGTGCCCAGTGCCCAGCAACTTCCCTTTTGTCTCTTTCACGTGCTTCCTACATCTGGGTGCTTTTGCAAGAACAGCAGTTTCAGAAGGAAATGACAAAGTAAGCAGTTCAGCAAGATGGAAAACCCAGCATCAGAGCTGGGTTTTCCACCATGCCCACTGAGGTTTTTTGGTGCACTACCTTGGAAGTTGTGGATATCTGTGGCATTCCCACTGTTGACCCACTAAAGTCATAGCTTTTAAACTGTGTCTAGAGTAGGAACGTGCACGAATATTCGTAGGCATTCAAAATCCGATCGAATGTGGCGAATTTCGACATTCAAACTCGAATAGAATGTCCCAAAATTCAAATGTAAACATTCTAATCGAATTTCAAACTTCAGATCTATTTGTTCAAATAATCCAGACATTCATATGTGTATGGATTCATACATGATGCATAGTTGAAGATCCGCATCTTTCCCGCATCCGTATGCTTTTGTATGGATGTGTACGGGACAAAAATGGGTTGCATATGGGATAACTACGGGATGCATACAGATGTGTACGGATGCGTACGTATGTGCACAGATGTGGGGAAGATGCATGCGTTCCCATACGAATGTGGTCAACATTAGTATGTGCAGAATGAATAGATTCAAATTAAGCTTTTTTATTGGTTAGAAAAGTCACCTTTTTTGCATTGCTGGTGGTAACACTTGCTCAAGAAGGCCTCTCCAGCAGGCCTTATATGAAAATAAATAAATAAATCATATATCAGAGAATTAGTGGAAGTCCAGGAAGGGAAGCTAGGGCTGTTTCCGCACGGACCCCAAAGACCCCATTAGGAACCCGATAGGGACCCATGTGGAACGGATCCTAGATGTGCCTTCTGCACAGACGACCCCATGAGGACCTCATGAGGGATGCGTCACTCACACAAGTGGCTCTTGATTCTGGTCCTAGTGGGGTTTTCAGGCCCGTACATCCGGATTCTTGGTGTACCTCTGTAAATGATGTCCTCAATCCAGTCTTCTGCCATAAAGACTAGATCGCAGAGTGTTCTTCCACAGGCTCATTGGGCCAATGGAGTCCAGGGGTGAGCCTAGAGGAAGCAACCCCTGAGTAGTGTATATGCGGACCAATCACACCACAGTTGGGACTTCCTCCTTGGGCCTAATCAGAGCCTAGAGAAAGGTTCTACGGTGTCTGCATGGCAGCCCTGTGTAGTACCATTGTCACTGGGTGCTAAATGCCCCATGCAGATGAATGGGTGTAGTAATCTCCAGGCTACATTTTTCCCCTAGCTTCTCTCCCAGCTCTTACCTTAATTCTCTAGTTTTGAGAGTAAAAGGAATAAGATTTTCTTCCCGTTTCCATAGACTTGTAATACACACTCAGTGCCACTAGGGTGCTGAATCCTTTCCACTCTGCAGTCGCCTTTGGGCATTATGGGGGTCTGCAAACACCTGGTATTAAAAAGCATATGTCCCAAGCACATGGCTTACAGTTTCTCTTCCTGCTACCTCTGACCTGCCTCCCTGACCCAGCTCCACCAGTCACCTTCCCAGATTGTGCCTTTACATCATTTACTCCACGCCCCTATTGACCGCTGCATTTAAACCCAGGAAAATTAAACTCTTTGTCTTTCTGCCTGCACCCTGCCTCAAGACTGATCATTTAACATCTACAGATCCCATCCACCGTTATGTACTGAACCCCAGAGAGCAGGGATTCACAGACTGACCACTGTGGCAGCCCTCAAGCAGCCACCCAGTATCCGGCAGCCTCATAGCTGCCCCCTCTGTTTCCCAGGGCCCCTGGATTTCTGTTGCGAGAGCCAGACTCACAGCATATGGGGTCTCTGAAAGGATCCAGAACACAATGGACTGGATTCCCCAAGGACCAGATCCCAAAGATCCGGCCCTCCTTAATCTGGATTTAACAAGGTAAGTGTGGAAACACCCTAAGTTCCTGTGAAGGGATCTGCTTCCTCTCCTACTGGAAGAATGGATGTCTGCTCCTACTGAAAAATGAAAAAGCACCTACCGTGTGTTTGGAGCTCATGGGATGAAGAAGCTGCACTTACACTAAGCAGCTACATGTGGGACCGCTGGGTGGGTTTGAAGCAGGAGAAGGCCAAGGTGGCAGGTAAAGAGCGTCACCTATTGAGTAATCATTTTGGGCTTGTTGGGAAATTGAGGGAGAGGTTGCTTTTAATATTTTGTTTTAACTGATTTTGTAGCACAGAGATTCCAGGATTTCCACCGCCTTAGCTGGCTTGGCTCTGTTTACTCCCAGTACTGGGACGCAGCAGGTAAGATAAGGTCCGGTTTTCTTGGGCCATCAGTTTACTTGAGAGGCTGTGTGGGTAGTCCAAACACCAGGGTGTTCATCTACCTCTAGAGGTGAGAACCATGGTGTTCATCTTTGTGCCCTGTGCCAATAGCTGATCACCTGGTGGAAGGTGTCTCAGATGTGTTCCCAAAAGCCCCCTGCACAGGTGCTATTGGGGGATTTCAACTGCCTCACTGGAGATGCCTCTTCGTGGCCTCCATGACAGGCGTGGGGCTGTTGCAGTGTGTTAGGGTTAGTGCTTTTTCTTGCTCTGCCATTCAAGTGCTGCGGCAGGGCTTATGGCAGCAGGATGTTCACTCAATGGGTGAGCAAATGTGCTGTTCCCACACCGTTTGAGTGCTCCCAAGATGCGATTTTGCTGTTGCACAGATCCTGCCATAATCACGTCCGTATGAGATCATATTTATTTTGCATCTTATTTTCATAATTTGATTTCTTAAAAAAAATGCTGAGTTATCTGCTAAGAGGCATGTTGCTTTCAAACCAATGGTCACTAATTGAATTTGGTGCTTTGAAACTGTGCTATTCAGTTATCAGTTTGCTAATCTTGGTTTCCAAGCTACCAAAATGACTAAATCCCCTATCATCTCTGACAAAGATGTTCAGGCCAGATTACATCTGACAGGTCAGCATCAGGCAATTTGTGTTAGCTTCATGTGTGGGTCTTTCTTTTCTTTTTTTCAAGATTATTTCTCTTTCCTGAGGCTTTCCAACCTTTTAGCTTTTAAAAGTAGATACCTATGCAAGGGTGAGATGCGCTAGAGAAAAAGAGAAACCTGTATCCTTATTGTTACTTTTTTAATTTTTATGCTAAATTCCCTTACTGAACAGTAAAAAGAAAACATGCCTAGAGCACCATCTCTTGGCCGTTGAATAAAATACTTGGGATGGGCACAATTTTTCGAAGTATTTCTGGACATTTTTTAAAAACTCTATTTCAATGAATGCACAGCTCCAAACATGCAGTAAATTTAAAATGTTTATCTGGATCTGATCTGTTTTTCCTTCTGTTTGTCTTAAAATAGTTTTTCAGAAGAAATGGGATCTCTTTGTGAATATTTGAAACTGGCGCTTCTTCCAGACAGCAACAGGCAATGCAGGATCTGCAATGCATGGAATAACTCCCTGGGTGTTTTTCCACCGTGCTCCTTTAATTCGGATCTAAGAAGATGCGAATCTAAGGAATGGGTACATTCCTTAATCCAGATCTAGTAGATCCGGATTAAGGGAAGTACCCAATGTGTTTCCATGGGTGGTCTATAGCAATGGGTGCTAGCCTCCCTGCCGTGGAAACACCGGAACACCCATTTGGAAATCCGGACCTACCCATGAAGGGTCTGCTTGTCACCCCAGGTGTTTGGGGGGACAGAGGGTGCAGTCTCCAAAGAGGCTTTGAAGTCATTTCGAAATCATTCCAAAGTCACTTCGAAGTCACTTCGAAGTCTGTGCAAAACAGTTCCATTGAAGTCTGTGCTGATCTTTGGAGTGAACTTCGAAGTGACTTCGAAGTGAGTCACTTCGGAGTCACTTCGAAGTTCACTCTGAAGATCAGCACAGACTTCAAAGACACTCTGGAGCTATTTTGCCCATACTTCGAAGTGACTTCGAAGTGACTTCGAAATGACTTCGATGCTTAGGTTTTGGGGCTCCCCCCCATGGGTGCCCCCTCCCCCTAGCCTCCTCTACACCCCATTGCCACACAAGTGTGGAAACCCTTTAAAGGTAGGATTTCAGCCTTTATCTGCTATAGGTGGCATCTACATGAGTGGAAAGTCTTTTTTTTTTTTAGGTCAGCAACCAGCCTGGCTGGCTTTAAGAAAGGATTAGGTAAATTCATGGAGGACAGGTCTATCAATAGCTAGAAAGGATTCCTAAGTACTCCCTCGAGGCTGGAGGGGAAGGCAGGATAGCTCTAAAGACCATTTGCAGGGAGTCAAGAGCAGATGAAGGTCTTCTGCCTTTGTCTTCTGCTTGAGATCCCCATGAGCAATTGGTGGGCCACTGTATGGACAGCATGGTGGACTAGATGGGCTGTGGCCTCATCCAGCAGGGTTCCTCTTATGTTCTTATGCTATTTTAAAGGAATGCTCCAAAAGGTTCATCTGGAGCTGCTGTTATGACCCTAAAGGTCTACATCTACAGATGCATATGCTTCCTGTCCCATCTTCCAAAGGAGTTACCTTTTTCTTAAGAGTTACCTTTCTTAAAAAGTTGGGAGACAGTATCTGAAGGAACACAAGAAACAGCCACTCCACTGCTGCCAGAAGAATCAGGGTGATAGAAGAATGGAGGCTTCATCTCGCTTGTCACACTTTGAGGGTTGAGAAACATTACATAGTTTCTCTTTAAACCGAAGCTTTGGGATATGGCAAAGATATCCATCTTCATAGAATACGACTGCTAGAAGAGTCAAAAGCTTATCATTTTGGTATCATCTCCTGGGGAAGGAGACAAAACACAAAACTGATTTATGGCAGCAATTTAGCTGCTGGAATTTGGCATCAATTGCAATTTCTTGATGGGTGTCACAAGGAGCTTCGCACAGAGTTCATCACCGTGGTTTCACCCAAGGGCCCCCCCGGCTATGGACATATCTTGAATTTTAAAGCAAGTTATGGACACACTCATCACTAGTTCCTCCTTCCTGCAGGTGGTAGCTGGAAGGCTCCAGAATTTCACGAATGCCAGAGGAAGCCCACAAGGAAACACTACAACTTCAGTCACCAAACTGGCGGCTCCTGGTCTTCAAACGTCCTTTGCACCTGTGCAACTTTGGATGAGTGTTCCTTGTAGCCCAAAGCCAGTGTGACACAACATTTAAGCAGCAGCAAGCTGGTTTCAAGGACAAAAACGTCTTCCGTTGTTTCCTGAATGAAAAGATGGTAAAATTCCTCTCCATCCTTCTCAAGCCAAATGCCAGGAGTTCTGCATTTTAAAACAACAACATGCCGGTCTTCCTTGAGTTATGTATAAACTAGAGAAGCAACTTAATAATATCAACTACACACTCAAGGTAATAGACTCCGGAGGGAATGCTATGTGTAAGATCTGAATGCAGCAAGTCTCCGGGTGCATGTCTGCCTGACAAACAGAGAGATGGATGTGTTTATTAGACAGAAACCAATTTACGAGGCTGTGGCTTTCTACGCTCCTCTGTGCTCCACAGACAGCAGAAAGGTACCAAAGGATCTCTTAGACTGGGAAGTTATTTTCATGACTTTTCTTTCTTTCTTTTTTTTTATTTTGAATCAGGGTGGCTTTATTACTGTACTTCGTTATGGGCACATTTTCCATACGCTCACAGTATTGTTCCTCATGGGTAATATGTCGTAACAAGAGATATGGACTACAAATATGATGCTCTAGCTACTTTTGAAAAACTCATATTCATCAGAAATCCAAAAGGAAACAAACAGGTTTTTATTGAAGGAAGGAAGCGTAAGGGAATTTGCAATCAAAAAGAATATCTATGAGAAATTTTGAATTTCAGATGAACAAGGTAAAAAGAAATTACTTCCCAGACCTTCCTTGTTCTATTCCTTATCCTCAAAGACCACCCAGAACAGGAGCATTCATCTGGCTAGTCTGGCCTGGGGAAGTGTTAGGAAAATTGCTGCCTTATCAACTTTCTTCCATCCATGTGGGTTTGAGTAAACAAGCTTGAGATGAAAGATCTCTTTTTTGTCTATATTGCAATATAGGAGACTTGCCTTTCAGACATCCCATCAGGTCAAGTTCAAACTCTCTCACATCACAGCCTGACTTTATATCCCTATCCTGGCCAGAGGTTTACAGTCTTCCTGATAATACCTCTTCAGGCCCACCAAAGTTAATTTGCATCTAATTTATTCACAATAAGGTCTTTTGGCATGCACAGTAAAGGCAAAGTAAGAACAATTCAAGCAAATTTTGTGCTGGCCGGCACAAAGAGGTAACTCCTTGGAAGCTGCAAAATCTGCAGACATTTGTATCAGTCTTTGCAAACACACTAACCTCTCTAGTTGCTTACAGAAGGAAATATGGGGACTGTAATTCAGGGCTGCTGTAGAGTTGGAACCACAGGAAACAGAGGAGGAAGCCAACCACAAAAGCTTCATCTACATAGCACCTATTCTGTTGCGTTATTTGGATTATCTGGAATAAAGCACAGATAATCCAGAATAAAATGAGTCTGGATGTGCTTTACTCCGGATTATCCAGATAATGTGGATTACATGTTATCTGGATAGAGTTAAAGTCTCTCCAAAACATGGGCCACCAGGATTCAAACAAACCTCAATTCTGATGTTTTACCTCTCAGACTTAACTGTTGTAATGGGAAAAATGCAAACATCACAATGCCTAGGTGCCAAAGCAGGTAACATGACACACAAGTGGGCAGACTGCTACAGAACTAATGCTGTCAATACACACACCTCTCCAGCCAGCTATGGTGACTTTGCAATGCATTATTCATGTAGTATAAGAATTTCTCTTGTCTATATCAGGAACAAAGTTCATAAGCAAGGATTCCCAAAATTAGATCTGTTAACAGAAAAGGCATGAAGTGTTCATAGTCAGGAGCAAGGGCAGAACTTCCATTGGGCAGGACTGGCTTCTTATCAGGGCCTTGGAAACCCCAACAGAGGGGGCAGGACATTTCTAGTAGGACAAGCCACAGTTAATGGGATCCCTTTGTTAAAGACTTCCTCAGTCTGAAAGCACCACTTGGTTAGCCATTTGGTAAAAATGGTGATTGATTTGGGCAAGATCTAAATGGTGCAAAAATGGCCCAGCTTCCTCTCAGAACGGGTGGCACACTGGGAAAGATCCATACCCAGCCAGCTGCCATTCAACCATCCATGCACTTTATAGAGCACTGTAAATGAAAGCGCTCTTCTAGTACACCAAGGCCATCATGATTCCTGCAAACCAATCTGCAGGTCACCCAGTATCTTCCAGAACTGTTCTCTGCATTCAGAAAAAATATCTGGCTAAGAACATCACAACCAGGGAATGAAAGTTCCTTGGTTGTGATGTTTGCTGTGGCAGAAATGACAGCAGACATGCAAACAACGTGACGCTGCTCTGAAGAGTGCTACAATTGAGGGGTATGCACAAATGCAATTTTCGACATTCAATTCGATCCGAATTCATACGAATAGAGAAAAAAATGAATGTATTAAAATTTAAACCGATTTGAATACATTCGTATCTATTTGTACAAATATTCAATTCGTATTTGATGATACGAATGTCAGCGACATTTGTATGTGTCCGTATGCATCTGTACACATCCCATTTTTATTCTGTATGCATCCCATTTCACCCCATACATATCCGTACAAATGTGTACCAATACGAATAAGATGCCTATGGATACATACGTAATGCATACGTTTCCATACACATACAAATATTCGAATAATTGGTATGAATGATTAGAAACATTCGAATTTGTTCAAATGTTTAAAAAGGAATGTATAGACATTCTGTTCAAATCTGAATGTCCAAATTCAAACAAATTCAATTGAATTTTGAATGTTTTGAATATTCTTGCACATTACTACTATACATATAGCATTCTTTACTGTGACCCTCATCAGGACTCTAAATTGAGACCCTTTTTTGCCCCTACACATAGGTTATAACTTAATGGTAGAGAATTTGCTTTGCCTGGAGAAATTCCATGGTTCCATTCTTGGCTTCTCCCCAAAGACATCTGAGGCAAAACCACTGTATTATTCGTAAGAAAATTTGATGATGTATCCATGATGCCAGGAGAACTCATAGTCAACTAGAGCTCTATGGACACATTAGTCTATGATCAGCTGATGGATTCTCAGCATCTGGTCTTAATATCCACACATGCTTAATGCAGGGAACACTTATGTGGACACTAGTATGGCTTAACACTTAGCCAGTCTGCCAAATTGTCTAGAAATGGCACCAAGCATTGTGACTGTGGCTGGTTGTGAATTGTTTTGGAACGTAAATGAGAAATAAAGGTCAACTACATTTCAACGGTTGAAAGCAAGGCATGATAGATGTACAGAGCATTTGCCTTCCAGGGTGTTAGTTCATACGAAAATTTCAGCATTAAACAAAGTGCCTGAAATAAAAAAAAAACCAAACTCCTGTGTTGGTGGAAAGGTAGATTTTACAGCAACAATATGACACATAGAAATGCTGTTTTTACAGTTAACATTGCCTTGGAAAAGGCCAAAGCTAAAGGTATAGGGCCTGACAGAAACTCCACAGTGCAACCCTTAAAGGTTGAACGGACCACAAATATGATGTGGTTCCTCTGCCAGCTCATGCGCCTATCGCAAAGCCCAATGTTGTGTTTGCACACAGTGGAGGCAAAGCTGAGTGACACCTTTCCAGCTCAGAGTTTCCATACCTGCTGCATGACAGAGCAAGACGACCTTCTGTGTTTGGTGGTTCCTGCATCAGAGTCTCCACAAAAGATCATGATGACATTTCTAGTCTGTTTTGGGGAAGCTATGTACCTGCTGTCTCTTGGGATTGCTGTGGGTGCTACCGCTGCTTTTGCTAGAACATAAGAGGAGCTCTGATGGATTAGGAAACAGCACATCTAGTCCTGTTGCCCGCATCCTGTCTCATACAGTGGCCCACAAATTGCTTCTGGGCATCTCAAGCAGAAGACAAGGGCAAAACTTTCACCTGCTCTCAAATCCCAGCAAATGGCCTTTGGAGGCCTCATGCCTATCTCCTCAGCCTGGAGGATGTACCTAGGTATCCATTCTAGTAGCCATTCAGCAGACTAAATTGGGGTGATGATTCTGACAGCCACTCAAGCTGCTGAGTTGTAGATGCTTACTTGGTGACTACTTCATTGAGGCACACCACCGGTCCTTCATATTTGCTGCTGCTGCTGCTGAAACTCACAACTGTGTGTCCCAGTTCTCAGTCATTCTTAGCTAACTGACGCAAAAGTGTTTTTCTAAGGCCTTGGTCACACCTTTAGTTTAGGACGACTTCAGGTCATACTCAGATCGTGCTACTCACATTATTTTTATTCAATTCATTTTCCAAGCTGGCCTACCCACGTTAGACTGTTCTAACCAGAGTCCTCATTTCCAGAGGACTCAGCCCATCATGGCATTCCAGGCCATCTTCCTCAATGTGAACAGGGGGACGGGTTAAGGAGGCTGAATCATGAGGTCCAGTCTTTCCTTTTGGCCAATGCCAAAGGGAGGGTGGCACGCAGGTAGTCCATGAGGCACCTTCCCTTCTCTCCTCAGTTTATGTTTATGATTTCTCTATCTAGCATTTTTCCGCAAATTATTATTATTATTAAAATTAATCACAAGGAGAAGAAAAGCACATAAAAAAGGAAGGGGATATGTGAAGGTGGGGGAGCGGGCTTTAAAAAGAACCGCAAACACACACCCTCACCTCCCTTGAGTGACACAAAGAGATCCAATAAGAAAGGAGATAGATTTGATACAGGAAAATGGGTGGAGAGCCAAGAGTTCCATGGAGGAGGCTCAGCTTGATCGTGGAGAAAGGTGTGAGCAATGCAGCCCAAAGTGTGGATGGCCTGAGGATGACCTATAATGATCTACATGTAAACAGTGCTGGTACGACCTCAGTTCGAATTATTAAAAGGATGTTCTGTCTTATATAGGTGTGAAGAGGGCCTAAGCTGAGGTATTAGGAACTGAGCCCTTGCCCTTATAGCGACCCAGAATTTTACTATTCCAAACTTTGGAATGGACAAGGAGGGAGGAAGTGAACCCCTCACCATGTTTTTAAGCATTAAGAGACTGGAGTAGTGATAATATACCACATCAGTCATCCTATTAAGGGTTTACATTTTGTTGGGGCCATTGATCTTTAGTTCAGCAGTGCCATCTTGTGGCAAGGTGATGCATATAAAAACTGCTGTACTGAACTGAAAGGAGAGTGCAGATTTCTTTTAGAAGCTTGGGAGAGTGGATAAATATAGAATGTGAAAAATACACAGCATTAAGGGCTGTGATTTAAGGAACTCAGGTGGATTCACCAAAAGGAAAGTGAGACTGATTCTGTTGCAGATGCCATCAGAGGCACCCAAGAACTCAGGTTTGGTCCCTCTTTTCTGTCCTTCACATGGACTCCAAACCCATGGCGGCAGCTAACTCTCTTAATGTAATATTCTAACAAATAATTCAGACATTTGTATGTGTATGGATACGTACGCATTACATACATATCCGTACGCCCCTTATTCATACGGATACGTACGGGATGAAGACGGGATGTGTATGGGATAAAAACGGGATGTGTACAGACACATTACAAGTGCAAATGCGTACAGATAGGTATGAGATTCATACAGATACATACATATCTGTAAATTTGAATCATTCGAATGAATGTTTTGGAACATTCGAAATTTGTTTGTTTGAATCCGAATGTGAAGATATTCTATTCGGATTCGAATGTCCATGTTCGATCGAATTTGATCAAATTTCAAATGTTTACAACATTCGTGCACATCCCTAATTGGGTGTTTTTCCACTGTCACTAAAAGTACCCATTAAGTACCCATTAATGGGTACGTAATGGCATTTTTGTACCCATTAATGGGTACTTAATGGGTACTTCTAGTGACAGTGGGAAAACACCCATTGAGAACAAGTGAGGGCTTTGCCTTTGTCTTTTGCTTGAAGCCCCAAAGCAGTTGATGGGCCACTGTGTGAGACAGGATGCTGGACTGAATGGGCTGTGGCCTTATCCAGCAGGGCCCTTACGTTCCTAACTACAGTAAAAATGCCTGAAAGGGGAGCAGAGGCTGTTTCTTCAGCCAAAGATGAGGGAACTTTTATATGGAAGTCTCACTCCTGCTAGTAATGAACCTCTAAAGACATGGATCCTCCTGCACTGCAACTCAAAACCACAGATCTGACCCATAGCTAGGGAAATAAAACAACAATAACCAATCTGCTGTGATTCAGCATTGATGTTTTACTTCACTTAATATCTGAATTTTTCTCTTCATGTAAAAGAGCACCAACTCTTGCTTGGGGCCTCATGGTTCTTGCAAAGCCTCAAGTTGCAGTAAAAGCAATAAAGAAGCGAAATTGAAAGATTCAGTTCAAAAGCATCTCCCAGCAGGGAGGCTGGAGAGAAATAAGGAGATTGTTTACACTGTATACAAACAGTTTAGCAAGGAATCCTTGCCTCTGTGCAGGCACATTTGGCACATAGGTATTCTGTTCTAAGGCTGCCTTCAGACAGGTTGTAAAACCTGGGATTATCTTGGACCTATGTTGGTATTGCCACGCGTGTCTGATCGGATGTGTTTCCTGCCACTCCCAGACCCACATTCAGTTGGCAAAATAAACTGACAGACAACTTCGGTATTCCCCTTAGCATGGGAATACCCTCCCCTTTCAATCTGTACTTCAATCAAACTGGTGAGCCAGTTTAATGTAGTGGTTAGGGAGCCGGGCGCTTATCTGGGAATTCCGGGTTTGATTCCGCCCTCCCCCATGAAGCCAGCTGGGTGACCTTGGGCTACTCACAGCCCTCACAGGGTGTCTGTTGTGGGAAGAAGAACAGAAGGTTTGTCACCTGCTTTGAGTCCCCTTAAATGGGTGAGAAAAGTGGGGTAGAAAAGCCAACTCTTCTTCTTCCTTCTTCCTCCTTCCTCCTCCTCCTCCTTCTTCTTCATGCAGCATCAGGCAAAACAGCAGCTCAATTTGTCCCAAGTATTAGAATTCACGCACTTCAGATCAGTTTTAAAGATGTGCACAAATGTTTTTTTTTTTTTTAAATTCAATTTGTATCAAGTTGAATGCAAGAGAATTTGTATTCATGCTAATAGATCCCCTTGGAATCTGGCAGGATTCGTATTCGTATTTCTTGCATTCAATTTGATACAAATCAACCCCCCCAAAAAACTATTTGTGCACATCCTTAATCAATGCCACCTCTAGAAGGCAGTGCTAGCAATGTGGCTGCACAGGGCACCCATCTCAGGGAGTTGTGAAGTTGTCTGCTCCAGCCCTGCTCATAAGTTAACCACCATGCTTAGGTATCCCACCTCATCACCCTGAGAAGCAGCCAATGGGCTCACAGCTTGTCCAGCTCAGCCATCATCATGCCTGTTCCCCCACTATGGTCTCCCCAAGTTTTTACCATTGCCTGCCCTCAGCCCCTAAGTGCCTCCTCACCTGAAGTGTTCAATCCACTAGAAATGGTCCTGCCTGGTCCCTCTCTCTGGATGGAACAAGGAAGCTCTAGGCCAACAAGTACAGCTAATTGCATGCAACCACCCAACTCTTGGACTGCAGAACATGGTAAGAAGCAACTATGGAGACTGCATTGCTTGAACTACTGGCTTGCTGTCCCGATCCAATGCTCCAGGGGTGAAGAGTAGGGAGAACAATCCACCAGTCTATGGACTTCTATGCTCAGTGGGCGATATCCAAGAAGGCTGCGGTTGCAAATTAAAACATGTGTCATCTCCTCTGAAATCAGGCATGCACATGCTCTTGCGTGTCACTCTGAAATCATAAATGATAGTCATTCAATTTATTAGACTGTCAGGGTCATTAAGACTCCTTATCACTGCAATCTGAAAGAATATTACAAGTAAGGTTAATGAGCACTCATCGCTTCTGAATAGGACGTCTGTAATATCTTTGCAAGGTCAGGAACATCTAATAGGCTTTGACCTCCTGGGACATTTTTGTGATGGAGGACTAATAGCTCATATTGTAAAAAACGGATCAGTTTATTGGGTGAAAATTACACAAAAACACAGAAGGACCTGACTAATCACTATTACGTAGGGGCATGCACGAATGCAATTTTCAACATTCGGTTCATAACAAATCCAATATTTCAAAAACCTGAATTCATATGAATAAGGAAAAACTACGGTCCGGACGTTCGAATCTATATGAATACATCTGTATGTATTCATTTGAATAGCCAGATAGGAAAAGAGTGCTTTAAGCAGCGAGCAAGGGACATCAGTGCACAAAATATTGTGAGTCTTTCCAACATGAAATCATTAAAATGGTTGGTGCGAACAAAAACCGTTTTTCAGATTGAAAAATACCTGGTCTATAAGATGCCCCACCCATTGAGACAACAGTTCACCAATGCACGATTTGAATTGATTGATTCTAGGGTGAAGTACGGCAGATACCATAAGATACGCTATGAAGATAGGCTGTGTGTCTGTGGGGCACCAGAAGTTGAAAATCTCCCACGTATTCTGTTTACCTGTCCCCTGTATTCCCAAATAAGAACAACAAAATATGGTTTACTGGAATACAGAGCATAAAGTGACTTACCTCTTGCAGGGAGAGAATGCTCAGGTAACATACAAGGTAGCTTTGTACTTGGTTAAGGCAGCCCGACTGAGGAAATAATTCATTGAGCTTAACGGAGTGTCTTGTTAAGGGTGATGAGGATAAGTAATGGTGATATATATACAGACTTGATTTTATTCTTGTATGGTTTTATTTTTGTATGCTTGAAATTTGATATAGTCAAGTGACTAATCAATAAAGTTTATTCATTCATTTGAATAATTTGGACATTCATATCTGTACGCATCAGTATGGGATGAAAACAGGATGCATATAGGTTGCATATGGGATGTGTATTATTTTGAATATTCATGCACATCCTTACCTTATAAGCTTTGCAGCTTCCAGCATGGACTAATTCAGATCAGCACAGTCAGTGCCCACCCACCCCTATGATCCAGATCTGTGGGTTAGTCTATTCTGGACCCACTGATCCCAGATTATTGAAGGTAAGCTCAGAAGGGCCCTTGAGATGCTTCTACAAGCGTGACGCCTGAATATTCACGAATATCACACATACATGCCAGTATTTCCCAAATGTTGTCGTTATTTGACATCTGTAGATTCAATATTAGTCAAATACAGCCTACATTTGGCACCTGGCTTTGATCCCTTTCATCTGACATTTGGTGTTTGGGAACATTTGGCACACAGAGGCATGTACTATTTTATGGTGTTCGACAGCTGGCAGACAACGGTAGGTAGGAAGTGACAGTCAACCTTATAGAACATTACACGGCATGACTGCCAAAATTGTAAAACTGAACCAAGTATGTGACTTGCAGAATTTAGTAACTAGGAGCATGAAACGGGCAGCTAAGGAGAATTCCAGATCAATTTATCTAGATTTTGCTTAGTTTCATTCAGGTGCAATTTCATGCATGCAGAAAGAACACCAAATACAAGCAATTAATTTGTTTATTTTTGGTTTCCATCAGCTACAGCCATTATGGTCAGAATGCTGGGTCTCTCAGTGTCTGGAGTACAGATTCTTCACCACCTACTAATTACCTACTAATTTTTACAGCATTATTTCACGGCAGAGCTGACCTTTTCAAATTGCAGGTTAGCCTCCATACCTAGAACTAGAAAAAGTGGACTGAACTTTTTCCTTAAGACCTCTTTTCACGGTGTTAACTTTGACTTATAAGGCCCTAAATGACTTGGGCCCCAAATATCTAAAGGAACATCTTTCCCCATATCGACCTGCCCGTGTCTTAAGATCTGTAGGAGATGCCCACCTGGTTGTTCCACCACCCTCAATAGAAAAAGGCGTGGACACCTAGGAGAGGGCCTTCTCAGTGATGGCCCCAAGGCTATGGAATAGTCTCCCCCTTGAGGTGTGTCAGGCTCCTTCACTGTATATGTTTAGGAGGGCAATTAAGATGCACCTCTTTGCCCTAGGCCTATTCAGATTATCTCAGCACTGGGTCCATTTCAACAATGAGGAGATGTTGGTGAAGGGCTACCTCTCCCTGCCCTGCTCAGCAGCAGCATGGAAGGCAGTCTGCGAGCTTGTAGTGTTATATATTCATTAATCATAATTCATTAGAAATGTCTCATTTCCAATGGCTTGGGATAATTAGTAATTCGGCATAAAGTAGCATAGTAATAGTTGCTGGTAGGTGAGTGTACTTAAAGAGTAAAAGTCTTGTAATAAAATTATTTCAGAAAAGAATGGCATTATTACTAGGATAATGGTACCAACAAGATGATGTATCTTGTTCCAAAATGCAACCAGGTTTGGGTTTTCCCAATAATAAATGAAAATATTATAAGAGTGTTATATAAAATGAAAGTTAACCCAGCCTTACAGCAAAAGAAAATCCCAAGGCTTTTTTGCTCACACAGTTGGGGCAGCGGGAGATGCCTTAGGTAACTTAAAAATCAAAGGCTCTTTCTCTCTGCAGGAGGCTCTAGTGAGCAATGTGTGCAAATATATTTGCGTTCAGTAAGAATGAGCGTCTGGAAAGCAGTTCAGCTTTTCTCTGACTGCTTCCAAGCACACAATATGCTCTGATGGCTAAGAGGTTTGAGAATATGTTTGATGCCAGAGTTTTTAGGTACAGAACAGCATAATATTGGTGGTTTATATTTAAAATAAAAATAAAGCATTCAACCAGTACAGGTGGAGGAAGGAGCAACAATTTTCTTTCATCTACATTGTTGTTCAATACTACCACTGTTACCTTTCTTTTCTCTGCTCTTCAATCTTTCTTTCTCCCTCCCTCCCTCCTTCCCTCCTTTCTTTTTCTTCCTCCTTTTTTTTTTGTGACTGACAGTTCACTTCAGCAAGAGCCAGGGCCAAATTCTGGAAGCATCTTTTCTGTGGAGCTGTACCTGACAGCACAGAGCCCTGAAGTTTTCTCAGTCCATGTTTCTCTTGTCTTCATGGGAGTTTCCATTCACCTGAACTTACTTGCTTCTGAAGAGACAGATAATTTATTTTATTTATTTATTTATTTATTTATTTATTTATTTTATATTTATATTTATATCCCGCCCCATACCCAAAGGTCTCTGGGCAGCTCACAACAGTTAAAAATGAATATATTAAAACCGTATCAGACTATGCTAAAACCCATACAAAGTTTAAAATGTTGTTGAAATTTTAAATGTTGTTAAAATAATGTTGAAAATAATTTGGATTACCCAGACAACACTGAGGGTATGCAACAGATGCCTTCTCAAATTCCTCTTTGCTGGGCAGTTTTTCTCAGGCCTTCTATTCTTTCTTCATATCTGCACATCTTTCTGGAACAGAAAGAACCTGGATAACTGAAGCATGTATAACAGAGGAGTTGCAGCAGTAATTAGGAAGATCCCTACACAATGCCCTTTCAGTTGGATTTGCAAATGCAAGATAGTGCCTGTAGTCTTTCTGGGTATCAGAAGAAAAGGACACTAAACCCCACAGGTCTTTGCATTCTAATGCAGCAGGATGCCTCTAAGGCCGTGTCCCCACTTGACTATTCTTACCCCAACTGGACTATTTTAATCCATATTCAGAACCGAGTGCACATTCTGGCTGTTCTCATTTGTTTGACGATAACACAGGCTCAAGTTGAATACTGCAGTTCCCATTCAAACCATCCAAATCCTTTCCACCCCTTGTCCAAATCCTGTAAGCCTGCCCCTGATTAATAGCCATAGTTACGGGTAAGGGAGCAAATGGAAATGACCATTTATATGGATCCTGCTAGCGAGGCAGCTCCTCCAAGGAGACAATGTTACCGGGAAGGCACCAGCTTTGTGCAGAATCATCTGAGTGAATGAACAAGCAGCGTAAAGCGATCCCTCTCCCTTTCAAATCAGACACTCCCTCCATTCATGTTACCAGGAAGGCAACAGCTTTGCACAAAATCAGCTGAGCAAAAGAACAGGCAGGGCAAACCAATCCCTCTCCCTATCAAATCAGTGAGGACTGGGAGGAGAACAGAGGTTTGTGGTTCTTGCACAGGTTCAAAGAGAGAAGAGGGAATTCCCTTCCTTCGTTGCTTCAAATGAGCTGCTCAGGACAGAGCAGGGCTAAAAAAAATTTCCTCTGCCGACTGCTGTAACAATGTAGTGTATCTCTCATCATTACAGTAGCATTCACAGAAATGGGAAATCTATGTTCAAAGATACAACAGTTTTTTTTGATCTCCATACAGAAAAGATGAGGGAACTCTAGATGGCAGGACAGGGGGGCAGACCTTCTTGAGCGTGAAACCCCACCCATTTAATGGCACCCTGACAATGGCGGCAGACATTGGCCAGAAGGATATGTGGGGACAGCCCGAAAGGCAGATCTCCTTCCCGAATAGTCCTGAACTGTTCCCAAAGGAGGGGGGGGGGGAAGCAGTTTAGCCGGCAAAAGGGGACCGAGACCAGTTTTTCCGAGGACTTTTTTTCCTGTGGGTTTGAGCTATTAGTCCTCATAAAGTCCAGGAATAAAAATGGGAACGGATGATCCCAAAAATTGACTGGATTTGGATTTTTTCTTGTATGGGAACACACCCTAACAGGTAGGATGCCTCTTGCAGGGGGTTGAGAGCAGGTGAAGGTATTGCCTTTGTCTTCTGCTTGGGAATGCTCATAAGCAACTGATGGAAGGAAGCTCAATTGGATGAGTTGTGACCTGATCCAGCAGGGCTTTTCTTATGTTCTTCTAAGGCAGTGATGGCCAACCTATGACATGCATGTCACAGGTGACACACCAAGCCCTTTTGGATGACACACCAAGCCCTGGCACCTGGGCGTGTAATGCTTGCTCGTTCTTGAAGTGTGCGAAATACCAACTTTCAGTTGAAGATTTAGCAAATGAAAATTCAGCAACAAAAGTCACTAATGTAAAGAATTATTTGTTTTTGCTTTTAGTAAAATACATATATCAAAAATATAACTTTTTACTAGAGCTACAAATATCACAAAATTATGGATATTTCTAGATGTGACACAGCACCCGAGTTAAGCTAGGTTTTCTTGTGAATTTTGACACACCAAGCTCAAAAGGTTCACCATCACTGTTCATGGGCAATGCAAAGAAGTAGAAGAAAACAATAGAAGAGGAAAGACAATAGATTTCTTCAAGAAAACTAGAGGTATCAAGGATTTCATGCAAAAGTGGGCAGGGAGTTAAAGAAGCAGAAATAAAGAAGAGCTGGCAAAACAGAAGGGAAAGAAATGGTAACTATGACAGATTTTATTTCCTTAGGCTCAAGAATCACTGCAGATGGTGACTGAAACCAAAAGATGCCTTCTCCTTGGGAGGAAAGCTATGGCAAACGTGGACAGCATATTAAAAAGTGGATCCATCACCTTGCCACCAAAGGTCCTTATGGTAAAAAAAAGTTGTGGCTTTCCCAGCGGTAATGAATGAACAAATACTGGAGCTCAAAGACTTTGATCGCACGCTAAGAAGACAGGATTCATTGGGCAAGGCCCTAACGCTGGCAAAAACTGAAGGCAAAAGAAGGTATGGGCAGAGGATGAGATGGTTAGATATTGCTTGCGCAGATTTTGGGAGACACTTCAAGGCAGACGAACCTGCTGTGATGTGGTCCCCGTGGTATCACAAAGAACCTGACAGAACAAAATAACATTCTGTCCTGCAGGATTTAAAAGAGCAGGTTTACATATTATAGGCAATGACCTCAAAACAATTCCTTCCCCGGCCAAATAACCCCATTCATCATTCACGCCATCCAGCTGCATGAAACAATGTCACAAAGCCCAAGAATCTTCCTTTTTATTTAGCTCTAATGATAAATCCTACTACTAAAGGTCTAATGCCTGCCTTCTCACTGTGAGATTTTCTGTTCCAGGGGCTGTGGTCACATTTAAGGCTTAATCCAGCTTCACTCCACTTCCAGAATGAGAGAGTACACCAGCAAAGTGAGAAGCTGCTTTCTGTCAGGGTTAAATAAGTCAGAAAATTAACTTTGGGATGGATAATGTGGAAAGAAAATCACTGGTCACTTTGGCGAGGTGTTCTCTCATTGGCTGTGGTCACACTTACGGTTCATTCCAGCTTCACTCCACTTCCAGAGTGAGAGAGTACATCAGCAAAGTGACAAGCTGCTTTCTGTCAGGGTTAAATACGTCTGAAAATTCACGTTTGGGATAGATAATGTGGAAAGAAAACGACCAGTCACTTTTCTGATGTGTTCTCTCGTTCGCTTTGAAGGTGGACTGAACTGAAGCCGGATTAAGCCTTAGGTGTGACCAACACAGCCAGGAAGTTGCAGAATAATGATGATGACTTTGCTAGGCGGGCCACTCCCCTTAATAGCCACGCCCACTTTCTACTTTTTTCATTAGTCCGTACTGCGCATGAGCATTTGTTTCTCTTCCTCTCCGCCTCCTCGGCTCGCACCAGCGAGACTCCCACCCGCCGCCGCCGTCGCCGCCGCGCCTGCGCACTTCCGTCTCCCACTGCCGGTTTCCCGAAAGTTCCCGATCCTTCCGCTCGTGCTTTTCCGGAATTGGGCGGGCACACATCCTTTCCTTCCTGTCAGTCAGTCAGTGAGTCAGTGAAGCGCCCAGAGTGTCTTTCTGTGTGTGTCGCTTGCCGGCTTGCCTCGCTCGTCTGTTCGTCTCGCGCTCTCGACCATGTCGCTGCTTTGCTACAACCGCGGCTGCGGGCAGCGCTTTGACCCCGAGTCTAACACGAACGGTGAGTCGCGGATGTGGGAGATGGACGAGGGAGGGGTAGCTTCGGGTAAGGAAGACGGGGGGGGGGGCAGGTTGAATGCGGCAGCCCTGAGGGAAAGCACTTGCCCGAAGAGGGAAGGAATGGCGCGGTAGGGGCTTCGTTGAGGTTTTTGCGCATGCGCTGGCTGACAGCCAATTGGAGGACAGCAAGGGAGAAGCGACGGTTGAGGCTCTGCCCTCCAGATGTTCTTGGCTGGCGGGGGCGGGAGCTTGGTGGCAACTGCTGCAAGCTTCCCGGAGATCAGAGGGTTGCCGGTTCGATCCCCGGGAGCCCCTTTCCCAGAAGTAGGCGACGGCAAGCCAGCGAGCCAGTTTGGTCTAGTGGTTAGGGAGCCGGACTCTTATCTGGGAATACCAGGTTCAATTCTGCCCTCCCCTGTCAAACCAGCTGGGTGACCTTGGGCTAGTCACACCTCTCCCCTGAGCTCTCACAGCCCCACCTACCTCACAGGGTGTTCTGTTGTGGGGAGAAGAATAGAAGCTTTGTCAGCCGCTTTGAGTCTCCTTCAAGGGATGAGAAAAGCGAGTAGAAACGCTAACTCTTCTCCCTCCACAAAGCCAGCTGGGTGACCTTGGGCTAGTCACAGCTCTCTTCTGAGCTTTCACAGCCCCACCTACCTCACACTGTGACTGTTGCAGGAGAAGAACAGAAGAGCTTTGTCAGCCACTTTGAGTCCCCTTGAATGTGTGAGAAAAGCATCCTTCTGTATCTGCCAACAGAGATGTGGAGGTGCCCATACAGTCATTTAGGAGCCTGGCACAACCTGGTGGTACTCCAGTTTCAGCTACCAGGAATGGGTGGCCCTTCAGATGTTGCCCAACTACAACTTCCAGTGGTCCCACTGAGTTCACCCAGGCTGTGGCCACTCCTAAGGTTTAATCCAGCTTCAGTCCACTTTTAGAGTGAGAGAATACATCAGCAAAGTGACCTGTAATAATCTCTTCAAGTTATCTATCCCAAAGATGAGTTTTCTTAGTTACTTAACACTGAAAGAAAACAGCTTGTCACTTTGCTGATGTATTCTCTCACTCTAAAAGTGGACTGAAGCTGGATTAAACCTTAAAATGTGACCACAGCCCCAGTGGCGAGGAACGATGGGACTGTAATACAGCAGTATTCAGATGGTCATAGTTAGGTATTTTAAATTGTCTTTTGGACTCAGACCCCACTTCCCAAGAACTCAAGTAGTGAACGTAATTTTCCCTCTTCGCATTTTAGCCTCATGGCAACTCTGTGAAAGTAGGTAAGTCTCAGGCGTGGTTGATTTCTGTTTAAGGAAGCTCTATGCAGAGTTTTCTGGAAACCAACAAAAAGTTCCGCCAGGAAGTAGACACGTATTGCAAATCATCTCTTCCTGCCTTTTAGTGGCATTCCGTAGAGCTGGAATGTCAGTCAGTTATCCAGGCCTGACTTGCTGAACTCTTATCAGCTTTTCCAGTTTGAAATGGGAAATAAATGCATCTGGAATTAAATTTTCCTTTTCAGTGGACAGATGGAATTACAGCCCTGGAGGAGGGACATGATTTTCTATCACATTTTGTATAGTGTGATACAGTTTTAATATGCTTGTTCTTAAATGTTGTAAGCCACCCAGAGACCCTCGGGTATGGGGCGGGATATAAATATAAATAAATAAGTAAATAATTTTTGCATCCTGTGCCTATTAACATTTGATGATACAGCCATGAATGTGTGTATGCACACACATATGTGTCTGTTATATGTAGTCTTTTCAGAGAGGCCAATTCTGCACAAGGCTTTCATGCCAAAAAAAGCATCAATGTCCTAGTATTATTATAAGCAGTTCTCCTGTTTCTCCTCTGTTTGTTTGTTTCCCTGGGCCCCTGGCAACTAACAGTTGTTTTTATCTAAAAAGTCCATTGCATGATTTGAATGGAAAACTAGAGTTGGCTTCTTGAACCTTTGACTGTGTGGTTTATGGAGTTATGTGACTTCTATTTTGCTACAATGCCTTTGTACCACTTTATTCTTTTCTTCTCTCTCTCTTTGTTTCTCCCTACCCTAGCCCTCTTTTCCTGGGCACTTTGAGGATAATCTAATTTTGGAGTTTGAAGTACATGGATCAGGTGATACTTATGACTTAGCAAAAATATACGGATTAGACCCTAATTACACAAATAACTTATTTTGCTGTATGTCAGCCAGAATATCATATACTTATATCATTCAGGCTGAAATATGAAAAATATTTGGAAAATATATGGAATATGAAAATATATGGAAACGATTTCCATCTGAAGCAAACAAATAGGTCCAAGGTAATATATGCCAGCCAAATATTTATTTGTAGGCAGTTCCCACCTATACTAAATGACATCAGGATGGGTTACACAATAGCACCAAATTTAAGAACCAAAAATAAAACAAGGAAAGGGGAAAAATGTGAGGGAGGGAGATAGTCTTTTTTAACTAAAGGCCAGGGTAAAGAGGTGCTTGTTTGCTAACTGTCTAAAGCTGTAAGGTACCAGAGCTTGACACCATTCCATAACCTGGGGGCCACCATGGGGAAGGCCCTATCACAGATTCTTACACCTTTACATTCATGAGGTGGCAAGTTATTTCTAGATACTCTTAATAAGCAAACAGGTCTATACGGGGGGAATCACTCTTGCAGATGTTTACAGCCCAAGTTGTTTCAGAATTATAATCAAAGTTAGATCATTCAGTTGGGTTTAGTGGGAAATTGGCAACCACTTTAGTTCTTTTAAAACTAGTATGAAGTACATCTAATCAGCCAGGCCAGCACCGTGTATGAGCTGTCCTGCTATTGTGTTCTGTACCAGCTGCAGCTTCTAAATCATCTCCAAGGGTAGCCCCAGGTAGTCCAGTCTCTGGTGGGTTTTTGTGTTTTTTTTTAAGCATCCTAACATCAATAATATTTCGAGCTTATTTTAGGAACGTGGTGTTTGTGCCAAAAAGTTAATTGTGGTCTTGACTTACAAATGGTATTAAGTTATATTGGGAAGAAAACTCCAGAGAGCTCTGTGAGTAGAAAGCACCGTTCCAGCTTTAACTTCAGGAAAAGAGGATTCATTCAAGAGTTTTTTTGAAAAGTAGCAAATGTGATTCACAAAGGAAATGCAAAGCAAATGATTCTTAAAGGTAACTTTGTATATTGTTCTTCCAGTAGTTTAGAAGCATAGCACACTTAATGCTGCAGATTTTCAGTCCAGAGCAGGTGATGAACCAAATAGTCCTCAACTCAGTGATGTGACCTTCACTGACAGTCTCAAACTCCATATTTAGTTTAGAACGGATCGACTAGAGGATAAATTTGCAGAAGGTAAATAGGTGAAAAATAATACTGGCAATTAGTGGTATGCGCTTAGATTTGCAAACTTCAGCCTTTTTTTTCAAATGGAATTGCTTCAAATTGTACCACACAGGCATTTGAGTCGTTGTATCTTGACACACTTGAGCGGAGCTTCTCTTGGTAGGTGGCGAAGAGTTCTTTGTGTTTTTGAATTAGACCTATATTTTCATTGAATGTGTGGACAGGAAGATGTCAGTACGCTTAAGCATGACTAAAATAAATATTCTTCTTAAAACTGTGTGTTGTTGAACCTATTCTGTTATAAGAATCTTGGGATGTACCAAACTGATTCATCCCTTTTCTGCAAGGCTTTGCCTGTCCTGAATCATGACTCGTAGTGTGCCAAGTCTTCATGCACCCACTTCCTGAAGGGCCTCAAATTTTGAGGCCATGGAGGAAATGGATGGACAGACACAGGTCTTGTGGGATGTCATCTGCATTTTTTTTTTAAGATCACACACCCAACAACAGTAGAGTGGTAGGGAATAGGTAAGACCTGCAGATGAGATGGGGAGATTGGAGTGCAATTAAGGGAAGAGGCAGGCATGATAGGGGAAAGGCATGGCCTGATCTGGGCAGGTGGCAGTTGTGATATGGGAGAAGGTGAAGTAGTGAATGGAAACTGTTCAGTTGACCAGAGGGACAGCTCTAGATTCATACTTAAACTTTGCAGTTCAGGTTTGATACAGACTGAACCACAGATTTTAGTTCATGCTCATTCCTGTAAGAGACATTTCTTCTTGCACAAGAGTAAAAGAAAATAGGTGTTTTTTCACTTAGCACTAGAGTACCCATTAAGGGTCATTAATGGCTACTCTAGTGCTAGTGGAAAAACGCCCCATGTTTCCTCTAAGGTGGATCCTAGTCAATTTTTTAGTTTGATTTTGCAGCCCTGGATACCACTCAGCAATCCTGTTCTGAATAAACTTGCACATTTCATCTTTGAGCTTGTAATGACTTGCTAGCAATTAGAACCACCGCATTTTGGCCCCTGGGGTTTGCTGATGTGTATATTCAAAGGTAAATTTTGCCACGGTAACATGGACATGATTATGTAGGTGCTGAGCACGGTAGAGCATCACTTATCTTTCAAAAATCTCCGTGTCCAGGACAAAGAGTTACAGTTGCGGTAATATATTTTGAACTATCCTGACAACATTTATTAATACTTTTTCTATTTTATTGTTTTGAATTATAACTGAGCTAGTCATTGCACGTCTTGTGACAGAATTTCAGCATGTATATATATAAAAGTATATCGGCTTCTTCTGGGGCCCTGTGGTTTTCCCAGCAGCAAAATTACATTGTTAAAATGGCTTGAAACATATTTCCACTCAATCATTTTTGTATGATCTTGGCAGCACGAAAAATAAATTAATACTGGACTGCGGTGTGCTTCCGTTTCACACCTCTTGGAAGATTTATAATGTTGAGTTTTTCTGTAGGGTGGTTTTTTTCTTTTGCAGAATTGTTCATGAAGCAATGACCTACATCTCGGAAGAGGAAGGTTTGGATGTGTCAGTTGTATTGAAGTGTATATTGATAAATGTGCCCTGCTTTTCCATTGAAGCTGAACATTGTTTCACTATATGAAACAGCAATCTAGTCTTTTGTGTCTGGTTGAGGAAGGAATGGCTGGAGAACATAATTTAAAGCATTTTAAAAGACGTGAAGATCCAGACCATAAATAGATAACAGGGTAGAACTAAGATATGAATAGTATGGTGTTAGGTGAATACATAATTCTGTTTTTTAGGGCATGTTTTACAGGCCCTCTAATGGTTCAGTGGTTAAGAGTGCTAAGCTAGAACTCAGTAGTCCCTTGATTCAAATGTTTGCTTTGTTCTGCAAGTTCATCAGATCTTTGCAGCTAAGGGTGATGCAGCCTTACAAATAAAAATGGAAATGTAGCTTCCCAGCCTTTCAAGTACCTTGGAACAGGCAGAGGCTAAGCATGATTCCATACTGGTTGATATACTTCCACCTGCTTGTGCAGTCTAAGAAAGGCCCCACTCATGGTTTCCCTTAGAGTCTCTTACCAGGAAACAGAAGGCTGGCTTTTGCTTTTAGTATGCTTGCTTGATCTGGTGTACTGGTCAGTGCAGAATTGCCCTGAAGCAGAAACCCTAACGGAGAATCCCAAGTGGTGCCTCTAAGGTAGTTGGATGGAGCACCCTGCAGCCAGACATCAGGTCTACATGCCTTTGGGTCATGCTGCTGAACCTGGGCAATACCAGGCAGCTCAGAATTTCCATAATTTCATGCCCAGGCTCTTTCTGTTGTCTTTTGAGATAGGATACTAACACGTGTGTGGACCTTGTCTATTACATTTTCTACTCAGGAAGTATCATCTAGGTCTTTCCCATAGATAGTAAAGTAGTCTTTGCCTACTTCCCTCTTTTGTCTTGATCCTTCCCATAAGATTGTAGATGGTAGAAACCTGCTGAAGTAGAGAATGTCCTGATGGAACAACCAGTTGGAGTCAGTTATGAGTGGGTCTTTGTTTACCTGCCATTAAATCACTTAACTTGAGTTACAAGAACGTCCTACAAGATCTTTTCACAAGGCACTCAATCGTAGATAGCTTTGTTAGGAGGTCATAGTCCAAAGAACAGTTTGGCATCACAGATGTTTTGGGCAGGCTTTGTAAAATTACGCCTACTTGCATATCTATTAAACTTCCAGCTTTTGTGCCAGCTGCTTTAGGAATGAGTAGCTGCTATTAGTGAAGTAAATCCAGCTCTCACTTATGAAGACAGAGCTGCTTACTTTTTTGCAGGGGATGTTAGCTTTGACTTCAGTTATTCCTTTCTGGATAACTTGTGACACAGACAATTACATAGCACACTTCATAAAACTATGTCAGACAAGGAGACAAAAAGATTAAAATAATTCTCCTACTTTTTCCAATTAATCGTTATGCCATTCTTAAAAATTAAATCTTGTTTTTATTTAACTTACTAAGTGCTTATCTGACCACATATCCACTGGAATAATTATTCAATTTTCAAGTATCTTTTCATTCTGTTAAAATATACGATGCCTCCTTTCCACATTGGTCAGCAAACTATAGTGGCTGAGAGCTGCACTTTTTGGTTACTACTACTATATTTTGTGTCTTGTTTCTAGGATGGAGAAGTTCATGTTGTGAATGGTGTAGGCATTGTGGAATATAGTATATAAATAACTCAAAGATCAGTATTATTTGTTCCAGTCCTTGGCTGATCTATTTTTCTCTTTCTTTTAGATTCGTGTACCTATCACCCAGGAGTCCCAGTCTTCCATGATGCTCTTAAAGTAGGTATACAAATAGTTATTTGTTATTTCAAAACTCATGAAAAACCTTTGGTTAAATTATGCTTATGGCAAGATAATAAATCTGTTTGTGACCTTTGTGTCTGTTAGCTTGGATCTGTTTACAATGCACCCTTTCCCAATGTGGGTTGTATGTAATAATACAGAATGCCATCTTATGATAGCTCACAATCAGGTCTTCTCAGTAGTAGCATCATCCCTTTGGAATGTCCCCCTTCTGCTATTTGAGAAATGCCCACACTGAACAACTTATGACTATTAAAGACTTATTTTAGGCAGGTGTTCCCTGTGTGAAACTTTGTATCTCAGTTTTTAATGAGCTTTAACTGCTGCTTTCACTCTATTATTGCCCTTGTTTTTAATGTTCTATAACTGCTCTGAATTTTTTTAAAAAAAAATGGATAGCAGTATGAAAATATCTTAAATAAATAAATGTCATTGTGGGGTTCCAGTGGGGACCACTAACTCTTTGAGCTACTTTGAGCTACTTTGAGTTTATTGAATTTGATACTATATTAACCTATTGAAAAAGTTTTACTTGCATGTTGCTTGGTAACAAATATTAGCACCCAGTATAGAATCTTCATTGCCTGAACTGTTCTTCTTCTTTTTTTTTTTAAAGATGAAAATAACTGTTCTGATAGTGAGATGTTATGAAATATTTCATGTGGCTTGTATGTATTTTGCAGGGGTGGTCTTGCTGCAAAAGAAGAACTACAGACTTCTCTGACTTCTTAAGCATTGTGGTATGTATGAGAATTGTGTAATTTTTTTACCTCTTTTTTGGACTTCGTCAGTGAGTGTCTGCTGGCAAGAAGACTGAGATTTTTGTACTTCTTGTAGCTACACAGAAGAGCACATCTCAGGAGACACAATATTTTGCCCCCTGTGTGGCAAGCTGTGTTTGAAGAGCTATTCCTTTCCTGTAAGAAGTTATAAAAGTTCAGAGGCCCTGGATGACTTTGCTTCCCAGGATAAAAGGCACGTGCCCGGAGTGCTTCACCTCCAAGTTTCCAGCAGTGGATGCAGCTGTATCTGGGTATCAGTGTGTGATCTTGGAACAAGTTCAGAAACTGCTTTAGCTTCCACGTGAATTTCCTCTCAGGCGTGTCCAGTGCCGGTGCTCGGATGTGGTGCCATCTGTTGCTGGCATGAAAACGTTTGCCAGCACTTCCGTTTTCACTTCTAGTCTGCCCTTGTTACTTTGCAGGACTTCATCTCCCACAGAACCCTTTCTGTAAGTAAGGGTTGGGGGCGCAACTGCACCAACAGCATAGCACTGAACATTGTGAGAACCAAAGTGCAGAATAAAAGTGCAAAGGTGAGCACTTTTCTTATGGGGCAGCTCTGTTGTGATATATTTCCTTGATTCTCAGCAAAAGCGCCCATGAGAATTTTAAAATAATCTTACTGATTTGTAAGAAAATTCAAAATATACTGAGCATTCAAGGAACACTTTGAAAAAAGAATTAAAACACAAGCATGCTTTAAGGAAACCTGACTTCCATCTGTTTCTAAAGTATTCCTCACATTTCCATTGAAGTGATGGACTTAGAATTTATGGCCAAATAAAAGCTCCTGGTCAAATGGAATTTTTTTTAAAGTATCCTATTTGGTGTACTCGTACGAGACGTGATCAGACAAGGAAGCTTTATTCAGACAGCACTTACGTATCCAGATATTTGGATAATCCAGAATAAAAGTACATCTGTACATAATTTATTCCAGATTATCCAAATAATGTGAAATGAGTTAAGTGCTGTCTGATGAAGCTGTAGTGACTTTAAAATGTTTGATAGCCTGTGGCAGTTGCTGTCGAATCTGAAAATGTTATAGAGAAGCAATAAAACTAGCTTTATATTGCATTATTAATGGTAAATAAACACATGATTCACACAGATTGATTTGTACTCAGAAATACCTTTTTTTGCTATAGGGTTGCACCAAAGGCTTCCATAATAGCGAAAAGCCTCCTGAACCTGTCAAACCTGATGTTAAAACTACAGCAGAACGAAAGGAGTTAGCCGACCTGAAGCCAAAGTTCCAAGAACACATAATTCAGGCCCCAAAGCCAGTGGAAGCAATTCAGAGACCAAGGTATTGTTTTGACATTTACTTCTGTAGTGGGCAGTATTTTTGAGTTCTATCCTTCTGAGGCTTTTGTTTGTTTGTTTCTTGAGAGCTCAGATGTAATATAGAGAAGGTAGTGGCATTTTTAAAAGATGCTTCAAAATGTAAGATGCTCTGTATTAAGGCTGCTTAAAAGGGCAGTGCTGGGGATATTCAATTCTCCTTACCAAATTCTGGGTAATTTTTGTACGATCAAGTCCGTAACCATTAACAATAAATACGATGATAGTGATGGTGATGATGAAGAAAATGTCAATGGGGTGTGTGTGTGGAGGGGATTTTCTTTTGGAAAGGCGGTATACAGGTGAAATGAAATTAGGCAGAAAAATGATATTTTGCTGTTGTGGGTAGAATGCAACCACTAGAATCATATCAATTAAAAAGCTGGATCAAGCTTCAACATCTTTTGAAGGTGAACTGAACTTTCCTAAGTTGGACTTGTAAAGACCCTCTACGCTCTGCTTTCTTCTTCAAGAGCCTGATGGGATTCAAAAGAGGCTTATTGTTATTTGTGAAACTGATAAGAGGATTTTTATGGACATTTGTATACACATGTGGTGGTTTGGATTGGTGGTCGCAGTCCACTGCAGATGCCAGTTGTAGAAGGGAGGTTTCTCCCAGGTTTCTCAGAATAAAGCCTTGGATCTGGAAACCAGTGCAGTTGTTTAAGGACAAAAATACTAATATGGGCATGATGAGGTGTCACCTTGCCAACCTGCACCAATGTGTTTTGCATCAGTTGCAGCTACTGGAGCAGGTGCAGGGATAGCCTTACATAGGGCATATTACAGTAATCTAAATGTGAGGTTACCAGTTCACGGATACTGTGGTCAGGATACCTCTGGTTAGAAGCATTCTACCCAGTGACCATGATCATTCTAGTAGCCCCCTCAAGCTGCAGGACTAAAACTCCATATAGATTAGGCAAATTTGCCAGGACCTGAACTTGGGAATTTCCTCTCAGTTGTCTCTCTGTCTTGTCAGGACTCATGGTGTGGCCATCAATTTGGTTTTTACTTGATCTTATCTTTTCCCTTTATTATTTTTCCCTTTTTCTTTGTGTTGCTCATTTAAGAAGCCTTGGTCTGTGGTTATAGTACCAGACTCTTTATCTGGTAGTCTAGAGGTTTGATTCCGCACTCCTCCACAAAGCCACCTGCATGACCATGGGCCATCTTCTGAGCACTCAAAGCCGCACCTACCTCACAGGGTGCCTGTTGTGGGGAGAAGAGCAGAAGATTTGTCAGCTGCGTTGAGTTTCCTTAACGCTGAAAAAAGCAGAGTATAAAAGCCAAACTCTTCTTCTTCGATTCCTTCTTCTCTTCTTCTCCTCCTCCTCACCTTGCTCTTCTCTGGAAGTCTTCATCCAGTTAGATATGTTTTTATTCTTCCTTTCACTTTCCTCCTTTCCTCAGCTACATGTAAAGCCTCATCAGACAGCCCCTTTGCTTTCTTGCTCTTTTCTTTGGGGTGTTTTCTTGTTGTTGTTCCTGCTTCCTGCATAGTATCACAAACCACTCTCCATTTTTCCTCAGGCACTTTGACTACCAAATCTAATCCCTTAAATCTATTCATCACCTCCATGGTATATTCATAAGGGATATTATTTAGGTCATGCCTGTATGGTTTAGTTCTTAGTCCTACTTGCTTAAATTTAAGTCTTTATTTTGCAATAAGAAGCTTACAGGCAGCCCTAGGACTTGTTTTTACTCACTGTATAGAGCAAAAACCAGAGGGACCTTTTCCTCATGGCCTCATGACCTCTGGAACTGTCTTTCACAGCAAGAATGTTCTAAGCCCTTCGAAGCAGGCAAGTGTGGTGGATCAGGATCCTGGACACTGCATTGCAAAGAGAAGGGAAACTTGACAAGATCTACCTTGTATCACCCTGTCATCCTACCACAACTGTTCATTTTCCAGCTTAGTGCAGTTTCAACAGCTGAACTGGCTGTACCACCAAACAGGGAAGAGAGCAGCTATGTGCAGTTTGCAGAAGGGTTGCTCCAGGCCTTCTCTCTGCAGTGAAAAAGTGGCACTGGGTAGGGGATGGACCAAACCACTGCACATGGCCTAGCTCAAAACCACTGTGTGATCTCCCTGCATGTGCTAAATTAGGAACTGACACACCTTAAATAAATGTCACTAGGGAACTTGTGGCTTAATACTGTCCTAGGAGAGGCAGTTCTCACTGAAGGCAGGAGAAGTTCCTCTGATTTCCTAACCTTGCTGCATTGCACTAACCAGAATATAACATGGTACAAGGGGAAATGTTTGAAGGACACAAAGCATGGAATGCTATATGACAGTGGTTCTCAACCTCCTAATGCCATGACCCCTTAATGCAGTTCCTCATGTTGTGGAGACCCCCAACTGTGGGGGTGGAGCAGCTGGGAGGTGGGAAGAAAGGGCGACAGGAGTCTCGTTGCGACCCCTCTGAAAGAGTTGTTTGACTCCCAAAGGGGTCCCGACCCCCAGGTTGAGAACCACTGCTATATGATGTGAACAAGCCAAAGGGAAGTTATTCTATCTACTGCCGCCATCATCCAAGGGAAAACTCTTAATTCTCTGTATGGCAGTCTTCTATTAAGATAGATCTCAGTTTACATAGCAAAAGTAATATTATTTTTTTTAAAACAAAACAGAATTTGCTAAATTAAAAAGCTATTTAATAATGAAGATAATGATGATAATAGCATTTATTTTTAGCGCCCTTTCTACTAAAGGGTGGTGCAGAAATGCAAACAACAACAATAATAAAGCTTAAATATAAAGCATGATAAAATACCTTTAATACATAATAATTTAAAGTACATATGAGGAGAGTAGAAACATTTTAGGGTTGAAATCCATTCTATTAACAGCTCAGGTAGAACATTCACTCTGGAGAGTTGAGTGTTTAAGCCCTTCCAAAAATGGACTAAGTCTTCCTCTAGCCTGAGGTCTTATGGGAGGGAGTTTCAAAGCCACGGAACCAGGTGGTGAAATGTCCATAGTCTAGAGCAGTGGTTTTCAACCTGTGGGTCAGTAACCCCTTTCAGAGGGGTCGCGATGAGTCTTCCGCCTTCCCGCCCTATCCTCACCCAGGCTGCCCCGCCCCCATGGTTGGGGGCCTCTACAACATGAGGAACTGCATTAAGGGGTCTCAGCATTAGGAAGGTTGAGAACCGCTGGTCTAGAGGAAGCATTCTGTGTCACAGGGACAGCCAGTAGACGTTTATCTGTTGACCTCAAATTCCTGGTTGGCATATACCAAGACAGCCTGGATGCCAGGTAATTTGGAGAATTTAATCTGAGAGTCTTGAAGGCCACACAAGGATTTTAAATTGGGCTCTACCTCGAATCGGCAGCCAATGAAGGGATCTTCAGTGGACAGAGATGTGCACGTATTTCAGTAAGTTAAGAACCACACAAACAGCTGTATTTTGCACTAAAGTCCACAACTAAAGAACCCTGGGGAAGGTCCGCCTGTAATCTGTTACAATAATCAAGGTAGGAGATGACCACGGTCTGAAAGTAGGTAAGGTGGATATGAGTTAAAACAGCAGAAATACAAATAAAAGAAAAACATAAAAGAAATAAAAGAAAACATTGGAGACAAGAATAGCAGAACAGCAGGAGGCCGTCTTAACTGTTTTCACTGTGACTCCTATCCAGCCGTCTGGTTCTGTTCTAGGGTTTCAAAGGAATTCATGTGGGAGGTGAAGAAGCCCAAAATACCAGCATCCTCAAAGCCTTCTGAGCAAAGTGTTTGTAAAATATTTCTAATAATAGTAAAATCAGTTGTATTGCAAGCACTCTTGTTGTGGCCTGCCAATTTACACCATCAGCACAGGTCTCTCCTTCATTTTATCAGAGTCTCAATTTAGGAAAATACGGCACCATGGCAATTCAGCACTGCTTATTTTGCTGAAAATGCAAAGCGGAGAATTTCTTTGTTCTTTGGAGTATTACTGAAGACTTCATTTGACCTAAGATTCCAGTTGTCACTTTGAATCCAGACCTGATCTATGGGAACCACTTCTCCATAGATGTCTTTGCTAGTGATGGTACTGATGCAAACCATCTTACATCAGTATGTCAGTCAGTTGCAGTTCTGAGTTCACCGATGCTCTAGTAAACTTCACAAGTAAACGGGGGGGGGGGAGGGGGGTCCACTAGCACTAAGTACCCATTAAGTACTCATTAGGGACCCGTTAAGGACCCATTAGGGTCAGAGCAGGCAGACCTCATTAATGACACATTTGTTTCCACAAGTTCTAGAGGAATCCAGATTGAATAGGTCCTTCAGGACCTATAATCCAGATTTCCTATAGATCCCATTAAAAGGGTCTATAATGGGGTCTTCAGGCATCAAAGCTGGATTATATGGAGTGTGTTTCCACCGCGATCAGACAATGGGTCCAGGGAGGGTTTAGGGGGCACCAAAGCTCCAAAGCCTGTGCACAGTCTCCAAAGCTGGTTAAAAAGCTGGCTTTGAAGAATAGCACAGGCTTCAAAGAGGACCCCACACCAAGAGCAATGCCAATCCTATGGACCTTTGTCAAAGGTTCTGGAGAATCTTTGAAGTTTGCGGCAGATCACTCTGGAGAATCTCCGGAGCTTATGACAAAGCTCTAGAGCCGGTCCAGAGAATCTTCGAAGAATCTCCACACCCTCTACAGAGATTGCACCCCCTGTTCCCCAAAAAACCTGGGGTGACAGGCAGGCCCCACATGGACCAATCCAGATTCGCCACATGGGTGCTCCAGTGTTTCCATCGCAGGCAAGCTAGCACCACCGCCCATGGTGACGCATCGGGTACCTCCCTTAATCCAGATCTACTAGATCCAGATTACTTGAAGGACCCATTCCTTAGATCTGGATCATTTTAGATCCAGATTAAGGGAGGTCAGTGGAAGAACCGCCTTTATCAAAGCTAATGTTATGGTCATGTTTCAAAGTACAATAATGTTTCTTCTTTCTGTGTTTCCTTTAGCCCAGATGAGCCAATGAGTTGCTTGCAAATGAAGATATCGGCTTCCTTAAAGCAAGCATTAGAGAAACTGCAACTTTCATCAGGGAATGAAATAAAAAAAGGTATGTACCTTGGGTAAATAAGTTTTAACTTTAAATCCTATTTTACGGCCAGGTGTAGTAAATCGTATATTTAATCCACTAGATGATTTTCACCCTGCAGTGAAAAAGAAATGCAATATATACAGAATGAAGGCTCTCTAGTGGGATGGGGTTAGAGCATCATGCTAGTAACCAGAAACTCTGTGATTCACATTCCTGCTCTATCCTGATAGCTCAGCTGCGTCTTTCCATCTATGGATCAAATATCCTCACTTCCTTGGGAGTTCCTTGGGAAAGGGAAAGGAAAGTGGATCCCTAAATTAGTTGTAGATTTGCCCATTGCCCTAAGGTCTGCTAGTGAAGACCTCTTGACAGTCCCACCAACTTCAGTAGTTAGGGGATGGGTACCTGTGGGGAGACGTTCACAGTTGTAGCCCCCAGGTTTTGTATAATCTTGCCTCTGCGGTGCATCAGGCATCCTCATTGTATGTTCTCAGAAGACTGGTGAAGATGTTTCTCTTTACCCAGGCCTTTGGCAGAGGGAACAATATCCCCTATGTTTTAGGATGTTTTTCCACTGTCACAAAAAGTACCCATTACGTACCCATTAATGGGTACGTAATGGGTACTTAATGGGTACTGTTAGTGACAGTGGAAAAACACCCTTAGTCACGTTTTTGACAAACAAACCATATGTTATCTCTCCAGAAGCTCCCTACAGACTATTCAGTGGCAAATGTCATGTTTGCACACCTTTGGAGCACACTGAAGGTCTGAGAGGGACTCAGGTTTTCCATACCTTCATGCCCAGGTTCCTCCCATTACCTTTCAATGCAGAACACACATAATATACCATGAACCTCTTAGAGTAGGATGCTTGTCTCCCTCTTTTGAAAAACCCCATACGTACACTTGGATTTATTTCCAGTTACTTTAAATATGAATTAAATTTCAAATGAATTTTAAAGCACAATATTCTTTCTCTCTTTTTTTACAGAAGAAGATAGCAATGAGATAAAGATTGGGACTGCCTGTAAAAATTCAGGCTGTAGCAAGGTAAATGTCTCAAATATTTAATTTACTATGTGTTTAAGTTTCTGAACTTGGCTTCTTGGTGAAGTTGATACTTATGTGAGAGCCCAGCGGCTTCTGGGGCGTATTTTTTCAAAATGCACATTTTCAAAATGTTTTTAGTTTTGTACTACCCTGAGACATTTCTTTATTTTGGTCTTTGATAGGGATGAGCACCCATATTTGTAGGCATTTGAAATCCGATTGAATGTGCCAGATTTTGACATTTGACCTCAAATAGAATGTCCCAAAATTTGAATGTAAACAATTGAATTGAATTTCAAACTTCGGATCTATTAGTTTGAATTATCCAGGTTCATACACAATGCGTAATTGAATATCCGCATCATTCCTGCATCCATACATATTTGTGCGGATCCGTATGGGATGAAAACAGGTTGCATATGGAATAACTAAGGGATGCACACAGACATGTACTGATGTGGGTAAGATGCGTACGTGCACATACAAATGTTGTTGGCATTCGTATGTGTAGATTTGAATAAAAAATCCAAACAAATAGATTCGAATTTGGTAAATATGAACTTAATCTTGTTAAATTTGAATTTAAAAGATTCTAATCAAATTGGATTTTTGGTTATTCGATTTGATTTGAATAGAATGTCAAAACATTTGTGCACATCCCTGCTCTTTGATGATCTGCAAAATGTATCATCTAAGCCAGAGGTGTCAAACTCAATTTTGCAGAGGGCCGGATTAAAAAAAAAAAGTACTGTCAGGGCCAGGGGGCGTGACTAGGGCACAGAGGAGGGGCTGGGGCGTGGCCGGGGGCGTGGCTAGGGCACAGAGGAGGGGCTGGGGTGTGGCCGGGGCGTGGCTAGGGCACAGAGGAGGGGTGGCTGTCCATAGCGGCGCCCGCGCACTCGAGCAGTGAAGGGTCCCACCGCGCGCTCGCTCGCCTCGCCTCACCTCCTTTGTGCCCAAGGAGGACAGTGGCGGCGGCCGGCGGCCGCGGGCCGTATTAATACAGCCCGCGGGCTGTATCTTTGACATCCCTGATCTAAGCAAAACTTATTGTGGAAATTTAACCGTGTGTTTGCGAGAAGTTAGTATGGGCATGGAGTTAGAGCATTTGGAGACTATGCTTTTGAAAAGTAGCCATAAGATAACTTTTCTGTGGCTTCTCCTTTGTTTCTATCCTCATTTGACTAATGAAAGAAAAAGCGGCATATTTTGCATGAAGCTCACTCTTACTGGATGGCAGAAAATGCAAACTACTTGTAGTGATTGTTACAAGGCTTTTCTGGATTAAGTTTAAATACTGCCAGGTTAACAACAACTACTATGTATCCTGCTTTCATTCATAAACTAGTAAAATATGATTTTTCTTTAAATGTTCATATTTTCATAGACATTTGAAGGACCACATAGCATGGAAGAAACATGTACATACCATTCAGGCGTACCTATATTCCACGAAGGGTTAGTATTTAGCATAAAATGCAATGCGTTTTTTAATTTCATTTATATTTACCTTTATTGTTGTTGTAATTATTATTATTGTTGTTGTTGTTAATTACAACACATTAAGCTTTAACTTCATTATTAAACACGGACAAGTGAAACCTGAGAATTCTGTTGTGACCTCTTGCACCATCTTTAAATTTTATCATACAGGATGAAGTATTGGAGCTGCTGTAAGAGGAAAACATCAGACTTCAACACTTTCTTATCTCAGGAGGGTTGTACAACTGGCATACATGTATGGATTAAGAAAGATGCTGTGAGTCACTGGATTTTTTCTGGCAGCTAGCTCATTTGGTCAAGGTTATGTGCAAGGATGAACATGATGTGCCCTTTGGGATGGGTTAAGGCAGAGTTGTGCAAAATGCTATTTTCCTACTGTTTGAGGGTGGAATTTGCCAGGAGAAATATATAGTTAACTCAATCTAAGATCAACGTGAGTGCTTACCTTATCTCACTTGGTTCCTGTGTTCCCCTTCCTGTGACTTTCTCTGAGCATGTGATGCCACACCATGCATGACATCATTCTATAGCAACATGGGATTTCTGCCTGACCTGCCAGTATTGTTAAAGCAACTTTCTGATTTCAGCGGTAAAAATTGCTTTCCTATGTAGTCAGTGATAGAGCATAGCTTTTTTGTTTGTCTTTTAAGGATCTTAGTCTAAGACAGGTTGGACACAGTCCTAGCGTAGCGTCCTCTAGGTATTGTAAGATCTTAATGCACATATATTTTAGAGTTATTTCTACAGTTTGCCATACAGCCCCCACTTCCTTGGTCACAATATACTGTACTATTTTTATAGTAACAGCCCCCTGTTCAAAAATACTCAGTAATAATAACCGTGACATATTTGCTATACACATTTCTATAAGTTTACTGTCTTTCATTCATTCAGTTTATTTTTATGCCATCTTCCACCTCCCCTCTAAAAACTAAAAACAGTTTACAAGTAATTTAACATTCAAAATATAAAATATCAATATTGTATAGAGTACAAATTAAGTGCAATAAAATATAAATTTCTTACAAAAAAGCACATTAGTGAGCAGAGTTTCTGGCAGGGGTACCACACAAGCCATTTCAGTTAAGACAAGCATTCGTTCCATACGAGAGGGTCAGACATTTGCTTTTTCCATTTCATAAATACAGTACCATGTTCTCTTCCTCTTTATTTTGGTCAAAGCTTTGTAAATGCAGTCTGTTCTGAGCACTGGTTGAAAGTGGCAGGTCTTGCTCTTCAAAAAGAATAAGTATTGGTGAGATTGTTTCTAAGTACTTTAAAAACCATGGCCTTTGTTTTCACTTCTGATCACTCATAGGAGAAAAGGGTTGTTCCGTGCAGGCATGATTGGCACCAAACCGGAAGTGAAGTGATCATTTCAATCTATGCCAAAAATGCAGTTCCTGAACTCAGCCGCGTAGAAGCAAATAGCACAGTGGTAAGCTTTCTGCCTCGTCTGCAGCCCAAAGTTGTCTTAATTCTATAGAGATGGGATCCTAGTTCAGAGGGGAAGTCTGAAATGTTAGAAGCTATTCCAAACTGAAAAACATCTTAGCCTTCATTCTTAAATAATGAGCAAACTGAACAGTGCGCACTAGGAATGTGCACGAATATTCACAACACTTGAAACTCAGCCAGATTTGGCCATTCAAACTCGAATCAAATGTTATGATATTCGTATGCTAACATTCGAATGAATACAAATGTTTCTGGACATTCGTTAAACTGGGGAAACTTATCTGTTCGTATCAGATAGAATTTTACCACATTTGAATATGATCTACTGTATATTCTGGCGTATAAGACTACTTTTTAACCCAGGAAAATCTTCTCAAAAGTCGGGGGTCGTCTTATACGCCAGGTGTCATCTTCTTATACAGCGAGTATATCCCAAACGCTATATTTTAACTGGAAAAGTTGGGGGACGTCTTATACGCCCAGTCATCTTATACGCCAGAATATACGGTATTCGTTTAAATATGGATTTTTGAACATTCAGTTTGTTTCGAATCGAATGCCCAAAAAACATTTGTGCGTATCCCTAGTGCACACTCATCGCATAGAAATTATTTTGAAACACAAGTCCAGTGCATCTCATATTCTCTGTTTTAAAGTAGATTGTTTCTGGATAAATGGGAGTTTATGGGAATGGGCAATATTCATCCATAACTCAACAAGTCACAGATGAAATCCTGCCTGGCTGAATGATATCAAAAATAGTTTTCATGAAGGGGCCTTACATATATTGATTTCCTTAGAGTTTCCATCCCCTTGATGTGCTTCAAGTCATGGCTTTGGTAGACCATTCAGAATCGTTTTATTTGATTTATTTGAATATTTATATCCCACCCTTCACCCAGTGATCCCAGGGTGAGGAACAACAATAAAAAGATAAAAACCCACTATAAATCATGCATTACAATACAACTCTCTCTCCCTCCCTGGCTGGACAACATAGTTAGATAACATCATGTGACATACACAATGCTTAGGTTATGCAAAATTTTGTTGGTCTTTTGTGTAGCGTGGTAGCTCCATTCCATGAAGCAGTTGTCTCTATGGAAAACTTTGGGGGGGGAGTAGAGAGGTTCAGCTGCGAAGGAAGGAAGGAAATAAAGGACCTATCCACTATTGCATGGGGGAGAAGTAAATCGGTAGCATCCTTCTTCATTTTTCTTCCTAGTCTACACACTGCTGTTTAGAAAGAGTGAAGAGAGATGGAAGTGGTTGGGGCACACATGAGATGGTGGAGAGTCTGAGATATGTACCACCAGCCTTGCTTAGATGATCAGTTGCCACAAGGATTGTAAGAGCACTCTCTTCTCCTGAGGACACTGTACATGTTCAATCTGAAACTGGTTTGAGGACCCGCCCTCTTGCCAGAAGTTGTGGGTCTTGTTGCTTCTGCAGTCAAGTGACTGATGCAGGAGAAATCTCCCCCTGCTTTGGACCAGTTCTGGTCACTCATCATCTGTGAGCTTGAACTTGGAAGTGAGGGAAAGGAATTCCTGCTCATCCCTCTCAACAGTTTATGCAACAAAATGTGCACAAATGTATTTTTGATATTCAAATCCAAGTAGATTCGAATGTCATAAAATCCCATTCGAATCCGTAACATTCGAATCCGTACGCTCAAATGTTAGATTCATATTTAAAGTGACAAATCTTGACAACATTCATATCTGTTATACGTATTTGTGCGCATGCCGGAAAGATCCGTATGCATCCCGTATTATCCCATATGCATCCCATTTTAATTCCATATTTTAAGTGTAAGATACAGATAATTTTGGGGCAGATTCATATACGACATATGAATCTAAACATTCGAATCATTCGAAAATCTGTATCGGATTTTCAAAAATCGAGTTTGAATGTCGAAATTCGGATTTTCAAAAATCCAGTTCGAGTTTGAATGTCGGAATCCGTCAGATTCGAAGCGAATATTTGAGTTTTTGAATATTCATGCTTGTCCCTACTGCGTAGCAGCAAAACCGCATAAGGGGAAGGATGATTGTATTTAGAACAGGAGTTGTGCTTAGACTCTCTCAGTTACTTTTTCTGTAGTACTATACTTACGTTCTGGGAGGGGTCAGCCAGCAACTGGGAAAGCATCTGGTTATGAGAAGGCAGAGTGTGAATCAACAGTCGAGGAATTTGGTTGATTGGTTGGCAAGCCAGACACTCAACAGAGCTGACTTGCCCAATGCCTTGCCCTAGAAGTCAGTGATCTAGGGGAAGGTAAGGGAGAATGCATAGATCTAAGCACGTGTGTTTGCAGACGTGGCCAGGTGAGGAGCATGCCCTTTACCTTACCCCAGCAAGACCCATCCAGGCAAGAGCATGTGTTTTTGTAGCCAGCCATCGCCAGGCCCACCCCTGCAATTCCCCATGCCTAAAGCTATGAGCTGCCACTGTTCAGGGACATTCTGAATACGTTCACTCAGAAACGGTCTTATCTCTTCAATGGTATTGTTGGTTAGGAAACTATGATCCTACCAGTCTTATAAATATTCCTGTGTTATTATGATGAGCTATTGCAACATATATATTTCCTTCTCTTGCAGTTAAATATCCACATCACATTTGAACGTGATAAGGAGTTTAAACAGAATCTGAACTTATGGGGAGTAAGTGCACATAGTGTTTCATTTAGAAAATATCAGAAATGTTTTATTATGTTCTAGTCTTCCGATGTGCTTTCTATGGCCAAATACTTGTAAACATATTTATTTATTTGTTCAATTTCTATGCCGCTCCTCTCCGAAGACTCGGAGCGGCTTACAACAAGTCAACAATAGTAAAATAGTTAAAACAATGACAGTTAAAAACAAAACAGTAACGCCAAAACACCCACCCTCATACCCATTCCCGAAACAGGGAGGTCTTAACAAGCTTTCTAAACTCTAGGAGGGTGGGGGCGTTTCTTATAACGTGCGGGAGCTCATTCCACCAGGTGGGGGCTGCCACCGAGAAGGCTCTCCCCCTCGGGGTCGCTCTTCCACACTGTTTTAATGTAGGAACTTTCAGGAGCCCCAGTCTATGGGTCCTGACCGGTCGGAGGGACTCATGAGGCAGGAGACGGTCTCTCAGATATACTGGTCCTAAGCCATGTATAATGTTACTTGGACTCATTGATAAATATGGCATGAAATCAAATGTTCCAGAAAGGTTCAGTTCTCTGCCTATACTGTTATTTATTTATTTGCATCTTTATCCCACCCTATACCCAGAGGTCTCTGGGCAGGTAACGACATTTAAAATCAAACATAATAACAGTATGTACTGTATTTTCTGGCCTATAAGACTACTTTTTAACCCAGGAAAATCTTCTCAAAAGTCGGGGGTCGTCTTCCTATATGGCGAGTATATCCCAAACTCTATATTTTAACTGGAAAGTTGGGGGTCGTCTTATACACCCAGTCGTTCTTATACGCCGGAAAATACGGTATTTAAAACAACACCATCTCCAAGTGGGAAAGGAAAGTATATCCCCATTAACTGAAAGGTAGGGCAAAGAGGTGCATCTATGTACTGCCATAAAATTCATAAATTTTAAAAATCCATAAAATCCCAGTTAGAAATTCAGTCTCTCTTTGTTAATGATGTGATTTGTTGGTTGAAAGGAGCACATGTGAGTTGTCTCCATCAGCTGTTCCGCTGTTCCTGTGACAGAGTATTTTTAAAATGACAAAGCATGTACAGTGTACTGGTTGCACTAAATGCTTCCTTTCTTTAACAGGTGATCGATGTGAAAAGGAGTTACGTATCTATGACAGCCACGAAGATTGAGCTCACCATGAGGAAAGCGGAGCCCATGTTGTGGGCAGGTTTGGAACTTCCAGCCTCCAGAGTACAACCAAAGCAAGACATTGCAGAACAAGCTTGAAGAGTGACAAAGAGGCCAGTAGTTGTTTCTGGTGAAGTGGTGACTTGCTGTTGTTAATTCAAGTTGACTTTGTCCATATCACCTTTTCAAAATGTCGTGTTCGAGTTGGAGCTAGCTTTTCTGTAGTGCAGTCAGTGATGATTTTTGTAGCATAACAAGCACAGGAGAAGAGTGGGGCTTTGATTGGAACCTCCTGTACCATCCTGCCAGTTCCAACATGCAAACTACAACTGTGTGCCACAAACCCATTTTGTGTTACTCTATCTCCTGTTTGCATAGCTGAGGCTTACAGGAGCTTGCAAATATTAGATTCTGCCATAAATTTTGGCTGCAAATGAGGCGCATGGATTCCACTGATCCCAGTATGAGAGATCCTATGAAGGTATCTATAGAAGTTGAACTCTTCGTTTTGAGAACACAGTGATCTTGTTACCCTCACTGGGGAAACTTGATTTGCACCTAATCTGAGGCTTTATCTTCATTTAAAAACAGCAATAGCATAACAGTAGTGATGAACTCAGAAAACTGTAATTTATTTCTAGTGGGCCTCTTAACTAAATCCCAAAACCAGGCGAATGCAGCCCTCTACCAAGAAATTCTCCATAACTCATTGAGTGAGAAAGTCACCATGTGCTTTTCTGACCACAGCAGAGAAGGCACAAACCTTTGTAGCTGCGTACATAAAATTGAAATTCTGGGCATACAGCTAGATGCCATTTTTTAATCCAGAGCAGCCTAAAAACAGAAGGTAGAAAAGTGACATGCTGCTTTTCAGTCTTTCCAGTTTTGTGTCTGTGACCTCAGCACCTGGCAAGGTAATTTACACTGCGTAGTCGTAGCCAACAGGTTGCTATGCCGTTTCTGGTTACCTAACGCTAAAAGCGCAACCAGAAGTGTTTTCAAAAATACCAGCATGGCCTATTGAGTTTGTTGTGCCAGGTGGTTTGCTTAGAAGCTTTCATTAAGCTAACTACACTGTGTCTATCTCCTTGACTGTGCAACTTCTGTGACTCAATGCTCACGGTGCTAAACAGGTAGTGTAGAATTCTAAAGCCTGTGCTATTTATGCTTGTCTTGTGAAGCAACCCTTGAGATCATACAAGAGGTTATTGTAAACACCTGTAAGAGGTGCCAGAAATGTTGTACTCTCAATTTTTTTTATAACCAGAGCTCACCTAGTATTCCGTCCTGTCCCATATTCACACTCGTGTGTGCTGGAACATGCAAAGCACCATTTTGAATGTTTTTTGGAACACCTAGCAAGTTTTCCTGGAAGCAAAGCACTGTCGCTCTGAAATGCCCAGTGACATCTTGCTTCTGAATACTAAATTCAGCTTACTGAAATGCCTTCTTTGATTAATGTTTATTAATTAAATAAAATTTGGAAACTGTCTGCACGCACAACACCATTCCGGATTAATCCTCCCGCTGCTGCAAAGCCTCACAGCCGTGCCTCCCCCCCCCCCCACACACACACAACTTGGAATGACAGTTCCTAGCCATAGGCCGTGTGGGAGTGTGATTTTGAATGGCACACTGCACTGAAAATCACTTCCAGTAATTCCAGATCCCAAAAAGCATGCCATCTGCATGCTTCAATCTGGACGAAGGCTTACAGTGGATCTACAGATCAAGGGTCTCCTGATGTGGATCTCTTGCTCTATCTTGTGCAGACGGATCTGGCTTAATGGGGTGGGACCTCCGCCATCCAGATTAATGTGCATATGTGAGGCCCTAAATCTGGATCAGAGGCCCTCTGATCCAGATCAACATCCTAGTGCAGAAAAGGCCTCAGTGGCTGAGCCTTAGTCCCAAACTTTCCAGGATAGACAATTGTATTTGTCAACTTGTGATGGAAAAACATAGGCTTTCTTCAAAAGATGTTATTTTGGTCCAAGCAGGTAAGATCTTATTGTCAGAAACATTAACACAGTCAAGTCACCACTTCAGCAGTCAGTACTGTTCATCGTTTTTGCCTTGAAAAGAATAATGCAGTTACTTCTTTAAATTATAGCATGAGAATTCTAAAAACATTCAACAGTGGTTAAGTTACTTGAGTCTTTCAATACTGTAACCAGAAACATCATTTATATATTGAAATTAAGAAAAAAAAATAGGTGTCTGGAACACTAGGGTTTTTTTTTTAATTGCTTTCTTTTCCAGTAGCCCTTGCATGAATTGTTGATAAATAATGTTTGTTAGACGTCTCATGCCTTGTTTTATAAATTTATTGGAATAAACAGTTACCCTGGAACTGGATTCACTTTGCTGTTGATTTATGGAATTTGAAAATGCTCTTTGGTGTTGACTGCAGAGTTCTCATTATGTGTTATCAATCCAGCAGTGCAAAATGAGTTAGCAGGATGCCTCTAAAAGCCATTTGCAGGGAGTGGAGAGCAAGTGGTTTGCCCTTTTCTTTTGCTTGAGATGCCCAGAAGCAATTGGTGGGCTCCTGGGTGAGACAGGATGTGGCCTGATCCAGTAGGGTTCCTCTCTTGTTCTTATTCCAAATCTGGGAGATGTTTGCACTTGGCTTCCCATCCCTGGGAATCAAAAGGCAGACTTGTCCCCATGTGGACTAAGCATTTGCTTTGGTGAATGCTCAGTTCCCATGAACCCTCCCCCCACAAGTCTAGTCATGTACCGAAGGTGCATACGGCATCTGGGTGCTGCCATCTTGGCACTCTGGTGCCGCCGCCAGTGTGCAGTGCCACCACCAGGGCAACTATGATGTGTAAATAGCCCTGCCTGGAACCTTACCAGCTGTAATGCAGGTAAGTATACACATGGTGCAGGGTCAACCTACACCAGGAGTCCCCAACTACCGATCCACAGGCCGGCGCTGGGCCGTAGGGTTTTGTTTTTTTCTTTTTGCCAGTCTGCAGCACTGCAGCAACAAGCTTCCCTGTTCCCTCACGCCCCCACCCCATCATGGAAAAGGAAGCCGGTCCCTGGTGCAAAAATGGTTGGGGACTCCTGACCTACAACACATGGGTCCTTTCTGCACTGGGTCTTATTCCATATTATATCTCAGGATAGGGACCTGCTATGCACATGTTAGTGCATGCTATGGCAAGCCCTGGGGTGGGTCTTCTGTACTTTGAACCAGCATGAGGATGGTAGCTCCCTAGTCTGAGATATAAACCAGAATAAGGCCCAGTGCAGAAAGGGCCATGTAGTTGCCATTGGGGGAGCTTCTGGACAGAAGGAGCCATTTCTGGCTAGGAAATCACTCTTTCAAGTGCAAATGCTCCATCTGGGAGCTGCCCCCACAGTGACTAATGGGCCAAGTGCAGAAAGGCCTTAGAGTCAAAATGTTGTCAAATGTACAACATAGTGTTAAGCAGCCCAGCTAGGCAACTGGAGTTGAGTGGGGTTGCCAACTTGGTGCAGTCCATCCCTTCTGGAACCCTAGAACAGGGGCACTGCACTTGGCCTTATTCTGGAATATATCCCAGAATAGGGACCCGCTATCTGCATGCTCGTGCACACCATGGAAGGCCCCGAGACCTGCCATAGTCTGCATTAGTTTGTGGCCAGCAAATCTGCTAAAAATTGGAAAGGATTTGCATGATGTGCAGGCCGTTCTCCTGAAGGAGCTGGAGCCTATCATCTTTGGTGCCTGCCTGCGCATCATGCAAATCCCTTTGAATTTTTAGCAGATTTGGATTGCATTATTTCTGAGGCATTAGGAAAACACCTTAACGCAACTCAGAAGGCTTTCTTTTGTTAACAAAGTGTAGATAGTAACTATCCTGTGAGCACTGGTTTGCTTATGTTGCCCAGTGGAATCCATTTTTACTGAAGTTGCAACTCTCATAAACATTGCAAAGCATGCCATTATTTGGTATGTATGCTAGTGGCTCTGCTCACTTTCTGAGAGGAAGCCTCTTCCAAAACTACCCCTCAAGTCCTATTCTTGATTTCTTCAGTATGAACCCTGAGTGGCTTCATCTCATATAATCCAAATATTCCATTGAGGCCTGCAAGACAGACAAAGGCTATGAGCTGTGAGTGAGGGAACCAATAGTGGCAGTACATTCAGTGAATTCAAGGAAAACAGCTTTGCTTCCATGTGAATGACGGTATGTGGCAAAGTCAAAATATAAGATCTATTTCTTCTCCAATAACCCTTTAAACCACAGCCTGCTAGAAACATGTTCAAAGTGGGTCAGATTGTAGCAGAGGGTTTAGGACTATTCTGGAGCAGTTTTGCAGGGATCTATGCCAGGAGGTCTAAGCTAACTAGAAGAAACCTTGATCCAAAGTAGATGTTTTCAGGCATCTGCTTTGCCGAGTTCTTTGGGAACAAAAGATATTTCTCACACAACCAGAGATGCTTTGTAGAATTTGAGGGAGGTATTTTGTTTTGAAGCCACATATTTAAAAAATGGTTCAATTCTCAGCATCACTAGATTAAATTACACACATATTCACAAAAATACAAGTGATTGGAAAGGCCCTTTGGTTGAGTAGAGTTGTCAATAGATGACAGTTCAACAGCTTGCCCTGTTTCAATGTTCCTCTAAATATGATGTTCAAAAAGCCTGCTGCTGTGTTCAAGATGGTGCTAAGAATGTTGGCAGGTGTCTGATCCTGAAATTCATTGATCATAAGGTCATGGGTGGACTCTGGCTGTAGTTACAGGCACAAATGCTGCGCAGCCATAAAATCCTGCCCTGCCCTGGTTGCGCAGGTTGGTTTGAACTGCAACCAGAAACAAGATGGTAAGCAGTGAAAAATATGTCTAAAGCTGTTGTTTATTACAAATCTACCCCATCTTTCTTGTTTTATTTTCCAGCAACTCAGTGAGGTAGAGATCAGACTTTCCTTGTTGCCTAACAAATAGTGTTTTCTACACTTTATTGCCATAGTTACTTCCTGTTGACCTACCTTAGAACTAAGACGGAGAGCAGCACAGCAATTGGAGCATAGCATCTGCCTACTCGTGACAAGACCCCAACATCTATGATGCTGGTTCTCCTCCACACACCATCAGTTCCACCAGGTCGCCAGTTGGCTCTGAACATAACCAGCATGTTCAGAACTGGTGTTGCTCAAATGCCTTAACTACTAATTTGAAAGGTAGAGCTTGATAAGAATGTAATGAAAGAGGGCAAGGCTGCATCCAGACATGGCTTGCTCATTCCACTAAATTTAGATATTCCAAAATATCCAAATATAGGGTGTTTTTCCACTGTCACTAGAAGTACCCATTAAGTACCCATTAATGGGTATTTAATGCCATTAATGAGTACTTAATGGGTACTTCTAGTGACAGTGGAAAAATACCCATAGTGGACTACTTAAGTGACGTCTGAAAGCGGCATAAGCGTGATAAAGGAAGAACTTCAACTTTTTCTTATCTGTCTGAAGTTAGCCACGGACTTCGATAAAAAATTGATTCCCCTTCGAATCAAATTTGATAGATCTTCTGATTTTGTCCATGCTACAGTGCTGCTGTCCAAATTATCTCTTGGAGGATCTGCTTCCTGGACATGCAGTCAGTGAAAAGTGGGCTATTCTGATAATACTGAACCTCTTGATCCTACATCACAGCTTTTAGAGTCCCTGCAGCAGCTTGCACCGTGAAAGCTGCAATGGAGATCTGTCTCTTCACTTCCTTCCACGCTTTGTGCTGGTCTGGCTGGTTGTCAATATCAAACATGGCGTCATAGATTCCAGGGAAGGCAACTCCAGCATATTTGTTGTGGCTGCTGGGTGCAAAGATAATATGCCTGAGAGGAAAGGAAGTGCATAGAAATCAGCAAATGTTCAAGCAAAAAAAGTAAGTCTCTCTACAAAGTGAGGGCTTCAGTTCTGAATTTCTGTAGGAAACAGCATGCCTCTGAAAGCTAGCTCCTGGAAGACCTGTGAACAGGGCAAGCTAAATACTTACTCCCCACAGAACTCTTTGGTACTGGTGGAACAGGCTGCTGGACTAAATGGACCACAGGTCCAATGTAACAAGGCATTTCTTATGCTCTTATGAGAGACTTCTACTAATCTTCCATGATCTTAGCCTATGCATGCACAATACCCAAAGCAGATTACATTTCTGAAGCTATTTACATATTTTGTGAGTAGGAAAATACACACAGTTCACTCAGATATTTGTACTGGTCCACTGTGGAGCTAAGCTTCAGGAAAACATAATGATGGCCAATTCTTATTATTGAAGTCAATTTGAAGAAGAGACAGAGAAAATCTACTGGCCCTGAATACTGCTATTGTAACAGAATAAGGTTAATGGCTACTTTTTGGCAAGCCATAGTTTCCTTCTCCTAGTTGGTATTAACCATGACTTCCTATTGTACCAGACAGACGGATTAAAAAAACCAAACATATTTAACTTTGGAATTCACAAACCTGAGATGATGTAGCACGTACCAACCCTAAAAAGATTTTGATCAATTCACAGACATCAAGGCCATCAATGGCTTCCAACGTATCAATGTGGAACGTATCAATTACCTCTTCATGTAACAAATGTTCAATCAGCACAGACTTTTTATTTCCTCTTACAATATTTTACTTATCCTTGAACGCCATCTTGAACATAACTTTATGGAACATAACTTTATGACAGAGAAATAGTTTAAATTAACCAATCAATCAAAATATTAGGGGTGGTTTACCTGTAAAACCGCCTGCCTGGCAAACCAAGAGAATCGATGAAAGCTCTTTCAAGAAACATCAGCTGATCATTCATTGTCCGGACAGCCATGGGGCTGGAAGACAGAGATTACAGCATAAGAAACTGCCAGATGAAATGAAAGATCCATCTAATCCATCTTGTTTCCCACAGTGCTCAACTGGTTGCTGCTGCTGGGAAGTCTCTGAATGGGACCGAGAAGAACAGCAGGTCTTCTTTGATCTTGTTTCTCAGTGACCTATATTCAAAGATTCAAGTTGCTTGTAATGCAGGAGACCATAGCCTGTCTTTGACCAGACAATGGACTGCTGTTCTTGTACATGTGTAATTCACAGATTCAAGAGATTGTTTTAAAATGTACATATATCAAGCCTCAATTTTGGGCTCACCCACGTGACAGATTTCCCACTCCCCCACCCCTGGGTTATCTGCTGTGAAACGTATCAACAATATCAGGCAGTTTATTCTTGTTTCTGATTAGGCAATACAAATGGAAGCGGTTACATGTGCTTAGTCCAAGAGGCTTTACTTAAACTGTTATCAAGGACTCTCTTATTGCAAAACAGCGTATTGGCAACCTCTCCGGTGTAGTGCAAATGAAACTGTGTTTCTTGAAAAGTATGTGCATGCCCAAGTTTGTTCCTTGTGGGCCTCAAGCGCAGCTTCACACGTCACCTGCTCCCATGATGTTTGTGACAAATGCTGAACGGACTTCTCATCGCCTGATTTGCAAACCTGGTTCAGACTGTGGGCCTTTCGACACTTCCCATCACATCCAAAGGATGGGAACAGTGCGCTCCCACTGGCATGCACTAGCAGTCACACTTGCAAATGCAAGTACAGGACAACCCAACCAACCAACACGTCCAGATACTTACTCCAAGACACATATCTAAGGGCCACCATCTTGGGTCCGGATGACAGTGACGTGCCGCCCACACGCACTCGTGTTTTTGGTCAACTGAGGTGCCCGCATGCTTTCAAATGGTCTCTGTGATGGCCAGGACAGTTAAGGTTTCAGATGTGTAGCTTCTGGGATGGCAGGAGATGTTTCCAGTGTGGAAACACCTCCTGCAAGTGCAGACAGTGTTTCCCAGAAGCTACCCCAATGCGCCCCGACAGGCCAAGGGCAAATTGGCCTCATGTTTACAAATAACCAGCCAACCTGGGTCACAGAATACTGAGCCGCAGGAAACCAGCTACTCATGAGACAGTGGGTTATATTTTAAATTGTAGCTGGTGTCTGACTGTGTTTTATCATATGTTGTGATCCACCCTGGGATCTCCAGATGAACTTGGGAAGAGCTCACACAGGTTCAATTAGTAAGTAGTTAAGTTCTCAGTAGTTAAACAAGATGGTTCAACAGCAGTCCCGTAATTAGCCTGGCAGGGAGGCCTGCACCAACAAGAGAACATTCTCAGATTTCGGCCACCGTGATTTTCAAAATGCCTTGGACGCACACCCTGTGTCAAAAGGGTATGAGGGCACATGGAGACTTCAGTTCCCTGCCATGCTATAAAAACCTCAATGTGCAAACCACAGCTCTAACCCTGCAAAATGGCTCTAGGGTTAGCACCTTTAAATGATTCCTCATGCATTTCCATTTCCCACACCCCTGGCCCAGTTAAAAACAAAATATATATTTAGGGTTAAGCCTACACTTTTAGCAGGGAAGATCTGCTGGAATTTGATACTTGAATGTTTTTGTTTTTGGCATTCGCTTCGAAACTAATTTGTTTGAAAATCCATATTCGTACAAACAGAATGCATTTAAATGTGTTAAAATTCTATTTGATACAAATCTATTCATATGTATTAGTACGAACATTCGATATGTATCTGCTATGAACAGATACGTTTCCCCAGCTTAACAAATGTCTGTACTATTCATACGAATGTCCAAAACATTTGTATTTGCTCAAATGTTAGCATATGAATATTGTAACATTCGATTCATAAGAACATAAGAGAAGCCTTGCTGGATCAGGCCACAGCCCATCTGGTCCAGCATCCTGTCGCACACAGTGGCCCGCCACATGCTCATGGGCATCTCAAACAGAGACAAGGACAAACCTTCTCCTGCTCTTGAATCCCAGCAAATAGCATTAGAAGCATCCTGATTCCACCACCACCCCCAGCCTGAATGATGTACCTCTCCTAGACATTCATTCTAGTAGCCATTGATACATCTGTCATCCATACATTTGTCTAACCCTACCTTGAAGCAATCTAGACTGATAGCTGTCACCACCTCTTCCGGCAGCACATTCCATAAACCTTTTGGGTGAAGAAATACTTCCCCTTGCCTGATCTGACTCTCCTACCTATCAGCTTCATAGAGTGCCCCCTGGTTCTAGTGTTGCGTGATAGAGAAAAGAAATTTTCTCTATCCACCTTTTCTATACCATGCATAATTTTATATACTTCAATCAGGTCCCCTCTTAAACGCCGTCTCTCCAGACTGAAGAGGCCTAGATGTTGCAGCCTGGTATCATAAGGGAGGTGTTCCAGACCCTTAATCATTCTGGTTGCCCTTCTCTGAACCTTCTCTAGTTCCACAATATCCTTTATAAGGTGTGGTGATTCAAGTTTGAATGTCTGAATTCAGCCAAATTTTCAAATGGGACAAATATTTGTGCATATCCCTACACAACAGTTAGTCCATTTAATGACTGCAGAAGTAATGAAAACAGATTGCAACCAGAGATACAAGAAGATCTGCTTTTCTACTTATCAGCATTCAGACAAGAGGAATTACTTATTTTTACTATTTTGTCACCCCCTGGAATATTTGCAGCCAGTTACTGGAGCAGAAGCACCAAACCTGTGACATGTATTGGATCAAGTTGACATTTAACTGTGATTGTTTGAGACTCATATGGATTGACTTTTTAATTTTTAACTTGTATTATCATATCTTCACTACTTAAACCTTTCATGTGTGTCTGTTTATACTCAAACCCATTTTTCATTGTTAGCACTGAGTAGCTCATTGTTTACAAATGTCTTAATTGTTCAACATGTGACAGGGATGAGTTTCCTTTGGATAATGGAAAGTTGCTTCAAGCTCTTCATTTCTCCATTCTGGGATATGAGGGTCAAGGGTGCAATTTTTGGACGAGTCAAAACGAATCTTCTAACTGCTACTCCAATACCCTCCAAAGCACATCTGTACTATTGATAGTCCATGATACACGTGAGCATTTAAACAGGTTTTACAAATAAAAATAGATGTTTCTGTAGAGTATTATATGTTGTAAAAAAATCCTTAATATAGAAGCTGTCTCTTTGTAGAACTGATACTTATTGATCCGCTACTGTTCTGTCAAACTTACTTGTTCTTATCAAGCTGTGACAATCTGTGGTGGAAGTCTGATGTCATCTCTGTAAAATTAGCCACAGCAGAGAAAAGCACATCTGTAGGCAAAGGGTAAGAAAATCAGATACCTAGAGATGCCCCACGTGGGCTACAATACTTACGGCCTCCAGCTGGTTCTGGGGAAGAAAAATAATATAACAAAATGCCTTTAGCTCTTCTTGGGTGTTTTTCCACTGTCACTAGAAGTACCCATTAAGTACCCATTAATGGGTACGTAATGGCATTTTTGTACCCATCAATGGGTACTTCTAGTGACAGTGGAAAAACACCCCTTGCCTACTGGAGATGAAGGTGACAGATGGCTTGCAGGGGAATAAGTAAGCTGGTGATTAGGAGAAGAACAATAAAAAAGAGGAGGAGGAGGAGAAGAGTTGGCTTTTATACCCCACTTTTTTCACCTTTTAAGGATACTCAAAGCGGCTGACAAACCTTCTGTTCTCCCCACAACAGACCTCCTGTGAGGCAGGTGGGGTTGTGAGAGCTCAGAAAGAGCTGTGACTAGCCCAAGGTAACCCAGCTGGCTTCGTGGAGGAGTGCGGAATCAAACCAGGAAACCTCCAGATAAGACTCTGACACTCTTAACCACAAGACCAAATTGGCTTTCCATTCAGCGAACCAGGCACTGATGTGATGCAAATCCAAGTACACAGGGAATCGCGTGATTATACTGGAGGCTCTGATATCATCCAAAAACTGAAGCAGAACGCTGCAGTTATTTGGGACTGCACCCCTTCATAAGATCTGCTTCCTTAATAACACTTCGGGTGAGCCTGGAATTGCTACCAAGAAGACAGCAGAAGATCCATTTCTTAAGTAAAAGACCACATATATGATTAAAATGTAAGCTGGTGCCAAAACAAAGAGAGACAGTTTTCAGGATGTATTCCTAGAACCAGTATTTGGAAGTCACAAGAAGTTACCAGCTTCCATTTGGGTGTTAGAACTTAGAAGCAATATGGACAAAGTGCAATAGAGTAGCTCAACAAAGATGGTGAAGAATATAAGAAAGCAAATCTAAGAGCAAAGGTTGAAGAAGATGGGTAGGTTTAGCCAGAAGACAAGATCCACATTAAAGCTTTTCTGGAATATGAGTAATAATTGTTCTTTTGTTTACCCAGTGAAGGAAGGACTAGCTCTGAAGGTCTTAAATTGATGAGCAATTTAAACAGAAATCACACTTTTTTATTTAAATAAATGTTGGGCTAGAAAAATCAATTATGCCTGCCCAGGTTGAGAAAAGCAGGAGAGGACAATGGGACAAGATGGATAGCTGGAAGCAAGGTGCCTCCTGGAATGTCCATGAGAGAGGTATGAGATCTTCCAGAGATTTTTGGTGTGTACAGGGGGGTATATAACTCCCCATTTGAACCTCTACTTGCCACAGGGCTCCCTGTCCAACTGAGCACCACAAAATTCAAATGACGATAAGCTTGGTAAATGAAAGAGCTGGCAAGTGATTTTAGCTGGCACTAGGGGGCGCTAAAAGTGGGGGCTAGCACATTATGCATATGAACCCATTTGAACTAGGGTGCCTCCAGACATAAAAATTGGATATACCTTTAGTGAGAAGTAAAGGAGCTCTGCAGAGAGAATGGGACATCCACAAGCTCCCCTAAATACTTACAGGAAGGGGTTTTCTGGCCAGCCTTTCCCTCTCTGAGGGGCCTGCTGCTTCCCAGGTGAAGGCAAACTCTCACGAGATCTCATCCAAATGCCCAGGAAAATGCAGGGGGAAGGAAACTCTGCAGCTGATGTTGATGCAAGTAACATTTTGTTTTCACTTTGAAGGGCCTATGGAGTGTCCTAAAATCCACCTGGCACTTTGACAGCTGCTATGCAGTCCCTGCAAAGTACTTCTTCTGTCTGGACACACCCATAATTAATTTCTAAGCTCCAGCATTTGACTTTTTCAGTCATCTGTTCGACAGGGAGCCCTGCTGATTAGGAAAGGTGGGAAATAAACAACCCCTACCTGCCTACAAGAGTGAGGTCAAAATGGAGAGCGATGGTACAACTGATACCAAGAGATGACTTAACATCTCCTAAAACAACAAGATGGCAGCTAAACATCAGGAGAAACATCAAGAACAGTTTAGCTAAGAGGAGAGAAGTGAAATCTTCGGCTGAACCTCTCTTTCTGGATTTCTTCTAGTGGGAAAATGTAGAAGAAACTGCTATCATGCTCACCAAATGAAACTCCATATATCTCAAGTTGTGTTTTGTGTTTCTTGGCCAGACTGTAGATGCCATTGGCATAGCTCCTTAAGGCCTCTGCGTAATCTTGACAGTGGAAAGGAAGGAGCTGGGAATCTGCCAGTTCATAGACCAGGGCCGCCCGGAGCTGAGCAACAGCAAGCTGCTTCCTGAAAGTGGGGTCGTAGAAGCGTTCAACCAACTCAAAGGTCTCATACGTAGTGTGGTAAACAGGGTAGTTACTGAACTTATCTGCTTTCTGTCAAAGAGATCATACATATGCGTCAAACTGACCACCACATTCCCATATGGTAAGAAAAAGCAGAAACTCTGCCTTTGCTCAATGTTGCCTCCAAGAAGGGGCAGATTTTGCGAAATATGTAAGTTATTCATAAACATCACATTTCTTGTGACCATGGATGGTACCAACAAGGTCACTTTAGGTCCAAGACGGTGGGCAGCAGAGTCAGGTGTCTGCCGCAGTAATCTGGATGCCAGGTGACGTTGGAGAGCCAATCAGATGCTACAGATGTATGTAAAGACTTGCCAGATCTGCTGACATCTCTCAGTGTGCAACACATGCTGACTCAGAGAGGTGGCCTACTCCAACACCTGTACTCCCAGGGTTTCTGCTTCTAGCTTGCCTTCAGCTCACCTATCTATAATCTCATAAGAACAAAGAGACAAAGGGGACATTCCGTTCTAATCCGTTTCTTGGGTCACTCCAGTTTACACTTGCAAAATGAGCAAATCCTGAGATGCTACAAGTGTAGACTGCTTCTGTGGAACACTCATAAGAATGCAAGAACATAAGAGGAACCCTGCTGGATCAGGTCACAGCCCATCAAGTCCAGCATTCTGTCTCACACAGCAGCCCACCAAATGCCCATGGGCATCTCAAGCAAAAGTAAGGATATGCAAAAATTGTTTCTCTGCATTCAAAGTTGAATTGAATTGAATATCCAACAATCAATTCTATTTGAATGTTTAGAATCTGAATGCAACAAATTCTGATTCGAATCAAATACATTCGTTCGAATGTTAGATTCAACTCTGAAGATACGAATGTCAACAACATTCATATGTGTTATGCATACCTGTATGCATTTCATACGCATCCCGTTTTATCCTCTATGCATCCCATTTTTGTTTCATACTATCAGTGCAAATGCGTGCAGACACGTATGTAATCCTGTACAGGATGAAAACGGGATAACTATGGGATGCATACAGATGTGTACAGATGCATACGGGCATATATAAATGTTGCCAACATTCGTAAGAGCAAATCTGAACCAACAGATTCGAATTTGGTTAAATTTGAATTTAACAGATTTGAATCGAATCCCAAAAACTGCATTCGTGCACAACCCTGACCCAGAGGGCTCTTGCACTACGTATAGATGCACTATTACTAGGTATGGAACACAACTGTTCAGGGACAAGCCCTTGCACTGACAGGGCCTTTAGCATGTCACAAACAGGGTAATGGCTCTGGCCTGGATAGAACCGAGTCCAAATCCCCATCCAGTGGAGTCACCCTCCTTCTGCAACAAGAGGTGTTCCTCTGATTACAGATTGCAAGTGCATATTGGGGGAAATGAAAATTCTGAGTGAAGCTCTGTAGAGACAAAGGATTAAGGCCTCCCACCAACACCTCTGGCCAGCTATTTATGAATGAAAAGTTATCCGTGCAATGATAATGCAACGCCAGATCCAACTGAACTCGCTCACTACCACTCCATCCGTGCAGTTTTAAAAGCCTAGTTTTATTCTATGCAGTCTGCTCATCTTTAGGGTCCCAAAGGAATAAAGAACCTCAGGAGAAGACAAAGACGCTCAAATTCACCAATGCATCTTGGCTCTTCAAAAAATAAAATGACCATTAGTTACATCAACCTTTCAAACGCTCTAGAGTGTTCTCGCTTACCCTGTTCTTGGTGTAGCGTGCTCTGCCTGACGTAATCCCCAGCCTCTGGAAGAAAGCTTCGAAATCACTGCCTGATCCAAGCTTGTTTATCCTGCCCAGAAATGGGGACACAAGGTGGAATCCATTAGATCTCCATACTGGAACACAGTGTTAAGAGCAAAGAAAGCAGGAAGGTGACTCGTTGGTGGTCTTAGAATCAAGTTATCTGGAACTCAGGCCAGGAAAATAACCCTTTTGGTGGTGGCCCCTACCCTTTGGAATGCTCTCCCGACACAGATTCAGGCCTCGTTTGCACTTATCTGAATGGGATGGTCTTGAAGACCATTCCAGGCTGCTTAACATCCAGACTTTCTAGGGCCATTTGCTTGCTGGGAGCAGGAACGTCCCTGTTCCTTCCCCAGCAGCATTCCGGGCCTTGTGTCCTGTCTTCAGACACTCTGTGATGACCGCAGTGTAAGGTAAGTTAGTTAGAGATAGGTTTAGCAATAGGCTAACTATTATTATATGGTTTAGGGGCGTGGCTTATGCAATTCCAGAGGGAGGGGTAAGCTAGCTCAGCGGCAGAACCAATCAGAAGCCGGTACTCATTGTGGCAGAGAGTATAAAAGGGTGTGAGACAGGAACGAAGGGTTCTTTGCCTGGGGTAACTCACTTCAGGGTGGGCAGGAAGGAACCGGGCTTTCGATCTACTTGAGGGGAACTGGGTAGACGAGTCCTGAATACTATAGGTGTTGTTAAAGAACATAAGCCCTGTTGACAGTTGAAAATGAAGACTAAAGATGGTTTGCCTTTAAAGAAGTTGTTACAAATAAAGCATTACACATTGGTTTACTATATGACGTGCCTATCTGTCATGTGGGTGTGTAGGCGAGAGTCCTCATTAAGTAGTACTGTACCATTAAGGGAGAAAGGAAGGACACTCAGGGGCGAGCGGTCGGCCTACGCAAGGAGCCTTTGCTGTTTGTATTGAGAGAAACGGAAAGGGAGATTATCGCGGTCGGGTGCCTACCAACACGGGGGCGCAGTAAACTGGCTGGGCTAGAATACCCTTGGGGTGGTGGAGTGTTGAGCAAGACTCATGCCATGACACGCTCCCTTCATCCCTCACTGCAATTGGCCAAGGGGATGGTGCATGCACGGCAAGCCAGTTTGGGATGGAAGACCCAGAAGCGTTCCATTTGCACTGCTCCCAGGCTGTTCCTCATGGGATGGGACAACCTATGGACAGCTTTTACTGCACAGAGTACTTCCAGACGTGCTTCTAAGTGCTGTGTCCAGATTGCTCAGGCTTCCCTGAAGCCTATGTGTGGACTAATGAAGCAGCTCTCTTACCTGGGCAGATGCTTGTTTTCTGGTGAGGGGTCCTTCTCAATCCAGCTCTCATAAAGAGACTGGCTTTCATAGCCTTCATCAGGGCTTGGAATCTTTGAAAGAAAACGAATGTGTCAGAAGTTACTCCAGCCGCAGTCTAGGGGCCATGGGGGGTAGGGCTCTGTAGATGGGCTCTAGAGTGTCCATAAATAAACGTGCAATAAATCGAGGGAACTATTTTCTCCAGATTTATTAACTGACATTTGAGAGAGGGGGAGTCCATACCTATCATCAGATTCTTGGAGGCTCCCAGACCAAGTCTGCTTCCTCTCACTATATCAGACTGTCACCTGGAGGCAACCATAGACCTGCCCGTCAGTTAAGATCAGCAGGTAAGGCCCTGTTAGTGGTGCCTCCCCTATCAATAATTAAAGGTGCGAAGAAATGTGAGAGGGCCTTCTCCATGGTGGCCCCCAGGCTGTGAAATAACCTCCCCTCTGATTGGTATCTTCTCACTTCATAGTATATACCTAGAAACATGGTGAAAAGGGACCTCTTTTACCCCTAGCCTTTGGCTGAAGAAATGGTAGGTAGGTAAGTAGGTAGACAGATAATCAATCTCTCTACCAAGTCTTACAGATTAAGAAACATTTAAGCTAAAGGAGTATTAACAGCTGTTGTAGTGGGGCTGCAACAGATGGTGGCAGACATAGGAGTGTTGGTTGCCAGAGTTCCTGACATAAGGAGAGAAAAAATAAGAGCACCAAATGGAAATAGAAATGGAGCCAAGGTACCTCTTTTGTTAAGTTATACACCAGCTGATTAAGTAGGGGACTGCAATCCACTCTTAATGTGTAATTGCCTAAAAATGAAAAGAGAAGTTATTCTCTATTAATACTCAAAGACAAGCTACCTTTTCCTCCTGCCCGTAATGAAATAGGAGGCTGTTTACTACAGGTTAGGGGTGTGCATGAATGCAATTTTCTGGATTCAAATCGAATTTCTGAAAATTTGATTCAATTTGAATGTTTAAAATCTGAATTTAACCAAATTCAATTCAAATTAAGCAAACTCAAATCTATTCATTTTGAATTTTCAATTCAAATTTGTACTTACGAAGGTCGACAACGTTCGTACGTGCCTGTATGCATCGTTACGCATTCCATATGCATCCGTACACACCCACAGGCATCCCGTAGCTATCCCGTATGCAATCCATTTTCGTCCCATACGGATCCATACAAATGCATACAGATGCAGAAAAGACGCATATCTGCAAGTACGCATCGTGTACAAACCTGCACACATACGAATGTCCGGATAATTTGAACGAATAGATCCAAAGTTTGTAATTCATTTGAATCTTTAAATTTGAATTTGTGGACATTCTATTTGAATTCGAATGTCAACATTCGGTCAGATTCAATCGAATTTTGAATACATTCAAATATTCTTGCACATCCCTACTACAGGTGGTTGCTTTCTAACTAATGAAGCTTAACAAGACGATGTAGGAAGAGTAAGACCAAGCTGTTGCTATACACGCATGGCAGGGGTTCCAATCAGGCATTCCTTGGACCAGTGCGGACGGTTCCTGGCCACTTCATGGGGTTCACCTCTACTGAATTTCAGTTCAGGACAAGCCTAGTTTAAACTCATGAATATGTGAAGCTTTGTCAATTTCCCCTCCACCACAAATGCATAAAATTTCACTCTTAAACCTACAAATGCCAAATGATATCTCTTTTGAAGGTGCTACTGTTGTTCATACACAGCTACGAAAAACTTAACATGTGAGTTGCCAAAGCAATATCTATTGTGGGGATTTTTTCCATATATAGACTATTTGCAGAATTGAAATCCTCAGCCCAGCTTACAGATGGCTGAGAGTAACTAAAAGTTACTCACCTTCTATAGATGAATCCGTGTTGATGTAAGCTACGGCCCGTGACTGAAGGATTCTGGCATTCTCCTGCAAGTACAAGATTTACCTTTTACTCCGGCTGGTTACCAACTCACCTAGAAAGGCTTCTAAATGAAAAGTCAAAAGGCACGAGGTGGATGCCTGGCTGCATTTGGAGGTCTGAATTAGGCAAGACAGAGGCAGCTGTGTGCACTTGGATGCTCTGTCCAGGTGCTCACAGCCTCCACAGATCGGTCCTGTGATAAGAGTGCCAGACTCATATAGTCACTCGGTTTGATTCTGCACCCCGCCACAAAGCCAGTTGGGTGCCCTTGGGCTAGTCACAGCTCTCTGCTGAGCCCTCACAGCCCCACCTACCTCACAGGGTGTCTGTTGTGGGGAGAAGAACAGAAGGTTTGTCAGCCACTTTGAGTCCCCTTAAATGGGTAAGAAAAGTGAGGTAGAAAAGCCAGCTCTTCTTCTTCATCGTCATCATCAAACTGTAGAGTCCTCACACTAGCGTGTCTTCCTTTGAAGATATGGCCTCCTTGGGGTATAAAAACCAACTCCTACTCCTTCATTTTCTTTGGTGCCATTTTCTACAGGGAGTTACTTATTTATAGGCATCATTACCAGCTTATGAAAAACAGATTCCCAACTCATGAAAGCCATTGTTCCTGGAAAAAACTAGGTTCTAGATTCATGAATGTTCTCAGTTTGTCTTTCCTTTGTCTCAGAACACCAAGGTGATAAAGACCGGAATTAAGTTAGGGGCTTAGTATACAAGAAGATTACAGACGTATCCTTTCTTCCTGTGCTGAGAATTCCAGCAAGACAACTTCCTTCCAAATTTGCTAATTACAGGCAAGCTGGCAGCAGTAATAACAGCTTTTGAGAAAAGCTGATTTTTCACCAGGATCATAGCAATTGAGGAAAAGATTAACTTCCACTCCCCAGCAGCGTGTCATTGTCGTGACTCAAATTCTCCAGCAACTGTTATTTTAACAACCTTCTCAAATACACTTTATGTGCATTTACCTAATTTTGCATCACATATAATTTCAACTAAAGGTGACACACCATAGGAAAGAAGTGCATGACTACCTCAGACCACACCCAAAAGAGGAAGAGGAGGCGAGTTGGTTTTTTATACCCTACCTGCTTTTCTCAGCCGTTTAAAGGGACTCAAAGCAGCTGACAAACCTTCTGTTCTTCTCCCCACAACAGACACCCTCTGTGGCTGTGAGAGCTCAGAAAGAGAGCTGTGACTAGCCCAAGGTCACCCAGTTGGCTTCGTATAGGAGTACAGAATTCATACATTTGCAATTGAATCGGATGTTGGCTACATTTGAAGCCTGACTGTCGAATGTGAAGTGAATGCTTTTGTGCATTCGTCTGAAGATTCATTATATGTGCAAATGTAGGGAGGCAGCAAAGCAGCTGCTGAGTCACATCTGAAGTGGATTCAATACAGATTGGGAGGGGATTCAAATGGGATTCAGAGGCTCAACAGGTGGCAGGGATTCAAATCAGATTCAAACAGCATTCAAACAGCATTCACAGTGGATTTGAATCCTACTACATTTGAAGAGGTTCTATTTGCACAAATGGAAATGACATTCTCTTTGAAGCAAAGTAACCACACACAAAAAAACCATGTACATCCCCACAGCTTGACTTTGAAACCTTGTCAAAGTCTGTAATTAACCCTAGTTGTCAGCCTCTTTCTCTTTCTACAATATCGAATACTGGATTGTGAAGAAGAACAAGAAGAAGAAGGAGTTGGCTTTTCTACCCCGCTTTTCTCACCCATTTAAGGGGACTCAAATCAGCTGACAAACCTTCTGTTCTTCTTCCCACAACAGACACATCTGGAGCAATAGGCATGATCCAAATAACACTCGTCATGTCAATAGACCATTACAAGGTGGACAGAACAAAACCATGATTCATACCTGCCCACACACTGCTGATGTATGCCTCTTTATATTGCTGAAATGAACTTGAAATGCTTCCAAAATACTTGTTCTGGACTAGAAGCCCCACCCTGGATAATGAATGGATGTCTAATTCACTATTAAAATAAGGACACTCACAATTCATTCTTCAGCATATGCTTGACATAAAAAAAAGTTGTGCTGGATTAAAACAGAGGACACCAAATCCAGCATTCTGTTTCCAAAACTAACCAGATATCTAAGATAGCCCAGAAGCAAGATATGAACAGGGTGAGATTCACCGCACCTAACAATTCAAGGGGTTTATTAGCTCTTATCTCAAAGAGATAATTGTTTAGACCAGAGGTGTCAAACTCAATCCGGCCGAGGGCCGGATTAAAAAAAAAAAATACTGTGAGGGCCAGGGGGCGTGGCCAGGGGGCATGGCCGGGGCACAGAGGAGGGGCGGGGGCGTGACCGGGGCGTGTCCAGGGGTGTGGCTAGGGCACAGAGGAGGGGCTGGGGCGTGGCCGGGGCTGGCAGTCCATGGCGGCGCCCGCACACTCGGGCACTCGCCTCACCTTGCTCCTCCTTCGTGCCAAAGGAGGGCCGCGGCCGTGGCCGCGGCGGAGGGTCCCACTTCGCCTCGCTCCTCCTTCAGGCCCAAGGAGGACGGCGGCCGTGGCTGCGGCGGCGGGCGGCGGCAGAGGGTCCCACCTCGCCTCGCCTCGCCCCTCCTTCGGGCCCAAGGAGGACGGTGGCGGCGGCGGGCGGCGGGTCCCGCCTCGCCTCGCCTTGCTCGCCTACGGCCCAAGGAGGACAGTGGCGGCGGACTGATGCGGGGGCGCGCGGCAGCGGCGTCCGGCCGCGGGCCGTATTCATACATCCCGCGGGCCGCATCCGGCCCGCGGGCCGTATGTTTGACATCCCTGGTTTAGACTAAAACAGTAGTCACACCTTCACTTTAAACCACCTTTGATTCATCTTCAGTTCTGACTGCTCACACCTTTTCATTGCTATCCATTTTATTGCTGGACTTTCCACCCTCCACTTGGACTTCCAAACTGGTGAGCCAGTTTGGTCTAGTGGTTAGGGAGCCAGACACTTATCTGGGAATATCGGGTTCGATTCCGTTCTCTACCATGAAACTAGTCCCCTTGAGCTAGTCACAGCTCTCTTCTGAGCTCTCACAGCCACACCTACCTCACAAGCTGTTGTTGTGGGGAGAAGAACAGAAGCTTTGTCAGCTGCTTTGAGTTCCCTTAAATGGCTGAGAAAAGCAGGGTAGAAAAGCCAACACCTCCTCCTCCTCCTCCAATGGAAAGTCCACCAATAAAATGGATAAAAATGAAAAGGTGTGAGCAGTCAAACTTGAAGATGGACTGAAGAAGGTTTAAAGTGAAGGTGTGAACATGGCCTAATAAACTTATAGAGGACTAAATGCTTACCTCCACCCATTCAGTGGAACCTAATAATCCAAATTCTTCTGCATCCCAGCTGGCAAAAATGATAGTTCTTCTAGGTCTCCAATCTGCAAGCACACAAAAGCTTGCATTTTCCAGTGGACGTTTGGCAGCGCTAGCACTACTCAAATCTACTCAGAAGAGCTCGTCAAAAAATATTTTTAAAAACAAAATGAAATAAGTTATTCAAATTGCTATTCTTCAGCAAGTCTACTGCAAAATCTGGCTCTGGTTCCTCGATTTTTAGATCAGAATTTCAGATTTATTTTTTAAAAATCATTATCAGTTTCGTTTTTCTGCTCCATTTGTTGAGTAAAAAGATGCCTGTGACTCACAACCTCCTCTCGAAAGAAGAATAAAATAAAAAACAAATTAAGTACAGCTTAAAATTGCAACAGAAAAGATTAAAGGCTTTAGATCAGTACAGACCTAAGAGTTAGCACTGAAACTAAGGGTGCCTCCAGATAGGATTAAAACTGCGCAGGGAATGTGAAGTTGCTTTTTATTTGGCAGACGCAATGATCAATAGACCACAGTAGCTGTGCAGCATTACACCAAAATTCCGGAGTAAGAAGCTGACGATTAAAGGATAGCCACTGAGCATTAATGTATTACTGCACAGCTTTCAGCATTCTGGATGTATGATTGACTGGATATGGGTGGTCTCATGGAGTGTTTTTCCACTGCAGCCCTTAGATCCGGATCTAAGAAGATCCGGATTAAGGGAAGCACCCAGTGTGTTTCCACGGGAGGTGGAACAGGTTTGCATCCATGTGCAAACAGCTTTGCACCCATGTGGGGAATCCAGATCGGTCCGTTACCCCAGGTGTTTCGGGGGCGGGGGGGGGGGCAGTCTTCGAAGCCACTTCGAAGTCATTTCAAATTCATTTCGAAGTCTGTGCAAAACAGCTCCAGAGTGCCTTTGAAGTCTGTGGGCCCAATGGGTGCATCCCCTCCCCCTAGCCTCCTTTGGACCCCATTGCCTGTTTCCAGTGGAAACAGGCTCCCTTTAATCTGGATTTTCTGGCAGAAGACACCATTGTAGACCCCATTAATGGAGTCTACAGAAAATCCGGATCAAAGGCCAAAATGTACCCATTAGATCCAGATTTCCCCCACGGCAGTGGAAACAATTGGGTCCCAAATGGGTGCCATGGTAGAAATGGGATCATCCGGCTCACACCCAAATGGGTCCTAAATGGGTGCAAAAATGGGTACTTTTTGACAGTGGAAAAACATCCATGATTGACAAATCACATCAAAGATAACACAGACGACAACAGGAAGGAAGGAGCATACAGCACCTAAATTCTTGCTACATTGATGGTTGGAGAAGAGGAAACTGCTGAATTAATTCTATATTCTGGATAACTGGTAGTTCCTTCCACAGTAAGAATGGTTCAGCCTATCAGTAGACTGAAAATTTAAGCATCACTATTGATATTACACCCCAACTCGCTTATTGTATATGAATCCTCAGCTGCCCCTCTTGTAAATCTATAAGTTTTGGATACCAGTTACCCCAAGAATAAATTATTTTTACTCTGAGTTGGCACTAGTACATCACTGCATCCACACTTTATGATGTTGTACATTCGAATGCGCAGCCAAGATCGAACCGTCACACACGATGGCTGATATTTCACAGCGTCGTCACTCTATAGGGATGCTAATGTGAATTTACTTAAATTCGAAGCTTCCCGCCACTCCGGACAACACAATGAGAAGAGCCTATGAGAGTTGAGACTACAGCTCAGCTCCCATTGGCTGCCCCATCCCACATGACAAGAACTTTACCCCATGTGACTGTGTGCACCACACACAAGTCCTGCAGCCCCAGCTATCGTATCAAAAATGAAACCTTATGAAACTACTTACTTCTAGTTGCTAAGCAAATAATAGCCGGCTCATGGAAAAATCTAGCTAATCTATCTTTAGAACTTTATCAAAAAATTTGGCCTCTGGTCTCCTTAGGATTAATCACCTTTCAAAGTCTCCTGACCCAGGACTACTCACCAAAATTAATATTTCTAGAAGTTTGATCTCCTTTAACCTTTTCTACTCCCAAACGTATCTCTGATTATTTGCCTACTCCATTTATACTACATCTATTGTTGAAATAATGAAATATTTGATGTAATATAGTTTAATAACAGAATGTTTTGTACTTGTTACACTGTACATTGAAATGTGTAATCCTTTTGTGAAAGTAGCATCATTTTTTTAGTTATTTGTAGTTACACTTCATCTACTTCTAGAAGGAGGAGGAGGAGGAGGAGAGTTGGCTTTTCTTAAAGTAGCTGACAAAGCTTTCTCTTCTTTTACCCACAACAGAACACCTTGTAAAGTAGGTGGGGCTATGAGAGTTCAGAAGAGAGCTGTGACTAGCCCAAGGTCACCCAGGTGGCTTTGTGGAGTGCAGAATTAAACCCAGTATTCCCAGATAAGAGACCAGCTCCCTAACCACTAGACTAAACTGGCTCACCCACTAGAACAAACTAGCTCCTACGAAGCCATACAGAGAAGCCCTGTGTCATATCACTCTCTCCCTGCCTGTCATATAAAGATTGTTTCATTTGTATCGCGTGTTACCTTTCTTCCGCATTTCTCCAAAACTCCGAGCAACCTCTTGGAGTACAGCTGCCCCTGTGGTTGGGTCAATTCCCCCAAAAACCCAGGAGTCTCTGTGGCCTCCAAAAATAATATATCGATCTACAGAAGAAGGGCAATAAAAGGCAAAAAAAAAAAATGCAAAGAACAGAATTTTCTGAGACTACAAATACAATATATTAACAATTTTTGATTTCCTGGATTTCATTTCACAAACTGCAAAGGTATGGGATGGAAACAGTAGCATTTTCTGATGACTTGGCCACAGTTATCCATGCTCTGGTAACCTCTAGACTGGACTACTGTAATGGACTCTACATGGGGCTGCCCTTGAAGACAATTCGGAAGTTGCAGCTAGTGCAAAATGCAGCCACTAGAGTGCTGACCGGAACAGTTAGCCGGATGCACATCACACCGGTCTTAAAAGAATTGCACTGGCTGCCAATTCACTACCGAGCCTTCCTCTCTATGTGCGAATGGGGAAAGCGTCTCCATGTGTCCTAGCCTAGCACAGGGGCAGGACCCCACTCCCAGGCCTGTCTGCCATTGGGTCGAATTCGACCTAGGGGCGGCAGGCCTGTCAGGTCCCTTCCCCAGGTTCATGTGGGTTCTATGGGACTGGACCGGGTCCCCTAGGGCCCGCAGGACCCCCCCCCCGGGCTCCCCCCCCCGAGCCTGGGCCTATGTGGGGATGCATGTACACACGAGGTACTTACCTTGTCCTCGCCAGGTCCCATAATGTTGAACCATGCACACTTGCACACACCAGCCATTCTGATTGGCTAGCTACAATTAAGTGCTTTACAATCAATTAAGTGCTCTACACCCAGAACGCGTCTAGGACCGCCCGCCCAGAGGAGCAAATGCTCCATCCCAAGGGGTCCTTCACGTGTTCCAACAGCCCTCGTGCGAACAGGTCTCTGGAAAGGACGTTTCATATTTACGCTCATTTTACTTTCACAGGGGGAATACTTTGAAATCAGCAATCACTAAACACTGAAAAAACAGAATGAGAAGAACCCATCACCTGGTTCCACTGCACCCTGGATGGTCCCAACAACATTGTATATTCTTGTAATTGTATTGACTGTGTGAACATGCATTCTGACTTTCCTGAAGAAAAAAAAAGGAAGTATTCAGTGAAAGAAACCAGACGAGAATTCCTCAAATTAATACAAACAAAGGATTAACACTGGAGAGTGATTCTGGAATATCCATGCTTTATTTCAGATTATCCTAATATAGCAGGATAAGTAACCAACATCTGGATGCAGCCAGGGTCTCAGCAGAAAGCATCAGCCTTCTGCTGTTGAAAGGGACATGCATGAATATCTGTAACATTTATTATTCAGATAAATTCGGACATTCATACACAAATCAAATGTTACAATATCTGTACATTAACATTCATACAAATACGAACGTTTTCGGACATCCGTGGGAAAGCGGATGCACCGGTCACACCCGCAACGGATCCAGATTGCTTTCGACATGGATCGAGTGTGGATTAAAAGTGGATTAAGGTCAAATTTGACACTTTCAGAGCAGGTTTGTTATGGGATATGTATCGTACACATATGTGTTAGTGTCAGATATGTATCGGATACATATGCGTTCGTGTTGGATAAGTATCAGAAATGTATGCATTTGTATTGGATATTTTATGAACATGTATGAATGCATTCGTATCAAATAGAATCCTACTACATTTGAAGGGCATCTAGTCACATGAATTGAATGTCAAAAAGCCCATTCACGTACACCCCTAGCCAGAAACCAAAAATCTGATCTCATAATACATAATACCAGAGTACAAGTTCTTTATAGCAAATCTTCATTTGGAGCACATCTTTCTTTATGGCAACAATAAACCAGGGTATCCCAAAATAGTGTTGGCACCTGGTATATCTAACACCTTTTTGTTGCAACCATGACTCCCTTTCACTCCAAGAATTTCAGTCCACCCCCTTTTTGGATTACAAGCTTCACAGTGTGTTTTTAGTTTAATTTTCTTTTATTGGACACCCTGAGATTTTCGGGTATAGGGCAAGATAAAAATGCAAATAAAAAAAGGAATAATTTGTGAGCAAAATGACCAATGGCCATTTTGACTAAGGACTATGGGAACTACAAAAAGAAATTTCCCCAAGTTTTGGCAAAGCTCCTTCCAAAACACCTTTCAGGACCACTTATGACATGTCTGCGTAGAAGTTCAGTATTCATTCCCCTACATGGCTTTTCACTGAAATTTAGATTTGATTTTGGTAATTCCTGATCTGAAGTTTAGCGACTGTTGTACATTTAAAGTGCAAAACCTTTCCCAGAATGCAAAGAAAACTCTAATCTTCGACAGGGTTGGTTCAGGTACGAGTGATACATAGAATTGATCCAACTGACCTCCTGGAATAGGGTGCCACAAAGCCAGGCCCAATGTTATATGACACATTCAGATTTCCTTTCCAGTTCTCATCTGGAGCTTCAGGCCCTCCCATAAATCTGTGTCAAGGAAATCACAGTAAACAAATTATCTGAAATATGTAGGAACATCTAAGCATAGTTGTTTTGGAGAGGGATAAATTGGCCACAGTATTAGTAGCCTCAGGCCTGGACTACGGTGATGGGTTATGCGTGGTGCTACCTCAAGCCTGGTCAGGGTCCCAAAGGAATACCTTCTTCCATGTCAGCCTGCCCATGCCTTAAGATCTGGAGGGGAGGCCCTCCTGGTTGTCCCACCACCTTCAGTAGTAAAATGGGAGGGCACCTGGGAGAGGGTCTTCTCAGTGACGCCCCCACGGTATGGAACAGTCTCCCCCTTGTGGTGCCTCAGGCTGCTTCACTGTATATGTTTAGGAGGGCGGTGATGACGCACTACTTTGCCCTGGCCTTTGGTTAAATGGGAATATACTGCCTCTTCCCACTTTACAGACACTGTTACTGTTTTAATATTTTTTGTTGATTTGGGGTGTTGTTACCTGCCCTGAGATCTTCAGGTATAGGGCAGGATAGAAATACAAATAATAAATAAATAAATAACCTGTAATTAATTTATAATTGTATTTAGTTTCCTAGATCTTGGTTCTCCCAATACAGTCCCAGAGTATAAACCCGATTTACCAGGGTGATCAATATCAGAGAAATAGACGTGTTAGTCTAATTCGAAAGGTCTAGCAAGGTAGTTAGCAGCACTTGGAGACTAACAGGAGAAGGGCTGGTGGCATGAGTTTTCGTAGGCACGTCTACTTCTTCAGAGGCTAGGGGGGGCTTATGGGCCCCCTAGCCTCTGAAGAAGTAGACGTGCCCATTGGGCCCCCAGCATCTGAAGAAGTAGATGTGTCAACAAAAGCTCATGCCATCAACCCTTCTCCTGTTAGTCTCCAAGTGCTACTAACTACCTTGCCGGACTTTCCGATTTACCAGGTTATCACTATTCCAGTAAAATTAAATATCATAGTGAAATATCATGTGGTTCTGTAATAGCAGCTCTGTCTGGATTACCACAGAAGTAGTATGGCGGGAGTTCAGCACGAGCTCTTGGAGCCTGGCAAAATTTCACATGATACTATTGGAACGATTAGGCTACATGGAAGGAAAATATCACATCTCTGATGTCACTCTGCTGCTAAAACTCAGAATATCAATTTTATGTATAGACAAAGAGTAACAAAGATGTGCTTTATACCAGTAAATCGATATACAGCGGAACAAATAATGATGTCTGGAGACAGCCTAAACTCCCAAACAAGGTCATATATGATATTTATTTATTTATATTTGCATATACATCTACATTGGTGATTCATAAGTATGACTTGCAGCAGGGATCCAAATCAAATTCATATCGAACATTCATATTGAATTGGAATCCCACCACATTTGAAGGGGCTCTGTTCAAATGAATGCAAATTTTCTCGCATTCAATTCTGGTTCTAAATGAACACAAAAACAAACCATTCATGCACATCCCAAGTTTGGAGTGGGCTTAAGAGTCACTAACAGATTCAAGGTTACCCAGTGAGTGAGTAAGTGAGTGAGTGAGTGAGTGAGTATGTATGTATGTGTGTGTGTGTGTGTATGTATGTGTATGTATGTATGTATGTTAATGTATGTGTGTGTATGTGTGTGTGTGCATGTATGTATGTATGTATGTGTGTATGTGTGTATGTATGTATATGTGTGTGTGTGTGTGTGTGTGTATGCATGCATGCATGCATGCATTTCCCACCCTTCACCAAATGGCCACAGGGGAGCTTACAATAAGAATTAAACATATAAAAAGAAAATAATAATAATTAAAAATATCACCCCCTCCCTCCCTCCCTAACAGGACAGCACCCAGAGGAAGCTGAGAAGATTTCATAGAGAAGATTTGAACCCGGATCCTAATTGAGCTTTTCCATCTGTTAAATCACATCACCCAATAAAAGCCAGAGGCAGGAACTAGAGTAGAGTTAAAATGGTAACATCCAACTAGGGATGTGCACGAATGTTGTAAACATTTGAAATTCAATCAAATTTGATCGAATATGGACATTCGAATTTGAATAGAAAGTCTACACATTCGAATTTAAACATCTGAACGAATTTGGAACGTTCCAAAACATTCATTTGAACGATTCAAAACATTTGAAAGTGATGTAATACATACGCATCTCTATGAATCTCATACGTCTCTGTATGCATTTGCACTTATAGTACGGGATGAAAACGGGATGCATATGGGATAAAACAGGACACGTACGAAATGTGTACAGATACGTATAACGCATACGAATGTTGTTGACATTCATATCTTCAAATACGAATGTTGTCAACATTCATATCTTCAGATTCAAATCTAAGATTTGAACAAATAGTTTCAAACATATTCGATTCGAATCAGATTTTGTTGCATTTGGATTCTAAGCATTCGAATCGAACTGAATGTTTGGATATTCAATTCAACTCGAATCTGAATGCAAAAAAACCATTTGTGCACATCCATCCCTACATCCAACCATTCTCTTTTCTGCAAGCACAAAGCACTGACGCCCACTCCAACTGACATACCGCAGCAGTATTTCGGCATCATGGTAGCCAATAGGATGAACAGGAATTTGGGGGATCCCGATTCCATCCTCGGTTTCATACCTGAAGGCATACTCTGAGAAACCAAAACCAATCTGGTATCAGCAGGATGGTACTTATATTCAGATGTAAACAATAAAAAAGTATAATGGTGCATTGGTTATTCTACATATGCTTTTAACAGCTGCTTTCTATCTACAACTAGAAAAAACTAAAATTAGTAAGGAAAGTTTCAAACTCTCTCCCTTATTGCTGAATTAGACAGTCACCTCTCACCAAAGCATGGTTTTGCTCTTACAAAGTCAGTAAAATGCAACTTCCCTCCTTTAGTGAATTCTGGAAATATAAATATGCAGTAACACGATCTGAAGCACCTTGACTAACACTGGATCAAAGGAACAAAGGAAGATAAAAGAAAGGTGAACTACGACTATTTGGCACTTCAACCTGGATAATGAACATGCAAGTGGGAGGTGACATGCAGCGACAATAATGCAACAAGACACTTCAACATCTCAGGAGTCACTGTAGCTGAGCATCAGAGGAACTTCTTAGAACACAAAGGTTTTCATTTGCCTAGAGGAAAGGAATTGCAAACCTCTTCTGTAACCACCAAGGAAACGTCATGTTAAGGTCTGGGTAATCACCAGGAGTTGATCCCAATCAATGAATGCAAAGCTATGCATGCTATCCACGGGATAATTCCCAATAAGAACAGTGAGAAATGCTACTTCACATTCAATCAGTTTCCACAGGAGATCCCACCTAAATGTGCAATCCTGCCTCTAATGTGCAGCATTTTCTTTCAAAACCGCATTTTCTGCAGAGGAAGTGTGCTGATCTTTCCAAACTGAGTTTTATTTTCAGGTGTGCTTATATTTCACATTTGTAAGAGTGGAACTTGGGCATTCCAGGGGAATGAAATAGTACATTCTTTCCATTACGAGACCACCACTGGCTCAGGCAGGACACGACCAGTTTCGCAGTTGTTGCTGCTCATCAGGTGCCCGCAGCCTGTAATTGGAGTTCTACTTTTCCCTTATGGGGATTTGAACTCACAGGCTGGTGCACACATTAGATGTTATTGTATAGTGCACCAGCCTGTTGAGCCACTAGGTGGCTACAAGGAGAACATGTCTTTAGACCAGTGGTTCTCAACCTGTGGGTCGCGACCCCAATGGGGGTCGAACGGCCATTTTGGCGGGGTCGCCAAAGGTCCCGCAAGCCCCCCCGTCCCCCCTGCCATGCCCCCCGCCGCACCGCCGCGCCGCGCGATCACCATCGGCCCGAGCGCGCCGCTTCCTTTTCCTCCTCCTCCTCTTGCTCCTTTTTCGCCGCCGCCGGCGGGAGCAGCGGCGGCCTGCGGCCAGCTCTTTCGGGGCGGGCGGTGCTGGCGCTCGCCGCGGGGCATCGACAGAGGACATTGCTGCCTGCCTGGCTGGGGACTCTTCCCGCCGCCGCCGCCACCAGGGACTTCTTAGCCGCCGCCGCCGCCCGCATGAGCTGGAAGTGCGCGGCGTTGGTGTGCAGGGAGGAGCGAGGGCCGGCGGGGGGGTCTCCGGTCGGGCGGGCGGGGGCGGCTCCCGCTGGTGTCCCGCGGCGGGTGCCGGCGCCGCCTGCCCTGGGGGAGCCGCCCGTGGGCTGCTGCTGCTGCTCTTGCCGCCGCCACCACCAGCACCACTCGCCGGGCGGCGGGAAGGAGCAGAAGCAGCAACAGCGCTCGTCATGAGCGCCGAGGCACCGCCGCTGCCTTCCCGCGCCTCCATGAAGCTCCATGCCCTCTTCTACTTGGCCCCACCCACCCCGCCCCTGGCCCCGCCCCTGGCCCGGCCCGCCCCTGGCCCCGCCCCTGGCCCCACTCCTGGGGTCCCTGAGGCATGGCGAGCTGCATTTTGGGGTCACAGCCTTGGAAAGGTTGAGAACCCCTGCTTTAGACCCAGTATAGGCACTCCTTTAAAATATCCCTTTACAATAGAGGGATATTTGAAAGGAGACAACACCTGGAAAGTTGCCTATACTTGGTCTAAAGACATGTTCTCCTTGTAGCCATCTAATGTGTGCACCAGCCCATGAGTTCGAATCCCCATAAGGGAAAAGTAGAAGTCCAATTACAGGCTGCGGGCACCTGATGAGCAGCAACTACTGTGAAACCGGTCGTGTCCTGCCTGAGCCAGTGGTGGTCTTGTAATATATAGCCCACACAACACAGGTTGTAAAAAACTCTATAGCTATTGTGGCCTCCATGGATGAGTAACTAGCTATGACTCTCTACAATAGAGGGATATTTGAAAGGAGACAATACCTGGAAAGTTGCCTATACTTGGTCTAAAGTACATTCTTTCCTTTTTTTCTGATTGATGCACCTAATCAGGGAGGGGGAGTCTATCCTATTTCCACAGAGTGGGGATTTCTACCTGGAGTGCTCCAAAAATTGGAGCACTCCTAAAACTCAAATTATCAGGACATGTTGGTGGAGCTTCCTGTCAGGTTAACTCTGTTGACTCATTCTTCACAGTTTCCTGAAGTATGATTTGAGTTAGTGGAATTAGAGTTCTCAATGGGATATTTAAAAGGTGGCAGAAGGGTGTTAGGTTTGCAGCATTGCTCTGGAGTGCCACTGTAGTGCTCTTGGTGTTCAACCTGGCTTTTCTGTGTTTGCATATCTGTGCTGTTAAGAGGCATGAGTCTTAAGTGACAAAACTACATAAATAGCTTCCACTTTTAAACTAGAGGAGGAAACCACACTGAGTTTCTGCCTTTTTGAACTAGAGTAACTGTAAAAAGGGCAAGGACTACTAGGAGAGTAACAGCTTCTGTGGACCAATCACTGCACCGGCGAGGAAGAACTTCCAAGTGGGCATGGTAGGGTCAGAGCTAGTGCACAAATGGCATTCGATTCAAAATGAATCAAATGTTCAAAAATCCCTATTCATACAAATAGATCACATTCGAATGTGGCAAAATTCTATTCGATAGGAATCTATTGGTACCTATTCGTACGAACATTCGATATGTATCTGATATGAACAGACACAAACCTGTTACAAATAGATATGTATCCAATATGAACAGACACCTATCTGATATGAACAGATACGTACCTGATGAGAACAGATACTTTCCCCCAGCTTAACAAGTGTCCGAGCTATTTGTATTCATTCAAATGTTAGCATACGACTACCGTAATGTTCGATTTGAGTTTAAATCTCCAAATTCGGCTGAATTTGGTCAAATTTTGAATGTTATGAATATTCGTGCACATCCCTAGTCAGAGCTATTGCATGTTTGACATGCTGCATCCTTTTGACATGCCAAAATCACAAGTACACTGGGTATGCATTGTCTCCTTGCTATGTGGTCTATCCTGATGCGGAGTAAGCCTTCCATGTAGCTAGGCTCTTATTTTCCAATACATATGCCTAAGAATACACACAACAGGGCAACTGATACCCACCTTTGGCTGGATACCCTGGAGTAAGAGGGTCTCCTGCCCCGTTAAGGTTTAAGACATTCCCACGCTGAACTCCTCCTCCAGGGAGATTCCACCCATCTGGATAAGGAGGGACTCCTGGTGCACAATAATCCGCAGGGTCTGAGTACAGGATAATGCCCTTAGCTCCAGCTAACATTGCATTTTTCACCTACAGGGCATTAAGAAGTGGTTTTCAAAAGGTGCAAATCTGCAGGCCAAGAATGAAGAGTACAGTCATGGGACGCTGCTGCCTCAGAAAGGAAAAAAGATTGCACATTGTGGACAACAACAAAAGGACTCAAGGGATGGTTGATCGAACTGCCTTGGGTTCAGGTCATAATCTGAAAGAAGGGATTTGATGTCATTCTGTACATGAAGCTAACTACACTATGATGCCTGCATAAAAGGCTACCTGGAAACCGTATGTAAATAGCCCCGAGTTCCTGAAAGAAAGTCACAAGAGTGTTAAAAACGACAGGTGGCCAACATTTTCTTTCCTCTTGGCCTGACACAGGTTGGACCGCAAATTGGGACTTAGATGGCTTAAAGACAGTCTATCTTCCCATCATAAACCCTGCAGTCAAGTAAAGGGGTCATGTGCACTGTGCCCCTTCCAAGGTTTATCTGTGGGTGCAGAGTAGGCATCATCAATACTATTACTGATGGGTATCTGTGCACAGATGGAAGACCTACAGCAGGGGTTAACTTCATTTCTCCTCCCTTCTTTGCTTTTATGCCTCATTTTGGCCGTTGTCTTAAGCTTGAGAGACCATGAGAAATTCTACATTATTATTATTTTTAGCCATGGAAACAATGAAAACCCTCTTTTTTGCTACAAGGTACTGCTTAATTATTTTCGCAGTCCTGGTCTTTGAATCCCTTTACAGTTTGACTAATTCACCTGTCTTTGAAACTTTAAATATTGTTGCCGTTTGCTATGTAATAAAGTTATTTCTTCTTTAAATTTTAATAAGCATTAAAATGTATCAGCCAAGGTTCTCCCTTGGAATCGGCTCCAATCTGTTGTCGGTCAAATTTATTCAGTGGTCTTTTAAAAATCTTGGTGTGTGTTTTTTTGGAAACACATGTCTAGAGCAAGTTCTGCTACAGCAGTGTGACACAGCCAAATCTTAAGCAGATCTTAAGGCACAGAAAGATCAATATGGCAGATTTTCTTTATATAATTGAAGTCAAGGCTATTTAGAAGAAGAAGAAGAAGAGTTGGCTTTTCTACCCCGCTGTTCTCACCCATTTAAGGGGACTCAAAGTGGCTGACAAAGCTTTCTGTTCTTCTCCTCACAACAGACACCTTGTGAGATGGGTGGGGCTGTGAGAGCTCAGAAGAGAGCTGTGACTAGCCCAAGGTCACCCCGCTGGCTTCATGGGGGACGGCGGAATCAAACGTGGTGTTCCTAGATAAGAGTCCGGCTCCTTAACCACTGAACTAAACTGGCTCATAAGTTAGGGGCTTATAAGTTAAGATTAGAGCCCTAAATTGGGCTCAGAAGTGAAGTGGCAGCCAGTGTAGGTCTTCCAAGACCAGTGTTATGTGTTTCGAACCAGCAGAAACCTACTGTTACATTCTGCCCAAGCCTCAACTTCTGGACTGTTTGGGGGCATATGTTAGGGAATGTTTCCTGCCATGTTCCCCCATCCATTAGCAGCTGTGAATGAGGAGGGATGCCACTGTTCCTTGGCCTATCCAGAGGAAAGAGGTAATACTCAGTACTTCCCTGAAGATATTTCTCTCAAGGATCCCTTGAGATCCTCAAGCTTCCATATCAGAGACAAAACAGCAGAACCAAATCCTTGTGAGTCTTATGGGACAAACTTTGGTTCTAATATGTTCTTACAGAAATAAAACAGGTGGCAATTGAGGGAGGAAGAGATGATGGAATATTTATAAATATATTATCAACCTACTTTGTTTCCTCTGAATATTTTCCCATACCGGGCAATGACAATCTTTCCCGTGCAGTTGACTCCCATCTCCCGTTCTAGTTTGAAAAAGTCTTCGGTGCGACCATAATTTACGTACACCAGATCTGCCTTTACAGGAGCAGAAACATAAATTAAATTTAGTGCTTCAGCTCTAGCTATGTTCCACACATACCATGCTCAGCACTGAGCGGTTCAGACAGTACATTCTTAGAATGTAGCTCCATGCAAATATAGGGCTATGTATGGTGAAAGCATGATGGAACTGAAGGAGGAGGAGGAGAAGAAGAGGGAGAGGGAGAGGGGGAAGGGGAAGGGGAAGATGAAGAAGAGGAGGAAGAGAGGGAGAGGGAGAGGGAGAGGGAGAAGGGGAAGGAGAAGATGAAGAAGATGAAGAGGAGGAAAGGAGGAGGAGGAGAGGGAGAGGGAGAAGGGGAAGGGAAAGATGAAGAAGATGGAGGAGGAGGAGGAGGAGAGGAGGAGGAGGAGGAGGAGAGGGAGAAGAGGAAGGGGAAGATGAAGAAGATGAAGAAGAGGAGGAAGAGAGGGAGAGAGGGAGAGGGAGAAGGGGAAGGAGAAGATGAAGAACATGAAGAGGAGGAGAGGAGGAGGAGGAGAGGGAGAGGGAGAAGGGGAAGGAGAAGATGAAGAAGATGGAGGAGGAGGAGGAGGAGAGGAGGAGGAGGAGGAGAGGGAGAAGAGGAAGGGGAAGGGGAAGATGAAGAAGATGAAGAAGAGGAGGAAGAGAGGGAGAGGGAGAAGGGGAAGGAGAAGATGAAGAAGATGAAGAGGAGGAGAGGAGGAGGAGGAGAGGGAGAGGGAGAAGGGGAAGGGAAAGATGAAGAAGATGGAGGAGGAGGAGGAGGAGGAGGAGGAGAGGGAGAAGAGGAAGGGGAAGGGGAAGATGAAGAAGATGAAGAAGAGGAGGGAGAGAGGGAGAGGGAGAAGGGGAAGGAGAAGATGAAGAAGATGAAGAGGAGGAGGAGGAGGAGAGGAGGAAGAGGAAGAGGAGGAGAAGAAGAAGAGGGAGAGGGAGAGGGAGGAGGAGGAGGAGGAGGAGGAGGAGAGGAGGAAAGCCTGCCTACCTCATTAACAGAATTGTTGTGAGTGAGGATACAATGGAAATGAGGAGAATGGTATACAATGCAAGCTGAATATGGTATCATTGAAAAAATTAATAAATATACTGGAGACACCATAGTACACTAGAACAGAACTCAGGGCAACATGGTCATGGTTTCCTTGGCCACAAGGTGACCACTAGGGGTGTGTACGAATGCAATTTTCAACATTCAATTCGTAATGAATTAAATATTCAAAAATCTGAATTCGTATGAATAAGGAAAAATAAATGTCTGGACATTCAAATTTATATGAATACATTTGTATGTATTCGTTCGAATAATGTGGACATTTGTATGTCTATGGGTGCATACGTAGCCTGTAGGCATTGCGTATGCATCTGTACGCATCCCATACACATCACATTTTCATCATGTACGGATATGTACGACATATGTACAACATGTGTATGTACCCATAAGGATATGAATGCCCGAATTATTTGTACGAATAACTCGAAATATTTGTATTCATTTAAATTCGGAAATTCAAATGTCCGGACATTCAATTCGTATACAAATGTCCGAATTCATCTAAATTAATCCAGTAATAAATATTTCAAATATTCATGCACATCCCCAGTGTCAACATACTACTGCACACCACTGAAGTCCATGGCTTCCCATGTTAGCTCCATGGCCCAGAAACCATCTTACTCCAGGGTGCACCATCCATGGCAGAGAATACTCTAGAAAAAGACCACCATGATGGATCCCACTTCCTGTTGCTGTTGTGAAGATAGACAGTGGCGGCAGGAAGTGACACACTATCTGTGCCACAGCCTGTGAGATTTCACCAAGTTCTAGAGGATGGCCTATCTCTGGGGCTATTTGTGGGGACACAGTAAAATGTTTCTGGCCTGCAACTTCAAGGTCAGGGGACTTTTCTTCCCTGGCTTCAAAGCCATCAGTCCACTCTGCCCACTCATTAGGTTGCCAGCTTGGGATGCTTTCCCAGGCCAGATACAACCTCTACAGCACATGCCTGGACATTTTGGGTTGGAATCGCTGCTCTGCAAGGAAAAATCACTGGGTGATCTTGGGTAAGTCACGACTTCTTAGTTTAACCTCTGCCACTGCCTGCCCAAGCTTGAATGAAAATGATACCAGCTTCTCAGCTGGACAACACAGCCACACACACTGAAATTTGCCTCAGTGAGTGCAGTGCAAACTAGAGGGCCCGACAGACAAAGGCAACACAGCAAACACAGATAGAAGTTCTTGCGCCTCTCTCCACATAATGATTTTCTTCAACAGTTACGCTACATGCACCAGCGCTTCTCTGGTTCTTACCTTTGGTGTCCCTTGGGCTGAAAAAGCATTGTAAGGGGGCAGCATCCCTGAAACATTTTCATATCCTGGAGGAAGAGGCTCTGATAATGACGTGTTGAAAATCTAATCAAGAGAGCAAAAAGTGGTGTGTGTGTATGGGGACATTACACAAACAAAGTGAGATTTCACATCAGTATGCAAAAATAACAACTGGTGTCCCACGAAGAAGAAGAGTTAGCTTTTCTACCCCACTTTTCTCATCCATTTAAGGGGACTCAAAGCGGCTGACAAACCTTCTGTTCTTCTCCCCACAACAGAACATCCTGTGAGGTGGGTGGGGCTGTGAGAGCTCAGAAGAGAGCTGTGACTAGCTCAAGGTCACCCAGATGGCTTCATGGGGGAGGGCGGAATCGAACCCGGTATTCCCAGATAAGAGTCCGGCTCCTTAACCTCTAGACCAAACTGGCTCACCCACTAGACCAAAACTGCCCCTTCTACTGTAATGTCCAATTGCAACTTGTTTAAGTCTGGCCCTGTCCCCATGCAATTGAAAGTCTGCTGGAACTCTTCTTTTGCCTCTGAGCGGCCCCATTCCGGGCTTTACAAGGCGCTTAGGGAGCTTAGGAAAGTGAGACACCCGCGATAAAATACGTGCACTTTAAAGAAGAGTTCCAGCGCTCTTTCGGTGATTCGCGGGTTTTGCTCGCTATATCTGCCTTGAGGACGCTCCGTGGCAAAAGGGGCGGGGATTGCTTGCCTGCACACACAGCCAAAAAGCATTCACACATCTGAGAAATGCAGCAGGTTCGCTTCCTTTCCTTTGTAAAAAGAGCCAGAATTGCTCAGAATTGCAACATTGTTATCAAGTGATCCGTGAAAGCCTTAAAAGAGAATGAGCGAAGGATCGCGCTGCCGATGGCTGCAGCCGCTGACTTTGCCGGGGCAGAAAGCCTTTTCTAACAGAGAACTGAGTGAAAGTAAGTGCTGAAAGTGAATGAATGAGCGATCATCTGCCTTTGCTAGGGGCGGGAAGCCATTTCAGGAGACGGAGATCTGGCTATTTTCCTTTTAACAAGAGAGGGGGCGGGGGAAAAAGATGCCCGGAAAGAGAAGACGGCTACCATGGGGATGGAAAGTCCGTTTAGATTGCGGCTACCATGGGGACGCTTATTCCGGAAGTGGAGGGGACTTTTAAAGTCAGCTATAACAGAGTGATGGCAGAGGAAGCCAAGAGGGGCCAATAAGTCTTTTGGGGACAGGGCCGCTGTGTTCACACTTAAAGTTTAATCCAGCTTTAGTGCATGAGAACACATCAGCAAAGCGAGCAGCAATTTTCTTTCCACGCTATGTACTCAACGGTGAATTTCCTGAGTTAACACCGAAGGAAAATTGCTGGTCACTTTGTTGATGTATTATCTCGCTCTGAAAGCGGACTGAAGCTGGACTGAACCTTAAGTGTGGCCACTGCCTAACTATTAACCTAGAACAGCATCAGAGTTGCTCTGCTTCATTTTATCTTCAGTATTTGTTCCCTTACCAGAGGACCTTGTTTTCCCCTTAATGCAGAAAAATTCTGTTATACCAAGACCAGGATGCAAGAAAATGTATTTTTTGCTACCTCACAGGGTGTCTAGTGTGGGGAGAAAAACAGAAGTTTGTCAGTGAACCAGTTTGCTCTAGTGGTTAGGGAGCCGGACTCTTATCTGGGAATACCTGGTTCGATTCCGCCCTCCCCCATGAAGCCAGCTGGGTGACCTTGGGCTAGTCACAGCTCTCTTCGGAGCTCTCACAGCCCCACCTACCTCACAGGGTGTTCTGTTGTGGGGAGAAGAATAGAAAGCTTTGGCAGCTGCTTTGAGTCCCCTTAAACGGGTGAGAAAAGTGGGGTAGAAAAGCCAACTCTTCTTGAAGATCTGCATCTTTCCCGCATCCATATGCATTTGTACAGGCCAACTCTGAACCTCACATGAGCTTTGGAGCCAATGCCAGGGCTGGTTTAGAATAGTGCTGCTGTGCAGAGAGTCCTGTTCCAGAGTAGGTCATGATCTGGACCGGAGGGTCTTGCTGGTCCAGACCTACTCACCCAGACTACAGTACACCCACCGTAGAAAGCTCCATAAATAGATTATATTATCATTAAAATTCATCATTGCATCGTATGATGTTTCTTTGATTGTCATCACTGCACTACAGAAACATCTGGAAGGCTGAAGTTCACTACCACCACCCCAACACTATATTATGCAAAGTAGTAGCTAGCAGAAGATACTATTACTTTACTCATTGACCATTGACATTAAAGATCATGGAACTTTATGTTAGGAACGGATCTTTCCCAAACTCTTCTCCCCACACATACACACAATGCTACAGCTATTGGCTTAAAAAAAATCATTTCAGGATCAAAAACAGTTTGATCCTCAGAATGTTCTGAACACTCCTTTTCTTTTTGCTCACATGCTGCAAAGGGAACGTTCTGCCCTCTTTACCTCATTTCCATCATCATCAGTAATAGCCACATAGTTGGGGGTGCTTTGATTGGGGTAAGAAAGTAGGACATCGTAATGAACCAGTTCAGCTGTATCCAAGCCAAATTCCTTCCACTGAGCCTGTATTTGTCTTGCAAGGTGAAGATTCTGTTCTGTTCCTGCCACATGAGGAAGCCTGGTAAAAGCCCTGGAACAAGCAGAATTTAAAAACAAGGGTTTGGTAACCAGCTAAGTGTCAGGCTCACAAACACTTTCAACCTTTACTTCAAATGACCATCTTAGCCTGAAATAGCTGGAGCCTGCTCCATTGAACCATGTACACACTGAGAAACTCTCTTTTATAAACTGGGGCTAGTCTGTTCCACTTTGAGAACATGAACAAACTGCTTTATAGTTGTTGTTGTTTTTTTAAAGAAAATTAGATAAAGGCATTTCTGGTCAAACCAGGAGAACAGGGCAGCAAACTGCTGTTCCTCATTAAAAGGAAATCAACAGGAAAAAAGGAAATCTCCATTTAGAACTGCTAATATATTGTGATATTGCAAGACTTGGCTCAATCCATTATGGCCTGTAGATGGATTAATGCTGCTGCTGATGATGATGATGAAGAGTTGGGTTTTCTACCTTGCTTTTCTCACCTATTTAAGGGGACTCAAAGCTGCTGACAAAGCTTTCCATTCTTCTCCCCACAACAGACACCCTGTGAGGCTGTGAATGCTCAGAAGACTAGCCCAAGGTCACCCAGCTGGCTTCATGGGGGAGGGCAGAATCGAACCTGGTATTCCCAGATAAGAGTCCGGCTCCCTAACCACTAGACCAAACTGCCGTAGAAATGGGAGCCTGTGGCCCTTGTATGTTCATCCAATCACTAATATCCCTTACCTGGCCTAGAATATACATGAAAAGCTGAGGGACAGACTGACATGTGAACTAACCTCCCTGCGAACCAAAATCTGAGCTGCATCAGAGGTACTTCTTTTTGTCGCTGTCCCTGAATATATTTGCATACACAATGATTAACAAAAATAGAACCACCACATTACACAAGGAATGACTATATACTGTTTCTAACACTGGTGAACATTCCTATGCCTCACAGCTAGGAACTATGGGTTAGGGGTGGGCACAAATGGTTTGCATTTGATTCATATTGAATCTAATGTAAGAAAATTTGCATTTGTTCAAACAGACATCCTTCGAATGTGATAGGATTCTATTCAATACAAATGTATTTGTACGAATTCGTACAAATATCCTATACGAATCCGATACATATCCTGTAACATATCTGCTCTGAAAGCATCAAATCTGCCCTGAATCCACTTTGAATCCACTCTCAATCCAAGTCAAGTGCATTCTGGATCCACTGCAGATGTGACTGGTGCAGCTGCTTTCCTGCCTCTGTCTGTCTGTCTGTCTGTCTGTCTGTCTGTCTGTCTGTCTGTCTGTCTGTCTGTCCGTCCGTCCGTCCGTCCGTCCGTCCGTTTCTATCTCGCCCTTCACCAAGAGGTCTCAAGGCAGGTAACAATAATATAATACATACAAAATATATTCTTAAAATCTCTTTAAAATATAACTCACTCACCCTCCCTGGCAGGATTGAGAGCATAAGAGGTGCTCTGCTGGATCAGGCCAATGCCCATCTAGTCCAGCATCCCATCACACATGGTGGCCCACCAATTGCCCATGGGCATCTCAAGCACAGACAAGGGCAAACTTTCTCCTGCTCTTGAATACCAGGAAATGGCCTTAGAAGCATCCTGCCTGTCTCCCCAGCATGGTGAATGTACCTAGGCATCCATTCTAGTAGCTTCCACTACATGCAGAGGAAGCTGAAGGCCAAAGGTATGAAAAGGTATGTTTTAACCAGGCACCCAAAATCACACAATGTAGACACCTGGCTAACATCTGGAGGAAGACTGTTCCTTCTGGCATCATACTGGTACAGGATGCTGTGATCCTGGACTCATCCCACTATCATGACAAAGTTGACACCCAGCTTAGAAGGCAACTGCTCTCCACAGTTTAACTGACTTTATCATATAGAGTTCCAGTAAAATTTGGTTTACAGGTAATGAAATAAATTAACCACTGGCATCTAGACAGGAATACAGGATAGCAAGCATGCTTAGATGAAAAGATGCACGACTCTGCAAACTTAAAAGTTAAATGGAGCCATTTCTTAGGACTTGTTTACACCCCATTATGTTTTCAAATTTCTTGCGCAATGCATGCAGAACTGCAAAAGCAAAAGCCAGTTAATGAAGATACAACCACATCAAGCAAGGTATACTTAACTAAATTACTGACTGAGTCATTTTAATGAAGGACCTACAGCCTGCAACAAGCACACCCAACATTATTTTCCTTTCTTGATGAAACACCTAGATTAGATTGGCAACAAAGTTAAAGTTTAAAAATGAAAAACAGAATCAAAACTTGACAGGTCTGTGCCAGGAACATGGAAGCATGCAAAACTCATGGAGGGGGGCAGTACGTAGAGGACAGAAAATCAGCTGAAAAACAGAGTCAGGTGATCAAGGGTGCATTATTCCCTGCGATAAACAACCATCAAAGCAACTTTGGAAGTTAATCAGTTGCCTTGAGTCTCCAACCTCCAGTTACTCTTTCACAACCTGGTTCTTCTTTTGCTCTCTTCAGAAGTTCTAGCAATGAATAAACTACAAAAAGGTGACAAACATCCATCGCTACCACCATTCCAGAGTTGAAAGCCAAGCCTGTGAATTGAGGAGGCGTGGATTTAAATGGGGGCTCCATGTGCAATGTAGAACACTTAGGCAATCAAACATGGCTTACCTGCTGCACAGCAATGACGGGCTGTCCGGACTCGAAAGGAAGCTCTGTAGCTTCCCATCAGAAACTGCAAGAGCAGAATCAGTGTGTGCGGTCATGTGGGTTGAGGCAGCCAATCAGGTTTGAGCTGCCCTCCTAGTCTCATCCTGCACTTATCAGCAATCTGCTCAGACTGGCGGGAAAATTCAAATTTTGTTTCTACTGCGCAGCAAACGTCCTTAGATCCGCATTAAGAAGAAGAGTTGGCTTTTCTACCCCGCTTTTCTCACCCATTTAAGGAGACTCAAAGCAGCTGACAAAGCTTTTCTATTCTTCTCCCCACAACAGAACACCCTGTGAGGTATGTGGGGCTGTGAGAGCTCAGAAGAGAGCTGTGACTAGCCCAAGGTCACCCAGCTGGCTTCATGGGGGCGGACGGAATCGAACCCGGTATTCCCAGATAAGAGTCCGGCTCCCTAACCACTAGACCAAACTGACTCATAGTAACAATAAGTAGTAGTAAGTGTGCAGTAGCAATTGGATAATGTGATGCCACGATGAGGCACTGATCGTCATGTATGACACCCCGATCGTGACCGCTCATTCTGCTGTGCAGTACAAACAAATCTGGAAGCAGCCCATGTCTGTAAAAAGGGGTTAGACAAATTCATAGAGGGCAGGTGCATCAATGGCTACTACAACTGATGCCAAGGTACCACCTCCAGACTGGAGAGACAGGTAGGACACCTCTGCAAGGATTCGAGAAAAGGGGAAGGCTTGGACTTTGTCTTTTTGCTTGAGATGCCCAGAAGCAATTGGTGGGCCACTGTGTGAGACAGGAGGCTGGACTGGATGAGCTGTGGCCTGATGCAGCTTGATGTCATGTCTCTCCCATGTTTAATTCACACTTCCATTATTCTCAGTCACAGGGACCTCAGCTAAGGATCATGGACACCACAAGGCCCCTAAATCCTGAACAGTCACTGACACTATGGTTTCAGCTCCTCATCTGGAGAACTGAGGCCCTTTAGGACTTCATAGCAGAATCCAGATTACTCTCTAAATTTTAGATATGGCACAGAGTTCACAGTTCTCAGGGTAACTATCCTACCCAGGGGTTTTCCCCACTACCACTAAGTACCCATTAGGGACCCATTAGGCTCAGAGCAGGAAGACCCCGTTTCCACTGCAGACCCCATTAGAACCCGATTTGTTCACACCTGTACTAGGGAAATCTGGATTAAATGGGCCCTTCAGGACCTATAATCTGGATTTCTCGTGGACCCCATTAAAGGGGTCTACAATCCAGCCTTCAGGCATTAAATCTGGATTAGATGCGTCAACGCCTCAAAACATGGCCTGACAGACATCTCCCACTTGGGTACAGAAGGATGGTCCACTTGGGTGCTCCAGGGTCCCCACTGCAAGCTTGCCTAGCACCCATTGCTTTGGGTGCTACACTGCCCATGGAGACACATTGGGTACTTCCTTAGATCCGCATCTTCTAAATCTGGATTAGTTGAAGGACCCATTTCTTAGATCTGGATCATCTTAGATCCAGATTAAGGGAGGTAAGTGGAACACCCACCTACCCACCCCAGGCAACCACCTCCTTTGAGCTCCACTTGGATGAAAGAATGGAGTTTATTGCTATCATAGTCCCATTTTGGAACATCCACATAAAACACCTAAATATAAACGGTATGTAAACAAAAATGGTAAAAATAAAACCCTTGTTAAAATGTGCATTGTTTATAGAAGTCCTTTCAGAGCCACCCCAGTCTTAACAAAACTGTCAAAGAAAGCAAAGGCATTACCGCAAGAATTCCTGGATATTTTTGGCTTTCATTTCTGCAAGGAGTTGGCTTCTCACATTTTGAAAGACCACACTGGCCTCCACCTGTTTGCCTCCTGACTTTGCGTACCAGCCTGTAAAAGAAACAAGGTCATTAAAGCAACAGCTAAGCTAATTAGTTTTGCCCATCTATTCATTCAGGCAATTCAGTTTTTAGGTCTAATATCAGCTAATCAGGGGGTCATTTACATCTAGGGCTGTGGTCACACTTAAGGTTTAATCCAGCTTCAGTGCACTTTCAGATTGGGTGTTTTTCCACTGAGCTCCTTTAATCCGGATCTAAGAAGATCTGGATCTGAGGAATGGGTACTTAAGGAATGGGTACCCAATGTGTTTCCATGGGTGGTCTAGCACCCAACAGCAATGGGTGCTAGCCTGCATGCTGTGGAAACGCCAGAGCACCCATGTGCAAATATGGATCTACCCACAAGGGGTCCGCCTGTCACCCCAGGTGTTTTGGGGGACAAGGAGTGCAATCTCCGTAGACACTCTGGAGAATCTTCGAAGATCCTCCAGAGCAGCTCCATAGAATCTCTGGAATATTCTGCCACTAACTTCAAAGATCCTCTGGAGCCTTTGAGAGTGGTATTGCTTTGGAGCCTGTGCTAATCTCCGAAGGCAACTTCGGAGGGACTTTAAAGTTTTGAGTTTGGGGCACACCCCCCCCCATGTGTGCCCCCCTCCCCCCGAGCCTCCTCTAGACCCCGTTGCCCAATTGTAGTGGAAATTGTAGAGGCCACCACTAACCAATCTTGTTTTGGTTGTTTGGATGCAGCCTTGGGCTTATCCATGGTCACTCCAAATACACTCCCTCTATTCTGTATCTAGTACAGTGCTCGAAGCGGTGAGACTTCCAGTTCCTCTGCATTTTCTTTGGGGAAGAAATGTAGACAACAAGGCCTGAATACTTTTACCAGATTTATTGAAAGGGGGGGGGGGAAATCTGTCAAGTGGAGATTATTGTTGTTCTAGAGTTGTTGCATTCCTGTTTCTCCATGTGCAAATGTAGAAATGCTTTTGTTGTGTTGGTTAGGAAAAGTAGTGATAAGAGGCAGGCAGGCAGGCACTATCTCTTATTCTGTAGCAATAAATCAGAGACATTTTGTTCATGTCAGTTCTCGGGAGTAGACAATAGTGCTTTTCAGGCAAAATGTGAGTTATTCTTTATGCTGCAGAGCTGAGCATGCATGTAAATTTAGTAAATGCACACAGAATCAGAGGCTTATGGTGCCACTTCCCCTCCAAAAATGATCATCACCATCATCATGACCATCATCATCATCACAAACATAGCAAAATATAACAGAGTGTGCTAAAAATTATTGCTGGAAAACTTAGCGCGTGTTGCAGAGCTGCCATGATTATGCCATCTAGTGTGCATGCGTGGAGGCCAAAACACGTGTCCATGCATGTGCAGAGGTGACAGAGAGCACATCCAGGTATTCTAGATGCCTGGATATGTGTGTAAATTAAAACATGCGAAAACAGCACCAGTGCTGTCTAGCTAGCAAGATATAACAGTGGGGGTTCAATATCCCACATTATTGCTTACTGGTGGATTATCCGGCCACTCTTTTCAGGTGCCCAGATCTGTGGCCAATTTAGTCCAGCAATCTGTTTTCACAGTGGAAGCCCACATGCAGAGTCCAGTACACAGTTTGCCCTGTTTGTGAATTTCCAGGCATTTGGCCTTTGGAGACATTTTCCCCACAACAACCCTGTAAAATGGATTAGATTGTTCAGTGGGCTAAAGTCGCTCACTACGCATCCAAAGTCCAACGGGGGCCTGAACTCTGCTCTTCTCGGTTCAAGTTCCATACCTGGCCCATTTTGCGATCACACCTAAGGTTTAATCCAGCTTCAGTCCACCTTCAGAGCTAGACAACACATCAGCAAAGTGCCCAGTAATTTTCTTTCCACATTATCTATCCCAAAAGTGAATTTTCTGAGTTATTTAACCCTGAAAGAAAACAGCTTGTCACTTTGCTGATGTATTCTCTCACTGGGTGTTTTTCCACTAGCACTAAGTACCCACTGAAGCACCCTTTAAGGACCCATTTGGCTGAGAGCAGGATGACCCCATTTCCACTACGGACCCCGAGACACATCTGTTTCCACCACAGCTAGAGAAATCCGGATCATATGGGTCCTTCAGGACCTATAATCCGGATTTCATGTAGACCCCATTAAAGGAGTCTACAATGGGGTCTTCAGCCATAAAATCTGGATCATAGGGAGCTTGTTTCCACTGCAATTGGGAAATGGGGTCTAGAGGAGGCCCTCTGAAGTCCCTCCGAAGTCATTCTGAAGTCAATCTGAAGTTGCCTTTGGAGATTAGCAAAGGCTCCAAAGGGGGTTTTCTGTAGAGCCTGTGCTAATGTCCAAAGGCAACTTCGGAATGACTTCAGAGGGACTTCGGAGCCTTTGCTAATGTCCAAAAGCAACTTCGAAGATTGCACCCCCTGTCCCCCGAAACACCTGGGGTGACAGGCAGACCCCTTGTGGGTAGATCCAGATTTGCAAATGGGTGCTCCAATGTTCCCACAGCGGGCAGGCTAGCACCCATTGCTACTGGGTGCTAGACCACCCGTGGAAACACATTGGGTATTTCCCCTTAATCCAGATCTTAGATCCAGATTTTCTTAGATCCTGATTAAAGGAGTGTGGTGGGAAAACACCCCCTGAGTCCTAGAAGCACCAGCCACATACACACCCTGCCTCTTGACCAAAAACCAGGGTCACCAGATCCCACCACAAGGACACCCTCTTACAAGCTGTGAAGATGCTGCCTAATATTATCTTGCAGGCAGACTGAGCAGCACAATCCAACCGTAATTCCCTCATCCCCTGCTCTGGATAGTAACAAGCATGTTCTAAGTCAGAAATAACTTCAGATCACTCACTCAGCCAACAGTGAGCTCTGGGGGGTACTGCTGACAGAACCAGACCTAAAACAGGTTGGGTGAGAAGCAAGGAGTGGTTTTCAAACTGGAACAGCAGTCTTTTCCCCTGCAAGGATGATCTGCTTGCTCAATAGCAAAGTTACTGCAAGACTCTTGATATTTTCTACCACCAGCATGCAGAAGGTAGGTCGCTATTCCAGAGTATAATCTGGAATAAGGCCTAGTGCAGAAAGGGCCTAGGTCAGGACAACCCAGGCCCTCCAAAACTGGAACTGGTACCACATAAAAAGACTAAGAAGATCACATCCTAAGCAGAAGCACCACAGTTTGGTCTAGTGGTTAGGGAAACGGCCTCTTATCTGACAATACCGAGTTCAATTCAGCCCTCCCCCATAAAGCCAGCTGGGTGACCTTGGGCTAGTCACAGCTCTCTTCTGAGCTCTCACAGCCCCACCACCTAGCAGGGCGTCTCAGACAGCTGGCAAAATGGAAAGGGGGGAGGAGGAGGGAGGGGGCACCACAGTGTGTGTGGCAGTTCTGGTGGCAGCAAGCTCAGTTCTAATTGGTTGTAGCACATCTGGAGTGAGTCTGGGGAAAGTAAAGACATCAGCGTGCCACAGCAACCAGCTCACAGATGCCTGCACTCCTGGCAGTCATGCAAATATAAAGGGTGTCCTGCAGGATTGGACCTGAGGTTCATCTAGTCCAGCATCCCATTATCACAGTGGGATCAAAGGGACGCCCACAAAATGGGTCCAAGTATAATCCCTTCCTGCTGGCAAGTCCCCCAACACCACTCTGCTTCCTATAAGTCCATGCTCCAGATGTTCTGGACTACAACTCCCATCACCCCCCGAAAGGGTGGCCCAGAATATCTGGATGGCCAAGGTCCGGGACTCTTATCTGGGAATAAGGCTTCGATTCCGCCCTCCCTCCCCCATGAAGCCAGCTGGGTGACCTTGGGCTAGTCACAGCTCTCTTCTGAGCTCTCACAGCCCCGCCTACCTCACAGGGTGTTCTGTTGTGAGGAGAGGAATAGAAAAGCTTTGTCAGCCGCTTTGAGTCCCCTTAAATGGGTGAGAAAAGCCAGACAGAAAAGCCAACTCTCCTTCTTCTTCATTCATGACTAGGTGGTTTCAGCCAAATGCCACCCTGGCAGGGGAGGCACCTGAGCGCGTGCAGAGTGTTTCCCCCGTGCGTGTCAGTCCTCGCGCCTGAGCATCCAAATCGTGGGTGGGTGGGTGCGTAAATAAATAAATAAATAAATAAATAAATAAATAAATAAATAAATAAATAAATAAATAAATAAATAAAGGCACGGGCTTTCAGGCGAGGTCCCTCCCGTGGGCAGCCTTCTTCCTGGCCACTGCAAGGGCCCGCTGGCCAAAGTGGCGAGCAGAGGATCTCCGCACTTACCCATCAAGAAGCCCAGCAGGAAAAGGGCCAGGAGAGCTATGAAGCCCAGCCAGCTACAAAGAGCCACCTTCCTCCGGGCCATGGGGGTGACTTGTCCCTCGGTCCTCCTTCCTCCTCAATGCTCCAGCAGCCTGCAACGGGCAGCCTGCAACCTCTTCCCCCGCTCCGCCCCGGGGTTCAGCCCATCGCTCTCCTCCTCCTCCTCCCTCCTCCTCCTCCTGCTGAGAAAGGCGCGAGAGAGCTGTGGGGAGGACGCGACGGGGGTCCCGGGACCGTCTCCTGCCGATGCCGGCGCGGGAGGAGCCTCTTCTTTCGCCAGAGGTTTGGGAAAGAAAAGACCTGCTGCGCGGACAGCAGCAGGTCGGCGGAAAGGAAAGTTTGCGCATGGCTCCCGAGTCGTGGTTTGCACCTGTGCCGGGGACGCTGCTGGTCGCTGGGTGGGCTGTTGCTTAGAAGAAGAGTTGGCTTTTCTACCCCGCTTTCCTCGCCCATTTAAGGGGACTCAAAGCGGCTGACAAACCTTCAGTTCTTCTCCCCACAACAGACACCCTGTGAGGTAGGTGGGACTGTGAGAACTCAGAAGAGAGCTGTGACTAGGTCAAGATCACTCAGCTGGCTTCGTAAGGGAGAGCAGAATCCAACCCGGTATTCCCAGATAAGAGTCCGGCTCCCTAACCACCCATGAAGAAGAAGAAGAGTTGGCCTTTCTACCCCGCTTTCCTCACCCATTTCAGGGGACTCAAAGCGGCTGACAAACCTTCTGTTCTCCCCACGATAGACACTCTGTGAGGTAGGTGAGGCTGTGAGAGCTCAGAAGAGAGCTGTGACTCGCCCAAAGTCACCCAGCTGGCTTCATGGGAGAGGGTGGAATCCAACCCGGTATTCCCAGATAAGAGTCGAGCTCCCTAACCACTAGACCAAACTGGCTCAGTGAGAGGCCCTTGCATGGTGGAATATTGCCAGAAAAATCCAGGTAAAGCTCCTTTACACATGTGCACACACACAAAGCATCTCTAGCGTCCAGACGCCTCAGGGAAAGCTTATAGGTGGGTTGTTCACACACGAATCTCTCTCCTCTCTCCAGGATTCTGTGCTAGAAAAGGTTGGGGACCTGAGGACCACACATGGTCTCTCTGGAACGCCTCTTTTGTTAAGGTCTTGTGAGGAGTATTTTCATAGTGTGTTTGCCAAGAGACATGATATATTTTCAAGGACAGTGTGTTTGCCAAGAGACGTGATAAGATGTCTTCAAAGAGTAACTGGTCTAAACCAGTCAGATATGGACTTAGTTCTTACTGCGCATGTCAGAGAAATCTAATATGTATGTCTTTTTCTATATAGGTGTTACGGGAATATTATAATCACTGGCCGTGGTTTCAGGGTATAAATTGTGTTCTGGAATGTGGGAGGTTCGAAGTTTGTCTTGATGGGGTTATGGAAAGCAAGCTTCCTATGCTGCAGCATACAAAAATAAAAAGGAATCTTTTTCTCTCTGACCCATCTGCTTATTAAGAAACTAATATGAATAGCATTTGCTGATAGAGCGGCAACTTGTTTTCATAGTGGTCTGGAATTTTCCTAACAGTCTGAACGAAGATGATTGTATTTGTTAAGTGTGGTGTGTGTTTTTTAAGAGAGGCACTTAAGGTTTAATCCAGCTTCAGTCCACTTTCAGATCAGACAAGGATTTCTTCACCCTGAATCAGAGGGTGGTAACAGCAACCAGCCTAGTTGGCTTCAAGGAAGGGCTAGACAAATGTAAAGATGACAGATGTATCTATGGCTGCTAGAATGGATGCCTAAGTACATCTTTCAGGCTGGGGAGATGGGCAGGGTGCCTCTAGAGCCATTTGCTGGGATTCAAGAGCAGGAGAAGTTTTGCCCTTGTCTCTGCTTGAGATGCCCATGGGCAATTGGTGGCCACTGTGTGAGACAGGATGCTGGACTAGATGGGCTGTGGCCTGATCCAGCAGGGCTCCTCTAATGTTCTTAGAGGGAGAGAATACATCAGCAAAGTGACAAGCTGTTTTCTTTCAGTGTTAAATAACTCAGAATATTCACCTTTGGGATAGATAATGTGGAAAGAACATTACTGGCCGCTCGGCTGATGGTTTCTCTCGCTCTGGAGGGGATTGAAGCTGGATTTAACCTTAGGTGTGACCACAGCCCCAGGGTGGATGCTGGCTGTGTAAAAATGAAGCACTTAAGTAAGTATAGCTTGTGGGGTGGCCACACCTGATTCAATTCCCCCATCTTCATTATTGCTAAAAAGGTAGGGATCCTGACCTCTGGATTCTATTCATCGAACCTATCCTTGAACATGTGCAAAGTACTTTTCTGTTAGCCACACTCTCTTTCTGTGTCTGCAAGCAAGCTACATCGACTCCATGGAGGCACTGGTGTTTTCAGATTAGCGAAGTCTGTAAGAACCTGCAAATGTTTGGGCATGGCCAAATGTAAGGGATTGTGGGATTGAAGATGCCTGAAGACCTCATTGTGGACACCTTTAATCAGGTCCACACAAAATCTAGATTTAAGGTCCTGGTTAAATCCAGATTTCCCCTGCCCTCGTGAGGACAGGACCTTGCCAATTGGTACCAATCAGGTACTAATTGGGTTCCTAATGGGGTCTTAGAAGGGCTCTAAGCCCTAATGCAGTGATGGCCAACCTATGACACATGTGTCACAGGTGACACACCAAGCCCTTTTGGGTGACACACATGGTCACCCTGGCACCTGCGCGTGTAGTGCTTGCTTATTTTTGAAGTGTACGAAATACCAACTTTCAGCTGAAGATTTAGCAAACGAAATTCAACAAATGTCATTAATGTAAAGAATTATTTGTTTTCGCTTTGAATAAAATACATATATAAAAAATTAACTTTTTTTACTAGAGCTACAAATATCACAAAACTATGGATATTTCTAGATGTGACACAGCACCCGAGTTAAGCTAGGTTTTCTTGTGAATTTTGACACACTGAGCTCAAAAGGTTCGCCATCACTGCCCTAGTGGGAAAAGGCCCTATATTAGACTAAGATCTGGGTGACTAAAGGTCAGAAAGGGAGGTTTACTATGGGCCCAGTCATTGCTCTCAACCTATCCTACTTTATAGGGTTGGTTTGAAGACAAAGTTGAGAACCACACTGAGTTCTTCAAAAGAAAGGGAGGATATAAACAAAACTGATTACCTATTTGTCAAACCTTAGGAAGTTCTTTCAGGTGGATGTTATCCCTGTTGCATTGGGGAAGCCCAGGATTAATATTGGTCTTTTCTTCCTACGTAGTGTAACTATATTTACAACATGATGTCAGAGCCTCATCATGGGTGGCACCCTATGCATTAGAAGCAGGAATTGGGACCAGTCAGCAGGGAACAGTGTGTTTGGCAGGTAGGCCTAGCAGGGAATTAGAGGTGTGAGATGTAGCAGGAAGCAGGACACAACTGAGCATAATAGGAACACAAAAACCTCTTTATTGTGGCCAATATGATTATGGGGGTGGTGTGTGTGTGTAAAGCTGGGAAATCACAAATTTTTACTCCTCTAAAGAGCCACGTTGTTACAAATTTGGGCTTTCAAAGAGGAGAGCTAGAGATGGGGTGTTTTTCCACTTAGCACTAGAATACCCATTAAGGACCCATTACTTAATAGGTCCTTAATGGGTATTCTAGTGCTTGTGGAAAACCCCCCATGAAGAACATCATGGAATCCCACAAGTATTCTATAATGTCTTCAAGTGGGTAACAGGAAAGAGACATGGAGTAGTGTACCTGTACGCATATATTAGTGGCTAAGTTGTTTATCTGTATTCTTTTCATATATTCATGCATTTATCCTATATATCCATGCATTTAGTCAGTGCTCACTCTGCAGTCATAAAGCAACAAAACCTTCCTTTTCGAATGACAACAAGTCTCTGTTTGTGCATGTGAACTCCAGGCTCACATGCCTTCTGCTGTGCTTTTTGCCAAGTGTAAGCTCTGCTGCCTTTCAAAATTGTAACAGCTGTTTCCACTTAAGGCCTCCAGGTGGAGCTGTTAGCCTGTTGCTAGCTGATACACCTCTATGCTGGTATTGTAATGAAGAAAACACAAATGATGGCTGGTCAGGAAAACTTTGAGCCTGTGCTGTTTTGCACATGAAAACTTTACCGCAGTCATAGCACTGTTGCAGCTATAGGAATAAAACAGAGCATCTTTTTGGTGCCATAATGTTGCAGAACATGAGAAAGTTTTTCTAAAATGCCTCTCTGTCTGCTACCTGGACTGAAGTCTCCTAAACATCGGCTGTGAAGCTGTGCTGTTGACAGCGCTTATGAGTTGCTTTTAAATCTTAGTTTTTAAAATTCAACACTGCTTAGATTTGTGTGTTGTCTTTTAAAAGAGGTTCAACTTGGGGCTTTATTTTGGATTTGTGTGTTTCGCCAATGTGTGTGATCCACCTTTCTAACAAATATTGCATTCTGGAAAGAACCTATAGTATTTAACAACCCCTCTTCATCTGGAAGCAAAACAACCCGTGGGAAAGTGCTAGTCTGTAGCACCAGTTTGAGAATGTGTGAGTTACAAGGGACACATATACTAGAACCTTATAAAATTCTACATTTGCAGGCAGAGGGAATTCATGGTTATTGTACTTCCGTCCTCCTCCAGGGTCTTTTGGGAAGGGGAACAACTATCGTGCCATAAGCAAACAAATAAAGAACGGGATATTGGAGTTGAAGTTTGTTTTTGTCAACAGAAATAAAGCGCATATGATTTCAATCCTTCCTCCACACCCCAGCACCAGGGTTTTCATGGTGGCTTAATAAAAACATGGGGACCTCTGATTAGATTTCCACCATCATTTTTATTGTCCCTTCAGGCCGATATTAATCTGTTCCAGTGAGAAACTCCTCTTCCCCAAAACTCAGATCCGGATAGAATGATGTTCCTTATTTCTCTCCTGACACCCATATGTCAGAAAAGGCTGGAAAAGAAGCAGTGATAATGAAGTATGTGTAGCCAAAAAGCCATAAGGACAGGTTCCTTTCACCACTACTAACAACAACAGGCCAGATCGTGTGGGTGGAGTCTCATCTGCTCTTCAGTTTTAAAATGAAACTGCCCTCTTCATAATTTTGAAAGACCAATCTGTTGCTACCTTCAATTTATTACTTTTCTTTTCCTGCTAAGTAATCAGTTATATGAGCTGTTGAAGGACACAATTACGTTGCTAGTGTTGCATAGGGACCTTTCTGCACTGGGCCTCATTGTGTATTATTGTTGTTTTCTTTCACACTTAGAAAACAGAGAGCATGTTGAAGAACAGAGTTGAAGTGCTTCTCTGCTAAACTGCCTCTAAACATTGTAGCTTCTTCCACCTTCCACTGCCCAACAAGCATCTTCTGAAGTTTGCCAGCTAAAAAGCTAAGAAAAGCCGCTACAATGTTTAGAGGCAGTTTAATTTTGGTAAACTTCAGAAGCTGCTTGCCAGTTAAAAAGCTAACCAAAGCCACTACAATGTTCAGAAGCTGCTTGCCGGCAATCAGGGAGCGGGGGTGGAATAAGGTTTGCAGGAAGAGGCTTGTGGGACAGAAAGGGCCAGATGACTCCCCTAACCACTGCATCTTTACCTGTCAAACTGGAGCGGTCAGTTCTTTTACGCTGTTTGATCTTTTAAAACGGCCAGTACTCGCAACCCCAATGCACAGGACAGGGACAGCAAGCACAGGATGTGAAACCCGCCTGCTAATGACGTGAGCGTCAATCTCCTCCCCTAATAACCCGGAGCGTCCCCAAGCCTCCAAAATAATGTGGGCTTGCCTCCCAAACCGTAGTGAGAACTGTTTTCTTCAGCAGTAAATTTACTGCCGATTTGGGCAATTTGTTCCGCATGTAGCCCGGTTTGGGGGCTTTGCATGGGGATGCTCCATGTCAAATTCAGATTCAATTCGGACCTGTGAAACAGATTGCTGAAGCAGATGCACTGTGGCCTGATCCAGCAGGGCTCTTCATAAGTAATGTGAGAACAAGAAGTGGATTTCTTCTGTTTATACTTGTTTTTCATTAAGGTTTTAAATAAGATAACCATAAATGCCTACTGAGAAAGTCTGTTTTGACATGGATTAAACCTTCAGTAGTAGATTATATTTAAATCTCAGTTGCATCCATTATTTTCAGCCATCCCTTTAATCTCTTGAACCCTAGCTCTTCTTCAAAGTTATCATCAGGGATTTGGTGCTGCATTCATGTTTTCCAGAACCTCTGTTTTTCTTCTCCTACATTTTCACCCCCCTTTGTTGACATTCTTCAAAGCTTTCATCAAAGTACAGACTATCGTAGGCTGTCATGCTTCTGCAGTGTTCACCCAGATCCATAAACCAGATGGACTCCCACCTTCACAAACAAAATTTGGGAAAGCAACATAGATTTTCTTTTTTAAATCACATTATGCAATCTTGTAGGTGGTTATGTTACAAATGGAAATGAAGGCTAGATGCCATGTATGAAAACATGTCTGAGCATTATGTTTTTCAAACAGCCTGCATAATGAATCCATGCCAATATGCTTGACTCCTACAGTATCTCTTGTTGGTTATAGAAAATGCTCTGAAGACCCACAACTAGAAATGTAGTATTACAGTAAAGGGGCGTCCCCATGGGCACTTTAATCCGAATTCAATTCAAATTTATGAAGGACCATCCCCATGACTTCTGTAATTAATCCGAATAGAATCCGAACTGAGCACCCAGCATCCCCATGCAATTCCTTATTCCCGGATTTTATGAGAGCTATCCTGCCTAAATCCGGAGGGAAAAAGTCCTGATGAAACAGGACTCAGTCCTCTTTTTGGAGCAGAGTCCAGTTATTTCCCCCCATATGGGGACAATACTGGGCTATTTGGGGTGGAGGTCTAACCTTCTAGCCAATGGCAGCCAGCTGTGGGTTGTTGTTTTTTTTAGAAATGCAAAGCTCCCCTCCTTGCCATGTTCGCAATGCTAGAGCTCAGTACGAAAAATGCAGAAAGGGAGGAGAGTGCTTGCCTTTTAACAAAGGGGTTTTTAAAACATTTTCACTGGAAACATTTTGTATCTTTTTGAAAAAACACATGAAGCTTAGGAATGCTTTTAAATACTTGAAATGCTTTGAAATGCTTTGCAAATAGATACATTTTATTGTGCTGGGTTCAATCCCTCACAGATCTACTTGAGCGCACATTTGCTGGTAATCTCAAAAGGGAGAGGTGTGAAAAAGAAAGTATGGTTATAATTTTTTTTAAATGCCTTTTCAGCAAGAGTTTTGCTGCCTTTATTGCAGGCAGGGTTTGCACCCGGGGGGGGGATTTAAAAGCCCTGTTTTTACATTTAAAAATAGTCCAAGCAGGACTAAAACAGGACTAAAAAAGCTGCATGGGGATGGCTATATTCAGATTAAGTAACAGGCTCTCTATTTGGATTAAAAATGGTCCTAATGGGACTAAAAAAATAGTCCAAACAGTACTAAACCAGGACTAAAAAACCTGCATAGGGACACACCCTAAGGGACAAGAATGCAATAGTGAAGGTGAAGGAGGAGAGTTTTATATCCCACTTTCCTCATACTTAAGGGGACTCAAAGCGTCTGACAAACCTTCTGTTCTTCTCCCCTGTGAGGTGAGTGGGTCTATGAGAGCTCAGAAAGAGAACTGTGATCATTTGAACAGAACAGAATTCATTTTGTATGGGTTTCTGTTTTCCAGTTCTGTGTGAACTCACAAAATGCATCTCAAACCAACTCATTCTGTGTACATTTGGATTGTATGTGACCTAAGGAAATGATATTCACTCACACTCTGAGTTTGAATAGAAAACAATAATCTGACAATATAGACACCTGTAAAATTGCTGCAGCAAGAATGAAAAAAATCAAGAAATAAAAAACTTTCCCAGGCAGACTCAAAGGAAGCCTGTTTATTGAGCAGGAATTTTCTTTCTTTGAATAAAACATACCTCCGTGTACTAGGATTTGGTGATCCCATACTTTTTCCAAAATACCATCCCTTTTTGGAAGAGGAGCATGCTGATGCAAGGACAGATCCTTTTGTTTTGCCACATAATTTGATCATACCAGAATCCTTCCATTGTCCCCTTCAAAGTTTCTCTTTTTATTATTATTAGTATTATTTTAGGGAATATAAAAGGATTTTTTCCAAACCTGGTGCATTCCAGTTGCTTTGGACTGTGATTCTCAATAGCCCCTGGATAATTAAAAATATAATTCAAAGAAGATTTTATGAAAAACAAACACTAAATTATGTTCTACATAAAGTAACTCTACAGTGGAATTAGAACCATTTCTACAGGACTTATTTCTGACTGTGAGGGTTTTGCTTTTTGATCCAGAAGTTTGAGCCCCAAAATTTAAATCCAGTTTCATCACAGCAATGCAAGTCGATTTAATGGATTGCTCTTTTGGTGCTTCCCTTGTCTTTTTGGGGGGTTGTGGAGCATCAGAACCAATTTATACCACTGGTTTAAAGGAAGTAAGGAGACTCATTTATACTGTGCAGTGAAATGCACAGTCATGATCGAGACATCATACATGACAATCGATGGATCATTGTGGCTTCGCATTATCTGATCAGGACTGCACATTTACCTTAATACTGACTTAATGGCACTTGCTGCGCAGTATAAATGAAATCTGAAGTTTCCCTCCAGTTCAGGCAGGACAGTGAGAACAGAACAGCAAGAGCAGGAAGGGCAGCTCAAATGTGATTGGCTGCCTCAACCAGCATGACGCCGTGTGCCAACTCAGCTCTCACAGCTTCTGATGGAGAAGCTATGGAGCTGTCTTTCAAGTTGGGACAGACAGTCGTCGCTGTGCAGTAGGTATACTGTGCTTTTACCTTTAACTGTGGATTTATTCCTCTAGTCTGGAGGCAGCCAAACTGTAGAGATGCGGCCTTACTAAATGAAAATGTCCAGGCACTAATGGAACAATTAGCAAGAATGTCTTGTTGGATCAAACTTCCTCGAAATCCCGGAATAAATATCAAGTCATTTAGATCACCATGCTCCAAACACAGTAGCACTCCACGGAGTGAAGCCAATTTTCTTCCTGCCTCTGGCATTTCACACTCCTTCTTTCAGAGTCCCAGCTGCAGCTGCTACAGTGAAGGCTGCAATGGAGATCTGCTGCTTGACTTCTTCCCAGGCCTTTTCTGGGTCAGCCACGTTGGCAATATCGAACAAGGCATCGTAGATACCAGGAAAGGACACGCCTGCATACTTGTTGTGACTGTTTGGTGCAGAGATGACGTGCCTGGAAGAAGAAGTCAGCCAGAACAATTGGGCATCAGAGGAACAGTAATGTGTAAAATAGTTAAAATGGGGACCCCTAGATTTGGTGTTAAGCCAGCCTCCTCTCTTTCTGTTGAAGAAATAAGCTTATAGTGGGAAGGTCTGGTTGCTTTCAGTTTAAGGAGGATATATGATGAGCCATTTCTGTTATTTAGGAGGTAACTTGTTGGGCTTACTAGTTGGGAGGAGGAGGTGAAGGAAGAGTTGGCTTTTACACACGGCTTAAGGGGACTCACAGCTGCTGGCAAACCTTCTGTTCTTCTCCCTACAGCAGACACCCCGTGAAGTAGGTGAGGCTGTGATTGCTCAGAAAGAGAGCTGTGACTAGCCTAAGGTAGCTTCGTGTAGGAGTGTGGTATTGAACTGGGAAGACTACCAGATAAGAGTCTGGCACTCTACACACAAGATCAAACTGGAGAAATTGGAGAAGTGTTGATCTGGAACAGAGGTTGGATCCAGGGGCCTGAATAGCCCCTTCCAACTCCTGTTGTGCTGGGTTTCATCAAGTCATGGACAATTCTTAACTGACTGTGTGGCCATCTCTATGCAGTTTTCTTGGCAGACATGCAGAAGTGGTTTGCCATTGCCTACCTCTGGGAAGAGGCTGGGATTTGAACCAGCAACCCTCTGCTCTCCAGGCAGTTTGCTCTACCACTGATCTACAGCCACTCTCCTTCCAAATCTAGGATTCCATGGAGCACCACTGAAAATCCTGCATTATATCACCAATAAACGTAATCCATCTCACTTTTTTAAAGAAGCAGGAATGAAAAGCAGCCTGAATCCTGTTAAAAGTGGGGCACTGTGAAATTTGGCACTAATGAAGCACATAAAGAGGGACTGCACTGTTATGTGCTCTGTCCCAAAAGCCTGGCCTCTCTACAATAATGATGGAAAGCGGAAGGGCAGGTGTGTGCTACAGAAACTTAACAAGGAATTCACCTGCTCTCCACTGGGCAGTGTACCCCCCAAGTACACTGCTTCCAGGAGCAGCTGGGGGGGGCACCTTGTGCTTCTGAGTGATGTCACCCTGCATACTCACAGGCATGGTGTGGCCCCACCCACTTCCGGCTACTGCATGGTCCCCTTGGAATCAGGAATTAGCAACAGAGGGTGTATGGTTTGCTAATGCTGAACTTTGATTCAGCACAAGCCTAGGGATGGAAAAGGGCAGGTGGCTACCTTTTGCTTTGCTTACCTGTAGAACGGCCTGCCAGGTAATCCAAGAGGATCGATAAAGGCTCTTTCCAAAAACATCAGTTGATCATTCCAAGATCTTATTGCAATTGGGCTGGGGGGAAATCAGATGTTGGGAACAAAAAGATCATCAAAAAGATGCTAGCCAGAGATCTTCCGTGCAAAAGCCATTGTTTTTTGGAGCATTCTGATTTTAAATGTGGATTAAATGTGGGATGGGAACACCAGCCTGTGGAAGCTACTATCTCTAAATTGCTTTGGAGCCCCCTTTTTTATGAGCTAATAGCATGCTTTATAATACATTTACCAATGGACTTCTGGATTAAGGATTAAGGAGGAATCTCCCACTGGACAGAGCTGTCTAGGTTTTCAGGGATACAAGAGACTTACTTATTGTTATCCAGTTGTTGCAATCTTACATGAAAGTCATTGGAAGCCTCTGAAAATTTTTTCACTGCATCAGTAAGAGGATCTGGAGTAACAAAGATGAAAATTATTTGCCTCTGAATTCTCCGAGTCTTATTCTGCATTCAGGGTTTGCTACGGGACATGAAGACAATCAACCTATGCCATTACACTGCCCACAAATTGATCTGTGTTGCAAGCAAATGTAATTAGTTCAGTTCGTTTTTTGTAATGATTCAGGACCAGCATATGAACAAAGGCTTAAAAAACAACAACAACCAGCAGCAGTATGAATAGCTTTAAGAAAGGGCTAGGCAAATTCACAGAGGTCAAGTGTACAAATGGCTACTAGAATGGATGCCTAGGTACCACCCTCAGGTTGGAGAGACGGGCAGGATGCCTGTAAAGGGACTAGATGGGCGATGGCCTGATCCAGCAAATGTGTTCTTGAAACAGCAAATAATGATACTGCAATAAAAGGAATAAGGGAGGCCAGTGTATTTACAAAGACTAATAAAAAGTAGATAATCCAAACTGTGCATCTGTTATTTACCATACTGGAAACAAGTACATAGAAACAAGCGACTGGCCAAAACTGGACGAGAACGCATACTGCTGATGTTAATGTAGTCATGTTCTGTGACATCACTCAAATGTGAAATTAAATTTATTGTACAGATTTTTGATTGTGGATTAATTCTAAGTCTATTACAGTCAGTTTCAGTTAACCACAGTTACCAGATCAGGCCCCCGCCACAAGTGCCATAAGGGAAAAGCACCCACAACTGGAAGGCCTATTTCAGTCTCCAGAAGACCTATTTCGGCCTCCATAGAGCATGGGAATAGGATGTCCCCAAATGTAAGGGGGCGCATGGGAGGCTAGTGGGAGGTATCCAGTGGCATCACACACTTATTCCAATGCTCTCCAGAGGACAAATTGGCCTTCCAGAGGCCAGAAAAGCACTTCCAGTTCTGGGGTTGCACGACCCCAGAACCTGAAGGCCTGTTCACGATTATCCATGGTTGCAGGTAACCACAGTAGGAGCCGGAACTTATCCCCAGCAAATATGGGGGTCCAACCGTATAATTGTCCCAGCTTAGGATATAAACCTGAATGTCCCATCATCTTTAGGACAACCTTGCACTTATGTGATACCGCAGAGAAGGCCCTGCTAGTAGTTCTTTACAAATCATATATAGCAATGGCGGTTTTGAACCTATCTCAAAACATGGTCAGATGGGTAATGGGAAAGGCAGTCTTTGAAGTGTTTGGCAAGAGTCCAGCTAATTATTAAAAGCACCTTTCAAATCTAACATCCTGTTATTCAGTTCTCACTGCTTAGTAGTACATACCTAGTGTTACCTTGTACAATGTCATTGCTGGCTGAAGTTTTTTAGTCATGTTGTAAATGACTTGAGTGTAGCTTCCCAAGGCCTTGGCATAATCTCGACAATCAAATGGAAGGACAATGGAGTCGGCCAGCTCAAACACCAGTCCTCCCCGTACCTGAGCCACAGCCAGGTGGTTCTTAAAAGTGGGGTCATAAAACTGCTCCACAATCTCATAGGTGTCATACGCACTGTGATAAAGTGGATAGCTGCTGTACTTGTCTACTTTCTGGAATGAAAGACAACAGAACGCACATGTGGTATATTTCCACACCATCAGGTCACGCGCAGAGAAAGCAACTGTACTATGCAAAGTTCTCCGCAGAATCGGACTTTACTTCACAGGGACTGCGGAGCATCATAAAATCTGCCTGGCACTTTTGACAGCAGCACCGCAGTCCCTGTGAAGTTTTCCTCTTGTGTGGATGCAGCCAAAATGGTTGCTGTGGGTCACAGCAATTGGATCCAAAATGGAGTCCTTTGCTCCTCACCTCTAATTAGTGGAGATGTTCTCATAATAAAATTGTCTCTTTGGTTCGCCACTGAACCAAACACCCGTTTGTTCGGTTTGATGGTTAATCAAACAAAAGATCATTCACATTTGACTTTGAGCTGCTTCGTAAATAAGAAATACCATTTTTTTCCATTGGAAAAAAACCTTTCCAAGGGCAAAAAACAGCAAACGCAAACTGTTCAATCATATAGTTTATGCTTGCAAGTAGGGGGCTGATTTGCTTCGATGGAATTTTTGGATATTCAAACGATAAACTTGGTTTGGTGCAAACATTTGTGAACCAGCTGGTTCACTATGAACCTCAGACCAATACATCTTTACTAACTAGACCTAAGAAGAGAAGAGAATGTCCAATTATAGGGCTTCCATTCAGAGAGTAAGGAAAAATCATTTTGCACGTGAAGAGCAGAAAACATCCTCTCATGAACCATATTGTTTCAGGGGATTCAGACTCTCATTCTAACATGATGTGCAGTTTGGCCTCGAAAGCTGCGTGGGGCCTGATTAAATAAAGGAATTGGAAAGTTGGAATTCAGCCTGCAATGAAACATAACCGTCCTGCTGCATTAGAGAAAAGGTTTACATAGCGAGAGGTTTAAGTCACCAAATATAGCCACAAAGGCCAACTGGAAATTTCTGGGATTCATATTTGTAGGACACGAATCCAAAAGCCCTCCCTCAGTTTAATTCTCCAGCAACTGGGATTCAGAGGTCACTGTTAAAGGCTATGGTTGAGGTCAGACGTAGACCCAAAAAAATAAAATAAGCATCTCTGAAGCAGCTTGGAGAAGGATTCAAGCTGGGATTGTTCACATGCCAAGGCGTCCCTCCTCCCTCCCCTAAACACCCTGCCTTGGGTAAGGTGGATTAAAGAAGATGTGGGAACACGAGAGCCATACGTAGGACCTTGTCACATCTAGATGATGGGGACGGTCTGGGGACACCCCAGCTCAGAGCATCTGCACACCTCAGAGCTACTTCTGTCTCGGAGTGGCTCCGAGCTTGTGTGGCCACCCCAAACTTTAGTAGTGCAGCCCTGGTTAGAGCCTTCACACATACTTTTGTGCAAAGGCTGAGAGGACATTCTGCATCACCCAATCACCATAGCAATGGCCTTTGATACAGCAAAGCAGACACTGCCAGAAGAAGAAGAGTTGGCTTTTCTACCCTGCTTTTCTCACCCATTTAAGAGGACTCAAAGCAGCTGACAAACCTGTTCTTATCCCCACAACAGAACACCCTGTGAGGTGGGTGGAGCTGTGAGAACTCAGAAGAGACCTGTGACTAGCCGAAGGTCAACCAGCTGGTTTTGTGGAGGAGGGCAGAATCGAACCAAATATTCCCAGATAAGAGTCCAGCTCCCTAACTACTAGACCAAACTGGCCAGAGAACAGTTTTGCTCTTACCCTGATAAATGAGAAGATCAAGGTAGGTTCGGAAGGAGACATACCTCCATCCCTTATCTTAACTTCCCTGAGACGCTGTCCCAGATACTTTAAGTGGGGGGGGGAAGCCCCCTGTCTCTCTCAGGCGCCTCTTTGGTTATGTCTTTGCACAGCCCATTTCACTCATTTTGAGAATGTAGTTCTTTGTCAAGAACTCTTAACGAGCCAAATTTGTTTCTAGTGCTGATGACATTGTTTGTGGAAGAGGGCAAACTAATCTGGTTCTCCAGGTAGGGATATGCATGAATATTCAAAATATTCATTATTCGGGCGAATTGAGACTTTCGTATATGAATTGAATGTTCAAACATTCATTTTTTAGCATTCACACGGGTACGAATATTTTGTTATTCGTACAAATAATTCAAACATTCGTATGGCTACAGATATGTACAGATTGCATACAGATACATTTGCATCGCATACAGATACGTACGGGATGCGTATGGAATAAAAATGGGATGCGTACAGATGTGTAAGAGATTCGTATCATTGGATAAGTATCAAATATTCATACAAATAGATACAAATATATTCATATCTGTTCGAATGTCCAGACATTCATTTTTCTTTATTTGTACGAATTTGGATATTTGAATATTCAATTTGAATTGAATCGAATGTCAAAAATTGCATTGGTGCACACCCCAATCCCCAGGCCTTTAAAGTTACTTGGTAAGGATTTTTATACAAATGTTTATAGCCTAAGAACAGCATCTCTTTCCCATCAGACAGGAGAACATGGATTTTGAAGGCAACCTGCCCTAAAATTCAACGTAAATAAGGTTGTGTTTTTGCAATCATGGAAGCTAAGTACTTGTAATACCTCAAGCCTCGAGAGAAAGAAGCAAAGCGACTTGAACTGCTGTCAAGGACAAAGTTTGGAAAAGTTCCTTTACCTGGCTCACTACTCACATGATCTTTCACCAGAGCAGTCCAGGAACTATCAAAAACTTCTGCATGTTTACCTCCTCCTCCCCAAGACCATCACTGGGTCCTTGGAGAAGAGGAACAAGGCTATTAATGGCTGTTTGCCCTTGTAGGAAGTGGCATGTCCCTGAAGACCATCTGCTGGGAGAATGCAAGAACTGGGATTGTCTCCTATTGATGGACCACCCTGTGCAATTGGCTGGCCACTGTGAAGATTGATGGACCAGATGGGCCTTGAGTCTTATCCAATGGGTAAGATCCTGCTTGTGAACTTTCAAACAGGAGAAGCCATCCCTGTTGCAATTCTAACCAAACCTACATCAAAGAAGCTTCGTTTTTAGTGAAAGCTTGAAATGTGCTTAGAAAGAGCAGTGCCTGTTTGGTCTAGTGGTTAGGGACCTGGACTCTTATCTAGGAATACCAGGGTTGATTCTGCAGTCCTTCAGGAAGCCAGCTGGGTGACCTTGGGCTAGCTGCAGCTGTCTTCTGAGCTCTCACAGCACCACCTATCTCACAGGGTGTCTGTTGTGAGGAGAAGAATAGAAAAGCTTTGTCAGCCACTTTGAGTCCCCTTAAATGGGTGAGAAAAGCGGGGTAGAAAAGCCAACTCTTCTTCTTCTGTTTCTTTAAAACATCAGACTCATATATTAGCCCAGATCCCTGCTATGTTCAGTATCATCACACCTGTGCGTGAGCAGTGGCATGTCTGGCCAATTAGTGATAAGACCCTAAACAATGCAGGTCAGGATACTTATCAGATCACCTTCCTCGTTATGAGCCTTCAAGGTGACTAGGATGATCTAGGAAGGTCATACTGTGAGTACCATAAATTTCAGCAGAGACGTCTTTGTGTATTCTTTGAATTGCTCTTGTCTCCAACATCCAGGAGGTCCCTGCTCTTGCATCATTTAGGTGCCCTCTAATGACTCATCTCTGTGTGAACATTTGGGTTATTTGTTATTATTCTTGTTCTTCAGGTTATCTGTTCTGTTCTTCCCCCCTAAGCCATTATTTTTACACTGTTTTAAATACTGTTTCCAACCTCATTTCAAATTTGTTTTAAATATGCCTGAAGATTGCCAAGAGCTTTTCTCTTCATCAGAAGCTTTATGGAAATTAGGGATGTGCACAAATGGGGTTTTGGCATTCAATTCGTAATTAATCGAATGATAGAAAATCTGTATCTCTTCAACTGTGGTAGGATTCTATTCAGTATGAATATATTTTGTATGAATATCCAATACATATCCGATTTGAACATGTACATATCTGATATATATATCCCGTAATATATTTGCTCTGAAAGCATTAAATCCAACCTGAACCCACTTTTAACCTGCTCTTGATCTATATTGAATTCACTCTGGATCCACTGCAGATGTGACTGGTGCAGCTGCTTTCCCACCTCCCCAGCTTAACAAATGTCTGAACTATTTTGTACAGATGTCCGAAACATTTGATTTGTGTACAATTGTTCAAACTATTTTGTACAAGTGTTCGAATCCTAACATTTGATTTGGACAAATTCGGACAAATAATGAAGAAGAAGAAGAAGAAGAAGAAGAAGAAGAAGAAGAAGAAGAAGAAGGAGGAGGAGGAGGAGGAGGAGGAGGAGGAGGAGGAGGAGGAGGAGGAGGAGGAGGAGGAGGAGGAGGAGGAGGAGGAGGAGGAGGAGGAGCTGGATTTTCTACCCCCCTTTTCTCACCCATTTTAGGGGACTCAAAGCGGCTGACAAACCTTCTGTTCTTCTCCCCACAACAGACACCCTGTGAGGTAGGTGGGGCTGTGGGAGCTCAGAAGAGAGCTGTGACTCACCCAAGGTCACCTAGCTGGCTTCATGGGGGAGGGTGGAGTCAAACCCGGTATTCCCTGATAAGAGTCTGGCTCCCTAACCACTAGATCAAACGAATATTTGTGCACAGCCCTAATGAAAAAACTTTAACCAAACAAGTCGTTCAGTTGCCTTGTTGGATCTAAACAGCCAAGTAGTGATTGCAGAAGATAATCACAGGGCACTTTTTGACACCAAATTCACAGAGGTGCCCATTTTAGTGGTTATCGTGAATTCTAATCAAGCAACCAAAAGTCTTACCCAGTTTTTAGTGTAACGAGCTCTGCCGGAAGCAATGCCCAACCTCTGGAAAAAGACTTCAAAGTCGTTCCCAGAACCCAACTTGTTAATCCTTTCAAAAAAGGTGGGGAGAGAAGAGAAATTACAGAAGACATGCTGGGTAGAAATCATGACCAGGTCATTCCAAACATGATAATTCCAAAATCAAAGGACGGGGGAAATGCCTTTGGCCAATAAAAACATCACACAGTAGCATGCAAATGTTCATGTTTCCTAGGACCTTTCGGATGATCTAGTAAGGTTTGATGTGAGCAGCAACTGAGATATAATGAGCTGTCTTTCCATTTACTTTTATTTTTCTGTTTTGTTTCATTGATTTTACACTGTACACCAGCTGGAGACTATTAATAGGGTGGAAACAAATCTACTAAATAAATAAATTTGTAGGGACACATACTAGCCACTCATGAAGCATTAGGTTTAAACTATACGTATTTCATTTAGGCAACCACCACCTCCTCTTGTCCGAGCTCAGAAGTGCAGGATCCTGTAACACCAATTGCTTCCAGGCATTCTAAAGCAGACCCTTCACCTGGTCTTGAATATCTGCAAAAATGGTCTTTAGAGGCATCCTGCCTGGCTGCATCACCATGCACTCTGTTTACTTAGGGTTAGATTTGGGTTATTCCCAATACGGAGTTGAGTTCGAAGTGACCCATCCCCATGCAATTGACGAAAGCGTGGGCTCAAGTCGAATGTACTTTCCCCATGCAAACCCTGCTAAACCCCTGTATCAGGAAACTGCATCTTTTTCTCTCCACCCCCTCTCTCCTGATAGGAGCGAGGGCAGGGAAATCCCACCCAATGTCCCTTCCCCGATCGCAACTACTGGGCATTAAACAGTGATCAAACAGAAATGAGCCTCTTCTCTCTGCGATCTGATCGCCAGGCAAATGTAAAAGAACTGATTGCCCCAGTAAGATGCAGTGATGAGGGGGGTCATCTGGTCCTTGCTGTCCCACGAACCTCTTCCTGCAACCCTTATTCCACCCCCCAATCCCCGATTGCTGGCAAGCAGCTTCTGAAGTTAGAGGCAGTTTAGTAGAAAAGCGGTTCTCTGCTAAACTGCCCCTAAACATTGTAGCGGCTTTGGTTAGGTTATTCCACTTCCGCTTCTGACAAGCGGCTTCTGCCAGCTAAAAAGCTAACCAAAACTGCTACAATGTTTAGAGGCAATTTAGCAGAGAAGAGCTTCTGTTCCAATGAATAGAAATTTTCTTACATTCAATTCAATGCTAACTGAATACAAAAAAAAAAAAAAAAAAAAGAGTGCATAGTCCTAGTACTAAAGTCTAGCATGCCATACTTCAACCTACCATAACTAAGTCTATATGGAGAGAGGAATTGTCCAAGCTATCCGGAACACCTGCTACCTTGTTATCTGTTTGAATCTGGTGTTTTAGGACTTATAACTTTAGAGAACATAAGTGTAGATCTTGCTTGCTTGCATTATTCATTCATTCATTCATCCATTAATATTCCACCTTTTACCAATGGTCCCAGGGCGAGTCACAATATCCCACCCTCCCCAGTAGGACAACACCCAGAGGCACCCAGTAACACCCTTCCTTCCCAGCCTTCCCTGCGACACCCACCGTTATCATACGGACTGGATACTAAAAACAATGCAGCTGTTTACAGGGTCCAAGCTTAATGGCCACGCAAGCTTTCTCATTATATTTCTTTCCCATTCTCACAAGTGCACATTTTGGCATTTACCTGGGAACACCTTGATATTCTGTGGATGGGTTCTTCACGAGCCAGCTTTCAAAAAGAGATTTGCCTTCGAACCCTTCATCAGGGCTCATTATCTGTTGAAGCAGAACAGTTCGCATGCAGGAAGGTAAAGGAAACGACCGAGTTGCCGCTCCTGTCTCTCCCATGTAGGAGTGCAGACATCACAGCCATCTATTTAGCCATGGTGGTATAGTGTAGTGGTTAGCATTTCAGGTCAGGACATGGTAGGCAGAGGTCCAAATCCCCACTAAAGCAAAGCTCTCAGCATGGTTATTTACTACAAGTCAGCCTAACCATACCGCACAGTGCTATTTTGAGAATGGAATGCAGATGAGGACCAAATCCTATATTCTCCTCGGCATCTTTCATGAAAAGGTTGGATAAATAATATAAATAATGTATGGCAGGGGGCAGACACCCAAACACTTAGAAATTTTTCCTTTGTTATTGCACATCAGTATGCAAAAAGACCTGCTGGGACATGTGGCTAACTCATGACTCCAGGGCCATAACCAGCTCCATGTATGGGGGTGGGTGGGAGCATCATAAATTTGGGAGTAAATGGGTAATATGCACCCCTTCTGAAAAGTTATCCTCCCAAACATGCATTCTACATCAGTGCGAGTTGCAGCCAGCATGGGCGAGCGCATGCAGAAGCCCCACATTTGAAGCCCTTCATTTGAAGTCCACACGGCTCCACCATATCTTTCTTTGATCCATGCCAAGTTGCCTCAAAGGGATTTTTGCTGGTGCCTCACAGACTTCAAATGAAGTCACAAACGGGGGCTGAAAGGGAAGAGGGTTTTTCACCTGTGCTGATCCGCACCAGGCACTGCTGGTGGCATTCTTCATGTTTCTACTTTCAGCGCAGGGCTGCCCACTATGCAACAGAGTAGAGATCTGCACAAAGATTTTCTGACATTCTATTTGAATCGAATACCCGGAAATCTTGATTTTATTTGAATCTTTTAAATGCAAATTTAACAAGATTCGATTCGTATTTACCAAATTCAAACCTATTTCTTCGAATTTTTAATTCAAATCTGCACATACGGATGTCGACAATTCTTATGTGCACGTATGCATCTTTCCCACATCCATACGCATCCGTACACGTCCGTATGCATCCCGTAGTTATCCCGTATGCTACCCGTTTTCATCCCGTATGGATCTGTACAGATGCATACAGATGCGCGGAAGATGCGGATCTTCAAGTACAAATGGTGTACGAACCTGTACACAAATGAATTTCTGGATAATTCGAACAAATAGATCCGAAATCCAAAATTTAATTCAGATGTTTACATTCGAATTTTGGGACATTCTATTCGAGTTCGAATGCCTACACATATTTGTGCACATCCCTACAACAGAATAAGGTATGAGCATGGTTTACGTTCCCTTTCTCCCTCTTTACCTCTTTAGTCAAATTATACACCAAGCTGTACATCAGTGGAGTGCAGTCAACTCGAAGGGTGTAGTTGCCTGGAAGGAATTAAGTAGCTGTTGCCTCTTGTTAATTTTATTTACTCAGTCTATTCACAAGTACACTAAAGATTCATGATGTCCCATAACAAAAGCATCCAAGACTTACAGCCTTCTCAACCATTGATTCAGTAGCAGCAACAGAAAAAGGTGGTACAATGTGGTGAACTACATAAATATTCCAAAATTTCTGTATATGTTAAAAACACATATGTGTACTTGTGAAAATGGGTGCCACAAAGCTATATGGGACCATCAAAAAAGTATGGTCTTTTTGGTCTTTGCCCCACAAAGAAACTAATTCGTCGGTATGTGCATGAAATTTATTTTTTGGTGTTTGATTTGTAATAAATCAAATGTTAGAAAATTCATATTCATTTGAATAGATCCCCTTCAAGTATGGTAGGATTCTATTCTATATGAATGTATTTGTACAAATTTGTATGAATACATGATACGAATGTGTATGTATCCACTCTGACCTGAATCCACTTTTAATCTGCTCTCAATCCATGTTGAATGTAATCTGGATGAACTGCAGATGTTACTGGTGGAATCACTTTCTCACCTCCCCAGTTTAACAAACCGCTGAACTATTCGTACAAACATCCAAAACATTCGTATTCGTACAAATGCTAATGTAAGAATGTCCTAACGTTCAATTTGTGTACGAATGTCCAAATTTGGACAAAATTGGACTAATATTCGTTCACATCCATACTAATTAGCCTACGCAAAGTAAACAGGCAAACATGACTCTGAAGTTGATCATCAAGGCTGTGGTCAGACCTTCACTGTAAACCTTCCTCAAGTCCATCTTCAGATCTGACTGCTCACAGCATCTTTCATTTCTATCAGTTCTATTTGTGGACTGATCTCTACACCACCAGGTTTATCCTGGAGGAACTTTGGCTCCTGAACATCCATCTCATGAACAAAGTTCCATTCCCAGGAACAGAGGCCCCCAGAGCTGTAGCCTGGATTCCTGGCCAAACTGTCAAATGATCCAACAATGCTAACAGGGATGCAAGACTTGGTGCACTTGCTGGTACATCTCCATCTGCATTAGACAGAGCCTGATCCAGATTAAGGAGGCTCCTAATCTGGATCCCTGGTAGTACTGTAGAATAGTGCTTTGGGCTACTCCAGACTCACTGATCTAGGATTAACTGCACGTAAGTACAGAATGATGCCTGGGATAAGAAGGATGCCACAATGGTTGCAACAAGGTTATGAGTTCTACAGGTCCTTGAGCTCCTGAGCCTCACTTCCCACCACCGCCTTTCAGTACAACTGCATCAAGGGGCCTGTTCACATTTGGCTAACGGGAAGGCTGGGGATGCTCCAAGACAGAGCATCTTCATTGTGTGGAGATGTTTCCATCCCAGAACCACCTTCACGCATCCTGGACCATCCCCCATTCAGGATACTGGTGGAGCACATTTTCATGCTCCACAGCTATACTAGCTGCGAGCTGGTACATCCCAACATGCTCCATTTGCACCTCTTCTGGGTGAACAGAGCATGCAGTGGAGCATTGCAGGCACAGGTGCACGTTACACTGTCTAGTCACTGCACCAACAATGCTGCACATGCACCTTGGCACCATTACTGTGGCAATGTGATCGCATCTGGTACAGAGCCAATTTGCACCTACCCGGCACCTGTGGGTAAGTGTCGGGTAAGTTTGGAATGTATCTGGCATCCCAAAGTGCAGAAGTCAGATCCATTTCCCATCTTCACTTTCCTGGAACATTTTCTCATTGATGTGAAGGTGCAAATAGGCCCCAGATGGCAAAAGATGGCCTGGATATGTAAGCATTCAGCAGGCTGCAAGAAATCAGCTTTTGGCTTGATTCGGCATGTCTAATATTACGCAGTCATCCAGATTCTGCAAATGCAAGCCAATGGGGCTGAAGTCCAGCTCCCACCAAAGGAAAAAGGGGCTGTGTACACCATAACAGGAAGATTAATTCTTTGTTTATAAAAGAAGCCGTCATTATGGCAAAGTTCATCTTTCTCTAACAAGGTCTCTGCATGTTTTACCTTCTATGGAAGAATCTGCGTTAATGTAAGCCACGGCACGCTCCTGGAGTATTTTGACGTTTTCCTATAACAGAAGAGCAGAGGATGCTTATGCATGCTTACGTTTAAAATAATACAGTGCCCCATTCACACGCGCAGGATTAATGTGCACTGACTTCAGAATCCAGCAGCAATGAGCTCATGGAAGAATGTTCCATCTCCTATCTGACTCCAGAGAAAAGTCTTTCGTATTCTCAGCCATCTACACAACTAAAAAGCTAGAGCTATTCCTACACTTAGTCAGGACCTGTATCATTGCTATCCAAATTCTGATGCACAAAAAAAGGCACATACATGTGCACACACAATGATTATTCTTCATTCTATAAGCATTGCTCAGAAAACCCAGGCATGCTGTTTTGGAGCCCCGGAAGAACATGGGGGACAATCCATTCTCCCTGTTAACATTTTGGTTTTGGAGAAAAGGTAAGTTTACATTTTTAATTTATTTAATTTATGTTTTATTTATGTCTAGAGGCACCCTTAAACTGCAGGCTGAGTCTGTTGAAATTCCCCCTTATACAGAAGTATGAATACAGCAGGAGCTTTGCTCTCATTTTTCTGCAAGAAAAGACATTTACCTTAGTCGTGAACTCACCACATAAAGCCGTTGTTCAAAGATGCGTCCCTGGGGCAGCTTATGTTCAACAGTGAGGCCCACCCACATCATCAAAATACAAAAGTGTCCTTTCAAGGCCACCAAGCTGACAAGAAGGATCTGGGGGTAGGCTGGCAAAATTGGCTGAGCCAGGCATAGCTGGTGATGGGACAGACCTCTCTTCCAATTCACCTCTCTTCCTGCCTGTCTATATTGCCCATCCTACTTCTCATGTCCATAAGCCACCTTCTCACTGAAGCAGAAAAAAAGGGAATGCTCAGTAGGACATGAGCGTAAAGAGTCTCCTCTGTCACTTGGGATGGTGGATGTGGTCCAACTGCTGTGCTCTAGAGGAAACTATTCTCCACCCCAAGTCCCAGGATGGGTGAGTTTCCCCAAGAGTGGAAAATCTGACTCTCGGTGGGCACCCCTTCCTCACTGGTTTGGGTGTAAGTCCTACCAAGCCTGCAGGCTTTCCAAAGTTTCAGTGGCAACACAGCTAAGATGGACACGAGGGAAAGCAGGATCGTCCAGGTAGGCAGGAAGACAAGCAGGTAGGAAGGTAGAGGCAGGAAGGCAACCTGTGAGCATAGATAAGATTCTCCACACGTCTGCTGTTCCATCACCCAGCACTCTCCACTCATCAGCTTGACAGCCTGAAAGGGCCACCTCTGTACCTCTAGAGCGTGGACAGTCTTCTCTCCCACACTGTGGCAAAGCCATGCTGCCAGTCACAAGCAGTCCCACTGGCAACTCATGTAGCTACAGCCCCAGATTTCCTGCTCTCAGGAAAATGGTTGCTCCTCTCAGGGGTTGGGCCAGGAACATTTCGCCTGTGAAATGAGGTCATTTTCCTTTGCCGCCAGCCAAATGTAAACAACCCCTGTCCCTCCAACCAACCAATATTATATAATATTGTAGCCCGCCCTGAGACCTTTGGGTATAGGGCGGCGGGATAGAAATACAAATAAATAAATAAATCTCCTTGGCTCGTCTCCCTCAAACTGTGGTCACACCTTCACTTTAAACCAGTGGTTCTCAACCTGGGGGTCGAATTACCCTTTCAGAGGGGTCGCGACGAGTCTTCCGCCACCCTTCCCTCCCACCTCCCAGCTGCTCCACCCCTGTGGTTGGGGGTCTCCACAACATGAGGAACTTCATTAAGGGGTCCCGGCATGAGGAAGGTTGAGAACCATTGCTTTAAACCTTCTTCAATCCATCTTCAGGTCTCACTATTCACACCTTTTCATTTACCTGTTTTAATTGTGGGCTTTCCACCCTCCATTTGGACTTCCCTGAATGGAAAGTCCCCCAATAAACTGGATAGAAATGGAAAGGTGTGGCCTGAAGACGGATGGAAGATGGTTTAAAGTGAAGGTGTGGCCACGGCCTCAGGCATCCTCATCTGCAAAATGGGTACAGTCATTCTCGCTTCATTCCTATTTAGTCTCTGGGTTTGCCAAAGGATTACACCAGATATTCCCCGTCGAGGTGCGTCTTGCCCCTTCCTTATATGTATTTAGGAAGGCGGTGAAGACGCACCTCTTTTCCCTGGCCTTTGGCCGAGCTGATTATATTTCCCATCCAGGACAGACACCATCATTTTAAACATAATGCGTATTGTTTTGAGTTGTTGAATTTTTAAAGTGTTTTAATGTATATTCTGTTTTAATCTGCTGTTTTAAGGTTGTAACCCGCCCAGAGACCTTCGGGTATGGGGTGGGATAGAAATATAAATAATAAATAAATAAATATTCTGTATGCATGCTTCAAATGCTTGATATTGTATGTAAATGGCAGGTATGCCTCATCCCTCACTAAGAGTTTACCTCAGCCCACTCTGTAGATCCTATTAGGCCGAATTCCTCAGCATCCCAGCTTGCAAACACCACTGTTCTTCTAGGTCTCCAACCTATAAATGTGATATTTAGAGGATTTTCATTACTATTGTAATATCCGAGAAAATATTTAACAGGATAGTAGAAGCCTCCCTTTCAAGGGTCACTGCCTTGTTGTGGCCTAAGGGCTTGTGTATCCCAACAAAGCTACGAGTTATGCTGTGCAGGCCCACCCAGAAAAGAAGAAGAAATAACATTGGCTTTTATACCCTGCTTTTCTCACCCTTTAACGTGACTCAAAGCGGCCGACAAGCCTCCTGTTCTTCTCCCCACAACAGACTGCCTGTGAGGTAGGTGTGGCTGTGAGAGCTCAGCAAGAGAGCTGTGACTAGTCCAAGGCTACCCAGCTGACTTTGCGGAGGAATGTGGAATCAAACTAGGACACCTCTAGATACGAATCTGACCCCCTAACCACCAGAGAAGGATATGGCAATCCACTTCAGCACCCTTGCCAAAAAGTTCCCATAGACAGTAACAAAGATACAACACTGGGACCATGGTCACCCCTCCACTTTAAGCCTTCTTCACTCCATCTTCTGATTGCAAATGCTCATACCTTTTCATTTCTATCCATTTTATTTATGGACCTTCCACCCTCCGTTTCGACTGTTCGGGGAGGAAAGTCCACAAATAAAAAAGTCACGGCTTTTTATTTTATCAGAGCTTCGCTCGTGCGCTTGACAGCCCCTATACCTCCATCTTACAGCCGATCAGCTGAGCACAGGGAAGCTGTCAGGCGCTCGTTTGCTAAAGCAAGCCCTTACCCACGTGTGCCCACCTGATCGCACGATGAGGCAAGGGGGGCATGCTTGCAGCGAGGGGGGAGCGGGTGGAGAAAACCGTGGTTCCCCAATGCAGGGGTTTACCACGGCTTTCATGGGGACAGGCAGGTTCGGCTTGAACCCATGCTGCCCTTGATTACCATGGGGACTTCTTAATGCGAACTATGATTCACATTAAGTCTGCCGCAAATCCACCCCAAAGTAATGGCATCCCATGGGGATGTACCCTAAATGTGCTTAAGTTCGCAACATTGTTTAAGTAAACCTACCTCTGAGAGAGTGTTCACATTCAAAGTTCTTTCCTACACTGGTCATTGTGTTGATAAAATCATTTTGCTGCTGTTCAATACAAAACTAATGAGAGTCTATGATTAACCAAGTAACACTGGTCAGGCAGTCTGGGAAGTGAACAGAAAGTCAGCGAGCTTTGTTACGCTAAAACTTCAGTCAGCCAGAGGCAAAAAAGGAGAAGGCTTTGGAGCCTTTGTGCTGGTGTCAGTTAGAACATAAGAACATAAGAGAGGCCCTGCTGGATCAGGCCACAGCCCATCTAGTCCAGCATCCTGTCGCACACAGTGGCCCACCAAATGCTCATGGGCATCTCAAGCAGAGACAAGGACAAACCTTCTCCTGCTCTCGAATCCCAGCAAATGGCATTAGAAGCGTCTTGCTTCCGCTCCCCCCGCCTCAAGTTGAGAAGAAGGGGGTGTGTTGGGGAATCACTGCGAACACTTAGACAAGAGAGATCTCTTTTTTGGGGAGCGTGGTCTGGTTCAAGAGCCAGAAGAGCATTGGAGTGGAAGATCCCCACAGGAACATACAAGTAACTCTAGAAAGAGTGAAGTGGAGGAGGAAGAGTTGGCTTTAATACCTCTCCTTTCTGACCCTTAAGAGGACTCAAAGTAGCTGACAAACCTTCTGTTCTTCTCCCCACAACAGTCATCCTGTGAGGCAGATAGGGCTGTGAAAGTTCAGATAAGAGAGCTGTGACTAGCCCGAAGTCATCCACCTGGCTTCATGGAGGAGTGCAGGATGAAACTTCGTGACTACAAGGTATGAGTCCAGCACTCTAACCAGAACACCAAAGGATGGTTAGCTGTGGATGTGTCTAGTGGTGAAAGTCTAATGTTATAAAAAACAGTTGTGAACTGGGATCTGCAGTGTAAGATCTATGAACCAAGGTAAGAAAGCAGGGGAAACCACTAGACTGTGCTGTATCTCCCTTATGAATAAGCAGGGGAGATGATAAATGTAAGGGATTAGAGCTGGTAGACGGATATTATATTGTATAGGAAGGAAGGAAGGAAGGAAGGAAGGAAGGAAGGAAGGAAGGAAGGAAGGAAGGAAGGAAGGAAGGAAGGAGGGAGGGAGGGAGGGAGGGAGGGAGGGAGGGAGGGAGGATTGGTTTGTGGAACCCACTTTATATACATCCATAAATATATAATAAATAAATCTGGAGTCTGCCTTTTTGTATTTCTGCAAATCTTGTAGTAATACCTTCTTTCTTAATTCTCCCTGTATGTAATCTGCCACCAATTCTGCCTGCAATCAGCACCTGAGTTAGTTATTAGAGAGATTTGCACTGTGCCTCTTGCCCCATTAATTTTCTAACAACCAGCAAGCGATAATAATGCTATTCTCCTCACAAATGCCCTTCATGCCAAGTAGATCCTACTCCTCTGCAGTCCTAATTCGGCCATTTTAAAACACTAAGACGTTGTTTCCTAAAGCCTAACCATTGCTATGATCGACAGACAGTTCAAATCCCAGGCATTAGAGGTACCCATCACACATCTGACAGTCCTAATTACGCTCGGCAGATATTCTGTGCAGAATTAAGCTTCTTAAATCTCACTGATTTCAGCCGCACAGGAGCCATCCCACTGGGTGGTGGCAATTTGAGAGAAATAAGAAAGAGCCAGAGTAGCTGTATGAAAAAGCAGCCTGGACATCTATAATTATACAAAGGAAGCATTTTCCTCAGATGCTCCTTGAAAGGCAACCAAAACTTTCCAAAATGGGCTTCTTCTGCACAGCTGGTTAAGGGCACCTCCAGATACCAGCCAAATATCCTGCTAGAAAGTGATAATCTGGAGAATTACCCTTCTGGCGTTATTATCTGCTAGCTAGACAGTGCAGCTGGCGTCGCTGTCTTTGCACATTATAGTGACACTTGAATTCAGGGTTTTGGTCAGCTCGACATATCCGGACATGCGCATTGCTACCACTATGCAAATGTGGTCCCCTGCTTTGGCATCCGCACATACGCAGTGGACAAAAATTATAGTGACTACTTCCACAAAGGTGGCACCCAGACCAGGGAAATATAGTGCCATTATGGTTCCACTATGATGAGTTGTCCACATGTATCTGTGGCAACCCCACCATAACTCTACCGTGGTTCCACTGGCAATTCCGGGTTTGGTTCCACACTCCTACACGAAGCCAGCTGGGTGACCTTGGGCCAGTCACAGCTCTCTTCTAAGCTCTCACAGTCCCACCTACCTCACAGGGTGTTCTGTTGTGGGGAGAACAGAAAGCTTTGTCAGCTGCTTTGAGTCCCCGTGAATGGAAAGATGTTCCAGCAATTCTTCTGTTACCAAAAGTGTGGGACAGCTCAGAGAGTCTTAACAACGGGTGAAATGGTGACCTTCTTTGACGCATTACTGCAACACCTTTTCATGCCTTGTGATCCTTTTTTAGGACTATTTTTATTGTCAAGTGAGCTCATTGCTATGATTCCCAAACCCTGCTTCTAGTTTTTAATCCCATGTGGCTGACCAAATACAACTTCCCCCAAAGGCACAGATGTTTACGTTTTGTGTATTCTGTGCCTCCTCACCTTGCTTTCTCAGTTTTCCAAAGCTTCGGACAACTTCGTGGACGACAGCTGCGCCACTCTTTGGGTCAATCCCGCCAAAGACCCAAGAGTCACGGTGGCCACCCAGGATAACATACCTGTCTGGATCAATGGAAATGGAGACTTATTATTATCAAATGGCCTGGTAGAAGCCTGAATCAAATAGTGCCCAGGGCTTATGGGACGTGTAGTTAATTTGGCACGGTTTGAGAGGAAATTCAAAGTGGATTCAAGGTGGATTTGAGGCTCTCAAAGTGGATGTGTTACGGGATATGTATCAGACACATATGCGTTTGTATCACATATTCGTACAAATTTGTATGGAAAAGGATCCTAGCACATTTGAAGGGGATCTATTCAAACGAATACAAATAACCCATTCGCGCACATTAGGGATGTGCACGAATATTCGAATGCATTCAAAATTCAATCGAATAGACCAAATTTCGACATTTGAATTCAAATCGAATGTCCTTAAATTTGTATTTAAAGATTTGATTTGAATTTCAAATTCCGGATCTATTTGTCCGAATTATTTGGACATTCTTATGTGTACAGGTTCGTACACGATTCGTACGTGAAGATTTGCATCTTTCACGCATCCATACACATTTGTATGGAGCCGTACGAGATTAAAACAAGTTGCATACAGGGAAGGTGCGTACGGGTATTTACGAATGCTGTCGGCATTTGTAAGTGCAAATTCGAATTAAAAAATGGAACAAATAGATCTGAATTTGCTTAATTCAAACCAAATGTGGTTAAATCCGAATCAAATCAGATTTTCAAGTATTCGATTCGAATTGAATCGAATACAGTGGTACCTTGACATACGAGTTTAATTCGTTCCATAACCTTGCTCTTATGTCAAATCGCTCGTATCTCAAAGCAATTTTCCAATTAATCCATTCCAGCTCCCAAAACACCACCTCAGTTGTTTTTGTTATGTACTGTACTGTATTTACATACTCGTATCTCAAATCTTGCTCTCATCTCAAAGCAAAATATCACTCGCTCGGCGGCTTGTATCTCAAAACACTTGTATGTCAGGGCACTTGTATGTCGAGGTACCACTGTACCAAAAACTGAATTTATGCAGACCCCTAGTCCATTTCCTTTTTGCTATACAATCCAGAGATGTATAATTTATATACTCATTGGCAAAGGCTTCCTTTTAGTACTCTGGTTACAACTGACTTCTGCTGTTCTTTTTTTATCCTCTGGTCCTGCCTCCTTCAAACTGCCCTGCCTTCTGTCCCAACAGCTCCAGAGAGCATCTGCTATACCAGTTCAGAATGCCGCTGCTCCAGATTTTGTGAATTTTCTAACCTAAGCTTGTTTCAAATGACAATCTATTGCACCGCATAACATTACCTGGCTCAGTTGCTCCTTGGATGGTACCAATCACGTTATAAATTCTAGTCACTTTCTTGTAGCTGTGGATGTTCATTCTGACCTTTCTGATGTGATAATTTAAAAATTCAGGTATTAAACATAGATCAGGAAACAACAGCATGGTGTAAATGTTTGGTGGTGAGGAAAGGTAAATAATCCTTTTTCTTTTCTTTTTTTTACAGTCAACATCATTTTGTTTAGGACTAGGGCTGAATCAACCTGACACTCAAAAGGGACAAGATTAGGAACAATGGCCACAAAGTGCATTGCTTCTGTGATGCTCAGTCCTCCAAAAGACTGAAAATGGCCAACTTCCAGCCACGCAGAGAGAAGAAGAATTTACTTTTATACACTGCATTTCTCACCCTTTAGGGGACTCAAAGCAGCTGACAAACCTTCTGTTCTTCTCCCCAGAACAGACACCCTGGACAATTTCCCACTTCCCTTTCTGTCTGCTAGGAAGGCAATGGTGCTGATGCATCTGCAGTCATGGAGGCGCCACTGCTAAAATGGTGGTGCCCAGAGGAGGACCGGGCCTTGGGACTGAATAAGGTGAGTATCCGATCTCACAGGTAGAAAAAGAAGAGTTGGCTTTTCTACCTGGCTTTTCTCACCCATTTAAGGGGACTCAAAGCGGCTGACAAAGCTTTTCTATTCTTCTCCCAACAGAACACCCTGAGAGGTAGGTGGGGCTGTGAGAGCTCAGAAGAGAGTTGTGACTAGCCCAAGGTCACCCAGCTGGCTTCCTGGGGGAGGGTGGAACAGAACCCGGTATTCCCAGATAAGAGTCCAGCTCCATAACCACTAGACCAAACTGGCTCACAAGGAAGTAGGGAGTAGGTAAAGCTGACTAGCGCTCCAGTGTGAGCGCTAGTCAATGTTGGATCATCATGCTCCTTTCCCAACCAGCGGACGTGAAGGGTAGTGCAAAAACGTTTCAGGAGGGCCCAGATATAATCTGCCTCAGCATGTTGATGGTAGGTCCCTATTCTGAGATACAATCCAGAATAAGGCCCAGTGCAGAAAGGGCCCTCCTGAGTGAACAATCAGTGAACCCATTTTTTCTATGGATCCTTTGTTCTCACAAGCAAGTTGATATTTCCCCTTACCTTTTCGCAGAAGTGCCTAGAAATCCTGGCCCAATGTTGTATGGCACAGAAAGTTTTCCTTTCCAGCTGTTGTCTGGAGGTGGTGGCCCTCCCATCTCCCTTTAGGAAAAAGGTATCGTTTAAATTCTTTTCTCACACAAGGTAAAGTTGGCTTGTGGTTTATACTTCCGTTTGCAGTCAGGAGAAATGTGCTAGCTTAATAATAACAGGGCTGCTCTTGAAGACAGTCCGGAAGTTGCAGCTAGTGGAAAATGCAGCTGCTAGGGTACTGACCGGGACAGCTAGCCGGATGCACATCACGCCGGTCTTAAAAGAGTTGCACTGGCTGCCAATTTGCTACCGAGCCCAATTCAAGGTGTTAACTTTTGACTTATAAGGCCCTAAATGACTTGGGCCCCAAATAACTAAAGGAACACCCTCTCCCATATTGGCCTGCCTGTGCCTTAAGATCTGGAGGGGAGGCCCTCCTGGCTGTCCCACCACCTTCAGAAGTGAGGCTGGTGGGCACCTGGGAGAGGGCCTTCTCAGTAATGCCCCCCAGGCTATGGAACAATCTCCCCCTTGAGCTGCGTCAGGCGCCTTCTCTGATTAGGTTCAGGAAGGCGGTGAAGACGCACCTCTTCGCTGAGGCCTTCAGCTAATGTTGGTTATGTTTGCCCCCCACTGTAAATGCTACTGTTTTAATTGATATTGTGCTATTTTTTAACATGTTGGTTTAAAATTTTTTAATTTTGTTTAATATTGTTTCTTTTGATATGCTGGTTTTTAAAAGTTGTTACCCACCTTGAGACCTTCAGGTATAGGGTGGGATGTAAATATAAATTAATAAAATTAATAAAATATCTAAAGGAACACCTTCTCCCATATTGGCCTGCCCATGCCTTAAGATCTGGAGTGGAGGTCCTCCTGGTTGTATCACCACCTTCAGCAGTAAAAAAAAGGGGGGTAACCAGGAGAGGGCCTTCTCAGTGATGGCCCTAGGCTATGGAATAGTCTCCTCCTTGAAGTATGACAGGCACCTTTACTGTACATGTTTAGGAAGGCAGTGAAGATGCACCAGTTTACCCTGGCCTTTGGTTAAATGGGGATACACTTCCCCTTCCTGCTTTCAGACACTGCTATTGTTTTAATATAGTTATGTTAAACTTCATTGTTGCCTGCCCTAAGACCTCCCAGGGTGTTTTTCCACTGTCAAAAAGTACCCATTTTTGCACCCATTTAGGACTCATTTGGGTGTGAGCCAGATGACCCCATTTCTACCGCGGCACCCATTTGGGACCCAATTGTTTCTAGTGCCGTGGGGGAAATCCAGATCTAATGGGTACATTTTGGGCTTTAATCCGGATTTTCTGTAGATCCCATTAATGGGGTCTTCTGCCAGAAAATCCGGATTAAAGAGAGCCTGTTTCCACTGGAAACAGGCAACGGGGTCCAAAGGAGGCTAGGAGGAGGGGGCACCCTTGGGACCCCCCCCCCCAAGTTTGGCTTCGAAGTCACTTCGAAGTGACTTCAAAGTCAACTTCAAAATGACTTTGAAGTATACTTCAAAGGGATTCTCTCAGGCTTCAAAATGGCTTCGAAATGACTTCGAAGCCACTTCGAAGTCATTTCAAAGTCATTTCGAAATGACTTCGAAGACTGCACTCCCCTGCCCCCCAAAACACCTGGGGTAACGGACCAACCCCTTGGGGGTCGATCCAGATTCCCTACATGGGTGCAAAGCTGTTTCCACAGCAGGGGTGTTAGCACCCATTGCTAAAGGGTGCTACACCTCCCGTGGAAACACACTGGGTGCTTCCCTTAATCCGGATCTACTAGATCTTCTAAGATCTGGATCTAAGGGCTGCAGTGGAAAAACACCTCCAGTATAGGGTAGAACAGAAATGCAAAAAATAAAATAAAATAATAATACAAAAAGATATCCTCGGTTATAGTGGGCCTAAATTCTGTGCAAAATGCTCCTAGGGCAATTCTCGCCCAACATCCTGGGTGCAAATTCAGGATCTACAACTCAAGACCTTTCTACACTAAAGACCAGGGATGTGCATGAATATTCGAAGGTGTTTGAAATTCAACTGAATTTGTCTGAATTTTGATATTCAAATTCGAGTCGAATGTCCATATATTTGAATTTAAACATTCAAATGAATTTCAAATTTTGAATCTATTTGTTCGAATTATCTGGACATTTGTATGTGTACAGGTTCATACATGACACGTACTTGCATGTACGCATCTTTTCCACATCCATACGCATTTGCGCAGATCTGTATGGGACAAAAATGGGTTGCATACATGATAACTACGGGATGCATACAGACATGTACAGATGCGTACGGAATGCACAACGATGCATAACTTTTAATGTTGTTGACATTCGTAAGAGCAAATTTGAAAAGAAAATCTGAACAAATAGATTCAAATTTGGTTAATTCAAATTGAATTTGGTTAAATTTGAATTTTATTTATTTATTTATTTTAAACAGTGTTATTAATTAAATTTACCATATGCAACTCAATGCACAAATTTACATATATTATATTGAAATAAACTAATAAACCATAATAAGTATTTCAAAACTTAAGTTGTGTTACAGGTAAGATACGAAGTTGTATAAATCCTGAATTGGCACTGACTATAATTTACATGGGATACATATATCTTATAGTATTACTATATATTTCTATCATTTCAACAAAATTTTAAATCAAATTGAATTTTCGGATATTCGATTGGAATAGAATTGAATCCCAAAAATTGCTTTTGTGCACACACCTATTACCGACTTGTTCTGGACCAAGGGCCTCCTGATCCACATGGTTATTCCAGATCTACTGATCTAGATGTAGGGCAGGTAAGTGCAGAAAGGGCCCTACACTCCAGTTTAAAAAGAAAGAGAGAGAAAAAAAGAGGGAGGGAGGCAGGCAGGCAGAGGGTTTAATATTATTAGGAGACGGAGGAAATCTCAGGTTTCTAGTCTCAGCTTTAACTCTGGTTTCTTCTCTCTCCCTTGCATTATTTGACCACAAGCCAAAATTCTGTGTTTCCAAGGAAAGGTCTGGTGGGGAAGGGAGAAGAACAGAAAAACATGTACCAGCACAGAATGTTCTTTTATGTATTGTTTTCTCCAGGGATTGTTGTTATGAGTAGTAGTTGTTCTAAGGTTTAAATATCTTGCCTATGCTTGCCTGTCTATGACAGAAGCCTTTTTTTTTTTTGCCCCACACATACATTTTCCAGTCTCAATTTGTATTCAGTGCAGATACTTTCTAATCCTGAGAGTTCATCTTTAAAAAATCACGTGTGCGTAGCCCCAACATTAAAACTCAAAGCATATTGCACTTAGGATTTTCATCATGCTGCATACTTTGGAGGGGAGATTTTGAGACTTGGGGTGTTTTTCCACTGTCACTAAGGGTGTTTTTCCACTGCAGCCCTTAGATCCGGATCTAAGAAGATCCGGATCAAAGAATGGGTACATTTCTTAATCCGGATCTAGTAGATCCGGATTAAGGGAAGCACCCAATGTGTTTCCATGGAATGTGTAGCACCCATTATTTATTTATTTATTTACATTTATATCCCGCCCTATACACTAGGGTCTCAGGGCGGGTAACAGCATATTTAAAAGACAAGAATATTTAGAATAAAACCATATATAAAAACAGTATAAAACATTAGTATGTACAGTAGGGAAAAACTGTGCCACATTCAACCATTAGAAATGGGTGCTAACAGCCCTGCTGTGGAAACAGCTTTGCACCCATCTGGGGAATCCCGATCGACCCACAAGGGGTCGTTCCATTACCCCAGGTGTTTGGGGGGGCAGGGGGGGCAGTCTTCGAAGCAACTTCAAAGTGATTTCGAAGTGACTTCAAAGCAACTTCGAAGCATGAGCTCAACTTTCGAAAGTTGAGCTCATGTTCAAAGTGACTTTGAAGCTGACTTCGAAGTGACTTTGAAGTGAATGTGAAGTCAACTTCGAAGTGACTTCGAAGCGACTTCAAAGCCAATGTTGGGGGGGTGTCAAAGGTGCATCCCCTCCCCCTAGCCTCCTTTGGACCCCATTGCCTGTTTCCAGTGGAAACAGGCTCCCTTTAATCCAGATTTTCTTGCAGAAGACCCCATTGTAGACCCCATTAATGGGGTCTACAGAAAATCCAGATAAAAGGCCAAAAAGATCCGGATTTCCCCCATGGCAGTGGAAACAATCGAGTTCAAAATGGGTGCCGTAGTGGAAATGGGATCATCCGGCTCACAGCCAAAAGGTACAAAAATGGGTGCAAAAATGGGTACAATTGACAGTGGAAAAACACCCTAAAAGTACCCATTAAGTACCCATTAATGGGTACAAAAATGCCATTACGTACCCATTAATGGGTACTTAATGGGTACTTTTAGTGACAGTGGAAAAGCACCCATGGAAAGGGTATGATTATTAGAGAGGAATAGATGGGTACCTCCATCTTTGCTTGCCTTTGTTTTAAATTCTGGAAATCGAGTTTCTTTTTTGTAAGAGTGTGCAGATATTCTACTCTTTTCATTGAAACATCAGAAATCTCAAAAACCACAATGGCTGAGAGGCATCTTCAGTGGTTACAAATGGGATCACTCTGGCTTGCATCTTATCTCGGGCATTTGTTATGTTGGACATATAACCACTGCAAAATCAATTATGCAAATGAGACAACTTGCATATTTATGTGCAGGCAGCACATTTTGCTGTTTTTGTTTTTTAATGGATTGCTCAGAAGTTTATGTGTGGAACAAGGCAGCAGCATTGTAACATAGGCTCTTTTTCCAAGTTATTATTCCCTACCCTAGACTTTTGATGTTAAATAAACTGGAGAATAAGCAATTCTTCAAAGCAATACAGGTGATGTTAGCGGACCACACAGCCACCCAGACCCTGGAGACGTGTGGGGCTTTTTCCAAGACTCAGAAAAGAAGAATAAATTACCCTGAACATAGAAAGCAGAAGACAAAAACTGTTTTTTAGAGATGTGCATGAATGTTTTTTTTTTTTTTTGCATTTGATCTGTATCAAATCAAATGTTAGAAAATCCCCATTTGTTCAAATAGATCCCCTTCGAATGTGGTGGGATTCTATTCAATATGAATGTATTCATACAAATTTGTATAAATATCCAATACAAACGTATACATATCCAATACTTATCCGATACATATCCAACACGCTTCCCATAACATATCAGTTCTGGAAGCATCAAATCTGTCCTGAATCTACTCTGAATCCACTCCATGTTGAATGCACTCTGGATCCCTTGCAGAAGTGATTGGCACGGCCACTTTCCCACCTCCCCAGTTCATGAATGTTCCGAAAAATTTGTACGAATATGAATGTCAATGTACAAACGTCATAACATTTTATTCAAATGTCCAAATTCATATGACTTCATATGAATAATGAATGTTACGACTATCTGTGCATATCCCTACTGAAGCGGTTCTAGACTACTCTAGCCTTCCTTGGAATGCCCAGGGAACCCATGTTGGTGGTGCAATTCTGTGCGCAGCCAAAATCAACCCTCCTGCTAAACTGGCCAGCACTTGCTGGACCACCAGTAGAACTTTTTTAAAAGAGCTAACCTTATTCTGGTCTAGGCAGCCATTTTGGCCACCTAGACCAGGCTATTCTCCATCCAGGGCAGGCAGAGTGGGTCCAGCAGGAGATGGGGCAGATGGTTGACACTGGACCCACTGCTGGAGTGGTAAACAGGTATGTGCGGAAAGTCCCAAAGCCTCCAGCTGGCAAATTCTGCTTAAGAGGGTTCAGGCCCTCTTGTGGGCACAAAGGAAAGCCTTGGTTGCTATACCTACCACAGACATCATGTTGAGATTGTAAACATACATACTTCTTAGTCCCAACTGTCACTTCTTTCAAATCTCTCTTCTTTTTGTCCCAGGGACAGAACTAAGTACCAAAAGAACAGACTGTGCAGATATCCTTATCCCTGACTCCCATGCTGTCCTTTTTCTCAGTTCAGTAAACCAAACTAGAGGGACAACTAGAGCCCTCTGTCTGCCCTACAGCGCCACTGGAAGGCTGTAGCTCAGGCTTTGGAGTTGTCAGGATTGTCTCACCCATAGAAGTCACACAGGAGTATAGCAGACCTTTATTGAGTTGATAATCAAAGGTAGTAGCTTATACTGTACCGCGGTCTAAAAAGGGATCTTATCACTGGTGTCCAAGGTCAGGCCTAGGAGCAGAAGTCTAAACAGATATCCTAGTTGCTAGTTGCCTGGTCAAGAATGTAAGAGGGCAGGCTGCTCTCACAGGAGTAGGCCATGGCGTGAAAATGGCGCTGTAGCCCGCTCTGAGCATGGACTGCTTGGAAGCGGTCCATGCAGCAGTCTTGGTGTATACGGAATATCCGTTTGGACAGCACATGGACTCTGAACCAGAAGTGTGCCACTTCTGAGTGCCCGGCAAAAACAGCCCCAACTGACAACTTAAGAGTCCAGGAACATTCCACACTGTGTCCTTTTTTCAGCTCGCTTCTGAAGTCAGGTTGGGATGAGTTTCAAAATGAACAACATTTAGCATGCTCCAGTCATGGGATTTTTAGGGTTATTATGTTAGGGTTATGGTGAGATTGCTACACATATCTGTGGCAACCCCACCATAACCCTGCTAAATCCTGGTGAAAACCTGCTATAACCAATTTCAGAGAACCCCAGCTCTGTGGGTTTTCCCAAAATAGCACTAAATTCTGGATGGAACTGCCTTCTTTGCCATGGCCATCACATGTGCATGGGGGCCAAAAAAAGATAGCTGCTTATGCACAATAGTGGCAATCATACACTTCCAGCTGTTTACTGCCATGTTGTGTGCCATTGTGTCACGCCCAGACAGTGGTGACCTCACATTGCCAAGTCCACAAGCAATTATTCTGAAGGGGTTTTCTCCAGAATATCACTTGTTGGCATAATATTCGGCTAATGTCTGCCTCAGCCCTGCAAGTTCTTTTTCCCTTAAGACTTTGGAATAATTTAACCTCCTAAGCCCTCCCACATGCTCAAGAGCCACACAAATGCATCACACAGATTGCAGTCTCTGGTGCATGCCAACAATTCAAGGAAACCCCTTTGACATGAGCCAGGGTTAACTCTACAGCTGTAATCTTGCCACAAGCAGTAATAACGTTAAATGTGCTATTCAGAGCAATAAAGGAAACAATAAGTATGTAAATTACCACCCACCAGTGAACTCACCTCAAAAACATCTCAGCATCATGATAGCCAATGGGATGGACGGGAATTTTTAAGTGGGCTCCTTGAGTTTCATCATGACGGTAGGCGTACTCTAGGAGAAGGGAGAGGAAAGGCAAGGCTCTCAAATGATCATTATATTGTTTCCCAGGGAAGTGAGGATGGGGTATGGATCCAGCATCCACACTTTGGGACACCAGGTCTGTTCTAAACATGGGGCTGCCATGACAGTTTTCACTCCCAGAGCCATTTCCAAGGTAGAAGGAGCACTACGTAGTTTGTACGCCCTGTGCTGGGTCACACCAACTGTCACTGCCTCTTCTGGCAGCAAATTCCATAGACCGATGACCCTCTGGGTGAAGAAATACTTCCCTTTGTCTGATCTGGCTCTCCTACCCATCAGCTTCATAGAGTGCCTCCTGGTTCTCATGTTCCCGTGTTGAGTATGTACTCAAGTAGAAGAAAACTGCCCTCCTGAGACCTGCTTTACCATTCACCTTTAGCTGGATATCCTGGAGTCAAAGGATCCCCGGCTCCATCCAAAATCAGCACATTTCCACGCTGAGCCCCTCCTCCTGGGAGATTCCACCCACTAGGGTAGGGGTTTACACCAGGCGCACAGGAATCTGCAGGGTCAGAGTACAGAATAATGCCCTTGGCACCGACCAGCTCAGCATTCCTAACCTAGGAGAAGGTGGGGAAAGGCAAGTTGCTCTCATAATTAGGCAGCGGTTTCATGCAAGTCTAAGCTATTGTCTCTCTGGTGTCTTCACTGGGCTACCTCCAGATGTCACTTATCTAGTCCACTATTTTTGGATATTCCAGAGCAAAGCACTCTGGGATTATTTCACATAGCCCATGTGTTCATTGAAAATCCATGTTTTAGCATGCCACACAATGAGACAATACTTAAATGTTTAAATACAGACCTTATTGGATCTATATTCCAGGATTGTATCAGGAACACCATGAATGTGGGCAATTTCACACTTCCTGTCCACTGGACAGGAAAGGAACACAATCACCCAACACTGACTAGCACTCACACTTGTGACCACTAGTTAACTACAGCCCACCCCATGTACAACCGAACACTCTCCTGTGACTGATCCCAGGGCCAGTCCTCTTCAGGACACTGCCATCTTGAGTGTGGCACCCTCCGCGACTGCGCATAGGTCAGCGCCGTCACCATGACAACACTCTGGACAGTCACAGTTGTCAGGAGGGCAGCAGAACTGCCAGCACATTTGTGTAGCAGCTCTGTTGACCCCCTTGTCCAGCAGAAGAGTGAATGCTCCATGGCTGGACACGTCAGGTAAGCTTTGGGGGAAGGTTGAGAAGACTGTGGAGCATAATTTCATGCTCCACACCTAATCAAGAATTAGGCAACTTCTGGGAACAGCCTCCTCTAGGTGCAGATGCTGTTCCCCAGATGTTGCCTAACTGTTGACTATGGGTCGAAGTGTGAATCAGCCCTATGTCTGGCAAATCAAATACTATTCTGAAGTAATTATGGGGTTTTGACTCCTTCTGGAAGCAGCCTCTGTGTGCTGCACCTCCATTAGACGGCTAAGGTGACTTAGCCCAAGGCCTCAGGCCTTTGCTGCGTAATGGAGATGCGGACCTACACTCTGTAGTACAGAAATCAAAGTATTCTCTACCAGTTGCTGGATATTAACCCCAGACATCCTTATGGGTAGAACTAACAGGAGTCCAACAATGCCTGGAGAACTTACCCTTCATTACAGGATGTAGATTATTGTGTTATCTTATCACATTAATCTCTTGCCAGGAGCAACTCTTTCTTTTATTTGCATTGGGCAGGGAGCTCATAACCAAGGGGATGGAATTATAGGTCCTGAAGGACCAATTCAATCTGGATTTCTGTAGAACTGGTGGAAACAAATGGGCTCTAATGGGGTCTGCAGTGGAAATGGGTTCTTCCTGCTCTGAGCCTAATGGGTCCCTAATGGGTACTTAGTGCTAGTGGAAAAAACCCCTGGTTCCGTCAATTTGTGGTTTGCAGCAAATTGCGTGATTCACATACAAACTGAACCACCATACAGTTTGAGGGGGGAATTGGAATGGTTTGCATGAGAACCAAACCATGCTGTAGCTCAAGTAAAATGAGGGTGGTGAAAGTGAACCAGAACGAAGGCTGGTTGACTGGTTCAAACCAAACCCGCCTACCACGCAAGCTTTCCCAAGATGAGATAGAATCAGTACCTTGTTTCCTCTGAAGATTTTCCCATATCTGGCAATGACGATTTTCCCAGAACAATTAATTCCCATTTCACGCTGTAATCTATGAAAATCTTCTATGCGCCCGTAATTCACATACAGCAGCTCTCCCTGGGGGACAGAAGAGAGTTTTTTTCTCCTAAGACATAACATGCCAAAAGAGAGAGAAAGAGAAAGAAAACAAAATGTTTGTGGCTTCGTAATGGGATCAGTCTCGGATTGAGGGAGCAGCTAATGTTTCCCAGAAGTGAGGTAAAAATATACACTGCAGCAGTCTTGCAACAATTCTCCTCACAACAAGAGGCCTCAAATATATACAAAATATAACTATAGATTATAAGGCTGTGGATGAATGTTTTGTATTCAATCCGTATCGAATCGAATGCAAGAAAATTCATGTTCGTTCAAAAAGATCCCCTTCAAATGTGGTTGGATTTGTATTCAATATGAATGTTCGATCCCATATGAATTTCATACAAATCCCATACGAAGCTTCGTACAAATGTATCAAAACATTCCATTTGAATTCAAATGTCAATCTTCAAATGTGACAACATTCGATTTGAATTTCAATGTCCAAATTTGGCCAAATCTGTGTAAATATTGAATGTTACGAATATCTGCGCACATCCCTAATAATTTACTAACACGACAGAGATCCATTGAGGTAAACTAGTTGGCTTTCCACCCTTCTCTTCTCTGGGTCGCTGTTCCGGGAAAGTTAAGATCAGGGATGGAAGATGGCGTTCCATCCCAAAGTTACCCAGCGCATCTCATTTGCCACAGCAATGGGCATGTGTGGTGGGCCATTGCGGTGGTGACCAGGCAATGGAGCATGTGGGTGTACACCACCCCACCACCACGCCATGTGGGTTCATGCAGGAGCAAATCTGTTCCATCTCTTGCCTGGAAAATTATCCCAAGGAAGTGAAGATGGGGGGGGGGGGGAAATCGGGCGTCTGCACTTTGCAACACCCAAGCCATCACAAACCTACTTGTCACTTCACCAAGGACCAAATAAGTTCAATCACTTCTATACCAGAGACAGTCACCTTGGTGTGGCAATGGCCATATGCGCCAGCTGTTGACACAGCAATCAGGCAACACAGCATGCAGCTGCAACTGCACTGTCCCACCCCGCGCATTGTTAACCCAGAAGAGGTGCAAAGAGTACACATAGGGCTAAGCTAGTTGGATCCCAGACATGGCTAGCACAGTTGTGGAGCTGTACATAAGAACATAAGAGAGGCCCTGCTGGATCAGGCCACAGCCCATCTAGTCCAGCATCCTGTCGCACACAGTGGCCCACCAAATGCTCATGGGCATCTCAAACAGAGACAAGGACAAACCTTTTCCTGCTCTTGAATCCCAGCAAATGGCATTAGAAGCGTCCTGCTTCCGCCGCCCCTCCAGACTGAAAGATGTATCTAGACATTCATTCTAGTATCTATTAATACATCTGTCACCTTTTCTGTAGCTCTTTTCTTGATCACACAACACTATAACCAAGGGGCACACTATGAGGCTGATGGGTAGGAGAGTCAGAGCAGACAAGGGGAAGTATTTCTTCACCCAAAGGGTCATCGGTCTATAGAATTTGCTGCCAGAAGAGGTGGTGACAGCTACCAGCCTAGATGGATGTAAGGAAGGGTTGGAAAAATTTATGGATGACAGATATATCAATGGCTACTAGAATGAATGCCTAAGTACATCTTTCAGGCTGGGAGGACAAGCAGGATGCCTCTAAGGACATTTGCTGGGATTTGAGTGCAGGAGAATGTTTGCTCTTGTCTCTGCTTGATATGCCCCCAGGGGAACAGGTCGGCCACTGTGTGTGGCAGAATGCTGGACTAGATGGGCTATGGCCTGATCCAGCAGGACTCCTCTTATGTTCTTATGTTCACAGCTGTCCAGCTGGGGGACTGTCCAGCATGCATGGCAAATCCCAGACCTTTCTCCTGGGCCAAGTGTGAAGAAAGAAGAGGAAGAAGAAGAGGAAGAGGAGGAGGAGGAAGAAGAAGAAGTTGGCTTTTTTACCCCGCTTTTCTCACCCATTTAAGGGGACTCAAAGCGGCTGACAAAGTTTTCTATTCTTCTCCCCACAACAGACACCCTGTGAGGTGCGTGGGGCTATGACAGCTCAGAAGAGAGCTGTGACTAGCCCAAGGTCACCCTGCTGGCTTCATGGGGGAGAGCGGAATCGAACGCAGTATTCTCAGATAAGAGTCCGGCTCCCTAACCACTAGACCAAACCGGCTCACACGGAGGCCCATAGGTCAGTGATGGCGAACCTTTTGAGCTCGGTGTGTCAAAATTCGCAAGAAAACCTAGCTTAACTTGGGTGCTGTGTCACATCTAGAAATATCCATAATTTTGTGATATTTGTGGCTCTACTAAAAACGTTATATTTCTGATATATGCATTTTATTAAAAGCAAAAACAATTATTTACATTTGCTAAATCTTCAATTGAAAGTTGGTATTTCGTACACTTCAAGAACAAGTAAGCAGTACACGCCCAGGTGCCAGGGTGAGCAGGTGTGTCACCCAAAAGGGCTTGGCGTGTCACCTGTGACACACATGTCATAGGTTGGCCATCACTGACATAGGTGCGGCTAGTATAGCTGTGGAGCACAGCTGTTTACGATTGGAGACACCTCTCCATGCTCAGAGCTTCTCCAGATGCTGTGTGGATGCTCTGTGTTCAATGATCCCCGGGTTGTCCTGCAGAGCCAAGTGTGAGAAGGGGCATCTAAGGCAAGAGGCTCATGGAAGCCTGAAAACAGACAACAATATGTTCTTGTCCCATTCTTTTCCCACCATCAATCCTTACCTCTGGCGTTCCCTGGGCAGAGAAGGCACTGTAGGGTGGAACAACATTTTTAACATGCTCATAGCCTGGTGGAGGAGGCTCAGATAAAGAGGTGTTGAAAATCTGCATAGTGATTAAGAAGAGGGGGATAAAGAGTAAATGCACAATGTACAATAAGACAGAGAAACGTTCAGTGTTACACTGGTCAGATACAGTTGGGGGTTTCAGGTTTCCTCTGATACTCAGCTATAAGTGACCCTGGAGAGAGCTACTATCCTGGCAATAAACCTAGGAGATAGAAATCAAATGTTGCTTAAAGACTGAGAACTAAAAACCAATGGAGGATTTTCCCCAGCAGGCATCTAAAAAATGTTAGGTCTGTTTCTACATCTCCTGCTTAAATGCACTTTATTGTTTTTTTATGGTGTATTGTAAGACTTAGTTTTTGTTTTCTGATTGCATATTAAATTACCGTGTTTGTTAATTTCCATTTTAGAGAACCTTGAACAATCTGCAGGAAGGCAGAGTACAGCTAAACATGTGTACAAGTGTGAAGAGGATGCATCTATGCATTTATTTATGGCACTGCTGTTCCCCCATTCTTCTCAGGAGCTCCAGGTGAAACATAAGAGAACATAAGAACATAAGAGAAGCCTTGCTGGATCAGGCCACAGCCCATCTAGTCCAGCATCCTGTCGCACACAGTGGCCCACCAAATGCTCATGGGCATCTCAAGCAGAGACAAGGACAAACCTTCTCCTGTTCTCGAGTCCCAGCAGATGGCCTTTGAAGCGCCCCAGTTCCTCCCCCCCACACAGCCTGGAAGATGCATCTAGGCATTCGTTCTAGTAGCCATTGATACATCTGTCATCCATAAATTTGTCTAATCCTACCTTAAAGCCATCCAGACTGGTAGCTGTCACCACCTCTTCCGGCAGCACATTCCATAAGCCAGTGACCCTCTGGGTGAAGAAATACTTCCCCCTGTCAGACCTTATTCTCCTACCCATCAGCTTCATAGAGTGCCCCCTGGTTCTAGTGTTGTGCGATAGAGAAAAGAAATTTTCTCTATCCACCCTTTCTATACCGTGCATAATTTTATATACTTCAATCAGGTCCCCTCTCAAACGCCGTCTCTCCAGACTGAAGAGGCCTAGACGTTGCAGCCTGGTTTCGTAAGGGAGGTGTTCCAGACCCTTAATCATTCTGGTTGCCCTTCTCTGCACCTTCTCTAGTTCCACAATATCCTTTTTGAGGTGTGGTGACCAGAATTGTACACAATACTCCAAATGTGGCCTCACAATAGATTTATAAAGGGGCAAAATGACACTTGCTGTCTTATTTTCTATTCCCTTCCTAATTATTCCCAGCATTGAATTTGCTTTTTTCGCTGCTGCCGCACACTGGGTTGACACCTTCATTGAACTGTCCACCAAAACCCCGAGATCCCTTTCCTGATGTGTTGCAGAAAGCTCAGACCCCATCAGTTTATAGACGTAATTTGGATTCTTGGCCCCAATGTGCATTACTTTGCACTTGTTAAGATTAAAGCACATTTGCCACTTGGTTGCCAACTCACCCAATGCTAAGAGATCCCTCTGGAGCTCTTGGCAATCTCTTTCAGATTTTACTACCCTAAATAATTTGGTATCATCAGCAAACTTTGCTATTTTACTATGTACCCCTTCTTCTAGATCATTGATGAATAAATTGAAAAGCATTGGTCCCAGTACTGAGCCTTGAGGGACCCCACTTTTTACTTCTTTCCACCCTGAGAATTTGCCGTTTATTACTACTCTCTGCTTTCTGCCCTTAAGCCAGTCACAAATCCAGGACAGAACTTGTCCTTTTATTCCATGGCTGATGAGTTTACTCAGTAGCCTTTGATGTGGGACTTTGTCAAAAGCCTTCTGAAAGTCCAGATAGACAATGTCTACTGGTTCACCTTTATCCACGTGTTTATTGACACTCTCAAAGAATTCCAATAAATTTGTGAGGCATGATTTGCCTTTGCAGAAGCCATGCTGGCTTTTGTTCAGCAATGCTTGCTCCTCCATGTGCACACTAATTTTGTCTTTAATAATGGTTTCCATCACCTTACATGGAACTGACGTTAAGCTAACTGGTCTGTAATTGCCTGGATCACCCCTGGATCCTTTTTTGAAGATTGGTGTTACATTTGCTACCCTCCAGTCCTCAGGTACGAAACCTGATGTTAGGGAAAGATTATATATTTTTGCTAGAAGTTCGGCAATTTCGCATTTGAGTTCCTTTAGGACTCTTGGATGAATACCATCTGGTCCCGGTGACTTGTTCACATTTAGTTTATTAAGACATGCCAGGACCTCTTCCTTGGTTATTTCTGTAAAGTTTAACTCTTCAGAAAATACAGGCTCACCTACTGGCATGTGTCTTCTGTCTTCCTCCGTGAATACGGAAGCAAAAAATTCATTTAGTCTCTCTGCAATCTCCGTGTCTTCTTTAATTACCCCTTTCTCTCCTTTACCATCTAGTGGTCCAACTGCTCTCCTGGTTGGATTCCTACTTCTGATATACTTATAGAAGTTCTTGTCATTTCTTTTGATGTTTTTAGCAATGTGCTCCTCAAAATCTTTCTTAGCTTTCCTAATGGCCGTCTTGCATTTGTGTTGCCAGTGTCTATGTTCCCTCCTGTTCTCCTCATTTGGACAAGCCTTCCATTTCCTAAACACATTACTCTCCAGTGAGCCAGTTTGGTCTAGTGGTTAGGGAGCTGGACTCTTATCTGGGAATACTGGGTTCGATTCCATCCTCCCCCATGAAGCCAGCTGGGTGACCTTGGGCTAGTCACAGCTCTCTCAAGGTGTTCTTTTGTGGGGAGAGAATAGAAAAGCTTTGTCAGCCGCTTTGGGTCCCCTTAAATGGGTGAGAAAAGCGGGGTAGAAAAGTCAAGTCTTCTTCTTCTTCTCCCCTTGAGGTTATGAAGTATTCAGGCAATTCAGGGGCATTTCTGCACTTGCCTTCCCATCTGTTGGATGGGAAAGGTGCAGAAGAGACTAATGTGTAGTAGCGTTCACACTAGGGAACAACAGCACATGATAGCCTAGCCCCCCTGCATGTCCAGAAACTTACCTGGCTCTGGGAGCGCATGCAATCACTCACAGGATGCCGCTATTTTGACTGCGGCACCCTGTGCGACTGCACATGCGCCAGCACGGGAGCTAAGGCGACAATGACGTTCTGCACATGCACAGTCGCATCTGGAGTTATTTGAAGTGCCAGTGTGCTTGCACAGCACCTCAGATGACTCCTCGCACCGGAAATGGTGCAAATGGCCACCGTCCAGATGCAAAAGGAAAGCTTTCGGTTGGGACAGGTAAGGGTTAGGTTGCATGTGGTACACATGCACCATTGCTAGTTTGGAACAGCTTAACATCTGGGCAGGCAGGGGGCATTTCTAGGCTGTAAATGTCTTCTACAAGTGCAAATGCACTTGCCCAGATGTGCACCTATCACAAACTAAGAGGACAGGTGTGAATTGGTCTCAGGTCTGAACGAGTTCTTCTTGCTTTAACATAACACCTGCTTTAGTGCCATCTAGTGTGAACAAGAAATGTTTGCCAGTACTTTTAAAAAGATATTTATTTGTCTTTGTCTTTTCATATCTACCTGTCTCATAACAACTCAGAGCAGTTAACAGGAACCCAGAAACATTAAAAAGACAATTTTTATTACTTTATTACTCTTTGCCACAGAACCCAGGTGATCATTAGTCTGAAAGGACGTCATCTTCCCCCATCACCCTGGCCCTTCCTTTCAACTCAACACTCCAGAACCCCTAGAGGTAACGCATGGCCACTCCATACGTCATCTTATACATTGTGTCCCCTGTCCCTTGGCTTCTTCCTAGACTAAGAAGCCCTAAAAACTGCAAATTTTCCTCATAGCAAAGCTCCTCTGATCCCTTGACCATTTTAGCTGCCCTCTTTTCAAAAACTTTTTGGACCTTTCCAAAGCCTCCAAAAGCACCTTTGGACCTAGGGGTGTGCATGAATGAAATTGTTGGCATTCGATTTGAATTGAATATCCAACGATTTTAATCGATTCGAATGTTTAAAATTCAAATGTATTCACATTTGATTCGATTCAAATACATTTGAATCTATTTGTATGAATATTCGATTCATATTTGAAGATACGAATGTCGACAACATTTGTATGTGTCCTTACGCATCCGTACTGTCAAAGAAAATTCTGACCACGGTTCAGCATCAAAGCAGATCTCTGCTTTATTGATTATTCGGTAGATAATACATTGCACGCAATGGAAGAAGGTGGGGTCCCTTCTTAAGGTTTCAAAGCTTATACCAAGCTTTATATAGTGTTACAAAACAGCCCATCTCAAACTGCCCCCATTTCATCAGATATAGGAATTTCCCTTATCATACTGTATAGTTCCCCATTTCAAGGGCATTGTATAGTTTCTGTTTCTATCAGTTAAGCAAAGCATCTACCTTATATGGTTATCCGTTTTCCTGTATTTGTTCAATTTTGCAAACCTCTACTGGTATTACAAATCTTACCGTAACTTTGAATCACCCTTTAATATGAAGCTACTGAGTTATTGCTGGATTAAATATGGCTGCACTCTGGCTTATCCAGGAATGGAAGAAGGATGGGGTCCCTTCTTATGGTCTGAAAGCATATACCAAGCTTTATATAGTGATATAAAACAGTCCACCCCAAAAAGCCCCAGTTTCATCAGATATAGATATTTCCCTTATCATACAGTATGCATAGAGAATAATATAGTTCCCCATTTTAAAGGTGTTGCATAGTTTCTGTTTCTATCAGTTAAGCAAAGCATCTACCTTATATAGTTACTTGCTTTCCTCTACTTGCTGGATTTCGCAAACCTCTACTGGTATTACAAAACTTACCATAACTTTGAATCACTCTTTAATATGAAGCTAGTGAGTTATTGCTGGATTAAATATGGCTGCACTCTGGCTTATCCAGGAAGGCTTAGTTTCCGTAATCCACAGTATGAATCCAGTTTTTATCCCATATGTATCTGTATAAATCCGTATGGATACGTATGTAATGCGTATGTATCCATCCACACACAAATGTCCAGATAATTCATACAAATGATCTGAAGGATTTGAAATTCGTTCAAATGTTTAAATTCAAATTTATAGACATTTGATTCGAATTTGAATGCCTGAATTTGAACGAATTCGATTGAATTTTGAATATTGGACATTGAACACTTGGTGCGGACATTGCCTGACCTCCCACCACTCACTTCTCTGTTAAATAGGGTGAGTGAAAACAAGCCCCTTACCTCACGCCCTTGTTCGTCCACAATTGAGATATAGTTCGGACTTGTTTCATTTGGGTAGGATAGCAGAACATCGTAGGGGACTAGCTGGACCGAATCCAAGCCAAAATCCTTCCACTGGGCTTGTATTTGTTTGGCTAGGTGCAGATTCTCCAGTGATCCAGCCAAATGAGGCTGCCTAGTGAAATTGCTAAAAAGAAAATGGGGAAAATAACATGACATTTGCAAGTGGAAATGATCTTATTAAAACATCGTCAACAAAAGTCGAAAGCCATCACCTTGAAGTTTGTTTGTCAGTCAAATACAGGAGGCAGGTTTCACCTTTGTTCTTATTGAGAGCAGGGCCAGGTTTCAAGCTAGACATGAATTAGGCATGAGAAGAAACTTCCTAATCACAGGCAATGGATCAGTCTCCTTTATAGCATGGATTCTCCCCCGCTGGAGATTTTCAACCAGAGGTTAGAGGGGTCCCTGTTGAGGAGGATCTAGTAGGTTCTTGTACTGATCAGGAGGCACCCTGAATGATGGCTGGAGTCTCCCAACTCGTGATTCTGTGGGTCTTTTTTTGCAACTTTACTAGGTAGGGATGTGCACGAATATTCAAATGCATTCAAAATTTGATTGAATCAACCAAATTTCAACATTCAAACTCAAATTGAATGTCCTTAAATTCAAATTTGAATTTTGGATCTATTCGTTCAGATTATTCAGACATTTGTATGTGTACAGGTTCACACATGATGGGTAGTCAAAGATCCGAATCTGTCCTGCATCCGTAGGCATTTGTACGGATCCATACAGAATGAAAGTGGGTTGCATATGGGATAACTACGGAATGCATATGGATGTGTATGACAAGTACAGATGTGTATGGACCCGGGGAAGATGCGTACGGGCATCTACTAATGTTGTCAACATTCATAAGTGCAAATTCAAATTTAAAAAATCAAACAAATAGATTTGAATTTGCTAAATTCAAAATGAATTTGGTTAAATTTGAACTTTAAACATTCAAATTGAATTAATTTGGGGGTATTCGATTCAATTTGAATTGTATCAAATTGATTTCCAAAAATTACATTCATGCACATCCTTATTACTAGATTCAGTGGCCAGCAAACATCTAGGATGCATCAGAAATCCACACTTGGTTGTGTCTGATACATCTGAAACTTACCCTGTGTTCCTCCAAGTGCCAGGTAAGTGTGATCACCACTATCACCTTACCGTGGCGACGGGCATATGTGGCACTGTTACTGCAGTGGCCAAGTGTCACAGTGCACAACCACGGTTGTGCCACCCCGCCCTAACTCCATTTGCTTGGAAGAGGTGCAGATAGCACATACACAGCTGTGATAGCCGTGCTTCACAGCCATCCACCTAGGCGACACTGTGACATGTGTGGAGACACTTCTGGGATAGAAGTGTCTCCACGCAGTGAGCATGTTCCGTGTGGGATCATACTCATGTACTTTGTAAATGTACAAAGACCCTAACGCCTATAACAGATACATCTTTAGCTACATTGCATCGTACTCATGGAGTTGCTACTAATTCCCAACGTTACCATGCACTGAAGAGACTCTCTTAGCGTTGCTACCATCACCAGAAGCCAAACCTATGGAGCCCAAGTGAGGGCCATGACAAAGAAGGCCTTCTTTGTGATGGCCCCTAGGCTGTGTAATGGCCTTTCTTCTGAGTATAAAGAAGTATAAAATCTAAGTGGTGTTCTTTTCACTCCAAAGCAGCTGTTCAGTTTGATGATATAACTTTGGGTTTGTGCATAGGCGGGGTCCTTTTCGCCAGATCTGACTAGAGATGACACAAAAACAAAAGGAACCAGTGTATGTGGAATGAACAATGTGGCCTCTATCGTACCACTTTGCAGCTCTTGAAAAAGCTACTATCTGTTCTGAACTGCGGCCTTCATTTAGATGAAGAGTAGTTGAGGAAAGGCTGCCAACGATCCAGCCCAGAACTGCAGTTCCTTTGGGAAGGAGGCACACCAAAGGGGCTAGGACTGCGGACTATCTCCAAGCTCCCCATGTCCAGTGGAAGTCAGATCTGTGAATTCATTTTGAAGCCTTGATTCTCTCAGTTTCTGCCCAGACTCTTAAGGGTGCATGAAGTACACATCTACACCTCATAGATCTGCATGTTAATCAGATCTATGACATCATACAGAAACACTGGTCCACTCTGCCTGTATTAGACAGGGTGTGATCCAAATCAGGGAGGCCCTTCATCAGACCCTGATCCAGAATATGGGAAGCTTCAGGAGGCCCAGAAGTGGTCTAGACCTTCCCGTATGTTATACCAGATACCAATTAGTGCATAAGAACATAAGAGAAGTCGCACTGGATCAGGCCAAGCCCATCTAGTCCAGCAACCCGTCGCACACGGTGGCCCACCAAATGCTCATGAGCATTGGGGGGGGGAGGAGAGCAGGCACTTCTAAGGCCATTTGCTGGGATTTGAGAGCAGGCAAAGGTTCTCTCTGCATGAGACGCCCATGAGCATTTGGTGGGCCACTGTGTGCGACAGGATGCTGGAGTAGATGGGCTGTGGCCTGATCTAACAGGGCTGTTCTTATGTTCTTATCTCAAGCAGAGACCAGGACAAACCTTTTCCTGTTCTCAAATCCCAGCAAATGGCCTTAGAAGCATCCTGCTTTTACCTCCAGCCTGAAAGATGCACCTAGGCATTCATTCTAGTAGCCATTGATACATCTGTCATCCATAACTTTGTCAAACCATACCTTAAAGCCATCTAGACTGGCAGCTGTTACCACCTCTTCCGGCAGCACATTCCATAAAGCGATGACCCTCTGGGTGAAGAAATACTTCCCCCTGTCAGACCTTATTCTCCTACCCATCAGCTTCATAGAGTGCCCCCTGGTTCTAGTGTTGTGTGATAGAGAAAAGAAATATTCTCTACCCACCTTTTCTACACCATGCATAATTTATATACTTCAATCAGGTCCCCCTCTTAAACACCATCTCTCCAGACTGAAGAGGCTTAGATGTTGCAGCCTGGTTTCGTAAGGGAGGTGTTCCAGACCCTTAATCATTCTCTGCACCCTTTCCAGTTCCACAATATTCTTTTTGAGGTGTGGTGACCAGAATTGTACACAATATTCCAAATGTGGCCTCACCATAGATTTATAAAGAGGCAAAATGACACTTGCTGACTTGTGTTCTATTCCCTTCCTAATTATTCCCACATTGAATTAGCTTTTTTCACTGCCGCTGCAAAAGTGAACATGCAATGGATGTATGTGCCCAAAGGGGGCGCTCTTGCACAAAGCCAGGCTTTCTCTCCCTTCAACATGCCTATCCATCCCTACTAGGAAGCTACAGTATAGTCCAAGAAAGAAAGTTTCTCCATTTCTTTGCTGTCTTTTGCACATGACAACGAACTGGAGAAGAAACTCTTCCCAAAGGGGTTGTTCTGAAATGCAGGAGGGGCGTTTACAGTATTCTGATTGTTAGATTTTTATTAGGGGCATGTCATTTTGAAACAAATGGTAAGGAAACACTCCTTAGATCACACTCATCAGTAGGCGCACATCTCCTTACTATAAAAAATGCTTGATATTCTCAGCTTTCATCTCCTCCATGAATGCCTTCTTCATCTTCAAGTGGGAGTCGGATGTCGCCAACACATCTGTGGGTTTACTCAGCCAACCTGCAAGGGAGACCGAAGATTCTGTTACAGCACCAAATGCGCAGTGTAAAGAAGGACTGGGCAATTTAATACAGTAAGGCTGCATTCACAGCTAGGTTTTAATCCACTTTCAGCCCACTTTCAGAAGAAGAGAAGAAGAAAAAGAGTTGGCTTTTCTACCCCACTTTTCTCACCCATTTAAGAGGACTTTGAGCTTTTCTGTTCTCCCCACAACAGTCACCCTGTGAGGCAGGTGGGGCTAAGAGAGCTGTGACTAGCCCAAGGTCACCCGGCTGGCTTCATTGGGGAGGGTGGCATCAAACCCGGTATTCCCAGATAAGAGTTCGGCTCCCTAACCGCTAGACCAAACTGGCTCACAACACAACAGCAAGCTGACCAGTCACCTTCTTTCCACAGTATCTATACCTAAGGTGGATTTTCAGAGTAAAATAATGGCAAAAGAGCTCGTCATTTTAATGTGTTATCCTGTTCTGAAAGTGGACTGAAGCTGGATTAAAACTTAGGTGTGAATGCATCCTAAGTTGTTTGCTCTTTCGTGTTTTCAACTATCTTCCCGCTAATCTCCAAATCCTATGTTAGAGCCCACAGATATGTTTTAAGAGACCAAAATGCCCATCTCCACACCTCCTGTGTTCTGGAACAAGGCCCTTGATCCTCTTGTGGAGCTGATTAAACAGGTCCATAAGAGATCTGGATCAAGGGCCTGTGATCTGGATTTTAGAGGGGCAGAATTCCAGCAGCTTATGGCTCCCTGTTCTGGTTTAGCTGTGCAGGGTGCCTTTGAACAGCGCTATAAATTGCACTGCTAAAATGTGTCTCCTAGGCCACCTGCGGCCCTCTAAGCTCATGTGAGCTGTGAATTGGAAGGTCTCCTCCTGGCCCCCTAGAAAGACAAATGCATATCAGCTATTCTGCCTCTGTTGAACAAAGATGGTAAAGCGGTTGTTAATTTCAATTGTGCTTTTAAGAAGAAAAAGTTGGCTTTTCTACCCTCTTTTCTCAGCAATTTAAGAGGGCTCAAAGCAGCTGACAAACCTTCTTCTCCCTACAACAGACACCCTGTGAGATAGGTGGGGCTGTGAGAGCGCTGAAGAGAGCTGTGACCCAGCCAAGGTCACCCAGCTGGCTTCATGGAGGGCAGAATCAAACCCAGTATTCCCAGATAAGAGTCCGGCTCCCTAACCACTAGACCAAACTGGCTTACGACAGAGAAACTGAAGGATCGTCTTGCTAGATGAATTCAAAGACTCAGCCATAGATTTCCCCCTTTTTAATCTCTTTTCTTTTTGCACTTAACTTCCATGGAATACTATCATTGGCCAGCATTCACAAAGTGAGCACCAGCACTGTCCCAAATGTAGCCCAGACTTCCCTTGAGATTCCTGTAGTGCAGACAATTCGTCCAGGATCCTCCACATCCCTGTAAGAATGCCCACAGCAACATCTGCTGTGCGCCAGGCCCTTTTGCACAGCCACTGTGATGCAGAACGCAGCTGTGCAGCCGCAGCTTTGATGCGCCACTCCCATGCGAGATTTTCACTAGGAACCAGCGTGGATGCTGCACGTGAGAACCTCGGTAAAGCTGTGGAACAATTTTACTGCTCCACAGTTAGTGATAATCAGGGCGACCGCACACGCTTCCAGGCTGCTCTGGGATAGAAGCAGCACCGTGGATGCTGATCACCTAAGTGCAAACTGGCCTAGTAGCTGCCCAGTAGTATTCTATCAGGCTTCGGTCTGAGGAAGAGTAGGCACATGGATGGGAAAGGTGTGTGATGAACGAACCTAAAGGAACACCTTCTCCCATACCAACCTGCCCGTGCCTTAAGATCTAGCAGTGAGGCCCTCCTGGTTGTCCCACCACCTTCAGTGGTGAGGCTGGTGGGCACCTGGGAGAGGGTCTTTTCAGTGATGGCCCCCAGACTATGGAATAGCCTCCCTTTTGAGGTGTGTCATGCCCCTTCCTTATATTTAGGAAGGCAGTAAAGACAAACCTCTTTGCCTTGGCCTTTGGCTGAGTGATTATACTCTCCCCCTCTTGGCTGATCCTCTTCTGGGTGCTTCCATCTTGAGTGTGGTGTCCTCCGTGATGGCGCATGTGTCATTGCCATCGCTGTGACGACCCTGATGCTCTGTGCAGTCACAGTTGCGTCAGGGGGTCATTGGAGCTGCCAGCATGCTTTCACAGCAGCTCCCGTGACCTTCCCAGCCAGCAGAGGTGCAAATGCTCACCGGCTGGACACGACAGGTAAGTCTCTGGTAAAGGTTAGTTTGCTTGTGGAGCATGATTTCATGCTCCACAGCTAGCATGCAATTAGGCAACCTCTGGGCAGTAAAAGCCCCCTGAAAGTGCAGATGCACCTACCCAGATGTTGCCTAATTGCACACTATGGGCTGAAGTGCGGATTCAGCCCAGATAGCAACCTTGACTCAATATTCTTCTCCTGCTCACCAGCTGCCTCTGGAAAATCCATGAGCAAAAGACGACAACAAAGGCCTTTTGTTATTGTCTGTTCCCAGATATTCTGTTTCTGGAGATGGATGTTCACTTTAATGATCGTGGTTAGTTTTTCTCCATAAATCCATCCCATTCTTGTAAAAATAAATAAATAAATAAGTGTTAGGACTACTAGCCATCTTTGTCAAGTAGTAAGAAAGACGTGCGTATTTCAGTTTGAGCTGTGTTTACATGCAGTAAAAGAACAAGTCTCCAGAACGACTTTGAGGTGATGGTCTGTGGCATGACCATTCTCAACCCATCTCTACCCACCTCCAGTGCACGTTAAAAGTGCATTTTCTGGCCTTTAATGTGCATTGGAGGTGGCATGGGCACGAGGACGTGCAACAGTACTGTCTTCAAATCATTTCTGATCTACTTTTGAGGTGCTTTTTAAAAAGTGCATGTGAACACATCCTAAACGTGCCTCCTCTGTGCGCTTAATCTATGCATCAGATTAAAAGCATATGAACACGAGTGAAGCTGAAAGGAACACAATGCTCCACTTGCTGCCAAACTAAAAAGAACCTTTAACCAGACCTCGCTGCTGATTAAAAAAAAACTCGTTTAAATCCGGATTTAATTGCCCAGTGGGAACCTGTGCTCATCACAACAAGCCTGGCCCACAGCTATTTCCTCTTCCCAGTTTGGGAAGCCAGTTTGGTCTAGTGTTTAAGGAGCCGAACTCCTATCTGGGAATAACAGGTTCGATTCTGCTCTCCCCCACAAAGCCAGTTGGTGGCCTTGGGCTAGTCACAGCTCTCCTCTGAACTCTCACAACCCCACCTACCTCACAGGGTATCTGTTGTGGGAAGAAGAACAGAAGCTTTGTCAGCCGCTTTGAGTCCCCTTAAATGGGTGAGAAAAGTGGGGTAAAAAAGCCAACTCTTCTTCTTCTTCCCATGAGTAAGACTGCATTCACACCTAAATTTTAGTCCAGTTTCGATCCACTTTCAAAGTGAGAGAATACATCAGGAAAGTATCAAACGGTTTTCCTTCAGCATGATCTAACTCAGAAAATTCACCCTTGGGGTCAGGTCAAGCAGGAAGGAAACGACTAGTCATTTTGCTGCTGTGTTGTCTTGGAGGTGTTCACACCTACATGTTAATCCAGCTTCCATCCACTTTCTGAGACAACACACTGGCAAAGTGACAAGCTGTATGCTTTTGGCTTTATCCAACTCAGAAAATCCAGCTTTGAGATAGATAACATGGAAGGAAAAATGAGAAGTCATTTTGCTGATGTGTTCTTCCACTCTGAAAGTGGACGGAGGCCGATTTAAAATATAGGTGTGAACGCAGCTGGCTCTGAAAGTGATCTGAGAGCGGATTAAAACTGAGGTGTGAACATGGCGCCAGAAATTCCTCCTGCACGTACCACCCGCACCCCCTTCGCACAAATTCTCCAGCTGCGCCTTTCTGCAAGCATCCCTGCCAAGAAAAGCCACACTTGATCGGCTGTCATATTACCGATGAGGAAACCGAGAAGGAAGGCGCCGACCGTCAGCCCCACCGGCAGCGCCCAGGAGCGGCTCCTGCGACCACAGCTGTTGCTGCTGCTGTCCCTGGGGAAGGTGGGTTCCGTGGCAGCCTGGAGGGCACTCCACATCTTGCTTGTTCCCTACTGCCTGCAGAGCTAAGGCATCTGTCCCTCCGGGAGCTGGATTGCCCTGGAATCGCCTCCAGTCGCGACCCTCACCAAGGCGCACAGATTTGCGCAAGCATGGAAAAGCGGCGGACAAGTGCCAAAGTCCTCCCTTGCTCTCCACGGTCAGTGTGACTCCTCCTGCAGGCAGGCAGCGAAGGGGGAAGGAAGAAGAAGCCAGAGGGCTCCTCCTCGGCCAGCTGGCCGGCCTCCAAGGAAGTTTGTTGTGCTGCCAAAGTCCACAGCCTGGCACCGCTCCGCCTTTGCTTGCTTGGAGATGCGCGCCTTCTCCAGCCCGCAACCAAGGCGCCTACTGTCTTGCTGGAGAATCTCAGGAAAGGAAACCCCGTCCACCCGTGGCAGCAAAAGGGATCGAGGGTAAATCGGATCCTCCAAGGCTGCTGACAAGCACGCGTATCCGGCTCTGCACTTTCTTTTTCTTTCTCGATTCGTTTCTCTGGCTGCGAGATCTGTGCCCGGACGGCTGGGCAGATTGCCAGGGCCAGACACTCTTTTCTGTAGCCTTCCTTGGCACAGACGGTGCAGCTGGGCTCAGATCCACAAGGCAAGCGCTCCGAGCTTGGTGGAAGAACCTGGAAAGGAGGCCACGGGGTGATCTTAGCATCCTCTCTCCTCCTGATGCAGAAGAGAGGCGACCAACTCACTTCCCTTTGCAAGGGAAAGTGTCCAGCCAGTAGGGCAGTTTTTTATAGAAGTTTATTAAATTCGAAAACAGACAAAAATAGATTCGTGAAACTACAATAAGGAAAAAAGAAATACTGGGTTCGATTCCACCCTCCCCATGAAGCTAGCTGGGTGACCTTGGGCTAGTCACAGCTCTCCTTTGAGCTCTCACAGCCCTATCTACCTCACAGGGTGTCTGTTGTGGGGAAAAGAACAGAAGCTTTGTCAGCTGCTTTAAGTCCCCTTAAATGGGTGAGAAAAGTGGGGTAGAAAAGCCAATTCTTATTATTGTATTTACTCTGGACAGTGGAATAAGTAACTGATGTCTGAATGCAGCCTAAAAAGGAAATTCCCTTTTATTTTTTTCTTGAAATCAGACAGTTGGAGCTGGGCTCCTCCTTTGCAACCAGCAGCTGATGGCAAATTCTTGATGAAGTTGAGCAGCTTCCTGCAATCATAAAACAAACATAGCACATAATAGCAGATTATTAAACTAGGAAGGCGACCCAGTTCTTTTCAGCTGTATCGTTTCAAGTTACCTTGTGCAGGGTGGTTAAGTGCCATTTATTTGTTTGTTTGTCTGTTTGTTTTTGTTTGTTTCCCGCCCTTCACCAAATGGTCCCAGGGCGGGTTACAGTAAGAATAATTAAAACATAATTTAACAAAAATATAACCCCCTCCCTCCTACCCCCCCCCCCAACAGGACAGCACCCTGAGGAAGCTATTTAAAAGGCAAAAACCTGTGTGAAAAGACACATTTTCACCAGGTCCCCAAAACTATACAGTGTAGGCACCTAGCAAAGCTGTTCTAGGGGCCACCACAGAAAAGGCCCTCTTTGTGACCCAGTTTGGTCTAGTGCGGTGATGGCCAACCTATGACACGCATGTCACAGGTGACACGCCAAGCCCTTTTGGGTGACACACATGGTCACCCTGGCACCTGGACATGTAGTGCTTGCTTGGTCTTGAAGTGTACAAAATACCAACTTTCAATTGAAGATTTAGCAACAAAAGTCACTAATGTAAAGAATTATTTGTTTTTGCTTTTAATAAAATACATATATCAAAAAATATAACTTTTTTACTAGAGCTACAAATATCACAAAATTATGGATATTTCTCGATGTGACACAGCACCCGAGTTAAGCTTGCGAATTTTGACACACCGAGCTCAAAAGGTTCACCATCACTGGTCTAGTGGTTAGGGAGCCGGACTCTTATCAGGGAATACCAGGTCTGATTCCACTCTCCTCCATGAAGGCAGCTGGGTGACCTTGGGCTAGTCACAGCTCTCCTCTGAGTTCTCACTGCCCCACCTAACTCACAGGGTGTTCTGTTATGCACGGTATAGAATGCACGGTATAGAAAGGGTGGATAGAGAAAATTTCTTTTCTCTATCGCACAACACTAGAACCAGGGGGCACTCTATGAAGCTGATGGGTAGGAGAATAAGGTCTGACAGGGGGAAGTATTTCTTCACCCAGAGGGTCACTGGCTTATGGAATGTGCTGCCGGAAGAGGTGGTGACAGCTACCAGTCTGGATGGCTTTAAGGTAGGGTTAGACAAATTTATGGATGACAGATGTATCAATGGCTACTAGAACGAATGCCTAGATGCATCTTCCAGGCTGTGGGGGGGGGGGAGGAACTGGGGCGCTTCAAAGGCCATCTGCTGGGACTCGAGAGCGGGAGAAGGTTTGTCCTTGTCTCTGCTTGAGATGCCCATGAGCATTTGGTGGGCCACTGCGTGCGACAGGATGCTGGACTAGATGGGCTGTGGCCTGATCCAGCAAGGCTTCTCTTATGTTCTTATGTTCTTATGTTCTGTTGTGGGGAGAACAGAAGCTTTGTCAGCCACTTTGAGTCCCCTTAAATAGGTGAGAAAAGCGGGATGGGAAAGCCAACTCTTCTTTTGCTCCTATGGCATCACAGCAACATCAAAGAGAAGCTCACTGGCCAGTACTTCTCAAACTTTTTAAAAAGCCCTTCATGCAGCATCTGATGGTGTAGGGCCTTCCATATCTGCTCCCTTTCACTGGTCAGGGATGCTTTCAGATGGAAAAAGAAATCAAGAAAGGTATTTCTTATCATTCCCTAATAATGTACTGCTCTGTCCTGATAAGCCAGCATCGGTTCCTTGCGATTTTGCCACTAGATGGCAGGAACATATCACAAACTTTAAAAACCAGAAATACTTCACATTTTCAGTTTTTGGAAAGGCGCCTCTGCTCACAGAAAACACAGTTCAGACCAATGATCAGTGGGGAGAAAGGTCAGCTGCACCTACAGTCACCCGACTCTCAGGGCAGCCTTTTCAGCTGCAGTCCTTTCTCTCCCATGCATATGGATACGATTATGCTGAAATGTAAGATGCTGTCATTTAGCCATCAATGCTGCTTCCTCCCTTTTTTAGGGAAAGGGAGCTGATGTCTATCCCTGCCCAGCTGGCACCTGTCCCTAAACCTTCTCCCCATGGGCACTAAGGCAGCTTCTGCAGGATGGCAGGAGCAGTTCAGTCACTGGAGGTCAATCCTGCACCCATCTTCCAGCACTGCGCCATCAAGCCGTGAAGCAGTGGGGGTGGACTGTTTACAGGCCTGCCGCTGCCCCCAGCACTGGAGACGTCAAAGCCAGGGAACGAGAAGAAGAGTTGGCTTTTCTACCCTGCTTTTCACACCCATTTAAGGGGACTCAAAGCAGCTGACAAAGCTTTCTGTTCTCCCCACAACAGAACACAGTGTGAGGTTGGTGGGCCTGTGAGAGCTCAGAAAGAGAGCTGTAATTCAACCAAGGTCACCCAGCTTGTGTTTCATGGAGGAAGAAGAAGAGTTGGCTTTTCTACCCAGCTTTTCTCACCCATTTAAAAGGACTCAAAGCGGCTGACAAACCTTCTATTCTTCTTCCCACAACAGAGACCCTGTGAGGTAGGTGGGGCTGTGAGAGCTCAGAAGAGAGCTGTGACTAGCCCAAGGTCACCCAGCTGGCTTCATGGGGAGGGCAGAATCAAACCCGGTATTCCCAGATAAGAGTCTGGCTCCCTAACCACTAGACCAAAGTTGAGCCTCAGAGGAGGGCATGATGGTGAGAGGGGCTGTGGCAGCAGCAGCTGTGGCTGGATTCACAGGTAAGTATGGGTGGCCAGGGGGTACACAGGGTCAGGGTTAGACAGATCTGGCCTTTGCCCAAGGTTGGTAGGCCTGTGAGGCTGTGAGAGCTTAAAAGAGAGCTGTTATTCACCCAAGGTCACCCAGCTGGCTTAGTGGAAGAGGGCAGATTCAAATCCAGTATTCCCAGATAAGAGTCCCTCTCCGTAACCACTACACCAAACTGACTCCATGTACTAATGGCTGCTAGAATGGATGCCTGGGTGCCACCTTTAGGTTGGTGAGAAGGTCAGGATGCCTCTGAAGGCCATTTGCAGGGAGCCAAGAGCAGGCGAAGGTTTTGCCTTCGTCTTCTGCTTGAGATGCCCAGAAGCAATTGGTGGGCAACTGTGTGAAGCAGGATGGTGGATTAGATGGGCTTTGGCCTGATCCAGCAGGGCTCCTCTTAAGTTCTTATAGACAAATTCATTGAGGTCAGATTTATCAAGAGCAGATGGTTTTGCCTTCACCTTCTGCTTGAGATGCCCAGAAGCAATTGGTGGGCAACTGTGTGAAGCAGGATGGTGGACTAGAGTCGGGGGAAGATGAAGAAACAGAAAGAATTGTCAGAGTTGTCCCTTTGGTGTTATACTGTTCTAATGAGCAATTAAAGAGCAGTGCTTCCGGGTCACAGGGACACATGTATCTTGCACCCTTGGAGCACTCTTGAGGTGCAACGTGAGTGCACAGATGTGCAACTCCTGGGCTCCCATGCTGGATACATGCTGCCATGAAGAACAGGGGTGACCTGCTCTACACCAGGTTCCTTTGCCCAAGGAGGGGCAGTCAGTATGTAGTTTTTGGCTCTGGGCTGCCACTTGAAGCTCAGGTGGAGGCATTAGCCAGGAGCACCTATTTTCAAACATCGCTGGTTCACCAGCTGCAGCCCTTTTTGGACAGAAGCAGTCTGGCCACGGTGACCCATGCTCTGTAACTTCCAGATTGGACTATTGCATTATGATCTGCATGGGGCTGCCCTTGGAGATGATTCAGAAACTGCAGCTAGTCCAGAATGCAACTGCTAGACTTCTAAGTGGCACAGCTGGCCGGATGCACATCATACTGGTCCTAAAAAAACTGTACTGGTTGCCTATTTGCAGTTACAAGGCACTAAATGCCTTGGACCCCAAATATCTAAAGGAATGCCTCCTGCCATATAGATATGCCCACACCCTTCAGTATTGGGGGTGGGTGAGATGAATGGGAGGGTCTTCTCGGTTGTAGCCCCCAGGTTACGGGATAATCTCCCATCCATCAGGCAGCCTCATCGTATTATATTCAGATAACTGGTGAAGACATTGTTTTTAGTCTTTTTTTCCACACCTTTTATTTGCTTTTATTATCATTTTATTGTGACATGCCCTGAGACTTTTAGGCACAGAGCATGGCAGAAAAATAAAAGGAATGAAGTAAGGGAAAATGAGATTCAAAGATATTTAAACGAACAGAATCTACTACAGATTTCACACAACAACAACAAAGGGATCTTCTGAACGCACCAAGAACAGCAAGAGAACTGGAGGGCGCTATTAAGAAATCGAAGGGCCTTCTGCACACTTCCCATGTTCTGAATCAGGGCTCCCGGCAGAACTGATTAAACAGGTCATCCACTGATCTAGATTCAGAGGCCTTTTCGCACAAGGCTTTCTTGAACGCATCTAGGACACGCCGGGGCACTGCATTCACACGCTTGGGGTGGCCAGATCCGTTCCCGACCATACCAAGCATCCTGGCATGTCCTAGATGTGTTCGAAAAGTAGAACAGTAAAAACTGCTCTACACGCGTCTTTATGCAGTCCGGCTGTCCCTGGCCATCCAGGGAGGGAAGCATTCGCACATGCTTCCCTCCCTGACAGCTGCAGGACACGCCCCCCCACCACGATTGGTCGAAAATCAGCCAAACAGGTGGCAGGGCTGTGCAATCACTTACCTTGCCAGCTCCAGGGTTGCCATCTGCTGCGGTCCACACATGTGCGCGGACTCTGGTAGACAGGACCCAGCCTGACAGCGTGGGTCCCGTCTACCAGGAGTGCGTGTGCCTGCGTAGACTGCGGCAGATGGCAACCCCGGATCTGGCAAGGTAAGCGATCATGCACGTGGGGGGGGGGGGGGAGGCTGGCTCGCTCCAGGCTGCTTCAGTCCCATCTTTACACATGGCTGACTTTTCCAGAGCAGTATTTATATAAGTGTGTGTGTTTGTGTTTTGTGTACATAAAACATTATTACCTTTAATTAATGGTTTTCAAGACAGGGTGCAAATATTAAAAACAGCATGGGAAAAAAACAATGTAAGCAAAAATAGCAGATAGCACTGTAATTAATAAAGGACATTAACGTTTCAAAATGTTTGCAAGACTAAAAATTTCATACTCAGTTCCAAAAGACAGCGCTCTTGCAGCCAGGGGTGTATTTTAGAGATCATTCCACATCTCTGATGAAATGACCTAAGGAAAAATAAAAAAGCAAAAATGCCCTTATATAATGTGTTTGGAGACAGAGAGCAGTCATGCCCACCCACGGATCTCTATATCCATTTTTGATCTGGCAGGTTGCATGGATCACCCTTTGCAGAATAATTTGAAGTGTCCTGTTGGCCTCCATTGCTATTAACGGCATTATTTCTGGACCAGCACTGTCACAGCCAGACATTTTATAAAGAACAGCAAGAGGATGCCAGCATTGTAACGGATGCCAATTTTAGTTGCATTTTTTAAAGGAGAACATAAAGTACGTGCATTGCAGATATATCCCGGAATAAGACCCAGTGCAGAAAGGGTTTCGTTGGGTGGTGGGCAGGTTCTGGGCCTCATCCTGTGAATCAAGAATATCTGGACCAAGATCCTGTGCACCAAGTGTGCACTATATGTTGCATATGTAAACTGAAATGAAAGAAACTCAGGACCTTTTCACACTTCTGGGCAGGTGTATCTGTGTCTGCAGGAGGCTCTCACAATCTACAAGCACGCCCTGCCTTCCCAGATGCTGCCCACTCATGAACTGGCTGTGGTGCATGAAACTGGGCACCACAAGCCACCGAACCAGTGAGCCAGTTTGGTCTAGCGGTTAGGGAGCCGGACTCTTACCTGAGAACACCAGGTTTGATTCTGCCCTCCCCCCGCCCCAAATCCAGCTGGGTGACCTTGGGCTAGTCACAGCTCTCTTCTGAGCTCTAACAGCCCCACCGACCTCACAGGTGTGGAGAGAAGAACAGAAAGCTTTGTCAGCCACTTTGTCCCCTTAAATGGGTGAGAAAAGCGGGGTAGAAGAGCAAACTCCTCCTCCTCCTCCTCCTCCTCCTCCTTCACTATCAGGTCAGGTAGGGTGGGATGGCTACTAAGCTCTGACAAATCAAAGCTTTGAATTGACCTGAGGACTGGCAGCTTACAGATATGTTTGGCACATATCTGAAGTATATAAAATTATGCATGGTGTAGAAAAGGTGGTTAGACAAAATTTCTCTATCACACTAAAACCAGGGGGCATCTATGAAGCTGATGGGTAGGAGAGTTGGATCCAACAAGGGGAAGTATTTCTTCATCCAGAGGGTCATTGGTTTATGGAATTTGCTGCTGGAAGAGGTGGTAACAGCTGCCAGCCTAGATGGCTTTAAGGTAGGGTTAGACCAATTTATGGACGACAGTTGTATCCATGGCTACTAGAATGAATGCCCAGGTACATCTTTCAGGCTGGGGAGAAAGCAGGCCGCTTCTAAGGCCATTTGCGGGGATTTGAGAGTGGGTAAGGGTTTGTCTTTGTCTCTGCTAGAGATGTCCCTGAGCATTTGGTGGGCCACTGTGTGCGACAGGATGCTGGACTAGATGGGCTGTGGCCTGATCCAGCAGGGCTCTTCTTATGTTCTTATCCCTAATGTGGATGGAGTGTGTAGGGCTGTCCCAGCCCTAGCCCTGGTATAGTTGTAGAGAAGCTTAAACTGCTCCATTGTCATACATACTAGGGGAACTCTGGTATGTATGGAGCTGCTTTTGGTATAGAAGCGGCTCTGTGTTGTCCCTATGCTCCATCCGGGACCATATCAGGAGTTCCCCAGCACGGTAAGTGCAAATTCACCCTACAGCTACAAATTCACCCTATGAAGATGATAATGGTGATGATTTTAAAGAACCTTTGCATTGATACAGCTCTCATTTGGTGGCCTTCTCCTGTCTTGCTTTGGCTTTGTCCTGTTTTAGTGCTGAGGTTTTTCTAATATCTGCCTTCCATGTTTTTATTTTCTTGTTTTGTAAACTAGCCAGACTCTCTGCTGTTACGGAGCACAAAGAGCGACCTTCACAGCTATAAGAGATTAATAACTATAAGGCGGGGGGGGGGGGGGGAATGGACCATCTTTGTAAGCAGAGGTTGGCTGCCTGAATGGAGACATCCTTGTGTTTTCCTTGGCAAGAAAACAGAAGAGGTTTGCCAAATATTGTTCCAGGGAGATGCCATGGATGAAACCTGTGACCTTCTCTGTTCCAGGCACTGGATCTGCTGCAGACTTTCCTTTCTAAAAACTGCAAAGGCTAGAATGAAAGATGCAGGGAGGCCCTTTTCTTAGCCACAACAGGTGCGATTTGTACGGAGTGCTGAAGTTTATACAGCACATCATGTTCCACAATCTTCCTGTGGCTGGATGTGTTCTGGAATTGAGGGCTGATTTGAGTGAGGAGATTAAGCTTCTTCAGGGGGCTCCAGTTTACTCCAGTTTACTCTAGAGTGAGCCAGCTTGGTCTAGTGGTTAGGGAGCCGGACTCTTATCTGGGAATACCGGGTTCGATTCCGCCCTCCCCCATGAAGCCAGCTAGGTGACTGTGGGCCAGTCACAGCCCTCTTCTGAACTCTCAAATTCCATAGACCAATGGCCCTCTGGGTGAAGAAGTACTTTTCCTTGCCTGATCCAACTCTCCTACCCATCGCATTCATAGAGTGCCCCCTGGTTCTAGTGTTGTGTGAATTTTCTCTATCCACCTTTCCTATACCATGCATGGCTTTATATACCTCTGTCTGGTCCCCTCTTAAACGCTGTCTCACCAGACTGAAGAGCCCTTAGATGTTGCAGTCTGATTTCACAAGGGAAGTGTTCCAGCCCCTTAATCATTCTGGTTGCCCTTTTCTGCACCTTTTCCAGTTCCACAATATCCTTTTTGAGGTGCTGTGACCAGAGTTGTGCACAGTATTCTAAAGGTGGCCTCACCGTGAATTTATAAAGTTGCAAAACGTCACTTGCTGCTGATACCATGATATTTGTACTATTACCATTGGTGATTTACCAGTTCCATAGGCTCAACACTGTTTTGCAGTACATAATAGTTTATGAGAATGAAAGCACAGCAGTGTACATGGTGTGACTATGCTACATCTGTTTGTGCTTTGGAAAGTAAATCCATCACTTATCAACACACCACAAGCTCTCCTTTTTTCCTCTGTCACTTTTCAAAAATACACTATAAAACAGTAGATATTCAGAGGGTTTCTTAACTCACCTATTCAGCGCAGCACCCCGTAGTAGAAATTAAATGCTGAGCATACGCTTAGGAATTATGGCACTGGAAGGAACTGTTTCCTTTTCCTGCAATAATGACCTCATTTGCTTTCAATACACACAGCATCATATTTAGTGATCTGTCTACTTTCACCTGTCTTCCTTTAGCAAATTGCTGAGTTTAAAATGATGCATCAGGATTTAAGACTATAAGTCTTTGTGCTTGTTTTAATAGAACCCAAGCTCTGCCATGCAAGCGAGGGGAGGAAATGTAGCTCAAAGCAGATGGCATATTCAGAGAATTACAAAACATATGTGCACAATTTTTTTTGTATTTGATTCGTATTGAATAGAATGCAAGAAAATTCATTCAACTAGATCCCTTTCGAATGTGGTAAGATTCTATTCTATACAAATGTTCAATCCCGTACAAATCCCATATGAATAGCATACGGATAGCATACGAAGCTTCATACAAAAGTATGAAAACATTTTATTTTAACTAGAATGTGCCAACGTTCAGTTCAAATCTGAATGTCCAAATTTGGCCAAATTCGTACAAATTTTGAGTGTTATGAATATTTGTGCATTTTCCTAGCACATAGCCCAGGAATTTATATTCATTTCCATTCAGGAAAGTCCAAACGGAGGGTGAAAAGTGCACAAATAAAATGAAGAGAAAGGAAAAGGTGTGAGCAGCCAAGTCTGAAGATGGACTGGAAAAAGTTTAAAATGAAGGTGTGATCATGGACTTGGTTAAGAAGGCCCATATCCTAAAACAGTGGTACTCAACCTATGGGTCGTGACCCCTTTGGGGGTCAATCTACTCTTTCATAGGGGTCGTCTAAGACCATCAGAAAACACCCAGGAACCGGGACACCGCTCCTCTATCCATCTCCAGGTGGGTCTGCCCACATGCAGATATGCCCACATACGAGTACCTGGTGTGATGACATCATCGCGCCAACCCCATCACATCCACCCCATCCAAATACAGTAGAGAGCAGCTACTGGGTAGAAAGCAGCAGTATTGGAGGTAAAATGACACATTTATATTCAGCTGTGGTTGATGTGAATACTATACTTGAATTATGTTCAATTTGTAACAATGAAAATGCATCCTGCATATCAGATATTTACATTTTGATTCATAACAATAGCAAAATTACAGTTATGAAGTAGCAACTAAAATAATTTTCTGGCTGGGGGTTAGGGTTTGGGTTAGGTTGGGGGTCATCACAACATGAGGAACTGTATTAAAGGATCATGGCATTAGGAAGGTTGAGAACCACTGTCCTAAGCCATGTGGACTATTTTCAATGGCCATTAGAATGGATGCCTAGGTGCTGCCTCCTGGTTGAAGAGCCAGAAGGATGGCTCTCAAAGCCATTTGCCTTTATCCTCTGCTTGAGATGCCCATAAGCAACTGGTGGGCCATTATGTGAGATGGGACTCTGTGTCTTGACCCTGTGGGGCTCTTATGTCCTTACGTTTGTGCTGCAGAGGAAGCACCAGAGTCAAAAGAAAGCGGAGTAGATACAAAGAACATGGACCTGCCATAGTCTGTACTAGTATGTGGATAGCAGGCCCCTTCTCCAGGTTATATTCCAAAATAAAGACAAGTGTGGAAGGACCTTCTGAGCTTTAGCAGCACTTTTTCTATCCCTAAATGCTAGTGGCATGCTAGAAAAATTGTTGGCTTTGCATTTTCAAAGGATAGGCTTCATGCAGAACATGAGGAGCCTTGCTGGCTCATCTAGCCCAGCATTCTGTCTCAGACAGTGGCCCACCAGTGACTTGGGCCTTCTCAAGCAGAGGTAAACCTTCAGCTGCCCTTCACTTCCTGCAGATGCTCTTGAGAGACATCCTGCCAGTATCTCCAACCTGGAGGTGGCACCTAGGCATTCACGTCAACAAATCTGGATGAAACCCAGAGGAAGCCCATGTGCTGCCCTCATCAGAAGTAGCCTTTTCCCTGACCCTTGGGTGTGCTTATGGAAAGCTGTGAAAATGGCCACATGGCTCTCCTTGATACACCTAAAATATTTAGTCATAGTCAAGTAATATTTTCCTAACTTCACTGAAGGTATGTCTTAGGACATTTGCCACGCACTGGCAAATCTTAAAAGATGAAAAATAGCTAGACCTCTACAGCATTACCATTGTGTTCCATAATCCTTATTTGGCATCTGTTATGTAATACTGTTATTTAAATGGGATAATCTATGCAACAAGACACAGTGATTAATGAGCCAAATCAAAAGCAAATAGAAAAACGAGGGTGGGGGGAAACTGACTACCTCTCCAAAAGGGGACCTGTCTTTAAAGCAAGGTTAATTGAAGAACCATGTCAAAATGTTCTTTACTGCTTGATTTCATCTTCTTAAAAAAGGTTTTTTTCCCTCTCAAACGTCCCCCCACCCCCAAGCAGCTTAAATGTTTCTTAAAAATTAAATACAGCTTCATTTGCAAGCTTTTAAATATATATGCATTAAGTGTGGGGTTTTTTGCACCAAGATATCGTTTTGCCAAGTGGCATTCTCTCTTGGCCCTTATGGCCTCTTCTTGATTCGAATGCATAATGCATTGCTGTGAACCAGTGAATGAATGGAGTCATTACAGTTGGGGATGTCCCGCTGTCAGAGGTGGAATTGCCTGCTGATATGGAGCTCCGCTTTCAACAGAGACAATGGGACTGCAGTGTTCATAGATCAGTATTCTGGATTTTAGCCAGCAGCCTACCGTGCAAATCTCTACGTGCTTCAATTTGCATAAAGAGCTCAATGCAGTCGGGGCCTCATCCAGTCCTCAATCAGTACGTAATGATGTCATTGGAATGAGGCATGCAGATTTTATTTTGAGGTCATGGATGTTCTGTGCTGCGTCCAATTCTGCCACTGAATCCAGGGGGAGACGTCTATACAAGTGCCCCAAGATGTGCAAAAGGTGTTTTCACATAACCACACCCAATTCAAGTTGATAGATAAGGAAGCAGGGACCACATGCCTTTTCTCATTCAGAGACAGTAGCTGTCATTTGCACTGTGAGCGCTGGCACTATCCTAAACCTAACCAGCATCGCTCGCAGCATGGACAGTCCATTCCAGACTGCCCGCATTGCTGTAACAATGGCCACGACCACTTCTGCCATGCATTGGACTGTTACTATGGTGATCACTATTTGAACAGCCACAGTTGCCCACCCTGCTCCATGCAGCATTCACACAAGGAAGTAGTACAAACGCTGCATCAGGGACAGGTTTCCCTGGTAAAGCTGCAGAGCACCATTTACTGCTCTACAGCTACAGACTATCAGGGTGGCCGCACGCACTCTGGGGCGCTCTGGGACAGAGGCAGCACTGTGGGTGCAGTGTCCCAGAGCATGTGGGGCCATCCTGATCACCAAAGTGTAAGAAGGCCTTGTGTCTGTGCAGACTGACCCAGTAGTGTGAGCAAATCCGAGGCCTATTTGGACTTAACAATTCTGGTGCATAATTAGGACAGCTCTGGGACAGGTCATTTGCTCTGGCAGGAGGTCATTTCCGGCCAGAAGCATCCTGGCCTGTCCCAGAGTTGCCCTAATTCTGACCAGGGTGTGGAGCATGAAATCGTGCTCCACACCCGTCCCAACCCATCCCTGGTGTACCTCAGCTGTCCGGCAGGGAGAGCATTCGCTAGTAGCCTGGTTCCGAGGGTGAGACTGGACCAGTCTGCTGCATTCTGCACAGGTGTGCACCATGGCTTCACCCCCACACTGACCTGAATATCTGCTTGGGGATGACACTGCAGTGTGCTCCTGTCCAGACTGTGGCAGACCGGTCACAGCAAGAAGCAGGAGAACCCATCCAGACCGGACCAGCAGTCCTGACAGGTCAGTGGGGTGGAGGGGGGGCTGGGGGGTTGCACACAACCCTGGCCGAGGGCAGACAAGGGGAAGGCCCCTGCTGGCTAATGCCAGCCCAATTGGGGACTCCCATCATGCCCTCAGGCAGGTCCAGCCCTTCTCCTGGAACCATGCTTGTTTTGTCCCCAAAGCAATGCTATGAACTGGCATGTAGTGAAATCTCTGGCTCTAGGAAACACAGCCTGAACATAAGACTTGTCCACAACTTCTTAGATTTTTAAAAGCTTTACTGGTTACAAACACACATAACATGAAATAATTTCTTTTCTCTCAACAGTCTTGGTTAAATATCTTGTTCTCTCTCCTTTGTGAGTTTTATCTTTCTTCTTCTGTGCTTTATCTTTCTTCTGTGGACTTTGTCTTTTGTCAAAGGAAAATACTCTTTCCAGGTCTGACTTGGCTGCAAACACACTAGATACAAAACTGAAACTAACTGGAGAGGCAGTATAAGACCCTAGAATTTCCCACAATCCTTTTCTTTCTTAAAGCTATAAACATCTATTTCCCCTTCTAAACTAATACAGTGGTACCTCGACATACAAGTGCCCTGACATACAAGTGTTTTGAGATACAAGCCGCCGAGCGAGTGATATTTTGCTTTGAGATGAGAGCAAGATTTGAGATACGAGTATGTAAATACAGTACAGTACATAACAAAAACAACTGAGGTGGTGTTTTGGGAGCTGGAATGGATTAATGGGAAAATTGCTTTGAGATACGAGCGATTTGACATAAGAGCAAGGTTACGGAACAAATTAAACTCGTATGTCAAGGTACCACTGTACATAGAAAAGCCTATAATATCTTTAACTAAATGTACGTCTCAAGAGCATCATGATGCTCTGGAGGCATGACAATGCTGCTAGCCAGAAGGCCAATAGTACTCAATGGTGGCAGCCCAGGGGCGGGACACCCAGCTACTGTGGGTAATGGTGGTGGCTGGTACACATTGGAAACAGCTTGACCATTCACACCTTGGCCAGTAAGGAACACATTGAGCATGCGCTCCTTATGGGCCAATGTGAATGGTCAAGCTATCCCCAACATATACCAGCTCTAGTGCAAAAAGGCCTCTTGTCTCTGAGATTTATATAAAAAAACCACTGCTTTACCGGGTCATCTAGCAACTTTTACATTCCTCCTGGCATAGCTTTTATCCATACTAAAAATATGAGAAATACTTCTGGTTTTCTCAGGCACCGGTGGGGGTGGGGGTGTGGATATGTCCTCTCAGTAACTCTCACCCCACATGCATTTGGAGGATGTGGCAGCTCAGGGGCAGAAAGGACTGCCTGATGTCTAAAATCCCGATTCCTTGTGGGCACGATGTGATGTGGGAATAACTTGACCACTGGCCTTCCTGCACTTCAGAGATAAGGCAGAACCAGAGCCCTTGTTCTCACATCCTCTGTCTTGCATATGATTTCCAACTTCAGGGCTCATAGAATGATGTCTATTTTTGCTCCAGGGCCTTCCCCCCCCTCTCCCCACCCCCACAAATTCTCTCTCTTCCTTCCGCTCTTTGCTAAAATTGTTGCCTGACAGAAGCATCCATTATCTTATTCACTCCAGACAACTAGTTGAAGCTGAAGAAGATTCCATTAGGGCAACACGGGGCATCTGCAAATGGACCAGATGTTGCCAGCTCAGGATGATTTCCCAGTGACATATTGGTGGAAGGTCCTCATTTATCCAGGAGCAGTTGGGGAGAACATCTGGCTGGCGCAGAGAATTCATCAGCCATCATTCATCAACTGCCTTTCGAACAGAATAACAGCAAGTGCTGATGGGCTTCTGTTGGAACAGAGGAAGGTGGTAAAAGGTGCCCAAAGTATGAAGGATAAAGTGATTAACCTAGCTGATAAGAAGAACAGAAAGGGCATATTTTTCTTAACATAGTGCTTTAGGGGTATTACAGGGGCAGCCAACATAATGCCCAACAACATGGGTGCAGAAAGGGTCTGCTCCTGCCCAGATTGCCTTTGTCCAGGAGTGGAGAAGCACCGCATCCACTCAGGCTTCACGCCCACTTTTGTAACTTCAAGGCCGGGGAACAGAAGTTCCCCAGCATCCAAGGTCTAGTGAGCAATTTGCACTCCATTACTGCCACTGCTGCAGAGCTCAACAACTCCAGAGTCTGTTTGTTGGGAGGGATTCATGTTGTCCTCCTGGGTGGTTGCACGAAGTGGGAAGGGAGTGACTCAATGAGCAACTCCAGAGAGTAGCTCAATGAGCAAATTTCTGGCCAGAATCACCAAATGAAGGACTGATGATGGCTGAGGTCTTCCTAAATGAGTCTGTGTAGGATCCTTACTAGTATGAACAGAAATCCATTCACAGCAGATTTCCATGAGCACATTTCATACCTCTGAAAGCTATCCCTGCTGCCTCTCTTCTGGCCAAACTCTTCTTTCACCACATGTTCCGTCTCTATGGGACTCTGTCCCAAATCATCTCTGGTAGGACAGCCAACTCTCTGTTAAGTTCTGGAAAACATTCACTTCAATGCTTTGCATTGAGCTCTCCTTTTCCTTGGTTTACCACCCTCTGCTTCATCCTGGAGCAGAACAGCCCACAGGTCGTTTTGTGCACTGGCAATGATCGGAAGGTCTACACTAGGGGTGTGCATGAATGCAATTTTTGGGATTCGATTCAAATCTTTAAAATTCAAATTTAACCAAATTCGATTCAAATTAAGCAAATTTGAATCTATTTATTTGAATTTTCTATTCGAATTTGCACTTACGAATGTCGACAACATTCATATGTGCCCATATGCATCATTACACATCCCGTAAGCATCCATACACATCTGTACATGTCCATATGCATCCTGTACTTATCCTGCATGCAAGCTGTTTTTGTCCCGTATGGATCTGTACAAATACGGGAAAGATGCATATCTGCAAGTACGCATCCTGTACGAACCCGTACACATACGAATGTCCAGATAATTCAAATGAATAGATCTGAAATTTGAAATTCGTTTGAAGCTTTAAATTTGAATTATGGACATTTGATTCAAATTCAAATGTTGAAATTCAATCGAATTTTGAATACCTTTGAATATTTGTGCACTGTCAGGCAGGACTAGCTGCCTATTTGTATGTAAGCTCTCTGCCACCTATGGGATTATATATATATATAAAATGGCTGCCTGTTGACAGTTGACTCCCCCCTCCCTGCTGATGTCAAGTGATACATTTGTGTTTGAAGGTTTTGACTCCAAGTTTAAATTGGTTTTGAAAGATAGTTGTTGTTCATTGGTTAAGGGCCAAGCCCTGCCCAGCGATAAAACATATAAATATGCTGGGCTTTCTGTTCCAAGTTGCTCCCAACAAGAAATGTCCTAATGCTGAGCTGAAATAAAGCACTGTTCATCTTTTTCAAGAAAGAGTCTCATGGTCATTCTTTGCCAGCCTGACATGCACACCCCTAGTCTCCACCAGGTAAGGGATGGATCTTTTGGCTAATCAAGATGAAGAGAGTGACCAGGAAACCTTCCAACTTGAAATCAACAAAGATTTTAAGAAATGCACCTTCAGGACATATACTGGGAAATACTGGCCCCTCACCTCAAATGGTGGGGTGCAGTCTGCTGCCTCAACTAAGAATGCTGGCTACTACTTTGACATTGAATGGCACACTGAAGTGGAAGGGGGTGGGGATGTAGGGAAACGTATGCAGGTACACATACTCAGGTACACAGGGGTGTGCATGAATGCAATTTTTGGGATTCGATTCGAATCGAATACTTGACCATTCAAATTGATTTGAATCTTTAAAATTCGAATGTATCCACATTTGACTGGATTCAAATAGATTCAAATCTAGTTGTCTGAATTTTCAATTTGAATTTGCACATACGAACGTTGACAACATTCGTATGTGCCTGTATTACGCATCTCGTGTGCTTCCATACAGATCCCGTATTTATCCTGTATGCATTCCGTTTTTGTCCCGTACGCATCTGTACAAATGCGTACGGATGTGGGAAAAATGCTTATGTGCAAGTACACATCATGTACGTACCTGTACACATAGGAGTGTCCCAATAATTTGAATGAATAGATTCGAAAATCCAAAATTCATTTGAATGTTTAAATTTTAATTTATAGGCATTTGATTCGAATTCAAGTGTCCAAATGCAAACAAATTTGATTGAATTTCGAATGTTTCAGATATCCATACACATCTGCAACGCTGGGCAATAGTGAGGGAAGGGAAAGTCTCACATAGCCCCCTGCCATGAGCAGGCTGGATAAAGCAATGTACTCACTTTGGGATGTGTGGCTGAGGATTTAGCTTCAGTGATGGGGTAACATGCATCTGGGTCCTGCCCGGGACCCCCTTTTACCAGCAGGGCATAATAGTTTCCCTAGACCGCAGATGTGGGTGAAGTGTGCCCGCTGGGCTCTTGGGTGGTAGCAGCTGCAGAAAACCTCCATGGCGATTTAGGTTCGTTTCTCATTTGTCTCTGTTGCATGGATAGCGTTGCAATGAGGAACACACTGTTAGCCTGCTGCGTTAGCCATTTTTGCAGAGGTTTCACGCCTCCTACCCTGGATCTCACGCTTTTCAGCCGGCATGTGGTTGCAGCCTAGAAAGTAATCTCACAATTTATGAGTAGTGCGGGGATCTGTGAAATGATCGCCGGGAGGTGGACATCTAGTTCCTTCCAATCAGGACATCATTCAGATCTTCCTCAGTCTCTCTGTGTGATCTGAATCCAATGAAACCAATTCATTTCCCTGCCACCCTGAAAAAGTGGAGTTCATTAAATCCTGGTGGGATGTGTCCCTTCTTATTAATATTCCGTAGATTAGACTAAAGTATAGGAGCAATAAAGGAAAAGGACATATCCCTGTCAAATCTATTCTGTGCTGCGTTCTGATGGGAGCCTGGAGCCTAGAGACAGGAAATAATATGTTAAGGAAACCAAGTGATTTGGATGACAGTCTGTGCTAAGCAAAGAGCAACAGAGAAAGGTCTTCATTTAAAGGTCTGAGCATTACCAATACTCCTGTCCTGTGTTAAAGAGAAGCTCTATCATGTTTACAAGCTGTAACTAAGAAGAAGAGTTGACTTTTCTACCCCACTTTTCTCACCCATTTAAGGAGACTCAAAGCGGCTGACAAAGCTTTCTATTCTTCTCCCCACAACAGAACACCCTGTGAGGTAGGTGGGGCTGTGAGAGCTCAGAAGAGAGCTGTGACTAGCCCAAGGTCACCCAGCTGGCTTCGTGGAAGAGGGCAGAATCAAACCCAGTATTCCCAGATAAGAGTCCAGCTCCCTAACCACTAGACCAAACTGGAAGAGAGCTCTGTTCAGAGCCAAGCTGGAACAACAGTCAGGACTGGGGGAAATGAAATGGCATCAGGGGAACTTATATTTTTAAAAGGAAAAGGGAAGAAAAACCAGCCTGAGCAGAAGGGAAAATCCTTCGTTCCTTTTGTTCAGCGTTTTGCCTTTTGATAATGGGAATTTATATGCCACAGGCAGGGGGCAGTAGCACCACACTTGGGCACACTGCACATAAGGCTTAGTGCACCGAAATGAACTCCGAAGAAATTTGCAGCAGTGTTTCCACCTGATCCATTCCATTTTACTCATTTTCATACTCAGAAGAAGAAGAACAGCCTGCTGTCCTAGGGAGTTTCTAATCTATGGTCCGTTCTGCGCAGGGCTTATTCAGGATTATATCCTGGAGTAGGGACCTGCTGTCCACATACTTGTGCAGACTACGTCAGGCCTCGGGTGCTGGCATGTGGGTGGTAAATCCCTATTCCGGGATATAATCTGGAATAAGAACCTTGTGCAGAAGGGGCCTATATAGTCGGAGCTAATAGTCAATGAGAAACTGTAAGGCAACAGTTCTGTTCTGATCTACATGAAAAAAAAACTGACTTCACTAAATATTGTGGATGATCTTTTACATCAGCCATAAATCATGGTGGATACTTTGGAGATTCGCAGGTCCTGTTTGCATTTACCTGCCAGCGAGTAGTGATCTGTCCACTAGCGAAGTGTGCTGCTGCCATTGCAACTTCAGAGTTGGCTAAACCCTCCCTGGAGCAATCCAGCTGTGGAGTGTTGGAAAGCAGCCCACAGCTTGACTGAGAGTCACTAGGTGGCACCCGGACAGTAGCATCTACACACCGTCTTCTGGATGTGGTGCTGCAAGTGGGTATGGCAGCTCAACTGGGATTGTGCAATTGCACACAGCATCCAGACCCCCATGGCAATGTCCAGGTGGATACTGCGGATGTTGGCACATCAATCTGTCCTGGCCTGCCCTGGCCATCTGCACATACCAGTCAGTAAGTGTGAATGGGTCCATGGTCTGCAATCTTGATGGTGAGGGCGTCGTCCTATGCAGAAAATGGCTCCATCGGCCATTTCTTCTCTTTCGAAACCTGGAAATGCTCCTGATCCTAAGTAATGCTCAGGACCTGGTAAATGTCGTCACTGTGGCTGATCCAGTTGGGAACAGTGACCACAATGTAATAACCTTCAACTTAAATACAGGGAATAAGTTCTTAATATAGTCTAAGGGCTTGTCCCCATGTACTCCATTTACTTCAGATTTGAATCAGGTGATTCCCAATGCGGATTATAGTTTGAATTAACCCGTCCCCATGCGATTGAGAAGAGCGCTGGTTCAAGTCAAATGTACCTGTCCCCATGAAAACCGTGGTAAACCCCTGCGTCGGGTAACTGCATCTTTTTCTCTCCACCACCATTCCCCTGATAGGAAGCTGGGTTGACGTCACCATACCCTTTCCCACCCACTTCACCGATGACAGGGAAACACCTCAGTTGCACCTCCAGAAACACAACACACAAAAGATAAACAATGAAAAGCAACTCATTGCTTGAACCTGCAACAGTTCACCTTTGCATGCCAGTGGGCACCCCCCCACACACACACACTCACAACAGATCTGGGGGATTCTGTGCTTCGTCTTCTCATGTTGCATCTGGTGCAGTGAAGCCATGGGCGCATTGGCCATTAAGGTGAAAAATCAAGCCATTGCCCACATGTAGCTTGCTGATCTGGTGATCAGGAAAGAGGGGAGTGTAATAATTGTAGCTGGAAAGACACCTGTAGGACAAATGAAAGCCATCATCATTTCTCTTTAATCATCGTTTATTTAAAGAAACCCCAAACTGTTGCGATCGGAGCGCACAGGACCAGAACAGCGAGCACAGGTAAAATCCTGCCTGCTAATGATGTGATCGTCAATCTCCTCCCCGAATAACCCGGGAGCATCCCCATGCCTCTAAGATAATCCATGCTTGCTTCCCACTTCGCAGTGAAAACAGTTTGCAAGGTTTTTGGTTTTTTACCATGGATTTGAGTGATTTGTAGCCTGGAATAGAGCCTTTGCTTCAGGATGCTCCAAGTCAAACTCTAACATAGAGACATCCCCAAAATGGAGAGGTGGGAAAACGGCTGCACCAGTCACATCTGCAATGAATCCAGAGTGCATTCGACACAGATTGAGAGTGGATTCAAAGTGGATTCAGGGCAGATTTGGCGCTTTCAGAGTGGATAAGTTACGGGATTCGTATTGGATGCATATCAGATATGTATTGGATACATATGCATTCATATTGGATATTTGTACAAATTCGTACAAAATACATTCACATCGAATAGAATCCTGCCACATTCGAAGGGATCTATTTGAAATTTTCTTGCATTCAATTTTTGGGATTCAGTTTGATTTCAATCAAATGTTCAAAGATTTGAATCGATTCGAATGTTTAAAATGTGAATGTATTCACATTCAATTTGAATCAAATACATTCAAATCTATTTGTACTGGATTGAAAATTTGTATTTAAAGATATGAATGTTGACATTTGAATGTGTGCATATGCATCCGTACACATTGGTTCGCATCCCGTTTTTATCCCGGACGCATCTTGTTTTCATCCCATATGTAATGTAGAACTAATTTTGAACAAACTTCTTCAGGGATGTTTTTCTGCTTCCTAGTTTAGCCTTCAGGACCTGGCATTCCAAGCTGTTTTCCCATCCAAGAATTAACCAGCTGCCACCCTGTTTAGTTGTCAAGATCAGAGAAGAAGAACAAGAAGAAGAACAAGAAGAGGAAGAGGAAGAAGAAGAAGAAGGAGTTTGCTTTTCTACCCCAATTTTCTCACCCATTCAAGGTGACAAAGCGGCTGTGAGAGCTCAAGAGAGAGCTGTGACTAGTCCAAGGTCACCCAGCTGGCTTCATGGAGGAGTGTGGAATCGAACCCGGTATTCCCAGGTAAGAGTCCGGTTCCCTAACCACTAGACCAAACTGGGTCACAAATTTCAGCCTGGGGTACCTTGAATGCTTCCCCCTACCCTAAGAAGATTATAAATATGTGAAACTAAATGAATGGAATTGCATTTGGGGGCCCTCGTCTCCATGTAGGTGTAAATGAGTCTGTTATTTTAGAAAGTGCCATCAACCTCTAGTGATTCTCATTGGAAAGGAAACCAACCCATGACCTAAGCTGCTGCTCCTGAAATCTCTCATCACTTCACAACTGAGATGCATGTAGGAGTATATTGAATTTTCTTCTACAGATCCACGAAGACCATAGCAGAGTGAAGGCTACTAGGGTCTTAGACCCAGAGTAATTTTTACTGAACGTCACAGCCCTGCCGAATAGCACTCAACATTGATTGAGATGGATTCAGAAGAGCATTATCCAGAAATACCTAACCCCTTTGATATTTTCAGGGTTGTCGAAAGACAAGGTTAATGTTATTTCTGACAGGGAACTAATTTAAAATACGTCGCTGTTTCTGACTTCCAAGATATTGCCGAGTCTCTTCAGAGAAACACGGTGCACTTTATGTGAATGAAGAAACTCATGCCAGGCTGGTAATTTAAGATGACACATCTGCCGTGTTTTCTGCTTAGAAAGATGGTATCAATCAATGCACAGAGATTTCAAAAGGACCTTCGAAAGGTGTGTGAAATACTGCTTATTCACTGCTTTTTAGTGCACAAAAGATAAAGCCATGGCAATGGCAATAAAAGGAACACACATTGTTCTTTGTTCACCGGGCCTTATTCTGGATAATACCAGGCTGACTTGACCCTGAGGAGAGCTGGGTGGGAGTAAATACTAATGATAATTAATTAAAGAAGTGGACAAATAAAGGATGTGCATGGGTGGGGCTTTTTTGCATTTGATTTGTATCAAATCGAATCGAATGTAAGAAAATTAGTATTAGTTTGAATAGATCCCCTTCGAATGTGGTAGGATTCTATTCGATACAAATGTATTTGTATTTGTATGAATTTGTACAAATATCCCCCTTGCCCCCAGGCACCTCAAGGGTGCAACTTGTTCTCTGGTGGGCACTTTGTGTGGCAACAAATGTAGATGCTCCACACCACATGTTGGGCAATTTGAAGACCTCTCTGCAGAGAGAAGCAGAGACACAACCTGTCTTCTGGTGAATACCTGAGCGGATCCATGCAACGTTTTCTTGGCAATAATTATTTTATTCTGTTCAAGAATTTATATCCCACCCTTCACCAGGGCAGGTCACAATAACAATAATAGTAAGACATAGAAAATATTTTTAAAATGTCTTTAAAATATAACCCTCCCACCCTCCCAAGCAAGACTGTACCCAAAGAAAGCTAAAGAAGAAGAGGAAGAGTTGGCTTTTCTGCCCTGCTTTTTTGAACCATTTAAGGAAGGAGTCCCAAACCCTTTTTGCACCAGGGACCAGCTTCCTTTTCTGGGGTGGAGGCAGAATTGGCAAGTTGGGCGGGACAGCGAGGGTGGCGGGGCAGACTGGCAACCCCCCCCCATGGCACCAGTCTGCAGACTGGTGGTTGGGGACCACTGATTTAAGGGGACTTAAAGCAGCTGACAAAGCTTTCTGTTCTTCTCCCCACAACAGACACCCTGTGATGGGGCTATGAGAGCTTAGAAGAGAGCTGTGACTAGCCCAAGGTCACCCGGCTGGCTTTGAGGAGGAGGGCAGAATCAAACCCGGTATTCCCAGATAAGAATCCAGCTCCCTAACCACTAGATCAAAGGTCTGGGTGTACTGGTATGTTTTAACCTGGCGAATCTCCAGAGGGAGGCTATTCCAGAATCTGGGGGCCACCACAAAAAAGGCCGTCTTGCGTGTCCCTTCCCCTTGCACCTCGGAGAGAGGAGGCACTAGAAGAAGGCCCTCTCCTTGAGATCTCAGTACCCAGGCTGGTACGTATGGAAGCAGTGTGCCTAGGGACCAGATAGAAATCAAACGGGGAGCCCTTCCGTTAGCAAAGCAGATCCTCTATTACTGAGTTATACCCGGAGCCAATGAAATTCAAGCTCTGGGCATCTTTTGGAGGTATGCAAGGCTCTCTGTATCCCCAAGCACTTGTTAATAGAAATAAAATTAGAATTCTGGGGTATGCTCCTTGGCTTGCCGGCCTGCCGTCTCTTCCCTTCAGTAAAGATTTCTGGATGATGTAGAAGTCTAGCATCATTCTATATTTCTTCCCCTCCCCTTTTTTTTTTCCTAAGGAGGATGAGAGGTTTATGCTAAACCTACATAATTACTTTTAAAAATATGTCTGTTTGCAAAAATTGTATTGTGAACATTTCATCTTCCTGTCATCCCAAATAAAATCTTTCCAATTATGCGTGCCAGGCATGCATGAACACTGAATACTTTCTTCTCCCTTTATGTTTCCACTGCCAGAGGAATGAAATTTAAAATACCAAAAAGTAAATCAAAATGAGGAACAGAACTCCAAAAGGAAGAACAGGGGCCGGTCTGCGGGAACTAGTTTGCAATCATAATTAAAATCTTTTTTAATGAAATTATAACGGGGAACAAATATCAGTGGTGCAAAAATGTTCATCGTCGTCCGTATTTTACTGATAATCGTGGGAGTTGTATGTTAATTGCTGAAGCCTCTTGTGTAAGGATGTACGCAGAGCACATTTCCCCTCTTCAATTCGAATTGAATCGAAGGGAGGGGATGGGGCTTTGCCTTCACATGCAAACATTTGTCATATGAGCGAAAGACACCCCATTCCCTCTCTCGCCCCCTCTCACCTTCTGCGACCACCCCCACCCCAACTGCGCTCTCCTCAGAGGCTCAACTAGGCCTTCCAGAGGTGTGTGCGTGGCAGGAGATGCCACCCCAATTGAAGGATCACAGGAAATCTTGGTAGATTTCCCATGATTCCTGGATGAGGTGGCCTCTAAAGGTGCATGCTCACCTCCAGGAAGCTTAGTTGGTAGAGCTGCTTTGAGTCCCCTTAAATGGTTGAGAACAATGGGGGAGAAAAGCCAACTCTTCTTCTTCTTCTACACCAGATAAGTGATGGAAAAATATTCAATAGTGCTACCATAATTCTTTCTGGCTGCATTTTCCTGTTTACTCCTCATGAATTCCAGCTCTTCATAAGCATGTTTGGCTCTGGCATTATTCAAGATCACATATGGCAACACTGTCCAAGTTGCCACGGTCCTCTATAAAAGTGTCCTGATTACAATACATATTAAGGGGGAAAATACAAACTTAAGTGCATCAAAATACTGTGTGCAGTTTCAGAACAAATAACTTTTTGATATACTGTATTAGAAGGGGATAAAACAGAAAAGAAGCAGATAAATGCAGAATGGAATGAAGGGCAACCATTCCGACATGTATTCCATGAAGGCTGCATTCCCATTACATGCTTAATATGATTTCCCTAAACCGAAATAATAGAACCGGATGCAAATGCAAATTTGCCTGATCGCATTACTTTCAACTTTATCGTGTTCGATCCGGATTCTGAGGATCGTACATGGTGTACATGACTCAAGGGGGGGACTCAAGTGGCTACTTTCTAAAAGCCGCTTTTTGGGGCTGCCCTGCCCTCTTCTTCCTGGCGTGAACGTGCCACCCATAACGGACCCCTTCACGGAGCCTAGCTGGCTGGCTGGCTGGCTGCCACTTGCCTGGATGGAGGTAAAACAGCACCGGGCAGCCAGCAATTCTTTCCCCTCCTCTCCCCATTGCCCAAGGCACACAGCAGCAGCAGCAACTCATGCCCCCTTCGCCCGCTCACTGCCACAGCCTTAAAAACATTCACACATCTCCCAGAGCCTGCAGCTGCTTTCCTTTCTTTTCCCTTTCTAAAGCTCAGAACTTTCAGAATTGCGCAAAATTGCAACATTGTTATCAGGTGTGAAGTGGGTGGATTGCTACAGTGTAACGGCTGCTGTAAGGGGTAGATTTTTACAGTAAAACTGCTATCTTTGAAAGCAAGCTATTGAGGGAGGGAAACCCTAAACATGCATTCTCATCCCACTAAAACTGTACCATTCCCACAGTAAGAAATGTAAAACATTTCAAATGCACGAACTGGAGCGAGACCTGTTGAAATGAGTGTTAACATTTACAACGCTTTGGGGCAATTTAACATGCAGAAAGCGTGTTAAGCCAACCTGACATGGGGACTGCGAGGATCGAAACCATTTCAAAGCTGTTTTAAGCTTGTAATGGGAATTCACCTGAAATGTATTCCTCATAAGGTTGACGACTAGAGAGGGCATCTCCTTGCTGAATTGCTGGGTATTTCCATGTATCCATTTCACTGTGAAAGGTACTTAATGACGTAGCAAATGCTTCTCCAAAGAGCATGATTTCACCCCTTTACCTCTGGGCAGACATTGTGCTCCATGGGAGGCAAGCCATGGAGACAGTGCAGAAATTGTACTTGCTGGAACCTAGAAATTTAAGTGGAGATGTGGCCTAAGTGTGTTTGAATGACAGCCTTAAGAATAGTTGTTTCTCTTGCTCTTCAGCGGTTGCTGTTTAGATCTTCCATTAACGATCACTTAGACTTAAGAATCCCCTCAGAAGAATTTGCCATAAGTTATTGCAAACACATTTAATTACAGTGTGTCCCTGAGTAATTAGGAGACTGAACAGCCTGGATGCATATCTAATGTATCTGAACCTGGACGGCAATACTGTAATGACTTTTGGATGCACGGGAAACCGCTCGATGCTGTACAAAGAAACAAACCACAGAGGTAAGAAATTACTAGTCAATTGCAAATCCTACATTTCTTAACAACTTCATATAGCCATGTCTGTCACCAGATTCAAAATGAACAGCCATTTTCTATCCTGCGATGGTTTAATACAGCTGTTGATTAAGCTATATGGTCCTCTGGTGGGCTTTCTACACATTCCATTCAGGAAAGTCAAAATGGCAGGTGGAATGTCCGCAAACAAAACAAATAGAAATGAGAAGATGTAAGCAGTCAGACTTAAAGAAGAAGAAGTTGGCTTTTTTACCCCACTTTTCTCACCCATTCAAGGGGACTCAAAGCGGCTGACAAACCTTCTGTACTTCTCCCCACAGTAGACATCCTGTGAGGTTGGTGAGGCTGTGAGAGCTCAGAAGAGAGCTGTGACTAGCCCAAGGTCACCCAGTTGGCTTCTTGGGGGAGGGCGGAATCAAGCCTGGTATTCCCAGATAAGAGTCCAACTCCCTAACCGCTAAACCAAATTTCACTGAAGAAGGTTTGAAGTGAAGGTGTGACCATGGCAACTAAGAGGTAAATGTGAACAGCCTCATCATATGCTTCAGCACCACTGGTGAGTCTTCATAAAGTAGTTAACACATAAACACACACATTGATGTTAGCAGGGGCACTCATAGTACCTGGCAGTGCCCATATGGTACTTTTCAGTTGGCCAGGGTTCGGTCAGCAAAGGCTGGTGCACCAAAGGTTATCAGGGTAACCTAAACATTGGAGGAGGTCAAACCAACTGGCATAGGGAAGCCAAGTAGCATTTGCTGGCCTCCTCAATATGATGCTGATGGAAACCCCACACAGCCTGATCTCTGGGTCAATTTCTGTTGCCTTGTTGTTGGCACATCCAGCAAGTGAGCATGACTTTTGCAGATGGGTCCAACCTGCATAAGAGTTCTGGGCTGGCTCAAAGGGGTGCAACAGAGCCTTGAGCTCAGGGAGAACTAGATATTGATGCAACCTATGGCCACTTTCATACAGTGCAGGCTGACCCATGACATGCTATCCCAGGAAAGGTCGTCTGGCCTGTGCTGGGCCAGAAAACCCATAATGACCAGTCATGGCAGCTTTTGAATTGATCAGAGTGAGCAGGGCTTCCTAGGGTGCTGCTGAAAAGAGTCCTCCTTTGTATCCTGGCCACCGAGATCTGGGATAGGAAACCAAAAGGATCTACATATGGAAAGATACAGTGCTTATAAATATGGCCGTACACACTAAATAGTCTGTTGATGCCTTTTACGTGTATATAAGGCCCTGTCCCCAAAAGACTTATTAGCCCCTCTCGGCTTCCTCTGCCGTCACTCTGTTATAGCTGACTTTAAAAGTCCCCTCCACTTCCGGAGTAAGCACCCCCATGGTAGCCGCGATCTAAACGGACTTTCCGTCCCCATGGTAGCCGTCTTCTCTTTACGGGCATCTTTTTCCCCCGCCCCCTCTCTTGTTAAAAGGAAAAATAGCCAGATCTCCGTCTCCTGAAACGGCTTCCCGTCCCTAGCAAAGGCAGATGATCGCTCATTCATTCACTTTCAGCACTTACTTTCACTCAGTTCTCTGTTAGAAAAGGCTTTCTGCCCCGGCAAAGTCAGCGGCTGCAGCCATCGGCAGCGCGATCCTTCGCTCATTCTCTTTTAAGGCTTTCACAGATCACTGATAACAATGTTGCAATTCTGAGCAATTCTGGCTCTTTTTACAAAGGAAAGGAAGCGAACCTGCTGCATTTCTCAGATGTGTGAATGCTTTTTGGCTGTGTGTGCAGGCAAGCAATCCCCGCCCCTTTTGCCACGGAGCGTCCTCAAGGCAGATATAGCGAGCAAAACCCGCGAATCGCTGAAAGAGCGCTGGAACTCTTCTTTAAAGTGCACGTATTTTATCGCTGGTGTGTCACTTTCCTAAGCTCCCTAAGCGCCTTGTAAAGCCTGGAATGGGGCCGCTCAGAGGCAAAAGAAGAGTTCCAGCAGACTTTCAATTGCATGGGGACAGGGCCTAACTCTAATAAAGTTAAAACAAGCATCAACACAACTGACAATGACAGAGCACATATAAAAAGGAATGCACTTATATAATTACAACTGTTACTGAAACCTACTGTTGTAAATAAAAAATGTGTATGTGTAATCTCTATTCTCAATAATTCCAAAAGTCCAGTCACTGTGTTGTGCTGTAGAAACGATCAGGCAAGAATGGATGAGGCCAGACATGTTTAGACCAATATGTGTCTTCTTCAATGAGCTAGTTTGGTCTTGTGGTTGGAGTGATTGACTCTTATCCTGGTTCAATTCCACACTCCCACACGAAGCCAGCTGGGTGACCCTGGGCTACTCACAGCTCCCTTTCTTTCATGTCCCCTGTCATCAGCACTCCTTCCTCCAAGGATGAAGAGGTAGGCGTGATGCCCAGCTAATCTCAGACAGGCTAGTGGGCAAGGCAAGATGAGGAATGCTTGCCACAAGCAGCTAGTGAGGACGCTGAGCCTATACTTCCTAGTGACAGCAGCTCAGGCTCGGAGCACGCTGGGCAACACCCTTCACCGACCAGTCTGAGATGTGGGCATCAACAGCTGGGTAAATCGGCTAGAATCTGCACCTGACACCTGCGGCGAAGGAGGCATGACTCTGACCTGCCTATTTAAGGCAGAACATTCTGATAAGCTTTGTTGAAGACAAGCGCTCATAAAGTTGCAGCTCTGGCATTCTGTGACATTGCTTCTTGATTTATGACTGAACACTCTGATCTTCAACCCTGGAACGCTCTTGACTACGTGTTTAACACTAAAGCCCCCAAGGTACTTTGATTTGGACTTTTGCTGTTACTAGCTACTGTGGCTGCTACTCTTCTGTGCAAGTGCATGTGTTTGCTCTCCGCACCTCACTGGCTGGAGACACGACACTTTCTGAGCTCTCACAGCCCCCACAGGTTGTCTGTTGTGGGGAAGAGAACAGAACGTTTGTCAACTCCTTTGAGTCCCCTTAAAGATCAGAACTCCCTGATCTTGCTCCAGCATGCAAAGGGGAGACCCCTGGACCTTTCCCAAGTACAAGCCAATGCCCCATGCAGAGAGGGCCAAAGTCACAGACTCAGTTCTTCTCAAATAAGAGAGGTAAGAATTTTTCAGCTTTGAATTTAATGACACTACTAGGGATGTTTACGAATAGGTTTATTGGCATTTGATTTGTATTTGTTCGAATAGATCCCCTTTGAATGTGGTAGGACTGTATTTGTATGGATTTGTACAAATATCCAATATGAATGAATACGTATCTGTTACGTACCCAACACGAACACATATATGTCAGATACGTATCTGATATGAACACTTACATATTGGATATGTATCCTATACATATCCTATACGTATCCCCAGTTTAACAATTGTCTGAACTATTCATACAAATGTTCCAAAAGATTTGTATTCGTATGAATGTTAATGTATGGATGTTGTAACATTAGATTCAAGTCGAATTCATATAAATAATGAACGTTACGAATATCCCTGCGCATCACTAGATCCTAATTCTCATCCTCCTGCAAATTCAAACATCCCCCCCCCCCAACAAGACGATTGAATAGCATTTGCTCAGCGGTTTGCTCATGCTGGTTTGCTGCTATAATGCTCAGATCTGTGGAGAGCACAGGGTTATCTTATCTTGAAACGGACCAGTGTGCCCGGGGACGGAAGAGAGAGAGCCTAGCATCGTTTTGATGTCTGTTGTCAGACTTTCTCATTCCCTATGCAAAAGAAAAAAAGAAGAGAGAGTTTGCTCTCAGCTATAGCACCGTGCAACACCTGGCAATGTTTGTTCAGCACTCTAGGAGCAAGCTGAAGAAAATGAGCAAGAAAGCAGGAAGAAAAAAAAAAAGCAGAAGGCGTTTTGGGAGCTGGAGGTCCCTCTCCAAAGATATCAGCACAAAAGTGTGAATTTAAACTGGGAAATCTGGCAAAGCAAAGGCTTTCTTTGGAGACTTAATTAGCAGACGCCCCTGGATTCCCTCTTCTGTACAGGTGAGAGACACGCTGAAGGATCCCCTCAGCTTGATATGAAGGATGACTAAATCGCTTTTCCTTCCTTTCTTCCTTCCGCATATTTTCATGCTATGTTATTAATTCTCCGCCTATATACATCAAATGCAGTTACGGCTTATAAGAACGAAAATAACAAAATTAGCATTTGTGAAGGGACAGACAGATTAGTCAACGTTCAAAATGTAGGTTCTTCCCCTGTAAGGCGAGTTTAAATAATCTGAAGAGAAACCAGAGTAAAGAAATGTGAGAGTTCCTACACAAAACAACAATTCAACAGGTGCAGCTCGCTCTTTCTTTTCCTCCGTAACAAACAATACTGTCAGCAGATAACCCCATTTATGCTATTGCACAGTGAATAAGTGACTTTGGGCAGCATTGTTTTGCTCTACAACACCGGTTCTCAACCTGTGGGTCGTGACCCCTTTGGGGGTCGAGCTACTCTTTCACAGGGGTCATTATGAAGTAGTAACGAAAATAATTTTATGGTTGGGGGTTAGGGTTAGGTTGGGGGTCACCATAACATGAGGAACTGTATTAAAGGGTTGTGGCATTAGGAAGGTTGAGAACCACTGCTTTACAAAGTTTGGTCAAACATGACTCCAGAAACCTTCAATAACATGACTAGGCCTCTAGCAAGATGATGATGATGATGATCATCATCATCATCCCAGTGCATTCTGGGAGGAAGGGGGAGAGTCACTGTGACCAGGAAAATAGTGGGGTAGAACCTCACTGAATGAAACTGAGCTGTGGGGATAATTTGCATAAAGTCCTAGTGCATTCTGGGAGGAAGGCAGATTGTCACTGAGACCAGGAAGATAGTGGGATAGAACCTCAGAGAAGGAAACCGGCACACAGAACCTGAGGAACCTTGTAATAATTATATTTTTCTAACTGTAATAATGGGTCATGCCTCCCATTGCACCTCCCAACTCCAGCTCTTCAGAAGGGGAGGAGGAGGCAGACGCACCCACACCCACGCCCATGCCTGCAGCCCCGACATTGCCGGGGGCAAATGGCGCTGGCCCAAGCACCGAGGACCCCGCCCGAGGGGAGCACGCGGACTCCTCTGCAGGTGAAAGCGATGAGGGAACCCCCCCGGCCCTGCCTGAAGGCGTTGCACAGGCAGAAACAAATCATGCGCTGCTCATCAAGAATCAGGCACCTGGAGAGGAAAGGGCATGGTGTGGCATTCCCTATTTAAGGAATCGGGTGTCGCCCAGAGCTCGTTGCAGACAAAGCCATGCAACCTTGCTGTGAAACCGGGCTCGTGCCTTGGACCTTGGAACTGTTTACTTGCTGAACTTCTGGACTCTCGACCCTGGACTGTACCCCCGACTTTGCTGACTCACTGGACTGACCCTTGACTTGCCGAACTTCTGGACCCTTGACTTTGGACCGCGACCTGACTTTGAGTACGTCCCACCCCCGCGTAGCAGCAGCGCGACCGTGTGTCTGCCTGTGTGCCCTGCCGGCCCGGGACACGACATAATGTTTATCTGTAACATCTTTTCCACCAAAGAAAGGAACAACAAACATATACAATTAATACAAACAAATGAAAAAATAAAATTTAATGCTATACATATAAAAGGAACGAGCCAGTTCTTCACTAGATACTTCATACCCCAACAGCTCCATGCAAACACAGTTAAGACTTCTACAAGTGTGGTGGGGTCAGGAACCTTTCTGAAGTTGGCCTTAGTGTGGAATATATCTTAGGATAGGGGTCTGTTGTCCATACGCTAATGCAGGCTATGGGTGTTTTTCCATTAGCACTAGAGTACCCATTAATGGGTACTCTAGTGCTAAGTGGAAAAACACCCTATGACAGGCCTCATCTGGGGTCTGCCATAGTCTTGCCCGTGCATGTGGATAGCAGGCCCATTTTGAGAAAGGTTCCAGAATAAGGCCAAATGAAGAAAGACCCCTGGTCTTGAAAGCTCCCAGCCTCAAGGTGGCTGTATATGTTGGTGAAATAGCCAACAATCCCTTGGCTATTGAGCATAGGTTCCTAGATGGTACATGCCATATCAGGCAAGTTGTCAGATAACTAGGCAGATTATTGCACAGGGCTTTAAGCACCAAACCAAACAACTTCAATTGGGGCCTGGCTCAGATTGGCAACCAACAGAGGCATCTGTGAGGGATGGAGACATACGAGCATTTTGAAGGATTTGAAAGATCCAGGCTTCGTTGCTGTCACCACTAGGGATGTGCATGAATGGGTTTTTTTTTTTTTTGCATTCGATTCATATAAGAAAATTCATATTAATTTGAATAGATCCCCTTCGAATGTTGTAGGATTCTATTCGATACAAATGTATTTGTACAAATTTGTACAAATATCCGATAGGAACGCATACATATCTAATACGTATCCAATACATATCCATACATATCCGATAACATATCCACTCTGAAAGCATCAAATCCATCCTGAATCCACTTTGAATCCACTCTCAAACCATGTCAAATTCACTCTGGATCTGTGGCAGACGCGACTGGCAGAGCTGCTTTCCCATCTCCCTGTTTCACAAATGTTCCGAAACATTCGTATTCATAGGAGTGTCAATGTACAAATGTTGCAACATTCCATTTTCTGTACGTATGTACAAATTCATATGAATTCGTATGAATGATGAATGTTATGGCTATCCATATATATCCCTAATTTTGGCAGCTCAGATGACCTTCCCAGCCAGAAGAAATGCAGATGCTCAGTGGCTGGACAGTTAAGTACACATTCTTGTGGAGCATGATTTCATGCACCACAGCTAGTTTACAATTAGGCAACGCATGGGCAAGTGCAGATGTACCTGCCCAGATGTTGACTAACTGTAAACTACAGGATGAAGAGCAAATCGACCTCTGAATTGCATGAGCTTTCAGATTAGTCAATTGGGCTACTAAGAGAAGGAAAAAAGGGGAGGTGTGCCCCCCCCCAAAATTGTATAGAGAGATCTGCAAAATAGGAAAAACGAATGAGTTGCAGAAATCCGAACTCCCGTGTTCCATCAATTTGTTGCAAGGCTGTCAAAAGGACCAGATGTGTATGAGGCAATTTCATGGTCCTATCAGTCATGGTTCTTCAAGGTCACAACAGTTTTCAGGCTGTAATTTCTATGCTTTATCACATAGCTTTTGAGAAGCAGGAGAAGAACTGGATGGCCTTTTCCCTATTTTTGCATCTGAATTCCCGCAACTCTTTTTATCATTTTGCTGGGAAGAGCACATAAAGGATAATGTGTCATGGCATTAAAAAAAAAAACACCTTTATGTATCTTCCTTGAAACCTGAATTTCTTTAGTCTGATGAGCTGTTGGGATTTTGTAGCATGCTGTAAGCAATGAACCCTTTATATTGTCAGGTACTAGGGTGAAAAGAATATAAAATTAATATAAAAGACAAAGGGAGAACTTTGTGATGATAAATAACAATTTCTAGCACCTCTCTTTCCAGAAATGCTGCTATGTTTTGACACAAATCAAGCAGACATAAGGTATCAGAAAAATCTATGAACTTTTCATTATTTCCTCAGTAACTCTATAGCTATGTATCCAAGCTATTTGTGAAGGAACTCCTTTATATACAGTATGCCCTTGGTATAATGTAGAGCAGGACTCCTCAACCTCTCAGACAGATTGTAGACACTTGTTTTATGGGTACTGGTTACAAAATGGCTGCCCCAAGGCATAATGGTTACCTTTAAAATGAAGGCTAATGCTTCTCAGTCAGTACTGAGAAGACAAAGGAAAGTGTTCAACCAGGAGGATAGAGAATTGTATTTGAACATTGTACAGGTGCTACAGAGTGAGGAAAAACTGCTCTGAATATGGAGAACAAGAAATTAGACCTATGTGTGATCATTTTGTTTTGAGTAGGTTAGGTTATTTGCTTATAGATGCCAAGAAAGGTCTTGGGGGGGGGGGGTATATGGACATTCATGTCAGCCCAGTCCTGGAACAAGATTGAGGAGAAAGAGGCCACGGACTATAGTCTGAGATCAGATGATGGTGAACACATCATACATGTCTCTTCAGGTTTCTTTTTTAAATGCTAAACTAACAAAATTTAGCCATGTAGTCAAGGATCCAGTGGTTAGTCAGTTGTGGTGACTCAAGACTGTCTTGTTATGACACTAAAGGGACAGAAGAGTTTGGAAATAGTCTGGAGACAATAGTGGTAAGACCACATATTTATGTTTCAGGTAAATTGGGGATGAGGACCTATCCTAGGGAAGTTAAGTGCAAGAAAGCCCTCCGTTTGGTTCTCTTCACTTGCAGGCCCTTGGCTACATTAACAAAGAATAAACACAAAAGAAGAGTTGGCTTTTCTACTCCGCTTTTCTCCTCCATTTAAGGCGACTCAAAGTGGCTGACAAAGCTTTTCTATTCTTCTCCCCACAACAGAACACCCTGTGAGGTAGGTGGGGCAATGAGAGCTCAGAAGAGAGCTGTGACCAGCCAAAGGTCACCCAGCTTGCTTCATGGAGGAGTATGGAATCAAACCTGGTATTCCCAGATAAGAGTCTGGCTCTCTAGCCACTAGACCAAACTGGTACATCCATCCAGACCTCTTATATTAATAAATAATACTTCCCTCCCCCACCCCATGTTGGCATTGTAAAAAGGAACGAGGATCCTACCTTCACATGTGGTGGAGTTGAGGAATAATTCAAAAGTTTAGGATTCATATAAAAACTGGACGTAATACTTTCTTAAAAATCAGTGCTGCAATAACAGTGCAACTATGCTTACTGCAGATTTGGTCAGGAGAATTCCTAAGCAGTGCCGAGATCTTGTGCAAGGCTGGAAGGATCAATGTACCATAACAATTCAGCACATAACAATTGAGCAATTGGCACACTGCTAAACTGGAACATATTGCCTGTTTATATGCTAAAGTGAGAAGTAGTACCAAACTCTCACAGGGCACATAAAATAAAATATATATTATTTTATTTAAATAAGTAAACAAATATTAAACACATATTCAAACCATACAAATCATAAAGAACATACAAACAAAAGAAAAGAAGAAACATCGTTGTCTAAGTGTCCTCTTCTACTTGGTCACCTGTATCCTTTTTTTTAAATCTTAATTTAAGGCCTTAAACACTATCCTTATGCCAACCATCTTTTCAACCGAATCTAGGAAAGATCTCCTGAAAGATCTCCTGTTTAATTCCTCAATGCATGGGTTCCAGATAGTCTATTATTATAGCAAAATGATACAAGATAATCTGGTCATTCATTCATTCATTCATTCATTCATTCATTCATTCATTCATTCATTCAAGTTTTAATATTTTTATGCTTCTCTGTTCTTCTGGGACTGCTCCCTTCTTTCCAGATCAAGAAGTACTCCTACTGATGGGTAAATGTTATGAAATATCTTGAGCCTTTAGTCAGAAAGAGAAGTGAAAACATGGGCCAAGGAGGAAAAACAACCACATTGGTATTCCTTTAGTCACTGTTTATTTTATCCTTGCCCTCTGAATGATTCTTCTCAAGAAGACTGAAGTCCCCAAATATCCTGCAATATAAATGAGAGGCACTGCATTATTTAAACATCCAGATGTCTTTGGCTTAAATAATAATTAAAAAGTGATTGAGTGTCTCATTTTTTCAATGTAATGTCATTTTAGGCTTTCAAATTCTAGTCATTTTTAGGTTTGTTTTTTGGTTTTATGCCCCTCACTAGCCTACTTTTACAGCAGCAATTTTCTTGTGAGGAATGTCTAGTGGGATTCCTGAGGGATTTTATTTTTTGTCGTAGTTTCTGATCTTTATTGACAAATTGTCCATTACAAAGCAAAACAAAAGAACACAATGTATACTTCTTATCTGTAATGCTCACAGAAACAAATGCTACGTCTTTACTTGCCAACTCCAACAAAATTCCTCACCGGTGGGTTGCAAAAATCTAGTCTACTGTCTCCAGACTATTTCCAAACTCTTCTGCTCTAGGGCAAAGCTGACATTATGAATATCAAAACAGAGATCTAAGCTATTGCAGTGATTTATTATTTAGTGTAAAGAGGTGCTGTAGAATTGGGTTTTCTATGGTTTGTTTCTTTTATTTATTTAAGAATTTATATTTCTCCCCTTCACCAAAAGGTCTCAGGGCAGGCTATAACCTTCCTAAGCCATTTCAAAGATGCTGCTTTTTATTATTATTATTTCTGGGTCTGATCACAGCTATCAACTCAAGAGTTTTCAGTCCATCAAGGGCCGCTGCTTCAAGTTGACACTCTCCAGCTAAACCGTACATTGTGCTCTAAACTGGGATTTTTTGAGCACGCTAACTGCTAGTTTTATGCCATTCTTATATGGTTGCCTTCTTGAGTAGAACAATTTTTTTTATTGATTGGGTAAAAGAATGAATAGTTTCAGCCTCTTTCCTTAGTTTGAGGAATTAAAACACCCCACACAGCACATTTTATCCTCCACTTTGGTTGATACAATAGGTACTTAGCAGAAGTTCAGAATGTCCCCCTCGTACCACAGTGTCCTATTCCAGAACATCCTTTCCCTGTAACTAAGAACAGTAATCTTCTTACATTCTTTCCAGGACCTTTCTTCAGCTGATATCTTGGGTTGCTCATCCTCCTTTGTTGAGACAAAAAAGGATTGTATGCAATTTTCTCCAGCGCTGTCTACAGCTTGTTCTTTTAGGATGCTTCCAGACACTGGTAAAGACTTGTGATTCTCCTCATAGAATGCTACATATATCTATGGCATTCCCATTGTAGTTGGGTGTTAGTTATTAAAAAATCCATAATATCCCTATTATGGGAAATCCAGCAGTGCTAGTCACTTACAGCCTAAGCCCCACATGATTGGTCACTCACTTCTGACCATCCTGGGGCTGGTCCTCTTCCGGGCACCACCATTTTGTTTGTGGTCCCCTCCATGGCTGTGCATGCGCAGAGTGCCAGCATCATACGCACAGTTGTATCGATGGTTGTCCAAGGTGCCAGTGCACTTGCGCGGCACCTCAGGTGTCCCTGGAACACTGGAGACGGTGCAGATGCTCACCTCTGAGTGTGCCAGTTAAGGAATTGGTTAAGTGCATAATTAGGGAACTTCTGGAAAGGCAGGGGGTGCCTGGAGGCTGTATCAGCCTCCTCTATGTGTGGATGCTCTTCCCCAGAAGTTGCCTATTTAAATAGGCCCCAGATTTATAGCAGAGCAAATGTATTTGTGCACATTTCTACCAGACAGCCTGCAGCAGTAACACCAAATCTACTGCATTCAAACTTGGGTAACACAGCTGGGGACATAACTGATTGAGGTATATAAATTCAAGCATGGTATAGAAAACATTTTTTGTCAGAAACTGCAGATTTCTCATAATATCTATTCCAATCCCAAGGTCTTACCTTGTTTGCCAGCTCTTTGTGTTATTGTTGCTGTTCAAAAATACCAGGATGCTGGCAAGAAAAAAGCAAAGGAAAACGGGCATGCACTTGCTAACATCCTGGCATTTTTGCACAGCTATGATAATGCAAAGCGCCAGCTCATAAAGTGAGCCATTGGGATTGGCTCCTGCTTTCTAGCAGTGGTTATCAAATGACAACTGCCAGAGCTGAGGAGGATCCTGCTATTTCCTCTTGCTGTCTGGAGGCATGGATTAAATAGGGTTCATCAGTTCCAAGTGTATTGCAATTAATAAAGTAGGTTATCCCCCCCCCCCCGCCCAATTCTCCCATCCAAAGCCATTTGGATGAGGCTGCTTTTTCAATACTTCATTGGATTTATGGTCCTAGTAGATCATCTGAGTTTCCCCAGTGGCAGCTAGAAGCAGGGCTAGATGCTGGGTGGTACAGATAAAATGAGGTGGAGCGCTCTGGCCCTTTTTGCCCTTACAATTGATCAAGATCACAACCAAATCAGCCACACCTTGATCCACACGTTAATGTGGATCAAGGAGGCCCTGCCCTCACTGGTCTGACTCTGTCTGCACTGGATGGAGCCAGATCTGGACCAAGGAGGCTTTTAATCCAGATCTCTTGTTGACCCATTTAATCGAGTCCACAAAAGGACCAAGGGCCTTGTCCTGGAACACAGGAGGTGTGCAGATGGCATGCCTCCATGCTCCAGAACTACTGGAGGGGATGCAGTTTAGTGGTGCACCATATTGTGCCACCAAAAAACTCACACAAGCTTTGAAATCATGGGGAAGCATGAGTCAAATCAGTCCCAACAGTGTAGATGGCACTGATCTGACCCAGAACTCCATAGCTGCATTCCCACTTGACTATTTTAATCTGGACTGGACTATTTTAATCCAGATTCAGAACTGAGTGCACATTCTGGAGACGTTTTCGCACGGGGCTGAACGGAACGCGAAAAAGACAGCTGCGGACACGTCATCCGCATTGCCCGAGCGCGGCTTGCGCTCCGACGTGTCCGCAGCTGTCTTTTCCGCGTTCGAAATGTAGAGCACTTTAAAGTGCTCTACATGCGTTCCAACGCGGACGAGCCGCCCGCAGGCGTTCGGGAGGAGAAGCGTTCGCGCCTGCTTCTGTCTCCCGAACAGCTGCGGGCTCGCCTCCGACGCCGGCGCGGCTTCGACAATCAGCTGTTTGACAATCAGCTGATTGTCGATCTGCCTCCGCGGCTGTCTCCGCGCCCCTGGCCGGCATTTGCCGGCTAAGACAGCTCCCGGCGCTTTGAGCATTCGCACACAGACGCTCCGGAACGCGTTTACACGCGTTCTGGCGCGTCTGTGTGTGAACGGGGAAAGCGCCCGGAGCTGTCTTAAGCAGTGCGGAAATGCCTTGGGTCTCCCCATTTGCCTGACAATAATACGGGCTCAATTTGAATGCAGCAGTTCCCACTCAAACTGCATAAATCCCCAGCACAGAGAAACAGGATCTTTTCATCTCCACCCCTTGTCCAACACCTGTAAGCCTGCCCCGCTCAGAATCAGCTGAGCGAAACAACAGACACAAGGCAAAGCTTTCACTTTCACACTAGACACTTCCTCCACTCACATTACTTGGAAGGCAGCAGCTTTGCGGAGAAGGAACCGAGCGAAAGAACAGACAGCTCAAAGCAATCTCTCCCTTTCAAATCAGCGAGGGGTGGGAGGAGAACTGTGCCTTGTGGTTTTTAAAACTTTCCCTCCCCTCTGTGACTGTTGCTACAAATGTATCTCTCATAAACAGAGCCTAGTGGCTTTTTAAAAACTTTCCCTCCCCTCTATGATTTTTCTCCTTTGCAATTGTTGCTACAAATGTTTGTCTCATAAGCAGAGGCTTGTGGTTTTTAAAACTTTCCCTCCCCTCTGCCATTACTGGCTGCGACAAATGTATCTCTTGTAATTGCAGTGGCATTCAAGGGAAAATATGTGTGTCCAAAGATGCAAACTCTACTGGATCTCCATCTAGCATTGCAGATATGGCAAGGGGAGTGGGCAGACCTTCCCAGATGTGAAATCCCACCCATCCGCGGCAGGCATTGGCCAGACGGATAGGGGGGGGCAGCCTGAAAGTCTGACCTCCTCCTCAAATAGTCCAATGGCATTCCCACAGGGAGAAAAAAAGTGGGCTGGGCACCAAAATGGGACCGAGAACAGTTTGATAAATTTTTTTCTGTGGATTTTAGCAGGATAGTCCTCATAAAGTCCAGGGATAAAAAATCAGATGGGATCGGACAATCCCAGAAATGGAATGGATTCAGGAAAGGTATCTGTTTACTGCAGTTCTGGCACAGGAGCAGGGGCTGTCCCAGTGGGTGGCAGGACATACAAATATAAATGCAGATAGTTGTTTAAATGGCTTGTTTATTTAATGACTTGTTTATAGAGGTGTGCAAAAACACCATTTTCAGTGTTTCATAAAACATTCAAAAGTATGCAGCAAACACAAAATCCTCTCTGAGAAATTCAAAAGGTCACGGCATTAATCTCAAAGTCAAGAGGCTGAATGAAAAAAACTCAAAACTGTACCAGTCGTCCGGTGACATTCAATTAAACTTTATGAAACTCACAAAGACCTAAAAGTAAAAATAAGCAAAGTACTAGTGCAAAGATATGAACTGCCACGATTTACAATAGGCCTCTCTAGACTTGTATTAATAAAAACAAAGCACAATAACAGTCCTCATATATAAGCTCTTCCTGGTGATGAAATGAAATTCAAGGGGCAATTCTGCACTGGCCAGGATACCAGCAAGTGTACTAGGAAATTCCCTTCTGCACGCTAAGGGAGGCCACACCCTTGTTTCCATACCCAAGTTTGGAGGCATCTTCTTCACAACAAATGGAAATGCTCCCATTCAGGGTGTGAAATTGTGCCTTCAAACTACGCTGCTTCCATCTTTGCTGCCATTGCAAAGGGAGATATAAGAGGAGCCCTGCTGGATCCAGCCACAGCCCATCTAGTCCAGCATCCTGTCTCACACAGTGACCCACCGATTGCTCATGGGCATCTCAAGCACAAGCTAAAGACAAAACCATCACTTGCTCCCTGCAAATCTCCTTAAGAGGCATCCTTTCTATCTCTCCAACCCAGAGGCAATACCTAGACATCCATTTCAGCTACCATTGATATAGCACTGAATGAAGAGAAGTCCTGCTGGATCAGGCCACATCCAGTCTAGTCCAGCATCCTCTCTCAAGTGGTGGCCCACCAATTGCTTACTGGCTTCAAGCAAAACCTTCACCTGCACTCATCTCTCTGCAAATGTCCTTTAGAGGAATCCTGTCCGTCTCTCCGGGATTGTTATTATTTGATTAAAACAGGAGTTGTGGGGAATTAAAAACTGGTCACACATCCACAGTATGAGCATGTCTAGTCTGTTCCACCTTTCGGGCTCTTGTCTTGGGGTGTGCACAAATGCAATTTTCAGGATTCGATTAAATTCAAATTGAATATCCGAAGATTCAAACGATTTGAATGTTTGAAATTCAAATGTACTCACATTCAATTTGAATCAAATACATTTGAATCTATTTGTACGAATTTCCCATTCGTATTTGAAGATATGAATGCCGACAACATTTGAATGTGTCCGTACGCATCTGTATGCAATTGTACGCATCCCGTTTTTATCCCGTATGGATCCTGTTTTCATCCCATACATTTCCATACAAATGTGTACAGATACAAATGGGTACAGCGTTTGGCCCTTGGTTTCTTCTGGTAGCCTACGATTGACTGTTGACTCCCTTAAAAAAAAATTTTATATTGGACTGAAACTTTGTACACCAGGATATCAGCCCTTGAAATGTCTAGTAAAGGATTCTGTTTTTTTATTATCTATATGTATGATATTCTTCCATTTTGTTATTCTACACTATTTTTTCTGATTGGTTATTTCATAACAAGTAATTTTATATGTTATTTTTAGTAAATATTGAGTTACTCTGACAATTTGATCTTCTGCATATTGATTCGAGTTTATTACTATTAGTCAGGACCTTGTTTCCTTTGCAGATAGACCTGTTTTTGTTTGCTTTGTGTTTGGTTTATCTTGTTTGGATTATAAGTGTACGTATCCATACACATACGAATGTCCACATAATTTGTACAAATTTGTTCAAAAATTCATTCAAATGTTAATTTCGAGTTTAGAGACATTTGATTCGAATTCCAATCAAATTCAATCAGATTTTGAATATTTCAAATATTCCTGTACATCCCTACTCTTGACATCCCACCCTGTTTCTTGATGCTGCTGAATTGTGAGATGTTATAGCGGTGCTTTATTTGAGGCTGAGTTCTGGGATTTCTTTATAATCCCAATGTTCAATCATGCCATGAGCAAAGTAGTAAAGGAATCCCAAAAAACACCTGTAGCATCTTTCCTCCCCACTTCACCACATACAGTCACTATAGTTGATTAGTTTCCAGAATCCAGAGCTCGAGGGCTTCATGTCAAAGGCCGCAAGCTTGAAGTCAGGGCAGGCAAAAACATATTGCTAATACATTTGTCATTGACTGGCAGCAGATCTGGCAATCTCTCCACTAACAAAGCCATTAACCTTGCAAATGAAAACATATTTTTCTGGAGAAACCTTTGCCATCCCTGACCTGGGTGCCAGTTGCTTATCCAGTTTCTTTCTATCAATGGCGAGAAATTATGAAGTTCTCCAGGGACGGTTTGAAATATTCTTTTTAAAGTACATCTGAATGGTGGTCCCCCTAGAACATAAGAGCGTAAGAGGAGCCCTGCTGGATCAGGCCACAGCCCATCTAATCCAGCTTCACCCAGAGGGTCATCAGCTTATGGAATGTGCTGCCAGAAGAGGTGGTGACAGCTACCAGTCTAGATGGCTTTAAGGTAGGGTTAGACAAATTTATGGATGACAGATGTATCAGTGGCTACTAGAACGAATGCCTAGATGCATCTTTCAGGCTGAGGAGGGGAGGAACTGGGGCGCTTCTAAGGCCATCTGCTGGGACTCGAGAGCAGGAGAAGGTTTGTCCTTGTCTCTGCTTGAGATGCCCATGAGCATTTGGTGGGCCACTGCGTGCTACAGGATGCTGGACTAGATGAGCTGTGGCCTGATCCAGCAAGGCTTCTCGTACGTTCTCTTATGTTTATGTTATGTTCTTCCTATCTCACAGAGGACCTTTCTTCATGGCCCCTTAATCTGTATTAAGGGTACGTGCTTGTACACATCTGGGCTTTCATGCTGATCAGAGGCCCTGCTCCATCCACATGAGACAGAGTGAGATAAAGAGTAAGAGAGGCCTTAATCTGGATCCCATTTAATTCAGTCCACCAGAGGGATCACTAATGGCCCGATCAGGAACACAGGAGGTGCCCAGAAGGCACACCTCCTTCGAAATTCAAAGGGGAATTTGTTTTGCTTGTGCATTGAAAAAGCCCTCCTGGAAACTGAGTCTATCTTTTGAAGCCAGTAGCCAAGGATGGCCAGAACAGGCCATGTAATGTATGGAAAGCCCTTAGACTACACGAAAGCTATGAGCTAGTGCGGTGATGGCCAACCTATGACATGCGTGTCACAGGTGACACACCAAGCCCTTTTGGTTGACACACATGGTCACCCTGGCACCTGGGCGTGTAGTGCTTGCTTGTTCTTGAAGTGTACGAAATATCAACTTTCAACTGAATATTAGCAAATGAAATTCAGCAACAAAAGTCACTAATGTAAAGAATTATTTGTTTTTGCTTTTAATAAAATACATATATCAAAAATGTAACTTTTTTACTAGAGCTACAAATATTCCAAAATTATGGATATTTCTAGATGTGACACAGCACCCGAGTTAAGCTAGGTTTTCTTGCAGATTTTGACACACCGAGCTCAAAAGGTTCACCATCACTGAGCTAGTGCAAGACAACAGAACACGGGATAGCCTGTGATGTGCAGGAACAGCCTAAAATTACCCACTTATGCTCAAATAAGTGGACAAGCTGTCCTGGCACTGCTGCTAATCTCATAGCAAACCATCTGTAGAAGAAAAATTCAGTTCAGAGAACTCCAGTAATGCAGCAAGTAATTTTGGTCTGATTCTTTCTCCTTTTAACAGTCTCTTTTTATCTCCACTCCACTTCTGGAATTTCATATCACAGTTACCCCACCTGAGCCCCTCCATCATAGAAACAACACCCACTTTTTCTGAGAAAGGCATGTATATGTTTACAGGCATTCTACTGCTATATTTATCAGTTACAGTAAATATTTAAGGATGCAAAGATAAAAAAATTGCAGTTTTAATATTGGGAATAAATTTTGTTGCTATGAGCGTAACAACAAAAAAATCCCATTAGTAGTTAAAAGCTGAAATGATACTGAAGGCAATATTTTTATAGCTCTAACCGTAAAACATATGAAATAATTTCTGCAAAAGGGAAAGATGTGATGATAATTCAACCTTCTTTGCTGAAAAGCATGTAATTGCATTGCTTCTAATCTGCCACAGATGGAGACGCAAATACCCACGGTTTCAAAAATGCAGGTGTTTTGTTGATGAAAATGTATTTGGGAATACTATATGCAGGCCTTTCCCCACAGATCCTTAATCCATATTAAGAGCTTGTGCAAGGAAACATCTGGGCTGCTGTATCCACTTGTTAATGCAGATCACAGTCTCTGCCCCCTGCTGGTTTGGATCTGTCTGCATTAGACAGAGCTTAATCTGGATCAGGAAGTCTCATTTAATTGGGTCTACCAGTGGACTGTGGCCCTGATCCAGAGCATGCGTGGTGTGCAAAAGGCACATCTCCCATATTCTAGGGCTGCTGGGGTGAGGTGCTTTTCAGTCACTGATCCGGTTTAGCAACAAGTGAGTGCAGAAAGGGCATTTGATGAGCAGGATAATACTAATGATGGGTTTAACACCCTTTATTCAAGAACTAGGAAAGTGAGAGCTTAGTAATTCCTGTGGAGAAGATAACCAAGCTAGAATCACTGAGAAAAATGCTTCACACAGCTGCTTAAAGTGTTGCTTTTTGCTTTTTGCCAGTATGAATTTGTTTCTCATAGAAACCGTTCTGCCCTAGCTGTACCCACCACCAGCGTCAGAGAAGAGTATGTGTGTTCATGGAGAAGGTGTGCCTCACAGGTGTGTGCTTGGTTGTTGCTGCTGTGTCTGATCTCAGCCTGGGGTAAATGAAGGATAGCTTCACACAATCTGGTAGATCTCAGACTACTGGCAAAATGGATTTGCAGGGAGTCAAGAGCAGGTGAAGGTTTTGCCTTTATCTTCTGCTTGAGATCAAAGAATTATAGGCTGCTTCAAGACTTGCGGAATAAATCCGCAATTAAAGTAAAAAGGAAGCTCCGTAGCTTCCCATGGGAAGCTGCAAGAACTGAGTCGGCATCCGCAGCCACACGGGTTGAGGCAGCCAATCACATCTGAGAGCCCTCCTTTAGTAATCTCCAGGCTGCACAGTTTTTCCTTTGGCTTCCCTTCCAGCCCCCACCTTAATTCTCAAGCCTCAAGAGTAAAAGGAGCAAGAATTTTTCTTGCTATAGACTTGCAGTACATGCTCTGTGCCACCAGGGTGCTGTATTCTTTCCACTCCATGCAGCTGCCCTTAGACAATAATGGAGTCCACAAGTACATGGTTTTAACAGCTTCCTTCCCTTCCTGCTACCACAGGATGTGACATCAGAAGGACCTCTGACCCGCCGGACACCAGCTTTCCTCCAATCACCTCCCCTGATATTGTTTTGATGTCATTTCCCCCACGCCCCTTCTTTTGCTGTATAAAAGCCCCTGACATTCATTAAAATACTCTCTTTTCCCTACTGTCTCTCCTGCCTGAAATCTTTTTATTTCCCCTCACCCCACCATTAACACGTGGCTTGACTCCCAAGACCTGGGCTGGTCAGGAGCTCAGATAAGATCTACTGTAACACCCGACAAGTAATCGCAGCAGTGACCCAACTGTTGCCCTCATCGCTGCAGCCACCCAGCTGTTGCCCTGATCGAAGCAGCTTCCCGGCTGCTTCCCAGAGCCCTCAGATTTAGGTTGTGAAGCCGGATCATGACATCCTCCTACTCTCATCCTACTCGCTGTTCTGCCCTGACTGGTGGGAAAATTCAAATTTTGTTTCTACTGTGCAGCGAGTGTCCTTAGATCAGCATTAAGGTAAGTGTGCAGTAGATAATGTGACACCATGATGATGCATTGGTTGTCATGTGTGATGCCCTGATCATGACTGCACATTCTGCTGCATAGTATAAACAAGTCTGGATGCAGCCATAGAATGATAGAGTTGGAAGGGATCTCCAGGGTCATTGAGTTCAATGCAGGATTCCCTAAACCATCCCAAACAGATGTCGGTCCAGCCTCCACTTGAAGACCTCCAGCAGTGGAGAGCTCACCACCTCCTGTGGCAACCTGTTCCATTGGCTGATCATCCTTACTGTCAGGAAATCCTAATATCTAATCTGTATTGATTCCCTTGAAGTTTCATACCATCGTTTCTAGTCTTTCTGTCTTGTGTGAGAATAGGGACGATCCCTCTGCACTGTGACACCCCTTCAGATACGTGAAGACCGTTATCATGTTTCTCTTCAGTCTTCTCTTCTGCAAGCTAAACATTCCTAGATCCTTCAATCGTTCCTTGTAGGACATGGTTCCTAGACCACTAACCATTTTGGTAGCCCTTTGAACTTAACTCTAGTTTGTCAATGGCTTTTTTAAATTGGGGTGCCCAGTACTGGACACAGTACTCAAGATAAGGTCTGACTAAGGTAAAGAGATGTCCATGGGATGGGATGTGGCCCAATGCAACAAGGCTCTTGTGTTTTTAAGCTATTTTCTTGTTTAGCCAAAGGCCAGGGCAAAAAGAAGCACCTTCACTGCTCTCCTGAATATAAAGTGAAGCTGCCTGGCTGACCACAGGGGGAAAACTATTCCATAATCTCCTTGTCTGTGACCATAATAAATTCATTCATTCCATAATCTGGGAGCCACCACTGAAAAGGCCCTATCCCTTTTGCTACTGAGATTGGTGGCACAACCAGGAGGGCCTTCCACGTAGATCTTAGGGCATGGGCAAATTGATATGGAAGAAGGCATTCCGTTAGATATTTGGAGCATTATATAATTATAACCCATATTTTGAAATCTCACCTTTGACCTGTTCACCATGTGGGTGAACCTCCTGTGAGTTTTCCCTCCCAATGGCATAAACCAAAGTTCATCGGTATTCCCAGACTCTCTTGCTCCATAAAGACATCATACAGTGACAGTTGGGAGGCATTTTTGATGGGAATTTGACTCACTTAGTACCATTCTTCTTTCTCTTTCTTTTCCTTTACCACCAGCTAGCCACTTCTCCAGATGTTATGCACAGCCAAGCCAGTACAGATGGATGGCTGTTTTTCACTGAAGAATAAAAAGTTGGTTTTTATACCTTGCTTTTCTCACCCATAAAGGTACTCAAAGCAGCTGACAAACCTTCTGTTCTTCTCTCCCCAAACAGACACTCTGTGAGGTAGGTGGGGCTGAGAGAGCTCAGGAAGAGAGCTGTGGCTAGCCCAAGGTCACCCAGTCGGCTTCATGAAGGAGTGCAGAATCAAACAGGGAGACTTTCAGATAAGGCAGCTGCAGCTATCAAATGGCTGTAGCTCCTCAGTATTCCAACTTGTGGCCACCATATTGGAATAGATCCCCTACCTACTTCTGTGCCCAATCTTATCATTTGCCCTAATTTGTTTCTAAATAGTCTTGAATATCAGCACTTATATTTAGAAACGATCTGGGTAACCATGAATTCTTTTTGTTTTGTTTTATAGCAGAGAGTTGCGTTTTCTTTAAAAACAATTAGACATACCATTGAAATTAAACAGGACTGTTCTAAGGGATAAAGGAGCTGATCTTAGACGAGAGCTTTGCAGACAAAACAATATCCTTCCCAAAAAACAGGAAGAGGCTGAATCAGCCAAGGAGACAGCCAATGCTAATGACGGCCAAGCTAATAAAACCAGACCCACAATTCCATGGGAAATAGAGCAGTCCAGCTCCTAAGAAGGGTAAATATTCATTTGAATTTTTCATTCAAATTTGCTCTTACGAATGTTGACAATTCTAGATGCCCATACGCATCTTCCCCGGCTCCATACCCATCCATACGCATCTGTACATGTCCGTATGCATCCCATAGTTATCCTGTATGCAATCCATTTTCATCCTGTACGGATCTGTAGTAATGCATATGGATGCGGGAAAGATACAGAACTTCAAATTTGCATTATGTATAAACCTGTACACATGCGAACGTCCAAATAATTCAAACGAATAGATCTGAAATTTGAAATTCGGATCAAACCTTTAAATCCGAATTTAAGGACACTTGATTCGAATTCGAATGTCAAAATTCGGTCGACTCAATCAAATTTCAAATGCATTCAAATATTCGTACACATCCCGACTCTGATTCCCAAATCCTCAGGAATCAATGGGCCAGTATTTAAAGTTATTGGACTGTGAAACCAACATATTCCATTTTGGTTTATTTCTGTTTACTCTGTCTTAAACAAACAAACAAATTATGTGCTAGCAGTGCCGAAACTGAAGTGTCCAAGCCTGAAACATCAACTTGAGGAATATCAACGTGAACTACTTGCCCCAAAATCTACTGCATGCTTTTCGGGGCCTGATGCAATCAACTGCTCACTATGCTGGACCGTAACCTTCTATATTGAGAGTATTCAAATTGTTTTACCTGACACTGACAATATTGGCTGCCCTCCCGAATCTTCTGGAAAAAAGGAAGAAAGACTTCTTGTTCAAGATGAGCCAGTTCATCAGACCACCATCCTGAGAACAGAGGCCTTTCTGCACTTACCTCATTAGTCTGCCGTGAACTACAGCTGGTAAACTCCAGGGACAGGAGGACCATTCGCATTTGCCAGGAGTGACATTTCCCCAAAGCATCCGGTACTGGCCAGAAATGTATATGGTCCTCCGTTGACCAGCCCCCACCGCCACCATGAAAGCCGGGAGTCCTGCGTCCTCACTGGCATGATCAGCCACCACCAGCTGCAGAGGGGTGGGACCGATCCCAGCTATGTATTGGGTGGGGCATGCCCCACCGCCCCCTGGATTGGTCCATAGCCAGCCTGCTACTACGGCACAGGCCCACAGGGACCTGCCCAATCGCAGCAGCGGCCAGCAACCGACCAGCTCCGGCAACGTGTCCGTGGCTGTGCAAGACACTGGCAAATGACAAGCATTGGCAACGTGGCCATGCCTGCTCCCTGCCCGCCGTATCCAGCCACCCGGAAAATGTGCAAATGGTCGTGCCACCGGACACTGCCAATAAGCCTTGGGTAAAGGTTGGTAAAGGTTGTGCAACACCTAAACAACAATTAGCACACCTCCAGTGAGGCCGGGCATGCTTCTAGGTTGTAGCAGCCTAGCGGATGTGCAAATGCACTTCACCAGAGCTGCACTAATTGGTTACTAGAGGCCATAGTGCAAATTGGCCTCTGGACTTGAACAATGCAGAAACGCTCTCCTGGGAAAATACTTTGAGCAGCCAGTGAATTTTTCAAGAAAAGCAGAGAAGAAATTGTGCAGGGATGCAGCAGAAGGAAGCAAAAAACTGGGACCTAGGATGCTGTCTGCTTTGTTCCACATTTCAACCCCTCCTTTTCCACCTATACTTATGTTTTAAAGGCAATGATGCAAAAGCAGTTGTTTTTTTAAAAAAATAAACTACTATGTAATAAAAGCCACTTATTTCAAGAACTAAGCACAAAAGACCATTTTCTTTCTTCTATGGATTCCATCAGAAGGTGTGTCTATACAATAACGGCTATTTCAGCTCTTTTATAGATAGTAGGCATTCATGCTCTGCTTTTGTTCCCTCTGCTTGCAAAGGAAAAGGAACGTGGTTCAGTAATTCTAGCAAATCTAATGGCCGGCTTTAAGGCTCTTTATGTGATCGAACTGTTTGGCATACACTATGTTTTTGTTTTTATTTTAAGCTATCCATCTTTGAAAGATATACATTGCCAATTGATCTTTCCTTCCTTCCTTTTTAAAAAACCCATCACATGCTGAGTCTGCCTGAGAAGGCAGGCAAGAAATAGTCCGTGGGGTTTTATTGCACTTAAGAAGAAGAGTTGGCTTTTCTACCCCACTTTTCTCACCCATTTAAGGGGACTCAAAGTGGCTGACAAACCTTCTGTTCTTCTACACACAGCAGACACCCTATGAGGTGGGTGGGGCTGTGAGAGCTCAGAAGAGAGCTGTGACTAGCCCAAGGTCAACCTGCCAGCTTTGTGAAGGAGGGCGGAATCAAACCCGGTATTCCCATATAAGAGTCCGACTCCCTAACCACTAGACCAAACTGGCTGACTAGTACAGCCCCAAATGCAGCCTTCACTCCTATGTGTATGTGAATGTTGTGTATGTTGGGGGCATCATGGCTGCGGCTGCCCAGTCATACGCCATGTCACCCGATTGCCATAGCAACAGTAAGTCACACATGGCTGTTGTGGCGGTAAGGCTGACACTGCCAGGCGGCAACATTTGCACTTACCCAGATGCATGGTAAGTCCCAGGTAGGTTTTGGATGAGACCGGCATTTGCAGGGCGAATGCTGACCTCCATCCCAGGGGCCAATTTGCACTTTGACCCATAGTTCACAATTCGGTAACATCTGGGCAGGTGCAGCTGCAGCTGCAGGAGTGGTTTACAGCCTACAAGTAGCCCCTGCCTTCCCAGATGCTGCCTAATCATCCACTAGCTGTGGTGCACAAAATCATGCACCACAGGCCACCTAACCTTCGTCCCACATGACGGGAACCTACCTGGACACTTCCAGCCAGTGACTATTAAAGGTAGGATCGCCACTCCAAGAAGCAAGGATGCACCAAAAAAGTTGAAGTATTGCAAGAAGGCCAAATAATGTCCCCATCCATACCAGGATGAGTTTTGAGTCTTTAAGGTCATGGGTGCACAATCCAAACCATGCATCGTCTCAGAGACCTGCAAGAACAGGCAGAATATCGCCTTCAGGCAGCTGTGGACTGGAAGTATGTATGGGCAGTAGTATACAGTATTTTTGGACGTTAGTCCTATTTGCACTACAGCCTGTAGTGCACCATTAGGGAACTTCTAAGAAAAGAGTATCTGCACCTTCAGGAGGCTGTTACAGCCTCCAGGTACCCCTGCCTTCCCAGAAGTTCCCTAGTCATGCACTAGTTATGTAGCACGAAATTGTGCTCCCTACCTTTACCAATTTTAGCCAAAAGCTCACCTGGAACATCCAGGCAGTGGCCATTTGCACCTCTTCCAGTGCTCTGGGGTCATCTGTGCAAGTGCACTGGCACCTTAGATAACCATAGATGAAACTGTGTCATGGCAACAGTTTCATTGTCATGGCAACAGTGCTGATGCATGCACAATCACAGAGGGCACCACAACCAAAATGGTATCACCCTGAAAAGGACTGGCCCTGCAACTCAATAAGGTTAAGTATTTGATTGCCGGGAGGGTGGGGGAAATGGGTTCAAGTACAAATGCTAGTCAACATTGGTTCATCATGGTCCTTTCCTGTCCAGCAGATTGCATTTTCATACTTGCTACACACACACACACAATTACTATTTGTTTCTGTCAAACAGTTTAGAATGTTGTTAGTCAGGAACTGAAGAGTCACAATGAGTCAGCAACTCACGACTCAGAGTCTTGTGATTCAGTCTCATGCTGTTGCAGTAATTAGATGATGTCATCCTAAAACCTCATGATGATGACTTGCAGTTTGTGGGCTATATAAATATCTCTGTGTTGTACAAGTTTTTTGTCTTTTGTTACTGGTTTGAAGAGAAGTTTATATGAGAAAGGATCCTGAAATAAAGCTGCTGAACCTTTCACTGAGGAAAGAAATATTTTGTCTATGGATTTGTTTGACTGAATGACCGTCCAACTATTCTCTGAGATTGTCAAGTGATTTGACTCCAGTCCAAATCCGCTACACTACCTGACAGTTTCTGACTTCTTTAAGCCTGGTGGATTACCTGGGCTTCTTTGCCTCACAGACTCTTCCTGCTTCTTCCAGTTTAGTGTTCATTTTGTAGGACCTTTATCAGATGGATGACATTGCTACAGCTGCTGTGAAAATTCCTTGCATTCTTGAACATGCAGAAGGGTGTTTTATCATTTCATTGTCTCCCAAAGCTGGCAGCTTGAAATGGCCAATGTACAGTCCCGCTAGTTGTCAATGGTGGAAATTAAGCACCTTGTGATAACACCGTTTGTAGGGCTGAATGCTTTTGAACAGTAACAAGACCTGAGATATGTTATCTAAGGACAGCACCAGGCCTATCCAAAACTTTGGCTTTGAAGTTCACATTTTGTTGACGTTTTGGCAAAAGGCATAATGGGTCTTGCCACGGGTCCATCCCATTTAATCTGATAATAAGTGGACTGAAAGTTGTTTAAGCAGCAAACATTGTTGAGGTTAGCAAAGCTCAGTGGAGCATTCCTGTACGACAAAGGAAAGGCCTTGAGAGGCAGAATTTGGAAGACTCTGACTTCTTGTTCAGATTTGGTACACAGGTGGTTTTGGCTTTTCTCTAGGGATGTGCATGAATGGTTCTTTTTGCATTCGATTTGTGTCGGATCAAATGTATGAAAATTCATATTCGTACAAATACATCCCCTTCGAATGTGGAGGGATTCTATCTGATACGAATGTATTCACGTGAATTTGTACGAATATCCGATATGAACGCATACATATCCCACATGTATCCAACACATATCCCATAACAGATCTGCTCTGAAAGTTTCAAATCCACCCTGAATCCACTTTGAATCTGCTCCCAAACCACGTCGAATTCACTCTGGATCCGTTGCAGATGTGACTGGCACAGTTGGTTTCCCAGCTCCATGTTTCACAGATGTTCTGAAGCTTTGTACAAATGTTCCAAAACATTCATATTCGTATGAATGTCAATGTACTCAACCTGAAAATCACTGCAACCCAAGAACCCTCTTTTTTCTTTTCTGTGTGAGCGGAACACCTGGCCAGCTTTAGCCAGTTGGCCAAACTGGAATGTTAGACAGAGGGCCTATTCACACTTCCCTTCCAGGAGCGATTCCAACCGCTCCAGAGGAGACCTGTGAGCAGGCAGCAGCTCTGTCACTGTCCTGGAGTGTCCCAGTCTTCACTATGACAAAATCTTGTCCTCAGCTTGACTGGGAGTAGCTAATGAGTTCCTCATCAATAGCATTTGCCCCATCTTCCTGGTGCGAAGCTGTGAATGGGGTAGTGTGGTGCAGCTGCAGCTGTGTGCCACATGCTGGTCGCCATGACAATGTATGGTGATGCCGGCCTGTTCAGGCCAGGCCATTGACACTGCAAGTGTTGGTGATCCAACTGGAGACTGCACCAGCGCTTGAAGTGTGGATGGATCTCTCTGCATCTGATCTTCACCACAATGGATTGATATTATTATACTGTTCCACTGAGGAAAGTGTGAAAACAGGCCCTGAAATTCTCTTTTTATTTTCTTTAAAGAGTGATTAATTAAAAAGTATGAGTATTTCCGAACCCTGCACAAGAAAGCCAGGAAATGAAACAGGCAACTCTTTAAACCAAAAGGTGCACAGTCACTGCCCTATAGTCCTTAACAGTAAGTATGAATGCTCCCAGTAAAACAGGATAGGTTGGAGTCTTTCTCAGGACAACCTATGGGTGTTTCTGCACTGCTGCTAAGAACACATTAAAAATACATACAGGACACATACAAGACACATAGAAAACTTACCTTCCGCACTGGAAGCCGGATCCGGGGCCCTTCAAGGCGGCCACTTCCGCACAACGGCACGCGAGACCCATTCTTAATGGGGTCTTGCCACCGAAAGATCCAACCTCCGGGAAAACCTGGAAAATTAGGTCTTCCATCTGGCCCCTCGCCTCGATCTGTTTGGAAGCAGGACGCTTCTGCACACGGAGAGGCGAGGGGCCGGATGTGCTGGCGGCCGCCATCTTTGGGAGGGCGGAAGCAGGCCGATCTGCCTCCGGAGCCCCTCCCCCTTGTGCCATGCGCTGACGGAAACGTGCAGTGATTGGCAGCTGAATGCTCCAGTCCTGTGGCTCAAGGGGTGGCTCCGGGGGCGGTGGCGGTGGCGCGGGAGGCCAGCTGCTTTGGGGAATGGGTGCTGCGGCCACCACACAGCACCCAGAGGATCCGGCCAACAGGATCTGGCCTCCCTGTGCATGCGCGGATGCGGGAGGCTTCCTTGGATCCGTCCCTATTTCAGAGGGATCCTCGGGAGGACAGATCACCGGGAAATGGATTTTCTTTAATCCGTTTCTCAGCAGCCAGTGGAGATGCACCCTATGTTTCAGTGGCTTTCCTTGGAGAGGCGTACAGTACAATCAATGCGACCTAGTCAGCTCCCTTCCCTTTCCCCCTCCCCATTTCATGCCCATCCTTAAGCAGGATGGGAATGTGAAGCTGTTTGAATAAGGAGGATTTGAAGAGATGGACCGTACTTGCCAGGAATGTGATGAGCAATTTTTTGGTATTATAGAAGGCTATTCCAAATGGCTGCTTTTGTGTTGGCCTTTGCTGATGAGCATCCTTGCAATCAAAGTCCTGAAAGCAATTTTCCGAGCTCTTTGATCCTAGAAGTTGAATTAATGATTCTAGACACCTTGAGCCCAAAGGACATGGGCGATCCCTGCCTCCCTCCACCACCACTCTTACATAACAAAGCTGGGCAATTTTGAATGTTACGGATCTGTTTGGGAATGGAGATGCCCCTGCAAAATACATCAAAGGAAAGTACTGATGGCATTTATAGTTCTTATGTTTACCTTTATGGAACATGCATTCACAGGAAGTCCGCATTCCCTATTGTAAAGCCTTTTCTGCACTAATTTTAGATTCAGATTAAGAAGTTTCTTAATCCAGATTATGGACCTTTCATCCACATGTTGATGCAGATCAAAGAGGGCCTGCCCCCCATTGGTCCTGCTTCCTCTGTGCAGGCCCTTAATCCAAATCTCTTGTATACCTGCTTAATCTGGATATGGGGAGGAGGACTCCATGTGCATAGGCCCATAATCCAGATCTCTTGTGTACGTGCTTAATCTGGACACAGAGAGGAGGAGGAGGAGGAGGAGACTCCAGCCATGGTTACACCTTCACTTCAAACCTTCTTCAGTCCATCTTCACACCTTTTCATTTCTATTCATTTTGTTTATGGACTTTTCATTCAGGGAAGTCCAAATGGAAGGTGATGCAGCGCTGTGGTGATCCAGATGGTCTGGGCTGGACCATCCACACTTGAAATGTCAGTGGTCTGGTTGGAGAGTATGTCAGCACTTCAAGAGCAGATGCCTCCCTCTGAGCCTGGCCTTTGCTTCACTGGAATGGTATATAACAACAACAGCAGCAACAACAATAATAATAACAGAACACTGAAGACAGAACACTTGGGAGTGCTCCTGGACTCCACGCTAACACTTGAAGCTCAGGTGGAGGCCGTGGCCCGGAGTGCCTACTCCCAACTACGGCTAGTCCGTCAACTGAAGCCTCTTCTGGATAGAGACGACTTTGCCACAGTGATCCATGCTCTGGTAATCTCTAGATTGGACTACTGCAATGCACTCTACATGGGGCTGCCCTTGAAGATGGTTCGGAAGTTGCAGCTAGTGCAAAACGCAGCCGCTAGAGTGCTGACCGGAACAGCTAGCCGGATGCACATCAGGACGGTCTTAAAATAATTGCACTGGCTGCCAATTCGCTACCGAGCCCAATTCAAGGTTCTGACTCTGACTTATAAGGCCCTAAATGACTTGGGCCCCAAATATCTAAAGGAATGCCTTCTCCCATATCGACCTGCCCGTGCCTTAAGATCAGGATATGAGGCCCTCCTGGTTGTCCCACCACCTTCTATAGTCAGGTTGGTGGGCACCCGGGAAAGAGCCTTCTCTGTGATGGCCCCCCGACTATGGAATAGCCTTCCCCTTGAGGTGCGTCTTGCCCCTTCCTTATATATATTTAGGAAGGCGGTGAAGACGCACCTCTTTACTCTGGCCTTTGGCTGAGCTGCTTATGTTTCCCCCAGTACAGACACTATTATTTTAAACATATTGTGCATCATTTTATATTTGTTGAATTCTTTTTTAAAGTCTTTCAATGTATACTTTGTTTTAGTTTGTTTTATTGTTGTTACCCGCCCAGAGACCTTCGGGCATGGGGTGGGATATAAATGTAATAAATAAATAAATAAATAAATAAATAAATAAATAAATAAATAAATAAATAAATAAATAAATAAATAAACAAACAAACAAACAAATAAAACATAGGGACTAATTTTTGCTGCACAAGAACAAGCCACCAGAACGAATGTCATCAAAGCTAGACCTGAGAAATCAGCGTAAGACCCAAAGTGTAAAGAAGCCAGTGAAATGGTCAACCACATTCTGAGCAGCTGCAGAAAGATCACACAGACAGACTATAAACAGAGGCACAATGTGGTGGCGCAAATGATACACTGGAACCTATGCTAGAACTACCATTTGCGAGTGGCAAAGAACTGGTGGGACCATAAACCTGAAAAAGTGGTCAAAAATGAACAAGCCAAAGTACTGCGGGACTTCTAAGTTCCGACTGATCAAACACTGGAACATAACACGCCAGACATCACCATCATGGAGAAAACAAAGTGTTTATCATTGACATTGCTATTCCAGGTGACAGCAGAATTGATGAAAACAGAAAAACTTACCAGAAATGAAGACTTGAAAACAGAACTAAGCGACTCTGGCATACACCAGCAAAGGTGGTCCCAGTGGTTCTCAGCACACTAGGGGTGGTGCCAGAAGATCCTAGTGGGCACTTGAAAAGCATTGGCATCAACAAAATTTCTGTCTGCCAGCTACAGAGAGCCACTTTGCTGGAATCTGCTCATATCATTTGCTGATACATCACTCAGTCCTAGGGGCTTGGGAAGGGCCCGACTGGTGATAACAACTGCCAAAACCAGCTAAAATATCTTGTTTGCTGTGCGTTACTGTTGTTTTATATCAATAATAATAATATAATAATATTCCAGCAAAAAAAATGAAAGCAGGCCCTCTGCTTCTTAAAAGACATTTTCAGTGCCACTTACACCAATTTGAAGACAATTTGTTGTGTCTTGTCCCCACAAAACCATGGCAGCTGTGCTTTTATACAGATTCCAAACATTTTCAGAACTGTAGACCTCAGGCGAACCTAAGATTTTTAAACCTGCCTTCTTGTTTTATGTCAAAAAAGAATAAAAAAGGAAGGAAGGGAAGAAGGGAAGAAGGAAGAAAGGAAAGAAGAAGAGTTGGTTTTTCTACCCCCCTTTCCTCACCATCTTAAGGGGACTCAAAGCGTCTGACAAAGCTTATATTCTTCTCCCCACAACAGACACCCTGTGAGGCAGGTGGGGCTGTGAGAGCTCAGAAGAGAGCTGTGACTAGCCCAAGGTCTCAGGTTTTATGCTACCCTCCTCCACGAAGCCAGCTGGGTGACCTTGGGCTAGTCACAGCTCTCTTCTAAGCTCTCACAGCCCCACCTACCTCACAAGGTGTTTGTTGTGGGGAGAAGAACAGAAAGCTTCGTCAGCTGCTTTGAGTCCCCTTAAATGGGTGAGAAAAGCCGGGTATGTCAATGGTGGGAAGGTGAGAAGGTGAAAGTCCATTGGACATTAACTGAAGCAAAAATAAAGTTTTGTGAGTGCAGGTAAATTGGTCAAAAGAACTAAGTATATCTCAAGTGATAAATGACTCACAGATAGAAGAACAAGGTTGATATATTATGAAACAAGCAATACAGGCAGTGCAGATGCTTATAGCTAAAGGATGGAAAGATCAAACAACATGGACAATTGATGATAACTGGTATCATTATTTGAAGGAATTTCCTTTTTTTATTTCATCAGAGAAAGCAGATTGATGTATTTAAGTAACAGAATTGAAGTTGATTGGGGGAATAGATGGAAGAAAATTATAGATTTTAGTTTGCAGCCAGGTGGAACAGGTCAATGAGAGAACAGACTCAGGCGATCTTTCTTACGAGAAACAAAGGATAAAAGAAAAATCCATTTAAGAGGGTGAGTGGGGGGAATCTATGTATTTTTCTCTCTGGGCTCGTCCCCATGCTGAATATACTCTTTAGCGAATCTGAGTTCGCCTTGGAACGTCCCCAAGCAAAGCCTCTAATTCGGGCTACATGTGGGACAAATCGCACAAATCTGTGGCAACCCCCCCCCTTTCCAACTGTTCTTGCCGCAAATTAGGAAGCATGCATTATCCTGGGGGCATGGGGATGCTCCCAGGTTATTGGGGGTGGAGATTGGCGATCACAGCATTAGCGGGTGGGGGTTTGCCTGTGCTCGCTGTCCCTGCCATGCGCGCTGCGATCACAACAGCTTGGGGGACAGGTGGATTCGGTTTGAACCCATGCTCTCCTCAGTCACATGGAGATGTGGTAATTTGAACAACAATGCATATTGGGGATGACCTGATTCAACACAATAAATGGAGCCCATGGGAACACAACCTCTGTGTTTTTTTCTTATATGTATTTTCCCGCTCTTGTTGCTGTCTTTTAAAATTCTGTTCTGTGTTTATATTATTGTATGCCAGTATAATAGGTTGATAAGCTGAAGGTAGTATTGCAAATGCCTTTGTACATATTCCTATCAGATAGATTTGGTTTGACTATTTCAGGCTACTACATTCAAACTTGGGCTGCACACAGTTGGGAACAAAACTGACTGAAATATATAAAATCATGCATGGTATAGAAAAGATGGATAGAGAAAAATGCTTTTCTCTGTCACTTGACACTAGAATGAGAAGGTACTCTATGAAGCTGATAGGTAGGAGAGTCAGATCAGACAAGGGGAATAATTATTTTCACCCAGAGGGTCATTGGTCTATGGAATTTGCTGCAAGAAGAGTGGTAACAGCTATCAGCCTAGATGGCTTTAAGAAAGGGTTAGCCAAATTCATGGATGTCAGGTGTACGAGGGGCTGTTAGAATGGATGGCCGGGTACACCTCCAGGCTGGAGAGACAAGCAGGATGTCCCTAAAGGCCATTTCCAGGGATTCAAGAGCAAGTGAAGGTTTTGCCTTAGTCTTCTGCTTGAGATGCCCAGAAGCAACTGGTGGTGGGCCACTGGTTGGGATAGGATGCTGGACTAGATGGGCTATGGCCTGATCCAGCAGGGCTTCTATTATGTTCTTTTACCTGGACACCTTGTTATGTGGTCTCTGCCCTGGCAACATTTGCTTAATGAGGGACAGAGGTTCAAATCCCTCCCAGTTCTGTGGGTAGAAATGTGTCCACTTTGCCCTTCAGCTTCCAGCCCCGTAAGCCCATCAAAGCCGATGTATTTTTACCTTTAAAAATATCAGGTATGATCTGCCCTGCCTAGCAGGAAGGAAGCAACAACTACCTGGACTTGCCACAAAATTGGGGATGACAATTTCAAAGGGGAACCGGTGCCTCATCCGATTTTCTTCAGCCAGCACCAAAGAGTCATGCCAAAATGACCTACAGCCCTAGCTAAATCGGATCTTCTCCCATAGGTGTTCCTAAAATATTCTAGGAACAGAACCTTTGAAACGGGGGAGGGGAGAGACATTGTGTCATAACAGGGCCATTAACATGCATCTAGAGACAGAAACAAAAGGTGACAAAAATGGTTTTTCCAGGTACTTTGCTTTGCTGTGGCTATGTCCCTGAGCTCAGCATCCCATCTTGATGGACAGCATTTTGTATATGATTAGATTTATCCAGCCAGTGGCCAGAGCTGTTTACTGTTGCTTGGTTGTTATGTTAATGCTCTGGGTGGTATTTTTGTTTTGTTTTGTTTGCAATGAGGCCATTGAACAGCAATTCATTTGTGCTCAAAATAGAAATAACAGGAAGCAACAGAGGGAAAACACACACACACACATAAATAAAAAATCTTATCCTTAGCCATGATCCTTATGCAATGTCTCTCTCTGTGCAGGAGTTTTGAATAGGGATGTGAGCTGAATGTTTATTATCCGAATGCAACAAAATCCAATTCAAATAGAAAACATTCGAAACCATTCGTTCGAATGTTAGGTTCGAATCTGAAGATACGAATGTCAACAACATATGTATCTGTACGCATTTCATATGCCTCCTGTTTTTCCCATACGCGTCTGGTTTTTGTGCCCATACATTCTGTGGAAATGCATGCAGATACGTATGATATTCAAACAAATGATTTGGAACATTCAAAATTCATTCAAATGTTTACATTTGAATGTGTAGACATTCTATTTAAATTTGAATGTCCACATTCAGTCAAATTTGATTGAATTTCAAATGTTTAGAACATTTGTGCACTTTTCTACTGCAGACAGACACAGAGTCTAATTCTTCTGTGCTCTGTGGTTGGAATTAAGGCCGTCTGAGATGCTGGGGGCCAAACCTATAACCTTCTACAGCCGATCTACCCAAGGGGCTGAAAAAAGATACAGTTTGGTCTAGTGGTTAGGGAGCTGGACTCTTATCTGGGAATACTGGGTTCAATTCTGCCCTTCCCCCATGAAGCCACCTGGGTGACCTTGGGCTAGCCACAGCTCTCTTCTGAGCTCTCACAGCCCCACCTACCTCACAGGGTATTCTGTTGTGGGGAGAAGAACAGAAGCTTTGTCAGCCACTTTGAGTCCCCTTGAATGGGTAAGAAAAGCAGGGTAGAAAAGCCAACTCTTCTGCTGCTGCTAAGAAAACTGCATGGATTTGTATTAATAATCAACCAACTTTTGGTTTTGATTACTCTTGAAGTTTCTTTTCTTTTCCATACCTTTCTTATCTTTTGGCATCTTTAGAATCCTTTGGGTCCACAGTGTTTGCTTCAGCTATCAGAGAGTTGTGCTTTAGCAGCGTAAACACCATTTTCAGGAGAGAGCTGTGTCTGAAATTCAGCTTTGGTTTACAAGACGATGAAACGGTCATAATCAACAGGAGGTCACTTGGGAACAAAATCATACCAAAGGGCCAAGGCAATGGAGGAAATAATGTCATTTTATGGTGTTCCGCATTAGTCAGGTTTCATAAGATGTTGGACAAATATTATTGCAATATCATAATATATTGCATGAGCAACAGGGTAGGAATTTAGGCTTTTTTGGAAGTAGAGGTAATGGTTTGCTTGCTTCAGCTCCAAGGCCACATGTTATAAGATGAAATGAAATGAAAATTGGGAGGAAGGTTAATGGTTTATGGGTTTAGAACCTTGTTGGTCTGCTGTCAAAGTAATATTTGGTAGGGGTGTGCATGAATATTCGAAGATATTCAAAATTTGATCGAATTTGTCCAGATTTCTACATTTGAATTCAAATTGAATGTCCATAAATTCTAATTTAAAGATTCGAATGAACTTCCAATTTGGATCTATTCTTTCAAATTATCCAGACATTTGTATATGTACGGGTTCGTACACAATGCATACTTACAGATATGCATCTTTTCCATGTCCGTACACATTTGCACGGATCCGTGCGGGACAAAACGGGTTGCATATGGGATAACTACAGGATGCATATGGACGTGTACGGATGCGTATGGGATGCGTAACGATGCGTATGGGCACATACGATACAAATGTTGTCGAAGTGCAAATTCGAATAGAAAATTCAAATGAATAGATTCAAATTTGTCTTGAGTCCTGAAAAACATTGGTAGTGTCTGGCAGTCCAGCCATGAGGCCAACAGAATTTTGGCCTTTGCATATGGGTTTTTTCTCTCTCTGTGTGTGTGTGTTTCTGTGTGCGTAGCTGCAGTTCTGCAAAGAGCAATCTAGGGTAGAACAGAGGAAAGATGTCACCTCACTCCTTATCAGATCCGGGACAGTACATGCCGGAGCAGACGGTTAATTACATATCTTCATTTTCCAACTTGGCAATCAATTATTTTCCGCACCTGGTGTGGATCTGCGATTGCCAGCTTGTGAACCTCAGAATAATTTGATAGATTTCCCTGTATCTTAAAAAAGAAGAATGATCGCTCAGTAGTAAAACACATGCTCTGAATGCAATAGGCTGAATAAACTGTTCATTGAGCAGAAAATGAGGTCGGCTAATGAAATTAGTAAAATAAAATAAAACTTTTGGGTTTGGTTCCTGAGACTCAGAGGGAGAAGGGGATGTAAGGACTAGGGTTGTGCACGAATGCAATTTTTGGGATTTGATTCGAATTGAATATCTGAAAATTCCAATCAGTCCGAATGTTTTAAAATTCGAATGTATTCACCTTCTATTCAGATACGTTTGAAACTATTAGTATGAATGTTTGAGCCGTATTTGAAGATACGAATGTCGACAACATTCGCATGTGTCTGTACGCATCCGTTACACATCTGTACGCATCCTGTTTTCATTCTGCATGCATCCTGTTTTTGTCCCGTATGTATCTGTACAAATACATAAGGATATGAATAAGATGCGTACAGATACATATGTGATGCGTATGTATCCGTGCACATATGAATGTCCCAATAATTCATCAGAATAATTTGAAAGATTCAAAAATTCGTTTAAATGTTAAAATTCGAATGTACAGACATTTGATTTCAATTCAAACGAATTTCGAATGTTACGAATATTCATGCACATCCCTATTATGGACTCTCAGCTCCAAGTTAGGGCCGGGTTCAAACTTGCTGATAAGGATCCAGAGCAGGTAGTGGCCATTTGCAATGCAAGTGCTAAACTAGCCCAGCAGTGCCTGTAAATGTGAACAGCCAGGTCAAGGCTGTCTGAATCGCCAAGGCACCATCTGGTGAAAGGCCTCAGACATTGCTATGGCAACCCAGCAGCTGCGCATGGCTGCACAGTCACAGTCATGCACCCACACTCACTTGCTGCACTGCAGTGATCACACTCACCTGGTGCCTGGGAAGTGCCTGGGAAGTTTAGGATGCATTGGGCATTGCAAAGTGTGGGTGTCCGACACATCCTAGAGGGTCATCAGTCTATGGAATGTGCTGCCAGAAGAGGTGTTAACAGCAACTAGGAGTATGCACGAATATTCAAAGGTATTCCAAATTCAATCAAATTCATCTGAATTTCGACATGTCCATAAATTCAAATTGAAAGATTCAAACAAATGTCAAATTTTGGATCAATTCGTTTGAATTATCCAGACACTCACATGCGTACGGGTTCGTACATGATGCATACTTGCAGACAGGCATCTTTTCCGCATCCATACGCATTTGTACAAATCCATATGGGATGAAAGTGATTTGCATGCAGGAAATCTAAGGGATGCATATGGACATGTACAGATGTGTAACGATGCATATGGGCACATAGCAATGTTGTCGACATTCGTAAGTGCAAATTCAAACTGAAAATTCAAACAAATAGATCTGAATTTGCTTAATTCAAATCAAATTGGATTAAATTCAGATTTTAAAGATTCTGATTGAATTTTTGGATATTCAGTTTGAATCAAATCCCCAAAATTGCATTCCTGCACACCCTTACTGCAGTGATCACACTCACCTGATGTCTAGGAAGTGCCTAGGAAGTTTTCGATGCTTCGGGCATTGCAAAGTTTGGGTGACCGATGCATCCTAGAGGGTCATCAGTCTATGGAATTTGCTGCCAGAAGAGGTGGTAACAGCAACCAGCCTAGATGGCTTTAAGAAAGGATTAGACAAATTCTTGGATTACAGATGTATCAATGGCTAGGAGAATAGATGCCTAAGTACATCTTTCAGGCTGGGGAGATAGACAGGATGCCTCTAAAGGCCCCTTGCTGGGATTTGAGAGCAGACGGTTTGCCCTTGTCTCTGCATGAGATGCCCATGAGCCACTGTGTGGGACAGGATGCTGGACTAGATGTCCTCTAGCTTGATCCAGCAGGACTCCTCTTATTAAGTTAGCCAGCCATCATGCCTAGTAAAGGTGCAAAAAGGCCCTAAATCTGACCTGCCTTCAGAATCACACAGCATATCAGAAAGTTGCTATCTGGATCATTACCATCATCTCGCCCAAAGTGGACTTTCTTGCTTAAGTGAGGTGGAAGGAAAACTACTTGTCACTTTGATCTCTTGCTTTAAAGGTCAATTAAAACATACTGTATAGCTGAGCATGGCTGGGACTTCTTTGGTTCATAAAAGTGCACGCTGTAAGCCAAAGGAAACGATGGTGTCAGGCAGATATTAAGACCAGCTCAAATCCAGTCGATTCATTCCTTTCATCTGTCAGGGTTTGGCATAAGCTCCCGGATTTATGGCAGCCTGTGTCGATATAGACATGCTTTTACATTCCATCTTTTTATGTTTGCATTTGCCAGTTCTGCTGCCGCGCCTGGAAACTGCTCACTCCGTCTTCTTCGTTTAAGGGAGGACTGAGTGGGAGAGGTCATCTGGGGACAGCATCCGGTGTGCCCTTATGTATTTTGAACGGAACTAAGGAAGAGAAATTGGGCTGAGTCCTTCAAAGGGGAAGGGCTGCTGTAAAAACAAAAGTGGGGGGGGGGAGAGAAAGAAAGAAAAGAAAAAGAGAAGTGAATTCTAAAGGTGTAAATTCCAGAGGCTGGGCTTTTAACACTCTTTTATTGCTTGGATTCTGCTTTTGCAAAACATATACTAGAGGCCTTTTTGCACATAACTCTTTTAACCTAGATTAAGAAGATCCAGATCTTTGGTAGCTGGTCTTCATGGAATCTGGTACTTGAAGTTCCGCATCATGGTGATGGTGCCATGTGTCTGCAAGGGCCATCTAGCACCCGAAGGCAATGGCTGCTAAACAGGGCTGCCGTGTGGACGATGTAGGGCCCATCCCAAGGCTCGGGTGAGGTACTGATTCGGCCCGAGTATGAAGGTCTGCCGGTGGTGCAGCATGATTGCCCTGCATAGCCGTCAATCAGGGGTCACTTCCGGTTACAGTGGGCCTGTTGGAGAGACAAGGCTATATAGCCACACCTATGTGGCCACTACGAAGCTTGTGCTCAGCATTGTAGACCGCTACGAAGGACATGTGGGCTTACATAGCATGTGTGTTGAGGGACAGAGCCAGAGCTGCTCTGCTACAAATGGTGGCCTCTAGGCCCACTCCAGGACCCCACTGCCCTGGAATACATGGGGAAGTGTGCTCTGTGGTGTGGTCTTCATGACAGAAGACTGGATTGAAGACACCATTAAAGGGGTCTTTGTTTATTTTATTTTATTTATTTATTTGTATTTTTATCCAGCCCTATACCTGAAGGTCTCAGGGTGGGTTTCAACGCTTAAAATTCAGCACATTAAAACAATATATATATACACAACAACATTGAAAATCCAGGATGTTTAAACAAACCAAATATATATTTAAAACAGTACTACCTAAAAGTGTGTGTGTGTGTGTGTGGGATGTAACCACATTTAGCCGAAGGCCAGGTCTTGCGTCAATCTGGATTTAAGGACTGGATTACCCCATTAAATCTGGATTTTGACAGAGCTCATGCAGACAATGCATTCAGAGTGGGGTCCGAATGGGGTCCTTAAGGGGTCATGCGGAAGGTACGTAACTGATCTATACCTATTGGGTACCTATCAAGTTCCTAATGGGGTCTTTGTTGGAAGTGTAAAAAGGGCCTAGAAGTATACTAGGGTACTGAGATCTCAAAGAGGTTCCTCCTCTCTCACTTGGGAAAGGCGAAGAAGAAGAGGGCCTTTTTTGTGGTGGCCCCCTGAATCTCTAAAACAGCCTCCCTCTTGAGGTTCACCAGGTGCCTGCATTATATGGTTTCCAGCACCTGGTTAAAACATTTGATATTTAGCTTTGCACTTCACTTCTCTGGAATACAGTCCCAGGGATGTGAAGATCAAAGCCTCGTCTCAAAGCGATGACACCGGAGCAGGAAGATGGCAGCATCCAGACACCATCTGTGCTTCAGGTAAGTGCCTGGACACGTGGAGGTGGGTATTGCGTGCACTATGGTAGCATTCACCAGTGCAAAGCTCAGTGCATGAGTGGGCAATGTTGTCTTTTCCATCCCCTGGGAGGGAAGCAATGTGCGAATTTGCCGGTGGTTAGAGCAAGCCACCCTGAAGCTTTGTTCCCCTGAGCACTTAGCCTCCTTCTGAACATCTCCATTTTTGCCAGTCAGAACCGAACAACAAAGCCAGTCGGGGCCATGAGGGTCTCTGCCAAAGCACATATTTACCACAGCAAAACCAAACTTTAAAAAAAAAAAAAACTGGGAATTTTTGCTGAAGATTTCCTTGGAAACAGCAGCTGGTTTTAGCTCGAGGCATTTCTACTTAGTGAGTCAGGTTTCACCATTGCCATTCTTGGCAGATGTACCTTGGCTTGCTTATTCGAGTCATCTGGAGATTAACAAGCACAGAGGAGACCCGTAGGCCGGTTTCAAAAGGCCAAGCAAACCCTTGTAGAGATTGCTGTGGTGCAAAGCTCACATTCTGGTCCTTGCAGACTGTTTTATTTCTCTTCTTCCAGGCAACAAAGAGACCGTTCAGCCGCCAAACTCTATATAACACTAAATACATCACCGGCAAATTGCAGTTACAGATATCCTGTTAGGCCAGCCCCAGGCGTCGCCTGAACGTCATGCAAACAAGCAATATTCTGGAGTGAAGGCCCTCCGAAATGATTGCTTGTTGACTACACAGCATGGGGCTGGCTGGTACTGTCTTTCAGTGGTATAGTGACACACACAACCAGGGATCCCGATAGCAGAAAAAGCCCAGAAGTGCATAGAGGTAACATGCTACAGCCATGTTTTTCCTCCACACATACATGTGTGATGCCCACACGGGTAGATCGCAGCTCCCAATTGTGGCATCCTGTCGAGAAGGATATGGTGCTTTTCAGAGAAATAAGAAGAGTTGGCTTTTCTAGCTCGCTTTTCTCACCCTTTTAGGGAAACTCAAACCAGCTGACAAATCTTCTGTTCTTCGGCCCACAACAAGTCGGTGGGGCTGTGAATGCTCAGAAAGAGAGCAGCGACGTGCCCAAGGTCACCCAGCTGGCCTCATGGAGGAATGTGGAACCAAACCTGGTAACTGGGAGATATGATCCCAGCACTTTTAACCACAAAACCAAACTGGCTCACCCATGTTCAGAGATGGCTTTCCCCAAAATAGGTTAGATCGGGTGTTCGCTCCCCTATTATGGGGCTATGTTGCGGTTGCTACAGATACATGTGGCAATCCCAACATAGTCCGGAACATAACAGTGCTATTTATCCCCCATCTGGATGTGGCTTCAGTCTAAGGCAGTGTTTCCCAAAGTGTGGTACGCGTACCCCCAGGGGTATGGTGAGAGTTTGGTGGGGGTGCGCGTTGCACCGGAGTTTGGTGGGGATCACGTGGGAATATCCACTGCACCGTGCTTAGCTGCGCCCACAGAACAAGGAAAGAAATAGGTGCGTACTGCAGTTTTTACATGGGAACTGGGGCCATTGTACATCGTATCGCAACTCATTATGGCGGGAACTCCTGCGCATCCTTCGCTCAGCTTGGGTTCGGCCATTTTTAAACTGCAGGAACATTAAAGCATATGTTTTTTATGAGGGCTACTCAGCGTTACGAAAATTATAGAAGGAGTACACGTATGTCAAAACTTTGGGAAACACTGGTCTAAGGCTGTGTTTGCATTCAGACAAGAGAAATATTTCACAGGGATTGTGGAGCTGCTATCTGACAGGCAGCTTTTTAAATGCTTTGCAGTTGTGCAGCAATGAACTCCAACTTATCTTAGCATCGGCTGCACAGTTTCCCCACCGTTTCCATTTCCTTGAGCGTTTGGGAGAGATCTTGTGAGAGTTTGTCCCCACCAGAAAACAGTAGGCCTCTCAGAGAGGGAAGGGCTGACCTGCTGCTTCAGAGGACCAGGAGAACGTAGGCATGTACTGTTCTCCTGGCAAAGCTCCTTTGCTTCGCACTAAGGATTTGATTCTGCCCTCCCCCGCGAAGCCGTCTGGGTGACCTTGGTCTAGTCACAGCTCTCTTCTGCGCTCGCACAAGCCCACCCGCCTCATAGGGTGTCTGTTGTGGGGAGAATAACAGAAGGTTTGTCAGCCGCTTTGAGTCCCCTTAAATGGGTGAGAAAAGCAGGGTAGAAAAGCCAAGTCTTCTTCTTCTAAGGGCAAGTTTGCATTTTTCATTTCAAGTCCGGAGGTACCCTGTGTTTAAATGTAACAAAAAAGGGTGCCTCAGAGAGACAGGGACACTCCAGACTTCTTAATACTGCGCATCAGAATGTGCAGCCAAGATTGAGCGGTCACACATGATGGCCAATACTTCGTAGTGGCATTGCATTATAGTGACGTTACTGTGAATTTACTTAATGCTGATATAACAGCATTCCCTGCACAGTATTAAGAAAATTCAAATCTTCCCACCAGTCTGGACAGGATGGCGAGAACAGCCAATGAGAGCTGGGAGGACAGCTCAGTTCTGATGGGCTGCGTCATCCCATGTGTTGAGGAAGCTACGGGGAGGCTGCTTTAGTGAAGATGGCGGGCCATAGCTTCTAGGGATGTGCGTGAATATTCGAAACATTCAAAATTCAATAGAATTGGATAGAATTGGGACACCTGAATTCAAATCCAATGTCTCTAAATTCAAATTTAACATCTGAATGAATTTTTGATTTGTACGAATTATTCAGACATTCATATGTGTATCTACATACCCGTATCCATCTTATTCATATTTGTATGCACTTTTATGGATACGTATGGGACGAAAACGGGATGCATACGGGATAAAAATGGGATGTGTATGGATGTGTATGGACAGATACGAATGTTGTCAACATTCATATCTTCAGATACAAATAAAAAATTCATACAAATAGATTCAAAGGTATTCAAATTGAATAGAATGTGAATACATTCGAATTTTAAACATTCAAATTGATTTGAATCTTTGGATATTCAATTTGAATCTAATCGAATCCCAAAAACTGTATCCATTCGCACCCCTAGTTGCTTCGCAGTAGGTAAGCTATGGATTTCCGGTACAACTATGGATTTACTCTGCTAGTCTGGAGGGGACCACACTGTGTGACTCTCATGTTGCCAAACCTTCTTTGAACCACCTTTTCTAGCATCAAAGATTTAGGATGGGGGGGAAGGGTAGATTGGCGTGTGAGCAATCCTGCATCTCAGGGATGCTTTGTTTTGTGTGTCTGATCACAGCCTCAGTAGCAGCAGTTGGGAACATAAGAATTGCCCTACTGGGTGACAGCTGTGGCCCATTTACTCCAAGAGACTGTTCTCATATTGTCTAGCTAGTTCCTTCCTTCCTTCCTTCCTTCCTTCCTTCCTTCCTTCCTTCCTTCCTTCCTTCCTTCCTTCCTTCCTTCCTTCCTTTTTGCAAACAGGACGTGGGCACATAGCTTGTTTTCTTCAGATTGTCTTCTGGGAGCCTAACTACAAAAGGTTAGACGAGGTGTTTCAGATGGACGAATTCACATCACGGTGCTTCTCAGTTTATCCCTATTATCACTAAAAGCCACCCAGCTCTGCCCAGATATTTAAAAGTTCTGACATGACTCTGATCTTATTGCATCAAACATCATTACTTTTTTTTAAAAAAAAAGGCGACAGTCAATTATAGAACTTTATGCTAATGTAAAATATGCAGTGATGCAGAGTAGTACCAATTCCATAGCTTGCATTCCCAAGGCTTTATTTAAAAATGGGTTGGAAGGCTGAGATTTTATTTTAGTTTTCAGTAGAAAGAGAGAGAGAGAGGAAGGAAGGAAGGAAGGAAGGAAGGAAGGAAGGAAGGAAGGAAGGAAGGAAGGAAGGAAGGAAGGAAGGAAGGAAGGAAGGAAGGAAGGAAGGAAGGGAGTCACACTCAAGATGGTAGTGCCCTGAAGAGGACCGGCTATGGAATCCATCACAGAGTGTGGCCTGTTAGTGACTTATCAACATTAGTCGATTGCGCTTCTTTCCCATCCACAGGACAGGAAAGGAAGTGCAAAAATACCCCAGATTATGTAGAATTTGTTTTTAGGCCATCTCGCCACGAGAGGCAGTGGGCATCTAAGGACTAGCCCAGGTAAGTCAGAATAAATCTATCTGTATATATTTAACTAGTCCTATGAGATTTGGGCCTGCATTAGAGATAAGTGATTCAACGCATGTTAAGTGTTTTAAGGCCTCCAACCTTAACCTCCTTAGTATTTAGATAGTGTATTAGGCTTAAGGTTTTTAGCCAGCCACCTGGGGAGACTGAGATCGTCAATTAGTTTTTGCTTGTTTTTGATCTGTCCCCTGGGGTGGAAAGGCCTTTAAGTATTTTAAAACCCCGAGTTGTTTGTAGGAAGGGAGAGAGATTTGAACAGAGCGTGCAGTGAGGTTATGGGGGACTAGAGCACACAGTCTGGGCTTCCAATAACTAAGGACTCATGTAATGTAATGTGAGCACAGTCAGAAACTCTAGCTAGGAAACCAGCCGCATTTGAGCAGCTTTTGGGACAATTTCCTTTGGTTCTAGTTTTCAGAGTACACTGAGGAAAGAAGGTCTGTTCCTCAAGACTGCAGACCTGAGTTGAAACTAGCGTCTTTCTTTGGCACTCACCTCGGATTGATCAGGATCGGTGGATCCAGTGTAACCAGATCCCAATTGTGTGGAGGCGTGGACCGGGTTAAAACTGTCTGCTTTGACAGAGTTGATTTGGCTCATGCCTCCTTCAGGGCTTCGGGAAGGGGGAGTGTTTTTTTGGAGGTGTGCCATGATGCACCAAAGCAGAAGGTACACCCCCCCCAGTAGTTTCAGATCATGGAGACATGCCATCTTCAAGGCCCTTGGTCCTCTTGTGGACCTAATTATATGGGTCCGCAAGAGATCTGGGCCCTTCCTGCCCTCTGTTGTCCACATGCTAATGCAGATTATGGCATACCTCATTTTAATTTGTATGTAATATTATTATCATTTAGAGCAGGCATGTCAAAGATACGGCCTGCAGGCCGGATGCGGCCCGTGGGGCATTTTAATACGGCCTGTGGCCGGCCGCGGCCGCCGCGGCCGCCGCCCTCCTTGGGCGCGAAGGAGGCGAGGCGAGCCGAGGCGAGCGTGCGCGCGGCGGGACCCTCCATTGCCCGGGCACCGCCATGGACAGCCAGCCCCTCCCTAGCCATGCCCCGGCCACGCCCCCAGCCCCTCCTCTGTTCCCTAGCCACGCCCCAGCCATGCCCCCAGCCCTCCTCTGTGCCCTAGCCACGCCCCCACCATGCCCCCAGCCACTCCTCTGTGCCCCGGTCACGCCCCTGGTCACGCCCCCAGTCACGCCCCCTGGTCCTCACAGTATAATTTTTTTTTTAATCCGGCCCTCTGCTGGATTGAGATTGACACCTCTGATTTAAGAGTGTCCCTGTTCAATCCCACACCATTTTTCTTTTGTCTCTTGTCTCTTTACATTGTAAGCCTGAGGGCAGGGACCTGTCTAAGATTAATATAATATTGTAACCTGCCCTAAGACCTCCGGGTATAGGGCAGGATAGAAATACAAACAAATGTTTCCCACCACCCAGTACTTTGAGGAAATTAGGGACACACAGTATCCCCATGTATAAGCTCCCCTACCAAAGTGAAATTTTGTTTTTGGGTACATTACCACTGAGTTGTGTCTCACTCCTGGTTGACTGCATGGGCAGTTTTCTTGGCAGAGATACAGAAGTGGTTTGCCATTGCCTACTTCTAGGGAGAAGCTGGGGAATTGAACCAGTGACCTTCTGCCTTCCAGGCAGTTTTACTTTACAACTGAGCTCCAGACACTCCCTATGGAATTTTGATGGGAATGTTTATGACCTCTTGGCATGTGTGTTCTGAAGCCTGGAAAAACAAAATGGGATTGAAAATCTAAATTTTCTGGGCCAGTTTGATCTTGTGATTAGGGAGCTGGAATCTTTATCTGGGAATCACTGGGCTTGACTCTGCACTCTGTCATGAAGCCAGCTGGGTGACCTTGGGCTAGTCACGACTCTCTTCTGTGCTTTCACAGCCCCACCGACCTCCCAGGGTAATAGTGTGGAGAGAAGAACAGAAGGTTCGTCAGCTGCTTTAAGTCCCCTTAAGGGTGAGAAGAGCAGGGTATAAAAACCAACTCTTCTTCTTCTTCCACGAAGTCAGCTGGCTGACCTTGGGCTACTCCCAGCTGCATTTCTGAGCTCCCACAGCCCCACCACCTCCCTCACTGGGTGTTTGTTGTGAGAAGAGCAGAAGGTTTTCCAGCCGCTTTGAGTCCCCTTAAGGGTGACGCTTCTTCTTGGGGTCAAACATGCTCAAATGAATTTTTGCCTTGATGGGTCCAATTGAGTATACCATTTCCTATCCTCCCCTCCCAGCTAAAAAATCTTATTTTAAACTTGCAGGCGAACAACCAACAGGGTCACGCCTTCAGCCAACCAGCCTGCCTGCCTACCATTTGGGGGAAAGCTTCATCGATGTTTCCTCCCCTCTCTTCCCCAAACGTTGTTTTTCGAAATTCGGGATGCTGCTAGACGACGTCCACGTAAAACCTGGTCTAGAGCTTTAGGCAGGGCTTAAGTTTACCGGATTCCCTCCTCTCTTGGTGGAGAGGTGCCGGTGCTGTGCGTATTTGTGCGCAATTGCGCGCAGCGGCACAATGCACTTCGCCTCCTCCTCCTCCCAACCGTGTCTTGGTTTGGGGGAGTAAAAGGAGGTAAGTAAGCCAAGCCGGGGGGAGGGGAAGGGGAAGCCCCCTCTTTCTTTGCGCCAAGCAAACTTTCCCCTTCTTGTCCCAGACAAAGGAGCGCCCGTCCGCCCGCCCGTCGGCGCCACCCTGGAGTTGCCTGGGGGGGCGCAGAGAAGGTGGGGAAAGGCGAGGGGGAGAGAGAAGCATCCAGATTTCTCCCCCCTCCCCGGGGCAGCGGCAGGGGAGAGCGGGGTGGTGGGAAGGGGGAGGCCGGAAGGAGGCGGTGAAGGTTTGGCTTCCAGCGCCTGAAAAGGAACCGCCGCCTCCGTCTCGCACAAAGCCCGGCCCGCCGCACGGTGACCATGGCTCTGTCTTGCAAGAGCTGGCTCGCCAACGAAGGCGGCAAATACGTCCTCCTGGTAAGAAGAGCCGCCGCCAGGGCGCTATATGCGGGGATCCGTGCCCTCCTCGCACACGCGGGCGCAAGCCGGGGGGGGGGGGCGGTTGGATGTGGCTGCGCGCTTTGGCGAAGTCGGAGGAGGCGCGCTGCGGAGGGAACTGCGTGGTAGCAGGTGAAAGGGAGGAAAGAGTGCTCCTGAGCACGTGCAGTTTCTCGGCGGGCCTCCCGCTGAGCCGAAAGCGCGCCCATCGCGCCTTACCCTAACCCATCCCCACGAGAGGCTTGCTGAGAATAAAAGGGTGTCCCCCATCCACCCACTTGTTGCTGGACTTGGGTTTTGTCATCACGGAATTCACGTTCATCGACTTTTTTGCATCGCTGTCCCACCTGATAGAGTGCGCTCTTGCTGTTTTGGGGGTTCGGCAAGATGTCCTGCGCACCTTTTGTACTATATGTCTTCTGTTCGCTTGTTTCCTGGGATCCAGTGTTGAAAAATTGAATGGATGGATGATTTTCTTCTTCCAAACATCTCAGGATGGCAAACATGGTCCTTTTTCAGGTGTATCATTGTAGCAGCCCTGTGTGGTAAGCTCACCTGAGAGGCATGTTTTGTGGGGTTTAGCTGCATTGGAACCCTTGACTCCCAGCTCCTAGTCTTGACATTCTAGGTATGCCATGGCATTACCGTATTGTCACTTCTCCTATCAAATGCTGCAAGGTGGCCTGATAGCCTTGACTCTCTTTATGGTGGATTTAGAGGGGGGTTTTCCCACAGATACTGTAGTTCACAGCACCCCACAGTCCTCTTCACTTGGTCTAGTGGTTAGGGAGCCAGGCTCTTATCTGGGAATACGGGGTTCGATTCCACCCTCCCCCATGAAGCCAGATGGGTGACCTTGGGCTAGTCACAGCTCTCTTCTGAGCTTTCACAGCCTCACCTGTCTCACAGGGCATTCTTTTGTGGGGAGAGGAACGGAAGGTTTGTCAGCCACTTTGAGTCCCCTTAAATGGGTGAGAAAAGCGGGATGGAAAAGCCGACTCTTCTTCCCCCATGTAGCCAGCTGTGTGCCCTTGGGCTAGTCACACCTCTCTTGTGAGCTCTCACAGCCCCACCTGCCTCACAGGGTGTCTGTTGTGGGGAGAGGAATAGAAAAGCTTTGTCAGCTGCTTTGAGTCCCCTTGAACGGGTGAGAAAAGTGGGGTAGAATAGCCAACTCTTCGGTCAAGTGGGTGCTAAACTGGGCTACGGAGGAATGCGAACACGAACACAGCATACGCTTCTGTGTTGCAGTTTGGTGGGGGACCTATTTTGCCGGTGCACCAACATGTGTCATTGCAGTGGGTAACTCCAGGGGCTCTGAGGCCCGTAGCTTTCATTCCTGGCTGTCAGAAATGTCAGAGACTGGCTCCAAAAGTCATGGAAAGTTTGAAGCCCAGGTGGCATGTGGCACCTGTCTCGGAACAGCTGTTGAAATGCAGTGTTGTTCTGGGACATGTGGACCTGTCCAGCTGATGGACTGCTCCAGTTGGCTCCATCCAACAGGAGTGGTCTACCGAATGGTAATTGTGGAAACGCTTAGAGTTAAATAATAAAGTTCTGCTCATGCCTCTTAAATTATACTGAGTTTATGGCACTTTCTTCCTGGAATCTGGAATAAGGGTCTTCTGTTTACATGCTGGTGTTGACTAAGGCAGGTCCTGTGGAGGACCTGCTGTGGTCTGCACCAGCCTGAGGATGGCAGGTCCCTATTCTGGGATATAATCTGGAATAAAGCTCAGTGCCGAAAGGGCCAATGTCAATGGGGAGTGGATGGTGTTCCAAGACTAACAACTTGTGGTTACTATAGTGATTTGAAAGTTGGGCCAGAACAGGAGTGTTCATGCTGTGGCCCACCACCTCTTGCTAAACTTCAGCTCTGTTCATGCCTTGCCTTTGGCTGGACTGGCTGAGGTTCATGGGAGCTGTTCAGGAAATATGGAAGCCCATTCTCCGAGCAACCCAGAGCTACAATCTAAGGTTGCATCTGCACACATTAAAAGAAAGCAGGGTGCTGAGGGAATGTTGAAGAGAGGGCTGTTGGAACTTCGGAAAAGGGCAGAAGTGCTTCCATTGTCCACCTTTGCTCCCTTTTGCCAGTGCCTTCATGCCTCTGCACCCCAAAAAGTAAATTGGGTGAAGTGCCACCACCATTGCTGCTTTTTGAGGCTTGGTGAGTAGGCTGTGGTGAGACAACAGGTCACAGCATGCCTGGGCTTTGACCATTCAAGGAAGATGCAGTTGATAACAGGATGCTGGTTGGAGATGCCTATGATTCGTTAGCGATGCCTCTGTTGTAAAAATTAGTGTGGCTGGAATTTTTGGGCCAGGCTTAAGATGTTACTGTTGACGTATAAAACTGTGAGGAACCTGGGATGAGCCTGGTTCAAGGAATGCTCTTGAGTCTGAAGTTCCCCCAAATGTCTGGACATTCGGGGGTGATGCGGGAGGGACGTTTCCTCTGCAGTGGAGGCCATGGCTGGTGAAAGTTCAGGGTAATCATGCTCCTGCCATGATTAGTGCTACATTTTCTACTGCTATCCCTCATCCCAAGCCTGGTTCCAATCTTCTATGGATTCAATCTGGTGTGATTTAATGTATGGTGTGTGCAGTGCCTCTCTCCCATCTGGTTTGTTGGCTCTCCACATTACCATGCCCAGCCTGTAGAATTATTTGTGGACGCCTTGGTGCCTGGAAGGTCAAAATGCACCCAAGAAGGGTACATATTCTAATTCTGCTGGAAAAGGTGCAGAAAAGGGCAACCAGAATGACTAAGGGGCTGGAGCACCTCCTTTACGAAACCAGGCTGCAGCATCTAGGTCTCTTCAGTCTGGAGAGACGGTGTTTAAGAGGGGACCTGATTGAAGTATATAAAATTATGCATGGTATAGAAAAGGTGGATAAAAAAACATTTCTCTATCACACAACACTAGAACCAGGGGGCATCTATGAAGCTGATGGGTAGGAGAGTCAGGGATGACAGGGGGAAGTATTTCTTCACCCAGAGGGTCATCAGCTTATGGAATGTGCTGCTGGAAGAGGTGGTGACAGCTACCAGTCTAGATGGCTTTAAGGAAGGGTTAGACAAATTTATGGACAATAGATGTATCAGTAGCTACTAGAAGGAATGTCCAGGTACATCTTTCAGGCTGGGGGTGGATGGAGAGAAGCAGGACACTTTTAACGCCATTTGCTGGGCTTTGAGAACAAGAAAAGATTTGTCCTTGTCTCTGCTTGAGATGCCCATGGGCAATTGGTGGGCCACCGTGTGCAATGGGATGCTGGACTAGATGGGCTGTGGCTTGATCCAGAGGGCTTCTCTTATGTTCTTATATTTGCTGGCCACTAGTGGAGTTGCTTTTTTCTTTCTGGTGACCTTTTTTGGATGGCGCAGTCTCTTTAGTGCCAGGGCAGGCTGTTACTCAGTGGTAGGGCCTCTACTATACATGCAAGAGTTCCAAGGTTCCCTGGTGGCATCCCCTTGGAGGAAGGTAAGGGTAAATTACTGCTGTACTGTTGGCAAGGAAACAGCATGGATGTATCACCGTTAGACTTTGGGAACTACCGTATATTCCGGCGTATATGTCGACTGGGCGTATAAGACGACCCCCAACTTTCAAAACTTAGTTTGAATGTTAGATTCCAATCTTATGATACAAACATTCACAACATTTGTATTTGAAGATGCGAAAGTTAACAACATACGTATAATACGTACATATAACACATAGGAATCTGTACGCATTTCGTACGCATCCCATTTTATCCCATATGCATCCTGTTTTCATCCCATATGCATCCCGTTTTCATCCCATATTATAAGTGCAAATGCTTACAGATACTTATGAATGTTTTGAATCACTCGAAGGAATGTTTTGGAACTCGAAATTAGTTCAGATTTTAAAATTCGAATGTGAAGGCATTCTGGTCAAATTTGAATGTCCACATTTGATCAAATTCAATCGAATTTTGAATATTTAGAACCTTTGTGCACATCCCTAATGTTTTTACCTTTGATTTTTTAAAATATTCTTCTTTTTTAAAAGCATACTAGCCCATAATAGAGTGATACAAATTGGTGAAATAAATCAACTGCTCCCAAAGATGGGAGCAGTTGAGGCCTGACAAACCTGGAGCGGACAGCTTTAGTGGTGGTTGAGCATGACTGTGATCAGCCAAAGGAAGCATCTCTGAGGCACATCTTAGATGCCTCAGATATGGCTAGGAGGTGGGATTGTTCGCACAGCAGTCTGTCCTTCCCCCTCAGTGCTAGAAAAGGTGGATTAGACAAGGGTTGGGAACCTGAGGGCCACACATGGTCTCTCTGAAGGCACCCCTGAAGTTCCTCTGCTTAGATCCCAGAATAGGTATCTGCCATCAGCATCCCGGGGCTTGCTGTAGTCAGTATTAACATGTGGATGACTGGTTTTCATACCGGGACGGGGCATGCTCAGGTGAAGTCCGGGTGCTCTTGAACAGGCTGTCCAAGCATGGATGGCCTTGTTGGGGACAGTTCTTTGCTTAAATTTTGCTTGAAGTAATTTTTTATTGTAAGTTCATAAATCCAGAGTTGAAACACATAGTAGAATGCATGCATCACTTCCGCCTCCCAGCCCTTCCCTTGGGTGGCATGCTGGCTTAGAAACTTCCCAGATTCCATTGGGTCAGCATATTCACATATTCCTTCAACTAATTGCTCCCTCGGTCCTGTCCAGTGTATATAATTATTCTTCCCCGGTTCTTGACTACATCATTGCTGCACACGTGTCCCATGTAGATCATTGTACGTTGAGGTTAGTTCGATCCACTCCAGCTGTGAAACTACTCCAGTTGGAAAGGTTCCAGCTAGAGCAGTCCAGAACAGGTAAGTGCACAAAGGCCCCAGGTTTCTTGAGAATAAGATGATGATGTGTGTATATGTGTGTATGTCATCAGAACATAAGAGAAGCCCTGCTGGGTCAGGCCACAGCCCATCTAGTCCAGTGTCCAGCCGCACACAGTGACCCACCAAATGCTCATGGGCATCTCAAGCAGAGACAAGGACAAACCTTTTCCTGCTCTTGAATCCCAGCAAATGGCATTAGGAGTGTCCTGCTTCTGCCACCCGCCCGCCGCCCCCCCCCCCAGCCTGAAAGATGTACCTAGGCATTCATTCTAGTAGCCATTGATACATCTGTCATCCATCAATTTGTCTAACCCTACCTTGAAGTGATCTAGGCTGGTTGCTGTTACCACCTCTTCTGGCAGCACATTCCATAAACCGATGACCCTCTGGGTGAAGAAATACTTCCCCTTGTCGGATCCGACTCTCCTACCCATCAGCTTCATAGATGCCCCCTGGTTCTAGTGTTGTGTGATAGAGAAAAGAAATGATCTCTATCCACCTTTTCTATACCATGCATAATTTTATATACTTCAGTCAGGTTCTCTCTTAAACGCTGTCTCCCCAGGCTGAAGAGGCCTGGACATTGCTGCCTGATTTTGTAAGGGAGGTATTCCAGACGCTTAATCATTCTGGTTGCCCTTTTCTGCACCTTTTCCAGTTCCACAATATCCTTTTTGAGGTGTGGTGACCAGAATTGTACACAGTATTCCAAATGTGGCCTCACCATAAATTTATACTGAGGCAAAATATCTGTGCCTTCTTCACTGGAGTTTGGTCCTGTGGTTAGAGTGGCTCTTGTCTGGTTCGATTCCTCACTCCTCCGTGAAGCCATCTGGGTGACCTTGGGCTAGTCACAGATCTTTTTCTGAGCTCTCACAGCCCCGCCTACTTGTTGTGGGGAGAAGAACGGAAGCTTTGTCAGCCACTTTGAGTCCCACTAAAAGGGTGAGAAAAGTGGGGTTTAGAAGCCAACTCTTATTTTTCTTCTGGAATTGTACTTGTGGTTTCCACTTAAATTTGGTTGTATGGGTTTTTCTGGTTTTTTAAAAAATAATTTCTTCCTTGTTCTCCCCCCCCCCCCCCCTGCTTCCCTTCAGCTCTTCTGGCTGTCTCTCAATGTGGGACTGTTCTGGAAGACTTTCCAGCTGTATTATCACGAGCCGCAGTATTACTATTTGCATCAGATGTTGGGGGTAAGTAGTAGCACAGCACCTCTTTCTCTCCGTGACCTTGAGACTGCAGGAGCTGAGAGGGAAGTGGAAAATCTGAGATAATTAGGAAAGTTTGGAGCTTCTCGGTGATCCATGAGACGGAGAAGAGGGTAGAGGTTTTGTTGGGGGAGAGAAGAATTTGGTAGGAGCGTTGGGGCGGGGGGGGGGGGACAGAAAGGGAAGAGCTGTAGGACAAAAGGACCTGTTTATGTCCTTGCAAGAAAGAGAAGGAGCTCTGTTAAGGGCCTGGGAACGTAGAGGCTCCCATTTGTATTTCCCTTTCCAGTTCCCACCCTCCCCTGTCTCCCAGCTGTAGGCACTGTCTGTTGAATCCGGCATGCGAACTTTCCTTAGTGATGGGCAGACGCCCTCCGCCAGTCGTGGTGACTTTAACCCAACCTCAGGGGCCTGTTCTGGCAAGTCTTCATGCCAGCTCTCCAGATGTATATTTCTCAAGGGAAGGGTTTTTGTTTTTCTTTTAGGAATTATTCACATCCTTCCCATTATTATTCTCATGAACCCATTGGTGTGGGAGTCTCTGATAGATTCCCTTAAAAAAAAAAAAAAGGAAAATAACGTCACTGACGCTTTGCGTCTGGAAAGGCGGAGGGTGTGGAGTTACTTCTGGTAGCAGAATGGATGGCTGAAAGCCGTAGACGGAATGCTAGTGGTATCTTGAGAATCGTGGGGAGGAAGCCAAAATTCAGTCAAGGGAACAATTGTTACTTGAAGGATTAAGAACTCGTTGGTGTTTGTCCGCACAATTGTTGGCAAGAGTTAAAAATGGATCAAAAATCTGGAAATTTTGAATAGTGAATCACACAATTTGAAGTTCACTTATGAGCAGAAGATTTATCAAGGTAGTGCTAAAATCTATTAATTATTGACCCTTTTTTTTCTGGGCCTTGTTCCAGATTTTATTCCAGAATAGAAGCCATGTGGGGTGCCCACGTGGGGCGTTTTCCTGGTCAGATCGATCCCTGTTGGTCTAGTGGTTAGGGAGCCAGACTCTTATCTGGGAATATCGGGTTTGATTCCGCCCTCCCCCATGAAGCCAGCCAGGTGACCTTGGGCTAGTCACAGCTCTATTCTGAGCTCTCACAGCCCCACCTACCTCACAGGGTGTCTGTTGTGGGGAGAACATAAGAACATAAGAGAAGACCTGCTGGATCAGCCCACAGCCCATCATCTAGTCCAGCATCCTGTCGCATGCAATGGCTCACCAAATGCTCATGGGCATCTCAAGCAGAGACAAGGACAAACCTATTCCTGCTCTAGAATTCCAGCAAATGTCCTTAGAACCGCCCTGATTCTCCCGCCCCCCCCAGCCTGAAAGATGCACCTAGGCATTCGTTCTAGTAGCCATTGATACCTCTTTCATCCATAAATTAGTCTAACCCTACCTTAAAGGCATCTAGGCTGGTAGCTGTCACCACCTCTTCCGGCAGCATATTCCATAAGCTGATGACCCTCTGGGTGAAGAAATACTTCCCCCTGTCAGACCCTACTCTCCTACCCATCAGCTTCATAGAGTGCCCCCTGGTTCTAGTGTTGTGCAATAGAGAAAAGAAATGTTCTCTATCCACCTTTTCTATACTATGCATAATTTTATATACTTCAATCAGGTCCCCTCTTAAACGCCGTCTCTCCAGACTGAAGAGGCCTAGACGTTGCAGCCTGGTTTCGTAAGGGAGGTGTTCCAGACCCTTAATCATTCTGGTTGCCCTTCTCTGCACCTTCTCTAGTTCCACAATATCCTTTTTGAGGTGTGGTGACCAGAATTGTACACAATATTCCAAATGTGGCCTCACCATAGAATTATAAAGGGGCAAAATGACACTTGCTGTCTTATTTTCTATTCCCTTCCTAATTATTCCCAGAAGAATAGAAAAGCTTTGTCAGCTGATTTCAGTCCCCTTAAATGGGTGAGAAAAGAGGGGTAGGAAAGCCTCGTCCTCCTCCTCCCCGCTCCCCTGGACTGATCGAATGGGCAGAGTGCTTTCCCACCTCTGGATTTTGCCCCTGTCCCACCCACTTGCTGTGGCATCACCTGGTGTGTGTCTGCCTCAGTGCCCCCTGCCATCCTCCCTCCCCTCACTTTGTGATGCGCAGGCTGTTTTTTTCCTCTCATGATCAAACAGCCCTGCGATATAGCTAAGGGGAAACAGCCTGCAGATCGTGTAGGGTGGGGGGAGGATGGCAGGGAGCATCCAGGCACCCCCTCCCCTCCGGTGATGCCTTGGATGGGCAGGGCGTCAGGGGGATTTCTCCCCTCTAAGCTATATCGCAGGGATGTTCAGTCCAGCCCTGCGGTATTGCCGAGAGGGAAAAATTGCTGCAGTTTGCAAAGAGGGGAATGGGGGATGGAAAGGGGGCGTACAGGCACACACACCCTGGGTGATGCCACAGTGAGAGGGCGGCACATGGGTGAGATCCAGGGGTGCAGAGGCCCCCCGCGATCCCTCCCTCTCTGGGACCAATCTGATCAGGCGCCTGCCAGCAGCTGGTGCACCGTGGAACATGTGAGGCGCCGGCAGTGGCCAATCGTGCCAGCCAGGGGGCGGAACTCCAGCAGCAATCCTGCCATGGGGGCAGAGCAGCTTGGAGGTGGGAGGGAAGGGCAGCAGGAGACTCGTTGCGACCCCTCTGAAAGGGTAGTTTGACCCCCAAAGGGGTCCCGACCCCCAGGTTGAGTACCACTGTTCTAGGCGGAAGCGGCCTAATTAAAGTGTGTATGCTGTGTACCAGAGCTGTCCTAATTGGTTCCCAGAGGCCTAAGTTCAAATAGGCCTCAGCTCTTGTCGTCTCTCAGAATACTGTCTTTCATTTCATCCTCTGCCACAACAGTCACTATCCCTATTTGTGCATAAAGTCATTTCCAATATTTATCCAACTTTAACGTAAGAACATAAGAGAAGCCCTGCTGGGTCAGGCCAACATCCCGTTGCACATAGTGGCCCACCAGATGCTCATGGGCATCTCAAGCAGAGACAAGGGCAAACCTTTGCCCACTCTCAAATCTCAGCAAATGGCCTTCAAAGTTCCCCGCTTCCCAACCCCTCAGCCTGAAAGATGTACTTAGGCATTCCTTCTAGTAGCCATTGATACATCTGTCTTCCGTAAATTTGTCTAACCGTTCCTTAAAGCCATCTAGATTCGTAGCTGTGACCACCTCTTCCGGCAGCAAATTCCATAAACCGATAACGCGCCAGCTGAAGAAATACCGTACTTCCCCTTGTCGGATCCGACTCTCTAACCCAGCTTTCCCATTGTTGTTTCATGAGGGAATCAAGACTTAAGCTTTGTTCAGACACAACAAAATGGGTGCCTCTGAGAGATAACATGTAGCCCTCATGCTCCCAACCTTTCTCCAGTCCACCTTTTCTAGCACACAAAGAGCAGCAGATGGAGGAGGGGCAGACTCATGTGTAAACAGTCCCACCTTGAAACCTTCTTTAAGATTGTGTCCAGACGTAACAAAAGGGCTGGCTCAAAAACCCCTCAGAGGTGCCTCAGAGAGACAGCGTGTGGCCCTTGGGTTCCCAACTTTTCTCTAATCCACCTTTTCTAGCACTGAATGTTCAGCAGAGGGAAGAGCAGGAGACTGATGCATGAACAGTCCCACCTTGAAGCCTTCTCTCAGACTGTGTCCAGACATAACAAAATGGGTGCTGCAGAAAGATAATGTGTACCCTCATGTTCCCAACCTCGCCATGTTCCCAATCCACCATTACTAGCCCAGATTGTCCTGGAGTGGGGAGGGCCAGAGTGTCCTGTGAATGACCCTATCTGCAAATCATCTAAGCCTGTAATCAGATGTCAGTTACATTAATTCAATATATTTGAATGTGTGTGTGTGTGTGTTTTGCTGTGTCTTATCACAACTGTAGAAACTAGAGTATGTGCAAGACAATTTGTTTCCTGGTTAGTGCTTTAGTATGTAGAAGAGTCTGATCAGACTCTTCTTCACGATCTGGGAGTGTTTTGCTGCCAGAAGAGGTGGTAACAGCAACCAGCCTAGATGGCGTTAAAGAAGGGTTAGACAAATTCATGGGTGACAGGTGTATCAGTGGCTACTAGAATGGATGCCTAAGTCCATCTTTCAGGCTGGGGGTCAAGCAGGATGCCTCTAAGGCCATTTGCTGAGATTCAAGAGCAGGAGAAGGTTTGTCCTTGTCTCTGTGCATGGACAATTGGTGGGCCTAGATGGGCTGGACTAGGATTGCAAAATAGAGGTATTCAGACACGCCCCTCCAGATTGTCGTACATTCCATGCCAGCCACACGGGGTTAGACGCTGAGACTGGCACAGTTTCCAGAGGGTAGGGTTCTGGGAGTTGATTGGTGGGGTGACAATGAGTCCTGGGAGTTGGATGTTGGAAGTTGTAGATTAGGAATATCTGGAAGTCTGCATTGGAATGAGCATCCCTGTTGTAGAAACTGTGACCTTCTAAATCGCTTTGAACTCTGGCTGCTCGAGGGGCCACTGGGTGGGACAGGATACTGGACCAGATGGGCTATGGCCTGATCCAGCAGGGCTCCTCATATGTTTTTATGTTATTGCAAAATAGACATGGCATAGGTGTGAAATGTGAATGTGCTGCTCCTAAGTGTTGATGTCATCTATGCATTTTGCCATTTACCTTTTCATCTCAATTCACTTGACTTTGAAGAGTAAAGTGAAGAGCTTTGATCACATACTGTAGAGGTATATTTTTCAGCCTTCAGGGGATGCTCTTGAAAGTTGTCATGACAAGCATAAGAACAGTTGTCATCAATGTACAGAGATAATGATAAATTAAGATTTATTTGTTGGACATACTTCTGATCTCATAATTGAAAGAAGCAGTTGCTCATGTAGTCAGAAGGTCTAGAAAATGGATTGAGAACATTGTTGTTCTGTCTTGAAAGAACATACATACATAAGAACATAAGAGAAGCCTTGCTGGATCAGGCCACAGCCCATCTAGTCCAGCATCCTGTCGCACACAGTGGCCCACCAAATGCTCATGGGCATCTCAAGCAGAGACAAGGACAAACCTTCTCCTGCTCTCGAGTCCCAGCAGATGGCCCTAGAAGCGCCCCATTTCCTCCCCCCCCTCAGCCTGAAAGATGCACCTAGGCATTCGTTCTAGTTGCCATTGATACATCTGTCATCCATAAATTTGTCTAACCCTACCTTAAAGCCATCGAGACTGGCAGCTGTCACCACCTCTTCTGGCAGCACATTCCATAGGCCGATGACCCTCTGTGTGAAGAAATACTTCCCCCTGTCAGACCTTACGCTCCTACCCATCAGCTTCATAGAGTGCCCCCTGGTTCTAGTGTTGTGTGATAGAGAAAAGAAATTTTCTCTATCCACCTTTTCTATGCCGTGCATAATTTTATATACTTCAATCAGGTCCCCTCTCAAACGCCGTCTCTCCAGACTGAAGAGGCCTAGACGTTGCAGCCTGGTTTCGTAAGGGAGGTGTTCCAGACCCTTAATCATTCTGGTTGCCCTTCTCTGCACCTTCTCTAGTTCCACAATATCCTTTTTGAGGTGTGGTGACCAGAATTGTACACAGTATTCCAAATGTGGCCTCACTATAGATTTATAAAGGGGCAAAATGACACTTGCTGACTTATTTTCTATTCCCTTCCTAATTATTCCCAGCATTGAATTTGCTTTTTTTGCTGCTGCCGCACACTGGGTTGACACCTTCATTGAACTGTCCACCAAAACCCCGAGATCCCTTTCCTGGCGTGTTGCAGAAAGCTCAGACCCCATCAGTTTATAGACGTAATTTGGATTCTTGGCCCCAATGTGCATTACTTTACACTTGTTAAGATTAAAGCACATTTGCCACTTGGTTGCCCACTCACCCAATGCTAAGAGATCCCTCTGGAGCTCTTGGCAATCTCTTTCAGATTTTACTACCCTAAATAATTTAGTATCATCAGCAAACTTTGCTATTTTACTATGTACCCCTTTTTCTAGATCATTGATGAATAAATTAAAAAGCATTGGTCCCAGTACTGAGCCTTGAGGGACCCCACTTTTTACTTCTTTCCACCCTGAGAAATTGCCGTTTACTACTACTCTCTGCTTTTTGCCCTTAAGCCAGTCACAAATCCAGGACAGAACCTGTCCTTTTATTCCATGGCTGGTGAGTTTACTCAGTAGCCTTTGATGTGGGACTTTGTCAAAAGCCTTCTGAAAGTCCAGATAGACAATGTCTACTGGTTCACCTTTATCCACGTGTTTATTGACACTCTCAAAGAATTCCAACAAATTTGTGAGGCATGATTTACCTTTGCAGAAGCCATGCTGGCTTTTGTTCAGCAATGCCTGCTGCTCCATATGCACACTAATTTTGTCTTTAATAATGGTTTCCATCACCTTACACGGAACTGACGTTAAGCTAACTGGTCTGTAGTTGCCTGGATCACCCCTGGATCCTTTTTTGAATATTGGTGTTACATTTGCTACCCTCCAGTCCTCAGGTACGGAGCCTGATGTTAGGGAAAGATTATATATTTTTGCTAGAAGGTCGGCAATTTCGCATTTGAGTTCCTTAAGGACTCTTGGATGAATACCATCTGGTCCCGGTGACTTGTTAACATTTAGTTTATTAAGACATGCCAGGACCTCTTCCTTGGTTATTTCTGTACAGTTTAACTCTTCAGAAAACACAGGCTCAGCTACTGGCATGTGTCTTCTGTCTTCCTCCATGAATACGGAAGCAAAAAATTCATTTAGTCTCTCTGCAATCTCCGTGTCTTCTTTAATTACCCTTTTCTCTCCTTTACTATCTAGTGGTCCAACTGCTCTCCTGGTTGGATTCCTACTTCTGATATACTTAAAGAAGTTCTTGTTATTTCTTTTGATGTTTTTAGCAATGTGCTCCTCAAAATCTTTCTTAGCTTTCCTAATGGCCGTCTTGCATTCGTGTTGCCGGTGTCTATGTTCCCTCCTGTTCTCCTCATTTGGACAAGCCTTCCATTTCCTAAATGAACTCTTCTTGTTTTTAATGACTTCATCTACTGCATTTGTGAGCCACATTGGTTTCTTCTTGGACCTAGAAGTCCCCTTTCTTCTTTTAGGAATGCATTCTAGTTGCACTTCCGTTATTGTGTTTTTAAGTAGTCTCCATGCATTTTGAAGTGATTTAACTCTTTTGACTTTCCCTTTCAATTTCCTTTTCACTAATTTCCTCATTTTGGGGAAGTTTCCCTTGTGAAAGTTTAAGGTCTCTGTGTTAGACTTTATTAAGAACTTACTCCCTGTATTTAAGTTGAAGGTTATTGCATTGTGGTCACTGTTCCCAATTGGATCAGCTACAGTGACGTCCTTTACCAGGTCCTGAGCATTACTTAGGATCAAGTCCAGGACTGCATTTCCCCTGGTTGGTTCCATGACCATTTGTTCCATGGAACAGTCATTTATCAGGTCTAGGAATTTTCTCTCTCTTTCCTGAGTTGAACAGGAGTTCACCCAGTCTATGTGAGGATAATTGAAGTCCCCCATTATAACTACCCTATCTTTATGGGCTACCTCCTTTACCTCCTTCTCCAATTGTTCATCTCCTTCGGACGTATGGTTGGGAGGACGGTAGCATGTCCCTATTGTTAGACTTCCTTTTTGGCTTGGTATTTTTATCCACACTGCTTCTGTGGAAGAGCCAGACTCACTTGGATATTCCAGTTCATAAGATTCTATCTCTTCTTTAATATACAAGGCTACACCACCTCCATGTCGCCCTTCCCTGTCTTTCCTGTACAGTTTGTATCCTGGGATGACTGTATCCCATTGGTTTTCGCTGGTCCACCAGGTTTCAGTTATGCCAATAATATCAATCCTATTTTCCATAACTAAGCTTTCTAGCTCCCCTATTTTGGCTCGAAGGCTCCTGGCGTTTGCATATATACATTTATATTCATTCCTTTTGACCAAGTTCTGCCGTCGAGGAACATGTGAAACTAATCCCGCACTTAGCTCAGCATTTTCTGCATGTTTCCAGCCCTCCTCACTTGAGGGAGGAGGGAAGAGTCTGAGCATGAAGGTGTGGAAGCTTTGGGGTTACCCCAGGATCATAGTTTCTCTCTTGGTCATACCAGCTTGATCCTAAAGGGTATAAACATAATGGAGTTGGATGCAGAAACTGCTAGAGAGGTATCTGCAATCTATCCATTTGTTTTAGGAGTTCTGCTCCGTATTGTATCTCAGAGTTTACTACACCCTTTTTCTTTGTATTTCCCTAGGTGCTCCCAAGGCAGTGAGGCTATTTTACCCAAAGCTGGAAAGACCTAGTGAGCTTCCATAGCAGAGTGGAAGGTTGAAAGGAGGGATTCCTGGGCCTTTTACAAAGCGTTTCAGGAGCCTCACTTCTTCATGCCAGACTGTTTAAAAGGAAGCCCCACCTTATGCTAGTATACTCCAAATGCAATGTAATCCAGATCAGGAGGCCAAGGATGGCCTTCTGACCCAGAACACCAGACAATGCTTCTATGGTTCAATTTACTGGGGGACCCATTTTGGAGACACAAGAAGGCACACTGCTGAAATGGGTCCCCCAGGGGCTCTGAGGACAGGGTCCATTCTTGGCTGTCAGAATTTCAAGCTGTCAGTTCTGAAGCTTGCATCACCTTCAGGGCCAGTACAGGGGCTAGACTAGAACAGTGTAGCAATGGAGACAGCTCTGTTCCAGTCCACGTGCTGACCATCCCAGCTTAGGAACAGATTGCTAGATCTGGTTCAGCTGATCTGGATGAGAAGAGGTAAGTGGTCCAGAACACCAGGTTCTAGCCTGGCACTCTTAGTCGTTGCTCCACTAGAGAGCCTTTGAATGAAAACAACCACTCGGGTAGCAGAAGTTCTCAAGAAGTTTTGCTCTGGTCCCAGAATTACCAGGATGAGATTTTTTTTTCACTTGGCAGCTGATTTCCATAAATTGTAACCCTTCCTTTTTGGCTGTTTCTGATTAATATAGTTGCAGTCACTTAAATTTTTCCTACCATTATTCAGTTTTTTAATGTATCCCTAACTTTCTTGGTTCCCACAAGTTCATGCAAGCAGAACCAACTGCCATGGCATTGTGTGACTTATGACATCATCTTTGACATTTTCAGGCCTTCCAGGGCTTTCTGAGATCCACCTCAGCCCCAGAAAGCACAAAAATGATATCTTTTGTGTTAATTGCTCAAATTTGTCTTGTATCTCTCAAGAAGGTTCTTTTGGAAATGATGCCATATAACTAGCTGAGCAGTTAAGAATGAAAGAGCTCCTCACCACCACATTCTCTTTTTGGAGAATGCATCCTCATAGCATTATAATTAACTCGTCCTTCTTTCTTGGAGTATGTTCCAGATGTTACATCAATTTGCTGCCTCTTGATAAGGCAATAATAAGGAATCGTCTGTGTATCATCCCGTCTTACATTAGCACAACCTCTCTCTTTTCCTCCTCATACTGGGAAACGGAAGAGCTTTGATACTATTAATGCTCACATTCCCATATTACAAGGGCTCCCTTTTGAAAATTGTGGGTTGAAGGATCACAGACCCTGAACCCTTTAGAATTGAAAATGGTGGGTTTTCTGTCACGCTCAAATTCACATGGTCTCCCTTTTTACCCTGCTCCCCAGTGCTGTGGCTCAGCTTTTTTAGACATTTCCCACGTCCACTTTTAGCTCAGACATAAATTCCATTAATTCTGAGTGTTAACTATGCTGTGTACAGGATTTAAGGGCTGTTGGTATGGACCAAAATGAGCGGCGCTCACAGCATGTCTGTGGGCCCGTATTTACTGATCAAACAATAATGGGTCTTTTCTAACAGTTGTATCCTGCATTCACACTCTGGTCTCCCCTTATTTAAAACAGTGATTTTTATTTTAAAAAATATTTGTAGATATACTGTATTAAGGGTGTGCATGAATGCAATTTTCGATGTCCAATTTGCAATGAATCGAATATTCAAAAATCCAAATTTGTATGAATGAAGAAAAATGAACGTCTGGACATTCAAATTGATATGGATATATTTGTATCTATTTGTTCGAATATTCAATATGTGTCTGTATGCATCCCATACAGTATACATCCCATACAGATGCGTACAGATACGCATGCAATGCATACGTATCCATACACATTCGAATGTCTGAATTATTTGTACAAATATCTCAAAATGTATGAATACTAAAGTACTAATATCTGGACATTGGATATGTATTTGGAATGTACGAAATTAGACAGATTCACGAATATTTTGAATATTTGTGCACATCCTTATTCTGTAAATGCAAAACTTAGTATATTTGTGCTTCGACCCATTGAAATCAAAGTGACTTCATTGGTGATGATGCATCCATATTTAATGGTGGCAGATGTCCTCCAAAAGGTCAGGGAAGCTAAACCTAAATGTCAGGTGCCAGCCACCATAGTGCATTCTGAGAAGGGTACTGGAGCATCCACAGCCACCTTCAAGGGCATCCTTTCCTCAGAGCAGAGAACTCTTGAGAGTGCCTGCTACCTGCTGTCTTGGATGAGGCAGCCAATTTCTGGGAGCCGCTCTTTAGAACTGGTATGGATCCATTCTCTGCCGACCTACCTAGGAACAGAGCAGTGGAAACAGAGTGCCTTTTTGTGGTCTTTTTGCTGTTGATGTATGAATTCAAGGCCGTTTGCTGTCCCTGTCTTTCTTCTGGACCTGGACCTACCAGAGTTTCACACAGATGCTGCAATATTGTGCCTTTAATTATGAAACAAAACTAGGAACAGCTGTGAGCTAACAGATGCTTTTATTAGGTTTTAGTAAGTGAGCTCCAATGTGATTAACTTTCCAGGCCGGTCTGTTCTACTCCCACTCAAGGAAGTGGAAAGCGGCTGAGAGTTTTGACTTTGTCTTCTGCTTGAGAATGCCCAGAGGCAAATGCTGTGAAATAGGATGTTAATGACTCTGCTGGCAACATGTATGTGTCAGAGCATGGCCATATTGTGGGTTGCATGAATATTCAAAGGGTATTTGAAATTAGATCGAATTGTCTGAATTTCGACATTCAAATTGAATTGAAGATCCATAAATTCAAACTTAAAAATTCAAACAAATTTCGAATTGCAGATCTATTCGTTCGAATAATCCGGAAATTCACATGTGTACGGGGTTGTACTCAATGCGCACTGGCACATAATGCATCTTTACCGCATCCGTACGCATTTGTACGGATCCATACAAGACAAAAACGGGTTGCATATGAAATAATTATGGGATGCCTACAGGATGTATGGTCAGTGCACATGAGCACATACAAATGTTGACATCCGTCTGTGCAAATTCAAATTTCCAGAATTCTAATTGAATTTGGTTAAATTTGAATTTTAAAGGTTCGAATCAGATTGAATTTTTGGGTATTCGAATTGAATTGAAATCCCGAAAATTGCATTCGTGCACACCCCTATTCTTTCCTTCTTTTTGTTTAAAGAAAATTTGCCCTTATCAATACCTCCCAGAAAGGGGTTGTCCTTTGGGTCCGAGTCTGTTATATTGGGCATCTGTTCATGCTAGTGGAATCTATCCATGCCAACCTGGTATGGTATAACTGTGCCATACCAGGCTGATAAGATTTTAGTGAGGCAACGCGCATTTGCACAGTGAGCGCCAAACTAGCCCCTTACCTGCCCAGTAGTGCATGTAGTGTGAATAGCCAAGGCAGCTTCTGATGCCTGCTTGGATGTTGCCATGGCATTCTGGATGCTGTGTGGAACTGTGCAACCGCAGTCAGCCACATTTACTCATCACACAGCACCCTGCCACTCCTGGTAAGCAAATGATCTGTTTTTTAGCGGTCCATAGCTGCATCACTCCCGGGAGAGCTTATCTCACTCTGAGGCAATTGCAGCGTCTTTGCAGTGTGGACATGTCTGCCCAGTGAAGCAGACAGAACCACTCCGTCAAGCAAGTGCGAACAGGCCCTAAGTTAGCTTATTTTTCTTTCACTGCATCGTGTTTTTCTGCTTGCAAGGCAGTGTTGGTTTTTCAAAGCAGTTGCATGGTTTCTTCCCTCTTCCCTGTTATTTATAATAGTACAGTCAAGCAAGAGTTGTTTTACAGGATTTTGAACCTCTAATAGTTTTGAGCGTCTCCTGAACATCTCCCCTTTCTCCTCTTAATGCTGCTGCTGCTGCTGCAAATGTCATTGGAAAGTCTTTGGAAAGCAAATTTGCAGGACTGTTGGGTCGCATGTGGGTGGTACAGACATATGCTTGGACCCTAGGAATTCAAACACCCAGCCAGAACATTTAGGCTAACAGTTGCAAGGGAAGATGTGAGCTTGGCCATTTGGCTCTAAGTGGACAGCAACTATCTGGAATGTCTTAATTTTCCTTTTTAAAGGACAATAATAATAAAAGAAAATATCAGACCAAGCCTACTCCTGTCCAGATGTTGTTAGATTCCAAACCCTTCAACTCCCAAGCTAGCATGATAATCTAGAATGAGAAGAACTGTAGTCCAAAACATCTGGAGTTGCTGTCCAGTGGTTCTCAGTCTTGGGTCCTTAGATACTGGTTGTAACTCTCTCCATTGGTGTCCATTGGCTATAGTATCTACCAGTAATATTGGCAGTTATAATCCAAAGACATCAGGGACTCAAGTTTGAGGACCACTGTTTCTTTTCTAGAGATATCTAGAGAAAGCATGGGAGAAACCAGCTCAGTGGCAGCACAACTAACTGGAGAGCAGAAGGTCTCAGTGTTGATCCCTGGCATGTCCATGAAAGAAGGCAAATCAGTTCTTCACCTGCCTATAAAACTGCATAGATCTCTCCATGTATTCACCAGCAGTTGCTTCCAGTTCAGTGGGACCAGACTGAGGTCAGTATGCTATACGTTCAGGAGAGGAGTTTTTGGCTATTGAATAGAGGATAAAAACACAGGGAAAACTCCACTTGCTGTGACCAGTGGTCCATTTGGTACACCAGCTGCTTCTTTCAGAGACCATCCAGATGTTGCAGACCACCCAGATGTGTAGGAATGAGTTGCATTTTCTGTTGTATCTATGGATATATGATAATTAATAGTAGTAGTAATCATGGAGTGACTACCTAACACCTTGGGCATTGATAGAACAACTGTCAATCAGCTACACAAGGCAGCATTAATAGGAATAGTATTCCTTTTGCACAAATACCTCTAGTCCTAGGGAATAGGATGTCCTCGGTCCTTGAAGGATCCAATGGTCAGAGTACCAATACAGTCATACACATCTACTAGAGTATGGTGATGGTATTGATAAAGATGATAATGATGATGATGATATTTGGATCACTAGGGTCCCACTGGAGGCAGTCATGGGCTGGATGGGGGCCAATAAATTGAAACTGAAACAAACAAGATGGAGGTCCTTTGTGTTATAGGATCTCGTGTCCATGAAGAAGGGAGGTGTCTTGTTCTTGATGGGGTTTCTTTGCAGTCCCACCAGGATTTAGTGGTGTGAGAACACATGGGAGGACATTCTTGAGTGTAGACCCCAGGTTATGAAAGAATCTCTCCTCTGAAGTGTGTCAGGTATCCTCACTGTATGTGTTCAGACAATTGGTGAAGATAGACCTCTTCACGTTGGTCTGTGATTGAGGGAACAGCATCCCCTCCCCAACCAGACACTATTTTAGCCAGTCTGTTCCTATCTGCTTTTATAATTATTTTACTAGAACCTGCCCTGAGAACTTCAGGTGTAGAATGGGATGGAAATGGATGGCTAAGTACATCTTTCAGGCTGTGGGGCAAGCAGGATGCTTCTAAGGCCATTTGTTGGGATTCATGGGCAGGAGAAGGTTTGCCCTTGTCTCTGCTTGAGATGTCCATGGGCAGTTGATGGGCCACTGTGTGAGACAGGATGCTGGACTCAATGGGCTGTGGCCTGATCTAGCAGGGCTCCTCTTATGTTCTTGTGAGGTGTGGAGGTCCTGTTGGACCAAACCCAATCCCTTCACCACAGCTCTTGGAACACTCCTCTGAGCAGAATGTGTACTTATAGTAGCAAGGAGTTTTGCCTGTTGTGTTTAGAAGACAGGAAATGGTGCTAGAAGCTGGCCATTTTTAGTGCTCTACATGGCAGTTTTAGGAAAATTTTTAATTGATTGAGCCATCTCCCTCTTCTGTGCATCCATCTGGAGTAGGAGGTGTGTTTCAAGGATAATTGAAGAAGATTAAGATGTCAGTTTGGCTCAAATGTCGGAAAGTTACACAACTCTGATTCTAACCCTTGCTGTTTTTGTTTAGCTAGGATTGTGTCTCAGTAGAGCTTCTGCAGCTGTCCTGAATCTCAACTGCAGCCTGGTCCTGCTGCCCATGTGCCGCATACTCTTGGCCTTCCTTCGTGGATCTCAGAAGGTGAGAAAGCATCCTCTGAATTGGTTTACACAGACAGGTGTCTAATTTATATCTTGTTTTTGTGTTCCTCCAAAGACTTCATGATGAGGGACACAGTTTGCTTCAGGTTGTGTCACGTTGCAGGCCGGTCAGGCAACAGGCAAACACTGGCACAGCTACTCAGTCCCAAGGGTTCCAGGCGTTCTCGAGGTCCGGGGTCTAGGAGTCCAGAAAGTCAGCAAGGGTCAGGCAATCCAATGGGTCAGCAGGTCACAAGGAGTCCAGGATTTCAAGCTCAGGTAACACGAGGCTGCTAAGACATTGTCTGCAGCAACTTGAGGCAAGGTGAGCTTGTTCTTAAATAGAGGAGTCAGAGCCACGCCCACGGTGCAGCTGGGCTAATCACTCTGATCTCCGTCTCACCTGCTTCTGCTGCCTAAGCAGGCGATGAGAGAGCCTTTGACTAGGCTCACAGCTGGTGGATTCATCACCAGAGCTGTCTGGCTGCTCACCTGGACCCGACCTTAGCTCTTCCATGCCTGCCATGCCCTGCTGTGGCTGCTCCTCAGCCTGTGGTCACATTGCAGGCATATCCTCCTCTTCTGATGAAGCTGAACAGGGGATGACAGGTTGCTGTGTCAGTTTGGGACAGGTTAGATAAGGGGCAATTTTGCACTTCCCTTCCCATACGTTGGATGGAAAAGGAGCCCTATGCCCTAGTCAGTCCACACCCCATGTAATTGGTCACTCTTGTGTGATCAATCTCGGGGCCTGTCCAGGGCGCGCCCATCTTGAGTGCCACACCCTTCGCAACTCCGCGTGTGTCACTGCTGTCGCCATGAAGATGATGATGCTCTGCACACTCGCAGTCACATCAGGGCAACAGCGCTTGCACAACAGACACGTTGATCTCTTCATCCAGAAGAGGTGCAAATGCTCCCCGGCTGGATGCAGAAGGTAAGTGATCGGGTAAGGTTGGTAAGGTCATGGTGCACCATTTCTTGCTCCACACCTAGCTCATAGTTAGGCAACTTCTGGGAAGGCAGGGGGTGCCTGGGGGCTATAACAGCCTCCTCTAGGTGTGGATGCTCTTCCCCAGGTGTTGCCTAATTATTGATTAATAGCCGAAGTGCAAATCTGCCCAAGGAGTACTACAGTGCCTGCTTTTAGTGCCACCTAGTGGCAGTGGCCCAAGAAATACTATAGTGCCTGCTTTAGCGCCACCTAGTGCCAACAAGAAATTATTTACTAACCCATACCTTCCCATTTTTGTATCTCTCTGGCAGATTCTACGTGCCAGTGGAACTTGCATTATGAACGAAGGCTGCTCTTCACATTCTTGCCACTGCTTCAGGCAAAGGAATCCTGAATCAGGGAACTTTTGTTCCCCAGTTCACTGTTTTTCTCAGGTTCATTCCAGCAAGCACAGGAAACAGCTGAGGAAGTTGGGCATTTTCCTGTGCTCGCTGGGAAGACTGCACCAGATCTGATAGGCCCACATGACGCAGCCATGTATACCACTTCAGAAGGCTTCAGAGCTCTGTGCTTTGGTTTGCCATTACGGTGTCCTATGGAGTATTAAAAATGGAAGATTGTTGGTCACTTTTCGTAGAAGCTGCTGAAGTTCATGCAGATTTTCACCTTAACTCATCTTCCCCGTCGGTCTACCTAAATGCCCAGTTGAAAGTATCTTTGTATTATTTAGTATTTTTGTAACTCAGTTTATGTCTTGCCTTTTACACATTTATAGTCTGTTGATGATTAGGCTTGCCAGCATGACGTTTATACTTGCATTTCTTGCTTTTGAAATAATTTTATTATGTCCAGTTGATTTACATATTGTATGGTTCAACTTGTTATACATATATATTTAAAAATGGAGGTTTGGTCATATTCTGCACCCTAGAAGAACTCTTCTACTATGCAAATATATGGCCAGTGTGCCTTCATCACATTAGAAGCCCAATGGATTGTCAGTTCTCCTTGCACACCTCGAAGTGAAAGTAAATCACTTTTTGGGATTAGAGGAAGAGGCATTTTGATTACTTTCCTTTTCTGGATCTTAGAACCTCACGTAACAGTGCACCTGGAAGAAAGGCCCTTGTGGAATTTGCAAAATATATTTTGCAACAGAGTTTGGTGTAGATACAATTTGTATTTGCAGGTGAGGTATGTGATACAGAATTCCCGATTCCAAGTCAGTTTTACTTGAACATGGGAAACAAGAGCATTTTTCTTTCTTTCTGATGTGGAAGGCACATGTAGTCCCATGGTGACTCATCTATGGCCCTTTCCGTGCTCGCTCTTAAACCTGTATTAAGGGCCATGTGCTCCTCTTCTGGGCCTTATCAATCTGCTCCATATGCATTAGATGGAGAGTCCTGATCAGGATCACATTTAAATGGGTCTACTAGTGGACCAGCATCCCCAGGTCCAGAACACAGAGGAGTACAGATGTTCTGTACATCAGCTCTGATGTTCCGGTGAGTTTCAGGGCCTGGGCGAGGCTGATCTGGGACTGTTCCAGACCACACCTTGCTGCAGTCTGAACCAGTGGGCTTGGCTGGTCTAAACGAAGGGTGTGCACGAATGCAATTTTTGGATTTGATCCGAATAGAATATTCAAATGTTTGAATTTGTATGAATAGAGAAAAAACTAATGTATTCAAATTTGAACCGATTTGAATTCATTTGTATCTGTTCATACCAATATTTGATTTGTATTTAAAGATACGCGTATCAGCTATGTTCATATTCATCCGTATGCATCAGTACACATCCCGTTTTTATTCCGTACACATCCCATTTTTATTCCGAACGCTTCCCGTTTTTATTCCGTATGCATCCCGTTTTTGTCCCGTCCATATCCATATAAATGCGTACTAATACGAATAAGATGTGGAAGGATACGTGTGTAATGTGTAAGTATCCGTACACATAGGAATATCTGAATACTTTGTATGAATGATTCAAAACATTTGAATTCATTCAAATGTTAAAAAACAAACGCAAAGACATTCTATTCGAATTTGAATGTCCGCATTCGATCGAATTTCAAATTTTTTGAATATCCTTGGACATCCCTAGTCTAAACCAACTCTTTTGGACCACAGAGAGGTAAGAGCAGAGAGGTCCTGTGTTTTCAAAATGGCACAGGCCCTCCATCTTTTTGTGTCCAGACTGTTCCTTGGATTAAGCCCTTGGGAAAGGAAGCAGGAACCCCCTAGCTTTCCACATCTTGTTGGGCTTCATTTCCTATCATATTCAAGCATAATTTGCCGTGTTGTAACACGATAGGTGTGGGATGGGACATCTAGATGGTAACAGCTTCCCCCAACGTTTTCTTGTCACCAGGTAACAATCTCATTTTTAGATGAAAAATGCTTCCAATTTTTCTTTTCTTTTCTTAGGTACCTAGCCGGAAGACCAGGAGATTGCTGGATAAAAGCAAAACATTCCACGTGACATGTGGTGTTACAATCTGTATCTTTTCAAGTAAGATTATCAGATGCTGTTAACATTCTTTTGCATGACGCACTCTAAGTATTATGAACAGTTGGACCCTTTTCTTTAGTGGTACTTTGAGCGGTTAGTCTCGCCTCGCTACGCATTCAGTAGATCTGGGTGTCTCTTTTCTTCTCTCGGATTTCTTAGTAGCTAGAGGAAGGAAAGAAGGCTACATTTGGGCATGTAAGAATCCAGGCTCTGCAGAGTTGTGCTTAAGAATTTATTTTCCTTTTTGGCACACAAAATCCTGCTGAAATCTTGCTGGCAGGGAATGGATATTGAATCAAGTGTATAGCCAATTTAAACACAGCAAGAGAAGTGCTGGTTCACTCAAGCCGGAGAGATGCTTGGATTGTTTTTAAAGTCCCTGATATCTGTTGGATTTTTAGGGTGTCTGTAATAAGTGCTTCCTTTCAGGTTTTGCCTTTTTTCTTCCACATTAAGCAAAACTTTCTCTGAGTTCCATCATGCCAGCTTGGGGAGGGGAAGGTAACATTACAATGTTTCAGAAATATTTCCTATTTTCTATATTTTATTTGTTATTGTTGTGCGTCCCTGGGACCGTCTGGTGAAAGGCAGGATCTGAACTCTTAAATAAAAATAAATAATACATCTAAAATGTTTATTTTTGAGCAGCTTGTATTGGGGGATTAGAATAGTGCGTTGCACAGAGGGGAGACAGATAAGATGTGTTTGATTCATCGCTTCTTGGCAGATAGTGTGGTTGCAGACATTTGTGAAAAGCAACCGGGTGGTGGCCAAGGTGGGGTAAAATGCCAATAGGAGTAGGGATGTGCAAAAATATTTGAATGCATTCGAAATTGGATCGAATTGACCAAATTTCAACATTCAAATTCGAATGGAATGTCCTTAAATTCGAATTTAAAGATTTGATTCGAATCTTGAATTTCAGATCTATTCGTTCAGATTATTCGGACATTCATATGTGAATGGGTTCGTACACGATGCATACCTAAAAATCCGCATCTTTCCCGCATCCGTACGCATTTGTATGGATCCGTACAGGATGAAAATGGGTTGCATATGGGATAACTACGGGATGCATATGGACCTGGGGAAGATGCATACGGGCATCTATGAATGTTGTCATCATTCGTAAGTGCAAATTCAAATAAAAAAATTGAATGAATGGATTTGAATTTGCTTAATTTGAATCAAATTTGGTTAAATTTGCATTGAATTTGGTTAAATTTGAACGTTAAAAATCTGCATCTTTCCTGCATCCGTACGCATTGGTATGGATCCATATGGGATGAAAACGGGTTGCATATGGGATAACTACGGGATGCTTCCGAACGTGTATGGATGTGTGTGGACCCGGGGAAGATGCATACGGGCATCTATGAATGTTGACGTCATCGTAAGTGCAAATTCAAATAAAAAATTCAAATGAATAGATTTGAATTTGCTTAATTTGAATTGAATGTGGTTATATTTGAACTTTAAACGTTCAAATCGAATTGAATTTTCAGGTATTCTATTGACATTGAATCCCGAAACTTGCATTCTTGCACACCCCTAAATAGGAGGTTGGAGTTTGGGGGGATGAAAAGTATAGCTGCAATCCTCCCCCCCCCCCGCAAAAAAGAATACCCTGCAATTCCATTGAGTGCAGTATTGCTGACCTCTGAAGCAATTTTAAAACATTCCCAGGTGCAGGGCAGAGAGTTGCACGAAGATACCAGTGGTGGCTCATGCTATTAGGCATTAATGCTCTTCCAGACTGCAAAAATCTAAAACGTGTTGGGGTAAAAAGAACCCAGAAGGTTCAGAGCCTATATAGTTGGCAAGGAACACTGATGGCTCTCCACTCTAACCTTTGCACCTTGATGGGATTTATTTAATTATTTATTTTATTTGTTTATTGCCCCATACCAAATATTAAGTACTTCTAACACTAAAAACACAGCACGCACGCACACACGTAAGCACATGACATAAGAAAGAGCCCTGCTGGATCAGGCCACAGTCTGTTTAAACCAGCATCCTCCTTTACACAGTGGCCCTCCAGTTGCTTCTGGGCATCTCAGGTAGAAGACAAAGGCAAAGCCTTCACCTGCTCTCTAATCCTTGCAGATGGCTTTTAGAGGTATCCTGCCTATCTCTTCAAACTTTAGGAACTATCTAGGTATCGCTTCTAGTAACTAGGTGTGCACGAATATTCGAAGGTATTCAAAATTTGATTTAATTCGTCCGAATTTTGCAATTTGAATTCAAATTGAATGTCCATAAATTCGAATGTAGAGATAAGAACGAATTTCGGATCTATTTGTTCAAATTATCCAGACATTTGTATATGTACAGGTCTGTACACTATGCATGCTTGGAGATACACGTCTTCCCTGCATCTGTACGGATCCATACGGGACGAAAATGGGTTGCATATTTATTTATTTACATTTATATCCTGTCCTATACCCTAGGGTCTCAGGGCGGGTAACAGCATATTTAAAAGACAAAAATATTTAGAATAAAACCATATATAAAAACAGTATAAGACATTAGTATGTGCAGTAGGGAAAAACTGTGCCACGTTTAACCAAAGGCCAGAGCAAAGAGGTGTGTCTTTACCCCCCTCCTAAACGTATACAGTGAGGGGGCCTGATGCACCTCGAGGGGGAGGCTATTCCACAACCTGGGGGCTATTACTGAGAAGGCCCTCTCTCGAGTGCCCACCTGTCTTGCTACAGAGGGTGGTGGGAGAACGAGAAGGGCCTCCCCCCCAGATCTTAGGGCACGGGCAGGTTGGCATGGGAGGAGGCGTTCCTTCAGATATTTGGGGCCCAAGTCATTTAGGGCCTTATATTGAGCTCGGTAACAAATCGGCAGCCAGCGCAGCTCTTTTAAGACCGGTGTGATGTGCGTCCGGCCTGATATCCCTGTAAGCAGTCTGGGATACCTATGGGATGCGTATGGACCTGTGCAGATGCATATGGGATGTGTAACAGTGCGTATCGGCACATATGAATGTTGTCAACATTCATAAGTGCTTTATTCAAATTTGCTTAATTCAAATCAAATTTGGTTAAATTCCAATTTTAAAGATTCAAATCGAATTTTCAGATATTCAAATCAAATTGAATCCTGAAAATTGCATTTGTGCACACCCCTACTAGTAACCATTGATATACTTGTCTTCCATTAATTTATCTAATCCTTTCTTAAAACTATCCCGGCTGGTTGCTGTCATCACCTCTTCTGGCAATAAATTCCATTGACAGATTGTCTCTGGGTGAAAAAATACTTCCCCTTGTCGGTCTAAATCCCCTGCCCATCAGCTTCATAGAGAGTCCCCAGGTTCTAATAAGAACATAACACACACAAGAAGTGAAGCCAAAAAGTGATGAATTCAAAATACATACCTGTACACACAGAAGCAGCAAGAATTGGATTTTGGGGGTCAAAGAACTGTGAGCTGAGCAAACATTTCCACAGCCTTGCTAATGCTCAAGACCCCCCTGTGCCTTTATTGCTAGAGCGAGTCTGTACCCTGTGCCAAGCCCCTTCCTCTAAGCCTGGGGTGCCTTAATGGTGGCTCTCCAGGTATTCCTGAATTAGAAGGCCCAGCATTGACCTCATAGTATTGGGTGGGCTGCAGTTGTGCGGATCTGCTGTGAGCAATTGTTTGGCACTGGGGAGCATCTGATGGACTTTTGAGGATTTCAGCCAAACGTGCAAAGAATTGATTCCACATACATTGGAAGATGTAAGGACGCTGGGAGCAAGCCGTGTCTTTCTCACCAAGTCATGAGATGCTGTGCTCAGAACATAAGAGAAGCACTGCTGGGTCACCACAGCCCATCTTGTCCAGCATCCTGTCGCACATGGAGACCCACCAGTGGTCCATGGGCATCTCAAGCAGAGACAAGGGCAAACCTTCTCCTGCTCTCAAATCCCAGCAAATGGCCTTAGAGGTATCCTGCTTGTCCCCACGGCCTGACGGATGTAAAGCTAATGAGTTTATTTTGAAACATGAGACAAACTGTCCCATGAGACCCCTTCCTATGGTTAAAAAATGTCCAGTTTGCTTTCTTTCTGAAAGACAACAAAATCTGCTGCCTCACTTAGCCAGGGAGTTATGATGTCCCTGCCTTTAGGACTCAAAACTGAATGTTGTTTGGGGCAGGGGGTAACGTCATGCAGAAGGGCTGTGGGAACCGGGTGTAAAGGATGAACATTTTGGCGTGCATTTTGACCAATGAAGCTTTTCATTCTCCTTTAGTGATTCATGTTGCTGCCCATCTGGTGAATGTTTTGAACTTCTCTGTGAACTACAATGAAGAGTTTCTTGCACTCAATGCAGCCAGCTACCCTGGTGAGGTGTGTGGCAGATCTCATTCTTTCTTATCTTAACTCCTTGCTTTTTGTTTCATGTTTGCATGGCCATGGTCATTTCGGCACTTACCTTTGGGCCTGCTGTGATGTAGAAAGGTGCAGTGAAACAAATGTGGAGGAAGTTAAGAACATCAGAGGAGCCCTGCTGGATCAGGCCACAGCCTATGTACTCCAGTGTCTTATCACATACAGTGGCCACCAACTGCTGCTGGGCATCTCAAGAAGAAAACAAAGGCAAAACCTTCACCTGCTCTAGACTCCCTGCAAATGGCCTTGAGAGGCTTCCTGCCTGTCTCTCCAACCTGGAGCCAGTACCTACTCTGTTTCCCCAAAAATAAGACCTACTCTAAAAATAAGTCCTAGCATGATTGTTTCAGGATTTTTGAGGATGATCGAAATATATGTCCTATATACTGAATGTATAAGACACACACACCCTGCCTCAAAATACCCCTAAAAAATGTGTGTCTTCTGCGCCGGCATCTCCTCCTTCCCGGTACTGCGGCCGAAGGAAGGAAGAAGATAGAAAACGCCATAGATTTCTGTCTCCGCCTTCCCTCAGCTGCAGTTTGTTTCACCACAGAAAAAACTGTGGCTGAAGGGAGACGGCAGCAACATTGGTGATTTCCGCCCCTCAAAATACCTCAGAAAAGGGTGCGTCCTATATGCCCATAAATACTGTGTTATATAGACATCCCCTGAAAATAAGCCCTAACATGTTTTTTGGAGCAAAAATTAATATAAGACCCTGACCTATTTTCAGAGGAACAGGGTAGGCTCTAGGCATGTGCACGAGTGTAATTTTTCGGATTTGAATTGAATATCTGAAAATGTGATTCGATTTGAATCTTTAAAATTTGATTTTACCCAAATTCAATTCGAATTCAGCAAATTCAATTCTATTCGTTCCAATTTTCGATTTGAATTTGTACTTATGTACTTATGTGCCCGTATGCATCGTTACAGATCCCGTATGCATCCGTACACGTCCGTATGCATCCTGTAGTTATTCAGTTTACAACCCGTTTTTGTCCCGTACGGATCTGTACAAATGTGTACGGATGCAGGAAAGATGCGTACCTGCAAGTACACATATGAATGTCCGAATAATTCGAACAAATAAATTTGAGAATTTAAAATTTGTTTGAATGTTTAAATTTGAATTTATGGGCATTCGATTCAAATGTCAGCGTTTGGACAAATTTGATCGAATTTTGAATGTCTTCTAATATTTGTGCACATCCATAGTAGGCATTCATTCAGGTAGCCATTGATATGTCTGCCCTCCATGAATTTGTCTATAAGCTCATGAGAAATGTCCTACTGGATCAGGCCATAACGCTTTGTTACACAGTCGCCCACCAATTACTTCTGGGCATCTTAAGCAGAAGACAAAGGCAAAACCTTCACCTGCTCTTGGCCTTTAGAAGTATCATCTCTGTTTCTTCAACCTGGAGGCAGTACATGCTGTAGATAACCATTCTAGTAGACTTGAGATGCATATTGATAGGCTAGGACGGTGATGGCCAACCTATGACACGCGTGTCACAGGTGACACGCCAAGCCCGTTTAGGTGACACACCTGGTCACCTTGGCACCTGGGCATGTAGTGCTTGCTTGTTCTTGAAGTGTACAAAATACCAACTTTCAATTGAAGACTTAGCAAATGTAAGGAATTATTAATTTTTGCTTTTAATAAAATACATGTATCAAAAATATAACTTTCTTACTAGAGCTACAAATATCACAAAATTATGGATATTTCTGGAAGTGACACAGCACCCGAGTTAAGCTAGGTTTTCCTGTGAATTTTGACACACCAAGCTCAAAAGGTTCGCCATCACTGGGCTAGGAGGAACAGGAGCCCAAAAGAAGAATGTTGTTGCTTTTACCTGCCAATTCTTTGTTAGTAACAAATATACGATTTAAGTAATGTTGTAACATTGTAATCAGGATCCAAGTGCCTATTTTTAACAGCGATCCTTATTATATTTGTACAAGTAGCAGTAAATCCTGAGACAATGAAACAACCAAAAATCCTTTTTTTCTCCGTTCCTTCCTTTTCTTTTCTTTCCTTTCCCACTCCCAATTAATCTCTCTTCCTTAACACATTCTCATAATTGTCCTGAGATGCTTTTGTCTGTCTTACACAGCTTCTGTCCAAGCATCTAAAAAGGCTGAGACATTACATATGTTTGAAGCATGCCGGCTCTAGCAGAGGTCAGCACTCCATTTACAGCTTGTTTAGTCTGGCGGAGAATACTGATTAAGTTATCCCCGGCCAGGTTTGCTAAATAATTCATACTGCCTGTCTCTGCTTTCTAGGATCCCAGGAAACTCCTTTTTACCACAGGTAAGTCAGCAAAAGCGTCTGCTGGATTGTGCTGATTCAGTTAATTTTCCAGGCTGTGCTTTGAAAAATAAGGAGCCGACGGTTACAAATAGCTGCTGTTCAATGGTGTCATAGATATTCCTGCTAAGCTGGAAACTCTTTAAAGCCAGGAATGGAGGTTCCCGGCCTTCAAAGCCTCGTTTTGCATCCAAAGCATACAAATGCAGATAGCCCTGTTCCATTCCAGAGGCAACCTGTTCCATCTGTCCTAAAATAGTGGACACTTGTGCGGAAAGATGTGAATTCCTACTGCATCCACACCTACATTTTAATCTCTTTCCAGTCCATTTTCAGAGTGAGATAGCACATCAGCAAAGTGAAGAGCTGTTTACTTTTGGCATTATCTAACTCGGAAAAATCACACTTGGGTTAGATAATGTGGAAAGAAAATGACTAGTCATTTTGTTGATATATACTCTCATAAGAACATAAGAACATAAGAGAAGCCTTGCTGGATCAGGCCACAGCCCATCTAGTCCAGCATCCTGTCACACACAGTGGCCACCAATTGCCCATGGGACAAACCTATTCCTGCTCTAGAATCCCAGCAAATGACCTTAAAAGTGCCCCCCCCCCAGCCTGAAAGATGCATCTAGGCCAGCGGTTCTCAACCTTCCTAATTCCACAACCCCTTAATGGAGTTCCTGATACTGTGGAGACCCCCAATCACAGGGGCGGAACAACAGGGAGGCGGGAGGAAAGGGCAGCAGGAGACTCATCACGACCCCTCTGAAAGGGTAATTCGACCCCCAAAGGGGTCCCAACCCCCAGGTTGAGAACCACTGATCTAGGCATTCGTTCTAGTAGCCATTGATAGGTCTGTCGTCCATAAATTTGTCTAACCCTACCTTAAAGCCATCTAGACTGGTAGCTGTCACCACCTCTTTGGGCAGCAAATTTTGAAGATGGACTGAAGCTGGATTAAAACTGTAGATGTGACTGCAGTTTATGCATAATTTCAGGCCCCAGTGCTGCACAACACAGCTTTCTACAGCTACTGAGGAGAATACTATTGTTATATGACATTCAAGGTGTTAACTTTGACTTATAAGGTCCTAAATGACTAGGGCCACAAATATCTAAAGGAACACTTTATCAACCTGTCCATGCCTTAAGATCTGGAGGGGAGGTCCTCTTGTTGTCCCACCACCTTCAGTAGTAAAAGGGGTGGGCACCCGAGAGAGAGGGCCTTCTCAGTGATAGCCCCCAGGCTATGGAATAGTCTCCCCCTTGAGGTGCGTCAGGCCCCTTCAGTGTATATGTTTAGGGGGGCAGTGAAGAAGTACCACTTTCTCTTCCCACTTTACAGACACTACTGTTGTTTTAATATATACTGTTGCTGTTTTAATATATGTTTGATTTTAAATGTTGTTACCCGCCCTGGGACATTCAGGTATAGAGCAGAATAGAAATATAAACAAACAAGCCAGCTTTGCCTTGAAACTTGGCCACTTTCTATATTGGGTCTCGACTCTTTATTGCTTCTCATGGGACTCATAGGCTGTGTCTCTCTGATGACTATTCTTTTATAACCTTGCAGATGATTTTTGGGTTTCAGCTCAAAGTCAGGAGAAAACTTACTCAGCCATTGTTTCTTCAAAGTGCTCTGGCACTTGGGACAACTCAAGATCTTGTGCCATGACAAGAATTCCCATTAAATATCCTATTAAATATCCTATTTTGTTATTTGTCCACATAATCATATCACAAAAGGATAAGAGAAAACCACTTTCAGGCACTATATTTCAGTAGTAGTAGAAGAAGAGTTGGCTTTCCTACCCGGCTTTTCTCACCTATTTAAGGGGACTCAAAGCAGCTGACAAACCTTCTGTTCTTTTCCCCACAACAGAACACCCTGTGAGGTAGGTGGGACTGTGAGAGCTCAGAAGAGAGCTGTGACTAGCCCAAGGTCACCCAGCTGGCTTCATGGGGGAGGGTGGAAGTGAAACCAGTATTCCCAGATAAGAGTCCAACTCCCTAACCACTAAACCAAACATACAAGTAAACATACTAGACCAAACTGGCTAGTATGTGTACTTTTATGTTTGGTTTTTAATGTTGTACCCTGCCGGTCTCAGGCATAGGGTTGGGATAAAAATGCAACTAAATAAATATTTTTTCCCCGTAGTACATATTTTAATTCCCTTATATTAATAGAGTTTAACTTCTTACTGACTTTTATACCCCCTCAAACAAATATAGATATATGTCATTTTATGTACTTGGATCCTTTCCCTGTTTATTTATTTATTTTATTATTTATATTTCTATCCTGCCCTATACCCGAAGTTCTCAGGGCAGGTAACATAACCTGTTATGTTACTTGAGGTAGAGTTTGGCTTATTGTCTGCCTTCCTGAAGCAATAAGTTAACCAGAGTTTCTAGTTGACTTCAGGGATGCTTTGGGGTTTCCTCAAGGTCTCCTAGGCCCCAATCTTAGGCTACATCAAAACATTGCTTGCTTATTCCACTATATTTAGATGTTCTGGAATAAAGCATGGATATGCTGGAATATCCATGCTTTATTCTGGAATACCCAAATGTAGTGGGATAAGTAAGCAATGTCTGGATGCAGGTCACACTAACCAAAGGCTGGCTGACTGGCTGACTAAACTGCGGCCTTTCAGGTATTGATGGACTAAAACTTTTGTCTTCTTTTGCCATTTGCCAGACTGGCTAGCTTGATCTGCACAGGCATTTCAGACCATGCCACGTGATTCTGAGCACCGTGTTCCAAAAAGGGGTCATGTTCGTCTTTAGTATTCCCAAGACCACTCTGCTTGCACATGAGTTCCCCAACCCTGAAGTCCATCTTGGCTTGGCCCAGAGAAAGGCTTGCTGTAGTGAATGTTCCATAGTACATCTCCCCTTTGTCTTTTCTGGGTAAGAAACGTGCTTATGAGGTCAAACAACCTAAGAACCTAAGAGGAGGCCAGCTGGATCAGGCCACAGCCCATTGAGTCCAGCATCCTGTTGAATACAGTAGCCCACCAATTGCCCATGGGCATCTCAAGCACAGACAAGGGCAAACCTTCTGCTGCTCTCGAATCCCAGCAAATGGCCTTAGAAGTATCCTGCTTGTCCCCACAGCCTGAAAGATGTACGTAGGCATCCGTTCTAGTAGCCATTGATACATCTGTCATCCATAAATTTGTCTAACAAAATAGGATATGGCCTGGGTAACTTTGAATATTTTCAATGGGAATTCTTGCCATTATGTGGGATCTTGAATTCTCTGAATGCCGAAGTGCTTTGCACAACTGGCATTTTGTGGAAGTTTTCTCTTGACTTTGAGTTGAAACCCAAGAATTAAATTCATTCCGATACAGAATATTCACAGGCCGTGCATCTTTGCTTTATCTCCTTTCCCTTGTGACTTTTTTTCCATTTCTTGGGCCACCAGCTTTGATGTGCAAGTGTCAATCATTCTTAAACGTCTCCTTTCCATTGCTGACTGAATTGCATTCCACTTCTTCTCTGTAGGTTCCAATGGGTAGGCAACAATTTGCAGGTCAAGGTTGATAGGTTAATGCCAGTCAGTGTTTAAGCTCTTCCTGTTTTCACAATAAAATGGCTTCATTGTTCCACTGCAGTTGAATTTCACATTTAACCTGAGAAGAGTGTACGTTTTTCTTGCCCCTTAGAAAAAGAAAGCAATATTTCTGGGTTTGGGGGGAGTTTTGTGCACAGAAATCCAAAGCAGCAATTTGAGGTAAACAAAGAGTAGCATAATAGTTCACTTAAGAATATTGTTTTGAGATTAACTGGTGATGTCTAGTGCAAACTTTAGTCCTAGTCACAAACTCAACTACCTGTTTGGATAGTTTGGGGGCTTTTCTGTACTTCCCAGGTGAAGATCCTGAATAGTGTCTGGAACGAACAGTATATCCACACGGTGATGACATGTTCCAGCCCAGCCCCCATGCCTGTCCCAGACTCACATGAGTTTTGGAGTTGGCCGGCATGAGGTCCAAAGACCAGGAACAAAGTACCATGGACTCAGATCCCCTAGGGAACCCATTTCAGCTGGTTCCTCAGCCTGTGTGGACAGAGAGGAGTTTTCCACTAGCACTAAGTACCCATTACGTGCCCATTAGGGATTCATTAAAGGCCCATTAGGCTCAGAGAAGGAAGAGCCCGTTTCCACTGCAGACCCGGTTAGATTTGTTCACACCTGTACTAGTGAAATATGGATTAAATGGGTCCTTCAGGACCTATAATCCAGGGTGTTTTTCCATTGTCACTAAAAGTACCCATTAAGTACTCATTAATGGGTACACAGTGGCATTTTTATACCCATTAATGGGTACTTAATGGGTACTTCTAGTGACTTAATGGGTACTTTCTAGTGGAAAAACACCCCCAGATTTCCTGTGGACCCCATTAAAGGGACCTACAATTCGGTCTTCAGTCATCAACTTTGGATTAGACACATGGACCCCCCAAAATGTGGCGTCACGGACGTCTCCCACTTGGGTACACAGACTGATGCTCCACATGGGTGCTTCAGCGTTCCCACTGCGAGCTTGTCTAGCACCCATTGATATTGCGTGCTACACTGCCTGTGGAGACGCATTGGGTACTTCCTTAGATCTGGATCTTCTCAATCTGGATTAGTTGAAGGACCCATTTCTTAGATCCGGATCATCTTAGATCTGGATTAAGGGAAGCAAGTGGAAAAAAACCCAGAGTGTAACAACAGAGGGAAGGGCCTCCCTGTATTCTGCAGCTGCATTGTCTCATGAAAATGCAAATAACAGTATTCCAGGAATCTCTTCAACAGAACTGAAAAGCTACTTTGGAGCAGACAGTTAAGAGTTAAGATACAGGGAATTAGGTGAGGATAATTAATGCCTTCCTTCATCACTGAAGGTAGAATAGAATGAAAGGTTAGAAGGGAAGGTGATGTAGGTATAGGGAAACATTTATTAATTGTGTGAATAGTTTAGCAGTGGAACAGTGTCTCACACTGTCATAGGCTCTTTCGTCCTGGGCCTCTTCCAGGGAAGTCTGTACTAGCATGTGAATAGCAGAGCCCTGTTCTGGAATATATCTCAGAATAAGGCCTAGCACAGAAAGGGCCATAGATTCCCTCTCATAGAAGATTGTCAAGGAGAGGCTGAAGGCCATCTATTGAGGATGCTCTGACAAATTCCTCCACTTAGGGAATGTTGGGGTGAATCTGGCCAGGACATATACTTTGCAGGGACTGTGGAGCTAGTCTAAGTGCCATACAGGTTTTGGAAAGCTCTGCAATCTCCGCAAAACTATGTCTGATATACAGCAAAAAAACCTCCTTATCTCAGCATTGGCTTTAGATTTTCTCTTTCCCTGGGTGATTGGGCAAGAACGTGCAAGATCCCACATGAGTTCATCCTCACTCAGGAAACAGCAGGCCTCTCAGAAAGGTAGCAGGCCTCTCAAGAGATGGAAGGGCTGACCATGTGGTGAGAAGAAGAAGAGTTGGCTATTCTACCCTGCTTTTCTCACTCATTTTAAGGGGACTCAAAGTGGCTGACAAAGCTTTCTATTCTTCTTTACACACCAGGCACCCTGTGAGGTATGTGGGGTTGTGAGAGCTCAGAAGAGAGCTGTGACTAGGCCAAGGTGGCTTCATGGGGGAGGGTGGAATCGAACCCAGTATTCCCAGATAAGAGTCCGGCTCCCTAACCACTAGACCAACCTGGCTTACCCTACCTGCTCTATTGGAGTGTTAGAGAACTTGGGGATAGGGGTGTGCACTAATGGTTTTTTTTGGCATTCGCTTCGTAAGAAACTGAAAGTTAGAAAATTCATATTCGTTCGAATAGCTCCTCTTCGAATGTGGTAGGATTCTATTCGATTTGAATGTATTCATGCAAATTCTTGCAAATATCCGATATGAACGCATACATATCCTGGATACGTATCCTAGATATGGATCCTATATGAATGCATACAGATCGGATACAGATCCTATACTAATGCATGCATATCAGTGATGTATTTTATACAAACACATACTATAATATCAATAGGCATCCAGTATGTATCTCCAGTTTAATGAATGCACAAACTATTCGTATGTACATCCCTGCTTGGGGACAATCTTTTCTCCCTGCAAACGCCTTTAATTTGGAGAAAAGGAAAGTTTCACATTTTTTATTTTGGTCTGGAGGCACCCTTGGTCTAAATGATCTCACAGACCCTTTCCAAGTCAACTGTGCTATAATGCTGCTCATACTAAAGATTCCCCATCTGTGCAGGTTCTACATGCAACCCTTGTGAGCTTTCTAGTGAATTTGCAGTTTGAGGAGTAAGGTGAAGCAAGAAAATCACTGGTGAAAGAAGGGTTCTTCTGCAGGCTTATCCCCTCCCAGATTTTGCTTCCAAAGCCTTTCTCTGGAAGTAGTTTTTCATACCAAAACATGAGGCCTGTTCACACTGAGGCTACTAGTGAATAATTGGTGCAGGCCTGGTGAAGAGCATGTGCACATCCAACCTAGAAGCATCCCTGCCCTCACTATAGGTGCACTAGAGTTTACTTCAGGCTTCCCTGAAGCATCTGGCGGCATGACCATTTGCACATCTTCCAGCTCACTGCATGCAGTGGGCGGGGAGTGTATCATCTGTGCAGGCGTGCCCACATTGCTGGAGCTGAATGGTTGTCGGCGTGTTGTGCAGGTGCGGCAGCAATTGGGCAAGTTCTCATAGGCTGGCACCGCAGCGGCAGGCTGGCCAGAGACCAATCCGCGCAGCATTGGGGCAAACCACCCCGACATGTCACCAGGATTGATCCTGCCCCTCTACATTGGCCTGCTGGCACATCACAGAATGTGTGACGTAGCTGGCAGCAGCTGATCGAGGCTGCGAGGAGGCAGGACTTCCAGTGTTTGAGGCAGTGGTGTCATTTGGTCAACGGGGGACCATTCACATATCTGGCCAGTAAGGGACACTTTGGGGGAGTGTCGCTCCCAGCAAATGCGAGTGGCCCTCCTGTACCTTAGTTCATGGCACACTAATTAGGTAAGGGCAGAAAGGACTCTGGTTGTGAGATGGTGCAATCTGCTTTGACATCTGTCCATGTACAGTGCAGACTGGAACATGCTATGCTGTAGCAAAGTGGTTGCATTACCAGACTCCGGATCATCTTCTAGTTTCCTTTTTGTGGCTGCTGTAGCAAATCAGTTTTTCTACCATCTGTGGCAAGCCAACGAGATTTCAATCAGTTTGTTTTCGTTGCCTGCCAGAATCCAAAATATGGTATTTAGCTTATGATTTGCTTGGTGAGTCATCAAATGTACCAGCTGGAATTAGACTTCTGTATTAGGAAACATCAGAAAACCAGAAAATGCACTCCAGCGCTGGATCCGTACAGAGATCGATATGCAGGTGGGTGGGGAAAACAGAAATGTTTCACAGCTCAGAAAATTCAGCCCTAATCAAATGTGTGGGCAAATCTGTGGAAAATGAGTTGGTTTTTTGTTTTGTTTTGTAACACTTATTAAAAGGAAAGTGGTGACTCAAAATAGCTTGCAATGAATTTTAATTTTCAAGTATGCCGGTTGCAGTTTTCCTCAGAATTAAAGGACTTTAAAGACCCCACTGATTTCAGTGACTTCAACCCACAGTATTTTTCAGGGTGTTTCTGCCCTTACTGGTAAACTGGTTTAGCAGGGGATGCAGAGGCCTTGCTTCTGCAGATGAATGTGGTTTATCGGAGGCCACTTTCCCTATTAGTATGCCCTGTCCGCATTGGACAGAGCATAGAACAGATCAGGACCTTTCTGCACTTGGCCTTACTCTGCAACATATCTCAGAAGAGGGTCCTGCTGTTCAGATGCTTCTGCAGACTATGATAGACCTTCTTCTTCTTGATGACATCCTAATCCAGCTATCTGTTCTCATAGGCCCTTTCTACATTGGGTCAGCAGACAGACCCATCAGGGCCTCTGGAATGCCACGTGAATGAGAGGTTAGAGAGGGCTGCAGTACAAGTGGTTAGGGAGCTGGACTCTTTATCTGGGAGCACTGGGTTCGATTCCGCTCTCCCCCATGAAGCCAGCTGTGTGACCTTGGGCTAGTCACAGCACTCTTCTGAGCTCTCGCAGCCCCACCTACCTCACAGGGTGTTCTGCTGTGGGAAGAAGAATAGAAAAGCTTTGTCAGCTGCTTTGAGTCCCCTTGAATGGGTGAGATAGTAGGGTAGAAAAGCCTCCTCCTCCTCCTCCTCCTCCTCCTTTTTCTCCTCCTCCTCCTCCTCCTTCTTCTGCATGAATTGCTTGTAAGTGGTCTACACAGGATTCCAGACTGGTATACTGGCTTGTGTGTGGACAGCACATGAGTTGCCGATCCAGTATACCACCACTGAGGTCGTGGAACCCTTTTGCCGGGCACATGGATGCAGCAAATGGTCGGAAAAGCCCCACCTGCAATTATGAAGCCACTGCTAGCAGCTACTTTCATTTATGGCCTCTTTCATTGGACCTGGATGGGCTTCCCATAATTGTGGGTTGATGGATTTGGGCCAGTGCAGGAGAAGGTAATCCAATCTGTGTAGAAAGACCCATAGCTTCCAATCAGGAAGCCCAGGAGATGAATCTTCATAAAAGAAGCAAAACCCTCCAAGCCTGGGGCTCTTAAACACTTCACCAGCATTCATCATTTTTTTTCCAGGCTTTTCCTGTTGGCATTCAAGTTATTGCATAACCCCACAGTTTATGTTAGTGATTCCCGTTATTGAAGTGTGTCCTACATGAAGAAAGGGTTCCTTTTATCTGGCCCTTTTCTGCCAGACTCAGCATCATAGGGAGAACCCGGGTTCTTATACATGGTTTTGGGAAAAGGAAAATAATTGTTCCGTACCTATTTTTCCATACCATGCACAATTTCATACATCTCGGTTGTCCAGTCCTTCCAAATCGCCTTTTTTAAATCAGAAAGCCACAGAGTGTCTATTGTGGGGAGAAGAACGGAAGGTTTGTCAGCCGCTTTGAGTCCCCTTAAATGGGTGAGGAAAGCGGGGTAGAAAGGCCAACTCTTCTTCTTCTTCATGGGTGGTGAGGAAGCTGGACTCTTATCTGGGAATACCAGGTTCGATTCTGCTCTCCCTTACGAAGCCAGCTGGGTGACCTTGACCTAGTCCAGTGATGGCCAACCTATGACACGCGTGTCACAGGTGACATACCAAGCCCTTTTGGGTGACACACATGGTCACTCTGGCACCTGGGCGTGTAGTGCTTGCTTGTTCTTGAAGTGTATGAAATACCAACTTTCAATTGAAGATTTGCAAATGAAATTCAGCAACAAAAGTCACTAATGTAAAGAATTATTTGTTTTTGCTTTTGATAAAATACATATATCAAAAATATAACTTTTTCACTAGAGCTACGAATATCACAGATTTATGGATATTTCTAGATGTGGCACAGCACCTGAGTTAAGCTAGGTTTTCTTGCTAATTTTGACACACCGAGCTCAAAAGGTTCGCCATCACTGCCTTAGGAGAACTGTTGCATTCGCAATCATTTCTGTAACTAAGTTTGGGACCTTGTCCAACTGTGCTGTTGCCCTTCACACTTCAAGCGCTAATCTGGCCCTGAATCTGGCCAGCAGCGTTTGTAAGGGCGACTGGCCAGTCTGGGGTTGCCTTAGATTGCCAAAGCAATGTCGGAAGCGACATCTGGTGGGTGGCTGGACGTGGAGACCTAGCAGCTGTGCACATCTGTGCTGCTGCAGTTGCACAGCCATGCCTACTTGCTGTGCCACACCCAGAAGAGGGTGATCCAGAAGTTGGTCGAGCTACTCCTGGACAGGCTGTGAACTCCTTGTTATAAGAGGGATTATCCCACTCCAAGGTGGCGGTGGTGTTGGAGCAATGCAGATTAGGGATGGGCACGGATGGTTTTTATTTTGCATTTTTTTGGTAAGAAAATTTGTATTCATTTGAATAGGATTCTATTCAATACAGACATATTTGTACGGGTTCGTACAAATATCTGATACAAACGCATAGGTATCCATAAGCATCCCATGCGTATCCTGTAACTGATCCACTCTGAAAGCATCAAATCCGCCCTGAATCCACTTTGAATCTGCTCTCAATCCGTGTTGGATGCACTCTGGATCCGTTGCAGATGCGACTGGCGCAAACGCTTTCCACCTCCCCGGTTCACAAATGTTCTGAAGCTTTCATACAAATATAAACGTCAGTGTACAAATGGTGTAACGTTCTATTTGTACAGGGATGTCCAAATTCATATGAATATTCGTGCAAATTCCTAATGCAGATGTATCTGGCAAGTGAGAGGATAGAAGCACTCAACCTGGCAAGTGCAAAAAGGCCCAGACTTTCCTATATTGTTCCTCTGGTGTATTTTAGTAGTTCTGAGAGATTAATGTACTTCTACCCATTGCATTTTAAGGATCAGCATGCTTTTTTCTGTTTCAGTGCCTGGTTTAACCGGCGTTCTTATGGTGCTGGTGTTATTCCTCATGTCTACAGCTTCCACATATGCCATTAGGTAAGAGCTAAGTAGACCAAACAATTCTCATGGAACTTGGCTTCATTCCATTGTTCTTTCTTTTGCTGTCCTAGTTTAGCCTGTGGACAAATTAAGGTTGGGCTCTTTTTTTATTACTATTATCCGCTATGGGAATTATTAAGAACCATCCTAGGCATAGATTCTCTTTTCTTCCTTTTATTTCTTTCTGACAATATAGGATGAATCCAGATGTAGTTGAGTTGCTACTTAAAATACGGCTTACTCAGCATCAGTCACTTAAGGAAAACATTAAGGAAGGGAAAATGCCTTGTGTGGGATTTAATTGTGTCTTTGTTCTTTGCAGGGTTTCTAACTATGACATTTTCTGGTATACCCACAACCTCTTTTTTCTCTTCTACATGTTGCTGATGTTGCATGTTTCTGGGTAAGTCTTAGTCTTTGTTGGCTGAGCACAACTCTAGGGGCATCTAATAAAAGATGACAGGGACATGGTTTGAAGGCACATGGGAGTTTGGCTATCACATAGAAAGCATCTCTGAGGCAGCTCAGGGTTGGCTAAGAGATGGTTCTGAGCTTCGATTGTTCACACACCGGTCAGTTGATCTCCTTCTCTTGAGCATTATTGGCTAGAAAAAGCAGATCAAAAGTGGATGAGAACATAAAGGCCACATGCTGTTGTCTTTGAGGTGCTTCTGCACTCCTTTTATGTTTGATTGCAGCTTAGTGCATATGTGCCAACCCTCAATTCATCATACACAAACTGTTGTGAGAAGCTGGGACTATCAAGTGTCTCACCTGTCAACTTCGGGCTATCCTTATGGCTGCATTCCTATTCAAGATTTAAAGCGCTTTGAAACCATTTTGAAAGCTCACTGTTCCCAAAGGTCCAAAAGAATCTGCAGTTCTTGAGGATTAAAGGTCCTGAAACACAGATTACCTGAATCAAAAGAGGTTTCACTGCTGGATTTAGAAATAATCCTCACTATTTAGCAATGGGAATGCAAGTGGGGTTTTTTTGGGAGGGAACCATGGTCTACATTTGAATGTTAGATTCGTATTTAAAGATGCGAATTTTGACAACATTCATATATGTTATACATTTCTGTAAGCGTTCTGTAAAAATCCGTATGCATCTCGTATTATCCCATATGCATCCCGTATTAATCTCAAATTTTAAGTACAAGATGCATAAAATTTTCACACAGATTCGTATATGACAGATGCGAATCTACACATTTAAATTATTCGAAAATTCTTATCGAATTTTTGAAAATCCGATTCAAGTTTGAATGTGCAAATCCACATTTTCGAAAATCCAATTTGAGTTTGAATGCCAATATTTGGATTCGAAGTGGATATTTGAATTTTTGAATATCTGTGCACATCCCTAGACATAAAACAAAATAGGCCATTCCTTATGTAGAAATTTCTGCTGAACAGTAATTAAAATTAGTATTTCTTAGCATTTTTTATAGTCTCATAAGACTGCAGGAGTTACACAAATGAGTAATTTTGCATTCTTCCCTCCCTCCCATGTTTTACAAGTTTACTGTAATAGATTGTTTATCTTGGCAGGAGATCAGGGCATTGATAGAACAATTTACTACAGTGTGTTCCTTTCAGTGGTGTGTGTGTGTGTTTATATCTGATCTTACAGCTGCAAAAAGGAGCAGTGGTTTTTCCAAGTGTGTAAAACTAGGCATGATCCATCTAGGTATTATTTTTCCCTGCGTGAGTTGCTGCTGTTTTCTCACTCATAGGAGGTGTGCCCAGCGTGGTAAATAATTTGGGGACAGAGCAAAAACTTCCTTTGTTAGATGATGATTTCTCTGGCATCTTGGGGTCAGCAATGATTGATGGATATTTTGTTTGATACTGCAGCCGTAATTCCGGCAGGCAGCTGAAGGTTGAAATGAAGCAAGGCAGGACCACTTAGTCACAGAGGAGCATCAGGCGCCTTCTTCTATTTCAGCCTCTGGGGGTCATTGTGATTTAATTTATTTCTCTTGACCTGCCATTAAGGAATTGCTGGGCTTGCAAGTGCAGCTGGTTCATGGAAAGGGCTGCAGTTCAGAAACGTAGCCTATGGTCTGCATGCAGAAAGTTCAGTCATTAGCATCCCTGGATAGATTATGATCAAAAGATTTAAGCATCCCGTCCATAGGCTGTGATCACAAGCTTTGAGGAAAGCAGCTCTTGAGTGGCTCAAAGAGATGGCTTGGAGGCAGTTTTGAAGAGAAGAAGAAGAAGAGTTGGCTTTTCTACCCCACTTTTCTCACCTATTTAAGGGGACTCAAAGCGGCTGACAAGCCTTTCATTCTTCTCCCAATAACAGAACATCCTGTGAGGTGGGTGGGGTTGTGAAAGCTCAGAAGAGAACTGTGACTAACCCAAGGTCACCCAGCTGGCTTTGTGGAGGAGTACAGAATCAAACCCGGTTTTCCCAGATAAGAGCCTGGCTCCCTAACCATTAGGACATACTGGGATAATCCCCACGCCTGCCTGCCCACCTGTCTCCCCTCTCATGAATATTCTGTGCTAGAGAAGGTGGATCAAGAGAAGGACAAGGGCCACATGCTGCCATCTTTGGGGAAGCTTCCTCTTTACAGCCTTAGAGAACACTTCCTGCTGCATTGGCGAAAGGCAGCCATTTGTATTCCTAAGGTTGTCAGAAACACCATCAAAGGCAGAGCTGCCCCTGCAGTTACACCTAGTGAGCAAAGTAACTAAGAATTGCCCTGCCAGATCAGGCACACCCTATCTAGTCCAGCATCCTGTCTCACACATTAACTAACCAATTGCTTCTGAGAATCTCAAGCAGAAGACAAAGAGAAAACCTTCACCTGCTCTTGACTTCCTGCAAATGGCTATATTGAAGCATCCTGCCTGTCTTTCCATCCTGGAAGTGGTACCCAGGCATCCATCCTAGTAGCCACTGATACACCTGTCCTCTATAAATTCAGAGAAGCCAAGCTGGATCAGGCCACAGCCCATCTAGACCAGCATCCTGCTTCTCACAGCGGCCACCAATTTCTTCTGGGCATTTTGAGCAGAAGACAAAGGGAAATCTTTTACTTGCTTTTGATTCCTTGCAAAGAGGCATCCTCTCTCTCTCTCTCTCTCTCTCTCTGACCTGGTGGTATTGCGGTTTGCGCAGTCATCCCTGAAAGTCTGTGGGACAGTATCCCATGGAGGTGATGTGCTAAAAGGTCCTATCCTGCATCTTGTTCAGACGGAGTGTACTAGCAGGAGGGAGGGGTCTCTGTTTAACCACACTAACATGCAGAAAGGGAGGCTGGTATCTCTGTTCTAGATTCAGCGTTCCAATATATGCAGAAGGACTGTTTGCCTGTTTGAAACTGCTCTTTGCAACCCATGGAATTCTTCCCTTGCAAAATAGAAAAATATTTTTCAGTGATTTTTATTAGGATAACGCTGACGGGGGCTGATTTGAGTACTGCTGTAAAAGTGTCGGAGGATATTGCGCTGATGAAGGCTTTCCCATACCTGTTATTTATGTGCAAATCATGTACTGGTTAGCTTCCTTAAACAATGGATGATGTTTTCACTACTGTGGCTTTTGCAGTGAGCAAGGCAGAAAGGAAGATTAAAGTTTATTGCAGTGTAGGGGGGGTAACTTTGCACCCTAACTAAGGGAAAGTATAGACATATATTTTGTATGCAGTTTGAGAAATATCCAGTGCAGATTTATAATTTCAGGACTATATATATCCTACTAGTGCAGGTATTAAAAACAAGTACAATATAAAGAATGCCACCATCCACAAATTGCATAATTTTTCACTCGTACTGGTGAGGTTAAACCGAATAAATAAGTGCAGAACCAACATGACTTGCCTGGTCTCTGTTTGCTTTCATGTGTATTTATTTATTGTATTCTTGCTCTGCCCTTAAGCCAATAAAAAGCTTGCAGAACAGCATACAACATGCTAATAAAACGAGCTTATGCCGTCAGGATTACCATTTTGTAATTAATTTTGGAATTTTGGAATTGGATGGCTTCTGGCATTCACTGCATACATATCATCTGCATTTTTTTAAAGCAATTTTTTTTGCTGTTGTCCACCTCCTTTCCTCCCCTTTCCTCTTATTTTGTACCTGCAGACTTACAGTCTCATATGTTTGGTTGTCTGGCTGTCTGTTGCTTGCCTGCCTGCATTATCTGTCTGTTTCTCAATCTTTCATTATCTCTATCTATCTGCCCATCCATCCATCCATCCATCCATCCATCCATCCATCCATCCATCCATCCATCCATCCATCCATCCATCCATCCATCCATCCGCTTATCTATCTGCCTATTGTCAGTCTGTCTATCTACCATCTGCCTATCTCTCTGTCTCTCTGTGTCATTTTTAAACAGTCCTCTGTCTAGGTTCTGGAGAGATTGCAAAATGTCCAGCTGGCATAAAACTAAAAAAAAAAAAATAGAAAAAGGAAAATATCTACAGTAAAATTCACAGAATTAAAAAAGAACATAAAGTCAAATCCTACAGCAGCAGGAGAAAGCCAAATGAATCACCAAATGTCTGGATGAATCAGTGGGTTTTCCACAGGTGCTGAATTGTATTTAGGGCATCCAGTGTGACTTTATGAACACAGTCAAGATACTGAGGCAGGCATAAAGAGGCAGGGATATCTGTAAACTGAAGGAAGGTTGCTGAGCCCAACTGAAGCAACAACTGTGTTGGCAAACACAGTTGTGGGCAAAGATGATGGGGATTGAACAGCCTATATGACCACAAGGAATCTGAAGAGAAACAGTGCACAGAAAGTATTAGGTAGGTAGTTTGTGTAATACCAGCAGTTTGGTCTCTAAAGGGTATTTGCAGGGAGTCAAAAGTGGGTGAAGGTTTTGCCTTTGTTTTCTCCTTGAGAATGCCCAGAAGCTGATTAGTGGCCAATGTGTGAGACACTATGCTGGACTAGATGGGCTGTGGCCTGATCCAGCAGGACTCCTCTTACGCTCTTATGAAGCCAATAGCCAAGAAAGTTAGAACTGACAAGAGGAGTTGTTATTTTTTTTACTCAGCAGGTCAGTGGCCTTTTATCAGAATAGCCCACCCAGGGAAATCACACAGCACCAGCGGTACAGGAAGAGAGATGTTCAGAGAGATGAGCCCGTTTGGTCTAGTGGTTAAGGAGCTGGATTATTATCTGGGAATACTGGATTTGATTCTGCCCTCCCCTATGAAGCCAGCTGGGTGACCTTGGGCTAGTCACAGCTCCCTTCTGAGCTCTCACAGCTCCGCCCACCTCACAGGGTATTTTGTTGTGAGGAGAATAGAAAGCTTTGTCAGCCGCTTTGAGTCCCCTTAAATGGGTGAGAAAAGCAGGGTAGAAAAGCCAACTCTTCTTCTTGAGCTGATAACAAAAGACATCAGGATGGGCTTTGCTGTACGCCACGGAGAAGTCTTACGACCAGACCAAGCTTATCATCAAGGCCAAGCTTGAGAAAGTCTAAATTATCCCTGTTGCTAGGGAACACGGGCCAGCAAGAATGCTAGAGGACAAGCTGCTCACACCTTTGGAATTTATCACCAAAGTGGGTGGTGATGGCCAGTAGTCTGAATAGCTTTAAGAAGAGTCTGGACAAATCCATCAACAACAAGTGTATCATTGACTACTAGAATGAATGCCTAAGTATTGTCTCCAGGTTGGAGAGATGGGCAGGATGCCTCTAAAGACCATTTGCAGGAAGTTGAGAGCAGAAGAGAGATTTGCCCTTGACTTTGGTTTAAGAATGTCCAGGAACCACTGGTGGGTCACCCTGTGAGACAGGATGCTGGGGCTGATGGGCTGTGGCCTGATCCAGCACAGCTCCTCTTATGTTCTTATGGTCAAACAGCCTCAGTACTGTCAACAATCCTTCAAGGAAAAGTTTTCCAGGGTTACTAATATAGGTCCTCTCTTAGCCTTCCTGGAAGATGTATTGCACTGAACCTGCTACCTGCAGAGTTCACACTCTGTTAATGTTAGCAGAGGTGAACTGCATTAAATCTGTATATGCGGAGGCAAATGCTGAAATGAGCTAATATTTAGTGCAATTTTAGCTTTCACTTCCCATAGAGAGAGAACATTTCTCCCACACCTCTCCATGGTTCTGGCAACAGAGTTTATGTTGTTATTATATGGGACAGTATCTACTGAGGGGAAATAAAATGAAAACCAGGAGAAAACAGCAAGGTTCATACTTGACTATTTTTAACTATTCATGTGTGTCTTGGGGGCACAGTTTGATTTCTAACTGTAGCTTCAGATTGTTCTCCTTCATTTTACTGTAAATGTCGCTCTGAAACCAATAAAGCAGCATGGCTGAGAAGAATACCCCTGCAAAGACCAAAATCAGGGTCCTTGCTTCAATGGTAGTTATTTCCCTTTTTTCCTCTCCTCCTGAAGCCAAAACGCCCTGTATGTGTGCTTCTAGCAGCCATAAACGTAAGAGAAGAATGGAAACTCTCCTTGCTTTAATAACCAGCACTGGCGTAAGCCTGCTCTTGTGGTGGCTCCATTTCTGAATTAAGGACTTATAGATCGTGTAGGCAGGGATATTTCAGCTTTCAAAAAGAATTCCTCTCAGTAATTACAGCAAAAGAGGCATTACACCTAATTTCAGCTCCCCAGTTCTGTGCCGCATTCCATTTTATCTTTTGTAGTGGGCTTGAAGGTATCCAGTCAGAAATCACAAAATGGGCTACAGCTCCAAAGGACTCAGGTTAGCAAAACAATCTATTTTCATTTATCCAGTCCTTGGGCTCTGGGGTGGTTAAAAAATGGTTTTTCAGCAGGAGCCTCCGGTATAGAATCAGGGATTCTGTGTGTTCACATTAAAGAACTGGAAAATAACTGCATTTTGACAGTAGTTTATTGAAGTTTCTTCCTTTAACATTCTTGGCCTTTTCTGCATTTAGTTAGATCTCCACATGCCAAGTAGCTTATTGGACAATGAGATTATTCCTGCCAGAAGCCAGACTTTCAGCATTGTCCCAGTTTATGTCCATCTGCTCAAGATCTTTTGCAAATGTTCAACTTCAGGTGTTACGTGTAGGTATGTGCACAGATGCAGTTTTTGACATTTTGATTCGATTAGAATCAAATATTCAAATATCCAAATTCATACAAATAAAGAAAAACAAATGTTTGGGAATTCGAACTGATACAAATACGTTTGTGTCTATTCATTCAAGTATTTGATACGTATCCAGTAATACGAATCTCATCTTTACGCATCCTGTTTTTATCCCATACAGATACGAAAAATACGAATGTCTGAATTATTCATAAGTACATAAGAGAAGCCCTGCTGGATCAGGTCACAGCCCATCTAGTCCAGCATCCCATCACACACAGTGGCCCACGAAATGCCCATGGGCATCTCAAACACAGAGGGTGTTTTTCCACTGTCACTAAAAGTACCCATTAAGTACGCATTAACAGGTACGAAATGGCATTTTTGTACCCATTAATGAGTACTTAATGGGTATTTCTAGTGACAATTATCCAAACACCATCCTGTCATAAGCATTCCTTAAACTATGTGGATGGAAGAAATGTTCTACCAGGTCCCACATCTGATTCTCCACTGGCCTGCACATCATTGAACGAAAATTCCGCAGCTGCAACATTAGCATGTCCTGATATTAGCGTATTGAGTAGCCATTGGTAAACCTATCCTCCATGAATTTATCGGATCCTTTCTGAACATGCCAAAAGTATGGAGGAGGAAGAAGAGTTGGCTTTTCTACCCCGCTTTTCTCACCCATTTAAGGGGACTCAAAGTGGCTGACAAAGCTTTTCTATTCTTCTCCCCACAACAGACACCCTGTGAGGTGGAAGGGGCTGTGAGAGCTCAGAAGAGAACTGTGACTTGCCCAAGGTCACCCAGCTGGCTTCATGGGGGAGGGCGGAATCGAACCCGGTATTCCCAGATAAGAATCTGGCTCTCTAACCAGTAGACCAAACTGGCCCACTATGCTGGTCTGCTCTTCAGCCTCCTTTGTGTGTCCTGCTTCCATTCTGGCCACTGGGAGAACTTGCAACGGCAGGTTCTGTTGTTATAACTGATAGATCAAACTATAGTGGCAGGTTGTTATAGGAATGTGCACAAATATTTGTAACATTTGAAATTTGGCTGAATTCGGACATTCAAGTTCGAATTGAATGTTGGCACATTCAAATTCAAATGAAATGTTTCGATACATTTGGACGAAGCTTCGTTACAGATTCGTATGGGATTCGTATCTAACATTCATATTGAATTTGTATGGAACATTCGTATCAAATTTAAATCCTGCCACATTTGAAGGGATTAATTCGGACAAATATGAATTTTCTTGCATTCAATCCGATATGAATGAAATAGAAACAACCATTCATGTGCATCCCTAGGTTGCTGCTATTGTTTTAAAGGAAGTTTGAAAACCAGCGTGAAATAATGCTCCGCCTGTATAATTATTTGAAGGTCTGGTGGAAAGAGATGAATACCAGCTCAGGAATGAAATCAAAGGGACAAGTGGGAACGATACATGCTGGAGATCTGGAAGGCACAGGAAACTGCTAGGCATGATGATTAAAAATGAATGTTTGAATAGCTGTTTGCGTCCCATCAAATCCTTAGTGAAAACAAGTTTCTAGAAGAATTTTCTCTCTTCTTTTTCTCAACTTCTTCAGGGGAGTCCTGAAATACCAAACTAATCTAAAAGAGCACCCTCCAGGATGTTTTAAGCCTAACGCAACCATTGTAAAGGGCAGGCAACTTCCAGGTGGTTTTGAAAAAGCTCATGCTGATAATACCCTGGATCCTTTCCCAGGAAGATTGGTGGAGCTGGAACCGTTTCTCCAAAACAGCTTTGAATGCAGCGAGGAACCCAAATTTCAGGCCCATTTTCCTGAGGTATGCAATGGATTGTGGGGTTGAAAACACAGAATGTTAATAAACTTTACAAACATTGAAGGCTAAAGGTACTGGAGTATACCGTATTCAGTCAAGCTTCTTGAACAAACATCACCGAGGCATGATCTATCTCACCTATCACATGGTGCTCTTCAAAAATAGCCAGTTTGAAAAATGACAGTTCAGAATAGAGCAAGGAGATAAGAACATAAGAGGAGCCCTTCTGGAGGAGGCCAGAGCCCATATAGTGCAGCATCCCATCTCCTACAGGGCCTATGAGCATCTCAAGCAGAAGGCAAAGGCAAACCCTTCACTTGCTCTTGACTTCCTACGACAGGCCCTCAGGGGCATCTGCCTGTCTCTCCAACCTGCTGCACAGTGGCTCAACAGTTTCAGTGAACTGTCCACTAGAACCCCAAGATCTCTTTCTGGTGTGTGTCATGGAAAGCTTTGCTACCATCATTTTATAGGTGTAATTGGGATTCTTGTTCTCAATGTGCATTGCTTTGCGCTTGCTAAGATTGGTGTTAAGTTGCTGCTTCACTCATACTCACCCAATGTCAAGAGATCCCTCTGGAGTAGGGATGCACATGAATATTCATAACATTCATTATTCGTACGAATTTGGACATTAATATATGAATCAAATGTTGCGACATTCATACATTAACATTCATACGAATAGTTCGGACATTCGTTAAACTGGGGATTCGTATTGGATGCCCTCATACTCAATATGCATCTGATACATATGTGTTCACGTTGGATACGCATGCATTTGTTTCAGATACATATCAGATACATATGCATTTGTGTCAGATATGTATCCAATACGTATGCATTCGTATCCGATACGTATGTGTTCGTACTCGATACATATCTGATACATATGTGTTCATGTTGGATATGTATGTGTTTAAGGACATAAGAACATAAGAGAAGCCCTGCTGGATCAGCCCACAGCCCATCTAGACCAACATCCTGTTGCACGCAGTGGCCCACCAAATGCTCATGGGCCTCTCCAGCAGAGACAAGGACGGACTTTTGCCTGCTCTCGAATCCCAGCAAATGGCCTTAGAAGTGCTCCACTCTACCCTCAAGCCTGAAAGATGCACCTAGGCATTCATTCTAGTAGACACTGATACATCTGTCATCCATAAATTTGTCTAACCCTACCTTAAAGCCATCCAGACTGGTAGCTGTCACCACCTCTTCCGGCAGCACATTCCATAAGCCGATGACCCTTTGGGTGCAGAAATACTTCCCCTTGTCAGATCTGACTCTCCTACCCATCAGCTTCATAGAGTGCCCCCTGGTTCTAGTGTTGTGTGGTAGATAAATTTTCTCTATCCACCTTTTCTATACCATGCATAATTTTATATACTTCAATCAGGTCCCCTCTCAAATGCCGTCTCTCCAGACGGAAGAGACCTAGACGTTGCAGCCTGGTTTCGTAAGGGAGGTGTTCCAGACCCTTAATCATTCTGGTTGCCCTTCTCTGTACCTTCTCTAGTTCCACAATATCCTTTTTGAGGTGTGGTGACCAGAATTGTATGCACACACATTGTGTCAGATATGTATCTGATACATATGCGTTCATATTGGAAACCTAAGTGTTTGTGTCAGATACATATTGGATACATATGCGTTGGTGTCGGATAAGTATGCATTTGTATCTGATACGTACATGTTCGTACCTGATACATATCTGATACATATGTGTTTGTGTCAGATACGTATCCGTTACATATTCATTCGTATCAGATATTTGCACGAATCTGTATGGATACATACGTATCAAATAGACTCCTACCACATTCAAAAGGGATCTATTCAAATGCGTATGAATTTTCTAACATTTGATTCATTACAAATTGAATGCCAAAAAACCTATTTTTGTACATCCCTACTCAGTCCCTCCTCCCTTTATGTACTCCCACAGTGCAAGAAGGGCAAATAGACTCACAGTCCATGCGCTCTTAGGACGATCTCACAGTACCCACGCAGACCTTTCGTGAGATTGGTAGTTCAGACTTACGTAGGAATGTTGCAGGTTATTTCACTGTTCTACAGCTCTTCGTGTGCAAAGAATTTATAATGATTCAAAGATATATGTATTGCTGTTCCTCTTCAGACTTGGCTATGGATCTCTGGACCGTTGTGCCTGTATTGTGCAGAAAGGCTGTACCGCTATATCTGTAGTAGCAACAAACCTGTTACAATAATAGCAGCAATCAGCCACCCCTGTGATGTCCTGGAGATACGGATGGTGAAGGAAGACTTTAAAGCAAGGCCCGGACAGGTGAATTATTTTATGCCCCTGAAGACCTATATATTGGGAGATTCAGGAAGTGGTCAGTAACATATCATTTGCAAATGAATTGATTTTTCACACTTCTGATATGAAGGGTGTAATTTCTCAAGGTTCGCCAGGAACCTACACTGTATAATTTTTGGTACCTGGTGAAAATGCACTTTTTCACCCAGGCTTTTGCCGTTTCAATAGCTTCCTCAGGGTGCTGTCCTGTTAGGGAGGGAGGGTGGGAAGAAGAAGAAGAGTTGGTTTTTCTACCCCGCTTTTCTCACCCATTTAAGGGGACTCAAAGCGGCTGACAAAGCTTCTATTCTTCTTCCCACAACAGAACACCCTGTGAGGTAGGTGGGGCTGTGAGAGCTCAGACAAGAGCTGTGACTAGCCCAAGGTCACCCAGCTGGCTTCATGGCGGAGGGTGGAATTGATCCCGGGATTCCAAACTAGACCAAACTGATAGGAGGTTATATTTTAATTATGTTTTAATATTTGATATGTTTTATTCTTATTCTAATCAATCATGGGTCCATTTGGTGAAGGGCGGGATATAAATTCCTTAAGTTACATCCAGCTGTCCCAGAATGGAGATGTGCGCATATACAAACACAAAAAAATATCACATTTGTTATCGAATCAAAAGTGTGACACTTTGTTCCATTTTTGAATTGTTAAATTGAAAAATCAGATTTTTGCATTTGTTTATGAACTTTTTGCAAAAATATCATCCTTTTTCCCCCATTGACAAAAGTCCTTTTCATGACCAAAAAAACACAGCGAAATATGAAAGTTCCATCCAATTGTTTATTTTTGCAAGCAGTAGACTGATTTGTTTTGATCGAATTTTTGGATCTCAATATCTGATGAAATTTGCAAATACGACTATCATATCACACATCCCTATATTTGTAAGTTTAAAGCATGCCTCATGAACAGCAGAAGAGAGAGCATTCCAAAAATAAGGTGCTACAACTGAGAAGTTCTGACTGAAAGCTATAATAGGCCAGGCCTCAGAGTTGCTAGCACAATCTTCACTGTCTCAGGCTTGAATCAGGGCAGGAAGCAAACTTTGGTTTTTTTTCCACTTACTTCCCTTAATCCAAATCTAAGATGATCCGGATGTAAGAAATGGGTTCTTCAACTAATCCACATTTAGAAGATCCGGATCTAAGGAGGTACCCGAAGCCTCTCCACGGGCAGTGTAGCACCCAATATCAATGGGTGCCAGGCAAGCTTGCAGAGGGAACATCGGAGCACCCATGTGGAGCATCCATCTGTACCCAAGTGGGAGACATCCGTCACACCATGTTTTGGGGGGGTTGACACATCTAATCTAGATTTGATGCCTGAAGACTGGATTGTAGTCCCTTTAATGGGGTCCACAGGAAATCCGGATTATAGGTCCTGAAGGACCCATTTAATCCGGATTTCCCTAGTACAGGTGTGAGCAAATCGGGTTCTAATGAGGTATTGTAGTAGAAACGGGGTCTTCCTGCTCTGAGCCTAATGGGTCCTTAATGGGTCCCTAATGGGTCCTTAATCGGTACCTAGAGCTAGTGGAAAAAAACCCTTTGTGTTCTGCACTAACACATGGTACTCAAAGGGTGTGCTCAGCTGATGAGTTTTGGCCATCTGAAAATTTAGCTCCAAGGAGCCAGAATAATGTAGATGATGTTCTTTCCTGGTGGGAATGTTATATTCTGTGCACTGTGAAGACACAGTGACACCGTGAAGACATAGCTGCATCCATACACAATAGGGATGTACACAAATATTTGTAACATTTGTCACTTCTATGAATTCAGATGAATTTCAACATTCATACATTAACATTCATACAAATACGAATGTTTCAGAGGTGGGAATGTGGCAGTGCCATTCACATTTGCAACGGACCCAGATTGCTTTGACATGGATTGAGAGCAGATTAAAAGTGGATTCAGGTCAGATTTGACACTTTCAGAGCATGAATATGTGACAGGATGCATATCAGATATGTATTCATCTGTATCAGATACTTATTCATTCGTATTAGATATTCATACGAATGCATTTGTGTCGAATAGAATCCTACCACATTCGAAGGGAATCTGTTTGAACGAATACGTATTTTCTAACATTCGGTTCGTTAGGAATCGAAAGACAAAGGACCCATTTGTGCACATCCGTAATACGCAGTAAAAATTAGTGACTCAAAAGCAGCGTAGAGGGGTCAGCTTCTGCCCACAAGTGTCTTTATTCTTGTTACAGAGCAGAATATACAATTCCAAGATGTGCTCATTTTTCTCTTCTTTCTGGCTCATTTCTTTCAGTATGTCATTCTTCATTGCCCCGGCGTGTCATCTGTGGAAAGCCATCCGTTTACTCTAACACTAGTAAGACACACTTTTATCTTTGCCTAGGCAATAAAATTCAGTAAATGTGAGAATGTAAGTAAAATTTAAGAATTGTTCTGCTGGGTTGAACGCCTGGCTCATCTAGTTCAAAAGTCTGTTCTTGCAGAGGTCAGCGAATTGCACATGGAAACCCACAGGCAGGACATGAACGTATCTTGCCTTGGTCACACTCTCCCATTAGCTGGCTTTTACAGGTGTATAGCCTTGCTGGTCCTTTCAATCTTTTTCTGCATTTGCCTTCTGCGTGGGACTTGTGGTAATCCAGTCTAGAACCACCCAAAGAATTCCCTAGTGTGGCAGCCTGATTACTGACCGGTACAACTTACAGGCAGCACACAACACCTGTGTTGAAGTAGCTGCACTGGCTGTCTGTATGCTTCCTATCTGAATTCAAGGTGCTGGTAATGGGACCTCAATACTTGAGGGAACGCCTCCTCTTATGTATATCTGACCAAGGTTTAAGATCTGCTGGAGGGGGCTTCTCCGTGTTCTGCCAGTTAAAGAAATCCACTGTGTTGGTACATGAGGGAGGGACTTCTCAGCTGTGGCACCTCACTTATGGAATGCCTTTCCTTTTGAGGCCTGATTAGCACCAATTTGTCTAACTTTTAGGCACCAAGTAAAGACTTGGCTCTTTATCAAAGCCTCTGGGCATTAATGCACTGAAGCACTATTTTAAATTCTAACTTTTAACTAACTACGCTGTTTAATACTGTTTTAACGGGCTATGTGTTTAATCTTTTGTTTGCATACTTTTCTTATTGTAAGCCGCCCAGAGATCTTAGGCTATGGGGCAGGATATAAATGGATGGATGGATGGATGGATGGATGGATGGATGGATGGATGGATGGATGGATGGATGGATGGATGGATGGATGGATGGATGGATGGATGGATGGATGGATGGATGGATGGATGGATGGATGGATGGATGGATGGATGGATGGATGGATGGATGGATGGATGGATGGATGGATGGATGGATGGATGGATGGATGGATGGATGGATGGATGGATGGATGGATGGATAGATAGATAGATAGATAGATAGATAGATAGATAGATAGATAGATAGATAGATAGATAGATAGATAGATAGATAGATAGATAGATAGATAGATAGAATCCTGATTTAGAAGTGGCTTGTTGGGAAAGGCCTGCACAAAAGTTCTTAGTCTTAGAGTTTCTGGGGATGCATTTCAGCAACGTTCAATGGTGTGCCACTGAAATACAGCCCCTTTTAGTCCTGAACCCAAGCTTAGAAGGGCTCAGTCCAAACCAGTCCTACTCTGGCTCAGAATGAACCAGTTCTGCCAAACTGAGTTGGCACATCCTTAGGAAAGCAGACTTTTTAATTCAAGAAAAATGACAACTCAAGGATAGATTTTGTGGCCAATCTTGTTTCTGGCTTACTCTAATAATTTCTAAATACAGAGCAACCATTCTGAGCTCTGTGAATGTGTCTGATTTGTAAGGGGTTCTATTTATTTTCTGCCCTTCTGGCACCTTGTAATAATCGATAACAGGATGACCAACAACTTTTTAAAAGCCGACAAAAAAGGAAAACAGATTAAGCACGAAGAAGATGAAAGCAAATTCTGATGCTGATTTATAATTATGATTCTGCAGTTTCTGGTATACCAGACCAGCAAGCACAGTAGTGGCTTCCCTTCTGGACATTGATGTAGTCTAAGGGAGACCTACCCCCTCAGACCACGTCCCATGTGTGGGTGTGTTGTACCTTAGACAGCCTTATGAAATCAGTCTGCAAAGTCTAGGCCCCTTCAGCCTAGAGGTGACCTGATCTTTTACAACGTCTGGCATACTTTGCAATACATTCTATTTCATAGTTGCTGAATCTCACCTATAATCTGGCAAGCAATATTTAAGCGAAGTGACTTACAAAATAGGACTCATGATTTTAGGAAGTTCTTTGGAATAAAAGTTAGTTTTATATGGCAAAAAACAGTTAAAATGGTTTTGAAAGAGACGTTGTCCAGCTTTACTTTATCGTAATCATCTTGTCTCTGTTCCCCACCCTTCTTCGGGGTCATCTTTATATCCTGAAGAGCCACCTGGAATTGGATCCCATTAGATGCATTTTGTGACTAGTCTTGTGGAAAGGAAAACTAAGTAGCTGCAAGGCACAAAGCCTGGATTTTTTTCAGTGCTTGCTAAAACCTCCTTTGTTCTGTTGGGCTTTTGGAGTTTGGTTGGATGCCTGTTTCTTGTACTGTCTAATTGACTTCATTGCACAGTTTGCAACTTTTATGTTTCAGTATTAGATTTATGTACGAATGTAGATTTTATCATTTTTGCGGACCCGCGTATTTCATGGTCTTACAGATTTTGTTATGTTTTGGTCTGTTTGTTACCTGCCCTGAGATTTTGAATAAGGGCAATATAGAAATCTAAATAAATGGGAATATGAAATTTATGGTATGTTTGGGATGAAGAGGCTGATATCTAAATTTGTTTGTAAGTCTGTTATATTGCAGTTGAATGGACACCTTTATTAAAAAGAACGAACAATGTTATTTTAAACAATCAGAACAGAATGAAACAAAATTACAAAAAACAAAACCACCCTTGGTAAAAGGATATGGGAAAGAAGCAAAGGCCTGAGGTGTCTGATAACACCAATGTTTTAAGGTTTCAGGAACTGGTTCAAACTTCTGGTTTCCTTTCCTGTTCTAGTGTATGGTATAAATGAACAGGTGTGGACAAGAGCAGGTATGTGCACTGGTTCAGTTCATAACAGCATAAGAAATGTTTCACTCACCCACCTAGTTTGGTCACCTGTAGGGATATGCACAGATTTATTTTCCCCATCCTTTTTGCATCCATGCAAATGAAGCCACCTTGAATATGCTAGGATTTGAACTTGCTTTGAATTGCTGCTGCCAACAACAGCCGTTCTGAATCCACTGCAATGAACAATGAACAGAAGCTTTCACTTTGCATGCGAAGGTCAGTCTCTGAATATGGCCAATAATTGATTTGAATGCAGAGTTTCAAACCTTTGCAATTCATACAAATTGCAAAGGTGACAAACGTTTTCCACCCATCCCTCTCATCTGCTCTCACAGTGGCAGAAGGAAGCCCCAGAAGCAGGGCTTGAGCACACAGTTTGCTCTTCTTGCAGTCTCCACGCAGATGACCTTTGGAGGAATCACTTCTCCTAACTGCCATGAGGGTTAATAGTTCTTGTTTAGATTTAAATTTCTTTTCTCTATCACACAGTACTAGAACCAGGGGGCACTCTATGAAGCTGATGGGTAGGAGAGTCAGGTCTGACGGGGAAGTATTTCTTTAGCCAGAGGGTCATTGGCTTATGGAATGTGCTGCTGGAAGAGGTGGTGACAGCTACCAGTCTAGATGGCTTCAAGGTAGGGTTAGACGAATTGATGGATGACAGATGTATCAGTGGCTACTAGAACAAATGCCTAGGTGCATCTTTCAGGCTGGGGGGGTATGCATTCGGATATTTGTACAAATTCACATGAATACATTTGTATCGAATAGAATCCTACCACGTTCAAAGGGGATCTATTTGAATGAATACGAATTTTCTTCCATTTGATTCCCTACTAATCAAATGCCAAAAAAAAAACCATTCCTGCGCATCCCTGGTTCTTTCTCTTCTCCATCTTGATCTGTTTGCAGCCTCCCGGCAGCCCTTCAGAGGCAAACCGTCTCCTATTATCAGAGACAGTTCAGCTCAAGAGCACACTGATGCATCTCTGCTTTGTGCCCGGCTGCCTTTTGTCCAGCTCAGTGGCTTAGTTCAGGTTGAGGCTCAGAGCCTGCAGAACTGGCGTGAGCGAATCAGAACGTGCCAGTCTGGCAGGATCCAAACAGGGCTTTAGCACAAAGGGGGGATCTATTGCACCAGGCTCTCCACAGAAGCATAAAAAAAGCAATCAGCTAAGCAGAAGATAAAAGTGATCTACAAACTGGGGGCCTTTCTATTACTGGAAGGCCATGATCAGAACTGGTGCTTTATGCATGTCCGGCTCCATCTAGAAAGTAAGTGACAGGCCTAAAGGCTCTGTTGTTGGAAAAGTCACAACCAGCGCTGGCATTTCCAGCAATAGTATTTGGCGTTTTTTAAGGGGTGGGGTGGGGGAGTGAGGCTAAGGTGAAGTTCTCTACAATATGTGGGGCGACCATAGCAATGCCATAATGTTGCTATATTTGTCCCAGCTGGATGGGGCCAAAACTTGCATGAGCTTTTGGCCCACCGTCTGAAGGTGATACTTTAGTTATTTGGGGACCAAGTCATTTAGGGCCTTATAAGTCAGAGTTAACACCTTGAATTGGGCTCGGTAGCGAGTCGGCAGCCAATGCAACTGGTGTGATGTGCATCTGGCCAGCTGTTCCTCTCAGCTGTCTAGCAGCTGCATTCTGCACCAGTGGCAGCTTCTAAACAGGCTTCAAGGGCAGCCCCATGTAGAACGCATCACAGTAGTCCAATCTGGAGGTTAACAGAGCATGGATAACTGTGTCCAAGTCATCTTTGTTCAGTGACTTATGATTCAGATGCTGAATTAGACGGGCTGTGGCCTGATCCAGCAGGGCTCCTCATGTTCTTATTAGGAGAACAGTAATTACCGTCCTTAAACTTCTTACTTACCTAGGAACAACGTGAAACTGCCCAGCATCATGTCAGTCTATCAATTTAGCCCTCTTAAGATCTACTGTAATGGGAAGCAGCCTCCTATCGATTTAAAGAGAGAATCTTTCCCCATCACCATTACCTGCTCATTTCAGCTGGGCGCACTGTGCTCCAGTGCTCAGAATACAAAGCATGTGAGCCGAGGTTAGTGCTGCCTTAGCCTGTATCCCCTCCAGCTGTTTTTGACCTCAGGTGGAGCTGCCTTTGAACTCTGTGGCTGGCTGATATTTAAATAGTCAGGTACACAATCTTTCTTAACTACAGGCAACTATTTATTAATAGTTTACTCATTGATATTGCCCCCCGTAGGAGCGTGTCTGTCCCTTTAAGAGAAGCAAGCCTTGGAAACCCTTTGCATTTTAGAGAATGGCTAATTTGCTTCCCATTAGGTTCAGTCTTTTACGTGCAGGAGAGTTCAAGGCAAAGATGGAGCACTTTGCAAAGGGCATGGAGGTGGGGTCGGGAAGAGGATTTAAATGTGTCCCTTAATGCATCCATCATATCATTATAGGCAGCTCCTGAGCACCTTAATTGCAAGCTTACTGCTTTCAGACAAAATTTGTTTTTAGGAAATGGCAATCGTAAGGAAACTTTAGAAATTTCTGATCTTCTGTATCTAGGCTTAGCAACGGACAGCCATTCCCAAATCTTTTTTCTAGGTCATTATTCTGCCTGGGGCGGCTATTTTGCCTAGAGCAGTGATGGTGAACCTTTTGAGCTCGGTGTGTCAAAATTCACAAGAAAATCTAGCTTAACTTGGGTGCTGTGTCACATCTAGAAATATCCATAATTTTGTGATATTTATAGCTAGTAAAAAAAGTTGTATTTTTGATATATATATTTTATTAAAAGCAAAAACAAACAATTCTTTACATTAGTGACTTTTGTTGCTAAATCTTCAATTGAAAGTTGGTATTTCATACACTTCAAGAACAAGCAAGCACTACACGCCCAGGTGCCAAGGTGACCATGTGTGTCACCCAAAAGGGCTTGGTGTGTCACCTGTGACACGCGTGTCATAGGTTGGCCATCACCGGCCTAGAGAATGGGAAGGAGGAGAGAGTTTTTGCGTTGTCCCTGATTCAAGTGCAATGCCAGGGCTCAAGGCCGCACATACAGAAAATGTAGGCAATATCTTAATGCTGCCGTTTTCTCTTCCTTGTGTTTTTGCTTGACCTACTTGGTCTGACGAAGTAGAGATAGCTTTAGCCTATGGACTTTGGCCAGTTTGGAGCTTTTCCCCCTGTTGTCTGAGCGTACAGTGGTCATTCTTTTCCAGCCTTCCACCATCTTGCATCCAGTTTCCAGCAACGTCTTTCCATCCACTTTGCTTTGAAATTCTAGTTCTCTGCAGGTAGAAACTGTGGCTGTGCTCTGACGTGGCATGGAAAATCCCTATTGTGGGGAAACAGGAGTTGAGTATGTGTTCCCACATCTGCATTATAAAATACGATCATGCATGGTGTAGAAAAGGTGGATAGAGAAAATTTCTTTTCTCTATCGCACAACACTAGAACCAGGGGGCACTCTATGAAGCTGATGGGTAGGAGAGTCGGATCCAACAAGGGGAAGCTGTCTGTGCTGCTAAGGGAGGGGGGGATGTGGCACAGGGGTGGGCTGATGACAATCCAGCTGCCAATGAGGAGAGGTGGCGGAGAGGAGGAGGCGCTGCTCTGCCATACCAAATCAGTCAAATAAATATGGAAGTGTGATGGAGAAACTTTTCATTTCCCAGAAACCATTTCAGTTTGAGAAGTGGAAGTGCTACCCTATGCACTCGTGGCCTTAGGGAAGGTAAATAAAAAACATCTGGAAATGATGTTATGCTGCGTTACTGCCCTCTTGTTCCTCCCCCTTTAAAAGAATAAAATGAGACACTACAGGAAAGTAATGGACCAGATGGTTTTCCAGGCATCATCTTTTTCAGTTTTGTCTGACAAAGGGTTGGATGAACTAAATTAACATAAATCATTGGATCTGAGTCAGCTTTATAAGACTACCTTCTCTTTTTGATGTGGCTGCTCTTTCATTGGTGTTTTTATACTTTTTTTAAAGAATTCTCAGGACTTGCCATTGAGGGGGTGATGAAAGGCAGTATTCTGCAAAACCCAGATGTTCCAAAGTTGTTCTCCTTTGAGGCCACAGATGATCAGAAGTCAAAATCCTCTGGGTTCCTTGTTTCTCTCACCTTTTAAAATGAGGAATGATATGTGAATTTTTGCTCAGAAGCTGAAGAAATGAGCTGGCTGGGTGATGTGCAGCGGAGCATCCGTCTGCATTAGAACTGTCTGCTTGAAGGCCAGAGGGAGTTGAGAGACATATTTTGTTTATCCACAGCAGGGACCTGCAGCCTTTCAGATCTTGCTGAATTGGATGGCCAGCCAAGCTGGTAGGAGGTCTGGAAACCAAATCTGTGAGGAGCAATCAAAAGGCCTTGGCATGTTTAGCCCGCAGAAAAGAAAGCTACGGGGAGACAAGATAGCACCCTTCAAGTATCTAAAGCACTGGCCTGTGCAGGAAAGGGGACGTTTGTTCCCTGTTGCTCCTGACAAGCATGAATAGCACAAAGTTGGTAGCAAAAAAGATCTCGAAGAAGAAGAGTTGGCTTTTCTACCTTACTTTTTGCACCCATTTAAGGGGACTCAAAGTGGCTGACAAACCTTCTGTTCTTCTTTACACAGTAGACACCCTGTAAGGTTAGATGGGGCTGCAAGAGCTCAGGAAGAGACTTGTGACTAGCCCAAGGTCCCCGATTGGCTTCGTGGAGGAGGCATGCAGAGTCAAACCTGATGACTATGAGTTATGAATCCAGCACGCTAACTACAAGATCACACTGGCTCACAGGTTGATCCTAGGCTAGATCGCAAGTGAAATTTATTGACTGTAGCAATTATTGACCCCCAAGATCCCTTCCAGTGCATATATTCATTGAGGCCATCTCCAGACGGCAGCCATATATCCTGTTAGAACAGTGGTTCTCAACCTTCCTAATGCCGCGACCCATTAATACAGTTCCTCATGTGCTGGTGACCCCCAACCTAACCAACCCTAACCCCCGCAACCACAAAATTATTTTCGTTGCTACTTCATAACTGTAATTTTGCTACTGTTATGAATCGTAATGTAAATATTTGATATTCACGATGTATTTTCATTGTTATAGTTTGAATGTAATTAAAGCATAGTATTCACATCAACCACAGCTGAATATAAAAGTGTTGTTTCACCTCCAATACTGCTGCTTTCTACACAGTAGCTGCTCTCTACTGTATTTGTATGGGGTGCATGTGATGGGGTTGGCGTGATGATGTCATCATGCCAGGTACTCGTATGTGGGCGTATCTGCATGTAGGCAGACCCTGGAGATGGATAGAGGAGCGGCTTCTCGGTTCCTATGTGTTTTCCGATGGTCTTAGACGACCCCTGTGAAGAGTAGATCGACCCCCAAAGGGGTCGCGACCCACAGGTTGAGAACCACTACGTTAGAAGGAAATAATGTGGGAAATCCTTTCAGCACTATTATTGCTTCCTATATAGATCAGCATCCTGCCAGCAGTGTCTTCACTCAGTCTGACTCGTGCATGCATCTGGACATCTGGAATACCCAAATGCACTCATTGTCACCTCCAGGCATGTGTGGCCACCTGTTTCTACAGCAGTCATGGTGGTTACATCTAGAAGATAATTAAATGCCCTGTCGTTGGAAAACCTATGACCAGCATGGTTTGTTTTGTTTGAAAAAGTGGGGTTATGATGGTCCTATAGACCTGATTGAACAGATCTGTCAGTGATACTGAATAAGCCCTCCCCAATCTGGATCACACTGTCTAAACGATATGGAGGGGGTGGGGGCATGGCCTCATTAATCCAAATTAAGGCTCTATGCAGAATGAACCTATAAGGCCCTAAATGAATTGGGCCCCAAATATCTAAATGAACGCCTTCTTCCATATCGGCCTGCCTGTGCCTTAAGGTCTAGAGGGGAGGACCTCTTAGTTGTCCCACCACTCTCAGTAGCAAAAGGGGTGGGCATCTGGGATAGGGCCTTTTCAATGGTGGCTCCCAGATTGTGAAATAGTCTTCCTCCTGAGGTGCATCAGGCATCTTCCCTTTATGCATTCAGGAGAACTGTGAAGACACACCTCTTTGCCCTGGCCTTTGGCTAAACAAGGAAAAAGCTTTCTTCCCCACATTCAGGCACTGTCATGGTTTTAATGCTGATTTATATGCTCGCTGGTTTTTAATGTTGTAACCTGCCCTGAGAGCTTTGGGTATAGGGAGAGATAAAAATTTAAATAAATAAATTTCTGCCCAAATGTCCCCCCCCCCCCCACTTTAGTCCTAACCACATTTCCCTTTTTGAAACTAAATTTTAGTATGAATGGGCTGAGAGCATAATGCATATGTTTGCAGGTGTTGAAGGCACTAAAATAATAACAGAAATAATTTGTTCAAGTACTCCCTGTCTTAATCCAAGGTAATGTTTCCTTTTGCTAAGATTTAATAGGAGAATGAGGTTCCCAGAACCCTCAAAGGAGACCTTAACATCTGTAGATGATGTTAAAATGTGTTCCCTGAAATCTGAAGGGAAAAATAAATAATTGAATCTTGATTTTTATTGGAAGTTTGTAGGAGTAGTAGTATTGGAGTGTCCACCAGAACTGAATGAAGAGGTCTGGCCATTTCCAGCAACTTCGAGGTAACACAGACTAGAGTCTAGCTGAACCTTGGGTAAGAAGAATTCCGGAGACAGGCTAAATAATAATGGGAAGCTTTTAAAATTCATCCTCTCAAGGGGTAAATGGTCCTGTCATCATATTATTCTTGCAAACCATAAGGTTTCTTGGAAGACTAAAATATTTTGTTAAAAGTCTGATTCCACGTCTGGCAGCCACTTCTGAAAGACTCGCAGGCGATGAGCAAAGCAAATAAAAGGATCTGCCAGTGATCCAGATTAAAGGCATCCTTAATTTGGATCAAGATCCATCTGAAGCAGATGGAACTGTTCCAGTGGGAGACGTGGTCTCCTAGATCTGCATTAATGTGCAGATCTGGAGGCCTGGGTGTTTACTACACAGATCCTTAATTCACATTAAGGGTCCATACAGAAAGGACCTTTGATTGGTGAATAAATCAGCTATAGGTATGTGAGAAAGACTAAGGTTCTTTACTTACCTTAAGCATCCTGGGAAAGGATGGATGCAACCCCTGCAGGCTGGAACAGGTTGACACCGGCATGAAACAAGGCTGGCTTCATTGGGATGGCCTCTCTCATGCCAGCCTCTGCTGCTGGCTCCAAAGACAGTGTGAGCTGTGGACCTACTCCTGGAGCCTCACAAGGGGAGACTATGGGTCTTCTACACCCGGTACACTGTTTCAGGACAATGTCTAGGCCTCTTCAGCCTTGAAGGGTGGTGTTTAAGAGGAGACATGATTGAAGTGTATGAAACCATGCACAATGTGGAAAAGGTGGATAGGCAAAAAATTTTTTGGTCACACAGCACTAGAACCAGGTGTCGCTCTGTGAAGCTGATGGGCAGGAGAGCTGGGACAGGCAAGGGGAAGTATTTTTTCATCAGGCGGGTCAGCGGTCTGTGGAATTTACCACCAGAAGACTTGGTGACAGCAACCAGTCTGAATGGCTTTAAGAAAGGATCACATAAATTCATGGAGGACAGGTGTATCAGTGGCTACGAGAATGGATGCCTAGGTACTGTCTATGGGCTGAGGAGACTGGTAGGATGCCTCTAAAGGCCGTTTGCAGGAATTTGAGAGCAGGTGAAGGTTTTGCTTTTGTCTTCTGCTTGAGATGCCCATAAACAATTGGTGGGCCACTGTGTAGGACAGGATGCTGGACTAGATGGGTTGTGGCCCAATCCAGCAGGACTCCTCTTATGTTCTTAAGATGAATAGCACACAGACAGACCTTGATTTGTGCTCTATCTTGTATGGACCGGAAGTGCTAAAAGGGTGTGGGGCTTCCCCTATCCCACACCAGCACGTTGGGTGTATGTGACTCTGGACCTTTTCCTAGAATGGGACAACATCCTGCCTAGAAAGCGCCGAGAGAGATGGGAGGAACCTTTAAAAGGTTTGGTGGTTTTAATGTTATATAATGCATAGAGGGTCTTCTATTCCTTTCACTTGGTCTCTTACAAGGAGCGAATATCCACACTGGAAATTTCCAGTTTTCATAAATATATATTTTTAAAAAACCAATTAATTAGAAGTTCTGTTCTAGTTTACAGCAACATGTTTAATTGATTAAATAAGCGTACAAGCTTAATTAAAATGTATTGGGTTGCTTGAAGGCTACTGCATCATTTTAGAAAATGATTTCTTGTTTTTTTAAATACTAGCAAACAGTTCTGCTCTCCGTGTAAACTAAATTCAGTCTTATACCCTATGTTGATAGAGCCAGACAAGCGTAGGTGGGCAGAGGGGTTTGTTTTGCATCCTTGATGCTGCTTCTGATACTCCTTGGGAGGGAGGGAAGTACTTTCAAGATCGTCAAAGAATGTATTCGAGATAGATTGTGCAGGAAACAGGTAATAAGAAAATAAATCTGTGGAGCTAAGCTAGCCCTTGCCACAAAGTCCAGTAGGCAATGCACATAGTGGTCTACTCTGTCTGTATTAGACAGCTGTTTAATAGGTTCTCCCAGCAAGACGTAGGGCCTTTCTCCCCCTGGCCCCATAGTTTGCATGCAGCGTGGTCCCAGATTGTGCATCCGCACAGGAAGGGGTCGTTTCCAGCTCGGAAACGGTCCCTTCCATGCAGGAGTGTACTGGACACAAATTGTGTGTAGAGCACAATTTTGTGTTCCTCAGGTAGACTTACTCTGTCCAGCAGTGCCCCCATCCACACCCCTGTGATGCACAGAGGGGCAGTGAAGCATGGTGCAAGCACATTGGGGCGCTGTGTGGCATGCACGGCACATCACTTTCATCCTGGTCATGGCGCTGGTGCGTACACAGTGACACCAGCATGGGGACCTAAGATGGTGGCACCTAGACCGGACATTTGGGGTGGTGGTGGTTGGCACATACTAGCATTCATGAGTGCGAATGCTAGTACATACCAGGAGAAGTTCACCATTCCTATCCCCTGGCCAGGAAATGCAAACTTCCCCTTGATTCGGAACTAGTCAGAGTTGCACTTCAGTGGCGCACCATAGCTTTTGTTCAGATCTCATGTGGGGTTGAGGCCACAGCATGGGCTGATCAGGGCCAGCTGTCATGCAGATGGTGCTGATTCCACTCATGCCTTCCCGAATTTGGGATCAGTAGGCCTGGATGTTCTGGACCCATTGATTCCAGACAAGGGCAGGTTAGTGCAGAAACAGCATCTACAGCTGTTAGATACAGAATGAAATAGCTATAATACTTTCCTTGATGGCATTGCAATGGGCAGATTTCAGCAGTATGTTGGCAGACTTTGGCAAGGTGCTTTGTTTGTCCTCATATTCTATTAGTGGGTTTCCATGTGTGACTGGTTTGTCACAGGATCAGTCCACTAGACTGAATGGGTCCATTGTTCCCATCCAGGAGAACATTTCTTAAATTCTGAGACTCTTATGACACATTTCTGCTGTATAATTTTTCATCCATGAGCATTGATTGTGTGTCCCCAAGTGTCTTATTTTAATTAAAGCAATCAGGAAAATACCAGCACCTTTGCAACCAAAAGTTTCGTGCGGTGTTTCCTTTGACTTCATGTATTTCACTGACTTAAACAACCTAATGGCACCTCTATAATCCAGAGACTAAATAGTATTAAAAGACCTCTTTTTATTGTGCAGACAAACAAATCCGTCTGTTGCTCTGCAGATGTTTTGATGTTACACATCATCCTCAGTGCTAGGTACAAGTATTTAGGCTGTTTAAACATAAAATGCAAGCAAATAAATAAAACAGAGAAACTATACAAATGTTGAGTCCAACAGCTTAACCAGATTAGCTACCATGGGAGGGAGGAGTATCTTTTTGAAGGTTTGCATACTGAACTGAAGGGCTTCTAAGTTTTTCTTCTTGCTGTTTTTTCTTGCTGTGTTACAACTTGATTTTCACATGCTTCATTTTTCAGTGCCCGACGGCTACAAAAGCAACATTTGGAGTCCATGTTAAAGTTGTCGGGGACTGGACAGGTATGTGAAAACACACACGTTCCTTCCCACTCTCAATGCTTTCTGTTTGTTTGTTTGTTTGTTTTTATCCCACCCTATATCCAAAGGTCTCAGGGTGGGTAACAGCATTTAAAATCCAGTACGTTATAACAGTGAACAACAATTTATATTAAAACGATAGTATCTGCAAATAACTACCACTGGTTACAAGTGGGAAAGGACGGGTGTCCCCATTTAGCCAAAGGCCAGGGCAAAGAGGTGCGTCTTCACTGCCTTCCTGAACATATACTGTGAAGGAGCCTGACGTACCTCAAGGGGGAGATTATTCCATAGTCCAGGGGCCACCACTGAGAAGGCCCTACCTAACATTGTCAAACCATATGATTGCTGAAATATAGTTATGTGTTGCTCCTTTAACAGTTTTCATTGTAGGCTTGTGCCAAACAGAGGCCCTTTCTGCAGTTACCTGGTGATCCAGGATAGGAACCTCTGTAGTCCACATGGTGTGCACTTGTCTGGTGGCAATCTGGATCAGATCCATACTAGAGGTGCAGCGGTCCAAATTAGTGGTGGGCTGGATTGATCAGTACCGCAACTATCCTAGCACCATCTAGTCAGGAACAAGTGATGGAACGTGCACACTTAGAAGGGAACCAGGAAGATTGTGTGTGTGGCAGCAAGGGAACTTTGTGCTGTGACGGCGAGACTGCAAAATGCCTTTGCAGGGCCTTTGGAGCAATAACAGTGTTTGCTGAGCTTGAGAAGATGCCTCACATCAACAGCAATGGCCTTGTTCCTGCATCCTGGATGCATTGTTTGATCACATGGGCCAATTGCATTGGGTCTTTGGAGGTGATGTCAGGAGTAGTTCGTATGCACCGATACAGAACAATGGGCACATCCCCATTACAAGCTTAATCCAGTTTCCCTAAACCAAAATAAAAGAACCGAATGCAAACGCGAATTTGCCTGTTCCCATTACTTTCAGCTTAATCGCGTTGGATCCGGATTCTGAGGATTGTACGTGGCGTACGTGATTCAAGGGGAGACTCAAGTGGCTACTTTCTAAAAGCCGCTTTTCGGGGCTGCCCTGCCCTCTTCCTCCTGGCATGAACGCGCCACCCATAAGGGACCCCTTCACAGAGCCTAGCTGGGTGGCTGCCGCTAACCTGGAGGGAGGAAAAATGGCAGCGGGCAGCCAGCAATTCTTTCCCCATTGCCCAGGGTACACAGCAGCAGGGGCAACTCAAGCCCCCTTCACAGCCACAGCCTTTAAAATGGAATCTCCAGCTGCTTTACTTTCTTTTCCCTTTCTAAAAGTCAGACCTTTCAAAGAGCTAGAATTGTGCAAAATTGCAACATTGTTATAAAGTATGAAGTGGCTAGATCGCTACAGTGTAGTGGGCTGCTTTAAGGAGTGGATTTTCATAGTGGCTGTTTTGAGGGGGGATTTTTCCAGTGAAATCACTATCTTTGGAAGCAAGCTATTGGGGGAGGAAAACCCTAAACATGGATTCTCATCCCTTAACACGGTAGGGTCCCCACAGTAAAAAATGTAAAGTGTTTCAGGCGCATGAACAGGAATGAGACCTGTTGAAATGAAGATTAACATTTACAACGCTTTGGGGCGATTTAACACGCGGAAAGCGTGTTAAGCCAAACTGACATGGGGTCTGCGAGGATTGAAAACGGTTTGAACGCGAAATAAGGTTGTAATGGGGATGCGGCCAATGCTTGTGTGTCTGCATCACATCTCTCCTTATACTGCATTTTCCGCCGTCCAGCCTGCTTAATTCAGACGCCACCTCTTCTGGTGGATCCTTGCTGTTTGTGTAGGCAACAAGGAAGCAGCGACAGAAAGAGCGCGATGGGAGGCCCTTGCATTCACTGCTTAATTTCCCCCACTCATTTGCCCCTCACCTTACCTTTATTTATTTTATGTATTATTTGCATTTCTGTCTTGCTCTACACCTGAAGGTCTCAGGGCAGGTAACATTTAAAATCAGACATATATTAAAACGACAGTATATATTAAAACAGTAACAGTGCCTTTAAAGTGGGAAGAGAAAGTACAGTATATTCCCATTTAACCAGAGGCCAGGGCAAAGAGGTGCATCTTCACCGCCCTCCTAAACATATACAATGAAGGAGCCTGACGCACCTCAAGGGGGTCACTATTCCATAGCCTGGGGGCCATCACTGAGAAGGCCCTCTCCTGGGTGCCCACTCCTTTCACCACTGAGGGTGGTGGGACAACCAGGACGGCCTCCCCTCCAGATCTTAAGGTACAGGTAGGTTGATATGGAAGAAGGTGTTCCTTTAGATATTTTGGGCCCAAGTCATTTAAGGCCTTATAAGTTAGAGTTAACACCTTGAATTGGGCTCGGTAGCAAATCGGGAGCCAATGCAACTCTTTTAAGACCGGCGTGATGTGCATCTGGCCAACTGTGAGCAGTCTAGCAGCTGCATTCTGCAGCAGCTGCAGCTTCCAAACCATCTTCAAGGGCAGCCCTGTGTAGAGTGCATTACCTTTGTGGTCAGAGAGGGGCCAGGCTTGCAAGGTGAAGCACCCCACTTCTTTGATACTCTTAGGACAGCTCAGTAGTGTGGAACTTTACTTCTGCAGAAGCCCTGTTTCATTGCTGTGTGGTTGTGCTGATCGGGCATCTGTGTTGTAGATAACATGGTATTTTTATTCCGCACAAGTAGACGTGCTAGTGTTCGTAAAGTGTCCACACATCAGTTTTGATTTCTTTTAAAAATCATATAATGACAGCCAGTGGGAGGGGGTGAGGGGGGTCAACCCTCTTGCCTCTTTGCCTGCTGTAGAAATGCTGAAATGTGCAATTGCAAGATAAGGGAATTTTAATATCACCTATGTGACTGGCATCAAGGTTAGTTAACACCTATGTCATGCTGACATTATTGAGTTGCTTTCATGTTCTGATACAGTTTTTGTGTGACAACATCCCTGTAGCCTCTCGGGACCTAAAGAAATAAGAATTTTGATTGCATCTTAAGTTAGGGGGAAAGCTAAATGTATTGGAGAGCATATGAACTGAAACCTGAGCAAAATGTAGATAATTAGGAGCAAGATGCAAATGCTTATTATTGGAAGCCAGATCACATGAGCAGGAGCGTGTGCGCTGTAGTCAGCAACTCACAGGTATTTGATGGCACCATTTACTTGAATCTTACATTTGAAGTCTGAATTGTCAGCAAATATAGTTTTTACAGGGTTGTGCAAATCACATTTTTGCATTTTTCTCTGTCTCATATCTCTGTGCATGCTTGCACACTTTTGACAACTGACAATCTCACTCCAGAATGATTAAGGGGCTGGAACACCTCCCTTACAAAATCAGACTGCAATATCTAGAAACCCCCCCCCCCAGCCTGGAAGAACGGTGTTTAAGGGGATCTGATTGAAGTATATAAAATCATGCACAGTATAGAAAAGGTGGGCAGAAAAAAAAAATCTCTGTCACACAGCACTAGAACCTGGGGGCATTCTATGGAGCTGATGAGTAGGAGAGTTAGATCAGACAAGGGGAAGTATTTCTTCGCTCAGAAGGTCATTGGTCTATGGAATTTGCTGCCAGAAGAGGTGGTAGCAGCAACCAACCTAGATGGTTTTAAGGAAGAGTTAGACAAATTTATGGACAACAGATGTATCAATGGCTACTAGAATGAATGCCTAGGTACATCTTCAAGATTGGGGAGACAGGAAAGATGCCTTCAAGGCTATTTGCTGGGATTGAAGAGCAGGAGAAGGTTTGTCCTTGTCTCTGCTTGAGATGCCCATGAACAATTGGTGGGCCACTGTGTGCCACAGGATGCTGGACTGGATGGACTGTGTTACAAACCTTCAGGAGTGCAGAAGAGAAGTATTCAGCCTTGTCCCTCCAGATTGTTCCGCATTCCATGTCAGCCAGATGGGACCAGGCGCTGAGATTGCCACCGTTTCCAGAGGGTAGGGTTCCGGGGTTGATTGGTGGGGTGACAGTGAATCCTGGGAGTTGGATGTTTGAAGCTGTAGATTAGGAATATCTGGAAGTCTTCATTTGAGCATCTCTGTTGTAGAAACTGTAGCCCTCTAAATGCTTTTGAACTCTGCCTGCTCCAGCCAAAGTCCAAGATGACTGGAGCTAGTGCCTAAAGCAGGCATGTCAAAATACAGCCCGCGGGCCGGATGCGGCCCGTGGGGCGTTTTAATACGGCCCGCGGCCGCTGACGCCGCCGCCGCACACCGCCCCGCCGCGCGCTGCCACTGCCGCCCTCCTTGGGCGCGAAGGAGGCGAGGCGAGGCGAGGTGAGCGAGCGCGCGGCGGGACCCTCCATTGCCTGAGTGCGCGGGTGCCGCCATGGACAGCCAGCTCCTCCCTAGCCACGCCCCGGCCACGCCTCCAGACCCTCCTCTGTTCCCTAGCCACGCCCCAGCCACGCCCCCAGCCCTCCTCTGTGCCCTGGCCACGCCCCTGGCCACGCCCCCAGCCCCTCCTCTTTGCCCCGGCCACGCCCCCTGGCCCGCACAGTATTTTTTTTTTTAATCCGGCCCTCGGCCGGATTGAGTTTGACACCTCTGGCCTAAAGCATTGCAGATGCTACTACCTTCAGGTTGGAGGGACAGGCAAGATGCCTCTAATGGTTATTTTCAGGAAGTTGAGACCAGCTGACACTTGAGATGGCCAGAAGCAATTGGTGAGCCATTATGTGAGATGGGATGCTGGACTAGCTGAGCAGTGGCCTGATCCCAGGGGACTCCTCTGATGTTCTTAAGATTACTAGTCTCCATGTATGTTGGATACCACCAAGTCCTGGGTTTTTTTCCACTAGCACTAAGTACCCATTTAGTACCCATTAGGGACCCATTAAGAACCCATTGGGCTCAGAGCAGGAAGACCTCGTTTCCACCGCAGACCCCATTAGACCCTGATTTGTTCACACATGTACTAGGAAAATTCAGATTAAATGGGTCCTTCAGGACCTATAATCCAGACTTCCTGTGTACCTCATTAAAGGGGTCTACAATCCAGTCTTCAGGCATCAATTGGGGATGCGTCCCCCCCCCCAAAAAAAAGTTGTGTGACAGACATCTCCCACTTGGGTACAAATGGATGCTCCACAGCTTGCTTAGACCCATTGCTGTTGGGTTTTACACTACCCTTGGAGACTCATTGGGTACTTTCTTAGATCCAGATCTTCTATAACTGGATTAGTTGAAGGACCTATTTCTTAGATCCAGATCATCTTAGATCCGGATTAAGGGAGGTAAGTGGGGGGGGGGGAACCCTGGTTGACTCCGTGGGCAGTTTTCTTGGCAGAGATGCTAAAGTGGTTTGCCATTGGCTACCTCTGGAAGTTTGGAGATCAAACTGGCAGCCCTCTGTTTTCCCAGCTGCTTGCATTACCGCTGAGCTATGTCATCTTCCTACCAGTCTCTACTTCATAAAATAAAATGTTAGCCATGAAGATGAGAAGAATTCATTTTGTTGCTGTTTTGCGGCAACTATTTAATATGCTTGTGTCTCTGGATGTGATGTATGTATTGTGCCTAGTACTTACAGCGAAAAGCCTATTGTAATAGTATAGCACCAAACAGTTATGCAAAATGGCTGTCTCCTGATTAGAGTACACATCACTTTGATACAATAGACATATGTGACCAAATTGATCAATTTGTTACTCTCCTTACAAGCTTCATCTCCTGGTTTGATCAGTACCCTGGGAAGGAATGAAGCAATAAGGGTAATTGATAGGACTGGAACCCCCATAAATTGCCATGGTAATATGGGATCAGCCAGTGGGGAAATTATTTGCCAAACTGCAGACCACACCAATAATGCATGAACTGAGCTTCAGCTAGACACAACCCATATTTCTTCTTCAGTAGTAGTGTTTTAAAGAAGAAAAGAAAGCAGCTCAGAAGCTATTTATCAAACACATTGTGTCCAATTTGCATCATCATGGAAGAAATACTGTCTCATGCTTCTGGTGTAGCTCTACTGCCAGAGCGTCAAATTGAGTGGTTGCCCCATTCCAGCCAGGTTTGGAGCTGGTACAGGGGACCTTAGGAGTTCTTGTTTTGGTGGTATACCATTGCAGCACTTAAATAGGCCCTCTCATCATATACTGGACCACTGAGGCATGCCAACCCCATGCTTTCATGATCTGGGGTACCAGCCCTAGCATGCCACTAGACCCCAATTTTGAGGTCTACAGGTAAGAACATAAGAACATAAGAGAAGCCTTGCTGGATCAGGCCACAGCCCATCTAGTCCAGCATCCTGTCGCACACAGTGGCCCACCAAATGCTCATGGGCATCTCAAGCAGAGACAAGGACAAACCGAAGAAAACAGAAGCAGGACACCATTTTGGGTGCCCTGGTCCTGTCTACACTAGGGGTGCACACAGATATTCTGAGGTATTCGAATTTGTCTGAATTACGACATTTGAATTCCAATCAAATGTCCATAAATTCAAATTTAAAAATTCAGACGAATTTTGAATTTTGGATCTATTGCATGTATATGTGGTTGTACATGATGTGTACTTGCACATATGCATCTTTCCTGCATTTGTACGGATGAGTACAGGATGAAAACAGGTTGCATGCAGGATGACCACGGGGTGCATTTGGACATGTATGGATGCATATGGGATGTGTAACGATGCATACAGGCACATACAAATGTTGCCGACATTAGTAAGTGCAAATTCTAACTGAAAATTAGAACAAATAGATTCTAATTTTTTAATTTGAATCGAATTTGGTTATATTTGGATTTTAAAGATTCAAATCGAATTGAATCCCCAAAATTGCATTGATGCACACCCCTGGTATACAGTCCTTCCTGTTTAGATGGAGCATGCTAGGAGAGGCAAAGTCTCCCTTATCTCACACTGGTGTGTGGAAGGCCCTTTCCTACGAGCGCATGAGGAAAGGCACTTGGAATATGTGTTTTTGTAGTCACGCTAAGAACTTTGGCTCTGAGGGCTTTTCCAGCAGACTCCATTTTGTTTGTGCTCGTTGGAGGTGTTTCCCTATCCAGAGTTCAGTTAGCCTACCCCAACTTCAGATTTGAAGCCAAGAATCCCACTTGGGTTCTGAGTGTGCAAGAAGGTGTCGTCCCTTCCTGTCAAAATGCCATCTCCATATCAGAACTGATCCGGTTCCAAGGAAGCGGAGCAAGCCTCCCTATGCCCCAGTCAAATAATGGTTGGGGATTCCCTCGCCACAATTTGACAGGCTGTGGTTGACTGCATTTCCCAGTTTAGTCTAGTAGTCTCTTAACTGGTAACACCCAGGTTTGATTCCACACTCCTCCACAAAGCCAGCTGGGTGACCTTGGGCTAGTCACAGCTCTCTTCTGAGTTCTCACAGACCCACCCACCTCTCAGGGTGTCTGTTGTGGGGAGAAGAATAGAAAGCTTTGTCAACCACTTCGGGTCCCCTTAAATGGGTGAGAAAAGGTGGGTAGAAAAGCCAGCTCTTGTTCTTTCCATCCCAAGTCATGGCGTGCTCCGACTCAGCTCTTGCAGCTTCCAGTGAGGAAGCTACGGAAGCTGCTTTTAGTTGGGACGGTGGATCTTAGCTTTGCACCAGGTAAGCTGCAGTTTTTCTCTTTAACTGTGGATTTATTCTGCATGCCTGGAGGGGGGCCTTGCCGTGTTCTTTCAGCATTATTTAATACAAAGGTAGATTTCCTTGTTTAGGTAACACGGAAGAAAAACTGCTTTGTCCCTTTGCTGGTGCATTCTCTTTCTGTAAAACTGGACCACGTATGGATTAAAACTAAGGTGCAGCTGAGCCCTGAGCTACCCAGAGAGTGGTCAGACCCGGATTAACTGCCAGAAGTGCCCAGTTTGCTTCATTTCATATAAAAAGACTGCTGATTGGCTAAGCTTTAGGGCTGCGCACAAATGTTTTTTTGTTTCTTGTTTCTGCATTTGAATTTGAGTCGAATCGAATGTCAAAACATTCTATTCAATTCGATGTTTAAAATCCGAATGCAACAAAAGCTGATTGTTTTATGCAAATTTAAAGATACGAATGTCAACAACGTTCGTATGTGTTATACATATATATGCATTTCGTATGCATCCTGTTTTATCCCGTATTATAAGAGCAAATGCGTACAGATATGTATATGTGAGCCAGTTTAGTCTAGTGTTTAGGGAGCTGGACTCTTATCTGGGAATACCGGGTTCGATTCCGCCTACCTCCACGAAGCCATCTGGGTGACCTTGGGCTAGTCACAGATCTCTTCTGAGCGCTCACGGCCCCACCTACCTCACAGGATGTCTGTTGTGGGGAGAAGAACAGAAAACTTTGTCAGCTGCTTTGAGTCCCCTTAAGGGAGAAGAACAGAAGGTTTGTCAGCTGCTTTGAGTCCCCTTAAGGGAGAAGAACAGAAGGTTTGTCAGCCGCTTTGAGTCCCCTTAAATGGGTGAGAAAAGCGGGGTAGAAAAGCCAACTCTTCTTCTTTGTACAAATCTGTACATTCAAATGATTCAAATCATTCAAACGAATGTTTCAGAGCATTCAAAATCCATTCGAATGTCTAAATTTGAATGTGGTGACATTCGATTCAAATTCGAATGGCAACATTCAAACGAATTTGATTGGATTTCGATTGTTTAGAATATTTGTGCCCACCCCTACCAAGCTTTTCATTCTTATGGAAAGTAGTATCTATGCTCTGGAACTGTCTCTCTTCCAATATTGATGAGGTGTCCACATTTGTGGCCTTCAGGCACCATCTGACGGCTCCTCTTCCTACCCAGACACATTCCGGAATGAACGTTTTGGGATTTTGCCTGAAAACAGATTAAAAGCCCATGGGTAAAATAAACATGTAATACCTAATCCCCATGAAAGGGGAAATGTAGTTGGGATAATACTGCATGGGCTTTTCTCTTCTGCAGTGTGTTTTTTCCCCTGCTGCTCTTTCCCCACACCATGAAGGAAGGAATTTTTCTCCTCTTTGCTTGATATAAAGCTTTTCTTCTTCTTCATAAACAACAGTCATCAGAGAGGATTTCAGGATTGCATTCAGTAATCTGTTAACAGGAAGCGCAGCGTCCACAGAGGCCGGGTCCTGGGAAAATGCACTGAGTTTTTTCATGATGGTCCCCAGCAGACACTCCAAGTTTATGTTAACATGAAGCTTAATTGGAATCCAGCTGGGGTTTGATTGCTTTCACTGCCTTGTTCTCCTCAGAGCAGCTTTTGGAAAAACCTTCACAGTCAAGCCTCTCGGTGTTCGGTCAACAACAGCAGATGGTTGAGGGTTTGGGAGGTCGGATCTTTTCTTACCAAGCATTCTTTTTATTTTTCTCAAACTCTTCCTTTTTGACTATTGTGTTTTCCCATCATCCTTTCACTAAAAATAGAGATATCAAAAGAGGAAAGGGAGGACGTTCTGATAAATAGTGCAGTCGTGAAGGATGAAAGTGGAGGCTTAAATAAGTAGTCTAGGGGTCTTTCTCCACTTACCAGTAATTCATTATGACACAAGGACTAGTCCCTTCCTGGACGTCTCTTTCTTCTGGACACTGGTGAGAAGCAGAGAGGTCACACCCACTGCTAGCACACTCCATCTGCATTGGATGGAGCATAAACCAGTGTTGGTCTAAGGAGTCTGAAGAAGAAGAGGAAGAGCAGGAGCAGGAGCAGAGAGTTGGCTTTTCTCACCCATTTAAGGGGACTCAAAGCGGCTGACAAAGCTTTTCTATTCTCCCCACAACAGGACACCCTGTGAGGTAGGTGGGGCTGTGAGAGCTCAGAAGAGAACTGTGACTAGCCCAAGGTCACCCAGCTGGCTTCATGGGGGAGGGCGGAATCGAACCTGGTATTCCCACATAAGAGTCCAGCCCCCTAACCCCTAGACCAAACTGGCGCACAGTGGTGAATGAGTACACCGGCTCCGGAGGCGTGCAGAAGGGCACGTGCCTTTGTGGGCTGGTTTAACAGCAGGAACCATTTGAGTGGCACCCAAAGTTGCACCATTGAAATGGGTCCCCCTGGAGTTCCGAGGCCAGAAACCTGTATTTCAGTGTTGGACACCTAGAACTTTTCCATGTTTGATGGGCCCAGGACTACTCCAGCTGAACCGTTCCTACAGGAGCAGTCCAGCTGCCCTAGAAAAAGGCTATCTGGACTTGGGATGGCTTTTCCAGGATAGCCCCTGAATTGCCTTGAAGCTGTGGTGAGCTTCAGAGCCTATTGTAGGGGCTGTTCTGGAACAGCCATCCCAAGTGTGGGAGGTTAGGCTAAGAAACAGCAATTGGTCCACAGTCACCAAAGTTCAATCCTCACAAGGCCTTATTCTGGAATATATCCCGTAATAGTGGCTTGCTGTCCTCATGCTAGTACAGACTGTGGCATGCTCCAGGCCATTCAAGTGCTTTATGACAGCAATTAGAAGCTGCACTTCTTTGGTCCCCCCAATGTGCCCCGAGGGTGCAGGGTTTTGCAGACCCTACTTCCTTATTGCACATTCATAGCACTGTAAAGGCCCCATGGAGATCTTGCTGCATCACCGCATAAATAACTTTCCTAAGCCTTCTTTTTGGCCTGCCTTAGAAAGAAAGAAGCCCAAGGAAATGCAAGCTGCGTGCGCTTTCAGGAAGGAGGCAAAGGCTAAAGGGCTAACAGTTTTATTATGTAGCCTTCAAGTGGTTTAGTGTAGATCAGCAATTTCTAAAATCACTTCTGTGCTACAGTTGCTGAGTAAATTACCGGCAAAAGAAGTACCACACATTTCAAGGGCTGAATGCATGTTTAAAGAGTTCAGCATGTGTGTAATTTGAAGTCAGGTCACCCTAGCCTAGCTAGAGAGGTTTTGTTTAAAAAAAAAAAGTTGAAGCTTGATGGTGAAATGCTGGGCCTTTCTTCTGTGTCAGAACAGCCTATGAAAGATTATCTGTGCAAGTTGGTGAGGGGAGGCTCATATGTTCTTGGCAACCACTGCGGCTATCCACTGCTGTGTCTGTGAAGTGGCATCACAGGGCAGTGAAGCAGCTACTAAGACAAGTGAAATTCCTGTGTGGGAACGCTCAGCATTCAGGGTGAACAAAATGAAGCATTTCACCTGCATAACCTGGTGCCAGTACATGTGCTACATGGCATGTGTCCAGACTTAACAAAGCTGCGCAATGGAATACATAGCCGAGGCGTGGACGTCACATTTGACCCCCGATCCTGTGTAGCGGTGGCGCATCAGCTGCCGCTACTTCAAATTTACCTCACTGCGGAACGATCAACACTCGCGCCGCAGTATGAGGTAAATTCAAATGTTCCCGCCAGTCCACACAGGACTGCGAGAACACCGAATGGCTGCCTCTTCCCATGTGACGGAAGTCTTGCAGCCCCAAAGAGAAAGCTGTGGTCTTCCGTCGGGAGTGGGGACAGCGGATCGTTGACTCGCAGCAGGTAAGCTGCGTGTTTTTTAATAGCAGCGGGTTTAATCCACTAATCTGCAAGCAGCCATGATTAAGTCACTGTCAGGCCTCTTGTTCTCTCCAGTTCCTTGGAGGAAGGCCCTGCCCCTGCCAGCCAAAGCAAGGGAGGCGCGCCTCAGGGGCCAAACTTGAAAACTGCTGCTGTTCCCCCAAATGGGGATAGTTCAGACTCAGACGATACACAATGCCCAGAGCTGAGTTCTCTCAGAAGAGAATGACAGCAGCTGCACTGCTTGGCTCACCTCCATGCGATGTGCCACTGGGGGCGTGACTTTCTGAGTCCTACTTAAGAAACACCCAACTCTGCACCCGCTGTTGGAAACAAAGAATCTCCTTGGCAATCCCCGAGTCATGTGGACCCTGATTCTTGACTCTGACTGGCTTTCCGACTTACGACGATTCTGTGGTGCCCTGGCTCTTGGCCTCTTTGACTCCACGTACTCTACATCCCCCAAGAACTCTGGAAAGTAACTTGGCATCTTGCCGCCACTAGCTGGGTGTGTTCATGTGCATGTGTGAGTGCTTCACTGTTACCACCTGCTCTGGACACGACATTTTCACCTCTGTGCGCAGATGCTGTCCAGCTTCACTGTTGCTGGTGTCTGGAAAATATTTGATGAGGACCATTCACTTTTTTGTTCCTGGACTTCCTCCTGCCTGTAAGAAGGAGGAAGCATGGCTACTGTGCAAGTGAACAGTGGGAGTGCTGGTCCAAACTTCTAGATACTATATTACTATTGTGCAGTGCTCCATACTGGAAGCAGAAGACAGCCATGCTGGTGTGCTGCTGCAGTGGGTATTCCTGCTAAACCAACTCCATGGAGGGTATAGTATTTCACGTGCCTCCTGGATCGGTTTATTTGGAAGGAGGATGGTGGTAGATCTTTTAAAAAAATGTCTACTGATGTACTGACTGAGGCGGCCATTTTGGAATGTCTAGATCAGTCTGTGCTCCATCCACGATGGACAGAGTGGGTTAGCAGGGAATGTGGCCTCCCTTAACCTCATCTACCATATGGAAGGGAATTCTCTTGATCCCTTCCTGTACTGGCTTAAGGGTAAATGCAGAAAGGCCCATAGTTTTACTGTCGTCCAAGGACAAAACTTCAGCTTGCAAACAAAAGTTAAACTTAGGCCTTGGTCACATCTTCACTTTAAATCATCTTCAAGTCTGACTCCTTACAACTTTTCATTTCTGTCCCATTTTATTTGCAAACTTTCCACCCTCCATTTGAACTTTCCTGAATGGAAAGCCCACAAATAAAATGGATAGAAGTGAAAAGTTGTGAGCAGGCAGAACTGAAGATGCACTGAAGAAGAAGAAAAGTTGGCTTTTCTACCTCACGTTTCTCACTCATTTAAGGGGACTCAAAGCGGCTGACAAACCTTCTGTTCTCCCCACAACAGAACACCGTGTGAGGTAGGAGGGGCTGTTATTGCCCAGAAGAGAGCTGTGGCTAGCCCAAAGTCATCCAGCTGGCTTCATAGAGGAGAATGGAATCAAACCCAGTATTCCCAGATAAAGGTCCGGCTCCCTAACCACTAGACCCAACTGGCTCACAAGAAGGTTTAAAGTGAATGTGTGTCCACAACCTTAAAAGTTCCTTATTTTATTCAGGGCACACTAGCAAGGCTGAATCTCCTAGGTACTTTAATAACTGTGCAGGATTTTGCTCATCAGGCTGCAACTTCTTTGCTTAGTTGAACTGTGGAATCTGCCACCAGAGGGTATAGTGATGGCCATTAATCTGGAAGGCTGGAGGATTTTTAGATTCATCCATAGAAGTCATGGCTGCATTCCAGACATTGGTTACTTATTCCTCTGTATAGGGATGTTCCAGAATAAAGCATGGATATTCTGGATCCAAATCAATGCATGTAATATTTGCAAGTGTGCTAGTATTGGAAGAGTTCCTTGTTAGGGCTGTGCACAAATGGGGTTTTGGCATTTGATTCATAACAAACTGAATGTTAGAAAATTTGTATTCATTCGAATAGATCCCCCTCGAATGTGGTAGGATTCTGTTCGATATGAATGTATTTGTATGAATTTGTACGAATTTCTGATACGAATGCATACGTATCCTGGATATGGATCCTACATATATACCCTATACAAACTCGTTATATCAGATACATATCCTCTACCAATGCATACTTATTGGATGCTGTGGTGACCCACTGCCCAACGCTTTCTGGCCACTCGGTATCTTACCCAGAATCTCCCTGATCCTAAATACCTTTGCCCAGAACTGGCAGGGATCACCTACATTTTACCCCTTCTTCTTTCCTGAATATAAACAAGAAGCCTCCCTACCAGCTAGCTGCTGAAGCTCCACCAATATGTTTCTCTCCCTCATAAAGTCACAGTGCCTTCACTATAAGCTACTTTAGAAGTGCTTCGAGGCTATTCACGCACTCAGACACTCTTTAAGGAGAACAGAATAATAAAGGATTTATTGTTACATGTCTCAATATTAGACAACAGTCAGGAACTTCAATGTTGATAAACTGAGGTAACTATCAGGCGTACAAGATTCTTAAAGCACTCGCGCATTATACATATAGTCACATAGTATGAAGTTTCTATTTTACTAATTAAGTCTAAATCACAATCTCAGGACTCCCTAATTGCAGTCCCCTCAGGTAAGTGGATAGCACGAGCCAGTTTCTCCCTGCCCACCCTCAGTGAGTTAACCCAGGAAAGAACCACCAACCCCCACCGGATGGCCTTTTATAGTCTCCCCTCAGGATGCTGGCATGCTCTGATTGGCTCCAACAAGGAGCACTCTTCCCCTTCCCTCAGAACTGCAGCCAGCCACTCCCATTATCCACCTTCCAGCATATATATATTGAGGACTAAACTACTTAACACTAACTTACCTTAGTGACGCAGTGATCACAGATACGTATCATATACATATCCTATACGAAAGCATATATATCGATACGTATCTGATACATATCGCCAGTTTAACAGATGTGTGAACTGTATTGCCAGTTTAATGAATGTCCAAACTATTTGTACGAATGTGCTAAAACATTCACATTCGCACAAATGTTAATGTATGAATTTCGTAGCATTTTATTTGTGTATGAATGTCTGAATTTGTACGAATAACAAATGTTATGAATATTTGTCTGCATCCCTATTCCTTGTTTCAATCTTGGCCTTCAAAAACCTTTCTCTGGTGCACAGTTGCTTGACAGAGCTGAGCGGGCACAGTAATTTTATGTGTGAAATTGCATCATTAAGGAACAGGAAGCGTTGTCTTAACATTGTCATTAATACTGCCCTTTCATTGAAGTAGCTGCCTTTGTAAGGAATTCCCTGCTCAGGGGGAAGTAATGAACTTTGCTGTGGTTTGTGCAGATGAGACAACTAGGAATACTGTGAACCTGGTGTGGAAACCTCAACTCAGTATTCTCAGAAGGAAGATAAGGACTTCCATCCTGCCCCTGTTTACCTACACCTGGGTTTCAGTATAAACACTGGCTTTTGCAGGTGTTGTGAGCATTTAGCAGTGCCTACTGGAAGCCAGTCCAGCATCTGGAAGGCACGTCTGAGTAAAAATGGCCCCCAGCTGTTACAAGGACCGTGCAAGAGCCCTGGGCAGTGGGTCCAAAAAGTGAGATTACAACCCACTTTTGTACCCTTTTTCCAGGACTAGTGTAGACAGGTGCAGAAATTGTCTAAATCAGCTGTTCTCAACCTGTGGGTCACGACCCCTTTGGGGGTCGAACTACCCTTTCAGAGGGGTCATGATGAGTCTCTCGCCTTCCCACCCCATCCTTACCCGAGCTGCCCCACCCCTGTGGTTGGGGGGTCCCCACAACATGAGGAACTGCATTAAGGGGTCGCAGCATTAGGAAGGTTGAGAACCAGTGGTCTAAATATTCAAAAATGACAGTGCAGATAACAGAATGGTAGGACGACAAAATTTGAGAAGTGGGACAGGTAGGAAGCCAAGGAAGGAAGATGTGTAAGTTTGTACAGCACACTGGTGAAACAGTTGGAGATAATATGGTTATTTTATAAAAAAATATTGGAAGCAATTCACTACTGAGCCCAATTCAAGGTGTTAATCTTAACTTATAAGGCCCAAATATCTCAAGGCATGCCTTCTTCCCTATCGACCCTCCAGTGCCTTAAGATCTGTAGGGGACGCTTTCCTGGACTGTGATGACTTGAAGTGTTAAAGTGCCACCACAGGTTCTTTGGGTTTCCCAGGAGGTGAGAATAACAAGCAGAGCAAAGAGACGACACAAACGGAGGGTTGGATTGCTTGGTTGAACTTGTGCCCAGGACGTGCAAGTATTTACAGTGCTTTAGTGCTCCATGGACCCTGTTTATATACACTATATACAGTTCTGGAAGTTTCCTTTCTTCCCTTCCCAAAGTCACTCCTTACAGCTTCTCCAACTCCCAGGTTTGGCTTCAGATGATGGGCCTATGTGCACTTAGGCCTCCGGTATGCATTAGGACAACTCTGTTCCAGAGCTGTCCTAAATGCATACCAGAGGCCTAAGTGCAAATAGGCCCGATGACTCCAGTGCAGCATCAGGAATCCCTTGTTCAGCCTCCACCAGTGTTCAGCTTTTCTGGATCCTTCCTCAGCCAGGGTTGCGCAGCTGGTTCCTTCTAAACATCCTGGACGGCTCCACCCTCCTCCGATTCTCTTCCATCTCTCCTCTAGCACCAACTTCCCCGACTCTCATCACCTCCCTTTCCAACCTCCCTGTCTTCAGTTATATAGTTTTACCCATACACACGCCCAGTGATTCTGCAATTTCTTTCTTAACCAGGCCCACCTGTGCACAACCACCATCCTCAGTTGCAAAAGAGATGGCACCTGGGATAAGATCATCTCAATGCTGGTCCCCCAGATAGTCTCTCCCCCCCCCCCCACCCCGAGGTGTGTAGAGTGGTGACGGTGCAATTTTTTTGCCCTCCCCTTTGGTTACATAAGGAAATGGCTTCTGCCCACTTTCAGGCACTGATACTGTTTTAGTAAGTTTTGCATTTTGTTTCTAATGCTGTAGCCTACCCTGAGACCTTTGGGTATAGGTCACGCTAAGAACACAGGCAGACCGACAGACAGGCAGACCTAGAGATGAAATAGCAACTACCTGGTTGCTTAGTGAGTTGTGTACAAAGATTCTGAATCCAGACTGCAATTTTGAAAGGATGACTGAGAACTGGTGGCAGAATAGTCAGAGCATGAGAGAGATCATCTCCACACAGAATCCAAAGAAATCAGGCAACTTTAAGAAAGGACGGCCATTGAGAAGCTTTCTGGAGTATCCATAGCTGCTTCCATACTTCATGCTGCAGTGCACTGGGCCCGTAGGACCTGGAATGGGATGAAGCCCCATGGAGCATGCCGGTGGATGTCCAGAGGGCATCTTCTTTGTCCTGCCATACCTTTAGATGTTCTGCTGGTCCAAAGTTTCAGGCCGGGGAGAATTCTGCAGCATCTCCAGAAGCAGCCCTGGAAGTGAGCTCTTCACACTGTGTGGACTGCTCTCACTGCTGCTGCCACTGCTTGTATGCCTGGTGATGGCTAGAGTGGATCAGGCCCTGAGGGCACAAGGAGTGGAGTGCTCTGGAGTGTAGTCTCCGCACTTGGGAGCACTCCAGCTGCTGGGGTTGGGTGGCCAGTGTGTTTCCTCCTGTGCTGGCCAGAGAATGCTTTGGTGGTATGCGGACTCTGCAGTCCAACAAGGCAGCTTGAACGGTCTAAATGGACTGCACAGGTGCTGCTTAGGAAGTTGCATAAGCTTGAGGTCTGGAGGGAAAACCAGTTCCTGGAAAGCTGTCTTGTTGTGAATGACTACATACAGTTGTTGCATTTAAGATGCTTTTGCAGTAGGCAGTTCTATAAGGAAGGGAGGGATTGGGTGGGGGGGAGAGACAAGCAGGATCCTCTAAGGCCATTTGCTGGGATTCAAGAGCAGGAGAAGGTTTGCCTGTGTCTCTGCTTGAGATGCCCATGGGCAGTTGGTGGACCACTGTATGAGACAGGATGCTGGACTAGATGGGCTGTGGCCTGATCCAGCAGGGCTCTTCTTACGTTCTCGTGTTCTTAGATAGTTTGATCTTGTAGTTAGAGTGCCAGACTGATACCTTTCACTCAGCAAGTTTGATTCCGCACTCCTCCATGAAGCCAACTAGGTGGCCTTGGGCTAGTCACAGCTTCCTTTCCGAGCTCTCACAGGGTGGCTGATGTGGGGAGAAGAAAAGAAGGTTTGTCAGCAGCTTTGAGTCCTTTTTAAGTGGGTGAGAAAAGCGAGGTAGAAAAACCAACTCTTCATGTTAAACAATAGAGGATGTAGATAGTTATCTGCTGGGCTGAAGGGAAGGGGGGAAATGCATTAAATAAATAAGTACAGGTTCCTTACTTTAGTGTGGTCTCAGGGTATTGTTTTTTAGTCATACTGTCTGTTCTTCAGGTTGAACGGTGAATTTGGAAGAGCTTCCATTCTTTATTATCAACAGTGGTTCCTAGCCCCCAACCCAACGCCTGCCAGGGCATGTTTTCAAACTCTGCCCAAGAGATACTCTACTTAAGGAAGAAGTCATTAGCACTTGCCTGTGAAAAATGCTCCTTGAATGGAAGCCTTTTGATCTTGCTATCCTCAATTCATGGTCAGATAGAGGCATGCGATTTCTGTTAGTTACACCCTGTTTCTGTGTGGCCACAGTCCAGGGAGACCAAGAAGTTCACGGTAGTTTTTTATTTCCTCTGTTCCTTTGTGAGAGTCCCACGCTCTCTGCAAAAGCAAAATGCTCAGGTTGTTCTGGTCTGTGTGCAGGGATCTTCCCGAACTGAGATTTTGGGTAACTGTGCAGACATGGCCAAAATGTGAAACTTGTTTAGGGACTCTGAGCTGATGTTACCTAACATTTTGTGATTATAAAATCGGGATCATTAAAATAAGAATTCTACTTTATTTTGGCAGAGAGATTTCGGGACATGTTCTTCCTGCCTTCCAGTTGGGAAGCTGAGATTCTGCCCGTCTTCCAGCAAAGGCATTATCCTAAGTAAGTAAACATTGCCTCCTCCTTGAGAGGAATTTGCTATTAAGAATAATAGGAAGGATCTCTCTTGGTTTCCATGGTGCCAAGGATAAGGGTGTTTTCACTCACAGAAGGTTGCATAAGCTCCGTGGATCAGCATCTGGAAGCCAGTATCTCAGTTTGCTTGATTCTGCACATCACCACAGGGACTTTTCTTGTGAAGCTAATTCTCTGTGTGGCTTCTGGGTTTCTGTCAGTTATTCTGGCAAGAGACTCATCTAGATTTTTAACAAGGTGTCCTGGGAAGACATATAGATGCCCAAGCATCCGTGGTGTCAGCTGCCAGCCACAAACTTTGAAGCGTAGGATCATGCTGCCTTTGATACTCTCTTTTGTATCAGCCCGGCTTCATCCCCATTAAGAATGGCAAAGGATAAAAAAGGAAGGTGGTAATAGATGTGAAATTGTGTTAAGGGTATCCCATAATTGGAAGGCATCTATTAGATACGTTACCAAGTTATGTTATTTTATTATGATGGAGGTGATTTGCAAAGAGACAGTCGTTTTGTGGCAGATGATACAGAGCGACTGTCTGTGACTTGCTCTTTTGAATAGTCAGGGTTGGATAGTGATCCCAGAACACAGTGGCTGTGTTCACACCTAAGTTCTACTCCAATTTCAGGCTACTTTCTGAGTGAGAGAATATATCAGCAATGCAATTAATCATTTCCCCCCTCTTTATCTAATCCAAAGATGGCTTTTATGAATTAGATAATGCTGAAAGAAAACAGCTTGATATTTTTCTGATGTATTCTTTGGCCGCATCACCATTATAAGCTTAATCCAGTTTCCTTAAACTGAAATAATAGAACCGGATGCAAACGCAAATTTGCCTGTTCCCATTACTTTCAGCTTAATCGCGTTCGATCCGGATTCTGAGGATCGTACGTGGCGTATGTGACTCAAGGGGGGACTCAAGTGGCTACTTTTTTAAAGCCGCTTTTCGGGGCTGCCCTCTTCCTCCTGGCGTGAACGTGCCATCCATAACGGACCCCTTCACAGAGCCTAGCTGGGTGGCTGGGTGGCTGCTGCTTGCCTGGATGGAAGAAAAACGGCAGTGGACAGCCAGCAATTCTTTCCCCTCCTCTCCTCATTGCTCAGGGCACGCAGCAGCAGCAGCAACTCAAGCCCCCTTCACAGCCATAGCTTTTAAAACAGAACCTCCAGCTGCTTTCCTCCCTCCCTTTCCCTTTCTAAAGGTCAGAACTTTCAGAATTGCACAAATTTGCAACATTGTTATAAGGTGTGAAGTGGCTAGATCGCTACAATGTAGCTTTAAGGACTGGATTTTTATAGTGGCTGTTTTGAGGGGGTGGATTTTTTTCAATGAAATCACTATCTTTGGAAGCAAGCTATTGGGGGAGGGAAACCCTAAACATGGATTCTCATCCCTTAACACCATACGGTCCCCACAGTAAAAAATGTAAAACGTTTCAAGTGCACAAACTGGAGTGAGACCTGTTGAAATGAGGATTAACATTTACAACGCTTTGGGGCGATTTAACACGCGGAAAGCGTGTTAAGCCAAACTGACGTGGGGTCTGCCAGGATTGAAAACGGTTTGAAAGCAAAATAAGGTTGTAATGGGGATGCGGCCTTTATGTCTTTGGGCACATCCCCATGCACTATATAGTCTGAATCGAATCCGAATTCAGTACAGAGCGTCCCCATGCAAAGCCCTCTTTCCGGACTTTATGCAGACCAAATTGCCCAAATCCATGCTAAATTTAGTCCTGTAGAAAACTGTTCTCGCCATGGTTTGGGAGCCTAGTCCGCATCATTTTGGAAGCCACGTCTGTGCATGGGGACGGTCCTGGGCTATTTAGGGAGGAGATTGACTCTGGTGTCATTAGGAGGTGGGGTTTCACACTGTTCCTGTCCTGTACATTGGCGATTGCAACTGCTTGGGCATTTTTGGTAATAAATGGTGATCGAACAGAAACAAGTCTCTTTCCACGTCCACCCCACTTCCCTGATCGCCAAACCAGGTGAATGTGCAAGACAGAATAGCAGCTTCTGAGCGCCCCGCTAAGATGCAATCGCTGTCTCACGAGTTTCTTTCCGTGATCATTATTCCACCCCCCTTCCCTGTTCCAGTAATTTTCTTTCCACGTTATCTATCCCAAAAATGGATGTTATGAGCTATTTAACACTGAAAGAAAACAGCTTGTCACTTTGCTGATGTATTATCTTACTCCGAAAGTGGACTGAAACTGGATTAAACCTTAGGTGAGACCACAGCCCTAACCTTATTGGCAACACCTTTTTCTCTAAGACATGAGTGATGACTATTGACCTATGATGCCGAATGCGTGGCTGCAATAATGACTAGGTGAGGGCACAGAAACGGAAAATCAATCCTGGGGCATTTCTTGTTCTTTCCAAAATAATTCTGGCCTGAAACAAGTATGAAGTGTGAACTGGGCTACTGTGCCCAAAGTGGTACCCTGGCCTGGTTTAGCTGTAGACCTCAACAAAGAGGCCTAGAAGCAGCTCAAAGCTGGTATACTCAACCACAGAATCAGGTGGAATTACATGCCCCATTGGCTCGGTATACCATGGGGGACCCTTTTTGTTGCCAATCCACTGAAAGTGGGTCTGCCCTGAAGACAGCCCCAGTGGAAACGTAGAAAGTTTTTGGAGCCTCGATGCTGCCTCCAAGGGCTCTTCAAAAGCAGCAGGACCAGCTGTATAAATTTGGGTGGTCCTGTTCATTGCCTGTTCTGGGATGTGAGAGGAGAGTGCAGAAACAGCCTCTGTTTTCTTACCTGCAGACTGTACACTTCTTGCATAGAATATGCACAATTTATGTAGCCGCAATGTATGTAGTAGTAGAGTGATGGGGAAAGGGAGGCACAACCATTGGTATCTTGCTTTTGATCGTGTTGAATTGTGGATCAAAAAGCAGCTTGATGCAATTAAAGTCTATCTCACTGGTTGCTTTGACTACAAAGGGTAACGTTTCTGTGGTTCTTATTTACATGGCGCCCTCAAATGGAGTTTCCTGTGCCACAAGCGATAGTTGCTTTTCCAAAGCAGTAAGCAAACAACCACATGCAGGTGAACTTGGGTAGGTGCTCTCTGCTGATATGATTCTGTCAGAATCTGTCCATGTCTTTCTAGCACATTTGAATGCATCACGACAAAGCCCTTTACAGTTGCAGTCCTACATAAATTCAAATATTTATTTTCTTCTTTAATTTACCTATCATGTGTGTTTGAGGGCAAAGTGTAGGGGGGAAAAGCGAACTGAGAATTTGAAGGGATGGTAGGAAGGCATTTCCATCAAAGGTTTTGCGATGAATCAATGAAGCAGAACACAGGGAATGTGAAGGTTGTTCCAGATGGCATAAAATGAAAGAGGCACAGTTCTTAGTAATATGCAAGAACAGTTTCCATGGAGGATCAAGGCTAGGAAAAGCTAGTATTCGTTGTCCTTTAGGGCAACGTGAATGGACAAGCAAGAGGGATTGCATGATTAAAACCACTGGATGACTTCAAACAGAGGTAATTATTTATTTTAATATTTATTTTTCTATCCTGCCCTATACCCAAGGGTCTCAGAGCGGGTAACAACATTTAAAATCAAATATATTAAAACAGAGAAAGGCATATATTAAAACAACAGTGCCTGCAAGTGGGAAGAGAGAGACGAAAACTGAGGAAGCATTTTGAATTCAAGCTGCTGTCCAGTTCACTCAGGTGCAGAAGAAAAGGGGCCAATTCGCACCTTAAGTAGTTGCAATGGGAAGCTAATTTTTGGGATGGTTTGGTCATCCACACTTTGCAGCACCTGAACCATGCCAATCTTAGTTGGCGCTTGTCTTAAGAGGTGATTTGTGGTGACGTGGCAATAGCGTCAGTGTGCAAGCATTACACCATTGTTGTGGCAGCTGGGCAGTGTGGTACAAAACCGCACCTGCGCTGCTTGGTCACATGCTTCATGTGCACCTCTTCCAGCTGGCGTATAGAGTGGCGTATAGAGCATGTCTGGGCTGTCCCAGCCCGGCCACTATTATAGCAGTAGAGGAGAAAAGAGTGCTTTATCACTATACTCATGGAGGACGATCCCACATGGGCAGAGCTGCTTCAAGGGTCTCCAAGGATTGCAGATGCACCATTTGGGAGTGTCCCTCACCTTCTGTTTTCCACCTGATTTGGTTCACCCTTCTCTTGTACACCATACGCATTGTCCCTGTGCGTAATCACAGCATCCGAGGTTAGTTCACAAGGCCTAGAACAGCAGTTCTAAACCTTCCTAATGCTGCGACCCCTTAATGCAGTTCCTCATGTTGTGGAGACCCTCAACTATGGGGGCGGGAAGGCTGGGAGAGGGGAGGGAGGGGCAGCGGGAGACTTGTCACGACCCCTTACAGCTTATAGCTGCTGGGGCAGGAATGGGGATGTTCCTGGTCAATCCAGATATTAACTGGACAGGAATGGTCTTTGAAGACCGTTCCATTCAGATAAGTGCAAACTGGGCTGGACCACTAATATTTCAAGTGCAGATGGCCCAACCCAACCCAGTCAGATCACCATGGCAACATCTGATGTGCACTGAGATGTTGCCATAGCTATAAGCCCATGATGCACAGTTGTGCCACCCTGCCTCCTCCCAGCATTTGAACCCTGAAGAGAATGTGAATGCTACAACCGTGAGCTCGCCAGCTGTTCTTGGTGAACCTCTGGACATGTTTTTACCTATGGAGGATCAGGGCAGCTGGAGGAAGCTCCTGGACACTCCAGGATGGCAGAAGCCGAACATAGTGTGGATGGATCAGAGGAGCAGTCTGGAGGCCTCATGGGAGATCCATCCACACTATGTTCAGTTCCACAGAGTTGGTAGATGCTCTTGCTCCTTGAAAACATTGAATTCTTTGATCCATGATCTCATGCTGATTAGCTTATTGAGCTGTAGTACTCTTTGAAATGATAATGGTACCTCATTACAGTTCAGCAGCGGGATTGGCTGACACATGGCACATTCTGTTGATGCTTTGTTTGCTTTGCTTTGCTCCTCTGTGTAGAGGGAACCAGATACACTTTGGCAGCTAATTGATACAAAAATCTTTACATATATTATGCTATGCCATCGACTTGCTGTTTATAATATAATTAATCTTTTGCAAAAATTGTTTGCTCATTACAAGGAATGAGTCATTGGCTTCTCAACTAATTAACAAACAAGGCGAAGGGTATTGATATGTTCTGATTTCTCTCAGGAAATACTGCAGCAGTCAGATGCACACCACACTAGTACAGTGGTTCTCAACCTGTGGGTCATGACCCCTTTGGGGGTCAATCTACTCTTTCACAGGGGTCGTTATGAAGTAGCAACAAAAATAATTTTATGGTTGGGGGTTAGGGTTAGGGCTAGGGCTAGGTTGGGGGTCACCACAACATGGCATTAGGAAGGATGAGAACCACTGCACTAGTAGAAAGGAATTTAGGAGCCCCACACATAGATGCACACATGTGTATGTACACACACGCATACACGTAGAATGTACCAAGTTCTAAGGAAAACTTTTAATAGAGCCTTAGCCCTTTCTGCGCTGAGCCTTATTCTGCATTATATCTCAGGGACCTGACGTCTTCTGTCCGCATGCTAGTGCAGACTGTGACAGTCTTCAGGCAGGATCTGCCATAGGTCCCTTCCAGACTAGCAGATAAAAATCCACAGGTATATAAAAATTTGCTGTGAAGCGATGACATGTTGTCTTCACTCCAAATCAAGCTCTGCAGCTTTCTCCTTGGCAGCTGTGAGACTTCTGTGGTACGTGCGGTGAGGTGCGCGTCACATAGGATCAAGTAGCTAAAGGGAGCCGAGCTGTAGGCTCAGCTCTCATTGGCTGTTTCTCGCCAGGACGGTGGGAAATTTCAAATTTACCTGATACTGCGGAGCGAGTGTTGATCATTACTCAGCAGGTAAATCCACAGTAGCGGCGGCATAATGCGCAGTTGCTACAAAGTATCGGGCATCATAATGCGCAGTATCCCCCCGTCTGGACACACCCATATATTGCACTAGCATGTGGACCTCAGGCCCCTGTTCCGGGATATAATCTGGAGTAAGGCCCAGTGCAAAGAGGGCTTAAGGCTCTGCTAAAAGTTTTCCTTAGAACTTTTTATATTCCAGATCAGAAGCCAAAGGACAATGGACTGGGTGAGGATCATTCCGTAGCTCCCTGTTCCATGAGCCTGAAGTCAGTGGCAATCACATTCTTCCTAAGGAAAGACTCTGGAGGGAGGAGTGGAAGTGCCTTCATTCTTATTTCATCATAAAAAACAGGAGGAAGTGATGATTGGTAGATTAGGTGATTAAACCCTTCAGCCCTTCACTGTTTCCGTGATGGAAATGCCTTTGCCCATTGTGGCTGCTGGAGCCACAGCTGGAGAGGAAAAGGAGACATGATGCAGATACCTGCTCTTTACCTCCTTATGTTCCACCATGACCACCATGGCTTTCTTCTGGCAGTGTTGATGTTCCAGTGCAGATTCATGGAAAGAAGGAGAAGGGGAGGAGGAGGAGGTTTGACTTTTATACCCTACTTTTCTCACCCTTAAGGGGACTTGAAGCAGCTGCCAAACCTTCTGTTCTTCTCCCCACAATGGAAGAAGAGTTGGCTTTTATAACCTCCTTTTCTCACCCTTTAAGTGTCTTCAAACTTTCTGTTCTTCTCTCCAGAACAGAAGAAGAAGAGTTGGCTTTTATATTCCACTTTTCTCACCCATTTTAGTGGACTCAAAGCAGCTTCAAACCATCTATTCTTCTCCCCACAACAGAACGCCCTGTGAGGGAGGAGGGGCTGCGAGAGATCAGAAAGAGAGCTGCGACTAGCCCAAGGTTACCCAGCTGCTTTCGTGCAAGAGACTGTCAGATAAGAGTCCAACACCAACCACAGGACCAAGAGTGTAATAGCGAAATTGCACAGGCAGGAACAACTGTGCTCTGAGCAAGAGAATCTGCTTTGCCCAAAAAAAGCTTCCAAATTTAGTCTCCGTATCTTCAGTTAGGTCTGGGAGAGGCACCTTCTAAAAACCTCATCACCGTCCTTTCAGTCTGAAAGGGCAACACTGACCTAGCTGGACCAAAGGCTCAGGTTCAGTGAGAGGATACTTCTTGCATTTCTGTCAGTGTTGTGGCTCTTATCTGAATCAGATTTACCCTTGACAGCTTTAAAGTTGACTCACCACTCCAAAGAGATCAAATTATGGAAATTCTGCGTTGCCATCTGTCAGTTTTTGGCCAGTGGGGGCAGTGGGAACGAGGTGAAGTACGATCAGAAGATTTTCTTTGATCACTCTACATTAGGTTTTGGTTTGTTGCAACATGAATCGTGGTCTGGGCAGATGAAAGCAAGGCTTCCTAACGTGCTTCTGTTGCTGTGTCTTTAACAACAACTCAGTCTTTGAAATAAACTCAGGGACCTTTCTTGCATTGTGCGTCTCTATTCAGAACAAAGTAATCCATGCCCCCATTCCACTTTGCTTACCTTCTTCAATCAGCATAGGTAATCTCCCAAATTGTTAAAGCAGAGTTGCTGTAGTATCTAATTAAAAAAATAAATAAATTGAAATTACAAATGAGAGAGTCAAGATGTGGGTTGAATGAAAAAACAAACAAACCAGCCATATGCCATCAAATAAGAATATTGGTAGAATTGCTTCGTTTTCTCTCTCTTCCAATCAGTCAAGAGAGATCTTTCTTCTTGGGTGCCTCCAGACAGGGATTTCGCTGCTTTCATCCCCCAAAGTACCAGCAGAGCATTTAAAAACCCCTCGCATTAAATGATGCTGCCAATGGAGCTTCTCATCTGGAGAACAGGAATCCACTCCACTAGGACATCGAAGCTTCCAGTCCACTAGTCTGGCGGACCAGAAGCCATTGAACAGTTTTAACAGTGTCTGGAGGCACACTTTTTCTGGTGGTGCTGCCTTCTGAAATGTGTACAATGAAGGTGATTGACGCACCTTCCATAGACTAGGGACCATCACTGAGAAGGCCCTCTGCTGGATGCCCACCCCTTTTGCTGCTGAGGGTGGTGGTAGAACCAGGAAGGCCTCCCCTTCAGATCTTAAAGCATGGGCAGGTCACTCCGTCTTTTAAATGTTTTTATTTATTTATTTATATTTTTTATATTTAAATTTATATGCCGCCCCATACCCGAGGGTCTCTGGGCGGTTCACAGTATTTAAAAACAGATGTATAAAAACAGTATCAAAACAAAACAAATTTAAAAATGCAGTTTTAAAAATACAAGAAAAGTTAAAAACAGCAGTGATTTTCAGTGGGGGGAAGTGTGGGGAACATTTAACCAAAGGCCTGCGTGAAGAGGAACGTTTTCACCGCCTTCCTGAATAGGAACAAAGAAGGGGCTTTATGTATATTATTGGTTTTAATATTGGTTTTAATTTGTTTTTTAAAGGCTTTTATCCACCCTGATACCTATTCAATTTTTACACACACACATACACATTTATATATGTGTGTGTATATATATATATGTGTGTGTGTGTGTAAAAATTTATAAATAAATAAATATGGGAGTAGGCGTTCCTTTAGACACTTAGTTCCTTTAGTTCTCATGTTCTAATTCATACTATTAAATTTATGAATAAAACTGCGAAATGCAAGGTTTATTTTTATTTATTTGGTTACTTGTATTCTGTTTACATCACAAGGACTTGAAACAGCTCACAAAGTAACATAAATTATGTATGGGTGTTTTTCCACTGACCTCCCTTAATCCGGATCTAAGAAGATCCGGATTTAACGAATGGGTACTAGTATCTAGTAGATCCGGATTAAGGAAAGTACCCAATGAGTTTCCATGGGTGGTCTAGCACCCAATAGCAGTGGGTGCTAGCTTGCTCACAGTGGAAACACCGGAGCACCCATGTAGTGGATCCAGGTCTACCCACATGGGGCCTGCCTGTCACCCCAGGTGTTTTGGGTGACAGGAGGTGCAGTCTCTATAGATGTTGTGGAGAATCTTTGAAGAATCTCTGGAGCAAACTCTGGAGCGATCTGCCGCAAACTTTGAAGGTTCTCTGGAGCCTTTGACAAAGGCATTGCTCTCACATGGGGTCCACTTCGGAGCCTGTGCTAATCTTCGAAGGCAACTTCGGAGGGACTTTGGATCCGGCTTCAGAGGGACTTTGGATAATGTGCACAGGCTTCGAAGTTTTGAGTCTTGGGGCACCCCCCCGCCCATGGATGCCCCCCAAGCCTCTCCTAGACCCCATTTCCCAATAGTGGTGGAAACAGGCTCTGTATAATCCGGATTTTCTGGCTGAAGATCCCATTGTAGACCCCTTTAATGGGGTCTACACGAAATCCGATTATAGGTCCTGAAGGACCCATATGATCCGGATTTCCCTAGAACTGGTGGAAACAAATGTGGCTCTAATGGTGTCAGTAGTGGAAATGGGGACTTCCTGCTCTGAGCCAAATGGGTCCTTAATGGGTCCTTAGTGCTAATGGAAAAACACCCTATAATAACATGACAATATGGTAAAAAAAAAGATCAAAATGGTGGACAAAAGCTGATAATAAAATAAAAAGAAACAATTTCAGGAAACTGCTGTGCAAATTAGATGAAAGCAAAACCCAATTTCTGATGAAAGTGTAAGAGCAGAGCTGGCATTTTAAGTGAAGTAGAAGTGGTTTCGACATGCATTTGTTGTCGTAAATTCAAGCACATTGACAGGGCCATGAGTGCTTCTTCAGGCCTCTTTCAAAATGTTACATCAATCTTCTACTCTGAGGCTGCTGCTTTTGCAGCCTCTTCTCCTCTTCTTTCTTTTCTAACTCATTTTGGTGAGCTAAGATCAGGGATTCGAAATCAGATCTGACATGAATCAATACCCTTTCTCGTTTATAGGATAGCCTTCCACTTAAAAAGAAACAAATAAACAAACAAAAATCCGTGAATGCTTTAACTTCAGTGAAAGTGATCAGGAAGTGTTGACAGCAGCCATTTAAAAGATGGCTTCTGCAAGGAAGATGGAGATGTTCATTTATCAATCTGTCAGGTTCTGATACTCAGCAGTTCACCAATTTAGACCAGCTTTTGAAGGTCTGTGTGTCAGTCCCATGTTGTTAATATTGTGCCTGTGGGAGACACCGATTCAGACCAAGCACATATATATTATCTGCCATGTGCTCACTGTTGTTGTTGTTGTTGAGTTTTTAAGTTGTCTTCTTTGTCATCCCACGGACATCAACATTCAAGGCTCCTCAGATTATTTTATTTTCCCAAGGAGGTGAGACTGACAGACAAATTCATGGAGGATGGGTGTATGGATATCTAGGTACATTCTCCAGGTTGGAGAGACAGGCAGGATGCATGTCAAGGCCATTTGCAGGGATTCCATTTGAAGGTTATGCCCTTGTCTTCTGCTTGAGATGCTCAGAAGCAATTGGTGGGCCACTGTGTGAGACAGGAGGCTGGACTAGATGGGCTGTGGCCTAATCCTGCAGGGCTCCTCCTATATTCTTAACCTGTTTTCTCCAGAGTGGGCGAGTTCAAGTGTTGGGAGGGAAGGGGTCATAGTCAGGCAAGGTGGCAATTTGGAGAGGCACCTTTCCTTGCATAGACCCAGGCTCAGAAACTCTGCAGATCAGAGCCCCATTTGAAACAAGAACTGGTACATTTCCCCCATCGGTGCCTTTCCTTTCCTTTCCTCTTATCCCTCTTCTCCTCTCACTGTATGGGTTAGCACTAGAGGTGTGCACAAATGCAATTTTCAGGATTCGATTTGATTCAAATCAAATGTCCAAAAATTCAATTCGATTCAAATCTTTAAAATCTGAATTTACCCAAATTTGATTTGAATTAAGCAAATGTGAATCTGTTTGTTCGAATTTTCAATTTGAATTTGCACTTACAAATTTCGACAGCATCGTTATGCTCCCATACTCATCCCGTTTACATCCTGTACGGATCCATACAAATGGGTGTAGATGTGGGAAAGATGCATATGCGAAAGTACGCACCATGTATGTACCCATACACATACCAATGTTCAAATAATTTCAAATAATCAGGGGATGTTTTATACAACCCTTATATAGGGCTCATAATTTGAGCATCCTCAAAAATCCTGAAAAATCATTGTAGGGCATATTTTCAGGGTAGGGCTTATTTTCATGGAAACAGGGTATCTAATGGCCTATTAGGAATCCTGCTCTGACCTGAAGTGAATCAGGATGAGACCCTCCCTTCTCTGTGTAAGTGTATTTGCAGGAATCATTTCCCCTAAGCTGTTACAAAAGTGAAGGTAGAAGGCTTTTGTAGCTTTGCAGCCTACAGAAATTTAGCAAGAATTGGTGATCTTTTACTATAAACCAGGGACTCTGCCACAGCATGGGTTGGGACATGAGCCTGTTGTAATGCATGCTTTTGATAGTTTTTACTCCCTAAAAGTTTGCAGGGAGAAATCAGCAGCCCATTTAGAGACTCTTCCCAGCAAGGCACATTGCTATTGACATGTTTTTCATGCTCTGCTTCCTCCTTTTGAAAATGATACTGGGAAGCTGGCAAGAGATGAGAAGCTGTTAGCACCTCTCTGAGGAGCATTTAAACAAATAACTTGCAGGCTTGTCCCTAGGCTTCCAGTCCTTCATGGGCTCATTTGGCATTCTCTGACATTTTGCTATTTCCACCCTTGGCTTTCCAAAGCACAGTTTTCCCATTTGAATTGCCCCTGTAGCTTCTGGAATATTGACTTCCTCCACGCTCAGTTTCATTTTCTTTTCTGTCAAGATGGAATTGCACGGTAGTTTATTTTGAAATTAAACAGGATGTGTTGTTGCAACTCGTAGAGGGCAAGCTGTCTTTGGTTGAAGCTTTCTTGAGTTAGAGTGAAGATGTGGGGAAAGTTATAGGTAGCTGAGATTAGCTGGAAAAGGGAATCGAGGTTGCTCTATTCTCAAAAGCTTTAAAGCAGGGTTGGCTAAGCTTTGAATTCTAACTCCCGTTACTCCTTTCCATTGTCCAGATAGAGAAGTAGTTTGTCTTTTCTATGAAGACAGCAGGTACTGAGGATTCTCCACTTTGAGGAAGTTGCTGTTTTGCTAAGTACGACCACCTCCTAACATTCTCTTGTGGAACTAATGAGACATGAAACTACAAGTGGCACTCAGGACTTTATGAGATTTGGCATGTTGATTATAATGCAATAAAATAGAGGAGGATTGCATGTTTAACTAGTATGTTTTTTAAAAAAAAAACACCACCTTTTATGGCCAAGAAAGTATCCTTCAGAATAGTGGGTGAGAAAAGTGGGGTAGAAAAGCCAACTCTTCTTCTTCCTCCTCCATGAAGCCAGCTGGGTTACCTTGGGCTAGTCACATCTCTCTTCTGAGCTCTCACAGCCCCACCTACCTCACAGGGTGTCAGTTGTGGGGAGAAGAATAGAAAAGCTATGTCAGCCACTTTGAGTCCCCTTAAAGGGGTGAGAATAGTAGGGTAGAAAAGCCAGCTCTTCTTCTTCTTACTTTTAGGGAGGACAGAGACAATGGGAGAAGCAAAAAAGAAAATTTGGAGAGTTTATTGCCCAAACTGTCAATAAAAGGTTAAGAATTTATATCCTACTCTTTGCCAGAAAGTCCCAGGGGTCACAATAATAAAAACTAAAGCATAAAATATAGATAACATTTGAAAAACATATTTAAAATGAAACCCTTCCTTCCTCTCTGGCAGGGCAACACATAGAAGAAGCTAAACATCAAAGACCTGGGTGAAGAAGTATGTTTTAACTAGGTGTTGAAAACCATATAATGTAGGCATCTGGCAAATTGAAGGATGTTCTAAAATCAGAAAGCAATCATAAAATGGATAATGGAGATATATGAACAATAAGCAGTCTGGATTGGACTCATGACATATCTAACCTAGCAGTCTGTCCTCACACTGGCTGATCAGCTGCACAAGGGAGCCAAACAGAAGGATACAAGGACATATCTTGCTCTGCTTGCTGTCTCCGCTTTTTGCTCCAAAGTTTTTCTCTCTCAGTTTGCAAGTCTTGTTGCTCTGTGGGGTCTTCTGCTATATCAGTAATGATAAACCACATGCATTTATTTTTCAATGATGATGTCTGGAGTACTTTGCTCAACCTGTCTCTTAGGGTGCCTCCAGACAGGGTGTAACACCTGCTAGAATCCCAAGACTGTGTTGGGTTTGCCAGATGGGTTCATGACAGTCCAAACATAGCCCTGGGGTATTGGGGCTGTATCCCATGATACACCTATATAGAGAAAAAGGACTCCCTGGCCATGGTCACACATGAGCCAGTTTGGTCTAGTGGTTAAGGAGCCGGATTCTTATCTGGGAATACCGGGTTCAATTCTGCCCTCCCCCATGAAGCCAGCTGGGTGACCCTGGGCTAGTCACAGCTCTCTTCTGAGCTCTCACATCCCCACCTAACTCACAGGGTGTTCTGTTGTGGGGAGAATAGAAAGCTTTGTCAGCCGCTTTGAGTCCCCTTAAATGGGTGAGAATAGTAGGGTAGAAAAGCCAGCTCTTCTTCTTCTTACTTTTAGGGAGGACTAAAGTTGTCTTAAGTCCTCAGACACCAGGTCTCTGTTTTTTTCTGGGGACTTTGCCAGGTGGAAGGGCACTATGCTAACTGGATAATCCCAGCACTGAACCAAGGCTAGGCAAAGATCTGCTGCTACTGACATCTATTTGAAAGGTGTCTTCTGGAACTCCAAAACTTTTTATATGCCTACCCACTCATTATAATCCTTCTGAACAGATGGTCTTCCTCCTATTCTCTCCCCCCCCCCCCCAGTATTGCATGTTTGTCTAATCTATGGCTGTTTCTGCACTTATCTCGGCAGATCCAGCTACAGGAAATTGTCATCTACACTGCATGGGCTTTAGGGCACCAAATGTGTCCTGATAAGCAGTGCAGTGCAGATGCCTAAGCCCTGCTCTGCAGCCTGGAATCATACCTGGGACTTTGAATTTGGAAGGAATGATGTCTTACAGAATATTTATTTATTTATTTATTTATTTATTTATTTATTTATTTACTTACTTACTTACTTACTTGCTTACATACATACATACATACATACATACATACATACATACATACATACATACATACATACATACATACATACATACATACATTTCTATCCCGCCCCATACCCGAAGGTCTCTGGGCGGGTAACAACAGATTAAAACAAATTAAAACAGAATACAAATTCAAACAGATGCAGATTAAAATGAAAATACAAATTAAAAGCAAGATGCATGGTTAAAACCCTTAAAAATTCAACAAATTAAAACCAGGCATTCCCTAGGATGTTAATAATGGTATCATTATAACTCGGGAGGGAGAACATAGCCTCACCCAAAGGCCAAGGCAAAAAGGTAAGTCTTTACAGCCCTCCTAAATAAATACAAGGAAGGGGCATGGCGTACCTCAAGGGGGAGGCCATTCCATAGTCTTGGGGCCACCACCGAAAAAGCTCTCTCCCGGGTGCCCACCAACCTCATTACTGAAGGTGGCGGGATGACCAGGAGGGCCTCATTGTTGGATCTTAAGGCACGGGCAGGTCAGTATGGGAGAAGGCGTTCCTTTAGATATTTGGGGCCCAAGCCATTTAGGGCCTTATAAGTCAGTGTTAACACCTTGAATTGGGCCCGGTAGTGAATAGGCAGCCAGTGCAATTCTTTTAAAACCGGTGTAATGTGTATCCGGTTAGCTGTACCAGTCAGCACTCTGGCTGCTGCATTTTGCACTAGCTGCAACTTCCGGACCGTCTTCAAGGGCAGCCCCACGTAGAGTGCATTACAATAGTCCAATCTAGAGGTTACCAGAGCATGGATAACTGTGGCCAAGTCGTCTCTATCCAAAAAAGGCTTCAGTTGGCGCACCAGCTGTAGATGGGAGTAGGCCTCCACCTGAGCTTCAAGTGGTAGCGCGGAGTCCAGGAGTACCCCCAAATTGCGCACCTGTCCCTTCCAGGGCATAACAACCCCGTCAAGGACAGGGTATCTCCCGACTACATGGACCCGAGACCCTGTGACACACAGCACCTCTGTCTTGTCTGGATTCAGCTTCAATTTATTGGCCCTCATCCAGCCCATTACTGCCTCCAGACACCTGTCAAGTACTTCCACCGCCTCTCCTGATTCAGATGGTACAGAGAGATAGAGCTGGGTATCATCTGCATACTGATGACACCTCATTCCAAATCTCCGGATGACCTCTCCCAGCGGCTTCATGTAGATGTTAAAAAGCATGGGAGATAAGATCGACCCCTGAGGAACCCCACAAGTGAGTTCCCAGGGTGTCGAATCCACACCTCCCACAGACACTATCTGGGATCGGCTTTGGAGATAAGAGTGGAACCAATGCCAAGCATTGCCTCCAACTCCTAGACTCCATAGCCTTTCCATGAGGATACCATGGTCAATGGTATCAAAAGCCGCTGAGAGGTCCAGGAGAATCAACAGGGTGGCATTCCCCTTGTCTCTCTCCTGGAGTAGGTCATCAACCAGGGCGACCAAGACGGTTTCTGTGCCATGACCGGGCCTGAAGCCAGATTGAAATGGGTCTAGATAATCGGCTTCTTCCAAACATGCCTGCAGTTGAACAGCGACAGCTCTCTCCAGAACCTTGCCTAGAAAAGGTATGTTAGCCACCGGGCGATAGTTGTTCAAATCTTCTGCAGTCTTTGGCTGCAGTCATATCTAAGTTTTAATTCAGGTTCACTCCATTTGGTGCCGATTGGGCTCACATGGGACCCCGTGCGGGGCCGAGATCAAATCTCGTCTGTCCCCATGCCATTCCTGGTAATGCGGGCTGGGGGCAGATTCAACTGTCCCCATGCAAACTGCGCTGGGACCGTGAGCCCCCAGGGAAAGGGAGTAAGGGGGTGCAGAGGTTTGAGTTTTCTTTCCTTTCCAGGGGTGCAATAAGGTCGCCTCCCTGGAAAGGGGAGAAAACTCAAGCCTCTGCACCCCCTATACCCAATCTTGGCTGATAGTAAAGAGGCTTGGCTTTACTCCTGAAATAAACTCAAGCCTCTTTCCTGTCAGCCAAGATCGTGAAGTCCGGGATTGTCCCCATGTGCAGGCTTGGCTCGGACCAAATTGCCCAAACCGTGCCCAGACTTGTTTTTTCGGGTACCAGATTTGGCCCTGGTTTGGCAGGGGTTTGGGTGATTTGGTCTGCGGAAATCGGATCAAATCTAAAACGCGTGGGGCACCCCTTGCCAAGGTACCTGACCAAACATGTATGGGGATACACCCAGTGAGGTAATACATCAGCAAAATGAAGAGTTGTTTTCTTTTGGCATTATCTAAGTCAGAATATTCACCTTTGGATTAGATAATGTGGAAGTTTGTTGATATGCTCTCACTTTGAAGATAGACTGAGGATGGATTAAATAGTGGATAACTTTTCAAGACCTAAGTTTTTTAGCAGGGCTGGAATTGGTAGAGAGAAAAAAATCACTTTTTATTCTGTATGGCTAATTGGCAACAGTATACCAGCAACAGCAGTATCAAAGAACTGCAAAATATTTTTAAAGCATTTTTTTCTGGGTATGAATTGATTACAAGAAAACTTTCGATTCTTTGCTACATGCTTGGGTTGAGAAATGTTAGAAATTCTCAGAATTAGTAACAATGCAGAAAATATCTTTCAATAGGAATGAAAACATGGAATAGCCAGCTAACAGCTAACTGTGAATCAGCCATTAGAATATTTCTAAGTGATTCCTTTTAACCTGTAATCTTTATCATTTCTGTAATGCTATTGAACAAGGTGTAGGGTGGTAACAAAACAGCAAAACAAATTACTAGCAGAAATTCAGTCATTGCTAAACACCATCAGAATATGTACTGAAGACATTGTTATAAAACTGGGATGTGAAAAACTAGGAGAAATATAGTTAAAGGTTTTGATAAAGAGGAAATTATAAACATTTGGAAATTTTACAGTCTGAAGATATTCAGCATGAATGAGAAGGCTAGCGTTGAATATATAAGGAGAGTTCATAAAAACTTAATCAACATGTAATATAGCAAATCCAGTTTAAAACTTGGCCTAGTGGTTTGGGAGCTGGACTCTTACTTGAGAATACCAAGTTTGATTCCATCCTCCTCCACAAAGACAGCTGGGTGACCTTGGGTGTGTCACAGCTCTCTTCTGAGATCTTACAGCCCCACCCACCTAAAAGATAGAACAACAGATAAATTTGGGAGAGACTGGTCCCCGTTCATTAACTATCTTGCAGAGCTAGATTTAATGGCTGATGGGTTCCAGTGAAGATGAAGAGTAAACAGGGAATGATGGAGAGATAAAGATGCGGAATAAATGAACAATGGACATTTAATACCGAAGTTGGAAGAGCAGAGGAAGAGAATCTATAAGTAATGTAATGATTGGATAGGAGAAAAGATTGTAAGAATTGCTTTTAGATTTTTGGAAAAAATCTTTTAATAAGTATATTTATATTTTCTCTATTTTATATTTTACGAAGATAAATGCTTAATTTCTAGGTCCTGGGCACAGGTTGATTAGAGAAAGGATGGAGAAAAGAAGTGTTTGTCAAACAAATATTTTATTGTTCTGTAACCACCCCATTCGCTGGGGGACAGACGAGATTTTCCGGCTTTCAGCTTTCTTGTCATTCTGCCCCTAAACAAGATTACTTTTTTCAGCACGCAGGCCTCAGATGTGCTGCAGAAAAGCTGGGCAGCTGGGGGATGTAGTTAGCAGGTTGCAGAAAGGTAATAGCAGCCAATGAAATTAGGTTCACAGGCTGTTAAAGGTGGTTTCTAACTAGCTCACAAAACCTGCTTCGTGCCAAGATGGACATGCAGAGATGGCAGAAAGAAAAACGGTCGATAGTTTTTTGCTTTGTTTTATTTCATGGCATTTGGGAGAATAGGGATGGCTAGGAAAGGGTGCAGACTATAGGCTGGACTGAGCCAAATTACCTGTCACCTGTCTGGGTGGGAATTGCCATGGCAAATGGGGTTAAGGGAAGTTGTCAGAATAGAAAAAGAAGAAGAGTTGGCTTTTCTACCCCGCTTTTCTCACTCCTTTAAGGGGACTCAAAGTAGCTATGAAAGCTTTCTGTTCTTCCCACAATAGAACACCCTGTGAGGTAGGTGGGGCTGTGAGAGCTCAGAAGAGAGCTGTAACTCGCCCAAGGTCACCCAGCTGGCTTTCATGGGGGAGGGCCGAATCGAACCCGGTATTCCCAGATAAGAGTCCAGCTCCTTAGCTGCTAGACCAAACTGGCTCACCAGCCACCCCCAGGCCCCAATCTAGGCAAGGAGTGCACACAGGCACAGTTCTGCCACAAAGCAAGTTCTTCTGTTTATTGAGCTAAATAGCAGAAGGCAAGAAATGGGGGAAGGCAAGAGTATTACTAGCAGATGCATCCTTATTGGGTTCACGCAGGCTTGGCATCCAAAGCTAAGACCACAGTGGTGTAAGAGTGTAGGCTGTTAGGCTGGTTGCCAAGGGAATGCAGGATCTAGCAAGCAGGCCTGGAGAGAAGGCCTGGCTTTGGTGAGAGCAAAGTATGACAGGGCAGTGGTACTCACAGAGATGATAGAATAGTCCCTGCGTCTTCACGGCATGTGTTATTATCAGTTTAAATAATTCGAAATAACTGAACCGGAACAAAGCTGTCCACACGACTTGCAAATTGATCCGGTTCCGAGGGCATTCCGATTGCAGCCTTAACGCGGAATCAATACTCAGAGTCCACATGGCAGCATTGTCCTCCCGCCCATTGCCCACCCTCTCTCTGTGATTGGTTTTCCCTCCCAGGATCCCGCCCTCCCTTCCCTGTGCGTCATGCATGCCTTTTTTGCCTCTTTGTTCTGATCAGCTGTCATTGGGACGCCCCCTGCCCGAGTCCCTCTGCCGCACTCAGCTCCGCCGGGGACCCCCTGCCCGAGGCCTGCTCGCCTCCTCTCTTCCTTCCTTCCTTCCCTCCTTCCTTCTTCAGGGGCTCCGCTCAGGGCTCGCGCCGCGCCAGGTCTGGATCAGTGCCGGCGGCCTGGGAGTGCTCCATGGCTCCGGAGGAGAAGGTGAGCCAGCGAGCAATGTGTCCGCGCTGCTGCCGACTAGATCTCTCTGCCAGCAGGAAAGAGAGGGGGAGAGGGGGGGGAAGGAGGGAGGGAAGGAAGGAGGGAGAGCCAGCCAGCAGCGCTCTGGGGAATTTTTTCTTTCTTTTTTCTCCCCCCCCCCCAAAAAAAATTAAATTAAAAAAATCCTGGGATGGTCCGGTGAGGTGGATGGGGCTCCAGGGCTTTCCTTTCCTTTCTCTTTTTAAAGTTCAGAACTTGCACAAAACTGCAACATTGTTATTAAGCTACATCGCTACAGTGTAGCTTTGGAGGTAGTGGCTGTTTCGAGGCTGGATTCTTTCAATGAAATCACTCTTTGGAAGCAAGCTATTGGGGGAGGGAATCCTAAACATGTGTGAGGGTGTCTGATTTTATAGCTGTCATGGAAGCCTGCCTGTGTGTGTGTGTGTGTCTACCGGCTCGCTCCCTCCCCAGGAGGGGAAGACTAGCTAGGCTTTCTGCGGCCGGGCTCCCTCAGCCAAATTCTTCTTGCCCGCCCCAGGGGAATCCAAAACGCTGATAGCCTCCTCCTGCCCAATCCTCTCCTCTCCGTCTCTCCCCCCCCAACTCTCCGCACGCACTCCGGAGCTGTAGCGCTGCTGTGTGAAGGCTGCTCCAAGAAGTTCAGGCTTGCAAGAGAAGAAGTGATCCGAAAAAGTTTTTGCTTCAGATCAGGCAGGGAAACACACACACCCCAATGACGTCCGCAGAATACGGACAGCCATTGGGTAGATTGCGATTGGAGGAGGGAAACCCTGAACACGGATTCTCTTCCCTTAACACGGTACTGTCCACACAGTTAAAAAGGAAACACGTATCGACGCACGATCCGGAGTGAGGCCTGTTGAAATCAGGATTTATTTCAAAACAGTTTAACGTCGTTTAACACGGAAATACCGTGTTAAGCCGAACTGGCGTCTGGCCGAGGAGAACTCAAAACGTTTTGAATTCGAGATAACAATGCCGTGGGGATGAGGCCAGTAATTGGCCCTGTGGTAGCATCTATGACCAAGAATGAGAATAATGGCTTATGTTGAAAGACGTGTATCTTTTTATTCACGTCTGTGTATTTATATCCCCTAAGAGTGGCTGTAGCTCTCAGTGCCTGGAAAGCAGAGGGGTGCAAGTTCGACCCCCAGTCTCTCCCAAGAAATGGGAAATGGAAACCATTTCTGTATTTCTGCCAAGAAAACTACATAGAGGCGCCCATACGGTCAACCAGAAGTTAGCCAAAACTCCCTTGTCCCCAACAACAAATGAAGTTCAATCTTATTTTCTCTGTCTTCATTGTAAATTCTTCAAAGATATTTCAGTTGGGAGTGATATATAAATTTTTCAGGTCCATTTTCCGAATACAAGAAAGTTTCTACATATAGCCCCACCAGAAACATAGGCTCTAGGACTTAGTGGTCAAGGAGCTGGATTCTTATCTGAGAATACCAAGTTTGATCCCACACTCCTCCATGAAGCCAGCTGGGTGACCTTGGGCTAATCACAGTTCTCTTCTGAGCTCTTATAACCCCACCAACTTCACAGGGTGTTCTGTTGTGGGGAGAAGAATAGAAAGCTTTGTCAGTCGCTTTGAGTCCCCTTGAGTACTCCTCAGAAGTAGGCAGTAGCACACCACTTCTGTATCTCTGTATCCATGTGCCTCTTTCAAGCCACTTTTTTCATGTAGTCAGAGGCAGCCAGAAGCGTCTAAACTTTTGCTTCAAAAAAGGCTGCAACAGTTTATGACCTGCCAACAAACAATAAACATTGCTCTGCTAGGTGATCTGTTGAGATATTGATGAGCTTCCACATGAGTCTCTGGCCAGACTCATATCACACCAGACTTAAAGGATTTGCACTGGTTACCTACCGTATTTTCCGGCGTATAAGACGACTGGGCGTACAAGACGACCCCCAACTTTCCAGTTAAAATACAGAGTTTGGGATATACTTGCCGTATAAGAAGACAACACCCGGCGTATAAGACGACCCCTGACTTTTGAGATTTTCCTGGGTTAAAAAGTAGTCTTATAGGCCAGAAAATACAGTATTGGCTACCGAGCCCAATTCATGGTTACCTATTTGCTACCGAGCCCAATACTGAGCCCATTAGTGTTGACACTAATGCATAAAGCCCTAAACAGCTTGGGCCCTTGGAATCTGAAGGAGCACCTTCTCCCATATAGACCTGCCCATACACTGAGATCTTAAGGAGAGGGCCTTCTTGTAATTCCTTCTCTTGCAGAGGTACGAGGCATAGGGACATACAGGAAGGCCTTGTCTGTAGTGACCCCTAAACTTCGAAACTGCCTCCCTCTTGAGGTTCGCGAGGTACCTACGCTATGTAGTTTTCGGCACCTGGTGAAACCTTTTCAACCAGGCTTTTGCCATTCCTCAGGGTGCTGTGAGGGAGGGAGGGGTGATATTTTTAAAATTATGCATTATTATTTGATATGTTTTATTCTTATTGTAACCTGTCCTGGGACTATTTGATGAAGGGCGGGGTATAATTTATTAAGTCAATAAATAATAAATAAATAAAATGGCTGTGCAATCAGCGCCGTTAAAGTTCTGCAAGCCTAACGGAGATTACATTTCATCACCCTCATTGCCTTTTCCATTTTACGACATCTTTTCCACGACAGTGTTACATGAACTGCACAGTAATTGTAGACCTGAGATGTCGTGTTTTTGCTTCCAAGAAAAGAGTAGAAACCTCTCTGGCCGAGGAATAAGAGCTGACCTGAAGCTCAGGTCACTGGCTACACAATATTTAAGTAAAAATAATTCCACACAAAACAAATGGAGGCATTTTTCACAAGCAGTAGTCATTATGAGCTGGCCTATGGAGTGACCTTTGTAAGAAAATGAAACGTGCAGGACAAAAATCTTTCCTGGGATAATAGGGGATTGAACATGGGCTGTGAACTTCACAACCCATAGTAGAAAGTTCTATAAATGCTATAATAAGTTTCTGATTCCCATTTGGTTTTGTCAGAAGTTGATTGGGCCTGAGGGGAAATAAAAAGCAACAGCAACTGAGGCTGTTTCCACATGCGCTCTTAGCCCGGTGTGCTGGTATGGCATAAGGGAACCCCAACCCTCTCTTAATATGCTCCATCTGCACAGATGGAGCACAGACCAGGCAAGGGCACCTAAAATGGTGTCCTACTCTGGCTGACTGGTAGGCCCTGCTGATCTGGAGGTCTTCAGGCATACAGTGGCCGTTGTGAGGCCCCATTTTGGCAGCAGAACAAGGCACACTACCAGAATGAGCCCTTGGGAGCTCTGAAGACCAGGAACAGAAGTTTCTGGCCTTCGGAGTGTCCCATGCTGGCTCCAAAGCTCTGGTGAGCTTCAGAACCATTGTGGCGGCTGGGGTGGAGCAGGCCATCCCAGTGTGGTTGACCTTGTTTCACAACAGGAGCAACCCATCCTAGTTGGGGATTGATCACATATCCCAGTACGAGGTGGTCCACCACGTATTAGGATAGCCCAGAGTGAGTTTCTCCAGGGAATAGCCTTCAGGTGAATTCCTCTCCTGCCATTTAAAAGTAGAGAAAGATGTGAGCTCCTTTTCTTTTTCCCAAGACCCCTGGTGTGTTGTTTACCGTAGCAGCTTTCGATGTGTTACAAACAGAGCAGTGATTTATTTGGTACCTATAGGGTGTTTTTCCACTGTCACTAGAAGTACCCATTAAGTACCCATTAATGGGTACGTAATGGCATTTTTGTACCCATTAATGGGTACTTCTAGTGACGGTGGAAAAACACCCATAGTCACAATTTGACCAAATCCATACAGGCTTGGATGTAATCAGCACCTGAGAAGGGGACATCCCGGGAGCCACAGTTACATGTTCTTGAATTCCATGAAGGGAAAAGAAAATCACCATATCAAAGCAATTTGTCTGCATTATCTAGCAAAAGCAGTGAATAAATCTTTAAATAAACAAGGTGGGTCACAATAAAAATCACTATAACAACAGATAAATTAGCTGAAGACCAGTTGGGTCTTCTGTTTAGGGAGCCAGACTCTTATCTAGGAATACCGGGTTTGATACTGCACTCCTCCATGAAGCCAGCTGGGTGACCTTAGGCTAGTCTCAGCTCTGTTCTGAACTCTTGCAGCCCCACCTACCTCACAGGGTGTCTGTTGTGGGGTGAAGAACAGAAGGTTTGTCAGCCACTTTGAGTCCCCTTAAATGGGTGAGAAAAGTGGGGTAGAAAAGCCAACTCTTCTTCTTCTAAACCAGTAAAGTGGCACGTGGGTTTTTTAAATTAAAGTGGACAGGTCTATCCATGGCAGGACAGGTGTAATATGAACCATCCAGCCACGTGCAGTTTGAGCACTGGTGGTGCAATCAGGACAGTTTTCTAACTTTCCTCCCCTTGACCATTGTGTAAGAATATTCGTTTGTATTTAAATGTGCTGGAAACTCAAAAGCTCAATAACACATAATTGTGCTTCACAGAAACAGATTTTTAAAATGTTCTTGCTGTAGAAATGAATATCAGTATGCCATATCTAACAGCTAACAGTAAAAAAAAAATCCACCTTATAAAGAGATATAACTCTTGTCTTTTAAAAAGCCAACAAACTCCTTGGTATAAAGCAACATATTTTTCACTCAGTACGGGACGTTTCCTGTGTTTGCCAGAGAGATTGGCTTCTCCATGGAAGAAAGAAATATGCTTCATAAAAATCCACTGAAATATAATGCGCACATTTATATGAAAATGGAATCTGAGAGAAATTAATGCTGGTGGGTTTTATACAGGTCTCTTCGTTATAATTTAAGACATCGTGCTGATAAAATAACCTAAAGACAGAGAGATTTGTAAAAGAAAAAGAGAGAAACCGAGAAATGAAAAGCCCTGCAGGATATCTTTTGCTTTGAGAATATCTTCAAAGGAATAGATTCATAAGCTTGAGCCATTCATAGAAATTTCAGCAGTCAAATTAGAATAACATAAGAAATGTATTTTGTTAGAATTCACATGGAAATTCCTTTTCCGCTATAAAAACCACGTTAGTTAATGTGAGGAAGCGGAAAATGCGCAAATGGCTTTATAAGCTAATACATACACATTGCCTTAAAACAAACAATGGGACAGACAAAAAAAATCTTCTTGTAATGCTAGGCTAGAGTAAGATACCAACTTAGCATATTTTAGGCATTGTGGAAAGAACTGCTTATGTTTAGTTAAAGAAGTTCTTCCATAAACCCACAATTGGCTCCAATAATAACAATGTCCAGTTTCAGTGGCTACTAGAATGGACATGCAAGTACCATTTCTGGGTTGGAGAAACAGGCAGTATGCCTCTAAGGCCATTTGCTAGGAGGCAGGATGCTGGACAAGATGGCCATGGCTTGATCCAGCAGGACTTCTCTTCATTCTTGGAGGACAGATGTATCAGTGGCTGCTAGAATAGATGCTTAGATATTACTTCTAGGTTGGACAGATTGCTAGAATGCCTCTATAAGGCCATTTGGTGTGAGGCAGGATGCTGGAGAAGATGGCCATGGCTTGGTCCAGCAGGACTTCATTCTTGGAGGACAGATGTATCAGTGGCTGCTACAATAGATGCTTAGATATTACTTCTAAGAATGCTTCTAAAGGCCATTTGCAGTGAATCAAGAACAGGTGAAATTTTTGCCTCTGTCTTCTGCTTGAGATGCCTGGAAGTAATTGGCTGTCCACCGTGGGAGACAGGATGCTGGACTAGATGGGTTGTAGGGTTCCTCTTAGGTTCTTAATAGGTTCCATTAGTTGTAGAGCTTTTTACTGACTGATATCCTTTTTTTCCCCACCTTTTTCCTGAAAGATGCAAAAGTAATGGGAAGGGTATGGCTACTCTTTGCTATTTGCAGTTTAGTTCATTTGAATTTGTACGGTTTTGCAGATTCAATAACCTAGTTTCTTGGCAATAGATCTTGATCACTGTGTCCCATGAATTCACAAAATACTGGTATCTTCTGAGGAAGCTTGTATTCATGCAATTATAACTTGGAGGGGGAGGTATTTGTTTTTAGAATATTTAAAATGTTTTTTTAAGTGAAGAATTAATGTTTTTTGGTTAAAAAAAAAGTAAAAACCTGTTTTTACTTTCCCTGTAGGCTGTATGTAGATGGTCCCTTTGGAAGCCCCTTTGAAGAATCCTTTAATTATGAGGTTAGCCTCTGTGTGGCTGGAGGCATTGGAGTCACTCCGTTTGCGTCAATCCTCAATACCTTGCTGTATGTAAGCTTCGACACATTCATGCCTTCTCCTCTTTCGCTGTAGTCCCAAGGATAACTAGGGGTGTTTTTCCACTGTCACTAGAAGTACCCATTAAGTACCCATTAATGGGTATAAAAATGCCAGAAAGAAAGAAAAAATACTTCTGAGAATGGAGCTTTCACCAAAGTGGCATTTTGGAGATGGCATACAGGCCATATTGCTGAAAGCATTTTGCTGATGTTTTCTCTTAGTTGGAAAGTGGTCTCAAACTGGATTAAAACTTAAGTGTGAACGCAGCCATAGTTGCGCACATTCAAAGTCTGAGAAAAGTCCTGTTCGGGCGCTACGGCTGCATCCATGCAGGTGACAGAAAGTACTCATGCAAATATCCAAAGATTTGAATTGATTCAAATGTTTAAAATTTGAATGTATTCACAATTGAATCGAATGCATTCAAATCTATTTGTACGAATTTTCAATTTGTATTTGAAGATAAAAATGTCGACAACATTCGAATGTGTTCATACACATCCGTACACCTCCCGTTTTTATCCCATGTGCATCCCATTTTCGTCCCATACGTATCCATACAAATGCAGACGGATACGAATAAGATGCATACAGATAAGTATGTAATGCATACATATCTGTACACATACAAATGTCTGAGTAATTCGTATGAATGATTCAGAAGATTCAAAAATTTGTTCAGATGTTAAATTTGAATTAATAGACGTTCAATTCAAATTCAAATGTCCAGATTCAATCGAATTTTGAATGTTTTGAATATTCGTGGACGACATTCATTCATGGACGACAGGTGTATCAATGGCTACTAGAACAAATGCCTAGGTGCATCTTTCAGGCTGGAGTGGGGGTGGGGAACTGGGGCGCTTCTAAGGCCATTTGCTGGGATTCTAGAGCAGGAGAAGGTTTGTCCTTGTGTCTGCTTGAGATGCCCATGAGCATTTGGTGGGCCACCGTGTGCGACAGGATGCTGGACTAGATGGGCTGTGGCCTGATCCAGCAGGGCCTCTCTTATGTTCTTATGTTCATGCACATCCCTAGTGGAGACATAGTAACAGTGTCTGTGTGCCAGTGGCATCCTTAAGAACATAAGAGGGATACTGTTGGATCAGGCCACAGCCCTTCTAGTCCGGTATCCTGTCGGAATACGGTACAAATTCAGTACTGGATACACTGTTTTTCAAAAGTAATCTCTCAGCATGCATGTGGGGGGTTAACATGTTCTATTTCAGCATTTTTAAAAATTCTTTTATTACTAAAATCTATATACCGTCTTGAGACCACATGGTGGAAGGCAGCATAAAATAATACAAAAATAAAAACCACAAGCTCCAAAAGAAGTTGCCATCCACCATGTTAGACAAGGGAGTTGTCAGGGCCAGCAGAGCAGCTGCCCACAGGTTATCTTGCCCCATGGTCTAGTGTACATGTGAAGAGGAAATAAAGATTATGGGCAAGAGGCCTTTGGTTAATAATTTATATGGATATCCATGTAAATTATTAACCAAAGGCCTCTTGCCCATAATCTTTATTTCCTTTTCACACATACACTACTGTAGACCATAAGAACAATGGAGAAGCCCTGCTGGATCAGGCCACAGCCCATCTAGTCCAGCGTCCCATTGCACACAATGGCCCACCAAATGCTCATGGGCATCTCAAGCAGAGACAAGGACAAACCTTCTCCTGCTCTTGAATCCCAGCAAATGGCCTTAGAAGCATCCTGCTCCCCCCCCCCCGCCTGAAAGATGTACTTAGACATTCACTCTAGTAGCCGTTGATACATCTGTTGTCCATAAATTTGTCTAACCCTACCTTAAAGCCATCTAGGCTGGTAGCTGTTACCACCTCTTCCGGCAGCAAATTCCATAGACCGATGACCCTCTGGGTGAAGAAATGCTTCCCCTTGTTGGATCCGACTCTCCTGCCCATCAGCTTCATAGAGTATCCCCTTGTTCTAGTGTTGTGCGATAGAGAAAATAAATTTTCTCTATCCACCTTTTCTATACCATGCATAATTTTATATACTTCAATCAAGTCCTCTCTTAAACATCATAGGGAAAGATAACCTGTGGGCAGCTGCTCTGCTGGCCTTGATAACTCCCTTGTCTAACGCCCATTGCCCAAGTTCTGAGGTGTCACCAACACTCATACAAGGCTTGGTTGCTTGTGGCTTCCATTTTCCATTTTCTTGGGAAGGGGCTTTGGTGAAGGACCCTCAGCCCATTCTGCACCGAATCTTATTCTGGATTATATCCCAGAATAGGGGCCTGATGTCTGCAGACTAGAGCAGGCCCACCATGGACCAAGTTACCTGAAACAGTTCAATACGATGCAGGACAGCTTGTGCGTTGAAGAAAGGTCCTTAAGCAGTCCCATATTCAACTACTAACCAGGCCCAATCCTGCTTAGCTGCTAAGATCAAGCAAACTCTGCAAGGAACAGTTCAAGAAATCTACAATAGCTTCGGCATAAACATCTAGTTGCTTGGTAGCAACCAAAACAGTAGCTAAGCTTCCTGAATATGATGCGTCTCAATATTTATGGATGTTCCTGAATAATTATGTCTTGCTTTCTCTCTGAACATGGCCTTAACCTGTAGTGACGACTGGGAATGCTACAAACTCAGGAGACTTTACTTCATCTGGGTATGCAGAGAGATAGAGTCATTCCACTGGTTTGCTGATCTGCTTTGCAAACTTCATAAGAAGGTAAGAGTGTGTACACGAAGTCATGTATCTCCTAGGAGTTGTGTTTAGAGGAATGTCCAGGACTTTCTTCTTCAGTAGTGTGCTTATTCTTGGAATATTCTTCTAAGAAATAACTACCGTAATAAACACACAAAAACTTACAAAGTAAACACTCCCAACAAAGATTTGAAGATACACAGTCCCATACAGATTAAATGTTACTGTATGCTCAGAGATATCCAAATCAGCTTCACTACTATACTGATGTAATGCATGGTGACCAGGGGATTAAACAATCTTACTCACTGCTGGCCCCTGCCTATGACCCATTAATGGTCTAGAAGGAATAGGATGGGTGTTGTGTGCTTGTCTGCTTGATTATGGGTTTGTCTTTGTAAGGGAGTTAAGCAGGACCTTTGTTGCTGCCTTACAGTAGAAGAAATGTGCTTATTTATTTATTTATTTATTTATTTCTCTCTCTCTCTTTTCTTTCTTTCTCCTTTTCCTTCCATACTTAATGGTTTCAGTTTTGGCAAGAAAACCGACCAGATTTTGTAAATATCCAGCTGTACCTCAGTCGAGCTGATGGGATACAGGTATGTGCAGCAGTCAAGGGGTCTTCAGAACACACCTAGGAAATACCTGGATCATAAAAGAGAGGAAGACAAGAATGCTGAATTGAATGAGGGCATCAACATGAGTATTCCCAACCCTGTCTATGGGACTTTCTGCACTTACCTTGCCTGATCAGGAATAGTTGATCAGGACAGCGATTTGTCCTAAGGTGGAGATGGATCACTCTGGATTGCAACAGTGCTGTCTGTATGGTGATGCCGTGTTCCAGCCCTGCCCTGTGGCAAACCTGAAGCTTAAGCAAGCTTTGGAGTCCTTAGGGGACCCATTTCAGTGGTGCAATGAAGTACGTTGCCAAAATGGGTTCCCCTGTAAACCAGAACACAAAAGTATATACCTTCTGCATGCCTCTTTTCTGGATTAGTGCCCACTGGTACTCAATAAACCACAGGGTTGAGTTCTACTGGCAATCCAGAAGCCTATTAGGCCTCTGGTATGCAACTAGGACAGCTCTGGTACAGATACTCTATACCAGAGCTGTCATAATTGATTACCAGAGGCCTATGTGCGAATAGGCCTCTGGCCTCATGACCTGAATTGCAAACTAACAGTGGGTGGGCCCTTCTGTACTGTACTCGACTGAATCTACCAGTGATTCTGCTCAGAGTCTCTCTGATTTGGATCACTCTTGGTCTACTGCAGTGGTTCTCAACCTGGGGGTCGGGACCCCTTTGGGGGTCGAACTACCCTTTCAGAGGGGTCGCAACAAGTCTTCCACCGCCCTTCCCTCCCACCTCCCAGGTGCTCCGCCCCCGTGGTTGGGGGTCTCCACAACATGAGGAACTCCATTAAGGGGTCGCGGCATTAGGGAGGTTGAGAACCGCTGGTCTAATGCAAACAGAGTGTACCAGCAGGGGGAGAGGCCAGATTGGCATTAGAACACAGATTAGTTAATCCAACCACAGAGGCTCCTGACTGGGATTATTACTGGTAAATGCAGAAAGGTGACTCTCCAACAGCTTCTTCCTAAAGACACATTTTCCATTGAGGCCCCAAGGGACTTGAGATGTTATTTCACAGACTCATAATACCATTTCTGGATTGATCGATCGATTGATCAGTCAGACAATCAATCAGTCAGTCACTCTTTCTCTTGGCACAGGTCATTCCAAACACATCCTTTGCTAGCACAGTAAGAAAACCACTAACTTTAAAAAGAAATAGAGGAATTCCTGTGCTTTCTTAAATCCAGTCAGTTGGAAGAATGAGCCGGATGTGCACAGATATTTGAAAATTTGAATATTCAATTTGAATCCGTTCAGTGTTGACATTCGAACTCGAAATCGGATTTTTGAAAATCTGATACGGATTTTCAGATAATCCGAATGTGTAGATTCGTATCTGTCATATACGAATCTGCGTGAAACTTATACGTATCTTGCGCTTAAAATACGGGATTAAAACAGGATGCATATGGGATAATACGGGATGCATATGGATTTTTACGGAGTGTGTACAGATATGTATAACAGATACGAATGTTGTCGACATTCGTATCTTTAAATACGAGTTTAACATTCGAATGTACGGATTCTAATGTTACGGATTCGAATTGGATTTTATGACATTCGGAACTTAAATATTCAAATCGAATAGGATTTTTTGGCATTCGAATCTACTTCGTGCCCATCCCTTTGCCGACTTTTTGAGCACATCTAGAAGCTTTCTAACATTGCCATAATACACCTGCAAATCCTGTTTTGCCAACACAGTCAATTGCAAGAGATCAGGCTCCCCAGGAGGCATTCATTGTATGCATAACAGTCTTTTCAAAGCAGCCAGTGATTGATCTGTGCCCATCTGGAAGGCACACCAAAGGGAATCTCTTGTTTCTTGCAGAAAATAATTGGAGAGAACTACCAAGTGCTGAACCACCGGCTTTTCGTTGGGCGGCCTCGCTGGAAACTCCTATTTAATGAAGTAGCCAAGTGTAACCAACAGTAAGTAAAGTTACCAGCCCAGCCTGAATATCAGTCTGAGAGATGCTAATAAGGACATGTCTAATACGTTGAATTCATATGGAAATGACTTTGGGCTTTATGCTGTAATTTGGTACCAAACCCTTGAAGGTCGGTCTTATCTAATACGTTGCATCTTGAAACACAGAGTTTTAACATAAGAATTGTCATATTCCAAAACTGGAATGGTTCATATTCCAGTGGTGACTCCCAGAATTATGGAATAGTTTCCTCCTGAAATGCATCAGGTGTCTTCACTTTACATGTCTAGGAGAGCTGCAAAGATACACCTCTGCCCTGGCCTTTGGTTAAATACAGAAACATCTTTTGGTCTAGTGGTTAGGAAGTCGGACTCTTCTCTGGGAATACTGGGTTCGATTCCGCCCTCCCCCACGAAGCCTCCTTGGGCTAGTCACAGCTCTCTTCTGAGCTCTCTCACCTCTACCTACCTCACAGGGTGTTCTGTTTTGGTGAGAAGAACAGAAGGTTTGTCAGCCACTTTGAGTCCCCTTAAATGGGTGAGAAAAGCAGGGTAGAAACACCAACTCTTCTTCCTCCTCCTCCCCACTTTCAGGCACTGTTATGGTTTTACTCTATTCATTTTACATTCACATTTTAATGTTGTAACCCACCCTGGGCCAAATATTCTGGCCAGTATATCTGGGGAAGAAGAAGGCTTGCATATTTCCATAACAGGCACAAGGATTAGTGTCTTCTACAGGTTTGTATCAAATCAAATGTAAGAAAATTCATATTTGATTGAATAGATCCCCTTTGAATGTGATAGGATTCTATTTGATATGAATGTATTCATATGAATTTGTACGAATATCCGATAAGAATGCCTACGTATTCAATATATATCCGATACGTATCCCGTAATGTATCCTCTCTGAAAGCATCAAATCTGCCCTGAATCTACTTTGAATCTGCTCTCAAACCATGTTGAATTCATACTGCATCGGTTACAGATGTGACTGCCACAGCTGTTTTCCTACCTCCCCATTTCACAAATGTTCCGAAGCTTCATACGAATGTTTCGAAACATTCATATTCGTTCAAACGTCAATGTACAAATGTCATAACGTTCAATTCAACTACGAATAACAAATGTCACTGATATTCGTGCATCCCTAGTGCCTTCTGCTCTTCTGTATAAAGGTCCACTTTTGGCAATTTATGTCTGTTTTAGGCCAGCAGATGTGAAGGCAGCACCTTGGACAGCAGGATTCTTTTGGGGTCTGTCTGTCTGTCTGTCTGTCTGTCTGTCTGTCTGTCAAGAATGCTGCCTATTTTTTAAAATAGATGTTGTGGGTTCTTCATCTTGAGGTTTTCAAGAAGATACTGGATAGTCTTATCTCAAAAGTGTTTTCATTTCTTTTCCCAAACATTGTAATAGATTAGACTAGATGATACTTGTCTGTCTTTCCAGCTCCACAGTTCTATGATGCTATTATTTTTGCCTTTTGTAGAGGAGCTTTAATTCTGAAACTATGTAGGGTGATTTTGACCTGGGTATTTACTATAAAGTTATCAAAGTGTGTTTGCTCGGTGCATGGTTCTGTGATAAAAACATTGTTCTCTTTATGCTGTTGTGGTCAAAGTATTCTCCTTTTTAAAAAAAAAAAAATTCAGGTTCCCCTTCTGCTTCCCTGGAATGATAAAACCTCTAGATTAGACAGCTGTAATGCACTCTATATGGGGCTACCCTTGAAGATGGTCCAAAAGCTGGGACTAGTGTAGAATGCAGCATCTCAACTGCTGATGGGAGTTTGTGACTGGGTGCACATCATGCTAGTCTTGAAAGATCTGCGTTGGTTGGCTATTTACTACCAATTTAGGATGTTGATGTTAACATAGAAATCCATAAATGGCTTGGGTGCCTGTAATCTGAAGAAGTGTCTTCCCCCGTATAGACCTGCCTGGGTATTGAGAGCTCAAGGAAAGGCCCTTTTCATAGTTCTGCCTCTCTCAGAGGCACGAGGCCCCGGGACTTGAAAGAGGGCCTTTTTTGTGATGGCTCCCAGGCAATGGAACAGCCCCCCTCTGGAGGTTTGCCAGGCACCTATATTATATGGCTTTTGGTTCCTGGTTAAATGTATCTCTTCACCAAGCCTTTGATGTTCAGGTTCTTCTAAGTATTTTCCTGCCCAGAAGGGAAGGAAAGCAGATTATATTTTAAATAAAATATTCTAGACATTTTATCTATGACCTGTAGCAGGAATCATGATTAGAATGACTAAGGGCTGGAATCAAAGGGCTTCAGGAAGTACTGTGGTGTGGAAGGCTCCAAGTCAAACATGTCTGGCCTTCCAGTCTTCGTTAAAGTCTTCTGCAATATCTGTTCTGCCACGACCTCTCTCCCGCACTGTATATGCCAGCAGACCTAGTATGTCCCCGAGAAAATGTGGATGGGACAAATTCTTTCTCATTCCAGTGCGACTATAGCTGCTGTGTACAATATACTGAATGTTTCCTGGGTTGAAAAAAGTTAGTCAGAGATGTTATTTGGACACAAAGTATAGAGAAAGCCCTTTTCTTTAAAAAGGCAAAGGGATGCCAGAAACAGCAAAGAAACACTTAAAAGATCATAACTAAACATAAAATCAAATCAGTTAGCACAGCAATTAGTGAGCCATTTTGGTCAAGCGGTTAGGGAGCCAAACTCTTATCTGGGAATACCAGGTTTGACTCCACCCTCCCCCATGAAGCCAGCTGGGTGACCTTGGGCTAGTCACAGCTCTCTTCTGAGTTCTCACAGCCCCACCCACCTCACAGGGAGCCTGTTGTGGGGAGAAGAACATAAGGTTTGTCAGCTGCTTTGAGCCCCCGTGAATGGGTGACGAAAGGGGGTAGAAAAGCCAACTCTTGTCTTCTTCCTTCAGGAATTGTGGTGCATTCAATCTAAGTATATAAGTCAGCAGACCTTCCCATTTTTCTTCCATGGTGATCTTTAGTTTTGTCGCTAAGTGTAAAAACAACAAAGAGATCTAGAGAAATCAAATTTATACTGGTCTATGGACTTCACCTTGGCTGCATTTGGTGTGTCCTGAATGAAGGTTGTGATTAAGTTCGCTTTGAGCCCGTGATATTTTTTTGGTTCATGCATTTCCAGCACAAAAAGTTTGCTTTTGTGGCAGACCACTAAATTGCTTTACTACTCCTTAGAACAAGCCCGGAGAGGCTCGTCTAGGGTCGATGGAATGGTGCACCAATTTCTTGGAATCTGTCCATTTTCCTGAAGTACTGTGCAGCCAGCATCCTTTTGGAAGGCTGTAATTAGTTTAATTGGTCTGGTGCCTGCAGAGGCTGAACCGAGGGGTGACAGGGCCTACCACCTGCCCACGCCTGTAGAAATTTCCTCTTGGAAAGCATTAATAATGCTGCTGTAGGTGCTTCAGATATCATTGCCCAGGTGTTGCGAGGGCAGAGGCTTTTATTGTTTCCCAGTCATTGCTGATACTTTTTTTCTTTTTTTAAAAAAAGTAGCCTTCATGACAACTAAAGATGTGCAAGAATGTTCAAAACATTCAAAATTCAATCAAGTTCGTTTGAATTCGGACATTTGAGCTTGAATTGAATGTCTGTATGTTTGTTTTTTAACATTCGAATGAATTCAAATGTTTTGATTGATTCATACAAATTATTCAGACATTCGTATGTGTATGGATACGTATGCAATACAAATGTATCTTGTACGCATCTTATTCGTATCTGTGCATTTGTGCGGATACCTTTGAGAAGAGAACGGATGCGTATGGAATAAAACGGGATGCGTACAGATGCTTACAGACACATACGAATGTTGTCGACATTTGTATCGTCAAATACAAATTGAACATTTGTATGAATAGATATGAATGTATTTGAATCGGTTCAGATTTGAATTAAGTTCATTTTTTCTCTCTTCATATGAATTCAGAAATTCGAATATCCAACTTGAATCGGTTGTGGAAAACTGCATTTGTTTACACCCCTAATGACAACCTATGTGGCAGTGTAGGCTGATACAGAAGCTCTTTCTCTGAAGTTTCTTTTAAACTTCTATTTCTCTTGAATGCTTCAGTGAACCCAGTTTGAAAAAAAAATGAATTTACTTTATTTTAAAAATTGAAATCGTTGAGGCCATGAACAGAATAATCAAAGTTTCCAGTTGTTTTCCACTCACTTTCCAACTCACAGCTCTTCTGCACATTTCACCGAAAGCAGCCCTAGGCCTGAAGTTTCTAATAGCTCCAGAACCTTTCTTCATAGACCCTTAATCCGAATTAAGGGTTCATGCAGTCCACATTCTGGGCTTCCCTAGCTGCGTATTAATGTGGATCAAGGAGGCCACACACCCTGCTGGTCCAGCTCCATTCTGCATTAGATGGAGCCCGATCTGGATTAAGGAAGACCTTATCTAGATCTCTGGTAGTACCACTTAATTGGTACTACCAGATGGATCAGGGTCATGATCTGGAGTACCAGAGGTGTGCAGAAGGCTGCCTCCCATGTTCAGGATGGGTGCCTTTCAACAGCACAGCATAGTGCACCTGCAGAAGGCACCCCTCCTGGGTCCCAAGGCTAGGAACCTTTGAGCCTAGCCTTCAGGTGTGTTAGGGTGTGGCTGCAGAGCTCATGTAAGTTAATCCAGATCAGTGCGGACAGTGCTGATTCCTCCCATGCCTCCCTGCAATCTGGATCACTAGACCAGATTATTCTGGATCAACTGATCCAGGATTAATCACCAGTAAGTGCAGAAAGGGCCCCAGTCACACCTGCAGAAAGCATATTTGAAATCTTTGTTTTGCACAATCCTCTTTCTATGCACAGACATGCAGTAATACAGAGTACTGCATTAAACAGCTTTTTCAGCTGGAGTTTTGGGCAGATGTGAGCCATACTTGCGATGCGGTTTATGCAAGCAGAATCTAACAAAATACAAAGATCAGATCAGTTTGCACAGAGGTGTGTGTGTGTGTGTGTGTTTTGCAATCTGTGCACAAAGAAATGTGATGCAGAAGGGAAAGGAGTAAATAGATCCTAGATATTGCTTAGAAAAAGTCTGTGTTGCACTTGTGTAGCGACAGTGCAAGGACTGTGGAGACTGACTCCATGCTCATAAACAGGAACTGTTGTGTTATGCCAATTTAGCAAGTTTGCTTCCTTTTGGGGTGGAAAACCTTACTGTGCAATATAGACGCTGTTCTTGATCCAGATTGTTTGTTCCGGGTCAAGAATAGAAAAAAGGCAAAGTGGCACATGTCAGAAGGCTGTCCACATTGCTGCAGCCCCATCCAAGTAGGGATGGGCACAACTATTCAAAATATTTGTTATTTGGATGACTTTGGACATTTGGATAAGAATCAGACATACGTTTTTTAGTATTCATACGAATACAACTATTTTGAGTTATTTGTATGAATAATTCGGAGATTCATATGTGTACAGATAATTAGGCATCGCATACATATCCATACACATCTTGTGTGTACACATCCATATACCGTAGGATGAAAACGGGATGCATGCGGGATAAAAATGGGATGCGTATGAGATTTCTATCATTGGATATGTATTGAATATTTGAATGAATAGATACAAATATATTTGTATGGATTTGAGTGTCCAGACATTATTTTTTTTCTTTATTCGTACGAATTCAGATATTCAAATCTTCAGTTCAGATATTTGAATGTCAAAAATTGCATTCTTGCACAGCCCTACATCCAAGTCTTTTTCTGGAGGCCAAGGAATGGAAGTCCCCCAGCCTTTGAAGTTGGAGGACCAGGGGATTTGGGCTGGAAACCTCAAACAGCCTACTTCTGAGAGTGTTTCCAGAGCCTAGAAAAATGGCAGCAGACTTCACACATTGCATGGGTTGCTGCAGACATTTGCATGGCAGACAGCTGGAATGGCTCTCCGCCAGGGAATGGTCAGCACAATGCAACAGCTTTATTTAAGGAAATATTGTAGTCATCTCCTTGATTTCGTTCTGTTCCTCAGATGTTTGGTCCTTCTTTTCTCAGCTGCAAAGCAACAGGAGGTATGATTTGCGCGTCAAAACAGTAAATGGGCAGTTTCACCCTTCTTCCAACTGCTGTTTCTCTCCTACAGTTACATCTACAGATGCGTTTTTGTAACTCATGATCCTAGTCCCTTGCAAATCAGCCCTTCTGATTTATTGCATCAGCGAAATATGTTTTTCAGCAAATGTTGTAGGGATGTGCACTAATGCAATTTTTGGGATTCGATTCAATTGAAATCAAATATCTGAATTTGATTTAATCCTACTCTTTAAAATTTGAATTTAACCAAATTTGATTCTAATTAAACAAATCTGAATCTATTTGTTTGAATTTTTGGTTGAGATTGTATTTTTTGATATTTGATTTGTGCATGGTCCAAATGCAATTTTCAGGATTCTATTCAATTAGAATCAAATATCCCAAAATTCAATTGGATTCGATTATTTAAAATGTGAATTTAACCAGATTGCCTGTATGTATCGTTACGCGTCTGTATGCATCCCGTAGTTTTCCCTTGTGCAACACAATTTCATCCTGTACAGATCCATACAAATGTGTATGGATGCAGGAAAGATGCGTATCATGTACGAACCCCTTACGCATAGGAATGTCCGGATAATTCAAACAAATGGATCCAAAATGCAAAATTTGTTCGAATCTTTAAATTTGAATTTATGGACATTCGATTTGAATTCGAATGTCAACATTCAGACAAATTCAATCGAATTTCTAATACCTTTGAATGTTTGTGCACACCCCTAATGTATCATAGCTTAATTCTCAGTATTAAAGTTCTTGTCTAATACACTGCATATAAAGATGCTTAACGTTCTGTTCTGAAGGGTGAGCAGTTCTAGAAACGGCAAAGATAAGGGTTTGACTTATCTTGAACTGACTCAGAAATTATTCACATTATTTCTCTGCAACCTGAAATATTTGCATTCATTTTGTCACCTTATATGAGAAAGACCAATCTTCCAAACATCCCTCTAATCTGCAGATAACTGACAGTCAAGAAAATACCCCACTGCCTCCGTGTTCCATAGCTAGTTTGCTATTTGACCATAACTTTTAGGTTGAAGCTACTGTAATGTTTATTGCAAAAATCTATGCATCTGGGTGTGCTTGAGCTGGAGAAGGTTATTGGAGGGAAGAAATATCACAGCTCTCTTCTTTGATTCCAGTATATTGAAATGCAAGGGCCTGAACTAACCGGTAGGAGTGGGTGATAGTTATTGAATCTGGACTGTCCTGCTTTGACCCCATCCATTAATCTCTTCTTTGCAACTCTGTTGGCATTGCAACTCGATTGGAGGAATACAGTTTCCTTTGAAACCTGAATTTAGAGGGCACTACTTGTTGGGGTAATTGATTAGGGAACATAACAAAAATTGCTAACAGTTTTGATCAGTAGTAATATTGCAGATTACAGGAATTTCTTAAAATTACAGAAACTATGCATGCTACACAGTTGGACAAATAAAATTAAATGTGCAGCAAAATTAATTGCAGACTGAAAAAAAAACCTAGAAACAAAATGTGTAAATAGTCTGAAAAACAGCCCTGTCTGCCGATATTGAATTTGAAGGGTTGGCTCTTAATGGGAAGGAGAGCTTACGGGATTTTCAGTAGAGCAATAGAATATCTCAATTGTCCTGTTTTTCATCTCAACAGGAAGACTGTTGGTGTTTTCTGCTGTGGACCCACTGGAATCTCAAAAGCCCTTCACAAATTGAGCAACAGCAGTAACCCTTACGGGACAAGATTTGAATACAATAAGGAGTCGTTCAGCTGAAGACGCTTAGCCATACAAAGACTGTTTGGAAAACCTGAGTGCAATGGAAGAGACTTCAAAGGCAGAAATGTTAGCCCAATGGCGTGTACCAAAGTCTAGCAGCAAATTCTTTATATGTGTGCATGAGTGTGTGTGTATAATTTATACCTATTTAATATGCTAGGAGAAATGAAATGAAGTATGTTTTTTTCCCCCCCTTTGATATGCGCAACATTCCAAAATGTTCTAGCAGCTGGAGGTTTGCTGAACTTCAATTAGCAGAGACAATGAGAAATACATCAGTGAACATGTGCAGCTTGTTTTTGGATTACCTAAACTTATTACCTGTAAGCTTCTATCCTCGGAAAATCTTACTGGTTATGAGACTGATCAGCCTGGGGAGCTGGCAAATAAAGAAAGCAACTTTTGAAGTAGGGAAGCTTTGAGCAAGAAAACATTATTTAATATCCAGTGGGAATTACGTAGAGTTTTGCTTGAACCAGTATAGCATTGTAGAAAAAGAAGAAGGCTTTTCTGGGTGTTTTTCCACCGCAGCCCTTAGATCCGGATCTAAGAAGATCTGGATCTAAGGAATGGGTACATTCCTTAATCTGGATCTAGTAGATCCTGATTAAGGGAAGCACCCAATGTGTTTCCACAGGAGGTGTAGCATCCATTAGCAATGGGTGCTAACCCCCCTGCCGTGGAAACACCTTTGCACCCATGTGGGGAATCCGGATCGACCCCCAAGGGGTCAGTCCATCACCCCGTGTGTCTCTGGGGACAGGGGGGTGTGATCTCCGAAGTCCCAGCTTCGGAGTGATTTTGGGGTCACGGACTTCGGAGAGGCTCCGGAGCTGTCAGCACGGTCCATGCGCTATTAGCGCAGACCGCGCAGACCGAAGTCCCTCCAAAGAGATTGGTAGAGACTTCGAAACCACTCTGGAGTCCCTTCGGAGTGGCTCCAAAGTCTGCACTGATTGCTTTGGAGAGACCGGTGGCGAAACTCCCCAAGTCTCTGCCGATCGCTTCGGAGGGACTTGGGAGTCTCAGTGCAGACTTTGGAGCCGCTCGGAAGGGACTCCAGAGCGGCTTCGAAGGCTTTGCCGATCTCTTTGGAGGGACTTCAGAGTCACTTCAGAATGATTTCGAAATGACTCCGAAATCACTCTGAAGCTGGGACTTTGGGGCTCCCCCACCCCATGGGTGCATCCCCTTACCCTAGCCTCCTCTAGACCCCATTGCCTGTTTCCTGTGGAAACAGGCTCCCTTTAATCCGGATTTTCTGGCAGAAGACCCCATTAATGGGGTCTACAGAAAATCCAAAACAATCAGGTCCCAAATGGGTGCCGTGGTGGAAATGGGATCATCCAGCTCACACCCAAATGGGTCCTTAATGGGTGCAAAAATGGGTACTATTTGACAGTGGGAAAACACCCCTACTCCACTTTTCTTATCCAAAGGGGTCTCAAAGCGGCTGACAACGCTTTCTGTTCTCCCCACAATAGACAGCCTGTAAGGGACTAGGGGTGTGAGAGCTAGGAAAGAGAGCTGTGACTAGCCCGAGGTCACCCAGCTGGCTTTGTGGAGTAGTGCAGAACCAAATCCAGTGACTATGTGATATGAGTCCAGCACTCTAACCACAAGAACAAACCGGCTCTAGCAGCTAAGATGTGATCAGACCAGAGCTTTTTTCAGTCACCCCTTTTACAAAATGTATCCCTTCCATAGCCATTCAAACAGTTAAAAGGAAGAATCCTGCCTCATATTCCCATGTTCTCTACCTCTGCCTTGAATTCGGGCAATGCCTTCCTAACAACAAGTGCTTGCCACTGATTGGCCTGCTGCCTGTCTGGTCTTCCAGGTTCCTGACTGGTTCCTCATTGGCAGCATTTGTTTCCATGCTGTGATTGGCCACATTCTCTCTGAGGCATCCTTTTTGCTATGGCTGAACACAGCCTTTGGTAGCTTTTGCATCACGTGCCTTCACACCTCATAGGTGCGTCAGATTGTCAGGCTGCAGCCCCATATAGCGACAGAAAGCAGTAATGTGGGGTATTGCTCTCTTGTGCTTATTGCTTCCTGTGTATACTGTGTTGGCCTCTGGGCAATTCAGCTGCCCTCAAATCTCTGGATGTGCACATGACCACCTCTCTGCATGCATGGTTGGTTGTTTCAGCCTCCATGCATGCGTGCTGGATGGAGCTCCAATTGCTGCTCCATCCAGAAAGGTAAACTGCATCCCCAAATAGCACTAAAGCTGGACAAGCAGCTACAAGTGCTGGGTTTTCCAGCAATAGTTAAAAGTGCTTTTTAGGGACAAAAAAACCAGGCCTGTGCTAGGGTTGCCTGCAATATGTGAGGCAACCCCACCATAGCAGCACCATAATGACACTATTTCCATCCTATCTGGATGTGCCACCACCAGGTGGCGCCTGTATCCCTGAGCCTTCTCTGATCCACCTTTTCTAGCAGAGAAGGCTTGGCAGGGTCAGTCAGATTGGCGTGTGAGCAACCCCATCCTGAAGCCATCTGTAAACTGTCTCAGAGGCGCTTTCTTTTGCTGTGTCTGATCCTCTTCATCTGCACTGTGCATAATTTTACACGTATCTGTCACACCCCCTCTCAGCTCCCTCCAATTCTAAACTGAAAAGCCCCAGTCACATCAACTTTTCCTCATAGAGGAAATCTTTGTTCCCATTTATCCTTTGAATTACTCTGCTTCCATGTTCTTCCAGCTCCACCGTATATTTTTTCAGATGTGGCAGCCAAAGCTTCGTGCAGCATTTCAGATGCAAGCTTGCCCTCACTTTCTACAGTGGCGTTATAAAAGTGGCAGTTTTATTTTTGACAGTTTTTCTTAATGCCCCTACGTGCTATCAGTATTTTTACCACACTGCATAACTGGTCACTCATCTGGCTATATTTAAAAGTGGTAGAGATAGGATAGAATCTTTCAGTCCCTTAACCCCTTTGCACATGCATAAGAAGGGCTATTAAAGTTAACCTAGCCTTTTTGTTCTACGGTGGTTAAATTTAGCGGCAAGTCCAAATTGATAATATAAGAACAGAAGAGGAGCCCTGCTGGATGGGGCCACACCCCATTTAGTCCAGCATCCTGTCTCACACAGTGGCCCACCAATTGCTTATGGAAATCTCAAACAGAAGACAAAGGGATCCTGCCTGTCTCTCTGCAGCCTAGAGCAATGGTTCTCAACCTGTGGGTCGTGACCTCTTTGGGGGTTGATCTACTCTTTCACAGGGAACATTATGAAGTAGCAACTAAAATAATTTTATGGTTAGGGGTTAGGATTAGGTTGGGGGTCACCTGTCAGGCTGGCAAATAATAACCACGAGACTCTTTCTTTAAAAAGATGAACAGTGATTTATTTCAGCTCAGCATAAAGGCAGGTTTTGTTGGAAGCAACTTTGAACAGAAAGCCCAGCATATTTATATGTTTCATAGCTGGGCGGAGTTTGGCCTTCAACCAATCAACAATAACTATTTTTCAAAACTCAGTTTAAACTTGGAACCAAAATGTATCACTCCACCCCAGCAGGGAGGGGGGAGTCAACTGTCACTTCTAAAACAACAGGCAGCCATAATATACTTATATACAGAATCACCTAGGTGGCAGAGATCTTACATTCAAATATTATGGCAGGCAGCTAGCCCTGCCTGACATCACAACATGAGGAACTGTATTAAAGGGTCGCACCATTAGGAAGGTTGAGAACCACTGGCCTAGATGCAGTACCTCAGGATTCATTCTAGTAGCCGTGAATACACCTGACCTCCATGGATTTCTCCAGTATCGACCAGATCACTTTTATTCACGTATTTATTGATGCTCTCAAAAGTTTCTAGAATAATAGTTAGACAGAACTTTCTCTTCTAAAGCAGAAATATCCTCAGAGGTGTCTTTTTTTTTTACTGTGCATGAACACAGCCTTAGTGCAGAATTGCCTCAGCAGACAATTATTCATAGTGTCTAAGAGTTTGACCTCTCTGTCATGACTTGTGCAAACATTTACCCAGTCAATATGTGGGTAATTGAAGTCATAATATTACAAGACTTTTTCTTTGGGATGGCTCTCTGAGAACATTCTTCATTCCAAGGTCTTGAAGGTGATAGCACACATGCAATATTAAGCTATTTTTGTGTTCTCAAAGCCTTACCCAAGTGATTCCATGGAGGTTTATGTCACATTCAAGATCTCATGGTAGCTCAATTCAGCGTGGTCTTTTACACAGAGGGCAACACGTTCCATTTGCTCTCGTCCTTCCTATTTTCTTTCTTACCAGGATGTCCACTGGTTCTCACCAATCCACCATCACAATTACTTTGTGGCTGGGATGCGTGCTGCTCCATCCAGAAAGGTAAACTGGGCAAAGTAAGACCTTTGTGTGCATCATATCCAGGTACCAAGCCCCAGATTCTACACTCACAAACGATATCATCTGACCAAGACTGCACTGAAGATAACAGTAGGTCACAGCTTACAGATCTTCACAGCAGATGGGGTTTTGTTTTGTTCTTTATTTGATTCATATTAAATCGAACACAAGAAAATTTGTATCCATTCGAATAGATCCCCTTCGAATGTGGTAGGATTCAAATTTGATACAAATGTGCAATATGAGTTTGATACGAATGTTCAGTGTGAATCCCATACGAATCCGTAACGAAGCTCATATGATGTATTGAAACATTCAGTTCAATTCTGAATGGCCAAATTTGGCCGAATTCATACAAATTTCAAATGTTACAAATATTGGTGCACATGCCTACTTCACAGGCCTTCCTGGCATGTCCTTGTACAGAAGGAGACCTCTGATGTTCAAGCTGGCTCCCTAGTCCAAATACTGCTAATCTTTCGTCCTTCCATCCATACAGGCCAAGTCACTTTCCAGAGTCCTTGGGGATATAGAGTATGTGTAGTCAAACAGGCCAAGAGTTGGGTTACCAGAGAATCGTTGCAAGTCAGGAAGTTAGGAGTCAGGAATCAGAGTTCACATGAGTTGGGGGTTGCCAGTATTTCCATCACACCACTTCACATCTTCACTGGTTTTGGTAGATAGAACTGTGCCTTGCCACACACTCAAATTGGTGTTGCTGCTGCTTCCTTTTTGCCCGCTGTGTGTGCATCTGCTACAAGGAGCAGAAAGAATTCGGATTAAAGTGTTCCATTATCTGCATCTTTATTTGCTTATGTTGTGTCTAGAGTGGATAGCAGCAGTGAGCACGCAGGTGCGCATGCGCACAGCAAGAAGCCAAGTCACTTTCCAGAGTCCTTGGGGATATAGAGCATGTGTAGTCAAACAGGCCAAGAGTCGGGTTGCCAGAGAATCGTTGCAAGTCAGGAAGTTAGGAGTCAGGAATCAGAGTTCACACGAGTTGGGGTTGCCAAGAAGATTCTTTGTTTGCCACAGAGGGTGCTGGATTGGGTGTTCCTTAAGTAGGACTCAGACTTGCAGCTGTTTGACACGGGGGTGTGCTGAGAACATAAGAACATAGAGGCCCTGCTGGATCAGGCCACAGCCCATCTAGTCCAGCATCCTGTTGCACACAGTGGCCCACCAAATGCTCATGGGCATCTCAAAGAGAGACTAGGACAAAACTTTTTCTGCTCTTGAATCCCAGCAAATGGCATTAAAAGCATCCTGCTTCCGCCCCACCCCCAGCCTGAAAGATGTACTTATCCTAAACATCCATTCAAGTAGCCGTTGATACATCTGTTGTCCATAAATTTGTCTAACCCTACCTTGAAGCCCATCTAGACTGGTAGCTGTCACCACCTCTTCCGGCAGCACATTCCATAAACCGATGGCCCTCTGGGTGAAGAAATACTTCCCTTTGTCAGATCCGACTCTCCTACCCATCAGCTTCATAGAGTGCCCCCTGGTTCTAGTGTTGTGCAATAGAGAAAAGAAATTTTCTCTATCCACCTTTTCTATACCATGCATAACTTTATATTCTTCAATCAGGTTCCCTCTCAAGTGTTCCCGTTCTTCCTAGAGACAACTCGGTTCTGAGCGAGGTGCAGAGTCTGAGTCTGAGAGAGCTTGAGCGCTCTGCTTCTGGTGTGTGTGTGTGGGGGGCAGAACCCTGGGGCATACCTTCCTTGTTTTGGCTGACAGATGCAGGGCCTTCCTCCAAGGAGTAGGAGAAGGCTCGAGACATGACAGCTTACACTACTAAATCAACGAAATGAAGGAATGATTTCTGCAATCATGACGTTCCTTCAAGATTGGAGCCTTGAAGAAGCACCAAGATGATCCATGGAATAAAGCAAAACATTGTGCCAGATTTTGTGCTTACAGGGGCTATTAAGAAAGGGAGAGTCGTCCTTTTACCTTGTCTGCTCTAGTTCTTCTCTGTCTTCCCATTGCAAAATACGCTCTCTGTCTACTTTTCTTCCAAGGTTTGTTCCCTGGTGCTGGTGAGGTAGGTTATGGAGTAGCCAATATGTTAGCTACTGTGAAAATTGCCAGCTGGATGAATTAAATTAGTTCAGCCCTTCAGACACTAATCATTCACTTACTTGGGTCTGAAAAAAACACTGGCTGCTCATGTGTCACAATCAGGTCAAAGATAGAACAGTTGAACCACCATATCCACTGATCTGGTGACCGCGGTCTTGGTTTTCCGCAGTGACCAGGTCAGCCCACCCCCTGCGGACTACCGTAAGCTCTTCCAAGGCCTGGGACAGGCAGGAAATGTCCCAAAAAGGTGAACGATTTGCCATAATGCCTTTGAAATCCCACAGGATTTCACAGTAATTCTAGGAAATGGAGTACATTTCAAATGAGATTTCCCATGATTCCTGTGAAATGCCTCATGATCTCACTGTAATGATGGGAAATGGAGTGCGTTTCCCAGTGCTTGCTATTATCCGCAATTTTATGTTACTCGCGGTAGGGCCTGGAACGTATCCCCCGTGGAAACGGTGGCCCGACTGTGTGGTAGGGATTAAAAGAAAGGAGGCTGGAGCTGATATGCAGGGAGCGGAGCCAGAAAAAGCTGGAGAGTGCACTGGGTCTTAAGGAGAGTTCAAAAGCATGGCTATGAGATTGACTCAGGAGATGAAGTCAGAAGCAAGGGAAAGCAAGACCAGGAATAAGTGAAACGGAAATAAAGCCAAAGCAAACTGGAGCATCCTTAAACAAAACTCTTAAGAGGAGCCCTGCTGGATCAGGCTGCAGCCCATCTAGTCCAGCATCCTATCCCACACAATGGCCCACCAGTTGCCATGGGCCTCTCAAGCAGAGACAAGGGCAAACCTCCTGCTCTCAAGTCCCAGCAAATGGCCTTAAAAATATCCTGCTTGTCCCCACAACCTGAAAGGTGTACCTAGGCACCCATTCTAGTAGCCATTTGTCTAGTATCCTGCTTGTCCTCCGTGAATCTGTCTAGCCCTTCCTTAAAGCCATCTAGAATGGTAGCTGTTACTGCCTCTTCTGACAGCCAATGCCAAAAACTGATGACCCACTGAGTGAAGAAATCCTTCCCCTTTTCTGACCCGACTCTCCTACCCATCAGCTTCATAGATGCCCCCTGGTTCTAGTGTCGGGTGATAGAGAAATGAAATGTTCTCTATCCACCTTTTCTATACCATGCATGATTTTATATACTTCAATCAGGTCTCCTCTTAAACGTCTTCTTTCCAGGCTGAAGAGGCCTAGATGTTGCAGCCTGGTTTTGTAAGGGAGGTGTTCCAAACCCTTAATCATTCTGGTTGCCCTTCTCTGCACCCTTTCCAGTTCCACAATATCCTTTGTGAGGTGTAGTGACCAGAATTGTACACAATATTCCAAATGTGGCCTGACACACCATAGCCTGGGTCCATCACCGAGAAGGCCCTCTCCCGGGTGCCCACCCCTTTTCAAGCTGGTGGGACAACCAGGAGGGCCTCACCTCCAGATCTTATGTAGGTCAATATAGGAGAAGGTGTTCCTTTAGAGATTGGAGGGTCCAGTCACTTAGGCCCTTATAAATCAAAGTTAACACCTTGAATTTTTATAAACGATCTGGACGAGGGAGTTGAAGGGAAACTGATCAAATTTGCTGATGACACAAAGCTAGGGGGGATTGCAAACACCAGAGAAGAGAGAGAGAGGATTCAAAAAGATTTAGAGAAACTCGAACAATGGGCTGCAACTAATAAAATGGTATTTAACAAAGAAAAATGCAAGGTTCTGCACCTGGGCAAGAAAAATGAAAAAAGCACATATACAATGGGAGGAATTCGGCTGAGCAGCAGCACATGTGAAAAAGACTTGGGTGTCCTGGTAGATCATCAACTGAACATGAGTCAACAGTGCGAGGCAGCTGCAAAAAAGGCAAACGCAATCCTGGGGTGTATTAGGAGAAGCATAGAGTCCAGATCACGTGAAGTTATTATCCCCCTCTACTCTACCTTGGTCAGACCTCATCTGGAGTACTGTGTCCAGTTCTGGTCACCCCAGTTTAAAAAAGACACTGACAAGCTGGAGCAGGTTCAAAGGAGAGCTACCAAGATGGTGAACGGTCTGCAAACCATGTCCTATGAGGAACGGCTTAAGGAACTAGGAATGTTTAGTCTAACAAAAAGAAGACTGAGAGGAGACATGATAGCTGTCTACAAATACCTCAAGGGTTGTCACAAGGCAGAGGGATCAGCCCTGTTCTCACTCTCTCAAGGAAGGACTAGAAACAATGGGGTGAAACTGCAGGGGAAAAGATTTAGTTTAGATGTTAGGAAAAAATTTCTAACAGTAAGAGTGATCAACCAGTGGAACAGGCTGCCACGGGAGGTGGTTGGTTCCCCTTCGTTGGAGGTCTTCAAGCAGAGACTGGACGGCCATCTGTCTGAGATGGTTTAGGAGATCCTGCCTTGAGCAGGGGGTTGGACTCGATGACCCAGGAGGTCCCCTCCAACTCTACCATTCTATGATTCTATGATTCTATGAATTGGGCTCAGTAGCGAATCGGCAGCCAATGTAACTCTTTTAAGACCAGCATGATGAGCATCCAGCTTATGCCCAATGTGACTGGTTGGGGAACTGGCAAAGCAGCTATAAGAAGTGATACCAGGTGCTTAGATAAGGTAAAAACTAATGCTAGGAAAGGCACTAATGGTTGGAACTGAACTGAGACCTGTAAGAAAATTAACCTCACTGAAAATAATTAAGATTAAGGGAGCTGCCAGGTGTATAAAAGATATCAGAGTCTGGCTGTACAGGGACTTGGGCCAGCCACTGTCTGTGCTGGTCTTTCCTTCAGAAAGGCTAGATTAATTTTAATTTATAAGCCTCTCAAAGACTTAGGCCCCAAATATCTAAAGAAATGTCTCTTCCTATATAGATCTGCTCATGTCTTAAGATTTGCCAGTGTGTCGCTCCTGGTTGAAGTTGAAGGACTGGGAACACATGGGAGGGCCTTCTTGGTGATAGCCCCCAAACTATGGAATAATCCCCCCTTTGAGTTGCATGAGGTATCTTCACTTTATGCCTTCATGGCTGGTGAAGACACACTTCTTTGCTCTAGACTGAAGAAACAGGGCTCGTCCCCATGCTCTGCGATGGCTTCGGAGTGGATTTGGGGCAATCCCAATGCGAATCGTAGTTCGCATTAAGAAGTCCCCATGGTGAATGAGGTCAGTGCGGGTTCAAGCCTCACCCGCCTGTCCCCATGAAAACCGCGGTAAACCCCTGCATTGGGGAACTGCAGCAAGTCACGGATGGGAAAGGCCTTGATTTAGCGCACAAGCGCCTGACAGCTTCCCTGTACTCAGCTGAGCAAGATCAGCTGTCACATGGAGGTATATATACCTACTGTCAAGGGAAGGATCGCAGCTCCGGTATATAATAGAAACCCAGCTGCGGCTTCAATCAGTGAGCCAGGTTCCCTTCCTATTATGCCCCCCCACCCACCCAGTTATGCAGTGTGTGGTTTTGGAGGTTCAGAAGGGAAAGCGGCTCTGATTGAAGCCGCGGCTGTTTCAATTATTTTACCGGAGCTGCGCTGCTTCGCTTGACAGCAGGCATACCTCCTCCTGACAGCTGATCTTGCTCAGCTGAGTGCAAGGAAGCTGTCCGGCGCTCCTGTGCTAAATCAAGCCCTTACCCAGGAAATCAGGCAAAGGGGGGGAAGTTGCAATCGCAGAAGCACAGCAGGGGCAGCAAAGCCCGCGTGCTAATGCTGTGATCGCCAACCCGGGAGCGTCCCCATGCCCCCAGGATAATGCATGCTTGCCTCCTAATTTGGGGCGAGAACAGTTGGAAAGAGGGGGGGCTACCACGGATTTTGGACATTTGTCCTGCATTTAGCTTGGAGTAGGGCTTTTCATCACAGTATTTTGATTGTGAGGACGCACCCACAGACAACCTTTCCTTCTCAGCCACTTTTATTGTTGATTTTCGTCAGTTTGTTTTAGTTGCGTTTTTAAACCTCAGATTTGCAATAAACCAGCAAAACTGAGCCTATCTACATTTGCAAATCGGCCTGAAAAATGGGAATGTCTTCAAAAGGAATTCACACCGGAACGGAGCTTATAATTCTGCCTTCAAATGCTTAATTTCCCAAAATGTATCTGCATTGTGTTGTGTTGTACTAGCTTTATAGTGATCAGAGAAAAATGCATAAAACAAAGTCAAAACAGATAAAATCACCTGACAAGGATGTTGGCAGGCCAATATCTGATTGATTTTTTTTTTTTTTAGGATGAGAGCAGTTACAAGGAAAAAAAGGGAGGAAAAAAACTTGATGAAAATAAGGACAGATCTTGCGCAATGCTGTATAAATGCCAGGCGCAGAAAGTGTCACAGATGAAATGTAACCCCAGCATCATAGGCAAAGCAAGTGTCCTGCCCCTGAATGACATCCCATCCCCGTACTGCTGGGGGGGGGGGGGTCACAGAATTATTTGCATATGCGTCTAGTGAAGAAGAAGAGTTGGCTTTTCTACTCCACTTCTCTCACCCATTCAAGGGGACTCAAAGCGGCTGACAAACCTTCTGTTCTTCTCCCCCCAATAGAACACCATGTGAGGTAGGTGAGGCTGTGAGAGCTCCAAAAGCGAGCTGTGACTAGTCCAAGGTCACCCAGCAGGCTTCATGAAGAAGAAGAAGAAGAAGAAGAAGAAGAAGAAGAAGAAGAAGAAGAAGAAGAAGAAGAAGAAGAAGAAGAAGAAGAAGAAGAAGAAGAAGAAGAAGAAGAAGAAGAAGAAGAAGAAGAAGAAGAAGAAGAAGAAGAAGAAGATTTGGCTTTTCTTCTCTGCTTTTCTTACCGATTTCAGGGAATTCAAAGCTGCTGACAAAGCTTCTATTCTTCTCCCCACAACAGAACACCATGTGAGGTGGGCAGGGCTTTGGAAGCTCAGAAGAGAGCTGTGACTTGCCCAAGGTCACACAGCTGGCTTCATAGAAGAAAAAGAAAAAGAGGTGGCTTTCCTACTCCGCTTTTCTCACCCGTTCAAGGGGACTCAAAGCGGCTGACAAACCCTTTTATTCTTCTCCCCCACCCCCCATCAGAACACCCTGTGAGGTAGGTGAGGCTGTGAGAGCTCAGAAAGCGAGCTGTGACTAGCCCAAGGTCATACAGCTGGCTTCATGGAGGAGTGTAGAATCAAACCCCATATTCCCAGGTTTAAGAGTCCGGCTCCCTAACCACTAGACCAAACTGGCTGCGCAGACAAGATCTCTAATCACAGACACCCCCATCCCGTTCAGCTAGGAGGATGCATTCCCCCATCTTCACCCACTGGTGCTCACCTTGCTGGGGACGGGCCTGGGTGTCCATGGGAGAACATCAGCATTTGAACTGTCAGTTCTGCTTTGACATGCCCAGTGTTTTGCTCTTAGAGTGCCCCTGCGTTTTTAACCCTTTCCTTGCCCCCTTACATAAAGCCACCCTCCCTGACTGTAAGAGAAGCTGACAGCGTGGTAAATAAATCTTGGGTTAGTTTCTTGTTGACCCCAGGTAAGGACAAGTCAGGAAGCAGAGAAGCTGAAGTTACATAAATGTCTGGTGTACATAGGAGGGAAAGGGGGAGAAAGAGGGAGGGGAAAAAGGGAGGGAAGGCGTTTGGCAGCCTGCTGCATTGCCTCAGTCGCACCAGACGCACATTAAAATTCTGTCACTGCAAGGTCATTGCACCAGTCTTCTGTTCCTCATCGGCCCTCCCTCCCTCCGGGCACGAAAGGAAGATGGGCATGAAAATAAGGATGTAAACCTCCGTCTCTCAACAAGCAAGAGGGATACATCTTCAGAATGTCAGAGGGCTTCTCTTGCTTTAGCTGTGCCTTGGCAAAAGATGGTATCATGATTGGTTTGATTGCTTTATGCTTTACCATGTGCAGACACACCTGTGCGCCCGCCACATCCGAGCACTGGCTGACTGGGCGACGCAGGCAGTGTGCCAACCTGATCTGCACAGAGTAAATACTCCGGTCCTTGCATTAGTAGTCTCTGAATATGTAACTCACCAACACCTCGCACAGAGAGTGTCCTGATGTGCACTTACAATGCAGTGCCTGTGATTAGCGATGCTGTGCAGCATCCTCTGGGAAGTCCTGGGAAGAGGAAGCGACTAGCGGCTGGCAAGTCCCGGCAAGAGAGGCAGAGCAATAAGGTTGTGCACAAATGTGTTTTTTGCATTCGAATTCGAGTCGAAGCGAATGTCAAAAACACTTAATTCGATCAGAATGTTTAAGATCCGAATGCTAAAAAAGACCCGGTTCGAATCTGTTACATTCGAATCTATTCGTTTGAATGTCAGATTCGTATTTAAAGATACGAACGCCGGCAACATTCGTATCTCTTATGCGTATCTTCGCACATTTCGTATGCATCCTGTTTTATCCTGTATGCATCCCGTTTTCATCCCGTATTATAAGCACAAATACGTAAGGATACGTATAATATCTGTACAGGTACATATGTAATATTTATTTATATTTATATCCCGCCCCATACCCAAGGGTCTCTGGGCAGCTCACAACATTTAAAAATAACACATGTCAAAACTGTATAAGACAATACTAAAACCAAAACAAGGTTTAAAAATCCAGCATAATGGTAATATTTTAAAAAAGAAATAAATACAAGGACAAAAATATATAATCTTTCCCTAACATCAGGCTCCGTACCTGAGGACTGGAGGGTAGCAAATGTAACACCAATATTCAAAAAAGGATCCAGGGGTGATCCAGGCAACTACAGACCAGTTAGCTTAACGTCAGTTCCGTGTAAGGTGATGGAAACCATTATTAAAGACAAAATTAGTGTGCATATGGAGCAGCAGGCATTGCTGAACAAAAGCCAGCATGGCTTCTGCAAAGGTAAATCATGCCTCACAAATTTGTTGGAATTCTTTGAGAGTGTCAATAAACACGTGGATAAAGGTGAACCAGTAGACATTGTCTATCTGGACTTTCAGAAGGCTTTTGACAAAGTCCCACATCAAAGGCTACTGAGTAAACTCACCAGCCATGGAATAAAAGGACAGGTTCTGTCCTGGATTTGTGACTGGCTTAAGGGCAGAAAGCAGAGAGTAGTAGTAAACGGCAATTTCTCAGGGTGGAAAGAAGTAAAAAGTGGGGTCCCTCAAGGCTCAGTACTGGGTCCAATGCTTTTTAATTTATTCATCAATGATCTAGAAAAAGGGGTACATAGTAAAATAGCAAAATTTGCTGATGATACTAAATTATTTAGGGTAGTAAAATCTGAAAGAGATTGCCAAGAGCTCCAGAGGGATCTCTTAGCATTGGGTGAGTGGGCAACCAAGTGGCAAATGTGCTTTAATCTTAACAAGTGTAAAGTAATGCACATTGGGGCCAAGAATCCAAATTACGTCTATAAACTGATGGGGTCTGAGCTTTCTGCAACACGCCAGGAAAGGGATCTCGGGGTTTTGGTGGACAGTTCAATGAAGGTGTCAACCCAGTGTGCGGCAGCAGCAAAAAAAGCAAATTCAATGCTGGGAATAATTAGGAAGAGAATAGAAAATAAGTCAGCAAGTGTCATTTTGCCCCTTTATAAATCTATAGTGAGGCCACATTTGGAATACTGTGTACAATTCTGGTCACCACACCTCAAAAAGGATATTGTGGAACTAGAGAAGGTGCAGAGAAGGGCAACCAGAATGATTAAGGGTCTGGAACACCTCCCTTACGAAACCAGGCTGCAACGTCTAGGCCTCTTCAGTCTGGAGAGACGGCGTTTGAGAGGGGACCTGATTGAAGTATATAAAATTATGCACGGCATAGAAAAGGTGGATAGAGAAAATTTCTTTTCTCTATCGCACAACACTAGAACCAGGGGGCACTCTATGAAGCTGATGGGTAGGAGCGTAAGTTCTGACAGGGGGAAGTATTTCTTCACACAGAGGGTCATCGGCCTATGGAATGTGCTGCCAGAAGAGGTGGTGACAGCTACCAGTCTGGATGGCTTTAAGGGAGGGTTAGACAAATTTATGGATGACAGATGTATCAATGGCTACTAGAACGAATGCCTAGGTGCATCTTTCAGGCTGAGGGGGGGGAGGAAATGGGGCGCTTCTAGGGCCATCTGCTGGGACTCGAGAGCAGGAGAAGGTTTGTCCTTGTCTCTGCTTGAGATGCCCATGAGCATTTGGTGGGCCACTGTGTGTGACAGGATGCTGGACTAGATGGGCTGTGGCCTGATCCAGCAAGGCTTCTCTTATGTTCTTATGTTCTTATGTTCTTATGACAGTTTAAAAAACAGTAGAGTGTGCAGTGGAGAAAGCATGGGGAACATTCAACCAAAGGCCTGCGTGAAGAGGTACGTCTTCACTGCCTTCCTAAATAAAAACAGAGAAGGGGCCTGACGCACCTCAAGGGGGAGACCATTCCACAGCCTGGGGGCCACCACCAAGAAGGCCCTCTCCCGGGTGCCCACCCGCCTAGCTACTGAAGGCGGTGGGGCAACCAGGAGGGCCTCTCCTGCAGATCTTAAGACATGGGCAGGTTGATATGGGAGAAGGCGCTCCTTTAGATATCTGGGGCCGAAGTCATTTAGGGCCTTATAAGTCAGAGTTAGCACCTTGAATTGGGCTCGGTAGTGAATTGGCAGCCAGTGCAGTTCTTTTAAAACCGGTGTGATATGTGTCCGGCTAGTTGTTCCGGTCAGCACTCTCGCGGCTGCATTTTGCACCAGCTGCAACTTCCGAACCGTCTTCAATGTAATGTAGAGTGCATTACAGTAGTCCAATCTGGAGGTTACCAGAACGTGGATAACTGTGGCCAGGTCATCTCTGTCCAAAAACGGTTTCAGTTGACGCACCAACAGTAGTAAATGTAAAATCGCAATGTGGGTAGCCCTGTCCTTCTCCAGCAGCAACTCATCCCAGTGTTTAGATGGGTTGCTCATTCCAAGATAATAGGGATGGGTGTGGAAAGGGCCAACATTCACCAGGTCAGTCTTTGAGAACCTGAAATTTATCTGCATAATAACTGGTCATCTTATTAGCACCATCCTGCCCAAAGCAATTACCAATAGCTATAGATCAAGAACGTAGCAAGATAGCAGGACAACAGGTGATAATGCCAGGACAAGTGGTAGCACTTAAGCAACTTCCTGGAAAGCAGAGGGCTGCAAGTTCAGTTCTCAGCAATTTCACCTGGTGGAAGTAATGCCAAACCATTCCTGTGTCTGCATGGAGGTGCTCATGAAGTCACCAGAAGTTGACCACAGCCGAGTCCCAATGGGGGAACATAGCACCATTATGGCACTGTGGTGGGGTTGCCCCATACATCTTAGGCAAGCCCATCATAGTCCCACTATATTCCACCCCCCCCCAAAAAAAAAAACCCCTGTGAAAAACAATTGCTGGTTACCTGTTTTCCAGCAATAGTGCTTTTTACTTCTAGACAGAGCGGCTATCATAGCTCTGTGTAGCACAGGTGTGGAGGTTGGAACAGATGTCCATGGATGGTGGATGCACTAATACTCATGTCCAGGTATTCAACGCTAGCTGAATACGCAAATGTGTGCATCAGTAAAATGTGCAAAGACTGTGCCATAGCTTTCAGGCTATCAAGGGATAGTGGTGGGGGAATGAAGTGCTTTGATAACACCCAAGTTTTAATCCAGTACCAGTGCATTTTCAGATTTTCAGCAAACTGACTAGTCATTTTCTTTCCTTTGTAACTAATTCAAAGGTAGATTTTCAGGGTGATATATTTCTGAAAGCAATCAGCTCATCACTTTGCTGATGTGTTTTCTTACCCTGAAAGTGGACTGAAGCTGGATTAAAAGTTAGGTGTGGACGCAGACAATATCTTGCATTATTCCTTGCTAGAGGATTATTCAGACACCATCTGGAGGTGCCTTCCAAACCCAAGGTACCTAGCAACAACTTAATGATAAAAATAAGGCTTTAAGAAACTGTATCAGAAATTCCAGAAGCAATTACATAAATAATATACATCCACTGATGTCTTTCTTTCCTTGAATAAAAGAACAAGTTAAAAAAGAAAAGTGCTTTCCCTTTTGACTAATTCAAGGCCATTTGTAAGGAAACAAACAAATGAATACATGAACACTACAACTGAAATAATTAAAAACCATCTTTAAAATTATAAAAGCCAGCAGAGCAGATAATTCCCAAATCAAAGACAAAAGAACGTGACGGAATGAATTGTCATGCAAAATCTGGGGAAAATAAAATTGTACAGTATTCATTTTGGTATTCCTAAAGGAAATGAAAGTTTGACTAACCACAGAGACTGCCTCCAAGCTGATACCATACAGATGTCCTGACTCATCTGGTCTAGCAGTTAGTGAGCTGGACTCATATGTGTGTGAATACCGGGTTTGATTCTGCACTCCTCCATGAAGCCAGCTGGGTGACCTTGGGCTGGTCACAGCTCTCTTCTGAGCTCTCACACCCTCACCTACTCACTGGGTGTCTGTTGTAGGGAGAAGAATAGAAAAGCTTTGTCAGCCGCTTTGAGTCCCTTTAAGTGGGTGAGAAAAGCGGGGTGGAAAAGCCAACTCTTCTTCTTCTTCTTCTTCTTCTTCTTCTTCTTCTTCTTCTTCTTCTTCTTCTTCTTCTTCTTCTTCTTCTTCTTCTTCTTGCCCTTTGCAGGGCACCTGATGCAGATGAGTGCAACCAAAAGCCCCTCCCCTGCTGGAAGCCCATTTCTGAGCTTCTTCCGAAGGGGAGGAGCTTCCAGGGAGGCTCACCTGCACCAGGTGCCACCATTCCTGCAAGGACATGGGTGCTGCTGCTAGCACCACCATGCAAATCCAGAGAGGGAAAACTAGCCCTGTTTGCCACAGGTCACCGCAAATGAAATGGTGCAAATAACGGCCCAGTGGCCACCAAAAAAACATAACTGTCTTTCACTTCCATCTAGCTTGCCTGGGGCACACAGAAAAAGATATTTATGTGCACACAGGTTCAAATAAAGAGTAGGAGGTTCTTATATATATACGCTGATATACTGATACACTGAAAATTTCTATCTGTTGATGCATTGAATTCTCTGAGCTGAATTCTCCTCTCCAGCTGTTTCATTTGCACCGACAATTCTACCTAGCCTGGTAGATAAACATTTGCAGAAAGAAAACTCAGAGAAATTCTACCAGTGCAGCACTCAGATATTCACCACTATTTCATTTATTCCTTGAACACATTTATTTGCAAACTGAAAAAATTCCTACAAGACCTTCTTGGTACTCTCTCCTGGCAGAAAATACATTCCCAACCTCAAGCAATTCTGGATTTCATCTCCTGAAATAATAACTTTTTTAAGTAAGCTGTCTGTTTCCTTGATCTGATTTACAATGTGGCAAACCCAGGTTATTCAGAGAAAAGTACTTCATATCTGCTAAGACAGGACACTAAATTCAATACCTGCTCAATCTTGAGTGAATTTTTTAGGGATCTGCTAAAGCAAGAGGAAGGGAAACAGCTGGTAAAACAAAATCTAAATGGCAGGTGTTAACAACAGTTGTAGCAGCATCTTCAACTGGTGAGCCAGTTTGGTCTACTGGTTAGGGAGCCAAACTCTTAGGCTGCATCCACATTAGAAGCTTAATACAGTTTCCTTAAACTGAAATAATAGAACCGGATGCAAATGCAAATTTGCCTGTTCCCATTACTTTCAGCTTAATCGCGTTCGATCTGGATTCTGAGGATCATATGTGGCGTACATGACTCAAGGGGGGACTCAAGTGGCTACATTTTAAAAGCTGCTTTTTTGGGCTGCCCTGCCCTCTTTCTCCTGGCATGAACATGCCACCCATAAGGGACCCCTTCACGGAGCCTAGCTGGGTGGCTGAGTGGCTGCCGCTTGCCTGGATGGATGAAAAACGGCATGGGCAGCCAGCGATTCTTTCCCCTCCTCTCCCCATTTCCCAGGGCACACAGCAGCAGCAGCAGCAGCAACTCAAGCCCCCTTCCCCGCCACAGCCTTTAAAACAGAACCAGCTGCTTTCCTTTCCTTTCCCTTTCTAAAGGTCAGAACTTTCAGAATTGCACAAATTTGCAACATTGTTAGAAGGTGTGAAGTGGCTAGATCGCTACAGTGTAGCTTTAAGGAGTGGATTTTTATAGTGGCTGTTTTGAGGGGTGGATTTTTTCAATGAAATCACTATCTTTGGAAGCAAGCTATTGGAGGAGGGAAACCCTAAACACCGATTCTCATCCCTTAATGCCGTACGGTCCCCACAGTAAAAAATGTAAAATGTTTCAAGTGCAAGAACCGGAGTGAGACCTGTTGAAATGAGGATTAACATTTACAACGCTTTGGGGTGATTTAACACGGGGAAAGTGTGTTAAGCCAAATTGACGTGGGGTCTGCCAGGATTGAAAACGGTTTGAAATTGAAATAAGGTTGTAATGGGGATGTGGCCTTATCTGGGAATACCGGGTTTGATTCCATCCTCCCCCATGAAGCCAGCTGGGTGACCTTGGGCTAGTCACAGCTCTCTTCTGACCTCTCACAGCCACACCTACCTCACAGGGTGTTCTGTTGTGGGGAGAAGAATAGAAAAGCTTTGTCAGCCTCTTTGAGTCCCTTTAAATGCATGAGAAAAGTGGGGTAGAAAAGCCAACTCTTCTTCTTCTCTTTCAACTAGAATGGATGCCTAGGTACATCTTCAAGGTTGGGGAGGCAGGAAGGCTTCCTCTAAGGCCATTTGCTGGGATGGAAGAGCAGGTGAAGGTTTTGCCTTTGTCTTCTGCTTGAGATGCCCATGAGCAATTGGTGGGCCACTGTGTAAGACAGGATGCTGGACTAGATGAGCTGTGGCCTGAGTCAGCAAGACTTAATTTTTGGTGGACACATGCATTTTTATAACCTTGTGCATGTTGAATGAAGGAAAGGATTAGACAAATTCATGGAGAAGTACTAGAATGACTACTAGAATGGCTGCCTAGGTACATCCTCCTGGCTGCTGAGACAGACAGGAGGACTCTAAAGGCTAGGGGTCACTGGCTTGTCGGCCCTTTTGGGCTAGTAACGTGTCCTTATCTGCCTAGGTGTGAATGGAGAATCCATCCCCGCGTGTCCTAGCTATTCGGGTGTCGTGTGAAAAGGCCTCTAGTGAACATGTACCTCTTTATTCTTATCCTTTGTTGGCAAAAATGAAGTGTGACATTGAGCGGAGGCGACATCCCAAGTCCTATCCATTGTAAGCTTTTTAGTGCCTGGAAATGCCCACCATCATAGACAGCATTCTTTTCACTACCATGTGCACTGGGCTGAATACGTACCCAAAGATCCTGTTAAACAATTTATCAGAAGTATTATTGGCTAATTTATTGTCCACATATCTATTAGCCGAAAACATTGCTTAATTGGCCGCTTGTTCATTAATGGTAATTTAAAAGCGACTTGGACGAAAACTGGTCTAATTAAAGGCAGGATAAGTAGCAGCGATGGTATCTTTTTATTTAATCCAGAAGAAAAATGTGCTTAATTCTCATGGCTTTTTTTACTTTCTTAAACTTTTAATATATTTTAAAAAGATTTTTTTTTAAAAAAAAACCTAATGCTATGAAATTGTTGCAACCAAAGCCAGTGACTCCTTTTATTTGAAAAACTTATACAAAGAACTATAGGGCCATTCCTGTCCTCCAAGTTTGTATCCCAGGACAGGACAGGTTATACTCCCTGAGACACGCAGCCTGTCCCAAGCTTACATAGTTTGCCACTGGAGTGTGACAGGACTGTCCACATCTGGATGTCCCTTGGAGGCAGCACAAAGGCTTCAAAGGCTGGAAATGCTTGTCCCAAACCTTTGGATTCTTCAGCTGGACCATCTTGCAGGGGTGGTGATGGTGGAGCTAATTCTACTGGGGCTTCCAGGAACATTGCAAAAAAAGTTCCCCCATGGCATAGCTGGCCAATGGGGTGTATGCGCATGAGTGTGGTCTAATATACTGGTCCAGGAGAACAGGGATGAGCCACACTGAAGCAAGCCACTGGGGAGGTGATTGAAAGTGGCATACAGTGATGATGTTGTGGAAATGGGGATCCCTTTCATTTTTAAAAAACTTTGGACAAGAAAGCAGAGAAGAAGAGTTGGCTTTTCTACCCTGCTTTTCTCACCCATTTAGGAGGACTCAAAGCACCTGACAAAGCTTTTCTATTCTTCTCCCCACAACAAAACACCCTGTGAGGTGTGTAGGGCTGTGAGAGCTCAGAAGAGAGCTGTGACTAGCCCAAGGTCACCCAGCTGGCTTTGTGTAGGAGTGCAAAATTGAACCCCGTATTCCCAGATAAGAGTCTGGCTCCCTAACCACTAGATCAAGCTGTCTCTCTTTTTGCTGCTTTCTTTTCTATGCTATTTTCCCTCTCTAGCAGGATATTTGTAGAAATATGCTATTTTCCCTCTCTAGCAGGATATTTGTAGGAGCGCCTTCTCCCATATAAACCTGCCCATGTCTTAAGATCTGCAGGAGAGGCCCTCCTGGTTGTCCCACCGCCTTCAGCGGTTAGGCGGGTGGGCACCCGGGAGAGGGCCTTCTCAGTAGTGGTCCCCAGACTGTGGAATGGTCTCCCCTTGGAGGTGCGTCAGGCCCCTTCTTTGTTTACATTCAGAAAGGCGGTAAAGACGCACCTCTTCACTCAGGCCTTTGGCTAAATGCTCTTTATTCTTCCCTCTTTCCAAACACCACTGTTTTAAACTGTTTTTGTATTGTTTTTATTCTTATTCTTATTATCATGTTGGTTTCTAAATCTTACGCTGGTTTTATTATTGTGTGATACAATTTTTAGTGTGCTTGTTCTTAATTGTTGTAAGCCGCCCAGAGACCCACGGGTATGGGGCGGGATATAAATATAAACAAACAAACAAACAACTCAATCTCCACACAAGCTGCTGCTTGCTCAATGGAATTTTGGGGAATTTTTTTTTTTAAAATTAAAACTTTTTAAGCTCCTATTGTGACAGGTCCTCCCCCTTTAGAACTTGTTCAGATGACAAAACAAGTTAAAATGTGAATGCACTGCAACAAATAAAAGACCACACCACTAATAAAATGAAATAAAGAGTGAGTAGGAAACCAGAGACTGGGAACATCTAAGTATAGTTATATACATATAAGAAAGTATCAACGCACTATGTTGTGGGTGGGCTCATATTTATAAGGTGTTATATCTTCCTATAGATTTAAGGATATGCAAAAACAAATTTGCATTCAAAAATTTAGTCAAAATGTCAAATTTGCAAATTTTCACATTGACTTGAAAGAGTGGCCATTCAGAAGAATCAAACAATGTTCCGGTCCCCTCCATACAAAGATTAGATTGTATTTTTGGATTTTCACAGCATTTTACTGGTGAAAATGGGTTTTTTTAAATGCCAGGAAAAGCTATGAAAATGTTTGGCCAGGAATACGAAAGTCCGAACATTCTAACAAATGATTCAGTGAAGAAACACATTTTCAGATTTCGGTTGTGCTTGTGAATCAAATGTGATTTATTTATTTTTTCCATTCATGGACGTCCCTATTTTCAAATATACATATACAAATATTCAAAAACAATACAAGATGCAAACAAAATACAACAACCAATACTAAAAAACAAAAACAAAAAAACCCTTATACTTACCATATACACCAAATATCATTTACCTCAGACTTATAAGAAACGTATTTATTATTTCCTTCAAGTCGTTATTTACTTCCATTTTGGCAATATAGCTATATAAGTCTTTCCAACTATCTTCAACTAAGGTTTGAACATTCTCTCCCAAAATCCTCATTCTTCTTTGCCTGATCATATCATATTTAAACTGCTCAGATATATAATAATACCATGTATTGATTGTACTCTTATCAATATTTTTCCAAGATGCAGCTATAGCTGATAAGGCTGCCATAAACAATTGATCTAACATATACCTCTTACTTTCATGTATGCTTTGGCCATTATACAGCTGTAATAATGCAATCTCTGGATACTTTTTACCTCTATATCCATTATTTTCTTTATTTCTTTGAATATCATATCTCAGAAGGGTAAGATTTTTGTACATAACCACCACATATGAAAGGTTGTTCCTTTTATTCCACATCCTTTCCAGCATCTTGATGAAAGATTAGGAATCATGTAGGATAATTGTGCTGGAGTTTTATGCCACTTTAGCCACATCCCCATTACAACCTTATTTCAATTTCAAACTGTTTTCAATCCTGGCAGATCCCACATCAGTTTGGCTTAACACACTTTCCCCGTGTTAAATCACCCCAAAGCGTTGTAAATGTTAATCCTCATTTCAACAGGTCTCACTCCGGTTCTTGCACTTGAAACATTTTACATTTTTTACTGTGGGGACTGTACGGCGTTAAGGGATGAGAATCGGTGTTTAGGGTTTCCCTCCCCCAATAGCTTGCTTCCAAAGATAGCAATTTCATTGAAAAAATCCACCCCTCAAAACAGCCACTATAAAAATCCACTCCTTAAAGCTACACTGTATCAATCTAGCCACTTCACACCTTCTAACAATGTTGCAAATTTGTGCAATTCTGAAAGTTCTGACCTTTAGAAAGGGAAAGGAAAGGAAAGCAGCTGGTTCTGTTTTAAAGGCTGTGGCGGGGAAGGGGGCTTGAGTTGCTGCTGCTGCTGCTGCTGTGTGCCCTGGGAAATGGGGAGAGGAGGGGAAAGAATCGCTGGCTGCCCATGCCGTTTTTCATCCATCCAGGCAAGCGGCAGCCACTCAGCCACCCAGCTAGGCTCCCTGAAGGGGTCCCTTATGGGTGGCGCATTCATGCCAGGAGAAAGGGCAGGGCAGCCTCGAAAAGCGGCTTTTAAAAAGTAGCCACTTGAGTCCCCCCCTTGAGTCACGTACGCCACAAATGATCCTCAGAATCTGGATTGAACGCAATTAAGCTGAAAGTAATGGGAACAGGCAAATTCGCGTTTGCATCTGGTTCTATTATTTCGGTTAAGGAAACTTGATTAAGCTTCTAATGAGGATACGGCCTTTGATATTAATTTCATCATTAATTGCCTTAATCTCCAATGTTTCAGTTGTGCTATGTCCTTTATTTTCTTCTTTACCTCATATTTTGTTACATTAACATCCAACATCCATGTGCCTGTTATTGAATCTATTATTTTCTTTCCATGTTCCGTTATCAATTTGTATATCTTTTTTCCTATCTTTTTTTCATTCTTTAACAATTTCTTCCGTTCCTTTCAAGGGTTGTCTCAATTGTTGCTGCATCTTAACTTTATCCTTGAATGATTTTATCATAAATACTTTTAGCCAGTTTTCTCTTCTCAGTAAATCTTTGAGCTGTTTGATAGAAATGCCAGAAATAAATAACTAAATAAATAAATTTGACTGAAAACATTTAGTGTTGAGTTTTGTATGAAGAAACCGAACTTATATGATGAGAGAGATCAAAGGCTTACTACGTCAAACAGCAACCAAGCATTGCTGCTGGGAAACCCAAAAGATCTACCACAGAGCATGTAAATTTTAATTGGAAAGTACTTTGAAATTTTAATATGAAAAAAGTATCATAGTGTATGTTGTGTATTGAGCCATTGCAGTATCCATACTTAATTGGGGAAATGACGTCTGTGGGAGTTGTATATATATATAGAGAGAGCACTGTATGAGTCTAGGCATTGTTGCTGCTAGACTCGGAGCTGTATACTTCTCATGAGTATCTGACTAAAGAGAAATGTGAGTTATTATCTTTTAGCTTGTTTCTGATGTTTTTGCAAGGACGCATCAGTGTTTTAAATAAAGAAATAAGCAAACAAGGGTGTTTTTCCACTGTCAAAAAATACCCATTTTTGCAACCCTTTAGGACCCATTTGGGTGTGAGCCGGATGATCCCATTTCCACCACAGCACCCATTTGGGACCCAATTGTTTCCACTGCCGTGGGGGAAATCCGGATCTAATGGGTACATTTGGGCCTTTAATCTGGATTTTCTGTAGACTCCATTAATGGGGTCTACAGTGGGGTCTTCTGCCAGAAAATCTGGATTAAAGGGAGTCTGTTTCCACTGGAAACAGGCAATGGGGTCCAAAGGAGTCTAGGGGGAGGGAATGCATCCACTGGGCCCCCCCTAAACCTAGTCTCCGAAGTAACTTCAAAGCCACTTCGAAGCCACTTTGAAGTCATTTCAAAGTCATTTCAAAGCCACTTTGAAGTCATTTCGAAGTCATTTCGAAGTCTGTACAAAATAGCTCTGGAGTGCCTTTGAAGTATGTGCTTATCTTTGGAGTGACTTTGAAGTGACTCCAAATTGACTCCAAAGTCATTTCGAAGTTCACTCTGAAGATCAGCACAGACTTCAAAGGCACTCCGGAGCTATTTTGCACAGACTTCGAAATGACTTCGAAATGACTTTGAAGTGGCTTCGGAGACTGCACCCCCCTGCCCCCCGAAACACCTGGGGTAACGGACCGACCCTTTGGGGGTCGATCCAGATTTCCCACATGGGTGCAAAGCTCTTTCCACAGCAGGGGTGTTAGCACCCATTGCTAATGGGTGCTACACCTCCCGTGGAAACACATTGGGTGCTTCCCTTAATCCGGATCTACTAGATCCGGATTAAGGAATGTACCCATTCCTTAGATCCAGATCTTCTTAGATCTGGATCTAAGGGCTGCTGTTGAAAAACACCCCAAGACAAATGGGCAAAAAGCACTTTCCTGCTCAGGGTTCCTCAAATCTTTAAGTCATAGATATATTATCATTAGGGATGTGCAATATTCAAAACATTCCAAATTGGTTTGAATTTGACTCGAATGTCTATAAATTCATATTTTAACATTTGAACAAATTCTTCGGACATTCGTATGTGTATGGATACTTATGCATTACATACGTATCTTTATGCATTTTTACGGATATTTACCGGACAAAAATGGGATACATAAAGGATAAAAATGGGATGTGTACAAATGCATACAGATGTATATGGACACATATGAATGTTGTTGATATTCGTATCACGAATCGATATTCCTATGAATAGTTACGAATGTATTCAAATTGGTTCAAATCTGAGTACATTCATTTTTTCTCTATTCGTTCAAATTCTGACATTCAAATATTTGATTCAAATAAAATTGAATGTTGAAAATTGGATTTGTGCACACCCCTAATCTTCATCTTAAGAAGTAATAAAGTAAATATTCTGCCACTAAAGTACATGCACATTCACTGTAGGGCTAGTGTACCTGGGCTGCAAAAATCCAGATGGCCATTAGAGGGCAGCAAAACAAATTACAAAAGCTTCATTTAGCAGTTGTTTGGATTTTTGCAACCAGAAATCCAGCTGTGGAGATTTAGGTATAGCCTTGATTTGTTCCCCTCTCAGAGTTGGAGACCGCACAAAAACCTCATTATCTCCAGGGTTTTTTTTTCCCAATAAGAAAGCATACTATGGCTGAGCATAAAACTCATACATGTGAATGTAGCGAAGTTGGAACATTAAACAAATATGCTGTATATACTCAGTGCAACACAGACTTACTGTTGTGTATGCTCTGCTCAAAAGAAGAAAAGTGCTTCAAAATTGTAATCTCCAGTACACTATAGTGCTGTGAGTTTAATGGATCAGATAGTCAGTCACTGTGAATGAATTTATTTGAATAAAGCAAGATTTGAAGAAACACAACAGTCTTTGCTTTGCTGTAAAGTATTCTTTTATTATGAGTGCAGAAGAAAATACTTTCCAGTGGTGGGTTACAAAATTCTTCTCTTCAACAAAAATGGAAAATGCTTAAACTGAGGAATATAAAAACTGCTTTCAACATGCCAATAGAGTACCGTCTATAATGGCTCACCATTCATCTCAAAGGAGCTTGTACATATGACAAAACCAGTATATATTTGTGTCCCCAAATAGTGAAGCATAGTATATTGGATTTAATATACAGCTTCCGATATCGTTTGTTTTAACCGAGGGCCTGTTTACACTTACCTGGAGCCATCCACTAACTAGGATGCTGGGTCTGTACCCAATTGCAAGAGATTAGGCATGGGGGCGTGACTGCTGCTGTGCAGTTGTGAATGGTGCAGAACACCATGGCAACATCCAAGCGTATGTCAGGTGTTGCCGTGGATATTGCTGTGGCGATCTAGCCTGCCATGCCTTGGTCATCTGCACTTCAGTTGCTGCTGGCCCAGTATGGGGCTTTTCCAGCACTTGAAGTGTGGATAGTCACCACTATTCTGAGTCTTTACTAGCTTAGTGTGGTATTGTTATACACCCTCGTAGAAGCAGTCAGTTCCTCTAAGCCAGTGGTTCTCAACCTGTGGGTCGTGACCCCTTCGGGGGTCGAACTACCCTTTCAGAGGGGTCACGATGAGTCTCCTGCTGTCCTTCCCTCCCCCCTCCCAGCTGTCCCACCCCCATGGTTGGGGGTCTCCACAACATGAGGAACTGCATTAAGGGTCACGGTATTAGGAAGGTTGAGAACCGCTGCTCTAAGCAGCCCCATCTTGGCTAGTCCACCATGGTCTTATCTGGGACCTCTCCAAGACTGATGGCAACATTTTACAAGTGAGACTGATATGTCACGTGCTGATAATCTTCACTCTCCATGAGCAAAGGCTGCGTCTCCTCTGAGGTTTTTCTCCTCCTCCGACATCCTAAACTGATGAATCCTGCAATCGCTGTTGCTATAATGGCACCGAGCACAGCAGCCCCCACCAGCCAAGGCCAGATCTGCCGCGCTTGTTCCAAATAAGGCACCAAAAAATTCTGGAAGGGATTGGCTGCGAAGAAAGACAAAGAGAGAAGATGGTTCTGTGAGTGGTTTCAGTTAGGCTGTGTCCTGACACATCCGGTAGGATATCAGGTTGTTCCCACAGTGGCCTTATAACATGGACTCAAAACGGACTTGCTTGTTCCCACATTTCATTCTTCCTGTGCTTGGCATTGAGAAACCTGTTTTCTTTCCTCCCCTCTTTCCTCTCCTCCCCTCCCCTCATCAAACCTCCCTCCCCACGCAGTCAGCAATTGGACACTGGTCTATCCTTCAAACCGTGACTTCATTGGGCGGGAAATTCAAATAGGGGGAATGACAAAATAAATCAATATTCATGGCGGTGAGTGAGAAGAAATGTTTCCCTTGTTCATTAACAAGGGGAAAGGGAGCGTACATTGTCCTTTTACTCACACGGATGGAACAGCAAGGAAATGGAGGATACTTTGTCCTCTTGGCAGGGGCTGGAGATTTGTGGGTCTATGACTGGATCAGGGAGTAGAAGACTAGCTGGGATGAGCTATCTCACTTGTTTTTCAGGTAGTTATGCTATGTTTCTTAGTTCTTCTGTGCTTTTGGATATTGTTACAATATCCATCTTCAGAGGATCTTTAGTTCTGGATTGGTCAAACGCAACTGAAACCCTACATTCCACCATTGGGTGAGCTAAGTAGTCACTGTTGCCAAGCTGAAAAATGCTTCTGGAGGTTGGTTCCACCTACTCTTCAAGCAATGGTTCTCTAGAAGATCTATAGGGATCTGGGATCTGGGATCTGCTCCTGGGCTATTAAATTGTCAGTTTCACCAAGATAGGCTATCTTCTATTAAAGGAAAGAACTCCAGCCCAAAAGAGGGAGGCTTACATTTTAAAATATACTTCAATATTTTATATATTTCAGTCTTTCTTATTGTGACCCACCCTGAGACCATTTGTTGAAAGGTGGGATATAAATTCCTTGAATGAATGAATGAATGTGATGGCCAAATGGCTGGAGTGATGAATAACAGCTGTTGCCTTACAATGAAGTGTATCCCAGGAGTGCCTACTCCCAGCTACGGCTAGTCCGTCAACTGAAGCCTCTTCTGGGTCGAGACGACTTGGCCACAGTGATCCATGCTCTGGTAACCTCTAGATTGGACTACTGCAATGCACTCTACATGGGGCTGCCCTTGAAGACAGTTTGGAAGTTGCAGCTAGTGCAAAATGCAGCCACTAAGAGTGCTGACCGGAACAGCTAGCCGGATGCACATCACGCCGGTCTTAAAAGAATTGCACTGGCTGCCAATTTGCTACCGAGCCCAATTCAAGGTTTTGACTCTGACTTATAAGGCCCTAAAAGACTTGGGCCCCAAATATCTAAAGGAACACTTACTCCCATATTGGCCTGCCCGTGCCTTAAGATCAGGATATGAGGCCCTCCTGGTTGTCCCACCACCTTCAATAGTGAGGTTGGTGGGCACCCGGGAGAGAGCCTTCTCTGTGATGGTCCCCAGACAATGGAATAGCCTCCCCCTTGAGGTACGTCATGCCCCTTCCTTATATATATTTAGGAAGGCGGTGAAGACGCACTTCTTTACCCTGGCCTTTGGCTGAGCTGCTTATGTTTCCCCCAGTACAGACACTATTATTTTAAACATATTGTGTACCGTTTTATATTTGTTGAATTATTTTTTAAAGTCTTTCAATGTATACTTTGTTTTAATCTGTTTTAAGGTTGTTACCTGCCCAGAGACCTTCGGGTATGGGGCAGGATAGAAATGTAAATAATAAATAAATAAATAAATAAATAAATAAATAAATAAATAAATAAATAAATAAATAAATAAATAAATAAATAAATAAATAAATGTGCCATGATTAAATAAAGACATCAAAGAAGGTCTAGCACCTTTCTTCCCTCTGAACTGCCTTTTCGTCCATTACAGAACAAAGGCCAGCTATGGAGATGGAATTGCGTGTCTTGCCAATCAACACGTTTCATCTAGCCTCCTGTCATGGTGGTTTCGGTTCACTAGTCTGTTTGGCCCAAATTGGGAGCCTCCCACCACATCCAGTAGCTCAAAAGAGGCATCCAAACATGTGAGCCAGTTTGGTCTGGTGGTTAGGGAGCCGGACTCTTATCTGGGAATACCAGGTTCCATTCCGCCCTCCCCCATGAAGCCAGCTGGGTGACCTTGGGCTAGTCACAGCTCTCTTCTGAGCTCTCACAGATCCACCTACCTCACAGGGTGTCTGTTGTGGGGAGAAGAACAGAAAAGCTTTGTCAGCCGCTTTGAGTCCCCTTAAAAGTGGGGTAAAAAAGCCAACTCTTCTTCTTCTTCTCCTACAGAACTTCTATAGAATGTCTCTCCTACTGTTGGTCCTTCTTATTCTGACCCCAATGCCACTTCCTTTTGACCACCTTGTGATCTACCCCACCAGTCCCAATGGACATCACCCATGTCTCTCTTCTTTCTCTCTGGCTGCGTCCCCATGGCCATTTTAATCTGAATTTGATTCGAATTTGGGAAGGAGTGTCCCCATGGCCACTGTAATTAACCCGAATCAAATCTGAATTCGGCACCCAGCATCCCCATGCAATTCCTTATTCTCAGATTTTGTGAGGACTATCCTGCCTAAATCCGGAGAAGAAAAAAGTCATGACGAAAACAGGACTGAGTCCCTTTTTTGGACATGAGTCCGCTCCCCACCCCACCCCCACACACGGGGACAATACAATGGCAGCCAGCTGTGGGTGGTGTTTTAAAGATGTAAAACTTCTCCCCCTTGTCATGCTTGTAAAATCTCCGTATGATATGAAAAATGCAAGAAAGGTGGGAGAAGGGGCTTTTATTTTTCTTTTATTTAAAGGCGCTTTAAAAACATTTTTGCTGGAAAAATGCTTAAAGATATTTTTTCTGCTGGGAACATGTATCTTTTTAAACACATATCTTTTGAAAAGGACAGAAGCTTAGAAACATATGAATTCATACATTTGATATCGCAAAAGGGAGAGGTGAGAAAGGAAAGTAATTTTGTTTGTGTTTTAAGTCCCTTCCCTTTGGTGTAAAAAAGAAAGTATTTGCGGCTAGAATTTCTTTTTAAAACTTCAATTTCTCTGCTTTTATTGCAGGCAGGGTTTGCACAGGTGAGTGTGTGTGTGTGTGTGAAACCCCTGTTTTTTACAATTAAAAATAGTCCCAAAACCAGGAATAAAAAAGCTGCATGGGGACAGCTATATTTGGATTAATTGACAAGAACTCAATTTGGATTAAAAATAGCCCCCAAAAATAGTCCAAAAGGGACTATTTCAGGACTAAAATTCCTACATGGGGAGTAGGGATATTCAAAAATTCAAACATCCGATTCAAATTCAGTGAATATTGACATTCGAATTTGAATCGGATTTTCAAAAATCTGGATTTTCTAATTCAGATTGAATTCGGATTTTCAAAAACTGGATACGGATTTTTGAATAATTTGACTGAATCCATCATCGTATATCGCATCCAAATATGGGGTCTATTTGTGCTTATACTACAGGATGCTAACAGGATGCTAACTAAATGCAAACATGATAAAAATGGGATGCGAACAGATTCTAAAATCGGATTCGAATGTTCCCAACGTTCATATCATTCGATTCTAATTGGATTTTTGAAAATACAGATCCAGATAATCTGGATTCGAATCAGATTTTTGAAAATACAGATTTTTGAATTTCGATAGGAACTGAATATTTGAATATTTGAATTGAATTCAAATGCAAAAACTGCATTCATGCATATCCTTAGTGGGGATGCAGCCTCTGTGTTCATTTGATTAGACTCTCTTAGGAACTCTCCAGCTGATAGTTACTTGTTCCAAAAGTGGGAAAGGAAATCAGAATTACCTTCGTAAAATCAGGTGCCTCTGCTATTCATTAAGTCAATGAAGGTAAGAGTTGAAATAAGCTCTAACTTTTTGTTCCTTCTTTTCCCCCTGGGAAACATTTCCCCTCTTATCCAGGTTTCTTTCTTCAATAGCCTTTATTTTCCTCTTTTCCCAGAGCCTGAAGAAATCTCAGTGGCAAATATTCTCTTCTAAACTTTTTAGCTGACATTTTAATTGTTATTTTCCGCTGTTGCAAATTATGGCACATGAAACACTCCTCCAAGAGTGCTTTCCATGCACTGACAATTTTCATTAATGGCAATCCGCCAATGGTCCACATTTTGTCTAATTCTCAAAGTACTAAATCAAGGTCACCTCTAAGTTCCCCCAAAATGGAACAGATTAATATTCCGTAACTTCCTGGGATGTGCATGCACAAAATAGGGAGACTCCACATCTCTGAGTAGCAGTGCAGTATTCTAGGTGAGCCAAATATGGCTATCAGGAGCAATTTTCTCTCAGGAGGTGCCTTGAGATTGCAAGAGGAAATGGCAAGATCTTCTTCAGTTCCCACCATTGCCTCTTGCTGTTCCTGCCAGATGTCAGGAGCGATCCCAGGAAACTCCTGGGCTATTGCATTATCTGCCACCTCTCCATGTAATCATTATTCTTGCAAAATACCAGGATGTTAGCAAGCAACCACCCCCTCCCCTTTGTTTTTTTCTATGCCTGATAACTTCTGAGCCAGTTTGGTCTAGTGGTTAGGGAGCTGGACTCTTATCTGGGAACACCCGGTTTGAATCTGCTCTCCTCTATCCTAGAGGTTCCTCCCAACTCTATAACTCTATGACCCTGCCATCCATATGCTACTGCAGACTACAGCAGGTCCGTGTCATCATAAGTCCCACCCCCAACCTCCCACCATTGGTGACATTGGAGCCAGGGGCAGGAAGACCTGTTGGGTCCCTTCTCTGGGGTCCCACACACTCCACAGGCTCGGATCAGGCCCCTGTAGCTGGTGGGCCCCCCAACACTCACCCCCTGCTCCAGGGCCACACCCATGCACCCGCTCCTTACCTGGCGGTCGCCTGGTCACTACTGGCATGATTGGGCCAGCTGTGCTTTGCACCTGCATGCTACGCAGTCCTTGATTGGCCAGGCATCCGTGCCTGCACTGATGGCCAGTTGAAGCCAGGCGGGTGCCTAGTCAATCAGGGACTGTGCCATGCACAGGCGCAAACCACAGCTGGCCTGATCATGCCAGGTGACCACCAGGTAAGGAGTAAGTGCACAGGTGTGGCCCTGGGGCAAGGTGGGTGAGTGTTGGGTGGGGGTCCTGCCAGCCCCAGGAGCCTGATCTGGGCCCCTGGAGAGCACTGGACCCCAGGGAAGGGAGGCACCAGGGCTGTCCACCCCTGGCTCCACAGGAGCCAATGGGGACAGCCTGGGGGAGGAGCCCAGCTGTCACGGAGGGAGAGCGTGTGAATGCTCTCTCTCTGGTACAGCTCGGAACACTTGGGACGGGCGCAAACAGGTGCTCTGAAACCCAAACGGGTTCACAATGCTCTGGGACAGTTGGGGCAGTTTGGGACGGATCCGGCCACCCCAGAAGAGTGAATTCTCCACCCGAGAGTGCCATAGACCCATCCCAAAATCCCTCATGCGAAAAGCAAGCATGCATCATTATACACACACACAAAAAAAAAAAAACACCACACACCCCAATATAATATTACCTGGATTTACTAGATATTCATAGTCATATCCTAGTTCTCTTGATGAAATGAAGAATTCCCCATTCCTGTACAGGGGAATGAAGGGGACCATGTAAGATTCACGGTTATGTCCAATGGGGGCATTGGCAGCAGGGTAAACTTCGCGCAGGGGTTGATGTCTTCTCAGCCACTGTTCAAAAATGCTGTGGAAAGGAAACGTATATGAGCTTACTTCAGCAGGACAGCCTCATGGTGAGCTCCAGTAGCTAAAATGATTATTTTGGTACAGAATATATCCAGGGGCGATTTCTCATTTCGCTTCCCATCCACTGGACGAAAAAGGAACACAATCACGCAACATCGCATAGCGCTCGCACTAGCCAGTTTGGTCTAGTGGTTAGGGTGCTGGACTCTTATCTGGGAATACCGGGTTCGATTCCACCCTCCCCCATGAAGCCAACTGGGTAACCTTGGGCTAGTCACAGCTCTCTTCTGAGATCTCACAGCTCCACCTACCTCACAGGGTGTTCTGTTGTGGGGAGAAGAACAGAAGCTTTTCCAGCTGCTTTGAGAAATGGGTGAGAAAAGCAGGGTAGAAAAACCAAGTCTTCTTCTTCTTCTTAACCAACATTAGCTAATCACTTACTTCAAGCATCCGGGACAGGAGCATTTGTTCTTCTTCCCCTGCTCCGGGGTGGTCTGAGGTGCTGTGGAAGCATGCTGGCACCTTGGACAACCATAAACGTGACTGCGACTGCAGGTGCGCAGACGGTCAGCATCATCAAGGCAATGGTGCTGACGCACGCAGAGTCGCGGAGGGTGCCACAGCCAAAATGGCGGCACCTAGAGGAAGACCGGGCCCCAGAGAGAATCAAGTAAGTATTTGATCACAGGGGAAGGGAATGGCCAGAGTTGACCGGCGATCCAAGTGCAAGCGCTAGTCAACGCTTGGTTAATCGTTCTCCTTTCCCATCCAATGGACAGGAAAGGAAATGCGAATTTGCCCAATATTAGCCACAAGGGGAAAGACATCATTGTTCTGTGATTTCAGGCGTGTCACAGCTGGTTTTAGTTTTCTGAGGTTCCCTCCTACATTTGTTTACTTAATCACTGCTAAAAGCAACCATCCTTACCTCTGAAGATGCAACCTGATTTTTCATGGCAACAGTTATCGAAGTCAAGTGATTCATGCTGTGTTTGCAAGGCAACTGCTTTTCAGTTACAGTAAATATGACTTAAAGATGTTTCTGCAGAGAGGGACAAAATTAAGGTGTTTTCTGCAGTAACCTTGGCTGGAGCAGATCAGAGGATCCCACTCTGACCTGGCCGAGGGAATCTGTCCGAGGTGCAAATGGATCTTTCCCTAGGCAGGAACAAGGACAACGGTTCCAGCCAAGAGACCCCAATGGGTCCAAAGCTCACACCAGCTTTGGAGACGCCTTTGGAGACTCTGATAGACAGGAACAGAAGTCCTGGGCTCAGAGCTCCTGGGACACCCATTGTCGCCCGTGGCACAGAGGACTATGGATGCTTGCGCTGTCTGCATACCTCCATAACCAGTTTACGGAAACTCTTTAGTGAGCTCTAATGGTAGACCAGATTGGACAGCCATTCTGGGCCTGAGAGCACAGATCTTGATTACCTACTAGGGGAGAAGAGGAAGAAGAGTTGGCTTTTCTACCCTGCTTTTCTCACCCATTCAAGGGGACTCAAAGTGGCTGACAAACCTTCTGTTCTTCTCCCACAGCTTGTGACATAGGTAGGGCTGTGAGAGCTCAGAAGAGAGCTGTGATGAGCCCCAGGTCACCCAGCTGGTTTCATGTAGGAGTGCAGAATCAAACCTGGTCCAGCTCCTTAACCGCTAGACCATGGATGAAAAATTCACATTCTATTTGTAATTGAAATGAACGTTCAAAAAGCTGTTTCTTCATCGAATCATTCATTTGAACATTTGGACTTCCACATTTTCAGCCAAACATTTTTGCAGGGGGCTTCCCAACAGTAAAATACTACAAAAGTGCAAAAGTATAACCTCCCTTCTTCCTTCCTTCTACCCACCTAGGCCTTTGTGAAGAGATACGTTTAAACCAGGTACTGAAAACCATATACCGTAGGTACGTAATGAACCTCAAGAGGGAGGCTATTCCAGAGTATGGGGGCCACCACAGAAAAGGCTGTCCTATATGTCCCTATCCTCTGAGAGACAAAGGACTACTTCAGTTATTGCTTTCTGACTGAAATCTGGGTTGCAAGATTCTGTTTACTCTTTTATAGGGTGGAACAGGAGCTGATTTCTTGATTTCTGTATTGCATACTTTATTTTGCTGTTTTGTCTGCACTATGCAGTTACTTGGCTAGGAACTAGGATTCTGGGCTTGAGATTGACAAAGGCCTGTGTGCTGAAATGAGAAAAGGATATTTTCAACTGGAGCATGCACATTGATTAAAAAGCTGAGCTTTTATGAGCCAAGGCAGTGCCAGGTACGTGGCACACAAGGTCACAGGTTGATCAAACGAACATTGGGCTCCTCAGCTGCCTTGGGGAACAGAAGTGATATGGGCTATGCTCAGGTAAACCCCTGCCGTGATCTACATCAGTACAGGTAGGGGAGGAGGAGGGGGGAGCAATAAATGGATAAATAAATAGAGCTGTCCCCTAAGGCACAGAGTAGAGAGGGAGAAGGATGCTCTTAGAACTTCCCTTTCATACCTGAACTGAGGCTTCTGGGAAATAGGCCAGCAATCTCAGATCCTGGCCCTTCTGCCTTTGAGAGATATTAGAGTTGGCATGCATGCTGCCTATTTCCTCTTTTCCGGTCTTATCTTGCACCCTTTCCAGCAATCCAGAAGGACTGGTGTGATTCCCCCCACCATCCTTTGGACCTGTGGTAGCCAGTAAGGAGGGGGGAAGGAGAATGCAAACAGAAGTGCCACCCCAAAGATCAATCAATCAATCAATCAATCAATCAATCAATCAATCAATCAATCAATCAATCAATCAATCAATCAATCAATCAATCAATCAATCAATCAATCAATCAATCAATCAATCAATCAATCATTTCTGAAATAGCAGCAGGTTTTTTGTGTGCCTCCTTCAGAGACCAATGCTACTTTAGGCTGTCCCTTGCCAATTTTGCGTTACCTTGGAAGAAAAACAGCTGGTCCTATTTAGTAGAAGTTTAGGAACGGGAGACGCTCTGTGAACACCAGTTGCTTCGGCCTCGAGAATAAGGACAGCACTGATGGGCAAAATGGAACTGACAGGGAGGTGAAAAGGGGTTCAAGGGGCAACTGCTTTTGCCTTTGATTGCACAGAACGCTTTGTTCCTCCCTGTCCTCTCTCCAGATGCTAGTAAATGAACTCGGAACTTTATCTACGACCGATTGCCCTTTTCCTGCAAAGGTTAATGGGAAAGCTGTGCCTTTCTGAGGAAGGCATATTCTAAGCATCTCTGTGCAAATGGACCCTACAAAAGAGCCATCAAAGCTGGGCAAAAAATGAGAGCTTTCATGCTCACTCACTTCTAAGTAGCACTGAGAGGAGAATTCAATCAGAGTCCTTTGTGGCAGAAGGAATTGTTTTGAACCGGGAGAGTTGGAAATAAATCCTTCGGTCAGCCATTTTGGAAGTGGTTGCAGCCCAGCCAAATAGCCCATCCCAGAGATGGTCGGAGAATTCAGGCCATTCTCAGCCTGGTCGTATCTACTGTGCCACCACTGCCAGTCTACACAGAAGGGTGCGGTGAGGTGCTCAGTGGCAGGGGGAACTATCTGCTGCCACACTGAAGAGGATCCATGAAGGCCCAGCATAGTGTGGCATGGTGTGGTGGTGGCAGTGGCAGTGGTATATCAGCGTGGTGCTGATGGTGGCAGCTGGGAGTATCAAGGTGTTTCTTGCTGAAACAGACTCAGTGCTGGGATGATCTGATTACAGGATACTTCCAATTCACCTAGAAAAGTCCTCAGAAATAGGGATGTGCACAAATGTATTTTTCACATTCAAATCTGATTCAATCGGATGTTTGAAAATTCAATTCAAATCAAATTTCAAAAATCTGGATTTCCAAAAATCTGATTTGGATCCAGATTACCCGGATCCGTACATTCGTATATTTGATTCGATTCCAGATATAGGAATGTCGATAAGATCCGTATCCAAAATACGAATTTGCGCAAATTTGTATTTATTGTGTATTTAATCCATATGCAACCCATTTTCATCCCGCATTAAATACTATAATACATATAATTTTTGCCCAGATTTGTATACAATAGATACAAATCTATGCATTCAAATTATTTGAAAATCCGTATTGGATTTTCAAAAATCCAAAATCTGTTTGAATGTGTAAATTCGGATTCTTGAAAATCCATTTTGAGTTTGAATGTTGGCATACGTTGGATTCGAATCAAATATTCAGATTTTCAAATATCTGTGCACATTCCTACTCAGAAAAGCCATAAATATACTTCGGCTTCGGGTCTCTGAGGACTCAAGATGGCCTCCATCCTTCTTAAATATAAAGTGTAGTTGGGGCCTTTGTTTCAGTGGATTCAGATCCTATCTTGTGGGCCACAAGAACGGCCACAGTGGGTCAGGCAGCATGGGCAAAGTGGCTAAAGAAAAGGCATTTGGGGACATTTCTGCATTTGACCCCATGTAGTCAAGGCAGGGGAAGATCCTGGACAACGCATCTGCCCCTCACAGAGCCATTTCTTAACCAGAGACGTTTTCGCATTACTCCCGTTCCATTTGGAACGGGAGTAGGACGGGAAGCTTAAGACAGCTCCCGGCGCTTTCCCCTTTCACACACAGACGCGCCGGAACGCGTGTAAACGCGTTCCGGAGCGTCTGTGTGCGAATGCTCAAAGCGCCGGGAGCTGTCTTAGCCGGCAAAGGCCGGCCAGGGGCGCGGAGACAGCCGCGGAGGCAGATCGACAATCAGCTGATTGTCAAACAGCTGATTGTCGAAGCCGCGCCGGCGTCGGAGGCGAGCCCGCAGCTGTTCGGGAGACAGAAGCAGGCGCGAACGCTTCTCCTCCCGAACGCCTGCGGGCGGCTCGTCCGCGTTCGAACGCATGTAGAGCACTTTAAAGTGCTCTACATTTCGAACGCGAGAAAGACAGCTGCGGACACGTCGGAGCGCAAGCCGCGCTCGGGCAATGCGGATGCCGTGTCCGCAGCTGTCTCCCACGCGTCCCGTTCAGCCCCGTGCGAAAACGTCTCAGAAATGGCTCTGGGCACCCAGAAGCAGGAGAGAACACTTAAAAGCGCTGCATGCTTATACTAGCAGCAGGGCTGGTTTTAGGGATGCGCAGAACTATTCGCAGCATTTGTTATTTGAACAAATTTGGACATTCATACATGAATCCAATGATACAACATTCGTACATTAACAGTCGTACGAATAATGAATGTTTTGGAACATTCGGACGTTTGTTAAACTAGGAGGGAAAACTGAGGGGGAAAACTCATCAGAGAGAGAGAGAGACTTCTATTCAAATGAATGCGGATTTTCTAACATTCGATTCTTTACAAACTGAATGCCAAATACCCATTCATGCACATCCCTAGCTGATTTAGACTTGGATGCGCCAAGGCTATTGAAACATGGGCGGGAACAAGGGATGGACACAAGTATTCGTAACATTTGAAATTCGTAGGAATTTGGCCAAATTCGGACATTCGAATTCGAATTGACTGTTAGCACATTTGAAGATTGACATTCGAATTTGAATCCAATATTTTGATACACTCATATGAAACTTCAGGTCAAGCATTCATGGGGGATTCATATGGGATTCATAAGGGATTTGTATGCTATCCATATGCATTCGTACAGGATTGAATGTTTGCATTGAATAAGAATCCTACCGCATTAGAAAGGGACCTATTTGAACAAGTACAAATTTTCTTGCATTTAACTCAATATGAACTGAATACAAAAAACACATTCATGCACATCCCTAGAAGGAGAAGCATGTAACTGGTGGTGCATATCTGATAGGCGTTGAGTTGTTCAGTCACCCAGACAATGGTACCATGCAGGTGGGCTGCTGCCATTGCCAGGGCACCTCAGTGGCTGCTGTTTGGCGGCCATTTGTCCTATAGTAAGGATCAGAATGCTCTAGAACAGTGGTTCTCAACCTGTGGGTTGCGACCCCTTTAGGGGTCGATCTGCTCTTTCACAGGGGTCGCCTAAGACCATTGGAAAACATAGGAACTGAGACACCGCTCTTCTATCCGCCCACATGCAGGTACGGCCACATACGAGTGCCTGGCGTGATGACATCATTGTGCCAACCGCATCGCATGCGCCCCATACAAATACAGTAGAGAGCGGCAGCTGTGTAGAAAGCAGCAGTATTGGAGGTAAAACAACACTTTTATATTCAACTGTGGTGGATACAAATACTATGCTTTAGGTATGTTCAATTTATAACAATGAAAATACATCCTGCATACCAGATATTTACATTACGATTCACAACAGTAGCAAAATTACAGTTATGAAGTAGCAATGAAAATAATTTTATGGTTGGGGCTTAGGGTTAGAGTTAGGTTGGGGGTCACCACAACATGAGGAACTGTATTAAGGGTCGCGGCATTACGAAGGTTGAGAACCACTGCCCTATGGTAAGGATCAGAATGCTCTAGAACATTCTAGTGCCTCTAGCACTCGGAGGCAAAGTGCAAATTCCTCCATTGTCCTGAATGCTCACAGTCTTCCAGTGGGGCTTCCCCTGATTTTTTGTTTTTTATATTAAAGGGGGAAGTAACATTCCGAGACTAGTTGCACTTTTACAAGGATGGCTCACACCCTCCCCAAAGCATAATCAAATGAGCAGTGCGCCCAGACATCTCCAGTCAGAGTCCAAGGGAGACAAAATTAACCTTTTCAAAATAAAGTCAGAAGACACTTATTCAGCAGCTAAAGGGCAATCAGCAGTGTGCTCCATAATTACCTGAAATGTAATTGGGGCCAAAGATATTACATTATTTGAATCCACGTGGGGCAAGGAGCTCCTGTCCCCAGCTAAAGAGATTGTCATTGTTACAATAAACTGTTAAAAGCCATTGGGTTTCTGGAATTTCACAGTCACTGCACAGTCTCCAGTTGTACTGACGTCTATAATAACGAAGGAGTTCAATTAACAATGCCGCATTGTTCCACAGAAGCCGTGAAGGACCATAATGGAAGCTCCATTAGCCAAGTTTGTGCCTCAAAGGATTGTGGGAATTTTACTGTGGCTCTTTCTGATACTGAACAGACTCTCACTGGCAATTACTCATAATTAACCAGTTATTTAAAATGCATACTTCTTCATTTAAGGATCTGAGACCTTATTTCAGATTATGCCCCAGTGAGGAGCTGCTGCTCTCCATTTGCTAGTGCAGACTACAGCAGAACTCAAGTTAATTCCTCAGCTTGCTAGCCTGTGCTTTAGGCGCTAAGATTTAATAAACGTTATCTGGCCTATCTTATTGTCTCAGTAGTTGCAGTTGGGAATGGAAATGGGAACACACCTGTTGTTGACAGAATGTCCATCACTCACGCGATGAGTGGGTATCACAGACCGCTATACAAGAGATAATGCCCCTTTTAGCCTTCTCCTCTCCACTGTCTAAAGCAGTGGTTCTCAACCTTCCTAATGCGGTGACCCCTTAATGGAGTTCCTCATGTTGTGGAGACCGCCAACTACAGGGGCAGAGCAGCTGGGAAGTAGGAAGGAAGGGCAATGAGAGACTCGTCGCAACCCCTCTGAAAGAGTAATTCGACCCCCAAAAGGGTCCCGACCCCCAGGTTGAGAACCACTGGTCTAAAGGAATGGGTCTTGTGGCGTTCATGCCAGGCAGGCAGTGACAGGGCAGCCATTTTGCAGGCTTTCTGAGCTCTAAGAGTGACAGCAGAGGCGGAGCATCAGAGAAAGCCCACCAAAATCAGACCAATGAGAATCGCCGAATCATGGACTATAAAAAGCGGCAACTTATCTTGTTTTTCGTTTCTCATCTTGGGTAGAAAGGGGATCAGGGAACGTTGCTCCGAACCAGCATGGGTTAGGCCTCTCCTCTTAGGTAGAGGAGGTGAAGAGAGGAAGAAGATCTCTCCTCTTGTGAAAAGGGAGATCGGGGCGCACAGGTTAAGGTGTGCATGTGTGTGTGCAGGTCTCTCCTCTCGGAGACAGAATAGAGCAGAGCCCGGGGAGGCAGACTGGGACTGCTGTGAGGCTATCTTTATTATTTTGGGAACTTATCTTACTTCAGGGTAGAGAAGAGCCTGAGAGGGAAGGACTAAGATCTGTTTGTGCTTACTATATAGCTTACCAGGGCCTGTTGGCTTAGAGTGGAGCTTAGTTTATGAATTACAATATCTTTCTTTTCAAGCAACTGAAGAACATTTAAGTCAAACTATAAACTTGCTTCTTTATTTTTCCTTTTGTAGCAATTAACTATAAGTGTTTGTTTTACAACTGAGTCAGTTTGCTGCTTTAAGGGAGTCTGATACAGAGACATATAAAGCAGGACACCAGTCGGGGGGACGGAGGACTGGTTGGCACGCAGCCCCACCAGGGCTGGTAGGCGACCTGGGTGTTCAGCAGCTTGCTCACTTCCTGTGTTGCTCTGCGGAGGACGAGGAGGGAGGGGCTGGGCTGAGTCGCCACAGGTCTGGACTAAGGATGTGCACAAATGGTTTTTTTTGGCATTCAATTCATAATGAATCAAATGTTAGAAAATCCTTATTCATTCTAATTGATCGCCTTAGAATGTGGTAGGATTCTACTCGATACGAATGTATATGCATGGATTCGTACAAATGCATACGTATCCTGGATACATATCCTATACAAACGCATACAGATTGGATACTTATCCTATACCAACACATACGTATCGATACATAGCTGATACATAGCCCCATTTTAACAAATGTCCAAACCATTTATATGAATGTTAATGTACAAATATTGCAACATTTGATTTGTGTATGAATTTGTATGAATTTATGTGAAGAATGAATGTTTCAAATATTTGCGAACATCCTTAGTCTGGTTGAATCAGGCCAGTTGGTTCGTATCACAAGAAGGTGTAGTCTGGAACAGCATTGTCTGCACCACAATCTTATCACAGACCTGGCCCCCACCAGCCACGGAGCTCCCATGTGCTTTGGTGCTGGTCTCTGTGGGCTAGGAATTAATAGGTGGGAGCCATTTTTCTAGATTGGGGTCTGCTGGTCCCCCAGTATAGGGGTCTGCCAACTGAGGCTCGGGAGCCAAATGCGGCTCTTTGGGCCCTTGAGTGTGGCTCTTCCAGCTTAGGAGTACCCTAATCAAGTAAGTTAATAACAATGTACCTACCTATATAGTTTAAGTTTAAAAAAAATTGGCTCTCACAAGAAATTTCAGTTGTTGTACTGTTAACATTTGGCTCTGTTGACTAATGAGTTTGCTGAGCACTGCCCCAGTAGACCTGTTTAAACTAGGGCCCCTCAGTTTAGATCATGTTCCAGCCTTTGGGATGGAGCATAGCAGCAAGGAGTGAACTGTGGACCAGTGAAGCCTAGAAGAGGCCCCTGAGTGATCACACCACTGAAAAAGGAGTGGGAAAAGGAGAAGCTATTGCTAGAACACTCACTGGCCGTGACCTGTTAGTGGACTGAGCAAAAGAAAAAAAGAAAGGGCATGCTTTCTCCTGCCTTCACTGAACACCCATTTTCTAGCACACGCACTTGCACGGTGTCAGGGGCAAGGGGTGAAAGTATCATTTGCCCCACCCCTGCTCCTGCCCAGCTTGCATTGACGAGGACTAGCAAGGAAGATTGATCATGTTTTCCTGCCCATGTTGCATTGTAGGTGACAGAGGAATGCATGGCAGCTATGGATAAAAGACCATTTGCCTCTGAGGCCATTTGCAGAAATTTGAGGTGAAGGTTTTGTCTTCCGCTTGAGATGCCCAGAAGCAATTGGTGGGCCACTGTGTGGGACAGGATGCTGGACTAGATAGGCTGTGGCCTGATCCTGCAGGAGTTCCTCTTCTGTGTTCTTAATGGTGACACTGATGATTTTCCCCAACATTAACAAAACCCAGATTAAACTTCATCCCAGGGTGCAGCAGTACGTGGATAAGCATTGTACACACCCAGTTCCTCTTCTAGGGCTGTGGTCTAATCCAGCTTCAGTCCACTTTCAGAACGAGAGAACATATCAGCAAACCAAGCAGTAATTTTCTTTCCACATTATCTGTCCCAAAGGGGAATATTCTGAGTTATTTAACACTGAAAGAAAACAGCTTGTCAACTTTGCTGATGCATTCTCTCACTCTAAAAGTGATCTGAAGGTGGATTAAACCTTAAATGTTTGTCTCATGCTGGAGTTCACAAAAGAGATCAGTAACGCTGCATAGGTCTGCTGCAGCAAAGTTCATCCGTAAAGCGCATGCACGCAAGCACACACACACACACACACACACACACACAGACAAACCACAGCTCTACTTTTTCCTTGCAGAGAACTTCAAGGAAGGTCATTTTCTGAATTTCTTTTCTCCTGGACTACCTTGGCGCATTGCTCAAGAGCTGCTCAATCTCAGCCTGTGTGGAGACATCAAGTGGGTTTAAGCCACAGTTTATGTGGTTCCAGAGCATATCAGTTTGGAGTGAACTTCGTCATTGGAGGGGGAAGTGAAGCCTGAGCACAGCTTGAGATTAGCTGTGTGAATACCAAATGGGAAAGGTAATAATCATAATAATACATGGCAGAGAGACAGAGCCTTTGAAAAGCCTGAATTGCAGCAGGAATATTAATCAATCAATCAATCTTCACACTAAAAGTGGATCACCTCACTGGTGGGTGAAAGGACTCACCAGGCCACGGGGAAATTTTGCTCAGGAGTAAAAACAATGGAGTGTCAGGCATCAGAAAGACAACTTTGTCCCATCCCATTCCTGCATTTCCCTCCCACCCACCTAATATTCTTATCATTCATTTCAACCTCCAAACCCCCCACTGGCAGATTGCACTCTGCTTTTCAATTTGACAAGACCGGCACTTTTTTCAGAAGCTGCTAGGATCTGTGGACAGCAACCCCATGTGGTCAGCGGTTGAATAGCAGGGGACGGCTTCTCTGGCAATTATTCAAGGTCCCCCAAAAACTAGGGGTCCCCAAAACTCTGAGATATTATGGGGAAGGATTCTGGGGAGGGAGCTTTCTCTAAATGGCTGCCATAGGGTGTGTAAAAGAACATCACAAACGTCAACATTGACAGGAACAATGACATTAAAGGCCATTTGCAGGGATTCAAGAGCAGGCGAAGGTTTTGCCTTTGTCTTCTGCTTGAGATGCCCAGACGGAATTGGTGGGTCACAGGCTGCATCCCCATGGGATTTGCAGTCCCCAATGCCATGCAGTGGATTTGGGGGACCCTTTTAAGGAGTTCCCATGACAATGGAGGACAGGGCGGGTTCAACATGAACCAGCTCGTTCACATGAAAACCGTGGCAAATCCCTGCTTTGAGATGCCATGGTTTTCTCCATGCCCCCCCTTGCTTGAGCGCTTAATTGCCCAGTGTGATGACCGCTAGGACCCCTCAACCCCAAAATTAAGTTATTTTGGTTTAAAATGCAAAGTGTGGCGAACACGGTAAGTCCAGACGTTTAAAAGTGTCGCCAAAGTGTTTTTTGTCAAGGGTAAGTAGCCTAAGGGAAGGGCTAGTTGAGCACTCCTAGGGGAGGGGTGAAATAGAATGCTGGAGGAGCTCAGCCAATCAGTGCGAAGCAAGCCAGCCAGGCCCATATAAAAGGGAGCCTGAGGGGATAATTTGGGTTCTCTGCCTTGGGTCGTTAATCTGGGAGGTTAACGAAGGGGAGAAACGGGCCTTTAGCTGTCCTGAGGGAAGCTGGGAATTGGGGTCCTGAGTTTATTGATACGTGTTTGATGTTGCTGGTGAAAATATAAGGGCAAGCAAACACATATTGCACTGGTTGAGAGTTTACTCAAGAAGTTTAAGAGTCTTTGAACTGGGTGTGAAAGTTAGGGGCTAAACTGTTTGACAACAGAAGCTGAAAGTGTAACTTGAAGAAGAAGCTGACTTGAGACTTAACTGTATTCAATAAACACATGTTCTTGTTGTTTCAAAGAAGCTTCGTCGAGTTCTGTTTATAAAGGGAGCCAAATAGGGCCAGAGTTCTAAACAGTAACTGTATCTAACCCACTGCTGGAGATTGGCAGAGTCGGGGCAGGGTGCTGTCTGCTGCAGCATCAGAAGGGAGGCAACATTATTATCAAGCCAAAGAGTAGGGAAAAGGAAATGGAAGGTGCGCCTCTTGGAAGGAAATAACAGAGTTTGATTCACAAGTAAACAAAATGCTACCACACTACCAAATAAAGATAAATATATATATAAAATAGATAAGGGCGGAGAGGCGGCCTTTACACCCAGGTAAGGGCTTGATTTACCCCAAACGATCGCCAGTCAGTTGAGCAACTGTCAGGCAGGAATAGGGGCTGTCAAGAGCAGGGCAGAGCTCCGGTAAGATGATTAAAACAGATGCGAAAGAACCTCTGCTCATGCACATGACAGCTTGACAGCTGCCCAGCTGACTGCAGGGCAGCTGTCAGGCTATTGTTTGGGGTAATTCAAGCCCTTACCTGGGCAATTAAGTGCTCAGGTAAGGGGGGGGGACAGCTGTGATTGCAGCATTAGTGGTGGGGACAGTGAAGCCCCACCCACTAATGCTGCAGTCCTAACCCAGTAGTGTCCCCATGCCCCCTTTATAACTCGTTCTTGCCCCATAATTCGGGGTGAGAACAGTTATAAAGGGAGGTTATTTTGCCACAAATTTGTGGCATTTATCCCTCATGTAGCCTGAATTAGGGCTTTGCATGGTGGCTCTTGCAAGGTGAACTGACTTTCGCCAGGGGGACGAGCACATTGTGTGGGACAGAATGCTGGACTAAACTGGATGTGGCCTGTTCCAGCAGGGCTCCTCTTATGTTCTTATGTAATTACAAGAAGGTCTTCACTTTGTGATCTTAAGACAACACAGAGACAACACTTACTCTGTGGACGCTCTGGGACATTCTGACTGTACACCATAGCACCGCCTCCGTACTAGAACATCCAGGAGTGCCCCTCATCCTCCAAAGCTGTGGAGAAGTTGTTCCTGCCCCACAGCTCACCAGGAGCTGCTAGGGAGTTCCCAGTGAGCTCCCAGATGCACCATTCACACTTTCTTCCCATGCGAATGCAGCATGTGGGCAGCTCAGGGCATTTGTGGTAACGTATGCCATGTTGTGGCTGCCATGGCAACATGCTAGGACATGCCAGAAACTGCTGCAATCATTCCCGTGGGACCGAGCCAGTCTGGGACTGATCATCTGCACTTCAAGTGCTGGTGGTCAGTTTCAGGATTGAGCCAGCACTTTGAAGTGCAGAAGGTTCCTGGTTTGCCCCATCTTAACTAGTGGGATGGTAAGTGCAGTCTGGATGAAGCTAAAGCTAGAGTCCTGCCCAATGAAATCGAGTGCAGGGTCAAAAAGGGTTCAGGTAGGGATGTGCACAAATATTCGTAACATTCAAAATTTGTATGAAATTTGGCCAAATTTGGACATTTGAATTCAAATCAAATGTTTTGATACATTCGTATGAAGCTTCATCTGGGATTCGTATGGGATTGAACATTTGTATGAATACAAATCCTACCACATTCGAAGGGGATCTATTTTAATGAATATTAATCAATTCTATATGAATCAAATGCAAACAAAAACATAGGGTGTTTTTCCACTGGCAGAAAGTACCCATTTTTGCACCCATTAAGGACCCATTTGGGTGTGATCCAGATGACCCCATTTCCACCACGCCACCCATTTGGGACACATTTGTTTTGACTGCCGCTGGGGAAATCCGGATCATATGGGTACATCTCAGCCTTTAATCCGGATTTTCTGTAGACCCCATTAATGGGGTCTATAATGGGGTCTTCAGCCAGAAAATCCAGATTAAAGGCAGCCTGTTTCCACATTAATTTGGCAATGGGGTCTAGAGGAGGCTAGGGGGATGGGCACCCTTGGGGGGGGGGAGCCCCAAAACCTAGGCTTCGAAATCATTTCAAAGCCATTTTGAAGTTACTTCGAAGTTGCCTTCAGAGATTAGCAAAGGCTCCGAAGTCCCTCTGAAGGCAACTTCGAAGATTAGCACAGGCTCTGAAGACAAACCTCCAATAACAAAGGGAGATCAAAGCGGACTGTTACCTTCAGGCATGGAAAGAGGTGCATATTTAATGAGGCTGACTCATCCCTGCTCACAAAGAGCTAATTCATATGCAGGCTCTCGGAAGGGGTTTGTCTTTGGAGCCTTTGCTAATCTCTGAAGTTGCCTTTGGAGGGACTTCGAAGCCTTTGCTAACCTTCAAAGGCAACTTTGAAGGGTCTTCAGAGATTGCACCCCCTGTTCCCCAAAACACCTGAGGTGACAGGCAGACCCCTTGTGGGTCAATCCGGATTCCCTCATGAGTGCAAAGGTGTTTCCACAGCAGGGGGGTTAGCACTCATTGTTAATGGGTGCTATACCTCCTGTGGAAACATGTTGGGTGCTTCCCTTAATCTGGATCGACTAGATCCGGATTAAGGAATTTACCCATTCCTTAGAGCCAGATCTTCTTAGATCTGGATCTAAGGGCTGTGGTGGAAAAACACCCATACATGCACATTCCTAGGTTCAGGGCTTTTTCACTGATGGCACACTGTCTCTAAAAAAAAGCCTGCTTGGCCCTTTCATTCCATATTATTAGGCATCAAGTGAAAGCCTGTTTATTTATGCAGGCGTTCTAAGAAAATACAGTGTGTTTGTATTTTAAAATACATATAATAATTTACTTGTTTTTAACTTTGGGCCTTTCTCCACTTGCTGGTAATTCTTTCCAGCAAGTGAGTAAGTGCCTTACACAGTAGTGTGGAATACAGGAGGCCCTGCCCACTTCTTGTATGCTTCATCCAGGCAGGTTGGGACCATGATCCAGATCAAGAGGCCCTTGATATGGATCACCTGTAGACTTTGATATCTTGGCCTTCTCTGGAACACAAAGACCTTCAGAAGGCGTAGTCTGCATTCCTGGACTACCAGGGACCCATTTTGGCCCCACACTAAAGGTGCACCGCCAAAATGGGTTCCCCGGGGCTTTGAGCCTAGGAACTTTCATTCCTAGGCCTTTAGGGCCCTCGGAGTTCATCGCCTAAGATTGCTCTTCCACAGCTTGTCACAGAGCAGGTAGCATGGCAAACCTATGCAAAAACAAATGAAAGGCACGCGGCTTTTGCCAGAAACCTTCCGACCTACCTGTCAACAAAGGCATGATGAAGAATAAAGATGGGATCATTGGCTGATCCTTGTACCTGGGACATGGAGCCATTCATGTAGATGTGCAAGGCATTGTGCAGACTGCTTTGGGACACATTCGCGATCGCTGTGCTTGGATTTGCAAAGCCTGCCGGAGAACAGAGATGAAATAATAAAGAACAAATAGACTGTAGCAGGCATAAGGAGCCTCTCCCACTGGCTTCTCTCCAGTGTTTGAAATTCAGAAATCAGGCCTGGACAGCACTAAGAAAGGGATAGACAAATTAATGGAGGATGGGTGTATCAATGGTTACTAGAATAGATGCCTAGGTACTGCCACCAGGTTGGAGAGAGAAGCTGAATGCCTCTAAAGGCTACTTTCAGGAATTCAGGAGCAGGCTAAAGGTTTGGTCTAGTGGTTAGGGAGCCAGACTATTATCTGGGAATACTGGGTTCGATTCCACCCTTCCCCATGAAGCCAGCTGGGTGACCTTGGGCTAGCCACAGCTCTCTTCTGAGCTCTCACGGCCCCACCCACCTCACAGGGTGGTCTGTTGTGGGGAGAAGAACAGAAAAGTTTTGTCAACCACTTTCAGTCCCCTTAAATGGGTGAGAAAAGCCGGGTAGAAAAGCCAACTCTTCTTCTTCTGTTGCCTAAATGTAGTTGATGGGCCACTTGGTGAAACAGGACATCATGCCTGCACCACTGGTCACATGTTCCTCCTGCGCATCTTCCAACCAGAAGAGGTGCGGATGGAGTGTCCATAGCCTTACTGGCTCTGTCGATAGTATAATTTTAACTGCACCACATTTATACTGCTTGGAGGGATCCTCTGGGATGCACAGAGCTGTTTCTGGTTAAGAAATGGCTCCATAAAATGCAGATGCAGCATTTGGGAGCTCCCCTTTCCTTGACTACTGAGTCAAATGAGGAAAGGACAAAAGTGAGGGGAAGGTAAATGGCTCCTTACTAGAGTCCTAGTAAGATCAGATACAGGGAAAAAAGAGGACCTCTAAGATGCCTCTGAGGGGACTTTGAGAAGCTTTCATGGTGGCACTGGCACCCCCTCTTGTGGCGACCCAGCCTATCCCTCCCTTCCCTGTCCTCCGCAGAGTAATGCAGGTTGGAAGCAAGTTGCCAAGAAGCACAGTCAACTGCCAGCGCCTGTAGGGTTTATCCTATAAGTTCCCCACCACTGGTGTCCTGCTTTATATGCCTGTGTATTGGCTCTCTTAAAACAGCAGACTGACCCTTGTGTAAAGCAAAACACTTGGAATTTATTGTTGCAGCAAAATAAAGAAGCAAGCTTGAAGTTTGGCTTTAAAGTCCTTTAGTTACCGGAGAAGAAAAACGTTGCTTTGATAAACTTCCCCCCTTTCACAAAAGCTGCACTGAAAGCAAACAGTCCCTATAAGGCTCTGTATAAAAGCCCAATAGTCCACAGCCCCTTCTCCATGGGTCTTTCTCTCTCTGCTCCGAGAGGTGAGTTTCAATATAACAGCACAGAGTGCCTGGCAGAAGTTCGTTCCTTCCCTCCTTGTGCTCTTCTCCCCTCTAACACCGAGCGGGGAGGCACACACACACATGCTTGGAGCAGCTCTCCCTGATCCCCCTCTAAACCCAGACAAGAGACTTCAAGCTGCCTCAGCTGCCTGCTTTTATAGCACACAATTTGGCAGCTTTGATTGGTCCATTTTCGGCAGGCTGGCATGGCTTCTGCTGGTGCTCCACCCCTCCTGTCAATCATGTGGCTCCAAAAGCCCACTAAGACGGTGCTCTGCTGCCTAGCCTTGGCGCGAACGCCACACCTCCTTCCTCTGAGTTTCTCTGAGGTACCACTGAGGCACCTTTAGGATGTGTTCAGACTAGGGAAAGGCATGAATGTTTGTGTGTTTTTGATTTGTGTGAACTAAATGCAAAATAATTTGTATTTGTTCAAATAGATCCCTTTCAAGTGCAGTAGGATTCAAATTCAATATGAATGTTTGATACAAATCTGGTCTGAATCCCCGCTATGAATTGTTTACAAATCCCTTATGTATCCGCTCTGAATGTGCCAAATTTGCTCTCACTTTGAATTCACTCTGGATCTTCTCTGGATCCACTCTGGATCTCTTGCAGATGTGACAGGGGTAGCCGCTTTCCCACCTCCCCAGGTTCACAAATTTAACGAAGCTTCGTACAAATGTATCAACACATTTGATTCAAATTGGAATGCCTGAATTCAGATGACTTGTGAATATGACAAATATTTCTGCACCTCCATGGTTCTAGTCTTACCATGAACAACATCAGGGTACCAATCTCTGAATCCAGCCCTGCAGTTTCTGTGAGGAAATATTTATGAAACCACTTTCTGGACCAGTTTGAGGTTTTTAAGAGCAAACGGTAGGGGGGAAAAACCACACAGTATTTCCCCTGTCAGTGGGAACTTGGCATGAATCTGAAATTTGCCATAAATGACTTTTTCATATTCTTTTCTGGGAGAGTGACTTTACATACTTTCTGTATTAACAACTAATGAGGCATGGTTTACTTGAAAACATGCCTCTTTTCATCACCCCGGTCACCAGTGTGATGTGAATTAGGAGCCGTATTCATGGATTGCTACAGACACAGAAAACGTCACATTCATGATGAGGAAGATGACAAACATGGAATTAGGCCTCAGGGACCAAAAATCAGTCAAGAACACGACATTTGTAAAAGTGCGGGTATTTATTGTTTACTCATTTATTTATTTATTTACATTTTTTATCTCACACTGTACCCAAAGGCGTCCGTATGGGTTACAACTAGGGATATGTAAGAATATTCAAGATATTCATTATTTGATAATATTCGGCCAAATTTGGGCATTCAAACTCGCATCGAATGTCTTGTTTTTTAGTATTTGAATACGAATGTTTTGAACTATTTGCACGAATAAGTGCAGTGCATATGTATTCGTACACATCTTATTTGTATCTGTATGTATCCATACGGGATGAAAACTGGATGTGTGCGGATGTGTACAAGATTTGTATAATCAAATAAGAACTGAATATGTGTACAAATAGAGACAAATGTATTCAAATTGGTTTGAATATCAATAATTCATTTTTTCTCTATTTGTACGAATTCGGATATTTGAATATTCGATTCAAATTGAATCAAATACCCAAAAAAATTCATGCACGTCCCTAGTTACAATCCTAAAACAACATATCAGAGGAACACACTAAAAACAGTAACAATGGCTGAAAGAGGCGAGGGAAAGGTGTTTCCTCAGCTAGGGTAAACAGGTGCCTCTTCAATAATATAGTATATAGTGAAGGTGCCTGGCACACCTCAATGCGGAGACTATTGCCTTGTTTGGGGGCCATCCCCAAGTCGATCCTATCCCAAGTACCCTGCAGATCTTAAGTCATGTGTTGAAGTTAACACCTTGAATTGGGTTTGGCAGTGAACTGGCAGCCCATGCCACTCTTTTAAAGCCAGTGTAAGGTGCACTTAGCAAGCATTTTTGGTCAGCAGTCTACTTGCTGCATTCTGCTCCAGCTGCAGCTTCTGAACTGTCTCCAAGGGCAGCCCCACGTAGAGTACATTGCAGTAGTCTAATCAGAAAGCATGTATAACTCTGGCCAAATCATCCCTGTCCGGAAAGGACCATAGCTGCCAAACCAGCCCCTGCCTGGAAGTCGGCACCTTTGGACTTTGACTCCACCTGAGCTTTAAGCGTCAGCAGAGTCCAAGGGCTAGACAACCCCATCAAGAACAGGACGCCTCCCAACTCCATAGATTTCAGACCCTCTAACAAACAGCACCTCCAGCCCGTCTACGGTCTGTAAATTGATGCGTAATCCATGGAATAAATGGAAAAGGGATTACATGCCCCTAGCCCTTTAACTGCTGAGAATGGTGGCAAAGCCAAAGGGGCTTTTGTTTCAACCTTCCAATGGAATTAACTTTTCCTATGAACTAGGAATGTTTACGAAGTGACTGCAGAACAAGCTCCAGCTTGGAGAATGCGTACAATTCTGACTCTGAGCTAGAGATATTAGCATCCATAAGTGTTTAAATGAAACATTCAAGCTCTGACAGAATGCAGACTAGATTAGTCGATGACCTCATTCTCTCCCAGTGCGCCAGCAATGGAATTCAGTTCACACTTTCAGCTGTCAGTCAACCCATGTTTATCTTCAAATATGAGAAAAGCCGCCATGGAGAAGATGGAGCAAGCCTGCTCTCTGTTGCTCGGAAGACAAGGACTTTAATCAATGGTTATCCATTGAGGAAAAGGGTATGGAATTTGCTACCAGCCTGGATAGTTTTAAGAAAGAGTTTGACAAATTCATGGGGACAGATGTATCCATGGCTACTAGAATTGATGCCTAAGTGTTGCCTCTATGCTGGAGAGACAGGCAGGAGGTCTCCAAAGGCCATTTGTAGAGACTGAAGAGCAGGTGAAGGTTTTGCATTTGTCTCCTGCTTGAGAAGCCCAGAAGCAATTGGTGGGACACTGTGTAAGACAGAACGCTCTGCAGGATGGGTCATGGCCTGATCTAGTACCCTTAGGTACCCTTAAGTTCTTAAGTTCTATGATATCTTGCAGGTGTTTTGACTGAGGATGTGGTGGGGTCTCCAGTGTGAACCAGCGGTAGGGTGTTGGATGATGAGCTGGGAGATCTCCATTCATATTCTCATTTAGCTATGGAGGATCTCCAAGGGATCGTGGGTCCGGTCACTATCTACAGCTTTCTCTATCTTATCGTGCTGTTACGATGAAAACATGGAAAATAAGGGAACAATGTTTTCTACTCTGAGTTCAATGCAAGAGAGGCAGAATCCAAATGAATTAAAGAAGGATTAAATCTGTCAAGCATCTTATAGGTATGCTGTATCATTCATTAAATAAGGTATGTTTTATTATGTAAATGACAGGGCTATATAATAGGGTAAGCAAAATCATTTCTCATATGTGACAGAGAAGAAGATACATTTAAAACAAAAGAGCCCAACAACCAGAAGCTCCTGGTAACATTCTGTGTGGCAGGAAGTAACTTTGCATTAGAGGTGTGCACAAATATCCAAAGGTATTTGAAAGTCGATCAAATTTGTCTGAATTTAGACATTCAAATTTGAATTGAACGTCCATAAATTCGAATTTAAAAAATCAAACAAATTTCAAATTTAGGACCTATTCGTTTGAATTATCCGGACATTCGCATGTGTACGGGATCATATATGATGTGTACTTCACATGTGCATCTTTCCCACATCCATACACATTTGTACAGATGCATACGGGATGCAAAATTATCTGTATGGGAACATACAAATGTTGTCGACATTCATAAGTGCAAATTCAAATTGCAACTTTGAACAAGTAGATTTGAATTTGCTTAATTCAAATTGAATTTTGTTGAATTTGAATTTTAAAGATTCGAATCAAATTGAATCCAAAAAATTGCATTCGTGCACACCTATACTTTGCACCACTTCCTGTGGCCCTCTGTTGCCATTTCCTATGGTTGCATCTGGGATGGGATCATCTGGTAAATTGTTAGCTGCAGGTCATGCTGAGAATGGGCAGCTCAACAAGACCTTGGACATTCTCGCACCTTTACTTCTCTAGGATGCCATCCTATGGAAGTGAAGATTTGGAATGGGTTGAGTATTTGCATTTCAAATGCCCAAGCCTTCCCAAACATACCTGGCACTTCTAGCGATGATCACATTGCTGTGGCAATGGCCATGCATGCCAGCTAGGGATTTACATGAATGTTTTGTTGTTGTTGTTGTTGTTTGCATTTGGTTCATATCAAACTGAATGTAAGAAAATTTGTATTCATTGAAATAGATCTCCTTTGAATGTGGTAGGATTTTATTAGATACAAATATATTTGTACAAATTTGTATGAATATCAGATATGAACGCATATGTACCGATATGTGTCCGATACATATCTGATCTGTATCCCATAACCTATCTGCTCAGAAAGCATCAAATCCGCCCTGAATCCATTTTGAATCTGCTCTCAACCCATGTCGAATTCACCCTGGATCCACTGCAGATGTGACTGGTGCAGCCATTTTCCCACCTCCCTGTTTCATGAATGCTCTGAAGCTTTGTTCAAATTTTCCGAAACATTCGTATTTGTGTGAATGTCAATGTATGAATGTTGTAACATTCAATTCAAATACAAATGTCCGAATTCATAGGAATTTGGACAAATAATGAAAGTTACAAATATTTGTGCACATCCTTAGCACCGGCTAATGCTATGGCAACCAGGTGATAAGGCATGCAACTGTGGTTGCGCTGCCCTGCCACACCCCCACAAGGGTACATGCCAGTATCCAGACAGGGGATGGTCCAGCACACGTGGAGTTGCTTTTGGAATGGAAGTGGCTGCACACTGGGAGCCTATTCGCACTTGGCTTTATTCTGGAATATATCCTGGAATAGGGACTTGCTGCCCATATGCTAGTGCCGGCTTCAGCAGGCCCAAAGTGAGGTCTGCTAGAGTCTGCATTAGCATGTGGACCACAGACCCCTATCCTGAGATATACTCCAGAAAAAGGCCAAGTGCGAATAGGCCCAGTGTGTGTGTATGCTCCATGCAGGACCATCCCGAAACTGGCCCTTTTGCTCTGTCTTTTATAAAGCAGTCTTTTCTTGAATGAAGAGCTGGGCTTCAGACTCGGTGAGAAGAAGATAAAACATGCGCTCAGCTGCCTATCTCAAAAAAAAAAAAAAAAAAAAGGTTCCCATTCGTACAATCTAAAATTGCACTCAGATTTTCTTTTCTTCTTTTTGTCTGCAGTTGTTTCGTGGCATCACAGTGTCACACGGGAAGCTTGTGGCCTGGAGCTTCCATCATGTGCTCCTCTTTGGAATCACTATTTCATTATGGACAGTTGTAATCAAAGGGGAAAAGCCTTCTGCACAATATCTTTCTTATCATGTGGTTCATATATGACTGGAAACGACAAATGAGAAAGAGGAAAGAAGAAGAAGAAGAGTTGGCTTTTCTACCCCACTTTTCTCACCCATTTCAGGGGACTCAAAGCGGCTGACAAAGCTTCTATTCTTCTCCCTGCAACAAAACACACTGTGAGGTAGTTCTGTGAGAGCTCAGAAGAGAGCTGTGGCTAGCCCAAGAATAGAAAAGCTTTGTCAGCCGCTTCGAGTCCCCTGAAATGAGTGAGAAAAGTGCAGTACAAAAGCCAGCTCCTCTTCCTCTTCTACTCATGATCCAGATTAAGGTCTCTCGAATCAGGATCACACTGTACCTAATGTAAAGTGGACAAACAGGGTGAGGGAGCTTGGACTCCCAGAACTGGATTAATGTGCAGCTCTACGGGGCCTAGATGAACACTACATGGATCCATCTGGGACCATTCACTTTACAGTAGCAATGACCATGCTACAGGGCTAGGTTTAGGGCTAGGGCTAAGGTTAGGGCTAGGATTAGGATGCCGGATTGTATTAGGAGTGCTATAGGTGCTCCGAGTGAAGCTCTGGAGCAGGTTTACTACAGACTGGGGTCAGCTGCATGCTCTGAGAGAGAAGTTGCTCCCCAGGATGTGTATGCTTTGTGCCAGAGCGTCCCTGGCTGTCCCCAAGCATCAACTGAGAAAAGCCCCTAAGTGCAAAAATAATATATGATTCTGGAAATATGTGAAACCATACAGATGTGTCCTCATATCTGTGGGGGATACATCCCAGTTCCTACCATGGAAAACAAAAGCTTCAGACAATAAGAACATGTTGACTGTACTAAATTTTCCCCTATGGTTGACCGCATAAGAGGAGCCCTGCTGGATCAGGCCACAGCCCATCTAATCCAGCATCCTGTCTCACCCAGTGACCCACCAATTGCCCATGGGCATCTCAAGCAGAGACAAGGGCAAACCTTCTCCGGCTCTCAAATCCCAGTTGAGGGTATCACTGGATAATGAATCAGCGGATATGGGGTCAGGCCTATGGATGACATAAAGGAGCCCAAACTCAGTACATTATCTTTAAAAAAAAAAAGAAGAAGACTGGGTTGTAGCTCTGAGGAAAGGAAGAAAAAATTATTCAAACCCTCTCAGACTAATGCTGATTCTGCCACCCATGATAAAAAGAAAAGCCGAGTTCCAGTCTGTATAAATTATAACAAATTAAAGCAATTTGCTTAATTGATCTAATCATGCATAATTTATTTAACATTTTATTGCTGTTTTGAATAATTTATGTTGGAATGCTGCAGAGCAATGAAACCCTGCCCCTTTACTGCTGCATCGACACAAAAATAAAGCACGAAGTGTGCTGCAGAAAGCTGACCTAAAATAACAGAGGTTTAGAGGTGTTACTAGTGTTTCTGTAAATACAAGTGGATTCGTATCATCAGATTATTCCTTGCTCTCAATCAGAAAGCCTTCTGTAGTGATACTTCAACACTGGCACAGAGTAGCACCCAATCTCAGGCCCTTTCTGCACAGACCATGTAGACAGGAGATTAAGGGTCCATGTAATGCACCTGTAGACCTCATTGATTTGCCCATTTATCCAGATTTGTGAGGCCATGTCCACTTGTGAGCCAGTTTGGTCTAGTGGTTAGGGAGCCGGACTCTTATCTGGGAATACCGGGTTCAATTCTGCCCTCCCCCATGAAGCCACCTGGGTGACCTTGGGCTAGTCACAGCTCTCTTCTGAGCTCTCACAGCCCCACCTACCTCACAGGGTGTCTGTTGTGGGGAGAATAGAAAAGCTGTGTCAGCCACTTTGAGTTCCCTTAAATGGGTGAGAAAAGCAGGGTAGAAAAGCTAACTCTTCTTCTTCTGGTCTGCTTTGTCTGAATGTGACAAAACATGATCCTTTTTAGAGAGACTTTAATCTGGATCACTGGTAGATCCCATTTGTAACAGTTTGGGCGCTGTTATGCCGTGTTCCAGGTTTCTTCTGAGAACCTAAGTTTCGGATATAGCTATGATATCCATCTTCAGAGATCTTATAGATCCATTTAATTGGACCTGTGGACCTGATTAACAGAATCATAGAATCACAGAATTATAGAGTTGGGACCTCCAGGGTCATCAAGTTCAACTCCTGCTCAATGCAGGATCTCCTAAACCATCACAGACAGATGTCCGTCCAGCCTCTGCTTGAAGACCTCCAGCAAAGTAGAACTCACCACCTGCTGTGGCAACCCATTCCATTGACTGATCACCCTTAGTCAGAGAGTTTTTTCTAATATCTAGTCTGTATTGACTCTCTTCAAGTTTTGCACCATTGTTTCTAGCCCTCTCATCTTGTCTAAGTGAGAATAGGGATGATCCCTCTGCACTGTGAGAGCCCCTCAGATATTTGAAAACAGCTATCATATTTCCTCTCAGTCTTCTCTTCTGCATGCTAAACATTCCAAGGTCTTTCAACCATTTCTTGTAGGACATGGTTAGCAGACCACTCACCACTTTGGTAGCGCTCCTTTCAACTTGATCTATTTTGTCAATGTCTTTTTTAAATTGAGGTGCCCAGAACTGAACACACATGGTACTCTAGATGAGGTCTGACCAGGGTAGAGTTAAAGAAGAATCATTACTTCACGTGATCTAGATTCTACACTCCTCTTGATACATCCTAGGGTGGTGTTTCCCTTTTTTGCAGCTGCATCATATTGTTGACTCATGTTCAACCTGTTCAGGACTACCAGGAGTCACATTTTAATGGTGCAATAATTGGTATGACCAAAATGCACTTCATGGCTAGTGTAATATTTTCAGTCTCAGATGGTGTCTGCATTGTGAATGTTGACCCCCTCCCGAAGTTTCCTGGTACTTAAATAAGTGCAAATGCTGCTATTGAGCTGCATTCACCACATCAAAGCAATGATCATGTACAGTGGGCCATTGCTATAACCATGGATGACATGGCATGTTGCTGCATCTGCATCTACATCTGCACCTCCCTGGACATGCACCCTTAATACAGAAGTAGTGCAACGCATGCGTGTGGGACTTTATCAGTAGGGTGGCAGATGGTCCTAGTATAGCTGTGGAGCATGTTTGAGTGCTCCACATTAATTTATGATGGGGGACAGCCCTGCCCACTTGGAGCTGTTTCCAGATGGAAGCACATTCCATGCTGTGTGCGGATGCTTTGTGCTGGACCATCTCTGGGCTGTCCCATTTGCCAAAGTAGGAAAAGACCCTTAGTGTGCAGGGGGTATTCCAGAGGGAGGGGCAAGTTAAACAAAGGGGGGGGGCTCACTCATATCAGATCTGCTGTTTTTAATTAAATTTGGCTGTTGGAAACACTTGGGTTGCAAGGTTCTTACATAGACAATTCCATGTGCACGTGCTCTTACCATTTATGTTTTATACTGCTATTTTATAGGATGCCTGGCCCACTCTGAGACCATCCGAGAAACAAATAAATGTTTGCAGTTACTTGAAATAGTATTTTGCACCCCTCTAGTGGCCAATCACTTTCCTCATGTCCAAAGACCAAATACTGAAGGCCTGAATCAAAAGCTGCCTATGGCCCTTTTCCCACTAGGGCTTAGAACCCTTCTAAGACACCATTAGTACCTGAGTGGTACCAGTTGGGAAGGCCCTGTCCCCACCTGGACCCCATTGAAGGCCCCATCTACAAGGCCCTGTCCCCACAAGGGTAGGGGAAACCGGATTCAATGGGTCCTTCAGGCTCTTAAATCCGGATTTCACGTGGACCTGATTAAAGGTGTCCCCACTTGAGTCTTCAGGCATCTTCAAGATCCAGATCTCCAGGAGGACCCCATTTCAAAGATCCAGATCTTGAGGATCCAGATCTTTGACTCTGTGTGAAAAAAGGGGGTAGAATGACTCACTCTGACATCCAGTGTAGACAGGTAAGAATGAGGGGCACTACTTGCCAACATTCCCTAATGTCCCCCCCCAAACAGCCCCACAGTTGCTACTGCTATAACCCATTCCACTATCTGATAAGCATCTTCCTTATTGAACAAGCAAGCATAACAATTGCATCCCTCTATTTGCAAAGCAGGACCCCTCTCTCTCATATATGTACCTTTTTGCTGGCATTGTAGTTAAAGGCAAGTTTTGATCCCAGAGAGATAAATCCCTTAAGAGGATAAGAAAGCTGCAACTGAGGGATAATGGAAAGTTGGCATGAAAGCATGTCTCTCTTTTTTCTGCTAAAACAGAGTTTTAAATGCAATTATTGCCTTGCCTGAGTCTAAATCCCTGACTCCAAGGCACTGGGTCAAATCTGTTTTCCATTATCCTTTGCGGACATTAATGGCCTAAGCTCTATTATTTAAGTGCAGGCTTGGCCAGATGTGTAAGTTCATTTTTGACAGGATTTGGTTGCCTTAGCTTGTTGTTTCTGCCTGGCTATTATTTCTTTGGTCTATGGAATTTGCTGCTGGAAGAGGCAGTAACAGCTACCAGCCTAGATGGCTTCAAGGAAGGACTGGACAAATTTATGGATGGCTGATGTATCAATGGATACTAGAATGGATGCCTGGGTACAACTTTCAGGCTGGGGGGACAAGCAGGATGCTTCTAAGGCCATCTGCTGGGATTCGAGAGCAGGAGAAGGTTTGCCCTTGTCTCTGCTTGAGATGCCCATGTGCAATTGGTGGGCCACTGTGTGCGACAGGATGCTGAACTAAATGGGCTGTGGCCTGATCCAGCAGGGCTCCTCTTATGTTCTTATGCTCTTTGAACACTGCAAACAGAACCTAAAAAGCTTTAAGTTTCAATGACTCTCTAGAATGATAACAGTACACCAGAAATGTCATCAGAGAAGATACCATGGGGGACATCATGAAGAGAAGTATATAAATGGACACAAGAAGGAAGGAAGGAAGGAAGGAAGGAAGGAAGGAAGGAAGGAAGGAAGAAAGGAAGAAAGGAAGAAAGGAAGAAAGGAAGAAAGGAAGAAAGGAAGAAAGGAAAAGAAAGAGACAAGGAAAGCAAGGGAGGGAGGGAGGAAGTATTCCATGCTTGCTTGGTTTCTATCATTATGTTGACAGATTTAAAACTTCAACAAGAGCATAAATTATGCATAACATGTTACTGTTACGTTCATTTTGAGATTTATGAGTTTCATAACAAGCATATTCCTTGGCGAATGGTGCCTTGGTCTGACATAGGTTGTTTCTGGTTATCTGGGTGAAAAATATGAGGACTTAAGTGAATCAGTGAATAACTCCTTAGGCCCATTGGTCAGTTGCGATGTGAGCTAATTGTGGCTGACGTCCGGGTAGCTGCTGTTGGAACTAGAAGCAATGAAGTCAAATAATTGCAGCCAGTATACCTGTATCCTCTGCAGGTAATGTGGTTTGAAAGGGAGCACAGCATAAATGCTGGAATGGTAATGCTAGAACCAGCGACACTTCTTATAGTATCAAATTCCACTTGTGGGCCTCCCTCCTTTTCATCGTGGAGTAGAAGAGAGATGCCATGCTCCACATAGACCGGTCTAGATGGCCCAAAATGACCACCTAGACTGGGACAATGGTAAGACATATTTAAACAGCTCCACTGTCTTGCTCTGGAAAAATTGGCCCAGGGAGACAGGTAGAAGGTCACACACCTTCTTCTTTGGTTTAGCAGGGGGACACATTTTGGCAGTGCACCACATTGCACCAGCAAAATGGATCCTCCTAGGCCACTGAAGCCAAGAACATTTGTTCCTGACCATCAGAGCTAGAGATGGGCACCAATATTCCTAACATTTGACATTCGTACAAATTTGTTCAAATTCGAACTTTCAGATCTGAATTGAATGTTGGTACATTCGAAGATTGTCATTTGAATACCAATCAAATGTTTCTATACATTTGTACAAAGCTTTGTTACATTCATGAACCTTGGGAGCTGGGAAAGTGGCTGCCCAGTCACATCTGTAATGGATGTAGGATGGGTTCAAAGCAGATTCAGCGTGGATTCAAAGTGGATTGAGAGCGGATTTGATGCGTTCAGAGCGGATATGTAGGGGATATGTAGTGGATTCATAACAGGGATTCAAATCGGATTCAGGATGCTTCTAAGGCCATTTGCTGGGATTCGAGAGCAGGAGAAGGTTAGCCCTTGTCTCTGCTTGAGACACCCATGAGCATTTGGTGGGCCACTATGTGTGAAGGGATGCTGGACTAGATGGTCTGTGGCCTGATCCAGCAGGGCTCCTCTTATGTTCTTACATTCTTATGTATGTATTGAATTTGAATCCTACCACAGCCAAAGGGGATCTATTTGAACAAATATGAATTTCCTTGTATTTGATTCGATACAAACCAAACACACACACACACACACACACATTTGTGCATATCCCTAACCAGAGCCTTTGCAGCAGGCTCCAAAGCTCATGTGAACTTTGGAACAATATGGGGCAGCACTGAGGCTGTCCTGGAACACCCATCCAAAGTGCAGACAGCCTTATTCTAAGACAGGCGGACTGCTCTAACAAAGGACTGTTCCTATAGGGATAGTTCCAGCTGGAGAGGACTGACCCCTACAAATGCAGAAACAGCCCAGGTTTCAGCTTCATTGGATGGCCTTTGGTTCCAGTGTTTGGGAAAGGTAGAAAAACCAGGAGAAAAAGCTCTCCTTATCCCCTTTGTCCACTTTATGCATAATTTTATACACTTCTATCAGACCTCTCTTACTTGCCTCCATTCTGGGCTAAACTTTGCAGCTTTTCCTAGGTCCTACTAATCTCTGAACCATTTCCAGCTCTGCTGTAGATTTTCTTTGATGAAGTCACCAAAACTGCACACAGTGTTCCAAGATGGGGTCACACCATTCATTTGTCTAATGACAATATAATACTGGCAACTCATCATTGTAAGAGACACTGAAATAAAATATATGTAAAATAAATGAAACTGGAACATTGTCGCATGGCAGCAATAACCAGCAGGGACAGTTCAGATGGAAACCCCTTCCTCCCTCTGCACCGGCTCACAGACCTTCTTTTGGAGTTCTAGCAGCACGGGCAAAGGAAGCAGGGCTTACGTCTGTGTTCCCCTTCACTAGCTTCCACTGTTACATGCACCAACATTGCTTATCCTATATGTGCTATGATCTATGGGCCTGTTCTCACTTAACAGAGCAGGCTCAGAGGGATGCATCCACATTTCAAGTACTGGTGCACTCCCCAGCCCAACCACCAGCACTTGAAGTGTAGATGGCTTGGCAACAACCATGACAACATGTGGTGTGTGCTGGAACACTGCCACAGTGATCAGCCCACGACACATGATCGCACAGCTGCAGCCACCCCACCCTGCTTCCTCACAGAGTTTGCACATGGAAGGGAGTGTCAGTCACTGAAGTGACCAGGAGCTTACCAGCTGCTTCTGGTCAAGCTGTGGACAAATTTTTACGTGTCCACAACTATGGAAAATTGGGGCACCTGGAGAAAGCTTCAGAATTCCCCAGAACAGCAGCAGAGGTGCAGAGCATGAATGGACCCCCCCTGGAGCAACCAGAATTGCTCCCTTAAGGTAAGTGTAAACAGGTCTTAAAGCTCTACTTTCCAAATTGGTTGGTAGCATAAGCTTTTTTTTAATGTGGCTCTTCTTCATATAGGTAGGCCTTCCACTTTTAGTGCTGGTGAGGTGCAAATCACTGTCACTATGGCAGTGATCACAGGACCTGCTGGAAGAGGTTCAGATAGATCCTGGGGAGGGGCAGTGCAAGCACGTTTAGCAGTGCATCTTTCCATCACTGCAGCAGCGGCACCATACAGGCGTGTTGGTGCCATTGCCACAGTTCTGTGATTGCTGCCATAATGGTAGCAACTTGCACCTTGCCAGGGTTTGGGAAAATGCTGGGCCCCACTACGTAAAGAAAGCACACAATCCAAGCCAGATATCTATGAAAATAGTGACTGCGTGAAAAAGACTCAGGGTGAATTTGCACTTACCTGACCACTGAACCCCAGGGACATTCTGGTATACTGCACCTGCACTTTGGGGAACCTATTCTATTTGTAAGCCAGCTCCGTGCATGCTGGAGCATGCTGCAGACAGGATTAGGGGTGTGCACAAATATTTGTAACATTTGGAATTTGTACGAATTCATGTGAATTCGGACATTTAAATCTGAATCAAATGTTGGCACGTTTGAAGACTGACATTTGAATTTGAATTGTATGTTTTGGAACATTTGTACAAAGCTTCACTACATTTGTGAACCTGGGGAGGTGGGAAAATGGCTGCACCAGTCACATCTGCAACAGATCCAGAGTGGATTCAAAGTGGATTGAGAGTGGATTCAAAGTGGATTCAGGGCAGAATTTGACACTTTCAGGGCAGATATGTAGGGGATACATAGGGGATGCGTATGCATTTCATAGCGGGGATTTGAATCAAATTCATATCAAACATTCGTATTGAATTTGAATCTTACCACATTTGAAGGGGATCTATTTGGATGAATGTTAATTTTCTTGCATTTGATTCTACACAAATCAAACCCAAATAATATTTGTGCACATTCAGGATAGGTGTGGAACACATTTTCATGCTGCTGGCTGGGTAATTCCAACACACACTATTTGTACTTATTCCGGGTGGATGAGGTGAGATGGAGCATGTGACCTGGCGGCACAGCCACAGTTGCATTCTGGGTCACCCAGCTGGTACGGCAGTGCGATCACCACCATAATGGCAGCCAATTTCATTTAGCTATCTGTCCCAAAGTATAGATGCCCAAACCATATTTTCCCAGGGCAGACAAAGGGTGTTTTTCCACCGCAGCCCTTAGATCCGGATCTAAGAAGATCCAGATCTAAGGAATGGGTACATTTCTTAATCTGGATCTATTAGATCCAGATTAAGGGAAGCACCCATTGTGTTTCCACGGGAGGTGTAGCACCCATTAGCAATTATCAATGGGTGCTAACCCCCCTGCCATGGAAACACCTTTGCACCCATGTGGGGAATACAGATTGACCCCCAAGGGTCCAACACCCCAGGTGTCTCTGGGGATGGGGGGGGGGCGATCTCCGAAGTCCCAGCTTCAGAGTGATTTCGAAATCATTTCATAATCATTTTGAAATGACTCTGAAGTCCCTCCAAAGAGATCACCAAGGACTTTGGAGAGGCTCCGGAGCTGTCAGCGCGGTCCATGCAATATTAGCGCAGACCGCTCGTACTCTCCTCCGAAATCTCTCCGAAGACATCAGCAGAGACTTCGAAGCCACTCTGGAGTCCCTTTGGAGCGCCTCCAAAGTCTGCACTGATCTTGTTGGAGAGACCGGCGGCGAGACTCCAAAGTCTCTGCTGATTGCTTTGGAGGGACTTCGAAGTCTCTGCCTGTCTCTTTGGAGGGACTTTGGAGTCACTTCGGAATGATTTTGAAATTACTCCAAAAACACTCCAAAGCTGGGACTTCGGGGCTCCCCCCCCCCCATGGGTGCATCCCCTCCCCCTAGCCTCCTTTAGACCATATTGCCTGTTTTCTGTGGAAACAGGCTCCCTTTAATCTGGATTTTCTGACAGAAGACCCCAATGTAGACCCTATTAATGGGGTCTACGGAAAATCTGGATTAAAGGGCAGAAATTACCCATTTGATTTGGATTTCCCCCACGGCAGTGGAAACAATCGGGTCCCAAACGGGTGCCATGGTGGAAATGGGATCATCCGGCTCACACCCAAATGGGTCCTTAATGGGTGCAAAAATGGGTACTTTGTGACAGTGGAAAAACACCCAAAGTATGAAAAACTCTAAGACTAGGGCCCACAAGGAGGAGGGGAGGCAACTCTTCAGCTTTGTTTTCTAAACAACTGAATTAATTAATTTGGGGGAGGGGGAAATGACCCCGAATTTACCAGAAAGTCTGTAAAGAAAGTGTTAGATTGTATTGTTTTATGCTTATGGTAGAGCCTACATTTTTTTCCCTTGAGATATGGATGGTAAACATAAATTCTGCCGTTTCATATCATAATGAACTGCAGCAGCCCTCAGAAACTTCAAATTTATTGCCAGCAGTATTTCTAAAACCTCTAAACCATGAGGCATAAATGAAAAATAAACTGCGCAAATGGTAGCACCCCAATTAAGCTGGATTCGGTAGGCTTGCATCATAAGCTAATATTTTAACATGCTCCTTGGGAGAGGATGTCACATTGGCAAATATTTTTCATGGGATCAATATCTGGCAAGGAAAGCCAAAACTTTGAGAAGCAATAAATATAGTAGGAAGCTTTAGATAACTAGATGTGCACAAAAAATATAAATCAAACTTGTCTACCTTATCTATAGCTTCTGACCACATAATGATTTACCAAATATTCAGCAAACCCCAAATTCCAAACATCTTGGGCATTTTCTGTACTTTAACTCTCTGGGGTCTGAACCAGCAGGTCTAGACCAGCCAGGTCTAGGGATGTGCATGAATTTGTATAGAATCGAATGTAAGGAAATTCTTATTCATTCAAATTCTTATTCATCCTTTGAACATGGTAGGATTCTATTCAATATGAATGTATTCATACGAATTCGTACGAATAGCCGATATGAACACATAGGAATCTGATACATATCCAATATATATCCCGTAACATATCCGCTCTGAAACCATCAAATCTGCCCTGAATCCACTTTGAATCTGCTCTCAAAGCATGTTGACTTCACCCTTGATCCATTGCAGGTGTGACTGGCACAGCTGCTTTCCCACCTCCCCATTTCACAAATGCTCCAAAACTTCGTACAAATGTTCCGAAACATTCGTATTCATACAAATGTTAATGTTATTTATTTATCTATCTATATTATTTGTATTTCTATCCAAATAATAAATTCGTACAAATTCATACGAATAATGAATGTTACGAATATTTGCCACATCCCGAGTGCTGTGTGGATGCTCCGTGCTAAAGCAAGTCCAGACTTCCCCAAAGTGCTGTAAGGCTCTGATAGAAATTACCTTCCAGAGTATTCCTGAAGCTGAAGTTGGCCATTTTGTCCATCATCCCAGCTTCATACTGAGTCAGACTTAAACAAAATTCGACTTCCGCTGAAGACGGAAGCCTTGGTGTCCTTCCTTTGTCGTGGTTTCCGGGATTTCGAAGTAGAGGCCCCTCATTGGTGCCATTGCAGAGTTCCTGTCGGCTGTTATACTCTTCTGATTGGCTGCAAATTACCTAGAGGGGATGCAGAACACGGAGCGTTAGCATGGATTACAGGGCTGGTGGGGTAGAGGGAAAGACTGACAAAGGATGTGGTGCCAGTGTCCATAATTGGTAGGCAAGACTCTCTAAGGCTTCAGCACCATGCATACAAATTGTTCCCAGCAGATACTAGATTGTGCATGATGCAGAAGGATCATCAATACTGTCCTCAACCTTCTGCTTAGGAGGGCCTGTTGCAAATAAATGAACATGGAACTGTCTGCACTAGGCCATGGGACATCCACATATTTTGGGCCATTCCCTGGGCGGACGGTGGTAGAGCACTAACAAGTGCTCCACAACTATCCTAGCCACATGTGGGACAGCATTAGTAGGCGATGCAGCTGCAGATTCACCCAGTCACTGCAGTCACTGCCAGCTGCCGCATCAAAGTAATCACTTCTAGTACAGGGGGATCACACTCATTTGGCACTTACTGAAGCCAGCTGGGTGATCCTGGGCTAGTCACAGTTCTGTTTCTGAGCTCTCCCAGTCCCACCTACCTCATAGGGTGTTCTGTTGTGGGGAGAAGAACAGAAGCTTTGTCAGCCTCTTTGAGTCCCTTTAAAGTGGGTGAGAAAAGTGGGGTAGAAAAGCCAACTCTTCTTCTTAAAGCCATCTAGACTGGTTGTTGTTTCCAGCTCTTCTGACAGCAAATTCCATAGATCGATGATCCTCTGGGTGAAGAAATACTTCCATCTGCTCCCAGGTGAGGCCTGTCTGCATGCTGCTACTGCTGTCCTGGAGCTCGCCGGGCCATCCTCAGTCCTAACTATCTGTGGACAACTAAAGTGCAGCCCACAGCTTGACCAGAGGGTCTAGGTAGCTCCCAGGAAGCAGTGTCTGTACCTTCTTCCAGGTGCAATGCTCTCTCTGAGTTGGGGTGGCGCAGCAGTCACACACCAGGTCTGAATTACTATGGCAACACTTGATGTGGCTGCAGCTATTGCTATGGTGATCTGGCCCATCCGGGCCTGGCCATCCACACTTCAAGTGCTGGTGATCCTGTTCAGGACTTCATTAGCCTCTGAAGTGCAGATGGTCCCCTCTGCACTTCACTTCACTGGAATGGTATTTTTAGGGTTCCTGCATGGCACTCACTGAGGATAAGTTGTACAACTCTCAAATGTAAGTGCAAGATGTCTCTAAGGGTGAGCCAGTCTGGTCTAGTGGTTAGGGAGCCGGACTCTTATCTGGGAATACCGAGTTCGATTCCGCCTTCCCCCATGAAGCCAGCTGGGTGACCCTGGGCTAGTCACAGCTCTCTTCTGAGCTCTCACAGCCCCACCTACCTCACAGAGTGTTCTGTTGTGGGGAGAAGAATAAAAGCTTTGTCAGCTGCTTTGAGCCAACTCTTCTTCTTCTTCTTCTTCTTCTTCTTCTTCTTCTTATTCTTCACTAGCAAGGGTCACTATGGCTACATATGCACTCAGTAAACAAAAAACCAGTCTCTAAAGCAGCCTAGTGGTGGCAGATAGCAGGGCTTTAATCCACATCAAAGGCACTTTCAAGATGCATTTAATGGCCTTTAATGTGAAATAGATGTGGGATGGAAACACTAGGAACTTCACGCTGCCTCCTCTACACTGCTTTTTGATGTGTTGGATGCAGCTTCAGAGCAGAGCGTAAATGAGACTTATTATCAGCAAGAACATATTCCTGTAGATCTTAGGAGCAATGAATTTATTAGGCTGCTTGCTAAGAAAAAAAAGCTCAGGGAAAAGAAAACAAACCTAGAGGGCTTTTACATCCTTGACTTGTGATCCTTAAAACCCACAGAAGGGCAGAGCAGTACAAATAATCTGAAATACAATATACTTCTTCATGACTTACAATCTGCAAAGGATGCTAAAGACAAATATTGCATATAATTAAAATTTCCCTCGGTTGTGTGTGTGTGGGTTGATGGGGGTGTTCCTGTAAAGTCCTGAGAAAGAAAAGGGATCACCCCCATGGGTCCAAACTTTTCCCAGAAATTTTACATCTCTAGAAGATGTCCATATAAGATAAGTTGATCCCTCAAGTATATTTGGCAAACGTATCAATAGTCTTTACCATTCTGTTGTTAAATTCTCCTCCCACCACTGGCTGCTTCTTTATGAATTCATAAGGAAATTCAGTCCCCAAGACAGAATGTGACCCAAAATGCAAATATCCTTTGAAATTTGCATTCCTCTGAATTTTTCTATGCCATTCTTTAACAAAAAAAAATATGTTTTAAAAAGACATATTTGGGGTTGTTGTTGTTAGTATGCTAGCAGGAAAAACATACAGAAATGTTTTCTAATAAAGGAAATTGCTTACAAAATGTTTATATGGGGAAATATATGCATAAAATGAACTGTGATGCAAACCAAACTTTAAATGGCAAAAGCAATTTCTTTTTCTTTCTTTCTTTCTTTTTTTTTTTTTGCATCATACAGCGATTCTGTTTCTGGAAAGCTGCATGCTATGCTAACTGCATTCAGAGAAGTCATGCGACTGCCATTCTTCCATTGGTGGCAAGACTGGATGCCTCTAAAGGCTATTTGCGGAGATTTCAGAGCAGATGAAGGTTTTGCCTTTGCCTGCTGCTTGAGATGTCCAGAAGTGATTGGTGGGACACTGTGTGAGACAGGATGCTGGATTAGATGGGTTGTGGGTCAGGATCTGCACAAATCAGTTGTTGTTGTTTGCATTCAATTTGAATCAAATCGAATGTAAGAAAATTCATATTTGTTTGAATAGTTCCCCTTCAAATTCAATATGAATGTATTGATACAAATATCCAATATGAACAGATATGTATCCATATGTATCTGATGCATATCCCGTAACATATCTGCTCTGAAAGTCTCAAATCCACCCTGAATCCACCTTGAATCTGTTCTCAAACCATGTTGAATGAACTCTAGATCCATTGCAGACATAACTGGCGCAACTGCTTTCCTACCTCCTCATTTCATGAATGTTCCAAAGCATTTGTACGAATATGAATGTCAATGTATGAATGTCACAGAATTCAATTCGTATACAAATGTCTGAATTCGTCCAAATTTGTCTGAATACCAAATGTTACAAATATTCAAGCACATCCCTAGCTGTGGCAAGACCCAGCAGGGCTCCTGTTATTTATTTATTTATTTGTATTTCTATCCCGCCCTATACCCAAAGGTCTCAGGGCGGGTTACAATATTATATGAATCTTAGACAGGTCCCTGCCCTCAGGCTTACAAACTAAAGAGACAAGAAACAAAAGGAAAATGGTGTGGGAGGGAACAGCAAAAAGCAAGCACTTGAGGTCTTCAGTTCCAATTCTTCAGTTTTCTTATTGCTGGAATTTTCTTATTCTCTTTACTTTGAATTTTCATTGATGACAAACCAGATGATGGTAGAGATGTCAGCCAGCATCTACTCAGCCCCACCTCGCTCTGCCTCAGGACCAGACATTTCCTCAACTGGTGGATCGGCTGCCGTAGTCTCTTTGCCATCTTGTGATGGGTGCAGTTGGAGGAGGGAGGGGCACTGCTGGGAGCAAGATGGCAGAGCAGCCCAGCCTGCTGCCTCTTCTCCACTCCTCTCAGGCAAGATGGTTCTCAGCCTTGTGATGGTTCTCGGCCTTATGTTTTTATAAAGCACACCTTTGTCCCATGTCAGGAGAGAGGCAAATTTTCCTCTATGAAGCTGATGGGTAGGAGAGTCGGATCCAACAAGGGGAAGTATTTCTTCACCCAGAGGGTCATCGGTTTATGGAATTTGCTTCCGGAAGAGGTGGTGAAAACAACCAGCCTAGATGGCTTTAAGGCAGGGTTAGACAAATTTATGGACGACAGATGTATCAATGGCTACTAGAATGAATGCCTAGGTACATCTCTCAGGCTGGGGGGGGGGAGCAGAACACTTCTAAGGCCATTTGCTGGGATTCAAGAGCAGGAAAAGGTTTGTCCTTCTCTCTGCTTCACATGCCCATGAACATTTGGTGGGCCACCATGTGCAACAGGATGCTGGACTAGATGGGCTGTGGCCTGATCTAGCAGGGCTTCTCTTATGTTCTTATGTTCCCACGTATGATAAGAGCCATGCTATGGAAGGGCTGCATGGGACAAATGAATAAAGAATTAGGGATGTGCATGACTTTTTTTCATGTTTGTTTTACACAAGTGAAAGAGAAGAAAATGCACATTTGTGCAAATAAATCCACTTTGAAACTGCTAGGATTTGAATCCGTTACAAATGTTTTTTGAATGCTATTCACATCAGCTTCAAATCCCTGCCACCAGTGGTGTTACTGAATCCCCTCCAAATCCGCTCTGAATCTGCTGCAGATGTGACTGGGCAGTCGCTTTGTGAACCTGTGATTCGAAGCTGAATGTTCAAATTCGTAACAATCCATATCAGTTGTGAATCTGACAAATAATTCATGCACACACTTACCAAGAATTTAAGAACTGTGTGGTGGGAAATGCAAGAGATCCATCCATGGCTATTCGCCATGGATTATGAGTACTGCTATCCGAAGCCACCTGGAATGCTTCAAGTTTCCACAGGTTTTAAAGCCTTGGCAGAAACTTTACATTAATAAACATTTTATCAAGGAACCTTAATGTAAACTAATGATTGCTGCAGTAAGAAGGTTAGCAGAGAGGAAGCAACAGGCAGGACCATCTTCCTAGAAGTGAGGTCCTGGCTGGGTCTTCATGGCAGATTCTTGCTAGCATAGCTGTAGGGATGTGCATGAATATTCATAAGATTTGAAATTTGTACGAATTTGGCTGAATTTGGACATTTGGATTCAAAGAGAATGTTGGCACATTCAAAGACTGACATTCGAATTCAAATCAGATGTTTTGATACATCCGTACGGGATTCATAAGGGATTCGGATGCTATTCTTATGCATTTCTACAGCCACTAGAACCCATGGGAACAGGGGAAGGAATGTGACAGGCCTGCCCACCCCTGGATTGAATTCGACCCAATGGGGTCAAGCCTGGGAGGGGCATCCCACCCCCGTGCCAGCATTTTCACGTGGGGATAGGTTCCCCTTTTGCACGTAGGCAGGTAGGAACACGTTCCCACGTGTTCTTTATCTGCCTAGGTGTGAATGGGGAGTCCGTCCCCACATGTCCTAGCCTTAGTTCACTACAGCCGTTTGGCTGTAGTGCGAAGAGTCCTCTGGTCAGCAACCTAGCTGCTGCATTCTGTACTAGCTGCAGCTTCCTAACCATCTTCAAGGGCAGCCTCATATTCTTGGAGCTCAGTGGTACAGCAGACTGCCTGGAAAACATAGGGCTGCTGGTTCGATCCCCAGAAGTAGCCAATGGCAAACCACTTCTGTATCCCTGTCAAGAAAACTTCATAGAGGTGACCATGGAGACATCCATGAAGTCAGCCAGGGGTTGGTCACTACTTGATGGTGTAAAGCAGCAACAAGGAGCATTATATTCTCAGTGTGTTGCATTTGCAACCAATGTAACTCAGCAGTATCCTTTCTCTGTCATTGACCAACACCAGACGCCTTAACAAACTTGAAAAAAATAAAACACTAGAAGAGGCAGATGTGAGATAATCTACTCTTTAAAATCCCACCATAATCCATATCTCATAGGCAGTTTTAACTCTGTAACAGGAGAATTTTTAATTCCATCTCAAAGTGCATTATTACACAGCTTGTCTCTGGACAGATATAGATGCCCCTTATATGGAGAGCCAATCCCTGCTCGAACTATTAGCTTTAGCTTTTTCATGGAAACACATTCATCTCTTTTCATTACACCTAACCTGAAAGGCTACTTGTATTAATCAGAGGCCTTTCTGCACTCAGCCTTATTCTGGAATGTAACTCAGGTTAGGGACCGGCTGTCCACATGCTCAGTCAGGCTATGGCAGGCACCAGGTAAGGCCTGCTGTAGTCTGTAATAGCATGTGGACAACAGACCCCTATCCCAAGATATATTCCAAAATAAGGCTAAGTCCAGAAAGTGTTTAGGTAAGAAAAACTGAAATTTCTGGCTGCAGTAGGGCATCAGTTGAATTTCTCTCAACTTCCTGCCCTGCATGCCGGTATATAATGTACAAATGTGTAGATAGGGATATGCATGAATACTCAAAAATTCAAAAATCCAGTTTGAATCTGACGAATGTTGACATTCAAATTTGAATTGGATTTCTTAACACTCAGATTTAGATATTCGAATGGATTTTGGATGTTCCAAAACATTCATTCGAATGATTCAAAACATTCAAATATACGGATACATATGTATTACATACGTATCTGTACAAATATTATATGTATCTGTACACATTTGCACTTATAATACAGGATAAAACAGGATGCATATAAAATGAGTACAGATATGTATAACATACAAATGTTGTCGACATTCATATCTTTACAAATCTAACATTCAAACAAATAGATTCATCATATGTTATAAATTTGAATCTTTTTTTTTAACATTCAGATTTTAAACATTTGGATCAAATTGAATGTGAAAGAAAAGCGGGGTAGAAAAGCCAATTCTTCTTGTTGTTGATGATGTTCTGGGGCAGTTGGTCTGGACCAGTGGGGTCTGCTGGTCTAGTTATGGTCTGGACCAGACCTTGTCCATAATGGTGATGGTCCAGACCAGACCTGGCCCCAAAGCTTATGCACACGTTGTGGTCGGGCTCCAAGCCCTTTGAAGGGTTAAGAATAAAGAGGTAGTGACAGCAGCCAGCCTTGACAGATTTAAGGAAGGATTTGATAAATTCACGGAGAACAGGTATATCCATAGCTGCTAGAATGGATGCCTAGGCAGTGTCTCCGGGTTGGAGAGACAGGCAGGCAGGATGCCCTTAAAGGCCATTTGTAGGGATTCAATAGCAGTGCAAGTTTTGCCTTGGCCCTTTCTGCACAGGCCTATGTGGATCAAGCAATCTCCACCTCAACCCCACTGACAAGTATTGAAGTGTTCTACCATGGTGGACCAGAGGCCAATTAGCACTTCAGCCGTTAGTTCACGACAGGTGGGCATCTGGGCAAGGTCATCTGCACTTGCAGGAGGCTCTTACAGCCTTCAAGCACCCTCTGCCTTCCCAGATGTTCATCTGTCATGACCTAGCCATGGTGCCTGGCCTTGTGAACCACAAGTTCACCAACCCTTACTCTGCACTTGTGTGGCAGCTCAAATTCCCCCCTCAGTCAGAAATAGTGCAAATGCTCACCGGCTGGATGCTAAAGGTAAGGAATTGGTCACACTAGGTAAAGGTTAGGGTGCTTGTGGTGCACAATTTTGTGCACTGCAGCTAGTCTGCAATGAGGCAACCTCTGGGCAGGCAGGGGGCATTTGTAGGCTGTAAACACCTCCTGAAAGTGCAGACACACCTGCCCAGAGGTTGCCTAATTGCACTCTACAGACCATAGTGCAAATTGGTCTCAGATTTTTGCATTTGCCTTTAAAATGTTTTTTTATAGAAGAAGTCCTTTTCATAGCCAAAGACGCAGCAAAGCACAGATTTTCAAACAAATTATTCATTTTCACAAGCAGGACACTGGTTCATTTTGGGGGGGGGGGTTGCATTCAAATTCAATTTGAATTGAATGTCAAAACATTCAATTTGATTCAAATGTTTAGAATCTGAATGCAACGAGATCCGATTTGAATTGAATACGTTTGAATCTATTCGTTTGAATGTTAGACTCGAATCTGAAGATACGAATGTCGACAACGTTCGTATTTGAAGATACAGGTGTCAACAACATTCATATGTGTCATATGTATCTGCAGGCATTTGGTACGCAAATCTGTACAGATACGTATGAGATACATACAGATACGTATGTGTACATTTGTATCTGTACATTCTAATGTTTCAAATCATTCGAATGAATGTTTCCGAACATTCGAAATTTGTTTGAATGTTTAAATTAGAACGTGTAGACATCCTACTCAAGTTTGAATGTCCAAATTCAATCACATTCAATTGAATTTTGAACGTTTAGAACATTCGTGCCCATCCCTAGTTCGTTTTGCTTGAAGTTTTGGATATCTGAAAAATCAGACTTTCGTTTCGATGCAAGTGTCTGTGAATGCAGAATGTGAAACAATTTTGCACATGACAATTTATCAGGTGGGAAAGTACAAGGGGTGCAAATATTGCCACTTAGGGTGGTTCCACCCTGGACCTCTGAAATATGGATCTATTAGATCCATATTTCGGAAATCCGTGTTAAGTAGATCCATACCTAGTAGATACGGAACTACTACCACCCCTTCCGTCCGCACCCGCAAAGGTAGGATGGAATTAGAGACGGAGTTCAGATGAGTGCTGTGTGGAAGCACAGCACCCACCTCAATCCATGCTCTGAAGGCCCTCCTCCCGGCCTTCATGATTGGCTCCTCTGGAGCCAAGCATGGCGAGCTGGGGGTCTCCTATCTCGGGGCTGCCCCTTGCCCCAGAAGCACGGATCGCAGCTTCTGGAGCCGGGGGGGGGGGGCTTCACCTACACCCACACCCTATCCCACCCAAGGGAGAGTGCACGTGATCCCCTCCTTACCTTCAAGCAGCCAGGCCGATTCTGGCTGGTGGGGCCCATTGTGCTTTGCACGTGCATGCAGCGCATCTCCCTATTGGCTAGGGCCGTGCCCTTGAAGGTACGGAGGGGATCGCACGCACTCACCCCGGGGTGGGATAGGGTGGGTGTAGGTGAAGCCTCCCCTGGCTCCAGAAGCCGTGATCTGCAGCTTCTGGGGTGAGGGGTAGGCCCGAGATAGGAGCTCCCCGGCTCGGCATGCTCGGCTCCAGAGGAGCCAGTCATGGAGGCCAGGAGGAGGGCCCACTTAAGGACACTTCTGTAGTGCGGACACATCCTACATGGATGTGTCTTTACTGCAGAAGTACCCATTAAGTACCCATAAAAACTACCTGCCCTTGATCTGGTTTAAGGGGCTCTTAACACCCATTAGAGACACATCGCGTGAGAGCCAATGCGGATGCATGTGTCTCTAATGGGTGTTCTAGTGCAGACGAGGTTTTTAAAACCCGTCTTTAATGGGCACTTAATAGATGTTAAGTGTCCAATGCGGAAGCACCCTTAGAGACGCTCCCATTCTTTGCTCTGTTTTGGTAGAAAATCTACAGGGAAAAGAGAGCAGGAACAGGTCATGTTGTCCAGTCAGCTGCCTTCTCTCTCCCTATGAACAACTGCAGCTCCTTCCTCAGGGCATCATTGTGGACGTCAGGAGTGGAAGGACATTGAGGGCGGTTATTGCCTTTCCTTAAGGTCATTCTGGGTCTTGTGATGGCCATTGATATCATCTTGGGGGTGGAAACCAAATTCTCCTCTTTTGGTGTCTTTAATCTTTCAACTTTTGCTCTCATTAGATATGTAAGGGGGGGGGGTTCTTACATACTGAAGAAACAAGCCAGTTTGGTCTAGTGGTTAGGAAGCTGGACTCTGGGAATACCGGGTTTGACTCCCCCCTCCCCCATGAAGCTGGCTGGGTGACCTTAGGCTAGTCACAGCTCTCTTCTGAGCTCTCACAGCTCCTCCTATCTCACAGGGTGTTCTGTTGTGGGGAAAAGAAGAGAAGGTTTGTCAGCCGCTTTGGGTCCCCTTAAATGGGTGAGAAAAGCAGGGTTGAAAAGCCAGGTCTTCTTCTTCTTCACTATATTCCTCTGCCATTTCCTGTTAGTAATGTTCCCTGTGAGGATTACCATAAGGATTATCCTGGCTGAGATTAAGTGCACAGAACACAAGAACATGAGAAGCCCACCTAGCCCAGCATCTCATCCCACCGGTTGCTTCAGGACATTCTCACATGGAAGATGAAAATTCTCAACTCCCTACAAGTGACTATCCAAGCTGGTTGCTGCCACCACCATCTCTTCTGGTAGTAAATCCCACAGATCAATGACCCTCTGAGTGAAAGAAACACCCTTCCCCTTGTCTTTGCTAACTCTCCTGCCCGTCAGCCTCATAAAGAGCCCTCTCGTTCTAGCTTTGTGTGATACAGGAAATATGTTTTCTCTATCCAACTTTTCCCCACCATGCATGATTCAGTCAGCGCATTGATAAATGTTGTCTTTCAAGACTAAAGAGGCCCTAACATACTTCAGACACCTGATCATTCTTGTTTCCCCTTTCTGTACTTTTTCAAGCTAAAAAAAAAAATCATTTCTGTTCCTGGATCATTGTGGCCAAGTGATGTCTAACTATTTAACTAATTAAGCAACTAATTGGCCATCACAACCTCCAAAGACTTAAGTGGTAAATGTGAATCCAGGAGAACACCAGAATACCATTATTTTCTGAAAATATGATTTTCTTGCAATAGATTTATAAGGAGGCAAAATGATGCTTGCAAATTCATTTTCTATTTCTTTCCTAATTATTCCCAGCTAGGGATGTGCACAAATAGTTTTTTTAACTCGATTCATATTGAATCAAATGCAAGAAAATTTGTATTTGTTCGGATAGATCCTGTTTGAATGTTGTGGAATTTGAATTCGAGATGAATGTTCAGTCCCTTACGAATCCCATAGAAATGCATAGGAATGCATAGGAAATCCCATACATATCTCATACAAATCCCCTATGAAGCTTCATACGAATGTATCAAGACATTTGATTTGAATTTGAATGTCAATCTTCGAATGTACCAACATGAAGTTCAAATACGAAGGTCCAAATTCGGCCACATTTGTGCGAATTTTGAATGTTATGAATATCCATGCACATTTCTATTCCCAGCACTGAATTTTTACAGCCAGTTGATGGTCATGTGACCAGTCACGTGACCACTAGGTCTGTGAAGGCTGCAAAGCTTTTGCTTGTATCTGGAGGTACCCTCAGGTATAGAGGAAAGAGGCCAGTTTGGACAAGATGGCTGGTGCCCAGCACTGAATTTTTACAGCACACTTTCCCTGCCGCTGCACTGCCACTACTGCCAATTGATGGTCATGTGACCAGTCACATGACCACTAGGTCTGCACCAGCTGCAAAGCTTATGCTTGCATCTGGTGGCACCCTCAGGTATAGAGGAAGGATGCCAGGTTGGACAAGATGGCCAGTTCTCATATCCTGTAAAGGCTAATCTGACACATGGTGTGTGGCCAAATGGATGTCTTCTCTACTAAATATTTTAAAATCTCTGCCAATCTTTAGCTCCACAGTCTCTTTTCTGCCCACAGTGTGGGATCCACCTCTGTATATGAAATCCTCCCCCACCCCTCCTTTAGGCTATGTTTACTAAAGCAGAGGGCAGAGGGAACCATCACTGTTTTGGACAGCTTCCATTGCAAGGGCAGATACCTCTTCAGACTGTGAACACAGGGGAAACATGGCTTGCAAATTTATTTAGCAAAAGAATAAAAACAGTTGGCTAAGGAAAAGTAAAAGGTAGAGGAGGAGGAGGAGGAGGAGGAGGAGGAGGAGGAGGGAGAGAAGTCCGCACTTCAGGATGCATTCACAGTTACCCTTGTTTCCATGGCAACATCTCCACAGAATAATGTAGGAACTCCTTTCTTTAGAAGAGGGGAATATGAGTTAGAAATAGACTCTTCAAACATTAATCCACAGCAACTCGGGAGTGCATCCCAGCATTTTTCTAATCGATGGCTGTTATTTTATTCCACTTTTAACCCTGACTCTTGGAGATCCTCCGCTCAGCAAAAGTGGTTTCCTCCTGCCCTTTCCAATAATATTTTTGCTAGTTTACTGGAACAGTTTTCAGTGCATACATGCCCATGTCCAGACCACTCACTGTCTTTCATTCTTTGTGCAATTTTCTTATTTACCTGACCCTGTTCTGGCACACAGTATATTAGATCTGCAACTGCCCTAATACCAAAATGACTTCCTTCCTTCCTTCCTTCCTTCCTTCCTTCCTTCCTTCCTTCCTTCCTTCCTTCCTTCCTTCCTTCCTTCCTTCCTTCCTTCCTTCCTTCCTTCCTTCCTTCCACCCTCTGACCCTCCGACCCTCCCTTCGTCCATACTTTTGTCCATGTTCACCAACTGCAGAACATGCATGGTCAGAAAACTACAAGGTCTTATTCAAACAAACAGAAACCATAGCCAAAGTCAAGGGATTACAGGAATGGCTACCAGAGAGGCCATAGAAATACAACTTCAACAGGGACCGAGGCCTGTTTCTCAGCAGCATCTGGAAGCCTTTGTAAAGAAACAAGCAAAACAGAGATTCACACCTGAGTTCTGCAAACACACAAGCCACTAGTCACTCACCCCCAGGGATTACATCTATACACAGTAAACAAGTTAGCCCCAATGACCCACTATTAACCCCTTCACTCAAGAAACAATGCCAGCAGGATGTAACCAGGGAAAGACCAATGACTCATTAGCAACTCAAACAATGGAAGAGCTGACAAACAACCAGCAGACATCCATAAGAAGAGAAACACGATCTAGTAGGACACCAGTCACCCTTGACTTGGTGAAGAGCAAAGACCTCTGAAGATGGATATTGCAGCTATATCCAAAAGCTTAGGTTCTCAGAAGTAACCTGGAACACGGCATAACAGCCCAAAAACGTCTACAAATTCAGCCGTGAAAGCCTACATACGTCCATCCAGAATATTGTTCAGAATATTGGGCAAATGTACCCCTCAACACTCTTCCTTCAGAGTGGGAAAAGGCACACTGAGGTTACTCACTACCTCTAGGTATTGTGGTGAGATTGGCTTACCTTGCCTTCTCTGTGCAGGGGTCATGGGCCTTTTCACACTTAACTTCCTTGGAATAGAAGGCTGCATGCAGAAGTCTACTAGGAGCAGGTTTGACTGCTCCACAGCTTCTGAAGTTTGGGGATGACAGTTGCATGCTGGGAGCCACTCTGGGACAGATATGGCACCGTGGGGTGTGCATGCTCTGTGCTGGAGTGTCCCCACTCATCCCTATCATACAAGTGCATAAATGCCCCCTGCAAAAAAAAAAAAAAGAAAAGAAAGAAAGAAAGAAAAAGAAAAAGCCCACTTGTGAGGACATTTCTGGTGCGATGGACGCACTCTCTGCATTGTGGTTCAGTTAGAACACTGCCACTTGGTGGTTCCATGCTGCAACAGTCCAGCTGTCTTGGAAGAAGGCCATCCTCACTTGAATAGCCCCTTCTAGGACATGTGCAGCACCACCCCACCCCACTCTGAAGCTCATGCAAGCCTCAACCTGCTACAAGGACTCCAACAGCCAGGACTGAAAGTTCCTGGCTGTGGAATCCTAGGAGAACCCATTTTGACAGCGCTATTTTGACACCACTGAAATGGATCCCCCTGCCAAACCAGGCCATGGAGGACCTTCTGCACACCTCTCTTGGTCAGTCTAGAGGCCACTGGAATGCTAGTAGACCCATTCTAGGTGGCCATTTTGGTCATCTAGACTGGAGTGTGCCGTATCCAATCTCAATCCACTTTGAAGAAAAGAGCACATTATTTGGACGATAAATCGAGCAATTAAGACTATGATTGTAAACAGATGGTTGATTGCTCTCCTTTGCCTTCTTCTGTTCTATTTTATTTGTATAGTATTGTATTCTATTTTGAAATGGTCACATGACTAGTCAAATAAAAGTATTATCAATCTCAATCCAGCATGCTCGCAGGGGGCAGGGTCTCTCTAATCTACACTCTGGTCACCTAGACGGAGCTACACTGCAGCCAGTGCAGACACAGCATGCAAGCAGGGGGCGGGGCCTCTCTAGGTCCACAGCCAAGTGCAGAAAACAGAGGTCCTGAAGCAAGCTAGGCCTCACGCTGTACTGGGATACCCAGTAAGTGTGGAAAAGACCAGTTTGGTCTAGTGGTTAGGGAGCTGGACTCTTATCTGGGAATACCGAGTTTTTATTCCGCCTTCCTCCACCAAGCCAGCTGGGTGACCTTGGGCTAGTCACAGTTGGCTTCTGAGCTCTCACAGCCCCACCTACTTCACAGAGTGTTCTATTGTGGGGAGAAGAACAGAAGCTTTATCAGCCACTTTGAGTCCCCTTAAATGGGTGAGAAAAATGGGGTAGAAAAGCCAACTCTTCTTCTTCCTCTTCCACAAAGCCAACTGGGTGACCTTGGGCTAGTCACAGCTCTCTTATGAGCTCTCACAGCCCCACCTACCTCACTAGGTTGTTCTGTTGTGGGGAGAAGACCAGAAAGCTTTGTCCCCTTAAATGGATGAGAAAAGTGGGGTACAAAAGCCAACTCTTTTTCTTCTCCTAATTTCCTGTCACTTTTTACCCCTTAAGAATGCAACATGAAAACTGTGATGCAACATTCAGGAAATGCAAACGTTAACTTTAAAAACAACTTATCAATTTATTTCTATAATGCCTTTCCAGTGCAGCTGCTCAAGGCTCAAAGAACACGGTACTATTGGACCAAGGCAAAATACTGCCACACTTTATAACATTAAACCGAAAACACAAAAATACACATAAAACAAAACAAAAAGCCCCTTGCATAAGGAAAGGATTATTTTCATTGAAACACCACCAGACATTTAACCTGTATCTGCCTGAAGGCTTATAAGACTCTTTTATCTGGATAAGCATTTTAATGGAATAGGAAAGGCCATTCAGAGATCGCCTTTCGGTTCTGTATCTTCATGGTGTTTCACTCTCCTGATTTATTCAGCTTTGTTATGGGAGCTGTTATATTGCCCGAAGCTACAAAAATGGATTTATGTATTACGTTATATATTTTTTTAAAAAAAGTTTGCAAAATTTTCATTGTCGTTTAGCAAGCAGGTATTGGAGTTGTCTTTCATCATAAAGCACAGGACTTCCACTGTCAGCAAAAGATGCTAAAGCAAACAGATAATTCCCCTCAGGGTATTCAAGGTCTACTCTTTTATGTTGCATTACATGCTTAATTGATTGATTTCCAAAGTCTTGCTCTGGGGAAAAGTTGCTGAGAGGGAGAGAAAACAAATCTTTCTAATTCTTGATTTCAAAAAGAAGTTGCCAAATGTGTGTTTAAGTTCTTATGTTTCCATTGATCCTAGAACTAATTATGCCCAAGTTTGATGGCTTCATCCAGTATAAACAGATTGGCACACATAAACCTCTATTCTATCACCATGGAGCTGAAGATTCAATATTACACATTGAAGGTTTGAAATCCAGAGAGGTTATGGATTAATACTGCTCGATACAGTGCATGTCTAAGAAAATGCCAGCTACTATAATAGCCATTGTAGATCACATTGTAGAGGGAACTCAGGACTGGGAGATAAGGGTTCAGAGGTCTATTGCACTTAGGCCAGGAGTCAACAAATAGTGAAGAGCATATGTGCGTTGACTAGGCTGCTACAGCCTACATGTATTCCCGTCCTCCCTAGACATTCACCCTCAGCAGCAAAAGAGGTGGACACCCGGGAGAGGGTCTTCTCAGTGATGGCCCCTAGGCTATGGAATAGTCTTCCCTATCACCTTCATTGTACATGTTTAGGAAGGCAGTGAAGCTGCACCTCTTTGTCCTGGCCTTCAGCTACGTGTGGACACACTTTCCTCTCCACTGGCAGATGCTGTTACTGTTTTAAATGATGCTTGATTTTAGATGTTGTACCTGCCCGGTGGGTGGGGAAGGCGGTGTCTGCACAGGTGCGGTTGCGGTGGAAGCCTTGATTATCACTTACTTCTGCCGTGATCGAACCACCGATCCCTGGGAGTGACATCCAGTCACAGAACCATGAGAGGGGCGTTCGATCACGGGCACTGAAGTGATCGACAGCAATATGCCCCTGCTCAAACACGTTCCACTGCTATGGTGGCCAATTGCGGCAGTGAGGAGGAGGACCTTCTGGCTTTGGGATGCAGTCGCAAAGGCTGGTAAACAGGAAGAGCTTTCGCATTTCTGGCCAGCAGTGGACGCTTTGGGGAAGCTTACCTCCTGGCAAATGCACATGGTTCACCTTCACCTGAAGTTTACCAGCCTTTGTTCATAGCAGCCCAATTAGATAAGTGCAGAAAGGCCTCAGGTTTCCACTCGGTTGTGATAACTCACTTAGTGTGATAACTCACTAACAATACTATACTAGGCTGGTAAAGACTCAAGCGTCAGTGGTCATTTACACTTTGAGTGCTAAAGAAACCCACTCAGGGAACCCTGATTACAGCTTGCCGTGCATTGAACTGCTGTCTATCGAACCGCCCCTCACACATCGAGGCGCTTCTGCAGTTCTATGCACCAGCTGAGAGAGGGGTCCCCACGTCCTGGGTGGAGGCTGGCACCCTCCCTCGGGCCGCCCCATGTCCTCCGTGGGACCCTAGCCTGGTCCGCCCAGCTGTCAACGGGCTATCGAGCCCTCTCACCCTCTTCTTTGGAACTGCCCGCCACGCTGTACATATGCTCTGTCCCAAGGCATCCTAGACGCGTTTGGGAGGGCCTAGTGCAAAAAGGCCTCTTTTCTCAGCTATCTCAATAATAAACCAAGTGACTAAACAAACTGACAGAAGGCTAAGCTCCGCCACCTTTTGTCAGGTTGGGCTGACTTGTCTCTCTCTCTCATACACACATGAAATGCTGTATTTCCAACAGTTCACATGTAGTGAGAAAAACATCTCTAAGGCAGCTCAGAGAATCTTTGCAGGTGGGATCATTCATGCATATGTCCGGCCCCCTCATGAACATTCTAGACTTGAAAAGTACATTGGAAATGGGATGAAAACACAAAGGCTACATGGTACTGTGTCTAGGGTGTGTTACATACATGTTCCAAAATTTCTATGTTAAATGTGTACAAGGTAATGTCTAAGAATGGGTGCTGCAAAAGTCAATGGGATTATTACAGAAATCATGGGCTTTTGACTTTAGGTCCCAGAGAAACTAATTAAGCTACATAAAGAAAACCATCAAACATGTCTTTCAGGGTTGACCATTACATTACCCCCTTTCTGTATATCTGCTGGATCTATCTGACTTCCTGTAAATGTAATGGCTAGTAAGTAAACAGGTCTCATCAAGAAGATACAGAGGTGTGATGTTAAAACTAAACATTTGGGTTTCATTTTAATTAGCACCTTTTATTTGGTTTTCCTGGCATAAATGAAACAGAGACTTAATGATGGATCTGGTGTAATATTGGGAGCACATTGGTTATTTACTGCCCCGCTATCAGTTGCTTGTCTTTCAAGGCTCAAGCCCACTAACTTAGAAAAATCCCAATCAGTTTCTAGGCTGTTTTTAGTTCTGTCTTGACAAAATGATGACCTTCTAGGGACGAGCACGAACATTCGTTATTTGTATGAATTCATACGAATTTGTACAAATTCGTATGAATTCGGACATTCATACATTAATTGAATGTTACAATATTCACATGATAATATTTGTGTGAATACAAATGTTTCTGGACATTCATACAAATAGTTTGGACATTCGTTAGATTGGGGGTACGGAAAAACGGAGCACCGGTCACATCCACAATGGATCCAGACTGCATTCAACCTGGATCAACAGTGAATTAAAAGTGAATTCAGGTCGGATTTGACATTTTCAGAGTGCAGATATGTTATGGTTACATATCGGATACATATTCGTTCGTAACAGATACATATAGAATATTTGCACGAATACGTACCAATAGATTCGTCTCGAATAGAATTTTACCACATTCGAATGTGATCTATTTGTATGAATACGGATTTTCAAACATTCGATTCCTTACAAATCAAATGTCAAAGAAGCATTTGTGCACACCCCTATGCCTTTCCATTTTTTTTCTGATGAAATTAGCCAAATTTGGACTATTTTTGCATTTAGATCAAGTGAGTTTTGAGCCCATTTCGGATGGTTTCATTTTGCAAAATGAGAATGCACAAGTAGACTCTTTTGCATGGAAAACCTAGTTTTTGGGTGTGCAGAGGGAGGGCCGTTGAGATTTATTGTGTGATAAAATAGCAGAGACACTCTTGGCAGCTTGCGCAGCGTAACGGGATCAGATCACTGGAACCACAAGTAGAAACTCGGCAGAGATTTGACTGCATTCCAAATGGAAGGTCTTTTATTGCTTAATGAGGGCAAGTAAGAACTACATAAATGTATGGATACAGGTTACATAGATATATGGAATAAAATACAGGTATACAGCTTAACTCTGCTGTGAATACATGAATACAGCTAATATATCACAGCTAGTATAAAAGCAGGTACGAGAAGCATTTGGCTTCTGGATTACTTCTTAGCATGGTTTCAAGCCTTGGCATAACTTGGCCTACCAGACTACTGGATACAATGCATACTGCATTTATCGTCAGCTATCATCTTCTATTTCCTTCTAAAGCCTTCTTATAATGAATAAATAGAAGTAATTATGCTCGTGTGAGGCTCGAGACATCATAGGAAGAGGCAGGATAACGTATACACCCATATTTGCTCAATCCGGTTGTTGCATTGAAACAGGATAGCTTCTTGTGACATCTGTCTTGTCCCACACAGAAATAGCACTTTTTATGACTGGGTAGCTAAGCGTGATAAGGCAGCTGGGTAGCTAAGCGTGATAAGGCAGCTGGGTAGCTTATCTTATTCTGGCGTTCTGCACACTTTTCTTTGCTTTCAGCAGTTCTGACAAGGGCTCCTCATTTCCTCTTATCCAGTGACAGAATTCCTTGTGGGTCTTGTTCTTGACCCAGTAAGGCAGCCATTCCAGAAGTGGCTCTGCACGTGCTGGACTGTCCCCTAGCTGGATAGCTGTGGAGCACTAGCTGCATCTGGGATATGGCTAGCACAGCCTGGCACACATCCTTCACCCCTCTTCTGAGCGAAGGGTGCATTGGGTGGGACAGTGCAGCCACAGTTGCACACTGCATTGCCTGGTCACTGTGGCAACAGCCAGTGTCCATGGCTATTGCCACAATGAAGCAACCAGCACTAGTATAGTGGCAATTGCACCCATGCGGCACTTGGTGAAGTTCTGAGTACATTTCTAATGGATTGGATGTTCAAAATGCAAATGTCTGATCCATTCCAGATCTTCACTTCCTTGGGGCGATGACCCAGGGAAACAAGAGTGCAAACAGGCCTGTGAACGTCCAAATAGGCCCAGATATTCTTAAATAATCCCTAGCATTCTACTCCTAGCATTCCATGGCTGCATCTAGACAGGACCTAAAACCCAAGATAATCCCAGGACTATGTTGGGATTGCCACACATGTCCACAGCAATCCACACATAGACCTGAGATACTGGGGTGAAAACCCACAATGTCATTCTTGCAAGGAAGACAACTCCCAAACTGGGTTTTTTGGTGCTATGCATGTTCAATCATGCGCTTCTGGGTATTTTGCACCATCAAAATCCTGGACAAAATCCTATATGGCATTGTGGGAGCAAGCATCTAGACAGGTAAGTGCCTACGATTGCCCTGTGATTTTGCTCTGCTGCCTAGCAGGGAAGGTAAGAAACAATTGCTGGATCCAGACTATAACTCTCAGAGTGAATTCCCATTACAAGCTTAAAAGGGTTTCAAAACGGTTTCGATCTTCGCAGTCCCCATGTCAGGTTGGCTTAACACGCTTTCCACGTGTTAAATCACCCCAAAGCGTTGTAAATGTTAACACTCATTTCAACAGGTCTCGCTCCGGTTCGTGCGCTTGAAACGTTTTACATTTCTTACTGTGGGAACGGAACAATTTCAGTGGGATGAGAATCCATGTTTAGGGTTTCCCTCCCCCAATAGCTAGCTTCCAAATATAGTGATTTGTAAAAATCCACCCCTTACAGCAGCCACTACACTGTAGCAATCCACCCACTTCACACCTGATAACAATCTTGCAATTTTGCACAATTCTGAAAGTTCTGACCTTTAGAAATGGAAAAGAAAGGAAAACATCTGCAGGTTCTGGGAGATGTGTGAATGTTTTTAAGGCTGTGGTGGTGAGCGGGCGAAGGGGGCTTGAGTTGCCACTGCTGCTGTGTGCTCTGGGCAATGGGGAGAGGAGGGGAAAGAATCGCTGGCTGCCCGGTGCCATTTTTCCTCCATCCAGGCAAGCGGCAGCCACCCAGCTAGGCTCCGTGAAGGGGTCCCTTATGGGTGGCGCATTCACGCCAGGAGCAAGAGGGCAGGGCAGCCCCGAAAAGCAGCTTTTAGAAAGTAGCCACTTGAGTCCCCCCTTGAGTCACGTACACCACGTACGATCCTCAGAATCCGGATCGAATGTGATTAAGTTGAAAGTAATGGGATCAGGAAAATTCGTGTTTGCATCCGGTTTTATTATTTAGGTTTAGGGAAACTGTATTAAGCTGTATTAATGCGGCCTCAGTTGGGTATAATGCACAGCATTCAGCTCAAAGCATTCTACTGTGGCTGGCAAAAAAATGCTAGGACTGGAATTCTAGATTTTTCAGGAACATTTGGAGAAGCACAGTTTGAGAACTAGGGCTTTATTGCACAAGCTCTGCTCAGATGCTCACAAGAGAGAGGGACAGAAAAGAAGAATTGAAAGAAGAAAGGAGGGGAAATGATGGGAGGGAGGGAGGGAAAAGAATAATGGAACGAGGGAGGGAGGGGAAGGAAGAAGAAGAAGAAGAAGAAGAAGAGTTGGATTTCTACCCCACTTTTCTCACTCATTTAAGGGAACTCAAATTGGTTGACAAAGCTTTTCTATTCTTCTCCCCACAACAGACACCCTATGAAGTAGGTGGGGCTGTGAGAGCTCAGAAGAGAGTTGTGACTAGCCCAAGTTCACCCAGCTGGCTTCATGGAGGAGGGCAGAATTAAATCACTAGACCAAACTGGAAGGGAGGGAGGGAGGGAGGGAAGGAGGGAAGGAAGGAGGGAGGGAGGGAGGGAGACAGAGAGAGAGGGAAATGCACTTATCATCATAGCAAGAATGAATTTTGGGACTCATTTCTTGGGTCTCTCTGCTCTCAGCCTTCATGGACTCTGGACCTTTCTTTCCTCCCTCAGGCCACGAGACTCCCCTTTCCCCCAGGTTTTCTTGCCTGCCTGGCTGAGGCAGCCAGATTTAAGCAGCAGAATGTTCTTGAGGGTCCACATGATGGAGAATGTGAGAATATTCTCCATCTGCTGCAAACACTGCCTTGTGCCCATTGGTACCATGAAAATACACACCGGGGAGGTCTGCCTAATTAATAACACTCACTCGGAGAATGGAGGCAGAGGGAATCTCGTTTATAGCCCTCGCTCCCTGAGTTAATTCGCCTGACATTTATTTGTCGGCTCTCAGGCGCTCCCTTGCTTATCCAGATGTTCCATGCCGACTGCACTTCAAACTGACTGATCCAATTGATTTCATTTGCTGTTTTAATCTTCTGGTGGTGCTCAGTTTGATATATTTTATAGACGTGTTCTGAGCATTTTAATTATATAGCCAGCCACCTTGAGAAAGGCTGCCTGCCCAGTGAAAGGGTCTCTCGCATATCTTCACCTAAACATCTAAAGCAGCGATACTAGGAAAGCCGTCTGCAGAACAATGGCTGGGAAGAATATGGAATTTGAGGACAGCAAACAGCTGAAAATCATATCTAGTCATGAGATTGTCCTTAAAGCAGATGTGCAGGAGTGATTCCACAGTGAAGAATTTGGAGAAATAGGGTCTCTGGTCCTTCTTCAAATGACTAAAACGGCATTTCCTCCAAGGCCAGTGCTGAATGGATTGCCTGCTATTAAGTGTCTATTATCAGACTCTCTATCATTGCAGGAAATACAAATTAATGTTTCTCCCTCCTTCCCTCCCATCCAGTCTATGACTGAATCCACACTTCTGCTCAGTATTCTATATCAGAGTAAGGGTGTGCAGAAATGCAATTTTCGGGATTCGATTTGACTAGAATCGAATATCTGAAAATTCAGTTTGATTAGAATCTTTAAAATTGGAATTTAACCAAATTTGATTCGAATTAAGCAAATTTGAATCTATTGGTTCACATTTTCAATTTGAATTTGCATTCATGAATGTTGACATTCGTATGTGCCCATACTCATTGGTACGCATCCCGTACACATCCATACATGTGTATATGCATCCCGTAGTCATCCCGTATGCAACCCGTTTTCATCCCATACGGATCCGTACAAATTTGCACGTACTCATGGTGTAGAACCCCTACACATACAAATATCTGGATAATTTGAACAAATAGATTTGAAATTTGAAATTCATTCGAATCTTTAAATTGGAATTTAGAGACATTCGATTAGAATTTGAATGTTGAAATTTGGATGAATTCAATTGAATTTTGAATACCTTCAAATATTCATGCACACCCCTATATCAGAATGAGATGCTATGGCCCAGAATAAGCAATCCATCCTAAACTGGATTGTTCCTGGAGTGGAACAAGGTTGCTGGCACTGGGATGGCCCATCCACACCATCCCATGAAAACTTACTTCCACCACCCATCAAGGGTCTTCCATAATATACTGGACCAAAGAGATGTGTCACCCTCATGCCCATGTGAACCAGCATCATCCCCCCAGTACTCTAGTACACCTTGAAAAAGCGGTCTATTGGTAGACTGGGCCAGGACACCATTTTGGGTGTCCTGATTCAGTCTACATTCCATCCTGTGTGGATGGAGCAAACTAGGAGGGTGCAGGGACAATCCTGTTTGCTCTAAGGTGTAAACAGAAGAGCCCCCAAAGTAGACCATGGTCCAGTCTCCCACAATGGGCACATGTTCCTCCATATAACCCAGTGTACATCTGTAACTGAATACTTGTGGATTGGGTGCAAATAAGCAAAAATGGCATGTGTGCTGAGTTGCATCTGTATGGAACCAGAAAATGAGAATCCATGCATATTGATGACATGAAAAGTATATAGAGAGTCATAAATTATGGAGTTGGGAGGGGATTCTAAGGATAATCTAGTCCAGCCCTTTGCAAAGGTGAGGAAAAGTGTGGACCCATACCCCTTTATGTTCAGCCCCATTCCTACCTGCCATGAGGAGAAGAAAGAGGAAGGGCTAAGCAGGTTTGGATTGTTGGGGTGTCTGCCGCCCATGTAGTCATCTGTACAGATGTCACAGCCCTCGGCATCTCTCCAGTCCCAGTAAGGTATGGTGAAGTTCTCATTCCCAGTGAGCTTTTGGATCTCGTGTTCCCACATGAGCAAAAAAAGCCGGTGCCAAGGGAGGAAGCCTGGAGCCTCATGAGCAAAGTCGATGTCACGCCACACGCTTGTGCCTCCAAGGAGAGTGTCCCGAGAGACGTAATAATGCATCCAGACGAAGAGGTCATAGACATTAATGTCTCGGAACATAGGGGTAGAGCCATTGTTCATCTGGGCATACGTCCCAGTGGCAATGACAAAGTCCTGGCTGGTTGTGTGCTTTGCCAAGTTGAGGTAGGCAAGGAACTGATACTTTTCCCTGGCGCTTAGTCGGAAGATGTCTTTCCTCACCCGAACCTTCCTCTCCGTGCAGTTGCGGCCTCCAAAGTTGAACTTGCAGTCTCCACAGTCGAATCCCATGAAATTGCCCAGGCATTGGCAGGTCCTGTTGTAGAACACAGCGGGCCAATCCTCTCTGTCGTCCACGCCAGAAAAAGGAAACTGAGGGCCAAGAGGGGCATCCGAAAGGAGGATATCTCTGCAGGATCCCCTACCTGAAAGTTCTCCACAGGGCGAACCATCCCCGGGCCACGGGGGACAGCATTCCTTCTTCAGCAGACTGTCCGAGTTAGCACACGCCCGAGGAAACTGGCTAAAACCAAAGGGAAGAAAAAGAAGGAGGAGGCCAAAGAAGAAAAACATCATCCTTTTCCAGCAGGAGGCCTATAAATCGGCAGTTCTTGGAACTGGGAACAGGCAAGTTGTTATCCATGTACATTCGGAGCTCCGCTCGCATTCTTTTCCAGATATCATTTGGTTTCAGTTCCCATCCTTTCCCTACACACACAGACTCCCTGTAATCTGATTATCACATGTTCTGGGCCCCATCCAAATAACTTTTGTCCACCCTCCCCCTCCAGCTTCGGTTTTACAGAGACTTAGTATAGAACACTTAACTTCTGCCTAGCACATGATCACTTCAGACACATTGAATGTCCAGACTACAAATTAATGGCCACATTAAAACAACAACAACACCACAAAAGCCCTGGTGAAATGCCGTGTAGATTTTCTCAGGGGAAAGATGATGTCTGAAGGTGTTTTGGGTTAAGAAACAAATTTCACTCGCCAAGGGACTGCAGCAAATACGAAAACTTCAACCCAGTTTGGTCTAGTGGTTAGGGAGCAGGACTCTTATCTGGGAATACCAGGTTCGATTCCGCCCTCCCCCATGAAGCCAGCTGGATGACCTTGGGCTAGTCACAGCTCTCATCTGAGCTCTCACAGCCCCACCTACCTCACAGGGTGTTCTGTTGTGGGGAAAAGAACAGAAGGTTTGTCAGCCACTTTGAGTCCCCTTAAATGGGTGAGAAAAGCAGGGTAGAAAAGCCAAATCTTCTTTTTCTTCTATTCATGCACACAGAACTGCTGCGGAATTGATTTTGTAGACTGGATGTGCCATTTCCCTACTTTTGAATGGGTGCAGACTTTGCCAGGAAGTTCTGATATTACCAGGGGCGCGTCTTCATGGCATGTGTTATTTCAGTTTAAAGAATTCGAAATAAAAGAAACGGAACAAAGCTGTCCACACGACTTGCAAGTTGATCCGGTTCCGAGAGCATTCTTCTGCAGCCTTAACGCGGAATCAATCCTGGGAGTCCAGACTGCAGCCCTGTCCTCCCGCCATTGCCCAGCCCCTCTCTTGTGATTGGTGCTCCATCCGAGGGTCCCACCCTCCATTCCCTTTGCGTCATCCATGCTTCACCGGGGATCCCCTGCCCGCTTTGCCCCGCTCCGATGCTGGCTGCTCTTCCCTCGGTGCCAGGCTAGAAGAGGAGGAGAGCCGAGAGAGACAGGCGGCAGTGGGTGTGTTAGGTGGTCCCCACACGGCAGAGGGGAAAATTAGTCCCTAAAGAGAGAGAGGGGAGGGGGAGAGGGCAGCTGGGGATGGGGTGGGGGACTGACTGGCTGGCTGCTTGGGAGGGAGCTGGAAGGAAAAAGAGAAGGGGGGAAGAACGGAGCCACCGCTGATCAGGAACGGGGAGGAACGGAGGAAGCCAAATCGGGGGGGGGGGCATGAGGAAGATGAGGATGGGGGGAGAGGGGGCAGCAGCAGCTGGGTGGGGGTGGGGAGGGGAAGGGAGGCATTGCTAAGGCACCAAGGAAAAGAGTCTTGGGGGGGACTAGCAAAGGGGGGGGTGTCGTCCTTGCACAGACGGGATTCTAAAGTGAGAGAAGCCCCCCTTTCCCAAAAAGAGAGAGGGAGGAAGGAAGGAAGGAGGGGTATCTGAGAAGCCCCCCTTTCCCAAAAAGAGAGAGGAGAGAGGGAGGGGTTCCTAAGAAGCCCCCCCTTTCCCAAAGAGAGAGAGGAAGGAGGGGTACCTGGGGGGGGGGAGACATTGCATGAGCATCTCACGTCTCCCGCCCTCCCGAAGCCGGTGTATATGGTACATCAAAAAAGGAAAGCTGCACTGAGCATACGCAGAGTGCCTTACTGCCAAAAGAAGCAATCATAACCAAGCATTCCTATAAAAATAAGCACATGTGCACACACACGCACAGACACACAGAGAGGTACTCTCGCAGGTGCCAGCCCCAGAACCTCTGCTACGTTCCCAAGTTCCCGTCCCACACGTCTGAAGGGGCTCTGGACCTTTAGTTTGTGGGGCAGGAGAAATGCATAAGGACTTTAAAACCGTCGCCTTTAAAAGAGTTTTTATTTTTATTTGTCTGTGCTGAAGAACGCTATACCACTTTTGCTACAGCCTTCACACAGCGGCTACAGTGTTTCAGGGAGCCCCTTCACTCCTGATTATCAATGTTGCAAATTTCCGCAATTTCAATACAGCTCTGTATCAAAGGACCGGGGCTTTAAACATTAAAGAGGCATAGGGTGGCTGTGGTGGGGTGTCATTCATTCATATTTTTATCCCACTGTATACACAAGGCTCTCAGTGCGGGTCACAACACATTGGTTTTAATGTGTTCATATTAAACATATTAAAGCCATAACTTTGCCTGAACGTGGGGAGGAAAAAGCTGTTTCTTTAGTCCACCCTCAGAGCGAGAAAACATGAGCAAAGTGACCAGTAATTTTCTTTCCACATTATCTCCCCCAGAGGTGAATTTTACCCTAAAAGAAAACAGCTTGCCACTTTGCTGATATATTCTCTCACTCTGAAAGTGGACTGAAAGTGGATTAAACCTTAGGTGTGACCACATATTCTCTCATTCTGAAAGTAACAGAGATCAGAACTTTCCCCATGCACAGAACTTTATTGACCCATGGCCAGGCCTGGTAGTGCGGTGCAGGATTTTGGGACATGATTGATCCTGCCCTATTGGATTTCCTAGTGGTCACCTATCCATGGTCCGCTTTGCCCTAATATCCTGGCAACTGGAATCTTATCTGGGAATTCCAGATTAGATTCCACTTCCCATCCTGAAGCAGGCTGCCCCTGGCCTCCCATTGCATTACCACCCACTCCTCCTGGGCTTGCATGGCACTGCCACCCCCAAACAAAGGATGCCCAATCTGGGGCAGAAGGCAAAAAAAGACACTGTTGAATTCCCATCCAGGGAACAGAGGGGTGGGTGGAAAAGCTTGCTGCGTGGATGGACAAAACATCAAAATCGTCTGCGCCCCATGGCCCTGCACCTTGATGTCACAGTGCAGCACCCAAACCTCTAATCCACATTAAAGTCCTATAAAAGTGCATATTCAAGGTTAGAGGCACCATTAGCCACTATGCCACTAGCCAATCACTTCTTTTTTTAACTGTATGAAAATGCTGCCCACATGAGATCTTTAAAACACTCTCATGCTCTGGTGCTTGGCCATTTAGTCAAGCAGAAGTGTTGTTTAGTCTAGTGGTTAGCGAGCCAGGCTCTTATCTGGGAATATCAGGTTTGATTCCACCCTCCTCCATGAACCCAGCTGGGTGACTGTGGGCTAGTCATGGCTCTCTTCTGAGCTCTCACAGGGTGTGGGGAGGAGAACAGAAGGTTTGTCAGCAGCTTTGAGCCTCCTTAAATGGGTGAGAAAAGTGGGGTAAAAAAGCCAACTCTTCTTCCTCCTCCTCCGTGAAGCCAGCTCAGTGGCCTTGGGCTAGTCACAGCTCTTACAGGGCATCTGTTGTGGGGTGAAGAATGGAAGCTTTGTCATCCTCTTTGAGTCACCTTAAATGGGTGAGAAATGCCAATTCCTTCTCCTTCTCCCTCCCTTCTTCTGGGAGGTTTGGTATGGGGTAGCATTATTATAAAGAGGTATAGAAATCCAAGTCAAGGTTCCTATCTTTTTTTAACAGTTGTGCAAAGCATGGAACTTCAGCAAGTGCATCCTTCCTTCCTTCCTTCCTTCCTCCCCCCCCCCACCTGCCTCGCGGGGTGTCTGTTGTGGGAGAAGAACAGAAGGTTGATCAGCTGCCTTGAGTCCCCTTGAATGGGTGAGAAAAGCGGCCACCGCTGGAAAAGGAGGAGAGCCGAGAGGCGGCGAGAGGGCGGGCGGGCGGGCGGGCGCAGTGTGCCCTCCGCGGGAGAGGGCAAAGGGGGCTCTCCTCGCTCACCTCTTCCCTCCGGGAAGAGAGAAAAGGCCGGGGCCACGCGGGGCCGTCGGGGGGTGACAGTGAAGGAAAAGGTCGCGTGGAGAGGGAAGCGGCCCCCGGCCGGCTTGGCTTTGCCGCCTGGCGAAGGGACGGGAGGAAGTCCTCCGGAGCCGCCACTGAATCGTAGCTGGATTCTTTCAATGAAACCACGGTGTGAACTGAAACTGGATTAAACCTTAGGTGTAACCACAGGCAGAGGCAAAGTAGCCTCTGAAGGGGGCTCAAAGCGGCTGACAAACCTTCTGTTCTCACCCTTCAGGGGACTCAAAGCGGCTGACAAGCCTTCTCACCCTTAAGGGGGCTCAAAGCGACTGACAAACCGGTTCTCACCCTTAAGGGGGCTTAAAGCAGCTGAGAAACCTTCTGTAATCACCTGTTAAAGGGGGCTCAAAGCTGCTGAGAAACCTTCTGTAATCACCTGTTAAAGGGGACTCAAAGCTGCTGAGAAACCTTCTGTAATCACCTGTTAAAGGGGACTCAAAGCTGCTGAGAAACCTTCTGTAATCACCTGTTAAAGGGGGCTCAAAGCAGCTGATAAAGAAAATGAATGGTCACTTTGCTGATGCACAGGAGCAGCAGCAATGGCAAAGAAGGGGGGAGGAGGGCCACAGCTTTTAAAATACAGGCTCCAGGGCTTTCCTTTCCCTGTTTTAAAGTTCTGAACCTTCAAAGACCTGAAATTGCGCAAAACTGCAACATTGTTTTTAAGGTGTGAAGTGCTTATATTGATACAGTGTTTCAGCTTTAAGGACTGGAGGTTTATAGTGGGTGTTTGAGGGTGGATTTTTTCAATGAAGGAAACCTTAAACATGACGTGCTTCTAATACGTTCAGCCATTGGTTACAGTACGATTGGGGGGGCGGGACAGCCTTAACACGGAATCTCATCCCGGAACGATACTGTCCACACAGTAAAAAATTAAACACGTGTCAAGGGCATGTTCCGGAGTGAGACCTGTTGAGATCAGGATTTATTTCAAATCGGGATAACGTCCTTTAACACGGAAATACCGTATTAAGCCGAAGTGACGTGTACACGGCCCGAAATCAAAACATTTTGAATTCGAGATAACGACATCGTGGGGATGCGGCCCAGGTTCGATTCCGCCCTCCCCCATGACCTTGGGTGACCTTGGCTAGTCACAGATCTCTTCTGAGCTATCACAGCCCCACTTATCTCTTCTTCTTCTTCTTCTTCTTCTTCTTCTTCTTCTTCTTCTTCTTCTTCTTCTTCTTCTTCTATAGCTCTCCATTCTATTTAACAGACTAAAATAATTTGAGATAAGCTGGGAGAGAGAGATACATCATCATCATCAATTGCATTTGCATCCCACCTTTCATCCAAAAGGAGGTCCCAACATATGACAAAAATACATAAAATCTTCCAGTTAGAGATGGGCAGGAGTATTTGTAACATTCAATATTTTTATGAATTTGGACATTCATATACAATCAAATGTTACAACATTCATACACTGACATTTGTATGAATGCTTCAGAACATTCATGAAACAGGGAGTTGGAAAAGCAGCTGTGCCAGTCACCTCTGCAACAGATACAAAGTGAATTCGACATGGTTTGAGAGTGGATCCAAAGTGGATTCAGGGCAGATTTGACACTTTCAAAGTGGATATGGTATGGAATACCTATCAGATATGAATATATATTGGATACGCATGTATCTGTATCAGATATTCATACTAATTCATACAAATACATTCCTGTTGAATAGAATCCTACCACATTTGAAGGGGATCTATTTGAACAAATATGATTTTTCTTACATTTGATTCAGTAAAGAAAGGGGTACATAGCAATTTACAAGGATTATCTGCCAAATTTGAAACTTGGACCTCCATGTTACATGCCCTTTGGGGTTGGACCGAGCTTCTGATGGGGTGTAGAAAGGACACATGTCAACCCCCTCCCCATTTCCAAAATATAATCGCTAATATAGAGCATACGGCAGTATAAGATGAAGAAAGAAGAAGAAGAGTTGGCTTTTCTACCCCGCTTTTCTCACCCATCTAAGGGAACTCAAAGCAGCTGACAAACTTTCTGTTCTTCTCCCCACAATAGACACCCTGTAAAGTAGGTGCGGCTGTGAATTCTCAGAAGAGAGCTGTAACCAGCCCAAGGTCACCCAGATGGCTTCATGCAGGAGTGCAAAATCAAACCCAGTATTCACAGATAAGAGTCTGGCTCCTTAACCACTAGGCCAATTTGGAATATATTTGTGCAGAGTAGAGGAACAAGGGCATCAAGGCTTGGAATGGTCCCCTGGAACTTTATTCTATAGCTACACTCAGTATTTAGACTGGTTATTCAGCATTTTGTGTGTACGACTGCCCAAATTTACCCACAGTCTACCCTTGTGAGGTAAAGGTTCTTCACCTCTGGAGGTTTTCACCATGAAACTTGACGGCCACTTCTTAAAAACCGTTTGAATGCCTTCCCGAGCATTACAAAGTGGTTGAACTTAGATTATCCTTTGTGAGGCCTTCTAACTCCACAATGCTGTGGGTTTTTATGAATCTACGAAGGTTCCTCTTTTCATCAAGCTGAAATAGTGATATAAAAAGAAGGTCACAAATTGTCCCTTCAAGGAGCCTGACAGCATTTTGACTATTTAATTGCTAATGCACAAAACATTCTGGAAGATTTAGAAAATTAAAGGTTAAGCTGTGTGAAAGATGGGGCTTCAGCAGACATGTAGCTTGTCGTGCCTTGAATGTTTCACATCCTTTTACTACCAATTGTATTTTGAACTGTGTTGTCAGCTTCCTGAGTGTGACAGGGGGATAAGGAAGAGGCATAATAATTACAGGCAAATAAACAAGTATCTCCTGGAATTCAAAACATGGATTCAGAATTCAAAGTATGCCTTGCCAAGCCTCTATTTGGATAGACTTCTGTTCATATGCAAATCCACAAAATTTATGTTTATTTGATGCACATATGCAGTATGTGAGCCGTTTTGGTCTAGTGGTTAAGGAGCTAGACTCTTATTTGGGAATGCTGGGTTTAATTCCACACTCCCCCATGAAGCCCTGGGTGATCTTGAGCTAGTCACAGTTGAGCTCTCACAGCCCCAGCCACCTCACAGGGTGTTCTGTTGTGGGGAGAAGAATAGAAACTCTGTCAGCCGCTTTGAGTCCCCTTAAACAGGTGATAAAAGTGGGGTAGAAAAGCCAACTCTTCTTCTCCTTCCTCCATGAAGCCAGCTGGGTGACCTTGGGCTAGTCACAGCTCTCTTCTGAGCTTTCAAAGCCCCACCTGCCTCACAGGGTATACTGTTGTGGGGAGAAGAATAGAAAAGCTTTGTCGGCTGCTTTGAGGCCCTGTCCCCATGCAATTGAAAGTCTGCTGGAACTCTTCTTTTGCCTCTGAGCGGCCCCATTCTAGGCTTTACAAGGCGCTTAGGGAGCTTACGAAAGTGAGACACCCGCAATAAAATACGTGCACTTTAAAGAAGAGTTCCAGCGCTCTTTCGGCGATTCGCAGGTTTTGCTTGCTATATCTGCCTTGAGGACGCTCCGTGGCAAAAGGGGCGGGGATTGCTTGCCTGCACACACAGCCAAAAAGCATTCACACATCTGAGAAATGCAGCAGGTTCGCTTCCTTTCCTTTGTAAAAAGAGCCAGAATTGCTCAGAATTGCAACATTGTTATCAGTGATCTGTGAAAGCCTTAAAAGAGAATGAGCGAAGGATCGCGCTGCCGATGGCTGCAGCCGCTGACTTTGCCAGCGCAGAAAGCCTTTTCTAACAGAGAACTGAGTGAAAGTAAGTGCTGAAAGTGAATGAATGAGCGATCATCTGCCTTTGCTAGGGGCGGGAAGCCATTTCAGGAGCCGGAGATCTGGCTATTTTTCCTTTTAACAAGAGAGGGGGCGGGGGGGAAAAGATGCCCGGAAAGAGAAGACGGCTACCATGGGGACGGAAAGTCCGTTTAGATCGCGGCTACCATGGGGGTGCTTATTCCGGAAGTGGAGGGGACTTTTAAAGTCAGCTATAACAGAGTGACGGCAGAGGAAGCCGAGAGGGGCTAATAAGTCTTTTGGGGACAGGGCCTGAGTTCCCTTAAATGGGTGAGAAAAGCAGGGTAGAAGAGCCAACTCTTCTTCTTCTTCTTCTTCTTCTTCTTCTTCTTCTTCTTCTTCTTCTTCTTCTTCTTCTTCTTCTTCTTCTTCTTCTTCTTCTTCTTCTTCTATTCAAGCACACACAACTTCTGAAGAATTTGATTTTGTATTAACAATGGTGAGGATGAAAGTAGAAAGGGTTTAAAACAGAAAATAACCCCCTCCCAAACCTGCAAAATCTCTATGGCCGGGGTGGAACACCCTCCCCCTCCATGGAATATCAACCCCTTTGCCTACATAGCTTTTCAGGAATCATGTGACCCTGCTGAGAAGCACGAGTGGTTTTAATCCTCTTGGCTTTGGGAAACACTGGCAGATTAGCGCATAGTCTCTTGTGTCTGCTTTGGTCTTCTATAGCTATGCTGCTTTCTGTTGTCTTGCAGGAATTGCTCTCTGCTCTGTGCACACACATCCAGCTCATCCTGGGTCCTTGTAAAAATGGACTCAGGCTTCAGACAGTATTTATTTCTGCATAGATTCCCAAAAAGCTTGCACTACTAATTCTGTCCCTAATAGAAGTAGAAACAGCATCAAAGGGAAGCTGTTTTTGCATGTACCTCTGTTAATCTGGATTTAGAAGATCCGGATCTTTGAAATTTGGTCCTTGTTGAATCTGGTCCTTGAAGATCCAGATCTTGGTCAGGAACTCATGAGTCTGCATGGGCCTCCTAGCACCTGGACATTTGTATACGAATCAAATGTTATGACATTCATTCATTCATTCATTCATTCATTCATTCATTCATTCATTCATTCATTCATTCATTCATTCAATCAATCAATCAATCAATCAATCAATCAATCAATCAATCAATCAATCAATCAATCAATCAATCAATCAATCAATCAATCAATCATCCATCCATCCATCCATCCATCCATCCATCCATCCATCCATCCATCCATCCATTGTATTTCTATCCTGCCCTATACCTGAAGGTCTCAGGGGGGTAATAACATCTAAAATCCAATACATTAAAACAATAAACAGTCTATATTAAAACAATGGTGCCTATAAATAACTAGTGGTTATTGCTATTGGGTGCTAGACCACCCATGGAAAGACACTGGGTACTTCCCTTAATCCGGATCTACTAGATCTGGATTAAGGAATGTACCCATTCCTTAGATCCGGATCTTCTTAGATCTGGATTAAAGGAGCATGGTGGAAAAACATCCTATGTTTGGTAGCTCAGGTTCAGAAAGCAAAAAAATGGGCAGGAGTATATCGTACCCTATTGTAGTTACAAGAGCATCTTGACCTCTTGACTGCTATCAGATACACTATGAAATTATTCCATGTATAGAAAAGCCAAATGCAATAAAGTAGGGCTGTGCATGGATGTTTTCTTCATGTCCAATTTGTATTGAATCAAATGCAAAAAATCCATATTTGTTCAAATAGATCCCCTTCGACTGTGGTAGAATTTGAACTGGATACAAATATTCAATATGAATCCGATTTGAATTCCTGCTATGAATTGCTTACAGATAACCTACAGTATGTATCTCCTATGTATCTGCTCTGAATGCATCCAATCTGTTCTCACTCCACTTTGAATCCACTCTGAATCTGCTTTGAATCCACTCTGGATCCATTGCAGATTTGACTGGGGGAGCTGAATTCCCACCTCCCCAGGTTCATGAATGTAATGAAGTTTCATATGAATGTTATCAAAGCGTTTGATTTGTAGTCGAATGTCCATCTTTGAATGTACCAACATTTGATTTGAATCTGAATGTCTGAATTCAGGTGACTTCGGATGAATTTTGAATGTGACAGATATTGCGCACAGCCCTACAATAAAGTCATCATCTGAACGCTACATTGCTGTATAGACTGATGCAAAGAGACAGATAAATAAGAAATCTGCTAAAGAGGGAATACATTTCATATCAGGTTATAAAGTTTACTGCCTGCAATACTGGCTACACCATGGCAGATTAACATTTGATGTGTATTCTAACATATATGCTGCACCACCAAGAGTTTATGTTTATTAGAACGTTTATAGCATGTAACTATAGATATTTCAGTGCAGTGAGACACACGATGAAGGAAGGAAGAGCAAAAAACGTAAGCCCTGTTAGGACCATGAAATTTCATGCTCAAAATACATTTCTTTGTGTCTCTGTCATAGTGCAATAGGTGAGTGGCGTTTTATCATTTGCTAAATACATATGCCACACAGAACATAGTCCCTAGACAGCATGATGTCCTTCTATTTAGAATGCAGCAATTGCTTCTAAACTAGCCTAGGCAAATTGTACTAAGAACATAAGAACATAAAAGGAGCCCTCCTGGATCAGGCCACAGCCCATCTAGTCCAGCCTCCTGTCTCACAAAGTAGCCCATCTGTTGCCTATGGGCGCCTCAACTGTAGACAAGGGCCAAACCATCACCTGCTCTTCATTCGCTGCAAATGGCCTTTAGAGGCATCCTGAGGCCTTTTCACATTAGGCCTTTTGGAACGTGTCTACGATATGCTGGGATGGAGCATTCACTCCTCTTGGGGTGGCCAGTTGCATTCTGGCCCACCCCAGCTGTTGTAGACATGTTCAGTTTTCAGAGCACAAAAAATGCTCTGAAACTGTTCGGGGGCATTCACACGCTCTCCCTCTGTGACAACTGGACCGCTTCCCTGGCTGCCCCCATTGGCTCCTGCCCACTCCAGGAACCCAGATTGGCCTTCTGTGGCTAACGGGACCCCCACCCAACACTACCAACCCACCACAGTGTGTGTGCACATGAACAGGGCTTACCTGCTTGCAGCCAGGTTGCAACTGGGGTGAGGAGGCTGGCTGCGCTTTGCACATGTGCACAGCTTGGCCTCTGATTGGCCAGGCACGTGCATGGCTTCGACAGGCAATTTGCGCAGGCATGAGTGCCTGGCCAATCAGAGGTCATGCCATGCACATGTGCAAAGCACAGCCAGCCTCCTCACCCCAGTTGTGACCTGGCAGGGAGGAGGTAAGCAGCGTTCGCGTGCGTGAGCCCCTGGGTTGGGTTGGGGGGGTATTGGGGGGTGGTCCTAGCACCTGCATGGGCCTAATCTGTGCTCATGTAGCTCACGGTACCCCAGGGAAGGCACCCGACATGCCTCTCCCCCCTGGCTCCAAGGGAGCCAATGATGGGAGGCTGTGAGCGGGACTTGTGAGTCCCAGGACGGCCCTTCGGCCCGAACATGTCTAAGACAGTTTTCCATCCACACGTAGGCAGGTAAAGCATGCATTACAAATGTGTCCTTTACCTGTCAATGTGGATGGGAAACTGTCTTCTACGCTTTCGGGCCAGAGCGCTCTACGGCGTTTTAGCTGTAGTGTGAAGAGACCTCTGGTTGTCCTCCCAACCTTGAAGTGGGAACTAAGCCTCCATTCTTTATGCACCTGCCCTTCGCAAATATTTCTAACCCTTTCTTAAAGCTATCCAGGCTGGTTTCTGTCCCCACCTCTTCTAGTAGTACATTCCATAGGCCAGTGGTCATGTGCGTGAAGAAATGCTTTCTCTTGTTGGGCCTAACCATCCTGCCCATCAGCTTTGTCAAGTGCCCTCTGGTTTCAAGTGTTGTACAACAGGGGAAATAATTTTTCTTGATCTAACTTTTCCACACCATACATGGTTTTACATATTTCAATCAGGTTCCCTGTTAAATGCTGTCCTTCAAGGCTGAAGCAGCCTAGATATTGCAGCCTGACTTCATAAGGAAGGTGTTCCAGCCCCTTGGTCCTTCAGTTGCCCTTTTCTGCATCTTTTCCAGCCCCACAATATCCTTTCTGAGGTGTAGTCACCAGAAATATACGCAATATTTCAAATGTGCATAGGACATCTATGCCAGCTGAAGTCTTATTGTTTGTGAGCCAGCTTAGTTTTATAGTTAGAGTATCATCCTCTTATCTGGAGGAGTTCAGTTCCGCACTCCTCCATGAAGCCAGCTGGATGACCTTGGGCTAGTCACAGGTCTCTTTCTGAGCTCTCACAGCCCTACCTACCTTACTGAGTGTCTGTTGTAGGGAAAAGAACAGAAAGTTTGTCAGCTGCCTTGAGTCCCCTTAAGGGTTAGAAAAGCAGGGTATAAAAGCCAACTCTTCTTCTCTTTTATTAGTTAAGTGCCAGTGGGCAACCCACCCAGGTCTTCCTCTCAATAACCACTTAATCATGCTGCTATAGGTTTCCTTTTCCTGGGATAGGGAAAAGTCATTTCCTGTTGGATATGCGCCTGCCCCTCAGACATGAAAGGTGTGATAAACTTCATTGCACCAGAATGGCCTCCTTGAGCTTTGATCTAGGGATGTGCACCAATGTGTGTTTTTTAGTTTGATTCATATCAAAACAAATGCAAGAAAATTTGTATTTGTTCGAATAGACCCCCTTCAATTGTGGTAGGATTTGTATTCTATATGAATGCTCAATCCCATGCGAATCCCATACGAATACAAACTAGGGATGTGCATGAATTTTTTTTTGACATTCTACTCAAATCAAATCAAATACCCAAAAATTCAATTTGATTCAAATCTGTTAAACTCAAATTTAACAATATTCTATTCATTTTTACCAAATTCCGATCTATTCATATGAATTTTTTATTCGAATCTGCACATATGAATGTCGACAACATTCGTATGTGCCTGTATGCATCTTCCCAACATCCGTACGCACCCATACACATCTGTACACGTCAGTATACATCCTGTAGTTATCCCATATGCAACCTGTTTTTATGCTGTACTGATCCCTCCAAATGCGTACAGATATAGGAAAGATACAGATCTTCAAGTACGCATCATGTATGAACCTGTACACATACGAATGTCCGGATAATTCAAATGAATAGATCTGAAATTCAAAATTCAATTTGAATGTTTACATTCAAATTTGGGACATTTTATTTGAGTTTGAATGTCAAAATTGGGCACATTCGATCAAATTTCGAATGCCTAGGAATATTCATACACATCCCTAATGCACATGAATATCATACAAATCCTATACAAGAATAGCATACAGATCCCATACAAATGCATACAAATAGCATTTGAACCCCATATATGAATCCCATTTACAAATCCCATACAAAACTTCATACGAATGTATCAAAACATTCAATTCGAATTCGAATGTCCAAATTCGGCTGAATTTGGCCAAATTTCAAATGTTACGAATATTCATGGACGTCTCTCCTAAGCTCCTTTCCCCTTCTCTAATCTCATATTTTTGCCACCTGAAAACGGTGGCTAGGAGTGGGGAGGAAACATACCCACATGCTGCTGGGTTTTATAAAATTGATTAATTGATCACTTAATCAGTTAAAACAGCTTTGCTAATCAAGTTTTTAAAAATCAACTCTGATTTGGAGACAGCCCTAATTATCATATTACTGTGCGCTTTGTTTTAATTAGAACCTTGATGCCAGCCCTCCTCTTAAGAAGAAATGGAAGGTCAAGTATCCAAAATAACCCTTATATGACTTTTCTTGAGAAGAAGAGCGTATGATTTTGATTAATTTGAGGGCAGAGCTTCAAATTGCCTCAGGTTGCGAAGCTTGAGCAACCGTTAGGATTTAGAAGAGATTTTGACTGTACCATCCCTCGTGTCAAGATGAAGCACATGCTGTCTGTCAGGGTGTCATAAGTAATCAAGATGTCCCACAAGACCAATATGGCTAATGTCCTGCAAGACACATCTGATGTCTGGACTGATATTCCTACAGGTGCATTTATGGAAGTCCTCAACGAGGACTACTGAACTAGAACGTAAAGAAGAGATGGCAGAAGTCTGAGAATTATGATAAATTTCCCTCAGGTGCGCCTTTCTATAAGGGAAAGAGAGAAGCATTTTCATGACGGTTCACTTTCCCAGACTTCGCGTGTGTGGGGCATGGGAGTCACACCTGACACTGCCCGATACTTCGTAGCGGCAGCACATTATGCATCAAATGCTCTTCAAACCCGATTCAAATCTCTGCCACCATTGATGCCTCCAAATCTGTTCTGAATCCGCTTTGAATCTGCTCTGAATCTGCTGCAGATGTGACTGGGGAGCTTCTTTGCCGCCTCCATACCTTCGGGAGTATAACAAAGCTTCAAACAAATGTACAAAAACATTCAGTCTTCAGATATAGCCGATACTCAGTTCGGAGGCGAATGTTTGAATTCGTACGAATTAATACAAAATGCAAACCTGACAAATATTCATAGCCATCCCTTACTGTTTTTGCACTTACGTCTGTTAATCTGGATTTAGAAGATCCGGATCTTTGAAATCCAGTCCTTGTTGAATCTGGTCCTTGAAGATCCAGATCTTGGTCAGGAACCCATGAGTCTGCATGGGCCTCCTAGCACTCAGATATTTGTAGTCAAATTGAATGTTATGACATCTATCTATCTATCTATCTATCTATCTATCTATCTATCTATCTATCTATCTATCTATCTATCTATCTATCTATCTATCTATCTATCTATCTATCTATCTATCTATCTATCCATCCATCCATCCATCCATCCATCCATCCATCCATCCATCCATCCATCCATCCATCCATCCATCCATCCTATTTCTACCCCGTCCTATACCCGAAGGTCTCAGGGCGGGTAACAGCATCTAAAATCCAATACCTTAAAACAATAAACAATCTTTATTAAAACAATGGTGCCTATAAATAACTACTAGTGACTGCAAGTGGAAAGTGAAATCTGGTCCTTGTTGAATCTGGTCCTTAAAGATCCAGATCTTGGTCAGGAACCCATGAGTCTGCACGGGCCTCCTAGCACCCGGACATTTGTATTCAAATTGAATGTTATGAAATTTGTACATTATTTATTTATTTATTTATTTATTTATTTATTTATTTATTTATTTATTACATTTCTATCCTGCCCTGTACCTGAAGGTCTCAGGGCGGGTAACAACATCTAAAATCCAATACATTAAAACAATGATCCCATATTTTAGGCCAGTAATTGCATTTTTCTTAAAAGTTCTGTGTGCAGCAGCTAGCGTTCCACTTGCTGCTTTAAGCTGGATACCACTGGCAATGCGCTCCCTCTTTGTGTGGGCACAGGCTTTAGAACTTCCCAGACTCCTACGAGATTCTGTCAAACACAAGAAGCAGTTGCTTGTTACCTAGGTGACAAGAGCAATGCGCATGCGTGCTGAACACCCATGCTGCCTCTACAGTCAGGAGTATCTCTTAACTCTGTGCCCAATGCTATAATCAACAGTTTCTCTATACACAGTTCCTGCCTGCCGCATGCTGTTGCCTGACAATGGCTAAACCTTCCCCGCTCTTATACGCTCTCAGCTGATTTCAGAAGCATTAAAGAAAGTTTTCGTGTGGGAGTGGCTCAGGAACCAGAGTGAAAAAGAGGGACTTTCATTTACATCAATATCTAAGAAGAAGAAGAGTTGGCTTTTCTACCCTGCTTTTCTCGCCCATTTCAGGGGACTCAAAGCGGCTGACAAAGCTTCTGTTCTGACCCTCACCCTGTGAGGTAGGTGTGGCTGTGAGAGGTCAGAAGAGAGCTGTGACTAGCCCAAGGTCACCCAGCTGGCTTCATGGGGGAGGGCAGAATCAAAACCAGTATTCCCAGATAAGAGTCCGACTCCCTAACCATTAGACCAAACAGGATTATCTAAAGTGTAATCAGAGGCATTGGGACTTCCTGGTACAACATTAAAAAATCTTTGGGACTCCAGAAGTGCACGGACTTCTTGGCGAGCCAGTTTGGCCTTGTGGTTAGAGTGCCAGACTCCTATCAGAGCCAACTTGCAGAGAGGAGGCAGCAACTGGAAGAGGTAGAGACAGTGTGGCCTAGTGGTTAGGGAGCCGGGCTCTTATCTGGGAATACCGGGCTTGATTCTGCACTCCTCCACAAAGCCAGCTGGGTGATCCTGGGCTAGTCATCTGAGCTCTCACAGCCCCACCCACCTCACAGGGTATCTGTGTGGGGAGATGAACGGAAGGTTTGTCAACCACTTTGAGTCCCCTTAAAAGGGTGAGAAAAGCAGGGTAGAAAAGCCAAATCTTCTTTTTCTTCTATTCATGCACACACAACTGCTGTGGAATTGATTTTGTAGACTGGATGTGCCATTTCCCTACTTTTGAATGGGTGCAGACTTTGCCAAGAAGTTACCAGGTTCGATTCCACCCTCCCCCAACGCTGCTCTTCTTCTTCTTCTTCTTCTTCTTCACTTTATTCTTGATGTCAATCCATTATTTGTAAGTGTTTCTATCACTTTCATCTTCATCATCACTGTACCTGTAACCGTCACCAGTTGCTTCTTCCATTTTATATGTTCTCTTAAGGGAAGAAGAATCTTCATCAAGCTTCTTTTTGGTCAGATCAGGGCCAGCAAGGCGATCCAAAAAGCATCAAAGAAAATGGAAGAAAACAAAATAAGCGAACAAAAGCCCAAAGGCCTGCAAATGGATCACAGAATGGGAAACAAATGCACTAGTTCCGCAAGGGCACCTTTTCCTAACACCATTCACATGACATCACCTGCATCAGAGGGCCTGTTTGCATGTATCTGTTAGCTAGCACTGGTCTGCTCACTAGTCAAATCTGTTGACACTTCGCCATCACTCCAGAGTTGGCTAGTGCCTTCCCAGAAGAATCTAACCAAAAGGAGGGCTACCAAAATGGTTAGTGGTCTGGAAAGCATGTCCTACGAGGAAATGTTGAAGGATCTAGGAATGTTTAGCCTACAGAAGAGAAGACTGAGAGGAGACATTATCATAGTCTTCAAGTATCTGAAGGACTATCACAGTGCAGAAGGATTGTCCCTATTCTCACTTGCATAAGATGGGAGGACTAGAAACAATGGTATGAAACTTCAAGGGAGACAATGCAGATTAGATATTAGCAAAAAACTTTCTGACAGTGAGGGCAACCAGTCAGTGGAATATGTTGCCATGGGAGGTAGTGGGTTCTCCTTCGCTGGAGGTCTTCAAACAGATGCAGGACCTACATCTGTCTGGGATGGTTTAGGAAATCTTGCATTGAGCAGTGGGTTAGATGTGATGACCCTGGAGGTCCTTCCCAACTCTATGATTCTATTACTTCTATTGTTACTCCAGTAAAATGAAATATCCTAACACAATATCCTGTTATTCTGCAATTGCAGCAAGAATTTGGCATGAATGCTTGGAACTCAAGGGAACTTCTTCTTATACTACTGGGTGGGGTAGGTCACATGGAAAGAGAGTTTCACAGCTGTAATGGCACTCTGCTGTTATGGAAATGTGAAAAGTCTAATGTATAGACAGTGGGTCTATACATTTTTCCACTGTCACTAAAAGTACCCATTAAGTACCCACTAATGGGTACTTAATGGGTACTTCTAGTGACAGTGGAAAAACACCCAATGAGTGAGAGTTCTGGGTGTGCTTTAAGCCAGTAAATTGATGAGTTGTGTAAAACATCAGGAAGCAGCCTGATTTTGCGGTATCTGGATATTCCAGAATGGCTATGCTTTATTCTGGAATATCCAAATATAGTGGAATAAGAAACTGAATATCCAAATATAGTGGATTAAGTAACTGAATACCCAAATATAGTGGAATAAGCCCATATTGGGAATGCCACAATTACACCTGCATTCCCAACACAATCCCAGGTGAAACTGCAAGTTTTAGTCCATGTATGGACTGGAGGCACTCTTGCTTAAAAAGGCGTGCAACACATAAGCACATTAAAGTGTGTTTTCTGAGCTGTGATTTTGTGGAAGCAAATTCCCAGGGCAAAAGCACCCAAGTTTTAAAAAATGTCTAGGGATGTGTGAAAAATATTTGTCACCTTGGCCATTCATATGGATTCTGAACCTTCAAAACTTTGCAATCAAACTGACATTTGGGTGTATTCAAATACTGACGTTCACATGCAAAGTGAAACCTTTTCTGTCATAGTCTGAAGCTTCGGTTACATTCCTGAAGATGAGGAATCGGCAAAGCGGCTGCACAGTCACCGTTGGACTGGATTTACAGCAGATCTGGAGCAGATTCAGAGCATTTGAAGCTAACTCAGAGCCTAGCACTTTCGAAGTGGCTCCATTTTGCACAACTGCAATTTTCCTTTGAATTTGATTTGATGAAAAGCAAACAGGGGAGAAAAAATCTGTGTATATCCCTAAGATTGTCAGTGTAAATCTCACCTACCTGCTTACACAGATCAGCTTGTTTTGTTGGACTTCTCATGTTTGTCACACCTCCCAAAGTGAAAAAAGTGACATCAGTGTATTTTTCTGCCAGATATCATGAGTAGTGATGGATGAGCAAAGCTTAATTCTCCACCTCAACAATTCTTGACACATCACCCCCATTTTCTCCCCAAGCTGAGTTTGTTTGTTATATGATTTCTATATCCACTTCATCATAGTTTCGGAACATCATACAGAAAAAAAAATCAGCTGCAGGTTGGAAAATCTCTTCTTTATTGATGGTTCAGCATTTGTTCTGCAAAGTTTGGGACTTGCTTTTAATGGAACTTACTGCTTTCCAAATTCCCAGTATCCGAGGTCCAAAGTCTAAAGAATCTTTTACAGAAATGTGGCATCCCTTTTGGCTTGTTATCATGCATTTCTTGGAGACATTCATTCTAAGAAATTTCTCCATCAATTGCTGAAAAAAAGGTTTTCTTATACCATATTGATGTTTCTTGTTGAGACAACCTGTTAAAGTTTATATAGTCTTATTAGATGTTTTATAATTTTTTTAATATAATGGTTTGCTGTTGTTGTTCATTGCTGGTTAACAGTTTTGTACCTTTGCAGTGTTCTTGTTCACTGCTATGTTTTATATATTTTCACTCAACCGAATAACTTTTAAAAACAAAACTGAACCATTGAAGCATTACGAAAATACATGGGCCAAATTCACACTTAGCTGCAGGGAAAACTCTGGCGATACTCCCAGACAATGCATCTCCCTATTACACAGGGCTGCTTCCTTACCAGGGGTGACTCTGCATGTGAAGGAGTTCCCTCCCATGTGTATAGGAGAAGAAGAGTTTTAGCTAAGAATGTGCACAAATATTTATTTTCTCTATCACACAACACTGGAACCAGGGAGCATCTATGAAGCTGATGGGTAGGAGAGTCGGATCCGACAAAGGGAAGTATTTCTTCACCCAGAGGGTCATCAGTTTATGGAATGTGCTGCCGGAAGGGGTGATGACAGCTACCAGTCTAGATGGCTTTAAGGTAGGGTTAGACAAATTTATGGATGACAGATGTATCAATGGCTACTAGAATGAATGCCTAGGTGCATCTTTCAGGCTGCGTGGGGGGGAGTGGAGCACTTCTAAGACCATTTGCTGGGATTCAAGAGCAGGAGAAGGTTTGTCCTTGTCTCTGCTTGAGATGCCCATGAGCATTTGGTGGGCCACTGTGTGCGACGGGACACTGGACTAGATGGGCTGTGGCCTGATCCAGCAGGGCTACTCTTATGTTCTTATGTATTCATTAGAATAAATCTCCTTTGAATGTGGTAGGATTCTATTTGATACAAATGTGTTTGTATGACTATGGAGTTTAGGAGTGAGAGGCAAGGCGTGGCACTGGTTCTGCTCCTATCTCCGGGATAGATCTCAGATAGTGACTGTGGGAGACACTGATTCGACACCCTGGGAACTCACTTGTGGGGTTCCTCAGGGGTCAATCTTATCTCCCATGCTATTTAATATCTATATGAAGCCATTGGGAGAGGTTATCCGGAGATTTGGAGTGAGGTGTCATCAGTATGCAGATGATACCCAGCTCTATCTCTCTGTACCATCTGAATCAGGAGAGGCGGTTGAAGTGCTTGACAGGTGTCTGGAGGCAGTAATGGGCTGGATGAGGGCAAATAAATTGAAGCTGAATCCAGACAAGACAGAGGTGCTGTGTGTCACAGGGTCTCGGGTCCGTGTAGTTGGGAGATACCCTGTCCTTGATGGGGTTGCAATGCCCTGGAAGGAACAGGTGCGTAACTTGGGGGTACTCCTGGACTCTGCGCTAACACTTGAAGCTCAGGTGGAGGCCGTGGCCAGGAGTGCCTACTCCCAACTACGGCTAGTCCGTCAACTGAAGCCACTTCTGGATAGAGACGACTTGGCCACAGTTATCCATGCTCTGGTAACCTCTAGATTGGACTACTGTAATGCGCTCTACATGGGGCTGCCCTTGAAGATGGTTCGGAAGTTGCAGCTAGTGCAAAACGCAGCCGCTAGAGTGCTGACCGGAACATCTAGCTGGATGCACATCACGCCGGTTTTAAAAGAATTGCACTGGCTGCCAATTCACTACTGAGCCCAATTCAAGGTTTTGACTTTGACTTATAAGGCCCTAAATGACTTGGGCCCCAAATATCTAAAGGAACGCCTTCTCCCGTATCGACCTGCCCGTGCCTTAAGATCAAGTGGTGAGGCCCTCCTGGTTGTCCCACCGCCTTCAACAGTGAGGTTGGTGGGCACCTGGGAGAGAGCCTTTTCTGTGATGGCCCCCAGACTGTGGAATAGCCTCCCCCTCGAGGTGCGTCAGGCCCCTTCCTTATATATATTTAGGAAGGCGGTGAAGACGCACCTCTTTGCCCTGGCCTTTGGCTAAGCTGTTAATGTTCCCTCCCCCAGTACAGACATTATCATTTTAAATATGTGGTATATTGTTTTATATGTATTGAATTTTTAACGTCTTTTAATGTGCATTCTGTTTTAATCTGTTGTTTTAAAGTTGTAACCCGCCCAGAGACCTTCGGGTATGGGGCGGGATATAAATGTAAATAATAAATAAATAAATAAATAAATAAATAAATAAATAAATAAATAAATAAATAAATAAATAAATAAATAAATAAATATTTGTACAAATATCCGATACGAATGCATGCGTATCCGATACATATCCCATAACATATCTATTCTGAAAGTGTCAAATCCACCCTGAATCTACTTTGAATCCACTCTCAATCCATGTCGAATGCACTCTGGATCTGTGGCAGATGTGACTGGTGCACACTTTCCCACCTCCCCATTTCACAAATGTCCCAAAGCTTCCTACAAATGTTCTGAAACATATGTATTCATACAAATGTAAATGTACAAATCTCATAACATTCGATTTGTATAGAAATGCCTGAATTTGTACGAATATCAAACGTTGCGAATATTCGTGCACATCCTGAGTTTTAACTGTTCTACCTCTATATTACTGCCAGGCCTGGAAATTCTTGCAACACTTCCATTTGCATCTCTTCTGTGTGGAAGAGGTATAGATGGAACACACTACAGAAATGGTGCTGCCACAGGTGTGTTGGTGCTGTGGCTGCAGCTCCATGATTGCCTCCATGGTGGAGGCAATTCAGACCTCACCAGCATACAGGGAGGTGATGGCGAGGTTTGCGATAGCTATGGTGCCCCAAAGTGCAGACCCCACTGAAAATGCAAAAATGCCCATAGGCTGTGTGAGTGCTCACAGGGGGGTTAGGACAGGTTCCTCCTGCCACTTTGATGCCTCTTCCATGTGTGGCCATGGCTGGAAAATTGGACATCCATATCCCTGTGTAAACTGTGATGTGGCATTGCTCACTTTGCTCTTATGGGCTGAGTGCCATTGTGGATACATGAGTTGGTTCATGGGTGCATGCATGCAAAGATGATTATATACCGAAAGTATGACTGGCCCCAAAAAACCTGTTCAGCTGCATTCACACCTAAGTTTTAATCCAGATTAAGAAGAAGAAGAAGATTTGGCTTTCTACCTCACTTTTCTCATCCATTTAAGGGGACTCAAAGCTTTCTGTTCTTCCCCCCAAAACAGAACACCCTGTGAGGCAGGTGGGGCTGTGAGAGCTCAGAAGAGACTAGTCCAAGGTCACCCAGCTGGCTTCATGGGGGAGGGTGGAATCAAATTTGGTATTCCAGATAAGAGCATGGCTCCTTAACCACTAGACCACTCTGAAGTCCACTTTCAGAGTGAGAGAACCCATGAGCTCAGCGAGGAGTAATTTTCTTTCCACCTGTCTAACCCCAAAGAGGGTTTCTCAGTTAGAGAATGCTGAAAGAGAACTGATGATGGACATTCTCACTCCAAAAGTGGCCGCTGAAGCTGGATTAGAAATTAGGTGTGAACACACACTTCTTGACTTTTTTTGAAAGGTGACTTGCTGCATTTTTAATTGAGCACAAGGGAATTGTCAACCTTTATCAGTGACACTGAGGACCCATTTCTGAATGCTGAACATTGTTAATGGGTTAGAACGAGGGTTGCCAACCCTTTTAGGTACCATTTGAAACTTTGAGAACATTGTCTGTTTGTTTCTTTCCTCCAAGCCATCATCCACCTCTAGAAGGGACCTGACTGAAGTATATAAAATCATACACGGTATAGAAAAGGTGGATGGAGAAATTTTTTCTCTCTCTATCTATGAAGCTGATGGGTAGGAGAGTCAGATCAGACAAGGAGAAGTATTTCTTCTCTCAGAGGGTCATCGGTCTACGGAATCTGCTGCTGGAAGAGGTGCTGACAGCTACCAGTGGCTTTAAGGTCGGGTTAGACAAATTTATGGATGACAGATGTATCAATGGCTACTAGAATGGATGCCTAGGTACATCTTTCAGGCTGGGGGGAGGGGGAAGCAGGACGCTTCTAAGGCCATTTGCTGGGATTTGAGAGCAGGAGAAGGTCTGCCCTTGTCTCTGCTTGAGATGCCCATGAACATTTGGTGGGCCACTGTGTGCGACAGGATGCTGGACTAGATGGGCTGTGGCCTGATCCAGCAGACATCCTCTTATGTTCTTAGAAAGAATCACACACCAACTTGCATGACTTGTTTATGTCTGTGGACATGGGATCCTCCACAATTAGAATGGTTCTGTGACTCTTACAGTTCAACGGTTCGATACTAAAGGGGATTTAATTCAGAGGAGTTAAAACCACTTCAAAGGTCAAAAATAATTGCCCTTGCCCTCTTGTGATGAAGGGAAGGATGAGGGATGCTTGGCAGCTTTGGAGATGCGAAGAGAAGTCCACCAATTTGTCAATGTGCCCTCGGCCACCACATTGGTGCTCCTTGGACTAGAAAACAAACTGAAACGATCACATTACTGACACAAGACTTCTCTCTCGTCGCTGCAGATCTTCGCAATCACCCAGCGCCGAGTGAAGAAATCTTATCTGTCTGCCATCTGTAATATTTCAGCAGCTCATAACATCAAACACACCAGCCTGGTGTTTGTATTCCAAAAGCAGCTCCTGCTCATCGTCTATATCACTTCCAATCCGCACAATGCTATAGAAACCCTTAAAAAAATAAAAACGAGAAAGGAAAAAAAGGAAAAGGAAAAAGGAAAAAGATTCATCTGCTCAATAATCTTGCCAGCCTATTCTTATCTTATGGAAGTGATAGAACGCCATCACTTGAGTAACACCCTATGAGAAGGGTATGCATGAATGTTCTAAACATTCAAAATTCAATCAAATTCAATAGAATGTGGACATTTGAACTTGAATAGAATGACTACACATTTGAATTTAAACATTTGAACTAATTTTGAATGTTCTGAAACATTCGTTCAAGTGATTCGAAACATTCAGATGTACAGATATGAATGTATACATATGTATCCGAATGCATCTCAAACGTATCTGTACACATTTGCGTACAAAATGCGTAGAGATACGTATGACACATACGAACGTTGCCAACATCCATATCTTCAAATACGAATGTTGTCGATGTTTGTATCTTCAGATTCGAATCTAACATTCGAACGAATAGTTTCAAATGTATTCGATTCAAATTGGATTTTGTCGCATTCGGATTCTAAACATTCAAATCGAATAGAATGATTTGACATTCAATTCAAATCGTACTTGAATGCAAAACAAAACAAAACAAAAAACACCACCCATCCCTATCTTATGATGTCATGGAATACGTAATTAAACATATTGAGTGTCAGGGAAACCATGGAGGCCCATTCTAGTAATGTATGCCAACAGCTCTTCAGAAGGTGGAGCCGGACTATCATTATACTGACGTTGCCATAGCCTCCAGTGTAGGTTGATAGTGTTTTGGTGGTAAAATCATCTTGATGAAAGGGTCTTTTTGTATTCACCTTACTAGTAAAGCCTGGGGAAGGTCCCAGACAATCCATCTATATCACACAGAGTTGTCCACACTACTAATAACTCAACGTGTGCTAGAGTATCCCTTGGTCTAGTGATTAGGGAGCCGGACTCTTATCTGGGAATACCAGGTTTGATTCCACACTCCTCCACACTCTAAGAGGGCCAGGCACTAGCTGAGGGCCCCCTGAAGTGCCTATGTAGATACAGCCCATATGAGGCCCACCACAGTGACCTAGTTGGAGTATTATCTTGTAGTCTCCTGGACTTGTTTTGCAGTCCTCCACGAAGCCAGCTGGGTGACCTTGGGCTAGTCATAGCTCTCTTCTGAGCCCTCACAGCTCCACCTACTTCACAGGGTGTCTGTTGTGGGGGGAAGAATAGAAAAGCTTTGTCAGCCACTTTGAGTCCCCTTAAATGGGTAAGAAAAGCTTGTTAGAAAAGCCAACTCTTCTTCTTCTTTCTCCTCCTTTTCTTCTTCAGACTGACTGGTTTCCTACGATCTTTCTTAGGTCTACCAGGGAAGTTTTCATCACTGTCATAGCTGAATCTATCCATCTAGAAGAAGAGGAAGAGGAAGAAGAAGAGTTGGCTTTTCTACCCTGCTTTTCTCACCCATTTAAAGGGACTCAAAGCGGCTGACAAAGCTTTCCTATTCTTCTCCCCAGAACAGAACACCCTGTGAGGTAGGTGGTGCTGTGAGAGCTCAGAAGAGATATGTGACTAGCCCAAGGTCACCCAGCAGGCTTCATGAGGGAGGGTGGAATTGAACCCGGTATTCTCAGTCTGGCTCCCTAACCACTAGACCAAACTGGCTCACCTCTAGCTGGTCATCCTCTGCTTTTCTATTTCCCCAAGCATCACCATGCTTTTCAGGGAGTTTGGTTTTCTCATTCTGCACCCAAAGTGTGACAGCTTGAGCCTTATCATCTGTGCCTCTAATGGATGCTGAGGTACTGTTTGGTCTCCATGGTACCCTGAGAAGCCTTCTCCAGCACCAAAGTTCAAAAGGTTCTGGTCTTGCTTCATCTTTGTCCAATTTCTGCATCCATACAGTGGAGCACTTAAAACCACAACATTAACCCTTAAGACCACCCAAGAGGGTGTAACTCAGTGGTAATACAAGCAGCCTAGAAATCAGAGTGTTTCTGGTTCAGTCCACAGCCTCTCTCTGGAAGCTGGCAATGGGAAACCACTTCAGTATGCCAAAACGAACTGCACAGTGGTGCCCATGAAAACCAGAGTCAGCAACAACTTGATGGTACCCAAGAACAACAACTACAAAACATTGTGATCTTTGTGTTCAGTGAGGCATCGTGACACTTAAATTTAACTATCTATTGCATTTTTTAAAAAATCACTTTGTCTGCCCTCATTTGCCCAGGATTCAGTTTTATGCAAGGACCTCTAGTATTTTAGGCATGGGAGGAAATCTTCTCCCTCTCACTTTGTCCAAACCATGCCTAATTTTACCTCCTTTTAGGGATGGGCACGAATATTCGTAGGCATTCGAAATCCGAATGAATGTGTCGACCTTTGACATTTGAACTCAAATAGAATGTCCCGAAATTGAACTGAATTTTGGATTTATTCATTTGAATTATCTGGACATTCATATGTGTTGAGGTTCGTACACAATGCGTACTTGGAGATCTGCATCTTTCCTCCTTCTGTACGCATTGGTATGGATCCGTACAGGATAAAAATGGTTTGCATACAGGAAAACTACAGGATGCATACGGATGTGTACGGACACGTACGGATGCGGGGAAGATGCATATGTGCATATACAAATGTTGTCAACATTTGTATGTGCAGATTCGAATCGACAATTCAAACGAATAGATTTGAATTTGGTAAATGCGAATCCAATCTTGTTAAATTCGAATTTAAAAGATCCAAATCAAATGGGATTTGGGGGTATTCAATTTGATTCAAATAGAATGTCAAAAAAAAAATTGTGCACCTTTGGTATGAAATGTTTTGATGGATAACTTCTTTTTTGATCACTTTATTGTAATGGTAAAATCAATGTACATCCCCTCCATATCTAGTGAGCGCTGTATCTAGTAATCCTATCAAATCCATACATTTGAACAAGAAGGAAACAAGCCAAGAAAGGATAATGTAGACAATTACTTAAGGATTATTATTCACAGAGGAAAGTGAAGGTGCTGTTGGTGACCTATTTGCAGAATCTTTTTATTGGCTCTGGGTGACCGTGGGAAGAAGAAGAGGCTACTGTTTCCCTTAAAAGAAATAAACAAACAAACAAAAAAACAAGGAGACATTGGAACAAGTATGAAATAAGATTGACACCTTTGGAGAGACACAAAGGAAAACTCATGAATTTGAAGTTTGTCCTGACATGACTCCAAGGACATGGATAATCAAGGAAACTTCCCTTGTTTCCCCCCTTCCTTTGCCAACAAAATTTCACTTTAGAGGTATACTGGTAGTTTAGGGATGTACATGATTCCTCCCCCACCCCCGCGTTCACTTGGCATCAAAATGAATGGAACAGATCTTCGCACTTGCGCTAAGACCCTTTGGGTCCTCGCTGGCACCAGCCATACCTCTGAATATGTTCCAGATCTGCCCCAAATCCACTCCAAAGCTTCGCATGAAGGCACAAATGCCTTCACTTTGCATTACAGATGCGCACAAATGTGTTTTTTTTTTGACATTCAATTTGAATCGAATCGAATTCCAAAAAATCCAATTCGATTTGAATCTTTTAAATTTGAATTTAACAAGATTTGATTCGAATTTACCAAATTTGCATCTATTTGTTTGAATTTTTGATTCAAATCTGCCCATACGAATGTCAGCAACATTTGTATGTGCATGTAAGCATCTTCTCCACACCTGTACACATTGCAAGCATCCGCATGTGGGTTCCCAGCTCGCTAAGCAAGTGCGCCAGGGGCCCCATACGATGCCAAGACTCGTTTCCCAGGGTGCCAAATTTGGTCCCCTGTTGGCTTTTCTACCCCGCTTTTCTCACCCATTTAAGGAGACTCAAAGCAACTGACAAACTTTCTATTCTTCTCCCCACACAAGACACCCTGTGAGGTAGATGGGGCTGTGAGAGCTCAGAAGAGAGCTGTGACTTGCCCAAGGTCACCCAGCTGGCTTCATGGGGGAGGGCGGAATTGAACCCAGTATTCCCAGATAAGAGTCCGTCTCCCTAACCAAACTGGCCCACTGGAGGAGTCCCACACCACTGCGGCTGGTTGTCTGTCCCAGCCATGCTCCGTTGGGTTGGCTGCTGAACTTAGCATTGCCTCTCTGGGCATAATTCTGGCCCTCCCTCTCAAACAGGCCTCCATTTTGCTTCCTGTGCTGATGATCCCTTCGGCTCTTGCTGTGTTTCTGCAGGTGAAGTTTTCTCCAAAGCGATCGTGGGCCAAACTAGAGTAGAATGCCTATTTCCAGCACGTTCTTGTTGTGTTCCATTCTTCCAGAAGGGATCGCAAGAGGTGCCTCTCCATTGAACAAAAGGCTTCTATTAGGTTCTGGGGATCGTGTCCCAGAATAGGGACCTGCCATCTGCATGCTGGTGCGGACAGCAGGTCCTTATTCTGGAATAGAACCCCAAATGAGATCTAGTGCGGAAAGGACCTTAGTTAGCTGCATGTGAACTGTTCTGATTTTTGCTGGCTTTGTGGATCAGGTTGCTTGGTTAACTTGGATGTCCGCTATGTGGCAAGCAAAAGAGACCTAGAAGGGCAGGGAAAGCTGAGAACTCTCCATGCAGCAGGGAAGACCAGGGGTGTTTTTCCACCGCGCTCCCTTAATCCGGATCTAGTAGATCCAGATTAAGGGAAGTACCCAATGTGTTTCCATGGGTGGTCAAGCACCCAATAGCAATGGGTGCTAGCCTTCCTGCCGGGGAAACACCGGAGCACCCATTTGGAAATCTGGATCTACCCATGAGGGGTCTGCTTGTCACCTCAGGTGTTTGGGGGGGACAGGGGGTGCAATCTCCGAAGTGGCTTCGAAGTCTGTGCAAAACAGCTCCATTGAAGTCTGTGCCGATCTTCGGAGTCACTTTGAAGTTCACTCTGAAGATCAGCACAGACTTCAAAGACGCTCCAGAGCTATTTTGCACAGACTTCGAAGTGACTTCGAAATGACTTCCTTCCCATGGGTGCCCCTAGCCTCCTCTAGACCCCATTGCCACACAAGCGTGGAAACAGGCTCCCTTTAATCTGGATTTTCTGCCTGAAGACCCCAAATGGGTGCTGTGGTGGAAATGGGATCATTCGGCTCACACCCAAATGGGTCCTTAATGGGTGCAAAAATGGGTACTTTCTGACAGTGGAAAAATACCCCAGCTCTCTTGCCTCCCTCGCTGGCTAGCTCCCTCCCTTTCTAGTCTTCCTAGAAAGGGGATTACTCTTTTTTCCTTGTCTCCATCCCTTCTCTGAGCTGTGCTTATGAGCTAAACACCTCTGTCTGCACTCCTCTCTATCGCTTTCAGACTGCTTAACCTACTTTGAGGTTATTTCCCGACCCTTCCAGGAACGTCGCCCAGTGTGAAGGCAAGATCATTGATTATCCTTATATAGTTGTCTACCAACACACACACACACACACACACACTTTGAGTGCTTGTAGGAGAGGAAAGCCCTGTGTCACAGCTGGGCCTGGGTGCCAGAGGCTGGGCAACCCGGGTTGTGGTCACACCTAAGGTTTAATCCAGCTTCAGTCCACTTTCAAAGTGAGAGAAGACATCAGCAAAGGGACATGTTGTTTTTCTCTCGGCCTTTTCCTCCCTGCATCCAGACACTGCCATGGGGTTTATATGTTTAATATGTTATCGGTTTTAATGTATTTATTTCATATGTTACAGGGTGGGATAAAAATGTAAACAAACACACAAACTCTGAAAATTCACCTTTGAAAACGTGGAAAGAAAATTACTGGCGCATCCTCCCGCTCTGAAGGTGGGCTGAATCTGGATTAAACCTTAGGTGTGCCCACGGCCCGGGTGATGAAAGAAGGCCGCTAGGGAGCGCTGCCTCCCGCTCTCGCCGAGGTTCCGGCGAGCGCCTAATAAGGCAGGAGGCGTCCAAAGGCGGCTGCTGCGGCTGGTCGCGAAGACGGTCGGCTGCAGGTGGGAAGGCGGGCAGGCGGGCAGCGGGCGCCTTTACGCCGTGGAGCCGGCTGGAGGCAACACGTGCATCGCACGGCGCATCGCTCCATCGCCGGCGGCCGCTCCTGCATCGGAGGCGAGGCTGTGCTGCCCGTAGGCTGCCTGCTACTCGCCTTGGCTCGCGTGCTCGGCGCTCGGATGGCCTGATCCTGCCCGCAGGAGTCCGTGCGGGGCTGCAAAGATGTGAGAAGGCAGCCGAGCTGGGAGGCGGCGGCGGCGGCGGCGGCGGCTGCAGGGGAGCCGCCAGGCACCGGAGACCGGCCAGTCTTCGAGCGCACCGGTCGGGGCTCTCGATCCAGCCTCCCTCGCACCTGCGGCCAGGTGAGCATCCTTCGCACCCGCGGCCAGGTGAGCGCAAAGACGGTGCGGGGAGAGGATGCGCGCGCGCGGGGGGGCGTCTCTGTGTGTGTGTGTGTCTTCAAGATGGTGTGGGTGTCCGTGCAAGAAATCCACCGCCACCCCCTTGATTCATGCACACGCACACCCTTTCCCCGCCCTTGCGAGATCTGCACCTGCGTTTCAATCCGGCTTCAGTCCGCTTTCAGAGCGAGGCAGCGTGCCGGCGAAACGAGAAGCCCGTTTGCTTTTTGGTTTCGTCTAACTCGGGAAAATCCATCCTTTTTGGGCGGGGGGAAGGAAAATGACAAGTCATGTTGCTGCTCCGCTCTGAAAGTGAACCGAAGCTGGATTAAAATGCAGGTGTGGACGTGAGAAAGTCATCGACTCCGGGCTGGCGGGATCGCTGCTGGGAACGGACTCGGGGCTCCCCCGGGGATCCGGGGATCCTCCCCCCCCCCCCGGCAAATTATTTTTCGGGCTTGAAAGGAGAGGGTCTTCCAGCCTTGGGTAGGGTAGGGGCGATAAGGCAAGCGGCCCCTGCGGGAGAGTTGGTCGCCGGCTCGATCCCCAGCCTTTCCCGGGAAGCAGGCAATGGCAAACCACTGCTGTCTCCCTGCCAGTAAAGCTGCGTAGAGTTGCCCGTGGAAATGCCCGCGTAATGAACCAGGACTGGGTGGTAGCCGACGAGGAGGGCGACAACCCTGCCTAGACTGCGGATGTAGGTCACGTCCTGCTGGTGGCGGGAAAGTGGAAGGGGGAAAAGGGAATCTCAGATTATAATCGGCCTTGGGGTGGCAAAAACAACAACAACAACAGTCATGCATACACTTCCCCGCTGCTACATGGCATGTTAATTCTCTAAAATGGACGTCTGCTCGCCTAATCCGCAAATACATCGGCGGCGGGCATGGGGAATGCGGGCATCGCCCCGACTGGTGTCTGCCAACGCCGGATCAGCTGTTGCCTAGAAGGAGGTCGGGGGGGTCGGGGCTGCTGCTGCTCCTGCTGCGGTCGCTTAATGCAATGGGCTGCCCTTAAGAACATAAGAACATAAGGGGAGCCCTGCTGGATCAGACCACAGCCCATCTAGTCCAGCATCCCGTTGCACAAGGTGGACCACCAAATGCTCTTGGGCATCTCAAGCAGGTTTTCTCCTGTTTGTTGGAGAAGCTTCCAAGTGACAGATAGCCCCCCCCTTCCGCTATTCTCTCCCTCCCCCCTTCAAGCACTGCGACTGCCAATTGCATTCTGGACAAAGCAGGCACATGTGTTTGTGTCTACATGCTCCGGCACCCCCAAAATCCCCCAAGACACCAGACCCCGCAGCCTTTTCTGTGTTGGCCCCTAGACTCTGGCCCCTAGACTTTTCTGTGGTGGCCCCTAGATTCTGGAAAAGCCTCCCTCTTGATGCTCACAGGGCATCTTCATTGTATAGTTTTCAGCGCCTGGTGACAACATATCTTTTTACCCAGGCTGTTGCTCTTTAAACAGCTTCCTCTGGGTGCTGTCCTGTTAGGGAGGGGGGAGGGGGGGAGGGGGCGGGAAGGGGGGTGGGGGTGAGATGAAGAGAGTAATATTATAAATTGTGTTTTACTGTTTGATATATTTTAATCACAATTTAACCTGGGATTTAAATCTATCAATAATAATAATAATAATAATAATAATAATAATAATAATAATAATAATAATAATAATAATAATAATAATAATAATAATAATAATAATAATAATAATAATAATAATAATAATAATAATAATAATAATAATAATAATAATACATTTGCAGAGAATTCCTACCAACTACTTTTAACATTCTGCTTTAAAAAATAAAATAAAAGGCAGGGAGGGAGAAGGAGAATTCAAATAAGCCCCAAAATTCTATCCTTAAAAATAGAAATAAAAATGTGGACGTGATTAAAACGGACAAGCTGCAGCCAGTAAATAAACAGAAGGGAAATGGGGTTTGATCACACAAGGAAAGTAACATTTGATATGCCTTGTTGCTGAGGCTGTGGTCACATTTAAGGTTGAAGCCAGCTTCAGTCCACTTTCGGAGAGAATACATCAGCAAAGTGACAAGCTGTTTTCTTTCAGTGTTAAATAAATCAGAAAATTCATCTTTGGGATGGATAATGTGGAAAGAAAATTACTGGTCAATGTACTGATGTGTTCTCTCGTTCTGAAGGTGGACTGAAGCTGGATTAAAGCTTAGGTGTGATCACATAAGTGTGAGTTACACAGCATCCAGACCAGAAATGCTTAATGGGCATTTGCCCCAAACTCAGAAGGGGTCTTTAGGTTTCTCAGTCTCCGACCCACAGACCTCCACTTGATTTGCAAGTAGAGCTGACCCCTCTCACAAGGGCTGTCTAAGGGCATGGATGAAGGGTGGACATGAAGCCATCCCGGGGGTTAAAAATAATAATACACACATCCATGCAAAATGCTGCTTCCCTTTGGTTTGATGGACTCCTGAACAAAAGCGTGTGAGCATCTGCAATATGAAAGCTGGTCCAAGACCTTTGAATGGTGGATTGGGCCCCTTGGAAAGAAAACAAGGTGGAGCCCCTCAGGCCATGGAGACAGGAAAGTCCAAACGTAGGACGGAAAGTCCACAAATAAAGCAGATAGAAAAGCAAAGGTGTGAGCAGTCAGACCTGACGATGGACTGAAGGAGGTTTAAAGTGAAGGTGTGACCACGGGGCAAGATTAGTAGCCAGCCACATGCTTTTGGGGGACCTGGGCTGGGCTTTCTTGGTGCAAATGACATCTTTGCTAATGAAAGATGCTAAGGAAAGGGCCCTTGGGGGCCTTTCTGCAGGAACCCTTAATATGGATTGAGGGCCCATGTAGTACACTTCTAGACTTTGTAGATCTGCACATTAATGAAAATCTATGAGACCACACCATCCCACTGGTCCATTCTGTCTGAATTAAGGGAAGCCTTAATCTGGATCACTGATAGACTTGCTTAATTGGGTCTATCAGCAGACCGGCATGGCCCTGATCTGGAACAAGGGACTGTTCAGGACTGTATGTGTGCGCATGTACTCTCCAGAGGTGTGTAGATGTGGCCACAAAGCTGACATGAGCTTCATGCCTATAGCCGGGGCTGATCTAACCATACCTCCCTGCAGTCCAGATCAATGGTTTGGGCTGTTCCAGAGCCACTGATCCGGAATTAAAGCAGGTGAGTGCAGAAAGGATCTTTGCCCCTTTCTGAAAATGGACTGGAGGAGGCAGAAAGAGGGACCATTGTCGTAAATAATACTGAGATAATGTGCATGATATCCCTTTGCCTCTCAAAAGGTGTTAACAATTGCTTGATGATGGAGAGACATCTTTTTCAGTGCTCACAAGGCTCTTTGGTCTCAGCATGTCTGGGCCAGAAAACAATTCTGTTTGAAACTCTGCAGAGCTGTAGTTCTTACAGGCATTATTGGTGTGAGTGGTTGGCCTGATTCTATATTTCCACAAGCCCCAATATTGCCAGGTATTTATGGACACAGTACCAGAGAGCTATCCTTTAAATAGGTTTTCCTTTTGTGTAGGTTTTTATTCTGTTCTGTGACCTGCGTTGGAACCTTCAGGTAATAGGTGGGATGCAAAGGCAATCAGTAAATAAATTGGAATAAAATGTGCTCCAACTGCAAAAGGATCTTATTTCAGCCTCTAGCAGTTTGTAACGGAGAAAACCACTGTTTGGGAGACCTCAGACAGTGAAGAATAAAAAAGTCCTGAGGCTGCTTTCACACGCAGTAAAATATCAGAGAAATAGCCGTGTTCGTCTAATTCGAAAAATCCAGCAAGGTAGTTAGTAGCATTTGGAGACTAACAGGAGAAGAGTTGGTGGCATGAGCTTTCGTAGATACGTCTGCTTCATGCATCTGAAGAAGATGTGTCTACGAAAGCTAAGGCCACCAACTCTTCTCCTAGCAGTCTCCAAGTGCTACTAACTACCTTGCTGAACGCCGTTAAGTAAAGCACCTTAAAGGGTGACTTAGAGACGGTTTTGCACACCAGGCTGCCCTGATTATTCCAGGCAAGAAAAGGTGAATTGCAGGTGGGATGCAAACACAAAGGTTGCATACTACCCCCTTGAGGGTGCAGGTGATGTTTAGAAGGGCCGTGGGCACTGAGAATATTAATACTCCCATTCTTGAGTATTCCATCGCTCAAGAATGTTAAGTTATTTATCTGCATTCACACCTAACTCTTAATCCAGCTTCAGCTCACTTTCAGAATGAGAGAACTCATCAGCAAAGTGTCCAGTGGTTTCCTTTCAGTGTTATTTAACACAGAGAATCCACCTTTGGGTAATATCATGCAGAAAGAAAATGGCTAGTCACGTTCTGAAGGTGCACCGAAGCTGGATTAAAACTTAGCTGTTAATGTAGATGTCACTAAGTAAACATAAGAACAGAAGAGGAGTCCCGGTGGATCAGGCCACGACCCAACTAGTCCAGCATCCTGTCTCACACAGTGGCCCACCAGTTGCTTTTGGGCATCTCAAGCAGAAGATAAGGGCAAAACCTTCACCTGCTCTTGAATCCCAGCAAATAGCCATTAGAGGTACCCTGTGAAGCTAAGAAGAAGAGCTGGCTTTTCTACCCCGCTTTTGTCACCCATTTAAGGGGACTCAAAGCGGCTGACAAAGCTTCTGTTCTAACCCTCACCCTGTGAGGTAGGTGGGGCTGTGAGAGCTCAGAAGAGAGCTGTGACTAGCCCAGGGTCACCCAGCTGGTTTCACGGAGGAGGGCGTAACCAAATCCATTGCAAGGGTCTTATGTTAGCTTTGCAACACGAGGTGTAGGAAAACTTGTCTTCCATTAGTTCCAGCTAAATTAGCTTGAGAGTCAAAGATTACAGGATTGTGTTGTGGGTTACATAATACCTGGAGGGTCACTGTCTTCTACAGTCTTTTAACAAAAGGTGGTGGGAACAGAAATTCACATGGAATCATATGTTCTCCTGTTAATCAGTGATTTACCTCTATGATGTTGTTGCCCCACTCATCCTGTTGGGGTTAATTTGCTCCCTGCTTGTCTGTTTTCCCTCCAAACTTGAATACATTGGAAGCAATATAGTCGTCTTTTTCACCACTGCAGCAGTTGCAACAGCAACCAGCAATCCATAAAGAGCTACTGCTTTTGCAACACTAATCCTGTTCAGTTTGCAGACCTTATTCTCCCTCTTAAAACAAAAAACAGAAACCACCCCATATTAAAATTCCTTGGTCCCATGTGCCTGCCGTTTTTAAGAGTCCTGATTCCTTCCTCCCCACTACCTTCTGTTTTTGTTTATAAAAGCTGCAAAGAAACGTGTGGGTGCCTGTCCTCCTACACACAGTCACAACAGAATGCCGGATCAACACTATGAAGCAAAGAGGAAAGTGCTAATTTGTACCGATGTAAAGAAAGACCTTGGACAGCCTAGGTATATAATTCAGTTTGCTTTTTTTTAATGTTTCAAAAATATATACATTTTGGAATATTTACTGAGCACTTAAATTAGCCCCGGGTTCAGGATGTGGAGCAGGTGCAATGGAGACTTGCGGGAGCAGTTTGGAATCTGACACGCAGGATGTTAAAATAAGTGAATAAATGAATAATGTGGAAAGAAGAGGAAAATGAGCAAGCCCAGGGGCCTATTCGCACTTGGCTTTATTCTGTTATATATCCTGGAATAGGGACTTGCTGTCCATGTGCTAGTGCAGGCTTCAGTAGGCCCAAAGTGAGGTCTGCCAGAGTCTGCATTAGCATGTGGACCACAGACCCCTATCCTGAGATATACTCCAGAAAAAGGCCAAGTGCGAATAGGCCCCAGTTGTCAACCACTACAAGATGGATATACTATGGAAATGCAATGTAGTTTAATGACTAGGAGTGCAATTCCGCACCTGTGGTATGCCAGGGTCCTTTCTGCACTGGCCCTTATTCTGGATTATGTCCCATAATGGGGGCCTGCCATCCATAAGAACATAAGAACAGCCCTGCTGGATCAGCCCACAGCCCATCTAGTCCAGCATCCTGTTGCACACAGTGGCCCACCAATTGCCCACGGGCCTCTCAAGCAGAGACAAGGGCTAACCTTCCGCTGCTCTCAAACCCCAACAAATGGCCCTAGAGACATCCTGCTTGTCCCCCCAGCCTGAAAGATTTACTTAGGCATCCATTCTTGTAGCCATTGATCCATCTGTCATCCATAAATTTGTCTAGCCCTTCCTTAAAGCCATCCAGGCTGGTTGCTGTTACCACCTCTTTCGGCAGCAAATTCCGCAGACTGATGACCCTCTGGGTGAAGAAATACTTCCCCTTGCCTATGGCAGGGATATAATCCAGAATGAGACCCAGTGTAGAATGGGCCCAGATCAGCCTTTTCTACACTTAACTTATCTTTAATCCAGATCAGTGGCCAGAATTAGCCCAGCCTACTGATGGCTTGGGCAGGATCAGTGTGCCGTCTCCATTGATGGTGCTAATCTGGATTACCCACACTGTGCAGCCTTGAAGCTTGTATGAGCTTTGAAGCCCCAACCTCACACCTCCAAGGTAGTCCTAGAAATGGCAAGCATGCTGTCTGCATGCCTCCTGTGTTCTGGATCAGGACCACTAGTCCCCAGTACTACCGGTGATCCAGATTAGGGTCTTCTTAATCTAGGTCAAGTTTCATTAAATGCAGATGAAGCTCTACCAGTGGTGGATGGGGTCTCTCTGATGGATACTGAGGCCCAGATAGGTGCTACATGGACTGATTAAGGCTCCGTGCTGAAAGGACCTGGAAGACATGGTCTAAGGACATGGTCTCATCCCCATGGAATGGTCTAAGATGGTGGGGTCTAAGTGCCAGGATGTGCAGGGCATGCAGAAGGGAGGCTCTAGTACACTTGCTGGCTCGGTATAGGGGCCAGTGTAGACTGGAACCCGAAGTGTTGAGTTGGACCTGCCATGAAACTATTACAGCCTCTTAGGTTAGCATCCCTGATAGGGCTGTTGTGAGGATCAACCGAGAGATGAGAACTTTGAAGTGGGATATGATGGGGGAAAGAGAGGCAGCATTTGGTTGCGGCCCACTATTAACTCCATTCCAAACTTCACTGATTCCTGAATCCTTGTTTGGAATTCAGATTAAGGATTGGCCAAAACCTTCACCATTGCTGCTTCTAGTTGATTGTGCAACTCAGTATAGATGTGGCTGTCCTGCATGATGGTGGAATATAGGAAAGGGGAAGAGGAAGAGGCGGAGGAAGAGGAAGAGGAAGAAGAGGGTCCTGAACAGCTGAGATCTATGGCTGTTATTGGTGCATTGATTGTAATACTGAAGAAACTCCAGGAATATTTGGAAGATGTCAGAACAGATCAAACTGTGAGAAGTCACGCTGCCCAGAATTCACAACTGTATGTGAAGAGAAGTCATTAATAATTTCCGAGTCCTTGGCCAGGATTTGCATTGACAATGGGCCAAACCTCCTTAATCGCATCTGGTAGTCTGAAAAACTTTAAAATTTGTTTTCACTGTTGTAATCTGCCCTGAGACCCCCTGGTATAGGGAGGAATAAAAATACAAATAAAAGGAAGAAAATAAAGGAGGAAAGAAATTAAGAAAACAAAATCAGTAAGAGCAATAGAAGCAGCAATCATCTAAGGCTAGCATTAATCATGAAATGCTAGGGTGAGTAAGTATGTATTTCTGAGTGCCAAAAATACTCAGTGTTGGCACCTGGTAAGTCTCTGTTCCAAAATCTGGACAGTGCCCCCTTTCTAGCCTTCGTCCTGTGAAACTCATCAAAAGCCAGTATCAGTGGGGCAAGTTGCCCAAAGGATCTCAACTGATAGGAGGGACTGTATGGAAGGAGGCGCTCTTTTAGACATTTGGGAAGCATGCCGTTTAGAGTGTTGAATGCCAAAGTTAAAACCCAGAAGTGAAGTGGCAGTCTGTAATCCATGTAGGCCTTTAAGGACTGAAATGATATGAACCTGGTTAAGAACTTTCGTTGCAGAATTTTGCAGTGGTTTCACCTTCTGCATTGTCTTCAAGAGCAGACCCATGTAGAGTGCATTGCAGTACTCTAGTCAAGGGGTAGTGGTAGCTACAAGATCCCTGATCATAGTGGCCACTAGGACTGTGCAAAAATATTCATAACATTTGAAACTCGACCAAATTCAGACATTCAAATTTTTAATAAAATGTTCACACATTCCAAGACTGACATTTGAATTTGAACTGAATGCTTCGGAACATTTGTATGAAGCTTGGTTGCATTCATGAACCTGGGGAGGTGGGGAAGCATCTGCACTGGTCACAACTGCAATGGATCCAGAGTAGACTCAAAGCGGATTGAGAGCAGATTCAAAGTGGATTCAGGGCAGATTTGACACGTTCAGAATGGATACATAGGAGATTTGTATGGGATTCATAGGGAATACGTAGGGGTGTTGTATGCGATTTGTGGCGGAGATTCTAATCTAATTCGTATCAGCCATTCATATGGAATGTGAATCCTACCACATTCAAAGGGGATCTATTCGAATAAACACAAATTTTCTTGCATTTGATTTGATATGAATTGAACCAAAAAACTAGATTCGTGCACAGTTCTAGTGGTCACTGATCTCTGGCCAGGGAAGGGTTTCAACTGCCTAACTAATTCAGATGGGAAATCGCATGGTTGGCTGCCACCAGCTTCTGGAATTCAAGTGTTAGACTGAATCCTGAGCCTTTTCTATACTCCACTGCAGGAGCTCTGGATTAGTGGGTCCAGATTAACATGCCCCACAGATCCAGATTGCAGGATGGTGTGGGCAGGATCAGTGCCGTATGTACTGCCAGCGCTGATCTGAATTGCTCACACCATGTAGCCTTGGAGTTCATGGGAGGTTTGAGGCTGCACCCCCTTTCTCTGCGGGCTCGGAATGAAAGTGGGGGATGTATTTTGGCAGTGCACCATGGCACACAGCTGAAAAACACCCCCTGGTACTCTTGGAACATGGAAGCATGCCTCCTGCATGTCTCCTATGTTCTGGATCGGGAACTAGTAAGCCCACTAGTAGTCCCAATTTAGCGAGACTACCAGGGATTCAGATTAGGCCCTCACTAATCCAGATTAGGCTCCATTAAATGCAGATCAGGTGGGACCAGTGCAGGGGAGCTAAATTTGTTAGATTCAGAGTGTTTGGGGTTTTTCTAGAGCTCAGCTGGGAATGGATGCAACCATAATATGTTGCAGAGATAGAACTGTAGGAGGGGAGAAGGCTACTTTTCATGCAGCCCATTTCTTCAATAGGGTCTATGCCATCTGAAGGTACACAGACAAAACAAGGCTGATTTCTATTAGTGCAGGATTGCTATGTTCACAATGGCAGGCCTGGGTCTGAGACTTTCAGAAGTCAAAACATGCTTTTGAACGTTCACAGCCACTATGATGCAGTCACTAAAATGGAGACTAGGACTTCAAAAATGGGGGGTCGAGATGTCCCCATCCCAACAGGAGGCTCATGGCCCAGGTACATCTTGTCAGCCTAACCTACCTTAGGGTGAAGATGGGGTCCCCAGTAGTAGAGTGGTTAAGAGCACTAGGCGGAATCCGGGAGTCCCTCAATCTTGTGGAATCTCATTGGATCTTCTCAGCTATGGATAAAATATTCTCATTGCCTTGGGAATACCCTGGGGAAGGGAAGGACCAAGGCTTCATCCCAACAGTACTTATTTAATTCACACTGTTTGGATAATCCGGAATAAAGTACATCCAGACACATTTTACTCTGGATTATCAGCGCTTTAAGTGGATTAAGTAAGTGCTGGTTGGAAGAAGAGTTGGTTTTTCTACCCTGTTTTTCCTACCCTTTAAGGGCCCCCAAAGCAGCTGACAAAACTTCTGCTCTTCTCCTCACAACAGACACCCTGTGAGGTAGGTGGGGATGTGAGAGCTCAGAACAGCGCTGTGACTAGCCCAGGGCCACGCAGCTGACTTCATGGAGGAGGGCGGAATCAAACCCAGTATTCCCAGATAAGTGTCTGGCTCCCTAACCACAATCCATTTCCCCAGCAGCTCCTGCAGCCAATCTGGTCTCAGATGTCTTGTTTGTATACCTTTGGCAAAAGGCTCTTTCCATTGTCTTAGGAGACAGGATGCCAACATCAGTGAAGATAAAATGTAGGCGAGTGGAGCAGATGTTCCTGTGTTGCACACAACCATAACTCAGCTCTGCACACAAAAAGGTCAGTAATGGTGTCTGCTGGATGGAGATCATACAGACACATTGAGACTCTGTGCCTGCAGCTCTGCCCATGAAGGGCCCACAAATAGTTGTTCTACCTAGTAATCATGCAGGTGAGCCCCTCGCTTAGTTTCCTTGGGGCTCACCTGCGCTTTCCTCATCTCTGACCATCCTAGATCAGGCGTTCTTGTTGGGGAAAGGACCCAGCAACAGTCTGTGGTCCCTGTGCCTGGTTTGGACGTGTCAAACAGAAGTTCTACACAAAACCTGCTCTTTTGAAGAAAGGTGGGATGTAAATGGCAGGAATAATTCTTATCTCCCATTGCTAGGAGACCAGATCTTTCCATAAAACTGTAAGGCAACCATCAGCCTCTCTCAGCTGCTCTCCAGGCCTTCCTTATTCAAACCACTGCTTTACCTGCAGGTTTTGTGCCTTCAAGAGTACTGACCTTTGGTTCATCGGATGCTGAACTGAGGCTTCTTGGTTCAGATCTGAAAATCCCAAATGCAATGTATTTCCACTGTTCAGTTGAAGCCGTGCAGGAATTGGACCTCCTACACCCTGCAGTTTAAGAGATGAGTCAAATAGCAGAGAATATTCTGGTTATTGCACATCTACAAGGGGGAAAACTCGTTTGTATGGCTAAGCAATTGATAGGGTACTTTCTCCCATCTGATGCCCTCAAGAGTAGTACACTAGTTTCATCTTGCTTTTAAGAAAAAGGCTTTTAATGGCATGCATGCAAGCCAAATCTCAAAAATTCTTGTGGAAAGGAATGAGGTTAATGGATGTAAAAAAGTAAATGTTCTGTTAAACTGAGCTTGCACTCACTATACAAATACCTCTATGCCCTCTCCTCCTCCTTCTTCTCCTTCTTCCTTCTTCTTCTGATGTGCACAAATATTCATCACATTCACTACTCATCTGAATTCATCCGAATTCGGACATTCGAATTTGAATCAAACCTTCGCACATTCAAAGATTGACATTTGAATTTGAATTGAATGTTTGGATACATTCGCATGAAGCTTTGTATGGGATTCGTATGGGAATCGTAGGCTATTCGTATGAGTTTCTATGGGATTTGTATGGGGTTGAACATTCGTATCGAATACGAATCTGACCACATTCAAAAGTAGAATTCTCTTGCTGCTTTATTCTACTTTATAGCCTTGGAATTTCCTGTGAGTCTTTCATCTAAATACTAACTGAAGGCTCTTCTGCCCTGGCCAGTATACCAGCCCATCAAGCCTAGAAGGAACTTCCTGTTTAGATTTTGGTGTGGTCTAAGGGAGATCCAAAGAGGGGGCTCCCTTGGATTGCACCAGAGCATAGAAGGAAGGCTTCTATAACCCTTGCTGATCCTTTATATTGGCCAGAGGAGGAGGAGAGGGAGAAGAGTTGGCTTTTCTACCCCGCTTTTCTCACCCATTTAAGCGGACTCAAAGAAGCTGACAAAGCTTCTGTTCTTCTCCCCACAATAGACACCCTGTGAGGTAGATGGGGACGTGAGATCTCAGAAGAGAGCTGTGACTACCCCAAGGGCACCCATCTGGCTTCATGCGGGAGGGTGGAATCAAACCCGGTATTACGAGATAGGAGTCCGGCTCCCTAACCACTAGACCAAACTGGCTTAGGGAGGAATCGCCCTGTATCCAACCTTGCTTAACTTTCCGAATCTGCCAGCCGTTGCTAGGGGATGCCGTCTTGCAAAAGCCAGGCGGCCATTCAATGAAAGTCCCATTTTGAGGAAATGGGAGGCAGACACTGAGAAGGATGTGCATTTGTGTGATAAAAAGATTTATCCCCTCTCCTTGTTGTGTCTGCATGAGAGAGAGGAGAAGAAAGGGTTAGTGATGTTACACAGAGAGTAGGAGAAAAGTACCTTCTATTTGTAGGAAGTAGAAGGCTTGATGAAGATGATTCACACTAGATCCCTATTCTTACTCTCTCCATCCTTGTTTCAGTGCTAGCTTGCTTCATTTTGCTGTGGCTTTCTTGCTTTTTGTGTGTAGTTGCAGGGGTGCGAATAGTGTGTCTGTGGATTGGAGGGAGATTCAAACAGGGACAGATTTTGCTGGGGGGATTCCAGTTTGGTCCTGGCTTTGGGTAGAGGTATGGAACACAAATTATTTTAGTGAAGATCAAAATTGTCTTTTCATTCCTGTGCCTCCTGTCATCTGTCCCAAATTAAGATGGGTCCCCTTGGCTTTGAAAATCATGCCCCTTCAGGATGTGCCTTCCCCCATCCTATACGTGCATCTGAATGCCATGGGGTTAATTTTAGAGAGATTAAAAAGTGCATAGTACCTTGGGATGTGCTGTGGTTCCTTCTCAAAGGAAGTATGTGAGGCCGTGGTCACACCTTCACTTTAAACTTTCTTTATTCCAGAATAGGAAGTCCACAGATAAAATGGATAGAAATGAAAAGGTGTGAGTGTTGCAATCAAAAGGTGGACTGGAGAAGGTTTAAATTGAAAGTGTGACCATGGCCCAGATTTCACCAGGGATGGCCATAAGGCAGGAAAGGAGAAGAGAGGTTAACAAATCCCCTGAATTTATACACACTAAGCGTATCATTATCGTTATATGGCCAGGCAGTTTCCTAGATGATACTTTTCATTTCCAAAGTTACAGGTATCTGATACTAATCCTGCCTTTGTTGCTGAAGTCTGAGTGTGAATTGAGCACAAACCTAGGAAATCTTCTGTGTGGTGCAGCAGTTCAGACTTGCTAAATCTTATACCAGTTCTCAGCACAGAATCATCTGCACATGGAAACATCTCCATTTGCAGCCTTGGGGCAAACTTAGCAACCTGTCTGCTTTGCAGAGTCGTTGTAAGGATTATTGAGATCATGGTACTTGCGTAGCTTGGAACACTCATTGCCTTGTTCCACCCATGTGTTGTTCTTTGATTGTTACCTAAGTGTTCTAAAACAACATGGGAACTTGCATTTGGTTAGGATCCAAATGTCAACAGCTGCCTTCTGCCTGTTCAGATGGTTAGCCTGCTAGAATCCAGGGTTCTGTGATCTGGCTTTTAGGAACAATTCAAGACCTTTAGGCATTAGATGGTCCATCCCCATCAAGCTGAAGAATTAAATTACCTTCTAATTTTTCATCAGGATTTTCCAAGAACTGAACCAGGTTGTCTGGGCGCACAGATATTCTATCGCTGAACTCAAGTCCCTCCCACCTTGGCTTATGGGAGAGTTATTTGATTGAAATCTATAAAATCATGCATGGTGTAGAAAAGGTGGATAGAGGACACAACACTAGAACTCTACAAAGCTGTTGTGTAGGAGAGTTAGGGTGGACAAAGGGAAGTATTTTTTCACCTGGAGAGTTGCTGGTCTATGGAATTTACTACCAGAAGAGGTGGTGACAGCAACCAGGCTGGATAGATTTAAGAAAGGATTAGGCACTAGAATTGATGTCTAAGTACTACCTCAAGGTGGAGGTAGTGGAAAGATGCCTCTAAAGGAAGGATGCCTCTTATTTGCAGAGATCTGACAGCAGGTGAAGATTTTGCCTTTGTCTTCTGCTTGAGGTGCCAACAAGCAATTGGTGGGCCACTTTGTGAAACAGGATGCTGGACTAGATGGACTGTAGCCTGATCCAGCAGGGCTTCTCTTCTGCCCTTCTGTTATCATGTACTTTCAGCAACCTCAGACGCAACACCTGTGATTTAACTCAGGGATTCTGACTGCAAGGTTCTGTATCTAGAGGAGCATTTAGTTGATTGGAGCTCCAGCTGGAAACCTTCCCTTACAGCACGTTTCTTCCCATTTCCCAGACAGAAAAAACGAGGCAGACATCACGCCTTGCCCCACATTGACACCGCAGTAACTTGGGCAGCCTTGCCTGCAGGGGATCCCTGTGGTCTCGGAAGCGCCCGTGGCGTAGATTAGGAAGCCGGAGACAATGCTGGGACTCAGTCGAACAGCGGGAGCCTCATGTTGGATATCGGAGAGGAGGAGGGGAGGAGTGAGTGAGTGAGACACTGAGGAGAGAGAGAGAGAGAGAGAGGAGACCGTACCAGCAGCTGCAATTGCCTGCCGCCGCCAAATGCTCTTGCACGAGCTTTGAAGCCTCGGGAATCGTCAGGCATCCAGCAAAGGTGGGAGCGCAGCTCTGCCGTTATCTCTCCATCACCTGGGGCGGAGGTACCGGTGGGTAGAGGGGTAGAGGGGGACACGGCCGCTGAAGAGGTGCCGGAGAGCCATGCATGTTTCCTAGGAAGAGAAGCAAGGGGGGAGGGGCGGTGGTGGTGTAGGGGGAGGTTCCTTCCTTCCTTCCTTCCTTCCTTCCTTCCATCCACCCATCTATCCTTCCTTCCTTCCATCCACCCATCTATCCTTCCTTCCTTCCATCCACCCATCTATCCTTCCTTCCTTCTTTCCCCCTACCATCTATCCTTCCTTCCTTCTTTCCCCCTACCATCTATCCTTCCTTCCTTCCTTCCTCCCTCCCTCCCTCCCTCCCTCCCTCCCAGCGCCTGTCTCTTGCCACCACAGGCAAAGGGAAGAATTCAGGAAGCCAGTACAGTGGATCCTGCCAGGGAAAAGGCAAGACACGCTGAGCTTTGGAAGGGCAGCTGCTGAAATTTCCCTCCTGCCAGTGAAGGAATTCTGCATCCAGGCTGGAACATCAGGTCTCTTGCCTGTCTGGCCCTGACTGGAACGCCAGGAAAGAAAAAGCTGAATCTCTGGACGCTGGAGTGGGATAAGGTAGGGATGAGGAAGGGGAAAGGTGTCCGCCGGGCTGTGTACCTGCCCGCCCGGCCGTCTGCTTGTGGGCTTGGAGTGGGTGCAGATTTCCCCCCCAACCCCTCTCCAGCTGGAGGGATGGAGTTCGGCATGAGGACGCTGGCGTGTGCCCGGAGGGGGCGGATTGGGTCCCGACTTTGTGTGGTTGGCTCTTCCCAGAGGGTTTTTCGGGAGGCAATAGGTGAATGTGGAGCTGGAAGTCCCGTCTGGGTCTTTGGAGGCGGCTGGACGGAGCCTTCAGCGCCCTGGTGCCGTCTGGGTTCTAAACAGGAAGCCGTGCGCTTTTACGCACACGCTTGCATGTGTGTGCATGGTGGTGATGGGGAAGCGGGCACGGGGAAAAGCGAGCACACAAAGCGTTCTCATGTCCTGAGCCACAGATCTTTCCTGTGACCTTGGCGAGCAAAAACACTCGGCGCGTTTCATAAATCGGCTTTCCTTTGGGCGGTTTGTTCTTTCGGTTTGGGTTTTCTTTCTTTTTTTAGCCCCCCTCTCCCCCTATGTCTCTCCCCCCCCCTTCTTTGCTGCAGGGCCAGACTGCTGACAGCCAAGCGGTTTGGACTCTGCATTGTACCGGCTGTGATTTATGGGGCGGGCGTGGTGGTGGTGAAAGAAATGCATGTGTTTCCAAACAACAACAACAACAAACCACCTGTCCAAAATAACAGCAAAGCCCCAGCGCCAGGTGGTTAGCAAGTGTTTCCCTCTGTAGGTTTGCACACCCAGATGCAGCCCCACACACACATGCATGCACGCGCGCACAGATGGAGGAACACTCTCGGTGCGGGAGCGAAGCGCATTCGCACGCGGTATGGCAACATGGACGCTTTGCCCTCCCTCCCTCCCTCCCCCCCCCCCAAAATCTCGAAGCGCTTCTGGTGGCCGTGGCCCTGCCGTTCGGTTCTGGTCTGACCCGGAATCCTCAGTTCAGCACCAGGGACAGCTCTTCGGGGCCGTTCGAGCGAACTTCGGCGCGAGAAAGCCAGCTTCGGGCAAGGGGTGTGCGCGCCGCGGCTCGTGGGTGTTTCGGCAAACCTTTTGCCCAGAGCCTTCCGGCAATTAGCCACATTCTGTTGCAGGCATTCTCCTGAACTTGCGTGGCTCTCCTTCTCTTGTAGTCTGGGAGGACGAGCTGGATCTTTTGTTACTGAGTCACAGCAGGAGTTCCTGGGGCTCAGCAGTTCTCAAGAACATTTCGGAATAGCTTTCCTGTTCCCTGTACTCCATAGGAACCCTCTTCATTCTTCAGCTCCCAGCCTTTGCATTCCACATTCATGACTCCGGAAGCCTCATGCGTTGCTCCTTTCTCAACTCAGTTCTGACAACTGCAGTATGAGTTGAATCCCCTAGGAACCCAGTGCATGCTGAGGACCATAAACAAGGAAACCCCAAAATGATCCCCAGATAGTTAAAGGGTAATGAGTCTGTCTTTAAGCTTTACTGAGCACACACTGTTCACCGGGGTGTCCAGTAGCCCAGGACTGATTGAAATAAAAGGGCATTTCCACTCCATTCCTTTATGGCTCTAGGTGAAGGGGTGATTCTACATCTGCATCTAGTTTTGAAAAACTGGGAATGGGTGGTTATTTCAGATCGAAGCCACTTTCTATGGCATTAAAGAGTGCCTCTGGATACTTCTAGAGAAGGTTTTCATTTCTTTTAGGCTAAGGATCTACAATGCATTCTGGTTAATAATCAGCTTGGCTTTGTTCATTTAGAGGAGACACGTCTCTTTTGCTCTGCACATTTAGAAGTTGGATTGTGGGTGTAGTGTAGTGTTTTCCCCCCCAATCTGATTGCCAAAAGAACTCAGGCTCAGCAAGGTGGTCTCCATCACGAAAGCCAAACAGGCACACGGGCACATGTGATGGTATGCATGGCTCTTGCCAGGCGAAAGGTTGCAGGTGGCTGTAAATCTATCTCCAGCCGGCTGTTCAAAGCGACTAGATGCAACACTCTCCTCCATGACTGCCACTGATGTGAGAGTGAGAATAGTGTAGGTTCAGTTTTGCAAAGGGGTGATGATTGACCAGTTGGATCAGAAAGGTAGCAGAAAGTTATACGAGCCCCACTGGTGATAGGCTGTACTGGGGGGTATGGCACATAATTTGCAGGCGGAAGTTTCCATATTCAGTCCTGGCATGCCCGGACCTTTGGAGAAATACAGACTTCAGTCCAGGCAAGTCTACAGAAATCAGTGACCTAATTTTGTGTAAAACTGCTTCCTGTGTTCTTTTGCTTCCATTGGAGGACAGAATGAAGTGCCATCTGGTTAATAGGCCCATCAAAATTCTTCTGTAATGGCACTTCTTGTTCCAGAAGCTCTGAATTCCTCTTATATATATATATATTTAAAAACCTGCTTCGGCTGTTTGCAGTTTTCATCCTCTAGTTTCCACCGAGTGGCCAAAGTGCTGGCGAATCTCAGCTGACAGCCGGATCCGATTGTCCTGGGTCTCCAGGTATAATGTACCCATGTGCATGTCCTGCTAGAGCTCTTTCGCTTCCTTGCAATCCTTATAGCAGCAAGAGCAGTTCTTCTTTCAAAGCAATCTGGACCGTGCCACTTTGGTAAGGCTGCCTGGTGACGCAGTTGATATTGGCAAGTATGTAGGAGTAGATGAAACCTTGTGTTTTAGTGGGAAATACAGAATCACAGAACCACAGAGTTGAAAGGGACCTCTAGGGTCATCAAGCCCAACCCCCTGCTCAATGCAGGATTTCCTAAACCATCTCAGACAGATGTAGATCCAGAAGAAGAGCCCTGCTGGATGAGGCCAAAGCCCATCTAGTCCAGCATCATGTCCAACATAGTGAGCCACCAATTGCTTCTGGGCATCTCAAGCAGAAGACCAGGGGCAAAACCTTCACCTGCTCTCAAATCCCAGCAAATGGCCTTCAGAGGCAATCCGCTTGTCTCCCTGGCCTGGAGGATATACCTAGGCAGCAATTCTAGTACCCATTGATACACCTGTCATCCATGAATTTGTCTAATCCTTTCTTACAGACATCTAGGCTGGTTGCTGTTACCATCTCTTCTGCCAGCCAGTTCCGTAGACCAATGACCCTCTGGGTGAAGAAATACTTCCCCTTGTCTGATCTGACTCTCCTGCCCATTACCTTCATAGAGTGTCCCCTGGTTCTAGTGTTGTGTGATAGAGAAAATAATTTTTCTCTACCCACCTTTTCCGTACCATGCATATACTTCAATCAGCTCCCCTATTAAACACCGTCTTGAGGAGGCTTAGACATTGCAGCCTGGCTTCATAATGGAGGTGTTCCAGCCCCTTAATCATTCTGGTTGCCCTTTTCTGCACCATCTCTAGTCCCACAATATCCTTTTTCAGGTGTGGTGACCAGAATTGTACACATTATTCCAAATGTGGCCTCACCATAGATTTATAAAGAAGCAAAACGACACTTGCTGACTTGTTTTCTATTCCCTTCCTAATTATTCTTAGCATGGATTTGGCTGTCTTTCTTTCTTTTTTGCCTCCCCTGCTGTGCACTGGGCTGAAAATGAAAGATTTTCTAGGTGAGGAATCTTGCCAGTGTATTTCCCATTGGTTTTGATTGACACAAGCATCTTTGGTTTCTTTGGGCAGCTTTTGAATCTTCCTCCCAATTTGCTGTTTTTTTCAATGCATCATCACACACTTCCTCCCCTCTCTAACCCATTAAGTACCTGCAAGAACCCGGGACTGGCTCCTCCATCAGACCAATAATCTTTCTGGCCTAGCAGCTGTTAATCGCTGAGGCTTATTAGTTGGGTTTATACAGCATCCTCTTTTCTTCACTGTCTTTTTCAGTAACGTATATAGTTTTGTATCTATCAAGACTAGTACAGGGCACTCTTTTTACAAGACGTCAGAGCAGAAATTCTGTGGATCTCTCCGTGGACTGTTTACAAGTAGGTGTAACCAGACTTCTTCCAAGCAACACCAATCTCCTTTCCTTTCCTTCCGGGACCCCCAAAATCAGCTCTTTTGAATCTAATCCTTATCAACCAGCAACCCTCAGTGTTCCAAAGTCTTCCCCACGTCTTTCCCCCTTCACTGACGACATCCCAACGGTTGTTATGGTTTCTTTCCAGCGCTCTCTCTAGAAAGTGAAAGCCCACTTCATACCTCGTAGCTGGCATCTGTCAACAGTTATTTTATGGAAGGGTCTTCCTTAAAACAAGGATCACTGATGGAGTATCTTTAACTCTTAGCTCAGTAGGTCTTCTCACTGGAGGCAACAACGAGCCCTACAGTGCGATGGCGCTCTTCTCTGTCTGCTTTGATGAGATGCTTCCCGAATGATCTCTGTGCTTAGGATTTAGCAAAACGATGGAAATGCATTTTGGAATAGAAAGGACAATATATTAGGTCTCACGGCAGCCATAGACAAATGTTTAATGAAGAACTGTAATTCTATTTCCTGAGCCTGTAAAGAAATCTGATGAGACAGTCTTGCTCTAGAATGTAAGTTCTGGAGGAACATGAAAGTATAAGGACACACCGTATATAGGTAAGGGCTGTAAATGGTTTGGGGGCCTTCTCCCATATAGATCTGCTTGTGCACTGAGATCTCAAGGAGAGTCTTCTTGTAGTTCCTACTTCTTCAGAGGTGCAAGGTATAGGGATGTGCAGGAGGGCCTTCTCTGTGCTGGCCCCCAGACTCTAGAACAGCCTCTTAAAGTTTGCCAGGTACCTATATTGTATGTCTTTCAGCACCTGCTTAAACGTATCTTTTCACCCAGGCTTTTATAGTTTTCTTGGGTGCTGTCCCAATGGGGATAGCAGGTGGGTAGGTGGCAGTGTTAAATTTTAAAATATTTTATGTATTTTATTTTCATTGTGACCCATCTGGTGAAGGGCGGGATATAAATTCCTTCAGTGAAACAAACAAACACAAACAAACATGAGGGTGATTTAAAACCATGACATGCAGGGCTGGTTAGTGGAATCTGCCAGTGTACATTGGTCAGTTTACAAGCCGGAGTAAATGTCCTGGCATTCCTTTGGCTAGATTTATTTATTTTCCTCCTCTTATCAATTTGTGAGTGTAAGAAGTTTACAATCCACCCCCCCTCTACATTTCTTTTAAGTACTGTCATACAGTTGGCCTATAAAAAGGCTAATCTAAAGCCCATTAAAGTATAAAGTACTGCCAAAGGATTGCTGGATTTTTAGAGCAGCCACATTTGGGTGTTATCAAAATGTACATCAGAATAGCGAAAGCCATAATCTGCCTTTCCGAGTCAACCCAAATGGTTTTTCCCAGAGCTTCCGGCATGTGGGCAGGGAGAGCGTAATTCAGAGTTTAAGGCTGCCTCCAGACAGTGAGGGGGAAATTGCTCAGACCCTGTAACGGCCTCTTGCTGTCCACACCAGATGGCAGGGCAAAACCACAGGACAGGGACACACTCTTATAGCTGTCCAAGCACTTGCTCTCATGATGGCCCAGCGGGTATTTTGGTGGCGTAGAATTCCAGAAAGTGCATGACTGCTATCCACTGCACATATGTGGTGGCCATTTTTGGCCTTGCATGGGTGGGGTGGCCATTTTCAAGATGGTGGCTCCCGGGAGCTAGTATCTAGACAGGTAAGCCCATATCACTATTTTGAGAAAACCTGGGTTGGGAGTTCTTTTTTTTGAATACTGGAGTATTTCCATTCTGTATCCCAGAGCTCCACTGAAATTACCAGTTTGGTCTAGTGGTTAGGGAGCCGGACCTTTATCTGAGAATACCAGGTTTGATTCCATTCTCCTCCATAAAGCCAGCTGGGTAACCCTGGGCTAGTCACAGCTCTCTTTCTGAGCTCTCACTGCTTCACCTATCTCACAGGGTGACTGTTGTGTGGAAAAGAACAGAAGGTTTGTCAGGTACCTTGAGTCCCCTTAAAGCAGAGTATACAAAATGACTTGTCGTCTTTTTCTTCTACATACCTGTGGCTGTTCCAACACAGTCCTGAGATAATTCGACATATGAACCCTGACTGGATGCAGCCTAACATTTCTTGGCTTTTTGTGAACCTGTTAACAAAACTCCAATAAGTAAGTAAAAATTAGAACTAGCCTGACTACAAAGCAACATTAATCCGCAATGAAGTGGGTTCTGGAAGCTGTCTGCACTGAGTCAATGGCAACCAGAAACTATAGCATTATTCTCAGTCTGTTTCTTCTCTTTTACATAGCAACTTAGCTGGCCTAAGAGACACTACTTTCCAGGAATTCCCATTATTCATCATTTACTTTGAGAGAAAAAAAAAGTGATAAAAAGCTGGATACATCTACATTAAAAGATGCTTTTGCTGCTAACTGTTGTTCCCCATTATGAAGTCAAAACACAAAGACGCTCAGGCTGAATGAATGAATACCTTTTAAATTGTGTTTTATAATATTTTTACTGCAATCTGCCTTGAGACCCCTGGGTATAGAGCAGGATATAAATATTAATAAACAAATAAACTTTTTTTTTTTTTTTGGCTGATGACAACCTGGGCACATTCATGTAGAGCCAGTTTGGTCTAGTGGTTAAGAAGAAGGACTCTTATCTGGGAATACTGGGTTCGATTCCACCCTCACCCATTAAGCCAGCTGGGTGACCTTGGGCTAGTCACAGCTCTCTTCTGAGCTCTCTCGGCCCCACTTACTTCACAGGGTGTTCTGTTGTGGGGAGAAAAACAGAAGCTTTGTCAGCCTCTTTGCGTCTCCTTAAATGGGTGAGAAAAACGGGGTAGAAAAGCCAACTCTTCTTCATTTTATTTTATTTTTCGATTGACAACAACATGGATGTAATTTCCCAGTAGTCTCCATTCTGGTGTTTTCCTTGCTTACCGGTTCAGCCCACAGCCCTGGAATCTCCTCATGGTCTCCAATCCAAGTGCTAATCAAGACAAACCCTGCTTAGCATTTTGAGGTCGGACCAGGTCAGCTAAATGCTGCCATCTGCTGAGGCTATTTGCCATGATCTTGAACAAAAATAAAGCTTCTGTTTACGGAACCCAGTCTTCTGTTTGTTCCTGTCCCCCATTTATATCTCTTGGTGCCATGACAGGGTTTCATTGCCGCATCTGAGAGATTTTTAAATGTGGATTTTCAATACTTTTTGTCTTTTCACGAGAAGACTAATCTGAGCATGGATCAAAATTATCAGGCAATTTTAAGAACAGAGTTGCAATGTTTTTAATTAATTTATTGTTTTTACCCAGGGAAGGTAACAGAATCTTAAAGGATGAGACATTTAAGGAGGAAAATGCCTTATCTCATGCCTTCCCTTTGAGGTCCTCTGGTGGGTACATGGAAACATGGAAGTATCAATAAAAGCATAATTTAAAATAGCTGCAAATAAACCCATGCACTCATGGTGCACAATGATGTAAATGTGAAAGCCCTGGGTCTTTACAAGGCATTGAATGGTTTATAATGTTGCTGCCAGATGCAACAACTTGGAAGTTACCACAGAGAAGACCCTGCTGCTGATGGAACATAGAGAAAGATGGAACTAAAAAGAGGAACCATTCCAGAAGATCTCAATAATTAGAAAGAAAGTGCTCCTTCAGGTCTTCAGAAGGTCAAGTCATGAAGAAGAAGAAGAAGAAGAGGAGGAGGAAGAGGAAGAGGAAGAGGAAGAGGAAGAGTTGGCTTTTCTACCCTGCTTTTCTCACCCATTTAAGGGGACTCAAAGTGGCTGACAAAGCTTTCTGTTCTTCTCCTCACAACCGACACCTTGTGAGATGGGTGGGGCTGTGAGAGCTCAGAAGAGAGCTGTGACTAGCCGAAGGTCACCCAGATAGCTTCATGGGGGAGGGTGGAATCGGACCCAGTATTCCCAGATAAGAGTCCGGCTCCCTAACCGCTAGACCACACTGGCTCACATTTAGAGTTTTATGATAATATCAGCACATGAAACAGGCAAACACCGTATATATTTTCTACCCAGAGGTCTCAGGGTGGGCTACAATGTATAAAATGAACACATTAAAACCATAACATATTAGACATATTGAAACTAGGGATGTGCATGAGTATTTGTAACATTCAAAATTCATAAGAATTTGGACATACGAATAAAAATCGAATGTTGGCACATTCAAAGATTGACGTTCAAATTCAAATCAAATGTTTTGACACATTCATATGAAGCTTCCTTATGGATTCATATGGGATTTGTATCTAACATGCGTATCAAATTCGAATCCTACCACATCCAAAGGGATTTGTTAGAACAAATACAATTTTTCTTGCATTCGATTCAATACAAATTGAAAACAAAACAAAAACATTCAGGCACATCCCTAATTGGAACCATAACAGCACCTGGATGTGGGGAGAAAAAGCTGTTCCCTCCTAGGTCTAGTGGTTAGGGAGCGGGACTCTTATCTGGGAATATCGAGTTCGATTCTGCCCTCCCCCATGAAGCCAGCTGGGTGATCTTGGGTTAGCCACAGCTCACTTCTGAGCTCTCACAGCCCCACCTACTTCATAGGGTGTTCTGTTGTGGGAAGAACAGAAGCTTTGTCAGCCACTTTGAGTCCCCTTAAATGGGTGAGAAAAGTGGGGTAGAAAAGCCAACTCTTCTTCTCACTTAGCCCAAGGCCAGGGTAAAGAAACGCATACACACAATAGTAAACGTTAATACAACAATGCAAAGCCATTATAAGTATTAAATGCAATTAAAATAATCAGCAGTACTCATTCAGAGGCTCTGGCATAGGTAAGCCCATAGTTAGACTTGCTGCAAAATGTAGTGACTGCTGCACAAAGACCAATTAGTGGAGAAGAAAGCTATCAGTGGAAATGTGTATATTCAGAGACAGCATAATTACATTTTTGGTGCCTATTAAAACCAATCTTAGAGACAATATGCCTTTGATAAGCATGTACTGGGATCCCAAGTAGGTAGTTGATAAAAATCTTTAGCCAACATGTGATGGCTGATGGGGGGGGGGGGAGGAGAGAAAAAAGTGGTTTTCAAAATAGCCATCAGAAAAGCAACTAATATTATGGTGCTCTTATACAAACGTATATTATATGTACTCTTTACCTACTATAACTTCCACCTTTCTCCAATATTATTTGACCTCTTTACAGTCCAGTAAAAGATGCAAGCCAGTTTGGTCTAGTGGTTAGGGAGCCGGACTCCGACCTGGGAATACCGGGTTTGATTCCGCACTCCTCCATGATGCCAGCTGGGTGTCCTTGGGCTAGTCTCAGCTCTGTTTCTGAGCTCCCACAGCCCCACAGTGGGTGTCTGTTGTGGGGAGAAGAATAGAAAGCTTTGTCAGCTGCTTTGAGTCCCCTTAAACGTGTGAGAAAAGTGGGGTAGAAAAGCCAACTCTTCTTCTTCTACTACTCTAGAGGAAGAGAAGCAAGTATCCAAGGAGAAGAGATTAGGGATGCAGTGAATAATTCCTGCTCGCTTTTGAGCACATTTTTGAGCAGTTGTGCCAAATCAATGCTCATTTGTGCAGATTGTATACACGGAGGAGCTCTGCATGCCCTTATTTTTGCTTTCTGGTTTTGTATTAATACATGGAATGTGAACAAAAAATGTTTTTTGTTAGTCTGCAAACAATCCCAGCATAGGCCACCCAGTGAGTGTGCAGCTTTCGTCACTACACAGAGTGTAGTTTACAGCACATAAAAGAACACTAAGGCCTGTGGCCCATCTTTTTTTTTTCTGATTCCTCTCCTTTGGGTGTCTTTAAAGATTATAGAAAAACAGGGAGAGAAAGAAAATTAGAGCCTGTTGGCACTTTGGCAATCAGGACAACCCAACACAATCTGGGATGGAACATCCACACACAGTCTTCCGTCCCAGTGTAGCTCAGGGCCACCCTGATTGCTGATACCTGCTCAACAGCTTAACTCATGGGCACCCCTGTTTGCAACATTGACATTGCTTCCTATACGATCATTATGCAGGAGTGCGGCTGTACCTGCACACTCACGCACTGCATCACCAATCGCCATGGCAATGGCCAGGCATGTGTGGCTGTCGCTATGGTAATCCAGATGGGATCGTCTGCACTTCACCAAAGCTCAGGTAAGTCTGGATGGAGTTTGGAACTGGCCAGCGCTTGCAGTGTGAATGCTAGCCAGGATCCCTGGTCTTAACTGCTGTGTAGGGATTTTTGGCATTTGATTTGTAACAAATCAAATAATTGAAAATCCATATTTGATACGAATGCATTTGTACGAATTTATATGAATAACCTATACATATCCGAGATGGACGAAGACATATCCCATATGATTGAGGATATATCCAACACAAATGCATATGTATCCAATATATATCTGATATACATATTCTGTAACGTATCCGCTCTGACTTAAATCCACTTTTAATCTCAATCCACGTTGAATGCAATCTTCAACATGACTTGGGCCCCAGATATCTAAAGGAACGCCTTCTCCCATATCGACCTGCCCGTGTTCTAAGATCTGGAGGGGGGGGCCTTCTGGTTATCCCTCTGCTTTCAGCAGCTTGGCAGGAGGGCACCCGGAAGAGGGCCTTCTTGGTAGCGGCCCCCAGATTGTGGAATGGTCTCCCCTTGGAGGTACGTCAGGCCCCTTCTTTGTCTATGTTCAGGAAGGCGGTGAAGACGTACCTCTTCACCCAGGCCTTTGGCTAAATGCCCCCTCCGCTTCCCCCCCTTGCACACTCTGTTTTTTAAACTGTTCTTGTATCTCTCTCTCTTTCTCTCTCTCTCTTTTTTTCATATTACTATGCTGGTTTTTTAAATTTTGAATTGGTTTTAGCACTTTTTATACAGTCTTGATATGTGCGTGTTTTAAATGTTGCGAGCCGCCCAGAGACCCTTGGGTATGGGGCGGGATATAAATATAAATGTAAATAAATAAATAAAATCTGGATCCATGGCAGATGTGACTGGCTCAGCTGCTTTCCCATCTCCCCAGTTTAACGAACGTCCATACGAATGTCTGAAACATTTGTATCCCTTCGAATCTTAATATACAGATGTCTTAACATTCAATTCCTGTACAAATGTCCGAATGTGGATGAATTCATACAAATAACAAATGTAACGAATATTTGTGCGCACCTCTACAGCGGTGGGATAAGTCAGTTTATGGTAGACCGTGAACTGTGTTGAACTAGGGAGGCAACATGGCTTTTAAAAGCAGTGGGTTTTCCAGGACTTCTAAAATGGCTTCAGTTCTTTTGATTTCACGCCCACACAACATAATTTCAACTACTTAGGAAAGAAAGGGGAATAATGGAAGAGAGAACCTTTAGCCTTGGCTTCATTGTCACAGCACTTAGCCTGTGCTTTGCTTTCACAGTGTGCTCAAACTCCTTGTGACACATAGATTATGTTATGAAGCTTCCCACCTAGGTACTGACAAGAGCTGGTTCTCCTCAGTGCATGGAAAGCAGGTTAAGAACATAGCGTAAGAGGAGCCCTGCTGGATCAATCCTGGGCCCATCTAGTCCAGCATCTTGTGTTGCATGGTGGGCCACCAATTGCAAGACCTTCACCTGTTCTTGACGCTCTTGTAGATGGCCTTTAGATGCATCTTGTCTAGCTTTCCAACCTGGAGTCAGTTCCTAGGCATCCATTCTAGTAGACACTGATCCTCCAATAATGTATCTAATCCTTTCTTAAAACTATCCAGGTTGGTTGCTGTCACAACCTTTCCCGGTAGTACATTCTGGTTCTGCTTAGTGCCTGCAATCCAGATATCTTTCCACAGTGCCCTGAGGCCTCTTTCCACTAGGGCTTAGAACACTTTCTAAGACCCCATTAGGAACCCGATTAGTACCTGAGTGGTACCAACCGGGAAGGCCCTGTCCTTGCCTGGACCCCATTGAAGGGCCCATTTGCAAAACCCTGTCCCCATGAGGGCAGGGGAAATCGATTTAATATGTCCTTTAGGCCCTTAAATCCGGATTTCATGAAGACCTGATTAAAGGTGTCCACAATGGGGTCTTCAGGTATCTTCCAAGATCCGGATCTCCAGGAGGACCCCATCCCAAAGATCTGGATCTTGAAGGTCCAAATCTTTAACTATGTGTGGAAAAAGGGAGATGGTGGATAAGATGAAGGTCAAGTGTTCAGTGCGGAAGCAATCAGCATGTTTCTTGGGGTAGCACACAAACCCTGCAGTAGTCTGTACAGCAAAGAGCATGAATGTGCGCACCTAAAATCTGAACATGGTTTCCCAATCAGTTCATTCTGGTGGGAAATTTGAACCATTTTAATTTCCCACTCACCTTCAGATTCAAAGCAAAGAACTTCCCTGCTTCTATTCTATGGAAGAGAGCAGCCTTATTCCTCCCCTGTTAAAATCACAGCAAGAAAACCCCTAGCTATGACACTGTCTGCTGGGGGAGGCTTTCACCCCTTCCATGCCAAAATTGGCTTATGGTAGTGGATGAGGAATAGAATAGAAGCAGGGGGTTGGGCTTTATAGAGAAGTAGTTTCCATCTTCTGGTCTCAGAATCAGAGTTGTACCTGATGCAAAGGGGAGAAAGCCTCCCTTAACCTTCAAAATCACTGTTGGGTGTGTGTGTCTGTTCCTGTGATTTTCACATATTGGGGTATCCAGCAGCATACAGATAGCATCTTGTGGCTTTAAGAAAAGGGAGTGCTTCTCTTGATTTGGTGGGAGTGCTTTTATGGCCTTCAGAAGAAGAAGAGTTGGCTTTTCTACCCCACTTTTCTCACCCATTTAAGGGGACTCAAAGCGGCTGGCAAAGCTTCTATTCTTCTCCCCACAACAGAACACCCTGTGAGGTAGGTGGGGCTGTGAAAGCTCAGAAGAGAGCTGTGACTAGCCCAAGGTCACCCAGCTGGCTTCATAGGGGAGGGTGGAATTGAACCAAGTATGCCCAGATAAGAGTCTGGCTCCTTAACCACTAGACCAAATTTCAGCCTCCAGGGAGCATTGGAATAGGTGTGCATTGCCACTGGCAACCTCCCACACACCCCCTTATAATCTGGGACAGCGCCTGGTGACATCTCATGCCTATTCCAACACTCTACAGAGGCTGAAATAGGGGTGGCCTGATCTGGTAACCATGGTTAACTGAAACCGTGGTTACTGAATCAGTGGATATGGGGGTCTGACTGTAACAGCAGCAGGCTTTAATAGCAAAGGCAAGACAGATGTCACAAACCACCTCAATATAATGGGTATAAGAAAATTAACACTGCAGATCCACAACACTCTTATGCTATCTGGTTATGACAGTCGTTTAAGGTAAGAGGGTTCTATTGTTCCTCTTATGATGTTACTATTATTATTGTTATTGTTGCTGTTATTTTACTTTTTAATATTTCAAACAAAACAAAATTTTAACAATGCACAGAAAAGAACAATATCATGAAAGTTGATTGTGAGCAATACCTATTAACTATTAATACTTACTCTAAGCTGTGTACTTCACCTATTTTATATTTTGTAGGCAGTCAGTTTAGAGCAAGTTACTCACCCTTTGGATTATCATTTTCTGCTATACAGTAGTACCTGGAGGCTTTGGGAACTGTAATTCTCCTAAGCACATAGCAATGGTGTAATTGTTTTCCTTGTTTTTATCGAGACTACCATAATAAGGCATTGTAAAAATCTATTAATTAGATTTCTGCATTTTAGTCCTGTCTGTAAGTATGTACCCATTGCGTTATATGGGCCATGCAGTGTTACTGTTCTTTGGGAGCTTTTCATTTAGCAAAGCTACCAATTAGATTCTGTTATGCATTTTGCAGTGTTTTATTATTTTTGCTCATATTATTGTTATAAGTTTATTTTTATGTGGCATGGTCCGTTGACTAGTCAGTAACGTGATAGTGATGCTAACTTTGAATTTATTAACTCATTTTGCCTAATGTTATAAAATGTAATCCCCTTCATATTTCTCCCCTGTGTTTTTAACCAAGAAAACTCTAAATTAAGTCTGAATGGTAGGAAACCCGGGGGGGGGGGGGGGGGGAAGCAATGAAATAAAATAGAAATTAACTGCTGTCACTAGTGGGCGCTGTTACGATTACGTGTGATGTTTGAATGGTGTCGCACTCTTTAAAGCTGTGTTTATTTAAGGCTAGAAGCACCGTGCTGTAGCCATGGATGGGATGCAGAAAGATGCCTTTATATATATATGTAAAAAGCCCTTTTCTACTAATGTTCTGTGCTCTGGATCTGATGAATCAAGTTCAAGTGCAGTGTCACGGTTCTTTCTTCTCCAGGGCAAATACAACACAAGGCAATCGGGCACATCGTGATGGTCAGCCTGAATGTAAATAACATTCCCACCCCCAAAAAATTATCAACACAGAATGATCAATACTTTTATACACACTTCATTTTGGGAACTGTCCTGACAGCTCCTCCCACACTAGTACCAGATTTCTGCCAGAAATATGCTGCTCGCAAGGGGAATTTAAGGACAAGATGGATTCACTGTTAGTACAACATCTATCTGGGGTGGGGACCTTTCTGCATTGAGCCTTATTCTGGATTAGATCCCAGAATAGGGGCCTGTTGTCCATATGATGAAGCAGGCTATGGCAGGCACCAAGCAAGGGCTAACGTAGCCTGCATTAGCATGTGGAAAACAGAGCCCTATCCCAAGGGCCCAGGAAGCTGTGTTGTTTACCTTCCCTACTTCCCACAGCTGAAATCGGTATAGTTGTATTACCAATCCTCTAATTCCTAGGGATGTGCACGAATATTTGAAAATTAACAAATCCAATTCAAATCTGATGAATATTGACATTTGAATTTGAATTGGATTTTAAAACATTTGCATTTGCACATTCGGACGAATTTCGGATTTTCGAATAGTTTGAATGAGCAGATTTGTATATATCATATACGAATTTCAGAAAAATATGAATTTGCGCTTGTAATGCGGGATGCATATGGGTTAAAAACGGGATGTACATGGAATCACGCAAATTTGTATAACAGATATGAAGGTTGTCGACATTTGGATTTTTGAATTTGAATTGGATTTTTGTATGCGCGGAGTCAGATAATCCGGATTTGAATTGGATTTTGGGAAATTTGGGGTTTTTTATTTGAATCAAATTGAATTTTTGGATTGAATTTGAAAGCAAAAAATACATTTGTGTACACCCCTAGTAATTCCTGCACCTGCCATTTAACACTTAGGCCCTTTTCACACTTATCTTTGATCCGGTCTAAGGAGACTCTTAGATCAGATCATGGACCTTTTAATCCACACTTTAATGTGGACTAAGGCAGACCTGACTCTGTTAGTCCTGCTCTGTCTGCATGAGATGGAGGTAGATCCAATTAAGGGCATGGTCACACCTTCACTTCACCTTCAGTCCATCTTCAGGTCTGACTGCTCACACCTTTCTATTTCTGTTTTATGAGTGTACTTTCCATTCAGGAAAGTCCAAATGGAGGGTGGAAAGCCCATGAATAAAATGGACAGAAATGAAAAGGTGTGAACAGTCAAATCTGAAGATGGGATGAAAAAAGTTGAAAGTGAAGGTGTGACCATGGCCTAAGATGCATTAATCCGGATCTCTTGTGGACCCATCTAACTGGGTCTACAAAAGAATTAAGGGCTTTGTTCTGGATCACGGGATGTGTGCAGATGGCATGCCCCCATGATCTAGAACTATGGGGGGGGCATCCTCCCCCCAAGCCCTGAGGCTGTGAACTTCATGCAGACTTTGCAACCATGAGGAGGCACAGACTGGATCCTTTTGTGTTGCCAGATATTGTGGGCAGATACTGGGCCTTTTTACACAGTAATGACTAAAACGGCCTGGAAACACTCTGGCTTGGAGCATCCACACACTGCAGAGGCTGCATCCAGACACGTTAATACTGCACAGCAGAATGCGCAGTCATGATTGGGGCATCACACACGATTGATGGATCATCATCATGACACATTATCTCATCGCTACTGTGCATTTACCTTAATCCTGGATTAAGGACACTCGCTGCACAGTGTTAAGAAAATTCAGATCTTCCCACCTGTCTGGGCAGGACAGTGAGAAGAGACAAACAAGAGCAGGAGGGCAGCTCAACTCTGATTGGCTGCCTCATTTCATGTGACCCTGTGCACCAACTCAGCTCTCACAGCTTCTGAGGAGGAAGCTACAGAGCTGCTTTTTAGTCAGGACAGCAGGTCGTTGCTACATGGGAAGCTGCACTTTTAAGCTTTAACTTCAGATTTCTTCTGCAGGTCTGGACACAGCCAGAGTCACTTCTGCTCCAGAGTGGTTCTGCGTGTGCATGACCATCCCCCATTGTGGATAGCTGTGGTGCAATAAAACTGTCTGAAAAGTAGAAGTAAATGCAGCAGCAGCAGCAAAAAAACAGAGGCAAAATCTCTCTGAGCTTGGTGCTTGCAGGAGGGAGGAACAGAATCAGTGCCAAGGGGGTGAAAGACAGAAAGAAGGCAGCCACATTGCCCTCCACTAAGCATTAAGCTCAGAGGGACTTTGTTTCCATGAGGTCTTTTTACTGCTACAGTTTTCGGGGCAAAAGGCATCTTGGGCAGCCAGATAAGCAAAGACTCAAGCAGCGCTTCTCAGCCTATGAGGGAGGGACAGGGTCAGTGACTCCCATGGGCCTGCATGGGGTATGCCTCACTCCTAAGGTAAGGAAAAGGGGTGGGGGAGTGGTGGCAAGGGGGGCAGCAGCAAGGACTGAGGGACAACAGCGACCTGACTGAGTGAAGGCTAATAGAGCCAGGTGTGCAGAGAGGTCAGACGTAGCCTTGATCTCTGACCACCTTTCACCCTCAATCAAAAGTAGCTTTGTACAAATCCCTACTAGGAAGTCCTCAGTGATGTCATCTCTTCCTCACTTGATTGGAGCATGTAAAATCATGCATGCTATAGAAAAGGTGGACAGAGAAAATTTCTTTTCTCTATCACACAACACTAGAACCAGGGGGCACTCTATGAAGCTGATGGGTAGGAGAGTCGGATCCGACAAGGGGAAGGATTTCTTCACCCAGCGGGTCATTGGTCTATGGAATTTGCTACCAGAAGAGGTGGTAACAGCTACCAGCCTAGACGGCTTTAAGAAAAGTTTAGACAAATTTATGGATGGCAGATGTATCAACAGCTACTAGAATGGATGCTTAGGTACATCTTTCAGGCTGGGGGGACAAGTGAGATGCCACTTAGTGGTTCTCAACCTGTGGGTCGTGACCCCTTGGGGGTCAATTTACTCTTTCACAGGGGTCATTATGCAGTAGCAACATTTTATGGTTGGGGGTTAGGTTTAGGTTGGGGGTCACAACATGAGGAACTGTAGGACCAACCTCAAGGACCGTGATGGTGAACCTTTTGAGCTTGGTGTGTCAAAATTCCCCCCCCCAAAAAAAACCAAGCAAACAAAAAACAACAAAAAAACCCTAGCTTAACTCAAGTGTCATGTCATATCTAGAAATACACATAAGTTTGTGATATTTGTAGCTCTAGTAAAAAAAGTGTTCTATTTTTCATATATATATTTATTGAAAGCAAAAACAAATAATGCTTCACATTAGTGACTTTGTTGCTGAATTTCATTTGCTAAATCTTCAATTGAAGGTTGGTATTTCATACACTTCAAGCCCAAGCGAGCGCTACTAACTTCATCTGTCTGTCGGTTTCTTTTATTGGCTTTAATATTATTTAATGCTGAGAATAAAGTGTCACAAAAGTACGCTAGAGAGAAAAATTGTGAGCAAAGCCACTGCTGCAGCTCACAGGTCTTCAGTCCTCTAGCTGCCAAGAGAACAGACGCACTGTGTGTGACCCAGTGGCATGATGTGACTCCATCATGTCTCCTATGCCGTGCCCAGTCAGTGCCTCTGTGCTCCCAGAATCTTGTAGGTCCTAAGTCAGAAGCGGCCTGCGGCCTACAAGATACCAAACAGCAACGACATGCCCAGGTGCCGGGGTGACACTGTGTTTTGCATCGCCCCACCCTGCTGCAAGTATAACTGAGGGAAGGGATGAGAAAGGAAGACTAGCCAGCCTCCAGCCAGTTTTTTTTAAAAAAACTATTACATAATATGTTATTTGTTATAATATGCTATATATTTTTGACTTACTGTATTTTCTGGCGTATAAGACTACTTTTTAACCCAGGAAAATCTTCTCAAAAGTCGGGGGTCATCTTATACGTTGGGTGTCGTCTTCTTATACGGCAAGTATATCCCAAACACTATATATTAACAGGAAAGTAGGGGGCGTCTTATACGCCCAGTTGTCTTATACGCCGGAAAATATGGGTATGTAAACTGCCATTGGGAAAAATTGTCTTTGACTTAACTTGTTGATTATACTTGCATGTGATGACTGTATTTTGCTTTGTATTTGGTTTCCATTTGTTGTAAACCGCCTTGGGCAAAAGTTTCTTTTGGAAAGGCGGTATATAAATTAAAATGGAAATTGGAAATGGAAAAGGGTTTGGTCTAGTGGTTAGGGAGCCGGACTCTTATCTGGGAATACCAGATTCGATTCTGCTCTCCCCCATGAAGCCAGCTGGGTGACCTTGGGCCAGTCACAGCTCTCTTCTTAGCTCTCACAGACCCACCTCCCTCTGCTCTGTTGTGGGGAGAAGGACAGAAGCTTTGTCAGCCGCTTTGAGTCCCTTTAAAGTGGGTGAGAAAAGTGGGGTAGAAAAGCCAACTCTTCTCCTTAGTGTGTCACCAATGATATGTGTGTCATAGGTTCGCCATCACTGTTCTAGAACCATGGATGGTCATAGTTTTTCTTCTTTCTTTTAGCCAAAAATATAATGGACTGTGGAAATGTACAGAAAGATATATTGCTATTTGAGGAAAAGGCTTTTTTTGTAGCTTCTTAATTTAGGGATGGCACTTTAAATGTACTGGTGTTTGCCGTGGATATGGAATTGCTTTTAAAAGCACACAGTGGGCAGTTGAGAGAGGCAGCAAAAGAAAACAGATTGTGCCCTAATGAAACTGGGCATAGATAACCTGGATGGCAGGAGGGCTCATTGCAGAGCGTGACTTAGAGCGGCCAAGTCTTCCAGTTCCTGACAATCCACCGTGAACTTTGATAACAGGTGCAGTCTTGCAAATTCATATCCACTGTTCTCTATGAGCAGTAATTTTAAGAGTCCTTTGTGAAAGGCTTTGTGATGATTCATGTCATTCTTGGGCTTAGGGAATAGCACCCTGGCAGCAATTAGAGTTGTTTCAGTACTCAGCAGCATTTCTGTGCCTTGAAAAGCTGGTGTGACAAGGCAACTGCGCAGCAAAATCAGTGAGAGAGCCCTCAAACACAACGCCTCACCCCTTAAGCAACCGAACTAATGCAGGTCACTTCTGAAAAGCATTCCCTGTAGGGATGTGCATGAATATTCATGCTGTGCAGAATTCGTACGAATTCTGAGCCTGACATTTGTGGACAGATCAAAAGGGGCCTATGAATTCTATTCGTCCACAAGTCAGATTTATCCAGCATTTGTTAAAGCTTCGGCCAAGGCTGGATCTCCCTGTGGCCTCCCATCCCCCCCTTACCTTTAGTTGCACTACCGCTGCGCTCTCTCCTCATAGGCCCAAGTAAGCCTTCTGGTTCTGTGCATGCAGCTCCCACCCCCCTCATGTGATCCCAGGATGGGGAGTTCTGCATGCAGCCATGAAAGGGTTATTTAATTTTCAGAAGAGCATTGAAATAATGGCAGATGAAGAGACTGCACACACACACACACACACACACACACACACACACGGTTCCACTCCACTGCACTCCCTTACCTTTATGGAGGCCGCGGTGGCATCTCCCGGCCCATTTCAGTGCTGTTGAGAAGCCAAAACAGGCCTTCTGGTTCTGCGCATGCAGCTCCCCGTCCGTGATCGATTCCCAGATGGAGAGCTGCACACACAGAACCGGAAGTGATGTTTCAGCTTCCAAACTGTGCCAAAATGGACCCAGAGATGCCACCGTGACTGCCGTAAAGGTAAGGGAGCAGGCTAAAATGGAATGGGAGGGCATGGTTGCGTTGTCCACTGTCATTTCTGTGCTCTTTAGAAGCTGAGGAAGCCCTTCCAGGTTTGCGCGCGCAGCTCTCCATTCAGGAATCGCAATCCCGAATTGTGCATGAAGACCTGGAAGGGCTATGTTAGGTAGGTTCTGAGCAGCATGCAGCAGTGGCGGGTTGTGGGGGGCGAGTGGGAAGGGAGGTGTAAGGTGTTCAATTCATTTTGTTCACGAGTATTCCTACAAATATTCATGTACGAAGCTGAACCAAATATTCCCACATTTGATTGACGAATTGGATGTGGGAAACTGGCTTCGTGCACATCTCTTATTCCCTGCAGTGCAGCAGAGTAGCCATGTTGTTCCAGCTGGACCCACAGAAGTAGAAAAGAATAGAAGTCACAACCCCAGAAAATTCAAAAATCTAAAACTGTGTGGGCTACTGAACTGGAGAAAGGCATCTTAATTGCTGATGATGGGGCACTCAGGACTGGATTGATGACTCAAAAAGCAGAGGCTGTTCCTTCGCTGTGGCTCCTTACATATAAGAAGATTGCACGCTTCCACCGAACGTGTGCTTTCAAATAGCGACAGGCTATTTTTTTTACAAAAGCTCAGCTGTTACCTACCAATTAATGAGAAAACAAACAATGTTCAAGCCGTATTGGACGTGGAAGAAAATTTCAGCGTCAACTTAGATTAACTGCTGGGTTTTTAGTTTACATCTCTCTCTTGCATAAAAGGGCTTTGCCTAGCAAGAGTTTTTGCTTTTACACAGTTGGTTAATGGAATCCAGTACACTTTCAATAATGCAATATTGCCTTTGAGGTACTGCACTGACTGGGTTGCCCAGTTGGAGCCATTCCTGCTGAAGGTCTTGCCACTGGGCCTGTTTGCACTTTGCTTCCCATCCCAGGGAGGAAAAGGTTAGAATGGCCCAAGTATGCACTAGGAATCTGCATTTGTTCTTGTCCTTAGGTGGATACAGGATGGAGGAGGAAGAATAAATGGAGAATGACTAAGGATGTGCACAAATGGGGTTTTCAACATTCAGTTCGTAATGAACCAAATGTTAGAAAATCCATATTTTTTGAATAGATTCCCTTCAAATGTGGTAGGATTCTATTCGATATGTATGTATTTGTCTGAATTCATATTAATATCTGATACGAATAAATATGCATCTGATATGTATCCTGTAATAAATCCATGCTCTGAAAGTGTCAAATTCGACCAGAATCCACTTTTAATTCACTCTCAACCCACATCGAGTGCAATCTCGATCCATTGCAGATCTGTGGGGCAGCCACTTTCCCGTCTCCCCATTTTAACGAATATCCGAACTATCCGTACGCATGTTTGAAACATGTGTATTCATATGGATGTTGGTGTACGAATGTTGTAACATTCGATTTGTCTACGAATGTCTGAATTCGTATGAATAACAAAGGTTGTGAGTACTGATGCACTTCCCTAAGAATGACTAAGAGAGCCGCCAAGATAATTTGTTCTAATGCAGTGGCAGGAAAATACGGAGAAGTATTTCCTGCCACAGTGAAGTCATGATTTGAAGGGTGGAACATCATCTGGCTGCTTGGGGAGGGATATTTGGTAAGGAGAGGAGAGAGAAAAATACAGTTTCTCCATGCCAAGCATGGGGAAAATGAAGAGAGAACGACAGAGTTCATTTTGAGTCTGTGTTATAATGCAAATGTAGGAAAGGTGAGGATGTGTCCTCAATCCCTGTTTCCCCACAATGTGGATTTTCCAGGCCATACCGGAATTTACCCTAAATTCTAAACTTTAGAACTGTTCAGTTTTCAGCTCTTGCACCTGCAAACATTTTAAAAAGCAGCTCAAAAACAATTTGGAGTTGGGAGTGTGGTGACCCTAGAGTTCACATCCCACCTCTAGTTAACATTAAAGGATAGGGAATACATTTTGGAAGTGGATTTTCTGGCATCTAGATTTGGATCAATACTCCAGCCTGTGGATACCATCGCCTCTGAATTGCTTTTCTCTGTGTGGATTAGGGATGTGCATGAATGTTTTTTTTGACATTCTATTCAAATTGAATCCAATACCTGGAAGTTCGATTCGATTTGAATCTGTTAAATTCAGATTTAACAAGATTTGATTCGTTTTTACCAAATTCGGATCTATTCGTTCAAATTTTTTTATTTGAATTTGCACGTATGAATGTTGATAACATCTTCCCCGCATCTGTACACATCCATATGCATCTGTACATATGCATGTGCATCCCGTAGTTATCCCATATGCAACCCGTTTTCATCCCGTACAGATCTGTACAAATGCATATGGATGTGGGAAAGATGTGGATCTTCAAGTACACATTGTGTACAAACCCGTACACATATGAGTGTCCAGATAATTTGAATGAATAGATCTGAAATTTGAAATTCAATTCAAATGTTTGCATTCAAATTTCAGGATGTTCTATTCGAGTTTGAATGTCAAAATTCAGCACATTCGGTCAAATTTTGAACGCCTACGAATATTCGTGCACATCTCTAGTGTGGATATAGCCTGCTTCCAACTTTCTTAACATGGAGCAGATGTCTTGCCGCGATCCTTTAATACAGTTCCTCATGTTGTGGTGACCCCCAACCTAACTGTAACCCTAACCCTAACACCCAACCATAAAATTATTTTTGTTGCTACTTCATAACTGTAATTTTGCTACTGTTATGAATCGTCATGTAAATATCTGATATGCAGGATGTATTTTCACTGTTACAAATTGAACTTAATTCAAGTATAGTATTCACATCAACCAAAGCTGAATATAAAAGTGTTGTTTTACCTCCAATACTGCTGCTCTCTACTGTATTTGTATGGGGTGCATGTGATGGCGCTGGCGCAATGATGTCATCACACCAGGTACTCGCATGTGGGCATCTCTGCATGTGGGTGGACCCGCCTGGAGATGGATAGAGGAGTGGTGTCTTGGTTCCTATGTGTTTTCTGATGGTCTTAGATGACCACTAGGAAAGAGTAGAATGATCCCCAAAGGGGTCACGACCTACAGGTTGAGAACCACTGATTAAGACATCCTAAGAATTGCTTGGGGTTTTAAAACCTATTCTATTCTTTTGTTTCCAAGGTTGTGAAGAGTATGATGGCAACCACTCTTTTGAACAGGAGAGAAGATGCTGGTTCTCCGTTAAACAATGTTTGGGGACATCAGCAGACCCAGTTGCCTTGATGCTTCCAAAGGCCACGTCCTCTCGAGAACATTCTCAGCTTGGAATCCCATCATGTCTTCTGTACTGGCTTAAACTGCTTCCTAAAATGCCCCTTCTGCTGTTCTTTGCAGTCTTATTGCTGAAGGAAGATGCCTGTGGGAACATTGGTCTTCTGGTTTCCGCACAGTCCAATGAAAGGCGGGTGGTAGCCTACATGCCTGGAGACATTATTATTGGGGCTTTGTTCTCTGTTCACCACCAACCGACTGTTGACAAAGTCCATGAGCGGAAATGTGGGGAGGTGAGAGAACAATATGGCATCCAGAGGGTGGAGGCGATGCTTCATACGCTGGACAGGATTAACCAGAACCAAACCCTGTTACCAAACATAACGTTAGGCTGTGAGATAAGGGACTCATGCTGGCATTCAGCTGTCGCTCTTGAGCAAAGCATCGAGTTCATACGGGATTCTCTCATCTCGGCAGAAGAAGAGGAAGGGCTGATGAAGTGCGTGGATGGGTCGACATCTTCCTACCACTCCAAGAAGCCCATTGTGGGCGTCATTGGGCCGGGGTCCAGTTCTGTGGCAATTCAGGTCCAAAATCTGTTGCAGCTTTTCAACATACCTCAGATTGCCTACTCGGCCACTAGTATGGACTTAAGTGACAAGACTTTGTTCAAATACTTCATGCGCGTAGTACCGTCAGATGCGCAGCAAGCTCGAGCTATGGTGGACATCGTCAAAAGATACAACTGGACTTATGTCTCTGCTGTACATACTGAAGGTAAGAAGGGACATTGGTTTTGTCCAGTGGTGGCATTATTTTGTAATACAAATATGTTTCTAGTTACAGTGTTTTTTGGGTCAATATCAGAGAAATAGCCGTGTTAGTCTAATTTGAAAAATCCAGCAAGGTAGTTAGTAGCACTTGGAGACTAACAGGAGAAGGGTTGGTGGCATGAGCTTTCGTAGACATAGCATGAAGAAGTAGACGTGTCTACAAAAGCTCATGCCACCAACCCTTCTCCTGTTAGTCTCCAAGTGCTACTAACTACCTTGCTAGTATTTTTCAGGAACAAGTAAGGGTGGTTCCACTCAAGAGTTCTGCTTCTTTTCCATCCCTTTTGCAATTTCAGCATCTGGTCCATATGCGTTCTGTATATAGTGCTGATATTTAGTGTTTCCTTCTTCAGATTATACAGTTGGGCCCCCATAGTCACTGATGCCATTAGGCTTACCTCAGGGTTCTTGGAGGCCTGGGACTGTAAGAAATACTGCGAAATCACATTAGATTTCCTATGATTCCTGTGAAATCTCACAGGATTTCACAGGAATCATGAGAAACAAAGTGAGATTTTGCAGTTTTTAAAATATCCACTGTTTTCTGTAACCGTGGTAGGACCTGGGACATCTCCTGTGCATATGGGCATCCAACTGTACTAATGAAATCTATTACACAAACATATACATTTATGTATATCCATCCAAGGTGTTCATAGGAATGTGCTATAGTATTTAATGACAACTACTGGAACTGACTAAATGCCTAGAAACAGATTTCTGTAGAACCTCAGTAGAAATGACAATACCTCCTTACTGAAGTTAAGATCAGGCAAACCAGGTATGATCACAACACCCTTCTAACCATGCTGCAAACCCTGGTCTTGGTTGGCTTTTCTACCCCACTTTTCTCACCCATTTAGGGAGACTGTTCTCCCCGCAACAGAACACCTGTGAGGTAGGTGGGGCTGGGGGAGCTCAGAAGAGAGCTGTGACTAGTCCGAGGTCACCCAGCTGGCTTCGTGGAGGAAGGAGAAATCAAACCCAGTATTCACAGATAAGAGTCTGGTTCCCTAACCACAAGACCAAATAACCATTGTAAGGGATCCACATACCACCAATCTACAGGGCCAGATTTGGATCATGTAGCGGGAGAGGACAGTGGGTAGAGCAAGAATCCCATAAGCTGCCCTTTGGGTTCAAAAATAGGTCTGGACAGCTCTTTTCTCTCGTTTCCAGCCACCCAGTTTATCTCACTTTCTCCCCCTTTTTTTCTTTCTTTCTTTCCCTTTTTTTTTCCTTTTGTTTCATTTCCATGCCAGGCCTTCCTTTCTTGGAGGGACGATCCTCACAGGAAGTAGGGAAGTGCTGCAACTATAGTGTCTCCTCACTTTTGCAATAATAGTGTTAAGGCTACAGTTGCAGCATTATTATCGGCAATGCAGAACCTGCTTCTGAGTTGAAAGGTGTAGGGGCTGCTCCAAGTGCAGATGGCCTTTTTCTAGAACAGTGGGACCGCTCCAGAAGAGAAAAGTTGCTGATCCAGCTGGAATGCTTCTCCACAGAAGTATGGAAAGTGCCCGTAACGTGCTCTAGATATTACCAAACATCAACTTCTGTTGATTAATGCAAACAGGCTATTCTTCAATTCTCCCCAATACAGTACCTTCCTTTTTACACAGAAAGCCTATAAAGGGTTTTCCAGTATTTAGAAAAATAAAGATTCCCCCCCTCCCCAATTGAACATGCCAGCTTATTCATTTCTGCCAAATCTAACAATATTCAAAACATTCAATCAAATTCAGACATTCGAATTTGGATCAAATGTCTCTAAATTTGAGGCTGCGTTCCCATTACAAGCTTAATCCAGCTTCCCTAAACCAAAATAATAGAACCGGATGCAAACACGAATTTGCCTGATCCCATTACTTTCAACTTAATCATGTTCAATCCAGATTCTGAGGATCATATGTGGCGTATGTGACTCAAGGGGGGACTCAAGTGGCTACTTTCTAAAAGCCATTTTTCAGGGCTGCCCTGCCTTCTTCCTCCTGGCATGAACGCGCCACCCATAAGGGACCCCTTCACGGAGCCTGGCTGGGTGGCTGGGTGGCTGCCGCTTGCCTGGATGGAGGAAAAATGGCACCAGGCAGCCAGCGATTCTTTCCCCTCCTCTCCCCATTGCCCAGGGCACACAGCAGCAGCGGCAACTCAAGCCCCCTTCGCCCACTCACTGCCACAGCCTTAAAAACATTCACACATCTCCCAGAACCTGCAGCTGCTTTCCTTTCTTTTCCCTTTCGAAAGGTCAGAACTTTCAGAATTGCGCAGAATTGCAACATTGTTATCAGGTGTGAAGTGGGTGGCTTGCTACAGTGTAGCAGCTGCTATAAGGGGTGGATTTTTACAGTAAAATCACTATCTTTGGAAGCAAGCTATTCGGGGAGGGAAACCCTAAACATGCATTCTCATCCCACTAAAACTGTACCATTCCCACAGTAAGAAATGTAAAACGTTTCAAATGCACGAACCGGAGAGAGACCTGTTGAAATGAGTGTTAACATTTACACTTTGGGACGATTTAACACGCGGAAAGCATGTTAAGCCAACCTGACATGGGGACTGCGAGGATCGAAACAGTTTCGAAACAGTTTTAAGCTTGTAATGGGAATTCATCCTGAATTTAACATTTGAACACATTTTTGAATCTTTCAAATCATTCGGATGAATCATTCGGACATTCATATGTGCGCGGATTACACATTACATACATATCCATATGCATCTTGTTCACATCCGTGCACATTTGTACGGGATGAAAATGGGATGCATGCAGGATAAAAACAGGATGCGAATGGATGACATGTACAGACACATTCAAATGTTGTCGACATTCGTATCTTCAGATATGAATTGAAAAGTTGTACGAATAGGTTTGAATGCATTTGATTGAAATCAGATGGGAATACATTCAAATTTTAAACATTTGAATCGGTTTGAATCTTTGGATTTTTGATTCGAATTGAATTGAATCCCAAAAATTGCATTCATGCAAATCCCTAGTGGGTTGTGATGAATTCTTCCATTTGTATGCATCTAGGAATCTTGATCATATGCTGTAGTAGTCTTCAATAAATCTTTTTCTAAAGTTTTCATCCAGCAGTCCTGGGCGAATGTGTGATCAAAATCTCAATTCCACCCAGCTGAACTGGCTGGCATAGGAGTGCCAAAGTCACCCTTCGCCCAGAGCTCCAGAACACCTTGCATTCGGCCAAGCATCATTTACCACTTAAATCAAACACTGAAGCTCAAAGTCCTTTAGTTGACATTTTGAAAATGGCTGGCTAATTAACTTAATGAATCTAACATTCAGAATAACAGTTGGAATATTCCTCATGTCAGAGGCTGATTCAAATGGTACAAGAGGAAACACCAGGAAAGAACAGGGGGAGGAATGGTACAGGGGGAGAATTACAGCAGAATATGTGACAGGTGGTCCTTTTTTTGCTCATGTCTCTCTAAATTCCCGGTGGCAGCAGCAATCTGAAGGAACGTCTACTCGCATGTTAACCTGCCCGTACCTTAAGAGCTGGAGGGGAGGCCCCCCTGGTTGTCCTGCTGCCCTCAGCAGCAAAAGGGATGGGCACCCAGGAGAGGGCCTTCTCAGTGATGGCCCCTAAGCTATGGAATGGTCTCCCCCTTAAGGTGTGTCTATTACCTTCATTGTACACATTGTAGACATACTGTTTTAATGCATACTGTTACTATCATAATGATGTCTGATTTTAGATGTTGTTACCCGCCTGGAGACCTCCGGTTATAGGGCAGGATAAAAATGTAAATAAATAAAATAAATAAACATTAATATTTGAAACTATCAGTGGTTTGAAGTGCTCTCAGAACTCTTTAACTACTCTGTGCTTATGGCAGATTGAAAGAGATGAGCAGAGTGCTCATGCAGAAAAACCTGCGCTCTTCCTCTGCATTGAATTCTCAACTATTCAGACTTCAAAGCCCTATACAGGCACAGTGCGGAAGCTGCCTTTGTCTTCACTGTCACTGGGATTCATGGATATGCTATTCTATTGGGAGTGATATCAGTGCAGTTTTCAAGCAGGGAATATTGGCTGTCAGTGCCCAAACCGATATAGCTTATTTGCTTTCCTCCATATTCTTACGTAAATTGTAAAATATTAAGAAATATTTTCAGATGGAAATCTATTTGTTTTGCAGCCTGAAATGTGAAATTTCTGGAAATCTGAACAATTGCATATTTGGTTTAATGGAAACATCCACAAACTTGAACTGTTTGATCTGCATTCCAGTGAGCAATTTCCAAATAGGCCTCCACTCTGATATTTTGCCCTGTAACTCTCTGCTTTGAATTGCCTAGTATCCAAAACAAAACCTATAAATTATTTCAATAAAACCAAAAAGGAAGCACATATCAGAATAGCAAACAGCAATAAAACAAATTCAGCCACACCAAAGTCCAGGCTGTTTAATGCAGTACTTGGCTGTGAAATGTTTTACTAGCAAACCCTCTTTCCTTTCAGGCAACAGGCTCCAGTAATCCTTTCTCTCATCAAAATAAATTTAATTTGTAATGAATTCTCTGAAGCACAATCTAGTGAAGACTCCTTGCAATTTAAAGTGGTCTTACTTTAGCCAGCCTCTTGGTTGCTTTGCATTTTGTACAGCCTTGGGAATAGTGAGTTGGTGAAAAGATATTTATGTGTTCTGCAAAGAAAAAGAAAAGAAAAATTATTAGTGGCATTTTCTAGCTTTATTGTTTTAGAGAAGGGTGCTCAGGAATTAATGGGTGTACTAAAAGGCTTCAGGAATGAAAAGGAAAGATGGCTGGTAAAACAGCACGCATGCCTCTGAGGAACGGAGATTAATTTTAAAAAACTGGGGAACAGGGTTGATCCAATCGGACTCAGACACCCCTTGTATAATGCTGCAGTTTGGTGCCCACAAACTACCATGGGGTGCAAACCCCTGTTGTATAAGCAATTGTTATCTATGAGAAATGGAGTTAAGAAGAAAGACCATGGAAGCCCAGGCTGCCAGTATAACCCAGTGGGACCACAGGGATGAGACTCTTGTCCTGTTTGCACCTCCCTGTTGGGAAGGCTCCCACACGCTCTGGGACACCCCATCTGCATGTTGCAGTGCCACCTCTGTCCTAGAGAGTCCAACCGTCCAAAGCTGTGGAGCGGTTCTTCCCCAGGAGCTGCTGGCAATCTCCCAGTGAGATGTGGGCAGGTCAGGGTGGGACAGGGGGCCTATTTGCACTTAGGCCTCTGGTATGCAATTAGGACAGCCCTGGTACAGAGTTATCTTCTTCTTTGTCTTCTTCGGTCTAGTGGTTAGGGAGCTGGACTCTTATCTGGGAATATCAGGTTCGATTCCGCCCTCCCCCATGAAGGCAGCTGGGTGACCTTGGGCTAGTCACAGCTCTCTTCTGAGCTCTCACAGCCCCACCTACCTCACCGGGTGTCTGTTGTGGGGAGAAGAATAGAAAAGCTTTGTCAGCTGTTTTGAGTCCCCTTAAATGGGTGAGAAAAGTGGGGTAGAAAAGCCAACTCTTCTTCTTCTTCTTCTTCTTCTTCTTCTTGCTGTGAGACATTCACAGCGTGCAATGTCATGCAAGAATGGAAGACTCACGCTAAGCCTCAAGGCCACGTTTGCTGAGAAACACTATCGGCCGATTCTGTTGTTCTGTTCTGTTGTTATTCTATTCTATTGGTATAGTCTAAATATGGCTGCTTATGTCCACTGATGCTATGGGAATCTCCTTAGCTCCTGAGAAAGGGTCAGCCTGACTTCAGAAGCAAATCTCGCAGCAGAATTGGACATGAGAGGTCACGTGTTTTTGTATCATATCCTTCCTCCCACGTACGCGTACTCATCCCTTCTCTCTCACTCGCTCATTTCTGGCATGCACTTGTCATGTTATCTAACCATATATCCATGTGTTTAATCATTCAACATTTAAACTTCTTCTTTTGTTATGTTATGCTGAGGCCTGTTTGCACGAGGGGCTGATGGAATGCATGAAGGACACCCTGGGATGGAGCCTTTGCTCCTCTGGGCTGGCGGTTCCCTTTGGAACTGCCCCAGCCCGTGCCAGGCTGCCCACTTGCATTCTGGGTGCAGAGCATGAAAACATGCTCTACACCTCTCCCAGGGCATTCACAGCCATCCCTGACTGTTCTGCAGTTTTTAGGGAGGGAGTAAATGGAACTTCCGGCCCAGCAGAGCGAATGTTCTGTCCCACGGTGTCCTATTCGCGTTCCGGAGGCCCTTATGCGAACAGGCCTCAGAAACCAGGGACAGTTGGTGGTCTTCCTTTCACATGCAGCATCTCTGGTGGAATGAGAAGAAAGATGAGGAGCAGGGTGGAGGAGGGAGAGAGGAGGATGTCTAGGATCGCTATTTGGTGGTTTGCCAAACAATTATGCTCTCATTGGCTTCAGTGCCTTCAGTCCAGGCAGGAAATTGTGTGGGTGACAAATGTGTACCCTGGTATTTGTTGTCTTGGAAATGTCTTTCTTCACAAATGGTTTGTTTACCAGTGCAAAGTTTTTCAGTCAGGAGTCAGGTTCATTCTGAAGACAGAAACATGGTAGTACAAGAAAAGAGACAAACCCTCTACTATAACTGCCATTGACCCCAGTCAAAAATATTGGGGAGGTTAACGACTTCTTCATGTAAAAAATGGCTTGATAATAAAACCGGGACAGTTAATTTTCTTTGTTTTTCAAATGAGCTGTTGTGGTTTTTTTCCCCCCTCCTGACCGAGAATAAAAGGCAGCTTCCTCACATAGGCTGTAGAAATGTACTGTGAAGAATCGGCGGGAAATTATTCCAAGCCAGGAATGTGATGGATGGTATTAAATGGGCTGATGAATGCTCACGTAATAGCTTTGGAGCGAGGAAGCAAAGACTGGGATAAGACACAGACCCAAAGATGCCTGTCTGAGGTGGCTTAGAGAAGGCTTAAGGGGGGGATTGTTCACACCCCAGTCTGCCCTCCACCAACCATAAACATTATGCACTAGAAAAGGTGGATTAGAGAAGGTTTCGCAACCAGAAGGTCACCCACTGATGTCTTTGAGGGGCCTCTTTTGTCGTGTCTGAACACAACCAAATGTTCCCTGGCCCTGAAGTTCCCTGGCCTTGATATCTGTCTGCACACTACCGACAGGGCCTGGGACGTATCTTGGCCAGTGTTCAGACCACTTTAAAAGTGGTGTGCTGCTGACGTATTCTTGGGCAGGGTCTCTGCAACCAGTTTTTGCACTTCCCTTCCTGTCCACTAGACGGGAAAGGAGTGTAATTAACTAATGTTGACTATTGCTCACATTTGGAGTGCTAGTCCACTTTGGCCAACCCTTCCCCCCCCCCCCAGACCAAATACTTTATTTGATTTGGGGCCTGGTCCTCCTCTGGTCACCGCCATTTTGGCTGCGGTGCCCTCCACAACTGCGTGTGAGTAAGCATCGTCGTCTTGACAACGCTGATGCTCTGTGCATGTGCAGTCACATCTATGGTCATCTGAGGTGCCAGCACACTTGCATGGCACCTCAGATGACCCCAGAGCACCAGAAGAGCAAGTGGTTGCGGCCCTGGATGCTTGAGGTAAGTCCCTGGGTAAGGTTGTTAAGGTGTGGAACATGATTTCATGATGCACACCTAATCAACAATTAGTGAACTTTTGGTGAGGGCGGGCACGATTGGAAGCTGCAACAGCCTACTCCATGTGTGAATGCTCTTCACCAGAAGTTCACCAATCATGCACTAGAGGCCACAGTGTGAAGACTGGGCTAGGTGTGCAGCTGCCGTGTTCCACAGGAACCTGGGCCCTATCACAGTGCACATTGGTGCTTAGATCCCATGGTCCCAGGGCTACACAGATGTTGCAGGATGGCCCTGAAGGGCATTTGCAGGGATCCAACGGCAGGTGAAGGTTTTTGGATAAATCCTTTCTCACGCACACTGCAGGGACAGTCATCTGTGCACATAAAATGCCAAGAATGTTATGAGAAGTTTACATGGCCATGAAAAACTAGACTGCACCAGCATGTGAAAGGGAAGCTCTTCACCTACTTTCTGGCCTAGTAGAGCAGACTGTGAAGAATTGCCCTTAGTTTGAGGTGCGTGGATGTTGGACTGGGCTTCTTGAGTTTTATTTCCATCAGGAAAGGAAAGAAGTCAGTCTGCATTTATGTTTGAAAAAGCAGGTATGTATACTATCTCTGTAAAAGCAATTGGAGGAGATTATGACTGCAATATAACCATGCACTGTATAGCTATTATTACGCTCTACAAGAGCCATGCAGTAAAATAGCCTCTTTTGCAATTCCAAAACACTGAAAACAGCTCCACCAGAAGGCCCAATATTAGCATGATTTAGCAAGTATTTACAGGGCTCTTGGAGGTAGAGACCAATGGATATTTGTCCTCACCTAAGGCCTACCTGCACTAGGGCCGGTGGAGTGCAATTAGGTAAGCCCTAGGAGAGAGCATTCGCTCAGCTGGGCAGACGGTCCCGTCCAGAACTGACCCATCCCATCCCAGGGTGGCTTAATTGCATTCCGGGTATAGAGCACGATTCCTTGCTCCACACCTAGTGAATAATTAGGGCACTTCTGGGCAGGCAGGGGGCACTTGGAGGCTGTAGCCCTTCCCAAGAAGTTCCCTAATTATTCACTACCGGCTGGAGCGCAAAAGGGCCTCAGGTAAATTGGGGGTATTTTCTGGGACTGTATTAGAAGCACTGTGATCATGACGGACAAATCAAATTATGAAAGAATTATGGGGTTTTTTAACCTGTCTGGATGGAGCCCATCTTGCGTCAGCGAGTAGAGGAGGGAGCTACAACCTGTTTCAACCTCCTGTTTTCTCCCATTTCCTACTGTTATATTTGTATGTTTATATGTTTACTATGCTTAACTGATTATAACCTGTCCTGAGACCTTAGGGTATAAGGTAAGATTAAAATGCAAATGACAGTTGTTAATAATAATGGAAGCATGAGATGGTTGTGATTATGTCATCAAATTGCATCACATCTTTGACCATCCTGGCATCCCCCCCCCCCCGAGGAGCCCAGGAAACATCCTGGCTCCCTAAAGACAATACAAGGCTACTGGGGATATTTCTGGACATCTCTTTTTGCATCACTGTTTCATCTTTACCAGAATTGGGAGGAAGAAGTGACTCATGACTTGAAGATCTGTTCCTAAGCCCACAAGATTAAATAAATAAAAATGCTAGGGAGGCAAGTGCTATGCTTCAGGGCCTGCTTGTTGGTGGCCTCACACCCTTCTAATCCCTCACTAGAGAAGTTCACACAACACACTGGGTGCGTCCCCATGATCAAAACACTCTGAGGTGAACTTGAGTTTGCCTTGGAGCGTCCTCATGGAAAGCCTCTAATCTGGGCTACATGAGGGTCAAATGTCACAAATCCGTGGCAACCCCCCCCCCCTTTCCAACTGTTCTTGCTCCAAATTAGGAAGGCAGGCACATATTATCTTGAGTCATGGGGACACTCCCAGGTTATTGGGGGAGGAGTTTAGCAATCAGAGCATTAGCGGGCAGGGTTTCGCTGCCCCTGCCATGTGCGCTGTGATTGCAACTTCTTGGGGAAGGCAGCAAAGAAATTCTGCTGAAAGACAAGTGATGAGCTCTTATTTGCCCTGCAAGAGTCTCGCCGGCTACAAGCATGACACCCCACCCCCTTGCCTGATCACCCGATCGGCAAGGCACGCGTGGGTAAAGGGCCTGATTTAATGCACAAGCGCTAGACAGCCTGTGGCTTCCCTGGACTCAGCTGAGCAAGATAAGAAGAAGCTTCTGTCAGGCGGAGGTATGCCTGTTGTCAAGCAGAGGTGCGCTACTCTGCTAAAATGACTGAAGCACAGCTGCGACTTCAAGCAACGAGCCGCTTGAAGCTGCAGGAGTTTACCGCGTTTTTCATGGGGACAGGCAGATTCGGCTTGAACCTGCACTGTCCTCAATCACTTGGGAACGTCTTAATTTGAGCTACGATTCGCATTGGGGCTGCCAGGAATCCACCCCAAAGTAAATGGAGCCCATGGGGATGCAGCCACTGTCTTCGGTTTTCTAGCAGGTCTAGAAACTTGTGAATACCAACTTCAAAAGAAAGAAGACATTAACTGAAAGGTTTATGAGAAAATGCTGATTACTGGCATAAAAGCAACCCCTGTAATTTGTGATGATGAATAATGAGTGAAAGGACCAAAGGTGGACTCACAAAGGCATGAAATGTACAAGTAATGAATCTGCAAGCTTCAAGGGCGTACCATACAGCCTCGCCCCGGGTAATAATCTGAAAAGAAATTAGAGAATTTTTTTGCTGATTTAATTTTTAGCAGAAGCTAGGTATTCTACATTAGCAGCTGGTCATTTTAATTAATCATTTTAGAAATTGTAATTTCCTGCATTGATTTTCCTATTCATTCATTTATTCTTTTTTTTTGTTTTGTTACTTTTGCTTTTGGCAAATTGTCTCATGAAGTTGCTGTGACCTGAATGGTCATTTGAACATTTATTAAGTGCATAAAAGCAGATATTGCATCAGAATCATTCCATCAGACTTTCAGAATGTGGAATTCTGGCAATGATTTTTTAAAAAGAAACTTTTTTGAGTTTAACAGGCTTTCAAGTATGGTATATACATACAAATTACTCTTGCAGAAACAAATACAGCTTGGTTGAAGGTGTAAAAAAAGAAGTCAATGCATATACTACCTATAGTATAGTTCCAATAGTAAGTCCCTGCTTTACTCACTGACCACACCAAAATACTAAAATCCACACTAAGTTCATTTGGGATTTTTGAAACTCCTGGTTTTCTGGATCTTTGCGTGTGTGATTGTGTCTGTGCACGCATGCCCTTCATGATAAAATTAGCTGCTTAGATGTTTACTGTCAACTTTCCCTGGAAGGAGTAGTTTGCCTCTTATTTCAATTTGCTGCTGAGCCTCCTAATTAAGGGAGTCCTGGGGATTTTCTATGGCATAGCCTCCAGTTTATCCCCAGCAGATTTTCATATTTGCCATTCAGCAGCTTGTCAGCAGGAAGGCAGCATCCTGAATGGAGAAAAATGGCATGGCTACACAATGAGTGCTGAATAAACAATTATGCAGCATCCAAATAGAAAGGACAGCAATCTCCTTCACCCACCAGCTCATTGTATTACCGTGAAAGGAAAGGGGAGAAAAGATTGTATTAGCTAGCAAACATCTTAGATTTCTGCTTTTGAAATGTTATCTGTGTCATCTTCAAGAAGATGTACTGAATCTAGAAACATTCACGGGCTCAAAAGTTCACGGTTCAGTTTGAACTGAACCAAACCACAGTGAGTTCATTTTGATGTAGAACAAGGGTCAAGCCCAGATCCAGGTTCTAGGTCGAACCTAGAAGCATTTACGAATAATTTGAACACATTTTTAAAGAACTGAAACACACTGAGAAAAGGCCTATTTAAAGGGCCAGGTGGAGATGATTTTGAACGGTTGAAATCACGCTGTTCCGCTCAATCCATTTCAGTTGAACACCCTGGTTCAGTTCAAATTGAACCAGCACCTTCCAAACAGATTGGTCTGTTTCAGTCCAAACAGATGTGAACCAAATGGTTCAGTATGAACCATGCTAAACTCATCTGTCTGCGGGTTTGACAGCGAACTGATGTCACACGGTTGCTTATTGAGCGCATAACTCAAGATAGAGAACACCTGCAGCTCAACATTAGAGTATTGCGTTGTAGGGGCTCTTCAAGATGGACCTTGCTGCTGCAGATGTTTCATCACCAGGATTCATTGATGATGTTACCTAGCCTGAGGATCAAACATCTGCAGCAACAAAACCTAGCTGCAAGAACACCTGTGGTGCAATGTAGCCATAACTCTGTTTTAAGGAATCACAAGCAATGTGTTATTACCAGAGTTTCTACCACTTTGGCAAGATTCTTAATGGGAGGAATTTTGCATTCCTCTGATCCTCATCGCCAGTCTTAAGCGCTTTCGGCACGGGTCCATGCAGTTCTGATGCAGGACTATGTACACACACAGTAATGTGGATCATGGAGGCCCTACCCGCCCCCCGCCCCCCAGGTCGGACTTCATCTGCATTAGACAGAGCCTGATCTGGATCTAGAAGTCCCTCAGTCTGGATCTCTGGTAGTACCACTTCCTATGTTCAGGATTACTGCAGGGTGCTTTTCAGTGATGTACCACAGCACATTGCTGAAAAACATCTCCATAGGCTAGGACCTCTTATGGTGGTAGAGACTGCACAGGGGTGTGGCTGCAAAGCTCATGTGATTTTCAGAGCTTCAGCATGGGCTAAACCAGATCAGTGCCATTAGTGCAAATGGTGCTGATCCTGCCCATGCCACCCTGTGATCCAGATCAGTGTGTTGAGTTATTCTACACCCACTGATCCTGGATCAATGGAAGTATTTGCAGAGAGGGCCCTTCTGTGACCCAGTTTGGTCTAGTGGTTAGGGAGCTGGACTCTTATCTAGGAATACCAGGTTTGATTTGTCACGCCTCCACAAAGGCAATTAGGTGGTCTTCGGCTAGTCACAGTTCTCTTCTGAGCTCTCACAACCCCACCTACCTCACAGGGTGTTCTGTTGTGGAGAAGAAGAAGAAGAAGAAGAGTTGGCTTTTCTACCCCACTTTTCTCGCCCATTTAAGGGGACTCAAAGTAGCTGACAAAGCTTTTCTGTTCTTCTCCCCACAACACACACCCTGTGAGGTAGGTAGGACTGTGAGGGCTCAGAAGAGAGCTGTGACTAGCCCAAGGCCACCCAGCTGGTTTCAAGGGGGGTGGGGCAGGGGCGGAATCAAACCCAGTATTCCCAGATAAGAGTCCAGCTCCCTAACCACTAGACCAAACTGGAAAGCTTATTTGCTTTCCTCCATATCCTTACATAAATTGTAAAATATTAAGAAATATTTTCAGATGGCTATCTATTTGCTTTGCAGCCTGAAATGTTACCTAAATGTTGTTTTCACTAAGGCCTGGTTTGAACAAATGGCATTCATAGTCAAAAGTGGTAGATATCAAGGCTTCCTCTTCTAGCAGAAGATTATGTATTTGTGATGAGCCATGTTCAGAAGATGCTGACTCATATTTAAGTAGAATGTCAGCGTTATAAAAGTTTAAGGGCTAGTACTTGGAATAGCTACTAAGGAAGAAGACTTCAGGGGACAATAAAAGAAAAATGATATTTTTGCTACAAAGTTCAAATCAATATATAACAGAGTCACATTATTTGCACTGAAGGTCTCTGGAGTGAGAAAGTTTTACCTGTCTAGAACTAAACTCAAATGTAGAGGAAATTCTGAATTGTTTTTAATCAGCTGTAACTGAGGCCCTTTCTGCACTCACTGGTGATTCGAATTAAGAAGCCCCTTAATCCGGATCATGGGCCTCCTGTTCTACAGGTTAATGGGGATCAAGGAGGCCCTGTCCCCACATGTCTTGACTCTGTTTGCACTGGATGGAGCCAGATCTGGATTAAGGAGGCCCTTAATCCAGATCTGTTGTAAACCTGTTTAATTGGGTCTACTGCTGGACCAAGGTCACGGAAATCATGTAGACAGCATGCCTCCATGGTTCGGCCCATGCCTCCCAATAATCAGGATTAGTGGACCTCCATGTAATTGACTACCATGCGGTAAGTGCAGAAAAGGTCTAACAGGCTGAGTTCCCACTGGACTATTTTACTGCTATTTTAAATCTGTATTAATTTAATCTGCATTCAATCTGTTTTTTCATGTTCCCATTTATGGCTTTTTATGTGGATTAACAGGGGGGGAACCCCTCCCCTCTCTCTTTTGCATCATACCCTGACTTTATGGGGTGGGGATCCAAACCCTGTAAGCCTGACCCTGATTAATGTGAGAATGGAGATTCTAACATTTTTGCCTGGTAGAAACAGCTAACCAAAAGAACAAAGCAATTCTTCACTTTCCTTTTCAGATGGAATCTCTTTCCCTGCTGGTTCTTCCTGTTTGTGCTTAAACAGGGGAACTGACGTCACAAATTCTAATGGAGAGTTGACAGCTTTCTGTTTCTGTGAGGTTTACAGCAATGTAATGGCTTGAGTTTTAAATGAGCAAGAATTTTGATGCTTTCTTTTTCCTCTTGCAATCATTTTCAGATCAGGCATGGCGAAGGGAGGGGGGGAGACCTTCGCAGCTGTGAAATTCCACCCAGATCTGTCAGGCATTGGCCAAAAGGACAGTTCCCCACCCCAAATAATTCAGTAGCATTCCCAGTGGGAAAAAATAAAGCGGTCTAGTGGCAAAAACGGGAGTGAGAGCTGTTTCTCTGTGGAATTTTTTAAAGTGAATTTTGGCTATTTATTCCTCAGAAAATCCAAATATCTATACTTGAATGGGGCCAAGGGACATCCAAACCATTTTCAAAGCATTATAAACCTTTAATGGGGATTCAGCCACACTGATGGTTTTTGCATCCTTAACTGTACTTTTATCTGAAGTCATTGTATAACAGTGGGCCTTTCTGCACAGGCTCTAAAAGCTGATTTAGAACCAGATATGGAACGGATTTAGACGTGGCTTCTGCATAGGGGATGGAATTAGGACCCCTTTGAGGAAGCCGCGTCCGCATATCGGCAGGCAAAAACAGTTGTTTAAACCGTTTTTGCCGCCGAAATCCTACCCAGATGTAAGACCTGAAAAAATCAGGTCTTACATCTGGCTTTGCCCCTGAAAACGGTTTGGAAACTAACGTTTCCGCACTGGAGGGGGGAGAGCCGGATTGCCGGCGCATGCCCAGCTATCATAGAGGCAGAGCGCATGCTCTGCCACTCTGACAGGTGGGCGATCCGGCAGCCAGCTTCCCTGCCTTCCCTCTGCCAGAGAACGGAGGATCCTCCATTCTCTGGCAAGGGTAAGGCAGCTCCTACTCCTAATCTCACCCCCACCCCACCGAGAGTCCCTCCGACTTACCCAATCGTCTGCAGCTCAATTCTGAAGCTGGCAGCGCCGGCACTAATCGTGCATGTGCACGCTGCGGCCTTGCCAGTCCCAGCAGCCCAGGACTGCATTTCCCAGCATCCCTTTTAGATCCGTTTTTGGCGGCGTGTGCGAAAAGGCCCAGTGTTTCATGTGATTTTTGATGGAAAGATTGTTAGACTACTCAATAAATGTATTTATTACTACTATTATTAGATACTGGGATAGTAATGTACCTCATGAATATCACTGCATGATCCATACTGTATTATTACTTGTTGCAAAATAACAAGGAACAGAATAACGCCATTCTTATTTTCAGGAGAACACTTCCCAGCCATCTCCAAGGAAGTGGTTAAACTTATTCCCAAAGGCCTGAATTATGCTCCAGATGAATAGAAAGACGTAACAAGATCATCACATATTAAGAAAGTAGGGGTGTGCCCAAATGCAATTTTCGGGATTCAATTTGAATAGAATATCCAAAAATTAGAATTGATTTGATTGTTTAAAATTTGCATGTTTTCACATTTGATTCAATTCAGATCAATTTGAATCTATTTGTGCGAATTTTTTATTTGAATTTGCAAATACGAATGTCGACGACAATCGTATGTGCCTGTACGCATCTGTATGCATCTGTGCACATCTGTACGCATCCCAAAATTATCCCCCATGCATCCTGTTTTCATGCCATATGGATCTGTACAAATGCATATGGGTGTGGGAAAGAGGCGTATGGGCAAGCACCCATCGTGTACATATCCATACACATGAATGTCCGAATAATTCGCACGAATAGATTCAAAAATTCAAAATTCGTTCAGATGTTTAAATGGGAATTAATGGACATTTGATCTGAATTCGAATGTCCAAATTTGAACTAATATGACTGAATGTTTTAAATATCAGTGCATATGCCTATAGGAATGCACTCCTACAAGTTCAAGTTTGCAGTTTGGCTATTTGCCTTCTGGCCAAGGATTGGAAACCCACAGAATCATCTATAGATAGTGGCATTTGTCTTGTAGATTCTTCTCTTCCTCCTCCCCTTTCCCTCTCGAGCGAGGCAATTGCATCTGGCATACAGATTGCTTGACTTTCCTGTACTTCGGTCCCATTTCATTTGTTGGACGCTGAATGCGAAAAGGCACAGTATCCTCGCAGGCCATGCTGTTGCATTATTCATCCCTGCTTCATTATCTCCTCCTTGTGTAATTCAAAGGACAAGGAACGCATGACAGTTCTGGGCTCTTGTCTCTCAGCAGGGCAAATGACTTGCAACAATGTCAAACTGATGCACTTTCTGATTATTTACCTGAACAAGGAAGGTCTCTGATGGTACTTCTGGCTCTTATGGCTAAGTCCCCTGCGAGAATATTGTAGGGTCTGATTGGCTTGGAAAGCAAAGACTAAATAGTAAAGCACGCTCAGAAACATACACACATGCACAGTGATCACTTTTTTTAAATATTAAAAAGTTGGAAGATAAAAAAGGCTTGTCCACCTACAAGACATCCTCCGTAGGGGTGTGCAGGAATGCAATTTTCGACATTTGATTCTTAGTGAATTGAATATTCCAAAATCTGAATTCGTATGAATAAAGAAATATGAATATATGGACCTTCAAACCAATATGAATACACTTGTATCTATTCGTTTGAATATTTGATATGTATCCAATGATACGAATCCCATATGGATGTATATGGATATACACAGGATATGTACAGATACATATATGATGCATACTTATCCGTACATATACAAATGTCTGAATTATTCAGATGAATAACTCAAAGTATTTGTATTTGTACAAATACTAAAGTACAAACGTCTAGATATTCAATTCGTATATGAATGTCCGAATTCGTACAAATAATGAATATTTCAAATATTCCTGCACATCCCTAATCCTCAGTTATCTATTGCAAGCTGCCACTACATTTGGGCAGGGTTGCCCTAGGAAAATGTTGGATACCATGGGGTGTTTTTCCACTGTCACTAGAAGTACCCATTAAGTACCCATTAATGGGTGCAAAAATGCCATTTCATACCCATTAATGGGTACTTAATGGGTACTTTTAGTGATAGTGGGAAAACACCCATGGATAGGTAGAAAGTAAGGATGTGCACAAATGTGTTTTTTTGTCATTTCATTCATAAGGAATCAAATGTTATAAAGTTTGTATTCATATGAATACCTTTCAAATGTGGCAAAATTCTATTCAATACAAATGTATTTGTACTAATTCACATGAATATCTGTATCGGATACAAATGAATGCGTATTGTATACAAGCAAGTACATATCCGAGATACGTATTCGATATATATCCTGTAACAAATCCGCCCTGAAAATGTCAAATCTGATCTGAAGCCACTTTTAATACTCTCTCAGTCAATGCCAAATGCACTCTAGATCTGTTGCAGATGTGACTGGTTCAGCTGCTTTCCCACCTCCCTAGTTTAATGAACGTCCGAACTATTCACACAAATATCCGGAAACATTCGTACTCATACGAATGTCAATGTATGAATATTGTAACATTTGTGTGCGAATGTCTGAATTTGCATGAATCTGTACGAATAACAAACGTTATGGAAATTTTTGCACATCCCTAGTAGAAACACTAAACAGTGAATTCTAGAGCAAATAAACCTCAATATCCATTAGGAGCACAAATGGCAAGGCTTGAATTGTCATCCTTCCAGGCCTCTGTTTCCTCAGAATGCATCTGTTTCATTGTAAGCGCCTTTGTAAGCGAGATAAATGTTCAAATCAATGTTAGCGTTCTAATTCTGTGAGGATGCTTTGCCGTGTTGCTTGTTTTATGCTCACATTGATTGTTGGTGGTGAATAGGATTCCTCTAGTGTTTCCAAGCCCTAACTATAAATTAATTAATGATGAGGTAATTTATTTTGCTTAAATCCACTCAGCCATGAAACAAAAGTCTTGGTATTGTATTATTAGCAATCATCTCCTGCTTCTTGCTCATTTTATAGAATGCACAGCAGTGTGATGCCTTTCTTTCAGCAACTGTGGTTAAAAGAAGTGATGGACCAGAAGTTCAGCTGAAGTTTCAGTACAGCCACATTTTGTAAAATTCAAAATTACATTTTTGGGCTCCCCCACCCCCCATCTTCTCATTGCAAAAGTACGAGTCCTAAATAGTTACTCCTGAGCATCTCAAATAGAAGTTGAAGGAAAAACCTTCGCGTGCTCTCAGATCCCTGAAGTTGTCTCTTCAACCTGGAAGTTGGTACCTAAGGATCTATTCTAATAGCCATTGATACACCCATGCTCCATGCACTTGTCTAATCATTTCTTAAAGCTATCCACACAGATTCCCGTTTCTTTTGGCAGCAAATTTCATACTCTGATTTATTTATTTGTATTTTATCTGATGACCCTCTGGGTGGAAAAAACATGCATCTGATATGAAGAAGAAGAGTTGGCTTTTCTACCCCTCTTTTCTCACCCATTTAAGGGGACTCAAAGTGGCTGGCAAAGCTTTCTATTCTTCTCCCCACAACAGACACCCTATGAGGTAGGTGGGGCTGTGAGAGCACAGAAGAGAGCTGTGACTAGCCCAAGGTCACCCAGCTGGCTTCCTGAAGGAGTGCAGAATCAACCCTGGTGATTACGAGATAATGGAACTGTTGTAGGCCAGTGCAACAAACAGGATAGCTTGTGCCATGCAGAAAGGCCATGCAAGTCCTAGGGTGTTTTTCCACTGTCACTAAAAGTACCCATTAATGGGTACGAAATGGCATTTTTGTACCCATTAATGGGTACTTAATGGGTACTTCTAGTGACAGTGGAAAAACATCCCTAGGGTGCTTCCGCACAGGGGCTTTAACACCCATTAGTCACACATTCCAATGTGCGCCTCCACACATGGGTCGCTGTTTAGGACACTTCTGGTGAAGGGTGTCCACAGAGCAAGTCCGTCTTTAATGCGGATTCCGGCACCAAAACCGGTTTGCTGCCTGTGCGTCCGCATTAGCGGGGCCAAAGAAGCACACATCCGGTGGGTGCGTCCGCACCTAACTGGGCTTAATGTGTGACTAATGGGTGTTACTTACACACCACATTTCAAGTGGTGTTGCGCCGTGAAAAGGCATCCACTTAGGATGCATCCGCATGGCACAAGTGTAATAACCCATGTCCCACCCCCGGCTCGCCACGATTGGCTCGCTGGAGCCAAGCATGGCGAGCCAGGGGCTCCTACCTCTTGGCTCATCCTCACCCCAGAAGCAGCGGATTGCTGCTTCTGGAGCCAGGGCGAGCTTGCCTAAAGTCCACCCTAGCCCACCCTGGGGGGAGCACGGACGATCCCCTCCTTACCTCATTGGCATCGGCTGGTTTCTGAGGGTCGGCGCCAAGGATGCAGCGTCCTGCGTGCCTCCTGAGTGGCTGGGGCTATTACTGGCAGCCCTTGCCCTCAGGAGCGTTCTGAGCAGGCACGTTGCCCTTAGTAAACAGCACCCCTGCTCAGAACGTCTCCTGAGGGCAAGGGCTGCCAGTAGCAGCCCCAGACACTCAGGAGGCACGCAGGACGCAGGCACGCTGCATCCTGGGCGCCAACCCTCAGAAACCAGCCAACGCCAACGAGGTAAGGAGGGGATTCGCTGCGCTCCCCCCAGGGTGGGCTAGGGTGGGCTTTAGGCAAGCTCGCCCTGGCTCCAGAAGTGGCAATCTGCCACTTCTGGGGCGAGGCTGAGCTGCGGCGGCGAGACCCCCGGCTCGCCAGGCTTGGCTCCCGCGAGCCAGTCGTGGCGGGCCGGGGGAGGGCCCTCCGTCCTGGATCGGAGCCGGATACTGTGCCTGCGCACAGCACCTGCCTCCGATCCGGATCTACGCTGCGTGTGCGGAGGCAGGGGTGCTGAGTAGATCCGCATCTCTTAGATGCGGATCTACCCCGTTAAACCGGATCTACCAGTGATCTGGAGTTATTAAAACCGGTTCCCCTGGGAGCCGGTTTTAATAAATCCGGGTGCCGGAGATCCGGTTTAATTAGCCCCTGTGCGGAAGCAGCCCTAGAGTGCAAATCTCTATTTACAGTATAACCCATTTCAGAGGGTTGTGCAAGGACAAAAGAGAAGGAAGAAGATTGGCCTTGAGATTTATGGAGGAAAGATGGAACGTAAACGCCACAGATAAATGAAATGAAATGAACTATGGCCGAGACCCAACAAAACTCCAATGAGAAATTAGGCCAGACAGAACTGAAGCTTTTGATCACGGTGTTTCCCCTTCCAAAATGGCGAAACAGGATCACAAAATCCTGAGTTGTGCTCTCCTGCCAATCTGCAAGCCACCAAGTAGTCTTCAAAAAGGAGTAGCAAACTAATTCCTCCCCAATCCTTATGAAAGGCAAACTGTTCAGAGAGTCAGGGAGTGCATAAGAAATTTAAAGAAGTGGCTTCAAGTGAGTCTGAGGACGCAGCTAAAAGGGGCAGTAGTCCTCCGTAGAGCTGAAATGGAGGGATGGAATTAGCACACCAGGCCCGTTTTCCAGGTACTGTGTTTAGAAGTCCAGCTTCTCTTTCTCTTATTCCTTCGCCTTGAAAAATAGTTCACAAACAGAACTGTGCAAATTGCTGCTCTGAACCACCTGAAACAGTGGCTAAGTGGATCAAGAGAGACCAGAGATTGTGCCAGCTTGGTCTGTGAGCCAAGTTCTCTTGTGGTTAGAGCAACAGGCTGATGTCTGGTAGTCTCCCGGTTCAGTTCTGTACTCCTCCACAAAGCCTGCTGGGTGACCTTGGGCTAGTCACTGCTCTCTTTCTGAGATCTCACAGCCTCACCTACCTAACAGGGTATTCATTTGTCAGCCACTTTGACCCTGGTCACACCTAGATGAGACAGGACATCCTATTCATAATTCGAACTGAGGTCGTACCAGTTCTGTTCACACCTAGATTGTCATAGGTCGTCCTCAGACCATGCTAGCTTTGGGTCGCATTGCTCACACCTTTCTCCACGATCGATCTGAGCTTCCTCCACAGGGCTCTTGGCTCTCCACCCCTTTTGCTGAGTCAAATCTACCTCCTTTCTTATTGCTACAACCCTGCAAGTGCTTTTGCTATCCCTGCCAGACAGCCAAGCGAAATCATGGGATAAACCTGGACATGTGTCTGTTGCTTGTTCCCATGAAAGCACAGTGTATATTTTTGATCTTATGATGGTGTGAACATATCTGGAAGTATACAAGAGCCAATCCTGCACTTACACAGACATCTTTGACCCACATTTCCAGCAAGATGGATCATAAGAACATATGAACATAAGAGGAGACCTGCTGGATCACTCCACAGCCCATCTAGTCCAGCATCCTGTCTCACACAGTGGCCCACCAATTGCCCATGGGCATCTCAAGCAGAGACAACTGCAAACCTTCTCCTGCTCTCAGTGGCCTAAGACGCATCCTGATTGTCCTCCCAGCCTGAAAGATGTACTTAGGCATCCATTCTAGTAGCCATTGAGCCATCTGTCATCCATATACTTGTCTAATGCTTCCTTAAAGCCACCTAGGCTGGTTGCTGTTACCACCTCTTCTAACAGCAAATTCCATAGACCAATGGCCTGGGATCAAACTCAGAAAAGATGAGAAATAACAATATTTTGGGGAAACACCCAAGTTGGGAATTCCCCCACCACCCCAGTCCTGGAATTGCAATATTTCAGGATTTGACCCCAGTATCCACACCTCAGTTGATAATATGGCCATTTAGTCTCTTTTGAAGTTGCTATTGATGGTGCTGAAAGAGCCAGGGATACAGGATTCAACAGAAATACAATACCCTGAAACAAATTTGTTTTTGTCTTGCTGTGACTGAATCCATCTACTGAACGCAGCTCAGAGCTTTGCACGGGAAGAAAGCAGATTTTCCTGCCTTTTCCTCTAGAATAGCCGAAGAGCTATTGTTAAGTGCATTTCTCTGTTTTATTTGGTGTGGGAGCATATCTCTCGAATAAAAAAAGGCCCACATGCACACTGCTTATGACTGGCCATTCTCTTGCTCCTTTGCTTGGGAAAAGCTTGTCACTGCTAAGCCTCACTGGCTTAATCTCAAGAGAATTAGGAGTCTATTATGTAAATTGTGTCCTTACAACTCAAGCCCACGATGTGTGACTATAGAGCAATCTACACTGTAGCACATAAAAGGAAGCATCTCCACTCTGACATTTCTGTAGCCTGCTATTTGATTTCTACAGAGGACCTGGGGCACACTTTATGATGCTCAAATTCCTCCTGGTGTGTGGCCTGTAGCCAGGCCATGAAACCAACATCTTCCCGATGCTATGGCTGCATCCATATGATGTTTAAAAAAGTGGCTCAGCTCTCATTAGCTGTTCTCGCTCTCCTGTCTGGACTGGCAGGAAACTTCAAATTTACCTGATACTTCAGAGCGAATTCTCATCGTTCCACAATAGGTAAATTTGAAGTAATGGCAGCTATATTGCGTCACCGCTACGCAGTATTGGTTTTCAGGTGTGGTGCCCATGTCCTGACTGCGCATCAGAATGCACGGTATCTGTAAGTCTGGACACATCCTCAGCGATTCAAAAGGGATCAGCATTTGGAGAGTTATGGATCTGGGTAGAATGAGCTGGCTTCTGAAGGCCTGGTTGGAATGTGTTACACATGCCATGCATGTCATTAAAGGTAGTGTAATGAGGCAATTGTGGGATATAAATGTAATAAACACAGGCTGGTGGGTTGCTTTGAACCCTTTTAGCCATGAAAGGACCTTGGGCCTGTTTGGTCTAGTGGTTGTGAGCCAATTTTGTCTAGTCGTTAGGAAGCAGGACTCTTATCTGGGAATACCAGGTTCAATTCTGCTCTCCCCCATGAAGCCCAGCAGGTTGACCTTGGGCTAGTCACAGCTCTCTCCTGAGCTCTCACAGCCCCACCTACCTCACAGGATGTTCTGTTGTGGAGAGAAGAATTGAAAGCTTTGTCAGCCACTTTGAGTCCCCTTAAATGGGTGAGAAAAGCGGAGTAGAAAGGCCAACTCTTCTTCTTGGGTTATTATTTATTATTATTATTATTAAAGTTTATTTCTTGAGCGCTATAAATGTACATAGCGCTGTACAGACTACAAAACTGAAGTATAGTAACAGGAAACATAAAGAAAAGTTAAAATTACTAGAACAGTAGGATTGAAATAATACACAATATAATCATAAATACATTAGAATAAACCAGGTGAAGAAGAAGTTCAATCATCGGGGCCAAAGGCCATAGAGAATAAAAATGTTTTTAGTTGAGATGTAAAGGCTTGCAAGGAGATTAAGGAGCGAAGATGGCTGGGAAGATGGTTCCATAAATAAGGAGTGATAAGAGAGAAAGAATGGAGACGAGACCAGGCAATGGGGACCAGGGGTAAAGAGAGATGACAGGAATGAGAGGATTATGGTGCACAGGAGGGAGTATGGATAGAAATTAGGGAGGAAAGGTAGGTATTTATTTGTTTATTTGAGTTCTTATCTTGCCCTCTATCCAAAAGTCTCAGAGTGGGTGACAACATTAAAAACCAATGGACATATATCATGAACATATCAAAACCATAACATATTAAACATATTAAAACCATAACTGTGCCTGAATGTGGGGAGGAAAAGCTGTTTCCTTATTTAGCCAAAGGTCAAGTACAGAGGTATGGCTTAACTGGTCTCCTGAACACATAGAATGAAGGTGCCTCATGCACCCCAGTGGGGACACTGTTCCACAATCTGGGAGCCATCACTGAAAAGACCCTATCCCAGGTGCCCATCCCTTTCGCTACTGATGGTGGTGGTATAACCAGGAGGGCCTCCCCCGCAGATCTTAGGTCATGGGCAGGTCGATATCGAAGAAGCTATTCTTTTAGAAATGTAGGGCCCAAGTCATTTAGAGCCTTATTGGTTAAGGTCAGCACCTTGTATTGGGCTCTGTAGCAAATTGGCAGCCAGTGTGAATTGGCAGCCAGACTGTCATAGAATCATAGACTCATAGACTCATAGAATCATAGAATGGTAGAGTTGGAGGGGACCTCCTGGGTCATCGAATCCAACCCCCTGCTCAAGGCAGGATCTCCTAAACCATCTCAGACAGATGGCTGTCCAGTCTCTGCTTGAAGACCTCCATCGAAGGGGAACCAACCACCTCCCGTGGCAGCCTGTTCCACTGGTTGATCACTCTTACTGTTAGAAATTTTTTCCTAACATCTAAACTAAATCTTTTCCCCTGCAGTTTCACCCCATTGTTTCTAGTCCTTCCTTGAGAGAGTGAGAAACAATGGGGTGAAACTGCAGGGGAAACTGCATGACGTGTATCAGGCCAGCTGTACCAGTCAGCAGTCTAGCAGCTGCATTCTGCACCCTCTGAAGCTTCCGAATGGTCATCAAGGGCAACCCCATGTAGAGTGCATTGCAATAGTCCAGTCTGGAAGTTACCAGAGCATGGATAACTATTATACATATTGAGCCAGCCCATCTAGTCCAGCATCCTGTCGCACATGGTGGCCCACCAAATGCTCCTGGGCATCTCAAGCAGAGGCAAGGACAAACCTTTTCCTGCTCTTGAATCCCAGCAAATGGCCTTAGAAGCATCCTGCTTGTCCCCCCAGCCTGAAAGATGTACCTAGGCATTCATTCTAGTAGCCATTGATACATCTGTCATCCATAAACTTGTCTAACCATTCATTAAAGCCATCTAGGCTGGTAGCTGTCACCACCTCTTCCGGCAGCAAATTCCATAAGCCGATGACCCTCTGGGTGAAGAAATACTTCCCCCTGTCAGACCTTATTCTCCTACCCATCAGCTTCATAGAGTGTCCCCTGGTTCTAGTGTTGTGCGATAGAGAAAAGAAATGTTCTCTATCCACCTTTTCTATACCGTGCATAATTTTATATACTTCAGTCGGGTCCCCTCTTAAACGCTGTCTTAAGATGTTGGCAGAGTGATATTCAGCCAATCAGTCAGCCAAGCAGAGAAGTGTTCACTTTTTATAGAAGGCATTGTATCCATTCTTGCATTTAACAGAAGTACACAAGAGCCTACTTGAACTTAGTTTTTTTAAATGCTCAAAGTCTTTTAGGGGGCAGCAGCATCATTATCATTGGACAATAATTTTTTTCTTTCTTTTCGTTTTGCCAGTGGCTCAGTAACCAAACATGCCATTAAGATGGCTAGCTGACTTGAAAGCATCTAGTTTGGCTGGCTTCTGAGCTTTGTGCGTGCTTATTCTTGTACTCTGTGCATGCTTTCACTCTCAAGCTGCATTGTACTGGGGTGTTTTGCATTGCTTGTGAGAGCCCATTCCACCTTCCCGAGCTTGGTAGGTCCTGCCGACATTTTCCAAAGAAGCTGGTTATTTTGGAGTTCAGTGTGAACTGCTGCAGAAACTGTGCTTTGAATAATTTGCCCCATGTTACACAAGAGAACCAAGGCTGACATTTATAAGTGCAGCCACGGCGTTTTCAAATCACAGCCTTCACTATAATCATTTCTATTTGCCCAGCTTTTGACCATCTGAACCATCAGGTTCAAAATGTGCTTCTGAGGACAACAGAATGCAATCAAAAGGATGCTTAGGGGAAGAACTGAGGGCAGGGGAATAAAAATTAATAATGGGTAAGTAGTTTGGCAGAATGATAATGCAGATTTCTTTGTTTAGTGTACTCTCCTTGAGCGCTGAATAGCTGTGTAGGGTACCAAAGGATACATAAAGACCATTAGGGCTGAATGACCTGCTTTCCAAATCTCTGTTTGTCATTTGAAATAATTAAAACAATGTGGCTTTGGGAACCATCATTGTATTGAAGCCTCTCTTTTTACCCATTTGTTGCTGTCCCTTGGTTGATGACCTACTTGCTTATTGATATGGTAAATGGCAGGATTTTGATCAGGAGAGATACAGAGGGGGCACAACCTGTAATCTGTCAGCAGCCTTTCAGTAGAACATAAGAACATAAGAGTAGCCCTCCTGGATCAGGCACAGTCCATCTAGTCCAGGATCCTATCTCACACAGTGGCTCACCAATTGCCCATGGGCATCTCAAGCAGAGACAAGGACAAAACTTCTCTTGCTCTCAAATCCCAGCACATGGTCTTTGAAGCATCCTGCTTGTCCCCCCAGCCCAAAAGATGTACCTAGGCATTCATTCTAGTAGCCATTGATGCATCTGTCATCCATAAATTTGTCTAACCTTTTCTTAAAGCCATCTAGGCTGGTTACTGTTATCACCTCTTCTGGTAGCAAATTCCATAGACCGATGACCCTCTGGGTGAAGAAATACTTCCCTTTGTCGGATCCGACTCTCCTACCCATCAGCTTCGTAGATGCCCCCTGGTTCTAGTGTTGTGTGATAGAGAAAAGAAATTTTCTTCCTCCACCTTTTGTATACCATGCATGAAAATCTTTCTCGCGGTAATTAGAAAATCTATTGGCAGATCACCTCAGAGGGCTGATTCCCCTCTTCAGAGGTTGGCTGTAGGCCCTGTGAGAGTATCAACATGTAGTTACTGGGCCCCAGAGACTCTTATCAGGTGTACATTATGCATTGTCTGGAGGGCAGCCATAGTTGCATAATACATGTACTCATAGCTGTTCCACATATTAGCATTTTCTTCAGGCCTGGAGTTCCGATACTGATCAATATTCCCTACTACTTAATCAGCTCAGACAGTAGGATGCTAACAATACAGATGACAAACAGCACATTCACTTCCCTGTAGGGATGTGCATGAATATTTGTAACATTTGGTATTCAGACAAATTTGTACATTATTGAATGTTACGAAATTCGTACATTGACATTCATACGAATACAAATGTTTCTGGACATTCTTGTGAATAGTTCAAACCTTAGTTAAACTGGTGGGTTGGGAAAGCAGCTGTGCCTGTCACACCTGCAATGGATCCACATTGCTTTTGACATGGATCGAGAGCAGATTAAAAGTGGATTCAGGGTGGATTTGGCACTTTCAGAGCAGATTTGTTACAGGATGCGTATGTGTTCATGTCACATATTTGTATGAATAGGTACCAATACATTTGTATCAAATAGAATCCTATCTCATTTGAAGGGATCTATTCGCATGAATACAGATTTTCTAACATTTGATTTGTTATGAATCAAATGCCAAAAAACCCATTTGTGCTGGCCTTATCCTTTAAGATACTGAACAGACTATCTGATACGTAGTCCAAATGTTATTTAATTTAGAGGGAGAGGCAGGATTTTTTGGAAAGTGAACTGTGGTTACATAAGAACATAAGAGAAGCCCTGCTGAATCAGGCCACAGTCCATCTAGTCCAGCATCCTGTCTCACACAATGGCTCACCAAATGCTCATGGGCATCTCAAGCAGAGACAAGGACAAACCTATTCCTGCTCTAGAATCCCAGCAAATGACCTTAGAAGCGCCCCGGTTCCCCCCCCCCCCCCAGCCTGAAAGATGCACCTAGGCATTCATTCTAGTAGCCATTGATACATCTGTCGTCCATAAATGTGTCTACCTTAAAGCCATCTAAACTGGTAGCTGTCATCACCCCTTCCGGCAGCACATTCCATAGGCCGATGACCCTCTGTGTGAAGAAATACTTCCCCCTGTCAGACCTTACACTCCTACCCATCAGCTTCATAGAGTCCCCCCTAGTTCTAGTGTTGTGTGATAGAGAAAAGAAATTTTCTCTATCCTGCTTTTCTATACCGTGCATAATTTTATATACTTCAATCAGGTTCCCTCTTAAACGCCGTCTCTCCAGACTGAAGAGGCCTAGACATTGCAGCCTGGTTTCATAAGGGAGGTGTTCCAGAACCTTAATCATTCTGGTTGCCCTTCTCTGCACCTTCTCTAGTTCCACAGTATACTTTTTGAGGTGTGGTGACCAGAATTGTACACAATATTCCAAATGTGGCCTCACCATAGATTTATAAAGAGGCAAAATGATACTTGCTGACTTATTTTCTATTCCCTTCCCTAATCCAGTTCACATACCTTAAAGAAGGAGAAGGAGAAGAAGAGTTGGCTTTTCTACCCCACTTTTCTCACCCAGTTAAGGGGACTCCAAAAGGCTGACAAAGCTTTTCTATTCTTCTCCTCATAACAGACACCCTGTGAGGTGGGTGGGGCTGTGAGAGCTTGGAAGAGAGCTGTGACTATCCCAAGGTCACCCAGATGGCTTCATGGGGGAGGGCGGAATCGAACCTAGTATTCCCAGATAAGAGTCCGGCTCCCTAACCACTAGACCAAACTGGCTTATAGTACTGATATTCTGTGACTCTCCAGAGGTTATAGGATACCATGTCCTGTTGGCTTAGTTAGTAGGCATTGAGATCCCTGTGGCAAGGTTTGCATGCCTGACTCTGATGTCCACCACGGACACTTCTGGCTCACCTCAGGGAAAGCTATCCAGGCCAGGAGCAGAGTCTAGAAATCATCTGCTTGCTTGGATAACCTGGCTCGGTCTAACTTTGCAGCTGGGGAACAAATGTTCCCTGGCATTGAAGATGCACATCAGGTTCATTCCGACGGTATACCTGGGAAAAGCCTATCCTCAAAGGCCTCTGAAATGGGCTGTGGGTTACTCTTTTTGCTGACACCTGTTTGCATGGTGGTGGCATAGATCAGGAGCCAACCTGGCCTGCACCAAGACTGCTTTTTGGTGGCCTACATGTATAATGCTCCCGGATTCAGATTCTTGCTTCAGATTCTGCATCTGGGAGCAGGCTTAGGTGCAGATGTCAAGTAGACCCTGCGTGCCAAAGGAAGGCCTGGGTCTTTTGGTGCACGGTGGATGTTTGGGTACTATGCGCTCACCACACCAGTGGCTCAGTCCAAAAGTACTGTTTGCATGTTTCCTCAGTGTCTGTGTTCCTGTTCTTAGACAATATTGCAATGTATGGAAATCTGGTGATTATGTGACTATGCCAGATACAGAAAGAAACAGCACAGGGCAAGCTGTTGTGCTCACTCCTCCTTATAAGCAACTATGTGCAACAGGGTGCCAATAGTGAGAACAGGGGCATTTCTGCACTTAGCTTCCCATCCTTTCGATGGAAAAAGTACAGAACAGACTAATGTGTAGTAGCATTCGCACAAGGGAATGTTAGTACATGTTAGCCCCCTCATACCTTGAAATTTACCTCCATCCAAGCACATGTCTGATCACCAGCAGGGCGCTGCCATTTTGATTGCGGAGCTCTGTGTGACTGCGCATGTGCTATCACTGTTGTCACAGTGACAGTGGCTGAATTTGCACTTAGGGCTCCGGTATGCAATTAGAACAGCTCTGGTACAGCTCTGGTACAGATTATCTGCACTGGAGCTGTCCTAGGGTGCTTCCCACTGTCACTAGAAGTACCCATTAAGTACCCACTAATGGGTACAAAAATGCCATTATGTACCCATTAATGGGTACTTAATGGGTACTTTTAGTGACAGTGGAAAAACACCCCTAATTGCATACCAGAGGCCTGGGTGCAAATTCATCCAATGATGCTGTGCTTGTGTGCAGTCACGTTTTGGGTCATCTGAGGCGCCAGCATGCTTTTTGCCCTGTAAAATGTCCCCTCTGGAGATAGAGGGTCATGCTTTAGCCAGCTCTGAATCCAAACCCACTTGAATGAGAGAGGTATGCTCAATTTCTGTGATAGCGTGTGACTCAATTTGTCCTTATGGGCCATCCACCCCTGGAAGCTCTGGTAGCCTTTGCCTCCTCTGCCATTTTAAGAGCTCTCTTCTGAACATAAAAGAAAGCAATTTTTGTTACGTGCACACTCGAACAGCTTCCTCTAATGCGTATTGTCTTTTAATTAGCTACATTCTGCACAGGATTTTATCCAGCCCTAAGAAAAGTCCACATTCTCCACGTGAATCCACAATTATGTTTAAATTGCCACGATTGCTTCCTTTTGCAGGTCTGTGAGCTTAAATTGTTGTAATCACAGCATCATTGCTCTCCTAAATTAACGTGTATCAATGGATGGCTTTCTACAGCCTACACAATTGTGTAAGCCCACCAGGAGTTCTTTCAGCTCACCCTGCTGTGATCTACGTAGAAGGGATGAGAAATGCAACAATACTATTTGACAAGTATTGAGTAAAAATGACTATGCTTCCGGGGACTGAAAAGCAATGCTTGTGGATGAAAAAGAGGACTGCCAAAATGGTTAGTGGTCATCTTATGATTGAAGGATCTAGGAATGTTTAGCCTACAGAAGAGAAGACTGAGAAGGAGACATGATCATGGTCTTCAAATATATGAAGGGCTATCACTGTGCAGGGGGATCGTCTCTATTCTCACTTGCACAAGACAGGAGGACTAGAAACAACAGAATGAAACTTCAAGGGAGTCAATAGAGATTAGATATTAGGAAAAACTTCCTGACAGTAAGAGCGATGAGTCAGTGGAATGGGTTGCCACACGAGGTAGTGGGTTCTCCTTCACTGGAGGTCTTCAAGGAGAGGCTGGACCTACATCTGTCTGGGATGGTTAAGGAAATCCTGCATTGAGCAGGGAGATGAACTCAATGACCTTAGAGGCCCCTTCCACCTCTATGATTCTATGAAAAGCCTAGGTATGAATTGGTCAAGCCAGCCAGATAAAAAAAGTAGAGAAACCAATGACTGGGAAACATGTTTCTACATGTGGATCTAAAATAGGGATGCTCAGCTTGCAGCCCTCCAAATGTTCCTGAACTATGCTTCCCAGCATTCTGTGCCAGTTGGGTCATGCCCATTCCAAGTTCGAATACCAGGGACCTTCACAAATTTCAAAAATCTGAATGTTTTCCATTTTCAAATCTGGCCTGACCTTGTTCAGAGAAGTCTGTTAGGATCTGATTTGTGCAGCAACCAGTATTTTACGGAACTGGTTACTGTACGTGGTGGGCAGGGAAGTGTAGCCATTTTAAGAGAAAGAGAGAAAACTCTTAATGTTGCTGGCAACCAAGGTAAGATCTTTCATTTCCCACATTGATGTTTCCACCTGGGGCTTTTTGCAGAGCACAGGAAATGGCAGCAGAAGGCAGTGGGATGTGCACGAATATTCATTAACATGTGTTATTCATACGAATTCAGACATTTGTACACAAATCAAATGTTATGACATTTGTATATTAATATTTGTACGAATAATTCGTACATTGTTAAACTAGGGATACATATTGGATAGCATGAATGCTAGTGCAAGCCAGTGTAAGTGCACTTTTCCTGTCCCCTGGATGGGACAGGAAGTGTAGGAAGGCCCCAGAATGACTGTATGGGCACTACTATGCAGTTTTACTGGCAGAGATAGTGAAGTGGTTTGCCATTGCCTACTTCCAGGAAGAGCTTGAAAATCAAACCTCTGCTTTCCAGGCAGTTTGCTCAATCACTGAGCTACAGCCTCTCCTTCCTTAAGCTAGACGTGCTCATAGGTCATAAACCTACTGGCTGTTTCATTGAATCACTCTGTGTTCTAACAATGTAAGAGGGGAAAGAAAAGCTCTCAACTCCACGCCTTCTTTACACTGTGTATAGTTCAAATACCTATTTGGTCACCCTAATATCTTCTCCTATTTAACTCTAACCCTTTCTGTCAGAGAGGGAACTTGGCTTCCAATGATCTTCCAACTCACCAATTGGTGGGTGGCAAAGTAGCATATTGACTGGGGAAAACCTAAGATGGTTGGCTGAAAACAGATAAATGGTGAAACAAGGGGTGTATTGTTCACTGGGAGCAAGCCAGACTCAACATTTTAAATTCAGAAACCTCTCTGAGCCTTTTGTTAAAGAAACTTCTTATCAATCAGATCTCTGCTTCCTCTAGGACATCCAAGTGGGTGGAGGAAGGAGAAGAGTTGGTTTTTCTACCTTGCTTTTCTCGTCTATTTAAAGGGACTCAAAGTGGCTGAAAACCTTCTCCCCACAACAGACAGGTTGGTGGGGCTGTGAGAGCTCAGAAAGCGAGTTGTGACTAGCCCAAGGTCACCCAGCAAGCTTCGTGGAGGAGTGCGGAATCAAACCCGGTGACTACGAGAACATAAGAACATAAGAACATAAGAGAAGCCTTGCTGGATCAGGCCACAGCCCATCTAGTCCAGCATCCTGTCGCACACAGTGGCCCACCAAATGCTCATGGGCATCTCAAGCAGAGACAAGGACAAACCTTCTCCTGCTCTCGAGTCCCAGCAGATGGCCCTAGAAGCGCCCCATTTCCTCCCCCCCCCCTCAGCCTAAAAGATGCACCTAGGCATTCGTTCTAGTAGCCATTGATACATCTGTCATCCATAAATTTGTCTAACCCTACCTTAAAGCCATCCAGACTGGTAGCTGTCACCACCTCTTCTGGCAGCACATTCCATAGGCCGATGACCCTCTGTGTGAAGAAATACTTCCCCCTGTCAGACCTTACGCTCCTACCCATCAGCTTCATAGAGTGCCCCCTGGTTCTAGTGTTGTGCGATAGAGAAAAGAAATTTTCTCTATCCACCTTTTCTATGCCGTGCATAATTTTATATACTTCAATCAGGTCCCCTCTCAAACGCCGTCTCTCCAGACTGAAGAGGCCTAGACGTTGCAGCCTGGTTTCGTAAGGGAGGTGTTCCAGACCCTTAATCATTCTGGTTGCCCTTCTCTGCACCTTCTCTAGTTCCACAATATCCTTTTTGAGGTGTGGTGACCAGAATTGTACACAGTATTCCAAATGTGGCCTCACTATAGATTTATAAAGGGGCAAAATGACACTTGCTGACTTATTTTCTATTCCCTTCCTAATTATTCCCAGCATTGAATTGGCTTTTTTTGCTGCTGCCGCACACTGGGTTGACACCTTCATTGAACTGTCCACCAAAACCCCGAGATCCCTTTCCTGGCGTGTTGCAGAAAGCTCAGACCCCATCAGTTTATAGACGTAATTTGGATTCTTGGCCCCAATGTGCATTACTTTACACTTGTTAAGATTAAAGCACATTTGCCACTTGGTTGCCCACTCACCCAATGCTAAGAGATATATGCACCCAATGCTAAGAGATATATGCACCCAATGCTAAGAGATATATGCACCCAGTGCTAAGAGATATGAGTCCAGCACACTACCCACAAGACCAAACTGGTAGAACATCCTGATCTATGTGACTATTCTGTCACAATGCCAGGATTCTCCCACCCCATGTTATACCTGAATTCAGATTTCCCGATTCACTAACAACAGGTGCTTTGCTGGGTCCCCCATGTGCATTGAGACACTGATCTTATCTGCCCTCGGTTGCATGATCATTTGACTTTAGCACTGCCGTATGCATTCCTAGGTCTGCTCCTCTTCGTTCTCTGTGTTTCCACAAGGCTTAAACATGCGCTGTTCTCTCCGATTGGATGACCTGCCCCTTCCAGGGATATCTCTGTGTTAGAATCTAGCAGCTTCTATTTGACCTGATTTCTACGACAGCTGTTTCAGGATTAGCACATCAAAGGCTTTCTTGGAATTGCAAGCCTGCATATATATAATGTTAGCCCCCTGTGTGTATGTCCTGAGCCTTCCACTGGGCATGTCTGCAGGGTCCAGTGAACGGATTTGACAAAAAGTAAGTTTGCAGACTGGAGGTAAACAGAATACAGGCCAGTGCATGAGGCCTAGGTAACTTCAGGACGCTTTAGCCATTCACGCACAGGAAGGCAGGAACGCGTGTAAACGCATTCCTGCACGCCTGTGTGCGAATGCTGAAAGCGTTCGGAAGTTACTTAGCTGGGAAAGGCCGGCAAGGGGTGGGGATACGGCCTGCAAGGCTGCCTGCCATTGGGTGCGAGCACCCAGGGGCGGGCACCGCTGTCAGGCCGCTTGCCCTGCTTCATGCCAGCTGTACGGGGCTCAATTGAGCCCTGTGCAGCTGGCACGAAGCTACTCGGGCACCCATCGCGGGGCCCGGGGCAAGTTCCCTATGGGGCAGGACCCCTTTGGAGATCGGAGTGCCTGGCTCTGGTCTCTGAAGGCTTCCCCCCGACCCCGATCGCGCCCATCTGTGGGGTGTAGGCGCCTGGATGTAGACGCCTACACCCCACAGATGATTCCCCCACCCCCCTGCACTTCACCTCCACCCCCCAAAAAGAGCACCTCCCACTGGTCGTCCAATAGGGGGCCGCAGTGCGCCACGTGGTGCATGCTCCCAGCATCCTGGGCTCAGTACGAGCCCAGACACCAAACAGGTAGCAGCTCCGCATGCGCACGTCGCGTCCCCGGGCCCTGGGGGAGGGGAATCATCTGCCGGGTGTAGGCACCTAGATCCAGCCGCCTACACCCCACAGATGAGCACAATCGGTGTCGGGGGGAAGCCTTCTTAGACGGAACCCACCTAAGAAGGGGTCCCTCAGCCCCTTGCCACCAGCCAGCCCGAGACCAGCCTCCTCCCACCCCGGAAAGGGGCGAGAGGAAGCCGATCCTTGTGGCTCCCTAACTCTGGCAGCCGCAATGGAGCTGCCGGGGCCGGGGCAGAGCCACGTGCCCACGAACAAGGCCATCGGCAACCTTGCCTGGCCGGCGATCGCGCTGGCGCACCAGCCCTGGTAGATGGCAAACGGAACTCACCGAATCCTGAGTCCCCTCTCCCATCTACGTGCGTCAGTGACCCTGGTAGATAGGACAGGGGACCCACGAATTGGTGGGTTCCCTGTCCCTTCTACCGGCGTCGGCGCGCCTGTGCGATCGCTGATCACCGGCAAGGCTGGTGATCAGCGCAGCTCGAGTCAGCTGTGAGGCCGATTTTCGGCCAATGCTGGCGGGGGGGGGGCATGCCCACGGCTGTCAGGGAAGGAAGCGTGTATGAACGCTTCCCTCCCCGAATGGCCTGGGGCGCTTCGAACGCGCACAGACGGATGAAGAGCATTTTAAAGTGCTCTGCATCTGGAACGCTTGGAAGACAGCCCGGAACGGGCTGGGATGCAAACCCAGCCGTGGCAATGCAAATGCCGCGTTCCGGGCTGTCTTCCAAGCGTTCCAAAACCCCGTGTGCGAAAAGCCCTCTGGAATCAAAAGTCTGTGGACTGGGTGATATTAGGAAGGCAGAGGAACAGATGTTGACAAGCTGCAATCTTCATGGGGCAGAAGAAGCTAAACAGGAAGGTACTCAGACTCTGAGTTTGGGTGGATAGGAAGTTGATTGTTTTTAGGGTTGTAGGTTTCAGAGAAGGTTGGAGGCTGAAGGGATCCCATTAGCCTCCAAGTTCTGCTTGAGATGCCCATGAGCATTTGGTGACCTACCCTGTGTGACGGGATGCTGGACTAGACGGGCTGTGGCCTGATCCATCAGGGCTTCTCTTATGTTCTTAAGTAACATGACCAGAAGACGACCTGAAATTGGTGTGACCAGAAGATGACCTGAAGTTGGTGGCCCACCAATTGTTTCTGGGATTCTCAAGCAATCTGGCAAAATCGTTGGGAAAAGGCTGTCACCAAGATAGTAGAAATGCATAAGTGAAATTGCATACAGAAATGTATAAATGGCTACTAGAACGAATGCCTAGATGCATCTTCCAGGCCTGGGGGGGGGGGGAGGAACTGGGGCGCTTCAAAGGCCATCTGCTGGGACTCGAGAGCAGGAGAAGGTTTGTCCTTGTCTCTGCTTGAGATGCCCATGAGCATTTGGTGGGCCACTGTGTGCGACAGGATGCTGGACTAGATGGGCTGTGGCCTGATCCAGCAAGGCTTCTCTTATGTTCTTATGTTCTTATGTTCTTATATATATATGTGCATATTAAAACTCATATCATGTGTTATCTTTTTAAAAATCATACTAATGCTACAACTAATCTTGAAAGTGGAGAATGACAAGGGAACAGAGATCAAATTTGTATGTCCCCTGTGTGGAGCCTGTATCAGAACTGAACTTCCTTGTAAAAAAAAAAATTTGAGTCTCTAGTAGAGGGATTTAGAAAATAATATCATCTGAAACCTGTCCTAGTGATACCAGAGTTGTATAATAATTCCAAATGAGTCAAGGGAAACAAGAAAAAGAAGAAAAATCCTTGGGTCTTGACTCATTCTCTGAAGAGATGAGTCAGAAACTAAATATACCAAGTAGGCTAAAGTTATGAAAAAATAATTTTGACAGTAGGATGCAAAAGGAAGAAATTCTTAGCTTTAAACTGCAGGACATTTAACCTAATTCAGTCATTGGTAAATGTGATCAAAAACCTTTGAAAACAACTTGCGTGGCCTACCATCAAGTTGAATTTTGTACAATAATTATGACCACTTATTATTGTTGTTATTATTATTATTATTTAAAAAAGATGGTGGTGAAAAGTTGCTGTCAAAAGTGATGAGGCATATTTGCACAACTGAGAAAACTGAAGCAAAATGGATCAAGAAATAGAAGATGGGTGTTTCTGCATTGGCTGCGGAAACCATTTTAACCCCCCATTTAAGACCCTTATGTACTTACCTTCCACACTGGAGACCTCTTTAGCGACTCCTCCAGGCAGCCGCTTCCACATTTCGGCACGCGAGATCTGCTTCTAAAATGGGTTCGCCGCCAAAAAACAGATTAAAATGAAAGTTCCTTCACCTGGATCCGTGTGGAAGCAGGACGCTTCTGTGCATGGCCAGGGAAATGGACGGATGTCCCTGCGGCCGCCATCTTGGGGAGGGTGGAAGCGGGCTGGTTTGCCTCCTTCCGCCCTTCCCTGCATGCCATGCGCCGCTGGAAACATGTGGTGACTGGCAGCTGCATGCTCCAGGGGTGGCGTTGGCAGCGCGGGAGGCCAGATGCCCTTTGGAATGGGTGCTGCAGCTTCCGCACAGCACCCAGGCAATCTGGCCGCCCGATCTGGCCTCCTCGTGCATGTGCAGATGCACGAGGGCCCTTCGGATCCATCCAAATTAGGGACGGATCCTCAGGAGGTCAGATCGCTAAGAAACAGCTCTTCTTTGAGCCGTTTCTTGGCAGCAAATGCAAAAGCATTTGATGGTTCTAGCTCTGGAGCAACTTTCTGAATTTTGCAAGACTGTTTGGGGATAAATATAGCAACACATTGTTGAGGCAGATTGGTAGCCAGAGTGAACATTATTGGGAGCATGGGCTGGGATCATCCTGGAATCAACACAAAGCATTTCTGGCTGTTTCTGATCACCACACCTTAGAAAGGCTATTGTGGAAGTGGAAAAGGTGTGGAAAAGGGCAACCAGAATGATGAAGGGGCTGGAACACCTCCCTTAAGATATCAGGCTGCAACATCTTCAGCCTTGAAAGGTAGCTTTTAAGAGTTCACCCGACTGAAGAATAAAAAATCATGCACAGTGAAGAAAAGGTGGATAGATAAAAATTATTTTCTATATCACCCAACTCTAGAACCAGGGGTGCTCTGTGAAGGTGATGGACAGGAGAGTTAGCACAGACAAGCAGTCTTAACAGCAGCTTGCTTGGATAGCTTTAAGAAAAGGTTAGGCAAATTCATGGAGGACAGGTGTATCATCAGCTACATGAATGGATGTCTAGGTATTTTCGCCAGCCTGGAGAAACAGGTAAGCTGCCCCTAAAACCCATTTGCAGGAATTCGAGAGCAGGTGAAGGTTTTGCCCTTCTCTTCTGCTTGAGATGCCCAGAAGTATTTGGTGGGCTGCTGTGTGAGATAGGATGCTGGACTAGATGCTTGAGTCCTTTAAAATATACGTCTGTCCTTGCTTTTTTGTGTGTGTGACAAGAAGCTACCTGTTTTAGAGTTGCCCTTCTCTCACATAAACATATACTCCATCCTCAGAATGAAATATAAACCTTTTGTTAGGGCCGGATGAGCTCTTCCCCACCCTGCCCCAGTGCCTGAGAAGCTCACGCAGCATACGCTTCACAGCCAACACCCATGCCCTGACAGCTAACACTGACAAATCCTAGCCACAGGGTCAGGGGGGGGGGGGTGTATTTTCAGTGTACCACACTTAAAATCATTCCACGAATTATGGATCATGGAAACATGCCATCTGCACACCCATGATCCACATTAAGGCCCTGAGGCTGGATTGTAGGCCCATATGAGGTCTATTCTACATCCAAATCAAGAGCCTCTTGATCTGGATCTAGTTCCATCCCGTGTAGACAAATCTGGCCTAATGGGGTGGAGTGGGGTGAAGCATCCAGGATCTAGATTAACATATGGATGCAGAGGCCCTGGATCTAGATCAGAGACCCTGTGGTCTAGATCAGTGCCCTAGTGCAGAAAGGGCCTTAGATACCTATTCACTTGGGCTTTTGAATCCTAGTTCCTCTGACTGTAGTCCCACCAGGGAGGGAGAGAGGATGAATGGGATATATTTTTAAAATATATTTTAGTAATTGCTTTATTATGTTTTGTGACATGTCTTGGGACTTCCAGGTGAAGGGTGGGATATATACATATATACCTACATATATAAAGGGCAGAATAGAAATATAAAAAATAAATAAGACTTTAAAATGTAGATGGCTTTCAGCCCAACCTATATAGATTTGATCTGTACTTTTCAACTGGAACAAGACCAATGGGGTAGGAAGATGGTAAGAGGACATACTCATCTCTATTGCTTAGGCAGAAATATTCCATGAAATGTTACTGTATCAATGATGAGTAGTGCTCCTTTGGGCTAGTGGGTTGCAATACAAAGCTGCTAAAAGAAAGTGGTTTGACAGCTCAGAATAAAAAGAACTAATGTGATTTATAAGAATGTGACTCTGTGGAAATCCACACAAACATTGAAAAATCCATAGAATTATGGGTTATGCAACATTATCCAGCTATAGAATGACACATACATGAAGGAGAATGGAAGAATGAACCAAAACACTGAGTTTATTTATTTACATTTTCATCCTACCCTATACCCAGGGGTCTCTAGGTGGGTGACAACACTTAAAATCAAACATAGCAGTATGTGGTGAGATTTTATTCACCTTTCCCCATGGGTCAACGTTCCTGGTAGGTTGGGTTATCGGTTTTAATCTTGGCAATGCCCACACTTTTAGATTTATTAAAAAGTACATGCAGGGATGCATCAAGTTATTGTCAAAAAGATATAAAGTAATTAAAAGCAAACATCAAAGGCATCTTTGGGCAGCAGAAAATCATTAAGACAGCTGACTCTCAGGAACTCTGTGTGTATATAATTAAAAAAGAGTACAGAGGGATTTCGAAGGAACCCATTCCCCCCAAAAATGGGAGCACAAAATGTCAACATCATCAGTTTGATATGACTTACTTGCAAGATAATTGGAAGTGAACCCTGCTTGGAAGGCAAAAAAAAAAAAAAAAAAAAAAATCACCTTAAGAACTCTTTAAATTACCATGTGGTCCATTTCATTCTCAACTGGAGGTTATTAGAATATCTGACTCATGATCTTCCAGGAAAGATGCACCTGCATCCATTTAGGTATTTAGACTGTGGTCACATCTTCATTTTAAACCTACTTCGGTCCATCTTCAGGTCTGACTGCTTACACTTTTTCATCTTCATTTGTTTCATTTGCGGACTTTCCACCCTCCATTTGGACTTCGCTGAATGGAAAACCCACAAATAAAATGGATAGGAATGAAAAGGTATGAGCAGTTAGACAGTTCAGGCCTGAAGATGGAGGGAAGGTGTGACCACAGCTAGGGCGCGTTCCCATAGGGTGTAAAATCCGGAGTGGATTTGGATTTGGCTTGGAGGGATCCCATTACCCCAGTGCTCTGAATCTACCCCAGATTTTAGGCCCCCTATTCCCATGCCAGTTTTCTTTCCCTGGGAAAATCCAGGGAAAGAAAACTGCTGTTTCAACAGGGTTTTTTTGGCTGACTTGGATTAAAGCCAAGCAAAGGAGAACAGCCAGCAGTTGGGTAAGTAAGTGAGGAGGTGTGGCCCAGCTGCCGGCTGTCCTTCTTCCCTCAGCTTCACAAGCACACCTGTAAACAGCGTGGTGCGGTGAGCTGCCGCCACTGCCAGCCTCCTCCTTGGATACCTCTTGGATGCGGAACTCCCTCGCTCACTTACCTGGCCACCGGCTGTCATCCTTCACTCAGCTTTAAACTGAGCCAGCCTTTTCTTTCTCCCTGTTGGAACAGGGGGAAGGAAAAGGAAGACAGCCAAGGAGGAGGCTGGCAGCGGCAGTGGCACACAGTGGCGTGCCATTCGCACATGTGCTTGTGTGTGCCTGTGGCCTCTTTGGGAACAGCCCAACGTACGCTCAGTGCTGTTCCCGGCCTCCAACCCAACCCGCAGCAGAACCTGGATTACTCTGGATCAGAGTAATCCGGCTTTGCTCTGGATTCGCAGGCAGTGGGAACACGGCCCTAAAGTGATTAATTTTCCTTCCCCTGCTGTTGCAGGTTTTCTTGTGGATTTTCATACCCACCTCCAGACACACACTTTTAAGAACTTTTTTTTAGTTTTATGTAATGCTTTGAGTTTCCTGGAAATAGTGCTGGAAGTCTGCCATTTTTGGTCCAAAGGTTAACCGGACTGGGCAGAAACTGCTATCAGTAATTTGCCTGTTCTGTCACAATGACTCTGCATGGCAGTGGAGAAGGTGACTGAGGGGGCAGTCCACCCTCAGAGTGGCTTGTCACCTCCGGCGTGCAGGGTACCTTTCAGGACAGATATTATGCTTCAGGGGTTGGCCAGATACCGATGGCAATGTTTGTTCTGTGGGTCTCAGCTATGCTCAAGCAACGAACCTTTTCATTGGTGAGGATGCAGCCTAAAAATGTATTGTATCCACAGACCTTCTGGTACTAGAGCTCTTAGCTGTGAGAGGTGTTTATTATAATTTTTTTAATTGTATTTTTATCTTCTGTTAACCATAGAGATTTGTCAGATAAAGAAGAAGGAAGGGAGGGGGAGGGAGGGAGGAGGGGAAGGAGAAAAGGAGGGAAGAAGAGGAGGGAAGGAGGGAGGGAGGGAAGGAAGGAAGGGGAGGGAGGGAGGGAAGGGAAGAAGGAAGGGAGAGGGAGGGAGGGAAGGGAAGAAGGAAGGAGCGAGTGAGGGGAGTGAGTGAGTGAGTAAGGAAAAAATAATATTCTGCAAAATGCTAAATACAAAAGCAAGCAAGAGGCAGCTGCGAGCTGTGAACAAAATGGATGATTGTCCATTATTCTCCCATAGCTCTAGCACCTCGACCGTCCAACTCTTAAATCCTGGACACTTCATTTGTTAGCACTTCTTTTGTTCTTGCTGGGTTTTCATCTTCATCATGATAATTTGCTGTCCATAACTTCTCTTCACAGCCCCACCTCCCATGCTATAAAAACTGCTAGTGGCTGGATGAATAATTGGAGGCTGAACTGAGCAGTTGCTCATCCATGTGCAGATTAATCAGGCAGAGCATGTGAAAGAAGAAATGGATAAAGGGCCATGTCAGGACAATTGCCCTTAAGTACAGAAGATGGATCAGGCTAGTGACCCAGCAGACTCTTCTCACAGTGGCCCACCCAGATGCCTGTAGGAAAAGCATCATCAGGTTGTGAGTGTAAAACCATGAGCATTCACTCAAAGTTGTTCAGTGCAGATAGCCTTCTGAAAGCCAGGTTGCATTTCTGATACAGCTGCCTTCCAGATACATTGAACTACAACTTCCATCAGCCTTACCTAGCGTGGAATGTGAAGTTAAGGGTTGTGTGTGTACATTATATGAACTTTAGGGCATGTCCCCATGCACGTTTGGTCACCAATCGAAATTGGGTTCAGGAGGGGCCGTCCCCATGCATTTTTTATTTGGTCTAATTTTCTCGGACCAAATCACCCAAACCAGGACCAAATTTAGTCCTGGAAAAAACTGTTCTCACTGCAGTTTGGGTGATTTGGTTCCAGCCAAGCCTGCACATGACAATGGTCCTAGGCTTGGGTTTACTCCCTTTTCCAGGCAAGCAAGCAATCAACCCCCTGTTCACAGTCATGGCTGGCTTGGTTCCCGGGTGAAGTGGAGGTGCCCAAAACATCTCAAGCACATGGGGATGGCAAGATTCAGCTTCAGCTTGTGTTAGAGGTCATGGCATGGGGACAGGCAAGTTTTGGGTTCAGTCCCATCCCCAGTCACATGCGAGCCAGTCCCGTCCCAAATCTCTTGCATGGGGACATGGCCTTAGACAGACCATTTTTGCATTGGAGCAGTCCACTCCAAGTGGGAGTGCCAATCAATGTTGGTTAATCACTGTCAGGCTGGCAAAGAGAGACCATGAGACTCTTTAAAAAAAAAGATGAACAGTGATTTATTTCAGCTCAGTGTTAGGACATTTCTTGTTGGGAGAAACTTGGAACAGAAAGCCCAGCATATTTATATGTTTCATAGCTGGGCGGGGTTTGGCCTTCAACCAATGAACAATAACTATTTTTCAAAACTCAGATTAAACTTGGAGCCAACATGTATCACTTGATCCCAGCAGGGAGGGGGGAGTCAACTGTCACTTCCAAAACACCAGGCAGCTACTATATACATATATACAGAATCACATAGGTGACAAGAGATCTTACATTCAAATATTATGGCAGGCAGCTAGCCCTACCTGACAATCGTGCTCCTTTCACATCCACCGGAAGGGAAGTGTGAAAATGCCCTAGACCTCTCTTCCTTCCAATTTGGATGGAGTAGCCAAGGATGGGGCAGGGCCTCCAGCATGTGGAAGAAAGGGACCAGAAGAGGACGAACACCCATGCTGAACCAGGTTCCAGGGAAGTGCAGAAAAAAACACAGCTAGGAAACAAGCATGCATCCTGCCATCTAGTATGTACCCATAAGATTAATGTATCCTGTCTAAGATTAATATAATATTGTAACCCGCCCTGAGACCTTCGGGTATAGGGCGGGATAGAAATACAAACAAACAAACAAACAAACAAACAAACAAACAAATAAATAAATAAATAAATAAATAAATAAATAAATAAATAAATAAATAAATAAATAAATAAATAAATAAATAATACCATTGCTTGCCTCATGGTACTTATCAGGATTTTTAAAAGGTGCAAATGCACTTGAAATAATGCAGTTAAATGGGAGTTTCTGGTTAAAAAATGAGCTGAGGTAAAGACAATCATGTCATGGAGTCATGGAAAGTAGAAAAAGCAAGAGAGATTAGGGAAACTGAAGAAAGCTTGTAGGGAAACTGCAGGAATTTGTTCACACAAAAAGGTTGCCACAATGTGCCCTTTGCCACTGAAAATGGAGGCGAGGCAGCAACAGGCCCATCCTTGGACCCATGGAAACACCTCTGAACCTTAAGTGGAGACGTGATCTGAATTCTTGATCCTTTTTGCATTTGTTCTTATTCTAGAATTCATCTTGGTATAGCAGTCTGTTGGCCACAAGCTAACACAGACTATGGTGGACCTCACTTGGGACCTCCCAGAGTCTGCACTAGCATGCAGGTAGCAGGTCCCTATTCTGGGATATATTCCAGCATAAAGCCAAGTGCAGAAAGGGCCCTTGTCTGTGAAAATGCTTCCACTGTCCATCCATTTGCACTTGTCAGATGCATGTTGAGTTCTTTTTACAGCAGCATATCCAAAAGGACTTTCTTGACACTTTCACTATTGAATATGCATTTTTAACCTTTTGGCTTTCTCCATTTTGAAAGACAACCACTGAATGTCGGTGCTTAATTATGGTTGCCCAGAGAGTTGTGTCCACTTAATGGTTTTTCCACCTAAAGGTCACCGGTCACTTCTCATGCCACCTTCCAGCCAGTCTCCCAGATTTTTTTTTTTCCCCAAGGAGAGAAGTCCAACTATTAATGGAGCCTGTGTTTTTGTTAAAGACAGCGACTGTATTTTGCCAAATGCAGGGTGGGTTTTCTGTATTAAATGCTTTCTATATAGAGACAAGAAATGTTTAGGGGGTGTTGATAATTTTTTTTAAGAGGAGAGACCCTTAGCAAAACATAGTGTTTTGAACTTGGCTGTGGATGTTCAGTGATCTTTCCCTACTTTGAGGTACATAAAGTTGTCATGAGTATAATTAATAAGAAAAAATCCACATGGACAGAAGTCTATTGGCAAGAACACACGGTTGCTCTTGCACAAAGATTCTGATAACCCAGCAGGCTAACACTCTACTTTTTCTGGCATTTTTAGTGATGTGTATCTGTCATTTGTTAAGGGAAAAGAAAGAAATGAAGAACACGAATTTAAAAAAAAGATGATGTGATTGAAACAGATTCTTGGCAGATTCCTGACAGTGAAGGCAATCAGTCGATGGAATAGGTTGCCACAGGAGGTGGTTAGCTCTCCTTCACTGGAGGTGTTCAAGCAGAGGTTGGACCTACATTTGTCTGGGATGGTTTAGCAAATCCTGCATTGAGCAGGGGGTTGGACTTAATGACCCTAGAGGTACCTTCCACCTCTATGATTCTATTTGGGAAGTATTTAGCAGAAAAAGGAAAGTTAGATGACGCCCCATTTTTCAATTATATTTCCCATGATTCTTAGGTATTGACTGTTGTAGCTAAGTATCATGGGAGATATATTGCAGATGTTGGAAGTACATTATATCCAAAGCTTTCTTTCTTTTTTCTTTCTTTCTTTCTGATATTCGGAGGAGTAGGAGGAGAGAGAAAGACTAATCTTCTCCTACTGACAGCTCTTAAATAATCAAATGGTTGTAAAAACAGCCGGATTGTTGGGCTGGCTGCATTACGTTTTCTTCGTTATGCAGTCAGAAAAGGTGATCAATCTGCCATGAGGACCTCTTCATCTTTCTTCCAAGCTGAAGGTCATTTCTGTAAACCAAGACATGGGATTTATTTCTTTATAAAGATTGATTGCTGAAGCAGATGGCTGCATCCAATAAAAAAGTGTGCTGGTAAATTGCAGAGGAGAACTGCCCAGGACAAGGAGTTATGAAAGAAGTTTGGAGAAGCCTCCATCCAGTAATATACTGAAGACTGTTGAGGTTGATGGCAGAAAAAAAGTTTAGGATAGGGATGTGAACTAATATTCGTAACATTTGAAATTTGTACGAATTCTGCCAAATTCAGACATTCGAACTCAAATATAATGTTGGCACATTTGAAGATTGACATTTGAATTCTAATCAATGTTCTGATACATTCAGATGAAGCTTCGTATGGGATTCATATGGGATTTGTATGGGATTGAACCTCAACCTTCCTAATGCCGTGACCCCTTAATGCAGTTCCTCATGTTGTGGAGACCCCCAACCATGGGGGAGGGGCAGCTGGGAGGGGGGAGGGAGGGGCGGTGGGAGACTTATGACCCCTTTGAAAGGGTAGTTCAGCCCCCAAAGGGGGTTGCAACCACAGGTTGAGAACCACTGTAGTAGACCTTAGGCCAGATCAGCCCCCTTTTTGCACAAGCAGTCGAAGATCCAGATCTTTGAGAAGGGTTCCTCCTGGAGATCTAGATCTTGAAGATCCCAGTCTCCAGGAAGACCCCATATGTCCCCGTGGGCCTGCTAGCACCCAAGTGCAATGAAATCTGGACTCTCCTGGGCTCATGCGAACTAGGGCTGAAAAACTTCAGGTACAGTTGAACCATTCATGTTTGCTAAGAGGTAAGCTCCCCCAAAGTGTCCATTACTGACCATAAATGTGAATAGTCCTCCTGTTTACCAGTCGGTGCTGCCGCATCTGAAGCTGGAAGTTCCACCTCGTTGCTGCTGCAATTGGCTGCTTGGACTCCGTTGTGAGAGGGTTGTGTTCAAGCTCAGGCCTGAATTTTGAATTTCGTAAATCTTAATCGAATCTTGGTAAATTCAGATTTAAAAAATTTGAATCGAATTGGATTTTTGGGTATTCGATTCGAATAGAATGTAAAAAAAACATTCATGCACATCTCTAACAGACGCATGCACACACACAATAATTTGAATGTCTTTTAGTTTTACTTAATTTATACTTTTTTCCTCGTTTCTCCATCTGTTAAATCGTGAATTAAATCATCAGCTTTTTTAATGCTTCATTAGTACAATACTTACTTTTTCATGAAAGGCTTGCAGTAATAATGCCAGGGAATATATAATAAAAGAAAAGACAGACGACTCAAGAACAATATGCTATTATGCTTTTCCAGGATCTTCTCCATGGTTTCTTCCAGGCTTTTATACTGTTCCTTTTAAATTCACTGAGGCATACTTTAAAAACAACCTCCATTAGTCCTTTAATAATCGTGAAGATATTAATATGGAAATGGAAGAAGCTATACTTCAAGCAAATATCACTGCTGATAACACATGGTACATTTCAAGGCAGCTGATGTCATTCACCACTTTTTGTCATCAATGGCTGCATCCCCATGGGCTCCATTTATGTCGGTGTTGAATCATGTCATCTCCAATATGCATTGTAGTTCCATTTAACATGTCTCCATGTGATTGAGGAGAGTGCGGGTTCAAGCTGAATCCACCTGTCCCCATGCAAACAGTGGCAAACCCCTGCATCGGGAAACTGCACCCTTTTTTCTCCACCCCCTCTCCCCTGATAGGAAGCCCAGTTGATATCACCATGCCCTGTCCCACCTGCTGCAGTGATGGCGGGAGAAACACCTCCAGGTTGCACCTCCAAAAACACAACACACAGCATAGATAAGATAAAAAGTGATAAAAGGGGGGCATAATAGGATGAGAAAGCGGCTCATTGCTTGAAGCCACAGCTCATTGTTTGAATCTGAGTTTAGCGGAGGTGGGCACCTCCACATGACAACTGGCACACCTCTGCCTGACAGCGAGCTTCGTCTTCTCATCCTTCTCATTCTGGTGCAGGGAACCCCTGGGCGCTTTGCCCATTAAGGCAATGCAGAGCTTGTGCCCTAAATCAAGCCCTTTGCCCATGTGTGCCTTGCCAATTGGGTGATCAGGGAAGGGGGGGCGTCATACTTGTAGTTGTAGAGACACTCACAGGGCAAATGAGAGCCATTTGACACCCTTATCACTTCTGTTTCGGAATAATTTCTTTGAAGAAATCCCCAAGCAGTTGCATTCGCATTGCACATGGCAGGAACAGCGACCAAAGGCGAAACCCTGCCCATTAATGCTGTGATCGCCAGTCTCCTCCCCCAATAACCGGGGAGCATCCCCATGCCCCCAAGATAATACATGCTTGCCTCCTAATTCACAGTGAAAACAGTTGGAAAGGGGGGGGGTTGCCGTGCATTTGTGCTATTTGTCCTGCATGTAGCCTGGAATAGAGGCTTTGCATGGGGACGCTCTGAGATGAACTCAGGTTTACTTTGGAGTATATTCAGCATGGGGACAAGCCCTATCTCTGGTCTTCAAGTAAGTCATAAAAGTATACAATCACAAATTGGGAGAACACTAAACTCCAGAAAAAGCTTGATTTCAGTAGCTACCAGTTTTGATGACTTCCAAAAAATTCATGTATGAATGGCTATCAGACATGTTGGCTTTGTGATTATCTATTCTATAGCAGGCTGTATGGCTCTAAAGGCTAGCTGCTTATGTCCTTCTTCGGACCTCCATATGCAACTGATCAACTGCTGGAGGAATAAGTTGCTAGACTTGATCTAGCAGGACATTTCATGCATTCTTATCATCTTTTGCTGGCTGAGAAAGAAGGAAATAAACAATCTGTCCCAAGCTGAGAAGGATTCCTCCTGGACCAGGGCTGAATTTGCACTTAAGAAGAAGAGTTGGCTTTCTCTACCCTGCTTTTCTCACCCATTTAAGGGGACTCAAAGCGGCTGAGAAAGCTATTCTATTCTTCTTCCCACAACAGAGAACCTGTAAAGTAAGTGGGGCTGTGAGAGCTCAGAAGAAAGCTGTGACTAGCCCAAGGTCACCCAGCTGGCTTCATGGGAGAGGGCGGAATTGAACCTGATATTCCCAGATAAGAGTCTGGCTCCCTAAGCACTAGACCAAACTGGCTCACTCCAAACTGGCTCACTAGGTCTCTAGTATGCAATTAGGACAGCTTTGGCATAGATACTGTGTACCAGAGCTGTCCTAATTGCATACTAGAGGCATAAGAATGAATAGACCCCAGGACAAGGTCAGTTGCATTGGAATAACTTTTTCCATGCTTTGATCTTGTACAAAATGCTCTACTGGTAAACCAGACCAGAGACATATTTGCACTACACTCTGTAGTGTGTGATTAGGTAACTTATGGGGAAGAGCATCCACACCTTGAGGTGGCTGTTGCAGTTTCCAGGCACCCTCTGCCTTCCCAGAAGTTCCCTAATCATGCACTTGGTATGGAGCATGAAATCATGCTCTGCACCTTTACCAACCTTACCCAATTACTTACCAGGAGCATCCAGTGGCAAGTATCTGCACCTTTTCTGGTGCTCCAGGATCATCTGAGATGCTGTGCAAGCATGCTGGCACCTTGGACAACCATAGATGTGACTGTGCATGCACAGAGCATCAGCATCATCCTGGAAATGGTGCTGACGCACAAGCAGTCGTAGAGGGCACCGCAACCAGTTATGGAGGGCACAGGACCCAGAAGAGGACTAGCCCCGGGATCAGTCACAGGTGAGTGACCAACTGTGCGGGGCTTAGGGTGCAAGTGACTAGTGCAAGTGCAAGTGCTAGTCAATGTTGGCTAATTACACTCCTTTCCTGTCCAGTAGACTAAGAACCAACTTAGGAACCCTTTAGGAACCTGATTGGTACCAATCAGGAAGGCCCTGTCCCCACATGGACCCTATTTAAGGTCCCATAGAGTAGGCCCTGTCCCCATGAGGGCAAGAGAAATCTGGATTTCATTGCTAGCGGGCCCGTGGAGACATATGGGGTCTTCCTGGAGACTGGGATCTTCAAGATCTGGATCTCCAGGAGGAACCCATCACAAAGATCTGGATCTTGAAGATCTGGATCTTTGACTGCTTGTGCAAAAAGGGGGCTGATTTGGTCTGTGGAGGCACTGATTTCACATGCCTATCAGGGTGCCCCGTGTTCTTTCTTATTGCACCCACTGCAATATTCTCCTCCCAGCCTGAAGTGTGCCAGGCACCTTCACTTCACATGTCCAAGGGATCAGTGAAGGTGCCCTTATTTGCCATTGCCTTTGACTTGGGAAGCTACTTCTTCTCCCCTCTTTCATGCACTGTTATTATTTTTTAGTGTGTTCGTTGTACATTTGGTTTTCATGGCTGCAACCCATACCCTGAGACCTTTGGGTATAGGGGCAGATAAAAACTACAAATAAAATAAATAAACGTTGCCAGATGGTGACATGAAAAAAGAAGGTTGCACATTCTGAACATGACCCATTGCATGCTACAGTCAGAGGACAAGTCTGTCCACGATCTCAGTCTCTGTGACCAAATAAAGTTGGACAATTCAGGGAACTTAGAAGAGAAAAGAACTGAGTACAGAATGACCTGGCGTTAAAGATTTTGTCTCTGGAACATAACATGACAAGCAGCTACACACCTTGAAATCATTTCCACCTCTTTTATTTGCTCCTTTAAAAAAAACCAAAACAACTTTCCTCCTGACCTTCTGTAAAAACATTAAAGGAAAAGAAAGATCTTGAATTGACATGAGAGCTGTATGGGAGAATGTGATAATTGTTTAAAATGGATTGAAAAGCAGCACTAATTCTCTCTCTCTCTCTCTCTGTCCACAACAGACTTCCTTCCCCAAATTAATCTGAAAAGGAGGATTACATTTTTAGGCTGATATTTTTTTAAAAGGTCAAAATAAAGACTTAATACCATCTTGCAGAGAACAAACCGTGTCCCACTGTTTTCACTTTCCTAAACCGACTGCTAATATTGAGTCATTTTCTAATGTGATTAGATGGAGACTGTGCAGCACATTCATAGCTTTTTAAAGTGCAGACACTGTCTTCCTTAACTAGTTAAGATGGCCCTGGGATTGGGTTCCATCTGGTGATATGGGAGAAGTGATGATCGGGAGGGAAGACAACTAGTATGGTTGAAAATGCACTCAAGATACCTGTTCACACAACCTTTAGATGTTGCTTGGGAACTCTATTTCTACTACATTTGTTAGTCTGAATGGTTATAACCCAGTGGGAAGTTTACAGTTGCAGGTTCAATTCCATTTATTCTTCTGGAGCAAGGTAATGGCAGATCACCTCTGTACCTGCCAACAGACGATTCTGCATTGGCTGGCATACCAGATCAGCAAGGCTACTAGGAGCCTCCTATCTGCTCACGGTGTGTGTGTGTGTGTGTCTAAGGGACACCCCACACCTTTAGACTGCTTCAGCATGCAGGAGGAAGCTCTCTGAGTACACCTGCTGGTCCAATATGCTGACCAGTGCAGAATCACCCCTGAAAACTACATTCACCTGGGTTAGTCCCAAGTTATTGGCACCTAACAATGAAAGCAACAGTTAGTGTTGTGATTAAATAATTGTCTGATGGCTTGTTGATGCAGATTCGGGATATGTGTCAAAGGTGGTTGGTTTACTGGCAAAGATGATTTTCTTTAAACTATGGATATTCCATTTACTAAAAAGAAGCAAGCTGTCTGAAAACCTCTAGCTCCACAATCATAACTGTATCAGAGTAGTAGTAGTAGTAGTAGTAGTAGTAGTAGTAGTAGTAGTAGTAGTAGTAGGCTTTTGTAGTCTTCTTTTCTCACCCTTAAGGGGACTCAAAGTGGCTGACGTAAAGACCTCCTGTTCTTCTCCCCACAACAGACACCCTGTGAGGTAGGCGGGGCTGTGAAAGTTCAGAAAGAGAGCTGTGACTAACCCAAGGTCACCCAGCTGGATTCATGGGGGAGTGCAGAATCAAACCTCGTGACTACCAGATAAAAGTCCAACACTCTAACCACTAGACCAAACTGTCTCATTAGCTTCATAGAGTGCCCTCTGCTTCTAGTGTTGTGTGATATATACAAAGTTTCCACACTCTGCATGATTTTATTTATTTCAGTCAGATTACTTCTTAAACACCATCCTTGAAGCCTGAGGAGATCTAGATGTTGTAGCCTGGTTTCATAAAGAAGGTGTTCCAGTCCTTTGGCCATTCTGGTTGCCCTTTTCTGTACCTTTTCCAGTCCCACAATACTCCAAATGTGGCCTTCTCCCTGTCCTGTTTGAACTAGTGTTCAAAAAGAAGCTTTCTGAATGATCTTCCACCTTATTAAAATGCCTCCTCCCCCATGTTTTTGTTTAAGGTTTGAAGATTTTGTCCTCCATGAATTTACCTTGAGTGTGTCCAGACTTACAGATACTGCGCTTTCCGATGCGCAGTTGGGTTGTGGCCGTCACGCCTGACTCCCAATTCTGTGTAGTGGCAGGGCATTATGCTGCCACTACACTACAGGTTCAGGTAAATTCGAATGTTCCCTCCAGTCTGGACAGGACAGCAAGAACACCAAATGACAGCTCCCATTGGCTGCCTTATCCCATGTGGCATGCGCCTCACTGTGTGCACAATGGAAGTATTGCAGCTTTCTCTAAGAAAGCTGCAGGAAAGCTGCTTGAATCCAGACTGCGCATCATGGCTTCGCAGCAGGTAAGCTGTGTGTTTTGGTATAACTGCAGATTTAATCCGCTAATCTGGATACTACCCTTGTCTACCTTTAAACTCTGCAGGTTGGCAGACTCTGTCGTTCAACTATGTGCAGTGTTGCTTAACATTCTCAGATGTGACGCCCTTTTTTTTTTTTATGAAACTATGCCTGGGTGCCTTTGATTCCACTCTTTATGCTACATAAATAGATACAGCTGAGAAAAGATGCTGTTCCTGAACTGCATCAAGGGGGGCTTTTGTCTGGCCACCAAAAGGCCTGGAGTGCACATCCTCTGTACCTTTATGTCAGTGCGATTCATTGTCCTGTGCCATTGACTGTTCTGGCAGTCATTGAAAAGCAGCACATTTCCATGGCTTCGCTCTGTCACCCTCTTGTAGCAGTGCTCTTCTGTGGGCTAAGGCAGGCTGATTCCCTCAGTGCATTCGCTGTGTGGCAGACAGCAGGACCGAGGCGATGAACAGAAGACAAGAGCATATGGCAGTAAAATACAGCGGTCCTTCGCAGAAAACAGGCCCTTTCTGCACTGACTTTTGAGCTGGTCTAAGGAACCCCTTAGCCTTTATGCTGGGCCTCCTCATCTGCACATTAATCTGGATCAAGAAGCCTACCCATTAGTCCTACCCCACCTGCCCAAGACAGAGCTAGAACTGGGGCGTTTCTGCACTTGCTTTAAAGGTGCAGAAACGTGTGAGTGCTAGTGCACGATAGCCTAGCCCATGCGCTGTCTGAGACCTACCTGTGTTTCTTCATGCATCCGATCCTCTGTTGGGTGCCGCCATCTTGTTCTTGTTATCCCGTGTGACTGCGCATGCACTAACCTTGTTGCGATGGTAAGGCTGATGCTCTGCACAAGTGAAGTTGCATCAGGGGGTCATCTAGCTGCCAGTGCGGATGCTTACCAGCAGACAGGAGGGGAAGTACAAAAATGCCCCTGGTGTAGGCCAGTCTGAGACTTGGTTCCTGTCACCACCATGCAGATAAGTAGTGGCAGCTGGAATAGCTTAGAGCCTATCTCAGAGCTGGGATGGAGGAGTGCAGGTTTTAGACAGGTTCTTGTAGAACAACCACTACCGGAGCCATTTCTGGGAAGTAGCTGAAATGTTCATGGCCTGCAACTTGGAAGATAGAGAATTTTTGTATTAGTAGCTGACAAACCATACTGCCCTGCCTTGCCTCATTCTTGGCCTGGAACGCTGCCTCTGGGCCAAAACCACTCTTGTATTCCATGGACATGCATGCATGCAGAGGTTGCCATTCTATACTGCAGTGCTTTGCTACTAGGGGTGTGTATGACTCCAATTTTTGGGATTCGATTCAAATTGAATATCAGAAAATTCAATGTCATTCGAATATTTAGAATTCAAATTTAACAAAATTTGAATCGATTCATTCAAATTTTCAGTTTGTATTTGCACTTATGAATGTCCACAACCTTCGTACGCGCCTGTATGCATCACTATGCATCCCATAACCATCCCGTAGTTATCCCGTATGCAACCCATTTTTGTCCCGTATGGATCCATACAAATGCGTACGGATGTGGGAAACATGCATTTGTGTAAGTCCGTATCATGTACGAGCCTGTACACACGCAAATGTCCAGATAATTTGAATGAATAGATCCAAAATTCATTTGAATTTTAAAATTCAAATTTATGGACATTCAATTCACGTTTGAATGTCGAAATGTGGACAAATTCTATCGAGTTTCGCGTACCTTTGAATATTCACACACAACCCTATTTGCTACAGATCAGATGCATTCCATGCATCTTTTCTTTCTTGCAGGAATTCATGAACAGGGAATTTGACAGCAAGACTTTACATGCACAGCAGAAATGTTGCTAGTATTTCTCTAGTTTCACTTTCACAATCTAGTAGGCAGATGTTTGATATAGATGGGGATGCCCTGTTGAACAATATTTCACAAAGAGCATTCATTTCAAGTGCTGACCACGCTGCTTGGTATCAGACAAAGAAATGTGCTGGTTTCAAGCTAATTTTTGAGTAGCATCCAACAGAGAGAATCCTTGCTTCAAGTCAAAATGCATTTTACATGAAGGTTGGCCCACTAGGCTGCATGTTTTGATCACCCATGCGTTAGATCAGTGTTTTGAACTGTAAGGAACCATGGTGGGTTTAAATTTAAAAGGCATCAGTCCTACCTTGAAACCTGCAAATCTTTTGCTTGTTAATTTCATGTTTTTGTATTTTGAACTTCTGCTCTTTCTTCGCTGGCCCTTTTTCCAAATTATATTCTGGATAGGGGGCTGCCATCGTCTGCCATCGTCTGACAATAGGCCCCTTTTTCAGAATATAATCTAGAGTAAGGCCCAGTGCAGAAAGGGTCTCTGTGTACCTTTTCTTAATTTACAATTTGTAGTACCTGTCATGTTTTAGGGTGTTTTTCCACTAGCACTAAGGACCCATTAAGGACCCATTAGGCACCAGTTTGGTACCAATCAGGAAGACCCCGTTCCCACTTCAGACCCCATTAGCACTAATGTCTTCACACCTGTTCAAGGGAGCTCCAGATTGAATGGGTCCTTCAGGCCCTGAAATCTTGGGTGTTTTTCCACTGTCACTAGAAGTACCCATTAAGTACCCATTAATGGGTACAAAAATGCCATTACGTACCCATTAATGGGTACTTAATGGGTACTTTTAGTGACAGTGGGGGAAAAAACCCTGGTCTTCCCGTGGGCCCCATTAAAGGGGTCTTCAATGCAGTCTTTAGCCTTGAAAACTGGATTAGACGGCACAAGTTCAAACTGTGATTGAGTCAATAGGATCCAGGGGCAGGCTTTGGGGGAGGCACCCTTGTTGGGTTGTGGGCACCCTGAAACCCAAAGTAGGTGGCTATTCTCCGGAGATGGCTCCAGACCCAGCTCTGAAGATATTGTGGAGCTTGGACCAGGCTCTGGAGATTCTCCAGAGTGGCTTGTCCTAGACTCTGAAGAATCTCCTTAGCTGCTCTGGAAGTTCGGGGGGGTGGGGGTGGGGCAGCACCCGTGCCCTAGGTAAAACTGAACCTCAGTCATCCACAGTACGTCCTGGAGCACAAAGTGGTAGGGAAGTTCACTTTTTTCCCCCTGCTCGCTTCACATTGAAGTAGGGATGTGCACAGATATTTGAAACATTCAAAATTCAATTGAATTCGCTTGAATTTGGATATTCAAATTCACATCAAATGTCTATACATTCGAATATAAACCTTTGAACAAATTTTGAATCTTTTGAATCATTCGTACCAATTATTTGGACATTCGTATGTGTATGGATATGTATGCACTACATATTTAGCCATATGCATATTATTTGTATTCGTAAGGAATTGTACGGATACGTAGGGGATGAAAACAAGATGCACATGGAATAAAAATGTGTTGTTTATGCTGTTGACATTTGTATCTTCAAATATGAACATTTGTACAAATAGGTTTGAATGTATTTGAATCGAATTGACTGTGAATACATTCACATTTTAAACTAATTGATTTAAATCTTCGGATATTCAAGCTGAATGCCAAAAAGTGCATTAGTCCACACCCCTACATCGAAGCAAATGGAATGGAGATTTCTATTCATGTGAATGGAGCCACTTCAAATGTACTAGGATTTGAATTCAGATCTCTTAGAATCCCTCCTGCAAGTCGCCTCTGTGAATCCAGTGTGAATCCGCTCTGGAGATGACTGGACAGCTGCTTTGAATGTAATAAAGCTTCAAACTAATGCACAAAAGATTTTTCTTTGCTTATGAATGTCAGTGTTTGAATATAGACAATATTCAATGAGGATGCAAAGTTCTGAATATTCACTATTTGTACGAATTGCGATGGTGATGAACATTTTTCACCCATCGCTACAAAATGTCATGTCCTTCTCTAATGATGCATTACCAGCATTTCTAATTTTACAATTTTTTGTTTTGCATGCTTTAAAATGCATTTAACTGTGATCAGTCCTACTGGTATGGAGAAGAATATAAATGCAAGCAAGCAAAATACATAATCAGCTCTGGGCACTTCCTACCTTACTTTCCTCAACCACTTTCATCCCCCACTCTATGTATGTGTGATGAGGAGGCATACATTCATTTTACAGCCCCTCACAGGTGACTCTAGTTTGATATGACTTCTTGGATTTGGTGTCCCAGATACTGTTCATTAAGCAGTAGGGCCATGTAGCAAAGTTTGTAATAAATTTGAGGCAAGGTTATTTAGCATTTTGATATTAAAGATCTGACTCAAATCAGCTAAACATTTGGGGAAAAAAATTAAACACTCATACACCCTTTCAGCTTACTTTATCTTTTTTTTGGTGCTGGAGATTAACAATGTATTCTGAGGTGGGGCAGAAATAGCAGGTACAAGTTTATTTCACTGAAGAGAGCATGTTCGGATCTGACTGCAAGCTAACTTTGCTTTTTCTTGAGAAAAATTTGAATATTCTCTCTCTCACACACACATGAAGAATTAGTGAAAGTAGACTATAGTAAGGACAATTGTTGGCAAAAATAAATAGATTAAGAACATGAGAACATATGAGGAGCCCTGCTGGATCAGGCCATAGCCCATCTAGTCCAGCATCCTGTCACACACAGTGGCCCACCAATTGCCCATGGGCATCTCAAACAGAAGACAAGGGCAAACCTTCACTGGCTCTCAGATCCCAGCAAATGGCCTGAGAGTCATCCTACCTGTCTCCCCAGGCTGGAGGATGTACCTGCCCATCCATTCTTGTAGCCATTGATACACCTGCCAACCATGCATTTGTCTAACCCTTCCCTAAAGCTATCTAGGCTGGTTGCTGTCATTGCCTCTTCTGGCAGCAAATTCCATAGACTGATGGGTGAAGAAATACTCCCCCAAACATAAGAGAATAAGAGAAACAAAGGGTGCATCCAATACCTCCATGGATCACAGATACTTACAGGCGAGGTCTGTAACCTTTTTATGCTCTGTGCCTTACTTATTCACCCTTCTGGAAGGGGCCTCCAAAGTCAGACATTTTTGGTTAAAGGAGAAATCCTTCCAGCTAGATTTCAGCACTGGTTACCCAGTCTCGCTTCCGCCATGCAACCACATGGTGACAATGAGAGTGCTAGAGGGTGTTGAGCAACCTCAGAGGCCTTTTCCTCATTCTGCAGGAAGGATGCTTTGGAGATTGTTTCCTAGCCCTCAATTGTCATTTCCAGATCATTCTACACCCAGGAATGGCAACTCTCGTGGGCCTCCAGTCGACGTCTTCCACTGGCCACATCGTTATAGCCAAAGTTGAACAGATTTGTCCATCATTACAGCTGGCAAGTGGTTACAATAAAAATGCATCTCCTAATTAATTGTATAATTAATGCATACAATTAATTATTCAGAATTCAGAATGTAAGAACATAAGAGGAGCCCTGCTAGATCAGGCCACAACCTATCTGTTCCAGTATCCTTCTCACACACTGGCCCACCAAATGCATCTAGGCACTCTCAAGCAGAAGACAAAGGCAAGCAAAACCTTCACCTGTTCTCAAATCCTTGTAAACAGCCCATACAGACATCTTGCTTGTCTCTCCAACCCAGCAGCAATACCAAGGCATCGATTCCAGAAGCCACTGATACACCTGTCCTCCATGAATCTGTCCCAATTTAGGGATATTAAAAATATTCATTATTCGTACTAATTTGGACATTCATAAATGAAACAAATGTCCAGACATTCGTACCTTAGTATTTGTACAAATACAAATATTTGGAGTAATTTGTACAGATAATTTGGACATTTGTACTTGTGCATATCTGTACACATTCGTACAGATACATATGGGACGAAAACGGGTTGCGTACAGATGCATATGGTTGCCTATGAGATTTGTATAATTAGATTTGTATCGAATATTCGAACAAATAGATACTAATGTATTTGTATCAGTTTGAATGTACAGACATTCATTTTTCTTTATTCATATGAATTTGGATTTTTGAATATTCAGTTCTTTACGAATTGAATGTCAAGAGTTGCATTCATGCACAACCCTTTCTTAAAATTAGTCCAGTTGCTGTTGCCACCTCTTTTGACAGCAAATTCCATAGACTGATGACCCTCTGGGTGAAGAAATACTTCCCCTTGTCTGATCCGACTCTCCTACCCATCAGCATCATAGAACACCCCCTGGTTCCAATGTTGTGTGATAGAGAAAAGAATCTTTCTCTAACAGCCTTTTCCACACGGTGCACAATTTTATATGTTCTGATCAGGTCATCTCTTAAATGCCATCTTTCAAAGCTGAAGAGTTACCATACTCCCCCATGTTTGCTAGTAAAGCCTTCTGGTCCCAACATATCTTTGACTCGTTTTTATCAAATTCCTATAGCTAAACTTTTATCATACAATTTCTTTTACAAAAATGCTCATTTACATTTCACAACGCCTTTTTTTCCCCCAGTAAAGTATCAAGGTCAGATTTGTTTTATTTTCAGTTTCTGCTGTCTGACAGGAATGATTTAATTTTTCTGAATGCTTCAAAATGTTGCTCTGTCACTTTGCAGAATTCAACAAGAGCTGATTTCTAGGTAATGTTTTGTAGATATTTATGAAGACCACACACAAAACATTAACCTCAAAGCGGTTGCTGGTTTTCATTAGAATATGTGGCTTTTATAGGAATATATTCCACATTTTTATTTTAGACTGTGTAGGATGGGAGGAGACAGATGCGCTGCATTCACATGGGCACTAAGGCCCAACAGGGCGATGGGTGTCCACTAGGGGTTTGCATGAATAATTGAAGGTATTTGAAATTTGATCAAATCTGCCCGAATTTTGACATTTGAATTTGAATCAAATGTCCATAAATTTGAATTTAAAGATTTGAACAAATTTTGAATTTTGGATCTGTTTGTTCAAATTATTTGGAAATTCATGTGTGTACAGCTTCGTACACACTGCATACTTGCAGATAGGCATCTTTCCCGCACCTTTACACACCTGTATGGATCCGTACGGGAAAAAAAGAGGTTGCATAGGGATAACTATGGGATGCATATGGACATGTATGGATGCGTACGGAATGTATAACAATGCGTATGGGCACATATGAATGTTGTTGACATTCCTAAGTGCAAATTCTAATAAAAAATTCAGATGAATAGATCTGAATTTGCTGAATTCAAATCGAATTTGGGTAAATTCAAATTTGAAAGATTCAAATCAAATCCAATTTTCAGATATTCCATTCAAATCGAATCCCAAAAATTGCTTTCGTGCACACCACTAGTATCCAATACATACCCGATATGTATCCTGTTACATTTCCTGTCTGACAGCGTCAACTCCACCCTGAATCCACTCTGAATCTGCTCTCAATTCATGTTGAATTCACTCTAGACCCATCGCAGATGTGACTGGCACAGCAGCTTTCTCACCTCCCCAGGTTCATGAACATTCTGAAGCATTCATACGAATAAGAATGTCAATGTACAATTCTCTTAACATTTGATTTGTGTACAAATGTCCAACTTTGTCTGAATTCGTACAAATATCAAGTGTTACGGTTATCCCCACACACCCCTAATGCATACATGAGATTTCAAACAATCCAGTTAAACTGCAAAATTACAATACTTCAAATGTTTGGAGAAACAGAAAACAACCCAGGTATCTTCACAACCTAAATGCAAATTATAAAGTGGGAGGTTCTGTTTCTGTAGGGACCATGTTCCATATTTCGAGTGCCACAACAGAGGAGGCCCTGCAGTCTGCTATCACACTATAAACCACAGTTGTTGACAAAACACTGAGTAAGGCAGATCTGAAAGCAAGTATTGACAGGTAGTAGGAAAAATCTACTTGTGCAACATCAAAATTAGTGTCTGCTGCAACCTCAGGCTTGTTTTTCACCCATTAAAAGGAAGAAATTCAGCTAAAACAATAAGAAAAGTGTCCTTCCTAGTTCATGCTGACTGAAAGAATCTAATGATATAACTGTCTGAAATTCCTGGAAATCCCTTCTCTGAGATAAGTGGAAGTGACATCCAGCAGTGAAGAAATTGTCCTGATGACAAATGATCACATGAAACAAAACAGCAGATGGCTAACCAAGCCTTTAATGTTACTAGGCACTTGTGAGAGGCTTGACTTCAAAAGATAGAGATGGCACCAGGGTGGCCTGAGAAAATCTTTTCAACAATTCTTTTGAGAGTCCAAAGATGTATTCACACATTTGCCTAAAGGTTCACAACCAAAGAACAATGAGAGGGAAACCTCCTTCGCTGAGTAAATTCATTCCCCCTCAAAGTGTATGTACATATTAGCCCCAAATAGTGACACAATGGGATCCAATAAGAAAAGAGATAGATTTGAAGCAGCAAAAGGGGTGGAGAGCCAAGAGTTCCACGGAGGAGGCTCAGGTTGATCATGGAGAAAGGTATGAGCAATGTGGCCCAAAGTGAGGACGGCTTGAGGATGACCTAGGTGTGAACAGAGCTGGTACAACCTCAGTTCGAATTATGAACCAGAACATTCTGGTTCATCTATGTGTGACCAGGGCCTTGCAGTCTACATTAAAGGCTTCTAAAAGTGCATTTTCTGGCCTTTAATGTGTATTAGAGGCACTAGTGTTCAGGTCCAGTGTAACCTGGATTGCTTGGAGTCTTGTACTGTTGTCCCACCTCCCAAATTGTTGAAATAGCCAAAGCTCCAGGACCAGCTGTCAGGTGTACTCCCAATCCAACTAAGGACCTTTCTGCAGAGGAGAACTGATTGATGGCTTCAGGCTCTCACTGGTCCAAATGCTAGTGAAGATCTGTGAGGCCCTGGCCGCTGCTGGTATGCTCTATCTGCATTAGATGGAATATGATCCAGATCAAGGGACACAAAAACCTACTTTCATTTTCTGTACTCCTAGAGAACCCACTTTCGCAGTGCACTGAAGCACACCAGCACCAAATTGGGTCCACTGGTGGCTCCAAGGTTAAGAATGTTATTCCTAGGAGCCCTTGGAGGCCACCCCCAAAGCTTGTGCAAGCTTCAGGGAACAGTCTGGACCAGTGCTGTTGTTCCAGATCACTCAGTGCCATATTCTGGACTCAGGTCCTTTCTGCACTTGCTAACAAGTGATTTGATGCAGATGCACAACTATTAAAGATGCAGGAACCCTGTCTTCTTTTCCACGTGGTCACTCTAGTATGGATAACGTGCATTTATAAGCAGAAGAGCATTGGAGTCTGGAATAGTAAATATGCAACACCTGGTGACGGCCATTGGAAGCTGCTTTTAATCTGTGGTCCCTGATTTTCAATGGGCAAAATCACACTCCATTATGCATATAATATGAAAGAGCAGCCCACAAATGCTGCTCACAGTAGTTCTGAACAGGAAGCACAAGGCTCAGTTATGAATATGCATGCTATGAACTGCATTGTTTTCCTTCCACTTTTCAGAAAATGCAAATGCATCTCCTAGAAGATAGGGATGTGCACCAATATTCAAAACATTCAAAATTCAATCGAATTCATTCAAATTTGGACATTTGAATTCAAATCGAATGTCTGTAAATTTGAATGTAAATATTTGAGCGAATTTTGAATTTTTGAACCTATTCATATGAATTATTTGGATATTCATATGTGTACAGATACGTACACATCTGTGCAGATCCATACGGGACAAAAATGGGATGCATACGGGATAAATATGGGATGTGTACAGATGTGTATGGTTGCATACAGGCACATAAGAATGTTATCAACATTTGAATCAAAAATTCGCACAAGTAGATTCAATTTTTCAGATATTCGATCACAAAAATTGCATTCGTGCACACCCCTAGTAGAAGATGCAAAGTCCAACGGTTGTGGTCCGAATCAGTTCCTCTGGATGAGCCAAGCTCACAGCACTGGTACAGACCAGCCCCAGTACAAGCACCAAAGCATGCATGAGCTTTGGGGATGATCTTCAAGGCGTTGGATGGCTCCTAGGCTTGGAGTTCCTAGGGAACCCATTTTATCTAACCTTGTGGGCATTTATTGAAACAACAACTTTATTGGTGGACAGTTCAATGAAGGTGTCAGCCCAGAGTGCAGCAGTGGCAAAAAAAAAAAAAAAGCTAATTCAGTGCTGGGAATAATTAGGAAGGGGGAAAAAAAACAAGTTAGCAAGTGTCATTTTGCCTTTTTATAAATCTATGGTGAGGTCACATTTGAAATACTGTGTACAATTCTGGTCACCACACCTCAAAAAGGATATTGTGGAACTAGAGAAGGTGCAGAAAAGGGCAACCAGAATTATTAAGGGCCTGAAACACCCCCCTTGCGAAATCAGGCTGCAACATTAGGCCTCTTCAGCCTGGAGAGACGGCTTTTAAGAGGGGACCTGATTGAAGTATATAAAATTATGCATGGTATAGAAAAGGTGGATAGAGAACATTTATTTTCTCTATCACACAACACTAGAACCAGGGGGCATCTATGAAGCTGATGGTTAGGAGAGTAAGGTCTGACAGGAGGAAGTATTTCTTCACCCAGAGGGTCATCAGCTTATGGAATGTGCTGCCGGAAGAGGTGGTGTCAGCTACCAGCCTAGATGGCTTTAAGGTAGGGTTAGACAACTTTATGGATGACATATGTATCAATGGCTACTAGAATGAATGCCTAGGTACATCTTTCAGGCTGGGGGGAGGGGGGAAAGCAGGATACTTCTAAGCCCATTTGCTAGGATTCTCTGCTTGAGATGCCCATGAGCATTTGATGGCCCACCTGGTGCAATGGGATGCTGGACTAGATGGGCTGTGGCCTGATCGAGCAGGGCTTTTCTTATGTTCTTCTGTTCTAACTCTGAAAGATTATTGAAATCATCCAGAGAGGTCTTACTGTGGGTTCCACGTAACACAGAATGCCATCTTACAATAGCCTACAGCTGGGCCTTCTCAGTGGTAGCACCTTCCCTTTGGAATGCTCTCCCCTCTGCTGTTTGTGAGGCACCTTCACTTATAACTTGCAAGTGCTTGTTCAGGACCAATCTTTTAACACAGACATGCCTTGTGTGAAAATTTATTTCTTCCTAAATGCATTCAGTTCTTGCATGTTAAAGGTTGTTTTTACTCTGGTTTTGCCCTTGTTTTTTAATGCTTTGAAAATCTCTTTGCGATTTTTGTTAAAATGGGAAACAGTATAACATTGGGATGTGCACAAATGTGTGTGTGTGTGTTTGCATTCGAATGTTATGAAATTTGTATTTGTACGAATAGATCCCCTTTGAATGTGGTAGGATACGAATTTATTTGCACAAATTCATATGAGTATCCAATATGAATGCGTATAGATCCTGGATACAGATGCTATGCGAAGGCATACATATCAGATGTATCTTATACAAACTCATACATATTGATATGTATCCGATATGTATCCCCAGTTTAACGAATGTACAAACTTTTTGTAGAAATGTTCCAAAACATTCATATTCATGTGAGTGTTAATGTATGAACGTTGTTACATTTTATTTCTGTACAAATGTCCAAATTCATATGAATATCAAATGTTATGAATATTTGTGCACATCCCAAGTATAATAATGTCTTAAATAAATAAAATAGATGAGTCAGCTCTCACAGCCCCACCCACCTCACAGGGTGTCTGTTGTGGGGAGAAGAATAGAAAGCTTTGTCAGCTGCGTCCCCTTAAATGGGTGAGAAAAGTGGGGTAGAAAAGCCAATTTCTTCTTCTTCTAGAGCTAACTGGGAGAAAGGCAAGATCCACACACAGTCCTTTTGGACTGCACCAATTTTATTAGTTTTATTGTGTGTTGGATCTGCACAGTAGTGCCTTTAACCAGAAGTGTGGCTTCCTATGGAACATGCTGACCACACGTGCCTCTCACCTGAACTAGTCCAAGAGTCCAAAACCTACTCCCAGGAGTATTTCATGATGATCTCTGAAGTGTCCCCAGGTGGGGTCTGTTCCAATTGTAGCTTGATAGACAGACAGAGGCAGCTGGAGTGCTCCAGGCCTGGTGACATTTTCCTGGCCTACAAAATGGTCTTCTCCTGAGGACACTTCCAACCATCCTGTGGTTCTTCCCCTGGCCTGCAACTTCAAGAACCTGGCATTTCACTCCCCGGCTCCCAAAGCAGACCAGAAAAAGTCCACCATCGTATACACCACTCTTTTCCAGGCCTAAACTGCCCACACTGGGCAAGAAACCTGTTGGAATATACAATCAGTGCTGAGAAATATATTCTATGAGACTGCTGGATCTGCCCTAGAACTGTGAAAAGGTCACAAGATCCTTTATAGAGGTGATCAATAAAGCGTATCGCCAGCCTCAAAGCTAGGGAGATCTGTTCAGTGATTCACAGCAAGGAACGCTGATGCCAAATTGAATAATAGTGGCTACTTGTTTTGCAAATTAGCTAGCTGGTAGCAGAAACATGATTATTTACAGCTCTTCCTGTTATTCAAAAACTGCTCAGTGCTCCATTTTCTGAAGGTACTTCGTTTCAGGCATCAGATTGTAAACTCCTCTTAACTGCATGAGAAAATACAACGCACGTTTTCCTTTTTAATGGGCACCTTCTGAGTAAAGATAGATCTGATCACTCTTCTGATCGGAATAGTCATTAAAGCAGATGGAGCCGGGAGATTTCAGCAGAATTGCCACACATCTAAAGTGGCAATTGGATACTGAACCTTGAATTTGTCAACTATGGCAATGGAATAAATTGGAAGATTTCCGTAAGACATAACATGGAGGGGACTGTGGGAAGCATTTAGTAGCATTTCAGGAAAAATTATGGTTAAGAGTTGCCTGTCCCTATTACTAGGGATGCTCATGAATAGTTGTTAGGTTCACAATTTGTACAGATTCGTATGAATTTGAACATTCACAGGTGAATTGAAAGGAACCTACATTTGTTGGCCCCCATTTGCCTGCAAACAAAATGTATCCAGCCTAAGGATGTGCATGAATGTATTTTTGACATTTGAATCCAAGTAGACTAGAATGTCAAAAAATCCAATTAAATTTGGATATTAAAGATCCAAATTGATTTGAATCCGTAACATTCACATCCGTACATTCAAAAGTTAGATTTGTATTTAATGATACGAATGTCAACAACATTCATACCTGTTATACATCTCTGTACGCTTTCCATAAAAATCCGTATACAACCCGTTTTAATCCCGTTTTTTAAGCGCAAGATATGTATAATTTCTGTGCAGATTCATATATGACAGATATGAATCTACACATTCGAATTATCCAAAAATCCGTATCGGATTTTCAAAAATCCAATTTGAGTTCGAATGTGCAAATTTGGATTTCTGAAAATCTGATTCGAGTTTGAATGTCAACATTCAACAGATTTGAATTTAATATTTGAATATTTGAATATTCACGCACATCCCTAATCCAGCCTTCGTAGAAGCTTCGTAGAAAGTCCTATGAGGGCTTGATCTGTCCAGACGCGGCCTCGCATATCCTTCCCCAGTCACTCCCCATTATCTGTAAATCCAGCTGCAGCTCAAAGGGCTGTCTTCCCATGCAGGAATTGTGAGAAATCTCATGTGTTTTTTCACAATTCCTGTATAGGGCAGCCTCTCCAGCTGTGCACACACCTCCAGAAAGCCTAGTTGAGCCTCGGAGGAGGGTGCTGTGGTACATCCCTACCTACTACTCTAGATCTGCTGTTCAATAGAAAATCAGGATGTGCACGAATATTTGAAACATTGGATATTTGTATGAAACTGTACAAATTCAGATATTTGTCTACGAATTGAATGTTACAACATTCATACATTGACATTCATATGAATACAAATGTTTTGGAACATTTGTACAAAGCTTCAGAACATTCGTGAAACTGGGACTGCCAGTCATATCGACAACAGATCCAGAGTGTGTTTGACATGGTTTGGAAGCAGATTCAAAGAGGATTCAGGACAGATTTGACACTTTCAAAGCAGATATGTTATGGGATATGTTACAGATACTTATCTGATGTGTATGGGTACATATTGGATACGTATCAGATACGTATTGGATATTCGTACAAATTCGTACAAATTTGTACGAATTCGATTGTGAATAGAATCCTACCACATTCAAAGGGAATCTATTCAAATGAATATGAATTTTCTTGCATTAGATTTGATACAAAGCGCATGCAAAAAAACACCCTTCGTGCACACCCCTAATAGGAAATTATGAGGGTTATTCTTTCTGAAACAGATGTATCTCCTTCTATGTTTATCGACTCAGCCATTTACATGGTCAAACATTTAATGATTCAAAAGGACCAATTTGAAAAATATAACAAGAAATACATTTTACAGAGATACCTAGCTTGGAGTTCAGAGGATTGATGTGAAACAAACAGAGAAAATTACAAAATAAAAGGACTCAAAAGATTGAAGTTCAAAGACTCTGGTCCCCCAATTGCCCATGGGCATCTAAAGCAGAGACAAGGGCTAACCTTCTCCTGCTCTTGAATCCCATCATATGACCTTAGAGGCATCCTGTTTGTTCCCCCCCCCCCCCAGCCTAGTGTCCCCCTGGTTCTAGTGTTGTGTGATAGAGAAAAGAAATTTTCTCTATCCACCTTTTGTATACCATGCATAATTGCATAATTAAGTTCGTATGGTCCCAAGCTGTTTATCTGCTGAGCATAAAACCTTGAATTGGTCCTGTAGCTAATGGACAATCAGTGGAATTGCTTAAGCACAGGTGTGATATGTCTAAATAGATGATATCTCAAAATTACCTTAGAGAGAGTTTTGCTAGGCTACAATGAATTTGAACTGTTTCCTCTGAATTTAGTCTGGTTTTGGCACTGTATTTTATCCTTCTCTCATTGAGCCATTGCATTTTAATGAAGCAAAGAAAAAGGGTGTACAACTCATCCAAATTGTGTTGAAGCCCTGGCAATACCCTGGGTATTTGATGTTATCAAGAGGATGTTAGAATTGACTGTTCAGTTGGAGTTTGTCCATAAAAAGAAGAAGAAGAAGAAATTTGCTTTCTAAGCCAGGGGGAACCAAATCCTTCTTGCCTGATCGGATTATCACCAGCTAAATAAGAGAGCAAATGGACTACTACAACTCATTTTGACTCTTTCCTCATCTTTGATTTTTCTGATTCTGCTACAGCTTTAGCTTCTCCTAATGTTTTGTGTTGCTCACAATGGATATATCATTGATTTTAAAACCAGCCAGACGCCCGACAGCAATTTGAGTTCACAGATCACACACACAAAAAGTGAAGTCTGAAAACAATTTGTATCACTCTGAGAAAATGTTTTCTCAGTATAAGAGGAGCAGGCTTAGCATTTTATCCTGTGGAAGCAGTTTCTGCATTATGAGGTGAACATCCTAAAAACCTCCTGAAATAATGGGTTTTGGGATGAATCTTTTTGTATATATATTCTTTATTAAAAGATTTTTTGACAACTTAAAAACATTACATAACACATTAATTTAACTCTTATCATACAGTCCATTTTCTTGTTGTCTTTGTTAACTTCCCGTTTCTCCAGCATCTCTTGATCTTCTTGTTTATTTTGTCTGCTCACTGGAAATTTCTTGCTTCATTTATCAGCTAACCAGTTCCTTTTTCAGAACTAGCCTTATTTGTTTTCAATCTTCATAATTCTTATAGCCAAATAGTAACAACCTTTTAATGACAGCTTATCATATAAATCTAAACTATTAATACTGGAAAAGTGTGATCAGATAAGATAAAGTGAAAAGAAAGTATTCTAATCTACCTGTTCCACTTATTACCAGATTGTATTTCTATCATTGCAATATATGTCCTTAAACATCCTTCTTTAGCATTTCTATTACATTTCTACTCTAAACTTTTACACATAATATTATTTTGTACTATATTGAATTCCACCCAGCTTCTTATTCTAACTCTTTTTAACCCCAGACTGTATATTTTTAACTTATAACTATCTCAACCTTCTTCCTTCTAACATAAAACAAAATTAGTGTTAAGTATATTACTCTTTGCCATGGCTTCTTGTGAAAAAAGAGAGAAAAGGAAAAAGAAATAGAAACAGAGATAAAAAGGAAAAAAAAACGTCTCCTCATGCTGATATCTACCCTCTTTACCATGATTCATATTAATATCCTAATTGTCTTTCATGAGTAAAACCCAACTTTTCAAGAATTTTTCCAATGTAAGGTGTGTGTGTGTAAAATCTAGAATGCCCTTAATGCAATCTTTCTCCCCCATTTTACTTACTAGCTTTTATTTATCAATTACAAATGTAATAACTAAAACATCTCCAAATTCTTAATACTATAATCTCAATCTACAATTTCATTTAATAAATCTTTATAAACCAAAGCCCAAATTAGTGTTGCTTTAAATTCCTCTCTTACATTTTTAAGTAATAGCGTCCCTTAGATTTCGCTTTCCCCCATTCACCAACTTTGGGGGGAGGATCTCTTGCGTGCCAGCTGTAACTCTATTCCACAGACTCCCCATCCTCTGCCAATTTCCAGATTTAAGGTGTTGTAAACCTCTATTCCCTTTGCATTCACGGTAGATGTTGGATTTCCCGGCAGCTTGTCTGTTGTCTATAATCTTTTGCCTTCGTCTGTCATTCCAGGCAGCAGTTTTCTTACTGCATAAGTTGCATTCCTTTTCTCCTTTTTTCATTGTCGCCATCTTTTTTCGACCTGCTTTCCATCTATCACTCCCAGCAATAGTTTCCTTACTGCGTAGGTTGTATTTCTTCCTGCTTTTTCCCTCTGTCGCCATCTTTTTTCTATCTGCGTATGTCTGTCGCAAATCTCCGGGTCTAGTTTGATTTATTTCTTTTTGAATTTTTAATGTCATCTTTTCCAAATTATTCACTTTATTTAAGAGTCTCAATAAAAAGGACTTTACTTCTATATAAAGTCTCTTCCCCATCTTGTTTATCTTCCTTTAAACAAATTTTCCTTAATTTTCACAGTGTTATAGCTTGTTATCCTTCTCTCCAATTCCAAATTATTTAATTAAGTCTGTCTTGCACACTTCCATATCATTACATTCCTTCCAAAAGATTTATCTTGGCTCTGTTTACTTTGACAACTACAGTCCGTTCTCTCTTAAATTATAGGCTGTTCTGAATGTTTACCTTCATTAGTGTGGCCGCTGTCAAGGTCATCCGAGCAGAGCTTTAGGTCCAAGGTGCTTTCCAAACGTCCATTAATATTTTCCTTTATATCTTCATTAAAAAGAAGGATTTTCGGATCTTACTTTGCCTCCGTAGTGTCGGAATTGATGACCGTGTTTCTTCTGGATTGAATAAATCAATCTTGTTGAAGAAATTCCTTCGTCCTGCTATAACTAAGCAGAGCTGACCATTGAGAAATGTTTACTTACATTTCTCAAGGTAATTAATCACTAGGAGGACTGGGAGCTATTTTCTCCCGTGGCGATCCGACATTCCTCCGGAAGCGGAAGTCCGGGATGAATCTTTTTAAAAGTATGGACTTGGCGGCATTTTGCTTCAGAGTAAAAGCTGACTATGGCTATGTTCCCACACAGAAAAAGAAAAAAGTGACTCAAAAGTTGGTTAGATACAGTGATGTATGGGTTTTGTGTTCTGATTCCACCTCAGATCTGTCTAGAATAGGGATGAGGACAATTTTTTTTTTTTTGGCATTCAATTCATAATGAATTTATTATTAGAAAATTCCTATTTGTTCGGATAGATCCTCTTTGAATGTGGTAAGATTCTATTTGATACAAATTTGTACAAATATCCAATATGAATGCATACCTATCACATATTCTGGATACATATCCTGAATACCTATCCTAAACAAACACATACATATCAGATTTGCATACGGATCAGATATATATCCTATACAAAAGCATACATATTGATACGTATCTGATATGTATCCCCAGTTTAACAAATATCTGAACTATTTGTACAAATGTCCTATAACATTCAGTTTGCGTATGAATGTCTGGATTCGTATGAATTCGTGTGAATAACGAATATTATGAATATTTGTGCACATCCTTACAATGTTCACTAGAAGGGGAAATGGCAGAGTGGTGTGTGAACAATCTCACCTATGAACCATCACTAAGCCCACTTTAAGGCTGAGGTCACCTCTGCACTTTGCTCGGTGAGGCCCCCCTGTCCTCCAAAGAAGGTGCCTACTGTCACTGCATCTCCATTCATGGCAGCAGAAGGCCTTGTGATGAACTGTATCATCCCTTTTGCTGGTGTAAGTGCTATCACAGGCATCTTGACAGCAAGGTGTGATTCCATGCCCTGCATGGAGGAGATGCTTTTTCCATGGTGGATCGGGGTATCTCCCCCATCCATCTGAAACAAAGCTGCCTCCAATTGGAAGTGAAGATGTGATTTAAGTTCAAATGTGGCAAAATCATCATCATCATCAACAACAACGACAACTCAAAGCATGCCACATCCCATCTCATCCAGCATCTTGTCTCATGCAGTGGTCCATCAATTATTTCTGGGCATCTCAAGCAGAAGACAAAGGCAAAACCTTTATCTGCTATCACGTCCCTGCTAATGGCCTTTAGAGGCATCTTGTCTGTTTTGTCCCAAGGGCAATGCTATGAAGCTTTGAGTGTAGTAAGGCCTCTGTCCCTTGGGAACACAGCCAGAACAAAGGACTTGTCCACAAACTTCTTAGATTTTTCAAAGGCTTTACTTGTTACAAACACAAATAAACAAGAACTTAAACTCATCAATAAAGTCTCTCTTAAATACTTGCTTTTTCTTGTTGGTATGGACTGATTCCTGTTTCTTCTGTGAACTAAGGCCTATATTTGTCAAAGAAAACTGCTCTCTCCAGGTCTGACTTGGATGTAATCTTACTGCACAACTCAGAAGAACTGACTAGAGAGGCAGTATATGACCCTGGGTTTTTCCCAGAGTTCTTTTTTTCATAAAGCTGTAGATCTCAGTTTCCCCTCCTGCACTAATACCTAGAAAAGTCTATTATAACCTTAACTAAATATATGTCTCAGAACATCAAAGATGCTCTGGACACACGACACTGCCTGTCTCTTCAACCTGAAGGTAGCGTCTAGGCATCCATTCTTCAATGGCCATGTCTCCATTATGCAGCAAAGATTCCTTTACCAAGCTGGCAAGGTTGTCAGTCTCCATTGCTTTACCCACTAAAACATCTGAGGGCAGTTGGTGGCACCCTAAGGGACTACTTAGTGTGCCTTAGGGTCAGCATGGGTGGAAAGAAGAAGCCAGTTGTCTTGTCAAAGTGGGCATTTTGACTCAAGGGCTGCTGCATGTGCACCCATGTACCTGTCTGTGCACTGGCCTGGAGGATGCTGAAATTTTCCTGGTCTGGGCTGCATCTTAACCAGCTACAGCAACACCATGATGGGTTCGTGATTATGGAGATACCTCCATGAGCCACCATCTGAAAGAGCAGAATCAAGTAGATTGAATTCTGAAAATTTTGATTGTGTTGAGGAAGGCCAAAAAAAGTGGAGGGGGCGGAAAAACTAAACCTGTGAAGATATTTTCATTAACAGTTTATGGACAAAGTCCTCAAATAAAATTGCAGAAGATGCCTGGCAGACTTTTAGAAGGAGTAAACAACCCCTGAGGAATACACTGTGCTAGCCATCTATGCAAGAAAGCAGACAGAAGGATATTTCTCTACTCAGATGCTATGCAACAAGATCTAGTTAGAACTGATAATTCACTCTGTACCATGAGTGACTCATCTGCTCACCCTTTCAAACTCTCCTCAGTCTTATCTTGCATCTAGCTGTCATCACAAATCAACAGAATATCGGTCAGGACAAATTTAGACTGCTTCTAACAGGCTGGGGCAAAACTGAGGCCCTTCTGCACTTACATCATTAGACTGCAGTGAACTTGGCCTGGTCAAGGTCAGGTACAGGAGGACCATTCACACTTGCTGGGAGGAACGGTTCCCCAAATCGTCCCTTACTGATCAGAAATGCAAATGGTCTCGCCATTGACCAGCCCACACAGCCAAAAGTCCCGCCTCCTTGCTGCCGTGATTGGCTGCCACCAGCCATGTCATACGTTCCATGACACATCTGCAGGCTGAGGGGAGCGATTGATCCTGTCAGTGTGTTGGGGCGGCGTGCCCCAGCACCATGTGGATCGATCCCCAGCCAGCCTGCTGCTGTGGCACCAGCCTGCCTGATTGTTGGACTGGCTGGCAATCAAGCCAGCATTGCCGCTGTACCTGCATGGATGCTGTATTCTCCACCCACCCCATGCAGCAATTCAGAAGACATATGAATGGTCATGCTGCCAGATGGTGCTGGTAAGCAGCTGGTAAAGGTTGGTAAAGGTGTGGAGTACCAAAATCGTGCTCCACACCAAATCAACAATTAGTGCACCACTAGTGAGAGTGGGCACACTTCTAGGCTGAAGCAGATCTCTTCAGATCCTCACTGAGAGTTGTTGCTGGAAAGTATAATACAAGTAAAGGGAAGGGAATTCTGGGAATTTTCATTATGACAGATCGTATGCTGAATTTCAAGGCCAGGGGAGCACAAAGTGTTCTTTCTCTTTTCCTCTCTCTCTAAATCTTCTTAAATTTTTAGAGCTGGTCCAGTTCATGTTAGGCTAACAGATTTATTAAACTACCGTATGTCCAGCAGGTAAAAAGCTAGTTTGCTTCTTGCTGTAATTGGGTAAAAAGAAAAGGAGGTTCATGTCAGGTAAAAACAAAACTGTTTTTCTTGCTGCTGCTCCTGTTGGAATGTTGCAGACGAAAGTGTGCCTTCTAATGTGACTGCTACTTTCATTCCCTTGCAAGCAGATAAAGACCAAATAAATAAATAATAAATCAGAAAATAATCAGAAAATCCTCCTTACTGTCAAAATCCCTTTAGGTTTTATTCAGGCTTGTTTTAGCAATGGGGTTTTGCCTTAACAACGTTTCCTGGCATTTACTGATGCCTGACAGATGTTGCTCCTGCTTTTGCTGTTGTAGATATTTAAATTTAAATGTATATCCAACTCTTGGCACAGTAGTCTCAGGGTGAGCTACTGGGTAAAATAATGAAAAGTTAGTTAAAAATGTATCAATAAAAGGGTGAGGAATGAAGGGTGAGGAGCATCTCATAGAGCATCTCATAGTCTAGCAGCCTGTTGTCTCAGTGGACAACCATCTTCACAAGGAAGCCCATCAGCAGGACTGGCACACACAGCTAGCTTGGCTTGAAGTCTCCCATCACCTGGGCTTCAGAAGCACATCACTTCCTACTGCTGTCAGGGCTAATAGTGATTGATAGCCTTGACTTCCATGACTTGGTCCAAACTTTCCCTTTCTCTTGAAACCATCCAGGTTGGCAGCCAACACCATATCTCATGATAGTGAATTACAAAATTTAACTATATTTTGTGTAAAAGGTATTTCCTATGACTTGTCCTGATTTGTCCAGGATTTAGGTCCTTTCTGCACTTACCTCTGTTACAAATTAGACTACAGTGTAGTCCTCTTCTGGGCATCTTTTGCCACACACTCAAGCAGACTAGAGAGATTCCAGCCCCTCAGGCATGCTCCATCTGCATGAGACAGACTGTAAGCCAGATAAGAAGGTCCAAAATGGCTACCTGGTCTTCTGTCTTACAAGGGCCATGGGGGACCCATTTTGATAGTGTGCCCTGTTGCACTCCTGGAATGGGTCCCTGGGGTCTCTGAGGCCAGGAACTTTCTGTCCTGGCCATTTGTGCCGGTTCCAAAGCTTGTCTGAGCTTTGGGGTCAGCACAGTGTTGGTGCTGGTCCAGAACAGATCGGGACCAGCCCTTGTCTAATCTAGACCAATAGATTCAGATCTGCACAGCTACATACAGGAAAGCCCTTAGCTTCATTGCTAGATGCCTGATTCTAGAAAGACCTACCCACTTTGTCCATCCAATCCATTCCAGATGTGTTAAAGTAGGAATAACTGTCATTCAGCAACACCTAAAGGTCCTAGTTTCTCCATTATGCAGCAAAGATTCCACAAATCAAAAATTCCACAAATCTAAAACGATAGTATGACTTAAGTATGTCTATACTGGGGGAGAAATATAATCAGCTCAGCCAAAGGCCAGGGCAAAGAGATGCGTCTTCGCCGCCTTCCTAAATATATACAAGGAAGGGGCATGATGCACCTCAAGGCTATTCTATAGTCTGGGGGCCAACACAGAAAAGGCTCTCTCCTGGGTGCCCACCAACCTCATTATTGAAGGTGGTGAGACAACTAGGAGGGCCTCACTGCTTGATCTTAAGGCACGGGCAGGTCAATATGGGAGAAGACGTTCCTTTAGATATTTGGGGCCCAAGTCATTTAGGGCCTTATAAGTCAGAATCGAAACCTTGAATTGGGTTCAGTAGTAAATTGGCAGCGAGTGCAACCCTTTTAAAACCGACATGATGTGCACTGGCTAGATGTTTCGGTCAGGAGAAAGGTGCCACTTTTTCTACTACGTCCGCTTTTGTATTATGAAGGCCTTGGCCAAGCCCAATGAAAAGCCACTGCTGCCATCTCACTTTTACCTAGGCCATGCTGACAGATTTCACCTCAGTATCTTAGCAGCGGGCCAAGTTATGTTACAATTTCACATCTTATTAGGCACAATGTTTCATTTCTCCTCATCATTAATCCAGGCGCTGCCGTCTCCACAGTGGCTGTCACTTTGATTCAACAAAGCTCTGAACAGCTTGTGTGGATTTGTCTCCTTTTCCGCCCCTGTCATCCATTTTGGCCCTTCACGGCTGCTCTAATGGCTGCTGAAGGCCGCAGCTCCTGAGGCGTAATAGGCCTTGATAGGGCTAGCCACACTCAGGCAAAATGTGTCAGCTCTCCCCAGGCAGCTGCTGTGGGGGTGACAGGAAGGGGCAGCAAATTTAATTTTAGTTCCTCTTTATTTGGATTTCTCTGTCAGGGGAGACACTTGTTGACAGTTTCTGCCTCAGATCAAATGTCAGCCCAACTTGACCTTGGATTAGAGATGGGAAAGCTTCATGTGTAATGGTGGGGACAGATTGATGGGAGGGGGGGGAAGGTTTTTTCTTCCAGGGATTTTTGTTTGTTTGTTTGTTAATTTACTTTTATTTATTTATTTTTCCGGGAGGAAAAAATGGGATGAACCTCAGCAAATGTGTTTGTGCAGGAAGCAAACCATTCTCCTACTTTTGGCCCAAACCCAAGTTTCTGGTGTTTTGAGCCTGAAGTAGAACAATCTCTATAATAATGGCCTCTTTCAGGCTTCAAACAAAATAACACCTATTTCAAGTTCTTTTTATCATGATGTTGCTGAACACCATTTGAGAAGCCAATTTTAACCCTTGCTGCCTCAGAAACGATTACTACGGCATTGAAGGAAGAAAATTATAATATTAAAATAGTCCCTTTTTTTAGCAGCAAACATGCTGCATATTTTGTTGTCCCCTAGCAGCCACCCATGGGGGAAAATAGGGTGTTTCAAATGTATCCATGGGTTGTTATCACCAGAACATTTGGGACATTTTGATTTGTGCTCTTGTGAGCCAGTTTGGTCTAGTGGTTAGGGAGCTGGACACATATCTGGGAATTCTGGGTTTGATACTGCCCTTCTCCATGAAACCATCTGGGTGACTGTGGGTGAGTCACATCTCTCTTCTGAGCTCTCGCAGCCCCACCCACCTCACAGGGTGTCTGTTGTGGGGAGAACAGAAGGTTTGTCAGCCGCTTTGAGTACCCCTAAGTGGGTGAGAAAAGCAGGGTAGAAAAACCAACTCCTCCTCTTCTTTTCCTTTTAATTCTGAGATTGGAACAAAATGCAAAAACTGTCTCTGCACTGGAAATTTCATTTGCTTCTCCATTTCCAGCATCAATATGTGCTGTGCAAGACCTGAATGGCATGATATCCGATGGCTGGACACCACCTATTTCCAATGTTCTGAGAGGATTCGTGCAATGGTGCAAGGCGGTGAGAGTTCTTTGGCTAGAGGAGGCAGACTGTGAGGTTTCTCTTGCCCCATGGCATGCAGAAGGAGCGTGACTGATGGCCGCACATTGCATTGTTCACAATGTGCTATTTGTCAGTGTTTTGTTGAGATAGGAAAGTCAGAAGCACACACCACCATCAACCTCTGGATCAATGTCCACCTGCCATCAGGGCAACTGGAATGTTTGGGGTCAGTGTGGAATGAGAACTTTCTAAACAGCCATCCTGGAGCCGGTTTGCCAAAACTGGCAGTAGAGTGCAAAAAGAAGGCACGCATACATGCACCAGTTGCAGCTACTTCTAGAGTCAGCCTGGCTTCAACTCCACCTGCAAAGACACCCTTTAAGAAACATCACACCATGTTCCCCCTGAGCATTCCAGTTATCTTTGCTATTTCTTATAGGGAGAGCACAGCAATGAAGTGGTCTAGATACGTGCATCAAGTTTTATTTCTCATTCTGTTTGATTTGAACCAAACCAAAGACTCTTTTCTCCAGTTTGAATTTGAACTTTTCCAACCTTTTCAGATCAATTTACTTTTGAATGCCTTTGAGCACTTTTTAACTTGGATTTAGCAAGGTGTGTTTGGGAGGTATCAGAAGTGTATTCTAAAACTTATTGCTTTCCCATTTGCTAAAGTTTTCCAAATGACAGAGGGCCCATCCGCGTGCTCAAAATAACCCAGAAGGCTTCCGTGTCCACCTCGGGAGTGTCCGCATGCACAGCCCTAATACATGGCACATGGGAGTCAATATGTGTTTTAAAAAAAACCCACTTTGCAAGTGTTTTCCATGCAAAATAGGGGGTTAACATGCAGACGCTCCCAGGGGTCAGTTTTTAAACAGAGCCACAAAGGGCTCTCGTGTCTCTGTTTAAAAACCTTTCCCCTGCTCTTTTCAGCCTCTCTACCACCTGTCAGTTGCCCAGCTGGGTGCGCCAGTTGCCCAGCTGGGCAACTGGGGCACACAGCTGGGCAACTGACTGATGGTAGAAGGGTAGCAAAAAGCAGGGAGGGATTGTAAACAGAGACGCAAGACCCTTTGCGTCTCGGAGTCTCTGTTCAAAAACCTTTCCCCTGCTCTTTTCAGCCTCTACTACCTGTCAGTTGCCCAGCTGGGTGCCTCAGTTGCCCAGCTGACAGCTGGGCAACTGAGGCACACAGCTGGGCAACTGGCGGCTCCGTGTCTATGTTTAAAATCCGTCCCTGCATAGAGACAGGCACAATGTGATTAAAATCCTTGTTGCCCCAAACCATATGTGGACGCTTTATTGTGTGTTACAACACGGATTTTTATCACACGTGTCCAAAGTGCATCAGCCGGTTTGCATGTGGACGTGCCCAGGGCAATGTACAACTCCTTGCTGCAGAGGGGAAACAGAGGCAAGGAGATAGATGTAGGATACAAACACAGAGAGACATATATTTTCACACACACACACATACACAGAGCGTATATATGAACAATAGTAAAGTAATAGGTAAATAAAATTCTTGTTCTCTGAGAAATTCTTCCTCATTGCTGGGAGTAATTCTTATGAAACATTAATTAAGAAGGACTTATTCACTAATGCTTTCATGAAGGAAAATGACTGATTTCAAAGCTGTGTTGTGTTTCCTATTCCCAACTGGGGGTGTGTGGGTATTTGCTTGCCTTTGCCTTTGTCCTTTGGCCAGAATTACAGTATTCGAGGCAGTTTTCATTTTTATCCCTTTGTACTTTCCCTCAAATGCTGAAAACTGAAACACCTTAGTAAAGAATTGGATCACCTCAGCCAAGGAGTAGCATGTAATGAAATCCAAGAACAAAAATTGCCGTGTTTCCAACTGCTTCGCACATCTGTGACAACAGCTGCATTTTTATCTGGTCCCTGAAAGGTTCAAGCGTTTGAGAGATTTGGAAAGCATCTGCTCTGTTCAAAAGATCAGATGCCAATAATAGTTCATCATTCTGTAGCACCTTTCCTTATTGGAACTCGATAGAGGAAGAGAGAGTGAAGGCACAGAAAATGAATGCAGATGGTGTGTGTTTGTTTTTCAAGGTTGCTTTTCCATCTGTCAGAATTGTCTAAATGACACAGTAGGGGTGCCTTCAGACAGGAAGAGGAAATTGACTCTCTGCTAATGCGAGACAACAGGAGGCATTTCCAGGACAATCCCAGGCTCTTTCCTCGACTGCGGTTCTTCAAAATATATCTTTGAAGCTGCCGGGAGAGGTCATCAGGAGATTTGGAGTGAAGTGTCATCAACATGCAGATGACACCCAGCTCTCTCCCTCTGTGCTGCCTGAATCAGGAAAGGAGAGGTAGTTAAAGCATTTGGCAAGTGCCTGGAGGCAGTAATGGGCTGAATGGGGACACTAAATTGAAGCTGAATCCAGGGATGTGAATGAGTATCCATGCTATTTGGAATTCATATGAATTCATACAAATCCTGACATTCACGGACGAATCAGATGGGGCCTACAATAATAGGCCCTATTCATCTGTGAATCAAATTATCCAGTATTTGGTGTAGTGGTTAGGGAGCCGGACTCTTATCTGGGAATGCCCAGTTCAATTCCGCCCTCCCACATGAAGCCAGCTGGGTGACCTTGGGCTAGTCACAGCTCTCTTCTGAGCTCTCACAACCCCACCTACCTCACAGGCTGTTCTGTTGTGGGGAGAAGAATAGAAAAGCTTTGTCAGCCACTTTGAGTCCCCTTAAATGGGTGAGAAAAGTGGAGTAGAAAAGCCAACTCTTCTTCTATTTGGCCTCCCATTCCACCACCCCTCCAGGCCTCCCCTTACCCCCCTTACCTTTCATTGCACTGCCACACACCTTCCTCTTAGGCCCTCTGCTTCTGCACATTTGGCCTTGGCAGGTGAATGAGGAGGATGGGAAGGGAGGAGTGGGGGTTTGCTTCATTTCATGCACTAATATTTGTACAAATATTTGGGCATGAATACAAATCCCCCCATGTTTGGGGTGGGGGGAGATTTGGCCAAAACCAAATATTCCCACATTTAATCAAATGTGGGAAATTAGCATTGTCTAGCTGAATCTAGACAAGATAGAGATGCTGTGTGTCACAGGATCTCAAGTCCATGAAGTTAAGATGCATCCTGTCCTTGATATGATGTATTTCCAGCTATGGATTATTCACCAATTATGGGTTCTTCTGGACAGAGATGTTTTGGCCAAAGTAGTCCATATTCTGGTAACTTCCAGATTGGGCTATTCTAAGGCACTCTTAATGGGGCTGCCCTTGAAGATGAGTTCTAAGCTGCAGTTGGTGCAGAATCCAGCAGCTGGATGCTCATCATGCTGGTCTTCAAAGAGCTGCACTGTCTGCCAGTTTGCAACCAACCACAATTCAAGGTATCAGCTTTAACCTACAAGGCCCTAAATGTCTGGGCGCCAAATATCTAAAGGAACACCTTAGGCGCATCCCCATTATAAGCTTAATCCAGTTTCCTTAAACCAAAATAATAGAACCGGACGCAAACGCGAATTTGCCTGTTCCCATTTCTTTCAGCTTAATCGCGTTCGATCCGGATTCTGAGGATCATATGTGGCGTACGTGACTCAAGAGGGGACTCAAGTGGCTACTTTTTAAAAGCCGCTTTTCGGGGCTGACCTGCCCTCTTTCTCCTGGCATGAACGCACCATCCATAAGGGACCCCTTCAGGGAGCCTAGCTGGGTGGCTGGGTGGCTGCTGCTTGCCTGGATGGATGAAAAACGGCACGGGCAGCCAGCGGTTCTTTCCCCTCCTCTCCCCATTTCCCAGGGCACACAGCAGCAGCAGCAGCAGCAGCAATTCAAGCCCCCTTCACAGCCACAGCCTTTAAAACAGAACCAGCTGCTTTCCTTTCCTTTCCCTTTCTAAAGGTCAGAACTTTCAGGATTCCACAAATTTGCAACATTGTTATAAGGAATGAAGTGGCTAGATCGCTACAGTGTAGCTTTAAGGAGTGGATTTTTATAGTGGCTGTTTTGAGGGGTGGATTTTTTCAATGAAATCACTATCTTTGGAAGCAAGCTATTGGGGGAGGGAAACCCTAAACACGGATTCTCATCCCTTAACACCCTACGGTCCCCACAGTACAAAATGTAAAACATTTCAAGCACATGAACTGGAGTGAGACCTGTTGAAATGAGGATTAGCATTTACAACACTTTGGGGCGATTTAACACGGGGAAAGCGTGTTAAGTCAAACTGACATGGGGTCTGCCAGGATTGAAAACGGTTTGAAATCAAAATAAGGTTGTAATGGGGATGCGGCCCTTCTCTCATATCAACCTGCCTGTGCTTTAAGATCTGTACAGGAGGCTCTTCTGATTATACCACCACCTTCAGGGCCTAAAGGGTTGGGGATGCAAGATAGACCCTGTTCAGTGGTGGCCCCCAACTTTGGAATAGTTTCCAATCTGAGCTTCTTCAAGCACTTTCATTTTACACATTCAGGAGATCAGTGCAGATGTATCTATTAACCCTAGACTTTAGCTAAGGAAACAGCTTTCTCTCCCCAGTTTCTGGCACTGTTATTTTTTTAATGTGTTCATTTTACTGTTTGTTTTTATTGCTGTAACACCCACCCACCCCCGAGACCTTTGGATACAGGGTAAAAATGCAGATTCAACAATTTAGCAGGAACCCAAACAATTTCCCTTTGATCTTTTCACCATTCTTGCTAGCTTCTGGGGCTCTATTTGCTCTTAATTAGGCCATTCCACCATAATTAGGTTTGGGGACAGAGGGCTGCATTTGCAGCTTGAGTGCTGGTGTGACCCCCAACCTTACTACCAGCATTTGCACTGTGAACCTGTGGCACAAGAATGGCACTGTAGCCACTCCAATGGGAGACCACTTGAAAGTGGCCCTTTGTTTACATACAAACTAGGGATGCACATAGGCATTCAAAATCCATTCCAATGTGCTGAATTTCAACATTCAAACGTGAATCAAATGTCCCAAAATTCAAATGTGAACATTCAAATCAAATTTTGAATTTCGGATCTATTCATTTGAATTATCCGGATTCATGTGTGTACATGTTCATACATTTACTTATTTATTTATTTATATTTACATTTATATGCCACCCCATACTGGAGGGTCTCTGGGTGGCTCACAACATTTAAAAACAAACATTTAAAGATTATATTAACCATAAGATCAGAAACAAGTTTAAAAATGCAACTTTAGAAAAATACAAAAATAGTTAAAAGCAACAGTGATTTTCAATGGGGGAAGTGTGGGGGACATTTAACCAAAGGCCTGCTTGAAGAGGAACGTTTTCACCGCCTTCCTAAATAGGAACAAAGAAGGGGCCTGACGCACCCCAAGGGGGAGACCATTCCATAGCCTGGGGGCCACTACCGAGAAGGCCCTCTCCTGGGTGCCCACCCGCCTAGCTACTGAAGGCAGAGGGATCACCAGAAGGGCCTCCCCTCCAGATCTTAAAACACGTACATGATGCGTACTTGAAGATCTGCATCTTTCCCACATCCGTACACAGGGAAGGGTGACATGGGAGGTAGTGTAGCCTTGTATATTAAGGAAGAGATAGAATCTTATGAACTGGACTGTCTATGTGAGTCTGATTCTTCCACAGAAGCAGTGTGGCCAAAAATACCAAGCCAAAAAGGAAGCCTAACAATAGGGACATAATTTCATCCTCCCATGCTTGTGGTGCCCATGAGTATTTGGTGGGCCACCATGTGCGAAGGGACGCTGGACTAGATGGGCTGTGACCTGATCCAGCAAGGCTTCTCTTATGTTCTTATGAAAATGGGTTGCATACAGGATAACTACAGGGTGCCTCAGAGGCACCTCAGACAAACAGTGTTTGTGTGGTCTTTGTGTTCCCAAGCCTTTTCTAACCCCGACCCACACCAGTCAGAGTGTTCAACAAAGGAGGGAGGGGTTGCCTGGTGTGTGAACATTTCCACCTTGAAGATGTCTCTGAGGCGCCTCAGAGATGCTCTGTGTGTGTGCCTAAACACAGCCTTAGTCTCCACAGACACACAACATATAGACACACACATTTTTACTTTTATAGATGACAAACTGAGGTTGCATCTCTATTTACCTAATGAAATTTTCTTTTTTTTTAATTTCCATTTTATTTGTATACCGCCTTTCCAAAAGAAAATTTGCCCAAGGTGGTTTACAACAAACAGGAAATATACAATGCAAAATAATAATTAAAACATTATAATAAAAATACATTATAAAACTGCACATCATACAAAACATTGCAAAACACACACACACAAAGAATTTAGGCAGCTGAGGCCAAGTGGAGTCCAGACCTGCTTACAAGAGGAACCCAGTCCCACAAACAATAATCTCTTCCAAGATGGGGAGACATCCAGAAGGCAGATGCCCAGTAAAGTACCTTCCAATGGGTAGGAAAGTTAGAACCAATAAGGGGAAGTATTTTTTAATACAATGCATCATTGTCCTTCCTTCCTTCCTTCCTTCCTTCCTTCCTTCCTTCCTTCCTTCCTTCCTTCCTTCCTTCCTTCCTTCCTTCCTTCCTTCCAGTATGGATACAAAAAATATGAATAAAATATACAACAATGTCCAACAAAAATGATGTGTCTAGACACATTTAAAATATTCAGAATCTAGCTAGCAATTTGTGTCTGGAAAGAGTTTGGCTCTTGTCTCAAGAGTCTTAATGCAAAATTTAGCAGTTTCTCTTGTTTTATTTGGGTCAATATCTGCCAACAGCAGGAATGTATAATACTCATCCAGTCTTCCTAGTTTTGATCTATCAAAGGTTGAATACACATCACACAAATATCTGGATAATAAGAGCAATGCAGCAAGGCATGTCCTACACTTTCTACTGTAACTTCATCACAAGAATAGCAACACTAGTTGTAAGGAATTCTGTTGAATTTGCCCTTCAAAAAGAAAGAAGGTTCAAAATGTTCAAGTGTGAAGACTCTATGTCGTTTTCGGTCCAATAAATGATTCAAATAATTTGCAGGCTGAAAAGGCTATGGAATTTATTACCTGAGGGGTGGTGAAGGCCATTGGCCTGGATGGCTTTAAGAAAGGATTAGATAAATTCATGCACAGGCATATCATTGGCTGCCAGAATGGATGCCTAGGTAGGTACTGCCTCTGTGCTGGAAAAACAGGTAGGATACCTCTGAGAGCCACTTGTAGGGAGTTGACAGAAGGTGAAGGTTTCACCTTCAACTTCAGCTTGGGAATGCCTATAAGCAAGTGGTGGGCCAGTGTGAGAGATAAGGTCCTGGACTAGATGGACTGTGGTCAGATTCAGCAGGGCTCTTCTTCTGTTCTCACCTTTCCACTTGCTGTGGCAGGAGATAACTTGTGGTGATCACACTGTTCCAGTATTAAGAGCAGTCACAGTCTGAGGCAGCATTTTCTGATGGTGCAATTTTGCTGCCCTCAATGAATTGTTGATTTAAATTGTGCCTTCTTGTTCAAAAGCATAGGTGAAGAGGCAGCATTTTGAGCAGTGGCTGAAGCAATTCCCTTGTGTCCTCACAAAGAAGCCACCTCCATTTCACCATGGAGACAAGGCCTGTCCTGGGACTCCTGAGATCAGAAGAACTGTCTGAACACCAGACATTTGAGTTTCCTCAGCAAAGAAACTGTGGCTTGGGGATATGATTGCTCACTTCTTTGTGTTTGTTGTCCTTCAGGAAACTATGGTGAAAGTGGAATGGAAGCCTTCAAAGATATGTCAGCCAAGGAAGGAATCTGCATTGCCCATTCTTACAAGATCTACAGCAACGCTGGGGAGCAGAGCTTTGATAAACTATTGGAGAAGCTGAGAAGCCATTTACCCAAGGCAAGGGTTGTGGTCTGCTTCTGTGAAGGCATGACTGTGCGAGGATTGCTTATGGCTATGAGACGGTTAGGACTTGCAGGAGAATTTCTGCTACTTGGCAGGTGAGTACATTAATATTGCCTTTTTCAAGTGACTATATTCAGCCAGTGCTGGTAAGCACCTGATGTTTTGCAGTCCCAATGTTGATATATTCCTGCTTCCATCGTCTCTAGGCAGATTGCACAAAGGTCAGGGATGATGAAGCTTGTGTTTCAAAAACATCTGGAGCATATCAAGTTGGTTCCTCTTCATCTGTCCTGTTCAGATGGCTGGATGTGTCTTTTGATGTGGATACCCATCTTAGGCTGCATCCATGGTGGCCACATGGGTGACTTATTGATCCAGCTAGAAGGATTTGCCGTTGCACCAAAAGTGGCTTCCTTCCAAGAGCATTACTGGTGCAATGGAAAATCCCCCTGCACTTTAACCTGTAAAGCTCAGGCATCCGTGCCCTCTAGGTTTTCTAAGAGGGCAAGGGGGTGAGGCATGAAGACACCATGAAACTCACTTCTGGGCAGGAGCATACATTGGCACTAATAAGTCACTGTGACCAATGGAGGTGTGGATGCAGCCTTATGGTCTGTGTATAACTGGAGCTCAATTGAGGCTGGTGTCGTGTCAATAGTCTCTCCTCCTCCTTAAAAAAGCTGAATATTTCCAGTGAAAAGTGGGTTGAGTGTCTAAAGTTAATGGATAAACTGATCATGGCAGATTAGACTTTGTAATGCAGATATGGAGACAAAAGATAAACTTATATTGATAAAGGAATTAATATAGATTTTTCTTCTTCTTCATTGAAATGGAAAGCATGTTGCAGGACAGCAGTTTTTGGCTTGCCTTGTAGTGATTGCACACATCCGAACAGGGCAGTCATGGTGTGTAAGCATACATTATATTGGATAGCGTTTTAAATTGTGTATGAGATAATGGAATAATTCCAGTGACTTCGCCTTGGCATAGAAAGGACATTAAAGTTCATCAGCCTTGTCTTTTTCTCCTTTGTGAGTATTGGATCTTAACGTTTTAATCTTACAAAGATAAAAGTCAATGATATTTTTCCAGGATGGGTATAGGTTTTACTAGAGTAGATTTGCTGTGACCTGCCCTGAGACCTTTGGGGATAGGGAGGATAGAAGGATGAATGAATGAATGAATGAATGAATGAATGAATGAATGAATGAATGAATGAAATGGCCAAGAATGTAAATGAAGACAGAAAGGTGTCTCCCGTATTTTAGTTGTAAGGTAGGCATGGACTGAGTATCATTTACAATCCATTGTGCTGAGCTGTATGTTCCGCCATTTTCACTGCTGTAAGATGTATGTCAAACTCCGAGAAGCTATAGCAGAGATGCTCAGCTGAGGCCCCAGAGATATAAAGGTACAAAGGGCTGGAGTACAGACAGACTGTAAGATCAGCTCTGCAGATCTCCTACTGCAGTTACATACTTCATATAGTCAAGCTTCACAGAAGCAGAGAGGTCCTCAGTCAGGCTTCAGATACTCCGTGAAATATCATTGACTTTGTTGGCAGAGGTCCAACTTGAATTTGGCAGGTTACCAGGTGCTGAAAGCAACACAATGATTACATTCCTGTGCCCTATGAACTTTGATGAAAGCAGATAGGAGAAAGGACCTTTCTGTACTTACCTGGCCATGATTCAGATCAGTGGGATTGGCCCAGTGAGGCCCTCTGATTAGCAAGGTGGGATCTGGAGCAGTACCAACCACACAGTGATGCTGGTCCAAAACAGCTCCCACACTGCAAACTAAAACTTGCATGAGTTTCAGGCCAGGGTCCAAGCGTTCTGACAGAAATAGAGCACCCAGAAATCCCATTACGGTGGCATGCTTTGGTGCGTGGCCAAAATGAATCCACAGCTAGTCCAGAAAATGGACTAAGATGGCACAATAGTAGTCCTTGGTATCCAGGACTACAGGGAATCCAAATAAGCCTATGCAGACAGAATGGACCAATGGTGGATGAGGCCTCTCCAATCTGCACGAGCTTGTGATCAGAAGACTCCAAGGAGGATCACAAAAGTTCCTGTTTCTAATCTAAGGTAAGCACAGAGAAGTTGTATCTCAGTAGGGCGAGCTGCCCCTCAGGTGAGAGGCATGGTTAACATACCTTGTGTACATTTTCTGGTTGGGCTGCTTTACTTCCAGAGCAAAAATTGCCCCAGAGGATGACCATTTTTGGTCCATAGTGAAAATGGCTCAGCCAGAAAGTAGACTAGTAAGTTCCCTCCTCGTTCCTCCACCCTACAGGTCAAGGAGGTGGTGGCCTTAGGGGCCAAAATTACTCCCAAGAGTTATTGGACCAGAGCTTCAGATAGGGCACTAAAAATGGATACTTTTCATTTCTGGTGCAATGAAAAATCTCAGTGTGGTGCATCTTTGAAGCTGGAGATCTAGCCTTTAAGAGGGCAAGGGGGGTAGGCACTACGTGGGGGCACCCTAAAGTGCCTGTGTAGATACAGCCCATATGAGACCCACCACAGTGACCTAGTTGGGTTATTATCTTGTAGTCTCCTGGATTTATTCCGCATTCCTCCATGAAGCCAGCTGAATGACCTCAGGCTAGTCACAGCTCTCTTTCTGAGCTCTTACAGCCCCACCTACATCACAGGGTATCTGTGGTGGTGAGAAGAACAGAAGATTTGTCGGCCACTTTGAGTCCCCTTAAGGGACTCCTCTTAAGAGCAGCTCCTCCTCTTCTTCTTTAAGACTGTGGTTAAGCACGAACAAATCAATCTATCAGAGTTAACCTCTGGCACAACCTCAGTCTATCCCATCGTATTATTAACAATCTATTTTAAAACACACATACACACACATTTAACTATTTGTTCATAGACAACAGGTTTCTCCTCAATGACAGATTTTTTAAAACTTGTTTCAGTATAGGAACAGTTGGGAAGTTGGGAAGTTGGGAAAGGGTCATAAGGCTCCCATACATGGTGTTGCAACACCTTCATGTTCTTTTGAAGGCACTCTTGCACTACATATGGTGTTGGCCAGTGCTCATGAGAAAAGGCAGGGATCGTGCATTTGCATTCTGCTTGTGTGGGCTTCCTGTCGGAATTTCGCTAGTTTCTGTGATAATTCCTTGCACATTCATAAAATAGAGAGTAAGAGATGTATGGAACAGCAGACGGCCAAAGTAGTTTGAAGGCATCCTACATCATGACTGCATATTGTTCTGTGAGCCAGTTTAGTCTGGTGGGTAGGGAGCCAGACTCTTATCTGGGAATACCAGATTTGATCCCGCCCTTCTCCATGAAGCCAGCTGGTTGACCTTGGGCTAGTCACAGCTCTCTTCTGAGCTCTCACAGCCCCACCTACGTCACAGGGTGTTCTGTTGTGGGGAGAAGAACAGAAAGCTTTCTTAGCTGCTTTGAGTCTTCTTAAATGGGTGAGAAAAGCGGGGTAGAAAAGCCAACACTTCTTCTTCCTCCATGCAGCCAGCTGGGTGACCTTCGGCTAGTCACAGCTCTCTTCTGAGTTCTCACAAGCCCACCTACCTCACAGGGTGTCTGGTGTGGGGAGAAGAACAGAAAAGCTTTCTTAGCTGCTTTGAGTCTCTTAAATGGGTGAGAAAAGCAGGGTAGAAAAGCCAACTCTTCTTCTCTTCCATGTTATTTTGCAGCATTTATAGAGGAAATTCTTTTGAGGATCAGGGGAGACAAATAACTGTGAAAGAATGAAAGACCTGAGGGGCCAATGAACGGGAAGTAAAGGGATTGCCTTCACATAAGGGATGTGCACATGTGGTTTTTTTGGCCTTCGATTACTAATACATTGAATGTTAGAATGAAAATGTCATTCAAATGGATCCCCTTCAAATGTGGTAGGATTCTATTCAATTAGGGATGTGCGCAAATATTTGAATGCATAATTTTGACATTAGAATTCAAATCAAATGTCATTAAATTCAAATTTAAAGTTTTGATCCAAATTTTGGATCTATTTCATAGAATCATAGAATCATAGAATGGTAGAGTTGGAGGGGACCTCCTGGGTCATCGAGTCCAACCCCCTGCTCAAGGCAGGATCTCCTAAACCATCTCAGACAGATGGCCGTCCAGTCTCTGCTTGAAGACCTCCATCGAAGGGGAACCAACCACCTCCCGTGGCAGCCTGTTCCACTGGTTGATCACTCTTACTGTTAGAAATTTTTTCCTAACATCTAAACTAAATCTTTTCCCCTGCAGTTTCACCCCATTGTTTCTAGTCCTTCCTTGAGAGAGTGAGAACAGGGCTGATCCCTCTGCCTTGTGACAACCCTTGAGGTATTTGTAGACAGCTATCATGTCTCCTCTCAGTCTTCTTTTTGGTAGACTAAACATTCCTAGTTCCTTAAGCCGTTCCTCATAGGACATGGTTTGCAGACCGTTCACCATCTTGGTAGCTCTCCTTTGAACCTGCTCCAGCTTGTCAGCGTCTTTTTTAAACTGGGGTGACCAGAACTGGACACAGTACTCCAGATGAGGTCTGACCAAGGTAGAGTAGAGGGGGATAATAACTTCACGTGATCTGGACTCTATGCTTCTCCTAATACACCCCAGGATTGCGTTTGCCTTTTTTGCAGCTGCCTCGCACTGTTGACTCAATACTGTTTGAATTATTTGGACATCCGCACGTGTACGGGTTTGAACACAATGCATACTTGAAGATCCGCATCTTTCCCACATCAGTACACATTTTTTACAGATCTGTACAGGATGAAACAGGTTACATACAGGATAACAATGGGATGCATACGGATATCTACAGTATGGATGCGTATGGTTGTGTACGGATATGGGGAAGATGCATACGGGCATCTACAAATTTTGTCAACATTCATAAGAGCAAATTCAAGTGAAAAATTCAAACGCATAGATTCGAATTTGCTTAATTTGAATTGAATTTATTTAAATTTAAATTTAACAGATCCAAATCGAATTTTTGAGTATTCAATTCAATTCAAATCAAATCTCAAAAATTGCATTCATGCACACCCCTATATTCAATATGAATGTATTCATACAAATTTGTATGAATATCCAGTACATATCCCATATGAATGAATACATATTTGATATATATCTGATATGAACAAATATGTATCCAATATGTATCTGATACAAGTCCCATAACATATTTGCTCTGAAAGCGTCAAATCCAACCTGAACCCACTTTTAATCTGCTCTCGATCCATGTCAAATGTAATGTGGATCCGTTGTAGATGTGACTTGCCCAGCCACTTTCCCACCTCCCCAGTTTAACAAATGTCTGAATTATTCGTATGAATGTCCGAAACATTCATATTTGTATGAATGTTAATGTGTGAATGTCCTAATATTCTATTTCTGTACGAATATCCAAATTCGGAAAAACAACAAATATTATATTTGTGTACATCCCTAATTCCCATGCATGAAAAAAGCAACTTGGTAAATAGGTATTTATTGGTCCAAAAAAAAAAAGATTGAGAAAGCCAGGAATTGTATCTAGCCCAAAAGCAAAAGGGATCAGTAGAGATACTACTAATAATCTAAGTTTTTAAGCCATTTTATATTTCATAGGAAACAATTCTGAGTATGTCAGCATTACAAAATTGCTTTAGTAATGCTAATACAAATAGCATGCTCATTATTATATCTTTCTACATGGATTAAGGATCTAGGTCTCCAGATCTAGGGGGTTCTTCCTCCTGCTAGGGGAGCTCCAACTTCATTAGACAGAGGTTGATGCAGATTAAGGAAGCCATAATTTGAATCACTTATGGTCCTGATCCAGAGCACTGGATCCCAGCGTGGCCCCAATCCAGAACACAGGTCATTGCTATGATGGTTGGCAACTTGGTGCACTGCTGTGCAGCCACAGCTGCCTCATCACACCCTGCCCTCAGTCAGCCTTCACATCCAGATGTTTTTACTGCTCCACAGCTAGCAGCAATCATGGAAGTTCTGGGACAGAGGTGGCACCACAAGAGACATGTGCTCCGTTCCAGAGTAAACCAGGGCTGTTCTGATCACCCTAGTGCAGTGGCTTTCAACCTATGGGTCACGACCCCTTTGGGGGGGGGGTCAAACTACCCTTTCAGAAGGGTCGTGATGAGTCTCCTGCTGCCCTTCCCTCCCCCCTCCCAGCTGCCCTGCCCCCATGGTTGGGGGTCTCCACAACATGAGGAACTGCATTAAGGGGTCGCGGCATTAGGAAGCTTGAGAACCACTGTCTTAGTGCAAATAGGCCCTAAGAAATTCGGGGGGGGGGTTAGATGCAAACATTCAATGGGATTTGTGCACATCCCTAACTTCAAATACTTTAAGCAACCACAATCCAGAGAGGCATTTCTTTCCTGCTCCTGCCAAAATCTGCAATACTTAAATGGTGCATAATATACTCATCACTACTGTATTTTAAAGGAACACTGCCCAAGGCTATCTTAGAAAATCTATTATTTGTTTTTGTCCAGGGAGAGTAGCAGAACAGTCATACTGTTGTGCTGGTATGGCTATAAGAATAAAAGGAGATCCTGAATTGCATACTGATGGTATTGAAGAAGAACTCAGGCCATAGGGCTAGAAGTTGAAGGCACACCCCACATTTGCAGATGAAAGTAAAAACAAACTTGGGACCTTTCCACACAGGCCAGTAAAAACCAATCCAGTGCAGAGTGCAGACTCCTTCTGGGGCTCCCATTGTACACTCCGGAGCAGAAGAGGCCATATCCCCAGCTAGGCTGCTTAGTCCACACTGGACAGAGCATAGTGCTGTGCCCCATCTGAGCCCTCGGATGAGGAATTCCAGATGGATGCACCTTCAGACATTGAACCCCTGCCTGTGGAAGCAGTACAGGATCCCCAGTTGGAGCCTGCCCCATCTAGCACAGGTGAGGCAGATGCCGGGCCTGCTCCAGACCAAATGGACCTGGCTGACAGTAGGCCAGGAGCGGGGCAGCTCTATCGGGAAAAGGTGCATCTGCACCATTCTGCTCAACTTCAGGAAAAACACCTGCAGCAGCAGAGGGGACAGCGCAGTGGGAGCCCATATAATCAGCCCTAATGTCTTCCCTGTTGTTGCAAACAACAGACCTCTTCCGGCAACCTCTTGACTTCCAGCCTGTGATTTATGACCTTTGGACCCTGAAACCTGATATCTTCTGATAAACTGCCTTTACTTTGTTGTTGCTATTTGAACAAGCATGGTTTGCCTGTGCCCGTGCTTCTCTGATGCCGCCGACTCTGGATAGAACACATAGCCTGATGTAGCTGGCTAAAACAGCTGCCTAGATCAGATACTGGTAGATCTATTTTAACAGGTTTACTAGTGGTCCAGGGACTTCTGGAATATAATCAAAGAGTTGGAAGTGACCTCTAGAGCCATCAAGTCCAACCCCCTGCTCAATGCAGGATTACCTAAACCATCCCAGTCAGATGTAGGTCCAACCTCTGGTTGAAGACCTCCTGTGAAGGAGAACTCACTACCTCCCGTGGCACCCTATTCCACTGACTGATCACCCTCACTGTCAGGAAGTTTTTCCTAATATCTAATCCATATTGACTCCCTTGAAGTTTCATCCCATTGTTTCTAGTTGCCCCATCTTGTGCAAGTGAGAATAGGGATGATCCCTCTGCACTGCGATAGCCCTCCGGATACTTGAAGACTGCAGGGAGGTGTGTGGAAGGGTGCATACCTCCCTGTTCCAGTTTTGCAGGCAGAGCCATTTTGGTGATGCACCAAATCACCCAGAAAATCACCATGGCAATAAACCCACAGCATGTAACTTCATCGGTGCAGCCTTGCCACCACATCCATGTTCAACATCACAACTAGTTAAGGATGCAATCGCTTCATACCTAGTGCTCACTAGCTGCTCCTAGTCAAGCTGTGGACAACATTTTACTTGTCCATAGCTAGTGAAGACCAGGGACAGCTTGGGGAGCTCTGAGATGGTGGTGGCATAGTGTATGGACAGGTGTCCTCAGGAGCAGCTGGGACCCCTCCACAAGGGTACAGGTGAACAGGCCCACAGTCAGTGCAGTTGATGAATGAGGGGTACAGATGGCTTCATGTTCATTCAGTGCGCCTTCCATTGTAAGCTCTTGTTAGATTATTGTGAAGTTGGACCAGGAGTAAATGCTCTACCTTTACAGCTCACAAACGTTCTTTGCCAGTGAAAGATAGCTGCTATTTAAGTGACAAAATAGCTCTAGGGTATCTGCAATGCACCGAAAGCATGCTCACCGCTCAGCAAATGTTTACCTCCACTGAGTTGGACTCTCTCCAGCCTGGAAAGGTGAGCTGACTGAATTTCAGCTGCGAGTGGTACTTATCTGCTTCCCTAACCTTCCAGTTATTTTACTTAAAAGCTAAGCGTAGATGCAGCTCATTGCATCTGTTTTCATGATTCATAGTATCCTCAGGTTACCAAAAAGATGTTAATATTAAATGTGTCTCTGATTAGCTTCTAGGAGGTAGAGTAGAGCGTCTTCGATGCCTTAACGTATTGCCCGCGGAAAAAATAGAGCTAGATACTAATTGAGCTTAAACTAAATGAATTTAATTCCTTGTTAACTGGGCAGATTACAGCATCCTGAAATGCAGGCCTTATTAACCACTGAAGAGTTCCCAAATTTGTTTCATGCTTCGTTTTAATGGTGCCAAAGGAAAGGAAAACAATATATGAGCTTTTCCACGCAGTTCCTGTGCATCAAGATTCACTTCCTGCCAGAGGAATTATTGCAATGGAATGCCACCATAGTGCAAAACGGGCATTCGAAGAGGCCAATCTATGCAGATAGCAATAAAAGCTTAAGTGATGACTGCATCAAATTAAAATTTGGACCAAAATAAAAGCCGATTAAAATAAACAAATAGAAAGGTACTTTGGGAGAGGGGGGGGGGTGCTGTTAGGATGTTCCAGCAGGAGGTCTAGTGTGCACTGGGGCCCATTCAGGAAGACCCTCAGTTTGGAATACCAGGTTTGATTCCACCCTCCTCCATGAAGCCAGCTGGATGACCTTGGGCGAGTCACAGCTCTCTCCTGAGTTCTCACAGCCCCACCTAGCTCACAGGGTGTTCTGTTGTAGGGAGAAGAACAGAAGGTTTGTCAGCCACTTTGAGTCCCCTTAAATGGGTGAAAAAAGTGGGGTAGAAAAGTCAACTCTTCTTCTTCTTCTTCTTCTGGTCTTAAGAACCTTGCAGGAAGAAGGTAGCTCACCCCAGCACAAGCCAAGGACCAGAATTCAGCTCTTGTAATAATGATGAAGGCACCCCAAAAGGTAAAGGGGCATGAATAGAACGGGATACATATTATTATATCCAAAACCCTCCCCTTGGGCCAGCCAGGAACATGGACGGTTCAGGTGAGAAAAGGGCCGAACAAAAGATTGGGCAACTTTCTGACTGTGCACAACATGTAAACAAGTTTATCCATCCATCCAGACATCCAGACATCCATCCATCCATTCATTCAGCCCTATACCTAAAGGTTTCTGGGTGGGTGATAAAATTTAAAATCAAAACATTATTGAAACAATAACTTCTGCAAGTGGGAAGGGAAAACTGTATCCCCATTTAACCAAAGGCCAAGGCAAAGAGGTGCATTTTCACTGCCTTCCGAAGTGTGTACAATGAAGGTGATTGACGCACCTGAAGGGGAGCCTATTCCATAGCCTAGGGGCTGTCACTCAGAAGGCCCTCTCCCGGATGCCCACCCCTTTTGCTGCTGAGGGTGGTGGGACAACCAGGAGGGGCTCCCCTCCAGACCTTATTACTGTATCTGTATTTCTATCTTGCCCTATACCCGAAGGTCTCAGGGCAGGTAGCAACATTTTCATGGCAGGTAACAGTATTTAGTTGCATTAATCCCATCAGACACTCAATCTTGGCACCCACATTATCATGCCGGTCCTTGCAACTGCTTTCTCCCAAGATGCTCTCCCCCAGACTCTAGCATCAATTCTTAAGTGTTGCCTGCCTGCAACAGTTTGATAAACTTAATTGCTTTTAATAAAAATAAGGTTACTGATAGCAAAAACAGGCATTGTCAGAGATCTGAATCAGCAGAGTCAAGGGAGGGAAGGTGCATCAGGAATGAAGATGTGAGTTGAAAAGCCCGCACTTGCAGTTACCTGAAATGGGGCCTGATCTGAGTACAAATTGCATTGCTGAAAATGGTCTCTGGCCCCATCCAGTCCAGAACTCTGTATTTCTTCTACATGCATTCTGCTGTGGGAAAGAAGCCAGTGTAGGAGGAGAAGAAGAAGAAGAAGAAGAAGAAGAAGAAGAAGAAGAAGAAGAAGAAGAAGAAGAAGAAGCGTTGGCCCACTTTTCTCACCCATTTAAGGGAACTCAAAGTGGCTGACAAACTTTCTGTTCTTCTCCCCAGAAGAGAACACACTGTGAAGTTGGTGGGTCTTTGAAAGCTCAGGAGTGAGCTGTGACTAGGGTCACCCAGCTAGCTTCGCTGGGGAGGGTGGAATCAAACCCAGTATTCCCAGGTAAGAGTCCAGCTCCCTAACCACTCGACCAAACTGGCTCCCAGGAAGCACTGTGGTAACCTACATAAGGGCCTGCTAGGGCAGGAAGAAACAGCTGAGATTCCAAACACAGCTGGTGAAAGCTGCTTCACGCCACTGAAGCATTTTAGTGATCCAGTGATAGTACTAGGTCAAAAAGTAATCCCCAGCTGTATTGCTGGTCTTCAGGGGTACTGCAACCCTGTCTAAACCCAAGGTATGCTCCTGGACTATGGGGTCATTCGGCAGCTGTTTCACTGTCTCATCTGGATTAACTCCCATTTAATCCATCATTTATTTCACTGTCAAGGTCATACACTAATATATTTAAGACAAAAAAAATCCACAATACGAGTTTTTGGAAAATTATATTTTCAATATGGAAAAATTAAAATTCTATGCACGTGTAAGGAAGAATAGAACAATTGGGTCTCCATCCAATCTTTCCAATATTCTAAATAAGCTTAACCTTCAGACAAATGATAGAAAAATATGTAATGACTAGTATCCCCAGTAGTTGGCTAATATTTAATAAACCGGTCTAATAGATGAGGAAGAAAACTTGCAGCACAAATACCTACATAGCCCAGTTTGCCATGGGAGATAGCAGTGGGTTGTTTTTCAAAGACTCAGGCCATGGTCACACCTTCACTTTAAACCTTTTCCAGTCCATCTTCAGCTCTGACTGCTCACACATTTCTTGAATAGGGATGTGCACAAACATTCAAAGACATAATTGTTTCTACCCTTTGTTGAAGACCTATTTTGGATGATATGAGAAGTTTATGGCATTTGAAGTTCTAAATAGAGGTGTGCATGAGGACATTTCTGTGGGAATCAAAGGGGGGAAAATTTGGCTTCAGACGAATCCCACACCCACGAATGTGTGTGGGGGGGAGGGGGCTTCGTATTCGTGCATGAATATTCAAACAAATATCCGTGCATGAAATGAGTGCAACCTCTCCCCACCCCTCACTTCCTGACCTCTCCCCACTTAACTAGTCCTCACCGCCACTACGCGCGCAAACCTGGAAATGCCAAAATAGGCCCTGGGTGCCACCGGAGGCACCTCAAAAGGTAGAGGGGCAGGTGGAAGACCTCCAGTGGCATCCCTTGGACTATTTCAGCGCTCTCCAGAGGCCAAAATAGACCTTCCGAAGGCCGAAATAGGCCTCCAGTTCTGTGTGTGTCCAAATGCAGAACCGGGAGGCCTAGGAAGAAAGTGTGGCCACAGCAAGTAAGTGGGGTGATGGGACCCATGGGGGAGAATGAGGGATGTGGGGCGGCAGGAGGAGGCGCGGGGGGTGGGGGGACGGGACCCAGGGGGTTCCGGTATCTACTGAAGCTTTGACTGAAGCTTCAATGGATACCTGAATATCCAGTTCACAATTCGATTTGTCCATGAATGTTAAAATTTGTACCTATTTGTATGAATTCTGACTTCATCGGATATTTGTGCCCATCCCTAGTTCTAAATTCTAATAAGAAGAGGCAACGCATCAGTCCTGGACAATTAAATTTGGCCTGTTTCCTTAAAGGACCAGAAGTTTTCACACATTTTGGGCATATAATACAGGCAGGTAAAAGGACTAGAATTAATGATGATGGTGGCAAGGTTGAAAAAAAGCAGAGCAAGGGGAAGTCAACAGACAAGATGGATGGGTAGGGCCAAAGGGATCTCTGGAGCTGTGGAAAAGATATCAGACCTTACTAAAGGAAGGTCAGAGTCATGAACTTTTGTGCATTCAATCATAGGGATGGGCATGAATCTCTCTCACACACAACCGTTTGCTTCACATCGAAGCGAATGGAACGGAAATTTGAATTTGTGCTAGGCTTCGAATTTGCTTCAGATGCAGTTGCATCTCCAAATCTGATCTGAATCCAATTGATCCTAATCCAATATGAATCTGCTTGAATCTTATCCAAGTCTGATCTGAATCAGAATCTACTCTGGAGGTGACAGGGTGGCCACTTTGAATGTAACAAAGCTCCAAACAAAGGTACAGAAGCTTTCACTGAGCATGCAAAGGTCAGTCTTTGGATATAGCCAATATTCTATTTGAAATATTCACAATTTCTATGAATTGCAAAGGTGACAAACATTTTTCTTCCCTCCCAATTCAATCACCAGGAACTGAGTCCAACAACAGCAATCCATCTTGCTATCTGGATTCCCAAGGAAGCCTGCACTGTTTCCGTCCTCCCCTTTTCTCCTTTACAACATCCCTGTGAGGTAGGCTAAGCTCAGAGAAAATGACTAGTAGTAGAAGAAGAAGAGTTGGCTTTTCTATCCGCTTTTCTCACTCATTTAAGGGGACTCAAAGCGGCTGACAAAGCTTTTCTGTTCTTCTCCCCACAACAGAACACCCTGTGAGGTAGGTGGGGCTGTGAGAGCTCAGAAGGGAGCTGTGACTAGCCCAAGGTCACCCAGCTGGCTTCTTGGGGGAGGGTGGAATTGAACCCAGTATTCACAGATAAGAGTCCAGCTCCTTAACCACTAGACCAAACTGGCTTACAGGGTTATTCATTTTATTTATGATTTGCATTTCTATCTCGCCCTATACCCGAAGGTCTCAGGGTGGGTAACAACATTTAAATCAAACATATATTAAAACAACAACAATATATATTAAAACAACCACAGTGTCTGTAAAGTGCGAAGAGACATATGTTCCCGTTTAACCAAAGGCCAGAGCAAAAAGGTGCATCTTCACTGCCTTCTAGGGATATGCACGAATGTTGTTGTTGTTTTTACATTCTATTCAAATAAATCGAATATCCTAAAATCCAATTCGATTTGAATCTTTTAAATTCAAATTTAACAAGATTTGATTCGTATTTACCAAATACGAATCTATTCATTCAAATTTTTTTATTCCATTCTGCACATGTTAATGTTGACAAATGGATACGGCTGTGGAAAAGATGTGGATCTTCAAGTACGCGTCATGTATGAACCCGTACACGCACGAATATCCAGATAATTTGAACAAATAGATCCAAAGTTTGAAATTAGATTCAAATGTTTACATTCAAATTTCGGGACATTCTATTTAAGTTCAAATGTTGAAATTTGGCACATTAAATCGGATTTCGAATGCCTATGAATATTCGTGCACATCCCTAATGCTTTCCTGAACATATACATTGAAGGAGCCTGATGTACCTCAGTGGGGACACTATTCCATAGCTTAGGGGCCATCACTGGAAAGGCCCTGTCCCAGTTGCCTATTCCTTTTACTGCTGAAGGTGGTGGGAGCACCAGGGGGGCCTCCCCTCCAGATCTGAAGGCATGGGCAGGTCAATTATGTGAATTTGAACTTCAGCCTTTTTCATTTAGCATTCTGTTCATTACACCTTAATGTAAACATCTACCGAATGAATATCAGGGCAATTTCCAATGTATCAAGCAGGCAGTGTGCTTAACTCTCCTAAAACTGGGTTAAAATGGCATGGTGGCAAACGGCAAATACGCCCCCTCCCTTGGTACGACTGGCTGATCATTTGTTGTGAAGCTTCCACATCCCTGGAGGTTAAAGCTGAAGGCGACTGATAACGTGGATGAAATATCAAAAGCCTCGTAGCCTCAATCTGCTCACAAATGCCTTGAGAGAGCATTGTAAATCTTGGCAGGAGGAGACAGTCTCCGGGAAGTGAAAAGAGGAAGGGGGGGAAGTGCTTCCCTAAACAATAGGAGTCAAATAACGCACTTTTGATCTCGGGTCTTTTTAATTGGAAAAAAAAATCCTAGGTAGTAACTGGGAAAGCTAATGCTCTAAAGTGTGGAGGCAGAGAAGCCATAAAGTAATGCCTGCTATGTGTGTGTGCACGCGCGTGTGCATGCGTGTGCATGCGTGTGCATGCGTGCATGCATGTGCACATGGGCATGCACACCCACCCACACATGTACCCCAGCGGCCCACCAGTTGGAATAAGCATGGTGATGAAGAAGGAGCAAATTTTCAGTGGAAACTCCCCCCTCTGATCTCTCCCAACCATCCTTTGATCTGCAGTGAATCAAAGCACAGCTGTGAACCAGCCAGAGAACTTTCAGACATTGGGTGGGCTATAAAAATTCAGCAAACAAGAGAACAAACCATGGGGAGACCAAAAGGATCTTTCCAAATGCCACCCACCCACAACTCTACTGCAGAAACATGAACAGCAGCCAGGAACTTGAAATGCTGCCCTGACCCTGAACACCTCAGGGATAGTCTTCACACCTATTTACCCTGAGAAAACTGCAGCTTCCCTCCCGTCCTTCAAGCACCTTCATTGCTTGTAGTGGGTTCATTTTTATATTTTGATTTTGTTGCTCTAATTGCCTCTGAGACCTTGGGGTATAGGATGGGAGAAAAATGCAACAAAGGAAGGAAGGAAGGAAGGAAGGAAGGAAGGAAGGAAGGAAGGAAGGAAGGAAGGAAGGAAGGAAGGAAGGAAGGAAGGAAGGGGATAAGTCAGCTCCTTGGCCCTGGTCTCACCTTTAGTTTAGGACAACTTCAGGTCATCTTCTGTTCGCGTTACTCACATTATTTTAATTAAATTCATTTTCCGAGTCAGCCTACCTACCCCCATTTGATCATTCTAACTGGACTCCTGTTTTCCAGAGGACTCAGCCTGTGCTGGCATTTCAGGCCATCTTCGCTTCCTCATATGTGAGCAGGGGAATGGGCTAAAGGAAGCTGAACCACACTGTGGTGGGTGGCTCCAGTATTTCCTTTCAGCCAATTTGCAATCAGAGAGGTTTTTCTTCTGATCCCAGAGGGGAGGGGGCAAAGCCCCACAAACTCTCCCCGCCACCCCTGGACCTCCGGCAGATGACCTTTAGAAGCATCCTGCCTGTCCCACCAACATGGAGGCAGCAACTAGGCATCCATTCTAATAGCCCTTGATATACCCATCCTCCATGAATTTTTTAAAGTTATCCAGGCTGGTTGCTATCGCCACCTCTTCTGGCAGTAAATTCCATAGACCAATGACTCTCTGGGTGAAGAAATACTTCCCCTTGGCTGCTTCCGCACAGGGGCAAAGAAATCCGGATCTCCTGCACCCGGATTTAGTAAAACCGGTTCCCAGAGGAACCGGTTTTACCAAATTCGGATCCCTGGGAGATCCGGATTTACGGGGTAGATCCACATCTAAGAGATGCGGATCTACCCCTCACCCCGTGCCTCCGCACACGTGGCGTGGATCTGGATTGGAGGCCTCCCATCCGTGGCCCAGGGCTCCTCGGAGCCAAGCATGGTGAGCCGGGGGACCTCGCTGCCGCGGCTTGCCCTCGCCCCAGAAGCGGCGGATCGCCGCTTCTGGAGCCAGGGCAAACTTCCCTAAAGCCCGCCCTAGCCCACCGTGGGGGGAGCGCGGCGAATCCCCTCCTTACCTTGTCAGCGTCACCCCGATTCTGGGGTCAGTGCCCAGGATGCAGCGCGCCTGCGTCCTGCGTGTCTCCTGAGTGGCCGGGGCTGCTACTGGCCGAGGAGCCAACCATGGCGGGCCGGGGGAGGGCCCAGGCTAGGCACATTTGCGCTGTGCGGACGCATTCTAAGCAGATGCGTTTTCACGGTGCAAGACCACTTGAAATGTGGTGCGTAATTAACACCCATTAGGCACACTTTAGTCACGGATAGGTGCGGACGCACCTACCAGAAGTGTGCCTAATAGACCCCGCAAATGCAGATGTGCCGCCAAAAAACGGTTTGAAAACGGTGTTGCTGTGTGGACAACCCTCACCGGAAGTGTGCCAAACAGCAACGCATGTGTGGTCGCGCGCTTCCAAAAGTGTGCCTAATGGGTGTTAAAGGGCCTGTGCAGAAGCACCCCTTGTTGGTCCTAACTCTCCTGCCCACCAGCTTCATAGAGCGGCCCCTGGTCCTAGTGTTGCACGATAGAGAAAATATTTTTTCTCTCTCCATCTTTTTTATGCCTCGCATGATTTTATATATTTCAATCAGGTCTTCAACCAGCTGTTCAATGATCTTTGAAAGGAAAAAAAATATGTGCACAGTAAGAGAGTATTTCTTTTAATGCTTTACTGACCTTGAAATGTGAAACAGAAAATGAGAGTGAAAATGAAAAGATTTAGTGGTTATCATACATCCTCAGTGACTGTTAAGAGTCCCAGCCAAGTGAGCCCAAGCTTTGTATTATGTCCAAGTAACTGTATTTAGCTCTGAGAACCACAGTGGAAGATGGATATTAGAAATGATGCCCTGGAAATCTCCAAAGATAATCAAAAGTCCACAAGTCAAAGTCTAGAAGCTAAAAGGACAAGGTTGAGATAAGACGAGGACTTGAAAACACTGCATGGATTTTTACACTCACGATTTTCAACAGTGCCAAACCATGTTTTGCTTTTTAGGGGTAATTTTTCTCTTCCTCTCCCATCAGTCCTTTTAAAATTATTTCAGCCTGCATATGCCAACCTACTCGGCACTCTCAGCTGGCTGTAATGTTGATCGGTTACATAGTTTTGTAATATAGTCATGTCTGCATTGCTCGATCCTGATACCTAAAGATGTTCTAAAAACATCTGTTGTCCAATTTATACTTTAATTGCTAATACCTGATGATTTCTGGTCTTCTTCTGAATGATTCTGAATTATGGAAAGCGAAGTGTGAATTTCCCCAGGTGTGTAGTCAATCAAGACAAAGTTGAGATCAAGCGAAGAAGAAGAAGAAGAGTTGGCTTTTCTACCCTGCTTTTCTCACCTATTTAAGGGGACTCAAAGCAGCCGACAAAGCTTCTATTCTTCTCCCCACAACAGATCACCGTGTGAGGTGGGTGGGGCTGTGGGAGCTCAGAAGAGAATGGTGACAAGCCCAAGGTCACCCAGCTGGCTTCATGGAGGAGGAGAAGAGTTGGCTTTTCTACCCTGCTTTTCTCACCCATTTAAAGGGACTCAAAGCAGCTGACAAAGCTTTCTGTTCTTCTCCCCACAACAGAACACCCTATGAGATAGGTGGGGCTGTGAGAGCTCAGGAGAGAGCTGTGACTAGCCCAAGGTCACCCAGCTGGCTTTGAGGAGGAGTGTGGAATCAAACCTGGTATACCCAGATAAGAGTCTGGCTCCCTAACCACTATAGCAAACTGGAGGCATTTCCGCACTGCATCGCGTTCGAAATGGAACGCGTTCAGGCGGAAAGCTTAAGGCAGCTCCGGGCGCTTTCCCCTTTCACACACAGACGCGCCAGAACGCGTGTAAACGCGTTCCGGAGCGTCTGGGTGCGAATGCTCAAAGCGCCCAAAGCTGCCTTAGCCGGCAAACACCGGCCAGGGGCGCGCAGACAGCCGCGGAGGCAGATCGACAATCAGCTGTTTGACAAACAGCTGATTGTCAAAGCCGCGCGGCGTCGGAGGCGCGCCCGCAGCCGTTCGGGAGACAGAAGCAGGCGCGAACGCTTCTGCTCCCGAACGGCTGCGGGCGGCTCGTCCGCGTTGGAACGCGTGTAGAGCAGTTTAAAGTGCTCTACATTTCGAACGCGGAAAAGACAGCTGCGGACACGTCGGAACGCAAGCCGCGCGCGGGCAATGCGGATGACGTGTCCACAGCTGTCTTTTCCGCGTTCCGTTCAGCCCCGTGCGAAAACGTCTCGGCTCTGCCTCTTCCAGTTGCTGTCTCCTCTAAGTTGGCTCTGATTTGTACCTGTCTTATCAGGAAGAAGCACCATGCATGGTGAGCAGACCTCACCATGTTCCTCGTTCAGAAATATTAAGTCATTCATTTTCCCTAGAAAGAATCCCATTTCCATAACCTGTCTGGACTGGGGAGTCTAAAATGTGACAATATACGTGCAATCTTGCCATTTCCTTCTGGAAAATTTACTGACCTACCACCATGACAAGCTTTGAACTGAAACCACAAGCTTGGAAATATTAGGTAGCAGAGGTACATCAGCAGAACCCAAAACGGACATGTGAGCAATATGGTTCAGCTGAGCAGAACTAGAGATCATCCTTAATATTTTAAGTTGCATCCAGATATCGGTTATTTATTCTGTTATATATGGACATACCACAATATCTAAATATAGCAGAATAAGTAAGTGATGTCCAGATGCACCCTCTCCAAAAAGCTTGTTTTACCTATTTGCTTGCAAAAGGAAAACACGTTGCCAGCTTTACAGCTGTGTAAGATGTGAATGAAACTTTCTGCACTGAGCCCTGTTCTGGATTATATTCTGTGAGGTCTGCCATAGTCTGCACAAGCATGCAAATGGGAAGCCCCTATCCTGGGAACTAATGTGGAATACAGGGCAATGCAGAAAGGGCAAAGAGCAGAAGGAGGAGAACCAAGAATTGCCTTTGGTGTGATACAAGCTGCCCATCTCATTTCTTATTCACTTGCTGCTTATAATAAAAATCTCAATGAATCAAACAAGCCAAAAGGCTGGGGTCCCATTATGAGGTGGACAAATGGGAGTCATTGCCTTCTGCCAAGAGGCCATCTGCAGCTATCAAGCAGGTTTGTTTATGGCAAAAAGCCCAGCAATGTGTTGGCTTCGGTTAAGGAAAATAATCAATTGTTGGAAAAAGTTTCCTTCCTTCCTTCCGCCCTTCCTTCCTTTGAACCTGGATGTTTCTAAGGCCATTTTGCTGGGATTCGAGAGCAGGAGGTTTGTCCTTGTCTCTGCTTGCGATCCCATGGCCAATTGGTGGGCCACTGTGTGCAGCAGGATGCTGGACTAGATGGGCTGTGGTCTGATCCAGCAGGCCTCCTCTTATGTTCCTTCCTTCCTGCACAGAAAGAATTCAGAAAGAAAATTCTGACATTTTCAGAATCAGTCATGAAATTTGCAGTAAAAGATACAAATTTACCGGTGAGAATATCAGACTCATATTTCAAATTTAAATTCACTTCAAAGAAAGAACAAAAAGAATTGGCCTTCCTATCCCACTTTTCTCACCCATTTAAGGGGACTCAAAGTGGCTGACAAAGCTTCTGTTCTTCTCCCCACAACAGACACCCTGTGAGGTAGGTGGGGTTGTGAGAGCTCAGAAGAGAGCTGTGACTAGCCCAAGGTCACCCAGCTGGCTTCATGGGGGAGGGGGGAATCGAACCTGGTATTCCCAGATAAGAGTCCGGATCCCTAACCACTAGACCAAACTGGCAGTGCTGATGCTCCCAATTCATTCCCATGCCTCCAATCCTTCTTCCTCCTGCTGTTCTGTGTCACTTGGATGGACCAACTAGCAAATTTAAAGAGACACTGCTGCAGAAAATATAATAAAGGGTGTGAAAGAGCATAGCACAAACAGCTATAGAAATCGTTGCTTTAAAGAATGGTTAATTACCATCCAGATGACTCTTTCACTGGGGCCAGCTGGACATTTTGGTTCCACCTCCTTCATTCTGTGCTTTCGGCCATCAACCAATAAAGGTGATCGACCTGTAAGCCAGCAGAAGCAACTCTGAGCTCACTTTGCTGAGGGGATTGGCTTGCTGGAGGCGGGGAGCGGGTCATTCAAGGGCTAGAAATACATCCAGAATTGCTGCCAAGGACGGAAAATGCAGCAAGCTTCTGAAAACACTTCTGGTCCGCAATAGGGATTCCAGGCACAACTTGAGCTTCTGTGAGTGGCACTCTGCCACACTCTACAGGATGCACGCAGCGCCTTTATAGTGCCTTGAATGTGCAATGGGGGTGCAGTGTCTGCATGATTGCACCACTTCTCAGCACCCACCTGCCAAAAAAGCCCTGCACTCATGTAGGGTGGCTGGAATTCCATCCCTTTAGCTTCCAAGGGTGGTGGCACTCCCAAAAGGGTCTCCCCACCAGATTCATGTTTCTGAAACAGTGCTCCTTCTTTTTCTCAAAACCATCCTAATAGTTAGTTACTGGGTGCTTCCGCACAGGCTCTTTAACACCCATTAAGCACACATTCCAATGTGCGCCTCCACACACGGGTTGCTAATTGCGACACTTCCGGTGAGGGGTGTCCGCACAGCGAGCCCGTCTTTAATGCAGATTTCGGCGGCAAAACCGGTTTGCTGCCAGAGCGTCCGCATTAGCGGGGGCAAAAAAGCACATTTCTGGTGGGTGCGTCTGCACCTATCCGGACTTAATGTGTGCTTAATGTGTGTTTCTTGCGCACCACATTTCAAGGGGTTTTGTGCTGTGAATCCGCATCCGTTTCGGATGCAGCCGCACAGCGCAAGTGTGCTAACCCATGCCCCTCCCCCGGATCGCCATGATTGGCTCCCCGGAGGCAAGCATGGCAAGCTGGGGGGCTCCTACCTTTCAGCTCGCCCTCGCCCCAGAAGCGGCAGATCACCGCTTCTGGAGCCAGGGCGAGCTTTCCAAAAGCCTGCCCTAGTCCACCCTGCGGGGAGCGTGCCGGTTCCCCTCCTTACCTCATCAACATCGCCCCGAAACTGAAAGCAGGTGCCCAGGATGCAGCGCGCCTGTGTCCTGCATGCCCCCTGATTGGCCGCCGCAGCCCCAGCAACTCAGGAGGAGCGCATGATGCATCAGTTTCGGGGTGATGCTGATGAGGTAAGGAGGGGAACCGCTGCACTCCCCCCAGGGTGGGCTAGGGCGGGCTTTTGGGAAGCTCGCCCTGGCTCCAGAAGCGGTGATCTGCCGCTTCTGGGGCGAGGGTGAGCCGCGGAGACAAGGTCCCCCGGCTCGCCAGGCTTGGCTCTGGCGAGCCAATCGCGGCGGGCCGGGGGAGGGCCCTCCATCCCGGATTGGAGGCGGATGCTGTGTGTCCGCCTCCAATCCAGATCTGTGCTATATGTGCGGAGGCACAGAAGCGGGATAGATCCGCATCTCTTAGATGTGGATCTACCCCGTTAAACCGGATCTACCGGGCACCCGGAGTTATTAAAACAGGTTCCCCTGGGTGCAAGGGATCCGGTTTTATTTGCCCCTGTGCGGAAGCAGCCACTCTGTCCTTTACTCAAATAATCCCCCAAGAGGTAACAAAGGCTGTAAACTAAGTACACTATTAGGCTAATAACAATTAGCCAGTTTGGTCTAGTGGTTAGGGAACTGGACTCTTATCTAGGAATACCAGGTTTGATTCTTCACTGCTCCACAAAAGCAGCTGGATGACCTTGGACTAGTCCCTTTTTGAGCTCTCACAGCCCCACCTATGTCACAGGGTGTTCTGTTGTGGGGAGAGAACAGAAGGCTTGTCAGCCACTTTGAGTCCCCTTAAATGGGTGAGAAAAGCACGGTAGAAAAGCCAACTCTTCTTCTACAGTAACATGAATGTTAGAGTCATAGGCCCCGTTCCCACTTGGCATTTTTAATCTAAATTGAACTGAATACTGAGGTGAACATGTATTCTGCCCGTTCCCATTTATTTGAGGATAAATCGTAGTCAACTCAAATATTGCCGCTCCCACTGAAAACATTCCATAATACGCATTGGGGAAACAGCTTATTTTTCTCCTCACCCTTTACCAGTTGAGGTTCCTACCCCTCTCTCTGATTGGGCTCTCCCCACCGCTAAAATCATGATGTGGCTTAGGGTGGGGAATTCCAACTCCACCCTTTGATTACACACCCATCCCCTGGTGTAGCTTCCACAGTGGTTTGCCTCTTGCTGACTGGCCCTATGACTGAGTGGGGTGGGCAGAAATTGCTGCTTGAGTGGCTGGTTTGCCGTCACCTCCTGGCGGTTCCCAGGCATTGCGATTGGGGCAGCACTTTTGCACAACCATGCAATTCCACACTAGCGATCCTCCAAAATCACAGGGATCAGTTTCATGATTCTGTGCTTGTGTACAAAATCAACCCCCTAAGCTGAGATCTAGCCCATGTTTTGCATCTGGCAGTGAGGGCACATTACATTTGATAAATTTCTCTCCATCCCTCTCTCTCTCTCCCAGTCTCTTTAAAATTCTCCATCCACTTACGATGTGTAAAAAAGCAAGATCTCGGGTGATTTTGTCATGGTTTGATAAATTTACCCCTTTGCTTTTCATAAATCCCAGAACATACCTTCAGCCAGATTTGAATGTAGATTTAGGGTTTAAAACCCAAACACAGGGAAGAGGGCTTTGCCAAAGGGAATATTTCACTGCGAGCAAAGAACTCCGCTGCCGGTGCCCAAAACCAGATGGAAAGCGATCAAAAAGGGGAGAAAGAAGAAATAGAGAGAAAAGGACAGGGGAAAGACTGGATCAGGATGAGGGAGGGGGGAAAACAGACTGGGGAGGGGCTTTTGAGTCCAAATAAACCCCTTATTTGGCAATATTATCCTCTATTTTGCCCTAACCCAAAACTTTTTTCTCCCTACCTACCACAAAATAGGAGGGGGATGATAACATGGGAGTGATGGCAGGGGCTGCCCTCCTGAGAGTGAAACCTCACCCATTTAATGACACACCCACAAAGACAACAAACATTTGATTGGGGGGGACAACCCAAAAGATGCAGTCTCCCCCCAATACTGTGGTACCATTCCCAAAGTGAAAAAGATAAAGCGGGCTAGCAGCAAAAATAGGAGCGAGAGCTGTTTTTCCTAGAGATTTTTAAATATATTTTTGGGCAATTTACTCCTTGGGAAGTCTGGGATCAAGATTTGAATGAGTACAAAGGATTTCCAAAATATTTCCAAAACGTTTTACAACATGAGTGGGAACAGGGCCATAGAGAGGAAAGGAAAATCAGATGCTGTGAGTCTCCAAATTCTCAGATTGTTCCCTGCTCCTCACTGCTGCTAAGGTAGAAGACAATTCTTCCTTGTACAGCTTGAAGCTTGCAGAGCATGTGATATCCACACTAATCCACACAGATATCAGTCTGTATTGTCACCTGAGAGGAATTAGCAGGATGTTTCTAAAGCCATTTGCTGGGATTTGAGAGCAGAAGGTTTGTCCTTGTCTCTGCTTAAGATGCCCATGGCAATTGGTGGGCATTGGGCAACTGTGTGAGACAGGATGCTGGACTATATGGGCTGTGGCCTGACCCAGCAGGGCTCCTCTTATGGTCTTATGCAACTTCAGAGACAGCAAACACTAGGAGCTGAATGACTCTGTATTTTGACTGCTTATGAATTTCATTGACACCAGAAGCTCAAGCTGGTAGATTTATCCCTGTGTTTGTTGGCACCATTCCAGACCTGTCTTTCAGTCTCAAGGGCTGGGCTGGTTCAGCACACTGGATCTTGGCATTATTATTTCAATATGCTGCTCATTTGCAGCCAATGCATATTGCTCTGAATGCTCTCTGTGGCATGAAGCCAGCAAGGCATAGTCATTTCATATTAGAAAGTCACAGTGTCCAGCATCACTCCATACTGGATTTGTATTGTATTGCATTGGTTTCTTTGCAACCTGTATCATTTGGTTTGTTGTTCACATTGGGCACCATCAAGTTGTAGCAAGGATGAGAAAAGCAGGGTATAAAATACACTCTTCTTCTTCTGGCTGGTTCTTGTTGGTGCCACAGAGCTCCTAGGGGTTTTTCCATTGACCTCCCTTAATCCACATCTAAGATGATCCAGATCTAAGAAATGGGTCATTCAACTAATCCGGATCTAGTAGACCTGGATTAAGGGAGGTTCCCGATGCGTCCCCACAGGCAGTGCAGCATCCATTAGCAATTGGTGCTAACCTGCCCACGCTGGAAACACTGGAGCACCCATGTGGCGAATCTGCATCGACCCACATGGGGCCCACCCATCACCCCAGGTTTTTGGGGGGATAGAGGATGCAATCTCTGTAGGCAGTCTGGAGATTCTTCTTTGTCATAAGCTCCAGAGATTCTCTGGAGTGATCTGCTGCAAACATTGAAGATTCTCCAGAGCCTTTGACAAAGGTCCATAGGATTGGCACTGCTCTTGCGTGGGGACCTCTTCAGAACCTGTGCTATTCTTCGGATCCGGCTTTGGAGCCAGCTTCAGAGGTGGCTTTGGAGATTGGGCACAGTCCCCTTAAATGGGTGAGAAAAGTGGGGTAGAAAAGCCAACTCTTCTTCTTCTTCTTCTTCTTCTTCTTCTTCCTCCTCTTCCTCCTCCTCCTCTTCCTCATTAAGCATTAGGCTGGGTCTCCACTTACCCACCAAAATAGCATATTTGGAGGCACATGAAGGCACTATAATCGCCACATGACAAGCTATCTCTTCATCTCCATTTCACTGAGGAGATGCTCTGAGGCACCTTCATTTTGGGCATCAAATTGGGTCTTCATGAAATGACACCTCTGTCAGTAGTTGCACCCTCAATTGCCATAAGACTCCCTCTATTGCCATGAATGGAAATAGGGATGGGCATAAATAAAAACTGCATGCTTGGGTCACCATTGGACTGAACACCCATTTGTTCAATTTGATGGTGAACCAGATGGTTAATCGAACAAATGGTTGTTTGCATTTAATTCCTAACATGTTTGAAAACAAAAGAAAAATCTTTTTTTTTTTCGTTGAAAAAGGCCCTTTTCATTGAATTGTTTGTGTTTGAGTAGGAGATGTATTCTGTTGGAATGAATTTCCGGATATTTGAACAACCACTAGGATCAGTTCAGTGCAAATATTTGTGAACAGGAACTGTTTGAATTTTTGAATGTGAACTGAACTTTGCACATTCCTACATAGGGACAGAGTGGTAGAAAACAGATTACAGGGTACCTCAGTGTGTATTTGGAGACACAGTAGCAGTGTTAAAAACATATTGTAGCTTAGAAGAGTATGTATTTTTATCTTGCACGTTTCTGCTCATGAAGGATTGGGTCCCCAAATTATTATGTGCACCATGAGGACATGTATTTGCATAAAATGAAGAATTTGCCTTCATAGTTTGTAGAGGGTGATAATCACTTACTGAATGCATCATTGGCCTAAATCTGCAATTCTGATTCCAGCTGAATCTAAGTGTGTCATGTTTATGCCTTTTAACAACCTAATATACAACCCAGCTGAAGCGTGCTGCTGATGAAGAAAAGCCACTGGAGTAATGTGGCAGATAAATCCTTCTCTTCTCTGGCTGCCAATTTGCTACCAATCCCAATTCAAGGCATTAACATTAACTTGTAAAGCCCTAGATGAGTTGGGCTTCAAATATCTGAATATCTGAAGGAATGCCTACTTTGTTAGCCAGTTTGGTCTAGTGGTTAGGGAGCCAGACTCTTATCTGGGAATATGGGGTTCAATTCCACCCTCCCCCATGAAGCCAGCTGGGTGGCCTTGGGCTAGTCACAGTCTCTTTTGAGCTCTCACAGCCCCACCCACCTCACAGGGTGTTCTATTGTGGGGAGAAGAATAGAAAAGCTTGGTCAGCCGCTTTCAGTCCCCTTAAATGGGCGAGTAGATCTGGAATAACTGAGTCCACTGATCCAGATCATGTGCAGGTGTGGGCTAGATCAGTTCCATCTGTATTGACGGCATGATCCAGCCCACACTTCCCATGATGCCAACATGTGAGCTTCAGAGATTCCCTTACCCACTCCCAATGGCTGAGTGGTGGTGATGTTTTTCAGTAGCATGCTGTTGTGCGCCACTGTATAGTTCCAATTAAACTGGCCCACAAGAGATAGAAAGTGCCTCTTAATTTGGATCTAGCTCCAAATGGGGGACAGGGCCTCCTTGATTAATATCAACGTGTGGATGGGAGGCCCTTGATCAGCGTTAAGGGGCTCCTTAATCCAGATCTAAAATTATTGCAGAAAGGGTCTTGGTTTAACTCTTCCTTCCTTTCCTTCTTTTGACATTCAATAACGCTCAGGTTGTATTTTATTTCTGCCTTAGAAGTGTGGTACTTATCAGCCATGCGCTCATTCCCTTTGAGGACCCTTTCCTAGAAAACATCCCCATTAACTGGAATGTTTCACAAAAGCCCAGAAATTTTCAAGGGAGTGAAAGTGTGGTTAAAGAGAAAATCAATACTCAAGGCTTATGGGTACATGTCCAAGGTTACGACCAGAAGACACTTCAGGTAACTGAGGGTCTTAAAGAATTTATGAACTGGGAGGTGAAACTCTATCACGGAACCTTCCTCAGTGGCTCACCACATGCCTTGTATTATTGATACCATCACCTTGCTTTTCATTGTATAACCTGGCTACAGACTGCAGCTGTGTCAAGCCCAGACCGCAGTGCGGACAGGACAGAAGAACATGAGAGCAAGGAAATCTTTCCTCAAGAGTAACAAGCTGGTTTGCTTGTGAGAAACCACACTGGCCCAATCCCCAAAAGACTTATTAGCCCCTCTCGGCTTCCTCTGCCGTCACTCTGTTATAGCTGACTTTAAAAGTCCCCTCCACTTCCGGAATAAGCGTCCCCATGGTAGCCGCGATCTAAACAGACTTTCCGTCCCCAAGGAAGCCTGTTTCCTTTCCCCGCATCTCCCCCCCCCCCGCCCCCTCTCTTGTTAAAAGGAAAAATAGCCAGATCTCCAGCTCCTGAAACGGCTTCCTGCCCCTAGCAAAGGCAGATGATCACTCATTCATTCACTTTCAGCACTTACTTTCACTCAGTTCTCTGTTAGAAAAGGCTTTCTGCCCCGGTAAAGTCAGCGGCCGCAGGCATCGGCAGCGCGATCCTTCGCTCATTCTCTTTTAAGGCTTTCACAGATCACTTGATAACAATGTTGCAATTCTGAGCAATTCTGGCTCTTTTTACAAAGGAAAGGAAGCGAACCTGCTGCATTTCTCAGATGTGTGAATGCTTTTTGGCTGTGTGTGCAGGCAAGCAATCCCCGCCCCTTTTGCCACGGAACGTCCTCAAGGCAGATATAGCGAGCAAAACCCGCGAATCGCCGAAAGAGCGCTGGAACTCTTCTTTAAAGTGCACGTATTTTATCGCGGGTGTCTCACTTTCCTAAGCTCCCTAAGCGCCTTGTAAAGCCTGGAATTGGGCCGCTCAGAGGCAAAAGAAGAGTTCCAGCAGACTTTCAATTGCATGGGGACATGGCCACTGTAAAATTGTAGTTACCAGATTATATACCCCTTCAAGGCATTTCTCTCATCCCAAATATTTCTGTAGCCTTCCTCCTTTCTCAGGCCTTGGCCTAGAAACCCTCTTCCTGCTTCAGGCTATCTCTACCACTTTTCTTATCTCTCCATAACACAAGAATCCAAGGTCAATGATGGAAGCAAGTGAAGTACATAAAATTATGCAGTCAGTTTACCTCTTTATAAATCTATGGTGAGGTCACATTTGAAATACTGTGTACAGTTCTGGTCACCACACCACAAAAAGGATATGGTAGAACTGGAAAAGGTGCAGAAAAGGGCAACCAGAATGATTAAGGGGCTGGAACACCTCCCTTATGAAATCAGACTGCAACATCTAGGCCTCTACAGCCTGGAAAGATGGCGTTATAAGAGCTGATTGATGTATATAACATCATGCACAGTATAGAAAAGGTGGATGAAGAGAATTACTTTTCTCTATCACACAACACTAGAACCAGGGGACCCTCTATGAAGTTGATGGGTAGAAGAGTCGGATCTGACAAGGGGAAGTATTTCTTCACCTAGAGGGTCATCAGTTTATGGAATTTGCTGCCAGAAGATGTGTTAACAGCTACCAGTCTAGATGGCTTTAAGAGGGTTAGACAAATTTATGGAAGACAGATGTATCAATGGCTACTAGAATGAATGCCTAAGTACATCTTCCAGGCTTTGGGGGGAGGGGGGAGCAGGATGCTTCTAAGGCCCTTTGCTGGGATTCAAGAGCAGAAGGTTTGTGCTTGTCTCTGTTTGGGATGCCCATGAGCATTTGGTGGGTCACTGTGTGTGACAGGATGCTGGACTAGATGGGCTGTGGCCTGATCCAGCAGGGCTTCTCTTAGGTTCTTATGAAGGTACCAAGGCGGGTTAGGCTATCTTGTCAAATTTGCAATAACTGGCAACTCTGACCTAAGCAACCATTTTGGCCAATTAGACCAACATAAATTTAGGATGATAGCAAGGGACCATTGTGCAGAAGGTAGGCCTCTGAGCCCTTTGCTGACCCAGGCCAAAGGTAAGTGTGGAAAGAACTGATTCTTCTCATTTTACATCCATTACAAAATTAAAGTTGTAGTCTGATGTGAATCCTGTTTGTGATGACTTGTGTTCCATAGTCATAAGTGGGACCAAATTTGTGAAAGCTAAGCTACACACGTAAGAAAAAAAGACTAAATTTTCCATTCTAGTATAGTAATTCAAAAGCATGTCTGATTTTCAGCATGCTAACTCAGAAATAATTCAGTAGTTTGTCCACGTTTGAAGAAAACAAAGTGAGTTTGTGTGTGAGTGTGAGAGGGAAAGTGTACAAAAGCTGGATAGCTTGTTAAAAAGAAAATTGTCAAGTGATGTAGAAATAGGATAAACCAAAATTTATATCAACAATATGTGAAAAAGATAAATGTAATGTGACACATTTATCTATTCCTAGTTGGATTAGTATATGCTAATTTATTTACTTAGTAATTTGTACTCCATTTTATGGTCGTTATGTTGTCTATGTATCTTTCCTGTTATCATTATGACTAGTATTCTGTAGCCCAAAATGTTACATAAATGCTTGAAACCTTCATTACCATCGTCTCTGGACTGCTGTCAGCGATTTCTTCATCACGAATTGTTACAGAGACAAAATGGAGATTGAACTGAAATAGGATAGACTGTAGAAAATGGAATGAAAACTGACACAGATGTCGATTTGTTCCCATGTGCTTCCACATTCTGCTGTTCGCAGCACATTGATCTTTGGAACACTGCAAAGTACATTAAAGCCTCCATTGGCTGCTTTAGAGTGCAGTCAGGCAGGGTTTTTTTGGTTGCCCCTTCACCAACAATCACCACATCTACAGACATACAAAAAAGCATGTCCCCATGGGCATTTTAATCCGAATTCAATTCGAATTTGTGAAAGGTTGTCCCCATTGACTTAGTAATTAATCCAAACTCAGCATCCAGGCATCCCCATGCAATTCCTTATTCCTGGATTTTATGAGGATTACCCTGCCTAAATCCGGAGGGGAAAAGGTCCTGATGAAAACAGGACTCAGTCCCCTTTTTGGAGCCAAGTCCGCTTATTTTGGAGCCAAGTCCACATGGGGACGGTACTGGGCTCTCGGGGGTGGAGGTCTAGCCTTCTGGCCAATGGCAGCCAGCTGTGGGGTGTGTGTTTTTACAGGTGCAAAGCTACCCCCCACCCTCACAATGCTAGAGCTCCATACGAAAAAGGCTTGATGCAGATCTGCCTTTTAAAACATTTTTGCTGGAAATGTTTGTATCTTTTCTGAATCTTGTTAGAAAAGATACATTTCAGAAGCAAAAATGCCAGGCTCACAATGCTAGAGCTCTGTTTGAAAAGGCAAAAAGAGAGGAGAGCTGCTTGCCTTTTTAAAACAGTTTTGCTGGAAACATTTGTATCTTTTTGTACTATTATCAGAAAGGATACATTTGAGAAGCTTTGCAGTGCTTTTAAATACTCGGAATGCTTTGAAATGCTTTGCAATGGTATGTTTTATCGGTCCTTCACTGATCTGCTTGAGTGCACATTTGCCAGTAATCTCAAAAGGGAGATGTGTGGAAAAAGAAGGTATTTGTGGGTAGAATATTTTTTTAAAAAAAACTGCCTTCAGCTAAGCAGGGGAAGCTTTTGGTGCTTTTATTGAAGGCAGGGTTTGCACAGGGTCGGGGGAATTTAAAAGTCCTGTTTTTTATGTTTAAAATAGTCCCAAAAATAGTCCAACCAGGACTAAACCAGGACTAAAAAAGCTGCATGGGGACACACCCAAACAAGTTAACTGCAGAATGCAAAAAAAAAAAAATCTAACTCATTTATCCATGCTTTCCTCTTCCTTCACCTTTGAGTCTGCCAATAGCTTCCCTTGATGATAGCTGCTAATCACTGATTGGCCAGTCATATGCCTGGCTTTCCCTAGCCCTGATTGGATACTTGTTACAGTTGTTTACAGGCTGTGATTGGTTAGATGTGCCTCTGTAGCTTCTCATGAAATTCAACCAAATAAGAGTTGCCTTTGATTTTATTATTCCCAGCATGAGGAAAAGCCAACCATTCCTATGCTTCAGGGTAGGGTAGGGTACATGCAGGGGTAAAATGTCTGGTGTTCCCCAAGTCCAGTTCTTTGAGGGTGTGCTCCTTGAAGAAGAAGAAGAAGATTTGGCTTTTCTAAGCTGTTTTTCTCACCCATTTAAGGGGACTCAAAGCGGCTGACAAAGCTTTCTGTTCTTCTCCCCACAACAGAACACCTGTGAGGTAGGTGAGACTGTGAGGGCTCAGACGAGAGCTGTGAGTAGCCTAAGGTCAACCAGCTGGCTTCATGGGGGAGAGCAGAATCAAACCCAGTATTCCCAGAGAAGAGTCTGGCTCCGTAACCACTAGACCAAACTGACATTCTGGAAGGCCATGTGCATGGCCCAAGTGTGAGCACAGAGGGAACATGCTGCCATCAGTTTGATGTTCATCCCATGCATGGATGCAACCTGAGCTTAACAATAATAAGGCTGTTCCTCCATAACCACAGTGGGAGGAGCCTATGGGTAACTAGATGCTTCATTGTATCTACTTCAGCATACATGTGGGCAGCTTCCAAAATGGTCGGTCCAGAGAACACAATTTTTTCTCTCTGCCCAAATGTGCCTCAGGTGGGTATGTTGTGGACATTCCATGGCACCAAAAATGGGGATATGATCCCCAACAACTGATGGAAGTGGAGAAAAGGTCTCACACAACCTTATAACCAGGGGACACTCTATGAAGCTGATGGGCAGGAGTGTTAGGAGCAACAAAGGAAAGTATTTTTTCACCCAGAGGGTTATCAGTCTATCAAATTTACTACCAGAAGATGTGGTGACAGCAACCAACCTGGTTACACAAATTCATGGAGGAAAGGTATATCAATGACTACTGGAATGGATGCCTAGCTCCCCTTACGAGGTTGGAGAAACAGGACAGCTGTCTCTTGCAGGAAATCAAGTACAGGTGAAATTTTGTATGCCATCTCTTACCTGAGATGTCCAGAAGCAATTGGTGGGCCACTGTGTTAGACAGGATGTTGGATTAGATGTCCTGTGGCTCTTGCATTTTTATTGCCTCAATCTTTTATATTTTTTCTTTACACCCTTTTTTTCAAAAATTCCAAGCTTCAGATGACTGGAACGAGGGATGAAATGAAGCAACCAGTTGCTAAATGACAGAGTCAAAAAGGAGACAAAGGGGCCGTTCCCCCCCTCATCCACTGATGAAATCACTCCTTGTGACTGATGTCAAACCTTGCTACTTAAGTGTAGTGGTTGTTATTAAAGATACCCCTTGTCTGTCCATTTGTCGTCTGTCACAATTAATCAAGTCTCTGCCAGCTGGAAAAAGCAATCATTCTAAGACATCTTTTGCTGAACCGTTTGTGCATATTCAGTTTTACTACTGCAAAAGGACCGGAAATATATTACTTTACTTTTATTTTATGGGACAAAGGCTGTTTGGTAGTTCAGCACTGTATAAAACAGAAATGACTTGGTGCTAGTTTGCGTTGAATGCCACATTCCTTACTTCTGGCCACAACACCATAAGAGACCCTGGTTTCTGGCACAAATAAGTTTTTAATCACATTGTAGAAATATTGAAGCCTCATGGCTCACGTATGAAGTGCTGGTGAGTGCACTCAGACCTCTTTCAGAACTATAAATATCTTAAACCACATTCCTGACAATCATGTACTACCACCATGTGCCAAAGGGAGGTACATTTGTGCTTTTCTGCTTTTACAATAAAGCTATCAAGGGAAATCAGAGGCTGGTCTTTGGTACAAAGGAAAGAACTGGATACCAGAGGCCTATTCGCATGAGGGCCTCTGGAACTCAAGTAGGACATCCTGGGATGAAGCATTCGCTCTGCTGGGCCAGCGGTTCCACTTGGAAACCCCCCCATCCCATCCCAGGGTGCCCACATTGATGTGCATAAATATTCTAAATATTAATTATGTGTACGAATTTGGACGAATTCAGACAGTTGTATACAAATCTAATGTCCAGATATTTGAATTTTTTGAGTTATTTGTATGAATAATTCAGACATTTGTGTCTGTAGGGATACATACGCATCCCACGTGTATCCCTACATATTTGTATGAATATGTACTGGATGAAAACAGGATGCATACTGGATAAGTACAGATACGTAAGGATGTGTACTGGATGCATATCATTGGATATGTATCGAATATTTGAACAAAAACATAAGAATGTATTCGTATTGAGTTGAATGTCTGGAAATCGATTTTTCCTTATTTGGAGAAATTCGGATTTTTGAATATCCGATTTGTTACAAATTGAATGTCAAAAATTGCATTCCTACACACCCCTACAAGGGCCCCTTTTGACTCAAGAATTTTAACTTTCTCTTTTCATTTCCTGTTTTAACTGTCGTTAGACCACATGTTGCTGCCATACGGTAAATAAATAAATATTCTTAATTCTTAATACCATTTGGTTTAGCTTGAGTTTGGAGTGGCTGTTACCCAAAATCCGCTAATTACAGGCATGTCAAAGATACAGCCCGCGGCCACCCGCGGCGGCCGCCGCCATCCTTCTTGGGCGCGAAGGAGGCGAGGCGAGGCGAGCGAGCAAGCAGCGGCACCCTCCATTACCCGAGTGCGCGGGCGCCGCCATGGACAGCCAGCCCCTCCCTAGCCACGCCCCGGGCACGCCCCCAGCCCCCTCCTCTGTTCCCTAGCCATGCCCCGGCCATGCCCCCAGCCCTCCTCTCTTCCCTAGCCACGCCCCGGCCACGCCCCCAGCCCCTCCTCTGTTCCCTAGCCATGCCCCGGCCACGCCCCCAGCCCTCCTCTGTTCCCTAGGCACGCCCCCGGCCACGCCCCCTGGCTCTCACAGTATTTTTTTTTAATCCGGCCCTCGGCAAAATTGAGTTTGACACCTCTGCGCTAATAGGTTTCCTGGAAGTATCTAGTTGCACACAATGTTGAACTTTGGGCTACTTTATTCTTCCCAAGCTGCTAGTGATAAGCATGCCGTGTTGTGTGTTACCTCTTTTAAAATTGAACTCTAGGTATTAAATAGTACACATATGTCTTGATTTTGCTTTGAGAACAGCATTAGGAGGCGCACATTTGTCTTGTTTATTTTTTGTGATTTAGCTTGCTATTTTTAAAAACACTCTGAGCATGCCATAATTTTGACATAACACCCTCTGCAATTCAGCTGGCTCTGTGAGTTATTGCTGTTCAAACCACTCTTCGGAGGCTTGAAAAGAAGTGTTGCCTTGCTCAGAACTGTTGACAAACTCTAATAACATTAAGAGATATATATTATGTCCCCACACACAGGGGAAATAAATAATAGGTGCATTTTGCCATTAAAGTATATTTCTTCCTTCCCTCTTTTTACTGCTAGCCACACAGGACAGAGCACATTACTCAGATTTATGACATGGAAGCTTCCGGAATGCCAGAAGTCACCCATGTCAATGATCTGTGGGGAAAGTTACTTAGAAAGTATGTTGGATAATCTCACCTGTTGGAGTTTGGGGGTTGTTATGCCGTGCAACAAGTCAGATTGTAACCAGCTGTGAAGGCCTGCATTCTACCATATGTTGGATAACTTTAGAATAGGGGAAAATTTGCATTTACCATCTGTGGGTGGCAAAGATCAAAGCTCCCTACATGTGTACTAAGCATTCACACTAATGAAATGCTAATGCACACCAGCTCACCTGCCAATGTGGGCGGAAACTTACCTGGAGTGCACATGCATGTCGTGGCAGTGCCACCTTGTGTCCAGCTGCCATCGGCACTGCACAGCTGTCAACACCAACATTGGGACAATGGTGATGGGTATGTGCACTGGTGCCAGCACCTCACAGGGTGCATCACTGTGCTTGTGTTGTGCGTCATGTGCCCCTCCAGGGGCCATAGAAGTGCGGAAGGGCTCACCACTGGATACCACTGGATGCTGCTGGATGCCACAGGTCGCGGTAAGTGCATGTGTAGAGCACAAAATGGTGCTCCAGTTTGCTTCCAGTGCACTCCTGCATAGAAGGTTCCAACCCAGTGTAGATGCTCCATTTGGGACCGCACTGAGAGCAAACTATGGGGCAAAATGTAGAAAGGCCCTAGATCATAGTCTTTGGTGGTGTAATTCAAAAACAAATCTCTGTGCCAAGGGATTCTTTTTAGGGCTTTGTGGAAGAACATGTGGATGGCTCTTATTGCAATAAACCCACCTGGCTTTTTTTTTGGGGGGGGGGAGTACTTTTAATCTTGTTTTGCTTCCTTTTCCACTTGGGAAAGGGAGGTGATCCCCTACGCTTAAGAAAATGATCAGCAAAATAATTCGGACAAGCCACATAGCATAAGTAGTAAAATACATCCATTCCTAGTCTGGACTGCATGGACTGGTCTAGACCAGTAAGCCTTCCTGGAGAGGGTGCTGATCCAGTCTACATCTTGTGAGCCAGTTTAGTCTAGTGGCTAAGGAGCTGGGCTCTTATCTGGGGATACCGGGTTGGATTCCACCCTCCCCCACGAAGCCAGTGGGTGACCTTGGGCTAGTCACAGCTTTCTTCTGAACTCTCACAGACTCACCTACCTCACAGGGTGTCTGGTGTGAGGAGAAGAATAGAAAAGTTTTGTCAGCTGCTTTGAGTCCCCTAAATGGGTGAGAAAAGTGAGGTAGAAAAGCCAACTCTTCTTCTTCTTCTTCTTCTTCTTCTTCTTCTTCTTCTTCTTCTTCTTCTTCTTCTTCTTCTTCTTCTTCTTCCATGGTTGAAACCAGTGGGCTTGGACATTTAGATCGACTGATTCTGATCAAGAGCTTTTCAGTGCAGAAAAACCCTTTAAGTCAAAAGACAGAAAGGGGGAGAGAATGTGGATTTGCATAACATTTTCATATCCCAATTTATATGCGTAGGAGGAAATACAAAACAACTATAATTTACATAGAAAAACAACATACAGTGGGAAGGTTGTGGGCTGTGTGTATGCTCTGCCTTCTAATGTTCATGTCTGGCTATTTTTGTGGAGCTCAGGGAACAAGGTGAGTTTACTTTTAGAACTCAGGGCTGGCTGCAGAGTTAGGTCTCTATTGTTGCATTCTATTGCATGGCTGAAGGGAACTGAATCGCCTTTTCTATCCAGGAGCCCTTTCCACCCATCCTAAGAATCCCCTTCCTGGGGCTCTTCATCTTTAAAACAGATTTGGAATTGATAGCCTTCTCAAAGGGAAGGTCTCTTGGAACAAAGGCAGACGTGTCTCCATTTCTCCAGCAAGAGACATCTGGGGTATGTGTCTCTGCTGGATTGGTTGCCCATGTGGTGTTTGCAACCTTGCCAGGAGACTGATGTCTTTCCTGCTGTTGCCAAGACTGTTGTTCTCAAGTTTCTGCCCCTGTTTGTAGAGGACCTCCTTGCCCTCTATGTGCAGATGCATCAGGCCCATTTGCACAGGTAGTCTGCTGTGCAATAACAAGGAACCAGCTCAGGGCACAGGTGGCTTTAGAGTTGCTTCTTGCCCATTTTGCACCTTGGAGGGCACTGAAGCTTCTTCAACAGAAGGTGCTGTGCGCATGGACACACATTACTGCACTTCCATTGCATTTTGAATGGCCTGTGGGCATGTCTTCTGGTAGCCCTTATAAACAGAGGACTGGCCTATGTGAAGTTGAATACCTGTCCACCAGAATATCCAGGAAAACTCCTGTCTTTGAGATAGTTTCATGCATAATCCATCCTCACGGTGACTTTTTCTGGTACCAGATAGATGCACCATGATGAGAGTATTAGGCTGCGTTCCCATAGGAGCTAAAATCTGGACTGTATTCAGAGTTGGCATCGAGGGATCCCATTAAATTCCCCAGTTGTCAGAATCTGGGAAGGGCCGTCCCCATGCCAGTTCTTTTTCACTGGACTTTCTGCAGAAACCCCTGGAGAAATCCGGGGAGAAAAACCCCTCGTCAGAAGAGTAGTTTCCGATCCAGTCTGGATTTTAGGTGAGCAAAGGAGAGCCGGTGGTGGCAGTGAGCGAATGAGCAGTGAGAGAACGAGCAAGCGAGGGGGTGTGTGGGGAGGGGAGGCCGTCCCTTGGATGCGGCAGCATTGGACAGGGGGTCCAGGGAGGGGAGGAATGGAGTGGAGTGGAGTGGAGTGGGGCGAAGCAAGGAGGTTACAGGTAGCTGAGGATTGGAGGAGGAGGAGGAGGAGGAGGCCAGCAGCAGTGCCAGTGGTGGCTCCTGTCCAAAAGCTGCTGCGTCGTGCCATTCAGTGGTGTGCTTGTGCAGACTTGCGGGTGCCATTTGGGAACAACCCGATGCACGCTCAGTGCTGTTCCTGGCCTCCACTCAAATCCACAGCAGAATCCGGACCAGAATTATCTGGATTGGCTGTAGGTGGGAACGCGCCCTTATAGTTTATTTTATTTCCTTGTATTTATTTATTTATTTACATTTCTATCCCGCCCCATACCCGAAGGCCAACCATGGATCAGTTTCGTCTTGTGGGATGGACTGAGATGAGACAGGCAGATGTACCTTGCCTCCTGATAGAACTAAATCTTGTTTCAATGTGCTATGGATGAAAATACAGTTTGATACAATCAAATATATATATATCCTCCAATATTTGAAATTCAGAATTGTCTTGGTGATGTGGAGTGAGCTTTGGGCTGTGATGTTGTCTGGCCTGGTGTGGTCAGTATCAGTGGACCAGGCTGGTTCAGACCCACCAATTCTGACCATGAGAAGCACCTACAAAACAAACAGGTGAAACTATTGTTGTGTCTAAAGTATATTTGCAAAAAACTAAGGGAAAAACACTTCTTTGGTATTATTTCCACCCACCCCCTACTTTTCCCCATACTGCTTAATGGGAAGACCACTTTTATAGTCAATGTTGCACCCATTAGAGTTAATTCCACAAATCAAAACTGTTATTTTATTTTATGGTAATTAGCTTGCTCCTGAGAATGGTTTGTGGTACTTGGATTTTTTTAAAAAAAAAAGCTCATCAGAAGAGTTGGCAGCCGAATTTTTGGGTCACTGTTGCAGGTAACACATGTTTGCATTAGCCTAAACTAACTGGTGCATAGAGAATGAACAGGGAGCCTGTACCTATGGAAACGATTATATTTGAATAGACAGGAGTATGAAGAGACAAAGAAAGAAGCATTCCTGGCCTTCCTTTATTATCTCTGGAAAATTCTCGGATCAAGCAAGAAAAATCAGCCAGCCCTGAAAGTCAAGATGCCAACTATCTAGCCCAAGAATCTCCTGAAAAAATACTGATTCAAAAGGGATTGCTGACATTATTTTGGCATCGTGTACATGTCAGATGGGGAGAAAGACTGTGTGTATGTACATTCCTTCTCTAGCAGTTTGTTTTATTCACTCATTCATATTTTCTACTATTAAAAAAAAGGACATAAGTGTTTTCCTGCTGGATCGGGCCACAGCCCATCTATTCCAGCATCCTGTCTCACACAGTGGCCCACTGACTGCTTATGGGTATCTCAAGCAGAAAGCAAAGCCAAAACCTTCACCTGCTCTCAACTTCTGCAAATGGTCTTTAGAGGTATCCTGCTTGTCCTGCCAGTTTTGAGGTGGCCATCACTCTAAAGCATCAATCTTCGCAGACTTTGTGGCTTTCCAGACTTACCTGGTTACCACTCCAGCAAAGGATCCAGCAGCCATCTTTGCATACACTGGAGCAGTACACATGAGGCCATACTTCGTGCTAACACCCTCCATCCATATTGGACAAAGCATAGCCTTGCCCAGTCTGCCTAGATCAGAATACTAGTAGACCTTTTCTAAAGCTCAGCTAGTCCCAGGGCTGCTAGAATGTTCCAGTTTAGCAGGGAAGACATTTCAGTAGTACACCAAATTCTGGTGGTGAAATACGTCCCCCTGGCACTCTGAGGCAAGGAACTTTCAATCTTGGCCATTGGAGCACTTGTAGTAGACTCAGGGTGGTTCCGCACTGGACCTCCGTATTTCGGAAATCCATGTTAAGTAGATCCATATCTAGTAGATACGGATCTACTACCACCCTTTCGGTCCGCATCCGCAAGGTGCTCCGAAGGCCTTCCTCCCGGCCTCCATGATTGGATCCTCTGGAGCCGAGAATGGTGAGCCGGGGGTCTCCTTTCTCAAGGCTGTCCCTTGCCCCAGAAGCCATGGACCACGGCTTCTGGAGCCAGGGAGGGCTTCACCTACACCCACCCTATCCCACCCCGGGGGGAGCGTGTGTGATCACCTACTTACCTTCAAGCAGCCAGGCCAATTCTGGCTGTCGGGGCCCATCGTGCTTTGAGCATCCATGCAGCACACTCCCCTATTGGCCAGGGCCGTGGGCCTGCGCAGAGGGCCTCCTGAAGCCCTGGCCAATAGGGAGGTGCGGTGCACGCATGTGCAAAGTTCGACAGGCCCTGGCAGCCAGAATCGGCCTGGCTGCTTGAAGGTAAGAAGGCGATCATGCACGCTCCCCAAGGGGTGGGATACGGTGAGTGTAGGTGAAGCTCCCCCTAGCTCCAGAAGCTGTGATCTGCAGCTTCTGGGGCAAGGGGCAGCCCCAAGATAGGAGACCCCCAGCGTGCTATGCTTGGCTCTAGAGGAGCCAATCATGAAGGCCGAGAGGAGGGCCCACTTAAGAACACTTGTGCAGTGTGGACACATCCTAAATGGATGTGTCTTCACCTCAGAAGTACCCATTAAGTACCCATTGAGACTACCTTCAAGGTACTCTTCCCTTAATCCAGTTTAAGGGGCTCTTGACACCCATTAGAGACCCATCGCACAAGAGCCAATGTGGATGCAAGGGTCTCTAATGGGTGTTGTAGTGCAGACGAGGTTTTTAAAACCCGTTCTTAATGGGTACTTAATGGGTGTTAAGTGGCCAATGCGAAAGCACCCAGAATCTCATTTGAGCTTCAGAACAGAAGTGCTTAGGGTGGGGTGTGTCTTGGAACAGACTGTCCAACCACAGACGCCCTTGACTCAAGACAGCTGGAGCAGCCTGGCACAGATAAGCAGGGATGCACACAAATATTCACAAAGTTCAAAATTCATATGAATTTGGCCAAATTTGGGCATTCAAATTCAAATCGAATGTTGCCACATTTGAAGATTGTCATTCGAATTCAAATCAAGTGTTTTGAAGCTTCGTATGGGGTTTGTGCAGGATTTGTATGCATTTGTATGGGATTTGTATGAGACTGAACATTCGTATCAAATTCAAATCCTATCACATTCAAAGGGGATCTGCTTGAACGAATACGAATTTTCTTGTGTTCGATTAAATATGAATCAGTTTTTTAAAAAAACAAAAACATTTGTATACATCCTTACGGGTAAGCGTGAAAGCACCCTTTGATAGACCAGTCCTCCATGGATTTATCTAACTCTTCATTAAAGCTGTCCAGGGTGGTTGGTCTCACCACCTCTCCTAGTAGTCAGTCCCATACAGTGACGGCCCTGTGGGTGAAAAAATACTTCTGCTTATCAGTCCTAAATCTCCTGCCCATCAGTTTCATCAGGTGCTCTCCAGTTCTAGAGTTGTGCCATCAAGAAAATATATATTTTCTCTCCACCTTTTCCACACCATGCATGATTTTACATACTTCAGTCAGGTCCCCTCTTGACATTTAGGCTGCCCCTTGCCAGTCTTGTCCTGGGCAGCCAGGTGAAAGGAATGGGATGGGCTCTTGCATGTTTAATGGCTGCATAAGGAAGAGGAGGGGCGTTGCTTTTTATGCCCTACTTTTCTCGTCTATTTAAGGGGACTTAAAGCTGTGGACAAACCTTCTGTTCTTCTCCCCTCAACAGACATCCTGTGAGGTAGGTGGGGCTGTGAGAGCTCAGAAGAAAGTTGTGACTAGCCCAAGGTCACCCAGCTGGCTTTGTGGAGGAGTGCTTAATCACGCCCGGTGCCTGTCAGATATTGGTCTGGCCCTCTAACCACAAGACCAAACTGGCTGCATGATGAACTACACCTCCTGAAATTCTCTGTCCTATTTGTCTACCCTAGACTTGCCTCATCACAAAGGCTAAGCAGGCCAGGTTTCTTCAGTACATGGATGGTAGACAAAGGGATTTTATCTCCTACAGCTTCACTTGGACATTGACAAATGGCCTGGGCGAATGCAAGGATAAATCCACTTCTTCTTTGTTAACAAGAAAACTGAAAAAGATGCACCCATATAAGTTGCCAGGAGACATCTTAACCTTTATCTCATTTTCCAGTAACACTGGGCTGAGTAGAATACAAATGCTGGTGAAATGAAAAGCAGGCAGCAGCTATGGTCAGAAGTGGACACAATGACAACATCCGCATGGTCCATTTGGACTGTGTCACCTATGAGCTGAGAATGGGATTTCCATGCCTACCAGCTAAAAGGGGAATCCCTAACTTAGCAGGAAACAGAGATAGTCTCACCCTCCAGGTACGGCATGTCTAGAGTACAAAGTCTCCAACCCCAAGGAACCTACAGTTATGGCAAAGTCCAGAGTTTTGTGCCAGAGTGGTAGAGAGCAGCAGAGCTACCTTATAAGGCTGCAGTTTTAACCAGTTTCAACGATCTTAAGGTCTCTGCCAGCTGAGCTGCTTTGAGTTGAACCAGAGACTCAGGGCGGAGATCACAGTGGCAAGTGGGAGGTTCAGAGTGCATCTCCTGGCTCTTCTCCTGGGGATGGCAGCAGATCAGAGAAAGATTGGGCAACTTGTGTTGGTGTAGCAGGTGATGGAAACCATGGCAATCAAAGTTGTTGATGGTGGTGACGGTACCCACCTTGCCACAGGTAGCTAGTTTTATTACCATTCTCAGCACTAGGGCCAGGCACTTCAACCCTAGAACCTCCTAGTAGATGGGGTGAAACATGTTGTAGGGTAAGTCTATGGGGCATTCTGGTAAGAACAAGATGAGTATGTGCTCATGTGTGATAGGGCAATATGCAGATGTGTTCCAACACCTCTGGCAAGGCTCTTAATTGCTATAAGATTGCTCTGACCGGCAAAACAAAGGTGTGGCAGGCCAAGACAATAGGGTAACATTCCAAGAGTCAACACATCACTGTACGTAATTTCACATTTTAATCTGAATCAGAATATTTGGCAAGCCTGATGTGATTTCTCAGATGTTTACTCAGACTGCAACCAATATAATGACAAAAACCAGAATGTTCCAGAGGAGATAACATTCTCGTTAATTATTTTTATACCTACACTGGAAGAAACAGGATGCTCTGTTATAACAGGGTGAGGCAGTATAGTTAAACTATAATCCATTCTCCTGATTGTTCTAGAAGTTAGGGAGCTGGGTTCTTATCTGGGAATACCAGGTTCGATTCCACACTCCTCCACAAAGCTAGCTGGGGGACCTTGGGTGAGTCACAGCTCTCTTCTGAGCTCTCACAGCCCCAGCTACCTCACAGGGTGTTCTGCTGTGGGGAGAAGAAGAGAAAGTTTTGTCAGCTGCTTTCAGTCCCCTTAAATGGGTGAGAAAACCGGGTTAGAAAAGCCAGTTCTTCTTCTAGCTGAAAGAAGAGGTATGGGGTAAGCAGGGATATTTTACAATGCCATGTCATGTTCCTTTTAAATTGCAGTTTGTGTTCCAATATGGTTTCTAGGCATCCAAAATGGATTCTGTCTTCACCTAAGAATCCCAGGCTATCTCTGGTCCATTCCTGAGTGTTCAGCAGGTTTTGCTGGTTCAGACTAATCAAGGTCCATGTCAGAAGCAGTTTCCTGCTCTTGCCAGTAACAGTTTATACGGAACAATATCTATCCTTGCAGATTTGGCACCATCACTGTGGGGCACAGCTGGGAAAATTGACTGTGGATGATGTGAGTAGCTTTTCAGTTCTGGGATCTATCAGAGTAGAGAAAGCCATGTTGCTCCATCTGTGCCTTAAAAGAAACAAAACAAATCTTTAGACTTTGAGAAATCTTTGTCTGATTTCTACAAAAATATCAAAACACAGCAGGTATTAAGAATTTCCCTGAGGACAGTAATCTAAAATTTAGTTGATATACAGCCACCAAATAGAATCCCTTTCTAGGCCGCCATCAATATTGGCTTAGATATCGAAACATCTGATAGAAATTCTTGGGCCAGTGGTTTTGATGATTGAGGAGATTAATTTTGAAACATGACTTGGAAATGGACCAAACACGATACAGTAGGAGCTGATTTGTCAGTGAAAATGAAGAAGGCTGTAGACAGCAGGGCAAGAATTAACGGATCCAAATGGCACAAAAGCAGATTTCAGCCGAGTGCTTGCTGGAAGTATCCATCTGGTAAGAGCCCGGGCCATAATTACCGTCGAGTGAGTCCAACCATTTCCAGGGGCCAAAAAAGCAGTGGGTGGCTATCTGGGATTGAGGAAATGTTTGCTACAGACCTTGGTGTTTGGCTGTGGCCCTCTCTGCATGCTTCTGAGCCTTCATGGTATGAGAGGCTCATTCTGTTATCTTTTTCAGGAACCCATCCTAAGGGCTGTTTCATAGGGCTAAGGGAAGATCTTGCTTACTCCAGTCTAAACAAGGACGCTTTCTGCTCTGGATCTTATTCCAGATCATTTATTTATTTATTATTTATTTATTTGTATTTCTATCCCGCCCTATACCCGAAGGTCTCAGGGCGGGTTACAATATTATATTAATCTTAGACAGGTCCCTGCCCTCAGGCTTACAATCTAAAGAGACAAGATACAAAAGGAAAATGGTGTGGGGAGGGAACAGGGGTGCTCTGGCAGCAGCAGAGTCCTTGCAAAGGTAAAAACTTTTATTTTCCTCCTCCATTCCCCACAGGCAAGATTGTTCCTTCATGGCCTGTCTGGAGGCAGTTGGGAGGGAAGGGCCAATGCTGGGAGCTTGATGGAAGGTGCTCACCCAGCTTCCTTCTCTCTTCCTCTCCCAAAGCAAGATGGTATCCTGATTATATCCTGGAGGCTACCACAGTCTGCACTAGCATGTGGATGGCAGGCCCTTATTCTGGGATATATTATGGAATAAGCCCCAGTGCAGAAAGGGCCAAGGAAGCTACAGCTGCAAGGTTTCTGTAGCAGAATGGAGTGAATGACCCACAGAGCACTTTCTGGTTCTAATCATCTCTGATTCAGTTCAGGCATTCCATTTGTTTGTTTTCTAATAGTCCCAGCAAAATATGCAAAGTGCTTTCAGGGCAAGAAAGGTACATCCCTATCCTTAAAGAATTGATGCCTTAATTACGTGTAATGGGTTGTTTCAGTGGATATTAGATTTCCCAGAGGACCTGTTTAGCACAAAAACATTTCCTTACACTGCTTTGAGGCAGCTGAGGTTTGACACAACCATCTTCCTTATTGGTAGGCAAACAGGGACATTCCAGGAAGACTAGAGTTCAGAGCAAAGGAAGACATTTGCATTGCCTGTTGTTGTGCCGACAGGAGAAGAAAATCTGTCCATATCTAACTCAAGCTGTTTTAGCTGTGCTTTCTGGTGCCTGTACTTGCAGAGCAATACGGTCCACAACAGACCAGAAAACGGACCAATATCAAGCAATATTTCTGGAGCTCAAATAGTACATTTTATAGACATATAACATATACGATATTCTGTAAAACATATAGGGATATTTAATATGCTATACAACCCTATCCCCTGCTCCAACTGTCAACTAAAGGCAGTCGTTCTATAAGGTGGAGGGCTATGATGGTGGCAAAATATCCTGCCAGAAGGGTCATCCATACCAGACAGGTCTCAGCTGAAGAACCAGACTAAGTATATCCACCACCCTTGATGGGAAGACTGAGCTCCTTTGCCTTGGTCAACAACTAGCCCAAGAGAAGGACAAATCTGACCTAAATCTATGACCTGAAGACCTTGGGCCTATTCACCTACAGCCCTTAGAGCATGATTGGGGAACCTCTGGGGAAGGACATCCCCACCTTGAGAAGTTCTTGCCTTCTTAGAAGTTCTCTAATCAGGCACTAGATGTGGAGCATGAAATTGTGTTCCACAGCTTTACTAACCTTACCCAGGGACTTACCAGAAATGTCCAGTGGCGAGTAACATCTGTACCTCTTCCGGTGCTCTGGGGTCATCTGAGGTGCCACAGAAGCATGCTGGCACCTGGGACAACCATAGACATGACCACGTATGCACAGAGTGTCATGACCATAGACATGACCACGCATGCAAAGAGCATCAGCGTCAACATGGTGATGGTGCTGACACATGTACCATCACAGAAGGCGCCACAACCATAATGGCAGTGCCCTGAAGAGGACAAAGTGAGTGGCCGATCATGCAGGGCGTGGGGGGTAAGTGACTAGCACTCGTGAGTGCGAGTACTAGTTAAGGTTAGGAGACTGCGCTCCCTTCCTGTCCAGTGGACAGGAAGGAAACTGTGAAATCACCCCTTGTTGTCAACGTCCTAGTTTGCTAGGCCACGACAGATAAACCCTGGGTATAAAGATTTGTTACATTTGGTGGTGGAGGCGTGGCTTGCAGTGGTGCTGCCGCCAATGGGGCAAGCAGCTGGTTGGCTGCCTATGTCGTGACTTTGGAGGTGCAGCTGGTGGCAATCATGATCCTGGGTGGCAGTGCCCTGGGAAATGGCCACTTCCCTGGAAAGGTCCTGTCTTTCCTTAGCTTCAAACCAACAAATGTCTGAAGTTATTTTGGAGTCTCCCACATGCCTGGGGCTTCTCTTTGCATGAATGCGAAGTATTACATCCATTTGCGGGGGAAAACATCCATGTACATCCTTAGTGGTAACAACCAACCTGGATAGAAGAAGATGATAATGATGAAGAGTTGGCTTTTCTACCCTGCTTGTCTCACCTATTTAAGGGGACTCAAAGTGGCTGACAAACCTTCTGTTCTCCCCACAGCAGACACCCTGTGAGGTAGGTGGAGTTGTGAGAGCTCAGAAAAAGAGCTGTGACTAGCCCAGGGTCACCCAGCTGGCTTCATGGAGGAAGGCAGAATCAAACCCGGTATTCCCAGATAAGAATCCAGCTTCTTAACCCCTAGACCAAACTGGCTTACCCTGGGCTGTAAGACAGATAGCTTTAAGACAGGATTAGACAAATTCATGGAGGCCAGGTGTATCAATGGCTATTACAGTGAATTCCCAAGTATTGCCTCCAGGTTGGAGAGGCAAGCAGAATGCCTCTAGAGACCATTTGCAGGGATTTGAGAGCAAGTGAAGGTTTTGCCTTTGTCTTCTGTTTGAGGTGCCCAGAAGCAATTGGTGGGTCACTGTGTGGGACAGGTCGGATGCTGGACTAGATGAGCTGTGGCCTGATCCAGCAAGGCTTTTCTTATATTCTTAAAGCTGGTTAGCTGCCTTTTTATATACTGTGATGTATATGTAGGTTTATGTGTGTACTTATCTTTAGGCACCTGACTCATCTAGTTAGCATGAGCTTAGGTGGTTTGAGCATAATCGTGACGCATTTTCTGATCCAACCTACCTAAAGATATAATCACCATTACACCATCCTGGCAGTTAATCACATGTTAATTAAGCCTAATTGTTGGGTTACAGTTTATGGGGGTGAGTCTCCCGCCTAAACAAAGTTGTTTCCCTAACAGCTTAGAAAGTTGGCATTGTTATTCTGTAATAATATGAAAACTGATGCTGGATTTTTTAAACATTTTTTTTTATAACTATTGAACTTATACAACAAATGTTTCTATATAAAATCAGGTTATGCCCCATTCATAGTCATACCAAAGAAGAGGACCCAAACAGACAAATCAACAAGTCTCTACTCATTCTATAGAGAATTCTGAATTCAAAGAAATTCCTTTAAAAAGTCGAAGAAAAGAATTCAGTGTCCCACCACTACACTCTCCCCGGATTTGCTGGCTTTCTTCTTTCAGTTTCTTTCTTCTTTCAGTGGTTAGGGAGCTGGACTCTTATCTGGGAATACCAGGTTTGATTCCGCCTTCCTCCATGAAGCCAGCTGGGTGACCCTGGGTGAGTCACAACTCTCTTCTGAGCTCTCACAGCCCCACCTGCTTCACAGGTGGTTCTGTTGTGGGGAGAAGAACAGAAAGCCTTGTCAGGTGCTTTGAGTCCCCTTAAATGGCTAAGAAAAGTGGGGTAGAAAAGTCAACTCTTTTTCTTCTGCCTTTTTTTTTTCAAGGTCTTCTACAGAAACAAGCAGCAGAATGGAAATAAGATCTCCTCCCCACTTTCAGGCACTGTTATTGTTTTAATATGCTCATTTTGCATTTTGTTTTTACTGTTTTAACCTGCCCTGAGAGCCTCAGGTATAGGGTGGGGAAAATGCAAATTAATAAATAAATAAACTGAATATATGCCTGTGGACCATAGCCTGTTCCAATTTTTGGAAAGCCATATTTTGGAGAATGATGGGTCCTTAGAAAACAAGCATATTTTACTCCTTCAGCATCGTGAGGAGAGGAGATCCCATGCATAGGAACCTCCACTCTTTAAATATTACACTAACAAGCAAATCTTATAAAGGTGGCAAAAAGAGAAGACTTGACTTAAAGGAACATGCACCACAATGTCTTTGCAGATGGAGCATCCTAGCTGAGGATATGCATGAATATTCAAAGCATTCAAAATTCAATCAAATTCAATTCAAATGTCTCTAAATTTGAATTTAACATTTGAATGAATTTTTGAATCTTTCTAATCATTCATATGAATTATTTGGACATTAGTATGTATACAGATATGTACGCATTACATATGTATCCATATGCTTCTTATTCATATCTGTACGCATTTGTACGGATATGTACAGGACGAAATCGGGATGCATATGGGATAAAATCTGAATGTGTACAGACACATTCAAATGTTGTTAACATTTGTATCTTCAAATACAAATTGAAAATTTGTACAAATAGATTTGAATATATTTGATTTGGGTCAAATGTGAATACATGCAAATTTTAAACATTTGAATTGATTCAAATCTTTGGATATTCAATTTGAATCGAATCCTGAAAATTGCATTTGTGCACATCCCCAGTTCTAGCAGAAGATGTAGTCACCTGATAGACCAGTCCATAGTGCATATCCAGTTTCCCCTTATACTGTGGGCATCTATAAAGCAGAATATGCCATCCCTGTTGTTTTCAACAGATTTTTGTCCACAGCTTGCAATTGCCAGAAAGGCAGCAAGCTGGAACTAAGGTGTTGACATCTGGGTTATTGGTTGTCAAGGGTACAGACAGGTAAGGGAGTCAAGTGTGTAATTGGCTTATATAAGTGTAAGGTAGTACAGCACTTTATATGATTCTGCAACTTTCTGCACATCTGGTAATTCAAACTAGTCATTACCTATCAAGTTTTTGGACTGTTGCATCTGGGCTGGGTGAACATTGCAATTCCTGCTAAAACACAAAACAAGACTCAACAGCAAAGCTGCCATTTGCCCATGCTGACTCATCAACAAAAACATCACTGAAGTTTTCTTGTTGTTTGTGTCTTGCATATGACAAGGAATTTTGTCAACTGAAAATACAAAGAACCTGCACGTTTGTATAAGTGCTGAGTGAGGACTGCGCAGAAAAAAAAAATCAGACGTAAGAATTTTGAAATGTAGGTAGCAATGGAGAAACCACTAAAAAAGAAAGCTACCACTAGAAAACAAGGCAACGACCCACACACTCAAACTATATGGGGTAGAGATGTGCACAAATATCTATAGCATTTGAAAATTGTACAGATTTGGCTGAATTTGGACATCCAAATTCAAGTGGAATGTTGGCACATTCAAAGACTGACATTGGAATTTGAATCAAATGTTCAGATACGTTTGAATGAAGCTTCATTATGGATTCCCATGGGATTCCTATGGGATGTGTATGGCATTCATATGTGAATTTGTACTGAACATTTGTTTCGAATTTGAATCCTACTACATTCAAAGGGGATCTATTTGGACTAATATGAATTTTCGTGCATTAGAGTTGAATGGAAAACAAACAAAAAAAAATTGTGCACATTCCTAGCTAAGATTTATTTGAAAACAGCAAATTATACAAGTTCTTCTACTCTGTCTCCCATGAGTGTGTGCATGCTCATAAACACGCACAATATAACACACACGCACACACACACACACACATATATATATATTTCAGTTACCATAGTGAATAATTCTAGATACCTTAATTTTAGCCCTGGTTCACTACTGCTTCTTAGATCTGTTGCAGATGCTTCACATTACAAATAGAATTTTGTTCCTCCAATGAGTATTTCTGTGTCTTTGTGTTTGCACTGATGACTCAGTATGCTGTGAGAATGAATTTTGAGCTTTTTAAATCTATTCTGGATCTCACTTGAATGACATTTTCTTTCTTTCTGAGCCAGTTTGGTCTAGTGGGGAGAAGAACAGAAGGTTTGTCAGCCACTCTGAGTCCCCTTAAATGGATGAGAAAAGCTGGGTAGAAAAGCTAGCCCTTCTCCATCTCCTTCTTTCTGATTTCCAACAAACGGATAGTTTTCAATCAGAACCTCACATCCAATTGACAATCCCTTTCTGCACTGGGGGTTATTCTGGATTGTGTCTTGGAATAGGGGCTTACCATCTTCATGACAGAGTAAACTACGGCTAGCCCTGGGCATGGCTGCTGCAGTCTGCACCAGCATGTGGATGGCAGGTCCTTACTTTGAGATACAATCTAGAATAAGGCCAGTGCAGAAAGGGACATTTATTTATTTATTTATTTGAATTTTTATCCTGCCCTATGCCCAATGGTCTCGGGGCGGGTTACAACCTTAAAAACCAGTGACTCTTTCCACATTTATCAGTAGTGTGGAATAAGAAGAGGTCTGCAGACTTCCCTTCCACACAACAGTGAGGTTTAAGAGAGGTCCTTCCCCCTCCTAGTACATTCTGTCATCGTAGAATGGAGTGTAGGCTGGGCTAAGGCACCCCAAATGGCACATTTTTACTGGTATACCTAGGCTGTTTCCACATTCACCTTCCTTAGAGTGGTTTAACTATTCTGCTCCAGTCTGTTCTGGACCAAGTACATCAGGTTCTTCCACATCATGGAATACCAACAGCAATGCAGGGGCTCAACCCTGTACCCAGAGGTCTCCTAAGGTGGATACCACACATTCCTGCCAGTGGCTGGCCCAGGCCCCATCACTCATGCATCATGCCTGCTGCCCAAGGGCAGGGCTGAACAGAAATAGTTCAACAGGTTCAAAAGTAGTGTGCCTACCTCCATGTCAGTGTTTCAAAAATGATCTTCAAAGCTTAAATATGCCTCAAAGATGAGGCTGTAGCATGTTCCTTGATCTGGACCAGGTGAAGAAGTGCCAGTGCCTGGCAGTGTTGGTCCAGTTGTAGACCTCTTTAAATAGGTCTACAGCTAATCCAGAATAGGGACTTCATGGAAGTTTGTGGGTTAGGATAGCACTCATCCCATGCGGATGAAGTGTACTAGGAAGCTGCTTGATCAGGATTACTGACTGAGTACACTGAGTACAGAAACAGCCTTCTTCTTTTGAAATGTACCAGAATACTAGGGGATGGAATACTGGACCAAGAGGCACAACCCACCGCTGAGCTCTGAAGACCAGGAATTTTTGTTCATGACCTTCAGAGCATTTGGTTCCCAACCTGGCACAAGCTTCAGAGCTGACTGGGGCTGGCGGGGAACAGGATGTCCCAGCGTGCATGGCCTTCTTCTGCACCAGGAACAAAAGTCCCAGTTTGGTATGCATTGCTTATTCCGGTACAGCAATAGTAAGTGTGGAAACATTCTTACATATCTCGTTAAGTTCTTCAGCAAATTGTCACCAGCAGAACTGACCATCTTGGGGATTTCTGAGAACCCCTTGAGAAAATTGTTAAGAAACAAATCTTTAGGCAAATTCCATTGCAAATGCAACTTTAAAAAGAATCACTGTTGTTGGTTTTTGAAAGATAATAGTGTAGCATAAACAAAGCATTCATTAATATGCACTACAAAAAGAACAATCTGGAATTACAGATACTTGATACATAAACTACCCTGGATATGCAGAGATGAATGTAACTAAAATATGATCTAGCCCAAAAATTGGACCACAAAGGCCACCTAAAATGTTTCAGCAAGTATTTCATTGTGAGTCAAGATGAACCAATACAAAGGAGCTTTTTAAAACACATTTTGGCAGCATCCTTTTTATTATTTATTATGATTTAATCAAAACTTATCTATAGCACTTTTTCCTATTAAAAAATTCAGTTCCAAACAAAAATAAAAGCAATTAAAACAATGTATAAAATAGTATTAAAACTGGGTAGGGATATGACAGAAGCATTCATTCCATCCCCCCTCCTTCAAAAAGAAAAGAAAAGAAAAAAGAAAGAAACATACAGTTGGACCTCTGTGTGGGAGATAAGTTCTGGATCCTACCACAGTTAATGTAAAACCATATATATTTCAAATGCAGGAAATGCACTCAACAGCATTACAGGATATGTAATGATGCGTGCAGGGGCATACAAATGTTGTTGACATTCGTGTCATGCCCCGTCCTGCGTCTCCACTCTCCTCAGAGGAGGAGGGTGTGGTTGCAGTTAGGAGACAGCCTGGGCAGCAACCAGGGCACAGTGCTGCAGATGCTGAGGATCTGAGGCCACTTGTGGGGGAGCACACAGACAGCTCTGGGGATGAGAGCTCAGTCCCCCAAGAGCGCCCCTCCCCTATGCTTCTTCAACAACAGAAGTAGGTGAAACACCATTCACAGCATTTGCTTCAGCTGCACCAGCAAGGGCGTGGTGATGAATCCCCTACTTAGTTGAGCAACACACACTGAGCCGGTGTTGCAGACAACTCTGATGCAACTCCCGCCATGCCTGTATTCTGACTCTTGGATCCCCTTGTGACTTAGCCGTACCTCTGGAACCCTGATCTTAGACTGCCTGCCTCTTGCTGTGACTTTGCCGTATCTCTGAAACTCTGACCTTGGACCGAATTGACGCTGACTATTTCTGAGCCCTCAAAGGACTGCCGTAAGCGTGCACATGTGTTTGCCTGTCTGGGACACGACAATTAGTAAGTGCAGATTCGAATAAAAAATTCAAATGAATAGATTCAAATTTGCTTAATTTGAGTAAATCCGAATTTTAAAGATTCAAATTGAATTGAATTTTTGGATATTCTATTTGAACCAAATCGAATCCCAAAAATTGCACTCGTGCACACCCCTAGAGGTAGCCCTTGGGCAGAGGTTGGGAAATGCTCCAGTTTAGCCAAAATGGGCATGAATTAAGGATTCTGTTTCAAGTTAAGAACCTAAGAGAAGCCCTGCTGGATCAGGCCGCAGTCCATCTAGTCCAAGTTACCTGAGAGAGCCATACATTTCAGGGTAGTTTTGTTTTTTAGCCTACAAGAACAGTTTGGCTCCCACAGTATACTTAACAACAAACTTCACGCATGGCGTTAAGTAAAGAACATGTCAGGTTGTATCCTTGGGAGCCAGATCCTCAACGCTAGAGAAAATGGGGTTGGAATCGGCAGTGTATAATCATTATAATACTCTTCCACCCTGCTTCCCTTGCCAAGCTCATCTCAGCTGCGCTTGAATGTTCTGCCATGATGTGACGTTAACCCGGCTGTGTAAAATTAGCACAAGGGAAACGTCTGTAAGAACAGGTGGCTTCAGGAAGTGAGTCAACCCTGTGATGCCATATGGCATCAGGGAGGGCAGCTAGGGGTGACGTCATCAGACACACAGATGCTGCACTCAATACATTTGGAACAGAACAGTTATAACAGTACTGATGAATATTATTTATAAAGGAGCCCACGTACCCACATTGCATGTGTATGTAAATGAAGTCAGGAAAAAGTAGACGTCATAGAAAACAATCGGAAAAGTTCTAAGTCTGTTAACATTCCAAGGATCCCTATTGTTGTAGTGGAAGGAATAAACATCCTTATTTGCTGAGTGTGGGAAGAGAGTACCTGTGAGTTTTCTGATGCTTTTGCTCCCACAAGCCTGGATCCACATAGTAAATAGTTGAGGGAGTTTAACAACATCTGGAGTATTGCATCTTACTCACTCCTGACTGAAGGTAAGTCAACACACTGGTGATTATCTAGTGGTTAGGGAGCTGGACTCTTATGTGGGAATACCAGTTTGATTCTGCCCTCCTCCATGAAGCCAGCTGGGTAACCTTGGGCTAGTTTCTTCTGAGCTCTCTTAGCCCCACCTATCTCACAGGGTGTCTGTTGAGGGGAGAAAAATAGAAAGTTTTGTCAGTCACTTTGAATGAGTGAGAAAACTGGAGTAGAAAAGCCAACTCTTCTTCTTTAAAATGGAAATAGCTTGAGAAGGACCATCTCCTCTCTGATACCATGGCTGTGGTCACACTTCAGGTTAATCCACTTTCAGAGTGAGAGAATATATCAGCAAAGTTACAAGCTTCTTTCTTTCAGTGTTAAATGACTCAGAGAATTCACCATTTGGACAGATATTGTGGAAAGAACTTTACTAGTCTCTTTACTGAGGTATTCTCTCAGTCTGAATGTGGACTGAAGCTGAATTTATTTATTTATTTCTATTTCTATCCCGCCCCATACTCAAAGGTCTCTGGGCGGGTAACAACAAATCAATAGCAATTAAAATCATATTAAAAAACAAGACACAGGTAAACGTATTAAAACTGAATAATTAAAACAAGGTATTAAAAACAAGATATTAAAAAAACAGGGCACAGATTAAGCTATGGCATATAATTAAAAGTTCTGATTTAAGCCCTACATCTAGGGGCCTGTTACTAAAACTGTGACCAAGGGGGGAATGAGTCAACCTTGGCCAAAGGCTAAGGCCTAAATGACAACAGGGAAGGGGCATGGTGCACCCCAGAGGGGAAACCATTCCACAATCTAGGGGCCGTCACTGAAAATGCTCTCCCCCGGGTGCCCACCAACCTCACTATCAAATTGAAGGACTAAACCTTAGGTGTGACCACAGGCCATGTCTTCCTTCTCCATAGAAGGGGGAACCGGATAGAGTTTCCCAGTTTACATAAGGTGCATCAAACCGTCTCTCCTTCAAGGGCCTGTTCACACTTAACTTGCACAAGCAGTTCCAACCTCTCCTGGGCAGTGCATCCACATACCACACCACTGCAGCCATCCTAGAGCATCCCAGAGCTCACTAAAGCTGCCCTATTTTTTTACTAGATATGGCCAGAAAATATTTGTCAGTTCTGAATCTGCATTTGAATTCATAGCTTTACAAGTCACGTACGAATCGAAAGAGGCCTACATTTGTAGCCTTCCCCCCTTTGCTTTCAAAGTGAATGTATCCAGCTTATAGAAGCTTTGACATGGCCAAATCTGCTCACCCCTTACCTCGTGTCCCCCACAACCATGTCCCCTTACTTTTCAATCTGGTGGCCGGAGGTGTGCGCACAGCTGGAGAGGCAGCCCCCATCCATGTATTGTGGGAAATCTTGGGTGATTCCCTGGAAATCATAGAGAATTGTGCGAGATTTCAAGCAATTCCTGGGAAATATGAGATTTCCTGAAATTTGCAAACGGGCTGCGTACGGACACATCTGAATGTTGTCGACATTCATGTCTTCAAATACGAATAGAAAATTTGTACAGATAGATTCAAATGTATTTGAATCAAATCAAATGTGAATACATTCAAATTTTAAACATTCAAATTGATTAGAATCTTTGGATATTCGATTCAGATCGAATCGGATGCTGAAAATTGCATTTGTGCACACCTCTAGTTCCTACCTGGTAAAGCTCTGAGCAATTTTTACTGCTCCACAGCTAACAGCAATCAAGGCAGCTCTTAGGCACTCTGGGACAGAGCTGGCACTGAGGGTTGCCTACGTTCCATCCCAGAGTGTGCCAGGCCCTTCTGAGCATCTTTAGCACAAACAGGCCCTCTGATTCAGAAAACTCAAAATGCATCAGAAGTCACACACAGAGTATTAATCAGATTGCCAAAGGAAATTGGGAATCTTGGTTTGCATCATATTCTCCTCAATTATTGATGTCATCTTCTTAGTTGCTGGTTCTAGATTATTTCTGTAATTCATTTGGGCTAAGAAATGACAGAAAACTGGAATAACTTCATTATAGAATAAAGTTGCAGAGCATTATTCAACATAAAAATCCATTTTTGAGCATCACTGGTCCTTTTCCATTTTGGGGCAATGAACACAACCACAGACAAGAGGGAAATTGTCAGCCCCTAGGATATCTTCTGACTCAACTGCTTTGGCATCAAACCCTGCATAAGGAGGGATGCCACAATTTTCCAACCACGCACACCCAGAACTGTGGACTAAAATGCTATGTAACAAGAGGGATGGCTTTATTCTGCTCTGGTTTCTTGCACACAGTCCAAATCTTCTCCGGAGGAAGAAAGGCCCTTTCTGCAGTGGGTAGAAATGTGTACAGATATTCATAACATTTGACATGCGTATGAATTTGGCTGAATTTGGATATTTGAGTTCAAATTGAATGTTGGCACATTCAAAGACTGACATTTGAATTCAAATCATATGTCTGGATACAATTGTATGAAGCTTTGTATGAAGTTTCCTAGGCGATTCGTAGGGGACTGAACATTCGTATCGAATATGAATCCTACAAGATTCGAAGGAGATCTCTTCAAATGAATACTATTTTTTGCACTCAATTTATGATGATGATGATGATGATTCACGTTTATTTTTAAAGTGCCATAGTTATACATAGTGCTGTAGAAAAATAAATGGAGTTAAAATTGAAGAATAAAATACAAATAAGCAAAGTTAAAATTACAAAAGTAACAAAAATGAAAAATCTATACGAAAAATCCCTAGCAGTGGATTATATCCCAGAGTAGAGGCCTAGCATCTCCATGCTGGTGCAGTCTATAGCAGGCCCCACCCCGGACCTGTCATAAGACCTTTTCGTGCTACACCTGAACAGCTGTAGTGCACTTAAGCTAGGACACATGGGACACTTTCCCCATTCACACGTGTTCCTACCTGCCTACGTGTGAATGGGTTAAGCGTCCCCACATGTCCTAGCTTGAAAAGGCCAGCATGGGGGTGGGATCCTACTCCCAGGCCTGTCTGCCATTGGGATGAATTTGATTCAGGGGTGGGCAGGCCTGCCCGGTCCCTTCCCAGGGTTCCTACGGGTTCTAGGGGATTGGATTGGGTCCCCCAGGGCCCACAAGAAACCCCCTGAGCACCCAACCTCTCGGGCCTGGACCTAGGCGGGGTGTGCGTGAGAGAGGTCCTTACCTCATCCTTGCTGGGTCCCAAATTGGTGGGCCGGGTGCGCTTGCCCATCAACTAGCCAATCAGAGCTTGCTTCTGGGAAACCCCATGATTCCTGCACCAGGTTGAAAACCACTTCACAGTGCCCTCTCTGCTGCCTATTTGTTCCTCTTACCTTCATGCTGAACCAGTTATCCTATCAGGCACAGGAACAAAATTGTTTTCGAAATGCTTGCTCTCAAGACATGCATGTTGTCAATCCATTTTTCTCTATAGGTGCTTACCAAATCTAATTTCAACCCTCTTATTGTCTGACTGAATTTGCTTCAAATGTACAAAGAGACTGTTATAATGCTGGAAAGTGTTTTGAATGCATTACAGCTGCCTGGATTTACAAGCAGGTGGGATTTGTAACAAAATGTTGCACTGTGTCCTCACCTCCTAACGGGAAGATGCTTTGTAGCTATTAGTCTATCCATCTGCCAACAGCTAGGGCTGCTAGGCAGAGAAGAAAACATGTCACCTGCTAGCAACACCTGCTGAAATTCCCTCTTCCATAGAGTTTGCCATCTTCTCTCCATATGACAAAGGCAACATCTGTTGGCCAGCGCACACTTGCGGCCCAGCCAAGCCATATGTGAAAGAAGTCAAGCCTACTTCCACGGTATTAATCACAAGTGAAAATGATATTTTACTAGGGCAGCCTCCAACAGCAAGAAGGAAATACAAGATTTTGTTACAGACTCCAAGCTAGGGATGTGCATGAATATTTGTAACATTCAAAATTAGGCTGAATTCAGTCGAATTTGGACGTTCAAATCCGAACCGAATGTTACAATATTCATATGCTAACATTCCAACTAATACGAATGTTTCTAATACGAATAGTTCAGACATTTGTTAAGCTGGGAAAATGTATCAGATACATATCTGTTCATATGCAGCTATGTTATCTGTTCATATCAGATACATATGTGCTTATAGAAGATACGTATCGAATGTTCATACGAATACATACAAAGAGATTCGTATAGAATAAAATGTTAATGCATTCAAATGCATTCTATTCTTACAAATACAGTTTTTTGAACATTTGATTAATTTCAAATCAAATACCGCAAAAAAAGAAAAATTTATTCACATCCCTACTCCAAGTGTCCCTGCCTTCTCAGAAGTTGCGTAATTGTTTATTAGGTGTACAGTGTAAACTCATGCTCCACACGTTTACCAACGTTAACCTAAAGCTTACCTGGCACATCCAGGCAGCGACCATTTGCACCTGTTCTGGTGCTCCGGGGTCGTCTGAGGTGCCACCCAAGTGCTCTGGTACCTTGGCTGACCAGAGATATGACTGCGTGGGCAAACATGATGACAGCACTGATACGTGTGCAATTGCACATGGCGATGCAGCCAAAATGGCAGTGCCCAGAAGAGGACCAGCCCCTAGATTGGTCAGAGGTGAGTGAGCAATCGCGTGGGGCTTAGGTTGCAGTGACCTAGGGCTCACAAATGGAAACACTAGTTACTGTTGAGTGAGCATGCTTCTTTCCCATCCAGCAGACAGGAAGGGAAGTGCGAAAATGCCCCTTGTCTGGTACATGCATTCAATCGTGTGAAATACCTGCTGCATTGCAAGTGCATACCATGGTAGAGTGGACCATGGGGAATGCTTTTTGCAAGCTCTTGAGGGTCTGGGATTAGCTCAGTCATCTGTGGACTACTGTAAAGAGTTCTGTGCCATTTTAGAAGAAGAAGAGTTGGCTTTTCTACCCCGCTTTTCTCACCCATTTAAGAGGACTCAATGTGCCTGACAAAGCGTTTCTATTCTTCTCCCCACAACAGAACACCCTGTGAGGTAGGTGGGCCTGTGAGAGCTCAGAAGAGTGCTGTGACTAGCCCAAGGTCACCCACCTGGCTTCATGAGGAAGGGTGGAATTGAACCCAGTATTCCCAGATCAGAGTCCAGCTCCCTAACCACTAGACCACTCACAGTTTAGCATCATATCCTGGTCCATTGCTTTGTCTGGTGTGGACAAAGTAAGCTATGGTTCGACAGGGCCTCTGCTGGTCCACACAAGTGTGCAGGCCTCAGGTTCTATCCCCCTCCATGCACCAGGATTAGGGATGTGCATGAATATTTGTAACCTTCATTATTTGTACAAATTCGTATGAATTAGGACATTTGTACACAAATCAATAGAATCAAATGAATAGTTTGTACATTTGTTTAACTGGGGATATGTATTGGATAGGTATCGATTTGTATGCATTCATACAGGATATGTATCTGACATGTATCTGATACATATGCTTTGGTATAGGATACCTATCCGATACATATGCATTTGTATAGGATCAGTATGCAGGATGTGTATCCAGGATCCATATGCCTTTGTATCAGATATTTGTTGGAATTTGTACAAATACATTTGTATCGAAAAGAATCCTACCACATTCGAAGGGGATTAAGTCAAATGAATACAAATTTTCTAACATTTAAGAACATAAGAACACAAGAGAAGCCCTGCTGGATCAGGCGACAGCCCATCTAGTCCAGCATCCTATCACACACAGTGGCCCACCAAATGCTCATGGGCATCCTAAGCAGAGACAAGGACAAACCTATTCCTGCTCTAGAATCCCAGCAAATGGCATTAGAAGCTCCCCGTTTCCCTCCCCCATCTGAAAGATGCACCTAGGCATTCATTCTAGTAGCCATTGATACATCTGTCGTCCATAAATTTGTCTAACCCTACCTTGAAGCCATCTAGACTGGTAGCTATCACCACCTTTTCCGGCAGCACATTCCATAAGCTGATGACCCTCTGGGTGAAGAAATACTTCCCCCTGTCAGACCTGACTCTCCTACCCATCAGCTTCATAGAGTGCCCCCTGGTTCTAGTATTGTGTGATAGAGAAAAGAAATTTTCTCTATCCACCTTTTCTATACCATGCATAATTTTATATACTTCAGTCAGGTCCCCTCTTAAACGCCGTCTCTCCAGACTGAAGAGGCCTAGACGTTGCAGCCTGGTTTCGTAAGGGAGGTGTTCCAGACCCTTAATCATTTGATTCATTACAAAACGAAAGCCCAAAAACCCATTCGTGTACATCCCTAGCCAGGACACTGGCAAATGCACAAAGGTCCCAAGGCTCTGGAATTCATTACCAAAGATGGACACCATCCCTTCTGTCCCCCTCACCAGCAGATTCTGGTAGGCCTCACCTGGGGCCTGCTGTAACATGCGCTGGAATATGGACAGCAGGCCGTTATTCCAGAACTAAGCCAAGTGCAAAAGTGCCCCAGGCCTAGCTTGTGGCCCTCCTGTTCCAAGCTACCTCTGATCTACCTTTTCTAGCCTAGAACGTTCACAAAAGTGAGGAAGGGCAGAGCCTAGCATGTGAGTGAAGCTACCTGCAAGCACTCAGCCTTCCTTATGGTCCAGCTCTCACAGCTATAGATTAATACTTGAAAGACCATGGCTTTGACTACACCAACCTCTGTCAGCGACGTGATTTTTTTGTTTTCTTTTTTTAGGCCGTTCTAATGCATAGCTGTCTCTCTGGTATCTCTTTTTATTGTAAATACATAGGAATGTACTGCCTAAAGAAGCCACCGTGCTTATCTGAAAGAACTATGTTTGGCTATCTAATGGGAAATCATTCTGGGATGGCAGCTGCTGTAAATCTTTGAGCCAACAGAAAAACCAATTAAGAGTTAGGGATTCCCCTTCCCAACCCCTCACTAGTGTACATAATGCACAGAGACCGTCCCATCAATCAAGGTGATGCAAAGTTAATCAGTGCTAGAAAAATAGCACCAGAAATATAGTTATGGGAATGTCATGAGGAAAGGGAACAAACTGTACATTTTGGCATGTGGATGAGCTGTTATGGTTTAGGGATGTACACGAATATTTGAAATATTCATTATTCGTACAAATGCGTACAGATACGAATAAGTATGCATTGTGTATGTATCTGTAAACATACGAATGTCTGAATAATTCATACGAATGTTTCAAAAATCTGAAATTCGTTTGAATGTTCAAATTTGAATTTATAGACATTTGATTGAAATTTGAATGTTCAAATTTGAACAAATTGGATTGAATTTACTGTAGAATGTTTTGAATATTCGTGCACATCCCCAGCCCATAGTACTGTGCTGTGCAAGTAACTACCGTAGGTGGATGTGAAGACCAAGCTTGATTAATGCACTTGTTGTATCTTTAATTGCATATGTGTATATGTTATATAATATGTTGAGGGTAAAAGGCGCTGACCAGGAAGGTTATTATAAAGAGAAGGAGGGGCTAAACCCAGTCCAATTAGCATATTGAATAAAGGGGGGGCAGCCCAGAGAGAAGTAGCCAATGAGAAGGGATGGAACCCTGGCAGAGACTATAAAAAGGGCCTTCCTGTCAGAGCCGTTGTTCTGTAACTGGGGCTAATTTTAGGCAAAGGTTAGGCAGTACAGGTCCGGGTCCTGTGGAGAATCTAGATAGGGATTAGACAGGGTCCTGAGTTAAGAAAATAAGTTAATGTGAACTGTTTGCGCTGAAGTTGAACTCATTTAACAGTTGTAAACAAATATACACTTACCTTAGTTTCAAACTTACTCTGCTTGAGGCCTGTTACTGACTCAGATGCTCAAGGGAGGGGGGAAGTGTTGTCATAGTAACGTAACTGACTACAGTGTAACTGTAGTGTAACTGTAGAGTTTTGAAGCTTGGTGTTGGAAGAAGAAAAAGGCTTAGAGGCCTACTGTTAAAAGGGCACTTGAAGTCTTTGGCTATAGTGGCCAGACAAGAGAGAGTTGGATGCCCAGCTGGGGCCTCACAACTGGTGGTGGCCGGCCGTGGGTGTCACAGTGGAGAACTGGAAGGATTAGGGGAATTACAGAAGTCCACTAATACTGTGGGAGGGAGGATGATCCAGTCTTACTATGTCCATGGTAGTAGTGTTTGGTATAGTGGTTAGGGAGCTGGACTCTTACCTGGGAACACCAAATTTGATTCTGCACAACTACACAGTTAGAGAGCACTCTTCTGAGCTCTCACAGCCCCACCTACCTCACAGGGTGATCTTTTGTGTGGAGAAGAACAGAAGGTTTGCCAGCCACTTTGAGTCCCCTTAAATGGGCGAGAAAAGCAGGGTAGAAAAGCTAACTCTTCTTCTTCTTCTTCACTAAAATCCCATTATTCAAAGTTTCCCTTTTTATCAACCGTATTAACACAGAACTGCTCTACACAAAACTGTACTATGCAAGGGATATGCAAGGCTGCGTCCAGGCTCACTTCAAAGCTGCCCAGCTTTTTTTTCAGACCACAGCAGTGGCATAGCCTTCATCAAGGTAAAAAACATTGCAGATTAATCAGCATCTTTTTACTTGGCGCTTTCCGGGGCATGCTGTGCTGCTATTGTGGGCAATGGAGCATTCGGTCTGGCACATGGGAAGCTGCATCAAAGGGACAGCGCGGCTTCCAATTGGCCTATCAGGCAGATCAGAAGCGGCTAATCCATCACTGGGTGGCTCCCAAACATCGCACCTGTCAGATCGGAAACGGCAAAGGAGGAACAGTGCAGCTTTACTCAAGTCTGGAGGCAGCCTTAGACTCTCTGAGTTCATTACTACTCATTGCTACTTACTGCACATGAATGTGCCATATTTGTTGCTCCATAAGATGCACCAGCATATAAGATGCACCCCCCCTTTTTTAGGGGTGTTTGGGGGAGGATCGCCATTGCTGCTGCCGCCACCGCTGCCACTACCTTCACCTGCCATGGATTTCTATCTTCACCTTCTTTTTCCTTTGGCTACAGGTGGTTTGCACGCAGTGAAACCAACTACAGCTGAAAAAAGGGGCAATAGAAATCACCTTCTTCCTTCAGTCACAGTTGGTTTCATCATGTGCAAACCAACTGCGGTGGAAAGAAGGGGGAGATAAGAATGAATAACATTTCTATCTTCTCCCCTTTTCAGCAACAATTGTTTTTAAGATGGGAGAAGATAGAAAACACCATGAATTCCTGTCTTCTCTCTTCTTCCTTCAGCCGCAGTCATTTTGAAACCAACTGAAGCCAAAGGGGGAGATACCAGCACATAAGACACACTCATTTTTTTAGGGGTATTTTGAAGGGGGAAAGTGGGTCTTATGGAGTGAAAAATACGTTATATATTTTAAACCTTGGGCTGCAATCCTAAACCCAATTTACCTTAAAGAAAGCACAATGGACTCAGATGTTCTGTCTGTCTCTGTGCTCACATATAATTCACTATTAACCTTATTAAGCTTCATCCAGACATTATTTATTTATTTATTATTTATTATTTACATTTCTATCCCGCCCCATACCCAAAGGTCTCTGGGCGGGTAACAACAGATTAAAATAGAATATACATTAAAAGACATTAAAATTCAGCACATATAAAACAATATACAACGTGTTTAAAATGATAGTGTCTGTACTGGGGGAGGGAACAATAACAATTTATTGAATTTTAATATCACATCATAAGAGCATAAAGAAGAAGTTACTTATTCCTCTATATTTGGATATATATTATGCTTTATTCTGGAATACCCAAATATTGTAGAATAAAAGTAGCCAATGCAGCCTTTAGTTTTTCTCTTTCAGGCCAAGAAGGGAGTGGTAAATCTAAAAACCAAGTACATTGGAATGCAATTACCCTCCTGGAGACAATCAGTTATTCAACATTCTACTTTAGGGGGGCATTTCTCATAATATTTGCTAAAGCTCTAATACTCAGAGATCTGACAGCTGAATGATTAGATGTGGGAAGAGCATCGGCTTCTGTCATAAGGATGCAGGCTGCAAACAGCTTTCGTTAAAGTGAAAGAGACTGGGGCTGATGGCTAATGAATGAACTCATTAACCTTCATGACTTCAGCGACAGATTGGCATGTACAGAAAAGGGAGAGACTGGGGAAAAGCAGGGCTCATTATGTTCTTCCTATCCTGTCTTAGCGAAATATAATTTCCGGGCTTCCTGAAATTTCATAGAACCCCTTCAGAAAGGCAGACGAACATGATGGCTTCAGCAGCCTCTGTATTTAAGTGGCCAGCTTTACCCTTGATGTGAAGATTTGTTTTTTTAAAAGAAAGTATGGATCAGTCCTGTAGATATTTTGGGTGGCATTTACAGGGCTATTTTGAAGGTACATCTCTTTAGCCTGGACTGCTAAGCCATGAAAGATCCTTGACTTTAATTTCCCAGAATGCTGTTTCTAATTTTTGCTCTGGGATTTCATGAGAAATATAAATGGCCTCTGTACCTAAGCATATTGTGACATTCAGGGCTTTATTGATGTCCACCACACCTAAGCATCTCTACCCAAGAACCTCATTACATCTGGATGATGGAATGTGAGACCAGACACACCAAAACCTCCTTGGAACAAATGTTAAACTGATAGCTCTAAAATTTCCTGCAGGTGGTGACAGTAATCATAAGAACATAAGAGGAGCCCTGCTGGATCAGGCTATAGCCCATTTAGTCCAGCATCCTGTCGAACACAGTGGCCCACCAATTGCCTGGATAGTTTTAAGACAGGTTAGATAAATTCATGGAGGTCTGGTACAAAAACAGGCTACAACGTCTAGGCCTCTTCAGTCTGGAGAGATGGCATTTAAGAGGGTACCTGATTGAAGTATATAAAATTATGCATGGTATAGAAAATGTGGATAGAGAAAATTTCTTTTCTCTATCTCACAACACTAGAACCAGGGGACACTCTATGAAAACTGATGGGTAGGAGAGTTGGATCCGACAAGGGGAAGTATTTCTTCACCCAGAGGTCATCGGTTTATGGAATGTGCTGCCGGAAGAGGTGGTGACAGCTACCAGTCTAGATCGCTTCAAGGTAGCGTTAGACAAGTTTATGGATGACAGATGTATCAATGGCTACTAGAATGAATGCCTAGGTACATCTTTCAGGCTGGGTGCGGGGCGGAAGCAGGGCTTATTCCACAAGTCTGGAGGCAGCCCTATTTGAATGAATACAAATTTCCCTGCATCTGATTCAATATGAGGGGGGATAGCAGGATGCTTCTAAGGCCATTTGCTGGGATTCAAGAGCAGATGCTGGACTAGATGGGCTGTGGCATGATCCAGCAGGGCCTCTCTTATGTTCTTATGGTATATCAATGGCTACTAGAAGAGATATCTAGATGTTGCCTCCAGGTTGGGGAAACAGATAGGATGCCTCTAAAGGACATTTTCAGGGATTGGAGAGCAGGAGAAGGTTTTGACTTTGTCTTTTGCTTGACATGCCCAGGAGCATTTGGTGGGCCACTGTGTGAAATTGGATCCTGGACTAGATGGGTGACTGCAGTAGCCAAACATAGTGAGAAATTGCACAGTTCTCCCCCCCCTTTTTTTTTTGTAAAACACAGTTGGGCTTTTAATCTAACTATACGTCTATAAGACCAGGGATAGAAACAATTAAATGCACTTCAAATGAATGGCACCATTCCCAGTTTAAAACGGTTATGTAATGCTAATTGCTATGTTCTTTCTGAGTGGGAGGCAAAATAGAAGGCGTTACAAAGAATATAAAGCCATGTGGTCTTTTAAAATAAAAAATGAAAAAATGAAATACTGAAACATTCAAGCTTATTCCTCAAACCCCCTTTTTTACAGTTAACAATAAAGCTTTGTAACCCACTTTTAATATATATATTTCTATGCTTAGTTGCCGTGGTTACCTGCCAGTGTTCTGAGGATGACGTTGCATATTGACAATCAAATCTACAATACATGTATTAGAACTTCTATGGCACTCATTTGCAAAAGTGGTATGGCCTACATATTTGTTTCTTATGAGCCATAACTGTTTCCAAAATGTTTCGTATCATGGTAATTTGATAATAAAAACATGATTCCTCAGATTAGGACTCTATCCATGTTTTTCTTTTCTTTTAAATAACTTTGCATAAACCATTATCTTTCAGCTTAAATCTCCTTCTGAGGGATTCTGTGAGACTAAAAACAAGGGTCTAGGCCTCTTCCGCCTTGAAATACAGCTCTTAAGAGGAGACCTGATGGAAGGACTAGTATATAAAATCATGCATGGTGTGGAAAAGGTGGATAGAGAAACAATCTTTATCGCACAGCACTAGAACCAAGGGGCACTCTAGGAAGCTGATGGGCAGGAGAGTCAGATCAGACAAGGGGAAGTATTTTTTTTTCACCCAGAAGGTCATAGGTTTATGGAATTTGCTGCCAGAAAAGGTGGTAACAGCAACCAACTTAGATGGCTTTATGAATGGTTTGTTTGTTTGCTTGCTTGCTTAAAATGTTTATATCCCACCCCATATCTTAAGAACTCTGGGCAGCTTACAAAAAAAGACCTATATGCAAACAAGACATTAAATACATACCCCATTAAAACAGTATTCATGGGCGGGGGGGGGGGGCATCAATGGCTGCTAGAATGGATCACTGGTGGACTTCCTCCTTGCTGCAGAGACAGGCAGGATGCATTTAAAAGCCATCTGCCCTAGGGATCTGAGAGCACGTGAAGTTTTTCCCTTTGTCTTCTGCTTGAGAATTTCCAGAAATGATTGGTGGGTTACTGTGTGATACAGGATGACAGACTAGATGGGTTGTGGCCTGACCTAGCAGGGCTCCTCTTAGGTCCTTAGGTCCTAATAGTTGTTGGAGTATCAGACAATAAACTGGGATAGCTTGTTCAATTCCTTTCTTGGCTCTAAAGCTCATGGAGCAACCTAAGGCCACTCAATGCCCACTTTGTGCTAACCTAATATAAAGGATATAGGAAAGCCAAGTTGTTTTAAAAACTTTAGAGGACAGAAAGTATCAATATACGAAAAAAAATCATGCTACATACTTTGGTCCCTCCTTGGTGAATTATTTATACCTTTTTGTGTCCAGTTCAGGTAAGATGGTTAGTCTATCTATCTATCTATCTATCTATCTATCTATCTATCTATCTATCTATCTATCTATCTATCTATCTATCTATCTATCTATCTATCTATCTATCTATCTGTTCTTGATTCCACCTACTTTGTAAAAGTCAAGGTTTAAAGGGCTGCTTCCGCATTTACCTATATAAATCTGGATCTACCTGATCCGGATTTAGTAAACCCAGTTTAGAATACATCCAGATTTACTAAATCCAGATGCAGGGTAGATCCGGATTTACAGAGGTAGATCCGTATCTAATAGATATGGATCTACCCTCCCCCCTCGTCAGAAGGACGACTTAGATATGGATTTGAGGTGGGTGCTGTGGGGAGCCAAGCATGGCAAGCCGGGGGACTCTGCTGTCGGGGCTCGCCCTCACCCCAGAAGCGGTGGATCGCCGCTTCTGGAGCCAGGGGGAGCTTCTCCAAACCCCTCCCTAGCCCCCCCAGGGGGGAGCCTGAGCGATCCCCTCCTTACCTCTTCGGCATCACCCCGATTCTGCCCGGGGAATCCCAGGAGGCTGCGCGCCTGCGTGCTGCATGCCTCCTGACTGGTCAGGGCTGCTTCTGGCAGCTTCTGCCATCAGGAGGCTTTCTGCGCAGGTCATGAAGCTCAATAGGAGACCTTAGGACTGTCACTGCTTCTTGATTTCCTGTGAAGATAAAATGGGGAGGGGGAAAATGGTGTTTACTGTTTAGAGCTTTTTAGAAAAAAGGCAGGATATAAATGACAGAAAAAGTAAATAAATTATGGCAATAGATGCAGCAACAATTGTAACTCTAGAAAACTTTTTTAAAAAACTATAATAACAATGTTAATGAAATGGTCTTCCATCCCAACATTTTCCCTCACAGATGAGGTGAAGAATTTCACAATGTCACTTCTAGAGAGCAAGAGTATCCGATATACCTTCTGGTCTAGGACTTACAATTTTCTAGCTACATAAATATTGAAAGAATGTGTCTTCCTGTCTTCCTGTCTTCCTGTCACACAGCCATAAAACTTCAAAAGTTTAAAATCTAAAAATGGAAACTTCTCCATGCATATTAAGAACTAGAGATGTGTATCTGGGGGTTATAGTTTTAAAATGCACAAATTTCTCATTTCCTGAGTTATTAAAATTGCTGCCTGGTATAAGAAGGTGCCGTGATTGACAAATGTCACACATGTCAGCATAAGACATCAGATTTTGCAATTAATAGATACCCATAAATTTGTGGCAAAGCCTGCAGTCATGAATACAATTTTGTCCAAAGCTGCAGGGTACTGTAGATTAATGAATATAACAATGAAATTGTTTTATTAATACTTAGGTTTTTAACATTTAACTGTTTGCCTTTCAGAAATCTTTTGCTTGATAACACCTCAGAGTCTCAGGAGTCAGTTACAGAAATGGAAAAGGTTAATTATACAGTGGACACACAATTAGAGACATTCAGAGCTAGTTCTTGTCAAACTCAGTTCACAGTGTACCGAGAGTGTGGAAAGTGTTTGTCACCAAACCAGACAAACTCAATATTTGAATGAAGTATTTGCATTCAAGGCAGCATGTTCAACAGGATGTTTGAAGGGACAATTTTGCTTGTGTAAAGGCTGTTGGCTACTTGCTTTGTTTATTCTCTGCTGCCAGGTTGTTGCTTTGAAGCAGGTAAGCTGCACTTTTTCCTTTAACTGCGGATTTATTCCACAAGTCTGAAGGCAGCCCTATTTGAATGAATACAAATTTCCCTGCATCTGATTCAATATGAGGGGGGATAGCAGGATGCTTCTAAGGCCATTTGCTGGGATTTGAGAGCAGGAAAAGTTTTGTCCTTGTCTCTGCTTGAGATGCCAATGAGTATTTGGTGGGCCACCGTGTGCAATGGGACATTGGATTAGATAGGCTGTGGCCTGATCCAGCAAGGCTTCTCTTATGTTCTTATGAATACAAAACAAACAAACAAAAACCCAAAACATTTGTGCACATCCGTAGCAAATAGTAACAATACAAAGTTGTCACTTCTGGGCCCTTTCTGCACTTAGCTGTATTCTGGATTGTATCACAGAATAGGGTCCACATAATTGTGTAGGCTATGACAGGCACCAAGTGAGGCCTACCATAGCCTGTATTAGCATGTGGACCACAGACCCCTATCCCAAGTTGCAGTATAGTCCAGAATATGTCCAAGTGCAGAAAGGGCCCTGGTCTTTCTCCTGACCCCATCAGCAGTTTAAGAAACAATTCTTTTCATGTCTTGTAAACTAAACTCCACTAAGTTCAGTGGAGCAGACTCATATTAGTAACTCATATAGAACTGCAGCCTTGGTTGATCCTATCAATAAACTAAATTGTGCATGAACATGCCTGATTACTGAGACAGCATGGCTGAGTGGTCATCAGATGAAAGCATCAGAATGTATGCTTACTTGATTGATGTTGTGGTAGTCCTCACGCACTTCAGCCCCCTACAAATGGAAAAATTAATCACATGCTTTGACTTGGTTCTAAACCAATGGACCACTGAACCAGAAGGAATATAGCTTGGCAGAAGGTCAGTTCAGATAGTTTGGTACCAATGCACATGCCAAGTAAAAGTGAAAAGTCTTGCGGTTTCATCTTGTGAGCAGATGATATCAGTGCTCTTACTCTACAAATAGTGTCAGAGTATAAGTGCCATTCCATGCCCAGGTTCTCTTGCTAAAGTTCAGCCTTCCTGTTCTCTCTTATTGGGTCTTTCCGCACTTGGCTCAGTAGTTAATCTGGAGAATGCTCCCAGATGGTGCATCCACACTGGAAAAAGCCATTTCTGCACCAGAAATGGCTTCTTCCATGCAAGACCATTTCCTGGATTAACTACACATTGTGAAGGTTGAACCTGCACTTACCTTCCCTAGTGCCAGAGCTGGTAAGGCTTTGGATGCATCATTCACATCTCTTGCTAGAGGGTCACTTGATGTGCTGCACAAGTGTGCTGATGGATTGTGTGATGTGCTGTGCAAGTGCACATATGCCAGCGCATCACGGTTAACTGAGTAATGGTGCTGGTGCATACACGCTGGCTCCAACACTGCTCTTCAGGTGGGTGCCCAGATGGGTAGGGAGAGGGACTGCCTGCACTAAGCATTTACACTTGCTAATGTTTAGTGCACACGTAGACAAATTCACACTTTGCTTCCCACAGACAGAAAGCTAAGTGCAAACTTCCTCAATGTCTGCTTCACTTGCCCACTGCTATGGTACAGCACTGTCCAGGTGGACACTTTCATTGTGGGGTATATAATGAAAACAATCTGTAATGGCTTTGATGGGCAGTGGAACCTGTATTTTGCTTTTCTTTGGCCATTATGTTTTAAATATTGCTTGTGAGCTATTTCAGATATTGAAGGAAGGGAGGAGGAAGAACTAGGATATAAATGAAAATAACTTTACTGAAGTAGCTGTTCCCCACTGCCATGTTGGCTGATCTAGTAAAGCCATATCTAGCACACGCTTATTTTCCAGATAATATGTGCAGTTCTGCCCTGTTGCTATGTTGAAATACTATTTTTTTGTATGACAGTGATATTCCAAGGAACTGATTGGCACTTGAAGATCGAAGCCGTAGTAACCCTCTTCATCATGGGCGTCACTCATCAACTCCATCTTCACCATCCTCATCTTCATCCTCAATGTCTAACATACGTACAGTAAAAGGTAGTCCTACCTTCATCCTTTATGTGCTGGGAGGGGTTAAAAGAACAGTAATGTACTAAGCATTTTCTTTTTTCCCCACCAGTGTGGTAGTTGGCCTCAATTCAGAGTGTTAATTTATTAGCGTTATCCATTTTTGCACGGTTATCCATTTTATTCCTCAGATAACGTGGCTTTCTTTAGCAAAATTTTGCCCTAATTGCAGTTGTTAAACACAACTTCCCTCATATTGTACAATTGCATTATTGCAAATTTCCAAAGCCCAGAAACAACCACTTCCGTGCAGGAATTTACTGCATGCAAACTATGCATGGAGCACAATTTTGGGCTCAACATGCAGACTTACCTTCACACCTCTATGGTCAGCTGAGGCGCCATGCAAGCACGCTGGCCCTTCAGATGGCTGAAAACACGGTGAGTGCATGGTGCATCATCATCATCATTCAGGTGACAGCAACAGCGGACATGCAATTACACCAGCATCCAGACCCAAGATGGCAACTCTTGGGCATGTGTCCACACCTCAGGTAGGCCTGTGGACATGTGGAGGGGAGGGATGGCATGCAGAATTCACAGATATGAATGCTGGTGCATGCCATTGGAGGTACACTATTCCCATCCCACAGTTGGGATGGGAACGGCAGAAAGGCCCTTAGACTCAGACCCAGACCCAGACTTTAGGCCTTATCACACTTACTGTGTGGGACACAGAGCATCTGCATTTACACCAGGCAAAGCCAGCTCTGTATCAGAAATAGCTCTATGCGTGCCAGAACTAGCTTGGTGTATAGCTATGATCCCCTTTGAATGTAGTGGGATTCATATTCAATACAAATGTTCAATCCCATACGAATCCCATATGAATGCAAACGAATGCCATACAACCATACGAATCCCATACATATCCCATAAGAATACCATATGGAGCTTCATATAAATGTATCAAAACATTCAATTGGAATTCAAATGTCAATCTTCGAATGTGCCAACATTCGATTCAAATATGAATGTCCAAATTCGTACACATTTTGAATGTTACGTAGCATTCGTAACTTCCCTACTATAGAGAAGTAAAAAGTGCTCTACAACTATATCAGCTGCTGGCTAGTATAGCCAGGCATACTCTTCCGGGTGAACAGAGTGGTTGGCATGTGGCATAGGTGCAGTTGCCCACTGCGTCACCCAGATGTCACACCAATGGTGCCATGTATGCCCATCGCTCTAGCAAGGCAATAGCCTAGTGTAGAGGTGATCACACTTAGTCAGCACTTGGGGAAGCCCTGGCTAAGTTTTTAATGGACTAGGCATCGCAAGATGCGGCTGCCTTAACCATTCCAGAGGTTTGCTGACTATCGGTGCCTAGTAAATGTACCCTCAGACTGACCATTGTCCAAAGAGCCCCTTCAAGCACTGTAAATCTGGCTTAGGATTGAAGTGGTTCATTCAGCAGAAGGCACATCTTTTATAGTTATCAATATTAAAGAAACAGATGGGTGTTTTTCCACTGTCACTAGAAGTACCCATTAAATACCCATTAATGGGTACAAAAATACCATTCCGTACCCATTAATGGGTACTGAATGGGTACTTTTAGTGACAGTGGAAAAACACCTGATATTTAGGCACCTGAAATGACTTATACATTTACACGTGTCTGGGATGCAGCAATTCATAATCAGGCTGTTCTCAAACATATTCCCCTCACTAGGGATGTGCACAATTTTTTTTTGCACTAGAATTTGCTTTGAACCGAATGTCAAAACATGCAATTTGATTTGAATGTTTAGAATCCGAATGTAAGAAAATACAAATCGAATTGAATATTCGAATCTATTCTTTTGAATGTTAGATGCAAATCTGAAGATATGAATGTTGACAACATTCATATTTGAAGATACAGATGTTGACAACATCTGTATGTGTCATACGTATCTGTATGCATTTCGTACACAAATGCATACAGATATGTATGAGACGCATACAGATACATAGGTGTGCATTCGAATGTATAAATTCGAATATTTCAGATCATTCAAACACATGTTTCAGATCATTCAAAATTAGTTCCAATGTTTAAATTCAAATGTGTAGACATTCTATTCAAATTCAGAAGTGAATCTTTCTCGTCTGGGACAAAACTCTGGTGTCTTTCAAAGAGCAGTTACAATGCAACCCTATAAGGGTATGGCCAGACTGGGGGATATTGCACATTCTGATCCATAGTCGATGCATGGGCGTCACATCTGACGCCTGATACTTCATAGCATTATGCTGCCGCTCCTGCAGAGTTACCTGCCGCGGAACAATCAACACTCACTCCGCAGCATCAAGTAATTTCAGAGTTTGCCACCATCCTGATTGGATGCTGGGAAACAGCCAACAAAATGCAGGCTCAGCTCACATCGGCTGCCTGATCCCACATGATGTGGGCCTCACAGCACATACCACAGAAGTCTCACAGCTGCCGAGGCGGAGGCTGCGGACCTCCATTTTGAGTGGGGACAACACACTGTGACTTCACAGCCAGGTAAGCTGCAAATTTTTATATAACTGCAGATTTTTATCCACTAGTCTGGAAGGGACCTAACTTAAAAATTCCCCTCTACTTTTCTAACAGACTTAAAGGCATATAAACTGTTCATTCACGATGATCACTAAAAAGGTATCTTAGAAAAACAACTAAAAATGTATCTAATTATTTACAACATTTTATGTACACAAAAGAAAAAAAGATCTTGATGTGAGTCATTATCATTTCATTTGTTTTCATCAGACCAATCTGTCCTGTGGTATTTATTTGTTTAGCAATGACAGACGAAATCATTCCAACCTCATTCACCGTCTTTCCTGTCCAGTGTCTGGTTGTTTGGGAGAAGCTTCAGGTGCTTCCAGTAAAAGCCACAAGAATTCAGCATCAAAGTATTTGTGAAAAGCTTTGTGTTTACGGAGGACATAAACAAGAAATGAGTGAAGGAGGATGCCTGAATGGATAGTTTAGGGAATGGAGGAATTGCTAGAAGGTTTGCTTGTCCAAATACATCTGGCGGATTTAGTCATAATTATATATTTCTATGTTTGAGGTGAGAGAAAGGGGAAGAAAAACATCCCTCAAAGAATTTGGTCCAGATTTGGTTTGCCATTCCTTGAAGTCCCAGTCTGAGAAGATTTAACTGGTGAGCCAGTTTGGTTTAGTGGTTAGGGAGCCGGACTCTTCTCTGGGAATACCAGGTTCGATTCTACCCTCCCCCATGAAGCCAGCTGGGTGACCTTGGGCTAGTCACAGCTCTCTTCGGAGCTCTCAAAGCCCCACCTACCTCACAGGGTGTTATGTTGTGGGGAGAAGAATAGAAAAGTTTTGTCAGCCACTTTGAGTCTCCTTAAATGGGTGAGAAAAGTGGGGTAGAAAAGCCAACTCTTCTTCTTCTTCTTCTTAACCCAGACTGTGGTCACACCTTTACTTTAAACCTTCTTCAGCCCATCTTCAAGTCTGTCCACTCAAACCTTTTCATTTCTATTCATTTGTGGCATTTCCATTCAGGAACATCCAAGCGGAGGCTAGAAAGTCCACAGAAAAAATGGATAGAAATAAAAAGGTGTGAGCAATCAAACTTGAAGATGGGCTGAAGAGGGTTTAAAGTGAAGGTGTGACCATGACCTCAGTAGTTACCAAACATGGGTCCGATGGCAAGGATGAATTATCACTCCCATCGTTTCTTGTCACTGTCTGAGGATGTGGGCCCACATCTTGGGAACCCCTGAAATAACTCAAAGGGTTCAGGCTAACTGATACGTTAAAAAGCATCACCTAATGTTGCCTGTTCAAGAGTAGGCAACTTCAGGTGATAGATATTTTGCTTAAGGAGGAAACTTCAGTTGCAGGTACCAAAAATTCAATCGCAGCTTCCTCATTACCTCCTCTCTTTCCCTTGAGCAAGCTGCCAAGCACCTAAAGATACTTGCTTCTGAGGAAACACGTGACCTTAGACTGTTAATGCTTCTTTCACCTGTTTTTCCAGATGATGTTGAAGACTTTGTGAGAGCTTTTAATATTGAGGGCCCGTGCTGCCAATTCTTTTGACCAGAAAGCGACGTATCGTCTGCCACAAAGGGCTGCCTTCGCATGTAGTGTGTGGCCTTGACTGCATCCAGACATAGCTTGATCATTCCATTATATTTGGATATGCAAGATTAAAGCATGGATATTCCGGAATATGTATGCTTTAATATAGCAGAATAAGTAAGTCATTCCACCTCTCATTCACCTTCTCTAGCCTGCGATATTCATGAGAGGCAGAAGAGGCAGAATGACATGTGATCAGTCCCACCTCAGAACCGTGTCCAAGCCATCCTGAAGCCATCTCAGAGGTGCTTTTTAAAAACTGTGTGTGTGAATGCAGCCAAATTATGAGTTGCTATCCAGGATGGAGGGAACGATCTGGCGTCTTCCTCTGAGCAATGTGTGTTAGCTAGAAGAACAGGAAATAGAAGAGCCTGTTCTTTGTAAACAGAGTGAAACATCCAATCCAGGATACCCACTTTTCAATCACAGCTTGCCCTTAGTTTGGATCCATTTTCTATTTCCAAGGACCCTTGCCAATAACGTCCCTTCGGTGATTCATAGCAGTCATATCCTTACACAGATATCCTTTTGTTTCTCTCTGCAGTGATGGCTGGGCAGACAGGTATGATGTAACAGAAGGCTACCAGCGTGAGGCCGTGGGTGGAATAACAATCAAACTCCAGTCGCCAGATGTGAAATGGTTTGATGATTATTACCTTCAACTCCAGCCAGAAACCAACCACCGAAACCCATGGTTTCAGGAATTTTGGCAACACAGGTTCCAGTGCCGGTTGAAAGGGTCCCCTCAGGAGAATCCAAAATTCAACAAGACTTGCCACCGTAAGCCTTTTTAGTCCTTTGATTATTTGGAATGTATAGCGCTCGGGCAGTTAATTGCTTTGGGCACTGTGTAAACCAGATGAATGAATGTCATGGTGAACGCTGATTTTAGAGATTCAAGTCACTGTTGCACGCAGTAAGAAAAAGCAGAATGCTGTTTCTGTTTTAGCAGGGGTGTAACGATAAAAGTAGCAAATTTGCCTTGCAGCTTTCTGCTCCTGCAGGCGCTAGGGATGTGCACAAATATTCAAAACATTCAAAATTTGATCAAATTCATTCGAATTTCGACATTCAAATGTCACTCGAATGTGTATAAATTTAAATATTCAAACGAATTTTGAATTTTTGAATCTTTCATACGAATTATTCGGACGTTCTTATGTGTGCACAAATGCGTACATGATGCATACTTGCCCGTATGCATCTTTCCCACATTCATACGCATTTGTATGGATCCATACAGGATGGAAACAGGATGCATATGGGACAAATACAGGATGTGTGTGGATGCATATGGGCGCACACAAATGTTGTCAACAGTCGTATTTGCAAATACGGATCGAAAAGTCACACAAATGGATTCAAATGTATTTGGATTGAAACGAATGTGAATTTTAAACATTTGAATCGATTCAGATTTTTGGATTTTCAATTTGAATCAAATCGAATTCCAAAAAGTGTATTTGTACACACCCCTAGCAAGCACCCAGGATTATTGAGGCAAGCACTTAAGGTTAATAAAGGTACCCTTAAATTTATCATTATTCATGCTTGCCATATAATTCCATGCTGCTGCAGTGAACTAGGGATATGCACGGATGTTCAAAAATTCAAAAATCTGATTCAAATTCAGTGAATATCAACATTCAAATTTGAATAGGATTTTCAAAAATCTGAATTTCCAAATTGGATCGAATTTTGGATTTTCGGAAACCCAATACAGATTTTTAAATAATTCGACTGAACAGATCCGTTTATATCACATCCGAATATTGGGTCTATTTGCATATATAACACAGGATAACAACAGGATGCAAACGGGATGAAAATGGGATGCACACGAATTTGAAAATCGGATACAAATGTTGATACAAATGTTCCCAACATTTGTATCATTCGATTGAAATCGGATTTTTGAAAATACAGATGCGGATCATCCGGATTCGAAACGGATTTTTTAAAAATTGGATTTTTGAGTTTCTAATCAAATCAAATATTCGAATCAACTCAAATTCGAATGCAAAAAAATTGCATTTGTGCACATCCCTACAGTGAACCAAAGAGCAGAAGAGACAAGTCTCCATTCAGAAGCCTTATTCAGGCTCCATCTACATAACGGGAAAGTTCAGCCTTCTAGGTATCCTTGAACAAGGTGGGCAAATGCTTCTAACCCATTTTGGGCCCCTGAACTCCTAGAGGAACAGCAAAGGCAGCCTATTTAGAAGCCACTTTTGATTACTATGAGGCTACCCTGGTCACAAGATTCACTTCCAGGTCCCAAAGCAGCTAGGGGGCAAATATAAGGCAACTAACACAGCTAGAATTGCTGCAAGAGGTCCCCTGGCACCTTTGGTCCCATGGAGATGTTTTTGGGCAACTGCTGCAGCATTTCCCTGAGCCTCTGAGGTGGCCTGCCTGTTCTGCAAACCATAGGCCCATGTCCCAGAAGAGATGCTCCTCCTCATGCCAAATCTCTCCCTTTCTAGGGGCCAACAGGATGCAGCCTTTGATTATACCAAATTGTACTTTGGTCTGTTGCAGTCTCAATTTGTGAGCTGCTGTTAGCAGCCCATTAGCTGGTCACAGAAGGAAAGGGCTCACACAGTTTCTTTGCAAGTAGGAGAGGAAACAGCCTCTTCTGCCTTCTCAAGAATAAAATTAGTATGGGGCAGTGTAGATGGACAGTGCATGCTGATCCTTCTTTGCAAGCATACACATTAGAAATAAATTCTTTAAAAAAGACACTGCACTAACAGGGTACCTGCACATGGGGTTGACACATTGGCTGCAGCATCACCCCTACCTGTCCACCTGCAAAGCACGCATGCATGCACACCAGCAGAAGCTCTTTTGAGCACTCATAACTCTTAAGCCAGATTCACGGTGAGGCGAAATCAGGAATCTGGATACCAAAAAGGGCTTCCTTTTTCCCTGTCCTGACCCTGAGCACCCTCATAATATTTATATTTGAGATGTCTAGTGAAGAGAAACCTCTTTACCCTAGCCTTTGGATAAGGGAACAGCATGCTCTCTCCAGGCATGCACTGTCACTGTCTTAGCTTATCTGTTTATTTTGTTTTTTATAATCACTTTATTGTGACCTGGCCTGAGACCCATGGTTATAGGGAGGGAGGGATATTTGTGAGATGTTTATAATCACAATCTGAAGACCTCAAAACTGCAAGTGATCAAGTAAAGCATAACCTGCTTCTCAAGTGTGCCATCCTATTTAAGTCACTGTCTTTCTCCCATGCCTTTTATTTTGAAGCAAGCTGAAAATTGAAACATCCAACCTATTTCTGATTAGTGGTTTTCACCAAACTTAATTCGAACACTTGCTGCTACTTCTGCTAAGTGCATTGATTTTCTGCCCAGCTGTACTATAATAGAGAGTAGGGTGTTTTTAGAATTATCCAACTTGAGTCTCAATGCTTTCAGTACCATGTCACAGGAGAACTTAGATGAGCCATCTGGGCTTTTAAAAAAAGAAAAGAAAAGAAAAGCATGTTTCTAAAATAGCAACAGCAAGCTGCCATCTATGGGAAGAAGCTGCATTCTAAAACATATACTAATCCAAGTTTCTTAAATATAGTGTGATCCTTTTTCTCTACATCACATAAGTCTAGAACCAGAGGCCTTTTCGCACACGCAGTTTTGGAATGCGTGGAAAACACTCTGGAACGTGGCATTCACATTGCGTCCCAGCCTGTTTGCGTCCCAGCCTGTTCTGGAGTATTTTCCACGGGTTCAAGAAGTAGAGCACTTAAAAGTGCTCTACATCCATTCCCATGTGTACGAAGCGTCCCCGGCTGTTCGGGGAGGGAAGCATTTGCACACGCTTCCCTCCCTGACAGCCATGGGTATGCCGAAAATTGGCTGAACAGCTGACCGGGGCCGCACTAGTTACCTACCTTGCCGGGCTGGGGTGGGGTGGGGTGGCAATCGCGCAGGTGTGCCGACCCTGGTAGACAGCAGAGGGGATCTACAATTCGGTGGGTCCCCTCTGCCATCTTGCAGGCTTGCACCCAATGGCAGGCAGCCTTGCAGGATGCATCCCTGCCCCTGGCCGGCCTTTCCCGGCTAAGTAACTTCGGGACGCTGCCCCCATGTAAACGTGTTCCTGTGTGCCTGTGTGTGAATGGGTGTAGCGTCCTGAAGTTACTTAGCCCACATGCACTACATCCGTTCCGGATGTAGTGCGAAAAGGCCTCTGGTGTCACTCTATGAAGCTGATAGGAAGGAGAGTCTGGACTTACTAAAGGAAGGATTTTTTGTTTCCCCCCAAACAGATAGTTATCATTCCATGGAACTTACTACAAGAAGAGGCAGTGACAGCACTTAGCCTAATACATTTAAGAAAAGGTTAAGCAAATTCATGGAGGACAAGCGTATCACTAGCTACTAAAATTGATACCCAGATACTGCTTCCATGTCAGAGAAACAGGCAGGATGTCTCTAAAGGCCATTTGCAGGGATCTGGAAACAGGTGAAGGTTTGCCATTGTCTTCTGCTTGAGATGCCCAGAAAGCAATGTGTGGGCCACTGGGTGAGACAGGGTGATAATTTGATGGGCTATGGCCTGATCCAGCAGAGTTCATTTTATGTTCCAAGTTCTAGAGAACTTTGGAGTTTCATCAGGAGTAGAGAGGAAAGGGACAGAGATAGCTTGCCCCAGTCTATTAAACAGGGAATTACTGTGACACATAAATAGAATTATAGAGTTGGAAGGGACCTCTAGGGTCATCGACTCCAACTGTCTGCTCAAGGCAGGATTCTCTAAACTATCCTAGACAGATGGCTGTCCAACCTCTGCTTGAAGGCCTCCAGCAAAGAAGATCTCACCATCTCCTATGGCAACCTATTCCACTGACAGATCGCCCTTACTGTCAGAAGAATAATATGTTAATGTATATAGTATATAAACATACACACACATTGTAATATTTACTATCGCTGATCTAGCAACATCAGCCTAGTTAAAAAAAAATCTGATTATCTGGAGTTTAATCCCTGAAGGTATTTTCATATTTTGTTTTACCTTTTTAATTTTTGTTGCTATGGTTTTTAATGTTTTTTTCAGTTTTCTTTGTAAGCTACCCTGACATTGAAGTTCAATGCGCTATGTAAATCATTTTTAAAAAAATAAAACATACACAAAGTAGATGGCTGATCCTTAAGAAGCATCAGTTTAAATGAAAGTAGTAGGTTTTTTTCCTCCTCTTCTTTTTCATAGCTCCTTTCATGAGCCAGGCTTGCTGGTTTGGAACCCAGAAAGCATGGTCTAGAACAGCACCATCTACACACCTGCTCAGAGACCTATTCACACTTAGGCCTCTGGTATGCAATTAGGACAGCTTTGGTATGGAAAGAGCTCAGGTTCTGAAGCTCACATGGGCTTTGAAGCTGGGCTTCAAGGGCTCTGAGGGATAGGAACAAATTTTCCTAGCCCTGGAGCCTCTGGGGGACCCATTTCTGTGGTGTGCTTTGGTTCACTGTTGAAATGCATCCCCTGCTAGTCCTTATCATGAGGTATTTAATCTTATCCTGCTTGCGGTCTTCCAGTAGTTAGCTTCTAGAACAATTTTGCCTCCTCTTTCAGATGGCACACAGCTATTTCAAATCTAGTAGCCATTGATAGTCCTGTCTCATCATGCAGACCAGATGACTCACCTCCAGGTTCTGAGAAAGCTGGGAGGGGCAGCCAAAAGCAAGCGCTCACTGTGCTCTTACAGCAAAATTAGTTTCGTGTTTCACCTAGCAAATTTGGTCTCCATGACCACCTTGAATGTTTGACATGACCTTCTTGAATGTTTCAGCAAGTTTTCAAGATGGTGTTTTTCACACTCCCACACAAAAACCACCCACACTTGAGAAACAAAAATAAGAAGCCGTATTTAATATAAGTCATGGTGTTTCTTCTTTTTAAAAAATGTTGTAGGAGCAGCCTAGAATTCTGTTAAATGACTAGTATAATTAATTGTATGGTGCATGCACACTTAATTTTGAGGATGAATACTCTGTTAAAAGCTTTGCATATTGCAACATAATCTACTGCTCAGTCTTCCACTTAATTTCAATTAGAATGGATGTGCTGTGCATCTTTTCTCACAGCTACTATGCTTAATGTTTTTAATTAGTAAGAGATATAAACAGAGTAGATGGAACCCAAGGAAGCTTGGCCTTTCCTTCTTCCCTTAAGTGCAAACCTCAAATTTTCTTTAGTAAAATATGCCCCCTTCTGTTATCAAGGGGGAAATGAGCAACAGGTTTTCTTTCCAAGGGTATGGCTAACATATTTTGTACAATGGAGGCAAAAGCACAAACCTTATACCCACCCTTTGCTGTTGCCTTGGGAAGGGCCTAAAAACCTTTGAGCAAGCCCAGAATGCAAAAGGAAGGAAATCATTTTGCTATTTGCTGAGTGCAGTGCTTAATACTTCATTCTATACTTGCTTTCGGTCAGCCTGTGTAATATGCAGGAACTATCTTGTTTTCTTTGCCAGGAGTTCATTACATCCTAACTAGGTCCCTCCTTCTGAGACAGCATGATTAAAGAAAGTAGCTGGCACAGACCAAACCCAAGCTACAAAGACAGTCTTATACTAAAGCAGAGAACCCAGCCAGCAATCACCCTCAAGTGGGAAACTCGCAAGATGTGAGGCAGCTCTGTCTCCAAAAATGTTAATGTGAGGTGGTGAACTGAAACAATGTTTGTCCTTTTATATTCTTTCGTTTCCTCCCTTGAACTTCTCTCTCCCAGCTGGTTCCCAAAGTAGCCAAGTGGTACACCAGTTTTCCTGGCACCAAAACATAAGCAAATCAAATGCCGTTACCCATCCAGAAACCTTTGGGTATAGGGCAGGATAGAAATATAAATAATAAATAAATGATAAAATAATTAGACACACCAGCATTGACATAAGCAACAGTTTAAACTTGAATCACCCAATTGCAAAAGTAACACAATAAGATTTAGCAAAACATTGCTGAGTGATTGACAGCACAATAGATAGTATGCTCATTGCCTTTCCCTGTTCAATAAATGATTATTCTAGTAGACAAATAATATTTATATGTGCAACAGGCTACCGGAATGCAGGGAGAGTTTAGATTCCCTTCCCTATCACAATACTGTTCCTCTGTGCCTTTTAATTAACATTGCCAAAATCAATTGGGTTTTCAGAGGTGTATGTCCCCCTTTTTCCATGCACAGTCCAAGATCCGTGTCTTCAAGATCCAAGGAGCCCTGCTGGATCAGGTCATAATCTATTTCGTCTATAGTGCCCCAACATTTGTTTCTGAGTATTTTAAAGCAGAAGACAAGTGCAAAACCTTCACTTGTTCTCAACCTCCTGCAAATGGCTATTAGAGGCAGCCTGTCTGACTCTCCAGTCTGATGGCAGTATTTAGACATCCATTCTAGTAACACTGCCTCCATGAATTTGTCCAACTCTTTCTTAAAACTATCTAGGCTGGTTGATCTTCTGGAAGTAAATTCCATAGACTGATGACCTTCTGGGTGAAAAATACCTCCCCTTGTCAGTCCTAACTCTCCTGTCCATCAGCTTCATAGAGTGCCCCCTAGGCCTAATGCTGTGCGACGTAAAAAATATTTTTTTAGCACTCAACCACTTGAGTTTGATGTTAGGTGTCATTGAACATCACATCTTCATGCCAATGTTCATCTACTGAGAAACCAACATGGAAACTAACATTTGAAGAATGGTACTTTTAAGAAGGTATCCCACAATGCAGACTTAGGGACCAAATAAGAACAGTTGAAGTATATAGGTGCTACAGGGATTGAGGAGGAGTTATATAAAGCAATGGTTGGAGGATGGCTGAGGGGGCATGAATAGCTCCTTGAAAAACACAACCCCAACACTTCCTTTTTCTAGCTGAACACTATTCATTAACTTCCAGCGGAAGGTGTGGGTGAGTTCCATGCTGAATGACTTATAATGGCCATTGTCCTCAGTAGGCCCTTGTGTGCTCAGCAGCTCCCACAGATTTCAACAGAAACTGTTTGTGCCCAGCATCTTTCAAGCCAGGGCCCAGCAAGACTTGAAAAACATGTGCTTTGAACTTGGCATGCCTCTTCAGCAATCTCACAATATTTCGTCGCCATGGTAATATTTTTGGTTGCAGGGAAACCACTTGGTCCTTCACAGCTAATACGCCAGAGAACATTTTCTTCCAACTGTTCTTTTTAACTAGCATTTTTGTTGGGATGCCAGCAGCTTGGTTTTCAGCCACCTATTGCTGGAGTTCGTGGGATGACTTCCGAGATAATAATGGATCTCTGTTGCTGACCTGATCGGATGTTTGTATCTGGTTGTCAACATTTTCAGCATTAGCCAAATCTGTGCCTTTGATATATCCCAAAATTTCAGAGCAGGTGGGAGAAATGTATCCGTATAAATGCAAAAAAAAAAAGTGTTTCTTTTCACCTTGAAAACACTAATAATTACAACAATGCAATGTTTCTCAACAGGTAACCTGACTTTAAAAACACAGCATGTACAAGATTCCAAGATGGGGTTTGTGATTAACGCAATATACTCTATGGCATATGGTCTCCACAATATGCAGATGGCACTGTGTCCCGGATATGCAGGTCTTTGTGATGCTATGAAGCCAATCGATGGACGGAAACTCCTGGATTCTCTAATGAAGTCCAATTTTACTGGGGTTTCTGGAGACATGATTTCATTTGATGAGAATGGAGACTCACCAGGACGGTACAGTAAATCATGAACAATCCAGAAAACATGAAACACTTACTCTGCTAATTACTTACTTTAATACTAGGTATTAGGCATTGGGAAGTGTGTTTATGAACATCTGTTTAGGAAATTATTCAGCATTGGAGGGTGAAGTCAAGTTGAAGTATCCTAGCCACACCCCCAGTGTACCTGTGTGCACCAACTTGACTCTAACTTGGAAAAGTCTTCACATATGGGTCTCATATTTAGCTGAATTAATTTAAAGAAGAATAGAGTTTTCATAACATACTTCTTTTTCAAAGGATTTCTGGCATTGAATCCTGGGCCAAGTGTCTTTGCAGCAATTTCTCCAAAATTGTAAATCATATTTTGCCATATGAATAGTACACATTTTGGATTTTGCATTTGAATTAGCTGGTTGACAGAGAACTTTCATTGGGAAATGTGTTAGAATAAATCACATTAAGCTAGAGCCTTAAGCCTTTTTCCTTGATAAGGCCTGTCCTGTTTTGATGATGTTTTTCTCCACTGAACATGCAGGTAAAGGTCTTAAAACTCTATCATGTTATCTTTGCAGAAAAATTGTGTTTCGGGCCACTTATTTCTTTGGTGTGTATCAACATCTCTGTTGCTAACATATCATCTCTATATTGTTTTCCTGCCCTATGTATTTCCTTTCAGCCTGTGATACAAATGATAAACAAGCCACAGCCTGTCATTCAAGCCACCAGCTGTTGAAAAACTCATATATTCAAACTGCATTTCAATAAACACCTTTTGGCTGTATTCATATGTATTTTGTAAAATGTACCTCAAAAGTAGCCCAGAGGTGGTAGTATGTGGACACTAGTGTTTCCACCCCACCTTTAATCCACATTAAAGCCAGAAAATGGACTTTGGATATACATTTAGAGGTGGAATGGGAATGCTAGCATGTGCCTATGGGCACTTTTGTATTAAACTTTTTTGATGGGTTTACCGGAAGGTAAATGGACTGCAGGTAGGGATGGGCAATATCAGGGTCTCCTCCATAACTGATGATGTTTTTGGTGTCTCCTAATAGAGATCCAGAATGTCCAGAATAAATTCAGTAGGACAGTTAGATTCCGGTAGTGTTACCATATGGTAAAGAGAACGGGGTCCCGGCAGCTAACATAAGAACATAATAGAAGCCCTGCTGGATCAGGCCACAGCCCATCTAGTCCAGCAACCCACTGCACACAGTGGCCCACCAAATGCTCATGGGCATCTCAAGCAGAGACAAGAACAAACCTTTTCCTGCCCTCATGTCCCAGCAAATGGCCTTAGAAGCATCCTGTTACCCCTCACCCAGCCTGAAAGATGTACCTAGGTGTTCACTCTAGTAGCCATTGATACATCTGTCATCCGTAAATTTGTCTAACCTTACCTTAAAGCCATCTAGACTTGTTGTTGGTTCTAGTGTTGTGTGATAGAGAAAAGAAATTGACCAACCTCTGTCAACTTTTTCTATACCATGCATAATTTCATATACTTCAATCAGGTCCCCTCTTAAACACCATCTCTCCAGACTGAAGAGGCCTAGACGTTGTAGCCTGGTTTCGTAATTTCAGCAGGTGTCACCCATGTTACAAGCTACATCTACTGAAATTCTCTCTTCTGCACAGCTGTTAAACAGTGCAGCAACCTTGTCCCTTTTCAATATGGTAACTCTAATTCAAGGCTTCTCCACTGAGTGTCATTAGGACAGTGCGGATGCTTGTCCTGACAAACTTCAATTCCAAAAACTATATATATATATATATATATATAGAGAGAGAGAGAGAGAGAGGTCAGAATGATCCAGAATATAGTTCAGGATAGTCTCGGTTAGTTTTATTTTATTTTGCTTAAAGTATTTATTTATTTATTTATTAGTACTTATATAAAATTTGAAAGAAGTCTACACAAAAGCTTATATATAAAAGCATAAATGGAAAATAGCTGAAAAGTTTGCATTTAGCAAATCTAGTCTACTGTAAGAGGATTTAGGATTGTAGCCAACATTTCTCAGTAATGTTTGTACGTGTGCATGCATTTTAGCACTGCGTCTGTCTCTGCATGAAATCCAAATGCATTATTCTTTTTGTTTGTTTGGCAGGTATGAGATCATGAATTTTAAGGAAATGGAAGACTCATTTGATTATATCAATGTTGGAAGTTGGGACAATGGGGAACTAAAAATGAATGATGAAGAAATCTGGTCAAATAAAAATTCACTTATCAGATCTGTCTGCAGTGAGCCATGTGAGATGGGAGAGATTAAGGTAAAGAAATGATCTCTGAGTGCTGCTGTTTGACAGGCCATCTGTCACATGGGTGAAAACCCTGGCTATGGACAATGAAAGTAGTTATAGTAGAAGAAGAAGAAAAAAAGAAGAGTTGGCTTTCTAGCCCGCTTTTCTTGCCATTTAAGGGGAATCAAAATGGCTGACAATGCTTTCTATTCTTCTCCCCACAACAGACACCCTGTGCAGTAGGTGGGACTGTGATAGCTCAGAAGAGAGCTGTGACTAGCCCAAGGTCACCCAGCTGGCTTCATGGGGGAGGGTGGAATCAAACCCAGTATTCCCGGATAAGAGTCCGGCTCCCTAACCACTAGACCAAACTGGCTCACTTGTAAAAAAAAGACCCTGTAAAAAAGAAGAGAGAGGCACACAGAAGGTAGCATACCTCCTTTTTCTGGTTTAATAGGAGGACTGCATTGGAGGTGCTCCAATTACACCACCAAGATAGATCCTTGGGAGAAATGAGGATAGGAACTTCAGTACCTAGTGTTCAGCGAACCCAGAAGGGGTTCTGGAGATTGTGCAATCCACAAAGTCAGTGTGGGCCTCTGTCCTGAAACAACCTTCCAGATGAGGAAAACCAGTCCCAGGACTGTGGTACTGTTCCTGCTGCCTGAACAGCTCCAGGGTGAGCTAGTCCTGCCAAATCAACCAATGAGGGGCAAAAATGCCCTGCATCTCTGAGATATGGCTACCATTTAGAAATATACATCAAGGTTTGGCTCGTATCTAAAAAGTTCAGTTGAACTGCTCATGTTTGAAGCTATTCAGTTCAAGTCAAACATACAAGTGGCTTGAAAACCTGCATGTTCCATCAAACCAAACCATTCAATGAACACTGTCTTTTTTAAAAAAATAAATAAAATTTTAGAGTTTTTTTGCCAACACATTCAGTTTTCAAACTGAACATGCAGTTTATTTGAATGAATGGTTCACTGCTGAACAAAGGGGTTCGCTGAATTTGAACTGAACACTGATTATACAATGATACTAGGGATGTGGACAAATATTCAAAGAAATTCGAAATTTGATCACATTCGTCTGAATTTCAACATTCAAATTCGAATTGAATGTCCATAAATTCAAATTTTAACATTCAAAAGAATTTCAAATTTTTTACTATATTCAAATTATTTGGACGTTTGTATGCGTACAGGTTCGTACACGATGTGTACTTGCACGTGTGCATCCTTCCTGCATCTGTACACATTTGTACGCATCCATATGGGACAAAAACAGGTTGCTTATGGGATAAATACGGGATGCATACAGATATGTATGGTTGCATACGGGATGTGTAACGATGTTTGCAGGCACGCACGAATGTTGTCGACATTCATAAGTGCAAATGCAAACCAAAAATTTGAACGAATAGATTCAAATTTGCTTAATTCGAATCAGATTGTGGTAAATTCAAATTTTAAAGATTCAAATCGAATTGAATTTTTGGATACTAGATTTGAATCAAATCATATCCCAGAAATTGCATTCGTGCACACCCCTATTTGGTACACATCCTCTTATATTATTATCTTATCTCCCGGGGGAGAATCTGCAAAAACTCCAGCAATTTAGGAAATGCGTCTTTTTATTTTTAATGTTAAAAACTATTACCACAGCAACAATCTGAGAACTCTGCAAAGTCTAAAATAGAAATATCCCATTCTGCTCTTCTTAGGTTATTCGCAAAGGAGAAGTCAGTTGCTGTTGGACTTGCACAAGGTGTAAAGAGAATGAATTTGTCTTTGATGAATACACATGCAAAGCCTGTGAGCTGGGATCTTGGCCTAACAGCACTATCAACGGTACGTGGATTGTGATTTTTACAAGTACAGCCTGTAGCACAATATTTCAGACAAGGGAAGTACTCGGGAATCATGCTAGCCACTCTCAAAGTCTTACAGGAATTCTCATTTCATCATGAACCACTTCCTTCAAATTTCACGGGTGAGCTGTGACTAGCCTAAGGTCACCCAGTTGGCTTCATGGGACAGTATGGAACCAAACTTGGTATTCCCAGAGAAGAGTCTAGCTCCTTAACCACTAGACCAAACTGCAGTAGAGGCCATAGTGCAAATAGGCCTCAGGTCAAAATGTTTTCTTTTTTCTGCAGTATTTTTTTGGTTTTAAAACATCGACGCATCATCCAGCAGCAAGGTCACCTGTTATCGCTGTACCATTCCTGTCTATGGTTGGGCTGCACCACTTCTGATTGATTACAGCTGCCACACAGCTGCCTAGGATATTTTATTTTCTTTTTGAAAAACAGAATAGCAGAACATAAGAGAAATAAACAGAATGCCCACCCCCTTGTTTAAAATGCCGGGTTTCCCTAGCAAAGGGCATCTCCACAGCAAAGATTTTGCCGTAACGCTTCCATTTTTAATAGCCATGTGTCAGGAATTTTAATCCCTAATTCATTTTGAAGAGGGAAGGAGAGCGTACCATCAAAGCTACGATCCCATCTCTTTCCCCCACCCTTTTTTTTCTGCAGCACATCGGTCATTTTTTTGGCAACTTGGGAATGATTCATTGAGATAGAACATAGCTGGGAATTCTGCCAGGCTTTGCATTTTCTTTCTTTTATTTTTAAATAGCTTTCTGAATTCCCCCATTCATGAATTTGCAAGGTATCGATCACAATTCACAGTCACTGACAGCTTTGCAATTGGGGAAATGTTTTTAAAATAGGGGGCTGGTATTTCGTATTCATATAAAGGCACACACTTATTCTTATGGGTGGAGGGTTTTTTAATCCTTATATATATATATATTAGATGATGATAGAGATAGATAGATAGATAGATAGATAGAGAGAGAGAGAGAGAGAGAGAGAGAGAGAGATTAGATAGATAGATAGATAGATAGATAGATAGATAGATAGATAGATAGATAGATAGATAGATAGATAGATAGATAGATAGATAGATAGATAGATCACGTCCGCATGCAAGCCAGCTGATGCAATTTGGACACGTGTGATAAAAATCTGCATTGTAACGCGGAATAGAGCGTCCCCATGTGGTTTGGGGCAATGCGGATCCAAACCATAACTGCCTGTCCCCATGGAATGGCGGGAACAGCAGCAGTGGTGATGGCGGTGAGAGGAGCATTGCAGTATCCCCTCATCCGCCCACCGGCAGAGTGAGCGAGCGAGCGAGGTTATTTTCCCTTTCATTCCCTCCTCCCCTGCCGGCCATGGACAAGGAGGGGATGAATGGGAAAATAACCTCGCTCACTCGCTCTGCCAGTAACGTTACCTCCATTTACATTGCTGGGAAGTTAACAAGTTTGCGCTGAAACAGATGAGCTGTCAAGCAAATGTGTGCACATCTGACGATCTGCTTCACATGGCAGCTCATCTACTTATTCTTCCCTCAATTTGTGTGAAAAAACCCCCAAACAGCTGTTGATCACAGCGCGCAGGGCAGGAACATGGAGCACAGTCGAAAACCCCGCCCGCTAATATTGCAGCCGCCAAGCTGTGCCCCAAGTAACCCTGGAGCGTCCCCCATGACCCCCGTGACAATACGTGTTAGCCCCTTATTTCAAATGCAGTACACTTGTTAAGTGGGGTTTTTTTAACACGTATTGACTCAGACGTAGCACAAACTAGGGGCTTGCATGTGGACGCTCCTGAGGCAGACACGGGATCCTTTCGGATTATTCTGAGCATGCGGATGCACCCATGGATGGATGGATAGATAGAGATGGGGGGGAGGGAGAGGGAGAGAGAGAAGAAAAACATAAAGCAGTGATAATCCAGATTGTGCCTTTGAGGCAGAGAAGGAGAAGGTGGAGAGGAGGCCCTTTGCTGTGGTGCTGAGTCCTGTCCCTGTGACTGTGGGCCTTTTTGTACTAGGCATACTGGGGTGCTCTAGGACAAAGCATCCATACCACACAGAGCATCCGCACCTCACAAAGCCGCTTTCGTTCCAAACTGTCTCCCAGCTGTCACTAGTTGAGTGCAGCGGCAGTCACACATACCCAGCAAACAGTAAGGTGCCAGGTAAGTTTGGGATGGATCAGGCATTCTGAAATGCAGACACTTATCCCATCCCAGTCCTTCCCCTGGTTCCATGGTGAAAGAAGAAGGTGTGGAAAAGGCTTGAGTTCGCTGCACCAGCTCTTTGCAAGAGAAAAGAGCTCTCATTGGTGTCACTAGTGCCCTTCCCGGAAGGCAAATAGGGGCCTTTTTTCAGTTATCCTTAAGCCACTTCAGGAAGGGGTTCACACTCCTCTCTTCCACATGGTGGGCTGGTTTACCCGGGGGGGGGGGGTTCCACTCCCTGCAAGCACGCTGTGTCCATGTTGGATACAGCTTAGCTTGGTTTAGGCAGCCACAATGGCAACTTAGGCTGGGATACAGAAAGATACAATTAATTCCAGCAACCTTTGATGTACCTTTGGACTTTAGTGGTGTTTCTCATTCCTAGGCCCTTCCTGCAGGAGCCGCTAGCTATGGGCCAGGCTGGGGTGGACTAGAAGTAGCTAGGGCCCTTTCTGCACTTGGCCTTATTCTGGAAGATATCTTGGAACAGGGGCCTGTTGTCCGCATGGTAATTCAGACTCTTGCAGACCTCACCTGGGGCCTTCCATAGTCTGCACTCGCACACAGATAGCAGGTCCCTATTCTGGAATATATTCCAGAATAAGGCCAAGTGCAGAAAGTCCCCAGTTCAAAGGCTGTCTACATTCAGGCAACTTACTGCGGTTCTGCCCCAGCTGCCAGTTTGAAGCCAGCTCAGAGCCTTAGAAGATGGGGAACTTTCACACCCAGCCATCCCTAGTGCTAGGACATTGGTTCTCAACCTTCGTAATGCCATGGCCTCTTAATGCAGTTCCTCATGTCAAGGAGACCCCCAACCACAGGGTGGGGCAGCTGAGAGGAGGGAGGAAGCAGCAGCAGGAGACTCGTCACAACCCATCTGAAAGGGTAGTTTGACCCTTAAAGGGGTCGCGACCCACAGGTTGAGAATCAGAAGTACTTCCCAGACCAGAAGTACTTCCCAGACCACTGTCAAAATGGGTCCCCCAGAGTATTCTGGCCTACCTAGCTGTTTTGTCCACATGTACTCTGGTCTACTTGTGGACTTCGTTGAAGAGGTGCACAGCAAGACTGGAATATACTCTATTTTGGCATTGAATCTCAGTTGGCCACTTTGTCCCATGCAGACTAAACCGTCTAAGGTTTCCACAATTCCCCAATAGATGTGGAAAGGCAGACCTTGGGTTGGAATATTCATGCACATCCCTATGGTGTAGCCCTAAAACATGCTCCATAGCTATGCTAGCCATATCTGGGATGCAGCTAGTATACTCCAGCACGCACCTTGGGTTGGAATATGGACTGGAATATGTTGAATTCGAATATGTTCCAATCCAAGGCCCAGTATCAGAAGGACTTTAAAGTTCCCTGTCTTGGCAGTTTGACTTTTGAGGGTAGAACAAGGAGACCGGGGCTGCATGCAGACATTGGTTCTTTCTTCCACATTATTTGGATATTCTGGAATATCCAAATATAGTGGAATAAGTGATGCCTGGCTGCAGCCCTTGTGTTTTGCAGTTCATGAAGTGCCTTAAAACATTTTCATTTAAAGACACCATGCTGGTAATGCACATTTTCCTATAATTGCAAGAAAAGCAACTAATTAATCTGATAGAGTAAATTAAGGATACCGCTGTTTAGGAGTTTTTCTTTCTCTTGGATCACAATTCAGCCTTTCACCTCCTCAGCAGTAAAGCAGCAAAACGTTCTCTGAAAAGAAGCCAAGAAGTCCATGGCCCAAGAATATGGATGAAACATTGGCTGATTCTTCTAGCTACCAGTTTGATTCTTGTGATGCTTCCAGGGTCAAACATCATCTGAAGTTCTTCCCTCTCCCTTTTTATTTACCTTCTAAACTCTTTAAAAAAACAACAACCGACAAACTAAACACAAACTGTGACAGCGGCTTAACACAGTTGCCCCTTCTATGACATGATTGAGAATAACACGATTTTGCTTTTTCATGGTTCATAAAATCTGATTACTGATCTGTTTATTATTTATATATTTCTGTGTATTTGAATCCTGCCCTTTATCAAGTGGTCCCAGGTTGGATCACAACACTCATAAAAACATTAAATTATCAATAAAAGCAAAATCACTTTCTTAAATTTAAAATTCTGATTAAAATACCACTGCCTTCTCTCAGCAGAGCCACTTTAGGAAGTATAAGAAATTTTTTTTTTTAGTTTTGTCTTTACAGGATTGGGAATATATGATTTTGATTATTTAACACTCAGAAGTACATATGGGAAAAATACAAAAGATCCCCTTTGAATGTGTTAGTATTTGATTCAATACGAACATTCAGTACGAATTTAATACAAGTTGCATACGTATCCCATATGTATCCCATACATATCCAATAAGTATCCCCTATGTATCTGCTCTGAAAGTGTCAAATCAACCCTGAATCCACTTTGAATCTGCTCTCAGTCAACTTTGAATCCACTCTGGATCCATTGCAGATGTGACTGGCACAGCTGCTTTCCCACCTCCCCAAGTTCACGAATGTAACAAAGCTTCATACAGATGTTCAAAAGGATTCAATCTGAACACAAATGTCAACTTTAGAATGTCTCAGCATTTGATTTAAATACGAATGTCTGAATTCATACAAATTCATACAAATTTCAAATGTCATGAATATTTGTGCATATCCGTAGCAGACAGCAAACAAAAAAAGCTAATCGGTGATGTTAATTGATATAGTACAAAGATAAGGAAAAATAGGAAGAACTAGCAGAGAAACTGTAAAATCAGATGGAGCTGGAATTAATTACAGCAGTCCCTATTGTGGTTTTGATTATGGGAGTAATATCTAAGGAATCTGAGAAGCCGTTTAACTATTTGAACATGAATAATGAGAAATATACTTGGTTTATCAATGTGGAATCAATGGGTGAGGTGCTGAAACCAATGGTTAACCGAAAAAAGCTTGCGTCATTTCTAATAATTTACATGGATTTGGCCTGCAGTTATAAATTACATGAAAGATGCAATGAAAGGAAGGCATCAATATGGTGTTCAAAGGTGCAAAGGTGTCTCTAATGCTTTTTCCAACCAACAGATCTTTTTTGCAATACCCCTTTTCAGTGCCTAGTCCAAAATTCCAGATGTGTGCATGTGCACACACACAAATATATATATTGATGATTGTAAGAATGTAGTGTATTTGAAATTAGTCAAGAACTTAAATGTTTGCATGGTGATGCGTTTGGGGAAAACTAAATAATAATTGCTCCACCAGTTGTCAGTAGGCCATTCAGAAGGCACTGGATTTCTTTGAAAAGTGATTTAATTTGGTTGCATTTTCCAGACTTCTGACTCAATTCCAATCTGTCCATTTGAATTTTATCCTCAGTGTTGAATCTGTGTCTGTTTGTTTTTTGCATCTGAATGGACCCAAGGAATAATAATTATTGCTTATGATTATTGCTTTGAGAGAAATAATTCAAGCTGAAATGAAACTTTCAGATGTTTGCAAATTGAATAAAATGTCATGCTTTGTCGTTGTTCAGTACCACCAAGTCATGGCCAGCCCTTGATGTTATTTTAGGATATATGCTATAATGATGTTTCAGCATTATTACTCATTTTCACGTTCTTTTATGCACCTTCTGATGTACCCTTAGTGCACTCTTGCAGTTTGGGAGGGGGCTATTATACTTGGCATGGCATATCCCTTGTATGGCAAGGAGTGCCCAAGACTCCTTCTGTGACTGGTCACGTAAAAGCGCTTAATAAATCTCAAAGAAGGAAGTACTGTGTCAGATTTTGATTTCACAATGATCTGCATGGCGACCTCCATGCAGTTCTCTTGGCAAAGATACCTCCATGCAGTTGTCTTGGCAAAGATACCACCGAGCTATATCCCAAAAGGACCCAAAGTTTTATGTCTATGCACTTTAAATGAGGTATCAAATACTGGCCTTACAAGTAACCATTGAAAAGTTGTTGTGTGTGGCAGATGCCTTGAGAAATGCACTTCAGCCTGTAGCACATGATTAGAGAACTTCTGGGGAAGACCATTCACACCGTGAGGAGGTTGTTACAGTCTCCAGGCGCCCCGTGCCTTCCCAGAAGTTCCTTAATCATGCACTAGGTGTGGAGCATGAAATCATGCTCCACACCTTTACCAGCCTTGACCAAAAGCTTACCTGGTGTGTCCAGGCAGTGGCTCTTTGCACCTCTTCCTGTGCTCTGGGGTTGTCTGGGGTGCTGCAAAAGTGTACTGGCACCTCAGATGACCATAGACATGACTGCAAGTGCACAGGGCATCATCATCATCATGGGGACAGCACTAATGCATGCAAAGTCCTGGAAGGCACCGCAACCAAAATGGCAGCACCCAGAAGAGGACCAGCCCCGGAATTGGTCACAGATGAGTGAGTGATCACATGGGGCTTAGTCTGTAAGTGACTAGGGCTCGCAAGTGCAAGCACTAGACAACGTTGGGTGATTACACTCCTTTCCTGCCCAGTGGACAGGAAGGGAAATGCAGAATCACCACTGGTATCCTTCAAATGTTTGGATTCCAAATTCCATCAGCCCTAAACAGTGTGAGGTAGTGAGAAGTGAAACCAGTTTTGTGGGAATCCTCAAAGCCAATCAAATCCCCACATTCAACATGGATCGTAAAGCCAAGACTTGGTTATACAACTATGTAACTTGAAACCTCAACTTAGGGAAAGGTGGGGAAGAGAGACAGATGCTCACATGTAATCACTGCATTGGTTACAAGCGTAACACATCTGTGAAAGGGAGAAAGCCACAGAATCAATTTTCTAGAGTAAAATGTATAAAACAAGTAGTGTCTGCAGCGGGGGAAATGCTACTGTGAATAAAAATGTGTCAAACCGCTAGGGCCATTTAAATTGTAAGTGGCAAGGCAAAAATGTCTAACTTGTACCAGTTCAGAAACTTACAATTGTTGCTTTGAGAGAAATTGTCAATTCTAATACAATGGAAAGTGAAAAAAACCTAACAATTGAGAAATGGAGCTTCATAGGTGCAGCCAGGGGTACTGTTTTCAACTAGGAAGCTTTCTTCCTTGAACAGCAGGGTGGTGTTGGTGAAATTGGAAAATGCCACCTAGTTTCAATGGTTTTCCCTTCCCCAAAGAGCAATGAATTGGCCAGGACCAATCAGTAGGGACAACTTGGCCAAGGTAGGAATACATTACGTCCCATCTGAGGCCACTGCTGTTCTTACTTTCAAATCCGCGATGGATGGATGGACGGACGGACGGACAGATGGATGGATTAAAAGGCCTTCCTTTTTATAGTGTTCAGAATTGCAAAGGTGACAAACATTTTTTGCCCATCCATAGGCCTCAACAGAATACCTGGATTTCTTTTATCTTAGTTCCTTAGTGTCTCACCAGAATAACTTCATTAAAACCTTCTGATTTCATAGAATCATAGAATCATAGAATGGTAGAGTTGGAGGGGACCTCCTGGGTCATCGAGTCCAACCCCCTGCTCAAGGCAGGATCTCCTAAACCATCTCAGACAGATGGCTGTCCAGTCTCTGCTTGAAGACCTCCATCAAAGGGGAACCAACCACCTCCCGTGGCAGCCTGTTCCACTGGTTGATCACTCTTACTGTTAGAATTTTTTTCCTAACATCTAAACTAAATCTTTTCCTCTGCAGTTTCACCCCATTGTTTCTAGTCCTTCCTTGAGAGAGTGAGAACAGGGCTGATCCCTCTGCCCTGTGACAACCCTTGAGGTATTTGTAGACAGCTATCATGTCTCCTCTCAGTCTTCTTTTTGTTAGACTAAACATTCCTAGTTCCTTAAGCCGTTCCTCATAGGACATGGTTTGCAGACCGTTCACCATCTTGGTAGCTCTCCTTTGAACCTGCTCCAGCTTGTCAGTGTCTTTTTTAAACTGGGGTGACCAGAACTGGACACAGTACTCCAGATGAGGTCTGACCAAGGTAGAGTAGAGGGGGATAATAACTTCCTTTTTCCTTTTCTTTATGACAGGCTGTGATTTGATCCCAGTCCAGTATCTCCGATGGGGCGACCCGGAGCCAATCGCAGCGGTAGTTTTTGCCTGCTTAGGCCTCCTGGCCACCATGTTCGTCACTGCCATATTCATCATGTACCGTGACACCCCAGTTGTCAAGTCTTCTAGCCGAGAACTGTGCTATATCATCCTAGCTGGCATATTTTTGGGATACTTGTGCACTTTTTGCCTGATAGCCAAGCCACAGCAGATCTACTGTTACCTTCAAAGAATTGGCATCGGTCTCTCCCCAGCTATGAGTTACTCAGCCCTGGTCACAAAGACTAACCGAATCGCTAGAATCCTTGCGGGCAGCAAGAAGAAAATCTGTACAAAGAAGCCTCGGTTTATGAGCGCCTGTGCTCAGCTGGTGATTGCGTTCATCTTGATCTGTGTTCAGCTGGGAATTATAGTGGCGCTTTTTATAATGGAGCCACCAGATATCAAGCATGATTATCCAAGCATCCGAGAAGTGTACCTGATCTGCAACACCACCAACCTAGGCGTCGTGACTCCTCTTGGATACAATGGTTTGCTCATTTTAAGTTGTACCTTCTACGCATTCAAGACCAGAAATGTCCCCGCAAATTTCAACGAGGCCAAATACATCGCCTTTACAATGTATACCACCTGCATCATCTGGCTGGCCTTCGTGCCGATTTATTTTGGAAGCAACTATAAGATCATCACCATGTGTTTTTCCGTAAGCTTGAGCGCCACCGTGGCGCTTGGCTGCATGTTTGTGCCAAAGGTGTACATCATCCTTGCCAAACCAGAGAGGAATGTACGCAGCGCATTCACCACATCCACAGTGGTCCGCATGCACGTTGGGGATGGGAAGTCGTCTTCTGCGGCAAGCCGTTCAAGCAGCCTGGTTAACCTGTGGAAAAGAAGAGGATCATCCGGAGGGACTCTAAGGTAATGCTCACTCACCTGGAGTGCTTTAGAATTATGGGTTTCCCCCCGATTCATGGGGAAGGAATCACAGGTGCCATACGGAGTGTTAGCTTTTTATCCTTCCATACACCTCATTTTGTATGAGATTGTTGAGAACAGGTTCATCGGTTTCTACCTTTCAGATTCATGACCCATCATTGACCTAACCACATGAAATTATTTATCTCCTGAATGAATTTCATGTTTTTTTTTCAAATCTGGATCTAACCTTCTTCCCCTTTCCCTCTTTCTCCTTTGTCTGCCTTCTGTATCAGTAATCATTTCTTTCCTCTCCAGCATTGATTTAACTTAAGCTAGGTTAATTGACCCATAAGCTTAAAGTGATTGACCATTCATGCTTATCTCCATGGCGCAAGAACTAAGCATGAAGGCAGCAGGATTTGCCCTTTCATACAAATAATGCCAAGCATTTGCATGCAGGCAAGTGCTGTTTGTTTAATGCTCTTGCAAACTGCAGCGGCATATTTCTACCCTCGATTCCAGGGCTGTATCATATCCTGGTCAAATCTATGTGAGATTTCACATGGCACGACTTATGAAAAGAAGAGAAGGTTCACACGATATGAATGTGAGGCTAAAATCTCACTAGTTTCAAAGTATGCATTCATTTATTCACCTGTTATTCGGCACTATAAGGGTGCTTCCGCACAGACTCTAATAAATCTGGATCTACTGCACCCGGATTTAGTAAAACCGGGTTCCAGAACACCCGGTTTTACAAAATCCGGATCCCCGGTAGATCCGGATTTACAGGGTAGAGGCGTATCTAATAGATCCGGATCCATCACCCTCCCCTTCCCTCCACACACATGGCGGGAGAATGGAATAGATCCGGATTGGAGGCGGGTGCTGTGCGGACGCACAGCGCCCGCCTCCCATCCGTGCTCCGGGGCCCTCCCCCAGCCTGCCATGATTGGTTCCTTGGAGCCAAGCATGGCGAGTTGGGGGACTCCTGCCTTTCAGCTCGCCCTGGCCCCAGAAGCAGTGGATCGCCGCTTCTGGAGCCAAGGTGAGCTTCCCTAAAGCCCACCCTAGCCCACCCGGGGGGGAGCACGCGGAATCCCCTCCTTACCTGTTCAGCGTCGCCCCAATTCTGAGAGCAGCCCCGGCCACTCAGGAGGCACACAGGATGCAGGCGCGCTGCATCCTGGGTTCCTCCTCTCAGAATCGGGGCAACGCTGATCAGGTAAGGAGGGGATTCTGTGTGCTCCCCCCTGGGTTGGCTAGGGTGGACAGTAGGGAAGCTCACACTGGCTCCAGAAGCGGCAATCCGCCGCTTCTGGGGTGAGGGTGAGCTGAAAGGCAGGACTCCCCCAGCTCGCCATGCTTGGCTCCGAGGAGCCAAGCATGGCGGGCCAGGGGAGGGCCCTCGGTAGGCACACCTGCGCTGTGCGGACGCATCCTAAATGGATGCATTTTCACAGCACAAGACCCATTAAGCCCACATCATATGTGGTGTGCAAATAACACCCATTTAGCACACATTAGTCACGGATAGGTGCGGATGCACCTAACTGGATGTGTGCTAAATGGACCTGCAAATGCGGACACGCCACCGGGAAAGTGTTACTAATCCATGTTGCTGTGTGGACACACCTCACCGGATGTGTCCAAAACAGCAACACATGTGCGAAGGCGTGTTGCCAGTTGTGTGCTTAATGGGTGTTAAAGGGCCTGTGTGGAAGCACCCTAAGTGATGATCTTAGGACAGTTTACAAATAAAGTGCAAATAGCTGAATTTCTTAGACTAAAAGGTACAGCAGCAGAACAGTAGAGACTGTGGATGTGTCTAGACCAGCAGTTCTCAACCTTCCTAATGCCGCGACCCCTTAATGGAGTTCCTCATGTTGTGGGGACCCCCAACCACGGGGGCAGAGCAGCTGGGAGGTGGGAGGGAAGGGCAGCGGGAGGCTCATCGCGACCCCTCTGAAAGGGTAATTTGACCCCCAAAGGGGTCCCGACCCCCAGGTTGAGAACCACTGGTCTAGACTTAATGAAGCTGCGGTTGTGCATTATGCCACCACTACTGAGAATCTACCTTACTGCGGAACGAACAACACTCACACCGCAGTATAAGGTAAATTCAAATGTTCCCGCCAGTCCGGATAGGACTGCGAGAACACTGAACGAGAGCTTAGGCTGCAGCTCAGCTCTCATTGGCTACCCTTCCCATATGACACGCACCTCATTGCGTGCGCCACGGAAGTCTCGCAGCCGCCGAAGAGAAAGCTGCGGACTTCCGTCGGGAGTGGGGACAAAAAGTTGTCGCATCGCAGCAGGTAAACTGTGTATTTTTAGTAGCTGCAGATTTAATCCACTAATCTGGAAGCTGGCTGGGAGGAATGTGTAAATAAAATAGAACAAACAGAGCATTTATATATACAGAGGATCATTTCTTAAGTATTCATGCCCCATAGCATTCTTGGGTGTTTTTCCACTGTCACTAAAAGTACCCATTAAGTACCCATTAATGGGTATGTAATGGCATTTTTGTACCCATTAATGGGTACTTAATGGGTACTTCTAGTGACCATGGAAAAACACCCCTTGTATTAGGCTGGTTGCTTAGACTTCTCAGCAAGTGGTCAGTTCTTGGAACCTGAGGGCTTTTTAAAGTTGTCCCTTTAAGAAAAAGTGACACAAACACACACACGCACACACACACACACAAAACAAGCCTGACAAACCATCATCCAAATTGCACAAATGCAATTTTTGACATTTGATTGTAATGAATGGGATGTTCGAAAATCCGAATTCGTATGAATAAAGAAAAATGAGCGGATTCCTGGTACATGCTAGGTGCAGTTGTCCTGCAAAAGATGTGTCATAAAGTTGATTCCTCCCATCTTGCTTGAAAAGACAGTGAAGGCCCAGACATAACCACTAGCCTAAAAAAGCCCTGTTGAGTCAGCTGCACGTGCGTCTGCAGAAGACAAACAAGAACTTGTAAGGAACAAGCAACACAAATTGCTTCCTCTCCTCTTTGAAGATCTTAATCCAAAATTCCCCTCTTTTGGCTGATAGTCAAGCTTACTGTATATCTCGATGCTCTGAAAGGACAACATAATTGCTTCGTAACTAGATATTAATCATTCACCATTCAGTGGACAGGATTATTAGTAGCTATTTTGGGGACTTCTGTGAGTGTTTTCCCAGTGAATCAACTTGTATGTATTCTGCTTTCCATATGCCGTTTCTTCCTACTCTTCTCTGTTCTGTTCTTGCTCACCAAACTTCTACTGATCACATATTACGAACTAAACTTAGAAATGTAGAGTTGGAACATTTAAGTAATCAACGCCAAACTCAAACCCCTTTATGCAGGAACCCAAATCAAAGCAACTCCTGCAGATGGATTTAAACCGCCTCTCTGGTACCATCAACACCAAGGATGTATCACACTTGTTCTGACACAAAAGAGGGCTAAAGCTCAAGAACGATTAGGTGCTCTCCCTAACCGTTCTTTAGATTTCTTTCTTCAGCTTCACACACTTATATGTGAGGAGGAGGAGGAGTAAGAGGAAGAAGGAGGAGGAGGAGGGTTGGCTTTTCTACCCTGCTTTTCTCACTCATTTATGGGGACTCAAAAGTGGCTGACAAAGCTTTCTATTCTTCTCCCCACAACAGAATACCCTGTGAGGTAGGTGGGGCTGTGAGAGCTCAGAGGAGAGCTGTGACTAGCCCAAGGTCACCCAGCTGACTTTGTGGAGAAGGGTGGAATCAAACCCGGTATTCCCAGATAAGAATCTGACTCCCTAACCACTAGACCCAACTGGCTCACTGCACAATAGTGCCTGCTCCTCTTGCATTTAATATGCAAGGAGTGCATGGCACCCACATGTACCCCACGCTTTCCCCTCACCACATGGCTTTAAAGCAATACTATAGTGCTTTAAATGCAGAAACCTTTGGAAGAGTTTCCAGAACTCTTCGAGCAGCTCTTTCTCTCTGTTGCAGCAGTCCTTCTGCCTCCATTTGAAGGGGCTTAGTGGTCCCCTCTGAAACACTCCTAGTACTCACATACAGAAATGGTGCATGGGACCATTCTCTGGGTTCATAATACCTCCGTCCATCAGAATTGAATGCCCTTGGTTTAACTCTGATGGTTGGAGAACAACTGCCCCCTGGGTCACCTGTTGTGCTCAAAGCTGGGAAGAGCATCATCGTGATTATGATGGTAGGAAGGAGGCAGCTGGGACTGATAAGCAAGGTCAGAGACATGCTGGTCTTAATGTGGGAAGGGGTAGATGGAACAGTTAATGAGCTCTACCCTCTCCCTGTTCAGATTCTGCCTTAAACTAACTGAGTAAGTGGAGGGGTGGGCAGGACAACCAATGTAAGGCCAACTCCACATGGGACTAGGCTGTCCAGAGCTAGGGAAGACTGGATTGGCCTGGAACAGGCAACCCCTCCCAAGGTGGGGCGGGTTGCCCCTGGGCTACTTGCATTGTGGACAGCTTCTCCTGGCCCAGTTCTGAAGGTTGGAAACCGTAAGTTCTCAGCTTCAAAGTTGCCGGTTTGGGGCCATTTTGGATGCATATTCAGAAGTGGAGCACTTCTAGTGACACTTTCAGGCACTCAACTGAAAAGCAGCCATGCATGCTATAGTGGATTATAGAGGCATGCTGTCCACATATTTTTCATGATCTGATATCTTGAAGCTATCCACTGGAGGAAATACACAACTGTCAGTCATCACCAGGGATTATGCAAAAGAAAAGCGCTCGGGAATGACCACTAACACACCACAAAAGAAAAAGACTAATGCTTCATTGCCTGAAGCCACAAAAATGCCCAGCTGCCAGGAAATAAATAACATAAGCCTGAGGCCTATGCACACTACGGCCGGTAGTGCACGATGAGTAAACCTCTGGTGAAGAGCATCTACATGTGGAGTAGGCTGTTGCAGCTTCCAAGTGTGCCAGCCCTCACCAGAAGTTCACTAATTGTTGATTAGGTGTTGAGTGCAAAATTGTGCTCCACATGTTAACCGTTTGCCAAAACCTACCTTACGTGTCTAAGCAGTGACCATTTGTCTTCTTCCAGCACTCTGTAGTTGTTTGAGGTGCCTTGGAAGTGCGCTGGTACCTTGAACAATGATAGACATGACTGCATGTGCGCAGAACAACAGTATCATCACGGCGACGGTGCTGATGCATGGGCAGTCGCGGAGGGCACTGCATCCAAAATGGTGGTGCCCCAAAATGCCCATGGTTGTATGTAGGCTTTCACGGACAGTTACAATATCATTTGCAGCAATTTTTGGGCTGCCATGCCGTGTTCCAGATTTCTTCTGAGAAACCTAAACTTTCAGATATTGCTGCTATATTCAAAAGCTTAGGTTCTCAGAAGAAACCTGGAACATGACATAAGAGTCCAAAAACTGCTACAATAAGAACATAAACATCACAAGTAGACAAAAGGAGAAGACATCTATAAGAAGGGTAACAAGATCTAGGAGACTATCAGTTGCATTTGACTCTTCCAGAAGTTGAATCCTCTGAAGATGGATGCCCTAGCTGTATCTGAAAGCTCAGGTTCACAGAAGAACTATGGAAGATGACATAACAACCCCCAAACTGCAACAAGCAAGAATCAAAGTCACATTTAACCAAGGATGTAGAAGCAAATCCCTATGATAGAAAACTATGTTAGGCAAAGGATAACTCTGAACATTCCGTAGGTCACGTTTCTGATCATAGGAACACCGACCACTTTTCTAGTTAATGATCCATCAGTCTGAAATGATTCATTCCAAAAACTCATTTATCTTCTTCATGTTTGGCAGGTGGCTCAGGAATCTATTCAAGCCAACACTGAAGTGGTTAGAAGCCAAAATAAAACAATTACGAAAAGAATTAGAATTATGTTGTTATATTTAGATAGGGCAGAACATCGTAAAGATGTGAGTCATTTCAGTCCTTAAAGAAACATGCTATTTATGTCACACCAGGGCACGAAGGGCCCCATCATTATCCTGCATGCCTTTGATCCTAATGGTGGCACTGGCAAGTTGTGTCCAGACTTCCCATAGAGATAACATTAGGGCTCCATTCAAAACTTTGCAAATCATTAGCATCAAAATGAACAGGACAAAGAACATGACTTTTCTCTTGCACAGGATCCTGTTTTGATCTACACATCTGATAAAATTTCTGGGCACAATGCATCTAGTCTACGCAGTAGCCCACCAATTGCTTCTGGGCCTTCTCAAGCAGAAGACAAAGGCAAAACTGTCACCTGATATGCCTGACTTCCATAAATTTGTCTAGAATCATAGAGTTGGAAGGGACCTCCAGGGTCATCAGGTCCAACCCCCTGCTCAATGCCAGTGAGCCAGTTTGGTCTACTGGTTAGGGAACCGGATTCTTCTCTGGGAATACCGGGTTTGATTCCACCCTCCCCTATGAAGCCAGCTGGGTGATCTTGGGCTAGTCACAACTCTCTTCCTGAGCTCTCACAGCCCCACCTACCTCAGAGGGTGCCTATTGTGGGGAGAAGAATAGAAAGCTTTGTCAGCCACTTTGAGTCCCCTTAAATGGATGAGAAAAGCAGGGTAGAAAAGCCAACTCTTCTTCTTCCTCTTCTTCAATGCAGGATTTCCTAAACCATCCCAGACAGATGTAGGTCCAGGCTCTGCTTGAAGCCTCCAGGGAAGGACAGCTTACTGTGGCAACCTGTTCCACTGACTGATTGCCCTGACTCTCAGGAAGTTTTTCCTAACAGCTAATCTGTATTGACTCCCTTGAAGTTTCATACCTTTGTTTCTAGTCCTCCCATCTTGTGCATATGAGAATAGGGACAATCCCTCTGCACTGTGAGAGCCCTTCAGATACTTGAAGTGGACTGAAGCTGGATTAAACCTTTAGTGTGACTACAGGATCTGTCTTTTTTTCAGATGCAGAGGCCAATTCATGCTTAGGCCTCTAGTCAACAATTAGTGCACCTCTGATGAAGAGCATATGAACATCCGCTAAGCTGTTACAGCCTAGAAGTGTGCTCGCCCACAGTAGAGGTGCACTAAGTATTGACTGTAGTAGTGAGTCCAAGGCAATAAGTTCTGAATAAGAGCTTTTTGGAATTATTTGGGTTCTTAGCCATAATGCTCCAACGTAATGTTCTTGTGAGCACAATTTAGTGCTCCACACCTTTACCAACATTAACTAGAAGCTTACCTGAAGTGTCCAGCGGTGTGACCATTCACTCTTCTTCTGGCACACTGCATGTGGTGGGTAGGGGAGGCAGCATCCGTGCACAGGTGATGGCAGTGGCAGTCGTGATCAATCACAGGTGCTCACGTGACTGGCCGTCACGCGTCCCTGTGTTCAAACACTTAGCTGACAGCAGCCAATCGCGCCAGTGAGGAGGCGGGACTTCCAGCTTCGGAGGCAGAGGTGCAGGGTGGTGAAAAGGAGGACCATTTGCACTTCTGGCCACTAAGGGACGCTTTGGGGAAGATTTCCTCTTGGCAAATGCAAATGGTTCACCTGTACCTGAAGTTTACCTGCCCTAGTTCATGGCAGCCTAATCAGGTAGGTGCAGAAAGGCCTCTGGTAAGTGTGGAAAGGCCTCGGGTCTCACACCCGAGAGCTTTAAAGACTTTTATTTATTTATTTATTTATTTATTTATTTATTTATTTATTTATTTATTTATTTATTTATTTATTTATTTATTTTTGGCAATTTGTTTCATCAAGGAATCTGGAAGTTTGAAAATTGGGGGTCTGATTCATTCATTCTATGCAGACAACACATTTCGGGTATTGTAGTTCTCTGGACTAGTTTGATAATATGATTAATTAAAACTGCTGGATTGTCTTTGTGAAAATCTGTTAGGGATATTAGATTTGAATGATTTAGATGAATAGTTCAGTTAAAAAATAGAGAGAGTGCGGCCTCCATCATGTAACAAATAGAGCTTTTTGTGCAGTATGATTACAACAGATTTTAATTTTCATGCAGAGCTACAATTCTCTTAAGAGAGCAGTTTGTGGCATAAATGTGATTAAACCATTTTTGACTGAGTGTTACATATTGTTTGGCTGCATTAATGGAGTCTATTGTTTCATGTCCAAATGCAGAATTTTTTTCCTTTTTTCTTTTTAAATGCAATATTAGCATTTATATTGCAGTTTAAGTGCTCAAAGTTTTTCTTGTATACGTATCTTATGGAAGTCCTTATAACAAGCTTTTAAAGTAGGTGAGCTATGTTAGTTTCATAGACCAGGGAAATGTCACCAGATGGGTTCTATGGAGTAGTGAGTCCAAGGGCTTTTTCCACTAGGGTTCAGACCCCTTCTAAGACCCCATTAGGAACCCGATTAGTACCTAATTGGTACCAATCGGGAAGGCCCTGTCCTCACCTGGACCCCACTGAAGGCCCCATCTGCAAGGCCCTGTCCCCACAAGGGCAGGGGAAATCCAGATTAAATGGGTCCTTCAGGCCCTTAAATCTAGATTTTATGTGGACCTGATTAAAGGTGTCCAGAGTGAGGTCTTCAGGCATCTTCAAGATCTGGATCTCCAAGAGGACCCCATCTCAAAGATCTGGATCTTGGACTGTGCGTGGAAAAAGGGAGCAAGGCAATAAGTTCTGAATAAGAGCTTTTGGGAATTATTTGGGCTCATAGCCATAATGTTCCAACATAATGTTCTTGTGAACACAGTAGCAAGCCAATCCTTTGGCTGCCCCAGAACAGCCTTCCAAAAATGGCTGGCTGTGTTCCAGGACAGTAGGTGTTGAAGATTGTACAAACTTTGGTAGAATTACATATTTTACAACCTTCTGAATATCAGCCTTGGGAATATAGCTCTTCTCAATCCATGCTAATACTTCATATTCTGTTATGGAACTCTTTTTTGTGGGTGTTGCTGCTGAACCATGATTGGTTAACATTTCTTGATTCCATTTCTTTGTTGCATTAGCTCTTTTTTCTCCTTTTGAGTGACGGTTCCTGCATTGCAGAAGTGAACTCATTTGATCCAGATTGACTTCCTTTATATCTTTCAGTGGTTTCAGCTGCAGCCCAAGGGCATCTGCTTTTCCATTCATTATAGGAACCAGTTTTTGTTAGTACGTATATATACCTCTCTACCTATCTTGCATGGTTCTCATTTATACACTGCAATCTTGGCTCAAGCTTGCACAGAACACTGCTTTTGGAGAATGGTAACTAATGAAATATGTTAAGCCGAAGTCTATGTCTTACTTCACAAATGCCACTCCGCTATGCATCCCAGCCCTTGCTAAGGTCTGGTTGCTCAGGATGTATGGGGCTGCAAAGCTGTTTGTTTAAGACCAATGGAAATGTTTGGTTGCTCACCTTCTGAGAGTGTCCCTGACATTTCTCTCAGTACTCACACTGTGGTTGCTCGTAGCATGAAGTGTACGGTTCTTCTTTTCCTACCAGATTGACTTCCTTCTCAGCTAACGATGAAATGTTGTTATTTGGATCTTTCTCAGCTCAACTAATAGCTGGTACAGAGGCTATCTGTCCATCATATTGTTCTGTTAAATCACTGTACTACTAATGGAAGCAGCAACATTGTGTACTGCTGCTGCTACTATTACTACTACTACTACCACTACCACCAATAGCAATAGTAGTAGTGATAATAGTGATAGCAGAAATAATGGCCAAGAATGGAAGATTCCCAGAAGTTCCTGAATATGCTTTCCTCGCATCAGATGGAACTCCAAGGTTGAGACTTGACTGTCGGCTTGTAATAAAGAAGCACGTTCCAGGAGGGGATGATCTCCATGCTTAATTCTTTCCTCACCTGCCACCTCTCCACCTGTGCTCTTGATACTTTCCCCGATAGGAGTACCCTTTGTGTTTCACCAGGTGAAGAGCTGCTTCATCAGATCCCCAACTGCCAAGCACAAGAGAGCAGCCCAAATGCATACACAGGTTTATCGCCTCCCCGGGAATGGGCAGAGCCCTGCCATGGTTTGCACGCACGCCTTGCCTTCTTGCCCTTCCACAAATGCTTTCTGATGGGGCCGCTCCCGAGCAGGCAATCACTTCTCTCTGTTTTTGTCACTCCTGTTGTTGTCATGATCTGTTAGGTACAAAGACAGGAAGCTGGCCCAGCACAAGTCCGAAATAGAATGTTTCACTCCAAAAGGGAGTATGGGAAATGGTGGGCGAGCGACCATGAGCAGGTAAGCCAAAGCATGAATGCCACACACCCCGTCCTAGGCTGTGTGAGATGTCTGTCAGCCAGAGGAGCATCTTGGGAGGGCGCTGCAGCCCATGTCCTCAATGTGTGATCACTGTACATCCCATACAGTATGTCTTTAGGAGCTTGGAAACCAATGTTTGTTTGTTCTTTGGGGCCAAAAAAATATATCTGCAAATGGAGTTGTTAAACCTGACTTGTTCTTGTGTCTATGATGGCAGCATGGTGAACATCAAGCGACACTAATGATTGCATGGAGAATATATAATCACCATCCCCTAACCTTGTAGATCAACTATGGTTTCATGGCTTTGGAGCAAAGAACAGCTAGATATGTTGGCAACCGTGCAACTGAGATAGACCCTGATGGTTTTCGGTGATCAGAACCACTTTGCCCATTAGTGAAGTCTTTTGCAACAACAACAAAAAAGTTATTTTGTGAACCTTGATTGATTATATTTAGCCTTGTCTAATTGGCAAAGATCTGCATTAATCTTCAGCATGTGTAGCTTTTAGCTATGCACACAATTGACTTGTTACTAACGTGCCATTGGCTTTATATATGCATAAAACCAGCAGTGTATTGTTATAATAGACAATGGCTTCCTATGGTGTTCTTGGCATAAGTAAATGATGCTGGCATGTGTAGTCTGACATGAAAGTACACAAGTGCATGCCTTGAAGGGTTCAACTATGGTCTGACAAACCATGAGATTGCCACTGAGACGCTGTCCAAATTGTAAATAAGGGCCTTTCTGCACTTGACCTTATTCTGGAATATATCCCAGAATATCTTCAGCATGCTACCTGCTATCTCCATTCTAGTGCAGACTTATGGAAGACCCCAGGTGAGTCCTGCCATAGTCTGCATTAGCTCGTGGCCAGCACACCACTATCCTGAGATATATTCCAGAATAAGGCCAAGCGCAGAAAGGGCCTAAGAATGAAGCTAAAAACTGTCCCATGCCTATTGAATTCAACCTGGTCCATACATAAAGATAGTAGCAGAGGTAAGAATTGGATCTCACAACAATAAAATTATATTGCTTTTGGAATCCTGAGTGCCATTAAATCAGCACTGATGGTTAGCTAGCTCCTTTCATTCTGCCCCTCCTTCTACCATCCGTGTCTTCTGTTCTCCTTGCTAACGTTCCAGGGCTGTGGGCCAGTTTCCTCTGATGATTCTGAGATAAAATAAAAACCAGCGTTCACAATTTCTATTTGAACATTCTTGGTTTATTTTGTGGGACAGAGGTTTTCCTGGAGCAAAGTCCTTCGATTCCCTATCAGAATTAACAATTGATGGTCGCCCTTGTGCCTCGCTCCATATCCCACCTCTTGCAAAGACTAACTATAACCTCCAAGCATCTAGTGATCATTTGCAAGTAAAGCTTTCATGCAGTCCATGGCAGCCTGTGGATGAAGAAACTGCCCAACGGCCTAAGTGAAAATTTTACTTTCGCCTACTTGAATTTGGTCGCATTGAAGAACAAATTATGCCTTAGTGTGAGCAGGAGAAAGTAGAGATCTTGACTACTCTGCTGCTGCTGCCCTGTATTTGCTAGCCCTTAGATCTTAGAACATGGGGAGAGCCCTGCTGGATCAGCCCACAGCCCATCTAGTTCAGCAGTGGCCACTAATCGTGGCTGAGCATTTTCAAGGAGAAGATGAAGGGAAAACCTTCATCTACTCTCTATTCCCTGCAGATGGTCTTTAGAGGCTTCCTACCCATCTCTCCAACATGGAGGCAGCGCCTAAACATCTACTTTAGACCATAAAAATTTAAGTCAGGCCACAGCCCATCAAGTCCAGCATCCTGTCTCACACAGTGGCCACCAATTGCTTCAGGGCATCTCAAGCAGAAGATGAAGGCAAAACCTTTGTCTTATTCATGGGCAGCACCTATAGGCAACTCATGAGATAACACTTAAAGGGCTCTTCTGCACCTTATTCTTTCCTCTCAAAAGCAAGAGCCACTGGTTGCATCCATGTGGTCTAAAAAAACCTGGGGGACAAATAGTGCTACAGTTTACCCTCCTTCACAGCAACCATAAGTGGTATGCTAGGATGAATGACTCTGAGGCAGATCCCTGTGTGGAATGACAGAGGAGACAGAGTGGAAGTTAGTGGACTGATTCCTTCCCATGCCATTACACATAGGACCAAAAATGGATGACTTCCAGGGCCATTTTGGGTCCCCCATAAAGGTGGCATAATGGAAGCTTTGCAACAGGAGAGATTTCATTCTGCAACTGCAAAGATCTCAGAGGCTTCAGTCCATCACAAGATGCAGGTGGTTCAACCTGTGTGGCTTCTGCCTTTGTTTAGGATATGGCATCTATTAAAATTCAGTGTTGGTCAGGGATAATATGTTATGCTAGTGAGACCAGAGATGACAAACAGGCGGGGGACAGATTGCATGCAGCCCTTAAACCAATATCATTTAGGAGACACACTCAGTTTTAATCAAGTCATTAGAAGTCTCACTCATAGTATCAATCATAAGGAAAACATATTTGCAGTAGCAGCTGGAACTGGTGAGCCCAAGGCAGAAGCTGTTTCTCCACAAAGTGCAGATTCGTGAGCTTCATTTAAAGCACAGGCAGTGCTGGGAAATCATGATCCATTGCAGCAGAAGAACTTTGACATACTGTACACTCGAAATGCTCAACCGTTGTGGCTGCTAAGAAGATAAGAGGAGCCCTGCTGGATCAGGCCACAGACCATCAAGTCCAGCAACTTGTCTCACACAGTGGGCCACCAATTGCTCCTGGACATTCTCAACTAGAAGACAAACACAGTACCTTCACCTGCTCTTTGCTTCCTACAAATGGACTTGAGAGGCATCCTACCTATCCCACAAGCCCAGGGGAAGTACTTAAGCATCCATTCTAGTAGCCCTTGATACACCTGTCCTCGATGAATTTATCTAATCCTTTCTTAAAGCTATCCAGGCTGGTTGCTGTCAGTACCTCTTCATGTAGTAAATTCTACAGACCAATGATAGGCCCACTTGTCTAATCTGACCTGTCATCAGCTTCATAGAGTGGCCCCTGCTTCTAGTGTTCTTCAACAGAGAGAGAGAAATTATCTATCCACCTTTTCCACACCATGCATTATTTTATATACCTCAGTCAGGTTCACTCTTAAATGTAGCATTTCAAGGGTGAAGAACTCCAGCCAGATGTTGCAGCCTGATATTGTAAGGAAGGTGTTCCAGCCCTTGACCATTCTGGTTGCCCTACTGCATGCAGTATTTTTATCTTAGGTAAAACAATGTTATAAAATTGTTACATTGCTATTGAATCATCTTCCTAGTATAACACAGCTTTCGCTGCCTTCATGCATGGGTTAAAACCCATTATCCTCCTGGGACTATATTGGGATTGCCACACATATCTGTGCCAATCGCAGATTTTCGTCAACTGAAAATCAGATATATCAGCATTATGGAAACTCCTGCCACAATGATGTGTTTTCTGTTTCCAGTTCTTTTCCTCTGTCTGCTGAATTTTTGCATTATCACTTCTCTTCCAAAATACCTGGGTGCTTGCAAGTGTGGGAAGGGGGAAGTGAGTGGATGCTTGCTAACATCCTGGTATTTTTGAACCACTGCAGTAATGCTAAGAGCTGGCAGAGTGTCCCAGGATTACCTCTTGCCATCCACCAAAGGCAGCAAGAGGCAATTTCAAGTTCTTTCCTCTCTCCATCTGGAGGCACCTTTGTACAGCACGATTTTGCCTTAAGATGGTTGGGAAAATGCAATTTCACTTGCTTCAATAAGGTGATTTGTCCTGTGAGTCTCCGTGGATTTACACCAACAGTCTGGACCACCACTGTGCCACTGACTTACTTTGACTGGATCTTATTTCTACAGTGCTGTTAATGTGCACATATAGGGTGGCCCTCCACATTTTCCATAGGTGGCAGCAGTCACATAACATGGTTTTGCTCTATGGAATGGCTTGTGAGACCCTAAGCTTAGTGTTATTCAAAGGATGGCTGGTGTTCATGTAGCAGTCCAAACACTGCCCAATTATTTATTTTGTTTACATTTTCATCCTGCCCTGTGTGCAAGGTCTCAGGCCAGGCTACAATTAAAAAGCACAGAAAAATAGAGTTTAAAAAAATGAAAACACATAAAAACAGAATTTATCATTGCAAGTGCAAAGGTCACAGTGCAGTGTGAAAGAGAAGATAGATTGCTTCTAGGGATGTACCAAACTGCAGCTCATCAAAGCACAAACTACAGTAGAGGCTGGGACTCTCGGGTGCTTTACATGAGAATCCTGGCTCTCTCTGGCACTTCCACACCATTCCCTAGAAGTCTGTATGGTCCAGGGTACTTATGCACTATCCCATGTCAGATTGCACCCTATATTGGTGGGGTCTTCAGGAAATGTCAGTGTGCATGTGTCATTGCACATTCACTAACATACACCAATGCTCTGCTCGCACAAGTAATAATGCCATATGCGTGTGTGCAGTTGCATGCCACAGCCCCACCTATGGAGGGAGCTATAATGCTATTGGTGTTTTGACCAACTGCAGTTTGGCACATCCCTAAATGGCTTCTTCAAGCCCATGGTGATGAGCATTATTTTAGAGTTCGGGTTATCTGCGTAGCAAGATTTCAGAACCACAAGCTAGAAACTGGAAGACTGCCTAAAGCGTACAGGACTTGGCTAGTTCTGAACTAAACTGCAGAAAATCCTACTTTTGATTCATAACCTACCAAACCCATTGAAAATAATAATGATCCTTGTGCTGTCCGTGGCAATCTCAGGGTTGTTGGGGTCATTGGCTGGGTCTCCGTTGTTGCGCTTTATTTTCCCTTGTTAGTCTTAAACTGTGTGATTGATTTTGTTCACGCTTCTGCTTAGAACTGACCAACAGCTTTGTCTGTTAAATCTGTAAAACTTGGTGAAAAATCCTCTCTGTCTCTCTGTCATTGTTGTGTCTGTTCCTGACCTCAGCTAGATTGATCTGTTCTGAAAAAAAAATAACAGTCCAGCTGAAGAACAAGAAGCTCATGGAGTAGGGAAGAAACGTACTTGCAGATATCAGTTACTCATGTGTTGTGTTATGCAACTGCCAGTAGTTTCTCCCCTGCTACACAATATGCAATTATTCCCCTTGTATATGCTTCCCCTCCAGTGAAAAGCCAATATCCTTTCTGTAGTGTGATTAATTCCATTCCAGAAAAGCCAAGAGACAGCTTTCTGTTGAGGAAGGGTGAACAAATTACGTCTTTCTGTTGGGAATACAGCTAGGTGAATTCCACTTTCATGCAAGTAAATACTGCCAGAAGTCAACAGGGAAGGCTTCCAAAGAATTCCAGGTCAAAAGAGTCTCATTGAGAAGCAGTCCAGGGAAAACCCAACAGGTCAAGTCAGGACGGAGTTCAGGGTTTGCAATTCTTCTACCCTTAAATGAGGGGGAAACTTTGCCTCCATGAATCATGGATGTATCTGTTCTGGCAGGGTGAATTTATAAGGGTGCCTGATTCAGCCAGTGTATTAGATCACTATCGCAATTGTAATGTTTCCAGGTGAATGACAGGTGATGATGAATTGTGAAATGGCGTTTTCCACCTCACTAATTCCAATCTCCAAAAACTTGAAATGTGCCAGTTTTCTGCTTTTTTTTTTCCAGTTGCAAATTTCAAACTCTAACCTGCAAATACACAAAATCTACAAGTTATGAGCTCTCCAAATGCAAAGGAACAATTGTACTGTGTGAAATCAGGCATTGCATACTTTGGGTCCTTTGTTGTCCTCCCCCCCCCCTCCTCTCCCAAGCTGCAAAGCCTCTAAACCTTTCTATTGATTCTTGAGTCCCTAAAACCCTTAAACATTCATTTTCTCCCCCAATGCCCATAGCATGAAAGGTTCAGTTTACTGCTTCCTCTTTCCCTAACCCTATATCTGAAAAATTAAAGTTTCCCTCCCTTTTTCCCCAGGTTGCACAGCAAGCAAACCTCTGGTCCTTTCAGCATTACTTTGTTCTGTTCCAGATCAGTGGATCTGAATCAGCAAGGCTCATTGGTTGAGACCGCAGCAAAGTACGTTCTGGAACAGCACTGTCTGCACAACAGCCCTGGTCCAGACCCGCCCCCCCCAAAGCTCACATAAGTTTCGGGGCCAAGTTCCAAGAGTTACAAAGGGTTAGGAATCAAAGCTCCTAGCCCCGGAGCCCCCTTCAGCAACATGCTTTGATGCTTCATTGAAATGGGTCTTCTGGTAGTCTGGGAAACAGTAGCATGCCTTCTGCATGCCTCTGTGTTCCAGTCAAAGGCCTGCTGGTATGCTTGTTTAATCAGAGACCTGTTCACACTTTGGCCAGTAGTCAACAATTAGGCAACATCTGGGGGAAAGCATTTGCACTTAGAGGAGACTGTTATAGCATCCAAACATCCCCTGCCTTCCCACAAGTTGCCTAAGTGTTGATTAGGTGTGGAGCACAAAATCGTGCACAAGCTACCTAATCTTTACCTGCTGCATCCAAAAGCTTACCTGGAGTGTCCATTCACGCAACCATTTGCTCTATTTCCAGTTCCCTGCATTCAGTGGATGGGGGAGGCAGCTCCGCACAGCCACAGTGGCATCCATGTTCAATTGCGGCCTTCTGATATGAGCAGACTCCCAATCCCTGGGACCGTCCCTTGCCGTGGTTTGAGTGGCATCCAGTCTTTAAGTCACAAGAGGGGCATTCGATCAGCAATGGAGTAGTGAGCACTGCATGTTCTATTATGGCCGCTTTCAGTCACACCCCCTGGGTGCTGACATGATCAGCTGTAATACATCCCTGTGCTCAAACACACCCTTCTGCGACAGTGTCTAAGCATGTCATGTCATGTGATGCTGCAGCTGATGGTGACCAATGCCAGCAGCAAGAAGGTGGAACTTCCGGCTTTGTACGCAGCAGCCCAGGCTGGTAAACAGGAAGATCATTCACACTTCTGACCAGTAATGGACACTTTGGGGAACCTTTCCTCATGACAATTGTGAATGATCCACGTTTACCTGCCCTAGTTCATGGCAACCTAATCAGCTAAGTGCAGAAAGGCCTCCGATCTATGGATAATCCAGATCAAGGACCTCTAGCAGTGAATGAGTTCTCCATACTAGCGATGAGTGGGCCTCCTATATTCCACACTAACATGCAAAAGGAAGTCCCTTAATGATCTTATTTGTAAGGAATACCAGGAGGAACAGAAATGGCCTTTGTTTATCCCCCCAATTTCCTCTAGTTTCCAAAGCTCTGCCCTTTGCAACCTTCTGCAGCCTCCAAATCAAACTCCGTTCTGCTCCCCTTCTTCGTAGGAGCCTGCAGACATAGCCAGTAGAACAACAGAGATGTTTACCAGATTTCCAGAGGGTTAGAATTAGGGATGTGCATGAATATTCGAAGAGATTCAAAATTTGATCAAATTCATCCAGATTTTGACATTTAAATTCCAATTGAATGTCCATAAACTCAAATTTAAAATTTCAATGAATTATGAATTATTGAATCTATTTGTTTGAATTATTTGGACATTTGTATGTGTATGGGTTTGAACATGATGTGTACTTGCCTGTATGCATCTTTTCCACATCCATACGCATTTGTATGGATCCGTATGGGACAAAAATGTGTTGCCTACGGGATAAATACAGGATGCTCACGGATGTGTACGGATGCATACAGGTTGCGTAACAATGTATATGGGTGCATACAAATGTTGTCAACATTCGTAAGTGCAAATTCAAACCAAAAATTTGAACAAATAAGATTTGAATTTGCTTAATTCAAATCGAATTTGGGTGAATTCGAATTTTAAAGATTTGAATTGACTTTTTGGATATTTCATTCGAATTGAATCAAATCCCAAAAATTGTATTCATGCACGCCCCTAGTTAGAATTCTATGCACATAGATTGGGGGGGGGGCTCTGGATCAAACCCCTGGTCCTTCTAAATCAGCAGCTTGGCCTTATAGTGGCCACCCAGATTCCCACTGCAAGCCCACCTGCAAGATGGCAGCATGTTTCTTGCTCTTGCCCATTGAGCAGATTGTCTATGGAGGGACACGAGCTTCAGTTTTGAAGGTACTGCACAACAGTCATAACTAGTAGGCTTTGATAGATCTGTTTTCCATGAATTTCCATGAAATATATTTTTTTTAGATCCATCAAGGTTAGTTGTCATTTTACCATATCCTATGGGAACAAATTCCTTTGTTTAATTATCTGTTGTGTTGGGTAATGGGTCTGTGGGAGTCCTGAATTTTCTAGTCTTATACTCCATCTAATCTTCTAACAATCACTCCTACCTTTTTGCATTGTTAAAATAAAATCTCATTGCCCACTTTCTTCACACTGTTGAAGCCCTTCTATCCACCTCATCATCACTTTGTCATTGGTTTTGCTTCCTAAATTCCAAAGGACAAAACTGCATGGAGTGGTTGCTTCAGCCTCAACAACACTTAATTTCCTTTTTTTCCCCCCTGAATCTCTTTCAATGCCACAATATCCTTTCCAAGTCCATTGATCAAAACTTTGCACATTAGTATTTGTTTATATACTCCCTTTCCTCCAAAGGTCCCAAGGTGACACACACCATTGACCTTCCAGCCAGTTTATTCTCACAACAACCCTTAAGTTGCAAGGCGGCTGCAGTATTACAATCACCTACTCCATGTCTGTGTGTCAGGCCTTGGAGGGCTTGAGGGGACATGCCTCAACAGAATTGCTTCCGCACCACTTTTTCAGAACACGAAGGTAGCCAAGTGCAGCAGTGAATGAGGCCAAGTAACACGACAGCCTTGCACCTGAAAGTGCCTCAAATGGCCACCATGCTCCTCAGGTGTGCGGGATGCTCTTCACTGGGCATGCCATGCCACCACAAGTGGAGATGTAGTGGCCCACTCCCTTCTAGAGAATGTCTGATAACTGATGTGGAAGCATTGGCACGCTGAGCTGTCATGATGATGTGGAGATTTAAACCAAAGATTCTTGCATCCTGGCCTGACCTTCTGGCCACTTCAGAATGCTGGCTCAGAAGTTTCTTATATCATTACACTATAGATTTGGGTAAAATTAGACTCCCATTTGGAGGCTTCTGCACCTCCAGGTGTTCCACACCAGCAAGTATTGCTGAGGAATATGGGAGGGCCCATACACCACTGGTGTGCTCCATCCACACAGAATGGAACATAATTCAGATAAGAAGGCCCCTAATTGGGATTAGGGATGTGCACGAATATTCGTAGGCATTCGAAATCTGATCAAATGTGCCTAATTTTGACATTTGAACTCGAACAGAATGCCCTGAAATTCGAATGTAAACGTTTGAATTGAATTTTGAATTTTGGATCTATTTGTTTGAATTATTGGGACATTCGTATAGTATGTGCACAGGTTCGTACACAATGTGTACTTAAAGATCTGCATCTTTCCTGCATCCATACACATTTGTACAGATCTGTATGGGATGAATACAGGTTGCATACGGGATAACTACGGGATGCATACAGATGTGTACAGATGCGTGTGGATGTGGGGAAGATGTGTATGTGCACATACAAATGTTGTTGACATTCGTATGTGCATATTCCAATCAAAAATTCAAATGAATAGATTCAAATTTGATACATACGAATCGAACCTTAAATTTGGATTTAAAATATTTGAATTGGATTTTCAGGTATTTGATTTGAATAGAATGCCAAAAAAAATTCATGCACTTCTCTAATAGGGAGTACCTGTAGTCCTTGATATCAAGAACTAGCAGCATACCGGTGAAGATCATGGGGGCATGGGGGCTGGCTTGGAACATGCCATCACCATGCAGATGGCTTGGTTCCAGTCCAGTCTTGAAAGTGATTGCTCTGTTCCCACCCAGCTATTCCAGCCCAGAAGAAGTAAGTGCAGAAATGCCCTTCACCTGTAACTCCCATTTACTCCATTTGGAGAGATTCCTTTGAACCTCTTCACTATGCTTTGTTGGATATATCAACATGATCAACTTGGTATCATCTATCAATATCACACCTTGGTCCTTTGGCTAACAGAGTAAGTGTGTAACTTTCCTTTATGTTTTGAGAAATGTCTATTCTTGCTTTATTTTTCCTCTTTCTCAACTGGCTACGTATCACTAAGAGGATTTATGCTTTTATTCTATGACTGCTAAGCTTCCTCAAGAGTCTTTAGTGAATAACTTTAACAAAAGCTTTTTGAAAGTCCCAATAAAGAGACCATATTTACACCTAGCCACTTGCTTAAATGACAATGCTCAAAGACTTCTTCAAGAAGGCATATCCTATTTTTCCCTTGTAGCCTATTCTTGCTTTAGAAAAATTCAGCTTCATTTGTACTTTCTACCGGTTTTCCCAGATTAGACATTATAGCCTTAACTTCCCTGCTTTCAGCCTGCAATGCTGCCTTGGAAACTGCTATGTGTGTTGTGTGCATCCTAGATGAAAAGGGTTCTTTAATTTATTTATGCATTCACATAGCTTCATTCTGCCCTATACCTTAGAATCTCGGGATTGGTTCAACTCAGTTAAAACATATTAAAAAAACAGGAAATAAAAACGAGTGCAAAATAAAAATGAGTATAAATTGCAATGCAGGGGAATGTAAAAAAGGGGGAGGTTGGCTTCTCTCTTTTTTTAAGGCATAGAGTTTAATTAAAACCTAGTAAATCTTGTGATAAGAAGAGTTTGCTTTTCTACCCTGCTTTTCTCGCCCATTCATGGGGACTCAAAGCTGCTGACAAACCTTCTGTTGTTCTCCCCCAACAGAACACCATGTGAGGTAGGTGAGGCTGTGAGAGCACAGAAGAGAGCTGTGACTAGCCCAAGGCCACCCAGCTGGCTTCATGGAGGAGTGTGGAAACCCAGAATAAGGACCTAACATCCAGATGCTAGTTGCAGACTATAGAATGAACAATAGTTCTCTAAGACTGCATCCACACATTGATTACTTATTCTGCTATATATAGATATTCCAGAATATCCAAATATAGAGGGATAAGTAAGTGACACCTGGATGCAGCCTTCCTGTGGTCCTCCAGATGTTCCTAAACAACAGCTGCCAGCTGTTGCATACACACTCATGTGTTGCATACACTCACACAAATGCATATATACATGCATGTATATGTATATACAGGGGCTGCCTCCAGAAGACCACCTTCAGACTCACTGGTGCATTTAACTACTGTAGGAATTTCAAGCCCAGTTATGATAGTCCTACCAAGACATCTAGGCTTTGATAACTTCATAAAGGAACCAAGTTTGGACACAATTTTGCATGTAATTGTGCAGAAGATGGTAAGTCTGAAGATACAAATGAAATCAGAGTACTTCTCTAACAGAAATGGGGTAAATTGGCATGATGTCTGATTAGAGGAAAATCTCTAATTTCTTTTATCTAAAAATTTGGGCCCCATTATAGACTTTCCGCGCACACAGAAAAGCAAGAAAAATTGTTTGGAGGATTTGAAGAATAGTTTATCAATACCAAACAAAAGAGGAGATGTCTAGAAATAACTAGAGTGAGTTATGATGTAAAATTATTTCTAATTGCTAAGGAAGTAATTGGAAGTCACTTTTAGATCTTTCAGTTCTTATTAGTGGTGGTATGACTTTATTTAGGTTGCTTTTGTATTTTTTTTGTGACCCAGTTTGGTCTCCCCCATGAAGCCAGCTGGGTGACCTTGGGCTAGTCACAGCTCTTCGTCTAAGTTCTCACAGCCCAACCCACCTCACAGGGTGTCTGGTGTGGGGAAAAGAATAGAAAAGCTTTGTCACCCACTTTGAGTCCCCTTAAATGGGTGAGAAAAGTGGGGTAGAAAAGCCAACTCTTCTTCTTCTTCTGTTTGATTTCTTCCCTTCTTGGTTTACTGTTGTATTTTGTGTTCTTTAATGATTTATGGAAACTTCAGTAAACGATTTTTTAAAAACTTCATAAAGGATTCCTATCCCATAAATGATATTATAATGGAAAGGAAAGTTGTGGTTAATGTTTGATATTTCTCAGATATAAAAACACAGTGCAAATAATCAGCATCACAAACAAAAATGCATGTGTGGAAAGCCCACCCCAAAAATGAAAATAAGTTGTTAAATAAATTCCCCCAATGAGAAGCACTGGAGCTTTCTGTACTTATCTTTAGTTTAGGACAGGTCTTTGTCAGCTTGCATTACTCACATTATTTTTATTCAATTTGTTTTCCAAGCCAACCTACCCCCATTAGACCGTTCTAACTGAAGTCCTCTTTTCCAGAGGACTTAGCCCATTCTGGCATCCCAGGCCATCTATGCTTCCTCAGTGTGAATGGGGGTGGGGGGGGTGGGGGCAAAGGAGGCTGAACCATGCTGTGGTGGGTGGGATCCAGTCTTTTCTTCCAGCCAATCAGCACACACCAAGTTCATGGGGCACCTCCCCTTCTCAGTTTCTTTGTATGATTATCTAGCATTTTTCTGCAAATGTATTATTTTTTTAAAAAAAATTAATCACACAGAGAAGAAAATCACATAAAAAAGGGTGTGTGTGGAGATGGGGAAGCAGGCTTTAAAAAGAACCGCAAACGCACACCCTTGCCTCCCTTGAGTGACACAATGGCATCCAATAAGAAAGGACGTAGATTTGATGCAGAGCCTTCCATCTTTTGCAACAGCATCAGGTGACTGGCCCCTATTCTGAGATATAATTCAGAATAAGCCCAATTGCAGAAGAGGCCAGACTTTAACCTGACCTAGGAGTGGGCCTTGATGGATGAATAGCTCTGATGGCCACTCATAGCATGCATAGGGCACAGTAGGTCTTTGGATGCCAACTGCTCGTAGTTTGTTGCCAGGGTCAGGCCCCATTTGTTTGCTGCCATGTGCAACTGGTTGTCATTATGAGGACAGGCTGCTGGACTAGATGGGCCCATAGGCCTGATTCAGCAAGCCATCCTGGAACATGTGTTGGTGAACTGTAGGATATACTTTGATTCACCTTTATGTCACCTTTAGGAACCTACCGAATCAGACTTCTGGTCCCTCTTGCTTAATACTCTCTACCCTGGCAGTGGATCTCCAGGGTTTCATGCAAGGGATCATGTCACGTTTTCTTGAAGATGCCGAATGAATCTGGGACCATTTGCATCCATAAAAGATGTTCCATTGCTCTGCACACGTTTAATATACAGGATCTAGCTTGTTCAGTCCGAGATCCTTTCTGCCCTGGGTCTTATTCTCCATTGTATCTCAGAATGGGAACACCAGTATGCAGATAGCAGATTCCAAGATGCAATCCAGGATAAGGTCCAATGCAGAAAGGGCATGAAAAGTCTAACTCTGAATAGTTAGACTGATCTCCGGCAACACCATCCTGCTTGGGCCTTGATTTCTTTTCTATTTGATTGTACAATGGAGGCTCAAGCAAAACCTTTAAATAACTTTTCCAAACAAAACCCTAAGCTGATTTCAACTGTCTAGCAGCTACAAGCTTTTAACTTGATTGATTCACTGCTGCAAGCACTCATCTGTGATGACAGTCATTATTATTTCACAAAAGTTTGGATGTTGCTATAGCAGTGGTTTGTTAGCGAATGCTGTACAGCAAAGGAGACACAATGAATCTTTTCAGGCATGTGTTATGCTTGAGTACTAAGCATAGGAAAGTGGTTATTTCTTACCTGGCTTTTACCGTAAGCCCCCAGGAAAGGGAAGGGAGAGCAAAGCTGGGACACAATATCACAAATGTACCAGCTAATGTACAAATCGGTGTCAGTCTGTACAGGCTGTAGGTCAGTGGTAAAGCAAACTCCTTGTGAAGCAGATGGTCACTGGTTCAATCCCTGGGGGTCGGCAATGACAAACCACTTCTGTATTTCTGACAATAATACTGCATAGAGGTGTCCATGGAGGCACCCTTGTGGTCATTGAAAAGTTGGCTGTGACTCAATGATATCCAACAACATGAGGAAATAAGAGAAGCCCTGATGGATCAGGCCACAGCCCATCTAGTCCAGCATCGCATCACACATGGTGGCCCACCAAATGCTCATGGGCATCTCAAGCAGAGACAAGGGCAAATCTTCTCCTGCTCTTGAATCCCAACAAATGGCCTTAGAAGTATCTTGCTTTTCCCCCCAGCCTGAAAGATGCACCTAGGCATTCATTCTAGTAGTCATTGATACACCTGTCATCCATAAATTTGTCTAACCCTACCTTAAAGTCATCTAGGCTGGTAGATGCAACAACAGATGCAATATGCAAAAGATTGCAGTGGACTAATTTTCTTAAGGATGTCATAAATGTCCTGCTGGACTGGGCCAGTGATCCATCTAGCTCAGCAGCCTGCCCTCACAGTGGGGAACCAGTTGCATATGGGTCCCCCAAATAGTATAGGAGCATAACAACAGCTTGTCTTGCACATAGGCTGTGTCTCCACAGTTATGATGGGAGGTGTATCCATGGGAATGACCCGAGTCAGCCCACACTGCTAAGTTACTAGGTGCTTCCAGGGTTCTGTTTTGCTGATCCAGGGGTCCAGTGAAACAGCAGAAAAGGCACTTGGGCAAAGGGCTTGATTTTGTGGCTGTGTCCCTAGGCAAGGCATCCTTCTCTCTAGTGAGTGTAGAGATACAATGCTTGACACAGGTACATAGTGTCATGAACCAAGTCTCCTAGGAGCTGTAGTTTATCCCTGATAGCCCTGACTTCCAAGAATTTATCCAACCTTTTTTCAATATTTCTGGACTGGGCCTTATTCTGGATTATATCCTAGACATATCATCTACATGCTAGTGCAGACTACAGCAGACTCCAGGTTGTACCTGCCATAGTATGCTCCAGCATGTGGATGGCAGGACCCTCTTCTGATATATAATCCAAAATAAGGCCCAGAAAGGGAAGGTCAGTTTCCTAGCAGCTGGTCAATGGGGGCAGACTTCCTCTTTCTGTCATCAGGACTAACAGCTGGGGATGTGCACGGATGGGGGTTTTGATGCTTGATTCATAATGAATTGAATGTTAGAAAATCCGGATTCGTACAAATAGATCACCTTTGAATGTAGTAGGATTCTGTTCAATACGAATGTATTCATACGAATATCTGATACGAATAAGTACGTATCTGATATGTATTGGATATATGTATCTGATATGTATCCAATACATATGCCATAACAAATCTGCTCTCAAAGCATCAAATTAGATCTGAATCCACTTTTAATCTGCTCTCAGTCCATGTTGAAAGCAATCTGGATCCATTGCAGATTTGACTGGCACAGCCTCTTTCCCGCCTCCCCAGTTTAACGAACATCCAAACTATTCATACAAATGTCAGTGTACAAATATTGTAATAATGGGGTCTACAGAAAATCCGGATTAAAGGCTGAGATGTACCGATATGATCCGGATTTCCCCAACAGCGGTGGAAACAAATGTATCCCAGATGGGTGCCATGGTGGAAATGGGGTCATCCAGCTCACACCCAAATGGGTCCTTAATGGGCACAAAAATGGGTACTTTCTGCCAGTGGAAAAACACCCATAGTCTAAATTTGAATGTGAAGACATTCTATTCAAATTCGAATGTCCACATTCAAATGAATTTGATCAGATTTTGAATGTTTAGAATATTTGTCCACATAGCTACTCCCGTGTAATAATGTGGTGCCCTGTGGCCCTTTCTACTTTTCTTCTGGAGAGTGCTCATTGCCTTTTGCTGCCAATAAAATGCCCATGTATGCCTTGCCTTGTGCAGGTCCTTGTAGAACAAAGTCATAAGGAAAGATTAGATCTTAAATAAGGATGTTTCTCTGGAGAGTCAGCGGGATCCGTCATTTCAGTATTTAATTGGCTTTGCATTGAGAATAGAACAGTTAATAATAACTGTTAATACTGTAGAAGGAAAAAATGAGGCTCTAATCCTGTGCAGGTTTTCTTGGGCGAAAATTCCACTGAACATAGTGGGATGTATTTCTGAGTAAGTATGCAAAGCATTTGATAGTGGCAAAATTAAAGATGATGCCACTTGGTCATCAATACCCAAGCTCATATGGTTTGTCAAGAGTAAGGGGGAGGATATACTGTATTTCCAGAAGCAACTTTATGTCTCTCAATCTCACTCAAAAACCAAATCAAACTGGAAAAAAACCCTCCATTTTCTTATCCCAATCTCCATCATGATCTCTGTAGAAATAAGCATTTCTATGCTGTCATTTTGTTATTCTTTCTTGCATGTTATTGGCCTTTTTTCACACTAGATGCACACTATATCAACACTTTCAGTGAACGGTCTTCAATTACACCAAGATCTCTTTCTTGGTCAATCAAGCTTCAATCCCATTAGTGTACATGTGCAGTTAGGGTGATGTGCTTTAGAAGAACAAGAAGAGCTGGATTTTATACTCCCCTTTTCTCACCCTTCAGGGGACTCAAAGCAGCTGACAAAGCTTCTACTCTTCTCCCCACAATAGACACATTGTGAGGCAGATGGGGCAGTGAAAGCTCAGAAAGAAAGCTGTGACTACCCCAAGGTCACCCAGCTGACTAGGGTCAGCTCAATGAGAGATTCCATAATCATAACTATTGCAGTGTTTCCAGTGCCCTGTTTAGATCGCAGGAATTTGCAAGCCCAACTGAAACTTGAATGTAATAAAGAGCCTAGTACTTTCTAATAGCTGTGTGGCTCTTTGACCGCAGGTCCGAAGCCCCTGTGAAGTATATGTCCTGTCTAGGTACCCCCAGTGTATTTCGACAGCAGAAGACTGCATTTGATATGGACAAATTCACATTCAAAAATTTGATCAAATGTTTGAATTCAAAATTGTTTTGCACCAAATCAAAAGTCCAGATATTCTAATGTTCAGACTTACAAATTGTATGCTCCTGGTGTGCAAATTTGAACATTCAGTCATATGTCTGTACTTTTGCAGTATTTTACTAATGAAAATGAGCTTTTTCAGTGGTTCAAAACAGAATGAATATGTCCGCCTGTGAATGTGAACGTTTAGACCTTCAAACACACCATTTTACAAACAAACTAATTTTTTGGGACGTTTGATTTGATTGCGAATCGACTGGATTTTTCATTTGGGCACATCCCTACTTAGTTATAAAATGAGACAATTCTACTTTGAGAAGCAGGTGGCCTGTAATTAAACAAATATTGTAGTTCCAAGAAACCCAGGAGTTTAATTATCATGAATAGATTAACAATGCCTGCCTTCCATTTGCTTTTAGACTGATACTACATGAGGAAAATACATTTGTGCCATTCACTTTGAATCCCTCTATGTTGTGGTTTTAATGTCTTTACAGTGAATATGTGGACAGATGGATGGATGGATGGATGGATGGATGGATGGATGGATGGATGGATGGATGGATGGTCATGTTTAATATACTATTTCCTAGTTTCAAGGCTTGTACAGTAAAAAAATGAGTATATGAACAATCTGCAGTAATAAGAACTATTACTAATTGAATTGCTCATTAAAAGTATTGAGAAAGTTAATCTTTTTTATTCAGATTCTCGAAACAGCACCCTGAGGCCAAGAGCTCCCCAATTTGCCTGTTTTAAAATTGGATGCAACTTTTAATGTGTTTTTAATTAATTGTATAATTTTGTGTTTTTATCCTTGTTGTTAATGTGTATTCTTGTAAGCAACTTTGACATTTTTATGGGAAGCACTATAGAAACGTTTTAAATAAATGAATAAAATGAATATACACCTTAAGGTCTATATTTAAAATATTTAAAGATAAGACTGTGGCCAAATCAATAACTTATCAGATTTGATTCATGAAATAATGTAGGGGGAGTATATAAAGAGCAAACTAATATTTTTGAGGAGTTCAGGATACTTGCAATGTATTTTGAGATGTAGCTATAGGTATAGATTTAATTATTGCTGAGGCACATCAAAATACTGGTAGGGCAGCAATACCCTTTGGGTTGTGGGCTGAACTTCATACCTTAACATTGGGCCCAAATACATAAGAAAATAAGAGGACTGGCCACAGCCTAACTAGTCTGGCATCTTGTCTCACACAGTGGTCCACCAATTGCTTATGAGAACCTCAAGCAGAAGATGAAGGCAAAACCTTCGCCTGCTCCTGACTGCCTGCAAATGGCCTTTAGAGTAGGGATGTGCATGAATATTCATAGGCTTTTGAAATCCGATAGAATGTGCTGAATTTCAACATTCAAATTCAAACATAGTGTCCCAAAATTCAAATTTAAACACTTGAATCGAATTTTGAATTTCGTGTCTATTCATTCAAATTATCCAGGCATTCGTATGTGTACGGGTTAGTACACGATGCCTACTTGAAGATCCGTACCTTTCCTGCATCTGTACACATTTGTACAGATCCATATGGGATGAAAACGAGTTGCATATGGGATAACTACGGGATGCATACGGATGTGTACAGATGTCGGGAAGATGCGTACGGGCATCTACAGATGTTGTCGACATTTGTAAGTGCAAATTCGAATAAAAAATTCAAACGAATAGGTTCAAATTTGCTTAATTCGAATCAGATTTTGTTAAATTTGAATTTAAATAATTCAAATCAAATCAAATTTTTGAGCATTCGAATCGACTCGAGTAGAATATCAAAAAAACCCTCTTGCACATCCCTACTTTGGAGGCATCCTGCCTGTCTCTCCAACCTGGAGGTGATAGCTAGGTATCCATTCTAGAAGCCACTCATAAACTTGTCCAACATGAATTTGTCTAACCCTTTCAAAAGCTATCTTGGCTGGTTGTTGCTACCACCCCTTCTAGCAGCAAATGCCACACATCAGAGTTTACACCAAAACCTTCAACAATTGGGAGCCAATACCATTTTGGTGCAAAGATATTAAAATGCTTAAAATGAAATGCATAAGATCAGAGGCAGGAGGGGTTGCTAGTGCAAGTAGTTGCAAACAGAAGCTCCACACATCACCGTGCATTGATTCATGGCTTTTGAGCAGAGGGGAGGACCTTCCATTTTCATCCACTCATACTGGCTGTCCTTAAGGCAAATATCCAAGCCTGTCTACCCACTTTCCCATGTTGGTTCTGGTGTGCACAGTATCACTAGTCCCTCTTCTGTCATTTTCTTTACATAGAAATTTCTAATGCTGAAGTTGTCATTTCTTGTAACTTTATTTTATTTTATTATTTTATTTATACTTCTATCCCTCCCTATACCCAAAGGTCTCAGGGCGGGTAATGTCACGTCGCAGGCCGGTTGGGCAATAGGCAGACACTTGCGCGGCTACTCAGTCCCAAGGGTTTCAGGCGTTCTCAAAGTCTGTTCCAGTCCAGGGTGTAGGAGTTCAGAAGTCAGCAAGAGTCAGGTAGTCTAAGGAGTCAGCAGGTCACAAGGAGTCCAGGATTTCAGCTCAGGTAACAAGAGGCTGTTCAGACGTTGTCTGCAGCAACTGGAGGCAAGATGAGCTTGTTCTTAAATAGGAGAGTCACGCCCACGGTGCAGCTGGGCTAATCGCTCTGATCTCCGTCTCACCTGCTTCTGCTGCCTAAGCAGGCTATGAGAGAGCCTTTGATTAGGCTCGCTGCAGGTGGATTCATCACCAGAACTGTCTGGGTGCTCACCTGGACCCAGCCTTGGCTCTTCCATGCCTGCAGTGCCCTGCTGTGGCTGCTCCTCAGCCTGTGGTTGCATTGCAGGCATATCCTCCTCTTCAGATGAGGCTTGCCCTGGCATGACAGGTAACAACTTTTAAAATCCAGTATATCAAAAGAAACAATATTAAAATTTAAAATCAACACGGTAAAAAACAGCACAATATCAGTTAAAACAGCAGTGTTTGCGGGGGGAGGGGGCAAACATAAACAACACTTAGCCAAAGGCTTCAGCGAAGAGGTGCGTCTTCACTGCCTTCCTGAACCTAATTAGAGAAGGAGTCTGACACAGCTCAAGGGGGAGACTGTTCTATAGCTTGGGGGCCATTACTGAGAAGGCCCTCTCCTTGGCACCCACCAGACTCACTTCTGAAGGCAGTGGAACAACCAGGAGGACCTCCTCTCCAGATCTTCAGGCACAGGCATGTCAGTATGGGAGAAGGCGTTCCTTTAGATATTTGGGCCCAAATATTTATGACCTGCAAACTCTAGTAAGTCCTATATCCTGGCCTTTTGCCTACTACCAGGTGACAACACTCATTCTGATTAGGGGTCAGCTGAAAATTTACCTACATTGTGGAAGAAAAGGGCAATCAGTTATTTTGATTGGCTATCGAAAGAAAGTTCTGGGCCAGAAGGAACCATCTGATTGGCTAGTTCTCTATACTCAGTTTAAAGGTGGACCCAGGTCAGGGAAACCATGAACTTGCTCAGTAGGTGCAAAATCTAGATGGCAGAGGCACAAGGCAGCAAGTCAAATTCCTTTGCGTGGTTGTGACATATATTTCTATTTAAATTATATCAGCACCACCATCATCATCACCACCATCATGATCTAGATTTCAGGCTTTGTGAGGCATTTAAATTCAAACAAAATAAGACAAGACTGCCATATATTTTGTTAACATATAACCCCACCTAAGAATTTGTTTCTAACCTATACTAACTTGCCTGGACATTTCTGTTCTCTTTTTCAATGGTGTTAACTGTGTCCCGTCCCCCCCGTCCCCCAACATTCCTGTCTCCAGAAACTCTCTGTTCCTTTCTCCTTGACATATCACCCTCCAAGCAGTTCCTTTTCCTGTTGAGTCACACTCCAAACTACATGCATCTACTGGGCGACACATCACATGTAACAACTTGTACTGACCCCCTGTTCTTCCGTTTCCCTAGAGCCACTTCCATAATTTATCTTATGATTTGAGAGCCTCTTCCTGAGGCCTTTAAATACAGAGGACTGATTCATGTATTCTTCCCCCACAAAAACAGGGGAAAGCTTGTGCCTTCATGTGGAGTGTCCAAAATATCTTATGTGCGTGGTGGTGGAGGTGGTGAAGGTGCCCACTCCACAATGGGAGGATTGTCTAGCTGGGTAAGCATGTGAACCATCTAACTTTATGGCCTTGAACAAATAAACCTCTCTTGGCCTTCCCTAGAGAGCTCATGTGTAAAGAGATGTTCCCTTCTCTGGATCACAAGACAGCTATGATGTGTGATGTATTCTGGAATTAATGAAGCACTCTGGAATTAATGAAGGCCCTATCATGACCCCCTTGCATGACCCTCAGTTCTGGGAGGAGATCTCAGGTGATGCAGAACACTCTGCCCTCTTTCTCTTCAAGGAGCAAACCTTGTTCCCACACCAGAAAAGAGAAGCTAGATGCAGGTCCCTTAATTCTACTCCATTGTGACCAAAGGCTACAAAGCAAGGCAAGGTACTTTTAAACCCAAAACTGCCTGAGCTAGAAGGTGAATAGGGGCCTTTCTGGACTTGGCCTTATTCCAAAACATATCTCAGAACAGGGGTCTATTGTCCATATGCTAATGCAGACTATGGCAGGCCTCATCTAGGATCTGCCATAATCTGCCCTAGCATCTGGATAGCAGGCCCCTTTTCTGAGATACATTCCAGAATAAGGCCAAGTGCATAAAGACCCCAGGTCTGCACCCATGACATCCCCTTAAGACATCTTGAGGGGAACGTCACAGCAAATGTGGCCCGGTCAATGGAGGAAGCCATGTCCACAGCTGGCTTTCCCAACCAACACCAAGACTGTCTGTGTCTGTGCATAGAAGCATGATGCACTTCCAGGAAACCCTCAGTTTGGCTCACAAGTTAGGCAAATCAAGAGGGCAGGAAAACCCCACTACAACATTAATTCACCCTGTGTCCTCCAAGGGCATCTTCAAAGATGGGGGATTGTGTAAACTACCTTTCCCACCTCCTGGGTGCTTCTCTCTTGAAACCCAAGGGCAACCTCTGGGTATGAGGCTCCGCTAAAGGTTTTAGTTTCTGGGCAGCTACTACTGGAGCAACATGAGCTTAGCTTGTTGCAGAATCTAGCTGTGTCTTCTGCCCAACTATGTTTTCTTGTCTCACCTGACTTTTAGTGTTGCCTTCACAATCGCCTCCCAAAGCACTGAAATTGTAGGGCTGTTCTCTGATATGACATTTTGCTTTTGTCCATTCCTCCTTTTGGCTTTAATGTATTCACCCAAGCACAAACGCATATTCACAAGCCCCAAAGTAAGTGAGATAAGATAGGCCTAGCAGACTTCAAAGATGTGAAGGTTTGTCATGTAGTGGCTAGAGGTCACAACTTGACAGTAGACCCAATTATATGGAAAGGTGGCTAAGAACATAAGAGGAGCCCTGCTGGATCGGGCCACAGCCCATCTAGTCCAGCATCCTGTCTCACACAGTGGCCCAACGTTTGCTTTTGAAGACACAGGCAAAGCCTTCACTTGTTCTCAGTTCCCTTGAGGAGCATCCTGCCTGTCTCTCCAACCCAGAGGCATTAGTAGGCATCCATTCTAGTAGTCATTGAGACACTTTTCCTCCATGAATTTATCTAATCCTTCCTTAAAGCCATTAAGACTTTCTCTTGTGCCCTTTCTCTGTCACTGGAGATGTATTGTACCCCTGTTTTCTCTACACAGTGCTGAAGTGTGTGGCTTTTTTGAGTTGAGGTTGTCACAAAAATCCTCTCTGCCACAGAAAATGCTTTTAGAAACCATTGGCCACCAGTTTGAGTCACCTGAGCATCGTGATCATTTGTATGGAAGCCGTTTAATTGTTAAGCCATTTGTTTCCACCAAGAGGTTAATACTTGCTCCTTTCAATAGCAGCTGGCAACCTTTGTACCATCATCATCAGGCTTTTAGGCCTGTGACGCCAGTGCTCGCTGGCTTTTGTGTATATGCCTTATACCCTCTCTCTCTTCTTTTCGGCAGCTCCAACGGGAAATCTGTCACGTGGGCCCAGAACGAAAAGAACCTGAGCAGAGGGGCGCACCTTTGGCAGAGGCTGTCTGTTCATATCAACAAGAAAGAGAACCCCAACCAAACTGCCGTGATCAAGCCTTTCTCTAAAAGCACAGATAGCAGCAGCCAGCAAACCAGTAGCACCCCTGGAACAACCACGTGCCCAGAGGCCAGTGCCAAAAGACTTTATGATGTCTCTGAGGCAGAGGAACATTATCCACCTCAATACCGAGTCCAGTCACCTTCCCCCATCAGTACCGTGAGCCAGAGGACTGCCTCGCTTAGCCGGACAGAAGACGAGGCCCCCACACTGCCGTCAGAGCAAACTCAACGAAGCAGTTCCTCCCAGGGCTCTCTGATGGAGCAGATCAGCAGCGTGGTGACTCGTTTCACTGCTAACATTAGTGAACTAAATTCCATGATGCTTTCCACCACCACCCCGGGGACCATGGTGGCTACACCTCTGTGTTCCTCCTACCTGATTCCGAGAGAGATACAGCTTCCTACAACTATGACAACTTTTGCAGAGATCCAACCGCTACCTGCCATCGAGGTCAATGGGGCATCCCAGTCAGCCCGGAAGCCATCTTGTAGTAGCATTAAAGAAGGTCCTCCAGCGGAAACACCAGTTGTGGCAAAACCAGATCTCGAAGAGTTGGTGGCTTTAACGCCTCCCTCCCCCTTCCGAGACTCTCTCGATTCTGGGAGCGCATCACCCAGTTCCCCAGCGTCCGAATCGGCCCTGTGTATTCCCTCGTCACCAAAATATGACTCCCTTATTATAAGAGAGTATGCGCAAAGTTCTTCTTCATTGTGAATGTAGTTTGAATTCAACCTTGGATCTCTAGAGCTTCAAGTCAACAAGGAGGGGAGGGTAGATCTCCAAGTTCTCCAGTGTTTACAGACAAAGTGAGAGTGTTGGATTATCTCAAAAAAAAAATTAAAAAGAGGGGGGGAAACGTAATGACTGATGAGTTAATGCTCTTTTAAAAAACAGACACACACCATTTTTAGCAGATCTTTGTGGCCTTAAAAACATGGGCTTTTAAATAAATAAATAAATAAAAACTGCATCTATTTCTGAGGGCTTATAAAGAGTCTCTTTAAATCACTTAACATACCAAGTGCTTTTGCATTAGTGCATAACAACGAATCATCGACATTGGGTAGAAAAAAGGGACATGATGTAAAACAGCCGTTTGAATGCTTGTTTACTTGGATTCCTTAACCCAGAAGTGAACTTTGATCTTTTATTATCAAGACATGGGAGACCAAAACATTGAATGTACATTTTCTAACGGACTTAAGACCGGGGACCAAATTATCCAGTTCCTTTTTTTGTTTGTTTGTTTGTTTCAGACCAAGTTGTTTCCCTTTTTTAAAATGAGGAACTCAACTAGTAACCTATTCAGTAACTGGTAATCTTTTTTGACTAGGATATATTATGTACGAGGCAAAATGCCATATGTTGTTGACAGACATTGGGTTGCCACATTGCAGCAAGTGACTACGGTCACAGAGGGCTTTCCAAGTGACTTCTTATCTGACAGATTTGTTTATTGGGGGGGGGGGAATATTCGGTTAAGTATCTAAAGTTTTCTTTGTTAACATTGGATTCACCTCCAGATCAACAACAAAAATTCCGGGAGAATATAGCCTGACTATTTCACCATGTTGCCAACTGAAAACGAAGTAGCAAAAAAGAAAAAGAAAAAGAAACTATAACTAATAATAACAATAACAATAATATTTTCTGGAGTACTGTTTTGTAATTCCCTGATCAGGGAAAATATTGAAGTGAATATTCTCTTTCTAGTGCTGTCGTAGAGCTATAGCATAGCTGCGTTCCCAAGGAAAGCTAAACATTTTTACAAAATTCTTAATTTAATTCTTGTCAGCTGGAAACTTTTCATCAAGCTCAAATGTCTTTTAGGTGAAGGGCGTTCTTGGGCAGCATGGTGGGCCTGTCTCATGAAAACTGGATAGTTTTTCTCAGAGTAAACCTAAGTTTCTTCCTAGCTCCTGCCACTTGGTCATTTGATTGGAAGGCAAGAATGCCCACCTACTGCCTGCCCTCTACCAAAGAGAGGTAACTGCAATACGAGAGGCTGGGTCTCTTCACAGAATTGACTCTTGATGCAGCCAATGGGGCAACCATCAATTTTTCAGTTTTGTAAAAGTTTCCTAAAGGGGATGCACACACACATACATTTTTTAATGCTATCAAAGTAGGCAATAGACTCATGATATGGCTTTATCCCCTACCGTTTTCTCAGCCTTTGGCCACACAGCCAAATGAGCAATGGTGGTGAATGTCATGGGTTACCTTTGTTATGGGCTGCTTCTCCTTATACAGGCACTGTGTGGAAGTTGTTTGAGACTGATGGGGCCATCCATTTATTTCTTCCCCTTCATCTCTGGACACTGGGGATTTCTCAAGACAGATCCAGGCTTCAGGTGAGCTTCTGGGTAAGTGGAACTTCATTCTTCTCAAGTAAGACACCTTCCAGTCCTCCTGCCCCACCTATGTTCAGCAGTTAGTGAGATCACAGCTCTCTGTGGGTAAGGTGGAACCCCCAGGTATGCAGCTGAATGAACATGGCTGCTGCACATGCTTAGGAATGCTGGATCACATGTAGAGGCTACAAGATGTCACCACCTTGGAGCTGTTTATGGGAAAGATGAACTGAAGTGGCATGTGTGGCATTGGGTGGTGGGATCACTGATGTGGCCCTATTCTCCCTTACGTATGTATGTTTTTCTGCAATCCTCTTCTTGAGTGGTACACAGTAGATTAACGATTTCACTGCAGAAACCTTCAGAGACTCATGAGACTTCAGTGTCTAGTGATTCCTGCCAGTTGCTGGTTCTGCATATGCTTAGTGACCTATGTCTTACTGTTGCATGTTCTCCTACTTTTTCCAATTAAAAAGAAAGTTTTCTATACAAATTATATTTGTAATGTGAAGTACACAGGTCAGTAAATCAAGCTGTAACCATTATAAGCTTGTGACCATTGCAAAATATTATAGGGCCTATACTAAACACATGTTTTTTTTTTATTTCTTTTTTTAAAAAGCAGAATCATTTCATTTTTCTCATGTTAAGAACTAATGCCTCTTCTAATGCATGTGTGTGGCAACATCATTTTCCTTCTTATTTTCCAGAAGTGTTGGATTTCATTTGAGTTAAGGGAGTTGCACTTTGAGCCTTAGTTAAATCAGGGAGAATTCATTATAGTTTATGCTCCATTGAGTTTAATGACAATACTGCTCCTATGTACACTTTCCAAGGACTTTCCCAATTCTTCAATAGAAGAATTAATATCTTTGCATTGTGCCCTCAAGCAAATCTGAAAGAGTAACCTATCATTACCCTTTAATTTTAACAGAAGTAAGGCCCTTGCTGCACTTGGGCCTTATTCTGAATTATATCCCGGAATAGGGGACTGCTGTAGTCTGCACCAGCATGTGGTTGATAGGTCCCTATTCCAGGATACAGTCTGGAATAAGGTTGAGTGCACAAAGGGCCTGTTTTCTAGACTTCTTTTTTCTTTTTTCAAGCAAAGATGGGGTTACAAAATGGCCGCTTCCATACATGAAGAGTTTTTGCAATCTAAGAGGGGAAACTATAAGCTATGGAAGGTACAGAAGTCACTGGCATATTTGTCAATCTACCCTACAGAAGATTACATATCTGTAGTAGGAAATGTCTACTGTGAAGAAGCATGGTTGGTTGTTCATGTTTTCCTCCAGGCAGTTTAAACAGGCAATGTTTGGGGCAGATCCTGTTGATTTTGCTGGCAGTAGAAGGTGGTATGGCTCCAAAAGCCAGCAACTGAGAGACTGTGACCAGAGCTCGCTATATTTTCATGTCCTGCTGGTAGCCTTCCCTCTGTAGCTGGTTGGTCACTGTCAAGGCAAGCTGCTGGGCTAGATGGGCCATGGGGCTATCCCAGTGGAGATTTCTTGTATCCTTATATACCTGGAAGTCAATATTGTCACTAATGATGGCTTTCCTATGAAGGCCATCTTCTGGGAGATTGCAAACACAGCAAAATGTGCGCTCATGACCTGCCAGTGGGCTTTCCTGGGCAGCTGGTTGGTTGTTGTATGAGCGGATGATTGGGCCAGATAGGACCCATCCAGTAGATCCTTACTCGTGCTGTTATGTGAAACTATCTATGAGTAGTTTCATCATCACGGTTATTTTAATTTTCATAAATGTGGCCAACTCAAAACTATATCTCAGTACAATTAAATAAAAAATGCATACACAGCATAGTGTTGAATACATGCTGCAACCTGACTTTGGTTTTTCTGGCAGAAAAGTAGTCAATAAGAAACGAATCAACAAGCCTTCTCCCTTTGTATCTGTTTGAAGGAAACATCACCTGGCCAGAAGAAATACTGCAAATGGAGGAACAACTTCCACACAATCAGGGGAGAGCTGTGTCCATGAGGGCTGCATCTGTGTGCCTTCCTTACCCAGGTCTGTAGCCAAAATGGCAACTGAGAATGTGCTTTAATGCACAAGCCAGAGCTCAGGGACTCAGAAGCAATAGGGGAAGAAAGAATGAGAATTCAGTCACTATTCCTTAGACCCATCTCTCCCCTAAATGTGTGTGAAATCCTATGAAACTGATGAGAAGGGTTAGGACTGACAAGGGGAAGTATTATTTCAGCCAGGGGGTCATTGGCCTATGGAATTACTATCAGAAGAAGTGGTGACGGCAACTAATCTAGATAGTTTTAAGAAAGAATTAGACAAATCCATGGAGGTCAGATATATGTATGGCTACTAGAGTAGATGCCTAGATACTGTCTTCAGGTTGGAGAGACAGTCAGGATGCCTCTAAAGACCATTTACAGGGAGTTGAGTGCTGGTGAAAGTTCTGCCTTTGTCTTCTTCTTGATAACGTCCAGGAGCAATTGGTGGGCTGTTGTGTGGGACAAGACGCTAGACTGGAGGGGCTGTGGCCTGTTCTAGCAGTGCTCCTCTTATGTTCCTATGTGAGTTATTCAGGCTGTATGATACCCTTTCATGTTGTGAAGGCAGGTAAATTTAATAGGCCATGCTTTTTGTGAGGCTCACAAGTGAGAGACTATGACTAAGTAGTATGCCATAGAGTCACTAATATCATTATTTTCTTTCTCTCATCTAAAAAATGTACCAAGTAAACTCTGGCCATTCATTTTCTCCACATTCTCAGGAGAACATTTGGAGGAGACTGGATATTGATCAGTGATCATATCCCTAACACCCACAGAGAGGAAGTGAGACATCTGCCCTACATTGAATTAGATTACTGATCCATCTGTTACAGGGAATGCCCAAACATTGGCCTTCTGGATATCATTCAAACAACTTTCACAAATCCTAGCCAGACTGGCCAAGAGCAACATGGGACAGGAAAAACTGAGACTGTGCTGGCTGGTGCAACAGACCAGCAAATGGACTAGGTGCCTCCCTTCCACATATTCATTTTTATTGTTTCATACTTATATATGGAAATAACATAGGATCATCAGCTAGCTTCCACACTGTGCACCACGGTGCTTCAGGCCCAAATCAAGTGATTCAGACCAGGAATAGGATGGGGCACGGTAGAGCACAGCAGCAGCTACCCATGTGGCTGAGACTCCATTGCAGCTGGGAAAATATGGTCGGCCATTTTCAAATGGTGTTCTATTGGTTCTTGTGCCACTGAGAGTCTCAGCTACAAGGCCCATGTGGCCAAAGTGGTTCCTCAGGGGACTGTGCCTCCTAGGGAAGTGTGCTTGCATTTGGAGCCTGCGTTCCAAGCCCCAGTCAGTGTGTGGAAGCTGCCTCAGTGTTTCAGCAGTAACCCATGCAATGGAGCTGAGGGTGGTGGCAGGAAAGAGAGAGATCTCCTATGTAGAGTCTTGGTTTGTTTTATAACATATCAAATTGTGATTTGTGGTTTGGAGAGATCAGATGTGGTGTATAATGGAATACCATCAAGTACCACATGTGTTAATTCAATACTACACCATACACCGCATCTCATCATGTCACAACCATAGCCACAGCCGCAACCACACTATACTACACTGTTAAATCTATGAACTTCATTTTTTCCAAAACAGGCAGAGTCACAGGATGTTTCAAATAGGAGAAAACCTGAAGTGCAGTATCCCAGGTGGAGAACACTGACTGATAACATTTACTAGATGATATAGCATTGGCTTCTCCAGGTGGGTAACGGTCCCCATGGAGTTTTAGCCTGGGAGGGGAACAGAAAGCAGATTAACCTTCTAGGCCTTTGCATTCCAATCTATTGGTGGAGCAACTAATCTCCAAGTGACCAAGCTTAACTGAACAATTACTGTCCGACGGATCTTTGCCTAAGGGCCTTTTTGCGCTTAGGTGATGGGCATGGCCCAGGGACACTCTGGCTTGGAATATCCACACACTATGGAGCTGCTTCTGTCTTGGAGAAACTCTGAGAGAGTGTGGCCGTCCTCATCTTCAGTAGATGTGGACCAGTAAAAACTGCTCCACAGCTATACTAAGAGCACCTATTGCATTCCCAGTACAGCCCCAGATGCGGCCTTCATGTTTATTTCCATGCAAAGTCTGTCTGGGGACGGGGCAGGTGTCTGCACAGTTATGTGGCCTGTCCCCTGATCACCATAAAAATGGTCAGGGGAAGCTAAGTACAAAAAAGAAGCCCTTATTTTGAGGATGCTACTAGAAATTATCCCAGATACTTGGAAGACTAATGCTACAGTGGGGTGTTCCCTATGGCTTTCTAGAGTCTTCCCGTTGGTCACATTAGGAAACAGGAGGTTGGCCTAGAATAAAAGTGAGCGGACAGTAGCTCTTCTAACATGGTTGAATTGCAACTTCTTTCAGTCTACACCACTGATCAAACTTGCTGTGGTTCCCAGTTGCAGTACAGGAATATTTGGAGAGCTGTAGTTTGACCAGTCCTAGTATGGAGCTCCTTAGATCTGACCTAGCAGGGCTGTCCTTTTGTGCCATCCCATAATGAGGAGATACTAAGCAGTAGATGTACTGGTAAGAGGTAGTAAGATACGATCCTTTTTCTATTTCAGACAAGGGATGTGCCCGAATATTTGTAACGTTCAATATGCCTATGAATTCGTGGAAATTCAGACATTCAAATACAAATGCAACCCCCCACCCCACTCCATCTATGCACATCCCTATTTCAGGTCACTTAAAGTCCTGGTTGTAATTATTTCCTTCATTCCACCTATCCGTACAAAAATCAGAAATTGCAAGAGGACCACTTAGATGGCCTTCTTGGGTGAAATTTTGCTGCTGTCCAAAAACAACTGTCTTATTGTTCTTTACCCATTGTGCACTGAAGCTGTGAGTTATGGGCACCTCCAGATGCAGGCTAAGGGCCACAATTTCCCCAGGACTGTTCTGGGAATGCCAGATGTGATCAGGACATATCCAATACAGCTCCAGCTTAAAAGCCATAATATCATTATTAGAGGAAATCCAGCACTCATGGGTTTCCCATAATAGTGATAGTTACTTAAGCGACTTCCTGTTATTATTTCACTTGAAGCTACCTGGAAGCCAGCCAAACATAGGGAAGACAACAGAAGGAAATAGGTAGGCACTTGTTTTCAGGTTGCTCCATGCAAGATTATAACAGCCAGGGCCTACAGTCCAGAGGTAAAGCCAGGACTAGGGCTGAGCATGGATATTTATAACATTCATTATTTATACAAATTTATCCAAATTCGGATATTCATACATGAATCAAATGTTACAACATTCGTACATTAACATTCGTATGAATAGTTCAGACATTTGTTAAAATGGAATTGGAAAAGGTGCAGAAAAGGGCAACCAGTATGATTAAGGGGCAGGAACACAGTCTCCTTTATGAAACCAGGCTGCAACATATAGGCCTCTTCAGTCTGGAGAGATGGCGTTTGAGAGGGGACCTGATTGAAGTATATAAAATTATGCATGGTATAGAAAAGGTGGATAGAGAACATTTCTCTATTGCACAACACTAGAACCAGGGGACATCTATGAAGCTGATGGGTAGGAGAGTCGGATCTGACAAGGGGAAGTATTTCTTCACCCAGAGGGTCATCGGTTTATGGAATTTGCTGCCGGAAGAGGTGGTGACAGCTACCAGTCTAGATCGCTTCAAGGTAGGGTTAGACAAATTTATGGACAACAGATGTATCAATGGCTACTAGAATGAATGCCTAGGTGCATCTTTCAGGCTGGGGGGATGGGGAAGCAAGATGCTTCTAAGGCCATTTGCTGGGATTCAAGAGCAGGAATAGGTTTGTCCTTGTCTCTGCTTGAGATGCCCATGAGCATTTTGGTGGGCCACTGTGTGTGATGGGACTAGATGGGCTGTGGCCTGATCCAGCAGGGCTCCTCTTATGTTCTTAAACCAGAGGGGCGGGGAAGCGGCTCTGCCAGTCACATCTGCAATGGATCTAGATTGCATTCAACTGATTCAGCTGATTAAAAGTGGATTCAGGTTGGGTTAGACGCTTTCAGAGTGCATATGTTACGAAATATGTATATCGGATACATATCGGATGAGTATGTGTCCGTATCAGATATGTATTCGCTCATATCTATACGTATTTGTATCAAATAGAATCCTACCGCATCCGAGGGGGATCTATTCAAACGAATATGGATTTTCTAACATTTGATTCATTACAAATTGAATGCCAGAAATCCCATTTGTGCTCATCTCTAGCCAGGACTGCTCCACCCATCTCTGGTGAGGGGCAGAAAAAGACAGTCCTAGCATCTTTCTTCAACCCCACATTGCTGTTTGGGGGTAGCCTTAGATAAAGGAAAACTTTCAAAGCAATATCAGAGCAACCCTGGAACAGAACATAAACAAAGGAACTGCAGGACATTCCTTTGTTTTCGTCTTATAAACTCATAAAATCACAGGGTATAGTTGACAGGGACAGTTTCTTCCTTCGCTCACTGTCCTGCACATTTATGGATTTCCTGTTGTTGAGGCACTCAGAGGGAGATGTTTTAAGATGTGAAGAGAAATCAAATAATTTTCATAAGCATGAATGTGTACAAAATAATACTCCATTGATTGCATCCCTAAATGTACATTGATAATGGCTTCTTCTTCTTCTTCTTCTTTTTTAGCCAAGCAGATGTTCTCAGGTGCCAAACTTTGGTTTAACAAAATTTAGAAAAACACTTTATTGTAGTTCATAAAGGGTACAAATGATACAGCCTTACAGAAAGACAGCCTTATAGAAAAAAGCCTTTAAAAATAACGACAAGAAGGATATTGCAAAAATATCCATGCTTTAGTTTGGAATATCCAAATATAGCGGAATAAGTAACCAATGTCTAGGCGCAGCCTTTGTTTGCAGCATTTTATTCCCTCTCATTTTTAGAAAAAGTTGGAAGCAATGGTTCACTCTCTTGAGCGTCCCATCTCAGTACACCTTTTAAGAGGCTGATCTTTCCCTGTTGTGCGACGTAGCTGAGCTCTAAAGAAAACTGTCCGCGTGCATAAATGTGATCTATTAGCCATTATCCCAGTAACATTCCTTTTTCAGAGGAAGTGAACATCTGGAAGATCCACCTCCCTTAAGGAGAGACAAATCAATTTGTCTTATTTTGCTTCTTTTAAGGTTTGCATTTCCCAGTCTAATGTTTGCCATTTTTTTAAAAAAAAATGGGGCCTTTTTATGTACTTCCTGTCCCATCTGGGGGATGGGAATAGTACATTCCCACAGATGTGCACTAGCAGTTGCGTTTGTGAATGCTAGTGCACGCCAACCCTTCCACCATGCATCCACAGACCTACCTGAGGTGCAAATGCTTGTCCAGGTGCCGCCATTTTTGCCCCAGCAGCTTTGTGTGCACCACCACCGGGATAACAGTGATGCGCCATGCATGTGCAGTCATGTTTGGAGTCATCTGAGGTGCTTGCATGCTTATGGAAGTCAATAATTTGTAAGCCGATAATTATAACATGAAGAAAACTTATGTGTGTCCCCCATCCTTGCAACATATACCCATTTCTGCACTTACCAGCACTATTCCAGGTGAGAGTGGTATGCTCCAGTGGGAACAGCTTGCTCCTGGTGTAGAAAAAGTCTGTCCACACTGGGATGGCCTATTCCATACTAACCCCCACCCTCACTTCAAAGCTCAATGGCTAACAGTCTTGAGGGCGATAGGAGATAATCTGGTTCTGGAAGAGTTCTTCTCTTTTTCTCCAGTTTATTCTTCCAAAGTCTTATAAACCCTTGTTTTAAATTGATAGTATGTGGATATCACTCATTTATCTCCAGTGTGCACCAAGGTCATAGGGTCACTGCAAGAGAGAGCAGAAAGAAGAGCTCTCATCCACACATGGTCCCATCTTCACATTAACCTTTTTATTAGACCCAAGGTGACCTGCAGGCCTTCATGGTTCCGTGGGAATTTGAATCAGCACCTTTTCAAACCCTGTCCAAAGTTCTGCTCTGCTAGCCCCTAGGAGAGAATGGTGGAAACCTCTGGAACATGTCTTCCAAACCTTAGGATGCACACCTTAACTTTCATATTCTGTGGATGAAGCAGTGCTAATGTAGCTGTAGTAACTGTGACTGCCAGAGGCATTATGGGCTCTTGGCAAAGGAAGTTAAGTGAGCCCTTGACCATGCATGCAGACTTGGGCCAACCACATGCTCTTATGGTCTTGTGATTAGGGAGCCAACTCTTCTTCTTCCTTCTTCTTCCTTCTTCTTCTTCTCCTCTGTGAATCACTGGGTTTCATTCTGCACCCCTCCACAAAACCAGCTAGGTGACCTTGGGCTAGTCACAGCTCTCTGCTGAGCTCTCACAGCCCCTGCTACCTCACAGGGTGTCTGTTGTGGGGAGAAGAATAAAAAGCTTTGTCAGCCACTTTGAGTTCCCTTAAATGGGTGAGAAAAGCAGGGTAGAAAAGCCAACTCTTCTTCTTCATCTTCTAGTAGGAGGCAGTATGCTTCCTACTGTCCGTAGACTGCAAGAAGAGGAAGTTTTGTGCTTATTTCCTGCTAGGCTTCCCTGGGCAGCTGGTTGGTCATGGTGGGGAAAAAATGCTGCACTAAATTGGTCAAGGTGAGACATAACTGATGTTCTTGTATTGATAGAAGACAGGGCCATCAATGACTATAAGTCCTGGTGGCATTAGGAGGCTGTATGCTTCCCAAGGTCATATGTGCTCAAATCCTGCTGGTGGGATTCTGTGTACAGTTGGTTGGTTGCTGAGATAAGAGACCACTGTACTAGGTGGCCCATGGTTCTTATCCAGTGGAGCATGTATTATGTCCTTAAATTTTTATGAGTTACATTACTACTGGAGGACCGGGAGCCACCATATTCCTTTGCCAGAACTTCCCCAAAGCATCATATTTTGAAAACCTTGTGGGATATTTAGATAAGCCAGTATCAAGTTCAGCACTAATTGTAACACCAGGAAGAAAGTAGGAGGGAATACAAGGGTCCTTCCATATGGTGATGTTAGACATACCCATGAGTTGGATGTGGTGGAGTTTGCACAATGCAAAACATAACTGGTGCCATGCAGGGAGAAAGGCAAAACACAGTACAGACGGACCTCCGTATCTACTGATCCAGTAACCATGGTTTGAGTTTTCCGCAGTGACTGGATCAGCCTCCCCTGGCTCCCACCGGCGCCATTAGGTCTACCTGAAGCTTCTCGGAGACCTGGAACAGTCAGGGAATTGCAGGAAATGATGTGAGATTTCCCATCATTCCTGTGAAATCTCATGGGAAAGCAAGCAAGGTTTCCCATCATTCCTGTGAAATCTCACAGGATTTCACAGGAATCATGGGAAATTCAGTGCATTTCCCTGTGTTTGAATTATCTGTGGTTTTTCATTAACTGCGGGGTGTCAAACTCAAATACACAGTGGGCCAAAATTAAAAATTTTGAAAAATTTGTGGGCCAACCTTGATATTTATTTCAAAAATGCTACAATTTTTTCTTCTCATCAGGTGTAATGATGAACCTTTTCATATAGAAACAAACTTGAGTTTTGCTTAAACATTGAATCTGGACAAACAAAGCTTAATGCTATAAACACATGTGAAAACATATGTCAAATAAAGGACACATCTTCGGCATTCACTTTTCAGAAAACTTCTGTGTTCCACCTTTTGTTTGGCCATTTTTGGGAAGGGTGGCCCTTATGTTACTGGTAGCGTGAGGTTGCTAATGAGTGCCAATGCACCAGCAGAGCATTCTGGGATTTGTAGTATTAGCAGTGCATGTTCTGTGCCAGAGTTGGTCTGGGTGCCTGAGTTTGACATCTATGACCTAGAACATATCCCTGCAGATATGGAGGTCTGAGTGTAAAGACAAAATGTGCCTCTTTAGATGGTTTAGATATTGTTTGTGGGCAGGATCATTCAGATGCCTGTTTGCTCCCCCCACCCCCTTCATTATTATTCTAGGCTAGAAATGGTGGAGCAGAGATGGGATGAGAACACAAGGGTCACATGTAACCACCTGTATCTCTAAGGCATTTCTTAGACACTTTTTTTTTTCCTGTTGGTGAACATAGCTCGTGTTTTGGTCCACTGCAAAAGGCATCAGGGCATCAGAGGTGAGGCTGCAAGTTGAGATTAGCCCCTCATCTTCCTTTTTGGCCAAAAGAACATGGTGTAAGTCATGTTAATGCAAAGGATGAGAGACATATTGCATGGCAGCTCACCAGTCTGTGGGCCTTATGCTAGAACTAGACACAAAAGGTGCTTAAATGGTAGTTTTAGCTCTGAAGTCCAGGTGAAAGTTGAACAAACAGGAAAGCAGGATACTAGATGAATAAAACTCCATCACTGATGAATAAACTAAGAGGAAATGATTTCCCAGGCCTTTATTTATTTATTTTATTTTATTTTTTGCTCTATTCTTAGAGCCTGTGGAAGAAAGGAGGCAGAAGAGGAGACTGGCCTACTAAACCTCTTCAAAACCAGAGCCAATAAGATCCAAACAAGGCCTCATTAGGTCCCTGCTGATGATGTCCCACCTTGCAGAACTAAGCATTTCCAATAGTGTGAGCACCAAGCTTTCTAGGAGCAGAACAGATTCTTTGGACATTTAAATGATGTGACATTTGCAAGGGAAATGATTAAGGCTGCAAGTTGATGCCTTTAATGTCTAAGCAGGCTGGGAATGGTGCTCCCAGATGCCTTTGAACTTCTCTCTCCATTGGCCCTTCTGGGTGAAATTGAACCACATCCAGATGTTTCTCCATGCTTGTTCTGGAAGCATTCCAAGCATAATAAAAACAGACAGGCAGCTTTGTAGACTTATCAACAAAAGTGGGGGGGGGGGTTATAACTAAGGTAGAACATACAGAATTACAGGCCCTTTCTGCACTGGCCCTTATCCTGGAATAGGGACCTGCCATCTTCACGCTAATGCAGACTGTGGCAGGTCCTAGGTGGGACCTGCCATAGTCTGCACTAGCACATGGAAGGCCTCAGGCAGAAGAGGCTATAGTTTCATTTCCGTCATGTCTCGGACCAGCAATGTCCAAGGAACAAAGACACATGCACGCGCTCAGGACGAGCAGTAGCAAACAGTCAAGTTCTGAAGTCCGTTGAGGGTTAAAGAGCTAAGCAAAGGAAAGCCGGTGCCAAAGGGTATCAGAGATTCAGCATTGTCGGTAGTAATTCAAGAGGCAGGGTCAGAAGGTCCAGGAGTCACAGATTTACAATTGTTTTGTCTGCAACAGCTCCTGTTCAGTGAGAGGTGCGCCCCTTTACACACAGCTGCTGCTTGAGCTGCAGCCGGTGGGAGCGCCTCAGGTGTTTGCACTGTTGCTGGAGAAAGCTCTGCGAAGGATGTAGCTCAGCATCTTCACTCGCGCTGTCTCTAACTTGGGACACAAGACCACTGTTTATGTTTGACTCCTGAAGTGCTCCTCCGTCACCCTGGCTGACAGGGAAGCTTGTCTCAGCTTGTCTAATGTGTCCAACACCCTCCTCATCCTCAGAGGAGGAGGGGCTGAGGGCATGAGGCATGGCAATTCCATTTTTTTGTACTTTTGAAAGGCATGTTTAGCTGCTACTAAAGCCAAGCATAAGTTGGGATTTCATGGGGGAATTTTCATTAGGGGAAAATCTATACACCAGCCATGCTGGGGGGGATGGATCTGTGAATGGGAATTGCAGCTAAAAACATCTGAAGGAAACCATCAGAATTATATTGCCATGAATTATATTTGACATTTCCAAGCTGGCTCAGAAAAGTAAATTTTGCATGCTAAGATTTTGAATGTAGATTTTTCAAGTGTGGGCAAGTATAAGAAATATATTGCCATTTTAGGCCAAAACCTTGAGTTGCGAAGGTTGGACATACTGTATTATCAGCAGAGGCCCCATATATGAGCCACAAAAAGGAGCAGACAAATTCTTCTTCAGAGGCCATTTATAGGAGCATCAGTGCAGAGAATAAAGTCTGGTCTGCTTCTGCTCGTTGGTCACAGCATTGACCAGAAGCAATAAAAGAAAACTTTGGAGGCAATTGCTTTAATCTCTGTTTTTTTTTAAAAAAAACCTACTAATTATTTCATAGTGTTTAAATATATATATCAGAGGTGGTTTTATTCTGACAAGAAGCATGGAAACCCTTTCCCAAACTGCAGTCTAGGCTCAATCCTATTTGTCAAAGATTGGATGGTGCCATTCCACACTTGGCAAAATGGTGAAGATGGAGGGAACTCCTAGATGATGCATCCACACTGCACAGAGCTGCTTCTTTACTAGAAGTGGCTCAAGGTTTGCAGGAGTCCCTCCCCCTGCCTATAGCGGTAGGGCAGTTTTAACTGCTCTGCCTCTGTACTAGGAGCAGGGCGTGGTTGCACACTGTGTTGCCCAGTTGCCACAGCGATGGAAATGCACAGGCACATTGGTGCCACTGCTGCAGCCCCATGGTTGCCTCTCTATCTAATGGGAAGCAATTTGCACTTTGCCAGCACCTGGTTAAGTATTGACTAAGTTTGGAATAGATTGAGTGTCCCAAATGAAGATGCCCGATCTTTTCCAGGAGTTACCTGGCCAGCACATCTAGGAAAGGTGAGAACTGGCTCGGTGTTTAAAGGTGTGCAGTCAGTCCATCAGTCCATCAGTAAGAACTCCCTCCCTCTTTTGTCTATCCCTTTCATGCCTCCATGTTTTGCTGTATTTCTGAAGGCCATGAGAGAAAGGAGAGCTAAATCACTGAAAAAGTTGAAGAGCAAGGAAGTGTAAGGAATCACAGAAAGAGATATTCATCTAGGAGAACAAGAAAACTGAAGTACCACACTCACATAGTCCACTCATATTTTACTCATCATGGAAGCAGTAGTTTTGTGTGTATGGAAAGGAAGTATTGATGGCTAGTGGAATGGCATACGCCTAATGCTATGCATGGTAAATTCATCTCAGTTGTTTCCCAACTTGTGGCTAAGTGCACAAAGTCAAAGGGTGTGGAAACTGTTTTTTCCTGGCACGATTCTCTCATGCCTGTTTGGCCTAACTGGCCCTTCCAACTCTATGATTCTGCAACTTTGCGCTAAAGCGGTCTGTGATTTTGTGCTAAAGCACTCTTCCAGAGACATAAAGCGTGTCTGTTTGAAGAAGTTCTAGCGGGCAGCTCTGGAGTCCATTCCAATTTCCCAGCATCACAATCCAGGAATTTCTACCTGCTCCCCAGGACTTTGGTTGAATTACGCAACTTTGCTTTTATGCTATAGCGTCTTTTTGCACCCAAACAAAATCTCTTGAATTATATACTGTGAAAAAGAAACATGTATACAATATCTATATGTAGTCTGAAACGAAAATTGCAGATCAGCACAGGGAAATAACAACGTATTCATCACAATGAGAGTTTGCATGATTGAATCTCTCTTGTTTGGATAAGGAAAGTGCAACCATATCAGAGAAAACAACACCTGTTAAATGCCAACTCTGTTCTGCCAAATACGAACAAATATACTATGTATATTATTGTGTACTAATAGGGTTCAATGGCAGCTGGTGATATTTGTATAATTAGAAATCTATATAGGGTATAAACGTTTTAGAGAGATGGTGCCAATTCTGAACAATATTGTGTGGGCTACAAGTGCTTGTAATTATTTTTTAATTTGCTAATAACTTATTATGATGACTTAGTTTTTGGAACATTCTGTGAGTGTTTGGGGTTATTTTTTATTATTAAAAAGTTGTTGCCGCTTTAAAATTATTAAAACAATAGAGAATGTAAAGTTATTCTTTTGATGTGAACTGAGACTGATTTTTTTCATTAAAGAGAAAACAAAACCTTAACCTTTTTATCTGCTGTTTTTGCTTTCTTACTTGTACAAATAAAAGACGAGAACTGTAATTTATTTTAAACATTCTAAGAAAATACATCTGCTTGTCTCTTGGTTGCCTACTACGTCATGTTATAGCTGGTGTTTATGTAGAGTCAGGTACTTTTTGAATGGTATTAAAACTAAAAACTCTGACATCAATTCAGTTTTGATTATTCTTTGGGGATCCTGATTTTCTGTCACAAATATGTCTGTTCCCTGCGATGGACTTCCTGACCCAGCATGGCATCAGATAAAGACTTTTCATTATCTCTAGTGGGTTTCACTCAGCACCAGTAATTTTCAAAATGAGACCCCCACACCAAATGAATGCATCACATGAGAACTAGCAGCGTGTTGTGATAAATAAGTATAAATGTTTTGGATTTTTTAATGCTTGCTTTGGGAAGGAAGTGTGCAAAGATCAACAGTAGTTAGGGGGAAGGATTTTCCAGAATTTTAAAAAATACAAAGAAGAAGAAATGTTCTTATGTTTATGTTTTCTTTTTAAAAATTAAAGAGTTTTATTAAAAGGTACGAGGGCAGGGGAAACAATTTCTTTAAATATCTCATAAGAGTGAAATGTATTCAGTGACTGTGAAATCCTGCAAGGCTGGGGAAATCCATCAGTTTATTCATTTTTGCCTAAAGTTTCCATTGATGGAGATTTTTGTTGTACAGATGTTCACTTTTCAGTACATGTGAGGGCAGAAATGGTGGGTGCTCACAGCTGCATACAGTCAGGACGATGGCCTAGCAAGCAAAATGCATTCACTCATGTTTTCCGCATGGAACTAGAAAAGTCACACAAAGGTCCTGGTCAAAGCATATCTGACTAGTCCACCTTATTGCACATATGGTGTGGTCAACCTAAGGTTTAATCCAGCTTCAGTCTGCCTTCAGAACAAGAGAACACAACAGCAAAGTGACTAGTAATTTTATTTCCACATTATCTATCCCAAAGGTGAATTTTCTGAGTTATTAACACTAAAAGAAAGCAGCTTGCCACTTTGCTGATGTATTCTCTCACTCTGAAAGGGGACTGGGGTTGGATTAAACCTTACGTGTGACCATAGCCAAAGCGCTCTGAGCCTGATATTGGTTTGACCAGACCCATCACATAAAGTGGCACATACCTACTTCGGGTGTGCACTGGTCCTGAAAAATCAGGTGTGACTGCAACCAAACAGAATTGTGTACAGACTTGGGATGTGCACGAATATTCAAGATATTCATTATTCAGATGAATTTGGACAAATTTGCACATTTGTATGTGAATCGAAAGTCCAGGCATTCAGGTTTTAGTTTTTGTACAAATACAAATATTTTGAATTATGTGTATGAATAATTTGGACATACATATCTGTACGCATCCATTTGGATATGTAAGGGATGAAAAAGGATGGGTACAGGATAAAAATGCAATGTTACAGATGTGTAGGAGATTTGTAGCATTGGATACATATTGAATATTCATATGAATAGATACGAATGTATTTGTATCGGTTCAAATGTCAAGACATTCATTTTTTCTTTATTTGTACAAATTCGGATATTCAAATATTCAAATAAAATAAAATTGAATCGAATTTGAAAACTGCATTCTTGCACACCCCTAGTCCAGACAGAGGAATCCATTCAAATGGAAATCCACTCTAAAACTTACCTTGAAACATTCCTAGACTGCCAATTTTGAGGATAAGCAGATGCAAAAAAAGTGCAGGGAGATGGAGAACAGGATGGAATTCTGGGAAGAGGGCATGGAACAGAAACACTCTCCTGCAACATTTTCTACAGTCAATGGTGTGTTTCTCTAGGGCAGCAACTTAATTGGGCTGTCAGAAAAGAAACAAAAACAAGTGCTTCCCAATCATTAGAATGGGAACAACAAGTCAGAAACAACACTTCTCTGTCCCCATCTCTGATATATCTTTTTTCTGGTTTCACTGTTGACACTGGGACTTTTCACACTTGGCCCAGTGGAATAGCCAAAGGATGCTTCCACACAGAGCATCCACACTGAGCACAGATCCTTCCGTTCCAAAAGCAGCACCATGCTTGCCGGACCGTCCCCTGGGTAGACAGCTGAGGAGCACATGGCTGTTGCTGTGACGAGGTAATTGCCTCTAGTATAGAAACAACTGCTCCCACCTGGAGCTTGGTTAAGTGCATTACAGAGTGTAGACGCCCAATCCACCCCCAACTTTACTCTCCTGGGGCAACTGCCCATGACCCTGAAATGCCCATGCGCAATTGGTGGGCCACAGTGTGAAACAGAATGCTGGACTAGATGGGCTGTGGCATGACCCAGCAGGGTTCCTCTTATGTTCCTAGGGAAATGAAGGTGCAAATTCACCCACAATGTTTAGAAGCACCATTTGGGGTCGGATAGTTAAGGATGCTGTGCTCCATCCAAGTGTAAGATTTAGGCTCTGGCCTGAAGACTAGTGCTCTATTGGGTCAAAGGCACATTTTAACTCATGAGCATTTCCCTCACTAAGTTTATCAATCAAGATGTCTGCAGGAAGTCCACAAGTAACGCAGCCCGGTTGCCTCTCCCTGGGTTCTAATACCCACCCACCTTGGTCCAGTCACTCCTTCTCAGGCTAAGCTAACTCACAAGAAAGGAGGAGAATGGTGTGAGATGGAGGAAAGGTGAAGCATGCATGCTACCGATGAATGAAATGGAAGAAGCTGGAAAACAATAATGCCAGGGATCATGTCCCACAATAATATAAGAATCAGGAAAAACTGCAGAATATGTAAAATTGCAGAATCCAGTCATTCTGATGGCTTCTTTCATGGGGTCTGTTGTTTTATTCCATGGCATTCTTCAAAACTGGGTCAATGGAGCATAAGACATTGTTGAGCAGGGCTGGATCCTATCCATCACTCAGGGATTGGAGTCAGGTGAAACCAAGGGTGTTTTCGCACTTCCCTTCCCGGCCACTAGATGGGGAAAGAGCGCAATTAACCAACGTTGACTAGAGCTCACACTTTGGCCGTTCCTTTCCCCCTGATTGAACACTTAACCTTATTTGATGCGGCGCCTGGTCCCCCTCTGGGTGCCACAGCCCACAATGGTGCATACACAGTCACATCTTTGATCCTCTGAGGTGCCAGCGTACTTGTGTGGCATCTCAGGCAATTCCAGAGTGCTAGTCGCTGCCCTGGAGGCTTGAAGCAAGCTTTGGGATAAGATTGGTTAACATGTGGAGCACAATTTCAGTGCACTTCTGGTGAGGGTGGGCATGGTTGGAGGCAGTAACACCAGAAGTTTCTGTAACACCACAACTTTCTTCACCAGAAGTTTACTAATCATGCACTAGAGCAAGTTTGGTGTAGTGGTTAGGGAGCCAGACTCTTATCGGGGAATACTGGGTTCAATTCCACCCTCCCCCATGAAGCCAGCTGGGCGAACTTGGGCTAGTCACAGCTATTTTCTGAGCTCTCACAGCCCCACCTACCTCACAGGGTGTTCTGTTGTGGGGAGAAGAATAGAAAAGCTTTGTCAGCCTCTTTGAGTCCCCTTAAATGGGTGAGAAAAGCAGGGCAGAAAAGCCAACTCTTCTTGTGCAAGTAGGCCTTAAGTTCGGGTTCCTATAGGGTTTTTTAGAACCAAGCATCAACAATATACAATACACTGGAAAGTGCAAGGATCCTTTTAACCACCAGAGGGCAGCGGACAGCCAGTCAGATAGTCCCTAGACTTCATGATTAGTTGAGTAGAGGGTATAAAAGAAACCAACCGAGGCTGGTGCCAATTGGGACGCAAGACATGCACAAAGGAGCTAAAAGGAAGTCAAACCAAGGAGCCACTTAATGGTAGGCAAGAGATACTATAAGGCTGCACTGCTATGTAAATCCTTGTGAAAACTGACATTGGTTTTTACCACAAAGAAGATTAAAGGTTCTGGTCAATGGGCCAATTTGCACCTTTATTGGCTGCAAAGGCTAGTGCACATCTGGAACAGTTTGGGTGTTGCAAAGTGCCATCCCAAACTTAGCTGGTGCTACCCCAAGCTCCAGCTAAGTGCAGATGCCTGTATATTAGGGCGATCACTTTGCTGAGGCAATGGGCATTGTGGCAGCAACCAGGGGCCTGTTGGCACTTGGCCGTATTCTGGAATATTTCTCAGGATAGGCGTCTGCTGTCCACATGTTAATGCACACACTTGCAGGCCTCACTTGGGGCATCCTATAGCTGCACTAACGTATGGACAGCAGGCCACTATTCCAGGATACATTCCAGAATAAAGCCAAGGGCAAATAGGCCTCAGGTGACAGAGCGGACAACCATGCTGACACTGATTTGCCACAGGCTCTGTTCCCACAGATGAAGTGTGGACAGAACATGTCAAGCTATACCAGCGGTTCTCAACCTGAGGGTCGCGACCCCTTTGGGGGTCGAACTACCCTTTCAGAGGGGTCACGATGAGTCTCCCGCCTTCCTGCTCCATCCTCACCCAAGCTGCCCTGCCCCTGTGGTTGGGGTTCTCCACAACATGAGGAACTGCATTAAGGGATTGCGGCATTAGGAAGGTTGAGAACCACTGAGCTACAGTATATTAACTGGTGGCTAGCATAGTTGTGGAACACTTCTTCATGCTCTACAGCTATTCAGACCAGAGGACAATTCAGCATGCACCAAGCTGCTTCTGGTATAGAAGCAACTTGGTGCAGCGTGAATGCTCCATCTCAGAGCATCCCTAATATTCCCCTTCTTGCAAAGTGCAAAAAGGGCCATTGCAATGGCAATGTCTAGGTGTCCACTGGACATTTCCGCAGTCATTTCTGTAGCAATCCAGCCTGCCTAGGCTGGGCTATCTGCACTTCAAGCACTGGTGGTCTGATTCAGGGACTGCACCAGCACTTGAAGTGTGGATGGCTCCTCCTGCACCTGATCTTCACTTCAGTGGAATGGTAATAGGGGTGAATTGGCATTAGGAGGCATAGTGCTAGAATTCTCTAGCCATTCACACTTATGGATAGCTAGAGCATTTAAACCTTACCTAAGTTGCGAATGGGCACCTGGATGGCAGCCATCGCAGAGCTCCGGTGACAGTGCCAGCATGCCTGTGTGATACCATCACCAGGGCAATGCAGACCCTGGCAGTGTACCATTACATGTGTGCCACCAGTCACATATTTCTCCTGCATGTCTTTGAACAGAAAGGCATGCAGCTGAAGTGTTCAGGGCTTCACTCAGCCCTGCTACCAGTGTAAACATGGAGCACTTAAGTGCCCCACGCTTATACTGCTTGTGGGAAACTCCCAGATGGACGGAGATGTTTCTGGTTAAGAAATGGCTCCATGAGGTGTAGATGCAGCATCTAGGAGCTTCCCCACCCCTTGACCAGCAGGCCCATAACCAGCTCCATATATGAGGGGGGGGCTGTCACAAATTTTGGGGGTCACAAATTTTGGAGGCCTGTCACATTTGGTGGATTAAAAATTAAAAATTTGAGGGGGGCCAAAAATTTGGAGGGCCTGGTCCCCCTCTGTCCCATCCTCCCCAGCTACTGTATCCAAGGCTGTATCCAGATTAGTGGAATAAAATCCACTGTTAAGAGGAAAAAGCACAACTTACCTGCTGCGAAGCCACGACACGCCATCCAGACTCCAGCAGCCTCTCCGCAGCTTTCTCTGGTACTTCCGTGGTGCATGCGGTGAGGCACAAGTCACATGGGATGGGGCAGCTAATCGGAGCCGAGCTGCAGGCTCAGCTTTCATTCGCTGTTCTTGCCATCTTGTCAGGACTGGCAGGAACATTCAAATTCACCTGATACTCTGGAGCGAGTGCTCATCGTTCCGCAGCAGGTAAATTCGAAGTAGGGGCAGCATAAGGCGCTGCCGCTGCGGAGTATCAGCGTCAGGTGTGACACCTATGGCCCAACTGCGCATTGGAATGTGCAGTATGTGTAGTGTGCAGACGCCCTCCAAGTCAAGTGTGGAAAGGCTCTAGTATTCCATTCCACCAAGGAAAGCGTGAACAGACCTACGATTCATACTATAAGATCATCATTACAAGATGATCCTAAAGCTAGTTACAACAGCATCACACCAGAAGGACTTCTTAAGGTCAAACGACACTTAAAGCCTCTTCATATTTCTTCCAATAAAACCATCATAACTCACCGAGCTGAAATGACCTTTCCCCAGCGCTAGGCAAGTACCTTAAGAGTTTTAAAAATTATTATTATTCTTTGTCTCCCACCTTCGTAAACCCCCTTCAGAGAACATGTCCCAGTCTGCACTGTGAGAAATTATATCTGAAACCCCCTTGGAGAAAAAAAAAATGTGTGGAACTATCACTTGTTTGATTTACTTAGCAGCTTTTCTACCGGCAGCTTAAGATAAATTGAGTAGGCTCTAATTGTCATGTACGCTATCATTCCAAATTGCATACAATGATATTTAGAAATGTTTAAGACAACAGGAGGAGTGGAGGGGGGTGATGGAGAGGAAAGAATTTTAGAGATTTCATGTACGAAGCTGCAGCATCTAGGCCTCTTCCGTCTGGAGAGACGGCGTTTAAGAAGGGAACTGATTGAAGTATATAAAATGATGCATGGTATAGAAAAGGTGGATAGAGAATATTTCTTTTCTCTATCGCACAACACTAGAACCAGGGGGCACTCTGTGAAGCTGATGGGTAGGAGAGTTGGATCCGACAAGAGGAAGTATTTCTTCACCCAGAGGGTCATCGGCTTATGGAATGTGCTGCCGGAAGAGGTGGTGACAGCTACCAGTCTGGATGGCTTTAAGGTAGGGTTAGACAAGTTTATGGATGACAGATGTATCAATGGCTACTAGAATGAATGCCTAGGTACAACTTTCAGGCTGGGAGGGGGAACAGAATGCTTCTAAGGCCATTAGCTGGGATTCAAGAGCAGGAAAAGGTTTGTCCTTGTCTCTGCTTGGGATGCCCATGAGCATTTGGAGGGCCACTGTGTGTGATGGGACTAGATGGGCTGTGGTCTGATCCAGCAGGGCTTCTCTTATGTTCTTATGTTCTTATGTAGCATATCTTTGACATTTAAAACAGAGAATCATCTGTATTTAGAAAGTGGCACGGCCTGGCCATTAATTCATACTGCACAAAGGTAAAATAGATTCATTTCTGTAGAGCTAGTTCCTAACATTTGGACAGTCCATGCTAGATCTGACTGGCTTTACTATTTACTTGCTGTTTTTATTATGTGCTTATTCTCACTAACATTCCCCTCCCCTTATTTCTTGGGATCACAAGATGAGTTACAACAATTTAAATCCCCAAAATTTAAAATTAATTAAAATTAAAATCCCTAAAAGCAATCAGAAATCTGGAGAGGATAACTGCTTCTTCAGCCAAAGGCTGGTAAAGAAATGAAGCTAAATATAAATATACAAAATGGCACTGCTTGATGCACCTCTAGAGGAAAGCCAGTCACAGCCTAGGGGCTAACACAGAGAAGGCTCTGCCATGAGTATCTATTGCTTTTAGCTCCTGAGGAATAAGGCCTGGTGCAGAAAGGGCCTCTATGGGTTGGAGCCTAAATATCTGAAGGAGTACTAAGATCACTGATGGAAGGCTTTGATAGTTACATTAGACATCCAAGGGGTAGCAGAGTGCAACAGGGAATTTTCTGTGGTGGACTCTGGGCTTTGGAATAGCCCCCCCCCCCCAGCTGAGGTACACCAAGGCTGCATTTCTACTCATGTTATAAAATGCTTTTTAAAACGCTACAACAAAACCGGACACAAGTGCTCACTCTGGCTGATCCCACTTCATTGACTTTAAAGCGCTGTCAACCCTGATTGATCTAAGATCTGCTGTTTCCACAGAAAATGCTTCAATGGCACATTGGGGAAAGCAGATCTTTTCCTCCCCGCCCTTTGTCAGCTGGGTGCCCACCCCTTTCTCCCAATTAGGTTTGATCCTACGATGACATGGCCAAGGGTGGGAATCCCCGCTCTTCCTCCCCTCCTGCTTTTGCTGCTGCTGTTTGCTTCTGCCAAAGCCAAACCTTCCAATGAGCACAACCATGGGGATCACTTCCTCATCCCTCCTCCAAGGCCCCATTTTACGACGTTGCACAAAATCGCCTCCCTAAGCCTTCCCCTCACTTTCTCCCACACAGCCATGGAGGAAAGAGCCAGCCCAATCTAAAAAGGAGAAATTGTGGGGAAGTGGGGGTGAGAAATGAAACTTTGTTATCAGTATGCAGTGGAGTGGGTGAACTGTTACTTGTTATCAGTGTGAAGTGGCTGAAAATGAAACCGTGAAGTGGTCTGCTGCGGGGAAAAGGCTTTAAACCTGGCACTTTAAATCTGGCACTTTAAATCTGGCAAGGGGGTGTCCTGCAGGGTGAAACCCCACACATTTCATGATGCATCTGCCCCAATACTGCTGTACCATTCCCAAAGGAATAAGGAAAAAGTGTTTTAGCAGCAAAAATGGGGGGGAAACACTTGTATTATCAGAAGTTTTTTCAGTGCGATTTTTAGCGATTTACTCCTCGGAACACACTGGAACCCAATTCATAATGTGGACAAAGAAAATTCACATTGTTTTCCAATAGCTTTTTAACCTAAGAAGATATGCAGCCCAAGTGCCTAAATCATCTGTTCTTGTCACCTGGATAAAAGCACCTCTTCACCTAGGCCATTCATGTTTACTGATTTGAGTTGTATTTTAGTTTTTATTATTATTATTATTATTATTATTTTACATTTTTTATTAATATTATTATTTTTACATTTATTCAAGTTTAAATTTTGTATGTGCTTTTGTTGAAAATTTTGGCCTGCCCTGGGATCTTTGGTTGAAAAGCAGGATATAAATGTCTAGAAATAAATGAGTCACTAATAGGGATGTACACAAACGTTTTTGTTTTGTTTTTTGTATTCAATTCATACCAAATCGAATGCAAGAAAATTTGTATTCATTCAAATAGATCCCCTTCTAATGTGGTGGGATCCGTATTTGATAGGAATATTTAATCCCATGCAAATGTCATATGAATGTGTACGAATCCCATATGAAGGTTTACACGAAGCTTCATATGAATGTATCAAAACATTCAATGAGAATTTGAATGTCAGTCTTCGAATGTGCCAACATTGGATTCAAATTCAAATATCTGAATTCGACTGAATTTGTATGAATTTCAAATGTTACAAATATCCGATCACATCCCTAGTCACTAAAAAACAGAAGTGGGTCATGACTGCAGGAACAAGAGAAGGAAGCAATGGTGCAGTTAGGTGAATGGAGTGCGAAGGAGCATCTTAGGAGATGCTCCTGGGGCAAGTGATGGAGAAGCATTGCATGCTGCCATGCTCCATGGCATTTAGCCCTTTTCTGAGAGTAGAAACCCCTCTCTGGACTATCTTTGCACAGAGGTGAATGTAGTCCTGATTTGCTTCTGCAGCCACCATTCAGTGGGATGGAGGATCAACATGCAACGTACCTTGTAGCAATTGCAAATTTGCCCAGGTTTTTTCCACCAGCTTCTCAAGCCTCAGAGTAAAAAGAATCTTCCTGCTCTCATAGTTTGCAGTACACACCCAGCACAGCAGGGGATGGACTTTTAGCCTGAAGGCAGAATGGCCACCTGGCCGCATGGCATCCACCTTCTCTTCCTGTTTGAGGATCCTCCCCGCCTCCCGCCATGGGATATGACATCAGAAGGACTTCTGACCTGCTCAGCTGACACAGCTTCACCTATCACCTACCTGGATTTTATCCTGAGGTCACTTCCTTCCCCGCCTTCTTGTGGGGGATATAAAAAGCTTTGCAGAGTAATAAACTCTCTTTTTTCCAGCCCATCTTGTCTCCCACCTAACTTTTTTCTCCTGTGCTCTCTGTCTTTAATCACCATAAGAGCACATGGTAATCCCTTATAGCATGCCGGTGGCTAATAAGGGAATACTTTCATAACATCCGGTGGATCGTACCAGTAAACTGGTACCAAGTATCGTTGCAGCCCCTTGGGTTGTAACCACGTATCGCTGTGGTTCTCAGGACTGCAGCCACGATCGAGGTAGCCATAAACTACCTCCCCCAGGTTTCCCAGAGCCAAGGATTCAGGTTGCAAATCCGGATTGCAACAGTACCTGTGCAGTCTCTGCCGGGGCCAATAGAAAGAGCCCTGAGCCCAAATGATTGGCAGGGCCACCGCCAGTGTGTTGCTTAATGGATCCAGTTGGAGTCTGCCTTGGAAGCCAGACTTCTTCAGGTGACCTCAAAGCACTTTTTCAGTGGCAGCCTCCCTAGCTTCCCTGCTGGGCTACTGCAGGGCAAACAGTCTGTCCCAAGCTGTTCAAATTGTCATAGCAATGGCCGCGGCAACTTGCTATGGTGATTGCAACTGTGCAGTCTCAGTTGCGCTGCCCTGCCCCCATGCAGTGTCTGCACCCAGAAATGGTGCGAATGGTATGTGCAGGAGCCAACCAGGAGCATGCTAGATGCTCCCAGTCAAGCTGTTAAGCTTAAAATACTCCAGGCTGATCTGGAATAGAGTTGGTTCTGCAGTGTACGTATGGAGTGCCCCACAGCTTACAAGGCTGTCCTGATGTGTAAGTGCAAAAGGACCCAAAGACCAGGGACTTTTCCACACTTGGGTGTGTGGTTGCCTCCCAGTCTGCTCCCAGATGGACCATCTGCGCTTGAAGGAGACATTTCTGACTCAGAAATGCCTCTTTCAATGTAGGAGCCCCCCGAGAAGGCAACTACCTTTGCCAGAAACGCCCTTTCCTGTCTCTGGCAAGCCCATCCGCACATCTATAGTGCTGAGCAGATCGACTGGCACACTGCACAAGCACACTGACACATCTGGCGACCTGGAAAGTGAGTGCACATGTACAGTGCATCATTGTTGTCCTGGTGCTGGTGCCGGAGTGCACACACTGGCACCAACATTGGGACGCAAGGTGGTGGCGCCCATACATATGTCTGCACTTCAGCTAAGTTATATTTCTAACATATATCTGGTTTGTTTTAACATTCTGGATTTTAAATGTTGTTGTCAATATTACTGTTTTATTATATATTGTTTGTTTTAATGTGAGGAATCTTTAAGCCTTGTTAATCGCTCTGAGACCTTCTGGTATAGGGTGGGATAGAAATAAAATAAAATAAAATACTGTATTTTCTGGCATATAAGACTACTTTTTAACCCAGGAAAATCTTCTCAAAAGTTGGGGGCCATCTTATATGCTGGGTGTTATCTTCTTATACGGCAAGTATATCCCAAACTCTATATTTTAACTGGAAAGTTGGAGGTTGTCTTATACGCCCAGTCATCTTATACGCTGGAAAATACAGTAATAAATAAATGATAGAGATGGATGGATGGATGGATGGATGGATGGATGGATGGATGGATGGATGGATGGATGGATGGATGGATGGATGGATGGATGGATGGGTGGGTGGGTGGGTGGGTGGGTGGGTGGGTGGGTGGGTGGGTGGGTGGGTGGGTGGGTGGGTGGATGGATGGATGGATGGATGGATGGATGGATGGATGGATGGATGGATGGATGGATGGATGGATGGATGGATGGATGGATGGATGGGTGGGTGGGTGGATGGGTGGGTGGGTGGGTGGGTGGGTGGATAGACAGACGGACGGACGGATGGATAGATAGATAGTCTGCAGACACATGGAGGAAGGGAATGCATGTACGAGCATTCACTTGTATGAATGCTAGTACATGCATGGGCAAGTTTACCTCCCTTTTCCCCTGCATGGGATGGGAAATGTGAATTTGTCCCTGGATGCAGGAGTCATGCAGATGGTACTCCTCCCTGTTCCTTGGCTGGAGCAACAGTCTGGCCCGGGAACAGATCTCTCTCACCCTGGTGGAGAAGCAGCCTGTTATTCATATTTTCACTAGATCTGCCTGCCCTATTGCCTTTTGGTTCAGCTGTTTCTTAAAAATAAAACAGTTTAAGCCTGCTTCTTTCCCAATTCCAAGCTTTGCATATCAGAGACAGGCAGCATAAATCCCCTTTGCGAACTCCCTTGTGACACAGATAGAAAAGCATGAAAATAAAAAGGAAACAAATAAAGCCTGAACCACGATTATTGGGCTGAGATGGATATTTGGTCAAGGGTCGAGAACTGTTTGTTTGTTTACAGGGGCATTTCTATACCAAACCTCAGCCTCAAATACTTCAGAGCCAATATAAGATGAGATTTGTAAATTCATTGGAAGCAAGGCATTAAAAAAGAATAAAGCAGCATCTTTTTTTTTTAGTAAACTAATAATAATTAATTAGCTGCCAAATGCTGAGATATGACATCAGCTTTTCAAGGGCCCTGCTCACACAAGTAGTTTAGGATGACCTCAGTTTGTCCTCAGGTCACGTTACTCACATTGTTTTTATTCAATTTGTTTTCCAAGCCGGCCTACCCCTGTTATATCATTTTAACTGGAGTCCCCTTTCCAGAGGACTCAGCCTACTCAGCTCCAAATCTTCAAATCGGCCATTTTGTTTCAGTGGATTCTTGTATTCTTGTGCAAGTGTCACTGAATTATAGGTCCCATAAGACCTCTCATTGGCAAGAATGGCTGAGGTGAGCAGGATTGGTTGTTCAGGAAGACAAAACCAGCTTTCAGGTGCCATTTTGGAAGTCCATCATCTAGGCATACAGATTAAGAAGCTGCATAGGGATATCAAATGGGAAAAGTCAGGAGGGTTCCCTACATTACAACCTACACCTGGGGGAAATCTGCACTTTGCTGCCTGTCCATGGATAGCAAAGGTCAAAGTTCCTCATGCACTAGTTAATTTGCACTAGTTAATGCTAGCATGTGCCAACCCACCCTCCACACGTCCAGACACTTACCTGAAGTGTGGTCAGGTGTCTGGGTGCTGCCATCTTGTGTCTGGAGGCCAGCATGAATTGGCTGGCACCATCACCGGAACAACAGTGATGTGCCATGCATGCACTGGGGCCAGCACATCACGGTGCATCATGTGCACCTCTGTGCACCATAGCAGTGCAGACGGGCTCACCACTAGATAGAGTTGGGCACTACTGAATGCTGAAGGTCACAGTAAGTGCATATATGGAGCACGAAATCATACACCACATCTAGTTTGCCTTCAGTGCACTCCTGCATGGAAGGGGCCATTTCTGAGTTGGAAACAGCCACATCCAGTGCACTTTGATCTAGTGGTTAAGGAGCCAGACTCTCAACTGGGAAAACTGGGTTTGACTCTCCCCTCCCCCATGAAGCCAGCTGGGTGACCTTGAGCTAGTCACAGCTGTCTTCTGAGCTCTCACAGACCCACCTTCCTCACAGGGTGTCTGTTGTAAGGAGAATAGAAAGCTTTGTCAGCTGCTTTGAGTCCCCTAGGGTGAGAAAAGCAGGGTAGAAAAGCCAACTCTTCATCTTCCATCTGGGAGCCCACTGGAAGCTGAAATGGTATTTTCCTTAAGCACTCTTGTTCTCTTTTCTGTATGATAGCCCTACAAATTCAGAGTTAAATTTCTTTGCTTTCATTCTGTTTGGTCTAGTGTTTAGGAGCTGGTCTCTGATGTGGGAGTACTGGGTTTGATTCAGCCCTCCTCCATGAAACCAGCTGGGTGGCCTTGGGCAAGTCACAGCTCTCTTCTGAGCTCTCACAGCCCCACTTACCTCATGGGGTGTTCTGTTGTGGGGAAAAGAACAGAAAGCTTTGTCAGCTGCTTTGAGTCCCCTTAAATGGGTGAGAAAAGTGGGGTAGAAAAACCAACTCTTCTTTTTCTTCTTCTCCTTCTTGGGGTGGAGGGACTGGACAGGTACTACAATGGATATCGATATCCTAAGGTGAGAAATGTTTTGAGCCTCTCTGCCCTTAATTCCTTGGTAAAGCTAAGGAACAACACAGGTACTCCTTGCAAACATTCCTGAGATATAGATTCCTTGAAGTAAACAATCAATGCCTAGTTGGACTCAGAGGCAATTACCCACATCATGTTTAGCTAAAACTTAAATCGGAGGTCTTAACCCTTCTGACAGGGGACTTTAGCACTCAATTAAATGCTTTCTATAATGTTGACAAATATGCAAATACTTTCTTTTGTCACATGGAAACCAGAGTGGAAATTTGAGATCTGAGCAAAGAGTCATTACCGAATTAATCCAGTGAATCTTCATTAGTAAAATCAGTCAGGCATCCACTCTACAATATTTTGCAAGGACGCGCATGCAATGCCACACAGGAGAGGATCTCTTATTTAATCTGAAGTATTTAGAGAGCATCTGAAGAGGTGGCAAGAAAACAAATAGGTACAGCTGCCCTAAATTAATATTTATAATCTAAGGAAGCGGATGGCTTTTTAAGATCACAGTATCAAAGAGTTATATAGTGGGAAGAGAATATGTAGGAGATCACTGAGTGTCTTCTTGCTTCACACAAAAAGCCAAACTAAAGGTGTGATCAAGGACTGGCTCAACCCATTCCCAAACTACTTCAAGCACCATTGCACTTTTAAAAACAAAATTCTGGCAAGAGTTTCTTGCCACAAGTAGATGGCGCTAAAGGCCAATATCTGCATGCAGTCTGCTGGAGGGTTGATTCAGCACATAAACCAGGATAGCTACATTCATACACAGCTCACAGTGGAACCTGCTTTTAAAACTGTCTATTGTTGCAGCAAAAAGCCAATGCACTAAGGGTACACCCTCTGCACACTGGTGCAAAACCACCAGTAATCCAGAGCATTATCCAGATCAGGATGGGCTCATCTAGAATACCAGTAGTTCTCGATATCAAGGGCTACCGACTTGGATTAGTCCAGAGCATGGAGCGAAACAGGAAACACATCTTTTTTCCAGACTATTGGGGGACCCATTTCAGTAGCACACCAAAGCACACCACAGATACGGGTTCCCCAGGGGCTCCAAGGCTAGGAACTTTGATAACTAGCACTTGGGAGCCCTAAAAAGCCAGACCCAAAGGTCTTGCAAGCTTTGGTTCTTGTGGAGGAGGAGCACCACCATACAGACGGTGCTGTTCTAGACCTTGTGGTGCCATAGTCTAAATCATCGGGTCTTGATTCAGATCACAGCACAGTAATGCAAGACCTTCACGGTGGTTTCATTGTTATAGCGCTCTGTTCAACACCAAGCCCTGTTGCTCCAGAGGAGGGCTGAGTCACTCCTTGCCCCAATCCGAACCAAAGCATGTTCAGCTTTTTAGAGATACACTAAGATAGTTCATGGCTGCACCCAGCTGTTGATTACTTATTCCTCTATATTTAGATATTCTGGAATAAGACATGGATATCCCAGCCCTTCTTTCCTGCACAAATTGCTATCAGTGCCCACGGTGCTATCTCTCCAGCAGATGTCTAGGATGAAAACATGATTGAACTGATGCTGAGAAGTCATCACTAGGGGTGCGCACAAATACAATTTTCAACATTCGATTCGTAACTAATTGAATATTTGAAAATCCGAATTCGTGCGGATAAAGAAAAACAAATGTCTGGACATCTGGGCTGAAATGAAGACATTCTTATCTATTCATTCAGATATTCAATGCATATCCAATGATACAAATCTTGTATGCATCCATACCCATCCTGTTTGCATCCCGTTTGCATCCTGTATGTATCCGTACACATATGAATGTCCAAATTATTTGTACAAATAACTCAAATTATTTGTACTCGTACAAATACTAAAATATGAATGTCTGGACATTCCATTTATATATGAATGTCTGAATTCATCCGAATAACAAATATTTTGAATATTTGTGCACATCCCTAGTCATCACCACAAATATCCAGTGAGTGAGGAGGAGATCATCACAACTCTATTTATGCAGTAGAGTTTCCTTTGCATTAAGAAAGCTCTTTGTCTCATACCCAAGAAGAACGTGTCTTGTAATTTAAGTTTATTACAAGGATGGGCAGCAAAACCAAATTGATGGAGTGACGATAGGAGTATCCACAATTTAAGCTTCTTCAATCAAAGCCTTGGTTGATGCTATGAGACCAGCAGGATGTCTCAAAAGGCCATTTGCAGGAAGTTGAGAACAGGTGAAAGTTTTGTCTTTGACTTCCACTTGAGACTCCCAGAAGCAATTGGTGGGCCATTATAAATTGAGGCAGGATGCTGGACTAGATGGTCTGTGGCCTGATCCAGGAGGGCTCCTCTTATGTTCTTTATAAGGTTGGACAAATGCATGGTGGACAGATGTATCAATAGCTTTGGATGCCTACTTACTGCCTCCTGGTTGGAGAGACTGGCAGGATGCCTCTCAAGGCCCTTTGCAGGAAGCAGGTGAAGAGCAGGTGGGCCACATGTGAGATGGGATGTTGGACTAGATGGGCTGTGTCCTGATCCAGCAGGGCTTCTCTTATGTTCTTATCTCACTCCAGTCTCTATGGAGCCTGCCCACCCATCTCCCACCCCCACACACATTCCAGATCATTGTCCAAGGTCCCTTCTTATTCTGCATCTTGTATTGGGGACCCTGACATTGTTTGCAATGCAATGTTTGAGATAGGCTACCATATTTCCCCACAGACCTCCCTTCTCTAGGCTAAGCAGTTATCACTACTTCCACTTTGTGTCATCTGAAATTGCTTCAAAGGTCACGGAAAGCAGTTATAGTCCTTTAGGTAAATCTAACCAGCACTGAATAATTTGGAAGCATCATATTATCATATAATACTTGAGGTTAATCTAACCAGCCCTGAATGAATTGGAAGTATTTATTATTGTTATTGTCCAGATATAGAGAAAACAGCCATGGTCAGTATAGCCTAGAAAGCAACTTTGGAGCTTCCTCTTAAAGAAGGAAGGATGGGCATGGAAGGATATATCTGCAGATAGATTCCCAGTGTTTTGAGCTGGAAGGAAGGAAGGAAGGAAGGAAGGAAGGAAGGAAGGAAGGAAGGAAGGAAGGAGGGAGGGAGGGAGGGAAGGAGGGAGGGAGGGAGGAAGGAGGGAGGGAAGGAAGGAAGGAGGGAGGGAGGGAGGGAAGGAGGAAGGAAGGGAGGGAGGAGGGAGGGAAGGAAGGAAGGAGGAAGGAAGGGAGGGAGGGAGGGAGGGAGGGAAGGAAGGAAGGAAGGAAGGAAGGAAGGAAGGAAGGAAGGAAGGAAGGAAGGAAGGAAGGAAGGAAGGAAGGAAGGAAGGAAGGAAGGTTTATCATTATCCATATCATCATCATCATTAGTCTTGTGACTACATTTCTATTGATGCAATCCAAAATTGTATTCAACTGTTTTGCTATCCCATTGCACTACTGCCTCAAATGCACATTATTGGTTGGTCAATATTCTACAATCTTTTTTCCAACATACCCTCGTTTGCGCTCTTTTCAGGACAGAAGCAGCGAGGAACACTGCAAGCTGGGAAAATAACAAGAGAATAGACCCAAGGCATTCATTGCATCTAGTCCTTCAATGATAATATGCACAAGCACATAACAGCCATTCTGTTGAAATATTTCAAGAATAGTTGTGCCTCGGGGGACATTTTCTAGACAAGATTAGAGGGGCAGATGGAAACTGCACCAATATTCTATCTTTATTTTACCATTGGTTATGTTGGGATAATATATTCCGGGCCACACATATCCCTATGGTGGCAGAGAAAATGCCAGCATTATGCTGAGCTATTACAATACTGAGTTGATGCAAAGATCTCTCATGCATTTATGCATTACATAAAAGGTTTTATGCAATTGTAACTCTTAAGAGCCTTTCTTTTAGCTCCTCAGCATAACAATTAAGTCTTAAACATTAAGACTGGCAAAATGTGTTCATGGTCCATATATGCCCGTCCCAGCTAATATGATTCTGTGTTCAGCTCATAAGCTGGGGAAATTTCTAGCCATTGTTGGGATTTCAGGACCCTAAAATGATCAAACCTGACATTTAATCCTAGTTAAAATGTGTTAAAATTGGCAGAGAAGTGGACTCAGATGGGACTTCAGCAGCTCTTAATTAGGTGAGGTGGCAACTTTCACAGATAGCGCAGTTTAATGCAGTGCTTCTGATAAGATGCAGATGCATTAAAAGCATACGATAACAGCCATTTATTGATTTCTAAGCAAGGGGCTTTTGGATCATTAAATCATATTTTTTTTAAAAAAAAATGTGTTTGAGCAAAAAGGAGGCTTTACATTCAGGATCTGACCATGTTTATTGCGAAATTCCATCAGTCCACAAAATGCAGCATTTCCTTACATGGCAAGACAAGCATCAAAGGCTGACATGTAGCTTATTGCTAGGGGTGCACATGAATTGTTTTTCCCCGTCCCCTTCACACTGAAGCAAACGGAAAAGAAATTCACATTCGTGCAAATGGAACCACTTTGAATGTAAATTGGATTCGGATTCACCTCAAAACCTCTTTGAATCCCTGCCGCCGCCAGTCACACCTCCAAGTCCGATGTGAATCCGATGTGAATCTGTTCTGGACTGGGCATGTAGCAAAGGGAGAAAAGCTTTTGCTTCTCATGCAAACAGTCTTCAAATATAGCCAGTATTCTATTTGAGTGCAAATTTTCACATCTTTGCAGGTCTCAGGCCATTATAGTGTTAATCCATTTGCATTTTCTGGATGTCATCAGGGAAGAAGACTAAAGGTGTCTGAACCATACTATAGCAGGTGAATCCTGCATGAATTTGCCTTGTGAGCCAGTTTGGTCTAGTGGTTTGGGCGCTAGGCAGTTTCCATTCCATCTCTAATCTGGATCCATTAGGCTCCACGGGCCCTCTAATACGGAATAGCTATGGGCCCAAAAAAGGGGTCTACAATCTGTCCTGTTTGAGCCAGTTTGGTTTAGTGGTTAGGGGGTGGTTTTCCACTGTCACTAGAAGTACTCATTAATGGGTACAAAAATGCCATTTCGTACCCATTAATGGGTACTTAATGGGTACTTTTAGTGACAGCAGAAAAACACCCAGGGAGCCACACTCTTATCTGGGAATACCGGGTTCGATTCCACCCTCCTCCATGAAGCCAGCTGGGTGACCTTGGGCTAGTCACAGCTCTCTTCTGAGCTCTCACAGCCCCACCTACCTCACAGGGTTTTCTGTGGTGGGGAGAAGAACAGAAGCTTTGTCAGCCGCTTTGAGTCCCCTTAAATGGGTGAGAAAAGCGAGGTAGAAAAGCCAACTGTCCTTCTTCCCTTTCACGCAATACGTGATTACATGCTGTTGAGTCTCAGGACTTTTATCCTAGCAGGGAGCAGGGAGTGTTGTGATGGTGGAGAGGAGTAGAGATCTAAAAAGGTCTTGTAAAAGAATCCCAGGATGGGGACATAAAGATGCGAGCATAGCAACCCAAACTGAAGACAAACTGAGGAAGGATGATCAGGAATTGGGTGTGGTCAGAGTTAGTGCGTTTTGAGTAGGGATGGGAACATTTTTTTCATTTGAATTGAATCGAATCTCCAAACATTCAATTTGATTTGAATGTTTAGAATCCGAATGCAACAAATTCCAATTCAAATCGAATACATTCAAATCTCTTTGTTTGAATGTTAGATTCAAATCTGAAGATACAAATGTCGACAACATTCATATTTGGAGATATGAATGTCAACAACATTTGTATGTGTTATACGTATCTGTATGCATTTTGTATGCATCCTGTTTTATCCCGTATGCATCCCGTTTTCGTCCCGTACTATCAGTGCAAATGTGTACAGATAAGTATGAGGTTCATGCAGATATATGTAATACATACATATCTGTGCTTTTGAATGTTTCGATTCATTTGAATGAATGTTTTGGAACATTCAAAATTCATTTGAATGTTTAAATTTGAAGGTGTAGACATTCTATTCGAATTTGAATGTCCACATTCAGTTGAATTCAATCGAATTTCGTATGTTTAGAACATTTGTGCACATCCCTAGTTTTGAATCCTGTTTCCTAATAAAGTGTACATTTCAGCAAGGTGTGACCATGGCCATTATGTGCTAGAAAAGGTGGATTAGAGGTTGGGAACATGAAGACCACACACTGTCTATCTCAGCGGTTCTCAGCCTGTGGGTCGTGACCCCTTTGGGGGGGTCAAACTACCCTTTCAGAGGACTCGCAACAAGTCTCTTGCCTTCCCACCCCATCCTCACCTGAGCTGCCTTGCCCACCTGGGTGGGGGTCCCCAGAACATGAGGAACCTGGACTAGATGGGCTGTGGCCTGATCCAGCAAGGTTTATCTTATGTTCTTACGTTCTTATGAACCACAGTAAGGGGTAGCGCCATTAGGAAGGTTGAGAACCGTTGGTCTATCTGAGGTACCCCTTTTGTTATGGTTGAACTCAGTGCTGGTTCCCTATTTCTAGAATTCCCTTTAAGCTGCCTCCATGAGGAGAACGAAAACTCTTGATGTTTCACCACATAACAGCATTGCCACATGATGCATGCACAGGTATAAATATAAATACTTCACAAACAAGGTTTAAGAACGCATTTATATGTTCAAATTCCTTGACTTTTCATAACAATGAAGGATTTCAGGGTTGCAACACAAGTAAAATAAGGTAATCATTTCACACCTACACTTTTATTTATTATTAGCAATTCGATTACCGCAACCCATGCAAAGACAGGTACTTTGGCTCCATTTCACAAAATGTTTTATGCATTTTTCATATCTCTTGTTTTCTGCTTAGCTCACTCTCTCACATGGTTAATAAGCAGCCACTTCTTTGCATTTGCTTTTGCTTTAGTCTATGCACTGCTTTCTGATGAGGAGACCAGTTGGATGGATGACAGATGTATCAATGGCTACTAGAATGATTGCCTAGGTAGGCATCTTACAGGCTGGGGGGGCAGGATGATTCTAAGGCCATTTGCTGGGATTGGAGAGCAGGAGAAGGTTTGCCCTGTCTCTGCTTGAGATGCCCATGTGCAATTGGTGGGCCACTGTGTGCGACAGGATGCCGGACTAAATGGGCTGTGGTCTGATGCAGCAGGGGTCCTCTTATGTTCTTATGTTAACATTTAAAATCAGACATATATTAAAACAACAACAGTACATATTAAAACATGAATTACTAAGGTTATCCTTAAACTACTTACAATGATCTAGGGTTCTTCGCTAGCCTGTGGACCAATCTACAAAATAGACTACGGATCTCCCCTCTGCATTGTAGACCGGTCCAAGGGATGCGCAACCCACCACTGGGATGATCCTTCCACATAAGGACAGAGCGTAATCTGGATCAGAAGCCCTTGATTTAAAAGGTCTTCTGGCAGGCCAGCTATAGAGGTGTGCAGAAGGCTCATCTCTATATTCTGGACAACCAGAGGGTCCAAGGCTGAGAATTTTCATTCCTAGCCCTTTGGAGGATGGATCCAGAGCTAATACAAGCTTCAGGGTCAGTGCAGGGGCTGGTTCGGACCAGGCCTCCAGCAGTCCATGCCCACTGATCCAGATCACAGTTCTGAATGCAGATGGATATTCCCTAGTTGGGAATGTCTCGTTCCAGAAAGATCTTTTCAAAAATACATTCTTAGGAAAATGAGAGAGAAATTAAACTTTCCTTTAAAGAGTGGCAATGTCATTTTGAAACACTTTTATGCTTTGAAAAGAATGTACAAACTAATTCTGCTTTATCTGTACAGCTATATTTTGCCATCTCTGGGTATTTCCTCCTTCCCATAAAATTCATTTCTTACGCTTACCGTCATCCTTTCCTCAGCTGCTGCTTGCACATGAGGTAGTCAAACATGCTTTGTGAACATGATCAGTCTCTTCAGTTTCTCAGAGTGAAATGTTTATCCCAAACTGAAATTATTAGATCAAGGGAAGAAGTCTACAATCAAACAGGTGATGACCTATGACTTAACGTCTAAACCATGCACCACAGGGAAAATCTAATAATATCTACTGGACATCAAACCAGGGAGAACTGACCTACACAATGTTGCAAGCACAATGTGTGTGTGTGTTTCTATATTTCAACCTATTTCAACCGTGTCCTGCCAAAAATGAAGTGGTTATTCAGGTGCAACTGAATATTTGTTGCATGATCCTACCCCCGCCCCCCCCCCCCCCGAGATACTGGCAAGAAAATCCTCCATATGTGTCTCAAAATGATTAGAAGGTAAAATGTGGAGAAACAACAACCTTTGGCAGGTCAGAAAGGAGGCATTAGAATTGGAGAGAAGCAACCTTAAGAGTGCATTAAGTGCATTAACCTTAAGAGGGTTCTTTCTTTCTTTCTTTCTTTCTTTCTTTCTTTCTTTCTTTCTTTAAGAACATAAGAACATAAGAACATAAGAGAAGCCTTGCTGGATCAGGCCACAGCCCATCTAGTCCAGCATCCTGTCGCACACAGTGGCCCACCAAATGCTCATGGGCATCTCAAGCAGAGACAAGGACAAACCTTCTCCTGCTCTTGAGTCCCAGCAGATGGCCCTAGAAGCGCCCCATTTCCTCCCCCCCCCCCTCAGCCTGAAAGATGCACCTAGGCATTCGTTCTAGTAGCCATTGATACATCTGTCATCCATAAATTTGTCTAACCCTACCTTAAAGCCATCCAGACTGGTAGCTGTCACCACCTCTTCTGGCAGCACATTCCATAGGCCGATGACCCTCTGTGTGAAGAAATACTTCCCCCTGTCAGACCTTACGCTCCTACCCATCAGCTTCATAGAGTGCCCCCTGGTTCTAGTGTTGTGCGATAGAGAAAAGAAATTTTCTCTATCCACCTTTTCTATGCCGTGCATAATTTTATATACTTCAATCAGGTCCCCTCTCAAACGCCGTCTCTCCAGACTGAAGAGGCCTAGACGTTGCAGCCTGGTTTCGTAAGGGAAGTGTTCCAGACCCTTAATCATTCTGGTTGCCCTTCTCTGCACCTTCTCTAGTTCCACAATATCCTTTTTGAGGTGTGGTGACCAGAATTGTACACAGTATTCCAAATGTGGCCTCACTATAGATTTATAAAGGGGCAAAATGACACTTGCTGACTTATTTTCTATTCCCTTCCTAATTATTCCCAGCATTGAATTTGCTTTTTTTGCTGCTGCCGCACACTGGGTTGACACCTTCATTGAACTGTCCACCAAAACCCCGAGATCCCTTTCCTGGCGTGTTGCAGAAAGCTCAGACCCCATCAGTTTATAGACGTAATTTGGATTCTTGGCCCCAATGTGCATTACTTTACACTTGTTAAGATTAAAGCACATTTGCCACTTGGTTGCCCACTCACCCATTGCTAAGAGATCCCTCTGGAGCTCTTGGCAATCTCTTTCAGATTTTACTACCCTAAATAATTTAGTATCATCAGCAAACTTTGCTATTTTACTATGTACCCCTTTTTCTAGATCATTGATGAATAAATTAAAAAGCATTGGTCCCAGTACTGAGCCTTGAGGGACCCCACTTTTTACTTCTTTCCACCCTGAGAAATTGCCGTTTACTACTACTCTCTGCTTTCTGCCCTTAAGCCAGTCACAAATCCAGGACAGAACCTGTCCTTTTATTCCATGGCTGGTGAGTTTACTCAGTAGCCTTTGATGTGGGACTTTGTCAAAAGCCTTCTGAAAGTCCAGATAGACAATGTCTACTGGTTCACCTTTATCCACGTGTTTATTGACACTCTCAAAGAATTCCAACAAATTTGTGAGGCATGATTTACCTTTGCAGAAGCCATGCTGGCTTTTGTTCAGCAATGCCTGCTGCTCCATATGCACACTAATTTTGTCTTTAATAATGGTTTCCATCACCTTACACGGAACTGACGTTAAGCTAACTGGTCTGTAGTTGCCTGGATCACCCCTGGATCCTTTTTTGAATATTGGTGTTACATTTGCTACCCTCCAGTCCTCAGGTACGGAGCCTGATGTTAGGGAAAGATTATATATTTTTGCTAGAAGGTCGGCAATTTCGCATTTGAGTTCCTTAAGGACTCTTGGATGAATACCATCTGGTCCCGGTGACTTGTTAACATTTAGTTTATTAAGACATGCCAGGACCTCTTCCTTGGTTATTTCTGTACAGTTTAACTCTTCAGAAAACACAGGCTCAGCTACTGGCATGTGTCTTCTGTCTTCCTCCGTGAATACGGAAGCAAAAAATTCGTTTAGTCTCTCTGCAATCTCCGTGTCTTCTTTAATTACCCCTTTCTCTCCTTTACTATCTAGTGGTCCAACTGCTCTCCTGGTTGGATTCCTACTTCTGATATACTTAAAGAAGTTCTTGTTATTCCTTTTGATGTTTTTAGCAATGTGCTCCTCAAAATCTTTCTTAGCTTTCCTAATGGCCGTCTTGCATTCGTGTTGCCAGTGTCTATGTTCCCTCCTGTTCTCCTCATTTGGACAAGCCTTCCATTTCCTAAATGAACTCTTCTTGTTTTTAATGACTTCATCTACTGCATTTGTGAGCCACATTGGTTTCTTCTTGGACCTAGAAGTCCCCTTTCTTCTTTTAGGAATGCATTCTAGTTGCACTTCCGTTATTGTGTTTTTAAGTAGTCTCCATGCATTTTGAAGTGATTTAACTCTTTTGACTTTCCCTTTCAATTTCCTTTTTACTAATTTCCTCATTTTGGGGAAGTTTCCCTTGTGAAAGTTTAAGGTCTCTGTGTTAGACTTTATTAAGAACTTACTCCCTGTATTTAAGTTGAAGGTTATTGCATTGTGGTCACTGTTCCCAATTGGATCAGCTACAGTGACGTCCTTTACCAGGTCCTGAGCATTACTTAGGATCAAGTCCAGGACTGCATTTCCCCTGGTTGGTTCCATGACCATTTGTTCCATGGAACAGTCATTTAGCAGGTCTAGGAATTTTCTCTCTCTTTCCTGAGTTGAACAGGAGTTCACCCAGTCTATGTGAGGATAATTGAAGTCCCCCATTATAACTACCCTATCTTTATGGGCTACCTCCTTTACCTCCTTCTCCAATTGTTCATCTCCTTTCTTTCTTTCTTTCTTTCAGAACACTGATGCTGAAACTATATGCATACACAATAAATAAAGCTGATTCAAAAGTGGCTTATAGTTGTTAGCATCCACATGCTAGCCTTCCCATACCACTTCTAACCTACAATCCAAAGGACATTTTCTGACCTTTTACCTGGATTAGAAGAGTTAGCTTTTCTACCCCACTTTTCTCACCCATTTAAGGGGACTCAAAGCGCCTGACAAAGCTTTTCTATTCTTCTCCCCACAACAGAATACCCTGTGAGGTAGGTGGGGCTGTGAGAGCTCAGAAGAGAGCTGTGACTAGCCCAAGGTCACCCAGCTGGCTTTATGGGGGAGAGCAGAATTGAACCCGGTATTCCCAGATAAGAGTCCGGCTCCCTAACCACTAAACCAAACTGGCTCAAACAGGACGGATTGTAGACCCCCTTTTGGGGGCCTGTAACTATTCCAGATTAGAGGGCCCAGGGACCCCAGTGGATCCAGATTAAAGATGGAATGGAAACTGTAGGCTCAGTGCAGAGAGTCCTTGGCCTTTTCTGTATTCACCTTGTGTAAATCTAGATCAGTGAATCCGAAATAACTGAGCCCACTGTTCTGGAGGCATGGGCTGGATCATATTTTGTAAACGCTTATAAATCTTAGGCATGTGCCTTCTGAAATCCAGATTTATTAAATCTGCATTGTCGAAATCAGTGCTTGGTTATTCCGGTTCACATAGTTATAGATCAATAAGGATACCCCCATGTCCACATGGAGCACTTAGTTCCCAATGTGCATGAGTGCCAAACATGGAGGCCGTGTGGACACTGTAGCATACATCCCTAGGAACAGAAGCAGATCTTTCCATGTGACTGGTCAGCACAGCCATCACTCAAAGGTACGTAGAAGGCCAGCAGCAGCCTCCTGAATGTCCCTGGATTTCCTGAATCTGAACTATGTGCAGAAGCTTGCTGCCTGATCTGGTTTTTGGAGCAACAGGGTGGATTGTAGACCCCCTTTTGGGGGCCCGTAGTGTAGACGTTACCAGGCTCCTAAGGGTCATTAGTGCAGAAGTGTGAAACTGTGACCAAATTCTGAAAAGGACATTTATTCACTAGTGGAAACCACTAGTGGATGCAGACGGAATCATTTCACAAAGAACTGCACCAAGAACATTTCAATAAGCAAACTTTTATATAATATCTCAAACCCAAAAAGCATACCTTTTCCCCTTTAACCATATATGGGAAACAGTTCCCATGACAGCCACTCTTAACGTCCATCTCTGTCCCTCTTCATATAGACAGCATCTGGATCTTAAGATAAGAGCTTCCCTTGCACAGACAATTGAACTTACTTCCTCTGCTCTCTTACCTACACAGGAAAGAGACGCTGAGAACTCTTGCATGCCTGCATTCTCTAGCTATTTTCGCTCTGTCAGCAAAACACCTATTTGACCCAAGATCAAACTCTTGACCCATGATCAAACTCCTTAATCAGCAAATATATTATATCATATTATCCCTCTGTGCCATCCACAGTAGCTATTCTGGATTAGAGGGCCCATGGACCCCAGTGGATCCAGATCTCAGTGATGCCCATTCAGACTTGGAGTGTGGAAGGTACATATCATATGCATATCTTATGTGTACCTATTGGGTGCTTAATGGGGTCTATAGCTCCCGTGCAGAAATATCACCCTGAATGTTTCTTCCAAAATTGCTATTCAAGCATTTGTTCCATATACTCAGGGACCAAAGAGGGATTTTAATTATGTTATTTTTCTTCACTTGTCATGTTGATTTCTTTGCGTGAATTATTTAACTGGTTTTCTAAATTTTAAGAGAACGAAAAGAAAGGAAACCTTTAAGAGAGAAAAAAAAAGACACACAAGTATTTTTCTCCAGAGGTTTATCTCAACCGAATGAGTGAGAATAATATTAACAAATCACCCAAAGTGCTGGAGAATGCAGATAATTTAAAAGCTTCCAAGAACAAAGAGAAGAAAAGCAATAAAAGTCTCTGCAGGACGAGTTGCAGGTTCAAATCTAAATTTAAAATACACCCCACTTCAGCAAGTAAGGCTTGAGACTAACGCTGTCCTAGCAAAGTGTTCTTGCAGAAAATGCGTGGTAGAAAAATTACCATAAACTATTAGAAAAATTACAGCAGAGCATTAATACATCCATGAATTTGTCTGATCCTTTCTTAAAACTTCCTAGTCTGAGGCCTTTTCGCACTAGGCCTTCTGGAACGCGTGGAGGACAGTTTTTCATTCGCACCTAGGCAGGTAAGGGATGCTTTGAGAACAGTTCCCTTACCTGCCAGTGCAGATGGGAAACTGTCCTCCACGTGTTCGGCCAAAGCGCTCTACAGGTGTCTTAGCTGTAGTGCGAAAAGGCCGGTGCTGTCACCACCTCTTCTGGTAATAGATTCCAAGGACCCTCTGGGTAAAAAAAACTACTTCCCCTTGGCAGTCTTAACTAGGGTGTGCACCAATGTATTTTGCATTCAAATTCAAGTTGAATCAAATATCAAAACATTCAATTTGCTTCCAGTGTTTAAAACCCGAATGCAACAAAAAACCAATTCAGATCTGTTACATTCGAATCTATTCGTTTGAATGTTGGATACGAATTTAAAGATATGATTATTGACAACATTCGTATGTGTTATATGCATCAGTACGCATTTCGTATGCATCCTGTTTTATACCATATGCATCCCATATGCATCCCATTTTCATTCCGTATTATAAGCACAAATGCGTACAGATACGTATAGTATTTGTATAGATGTATATGTAATACATAGGTATCTGTACATTTGAATGATTCGAATGAATGTTTCGGAACATTCGAAAGATGTTTGAAATTCTAAATTCGAATGTGAAGACTTTCGATTCAAATTTGAATGTCTACATCTGAACAAATTCAATCAGATTTCGAGTGTTTTGAATATTTGTGCACATCCATAACCTTAATACTCCTGCCCGTCAGCTTCGTAGAATGTCCCCTGGTTCTAGTGGTGTGTGATAGAGAAAAATTTTGTCTACCTACCTTTTCCTCACTGTGCATGATTTTATTATGCAATATAGTAATTTCAATCAGGGACTTCTTGAACGCCGTCTTCCAAAGATGTACATTCCTACACCTCAGCTTGGACTTTTAAACAAAGTTTTCTGAACTTTTCACTGAAGACTGTTGGGGCACACCTGATTCATGTTTAGACAATGCCACCTGACTTGCCTTTCAGTTAGCCAATACACCCTTTTATTGCCATATCATAAAGTGATCAATTGTCCTCCTCCTTTAGGGAGGACACTCCTCCTTTTGCAAGTTCCATCCTCCCTCGAAAAGGGTCCTCCAACAAGGGGTGTTTTTCCACCGCAGCCCTTAAATCCGGATCTAAGAAGATCCGGATTAAGGGAAGCACCCAGTGTGTTTCCACAGGAGGTATAGCACCCATTAGCAATGGGTGCTAACCCCCCTGCCATGGAAACACCTTTGCACCCACGTGGGGAATCCGGATTGACCCACAAGGGGTCTGCCTGTCACCCCAGGTGTTTTGGGGAACAGGGGGTACAATCTCAAAAGTCCCTCTGAAGTCCCTCCGAAATCCCTCCAAAGTTGCCTTCGAAGGTTAGCAAAGGCTCCGGAGTCCCTCCAAAGACAACTTTGGAGATTAGCAAAGGCTCAGAAGACAAACCTCTTGGGAGAGCCTGCATATGAATTAGCTTTTTGTGAGCAGGGATGAGTCAGCCTCATTAAATACGCACCTCTTTCCATGCCTGAAGGTAACAGTCCGCTTTGATCTCCCTTTGTTATGGGAGGTTTGTCTTTGGAGCCTGTGCTAATCTCCGAAGGCAACTTCGAAGTAACTTCGAAATGGCTTTGAAATGATTTTGAAGCCTAGGTTTTGGGGCGCCCCCCCCAAGGGTGCCCCCTCCCCCTAGCCTCCTCTAGATCCCATTGCCAAACTAATGTGGAAACAGGCTCCCTTTAATCCAGATTTTCTGGCTGAAGACCCCATTGTAGACCCCATTAATGGGGTCTACAGAAAATCCAGATTAAAGGCTGAGATGTACCCATATGATCTGGATTTCCCCAGCGGTAGTGGAAACAAATGTGTCCCAAATGGGTGCCATGGTGGAAATGGGGTCATATGGCTCACACCCAAATGGGTCCTTAATGGGTACAAAAATGGGTACTTTCTGCCAGTGGAAAAACACCCATGTACTCCTTTTTGATATTGGAAGCAGGGGTAGCTGCTTTAAAGACTGCAAGGGTGTGCGCCCACCCTAAATCTACAAGAGGAGGAGAAAGTCCCATTGATACTCTAGCTGCAGCACTTGCTATAAAATTCAATATGAAGTATATTTCTTGTTCAGATATTACCAAGTGACAAAAACTATTCATTCAATGGAAAAGTACTCATTTTGATAATATTATCTAAATGAGTATATTGTTACAATTATTAAAATTAATAGGCATGTAAGCATAATTACAGAATAAAATATTACAAATGTTTTTATTATGCATTCATCATATTATAGTATATTATTGTTTCGATGAATAAAAGTTTCTTTGATTTACGATATTGTTTTCTTCAATTTAGTTTTGTCCTCCTTTTCATTGCAAAAAAGTTGGTCACTGTCACGCTCCCCAGAGATCCTGTAAGTGCCTGTCCTCTCTAGGAGTAACTTGGCCCTGTTAGGATGCTGAGTTCGTGCAACGGCCGAGTGAATGCTACAGTGTGGACACAAAACACGGGTAGCAAGCGGTTTGAACAGTAAACTAAAACAAGTTTATTATTACACACAAGCAATACTAGAAAGGAAAATAAGGTTCAGGTATTTGTTGGCTTAACTCAGTAAGTCTCTTAAGGTTAGGAGCTTAGTTCCTTTTTAAAAGACAAACCGCTCCACGTTCCTCCCCCCTCTGACTTGCTCTGCCACAGCTCAAGCCAAGCCAGTGTACCAGAACGTGGCTCTAGATGATCACAAGGCATGGCCCGTCCTTGCTTGACTGATCATCCAGTCTGGTCAGTTGCTAGTGAAGTCTTCCTCCAAGATCTTCCAGCCAAAAGACCCCTGGTCAACTACTGGCCCAGCTCCTCCAGGATTCAGCTCTTCTGTTCCTTTCAGCTCTTGTCCCAGCATGAAGACATAGTCTGCTGTAATCTGAGTTCCTTTATACCTTTTTCCCTTGGCCCTGATTGGCTGACACCTCCTGGGGAAAGCTGCTGAAATAAAATGCTGCTGGAGAGTCCTAAGAGAAACTCCTGTCCCTCACCCCTGATTGGTGGGAACTCCTGCTCTAGCCCCTCCAGCACTCAGATCCCCAGACAGCTTTTCCCTCCAACTACCAGCTGCAGCCAATCATTGCAGCAGGGCCCGCACAGGATTTCCCGCCCTTTTTGCAGCCCCAAAACCCAGGGTTTGCAAAAGGCTGTTTGCACCAAGCCTGGCTATTGCAGCTAGCTAGAAGCCTGCAAAGACAGTAAGCAAAGCAGTTTGCAGCCTGTACCCTGAAACCGTCACAGTCACCTTATGGCATGAAGTCTGCATTTGTTCTAATTTTTCTTTTCTACATGCTACTTTAGTAATCAACTGTTACAGATATTGGTTTATTACAAGCTTGTATGCTGGATTTCCTATGACAACATTGCAACATAATTTTTGCACGCTGGAATTAGCACTGCACTGGAAAGGCCAAATGTATCAATGGCTACTAGAATGGATGCCCTAAGTATATCTTTCAGGGTGGGGGAACAAGCAGGATGCCTCTAAAGCCATTTGCTGGGATTCAAGATCAGGAGATGGTTTGCCCTTGTCTCTGCTTGAGATACCCATGGGCAATTGGTGGGCCACTGTGTGAGACAGGATGCTGGACTAGATGGGTTGTGGCCTGATTGAACAAGGCTCCTCTTATTTTCTTATGTCTTGCCTTCTCTGTGCTAAGACAAGAGAATTAAGTTTGCATCTGGAAGCACCTTATATTTATTTATTTAAGAATGTATGTCACCCTTCACCAAAAGGCCTCAGGGCAGGTCAAAATAACTGCAACACACAAAACGATTCTGCATATTTATTCTACATATTATTGCATATTTTTCATGTATCACTGAATATTTTTATGCAATAAATAAATATTTGCATATATAGAGTGGTTCTTTTTTTTTTACATTGAAGTAAAGTGTCCTGTTTTACAAGAACATATCTGAAGCACTTAATCTATCTAGACAAATTCATGAAGGTCCATAGCTACTAGAACTGATACAAAGATACTACCTCCAGGTTGGAGAGACATCCAGTGAGCCAGTTTGGTCTAGTGGTTAAGGAGCCAGACTCTTATCTGGGAACACTGGGTTTGATTCCACGCTCCTCCACAAAGCTATCTAGGTGACTGTGGGTGAGTCACAGTTCTATTCTGAGCTCTCACAGCCCCCCCCCCCCCCCCGCAGGGTGTTCTGTTCTGGGGAGAAGAATAGAAACCTTTGTCAGATGCTTTGAGTCCCCGTAAATGGGTAAGAAAGGAGGGTAAAAAAGCTAACTCTTCTTCTTTTCTGGCCATTTTCAGGGAACTAAAAACAGGTGAAGGTTTTGCCTTTGTCTTCTGCTTGAGGTAGCCATAAGCAATTGGTGGGCCACTGTCTGAGACAGGATGCTGGACTGGGAGGCCTGTGGCCTGATCCAGAAGGGCTCCTCTTATGTTCTCATCAAACGGCTACTAGAATGGATGCCTAGATACATCTTCCAGGTTGGGGAGACAGGAAGGATGCCTCTAAAGGCCACCTGCAGGGATCTGAGAGCAGGTTCAGGTTTTGCTTTTGTCTTTTGCTTGAGATGCCCAGAGACAACCTGTGGGACACAGTGCCAGATTAACTGGGCTGTGGCCTGACCCATCAGGGCTCCCCTTAAGTTTCTGATGTTGCTATAACTCTTTCACGTTGGCAGAATAATTGCCTAACCTTAAAGACAGAGGAAAACATCACATGGCTACGCTCAGACTCCAAGCAGAGAAATGCATAAAATGTGCTTCCGTCGAGATACCAAGGCAAGATTTTCTTCTCTTGGCAAAGTACATCTGGGTGTAATTTGTTCAGTGCCCTTTACTAGGAGATGCTAATTAGTCCACAGGTGCTGGATCCGACTGATGGAGAGCTATACATAGCACGAGGGAGGCCAGGAAGAAGAGAGCAGAATGGCAAGGAGAAAGGGAGTCTTTTGTTTGCCTTTTTTCAAAGGTTTTGACTGAAAGAGAAAACACAGCGCTGTCTCAAAAGGGAACATCAACCTATTCATTATACCTGCCCACAGGAAGACAGCACACCAGAGGCAGCTCTCATGGATCCTGGGATAGATCTTTCATTTCTCCTCGCTCACTTGTCCCCTGGGTGTAGAAGCAAACGTGCCTGGTCTTCTAAGGAAGCCTTTAAGAACATAAGAGAAGACCTGCTGGATCAGGCCACAACCTGATTTAAAACAATATCATGCATACAGACTTGGGCGTACGAAGAAGGGTTGGGCAAATGAGTACATTTCATGAACCTTTACATTCAACGTGTGGAAGAAATGGCTTCCCTGCTGTTGAGAAGAACATCTGCCCTGACTCAGCACACTGAATAATCCGTTGAGGACAGGAAACTGGAGATCCTTCCAGTTCTCAGTGAATGGGTGGAATAAAGTGTTGGGATTTCCACATAAACATTGTAGCTGCAAATTGGCCAGAAAGAGAGAAACCACACCAAATAGGGCCATGCAAATCACCTTCTCACAGGCCTTAAAACAACATGATGACCATCCAGACAGTGGAAAAGGTACCAGGGGGTACTAGAATCAGGTACTAGAACTTGAATCAGGTACTAGAACCTGTGGCTAGAGTGACACTTATCTAGAGGTCTCCTGGTTCAATTCCTCACTCCTCCACAAAATCAGCTGGGTGACCTTGGGCTGGTCACAGCTCTTTTTTTGAGCTCTCATGGATCCACCTACCTCACAGGATGTCTGTTGTGGGGAGAACAGAAGGTTTAAAAGTCAACTCCTCCTCCTCCTTCTATGATGCTGATGGGCAGGAGAGTTAGGACTGACAAGGGGAAGTATTTCTTCACCCAGAGGGTCATCAGTGTATGGAATTTACTACCAGAAGAGGTGGTGACAACAACTGTCCTGGATAGCTTTAAGAATGGATTAGACAAATTCATGGAGGCCAGGCAGATGAGTGGTTAGTAGAATGGATACTACTGATGGCACTGACATGAACTTTACAACCACACCTCCATGCTTCCAAAAGCTAGGAACAAAAGTGCCTAGCCATGGGGCATAGAGAAATGCCTTTTACCTGCAAGCTATGGTGCAGTGCTGAAAAGCACACACACTAGTAGTCCTGTGTTCCAGATCAGGGCCCTGGTCCTTCTGGTAGTACCAATTAAATAGTACTACCAGGAATGGGGGTTAAGGGCCTCTTAATCCAGATCAGACTCCATCTAATGCAAGATGGCAGGTCCCCATTCTGGAATATAAGGCCAGGTGCAGAAAGGGCCTCTGGTGGGAATGCAGGTCTCCAGGGGCCAATTCACACTTTGGCCACTAGTCAACCATTAGTGAACTCCTGCAGAAGAGCATTTGCACTTAGAGTAGGCTGTTAGAGCCTCCAAGTGTGCCCTGCCTCCCCAGAAGTTCACTAATTGTTGATTGTTTACCAAAGTTAACTAAAACCTTACCTGAAGTATCCAGCAGTGTGACCACTTGCTCTATGTCCAATTCCCTGCGGTCGGTGAGCGGGGATCGTGTTGTCCTCACAGGCATGACAGTGGCCATGATTGATCACTGACCTCTGACGTGACTTGACCTCTGACCCCCAGGAGTGACATCCAGTCATAGAGACACAAGAGGGGCATTCGATCACAGGTGCTGACACGATCAGCCACAATACACACCTTGACCACACGTCTCTGCAACAGCATCCGAGCATGTCATGGAACAGCCAATTGCGGCAGCAAGGAGGTGGAGCTTCCGGTTTCGATGCAGCAGCTGGTAAATCGGAGGACCATTTGCACTTCTGGCTGGTAATGGACACTTTGGGGAAGCTTTCCTCATGACAAGTGCGATTGGTCCACCTTTACCAGAAGCTTACCAGCCCTAGTTCACGACATCCTAATCAGATGAGTGTGAAAAAGGCCCACGTAAGGAAAAGCTACTTTGGATCATATGTGGGATTTAAGATTAAAGACTTCCCCCACACATAAGTCAGGAGGCCAATGGCAAGCAGGCTTACAATGCTAAACAGGGGAAGATTTTTTTTCAATTTTGCTCAGGAGGTGAAACATTTTGTGTGGCATTCTGCTAGAAAATGTTGCAACCCAGGCCTGTGCAGCTGGCTGTGGTGAAGTCAACTGTCCACCCATTTCTTTTCAATAGTCCAGGCCATGTCCCAGCTTTATCCTCTAGGCCAAGCCCATTGTCAGCTCCCTGCCTACCAAGGAAATCTATTTCTTTCCATTGTTTCCTAAAGACCTGCTTTCACTGACCACCCAATGGAGATTTGCTTCCTTGGTGGTATAGGGGAGACTCAAAGGCCGCATCCCCATTACAACCTTATTTCGATTTCGAACCATTTTCAATCCTCGCAGACCCCACGTCAGTTTGGCTTAACACGCTTTCCGCATGTTAAATCGCCCCAAAGCGTTGTAAATGTTAATCCTCATTTCAACAGGTCTCACTCCGGTTCGTGCGCTTGAAACGTTTTACATTTTTTAATGTGGGAGCTGTTTCGTGTTAAGGGATGAGAGTTTCCCTCCCCCAATAGCTTGCTTCCAAAGCAAGCTGTAAAATCCACCCCTTAAAGCAGCAGCTGCTACACTTCACACCTGATAACGATCTTGCCATTTTGAAAGTTCTTTCAAAAAGGGAAAAGAAAGAAAAGCAGCTGCAGGTTTGGGGAGATGTGTGAATGTTTTAAAGGCTGTGATGGTGACGGGTGAAGGGGGCTTGAGTTGCTGCTTCTGTTGCGTGCCCTGAGCAATGAAGAGAGTAGGGGAAAGAATCGCTGGCTGTCTGCTGCCGATTTTCCTCCATCCATGGAAGCGGCAGCCACCCAGCCACCCAGCTAGGCTCCGTGAAGGGGTCCCTTATGGGTGGCGCATTCACGCCAGGAGGAAGAGGACAGGGCAGCCCCATAAAGCGGTTTTTAAAAAGTAGCCACTGGAGTCCCCCCTTGAGTCACATACGTCCTCAGAATCCGGATTGAACGTGATTCTGGCTGAAAGTAATGGGATCAGGCAAATTCGTGTTTGCATCCGGTTCTGTTATTTCAGTTTAGGGAAACTGGATTAAGCTTCTAATGGGGATGCAGCCAAAGTTTTCAAAAAGCAAACTCAGAGCTCTGGATTTTCAGCCTTGAACTATGGCATTTAAGAGGGGGTCTGGTTAAAGTACATAATGCCATGCATGGTGTAGAAAAGGTGGATAAGGAAACATTCTTAAATTCTTTTCTCTGTTATACAACCCCAGAACCAGGGGGCCCAATTTGAAGCTCATGGGTAGGAGAGTCAGATCAGACATGGGGAAGTATTCCTTCATCATCTGGGGTGCTTTGCTGCCAGAAGAGGTGGTAACAGCAACCAGCCTAGATGGCTTTAGGAAAGGGATAGACAAATTCATGGAGGACAGGTGTCCAACGGCTACTAGGTACATTCTCCAGGGCAGCAGACAGGTAGGATGCCACTTCAGGTCATTTGCAGAGAGTCTAGAGCAGGTGATGGTTTTGCCCTTGTCTTCTGCTTGAGGAGAAGGAGAAGGAGGAGAAGAAGAAAAAGAAGAAGAAGAAGTTGGCTTTTCTACCCCACTTTTCTCACCCATTTAAGGGGACTCAAAGCGGCCCACAACAGAACACCCTGTGAGGTAGGTGGGGCTGTGTGAGCTCAGAAGAGAGCTGTGACTAGCCCAAGGTCACCCAGCTGGCTTCATGGGGGAGGGCATCCTGTGTGGGACAGGCTGCTGGACTAGATGGGCTGTGGCCTGCTCAGCAGGGCTCCTCTTATGTTCTCATGTTCTTAATAATGCACTTGGCTGTTTCCCTCTCCTCACCTCTCAGTCCTCTTGCAAATGCACAGCAAAGGGCAGAAAAGAAATAAAATACAACGCCAAGCAAAGCCCTGGAAATTAATCCAGCTCTTAGCAAGCTTGTCACTGCATAGCAATAATGAAAGATCCACAGCGCTCCATGTGACCACCCACACATGCTGAAAGTGCTCACTTAATAGAAACGCTGTCCTGGTTGACTGCTGGGAGATAATAGCAGCTTCTTGCAGGCCAATAGCTTCTGAGAGAGCTCCTAAGGAGCAGGTGGGAGTTATGACGGCAAATCAGGCTCTGTCCCTCATGCCAAGAGTTCCCTCCGCAGCTAGAAGATTGTGTCCCTAAATCCTCCAGGCCGTCCACTTTTCCTGACTCCCCTGACTGGCTCTTGGCAGCTACAATTTGTGCCCACACTGTATGCCAGCTACTCCCATGTGTGTGCGTGGGCAGCTAAGGTGAGGGAAGCAAAGGCTGAACATATGATTTCAAGAAGGGGGCTTGTCTGTCTTATGGCCGCTAGGCTTGCTGAAGCTGTCCCTTGACAAGATCCAACAGCGGCAAGGAATTTCACCCGCTCACTGCACCACGCAGGCGCCACCTTTGCTTTTGAATAAGGTTCAGAAGGTGCAGCTAGTGCAAAACGCAGCCGCCAGAGTGCTGACCGGAACAGCTAGCCAGACGCACATCGCACCGGTTTTAAAAGAATTGCATTGGCTGCCAATTCGCTACCAAGCCCAATTCTAGGTGTTAACTTTGACTTATAAGGCCCTAAATGACTTGGGCCCCAAATATCTAAAGGAACTCCTTCTTCCATACCGACCTGCCCGTGCCTTAAGATCTGGGGGGAAGCCCTCCTGGTTGTCCCACCACCTTCAGTAGTGAGGCTGGTGGGCACCTGGGATAGAGCCTTTTCGGTGATGGCCCCCAGGCTATGGAATAATCTCCCCTTTGATGTGTGTCATGTCCCTTCCTCATATACATTTAGGAAGGCAGTAAAGACACACCTCTTAGACCTGGCCTTTAGCTGAGTGATGATATTCTCTCCCCCCCCCCCCCGCCCAGTTACAGTCACTATCAATGCAATACGGAGTATACCAGAGACCCAAAGTCTCTGCAAGAGAAAGGTTAGACCCCAGCAATTTATAGGCATAACTGGTTTGGGTTTTCTTTTGCCCCAGTATGTATCACTTTGCACTTGCTAAGACTGAAGTGTATTGTCACTTTGTTGCCCACTAATCCAATGTCAAGAATTCTTTACAATTAGTTTCACTTTTCACTACCCTGAATAATTTGTATCATCTGCAAACGTTGCTATCTCAAAGCCAGTTTGGTCTGTGGTTAGGGAGCCAGACTCTTACCTGAGAATACCGGGTTCGATTCCACCCTCCTCCATAAAGCCATCTGGGTGACCTTGGGCTAGTCACAGCTCTCTTCTGAGCTCTCACAGCCCCACCTACCTCACAGGGTGTTCTGTTGTGGGGGAGAATAGAAAAGCCCATTTATTACTATTCTGTCTCCTGTCTTTCATCCAGTTATCAATCCAGGACAGGACCTGTCCTCTTATTCCACAACTGATGAATTTATTCAAGAACCTTTGATGAAGGACTTTGTCAAAAACCTTCTGAAAGTTCAGACAGACAGTGTCAACTGGTTCATCTTTATTCACATGCTTATTAAGACTCTCAAATAATTCTCCCAAGTTAGTAAGGCATGATTTACCCTTGCAGAAGCTACGCTGATATTCCTTCAGTAAAACTTGCTCCTCGGTGTGCACATTAATTTTATCCTTAATGATGGTTTCCATCACATTACCTGGAGCTAATTTTAAGCTGACTGGCCTGCAATTTCCTGGCTCACCCTTGATCTTTTTTGGAAGATCACAGCTACATTTCCTACCCTCCAGTCTTAGAGCACAGAGCCTGATATGGGAGGAAATTATATTTTTGCTAGAAGATCAGCAATTTCACATTTAAGTTCTTCAAGAACTCCTAGATGAACACCATGTGGTCCCAGATATTTGTTAGAATTTAGTTTATCCAGATACGCAAGGACTTCCTCCCTGGTTACCTTTATCCAATTTAATTCTCTCTGTATAATTCCACCTCACCTTCCTCAAATGTGCACTTTCCTGAATCTGATCCTACTTCACTCCTGGCTTTCCTCCAGGAATCAGTTTAAAAGCTAGTCTGCAATCTTTTAAATATGAAGTGCCAGCAACATGGTTCCATCATGATTCAAGTTGGCTTGTTCCAAAATGTTCTCCAGTCCCTAACTAAATTTTTCATCTTGTCCCTGCTGCCTCATCCGTGCAATGAAACCCCTGAGAGTTGCCCGTCTAGATGGTCCTGTGCATGAAACTGGTGGCATTTCTAAGAATGCATCCGTGGATCTCCTGGACTTCAGTCTTCTACCTGACAAACCTAAATTTGGCTTTCAAGATCTTCTGCTTTCCCTTCCCAACACCCCAACTGCAAGCATGCACCATGATCAATGGTTTCTCCCTGGCACAATCTACCAGCCCTATCCAGATATTGTGTGATGTCCAACAACCTTTGAACTTACAGGCAAGTCACCATGTGGTCAACACACCCATCACAAATTCACCTGTCTATGGCCGCATCCCCAATACAAGCTTATTTCGCTTTCCCTAAACCGAAATAATAGAACCAGATGCAAACGCAAATTTGCCTGTTCCCATTACTTTTAACTTAATCGCATTCGATCCGGATTTTGAGGATCGTACGTGGCGTACGTGACTCAAGGGGGGACTCAAGTGACTACTTTTTAAAAGGCGCTTTTCAGGGCTGTCCTGCCCTCTTCCTCCTGGCATGGACACGCCACCCATAAGGGACTCCTTCACCGAGCCTAGCTGGGTGGCTGGGTGGCTGCTGCTTCCATGGATGGAGGAAAAATGGCAGTGGGCAGCCAGCAATTCTTTCCCCTCCTCTCCCCATTGCTCAGGGCACACAGCAGCAGTGGCAAGTAAAGCCCCTTTGCTTTAAACATTCACACAGAACCTCAGCTGCTTCCCTCCCTTCCTTTCCCTTTCTAAATGTCAGAACTTTTAGAATTGCGCAAAATTGCAACATTATTAATCAGGTGTGAAGTGGTTCCATCGCTATAGTGTAGCTCTGCTGTTAAGGGTGGATTTTTACACTGAAATCAATGTCTTTGGAAGCAAGCTATTGGGAGAGGGAAACCCGGAACACGAATTCTCATCCCTTAACACGGTACTGTCCACACAGTAAAAAATGAAACACATATCAAGCGCACGATCCGGAGTGAGACCTGTTGAAATCAGAATTGAGGTTCACCACGCTTTGGGGTGGTTTAACAAGGGGAAAGCGTGTTAAGCCAAACCACCATGCGGACTCCAAGGATTGAAAACGTTTTGAATCTGAGATAAGGTTGCCGTGAAGACACAGCCTATGTTTCTAATAATTGAATCAGCCAGCCTTGGAGGAGTCTTCTCTGCGCAAGAGGATACTGACACATCCTGTTAGGAAAAGGTCCTATCTAAGGGATCCTGTCCCTATTCTTCAGCCTGATGTCCTTCCTCCTTGAAACCTGCACTTCCAAGGCAGCTGGAGGCAAAGTGAGATGACCCCACTGCGTCCCTGAAGGCTTCATCCCCATGCCTGTTTCCACCTTCACCCTCTGCTTCTCTTTGTTTGACTGGCTGATTCTGTTCTGGCTAGAAATACTAAATTTCTAATCAGCGCTCATTTAGTATATTAATATTCTGCAACCCTTAGCAATCACAGCAAATTCATCAGCAAAAACTCTAGCTTTCATCAAAGCTAGATGGAGGAGGGGAGAAAAATCATGAGCAGTGCACACAAAGGTGTTAAGCAGTAGGAGGCTGCTAGAAAGACCAAAGGTACTGAATCAGATCAAAATACATGTGCTAGAGAAGGAACACAAGACATGTCAAAGGTCAAAGTGCAGTGGAACTATCCATACGTTTACTACAGAGTTGGCAATATTTGCAAAGCCCTGCACTTAAAAAAAAAATCAGTAAGTTATGTGAAGGTCAGAGGAAAGCAGACATTGCAGTATTACATGGGAAAAAGGTCTAAGGCTGGGTCCACACTGAGTCATTAGACCAAACCAGCAACCCCCTTCCTCGGAAAGTCTGATCAGCACTTCCTCGGAAAGTCAGGAGGCAGGCATTGAAGCATGCTTCAACCTCAGACCACTTCAAGCATGCTTCAAGCATGGAGGATTTGTAATTAGTCCACGCTGTGTTCCACTTGGTATACTAGATCAGGTGCTCATGTGTGGATGGTACACAAAACAGCTGAGCACCAGGAAGTAGTTCCAGAAAAGGGCCCCTTCCTGGCCAAATCAGCCTTGGCTGGCAACTGTGGCCCTTTCTGCAGTGGGCCTTATTCTGCATTGTATCCTAGAATAGGGGCTTGCTGTCCTCATACTAGTGCAGACGACAGCAGGCCCTGCTTGAGCTTGCACTAGCATGCAGATGGCTGGTCCTTATTCCAGGATATAATCTGGAAGTAGAGAATCTGGAAGGCAGAGAATTTCCACTCCTAGTCTTTGTAACTGGGCCAGAATGGACTGTTGGCAAGGCACTGGGCTAGATGTGCTCTAGTAGGTTTACTTGGTCTGAACCAGAACTGCCCAGGATAGCACAACCGAATACATATTGTGTGGAAATGCCCCAAATGTCCTATTAGGAGTCAGACTAAGTCACCAACCATGCAGTAGCCAAAAGATCCAGCACCATTTTAGGCAACACTAACAGAAGTGCAGCATCCAGACCACAAGAGCCAATGGCTCCACTGCATTTGGTCCCAGGCAGGCTGCACTTGGAGTTCCGTATCTAGTCTTGGGCACCACATTTTGAAGAGGGTAGTGTAGACTGAGTGTAGAGGGGAGCAACCATATGAAAAACTGGAAAATTAATTAAATAATAGTTATAGGAACAGATAAAGAAGCTGGAGGTATTTTCTTTGTCTGGTTTAGTGGTTATGGAGCCAGACTCTTATCTGGGAATACTGTGTTTAATTCTGCAGTCCTCCATGAACTCAGCTGGGTGACCTTGGGCTAGTCACAGCTTTCTTCTGAGCTCTTACAGCCCCACCCACCTCACAGGATGTTCTATCATGGGGAGAAGAAGAGAAGCTTTGTCAGACACTTTGAGTCCCCTTAAATAGGTGAGAAAAGCAGGGTAGAAAAGCCAATACTTCTTCCTCCACGAAGCCATCTGCGTAGCCTTGGGCTAGTCACAGGTCTCTTCTGAGCTCTCACAGCCCCACCCACCTCACAGGGTGTCTGTTGTGGGGAGAAGAACAGAAGGTTTGTCAGCCATTTTGAGTCCCCTTAAATGGATGAGAAAAGCGGGGTAGAAAAGCCAATTCTTCCTCCATGAAGCCATCTGGGTAACCTTGGGCTAGCCACAGCTCTCTTCTGAGCTCTCACAGCCCCACCTACCTCACAGGGTGTCTCTTGTGGGGAGAAGAACAGAAGGTCTAGCAGAAAAGCCAACTCTTCTTCTCCTTGCAGAAGAGAAGGTTATGTAATAACAGCATCCTATAAATGAAAGTGCTGGAGCCCAGTAGCAAACTGTCTGAAAGCAGAGTGTTGCTGGTTCAATCCCTGGTCTCTCCTCAGAAGGAGGGGAGAGCAAACCACTTCCACATCTCTGCCAGAAAGACCCTGCATGGAGGTGCCCTTGGAGGTGCCCAGCAGTCAAGCGGGGCTATCCAACCACGGGAACCACAGCCTATAAATGTCTGAAGGGCCACTGTGTGCAATACAGACCAATACGCACGCCAAGATCTGGACTAAACAGAGCAAAGACGGAATTCCTGGCTAGACACTGGGAGGAACCGCCCGCAGCCTGTTAGGAAGCATTAAGCAGTGAAACCTTCCACCTGGAACAAAATAAGATCCCTCACGCCACAGGCTTCAGAAGAGGCTTAATTTAGGGCCATAAATAGTCCAGGAGGATCCGCACGGGGAGAAATCGTCATTAAAGTAGTCGAGCTCCTTGCGGGGAAGACAAAACACTCGCCCTAGATAGCAATCCCAGAGGGTGTAACGGGACAGGCAGCAGCAGCAGCAGCAGCAGCAGCAGCGCGCGTAAAACACCGTCGCTCTGCCCAGCGGACGCGGGTGCGTGTCGTGGCGGCCCCGCAAGCCCGGCCCCATTCACACGTGACGCACAGAGGCGTGTTCAAGCCGGGACCCGCCCGCGCCGCCCAGCTGTCCCGTTGGGCAGATTTAAGCCGGGCGGGGAGGTGCCGCAGCTGCCGCCGCCGCCGCCGCCGCCGCCTTCTTTGCTGCTGTTTCCGACCCGATCGCCCTGACCCGGGCGCGCCTTTTGCGTTGCGCCTCCAGGCGGACCTCCTTGCGCGCACGGCCATGCGGTGCTTTCCCGCGATCGCCCTGCTCCTGCTCGTCCACCTCCGGGCGGGCTCGGCCGACACCCCGGCCAACTGCACCTTCGCGGACCTGGAGGGCACCTGGGTCTTCCAGGTGCGCGGCGGGCATGGCTTCCCCAACCGCTTCCTGAACTGCTCCCAAGTGGGTAAGTTCAGCGGGGCGGCGATCCAGCGCACTGGCAGTTCCTGACTTTCCGATCGCCTTTCGTTTCGCTTTCGATTTATCTCTCCTCGAGTCCCGTCCCCCCCACCAAAAAAAAATCAGGCTGGGCCCCTTTGGCGCTTACCCGGTGTCTCGCCGCGCAAAACACAATAACCCAGATAAAGAAGAAGAGTTGGCTTTTCTCACCCATTTAAGGGGACTCAAAGTGGCTGACAAACCCTCAACAGAACACCCTGGGAGGTGGGTGAGGCTGTGAATGCTCAGAAAGAGAGCTGTGACTAGCCCAAGGTCACCCAGCTGGCTTCATGGGGAAGATTTGGCGTTTCTACCCTGCTTTTCTCACCCATTTAAGGGGGCTCAAAGCAGCTGACAAAGCTTTCTGTTCTTTTCCCCACAACAGAACGCCCTGTGAGGTAGGTGGGGCTGTGAGAGCTCAGAAGAGAGCTGTGACTAGCCCAAGGTCACCCAGCTGGCTTCATGGGGGAGGACAGAATGAAACCCAGTATTCCCAGATAAGAGTCGTGCTCCCTAACCACTAGACCAAAGACAATATAGAAGTCACCAGTTTGGCTCTTTTTGTTTTCCTAGCTACTGAGTTTACACATTTACTAGCTATTGTGCATTGTCACCTTAATATGAGCAACCAACTCTATGCCTCCTGTCACACCTTCACTTTAGTCCAGTCTGTCTTCAGACCCTCGTGTGGAAATAAAGTTTTTTTAGGGAGGCGACTGGTAGCTGGATTTGTTACTTATTACTTACTTACTCATTTGTATTTCTATCCCACCCTATACCCGGAGGTCTCAGGGTGGGTTGCAATATTATATTAATCTTAGACAGGTCCCTGCCCTCAGGCTTACAATGTAAAGAGACAAGATACAAAAGGAAAATGGCGTGGGAGGGAAGAGGGACACACTTAATGATCATAATATTACATACAAATTAAAATGAGGTTCTTAAAGATCTTAACTTGACCAGATATGAAACAATTAAAAACCTTTAAAGGTGTATTGAGAAAAAACACAGGTCTTTAAAAACATGTTTGCCACTCCCATAAGGAGACTACTTTAGGTAAAAATAATAAAAACCCCACACTGCATACATAATGCAGATAGTTCGTTATCTGGCCAACAGCAAAAAACAGGTACTTAAGGTCTGCAGTTCCAATTCTTCAGTTCATTTCTTATTGCTGGAATTTTCATATTCTCTTTATTTCAAATTTTCTCTCTTCCTTGACGACTAAACCAAATGATGGTAGAGATGGTAAGCCCTGTCCTACTTGGCCTCAGACCTGTCCTACTTGGCCTCAGGAGCGGACATGTTCTCAGCTGGTGATCGGCCAGCCTTAGTCTCTTTGCCATCTTGTGGTTTAGGGTTTTCTTGGCATCAGCGTCGGAAGTGGAAGTTGCGCCGTTATTGATGTTGAGGTGGCTGCTGTCCATGGGTCTCGTCAGCCCGATTATATCGGTGTTTCCCAAAGTGTGGTACACGTACCCCCAGGGGTACGGGAAGAGTTTGGTGGGGGTACGCGTTGCACCGGAGTTTGGTGGAGATCACTTGGGAATATCCACTGCACCGTGCTTAGCTGCGTCCACAGAACAAGGAAAGAAATAGGTGCATATCGCAGTTTTTACACGGGAACTGGGCCCATCGTACATCGTATCGCAACTCATTATGGTGGGAACTTCTGCGCATCCTTCGCGCAGCTCAGGTTCGGCCATTTTTAAACTGCGGGAACATTAACAGTTGACGTTGAGCCGCGGAGCTGTTTAAACGCCGGAGAATTGCAGTGTTATCTAACGGTCTTGTGACGCGGCGTGAATATACTGCACTTTGTTACAGAGACAACTTACTTCTTTAATAGTTAGTTCTGGGCGCCTGTTATCGTGCTTTAGTAAGTTCTACTGATTTTGCTTAATTTTTTTTAAATTACAATTTTTATCCCTAATGTTTTTTTATGAGGGGTACTCAGCGTTACGAAAATTATAGAAGGGGTACACATATGTCAAAAGTTTGGGAAACACTGCTCTGTATCATCGTTACTGGGATAGTTCTGATGGTAGTTGCGTGGAGGTCTCCGGTGCTTGGATACTGACTGTACTGGTTGCAGTTGCTGCACCTTCGAGGTTTTAGAAGGTAGCCTTGGAGTGACCTCTCTTTAGTACCACCCAGGGAACATGTGTGACTTAGGAAGTGTCACAGATGTGCGCAGTTGTTATCCCAGAATGGCTGCCCTCTGGTTGACAGTTCAAGCAAGGAAGGAGCTTCAATAGAACAGGTCTTTCTTTGGCCTGAAAAGGTTTTAATAATTTTCCTCTTGTTCTTTGTTTTCTTACCATAAGCTTGCCTATCTCTTGGGATCTCATACAGAGGAAAGTTTGTCCAAGTGGGTGGCTGTTTTTTGGTTCTCCTCCTTTACAGATTTAATCTTTCTTTTTTTTCATACCCCAATTCAGTGCCATTTCTGGCAGCTGTTTAAGATCTGCTCTGGTGAAGTTAAATGTCAGCATTTCCATAGTGATTCAAGGGTTGTGGTTGTTGCATAGTTTAAACAACGTGCTAGAACCAGGAAACCACTAAGGTTGCCTGGTTGCTGCATCTTCGAGGTTTTAGATAGTGGCCTCAGACTGACTACTCTTTAGCACCAACCAGGGGAACATGTGTGATTTAAGAAGCAGTTGTTGCAATTGTTCCTGTAGCTCCGGGTCTATGTTTTTATTTGCAATCAGCATAGAGTCTTTATGAAATCTGCTATCACGATCCCACGGTTTAGAGATCCCACGATTTAGAGAACTGTGATTCTTCTTCTAGTTCCCTTTTCCCCAAAACGCCGGCATTTTGCTGCTATAGGCACTGTCACAAGTTCAGCAAGTCTACAAAAGGGCAAACCACAGAAAACCGCCGGCCTTGCAAACGGTGCCTTGTAGAAGTCATGTGACGGAACAAGTTGCTCATGCAACTTGAATACAGGCACAAAAAGTTTACTGACCAAGCACTTTAAGCTGGGAGAAATGGACAAAATTATACATTTGTGTGCATTCTACACGGTGTGATCGTGTTCCAAGGTCTGAAAATCCCTTTTTACAAGGTATAGATATGGAATAGGAAATGTATTCAGTGTGCTCTACCCCACATCCCAGTCCATGGCCATCAGTGACTCTGATGACAGCAGAAGATGGTTTGCCTTTGATCTCCAGCTGCTGGGAAACTGCAAGCTGTGTGCTCATGGCCCACTGGTGGGCTTCCTTGCCCAGGTGATGGGCCATTGTGAGAAAAGACTGCTGGACTAGGGACCTTTCTGCTCTGGGCCTTAGTCCAGGTGTGTTTTTTCCCACTTACCTCCCTTAATCCGGATCTAAGATGATCCGGATTTAAGAAATGGGTCCTTGGATCTAAGGAAGTACCCAGTGAGTCTCCAAGGGCAGAGCAGCACCCTATAGATATGGGTGCTAGGCAAGCTCACAGTGGGAACACCGGAGCACCCATGTGGAGCATCTCTCTGTACCCACGTGGGAGATGTCTGTCACACCATGTTTTTGGGGGGGGGGGCTGAGGTGTTTAATCTGGATTTGATGTCTGAAGACCGGATTGTAGACCCCTTTAATGGGGTCCACGGGAAGTCTGGATTATAGGTCCTGAAGGACCCATTTAATCCTTACTTCCCTAGTACAGGTGTGAACAAATCAGGTTCTAATGGGGTCTGCAATGGAAATGGGGTCTTCCTGCTCTGAGCCTAATGGGTTCTTAATGGGTCCCTAAGGGGTACTTAGTGCTAGTGGGGGGAAAACCCCGGATTATGTCTCAGAAAAGGGGGCTTGTCATCTGCATGTTAGTGCAGCCTATGGAAGGGCCCAGGTGCATTCTGCCATAGATAATATGATTTGGATTAAGGCCCAGGGTAGCAAAGGACTAGATGGGCCAAAGATCCAATCCACTAGGGCTGTTTTTTATGTTCTTACATTGCCCTCCTCGTAAAGGCAAGCATATTGAACTAGAGGGAAGGATGCATACATTCATAAGAAGTTATCTTTTTAACTTGCAGCCCCCAATGATCATAAGGATTTCATGAGTAACCGTCCAAAAACTAACTCTGCCCACATACCTGCTCACTCTTTGAACCTCCCTAAGAGATGATTATCTAGTCTCCTTCCTCATATCCTCCAGTATTTGAAATTCACAAATTGGATAATTAGAGGAATAAATAACTGGCTTCTGAGATTCTTGGAGATACTTTAGGAGCAACTATCTTGACTCCACGCCAGGAAACAGTCCGCAAAGACTAGATCTGAGTAAAAAGGATCTTCCTGGACCAACTCTTTCAGAAGTTGATGGCTTCACACCTGATACCTGGCCTCCACATAATGGTCATTCTTCCCAAATTGAGCCTATTGGTCAGTCAGGCCTGAACTCTCACTGGATTGTTGGGAGGGTAAAGGAGGTCGAGGAGAAGTTGAAATTTGTCTTGAATTTTTTGGAGGAACACCAAAACCAACCTATTTTTAAAAACCCAAGGCTTTCTTGTTTTACACCAATAGTTTCCCCCCTCTTGTTGGAAATTTAGAGAAGGCAGGTAAGTGGCTTAATTTCCCATAGTTTTTGCTTTCCTTTAAGCTTATTAAGAATCTTAATAAATATAGAATTCCTGTTTAAACCATTGGCTGGGTATGATTCTTTGGGTGTTTTTCCACTAGCACTAGAAGCACCCATTAAGTACCCATTAAGGGTCCTTAATGGGTATTTAATGGGTATTCTAGTGCTAGTGGAAAAACACCCTTTGATTCTTTGCAGCAATGACTCCAGTAGATTTAGGGCAGCTTTGTCACAAAGACCACACGCTTCGGCCTTCAAGGAGTTGGTCACTCTATGCTGGGATCCAGTCTGTGTAATGGGAAATGCAATTTTTTAAAAATTTCTTTTTCAAGCCTGCTCCTGTCAGGCTTTGCTGCCTCTATAAGAAAAACTTTGAGGTTCCCTAATTTTGCAAGACTTTGGAGAAAAGGGAAGCATAAACTTCATGTCATTTTGAAGGACGGTGCTCACTTTCAGTTCTTTATTTTTAATTATGTCGTTAAATTGACATACAGATGTTTATCTATTTCTGCTAAGTTACAGATGTTTAGCAGTTAATGCTAAAGAAGATCTTTTTGATTGGGCCTGAGAAAAGCTATGTCCTTTGCTTTCCGTCTTGCTGGGAACCACCATTAAACCAGGGAAATTCTACTTAGCTGTTGTTTTCCGCTTCACCCAAATTGGGGCGCTATATCTGCTTAAGAAAAAATTGTGATAATTAAATTGACTTCAACTTAATTTCTTTACATGTTAAAGTGCTGGTGACCGTGGCTGCCTCCAGACTAGCGGAATATATCCACAGTTAAATCTAAAAGGGCAGTATCCTTACTGTTCAGCGATAACGTACGGACATCCACAAATGTTGTCGACATTCATAAGTGCAAATTCGAATGAAAAATTCAAACAAATAGATCCAGATTGGCTTAATTTGAATCGCATTAGGTTAAATTTGAACTTTAAACATTCAAATCGAATTGAATTTTTGAATATTCAGTTTGAATCCTGAAAATTGCATTCATGCGCAGTTCTAGTGTCTCGGGGTGCATCTCTATGCAATTTAAAGCCCGCTGAAAATCTTTTGTCGCAGAGTGCCCCCATGCACGGCTTTTATCCGGGCTTCCAGTGCCGCTAATTAGGAAAATGCGCTGCAAAAAACCAGCCCTTTAAAGAAGACTGCAACCGCACTTTCCAGGAAGACGCGGGTATTCAGAGCAACATTTTGCATGGAGACGCTCCGTGGCAAAAGGGACAGGGCTTCTCTCCGAGGCGGCAAACTCTCTCTTTTTTTTGCCTCTCATCCACAGCCAGCATTCACGATATGAAAACAGTAGGCAGGCATTCCAATCACAAAGAGAAACAGCAAGATACATTGTAATGAATTGCTTATATCAAGTGAAAGTGTATGAGGCAAGATCCTGGCTGGGGGAGACGAACAGAGAACTTGCAAATTTTTCTTTTGGACTTGTGAATGAGCGCACGATCACACAAGCACCCAATGAAACAGTGAGGGGCAGGGAGAAAAAGATGCGGGTAAGCAAAAGACGCTTCCTTGGGGATGGTCAGTGCATTTTAAATGCGTGTTTTGCTGAACCCCATGGGGAAACTTAATTCGGAATTGAACGTGCATTTGTTAGATCCACTGCAGTAGAGGGACAATAGAGACAGGAAAAAGTACCATGGGGATGCACCCTTGGTTTAATAAATTGGGAAATCCTCATGCGCTGCCCCTTTGGAGCTCTTTACAATCCCCTTTCAGTTTTTACTACCCTGATCCAAGAAAGGGCTTGAACGTACTTTGGCTTAATAAACTGGGAATTCCTCATTTGCTGTCCACTTACCTGCTGGCAGGAGGCATGCAGAGAAAGATAAGTGGGAATTAACTCCAGCAGCTTTTCAAAATGAACTGCTGTGTTTTTCTGTAGTCCAGGCCAAGTGCTCCGAAGATTTCAAGGCTGCCGACTGAAGCACAGCGCTTCTAACCTTAATGAAGTTTGCGGGTCCTTAAAGACATTCATTTTGGCTGGTGTGTGCTCTGAGAGACACACAGAAGGGAGCTCTGACTGAGAAAGGTTTGATGGTGCAAATTTTAGAATATCGTGAAAGTCTGGTAAACATGAACCCACCCCCCAACCCACCCCATTACCTTTTCTCTGGTGTTTGTTAGGAAAAGATATGCCAGTGACTTCTTTTGGAGAGATGCCATGTATTGAGCCTAGAACTTCCGCTTGTGAACCTGATGCTCTGCCAGTGATCAAGCTCTTCTTTAATGTGACCAGCAATTTTAGTTGCTTGCTTCATGCATGCCACCAAGCCATGGTTGATTCCATGGGCACGTGTTTTTTTTTTTGTTTGTCCCACAACACTAGAACCAGGTGGCACTCTGTGAAGCTGATGGGTAGGAGGGCCAGATCAGACAAGGGGAAGTATTTCTTCACCCAGAGGGCCATCGGTCTATGGAATTTGCTGATAGAAGAGGTGGTAACAGCAACCAGTCTAGATGGCTTTAAGGAAGGGTTAGACAAATGTATGGATGACAGATGGATCAATGGCTACTAGAATGGATGCCTGAGTACATTTTTCAGGCTGGTGGGACAACCGGGATGCCTCTAAGGCCATTTACTGGGATTCGACAGCAGGAGGAGGTTTGCCCTTGTCTCTGCTTGAGATGCCCATGTGCAGTTGATGGCCCACCGTGTGATGCTGGAGTAGATGGGTGATGGGCTGATCCAGCATGCCTCCTCTTATGTTCATCTCTATGCGGCTTCCTTGGCAGAGCTACAGAAGTAGTTTGCCGTTGCCTGTTTCTAGGGATAGGCTGGAGATCAAGCAAGCAAGCCTCTTTCTTCCAGGCTGATTACATTATCATTGAGCTACAGATGGACAAAGGAGTGGTAGTGTTTCTCTAGAGCGCTCTTTCCACGCTTAGAACAAAGAAAGGGCCTGAGCACCCCATTCCTTCTCTGCCATCTGTGGCTACATTCAAGAGGGATGCCTCAGAGGGACAGTGTGTGGCCCTCATGTTCCCAAGCCTTCTCTAATCCACCTTTTGTAGCACAGCACATTTATGAGAGGATATAGGACCAGACTGTTGTGTGAACAATACCCTCTCTAAGCCGCCTCAGAGACGTCCTTTGCCCCCCTGTGTTTGATCATAGCCTTATCCCATCATCTACATGAAATTCCTGTTTTTCTATGGTGGTTGGGCGAATGTTTAAATACTAGGCATGTGCACAAATATTCAAAAATTCGAACATTCATTTTGGATCCATTGAATGTTGACATTCGAACTCAAATCGGATTTTCAAAATTTCGATACGGATTTTTGAATAATTTGAATGTGTAGATTCATATATGAATCTGGGCAAAAATTATACGTCTCTTGCATTTAAAATATGGGATTAAAACAGGATGCATATGGGATAACACGGGATGCATACGGATTTTTACGGAATGCGTACAAATATGTATAACAGATATGTATGTTATCAACATTTGTATCTTTAAATATGAATCTAACATTTGAATTGGACTTTATGACATTCAGATCTTAAATATCCAAATCGAATCTGATTTTATGACATTCAAATCTACTTGGATTTGAATGTCAAAAATGCATTGGTGCCCATCCCTTTTAAATACTGCGCGGCAGGGCAGTTTGTAATTTAGTGTATCAATAGTTTCAAATATCTGATTCAAATCCAATGAATGTGGACATTTGAACTCAAATTAAATGTCTTCACATTTAAATTTAGACATCCAAATGGATTTCAGATGTTCGGAAAGATTCGATCGAATGATTAGAATATATTATTATAGAAATATTATACGTATCTGTACGTAGTTGCACTTATAATATGGGATGAAAACAGGATGCATACCGAAATGTGTACAGATACTTATAATACGTACAAATGTGGTCGGCATTCGTATCTTTAAATACGAATCTAACATTCAGAGAAATAGATTCAAATGGAGTGGTTTTGGATCGGCCTTTTTAGCATTCGGATTTTAAACATTTGAATCAACTCGAATGTTTTGACGTTCGATTCAACTCAAATTCAAATGCAAAAAAAATTTTGTGCACATCCCTCATTCATGTACGTTGTGGCATTGCCCCAACCTGTGTCATGTCTCTAAGCCATGGGGTTGTTAAGACTCAGGATCTGTAGGCGAGGCCCTCCTGGTTGTACCACCCCCCTCTTCAGTGAAAGGGCTGGGCACCCAGGATAGGGCCTTCTCAGTGATGGCTCCCAGACTGTGGAATAGTTTTCCCCTTGAGCTGCATCAGGCACCTTTATTTTACATGTTTAGGAGGGCAGTGAAGATGCACCTCTTTGCCTTGGCCTTTGGCTAAATGGAGATACAGCTCTTTCTCCCTACTTTTCAGACATTTTATTATTGTTTTCATATGTTTAGATTTAGTTTTAAATGTTGTAACCTGCCCTGAGACCTTGGGGTATAGGGTGGATGATGATGATGATGATATGCAAGGAGGCCAATGAAACCATCGACCATATACTCAGCTGCTGTAAAAAGATTGTGCGGACTGATTATCAAGACGCAGCACGGTGTCTAAGATGATCCACTAGAATCTTTTCAGAAACAACAGCAAAGAACTGGTGGGATCACAGGGCTGAAAAAGTGGTGGAAACTTAGCAAGCCAAAATGTTGCTGGACTTTTATATTTGAACAGACAAGGTCTTGGGGCATAGCACACCTGATCTGACCATTGTTGAGAAGAAAAAGGTGTGACTCATCAGTGTTGCAACACCTGGCGACAGCAGAGTCGATGAGAAACAACATGAGAAAATGGCCCGATATGAAGACCAGAGGATTGAAGTGCAGAGAGTCTAGCACAAGCCAGCAATTGTGGTAGCGGTGGTGATGGGCACAGTGGGTGCCATCCCAAAAGACCTGGGGTGGCACTTGAAACAAATCAGTGTTGACAAAATCACCATCAGTCAACTGTTCTGGCACAAATCATTAGAGGTGGTCCCAGTGGTGATCCACTCACCGAGTGCTGTACCTAAAGACCTTGGCCAGCACTGAAAACCATTGGTGTTGCCAAAATTCCCATCAGGGGACCCTGATCGGTTCTGCACACCAATACATCATGCAGTCCTAAGTGCTTGGGAAGCACTCGACGTGTGATTTAACATGAAAGCTAGCACAGTGATCTTGTTTGCTGTGTATTGCTGTTGAATAGTAATAGTAATAGTAATAGTAATAGTAATAGTAATAGTAATAGTAATAGTAATAGTAATAGTAATAGTAATAGTAATAGTAATAGTAATAGTAATAGTAATAGTAATAGTAATAGTAATAGTAATAGTAATAGTACTTCTTGGATTGAAATGGGCACAGCTAGTTGCTGAACATTTGCTTTGCTGCTTCCCTTCAGGTCCTGTGGAGAAAGAAATTGTTGTCACACTACAGAAATTTGATGTTGCTGTGGACAGCCAAGGGCACGAGGGCTTCTTTACCATCATTTACAACCAAGGCTTTGAGGTGGTTTTGAACAACTACAAGTGGTTTGCGTTTTTTAAGGTAAGTATTGCTCCTCAAGCCAACGATCTCCAAAGTACACTGGTAGTTACTTAACTTAGGCCTTTTCCAGGCCCAGTATAAGATGTGACATTGTTACCAGACTTGGTACAGGCTTTGCATCCAGGTTTGGACTCAACACAAGTGGCTTGAAAAGTCAAGAGACAGGGAGGAGGAGGAGAAGGGGAAGAATTGGCTTTTCTACCCCACTTTTCCCACCCATTTAAGGGGACTCAAAGAGGCTGACAAAGCTGTCTGTTCTTCTCACTGCAACAGACACCCTGTGAGGTAGTTGGGGCTGTGAGAGCTCAGAAGAGAGCTGTGACTAGCCGAGCGATGACGAACCTTTTGAGCTCGGTGTGTCAAAATTTGCAAGAAAACCTAGCTTAACTCGGGTGCTGTGTCACATCTAGAAATATCCATAATTTTGTGATATTTGTAGCTCTAGTAAAACAGTTATATTTTTGATATATGTATTTTATTAAAAGCAAAAAAATTATTCTTTACATTAGTGACTTTTGTTGCTGAATTGCGTTTGCTAAATCTTCAGTTGAAAGTTGGTATTTCATACACTTCAAGAACAAGCAAGCGCTACACACCCAGGTGCCAGGGTGATCATGTGTGTCACCCAAAAGGGCTTGGCATGTCATCTGTGACATGCGTGTCATAGGTTGGCCATCACTGGACTAGCCCAGGGTCACCCAGCTGGCTTCATGGGCGAGGGCAAAGTCGAACCCAATATTCCCAGATAAGAGCCCAGCTTCCTAACCACAGGACCAAGCAGGCTCACTGGCCTGAGAACAGCTCTTCCCTTGAAGCTATAAGGAACCCACTGTCTTGACTGAAATTTGCAAGGATAGGAGGGGTATCTGCCTCTCTGGAGGGACAATGCATTGTTTTGATTGATTGCCCAGAATGTCAGGTTACCAACATTCCATTGAGGTACATTTTTGTTTTCATTGATCAAGCATTTTACTTCCTTGAGTGAAACTTGCTGTCTACAGTGTGAGAACCATTACAAATGGATAAACCATTGATCAACTGGGAAAGCAAGGTGGTTGCTTTTAATGGGGTCTTAAAGAGACCACAGTGGTGATTAATAGGTTAAGTATTTACAGAGGAGGAAAGGGGAGAGTTGCAAAAATTCTCAGGGGCTCCTGTGCTAGAAAAGTTGACCAGAGGACCTTTTGTCGGCTATTTTAGTTACATCATACCACATAGGCGGGACTGCAGGAAGGGCAAGTACAGATTTCTGTTGAGATTTATTGATAAGATAGCAGAATTGCACCAGGCAGATTGCATAGCATAACGTGGGTTGAACACTGGAATCACAAGCAGAGTCATAAAGATGTGATTGCATTCCAGACAGAAGACACTTTATTCTTAGTGAGTGTAAGTAAGATCTACTGTACATACATGTGAGAATACAAGTTGCATGCATATATGAAATAAAATACAGGCTTATGTCTAATATCAGTACATGGATACAGCTTGTTATACCTTAGCTAGTATAAAAGCAGGTAAAGGAAGCATACGGCTTCTGGATCATTTAGCATCATGGCTGTTATAAGCCTTAGCACAACTTGGCCTAACTGGCTGCTAGATAAATTGCATACTGCTATTCTCTAAGGCTACATATCACACCATAATAAGATGGATGCATAGAAGCAAATTATACCTGTGTGAGACTCATGATAACATAGGAAGAAGGCAGGATAATGTTATGCCCATAATTGGTCAATCCAGTAACTACAGATAAACACAGTATTTTCTCATGATTCTTATTTGTTGTCTCACGCAGAAATAGCAATTGTTATAGCTGAGTAGCAAAGCGTGATAAGACAGCTGGTGTTATTGTATTCTGATATTCTGCAATGTTATGTAGGACTATGTGGTGGGTTTTGCAGGCTGGTCCACGAAACACACTCTTATCTGCCTGACAGGTCTCAACAACTTCCTGGTTACCATCACTACTGGGCTCATTGTGATTGGCAGAGATCATTCGACCCATTATTTGGAATTGAACCATATGATCTACACAGTATAAGGATGAAAGCCAATCATGCCAAATGGGAAGTTGAACCCTATTTTTCCCAGTTTAAGGCAACCTCCAAATGCTACACTAGGTTTCCTGCATCTGTGATCAGCCTCCTTGGGACTTCCAGGAGCCAGCCAAGTGCATGAAAAACAGTAGAAAAAAGAGGAGGCACTTGACTGGCTTCTGGTAGTCCCCAGCGGGCTGGTCCTGTATGCTGCTTGCCAGACATAGAGGTAAGCAGGGATTTTCTGGTTATCTCTGATGACAGAATGTTGCAAGATCGTGGGTCTGTTTACACTTGTTTTTATTCTGGAATATATCCAGGAATAGGGTCCTGTTGTCCACATGTTAGTGCAGGCTACAGCAGGACCCGGGTAACCATGCCCTGGTAACCTCCAGATTGGACTATTGTAATGTGCTCTACATGGGGCTGCCCTTGAAGACGGTCTGCAAGCTGCAGCTGGTGCAGAATGCAGTTGCTAGACTGCTGACCAGGACAGCTGGCCATACACACATCATGCTGCTGTTTCACCTCTGAACCCAATTCAAGGTGTTAACTTTGACTTATCAGGCCTTCAATGACTTGTGCCCGAAATACCTAAATGAACACCTTCTTCCATATCAACCTGCCTGTGCCTTAAGATCTGGAGGGGAGGCCTTCTAGGTTGTCCCACCACTCTCAGTAATAAAAGCGGTAGACACCCGGGAGAGGTGATGGCCCCTAGGCTGTGGAATAGTCTCCCCCTTGAAGTATGTCAGGCTCCTTCACTGCATAGGTTTAGGAAGGCAGTGAAGACATACTTCTTTGCCCTGGCCTTTTGGCTAAATGGGAATATACCGTCTCTTCCCACTTTACAGACACTGTTACTGTTTTAGTACATACTGTTGGTTTAATATATGTTTGATTTTAAATCTTGTTACCCGCCCTGAGACCTTCAGGTATAGGACAGGACATACATACATACATACATACATACATACATACATACATACATACATACATACATACATACATACATACATACATACATACATACATACATACATACATACATACATACATACTGCTTTTTGAAGAGGGGTGACGGGTATCCTGGGTGGCCATCCATAGAGGGTGTCCCCCAATAAATATGTCACGCTGCCTTATCTCAGAGGGGGCTGATGCACAGCAAATGCCATTTGCTGACCTCTGGCTGCTATCAGATATTCCAGCAAGATACTGTGTTTATTTTTCCTTCGAATTGCCTCTCCAGCTTACCACAAAAAGATCAGCTAGCCCTACTGTGTGAGCACGGTGACAGTTTTAAATTTATTGCTCCGTAGCAAGCAAAGGATGAAGGCTCTCTTATAAAGATCTTCTCTGCATAAGCTTGAGGATACATGCATTTATGCAGCCTCCTGGCTAGAATTCCACAATTTCTACACATTTGGCAGCTGCTGAGTCTGTTAGAAGCTGCCTTTAATATGACACTTCCTTTAGGAGATAAAGGAATCTGTTTCAACAGCAAAGCCTTGAGCTTTGCTGTTGAAACAAATACTCTCGTCTTTCACTAAACTATGAAAGCCACACGTGGCAGGCTAAGAAAAAGGAGAACCTGAGCAGTCATTCAGTTGTCTTGTTCTGGTAATGCTACTTCAAAGGTAGGTAGACGTTCCAGGTTCAGAGGACTACCAAAATGGTGAGTGGTCTATGAACCATGTCCTACAAGGAACGGCTGAAGGATCTAGGAATGTTTAGCCTGCAGAAGAGGAGACTGAGAGAAGACATGATAGCGGTCTTTAAGTATCTGGAGGGCTGTCACAGTGCAGAGAATGTCCCTGTTTTCACTTTCACAAGATGGAAACCATAGGATGAAACTTCAGGGGAGTCAATACAGGTTAGATATTAGAAAAAACTTCCTGACAGTAAGGGTGATCAGTCGGTGGAATAGGTTGCCACAGAAGGTGATGAGCTCTCCTTCGCTGGAGGTCTTCAAGCAGAGGTTAGACAGACATCTGTCTGGGGTGGTTTACTGAATCCTACCTTGAGCAGGTGGTTGAATTCAATTACCCTGGAGGTCCCTTTCAACGCTGTAATATATTCTACGACTCTGCCTTTTGCACGGACAAATGTAGTAAGCTTCTGGGCCATATTAATGCTGATTTATATGGCCATGTCCAGTGCTAGCCCACTCTGTCTGCATTAGACAGACCACGGTCCACCATGTTCGGTGCCTCCAGGCATATTAGAGGGCCCCGATCTGGAACATTGGAGATGTGCAGAAGCTCTTCTTTCATGTTCAGGACTATCAGGGGACTTATAGTGAGCCAGTTTGGTCTAGTGGATAGGGAGCCAGACACTTATCTGGGAATATTGGGTTTGATTCCGCACTCCTCCACAAAGCCAGCTGGGTGGCTTTGGCCTAGTCACGGCTCTCATCTGAGCTCTCTCTGCCCCTCCTACCTTACAGGGTGTCTGTTGCGGGGAGAAGAACAGAAGGCTTGTCAGCTGCTTTGAGTCTCGAATGGGTGAGAAAAGCAGGGTAGAAAAGCCAACTTCTTCCTCTTCTTCTTCCTCTTCCTCTTCTTCCTTTACTATCATTATCATTGTACAGGACTATTGCTCTAATAGAACCTTGTCTATAAAAATAGATGGAGGACGGGAGACAGAAAACAGCTCAGAAATGTCGGCTGCACTGCCCATAAGAGGAAGAGGTGACTTTTCTCACCCGTTTAAGGGGACTCAAAGCGGCTGACAAAGCTTTATATTCTCCTCCCCATAACAGAACACCCTTTGAGGTAGGTAGGGCTGTGAGAGCTCAGAAGAGAGCTGTGACTCGCCCAAGGTCACTGGCTTTGTGGTGGAGGGCGAAATCAAACTCGGTATTCCCAGATAAGAGTCTGGCTCCCTAAACACTAGACCAAACTGGCAATTAGTCGTGGGTGACAGCATGAGGTTGGAATGCTGTAAATGGGTGCCATCACAGAAAAGGCCCTTCCAGTCTCCACCTATTTGTGTTTACTTCGTTCAACAGAAGAATGGCCATTGCTCTAAGAGGCCTGGGTGACGGGCACAAAAAGAACTGCTCCCTACTTCTAAATGGTGTCTCAGTGAAGACAATCTACTGTAAGATGGAAGCAGGGGGTCTTCCAGAGATACGTGGAGGACTGTTGGGTGAACTTCTGTACTGAATGAGATTTTGACCTTCCCAGACACTGGGCTGAAACCTAGTAGTCCATGGGTTTGAATCCCCCCTCAGCTAAGAAAGCTCAATTGTCCACTTTGCATTAGACGACAAAATGTACTGAAGGAGAATTGGTTTCTCCATCGCTGAGCCTGACATCTACTTCCTCTTATCATGCTGTCATCTTAACACGCCGTGTCCATAATTGTTTTAAATGTTCGGTATGCAGCTCTTATCCATCCTCTTGTCTGTCCTCTTGAGCCTCCCTTCTGGCTCTGCAGGCCTTTGCTTCACGAGACTATTCAGCTGTTGCAGAGGGACACTCTGCAGGCCTCCTGTATCCTTGACCAAGCTGAGCAGAGAAGGAAGAAGGGTAATGAACCGTGACAGATCTCCAAGTGTTCGGTGTGGGCATTTGTGAGAGGAATCTAAACTGGAGCCTTCATGTGGAAGTTCAAAACTGTTACAGCATTAAACATTTCTTTATTGAATTCCCCGTTGATTAGCTAAATAGATATGGTTCCTCAGACGGATTTAAAATGACAAAAGAAAAGAAAGATCTTTAAAATAAGGCACCTATGAAAAAGCTATTAAGAGGAGCAGAAGGAGGGCAAAAGTCATACAATACAATAAGGCAAACCAAACAGCCTGGAAGGACCTAGGGAACCAAATGTCTCTTAAGGGGGAACTTAAATGTGAGAGGAATAAATATTCTATAAAGCATAAGGGCTACCACTAATTGTTGATGGCTAAAAGCTGGTCTGTAAGGTGTGATATATGGAGTCCCATCAGTGGTTCTCAACCTTCCTATTGCCACGACCCTTTACTACAGTTCCTCATGTTGTGGTGACCCCCAACCTAACCCTAACCCCCAACCACAAAATTATTTTCATTGCTACTTCATAACTGTAATGTTGCTACTGTTATGAACTGTAATGTAAATATCTGAGATGCAGGTTGTATTTTCATTGTTACAAACTGAACATAATTAAAACGTATTTTCCTTAGACGGCCCCTGTGAAAGAGTAGATCGACCCCCAAAGGGGTCATGACCCACAGGATGAGAACTACTGCTCTAGATGATCTCAGCGAGTTTCACAGTTTGCAGTACAAGGGGTGATCTGCCAGGTAGACCGTAAGAAGAACCAGTATTTTTGAAGCATAATGGACCAGAATTTTGGTCTTCTAAGGTTTAGTGCAGTGGTTCTCAACCTTCCTAATGCAGCAGTTCCTCATGGTGTGGTGAACCCAACCTAACCCTAACCCCCAACCATAAAATTATTTTCGTTGCTACTTCGTAATGACCCCTGTGAAAGAGTAGATCCACAGGTTGAGAACCACTGGTTTAGTGGGATTTAAGAGAATATGCCTTAGTACCTAGAAATTAGTCACTGAGTATTTTGTCAGGTTTGTCTATGTTCCATCTTTATTGTATTTTGGTTCCCAATCACTGTTTACTCTTGGCAATGGTTGTCTCCTGAATGCAATAACAGGGTCTCCTAAAAGATATAGTTGGACGGACTGTTTGCTCTGCTGTTGCTGCCAGTTGGTTAAGACCTTGTTTATGCCAGGTCTACTGATTTCTTCACAAAGGGCACTCTTAAACTTTGTGATTGGTGTCACAAGATCTAGTGATAGCCACCGACCTAGATGGCTCTAAAAAGCTTAGACAACACATTTGTCCCTGGCTACTAATAATGATAGTGCTGGATCTCTGCATGGGCCCCTAATCCAAATTAAGGATCCACGTAGTGAGCCTCTGGATCTCTAGATCTGCACATTCAATTGGGTCTGCCAGTGAGACCAGCACCCCTGATCTAGAACACGGGAGATATGCAGAAGGTACACCTCCCATGTTTAGGATGACTGGAAGATGCATTTAAGTGATGCGCCATAGCACACTGCTAAAATACGTCCCCCAGAGGTCCCGCAAGATCACAAAGCTCACCTGAGCTTCAGGGCTGTGTCGTGGGCTGGTATAGACAATGCTAGATCCTACCCATACCTTCCAATGTTTGGAATCAGCAGACCTGACTGTTCCAGACACTCTGATTCCAAACATCGGGTGCAGAAACTGCCATATTCTGGCAACATTTAATCCTTCAGCTGCTCCAAAGGGTTTTGCAGGCTATATTAGTGGTTCTGTGATAAAGATGAAACACAAGTGTTGTGTTTGCTCTGTTTGTCACTTTGCAATGCATTTTATTTCACCTCATTCTCTTCTTTTTTTCCCCTTTGATTTTGGGAAGATCCATTTGCCTAAATTTAATTTCTTCTCCAGTGAATCCATCCTCAAATCTCACTTGTTGCAGTTGTTACACCATGATTGAACTTAAGTACATAAGAACATAAGAGGAGCCCTGCTGGATCAGGCCACAGCCCATCTAGTCCAGCATCCTGTCACACACAGTGGCTCACCAATTGCCCTTGGGCATCTCAAGCAGAGACAAGGGCAAACCTCCTGCTCTCGAATCCCAGCAAATGGCCCTAAAAGCATCCTGCTCGTCCCACCAGCCTGAAAGATATACTTAGGCATCCATTCTAGTAACCACTGATAGACCTGTCGTCCATGAATTTGTTTAACCCTTCCTTAAAGCCATCTAGGCTGGTAGCTGTCACCACCTCTTCTGGCAGCAAATTCCATAAACCGATGACCCTCTGGGTGAAGAAATACTTCCCCACGTCTGATCCGACTCTCCTGCCCATCAGCTTCATAGAGTGCCCCCTGGTTCTAGTGTTGTGTGATAGAGAAAAGAAATTTTCTCTATCCACCTTTCCTATGCCATGTATGATTTTATATACTTCAGTCAGGTCCCCTCTTAAATGCCATCTCTCCAGGCTGAAGAGGCCTAGATGTTGCAATCAGAATTCACAAGGAAAGTGTTCCAGCCCCTTAATCTTGAGCTATTGGGCAGGTTCTGCTTTGAACCCGGGCTACCAGAGATGGCTACATTACCCATCTTGAGAGGATTTAGCAGCTAGAAGAGTCAAATATAACTCACTTCCAGTGATCGTATCCTTGGAAGATGGATATCACAGCCATATCCACAATCTTGGGTTCAAAGCAGAATATGGCATGTCGTGGAACGGTTCAAAAACTGTTGACAAGCAAAGGGGAAGCTGTCTGTAAAAACCTTCATTCTTTCACCCGCAAATCATTCCCACATCCCGCCCCCCTCCTTCATGCTTTGTCTGTAGTGTCCGTGAATGGCATGTTGCTATGTTTTGTCAGAAGGCACATTTGTGCTCTAAAGCCTGATGCCAGCAGTGGCGACAGCTCCTGAAATGTGTGTGATATCCCAAGTTGCTTCACCCTGGAGCTTGGTTCTGCTGCATCCTGTTGATCGTGATGAATTTGGAATGGCACTCCAAAACAACAGGCAGCTAAAGTCATAAGAAAAACACTACAACTGCCCTTCTCTTTACTTTGAGGCCCTCTGGTGTTGATGTTCCAAAGCCTGAATAATAAAAAGAATTAATAAGAATAATAATTAAAGCCACTTTACTGGGATCTGCTCGCATAATTCGCCGATACATCATGCAGTCCTAGGTGCTTGGGAAGTGCCCAACTAGTGATATAATATAAAATCCAGCATAGTTATCTTGTTCGCTGTGTGTAACTGCTGTTTTTGCATGATGATGATGATGATGATGATGATGATAATCCCCGCCCCTATCCTTCCTTAACTTTCATGCACGATTTCTTTAAAGTACAAACTCCTGACGTGGACATATTTAATTGCAGGAAGGGGTCTACTTTGTGTATTTTAGGAGTTGCTGAAGCTGTGTTCTCAAGGTTGCTTCCATGTTGCAACTCTCATTTTATTTTATTTATTTATTTACATTGTTATCCTGCCCTGATCCCACAGGTCTCCGGGTGGGTAACAACATCATTAAAATAAGAGCATCTGCCAGTGGGAAGAGAAAAGTATATCCCCTTTCGACCGAAGGCCAGGACAAAGAGGTGTGTCTTCGTTGCCTTCCTAAACGTGTACAGTGGAGGTGATAGACACACCTCAAGGGGAAGACTATTCCATAGCCTAGGGGCCATCACTGAGAAGGCCCTCTCCTGGGTGCCTACCCCATTTGCTGCTGAAGGTGGTGGTACAACCAGGAGGGCCTCCCCTCCAGATCTTAACGCAGGGAAGCAGACGTTCCTTCAGATATTTTGGTCCCAAGTCAATTATGGCCTTATAAGATAAAGTTAACACTTTGAATTGGGCTCGGTAGCGAATCGGCATCCAATGCTATTCTTTTAAGACTGGTGTGATGTGCATCCAGCCAGTTGTCCTAGTCAGCAGTCTACCTGCTGCATTCAGCACTAGCTGCAGCTTCCGAACCATCTTTAAGGGCAGCCCCACATAGAGCACATTATAATAGTCTAGCCTGGAGGTTACCGGAGCATGGATAACTGTGTCCTTCCTTGACACACTGTCCACACCGGGTTACTGGAGCTGCTGTCAAGTAGCATCTGGAAGGCCCTAACCTATACCTTCCTAGCTTTTACTGTTAGGCTGTTGTGGCCTTTATGTGAGCCACTTTGGTCTTGTGTTTAGGTTGTCAGACTCTTAGTAGTGTCCAAGTTTGATTTTGCTCTCCTGCTCAAAGCCAGCTGGGTGGCCTTGGGCTAGTTACAGCTCCTGCTGAGCTCTCAAAGCCCCACCCACCTCACAGGTTGTTCTGTTGCGGGGAGAAGAGTAGAAGCTTTGTCAGCCACTTTGAGTCCCTTTAAATGGGTGAGAAAAGCGGGGTAGAAAAGCCAACTCTTCTTCTCAGAAGGTTTCTGTTGTGGGAAGATGAACAGAAGGTTTGTGAGCTGCTTTGAGTTCCCTTAAAGAGTGAGAAAGGCGGGATATAAAAGCCAATGCCTCCTCCTCTTCCTCTTCTTCACATCATGTGCTCTTGGAAATGCCTGATGGACAGTATTTTCACTCTTCTTCTCTCTCCAGTATAAAAAAGATGGCCTGAATGTAACCAGTTACTGTCATGAGACTCTTCCGGGATGGGTTCACGACGTGCTGGGACACAACTGGGCATGTTTCACTGGACTGAAGACTGCCCCTTCAGGTTCTGGAGTCCGTGTAAATCAGCTGCCTCTTTGGAATCTCTCTGGACACAGGTAAGAAAAAGTGTGTTTTGTTGGTAAACGTTCATCAGTTACTGGGCCTATGCAGGGGTCCAGTTTGGCAACAGCTCAGCCATCCGGGTTTAAGGTAGTTTGGGAATGCTGTCAGGTGGGGGGATGTGGTACCTAGTAGGGATGGTGCAACTGTCCCAGCCTTTCATCAAGCCATTATTGGCCTAACTCAGAGGCATGGACTTGACGGAACTGGTTCAGCAGTCTTCAAACTGGCAAAGTCACAACTGGGCAAAACGGTGGCTTGCCTTAAAGATGAGCTAGACTGCACCAAGATTCCCCATATGTTTCCCAGTTCCACCCACCTCAAGCCTGACCTGAAATTTATTTACTTCAGCTTGGTCTAGTGGTTAAGGAGCCAGACTCTTATCTGGGAATTCTGCTAAGAATTGGGTTCCCCTTAACTTCCTGGACGTGAGTCCCAGTAACGCACAGTGCCTCCATCTTGTCTGGATTCAGTTTCAATTTATTGGTCCTCATCCAGCCCATCACTGCTTCCAGGCAGCGGTCGAGGACCTCAACTGCCTCTCCTGACTCAGAAGGAATGGAGAGATAGAGTTGGGTGTCATCAGCATACTGATGGCACCTGACTCCAAAACTCCTGATGACCTCACCCAGTGGCTTCATGCAGCTATTAAAGATCATAGGAGACAAGACCGACCCCTGGGGAACTCCACAAGAAAGTTCCCAGGGCATCAAACTGAAGTCTCACATTTTGGAATCAGCCCCAGAGATAGGAAGAGAACAATTGCAAAACAGAGCATCTCAATCCCAATCCCCAAAAGCTGTTCCAGTAGGATACCATGGTCAATGGTATCAAAAGCCACTGAGAGATCAAGAAAAACCAACAGGGTAGCACAGCCTCTGTCCCTCTCCCGGTAAAAATCATCCATAAAGGCGACCAAGGCAGTCCCAGTGCCAACCCCCCGCCTGAACCTAGAGTGAAATGGGTCTAGATAATCTGTTCCATCCAAGCATGCCTGCAGTTGTGTAGCCACCACTTTCTCCAAGACCTTACCCAAAAAGGGGATATTGGCTACCGGGCAATAGTTGTTTAATATGTCTGGATCCAGGGAGGTCTTTTTAAGGAGGAGATGTACCACAGCTTCCTTAAGAACCACCAGCACCTCCCTCTTCTGCAAAGAGGCATCTTGGATCCACCCAGCCGTACCCACTCAGCTAATTTTTGTTAGACACAAGGGGCAGGGATCAAGGAAACAGGTCTTGGCAAGATTTGGTAACCACTGAACAGGATCTTTCCACATGCCTGTCATTTCTCACTTGCTTTTCCCCAACGTTTTAGAGAAACGCACAAAAATGATTGTTTAGTGCTAAAGGCAGATTTCACAGACAACACATTCTCCTCTTCATGAACATCTGCTGAGCAAAGACTACCTGGTTTTGTGAAAATTCAATCAGCCCTCCTTGAATAAAACAACTTTGTTAGGGAGTATCAAGTTATGGATGACTTGTGATGATTATCTAGACAGATCTGTGCAGGGTCCTTGGCAAAGTTTACAATTACCTGGTTCTGGGAGGATGCCAGGAATATAACTTGGAACCTTCTGAGCTGTGGTGCATGAAATAGAGAAGGGAAGTAGGAACAGTTCATCAGAAGCTGGAGGGACTTTCCGGTTTGGAATGATTTTTGCAAATTTATGCCAGACATTTGGAATGCTTTGAACTCCAAGCCTATTTACAGTAGTATCTCCATTAGGACAAGGGTTTCTTTACAGTGTATTGTCACTTTAGGTTCATGCAAAATAATCATTTGAATATTCATGCACAAATATGAAGTCCCCTACATTTGTAGGGGCCGGATTCAGCCAAAGCCGAATTTCCCTACATTCGAGTTGTACCAAATCACACTCCTAGTCAGGACTACTATAGAAGCAACCCCCTTTTTCCACACACAGTCATAGATCCGGATCTTCAAGATCTGGATCTTTGAGATGGTGTCCTTCTGGAGATCCAGATCTTGAAGATGCCTGAAGAACCCGTTGTGGACACCTTTAATCAGGTCTACACAAAATTTAAGGGCTTGAAGGACCCATTAAATCCAGATTTCCCCTGCCCTTGTGGGGATGGGGCCTTCAATGGGGTCCAGGTGGGGACAGGGCCTTCCTGATTGATACCAATCAGGTACCAATTGGGTTCCTAATGGGGTCTTAGAAAGATTCTAAGCTCTAGTGGAAAAAGGCCCAAAGTCTGAGTCCCTGTATTTAGGTCTATATATGGAGGTTTTGACATTCATCAGGAGTAAGGGATTTGAAGCAAATTCCTTATCGGAACAGCTATATGTTCTGAGCTGTTTTCAGCCCAGTTGGTTACTATAACAGCTCATGCTTAAATTTTTGTTTTTCCTCCATCAGCTTCATCCTCTCTTCCTTGTGTGCCATGACCTTTAGATCATAAGCTTGAACTTCCTGATTTGGCAAGCTTCCCAAAGAGGCTTTTAGGCTCCGGGGCAGGGTGGAAATGCTTTAAATCTTGAGGGTTGGCTAATTCTGACATTTATGACAGCTCATCCAACTACTTTTCGTTCTGAAGGGACGTAGTGTTTATTTTTACATTTTGAATATGCGTCATCATCAGCACAGAGAAACCTTAAACCAAAGTGCATTTATTTTTAGAGGAAGAGATATAATTCCTAGGGTGGGCTGGTTGCTGTGTTATTGCATAGGTAAGTGTTCTGCATGCTAGGCCCCTCCAAAACCATTGGATAAAAATTCCCAACAAATTCTTGCCCATATTTGCCGCAGCTGAGGGATAATCCAAGGTCCTACCTTTGGGTCAGTCTACAAAGTAAGGCTTGCATCATAGACTGGTCCAAAGGAGGCTGCTGGCATGCTCTGATTGCATAGGATAGAACGTAATCCAGATCAAGGGGCTTTTGATCTGGATTGCTAGTTTCTAACCCTCTCATGATCTTAAGAACACAGAGGTGTGCAGAAGGCATACCTCCAAATTCTGGAGTACAGGGGACCCATTTTGAAAACACACCAAAGTGTGCCTCTGAAATGGGTCACCAGGGATTCTGAGACTAGGAACTTTCATTCAGTGCTCTTCAGAGACCTCAGGAGCTGGTCGAGAACAACTGATCCAGATCCCAGCCTTGTAAGTGCAGAAAGGCCCTATAACATTTCAGTGTACCTGAATGAAGATTGGCATATGTAGACCTCATGAAAATATGGATGGTTTTTAGGGGAAAACACAGATTTGTGGACAATCCAGATAGGAATAAACTAGGTGTGTAGAAAATGCCATTTCAAAATGGCCTCCTTGTGTTGTTAAGAGGGCAGCAATAGCTGTCACAGGAGTGGAGTTGTTGAGTGGGTATCTACCTGCCATACTCTTGCCCTTTCTTACAGTTGAAAGGGACTTCCAGGGTCCTCAGGTCCAAACTCCTGCTCAGTGCAGGATTCCCTAGACCATAGTATCTCTTTCCTTGAAGATTCATCCCTTTTGTTCTAGTACGAGGGCAAGTTTGAAAAAGTTCGATCCTTCTAAAGCATGACGGCCTTCAAGATATCTGAAGACAGCTATCAGTCGTCTCTTCTGTGGACCAAACATGTCTAGGTGTTTTAGCCATTCCTCATAGGACTTGTTTTCCAGAACGTTTCACCATCTTGGCAGCCAGTTTGGTCTAGTGATTAGGGAGCCGGACTCTTATCTTGGAATCCTGGGATCAATTCCGCCCTCCCCCATGAAGCAAGCTGGGTGACCTTGGGCTAGTCACAGCTCTCTTCTGAGCTCCAACAGCCCCACCTTCCTCACAGGGTGTTCTGTTGTGGGGAGAAGTATAGAAAAGCTTTGCCAGCCACTTTGAGTCCCCCTAAATGGGTGAGAAAAGCAGGGTAGAAAAGCCAACTCTTCTTCCTCTTCCTCACCCTCTATCAAAGTAGAACAGAGTGAGATAATTCCATTCAAGATCTAAAATCAATGCTCCTCTAATAATCCCAGGATGGCATTTACCTTCTCTGTGGCTGCATCACACTGTTAGCTCTCATTTAGGTTATGATCTTCTTGTACACCCAAGTCCTTTTCACTAATTCTCCTATTCTGTACTTGTTCCTTTTTGCAAATTTATCTGAATTAAAAGATCTTAGCCCAGCATTCTAGTTTTACACTTGCCCTCCGGAAAACCTATGAACTTTCCCAGTGTAGGTCACTGTACCAAGAATTAAGTGCATGAGAAAGGCCAATCCTTGGTAAGCATTGACTTTGCTCATGGAAAATGCCAATGTAAATTCCTAGTATTTACAGTTATAGGATATCTCATTTGTAGCAGTTTTGGGGCTGTTATGCCATGTTCCAGGTTTCTTCTTCTGAGAACCTAAGCTTTCAGATATAGCTGCAATTTCCATCTTCAGAGATCTTTGCTCTTGGCCAAGTCAAGGGTGATAGGTGTCTTACCAGGGGCCTTTCTGCACTTGGCCTTATTCTGGAACATATCTCAGAACATGGACTTGTTATCTGCATGGTAATGCAGACTATGGTAGATGCTAGCTGAAGCCTTCCATAGTCTGCATTAGCATGTGGACAGCAGACCCCTGTCCCAAGATATACTCTGGAATAAGGGCTAGTGCAGAAAGGGCTCAGATCTTGTTTCTCTTCTTATAGATAGGATGCACTGCTACAAATAAGATGGAATCCGGCCATGAAAGCCTACATACGTCCAGTTATGCAATAACTGGCACAAGACCAAACAATCTTGAAGTTTGGCATATATTTGTAGTAACTATGGAAATCCAAGGATCTTTTGAGCATTAGGCATCTTCTGACTATGTGCAATGCATATTTTAACACCTTTGTTGATGATGAGTGGGAAGCAACTCAATTGTTACATTTATAATACAATCATCATCAAGGCTTAATATCCCTTGATCACCACATATCTGAAATCTTATGACTAACCTGGTCACTGAATTACCAAACTCCCTGTAACAGTATGTGATTGTGTATGTATATTTTCCCCCTTTGGTTCTTTGCTGCAAAATACATATAATGGCTGGCTCCTGACTGATAAACATAAGAACATAAAAGGAGCATTGCAAGATCAGGACGCAGCCCATCTAGTCCAGCTTTGTGTCCCACACAGTGGCCCACTAGTTGTTTCTGGGCATCTAGAGCAGAAGACAAAGCGGAAACCGGCTTTAGAGTCATCCTGCCTGTCCCTTCAGCCTGGAGGAAATACCTCGGTACCCATTCTAGTAGCTATTGATACTAGGGATGTACACGAATGTATTTTTGACATTGGATATTTAAGTTCCGAATGTCATAAAATCCAATTCGAATCCGTAACATTCAAATCCAAACATTCAAATGTTAGATTCATATTTAAAGATATGCATGTCAACAACATTCCTACATTATATGTATCTGTACGCATTCTGTAAAAATCCAGAATGAGGTTGGATGAGTTATATTTTAAATATGTTTTAGTGTGTGTGTTTTATCATATGTTGTGCCCTCCAGGTGAGGTGCAAGTTATAATGTTATAAATAAAATCTAGCCATCTTCTGGAAGCCAAATGTGTGGTAGGTTGCACCCAGCAATCTATGACCTTTTTCTATGGTTTGGATGTGTCAGACAAAGATTTGGTGCAAACATTTTTCATAATGAACCACGTTCAGCAGGAACCACTGAATCCAATAAATGGGCCAGAGCCCTGATTGGTTCTCTTCCTTAATCCTCACAGTTCAGAGTTTGGTCTCCAGTGAACCAAGGCCCTGTTACAGGTGTCACAGGGAGATTGCCTAATGCCCACGACACACGATGTGATAAATGCAATGACTTTCACCATCTGTGTTAGCAGAAAAATGTTGAGTGTTGGTGGCGGAGAGGAGAAACCGGCTGTCAGCACAACAAACATAGATTATGACGAGCTACAATCTCTGTGAGCTTTTATTTACTCACATGTCCATTGCACCTGAATTGCAGGTCGCTGCAGAGGTCCTATGTGACCAACTTCAACTTTGTGAATGCCATCAACGCTGCTCAGAAATCATGGAAGGCAGTGACCTACAAAGAGTATGAATCCCTCACCTTGGAAGACCTAATTCGCCGAGCTGGTGGCGCAAATAGGCAAATTCCAAGGTAAAACAGGGTTTTTTTGCGCTTTGGTTTCTTTGAGAATAGTGGATAAAACTGTAACTTAAGCTGCTGAGGAGTGTTTGTGTGCCAGTGTAGCTGAGTGGTCCAAGGTATATAGATGGATGCTAGATTTGGTTTTCGTAGGAGGATATCTACTTCATGGAGGAGAAGTCAATGCTGTCCTCCATTACTGTGAGGCAAGGAACAGAGAACCCAAACTCCAGTTACAAGTTTCACAATGAAAGTTTTTTTTGTAATTCAGCTTCAGAGACTAAAGATTCCAGGATCTCTTATGGGTGATTCTCAACCAGATGTTTTAAGTAACGAACCTGCTGAAGAAAGGCTTTTTCTGGTAGACTTCGCATGTCAGCCTCTATTGAAGGAGACTGCAGTCAGACTGCCATATCTGCTGATCTGGCAACCGAGGTTTCAGCTTTCCACAATGACCGAATCAGCATCCCCTCCCACCCACTAGCACCATTAGGCCTACCTGAAGCTTCTTGGAGGCCCGGGACAATCAGGAATAGGGGTGTGCACAAAATGATTTTTCACATTCAATTCAGTGGGAATCGAATGTGGAAAAATTCAGCTTTGGCCAAATCCCCCACCCCGACAAAAGTGGGGTGCTTTCTATTCATACGCAAATATTCAAATGAATATTTGTGCATGAAACAAATGCAACCTCCCCCCTTCCTGCTTCCTCCCCCCCTCTTACCTGTCCTCCTCATGGCCACCACCACACCTTCTTCTAAGCACTTCCGGGTCTGTGCACGCAGATCTGGAAGTGCCTTTTCAGCCTCCAAAAGGCCTGTTTCAGCCTCTGGAGTGCACCTAAATGGGCCCAGGGATGCTACCAGAGGCCCCCCAAAGGTAAGGGGGTGCATAGGAGGCGAGCAGAAGGCCTCCGGTGGCATCCACGGGCCTATTTCAGTGCTCTCTGGAGGCTGAAATAAGCCTTCTGGTTCTGCACGTGCATGGAGAACCGGAAGGCCTAGGAAGAAGGCACAGTGGCAGCAGGTAAGTGGGGCAAGAGGGAATGGGGGTGAATGGGGGAGAGGCCCAGGGACATGTGCATTTGTATAGGATACATATTTGATACGTATGTAACAGTATAGGATCCGTATCCAATATGTCTGCATTTGTATAGGATACATATCCAGGATCCATATGCATTTATATTGAATATTTGTACAAATACATTTGTGTCAAATAGAATCCTACCACATTCGAAGGGGACCTATTCGAACGAATACACATTTTCTGACATTTGATTCATTATGAATTGAATGCCCAAAGTCCCATTCGTACACATCTGTAATCAGTTGCATTCAGTAAATTATGACTTGTGCAATCTGATGCATTTAAATGGACTCCTTCTGGCCTCATAGTGTGCATTGAGAAGCAGAGCACATAGCTGCTGCATCAACTTGTAAGTCACACAATATCATAGGCTTAGAATATTTATTGAAGAATAGGGACCTGCTATTTGCATGCTAGTGCACACTATGGAAGGCCCCAAGTGATGCCTGCCATAGGTTGTTTTTCCACTGTCACTAGATGTACCCATTAAGTACCCCTTAATGGGTACTTCTAGTGACAGTGGAAAAATACCCATAGTCTGCATTAGCACATGGCCGCCAGCATACCACTATCCCGAGATATATTCCAGAATAAGGCCAAGTGCAGAAAGGGCCAAAGTTCTAGAACCAGGGAGCATCTATGGAGCTGATGGGTAGGAGAGTCAAATCAGACAAGGGAAAGGATTTCTTCACCTAGAGGGTCATCGGTTTATGGAATTTGCTGCCAAAATGCAACTATTTCCTCAGGGCAATTGTTCCTTCTTGTCAGATGTTGGGGACTTGGATTCAAAGTATGTCTTCCTTCCTCCTCCTCCTCCTCCTCCTCACAGGCCAAAGCCTGCCCCTCTGACCACTGAGCTTCTCAAAGAAGTTTCCAGGCTCCCTAAATCTTGGGACTGGAGGAACGTCAACGGAGTTAATTACGTCAGCCCAGTGCGAAACCAAGGTAAGCTCTGCTGTAGCCAGACTGGCTGTAGAAGAAAAGTACAGAATTCTGACCCTGCTTTGGGGGCATATATCTGTTAGTTGAATCTATATTTTCTTCTTTTTACACACGGGAAGAGGATCTTACCTGTGGGTTCTCAAGAGGTAACTTGAGTATTCTGAAAGATGCAGAAAACTCTGTGATAACTTGGGCCCTTTCTGCATGGATCCTTAATCCAGATTAAGAGCCAGTGTGGTAAGGATCTGGGCCTGAAAGATCCACATGTTAATGCAGATCTAGGTGGCCTCACCCCTGTCTACATTAGACAAGGTGTAATGCCAAAAAGGGGAGGAATTCTTGCTAGACCTCACGTTCTGGACTACTATGAGGTCCATTGAATTAGGGGTGCTGTTTCATTCTTGAGTGGCACATTACTGACCTATGGTGTGAGTCGTAGCAGGTTTTACTTGGGAGTAGGGGCGTGCATGAATGCAATTTTCAGGATCCAAGTCAAATCAAATATCTGAAAATTTGATCAGAATCTTTAAAATTTGAATTTAACCAAATTCGATTCTTATTAAGCAAATTCGGATCTATTCGCTTGAATTTTTTTATTCAAATTTGCACTTACAAATGTCGACAACATTCACATGTGCCCGTACGCATCCTTACGTGTCCATACATGTCCGTATGCATCCCTTAGTTATCCTGTATGCAATCCGTTTTTGTCCCATATGGATCCATTCAAATGCAAAACAAAAACTCAAACCAATATAGAAGCCAGATGCTAAAAAAAAAAAATCCTGAAGAACTGTAGATAAAGGCATTCAAGTTTTGAACCAACCCAGACTAAATGTGCTTGCTTAACAGCTTCTGCAATTTCTAGTGCTGAATCCCAAAACATCTCCAGGTGGCTCTGGGAACAGACCTGTGGTCACACAGTTACAACCATCTGAGAGTTAGGTCAGACTGAGTCACAGGTACCCAAATCTGCAATCCAGGAAAAAGCATTATATAAGATACACGCTATATAATCTTGTTGATTATGTAATATTATATTCTAATAAAAAGTTTGTATATAAGATAATTTCATAAGATAAACATTGTTTCATTACTTACCATGCTTTAACAAGATGCACAAAGTCTTCTCTAAACTATATCCCCAAGTTCTAGCCCCCAAAACACCTGGGCTGTGAAGATCACAAATATTTGAGTGATTTCCTAATGCAGATAAAATATATTTAAGGATACCGCACATTTATATTTTCCAAAACCAATACCCTGGACTGTCAGGGAGAACTGAGAATTTGGTCAGTTTCTCCAACATTTACTTTGCAAGGTCATGGAAGAGCAAATCATGACGAACTTGCAAAATTAAGAAAGAACAGATCCCTTCCCATGTGTCTTGCACAGTAAGCCTGTATGATGAGTTAGGACATGCTTAACCTGACTTCCGCCAGAAAAGGTAGGCAAATTCATGGATGACAAGTACATCAGTGGCTACTAGAACGTGTGCCTAGGTACATCTTCCAGGCTGGGGAGACAGGCAGAATGCTTCTTATGGCCATTTGCAGGGATTCAAGATCAGGTGGAAATTGTGCCTTTGTCTTCTGCTGAGATGCTCGGAAGCAATTGGTGGGCCACTGTGTGAGATATGATGCTGGACTAGATGGGCTGTGGCCCGATCCGGCAGGGCTCCTCTTCGGTTCTAAACCCCATCAGCCCAAGTCAAAAATTCTTGGTGGATTAGGATAGACTGACAAAGGAGATAAGATGGTGCATTGTGTCTGGCTGTATTTTAAGAGAAGTAAAATCGTGCTGCCCATTATTGGTAAACCAGTTAGTTCCCTCAAAATAATATTAGGCAATAAATAAAAGCTCACTGGCAAGATAATAACTTCTCAACTCATCAAAGAATATATTCAGCGCTCTTAATCAGTCTTTATAATAACCTTGTTTACTCATAGAGCAACTGGATGCTAATACAATTTAAACTTGGCTGCAATTGAATTTCTGAGCAAACATTGGAAAAGCTGCCACTTTGGTAAATTAGCTTAGATTGCAGCAGATAACCGTGGTCTTGTTTTTTTAATCATCTACATGTCAGTGTGGTATTCCCTAGTTAGCAAATGATGAGATGAGTATTGAATTTGTTTTGCTGATATGAGAAAAAGGTTATTAAGAGAGAGGGGGGTTGGTGGTCTGCTGCTATATCACAACAACCTCTGCACACCAATGTAGGGTGATAGAATAGAGAAACCTTCCGTGCCATCTTGCCCAACTTCTTGCTTTGGGTAGAATTAGCCTTGCAAGATGAATGTTCCACCTCCACCAGCAAAAGAGGACCTCGCAGCTCCCTCAGCCAGTCTGTTGACTGCCAAATTGCTAGGATGTTTCTCCAAACATTCACAGGGAGCCCTTTCACATTCATGTTCTCTCAAGTTGTGCTAATCCTGAATTGCATTGATCCTTTTCTATGCTGTAACACAGAAGTAATTTTGTAGATTCTTAAAGATCTAATCATTTCACTGCTCAGGAATAGGAACAGCACACACGTCTGTCCCTAGCAAAGCACAAACCAGAATCGGTAAAGTGGGTTGGGTAAAGAAGTATCTAATAGGCCACCGATCATTGGTCCTCAAAGATCTAACAACCCTTCATTCACTGCTCAGGAATAGGGGTGGTGCATGCTTCTATCCCTAGCAAAGTGCAAGCCAGAACTCACAACTTTGGGTTGGGTGAAGAAGTATCCAACAGGTCACCATGATCATTGGTTGCTTAGGTTGTGTCCAAGAAATGTTTATGGTGATATTATGCTTATTTATTTTTATTTACATTTCTATCCCACACGATACCCTAAGGTCTCAGGGCGGGTAACAGTATTTAAAAACAGACATGTTCAAAGAGAGCCACATATATAAAACAATATAAAACAATAGTGTCTGCAGTGGGGGGAACTACACCACATTTAGCCAAAGGCCAGAGCAAAGAGGTGTGTCTTCACTGCCTTTCTGAATGCATACAGTGAAGGAGCCTGATGCACCTCAAGGAGGAGACTATTGCACAGCCTGGAGGCCATTACTGAGAAGGCCCTCTCTCAAGGACCCACCCATCTTACTATTGAGGGTGGTGGGACAACAAGGAGGGTCTCCCCTCCAGATCTTAAGGCACGGGCAGGTCAGTATGGGAGAAGGTTAGACAAACAGCCTTTTTGCAGTGGTAAAGATGGGAGTGGTTGAGAGAATTCCTGCACAGTGCATAAACAACACACAGGACCTGCTAGACAGAGTCTGCATTATCATAGAATCATGGAGTTGGAAGGGACCTCCAGAGTCATCGAGTCCAACCCCTTGCTCAATGCAGGATTTCCTAAACCATCCCAGACAGATGTCTATCCAGCCTCTGCTTGAAGACCTCCAGTGAAGGAGAACCCACTACCTCTCATGGCAACCTGTTCCATTGACTGATTGCCCTCACTGTCAGGAAGTTGACAGCATGCAGACAACATACCCTATCCTGAAATATATCCCAGAATATAGCCAAGTGTGAACAGGCCCCTGCTGTGTGCTGGTTTGGTACAATCTAAGGACACTGCCCTGAAATAGCTCTAACCAGCACATGTATGCAATATGCTTGTAGACACATCAATACATGAACACGTTTGGGTTCAGCACTAGCTTGTTTTTCTGTGTGTGGTTTTCTTTGATAATTTTATTAAGTAAAATCATTGCAGTTGCATAGAATTCATCATAACATTTTACAAAGGATATGTTCAAGGGTATACAAGTCAGTGTATCTTAAGAGAATGAGTAACAACAACTAAAAGGAGACTATAATTAATAAAGTTATTTATATGTAGAATACATCTACTTATCCGTGGCCTTTAGAAACATTGTTTATCAGATTAATATACAAAAGCATATATTAATGTACTAACATTGCAAAGGAGATAAATAAATGACTGGTCCAAAACGTAATGACATTAATAATGGATTTCTATATTTCTGAAAATAACATTTTTGGTCTTTAGCCCTGAATAAATGCATGTTTGATATGAAATAAAATCGTTAAGCATTAGCTCCTAAATGTAATTCTACTATATACAAGCAGCATTTTTCTTTTAGCTTCCCAAGTGCATACTATTACTGCCTTTGCAGCAATTAATAATGAATTTACAGTTTATTAGAAGCGGATATGGAAAGGCCATTAATATTACACAGAAGACATAATGGAGGAGATAAGTAATATTTTCCTGAAATGTTTTTAGCATTTATCTTGTATTAATGACAAAAATGCTATGCATATACAAATGAACACCAGATATGTCTATAGTAGTCAGTGTTGCAAGTTGATGGGATATTCAATAGCGTTCTAGATAATAATTTTGGACTGTGTTATCTATATAGGGGCCTTTCCACACAGGCTCTAAAAACTGATTTAGAGCCTGTTCAGGGAGGGATTGAAATGTGGCTTCCGCATTGGAGGCCACACTGGAGCCCCTTTGAGGATGCTGCGTCCACATTTCAGCGTGCAAGACTGGTTTCTTAAACTGGTTTTGCCGCCGAAATCCTACCCAGTTGTAAGACCTAAAAAATTAGGTCTTATATCTGCCTTTTCCCCTGAAACCGTCTCAGAAGCAAACAGTTCTGCAACAGCAGGGGCAAAGCCAGATTGCCGGCGGATGCCCAGCTGTCAAAAGAGGGAGAGCACATGCTCTCCCTCTTTGACAGCTGGACCTGCCCACTGGCCTCCGTCATTGGCCCCAATGGAGCCAGCAACTGTCAATTGGTGGGCCACTATGTTTAGGCAGCATGCTGGACTAGATGGGCTTTGGCCTGATCCAGCAGGGCTCCTCTGATGTTTTTATGTTAAGTCTGGAGGTGGCCTTAGAGGGGCAAAGAAATCATTCCTGCAAGCTGAAAATAAACAGGTAAAAACAGCAATTCAGGGGTGCTGGGTGATTGCAGAACAAATATTATTTCTGATTCTTCATCTTGTGAGACAGTCAGTCATTGTTTCATATCTCTACTAGAAATGGAAGAATTTTGTTGAAAAAGTGGCTCATCTACTCCTTATAGTTTTTTGACCACAACATCTTCCTCTGGCAAGACAAGAGTGGCGTTTTGGCTCTTAGTGGCTCTCCAAGATAATCTTTGCCTTCCTTTCCTGTCTTTGGTTGAGGTGGCTCAAAAGACATGAAAGAGAGGTGGACTGACCTGTCCATCCGCCCTCCCAGCCTTCATGCTGCCTTCTACTCCTGCCTTGTTCATCTCAGACATTTTCTGACCGTTACAGAATATTCTGACATCAAGTGAGGGAGCCAAGTGATGTTTTCAGTAAAAAGTTGTTTTGAAAGAAGGAGCTTTTATACCTTCATTCATGTTGCTAAGCAGCTGACAACTGTAGCTGTTCGAAGGCACTCTGGAAAACCAGAATATAATATGGACTCTTATGGAGTTAATGGCAAAGGACAAAATTTATACCAAGCTCTAAAATTTAACCTTGCCAGAAAGTAGCACATAGTAGTACAACAAAATTGCAGAGCAACAATTGCAAAGTTGGACCAGGAAGCAAGTCCGAGATCTAGGGATTGTTTATCTTGGCTGCATCCCAACATGCTCTGTGGTGTGATGGAATGCCAGAGCAGCTCCTGGTCCTCCAGACTGGAGGATTGGCAGCTTCAGCATCCTTTTGCAGCGGCTTCCCATCCACCAGAGGGGATGCCCTGCTGCCCATAGTACTGGCAGAGCATTTGAAGGTAAGTGAGAAGTAGAGATGGCTGGTGCATGTCAGATGGTAGAAAGAAATGTGGCAGTTGAAAGTGGAAGCAATCTTAGAATCTTTGAAATAGTGGGCCAATTCGCCCTTCAGCCTGTAGCATGCAGTTCAGCAACATCTGGGCAGGTGCATCCTCACTTGCAGGAGGCATTTACAGCATAGAAATGCCCCCTGCCTGCCCAGAAGTTGCCTAATTGCTGACTAGGTGTGTGGAGCACAAAATTGTGCTCTACAACCTTACCAACCTTTATCCCAACTTACCTGGAAGCATCCAGCGGTGACTATCCACACCTCTGCTGGCCGGGGAGGTCAGTGCAAAAGCAGCCATTGATAGGTGAGATCTTATAAGACTGCAGTTGTGAAAATTGGCCTTAGGGAACATAGAGGATTATGCAGAGCATAGCCAGTGCATTAACTGAAAGAGGCACAAAGCGAGAAAGGCAAGTGGACTCATAGGCCCTGTCTGCACTTACCTTGTAATTTGGATCAAAGATCCTTATAGTCCACATGGTCTTCGGGGGCTAGTGCTAATCTGGATCAGATCCATATTAAGGGCACAGTAATCCTGTTTAGTGGCAAACCAGATTAATCGGTACCACAACTGTACTAACGCCATCTTATCTGGAACAAGAGATGGGACTTCTGTGCATAGAGCAGGAAGGACTATGGGCCTGGCATTGAGGGATGGGTGCTGTGATGGTGAGAATGCAAAGGCACCTTCTCGGTCCCTTCAGAACAACAGCTGCATTGGGCACAATGGTGTCATCTTCTCATTGCTTGCAAAGCTACCTCATCCCCACTACTTGGATGCAGTGTTTGGCCAACAGGGATGTGGGCCACTTGCATCAGGGTTTCAGAGGTTGTGTTGGTGGCATTGACTAATACAGAACAGTACCACATTTGCCACCATCCACCCTGCTTAAAGCAGATGCCCCCTGCTGTGGTTGATCCAGATGAAGCTTATCCTGAACCACTAATCCAAATTAAGTCCTGCAAGGGCAGTGAAGGCCAAACTTCAGCTGCTGTGTGTCATGCTGCGGAGTTGCCAAGTTGGCCTGATGGGCCAGGCAGCCCATCCTGATTGAGGAACGTCAGAAGCCTGCTTAGCTGGAGAGTGACCAGAGGTTACAGCAAGTCAGATAGAACTGGGCAAGGCAAAGGGCAATGGAGCCAGAGCATGCCAAGGTCTCTGGTCCTTCTGTAGCTCTACATTCATCCGAACCTTCCCTAATCAAGGTAGCTCTGCTGCAGTTGAGCCAAATCATTACCTATGCCTACTTCACATAGGTAAAGTGGAAAGAATTTGGAACTGTCTTTGAGCATCTTTGGAAGAAAGCATAATCATCAATGCAGAGTTATGCATTGATTGGTACCCAAGGCCAGCAGTTGGCCAGAACCATTGTTTAGCCTGGACCTTCTGTGCAAAATGTGCCTTTGATGTATAACAGCTGGCTAGCTGAGGATACCAAATAGATGAGACCGCCAAGGGAGGGCTGTAGAGGCCAGGCTCATGCCTGTACAGAGTGTTCTTAGGGTAAAGGATCATGTGCTATTTTGATCCTGAAAAACTGTCCATCTTACTAGCTAGTTTCTAGTGTGGCTTTAGAACAGGAATGCTCAGCAATGGCCTTCCAAGTTTCCAGAATGGCACTGCACAATGGAATGATGGGAGTTGTGGTCCAGAAACATCAGGATGGATGCAACTGAATGTCCCTGTTTTAGAAACCACGGAGTCCAGTGATGTTGAGAAATCCCTCTTTTCAGAACAGATGAGGCCTTTTCCATCTGGCCTTTGGTGCTTGGATTCCTCTGGCTTACCGAGGAGGAAGGTGGGGTTATGTTGTTAGTCTGTTTTGTGGATCTTGTCTTTTTATTGTTGCACTCCACCCTGTTTGGATGGAGGGCAGGATATAGATGAATGATTGACAGTTAAATAACACTTTCAGCAGCTAAAAGGGTGGTCGTTCAGGATAGGACCTTTTCAGTGGTAACCCCCAGATTATGTACTTTCAGAAGACTGGTTAGGACACGCCCTGTGCACTAGCCAGCCTCTTCGCAAGGTGGGGAGGGTGCTCTGAACCCAGGAGGAAATGCTGAGTCCTTTTCAAAGCTGTTCTTCAGTGTTCTCACTGTTGACTAATCCCCCTGCTTTTATTATCCTCAGCATCCTGTGGCAGTTGCTACGCATTTGCTTCCATGGGCATGCTGGAATCCAGGATTCGTATCCTCACCAATAATTCACAGACGCCAACACTGAGCCCTCAACAAATCGTTTCATGCAGTGAATATTCTCAAGGTAAGCAACAGCGCCAATTGATTCTGGCCATCTTCACCTCAGCAAGAACTTGGGACAGGAGCAAGGTTAGCACCAGCACCTCACTCAGGCATCATCCAGACAGCTCTTATTTAATCCACATTATTAGGATAATCCATGGTGTTTATCCAAGGCTGCCTCCAGACTTGCAGAATAAATCTGCAGGTAAAGTAAAAAGTGCAACTTACCTGTTGTGAAGCGACGACCAGCTATCCCAGCTAAAAAAAACAGTTCAGTAGCTTCCTGCTCAGAATACTGAGTTTGATTCCACCCTCCCCCATGAAGCCAGCTGGGTGACCTTGGGCTAGTCACAGCTCTCTTCTCACCTCTCACAGCCCCACCTACCTCACAGGGTGTCTGTTATGGGGAGAAGAATAGAAAGCTTTGTCAGCCGCTTTGAGTCTCCTTAAATGGGTGAGAAAAGCAGGGTAGAAAAGCCAACTTGTCTTCTTCCTTTCAATAAATCTTTTTTATTTTAACCTGGCCTGGTTCTTTGGGATAGCCTGACTAAGAAAGACGAGACATAAAGCTAATTGCCCGGTCATGATACTGTTACAGAGAGCGCACGCTGGGTTTCATCCATTGTATTGATGAATACCAGATGACATCTCCCACTGGCTTCAAATTTATGCTCTTTTGTTAAAGTTATCTGATCATTTTTTCCAAATTGGGCATTTTTATAGTAGTATAGTCACCTCACCCTTTTGCCTTAACAGGCTGCAGTTACTAAAGGGTGAAAGGAGCCCTTAATGCCTTTGTTAATACATTTATGTACCCATCCTTAAAGCAGATCTCAGCCTGGTTTACAATTAAGCTGCAAAAATAGCATTGAGTGGACTTCCACTGGCAGGCTGGTCTAGGAAACGGATCTAGGGGTTCTGGTGGACTGCTCAATGAAGTTGTTGACCCAGTGTCAAAGTCAGTGCTATGGGTAATTGGAAGGGAATAGAAAGTAAGTTATCACTTTATAAAATCTATGGTGAGGCCACATTTGGAATGTTGTGCATAGTTTTGGTCACCGCATCTCAGAAAGGATACCATGGAAACCGAAAAAGTGCAGAAAAGGGCAATTGGAATGATTAAGGAGCAGGAATGCCTCCTTTACAAAATCAGGCTACAGTGCTTATGCCCATTCAGACTTCAGAGGTGAGGTTTAAGAGGAAGACTGATTGAAATACATAAGAATCATGCATGGTGCGGAAAAGGTAGATGAAGAAAAAGTATTCTGTGTTGTACAACATTGGAACCAGGGAGCTCTCTGAAGCTGATGAGCAGGAGAGTTCAGACCAACAAGGAGAAATATTTCTTCACCCAGAGGATCATCAGTCTAGGGACTTTACTACCAGAAGATGTAGTGATAGCAGCCAGCCTGAAATAGGCAAATTCACAGCAGTCAGGTGTATCAGTGGCTACTTGAATGATTGCCTGGGGCCCACGTACAGGTTGGAAAGGTCCGTTGCAGAGAGTCCAGAGCAGGTGAAGGTTTTGCCTTTATCTTCTACTTGGGATGTCCAGAAGCAGTTGGTGGGTCACTGTGAGAGACAGGATACTGGGATAGATAGGTTGTGGTCTCATCTAGCAGGGCTTCTCTTACCATATGTGGGGTAACCTTTTGGCTTTTGTTTACAGGTTGTGATGGTGGATTCCCTTACCTGATTGGAGGAAAGTACGTCCAGGATTTTGGAGTGGTTGAAGAGGATTGCTTCCCTTACACAGGCACGGATTCTCCCTGCGTCTTTAAGGACCACTGTTACCACTACTACACTTCTAACTATTACTACGTTGGGGGTTTTTATGGTGGCTGCAATGAAGCCCTGATGAAACTTGAGCTTGTTAAGCATGGTCCAATGGCTGTTGCTTTTGAAGTATATAATGATTTCTTGCACTACGGAGGGGGTGTCTATCACCACACTGGGCTGATGGATCCTTTCAATCCTTTTGAACTCACCAACCATGCGGTCTTACTTGTGGGCTACAGCACTGACCCAGCCTCCGGTGAGCCATTCTGGATAGTGAAGAACAGCTGGGGAACCTCTTGGGGAGAAGAAGGCTTCTTCAGGATACGTAGAGGCAACGATGAATGTGCAATAGAGAGTATAGCAGTGGCATCTACCCCTATCCCTAAAATCTAATTGTACTCAAATTCTGAATGGCCTTCTCTCAGGAAGAGCCCGGGTCCTGCGCGGAAAATTGTGATTGGTTATAACTGTCTAGTTGGAGGACTTTGGTACTTTGATTTTATAACTTAAAAGAATGAGATTACTCTGGGGAAAATTGGAATGCAGCCTGCATCTTTCAGAGGGTACTAATATGAGGCATCACGGTCAAAATTCCAATAGCAATCTAGCTTTCAGGATTACCTTGTCTAGCTCTTGCAGTTCAGTGTGAATACATGCTAAACTGTGGTTAAGGAAGTGTGTAACTATGATCCCAGGTGAATGTGTTAGCTGGCTTACTGTGGATGAATTGACGAGTTGTACTTTTGACTTCTCTCCCTCTTAGGACTCTTTGTAAGGTCAAAGAAAAGGAAGGTTCTGAGAAAACCAAGTGCACTGTATGTAGAGTAAACCATGGTTTGATGTACTTTGAACCGAGGCTATCAAGTAATAGAGCTATTAAGAGGCACCACTTGGAAATTGGTGGTAGTATAGAAACCTGCAATTATCTGACGGTTAAAATTCACAGTTACCCTGAAATTTCAACATATTTTTTATATATTCCCCTTTTCTCACCTGGGAAATTATTTTTACACTTTTATGAAATATTTTTTTAAGATCTATATATTTTTTAACTTCTGTGCCTTAAAGGGAAAATTTGAAAGTGCAATGTAACGAAAATTTTACTATGCACAATGTTTACACTGCAATTTCTTTTTATTGTTAAAGGAAACCTGTGAATCCTTTCTTCCTTTTTGATAACAAAGGGAGAAAAAAACTATTACACAACCTCTCTTGGATATTGAAGTTGATTTGGCATTTAATTTTTATTGATTCTCTTTTATTCTTCATGTATTTGGCTTCATGCTTGGTTCTCAGTTTTGTTATGCGATTCTGAAATAAAATAAAATAAACATCTCTTGCTGCTATGGTAGTTCTTCCAGGGCAAGACACTGAAGAAGGGTTCAGACCTTAAAAAATGAGACTTGCAAAATTGCTGCCTTTTGGCCTATTTGTGGTATCTGCTGGGTGCCTTGGTCTACTTTTCCTATGAGTTTTTAGTTAGCCCCAAACAGGAGTTTTAGCTTGTCTTGGAGGTCAAAGGTCAAATAGTGCAGAGGGATCGTCCCTATTCTCACTTGCACAAGATGGGAGGACTAGAAACAATGGGATGAAACTTCAAGGGAGTCAATACAGATTAGATATTAAGAAAAACTTCCTGACAGTGAGGGCGATCGGTCAATGGAATAGGCTGCCATGGGAGGTAGTGAACTCTCCTTCACTGGAGGTCTTCAAGCAGAGGTTGGAACTACATCTGTCTGGGATGGTTTAGAAAGGAAATCCTGCATTGAGCAGGGGGTTGGACTTGATGACCCTAGAGGTCTCTTCCAACTCTATGATTCTATGAAATAGGAAGTTAGTAGGTTGGCCAGAAACTACTCTGCACTTCTGCGGTTTTAAGATCTGCCAGGCTAGATCAGACCAAAGTTCTGTACTGTTGGTATTTAGTATACAAGTTTTACTTTTTATGTTTAGCTGTTTTTAGCGTTACACCAGCAGCTGCTGCCACCACCATCGCATGGTCCTCCAAGGCTCAAACTAGGGCTTCTGGAGATGTGTGTGCAGGTTTAGAGGGGACATGAAGATGGGGGTGGGCAGATCTGGCCCTCATCAAAGCTTCTGTGTGTCTCTCCAGCAATAGGCAACAGCAAAGCACTTTTGCATCTCAGCAATGAAAGCTGCTTGGAGGTGCCCAAGCACTCAAACAGGAGTCCGTCACGACTGCATAAAAATTCTCTGTATAAATTTTTTTATACATCTTTAGTGGGGTAAAGTTTACCCTTATAGAAATAACCTTGTTTTTACACAGAACCTTTTTCGTTTGGCTTTTACATCTCATGGTGAATCCTTATTTGAAAACAGAAATGTGCATGGATTTTGTTTTTGCATCCGAATTCAAGTCAAATCAAATGTCAAAACATTCTATTCGATTCAAATGTTTAAAATCCTGATGCAACAAAAAACAATTCGAATCAATACATTTGAAGAAGAAGAAGAGTTGGCTTTTCTACCCCACTTTTCTTGCCCATTTCAGGGGACTCAAAGCAGCCGACAAAGCTTTTCTATTCTTCTCCCCACAACAGAACACCCTGTGAGGTGGGTGGGGCTGTGAAAGCTCAGAAGATAGCTGTGACTAGCCCAGGGTCACCCAGCTGGCTTCATGGGGGAGGGCGGAATCGAACCCGGTATTCCCAGATAAGAGTCTGGCTCCCGAACCACTAGGCCAAACTGGCTCACAGAATCTATTTGTTCGAATGTTAGATACAAATTTGAAGTTACAAATGTTGACACCATATTAGTATTTAAAGATATGAATGTTGACAACATTCATATGTGTTACACATATCTGTACTGTACGTATTTCATATGCATCCCATTTTCATTCCATATTATAAGCGCAAATGTGTACAGATACGTATGATATCTGTACATTCAAATGATGCAAATCATTCGAATGAGTGTTTTGGAACATTCGAACGTGAAGACATTCTATTCGAATTCGAATGTCCACATTTAATCAAATTTGATGGAATTTCGAATGTTTAGAACATTTGAAAATATGCCAGCTCCCAGAGAGTTAAGCCACAGTGCTAGGAAAATGTTCCACAGGAGTGAGTTGTTTTGAGAACACGTAGATGCGAGTGTGATGCTTAATTTCACCAGCAGATCAAAGCAATTGACCCTTCTGAAGTGATTAGTATGAGAAAATTGGCAGAATAATTCCATGTTAATGTCCCTCCTCCTTCCCCCTCACTTGCTCTCCATTTCTCTTCAAATCACAGTGGCAGCTTTGTTTCTGCTTCACCGGGAGGTGGTTTACGCTCAGCATTGGTTGGAACAGTTGGAGGAATTGCTGGTGATATAGACACCGAGGCTGCATCCAGGCGTGGTTAAAGCTTTCCAGGGAGTGCAGAGCTGCTTTCAACCTGCCGGAGAGGTCTTGCAATGCTCCGCAGCCCCCGTCTATTCTAGAATGATTCTCCGGAGTAAAAACATAAATCTACTTACAACGTCATTCAGTGCAGAATATTCCTTCCCTCCACGTTTTCCCACATTGGGCAAGAGTTCACCCTCACCCGTGCAGCAGCAGATCTATCAAAGAGGGAGCAGCATATCACATGGCCAGAAGAAGCTTCCCTCCTGCATCAGAACATCAAAGACTGTGCGGACGATCTGTTTTCCCTGCGGAGCAACTTTACTGAGGAGTAAAGGTAAACCCCATATTTGGAACTTGCTGCCTGGAGTAGGGATGTGCACAAATTATCCATGCATTCAGAATCCGTATGAATATGTCCAGATTCCAAGATTTGTGAATGAACTGAATAGGGCCCTATTTGAAGGGCCCTATCCATCCATGATTCAGATAATCCAGTATCCGTTGAAGCTTTGGTAGAAGCTTCTAAGGCTAATGGATTACCCTAGGGCCTCCCCCCACCCAGGCCAGCCTACCCCAAACCTCCCCCGCGGGGCCCACCTACGCGCTTCGGCGGTGCTCCAGGCCTCTTATAGGGCCCGCTGGAACCACAAGCAGGCTTCCTCGGTTTTACCAGAAGGCCTGTATTTACCTCCAGGGAAGCCTGCTCGCAGTCCCAGGGGCACCGGAAGAGACCTGCACCGCCCCAACAGCTCACCTGCCTCTTTGGGGCCCACTTACTTGGGGTGTGAGCTCTGATGGTGGCACAGGCCTCTTCTAGGACCCGCTGGAACCGTGAAAGGGTTCCGAGGGCTAAATACAGGTATTCCGGTAAAATTAGAAGGCCTGTTCTTACCCCAAGGAAACCTTTTCAAGTTCCAGTGGGGCCCAAAAATGGACTACGCCACCACCGGGGCTCACCTGCCCGCCTCCCCGGGGCCCACTTACCTGGGGGGCAAGCTCCGGTGGCGGCATGGGCCTCTTCCGGGCCCACTGGAACCACAAAAGGGTTTCGAGGGCTAAATACAGGCCTTCCAATAAAACTAGAAGGCCTATATTTACCCCGGGGAACCCTTTCATCATACCAGCAGGGCTCCAAAATGGCCTGCACCACCACCAGGGCTCTGGTAAAACTGGAAGGCCTGTACTTACTCCAAGGAACCCTTTCATGGTTCCAGCAGGGTCTGGAGCAGCGGTGGCAGTGCGGAGAAGGTGCCGCAGAGGTAAGTGAGGAGGGGGCAGGAAAGGAGGGGTGGAGGGGAGGGATGGGAAAGGAGGGGTGGGGAATTTGTTCTAGGCACGGATATCTTATAGAATATCTGTGCCCAGATATGAATATCCACACATCTGTGGGGGGTGGTATTTAGCCAGAGCCAATTTTTTCCACATTCTATTCACCTCAAATAGAATGTGGAAAAATGGCTTCGAGCAAACCCCTACAACTGGCGGGTGGGGCTGTGAATGCTCAGAAGAGAGCTATGACCAGCCCAAGGTCAGCCAGTTGGCTTCATGTAGGAGTGCGGAATCAAGCCCAGTATTCCCAGATGAGACTCTGGCTCCTTAAGCCCTAGACCAAACTGGCTCACTGGGGAAAAACTTCTCAGCCAATATCAGGTTCCACCTACCCACCCACCCTCACCCATTTGTTTGCTGTCCCTCATCATGAAGATCCCATAGCAGCAGCAATTCACTACTCAGGGCTTCCATTCAATTCACACAGCTTAGGAGTGCAAGGAATTGGGAAAGGTGCAGAAAAGGAGAACCGGAATGGCCAAGGGGCTGGAACACTTCCCTTACAAAATCAGGCTGCAACCTCTAGGCCTCTTCAGCCTTGAAAGGTCTAAGCAGAGATCTGACTGAAGTATCTAAAATCGTGCATGATGTGGATAAGGTAGATAGAGAAAAGCTCTTTTCTCCACTGCATGAAACCTGAAGCAGGGGAACTTTTTGAAGCTGATGGGCAGCAGGGGAAGTATTTTTTCACCTAGAAGATCATTCGTTCATGGAATTTATTACCAAAAGAGGGGGTAACAGCAACCAGCCTGGATAGCAAGAAGCAGGAGAAGCAAAAGCAGCAGCAGAAGAAGAGTTGGCTTTTCTACCCGGCTTTTCTCACCCATTTAAGGGGACTCGATGCAGCTGACAAAGCTTTCTGTTCTTCTCACAACAAATGTCCAGTGAGGTAGAACATAAGAGGAGCCCTTGCTGGACCAGGCCACAGCCCATCTAGTGCAGCATTCTGTCGCATACAGTGGTCCACCAATGCCCATTAGCATCTCAAAAAGAGACAGGGGCAAACCTTCTTCTGCTCTCCAATCCCAGCAAATGGCCTTAGAAGCATCCTGCCTGTCCCCCCAGCCTGAATGATGTACTTAGGCATCCCATTCTAGTAGCCATTGATACATCTTCTCAGAGAGGTGTGACTAGCCCAGGGTCACCCAGCTGGCCTCATGGAGGAGTGTAGAATCAAACCTGGTATTACTGTGATGGGAAAATGAGATAAGAGGAATTAGGGAGTTATATGTGCCAAACAATCAATAGATGCTGCTGTTTTAGAAGCAATATGATTCCTGAGCTAGTAACTGCATTGAGAGAATTAAGGTAGCTGAAATATTATGCCTAGAGTGTTGATATGCTGAAGTGTTGTTGTAAGGGCAGAGCTAACTTGTGCGATTGCCCCTCCTTCTTATAAAAGTTGGAGTTTCCTTTGTTCTAGAGAACCATCATCAAAAACATCAGAAACATCAGAGACATCAGGGACAGGGATGGACAGGAAGAACTTATTCCCCTGTGCCCATTTGCATGCAAATAAAGACCCTCTTTCTGAATATTCCTTTGATTATTGATTCCTTGCGTGATAGCGTTAATATGCGTAAACTTGACTGTAACATTTGGCGACCGCGGATGGGACGAGACAGGACCCATCAGAACGCAAATTAACGCAGCCAGGAACACGAAAAAGAGAACCCTGGCACCAAGGAACAATACAGCAGTATTCTGCAACCATTTCAGCTTCCTAACCTCAAAAGACTGACAGAGCGGAAGCGCGCAGCCGTCCTGCCATCGTTTGTAACCTGAGAAGCAGTTTTGGGAAGAAAAGGAACAGAAAGACAGTCCAAGGAAAAGCCAGCCGCTGGTCGGTTTGAAGTGTGAAACCTGATGCAGATCTGCCTGAACCTGGAGACCTACAAGTCTGCCTGAAGCGTCTTGAATCTGTAAATCCCTTACGTCTATCCGGAAGACTTGGGATCAGCCTGAAAATTCCGTCTGTTCCTGCTTCATGCAAGCCTCTGACCGGGCGAGTATGAGAGGGGCTTTTGGAATCCTGAGAGAGCTTGTCTCTCTATCCTAGGAGAGCTTGTCTCTCTATCCTGAGAAAGAGAAATCTTTCTAGCTTTGGGTGGAAACTGGGTTGCGGGTTTCTGGTCGATTTGTCTGGAATGCCTGATGTGTGTGTGAAAGTGGTTGACCTCTGCAATTTCGTTTTCGCGACCGTTGGAACTTCCGGCACGAGCGATCAGAGGTGATGCGTATGGCGTTTAACCCCTTCATGTTACCCTCCCCACACAGACCCCTTACTGTGTGGCGCCCGAATTTCCGTATTTGTGTTTTGTCTCTCTCTGCTATCCTTTGTTAGAGATAGTAAGATGGGGGAGGGAGGATCGAAACTAGGAGAGCCTGGAGCTCAAAGTCCCAAGAAAACTCCCTTGGACCTCGCAGTAAAGCATTTTAAGCATTATTTCGACACTAAGACTTGTTCAATACCAGTCCTGAAAGAGAAATGTGAAAATTTTTGGGTTTTTCTTTGTCCTGAACATCTGTGGTGGCCCAAAGAAGGAACGCTGTTTCCTCCAGCCATCTCTAAACTCTGTAAATTCCTTAAAGCCAACCAAGACGGCCGCTGCCTTTCAGATGATTTGATTTACGCAGAAGGCTGGCTCAAACTGAGCAAAAACGTGCGCCACACAGTGAAATTTAAGCTATTGGAATGGGATACGAGACGAGCTATTAAACAAATGAGAAAGACTAAAAAGGGCCTTTGTAAATCTCCAGCTGAGAGAATGGCCATAAAACAATCAGCAGAAGAACAATCAGAAGAAGGCAACATGCTTTTTTCCATCTCTCCTGACCAGACAGACGAGCAGAGAGATAAGGGAGAAAGTTACAAAGAGACTGAGAAGCTTAAGATTCTGGAAGAAGTAAATCTTGAGGAAACGCCCACTTCCCCGTGCGTTTCATTCAGCGAAGACCTGCCAGAGGCAGAAAAAGTTGAAAAAGGCTTTGAATTAAGACCCGAGTTAGCTGAAGAGAAAGTTTTGGAAGGAGGTTGTAAAAAGCAATTCCAGCATCTCACTGCAGAAAGCAGATTACAGCCCAGCCCGCCCCCCTTCTTGAGCACAGACAGGAGGGAGAGAGGAAAAGCGGGAGAAGTAGAGAAACCAGCATTAGCAGCCGAAAGAACCACCAAGAGAAGCAGCCCAGCCCCCTACATTCCTGGAGATGCAAGACCAGAGAACAAAGAGACAATTAACTTGAGATCAAAAAAGGGGGAGAAAAAAACAGAAGGGGGGAGACAAGAGCAACAGGAAGAGCAAAAAGATAACGATGTAAACCAGGAACGGACAGCCCCCAAGGAAGACGGATCAGGTAACTGTGACGTAGGCCGAAGGCCAACCCCCATGAAGAACAGGCTACGCAGTTGTGAAGCGAGAAGCCAGGCCCACTCACTTTCTTCTAGGACAGCCCCTTGCCCCCCTCCTAGAACTAAGAGACGAAAGGATGCAGCTGCTGGACAGCAGCCAAGCAGAGACACTCCAGAAGAAGGGGGAGGAATAAGAATGGGCAGCTTGTCGTCTGACTCAAATGCACAGCCTAGCTCAGCTCAAGTGTTTCCTGTAAAAATCACAACTGAAATATCTCCAGGAGCCCCTAGCCAGCAGGCAGAAATCATGGATGTGAGGTCACATGTCCCTTTTAGTACTTCTGACCTGCTGAACTGGACAAAGTGTGCCACTCAGAACCTTACCTGGGCAGATATACAACAGCTGCAGGCTTATTTGCTAACTGAGGAGCAAAGACGTACAGTACAGGAGAACCTAGAGGAAGCAGCTCGTGGTGCTGCCACAAGAAGCGGGGCCCAAGATCCTACAGGCCATTTGGCCCGGCTGGCTCCTACCACCAATCCCAACTGGAGCCTTAATAATGTGCAGAAAGTTTATGACATGACACAGGAATCAGGAGAAGCAGAAGCAGAGAAGGAAGGGGCAGTGAAAGTGGGGAGACAAGACCCAACACCCCCTCCCAATACAGCCATTCCTGCAAAAGATCAAAAAGGGGGGCCAGAGCAAAGCTTTATCAGTAGTTTTGGCTCAGGGCCAAGAGTTCAGCTTGACCTAGAGAGTTCTGAAATTTTGCCAAAGCACGAGAGCAAGCAGCCAAGGCCGCAGATTGAGGCCCACTTAGAGCAGAGGCAAACCAAGCAAGAAATCCGATCCAGGACAACAGCCCTGCAAGGAAGTCAGGCTAAGAAAATCACGGAAGAAGAGAAGCCTCTTGCTGCAGAAACACAGGCACACACTCAGAGTGATTTCAGCCAGTTGAGCTTTGAGGCAAACAGAGACATAAATACAGCTGCTAAGAATGAAATCCTTTTTGTTCTGACAGAGGTCTATCAAAAGTTTCAAAACCCTCAGTTTCGAGAAACCTTATCTAGATTCTTGCCGCTTAAGCAGAATAATGAAATCAAAGCTGAGAGCCCCATCTGTCCAGCCAATCATGATGAGAGACTGATTGATTATCTAGCCAGTGAGTGCAGCCAACAGCCTCAGCTGACAGGAGAAACAACAGCCTTGCAAGGCAGGCTGAGCCAGGTGAAGAAAGTTGCAGACCAGGAAAAGCTTTCTGCTATGGGCACAGAAGCCAAGGTTGAGTGCAGTGCAAAGACTCAAGCTGTTTTGAACTCTGAACTGATGAATGAAGACTGCCAAAGAGAAAGTCCAGGCTGTGAAAGTGCCCAGCCCACTCAGAATCTGAGCAATGAGAGCAATGTCCGAAATAGTCAAGCCCTGATTTGTCCCTCACAAAACCAGTCCCTTCCAGAAAGACACTGTCAGTATGTGGAAGAAGGTCAAGAGACTCAGCCCTTGTTTCCCAATTATGCCCAGACCAGCCCTCCACTCATTGTGGACAAAGAAAGGCTTGATTTGCCTTTGCAATGGGGAAGCGAGTGCCATGCTAAAGCCGAATCAGAGAAGGAGACAGTCAGTTTGCCTACAGTTGTCCCTGCAGAGATGCAAGCACAAGGAGATGTCAGTCCAGTCCAGTCTAGAGAAAACCAGTCTGTACCAGTAAGCCACAGTTGCTATCAGCCAGAAGAGCAATCTGCACCAGAAAGCCATGATTGCTATCAGACAGAAGATCCATCTACACCAGTAACCCCACCACTGCGAGACAGGGAAGGCCAACAGGCTAACCTGACTCCAAAGCCCATTCTGGAAATTGAAGCAGGGGACAAAGAAATCAGAGACTTAGACCTAGTAGCCCAGAAGTCTGCTTTGACACGACCAATGCCCTTTATTGGGAGAGACTTGCTGTATGAGATGCAAGCCAGCCTAGTTCAGGCAGGGGTGAATCCTGTGAATCTGACAACTGAGCCAATTCAAGAATCCTGGAAATGCTGCAGCCCACAAATTCAGCCAATGCTAGCCAGTCTTCGCGTCTCACCAGCCATCAAGGAACCGGCAGACACAGCTGAATTTGTTTATATCCCTCCCAAAAATGGAGTTAGTTCTGTTTCATTGTCACTGCTGAGCATCTCACTGCCACAGTATGCCGCCACCCAGGTGCACTTGGACAGATCGCTGAGAACAGGAGAAACTACCCCTGATTGGAACACACCTCTCTTAACTGATGAGGAACCTAGAATCCAGAATAGATGCCAGCCAGTGCAAAATCTGCAAGCCATCAGTGAGATCACAGCTGATATGACACAAGACAAGCCGTTCATTCTGGCAAGATGGCTCCTTCATGATCTGTTTGATGACAGTTGTGCATTGCAGACAAGCAAGCTGTTTTTGCCACAACCAGCAACTAAGAAGCAATTTTGCATGTTCCTGGAAATGACTGACCATTGCAGAATTTGGATCTCGGATTTCGCTGCCCTAGCCAAATCCCTTAGTGGAAAACTGCAGGAGCGAGTTCGGTTGACCTGGGAACCAGGAGGAGAAGCCTTGACATCACTGAGACCTTTCACCTGTCCAGCTGCAAAAAAGAACAAGACCGCCTGGACAAGACCAAAAAAAAGCGGAGCCCTAAATGGGAGCCCCAAATTCCTGTTTAGTGAAGTATGAAACCCAGCTGTATTGTAAAAGATCGTATCACCTTGAACCCAAACATCTTGGTATCAGTCCTAGAAGAGACACCTCTTCGGAAGGATTGAAAGCAAAGAGCCTTGCCACTTGGAACATCAGCCAGAAGGCAAAGTTAATAGCACTTATGAACCTGTCCACAGTTATATGAAATGTGTGCAAAGCTAACCCTAGATAAGTGTAGAAATCTGTGCAAAATAGATTTAAGTATCAGTCTGTATCAATCAGTATGAGCAAAATGGCCAGCAGAGCAAAGAAATCAAATAATGAAGATTTTAGGCCTGCATAGTTTTCCAAAACAAGCTGCTACATTCTAAGTTAGTTTCGAAGTTTTTCTTGGCAAAGAACCCTTAAGAGATAAGTCCTAATTTTGGCAAACATAGTATTTGCAACAGGATGCAGCTTACAAGAAGCAAGATGATAATAAATCATTTTTAATGATGTGCAACAAAGAAGCCCTATTACCTTTTCTAATTTTGAAACTTGTTATCTAGTTTTTGGCATAGAATAGCCCATCTGTGTTCTTTCCCCTCGGAGAACTCAAGGCCAAGAGGAGACGGTTGCCATAGCTCTGGAAGAAGGGAAAAGTTTACCCCGCCTTTGCAAGAAGTTTCAAGGCACTACAAGTAATGTATTTTGCCCCCAGAGAAAGTTCTGAAAAAGACAGACTTTTGAAAAATGCATTTTGAGCAAGCTTTACATGGAAACAAGAGAAAGAAATAAAAGGAAATTATTGCCCTGATTAGAAGAGAAATATTTGCCCAGCCACTATCAACTCCCTGACATTTGATCAGCCGCCCCAGTATAGAATTCTTTTCAAAAAGGGAAATAGAGTAGAAAAATAGGGAAATAGAATAGAATAGGTGGGAGCTGTACCATTACTCTGTTATTTGTTATTCATTATTTGTTGTTTTAAAAGTTTAAGAGACAATTCTCCTGAGTTTGTGGGCAAATGCCCAACACCAAGTCCACTGAAGCGTGCCAAGACATCAGAGGCAACCAAAAGGCGTTATAGCTTCTCTTGACCTGGAGAAAGAGAGAAGTTACCGCGAAGTTGAGGAAATCATCAGCCCCTTGCAGCCCATCCAGCAAGAATTTATTATTGTTATTGTCTTGTTGTTTTTCGCTTTAATGTTTTTGCTTTTTCTTGGCATTGTTGTAGTAAGCAAGCTTATGTAACCTGTGTATTGAAACTGTATGAATGTACTGTGAATGTAACGTTAGTCTTTGGTAAAGTAATGTTTTGACCCTAAGCACCAAGCAAGGCATTTTCACTTAGAAGTACAAAAAGGGGGGACACTAACATACCTCCTTAACCAGATACACCCAGACACACCCATCCTTAGTAAAGACACCTGAAGAATGCCAGCTGAAGAAGAAGTCATATTCCTTATTGCCTATTCCAAAGTCTTGTGCAGTAATTTGACTAATTGAATCATAGAGACACTTGACACACTGTTAGCCTTTTGAAGTTTCGAAAATAGCCAAAGCACCTTGGTCACTCCTGCTGGAGCCATTGTTAGCACCTATTCCAGCAAGAATTGTTAAGAATCTGATTGTCAGTAATAGTGAAACACAAAGCAACAACCACACATAGTGAATCAGCCTGAGCTGATATGCCACAGTCCATAGTAAATAGCCCCAGAACATTGAGATTTTAGTAGAATGTGAACACGTTTTTCCTGCACAAAGCTTGATAAGCAAAAGTATCTTCTTAAATTGTGCTGCTTACACAATATTACACTAGTTAAATGTATCTGCTGTTTCTTTTGATTGCTTATGTACTGAAAGTTTGAAATTAGTTTAAAATTAATCATGTGATTTGCTTTTTGCTTAGTATCATTTTGTAGCATGCTGAAGTATGGTTTAGTAAGTGAGGGTAATTGAAAGTGATCAGATAGCTTATCAGATATTAGTATGGACAGAGAGAATCTTGCTAGAGCCTGGAGATGACATAGATAGCAATATTTTCAATATTGAAAGGGGGGAGTGTGATGGGAAAATGAGATAAGAGGAATTAGGGAGTTATATGTGCCAAACAATCAATAGATGCTGCTGTTTTAGAAGCAATATGATACCTGAGCTAGTAACTGCATTGAGAGAATTAAGGTAGCTGAAATATTATGCCTAGAGTGTTGATATGCTGAAGTGTTGTTGTAAGGGCAGAGCTAACTTGTGCGATTGCCCCTCCTTCTTATAAAAGTTGGAGTTTCCTTTGTTCTAGAGAACCATCATCAAAAACATCAGAAACATCAGAGACATCAGGGACAGGGATGGACAGGAAGAACTTATTCCCCTGTGCCCATTTGCATGCAAATAAAGACCCTCTTTCTGAATATTCCTTTGATTATTGATTCCTTGCGTGATAGCGTTAATATGCGTAAACTTGACTGTAACATTACCAGATAAGAGTCCGGCTCCCTAACCACTAGACCAAACTTAGCAAGGATTAACTAAATTCATGGAGTACAGGTATAGCAATGTTTACTAGAATAGATACCTAGGTACTTCTTAAAGGTTGAAGGGATAGCCAGGATGCTTCTAAAGGCCAGTTGCTGGGATTTCCTTTGTCTTCTGCTTGAGATGCCCAGAAGCAATCAGTGGGTCACTGTGTGATACATGATGCTGGGATACTAATGACGCTGTAGCCCAATCCAACAGGGCTCTTCTTACATTCTTAGGTTGGAAGCTGCCTCAGTTGCAGCCAATGTTTCTATATGTTTTGCACTGGTTATCTGTGTTGATCTTGGTCTCTAGGGTCCACGGTGAAGTTGTTCACCTGTTTCTCCCAGCAGCTGCCATTGCTCCAGACTTTTCATCCAGCTCATTCCTTTAGGGCTTTTGCAATTACCATGGGATTAGCATGCTCTCATTTGCTCATTGTGTTCCAATTCCAGCCAGAAAGGTAATAATGGAGAAAAAGGCCTGCAGTTGTGAAGAGAAAAAATAATAATAAAACAGATGGGCTAGAAGGTTAAATCAAAGAGAATAAAATTCAACAGTGCTAGGCAGAATTATAAGAAAATGAGGGCGCCCTCCCCACAACACTCTTAGCCCAATGTCTGAGCAAGTGTATGAGTATTAAGAAAAGGATGATTAATGATTTGCAAAATGTTCAGCCTTCTTTTTCAGCCATATTCTCAAAAAAGAAAAGGTTTAAGACTTTGCAGCAACATTTGCTTTAGGAAAAAGCACACAAATACATTAATTTTCCTGTGCTCAAGCAAGAAACCCTTGGATCACTATTGTGCACATTTTATTGATTAGCATGTGATGCTCATGTTCCCATCCCACATCTAATCCTGAGGCCTATGGACTATAAGGTGGGATATAAATAAAATGAAGTGAAATGAACATAAGAATCATAGAATCATAGAATCATAGAATGGTAGAGTTGGAGGGGACCTCCTGGGTCATCGAGTCCAACCCCCTGCTCAAGGCAGGATCTCCTAAACCATCTCAGACAGATGGCTGTCCAGTCTCTGCTTGAAGACCTCCATCGAAAGGGAACCAACCACCTCCCGTGGCAGCCTGTTCCACTGGTTGATCACTCTTACTGTTAGAAATTTTTTCCTAACATTTAAACTAAATCTTTTCCCCTGCAGTTTCACCCCATTGTTTCTAGTCCTTCCTTGAGAGAGTGAGAACAGGGCTGATCCCTCTGCCTTGTGACAACCCTTGAGGTATTTGTAGACAGCTATCATGTCTCCTCTCAGTCTTCTTTTTGTTAGACTAAACATTCCTAGTTCCTTAAGCCGTTCCTCATAGGACATGGTTTGCAGACCGTTCACCATCTTGGTAGCTCTCCTTTGAACCTGCTCCAGCTTGTCAGCGTCTTTTTTTAAAGAGAACCTAAGAGGAACCCTGTTGGGTCAGGACTAGGGATGTATACTAATGGTTTTCTTTGTATTCGATTAGTTCATTCGAATAGATCCCTCGAATGTGGTAGGATTATATTTGATACGAATGTATTTATACAAATTCATACAAATATCAGATACGAACGTATACATATCCGATACGTATCTCGAAACATATCTGCTCTGAAAGTGTCAAATCTGACCTAAATCCACTGAATCCACTCTCAATCCATGTTGAATGCACCCTGGAACGCTTGCAGATGTGACTGGCACTTCTGCTTTCCCACTTCCCCATTTCATGAATATTTCAAAGCATTTGTAAAATTGTACAAATATTGTAACATTTGTACATTTGTATATGAATGTCCAAATTCAAATGAATATCGAAAGTTACAAATATTCATGTACATCCCTAGTCAGGACACTGCCAGAGTGACAGTGGAAAAACACCCCACAACAGAACACCCTGTGAGGTAGGTGGGGCCGGGAGAGCTCAAAAGAGAGCTGTGACTAGCCCAAGGTCACCCAGCTGGCTTCATGGAGGAGAGCAGAATCAAACCCGGTATTCCCAGATAAGAGGCTGGCTCCCAAACCACTAGTCCAAACCTGAAGGGCAGTACCCAGGCATCCACTCTAGTAGCCATTGATCCTGCTTGTCTTTCCAACTTGGATACGATAGCTAGGCATAGCAAACCAATGAACAAAATCATCTGGATCATTTCTAGCACAGAATGTTCTTTTTTTAAAAAATTTTATTTGTAACTTTCTCATTTTACAGTATTTTGTAAGAATGAAATTTACAAAATAATACAATGAAATAAATAAATGTAACAATATAACAGAAACAGTGAAATAACACATTAACAGTAACAGTAAAGATAATCTACAATTGAAATTAATGAAAGGTCCGCTAAGCTACAAATTAAAAATGGGAGGTGTAGGTACTAATGTAGAGTTTAAGAAGGAAGAATCAAATGATGAGTTAGGCCTTAAATATTTATTTTTACTGTTTTCAAGATAGATAGATAGATAGATAGACAGACAGACAGACAGACAGACAGACAGAGTCAGTTATGGGTTACATTCTTTGTTCTTGGACAATTATTAGGTTAACAACCATTGACCATACTCACAGGAACAGACTAGAATGTGAACAATTCCACTCATGAACCATCTCTAAGCTGCCTCTGAGGTGCCATTTTTACTGCATGTGAATGCAGCCATAAATAAAGCATCTCCTGGTAGATCTGCTCCATAAGAAGCCTATTCCAGAGAGCTTTCAGAGCTGTATAGCAGCCAAAGTCATGTGGGCTGCATTCTAAAATTTCAAAATGCTACTAAGCCATGATTAATGTTACATAACTGAAGGGGATGATGGATTCTTGGCCTCAGCCCTTACTTACATATTCTGATGAGGACTGACTGGGCTGGTCAAACCTTAAAGTGAAAATGTAATTATCTTCCAAAGGTCATGCTACAATGTACTCTGGATGTCCAGAATATATTATTTAAAAGAGAAAAAAGGGGAGGCTCAAGTCGTTTTTTTCCCTAAAGGGCAGGATTACTAAATATCAGCTGGCTGAGGGATTGATTTGGAATTAACAGTATTGATAAAACATTGTTATGTTTAATGATCGCTACTCTTTGAATTTCTTGTTGAGCGATGTGGTAACCGCAAAGGCTGCACAGATTTTCCCCTGGCTTCAACCTTCCATTTCTCAAGCCTCAGAGAAAAATAGGTGTGGCTGCTTTCCTGTCCCATGGGCTTGTGGTGTACACTCAGCAACACCAGGGGCGGGGCTCTTTTCACTCCAGGTAGTAGCCTTTGGAATGGCAGCAAGCACATGGCATCCGTCATGTCTTCCTGCTGCCACAGGATGTGACATCAGAAGGACTTCTGACCTGCTCAGCTGATGTGGCTCGACCTATCCCATCCCTGGATTGTGGCTTTACATCATTTCCACCCTGCCTTCACTCACTGCTGTATTTAAGCCCGGGAAAATTAAACTCTTGGTCTTTCTGCCTGCACCCTGCCTGATTTAACATCTCCTAGCTGATCATCCACCATGACACATGTGGTGGACTGAGAAGTTCAGGGGTCACAGACTGACTATGGTAGTGGCTCTTTAGAGTTGCTACCCCAGCATCGGCAGCCTTACGGCTTGCCCCCATCGAGCAGCAGTTTGCTGTGCTGCTCCCCGTTGTTCCCCAGGCCCTCTGGATATCAGCTGCATAACTAGCATGCGGCCTTTACAGAGCAAGATTAGGGTCCTTTTGCACCACAGCAGGACAGTATCTGCCTGCAGTTCAGGGATGGTGGCTGGCGTTGACACTGTGAGCGCCGGCACCATCTCCAACTCACCTACTGGCCTTCAAAGTATGGACAGCCCACATCACCACAGCGACTGCGATGGCAACTTCTGGTGCACACCAGGCTGTTGATATGGCAGTCACGAAGTGGTGTGTGACTACATGGCCGCAGACAAGATGCTGCCTCGCCCTGCTCCCCCACAGCATTCACACAAAGAACTAGCACAAACACTGTGTCTGGTGCACTACTGGGAGTGTCCTGGCTGCTCCACAGCTACAGAGGATCAGCAGTGAACGCTCTGGGCTACTTTGAGATGGCGGTGGCAGTGCAGTGTGGGAATAAAGTATCCCAGAGCATGTGCAGTGGACCTGTTTGCCCAAATGGCTACTAAAATAGATGCCTCCAGGTCGGAGAGACAGGCAGGAGGCCTGTAAAGGCCATTTACAGGGATTCAAGAGCAGGCACAAGTTTTGCCATCATCATCTTGAGATGCCCCAAAGCAACTGCCATTTCTGGGTTCCATCACCAACAGAGGTGCCATTTTGTGACACTGTGGCCTTGCTGCCCTTGGTTTGAAATGGAGACAAAGAAGCCACACTGCCCCTCAACCAGGTGGCTCCAGATGAAACCTCCTCATCCAGTAAGTAGAGACCCAGACTCAGCTTCAGAAATTCAGCACATGGATGTTTCAGATGCTGCAGAGCTTTTAAGCAGGTGCCAACTTGTATAAGGAACCATGAAATTGCTTTATACAGCTCTGTCAATACCACATCCTGGGCCACAGCAGAAGCAGTTACTTCTGTCTTAGAAGGACACCATCAGTTTTCTGAGAGCTCTGAAGGAATGAAATACAAAGGGAATGACATACATAGGATTCATTACAAGCAAACAGTTATACTAGGCTACATTTAGGCACAGTGTTTTTATATGTATGGTTGCCCAGGGAACAGAGCAGAGAAATGGCTACACCAAAGAGACTCTAACCCACAGAAGGGGCAAATTCTCCTGCAAACAGGAAACCCAACACACTGGGGGCGCTGACATTGGCCTAGCATGAGTGTGTTGCCCAAGATGGATGCCGAATCAGCAGGTAGAAAACTGCTAGCAGGCTTCCTGTGTGCTGCCAGAGTTTTGCAGGTTCTCTTTTTGGCATTCTGTCTGCAGGAGCATTGCGGCATGGCCCGAAGGGCTGCTGTGAGCCAGCTGCACATGTGCCACCCACAAGCAACTCATGTGGAGGGAGGCCTTATCTCTCCAATCTAGAGTGTTTCACTAGCGGCACAAAGCGATTTGTTTTAGCAGTCCAGGATGCTAAAGGGAAGGAAATGTTTGCGGTCACTTTGCCTGTTTTATGCAGCCAAGGGATCTCCTCAAGAGAAGAAGTACAAGTGAAGGCTGCCCTCTCCTGTCTTGACCCAAAACAGTAGCATATGATGAAAGGGGCTGCATAGAGGCAGCGACTTCAGAACACATTATGCATGATTTGCAAGATTTTCTCACCTCTTGAACAATCGTTCTGATGCTTTTGACAGCTGCATTTTGCAACAGTGTGGCAGTGAAATCAGGGCTCTGGATCGAGAAGTCAGAGGGATCTCATGTTGCAATATCATCGCAATCCGTGAGTGTCCACACTTCCTGAGAAAGTGGCTTGAAAAGTTTTCTTCTGCAATTCTCATACTCGAAACATTCTAAATTCCATCAAATTCGTTTGAATTTGGACATCTGAATTTGAATTGAATGTCTATCAATTTTAATTTAAACCTCTGGACAAATTATTAGGACATTCGTATGTGTGTGGATACATACAGGATGCATACTTGCCCGTACGCATCTTTCCCACGTCCATACGCATTTGTACGGATCTGTACAGGACAAAAAAGGGATGCATACAGGCACATACAAATATTGTCAACATTCGTATTTGCAAATATGGAATGAAAATTTGCATGAATAGATTCAAATGTATTCGAACTGAATCGAATGGGAATACATTTGAATTTTAAACATTTGCATCGATTCAGGGTGTACTACCAAGATAAGAGGAGAACGGCTGGCAGTGTGTTGGTCCGCGCAAGTTATTTATATGCCAACTTGGGATATGGGGCAGAATATAAATACTTTAATAAATAAATAAATTTGCATATGTAATGCAATGCTTGTTTACTAGGGTTTTGCACAAATGCAATTTTCGGGATGGTGGTATTTGTATGAAATTTTTATTCGTATTTGAAGATACGAATGTTGACAACATTTGAAAGTGTCTGTACATTCGTATGCATTTTTACACACCCCATTTTTATCCTGTATGCGTCTCATTTTTGTCCCGTACATATCCATACAAATGTGTACAGGTATGAAAGTTGTGTACACATATGAATGCCCAAACAATTCATATGAATGATTCAAAAGTTTCAAAAATTCATTTGAATGTTAAATTCAAATGTATAGACATTCAATTTGACTTGGAATGTTCAAATTCAATGAAATTTTGGATGCTTTGAATATTTGTGCACAACCCATCTTTCATTTTAATTATGTTTTCCTATAACAATTTTAGCTGTTTTTATTTTTTGTACACTGCTTCAAGATTATATTTTAATAGGAAGTAGTGCATGCATGTTTTAAATAAATAAATACAAATAAAAGTTTATTCCGATAAGATGCAACTATGGCAAATGCCTGGCTTAATGCTTGGATATAGTTAGCTAAACTTTGTAAGGAACAAAGTTTCTGAGACTCATCTTGCACTGTCCTTGTGGTTTCTGTTCAACACAAACATAATTGCTGCTAGAATGAGGGGAAGAATTTAATGACTAATCAGCTCCAAGAGGAATTTGGGGATCTATACTGATCAGATTTCCTGTCTGTCTGACAGATAGCTAGATAAAATTTTATTGATTAGTCAATGGACTACAGTAAATCAACAATTAAACAACAAAGAACAGAGCAGAATTGAGAAACCTTCCATGAAAGAAACTCTAAAGCTTTTGTTAGACTTTCTCTGCATTGCACCTGTCATCTTTGTACACAAAGGCCTTTCTTTACTTACCTTTGTTCCAGGTCTTGGTTCTGGGACTTCTTTTGTCAGGACACTGATGTGGCCTAGAGAGACCCATAAGAACATAAGAAGAGCATGGATGGGTCAGGCCACAGCCCTTCTAGTCCTGCCTCATGCCTCACACAGTGGCCCACCAATTGCTCCTGGACATCTCAAGCAGAAGACAAAGTCAAAACCTTCACCTGCTCTCGACTCCCTGAAAAAGGCCTTTAGAGGCATCCTGCCTGTCCCTTTCCAACCTGAAGGCAGTATCCAGGCATCCGTCCTATGGATATACCTGTCCTCCATGAATTGGTCCAGCCATCTTAAGCCATCTGAACTAGTGCCCATCAAGACAACCTCTGGATGGCAGGGCTCTTTTAGCTACACAAAGATCAGAAAATAGATTTAGGTGTGAATGGGCTCTACCTGTCTAAAAATCATGCTCCACAGGTAGACAACCACCAGTGCATGGTTGGCTGAAGTTGGTCACATTTAGACATTTGAATTCAAATCAAACATTGGCACATTCAAAGACTGGCATTCAAAGTTGAATAGAATGTTTTGAAACATTTGTACGAAGCTTCATATGGGATTCGTTTGCCATTCGTATGGGAATTACATGAGATTGAACGTCTGTATCGAATACGAATCCTACCACATTCAAAGGGAATCTATTTAAATGAATATGAATTTTCTTACATTTGATTCAACACGAATCAAATACACAAAAAAATATGCGCACATCCCTACTGGATCTATACATTTCATGTTGTATTAGTAAGAATAATATTGCTTGCTTTTTATATAATTCTGGTATTTTAAATATAGATCCATAGTCTCCTTTACACAAATTCTACAGTGCATCTATACAATGATAAAAGAACAAAATATATTGATAAAGAAGTCAGTTTTTAAAAATGCATCCTTCCTGGCATGATACAAAAATTAAAAGTAACAGCAATATAAATAACAGCATGGTAGAAGGACTCCTGCTCTTCAAAACATTTAAACCCGGAGTAATCCTGTTGCAGCTAATAGGCTTATCCTACAAGCAAATATTTGAGTGCCCTATCCGGTTAAGAATGAAATAGGCTGAAGGTAGCTGATAGCATTATCTGATATACCTATGGCCACAGAAAACTGAGGTTTACAAGGATGTATTTCCAGGGATTTTCCAAGAGCAGCCAGCCTGTGAGGTTGCAGATGAAAGCCCTTCCCCTGCGCTAGTAGTACACAACTTCTGTCAGCTCCCTTTCGCTGCTGTGGGGTTTTCAGAAAACTAACAATCCAATACAATGTGTGCAAGGGGCTTTTGCTGTTTGCTGTGATCCCCTTTGCCCACCAGCTGTTCCTGCTGACAACAGTCGTATCTCTACAGGCCTTTCTGCACTAACCTCCCTCAAGCCCTTTCCGCAGTTGGCCGGACTTAATCTGGGATATATCTCAAAATAGGTTCTGGAGGATGGGAAAAGTGAACTTGCCAACGTGTGTACTAGCATTCGCACTTGCAAAGGCCACTGGGAATTTGCTGCCGGAAGAGGTGGCAACAGCGACCAGCCTAGATGGCTTTAAGGTAGGGTTACACAAATTAGATGTATCAAAGGCTACAGGAATGAATGCCTAGGTACATCTTTCAGGCTAGGGAAGAAAGCAGGATGCTTCTAAGGCCATTTGCTGGGATTCAAGAGCAGGAGAAGGTTTGTCCTGAGGCATTTCCGCACTGAATCGCGTTCGAAACCGAACGCGTTCAGGCGGAAAGCTTAAGCCAGCTTCGGGCGCTTTCCCCGTTCACACACAGACGCTCCGGAACGCGTGTAAACGCGTTCCGGAGCGTCTGTGTGCGAATGGGGAAAGCGCCCGAAGCTGGCTTAGCCGGCAAACGCCGGCCAGGGGCGCGCCGGCGGCCGCCGAGGCAGATCGACAATCAGCTGTTTGAAAAACAGCTGATTGTCAAAGCCGCGCGGCGTCGGAGGCGAGCCGGCAGGCGATCGGGAGAAAGAAGCGGCGCGAACGCTTCTTCTCCCGAACGCCTGCGGACGGCTCGTCCGCGTTGGAACGCGTGTAGAGCACTTAGAAGTGCTCTACATTTCGAACGCGAAAGAGGCAGCTGCGGACACGTCGGGACGCAAGGCGCGCGCGGCCAATGCGGATGACGTGTCCGCAGCTGCCTTTTTCGCGTTCCGTTTTCGCCCGTGCGAAAACGTCTCTGGTCTCTGCTTGAGATGCCCATGAGCATTTGGTGGGTCACCGTGTGCGACAGGATGCTGGACTAGATGGGCTGTGGCCTGATCCAGCAGGGCTTCTCTTATGTTCTTATGTTCCCTGACACATCTGAGCACTTACTTGTAGTATGGACAATTGTCCGGGCACCGCACTGAATCTTCTATCCATGGTGCATTTTTTAATCTATTCGTGCAAATTATTCAGACATTTGTATGTGTAGGCATACGTACACGATGCGTACTTGCCTATACGCATCTTTCTTGCAACTGTACGCATTTGTACAGATCCATACGGATCCATATGGCACAAAAAGGGATGCATTTGGCATGCATATGGGATGCGTCCCTCCTTGCACCACTCAGGGAGTCAGAAAAGGAGTATCTCTATTCCATGACAGTTTCCAGATAATACTGAACTACTGCAGTGCACTCTACCTGGATCTACCCTTGAAGATGATCAGAAATCACAACTGGTCCACAAGGCAAAAGCTCCTGTACTCTGTAATGGTCAGCAACATGACCAGGTATACCTTGGTTGCACAGGGGCCTGTTTGCACTTGTCTTTATTCTGGAATGTAGCCTGGAATAGGGGCCTGCTGTCCTCATGCTAGTGCAGGCAGAAGCAGTCTCCAAGTGAGGCCTGCCCAAGTCTGCAATAGCATGCAGACAGCATACACCTGTCCTGAAATATAATCCAGAATATGGCCAAGTGTGAACAGTCCCCAGATTTTCAGCCTGTTTCTGGATGCAATTCAAGGTGTTGCTAATAACCTGTAAAACCTTCAGGGCTTACCACCCTTCTACCTTCAGGACTGCTTCTTCAAACCTTGTGAGGAATCCACAAGAAGGTAGCTTGCAAGTCCCCCTCTGGGACCACGTAAGAGGAGCCCTGCTGCCTCAGGCCACAGCCCATCTTGTCCAGCATCCTGTCATGCACAATGGCCCACCAACTGCCCATGGGCGTCTCAAGCAGAGACAAGGGCAAATCTCCTATTCTTGAATCCCAGCAACTGGCCTTTGAAGAATCTTGCTTGTCCCCCCAGTCTGAAAGATGTACCTAGCCATCCATTCTATCAGCCATTGATACATATGTGTCCATAAACTTGTCTAACCCTACCTTAAAGCCATCTAGACCGGTAGCTGTTACCATCTCTTCTGGCAGCAAATTCCATAGACCAATGACACTCTGGGTGAAGGAATACTTCCCCTTGTCTGATCTGACTCTCCTACCCATCAGCTTCATAGAGTGCCCCCTGGTTCTAGTGCTGTGTGATAGAGAAAAGAAATTTAACTACCCGCCTTTTCTATGCCATGCATAATTTTATATATCTCGTGCCGCCTCTTACATGCTGTCTTTCCAGGAGACTGAGCTAGGTAGAGGGCCTTTTCAACGGTGGCCTCTTTATTGTGGAATGCATTACCTCCTGAATTAGGGATGATAGCATGGTCAGTACAGCCTAGGAAGCAACTTCAGATCTTCCACTTAAGAAAGGAAGGATATTTTTATTTTTAATATTTTTATTATTATTTACATAAAATAGTAACATGCAGCAAACAAGATATTTATGCTGGTTTTGGTAATTGTTATCACTAGGCAGGTCCTTCCCAAGCGCCTAGGACTAAGTTATTATTAGAAGTTGGCTTTTCTACCCAGCTTTTCTCACCCATTGAAGGGGACTCAAAGTGGCTGACAAGGTTTTCTGTTCTTCTCCTCACAACAGAACAACCTGTGAAGTAGGTGGGGCTGTGAGAGCTTAGAAGAGACCTGTGACTAGCCCAAGCTCATCCCGCTGGCCTCATGGGGGAGGGCAGAATCAAACTCAGTATTCCCAGATAAGAGTCCGCCCCCCTAACCATTAGACCAAACAACTCTCTTTCTTGGTCTAGTGGTTAGGAAGCCGTACTCTAATCTGGGAATACTGGGTTCAATTCTGCCCTCCCCCATGAAGCCAGCTGGGTGACCCTAGGCTAGCCACAGCTGTCTTTTGAGCTCTCACAGCCCCATGTATCTCACAGGGTGTTCTGTTGTGGGGAGAAGAACAGAAGGTTTGTCAGCTGCTTTGAGTCCTGTTAAATGGGTGAGAAAAGCCGGCTAGAAAAGCCAACTCTTCTTCCTCCCCCATGAAGCCAGCTGGGTGACCTTGGGCTTGTCACAACTCTCTTCTGAGCTATTTTATTTTTATTTATTTAGTTATTTATTTACATTTCTATCCCGCCCCATACCCGAAGGTCTCTGGGCGGGTAACAACAGATTAAAACAAATTAAAACAGGATACAAATTCAAACAGATACAGATTAAAATGAAATACAGATTAAAAACAAGATGCCCGTTTAAAAAACCTTAAAAATTCAACAAATTAAAACCAGGCATTCCCTAGGATGTTAATAATGGTATCATTATAACTGGGGAGGGAGAATAGAGCCTCACCCAAAGGCCAAGCAAAAAGGTAAGTATTTACAGCCCTCCTAAATAAATACAAGGAAGGGGCATGGCACACTTCAAGGGGGAGGCCATTCCATAGTCTTGGGGCCACCACCAAAAAAGCTCTCTCCCGGGTGCCCACCAACCTCATTACTGAAGGTGGCGGGATGACCAGGAGGGCCTCATCGTTGGATCTTAAGGCACGGGCAGGTCGGTATGGGAGAAGGCTATCAGAGCTCCACCTATCTCACACGGTGGCTGTTAATTGGGAGAAGAACAGAAAGTTTGTCAGCTGCTTTGAGTGAGAAAAGCGGGCTAGAAAAGCCAACTCTTCTTCTTCAAGGTGGGGGAGAACATTCTTCCTTCTGCAGCCTCCCATCCCCTTGCGCTGCTCTGACGCCGTCTTCCCCCTCTAAGGTCCGCCTGCCTGCCTGCAGGCTGGCGCGGCTCTCCTCCCCCGGCCGGTCCTGGGTCTCCTCCTTCGCTCGCCGCCTCCCTCCCTCCCTGCCTGCCTGCCTGCCTGCCGCCGCCACCCCTGGCCTTTCGCGGCTCGGCGTGCGCCTCGGAGCATGCGAGAGCAGCATCAGCGGCGGAGCGCGTCCCGGCAGAGCCGCGTTGGTGGTGGCGCCCGGGCAGCATGCAGAAGCCTCCGCCGCCGCCGCCGCAGCCGCCGCCGGGCCAGAAGGAGCGGCTGTACAAGCTGCTGGTGATCGGCGACCTGGGCGTGGGCAAGACCAGCATCATCAAGCGCTACGTCCACCAGAACTTCTCGCCCCACTACCGCGCCACCATCGGCGTGGATTTCGCCCTCAAGGTGCTCGCCTGGGACGCCGAGACGGTGGTGCGCCTCCAGCTGTGGGACATCGCAGGTGAGCGGCACGGCGGGGATGCCGACGGGGGACATCGCCTTATCGAGGGGGTGGGCGTGGGCGGAGCGCAGGTACAACCTAGACTTACCTGAGACGTTTTCGCACGGGGGAAAATGGAACGCGAAAAAGCCAGCTGTGGACACGTCATCCGCATTGGCCGCGCGCGCCTTGCGTTCCGACGTGTCCGCAGCTGGCTTTTTCGCGTTCGAAATGTAGAGCACTTCGAAGTGCTCTACATGCGTTCCAACGCGGACGAGCCGTCCGCAGGCGTTCGGGAGAAGAAGCGTTCGCGCCGCTTCTGTCTCCCGATCGCCTGCCGGCTCGCCTCCGAAGCCGCGCGGCTTTGACAATCAGCTGTTTTTCAAACAGCTGATTGTCGATCTGCCTCCGCGGCCGCCGGCGCGCCCCTGGCCGGCGTTTGCCGGCTAAGCCAGCTTCGGGCGCTTTAACCATTCGCACCCAGACGCTCCGGAACGCGTTTACACGCGTTCCGGAGCGTCTGTGTGTGAACGGGGAAAGCGCCCGAAGCTGGCTTAAGCTTTCCGCCTGAACGCGTTCGGTTTCGAACGCGATTCAGTGCGGAAATGCCTCTGGAGGGCGCACCTGGGTTCTGTCAGGCGTCTGGAGGGCGCGCCCCGATGGAGAGGCGCGTTTGCGTTTCCCTGGCGCGTAATAATTCTTTTGGACTTTTCCGATTCCACCCGAGAGGAGCGTCCAGGTGAAGGGCGGATAATAAGCACAAGGAAAGGAAACGCACAGCGCCCCATCTTCCTTAAGAATCACAGATAAAAAGCCTTAGGGAGCAGGGGGAATCCAGGATCAAGTTTAGGGATCAAGTTTATAAAGTTCATCGCTGTAGCAGCAGGATCGAAGGACTTTTGCAGGCACTAACACTTGCCTAATTCGGATCTACATTCAGCCTGAATTTGTGGATAGTATTTATGGGTGTTTTTCCACTGTCACTAAAAGTACCCATTAAGTGCCCATTAATGGGTACGAAATGGCATTTTTGTACCCATTAATGGGTACTTTTAGTGACAGTGGGAAAACACCCTATATTTACACTGGGTGTTCTACCCTTTTGCAAATTCAGGCTGAATGTGGATCTGAATTAACACCCAATGTAAGTATAAAAACTATCCACAAATTCAGGCTGAATGTGGATCCGAGTTGAGAGTAGAATACCCAATGTAAATTTAAAAACTATCCAGAAATTCAGGCTGAAGGTGGATCCAAATTGACACCCAATGTAAATATAAATACTGTCCACAAATTCAGGCAGAATGTGGATCTGAATTGACACCCAATGTAAATAAATATAAATACTATTCACAAATTCACGCTGAATGTGGATCCGAATTAGGCAAGTTATCCAAGTGCAGTTGTCGAAAGAGAAATGCACTTAAAAAAAACCCTAAAATGCTTGAATCGCAAAAAATGAGGCTAAGGCAGGTATTTTGTGTACTAAGGAATTATAAAACAGATGAAAACAAGAGATTAAAATAAAAACATAATAGCTGTTTCTTAGGCATAGATTTAAATGTGGTTACTTGTCTGAATTGCCAAGTCAGCGATACCTATAAGCAACTTTGATGTATGTGAATGTCAAATTGTGCAGTTTATGGATAGTGAATTGGAGTCATCTGGTATCTAAACCATCTATGTTACTGCGCTAACTAATGGAGAAGGATATCCTAAAATTGAGCTGCATAATCTTTTCTTTCTTTTTTCCCAAACTGTATGCTAATGTTTTCGCTTGGCTGGGGTACAAAGGCTGCATCCAGACATCACTTGCTTATTCTGCTATATTTGGATATTCCAGAATAAAGCGTTGGACATTCTGGAGTATCTATGCTTTATTCTGGAATATCTAAAAGTGATGGAATAAGTATCTGGATATAGTCAAAGTTCCTGGACCCATACTAATGAGAGACACACAGGTTAGAAATTTACAAAGCTGCCTGAATTGAGTCTGCTCAGAAGTAAATATTGAACGAATGAGGTCAGCAACCCAGAAAGAGAAGTTAGGATAGTGGTCACATGCAAAAATAGTAAAAATAATTAAAAAACAAATACTGTACAAGCATTATCTTTAGAGCCAAATCTGCAATCCCCCCCCCCCAACGCCTTCTCAAAATAGTTGGAAATAGGGAGACCAAAACAAGTAACTGTAATGGAAGTACTAAGAACAAACAATGTCCAGGAGAAATGGTAAATACTTCACTTATATATTGTGTAAATGAGTATCAATCCAAAAGTCGATACTGGGTAAGTTTTTGATGTGTTCTTATGCTGTTTTCTAAGCTCTGAGGGCGCCCAAAGGGCTGAATTTTAAAAGTGCTTTTAATGTATATTGTTTTTAATCTGTTGTTTTAATGGTTGTTCCATGCCCAGAAACCTTCGGGTACGGGGTGGGATAGAAATGTAAATAATAAATACATAAGTCTTCTCAGTGCCTGTTAGAAGTCGGAAGCAATCATGGGTTTTTACCTCCATCTGTCATCTCCTTTCATGATAGTTCTTCATAAGGATCAGGCCACAGCCCATCTAGTCCAGCGTCCCGTCGCACACAGTGGCCCACCAAATGCTCATGGGCATCTCAAGCAGAGACAAGGACAAACCTTCTCCTGCTCTTGAATCCCAGCAAATGGCCTTAGAAGCATAGTGCTCCCCCCCCCCCCAGCCTGAAGGATGCATTCATTCTAGTAGCCATTGATACATCTGTCATCCACAAATTTGTCTAACCCTACCTTAAAGCCATCTAGACTGGTAGCTGTCACCACCTCTTCCAGCAGCAAATTCCATAGATCGATAACCCTCTGGGTGAAGAAATACTTCCCTTTGTTGGATCCAACTCTCCTACCCAAAAGCTTCATAGAGTGCCCCCTAATGCTAGTGTTGTGTGATAGAGAAAAGAAACTTTCTCTATCCACCTTTTCTATACCATGCATGATTTTATATACTTCAGTCAGGTTCCCTCTTCAGCGCCATCTTTCCAGACTGAAAGAGGCCTAGATGTTGCAGCCTGGTTTCATAAGGGAGGTGTTCCAGACTCTTAATCATCCTCTTGCAAGTACCTGGAGGATTTCTTTCCCCAAACACCTGGATGACACCCAGGGTGTTTTCATACTTCCCTTCCCATCCGCAATTAACCAACGTTGATTAGTGCTCGCACTTGGAGTGCTAGTCAACTTTGACTATTCCCACCCTCAATCGAATACTTACCTTATTTAATCCCAGCACTGGCCCTTCTTTGCGTGCTGCCATTTTGGCTGTGGTACGCTCTGTGACGGCGCATGGGTAGACACCATCGCCTTGATGACATGAACGCACATCAGAGGACCCCGGAGCACCAGAAGAGATGCGGATGGTCGCTGCCCCAAACCCTCGATGTAAGCTTTCGGGTAATGTTGGTTAAGATGTAGAGCATCATCAACTTCTGGTGAGGCAGGGCACACTTGGAGACTGTAACAACCTCCCCCACGTGCGGATGCTGTTCACCAGAAGTTCACTAATCATGCCCTACCAGCCCTAGTGCAAATAGGGCCCAGGTATTTGCAATAGGAACAATCACACAAAGAGATGGGAGATGTTTTGGAAATACAGCATCATTGCCGGATTTCCCATAGTTGCATTATTATGGGATATCAGCTTTGTATCCCAGGTCTGTATTGGGAATGCCACAATTATGGCTTTACTCACACCTAAGTAAGGCAGTTTGGTCTAGTGGTTAGGGAACCAGATCTGGGAATACTGGGTTCAATTCCGCCCTCCCCCATGAAGCCTTTGTCAACAGCCAGGGCGATCAAGGCAATTTCCGGGCCATATCTGGACCTGAAGCCAAACTGAAATGGGTCCAGCATACTAGTGGGAAAATTGTGCGTTTTAGTCGACATCTGGAGCCACCCTTGTGGCTGGATGTTACAGAATTTTAATCTGAAAAATGTACATATATTTCATCTTTTGAAATTGCAAATGCATAATGAGAGTTTTTCAATACCTTTGTGCAAACTTTCTCCAGATTTTTATTTAATTAACTGTATTTTTATCCTTCCCTATACCTGAAGGTGTCAGGATGCGTTACAGCATTTAAAACCAAATATAAACATATTAAAATAATAAAAGTGTCTGAAGAACAGAGAGAAAAAGCTATTTTGCCTCTGGTTGTATGTAGGCTTCCACGGCTGGATTCAGTCTCACTTGTAGAATTTTTTGGGCTGTTATGCCGTGTTCCAGGTTTCTTCCGAGGACCTAAGCTTTTGGATATTGCTGTGATATCCATCTTCAGAGGATTTGGCTTTTGGGATGGTCAGAATCAATATCCCCTGCTTTGTTATTGCTTTAGAGATAATTGTCTCATCTGTTTTATTGTGATGTTATTCCAGTCGCTTCTGACCCTTCCAAAAGCCAAATCCTCTGAAGATGGATATTGCAGCTACATCCAAAAGCTTCAGTTTTGGAAGAAAACTGGAACACGGCATAAGAACCCCAAAACTGCTACAAATGAGTCTGTTTTGCATCTTTCCTTGGGCAGTTTCGCTCTACCACCACCACTTCCCACACAATCAAATACTTACCTCCGTTTGATTTCTAGGCCTGTCCTCTTCAGGACTCCACCATCTTGAGTGCAGAGCACTCCATGCCTGTGCTTGCGTCAGCGCCATTGCCATGACAATGCTAATGCTCTCCACAGTCATGTCTGGAGGTCAGCAGAGCTGCCAGCATGATTGAATGGCAGTTCTGTTGACCTCTCCATCCAGCAGAGGTGTGAATGGTCACTATCTAGACGCAGCAGGTAAACTTGGGGGGCAGATTGGTAAGTTTGTGGGGCACGATTGCATGCTCCACAGCTAGTTGATAATTAGGGAATTTCTGGGCAGGCAGGAGGTGTTTCCAGCATGTAAACACCTCCTGCAAATGCAGAAGCATTTGCCAAAATGTTGCCTAATTGTCAACTATGGGCTGAAGTGCGAATTGGCCCCTTATCTTGCGTGAGATTAGTTCAGCGGTTCTCAACGTGGCTAATGCCACGACCCCCCAATGCAGCTCCCAATGCCTCCGCGACCCCAGGGGCGGGGCCAGGGGTGGGGTGGGGTGGGGCCAGGGGCGGGGCCAGGGCCACTGGCATTGCGTTCGATCCTCCCCGACCTGCAACTCCTCCTTGGGGGGGGCGACGCCAGATTCCAGCGGGTGAAGGGGGCGGGCGGCGAGGCACCAGGCGGTGCGGGTCTGGCGCCCTTCACCGCCATCGCTGCCCAGCAGGCAGGCAGGCAGGCATAGCACTGGGCGGGCGCCCGCCCTTAGCAGCCAGCCCAGCCGCCCAGGGCCGCCCACAGTCGCCGCCGCCGCCATCCTCCTCGCCTCACTCGCCTCGCCTCAAGCGCCGCCGGGGATGCTCCCGCTGCCGCCTCGAAGGCAACTGCCACCCGCCACTGACGACGACGACGATCTCTCCTCACAGCAGCGGCGGCGTGGCGAGGGGTGTGGCGGGGGCGTGGCGGGGGCGCAGGGGGGGGCTGTGGGAGCTTTCGGCGACCCCGCCAAAATGGCTGCGCGACCCCCGATGGGGTCGCGACCCACAGGTTGAGAACCGCTGGATTAGTTAGTTACAATCCTTAAGTTAATGTTCTGAACAAACCAAGGGACATGATTTGTTCCACTCTGTGTACATAATATATATCTATGGCTGCATCCCCACATGAGCACAATGAAAGTACTCTCACCCCACTGCATGGAGTGATTATTTGATGAAGTGTCCACAAATACATGTAACCATGGTGTGTTACATTCCAGCTCTGCTCAACAGACTTCTGTAGACTTCTGGTGTCAGTCTGGGAGAGATACTATATCCAAAATGTAAAATAAAACAATTACTAAAAGGGTTGAGATAACCCCACTGGTAGAAAGATATATATGAATGGTTAAAATCCACAGCACCCAAAAGAAAATGAAGAACATCCAGCTGCAAACAAGGCAGCAAAAATAATAGGTTGTGAATACGCTGAGTTAAAAAACACACACACCACAGCAAAAATCTAACTGTAAATATAATATAAACCAGCAGATACAAATGTAGAAACATGGGCCATATGCGTTTTGACTATGGAGTCTTCCTCAGTGGCCTATAAGTAAAATATAACTGGAAATGTTGTGTGTAAACCTTCTCTTGCAAAGACAATTCTCAACTGAGCGCTGTTAGAAGAAAGGAGCCTCTTGTATAATTTAGAGACACAAAAGTGAGATCCTGCAAAGTCTTGGCTGCCCATGTACAAAATGGCACCTCCACTCTCACATGGCAGAAGTAGCTATATTAACCTCCGAATGAAGGGAGGAGGAGATAAGAACGTAAGAGATGTCCTGCTAAATCAGGCTACAGCCCATCTAGTCCAAATCAGAGTCTTCCACAGTGGCCCACCAATTTGCTTCTAGGCATTGCAAATGGAAGACGAAGGGAAAAGCTCCACCTGCTTTCAACCTCCTGCAATGGCTCTCCAGTTTGCAAAGACCTCTCCAAAGCCACATGTTCTAGGAATCACACTTGATCAGCCTATGCACAGCATAGCTGTTCTGGCCCCATTGTCAGCAGTTAGCAAAGCAAAGCAACAATTTAAATAAATATTTGCAATCAACAACAGAACAAGATGAATGTTCCCTTTAAAATTATTGGCAGCTGACCATAGTAATCATGTGAGTGGGCAGCATATGCCTGGATTTTATAAATTTGTTTTTGGCAGGCAGCAGAAGTTCAGTCTTGTAAGGGCTATGGTGTGCAAAAGAGTATTTTTAGAATTTCACGCCATCTCTGAAGCTCTGGAGTGGCAGCAGAGGGGAGGCAAATGGAGGTAGGGTCATATAAGGGCTATTGCCATAGAGCTGGTGGCGGGGTAGCATGTGCCCGCTCCAAACTTCTCCCTAACAACGCAAGGCCCTTTTGAAATACTGAAGATGCAGGGGCGGATGTTGAGATTTATTGTGTGATAAGATAGCAGAGACGCTCATGGCAGATTGCTCAGCGTAAGGAGATCAGATCACTGGAACCACAAGTAGAGTCTCAGCAGAGACTTGAGTGCATTCCAAAAGGGAGGTATTTTATTGGTTAGTGAGTGCAAGTAAGAATTATGTAAATGCTAGGAAACAGGTTGCATGGACATATGAAACAGAAATACAGGCATACAGCTTACGTCTATTACGAATACATGAATGCAGCTAATATATCGTAGCTAGTATAAAAGCAGGTACAAGAAGCATTTGGCCTCTGGATTACCAATCAGCATGGCTATAAACCTTGTCTGTACTTGGCCTAGCAGTCTGCATTTACCATCAGCTATCATCTTCTATTTCCTTCTACAACTCTCTGAAACCATCTTCTTATAATGAATACATAGAAGCAATGTGGTTCCAGTGACCTGATCCCTGGTACCCCAATTCAAAAGAGACATTGACAGACTAGAGTAAGTCCAAAGGAGGGCTACCAAGATGGTTCGTAGTCTGGAACCCATGTCCTATGAGGAAAGGTTGAAGAATCTAGGAATGTTTAGCCTGCAGAAGAGAAGACTGAGAGGAGACGTGATAGTGGTCTTCAAGTATCTGGAGGGCTGTCACAGCGCCGAGGGATTGTCCCTATTCTCACAGCTATATGTTACTACTGGAAAAACCAAAGCTTTGAGTGTATGGACCTTTCCCAGCATTTAAGATGCTGTTCAGGAGCCAATTCGTACTTGCAGGAGGTGTTTACAGCATAGAAACACACACACACGCTTATCAACCTTTACCCCAACTTACCTGGTCAAGTCCAGTTGGTGACTATCTGCACCTCTGCTGGACAGGAAGATCCACAGAGCTGCTGTGCAAGGGCACTGCCAGCTCTTCTGACCTGTTACTGTGCAGAGTGGCAGGGAGAGTGCCACACACAAAATGGCAGCGCCCTGAAGATGACCAGCTAGTGATAGAACAGTAGGTAAGTGTTAGATCATGCAGGGTGGTGGTGTAGGCTAATGTTTAGCATTTGCAAGTGTGAACGCTAGTAAACATTAGCTGATTGCACTTCTTTCTCATCCAGTGGACAAGAACGGAAGGGAAGTGGGGAAATGCCCCAGGTTTCCCATACCTTTCCTCCCTGCAGTCTTTTAATTTCACGGCTGCAGTAACTCTCTGTACTGATCTTTTGAGCCCAAGAAAATAAAATCTGACACTGCTTCCATTTTTTAAGGTTTTGCTCTTGTCTTCTGCTTGAGATACCCATGAGCAATTGGTTGGCCACTGTGTGGGACAGGATGCTGGACTAGATGAACTGAGGCCTGATCCTCTTACGCTCTTATGCTTGACTCCTCTGTTTGCCAGGAAGTGATGGGACCAGATGTCATGTTTTAGCTTAGTATTATTATTAATCTTTCAATGCTGCGTCCAAGACAGCTTTTTTTTCTTTAAAAATAAAAGTTGGGCCATATCTGAAAAGAGAACAGCATGATTTTACAAACCTACCAACTTTTGTGAAGAGTGGCTCAGAAAATCATGTGTTCTGAGATCATATGATATAGCTTTCCAGGCAGACCATCAATGATTTGGAAGTAATTACTCAAACGCTGTGGATTTTAATGAGCTGCATAACCTCTGAATTATGCTACAAGGCAAGGAGAATTAAACCACTGTACTTGCCAAAACATTTCAGCATTTAGGCAGCTTTTCACTGATCTTGTTGGATCTCCAGAGCTAAACAGTGCAGGTTCTTGCTTGAAAAGAAGACAACTGTTGTGCTGTTACTTAAAATCTGAAATCCTTGGAAAATTTGTGTACATTTGTTGGTGTGTTAGTCCCAATGAGACAATTTAGTGCTAAGGAGAGTGTGTACAGCTGGAAGCCGCAATCCTTTTTAATGGATGCAGATTCTGTCAGGAAAATGGCCGCCTTTGTGGCAGGATGTTCTGGTCCCACCTCTAGACTAGGCTGACTGCTTTACGCACAGCCAACTCCTTGTGCCTTAGGCTTTGAGGTTTCTGGCCCTGCCTTCACTTATTCCAGTTTATATCTCAGAACAGGGGCATGCCATCTGCATGCTGATGCAGACTATGGCGGGACCTGGGCAGGACCTGACACAGTCTGCACCAGCATGCAGTTGGCATCTGTTGGAGAAGGGAAGTGAGGTAGGACAGCGGCTTTCCCCACCCGCCTCACCTTGGGACAGGAGACGACTCCCAACTCAAGCAGCTGTGGAGCTTAAGTATGGCTGCAAGTGCCTTTTTTCTCAGGGCCACTGAGGCTGGCGGAAGTGACAGCCATGACTTGTAATAGGGGCCAACTTCCAAGTGAAGTGGCTACAGCCACTTTTCCCGGGGATACTCCAGGGAGTTGGCCACTGGCCATGTCTGAATATTATGAAGCTTCAGCCAAAGACCCAATAGCTTTGCTTTGCGCACAAAGACTGACCTACCAAGGTAGGTAGGCCTATTTGCCTTCACGTGTGAAGGCATGAACCTTCACATTTGTGCTGAAGGTGTTTGGCACATGCCTAGTTCATAGTACTCAAAAATGTCAACTTAAGGTTTAGTTCTCAAACTGAAGATTCTGTTTCATTACCAGATTTTTTTTGGGGGGGGGGTATTGAGTGATTTGCTGTATTTATTGATGAGGTTAAAGCTAATTTTTGATATAATAAAGAACGGATGAGAACATTCCAGAAGACGTGGACATTCTTAAGTAATTTCCAACACTAAGCTTCTGCTGATGAAATTGTAAATGATCTTAATCTTCTGTTTAACGCTTAAAATCACTTTTGTATTAATATTTTGGTGCTGTGTAAGTGAGTTAACCTTGTCCTGATTGATTAATTTGATAAAAGTGTACAGAGAAAGACTTTTCAGCTTATGCTCTCAGGAGATACTCTTATGTACTTATGAGATGAGGGTAGGGAAGTTTAAGGTTGCCTTAAGAAAGTGAAGAGCAAACTTTTTTGTGATTTTTTTAAAATTGATTTTTCATCCAATATTATAATTGATTATATAAGATTAACTCTCATATCTTATTATAGTATTCCCTCCTTCCCTCCCTCCCCATAGTATCTCTAATAACCTCAAAGTACATTTTGAATTCAGGGGGATAGAACAGTCATATCTTTTTTGCTGCCAGAAGGGGTGGTGACAGCTACCAGCCTAGATAGCTTTAAGAATGGGTTAAATTCATGGATGAAAGATGTATCAGTGGTTACTAGAATGCATGCTCAGGTACACCCTCCAGGCTGGGGAGACAGGTAGGATGCCTCTAAAGGCCATTTGCAAGGATACAAGAGAAGTGAAAGTTTGTTGTGGATTGTAAGTTTTGCACAGGATTGCTACCCTTGACTGACCAGGTGTGCCCTTGTCTTCTGCTTGAGATGCCCATGAGCAATTGGTGGGCCACTGAATGAGGCAGGATGCTGGACTAGATGGGCTGTGGCCTGATCCAGCACAACTCCTCTGATGTTATTTTAAAAAAATATTTTTACTCCCCAATTTTTTCTTAACATATTTCAACCCCAGTGTCCAGCTGATTTTTTCTTTTTCTTTTTTGGAGATGGCCCCTAGGCTATGGAATAGTCTCCCCCTTGAGGTGTGTCTATCTCCTTCACTGTACAGATTTGCCCTGGGCTTTGGTTAAATGGGGATACACCTTCCCTTCCCACTTGCAGGTTCTATTGTTTTAATACATACTATTGTTGTTTTAATAATGTTTAGTTTTAGATGTTGTTACCCACAGATAGAAAATTCACACAAATAGATTCAAATATATTCCAATTGAGTGTGAATCCATTTGAATTTTGAACATTCAAATTGATTCAAATTTTTGGATATTCAGTCCAAATCGAATCCCAAAAATTGCCTTCTTGCACACCTCTACTGGGACAGGATGCTGGACTAGATGGATTGTGGCCTGATCCAGCAGGGCTCTTCTTATATTCATATCTACTACTTCTAGTGTGGAGAGACAGGCAGGATGCCTCTCAAGGATACTTTCAGGGAGTCAAGAGCAAGTGAAGGTTTTGCCTTTGTCTTCTGCTTGAGAATGACCAAAAGTGTGAGATGGGATACTGATTAGATGGTCATCAGCCTGATCCAGCAGAGCTCATCATACGTTCCTATGTAATTGTAAGTACAGGTAATGATAAACAGAATACACCTGTAGAAGGTTGCATTCTTGTGCAAAGTCACAAGGAAGGGCAGTAGAGGCCCGTAAAGGTGAGTATGGCAGTAGGCTCTTCCTTGGCCAGGAGCTAGTTCATGAGCTTCCCCTCAAGTTCATAAAACACCAGCAAATCCTTCTTCGATCCAACCAAAAATGGAAGAACAAGGAAAGATTTCCTATAGCCGTGTGGACTTCAAAGGGACCTCGTGGTCCAGCAAGGAGATGAACGTCTAATTGTACTCACCTGCATTGGCCACTCCTCGACACTGACTGTAAGATTTGGGCTTCCTCATGTGGCAGGGCACTATGTCCACTGTATGTTTTAAAACCCCAGGTCTTATCCCTAATAGCATGGACTTTCAGTCTAGGAGCAGTTCCTAAGAGAGAAAGAAAGAAAGAAAGAAAGAAACCGCTCTGAACTAAGAGGATCATTCCTGGAAGATTTGGTGATGCAAGCCCAGATTTTCTAAGGAAAAAGAACTCAATGTTTTAGGCACACACGCTGAACTCCACTACCTGCTTCATTGCTGAACTTCAGCCCAACACAAGATGCTTAACTCCTTCTCCGGCTCTTTTCCAATACAATTAACTGCAGGGATCTTTTTCCTCCCTTCTCCTATCTTTCTGGCTGAAAGATCTCTGAAAAGCTGGTCCCAGGTCCCTGTGCTTCCAGATTTCCAGTAGCCCCCCCCCCCCAAATTACAACACCTACAGAGCCAGTTTGGTCTAGTGGTTAGGGAGCCAGACTATTATCTGGGAATACCGGGTTTGATTCTGCCCTCCCCCATGAAGCCAGCTGGGTGACCTTGGGCTAGTCACAGCTCTCTTCTGAGCTCTCACAGCCCCACCTACCTCACAGGGTGTCTGTTGTGGGGAGAGGAATAGAAAAGCTTTGTCAGCCGCTTTGAGTCCCCTTAAATAGGTGAGAAAAGCAGGGTAGAAAAGCCAATTCTTCTTCTACAAATAGTTGCTTTTCAGTAGATTTATGTTTATTACTTATTTTCCAAATGCTCAAATCTTGAGGCATTTTTTTTAATTTTGGCTGACAGATTGTTAATATCGGAAAAACTGGAAATTACGTAGCATCTTAACATTCTCCAGTTGGCATTCAAAGTGTTAGAGGTTGCAGTCATGGAACTAATTGCTTATCAAAATTACAGATTAATGTGCTTAACTCCCAAATGTAATTTCAGTGACATTTGGCAACCGTTTATCTCATCCACCCAATCTTTTGATGATAATATTGTGTTACCAGCTCACATCGTTGCTTTTCTGTTATAAGTCAAATAGTTTATTTACTGACTGACTGACTGACTAAGGGTGCATTCCCACTTGACTATTTTACTGTGGGTTGGACTATTTCGGTCCCTGCTGGACTATTTTAATCTGGATACAGGACCGAGTGCACATTTTGGGCTGTTCCCATTCACCTGATGGTAAACTGGATTGAATCCGAATATTGCCGTTCCCACTCACTGCCCAAATCCCCAGCACAGAGAAACAGGGTCTTTTAATCTCCATCCCCCTCAGCGCAAACCCTGTAAGCCTGCCCTGGTCAGTAAGCTGAGCGGAAGATCTGTTTGCACCTATCTTTAAGATCAGATGTTCCCGGTAACATTACCTCAATCCACGTTACCAGGAAGAATGCATTTGTGCACAAGTGGACCAATGGCTTGTGCAGGGGAGAGAGAATAGCTTGAACCATGGTTTTGCTTTTAAACCTTTTCCACTAGGCAAGATGTTGGCGGAAGAAGCTCAGGGGGCCCCCGGACAGTGGCTGAGAGAGCTCTACTTTCCGGCCTCATCTGTGTTCTCTTGCACTTGGCGTGCTAGTCAATGTTGGCCATTCCCTCCCCCCAGGATTGAAGACTTACCTTATTCGATCCAAGGCCGATCATCCTCTGGGTGCTGCCATTTTGACTGTGGCGCCCTCCGTGACTGCACATGCTTCAGCATCATCATCTTGATGACATGGATGCTCTGTGCATGCGCAGACAACCTCTATGGTTGTCCCAGGTGCCAGCGCACTTGCACAGCACCTCAAACAACCCCAAAGCAGTGGAAGAAGAGCGAATGCTCCTGCCCCGGACACTTGAAGTAAGTCTCTGGTTAACGTTGGTTAACATGTGAAGCACAATTAGTGCACCTTTGGTGAGGGCAGGCATGTTTGGAGGCTGTAACAGCCTACTTCATGTGTGTATGCTCCTCACCAGAGGTTCACTAATCATGCACTAGAGGCCGTAGTATGAATAGGCCTCTGGGTTAAGAGCCCTTTAATTTGGATCTCTTGTGGATCCTTTTAATTGTGAGGTGTGCAGATGGCACACCTCCATGATCCAGAATTACAAGGGGGTTGCTAACATGCCCGAGCCCCAAGGGTAGGAACTTTTGTGAGTGCAGATGGCACTGATCTGACGCAAGCCTCCACACGGGCTGGAACAGTGGCTTTGGTTATTCTGGATCCACTGATCTCAATTAAAGCAAGGTAAGTGCAGAAAATGTGTAGAACTCCAGAAAAGGCTGTCTATTCTGCCAAAATTCAGTCCCCGAGGCAAAAATAGGAGGACCTGCTGGCACTGAGAGGGAGAATCTGGCTCAGGAGAAGAAGCGTTGGCTTTTCTACTCTGCTTTTCTCATCCATTTAAGGGGACTCAAAGCTTTATGTTCTTCGCCCCACAACAGAACACCCTGTGAGGTAGGTGGGGCTGTGAGAGTTCAGAAGAGAGCTGTGGCTAGCCCAAGATCACCCAGCTGGCTTCATGGAGGAGTGTGGAATCAGTTCCCAGATAAGAGTCTGGCTCCCTAACCACTAGACCATACTGTCCTCAGGCCAAGGTTCCAATTGCCATACTACTGCTGGTCCTACCGTGACATTAGTTAGTCTGGATGTCCTGAACTGAGGAAGCTGGGCTTTCTTGCCTTCAGACCCCACAGGAAATCTCCAGACCTTTCCATTTCAGCAGGAGCATTGCAAAACTCAGTGTGATAGCATCTGAGAAATTCGCCCTCAAGGCTCTTGGGCTGAAGATGTGTTGACTCCTTCACAAGCAAGATAGGCTGGCCTTCAGGGAAATCTTATCAATGAAGAGATAATTGAATAACCCATGATGATGTGGCTGCTCATCTGATTAGTCTGTTGAGATAGATCATAAGACTTTTCTGAACAGGAAACTGCTCCTAAGGCGGCCTTTTTCTTTTGTTTGTTGAAATGACCTTCAGTTATTCTCTCCAGAAGGCCATGCCTGCCTTTATAGCTTCATCAATAGGAAGCAGTGTTGTGGAGGACAGATAGAATCAAAGGCAGAAGTTCACTTTGGGAGGGTCTGAGTCATGTGAAGGGTTTTGTACCCATCTGACAAAAGAAACATGTCAGGATGTGAAACACAAAGTCAGAGCTACCAAACCTGGAGCACTGTCCACGTAACAAAACCATAACCTCAGATGAAAAATGCAAGCGAGGAAGTAGGAACTAGAATATTGTGGAACTAGAGAAGGTGCAGGGAAAGGCAACCAGAATGATTAAGGGTCTGGAACACCTCCCTTACGAAATCAGGCTGCAACGTCTAGGCCTCTTCAGTCTGGAGAAACAGAGTTTAAGAGGGGACCTGATTGAAGTATATAAAATTATGCACGGTATAGAAAAGGTGGATAGAGAAAATTTCTTTTCTCTATCGCACAACACTATAACCAGGGGGCACTCTATGAAGCTGATGGGTAGGAGAATAAGGTCTGACAGGGGGAAGTATTTCTTCACCCAGAGGGTCATCGGCTTATGGAATGTGCTGCCGGAAGAGGTGGTGACAGCTACCAGTCTGGATGGCTTTAAGGTAGGGTTAGACAAATTTATGGACGGCAGATGTATCAATGGCTACTAGAACGAATGCCTAGGTGCATCTTTCAGGCTGAGGGGGGGGGGAGGAAATGGGGCGCTTCTAGGGCCATCTGCTGGGACTTGAGAGCAGGAGAAGGTTTGTCCTTGTCTCTGCTTGAGATGCCCATGAGCATTTGGTGGGCCACTGTGTGCGACAGGATGCTGGACTAGATGGGCTGTGGCCTGATCCAGCAGGGCTTCTCTTATGTTTTTATGTTCTTAATGGGGTTGGAGTGAATGGCTTGGGCCCTGGGAGCCTTCTCCCTTATGACCTGCTCAGGCATTGAGATCTCAAGGAGAGGGCCTTCTTGTAGTTCCTTCTCTTTCAGAAGTACGAGGCATAGGGCCTTTTCTGTTGTGGCCCCTAGACTCTGGAACAGCCTCCTTCTTGAGGTTAGCCAGATGTCTACATTGCATACATTTTGGTGTTTCACCATATCTTTTTACCCAGGCTTTTACTGTTTAAATAGCTTCCTTTGGGTGCTGTCCTCGGGAGGGAGGGAAGGTGGGGGTGGGAGGAAGGGGGTTATATTTTTAACTATGTTTTACTATTTGATTTAATCCCATTGTAACCCGCCCTGGGACCATTCGGTGAATGGTGGAATATAAGTTTTCCAAATAAATAAATAATAAATAAAACAAAAATGGCTTGACCTGAACTCATGGGGCCTTTTTGCACTTACCTCAGAGCACCTCCCCCGCGGGTTGTAGGAATGCGTTGTCTGCACCTCTGTCTACTGCAGCTGTTCAGGAAGCATCCTGTCGTGTCTCAGGCAGGCGGGAGCAGTGAGGCACAACACACGCGCACACTTACGGCAGCCCATTGGGGGCTCAAGAGTAGTCAGCGTCAAGTCAGCCCAAAGTCAGGGTTCCAGACCTTCAGCAAAAATCACAGCAAGAGTCAGGTCAGTCCAAGTCGGGGTTCCAGATGTACAGCAGGTCACAGCAGGGTCCAAGAGTCAGGATTATGGGCAAAGACATGGACGGGAGTTGCAAGAGTTTGCAACGCCGGCCTGGCGTGTGCTGCTCAGTTAAGTAGCACAGGCAGCACCACGGCATGCCTCCATGTTCCAGTTTACCACAAGGGACCTATATTGGCAGCGCAACAGGGTGCACTGCCAAATGGGTCCTTAAGGGACTATGAAGCCAGGAATTTTGATTCCTGGTTATCAGAAAACAACCCAAACAATCAAAATAAGATAGATCTTTTGTGTTGCCCATGTTGAGTTAATCTATCAAGAAGAGAAACCAAGGTCCTTCTAATATGAAATGACCAATGAATGCCCTGATTCCAAAGAAGGAATATACAGCCTTATTATAAAGAATAGTTGTAAATTTACTAATAAAAATGGTATATCTTATAAAAGCTTATAACAATAAAAAAAGAAAAAAGGAGATAGCAATGAGAAAGGAGATAGCAAATGTCCAGCAATGCAAGAGCACCAATCTGAGACTCTGCAGAAAAGGCAAAAAAAAGTTGCATCCAAAGTATTTTCATATAACAAAAAGGGGGGATCTTAAGTCAGACGCATTTCGACTGATAGCCTTTTCAGTGGCTCATGCGATCATCCCGAATGGAGATAACTCCTTTCATATATGCCACAAGGGGCTCTAACGCATACACCATATGTAAAACTTTTATAAAAGGCAAATAAGACAATTCTCTCACTCCAAAACTGTGCAATACTATCTCTCTTTGAACTATATTGTAGCCTTTCATATTCTATTGTTGCCAAATGGCCATTTTCCAGTGTTCAGAACAAACAATGTTTAGCCTTTCCTTTTTGTGGGCTGAGGCCAAAGAAAGGTGTTTTTAGTTTGAACTTGCTACCATTGTGGCCGCACTGATCTTAGGCCGCATCCCCATTACAAGCTTATTTCGCTTTCCCTAAACCGAAATAATAGAACCGGATGCAAACGCGAATTTGCCTGTTCCCATTACTTTTAACTTAATCGCATTTGATCCAGATTCTGAGGATCGTACGTGGGGTATGTGACTCAAGGGGGGACTCAAGTGGCTACTTTTTAAAAGCCATTTTTGGGGGGCTGCCCTGCCCTCTTCCTCCTGGCATGGACACGCCACCCATAAGGGACCCCTTCACAGAGCCTGGCTGGGTGGTTGCCGCTTCCATGGATGAAGGAAAAATGGCAGCGGACAGCCAGCAATTCTTTCCCCTCCTCTCCCCATTGCTCAGGGCACACAGCAGCAGCGGCAAGTAAAGCCCCTTTGCTTTAAACATTCGCATAGAACCTCAGCTTCTTCCCTCCCTCCCTTTCCCTTTCTAAAGGTCAGAACTTTTAGAATTGTGCAAAATTGAAACACTGGTATCAGGTTGAAGTGGTTCCATCACTACAGTGTAGTGCTGCTGTTAAGGGTGGATTTTTAACACTGAAATCACTGTCTTTGGAAGCAAGCTATTGGGAGAGGGAAACCCTAAACATGGATTCTCATCCCTTAAAATGGTAGGGTCCCCACAGTAAAAAATGTAACACGTATCAAGCACAGGAACCGGAGTGAGACCTGTTGAAATGAGGATTAACATTTACAATGCTTTGGGGCGATTTAACACGCTGAAAGTGCATTAAGCCAAACTGACGTGGGATCTGCGAGGATTGAAAACGTTTTGAATTCAAAATAAGCTTGCTGTGGGGATGCGGCCTTAGACTGTCCAAAATTTCGTTGTAGTCTAAGTATTTTCAATTCTGGCCTGTACATATGGTGTGCACTCTCCTCAGAGGCTCACGTGATGCCACTTGAAACGGCATTTTGATGCCAAATTAAAATTGTTCATTTCTTCAAAGTGTTTGGTGGTCGTTAATCTGAGATTTAATTTGGAAATTGTATGTAGTAATTTGTTGGACTTCTTACAGCAGATGTTTCACTTTAATGTTGTGTGTATTACATTTCCCAGGCATTTGCGTTGCTAATTTGTTAACTGCGCATTGCATGTGCAAGTTCTGTGGATTGCTGTGAGACCTTTGTAAATAGAGACCTTTGTAAACGAATTTAATAAATGGGATGATGAAACTGATTCCATCTACCTTCCCTATAACATTTCTACATGCCAAAATCCCAACCCAAGCATCTCTAAGCGATAATTGTGCAGCCCCTGGTGGCTTTCCGCCTTTCTAGGCAACTGGTCTTAGAGTAGAGGTGCCATTGTTCCAAGGAATTCTTGTTGTTATATATAAATTTATAACAACAACCTGCACAAAAACGTATACTTTAATGTGCAGTTCTAAATAGGCTGTCTTCTGAAAGACGCACTTTAAAATGTGGGCAACTCACAATGACAACAATGATAATGCATAAAAATATCAGTAAAACATCTTTAAAACGTAGCCTTCCCTGCCTCCCTCCCACCCTCTCTGGCAGGACCTCATCCAGAGGAAGCTAAGCATCAAAGGCCTTGACAAACAGGTACATTTTAACCAAGTGTGCCAAAAAACTATTCAGTGTAGGCCATTCAGATGTTGTGAGCCAGTTTGGTCTAGTGGTTAGGGAGCCGGACTCTTATCTAAGAATACCAGGTTCGATTCCGCCTTCCCCCATGAAGCCAGCTGGGTGACCTTGGGCTAGTCACAGCTCTCTTCTGAGCTCTCACAGCCCCACCTGCCTCACAGGGTGTCTGTTGTAGGAAGAAGAATAGAAAAGCTTTGCCAGCCACTTTGACTCTCCTTAAATGAGAAAAGCCGGGTAGAAAAGCCAACTCTTCTTCCTTTTTCTAGGTGCCTGGTGAACCTCCAGCTATTCCAGAGTCTAGGGGCCATCAAAGAAAAGGTCCTTTTGCATGTATTGGCCCCTTGCTATCCCTGAGAGAGGAGGAACTATAAGATGCCTATGGTGGTGGGTTCAGCTGTGCATTTATTTTACAAAATATGATTTTATTTTTATAGGCCAGGAGAGGTTTGGGAACATGACGCGGGTCTATTACCGAGAAGCCATGGGAGCATTCATTGTCTTTGATGTTACAAGACCGGCAACCTTTGAAGCAGTAACCAAGTGGAAAGAGGATCTGGACGCTAAGCTGACTCTACCCAATGGCAAACCTGTGCCAGCTGTTCTCCTGGCAAACAAATGTGACCAGGGCAAAGAGGTTCTTGTGAACAACGGCCTCAAGATGGAACAATTCTGCACGGAAAATGGCTTTGTGGGATGGTTTGAAACATCAGCAAAGGTAATGATCTGCATGTCATTGAAGGGCACAAAACAAGACGTTGCTGTGTACCTGTTGTTGTTGTTACATAAGAAGAGTTGGCTTTTCTACCCCGCTTTTCTCACCCATTTTAAGGGGTCTCAAAGTGGCTGACAAAGCTTTCTATTCTTCTCCCCACAACAGAACACCCTGTGAGCTGGGTGGGGCTGTAAGAGCTCAGAAGAGAGCTGTGACTAGCCCAAGGTCACCCAGCTGGCTTCATGGAGGAAGGCGGAATTGAACCCAGTATTCCCAGATAAAAGTCTGGCTCCCTAGCCACTAGACCAGTGATGGCAAACCTTTTGAGCTCAGTGTATCAAAATTCACAAGAAAACCTTGCTTAACTTGGGTGCTGTGTCACATCTAGAAATATCCATAATTTTGTGATATTTGTAGCTCTAGTAAAGTTATTTTTGATATACAGTGGTACCTCGACATACAAGTGCCCTGACATACAAGTGTTTTGAGATACAAGCCGCCGAGCGAGTGATATTTTGCTTTGAGATGAGAGCAAGATTTGAGATACGAGTATGTAAATACAGTACAGTACATAACAAAAACAACTGAGGTGGTGTTTTGGGAGCTGGAATGGATTAATGGGAAAATTGCTTTGAGATACGAGCAATTTGACATAAGAGCAAGGTTACGGAACGAATTAAACTCGTATGTCAAGGTACCACTGTATGTATTTTATTAAAAGCAAAAACAAATAATTATTTACATTAGTGACTTTTGTTGCTGAATTTCGTTTGCTAAATCTTCAATTGAAAGTTGGTATTTTGTACACTTCAAGAACAAGCAAGCACTACATGCCCAGGTGCCAGGGTGACCATGTGTGTCACCCAAAAGGGCTTGGCGTGTCACCTGTGACACGCATGTCATAGGTTGGCCATCACTGCACTAGACCAAACTGCCTTATAAGAACATAAGGTCAGGCCACAACTCATCTAGACCAACACCCTGTCTCACACATTGGCCCACCAATTGCTGCTGTGCATCTCAAGCAGAAGGCAAAGACAAAACCTTCACCAGCTCTCCACTCCCGGCAAATGGCCTATAGAGGCATCCTTAACTAGTAGAAAATGTTGTTTTCTACTAGCCAGCAGGGAAGTCTCTGCATTCTTCCCATCCTTTGGAGCAGCAGGGATGACTCTTCTGATCATATGGGGAGTAGCATGCTGCTTCCTGGGTGAGAGTGAACTCTTAAATGATCTCATGAGATCTCACCTGAACAGCTGGGAAAATGTGGAAGGAAGGGAAACTCTGCAGCCAATGCGGTTATACATAGTATTTTGTTTGTTTGAATCCTTGGGCTTTACTTTCCAGGGACTGCGAAGCATTGTAAACCTGGCACTTTGACCGCTGTTCCACAGTCGCTGCGAAGTATACCTCCTATCTGGATGCAGCCTGACTTTCCACTTTTGGAATGCCCAGGCCTGTACAGCCTGAAAATACACATGGACAGTATGTGTGTGTTATGTACTGTTCTTTTAAGAATTTTTTAACATGTTCGTTTTTTTATTCTGAGAATAACAGTAAAAAAATTTACTAATGATAAAAATAAGAATAAGTAAATAAAGGTATCTCCAGACTCCAGAATTAATTAGAGAAAGCTTGCAAATTAACTACAGTTTCCCCAAAAATCTTAATTACAGTAAGCTCTTCAATCACTGAATGAGGTCTCCAGGGTACTTTAGCCAGCAGCAAAGTTAAACCACATGCTATGGTGGAGCCAAGGAAAAGATTTCCCCCACCCCCTGACATTTAATGGAGAGGCAAATTGTTCTTTTAGAGCTGGATTCTTCTGCAGTAAAAACAGCAGAGAGTATATCTGTGGAAGATGAAAGAAAGTTCTTTTGGGGTGTTTCCGCACTGGCCGCCAAGAAACGGATTAAAGAAAACCCATTTCCGGCGATCCGACCTCCGGAGGATCCGTCCGAAATAGGGACGGATCCAAAGAGGCCTCCCGTGTCCACATACACGCGGGGAGGAAAGATCCTGAGGGCCAGATCTTCTGGGTGCTGTGCAGAGGCCGCAGCACCGATTCCCAAATGCGGCCAGCCTCCCGCGCCACTGACGCTGCCACCGGAGCCGCGGGACGGGAGCATTCAGCTGCCAGTCACTGCGCGTTTCTTCCAGCGTGCAGCGTACGGGGGAGGGGCTCTGGAGGCAGATCGGCCTGCTTCTGATCTTCCTAAGATGGTGGCCACCAGCACATTCGTCCCCTCGCCTCTCCATGTGCGGAAGCGTCCTGCTTCCAAATGGATCGAGGTGAGGGGACAGATTGAAGACCTAATTTTCCAGGTCTTCCTTGAGGCCAGATTTTTCGGCAGCGAGACCCCATTAGGGTCTGATCTCACACACCACTGTGTGGAAGTGGTCGCCTCGAAGAGTCCCGGATGTGTCCTCCAATGCGGAAGGTAAGTTTTCTATGTGTCCTGTATGTGTCCTGTATGTGTCCCTAATGGGGTTTCCGCGACCAGTGTGGAAACACCCTTGGAGTTCTTTATCATAACTTGTGAAAATGGTATTTTCCAGGTTAAATGAGCTTTGGGTTGTCACTTTTTAAAGTGATCTTTTTATTTGTAGTGCTAGTAGAACATCAATATTTGCTTGCTTGCTTGGTTACTTGCTTGCTTACTTACTTACATATTATCCCACCCTATACCCAAGGGTCTCTGGGTGGGTAACAACATTTAAAATCAAACATCATTAAAACAATAAGAGCATGTATTAAAAGAGTAGCATCTGCAAGTGGGAAGGGAAAGTGTATCCCCAATTAACCAAAGGCCAGGGCAAAGAGGTGCATCTTCACCGCCTTCCTAAACATGTACAGTGAAGGTAATAGATGGACCTCAAAAGGGAGACTATTCCATAGCCTAGGGGCCACCACTGAGAAGGCCCTCTACCAGGTGCCCACCCCTTTTGCTGCTGAGGGTAGTGGGACAACCAGGAGGGCCTCCCCTCCAGATCTTAAGACACAGGCAGGTCAATATGGAAGAAGGCATTCCATTAGATATGTATCGAATATTCAAATGAATAGATACAGATATATTCGTATTGGTTCAAATGCCCAGACATTCGTTTTTCTTTATTCATACGAATTCGGATTTTTGAGTATTCAGTTCGTTACAAATCAAATGGCAAAAATTGCATTTGTGCACACCCCTAGTGCAGACGGCAGTGCTCTGATCCACGCTTCCAACACTTCCGTATTAGTGGGATCCGCTTGTCTGGATTACCAATCAGTAAGTGCAGAAAAGGCCAAAACTATTCTAAGCCGTGTTTCGGAAGGTATAGACCAAACAGCAATGTATAAGCATAGCCTTAACTGCTGTGGCCCAGGGTGCAAATGGTGCTGACAGAAAGTCCAGTCTCTCTTGGCCCAAGGGAAGGGGCTGTGGTGTGTGGACGCACTTCACTACTGAGCAGTGAACAGATCGCCACCCACTAGCAGGTAAGTGCTACAGGACCAATGTTCCCATCCAAGTCCCCTGCATGAATGTTCCTGCTTGGCTTTGCTGTTTTGGTTTTTGGTTCTTGTAGCAGTTACAAGATAAACATTAATTATCTTGCAACAAGATAACACATATGCTGAGAGACAGGAAGTTTGGGTTTCCTTTACAGTTCCTCTTTCTGTCTTTAATTCATCCTGCCTCTCTCTCTCAGAATGAGTTCAGACCATGGGCCTGTTTGCAGGCCTCACCTGGGGCCTGCTGTAGCCTGTACTAGCTTGTGGACAACAGGCTCCTATTCTGGAATATACTCCAGAATAAAGCCAAGTGCAAGCAGGCTCCATTCAACAAGATGTGCTTAGTTTGATGCCTGCCTGGTCAGGCCAAAAGACCTGTTGGACACCATGCAGGTGAAGGCTGGCACTGTACACCTGTGTTTTGTAGGGTTACAAGGATTGCCAGGTGCTGCTCTAATAGCTGCATAGAAGAGGCCATGGAGGTGGGTGTTGTATGCCTAACAAGCTATACTTGCTGAAATTCCTTCTTCTGTGTAGCTATTAACAGAGCAAGAACTCTCTCCTCTTGTTCATATAGTATCTGTACTCCTGGTCAGTGTCTAGAATCTTTCCTTCCTGCTTTAAGTTCTTCAAAGAAGGAGAAAGTAATCTATATATCAACAAAATTTGCAGGCATTCTGCACTTTTTCTGAAACATGCCGTAGGCTAAGAGAGAGTGGGCTGGATTGCTAGAATTGGCTGAGAGCTGTGAGCCAACCTCAAGTGCTGCATAATATATACTGAGCATGCCATGAGACAAAAGGAGTCATCAACTTGTTACAGTTTATGCTAATAACTGGGATTGGCTGCAGCTCAGCAGAAGAGCAGTAGCCTGAAAAGTAGAGCATTGCTTATTGGATCACCTTCATCTCCCCAGAAATGACAACTGCAAAACCAAGAAAACTGCATGGAAGAAGAAGAATAATTGAGTTTTATGTCCTACTTTTCTTACCCTTTAAGGGGACGCAAAGTGACTGGCAAACCTTTTGTTCTTCTTCCCAAGGTTGTGAGAGCTCAGAAAGAGAGTTGTGACTAACCCAAGGTCACCTAGCTGGCTTCATGGAGGAGTGCAAAATCTAACTGTGAGACTAACAGATTAGAAGCCCCATATTTTAACCTCAAGACTAGACTGGTTTACAAACTGGCAGTCAGATGGATGGATGGATGGATGGATGGATGGATGGATGGATGGATGGATGGATGGATGGATGGATGGATGGATGGATGGATGGATGGATGGATGGATACACACACACACATATTCTGGGATTGAGATAGAAATGGATGGATGGATGGATGGATGGATGGATGGATGGATGGATGGATGGATGGATGGATGGATGGATACACACACATATTCTGGGATTGAGATAGAAATGGATGGATGGGTGGATGGATGGATAGGAGAAAGGGAGAGTTCTTGTTCGTTTCTTGATTTTTCTTTATTTGCTTAGTTTTTCCCATTCTCAGCTCAGTGATGTGGATCTGAGTAGACAGAGACAGGTGCAGTTAGTTCCCAGCTACTTAGTGGCAAAAATATGAAAACGTGGACAGGGTCCCTACATCTCTTGACAGCTGTAAAAAAAAAATTCAAACAGACGCAACTTGGGACATCAGCAACACTGTTGAAATTTCCTCTACTGTGCAATAGCCATCACCTTTTTTCCACATGCAGCTTTAGGCATTAATTTAAAAGCTCCCCTACTTCTCAGGGACAGTTTGGGGCAAATAATCAGATCACCTTGCTAAAATTAAGCAGACTTGTCCAAATGGGAGTTCTGGAAGCTTCCTTGGTTTTTGCAGTAGAAGGAAAGACAGGCTATACCAACATGTGAGTTCTGGTGATAAAAATGCCTGATGTATAATAGATCAATAGATGGATACTAGTGTGAAGGCAACAAAACAGAACCCATTGTTTGCAGTTCCCAGACACTGCATTTTCAAAAAACCTGTAGGACATCTATGCTTACCCTGAAAGAGCTCCTGTGTCTTGAAGAGGAAACTGGGTCATGTTCCCAAATATAGTTTCAGCTCACAACAGGTGTTGGGAAAACTCTGGGGCTTTTGTCATTGATCTGCACCAAAGATGCCCTAGAGGAAAGATCAGAAGCTGGAAGACACTTCTCATCTTGAGCAACTTAAAAGCTCCATCAGAAGTGACTGACGGCTACTGCAATTTCTTAAAAGAATTTAAAAATAAGGGACTAACTTTATTTATTTTTCCCTGCCCTGTACCCTGACGTATGGGGTTTTAGGTCAGGTTACAATTGGTTATACATATTAAATATATAAAACATTTAATAAAGGATCATCCAACAAAAGGAAGCTGTGGGTTCTCCTCAGTTCCCTAATGCAAGAGGACTCTGCTGTAGATAGCAGATGGGAAGGAAGGACCAGCACTGTGAACCCAGAGATGCCAGTGGGCGCATCCCCATTATAAGCTTAATCCGGTTTCCTTAAACCGAAATAATAGAACCGGATGCAAACGTGAATTTGCCTGTTCCCATTACTTTCAACTCAATCGCGTTGGATCCGGATTCTGAGGATTGTATGTGGCGTACGTGACTCAAGGGGGGGGGACTCAAGTGGCTACCTTTTAAAAGCCGCTTTTCGGAGCTGCCCTGCCCTCTTTCTCCTGGCATGAATGCACCACCCATAAGGAGACCCCTTCAGGGAGCCTGGCTGGGTGGCTGCTGCTTGCCTGGATGGAAGAAGAATGGCAGCGGACAGCCAGCAATTCTTTCCCCTCCTCTCCTCATTGCTCAGGGCACACAGCAGCAGCAGCAACTCAAGCCCCCTTCACAGCCACAGCCTTTAAAACAGAACCTCCAGCTGCTTTCCTCCCTCCCTTTCCCTTAAAAAAGCTCAGAACTTTCAGAATTGCGCAAATTTGCAACATTGTTATAAGGTATGAAGTGGGTAGATCGCTACAGTGTAGCTTTAGGGAGTGGATTTTTATAGTGGCTGTTTTGAGGGGTGGATTTTTTTCAGTGAAATCATTATATTTGGAAGCAAGGTATTGGGGGAGGGAAACCCTAAACACGGTCCCCACAGTAAAAAATGTAAAATGTTTCAAGCGCACAAACTGAAGTGAGACCTGTTGAAATGAGGATTAACATTTACAATGCTTTGGGGCGATTTAACACGCGGAAAGCGTGTTAAGCCAAATTGACGTGGGGTCTGCCAGAATTGAAAACGGTTTGAAATCGAAATAAGGTTGTAATGGGGATGCGGCCAGTGAGTTCCCAATTTCCTTTCTCTTCCAAGCCTTAAGCAGGATTATTCCAAAGTATCCTGTGATTTGAAGGTTGAGATCATAACAGTGCCACCGCAGATACTCCCCTGTCTCCTGTCCTGAGCAGGTCATATTCTAAAGGGCCTTCTTGTTATTTTCTTTTAGAGGAATCCATGGCCTACTTCCCATGAAGCGCAAATTGCCCACTGCATTCTTTACAAGACTAACCTCCAGGTCTGGTGACCAGCAGCCTTTGGTCTCATTTTAGAGAAATAGAAGGGGAGTAATTTGGCAAACATGGAGAGAAAAGGACTGTCTCCCTATTATGCATCAAAGGGGCCTTTCCTGACCCTGGGGACTCAGTTAAGGGGTCCTGCAGTCAGTGCATGAGGACCAATTTTCAGGTCATTAATTAATTTTCAGGTCATTACACAGTCCATCCCCTCACTGAACCAGGCTGTGGCAATTCAAAGAGTTACTGTGCAGACAGTGCCCCAGTGGCGGTGCAGCCAGGAAGGCACTTTGGCCAGCCACATTGAGGTACATCCCCCCCCCCACTTGCCATTATGGGGCCACAGCTGTAGGCCTTTTCTATATTTACTGGTATCCTGGTTCAGTGTGAGGCCTAGCCCCCTTCTTGGCCAGATGGCCTCTCCCTTCCTTACTCACTCTGTTGTGGACTAGCATGCTGCAGCCCCACGGAAGAAGAGGAAGAGTTAGCTTTTATACCCCACTTTTCTCACCCATTTAAGGGAATTCAGAGTGGCCAACAAACCTTCTGCTCTTCTCCCCACAAGAGATATCCTGTGAGGTAGGTGGGTGTGTCAGAGCTCAGAAGAGAGCTATGACTAGCCCAAGGTCACCCAGCTGGCTTCATGGAGGAGTGCGGAGTTAGACCCAGTGACTACAAAGTATGAATCCGGCACTCTAACCACAAGGCCAAACTGGATGCAGCAGAGCCTGGTCTAGGCAGCCAGATGTTTTAACAGGTCTATTGGTGGCCAGGAACAGGGAGCCATGTGGAAGGACACATGCCTTCCTGTTTTGATTTAGCAAGGGGACCTGTTTCAGTGGAGCACCAGCATGTGTCCCCAAAATGGGTTCCCCTAGGACTCCATGTGCCAGGAGCAGCACAGAGCAGTGCAGTGCCTGTCCTGGAATAGGCTATTCGAGAGCGGACAGTCAGAGTAGTTAGCACTCCAGGCCACACAATGGCCATAGATACCTATGGTGGCGTCAGCATGACCTATCATGAAAACGTTGCCCTTAGCTGAAATTCCCTCAACCAGTTCTGGTTCATGTGGCATTTTCTGCCACTATCTAGATGAGCCAAGGCTATGAATACATGAAATATTAAAGTTGTAACTTGGAGAGATGACTTGTCTGGCCCATGCACTTCAGTAATGTCCACACTGTTTGGCAGAATCTTGCCAGGTTCTCAGCAGAAGATTTTCCCAATCCTGCCTGGAAATACCAGGGAGTCAACTGGAATTTTCTACATGTAGATTGTTCTGAGGGAGCTGCCTTCCCAGTGGCACCCTATCTAAAGATGTGGGAAGGGCTGGGATCCTTTGGTGTTTCTCTTCTGTGTTTGGGAGAATGCAGTTTCTTGTTTATTCTTAAGGCGCACCCCATTTTTCTAAGCACATTCCAGGGCATCCTGAAAATAAATTCTGTAAAACCAAAGGAATTTGCAAGTCCATGCAGAATGTTGCACCCTGGATTTAAATGACTGATGCCTAGTGCCAAGTCTCTGGACTGTGAAATTCCAGAGCGAGGCACTAGTGATCAGGGCAAAATCTGGCCTGCTACAAAAACGAGCGTCTGTGTATAGTGACTATTACTGCACAGGGCCTTAGCAAAAGTGGAGGATCTGTGCTGTTTCTTTTCCAGTATCATAATCTCTTAACCTTTTGCCTTCTTCTCCCACCCCTCTCCACTTGCAGGAAAACATAAATATTGATGAAGCTTCCAGGTGCTTGGTGAAACACATCATTGCTAGCGAGAGCGACTCAGTGCAGCCCATTGAACCTGATGTCATTAAACCGCACTTGAACTCGGCAAAACTCAGCAGCTGTTCAGCCTGTTTTAAATCCTAAGCAATTTCTAAGCTGTTTGTGGACACTGGAGCCCTGCAAATAACTCATAAAGAGACATACCTTTTTTTGCAACTTGTCTGGCATTTGACACCCCTGAGTACAAACCGAGATCCAGGAGGGGAGGTGGGTGTCTTTCTTAAATAGGTGATTGGAAATATATATAAGAAAATGGTTGCTTAAAAAAAGAAGCAGCAGCTTGTGAGTTGTTTGCACAGAGTCTTCCATGTTATATTTACAACCCGAGCTGTTTCTGTTAGATATTGCTGCCCAGCCATGATGCTCTGTTTAGGAAGGCTGGAATGTGAGTACCTGTTTGGGAAAGACCCAAATTTCACTTTTCCTGAGAATATGTGCAGTCACAGCATATTCACAAAAAGCAAGAATATGGAATATTCAACCCTTTCTTGACAAGAAATATTTTCTGAAGATTTTAAACAGCTTAAACTGCTATTTCTTATCTCTTCATGCTAAGAAAATGTTGAATCTGTGAGGTAAGCTAGCAGCGAAGGCTTCGTTCCGAGCAGAGTAAGATAGCAGAGCAGAAGCCATCCTTACACTCATGATTATCATTCTCATTGGCAGGAACATTCACTTTTCACTACATCTTCAGTCAGGAACATACAGGTCAAAAAGCACATATTACATTGGTTGTTAAGGCAGTATGAACTCTTGTGAGACTGCATGATGTCACCTTGCCCAGCCTCCACATCTACAAATTAGGACTAACTGGAAGGGGATTTTCCTCTCAAAGTGGAGGCCTAGATCTGATAAACATGCTGTTCCTACAGAAAAACAGAATCTTAGTTATGTCCATGGGTGTTTCCGCATTTAGATCCGCTTTTCGGCGAATCGTCCTCCCGAAGATCTGTCACTATTTGTGACAGATCTGTGCATCTGCACATGCCCAGGGTGGATGGATTCCAGAGGACAGATTCCAAGCGTCCTCTGGCTCATGCACTGCCAATGCCACCCCTGGAGCCGCAGGACTGGAGCATGCTGCTGCCAGTCACCGTGTGTTTCCAGCAGCGACCGGCACGTGTGAGAAGGGCTTTGGAAGCAGGCAGTCCTGCTTCCGCCCTTCCAAACATAGAGGCTGCTGGGATCCATCTTTTCCCCTGGGCATGTGTGGAAGCGTCCTGCTTCTGCACACATCCAGGGGGAAGTGATGGATGTAACACCTGATTTTTCAGGTCTTACATTTAATCTGGATTTTGGCTGCAAAACCGGTTTAAAAACCTGGTCTTGCGCGCCGAAATGTGGACGCAGACTCTCAAATCTGGTCTACAGTGTGGATGCATCACAAGGTAAGTGTTTTAAATCTTACCTAACGGGCGGGGGTTAATCTGGTTTCTGCAGTCAATGTGGAAACACCCTGGCCTGGTTCCTATTAAAAGCTTAAAACAGTTTTCCTAAACCGAAATAATAGAACCGGATGCTGTCACGAATTTGTCTGATCCCATTACTTTCAACATAATTACATTCGATCCGGATTCTGAGGATCGTATGTGGCATACATGACTCAAGGGGGGACTCAAGTGGCTATTTTTTAAAAGCTGCTTTTCGGGGCTGCCCTGCCTTCTTCCTCCTGGCGTGAAGCCTAGCTGGGTGGCTGGGTGGCTGCCACTTGCCTGGATGGAGGAAAAACAGTACTGGGCAGCCAGCAATTCTTTCCCCTCCCCTCCCCATTGCCCAGGGCACACAGCAGCGGTGGCAACTCAAGCCCCCTTTGCCCGCTCACCTCCACAGCCACACATTCACACATTGAACCTTCATACATCTCCCTGAACCTGCAGCTGCTTTCCTTTCTTTCCCTTTCTAGAGGTCAGAACTTCCAGAATTGCGGAGAATTGCAACATTGTTATCAGGTGTGAAGTAGGTGTATTGCTACAGTGTAATGGCTACTGTAAGGGGTGGATTTTTACAATGAAATCACCATCTTTGGAAGCAAGCTATCGGGGGAGGAAAACCCTAAACATGCATTCTCATTCCACTAAAACTGTACTGTTCCTGCAGCAAGAAATGTAAAATGCTTTAAGCGCACAAACTGGAGCAAGACCTGTTGAAATGAGTGTTAACATTTACAATGCTTTGGAGCGATTTAACACGCTGAAAGCGTGTTAAGCCAACCTGACGTGGGATCTGTGAGGATCGAAACCGTTTCGAAACCATTTTAAGTTTGTAATGGGAACACAGCCCCTATGTTACAGGAATAGAACATCCCCAGAATGTTCCTGATGAGACAGATAGCTAAACAAGCATTTCCAGTTTTAACAAAGATTCCAACACGCTCTTCTCAGTTTTTCTTTTCTTGTTTGTATGATAGCTGTCTACCTCAAAAGAGCAAGCAGAGGTCCAGTCTGGCCAAAGGGGTGGAATTTTGCATGAAAGTTGCAGCCCAAACATTGGGTTGATTCTATAGGGTGGTTAAAGATTCCCTCCAATTAATATTCAGTATTGTGATTCTTGAACTGAAACCCTCCACTTTCTACACTTGAAAACATTTGATCTGAAAACTGAAATAAAAAGTTTTCCACTTACGATTTCTACTTTTCACTGACTTGCTTATTCTATATGTTTTATGTAGCCTATTTATGTATTTATCTGGCTCCTATATTTCAGATTTCAAATGTGTCCACATAGTTTACAAATTAACCAATAACACAAAGACAATAACAAAAAGAATACAGAAAACAAAATTAATCCTGCTCGCCCTACTAAACAGTTCCAAACATATGGGAGAAGAAATGCATTTTTAGAATTCTTTAAGATGTTAGAGAGCTGCTTGGATTCTTCCACTCACACAATCCAGGGGCCTATTCGCACTTGGCTTTATACTGGAATATATTCCAGAATAGGGGTCTGTTGTTCACATGCTAGTTCTGAGGCATTTTCGCACTACACTTGTTCCATTTGGAACGGGTGTAGGACGGGAAGCCTAAGACACTTCAGGACGCTTTGACCATTCACACATAGGAGCGCAGGAACATGTGTAAACGCGTTCCAGCGCGCCTGTGTGCGAATGCTCAAAGCATTCTGAAGTGCCTTAGCCGGCAAACACCGGCAAGGGGCGGGGAGACGGCTGCCGAGGCTCCCGCAGCCGGCAAGGCAGGCAATCAGCTGATTGTCAGCCAGCGCCGGCAGGGCAGGCGAGCCCGCGGCTGTCAGGGAGAAAGAAACATGAGCGAATGCTTCTCTCCCCGAATGGCTGCGGGCGCTTCGTCTGCGCGGGAATGGATGTAGAGCACTTTAAAGCGCTCTACATCTCGAACGCGCGCAAGACAGCTCCGGACGCGTCGGAGCGCAAGCCCCGCTGCGGCAATGCGTATGCCGCGTTCGAGGCTGTCTTGCACGCGTTCGAAAATCCCGTGTGCGAAAATGCCTCGGGTTATAGCAGGCCCCAGGTGAGGCCTGCCAGAGTCTGCATTAGCATGCAGACAACAGGCCCCTGCCTAAGATATACTGTATTCTAATATATGGCCAAGTGGAAACAGGCTGCCGTATAGAAATCTATATAGAATATGTATAGAATTTTATAACATTTTCAGAAAACTTTAAAAGTTCCCAAAGAATACATTATACATACAAACAAGAAAAACTCCACTAACTAAAAGAAGAAACCTAGCTAAAAGTGACTTCCAATCTTGCCTTCAGTTATTATATATGGAACCCTAGCCCTTTCTGCACGGACCCTTTATTCAGATTAAGGCCTATATAGTATGCATCTAGGGTGTTTCCGCACTTCCTGTCTGCTGGACGGGAAAGGAACACAATCACCCAACGTTAACTAGCGTTCACACTTGCATATGCAAGATAACATCCTAAGTTCCATGCAATTGGTCACTCACCTATGACTGATCCTGGGGCAACTCCTCTTCTGGGCGTCACCATTTTGGTTGTGGTGCCCTCTGTGACTCAGCGTGAGTCATCACTATCATCATGATGACGCTGACGCTCTGGGTCTGGAACAGCCTTGTGCAAGATTCAAGGCCAGTCTCCAACACCTCTGAAGGGTAGAAAACATGGCATGCTACTGAAAGGCATCCCCTGGTAATCTTGAACACTGGGAATGTGCCTTCCACCCACCTATGTCCTGGATCAGGTCATCTGATATGCTAGGAGCTACAATTAAATGTTTCTACTGGGAATCCTGAACACAGGACCTTCCTGATCAACATCTTGTTCCATCTAATGCAGCCAAAGAACAGACCAGTGAGAGTCATGGCCTCAGATCTGCATTAATGTTCAGATCAATGAGGCCAAGAAGATATTAGATAGCCCTGTATTCAGAATGAGTGTCTGTGCAGAAAGGGCCCATATTCCCAATTCCTTTCTAAGACCCTCAATAAGACCCTGCCTGTGGTCACACCTTCACTTTAAACCTTCTTCAGTCCATCTTCTGACCGCTCGCACCTTTTCATTTCCATCCATTCTAAAAAAGCCAGGAAAGTCCAAATGAAGGGTGGAAGGTAAATAGATAAAATGGATAGAAATGAAAAGGTGTGAGCAGTCAGACCTGAAGAAGAAGAGTTGGCTTTTCTACCCCACTTTTCTCACCCATTTAAGGGGATGCAAAGCGGCTGACAAAGCTTCTCCCCACACCAGACACCCTGTGGGGTAGGTGAGGCTGTGAGAGCTCAGAAGAGAGCTGTGACTAGTCCAAGGTCACCCAGCTGTCTTCATGGGGGAGGGCAGAATCGAACCCGGTATTCCCAGATAAGAGTCTGGCTCCCTAACCACTAGACCAAACTTGTTTAAAGAGAAGATGTGGCCACAACCCCTAAGCCTCACCGCCAAGCATGTAGACCATCTATTGCTACACACCATAAAATTGTTGCAGATATCGATCATAGAAATCTCTTGGAAGGAGGACTTCAAGATAACATCTCCTTTCTCCCATAGTGGAGTGTGATGAAGCTTAATGATAGGGTTTCTTTTCTCCTTTTTCTTTTTTCTTTTCTCTGCTTCGAAGAGCAGAGCCAGTTTTCATACAGCTTAATTTATCTCTAATTGGTACTGAGTGCACAATAAAACAAATGCTACAAAAAGGCACCTGGGTAGTTAGTTAGCAGTTTTTGTGTGCTAAGATCATTCTGAGATCCCTGCCTGAATGCCCTATAATTCAGAATTATAATTCAGAACGCTCTATAATTCAGAATTCAGAGCTCTTGCAGAGTGATAATGAAGCATCCAAATGAAGATTGAAAATGCTGTCACATTCGTCTGCGCGTGTGTATCATTTTACTGTACCATTGAGTCATGGCTGTATACTAATAATAGTTTGAAACCATTCCATTGCTTGTGCTTAGGTAGCCAAAAATGCCCTTACAAGAAAAAACTATCTGATGCATTGTCATAGTTCCTTTAGTGGACTATAACACCTATGAACCTATGCCAAAATAACTTAGGGTGCATCCCCAAGCAGTTTAAAGTGTGCTAAAGATCTTCTTTTGCCTCTGAGCGCTCCAATACCAGGGTTTTGAATGAGCTTCCAGTGCTACAAAAGCAGGAAAACCTGCAACAAAATGCCTGCCCTTTAAAGAAGAGTTTCATCGCTCTTTTTGGAAGTTGCAAGTTTTCCTCGCAGCATTTACCTTGGGGACGCTCCGTGGCAAAAGGGACGGGGATTGCTGCCTGCACACACAGCCATAAAGCCATAACGCATTCACACATCTCCCAGAAATGCTGCAGTTTCCCTTCCTTCCCTTTCTAAAGCACAGAACTTTCAAAGAGCCAGAATTGCAGAGAATTGCAACATTGTTATCAGGTGTGAAGTGTTATCAGGTGTGAAGTGGATGGATTGCAACATTGTTATCAGGCGTGAAGTGGGTTTATTGCTAGTCACCGCTGCTCTACCGGGTGGATTTAGACAGTGATCTGTGAAAGTGATAAGAGTGAATGAGCAAACGATCGCCTGGCCGATGGCTGCAGCCGGCATGGGAAGCCATTTCAGGGGAGGGAGATCTGGGAGACGAACAGAGAACCGATGGCTATTTTTCCTTTGAACAAGAGAGGCGGCGGGGAGAAAAAGATGCAGGGAAAGAAAACACGCTTATGTGGGGACGGAAGGTGTGTTTTAAACACGTGTTTTGCTGAGCCTCATGCGGACGCTTATTTTGGAAGTGCATGGCACTTTTAAAGTCCTCTTGAATAGAGTGACAGTAGAGGGAGACTAGAGAGGCAAATAAGTCTTTTGGGGATGCAGCCTCTGTTTAGTTAAGGACCATGGGAGTTATAATTCAAAGGAGCTTCCTCATATCCTAGGTATTACAGGCTTAGGACAGGATATTTAGGCTGTGTGTCTCCACTTCTGGGATGGCAGCTCCAACTGGGGGAGATAGGGTAGTTGCCTAGAAAAAGGGGCCCACTGCATCCCCATTGAGAGTCCACAGAGGCAATTTTGAGCAGAACCTCTGTGCAGGGTGGGTGAGAGTGTCCTGCAAAAGGGCCAGCACAGTTGCTGCTGGGTGTCTACTGCTGTCAACGGTAAAGATGCAGCTATGGCAAGCACCTTCTCCAGATGATGATGGTGCCTCCATGAAGTAAGTGGAGAAGCAGCCTTAGGTGGGGAGGCTCCAATCTCACCCATAAGAACAACTTGAGTATCACATGTTTAGAGTAGAGCAGGGGACAATGTCCACGGTCGCACCTTCACTTTAAATCTTTTCAGTCCATTGTCAGCAGGTCACACCTGTGTATTTCTACCCATTTTATTTGTGGACTTTCCATGAAAGTCCAAATGGAAGGTAGCATCTCAGGTGCCTATCTGGCACATCTTCCATCCTGGAAGACATGTGAATGTGCCTGCCCAGAGCCTTACCAGCTCTGGCATAGGTGAAGGTAGGTTCACATGTGGAGCACTTAATAGCGTTCCACACCCAGTCGCCTCACGGTGAGCTCCTGCATGGAAAGAGCCATTTCTGATTTGGAAATGGCTCTTTGAAGTGCAGATGCCCCGTCTGGCAGCACATGTGAGGTAACTAGTGGGCCATGTGCAGAAAGGCCCTAGGTGAGGATTTTGCTGTTGTCTTCTGATGGAGAGTGGCCAGAAGCAACGGATTATCTAATGTGCAAAATGGGATGCTGGACTAGATGGGCTGTTGCATGATGCAGCAGTCCCTCTCTTATGTCCTTATTAAGGATGTACCGAACTGTTTCAGTCAGTTCACAGATATTCACATTGAACTGAACCTTGGATTGTTTGAAATATCCAGAAATTCAGTTCAGCTAAACCAGTCCCCCCCCCCCTTGCAAACCTGAACCATTTGACTGGACAGTTCAAATTCACTGTGTTTTTTCCCTTGAAAATTAACCAGTTTGCCATCTAACCAGACACTTAGGTGTTTTCAATGGCAGACCAAACATGCATTTTAGCCTGCGCAGTGTCTAGGCCTGTTAAGCCTGGAAGCACAGCGTTTAAGAGGGGACCTGGTTCAAGTATATAAAATCATGCAGGGTATATAGAAAAGGTCAATAGAGAAAATTTCTTTTCTCTATCACACAACACTAGAACCATGGGGCACTCTATGAAGCTGATGGTAGGAGAGTCAGATCAGACAAGGGGAAGTATTCCTTCACCCAGAGAGTCATTGGTCTATGGAATTTGCTGCCAGAAGAGGTGGTAACAGCTACCAGCCTAGATGGCTTTAAGGAAGGGTTAGACAAATTTATGGACAACAGATGTATCAATGGCTACTAGAATGAATGCCAAAGTAGATCTTTCAGGCTGCAGGGACAAGCAGGATGCCTCTAAGGCCATTTGCTGAGATTTGAGAGCAGGAGATTTGCCCTTGCTTCAGCTTGAAATGCCCATGGGCAACCTGTGGGCCACTGTGTGCGATAGGATGCTGGATGAGATGGGCTGTGGCCTGATCCTGTTCTTATGTTCTAATTCTTATGTTCTTTTCCCCTGCTCTTCCTCTCCAACCTTCAAATTAGGGGAGGTGGAATTTGAACGACAAGTTCTGCAAAATGCATCTCGAAGGAGATCAAAGAGATTATTGTAAAGCAGAGAATGATCCAAACGCTTTCGTTGTTAGCATGGGTGCGCATGTTCCACAAGGCAGGTTAAGAGCTCATATCTTCTAGGGTGAACAATTTAGAGAAGTGGGGGAGAAAGAGGAAGGGAGGAACATAAGAACATAAGAACATAAGAGAAGCCTTGCTGGATCAGGCCACAGCCCATCTAGTCCAGCATCCTGTCGCACACAGTGGCCCACCAAATGCTCATGGGCATCTCAAGCAGAGACAAGGACAAACCTCCTGCTCTCGAGTTCCAGCAGATGGCCCTAGAAGCGCCCCATTTCCTCCCCCCCCCTCAGCCTGAAAGATGCACCTAGGCATTCGTTCTAGTAGCCATTGATACATCTGTCATCCATAAATTTGTCTAACCCTACCTTAAAGCCATCCAGACTGGTAGCTGTCACCACCTCTTCTGGCAGCACATTCCATAGGCCGATGACCCTCTGTGTGAAGAAATACTTCCCCCTGTCAGACCTTACGCTCCTACCCATCAGCTTCATAGAGTGCCCTCTGGTTCTAGTGTTGTGCGATAGAGAAAAGAAATTTTCTCTATCCACCTTTTCTATGCCGTGCATAATTTTATATACTTCAATCAGGTCCCCTCTCAAACGCCGTCTCTCCAGACTGAAGAGGCCTAGACGTTGCAGCCTGGTTTCGTAAGGGAGGTGTTCCAGACCCTTAATCATTCTGGTTGCCCTTCTCTGCACCTTCTCTAGTTCCACAATATCCTTTTTGAGGTGTGGTGACCAGAATTGTACACAGTATTCCAAATGTGGCCTCACTATAGATTTATAAAGGGGCAAAATGACACTTGCTGACTTATTTTCTATTCCCTTCCTAATTATTCCCAGCATTGAATTTGCTTTTTTCGCTGCTGCCGCACACTGGGTTGACACCTTCATTGAACTGTCCACCAAAACCCCGAGATCCCTTTCCTGGCGTGTTGCAGAAAGCTCAGACCCCATCAGTTTATAGACGTAATTTGGATTCTTGGCCCCAATGTGCATTACTTTACACTTGTTAAGATTAAAGCACATTTGCCACTTGGTTGCCCACTCACCCAATGCTAAGAGATCCCTCTGGAGCTCTTGGCAATCTCTTTCAGATTTTACTACCCTAAATAATTTAGTATCATCAGCAAACTTTGCTATTTTACTATGTACCCCTTTTTCTAGATCATTGATGAATAAATTAAAAAGCATTGGTCCCAGTACTGAGCCTTGAGGGACCCCACTTTTTACTTCTTTCCACCCTGAGAAATTGCCGTTTACTACTACTCTCTGCTTTCTGCCCTTAAGCCAGTCACAAATCCAGGACAGAACCTGTCCTTTTATTCCATGGCTGGTGAGTTTACTCAGTAGCCTTTGATGTGGGACTTTGTCAAAAGCCTTCTGAAAGTCCAGATAGACAATGTCTACTGGTTCACCTTTATCCACGTGTTTATTGACACTCTCAAAGAATTCCAACAAATTTGTGAGGCATGATTTACCTTTGCAGAAGCCATGCTGGCTTTTGTTCAGCAATGCCTGCTGCTCCATATGCACACTAATTTTGTCTTTAATAATGGTTTCCATCACCTTACACGGAACTGACGTTAAGCTAACTGGTCTGTAGTTGCCTGGATCACCCCTGGATCCTTTTTTGAATATTGGTGTTACATTTGCTACCCTCCAGTCCTCAGGTACGGAGCCTGATGTTAGGGAAAGATTATATATTTTTGCTAGAAGTTCGGCAATTTCGCATTTGAGTTCCTTAAGGACTCTTGGATGAATACCATCTGGTCCCGGTGACTTGTTAACATTTAGTTTATTAAGACATGCCAGGACCTCTTCCTTGGTTATTTCTGTACAGTTTAACTCTTCAGAAAACACAGGCTCAGCTACTGGCATGTGTCTTCTGTCTTCCTCCGTGAATACGGAAGCAAAAAATTCGTTTAGTCTCTCTGCAATCTCCGTGTCTTCTTTAATTACCCCTTTCTCTCCTTTACTATCTAGTGGTCCAACTGCTCTCCTGGTTGGATTCCTACTTCTGATATACTTAAAGAAGAAATTATGGGTGCTTCTCTATTTGCCGCCGAAGAACGGATCTAAGAAGATCCGTTTTTTAGCGATCTGACCTCCCAAGGATCTGTCCCAAATAGGGATGGATTCGAAGGGCCCTCGTGTGTCCGCACACGCTTGGGGAGGCTGGATCTGGCAAGATGGATGGTCTGGGTGCTGTGCGGAAGACACAGCACCCATTTCAAAATTCCGCCGGATTCCCGTGCTACCGATGCCACCCCCGGAGCTGTGGGACTGGAGCAGGCAGCTGCCAGTCACCGCATGTTTCCGACGGTGCGTGGTGCACGAGGGAGGGACTTCCAAGGCACGCCGTCCTGCTTCTGCCCCTCCCAACATGGCGGCTGCTGGGACATCCGTCCCTTCACCTGGCCATGTGCAGAAGCGACCTGCTTCCACACGGATCCAGGCGAAGGGACAGATTGAAGACCTCGTTTTTGAGGTGGTCATTTTAATCCGGTTTTTGGCAGTGAGACCCATTTTAGAAACGGATCTCGCATGTCAAAATGCGGAAGCGATCGCCTGGAAGGGTTACTAAAGAGGTCGTCAGTGCCGAAGGTAAATACACAAGGGTCTTAAATGGGTATTAAATGGGGGGTTAAACCGGTTTCTGCAGCCAGTGCAGAAACAACTTACGTCAATTTAACCACAGAGAAAAGATCACACTGCAGATTTATAAGAAGAATGAAGAGATCACCAGAACTCTTGCCAAGCATTGCGCAACTATACTATACAGGAAGGAAATGACTGCAGACAAGCGATATTTATGAGAAGACAGAATGGGTGCTCGATCCAAGTTCCACTCAAGTAATGAGTTTTTAGAGGTCCTGGAAATCATCAATGAACAGTCAAGGACAAGGACAAACCAACATCACTGAAAATTAAACACCTGTATTAATATATCACAGGCTATATTCCTGAGCACCTTTATGAGAAAGTCAATCCTGCTGAACTTGAATTGACTTGGAGCATGAATTGTCACAGTTACATCAGACCCAGGAGATGGTAATGGGAGGTTCTATGGAACCCTCCACCTCCATAACCCCATGTAAGGTAAAGGCCACCAGTCTGAGATGATCAAGGGATGCAGCACAGCCTGCAAGCCATAATCAGAGAACATGGCAGGAGTTGTGTGCCAGACTCAACAGGGTTGAATCCTCAGGTCTGCAGCAGGAATCCAACCTGCCTACACCAACCCCCATGCGCCTGCAGAATGACTTGTGTCTGGTCACATGTCTGGATGCTGCCATCTTGTTTTTGGAGCCCAGCATGACTGTGCACACACTGGCAGCATGGCACTGGTGATGCTCCACACATACGCAGTCATCTTTTGTGTCACCTGAGGTGCTAGAGCACTTGCGGAGCACCACAGAAGACCCCTAGGACTGGAAATGGTGTGAATGGTCATGGCGCTGGACGACAAAGATAAGCTTCTGGTAAGGGATGGGATGCGTGTAGGGCACGATTTCATGCACCACCACTAGTAGACATCAGGGTAACATCTGGTAAGGCAGGAGGCATTTCTGTGTTGGAAACACCTCCTGCAAGTGCAGTTGCTCCTTGCCAGATGTTACCCTATCATGTATTACAGGGCCACGAATTGGCCTCTAATCAGGGGGCCCTTTGCCTTTCAGCCTGTAATTTACAATTAGGCAACATATGGGCAGGGGCATCTGCACTTACAGGAGGCACTCTACAGCCCACAAGCACACACACACCGAGTGCCCAGATGTTGCCTAAATGTAAATTAGATGTGGTGCACGATGTTTGGGTAAATAGAGGCATGGCAGAGGGTGGAGGCAGGAAGGGGAAAGAGGGGAGCTTCTCTTGCCAGCCTGAGCCCAACCCTCCCCAATCGTGACGGGAACTTACCTTACACATGTCCAGCCAGTGACCATCTGCACTCTGGCCAGCTGAGGAGGTCAGCTGAGCTGCCACACAAGCACACTGGCAGCTCACATGGCCCCTTGATGCAACTGTGACTGCGCAAACATCAGCATCAACATACCAATGGCAGTGATGCCTGTGCAGCCATGCAAGGTACCACACTCAAGTTGGTGGTGCACTGTGGAGGATCAGCCCCACAACTGAAAACAGGTAAATGATCAATCACACAGGGTTAGCTGTCAGTCTCTCTAATGTTAGTCCCTCACATACTGAAGTGCAAAAGCAGCCCAGGATTAGCAGCAGTAATCCCAACAGAGTCTTGGGATAATCTCATGTTTTAGGCCCTGTCTGGATGGGGCTTGAGGTAATGGATGCCTCCAGATTTGTGGAATAAACCTGCAGTTAAAAGTGCAGCTTATCTACTGCACAGCCACGACCGCCCATCTCGACCCCAATCACAGCTCCAAAGCTTCCCATTGGAAGCTGCAAGAGCTGAGTCAGCGTGCACCGTCACGTGGGTTGAGGCAGCCAATCAGATCTGAGCTGCCCTTTCTGCTCTCATTGCGCTGCTCTCACTGTTCTGCCCAGACTGGAGGGAAAATTCGAATTTCCTTTATGCTGTGCAGCAAGTGTCCTTAGATCACCATTAAGGTAACTGTGTGATGTCAGTACTGATCTGATAATGCGACATCACAATAATCCATTGCTCATCGTGTGTGACACCTCGATTGGGATTGTGCATTCTGCTGTGTGGTATAAACATGTCTGGACACAGCCATTGGAAGAGTAGCTTGCTTATGCAGCCTGAATTCAGGTCAAGTACATAGAGTTCCAACCTATCCAACTATAGCACCTGTTTCACAAAAGAGAAAAGGAAAGCCAGGAAAGATGTGGCATCCATTGCCTTATCGTTTCTGAAGCATCACTTCAGGGAGATTGTCCCATGCTAGTTAATTTCAGTTTTATTAAAGCCCATTTCATAGAAAGCAGATAGACAATGAAGGGGGGAAAGTCGCCCCTCATGCTTTCGGCAAAGAAACTCAGAAAGTAATTAGTGCTGTGAATGCTCTAATGAGAAGGTCTGTAAAAATGTTCCCTCTGGGTTTCTTGCCATGCGGCACTGAGGAATTAAAGCCGTTATGTTTCAAATGCAACTTGTTAAACCACTTAACACCATCAACAATTTGTGTGTGTGCATGCACACACACACAACCACACACACACACAATTACTACAAAGACACTTACAAACACCCTTCTCACCTTATTCACTGAAGAATCCATTAGATTTTACAAGACGGTGTGTTACTACAGTGTGTGTTGGTGCGAACGTTCGGATGTTTCTATGCACATCTTGTGCACACATATTTGTGTAGGCAGACTGAAAGGTAACCAGGTAACCAGGTAACCTTGTAAGAATAGCTCATTCATTTCAGAATCGGTCACACTGTGCATATCAGCAGGGCAATCTGATAGGACAAGCACTCTTTAGAAGGCAGAAGTGCACATGAGGGAGCCACACCATTGGTGGCAGAAAGGGACATAGGTAAATAGAGGCATGGCGAAGGGTGGGGGCAGGGAGAGAGGAGAGCTTCACTTGCCAGCCTAAACCCAAACAGTTCATAGGTCCCTTCCAGACTAGCGGATAAAAATCCACAGTTAATATAAAAATTTGCGGCTTACCTGGGTTCAAAGCGGCGACTCGTTGTCCCCACTCCAGATGGCGGTCCTCAACTTCCTCCTTGGCAGCTGCAAGACTTCTGTTGCATGCATGGTGAGGCATGCATCATGTGGGATGGGGCAGCCAGTGGGATGGGTTGTTTCTTGCCATCCTGTCAGGACAGCGTGAAACTTCGTATTCACCTGATACCATGGAGCCAGTGTTGGTCGTTCTCCAGCAGGTAAATCTGCAGTAGTGGCAGCATAATGTGCCGCCACTACAAAGTATTGGGCGTCAGGTGTGATGCCCATGCACCGACTGCACATCAGAATGCGCAGTATCCCCCAGTCTGGACACACCCATATTCACCCATGAGCCATGGGTAGTAGGATGGATGCCTACTTTGGAGAGACAGGCAGGATGTCTCTAATGGCTATCCACAGGGGGTTGAGAGCAAATGAAGGTTTTGTAAGAACATAAAACCATTAGAGGAGCCCTGCTGGATCGGGCCAAAGCATCACCGACAACTCATATGTTGCCTAGAAACACATGGGGACACTCTGCGTAATGCTTTCAAAGCTGGGGGAAGATGTCCTTTTTCAGCTTGAAAGCAAACCACAGAGCCTAACCATTGAAAGTCAATATTATAAATGGGCTATGATCAGACACAGAAGAAGAAGAAGAGTTGGCTTTTCTACCCCGCTTTTCTCACCCATTTAAAGGGACTCAAAGTGGCAGACAAAGCTATTCTATTCTTCCTTCCACCTGTGAGGAAGGTGGGGCTGTGAGAGCTCAAAAGAGAGCTGTGACTAGCCCACGTTCACTCAGCTGGCTTCATGGGGGAGAATGGAATCAAACCCAGTATTCCCAGATGAGAGTCTGACTCCCTAATCACTAGACCAAAAGCTTCTCTAAGGCACCTCTGAGGTGGCACCGAAATGGCTTCAAGATGGGACTGGTCAGAAAGCTGGGAAGATGAGGGTCACACACTGTCTCTGAGGAATCTTTGATGTGCTCCTGAGGCACCTCTGAACATAGCCATAGGGGTGTGCTTGACCACTGTTTTGGGTGGTTTCCAAAACTTCTGATCACATCCCTCTTAGGTGGGGGATACATTTAGTAAGTGAGACACTAGATAAATTATTATTATTTTGTCTGCAGAGACCTGACAAGGGCTAAGAGAAGTCCAAGGAAGCCTGAAATGATACTGGGCTAGGCAATCCAAGCATCAGAGTGACCAAAAGGTGGCAGTTAGCCTGCACATGCACGCATGCATGTATGCACACACACAGAGGGATCTGAAAAAGCTAGGAGTAATATGAATTAAGGAAAGTGAATGCCTTCCTCTGGGGCCAGGTTTGGTATGAGATCCATCCAGCAAATATCCAGTAAGCCAGCTTGGTCTGGTGGTTAGGAAGCTGGACTCTTATCTGGGAATACCAGGTTCAATTCCGCTGTCCCCGATGAAGCCAGCTGGGTGACCTTGGGCTAATCACAGCTCTGTTCTGAGCTCTCACAGTCCCACCTACTTCACAGGGTGTCTGTTGTGGGGAGAAGAACAGAAGGTTTGTTAGCTGCTTTGAGTCCCCTTAAATGGGTGAGGAAAGTGGGGCAGAAAAGCCAAACAATAGTTTCTGTTTCTTCTTCTTCTTGGGTAAGATAGGACTAACCATTCTGAAAGCTTCAGAAATAGGGCTGAGTGAAAAATGTTTGTCCCCTTAACAATTCATACGAACCGCAAAAGTTTGAAACTTCACATTCAAATCAACTATTGACTATATTCAACGACTGACTTTTGCATGCGAAGTTAAAGCCTTTGTGCCTTTATTTGGAGCTTTGTTACAAAGCAGCCGCCTCCAGCATGGCTTCGGATCGGACTTCGGTTCGGATTCGGATTCATATCAGATTTGGAGGCTTGCCTGGTGGTGGTAGGGACTGACAAACATTTGAAGGAAATTCAAAGCACATTCAAAGTGGATCCCTTTTGCTTCAATGCAAAGTGAACAAGGAAAAGAAATTGTGCACATCCCTATTCATAAAACATTCAAAGTGGCACTTTATTTATACTTGCATTTTTACACCCTGCTAATTTCAAGGTTTCTCCTCCTTTCTCCTCTAAAGCTGTTCTTCCTCATCTGCCTTTCTGCCTTTAAGGCACACCCAGTTCTTTGCATATCTGTTTTCCGTCATTAGAATACTTTCATGTTATATCTAATTACAAAGGCAGTTGTAGCTAAAGAAGAAGAAGAGTTGGCTTTTCTCACCCATTTAAGGGGACTCAAAGTGGCTGACAAACCTTCTCCCCACAACAGAACAGCCTGTGAGGTAGGTGGGGCTCTGAGAGCTCAGAAGAGAGTTGTAACTAGCCCAAGGTCACACAGCTGGCTTTGTGGAGGAGGGCAGAATCAAACCCAGTAACGCAGATAAAGAATCCATCTCCCTAACAAGAGGGTCAGGTCTGGGATGCCATTTTCATTTATTTACCTTGGGCTAGTTACAACTCTCTTGTGAGAGTATATATATATTTCCTTCCTATGAACAGTGAGTGTGTGCTGCCTCAATTGAAATTCAAGTTGGTTGGTTTTATATTCAGTTCCGCTAGGAGCAAAGACTGCCTTCAGCTAATCGGAGGAACTCAGTGAAAAGCTCCAGAAAATTAGACTTTGGATCTTTGGCAGATATCCGCTGCTAAATATAGGCGCTTTGAAAGAAAGCCCTTACCTCGATAAATGAGCTGGAATACAATCCAGCACAGCAATAAAAAAGTCAGGGTGCCAGCCGCTGGAAAGAAAGAACATTATGGCCCGGTTCCCATTACAAGCTTAAAACCGTTTCGAAACGGTTTCGATCCTCACAGTCCCCACGTCAGGTTGGCTTAACACGCTTTTCACCTGTTAAATCGCCCCAAAGCTTTGTAAATGTTAACACTCATTTCAACAGGTCTCGCTCTGGTTCGTGCGCTTGAAACGTTTTACAATTCTTGCTGTGGGAACAGTACAGTTTTAGTGGGATGAGAATGCACGTTTAGGGTTTCCCTCCCCCAACAGCTTGCTTCCAAAGATAGTGATTTCACTGTAAAAATCCACCCCCTAAGCAGCCGTTACACTGTAGCAATCCACCCACTTCACACCTGATAACAATGTTGCAATTCTGCACAATTCTAAATGTTCTGACCTTTAGAAATGGAAAAGGGAGGATAGCAGATACGTACGAGATGAAAACAGAATGCTTACAGGATACTTAATTTGGGGGGGGACACCGGGGCACTTCTAAGGCCATTTGCTGGGATTCTAGAGCAGGAATAGGTTTGTCCTTGTCTCTGCTTAGGATGCCCATGAGCATTTGGCGGGCCTCTGTGTGCAACAGGATGCTGGACTAGATGGGCTGTGGCCTGATCCAGCAGGGCTTCTCTTATGTTCTTATCATTGGATACGTACTGAATATTCGTACAAATAGATATGAATGTCTTCTTATCATTTCAAATGTCCAGACATTCATTTTTCTTTATTCTTATGAATTCAGATTTTTGAATATTTGATTCGTTATGAATCTAATGTTGAAAACTGCATTCATGCACAGCCCTAGTGTAAAATCAAACTGTGCTCCATGCAAAGTTGCTCATTGGCAAGGAGAATATTCTGTAATCTGGGGACCATCACTGAGAAGATACTCTCATGGGTCACCATCTTGTTAGCTTCTGAGGATGGTGGCACTACCCAGAGGGTCTTTCAGTAGATCGTGGTAGATAAGCAGGCACCAAGGAGACCACCACTACAGACCTCTGGATATACTAGACAAGGATGGACAAGCCAACACTCAGACATCTTGTGCCCAGAACAGAGATCCTAGGATCTGTGGCAGATACCCAGCCAAAGATACCCTGCAGCCAGAAAGTAGCAAGAAAGAGTAGAGAGCCATCTATCACAGTGATTTGGCTCAGTGGCTCTGCAAAGCAACATAGAAACAACGTTCAGCTTGAGTAAAAATAAGGCTAAGATGTGGCAGGAAAAGACTGGGGTCTTTGGAGAAGCCAGGACTTCTTGCTCTGGTTGTAGGAGGCAGAAAGAGCCAATGAGTTTCCTCAGTTGGTCCTTTTGATAGAAAGGCATTAGAGGTCCTTCTGATGGAATGTGCCTTAGAGAAGCTTTTGCCTAGCGGTTAGGGAGCCAGACTCTTATTTAGGAATGCCGGGTTTGATTCTGCCCTCCCCCATGAAGCCAGCTGGGTGACCTTGTGCTAGTCACAGTTCTTTTCTGAGCTCTCACAGCCCCACTTACCTCACAGGGTGTTCTGTTGTGGAGAGAAGAATAGAAAAGCTTTGTCAGTGGCTTTGAGTCCCCTTAAATGGGTGAGAAAAACGGGGTAGAAACTGGTGAGCCAGTTTGGTCTAGTGGTTAGGGAGCCGGACTCTTATCTGGGAATACCGGGTTTGATTCTGCCCTCACCCATGAAGCCAGCTGGGTGACCTTGGGCTAGTCACAGCTCTCTTCTGAGCTCTCACAGCCCCACTTACCTCACAGGGTGTTCTGTTGTGGAGAGAAGAATAGAAAAGCTTTGTCAGCCGCTTTGAGTCCCCTTAAATGGGTGAGAAAATGGGGTAGAAAAGCCAACTCTTCTTCTTCTTCTTTATTGCTTGATTGCAGTGTATAGTATAAAATATTAAAGCAAGCAGTATAAAGGTTGAATAATTAAATGCATGGATATATGGATAGATACATAACAAGTGAATGTCAGAAGATGAGTGAGAGAAAAAGAATGGATACATGTGTGTAAGTGAAAGGATATGATTCTCAACACACAAGAACCCATGACTTCTGATGTCTAATTGTGTTGTGAAATTTGCTGCTGAGGTCAGGCTAACCCTTTCTCAGGAGCTAAAAGATTCCCATAACATCAGTCAACATGATTGGTCATGTTTTAGACTATACCATTAGGAAAACAATAGAACAGACCAACAGCATCTGCTGATAGTGGTTCTCAGCCTTTGAGGCCCAGCATGGGATTTCCATTCCTGCATGACATTGCACACTGTGAATGTCTGATCTGGCTCAAGGGCCCAACGTCCCGACTCTTTGGACAGGATTCCCCATTTCTACAAACTAAATGTCCAAAAATCCAGGGAGTCCCTGTTAGGATTTTGACAAAACTCACTGCAGAATCCTGTTAAAATCTGAATATTTAATAATGGGAATGCCGCCCATCCTGATCTCCTCCACCCCCACCCACCATTTACCATCCCCCCACCCTGTTCTTTCATTCTCTCCCACCATTTGCCTACCCCACCCTGCCCATTCCACCATCTGTCATTGTTTCCCGCCGTTTCCCCCCAACTTGTTCCTCCATCTTTCCTCATCTCCCAGTGTTTGCCTTCCCCCCTGCCCCTTTCCTCTGTCTGTTGGAGAACCGTGGGGAAGGCAAGCAGCGAGATGATGACAAAAGATGGAGGAACGGGGCGGGAGGGGAATGGCAGGAGATTGTGCCCCAATGCAATTGGGATGGCTGCAAGAAGTCCTCGGTGCTGGTTAAAAAAAACCACACACCACGATTCAGGTTAAAACCCGGTTGAAACATAGTTGACCAGTTGAAATGTAGCCTGACACTTCTGTGATGTAGTAGTGAGCTCTGCTCTTCAGATTGCAGCAAGCAAGCTCTATAGTTATCCACATACTCCATAGCTGTATCTATTTAATTATAACATTAAGTGTACATCAACATGGTTTTGCTTCAAAGGGGCAAATCAGCACACCTGTTACTTAGCAAGGCTTCCCCCCCCCCCAGCCATTCTTTATCCATCTTATATGTTTTAATTACACCCACAAAGCCATGGTGTTTATGCAGTTTCCATGCATCTAATCAAACACCAGTATCTGAGGGACTTTGAAATTAAACAAGCCTGCCATACCAGGGACAATGGCCTAATTGAATCTATAGTAAATGTATATTGTTTGCTAATGAATCCCACTGATAACTATTAGTCCATATGTCTTTGGCCCACTGGCAATATGAGATAAACAACATTCTGCCCTTATTATATATCTGTGTCTTTGCTGGAACTAGAAGCCTGCAGGAAACAATGGAGGCGATAAATAAATATTGTGCCCTTCCTTAGAAGAACAATGAAGGTGTTTCTTAAAATAACTTCCCTTAGGTGATGCAGTTTCATCAAATACAAGCTAAAGGTGCTGGTGGTAAGTTCATGTAGCAGCAGCTGGGCTGCTGGGTATCACCAAGTCATGGTCAACTCCTGGTTGACTGCATGGACACCTCCATAAGGTGCCTCTATGCAGTTTTCTTAGCAGAGATACAGAAATGGTTTGCCATTGCCTATTTCATGGGAGAGACTGTGGGTTGAACTAACAACCCTCTGCTTTTAGGGCAGTTTGCTCAGGTGAAACAAAGCAGCAATTGCTGAGATAATTTCGGATTTGTGATCCCTTGGGCAATAGAGATGTGCACGAATATTCATCACATTCAGAATTCGTATGAATTTGTACATTTGAATTTTGGATCGAATGTTGGTACATTGGAAGATTCATATTCGAATACAAATTGGTACTTTCATACATTGCACAAAGCTTTGTTACATTTGTGAACCTGGGGAGATAGGAAGGTGGCTGTCCCAGTCACATCTTCAATGGATCCAGAGTGGATTCAAAGCAGATTCAGAGCAGATTCAAAGTGGATTGAGAGCGGATCTGATGCATTCGGAGCAGATCCATAGGGGTTTCATAGGGGATTCATAGGGATCCGTAGGCAATTCGAAGCAGGGGTTTGAATTGGATTTGTATGGGACATTCATATTGAATTCAGATCCTGCCACATTTAAAGGGGACCTATTTGAACAAATATGGGGTTTTTTTTAACATTTGATTTTATACAAATCAAACATGAAAAAACATTCATGCACATCCCTATTTGGCAAAGGGTCCTTGTACTGAAACCTCCTCTTTCACTGACCTCTGATAGGTTTCTCTGGCAATTTCCACACAGTGCCGGCTAATCTGCACCATGCAGAAGCAATCCCGGCCAAGACTGGAGCAGCAGGTGGTAGCCCAAATCAGAGGCCCTCCCCTGTATGGCCCAGCTTGAGACAAAAGTTCTCAGCTTTCCAAGTTATTGGCTGGGACCTAGATCTATGGCAGTCATTAATCAAAGAGCCAGAGAGACAGAATTTCACAGTGGCTTGTCATCTATTTCCCATGTTAGCTTCATCCCTGATCCTGCCTTCTCTAAACAGCAAGTAAATTTAGAGGAATGTCTGTCATTTCACAGATAGACATCTCCACAAAGCCTTTACAAAAGCCAGATTTGACCAACCTGATATAAAGATGAAATTTGGCTGTCATCCTCCCACGTTATGAAAGACTCATGTCTCTGCAGGGATTCTACCCTGGAAGATAAAGCACATTTCCTTCTGATTGTCACTTATATGACAACATTAAGGATCATTATCTAAGTTCTCTTGCAACGAATCTTGTGTCCTCCAATGCCAAAGCAAAACTGTACATATTTCTCCAAGGTTCAGACCAATGGACAACACCAAGAGTGGCTTTAGACCTTCGTGGTCACACCTTCACTTTAACCTTCTTCAGTCCATCTTCAGACCCCACCACTCACACCTTTTTTAGTCCTATGTATTTTATTTGTGGACTTTTTTCCTCCAATCATACTTTCCTGAGTCCTGATTTTTACAGGTCTCAAGACATTATAGATTATTAATCCATTTTTTGGGTGTGACTGAGGAAGAGGACTATTGGGGTCTGAACTGTACTATAGTAGGTGGATCCTGCATGAATTTGCCTTTTCGCCCAGTGTGAGATTAAATGCTGTAGAATCACAGGACTTTTATCCTACCAAAGCGCAGGAGGTGTGATGGTGGAGATCTAAAAGTGCCTCATAAAGGAATCTCAAGATGGGAACAGAAAGATGTAAGCATAGTGACTCACAATGACAAACTGAGGAAGGATTATCAGATATTGGGTGTGATCAGAGTTAGTGCATGTTGAGTCCAGTTTCTTAATAAGATGGACTATTTCAGCAAGTGTGACCACAACCAATGAAAACTACCAAGATTTGAGCCGCTTTTGTTGAGCATTTCAGAGCAGCTTGACTTGGGTATGGCTTTACAATTTCTTATGTTTCCAGGTCTTATCACTTTTGTTAACATTTGTTTTTATGCAAACTGATACGTTCAGATGACCAAATAATAGTTTCTGCTGCTGCTCCTCCTCCTCCTCCTCCTTCTCCTCCTTCTACTTCTTCTTCTGCTGCTGCTCCTTCTCCTGCTGCTGCTCTTTCTCCTCCTCCTCCTCCTTTTCCTTCTTCCTCTTCTGAATTAATGTATATCTGGGAAAAGAAGTATGGATGGAATACCTGTATACGTGGAAATCCAATCAATGTGGAACTTCAAAGTTGAGGAGACATTGATTTCTCCACCATCCCTGGCTAATTTTCTGTACAGTTTTGCTGGCAATACTATCAGACTATCAGACAACAATGGACGGGGAGGAAGTAGTGCCAGGCTTAGCTAGCCTATCTACTGCTATATCTAAAACATCCACCTGATGCCAAGGCCATTAATAGTCACAGGGACCACCTTGGTCATGTAATGCAATGTTGCTTTGTGACACCTGAGCTCTTCTGACCCACCCATGCCCATCAAGTGAACTTGCCTGTCTATATTATTCAGTCACTTTTCCTAACAGTCCCATTTCTGGCATACCTGGAGGCTGATTAATTACAGAAACTGCCATCTTTATAAGCTGTAGGGATGACATGTAGGAGATATTCTTCATTTCCCATTTGGCACTTTCATTTAATTTTATTCTGAGCCGCAGGAATGGAAAAGAAGAATGAAACGTTGAGTTTTATTGCTGCATCTGGGATTCTACAAACAAGAGGTTGCAGCCAGGAAAAGACCAATACCTCATTAGCAACACACACAAAAGAAGAACTACCAAGAAACAAACAAATTAACAAGCAATTGGCATCTATAGAAAGGGGAACAACATCTAGGAAAATACCAGTCACTTCTGATTCTTCCAGAAATCAAATCTTCTGGCAATGGATATGGCAGATAGATCCGAAAGCTTAGTTTCTCAGAAGAACTCTGGAACATGGAATAGCAGCCCCCAAATGGCTACAAACAAGACAACAGGAGATTGTCACCCATTATTTATTTATTAGATCAATTTGGATTTACCTATCAATAATATTAAAGACAAGTGTTGTTAATTCAGAAAGGTCACCAGTACATTTTAATATTCCATGACAACAACAGTGGGTGTCTTGGGGAAGTGAATACAGGGGATAAATATGGGATGCTGAATCTAAGCCAATCCTCCTCGGGGCATACTTACACATTGGTGAGGTGCAAATTGTCTCCATTAAGGAGAGGATCATGGAGCCACAGCAATGGAGGCAATGTGCTAGGGATATGTATGAATGGGGCGGGGGTGTTGCATTTGATTCATACTGGATTGAACGTAAGAAAATTTGCATTCATTTGAATAGATCCCATTTGAATGTGGTAGGATTCCATTCTATACGAATGTGTCTGTACAAATTCATACGATTAGCTGATACAAACACATACATGTGTGTTTTTCCACTGGCAGAAAGTACCCATTTTTGCACCCATTAAGGACCCATTTGGGTGTGAGCCAGATGACCCCATTTCCACCACGGCACCCACTTGGGACCCGACTGTTTCGACTGCCGTTGGGGAAATCAGGATCAAATGGGTACTTTCTGGCCTTTAATCTAGATTTTCTGTAGACCCCATTAATGGGATCTACAATGGGGTCTTCTGCCAGAAAATCCAGATTAAAGGGAGCCTGTTTCCACTAGAAGCAGGCAATGGGGTGTAGAGGAGGCTAGGGGGAGGGGGTACCCACGGGGGGAGCCCCAAAACCTAGGCTTCAAAGTCATTTTGAAGCCATTTCAAAGTTACTTCAAAGGAAGTTGCCTTCGGAGATTAGCAAAGGCTCCAAAGACAAACCTCTGAGAACAAAGGGAGAACAAAGTGGACTGTTACCTTCAGGCATGGAAAGAGATGTATATTAATGAGGCTGACTCATCCCTGCTCACAAGGAGCTAATTAATATGCAAGCTCTCACAAGGGGTTTGTCTTCAGAGCCTTTGGTAACCTCTGAAGGCAACTTTGGAGGGACTTCGGAGGGATTTCGGAGGCACTTCGGAGATTGCACCCCTTATCCCCCAAAACACCTGGGGTGACAGGCAGACCCCTCGTGGGTCAATCCAGATTTGCAAATGGGTGCTCCAGTGTTTGCACAGCAGGGAGGCTAGCAACCATTGCTATTGGGTGCTAGACCACCCATGGAAACACATTGGGTACTTCCCTTAATCCGGATCTACTAGATCCGGATTAAGGGAAGTACCCATTCCTTAGATCCGGATCTTCTTAGATCTGGATTAAAGGAGCGTGGTGGAAAAGCACCCCATATCTGATATTTATCTGATACATATCCCATAACATAATACATCTGCTATGAAAGCAGCAAGTCTGTCCTGAATCCACTTTGAATTTGCTCTCAATCCATGTTGAACGCACTCTGGATCTCTTGCAGATGTGACTGGCACAATGGCTTTCGCACCTTCCTGGTTTATGAATATTCAAAGCATTCATACAAACATTCTGAAACATTCCTACGAATACGAATGTCAATGTATGAATGTTGTAACATTAAATTCATATACAAATGTCCGAATTTGTCCAAATTCATATGAGTATCGAACGTTAAGAATATTTGTGCAGATCCCTACAGCGCGCTTGTGTGGTGCTGTGGTCCCAATGACCAGATGGTTCAGTTTGCAATGCACTTGCGCCACCCCATCATGTGCTCCACCTGCACTTCTTTCACCTGGAAGAGGTGTGAACAGGAGTGTGCAGGGCTTTTCCAGTCTTGCCGCTAAGACAGAAGTAGAGCAGTTAAAATTGGTAAAGAAGCAGCTCTGCACAGTGTGGATGCAGCATCTGGGAGTATTCCTGGAGTTCCCCCTGCAAGTAAATGTGAATTCGCCCTTTATCCTCCTGCTACATGCTCCACATTTGTGTTAGAATGGCCTAGGTGCTGGAATAAAGCAAAGGCTAGCATGGCAGTAGCATGAATACCAGAAAGGTTTATTAAAATTGATGGACCACCAGTGGTGAGTTGTAGCTTTAAGGGCAGGGCATTGCAGATGTAGGTCGGTTTGATCATTGACTGTGAGGGCGTGCAACTTTGTTCACTGTGCTAGGAGGTGGTGTGTGTTTTCGCAGCCAGTAATTACTCAGCCCACATCTGCAATCACCCACATTTAAAGCTATGGGCCACTATTGTATATCACCTTATTATATGAGTCTCAGGCCCCATCCAGACAAGGGGAATATAGTGTCATTATGATGCCTTTATGGCACACTCTCTACCTGTATCTGTGGAAATCCAACCATAGCCCCACTCTAACTCCCCCCCCCCCCCAATAAATGTGCTAAACTATTCCTGGAAAACCCAGCTCTGGTTGCTGGTTTTCTAGCAATAGTGCTTTAATTCACCCTTTGGACAGAACCGCCATTGTCACTCTTTCTAGCACACATGTGTGGAGGCCAAAACTGATGGCCACACATGCCACAGTGGTGACAAAGCACACTTCTAGATATAACTTGATGGGTAGGAGAGTCAGATCAGACAAGGTAAAGTATTTCTTCATTCAGAGGGGCACCAACCTATGGAATTCACTGCCAGAGGAGGTGGTAATAGCAACCAGCCTAGATACCTTTAAGGAAGGGTTAGACAAATTTGTGGATGACAGATGTATCAATGGCTACTAGAATGGTTGTCTAAGTACATCTTTCAGGCTGGGGAGTAAAGCAGGCTGCTTCTAAGGCCATTTGCAGGAGTTCGAGAGCAGGAGAAGGTTTGCCCTTGTCTCTGCTTGAGATGCCTATGGGCAATTGGTGGGCCACCGTGTGCAACAGGATGCTGGACTAGATGGGCTGTGGCCTGATCCAGCAGGGCTCTTCTTATATTCTTATATCTGGCCCTGGGCAAATACCTGGACGTGTGTGTCATAAAAACGCACTAAGAAGAAATATGTTTTACTATTTGATATGTTTTAATCTCATTGCAACCCGCCCTGGGACCATTTGATGAAGAGCAGGATATAAGTTTTCTAAATAAATAAATGATTGCTTCCTAGCGGGTTTTCTGGCTGCCCTCTTGACGTGGCCTCAGAGTGGTGAACAATACACAACAAAAACAAACCTGTCAATGGTCATAAAAGTGCATGGGAAACCATACAAATATAACACAAAACTGTCATCAACAATTGGACCACAGCAAGAGGAAATCTAAGCAAAATATCCCACTAATGAACAAAGTCCAAATTGTACAGCTGTGTTTAACAACAGAACTACCAAGAACAACAGACAGAAGTGCAAAATAGACCTAAACAATTATTATCTCATAGTGCTGGACAACCATTCCCATCACAAGACTGGCTGGAGCTCCTGGAAGCGGAAATCAAACAACGTCCACTAGTTCATAACTTCTCCAGCCTGGCAAGAAATGGACATCAGCAGCACATAGTTCCTACAAGCCCCTGAGCACTTTTTGATGTCTCGTGGGAGTTGTCTCCTGTTAGCAATGGCAACCCCAGCCGTATGGACAGATCCCCAGGGTACACACTGGGACAGCTCTGCCTACTTAAACAAGAAAGTCCCATCAAGCCCTCCTTCCATTTGTCAGCTGTGGGCCTGTCCCCAAGGAATGAAAAGTCTGCCAAGACTCTCCTTTTGCCTCTGAGAGCCCCCATGCCAGGGTTTTTAACGAGGTTCCAGCGCTACAAAACGTGGAAAATGTGCGACAAAATACATGCTCTTTAAACAACACTTCCAGCGCTCTTTCTGGAAGTCACGGGTTTTCCTCGCTACATTTACCTTGGGGACGCTCCGTGGCAAAAGGGGCGGGGATTGCCGCCTGCACACACACAGCAGAAACACAAGCAGAGCTTCACTTTCTAAAGCTCAGAACTAAAGAGCCAGAATCACGCAGAATTGCAACATTGTTGCAATTGCTGTGAGGTGTGAAATGGGTAGATTATTGCTAGGGGTGGATTTTAAAGTGATAACAGGGAAAGTGATGAGTGAATGAGCGATCGTGCACTGGACAGGGTGGATTTTTGACAGCAATAACAGGGGAAGTGGTGAGAGTGAATGTTTTCCAGCACGAGAAGCCATTTCGGGGGGGGGGGGGGAATCTGGGAGACGAACAGAGAACCGATCGCTGTTTTTCCTTTGGACTTGTCAGGGATTGTCTTCCTGGTTGTGGCCGCGCCGAGCGCAGTCCCTCCCCATTCCCGCTGGCACCCTATCAACAAGAGCAGGGGCGGGGAGAAAAAGATGCGCACAAAGAAAACAGGGATCCTATGGGGACGGAAGGTGAGTTAAAAACACACATTTTCCTGAGCCTCATGAGGACGCTTATTCCTGATTTGCATGGCACTTTTAAAGTCCACTTCAATAGAGTGACAGTAGAGTGACAGTAGAGAAGTAAATAAGTCTTTTGGGGACTCAGCCAACTGCAAGCTCCAGCAGTCGTCAGTGTATTCTAAGTGACTTGCTGGATCTCTTTCCATCTCCCCATCTCTCTGTCTCAGTATCAGCATCTTCGCTTCTCTTGCGAAAGGAGCCTTCATCTCAACACACCAGAGTGGCTGCAGAGCATATGCCTTTGTAGCACAACATATTAGGTGAACAAAGAGAATCTCCTCTTTGATATACAGTGTATAGATCTGCCTGAAAAGGGGTCCAGAAAGCAGGCTGAGGTCTCTTCTTACCCATGTGCCACAAATCCACTCTGGCAGAGGCTGCCAATGCTGTAAGATGAATAGATTTCATTTTCCCTCCCCTCACACTGTTTTATCCTGATTTTCAGACAAGATATGGTCTCCCAGTTGATGGAAAGGGAGAAGAAGGGGAAATTTCAAGTCTTTTTGAATAATCTAACTTAATTTGCATCATTTTCTATGCTTCTGCTATTTGCCCAGATGGGAAGAGAACTCAGTGCCAATTTCATTTTTAATATCAGTATTAAAATATTTCTAGGATGCCTTCTACTGTTCTAGGATGCCAGTTTGGTCTAGTGGTTAAGGAGCCAGACTCTTATCTGGGAATACTGGGTTTGATTCCCCATTCCTACATGAAGCCAGCTGGGTGACCTTGGGCTAGTCACAGCTCTCTTCTGAGCTCTCACAGCCCCACCTCCCTCACAGGGTGTCTCTTGTGGGGAGAAGAACAGAAGCTTTGTCAGACGCTTTGAGCCTCCTTAAATGGGTGAGAAAAGAGGGGTAGAAAAGCCAACTCCTCCTACTCCTACTCCTTCCCTTCTTCTATGGATAGCTTTAAAAAATTAGGAACAATCATTGTGTATTTGGTACAATGATATTAGTATTGTGTTTGGTACAATGATATTAGAGTTGACCACTCTGGTGTTTCTGCACTTGTCTTCCTAACTGTTGGATGGAAAGAGTGCAGAACACACCAATGTGTACTAGTTTTTGCACTAGGGAATGCTAGTACCCAGTGTCCAGTTGTGTGTCCAGTCCCTGGAAGGGCACTGCCATTTTGATTGCTGCACCTTGCACAACTACACTTCCACTGCCACTATGGTGACAACAACGCTCTGCACATGTGAACAAGAGCAACTGTGCCTAGTGGTGAAGGTTGCAGAACAACAAGGAACATTGTATTTTAAATGTTGCTTGTATACTATTTTAAATTCCTCCATCAGACTATTTTAAATTTCACTATTTTATCACTTACATTGCTAAACCTTTAAAAGATATTTCGATGTATCTTTATTCTCTGACGTTGGTATGTGACTGTAAATAAAAGTCATTCGTTCCCATCCCTAACTGTGATCCTGTAGATCAGTGGTTCTCAACCTGGGGGTCGGGACCCCTTTGGGGGTCGAATTATCCTATCAGAGGGGTTGTGACGGGTCTCCCACCACCCTTCCCTCCCACCTCCCAGCTGCTCCGCCCCTGTGGTTGGGGGTCCCCACAACATGAGGAACTCCATTAAGGGGTCACGGCATTAGGAAGGTTGAGAACCGCTGCTGTAGATGTTCTCTCAGCACTCCAATCCCAGCATTCTGTGCTAGAACGACTGGAGGTGCAATGCTGGGAAATGCTGTTGAGGAGTATCTGGAAAACCACCGTTTGGAAGCCACTGACTCAGAACACTGTCAGTTGGCATCAGAAAGGAGCGTGAACCTGTCAGCCGTCTCTCATGGCCACGGTTTTCACTCCTCCTCCTCAGCATATGTGCTGCTAGGCAGCCCCATTTGTCACTAAAGAAATATGAGGAACTGTAAAAGGTCCTGCTCTTTCAGTGAGACAGTGCTTGTCCTGTCGGATTAAAGGCATATGCCTTGCATGCAACCCCATTTGAACAGTCCAGATCAGCGTTTGCTGCTCGCTGTTGTCAAGGAGGGAGGACCGTGCTGTGATGCGCTGAGCTCCTGACACTTGCAGGAACCGCCATGAGTCCAAGTGCTGGGTAGCTGTCATGTCAAATGAGCGTCAGATCCAGTCACTGAGTCCACTATGAAACCAACAGACCTTAGCGGGAGGCAAGGAGCTTCAATCTTAGGTGGAGGGGATGGGAGGGAGATATACTTCCACGGCTTCTGTATGTAGCCTGGATTTGAACTACATTAAAGAAAGAAAAGCAGGGAGAGGCATCGGTGGACAGGGAAACAAGCTGGATTTCTTTCACCGCTTTGCAGAAGCTCAAGCAAACTACAATAGTTATTCAGCTGTGAAACACTAAGGATGGGATATATGTCCCATGACAACTCAGGGCCCGCATTCTGATATAGCAAAGATAATCTGAATTCTCTGCAAATTAAGGATATGTACAAGGGATGCGCACAAGGTGAAGTATTTCTTCACCCAGAAGAGGGTCATCAGCCTATGGAATTCACTGCCAGAGGAGGTGGTAATAGCATCCAGCCTAGATAGCTTTAAGGAAGGATTAGACAAATTTGTGGATGACAGATGTATCAATGCCTACTAGAATGGATGCCTACATCTTTCAGGCTGGGGGGACAAGCAGGATGCTTCTAAGGTCATTTTGGGGCATGCGATTCAAACAGATCACATTTGAATGTGGTAAGATTCTATTTGATATTTATTTATTTATTATTTATTTATTTAATTTACATTTATATCTCACCCTATATCCTAAGGTCGCAGGGCAGGTAACAGGATATTTTTTTTAATAAAACCAGACATATTTAAGATAAAACCATATATATAAAACAGTAGAAAACAATAATGTCTGCAGTGGGGAAAAACTGTGCCACATTTAGCCAAAGGCCAGAGCACCCCCTTCCTGAACATATACAGTGAAGGGGCCTGACGCACCTCGAGGGGTTGGTGGTTCCACAGACTGGGGGTATTCGTACAAATATTTGATATATATCAGATACGAATGAATATGTATCTGATATGAATAGATATGTATCTGATACAAATGTATACGTATCTGATATGAATAAGTACGTATCCAGTACGTTTCTCCAGTTTAATGAACGTCCAAACTATCATACAAATGTCTAGAAATATTTGCATTTGTTCAAATGCTAGCCTACGAGTACCATAACATTCAATTTGAGTTTGAATGTCCGAATTCAGCCAAATCCGGCCAAATTTCATAAGAACATAAGGGAAGCCCTGCTGGATCAGGCCACAGCCCATCTAGTCTAGCATCCTGTCGCACACAGTGGCCCACCAAATGCTCATGGGCATCTTGAGCAGAGACAAGGACAAAACTCCTGCTCTCGAGTCCCAGCAGATGGCCTGAGAAGCGCCCCATGGTTACAAATGTTTGTGCACATCCCTACTGCAAATGAGCACCCAGGATGAATTCAGATCATCTGAACAGTTGCCTTTGCTGCTTTGAAGCCCACTCAATGCAGATGTCTCTGCCTACTGTTGATCCAGATTTTGCTAATACAAATTGAGGCATGTGCAACAATGACCTGGCATTTGCCTGACATTTAGCATCCAAGTATTTCCAAAAACAGGTGGTTGCATTCAAAATTGCACATTATGATTTGTGAATTATTTGGTCCTTTCAAAAAAAAAAAAAAACATAGGCCAGATAACTTTCTCTTGATTCCAGGCAAAAGCCACCTGCCAAAGTTATCTCCTATGTGCCAAAAATTCTACAGGCTTTTGAAGATGCTTTTGAAGCAGCAAGTAGAGTTCGAGCATGCTAAAAAAAAATTCTTCAGTTGCTGCAAAGCTGTTTCCCTGTTGTGTTGCCAGTTCAGGCGTTCACCCAGCCTCGTCTGCCTTTTCATGCCAAGTTCTGCATCTTTTTCTGCACTGATGCATTACTGTTATGCAGAAAGGGAAATCCAGTGCAACTCTGATCTGCAGGTTCCTCCTTAATTCACACTGTCATTTTGACTTCTTTCTGAGCTGACCTTTAAAAGTCTTTGGCTACGTCCCCAAGCAATAAAAAGCTTGTTAAAAAGCTTCTTTTGCCACGGAGTGTCTCCATTCATGGCTTTTCTCCAAGCTTCCAGCGGCACAAAAGGAGAAAAATGTGCGCCCTTTAAACAAGACTGCCAGCGCACATTTTGGAAACCGCGGATATTCCTAGCAACATTGTGCATGGAGATGCTCCGTGGCAAAAGGGGCAGGGATTGGCGGCCAAGATCTCCGAAAAAAGCACCCTGGCTCTGCTGCCGCCGCCACCTTCACACACAGCCTTAAACATTGACACATCTCCCAGAACTGCAGCACTTTCCCTTCCTTTCCCTTTCTAAAAGTCAGAAATTTTAAAGAGCCAGAATTGTGAAGAATTGCAACATTGTTATCAGGTGTGAAGTGGATGGATTGCTACAGTGTAATAGCTGCTGTACGGGGTGGATTTTTACAGTGAAATCACTATCTTTGGAAGCAAGTTCTGGATCCCAAAGTGATAAATGGCTCTGGTGGGTTTTGCAGGCAGGGGAGATGAACAGAGAACTTGTAAATGTGGCTATTTTTCTTTTGGACTTGTTGGGGTTGTCTCCCCAGCACCCTATCAAGCAGAGAGGGGGCAGGGAGAAAAAGATGCGGGCAAACAAAACACGCTTCTTTGGGGACGGTAGGTGCATTTAAAATGCATGTTTTACCGAACCTCATGGGGACGCTTATTCTGGAATTGAACAGCACTTTTAAAGTCCGCTGGAATAGAGGGACAATAGAGAGGCAAATAAGTTGCTTGGGGACGCGGCCTTATAGTACAAATAAAACTGCTTTTAAGTGTCTCTGGGCCTTTCTGCACTCACCTCTCTGTGGTCCAAATCAGTAAATCTGGATCAGCTAGGCTCACTGGTTTGGACTACGAAAAGGCTGGTCTAGACAGGAGGTCCATTTGCACCGAGTCAACAATTAGTGAACATCCGGTAAAGAGCATCCTCATGTAGAGTAGTCTGTTACAGCCTCCAAGCAAGCCCGCCATCCCCAGAAGTTCACTAATCGTTTATTAGGTGTGGAGCATGAAATCGTGCTCCACACTTTTACCGATGTTAACTAAAAGCTTACCTGCTTCCTTGCAGTCACTAGGTGGGGGAGGCGGTGTCCACACAGGCATTCTGGTGGTGGCAGCCATCATTGATTGCTTACCTCTGCTGTGACCAGACCACCAATCCCCAGGAGTGGCATCTGGTCATAGAGTCACGAGAAGGGCATTTGATCATGGGCCCTGCCATGATTGGCCACAGTACGCACTCCTTTGCAATAGGGGAAGCCTGCTCGCGGTTCCCTGGGAGAGGCCTGGAGCACTGCTGGAGCAGGTAAGTAGGCCCCGGAAGGGAGGCTTGTGGGAAGCCAGCCTGGTGGGGGAGCCCCCAGAGTAATCCATTATCCTTAGAAGCTTCTACTGAAGCTTCTACAGATACTGGATTATCCAATTCATGGACAGATAGGGCCCTTCGAATAGGGCCCTATTTGATCTGTCCACAAATTTCAGAATTCGGACATAGTCATCGGAGTCTGAATGCACGGATAATTCATGCACATCCCTACTGCACACAAAGTGTGGAGACCAATTTCATGCTCCACATGTTGACTTACATTGACTAAAGACAGCCTTTCCTGTCTCTGGTACGGCGCTTTATAAATAAACTATAATAATAATAATAATGTGCACCTCTATGGTGTCGGGCAGGTCATCTGAGGTGCCATGCCAGCATGCTGGCACCTCAGATCACCCCAAACATGAATGCATGTGTGTGATGCATCACCGTGTGGACCACTGAGATGAAGATGGTGGCATCCAGACATGCATCCACACGACAGGTAAGTCTGCAGGTGTGTGTGGGAAGGGATAGTATGCAGTAGCACACGCCACACGAAGTTCACCATTCCCTTGCCCCAGATGGGACAGGAGGTACAAACTTCCCCCCAGACAGTGGTGTTTCTTATATTTGCAGAAACAATTGCATTTGTCAGAACGGAAAGAAAAACACAGTGTGGTGAGGAAGTTGGAAAGGGTAGGCAGACATGAGGGGGAAAAAAATCACAGTTTAGCTATGGAGGTGCAGAAGAAAAGGAGCTATATGCCAAGCACGCCTTTTGGAGCAGCTTCATATAATTATTCTAAAATTCAGCCAAGAAGGTCATCTCCTGATGGCAGGCAAGAATAATACTTTTCTCACCTTCTGCTTTCAAATCACTACTCAGATGCTGCAGCGATTCCAGCAAATCTTTGCTGTCAGGAAAGGGTTGCAGATCTGAACTCTTTTCATCCTGCACCGTTCTGCCTGATGTCTCCAAGGAAACACATTGTCTATGTACGGCAAGACTGCATTGTTTTTCTCTATTCTTAATTTCATTTTTGCCTTGGTTGTTAACAGCTCTCAAAGATTTTCTAGACTGTGTCAGCTTTCAGAAGGTCTCGGGAGTTAGAGGAGCCGAGATACCGGGAGACCCGGGCTCAAATTCTGATTTGATTACAAGCTCTGCTAAATGACCTTAAAGATCTCACTTTCTCTTTCTCTCTCATTAAGGTTCCTGACAAGGTCCCCAGGAGGGAAGGGGGGAAAGAGAGCACACGCTTGGTAAAGAACATTAGAAAGTTTCAATAGGGTTGGATCAATTTAGGGCAACAGCTAAAGCCTTTCCCGCTTTTACGTGTAATGTTCCAGGATAGAAGAGGCTGCTCATCCAAAGGACTGACTTCCGGTGGCACTTCCTGACAAGGTGGGCTGCTCCATCCCAGAACGAGCAAGTCATCTAAAGTTAGTATGGATTGCTGGTGAAAGGGAACAGGACCATCCACATTTGAACAGCCCATTCTGCTCCAGACCTTGATGCTGCGTCCAGAGAGGCCCTGGCCAGACAAGTCCAAAACAGGTCAGCCTATACAGGAGTTCAAATTGAGACTGTACCAGATGTGGATCAGCCTGGGTTTCCCCCATGAAGCTCTTGGCTCTCCACCCCTTTTGCTGCATCAAATCTATCTCATTTCCTATTGGATGCCATTCGTGTCACTCAAGGGAGGCAAGGGCGCCAAACCCAGTATTCCCAGATAAGAGTCTGGCTCACAAAGGCTTCTGATGTTTGCATATGTACATTTGTATTCATTCCTCTGGTCCAAATTCTGGCGTCGAGGAACATGTGAATCCTTATACTGCCCCTTGCATTGTTCTGCTTGCATACTATTGACTAATTCCCCACTTCACTCAGCATTATGTGCATATTTCCAGCCCTCCTCACTTGAGGGTGCACTCTCCCAACCGGATGCTGCCCAGCTCATGTCGGCTTTCCCCCAGGGATCAGTTTAAAACCTGCCCTGCAACCATTTTAATGTGAAGCGCCAGCAGTCTGGTTCCATCTTGGTTGAAGTGTACCTAATCCCTCTCGTACAGGTTTGGCTTGTCCCAAAATGTTCCTCAGATCCTAACAAATGTAAACCCCTCCTCCTGACACCACTGCCTCATCCATGTGTTGAGGCTCCTGAGCTGGTCTGGCTTGTCCTGCACGTGGAACAGGTAGCATTTCTGAGAATGCAGCCCTGGATGTCCTGGACTTTAGTCTTCTACCTGACAACCTAAATTTGGCTTCCAGGATGCTCTGTCTCACCTTTCCAATGTCATTGGTATTGACATGTACCATGATCACTGGCTCCTCCCCGGCACTGTCTACTAACCTGTCTAGATGCCACGTGATGTCTGCAACCTTTGCACCCAGCAGACAAGTCACCATGTGGTCAACATGCCCATCACAAACCCGGCTCTCTATATTTCTGATAATCAAATTGCCCACTACAAGAAGCCCTCCTCCCACTACCTGAGGAGAGTATCCTTGGTGCAAGAGGATACAGGCACATCCACTAAGGAAGGGGTACCAACTAAGAGAGCCTGTTCCTCTTCCTTGGCTTATATCAAGTACAAATATTTGTACCATTGTTGTTGAGTGTATTTTTAAAATTGAAATTAATAATAATAATAAAAGTACAAGGTAAATATCAAGAACTGGGTGGAGAAGTATTTAACCAGACACCAGAATTTGTAAAAATGTTGACTTACCTCACATGTACCTTCACACCTGAAATATGCAGCTCATCAGCAGGCATTATCTGCTGAGATTCCCTCTTTTATGCAACTGTTAAAAAGTCCAGGAGCTATCTTTTCTATCTGCGTAAACAGCATGGCTGAGGCCTCATTTCACACTTTCCAAATTTTGCATGGGATTTTCACTAATTGCGTGTGACATTCAGCCCATGTCGGATGCAGCTTGTGCTAATTGACGGAGCGTCAGGAATGATGTTCACATTAACCGTAATGCATTTTAATGGACTTGGGGATTTGCTTTTGGGCGTGGGGAGGTGTCGGTCTGTTTTTGTTTGTTTGCTTGTTTTCTGTTTTCCATTTTGTAAAGTGCTTCTGGATCTCAAGATGGGAAGAATTAGAGGAAGAGTTGGCTTTTCTAGCCCGCTTTTCTCACCCATTTAAGGGGACTCAAAGTGGCTGACAAAGCTTTTCTATTCCTCTCCCCACAACAGACACCCTGTGAGGTAGGTGGGGCTGTGAGAGTTCAGAAGAGAGCTGTGACTAGCCCAAGGTCACCCAGCTGGCTTCATGGGGGAGGGCGGAATCAAACCCAGTATTCCCAGATAAGAGTCCGGCTCCCTAACCACTAGACCAAACTGGCTCAGACTGAAGCAGACTAATGAAATCTGCAGCATATCAAATGAATGAATGAGTGGATGGATGGATGGATGGATGGATGGATGGATGGATGGATGGATGGATGGATGGATGGATGGATGGATGGATGGATGGATGGATGGATGGATGGATGGATGGATGGATGGATACTTCCATGATGGTTTCCTGAACACCATTTCATGGTAGGAGGTGAGCTTTTCCTCATGCAGTACCCAAAAATAATGCTTAGAGCAACAACAATTGCAAAAAGACAGAGCAGAAAACAAAAGCATACCTAGTCTGAGGCAGCTCAGAGATGGCTTTGAGGTGGGATTATTCACACACCAGTCTGGCCCTCCCTCTACCATAAATAAATAGTTTGTGCTAGAAAGCAGATTGGAGAAGGCTGGGCAGCGCATGTGCTACACTTCACTCTGTGAGGTGCCTCTGAGCTGCCCCTTTTTTATGACTGAGCACAACCCAGAACTGTGACTGGAAATCTGCCGCAGCTTGGATCCCCCTGCATATTCAGGCCACAATTTCAGTTATGGTGCCTCCTCACTCACATCCCTTGTGCACTTTGGGGCTTCATTGAATGTGTACAGAACTGCGATTCCATGCACTACGTTCCCATCAGCCACAGTTCTCACAGACCATGGTCATCTGGAAGCCCCCAAACATAACCTCGAAAGAACAAATGAATTCAGAGGTCTTCGGGCTCTTAGGTCCTACTGTGGCCTGCACTAACATGTGGACAGCAGGCCCCTGTGTCAGGATATAATCTGGAATAAGGCATAGCACAGATAATTCCACAGTTCAGACAAGCCTACACAGGTGGGATTGTTTTTCAGCCTCTCGAAATAGCTATCTATAATTTGTTTCCTGTTTTCAGTCAGACTCTTGTTTCCAAAATGGCTGCTGCATTCAACCCACAAAATGGCTACTCCTTCAGACTAGATGTTTCAGAAGCAGCACAGCTTGGGCCGCTTCTGTAGATGGCTGTGCACAGATAGGATCCTGAGTAATAGACTAGGCCTCAATTTTCAATGTGTGTGGACTCTGGTGAAAAAAAATTAATGTTGCTTGCAACCACTCCGTTCACACAGTAAAGGGTCCATCCAGTTTCACAAAAGGGCAGCTGTTCCCCTTATAGAGACCAGCCAAGAGGAACTTTTCAATATTGGTCATAAGTGGGGAGAGTGAGAAAGGGGAAGGACACTAACAGTAGGCGCTTGAGCACTTTTACGCACCGCCGCTCCACTGGGGACCACGAGAATGCCCATATAGTGAAAATCAAACCTTTTTTATTATCACCTTGCAGATTGGGGAAACAGGGGTTGCAAATTAATTTTAAAAAAAAATCAAGCCATTACCTTGGCATTCTTGAAACTGGGTTGGAATTACCTCCGTGGAAATGGCAGAAAGTTAAAAAAAATCAAGCCATTCTCCAGCCTGCCTTTCCAATCGGTATTTTTAAGAAGTCAGCAGCTGTGATCTTCAATGGACAGTGCAGGGACAGCAAGCACAGCCTACCTAACAGACCAAAGGTCAGAAAGTTTGGAAGTTATTTAAACAAGGAGGGATTTATGGTGCCTAGAATCTGGATAATATCCAAGCTGAGTATGAGAATTTTATTAGCAGCGCAGGGTATTTCTTTCCTATCTAATTTTTCTGGAGGCCAGCATGAGATGTCCAAACGGTCCCATACATCTCCGTTAGCAAGGACCAAATGCCTCCTCTCACTTCCCTTTCAGAACTCATACATATAATTTATAAGCATCCCGTTGGACAGAAGCAGGCAGACTGTGTGGAAATCAGCTAAATGTATTCTAAATACAGGCTGGAGCCTTTTAAAGATCAGCCTAGTCTGGCTTGAAGGCCAAGATGGGCTTTTAAGATTGTTTTGGTATGATGCAACGTTGTGGCTAATAGAATATGAGGCAGGCAGGCAGAAATAATAGGCTGCTGAGTCAGACCGATGTTTCATCTATTCTAAGACTGTCTGCTTCAGAACTTGCTTCTGAGAGCAGAGGCACTTGTTTTCTGCATTTTAAATGCAATCCTAATTTAAAGGTACACTTCCCTCTTGCATTCAGAAAGGCTCATTTGGATACCACTGCTGTGCAGAAAGATGGTAGCATACAGGCTCACCTACATCGCTGATTAGGTGTGGAGCACCTGAAGTGTCCAGTGGCGGGACCATTCAATTTGCTCTTGACAGCACTCTGGGGTCATTTGAGGTGCCACGCAAGCATGCTGGCACCTTCGATGACCCTAGACCCAACTCGGCATGCACAGAATGTCAGCGTCATCAAGGCAATGGTGCTGATGTAGACATAGTTGCGGAGGCCAAAATGGCAGTGCCCAATGGAGGACTGGGCCCCGGGATAGAATAGGATAAGTATCCGATGCCAGGGGGAGGGAGCGGATGAAGCTGACTAGTGTTCAACTGTGAATGCTAGTCAACATTGGGTCATTGCGCTCCTTTCCTAGCCAGCAGACAGGAAGGGTAATGTGAAAAGCCCTCAGGTAAAGGTCTTGCCTTTGTCTTCTGCTTGAGATGCCCATAAGCAACTGGTGGGCCACTGTATGAGACAGGATACTGGACTAGATCGGCCATGACCTGAAGGTATGCTCTGTGCATACCCACTCTTAGGTTTTTGGGTTTTGTTTTTTTTTGTCTTCCCTGGCCTCAAGCAAGACACCACAGTACTAGGTATTTTTCACATTCGAATTCGATTCAAATCGAATGTTCAAAAATCCAATTCAAATCGAATTTTGAATAACCAGATTTTTCAAAAATCCGATTCGGAACCAAATTATGCAGATCCATACATTCGTATATTTGATTAGTATCTAGATATACGAATGTTGATAAGATTCCAAAATACAAATTTGCGCAAATATGTATTTATCGCGTATTTAATCCGTATGCAACCTGTTTCCATCCCACATTAAATCCGATAATACATATAATTTTTGCACCAGTTTATATATGATAGATAAGAATCTACACATTTGAATATGTAAATTTGGATTTTTGAAAATCCAATTCGAGTTTGAATGTCAACATTGGTCGGATTCAAATCAAATATTCAGATTTTCGAATATCTGTGCACATCCCTTCACAGTACCATGTCATGATGCCATCACACAGTGTGGTGTATTTGGGGGACTGTTGGATCTTCTCTCACCTCAGGCCAGTCCCAAAAGGGCAAGTGTGTTAACACCGAAGTTTTAATTCAGTTTCAGTCCACTTTCATAGTGGAAGAAAACATCAGCAAAGTGAACAGTCATTTTCTTTACACTCTGGCCGCATCCCCATTACAAGCTTAATTCAGTTTCAATATGGTTTCGATCCTCGCAGACCCCATGTCAGTTTGGCTTAACACGCTTCCCACATGTTAAATCACCCCAAAGCAATTTAAATGTTAACACTCACTCCGGTTCCTGTGCTTGATACGTGTTACATTTTTTACTGTGGGGACCCTACCGTTTTAAGGGATGAGAATCCATTTTTAGGGTTTCCCTCCCCCAATAGCTTGCTTCCAAAGATAGTGATTTCAGTGTAAAAATCCACCCTTTACAGCAGCCGCTACACTGTAGCAAGCCACGCACTTCACACCTGATAACAATGTTGCAATTTTGCACAATTCTAGCTCTTTGGAGTTCTGACCTTTAGAAAGGGAAAGGAAAGCAGCTGCAGGTTCTGGGAGATGTGTGAATGTTTAAAGCAAGGGGGCTTGAGTTGCCGCTGCTGCTGTGTGCCCTGCACAATGGGGAGAGGAGGGGAAAGAATCGCTGGCTGCCCGCTGCCAGTTTTCCTCCATCCAGGCAAGCGGCAGCCACCCAGCCACCCAGCTAGGCTCCGTGAAGGGGTCCCTTATGGGTGGCACATTCATGCCAGGAGGAAGAGGGCAGGGCAGCCCCGAAAAGCGGCTTTTAGAAAGTAGCCACTTGAGTCTCCCCTTGAATCACGTACGCCACGTACAATCCTCAGAATCCGGATCCAACGCGATTGAGTTGAAAGTAATGGGATCAGGCAAATTCGTGTTTGCATCCAGTTCTATTATTTCGGTTTAGGGAAACTGGATTAAGCTTATAATGGGGATGTGGCCATTATCTATCCCAAAGGAGTTATTTAACACCGAAAGAAAATAGCTTGCCACTTTGCTGATGTGTTCTCTCACTCTGAAAGGGGACTGGAGCTGGATTAAACCTTAAGTGTGACCACAGCCCTAGTCGCTCCCCTACATCCCGCAGAAGGCAAAAAAAAAGCCAAGTAACAGTGTAAACAGTTTAGTTTATTCCCTTGCTCCATGGCCTAGGAGCATTCCCACTAACTAAACACCAGTCCCTTGTAATTTGGAACCATATTCTGTACACCTCTTCTAGGCATTCTAAGTAAGTCAGATCTTGTGCTAGGAAACGCACACAACTGCAGGCAAAGTGGCTACTTCAATCACTGTTGTGCTATTTAAAGCCCTAGAAAAAGGCTTCACTTCACAGTGCTTCACAGTGCTTCCGCAGGAACGCAGCTTTAATGCTTCCCTTTTAAAAGAAATGAATGTTGCCCTGGTATTACTTCTTGTCAGATGAGCTCATGGCAGGGGCAGAAGCAGCGATTGGAAAAAGCAATTAAGGGCATATTCTCTCCAAAGTGTCTTATTTTGAATTAGAGATTAGAAGAAAATTATGTCTGGCAAGAGTTATAAACATTTTGCAGTGATTCAATGTCCTTGATTTCAAATAACTCGTTATTCCTGCCTCTCTCGGTCTGCTGTTTCAGTGCTGTCGGGGGGGGGGGGGGGAGAAAAACCATTCATTTAGCCCCATTGCCATGATATTCCAAGGCATTCAAAGGCTTCTTACAATGGCTGCTGATTATGGTATGTGCATTGCAGCTGGACTTAGTATTTCTTAAAGCAGAGACCTTGCTTGCTTGATGCCAGGATGTTTAAAATGGTGGTGCCCAGCACTGTTCAAGATGGCGGCGCCCAGGAGTGGATAAGTCATGCTATCGATCTCAGGTAAGTGATCAATTATGCGGGGGCTAGGCTGTCATTGAGTGGCGCTCACAAGTGCGAGTGCTAGTCAGCATTAGTGTCTCACACACCTTTCCCATCCACGGGACCTGAAGGGAAGGCGAAATCGTCCCTGGTTCAGGCTGCCTACCTGGCAGAGATTTCTTCTTTGTGCCTCTGCAGAGCACAAGTATTTACTTCCTGGGTTCTCCCCATATTTCAGACATCTATATGTGGTGGACACTTGTGGTTGGGAAAGCATTGGAAAACTTAGAGATGAAGAAGAAGAGGTGTAGAAGCTGTTTTTTATATCCTGCTTTTGTCATGCTTTAAGGGGACTCAGAGTGGATGAGAAAGGTTGCAGTCACACCTAAATTTTAATCCAGCCTCAGGCCATTTTGAGAATTAGGAAAAAATATCAACAAAGCAGCAAGGGGTGTTTTCACATGTCCCTTCTTGTGGATGGGACATCACACGTTAACATTAGACTAACCCCCACATGATTGAACACTTACCCTGTTTTCGATCGCCGGCCAGTCCTCTTCTGGGCACCACCATCTTGTGTGCAGTGCATTCCCTGACTGTACATGCATCAGTACCATTGCTATGACCACAATGACGCTCTGCACATTCACAGTTGTGTCAGGCGGCCATTGGAGCTGCCAGCGTGCTTGCACAGCAGTTCTGATGACCTCCCTGGCCAGCAGAGGTGTGTATGGTCACCACTGGATGCTTCCAGGTCAGTTGGGATAAAGGTTGGTAAGGTTATAGAGCACGATTTCATGCTCCACTGTAGTCAGCAGTTAGGCAACTTCTGGGCAGGCAGGGCACATTTCTAGGAGGCTGTAAATGCCTCCTGCAACTGCAGATGCACCTGCCCAGATGTTGCAAAGTGCGAATTGGTCCCAGGTGATTTCTTTCAGCATTATCTAACTCAGAAGATTCACTTTTGAGCTAGATAATCCAGAAAGAAAACAACTGTTCACTCTGCTGGTGTGTTCTTCCATTCTGAAAGTGAACTGAAGCTGAATTAAAACTTAGGTGTGAACACAGCCAAATCCCACAATATCTTCTGTTACTATATTTCCATTTGCAGCAGGAGACAGTGCCTCATGACAATTGCCACACCTTATTAGAGGACATGTTTGCCATCCGAGGTGCCATTTTATGAAGGTACAATTTTGCCACCTTCAACAGAAGCACCACTCTGTGGAACATCTCGTCAGTCTGAAACAGAGATGAGAAGGTATCCGTCTGGAGGTGGTGCCTTCCAGACACAGCCTGGAAATAGCCCACCATATTTTCATGTTGAGATGTGGCCTCTGCCAGCTTCCTATATTCTAACTGTTAACTTCTGAAGCATGGAGCCTCATATAGTCAAGGAAACGTTGTTGTCCAATTCTAACTGGATCTTCACCCTGCTTCCCTTATCTAGGAGTCCAAGTTTGTGGACTACTGTCTTTTTCCACAGGTACACATATGCACATGTACTCATGCATATGCACGCACAAACACATTACCTACCTACCTACTTACCTACCTACCTACCTATCATCATCATCATCATCTTTTTATCCTGCTCTATAACTGGTCTCAGGGTGGGTTACAGTAATAAAAACCAAATGAACATACTAAAATAATACTAGTGCCTGAAAGTGGTGAGGAGAAGCTGTTTACTTTGCCAAACATGTGAAGTGAAGGTTCCTGATACTCCTGGGAGACTATTCCATAATCTGGGAAGCATCATTGAGAAGGTCCTATCCCAGGTGCTCACCCCTTTTGCTACTGAAGGCGGTGGTACAACCAAGAGGGACTCCCCTGAATATCTTAAGGCAGGGGTAGGTCAATATGGAAGAAGGTGGCCGTGTCTTCACAGCAACCTTATCTCGGATTCAAAACGTTTTCAATCCTCGGAGTCCACACGGCAGTTTGGCTTAACACACTTTCTCCGTGTTAAACCACCCCAAAGCATGGTGAATCTCAATCCTGATTTCAACAGGTCTCACTCCGGATCGTGTGCTTGAAACGTTTTACATTTTTTACTGTGGGGACCGTACCATGTTAAGGGATGAGAATCCATGTTTACGGTTTCCCTCCCCCAATAGCTTGCTTCCAAAGATAGTGATTTCATTGAAGATATCCACCCTCAAAACAGCCACTATAAAAATCCAGTCCTTAAAGCTACACTGTAGCGATCTGGCCTCTTCACACCTTAATAACAATGTTGCAGTTTTGCGCAATTCTAGCTCTTTGAAAGTTCTGACCTTTAAAAAAGGGAAAGGAAAGGAAAGCCCTGGAGGTTCTGTTTTAAAGGCTGTGGCTGTGAAGGGGGTTTGAGTTGCTGCTGCTGCTGCTGTGTGCCCTGGGAAATGGGGAGAGGAGGGCAAAGAATCGCTGGCTGCCAGTGCCTGTTTTTCATCCATCCAGGCAAGCGGCAGCCACCCAGCTAGGCTCCGTGAAGGGGTCTGTTATGGGTGGCACATCCATGCCAGGAGGAAGAGGGCAGGGCAGCCCTGCAAAACAGCTTTTAAAAAGTAGCCACTTGAGTCCCCCCTTGAGTCACGTACGCCACGTACGATCCTCAGAATCTGGATCGAACATGAGTAAGTTAAAAGTAATGGGAACAGGCAAATTCGCATTTGCATCCAGTCCTATTATTTCGGTTTAGGGAAAGCGAAATAAGCTTGCTGTGGAGATTCCCCCGGTGTTTCTTTAGCTATTTGGGACACAAGTCATGTAGGGCCTTATAAGTTAATATTAACATCTTGAATTGGGCTTGGTAGCTAAATGGCCGCCAGTGCAGCTCTTTTGGTCTGCCATTTGGTCTAGTGGTTAGGGAACAGGACTCTTATTTGGGAATACCGGGTTTGATTTCACCCTCCTCCATGAAGCCAGCTGGGTAACCTTGGGCTAGTCACAGCTCTCTTTTTGAGCTCTCACAGCCCCAGCTACCTTACAGGGTGTCTGTTGTGGGGAGAAGAACAGAAGCTGCTTTGAGTCCCCTTAAGTAGATGGGAAATGTGGGGTAGAAAAAACGACTCTTCTTTTAAGACAGGCATGATAATTATACCTATCTGTTATCTCATGCACCCAAACAATAGCAAGAAGAAGTTATGTTCCTATCATGCTTACAGAGACTTGGGGCAATAAAGCCCCAAGAAATGCTAGAAGAAAGAAAAATGGTTTGCTTGAATGTTCCTTATTAGTGTATCCTTCCATTTGGGAGAAGGCTCTTTCATTATAACTCCACATCTTTCTTCCCCCATCTCTGTGGAATCTTGACAGATTGTGTGGTGCTGTCTAGAAAGCAATATATATAAGCTCAGAATTGCTAAGGTGTTAGAAACACAAGTGCTTGCCATTCTCTCTCATAGTATTCAAATATTCACTAGCTTGACCCTCCTTTCTAGTTTGGAATGTGAATAACAGACAAAATCTATTAAAAGGAAAAAGAAGCTGGTTGGTGAAGGAAACATTAACTAGCTTTTACAATCATCGGTCCTGCAAAGGTGCAAGGACAGTCAACAGAAAGGAAAGAATGAAAAGAAAGAAAAATATCTTGCAGCCCAAGAATGGCAGCTAATTGCTGTTTACCTTCTGAGATCTTGAGCCTGTTGGCACTTGGCTATATTCTGGAATATATCTCGGGATAGGAGTCTGTTGTCTGCATGCTAATGCAGAGTCTGGCAGGCCTCACTTGGGGCCTGCTGTAGTTTGCAGTAGCATGTGGACAGCAGCAGACCTCTGTTCCAGGATATAGTCCAGAATAAAGCCAAGTGAGAATAGGCCCCTTGAAGAAAAGATCTGAAGAGGCATCCTTTAGCCTGGAAGGTTTTTGTTTTTGTTTTTGTTTAACACTAGCCAAAAAAAATTCGAATCCCTTCACTGGAAAGAGCAAAAAACATAAGAACTTAAGAGGAGCCCTGCTGGATCAGGCCACAGCCCATCTAGTCTAGTATCCCATTTCACACAGTGGGCTACCAGTTGCTTCTGGGTATCTCAAGCAAAAGACAAAGGCATAACCTTCACCTGCTCTCAACTTCCTGAAAATAGCCCTTAGAAGTATCCTGCCTGCCCCTCCAACAAATTGAATGTTTGAAAATCCATATTCGTACAAATAGATCACATTCGAATGTGGTAAAATTCTATTTGATACGAATCCATTTGTACATATTCGTACAAACATTTGATACGTGTCGGATAAGAATGAATACATATCTGATATGAATAGATACGTCTCTGATATGAATAGATACGTCTCTGGTACAAATAGATACGTATCTGATACGAACAAATACGTATCTGATACACAGTGGCATTGGCAGCTGTGATCAACCACTGACCTCTGACATGACTGGACCACTGATCCCCAGGAGTGGCATCCAGTCATTGAGTCACGAGAGGGGCACTTGATTAGCAACCGAGTAGTGGGTGCTGCTCATTCGCTCACAGGCACTGATGTGATTGGCCGCAACACGTCCCTCTGCTTGAACACGCCCCTCTGCAACAGTGTCTGAGGATGTCACGGAACGGCCAATCATTTCATTTCAGTGAGGAGGTTGAACTTCTGGCTTTGAATGCAGCATCATGGGCTGGTAAACATGAGGAGCATCCACACTACTTGCTCATAATGGACGCTTTGGGGGAGCTTTCCTCATGACAAGTGCAAATGGTCCACCTTTACCAGAAGTTTCTCAGCCCTAGATCATGGCAGCCTAATCAGTTAAGTGCAGGAAGCCCTAACCAGATGCATTCTGATATCCCACGTCACACCCTCTGAACCCATTTCATGAGTGCCAGCATAGGAGGTGGTGACAGCTACCAGTCTAGATGGCTTTAAGGTAGGGTTAGACAAATTTATGGATGACAGATGTATCAATGGCTACTACAATGAATGCCTCGCTGCATTTTTCAGGCTGGGGGGGGGGGGAACCGGGGCACTTCTAAGGCCATTTGCTGGGATTCTAGAGCAGGAATAGGTTTGTCCTTGTCTCTGCTTAGGATGCCCATGAGCATTTGGTGGGCCTCTGTGTGCGACAGGATGCTGGACTAGATGGGCTGTGGCCTGATCCAGCAGGGCTTCTCTTATGTTCTTATGTTCTTAATGCCTAGGGAATCCGCTGATTCCTCATAATGATGTTCTTCCTGATCACTGCCTGCTGTCTTAGGTTGCATCCAGACTTTGGTTATTCCAGAATATTTGGATATTCCAGAATAAATCATGGGTATTTGATATTCCATGCTTTATTCCAGAATATCCAAATATAGTGGAATAAGTATTAGACACTAATAAGGCTCTGGCCTGACCCCTGCCTGAGATGGATGGAATGTGAAATGGGGTAAGATGCTGCCCTTGGGCCACCAGACAGACCACGTTTGGTGGAGGGGAGCACCCTCCAAAGCCGAATGTAAAATGGTACAGGCAGCTTCAAGAAGGAGAGGAATGAGCAAAAATCATATTCTCTTTCCTTACCAGAAAGTTAAAAATATTTCAAGAGATACAAGAGCTCCATCTAGCTTTTCCCAGTTGTAAAAAAAGCTGAGTGAGATAATGAAGTATTCTGCTATACGGTAATCCCTCACATAACACAGCCCTGCTTTTCCATAGTACACCACTGTTTTTCTGTTGCAGCATCTTTAAAACTTGACATTCCTCATTCCATATGATCCTGTAAATGAGTCATAATTTGATTTGACCTCTGGAATGGCATCCATTTACATTAATAGGCTGGCCTGCTGCATCCCTAACCAGCAGTGCCATTGAATTATACTGGTAGACTAGGCATGGTTTCTGCAGCCCTCTTGGCTTACGGTAGTAAATTTCTTCTCCTTTCCACAGCATCATTCATTTACAATTGGCAGTGGCACCATGAGAGACTGGGCCTGGCCTCCACAATACCGTTGACTTACACTGGTAGATCTCCCTTCCATCATGGACTTGTGGGTCTCTCTTCAGCAGCATCCATGACTTATAGTGAAAGACTGGGCTTTCCTCTCCACAGAGTCCCTGATTTTGTAGACTGGGGCCTTCACGTGGTTGTGATCAATATTGCTTTGAATAGCACTCAAGCGTACTGTCCTCTTCTGCTCCGCCACTGAAAGAGCTAGAGGGTGCAGGGAGGAAATTGAATGCCCCACCTCAGTCCAAAACCTTCATTGCTTGAGGTCATCGGCTTATGGAATGTGCTGCCGGAAAAGGTGGTGACAGCTACCAGTCTGGATGGCTTTAAGGTAGAGTTAGACAAATTTATGGATGACAGATGTATCAATGGCTACTAGAACGAATGCCTAGGTGCATCCTTCAGGCTGAGGGGGGGGGGGAGGAACTGGGGCGCTTCTAAGGCCATCTGCTGGGACTTGAGAGCAGGAGAAGGTTTGTCCTTGTCTCTGCTTGAGATGCCCGTGAGCATTTGGTGGGCCACGGTGTGCGACAGGATACTGGACTAGATGGGCTGTGGCCTGATCCAGCAAGGCTTCTCTTATGTTCTTATGTTCTTATGACTCTGCCTTGGCTCATCACCTTACAGAAAAACATAAGAACATAAGAGAAGCCCTGCTGGATCAGGCCACAGCCCATCTAGTCCAGCGTCCCATCTCGCACAGTGGCCCACCAAATGCTCATGGCCATCTCAAGCAGAGACAACAAACCTTTTCCTGCTCTTGAATCCCAGCAAATGCCCTTAGAAGCCTCCTGCTCCTCCCCCGCCCCCAGCCTGAAAAGGATATACTGTCCCTCCTACACAAGGAGGGCAATGTAGACATTATGGGTAGAGCTATTTGTCACTAGCACCTTCCACCTCTGAAGTATTCATTCATTCATTCATTCATTCATTCATTCATTCATTCATTCATTCATATACAACATTTCATCCCACCCTTCACCTGGGGGTTCCAGGATAGGTCAAAAGACACTGAAACAAGTTTAAAACACAATCCACGCAACCTCCCTCCCACCATGTCGGGATAACATTGAGAAGAAACTAGGAATCAAAAGAATCAAAATATGAAGCTGATGCCTGACATACCTTCAGTGGGAGACAATTCCAATAAAAAGAAGTGAGGATTCAATCCATATTTTACCCAATGAGATAGCTTGACCCTTTTTCCACTTGGAAAAAGAGTATAAAAAGTCAGGGTTTATTTTCTATTCCGTTTGAACGTTTTCCCTTTCCTCATCACTGCAATTTACTGAAGAAAGAAGAAAACATCTTAAGATCATCCTGTTCTCCTGTTGTTGAACTGAAGAGAGGAATTCTGCTTCTCAAAGAAGACTGTGTTTTAAGTTTGTTTGTTTTTGCAGTTTAGTGATGAGACTAATAGCGCTTCTTTTGTTTGTTTACTTTCTCCTTAGTGTCAGGATTTAGTTGGAGCTTTTCCCCAGACACTTATCCACATGCTAGCTGGTCTCCTTACCTATTTTTGAAATGGAGCCCTTTTGTTTGTTTGTTTTTGTTTTCCTCCTTTTCCTCTGCACTTCTCCATTACTGGTAATTGCAAGCTAAATCTGAGCGGCTGCCACCATTTTTCCTGGTTTTTAAGCTTTTTGCTGAGTTTTAATAAAGCTTCTGATTTTCTGTTGATGAAAATGACATGAAAGGTTGCTTGCTTTTATGGAGTACTTTGCCAATTTGTTGTCATTAAAACCTAAAGTGCTAAAAACCTTTGCTTTGGACTGGTGGCTAGACTGAGCTAAATTTCCTCAATAAGACACATGTCCAGACCACAACTGACTCATCCTATTAATGAGGCCCAGTGCAGACTACAGCAGGTTCTGCCTTGGGCTTGCCATAGTCTGTAATAAAATGCAGATGGCAGGTCTCCAGTCTAAGATATAATCTGGAACAAGACCCAGTGCAGAAAGAGTGCAGAAAAGATGCAGGCCAACTCCATCTTCTGGTAAATGGAGAACCTCAAGCCTTCTTCTGAGGCCTTTTTGCACTTACCTGATTAGGCTGCCGTGAACTAGGACTGGTAAACTTCTGGTAAAGGTGGACCATTTGCACTTGTCATGTGGAAAGCTTCCCCAAAGCATCCATTACCAGCCAGAAATGTGAATGGTCCTCCCATTTACCAGCCCACGCTGCTGCATATGAAGCTGAAAGTTCCACCTCCTCACTGCTCAGATGCTGTTGCGAGTGGGGCGTGTTCAAGCGCAGGGATGCATTGCAACCAATCACATCAGTGCCTGTGATCAAATGCCCCTCTCGTCACTTAATGACTGGACGCCACTCCTGGGGACCAGAGGTCCGGTCGCTTCAGAATTCAGTGATCGATCACTGCTTCCACCTTTACCATGCCTGTGTGGACGCTGCCTCCCACACCCACCAACTGCAGGGAACCAGAAGAAGAGCAAATGGTCACGCTGCAGGATGCTCCAGGTAAGCTTTTGGTAAACATTGGTAAAGGCATTGAGCATGATTTAATGCTCCTCACCTTTGGGGAGGTAAGGCACGCCTGGAGGCTGTAACAGCCTCTTCCAAGTGCAGATCCTCTTCATGAATTGTTGACTACAAGCCAAAGTGCAAATAGACCTCTGGTTTTCCTTTAAAAGAGGATTCTTCCAAACAGAGAGCACTTCAGTGATCAGGATGACCTGGCACAGAGCATCTGCCCACCATGGAGCTCCCTCTGTCCCAGGTCACCCTGGAGACCCCCTGATTGTTGATAGCTCTGAAACAGTAAAAACTGCTCCACAGCTTAACCAAGAGTACCTAAAACACTCTTGGTGGTTAACCCCCAGGCACAAAGTTTGCATTACTTCCTATGCAAACATTGTGTGGGGCTGGGATTGTGTCGCCACAGCTGCACAGTCGGGCACCGCAATACCAATCACTGTAGCAACAGACTGGCCTGCACAGCCATTGCTACAATGTTCTGGAGAGGACCATCTGCACTTCACTGACAAGTCTGGGTGACGTTTGGGATGGGTTGGTGCTCGTAATGTAAATGCTGGCCACCATTCCTGATCTTAACTACTTTGGGATACTTTCCCACAGCGGAAGTGTGAAACCGCTGCAATTCTCTGCAATGCACACCTAAGAAATGCTACAACAGTGGTTTCCTCAGCTAAGTTTTTTAACAGGAGAAGCAAGGGGAACCAGCGCTGAGGACTGCCCATGTGGAAGAAAGAGGTTTAATGAGAACAGAGTAACAATGCATAAGACAATTTCATTCTTGAATAGATTTCACATCTCCTTGAAGTCAACATTGAACTTCATACCAGGAATTGAGAAGGGAGATTACTAACAGAACCTGAAGTTTCTCACACTTGGGTGAAGGGTGGCTCCATTTAGAGAGAAAAGAAAGAAAACACAAACAAAATAACAAGAAAGAAATTCATGTTAGCTCAGAAAGGCTGACCTCTGTGGCATTTTTTGCACTACAGCCATAGTGCACAAAGGCTAGGCCGCACAGGGATTGCATTCCCCATTCACACCTGGGGACGTGTTCCTACCTCTCTAGTTGTGAAGGCAGAATCCGCATCCATGTGGCCTATCTTGAAAAGGCTGGCGCAGGGGCGGGATGCCCCTCTCAGGCCTGCCACCATTGGGTCAGGTTCGACCCAAGGGCGGGCAGGACTGTCTTGTCCCTTCCTTGGTTCCTGCATGCTCTAGGTGATGCGATCGGGTCACCTAGAGCCCACAGGAACCCCCTCCCCCAGGAACCCTCCAGTCTGCAACCTACCTGGGGGCATGCCACTTACTTCTTTGTTGCCGCGTTTGAACTGGTGCAGCCTGGCTGGCGGTGTTGTGCATCTGTGCGTGCTGCTGGCTCTGATTGACCAGTTACTCAGGCTTGCACAGAATGGCCAGTTTGATCCTGGCTGTTCTGTGCAGGTGTGGGTAGCCAAGCCCAGCAGAGTGAATGCTCGGTCCCATGCATTTGAGAGGCCCTCATGTGAATAGACCTCTGGTTCTCTGACCTGGACAGACACAATGGAGAAAAGGAATCCTCCTACTTCTCTTAACTTTGCCATCTTTGCCATTCCAAGTACTGCTTCATTTCAAACCCATGACAAAGAGCATATTCTTAAAACATTTGCCTCACCACCAGATCAGCATGCATTTCGCTCCTTAGCAGTTACCCCATCAGCGTCTGTGCTCTAGATTGGAAGGAGGTTGGAAAATCAGACAATGCCCTCTACTGCTATTTCTGGCATATAACAGCACAGATTCTTAGTACGCATTCCCAGTGGTCTGATTCTAAAGGGTTCTCTCTCTTCTCAGCTTCTGAATGCTGTGAGGATCCACCTTTCAGCTTCAATCATTAGTGATCAGAGATATAGAAGATTTGGAGTCAAAAGTGCGTCCTCCTCTGTTTGGAAAACAAGCTTAGGCCTTAGGATAGTACTATATCGAAGTTAGATAAATGGTGTATGTATTTAATGGAATTATATATGTTTGATAAAATGTGGGAAATAAGATTTAAAAGCCAAGGTTCAAAACTGCTCTCCAAGAGAAGAAAATTGGGAAATTGTGCTTTTCAATTGTCCTTTTCAAATCTCCAAAATGTTTGAGAGGCAAAATAACAAGCCTGTTTCTTTGGTCAAGTTAAATTAAAGGAAGAAGAGAGTCAATTAAGATATTGTCATTTGATGATCGCTGAGGGTGAAGGGATATGCGTGTCCTTTTCTTTCTGTTTTTTGTTATACACTGCTACTTATTATTTCCTTTTTTGTATTTAATATTTATATATATATGGAAAGAAACAAGGAGTTTTTCTGCACTTGCCTTCCTGTCCACTGGATGGGAAAGGTGCAGAACAAACATGTATTAGCGTTTGCACTACCCAACAGATCAGTGGGTGATCCACTTATCTGGATCTTAATGCAGGTAAGTGCAGAAAAAGCCTTAAAGTATTCTACCATTTATCCAGGATTTGGGTAAAACAGTGATTCACTTTTGTAGCCAGCCAAATATTCACAGGGGGGAGGACAGAATTGCTTCTTACAAATTTATTATTAGTTATCTAATATATTGCTATATCATTTCCCATTAAAAATGTAATCTCAAAATGGTTTACAAGACATGGTTAAAAGCACCTAAAACCATCAGTTGCACTATTAAAATCATGGAGGAGAAAGCAGGAACAATGCTGAGATCAAACTCGAAGGGTGCGTTTCCACCAGCCCTTTGTTCCAGCCTGAATCCAGCTTGAGGGTCCAATGTCCTGACACTTTGATGGGATTCCCCATTTCTGTGGATTGTATGTCCATAATCCAAGGAATCCCTGTTCAGATTTTAACAGGACTCACTGCAGAATCCTGTTAAAATATGAATATTTATTAATGGGAATGCCACCCGTGACGATCTCCTCCCTGCCCTTTTCCTCCGTCTTTCCTCGTCTTCCCTGGTGCTTGCCTTTCCTCCCCACACCATCTGTTGGAGAAGGGTGGGGAAGGCAAGCAGCAGGATGATGATGAAAGATGGAGGGATGGAGCGGGGTTGGGGGGAATGGTGCCCCAATGCAGTAGGGATGGCTGCAGGGAGCCCTTGGCAGTGGTTAAAAAAAAATCGAGGTTAAAACCTGGAATTTTTTTTACCAGTGGAAACGTAGCCTAAAAGATAACTGCAATGCTGGTTTTCCCAGAATACTTATATAAAAGGAAGTGAGTACAAATATAGCTTATAGGATTTCTCAACACCACTTTTAACCTGTGTGCGTAGAATACTATTCAGTAGTGGTTCCAGACTAGGTAATAAAAAAGTGAAAAGAATGAAAACAGGTTAAACAAATGTGAGCATTAATGTTCACTCTTCCTTGACAGCCACAGATGCCATCTTTGGATGGATGATAGATAAGGGATGGAATGATACCATCACTGCAGTTGTTGCCTCTGTCAGTGTGTGCATGTTTATGCATATAGAAGCTATAGCTGAAATTACACAAAATTGCATGTATACAGTATGTATCTCAGCCAGCAGCATCCTGAATTCTTGACTAACAGCACCATCTAGTAGTCCTAAAGGGAACCATTGGCCTTGACTAAGTGCAGAAGCAGGTGGTTGTTTTAGGGATGTAAACAAATGGGTTTTGGGGCATTCGATTTGTAACAAATGGTAGAAAATTTGTATTTGTTTGAACAGATCTCCTTCAAATGTGGTAGGATTCTATTTGATACAAATGTATTCATACAAATTTGTATAAATATCCGATACAAATGCATATGTACTGGGTATGGATCCTGGATATGGATGCTATACGAACACAAACATATTAGATATGTATGCTATACCAACACATATATATGAGATACATATCCTATATGAAAACATACATATCGATGCATATCCGATACGCATCCTCAGTTTAACAAATGTACAAACTATTTGTATCAATGTTCTGAAACATTAGTATTCATACGAATGTTAATGTATATTTTATTAGTGTACATATGTCCAAATTCATATGAATTCGTACAAATAACTAATGTTACAAATATTTCTGCATATCCCTGGTTGTTTGAGGTCAAGCCACAGGGCCTCAATAAATGTAGTCTTTATGAATACCTAGGTCAACACTTAGGTTGCATCCACATAAACACACACACTCACTCACTCACTCACTCACTCCTATCGTATATGTATAAAAGAAATAAGCTTAGATCATGTTCCAGACTTGAAAAAGAAGAAGAGCCCGTCATAATCCTAGGGAATACTATACTCTCATTTTTAATGTTTTATAAGCGACTTAGAGATCTCTTTAAATGGAAAGCAGTATAAAAAAACTTAAATAAATAATAAATAATGGTCTCAGGAGACCTCAACATGGTGGCTTGACCTATCACCAAAGGAACAATTTTGACCCGTCCCACAAAATCTTATAACACAAGTTCCATCAAAGGTTTGAACAAGATCATCTCATAAGACCTTCTGTTCCAAAAACTCATTTCTGAGAGACTTCACTTTTAACTCCTCAAGACATAAATCCTTCCCACAAATTGATTATACCTTAGTGACTAAAAACCTAGCAAAAAACTTAATTGATTCCACCATTGGCCACATTTTCTGACCACAATCCCATAATAACAACCTTTACACTCATGGGCAATTATGCTGGTTAAACTCCTTCATACTTTCTAATAAAAATGAATCAGAATATTTAAAAAAAGAGATAGTAGAAAATTCTTTTATTAAATTATCAGACACGTCCCAGCAAGGAAAGTAGTAACCATAGGGTTCTGAATCTCCACAGACACATGGCTCAAAAAGGCAAGTTATTAACGAAAGAGCTGAAGCAATGGCAGAAATTAAGCTATAAGAAAAATATGTATAAGAATCAACCATTAGCAATAACCTATAAACAGTTTTGAGCAGCAAAAGTTCAACTATTATTTAAAAACAAGTATGATGTATAGTAATAAAACATCTAAAATGGTATCAACAGCAGCTCCATAATAAACAGCAAAAAGAAAATATTGTCCAGCTGGAAATTCTGTGCTGATATACAAAATATCCGTAACTGAGACATAGCTAATTGCTTCAAGTTTCTGAATGAAATCCTTTACAGCAAAAAGAGACAGGAATCTTTGAAATATAACAACAACAACAACAACAATAAATCTCAAAACCATTAATTTGACTAAACTCCTCTTGGAGAAATTAAAAGAAATGAACACCCCAATAATTATGGCTGTGATCAAAACAATAATTTCCTAATTAAAAGGTAACAAAACTTCAATACCAGGCAACCTTCCAGCATCCTTTTTCAGAACATATCACAAAATTCTTGTCCCTCATTTGATAGAGCTATACAATTCAACATTGAATAAGCACACCCAATGACCTCTTCCGTAGACTCAAATAATAATCCCTTGGCCCAAACCAGACAAAGATATTAAATCTACTAGATCTCTTTGCCCAATAGCACTGCTCAACCAAAATCATTCATGACCATTCTCTCTAAAAAGATTTCAAAAATGCATCACTCACCTTATAGACAAATATCAGTTTGGTTTTATCTCAGGTAGAAATATTTCTGATTCAATTAGGATTGCCCTCAATGTTTTAGGACATAGTAAACAAACTGATACTTCAGTAGGCATTTTCTTTCTTGACATACAGAACATGTTTGATTCTGCAAACAATAAAGACATTGAGTGAATTTAATTTTCAAGGCTAAATCCTCAAAATAATAATAAAAAAAAACAAATTTACCAGTGCTCCTACATTCAAATATTGTATAAGCAAACCTTAATAGCAGAAGAAACAAACTAGCTACTCTATTTACCAGTGGCAGCCAAAAACCACTGAAGCCCATCATTGGGAAGAATAAAAAAGATAAATTTGAACAAATGGGACATAGCAACTAACAAATTGATCTGAGCACAACATCACAGGATAATGATAAAGCAACAGACTTTATTACTACCTGCAAAACACTATTGATGTTATTCAGTCAATAAGGGAGAATATACGACAGAATGGATGAATTGACTTGTATATGCTGAAGGACTTTTGCAGAAGAATTTTGTCAATGAAACAAGTTAAGTACCCTGCAGTGACCAAAGTGAACTCATGCCCAGATTAATATTCCTAAAGCAACAAAATATTATGAGAAAGACAAAAGGACATCTGCAAGTCTATTATCTTTTGTAAATATGTTCGTGTTTATTGGTTCAAGGTTACATAGAAATATAATGCAGTGTTACAACTTCTAAAAGCAATATAAATATCTGTTAGTAATGTCTGATCCCATATAGATCTGCCCATGCTCTAAGATTTGCGGGTAAGGACCACTTGCTGGTGTGGCATAGTTAAGTGTGTGGGGACACATGAGAGGATCTTCTTAGTGATAGCCCCTCGGCTACAGAATAGTCTCCCCTCTGAGCTGAGGTGCATTGTACGTATACCTTGAATAAGGTATATATTCAGACATCTGGTAAAGACCTGGCCTTTGGCTCTAGGAACAGCTTTTCCTCCCAATGCATGTACTGCCACCATATTAGCTAATTTATTTGTTTTTGTACTGATTTATTGTGACCAACCACAAGACTTTTGGATATAGGGCAGGATAGTGAGTGGGTGGGTGGGTGGATGGATGGATGGATGGATGGATGGATGGATGGATGGATGGATGGATGGATGGATGGATGGATGGATAGATAGATAGATAGATAGATAGATAGATAGATAGATAGATAGATAGATAGATAGATAGATAGATAGATAGATAGATAGATAGATAGATAGATAGATAGATAGATAGATAGATAGATAGATAGATAAGCTGTTGCTCATAGTATATCTTAGGACTTTAATCATAGTGCTAATTCGGGGAATGGCTTTGTACTAAGGATGTGCACAAATATTCGTAATATTTGTTATTTGTATGAATTCATACGAATTCAGACATTTGTACACAAATTGAATGTTACAACATTCGTATATTAACATTCATATGAATACAAATGTTTCAGAACATTCATATGAATAGTTCGCCCATTTGTTAAACTGGGGGTATGTATCAGATACGTATTGATACATATGCGTTGGTATATGATCCGTATCCAATACGTATCCAATATGTTTGCATTGGTATAAGATAGGTATCTGATATGTATCCAGGATCCATATCCAGGATCTGTATGCATTTGTATCGGATATTTGTACAAAGGGGATCTATTCGAACAAATACAAATTTTCTAACATTCAGTTTATTATGAATTGATATACGAATCAATACGAATGCCCAAAAGCCCATTTGTGCACATCCCTAACTTTGTACCATTTCAGCCTTGTAGCGTGTAAACAGTGTAGCTTGTGGAGGAAGTGTTGTTTTGCAAAAGCTTTTGCTCCTACTGTTCTACCAAAGTCTAGCTGAAAGGTCCCCACTCATCCCTTAAGACACCGTTATCTCTTTGATTATTTCCTCCTATCTTGTACACAGCAGAGTGAAAGCGCAGGCAATATTCCCTTGGCAACCAAAAGAGTTCTTAGAAGCCTCTTGTGGCAAATTAGGCATCTACATAGCACAATCAAATCTATCCTTTAAGCCTTATGAAGGCCATTCCAATGCCATTTGGGAATTTTGTTACAGGAAACCATTCAACCCCAGAGAGCTCATAAGAAAGACAAAACCCCTTGGAGCTACCAGGATTAATTAGGGGTATGACGGATTTCAAACAAGTTGTTATTTCTATCTATATATATATCTTGGTTATTTGAATGGATGTCCCAGATTTTATCAAAGTGGTTGTTTACCCTGCCAGGCATGTAAACTGTGACTGAAAGCATCAGTCATGATCAAGAGAAAACTCATTTTCTATCTGGCACATAGAGGATCAAATATAATGGAAAAGATGGATCAATAAAAATAGGGAACCTGTTGTTAACCCATTTTAGGGACACTACAGCTGCCGCAGTGGTAACTGCTATGGAATCAGCTGCCTCACTGAGGAGGAGGAGGAGGAGGAGGAGGAAAACTGGTTTTTCTACCCTGCTTTTCTCACCCATTTAAGGGGACTCAAAGCGGCTAGCAAAGCTTTCAATTCTTCTCCCCACAACAGAATACCCTATGAGGTAGGTGGGGCTGTGAGAGCTCAGGAGAGCTGAAACTAGCCCAAGGTCGCCCAGCTGGCAAACTAGTGCAAACAACAAAAAGAATGACACTTTCCAATATCATGTATACAGTATAAACCAATGGTTCCTTACAAAATATAGTTCAAAAGAGGGGCGCTCTATGAAACTGATGGGTAGGAGCATCAGATCAGACAAGGAGAAGCATTTCTTCATCCAGAGGGTCATCACAAGAGGCCATAACAGCAACCAGCTTAGATAGCTTTAAGAAAGGTTTGACAAATTCACGGAGGACAGGTGTACCAATGGACATTAGAATGGATGCCCAGGTACATCCCCCAAGTTGGGGAGACAGGCAGGATGCCTCTAAAAGGCCATTTGCAGAGATTCAAGGGCAGGTGAAGGTTTTGCCTTTGTCTTCTGCTTGAAGCAACTGAGGGGCAACTGTGTAAGACAGGATGCTGAACTAGATGGGCTGTAGCCTGATCCATCAGGGTTCCTTTTACGTTCTTATTTGCAGAAGAGCAAATTCCTCTGAAGATGGATATCACAGCCATATCAGAAGAAACCTGGTATAACAGCACAAAAAACTGCTGCAAGTGAGAAAGGATCTATCTGTAAATTGTTTAAATATTATGAATTAATGGGCTTTGTCACTTCAGTGGTATAAATATACCTCTCTCTACATTTCTATTATCAAATGTAAGCTATTATATACGCATAAAACAAGTGAAAAATTGCAAAATTTTGAGTGTTTTTTTCCACCACGCTCCTTTAATCCAGATCTAAGAAAATCTGGATCTAAGGAACGGGTACATTCCGTAATCCGGATCTAGTAGATCCGGATTAAGGGAAATACCCAATGTGTTTCCATGGGTGGTCTAGCACCCAATAGCAATGAGTGCTAGCCTCCCTGCCATGGAAACACCGGAGCACCCATTTGGAAATCTGGATCTACCCATGAGGGGTCTGCTTGTCACCCCAGGTGTTTGGGGGGACAGGGGATGCAATCTCCAAAGTGGCTTTGAAGTCATTTCAAAGTCATTTCAAAGTCACTTCGAAGTCTGTGCAAAACAGCTCCATTGAAGTCTGTGCTGATCTTTGGAGTGAACTTCAAAGTGACTTTGAAGTGACTTCGGAAGTCACTGAAGATCAGCACAGACTTCAAAGACGCTCTGGAACTATTTCGCACAGACTTTGAAGTGACTTTGAAATGACTTCGAAGCCTAGGTTTTGGGGCTCCCCCCCCCCATGGGTGCCCCTCCCCCTAGCCTCCTCTAGACCCCATTGCCACACAAGCGTGGAAACAGGCTCCCTTTAATCTGGATTTTCTGCCTGAAGACCCCATTGTAGACCCCATTAATGAGGTCTACAGAAAATCCGGATTAAAGGCCAGAAAGTACCCATTTGATCCGGATTTCCCCAGCGGCAGTCTAAACAACTGGGTCCCAAATGGGTGCCGTGTTGGAAATGGGATCATCCAGCTCACACCCAAATGGGTCCTTAATGGATGCAAAAATGGGTACTTTCTGACAGTGGAAAAACACCCATAATTTCACACATTTCAATAAGAGGGGAGGGGCTTTGCACGAAGCCAAATATTCACTGCTTCAATTCGTATTGAAACGGGGAAATGGCTCTGTGCACATCGTTAGTCTAGAACTCTTAGAGATAAGTTTCTCCAGGGTGGCTTTTGGATTATTTAATAAATACAAAGTACATAGCTGTATGCTGCATATTAAACAGATGTCTAATTTGGCCCCGTTGTCACACTCTGGTGTTATTATGCTATAAAACGAGAGAGAATCCAGGTGTTTAGAACTGGCTTTGATTGACAGAAAAATACCCATAATGCTTTTCTGCTGAGCTTGGACAACAGCTGTCAGACCTCAGGAAAGATATTTAACAAAGGCATGAAATGTGTGCAAGTGTAACTTTTATGCTAATAGAACAATTATATGGTGATAGTTATAAAAACTGCTGAGGTTCATGACTGATGGCAGGTTTTACTGCCTTAACACCCACTTCTTACTTAGAAATCTCCATTTTTCATGGGTGATGGGACACAATGCAGTGAAATTAATGCTGAAGCATTGTGCCAACGATAGAATCAACTAGGAATATACAGCAATGAAACTGACATAAATCTGCCACATGGAAATCTATTCCTGGAAGCAATTCTGAAAGCAAGCTTAAGGCTCAGTTACAGCTGCCTCAAAAATCAACCCAATTCACAACTTCCTTAAAGGTTTTTTCATGCACTTATCTTGTGTCCTGAGGCCAATGTGCACTTGGCTCCACAGTTCATGATAGAGTAACATCTGGCCAAGCACCTCTGCACTTATAGGTGTTTACAACTCAGAAACACCTAGGGTGCTTCTGCATTGGACACTAAATACCCATTAAGGACCCATTAAGGATGGATTTTAAAAACCACGTCTGCACCACAACACCCATTAGAGACCCATGCATCTGCATTGGCTCTTGCGTGATGGGTCTCTAATGGGTGTTAAGAGCCCTTTAATACGTATTAAGGGAAGACTACCTTGGAGGTAGTCTTAATGGGTATTTAATGGGTACTTCGGCAGTGAAGACACACCCATTTAGGATGTGTCCATACTGCAGAAGTGTCGTTAAGTGGGCCCTCCCCCCGGCCTCCATGATTGGCTACTCCGGAGCCAAGCATTGCAAGCCGGGAGCCTCCTATCTTGGGGCTCCCCCTCACCTCAGAAGCCACAGACTGTGGCTTCTGGAGCCAAGGGGGCTTCACCTACACTCCCCCATCCCACCCCAGGGCAAGCACGCACGATCCCCTCCTTAACTTCAGGCAGCCAGGCACTGGACCCCCCTCAAATCCATATCTAAATCCATCCTTCCCTCGCGGGTGCGGATGGAAAGGGTGTAGATATGGATCCTTCTAGACACGGATTTCCGAAATACGGATCTAATAGATCCGTATTTCGGAGGCCCAGTGCGGAACCACCCCTACTGCCTTACCAGATGTTACCCTATCATTGACTAGGGGTGTGCAAGAATTTTTTTTGACATTCTATTTGAGTTGATTCAAATAATCAAAAATTCAATTTGATTCAAATTATTTAAATTCAAATTTAACAAAATTAAATTCAAATTAAGCAAATTTGAATCTATTTGTTCGAATTTTTGTTTTGAATTTGCACTTACGAATGTCGTCAAGATGCATAGATTCCCATACGCATCTTCCCGACATTTGTACACATCTGTATGAGTCTGTACACGTGCGTATGCATCCCGTAGTTATCCCGTATGCAACCCGTTTTCATCGCATACAAATCCGTGCTCATGCGTACAGACATGGGAAAGGTGTGGATCTTCAAATACGCATCGAGCTCTAGCCCATATACATACGGATGTTTGAATAATTCAAACGAGTAGTCACAAAATTCAAAATTTGATTTGAATGTTTAAATGTGAATTTCTGGACATTCTATTCAAATTCGAATGTCAAAATTCGGCACATTCAATCAAATTTTGAATGCCTACGAATATTCGTGCACCTGCCTCTCATTGACTAGTGTTGGTGCACAAAATCATAAACCACATGCATCCCATCCCTTACCTGTTGCATCCAGCACTGCGACCATTCTCACCATTTCAGTTGTGAGGGGTCATTTGAGGTGCCATGCAGGCAAACATGGCTGTGCATGCATGGAGCATCACTGTCGCCATGATGACGGTGACTATTGTTATCCCTGGCTAGCTGTGACAAATTAGCCAGGCACTTTGGAGATAAAAATTTCTCAGATCCTTTCTGAAATTGATATCACCACTGAGAGCAGTCCTAGGGACATCCTAAGAGCATAATCTGGTTGGATTTTTTTTGGATCAGTTTCAGATCCTGCAGACTGATGATGTGGACAAGTTGTTGGAACTTCTTAGCTTAGGAGAGCTTGCTTCTAGCAAGCGCACAGCGCACAGCCTGGGTGCATGGAATTCACAAGCAAGAACAGAGTCTCCTTTGCATTCCAAGTGGAAGGTTTATTGCTTAGAAGTTGCAGAATATATGTTTGTATATGGTGAATAAATGCATGTATATATGAAAAGAACAAATGGTAGACAACTAACCACCATCATATGAATATATTCTATAACACTACATGATTAGTGAAAGACTGAGATACATACAGATGAATCAACATGTGGTTATAGGAAACATCTATTCCATGTGAGCACTCTGGACCAATCCTGTCCATAGTGGACTATTCTTTGGGGTCACATCGACCTGCTTCCCATAACAACTTTCATTTCTCACAGCATTACTATACTTCTTATGGCTACACTGGTAAAACAGGATACAATATTACAGAGCATCTGCTATTATTCAGCTCAGGATGGCCTTCCACCATAGCAATTTAAGCTCTGGTACTGTTGTCACATTTCACTGGAAGAAATGTCTTGACACAAGTTGCCTCCAGGGACATGTGCCACCATTTACCCATTAGACCCTGATCCTCCTAGCTTATAAAAGTTAGTAGTAAGGGTTAGGGATGTGCATGATTCATATCTAATCGATGCAAGAAAAATTATATTCATTCGCATAGATCGGATGTGGTAGGATTCATGTTTGATACAAATGTTCAATACGAATTTGATTTGAACCCCCACTATGAATCCCTTACGAATCCTATACAAATCCGTACAAAAGTTTGTATGAATGTATTGAAACATTCGATTCAAACTCGAATGTCAGTCTTCAAATGTGCCAACATTTGACTTGAATTTGGATGTCCAAATTCAGCCGAATTTGTATGAATTTCAAATGTTATGAATTTTTTATTACATCCCTAATACGGGTGTGACTTCTTGGGTTCAACAAGTTATTAATTCTTCTCTGTGGAAGGGAGAAGTCATACTTGCATTTAAGCAGGAAATGATGCATCCCCTTCTCAAGAACTCAACTCCAGACTAGGAGGACCTAGATAATTATCTCACAATTACAAATCTCTTGTTCTTGGCCAAGGTTCTTGAAAAGCCAATGGAGGCTCAACTGTGAACATGCTTGGAAAAATTGGATTACTTAGATTCATTCCAGTCTGGCTGCGTTGGTCACCCTGATAGATGACCTCTGGTGGGAAAGGGACAGAGGGAATACTACCTTTCTGATCTCCCTCAGTCTCCCATTATCCTTTTAGATCACCTACAGGGTTTGGAAATTGCAGACTCTGCTCTATCTCTGGGGTAGGGTGTAGTTCTCTCCCCCTCCCCATTAATTAATATCTATGGAAGCCACTGGAAGAGGTTATCAGAGGTTTTCGAGTGAGATGTCTTCTGGATGCTGATGGCATCCAACTCTGTATATCTCTGCCAAATGAAACAGGTGAGACACCCTAAGTCCTGAAGCACTGCTGTGTTGAGGTGGATGTCAAATAGACTGAGCACGTTTCTGCGCTTACTGGTGAACCGGATTAAGGAACCTTTTAATCTGGATCACGAGCCTTCTCATCTGCATGTTAATGTGGATCAAGAAGGCTCTTCCCCTGCTGGTCCAGCTACATCTGCAGACTAACGAACACACACACAACCCCGGATAGTCCCAGAACACAGAGACATGTCTTTGGCTTCACTTTCATGTTCTGGATCAGGACCCTGACCCCTCTGGTAGTACTGATGAAACGGTTTTACCAAATATGTGGATTAATGATTTCTTAATCTGAAACAGCCTTCTTCTATGGAGGTGGACCACCAGGGGTTAACTCCTCCTTGGTCCATGTGCATTATTGTGTCAACGGGAGGCCCACAATGTGTCCTGCACAGATCTTTACTGTGTATTATGGGTCCATGCAGAATGGGTATTTGATTCCTGTAAAGGTTGGAAGGTAAAACATTGGCAAACATACAGTACCATGTGAGAAAGTAAGTGCAGCGTGAAAGTGTGCAGATATTTGCAAAGGAGACCTGGATTCTGGAAAGATTCTGGTTTTTCTTGGCACTCAATTTATTTTTCTTAGCACAACTACAATGACCCTGTGGATGCATAACTCTTGCCAGAAGGAACTTGGATTGGGGACTTCAGTTTCCAGCTCAGAACGGGAGAACAAATTGTTTTGCATCTACAAATTTGACTGATTGGACACGGTCCACAGAAGGTTAAAGAAGGCTCTTCTTGTTTTCAAAGCCTCCTACAGCAGTCAAAATTCACTTTCTTGGACTACAAACCCTAAATAACTACCCCAAAACTTTATCTTTTTCTCCTTCCTGTCACATTGCTCAAAACTTTATGTAATACTTGCTTTTTATATTTTCATCTGAGCCCAGGAGTTGCTATGGAGACCTTTCATCCTTCTAACTATAGCCACGTCTTAAATACTGAAGACCTCCACACAGGCTGTTTCGCTATGGTATGTGTGTGTGTGTGTGTATAAATAATTTTAGACAATCCTGTAGGGATGCAAGCAACACATGGCCTAGTTCTACTTGAAGTCTGGCTGTATTGTCCTTTTGACCACGCTGGGAGCTTTGCTCTTTAACACAAGTCTCAAATGGATTCATTCAGTTTTAACAGTTAGCAAAATTAGATCCCTGGAGATTGGAATGGGGCCAAAATACTGTCTCAGTGTCGACTTATGCAGGAGAGATTGCTGACTGAGGTGTGGCTTTCCTTGCAGGTTGTTTCCATGGGCACTGGCCATGTTGGCCTGAGGAATGCTACCACCTGTGTAAAGAGACCAATTTTCCAGCCTATTATCAGGTGTCTGTGCTGTACAGGCCAGAGAAAGGCAACATCTTTCATCAGCTGCATCTTACGAACAGCTCTTGGCTGGCCATTGGGAATAAAAGCCTGCCTTCTAAAGTGTCTCCAGCAGACAAGGCGGGACCTCCAGCCCTTATTTCAGAAGAGGTAATTCTGAGTTAATGGAATCCTTGTCACTCACAGGCCTCTTAACCTGGGGTTTCTCATTCAAAGCTACAGATCTTCTCAGATGGTCTGCACAGTATGAGGAGAAGAGTTGGCTTTTATACCTACTTTTCTCAGCCATAAGGAGATTCAAAGCAGCTGACAAACGTTCTGTTCTTCTCCCCACCACAGACACTCTATGAGGTGGCTGGGACTGTGATTGCTCAGAAGGAGAGCTGTGACTAGCCCAAGGTCACCAAGATGGCTTCATGTAAGAATCCAGAATAAAACCAGGAGACTACCAGATCAGAGTCCAGCACTTAACCACAAGACCAAACTGGGTCACAGACCAAAGTGCCTCCAGATATCACTTATTTATTCTGCATTTTATTGATGTACTGTTTCAAAGAACATCCGGAACTACCATATATACATTACATTAGATCAATACTCCAGGTTTTAGCATTTCTGCAGTGTTGCTCAAGGATCCACCTACTGTAAGGGTAGTCTCCAAGCCTTGCTGTACATCAGCTCCCATAATTCTTTGCTGTTGGTCAAACATGGGAGCAGTAGTCCAAAACATTTCAGGGATCATTGTTCAGTCAGCCTGATCTACAGCTAAAATCCATACTGTGATGGAGCATGGTATTCTCTGAAACAGAATTTCCTCTTTATGTCACCAGACACATCAGTTTCTTATAGAATTCTCACCTCACCTCACCCTCCAAAAGGTTGGTTCTGAATCTTTTGATGCTTCCAATTTATTTATTCTTTTTTAAAAAATATTTTATTGTACTTATGTTTGCTTTAAATAACTTTTGGTACAATGTGGGAATAGTTAAGACATAATTATCATAATAATATATTCCACGTTCCTGAATGTTTTTTGTAAAAGTGAAGCCCTGGATTCTTATTGTTCTTCAAGTTGCCATAATGATAAACATTAAAATGCAATATAATGACTTTTTGGGAAAGACAAATTCAATGATACATTCCAGAAGGGAGAAAAAAAATCACTCCATTGCAGCTTAGCTTGATAAATGAAGTATAACAAAGCACTGCACATATTTAAAAAACATTTTGAATTCACAGCTGGCAATTTAGAGAACAGTAAATATATATCAGGGCACTGTTCACAATATGTTAGATGACAAATTTGCTTTGCTTTGATTTTCCCTCCTCCCACCCTCCCTCCTTCCCTCCCTCCCTCCTTCCTTCCTTCCTTCCTTTCTCCCTCCCTCCTACCATCCTTCAGATCATGTGATATCTGAATATATATTTATTAGATCTATGTTCCCTTAAAGGTGGGCTACATTTAAAGCTGAGGAACAACAGTAGCATTTTTTTTACAAAATGTATGACCCCATTCCTCAGGGGGAACTGTTATTTATTTTCTTGCTTTTCACTGTTGAGGTGCTGGAAATATTCCTTTGGCACAGTCCAAAGTAGGTGAAAGAAAGACGTTTGTGGCCATTTTAGCCACTCAGTTTAAAAACGATTAGAAGAGAAAACCTGATACACTGGAAAGACTTGGCAAAAGATGGACCCTTCCCTTACTTTGCATTCTAAAGAGTTTTACAAATGCAGCCAGAGTCAGGCCCCTGTTTTCTGGATGCAGCCCAACAGAACAGAACTGCTGCTGGCTAGTATTATTGGAAGCAGCACTGTGTAATCACATAAATGGGCCATGCAGGGAGTTCCTAAGGGGCATTTTGGCAATGTGCCCCATTGTGCCACCGAAATGGATCTCCCATGGTATACCAGACCATGGAGGCCTGCCATCTGTACAACTCCATGGACCAGTATCAGTGTTGAGGTCTCCTGTAAACCAGACTAGGGCCCTGGTCACACCTTTAGTTTAGGACAACTTCAGACTGTCTTCAGGTCATGTTGCTCACATTATTTGATCATTTTAACCAGAATCCTCTTTTCCAGAGGGCTCAGCCCATCCTGGCATGCCAGGCCGTCTTCTCTTCCTCAGTGTTAGCGGGGGTGGGGGGTGGGGGGCTAAAGGAGGCTGAACAGTGCTGTGGTGGTGGTCGGGATCCAGTCTTTCCTTTCAGCCAATGTCCAGGGGAGGGCGGCACGTGTGTTCATGAGGCACCTCCCTTTCTCTCCTCAGTTTATGTGTATGATTCCTCTATCTAGAGTTTTTACACAAATTTATTATTTTTTTAAAAAAAAATTAATCATGTGAAGAAAAGCACATAAAAAAGGAAGGAGGCGTGGAGGTTTCAGAGCAAAATTCAGAAAGACATACAATTGGACTGGGGGAGAGCGAGGTATTTAATCTTTTATCTTTCTTCCATTTGTCGATTCAAAACCACCTTCACTTCTCTACCTCCTATGAATAGTTTCTAAATGGATTCAGTGATTACAAATTATCCTCTCTCCTTCCCCTCCATACCATCGGTTTTGAAATTTTCTTTCAGATTCCAAGTACTTGAAATTAATGTTGTTAAAGACTGGGTAACAGGCTTCCAACCACAAATTTGGACAAGAACTATTCTAGGCATGTTAATAATATGCCACATTTGCTCACATTATTCCCACAATTGCACCTAATTAAGATTTTGGTTTCAGCTGTTAATCTGGTGATAGAAACAGATGTGCTTTAAATTGCAGGGATATTATTTTGATGCTATATGTAAAAAAAAATTAAGGAACAAGATGTTATCTTCATTGCTGCAGAGCTACACATATTCCTGCTGGCAGCGTTAAAAAAGTTTTGAAGCATTCACTAAACTCTGCATTGGATAAAATGGGCCTCTGAGAAGGGCGTGAGTTGGAAAAACTCCAAATGGTTAAAAGAAGACTTTTCTCCCCACTTTTCTCACCCATTTAAGGGGACTCAAAGCAGCTGACAAACCTTCTGTTCTCCTCCCCACAACAGAACACCCTGTGAGGTAGGTGGGCCTGTGAGAGCTCAGAAGGGAGCTGTGACTAGCCCAAGGTCACCCAGCTGGCTTCATGGGGGAGGGCAGAATCGAACCTGGTATTCCCCGATAAGAGTCCGACTCCCTAACCACTAGACCAAACTGGCTATATTGACTGGGGTACAGAGACTGAGGGTACAATCAAACTGGGCTTTTTTCAAATGGTTCTTTTACAGAATGCATCCCATGTGAACCTGACCAAAAACGGAAGCATTCATACAAAAAATATATATCTTACTCTGCCTCAAAGCCTGGCAACCCCTCTGCAGCAATAAACGCTCACCCCATTCATTAGCTACTGCCAACCAGTTTTCTGGGTTCCTGATTGGTTGGCCCCTAGAAGTCCATTTAACCTTCTACGGTCCATGGGCAGCATAGTGCAAACCTGCCCACATGTATACTAAGCATTTGAACTTCCCCCATGCGCCTGGACACTCAGTCAAGCACAGACAGTGTCCGGGTGCTGCCATGTTTGCCCTCGATGTTGCAGAGGCAACCATTACACACCGTGCACATGCACTTTCATGGTGCATCAGTGCACTTGCACAGTGCATCACCTCACCCAGAAGCAGCTGGTGCAGCCCAAGTGGGCTTGTCCAGAGCCTAAGCAGTTCCAGTACAGGTAAAGATAAGTGCACACATGGTGTACGTAAACAGGTGGCACCTGTGGTCACCTCAATGGACCTGTCTGCACTTGGCTTTATTCCGTAACATATTCTGGAAGAGGGGACCGAGGCCTTTTCGCACTACAGTCAAACGGCTGTAGTGAACAAAGGCTAGGACAGGTGGGGACAGGTTCCCCTTTCACACCCAGGCAGGTAAGGAACGTGTGCTCAGGGGTGTGTGTGCCTGGGGGGGGGAGGTCCTGCAGGCTCTAGGGAACCCAATTGCATCACCTAGAGTCCGCAGGAACCCAGGGTAGGGATGAGACAGGCCTGTCCACCCCTGGGTCAAGCCTGGACCAATGGCGGCAGGTGGAGGCAAGGCCTACAGCTGTTCTGGAGGGCACCCGGGGACGGGCTGGGGCGGTTCTGAATGGAACTGCCAGTCCAGCTGTGTGTATGCTCCATCGCAGGGTGCCCTACATGCGTTTGAGAGGCCCTAGTGCGAAAAGGCCTCTGCTCTCCACCTGCTAGTGCAGCCTAAAGGATGTCCCAAGTGAGGCCTGCCAGAGACTGCATTAACATGTGGACCGCACACCCCTATCCTGAGATATATTCCACAATACAGGCAAGTGCAAACAGGCCCAAGGTGTGCTCCTGCACAGAAGAAGCCATTTCTGGTTTGGAAAAAGCTCGTTGAAGTGCAGATGTTCCATCCTGGAGTTCACCGCAAGGCAACTACCTGGCCAAATGCAAAAAGGCCCTGAGTTGGCTACCAAGTTGTGCTCCTGAGGACCAAAGCACTGTGCTTGTATTTGTCTTCCAGTTTCCTGTGTTTCGTTTATCAAATCTGCCACTAGGAATGGAGTGCTGAGGCTGAAATGCCAACCATCACGTAGTTAACTAGCTTTGCTTCATTGCCACTGATTAGCAGAAAGCTCCAGACGCAAAATATAAATCTAATTTATCACTTTGTTGGGTCTACACTGCAGAATGTCTAACCATTTGGGGCAGAAACGGACGTTTGTTGGAGGATAGAAAAAAAAACAGAGATAATAGCAAAACGCATTTACAGCACATGACCTGTGGGTGAAGCATTTCAGCATCCTTTTATTGTATTTTTAATAAGAAGCTGAGGAGGGGACGGGAGGGAAAGGGCCGATCAAATTGCTGTGCAAATGCCTTTTCTTTTGTTCCTATTTTCTGATGTTTTCTCTCTCTTTTGCACCTCCTGTTAATGGCCATTTGCTTTCTAAAGCTGAAGGAGCCAACAAGAAAGAAGCTAAACAATGAATAGAAGTTATTTCATTGCTGTAGGAGTCATAGATTGTTTGTTCTTTGTTTTCTTTTGTTTGGAAAGCAAACCGAGAATAAAGGAAGAAATTCTGCAGCTTTACCATTCAACGTGCTCAGCTGCTCTGATTATTTGTTTGCAACCTACTAGAGGCTGGAGTTTGAACACTGAACGTGCACTTGAGAAACCCACAGCATAATGTCGAAGGGGGCTCAGGTGTCCAGTTGGTCTAGTCCACCCACGGCTTCCGAGGAGAAAAACACATATTCATTCATTCATTCATTTATAGCCCTTTTCTGCACGTACCTTGTCAGCCAGTTTGGTTTTGTGGTTAGAGTGCCGGGCTCACATCTTGTAGTCACTGGGTCAGATTCTGCATTAGGAATCAGCACAAATATTTGTAACATTCGTTATTCTGATGAATTCGAGGGGGGGGTGAAGCGGGGCGCTTCGAAGGCCATTTGCTGGGATTCAAGAGCAGGAGAAGGTTTGTCCTTGTCTCTGCTTGAGATGCCCATGAGCATTTGGTGGGCCACTGTGTGCGGCGGGGCGCTGGACTAGATGGGCTGTGGCCTGATCCAGCAGGGCTTCTCTTATGTTCTCTTATGTTAATTCAGACAGATTCGGCCATTTGTACACAAATAGAATGTTATGATATTCGTATGCTAACATTTGTACAAATATGAATGTTTCTGGATATTTAATAGTTCAGACATTTGTTAGATTGGGGGTGTGGAAAAACAGAGTGCCAGTCAGATCTGCAATGGATCCAGATTGCATTCGACATGGATCGACACATGGGATTTGATGTTTGCTGAGCCTGGATGTGTTACGGATATGTATTGGATACGTATCAGATACATATCGGATATGTACTCATTCATATCAGATACGTATTCTTTCTTATCAGATACGTATTAAATATTACTATCAATATGTATGAATAGATTTGTATCAAATAGAATTTTACCGCATTTGAATGTGGTCTATTTAAGAACATAAGAACATAAGAGAAGCTTTGCTGGATCAGGTCACAGCCCATCTAGTCCAGCATCCTGTCGCACACAGTGGCCCACCAAATGCTCACGGGCATCTCAAGCAGAGACAAGGACAAACCATCTCCTGCTCTCGGGTCCCAGCAGATGGCCTTAGAAGCGCCCCAGTTCCTCCCCCCCCCCAGCCCCAAAGATGCATCTAGGCATTTGTTCTAGTAGCCGTTGATACATCTGTCATCCATAAATTTGTCTAACCCTACCTTAAAGCCATCCAGACTGGTAGCTGTCACCACCTCTTCCAGCAGCACATTCCATAAGCCGATGACCCTCTGGGTGAAGAAATACTTCCCCTTGTTGGATCCGACTGTCCTACCCATCAGCTTCATAGATGCCCCCTGGTTCTAGTATTGTGTGATAGAGAAAAGAAATTTTCTCTATCCGCCTTTTCTATACCATGCATAATTTTATATACTTCAATCAGGTCCCCTCTTTTTAGAAATATAGATTTCAAAAATGCATTTGTGTACACCCCTATTCTGCACTCCTCCATGAAGTCAGCTGGGTGACTTTTGACTAGTCACAGCTTTCTTTCTGAGCTCTCACAGCCCCATCTACATCCACGTGTGTGTGCTTGCTGCTGCTATATATTATATTATATTATATTATATTATATTATATTATATTATATTATATTATATTATATTATATTATATTATATTATATTATATTATATTATATTATATTATATTATATTAAATATAATGCGTAAATTGAAGATTCTATGTAGCAATCTCCTTGGCCTCCAAAAATGCCTTGCTTTTCTTTTCCTTTGACAAGTTCAGTTTGACAGTTGTTTTCCATCAAATAAATCATGCAGGGAGAATGAACATGTGTACTTCTAATCTGTGAGATGCTTCAGATAAATTATTTTATGAAACAGGGGAGAGAAGGGAAATGCCCTTGGATGATTATTTGAACTTATTCTTTATGTTGTATCACCTTGCCGCAATGGGTAGAATTTCAATTAGGAGAGTTAATAAATTGAATCAGAGAACTGGAATTCTTCATGCAAAATATTGTACTTTTACCAAGGCACGATCTTTTCCTTGACAAAGATCACTTTCAGGTTAGACTATGGAATGAGTCATAAAAAAATGTTATATTTCACACTGGGATGGGGATGATGAGGTAATTTTTTTACTTGCTCATTTTGAATGTTCATCAGACTAGGTTCTGACAGAAAATCTTAAAAATATTCACTATACCAAGGACCTAAAAGGCCCTTGAGCATAAGAACATCAGAGGAGCCCTGCTGGATCGGGCCACAGCCCACCTAGTCTCCCACAGTGCCCCAACGATTGCTTATGGGCATCTCAAGCCAAAGGTAAAGGCAAAACCTTCAGCTGATCTCAAATCCCAGCAAAAGGCCTTTAGAGGTATCCTGACTGTGTTCCCAGCCTGGACCCAATGCCCAGGCATCCATTCTAGTAGCCACTGATAATCCTGTCACCCATGAATTTGTCAAACCGCCCTTAAAGCCATCTAGGCTGGTTCCGGCTGCCATCTTTTCTGGCAGCAAATTCCATAGGCCAATGGAAGTGAGACTGGGGTTCAGGATAAAATTGGGTGGATATTTTCCAGTTAATTTCTTACATGCTTTGCACATTTCCTACCCAAAGGTTAGTTCATCCCATTGTACATTAGTTTATAATTTGCTTTTCTTTATAGCGTGCCCACAATTTGCTGAATATGAGACTTTTCACGCTTAACTTCCCTGTGATTGTGTCCCAGGTAAATTAGGATCCAGTATGGAGGGCGGACTTGACATTATGAACATCATCCCATTACATAGCATCTTGAGACTTAACTAAGTGCCATGGAAACGTGATCACTCTCTTCTGGGAGTGATTGCTCAACATAGCAATGGCCACGTGTGGTGGACTGGGGCAAAAGGTAACGGCCTTCACCTGCTTCAACTCCCTGTAAAAGATGTTTAGAGTCATCTTGCCTATCCATCCAGCCTGGAGGTGGTGCCTAGGCATCCATTCTAGTAGCCATTGGGTGTTCCCGCATTAACTATGGAAATCGGTTTAACCCACCCGAAAGACACATTAAAGTCACTTACTTTAAATGCCTTCCTCATTGGAGACGCTTTCTAGCACCCTTTGTGGAGGGCACTTCCACATTTCAGCGTGCAAGACTAGTTTTTTTAAACCAGTTTTGCTGCCGAAATCGGGATTAAATGTAAGACCTGAAAAATCAGGTCTTACATCCGTCACTTCTCCCTGGATGTGTGCAGAAGCAGGATGCACACAGCCAGGAGATGAGACGGATTCCCAACGGGTGCCATTTTGGGAAGGGGGAAGCAGGACTGCTTGCTTCCAAAGCCCTTTCCCCGTGCGCTGGTCGCCGCCGGAAACACGCAGTGACTGGCAGCTCCATGCTCCAGTCCCATGGCTCCGGGGGCGGCGTTGCCGGCACGCTAGCTGGAGGACAGATTGGAATTTTAGATCCACTTTTCGGCGGCAAATGCGGAACGACCCATTGATACATCTATCCTATCCTTCGGGGAGTGCACAAATGCAATGTTTGCATTCAGTTCAATTCAAATCAAATATTCAAATGTCCAAATTCATACTAACGGTAAAAATTAATGTATTCAAATTCAAATCGATTTGAATACATTCGTATCTATTTGTACAAATATTCAATATGCATTTGAAGATACGAATGTTTAGAACATTCGTATGTATCCATAAGCATCTGTACACATCACTTTATTATCCCCTAAGCATCCTGTTTTCATCCCGTACGTATCCATATATATCAATTTGAATTCGAATGTCTGAATTTGACCAAATTTGATTGAATAATAAATATGTTGGATATTTCCAATATTCTTGCACACCTCTACGAAGCCTTCCTGTTAGGGAATTTGACTCCATTAGCTTCTCCCCTGAACAATGGGGCAGCTATAACTGTAGCCCCTTCCCCCCACATTTTCCAAGCTAATGAGCTGTAGTGGCCCAGTTGTCTCAGAGCAAGTCTGTCTGCACTTGGTGTAGATGTTCTGGGGCAGCCTCCATGCCACCTCACACCAGCCTGAAGGTTCCTACAGCCAGGCACTCATATGTTTTCTGGATTATCAGGGACCCATTTCAGTGGTACACCAAAACACACCATCAAAATAGACCCCCCCCTCCCCGGATCTCAAAGCTTGGTGAAGAGGCTGGTCTGGGCCAGTGCCACTGTGCGCAAGGTGCTGTTTCAGGCCAGTGCATACCGTGATCTGGATCAGAAGGCCCAGCTGCTCCAAAGCCATTGATCCAGATCATGACCTTTGAGTGCAGAAAGACCCACAGGCATTTCCCCCCTCCTTGACCATGAGTTGGAAGGTAGGAATGCACACAAATATTCGTAACATTTGATATTTGTACGAATTTTGCCAAATTTGGACATTTGTATATGAATCGAATGTTATGACATTCGTACATTGACATTTGTATTCTTACAAATGTTTTGGAACATTTGTATGAAGCTTTGGAACATTCGTGAAACGGGGAGGTGGGAAAGCGGCTGCCCAGTCGCATCTGCAATGGATCCAGAGTGCATTTGACATGGTTTGAGAGCAGATTCAAAGTGGATTCAGGGCAGATTTGATGTTTTCAGAGCCGAAATGTTACAGGATACGTATCGGATATGTATGCATTCGTATTGGATATTCATACAAATTTGTATGAATACATTTGTATCGAATAGAATCCTACCACATTCGATGGGGATCTATATGAACAAATATTAATTTTCTTACATTCAATTCAATACAGATCAAAAGCAAAAAAAAAAAAACATTAATGAACATCCCTATTGGAACGAGAAGATGAGATGAACCCACATAGAGCCATAATCTTTCCCATTGATCCTTCCATTTCTCACAGAGAAAACCATATAAGAAAATGGAACTGTCCTCCCCCTTTCTTCCCTGTCTTTCTTGTTGCAGGCTTACTTTTGCCAATGGGAAACAAAAGAGCAAAGTGAGAGCTCAAAACTCACCAAGGAAATTGCTTTCCTGTCAGCCTCCCTGCCTTCCACCAACAGCATTTCATTTGCCTCAGTGCTTTTCATTATTATTCTATAATTGGTTCACTTTCCCAGAGTCTGAAGGATTTCTGGACTGAACTGCTAATCCATGGAAATTACAGAAGAAGGAGCTGTGAGTCTCAACCATTTACAGGATTTTCCCTCCGGTTTGAAAAATTCAGTCAATAAATCTGGAAGGGTAATTAAGTTAAAGAGCTACCTCTCCTGCCTGGAACTAGATTTAAAATGTGAAACAAAGGAATCACAAATACTTTTAGAGTAATTTTTTTTAAAGGTCAATTAACAAAAATGAAATAAATTATTGATAGGACCATTGCAGAAGACAAAGGAAAAACCTCCATTTGCTTTCAATTCTCTGTGAATGGCTTGTCTCTCCAGCCTGGAGGTAGTACCTATACATCCATTCTAGTAGCAATCGAAACATCTGTCCTTCATGAATTTATCTAATCCTTCCTAAAAGCCACTCAGACTGATCACACAGCAGAGCCAATGAGTCCCATCACTGAAAATCTTCAATCACTCCATTCCTCCATTATTCAGCAATACAGAATTATTGCTGCACCAAAATTTCTGCACCAAAAGTACATTCTCAACATTAGAAAGTTTCACACCATAGAATCAATCCATCAATATCATGAACATATTGGCATGGATGTGTTCAACTAGGCCTGTGCATTCACATGTGATGGAATTGTCCTATTATCCAAAATTATTGGATAAAAAGAAATATGCGCAAAAACAAGCAATATCTGATTTATTTATTTATTTATTTATTTATATTTCTATCCCGCCCTATACCCGAAAGTCTCAGGGCGGGTTACAATAAGCAATGCAATAAGCCAACAAAGGATGCTGATAGCATTGAGTGCCCAGTTTCCACCTCTGGTTTATATTACTGTTGTTTTTTCTAGAAATCACACTTTTATACCTTTGAATGTAATTGTAATCATGAGTGCAACTTCACTGCAGTTAATGTATCCCAATGCAGTACTTGTATTGCATTTTGTATTTTATTATCATATGTCTAATGTCTCTTGTTAAATTTTGTTCCTGCCCAGGAACCTTAAGGAAAAAGCCAAAATACAAAAAAGAAAAAAGAAAAAGAAATACGCACTATATCAACTCAGAGACTAATATTAACACCAGATATTATTTCTCTCTTTCAAGACACCCATTCCATAGTCAAACATAAAAATTTAATTAAATCACTAATATCATCAGACAAGAAGGAAAAACCTTATAACTGGAGAACACCTGCAAACATCACTCATGATAAATGGATGTTGCAAGTATGGTCCTTAAAGACCTAATAACTACCCAACAACAAAGAATACAAGCCATAACTGATCAAAAATATTTCTCAGAAAAATGGACTGAACTTTTGAAAGTAGCAAAAATAAATAAGTATTTAAGGCTGAAATCATTTGATTCTCCTTAAGCTCTACACTATTATCGACTCTACGTCACTTGCACTTTTAATCTGTAGCTTAACTAACCTTTCATTAGTCTCAATTGTAGATTACCTTTACTGTTAATATATAAGTGTTAATTCACTGTTTATCTATATTATGATATTTGATTATTCAGGTGATGTATATTTTTGCAAATTTCATTAAATTCATTCTTGTAAAATAATATTCTAAACTGAGAAAATTATAAATAAAAAACCTGGAAAAAAGTGCTGTATATTTTCATTCTAATCTACATATTACTTATGCAAAAGCTTACTCAAATTCATTCACACAGAATCTAATTTCTCAAGTATCTCTAGTAGCAGCTTTTATTTTTAAAAAAAATATATAATCTTGTTTATGTTAAGGAGAGACACAGAAAGAAAATCATCTATAAATCCATGTGACTTTCTTTACCACTTTCCTAAACTCATTTAAGCGGTATCTTGAATTTCTGTGTCAGATATGCCCAAGTAATGTTTAGGGTTGGTTGCATTTAGGCAGATAATATCTTCCACTCCACTGGCGATGCTTATAAAAGGCTTTGAAATTGGGTGGGAAAAATAAAGAGCAGTCACTCTGACATTAATTGATATCAAATGAAGAGGTCATGGAAATAGAACATGAGAGGTCAAACGAAAGCACTTAAGGGGCAACCACAGAAAATCACCACAATATTTCCTAACATGGCCGGGCGTGGACTAAAGTCTGGGCACATTCAGAAGTCACATCCACTCTGTGTTAGACTGTGGGATATTTTGGTTTGATAAGTCAAGATCGCTGCTTCAGAGGGAAGAAGTACTTAGTAACCTTTGGGATTGTCGTTTATTTTCAAGAAATGTGGATTCAGAGAGCAACGGGTGAGAAAATACTTTCCATTCCCCTGAATGTCTTACAAATCCCTTTCATTTATTTGTTCCAAGCACTTGCATTCTGCAAAAACAGGGGTGGCTGATCCACAAGGGCAAACTGGCCAGTACTTTATCATACCAAATAGCTCACTCTGTGGGTCTGTTCACACTTAACCTACTGAGGTTATGATTAGGTGCAGAAGGAACCATCTGCACTTGAAGGACTCACGTACTCCCTGGCTGGACCACCAGCACTCAAAGTGCAGATGGACCAGCCAACCTGGATCATCATGGCAATGGCCACACCAATGTCTGGTGTGCACCAGGACATTGCCATGGCAATTGGTCCACAGGCACATTTCCCCTGCCCCCTTGCAGCACTTGCATCCAGAAGAGAGAGTGAACACTGTTACTGGGAATTCACCAGCTTGTCTGAAGTTGCAGAAGATCAGAGCAGCTGGAGGGAGCTCCTGGATGCCCCAAGACAGCAGTGGCAGTTCTGAGTGTAGACAGGAATTTCCCCTGGAGCATCCAGAACTGTTCTATTAAGGTAAGTGTGAACAGGACCTGTCTTTCTCATTCATGCATTCCAATTCATTGTTGGATATTTTCTGCATAATCTGCTGTGTTCAGAAAGGTTGATTTTCATGAATAAATGGAACCGCAAAAGGAAAGGCCTGTATTTAGCCCTTGGAACACTTTTGTGGTTCCAGCCGGGCACAGAGCGGCAGCGGCGGTGGCACAGAGAAGCCGCCGCAGAAGTAAGGCAAGTGGGGAAGGGGTTGGCAAGGACAGGTGGGGGGGATTCATGCTGGATCCATGCCCATATCCGAATACCCCCACATCTGTGGGGGGTAGTATATGTCCGGAGCCAAATTTTTCACATTCTATGCACCTCGAACAGAATGTGGAAAAATGGCTTTGTGCTTACCCCTATTATGGACTGTGGCCTGATCCACCAGGACTCCTCTTAGGTTCTTATGACCACCGTAGAACTTCATACTTTGCAATTTTCCCTTTATCCCAAAGGGAAAAACAAGAAAACTATGGAGAGTTTCAAACCGATAATCCTTGAACCAGATAATTGAATGTACATTAAAGCACGTTTCCTACGCTGGCCTACATGTTAACGTGGGCTGATCTGGCTGTGACATAACAGGAGAAAAGGCTGAGGGAGTCACATTATTCAGTGAAAATGTCAGCTGCAGAGCGCAGTTGCTTAAAACATCCAAATTCCTTGCTTTAGATCATTAGGAAAGGAAGTGAAAATAAAAGTGTCGATTTAATGGCTTTGCAGATTTGTGGCATAATTTCCCTCAGAATTTCATATACATTGCTGATTATGCCTTGAGAACGGCATTAAACTCTTGGAATGCCAAGCCAAGCATTTCTCTCCTCATGTTCTCACAAGCTGTAGATTGTGCACATCTCCACCTGAAATGAGTCTCTGACCAAAGTGGAAATTCCATTGCTGAAAATGGTCTATGGCTGTCAGGCTGGCAAAGAGAGACCACGAGACTCTTTCTTTAAAAAGATGAACAGTGATTTATTTCAGCTCAGCATAAAGACATTTTTTGTTGGAAGCAACTTGGAACGGAAAGCCCAGCATATTTATATGTTTCATAGCTGAGTGGGGTTTGGCCTTCAACCAATGAACAATAACTATTCTTCAAAACCCAGTTTAAACTTGGAGCCAAAATGTATCACTTGACCCCAACATGGAGGGGGGAGTCAACTGTCACTTCCAAAACAACAGGCAGCTACTATATACATATATACAGAATCGCATAGGTGGCAGAGATCTGACATTCAAATATTATGGCAGGCAGCTAGCTCTGCCTGACAATGGCACCATCTGGTCCAGATTCCAGCATTCTGGAACAAGTGTGCAAGAAAGTCTTAATGCGACAATAGGTGGAATCTGCATAATAATAAGAAGAAACACATCTGCCCTGCCATTTTCACCATTGGTAGGCGGTCAGGAGTCATATTTTCCCCTCCTTCGCTCCCATCTCACTCCCATCTTTGTTTAGGGATTTCTGCAGTCCTGCCTCACTCCATCCACTCAGCAAGGAATTAGGGAAAGCTGCCGCTAAGATCTGGCATTTGATCAACCACTCAGGTCCTCAGGCTGCACCACACACTTTGGCTGGTCAGAGGATCCAGCTGTCACTTAGCACAAAACAACACAATGCAATGCAACACAATGCAAAGCAAAGCAAAGGCACGTGACAAAGCCTGGAAACCAGTCCTCTTCCTTCCAGATTACTGTGACGACTACCACATCAGTGCTAATTCAGGATGTGAGCGAATATTTGTAACATTTGAAATTCAGCCGAATTCCAACATTCAGATTTGAATCAACTGTTGGCACATTTGAAGATTAACATTCAAATTCAAATCGAATGTTTTGCTACATTTGTATCAAGCTTTGTATGGGATTCGTATTCTATTCGTATGCATTTGCATGGGCTCCGTATTTGTATGCATTCGTATGGGATTCATATGGGACTGAACATTCATATCGAATACAAATCCTACCATATTCGAAGGGGAATCTATTCGAACAAATACAAATTTTCTTGCATGCAATTCAGTACGAATCAAATTTTTTAAAAATGCAAGCACATCCCTAGTGCTAGTTCCTCTCAAACTACAAAGTGTTGTTTCTCCTGCACTTTCATCTGAAGGCAATTTTGCATAGGGATGTGCATGAATACTTTTTTCCCAGTTTGCTTTGCACCAACGTAACATTTGCACCTGGAAGTAGGTGCAAACACTGTATCCAGGGCCAAGCTGTGGTGAGGTTTTTAACTTCTGGGTTGGGAGATGGTACAGCAGGCACATGGACTTCACTCCAGACAGGCCACTGCAAACAGGCCCTAGAACTGTGTGTGCATGAGTGCAGGTTAAAAAATGCATCAGATAACAAGCTCTTCATTTTCCTAAGCCCTTCTTTCGGGAAAACAGCCAACTCTTGCCTGCTGTCTCCTTCACCGAAACTTCAGCTTTGCACTTCAGTTCAGCTCACTTGGAAAGATTTATCTAAATGGCATTAAATTCTCAAGGCAGCATGAAGGCGAGAGGGTAATTCTCCTCCCCATTTTCTTACAAAGTCAAAAGCAAAATGAGTAGTTAATGGCGCCGGGTAAGATTCATGTGCATTTTGGAACACCTCCCAGGTGGGACCACCATCCATATGCAAAGAAATCTTTGTCTGTACTCATTTCCTTCCATTTCTCAAATGATAAGATGATTACAACTGATGATGAAGAGAGAGCCTGCAATTTGCCATGTTGAATTATTTGCCGAGCAAGAGTGCCCCCAGACACAAAGTGAAATTCAAAGTGGAATATAAAAGCAGCAGTACATAGAAGAGGAAGATTTAGGTCATGTCTCCATGTGGCATTCAGTGGGCCATAGAGGGGGTACCCAAGTCAGCTTGACCCCCCTATTCAGATCACTATTAATTAAGAAATATTAATTAGGGATGTGCACGTATGGGTTTTTAAAAATTCAATTTGTATCAAATCGAATGTAAGAAAATTTGTATTCATTCAAACAGATCCCCTTCGACTGTGGTAGAATTCAAATTCGGTACAAATCTCATACAAATTTGTATGAATGTCTGATACGAAGACATACATATCCAATACATATCCCATAACATATCCGCTTTGAAAGCATCAAATCTGCCCTGAATCCACTTTGATTCTGCTCTTAAACCACATCGAGTGCACTCTAGATCGATTGCAGATGTGACTGGCACAGCCGCTTTCCCACCTCCCTGTTTCACGAATATTTCAAAACATTTGTACGTATATGAATGTCAATGTACAAATGTTGTAACACTCAATTCGTATACAAATGTCCAAATCTGTATGATTTCGTACATATATCAAATGTTACGAATATTTGTGAACATCCCTATAGAAAATATATAATGCCAACTCTTGAGGCCTCATATACACTGGACTAATAGATTGATCCAGTGTGGCCCATATACGCTTTGTCTGCAGGGAGGACGGATGTATTGGTAAGGAATTCACTCCAGTGGACTGGTACATCTGTGCAGCACCAGGTTGTGAAGTGGGTTGTGATGCTAAAATGGCACCATAGCCCACTCTGCCAATTAACTGCTTATAAGCAGTTGACAAGGATGCTGCAGACATATACTGGACCACAGACAGCCCATGCTGGTCCTGCTCCTTCTGCAATGGACAGAACCAGATCTAGACTAAGAGGACCTTAATCTGGATCTCTGGTGGACTCTTTTCATTGGTTCCACAAGAGGAACAAGGGATTTGTTCTGCAACATAGGGGGGCATGCATACACTACTAGGAGTGTGCACAAAGGCCAACTTCCCACAGTTGATTTGATATGAATCAAATGTGGGATTATTCAACTTTGGCTGAATCCCCCACACACACACGAAATGTAAGGGAGAGTGCAGGAATGGAATGAGAGGCTGCAGCGTCATCTCCAGGCCCATTTTGGCACTCTTTGGAGGCCAAAAAATAACTTCTGGGTTTGCATACGCAGCTCCCTATCTGAGGATTGCACAATGTGGTGGGAGCTGCATGCGCAGAAGGGGAAGGCCTAAGAGAAAAGCGTGCAAGGGTGCAAAAAAAGGTAAGTGGGGTGAAGAGAGGCTGTGGGGGTGATAGGAGCCTGCAGGGGCATCCAACCTTTGCCAAAGCTTCGACAAAGCTTCGTGGACAAACAGGGCCTATGAATGAATGCCTCCATGCTCCAGAACTACTAGGGTCTGCTTTTCAGTGGCCCATCAAAAATCACATACCCTTCTGGTCTTCAGGCTAGGAACTTTCATTCCTAGCCTTGGGTGTCATGCAGATGTGGGGGAGAGCTGTTAAGCTTGTGTGAGCTTCACAGCCATGTGGAGATATGGCCGGATCAGCATCATGAGTTCAGATGGTGCTGATTCAGCCCACACCTCCATGAAATCCAGATCAGTGGGCCTAAGTGTTTTTTCTAGACCCGCTAATCCGGATTGATCTGAGGTAAACTTAGGAAGGGCCCTTGACTCTTCTGCCAGCTAGCTCAGGAGCAGGCCCACAATAATAAATGCAGCATTTATTTTTATTTTTCAGAGTTGGGAAGGGACTTTCAAACTGCCATGCTCTGGATTACAAACTGTGCTGCTGTTTCCAAAACATTAAGGCAAAGGGATAAGGGGTTGCCTAGCAACGGGACCGATTCTTTGAACCCTTTCTGGTTAAAGATCTTCTCCCACTCAGGTCTCTTTTCCCTTTGGAGGCAACGGAAACAGAAACAAGGCAATTTGGAAGGGAACCTTCTGAACTAAGGCAGCAAGCATAAGGCTGAAACTCTGCCATCATTAGTGAGACAAAAAGCAGCGACTGAATTTCTGATAGGGCCGTATCAAAGTGTCCCATCTGTGGTCCAGTGTGGAGCAAAATGATGCAAATTGTGTCAGATGTTGGATCAGAACATCCAAATGTACACATTCGGACGAATTTCAGATTTTCAAAAATCCGGTACGGATTTTCGAATAATTCGAATGAACAGATTCATATCTATCTTATATGAATATGCATGAAAATGATATGTATTTGTGCATATAATGCAGGATGAAAACAGGATGCATACCTAATAAATACACATTTGCGCAAATTCTTATATCGGATATGAATCTTATCGACAGTCATAAATCCGGATACGAATCGGATTTTTGAAAGTACGGTCAGGATAATTTTTGGATATTCTATTCGAATGCAAAAAATACATTCGTGCAAATCCCTGGTTCAGTCTTTATACATGTCATTACACATCTTAACTCGTGCTTTTAGTTTTCTTTTTGTGAGAAGCTCAGACATCCAATATTTGTTAGGTGGCTAAACAAACATGCTTGCTTCGGCAGCACATATACTCAAATTGGAACGATACAGAGAAGGCAATCATGGCTTCTGCACAAGGATGACACACAAATTTGTGAAGCATTCCATATTTTAAAAAAGGAAAAGAAAAAAAGATGGCTAAGCAAATATTGCCGTAAATAAAATACAATGTCCACATGTTCCATATATTGGCTTAGTAGGAAGATTTTCTCATCTTCTAAAACAGTAATTTATTATTATTTATGTATTTATTTGTATTTCTATCCCACCCTATACCCGAAGGTCTCAGCGCAGGTTACACTATTATATGAATTTTAGACAGGTCCCTGCCCTCAGGCTTACAATCTAAAGAGGCAAGATACAAAAGGAAAATGGTGTGGGAGGGAGTAGGAAACAGCAAAAAGCAAGCTCCAATTCTTCAGTTCGTTTCTTAATTGTACCAGATTTGTTGTAATGAAGTTGATTTTATGATCAAGATACTTACAATCTGCTAAATCGCAATCATTTCATCTCCAAATAAATACTAAATACTAAATAATGGGAAGTAATTGCATTGCAAGGCCTGAACCTGGTAGATGTAATGTTATGTGCACACAGAGTATAGCACAATGATATAGAAAATGGAGTCATAATTGACTCTGAAAATTAGATTAGAAAGAGTAATGACATCAAACTATTTTGCTAATGAAAAAACAGAAGTTAGCAGGATCACTTATGCAAAAAGAGACCAGTTAAGGGAGAAGGGCTATTGAGGTCACATAAAAATACAGCATTGATGCATTTGTCAAATATGATGAGTTTCTCAGCATATGGTAATAGTGAAAAAGAGCAAATGTCCTCCGCACTGGAAATGATGCTTTGAAATGAGTGAGGCAGTTTGGTCTAGTGGTTAAGGAGCTGGACTCTAATCTGGGAATATCGGGTTGGATTCCGAACTCCCCAATGAAGCCAGTTGGGTGACCCTGGGCAGGTCACAGCTCTCTTCTGAATAGGGATATGCATGAATATGCATCACATTCATTATTCGTACAAATTTGTTTGAATTCGGACATTCGTAAGCGAATTGAATGTTGGAACATTTCTACATGAACATTTGTACAAATCTGAATGTTTCAGACATTTGTACAAATAGTTTTGACATTCATTAAACTGGGCAGATGGGAAAGCAGCTGCGCCAGTCACATCTACGACAGATCCAGATTGCATTCAGCATGGATCAAGAGTGGATTATAAGTGGATTCAGGTCAGGTTTGACACTTCCAGAGTGGATATGTTACGAGATACGTATTGGAAATGTATTGACTACATATGCATTCATGTCAGCCATGTATCAGCTACATATTTGTTCATATCAAGTATGTATTCGTTCATATCAAGTATGTATTCGTTCATATTGGATACATATTGGATATCTGTCCGAGAGCTCATGCTCTCCGTTTGACAGATGGGGCCACCGACCGGTCTGCACCATTGGCTCCTTCACAGCTGCCATGGCGAGGCCGGCAGCCAGGTTCCCCGGGTTCCCCCTCACAAGAGAAGAGGCAAACACGATCCAGTGCTTACCTGGTTGCGCTATGGCGGTTTCTGATACGGGGAAGCCCGGCTGCCACTGCACGTGCTTGTGCTGTGGCCTTCATTTCCCAGCCACACACACATGCAGTGGAAGCCAGGTTCCCACTTCCAGAAGCCGCCACACCGCAATCAGGTAAGACTTCAATCATGAGCGCATGACCCTGGGCAGGGCGGGGGGGGTTAGGTTTCAGCTTCCCCTCGCAAGAGAAGGGACGAGCGTCCCTTCTTTTGCTAGGGGGAAGCCGGGTAAGCCGGCTGCTGGCCTCTCCATGGCAGAGGCCATTGGGCGTGCCCACCTGCACTCTGCCTCTTTGACAGCTGGGCATGCGCCGGCAATCTGTCTTTTCCCCTGCCGCTTTGAAAGTGTTTGCTTCCAAAACAGTTTAAGGGGAAAAACCAGATGTAAGACCTAATTTTTCAGGTGTTGCATCTGGGTCAGATTTCGGCAGCAAAACTGGTTTAAGAAACTGGTTTTGTGCACTGACGTGCAGACGTGGCGTCCTCAAAGGGGCTCCAATCTGGCCTCCAATGTGGAAGCCACGTCCAAATCCTTCCCTGAACAGGCTATAAATGTGTTTTTAGAGCCTGTGCAGAAAGGCCCTAGGTGAATAGGACTGACATTTAACTGTGACTTTCTCACATTTCAAGTTCAGGCAGGATCCACACAGGAACTGTTGTAGCGCGTCTTCAATTTCCTTTTAACAGTTCAGTGCTACATTAGGTCTGTGGTCACACCTTCAATTTAAACTAGGGATGCGCACAAATATTCTTCACATTCAAAATGGTACAAATTCATACATTCACATTGGGATAGAGTGGTGGCTACCTTTGAACACTGACATTCGAATGTGAAGCAAAGGCCTTTGTGCATTTGTTTAATGCTTCATTGTATTCATGAATGTGAATAGGTGGCAAGGCAGCTGCCCAGTCACATCACAGGGAAGATCCAAAGGGTTCAGAGTAGATTCAAAGCAGATTCAGAGGGGATTCAGAGGGGATTCAAAAGCACGACTAGCGCCAGCTAGGGATGTGCACAAATATTGTAATCAAGTGTTACGACATTCATACATTGACATTGGTATTCGTATGAATGTTTCTGGAAAGTTTCTGAATGTACAAAGCTTTGGAACGTTGACAAAATGGGGAGGTAGGAAAACAGCTGCCACAGATCCAAAGTGAATTTGGCATGGTTTGAGAGCAGATTCAGAGTGGATTCAGGGCAGATTTAACACTTTCAGAGCGGATATGTTATTGGATATGTATTGAATATGGATCGGATATGGATCGGATACGTATATGTTCATATCAGATATGGATCGGATACATATACATTTCTATCGGATATTTGTATGATTAATTTTGTATCAAATAGAATCCTACCACATTTGAAGGGGATCTATTTGAACGAATATGAGTGGCATAATTTGAATGGGATTTGAATAGCATTCAAAGATTTGAATCCCACCACGTTCAAAGATGCTCTATTCGCACAAATGCGATATTCATTTGCATTCACTTCAGTGCAAAGCGAACACACAAAAACGTGTGCATCCCTACTTTACATCTTCTTCAGTTCATCTTCTGATTGCAATACTCACACAATGAGCCATTTTGGTCTAGTGGTTAGGGAGCCAGACTCTGATCTGGGAATACCGGGTTCGATTCCGCCCTCCGCCATGAAGCCAGCTGGGTGACCTTGGGCCCTCTGACCCCCTTGACATCCCAGTGGTTCCACCTGTGGGGTCTCTCCAGGCTACCTACCGCCACACGTGTGAATGCTCCCATTGATTCAATGAAAATCACAGCATTCCCTCTGAGATGCTTTTTTGGTGCCTGTCCGAGGGTGCAGTCAAGGAAAGATCCAAACCAGATTACCTACATTCTTCACTTATTTATTTGAGACATTTTTAAAATGTTTCTTATTTAAATAAATAAATAAATAAATAAATAAATAAATAAATAAATAAATAAATAAATAAATAAATAAATAAATAAATAAATAAATAATCCTGATGGGCACTGAATAAGCATCTAAAGGATGCAATAAGAGATAACACCCAGAAGTTAGGCATTTCTGGGGCTCCACTAACTCTAACCAATCTTTTATTTCTGTTCTCCTAGGGTGTCCAAAATTAATGTTATACTGAGGCTCTGCTTCAAAAGCCCCCCCCCCAACTTGCTTCAAAAGCCCATCAAGCTAATTCAATGTAGCAAAATATTTAATTAACCTAAATGTTGCAAATGGCAACAGGTTGATTGAACTAATGTAATTTATTTTTGCCGTTTAGCATGCTATGAATATTTTCTGTTTTAAATAGCAGTCATGACGGGAATTCATCATTGCTAACTGCATATTTCTGGGAATGCATTATAGCGTTCGTCCATTCATTTAAGGCATTCGTATCCAACTTTTCTTTGGTGCATGCCATTGTCCTCTCTGTTTTACTCTCATAATAACCTTGTGAGATAGGAAAAGGCTGAACCAAGGTCACCCATTCAACTTTCACATCAGGCCACGGGTTTGTACTCAGGAACTCCTTGGGCCCTTCTGCACTGAGCCTAATTCTGGATTCACTTTATCAGATGGCCAGATGCCTTTCAGTCATCTGAGCCAGTGTGGTCTAGTGGTTAGGGAGCCAGATTCTTTCTTTCTTTCTTATTTATTTATTTATTTATTTATTTATTTATTTATTTATTTATTTATTTATTTATTTATTTATTTATTTATTTACATTTATATCCTGTCCCATACCCAGAGGTCTCTGGGCAGATAACAACAGATTAAAACAAATTTAACAGGATACAAATTAAAAAAGATACAGATTAAAATGAAATACAGACTTAAAATTCAAAAAATTTAAAACCGGACACTCCCTAGAGCATTAATAATGGTGTCATTATAACTGGGGAGGGAGAATAGAACCTCAGCCAAAGGCCGAGGCAAAGAGGTAAGTATTTACAGCCCTCCTAAATAAATACAAGGAAGGGGCATGGCGCACCTCGAGGGGGAGGCCATTCCATAGTCTCGGGGCCACCGCCGAAAAAGATCTCTCCCGGGTGCCCACCAACTTCATTACTGAAGGTGGCGGGTAATACCGGGTTTGATTCCACCCTCCCAATCACGGCTCTCTTCTGAGCTCTCACAGACCCACCCACCTCACAGGGTGTTTGTTGTGAGGAGAAGAACAGAAGGTTTGTCAGCCACTTTGAGTCCCCTTAAATGGGTGAGAAAAGCAGGATAGAAAAGCCAACTCTTCTTCCTCCTCGACAAAGCCAGCTGGGTGACCTTGGGCTAGTCACAGCTCTCTTCTGAGCTCTCACAGCCCCACCCACCTCACAGGGTGTTCTGTTATGAGTCTTCTTTTTTCTTCTTCTTCTTCTCTTTGCTCTTGTGTTTTCCTCTGTGGCCAAATATCTGAGATCCCACAAAATATAAACTGTGCAAATCAGTATGTGCAACCAATGCCTGATCACTGTAAAATATATAATCGGAAATCTGGAGTTATCTCATACTTGTGTCCATATTTCTAGGCATTCTTCATTTTAATATCCATATGTACTACCCTTTTGTGATTTATTTTCCATTTTAGTACTTCTGGTTTGGAGGGTTTTATTGGAAGGCACTAGAAGACTGGGTAGAACACCTGCCTGTTTTATGAACAGCGCATAAGAGTAAAATCTTACAGATTTTGTCCCTCTTTTAAAACACAGAAGCTGAGGCTAGACAGTCAGATATCCTTTAAGATACAATCTTCAACAATGCTTAGCTAAAGCCTGGCACAAGAAGTCATAAAAAATATCTCTAAACAAGGTGTTCTGTATCAGAGAGGCAATTTATCAGCAAGTGGACTGGCACAGTGTATTGATGAGAGGCTAATCAGAAAGACTGTTATGTTCTTGATGGAGAATAAATGAAAATGAGGGGTGTCGTCAAACAAACATCACATCAGCAGTAACGACGTAGCAGGGAAAACCTATGGAGTCAAGTGGGTGAAAGGACAGCGCAACCAGCCAGAAGGGAACAGGTTGACAGCTGTAGTTGGAAAACTAATCGTTTTCACTTACTGGCTCTGTTTTGTTTATTGGTTTGCATTATTATCCCACCCTATACCCAAAGGTCTTAGGACAGGTTGCAATATTAAAAGTCAAATATAAAATGAACATACTAAGGTCATGTCCGCATGGGCTCTGGTTGCTTCGCTTTTGATGCGGGTCATAAAAATGTGTGTTGCAATTCGCAATAATCCGTCTACGCGGATTAAAAGTGAATGTACCTGTCCCCATGCAAGCCACGCTTCATGAGCTCGCATCTTTTTCTCCCCACCCTCTCTCCTACTGATAGGAAGCCGGGGTGATGTCGCCATCCCTGTCCCACCCACTGTAGCTGTTGTCAGTGCCCCACAAGCCTCTTCCCGCAAGCCTTAATCCAACCGTGATCCCCAATCACCGGCAAACAGAAGTTAACCAAAGCCGCTACAATGTTTCTAGGCAGTTTAGCATCTCTGCTTAACTGCCTTTATAGTGTCTTTGGTTAGCTTATTCCATCCCCTAACTGCTACAATGTTTCTAGGTCTCTGGGTGGCTTACAACATTTAAAAATACACATGTCAAAACTATATAAAACAATACTAAAACCAGTACAAGATTTAAAAATCCAGCATAATGATAATATTTTTTTTTAAAAAAAGATACAAGAACAGTATAAAAAACAGTAGAGTGTGCAGAGGGGGAAGCGTGGGAAACATTTAACCAAAGGCCTGCGTGAAGAGGTGCGTCTTCACTGCCTTCCTAAATAAAAACAGAGAAGGGGCCTGACGGACCTCGAGGGGGAGACCATTCCACAGCCTGGGGGCCACTACTGAGAAGGCCCTCTCCCGGGTGCCCACCCGCCTAGCTGCTGAAGGCGGTGGGATAACCAGGAGGACCTCCCCTCCAGATCTTAAGACACGGGCAGGTCGATATGGGAGAAGGCGCTCCTTTAGATATGCAATTAGGTAAGCTCTGGTATAGCTCTGGTACAGAATATCTGTACCGGAGCTGTCCTAATTGCATAGCAGAGGCCTAAGTGTGAATAGGCCTTTACTCTTGTTCCAATCTACTCTGTAGAATAGTTATAACGATGAAACAGTGGAAAGAGCTTGAATTCCATGCAGTAGAAAATTTATAAAAATAGGAAAATCAATTAAAATTAATGAACAGTTCTTACTGTGGTGGTAACTCAATTTCCTTTTGCACGCCTGCAAGGAAGTCATAACTTAAGTAAAGTAAATGGAAGAACAAAAAGGTTATTATCTTTTGCTTCGCTGTGTCAGGAATATGCTGAAAATAGAAAACAGGCGAACTGTGAAACTGCTCCGTGTCAGACAGGAGAAAAAGGTGAGTTAATATAGGTAAACCAGCAAACAAACACATGTTAAAAGTCCACACCTAAGTTTTAATTCAGTTTAAGTCCACTTTCAAACTGAGAGCATGTCAGAAAAGTGAAAAGCTGTTTTCTTTTGGCATTATTTAACACAGAAAATGGACCTTTGGGGTAGATAATGTGGCAATAGTAACTGGTCACTTTGCTGATGTGTTCTCTTGCTCTGAGGCTGGATTAAAACTTGGGTGTGAACACAGCCACAAAGGCAAAGATCCTAGTAAACTGGATGCTGGATATTGTTGACCCTGTAAGGAAGATGCAGATGTTTGAGCTTGGAATAAAAGCAAGTGACAATGTGGCCCATTTGATATTACAATTTCCAACAAATGTGTTCACATAGAAGTTCTGTGTGCTAATGCATACCTTTCAACTATGCAATACCCTCCACATTGCAAGGGAGACAGGGGGAGTGACAATATCAGGCATGACCTATTAAAACGGATGGTGCTGCATAGAGAACATAAGAACATAAGAGAAGCCTTGCTGGATTAGGCCAGAGCCCATCTAGTCCAGCATCCTGTCGCACACAGTGGCCCACCAACGGGCATCTCAAGCAGAGACAAGGACAAACCCTCTCCTGCTCTCGAGTCTCAGCAGATGGCCTTAGAAGTGCCCCGGTTCCTACCCCCCCCCCCCCCGAGCCTGAAAGATGCACCTAGACATTCATTCTAGTAGCCATTGATACATCTGTCGTCCATAAATTTGTCTAACCCTACCTTAAAGCCATCTAGACTGGTAGCTGTCACCACCTCTTCCGGCAGCACATTCCATAAGCTGATGACCCTCTGGGTGAAGAAATACTTCCCCGTCAGACCTGACTCCCCTACCCATCAGTTTCATAGAGTGCCCCCTGGTTCTAGTCTTGTGTGATAGAGAAAAGAAATTTTCTCTATCCACCTTTTCTATAGAGGAAGGAGCTGTTAATGGAACATGGACTTTTGTAGGGCTGCCATGCAAGTTTACCTTCTGCCAGGCAAGGGGTTAAGCTCAGCATCACAGCAATGGCACAAAAGGTCTTTGCCCAGCCCTGGGTCTGTTTCTGATTGAAACAGAAGGTTTGCATGAAGCACACTCCCTCCTTCAATCCTTATCCCCTCAACTTTTGCCACTACCACACCCTCGTCATAGGTTCAAGTAGGCCTTCCAGAGGTGAGCGCATAGCTGGGGAGGCCACCCCACCTGGGAATCATGATTTCCCATCTCCAAAGCCAAATGGGGGCATCTTCTCCAGCTGTGTGCATACCTCTGGAAGGGTGCATAGATTTTTCAGGTCACAGCTGGCAGGATGCATGTCTGGGGCTGAGCAGATCTGACCTTTGTATTGGAATTATCCGACTACAGAATAGTTTCATTCCAGCCAGGAAAGTCCTCAGAAAAGAGACATATTTTGGCCTCCAGCCTCCCAAAATCTAAGCTCTGACTACAACTGTGGAGTATATGTTTGTAAAAAGTGGGAGGGAGGAAAATACCAAAGATGGCTTCTAAATTAAAAGCCTAATTAGCAAAGGGAGCATTAATACGTCGAGAAAAACAGTTTGTGTTCCACAGTATGGTGTTTTAGCAACACGGAGCAACATACTTAAAAAAAAAAATCCATGAGTCCTGACAGCCTATGGGACTGGTAGAAGAGTGAAGCTATTAGAGAATAACACTCTCACAATGTCATTTTAAGACAGCTACCAAGAATCACTGTAACAATGATAGTAGATAGTTCCCAGAGAACTAGCAGCTGGTGCTGTGGTACAGCATGACAGAGCACAGTTCATGGGTAAAATCCTGCCCCAGTTGTGACCAAAGGAAATTAGATTTGGAAAGCCCTTAGTACTGACAGATGGTGTATCATACCTTTTCTAAAAGTTGTGCAACCTTTAAAACATGCAATAGGGATATCCCATACGATAGCACAGCAAAAACAGTGAGATACTGACAGTAAATAAGCTGCTATAAATTTATCTTACATTTCCCTCAAACACCAAGGCTGTGGTCACACTTCAGGTTTAATCCAGCTTCAGTCCACTTTCAGAGGGAGGGAACACATCGGCAAAGTGAGAAGCTGTTTTCATTCAGTTTTCAATAACTCAGAAAATTCACCTTTGGGGCAGATAATGAGGAAAGGAAATTACTGGTCACTTTGCTGATGTATTCTCTAGCCCTGAAGGTGGACTGAAGCTGGATTAAACCTTAGGTGTGACCACAGCCAAGAAGGCATCAAAATTTTGGAGTCTGCTTGTGAGTAGGGATCCGCACGAATATTCGAATGCATTTGAAATTCAAATTGAATCGACCAAATTTTGACATTTAAATTTGAATCGAATATCCTTAAATTTGAATTTAAAGATATGATTAGAATTTCGAATTTCCAATTTAGGATCTATTTGTTTGAATTATTCGGACATTCATATACGTACTGGTTCATACACAATGCATACTTGAAGATTCACATCTTTCCCACATCTGTATGGGTTGCATATGGGATAACTATGGATGAAAACGGGGTGCATACAGGATAACTACGGGATGGATATGGACTTGTACAGATGCGTACAGATGTGTACAGACCCAGGGAAGATAGATACAGGCATCTACAGATGTTGTCGACATTCATAACTGCAAATTCGAATAGAAAATTCAAACAAATAGATTCAATTTTGCTCAATTCGAATCCAATTTGGTTAAATTCAAATTTTAAACATTCAAATTTAATTGAATTTTTGGGTTTTCAACTCAAATTGAATCCCAAAAAACTGCATTCATGCATACCCCTATTTGTGAGTTCTCAACCTCAACTACTCTTGGAATATGACAGAGGAGGGAAGTGGGTGGGATTGGAAAGAGAAATGTTGGACAGGAGAGATAGAACATTAATGTTTATGAAATATACATATAGGACGATGGATAAGTGGTACGGCCCTTTGAAGACCACTATGTTGATATGGAGTAGAAGTTATTGGGCACATGGTCTCAATTTACATCAGTAGAGACGATGAATGAGAGGGCAGAAGTGTTGAATGGGCATACATTACAGTTATTAAAGGCGAATGGGATGCAATACCTGCGTGACTTATTTGGGGATAATCATGAGTGCTGTCAGATGTCTTTTTGGGGGGTCTATTGGGAAAGGGCCAATGGCTACAAGTAGCTGCTATCAGAAACTTTGTAAGGGTGCATGATATACAAAGGGTGATTACAGCCCCATTAAAATAATTTGAGGGCAGCTGGCCTATGGGAAGTTGTGGCACAAGCACGCGCATGGCACACCAGGCCTCTCCCTGTCAGAAGCGGCCCGGCAGCGATCAGGTAAGCAGTGGATCGTGTGGACGCAACCCCCAATGGGGTTGGGCATGTAGGCTGCATGTTCCCCTCGCCCGAGAAGGCATGATCACACCTTCTTGGGGGAGGGAGAACCCAGGGAAGCCAGCTGACAGCCTCCTCATCCTGGATCCAGGGGAGGCCAAGAAGAGGGCCGAGCTGTCAAAGAGGGAGAGCATGCACTCTCCCTCTTTGACAGCCGGGCATGCACCAGGAATCCAGCTCTTTCCCAGCCGTTGCGGAAGCGTCCTGCTTCCGAAACTGTTTCAGAGGAAGAGATGGATTAAGACCTAATTTTTTAGATCTTACAATAGGGTAGGATTTCGGCAGCAAAACCAGTTTAAGAACCAAGTCTTGCGCGCCGAAATGCGGACACAGCTTCCTCAAAGGGTCCCTAATTGGGTTTCCTATGCAGAAGCCGCGTCTTAATCCCTCCCCAATCTGGCTCTAGATCCATTTTTAGAGCCAGTGCAGAAAGGGCCATGGTCTCTGAGCTCAGCCCATGGCGACTTGTGGGCCAAAGTGTAGAATGGCCCAGTGTCTAATCCTGATCCTATTACTGGGCTATCAATCTGTCTACAAGGCAGGCAGTATCATTGCTAGAACTCCCTCTCCAGTTGCAGGGGTGCACCTGTCTTAACATCTCTTCTTTCAGGCCCAAACCCAAATATTAAGGAAAAACATGCAGCCCCCACGGATACCATCTTTTCAGAAATTCACGGCTTAGCAGTGTCAACTCTGCAATCCTGTATAGTCTGCCTGGAGGCAAGTTTGTGAAACTCAGTAGAAATTACATTTGAATAAACATGAGAGCCTTCAAATGAACCTAAAGTATGTGGTTAAAAACATAAAAATTTACATTTGATATGCAAGTTTTCCTTAAAAAAAATTCAGACAGTGGCAGCCAGAGGTTAACAGTGCGGTCGTGACAGGCTATGGGAGACAATTTAAGCCGCGTTCCATCTCTGCTGTAATTCTGAGGCCCGAGACACTTGTTGCCTGAAGCAACACATCACACGTTGTTCAGAAAGTAACACATTCTATTCAACCAATTCGGTACACAATAAACACCTTTCTTTCTGGCCTTGGTGCATGGTGCTAAAGAGACTTGGGGCCACCATGATCTAAACAGTAAACTGCTTCTCTACTCCTGATGTCCAGTACAGGTGGACCCCTGTATCCATTGATCCAGGAACTGCAGTTTCAGTTTCCTATGGTGACCAGATCTCCCCCCACTCTATCCCCGTGGGCACTGTTAGGTCTATCTCAAGCTCTTCTGAGGCCTGGGACAGGCAGGAAATGGCCCCAAATGGTGCACCATTTCCCATAATTCCTTTGAAATCTCAAGAGATTTCACAGGAATTGTGGGAAATGGAGTGCATCTAGAGCAAGATTTCCCATGATTCCTATGAAATCTCACAGGATTTCAAAGGAATTATGGGAAATTGCATGCCATTTCCCAGAGTTTATTATCTGTGGTTTTACGTTATCTGCAGTAGGGCCTGGAACATATCCCCCATGGATATGGTGCAGCCACACCCCATCCCTCCAAAGGCTAGGAACAAAAATTCCTGGTCTTGGGGCCTGTGGAGTGCTTTTCAATGGTGCACTATGGCATGCGGCCTAAAAGCCTCCCCAGGTAGACATGATCCAGAACAAGGACCTGGTGCCTCTGGTGGTGCTAATCAAGAGAAATCACCAGAGATCGAGATGGACTTCTTAATCTAGATCCTGTTCTGTCTACTGCGTCCACACACCTTAATACTCTGCAGCGGAATGCACAGTCGTCATGGGGGCATCACAAATCACAATGGAGGGATCATAGTGGTGATGCATTATCCTATCATAACTGCGAATTTCCCTTAATGCAGGTAAGAGAACACACGCTGCACAGTATAAGGTAAATTTGAGTCTTCCTGCCAGTCTGGTCGGGGCAGCAAGAAGAGACGACGAGAGCTGAAATACAATTGGCTGCCTTATCCCATGTGACAGCGTGCCCCGACTCAACTCTCACAGTTTTCAATTAAGAAGCTACAGAAACTGCTTTTAGTCCGGATGGTGGGTCGTCGCTTTGCTGCAGGTAAGCTGTGATTTTTCCTATAACTGTGGATTTTTTCTGGAAGGGGCCCAGCAGGGTTGGGATTCCTTGATCTTCATTAAGTTGCAGGTAAGGAAGCCCAGAATGAAACCAGATCAAGTGCAAAAACCTTCTCCAAAACCCAGAGGATTGACTTCACAAACTTACCAGAGCCCAGCATTGATTTCTTCCAGTTCTTCTGCCAATTTCCAGTTACCTGTGCTTCGTCCAAGGAGAACAGTCTTCTCTGATCTGAGAGCAAACTGAGAGCAGAAGCAGTGAAAAATGCAATTTCAACTCAGTGCTAGGGGTAATTAGGAAAGGAATAGAAAATAAGTCAGCAAGTGTCATTTTGCTTCTCTATAAATCTACAGCAAGGCCATATTTGGAATATTGTATGCAATTCTGGTCACCACAATTCAGAAAGAGTGTGGAGGAAGTGAAAAAGGTGCAACCAAAATGATCAAGGGGCTGGAACACCTTCCTTAGAAAATGAGGTTGCAACATCTGGGTGTCTTCAGCCTTGAAAGGTGGCATTTAAAAGGTGACCTGATTGAAGTACATAAAATCATTCATGGTGTGCAAAGGGTAGATAGAGAAAAAAATATTTTCTCTGTTGCACAACATTAGAACCATGGGATGTTCTCACCCCATCTCTAGCCTAGAATGTTCATGAGAAGTTGAAATAGCAGGCTGGTCTGTGAATGATCTCACCTGCCAACTATTCCTGAGCCTTCTCTAAGGTCCTGGTCACACCTTTAGTTTAGGATGACTTCAGACCGTCTTCTGGTCGTATTACATTATTTTTATTCAATTCGTTTTCCAAGCGAGCCTGCCCCCATTAGACCATTTTAACTGGAGTCCTCTTTTCCAGAGGACTCACTCCATCTTGGCATTCCGAGCCATCTTTGCTTTCTCAGTGTGAGCAGGGTTAAAGGAGGCTGAGCCGTGTTGTGGTGGGTGGATCCAGTCTTTCCTTTCAGCCAATGTCTAGGGGAGGGCAGCACACACAGAGTTTGAGAGACATCTGCTCTTCTTCTCAGTTTATGTGTCTGATTCTTCTATCTAGCATTTTATTATTATTATTATTATTATTAAAATTAATAACACAGAGAACAAAAGCACAGAAAAAAGGAAGGGGGGATGCAAAGCAAGCTTTAAAAAGAACCACAAACACATACCCTCGCCTCCCTTGAGTGACACAATGGCATCCAATAAGAAAGGAGATAGATTGGATGAAGCAGAAGGGGTGGAGACCCAAGAGTTCCATGGAGGAGACTCAGGTGGATTGCGGAGACAGGTGTGATTGATGTGGCCCAGAGCGAGGACAGCCTGAGAATGACCTATAATGATCTACATGTAAACAGAGCTGGTTCGACCTCATTTCTAATGATTAATCGACATCCTATCTTATATAGGTGTGACCAGGACCTAAGCAACATATGGAGTGCTTTTAAAAAAACCTGCCTGTGAATACAGCCCAGATTTGAACAGCATATGGAATATCTCTTCACCTCTTTCCTATGGCATTATAGGCTGCGGTGTCTTCTTCGATTTATAATATGGACCCATCTGTTCCTGAACACTCTCTTTGAGGACCTGAATTGTATTTTTTTTTAATCATCATCATTATTCTACCAGAACTAACTAGTTTTTAAAAAAACTCACAAGTTTGGCATGGGTGTCATAGATGACACCTGGTGTAAGGAAAGTGTAAGGCGTGTCCATAAATGCAGTTGGTCAGAGATCTTGGGGCTATTAGAATAGCGTCAGACTATAATGCTAATCTGATAGATTTATGGCAAGTGGGCATAGTTTTGACAATATGTAATGAATATAAAGTCTGTTGCTTGCCACCAGCAATGTTAAGACAGAAATGCTTCAGCATGGCTGATTGGTGTGTCTTGCGCCATCTGGACCAGCCATCTGGTTTTCAGTAATTATCAGAGACCATCTGGGGATAAAGTGAGCGCCACGAATTCTGAACAGCATCTTGATTACACATAATGGGATGGGTCAAGAGTGTCCAGTATCCCTGGACAACCACATGGCAGCATCTGGTTACGGAAGACAGACCTTGATTTGGTATGGGTGGGAAAATGACTAAGGCTGATATTGTATATCTGCGCGTCAGAGAGTTCTGCTATCTGAGGAGGAGATCTGCTCCCAAAAGATGACATGCAACTGCCTAAAACCTCTGGAAACCCTTGATATATCGATATCAGCAGGGACGTAAGGGAGATTTGCAAATCTGGAATGATAGAAGAACTTCAAGCCACAAGGTCTTGTTCCATTGCATAGTCACCTGTAGTGCCATGGCTAGAGTGCCTGAGTAGAACATAGGAGTTCCTGGGTCTGAATCACCACTTGGTGGCTTTGCATCAATCATAACCTTCCAACTTGCCCTACTATACAGGGCTGAGCCAGTTTTGCCTTGTGTGAGCCAGTTTGGTTTTGTGGTTAGAGTGTCAGCTTCTTATCTGGTAGTCTCCCGATTTGATTACACACTCCTACATGAAGCCAGCTGGATGACCTTGGGCTAGTCACAGCTCTCCATCTGAGCTTTCATAGCCTTACCTACCTCACAGGGTATCTATTGTGGGGAGAACAGAAGGTTTGTCAACTGCTTTGAAGTTCCTGTGACCCTCCAGATTTTCCAGAATTATACCTCCACCCATTATACAACTGTAGAAAGTGCAGAAAAGAGCAATCATGACAATCAAGGGGCTGGAACATCTTCCGCATCATGAAACCAGGTTGCAACATTTGGGCCTCTTCAGCCTTGAAAGATGGCATTTAAGAAGTAACCTGATCGAAGTATATAAAATCATGCACAGTGTGAAAAAGCTGGATAGGAAAAAATTTATCTATCCCACAACACTAGAACCAAGGACGCTCAAAGAATTGGTGTGAAGGAGAGTTTAGACTAACAAGGGGAGGAATTTTTTTCTCCCAGAGGGTCGTCGATCTATGCAGTTTCCTGCCAGAAGAGGTGGTTAGAGCAACTGGCCTGGATAGCTTTAAGAAAGGGTTAGATGAATTCATGGAGGCCAGGTGTATCAATGGCTACTGGAATGGATGCTTGGGTACTGCCTCCAGGTTGAAGAGGCAGGGCCCTTTGCAGCTGAAGACTTTGCATTCGTCTTCTGCTTCAGCAGCCCAGAAGCAATTGATGAGACATTTTGTGAAACAGGAGGCTGGACTAGATTTGCTGTGGCCTGATCCAGTAGGGTCCCTCTTCTGTTCTGAAGTTCTCATTAGTCACGCTTGCTGGTGTTAGATGTTAGGAAAAAATTTCTAACAGTAAGAGTGATCAACCAGTGGAACAGGCTGCCATGGGAGGTGGTTGGTTCCCCTTCGATGGAGGTCTTCAAGCAGAGACTGGACGGCCATCTGTCTGAGATGGTTTAGGAGATCCTGCCTTGAGCAGGGGGTTGGACTCGATGACCCAGGAGGTCCCCTCCAACTCTACCATTCTATGATTCTATGATTCTATGGAACGGTAGTTCAAGAACATCCAGAGAACCAGTTACAGCATTCTGCAAAAGGCTACCAATCTTTTGAGTATGAAAGCATGGTAGTAGCAAGTTATATGCACATCCAACTGTATAACAATAATTTCAGTGCAACTACATGAAATTATTGTTATAAAACAAGAATACAAAAAAAAAAAATCCAAGAAACTCTCAAGAACTTGCTATGCTCTCCAAATCAGACAAATGCTTCTTGGTGAAATTCTGACACCTGCTGGAATATTTCAGATAGAATCCGAAGCAATCACAAAATTGACTTGCATGGACTCCCCAAATAGTCATAAGCACCTATAAAGGCAGCTTGCAATGAAAAGAAATATATATTGTATTCCAGCTGTTAAATGCAAAACCCTACATAAATACTTTATCAAGGATGGAGTATCACAAATCCAACCCCACTGTAGCAACAAAATTATATTCTTGGAAAGATCAGCAAAATAAATTGATCCCAACAGTATGCCCACTGATGAAATAAGATTGTCCCTATTCTCACTTGCACATGATGGGAGGACTAGAAACAATGGTATGAAACTCTAACGGAGTCAATACAGATTAGGTATTAGGAGAAACTTCCTGACAGTGAGGACTATCAGTCAGTGGAATAGGTTGCCACAGGAGGTAGTGGGTTCTCCTTCACTGGAGGTCTTCAAGCAGAGGCTGGGCCTACATCAGTCTGGGATGGTTTAGGAAATCGTGCTTTAAGCAGGGGGTTGGACTTGATGACCATAGAGGTCCCTTCCAACTCTATGGTTCTATGAAATCACAACACTATATGCTTCTCCAGTGGGTTGTAAAGAATCCAGTACTGGGAAAACTCTGATCACCTAATCCTATTAATATAGAGGATTTTTATGACTCCACAAAGAACTCAAAGCTTTGGAGAATACCCCAATATTAGACAAAGAATTATACAAACATTAAAATCTGCTGTATTTGGCAATACAATCTCCAGACCCGGGGTTCAAGTAGAGATGTGTATGAATGTTTTTTTAAAAAATTCTATTCATATCGAATCGAATGCAAGAAAATTTGCATTTGTTTGAATAGATTCCTTTTGAATGTGGTAGGATTCGTATTCAGTACGAATGTTCAGTCCCATACATATCCCATAAGAATGCATACGAATAGCATACAAATCCCATACAAGGCTTCATGCAAATGTATTTGACTTAAATTGGATCATCAGTCTTCAAATGTGCCAACATTCTATTCAAATTCAAGTATCTGACTTTGGCCAAAATCATACCAATTTTGAATGCTATGAATATTCATGCACATCCCTATTCAGGAGGTATTGGTATCTTGAAAAGGTATTTCATCAAAATGGCATAGAATTTTAATTGACACACACACACAGCCCTATGACCTCTTTAAGCTTACTGGGAAATGGGTCTGACAGCCAAAAATTGTTGATAAACGAAATTGGTAAGGATCTGTGAAAAGAAGAGAAATATTTACTAAACTGTTTTTAGGTGGTACTTGGCTCCAGTATGTGTAGCAAAATATCCAGAACAGCAAAGAGTACATGCTGGATGGAATGTGTAGATCCTTCCAACCACCACCACCCCTGCCGCCACTTACCATCATATGCACTGGGTTTGCTCCCCAATACAAGAACATCAGACATCCTCATTTTTTTTTTGACCTGCAAGTATACTTACGACACAACTTCAAATCACGGAAGCCATTTCTAGACAGTGGCCAAAAAGCCCATTATTAAATGATGCTCCCTAATAAACCCTATTCCGGAGTAATCACATTTTATCTAGATGGCTGTACAACAGTGGGATGAAAGCAAATGGACTTACCTGTATGGACATCAAGCTCTCACCATTAGTGTGCCCCATACATTTGGGTATTCTGAAGTCCAAAATACCTGAAAGTGCACAATTGCCACCCATGCAGAGGCACAGACACCATTTTGGGGGGCCATACATGCGTGCTTATCATCTCCAAGATGGCAGCTCTCAGCAGCAGTATCCAGACAGATAGGTCAATATTGCTAAAGTGGGGGGAAGCAGGTGATGAAGAGTCCTTTTTTACACTATAGTCTCACCATGGGACTATCACCTCAGTATTCTGGGGCTGTGTTGAGATTACCTCAGACACACCTGACAATCCCAACAAAGCCTCAGGAACAGGGATATGCAAGAATATTCTAAACATTCACAATTCGATCAAATTTGTTCAAATTCGAACATTCAAATTAGAATCGAATGTCTATACATTTGTTTTTTAACATTTGAACTAATTTGAATGTTTCAAATAATTCATATGAATTATTTGGACATTCTTACGTGTACAGATATGTACTCATTACATATATATCACTTGGCATAATAAAAGAATATCGATGCAAATTAAGATACCTTTGAAAATCTTGCAGTGTGTTGCTGGGGTTTTATGAGCAACACGAGTTCTGTCCACGTGGAAGCAGAAAAGAAAAGGATTCATTAAATGAATTAACAATTAAGTCAGTGTTACTAACACTAGTCCAATTAGCACCAATATATGATTTCACTAGACCTTGGGATTTTTCACTCTGTTCCTTTTATATTCACCAAAAAGTAGAGTTATTTGGTGGCTGGCATGATGCGTTTAGATGTAATCGCAGTCTCCCCCTGGGCATTTGTGCCTGCACATTAGCACATTGTGATTAAAATGTGGAAACAATTCAGAGAGGGGGGAAATATGCAAACCATGTTTATGTAATATGGCTGACAAGAGGCAAGAGACAGCAGTGCCCCAAACAGCTTTAAAAACAAATTTGCTGAGGTTAATATTACCAGCAGCTACTAGTCATGATGGCTAAATGCTATCATCATGGTATCTCTGAAAGTGAGTTGCTCTCGTCTTCTGCGTGGCATTCAAAGGAGCTTCTTTTTACTATTTTATGGACAGAATAGATGAGTACAGATGTGCATGACTATTTGGAACGTTCAAAATTCAGACGAATTTGGACATTCAAACTCAAATTGAACGTTATGATATTTGTATGCTAACATTCAAACTAATACAAATGTGTCCGGACTTTCGTAAGAATAGTTTGGACATTTGTTAAACTGGGGAAACATATCGGGTATGTATCTGTTCGTATCAGATACGTATCTATTCATATCAGATACATATCTATTCATATCAGATACTTATCTATTCATATCAAATACGTATCTATTCGTATCAAATATGTATCTATTCGTATCAAATATGTATCTATTCGTATCAGATATGAATCTGTTTGTATCAAATACGTATCTATTTGTATCAGATATGAATCTATTCGTATCAAATATGTATCTATTCGTACCAGAAACGTATCTATTCATATCAGATACATATCTATTTGTATCAGATAAATATCTATTCGTATCAGATACGTATCTACTCGTATCAAATACATATCTATTTGTATCAGATATGTATCTATTCGTATCAGATACGTATCTATTTGTATCAGATATGGATACGCATTCATTCATACCCGATAGGTATCAAATGTTTGTACGAATACATATGAATAGATGCGTATACAATAGAATTTTACCACATTGAATGCCTTCTATTCATACAAATATGGATTTTTGAACATTCATGCACATCCCTATAGATAAGTAGACAGAGGGTCATTTCGCACTTTGAGATTACACACCCACTGTGTAGAGAAGCTTCTATACTAAAAGGGTTCCCATGTGTGCTGAAGTGTCCTGCATCTAGGATGGGCATGGAGCATGTTTTCATGCTCCAAAAATTACCAAGCCACCAGTGGGGACATCCCTACTCACTGTTTTACACTTCTTCCAGGTGGAAGAGGTTTGAATGGAGCATGTGACCAGGTGGTACAGGTGTGGTTGCACACTGTGTCACCCAGTTGTCATGTTGGCAACATAGTCATGGCTCTTTGATAGTGTCTCTAATGGGAGGTGATTCACATTTAACCAGTGCTTGGAGAAGTGTGGGCTAAGTTTGGAATAGATCAGCATCACAAAGTGCAGACACCCAATTAGCGATGTGCACAAATTTTTTTTGGTATTTGTTTCAGATCTAATGGAATGCAAGAAAATTTGTATTCATTTGAATAGATCCCCTTCGAATGTGGTAGCATTCGTATTCGTTATGTTCAATCCCATACAAATGCATACAAATAGCATACAGATCCTATATACGAATGCATATGAATAGCATACAGATCCCATAAAAATGCATACAAATAGCATATGGATCCTATATACACATACAGATCCCATACGAATGTATACAAATAGCATACGGATCCTAAATATGAATCCCATACAAATCCCATACAAAGCTTCATACAAATGTATTAAAACATTTGATTCAAATTCGAATGTCAGTCTTCAAATGTGCCAACACTGTATTTGAATTTGCATGTCTGAATTCAGCCAAATTTTTAATGTTACGAATATCCATACACATCCCTACACCCAATTTATCCCAGGAGTTATCTGGCAGGTGCACCTAGGAAAGATGTGAATTGGCCCAGAAATTTGGTCTGACCAATAAAGCTTTTCTCGTGTTTCTAATGAGAACAGAATGATTAAGAGGCTGGAACACCTCCCTTATGAAATCAGACTGCAATGTCTAGGCCTCTTCAGCCTTGAACAGTGACGTTTAAGAGGGAACCTGATTGAAGTATATAAAATTATGCATGGTATAGAAAAGGTGGATCGAAGAAAAAATCTTTTCTTTATCATGCAACACTACAACCAGGGGGCACTCTATGAAGCTGATGGGTAGGAGTGTGAGATCAGACAAGGAGAAATATTTCTTTACCCAGTGCTCTATGGAATTTGCTGCCAGAAGAGGTGGTAACAGCAACAAACCTAATTGTTTTTAAGAAAGCGTTAAATGTATGGATGGCAGATGTATCAATGGCTATTAGAATGGATGCCTAGATACATCCTTCAGGCTGGGGTGACAGGCAGGATGGTTCTAAGGCCATTTGCTGGGATTCAAAAGCAGGAGAAGGTTTGTCCTTCTCTCTGCTTGAGATGCCCATGGGCAATTAGTGGGCCACTGTGTGGGACATGATGCTGCACTAGATGGGCTTTGGCCTGATCCAGCAGGGCTTCTCTTACGTTCTATGTTCTTAACTCTACACTGTTGCTTTGGAGTTATCATCTTGGACAACCCCATAGGAATCGCTGTTTGCTGATCTTATTTCAGCCTTGAGTAGCATCTTCCCTCTAGTAGTTTTAGGCTGCAGTGTATTCTCTGTCTACAGATGGGAATCATGTTCAAAGTAATCAAATCAGGGCTCTTAGGAGCTGTAGTTCAAAGGATTTGGTGGACAGCCAGTTGTCACAGCCTGGCTCATTCTGTAGAAGATTAAATGCATCACAAGATGAGTTACCAGAAGCTCAAAGCAGATATTCTCTGCTATCCAATATACTGTTATAAGAGATGATTGTCAATTGAGTTTCATGGATTGACACTATGGGCGTTTCCCCACTAGCTGCGGAAACCGCTTTAAACACAGATTGAAGACACATACAAGACACTTACCTGCTGCACTTCCGCACTGGAGACCTGATGAGGGACCCTTCGCAGTGGCCGCTTCCACATTTCAGCATGCGAGATCCGTTTCTAAAATGGGTCTCACTGCTGAAAACCAGATTAAATTGAAGACCTAAAAGGTCAGGTCTTCAATCCGTCCCTTCCCCTGTATCCACATGGAAGCAGGACGCTTCTGCTCATGGCCAGGTGAAGGGACAGATCTTGTTGGGCAGGGGTGTCAGCCCCCGTCGGTATTAAATCAGCAGATGCGCGGCCGTGTTGGAAAGACAAGCTCTGCTGTCCTGGAAAACTTTCTGGCATCTCCAGAGCTGTCCAGCCTTTCAGGAACTCCCTCCTCCTTCTGCCCGCAGCTTAAGAAACAGACTGAAACAGGAGTTCTCTCTCTCCGCAGAGGTTTATTCTTAACGGTTGCTGCATGTACAAGTATACATTTCTCCATCCAAGCTCTCTTCCAGCAATCAACAACAATAACACTTAACCAGCAGTGTATAGGCACTTTTATACCTTTTTCTTATCATAGATGGTGACTCACTTCCTGAGTGTTGCACAAGCCTGTGTTGCAAGTGTTGCACAGACTTACGCAATTCTTGCTCAATCCAACCTTGCTCAATCCAACCTTGAGCACTTTGTTGATAGTCACGCCTGTGACTCTTAGTTACCTTTGCCAGCACATCCGTGCATTTTCCTTATACGGGCTTCCCTGCCTAACAGATGTCCTGGCGGCCACCATGTTGGGAGAGATGGAAGCAGGACTGTCTGCCTCTGGAGCCCCTCCCCTGCGTGCTGCACACCACGGGAAATACATGGTGACTGGCAGCTCATTGCTCCAGTCCCACGGCTCCAGGGGCGGGGGCAGCGCACGGGAGGCCGGCGAACTTTTCGAATGGGTGCTGTGTGTTCCGCACAGCACCCAGACCGTACGTCCTGCCGGATCCATCTTCCCTGCACATGTGGATCCCTATTTCAGATGGATCCTTCAGAGGATAAATAACCAAAAAATTGATCTTCTTTGATCCGTTTTTCAGTGGCAGTTGCAATTTCCATTTGGTCTCCATAAGACATATTAGTAAGACCACAAGTTTCTCATTTTCTTACTCCAGCTGTTGTCATGAAAGTAGTTCATAAGCCGTTCTTGGTTCTGTGAAACGACTTTATTTTAAGAATCACCATGGAAATTAGTTTAATGGTTTGCTCAGTAAAGGTTTTATCTGGCTTCTAGAAATCCAAGAAAAGCCTTGCTGGTGCACATGAATATTAGCTCCAGTGTGTGGGGTGTCTGTGGCTGTTCTGTAGCTCGGAAAAGTGTTTTGCACATCTTTACTTTGTAACTCATATCTGAAGTTCAGCTTTTGTTGCCAGGACTCAGGGAAATCCATGACGTTTTCTTGGTGGCTTGCTGTCGCCTTCTGTGAAGAAGCTGAGGATCAAAGTTGCTGTTGCCTTCTTCTGAGAAGATGTTGAGGTGGCCCCCAGACTTTGGAACAGAGCCCTTCTGGAGGTTTGCCAGTCACCTACATTATATGGTTTTTGGCACATTTCTGCACTTAGCTCCCCATCCACTGGGTGGGGAAAGTGCATTTCCTATTACCGTGTACTAGCGTTCGCACTTGGGAATGCTAGTTCCGGGCAGACTAAAGACGTTTTCGCACACGGGGGTTTGGAACGCGCGGGAGACAGCTCCGGGCGCACCATTCGCTTTGCTGCGGCCGAGTTTGCGTCCCGGCATGTCCGGAGCTGTCTTCCGCGCGTTCCAAATGTAGAGCACTTTAAACTGCTCTACATGCGTTCGGGCGCGCACGAACTGCCCGCAGGCGTTCAGGAGGAGAAGCGTTCGCGCATGCTTCTCTCTCCCTAACAGCTGCGGGCTCGCCTCCCCTGCCGGCGCAGCTTTGACAATCAGCTATTTTCAGCCAGCGCCGGCTGCGGGAGCCTCCTCAGCTGTCTCCCCGCCCCTTGCCATTGTTTGCCGGCTAAGACAGCTCACGACGCTTTGAGCATTCACACACAGGTGCTCCGGAATGCGTTTACACGCATCCCTGCGCCCCTCTGTGTGAATGCTCAAAGCGTCGTGAGCTGTCTTAGGCTTCCCGTCCCTTAAGTCCCACACTAACCTGTGTCAGTCTGGGTGCTGCCTTCTTTTTGCAGAACTCAGTGCGACTGGGCATGCGCTGTTGTGTTTGGGACCATCTGAGGTGCCAGCACACTTGCGGGGCACCCGAGATAACCCCTTGCCCCAGAAATGGTGCAAATGATCACCGTGACGGATACTACAGGTAAACCTCTGGGTAGGGTTGAGATGCGTGTGGTGCGCAATTTTGTGCACCACCACTAGTAGACTATAGGCTAACATCTGTTGAGGCAGGAGGTGTTTCTGGGTTGGAAACGCTTCCTGCAAGTGCAGATGCTCCTTACCAGATGTTATCCTATTGTGTATTGTGGGACCAAGTGCAAATAGGCCCCTGGCTAAACCTTACCATTTCACTTAGGCCTTTGATGTTTAGCTTCCTCTTCGTGTTGCCTTGTCAGGGAGTGAGGGAAGAATTGAAGGTTATATTTTAAATATGTTTTGGCTACATTTTAGGTATTCTATATTTTTATTGTGACCCACTCTGGGGCTGTCTGTTGCAGGATATAAATTCTTAAATATAGTATATATAATGACAATGATCGAGAAGAAGGCAGAAAGTATTTCATCTACCTTGGCTCTAGAGCAAATGTTTTGATGTTTTCATTTACCATAAATAAATAGAAAAATATCCCTGAAGCGCTTGTTAAATGGTCAATATAACAGAAGGGCTTTGTAAAGGCTCAAAGTCCAGATAGAAAGGGATTTAGAAATATAAACAAACAAACCACACATTCCTTTTGAGTCATCAAGGGGCTGCAAAGGAGAAATGCAGCTCTATATGTTTTGCTCCCCTGGTCCTTCATTCATTGCTAATGGATTCTCTTTTGAGAACTTGCTCCCTCTCTCCGTCTTTTATGATTTTACCAAATAAAAATGCAAAAGCAACGGAAGCGATAACCTCAAATGAGGTCCCCTTGGGGCAGGCAATAGAAATCCCATTATTGTCAGCGATAACCTTGCCGCCCCAAACACAACGTGCCCGGCGAGGACAACAAAAACTGCACGGCAGCTTTGAAGGATTTGTGTAGGCAAGGAGCAGGTACAACCATGGTGAAGCAGCTGAGGAGAAATGAGGCATATCTTAGCAAACGGGAGCACTCAAAAGTGGCAGGCCCAGCGCTCTGAAATCGTCTGCCAGACTGTGTGCAGGCAGGAAAGCAGAAAAGGGGCACAGAAATTAAAGAAGGAGAAGAGCTGGCTTTTCTACTCCTCTTTTCTTGCCCATTTAAGGGGACTCAAAGCGGCTGAAAAGCTTTCTATTCTTTTCCCTGCAACTGACACCCTGCAAGGTGGGTGGGGCTGTGAGAGCTAAGAAGAGAGCTGTGACTAGCCCAAGGTCGAACAGCTGGATTCATGGAGGAAGAAAAAGAGTTGGCTTTTCTACCCCACTTTTCTCGCCCATTTAAGGGGACTCAAAGCAGCCGAAAAAGCTTTCTATTCTTCTCCCCACAACAGACACCCTGTCAGGTAGGTGGGGCTGTGAGAGCTCAGGAGAGAGTTGTGACTAGCCCAAGGTCACCCAGCTGGCTTCATAGGGGAGGGTGGAATCAAACCCGGTATTCCCAGAGAAGAATCCGGTTCCCTAACCACTAGACCAAACTGGCTAATCTGTGATTAGTGAGTCTTGGAAGCAAAAGCAGTATTTCCTTGCAGCATTACATCAACCTCCATCTAGAGTACTTCTCTAAGATTTTTAACACCTGCAGTCCACTGGATGCCCCAGAATATTTCCAGGCAGGGGTGTGCATGAATGCAATTTTTGACTTTTGGTTCATAACAAATCAAATATTCAAAAATCTTAATTCATACAAACAAAGAAAAGCAAATGTCTGGACATTCGAACCTATACAAATACATTCTTATTTATTTGTTCAAATATTCGATATGTATCCAGTGATACGAATCTTGTACACATCCGTAAGCGTCTGTATGCCTCCTATTTTTCATCCCGTACATATCTATAGGGTTGCGAACAAATGTCCAAATTATTTGCACAAATAGCTCAAAATATTTGCATTCATACGAATACTAAAATACAAATGTCTGGATATTCAATCCTTATATGAATGTCCAAATTTGTCAGACTTTGTCTGAATAATGTATATTTTGAATATTGGTGTACATCTCTATTTCCAGGCAATGCAGAAGAATCCTTGGATGTTCACCAGAAGATGCAGGCTCCCTCCAGACTGCAAGGGGGAAAGGGTAGGTCACAGCAAGAACAATAATAATGCATAAAAATATTCTGGAAACATCTCTAATATATAACCTTACCACCACCCCTGGCAGGACTACATACACATGAAAGGCCTGGGTGAATAGATACAATGTAGTCAAAAACATACAGTGTAGTCAACTGTTGAACCTCCAGAGGGGGGCTTTTCCTTAGTTTAGGGGCCATCACAGAAAAGCCCCCTTGCATGTCCCTGCACCTTGCACCTCTGAGAGAGAAGGAACTCCAGGAAGGCTCTCTCCTTGAGATCTCAATAATACCCAGGCAGCTATGTATGGGAGAAGGTGCTCCTTCAGATAACTGGGACACTGTTCCATTGCTAGGGACTACCACCAAGAAGGCCGTATTATTAGAACTCAGTTATGTGTTTAGCTACTGAAGGTGGTGGTACAATTGGAAGGGCTTCATTTGCTGATCTTAAGGCACAGGCAAGTCAACATGGGAGAAGACGTCCTTTTAGATGTTTGATTGTGTTTTGCATGGTAGCAATTAATATTGTTGGTGTCATTAGGCACCATTGGGTCACGAGCCAGGTGCTGGTGATAACATTTATCAATGGCACTCATAGAGTTTTCTTGGCAGGTTCAGAAGTGGTTCACCATTACCTTCTTTTGGGAAGATGCTGGAGATCAGACTCATAACCGTCTCTCCCAAGCAGGCACTGAGCTTTGGATAACTAACAAAACAGGGTTTTTGAACTATTTCAGACATTCATCTATAACCTGAGACTACCATCCATCACTGGTATCTCCTAGACTGGAAAAGCTCCTGAAATCAGATTAGTTACTGGACTGTATATTCACCATCACTCCAGACTCCAATTATTTAGTATAAAGTGTCTAAAACATAGATTCATTAGTCAAAATGAAAATAAACAAGTGGAAGAAATAAAAGAAAATTCTCTGTATCATCTCCCTCCTTCCCTCTCTCCTTCCCTCTCTCCTTCTCTTCCTCCCTCCTTTCCTTCTTTCCTTCCCTCCTTCCTCCCTTCCTCCCTGCCTTCCCTCCTTCTCTCCCTCTCTCCTTCCTTCTTTCCTTCCCTCACTCCTTCCTTCTTTCCTTCCTTCCCTCCCTCCCTCCCTCCTCCCTTCTTTCCTTCCCTCCTTCCTTCTCTTCCTCCCTCTCTCCTTCCTTCTTTCCTTCCCTCCTTCCCTCTCTCCTTCTCTCCTTCTCTCCCTCCCTCCCACCTCCCTTCTTTTTTCTTTCCCACCTCACCTCCCCTTCTTTGATAGCTTTTTCTTTTTGTCTTCTTAGGACACGTCTCATCTACTTTTGAAGATTCTCCATTTTCATTTGAAGTAAAATGGCTTCCAGATGTAATTTTACTGCTTCCCTGACCGCATAATGAAAATTAAAAGACACCACAGGCTCTCTGTTGAGGCTGTGTGTGCTATCAGCAAGCTAAGCAAATGCCTCTCTTGAAATGGTTGCACTCTTCTGCTTTGTTCTTCACCTGGAATGCTGCTCAGCTGAAGGCCTCGGTACCACCCAGATCCTACTCATCTTGCATCTTAAGGAAGTGTGTGTAGCATCCGACTCCATTTGCATACAGCGGGGTGCCCAACTGTAGTCTTCCAGGTGTCCCTCACATGGCTCCCAGCATTCTACTTGCTGCACTCCATGCTAGACCTGCCTTCCCAGAAGTTCCCTAATCATGCACTAGGTGTGGACCACAAAATCATGCTCCACCTCCTTTAATAACATTACACAATCACTTACCGGACGTGTCCAGGCAGCGGCCTTTCTGACCTCTTTCAGTGCTTCGGGGTTGTTTGAGGTGATCCACAAAGCATCTTCATCATCATGATGACAGTGCTGATGCATGCACAGTTGTGCAGGGTGCCACAGCCAAAACGGTAGTGCCCTAAAGAGGACTACCCCTGCAATCAAATCAAGGTATGTATTCAATCACGGGAGGATGGGTAACGTTGACCAGCTCTCCAAGTGTGACGTTGGTCCATCGCGCTCCTTTCCCATTCAGTGGATGGGAAGGGAAGTGTGAAATTGCCCAGGGACTTCTGTTTCATTTGCTTTGGGGAGATGTAGAGGACACTTGAAATGCAAGATGTAGGTACATTTCCTGGACACAGGACCTTTTTGCACTCAACTTCAGTAGGATACCATCCCACTGAAGTTAAGTTCAGGGACAGTGGCCAGCATTCCAACCATGAGTGATGGGACCACCCCCAACTTCCCTGCCATTCTCCGCAGACCATCTGCATTGCCATAGCAATGGCCACAACTATTTTCAGCATGCACCAGGCCATTGCTATGTTGACTGCAATGCAGTGTGCGACTGCATAGCCACAGCACTCTTCCCCCATGCAGTGTTTGCACCAGGAAGTAGTGTGAACAGTGCATTTGGGAACCTACTGGGAACATCCTAGATGCTCCTGGCTAAGTTATGGACCAGCTACAGAGGATCGGGGTGGCCTGGGATGTGCTGGGGTGCCAAGGAATGCAGATAGATCATCCTAGAGCATCTGAGGCCATCCTGATCAGGTAAGTGCATAAAGGCCCACAATTTAACCACACACAAGACAGAAGAAGAGGAGGAGGAGGAGGAGGAGGAGTTAGTTTTTTATACCCCACTTTTCTCACCCATTTAAGGGGACCCAAAGAGCCTGATGAACCTTCTGTTCTTCTGTCCACAGTGATGTAGGTAGGGCTGTGAGAGCTCAGAAAGAGAGCTGTGACTAGCCCAAGGTCACCCAGCTGATTTCATGGGGGAGTGCAGAGTTGAACCAGGAGACTACCAGATAAGACCCCGACATTCTAACCACGAGACCCAGAAAGCTAAAGGGAAGTCTTTTTACATGGTGCAGGAACAACTCACACTCTCATCATGGTTTCCCTCCCGCCTCACATTCAACCAAAACCTTCCTATGCAAGCTGCCACTCGTGTGAACTTGGCTGTTCATGGGGGAGAGACAGAACTTAGACAACGGCCTCTCCACAGCTGAACATCTTTGGTCAAAGGTTGGGCAGAGCTCCAATGTGACTGATCAATGGTATGATCGGCAGCCAAGCTTCTTGGAGGATCAAGAACAGGTGCAGGAACATCACATGAGCCGTGCTTATGAACTCCAGCAACCTGCTCAGTTCCCAAACTTTTAATGGATTTCAGTTTGTCCAGCTGGTGCCCAGCTGACTGCTATGTGCAACCATTTGAAGGATCTGCCCATTAATCTCAGGCAGATGGCGTTCATGGTGGTGCTCATGACACGTACTTGCAGGGAGCTAGTCGACATGTTACCGTGCCAACTGCATAAGTTAGAAACTCCCTATTATTTCTATAAAGCTTCCAGGACTAACTTGTACAACATGTTCAGAACTGTGCTCCTTAAATCAGGGGCAAGGTGAATTCAAACACTAATTGCACCCTCCTAGAAATGATCAGGCTGCCCTGATTCACCAAAAGCAAGCAGATAGAGACAAAGCATGCAGCTAACTTCAATAACCAAACTTTGTAGGAACAGCCCCCTAACCTTACCCAGATGATCCAGGTATATTAAAAGAAGCACTGCCGTTTTAACATTACCTAGGCAGGTCCAATGGACTGGCAGCTTACATGAGGGGGAATAAGGCAACCACACCTCTTAATAAGGGCACATAAAGGACTGTTGCAGATGTCAGCATTGTTCCTATGAATAACTCAAAAGATCCGTATTCATATGGATACTAAAGTACGAATGTCTGGGCATTCGATTCGTATACGCGTATCCGAATTCGTTCAAATTCATCCAAATGATGAATAATGTAAATATTCGTGCACATCCCTAGTTGAGAAGTTAAGAGTTCGAAGAGCTCAATTTTGCATCCAAAAGAGTTAGTGCTGTGGATGGTAATATCCCAGTGCAACGAACCTATGATTATCAGTCCAAGCTTCCTATCAATTGCTGCCCTCACAAATCTATCAGTTGTTCTGCCCATGGCCACATCAACGGAGCCCCTGAAATGAATTTCAGTGACCCAGGCATCTTACAACCCCCTTTTCTTACAGTGAGAACTCTGCTTTTCAACGAGTCATAGGAAAGAAGAGGCAAGAGATGGGGCAGGGATTCTTGAAGGAAAAGAGTGGGGAAGCATCGTACGTTTCTCATGTAGCCACAACTTTTGCCATGGTGATTTCGCCTGCCCAGGATGGGGTATCCACACTTCAAGTGCTGGCCGGCCAGCCGGGGACTGCACTAGCACTTGGAGGGGACATAGCTCCCTTCATGTTTCATCTTAGCCTCAAGATGTTGTTGTTATTATACCATTCTATTGAATGAAGTGTGAACAGACACGCCTTCAGTTTGGGCACAAGAAGAAGAAGAAGAAGAGTTGGCTTTTCTACCCTGCTTTTCTAACCCATTTAAGGGGACTCAAAGTGGCTGACACCCTGTGAGGTAGGTGGGGCTGTGAGAGCTCAGAAGAGAGCTGTGACTAGCCCAAGGTCACCTAGCTGGCTTCATGTGGGAGGGTGGAATCGAACCCGGTATTCCCAGATAAGAGTCCAGCTCCCTAACCACGAGGCCAAACTGGCTCACTGGTGAGAGAAGGGTTCCCACCATATTTTTTAAAAAGGATACCACTGCTGTTCTAGTTGCACAAAAAAGACAATTTCAGCTGTTTCATCACGCAAGCAACACCTGTTGGAATCTTCTTTTCTGTGCAACTGTTGAAGGTGCATATGGCAACCCTACCTCTATGAAGGGTTCCCTTTGCTTGCCACATTCATACCTTGTGTAATTAAGAATGTGCTACCGAGGTTTGACTACCAGAACAATCTGTTCCCAAACCCATTGCAGGGAATATTATTTAGCATGAACAAAATAAGCTTGAAGCCAATATCATATTTAGCATATCATTATTGTTGCTTTCCTACTCCTACTGCTGGTTGTCAGGACAGCCATGATAGCATAGATTTGGTGGCATTGGTAGGGATGCTGGAAACTCTCAGAGCACTCATCTTTTAAGTCCTCATTTCATCCAGGGTACATTAAATAGTTTTATGATGTTGACATAGACAACAGTGTGCACATTGCAATATTAGAACTCCTACTCTGTCCCAAAATAAGATGCAAACACTTCACGATAGCACTCAAACAGATGGGAAGAGTGGAGTGGAAGACAGAGGTCTTATTAACCAGACAACCCATTCACCCACTTAGATCTACCACCTGTTCTGCTACTGAATCCTGGGCTACCTTTGCGCTTGGCTTTCCATCCACTGGATGGGAAAAGTGCATGACAGACTAATGTGCACTAGCTTTAGGAGTATGCGTGAATATTCATAGGCATTCAAAATCTGCCAGATTTCGACATTCAAATCCGAATAGAATGTCCCAAAATCTGAATTTAAATATTCAAATCAAATTTTGAATTTTGGATCTTTTTGTTTGAATTGTCCAGACATTCGTATGTGTAAAGGTTCATACATGATGCATATTTGAAGATCAGCATCTTTCCCGCATCTGTAGGCATTTGTACAGATCCGTATGGGATGAAGACAGGTTGCGTACAGGATAACTACAGGATGCATACGGACATGTATGAGTAGAATGTCAAAAAAAGATTCATGCACCTCTTTACTAGCACTTGCACTTGGGAATGCTAGTACATGTTACAGTAAGACCCATGTGCCCAGAGGCTTACCTAAGTCCATGTCTGATTGCTGGCAGGCTGGATCCCAGCATGACTGTGCATGTTCCGTTGCCACAACAACAGTGATGCTCAGTGTACATGCAGCTGTGTTTGAGATCATCCGAGTTGCCAGTGCACACCAATATGAAAGAAAAATCATTCACATCCCTACTTATGAGTGTTGGTGGCACAAGTGTTTTTCTTCTTTTTCATGCAAATATCCAAGGCAGTTGCTGCCTGACATCCTGAAAACATAACTTGAATTAAATTTTAATAGTAGGCTGGGAAATTTATACCTAAAACAGGAACAATTTAGGTAATGAAATGCAGCCCGAGAAGGTTTGAACGGCATCTATTATCACTTCCACATTTTTCACCTGAAACCTCAAATATACAAGCATGGATGTTGCTTCACATAACTGTTCTTTTTGATCATTACTCTTGGACTCGTAAATAATTTTCATCACCTCTTTCTTCAACAAGTAAAAGCAGAAGAAAATACACCTACATTCAAAAGTACAGCTTAATGGGATTTGTCTGCCATGATGTAAGTATTTATTATTTTGGCTTACTGATGAGTTCCATAAAAGGATGGATGTTCTACATGTTCTCCTGCTTCTTCTCCCAAATAATTTGCCTTGCCCTGCATGGATGCTCCAGAGTTTAATTAGATTCATCACCTGCTATTTTTGCTTCATTTTCCTACATGTTTTAATTCATGGATTTGGGAGGTTGCCAATTTCCCAGAGCTAGATTGATTTTCAGTCTTCTAGCCATCATAAGCTGTCAAGATTCTCAATGAAAGGGAGGGAGCTGCGCATGTTTTTGATGTTTAGGATTTATATTTGGAAAAAAAAATAAAAGCATGAAGTCATTATATATTAAAACCTTGGCCAACTGGTGCACGCAGGGTAAGCTCCTCCACAAAAGGGGCTATTTCTGTCAAACAGTTTAGAATGTTGTTACTTAGGAACTGAAGAGTCACAATGAGTCAGCAACTCATGACTTACGGCGTTTCCGCACAGGCTCTAAAAACGCATTTAGAGCCTGTTCGGGGAAGGATTTGGACGTGGCTTCTGCATTGGAGGCCAGATTGGAGCCCCTTTGAGGATGCCACTTCCACACGTCGGCGTGCAATTTTAAACTGGTTTTGCCGCTGAAATCTGACCCAGATGTAAAACCAGAAAAATTAGGTCTTACATCTGGCTTTTCCCCTTAAACCGTTTTGGAAGCAAATGCTTCCAAAGCGGCAGGGGAAAAGACAGATTGCCAGCACATGCCCAGCTGTCAAAGAGGAAGAGCACATGCCCTGCCACTTTGACAGGTGGGCACGCCCACCAGCCTCCGCCATGGCAAGGCCAGCAGCCGGCTTCCCTGGGTTCCCTCTCACAAGAGAAGGCGCGATCGTCCCTTCTCTTGTGACTGGAAGCCGAAGCCTAACCCCACCCCACCCTGCCCAGGGTTATGCGCTTATGATCAGGGTCTTACCTGGTTGCGGTGCAGCAGCTTCTGGAACCGGGGACCCGGCTTCCACTGCGCATGCATGCGCCAAGGCTGCCATTGGCCAGCCGCCATCAAGAGGGTGGCTGCCAATGGGAAGGGGCCGGCCACCCTCGTGAGGGCGGCTGGTAAATGAAGGCTATGACACATGCATGAGCAGTGGAAGCCAGGCTTCCCCGTGCCAGAAACTGCCGTGCCATGACCAGGTAAGCACTGGATCACGAGCACGCGACCCTGGGCAGGGTGGGGTGGAGGTGGCTGCATCTCCTTCTCACTCAAGAAGGTGCCATCGTGCCTTCTCAGGCAAAGGGGAACCCAGGGAAGCTGGCTGCTGGCCTCGCCATGGCAGCTCCAAAGGAGCCAATGGCGCAGGCTGCTGGGTGGCCCCAGCTGTCAAATGGAGACCATGCACTCTCCATCTTTGACAGCTGGTCAGAGCCTCTGGAGGCCGGATTGGGATGGGTGCTGGTGCATCTGCACCAGCACCCTCTCCAATCTGGCCCTGCTGCCACTGCCCCAAGCATGTGTGGACGCGCGGGGCCTCCAAGAATCTTTTAAAAAATGTATCACTGGAAAACGGATCTATACGATCCGTTTTCTGCTGGCAGGTGCAGAAAGGCCCTTAGAGTCTTGTGATTCAGTCTCATACTGTTGCAGAAATTAGATGACATCATCCTAAAACCTCATGATGACAACTTGCTGTTTGTAGGCTATATAAGTATCTCTGTGTTGTACAAGTTTTTTGTCTTTAGTTTCTGGTTTTAAGGAGCGATTTGTATCAGAAAGGATTCTAAAATAAAGCTGCTGAACCTTCCACTGAGGAAAGAAATACTTTCTCTCTGGATTTATTTGTCTGAACGACTGACCAGCTATTATCTGAGATTGACAAGTAATCTGACTCCAGTCCAAATCTGCTACACTGCCTGACAGTTTCTGGTTAAGAAATGGCTCCTTCATGTGTGGATGGCCCATCTGGAAGCTTATTCTGTGTGTACTACTGGGCCAAGTGCAAATTGGGTCCATTCAACAACTAGTTCACTCCAGGAAGGAGTTAGTTCACTTTGGGGCAGCAGCAGCAGCTTACGGCATGCACACTAGGGATGTGCATTAATTTCTTTTTGTATTTGATTCGTACTGAGTCGAATGCAAGAAAATTTGTATTCGTTCAATACAAATTAATATCTAACATTCAAACAAATAGATTTGAATGTACTGGATCTGAATCGGGTTTTGTTGCAAAATTTGTACAAATTTTGAATGTTATGGCTATTAGTGTGCATCCCTAATTCAGACACATCTTTCTTGTAAGCTGATTGCTGCTCACTAGCAGGTAAGTTCGAACAAGCCCTAAAGTTCTAAGGAAAAGTATAGACTGATATCTGAACTGCGTCCCATCCACTCTCTCTCATTAGCATGGACAATTTTACTCCACATAATGTGTTCATTTACTATTAAAAGCACAGCAAAACACAATGGACCTTATCCAGATTTATCTGCTTGCCTTGTAACAGGGGGCCTGCAAGAATCAATAGAACTTAATCATGACTCACATTGCATTACACTTTCAGTGGGACCGAAAGACAGAGTCTTCAGTCTAGATCCAGCTGTGTTCTTTGTTCTTAAAATAGATGCATGTAAGCAAAAAGGATTATCTTTCAGAACATTCAATGGCAGCAGTGTGTAAACTGAGGGCAGTGTGTAAACAGTATGTAAACTTACTATTCCACTGAGGTGAAGATTAAGTGCAGAGGGAGGCATCTACAATTCACGTGCTGGTGCCTCCCCAGCCAGACCACCAGTGTGTGGAGTGTGGATGGTCTGGCCCAGCCCAGCTGGATCACTGCAATAATGGCTTTGGCAATATCCTGCTCGTGCTGGGATGTTTCCATGGTGATCTTCTTGTGGCACACAGTTGCACACCCATAGCCACACTGCCCACTCACAGCATTTGTACCCAGAAGAGGGTGTGAATGCTGCAACCAGGAGTTCACCAGCTGCTCCTGGTCAAGCCATGGACACATTTTTACTTGTTCACCAGCTAATGGTAATCAGGGCAGCTGGGGGGAGTTCCTGGACCTCTGGGACAGTGGTGCCAATACAGAGCATGGACAGGCCTCCCCCGGAGCATCCAAAACCATTCCAGAAGGGTAAATTTCAAACAGGCACTGAATGAGGAGGGCCCTCTGTGCTCAGACACAGAAACCTAAGGCATGGCTTTACCACACATCAGGCAACCCACACAACCTACGGCTACACTTGGAGAGTCCCACTAACCTACAAACAGAGCTACAGCAGACCCAGACGCAAATGTGGCATGTTTTCCCACATCCAGGACCTCCTCAGTGCACAAGAAGAAACCTCAGAATCAATTCTCATGCACTGAACTTCGCCATCGGTGTGCTATGGAGATGGGCACACTTCAATGTCCCTGCAATGCCGTCTGAATGTCCTGTGGAAACAAGGCTTTAAACGCTGTGACTTGCTGAGAAGAATGGACCTTTCAAGCTCCTTGCTAAGGCTGCCTCCATCTTTGAAGGGGGCCAACACTGGTGGGGACACCTCCCCAAGGCGTCTCCTCCTGGTGTAATGGAGAGATGCCTTGGGGAAATGAGCATAACCCTACAGCTATTATAAGTACCTACATTTTAGCTATTTACTCCTGCAGTCTTTACTAAGCGACAAGTGTAATAAAGCAAAGACAAGGAAGTTCCCAGAAAGAAGCAAAGGATACGAACTATCAGATCATCCGGGGTTGGTGTCAAAATGCATCCTTTAAACCGGATTAAACCCCATTAAACCGGATCTACCAGGCACTTGGAGCTATTAAAACCGGTTCCACTGGGAGCCAGTTTTAATAAATCCGGGTGCAAGGGATCCGGTTTACTTTGCCCCTGTGCGGAAGCATCCTTTCTGTCTTATAATAATCATAAGCATGTGTCTCCATGAATTCATCCTTACGTGGTGTTCCATTTATTTTACCCACCAGGAGGATTCCACTTGCAAAATATCCTAATTTCCAGCCACTTTGAGACAAAGAACCTTTCTGCCCTCCAAGGCAGTGATCTGGGTCTGGCACACTGGAACAGTCATCTGAAACTGCAAATCCACGTGATAGCACTGGTCCAGATTTGATTCCACACTGACCCCAAAACTTACACAAGCCTTGGGAGATGGTCTCAAAGGGCTCTGAAGGGGCAGAAATGAAAATTCCATAACTTCAGAGCCCCTGGGGGGACCCATTTCAGTGGTGTGATTTGGCGCAACACCAAAATGGGTCCTCTGGGAGTCCAGAAAACAGAGTCATACCTTCCATTTAATTAGGTCTACCAATGCCAGCCTTAAAAGAATTGTTCTGGCTTTCAAGGCCCTAAATGACTTGGGTCTCAAATATCTAAAGGAGATCTGGAGGGGAGGCCCCCCTGGTTGTACAGCCATTGACAGCAGCAAAAGGGGTGGGCACCCAGGATAGGGCCTTTTCAGTGGTGGCTCCCAAACTGTGGAATATTCTCCCTCTTGAGGTGTGTCAGGAATCTCCATTTTATGTGTTTAGATGAGCTGTGAAAGTGCACTTCTTTACCCTGGCCTTTGGCTAAGTAAAGGAACAGCTTTGTCCTCTCCACATTCAGACACTGCCATGGTTTTATTATGTTCGTTATTGGTTTTAATGTGTTCATTTTATATGTTGTAATCTGCCCTGAGATCCTTGGGTATTGGGCGGGGTAGGTAGGTAGGTAGGTAAGGTCAGTAGATAAGGTCGGTAGATAAGGTCGGTAGATAAGGTTGGTCAGTAGATAGGGAGGGAGGTGGATAGGGAGGGAAGTTGATAAGGTAGGTAGATAAGGTACATAGATAGGGTCGTTCGGTCACTAGATAGATAGATAGATAGATAGATAGATAGATAGATAGATAGATAGATAGATAGATAGATAGATAGATAGATAGATAGAGGACGGACGGACGGACGGACGGACGGACGGACGGACGGACGGACGGACGGACGGACGGACGGACGGACGGACGGACGGACGGACGGACAGACAGACAGACAGACAGACAGACAGACAGACAGACAGACAGACAGACAGACAGACAGACAGACAGACAGACAGACAGACAGACAGATAGATAGATAGATAGATAGATAGATAGATAGATAGATAGATAGATAGATAGATAGATAGATAGATAGATAGATAGATAGATAGATAGATAGATAGATAGATGAGGGAGGGAGGGAGGGAGGGACGGACCCAGACCCAGACCCAGAGTTGCTTGACCTGGATTATGCTCTATCTTATGCAGATGGAGTGTACCAGCAGTGGGTAGGGCTTCCCTTTCACTTGTCAACAGTGCAGAAGGCAAGCCACTGCCTCAGATAAGGGATGTGCACAAATATTCATAACATCCATTATTCAGACAAATTTGGACAAATGTGGACATTCCTACATTAACGTTCGTACGAATAGTTCAGACATTCATTAAACTAGGGATACATTTTGGATATGTATCGGATATACATTGGATAAGTATGCATTCATATTGGATAAGTATCCGATGTATATATGTTCATGTCAGATACATATTGGATACATATGCATTCATGACGGATACATATTGGATACGTATCTGTTGATATTGGATATTCTTACAAATCTCTATAAATACATTCGTATCAAATAGAACCCTACTGCATTCGAAGGGGATCTATTCAAATGAATACAAATTTTCTAACGTTTGATCCATTATTAATTGAATGCCAAAAAACCCATTCGTGCACATCCCTACCTCGGGTACTTTCCAACCTGACAGATCTTCATCTGTAGGCACATGTACATGTTCTAAATTTTTAAGCTGCAGGCAAGCATCACAGAATTGTACCCAAGTTGGCTTCCTGGAATTCATATCTCATCAGCGTAACTGTTCTCAAGAGCTTCGCTGTTCTGTACTGACAGTTTGGTCCTAATAGGCTTGCTAATGTTGCTTCACTTGACACTGACCATCATTACATCTTCTGATCATGTGTTTCCCTGGGAGGCTCATCCACACCGCATCAGTGCCTATGGCAGAAATCCCATTGGCTTTAATGCACACAGATTGGATTCTCCAGCCTAACAGCAAAATCCCAAATGCAGCCATTAGCACTTTTCATTAGAGCATTAACCGAAAAATGAGAGGGAAAAGGAGATGCCACGGAAATAAGCTGGTGTCCCTGCAGGCACACTAACATTAGTACTACTGCGATAGTTTTTGCACAGGAGACACTGCCTCCTGTTGTTGAGCATCTTCTCTGAATGCACAAGGCAAGATGCCCTGGCATGTGGAAACCCTGGCCATGGCTTGTGAACACAAGCCATAAAACAGCAGTTTTGGAACATGGGCCATGGCTGTCACTAGATAAGTGTGGTAGCCGCAAAGGCTGCACAGTTTTTCCCCCGGCTTCAACCTTCCATTTCTCAAGCCTCAGAGAAAATAGGTGCAGCTGCTTTCCTGTCCCATGGGCTTGTGGTGTACACTCAGCAACACCAGGGGGCAGGGCTCTTTTCACACCAGGAAATAGCCTTGGGGCATAATGTCATCTGCAACCACATGGCCCCCAAGAACAACAACCCTTTCTTTTTCTGTTTGAGGATTCTCCCTGCCTCTTGCCACAGGATGTGATATCAGAAGGACCTCTGGACTGCTCACCTGACCGAGTTCCACCAATCAGCTTGCTAGATTGTGCCTTTGCATCATTTCTGCCATGCCTCCACTGACTGCTGTATTTAAACCCAGGAAAATTAGACTCTGCTCTCTTTTCCAGCTCATCCTGTCTCCCGCCTGACTTCTTTCCCCTGTGTTCTCTGTCTTTAACTCGCCATAGGAGCACATGGCGATCTCTTATAGCATGCCGGTAGTGAATAAGGGGTTTACTTTTGCAACACCCGGTGGATCGTACCAGTAACTATTGGTACCAAGTATTGTTGCAGCCCTTGGGTTGTAACCAAGCATCACTGTGGTTTTCAGAACTGCAGCCAAGATCGAGGTAGCCATAGGCTGCCTCAACCAGGTTTCCCAGAGCCAAGATTTCAGGTTGCAGAGTGTGACTGCAACAGATAAGGAAGAAAGAGGCCATCAGATCAGAAGGGCAGCGGGCTTTGGCAGGAACAGCACAATGATAGGAATGTGCACAAATGAAAAATTCACTTTTGTTTCACAATAAAAGTGAATGTTTGAAAATTCATTTCATTGTCAAATTGTTCGTTCAAACTTTCAGACTTTTGCATTCTCATGAACATTTTCATGGCTTCCTTTTCCATCGAAGAAGCCTATTTTCATCAGTGACATACTACAGAAGGGCAAAGAAATCCAGTTGTTTGTTTTGTTCAAAAGTCCAGATGTTCAAATGTCCATACTTTTTTCCAGATTCGATCAATTTTTTAAAATGAGAATTTGTTCATGCAAATTCCTTCACAATAGTGCTGCCTACTCCTTCAAGGGCATAGTACTTGCAAAAAAAATGATCATATCTAGGGATCTGCACAAATATTAATAACTGTCTGGGAAAGAGGTCAGCACACACACAAACACACAGCTGATAAGAGACAGCTCACTTGCCAAGGCAGCTCCTCCAGCAGCACAGCTAAACGAAGCCCACAGAGAAGAAGCTAAACAGTCCAAAGTCCAGGGTTTACAAGAGCAACACAAGAGTCCAATCTGAGGTCAAGGTAGCCAAGTATTCAAGGACTGGGGGGCAGATACGACAGCCTTCTCTAAAGGAAAACCAATAGTTTCTAGCAAAAGGCCTGGGCATCTGCCCGGTGTTTTATCTACAGTCACAGCTGTAGATTATCAGCGTGTTTCTGTGCAAGTCTCTTCGATCGTCTTAACCCTTCCTTCTCTGCTTAAAGCTAGGGATCTCTGTGCTCTGCTGTTCCATGTCTCCCACGTTTTGCACTTCTGCTGTGGCAAGGCTGAGCTGCTGAACCCCAGGCTCCACTGGGGCTGAGAGGTCAGAACTGGGCCCTGGTACCACCTTAGGTTCCTCCTGCACCTGAGGAAGTGAGTCCTCCTCATTTTCTGAGTCCTCCTCCTGGCTGACCATGACAATAACATTCAAAATTTGTACAAATTCAGCTGAATTCAAATTCAAATTGAATGTTGGCACATTGGAAGACTGGCATTCGAATTTGCATTGAATGTTTTGATAAATCCATATGAAGCTTCATATGAAGCTTTGTATGGAATTCGTATGGGATTTGTATGGGATTGAACATTTGTTTCAAATAAACCGGGAAGCATTCAGGTGGTATTCTCCTTTCCCCTGGCCTTGGTAGTAAAAGCATCAAAACCAGGGAACCTTCTAGCTGCCTTCCCAAATAGTGTCATGGTAGTTGGCCCAGAGGATGCAAAACAGATATTTTTTGCACAAGCAGCATTGGCAGCTGAACAGTTTGAGTTTGGGAGAAAGTGAGCAGAGCATCAGTATCATCACAGCAACAGTGCTGATGCATGTAGAGTTGCGGGGGGCACTATGCTCAAGATGGCGGCACCCAGAAGAGGAGCAGCCCAGCAACTGAATGGATGTGAGAGTTCCATCATGCAGGGGGTGAGTGGTTAGTGACTAGTTAAGGACAGAAAGTGAGCAATTGCACATGGTCAAATAGCAGCCAGAGCTTGCTGCCACTTCATTGGGCTGCAGGAAGTGACCCAGAAAGTGGCCATTTGTGATGCACCACAAAAAACTCGCACGCCTTACATCTCTAGAGGCCAAGGAACTTCAGCACATGAGTTTCACCAGGACCTGCAGCCTTCACGTGGAATGCTGCTAGCAGAGTCCCCACCAGCTCTCCTCCCTGGTCCCAATCACTGGATTTGGGACAAGAAGGTTACATGTTCCAAGCTCACATATGGAATGTGGAAGTTTACCTATCATTCAGCTCTTCCAACACTCTTAACTGTAGCTCTTGACTCTTCTTTCCTTCCTATTGTTCGTGCTCACTCGGAATGATGAAAGATGTAATTTAGCATATGGAAAACTAAATTTAGGCCTCACTTGATGATTTTCCTGGGGCTTTTCCAGTGCTACGATAAGAATAGATGATTTACAAAGAACTAGGGATCTGCACAATTTTTTTTTCATGTTCACTTTGCACCGAAGCAAATGGGAAGGAAATTTGCATTTGTGCAATTAGAGCCACCTTGAATATGGTACGATTTGAATGTGCTGCAAATGCTTTTCAAATGCTATTCGAGCCCCTACTGCCAGTCACACCTCTGAATCCCCACCAGATCCCTTCTGAATCCGCTCTGAATCCACTTTGAGTCCACTCTGAATCCACTGCGGATATGACTGGGCAGCCGCTTTGCTGCCTCCTTACCTTCATGAATATAACAAAGCCTTGAATGCACAAAAGCATTTGCTTTGCATTCGAATGTCAGTCTTTGAATGAAGCCAATATGCGATTTGAATGTGAATATTCAAATTCATATGAATTTGTACGAATCACAGACTGGATGAATACCTGTGCATCTCCCAAGGAATGCCTACTCCCATAACAACCTGCCCATGCCCTAAGATCCAGAGGGGAAGCCCTCCTAGTTATCCCACCACCCTTAGCAGCAAAAAGGGTAGGCACCCGGGAGAGGGCCTTCTCAGTGATGGCCCCTAGGCTGTGGAATAGTCTCCCCCTTGAGGTGCGTCTATCACCTTCACTGAACACGTTCAGGAAGGCAGTGAAGACTTTTTGCTCTGACCTTCGGTTAAATGGGGATACACTTTCCCTTCCCACTTGAATAAGCTATTGTTTTAATACATACTGTTATTGTTTTAATAATGTTTGATTTTAGATGTTGTTACCCACCTGGAGACTTTTGGATGTAGGGTGGGATAAAAATGTAAGTAAGTAAGTAAGTAAGTAAGTAAGTAAGTAAGTAAGTAAGTAAGTAAGTAAGTAAGTAAGTAAGTAAGGAAGGAAGGAAGGAAGGAAGGAAGGAAGGAAGGAAGGAAGGAAGGAAGGAAGGAAGGAAGGAAGGAAGGAAGGAAGGAAGGAAGGAAGGAAGGAAGAAAGAAAGAAAGAAAGAAAGAAAGAAAGAAAGAAAGAAAGAAAGAAAGAAAGAAAGAAAGAAAGAAAGAAAGAAAGAAAGAAAAAGAAAAAGATCCCTGCAAAGAACTCCTTCAACAAATTTAAATGCACCCACTTCAGGTCATTTCCAGTAGAGAATTCCGGCTTGAGGCACATGGAAAATAAATGACCTATACAGGTTCACATCAACCACTCTTTGACCTCATTTATTTTATTACAGCTTCCACCTATGGAGTACTTCTGACTTTCGCCACCATAATGTATCTTCAAACCCTGGAGAGTGCTTGGCAAATCCCAGCTCTATGCAAGATGGGAGAGGGCATCAAAATCTAAGCATTTCATGCTCCTGGCAGCCCTCTAAACAATAATGCAATCAACCTCAGCTCGTCAATAACGCTACAAATAAAAATGGACAATTACAATAAAAACTGCCATAAAGCTACTAATAAGACTTTCAAGCAACTGTATACCCTTAACTCCACTGACAGGGTCCCGATAGTTGCTAAGGAACAAGCATCTATCTATAATTGCGGTTTATGTGAACACTGATGCCTTGTCATGGCAAAAGAAAAGTTTCCTTAGGAACACAGTACAACCATCCTGTATTTTCCAGCTCAGAAATTATGTCCTAAAATGGTCTGGAAGATAAATAAGACAAATCATTTGGAGGGGACTGATGGAACATGGAAAAGCAATATGGGCTATGGTTTGTGGCTTTTCAGTCTATTAGGTGTAATCCTTTCCCCATAGTTTGATTGCAACCACCCACAGCCTTAAGAGCAATGTCAGCTTTCATATAAGTTATTTCTAAAACCAATGGATGAATTTTAAGTCAGGTTATAAGCTTTGGTTTCAACAACATGGATAAGCGACAGAACTTCTGTCAGGCACTGTATTATACATTGTGTTAATTGTGGGGGGCTGGGTGTGTGGGGGCTTTGTAGACTCTTTGTTGAGTTTGGCAGGAGCAACTTACCAGCAGAGATTTTTCATCTGCTTCAATTTAGTGATAGAAAATGGCCGACGTCCAGCGCCATTTTCTGTCCAGTGCCAACTTTCACTGGGTAGAAACTTTAACAAATCTGCAGTTTCTGAGCTCAGGAGGCATGTAAAAGCTGTGCCTCTCACCTCTGGGGCAGGATTCCATGCCTTCTCCATGGCCAGGGGGATGTGGGCAGATTACGAATGAAGAGAAGACACTGACAAATAGCTGTTTTTAAATACCCAAGTTCTCACTTGTGATATTGCACCCCCTTCAAAAGGCTGGTGAATTTCTCATCGCTTCAGCAACTGACAAATAATTTGGACTTTTTAATGCTTATTGCAAGATCTAAAAACCAGAGGGATCCACCCAGGCATCAGAGACATCTGTGGCCAATGTTGCAGTCTTCGCTGCAAAACATTTCCTCCTGCTTTGTTCTGTCCAGATAAAAATGATGATCCAAATAATTGCTTTTGGGGGTTGCGGTGATAGGAAATAGATTTGCGACTCACATCTGGTTCCCGACACAAGTCACTTGGATTAAGTAGCAAGAAGATAATCCCACAGTGTGATTCAACCTGAACAATAATCAGCAACATGGATACAGCAGACATTAAATAACCATTTACAAGGAATTTAACCACAAAGCTTACTAAAAATATTTAATATCAGGCCTGCATAGAGACCCTACCTGCAAATGTTCTCATTTAATGCATCAGCAGTGTTTGAAGCAAAGGATCCAACCATAGAGTGTTGGGGAAGGAGAGACTCTAAAGCTGTTAGGGGTGTGCATAAATACAATTTTTGGGATTCGATTTGAATTGAAGATTTGAAGATTCAAATTGATTTGAATGTTTAAAATTCTAATGTAGGGTGTTTTTCCATTGTCAGAAAATACCCATTTTTGCACCCATTAAGGACCCATTTGGGTGTGAGCCGGATGATCCCATTTCCACCACGGCAGCCATTTGGGACCCGATTGTTTCGACTGCCGCTGGGGAAATCCAGATCAAATGGGTAATTTCTGGACTTTAATCCGGATTTTCTGGAGACCCCATTAATGGGGTGTACAATGGGGTCTTCAGGCAGAAAATCCAGATTAAAGGGATCCTGTTTCCACGCTTGTGTGGCAATGGGGTCTAGAGGAGGCTAGGGCGAGGGGGCACCCATGGGGGGGAGCCCTAAAACCTAAGCTTCGAAGTCATTTCGAAGTCATTTTGGGTCACTTCGAAGTCTGTGCAAAATAGCTCTGGAGCGTCTTTGAAGTCTGTTCTGATCTTCAGAGTGAACTTCAAAGTGACTCCGAAGTGACTCCAAAGTCACTTCAAAGTTCAATCCAAAGATCAGCACAGACTTCAATGGAGCAGTTTTGCACAGACTTCGAAGTGACTTTGAAGTGACTTCGAAATGACTTCAAAGCCACTTTGGAGATTGCACCCCCTGTCCCCCCAAACACCTGGGGTGACAAGCAGATCCCTCATGGGTAGATCCGGATTTCCAAATGGGTGCTCCAGTGTTTCCACAGCAGGGAGGCTAGCACCCATTGCTATTGGGTGCTAGACCACCCATGGAAACACATTGGGTACTTCTCTTAATCTGGATCTACTAGATCCAGATTAAGGAATGTACCCATTCCTTAGATCCGTTCTTAGTTCCGGATTAAAGGAGTGTGGTGGGAAAACACCTGTATTCACATTTGATTTGAATTGAATACATTTGTATCTATTTGTATGAATGTCAAAAACATTCAAATGTGTCCGTACGCATCCGTAAACATCATTTTTATCCCATATGCATCCTGTTTTCATTCCATAGGTATCCGTACAAATGCTTACGGATAAGAATAAGATGAGTATGGATACGTATGTAATGCGTACGTATCCATACACATATGAACGAATAATTCATATGAATGATTCAAAAGATTCAAAAATTCATTCAAATGTTAAATTGAAATTTAGAGACATTTGATTCAAAATGTCTGAATTCGATCAAATTTGATCGAATTTGGAATGTTTTGAATATTTGTTCACATCCCTAAAGGCTGCACTGAGACGGCTGTTACTTGTTCCACTATATTTGGATAATCTGAATTAGAGGATATGTAGTAATCACTAGGCTGTCCAGTCTTTTTCCTAGCCTTCCTTCCAGTCCCCACCTTGACCCCCCCAGCCTCTCACTAGTAAAAGGAGGAAGAATTTTCCTGTTCCATAGGCTTGTAGTATATGCCACCGGGGTGCTGAGTCCTTTCCACTTCATGTGGTTGCCTTTGGGCATTATGGAGTCCAAGCACATGTTTCTAAAGGACAATTTCCCTTCTCTTCCTGTTTGAGGATCTTCCCGCCTCTGACCACAGGATGTGACATCGCCAAGGACCTCTTACCTGCCTGCCTGACCCAGCTCCACCAATCACCTCCCTGGATTGTGCCTTTACATCATTTCCTTCTACACCCCTATTGACTGCTGTATTTAAGCCCAGGAAAATTAAACTCTTGGTCTTTCTGCTGCACCCTGCCCCCGGTCTGATCATTTACCATCTCCAGCTGATCGAGTCCACCATTAAACACGTGGCGGACTCCAGAGAGCAGGGATTACAGCTTGACCATCGTAGCCACTCTCAAGCCACTACCCCGAATCCGGCAGCCTCATAGCTGCTCACCTCTGTTTCCCAAGACCCCTGGATCTCACCTGCAGAGCTAGACTGCGGCTTCTATAAGGACAGATACTCTAGATCAGCGGTTCTCAACCTGTGGGTCGGGACCCCTTTTGAGGTCAATTAGACATTTGGGCGGGGTCGCCTAGTCTCCCACAGGCCCCCACCCCACCACCCCCGCTGCACGCCCCCCCCCCCCCCGTGGCCTCCTTCTCCTCCTCCACCTCCCCAGCCTCTCCCCAGCACGGTTTTGCTGCGCCCTCCCTTACGCGGCCGCGTGTGAGGAGAGAGAGAGAGAGATTCCTGTCACTGCCCCTCCCCCCGCCCATTCCATCCTCTCGTGCGCGCATGCGCTTCCCTCACAGCGGCTCCTGCCAGTGCTGAGTGGGAGCGGCGTCAGCGAAGGCAAAGTTAAGCGTGGGAAATCCGCCCGCCCGCCTGCCTGCTATTGTCTCTCTTCCTTTGCCAGCGGTTCCTCGCTCGGAGCAGGTGAGAGAAGGAGACCACCGGCAGGCATCCACAGGCGGCCGGGTGAGTGAGTAAGCGCGCGAGTGGGCGGCTGCACAGGTGGGCGACTGACTTGGCGGGGCCCGGAGGCATCTCTTCAGCCCATGCATGCCCTCCCCCACCCTCCAACAGCATCTGTGGCTGGGTGGGGGCCCTGTCACAGCTCCCCTTCGGAGCACTCGCAGGGTGTTCTGTTGTGGGGAGAAGAACAGAAGGTTTGTCAGCCACTTTGAGTCCCCTTAAATGGGTGAGAAAAGAGGGGTAGAAACCCAACTCTTTTTCTTCCTCCATGAAGCCGGCTGGGTGGTCTTGGGCAAGTCACAGCTCTCTAATGAGCTCTCAAAGCCCCATGCACCAAACAGGGCATCTGTTGTGGGGAGAAGAATAGAAAAGCTTTGTCAGCCGCTTTGAGTCCCCTTAAATGGGTGAGAAAAGCAGAGTAGAAAAGCCAACTCTTCTTCTCTTCCCCAGCGATCTGCACAGAGAGTGGCTGCAGTCACACCTAAGGTTTAATCCACAGCAAAGTGACCAGTGCATTTACTTCCGCATTATCTACCCCAGGGGGAATTTACTGATGTAACATTCTGCTCTGAAAGTGGACCCAAGCCAGCATTTTGCTGATGTATTTTCCCACCCTGATAGTGGAATGAAGCTGGACTAAACGTGAAGTGTGACCTTACCCTGTGTAAGAGGAAGGGGCAGATAAGATTCCCTGCATGTGTCGTTTGGAAAGGGTTGAGGGTCAACCGGCCTCCTTCAAAGCCAGTTCTGACCTTGCCCTCAGCTCCTCCCTGGCGGCCTGGCCTGACTCTGTGGCAATGATTAACCAGCCTGGAGTCCGGCCCCCAAGCCTTCCTCCGTTCCTCCCTTCCCTCCTTCCTCTGGTTGCTTTGGGAGGGAAACTTCTGTTTTGCATGGTTGAGTTTGGAGGTTTGCTGTGGTGGGAACCATACTACAGGTATATAAAGGTTTTTCAGTGTCAGCCAGAGCTGGAATGAGATTGTATGTGGAACTGGAATTCCAAAGGCCAAATCAGGCTGTGGCCTGATTTGTGATTCTTTCACTGGCAATTTTTCTGCTGCGAATCCTATGGTGCTTGGATAGGCCGGTGTGTGGGTGTGGACTGAGCAGGTTTGTATTGTTGTTTGTTCATTGGTTGAGTTCAGCTCCATGCATGAATTATTTTATTTGTTTTGTTCTTTGTCTTTCTGTACCCTGGCCCCGCCCCCTGGCCCCACCCCCTGGCTCCCCGTCCCCTGGCCCCATCGCCCCCACCCCCATGGCTGGGGGGTTCCTGAAGCATGGGGAGCTGCATTGGGGGGTCACGGCATTGGGAAGGTTGAGAACCACTGCTCTAGATGCTCCATACGTTATTCTGGAATATCCAGATGTGATGAAATAAGTAACCAACGTCTAGACACAGCCTAAACGGAACCTCAAAATGAATTTGTAGAATCTCTTCAAGCACTGAAAGAAGATGCAGGTAAATATAATCTATATCTAAAAACACTTTTATTGGAGACAATTCAATATATCTAAGAACAGATTCTAAAGACTGCTTGAAGCTGGGCACAAAAGCTCACAGTACCAGAGTGTTAATAAATGACCCAAAATATTTAGTTCCTTGGCTCACGTCATCTATCTTCATTAACTTCACCAGTGGAACCTCACCTTTGATCTCTCAGAACAAAAGCTGCATTCACATATGGGAAACAGAGTGGCCCAAAGGCACCCAGAGGACAACCCATACAGCCATGGATATCATGCCCTTCATCCATCCTGGGGATGCAAATTAGCATCTTTTTGAAAGGCTGGGCTAATGAGCTCTGAGGGCATCTTTGCAACAATTAGCACAACTTCTCTTTCTCAGGGTGGACTTGCCTGGTGACTTAAGAAGCCTTATGCAAAGGCAAGAAAGGAAATGCAAAGAGTAGGGAAGGAGAAAAGGGAAAAGGTCAGAAGCAAAGCAAACATCTTGTTTCAGGAAAACAACAGAGTGCAGACAGTTAGGAGTTGTGCATTGACACGAGATGTTGCTCTGGCACAGCGCATTAATACAGAATGGTTATGGAGTGAAGTTGGATTGGTGCAAACAACCATTCTCAAGTGCACATGTTCTCAGGCTTCTTTTTTTAATTTCACTTTTTATTTATTTATTTAGCAAAACAGAAACAAGGTGTGATATAGAGTGACAATGATAATCCATAAACAAACAGAGAACTAGTATCCCAAACAGTATAACAATATAAAACAAGGTCGTCTGGATGTCCAAACTTCTATTCCAATTACGCACTCCAAATACGAACATTTTAACTATTTATAATGACCGATGTTGAAAGATAGTCTTAATTTTATCTCATCGGGCCAAGGGGGTGTTCATGTGGGCAAAAGAAAGGGTCTCTCAAAGCCAAATTCATCAATGGAGAGGTTATTTTGCTTAGAACATCTTGGACCATGGTCCTGATTTTTTTCACAATGGGGCATCACACATGTGTATATAAGAGCTGAGAGTATTCAGTCCATTCCAACATAGCAATACCATCTGTATAAAACTTTTAAGGACATCTCCCTGACAGTATTTATAGCATGATGGTAATTGGATGGGTACTATGTTTAAATAAAAACTTTGCCTCTTGAAGCAACAGGTCTGAATGACCAGTTTGCTCTTGTGGTTAGAGCATCACTCTTACCTGGTAGGCTGCCAGTTCGAGTCTGCATTCCTACACAAAGCTAGCTGGGTGACCTTTGGCTAGTCACAGCTCTCTTTCTGAGCTCTCACACCCCTCTTACCTCACAGGGGCTGCATCCCCAAAAGACTTATTTGCCTCTCTGGGTTCCCTCTGCTGTCACTCTATTCAAGCGGACTTTAAAAGTGCCGTGCACTTCCGGAATAAGCGTCCGCATGAGGCTCAGCAAAACGGGCGTTTAAAACGCACCTTCCGTCCCCACGAAAGCGTGTTTCTTTGTCCATATCTTTTTCTCCCTGCCCCCTCTCTTGTTGATAGGGTGCCGGCGGGAACGGGGGGTGGGTGGGCTCTGTGCGGCCACAACTAGAAGGAAACCCCGACAAGGAAAAATAGCCATCGGTTCTCTGTTCGTCTCCCAGATCTCCGCCCCCCGAAATGGCTTCCCACCCTGGCAAAGGCAGTGGTTGCAGCCACCGGCCATGCGATCTCTCTCAAGACTTTACTCTCAACACTGTCCCACCGACTGTCAAAATCCACTCCATACAGCAGCCATTACACTGTAGCAATAATCCATCCACTTCACACCTGATAGCAATTGCAACAATGTTGCAATTCTGTGCTATTCTGGCTCTTTGAAAGTTCTGAGTTTTAGAAAGGGAAAGGAAGCTGCTGCAGTTCTGGGAGATGTGTGAATGTGTTACTGCTGTGTGTGCAGGCGGCAATCCCTGCCCCTTTTGCCATGGAGCATCCCCAAGGTAAATGCTGCGAGGAAAACCCATGACTTCCAAAAAGAGTGCTGAAACTCTTCTTTAAAGTGTACTTTTTTGTCATGGGATTTCCTCCTTTTGTAGTGCTGGAAGCTCGTTGAAAAGCCTGGCATGGGGGCGCTCAGAGGCAAAAGAAGATTTTTAGCAGACTTTAAACTGCTTAGGGACAGAGCCTGGGTGTCTCTTGTAGGGAGAAGAACAGAAAGTTTGTCAGCTGCTTTGAACCCCCTTAAAGAGTGAGAAAAGCTGGGTAAAAAAAACCCAACACTTCTTCTTTTTCTTCTTCTTCCTCTTCTTCTATGCTTAGCCTGTTATCTCACAGGTCTGTATTCAGTTCTGTTTGCACTAGCAGCTGCCACCTGGATCCATCCTGTTATTTTTAATATGAAGCCTTATTTCAAAGATCATTTCACTGCTGGATGCCTGTGGCTGAGTAACTCATATTACCAAACCAATGATACTTAATGACAAAGAAATTAAAGTTATAATTACAAATCAAAGTTTGGTTACACTTCTCTTATAGAAAATGAATTCATGTGCAATGCAATCAGAAGGCATAAACAGCAAAAGGACAATTTGAAAATGATGAACAATGACTAGCAAAGATGTATATATAGAGAAAGAGTGTTGTGTGTGAGAGAGAGAGAGTGCTATATGCCGCTTTTTCTCAATATTGTTGAAACAGAAGCCCTCTCTGCACTGGGACCTATTCCAGATTAAATCCCGGAATAGGGATCTGGCATCCACATGCTGGTGAAAACAATGGCAGACTCTGGGTAGGGCCTGTCTGCACTAGCATGTGGATGATAGGTCTCTATTCTGGAGTATAATCCAGAATAAGACCCAGTGCAGAAAGGGCCAGATACAATTTAAAATAAGTTTAGAACCTAGCTTTCAGGACAGTGGGCCATTGGGCACCTTTCCTTAGCTGAGCTGGCCAGGTAACTCCCAGAATAAATCAGGTGTCCACACCCTGTGAGGTAGGTGGGGCTGTGAGAGCTCAGAAGAGAGCTGTTACTGGCCCAAGGGGGAGGGCAGAATCGAACCCAATATTCCCAGATAAGGGTCTGACTCCCTAACCACTATACCAAACTGGCTCACAGATCAGTTTATTCTATGCCCCAAGGTATTCCAAGGGCAGGTAGGAAGCTGAAGGTGATCTGTATTAGGAGAGCACAGGGCTTTCCCATTTGGGCATTTCCCCACATGTTTCCAGGCTATTTTCAGGCACCAGCATATAACTCATCGGAATGTACCTGTGCTATTAGAAAATGATGGCAGAAAATGATGGCAGCCAAACCAAGAGAAGGGGTGATTCAATTTGGCAGTCCCCATGTCTTGTCCTTAATTTATTGTAAATTCCTGGCATCCGTACAACAGAGCCTTCATTGAAAAGAAATTGATGGATCTCTGCCCTGTGTGCACAACATGATGTTTCCTTCTCTCCAAGAGCATGGCAGAAACTGTGTGAAAAACGGTGCACAGAGGACAGGATGTACATGTTTCCAGCAAAAAATGTGCAGGACGTCACTGGAGGGACAAAGTGACCACAGGAGACATAGGACCAAATATCAGGCATCACATCTTATTTATCCTAAAAGCATCATGTGCAAGAATATTCAAGATATTGGTTATTCATTTGAATTCAGCCAAATTCAAACATTCAGACTAGAATCAACTGTCCAGACATTCATTTTTTTAGTATTCAAACGAATACAAATGTTTCGAATTATTCATATGAATAATTCGTACATTCGTATGTGTACAGATACGTATCTGTGAGCCAGTTTGGTCTAGTGGTTATGGAGCTGGACTCTTATCTGGGAATACCAGGTTCGATTCCACCCTCCCCCATGAAGCTAGCTGGGTGACCTTGGGCTAGTCACAGCTCTCTTCTGAGCTCTCACAGCCCCACCTACCTCACCGGGGGGGGTTGGACTCGATGACCCAGGAGGTCCCCTCCAACTCTACCATTCTATGATTCTATGATTCTATGATTCTATAAGAATAGAAAACCTTTGTTGGCCATTTTGAGTCTCCTTAATGGGTGAGTAAAGTGGGATAGAAAAGCCAACTCTTCTTCCGCCTCCATGAAGCCAGTTGGGTGACCTTGGGTTAGTCACAGCTCTCTTCTGAGCTCTCACAGCCCCACCCACCTCACAGGGTGTTCTGTTGTGGGGAGAAGAATAGAAAAGCTTTGTTAGTCACTTTGGGTCCCCTTAAATGGGTGAGAATAGCGGGGTAGAAAAGCCAAAACTTTATTATTATTATTATTATTATTATTATTATTATTATTATTATTATTATTATTATTATTATTATTATTATTATTATTATTATTATCCGTACACATCCATACAAATATGTATGGGACGAAAACGAGATGCATACAGGATAAAAACAGGATGTGTATGGATACATACAGACGTGTACAAGATCTGTATCATCAAATACCTATCAAATACTCGTACGAATAGATACGAATGTATTTGAATCCATTTGAATTTCAATAATTTCATTTTTTTCTCTATTTATACAAATTCAGATATTCAAATATTCAACTTGAATCGAATCGAATGCCCAAAAAAGTTCATGCACATTCCTAATCATGACTCAGACAACAGGTTACGCTTGGCCATTAACCCCTTCTCTCCCTTTGCTTTGTTGTAGCCAGATGTTTGCCTCTGGCCTCCCTCAGAAGGTGTTCAACGATCTCACTGATCGTGCCATAAGAGGCAACTTAGCCCCATCAACCTCACAGCAGGACAACTCAAACTCAACAATTGAGCCCTGCACCGCAGAATGGAGGGACGTGACATTAGAATGTGGACTGGGGATGACCAAATCTTATCTTTTATTGCAGTGGTTCTCAACCTGGGGGTCGGGACCCCTTTGGGGGTCGAACTACCCTTTCAGAGGGGTCGCGACGAGTCTCCCGCCGCCCTTCCCTCCCACTTCCCAGCTGCTCTACCCCCGTGGTTGGGGGTCTCCACAACATGAGGAACTCCATTAAGGGGTCGCGGCATTAGGAAGGCTGGGAACCGCTGTTTTATTGACTCATACTGAGGCAGGCCCCATTTACTATTAGTGATCTGCCTTGTTTGTATGGGCTCATTTCGAAGTACACCAAGGACTGACCTGTATCTGAGTGCAGGTGTGGCTGCACCCATGTGTGCATACGCAGGGAACCTGGGCCTGTTTCACCAGACTCCAAGAAGCAGCCCCAGAAATCTTATGTTCTTGGACACACAGCTAAAACAGCCCTGCTCAACTGAGAAATTTGCTTGCAGCGTGAGATGCCACTCTATATGCGGATCCCAACTTTGTTCCTGAGGAGTGAGATAATGCAGGAGTGTAGGGTGACAGATTTATGTCCAGCAGAATGTTCTCAAGGACATGTAAAGATGCTTGAAGCAGAAAGAGTAATCAGTTAAGCCGAGATGCCAAAGGTGTGTGTGTGTGAATGTGTATATATTTGTGTGTGAGAGAGAGACATTATGATACCAGGTGGGCTCAGGTCAAGAAGGTCCCAGGAGGTGACTATAGAGCATAGTCTGTTGCTTTATTCTGTGTGATTTACTATCAGATGGTTATGATGTAACTCAATAAACACTGCTTACTCTGAAATGAAGTTATCATCCTTATGGTTTGGGCTTGGGGCCTAACACTAAGCTACTCCATGACTCCATTTGCTGTGGGAAGGCGTCTGAGGGGAAAGTCTTCACCAACATCCCATGGCCAATGGGGCTGGAGATTTAGGCTGCTGCTGGCCAACTGTCCTTTCACTGTCTTGCACCATACCAACCAAAAGTTGAAACAGTTAGGGGGCAAGGTGACAACTTCAGAGTTGTTCCTTGTGCTATGATGTTAACACACCTTCCTGGGTCTCAAGGGCGTTAATGTTTCCCCACATGCTTTGATGTGAGGAAAAATAGAGACATGCCATCTGAGGCCCAGGAAGGATGTCTGCACTGCATACACTGCATAATGGAGTTTACCACAGGTGTGGCCAACCTCCAGTTTCCCAGATGCTGCACTGCAACACTTGGGTAGGCCTCACCTGGTTAGTCACATGGGATCTGTAGTCTGGCAGTAATGGGAAGGCGACAATTTGTCCACTTCTGAGTTAGACCAGTATTCGTTACTGAGAGGTTTTGGACCTGGAACATCAAAAAAATTGCTCTCCACAGAACTGGATCAGACCTTAAAGGACTTTAGTTCAGCAGTCAAATGGTTGAAGGTGGCTATTCCTGAGAAGGACAACAGTCTACTGCTAGACGAACCTAACACAGCCACAACATGAATGGAGGGCAACCAGCAGTTTTGGGTGCTCAGAACCAAAAGGGGCAACCTTAGCTGGCCTGCTGGTGTGCCCTCGCCCATCTTCTCTCAACAGCAATGTGTCTAAACTGCTCCTGGAACAACCTCATTTCATCTCCACCTTAAGGTGAGACCAGACCTAGGGCATTTCTGCACTTATCTTCCCATCTGCTGGACAAGAAAAGTACATTACCCACGAGTGTGTACTACGACTTGTACTTGGGAACACTAGTGCACATCACACCAAGCCCCACACACCTGGATACTAACCTGTGTCCAGATTGCCGCCATCTTGTTTTTGGACCCCAGCGCGACTTTGTGTGGCACCTCAGATGACCCCTAGCACTGGAAATGGTGAGAATGGTTGTGGCGCTAGATGGAGTAGGTAAGCTTTCGGTGAAAGTTGGGATGCATTAACCACCACTAGTAGACAATAGGGTAACATCTGGTAAGGTAGGAGGAGCTTCTGGGTTGAAAACATCTCCTGCAAGTGCAGATGCTCCTTACCAGATGTTACCCTACCGTGTACTACGAGGCCAAGTGGGAATTGGTCTCTAAAATAGACTAAGTTCTGGTTCTGTCCTAGGATGAACTAAAATGCTGAGGTGTGACTGTGGCCTTAGGGAAGAAGAAGAAGAAGAAGAAGAAGAAGAAGAAGAAGAAGAAGAAGAAGAAGAAGAAGAAGAAGAAGAAGAAGAAGAAGAAGAAGAAGAAGAAGAAGAAGAAGAAGAAGAAGAAGAAGAAGAAGAAGAAGAAGAAGAAGAAGAAGAAGAAGAAGAAGAAGAAGAAGAGTTGGCTTTTCTACCACACTTTTCTCACCCATTTAAGGGGACTCAAAGTGGGTGACAAAGCTTTTCTATTCTTCTCCCCACACCAGACACCCTGTGAGGTGGGTTGGGCTGTGAGAACTCAGAAGAAGAGCTGTGACTAGCCCAAGGTCACCCAGCTGGCTTCATGGGTGAGGGAAGAATCAAACCCGGTATTCCCTGACAAGAGTCCGGCTTCTTAACCACTAGACCATCTACTTTAACAATTTCTTACATACACCTGTCACCCAACTACACTCCCACCCTGCAAGTGGATTATCCCTCCCCCTCTCTGGGCAATTTCACTTTTCATAAACGGCTGTTCAGCAGATCCTCAGCTACAATTGCTTTTTGGGAATCTCACAAAACCCAGCTAAGAAGTCTGAATGAAATATAAATCATGTTTAATCAGAAAGGAAAATCTGGAATCATAAAAGACACTCAAAACTATAATATATCATATGAGCATAGAGTACACAGTATCTTAAACTGTTCAATATATAATGACAACACATGAAGATACCAGTTTGATATATAAACGTCCAAAGGTAGTCTGAGGATTATTTGTATAACTCCAGAACTGCCAAATACATCAACAATATATATATCAACAGTAGGCCAGGCTATATTGTTCAGGGTTTTGTTTTGTTTTGGAACAAATCAGATTATTCTAGAACAGTGGTTCTCAACCTGTGGGTCACAACCCCTTTGGGGGTCGATCTACTCTTTCACAGGGGTCATTACGAAGTAGCAATGAAAATAATTTTATGGTTGGGGGTTAGGGTTAGGTTGGGGGTCACCACAACATGAGGAACTGTATTAAAGGGTCGTGGCATTAGGAAGTTGAGCCCAGATGTGCTTTGCCCATGGCAGTCTTCCTCAGTGGTCCCAAAATACAATAGACTGTAAGAACATATAAGAGAAGCCCTGCTGGATCAGGCCACAATCTTTTGAATCCAGCAACCTGTCTCACAAAGGATGTGCACAAATATTCAAAATATTCATTGTTTTGTTTTCGTACAAATACGAATATTTCGAGTTATTCATACGAATGATTCGGACATTTGTTTACATATATGTACGCATCGCATATGTACACGTACGCATCTGAGATGGAAACGGGATGTGTACGGAATAAAAACGGGATGTGTACAAGATTTGTACGAAATAGATACAAATTTATTCGTATTGGTCGAATGTCCAGACCAACTGAAGCTGGATTTAACCTTAGGTATGACCACAGTCATGGACTAAAAGGCCTCGCTGTGACCTCAGCCACAGGGTCAGCGGAATGGTCTGAATTTGTCTACTCATGTTTCTCCTTGCAAGGAAAATGCAGTATCTGCAAACAACAATTCTGCAAAATTGTTTATCTTCGCCAACATCACGGGGAGGTGAGGGCGGGGGAGTCTGAGCATCTGGTCAAAAGCTGAAGTGCAGAGTCTTTGCAACCAGGGAAACATTCTTGAAGGGATTTATTATCCTGGAAAATAGTTATTGCACAAAATGAATGCCAAAACAACGCAATTATGAGTTTTATTGTTCAGGCCTGAAGCTGGCAAGCGGTTGCAACCAGGGGGTGGGAATGGGAAGGCAACCCTCAGCCGGCCTAAACCAGCATCACTTCGGTGGATGCAAATGGAGAGTAGAATTAATCAGAGGATGAAAGGACAAATGTCTAAACTGCATAGAACAAACCGCCTGTTTTATAGTAAATTATCATGATTTCTATAAACAGATGAATAGAATTTGTAAACTTTCTGGGGCTGCCACTTAGTTTCTCATCAAGTTTTGGGCTACTGTACTGCATGCTACATGGGGCTGCCCTTGAAGACGGTTTGGAAGCTGTAGAACAGAATCCTACCACATTCGAAGGGGATCTATTCGAACGAATACGAATTTTCTAACATTCGATTCCTTACAAATCAAATGCCAAAAACCTATTTGTGTACATCCCTAGTATATAGTAAGGGAAGGACCAAAGTCTCCTTGTGAGCTAGTTTGATCTTGTGGTTAAAGTGCTGGACTCATATCTCCTAGTCACTGGATTTGATTCTGCACCCCTCCATGAAGCCAACTGGATGATCTTGGGCTAGTCACAGCTCTCTTTCTGAGCTCTCACAGCCCCACCCACCTCACAGGGTGTCTGTTGTGGGGAGAAGAATAGAAAGCCTTGTCAGTCACTTTGAGTCCCCTTAAAAGGGTGACAAATTGGGGAATTAAAGCCAACTCTTCTTCTGTTGTGGGGAGAAGAACATAAGGTTTGCCCCATTCTGAAGAAAACGGGATATAAAAGCCAAGTCTTCTTCTGTTAAGTACAGAAAGGTCCTCAGGGAGAGAAATGCACGCAAAATTGCAGTCCCTTTGCTTTTAAGATCATTAACTCTTGCTTTTTATTTATTTTTATTAGCAGCATAAATTGTATTTATTATGCTGATCTTCCCAAAAGGACAACGCATCCACTTATGAACCTTTTTTTAGCATTGCACCTCTATTTGATTTCCCGTCTAAAAGCTCAATAAAATTTACTTAGTCAACAAATGTACTTTCATGTCTGGAAATGAAAACAAACAAAAGCAAAAACTGAAAGCCCAGTATATAGTCTTGCAACACTCAAGGCTGAATTAGGTCAACGTATATTAACTTCTTAGCCAGTGGGGATAAGCAATAACAAGTCACCTGCTGGTTCCATGCTTCAGACTGAGTAAAGAAATGATTATAAAGTCTTGCAATCCAAAGCAAGTGAACGCAAAGACAACTTTCCAAATGATTTGTGTGGGAGTCTTGAAAAACAATCTCTGCTAATTATTGACTCTGCAAAAAGACAAGAAACTTAGGAAAGAAGAGATTAATGGGATAACTTCAGTTATTCAGGGTGTTTCCACACAAGCCCTGAAGACCCCTTCAAGAACCCAATTGGTATGCATTTGATAGGCATTCACTGCATATAGTCTGCACTGAGGATCCCATTTGGGATCACATTGTAGAGTTCCAGATTTAATGGGATCTTTGGGCCCTTTAATCCGGATTAGCCATAGACGCTTTTAAACTGGTCTACAGTCCGCTCATGCACCATGAAGACTGGCATTCAGAGCATGCATGGCTGGCCAGAGGGGTCCAGAGGTGGGCCTAGAGATCGCCAATTGCAGCAGAACGGTTCCGGCTCCACACCCTCTGTAAGCTCATGCATTCCAGGTAGCAGTCTATGAAGCTGCCCCCACCTGGTTCTGACCCAGTAACAGCTACCTAGCAGCTGTGTTTCCTCTTCGCAGAATGATTACAGAGATGAGCTATGCAGTTGTTGACTGGCAACGTAGTGGCTACATAGGCAACTAAGCAGCCGTATCTGTCACACCCACTGCAAATAGAAGTGACTCTTGATTGTCAGTTTCACGGGCCAATTGCATCATGCCACAGGTGGAAATTCCTGCACGGACCTAACTGGGCCCCCAGGATGTGTGCTACAGTGTAGGCATGGCAGCCCTGTCTAGCATGCATTGGCATTGGCTATACACCCCACATGGACAAACGGGGTCTTTGTTTAGATCCAGAACTACAAGGAACAGATTCCACAAGGACTGGATTCTGAAGATCTAGATTTCCTTAATCCAGATTAACTACTGTAAGTGCGAAAACAGCCTCAGTTTCGTTGTACCATTCAATCCTGGTTGACTCCTGGGCCATGGTCACACCTCTTCAAACCTTTTCGTTTCTATCCGTCTTATTTGTGGACTTTCCATTCTGTGAAGTCCAAATGGAGGGTGAAAAGTCCACAAATAAAATGGATAGAAACGATATGGTGAGCAGCCAGATCTGAAGATGGAAGGTGTTGAAGATGGTTGGCTGCTCGAGGGCCCCAAAGAGCACCTTGATGCAGTTTTCTTAGCAATGATACAGAAGTAGTTTGCCATTGCATACGTGGGGCAAATTTGCACTTCCTGTCCCATCTGGGGGACAGGAATGGTGCGAATGGTAGTATGCGGGTTCCCTCCCTACACATACCTGGACACGTACCTTAAATGCATGCAGGTGTGTGTGCAAGCCTATGTCTGGGCACCGACACCATCACCAGGACAATGGTGATGCACACTCACACACACACACACACACACACACACACACACACACACACGTGGGCTTGCCGGTGGATGGGAAAGGACAGCACCTGTTCAGGTTAGGGGTGTGCACCAATGCAATTTTGAAAATTCAATTCAACTCGAATCTTTAAAATTTGAATTTGACCAAATTCAATTTGAATTAAGCAAATGCAAATCTATTCGTTTGAATTTTTGATTCAAATTTGCACTTACGAAAGTCGACAACATTCGCATGTGCCTGTGCGCATCATTAGGCATCCTGTGCTCATCCGTATGTGTCTGTACCTGTCCATAGGCATCCTGTAGTTATCCCGTGTGCAACCCGTGTTCATCTCGTACGGATCCGTACAAATGCATACGGATGCGGGAAAGATGCATATCTGCAAGTACGCATTGTGTACAAACCTGTACGCATGCGAATGTCCAGATAATTTGAACGAATAGATCCAAAATTCTAAATTTGTTCGAATCTTTAAATTTGAATTGATGGACATTGGATTCAAATTCTAATGTCAAAATTTGGACAAATGTGATCGAGCACCTTCAAATATCCATGCACACCCCTAGTTATGGTAGGCTGGCACATGGAGCACTTTATTGTGATCCACACTTAGTTAGCCTGCCATGTCGTCCTGCAAGGAAGGAGCCGTTTCTGAATCAGAAACACAGGTGCTCCATCTGGGAGTGCCCTGCGGATTTCCCCTGGTTACTCTCTGCTTTCCTATTGCTTATCCAGGCTGTTTTGCAGGAGCTAGACAAAGGTAGTAAATAATCAAATCTGGAACATCTCTAGTCCTACAAGCAGTTACAGGTCAATCCTCTTCTCACTGTCCTCTCTCAAAAAAGATTCCTCCACAACACTGAGGTTCACATTTTGCAATGGCAGCCAGGGGTGAGGGAAGGCTCTGGAAGGCAACCAAATTCATCGGTTTATGGAATTTGTTGCCAGTAGAGGTGGTAAGAGCTACCAGTTTAGATGGCTTTAAGGTAGGGTTAGACAAATTTATGGACAACAGATGTATCAATGGCTACTAGAACGAATGCCTAGGTGCATCTTTCAGGCTGGGGGGTAAAGCAGGCTTCTTCTAAGGCCATTTGTGGGGATTCGAGAGGAGGAATAGGTTTGTCCTTGTCTCTGCTTGAGATGCCCATGAGCATTTGGTGGGCCACTGTGTGTGACAGGATGCTGGACTAGATGGGCTGTGGCCTGATCCAGCAGGGCTCTTCTTATGATGGGGGTGGCATTGGTGGGCAGTGGGGACAGGAGGGCAGGAGGCCTTTGCCTGCCCAGTCTGTTTCTTGGTGGAACTGACAAGAGTGCTGGGATGATCCTAAATTTGATGGTCCCATTTATTACAGGCAGGAAGGTCTTGGAAAAAGACAGGAAAGCAGTGGAGCATCTGAGGCCTTTTTGCACCTAAGCTGCTAGTTAACAATTAGTGAACACCTCATAAAGAGCTTCCGCATGTGGAGTAGGCTGCCACAGCCTCCAAGCATGCCCTGCCTTCCCAGAAGTTCCCTAATTGCTGATTAGGTGCAGGGTATGAAATCACGCTCCACATCTTAACCAATCTTAACCCTAAGCTTATCTGGAGAAGCCGGGCAGTAGCCATTCGCACCTCTTACGGTGCTCTAGAGTCGTCTGAGGTGCTGCGCAAGTGAGCTAGCATCTCAGATGACCATAGATGTGACCCATTTCAAACCGGCTTTAGGACAGGCTTTGGGGTTGAGACTGCCATGGTTGCCTTGACCGACGATCTGCGCATGAGCATCGACAGGGGTAGTGTGACCCTGTTGGTGCTTTTAGACCTCTCAGCGGCTTTCAATACTATAGATCACGGCATCCTCTTGGACCGCCTGAGGGGGTTAGGTATAGGGGGCACTGCTTTGCAGTGGTTCCGGTCCTTCCTCTCGGGTCGGTCACAGAGGGTGCTGCTCGGGGACTGTAGCTCCAGTAAGAGGAACCTCACTTGTGGGGTTCCTCAGGGGGCTATTCTGTCCCCGATGTTATTTAACATCTATATGAAGCCGCTGGGTGAGATAATACGGAGTTATGGTGCTAGGTGTTATCAGTACGCTGATGACACCCAAATCTATTTCTCCATGTCTTGCTCGTCAGCCTCGAATTCCATTGGCATCTCTTCGCTCAATGAATGTCTTCAAGCGGTAATGAGCTGGATGAGGAAAAACAGATTGAAACTGAATCCAGACAAGACGGAGGTGCTCACGGTAGCGGCCCCAAAACCAAGAATTGGGTTGCAACTTCCAGTCCTGGATGGAGTCACGCTCTCCTCCAGTAACTGCGTTCGCAGTCTGGGGGTACTCCTTGACTCGTTGCTCCTGATGATAAATCAGGTAAATGCGACGGTTAGGAGCACCTGCTATCAGCTTCGGCTGATACGCCAACTGCGCCCTTTCCTGGAAGTAAAGGACCTCGAAACTGTTGTGCACGCACTGGTAACCTCACGCTTGGACTTCTGTAACGCGCTCTACTTGGGGCTACCCCTGTACTTGGTTCGAAAGCTTCAGCTGGTTCAAAACATGGCAGCCAGGTTTGTTTCCGGTACATCTAGGAGGGACCACATTACTCCGGTTCTGAGGTCCTTACACTGGCTGCCTATTAGCTTCCAGTCCCAGTACAAGGTGTTGGTTATTACCTTTAAAGCCCTAAATGGCTTGGGTCCAAGCTATCTCAGGGACCGCCTCTTCCCGTACAATCCTCCCCGCGCTCTCCGCTCCTCTGGGAGGAACTTACTGCAGCCTCTAAAATCCAGGCTTGCGGCGACCTCCCAGAGGGCGTTCTCTGCTGTCGCCCCCAAACTCTGGAACGACCTGCCGGATGAGATCCGTCAGTTGACATCACTAGACAGCTTTAAAAAAGCTGTCAAGACGGTTCTCTTCTGGCAGGCCTTTCCAGATTAATTTTCTCCAGTTCAACCATCCCGGCTCGGGCTTCCTCACCCCCTCATTCCCCCCGTGGCCCCATCATAAGTGTTGGCTGAGGAGCTCCGGAGGGACACTAGGGCTGTTAGCCCGTTTAATTATGTTTTATATTTTTGATACTGTATTTTAACTTGTTATATTGTTTAATACTTTTTAAGGGGGGGGAGGGACCTTAATGTTTTATTCTTATATGATGTTTTTTATATTTATTGTTGTTAACCGCCCAGATTGGTTCGCCACAGGGCGGTATACAAATAAATTATTATTATTATTATTATTATTATTATTATTATTATTATTATTATTATTATTATTATTATTATTATTATTATTATTATTATTATTATTATTATTAACGTCATCACAGTGACAGCGCTGACGCATGCGCAGTCGCAGAAGGTGCCACAGCCAAAATAGCGGCACCCTGAAGTGGACCAGCCCTGCAATCGAATCAGGCAAGTATTTGAACTTGTGGGGGGACGGACGGCTAAAGTTGACTAGTGCTCCAAGTGTGAGCGCTGGTCAGAGTTGGTTAATCGTGCTGCTTTCCCGTCCAGGAGGCGGGAAGGGAAGTGCGAAAACAACCCCGGTTTCTGAGAACTCAGGACAGCCTTTGCCGTTTAAAAACACAAGGTCTGGCTGCAGCTGAAGTTTCTTCAAAACAATCTCTTCCGGCCTTGATTTTCATTAGGCATTCACAGGTGAGCTTCCAAGAGTTATTCCTGTCCTGCCACAGACGTGTGGCAGCTGCATTCCGATGCAGAGCCATCCTTTATGAAGTCAGCTTAAGTGCGGCCCTCCATCCCTTCCCAAAGCCAGAAAACAACATTAGTTCAGGCAGGCGGCAGCTTTGGAGCTCTAGGCAGACACTGAAAAGCAATGGAAGGGCTTCAGCGCCACCTAGTGGTAAACACGAGATTGCATCAAGGTTCATCTTCCCCTCCAGTTTTATGTATGTGGTCCCCTGAAAAACACGCGTTTGCTTTTATTGGATTGATATAAAGTAACTAGTTCAAAGCAATCATGGAGAGTTTTGATAAGGCGGTCTGCCCTCATCCAGGTGGCCAAGAAAAAGGCATTCTAGTGGCAGAAAGGTCTGGATCAGCTGCAGAGGCAAGAGACATCTCAGTTATGCAGCAAGTGCCTCTCAGCCTACAAAGGCCGCGGTTACACCTTTACTTTAATTCTTCTTTAGCCCAAATTTCAGCCCGTTTGGTTACATCTTTAAATGCTAAAACAAAAATTGGGTGGTGGTGGATTTTCCTTGCTCTATTCGGTTTTTCCTTCATTCTGCTAACGCAGCATTGAAGTTTTAATCCCTTTCTAAGAGGCCACCTTCCCTGCCACCCAGAAAATGATACCTATGCATGCCTCTGCTCTGAGTCTGGCCCCTCCCACTTATGGTGACAGTCCTTCCTTTGCCTCCTCACACCCCTTCCTGCCATTCCCTTTGCTCTGTCTGTTCTGTTGTCAGATCTGTCACCTCGCACCCTTGCTGCTATTCCCTTTGCTCTGTTATCAGATCTGTCTCCTTGCACCCTTGCTGCCATTCCCTTTGCTCTGTCATTGGTTCAGGCTCCACAGTGCCCTAGCTGCTATTCCCTTTGCTCTGTTATTGGATCTGCCTCCTCATCACCGTTTGCTGCCATTCCCTTTGCTCTGCTGTCAAATCTGTCATCACCCCCCCCCTTGCTGTCATACCCTTTGCTCTACCATCAGATCTGCCTTCTTGCCCCCTTGGTGCAATTCCCTTTGCCATCAGATCTGCCTTCTTGCTCCCCTTGCTACGATTCCCTTTGCTCTGTTGTCAGATCTGGCTCCTCAGCCCCTTGCTGCGATTCCCTTTGCTCTGTCATCAGATCTTCCTCCTTGCCTCCCTTGGTGCAATTCCCTTTGCTCTGTTGTCAGATCTGCCTCCTTGCCCCCTTGCTGCGATTCTCTTTGCTCTGTCATCAGATCTGCCTCCTTGCTTCCCCCCCTCCCTTGCTGCAATTCCCTTTAACAGCAGTAGAAAAGCCAAAAACAGCTTGGATTTGACTGCCTTCCTGACACGGATTAAAATGCTAAGGTGTAACTGTGACCAAAGTCCTCCAAGCTTCAGAAGGAAAGGCTCACGGCCGTCAGTTTTCCATCCATGCTGGTTCAGCTTTGAGCCAGAAAGGGTCCCAGAAGTTGGCCAGTTTCAGCCTGACGGCAAACAGTCACAAACAGAAATCTCGCAAATAATTCACTTCCTTCATAAACTGTCACTCAACGTGGAGGAAGAGGACATGAATTGGGCCACAGTCTGTCCTCAGGGTTGTTTCTCCCACCCTACAGTGAGAGCACCTCTGAGGGCAGATTCTGCCTTCTAGGGTGATTTGCCAGGGCAAATGGACCAAGCTCCTGTGATATTCAGTAAATGTCTTTCATTAGTTGTGTGGATGCAGCTTTACATTGGCAGACTGGGGGGAGTTTCCACGTGTTGTAAAAGAGCAGTAAGAACAGCGAGGGGTTTTTTTTGTCACAAAACACTACAGGAAAGGGCAAATTATTCTGATTGGCCTCCATGCATGCATTGTGTTGGACCTATGACAGCAACTCCATCCAGAAGGTAAGTAGATCCACCAACACCACCACCACTGCTGGAAAACCTGCAACTAGCACTGGGTTTTCCAGAAATAGTATTTAGCACTTTGGGGCTACGGTGGGGTTTCCTTGGATAGCACTGCTGTAATGACACTATGGCTGTTTCCTCATGGTCCCCGTAGACGCCATTAAAAAGGGATTTGGTACGCATTTGGTACCTTCTGCAATGCAGGCCCCATTAGGACCCTGTTGGAATCGCATTGTTCACATGAGCATCATCAAGCTCCAGATCTAATAATCCAAATCCAGGTCCCATAATCCATATTAGCCGTAGACCCTTTTAAAGGGGTGTGCACTCCATTCCTGCACCAGGAAGACCGGATTTCAGAGCGCGCATCCGCTCTGCTGGTTCCTCTTCTTTCTGCAAAAAGAAATTCATAAAAGGGAGACGCTTACTGCTCTCTCATCATACAGTTAAAATGTGGAAGGAAGAGATCTGGGGCCTTTCTGCACTTGGCCTTATTCTGGGATATATCCCAGAGTACGGATCTGCTATCTGCATGCTATTGCAGACTATGGAAGGCCCCTGGTGAGGCTGGACATTATCTGCATTAGCTTGTGGCCAGCAGGCTGTTATCCAGAGATGTATTCCAGAAAAAGGTCAAGTGCAGAAAGGGCCATAGTTACAAGATGACCAAGGGTGTTTTTCCACTGAGCTCCTTTAATCTGGATCTAAGAAGATCTGGATCTAAGGAATGGGTACTTCCCTTAATCCGGATCTAGGGAACTACCCAGTGTGTTTCCATGGGTGGCCTAGCACCCAATAGCAATGGGTGCTAGCCTGCCTGCTGTGGAAACACCGGAGCACCGATTTGCAAATCTGGATCTACCCACAAGGGGTCTGCCTGTCACCCCAGGTGGTTCGGGGGACAGGGAGTGCAATCTGCAAAGTTGCCTTCGGAGATTAGCAAAGGCTCCGAAGAAAAACCCGTTGCAAGAGCAATGCAGTTATCAAAGGCTCCAGAGGATCTTCGAAGTTAGCAGCAGATCCTCTGGAGCCTTTGACAACTGCATTGCTCTTGCAAGGGGGTTTGGATTATATCTGGATTATAGGTCCTGAAGGACCCATATGCTCTGTATTTCCCTAGCTGTGGTGGAAATCGATGTGTCTCTAATGGGGTCTGTGGTGGAAATGGGGTCATCCGGCTCTCAACCAAATGGGTCCGTAATGGGTGTTTCAATGGGTACTTAGTGCTAGTGGGAAAACACCCTAAATTTAGTGATTTTTTTAAAAACATCAGATAATGTAAGCACTGACTTCCTGGATCTGCTAAGAATTTAGGCCTTTCCACAGTGGTCCTTATTTTGGAATATATCCCAGAATAGGAGTCTGCTGTCCGCATCCTAGTGCAGACTACGGTAAACCCCAAGTGAGGCCTGCCATAGTCTTCATTAGCACGCAGACGGCTGAAGCCTTTGCCAAGATACATCCCAAAATAAGGCCAAGTGCAGAAAGAAGAGTTGGCTTTCCTACCCTCCTTTTCTCACCCATTTAAGGGGACTCAGAGCAGCTGACAAAGGTTTCTGTTCTTCTCCCCACAACAGACACCCTGTGAGGTAGGTGGGGCTGTGAGAGCTCAGAAGAGAGCTGTGACTAGCCCAAGGTCACCCAGCTGGCTTCATGGAGGAAGAAGTGTTGGCTTTTCTACCTCACTTTTCTCACCCATTTAAGGAGACTCAAAGTGGCTAAGAAAGCTTTCTGTTCTTCTCCCCACAACAGACACCCTGTGAGGTAGGTGGGGCTGTGAGAGCTCAGAAGAGAGCTGTGACTAGCCCAAGGTCACCCAGGTGGCCTTGTGGAGGAGTGCAGAATCAACCCTGGTGATTTCCAGATAAGAGTCTGGCTCCTTACCACTAGTCCAAACTTTTATTTTGGCTGTTCTTCAGCTGTTAAATGCAGAAGGAATAGAGAGACGGGAAAGAAAGAAAGAAAGAAAGAAAGAAAGAAAGAAAGAAAGAAAGAAAGAAAGAAAGAAAGAAAGAAAGAAAGAAAGAAAGAAAGAAAGAAAGAAATTATTCAACCCTTCAAATCAATTCACTTGGTCTTCTGTCTCTCCTTCCCTGTCTGTCTGTCTGTCTGTCTCTCTTTTTCTTCCCCTCTGAAATATTACCCATATCTTTGCCAGTAATGGGAGTAACAGCTGCAAAATGAGCCTCCTGAGATATTTTAATGATTTACTGGCGGGTCACTGGCATGCTACAATTTAGACATTGAGGTATTCATCGTAATTCCCTTGATTCTAACCAGCTGTAATTAAGCTTTTTAATATGCATGAGAAATAGTGGAGTCCGTGCAGCAGAGACTCTAAGAGTGCCATTGGCTCCCGCCAAGCATGCCCTCTGGCTCTGAATGCAGCCGGGTGGGTCTTCGCCATGGCACAGCCAAGCAGTTTCCCTGGATGGGCTGCGGAGAGGACTTAGCACTGATAATCACAATACAAGCTGAACAAATGCCTTTTTATTACCCCTACTTGCTTTCAGTTCCAGCTAACATGCTAGATCCCAGAGCGAAATGGACCAGCTGGTTTCTCCAATGTCTCTTTCTATCCTGGCTTCCTTACGCCCTGAAGAGAACCCTTGCTAAGAATCAGCCCACTGGGCAGGTCTTTGTAAGGCAAGTGTTAGCTTTTCCCAGAGATTGACCATGTTCCTTTGGGGGACTTGCACCCTTAAACTTAGCCAAGGTGACCAAGGAGGATCGTGGGAGCTGTAATCCAAAATAGTCACCTAATTCAGGATGACTTAAGTTTCTGCTCCAAAGGCAAAATCCAGTCCTTTTGAAATCAATAAGAAATTGCCAACAGAACAACCAGACAAGACCTTTAGTTCAGAAGAGGAGGTCTCTGCCATAGGCCAGGGGGGAAGACAACACTTTGGTCATATCTGCATGGTCTTCTTGGGTCATGCCAGGGAGGTACCAGATGTGTGGTGTCTATTCAGGTCCTCTGTCAGCAGATTGTTCATGCACTGCTATACTGGTATATTGTCACTGAACACAGAATCCAGGTCTGTTTTAATCACGGTCCCCACCCCACCCCCCAAAAAAAATGGCACTGAAGAAGGTCTCCCCAAAATGTGTATGGCATACCAAACATCTACACTCAGAAGAAGAAGAGTTGGCTTTTCTACCTCACTTTTCTCACCCATTTAAGGGGACTCAAAGCGGCTGACAAACCTTCTGTTTTTCTCCCCACAACAGGCACCCTGTGACGTAGGTGGGGCTGTGAGAGCTCAGAAGAGAGCTGTGGCTAGCCCATGGTCACCCAGCTGGCTTACATGGAGGAGGAGGAAGAGTTGGCTTTTCTACCCTGCCTTTCTCACCCATTTAAGGGGACTCAAAGCGGCTGACAAAGCTTTTCGATTCTTCTCCCCATAACAGACACCCTGTGAGGTGGGTGGGGCTGTGAGAGCTCAGAAGAGAGCTGTGACTAGCCCAAGGTCACCCAGCTGGCTTTATGGGGAAGGGCGGAATCAAACCCAGTATTCCCAAATAAGAGTCCAGCTCCCTAACCACTAGACCAAACTGGCTCACAGACCAAACAGGCTCAGTGGCTCAGAGAGGGAACCCGTGAGCCAGTTTGGTCTAGTGGCTAGGGAGCTGGATTCTTATCTGGGAATACCAGGTGTGATTCCGACTCCTCTCCACGAAGCCAGCTGGTTGACCTTCAGCTTTGCATTGAAGAAGAAGAGCTCTTCTTCTCAAGTACAAAATGAGCCAACTTTTAGGGGGAAAAACGGAAACCGACGGGGCAAACTGAACTTTGGAAACGTGTTAAGAAACAGAATTGGATAAATTCCCAGATAAGGTTGGGGTTTGTTCAAGAAGGTGCTGAACTTTGAAATGGGTTTGATCTGAAAACGGTTTTCAATTTTCAGCCTGGTTTTACATGAGTACATTCTGAGCAGAAGAGGCACAGGGAAATGGAGTTCACCAGTCATTGGGACCTCTGCCCTTTAACTCCATTAAGAGTTCTGCAGCAGGTGTATGGGCTCCTGATGTCCACCTTGACAGCTCTGCATGACCCACTCATTTAGTCCTGGCATTTGACTGACCTTTCTCCAGAGCTTCCATTTAATTTTCACCCGCCCTACGTATGCATTATCTATAGGTTCTAATAATATATTAGAGGAGCGGTAAATGCTCAGAGCTGCTCTGGCATTTCAAAATAACACAGCCTAAAATGTATGACTTTGAAGGTCCTTGGGAAGAAGAGAGAGAAGAGGAACCAGCAGGCCGTCGCCATTCGCCAAGGCCCTTTGTGCAAGTGCAACGAGGACACCATTAGGAACCCAACAGGTAGCCAATTGGTATGGATCAATTACATACCTTCCGCACACACAACCCCTTAAGGACCCCAATAGGACCCCATTCTGAACACATTGTACACATGAGCACCATTGAAATCTGGATTTAATGGGGTCTTTGAGCCCTTAAATCCGGATTAACACAAAACCCCTTTAATGATGTCTTCAATCCGGTCTTCCGCTGTGGATCAGAGGCCAATGGAGTCCAGGGGTGGGATTAGAGGCCGCTGTTTACAGTGGGGCAGCTCCAGCTCTGTCCCACCCCTCGCAGCTATGTAGCAGTCTATGAAGATGAGCACAAGTTTCGTAGGGGATACGTAGGCAGCTGCAAAACCGTGTCTCTCTGCCACACCTGCTGTAACAGGAAGTGACCCCTGATTGACAGCTAAGTGGGCCAATCACAGTGCACCAATGGCAGACCTTCCTGCTCGGACCTAATTGGAGCCTTGGGATGAGTGCTACGGCAGTTGCATGGCGGTTCCATTTAGCACCCACTGCCATTGGATGCTAGAAAACCCATGTGGATGCATGGGGCCCTCACCATGGTGTGGAACTTTAAGAACCGGATTACACAAGGACTGGATACCAAAGCTCCAGATCTTCTTAATCCGGATTAAGAGAGGTACGTGCAAAAAGGCCCATAGAGAAGTTGTTCTCCTTGGACGCCTCCAGATGGCAACCAGATATCCTGATAGGAGGTGATACTGTCGGAAATACTCCCTCCATGATTACCACCTCCTAGCTAGACAGCACCACCTGAAAATAACCATGTTAAATATAAAATGTTAAAGTAGTCATGTAATTGTCTGGTAGGGCTCATTGGTCTTTTACACTAGTTAGCAAACTAGGGGATGCCCACTGGTACCTGGTACTCCTGTATCAGGTGTATGATCTTGTGCCAAGTAGGTCAAGACAATTCCTCCCATAATATAAAGTCAATTATAGGATGTTGGAGGAACAAAGTGTCTGTGATCCCATAACTGGTGGATGGAGAAGGAGGAGGAGAGTGTGTGAAGCCATCCTGATCAGGTAAGTGCATAAAGGCCCACAGTTTAACCAGGGTCCACTTTTCTCACCCATTTAAGGGGACTCAAAGTGGCTGACAAGCCTTCTGTTCTTCTTCCCACAACAGACACCCTGTTAGGTGGGTGGGGCTGTGGGAGCTCAGAAAGAGAGCTGGGCATTGCCCAAGGTCGCCCAGCTGGCTTCACGCAGGAGTGCAGAATTGAATCAGGAAACTACCAGATAAGGGCCTGATATTTTAACTACAAGACCAAACTTAAAAGAAGACTGTTTCTACACCCAATTTTGCCTAATATACACAATTTTTTTTGTCTTTCCCCATGCTTTGTGTGCTTATCTGGAGGCCTCTTGGTTCTTCCATTTTTTATTAATTTTCCATAAGCATTTATATCACAATTCAATACATAATAATAAATTCAAATACAGTGCTTGTTGTTTTCCATGTGACTTCCTCCGTTCTTCAGATTCTTCTTCTAATAATCTTTTCGCCATTTACTCCATCTATATATCTGTTATTCTTTCTTTTGAAGGTCACTACCTTCCATCATACTTCCCAGTCCCTGAAGAGATTCAATAAAAGGTCTCCAAACCTCTATAATCGCTATTTTGTCTCTTAATGATCTCACCAATTACTTCCTGTTTTTTCCTCTTTTCCAGCAACCTTATAAGTTTCACAAAACCAATTTTAAATATATTTTTCATCCTACCTGACTCCTAAAACAAAATCAATCTTATATCCTATTTGCCTAGACAATAACTTATCATAGAATCATAGAATCATAGAATGGTAGATTTGGAGGGGACCTCCTGGGTCATTGAGTCCAACCCCCTGCTCATGGCAGGATCTCCTAAACCATCTCAGACAGATGGCTGTCCAGTCTCTGCTTGAAGACTACTTCTACTATTCATATACTTTTTTTCTATTGTATCCTTCTTGACTGTTATTTCATTCATACTATATTTCTACCTGAAGTAAACACATACTACAATTTGCTTTTATATTCGCCTTTAGTACCCTAAAATCTATTCTATACATAAAACAATATTTCTGTTATTACCTCTCTAAAGTTAGTAAGTTCATATAATCATTTCTTATTACAAATTACCTTTGCCTTCCAAAACTTTTTTAGAATTTGTTTCTGTTATACAAACAATTTTTCTCTTTATAATCCATTCTTCTTCTATCCTAGTTGTATAACAAGTTACTAAAACACATATCTTGTTTATCCCTATGCTACTGTTAACATTTTAACATCTGCTTAATTCTTAATATTCATATCGATAATTATTTTTACTCTCTTATAATATTTTCTTTCTTGACCATGCCCCCCTCCCTCAGTTGCTCATCATTTTATTTTAAGTATTTATTTTATGGTATACCTATTGCACAAATGTCCATGGATATCAGCTTTCCAGGGTCAAATATTCCTTCCATAAGGACACTTGGGTCCATTTCTCCCATCGGCAATCTCAGAGGCCTCTTGGTTCAATTACGCAATCTAGGCCAATCTGGCGGCAAGCAAAAGGATTTACGTGGGATCTGGGCCCTTGGTCTTGCAATATCTATTGCACGAATATTCAAAACGAATGTCCATAAATTTAAATTTAAAAATTCGAATGAATTTCAAATTTTGGATCTATTCATTCAAATTATCTGCACATTTGCATGTGTACAGGGCCATACACGATGCGCACTTGCACATACTCATCTTTCCCGCATCCGTGTGCATTTGTACGGATCCATACAGGACTAAACTGGGTTGCATACGGGATAACTACTGGATGCATACAGACGTGTACGGACGCATACGGGATGCATAACGCTGCTTATGGCAACATATGAATGTTGTCAACGTTCATAAGTGCAAATTCGAATAGAAAATTCAAACGAATAGATTCAAATTTGGTTAAATTTGAATTTTAAAGATTAGAATCAAATTTTTGGATATTCAATTCAAATCGAATCGAAACCCAAAAATTGCATCTATGCACACCCCTATCCTGCAGTATCAAGGTACTAAATACCCACAATTGCACAACTGCTGTCCCACGCGCATGTACAGTTGCCATTTTAGGTCTTGCCCCACACAGATGCAATCTCAGGTTTTATATTCTACCTGGATGTAGCCTGAACCTACTGGGGGCTCTCCAGCTGACATTAAGAAAGACATTTAAAAAAAACATACCTTATTTTGTATTTCCCAGGCTTTGGCTGTGGTCACACTTAAGGTTTAATCCAGCTTCAGACCACTTTCAGAGTGATAGAATACATCAGCAAAGGGACAAGCTTCTTTTCTTTCAGGGTTAAAGAACTCAGAAAATTCGCCTTTGGGATAGATAATGTGGAAGGAAAATTACTGGTGACTTTGCTGATGTGTTCTCTAGCTCTGAAGGTGGATTGAAGCTAGATTAAACTTTAGGTGTGACCACAGCCACACCAGTAAAAAATCTAATTAAAACTGTGTGTGGGTATAAAAGAGAAGTAAACCATAGAAGCACAGCGCCACCTTGTGGGGATTTGAAAAAGCTGAACTACAAGTGAAATAATGCAGGAACCAAAATATAATTATATAAGTGAGGGTTAATAGCTATTGGAGTATAAATCCTGAAATCAGAGCTGTAAAAATACAGCGAAAAAACATTAAATCCAACCAGTATTGACCCCATCAACACAATTTTAGCCCTTTTCTCACCCTTCTCTTGATTCACTTAACACCATGAGGCATTAGAGAATCCAAGCAGAATCTTCCTTCTTAGGTCTGATGGATCTTAAAAAGGGAACCTGGGATTTTTCAAAATAAAAACAGCAGTTTAACCCATTGCCACCCATGTCAATGTAACCTTGGGGTGTGCAAAACACTTTCAAATACTTTATGATGCATATAAAACAGTGTTTTGCACACCCGTAATGTAGCCTTCTACGTTTACTGTTAGCTGTTTTAAAAATATCAGCTGGATGACCTTGGGCTAGTCATAGCTCTATTTCAGAGCTCTTGCAGTCCCACCTATCTCACAAGGGGTGTTTTTCCACTTAGCACTAGAGTACCCTTTAAGGACCCATTAAGGACCCTTAATGGGTCCTTTACTGCTAAGTGGAAAAACACCCAAGGTGTCTGTTATGGTTTGTCAGCCGCTTTGAGTCCCCTTAAATGGGTGGGGAAAGGGGGATGTGAAAGCAAATCATCTCCCTCCACGAAGCCTGCTGGGTGACCTTGGGTTAGTCACAGCTCTCTTTTCGAGTTTTCGCAGTCCCACTTATCTCAGGGTGTCTGTTGTGGGGAGCAGAACAGAATGTTTGTCAGCCACTTTGAGTCCCCTTAAGTGGGTGGGTAAAGTGGGGTGTAAAAGCCAACTCTTCTTCTTCCTGTTGGATCCGTGTCCTCTCCCGCTGACCACAAGACATGCAAAAATCTGTCCTTCATTTTTTCAAAGTAATTTTTATTATTTTTAACACAACCTCAAAACTTCCCATTTTCATTATAACATCTGCCAACCTTTCTGCACAGCACTTGATTTGCAGAGGGAAGAAATGTCCTCGAACCTGAGCCTTACTTCTCAATAAATAGAAATAGGACTCCGGCCCCCAAGTGATTTTAGAAAAGGTGGGCAACTTTTCCCACATCCTAGATGCTGAAAGAACTATTTTCTCCCCAGATCAAATGCATGCAGCACTTGTCTCGTTATGATTTTCCAAAAATTTTGAAGCTGTTGAGTAAAGCTCCGCTATGTTTGACTGTCTCTTTCTCTCTGGCCTCCCAGGCTCCCTGCCCTTGCTGACGGAAGGTCTGCTAAGCTTAGGCAAAATTCCTCAAATGATATTTCCCTCATATATCTCACCAGGCCCCCAAAGGAAAATGACTCATTTTCTCTGCCTGGGCAAAAATAAGGGGGGTGGAGAGCGAAGAAGCCTGGATTGAAAACTTCCCGTTGAAACAAAGAGACAAAGTGTTGCTCGAAGGAACCCAGCCAGGAGTTAAAACCTTCTAAATCAGGGTGAAATTGCCAGAGGTCAGCTGGCACAGAGAACCACCCTTCTCCAGCTGTTCTGTGTCAGGCCTGAGATAGGCCTGAGGTCCAAGCAGCACCGGTGAGAATTTAGTGGAAACGGGAAGAAACTTACTGGAACTGTTTGCTGTGTTTCTTCACCAAAACACGCACACACTCCAACAGGGAGTTTCCAAGGTTGGAATGCATTTCACATTTATGTGGCTTCGGAGTATAAAATAATACGCTGTTCAGCATTTGGACTGCCTCTAGATATTGAGAAGATTGAAGGATCTTCTTTAGATCCTGCAATAGTCCCTCAGCATCCCTCCAAGATGGCAGGGCAAAATCACCAGGCAAGCCTGGGGCCCCATCTGTCTGGGCTGTTGCTCTCATGAGGGCACAGTGGGTACTTCTGGGTATTTCAGTGACATGAAATGCCCATAGGTGCCCCCTGCATTTCCACAGCGGCCATTTTGGGCCCCATTCCAGCACTGGCTGTTTCCTGCAAAATGGATCCCTCCAAACAAGTAAGCCATATTGCTATTTCGGAAAACCCAGTTGGGTGTTTATTTTCCCAGAACGGTGATTTGCCATGATTTCAACCCATTCTATTCAAATCAAATCGAGTAGCTGAAAATCCAGTTCGAATTTTTAAAATTTGAATTTAACAAGATTCAATTTGTATTTCCAGATTCGAATCTATTCATTCAATTTTTAAATTCAAATCTGCACATACGAATGGCAACATTTTATTCCATATACATCCCATAGTTATCCCATATGCAACCTGTTTTTGTCCCATACGGATCCGTACAAATGTGTACGGATGTGGGAAAGATGAGGATCTTCGAGTATGCATCATGTATGAACCTGTACACATACAAATGTCCAGATAATTAAAATGAATAGATCTGAAATTCAAAATTTGATTTGAATGTTTACGCTCAAATTTCGGGACATTCTATTTGAGTTCGAATTTCAAAATTCAGATTTTGAATGACTACAAATATTAATGCACATCGCTTGTCCTGAAATAATACCAGGTTTTAGGCCACATCTGGATGCAACCATCAACCATAAAAACAGGGAATAGATGTCCAGAAGCAATCTCCTCAATGTGAAAGAGATGGCAAACGTGGCAAATAGGCCAGTACTTAAGACTTGGCCTACCCATTAAAGCCTTGGTTTTTGAAATAACAGAAACATCCAGATATGGAATGATCTAGGGTTCGAGAGAACCGAGAAATGCTATAATGTGGATCCAACATTCCCTGGGAATTAACATCACTGCTTTTACTGAGACCTAATTCTGAATATCCATGATTCAAAAATCAAATTCCATTCTCCATCAGGTAACCGAGTTGTGAGAATAAAATAAGAAGAATATCTTCTTGAATTCCTTGGGTGGGGAGGTGAAATATCAAATAATAAAATGTGTTCAGTGAACGTACCAGGTAATGACAGAAGAACATAAAGAGGAGCCCTGCTCGATCAGGCCACATCCCATCTAATCCAGCATCCTGCCTCACACGGTGGCCCACCAATTGCTTCCGGGCACCTCAAGTAGAAAACAAAGGCAAAACTTCACTTGCTCTCGAATCCCTACAAATGACCTTTAGAGGCATTGTGCTTGCCACTTCAGCCAGGAGGTGGTACCTAGGCATCCATTCTAGTAGCCAATGATACATTTGTTCTCCATAAATTTGTCTACAAGAACCTAAGAGGAGCCCTGCTGGATTGGGACACAGCCTATCTAGTCCAGCATCCTTTCTGACACAAATTACTTATGGACATTCTCAAGAGGGAGAGAAAGGAAGAACCCTCACCTGCTCTTGACTCCTCACAAATGGCCTTTAGAGGCTCCCTGCCTCTCTCCAATCTGGGGGAAGTGGTTAGGCATCCATTCTCATTGATACACCTGTCCTCTATATATTTATTCCTGGACCACCCCTTGCGCTTCTATGTGTTTTTATTTAAAATATTGATCCTACACAGACTGCCTTTGTGACTTTCGGGTGAATGGTGGGATATAAATTGTTTTAAAAATTGTTTTAAAAAATAAATGTATTCCCAGTGCTTTTTATTGAAATTCCTCTACAGACCTTTGAAAACCATTCTAGGTGGTGGAAAACCATCCTAGGTTGCGGCAGTCACATCTTGTGGCAATCAATTCCATATGCTCAAGGTATTTGCTTATGCTATGATGAATTGTTTCCCTAAAAATAATGAACTGATGCTTTTAGGAGAGGAGGCTGGCTGACTTCAGCAATGGATCAAGAGGGTAGATTCCAGAGAGTTTGAAGCAGGTCTGGGGTTGGAGACCAGGGCAAAACCACAGCCCATTTTCCTAATGTGGCACACCCTTTCAGATGTTGTTGGACTACAAGTCTTGGAATCTTCCTGGCTTGTTGGCCACACTGGTTGAGGGTGATGGGAGCATGAATGAGAACATTGTGGAAAAGGTGCAGAAAAGGGCAACCAGTTATGACCGGGGGCCTGGAACACCTTCCATATGAAACTAGCCTGCAACATCTGGACTGCTTCAGCCTTAAAAGGCAGCAATTAAGAGGTGACCTGACTGATGTACATAAAATTATGCACTGTGTGGAAACGATGGATAAATATTCTCTGTTGCACAATGATAGAACCAATAGGTACTCCACGAAGCTGATGGACAGGAGAGTTAGGATCAACAGAGGGAAGGCTTTTTTCACTCTGAAGGTAACGAGGCTATAGAATTTACTGGCAGAAGAGATGGTGACAGCAAACAGTCTGTATAGCTTAATAAAGGTTTAGATAAAATTAACAGAGATCAGGTGTATCAGTGGCTACTGGAAGTCAGGCCTAGGACCTGCCTCCAGGTTGGAGAGACAGGTATGATGCCTCACAGGGTCATTGATCAATGGAATTTAATACCAGAAGAGATATTGATAGCAAACAGCCTAGACAGATTTAAGAAAGGGTTAGACAAATTCATCAGGACAGGTATATGATGGCTACTAGAATTGATGCTTGAACTGCCTCCATATTGAGGAGATCTGAAGACCATTTCCAGGGAGGTGAGAGCAGGTAAAGGTCTTACTTTCATCTTCTGCTTGAGAATGGCCAAAATTAATTGTTGGGCCACTGTGTGAGACAGGATGCTGGACAGGGACAGGATGTGGCCTGATCCAGCAGGGCTCCACTTAACGTTCTTAAAAATTCATGGAGGGCAGGTGTATCAATGGCTACCAGAATGGATGTCTATGTACTAAGCGTGTGCACAAATGCAATTTTGACATCCAATTTGATTCAAATATCCAAATGTCTGAATTCGTACAAAGAGAAAAACGAATGTATTAAAATTAAAACCGATTCAAATAAATTTGCATCTATTTGTATGCATATTTGATGCAGATGTTAACCACATCAGTGCAGCCATATGCATCTGTACGCATCCCATTTTTATCCCATACCGATGCGTACGGATGCATACGGATACGAATAACATGCGTACAGTCATGTATGTAATGCGTACATGTCCGTACATATACAAATGTCCAAATGATTTGTACAAATGATTCAAAACATTCATATTCGTTTGGATATTAAAAAACAAATGTTTGGACACTGGATTCGAATTTGAATGTCCACATTTGGTGGCATTCGATCGAATAACGAATAGTTTAAATATTCTTTCATATCCTTACTAAGTACAGCCGTCAGGTTGGGGAGACAGGCAGGATGCCTCTCAAGGCCATTTGCAGAGACTTGAGAGTTAAGTGAAAATTTTTGCCATTGTGAGCCAGTTTGGGCTAGTGGTTAGGGAGCCGGACTCTTATCTGGGAATACCGGGTTCGATTCCGCCCTCCCCCATGAAGCCAGCAGGGTGACCTTGGGCTAGTCACAGCTCTCTTCTCACAGCCCCACCTACTTCATGGTGTTCTGTTGTGGGGAAAAGAATAGAAAAGCTTTGTCAGCTGCTTTGAGTCCCCTTAAATGGGTAAGAAAAGTGGGGTAGAAAAGCCAACTCTGCTGCTGCTGCTGGAGAGTGTCCAGGGACAATTGGTGACCCACAGTGTATGCTGGACTAGATGCTAGACTAGGGGTGTTTTTCCACTGTCACTAGAAGTTCCCATTAAGTACCCATTAATGGGTACATAATGGCATTTTTGTACCCATTAATGGGTACTTAATGGGTACTTCTAGTGACAGTGGAAAAACACCCTAGATGGGCGGTCTCTCCTATTATGTTCCTATCATCTAGAGCAGTGATTCTCAACCTTCCTAATGCCACAACCCTTTAATACAGTTCCTCATGTTGTGGTGACCCCCAATGTAACCCTAACTCTAACCTCAACCATAAAAATATTTTCGATGCTACTTCACAACTGTAATTTTGCTACTGTTATGAACCATAATGTAAATACCTGAAATGCAGGATGTATTTTCATTGTTGGAAATTGAATACAATTAAAGCATAGTATTCACATCAACCACAGCTGAATATAAAAATTTCATTTTACCTCCAATACCGCTGCTTTCTACACAGTAGCTGCTCTCTACTGTATTTGCATAGGGTGTATGTGATGGGGTTGGCGTGATGGTACTCGTATGTGGGCGTCCCTGCATGTGGGCGGATAGAGGAGTATTGTCTAGAAAAGGTGGATAGAGAAAATTTCTTTTCTCTATCACACAACACTAGAACCAGGGGGCACTCTATGAAGCTGATGGGTAGAAGAGTCAGATCTGACAAAGGGAAGTATTTCTTCACCCAGAGCGTCATCGGCTTATGGAATTTGCTGGCGGAAGAGGTGGTGACAGCTACCAGTCTAGATGGCTTTAAGGTAGGGTTGGACGAATTTATGGACGACAGATGTATCAATGGCTATTAGAATGAATGCCTAGGTGCATCTTTCAGGCTGGGGTGGGGGGGAACCGGGACGCTTCTAAGGCCATTTGCTGGGATTCTAGAGCAGGAATAGGTTTGTCCTTGTCTCTGCTTGAGATGCCCATGAGCATTTGGTGGGCCACTGTGTGTGACAGGATGCTGGACTAGATGGGCTGTGGCCTGATCCAGCAAGGCTTCTCTTATGTTCTTACGTTCTCTTATGGTTCCTATGTGTTTTCTGGTGGTCTTAGATGACCCCTGTGGAAGAGTAAATTGACCCCCAAAGGGGTCGTGACCCACAGGTTGAGAACCACTGATTTAGAGGGTCTCTGCTACTCTTAATGTGAAGTTTATGAGAATATTGAGGAAAAGACTCAGTTAATTTGCTTTACAGTCCTGATAACTGGGGCCCTGGATTCAATGTCCGCTCTGTCCCTAGGCCTGGTCTGGTCTTCTGCATGAGTGTTCAGAAGAAACCCCTCCTTATTCTCAGGAACGGTTTCCGTATACTAAAGTCATAGCATTCTTGTGGCTGAGCTAATATCTCTGAGGAAATTTAACAGAGGCTTCCTGTAAAACCCCAGTTGGGATCCAGTATCCAAGAAGCTGCCAAGAGACACCATTTTGTGTATATCCCATCTTGGGGCTGTGGCTTATAGCAACACCATATGAAATTGCGTCTGGGAATCTGCTGGCGTTTTCTTTGGAACAGACAATAAAAATCCACCTGCCAAAAGATTTATGGAGGGATACCAGTGCTGAATATCGCTGGGCATTCACAGTTCATGCCTGAGCATTCTGACCTCTTGGAGGGAAAAAAAAAAGCCACATTCCCTATGGTGCCAAAGAAAGATCAGTAGCAGATCTGGGAAATAAATAAAATAAAAACAGTGCAAAGGCATGGAAAACAGCAAAGATTTTCAGCAGTGGAATCAGATGGGGTGGAATCAATTTATCAAGGCATTCGACAGGCGGCCTGAAAGCAGAATCTGTGCAGAGTTTAGCAAGCCATGAACTGCTTCCACTGCAAGAATACAAGCAGCACACAGGAATATTATGCTATTCTTTCTTTCCATGTCTGCTCAATTGGATACTGAAACTCTTGTTTACAATCCCCTTAGAACATGAGGCTTGGACAGGTGCCCAGGCGGTGCAGAGACCTTAAGGCTTCCTGCAGCCCCATTTGCAGACTTCTGTCATGTCTCTTTCTCTGCCCTGCCTTTTCCTTGCTTCCTTTCTAGACTGATCAGGAATAAACTGGTCATAGTTTATGCCCTGTTGGCTTCCAAACAGGACAACTGCAATTTGTTGCACGTGGGCCTTTGAAACTTCATAGGGATTCAACAGAGCTGCCTGGCTGCTAAACTGGATGTATCTTGCCAGTGCTAATAAAGCTGCAGCCATTGACAGCACCACTCAAAAGCTCTATTAACTACAGCAGCCTATTCCTGCTTGCTCTTCTTCGAAGTAACTCTTTGCTTCATTCTTTGTCCGCAGGCATTTCTACACTTAGCTTTCTAGTGCGTTGTGGACTAAGGCTGGCACAGTCCGGGTACAGGAGGGCCATGCACATTTCTGGCCAGGAAGGATGCTCCTCAGTGGCCAGAAACGTGAATGGTCCCCCATGGACCAGGCCACGCCACCACCTCACTGGACTGATTGGCTGCCACCACCCGCATCACTGGGTTGTGATGCGGCTGCAGGCTGATGCGGAGGGGTGGCAATGTTTGAGGGCATGAGCCCCCTGCCCCCTGTAGATCCGTCCCAGCCAGCCTGGTGCTGTGGCACTGGCGCATGGAGACCTGCCTGAAGCTGGCAGCATTGCACCTGCGCATATAGCCGGCAGCCAATCAGCGGGGGCAATGTAGTCATGCATGCATAGGACATCAAGAACTGATTCTGTCTGGCAATGCGCCTGCATGTGCGGTGACAATGAGCTCCCCGCCCAGTGCAGACAACAAGGTAATGGTTGTGCCTCCGGATGCTCCAGGGAAGTCTGGGGTAAAAGTTGGGATAGGTATGGAACATGATTTCGTGCTCCACACCTAATCAGTAATTAATACAGCTCTGGCGAGGGTGGGCATGCTTCTAGGTTGTAGTACCCTAGTGGGCACATGTATGCTCTTCACCAGAGCTGTACCAAGTACTGACTAGAGGCCATAGTGTGAATAGGCCTGATCTCCTGATTTGGTGTAGTCATTGCCTCTAGCCTTGAATTTTCTGCCTGATTCTAGCTGGGCCTACAGCTGGAGAATGGAGCGTTGTTATCACTTACGTGAAGCGCCCATTCTCTTGGGCTCAGGCGCACTACTGTTGGGTAATCGTCTATGCTGTCTGCTGGCCGAACGAGAAAAACTTTTACTCCCTCCTTCAGGTGGCGCGCTCCCATAATCCCCTGCTTCGTCCTCCTCCTCCAGTCAGTCGAGTGAGACGTCCTGCTTCATTGTCTGTTGATCCTTTCCTGCAGAAACTCCTGACAACTTAAAGAGCAAAGAGAAGGACAGAGCAGTTAAAATTCATGAAAAGTACTACCAGGGAGGGTCGTAGTGCGCCTGAGCCCAAGAGAATGGGCGCTTCACGTAAGTGATAACAACGCTCCATTCTCCCTTGGCTCAGGCTCACTACTGTTGGGATGTACCAGATACCACCACCAAAAAGGGAGGGAACAATACAATACAATACCAAAAAAAACCAAGTCCTACCGTAGGTTCAACCACCTGTTGAAGAACTCTCCTTCCAAAGGCAGCCTCCGCTGACCGAAACTGATCCAAACGATAGTGTTTCGTAAAGGAAAAGGGGCTTGCCCAGGCTGCTGCTTTACAGATTTCCGTAATTGAAGCATTCGTGGACAAAGCTGCTGAGGTAGAAGCGGATCTGGTAGAATGAGCCTGGATCCCCTGAGGTGGAGGCTTGTTCTTCACCTGGTAGGCCAAAGCAATACTAGCCCTAATCCATCTGGCTATTACTCTAGCACTAGCCTTGTTTCCTATATTAGATGGATGAAAACCTACAAAAATAGATGAGGACTTCCTCAGTTCCTTAGTTCTTTCTAGATAGAAAGAGAGGGCCCTCCTAACATCCAGAGTATGCCAACTTCTCTCCAAATCCGTTTTTGGATTTGCACAAAAAGTAGGGAGGTGTATTTCTAACTCCCTATGAAAAGTAGAATCAACTTTAGGTCTAAACTTAGGGTCTAACCTGAGCACCACAGAATCAGGTAGGAATTGGCAATAGGGTTCCCCAATCAACAGTGCCGAGAGATCTGACATTCTCCTGGCAGAAGTAATAGCTACCAAAAAGGCAACCTTATATGACAACAAACGAAGAGAGACGGTGGCTAAGGGTTCAAAGGGTTTGCCCATCATGGCAACTAACACCAATTTTAAATCCCAAGTGGGGAATCTGTGAATCACAGGGGGAGATTTAGCCTTTAAACCTGATAGGAAAATCTTAATCATTTGGTCCTCAGCTAGGCGAAAACCAGCCGAAAGATCAAGAACAGAGGACAACGCATAAATTTGCTTTCTGATAGTGTTGTACCTTAGACCCTTCCTAACTCCTTCTTGTAGGAAACTAAGGACCTGGGTAACGGAAGGCGAAAGGGGGTCAATCGACCTAGGGTGACACCATCGCACAAAAACCTTCCAGGAAGCATCATAGATTCGCTTAGTAGAGGGTCTTCTAGCCTCTAGCATGGTATCTATAACCTCCTCTTCCAGACCGGCTAGTCTGAGGCAGTCCCTTTGAGCCTGAACGCAGTCAAGGCTAGCCAACCTGGGTCTAGGTGACGAATTCCCCTCTGAGACAAAAGGTTCTCTGTTAGAGGGAGTGAAAATGGTGGCTGCACCATCATACTGGAGAGAAGGGGAAACCAACTCCGTCTGGGCCAGTAGGGGGCTACCAATATTACTGACGCCCCCTCTCTGTGTACCCTTTGTAGAAACTGTGTGAGTAACGGAAAAGGGGGGAAGGCATACAGAAGCCCTGGGGGCCACGGGGCCGAAAGAGCATCTACTGCCCAAGCCCCTTCCTCCTTGAATCTTGATATGAAGCGGGGTAAGTGTGTGTTCTGAGCCGTAGCAAAAAGATCTATTACTGGCTCGCCCCACCGTTGCGTTATCAGAGCGAACACTGCCGGGTCGAGTCTCCATTCTGCTTGGGGCAGGTCTCTCCTGCTCAGAGAATCCGCCCAAGAATTCTGGGATCCCTGTATGTAAATAGCAGAGATTGAAAGAATATGAGACTCTGCCCATGAAAAGAACTCCTTTGATAAAGCCATTAAGGCCTTAGATCTAGAACCACCCTGCTTGCAAATGTGGGCTTTGGCTGTAACATTATCAGTGAGAACAAGCACATGTTTCCCTCTGACTAAGGGAAGGAACTCCTTTAGCGCAAGGTAAGCCGCCTTCAATTCAAGCCAATTAATTTGATGTCTGGTGTCCTCCTCAGACCAAATTCCTTGGGCCGTACGTCCCAGGCAATGTGCACCCCAGCCCGTTACTAGCATCTGTAGTGACTCTAATTCTTTCTCCTGGAGCTATAGGACAACCTCTAGAGAGTGTTCCCCTGTTTAGCCACCATCTCAATGATAAGGAAACCTCTGTAGTCATGTAAAGATAGGTGTCTCTATTTGTAGTAATTAAATCTACGAAAGGTCGCAAAAACCATTGTAATTCCCTCAGGTGGAAGTTAGCCCATGGAACTAAATCAATCATGGACACCATTTTACCCAAAACGGAGGATAGCCTACTTAGTGGCACTCTTGGTTTGGATAAAACCTCCCGAATGTTTCTGATGAGGGTTTCAATTCTATCAGTGCTTGGAAAAACTTTAAACAAGGTAGTGTCAAACCTTGCTCCCAAGTGAACCAAAGATTGACTGGGCACCAAGAAACTCTTATCCCAATTTATCAGAAACCCATGTTTTTGTAAAAAGGATAACGTCCTGTTGACATTTTCCTGAGCCCTTTCCAAGGAAGGGCCTTTACAGAGCACATCATCTAAATAAGCAAAAACTTCGACCCCTTGGACTCTTAAGAGAGCTACCAAGGGGGACAGAATTTTGGTGAAATTCCTCAGAGCAGAATTTAAACCGAAAGGCATTGCTCTGTATTGAAAATGTCGCCCCCCAATACAGAAGCGGAGATATTTTCTCGCTTGGGGGACCACCAGTATATGAAAATAAGCATGACAGAGATCCATGGACGCTAAAAAATCTCCTTTTTTAATTGCCCTCCTGATAGAAGCCAAACTTTCCATTTTGAACCTGTTTTTAACCAGAAATTTATTGAGAAATTTCAGATCCAGAATACCACGCCACTCATCATTCTTTTTGGGAACAAGAAAGAGTACAGAATAAACTCCTTGACCTTCCTCCTCCTTCGGGACAACCTCAATTGCTCCCAAAGAGAGCAACTCCTGAACCAAATCACAAACTGCCCTTCTTTTAATTGGATCCTTGGGCATAGGAGACTGAATAAACCTGGCAGAAACAGTGGAACAAAACTGCAAAGAACATCCATTCTTAACCATAGATAGGACCCACTGGTCATCAACTGATTCCTCCCAAGCCTGAACAAAGAGGGAGAGTCTACCACCAACCTTATTACTCTCCACCCTAACGAGGGGCTCCAAATTTAAAGCCTCTACCGGCTCCTCTCCCAAGGGGCTCCCTATTGGCGTTAAACTGGCGCCCCCAGGAACCCCTTCCCCTGGGAGGCCTAGAGTGAAAGGGCTGTCTGCTTTGGTCCCTTTGCGCTGGTCTGTAATGTTGGTATCTAAACTTCCCCTTAGAGGAAACCTGTGAGGAGGAGGAAGGTACAGGAGGAGCTGAGGGCATAATCTTTTTCTTATCGCGAGATTCCACCAAGACTTCCTTCAAGCAGGCCTCACCAAAGAGCTGTTTCCCCAAAAACGGTGAGGCAATGACTTGATTTTTGGAGGCCATGTCGACCTTCCAAGCCTTCAACCACAAAGCTCTTCAAGCCCCGGTCGAAGCAGCTGAGGATCTTGCAGCTAATTGAAGAGAATCAATGGCAAGGTCTGCCACTAAGGCTAGATTTCTTTGAATGCTGGTAACTAGTTGCCTGGCCTTAGAAGAAATCGATGGATCTGCTCGAAGATCTTCAGTCCAGCGAATAGCAGCCCTTGCCACAAGAGAAGATGTAGAGGCTGCCCGAAGAATTAAAGCATCTGCTTCAAAAGATTTCTTCAGTAAAGATTCCATTTTGCGATCAAGCCCCTCCTTCAGATTTGCCTCTGATTCTCTGGGGACCACCTGCTTCGTGACTAATTGGGTCACTGGGGAATCAACTGAGGGCACAGCCCAGATACTTTCCGCGTGGTCACTTGGAAGCAGAATCCTCCTGGGGACCAAGGGCAGCCTCTTAGTAGAAGCTGGCTCTTTCCATTCCCCCAAAATAAGTTTACGGAAAATTTGAGGCACAGGAAGGATCCTCTCATCAGAGGGAGTAGACCATAATATGTTGGCTGCCTCAGCAGATTCATCCTCTGGTGCTGGAACAGGTAACTGCAATTTGAGGGTCTCAGCTGTTTCTTCAATAACAAAAGGAAACTGATCTTGAGGAAGGAGTCTAGGTGTTTGAGACTTAGAGACATTATTGTCAGTCTGAAGAACATCCTCCTCCTCATCAGCGGGAGGGAGCTCCAATTCGACATCCTCAAACAGAGATACATGGTCAGAAGCCTGGTCAATTGGCGTATCAAGCTCAATAGCGGGGCGTACTGCGATTAAGGCCACACCCGGAAGCTCAGACTCCAGTAGAACCTTGGATGACTTAGGTTTAGCTAGAGGCACAGGCTTAGACTTAGAAGACTCAGTTGATTTAGTTGGCTTGCCTTTTTTTGCCTTGGAGGACTTATCCACCTTCTTAGCGCTCTTTTTCAACTTCTTAGGAGAGCTAGAAGGTTCATCCGAGGAAGAAGAAGAAGACAATGATGAGGGAGAAGGGGATCTCTTCCTCTTTTGCTTCCTTTTGCCTTTGGATACAGGTGCCATCACCATGCCAGATGACTTGAAGGAAGCCATGAGATCTGCTACTATAGACTCTCTGAATGATGTCAAGAGTGCAGAAGCGTCATTAGCTGGAATAGACGCCATTGGCAAAGGCAGGCAGGCAGCTTCCTTGGCCCCTTGATCCATGTGGATCTGTGCATGCACAACACTCTGAGCCCCTGTTGATACAGGCGAAGTAAGAGCTGATGCTGAGGAATTCACATCCTGCACCCTTGGTTTAGATTGCTGATGCTTGGAAGTGACCTTGACAGTATTCTTGGGTTTATCTACTTTATCTGAGGACTCCATCACTAAAAAATAAACATAAGAGAAAGAAAAAATGGGGGGCTTAATTTCAATATCAACTGGAATAGTAGATGCCCCAATATCTAGGGACAAAAAACCTAGAAAATTGCGTCCTTAATCCTATATGGCCTAGCACTGACTGAGAAAGGGTAGACAAAATGGCGGCTGAGGCCTTCTAACCGTCTGAATTGCACACTGACAGGGGGCAGAGGGTGAATCTAGTACAAAAAAAAAGAAAAAAGAGACACTCCAAACTAATAAATTAAAATACAGACAAAGAACTAGCTAATCTACAAGGTCCTATAAGACCCTGTCGATAAAAAACCTCAATTCGCGCCTCAACCTGAGTAGAATTCGTAACGGGGGGAAAGCGCGCGAAAAGGGTACTGAGGGAGAAAGTGATCCGCTGCAGAAGGCAACAGCAGGGCAACAGGCAGGCCGCTAATGTTTAAAAGTACAATTAAGGGCTTACAGCATCAATACCCCCGCCGCAGTCAGCGGACCTCGGGATAAAGCGGAAAGCGGGAAGCCATAATACAGGAGCGAGGGATCACGCGCCGCCTTCCCCTGCCACCGCTGGCGAGCTTAGCGGGGCTAAAGGGAGTCCTGGCGCTGACATACGAAAATCGGCAAAATCCACCCCTACCGCAGCCAGCGGCTTTACAAGGCTCTGGCGGCTCGAGCGCTGCCGCTTCCCTGCCGCTGTCAGCGGGCTTACGGGCAAATTAGCGGCTGATCCATCGCTAGACCGCGACTGCCCGGATCAGACCGCTATTGTTTAAGCCAGAGGCTCGAGGCTAAGTATATATTTTCTTACCCGAGAAAAAAGGGAAAAGGATTCCGAAGAAAATGAAGAGCTCTTCAGAAAACCTCCTCGTCAGCCAGTCGAACGAGACGGACTGGGGGAGGAGGACGAAGCAGGGGATTATGGGAGCGCGCCACCTGAAGGAGGGAGTAAAAGTTTTTCTCGTTCGGCCAGCAGACAGCATAGACAATTACCCAACAGTAGTGAGCCTGAGCCAAGGGAGAACACTAGTTCATTTATTTGTATTTGTATTCCACCCTATACCCAAAAGTCTCAGCGGAAATGAGTTTAAAAACAAGAACAGTGCTGAAGGTGAGGAGGGGAAGCTGTTTCCTCAGCCAGAAGCCAAGGTGATGGTTTCCTTCCAGTCTTCTGAATACATATCTATATACAAAATGCCTGGCATACCTCATGGAACACATTTTTCCATAGTTTAGGGGCAACCACAGAGAAGGCCCTATTCTGAGTACCCATCCCTTTGGCTACAGAAGGTGATGATACAACCAGGAGGGTCCCATCTGCAGATCTCAAAGGTTGGGCAGGCTGATATGGGAGAATGTGTTGCCCAAATTACAGCAACCTATTCTTATGGCAGTTAACCAGATGTTTATGAGAACCCTGTCAATTTACACAGGAGGAATATTCAAATGAGGTTGGAGTAGGAATTCTAATATTTTTGTTTGTTTATATAGCTGCTCTGTCCCATTTGTAGCCATGAATTCCTCTCTGAATATTGAAGTCAGACAGTGGAAGTTGGTTTAAAATAAAACATATAAATATCAAATCTACTGTTATAAGAAAAGTCCTGGAAGGGGTTGTCAGGAAGATAGCGTTACACCTGTTTTGTGCGGAACACAGGTTTCCTTTTATACCGTTAATAAAAACCCGACTTCCTTTGCACAGCAGTTTTATGGCATGGTTTTTGCTTTGGGGAAATGCATTCCCAAAAACTTTCAATAATGTGTTTTGGCCTCATAGGGCAATTCCGCTCTGGATGGTAGGCAATTCATTGAAGTAACATTTTAGCTTAGGTTAGGTAAAATAGGGAATTTTCACTGACGTTCTCCCTCCTGACAGAGGAGTAGGATGGCATAGCTCTCAGTTTTGTCGTCAATGAAACTTGGCCATCGGTTGAATATTCAACCTGGAACGTAGAACCTGCCAGCTGGTTTATCAAATGGTTCAATAATCCCTAGCTGTGCTTGTGGACTCCCCCCAATCCTAACCCAGACTCATTCCATCCCACACTGGTGTCTCTCCCTACTTCCAGTTCATGTGCGACATCACCCCATCATGTTGCATGATCCTCCCATCGGGATTATGTCCTTACCTGGTCTACCGTGCCTCATTTTTCAGCCGGTCCTCACCGGGTTGCAGCCACAGGTCACATGATCTGTCACGGCACAGAGGGATTGTCCCTATTCTCACGTGCACAAGATGGGAGTACTGGAGACAATGGTATTGACTTCAAGGGGGTCAATACAGATTAGATTAGGAAAAACTTCCTGACAGTGAGGGTGATCAGTCAATGGAATAGGTTGCCACGGGAGGTGGTGGGTTCTCCTTCGCTGGAGGTCTTCAAGCACAGGCTGGACCTACATCTGTCTGGGATGGTTTAGGAAATCCTGAATCGAGCAGGGGGTTGGACTTGATGACCCTAGAGGTGTCTCCCAACTCTATGATCCTATGACCTTTTCACCAGCTGGCCAGTCCATTACTGAAGCCTACCAGGCCTTCCAAAAAAAAAGGAGACAATGGGTCCCTCCCAGCAGATCTTGTGGAACTCCACTTTCTTGGAACTCCTGAGTATGAGACACATTTTGTTTTTGGAAAGGCGGTATACAAATAAAAATGGAATGGAATGGAAATGGAAGGTGATACTGTAAGTGGGGGAATGTATGGGCCCACTGGGAAGGCCCATAAACACTTTTTGTACGTTTAGATAGGGGCTTAAAAGCAAACATCACCATCCACATATGCATCAGTACTGCATTAATAATGGATAAATCCAACATCCTTTCCTTCCTACAAAGGAAAGTTTTGGAATATAAAATCTATAGCAAGAAAAAAGTGGGGGGGGGGAGGGGAGGAGCATTTAAGAAACATCATTAGTTCCTTTATTCTTTTATAGTAGACAAGAGAACATGCTGATCCATTAGAAGAAATCCAGGCAGCCACAGTAGCAGAATAACGTTTTCATTTCATCATGGGCTTCACAAAACATTTTTAAAGGACTTTAGGTTTTCTTTGTTTTTAGGGAGTAAAGGGCTCTTGCTTGGTGTAGAAATCTATGAATAGGATAATTAAATATCTCTGAGGAACTCAGAAGTTTGTTCAATCTTTTCTGCCATTTCTTTAAAACTTTTTTTTTTAAAAAAATTGTTAGAACACCCCAAATCATTTTGTTAGAGCAGAGGTTCCCAAACTTTTTTTTCTCATAGACCACTTTCAAAATTTTACTGATTTCGGTGGACACCCTGCTACTACATTTCTACCATATTCCCAAAACTCGTCAAAAAATGTGAAGATTAGATCTAACAATGGAAATTTGTGTCGCGACTGAGTTCCAACCCTAAATTCGGAGTGGTAAAAATAAAAATAAAAATAGTATATTTTCTTGTGTTCTATTTATTAAAATAATAATAACAATCGCTGACCTTCTTAAAATATTATCTGCCTACATTTATAGGTAAAGCCAAGCCAACATTATTCTTTACTATCGAAACCAGATACATTTTTGTGGATCCCCACTTACAACTTGTGAACCCCCCTTTTTTTTCACGCCAATGTAGACCCCCAGCGAGTCTCCCGTGGACCCCTGGGTGTCCACCTGGACCATTTTGGGAATCACTGTGTTAGAATATATGAAGAACTGAATGTATTTGCTGGGAAGTTGGAAAAATAGTTTGCAATTTTAAATGATACTTTAAATAACAATTCATATTTCTGAAGCTCTCAATCTCACACATACATATGCTTTTGGAATACACTAGATGAAATCCAAGCAAAATCATGGTTTATCCCTCTTTGGGAGATTTCCACTGAAATTCACATGCAACTCTCTTGCATCAGGTTTAAGTGAGACCAGAACATCAAGATAACTTGAGGGTGTGATGGGGGGATTCTGAACAGACCCTTGTCTTTAATGCTCTGTATAACACTTTGGATTTAAATGGAAAGTGGTACAAAAATGTCTCAAATAAATAAATAAATAAAAGCATTCACTGGAACAATGCCATAACTCACAAATGGGCCTGCATATATCAGTATGCAGGATGATCTTTTAAAAAAAAATGCAAAGCAAAATCCATAGATATAGACAGTATAGTATTTTGATTAATGAGCCAATCCACCAGGGTTTTGATTCTTCTTGAAGGCAACAGGAATGCTCATACCACAGAGAGTCCAACAAAATCTTGTCAGTTCCATGTCTAAGTGATACTCACTTTTTCAAGTCCTTTCTTATGAACTTTTAACAAGAAAACCTTAAAATCATCTAGTGTTTTATGGAAATTCAGTATATAAAATTGTAGAATGTTACATTGATTATTCTGGTAGTCTTGTTCTTTTTAGTTTTCCGTGCCAGTATCTCAAAACCTGTGTATAATCTAGACTTAAATGCCAGCATTCTTTTTTAGCAGGGTGCCAGGTGTGTGTTTGAATACTGCTTGCTGTCAACCTCAGAAGACAGCTTCTAAAGCCAGGTTTGGAAAAATGAGTGAAATCACAGAGTACAATGGGTCTTTAAATTTTTTCCAGGAACGGTGGTGGTGGTGGTGGTGGTGACAGTAGTAGTAGTAGTAGTAGTAGTAGTAGTAGTAGTAGTAGTAGTAGTAGTAGTAGTAGTAGTAGTAGTAGTAGTAGTAGTAACCACAACAATATTACTACTAGTTGTGGTTGCAGTGGTCATCAGCACACTGGGTGCCACATCAATAAAACTAGGTCAACACTTAGAACCTCTGCATGCTGAAGTCATGCCCCGTCATGCCAGTCCAGCCTCCTCCTCAGAGGGTGTGCCTGCAACTGCACAGCAGCCGGGGAAGCAACCAGGAAACAGCAGTGCAGACGTTGTGAGTCAGAGGCCAGAGTTGGGGGAACTTTCAGACATCTCTGGAGACGAAAGCTCAGAACCCCTAGAGCTCCTTCTCCGTCAGCAAATTCTCTATTGGTCAATTGCAGAAGCCCACGTTACTTGGATCCACATACATCTTACACTGATATGTTATGATATCTTAAGTTCTTGGAAAGAACTCGATGCAAAAGAAAGGCCAATACTGGCTAAAGAACTGGCAGCTGTGGATCGCATTGTATAATAATAATAATAATAATACTGATTACAAACAGTGCCACAACACCATCGCCAACATGATCCACTGGAATCTGTGCCACAATTCCCATCTGCCAGGAGCGCAGAAGTGATGGGATCATAAGCCTGAAAATGTGGTAAAAAATGAACAAGCAAAATATTATGGGATAAAGTTTTAGAACATAACACCCATGATATCACCATTGCAGAAAATAAGAGGGTGCGGCTCATTGATGTTGCAGTACCAGGAGACAGCAGGATTGATGCGAAACAAACCAAGAAAATTACAAAGTATGAGGACTTGAAGACTGAATCAGCTCTGATATCGATGATGATGATGATGATACAGCACTGATATCTCTATCTGAGGTCTTTGGGAAGAAATCTGATGGTTAAAGTACCAAAACAGTCATCATCATCATTAAAGAGGAACAGATAAAACATTTCCCACTAGAATGTGAGTTTTAAAATAAATTTTATAGCAACTTTGAAGCTATAATACATATTCATATATACACACAGAGATATATACAATCCCTTTTATTTTCTGAATGTAAAAATATTTTAAAGTTATCTACTGGAATAATTAAAGTGAATTGTACTGGAAAATGTTATTTTATTTTAAACACATTCAGGTACTTTCTTTCTTTCTGTTTGATATATTAATCCACTGAGATAAAATTCTCTCAAATCTACCAGATTGTGTCAATCAGCCACAGCGATTAAGACACTACTAAGGGAGAGGTGGAATGACTCACTATGGCAATTTCAGTGCATTCTGATTGGTAAAATAACGTAACTCACTGAAACAATACTGAAGTGGAACACAAGCTTTCTTCAGTCTATTTTACAGTTAAGTTAATTAACTTCTTCTGAGACAGTGGCCAGACTGAATCACATGCTAAATGCATCACTTCCAAGACCGCTCAAGAGGTATTTCTGGTGGTGCAACAGTGTATCTTGGGTCCAGGACCGGCGTAAAATCCTTGAAATGCTTTGACGCTTCAGTGCCAAACACATCCAGAACTTTCCTATTCATAACAGCAAACCTATAAAACATAAGATCTGGGATTAAAATGAACATTTTGCCATAACAGGAATATGATTCTGATGGGATGGATCAATTTCCACTTCTTATTAAGCAGACGCTGAGGGAGGGAGGGAGGGGAGGGAAGAAAAGCAGAAATAGTTCCAGTAACAAAATTGGAAGTTTAGTTGTGCTGCACTTTTATTTGCTTGCCCTACTCCATTTTCTTTTCTCTAACCTCCCTCCCTTCTCCATCTTTAACTGGTGTTTGTATTTAGAAACATTTTCTCCACCTTTTCTTCTGGATTGTTGTTGTTTAACAGCCAGTTGGATGTTAGAAATCATTGGTTGCGAAGAAGGAGAAGGAGGAGGAGAAGGAGAAGGTGAAGGAGAAGAAGAAGAAGAAGAAGAAGAAGAAGAAGAAGAAGAAGAAGAAGAAGAAGAAGAAGAAGAAGAAGTTGTTTTCTGGGTTCCTGATTGGTCGGCCCCTAGAAGTCCATTTGACCTTCTATGGGCAGCATAGTGCAAACCTGCCCACCTGTATACTAAGCATCTGCACTCCCCCCATGCACCTGGACACCCAATCAAGCACAAACGATGTCTGGGTACTGCCACGTTTGCCCCCAATGTTGCAGAGGCAACCATTACACACCGTGCACATGCCCTTGCATGGCGCATCACCTGACACCGAAGCAGCTGGTGCAGCCCAAGTGGGTCTGTCCAGAGCCTAAGCAGTTCCAGCGCTGGTACAGATAAGTGCACACATGGTGCACTTAAACGTGCAGCACCCGTAGTCACCTCAAGGGCCTGTCTGCACTTGGCTTTATTCTATATCCTGGAAGAGGGCCCTGCTCTCCACATGCCTAAAGTATGTCCCAAGTGAGGCCTGGCTGTGTGGGGGAGGGCAGAATCGAACCCAGTATTCCCAGATAAGAGCCTGGCTCCCTAACCGCTAGACCAAACTGGCTCACGACCTTCTGGCTGCATTACCTTCTTATAACATGTAGTTCAAGCACATGTCCCTCCTTAGCAAAATATGATACCTCTTTCTTCCATACAGGGTAATCACTGTAAATTACTCACCTTCCTTTTGTCAGCCTTAACAGGAATTTCCAGTATGAAGGTCTTAAGTTCTGAACTTCCATGACAGCCTATAACGAATCACACAGAATTTTTAACCCAAATAATAATAATAAGGCCACAAACCACAGCTATTCCCAAACAGCATGTTCTCTCTGATATTTCTGCCTTTGATAGCTTTGGTAAACAGAAGTTCCAGAAGTAAGTTATTTTTTAAGACACAGGAACTGAAACCACCAAACATGTCCCCACCAGAGTTTGATAGTTTGGACAGAAGAGATCATTGACATAACACAACAGCTCACATCATCGATCTACCTGGCTTTGGTGTGCAATATGGAAGAGCAACCAATATTTATCTGACAAAAAAGAAGGAGATGAGCTTGGGGTAGTTGGCCACTATCGTTATTTTGCCATTTTGGTGTTTTCTAGATATATGATATTTGCCAATATGGACATGCTGGCATACTTCCTAACTCGAAATGCAGATGTCAACCAGCTTATATGTACGACCATCTGACTCCATTTTAAACCATTATGACTGAATGACAAGTCAAGCACTTACTGCCTGGAAGCAGATAGCTGTAGAAACAGCATAGATGATACTGTCCGCATGAGGAAAATAGGGAACTTTTCCAGCTTCAATGCCTTTGAAGTACATCGCCTATGAAACCAACAGCAAGAAAATAAAGCATGAAATGAGCAACAGGTTCTAGATGAGGAAATGATGGAAAGCACTAAGAAAGGGGGAACTTGATGCAAAGGCTCAGGAAACAGGGCCTTGCAGAGGGACAGGGGCTGAAACCACGTCAGTATAAGATCATAGGAGAACCTAAGAGGAGCCCTGATGGATCAAGACCACATATTGTCCAGCATCCTATCTTACACAATGGCCCACCAATTGCTTCTGGGCATTCTTAAACAGAGCACGGTGGCAAAACCTTCACCTGCTTTCAAATCTCTGTAAAAGACCTTTAGAGGCATCCTGCCTGTTTCTCCAACCTGGAGGTAGTACCTAGGCATTGATAACCTGTCATTCATCAATTTGTCTAATCCTTTCTTAAGGATATCTAGGCTGGCTGCTGTCACCACCTCTTCTGGTAGCAAATTTATAGACTGTCACTTAGACCCTTAGAATATCCAAATATCTGAAGGAACGTCTGTGCTCATGTCAACCTGCCCGTGTCTTAAGATCAGGAGGGGAGGGCACCCGGGAGAGGGCCTTCTCACTGATGGCCCCTAGGCTATGGAACTGTCTCCCCTTGAGGTGCCTCTATCACCTTCACTGTACATGTTTAGGAAGGTAGTGAAGATGCACCTCTTTGCCCTGGCCTTTGGCTAAATGGGGACATACTTTTCTCTCCACTGGCAGATGCTGTTATTCTTTTAAATGATATTTGATTTTAGATGTTGTTACCTGCCCGGAGACCTCCGGTTATAGGGCAGGATAAAAATGTAAGTAAGTAAATAAATAAAATAAAATAAATTTCAGCCTGGTCACCCTAGTCTGGACATCTTTAAAGAAGATTCACATATTTGTTAGTTTTTTAAGATTTTACTGTGACCTCCCCTGAGACCTCCAGGTAGAGATCAGGGTTTCCTTCCTTCCTTCCTTCCTTCCTTCCTTCCTTCCTTCCTTCCTTCCTTCCATCCATCCATCCATCAACCAATCATTGTAAACCCTTCCTAAAACCATTCTGCATGCCAGAAACAAAGCTTGTAAGTCTCTGAGGACTGGACTTCTAAATGAAATATCCACTTGAAAGCTGTATTTTCTGTTTACTTAAGATTTTCCTTGCCTCGTAGACTTTTGTTTGAAAATCTGAAACTATTAAGTGTGACAAATATAGAAAAAACAGAAGAAATCATGAGGAAGGCAAATAATTTTCCACGGCACTCTGCTCGCTTACAGGATATTACAGATGAAAGCAAAGTAAGAAAATGTCCAATATATAATCAAGTCCCACTTTCTTCCCTGATCAGTAACTAAATAAAGCCTGTAGTTTCTTTTCTTTCTTTTTTTGAAATCACATTTCTAGCACCTTCCCCCTGCATTTTAGCAACATATTTTTTTTGCCTTCTAAGCAACATGTTCTTCTTTGGTACATTTGCTCCGGCTCCTGTAACATGTGTCTCATGCAGAAATTCTTATTTCACCTGGAATAAATTCCAAAGAGAGCCAGAAGAAGCCCAATGGAATATTACAAAGCAGGCCTGAAAGCAGAGGACCTGAGCAGTTAACTTGGAAGCCTTTAATACAGAGGGAATGGGAAAGAAAAAGCGGAAAGCAAAGTGTTTTAGGAAACATTACATTTTCACCCTGAATCTTGAAGTGTTCTCAACCATGATTACTGTTCCTTAAAAGGAAAATTAAAAGTGGGCACAACATTTCTGTCTGGTTCACTTCTCTCCAAATTCTACCAAGCAGTCATCTTCACTACTGCAGCAGCTTCAATGCAAGCAGCCTACAAATACCATGTTGCTGAGACCGAGCATCATTTTTAATAGGGATGTGCATGAAGAATCGAATACTAGAAAATTCATAAAGAATCAAATACTAGAAAATCTATATTCATTCGAATAGATCCCCTTCGAATGTGGTAGGATTTTATTCAATACGAAGGTATCTGCATGAATCTGTACGAATATCTAATAAAAACTAACACGTATCTGATACATATCCGACATGAACGCATATGTATCCGATACATACCCCGTAACAAATCCACGCTGAAAGCATCATATCTGACCTGAATCCACTTTTAATCTGCTCTCGACACATGCCTAATGCACTCTGGATCTGTTGTAGATGAGACTGGTACAGCCGCTTTCCCACCTCCTTGTTCAACGAATGTCCGAACTATTCAGACGAATGTTTGAAACATTCGTATTCATTAATGTACGAATATTGTAACTCACGTACATATGTCTGAATTTGTACAAATTCGTAGGAATAAAGAATCATGATACAAACAGGGTGCTATCATAATATTCCAAGTAGAGAGAGATACCGCGTTTGCGGGGAACAAATTGTGGAAGACACTGAACATTTTTTAATCGACTGTTCAGCATACATTGACTACCGTTCCAGATATCTAGAACCCATACTGTCTACTTTTAGGGCTCACAGCAGAAAGGACCTTTTATCTTTTCTCCTGCAAGGTCAGGATAGAACCACTATAATCAGAGTAAGTCTTTTCATCCTGAAAGCAATCAATAAAATAGCACACTACTTGAAAGATAAATTGGGCAAATAAGACTTTGTAAACAGAAGGCCAGCTGCTCACCTTTGCCTTATCCACTCTGTTTTTATTTGTTTTTATTTGCACTGTAATTTGAAATGGTTATATGACTAGTCAAATAAATAAACTGTCTTATCTACTCTTTTGTATTTCTAATTAAAAGTGCTGATTTTGAGTTTTAAATTCATAATACTTGGAGACCAAGCTATTGAAGGGACTGTATACTTCCCTATGACCTGCCTGCAAACTGAAAAATTTAATGAGGGTCCTTTTGTCTTTGTCATTATATGTGAGCAAGGAGGGCTGCCACTATCAAGGGGGGCATCTTAGTATAACTGGGACTGCAGGGTTTTAGCACGTTGTTCCAGCTGATGTGTTAAAATCTTGCTGAGTTGCAACCTTATCACCTCCATCACCCGTACATGATGTCTGGCACTAAAAGTTGGCCACAAGTTCACCACCATCACTGGGTCCGTGGTTTCTGAATGAGATTCAAATGCATTTGCCATGTTTGAGGAACATGCACACAGCTATATTACGCTTACCTCAACAAGCTTGGAAGCCAGATACATAGAGATAGTAGTACTTTTGTAAAACATCATTGACATTCCTGCCAGTGAGCCTGCAATATTAAGAAATAAATCAGCTTCATTTTTGATACTGTATGACATGTAGCTCTAAACAATTATTGCTCAAATAAAAGCACAGAAGAGTATAAGATGAACCTATTTTGAAGTCGTAAGAACGTAAGTAGTGGCCCACTGGATTGAACCCATGGCCCATCTTCTCCAAAGTCTGGCCAAAAAGCCCACCAGCAGGACATGAGCACACGGATTGCTCTGGTCGCAGTCTCCTAGCAGTTGGCCTTCAGGGGCAACCATCTCCCACCGCCATGAGGGCTAACAGCCATTGAGAGCTCTGACTTCTCCAAACATGAGAACATAAGAAATGCCCCACTGGATAGGACCCCTGTCCCATCTGGTCCAGTCATCTTCTCTCACAATGGCCAATTAGTTCCACAAAGAACTCTACCAGCAAGACATGAGCACACAGGCTGCTCTGATTGTGGTCTCCCGGCAGCCAGACTCCAGAGGCCACCAACCTACTGGAATCAGTCACTGATAGTCCTGACTTCCATTAGCTGGTTCAAATCTTTTTCGAAACCATTCAAGGCGGTCTCTAACACCAGAGCTCATGGTAGAAAATTTCAAAGATCCCTTTAGAATATGTGAATAGTTTAAATTGTTAGCCACAATGCTGTTAGCCATCTCAATTCATTAAGAAGTAGGTAGAATACCAGTGAGTGAGTGAGTGAGTGAGTGAGTGAGTGAGTGAGTGAGTGAGTGAGTGAGTGAGTGAGTACTTCTTCATATTAAAGGGCACTTGCCATTTTTATGGCCTATTCCTCAATGTACAGAGATCCTTTTGGAGCACTTAACAGTCCCTTTTTGTTTTTACTCTACCACAGTGGTTCACAACCTGGGGGCAGGGACCCCTTTGGGGGTCAAACTACCCTTTCAGGGGGGTCGCGACGAGTCTCCTGCCGCTCTTCCCTCCCACCTCCCAGCTGCTCTGCCCCCGTGGTTGGGGGTCTCCACAACATGAGGAACTCCATTAAGGGGTCGCGGCATTAGGAAGGTTGAGAACCGCTGCTCTACCATATGATGTAATCTACCAGCTTGGCTATTCCACTGACCATTTCTAAACAAATCTGAAAACTCCCAGGAGAGTGGAGAACCTCACGTGCTACATCTCTTCATTGCAAGAAATGTTCATTTACTTCTAATCTCTCTTTTCTATACCAGCCAACTGCTTATCCATAACTGGGTCTATCTTTTTATTCCATGACTTTCAAGTTTATGGAGAAGTCTTAAATGAGGGATATGACCCAAAGCTTTGTTAGACAGAACTTTCCCTTACAAAAGTCATGAAGTGTATCTTTCAGGAAGGCTTGTCCAAACGTTTGAGAATTTTATCTTTAATAATGGATTTCTACCATCTTTCCCGGAACAAATGTTAAGCTGGCAGGCTTATAGTGACCTGAATCTTCTCTTGAGCCCCATTAAATAACTACAGAAGTCTAGCATGTCGGATATTACTGTTAGGGGATTGCAATTTCAGCTTTAGTGAATCGCAAATCACTTTATTAAAACACCCCTACAAGCAGACACCACTATTATTTTTGACAGTGAATTCCACAGTTAAACTATATGCTGTGCAGTGGTGATTTGGCCTCAAGTTGGTAGACGTCTGGTTTGGTTTGATTCAGCCAACTGTCCTTACCAGTGGGCCCCTTGGGAGGGGGAAAAAAGATCACTTCTGCTGAACAGCAGTTGCATTCCTAGAATCTGATTTTCAGCCCTCTCCCCTCCCTTCACATCTGAGATACAGTTGCGAAGAACAGCACATGTACCTGCAATGAGTGCATGTAGTTCATCATCCAGATTTCGTACCCAGCGCAGGAAACAGCTCGTACCCTGTATTTTTAGGATAATCATAGTGACCTTATTAGATGACACAGCAGTACAGAAACAAAGCTCTCAATAATATCTTAAGAATTTAATCAAGAAAGCGAAATTTCTGATTACAGTCCTGGCTCCAATGACCACTTTGCAACTAAGCCAGGGCTGTGATTTATAAACTACTTTGAACCTGTGTTTTTGGAAGTAGATTAAAAAGTCATCCTCAGACAAGGACAAAGACCCAGCCAAATTCAAGGGGTATACAGGAAACTTCCTATTCATTGTTTTACTCTTCACTTCCACTGTCTCATCTAACCTACTTGGAATCTGACATTATGAAGATTTTCAAGGACTTGGCACTTTGCTCAGAATCAGATAATCAGATCACAGGTACAAATGTAGGATTCTTAGTCATATTATAGATGTTCAACAATGGTCTATATGTAGTAAACTAGCCCTTCAGGAAATAGGCAAGGATAAACCTCTGACAGATATTTTAGGGTGCTTCCGCATTTGCCGCTGAAAAATGGACCTAAGAAGATCCATTTTTCGGCGATCTGACCTCACAAGGATCCGTTCCAAATAGAGATGGATCCAAAGGGCCCTCGCACATCTACACACGTGCGGGGGTGGGGGTGGGGGTGGGGGGTGTTCCAGCAGAACAGATGGTCTGGGTGCTGTGTGGAAGCCACAGCACCCATTCCAAAAGTTTGCTGGATTCCCGTGCTGCTGATGCCGCCTGTGGAGCCACAGGACTGGAGCAGGCAGCTGCCAATCACTGCATGTTTCTGGCGGCACGTGGCACACAAGGGAGGAACTTCCGAGGCAGGCAGGCCTGCTTCCACCCCTCCCAACATGGCACCCACCGGGACATCCGTCCCTTCGCCTGGCCATGTACAGAAGCATCCTGCTTCCATACGGATCCAGGCGAAGGGACAGATTGAAAACCTAATTTTTTAGGTCTTCATTTTAATCCGGTTTTCAGCAGCGAGGCCCATTTTAGAAACAGATATCACGTGCTGAAATGCGGAAGCGGCCACCTCCAAGGGTCCGGAAAGAGGTCTCCAGTGCAGAGGTGAAGTAGGCAAGTGTTTTAAATGTGTGTTAAATGTATGTTTAATCCAGCTTCCACAGCCAGTGCGGAAACACCCTTAGTTCAATACAGGGAAATAATTTTTCTCCTCCCTCCCACCCACCCACCCACCCACCCAATGGAGTTAACTGGAGTAGTTGGCATGTATCATTATTTCAGCTCAGAATTCTCCCATGCTACTTAATACATATCTACTTTATTTTATTTTATTTTTAAATTATACCATTTCCCATTCTAAACTGTCAAAGCCATTCACAATAAAAAGAAATGTGAAGAACCAATGTGCATAAATTATGTTATGGAATAGTCTCACCCTGAAATGCATCAGGCATGTTCACATTACATGTTTAGGAGAGTTACAGATGCATCTCTTTGCACTGGCCTTTGGCTAAACAAGGAAACTGCTTTTCCTCTCCACTTTCAGGATTGGTTATGGATTTAATATGTTCATTTTACTTTTGGCTATTAATATTGCAACCTGCCCTGATACCTTCAGGTATATGGTGGAATAAAAATTCAAATAAATAATATAGACAAGCAAAAAAAGGACAACAACCACATTTCTCTAAGCAGCAGATATATGGAATTACACTATGCAGTACAAGATACTGCTCATTACCCAACACAGATACTTGGTAAAGACACCATATAAAGTCATCATATAAAATTTTTATTACTTTCCAAAGTAAGCCAGAGGAACCTTTGTGCTCAAGTTTCTCCTATATTACCTACATCAATGAAATATCACATCAGTTGTAGCAAACTTGTCCAGCCACATTATGAGGCAAAACTTTCATCCCTTTAAATAGAGAAATAATAAAGTTTATGGCCAAAAGAATCTTCTTTGTGCGAACAAAAGGCCAAATTGACTTCTTGCTTGTCATCTGATAAAAAGATGTCTCAACTTATTGATTAACGCTTATTGGTTTTTCTTAAAAAAGAAAAAGGTCTTGCCTACAAAAATTGATCTACTGAAAGCAAACAGGAGACAATGATTCCCATTAAGTTGCTGCAAAAGAGTGATTTTAATTAAATTCCAGCTTTTCAATTTTTCAGCACTTTTAGAAACTTACTTTGTATATACTGACAAACGACCCCAGAAAAGCCCCAAGTTGGAAATTTTCTTTGTTATAGAAGAGTGAGAGCAGCCGAGAGGGTTTTGTAAACAGATGCCGGAATGCTGATGGGATTCGAAGGCAACACTGGATCAAGTAACCGACGCTAAACATCCTAATGAAGCCCTAGAGAAGATATGAAGAACATGACATTTAAAGAGAGGGAGGCAAAGCAAATAAAAGTCATGTCAAGAACTCCACAAATAAACCTTTCAATAAAACAAGGTCTTGGAATATTTTTGCAAGTGGTCACGGAAAGATCTTGAAGCCCAAAATCAAAATACTTCAACTTCCCCTGGCAATCACTAATTGAGCCCATTCCTTTATTCCTAAGGATAATATGGAGAAACATGACTCCTCATGCTGTATTTTTGTCCTGTCCTCTTTCCAGGGAACCCAAACGAGTGTAGAAATTTCTTCTTCCGGTTATGCTTACAAAAACCCTGTAGGGTAGGTTAAGCTAAGCTAAGGACGCTGAGCACCCTCCGGGACTATCCTGCCCCAATTAGAAATATTTACCACCACACTGGCACTCTATGCTCTTCCCACCCCAGAATGTACTTCTGGCTCAAATTGAACCTTTTCCACATATCCTCTTTACAGTGGAAGGCCCGTTGTTGTTCAGCCCTGCACTTGTGTGGTGTCCATTTTCTACAATGGATCCCAGGAAACAGGTAAACTCATACCACTATTCTGGGAAAACCAGGGTTGTGAGATGATTTTCCTGGAATAGCGATAACATGGGATTTCACTCCTATATCCCAGGGGTATGAAAGGATTGCCATGGATAAATGTGGCAATCCCAACATAGCCTCAGGCTAATCCCACGTTTTAGGCCCTGTGTGGATGCTGCCACAGTGTGTCCTACATCTGACATCAAAACCTGAAACTGTGAAAGTAGCAGCAACCCACTGCTGAAGCTTTGGTTTGTAAGGAAAGGACTTGTAATGCCTTAAATGACTTGGGCCCCAAATATCTAGAGGAACGCCTTCTCCCATATTGACCTGCCCACGTCTTAAGATCTGGAGGGGAGACCCTCCTGGTTGTCCCACCACCTTCAGCAGCTAGGCAGGTGGGCACCCGGGAGAGGGCCTTCTTGGTAGTGGCCCCCAGGCTATGGAATGGTCTCCCCCTGGAGGTGCATCAGGCATCTTCTCTGGTTGTGTTCAGAAAGGTGGTAAAGATGCACCTCTTCACTCAGGCCTTTGGTTAAATGCTGCTTAAGCTTTCCCTACTTCAAACACTACTGTTTTAACTGTTTTTGCATCACTTTTATCATGTTGGATTTTTAAATGTTGTACTGGTTATCACTGTTTAATATAGTTTTGATGTGTTCAGTTTTAAAGGTTGTTAGCTGCCTGGAGACCGTCGGGTCCAGGGCAGGATATAAATATAAATAAAATAAATAATAAATTTATTGCATCCACACCAGGAAATTCTCCTGCTGTATTGTTGTATTGTTTCAAATATGATTTAGTTCATTGTGACATGATTAAGGTTTTTCTAGAACAGGCCTTTGGTTAAATGCTGCGTATGCTTCCCACACTGCAGACACTACTGTTTTTAACTGTTTTTGGTATTGCTCCTATCATGCTGGATTTTAAATGCTGTACTAGTTTATTATTGTTTTTGATAGAGTTTTGATATGTTTGTTTTTAAAGGTTGCTAGCCGTCCAGAGACCCTCGGTATGGGGCGGGATATAAATATAAATAAATAAAGTATCTATAACAGGGTTACCATATGGAAAAGAAGACAGTGTTTTATCTTCGTACAGAAGAAGTGATTTCAGAAGGGGAAGATGATAATACAGGCAACACTTGCTGAAACTGCCTCTTTTATACAACAATTACAGCTGTGATGCTCCTGTTCTCTTTTTCAGATGACAAGCTTGATTGATGAACTAGGGGCACACCTGCACAAAACTATGAGGAACTTTTTCTTGGACTGTATTAATTTAAATTTACTGGAGAGTGGGACAAAATTCATCCAGCAAAATTCATTGGATCGCCGCTGTAAAAATTAAAGACTGTATAAGTGGTACAGAATTCTGGTGTGACTTTCGTCTCAGTTGGTCCTTTCCTGGCCTGTCCCGGCATCTTTCTGGATAGCCATTCACGAAGAAATCTGAGTTATATTGACTGAAAACATACCTGACTCCAGACCACTATCTTTGTTTTATTTTCAAAGACAACAATTAATATCTTTTTAAAAAATTACAGTTAAAATTCCTTTTAATTACATTAGGGTTCATTGTAGCGCGGAAGTGGAAAATTGCTTTTAATCTATATAAAAAGGGATTATGGGATCTCATAAGTCATGGATTTAATACAGACCAACAGAAAAGTATGCAAGGCCTACCTCTGTGTGCAAACTGTTGATAGACCATTTGCCTATATTAGAAGACCACTATATTCTTACGCATATCTTAACATTATGGTTAGGCAGCCATTCAATGCATTTATATTGTGAACTATCTCTAATTTTTTGCCCAGTCACCAATAATTGTTATATGTGAATCATGTGTCCTTTGTATTTTTTATTGGTTTGTATTCATATCTCTCATTGTATGTTTGACAATTAGTCTATTATTTAGTGCTATAGTGCAAGAGATTGTATTTGATATATACATATTGGAAGCCACCTCAAGGACTTCAGTCAGAATAATATTTTGCAGTTTTGGAAAAGCACTTTTGTATCTCTGCCAGGAAAACTGCATAGAGTGGCCCATGCAATCACCCAGGAGTCATCCATAACTCTGTGGTATCCAACAAGAACAATAAAATGAAGAAAAGAACATCAACATTCAGGACACTACTCCTGCATTGATTGGGGGGTTGGACCCAATGACCCTTCAGGTCCCTTCAACTCTGTAATTCTTTGATTCTAAGAAACAACAACAACAACAATTAGTTGCAGCAGAGAGAAAAGAGTAACATTCTAATTTCCAGTCCATCTGGAAAGTTTCATGTTCCATCAAGCAAATCTCCATTCACGTTGTGAGGTAGTTCACTGGATGAATGTCTGAGCACATCCTTTGCTTAACTTTTGGCACTGACATCTTAGGAAACCGATGTCCATCAATTCTGTTTGCACCCTGGAAGAAGGTTCCTTTCTATTTTAAAGATACTATTAAAAAAAAAACACCCTCAATGATATATTTATAGTGCTGATTGCTGGGTGAATATCATTTTACTGGCTCGGTGTAAGAATTCTGGATGCAAGTAAATTGGCCAGCGTGTGCTGATCAGTATGACAGCAGTCATTACTGGAAATATGCATGTGCAGTGAAATTTAAGCCTGTTAAGACAACTAAAGTGACAGACTTTGTGTCCTATGCAGGACTTTAAAAGTCCTAAATTTAACAATCGACAGCACCTCTAAGAGATTTTTAACCCTGGCGACTAGGAACATTTAGTACCTAATCAATGAATGAGATGATGGTAAGCTGAATGCTAAGAACACAGATATAATTACTACATCCCCCAATGACCTCAGGACAAGTTACATATAATAAAATTATACTTTTGTTAAAATAAGACACTTTGGGTGTCTCCACACATGCTTAAATCCTCGCAGGCGCTGCAGTGCCATTGACCAGCAGGAGAACTCTGACGTAAACAACAGCTTTGGACTTTCCCTCGAATTCTCTCCTGTCGTTGATGATGATCAGTCAACCTATCTGGAGGATGGGAAGCCGCTGCGCAGGGACTCCACTCTGTCTGCACAGCTTCTGCTCATTCCATCTCTCCAATGGGAAAGCACAGCACAGCAGCTATGAAGGTTTAAGTGTGTCTGGAGGCGTCCTATATATAGCTGTCCCTCATATAGTATTGTTTTGACAGCATAGCTTGGCCTGTAAATGGCTGCCAAAATGCTACATCTCTTCTACAGCACAAATCTGCACTGTCAGCCTACCACCACCATGCACAAATAGTATGAATCTAAAAGTGCCAGCAGTGCAAAATGAATAGTAATTGTGTCATTTCTCTTATTACGGTGATTTCTGTTATACGAGGGGCAAGGATGCATATTTCATCAAAGGTATTAAACCCCCTATCATCTGCTGGATCAGGCCACAGCCCATCTAGTCCAGCATCCTGGCTCACACAGTGGCCCACCAATTGCTTATGGGAATCTCAAACAGAAGACAACAGAAAAACCTTCAGCATGGCCTTTAGAGGCATCTTGCCTATCTCCCCAGTCTGGAGGAAGTACCTAGGCATTCATTCTAGTAGCCATCAGTACATTGTTTGTTTGTTTGTTTGTTTGTTTGTTTGTTTGTTTGTTTCATTGGCTGACTGTGATACACACCAATACCAGTGAAGTTAGGAAGAGAAGCCCACTTGGTGAACTTACCAGAGCAGTAACGGTGTTTTAGCAGATCACAAGTTAGCATGCTGGTGTCTAAGAGGAGAAGCTGTAGCCTATGGTAATCCTTGCCCTAGTAGACATTTAACTGGATTGTTACAGGACATTCTGTGTAGGGCAAGGCTTTATAAATCTGGCTGGAATTATGCCTTGATGTTTGAAAACTGTACTGCTTCCTCTGAGCTTCCATGCCATCATGTCCATGCGTTGAGAGCTTCAAAGAAGTCCTTCTGTTTCACTGACAATTAAGGCTTCCAGTTCCGTGATGCAGGAAATAACCTTGATACCTGTTTCATCTTGGCTATGAGGTCCCTTCCCTTACAGAGGTACTGCTCATGCTCATGCTGGCTTAAAAATCAACTGGCACCGTTTGTTTGTTTGTTTGTTTGTTTGCATTTTAATCCCGCCCTATACTCAAGGGTCTCGGGCATATGAGAAGCATATGGTGGACCTCCGTGTGAGACAGGATGGCAGACTAGTTGACCTGTGGTCTGATCCAGCAGGACCCCTCTTATGTTCCTATACTCTTAAACAATGTATATTGCTACCTTATAAGTATGAGAAATTCTGTGTCAAAAATTAACCTGCAATATGGGACGAGCAGATCTTATTTAGTCAGTCAGTTGGATTACAGCATTTGTCAGTGTGGGAATGTCTATTTTCAGGGTGCTGCAAAACTTCCTGAGTCCTGAACCCCGTTTCAGATCAAACCTGAGAAATGTGCATCCTCTTGTGGCTTCCACTAAAAGAACGGCAATGAACTATTATCTCTTTGCTCTCCTCCTGTGCCAAAGGCAGGAGAACAACACGCAAATCCTCCCCAATCTTCTCTCTTGCTTTCATAGACCTGTCTATGTAGTATGACGCAATTTCTATCCTGAAAGTACGGCATGTTTCATTATGAATCAGTAAGGCACTTAAACTCATAACTTTTCTCTCCGTGAGACCTGAGCCATTACTTGAAACCTCCTTCGAGTCAGACTGCTAACCAGCCGGCTGCAGGGTGCTAAAAGACGCTGATGTATTGCAGTTGTGGAAAATGTCAGATATGTGACACCGTATCATTATATGCAGACTATCAAGCTGCACCTTTTCTTTCACATGCTGTATTTCATGCCTGCTGTTGAAAACGTCGTAAAAAAAATCAACTGTGAAAATCTGACTGGAATAAAGTGAAATGAAATGACAGATACAATAAAAGACATTTCCCCTCCAACTATCCTGCCCCATATACTTTACCCTTAAAGTGAAAAAACGGTATTTGCTGGAGTTCTACCAAAGGAAATAGAAGCAGGTGCCTCCCACCTGTGCCAATGTAATTTCAGCCAAAACAATCTCCCTACACACTTAACTCTTCCAAAGGAAAGAAAACCCACACTGATCATATTCTGTGGGAGAATTATTTATCTCAGTGGACAGAGACTGCCCTCCCTTCAAGCAACAACTGTGGACTTTCTCCCATTACCCTTAAAATACATTCACAGGCTGAGGGAGTCCAAAAAATCTACCCCAGTGTGCCAGAGAGGCACAGCTGTATAGTCTCCACTACTGCCTGAGCTGCCGAGCACAGCACATTCCCAGTATTTGTGAGCGGGATCTGTTACAGGGTTCTGTGTGTCACTGCGTCAGCCAAGATGCTCAGAGACTGACTTCTCACCCTCCTTGGGAGCTCACCAGAAGACATTAACTGGCCACCTCTTCAACATGCAAGGCAAAAGAGAACACAGTTGAAAGAGAAATATAGTGGATCAATTTTATTTGGTTAGTCACTAACACAGCATAGAAGCTCCTCCACGCGTGTGCTTCTCAACTGCATTCCTTGCCATTTGGGTAGATGAAAGGGTACACAGATGCATGTGTGTGACTGAAGAAGCTAAGAACAGAAGAGGAGCCTTGCTGGATCAGGCCACAGCCCATCTAGTCCAGCATCCTGTCTCACACAGTGGCCCACCAATTGTTTCTGGGCATTCTCAAGTAGAAGACAATGGCAAAAATTTTCACTTAACTCTCAGGTCCCTGCAAATGGCCTTGAGAGGCATCTTGCCTGCCTCTCCAACCTGAAGGCAGTACCTAGGCATCCATTCTAGTAGCCATTGATACACCTGCCCTCCATGAATTTGTTTGTAAGAACCTAAGTGGAGCCATGCTGGATCAGGCAACATCTTATCCAGCATCCTGTCTCACACAGTGGCCCAACAATTGCTTTCTCAAGCAGAAGATGAAGATAAAACCATTACCTCCTCTCACCTCCCTGGAAATGGCCTTCAGATCTTTCCAATCTCGAGGCAGTACACAGGCATCAATTTTAGTAGCCATCATGTACCTGTCCTGATGAATTTGTCTAACCCTTTCTTAAATATATCTAGGCTGTTTACTGTCAATATCTCTTCTGGTAGTAAATTCTATTGATCAATGACCCTATGAGTTAAAAAATACTACCCCTTGTCTATCATAACTCTCCTGCCCATCAGCTTCATAGAATGCCCCCTGGTTCAACTGCTGTGTGACATGGAAAGTATTTTTTTTCTATCTACTTTTCGCACATTGTGCATGACTTCTAAGCTTCAATCAGGTTCTCCTCTTAAAACACCATCTTTCAAGGCTCAAGATGCCTTCGCGACGCAGACCAATTTTGTAAGTGAGGTGGGTTCCACCACCACCCCACTCATTCTGACTGCCCTTTTCCACAATCCTTCCACTTGCTGGACTGCAGCATTATTTTTCCAATAGTAGCCAAAGAAATTAATTACGGCATTGGCAAACAGGAAACAAAGGCAACACGGACCTCAGCCAATGGTCTGCACACCGAAATTTTACATACAACAAGAAGCGCTTTGGAAAAGCATCTTTTATGGGTAAGAGCAGCAGATGGCACTTCACTCAACACCACTCAAAAAGTACTTAAGGATACTGTGTGCCTCTTCTAAGCTTGCAAGAACAAAACAATTTTTAAAATCACATCTAAAACAACTGTAAAGAAAATGTAAACATGTAATATATTGATTTCATCTGAGACGAATATAAAAAAGGGAAGGGAAGGGAAGAAACCACAATATAAGAGAATAAAATGCAAAACATCAGCTTCTTCTACAGTACAAGATTTAAAGAAGAAGAAGAGTTGGCTTTTCTACCCCGCTTTTTTCACCCATTTAAGGGGACTCAAGGAGGCTGACAAAGCTTTCTATTCTTCCCCCCACAACAGAACACCCTCTGTGGTATGTGGGGCTGTGAGAGTTCAAAGGAGGGCTGTGACTAGCCCAAGGTCACCCACTGACTTCATGGGGGAGGGCGGAATTCCCAGATAAGAGTCCAGCTCCTTAACCATTAGACCAAAGTGGCTCCGCATCCATCTGTTACACAGACACTGCAGAAGCCTAGCTACCACTGAGCAGTCCTGGCTAGATACTTTTGGAGTATTTTGCTGGTTGATGAGCCTCTATGCATGGGCTTAAACAAAAAAAATCAGTCTTCATAGTATGAAGGGCTCATTTTGCTTTCTTCTCCGGGGCTCCATTCTGCCCTAGCCACATCTCTGGTGAACTGATTTAGATTCCTGTGTATGTACAAAGGTTGAAACTGTACTGGCAATTATGGACTTTGGTCTCAAGCATGGATCAGGGTGCTCCACCCAGATGCAGCATTCCTAGTGCAAATGCTGCATGAGGCAGGGCATTGTGGCTGTGGCTGCACAGCTGCACCCCGTTAACATCGCTATAACAATGGCTGGCGCACAGTGGAAGGTGACATGGCTGCTGTTATGGCAATCACATCCCAATGGCTTTTAGGTAAGTTGGGGATGGTGTCAGTGCTCAGTGTGAACGCTGGCCACTGTCCCTGAATTTAGCTTGAGTGGGATACTATCCTACTGAAGTTAAGTGCAAAAAGACAAAATACCCTAATTAAAAACAATGAAGACAACTACTGCATTACTAATAGCACTTAGCACACTAGGATGTTCCAGTTCACTTGTACATCATAGAATACAACAAATAATACACAGCCAGATACGTTATGTCCCCCCAAGAAACTCTTTTCTAGCCACAGAAGTACAGAAATGCACACAGGATCTCGAACACAAAAATGTCTCTGTACCCATCTGGAGTCTTGCTCAAACTTCATATACTGATGTTACAGCCTATAATATTTTCCCACCAGCAATTCCACCCACCTCCACTCACTTTAATGCAATATGAGATGCAATTATCTTCATAATGCTTACAGCATCTGTGCCTTGGTCCATGTCTGCAACTGAAAAAGAACACAAGTTTGCATGTCACATACTGAAGACATAAGAAAAAAGTTTTGCTTCTATTAAAAATACAAAAGCTTCTTTTGGTACTGTTCAAAATTATGATTCATGCCAAACACATTTCCTTAAAATACCATCAAGTGTTTAAAAGTACATGCATATTTAAGTCTTTTCCGTCTACTCTGCTGCCATACCTGCCTCTAAATATCTTGGCAGAGAACATGGGAAGAAGGGCTTGGAGCCATCAAGGGCACTGGCTTGCCTTGCTATGTCTGTGAGTTTGGAGATCTTGGCTGGGATATAATTCAAAATAAGCCCAAGTGTAGAAAGGGCCTATCTGCCTACCTGCCTACCTGTCTATCTGCCTGCCTACCTGCCTATCCGTCCATCCATCCACCAGTCCACCCACCTGCCTATCTATCTGCCCGCCCGCCCGCTCGCCCACCCATCCGCCTACCCATCCATCCATCCATCCATCCATCCACCTGCCCACCCGCTCGAGACTAGCAATCACTCCAGACATGTCTAGCAGGGGCTCCACAAAGAGAGGTATTTGCCAATTGCTTCAAGTCACTACAAAAATCATGGCAAACTGTGCTGTGAGAAGCCACTGAAAGCATTGCAGCTGGAAAGCTGCATGTTCCTCCATTTAGCTTTAGTCTTTGTATAGTCTACCAATACTTCAAGTCTTCAAGAGCCTTACAACTAAATGCACTCTCTACAGACATGTGGACTCCCAATAGCCTTACGGCAGACAGAGACTTCAAAAAAGATAAATACTTTTGGGAGGTCTGCCCAGTTGTTAAGACATATCAAGTGGAATTATAAGAAAATCAATTGGATACTGGTTATAGAAAATTAAGTTTTCTTGTACTCAAATACTTGTGGTTTGAGCACAAAATAACATTACTCAATCACTGTAGTGTGCCAAATATTTTTGGAAGCTTTGAATTATGTGCTGCAAAAGCGTAACGGTCATAAATCACCCATGAGTTCATTCTGTGTAGCAAAATTTGTAATGAGGATGTGATCAAGTTACAGACATTTAGATTTAGTTATATCTGAAATGAAACATATGGGAGAGAAATTCAATATAGGATTAGGATTAAAAACCCAATGATTTTTCAGGCATACGCAAGTGAGACATTAGAAATAACAAAGGAAGCTCCTTCCTCTATTTGCTGACCATGTGAGACTTTTCTTGGAAGCCCTAAGTGACTGGTTTCATTAGTGACTTTCTGACTCTGCATTGTTGGCTTTGAGTCATACTGCGTTCACCTTTCTCAGATGATTAACTGTGTCTATCTTTCACAAATGATTAAAATGCAAACTTCTTATCCAGAATAAACATAGTAATTCATGCCTAAGCAAAGGAGTTATTTAAGCCAAATGTCCTAAAAATGGAACTTTTGGATTTTCTTACTCTGCATCCCCCTTAAGGTTGAACAATGACCTGTTGCTCTTAGAACCAAGTCAAAAGTGAATAGAAGGCAGGACACAGGAGTCTCATATGAGGCATTCAAATGACAAAACAGGTCAAACGGATTTTCTGAAACAGCAGTCAGTAAACTAAGGTCCTCCATTTTGCTGCTGAATTGCAAGTCTTTAGTCAGGCTGGTCCAGGTTGTGGTTTGCCAACACCCGGAGGGCCACACATTAGCCTGCCTTGCTTGAAGATGCTGTGCCAGACTGAATGATTCAACGTGTTTATGTCGCTCGCTCATTACGCCCTATGCATTAAACATTTATAAGACTCTTATCAAATACTGAAAACAGCCCAGAATATTAAAAGCACTGCAATGAAGTGGTAATCACCCCAGGAGTAAATCACAAAGAACTCCCATCAAAGTAATGCACAGCTTTCCTCGGAAGCCTTGCTCTGATCTTGCTGAGTCATGTTCGATCAGCAGCAGATCAACATGGCGTTTGGTGCAATCAGGGCGCACTCCTTCTGCCCCAGTGGTCGCATACTGCACCCTGCTGCTGCACAAATGCACACAAAGAGTTAATCTACCAATTAGACGTTCAAGTATCAGCTGCTGACAAAGAAAAGAAATTGTGTATTTCACTTACCATCTCTTTCTCTTCCATACATTTCGTCATCGTGCTTATAAGCAAAGTTGGGCCCTTTCTACAATGACCTGACCAGGATCAGAATCAGTGGATCTAGAACACCAAGACTTGCTGGTTCTGACCATGGAAAGGCGAGGGCTGCATAAGCACCATCTGCATGACGGTGCTGGTTCAGACCACACCACACCACACCACACCAGAACCCAAAGCTCACATAAGCTTCAGGGCAGGTTCCAAAACCTCTGAGGGCTTAGAACAAAGGTTTCTGGCCATAGAACTTTCACACAACCTGAAATATGTCCCCCTGTAGTCCCAAATACTGAGGTGGTAGTCTCCATGTTCCCTGGTAGTTCCAAACACAATCTGCTAGGAGCCATGTTTAAAAGTCTACTAGTATTCCTGATCAAGGCCTCCCTGATGGGATTATGTTCTAATGCAAACAGAGGCCTCACAGATCTGCAGTAATACACAGATTGATGAGGCCCAGAAGCTGACCATGGAGGCCCTTAGTCAGGATCAAGGCACCATGGAGAAAGGACCTCAGAAAGTAACAGAAGTACAATATATATAAACAAATCTACACGCTGTAAAGCTATAGGTATGTAATAGAAAGCACACTCAAAACAGGCATATATCTTTATACTCACACTTTGTCCACAAGTTTTTTTGTTACAGCCACAACATTTGTTTGGGTCGTTACTTCTTCACAGTGTTTTATTCTTCTCATTCTCCTCACAAATGCTGCTTCCGGTGCAAATGAGTATGTGGGGATTTCTTCTTTCCCTACAATGAACCTGGAAAGTAAAAAACAAAACAAAAGCAAAGTAAGCATTTCTCATCAACTTTACATTTTCCACAATGTCCTTTCAATGCCTTAGTAAGCTGATCGTGGTACAAGACAGGGTGAGCACAATCAGGAAACAGAAAGGCGAAATCTTAACATTTTCTCAGCCGAACTGCCAAAGAGCTGGGGACAGTGCAGATCTTTGGCTACAATTAACGAAGGGGAATGCTTTGTAGCGCTGTTATCTGGTGTTGTGAAGGAAACCATGAGAAGGTATGTGGCTTCCTTATATTTTGATTTTGCGAGTGGTATAGCTCTTTCCGTCAGAATCAATGCCAATATCATCCCCTAGGTAAGAAGAAGCATTGATTGGTTTATTAATTTAGCTCTACTTTCCCATGATAAAAATGCTTTCAAAGGCCTGTAAAATGCAAGAGCACAAAAATATTTTGAAACACTTAAAAGCATCGGTTAAAAGATCAATACCTGGTTAACTGCCAAATAGGTGAGTGGCAGCCCTAACATTACACACCAGGGGAGCGTGAGGAAGACCCAACAATACAAGAGAGTAATTGCAAGAAAGAATGTGGCCTGTGAATTGATTTTCTTGCTACTTATGAAGACATTTTCTACAGGCACTATTTCTAACAACGCCGCATTCTCACAGAAAGCAAGGTATGACTGTATTACTATTATTGTTATTGTTAGCTACCTTTGTATTATTAAGAGTTATTATTAATAATTGGTTAGCACCTACATATTCAGGGAGCAATTAATACCAACTATGGTTTCTAAATGCTGCATTTAATATTCTGTAGAAGAAATGAATGAAGTTTTCTGGAGAGATGCCGTTTAGGAGGGGATTGAAGTATATAAAATTATGCATGACATAGAAAAGGTGGCTAGAGAAAATTTATTTTCTCTATCACACAACACTAGAACCAGGGGGCACTCTATGAATTTGATGGGTAGGAGAGTAAGGTCTGACAGGGGGAAGTATTTCTTCACCCAGAGGGTCATCGTTCGATGGAATTTGCTGCCGGAAGAGGTGGTAACAGATACCAGTCTAGATGGCTTTAAGGTAGGTTTAGACAAATTTATGAATGACAGATGTATCAATGGCTACTAGAATGAATGCCTAGGTACTTCTTTCAGGCTGGGGGGGGGCGGGGGAAGCAGAACGCTTCTAAGGCCATTTGCTGGGATTTGAGAGCAGGAAAAGGTTTGTCCATGTCTCTGTTTGAGATGCCCATGAGCATTTGGTGGGCCACTGTATGTGACGGGCCGCTGGACTAGATGGGCTGACACCTGATCCAGCAGGGCTTCTCTTATGTTCTAAAAATCGGTTCATATGAGTATTAGTTCTGTGTTTTTCCTTCTAGATATCAAGAAAGGTAGATTCCAGTGCAGACTGCAAGAGCGATAAATAGATGACAATGTGCATTTATGTGTGCGCTGAGTTGGCTAATTTTTTTCTCAACTAAGGTCAGAACATTTTTTATTTAACTTGTGATAAGAAATTGTAACATACATTTGGCTTACTTACTTTAGTGCTGAGAATGTAAATCCTTTCAAGCCATCCTTGCATCTGAAATACAAAGCAAATTTTTTTCATGTGATATCAAAACTTGTAAAGTAGCACCCCCAAAATCAAAATGCTTCTGTGTGAGTTTTGTTGTTGTTGTTTCTGCTGCTGCTGACTGCCTTTAAAACACTTTATAAGAATATGAGTAATAAGAACATCAGAGGATCAGGCCACAGCCCATCTAGTTCAGCATCCTGTCTCACACAGTGGCCCACTGCTTATGGGCATCCCAAGCACAAGACAAAGGCATAACCTTCAGCTGCTCTAGACTCCTTCCATATGACCTTATGGAAGCATCTTGCCTGTCTCGCCAACCTGGAAGTAGTACTTAGGAATCAGTTGTAGTAACCATTGATATACCTGTCCTCCATTAATTTGTCAAACCCTTTCTTAAAGCTAACCAGGCAAGTTGCTGTTACTACCAGTTCTGGAAGTAAATTACCCTTGTCTGTCCAAACTACTTCCTAAAGTCACCTTTCAAAGAGGCCTTAGGAAACAGAGGGCTTCTGAACAAATTCATAGTTTGGGGTGTTTCTACAATCTTCTCTATCACTGGAGATCCAATTGAGTTTTGTGGGTAGGAGTGCTAGAATATCAGCTTTGGCAGGTGTACCAGCAACACGGGGACTGCCTAGCTATTGTTATTAACAAACCTCTAATCTATATTCTTATACTGCACTGTATGTGAAGCCACTCTTGCTCCAGAATTTGCAGGTAGCACAAAAAGTTGCAACTGGGTTGTTCAGTGGGATGTGTATCCCACTATGTGTGTGTACATCCGCAATTAAGCAGACGTAAAAGAACTTTGCCAACTAGATAATGGTGCCAAAATACACGTTTATGTTTGGTACACAAAGCCCTAAACAACTTGGAACCAGGGTATTTGAGAGATCATTTTCCGTACCACAGACCTGCAAAATCACTAAGAGAATTTGGAGAATCCCTTCCATGGGGACCTCAGATTCACAGAATGGCCTTTCTATGGTCATCTAAATGAAGATGTTTTTCTTCGTCTGGGCTTTCTCATTATGAACTGTTCCTTCATTCTTAAAATTATATCTTTTTAACTGTAATGCATTTTAATTTTAATTAACCTGGGATTTGGGGGTGTGGAGGTTGCTCTGTTCTAGTTTTCCTCTTTTCTGTTTATAAACCATTTCAGGAACCTGAGATGGAGAACGGTATAAAATGAATGAACAACAGATTCAAAACTTCCAAGTCCAAAATAATGTCTGCTTCGGTATTTGCCAAGAAATTCTACCGTTCTGCCAGCAGATGTCCCTAACAAGCAATAGTACAATTAAATGCCAAGAGGAAAGAAACAAGCAAATTTGGTACTACAACATAAAAATACATAGCTCTTGAAATTGATCCAAACACAAAGGGTAGCATATTGCAAAACATTTTATATACAAGTATGATTACCTGAATACTTGGCTATTATCCTAATCAACTATGTGCTGTTAAGAGACTACAATAATCTCCAATAAGATGTTAGATGGAAGCAGTATTGGTAGAAGTGGCTTGAAATCAGCTTGTATTTCTTGCAAGTATGTATCCCAAGCTAACAAAACTAACATGTTTTGCAGAGCCTTAGCTGTACATGATTTGGTGGCATTGGACTTGTTTCTTTAATCAACAGGTTATTTATTTTCCATTATGATGCATGCCCACTTTACATTTTTGTTGTTATTTTAAAGAAGTTCAGTTCTATCACCCACCATATTTATTTATTCTAAGCAATCTCTCAGTTGCTTAGAAAGAACTCGTATTTTTCTTTTGGAAAAAAAAAATGAAATTATGCTGCCTGTTTAGGGTTTTTTATCTTTTTACTGGTGTGACCCACTCTGGGACCTTTGGGCAGAATTATAAATACTCAAATAAATATTATGGTTCTACCCTGCAAAACTTCATGCAAAAAGAACAATTCTGCAAAAATAGTGCTGGCATACCATTCTGAATGATGTAGACGATGTTTTCACTTAAGTTCTTTTGCTTACCATTAAAAACAGTGAAAGTTGCTACAGATTTTCTTTAGGGAAAGTGACACTTTTAGTGGACAAAAAATAATCCATTCTGCAAACACAGTAACTTTTCTGCAGTGTATATTTCTGGAAAAGGTTTTGAACACAGTGGAGTATCCCTATTTGATGTATCCACTCATTATGTTGGCAGAAATATCGTGGACTTCTTAGAACGAGACTTGCAATAATCATTCTAGAGCAGTGTTCCTACTCAGGTACCACTGTTTACCTTTAATCTTTGCCCCAATACGTAAGTTATTACAGTAGATTAGTAATAATAATTATTACTAATAATTAGTATAATTAAGTTCCTATAAAATCTTGTGTATTTTAGGATTCTCAAATAATATTCAGCCATTATATCTATGGGAAAAAAGGTCTGGGAACCAGAGGGTATTCACTTATAAGTATTCCAAGGGAAAAAAAATGCAGTTTGCTTCTGATGCATTCCAGAAGTTAATACAAAATACCGGTAGATGCAATACCCAAAATCAACAGTGCCACAAACCAGGAGAACTGAAATTTGAACTGAAAAAATACCAGGCCAAGCAACGTGCCCAGTCAAGTGTGCAAAAGAAAAATGCCTGCCTCTGCTGCCAAATGTGTTGGGATGCAAAACGTGCCCACCAAAACGCTAGACAATTCTGCAGTTGCAGGCCTTGAAACGTCACGCAATAAGGGATGGTTGTCCTTTAAGGGCTTTTATTAATGAACTATGACCTATTCCGAAATCATCTAAAGAGAGAGAATTAAAATACATAATAACAGCTGAAACAAGAGTGAAATGCCCTTAGAATCAGAAAGCTGTAGGTCTAAAAGAACCCCGACGTTCATTTAATTCTGCACTTTTGCACTAGAAGCTCCATCAACTAGGCAATAAATCACAACAGCAATAAACTAGCTGAAGGAAGGAACTGTTTATAAACCTTGCTCTACTTCAAGAGGGAGGGGAAAACCTCCATTCAGAACAGGATAACACATGACTGCATCAGCACCCTGCTAAAGCAGGAACAATACTTCTCCCAAATCAGTACAGGATACTTTTTCGAAAGCAGCTTTTGCTGCAAACTAAGATATCTATGTGGGGATAATTATTCTTGGGTTGTGCATATGGCCATATCTAATCCCTTCCCTGCTGTGCCCTCCCCCCCCCCATTATGTAAGAAGGCAAAGAGGTCTCCACACATCATCACAGGGCTAAATGTCACCAATTAATTACTCTTAATTAATGTTTTTTGCAGAAGGCCTCTCAAAGATTCCCATTCAGAGACTGACTTTCTACAAGAACCCTGCTGATGTGGTTTAATTAATGTAATTCAGAACAGAGCTTCTCAAGCTTCCTTTCCCCCTCTGCCGCAGAAAGAGAAAGGGAGTCACAGACCACTTGAAATTTGCTTGATGAAATGATCTCTGCCAATCCTGATTTCCCTTAACGCAGGCTAGCCGCTAGATAGAATTATACATTCCAAAAGAGAGAGAAAAGATTGGCTTCAGGCCTTTTGCCAATTCTTAGCCTCACCTCATAGCAGCTGTTGAGGAAGTGAAAAAGAAAGGGCAAGAACTACCATAAAAAATTGGGTACAAGTCTAATGTTGACCAGAGCGTGGTGCCAATGCAAAGGAGTTACCTTCCTACAGCATGTTAGGGGAAGGTTTTTTTTTCTTTTTAAAAAATGTACCAACTTCTCTCTCTCTCTCTCTCTTTTTCTCCATCCATCCATCCATCCATCCATCCATCCATCCATCCATCCATCCATCCATCCATCCATCCATCCATCCATCCATCCATCCCGCCCTATACCCAGAGGTCTCCAGGCGGGTAACAACATCTAAAATCAAACATCATTAAAACATTAAAACAATAACAGCATCTGCCAGTGGGAAGAGAAAAGTATACCATTGCTGTAACCTGCCTTGGAAGAGGAGGCAGTATAAAAGCAGGCAAGCAGGTAGGTAGGTAGATGCTATTTTTTAGTAACCAGCAATGATGCTTGTAACAGTTTTATTTAGGTATGTACTACCTTGCCAAGTTGTTGTTCACATGTCTCCATATGAATTGGATGACCTGACCTCCAACCCCCGAAACAGCTAGTGACTCCAGAAATTCTTGAAACTTTCTAAAACCACTTTGTTTTCAATGGGGATTTTGGGGAATAAAATTTTATTTAAAATCACCAAAATGTCCAGATGCGTTGTGGCTTTTGTGGGGACAGGAGAGGCATAATACCCTGTGCCTCGTTCCATATTAGGAGTTCCACTATATTTCAGGACACAATGACCCACTCCCAAAAAGTAAAATCAACTGGAAGCCAAGTGCTGACTATTTATTTGAACTGTGAAAATGTGTTTTATACCTGTGTCTTGAAATCAGAAATTCCACATGGAATTTCAAGGAAAGTTCCTCCTGCCTTCCACCAAATATAAGGATAATGAAGGTACAGTCCACGAAATCAAGCATTCAACATAACAGATGTGTTAACTACATGCTGGTAATATTTCAAAAATTCTTCTGCTAATATTTCAAAGGTATTTTTCTTCCGAAGCAAAAGTTATATAAGTTACTGTATATCAGAGTTAGCTATTCCTAAAATCAAAGTGCCCTGTGCCTACCATTCCTTTCTATAATTGCCTTCTTAAAAATACAAACCATCTTTCACAACCTTGTTTTCATTCAAAGTTTATCATACATCCAATTAGATTTTAAACACACACACACACAGAGACAGGATCTATTTGAACAAGAGCAATACAAAATACTCTACTCTTTCATATAAATAAAAGGAGCATAAAATACAAACTGTAAGATAAAATATAGCATTGTCAATTGTAAATTGATTGTGCATAAACAATACCAGTCCTTTGACGATTTTAAAACTGATATAAGTCATGATTTTCAAATGAAGAGAAGACCTGGACACAGTTATAAAGTCCTGAATATGTGACACTTCAAAATTTTGCCTAATGTCCTCACAAAATTTATCATGTATATTTCTACCAATTCACAGAGTTGATGGCACTCAAAAATATTCCTGTTTATAACACTAATAACATTCCTGTTTAGAAATATCAGTGTTTAATTACTTTAATTATTTGGAGCTGTTTGGATAAGTAGTCTAAGCAGAATGGGTTCCAACGTAACAAGAGCAGTTTGTCAAGTGTGAACAGTATATTTCAAAGTCATATCTTTTGTGCCACGTTGATTTACTCTAAAAAAAGAAATGTCATTCCTTAAATGCCTTTGCATTTCATAAAATGATCACTTAGGCAGATGTAAAGTTATATTTTTGTCACAATGACCGTTACCAACACCCTTAATACTTAAGAATGATAATTCAATTATTTCCACACAAATTCAATATGAATTGACACTGGATAGAAGTTTATATAACACGCACTTTTTTTATTATCGAGAGCTTTCCCCACTATTTTTATCCACCCTCCGTCAAGGTAAAAAATATATCCCATTTGCTTCTGACATGTTAGAAGTTGAAATGTAAACATTTTTGACAGGGCAAACAATAGTCAGTGACTAACAGGAAACCATCAGTCACGAATGATTTGCTGACACAGAGGTGGGGGATGGATTTTCAAGTCTCCACTCCTTACTCCAAAGTCTGAACAGAAACATCTGTGGGTGGGAACCCAAAAAAACCAGGAATAAACTCAGTCATGTGAATGTTTTCGAACACATTTTTAAAGACCTGAAGAAACCATGGGAAGCTGCCATCTGGAGTTGAAGAAATGGGAACTGGAGAGACATCAGGCGCATAATGCTCTCTCAATGTGCTATTCTTCCGATTTATGTTGTTTGTTAAAATTGCTCCAGAAGTACAGAGCTATTTCTCACTGGTCGTTTCCAGGGGACAGAGCTGTCAATGTACTGGCATTTTAAAAGATTAATATATTAAATTAATAGTTAATTTTTTTAAAAAAAAGGGCACAAGGGAAGGTTAAGTGCTCCTTTCATTCATTTTTCAACTCTCTTCTGAAACATCCTCGACCTGCTCTGTACAGAGGTACACAATCTCATCAAAGCGAATAGGATGGGACTCTGCATTTGCGCGAATGGAGAGACTTTGAATGTGCTAGGTTTCAAATTTGCTTCAAATCCCTTGTCATTATCAGGCACACCTCCAAATTCCAAATCTGCTGCAAAGCTTTGAATGAAGGTGTAAAGGCCGCCTCTCCGCCCTTATCTATTTCATATATATATTTATCTTTATTTGGTAGTGTGGTAGAGTTGTGTTTACTTGTGAATCAAACTCTGTTATTTCCTTCCAAGAGGCGCACCTTCCATTTCCTTTTCCCTACTCTTTGGCTTGATAATAATGTTGCCTCCCTTCTGATGCTGCAGCAGACAGCACCCTGCCCCCACTCTGCCGATCTCCAGCAGTGGGTTGGATACAGTTACTGTTTAGAACTCTGGCCCTATTTGGCTCCCTTTATAAACAGAACTCGACGAAGCTTCTATGAAACAACAAGAACATGTGTTTATTGAATACAGATGAAGTTTAAAGTCAGCTTCTTCTTGAAGTTACACTTTCAGCTTCAGTTGTCAAACAGTTCAGCCCCTAACTTTCACACTCAGTTCAAAGACTCTTAAACTTCTTGAGTAAACTCTCAACCAGTACAATATGTGTTTGCTTGCCCTTATATTTTCACCAGCAACATCAAACACGTATTAACAAACTCAGGACCCCAATTCCCAGCTTCCCTCAGGACAGCTAAAGGCCCGTTTCTCCCCTTCATTAACCTCCCAGATTAACAACCCAAGGCAGAGAACAGAAATTTATCTCCTCAGGCTCCCTTTTATATGGGCTTGGCTGGCTGGCTTCACCCTGATTGGCTGAGCTCCTCCAGCATTCTATTTCACCCCTCCTCCTGGAGTGCTCAACTAGCCCCTCCCTTAGGCTACTTACCCTTGACAAAAACGCTTTGGCGACACTTTTAAACGTATAGACTTACCGTGTTCGGCACACTTTGCATTTTAAACCAAAATAACTTAATTTTGGGGTTGAGGGGTCCTAGCAGTCATCACAGAAGGTACAAAAGCTTTCGCTTCCCATGCAAAGGTCAGTCTTTGAAAATAGCCAATATTCACTTTGAATGCAAAGTACCGTGCAAACTGGGAATATGATGAACATTTTTTGCCCATCTCTACTGCTCTGTACTGAATGAATGAAAATACATAGATAAATAGCATTCATATAACCGAGCCTGATGTTGGTGGCTCAACTTTCCCTCCCAAGTAGCTTCACGGCACCAGACCTTGCAGCGATAGTTGCATCTGTCCAGTGAATAGTGAAACCTGACTTTTCCGGCCAGCATTTGGTTTATATTACACTGATAAATGAATTGAACTGCATCCAGGAGTCAATCCTCACTGTGCCTGTACAACTGTGTTGCTTTCTAACTCTAATATTACAACTGTGTTATTAGCTGTCTTGACTGGAAAGCAGAACAGAATTGCACATTCAGGCACACAAACTCCAAAGAGAAATGCAGCATATTCATGCACACACACAGAAAGCGCCCCTTGGCTGTCATATCTGCACATATCCCAAGAATTAATGTGCTGTTTTATTTGCTTACCAATGCCTTTATGCCATATTGGTAACTGCTGCTCACCCATCTATGCATAATTGGCACCTTTGGTGGGGTGACTGATAACCTATTGTTTGCTATTGCTTTCTAAAGGACATGACAGCAAGAACACTTTGACTGTTCTGAAAAAATGGTAGCAAGCCACTGTTTTTCTTCAGCCGTGAAATGAGGCAAAGACCCACATACCTGCATACTAGGCACATAGAGGCAAGTGCTCGCTCATTTATCCCTACCTCCCTCTGTTATTCTGGAAACAAAGCAATCTTTTGGCAGTGCAACTACATAAATGTACCTCCTATTTTACCTAGATATTCTTCCATCTCTTTGTACCAAGGAGACCAGATCAGTACATATGATCCTTTCTCCACTATCTGCCTTTATATCAACATGTACATGGGTCACATCCAGTGTGACTTGTTTAGATGTGTGGTGGTGAGAAATGAGATTCTCTGTTATTGAGCATATGCAGTTGCCACCACTACCTGCTGCTGGTTTGTTGGCTAGCATCTTCCCCCTTCTGCAGATTATCCACCCACTTGTTGGACTTGCCCACTGGATTTGAAACAACTGTTGTCCAGGCTGCCATGAGTAGAGCTACTTAGGTAAAAAAGTTCCAAGGCACTGGATGAAGAGTACTGCCATTAATGGCCCATCTGGGGATTATAAGAGGGGTAAATGTTATGTTTTAGGTGGGATGCAAAGGTTTTTTTCTCCCCTGAAAAGTAAGTTACAATGCTTCCAATGTTTTTTGGGGTACAGTTTTTATTTGCAGCTACTAACATAAGACGTTGGATCTCTGACTTCCAGCACTTTTCTACAGATGGTTAGACAAGGTCAAGGCAAGCGGTTGCTCACAAATTTGTGGGGCTATCTACCCATATGAGAGGCAGTGTGGGTGGCTCCAGAATCTACCTAAAGTGGGAGCCAAAAATCCTAGTGCTGGATAGTTTATCCCCCCAAAGTGACTCCAGGCCTTCCTCACAGAAAAGACCTGACAGGAGGAAGGAGCAATGAAGGAGAGTAAGGGGAGACACAACAACAGAAAGCAGAGAAGAATGGTTCAGTAAGGGAATATTAAGCAGAGAGTTAAGACTACTGTCAATCACACTACTGCTCCATGCTATGTTGAGTTACTGTGTGTCGCTGGGTCTTTTGTCCTTGATATGGTTGAATTTCTCCAGAAAGGACTATTGCCTAACATGGAGGTATTGCTGAATTCAGGCACTGTCACTTGAGACTCAGGTACCACGGTGGCCAAGAATGTCTATTTTCAGATCTGGTGTTCCCTGGATAGAAATCACTTGGCCATAGTAATCCATATCCTCGTCATTTCCTAATTGAATTAATGTAGTGTGCTTTAGATAGCACTACCCTTGAAGATGGTCTGGAAGCATCTTCTGGGATGCAGCAGCCAGACTGCTGACAGGTCTCTCTGGTCAGCAGCACATCATGCCAATCCTTAAATATGTGCACTGGTTGCTTATGCCCTATTAAGCCCAATTCAGGGAGCTCATAACAGCAAGCGCTCTACATTTAAATTCAATGGCAACATAAGAGATGGCTTTATCTATGATTTATTTATTATTTATTTATTTGTTCAATTTATATGCCGCTCCTCTCCGAAGACTCAGAGCGGCTTACAACAGGTCAAAATATCAGACAGGTTAAAACAATAACAGTTAAAAGCAAAACAGTAACATCAAACACCCACTCTCAAACCCATTCCCAAAACAGGGAGGTCTTAACAAGCTTTCTAAACTCCAGGAGGGTGGGGGCATTTCTTATAGCGTGCGGGAGCTCATTCCACCAGGTGGGGGCTGCCACCGAGAAGGCTCTCCCCCTCGGGGCTGCTCTTCTGCACTGTTTCAATGTTGGAACTTTCAGGAGCCCCAGTCTATGGGTCCTAATCGGTCGGAGGGACTCATGAGGCAGGAGGCGGTCTCTCAGATATACTGGTCCTAAGCCATGTAGGGCTTTATAGGTTATAACCAGCACCTTAAATCGGATCCGGAGACCGACAGGCAGCCAGTGCAGCTCGCGGAGTGTTGGTGTAATGTGGGACCGTCTAGGAAGTCCCACAATAGCTCTTGCGGCTGCGTTCTGGACCACCTGTAGTCTCCAAACGTTCTTCAAAGGCTGCCCCACATAGAGAGCGTTGCAGTAATCTAACCTCGAGGTAATAAGAGCATGAGCGACTGTACGTAAGGCCTCATGATCCAAATAAGGACGCAGCTGGTGCACCAGGCGAACCTGGGCAAACGCCCTCCTTGAGACCGCAGCTATATGATGGTCTAAACTAAGCTGCGGGTCAAGGAGGACTCCCAAGTTGCGAACCTTCTCTGAGGGGGTAATATGTTCACCCCCCAGGTAAATGGATGGACAGTTTGAAATGTCCCTGGGAGGCAATACCCACAGCCACTCCGTCTTGTCGGGGTTTAGTTTGAGTCTGTTCTCACCCATCCAGGTCCTAACAGCCTCCAGACACTGGCACATCACTTTCGCTGCTTCGTTGACTTGGCATGGAATGGAAATGTACAGCTGAGTATCATCAGCGTACTGATGACATCCTACCCCATGTCGTCGGATGATCTCCCCTAACGGTTTCATGTAAATGTTGAATAGTAAGGGGGAAAGCACCGACCCCTGGGGTACCCCACAAGGGAGTAACCTAGAGGTGGACCTCTCACCCCTCACTAACACCGATTGCGAGCGATTAGAGAGATAGGAGGAGAACCACCGTAAAACGATGCCTCCCACTCCCAAGCCCTCCAACCGCCGCAGAAGGATACCATGATCGATGGTATCGAAAGCCGCCGAGAGATCAAGGAGCACCAGAATAGTGGATTCACCTCTATCCCGGGCCCGCCAGAGATCATCCATCAGCGCGATCAAAGCAGTTTCCGTGGAATGGCCAGATCTGAAACCTGACTGAAAGGGACCCAGGTAATGGGCTTCATCCAGAGCCCCTTGGAGTTGCAGCGCCACCACCTTCTCCACTACTTTCCCAACAAAAGGCAGGTTGGAGACTGGACGATAGTTATTTATAACGGCTGGATCCAGGGAAGGCTTCTTGAGAAGGGGGCGCACAATTGCCTCCTTGTAGGGAGCCGGAAAGGACCCCTCTCCTAAAGAAGCATTCACAATAGCCTGGATCCAGCTCCGCGTAGTCTCCCTGCTAGCCGAAACCAGCCAGGAGGGACACGGATCTAGCAAACATGTGGCGGAACTCACAGCTCCAATGGCCCTGTCTACTTCATCAGGTGTCACATGATCAAAACTATCCCAGATAACATGCTCAAGACGTGTCCCTGGTACCTCGGTATCTATATGACAGGAGTCTAGGCTCGCCCGGATCTCTGCGACCTTGTTCGCGAAAAAATTGTTAAAATCCTCGGCACTGCCCTGTAAGGGATCCGTCACACCCCCAGTACTTAGGAGAGTGCGCGTCACCCTAAACAGGGCCGCCGGGCGGTTTTCTGCGGACACGATTAAAGCGGAAAAGTACGCAGATTTTGCCACTTTAATCGCTCCCAGGTATCTCTTAACATGCGAAGATAACCTGGTTCGCGCCGACTCGGACTTACTGCGTCTCCACTGCTTCTCTAGCCGTCTACGCAGGCGCTTCATCCCCCTGAGCTCCTCAGTAAACCAAGGAGCCTTCCTCGGGCCAGCGCCTCGTAGAGGTCGCATAGGCGCAATCCGGTCCAGAGCCCCCTTAGCGGCCGTATTCCAGGCCGCCGCCAGGGACTCCGCCGAATTGCAGATAAGAGAGTCCGGAATAACCCCAAGCGCCACCTGAAAACCCACAGGATCCATCAGGCACCTGGGGCGGAACCATTTAATAGGCTCTGCCTCCCTGCGGGGGAGGATTGGCCTCCGAAAATCAAGTCGTAGCAGATGATGGTCAGACCATGACAGAGGCAGTACTTCTAAGCCCCTCACCTCCAACCCATCTCTCAACTGCTCCAAGAGAAATATCATATCAGAGGTGTTTCCCCCCCCCCATGAGTCGGACCCAGAACTATTTGATTCAGGTCCATGGTTGCCATGGAAGCCATGAACTCCCGTGCCAGCCCAGAGGATTCCCCTAAAGTCGGCAGGTTGAAATCCCCCAGGACAATTAGCCTAGGGAACTCAACCGCCAACCCGGCTACCTCCTCGGTTAGCTCGGGCAGGGCAGTTGACACGCAGCTGGGAGGCAGGTACGAGAGCAACAAGCCCACCTGAACATTAAGGTCCAGCACCATGAGGCTCACAAGTGGTAGGACAGCTTCATCTTTGAGGATTAGATGAAGAATTTCCCAAAAATAATCCTTATTGTCACTATTTCACATTATCTGCATCAACTGCTTTACAGCCCTGTTTTTTCTAGCGTACACATTGCCAATACAGCAGATCAAAAGATCAGAGAATGAAAAATTGTGAGAACTAATTAATATTAGTAACATTAACATCCTTTACCAGGACTGAATTTAAAACAGAAGTATGGATATATATTTAAAGGAGAATTTGGAAGTGTTCAAAATACATTGGCTTTTGCAATTAATATCAAGCTGCTGTTTTCCTTTTTTGGAGCATAAAATAGGCTTCCTGAATTATTATAGGTCTGAGATACCGAGAATAACGCAGGGATTCATAACAAGGATTAGGAAGTTACAAATCACAACTGACATGTGAATAGGAGTCTTTCTAAGTATCAATGGGCACTTTAATTTCTGAATGAGCAGTTATAATTAGGGCACATTCTTTGGAGAGAACCCTCTCAAGCTGACAACAGAACGAAAGTCTTACCCTGAATTTAACAAAATCTAATGCACTAAATGAATACATTTCTTAAAAAATCTCAAAACAGATGATCTTACTTCTTACTTTTTATTAGGTCAGATGGAGTTTTACAGTTCTTTACTTTTACTTTTTACTTTTTTTTTTGTAGTTATTTTGTTTTTAAGAGCATAGATCCAGCCTAAAATTTCCTAGTTCAGGTTCTAAGAAAATGAGTGAGGCACGTTTTATGTAATCTATTTCACCTGTTTTTGTTTTTATTTTTATTCTAGTCTATTTATAATTTCTAATACTCTTATCTGGGAATACTAGGTTCGATTCCACCCTTCCCCATAAAGCCAGCTGGGTGACCTTGGGCCAGTCACAGCTCTCTTCTGAGCTCTCACAGCCCCACCTACCTCACAGGGTGTCTGGTGTGGGGAGAAGAATAGAAAAGCTTTGTCAGCCTCTTAAATGGGTCCCCTTAAATGGGTGAGAAAGCGGGGTAGAAAAGCCAACTCTTCTTCTTCTAATACAATACAAATATCTCAAATATACATTACCAATATCTCTTAAATATTATACTCCTTTTATCATTGGAGATACAATTTGCTTCCTTTCCCTTCCTCCCTCTCCCCAACCCAGCCAGGATGCCGTTCTTATATTCCACTTAATTCCATATTGATTGCATTTATCGTTCTTTGAACCACTGGGTTCCCCCACCTTTCTCTTCAATTTCATGTTTTTCTGATTATTTTATTGTGACTTGCCCTGAGCCCTTCAGGTAGAGGGCGAGGTGATAGATAGATAGATAGACAGACAGACAGACAGACAGATACCCTAACCCATTACTTCTAATGCAGACAAACTTCAGAAAGTCCATTGCCAACTCACAATGCTCATTCAGGCCACAACTGATTAGCTAGATGGATCTTTCGTGGCCCATCAGACATGGCTACAGGACTACTACTGAATCGGGATCCAAATTATTCCGCTCTTTCTGCCTGACATCATCCTGACAAACCCTCAAAATATATTTTGTCAGTCGGAGAAGTTTTAATTCATCATGTCTATGTGAGTTCCTTTCACCCCGCTTGTTTCGTCAGTCCTGATGCTAGAAGGCCCAAGAAGGAAAAAGTATAGACGAACAGCTGGACTCCAGCTCAAGCAGACACAATAAATCACACACAAATTAATGCCGCACAGCTACGGCCTGATCCTTTAGTACCATGCCAAAAATCAGGAAAGAGAGCTGAAACACTATTAAGACTAAATAAGTGGCAAAAACAAACAACCCCCACTGAGAACATTAACATCTCTGGCAACCAATGTTTACTAGGCCTGTAGCCTCAACAGGAAAGCAGAGATTGAATGGAATTGGCTGATAAAACTGCAGCACTCTTACAGACAGCACAATACCCTCGACCTTCAGGGTCAAGACCTTTGGCCTCAAATAAATCACATAATGGAGGCAGAAGTTCCACAGCTTCACTTAAAACCTTTGCAATTATTTGTGAAACACTTCAGTAATGGAGAAAGCACACAGAAACGTCTTTCCCCAAACAATGCCTCCCAAATGCTATCAATACTTAAGAAAAAGAAATGGAGAATACCATATGAATTTACAAACAAAACAAAACTGCTGCTGCTTATTAAAATGAAAGAGAGGGCATTACTTTTGCTTTCTGGTTATTTACAAAGGGATGCACCAAATCGTAAAGTACAATGTGTGAAAATTTAAAGATCTGTAAAACATTAACAAATTCAAAGCACAGCAAAAGGGCAACTTTCTTCTACTCCCCCAAAGGCTTGGAGAAAAGGAGCTGAACATTCACTGAAGAAGAAGAGGAAGAGGAGGAGGAGGAGGAGGAGGAGGAGGAGGAGGCCATTGTGCTGAAACCATTGCACCACTTCTGGAGGACTGGAGATAGGATCAACCTGACATGGATTGGAAGAAGGCAGGCAGTTATAAACACTTCCGGGCTTCTAAAGACACATGCAAACAATTGCACAGGCACCTTATGCAGTCTTTTCCATGTCCAGGAATTCCAGTCCAGGAATTATCAGTGTGGTATACAAGGGTCCAGCTGTATGCTTGAGAGCTTTGTAGCTGCAACAATGTTGAAAGTCAGCGACTAAGGGTTGGTCATGGTGGCAGGAGAAACTCCTTTCCCCCTGCCCTTCCTACCACTCCCTACGAATGAACCAAGCACGCAGATGCCCCCTTTTGCTTAAGTCAACTGTGTCCCCATGAATCATCAGTTTAGGTCTGTCAGAATGGGGATGGAGTGGGATGAAAAATTCTGTCCAGTCAGCCAGGACGCAATCCACTCAGGAATGTTAGGCAGGAAAAACCCTCTGACATCAGTGAAAAGGGTGGGCACCCATGGCAATTTCTTAGGGATAGACCACAGGTTACGGAGTGGCCTCCCCTCTGAGATGCATCAGGCATCATCTCTGTATATGTTTGGGAGTTGCTGAAAGAGCATCTCTTCACCCTGGCCTTGGTCAATGGAACAGTTTCCTCTCCTCATTTCAGGCACTGTGGCTGGTTTCAGCCTTGTTACTGTTTTTAGAAGCTTCTTTTTAACTTAGTTTTATTGTAATGTCTCTGAATGCACTGATAGAAAGCTGTTGCTGTTGGGTGGCATCAAGTTATGTCCAACTCTTGGTTGACAACATGGGCACCTCCATGGACACCCATATGCGGTTTTCTTGGCAAAGATATGAAAGTAGTTTGCTATTGGTTTCTTCAAGGGAAAGGCTGTGAAGAAAGCCCCCTCCCACATAGAGGGCTTTATGATCTCTGAAGAGGGCCTTTTGCCAATGCCACCACCTGATATATGTCAGGCGTCTTCCCTGTATAGGTTAAAATGATGGGTAAGGACACACCTCTTATTTGAATAGCTCTGACAGAATGCAGTTTTGTTATCAATTCTCAATCATTTTGCTTGATAATTCACTCACAGGTTTTTAGTACTGATTTACCTCATGATATAGTTTCCCCATTTTTTCCTTTTAAATAAAAGTTTCATCGAAGAATGAAGAAATCCTTCTTTTCTTCCACCACTTTCAGGTTTAAAATTCACATTCATAAGTGCAAATCCAAATCGAAAATTCAAATGAATAGATTCGAATTTGCTTAATCCGAATTTGGGTAAATTTGAATTTTGAAGATTCAAATCGAATCAAATTTCACAACTAGATCACAAGGTGTGCTTCCATCATGCTGTAACTGGGGGACTTACAATGGGTCTTCCACCTTGTTAATTTTGAAAAACTGCATCTAAACAATGCAATTTTAATGGTTGCATGTAGGCTTTCATGGCTGGTTTCAATCTTATTTGTAGCATTTGGGGGGCTGTTATGCCATGTTCACCAGTTGCAAAATCCTCTATAGATGGATATCACAGCTATATTCAAAATTTTAGGTTCTCAGAAGAAATCTGGAACATGGCCCCCAAAATGCTACAAATAAGAATGTAATTTTAATTTCCTACAATATCTTAGCATGGCTCAATACAGTGCCTGACAGAAGTTCTGTCGCTTATCCATATTGTTGAAACCAAAGCTTATAACCTGACTTAAAATTCATCCATTGGTTTTAGAAATGACTCATATGAAAGCTGAAACCCTCCCAAATGAGGTTTTTAAAAAGAAAATAAATTTGCTTCACTGCTGAAATATTGATCACTTAGTGAACACAGAAAGGTCTGATTTTGGCTAGACAAAAGTTTTGTCGCCTTGTCATATAACACACCTAATCCTAGTTTACAGCCTCACCTGTGCTCACTAATTGATTGGATAATTAGTGGGTGTGTATAAAAAGAACTCCAGCACCCCAGACCTTCACCTGAACTGCAACTTGACCTCTGACAACATCCCAAAAATCCACCCTGTGACCAAAGCCTTGATTATCAAGAGGCTGAAGACCAGATCCACTGCAGAGGTGGCTGGCACCTTTAATGTGTCTCAGTGTCAAGCACAAATAATTAAAAAAGATTTGAAGAGACTGGAGTGTGGGGGTGCAATTTGTCCATCTCAGCTAAAGCACAGTTGCTAAGCTGAAGTAACTAGGACAAAGGGTATATCCTGGGTCACTGTAACTTTCCTAATATCTCTCTGAAACAAGGTCTCAGAAAAGGCATAACACTTCTTATCATTTGTATAACACCTCTTATCATTTGTATAACATCCACTGTGTATGATAAATAATGTACAGCACTCAAGGATGGTAACATCTTATCCGGTGATGCCAAATATGGGCACACCGGGGGAAAACCATTGAGAAATGTATTCTGTAACTGGGCATAAAAAGCCCCTAAATCTTCAGTAAAACACGGACTCTTTCACCTGGCAACCATTCTGCGTGTGAGCCTCAATTCATTACAACACTGGAGATGTTTATGACAAGCCCAGGTCCGGCAGACCCCACAAGACAACTGCTCAGGAGGAACATTTGTTGGTTCGAAAATCAAAAGCCAGCCCTTCTTCCACTGCAGCAGAGCTCCAACAGACCTGATCACCTCAAGTCCCTGTGTCAACTAGAACAGTTTGTAGGATTCTGTCTTGAAATGGCCTCCATGGTCGAATCAGTGCCCAGGAGCCAGCACTAAACAAAAGGCAATTAAAAAACCGTGTGGCATTTGCCAAGGCCCACAGCCTACTAAATGGATGGACGCTGGAAAAGTGGCAGAAGGTGGATTTCTCAGATGGATCTTCAGTTGAATTACACCACAGCTGCCACAAATACTGCAGGAGACCTACTGGAGCCTGTATGGATCCAAGATACACCCAGAAAACAGTTAAGTTTGGTGGTGGAAAGATCATGGTCTAGGGTTACATTCAGTATAGGGGTGTGCAAAACATTTGCAAGGTGGAAGGCAATATCAATAGCCTAAAATATCAAGAAGTATTAACTGCCTCTTACATTTCCAATCATAAAAGGGGTCAAATTTTGCAGCAGGATGGTGCTCCATCTCATACACCCATCTCTACATCAAAGTTCCTCAAGGCAAAGAAGATCAAGGTACTCCAGGACTGGCCAGCCCAGTCACCAGATATGAACATCATTGAACATGTTTGGGGTAGGATGAAAGAGGAAGCTTGGAAGATAGAACCAAAGAATCTTGATGAACTCTGGGAGGCATGTAAAACTGCATTCTTTACTATTCCTGATGACTTCATCAATAAATTGTATGAATCAGTGCCGAAACACATGGATGCAGTCCTTCAAGCTCATGGAAGTCACACAAAATATTAAATATGGCTCTAGTAGCACCACAACTTCATTCACCAACGTTATGAAACAAATCTTTGTATTTGAAGTGAATTATTTGTTTGATTTTCACATTACTTTTTGTAGGCGACAAAACTTTTGTCTAGCCAAAATCAGACCTTTCTGTGTTCACTAAGTGATCAATATTTCAGCAGTGAAGCAAATTTATTTTCTTTTTAAAAACCTCATTTGGGAGGGTTTCAGCTTTCATATGAGTCATTTCTAAAACCAATGGATGAATTTTAAGTCAGGTTATAAGCTTCGGTTTCAACAACATGGATAAGCGACAGAACTTCTGTCAGGCACTGTACCAAGAACATTGTGTAAAACTGGAAAGTTAGATAATAATTAAAGCATAACTGAAATTATTGGATCATGTAGTCATACATGTTTTTTCTGCACATATTTTTTCTCTTTGTCATAATTCCTGTCTTGAAATAATAATAAGTTTTAAAGAAATTCTTCATATATGGAGCTCAAGGCTGCCAGTTTTTAGCAATGCTCTCCAGACACCGAATATACGCCTGCCTGCTAGGTTTCCTGTTCCAGGTATAAATTCTCAGGGAAAACAAGTAAGGTTTTACTCAGCACTACACAGCGGAAAACGTAATTACAAATGAAAGCATTCAAAGGAGAAATAATAATCCCGACTCTGTTCCTAAACCAAAAAATCAGGGGCTCCACTGGCTTCAATAAGACTTAAATGCATCTAACTGAATGCACGATTGCATCCAATTCTGTCATTTCTTTGTGTTCAACTCCCTTCTCTCCAAAGCTTCCTTTAAAGAAGACTCGGGAAAGGGAATGAGAAGTATGTCTAGCTTTTCCAATCCCGGAGCTCTTAAACTGGACAGAACAAAGGCCTCGAGCTTTCGCTGCCCCTATTTAGGTTTCAGAGGAATAAACCAGAGGCCTCTGGGCTTTGGGTGGTCTGCATAATGTCCAGGAATATATGAACTGGCATTCTCACAAAGTAAATATTTTCTTTTTTTTCACACAAAAGAAATTGCTTTCTTATCCCCACAACAGTAAAACAGGTTATAGTTAAGTATCTGCTACCGCTGTCGCTCCTGTATAAACTACCCAGTGTTTGGTATAGTCCTAGTGTGGCCGTATCTTGCAGAGAGATCTCATTTCCACCTCCAAACAACACACCAACTGAGGACTCAAGCAGGGCTTTGAACAAAAGCCTCAGACATTACAACACACATATAACTTAATAAAAGCAGCTATGGAAATGAAATTTATCATCTAATCTGGAAACCAGGTTTTCCACCGTTGTTTAGCTGTATCTTTTAAAGTCAACAGTCTGGTCTCTATTGTGTATAACCATTGGCAAGAAAGCTGAATACCAGTTCCCTGCCCCTGCCGAAAATAAGAATATACAGGCATTCCTACAAAGTTAGTGCTAGTGGATCTCAAATGTCTGTCCAGTACTGCATTGGAGGCACAAAACAAAATGGAAAGTATTACAGGACACCAAATTATAACTGATCTGAAATGTATTTTTTTTCCAATGGGTTTTTGGCACAGCTGGCCCATTAACCATTAATTACTTGTGATGTACAGAAGGAGGAGGAGGATGAAGGAGGAGGAGGAGGAGTTGGCTTTTCTACCCCACTTTTCTCACCCATTTATTAAGGGGACTCAAAGCAGCTGACAAAGCTTTCTGGTCTTCTCCCCACAACAGAACACCCTGTGAGGTAGGTGGGGCTGTGAGAGCTCAGAAGAGAGCGGTAACTAGCCCAAGGTCTCTCTACTGGCTTTGTGGAGGAGGGCAGAATCAAACCCGGTATTCCCAGATAAGAGTCTGGCTCCCTAACCACTAGACCAAATTGGCTCTAGGCATTTTACTGTTTTAATATTAAAGGGTTAAAATCTTTCTAACGGAAAGCACATCAGATATTTGTTTGAGATTTAAAAGCTGCATTTCTTATTAATTCACTGAAATCGTTTCTAAATGCAATGCTAGATTTTGGTAACACCATCTTATTGCTCGTGTAGCATTTAATGTGCATACTGACCAAAGTTCCTTGGCATTTACCTGAAGTCTAGAATATTATAAGAGATTTGATTTCTTAAATGTTTTGCATAGATGACAAAATCTGCTTGCCAGATTAAGACAGGTAGTTCTATCATACCTGAGGTGATGCATAAAAATATGCATTCATGACTACATATAGACTTGACAGATGGCAAAGCTCTAGGCTGAGGTATGTTGTTTCTATGAAGTTGTTCTCTTTCTCAGAACTGCTGGCAAACTGAAGGCAAAGAGAACTTGCATATTTGCCTGTGAATGGGAATTAAAAAGGGCCACTTATGGACTGTGGCTTCTGGAGTTAGGGTTCATAATGCTCTGTAATACATAATTTCCAGAGCACTGAACTGTAATTTAAATTCTTGTCACTCTCTCTTTCTAGTTGGAATCAGGTTGGATCCAGGCTTCATGATGACTTCACCAAGAAGACTTAAGCCAGTCCTAACATGGAGTGTCAGCTCATGCTACGGAAAGAAGGCACAGGAGAGAGCAATTACCATCTTGCAATGAACTGAATTAAAGCACAAAGATCAGCACCTGGTTCAGCACAAAGTACCACCTCACTCTTCCCACCACTCCACTTTGTAAACCACCACTGTAATTCATTTCAAGGGGGCTTCTCTAAGGAGGAGAACCCCTATATAACGTTTCATTATTTAGACTTTCCAGGTCAGAAGACTGAAATGTGGATACATATAAACCTATGGGAAAGTTGTCAAAGATTTAAGAATGTGAAGCACTCTCCAAGTTGCAAGTACACACATTTTCTTCTAGTGTTGAACAGTGACAACAGTTGGTTTTCTCTCCAATAGTTACTCCTCAGGAACTGAGAGTTGCCCAAATCATGATTTAAGGGGCAATACTGAGATTGCTATGAAAACAAACAAATAAAACAAACAAACAAAAACAGTGGGAGCCATTGCTCTGCTTCCAGAAGCTTCTAAACCAGAGGACTCAGCAAGGAAGATCCAGGTCTTGGTTAATTTAAAAAACTTTGTCAGTGTGGAAGGAAGCTCTCTTCTTGCAGGAGATTCTGAGACCACATTATAGTCACTGTGAAGAAACTAGAAGAGAGGGTCGAGGTATTAAAGGACTCAGTCAGGCCTCCCAGCAAGGGCACTTGCCCTCTTGTAAGCCATTTCCTTAGGCTAGGTGTAAGGGAATGGGGCAAACAACCAGGAGGACTACTAATATGTCCTCTTCCCCTGCAAAATAATCTCCTTGAATTGCAATGGAAGCTAACCACTAAACACCTTCTGGCCAATGCTGGCCAGAGGGGTTCCTATAGCCCCCTGTCATTCTGAAGAGAAGAAAAAAAGACCCTTTGTTGGCCAGCACTGTAGTTGTCAATACTTTGACCATCAGCGGAACAAGGCCGAAATAGGGCTTTGCATTCATGCCCTTGGAGGACCCAGCAGACCATCTCTCCTCCTCCTCTTCAGATCCTGCACCAGATAGTTCTTCCCTAGAACTAGAATGAATGTATTAATGGCTACTAGAATGAATGCCTAGGTACATCCTTCAGGCTGGGGAATGGGGGGGTGGGACGGAAGCAGGACACTTCTAATGCCATTTGCTGGGATTCAAGAACAGGAAAAGGTTTGTCCTTGTCTCTGAGATGCCCATGAGCATTTGGCAGGCCACTGTGTGTGACAGGATGCTGGACTAGATGGGCTGTGGCCTGATCCAGAGGGCCTCTCTTATGTTCTTATGTTTCCTAGCCAGGACCAGTCCAGCCAGAGACACTGTCAAATGAAGTGGGGCTGCAGTCTCTGCAAAGCAACTTTCTAGAGACTATGGGGCTTACAATGCCCACTTCAGTTCCCCCATCTTGCAAATGTTTCCTCTTCAGTGAGGGAGCGACTTGCCTCCACAAACAATCTGGCCCATACTCCCTTATGGGACAGGCAACATTCCCTTATGGGACAGGGAATAAATTCACCAAGACCTCTCTGTTGCAACTGCCCTCCACAAACGGCAGTCATGGAAGAACACTGGGCACACAAGGGTTTGAGTCTTTCACACTGTCTGCCAGCTGTTCTCTCTAAGAGGGATAATCTGAGCTGTCAGCCAAACTTCCATAAGCGAAAACATGGTGCAAACAGTCCCCGGCCAGGCGGGTAGTGAGGCAAAAGAGTTCCGCATGTTTTGCTGTGTAGCCAAAGCTGCCACTGATCAAAAGCATTGGCTCTCTTCTCCCCAGCACAAGGTGAGTATCCGACCCAGGATCAAATAAAAAGGCATCCAGAGCTCGTTACAGGTGGCTTCTGATGAGAAAGATCATCTTTCCCCACTGGAGCAGTGCAGCCAGCAACAAAAAAACAAGAAAACACACACACACACACAAAAACCACCCAAACAAAAACGAGGCAAACAAAGGGAACTACAAACGCAGAAAGAATCCCTGGTTTCACTTGAGGACTGAGAAACTAGATGCAGAGAGAAGCAGCAGATGGTAGAAGTGGAAGAATCTGTCCAGTAAAGTTTCTTGGAGATGCTGCCAAAATTAGCTTTAAGGAGGGGCAGATGGAAGTCACAGGAAAGTGCATACAAGTAATCTGAGGTAATGACCAGCGCTGCCAAAGTTTTAAGAAGGAAGTAGCAAGCTCCAAATTAATCCTCTTTACAGTCGTACAATCAAGGGGGTTCACTGGCATAGTTTCCAAAAGAAAGAAACGGGGGGGGGGGATGAACCCTGATGTAAAACAATTTCCTGGTTTATTTCTTTTTCCTGCACAGCAGGAATCATCCAGTATTCTTCACATATGGAAGAGCTTCATCTTCTCCATGGGTTTTTGGATTCCATCACTCCATGCCTCCTTAATGAACACACCACACAATTTTCTGAACAAAAGACTGCACTACAGACTTGCCTACACTTCTACTGCTCCTGTGGCAGGTTAAGGACGCATGGGCACCTACCTGTCACTGACAAAAAATCAAGCAGCTATAAAGAGAGATTTAAATATCGCTAGGCCATTTCTATGTCCCTGTTGCCATCAGAAAGACAAGTTTTAAGGGCACGCAACCTACCTTAACATGACAACTTGTAACAGGAGGAGCCACTGGCTTCCTTTTTACCCCAAAGAGTAAAGGTTAAAAGAGAAATGAAATTATTAGTACATGCCACTCTTCTTGGAACGCAGACTTTGGAAATGCTAATACCATCCTGCAAAGGTGTTCAGCATATGTTCGGCCAAAGCCATAAAGAAGTATTTGATTGTATTGCTACCCTGTTATTCTGCACAGGGCATTAGAGAGTTTGGGATAATCTCATCAAGGCACATATAAAGACAGTATAGACCAGTCTAGATGGCTTTAAGGTGGGGTTAGACAAATTTATGGATGACAGATGTATCAATGGCTACTAGAACGAATGCCTAGATGCATCATTCAGGCTGGGGGGGGGGGAGGGACTGGGGCGCTTCTAAGGCCATCTGCTGGGACTCGAGAGCAGGAGAAGGTTTGTCCTTGTCTCTGCTTGAGATGCCCATGAGCATTTGGTGAGCCATTGTGTGCGACAGGATGCTGGACTAGATGAGCTGTGGCCTGATCCAGCAAGGCTTCTCTTATGTTCTTATGTTCTCTTTTTTAGCATCTTCAGCTAGCAACAGTCTACTTCCCTGTTTAAATCCCCTTACAAAATGCAATGGGAAACGGCTGAAGCTCCATGTCAGCTCCTGTTCTATAAGCAGAGGAGTCCAACTTTATTCCCTAGAATCTACCTATAAGAAGGCAACAGCAAACTACTCGATTCTTACTACCAAGAAAACTACATAAATATTTCCACGTACTAGCTGGCAAATCTAACTCAATTTGAAGGCAACTTTCCATTTAAACGGAAAGCAATGGAATCTGTTAAAGGCTTTCTGTTTTTATGATCCAACATAATTAATAGCTACAAGTGGTCAGAAGACTAGAACAGAATTTCGCAGTCTCATATGTCACTGCCAGCAAGGAAAGACTTTTGGAACAGAATTCCAGCTCCTATGGAAGCTCATCACAAACCACAGTGAAATTGTGACCAAGGAATGTCAGTGTTTCAGCAAAAATATTCAGACTCGAAGAGGTGCAACTCTGATACTCATGTGGCACACAGAATTACAGATTTTAGGAAACCACTAAAGGAAGGAAGGAAGGAAGGAAGGAAGGAAGGAAGGAAGGAAGGAAGGAAGGAAGGAAGGAAGGAAGGAAGGAAGGAAGGAAGGAAGGAAGGAAGGAAGGAAGGAAGGTGCGCTGGATACGCCAGTCATGGGATTCTTCCACAGCCAAGCTATGATACTTCTATGCCAGGACCAAAGAGACAAACCAAATCTACACAGTACAACAGTTTCCCACCAGCAGCCTTGTTACACAGATTTCAAGGCTTAACCTTGTTCTCTTCAATGCCCCAGAAACTAAAGTTGCAAGGCTAATGTACATCTTTGTTTGCAACTCAATTACTATGAGAACAAGCGTGCTAAGGAGCTGGGACACAGAGGTCTGCTGTAGCCCCAAGCAACGTATTCTGAGGCCTGAGAACCAGAGCAGCAGTTTCTCCCCCTACCTTTATTTTGCATCTGAAGATGACAGGAACATGATTAACAGCCAGAGGCCAGTCACATCAATGCATTAAGAGCACAAAAGAGCTTTGTGATTGACAGAAGGGGGACTTAAAAAGGAAACTAAGGAGACCCACTCATTCTTCTCTGAAACGTTAGCCCTTAAAAGCTTCTTCTATTACCAGCAGCTCACCTTGCAGGTAAACACCTTCCTGGTTCAGAGAGTCAGTCACATCTCTGAAACAGAAACTCCACTAATAACTGATAATGGTGAGTGAGTGAGAAATTGTTGGCCAGTTGCACAGGTTTGGGGGTTTTCGTTCTTCCCACTGCTTGTCTGTAGGCATTTTGCTACCTCTCTGGATCTGGCAAAATGCAAAAGGAAAGCAATACAGCCAAGGCAGGGGCTGCATTTACTCTCGGGAAAGGGCTAATTCATGTCTCCTGACCGTACACCGAAAACCCAAGGAGAAAGTAAGTAAGCTTTCATTTTTATGAGAGAGTAGAAAATGGTAGAGCAGGCCACAGCAGTAAGGTTGCAGCACAAAAAGGTAACAAACGTGACTTCTGCTTGTAAAACTATCCATGCTATTTGACTACCCCTCACCTTAAGATCCCAGAAAGGGCTATGAAGTAGGCCGCAAGAAGGACTAGAGATGTGCATGAATATTCAAAAACTTGAATATTTGATTTGAATCTGACAAATTTTGACATTCGAACTCAAACCGGATTTTCAAAAATCCAAATTTGACATCTGATTTTTGAAAATTTGATACGGATTTTTGAATGATTCGAATGTGTAGATTCGTATCTGTCGTATATGAATGTGCCCAAAAATTATCCATATCTTGTGCTTTAAATACGGGATTAAAACGGGATGCGTACGGGATAATATGGGATGCATACGGATTTTTCCGGCATGCACACAGATATGTATAACAGATACGAATGTTGTCAACATTCGTATCTTTAAATACAAATCTAACATTCGAACGTACGGATTTGAATGTTACAGATTCAAATTGGATTTTAGGACATTCGAATCTTAAATATCTGAATAGAATCGGATTTTATGGCATTCAAATCTAGTCGGATTTGAATGTTAAAAATGTGTTCGTGCACATCCCTAGAAGGGACTTCACCAAACCAAGCTACAAAGTAGAATAATTATAAAACATTTTAAAAAAGAAAACTTTGGACAATCGAGAGCAGAGACGTAAAAGAAATGATGGGGATCTGAAAAAGGTTTAAATCTCTAGTGGATAGTATCAAGCCTTTGAACATATGGAAAAGGAACTACAAAAGAATATCCAGCCCCTCACAGGCAGGCTGGTTGCCAACTTCCCCTCTTCCTTTTATTCCCCCTAGTGATCGAGCCACATAGTTTTTACATATGATATCTAAGTGCGTGCAAACAAGTCTTCCGGTTGTAGCTTCAAACCTCAAAGTTTAACTGATCCCACAGAAAGCTGGAAGCAACAGAGGAGAAGGCAGAATTTGCACAACGGCAGGCAGAGGGTGCCTGTTGCAGTTCAGCCAGCAAAGAGAGCCGTTGCTACAGGGCTCCTTGCTCACTGGGCGTGTGAAGGCAGTAGTGGTATGTGGCATGCTGTGTGCATGCTTTCCATTATTCTCAGCTAGGCTAGGAAATCCCTAGCCTTGAGGTTTCCACCTGGGGCTGTTATCTGGAACACAGGAAGTGGTCACAGGAAGTGGCCATTTTCTCTGATCCATACAATGACAGTATTCTATGTCTACATGTTTAGAGGGAAAAAGGAAGAGCGATAGGAGTTCTTCCTTCCACTCTGTGGTTCTAGTGCTCAAATGAGTGGATAAAGCAGAAACAAGTGCTCAAAGTGAGGACAGACACGCGCCCTTTAAGCCTTCTCGTGGTACAACTAAGATGCGGGTTACGCAACCCCTGTCCTCGCAGTGCAGACCCAGGGAGTTAAAAGAGTCACCCATTGAAGACACTCAGATAAAGTCTTTCTGACATCTCTGATGAGCTAAATGCTGCCATTTGAGGGTGGTAGTGGGAACATAAAAGGAATAAATTCTGCTCAAACCCCCTTCCCAGGATGGTTAATCACTGAACTTGCTCTCATATCCCACAATGTGCTACTCCTGAGAAAACCTCTTCAGCCTTCCCTGTCCATCTCCATCAGAAATCCCACTCCTAGAGTTCAAAAACATCTGGCAAATGCTAGGCAGGGCAAACTAACAAAGGCCCTGGGACAGCTATAAAGGTCTTGATGGATTCAAGGGTTTGGACTGCCAAGCAGCAGACCAGCACCAGATGTTTCTCACATCCATTCCAATATTGCAATTCAGACCATGCAAGTTTCATCAGAACAGACACACAGAACTATGGAATACAAGTATCCTTTTTTTGGGGGGGGGGAGAAGGACCCTCCAATTCTAATCATTCAAACACTGCACTGGTAACAAACTCCAGCCTCAGGGGCAAGCTGGGGTCTCCTAGGTCATCAGCTAAAATCATATACTGATAATTTCTGAATACTCTTCAAAACACCATGCAATTTCCAAAAGAGGTTTTCCAATGTTGCATGAGAACATAAGAAGCCCTGCTGGATCAGGCCACAGCCCATCTAGTCCAGAGTCCCGTCACACACAGCGGCCCACCAAACGCTCATGGGCATCTCAAGCAGAGACAAGGACAAACATTTCCTGCTCGCAAATCCCAGCAAATGGCCTTAAAAGTGTCCTGCTTCCCCCCATGCCCCCCAGCCTGAAAGATGCACCTAGGCATTCATTCTAGTAGCCACTGATACATCTGTCATCCATAAATTTGTCCAACCCTACCTTAAAGCCCTCTAGACTGGTAGCTGTCACCACCTCTTCCGGCAGCAAATTCCATAAGCCGATGACCCTCTGGGTGAAGAAATACTTCCCCTTGCCGGATCCGACTCTCCTATTTGTTGATTTGATTTCAACAAACCACCAGCATGCAACATTGTACAAAATATGGGCAAAGGTTTGGCACAATTACACAATAACTGGTATCATTTTTATGCATAAATCAGCAACATTAAGTCTCAAAGACAGAGTGAAACAGAAAGATAACCTTCTCGGGCTTTGGTTTTTTCTTAAACTTAAGAAACAAGAATCAGATGGGACAAAATGTATACATTATATATCCGATATCTGCAGCCTCACTACCTTCAGGAACCAATGGACAGTAGCATTTACTCTCAGTAAGGAAAAACTTCTACGCACCAACTCATGACACTGGAGCCTAAGTAGAGAAAGTGGAGGCTTATTCAATTAGAGCTTGTATAATAAAACTCTCTCAGAAAATGGATCCTGGCACAGCTAATGGAATTAGAGCAGGGATTAAATTTCACCTGCTCATACTTGAGTAATTACTACAGAATATATTTCAAATTCATGTGATATGTTGGAAGCAATCATACATTTTCATGAAGGCTTATGCTTCTTACAAAGGCTGTAGATATCCCGTCTCCAGCTGCTCCAGGAAAGCACTAGAGAAGACACCAGAGTGACCTTCTGGAATTTGGAACAGGAGGACTATCGTATTCGGATTGCACTATGGTGGGGTAAAAACTTATTTAAAATGATTGCCTCCTTAAAGGAAAACAGCAACAACTGTACTTGGTCTTGTGGTTAGAGTGCCAGACTTGAGGTTCCCCAGTTCGATTCACTCCTACATGAGACAGCTGAGTGACCTTGGGCTAGTCACAGCTCTCTTTCTGAGTTCTCACAACTCCACTTGGGGGAGAAGAACAGAAGGTTTGTCAGCTGCTTTCAGACCCCTTAAAGAGTGAAAACGTGGAGTATAAAAGCTAACTCTCCTCCTCCTCAAGTTAAAGCAGCGGTTCTCAACCTCCCTAATGCTGCGACCCCTTAATGCAGTTCCTCATGTTGTGGAGACCCCCAACCACGGGTGCGGTGCAGCTGGGAGGGGGGAGGGAGGGGTGGCGGGAGACTCGTCTCGACCCCTCTGAAAGTTTAGTTCGACCTCCTAAAGGGGTCACAAACCACAGGTTGAGAACCACTGAGTTAAAGGCTTTTATTTCAGGATACTGGAATAATGAACAGCACTTGAGGAGACAAAAGACATCAATGGACCATTTTCTTCAACCATAAAGCCAACTAGACTCTGTGTGTGCCAACAGTGAACTTTCAGTAAGGGAAGGCCATCCCATTCTGAAATTCAGACAGGAAGACAGAGGAAGAAGTCTGAATCTGTAGATATTCCTAAAAGCTCCTTGATCTGAGGCCCAAAACCAGTACAGAGCTGGAGCTACATCACTGCCATCATGCTTCCAATGGCCCATTACCATCACGGTAATCAATGGTAAGTTCCGCGGCTTCTTCATAAGCAGAACGAGAATATGAGGAATTCTTGCAGCATCTTCAAAGTTTAGGAGATATCATAACTAAATATACCATAATAAATTGATATTAATGTAATGAATGGTTTATGCCAGGCAAATCAAGCAGCAGCCAGCCTGGATAGCTTTAAGAAAGGGTTAGACATATCCATGAAGGACAGGTATATCAATATATCAATGTCTGCTAGAATGGTTGTCTAGGTATTGCCTACTGGTTGAAGAGGAGAGAGCAGGTGAAGGTTTTGCCTTTGTTTTCTGCTTTAGAATGCCCAGAAGTTATTCAGCAGGGCTCCTCTTGTGTTTCTTCAGAATCTTCTAGGCAAATGCCAATAATTTGTATACTTGGCTATTAGGCAACATCATTTTTTTTTAGGTGACTGCATTGCACCCTAACCAATTTTTAGGCACCTATTTAGTTTGCTTTTGTTTTGTTGTTATTTTAGTTCTGTTTCTAAGGAAAAAAGAATATTTAAAAGTCCTCCTTGGTTTACAATCTATACCACGAATTATCCTAATACCCTGAACCAATAATCGGTTCTCGTAGCAAAGTCAAACCCTCCTAACAGGCTTACTAAGAGATCTGATATCAAAACTGGTTAGAAGATGATTTGCCAAAACACATTTCATTGCTCGCCACAGTTCCATAACATCATTTATAGCTCAGAAAACCCAATATTCATCTGGTTTTTAAAATCCTTCTTCATTATACTAATTGACATCAATCCTCATTAAGTAACAGAATGAACACTGCTGACTTCCGTAAGGAACAAAATTCCACCAGTGACTCAAATCAACCATATAAATCTATTAACATTCCTTCATTTCAAAATGTCAGGCTGCTAGGTAAGGATTCGTCTTGGGAAAAAGACAAAGAAAAACCTCTTAAAGCCAAAAGCATAAGAATTTTAATGAAAATGTTGATATATGGAAGAGAGTTATTTCAGGGACCTACAATGATCGTATTCTATTTTAAAACTACATTTAATGGAGTGGAAGTGTGTTAGATGGTGTACGGTCTTGGTCCTAAGAGGAAAGCTTTCTTAAAATTACCAAGAATGACTGAATAATGCAATAGTTTTGGCTGGACTCAACCAGTCTAGTTCACCTTCAGTGAGAAATATCAGAAGTAAACTTAACAAGTGTTCCACATTTTATCAGACCATTCCAGTAAACAAATAACTTCTAACCTTGACTCTAAGTGAGAAGGTTAAGGCGTTCTATGGCAAAGTATTCCAAATCTTAACACATTAGATTAGATTAAATAGCGTTCTTTTCTCTGTCAAATACTACACAGAGCTGATTTCTTTCAAGGGGCAAAAATAATCTAATCAAGCTCATATACTGGCAAACATGCCATGGTGCAAATTACTAATTGGTGAAATTAAATACAGTACTATTGCAGTTTCCAACCACTGCTGAAACACAGTGTGTTCAACAGAATTTTAGTTGGAGATTAGAGTTATTTTTCATATGGAGTCAAATTGCATTACACATCAAATGTTCCAAGCCCAATTCCAGTTCTTGTTCATGTTTTTTTTGTGTGTGTTCGCTCTGCACTGAAGCAAATGGCAGAGGAAATTTGCATTCATGCAAACAGAGACACTTCAAAACTGGCAGGATTTGAATCTGCTGCAAATGTTCTTCTAATGCTATTCAGATCCTATTCAAATCTCTGCTGCCAGTCCGCGTCTCCAAATCCATTCCGAATCCATTTTGAACGCTCTGAATCTGCTCTGAATCCACTCTGAATCTGTTCTGAATCCACTGTAGATGTGCTTTGGCAGCCACTTTGCCACCTCCTCACATTCGTGAATATAATGAAGCATAAAAGCATTCACTTTGCATTCAGATGTCAATCTTCAAATGCAGCCAACATTCAATTCAAATACAAATATATGATTTCGTACGAATTTCAAAAGTGACAAATATCCGTGCATATCCCTACTTGTAACCTTTTTTTGTTTTGGTTTGAACATGGACAACTAGGGCTGTGCACGAATACAATTTTCGGGATTCGATTTGAACTGAATACCCAAAAACTTGATTCGAATCTTTAAAATTCTAATTTAACCAAATTTAACTCAAATTAAGCAAATTCAAATTTATTTGTTTGAATTTTTGATTCGAATTTGCACTTACAAATGTTGACAACATTGGTATGTGCCGTTATGCATCATTACACATACCATACACATCCGTATGCATCCCATAGTTATCCCGTATGCAACCTATTTCCGGACCATACAGATCCGTACAAGTGCGTACGGATGCGAGAAAGATGCATATCTGCAAGTACGCATCGTGTACGAACCATACACATGCAGATGTCTGGATAATTTGAACAAACAGATCCAAAATTCGTTTGAATCTTTAAATTCAAATTTATGGACATTCGATTAGAATTCAAATGTCAGAATTTTGGCAGATTCAATCAAATTTTGAATACCTTCAAATATTTGTGCAGATCCCTATTGACAACTAGTTCTTCACTGAAAGGAACAGCTTGGGACAATAAGATAGTGAGCCTTTCAACACTTACACGTGAATCGAACTCCTGGGAAGGGCTGCACCTGGCATTCGCACTGTCTGGAACAGTTACTATTTCAGGGGCAGTTGCATATGTTTTAACTGCTCTACATCTACACGTCTTGCCTTCTGGTACGGCTTCCTCTGCACTTCTCCCTGCTAGGTCAAGTTCAAAGGGAGCCTGGAGAAGGGGGCACAGCTGTGGTTACTATCACCATAGAGGTGGCCCCATGCAGACTCACTGGCACCACTGCTGTGGTTCCACAATCGCCACCAAATTGGTGGTAAACTTGTGCCCTGCCAGTTCTGAGTGAAGACCTGGCAACATTAAGGAGAGTTCAGCATCAAAACTGAGAATGACAGAACTATCGCTGGTGTTCACTTGCAGGGGAGGTTCTCCCTGGCAAGCCAAAGAGCAAATTCACCTGGTGTCTGTTTTTAACTGCTAGTTACTAAGCGACTCTTTGTCACTTTAGATACTGTAAATGTTTCCCATTTCTTAATTCATGTACACCTCAAAACTATCGTACCATTGCTGATTATACCGTACTGCCCCTGAGTTTTAAAGAAGAGTTGGCTTTTCTACCCCAATTTTCTCACCCATTTAAGGGGACTCAAAGCAGCTGACAAAGCTTTTCTATTCTTCTCCCCACAACAGATCTACTGTGAGGTAGGTTGGGCTGTGAGCTCAGAAGAGAGCTGTGACTTGCCCAAGGCTACCCAGCTGGCTTCATGGGGGAGGGCGGAATCGAACCCAGTATTCCCAAATAAGAGTCTGGCTCCCTAACCACTAGACCAAACTGGCTTATGGATAGGAAAATAATTAATCAACCTTAGTCCAATGGAAAGCAAAGGGTCTGGAGAACAGCCTGTTTTTTCACACATAAATAAACAAACAAATGCCTTAGCCTAAATCATTAAATTCTGAAAGCAGTTGATTATGGGTACTTCTTCTGAGACTAATGGCACGTCAAAACAGCAAGGTCACAAAATATCTAACCTAACTCAAGATACTTCTATTCTTAAAAATAAAATAACAACAATAATCCCTAGTTATTATAAAAAGGAACCAGGCAAGTTTTTCTCCTGCCAATCCCAAAGATGAACCATCCTTAACGGTTAAAATATTACTGAATAAAGACACATTCCCAGGTTATCCTAATTGTTTTTAGCAGGCATGGGTGTTCAGAGCAGAAGAGGGAAAAAACTCTATAGCATACAATACTTGTGGATGATCGTGCTTATTCTGTTCTGAGAACAAATAAGGAGAGTTTAAATTACCTGAATCACAAAATCTGGGACTCTACCAAGCCTGCATTGGGCTTGAATTTCATTAAATTTCCCTTTTAAGCACTACTGCTGCAAATCAAATTATGCAGGAAATAAAATGCCACCTGACTGTGTTCTAATTTCCAGTAACATTACAGTTTTGGTGAGTTTCTATGAAACAGAGAACAAATGAGGCAAACCAAAATGGCTGTTAAATTGGTACCCATTATTTGTGAGACTTCTCACATTCATTTTCTCAGAGGAGGTTTGGACTTTGATCTTGCAAACAATCAACAAAGTTAATAGGACCTTTGATAAAAGTTTGGGGGACTTTTCTGAGTTGCCATTTAATGCATATATACATGAGATCTAAAACCAACTGAAGTCTATGGGACTTATTTGCAAACAAATTTATTTAAGACCTCCTTTTTGTTGAAATAAATGGACAGAAACCACTTATATCCTTAATAACTAGTTTCTGTCTGCAACCCTAGCTTTATGCTGTGCTTTTCCAATGTTCAGAACAAGACGAATTAAGTCATGTCCATTGTGAATCACTACTAAGGATTAATCACTATAGCAACCGATCTAAGCCATTGTCCAGGCAACTTCAAGGGACCGTTGGATTTCCTTAAAGATATGCTGCACTGAGTTTGCAGTGACATGAACTTTACTGATTAGTCAGTTGACCATATTTAGTTTACAAAATATAAAATCACATAAAACATACAAAGATAAAATTAAGAAACAAAATAAAAACATCATTATTTGTCCCCATCATCCTTACAAGACACCACATTCAACTCAATGAATGATTTCCGAAGTCAAGCAGCCTTAACAAAAAGCAAAGCTACTCCATATGTCACCTGGATGCTTTCTCCCTGCACAAGGTAAGTCACCTTATATTCTGCATGCCAGTAAGACACATTTTGTAAAAGGGGGGGCAAACAAGTTGTTCTTATAGAATAATGTAAGGGACAGATAAACAAGATATGAAACGATCCTCAACCATTGCTGCACCACAAACACACAGTCTTGCTTCATAAGGTACCTGATGGTATCTCCCATACTTCACCATGGAGTCAATAAGTTCAAAACATGCATAAATAAACTAAATATTTTTCAAGCTATTTTGTTTGTGCTAGCCATTTTAGTGACTTTCTATTAGAAAGGCTAGCAATATCATTTTGTGCACTAATTGTCAGGCAGGGCTAGGTGCCTGCCATAATATTTGTGAGTAAGTTCTCTGCCACATAAGGGATTCTGTATATACATATATAATGGCTGCCTGTTGTTTTGGAAATGACAGTTGACTCCCCCCTCCCTGCTGAGGTCAAGTGATACATTTGTCTTTGAGGTTTTAGCTCCAAGTTTAAATTGGTATTGAAAAATAGTTATTGTTCATTGGTTAAGGGCTAAACCCCGCCCAGCCAAGAAACATATAAATATGCTGAGCTTTCTGTTCCAAGTTGCTCCCAACAAAAAATGTCCTAACTCTGAGCTGAATAAATCAGTGTTCATCTTTTCCAAGAAAGAGTCTTGTGGTCATTTTTTGCCAGCCTGACACTAATGTCCATTACACACTGCTTAAAAATCTCTTTAGCTAACTGGACGGTATGCCCTAACGTTACTGAGTTTGCATTTGGGCACCCAAAGTGGTTAGTCTACATGGACTTCTAGCAACATAGCTGGTACATAGTTTAACTTGATCTTGTACAGTGGTACCTCGACATACAAGTGTTTTGAGATACAAGCCGCCAAGCGAGTGATATTTTGCTTTGAGATGAGAGCAAGATTTGAGATACGAGTATGTAAATACAGTACAGTACATAACAAAAACAACTGAGGTGGTGTTTTGGGAGCTGGAATGGATTAATGGGAAAATTGCTTTGAGATACGAGCGATTTGACATAAGAGCAAGGTTACGGAACAAATTAAACTCGTATGTCAAGGTACCACTGTATATTCTTAAAATATATAAAAGGACAGTGAAATACTTCAGAACAGCTACACAGAGTCACAATACAGGATGTGAAAAAATATTCTTTTAATAAATTATTATCACTCTCATTATTATTATTTACAGAAAAACAACAATATAACATGATACTAAACATCATCATCATCATCAATAATAATAATAATAATAATAATAATAATAATAATAATAATAATAATAATAATAATAATAATAATAATAATAATAATAATAATAAACAATGAACAAGCCAAACTGCTGTGGGACTGATTGAACTCTGGAACATAACACGCCAGACATCACGATCATGGAGAAACACAAAATGTTTATCATCAACATTGCTATTCCAGGCGACAGCAGAACTGATGAAAAACAGAAAAACTTACCAGAAAATAGAACTGCAATGACTCTGGCATAAACCAGCAAAGGTGGTCCCAGTGGTTCTTGGCACACTGGGGGCAGTGCCAAAAAAATCTTAGTGGGCACTTGAAAAGCATTGGCATCAACAAAATATCCATATGCCAGCTACAGAAAGCCACTGATACATCACTCCTAGGCGCTTGGGAAGGGCCCGACTAGTGATAACAATTACCAAAATAAATATCTTGTTTGCTGTATGTTATGTTAACCATCATCATCATCATCTAAAAAAGAAACTATGTCCAAGCATATGGGGGGACCTGTCCACTCTTCTCAACTTTGCTTCACCTAAGTTCAAGAATAACTGACACCTCAATATTTAATCTCTTAACATGCCACTAAATAAATACCATGGAAAACTAGCATCTCTCTTTACTCCAGCTGGCCCTTGCTGAGGGAAAAACATTCCACCCCATGCAGACATAGTCACTGTTTTAGCAAAACTATTACATCTGTTTTTATCATGATTTTATTGTGACCCACACTGAGACTTTCAGGCACCAGGGTCAGCCAGAAATATAAACAAACAAACAAACACACAAACATTATACTTTCAGCTTCACGGATATATGTAAACAAAGAGAAAAACTAAAGAAATATATTTTTATTATTTATTGAACTTTACCCTTCACATATGTAAACCCAACAGAGGGTTTGCTAGCCTATCCGGATTTTTAATGGATCTCAACATCAACAGTACGATGGAATTTTCTCCCACTTGTCAGCCTGATGCCAATTAGGAAGCAAAGAATTTGTTCATAACATTCAGAGAGCATGCAAAAGACATAACTACCATGAATGGAGCAGAAAGCTCAAAGGAAAACTTAAGGGAAAAGTGGTCTTGGTCTGTGAATATCGCAGAGAGGGGGAGATGAAGGAATCAACACCAAGAAGAAACATTAAAAAGTTCCATCTGGCTGAAAATCCTAACTCTAGCATCACTACTCCAATGTCAATATTTCATGCTGCAGGTGTTTATTCCATCCCTTCCAGGTTTTCCGCTCCTTTTTCCATTCTAGGTAACCTTTCCTATACATTCCCTCTGATTATCTATTAGCCTAGTGTCTCATGTTCTGATTTCCCTGCCTGTTACGAAGATGACTTTGGCAAATGGATCAGGACGGAGAAGAGGTTGGAAGTTTCATGTTCAATTGCCTGACTTGTGAGGGGCTGCCAAACTTCTTACAGATCATGCGGAGCTAAAAATGTTTGAGAATATGGCACAGGCCACCTCCTCTGATTTCTTACGTTTCCTGTCTCCTACTCTGCGCAACAGAGAAATATATATTTTTTGTTCTTCCATGACAGCTCTGAAATGTGAGATTACATACAATAGAGATGGACCTGTAGCAATTATTATGACTTATTTATGGCAAAAATATCCTACCTCTCCCACAAGAAGCTGGAGACAATCCTACCCTCTATTTAATCCTCATCAGGTAGCTGAGGTTCAAAGGCAAAGACTGACCCAAGCTACGCCCGGTGATTTTTCAGAGCTAAGTAAGGACTTGAATGGTGGGACTCCTAGGCTCTAGCATGGCAATCCAGCCACTACACTACACTGCCTCTCCAGTGCATTTCCACATAAAGGGAGTTTTAAAAGCATGCAATTTCTAGTGTACTGAGCCCTCCTCCAGAAGGTCAGGGGGAGAGATACCATCTTCCCAAGTTGGATGTTTCTATAGGCAACTGGAGGAGGCACCTGGTGCTCTCAGTGTTCGATGGATACTGAGCATGTTTTACTCTGGGGTCCAAGGACATGGGTAAAATGTATATGGGTCGTGCAAGAAGGGAAAGGGAAGATGTACATGACAGGGTTAGAAACATGGCTTTGGAAGATGGGAGATGTTTCTGAGGAGTGATGTAGATCTTAAAGCTAGCAATCCTTCTGTTATGCCAAGCCCTTTTGGGTGACACACATGGTCACCCTGACACCTGGGCGTGTAGTGCTTGCTTGTTCTTGAAGTGTACAAAATACCAACTTTCAGTTGAAGATTTAGCAAATGTAAAGAATCATTTGTTTTTGCTTTTAATAAAATACATATATCAAGAATATAACTTTTTTACTAGAGCTACAAATATCACAAAATTATGGATATTTCTCGATGTGACACAGCACCCGGGTTAAGCTAGGTTTTCTTGTGAATTTTGACACACCGAGCTCAAAAGGTTCGCCATCACTGTATTATGCTCTCCAGGCTTCAATAATCGGGAGGTGCTTGATAGTCATTCCCTAGATCTAGTGGCACTGTTGATGAATGTCAAATAGATTCTAAATCAGTAATAAATCATGCAGATCTTGATTCTAGTATGTGTTAGCAGGCAGGTAGGATGGAAAGTTGTTCACTCGTTCAGCTTTGTCCCTCTGGAGCAGCTGTGCAGCCTGGAGGGTAAAGGAGCCATTGTAGTCCATTACGATTCCATTTCTTACGGGGAACAACTGATCTGTTCTGTGTTCTATGTTTGAAATCTTGTTTTTATTCCAGGTTCAAGACATAGCATACACATTTGTACTGCTGCTGAAATTACATATAAAGTCATTAACAATTTGGTTTTTCACCAATCTGAAGCAGCAGCCTTTTCTCTGTTATGTTCTCCTTAACACTAAGATCTGCAGAGAAAGTCCAACCTGCAATTATATCTCTGGAGATGTAATGCATGGAAGCATGATTGATCTTAACTATGAGACAGCCACCCTCTGAAATGGGCTGGACTCCATCACTGTATATCTTTTGGTAAGATACATCTTACCCAGAACTCCTTACCCATTCTGCTGTGCCCCATTACAACTTTGTTTCTTTACTTTTCTATTGAGTTCTACACTGTTTTAACTGGGTTTACAGCTTAATGTTCATTTGCTTTTATCAAGTCTGATCTTGTTATACTCCCTGGCTGAAGTCCAGGTCATAAATGCAAATAATAAAATCAAATTTATTTATAACGTGCAGCTAATCAATAGCAGATCATGCTGCATGGAGGACTCATACAACGTCTAGGCCTCTTCAGTCCGGAGAGATGCCGTTTAAGAGGGGACCTGATTGGAGTATATAAAATTATGCATGGTATAGAAAAGGTGGATAGAGAACATTTCTTTTCTCTATCGCACAACACTAGAACCAGGGGGCACTCTATGAAGCTGATGGGTAGGAGAGTCGGATCAGACAAGGGGAAGTATTTCTTTACCCAGAGGGTCATCGGTTTATGGAATGTGCTGCCAGAAGAGGTGGTGGCAGCTACCAGTCAGCTTTAAGGTAGGGTTAGATAAATTTATGGATGACACATTTATCAATGGCTACTAGAACGAATGCCTAGGTACATCTTTCAGGCTGGGGGGGGGGGGAAGCAGAATGCTTCTAAGGCCATTTGCTGGGATTCAAGAGCAGGAAAAGGTTTGTCCTCGTCTCTGCTTGAGATGCCCATGAGCATTTGGTGGGCCACTGTGTGCGATGGGATGCTGGACTAGATGGGCTGTAGCCTGATCCAGGGGGCTCCTCTTAAGTTCCTTACGTTCCATACAGTAGCTTGTAGTTCTCCTCATCAACTATCTGCTTCATAGATTTTTATGGACTGTGCTATTTAGTTCTCACTGGCTTTCAAGGCTAGAACCAGAGCCATTCCTTTACTCTCTTTAATAGAGCTTCCCAAACATGGGGCCCAAAACATTTTTGGATGACAACTTCTAGCAACTTCAATCAGTGTGGCCAAAATTAAAGAATGACAGCAACCTTAGTTATAAGAACATCTTGAAGACCAAGGTCAAGAGCCTCCACTCTACTGCATGAATCAAGAATTGTACGTACGCTCAAGAGGCACACAACTCAGCAGATAGAAACAGAGTGAGGGAGGGAAGAAAAAGTTATATAAATGGGCAAGAGTTAACTATATTAGCATTAAAATATTTTGTTGCTTTATAACAACAGGAAACTTAAAATGCGTTGCTCACAAATGGCTAACTGCTTATTATTTTCTGCTCATACTCACTTTATATGTCCAAAACACTTGTCCAGATTAGCCAGATTGTCTAGGGCACTGACTGGCACAAATACTACACTGAAATATTTAACCTGCATCTCCACAACCAAGTCAAGAAAGAGAAAAGAGGTCTCATAAAACAAAGGTCAGCCACAAAGCAATGCTACCATCATGAAATACGCCAAGAGAGAAACAATCTAGTCAAGAAAAAAGCAGACAGAGTTATGACTGTTCTTCTTCATATATCCCATGGGTAGGTTTAGACAAGGTTTATGCAATTTCTTCATCCTGAACGACTTTCCAGTCCCAGGTTTCATCAGCACAATTTAAGAGCTTTCTCCTGCTCTTTCTCTCAAAAAGCAAAAAGCTCTGAGTTGCTGGAAATCCCTGAATTACAATCTCTACAGACTTCCATGGAAAGAAGAACTCCAAAGTAACAGCAACTTCAGACTTTGGGGGATTTAGCACCATACCTAACTAGCTTCACATACCTCCAGTTCTTTCAACATTCACCCTATGGAAGAATGTTGAACATTTTTTCAACATTCACCCTATGAAATGTCACACTTTTGTGACATTTTTGCTACTCCTAATAACAAGATTAACTTCCACAGGGATCCTGGAATCAAAATGTAGGGGCAAAACAACCCAATCAAGAATTGGGTGAATTCTAACTTCCTGGACTCAAGACCCCATGACACACAGTACCTTTTGTCTTGTATGGATTCATTTTTCCCAGGTAACAGGCCCCAACAGTGTTTGTTTGTTTGTTTGTTTATATCCTGCCCTTCACCGAATGGTCCTAGGGCGGATTACAATGAGAATAAAACATATCAAATAGTAAAACATAATTAAAAATACAACTTTCCACTATACCATTTCTATAGTCCAATTTCATGCCAATCCAAATTACTGTCCTGAAAATGCATTGCAAATTTATCCCAGAAGACTCCAAATGTTGTAGAAACTGTTCCTTATGGCTAGATGACAAAGCCTTTTAATCACCTAGAACAGCTCTGCCGGATGGCCTCTTGAGGATGCAATGGAGGTGGAGAGGTAAGCTCCTTTCATCCTCCATCACCACCACATGGTAGGTATGATGATGCCATGTTCAGTCAGATTCACCTTGGCATTTGCAGCACTTGCACTCTAATTGTTACCCCTCCCACTTCATCACACACAAGCGCTCACTATACCCAGCTACCTTACAAGCTATGTGTGGCCTCCAAGGACAATGGGGAGTGACTGTATCTATAGCCCTATTCACTTAATGGTTCCAAAATGTGACTACAGTCTCAGCCATATCACCTGAAAATTCACCCAGAACAATCAGAAATCCATCAGATTCCAGAAATAACGTATTACTGCAATATATTATTTAATTGCAGCAAGAATTCTGTATGATCAGCTTTTGTAGAGTTGGGGTTGACACCTCCATAATATATTCTTCTTGGCAGATACAGAAGTACTTTGTCACTACATTTTGCAGGGACATGACCAGGATAGAACCTCCAAAATCTTCCTTTCTAGAGATATGTTCTACTATTGAGCTACAGGCATTCTCCTAGAAACTTTATCAATTCAGCAATATTGGGTAGTCTAAGTGGGATGAGGGTATGGAGAAAAAACAACAGGGGTAATTTCAGCATTTTTAGTGTAGTATTTTGTTTTATACCACTAATTAGTCTGACAATAAGTAAGTAGAGTTCAAGTTTTCTTTAGGCTCAAACAACTCAAAAGTTGAGGAAACATTCGGTCAATCTTGCGCAAATCAATCAATCAAATTCAGAAACTTTCTTAAATATGTCATTCTGCTCAATTCCAAGCCAAAAAACATTAAGAGCTATCCAGTGTCAAGTAAGGCTGTAGACCCTCAAAGACTAATGTTTTAAACCAAAAGTTTTTTGTGGTCTACTAACAACCCTTGTTAAAATGCAGAAGATATTGTAGAAGTTCATCCTATATTAAAGTAACATTTCCAAAATATTGTATGGGGAAGCAATCACTGTATTTCTTAAAGCATCATCACAACCTTTCCCAGACAACCAAAGGCAGAGAGAAATAAGTACCTTCACAGTAAGAAATGGTGGCCTTAAGTATCAGATATTATATTTAAAATAAAAGCAAAAACAAGTAAATAGTACCTACAGGACAACCCAAAGACCTTTCTTTAAGTTCCTCGTTACCAAAAGGTGTATTAAGATTTCAAGAAGATCAATATATTACAATGCAAAGTATCTATTACTAACAATGTGGGATTTTTGCAACAGTATTTATTTAACATTTTATCTCAGAATATGAAGGTATAAAAATAAATTACTTTTTGATAAAGAAAAATGTAAGATAACATACCTGAAAAAGAACATAAACAGGGCAGCAGTAATACAGAACAAAAGGACCTACAAAGAGGAAGAGAACATTAGCTAAAGAACTGATAATTATTAACGAGTTGAAACTGATTACAGGTTATGAAGAACATTTTTAAAAAAAATTATCTGCAAGCTGTCCTTATGATTATTGAATGATACACTATGCAAGAACACTCTTAAAAGTTGGGTTGTATGAAATTCTTTGTATAATGTGCAGAATGTCTACTAATAAGCAAAGCACAATTCCAATCTGTACTGCAGAAGTAAAGGCGAAGCTTTATTTTAGATCATTAATGTATCACAGGATAAGTATCTCCATTCCATCAGATCAATATTTATGAAATACAGCACTTTTAAAGAGGAATATATACCATGCACAAACACCCAAAAAGAGATTCTTTCTTTCTTTCTTTCTTTCTTTCTTTCTTTCTTTCTTTCTTTCTTTCTTTCTTTCTTTCTTTCTTTCTTATCCATCTATCCAATCAAAATCCAAAAAGCCCTATGGATAGCATAGTCAAGTAAAATAATATGAGTTTGCATATAAAAAAAGAACACAGCCAATAATAAGTATAATAAACACAGAAACATTAAAACTTTAAGAGTCAAAAAAATAAAAAAAATATTAGAACTAAAAATGAGGTATTGAAATTAAAATGAATTTTAGAGGTTGAGGACAGTATTTATCTGTTATTAAGTTTGCTTTTCATGTTTATCTCCTTCCTATTGTCATCTTGCAATAGGTGGGACATTTAGTGTTTTAATGATGAATAATGAATTATGGGTTTTAATTGGGTTTCTACATTTTTTACTGATTGGCTTTGAATATATTAAACTACCCTGAGATCATCCAGTGAAGGGTGGGACATGCTTTTTTCAAAATAAATAATAAAATTATTTATGACATACTGGTATACCAACATTCTGAAAACATGGACTAGGAATGTGGGATTTCTCATAAGAATAATCAATGCTCAAAGACATGTAATGAAACAAAAGGACACAGGAACCAATTTGAAAGCAAAAAGAACCCCTGCAGTTCTCACAGTTATTTCTGGTTTCTACAAGAAGCAAAACTCCAATTTTCTGCAGATTTGTTCTCAGGACTTTCACATATGGGAATATTTGCCTTGTTATTGTTACGAGCAACTGTACAATGGATATTGAATTGGAAGAAACAACACAGATCAACTACAAATCCAAAGCAAGGATATTTCAAATTCAGCAGTGAAGCAAATTCAGTAGCACAGAAGTGAAAGGATGCAAAGTGGCCACAGCAGAGGAATGAGCTGACAGCACAGCGAAGGTCAAAAGGGAATAGAGGCCCTGTTCACACTCAACCGTGACAGATGGGGCACTTCAAGGTTCCACGCGGTCACAGCAAGCAAGATCCATGGTCAACCTCCTTCCCTCCCTTTTGTCCAAGCATGGATACAGGTTTTGGGAGACGAAGAAGAAAAACCTATGTGAGCCTCCCACTTCAAAACAATGACTTGAGATGCAGAAATTGGCCACTAACGGCTGGGAGAAATGATAGCCTTAGGGAACAGAAGGAAAGAACTCCAAAGCAAGGTTTCCTCTAGAATTCAACAAATCTGATGCTAGGCTTCACCCAAATTACAAAAATAAAAAATAAAAAAATAAAAAACCCTTACTGCTTGGCTGCATCTAGGTTACAAGGCAACCTCAACTAGGCTTCACCCAGAGCACAAGGCAATCTACAGCTAGGTGTCCTCCAGACTACAACGCAACCTACAGCTGGGCTTCATCCAGTGCACAAGGCAACCTACAGCAGGCTTCCTCAAGAGTACATGGCTACCTACAACTAGGCTTCATCCAGAGTACAAGGCAACCTACAGCTAGGTGTCCTCCAGACTACAACGCAACCTACAGCTGGGCTTCATCCAGTGCACAAGGCAACCTACAGCAGGCTTCCTCAAGAGTACATGGCTACCTACAACTAGGCTTCATCCAGAGTACAAGGCAACCTACAGCCAGGCTTCATCCAGAGTACCATTCTAGCTCAATCCTTCCATGCAGGATATGAACTGAAGAAGAAAAAAAGGAGGAGGAGGAGGAGTTGGCTTTTCTATCCCACTCTACTCACTCATTTAAGGAACGAAAAACGGCTGACAAAGCTTTCTGTTCTCTCCACAATAGAACACCCTGTGAGGTAGGTGGGACAATGAGAGCTCAGAAGAGGGTTGTGACTAACCCAAGGTCACCCAGCTGGCATCATGGAGGAGTGTGGAATCAAACCCGATATTCCCAAATAAGACTCCTGCTCCTTAACTACAAGACCAAACAGGCTCACATTATATACAGCAGCATGTAGCATAGTTACCTATGGGCCCAACTCCACCTAAGTTTCAATCCATCTTTATTTCACCTTCAGAAGAGCAGAACAAATCAACAACATTGTCTAATCCAAAGGTAAATTTTCAGGAGTGGATAATTTGGAAGAAAAATATCTTGTTGCTTTCCTGGTGTATTATCTCACTTTGAAAACAGATCAAAGGTGGGGCCCTTAGACTGTCAATATGCTACTGAGAACAATAAAAAATATTGATTATGGGTGCTTACTCTTAGAATGCCCTGTCAAAGGATTAATTATGTAAATTGTAAGTAAATGCCTGTCAGCATGTGGCAGAAATTCAAAATTAAAACTTAACAGCTTATATTTATCTTTTTTCCCAACAGAACCAAATAAAAGTGTTTGGGGGCATGTCTCCGAATAAGTCAAACTACAACTCTCAAGTTCACAGACGGACAAAGATTTAAAACGATCAGAATGATTTCAATAGTTAACCGCAGCTGCAACATGTGTTTCCTCCATGGGTTTTCGTTGCTACCTACTGGCGAGGTTCCATGGATAATTCTGGTGCATATATAATATTACAGCTGCATCTTAACATGCTAGTTCAATTTAATTATTTTATTTTTCCTGCAGTGGCTGATGCTGGCAGGAATACAAATAGCTAAGAGGCACTGTCAATCATTAACGACCATGTGATCAGAGAAAGTGTTCAGGTCAAGTTCATTCAACTGATTTAAAGACAAAATAACAAAATTAATCTTGTTGCTTTTTAGGTTTCCATTTCAGAAAAATGTATCATTTCCACAGCCTATGAGAAGCAAGCTGAATTACAAAAGCGCTTTAACAAGAGTCCAGGTGATCCCACATGGATGTTCTAGTAACATTCTAAACATTGGTGTTTGCTAGCTCCACAAATGTATGGAATACACTGAACATTAAAGACAACACAGGGCAAAAACAACACAATCAGGAAGGAGGGAAGTTTTAAAGTGCATTAGGGATGGACAAAAATATTTGTCACATCAGCAATTCAAACAAATTTGAACATTCGTGAGTGAATCGCAAAGGAATTACATTTGTAGGACTCCCTTCGGCTGCCTTCATTAAAACTTTGTAGAAGCTCTGACAAAAGCCAGATCTGCCCACCCCCAGCCTCCTGTCCCCCCCCCCCATAGCCACACTCATTTACCTGTAAATCAAGCCACTGCTGCTATGCCACCATGGCCTCCACTGCCCCTGCACCCCCCTCCTCCCATTATTTCTGGATGGGGGTGGCCTCTCCAGCTGTGCACGCACCTCCGGAAGGCCTAGCTGAGCCTTGGAAGAGGACACAGCAGCAGCAAAAAGTGAGTGCAATAGGGGTGGCAAGGGAAGGAATGGGGGTTCCTTTTGTACATGTACATTCTAGGGATGTTTGCACACAAAGGCAAAGCTGAACGTTCCTCCTTTTTAATCTGAAGTGAATTGCAGGAGGAAATGTGCTTTGTGTACATCTCTACAGTACACACATCTTAGAGCAAGTAAAACACAGAACAATTGGCAAACAAAATAATTTCTATTTATTCAGAGACACACTGTCACTGAAAATTCAAAATCATCATGAAGCCTAATAGCTAACAACAATCTTTTTTTGAGCCAGTTTGATCTAGTGGTTAGGAGCCGGATTCTTATCTGGGAATACTGGGTTCAATCCCGCCCTCCCCCATGAAGCCAGATGGGTGACTTTGGGCTAGTCATAGCTCTGTTCTGGGCTCTCACAGCCCCACCTACTTCACAGGGTGTTCTGTTGTGGGGAGAAGAACAGAAAGCTTTGTCAGCAGCTTTGAGTACCCTTAAATGGGTGAGAAAAGCAGGGTAGAAAAGCCAACTCTTCTTCTTCTTGTGTATTCTGTAGTCTCTTTTAAAATGCATCTACAACAGCTGTTCTCACCTTATCTTGAGGTAGTTAATTCCACAATCCACAGTGAGCTAAATTCTACTGGCCTGAAGTGGTAAGAAAAAAGGGGTTGCATCCTCATCAGTGTGCTTGGGTGAGCAGAGAGGTTTAAATCATTTTGGCCATTCCACTGTCATGTCCTCCTCCTGATATTGCCATCAAATAAATATTAATTTAATTTCTACACTGCTCAGCCTTGAACAGCTTAGGGCAGTGAAGGCTCAAAACTAAAACTATACAAAATGGGGTAATAACAACATATTAACACTATTTAAATTATTCATATACAGTATGAGTGTTTAAAACAGAGTCTAAAATCAACTAGAGCAGGCTTGCTAAAAATTCTGCCCATCCAAGAGAATGTGGGGACAGGTGTTCGTTAGTGAACTGTCCCCAAAGTAGCCCCAAGGTTCTGGAAGTTTTTGAAGATTTTTGCTCACCCTGGCATTCCCCTCTGAACAGCCCTTTCATTTTTAATTTACATGTTTATTGTAAAATTGTAATATTTTAATCTTTTTATGCATTATGTTATACAAAGATAGAACAGAGTACATGGACGGACCGACGGACGGACGGATGGATGGACGGACGGACGGACAGACGGATGCTCTATGTGTGTTGACAATGCATTTCTCTTCACTGTATGTTGGACTTTTCCAGCTGGGCCCATATTACACCAGTTCTTAAAAAGCTGCATCAGCTGCCACTATGCTTCTGGATCCAACATAGGATTCTTTAGCCAAGTTTTAAAGTCCTGAGTGACTCGGGTGCCACGTATCTGAAGGAATGCATCCTTCCATACAGACTAGCCTGAGATATAATGTCTGCTGAAGAGGCTCTCCTTGCAGGTCTACCATTCAACAAAGTGAATTCAGTTGAATCAAGGAGGACTTTCTCCAAATAGCCCCCAAGCTATGGAATCCCCTCACTCCGACACCATGAAATACATCAGTAACCACATGACCCTTTGAATGCTTCCTAAAAGTTTATCTTTTGATTCAGGAGTTTACTGAATGAGGTTACTGTGCTTTAAAATTACTAAATGTACTTTTATTGTTTGTTACTTTTATTACTAGTTCTGTTTACTAGCCTTTCACCTCTCCAGCTTCTCTGTTTACTGTTTATTTAGATTTATCTATCATCTTCCTCCAAAGTAAAGTCTGTCAAGTCCTGGGCACTGAACTGGCATTTTAAACTCTTTAAGCAAAATAACACTTCCAGGTTCTCTTTGGTTCAGATCTTAATAGTGGAGCTTTGAGAACATTTCCAAAGAATAAGCTGCTGTTTGCCCCAAAGGGTACGCACTAAATAGCCAACATACAGCTTCAAGGCTTCAGTCCTCAATAAGAATTCCAACAAATCTTCCTTTGGTCACTGCTGTAAAAAAATAGCTTTACAGAATGATAATAATCTGTATTGCTTTCAATTTGTATCTTGTTTTAATTTATTTTTACTTGTTGTAACCCGCCCAGAGACCTTCGGGTATGGGCGGGATAGAAATGTAAATAAATAAATAAATAAATAATACAATATGGGTACACTGCCAAATATATAGTCACAGGTAAAATGAATAAATGTTGCTTTCACCTGAATACAGTACTGCATAGTCTCAAAAGTGCTGATCAACAAGTGGTCTGCAACTATATTCAAATAAAATAACTTCTAGTATGTGAAATCTCATTTAACGTCACTAAAAAAGGCATAGGTCTAACATTTCAGGATCACACACTCTCCAGATAAAACAAAGATCGTTTATAACAAGTAAGAGTTAAAACATAAAAATATAATGCTAAGATTGTCTTCAAAGTTACAAAAGTAACACACTGATTGTTCATGTAAAGACAAATATATCCCATACTATATGAAAAATTATAATAGTGTATTTTGCAGTAACAAGGGTTGTAAATTAACCTGCACTCTGTTGAAATTCTACTCCAGTTTTTTCCTTTCCATGACCCATTCACAGTTGATTGATGTCAGGAGGTCAACAAACAGGGCTCTGAAATATATAGAGCCTGAAATCTTCCAGCTGTACAAATAGCTACGTTTGGTTGAAAGACTAAACATATCTTGAAGAAGCAAGATGTATTTGATGAGCTCTTTCACTGAAGTTTTCTTTCTGTTCACATTTTGTTTTACTAGATGCTCATTAAACAACCAAAAGAGTGTTAGCTTCTGCATCACAGTTCATGCATAAGGAAATTGCATATATACTATTGTTACTGCTGGGTACCATCAAGTCAGGTTAAACTTCTGTCAACAGTACAAATACTTGTCATCTTGGATCTGTCTCTAAGTAAACGTTTAGAACTCTCTCCAAAACATTCCAACAATCCCTTTGATCCTACGACATCCATCTTGTCTACTGTCATTGTCCTAACTCCTTCAACTTTGCTGAGCACCATCACTTTTTCTAGTCCTTCCTCTGTACATACTAAGTGCTCAAGATATTCGGATTTATATTTGCTAACTGTCACCTCAAGGGAAGGTTTCATTTACTCCGGGAGTGACTGACTGCTGCCTCTTGAAGTCCAAGGTACTCTTAGCAACCACCTCCCATTCCTCAAATCAGTATTGTCTATCTTCTTTCACTCATTTTTCGCAGTAACCAGTTTTCACAGTCACACATCACCACAGGAAATGTCATTACGTTAACTATGTTGACGCCTGTGGTGCATGAAACATCTTTATCTGCCATGATCTTATCTGTGTTTCCCGTCATCTACTTTTCTAGGATTACTTTCCTCTTTAATTCTCCAGGATACTATGTGTTCTGATACTTAAGAAAAACTAATCTGTCTACCATCTCCAATTCTTCACTATCAACCATAAATTCACTAAACGTGGCGGCCGATATTATCTTTGTCTTCTGAATAGCTGGCATTAATCCAGTTAAATCAGCAGTGTGCTGGTCCACAGCGGTTAAATTTGTCAAGCTAGGAGGAAATAAGATCAGCGCTAGCTTTCCTCCAAGCCAACCACAGGTTCTATGCCAAGAAAAACCTTGGTTTCCACCTGTGGCTTCTTTGAACATAGCACAGCAGTCCACATATAATGGCCAGTCAGCAGTGTGTCTTTTTTCCTCTTGATTCAACGGCATGACTTTGAGCTGGGTATCCCAGCATCATACCTTGTTCTGCAAAAATCACAGTTTGTTTCTGTCTGTGGCTTTCCAGTACAGTGGTACCTTGACATACGAGTTTAATTCATTCCATAACCTTGCTCTTATGTCAAATCGCTTGTATCTCAAAGCAATTTTCCCATTAATCCATTCCAGCTCCCAAAACACCACCTCAGTTGTTTTTGTTATGTACTGTACTGTATTTACATACTCGTATCTCGAATCTTGCTCTCATCTCAAAGCAAAATATCACTCGCTCGGCGGCTTGTATCTCAAAACACTTGTATGTCAGGGCACTTGTATGTCAAGGTACCACTGTATGCACAATTATGCTACTGCCATTCAAGACTCTGGAATAAATTACTAGCTGAATTATAACTTGCTTCATTAAGGCACTCTTAATTAATTAATCAATGCTTCTAGAGGATGCGAGCTTCATAGAAGAGTGAGAACCATCCAGAGGCCTTTGGCCAAACCTTCCATAGCAAACAGCACCTGCCAATGACACCACAAGATGAATCTCTCTGGCAAGCTTCAGATCTCTGTCAGGATGGCACGGCACCTGACGCTTTCCCAGATACCTAAGTCCCAGGTTGTTGAAGATTTTACAAATTAAAAATAACAGATGCAGGCAATCACAGTAATGTGCAGTCAAGTACAGCAGGGAACTCTCAGTATCTATTATATGATTGAATAATGAAGTGTTAGTAATGATTTTTGAGCTGCATTCGAAACCAATTGCAGTTTCCAGACTATGGTCCACAGTATTCACATGATACAATAGAATAACCAAACTGGGAAATTACTAGAACATGCACATTAGTCCTGCAACCCTATCCAAGCACAGCCATTATTCAGACCAAAACAGGTACCACTGATATCACCTTGGAAAATTAAAAAAAAACAAAAAAACAAGGGGAAGCTGAACACCTGTTTCTAAATGCTGTCCCATCAGACTTCCTCATTCAGCTCACTACTGCTTCTAAGAGCTGGTCCAATGCCACAAGGGCCATATAGGATTAAAATGGTACAGAGATGTATAGTTCATTATCATCAGAATGATGAAATTGAGTCCTAATCTCTTCATAACATCACCCTTGGTTTCATATAGAAACAGGAGACAGAAGGAATTTAGTGATTCAAGTTAAGTATTATGAAATGGACCTGGGGGTTACCTGGATCTCTGAAAATGTCCTTGGAAGTATGAAAGGAGCCACCATATGACCATATTACATTATTTATCAGGAGCACAGCAGGCTGATTCAGGAGTCAAAAGTTGTCACCTATGGCCCTGTGCAAAAGCAGAAGCTGATCAGGACTCAAGATGATTATGGATACACCCTAGGGTTCATAGGTGCGACTAAGCGGATGCTTAGGTTATAAAAGCTTCTTGACTCTCAGTAGTAAAACTCTTTGATACAAAGAGGGTCTCACAGCTTTATCTCCAGGTCTTGTCCCAGGCCCACTTAAGACTTATTTTCTGGGGAGACTGTGCATTGGCCAGAAAAGTGATGGCACATGTGTGAGTGGATCAGAAGTTTCTGATATCTGTATCCTCTTTTGTTGTTGAAGCACTCCACGTGCCTGCTAATTCAAGCCACTTCTAGAAGGCAAGATTCCAGCTGTACTTACACGGCAAGCCAACACTGACCAACTGTAGGGAAAACTGAACCAATATAAGTCTAGGGGTAGCTGCAAGCTCTTTACTTGTTTTAGATTATGCAAAATGAAACAGTAACCCTCCTTTATCCCTGAAGCTTCTCAGAAAAGCAAGATTTGCTACTTCATTACAGAGAGCACACAGAAGCAACTCAATCAATGTCTTGATGCATCTCATCACTCCATTGCAAGACCATTCACTGACAGGAACATTATTCATACCAGCCATAAAATCCTCATGAGCTTTCAGGAATCCATACGTTTCTGGGAGCTGACCATAGCAATCAATCCCTTAACCCTCCCATGCATCTGGATGCTTCTTGGACATTGCCTTGCTAAGGACCATCTGGAAACAGTTTGGATCATGTTATTCTACACTGTGGCGCTCATTTGAGATCAGGAAGACATGCGACATGGAGCGTTCCTTCCCACAGCTGCACAGAATTCACTATAACAAGCTTCCAGATTAGTGACTTCCTCCGTTGCACAAATCCCAGAGATTTCCCACAGTGTGCCACAGCTAGAGACATTTAAAGCTGGCTGTGAACCCACTGGAGCTTTTTGTGCTCCCGGATCCTTCAGGAGCAGGACCGTCAGGCCACAACCGGATGTCAGTGGTGCGTTACAGAACTGGAACTCATGGAGGGAAGGGTTCTTTTCAAGGGGAAAACTGTTCCCCCCTCCCCTATCGACTTCACCCCTTTCCTTGGCACTCTCCAAGGAAAGGATTATCACATCACCACAAGTTCTCATAAAAACTCTTGAGAATGGTGTGACTGTGATGGGCTCCTTTTTATGTAGATTCTTCTTTTTCCACTGACTTAGGGAGCCAGACTCTTATCTGGGAATACCTGGTTCGATTCTGCCCTCCCCCATGAAGCCAGCCGGGTGACCTTGGGCTAGTCACAGCTCTCTTCTGAGCTCTCACAGCCCCACCTACCTCACAGAGTGTCTGTTGTGGGGAGAAGAACAGAACGCTTTGTCAGTCGCTTTGACAAAGCATCTAGTAAATACATACGGAGCTTTTTTTACATGGTTGACCTAAACTCTGGCTTTGCAATGACTATACAGTAATGACTCACTTAACGTGAATTTGAACCACACGATACTTTTCTAGAACACAGCCCCTGGGTTAGGCAGGGAACTACTGTACTGTATAGTATTTTGTTTGATTTGTAAAGTTCTTTCAGACTTCTCTTGAAGATGCAAAGTACAGTCGGACCTCTGAATCCATGGGGGATGCGTTCCAGGTCCTACTGCGGTTACCAAAACACTGCAGTCAATTTCCCATAATTTCTGTGAAATCCCATGAGATTTCAAAGGAATCATGGGAAATCTCATGGGATTTTGCCCCAGGGCTCCGAGAAGCTCCAGGTAGGCCTAATGTCACCAGCGGGGGTGGTGAGGTTGGTCTGGTCACCATGGAAAAGTGAAACCACGGTAACCAGATCAATGGATACGGAGGGCTGACTGTAGCATGTAAATTACTTAATAAATACACACACAGGTATATGGATGATTAGCATACACATCAGGGTTCAGCTTAAGTTGTCAGCAAGGAGACCCGTCAAAGTTCTAGACGGCTTCAATACAAACATGAAATACTTACTGGTACTTCTTTTCTAATTGCATTTCTAACTGTATAAGCTGCACACTTTTTAATAAGTAAAGCTATGCGGTTTTTAATAGGTAACATGAAGGAATTTTAATGTCTCTAAATTGCCACCCTGCAGAAAATGTAGCAAATGTGAGCTCATGTTTTAGGAACATGAGGCTGCTGAATTTCTTCTTCTCCTTTTTCCCCCCTTCACACACTGTCATGCAGCTGTCCTGGTTTTATCACAGAACAGCTGTTCTGGATATCATTAACAGAGGTAGAGCATCTCAGTGTTGGGTATTTAAAAAAGGAAAGTAGGAGACAGAGCCTTCTGTATTCATAAGCAGAAAAAAAAATAAGGCTGAAGATATAAGCCCTGGAGAAGACAGAAGTTACCCTCTTTAAGAAAGAGTACAAGAAAGAGGCAGAAATGGCTCCACACTTTCAACGAAGAAGCCTCATTTTCTCAATATTATTTTTACATCCATCACTTCCTTTTTGTACCAAGAAGATTCACTTTTCTATTGTGTTTGGTTTAGTCCCAAACACCATTGAACGCAAGTTCGTTCATTCACTTGTTCGTTCGTTCGTCAGCCACTCTTAATTTAGAAGACTATCAGAGCAGCTTACAGTATAAAATCTTAGACAAGTCCCTGTCCTGGGCTTTAAAATCTAAAGAGACAAGACACAAAAGGAAAATGTTGCGAAGGGAAAGAAAAATATGCTAGCAGCAACAGAGTCCTTACAATGGCCAAACACTGCTATGAATTTTGACACACAATATTGTGTTTTAGGATGTGATTAACTCACAGACACTTTGAAGTTGTAAAGACTCCAAGATCAGCAGACAAATTCATGCATTAATTTCTTAATCCATAATAAGGCAGCAGCAGGCTGGGAAAGGGCTGATTTCTACAGTTCTGGTACTAGGATGAACAGATCACAGCAGAATGGAAAAGCACATTCTGCATGAAGAATTTGCAGGATCAGGTCATGTGAAAGCAGGCATGAAACTCAGGTGCAAAAGAAGGCCTCAGAAAAGAGGTTGCTCATGGACGCTTGACTACATTCAGCAACTTAATGAGCTTCTGTTAACAAAGATACTGTTTTTTATTTTAAATCATTCTGCGTTCTACAACACGAGATTCTTCTTCTTGTTCTGTATGGAAAAATCCCAATCCACGTGAAGAATTATAGCGTTAGGACCAAAGTTTATGTGATGCCCCTGATGTTCCCAGGTTTTGAGCTATAAAAACAAATCTTCCAACAAAAAATTAGTCTGTGTCTGTATTTAATAGCAAATATTTAATAGCAAATATAGTAGTATTATATTTAGTAGCAGCATGAGGCAGTAAATGCAATCTTTAAGACAGCAGAACTTCATTCTTAACTGCAGAGTGTCTTGTTCTGTATAAAAAGAAAGATACAGAACTTCCAAATAGCCAAACATAGGGTGTTTTTCCACTGTCGCTAAAAGTACCCATTAAGTACCCATTAATGGGTATGTAATGGCATTTTTGTACCCATTAATGGGTACTTAATGGATACTTCTAGTAACAGTGGAAAAACACCCATAGATAGACACATGAAACATGTTTGTACACAAGGCAACATTCTCAAGATCTTTCCACATCATCTTCTCAACGATCCTGAGACTTCTTAACCGGTACAGAACGACAACAAATGTTTTATATGCTTGTTGCCTACAGTTAATCGGTGTTTGTCCTGTAAGAATCATGCAACTTCTTTGAACTTCTTAAGATCAACAGGCAGGCTGGTTTCCAGTATTTCACATGCTGATCTACAGTATGCCAAAGGAAAGAAGATACTCAAAAGACAATCCACCAGAGCTTTTTGACCTTTGCATGAAAGGCCAGCCTGACCTTTATCATTTCACTACTATAATTGTTTTAATTAATATTATTTAAAAGTGAAAGAGTTGGGGAAACTAATACATAGCCTGTTATTGGAAACTCAAAACTAAACTGCAGGTCTCACTTATTAAAACAAGTTAAAATTTTGATGGCTTATATAAAATCACGTACAGCGTGGAAACGATGGATAGAGAAAAATTATTTTCTCTATCACACAACACTAGAGTCAGGGGAAGTTTATGAAGCTGATGGGCAGGAGAGTCAGCACTGATAAAGGAAAGTATTTTTTCACCCAGAGGGTTACTGGTCAATGGAATTAATTACAACCAGCCTGGATGTCTTTAAGGAATGGGTTAGCCAGATTTCTGGAGGACAGTAATATAAATGGCTACTAGAATGGATGCCTAGGTACTGCCTCCAGGTTGGGGAGACAATGCCTCTAAAAGCCATTTCCAGGGAGCCTAGAACAAGTGAAGGTTTTGCCTTTATCTTCTGTTTGGGATGCCCAGAAGCAACTGGCAGCCACTGTGGGCGTGTCCAGACTTCTTGATGCTGTGCGTCAGAATGTGCAGCCAAAATCAAGCCATCACACGTGATGACCGATACTTTGTAGTGGTGTTGCATTATAGTGACGCTACTGCAAATTTACTTAATGCTGATTGGAGAACACTCACTCCACGGCAGCAAGTAAATTTGAGGCTTCCTGCCAGGACAGCGAGAATTGCTGGTGAGAACATGGGTGGCAGCTCAACTGCGATTGGCTGCCTCATCCCACGTGACGCACACGCCAACCCAAACTGCCAAAGCTTCCTCCTCGGAAGCTACGGGGAGTTGCCGGAGTATGGACACCAGATCCCCACTTTGCAGCAGGTAAGCTGCAAATTTCTTAATAACTGTGGATTTAACCCACTAATCTGGAAGGGGCCTGTGTGAGACAAGATGCTGGACTAAATGGGATGTGCCCTAATCAAGCAGGACTCCTCTTACGTTCTTATGTTATTTAGGACGAAGCGACCAATTACACACAAGAAGATTATAGCGGGGATTTCAGTGGATTGCTGGGAATCGCAGTTCAGAATTCAGAAACTTCTGGTGAGTTGCAGCTTGAGAAGTCTGAGAACCAGTTTAAAAGAAACAAAGGATATACTATACAATCAAATAACAGAACAGAAATCTTGGGTCATGTTTATTTATACGCAAGGCAGTCCTGATCACGTGAGCTGAAACAGAGTAATCCTTACAAAATCTGCAACAAAAATTACTTGCTTTTCCACATCACTCCATCCATTCAATTTGTCGGATGCATTTGAATATAAACTACAGCACGACGATTCTTAAACAACAGTGACAATGGAATATACCATTGTCCCACCTTTTTGCTCTCTGGTAATTCGCTCGCCACTCTTCAGGCCTACAGTAAGCAATTCAAAGGTAATCCATCACTGCTGTCTGCTAAACGCACATGTTTTACGAGAAAGAAATAAAACAATTTGTCAGGCACAGATTGGGCCTTGAGCCAAGTTAGCTACACCTACACAACCACAGCTATTAAGATACTCTTGAACATGACTGCCAACAAGCCCCAAGCAAACTATGGAGAGATAAGATCAAAAGAATGACTAATACATAATATTAAACAAGAGATTATGTAGATACTTCTCGAAGCAGTGTTGTCTGATCAGTGTAAAATTATCAGAACTGGCAATTAAAGAATACAACTGAGCCAAAATAGAGAACCCCTGTCATTAGAAAAGGGTGAGGAGCGGGAAGATCTAATTAAATCCTTCGATTTTACGGTTCACTAACTCTGTATAAACATATATGTGTAAGACCTATACCCACTCTTTGTAAATACAAAGCTCACTGACTGTCCTTAGAGCTGATGTTTTCTATTTTTTGTTTCAAATAAAGATAAACAGAATAAAATGAAAACATAACAACCCTTCACTGTCACAGCATGTTACAATGTTTTCAAACTAAACAATGAAAGATAAAAACAATTCTAATCAAGAGAAACTTGTCTGAAGAATTTTACAGATAGAACAGACCAGTGATTCCCACTGTTACAGTTATTGAAACATGGAGAACTTAATTCACTTCATTTCAAAGTCTACATTGTGATTTCCTTCTGAATGGAATCATGAATGCTCCCCTCTGAAGAAAAGCAGAACATAAATGTCATAAATGAATGAATGAATGAATGAATGAATGAATGAATGAATAAATAAATAAATAAATAAATAAATAAATAAATAAATAAAAATAAGAAGCTAATGCAATATCCAGGACAAGGCATGATATGAAAAAATCATTTACCAAAAAGGGTGCAGCATCATTTGAACAAAGTTTCATTTCAAATATGTGAAATGGAAAAGGTAAAATAATATACACTGTAAAATAACGTACATCTTGTAAACAAATATTTGTGCCCCACTTTTTTACTGGGGCTTCTTTAAATAAATAAACAGTAAGCTGTCTACAAGAATAAGTCACAAAAACAAAAGCAGTGGAAGACCTGGTTTGACTCCACACTCCCCCATGAAGCCAGCTGGGTGACCTTGGACTAATCATAGCTCTCTTTCTAAGCTCTCACAGCCCCACCTACCTCTCAGGGTATCTTTTGTGGGGAGAAGAATGGAAGGTTTGTCAGCCACTCTGGGTCCCCTTAGGGGTAAAAAAAAAGCAGGGTATAAAAACCAGCACTTCTTCAAATTGAAGTGCAGACAAGTAAGCATTTCTTCCTTCCCTTCAAATGGAACGGAGAAATGTACTTGTCTGTCTGCACTTTTATCCCGCTCTATATCCGAAGGTCTCAAGAGTGGGTTCCAAGTTCAAATCTTACCAAAAAATGATCCACACATGACAACAGACTTACCACCAGCACTCCTATCAATAAACCTTTAACAATCAGGTCTGTACCAAAGACCAGATCAAGGATATGACCTGCTGTAGGCATTGGGCCAGTAACATAATAAGGAATGTTTGTCATGGAGGCCATGAGGACCTGAGCACGACCTTCCACCACCACGTCAGAGACTATCTCAGCCAGCTCTTACAGGGAGGTTGCGGCCAGTGGGGTTGCAAGTACACCAACAACATCCCTTTTCTATCTCTTTGGCCAGACAACAACAACAACCCCTCAAATGCAGTTGCAGAACAAGAAATCCTAGGGACTTACAGTAACCCCCTCCCCTTTGTCACCTGTCTAGAATGGAGCTGAATAAGCAAATATCAGGTACACAGTTCTTATAGTCCTTTGGGGGTCGAATTATCCTTTCAGAGACGTCGCGAGAAGTCTCCCGCTGCCCTTCCCTTCCACCTCCCAGCTGCTCCGCCCCTGTGGTTGGGGGTCTCCACAACATGAGGAACTCCATTAAGGGGTCGCGGCATTAGGAAGGTTGAGAACCACTGTTATAGGTAGTTCCTTCCAGCCTAGGCAATCAAGCAGGAGCTCAAGTCCCTAAAATGTTCCTCCTTGAACAATGGGCGGGGCTAAGTCAATCTCCAACTTGTCAGGGTATCCTTTTTTGGGAAATAAGTGTGTCACTTCCCAATTAACTTTGGTCCCCTGGTGATGGCAGAAGACCAAACCGCACTAAAGAAGTACATTATTATGGTACTAAACCAGTTTATGGTACAGCAGAGCTGTTACCAGTGTAAGAGACCAAAAGAGAGATTATGCACATGCAGGGAATGATGTGTTTCTGCCTCAGGGCTCCAGCAGTCAAATTACCACACTGCATTAATCCTCTTAAAGTATTCAATATAAAACCAATTGTGGTACAGAATGTTCACACACACCCAAAAGAACACACCTCCCAACAACTAATGTTTGCCACTTTCATAGTTGTAGGGGAAATGAAAATATGACAACACACTGCATTTTGGGGAGTGGTGTGCCTAATTCTATCACAACAGACTAGGGAAGGCTTTTTTAAGTATTCCGGCGTATAAGACGACTGGGTGTATAAGACGACCCCCAACTTTTACATTTAAATTTAGAGTTTGGGATATACTTGCCATATAAGAAGACGACACCCGGCGTATAAGACAACCCCTGACTTGTGAGAAGATTTTCCTGGGTTAAAAAGTAGTCTTATACGCCAGAATATACAGTATGTAGCAATTCTATGTCCTGTCCATGGCTGTGAAGATCAGTTCTCACAAAAGCGACAGGTATGAAAAACTAAAAGTACCAAAAAAAATTCACGCAATCTTCAACATTTCCTACCAGTCTCAAAATTAAGCTTGGTTTTTGTATGTGTGTGTGTTTTGGGCTGAAGACCAATATTCCCTCGAATAGGCAAAACAGGTCAATGTAAAAGACAGCCCAGTTCTGTCTGAAGACCAACTGGAAAGAAAAAAACCTAAGCAGGATCTCAGCCTGGCAGGACAAGGTAGTAACTTCACACGGAGACAATGATTAAGCGTGAAGTGGAGTCATATGGTCACATGTAATCCCTTCGGAGTACTCAGACTGAAATTCTCCAGCTATTTCAGTGCTTACTAGCCAGGGACTCACAAGAAAATCAGTCTAATTGGTTTGAAGGGCGATGCGGAGAGCTACCCCACTGAACCTATGGTTCCCCACCACCACCACCAAAGATCCTTAAATCTAGATTAAAAGTCAAGAATTATATTCAGAAAGGAGAGAAAGAACCACGGACTTGCCAAAAACACAGAAACAGGGAGGGGACAGGTCAAACACAAGTTAATTTAACTAATGCTTTAATGGGAAATTCCTCTGAGTAGAGCAGGTGGCTCATGGTACTATTGTTTAGCAATTTGGGGAGCTGGTGTGCACATGCATTCCTTCTCTCTAATTAAATTAAAACAGTGAAAGGAGTGCAGCTAGTTCAAAGCATTTTCTCTTTAAAAAATAATAACTGTTAAGAAAATTGAGATCTAAAATGGATAGTAAGGTCATAAAATGCAACCAGCGTCCTACCAGCCTAGGATCAGGCTAGAATTGCCCAGAAATTAGCCCGGATCACAGAGGGGAATTCTCGGAGCTGTGTGATCATAAGTATATTCATAAAAGCTATTTAACTCAATCGCAAATGTCAAGTTGGTATAAGTAGTTGGATCTTTCAAAATACTTACTTGTTAAAAAAAAAGGATGAAAGTATATTGCTAGAAATCTGTAAATGCTTTTAGTGTGTTCATTTTACATTTTGTTTTTATTCCCGTGTACTGACAATCGGACACCTTATATATGCTATTTGAGTTATCATATAAGTCCCAGAAAATCAAAAGAAGAGACAAAACTGAATAAAAAGCCCTGTTCTATAAATAGGTCATAGATAACACGTGACTTGCTGTGATTATTAGCACTAACATTGATATTAACTGTCTTATATTCCACCAAATCCCACTCAATAAAATCCATGTATACAGTGATTTTAAGGAAATTTTAAAAGCCACATTATACTTGCATAAAATCTTTACAATAGGAACAATGCTCTGCAGAAAAGATAAAGGAACAGTAGCAGACACTGATAGTATAGGATGAAAAATGCCTTGGGCCTCAAATATCTGAGGAAGCGCCTCCTCTCTTATTCATACACATGTACTAATGTGATCTGGAGACGCCCAGCTGGTAGTTCCACCACTCTCTGGGGTAAAAGTGTTGGGAAAAAGTGTTCCCTCAAGGTGCGTCAAGTATTGTCACTTCACGCTAGAAATGTGCCGAACTGATTCAGTTGGTTGGTGGTCACAGCGAGCTGAGACATTCACATGGCCAACATGCAAACTGAACCACCCTATTGTTCAAAGAACATAGCCTGGATTGTTGTTTGGGAAAAATAAAAGGTTCAAATCAGACCCAAACCCAGAATAGATATTTCAATTCAAATAGAACCTCTAAATTTCAGTTCATAGCCCTACTTTACACAGTTAGAAATGACATGCCTTTTTCTCATAGTCATTAAACAAGAAGCATTATTTCCTTTTCCTTTACATTTTCATCTGGCTAAAGGGAGAATGGAAGTAAAAGACAATAATAAAAGTACAATGCTTTGGGATAGCCTATGGGTTTCTCAAATGTAATGGCAGATGAGGTCCCAATATAAGTCTGTTTGCTTCCTTTGATGGATGGCATAATGAGAAGAATATCAATTTTTAGCAAAAAAAATATCCAGAGAAGAGTCTCCATGAATTTATTTACTGCAATACTCTAGATGTGGAATACTGGCATATAAAAATGCACTTGTCCGGTATCCCTCCTGTGCTGAGATACAGCATGAAGATCCAGGTGCTTGTCCAGCTTTAAGGAAAAGTTTGAGTTTGATGTCCAGCAATTCTGTTTTTAATTGTGCAAATTATTTTTATATTATTATTAGTTACATTAAGCTTTTAATAGATTAGCAATACATCAATTGTGATTGTAATTTAGATTTATTATTTCTGGATCATGGTTAACATTTATTTTTCTGAAAAGAAAAAATTGCCGTGATCATTCTAAATCAGCAGTTCTCAACCTGTGGGTTGCAACCCCTTTGGGGGTCGAACTACCCTTTCAGAGGGGTTGTGACAAGTCTCCTGATGCCCCTCCCCCCCCAGCTGCCCCTCCCTCCCCCCCCAGCTGCCCCATCCCCATGGTTGGGGGTCTCCACGAGGAACTGCATTAAGGGGCTGCGGCATTAGGAAGGTTGAGAACTGTTGTTCTAAATCCAATCACCCAAAAAAGGAAGCAGTATATTCATCAAATGATTAATACAAAGTTAAGAAATATAAATTATCAGAAGCTGCTACCAAACTGTCTGTGTTAAGATGATGCTCCAGATATTTTGAAATTGCGCTCAGGGTACTCATTACTCTAATGGGTGCCCTGAGTGCCATTTCAAAAGATCTGAAGCATCATTTTAACACCTTTGGCTCTGACAGAATCAATCCCCAGTAGTGGCAAAAGGCAGCATTGTAGGGAACAGCTCACATACACTTCCAGGGAAGGATCTACCGGCCAAAGAAGCAAACCATTCACAAACATCTAGTAACCACATGGAAAAAGTGATGGTGATGTGGCCCAGAACTGCATCAAACAATTCCGATACGATCATATGCTGCAAAAATAGGGCAGGAATTATTTGGACATTAATCAAGAGTCTGGGAAGGGCTGTAGCTCAGTGGTAATGCACTTGGCCCTGAAAGTAGAATGTGGCACATTTGATCGTCAGCCTCTTCCCAGAAGAAGGAAATGGCCAACCACTTCTGTATCTCTGCCAATGCAGTCAACCAGGAGTTGGCCATGATATGATGATATCCAACAACAAACAGACTCCAGAAGATGCATCTGGAACAACCAATAACATGACTGCATTTCTGCATTTGAGAAACTGTTGGACCACATATAGAAAATAATGTCTTCATTAGCTCCATCAAAAACATGTTTAAAATCAAAGGCGAAATGATGTGGGCTGGTAGTATTGAACACACTTCCACCTCTGCCTGAAATGTGCCAGAATGATCTTTCTTGGCTGATATACAGACAGAGGTCTCAACTGAGCTAGGCTGAGGCTCAGCCAGAGTTTCCTTGGCAGAAGAGGAAAGGACAAAGGCATTAATGACCCTTAACTGACAGTCTCCTCCAAAGACAGTGTTCAAATTTTCAAGTCAAAGATAAAGTACTGAAGCTTCAGAGAGAGAGAGATTAGATGGAGAAGGAACAGTTTATAGTTTACAGAGTAAGGAAAAAAGTGGGACACCAGGAACACAGTCAATAGAACCTTTAATCCTACTAAACTGCAACTCTCCAAGCAGGCAAATGAGATCTCTGCTGCTGCTGCTGTACGCATCATGAAGGACCGTTTGTGGTATCCTATGAGGCCTTCTAGGTGAATAGCTCACACCAGAGGCCCCATCTGCATCGTGATGCACCAAACAAGGCTTAAACATCACTCGCAGCGAAAGAAGGCTAAACTGAGCTGTCCGGCACCTGATGAAGAACTTTTCTGCACCTGTAAACCAAAGGTGGCCAAATCTGTAATATTCTTTCAGGAGTCCCAGAAAGACATCAAAGTGTAAATGTGGCGTACCTCTGGGGGAAGACTGTTTCAGAACCCTGGGGACCACTACATAAAAAAGCCCTCTTCCTAGTGACAACTCCATGAATTCCATGAGGTGAATAAACCACTAGGAGAGTTTCCATCTCAACTGGCAGGCAGGACCACACAGCAGGAGGCAATCCTTCATGTACTTGGGATAAATGTCACTTAGAACTTAATTAGGCCCAGAAATGAATTGTTAGGAATGTGAGTATAATGAGGCTCTCCAGTTAGCAGCCTAGCAGCAGCATTTAGAAGCAGCTCCAATTACTGGTCCATCTTCAAAAGCAGCCCTATGTAGAGAACATTGCAGTAATCTAATTTTGAGACCACAAATGTGTGTATCACTTCAGACAATGAGTCTTGGTCATGGAGAGGTTTCAACTTACTAGTCTGAGTAGGACATAAACACCCTTGAATTCTGTAGTCACATGAGACTCAAATAAAGAAGGGGGTCCAATAGCACAACCAAACTCTGATCATGATCTTTCTAGAGTAATACAGCCCTATCTAGCAACAGATGGTGACTCACCACATGTAAACCTGGTACACATAAGAACTCTGTCTTGTCCGGATTCAGGCTCAATCTACTGAACCTCACCCAGGCCACCATAGTCCCCAGGCAACTATCCAGAACTCCAACAGGCTCATCTGACTATGATGGAACTGTGAGGTAGAACTGTGTGTCATCAGAGTGTTGGTGGCACCTGACTCCACATTCTCTGATAAGACCTCCCAAAGGCCACACGTAAATGTTAAAAAAACATGAGACAAAACTGATCCTTGTGGAGTTCCCAGGGAGCAGAGTAAAATTCTCCAATGACCACTCTTTGGAATCTCCTGCAGATGTAAAAGTAGAACCACTGAGAAGAACAATGTCACCAAGTCCAAACCCACATAGTTTTGCCCCAATAAAACAAGATAGTCAAGAGTACCAAAGGGCTCTGAGAGATCCAGGAGCACCAACAGGGTCACATTTCCCCTATCCCTCTTCCATAAGATGCCACCAGTCAGAGTAACTAAAGCTCTCTCATCATTGTGGGAGGCTTGAAGACAGAGTGAAATAAATCTAGATAATCCACTTTCTCCAGGCATACTTACAGTTGAGCTGGCATCCTCTTCTCTGAGACTTTGCTCAGGGAAAACAGCCTATTAGCCTCTTATCATTACTTCTATTGTATTACTTTTATTCTTTTATTTTTGTAAACTATTTGAAGATTCATGTTGTAATTACTATATACAAATGTTTAAAACTATATCTTTGTAATTTTAAAATCTACCACTCATTATAGTCCCTTCTGTGATTTTTTTTCTTTTTTGTCAACAATTTCAGGTGAAACACAAATGTAACACAAATTCTGGGCTTAGGTCATGGTGTCTCCCCTGTCAGATAGGCATATAGCAAAACAGAATATATTTGGGATATAAGAATAACACTTACTCCAGACTTGATTCTGATGGGCATATTTGAAATGACGAACCAAAATATCAAAAATAATAAGTACTGATGAAATTTTTTATGTTATGCTGCTCAATTTGTGATAGCACTAAACTGGAAATACACTCAAAATCTAACAATAACTGAATGGAATAAAAACTTTTGGAAATTGTATTTGACATATTCGTACTACATAAAAAATGAAGAATGAATGACGGAGAAAAGGAATATAATGAAGTTTAAACAGATATAGGAACCTTTGCCTAAAGTGATTTGAAAAATTAAACCAGAACATATAGAATTAAGAGTGATGCTAAATGGGATAAAAAAAGTAATATTTAAATTTTGTTTGTGCATTTAGGTTTCATTATTAATTTAAAATAAAAACTTTAAAAAACCCCTTAACAATAAGCCATTATCTCCCTTCATGTATAAGAATTTTTAGCAGCTGCTGGATCTTATCCCTTTATACATAATAACTTATCAAATATCTTCTATCTCCATGCCAAGCAATTTCTCAATTTCACATTCTGAAAGCACACTTAAAATTAAATTTGCCTTATTTATTTATTTTTTTCCGGAAATGTTTCTGAATCTTTCTCTGAAAGTATAATTCTCTCAATTTTGTATTTTTTAAAAAAATTGTTCCTGCTATTTTTGAATAAAGAGGAGAAAAAGATCTCTATTTCCAGTTGCTGGCAAATATATTTCATTTCATGCAGTAATTGGACAGATGATGTGAGTTTTACCACCAGGCACACAAAACAACGATGCATTAATTTCATGTAAGCCTGCTTTGTAACATAAACCAGGTTCTTCTATCAAGCCATGAAGCTGCTGCAATTTTTGTTAAGTAGCAGCTTCCTGAGAACATATAGAAAAAGAAGACGGGAGGGGAAACATATAAAAACAAAAAACAAAATGCAGACTAAGCACAGAACTAAAATGCCTATCACATTTCCTAAGACAGGAAACTCCATAATGTACAGCTGACATTAGCTGTCACCATATGATAAAATTAACTCCAGGGGGCATTAGGACCTCAGAACAATTAACATTTTATACTCATTGCTTGCTTTTTGAAACTCAGAGAATTAACGGAATTATTTAAAAAATGAAAGTCATGGTAATTTCTCGCTGTGAATGAAAAACTGGGTCATGTTATAGTTTAGAAAGCTGAATATTTTCATGATGAGCAGTATTCGTGGAAATTCCAAAAATTTCATCAGAAAAACCAAAACAAACTATTGTGCAAAAATATATGCTATACTTTAAAAGGTGGTTTTATATTCATCCTAATTGTGTGAAGAAATCCAGAGTGAAACTTCAGCTATCTGATTTTATGACACAGTAAGAAGAAGGGATCACTTTCCCTTGTCAGAATTGTTCTTCCTTGAAAAAAGCAGGTATGGGATTTGGGAGTGATCTTGGATCCATGTCTTTCACCTGAATTTCAAGGTGGTGACAGTGGCCAGGAATGTTCATTCCCATGTAAAAGATTTGTCCACCACCTGAGTCCCATCCTGAACAGGGAATACCTAGTCACAGTGAGCCACTCTGGTCTTGTAGATAGAGTGTTGGAGGCTTTTCTTGAGGTCTCCCAGTTTCAATTCTGCACTACATGAAGCCAGCTGAATGACCTTGGGCTAGTCACAGCTTTCTTTCTGAGCTCTCACAGCCCCACCTACCTCACAGGGTGTTTCTTGTGGGAAGAATAGGAAACTTTTGTCAGTTATTTTGAATCTCTTTAAAGGATGAGAAAAGCAAGATATAAAAGCCAACTTTTCTTCTGTTATGGGGAGAAGAACAGAAGGTTTGTCAGCTGCTTTGAGTCCCTTTAAAGGGTGGGGAAAGCAAGGTATAAAAGCCAAATCTTCTTCTCCTTGCAAGGCTTCCCTGGAAGATGATCCAGAAGCTGGAACTAGTTAAAAAGTTGGGATTCTATCAGAGCCCACACAAGTTTTTAAAAAGTTGTGCTGGTTTCCATTTCATTTCCAAATCTCACCCAGTTGTTAATGTTGCCGTTTAAAGCCCTAAACAACAAGGGTCCAAATATCTGAAGGAATATCTCCTCCTGTGCAGACCTGACTGACAATTAAGATTTTCTGGAGAAGTTCCTTTTTGGTAGTGGCCCCCAAACTATGGAAAGATCTCTCTGCAGAGGTACACTTAGCATCAATATTAAGCACTTTTTGATACCTAGTAAATACATAAATCCCTTAACTCCTTGTGAGTATGGTCTTGCAAGTACTTTCAACCAACCAGGACTGGGTGTTATCTCTTGTTGGGCACACAACTTTATTTTCTTTCTTTTTCTAAATACGCATTTAAGTGCTCAAGTGGTTCTCTATCACACACTTTTCCCTATCACACAACACTAGAACCAGGGGGCACTCTATGAAGCTGATGGGTAGGAGAGTCAGATCTGACAAAGGGAAGTATTTCTGCACCCAGAGGACCATCAGCTTATGGAATGTGCTGCCGGAAGAGGTGGCAACAGCTACCAGTCTAGATGCCTTTAAGGTAGGGGTGGACAAATATATGGATGACAGATGTATCAATGGCTACTAGAATGAATGTCTAGGTGCATCTTTCAGGCTGAAGAGGGAAGCAGGACGCTTCTAAGGCCATTTACTAGGACTCGAGAGCAGGAGAAGGTTTGTCCTTGTCTCTGCTTGAGATGCCCATGGGCATTTGGTGGGCCACTCTGTGTGACAGGACGCTGGACTAGATGGGCTGTGGCCTGATCCAGCAGGGCTCCTTTTATGTTCTCAAGTTTACTTCTATACTTAAGTACATATAATAATTTATTCTGATATATCCACTCTTTTTTTTTAAAGGATACTATTATTTTCGTTTAAAAGAACAATGGAAGCCATCACGTGTTCAAAGCATCCTGCTTCACAGGACAAATAGCTGGCCTCCAGCTAACCTTAGACCTTGCCACCTCATATACAGGAGTGACCATCCTCCTGTCCCTCCAGAAAAGACTTCTTAAGAAGTCATAGATCAGAGACTTGACAGAGACTTGACAACACCATATCCACATGCACATGTGCTGGGTTTTCAAATCAGAAGTGCCATTAGATTAAAGCAGAAAAATGCTTACAAGCACTTTCTTTCTACTTTCAAGATATTCTTATCCCTTGTTTAAAAGCAGTTTCAGAGTTCACCTTCCCTTAGCTTCCCCCAAAACGCAGAATTTGCTAAAAATAAATATCTTCCCTCCCAAAGGAAGGTTGTACTTTATTTCACTCACACAAAGCACCGGTACTTACGAAGAAATGAAATTCGACTTATGAAAACCTGGAAGCAAAATAATGCAACTGAAGCCCATCCTAGGATTAATTATGTTGAGAGTGATTATGAAAAATGGCCCTTAAAGTGCCTGAAGTGCTATATAGGCCTCAAATATTATGCAGAGATTATACCATGTATTTTTCATCTCAAGGTTCATGCTGAAATCTGGAATACATGTTCTCGTAAGTATTTCAAGAGATGTGTAACCAGTGGTCCTTTAAATATTTAACAATGAACTCCAGCCAGAACAGCCCATGAAAAGCCTCCTTGAGGTCTTCACCATTAACCTAGCCTTTTAAAAATACTTTTATTATTAATATAAAGTCACAAAAACAAACAAATATAATACATATGTTCTGCTGCAGACTCCATACAACCACCCAGGTAAGCTGCATTAGATTAACATGGTACTTTACCAACTATGCATTTTGCACTTTGAAGAGAACCTCCAATCATATTTTCTCTTAATAAATCAACATGACCAGTAACAATTTTTTTTATCCATCCTAGAATATGCTTATTAGGCCAGTGTGAGATTACCCATGATTCCCAGGAAATCTCGCATGATTTCCCATGATTCTTGGGAAACTGCATATAATTTCCCATGATTCCCAACTGGAGACGGCCTCTCTAGCTGTGCATGCACCTTCAGGAGGACTGGATTAAGCCTCTGAGGAGGGGACAGTGGAGCTGGCATGGGAGAGGGGAGGCTGGTACAGTGGATCTGCGGTTACCAGATCAGAGGACACAGGGGCATGCCTGTATTCCATATCAAAATCCAGATTGGAGCCCAAATATTGATTTAAGCTACCCTTGGTTGATCCTTTCAGCTACAAAATCATCAGTAAGAACTTTCCAGAGCTTCTTATGTTAAAAACTTTGCATTTGAACAGAATACTGGCTATATTTGAAGACTAAGCTTTCATGGGAAGACAAAGCTTTTGTGCCTTCATTTGAAACTTTGTTATGTTCAAAGCAACGGCCCAGTCACCTCCAAAGCAGATTCGAATCAGTTTCGGATTGGATTCAGAGGCACGACTAGTGAAGGCAGGGGCTCAAAGAGAATTCAAAGCACATTCAAAGCACATTCAAAGTGGCTCCATTCACACAATGGGGGGGGGGTCATATACATTCCTAATCTGAAATACAGGTGAGTAGGTCAAGGCCCTTTAAACCATTAACAACCTCTTACACACTTGTTTTATATTTCTATATTCACAAGTGTGTGTCTCTCGGGCTGCACTCTCTGAAAAACACATGGAAGTTACGTTTACTGCTGAATGTCATGACTACAATCACCATCTCATTACATAAAATATAATTAAGGAATGATTCTTCATTCTTCCTTGAATGTCTTCACACCACACACCGCACAAAAAGCCCTGAAAATCCTAATTTTTTTAAAGGCAATGCTATAATCCTACAGCCTTTGATAGCACAAAAAAGAGATTTTTCCCAAGCAAACTGCTCTTTTCCCCTACAGCTAGACAAAACAATGATACCTTTTTAGATAGATCAGAGCTCCTCTCCTATTGTTAAGGAAACAAGAGGCATTGAGAGTAATACTCCACATTTAATTATGCTGTCGTTTTAGCATGTTTGCAATTTCAGGTTCAGAAAGCTCAGGAACTGGCAATCCCCATGAACATTTCAGTCAGGTAATTGATGTTAAAACTTTGCGTCTTTCATCACTGAACAGGAAGCTATAAATAAGTCTCCAGCTTTTGCATAATTATATTTCTAGTCTATTTCCTGTGAACTCTCAGTAGACTTTCCTGTAAAACACAACCTTAAGTTCACATCCTCTGCAACCAAAGCCCCAAATGCCTAGCCTCCCTTCTTCCTCTAAAAATCACTCCAGGCACGTACATGAGAAACCATTTTTAACTAGCTAGAACACTTAAGTATGATTGGACTCAACAAAAACTAAAGCAGTTAAGAGGTGGGTGGGATATATATTTATTTTATCTGCATCACTGTCATGCAGCAGCCACAATAGTAAAACAAAATATTAATCTCTGTGGTTGCAATCATTCACTGGGGGGGGGGGAAGTAACTCAATAGTAAAACTAAAACAGGAGAGAACTTTTGTCAACTACTTAATTGAATACCCCAGGGGGCAACCAATCCTTTTTTGTTGTTTTCTTAATCCTACTTCGAACATGAAACTCTTGTTCTTCTGTAAAGTACCTTGTTTCTTGAGAACTCAATAAACACTGGTAATCACAGAAACCCCACACAAGGGTATCTCAAATGGTCCAGTGAATTAGTTCAAAGAAATAACTAACTTATTCTGGTTTCAGGAGACGTGAAGTTGTGCACACCTTCTTTTGTAGTAGGAGATGCGTTCATTATGCTGTGGAATATTGTTGCTCACCGGTTCACGGTCCAACCGCTTAAAAGAGATGTATCTTACTCTGGTGGGGGGGAAAGGTACAACCCTACAAGAAGCATAACCATATTTTCAATGATCTGCAATATCCTGCTCATCTCTTTTAGATGTGCTACACAATTCACAAACTAGTTAAGAAGTTTTTGCATACAGCACTCCAAACACATTTAGTTTCTCCACATACTAAATGATACTGCCTAGCACGGCCGTGCCATTAAAAAAAAGAGAAAGAGAAGAAAAGAAATTCTTTCATTTTAGACTCCATTCTTAAGGGTACTTCACCTTAAATGCTCTACTGCACAAAAGGGCTTTTGCATGAGCTGCAGTTAAGGGGAAGCCCAACTATCCACAATGGAAGACTGAACATCACAATGAAACCCATGAGATGATGGCTCAGGGTCTGGAGAATAATTTCAATACATCTCCTGAAGAAATGGCTTCATCCTGATCATGTTCAAGACAGGCCTGGTGCATTAATTGCCTTGCCAAGCTTCCGAATTCTAGCTTCTGGCAGTGGTACAGATTTTATTTGTTTGTTTGTTTGTTTGTTTGTTTGTTTATGTCCCATCCTTCACAAATAAAAAACACAAACCATTAAAACATATCTGAAATATAACCCCCCCTATCTCCCAGAAGGACAGCACCCAGTGGAAGCTAACCATCACAGGCCTGGGTGAAGAAGAATGTTTTAACCAGGTATCAAAAACCACATAACGTAGATGGCCTGGTGAACCTCAAGAGGAAGGATGTTCCAGAGTCTGGGGGCCACCACAGAAAAGGCCCACCTGTATGTCCCTATCCCATCTGAGAGATGAGGATCTACAAGAAGGCACTCTCCCTGAGATCTCAATACACTATAACATTAATGGTAATAGCCACTGATCATTTATTCTCCACAGGTTGGGTTAACCTGTGGGGGCCATGACCACATTTTGTGGCTCAATTTAACTATGTACCTCCTAAATACTGTAAATACTTCCATTCATTTAGCTTCCAATGTTCAATATATTATCCTGAGTCCCAGTATAATAGAATAACAAAAGATGATTTTTTGAGGGAAAGGGAAAGAAAAGTGGATTCTATCGAAAATTTAAAAGCACACTTCTATCATACTGACCCCTCACTCCTTACAATCTTAAGAACATAAGAGGAGCCACAGCCCATCTCGACCAGCAACCTGTCCCACACAGTGGCCCACCAACTGCTTATGGGCATCTCAAGCAGAAGACATGGGCAAAACCTTCACCAGCTCTTGAATGGTCTTTAGACGCATCCTGCCTGTCTCCCCAAGCCTGGAGTGTGCACCTAGGCATCCACTCTAGTAGCCATTGATACACCTGCCACCCATAAATTTGTCTAACCCTTTCTTAAAGTCATCTATGCTGGCTGCTGTCACCACCTCTTTTGGAAGCAAATTCGACAGACCGATGACCCTCTAGGTCAGTGGTTCTCAACCTGGGGGACCCATTTGGGGGTCAAACTACCCTTTCAGAGGGGTCGCGACGAGTCTCCCACTGCCCGTTCCTCCCACCTCCCAGCTGTTCTGCTCCCGTGGCTGGGGGTCTCCACAACATGAGGAACTCCATTAAGGGGCTGCGGCATTAGGAAGTTTGAGAACCACTGCTCTAGGTGAAGAAATTCTTCCCCTTGTCCGATCTGACCCTCCTATGGACCAGCTTCAAAGAGTGGCCCCTGCTTCTATTGTTGTGCAATAGAGAAAATAATCTTCTTTTATCAATACCCCAATTTAAAAGCCAAAACTGCTGAGGACTTTTCCCCATGGGTACAGGATCATTGGTGTGATCAAAAACAAAACAACTGAAACTCCAGATTTACTACTCCAAACAGAGGGAATAAACCCATTAGGCATCCCTTGTATTTAAGAAAGTGATTTGCAGATATTTTACCAAGAATACCAACAAATAGCTTCCATAAAAGTGAAATGTAAGCTTTATTATTAATCCCTTAACTACCCTGTTCCAGACCCACTTCTGACAGCATCATAATCCACCAAGAATTTTTCCCTTTTAGAATCACTCATACACACCCTTGCACGTACTTAGGTACTGTAATGGCCCTGTACTTAAAACTGACCAGAACAGAAACTATTAAACAGAAATCTGGAAAACCGCTTCACTGTTTGGCTGAGAATACATATGCCCTCTCTCATATACCCCATGGAACCAAGAATGTAATAAATGAGGGCAGGGAGAAAACATAATTTAATTTCTTGCCAGACAGCACTAGAGTAGACTAAACAGACTTCGAATCATCAATTGTGGAAAAAACATCTAGAAAGTCCTGTTACCTATCACAATTTTTTTACCCTACTTAAAACAGATCACCCTTTCTTCTATTAGTTGACCTAACAAGCTCTGATCTCTTGTGTATCCTTTGAGCTCACAGAACCATTCCTATGATTTCAATGCCAAGTTTTAAATCAGCACCCTGGCTCTTAAAAAGCAGACTCTTATTGCCATGCTGACACTTCTCTCACCTATGGAATGTAGGCCAGAAACAAATGTAGTTGTTACAGCATAAATGAATATTAAGAGTCAGGCAGGATAAAGGCCACTTGCAGGGAGTCAAGAGGAGGTAAAGATTTGCTTTTTTCTTATGTTTGAGAAGCCCATGGGAAATTAGTGGGCCACTGTACGAAACAGGATGTTGGACTAGATGGGCCCCGGCCTGATCCAGTAGGGTTCATGGAGGACAGGGGCCTCAATGGTTACTACAATGGATTCCTATGTATTTCCTCCAGTTTGGAGAGACAGGCAGGATGCCTCTAAAGGCCACTCGCAGAGAGTCAAGCGCAGGTGAAGATCTGCCTTTGTCTTCTCCTTGAGAATGTCCAGAAGCAACTGGCAGGCCACTTTGTGAGACAGGATGTTGGATTAGATGGGTTGTGGGCTGATCCAGCAGGACTCCTCATGTTCTTGTAGGCTTGGACAAATGCATAGAGGACAGGTCCATCAATGGCTACTAGAATGGATGTCTAAATACTGCTTCCATGGTGGAGTGGCAGGCAAGATGCCTCTAAAGGCCATTTGCTGGGAATGGGGGGGGGGCAGGTGAAGTTTGTCTTCTGCTTGAGGTTTATACTTGATACTGTATACTAAGCTCATTCAGCTCCAAATAACTACTTTGGCTGCACATCCGATTAGCAACTTTGATGAAAATACAAGCACAGAGCCAGTATCTGTGCGGACAATTTATTAACAGCCAAAAAACGGGGGGGGGGGGGGGTTTGTCTGCTTTTGCTCCAGAATACAATTCTTCAGAATTCAGGGCATTCTCTTTATTTTAGAGGGCTAAAGTTGCACCGAACGTCTCAGAACAGATGTGCCTGACTAAATAAAGCGTTTTACTCCCGCCTATGTGGGCTCTCAGCAGCAATTAACCAACAATATTATTCCCAAGCTGTTCTAATTTCCTCTTCACACTATTGAATTGAGGTGCTGCCTAAGTAGAAACAGGTTTGGAAACCTAGCTTGATTGAAAACACTGAAAGAAAACATGTGCCAAAAGGAAATGGGCAAAACCTAAAAGGAAAACAAAAATCCTTTCTCCGCATACTTTCTCAGAAAGTATTTAAAACAATGGAGAATGTGAAGAGAACTGCCCAGCCACTCCAATGTGAACTCAAAGATAAATTCTGAACTTTGCTCCTTATTTTTATAAGTCCACACACCCTGCACCATTAAAAATCACCAGCCTCAAAACATCAGGAGGAAACAGGAAACATCACACAACTCTTTGGTTGTGCCTTAAAAACACACACACACACACACACACACACACACAAAAGCACCAAGGTATAACCTGACCTTAGGAGGACCCTAATGTTTATGGACCAAAGGGAATAATTACGGAAAGTGAAAACAACGCAGACAAAACCAGAACAGCCATTGCCTTAAAACAGCCAGAGGTCTGGCTGCTGGATCGAGTAACACACTCCAATTCTGACATACTTCATCACTTTGCATCAGCGCAAGATAGAAACTGATATTTGGAGCTATCACGTTACTGGAAATTGCTGGGCGAAACACTGCCTTTTCACACAAAATTATCTTTATGTCATGAGCAGGTAATTTTAAACTCGGTACTTGGAAGCCTATTTAGCCTAGGGCTCCAGCAAAGGAATGCTGTTATGCCATTATACTTCTAAGTATGCAGAATGCTTTCTTAGAATGTTATTACTTGCACTGTGCGTGTGTGTGTGCGCACATGTACGTGTGTGCATGCACACACACACACATACACACACAGAATCATATTCTCCAACATTTCACAGAAGCAAACAGAAGCTTTATTGTACAGAAGGAGAGGAAGCCTAGTGCCATGGACTGGTGGACAATGATGGGGCAGCCATTCATCAGGCCGCAGCCATGAAGAGAGACAGAAAGCAGAGTCCATTTCATGTGCTCTGATGAAATAATAAATGACCTTTGCTTCTTTGATTCCTAGGGAGCTTTTCACTCAGGGCGGTCATTATTAGTGCTTAAGTTTCCTTGTTTTCCTTTTGACCATGAATCCCTCTCCCCACCCCGTTCTCTATTCTGCCTTACCCCAGAGACTATATTCTTTGTTACTCAGCTTACAGGAACTGCTTCGGGAGCCCTTTTGTGCCACAAGAAGAAAGCAGGAGCTGTTATTGTGCATTTTCAGTAGGAAGGTCTAAACTTTCAGATAGCTGGATGGCCAATACATTTCTGAAACTAATTAAGGTGCTCTGAACAGTTTGGAAATGATGAAACCTTCCCAAAATGTAGCATCTCTGTCCAAGGTGCCTTTAGGGAAAAGATGCTGAGTACACAAGAACATAAGAGGAGTTCTGTTGCATCAGGCCACAACCCATCTAGGCCATCACCCTGTCTCACACAGTGGCCCACCAATTGCTTCTCAACATTCCCCCAAAAAAGACAAAGACAGATGGTTCTTCAGTGCTCAGAAGTTCCACAGCTGTAGAATAGGTTCCTCACAGTTACTGGGCCTCTTGGAGAAAGTGGAGTCCTTGCGTAAAGGCCTGGCCACTACAAGTCCATCTTGTTCTCTTACTAAACTTCAGCCTTGCTCGCTCACATTCCTTTTGGACTCAGTGTTTCCTTTCCAGCAGTAGATAGTGTGACTGTGGGAACTATTGAGAGCCTGAATGATGTGCCCTTCCCTGAACCAATGAAGTTATTAGGAAAAACTTCCTGACAGTGAGGGCGATCAGTCAGTGGAACAGGTTGCCATGGGCGGTAGTGAGCTCTCCTTCACTGGAGGTCTTCAAGCAGAGGCTGGATCTACATCTGACTGGGATGGTTTAGGAAATTCTGCACTGAGCAGGGAGTTGGACACGATGACCCTGGAAATCCCTTCCAACTATGATTCTATGATTCTTGGTTTTCAATATTAAATGGAAGAACTTGCTATGAGCAAACCTGTGTCTTACAACCAAGTTTCAAGGCACTAGGTAGTGATTCTAACACTCTGCCTGGGCACCTCATGCCAGACTCAACCTTCTGAAGCTGGCAGGAGTTAAGACAAGGCTCCATTCTGTTGTGTTCAATAAGGAGAACCTGCCACCATGTGTTTGTTGGCCTTCATCGGCCTCAAAAAACATGTGGGGCATTTTGGCTATGAATTGGAAAATATTCATGATTTTATACACTGTTCTTAGATCTCAGGGCTTAAAACGGAAATCCTTGGTTTGCTCTAACAAAATGAGATAATAAAAAAACACAGACTTTAAAAGTGAAAAAATACATAGCAAAAGTACATATCAGTTACACAAACATTTAAAAGAAGTCACAACATTCTAAAATCCAGTAGCAGTCACAGAACCTTTCTAGTAGCTTCAACATATGAGGACTCCTCCAAAATAAAACCTATTAAACAACCAGTAGCTTTTAAACATATATATATGTAATGAACGGAAAGGCAGATCCACGGCTATAATAGGAACTTCTATATAGACTAATTAATGCCATATGTCTGTGTAAATTACTAACCCAGATGTCTTTTTTGAAATAAAAATAATATATGTCACTCTTTTCAAAAGGACTGGGAAAGGGAGCAGTGGGTTACTTATTATATGGACATTTATTTGGTATTGTTTTCATATATAATGTGTTTTTTATAACATACAGTATACATAGCAGTGACAAACAAAACAAGCTGAATGTACACATTTTCAGCTGTGTAAAATAAGCAGGCAGGACCACAATTCACTGGAAAGATGCAGCTCATTACCAGATGTTACAATACAGAGCTCCGTGTGTTGGGTTGGATTTTCACTGTTACTTTCTTTTGCCCCAGCACCCTAGCACATGAGAGTTCACCTATTCACATGTAAAATGCAATTAATACTTTGATAAGTGTTAAAAGGCAAACTGCAAACAAAATAATGATCTGACCCTCAATTTAAATTGAAACTAGGGATGTGAGAGACGGTTCTACTAGATCCAAGGTTGAAGTAAAACCAGCCCAGCTGTGATATTAATTGCAACCCAACATGAGACCTTTGGGGAGGGGGGGGAGGGACGGACAGAAGGACAGACAGATGGACAGACAGACAGATAGATTCCATTTAGAGTGAGCCCCCAATTACACAGTCCAACTTCAAGCCTGAACTGGGGGGGGGGGCTGGATCATTGGTTCTTAAGTCAGTCTGATGATGGGTTGATTAGATTTGGCCTTCCTGCGCCTGTGCTTCTCCATCATTTCAGTCATCCCCTTACCTTTCGGCAGAGCATTTTCCAGGTGGCCTGATTTGTTGGGAGCCACATGGTTCTTCAGGAGACCAATCAGCCTCCTTTTGTGGCCTGCTAGGCCTTGTGGAATGGAGTACAACAGTGTCTGCAGAAGATGGGCCACAAAAAGATAAGAAAGTCACGGACATGATGGGGGGAGACTGTGGGCAGGACTAAGGTAGGCCATAAATGCTAAGAAACATTAGAAGGACATCCAGAACATGAAGAGTCAAGGGAACAATGCACGTGGAGGAAAGTGAGGGAGTGATGTGCCTAGGGTGGGGCAAGGAAGACCAGGAACACAGTGCATTAGGTTGCAAAGCAATCAGGGTTGTCTGCAGTAGGCTGGGAACGCAATGAGGCAGCCGCAACATGATTAGGGTGTGTTACAGCATAATCAGGATGAGACCATTGGAGGCTGGGAATGCAATACACAGTAGGCCAGTGGGAAGGCTATGGAGCAGGTTCATGTACCACTCGATGCCTTCATAGATGCCTTCGGTCCAGCAGTTCAAGAACTAGTTTCAACTGTAACAAACCAGGGGCAGCAGCGGTTCTGTTCCATTAGACCTGAAGCACTCAAAATATGTCCATGCACATCCGAAACTGTAACATACTTTTTGGAACAGTTGCAACCCATCCTGGTGAGGGCAACATAGAAAAAATCTAAAGAAATCAAACAAACATGCATATACTGTACATACAAAAACAAAAACAAAAAGAGAAAAAGGAAGAGATGAGAGAAATGATTGAATGAATGAATAAAAGCATTAGGAATGGCATATACTGCATTGTTACGACTGTGAGGTTAACCTGGAAATGCCCTCCCTAGATCCATTGAAGACTCTTCAGAATTCGGAAATCTCATCCTATTCTTAACCAGGAGTGTTTCTAGCTGAAGTACTATTCCTAATCATAATTCAGAACTTATAAAGTCTGCCTCAATAGAAATTTCCAGCCCCCATAAAGTAAAGGTTAATGCAGATTTTAAGAATCATTTTGTGAGAAATGCTTTGTTAAAGACCTGGATGAATTATAAAAACAAACTTTACAGAAAGATCCCACTTTGGGTATCACCGCATGAAGGTCTGTTAAAGGAGTTTGGGGACAGTAGACATTGGTATAAATATGAGGATATATTATACAAGAAAGAGAATAATGAATTTGATATTAAATCAAGGGAACAACTGATCCAATAGGGAAAAAATATACAGTTGTTTACATATGTACAACTAGCTGATATATACAGAAAAGATAAGGAAAAATGTAATTTTCAAGAAGAAATTGAAGATTGGGAGACAAAATTTAAAAAGGCGAAAAGGGGGTACCATTGGTTTTGTTTATAAACTACTTTTGCAGACTGATATGGAACATGAACAAGTCAAAAATGTATGATTACATGGGCAAGAAACTTTGGGTATAATGTACAGATGGAGCAATGGGAGAAATTGTGGACAAAAGACATGAAATTTACAAATTGTATGTTATTAAAAGAAAATGTTTATAAAATGATGTATAGGTGGTATCTAACACCTCATATATTAGGAAAAATTTATCAAAATGTGTCAACTAAATGTTGGAAATGTAAAAAAGGAGAATGAACGTTTTACCATATGTGATGGACATGCGAAAAAGCAAAGAAATACTGGGTAAAAATTTATAATAGTATGAAATTAATTTTAAAGATGCATTTTTTGTTTAAACCAGAACTGTTTTTGCTGGGCATAGTAAATAATACTTTAGATAATATATATGTATTGGTGTTATATATGGTGACTGCAGCAAGATTATTATATGCACAAAAATGGAAGGAGAAGGAGATTCCTACTGAATATGACTGGCTAATTAAACTGGTGGACTTGGCAGAAATGGATAAGCTAACGAACTTGTTAAGAGACAAAACAGATAAATTCTTAAAAGACTGGCACCCTCTTATTAACTATCTACGTGAACTGCAAGTAACGACAGAAGGTTCTGACTAAGAACGAAAAAGGCAGTTGGAAAATAACAAGACTGGTAAAAGAAGCAAAGGAACAAGCGATATTAAGAAGGGAAGCCGGAGAAACAGTGGAAGTCATACAGAATAATAAGGCAATATATATCAAGAGAAGATACAAGAAATTGTATGATAGATATTGTTCAATTGCTTTTTTTTACGTTATGTTGCTTATAAAATTAATAAAAATAACTAAAAAAAAAGAAATTTCCAGCCCCCAATGACTTTAATTATGATTGGCCATGTTACTGGGTAATGAGGCATTATGATACTTTCCTAATTCAATCTAGAAGCTCGTTCTAAGCACTGACAACTATTTGGCTTAAATGGGTGTGATGATGTAAGTAATGTCCCAATGAAACGACTTTTCAAAAAATTAAAAGAGGACTAATCAGAGATTAAATACTCAAATTTTCCTTGAGCAGAATCTATCCATAGCATACAGCCAGGATAGATAAAACTAAGCAAGATGATCAAATATTTTGGCTTGTTATAAATTAGTTTCTTATTAAGTCTATGCACAGACTTTGGGAGATGGTGGGAGCATCAAACATTTGCCAAACATTTAAGTATTTGCAGATGTCCAAGCTCATCATGTTTAAAATGTCCCTGTAGTACTGAAACCTATTTGCTTCCAAATTTATAGTTTGATGTCTCCTAGTATCTTCTGCATGTAGACAGGGCTACGAGAGATTCCAGGAAATATTTTCTGTGATTCCTCACTAAGAAACCAAGAGTTCCCATTCTCTAAATCTACATGGCCTTGTAATTCCACATCTGCCCATTTATTTCTCATTATTCCTTGGCTCTTTTGGACAGGCAAAATGTCAATATGTGCTCTGAAAGGAATATATCTGAAATTTGGTAGAAGTTTTTAAATAGACGCTCACTGGCCTCAGCCATTACAGTTCACGGTCAGGGAAACTTGAGTGTTGTAATCCAACATCTGGAGGTCACAGGTTTCAGGAAGAGCACTCTTTCTGGATTATTACTAAAAGCCCATCAAAAAGTTCAGAAATAGCTATGCTTTAGAATGTTTTAGTTTCAGTTTGAATCATGTGGGCTTTCTACTTCATACTGCAACACAGTGTTGCGTATACCAGGTACATAATTGTTTGTTTACGAAATGTTTATAATTGTCCAATAACAATATGTTTTCTGGGTGGGTTACCTAAGAACATAGGAGGAGCCCAGCTGGATCAGGACACAGGCCATTTAAGTCCACATCCTGTCTCACACAGTGTCCCCCTTATAGGCATTCTCAAGCAGAAGACAAAGTCAAACATTTCACCTGTTCTTGAACCCCTGCAAATGTCCTTTAGCAGCATCCTAAGCATTGATTCTTGTAGTCTCCATGAATATGTCTAACCCTTTCTTGAAGCCATCCAGACTGGTTGCTATCACCACATCTTCTGGTAGAAAATTTCATAGACCAATGATCTTTTGGGTAAAAAAATACTTCCCTTTAGAGCAGTGGTTCTCAACCTGGGGGTCGGGACCCCTTTGGGGGTCGAATTACCCTTTCAGAGGGGACGTGATGAGTCTCCCACCACCCTTCCCTCCTACCTCCCAGCTGTTCCGCCCCTCTGGTTGGGGGTCTCCACAACATGAGGAACTCCATTAAGGGGTCGTGGCATTAGGAAGGTTGAGAACCACTGCTTTAGAGCAGTGGTTGTCAACCTGTGGGTTGCGACCCCTTTGGGGGTCAAGCTACTCTTTCACAGGGGTTGTTATGAAGTAGCAATAAAAATAATTTTATGGTTGGGGGTTAGGCTTAGGCTGGGGGTCACCACAACATTAGGAACTGTATTAAAGGGTTGCAGCATTAGGAAGGTTGAGACCCACTGCTCTAGAGACTATCAGTGGCAGTCTAAGTGGAAACACATAAACATCTTTAAAATTCACATATATACACCATGTATCAAAACAATATAATTAAGACATGTTAAAATAGTATTAAAGTAATAAAAATGGACAGTTATTTGTAGTGAAAATAATATTTTAAAAGAATAGTACTATATATTTATCTAGAACGATAAAAGAGGCAGCTGGGTACTGACTAGGGATGCGCAAAATATTTGAAACATTTGAAATTCAATCAAATTCGTTCGAATTTGGAACATTCAAATTGAATGTCTATAAATTCAAATTTAAAGATTTGAATGAATTTTGAATTTTTGAATCTATTTGTTCAAATTATTTGGACATTTGTATGTGTACGGATACGGACACGATGCATACTTGGCCGTACGCATCTTTCCCGCATCCATATGCACTTGTACGGATCTGTATGGGACAAAAATGGGATGCATACAGGATGAGTACAGAATGCCTATGGATGTGCACGAGCACATGCAAATGTTGTCAACATTCATATATGCAAATTTGAATAGAAAATTTGAACAAACAGATTCAAATTTACTCAATTTGAATCGAATGTGGGTAAATTCGAATTTTAATGATTCGAATCAAACTGAATTTTTGGATATTCGATTCAAATCAAAACAAATCCTGACAATTGCATTCATGCACACCCCTAGTACTGATTATACCTTAAGGTTGCAACATTTAGGAGATTTTTATTTAGAAAGAACGTGAGTGACATGAAACATCTGTATAAAATTATGCAGAGTGTAGACAAAGTGGATAGGATAAGTTTTTCTCTCTTTCCCAAAATATTAGAACCATAGCTGACCCAATGAAGCTGTATCTAGGAAACATCTGAACACATAAAAGCCCACCCACCCACCCCCCATGGTTCAATTCATGGAAGTCAAGGCTACCAATGATGCTGTGACTATTTCAGGTAATAGGAGCATGCCATGACACTTCTTTCCTGAGGCAACAACCTCACTTCCCCAGCTTCGTTAGCCTCTATGGGTTTTATTTATTTATTGCCAACCTTCAAGCTAACAAAATAAGACAACTCCATCAACTGTCTTCAGTTGTAAGCACTGACCACACTCTTGCCCTGTTCAACTAAGATACTTCATATTGAGTCCCGTTACTAAGGCAACCACACTGTTCAACTTGAACATAAGAATTGTTTTTATTGACACACGTTAAAACAAGTAACGAGTTTCAACTAATGAACTTTCCTCTTCAAGGATAAAACCTTTCATTCAGTGTCTCTGTTTTCTATCAAGATCCCACCCTTATTTCACTCTTTAAGGGCTAGTCTAGGGACCGGCCGTTATCCATTCAGCCCCCTTTAATTGATAAGATAATGAAAACTGTTACTTCTGCCCCCTCTATTTAATCCTTCTCCTCCAATGTTGTCGGTTTCTCATTGGTCAAGACGCTGGAGCTTGCTCGCCCCGCTCCTTTCTTAGGGACTGTAAGCTCTGCCCCTTGCAGGCTTGTATTCTCAGCGAATTTGCTACACAATACCTACCTAACTTACACAAGTTAGGTACTATGTGTTTTTACACAACACACAGTTAAACTCTGGAATTTGCTACCAAAAAATGTTGTGCTAATCACAGGTTCGGATGTTTCAAAAAAGATTCAGACCAATTCATAGAAGTCAAGGCTATCAATGATGCTTGGACTGTTTCTGGTAACAGGAGCAGCTACTGAGGGACTGTAAGCAATACAAGCTGCATGCTCATGTGCTGCTGGTGGGCAGCTGGTTGGCTGCTGTGAGAAAATGGCTCCTGGACTAGATGGACCACAGATCTGATGAAGTTGGGCATTCCTTGTGTCAATATCTAGGGGACTGCAAAGTGAAGGGCCAAGAAAGCAGCTGTTTCTGTTTTCATCCTACGCATTTAAAATATCCAGTGGCTACATGGAAGAAGAAACCTGTTCAAGTATCAATTACTGTAGCGGTACTAACTACATTCTTTCACAGCTAGCTTGGAAATCAGTGCTAAAATTCAAATTAGTGTCAAATGCAACCATGCCTTTCAGAAATGATACAACACTTTGCACAACAAAGCATCAACAAATACTAAAAGACAGAAGTAGGGAATGCTGTTTCATACCGATTGTGACCACACTGACAAAACCATTTCTATAAATATAAAACATAAGCTACCACGAAGGAGTTCTGATTTCTGTCGCACTGAATTTGTTTCTTCTTCTTTAACACAAAATACCATTTGAAAATCTGCAGCATGAAATACACCTCTTCTGTTTCACTGCCAAAAGTTGGCAGTTAATGAAAACTGATCATTTTGGTTATGGCTTTACTAAGACTAATTGAGTTATTTCAGGTAATATAGATTTCACTACATCCAAATCACAAAACTCTGCACATTCGGGATCCGTATATCTTTCAGGAGGCACAGAAAATACAACAGAGTCCAATAAACGTCAAATAGCTGGCATTCTGATAGCCCTTATGATGTAATCAGAAGAAAATTTCACAGGACTTACCAGTTCCTTCTGCCAAGTTCTAACAATTCATTAGGCACACATTTTGACAGTGTTACAAGGTTATTTACAGGTATTCTTTCAAAAAGTACTGTTATTCTTTCTCACACTCTGATCAAGCATTCCAGGAATATCTTAAATGCCCTCAGCTTTCCCCAACACCAAATTTGAGACATTCCAGCTTACACAAATATATTCTTCACCTCCTGCATTTCTAAAGATCAGGCTTTTCTACGGCTCCTAATGTGATGTACTGATTACAATTAATGTGCAAAGAATACTGATAGAAGCTTGTTATCATCTTAGCAAATTAACATGACAACAGCAAAGCATTCAGACAATGGGGGTGAAAGGAGAGATGATCAAGCGATCCATGAGAACAGAACTTTTGAACCCACCACAATAATGACATCTTTGTGATCAGAAGGGGGTGAGGGGATCAGATGTCTACAATCATATCCCTATTTTGCTCTATAATATTCCTGTGACTGGAACCTGGTATGCCCTCGAGCTGAAACCACAGAAGAAAGCAAAAGTGCATGCTGAAAACATTATTAAATCAGGATCAGCTTTAGAGTTCACTGTTTTTCAACTTAAGGACATCAGTTCTTCCTCTGTGTCACCATACTACTATGCCAAGAATTAAAAGCAAAAGGCAAGTGCAATTATTCAACACTGACAAGAGTAAATTTTTTCTCCGTAAAAGGCCACTTATTTAAAAGCACTAGTCGGCCGCTTAGCACGAACCTTCTTTTTTGTGGGTTGGGTGACAAAGGTCTTCATATGTGTGTAAGACCCTAAAACGAGTATCCTTGGCAGAAGAGTGAGACCTGATAAACTCGTTAATACTGTGCAATAGAATGCGCGGTCGTGGTGGGGGCATCACACAGCATGATGGATGGATCACAGTGGTGACGCATTATCGCATCGCTACTGTGAATTTACGGTAGTGCACAATGGAGAACATTTGCTGCACAATATTAACTAAATTCTAATCTTCCCACCAGTCTGGACAGGACGTCAAGAACAGATGATGAGAACAGGGAAGGCAGCTCAAATCCGATTGGCTGCCTCATCCCATGTGAGTGTGCACACCGACTCAGCTCTCGCAGCTTCCTACGGATCTCTGTTTCAGGTCTGGATGGCTGGTTAGCAGCAGGTTAGCTGTGATTTTTTCCTATAACTGTGGATTTATTCCAAAAGTCTGGAGGGGGCGAAGGACTTAACTCAGGGCACTAGGCATAGCCATGGTAATAAAACAGGCAAGAAAGGTAAAAATGAGAAGACAAAGCAAGTTAGGATTCTAACTACTTATATATGAAAGACAAACCACACAGTCTTCTAGGAGGGCAATGGATCACCCAGTCTACCACGAGAGAAAGTTTATCCAATGCTCCTTTTCAGTGAATTAAGATGATGAAGAACTCCATGCATGGGGCATATCAAAAGCTACATACAGCATCCAGGGAAAGAAGAAGGTTATTCAGTAATCTCTACCCTCCTATAAAACCCTTCTGTCAAAGGCAACATCTGCTGACTGAAAAAAAATCTGGCCCATACTGCTTTGAAAACTTCAAGGGCATCTTCCAAGTAGCAGCATGACCTATTTCAAGGTTGAAAGCATCCACTGAAAAGGTTGCCAAAGTAGCTGCTGCCCTGGTAGAACAGGCAGTTACATCTTAAGGAAGAAAATGGCCTTCAGGTTTAACAGGATAAAGAAATACAGGCTTTGATCCAACTGGTAATATATTCGGCAGAACCTTTCTACCTAAATTTCCCAGTACAGAATGAGATTAAAATAATGTCTATCTCCTGAATATCCCTACTTTGTCAGATGTACACTCTTAAGGCTCAGGGGACATCAGAGGTGTGACACAGTTTTTCTTTGACATGAGAAGGCATAGGACAAAAAGAGGGAAGGTTAATGATCTTGTGCACGTAACGGATGGAAGTCACCTGGAGGGCACGAGGAGGGATCCATATGAAGGGATACAGGATGCAGAGAAACCACGCAAAGCCCAGGCCTGATGCCAGTAGCTTCCAAAATTTTGCATGGCCAATAAAATGCAACTTTGTAAGTCAGGAATTTGAGAGATGTCTCTCTTAAGAAGTGGAGAGTGACCTGAGGCTTGCAGGACTAAGTTAAGCTCTAGGAAAGGAATTTGTGTTTAACTGGAGAAGAAGGGGCCTGAGAAACTTTCAAGAATGCTTGATTAATAGGCTGAACAGGAAGGAAGATGGTCAGTAGCAGCACTGATGACAAATGAAAATGTGACTACCTGCTGCTTAATGCTATATACCTTTAATTCAGAAATGAAGCCTACCTGAAGGAACATGAGGACCATGGATAATGAAAGTTTGATGGCATCATGATTTATTTATTTATTTGTTTGTTTGTTTGTTTGTATTTCTATCCCACCCTATACCCGGAGGTCTCAGGGCGGGTTACAATATTATATTAATCTTAGACAGGTCCCTGCCCTCAGGCTTATAATCTAAAGAGACAAGAAACAAAAGGAAAATGGCGTGGGAGGGAACAGGGAACAGCAAAAAGCAAGCGCTTGAGCTCTTCAGTTCCAATTTTTCTCTCCGTTTCTTATTGCTGAAATTTTCCTATTAACTTTACTTTGAATTTTCTCTTCATTGATGACAAACTGGATGATGGTAAAGATGGTCAGCCGGTATCAGTCCCACCCTGCTTGGCCTCAGGACCAGACGTTTTCTCAACTGGTGGATCGGCTGCCGTAGTCTCTTTGCCATCTTGTGATGGGTGCAGTTGGAGGAGGGAGGGGCACTGCTGGGAGCAAGATGGCAGAGCAGCCCAGCCTGCTGCCTCTTCTCCACTCCTCTCAGGCAAGATGGTTCATCGCCTTGTGATGGCAGTTGGTTATGCTACCTAAACCACCATTCTCTTATACCATGACTGATTATGTACTTATTCCATGGTGGTATATTATGACAAAAAGGTTACATTTTTGAAGAGCGGTTCTGTCAATTTTTATAAAATAGTACTCAGCCTCATGTGGGTCTTTCAAATTCATAATTTCTACCCATACTTAAAAAAAAACTATTAAAAATGGAAGGTGCAAGTGGGAACTGGGGGGAAAAGTTACAGTATATTCTTTCAATTCTTCTCCCCACAATAGACACCCTGAGGTAAGTGGGGCTGTGAGAACTCAGAAAGAGAGCTGTGACTAGCCCAAGTTCACCCAGCTGGCTTCATGTAGGAAAGCAGAATCGAATCCGGAGACCTCCAGATAATAGACCAATATTCCAACCAGAAGACCAAACTGGCTCACAGAGGGTTAGGGACTTGTCTCCATATGCACTAGCTTATCCTTCACTCTGTTCCATAAGTACTACATTGTCTTAAACACAAGCCTCAGTGTAGCAAAATTTGGGGGGGGGGGAGAGAGACGACAAAAGTTTGTGTTCATAAAGCACATTTCTAAGCTGTCACATCCTTCTTCCAGATCTGAATGCAAAAAAATAAAAATAAAAAATTGTATTTGTCGGACTAGATCCCCTTCAAATGTTATATATAAATCCGATTCAAAACCCTGCTACAAATCACCTATGAATCCCTACGTACACCCCATGTATCGAGTCTGAATGCGTCAAATCCGCTTTCAATCCACTTTTAATCCACTCTGAATCTGCTTTGAATCCACTCTGGACCAATTGCAGGTGTAACTGGGGCAACCATTTTCCCATCTCTCCAGGTTCACAAATTTAACGAAGCTTCGTATAAATGTATTGAAGCAAATATTTATGCACGCCCCTAGTAGGAAATATATGGCTTTTATAGCCCTTCATCACTTACTATATTTGGTGGAAGAAAGATTTAACACATCACAAAGCAATAAGTGAATGAGGATACTCTTGTATTCCTTGCCTTTGTCTGAACTTGGTTCCCTCTCTCACAATTAATTCTGACCTAAGAAAGAACAGGGGCTGAGGTTAGGGAATTTTTGGAAGTAGCTCATTCTGTCAGAGAACACTCCTCAGGTCCACTCATTACAATGCACCTGGCTCCCAGGACTTGGCAGAAGCTCATTCACAACACTTCCACACAGCTGCCAAGATATTGCTCCTACTCTGGCCACATCCCAGTTGTTTAGTTGCTCCAAGCAATATGATCTGGGCAGAAGTCTGAAAGATATTTGAGCATTCATCAGAGTACAGATGGGTAGAACCTGGACATTCAGCTTTCAGTGGTAGACTGGATTCAAGCCAAATCTATTCCATTCTATTGCTGAAAACTGTGGTATCTGACAACGTATTAGTGGCCCTAGTAGCTGAGCATAAAAAGGTGTGCAAGCTGGTCCCAGAAATAAAGCTGGCAGCTTGCCCTAAGAGAAAAGAGAGAAGCTGGGAAGAAAATGAAGGGCAGCTTCACAACGTTGGGAGAAACCAAACCCTTCCTTAACACAGCAACTATATCCCATTCTGTGTCTACAGTCAAATTCCACTCCTTTTCCAAGATACCGATCTATCTCCCAGTTTCCCATTGCCTTTCTCTACTCAGTAAACTGGAAATCTCCCGATACTGTTCTAATCACCTAACATGTGAGAAATAACCACTCACTTTTGGCAACTGCAGTCACTTTCTTGTAAGCTCAGCAGGGAATTATGGCACAAAACTGCCTTGGTTGCTAGATATATTTTCCTTTTGGGTCTTGAGTGAACATGCAGAAAATCGAACTGTTAAATAAAGACAGTATTGCTTAGCAACAACCAAACAGTGCAATTTTCACGATAATTTTCCCGAGAATCATGCGTTCTGGGACATGACAAAAATAAAACACAGCTACCTTTGTATAGCAATTCACTTATCTCAAGCTGTTGCTTTCAGGATTACCTCCAGTTTCTGATACATTCCAGGAAGAAGCAAATTATGCCGACAAGATAACAAGTACCGTAATTAACATTTTGGAAGTTTTTGAAGGATCAAGGTTAGGGAGTCTTTTGGTGAGGACCCTTAAAACACGAAAGGGGAAACGATTTTTAAAAAGCAGAATCTTAGAGGAAAACAGACATAGCCTGACACAAAGTCACAGCCCATTTCTCTCAGAGGACTGACAAAATCTTTACTAAACAGTCAAACAGAGAAGAAAATGCTGACCTCTGAACTGACAAATATTTTCCAAAGACGAGTCTTGATGGAAATATTTCAGCAACAAGGAAAGAAACGAGCTCAATCCTGAAGGCAATTATATTCTTGAATTTCATTACCTCCCCTGGTACTATTAGACTTTTTGGAGATCATTCAACTTCATGGCCATAACTGGTCCTGGGGTAATTTTTTTTCACAACCCTGTGGATGTTGCTGAAGAGGAAAACCATTCCAAGAATTATCAGCCTCACTTGGATGAAGGGCACTTGGCAGCAACATATTCCAAGCCCTGTGCCAAAATCTTGTCAATAATTCTGTAATCCATATGTAAACAGCAAATAGCAGTTTTCAACATAAAAACTGAATTCATATGTGAAAAGAAAACTGTATTCCTAGCCAAAAAACCACCAAGCAGATGATTCTCCAGGCATGCACAAAAGCAATAGGCAGGAAGTGAGGGAAAAGATTTCCCTCAAACGGCAAATCCATCTGTGCCTGGAAACAAGCCAAAACCTAAAGAGTCCGCTCCAACTCTTCTTGTTTGAATGGTGTTTTTAAAAATCAGTTTGTTTTGAGTGCAACATAAGGATCTGTTGCTAATTCAAGGCTTGCTTGGCTTTCTCTAGAGCCTAAGTTCATACCACTACCAACAATGACAAAAACAATCATCTTAAATATATTATCTGTAGTGTATTTTACCACGGTCATCTCTTCTTTTAATTAGATAATAAGACAGTATCAAATCAAATGAAACAGCTCCGCCTGCGTGCCTGTTTAAATGTCCGCCTTCTTTCAGACATCTACTAGACCTACCTAGCCTATTTTGGATTTTACTACCCAGTTAACATTTCAGAATACGATGGAAGAAGTTGAAATTTTAACTGCATTTTCAGTTGACGTAATTAAATGTACAGGGGTTTTTTAAGGTTACTATCTTCTTACCCGCGTTTCTAAAGACTGGTCCTTTATAAAACTCAGTCAATTATATTAACAGTTTTCGGATTGTAAAATATAACTGTGAAAGAAATACACAAAAGCACAAATCAAGCTCCTACACAGAAACACACACAGAGATACTCTGTGTATAATGGTTAAACAGGCATACAGACATCACCACTATTCTCAGGTCAAAGTCTCATATACCATTCTGTTCTATGACACATATAGGTAAGTACATCATGCCAGCCATGAGTCCTCTATATGCTGTGCATGATGATATGCATGTAAAAGGTATAATGCAGATACTGGTACCCCCCAAGTCAAACTCAGTGTCTGTCCACCATACAGACGATTCCTGAATGTTTTCTTGGGTTGGGGCGGGATAGAAATGGAAATGAAGGAATTAGCAGAGGTAATTGCTGAACCACTTGCTGTAGTCTTTGAGAAGTCATGGAGAACAGGAGAAGTCCCAGACGATTGGAGAAGGGCAAACGTTGTTCCTATCTTCAAAAAAGGGAAGAAGGTAGACCCAGGGAACTACAGGCCTGTTAGCCTGACTTCAATACCAGGAAAGATTCTCGAACAAATTATTAAACAACACATATGTCAGCATTTGGATAGGAATTCAATAATTAACAGTAGTCAACATGGGTTTGTATCAAACAAGTCGTGTCAGACCAACTTGATTTCATTTTATGACAAAATCACTGAATGGGTTGATCAAGGAAATGCAGTAGACATAGTATTTCTTGATTTCAGCAAAGCATTTGACAAAGTATCTCATGCGATCCTCATTGAAAAATTGATCAAATATGGGTTTGACAAGGCAACTATAAGGTGGATTCAAAACTGGCTTAGTAATCGTACTCAAAGAGTGGCTTTAAATGGCTGCACATCCAAATGGAGGGAAGTGTCAAGTGGAGTACCACAAGGTTCTGTCCTGGGCCCAGTTATGTTTAATGTTTTTATAAACGATCTGGACGAGGGAGTTGAAGGGAAACTGATCAAATTTGCTGACGACACAAAGCTAGGGGGGATTGCAAACACCAGAGAAGAGAGAGAGAGGATTCAAAAAGATTTAGAGAAACTCGAACAATGGGTTGCAACTAATAAAATGGTATTTAACAAAGAAAAATGCAAGGTTCTGCACCTGGGCAAGAAAAATGAAAAAAGCACATATACAATGGGAGGAATTCGGCTGAGCAGCAGCACATGTGAAAAAGACTTGGGTGTCCTGGTAGATCATCAACTGAACATGAGTCAACAGTGTGAGGCAGCTGCAAAAAAGGCAAACGCAATCCTGGGGTGTATTAGGAGAAGCATAGAGTCCAGATCACGTGAAGTTATTATCCCCCTCTACTCTACCTTGGTCAGACCTCATCTGGAGTACTGTGTCCAGTTCTGGTCACCCCAGTTTAAAAGAGACACTGACAAGCTGGAGCAGGTTCAAAGGAGAGCTACCAAGATGGTGAATGGTCTGCAAACCATGTCCTATGAGGAACGGCTTAAGCAACTAGGAATGTTTAGTCTATCAAAAAGAAGACTGAGAGGAGACATGATAGCTGTCTACAAATACCTCAAGGGTTGTCACAGGGCAGAGGGATCAGCCCTGTTCTCACTCTCTCAAGGAAGGACTAGAAACAATGGGGTGAAACTGCAGGGGAAAAGATTTAGTTTAGATGTTAGGAAAAAATTTCTAACAGTAAGAGTGATCAACCAGTGGAACAGGCTGCCACGGGAGGTGGTTGGTTCCCCTTCGATGGAGGTCTTCAAGCAGAGACTGGACGGCCATCTGTCTGAGATGGTTTAGGAGATCCTGCCTTGAGCAGGGGGTTGGACTCGATGACCCAGGAGGTCCCCTCCAACTCTACCATTCTATGATTCTATGATTCTAAATAAATAAATTATTTCATTTTTAAAACAGGAAGCTAAAATAAATATAAAATACCTTTAAAGCTCAAACTAGAACCAGGGCCTTTTCCTGTTTAGCCCCAACCCTGTGGAACACTCTCCCACAGGAAATTAGGGCCTCTCCATCTTTGATGACATTTAGGAGAGCCTGTAAGGCCTGGCTGTTTGGGAAGGCTTTTGGTCAGGGTGGTTAATAGACAAAATAGTAGCCAGTTGGACTGGGGTGGTTTTATGAAGGTTTTTATGCCCCTGGTTAAATGATCCTTAAATTAGAGGAACTTTTTGATAAATGGTATTGTCTGTTGTAATGTTTTAAAGTACTAGAATGAAGGGTGTGTTTTTAATCTTGTTAGCCGCTCAGAGTCCACCAAGGTGGAGATGGTGCGGGATAAAAGCTAAATAAATAAAATAAATAATAAATAAATAAATGCCAAGTTAAATGCAACTTGATCATTTGGCAAAGGGTGTTATTCCACTGTCACTAGAAGAACCCATTAATTACCCATTAATGGGTACAAAAATGCCATTACGTACCCATTAATGGGTACTTCCAGTGACAGTGGAAAAACACTCCAAAACTGCTCACTCTCATGACCTTGCAAATTTCTGTACCACAACCTGGGGAGCCACCACAGATAAAACTCTCTTCCAGGGTTCCAAGGACAATCTCAAGTGACAGAACTCCAAAGACTGATTTCTGAATGCAATGAATTATGTAAACCATGAACATGGCAGGTAAGCATCAAGGTTGCTTTGGCATGACACAAACTCTGTCATGTACACTCTCACATCCAGTGCAGATCCAACATACTTCAGAGAAGCCCCCTGTTGTCCCCTGCCCCAGATGCATTTCCTAACCTTTCTCTCCTCAGTATTAAGCCGTGGTTTGCTTTGTGTAGCTTCAACATTATATTTCATCATGAATCAGGAAAAAACAAGCCTTTTTAAACTACTTTAAAGAACACTTTAATTTCTTCAAGGAAACCTTTATTTTCCGTATGGAGATATTTGCTTTGTATCCATTGTAATAATCTACCCTAGTTCAACTGATCCGCTATAACCATTATACTGGATGACTGCAACAAAATGTCACATGGATGGCATCTGTTTACTCTTGCAACTAGCTTCCCGTGGCATACATTATTAAATGCTCCCCACACATCTACCTGGATTTTAACACTGTAAAATCGAAACATTGATGGTAATTGTTAGGAAGGGCATCTGTTCTTTTAGTTCCCAGTCCTCATCCCATTACAAAAAGAAAGGAATATGAAGTTAGTTGACAATGATGCATTTCTCAGAGTACTCTAAATATTTTGGGACTTGGGCACCAAACATCTAAAGCAATAGCTCCTTCCACACAGACAGCCTGAGCCTTGAGATCTGCTAGTGAGGCCCTCTTGAATGAGCCACGCCACGCCACGCCACGCCACGCCCTTGTGTTACTAATTAAAATGGGCAGCAATGAATGAGGTCCTTTTCGCTGATAGACCCCAAACTATAGAAAATTCTTCTTCTATAGAAAATTCTTTGAGCTTTGTGTGTCAAAATTCACCAAAAAACCAAGCAAAACTTGGGTGGTGTGTCACTTTGAGGGGAAAAAACCACACATAATTTTGTGATATTTCGCCCCAGAGGTCACTGGGGCGGGACCCCAGAGGTCACCATTTCAGCAGCAAGGGAAGTGGGGGTGGGTGGGGGAGAAAGCACATGCAGCTTCCATGATCTGGAAGCACAGTGAAAGGCGGGCAGCGCTCTGTGGGGAACCGGGGGGGGGGGGAGAAGGAGGCGGGGAAGGGAAAACGGTGAGGGTGGTGGTGGGGGGAGGCACAATGGAGAGGAAGGCGGAGAGGAAGGCTTTGCTGGCCTTACGGCCGGTGGGGGGAACGGCCGCACATGGCCTTGTTAGCAGCGGCAGCGGTGAGTAGGGTTAAGGGAGGCAGGCAGGGGGACAGAGATGCAGGAGGACATGGAGATGCAGGTGGGGGAGAGGGGGACAGGCGAGGGGGATGCTAGCATGGACTTTAGGGCTGAGGGGCACAGGGGCTTCCTAGCAGCAGTGGGGGAAGGGGAGCCTAACTTCTTCCTTTGCAGTCAAGTCAAAAAGAACAGTGTGGCTGACCAAGCCCCTGTTAAAGTTTGAGGGAGGAGGAGCTCAGACTGTATGTTTCCAGGAGGACTGAATCAGCCACACTTTGCCTCTGGCCCCATACTTCTCTGTATGCAGCTGCATGTCATCAAAAATGGCTATGCGTGTCAGTGCTGATACGCGTGTCATAGGTTAGCCATCACTGCTATATACACTGCAATGAACCTCTTTACTAGGGATGTGAAAAATGACACTCATATTCACAAATTCAATCAAATATTACAAATTCATGAACAGCCACATCAAATTGAAATCTGGATGTTCAAACATCTGAAAATTTGATTGAAAAGCAACATATTGCCATTCATATTTCACCGTGTTTGGGGTGCGAAAAAGGGTTTCTTCAATAGAAAAATGTTTGAATGCTAAATTCTGCACCTTCAATTTAACAAATCTGCGACAAAATTAATTTTTGAATGTTCAGCTTCATAGCAAAACAAACATCTTTTCTCCCATGCACATCCCTACTCTTTACCATAGCTTCTGGTTAAAGAAATAGTTTCCCCTCCCTTTTCAGGCATTGTTACTTATTGTTTTACTGAGTTCAATCTAATTTTACTTTTTTTATTGGTTTTATTATAACTCACCCTGATATCATGATGTCTATGTACCCACAGAATGGACTCAAAGAACTATACTGGGAGACCTCTCCTCCCACATGCATCTGATTAGCCACTGTAAAAGTCAATCAGCCAGAAAGGTTAAGATTCATAAAATTCAGTTTTGCTTTCTTTGTTTTATAAAACCAAACACAGACTTGCCTCTCCGTGCCTTAAAGGAGTAATCGCTCCTCTGGACACCCCCATGCGAAACAAAGTTTCTGTAGCCTGCAAACAAGAAGAAAGATGTCAATACCGAACAAGAAGAAAGAAGAACCATTTAACAAGAAGAAAGATGTCAATATTGAGAAGCTATAAAAAATCTTATGTTTAGTTGTTAGTAGAGACGTGCATGATTTTTTTTTTGACATTCTATTCGAATTGAATTGAATACCCAAAGATCTGATTCGATTTGAATCTTTTGAATTTGAATTTATTCGTTCAAATATTTTATTCAAATCTGCACATAAGAATGTTGACATTTGTATGTGCCTGTATGGATCTTCCCCAAATCCATACACATCCGTATACGTCCATATGCAGCCCATAGTTATCCCATATGCAGCCCATTTTCATCCTGTGCAGATCCGTACAAATGCGGACAGATGCGGGAAAGATGTGGATCTTCAAGTACACATCGTGTATGAACCCATACATGCATGAATGTCTGGATAATTTGAACAAATAGATCTGAAATTCAAAATCCGATCTGAATGTTTACATTCAAATTTCGGGACATTCTATTCAAGTTCGAATGTCGAAATTCAGCACATTCGATTGGATTTCGAATGCTTACAGATATCCGTGCACATCTCTAGTTGTTATACACACTTGACTCAATAATGATACTCATCACAGGGCTGCAAAATGTTATTACTTTCACAGCACCTTGTATAAGAACATGTTGGTCACACACAGTTCCTTTCAAAGTGAATCAACTGAATGATCTTTAACTGTCAGTACAGACCAAAGTACAATGCAAGTCTCAGATACATAGAAGTTTCACAAAAAGAAACATTAGAACTTAACTGTTTTCTAACACTAAAGACGCAAGCTAGGAATCTGAGACTACTACAGTTACTTATAAGATATGATTGCTCAAAAACTACCTCACATAAGATCGATTAGAGCAACCCAGTAATGGAGACAGAATAGAATTGGTCAATTCCGAGCGAACCCCTTGATGAAAGCTGCAGAGAAGCAGAATATGCTCCACAGATTCAGTACTGAAGTTAGTACAAGGGCAAAGGGCCTTGTAGTGAGCACCAGTCTACTCACTGGTAAAGCCTGTCCGCCTGCGGTTCACCACTCTAGAGCCACCTAACCACTACCTAGAACAACCCAGCTGTGGACTGCTAAAAAGCAGTCCACAGCTTGACTGGAAGAGGCTAGCTGCCTCCCAGACAACAACCCATACCCTTTCCAGCGAATGGGCATGGTGGCTATACAGTTGCACACAGCACCCAGATTGCCAAGGCAACATCAAGCATCCACCAAATGTTATCTTGGTCATTGCCATGGCAATCCGGCCTGGCATTCACACTCCGAGTGCTGCTGGCCTGGCAAGGGGCTTTACCAGCAAATTGTCGCCACTGTACCACTACTTTACCAGCCCAGTATGGTACTGTTATACCATACTAGGCTGATAAGCATGAAAAGGCCCAAAATCTCTTAGTTAAGGAAGTCTCATGAAATCTTTTTCATAACCTCTGTGAAGGACATGCATTTAGTCTCACCCTGCAGGTGAAAACATTCCCTCACAGGATAATCCAGAGCAACTTTGGATAATGCTTACAAACCTTGGAAAGCAGTATCATATAATCTTTGCTTAATTAAAGCAGGGGCTGGAGAAAAGCCTATGTAATCTAGGAAGATCTAGGTATAGCTTACGTAATTTGACCAAGACTAAAATGGCTCAGGAATTGCTAAAGTTATCCAAAGTAACTAGAAGAACTCCTTCAAAGCAAAACCACTAAATTGAACATTGATGCTTCACATAGAAATAAGCGGGGAAAATGAATACTGCAAGGCAAACTCAACCCTGAATAATCAAGTACAATATGCATTTTATAAAAACCATTGTGCTGCCGGTTCACTGACAATAAAATTATTTGCTTTATGGAACACAACTGACAGAAAGCAGAGAAATAGGAAATTTGCTGAACAAAGCATTTACTAAATGGATGGAACTATAAAACTTTATCCTGATGAGAGAATGCACTGGATCCATTCATTTCAGAAACTCAGAGCAGCATGTTGCATATACATTTGTGAATGAACAACTTTGTTAAATATTCTCCTAAAAATGTGTATCTTGTGTGTTTGTATAAATACTTGGTGATTCGTCCCCATTCGTGAGGTTTGTTTTTCAGCATTTTTATTTCTTTGTACTTTTAACTTTGTTTCCAATGAATGGCACCACCTACTCACAAACTTCAATTTATTAGCTCATTTACACCCACAAAAGTCTATACAAGCTCCAAGACCTACGTCTTTTTCTCCCTCTTGAAGATTAAAGGGGCGAGAACCTCATGCAACCTTTTATGTTCTTCAGAATTGATTCCTTTCATCAGCTCTTTCCACCAACATTTTAAGGATGTTTCAGCCAAATAGAGCATTCTGTCAATACTACTAAGCCTCCTTTTGTTTCCATTGAGAACCGTTGGTGTGTGTGACTTCCATTCTAAGAGATCTTCTTTAATATACTTGTACTCAACAGCTACAAATCAATGGTCAAAGTTCCCCAGTAAAAAAGAAGAGATTCACTGCATTTGTGAATTTGGGTCTACAAGTTTCTTGATAGGATCACTACTCACATGTGTTAAGTGAGGCTAAGAAGATTAGAACTATACTTAAAGTTTCCTTCTTCAATGAGAGCTAGAGAGAAAGACCTGAGATGTACAAAGCTTCTGAATTGCTGGGCCTTTAAAAAAAATCAGAGGCAGCTGATCATTCAAGGAGTTGCATAACTAGACAAAGGGAAGTAGAACTGGAAAGTATAAAGAGATTGCATTAATACACGACCCTGGTGGTTTTAGGAACAAAATGTCAAAAGAATGAGCTGAGTTAAACAGCAGAAAGTTTCATAAGGAGTATAAAATGAAGCAAGAAGACTTGAGGATATAATTATTAATAGAGAAGATTTTCAAATAACCTAATTTAAATTCTGCTATATACTTTAGAAAAAATGAAATTACCACCCCAGTGAAATCTTTCAGTTGCACTGAAAAGCTCATAATGCTCAGGGGCAGCAATGGGCTGAATGAAGGTCAATATTTCCAAGGTCAATTAATATACTGAGTCAAAATGGAGACACTTTAATGGGCAGTTCAGCTGCAGTTTGTTTGTTTCTTTTTCTATTTTTATTTTTTATTTATTTTTATTTATATTTATATTTATATCCCGCCCCATACCCTAGGGTCTCTGGGCGGCTACCAACATATAAAATATACACATATCAAAACTGTATAGAACAATGCTAAAACCAATACAAATTTTTTAAAAAACCAGAATAATAATACTGATTAAAAAAAAAACAGTTTAAAAGACGGTAGAGTGTGCAATGGGGGGAGGCGGAGGGGACATTTAGCCAAAAGCCTGGATGAAGAGGTACGTCTTCACCGCCTTCCTGAATGTGGACAGAGAAGGGGCCTGACGTATAGGCCTTTCTGCCCTATACCCAAAGGTCTCAGGGTGGGTAACAACCATTAAAACAATTTACAATCCAATATATATTAAAAACAATATTATACATAAAAAATACTAAAGAGTCAGCATATTTAAAACAATATCCTAAATATTAAAATAATAGTATCTGCTGGGGGGAGGGGAGTTGGGCATAAATTGGGGTTGCTCCTATGTGTGGTCAAAAAGTCATATCAGATGTTGGACCAGAATAGTTCTCCGCATTTCCGCAGGCTCTAGTACCCCTCCTGTTCCCACTCTTTACTGCTATACTTTTCAGATGATCTGCAAACACTAGCTGGTTCTACCAAGCTTCTGTAACAGTTTGCCCAGTGTCATAAAGCAAGCTGAGTCCATGGGTTTAAGAGCTCCCAAAGCTCTTGCTAATTCAGATGAAAGGTCTCTGGCCCTACTGCTGATATGTCAGAGCCTACAACACATGTAGAACCAAAAAAAGATCCAGTGGTGATCTAGGAAATCACAGACCTGTCAGCCTAAGACCAGGTCAGGGTAAAATAATGGAAGCCATCATTAAGGATAAAATTAGTATGCACACAGAAGAGCAAGCATTGCTGAAGGAAAATTAGCATGGCTTCTGCAAAGGTAAGTCATGTCTTACTAACTTGTTAGAATTCTTTGAGATCTACAGAGTGCCTTCCTCATTAAAATCCTGGAAGAATCCTGAGAACATCTGAAGAGGTTTTCTTGTGGATATTCAATGATGCTGTTGTAGCCATGATCAGTTGTGGAAGGTGACTGGTAAAAGCTTGCACTGTAGGGAGATGGTATTAGCATCTTGGCTAGGAAGATGCAAGGAAGAGGAAGGGAGGGAGGGAGGGAGGGAGGGAGGGAGGGAGGGAGGGAGGGAGGGAGGGAGAAAGAAAGAAAGAAAGAAAGAAAGAAAGAAAGAAAGAAAGAAAGAAAGAAAGAAAGAAAGAAAGAAAGAAAGAAAGAAAGAAAGAAAGAAAGAAAGAAAGATTCTGTAGAACAAAATAAATGGGCTCTTGTCATACCCTCATGGAAGCTAGATAAATGTGTTTTCCCAAACAGTGTGCAATTTTGTAGGCAACTATTTGCTTTAAAATAACATAAATAGTCTTGAGAACACTTGACTCAAAGCCAATCGTGACAACTGAATAGGACATTGTTGCTCAACAATTTACATAGCAGTGTATAGAAACTGCTACTGATTAGCCTACAGCAGGATCTAATGACTGAACTCTATGTAACTCTAAGCATGAACATACTCCATAATCAAAGTTTTGAATATGCTGTGTGCCAGAATTCTCTAATCTAAAGAAGAATCAAACAGATTTACATAACAAGCACATTCTCAAATCACGATAAAGATTAGTTAACGGTTAACCATGGACATAGAGATCACACCTGGCTATTTTCCTCCTCCTTTAACCCAAGCAGGATCAAAAAGTCATATCGCCTCATTTCCAGATGGATCAAGACACAGCCCATCTAGTCCAAGAAATTCAGAGTGAAGTGCCATCAATATGAAGATAGCAAGAAGCTCTACCACTTCATCTCATCAGAATGCCCTGGATGGGGTCATAATGCCTTGGAAGGGACAGGTATGAAATGTGAGGGTTCTCAGGTAGAGGCAATGGCCAAGGGTGCCTATTCCCAACTGTGGCTGGTTCGACAGCTAAGTCCCCTTCTGGAGACAGATGATTTAGCCACAGTTATCCATGCCCTGGTAACTTCCAGACTGGACTACTGTAATGCGCTCTACATGGGGCTGCCCCTGAAGATGGCTTGAAAGCTGCAGCCAGTGCAGAACACAGCTGCTAGACTGCTGACAAGAACAGCTGGCCAGACACACATCACACCAGTCTTAAAAGAGTTGTGTTTAAGAGAGGACCTGATTGAAGTATATAAAATTATGCACAGTATAGAAAAGGTGGATAGATAATTGCAGCACTAGAACCAGGGGGCACTCTATGAAGGTGATGGGTAGGAGAGTCGGATCCGACAAGGGGAAGTATTTCTTCACCCAGAGGGTCATCGGTTTATGGAATTTGCTGTTGGAAGAGGTGGTGACAGCTACCAGCCTAGATGGCTTTGAGGTAGAGTTAGAGAAATTTATGGATGACAGATGTATCAATGGCTACTAGAATAAATGCCTAAGTGCATCTTTCAGGCTGGGGGGGGGGAGGGAAGCAGGATGCTTCTAAGGCAGTGATTCTCAACCTGGGGGTCGGGACCCCTTTGGGGGTCGAACTACCCTTTCAGAAGGGTCGCGACAAGTGTCCCGCTGCCCTTCCCTCCCACTTCCCAGCTGCTCTACCCCCGTGGCTGGGGGTCTCCACAACATGAGGAATTTTATTAAGGGGTCGCGGCATTAGGAAGGTTGAAAACCACTGTTCTAAGGCCATTTGCTGGGATATGAGAGTAGGAGAAGGTTTGTTCTTGTCTCTGGTTGAGATGCCCATGAGCATTTGGTGGGACTGTGGGCGATGGGACGCTGGACTAGATGGGCTGTTTCCTGATCCAGCAGGGCTTCTCTTATGTTCTTATATTCTTATGTAATCCCATCAATGCAGACTTCATCAACAGTGGTGTCTGAAATAGCCACTTGAGCTGGTCCAGTAATCCGCTAATCCAGTAATCGTGGTTTCAATTATCCATGGTGACCGGACCAGCTTCACCACCACCACTACTGTTGCCATTAGCCCTACCTGAGGTTTCTTGAAGGCTTGGGGCAATGAGTACAGTGCAAAATCATGTGAGATTTCCCATGATTCCTGTGCAATCTCATGGGATTTCTCATTAACCATGGGAAACTGAATGAGATTTCCCATATTCATGTGAAATCTAGTGGGATTTCCGAGGAGTCATGGGACATTGAGTGCAAAACAAAGTTTGAAATATCCACAGTTTTCAATAACCACAGTAAGGCCTGAAACCTATCCCCTGCGGATATGGGGATAGGTTTCAGGCTGCACCTGGTAGTCACAATAGTTCCAAGTATGCCAAACTGTACCCAATAGAACCAGTAAGGAAATGTGAACAGTGATCAAGAAACTGATTTCATGCTTTCAACTTCCTGTTACTGCTGGACTTATGCTAAAAGCTCCTGGCACCAGCAGCTTTCTTTCACCTTGGTTATGTAGCAAGCCATCCATAGTTGTGTACTTTGGAGTTTGCAAAAGACAAACAATATTGGACTTTCATGTTTTCAGCGCTGCACTTGTTCTTAGCCATAGGACTGAAAAGTCCACAATAGACAGCAGTGCTTGGACATTTTGGTTTGGAGTCCCAAGGTACCTCCTCCTTCTCAAATATGGACCAAAAGAACAGGCTTCTATCTGCCCCATCCCAAATGGCGGAGAACCAGTCTTCATACATAATAATAATAATAATAATAATAATAATAATAATAATAATAATAATAATAATAATAATAATAATAATAATAATAATAATAATAATAATAATAATAATAATAATAATAATAATATTTATTTGTATACCGCCCTGTGGCGAACCAATCCGGGCGGTTAACAACAATAAATATAATAAAAACATAAGAATAAAACATTATAGTCCCTCCCCCCCTTAAAAAGTATTAAACAATATGGCAAATTAAAATACAGTATCAAAAAAAAATAAACTTAATTAAATGGACTAATAGCCCTAGTGACCCTCTCGAGCACCTCAACCATCACTAAAGATGGGGCCACGAGAGGAATGAGAGGGTCAGAGAGGCCGAGCTGGGATGAGTAATCTGGAAAAGTTAATCTGGAAGGGCCTGCCGGAAGAGGTCCGTCTTGACAGCTTTTTTAAAGCTGTCTAATGATGTCAACTGACGGATCTCATCCGGCAGGTCGTTCCAGAGTTTGGGGGCGACAACAGAGAACGCCCTCTGGGAGGTCGCCACAAGCCTAGATTTTAAAGGCTGAAGTAAGTTCCACCCAGAGGAGCGGAGAGCGCGGGGAGGATTGTACGGGAGAAGGCGGTCCCTGAGATAGTTTGGACCCAAGCCATTTAGGGATTTAAAGGTAATAACCAACACCTTGTACCGGGACCGGAAGCTAATAGGCAGCCAGTGTAAGGACCTCAGAACCGGAGTAATGTGGTCCCTCCTAGATGTACCAGAAACAAGCCTGGCTGCCATATTTTGTACCAGCTGAAGCTTCCGAACCAAGTACAGAGGTAGCCCCAAGTAGAGCGAGTTACAGAAGTCCAGGCGTGAGGTTACCAGTGCGTGTACAACAGTTTCGAGGTCCCTTACTTCCAGAAAAGGGCGAAGTTGACGTATCAGCCGAAGCTGATAGCAGGCGCTCCTGACCGTCGCATTTACCTGATTTGCCATCAGGAGTGACGAGTCAAGGAGCACCCCCAGGCTGCGAACGCAGTCACTGGAGGAGAGTGTGACTCCATCCAGGACTGGAGGTTGTAACCCAAATCTTGGTTTCGGGGCCGCTACCGTGAGCACCTCCATCTTGTCCGGATTCAGTTTCAATCTGTTTTTCCTCATCCAGCCCATTACCGCTTGAAGACATTCATTGAGCGAAGAGATGCCATTGGAACTCGAGGCCGATGAGCGAGACATGGAGAAATAGATTTGGGTGTCATCAGCGTACTGATAACACCCAGCACCATAACTCCGTATTATCTCACCTAGCGGCTTCATATAGATGTTGAATAACATCGGGGACAGAATAGCCCCCTGAGGAACCCCACAAGTGAGGATCCTCTTACTGGAGCTACAGTCCCCGAGCAGCACCCTCTGGGACCGCCCCGAGAGGAAGGACCGGAACCACTGCAAAGCAGTGCCTCCGATACCTAACCCCCTCAGGCAGTCCAAGAGGATGCCATGATCTAAAGTATCGAAAGCCGCTGAGAGGTCCAAAAGCACCAACAGGGTCACACTACCCCTGTCGATGCTCAGGAGTAGATCGTCGGTCAAGGCAACCATAGCAGTCTCAACCCCAAAGCCTGTCCTAAAGCCGGTTTGAAATGGGTCTAGATAATCGGCTTCATCCAAGACGGCTTGGAGCTGAAAAGCGACCGCCCTCTCAACCACCTTGCTCAAAAATGGCAGCAGTGACACAGGCCTATAGTTTTTCATATCCAGGGGGTCCAGGGAAGGTTTTTTCAGAAGCGGCCTAACAGCCGCTTCCTTTAAACAAGATGGAACATGTCCTTCCCTGAAGGATGCACCGATGATATCCGTAAGGAGTACGCACATATTTAAAGGGGTCCTAAGGGCACCGTGACTATTCATTTTGTTTCAAAATGCTGGATAACAGCCAAACCACCCAGCATATGGCTCAAGCCATTCACATATGAAACATCTCTACACTAAAAACAAAGAATTCTGAGTAGCGTATCTGAAAGACTAGCACAGATTTTTGATAAAATCTTTCATGGAAGAGATACCAGCTCATGAGATGAGTAGATAGCCATTAAACCGAGTAAAATGTGAGTATGCCCTAAAGATATCCATATTATTTCATCTTACACAAGATGCAATGTAAGAACATGTTACAGTGTTGTCTCTTCAGACCGTTGAAATAGTTAAGCCAATTATTTTGCCAGCACATTATTTTACCCATATCAGTTTTCTATTATGCACAGAATGAATTAAAGCAAGACCTTCCATACTCAGAAAAATCTCAAATTCTATCAATTCATATTTGTCAAGAAATACTTTATCATCATTGATAAAAGATGCTATTACTGGTAATATCTGACTCTTAAATCAGGCAAGGTACTTCAAATTTCCTAATTCACTTCAATTCCCATGTGAACTTAGTGATCTAAAACACTGTACAGTATTATATTTTAACGGATGTAATGCTTAACAACCATGCTGCTTTGGGGAAATAAGCAAATCATTTTTTTTTACAATGTAATTTTTCATAAAAAGGATTCCTAGCCTGAGGTATATTTTCATATAAAGTGTTACTTTTTACTCTTTTAAAAGAGAGGGATTAAGAAGGCATATTTGTTTGTGTGTTTGTTTATTATTTCATTCATTCATTCAAGACCAGGGGTCTCAGGGTAGAACACACACACACAAGTATATACACACACTCATATGTTTTACCCAGGCACTAAAAACAATATAATAGAAACAATAGAGGAAGACTACTCCAAACTCTAGAGGCCACCACAAAGAAGGCCCTCTTGCATGTCTCTAACCCTTGCACAGACCAAAAAACTCTGCCATATGCATCAATAAATATGTGAAAGAATGCTGAAGACCGCACACAGCTGAATGCTGGCTGAGTTGTTAGACTCACAGCGAACCAAATTTGGTGATGAATATAACAAACAACCAAACTCATGAGCAGACAAGCTGCATAGAAACTCTTCAAGATGTTACACACTGAGAAAGGTCACAGGTGTGCAACTGGCTCCAGCTGCAAGTATACATCTGTTCCTTTTAGAAACCAAAAATCAGTCTCCCACCCAAATGCACCTTAATGCCTGTCCGCATCCTCAATCACACACCCCAACCACCACTTGTAGTGTTGAATTAGTCATGTTTTCCATCATTCCCACACCCATGTCCGATTGGCCAGACAAAATGATGAATGACAAAACGGTCACAAAATGACAAATCAGCCTTTCAATTCACACTGAATTGACTTCGGCATTGGAAAGCAGCTGCCCTTCATTGTTGGAATCCTCATACTTAGGTTGATCTGACCTAAGTATCATGGAGAGTGGGTTAGTCAACAGAAGACTTTCTGCGTTTGACAGGTAAGCCCTAAGGTCAAATAAGAACTGATCTCTTTACAAGATCTAGATGTACCCTTTGTCATTTCAGCTTCAGGAAAAAGGTAAGTTTCTTAAGTGACACACCAGCATCAGAGCCTACAACAAATACCTAATGGTTCTCCAGCAACTTGGAAGGTTAAAAAAAGGCAAAAGACAACCAGTTACAAAACATACTGAATTCTCTATATGAAACAGAAATAATAACTACTGTACATCCACTGCTTGCAGAGTCCAGAAGAGACATTTTAGAGCCAATAACAAATTAGCACGAAATTGAAATGCAGGCATTAGAGAGCTGAATGAGAAAATCTAATATAGGAGCATTGAGACATTTCTAAGTATGCTTATAACTTAGCAGTGGAAACACTACTTAATTTGTTTCTAAATTTGTTTTTAGTGTGTCCATTCCATATTCTGTTTTTATTGCTGTGTCTCATCCTGAGACCTTTACGCACCCGGTGAAATACAAATACAAATAAATAAATGTAAAAAAAGAAAAGAAAGGCTGCAGGATTGATAAGTGTGACAACACATAAGGAACAAATATGGTTTGACTGGTGATATACAGCAGGATCAATTTAAACCCCAAAGTACAGACTGCTGTTGAAGAGCTGTATCATTTCAGGAAACGATAGTGACAGTGAACGACCCTTAACTAAAGATATGTACAGGCATCTTTGAAAATAACGCAGCTTTAAATGTCTGTGTCTTTTTCCAAGAGAAATCCAGATTGAAAACATGCTCCTAATTGGGAAACAAAACTCTATTCTGCATATCAACTCCCAGTTTCAACAAATGCTTTTTCAAACTCTGCTTTAATTTACTGGGCCTTAACCAACTTAGTACCAATTCCATATATTGGTGGAACAACGGAATGCCCTGTGGCAACTCAGGCATAATGGAGAATTAAGCTTCATTCAGACAGAACTTACTTAATCCACATTCTTTGGATAACCTGAAGTAAAGCCAGTCTAGACACATTTTATTCTGGATTATCCATGCTTTATTCCTGATTATCCAAATAATGTGGATTAATTAAATGCTGCCTGGATGAAGCTATAGTCACACAAGGCACATCTGCAACTGGGCAGTCACCACTCTTTTTATCACTTGCCCCACAAGGGAAGCATTTAGAACTCAGCAACAGTTACTGAGAAATTTGCAATCCAAGGTGATCCTCTTACAGACACATTAAAACTAGGACTACCTCCAAAGCAGTACACGTTACCTCTCCCATAACTATGACAATAAATCAAGCAAAGGAGGAAGTGCAAGTATTCTGTGTGGATCCCCAACTTGGAGTAACAAAATCTGATCATAAACCTCAGAAATAGCTGGCCCTTCAGCCACCTCCACCAGACCTGCCTCAAATGTAGTATTAAGATCAGCACCTCCAGGGCCTGAACACCCCCTATCAAGAATGATTTTAAAATATACTGGGACTGAGATGGATCCAAGTATGTGTCAGACTGATGTATTCTGCACTGATAAAGCTAGACAGTATCACTTTAAAACATACAAAGAAGATACTTGTTCATGAGAGTAGGCTAATCTTAACTAACTAGTGCAAGAATATTCCCTCACTGTCCTAAAGAGTTTGATTTTATAAATACTTTTACAAACTTTGGGATTTCTCCAATGAGTCCATACTACCCTCTTGTGGGTAGAGCTGTTTAAGCTACTCATTTTAATATCTCTCATAGCCTGAGCAACAGGAACTTGCAATGTACATCTACCCTGTTTCCCCAAAAATAAGACCTATCCCAGAAATAAGCCCTAGCATGATTTTTCAGGATGCTCAAAATATGAGCTCTATATGTGTTATATAAGACATCCCCTGAAAATAAGCCCTAATGCATCTTTTGGAGCAAAAATATAAGCCCTGCCTTATTTTTGGGGAAACAGGGTTTTAACATCCTATAGTTAAGAACTAGAGCTGGTTTGACAGCAAGATCCTCCGCCATGATTATTTAGGCTCACTCCAAACTGAACCAGTTCCGCCATGCTTGTAAAGGTCTCCCAACTTGCCTCGCCATGGGTTTTCCCTCCCCCACCTTCAATGTCCACTGCACCACTGCCTAATTCCCTCTGAGGCCTTGAATACAATTGGTTATGCTGTGCATATAAGAAGTGGGACACTGGCACCAGTTGTTCCAGAAGACAGAAGCACAGAGGAGTGGGCTAGGATGCTTCACAATGGTCTACATGTCATCAGGGAAGGTCTCACTGGAGTTGGGGAACAAATATTTAAAAGTGGTAAATGCAGGAAGCAGGAGATGCAAGCAGGAAGCTGAGAGGAGGAGGCTTGAAAGAACCACGGGGCTATGATACCTTGGTTTTATATTTTTAGCAGATTGTAAGCCACCGGCAGGAATTACTAAGTTGCTTGTTTTTATCTTGAATTGTAAAGCACTGAGTATAATAATGGCACTCTATAAATAAATGGTTCAATTCAATAATGCACTCCTAAACCTTTAGGACAAAAGGAGTAACCTCTTATATAGAGGTCACATCACCAGGCAGTTCTCCAAGAGCTACAAGTCAGCAGCATGCTAACACTTTATGTGTGTTCTCTCCCTCTTATACACACACACACACATACACACACTCAAACAAACACATAAAAATGCACCCTTGAACAAGAAGAAGAAGAAGGAGAAGAAGAGTTGGCTTTTCTACCTTTCTTTTCTCACCCTTTCAGGGGGACTCAAAAGCAGCTGACAAAGCTTTTCTATTCTCCCCACAACAGAACACCCTGTGAGGTAGGTGGGGCTATGAGAGCTCCGAAGAGAGCTGTGACTAGCCCAAGGTCACCCAGCTGGCTTCATGGAGGAGGGCGGAATTGCACTCAGTATTCCCAGATAAGAGTCCGACTCCCTAACCACTAGACCAAACTGGCTCACAAGTATCCGTCATTTCCTTACAGGCAAATCATTTTGATTTTTCTTCTTGCCTCCGAAGATTTTCTATTTGCCAGTCTTTTTTTTTTAATCAATCAACAAAGTGCTCCCAGATCTCCATGCTAAGATAGGAAACCTGCCATTTGTTCTCCTGTTTGCCAGTGCAGCTGCCTCCTGTTTGCCTATACAGCTCCAGAAAAAGTGCTGAGCATTCCAAAAGCAGTATCTGTACTAAAGAAGAAAAAAATGAAAAGAAAAAGAAGACAGCAGTTTCAGCTGATGGATGCAGATGAGCAGAAACTCAAGGGTGGGGGGATAAGATTTATGCATGTATGTGCATTCTGATTTCAGCTCCGTGTAGCAGAGATCCTTGATTCGTTACTCACAGCTGTCTTGTAGAAGAATGAAGAAAGGGAAAGATTACTCACATACTAGGTTTTCTGGCCCATCCTTTGCTCAGGGAACAGGATATCATATCAGTCTCTGGTGACCAGCTTGGTTAGCAACCTACTGTTATTTATTCAGCCTGTTGATACCGTGAGCCAATTTTGTAGGTCAAAAGCCATTATCTTGAGAAGATCTCTCATCAGACATTGCTTCATAATGATGGGCTTAGTTATGGTTGACCACCTTCTCTGCACCAATGTGATGCATCCCGGACTGTCTTCCAATACTGAAGGTGTTCATAAAAAAAACTACCCCATATCAGACAGCAACTTGAGCCCCTCTGCTTGCTATCACTATGCATTCCACCTCTGTTGTCACAAGTACTGCTGTGACCTGGCTCTCACTTCCCTAACTAACAATCCCACCACTACTTCCAGTGAAAGAGGCATTAGTAGAGGACTTAAAGGCTACATCTGCACATAGTAAGGGGAAAAAAACCTAGCTCAAAGTGGATAGGGACAACGTTGGCACTGTGACCCACGCTGTGGAAATCTCCAGATTAGACTACAGCAATGCCTTCTACATAGGGCTACCGTTGAAGACAGTCCAGAAGCTGGAGCTAATGCAGAACACAGCAGTTCACTCCTAACAGGAGTCTCTAACCAGACTCATATAACAAGATAAAAGATCTGCATTTGATTGCTAGTCCAATTCAAGTTGTTGACTCTTAAATACAGAGCCCTAATTGGCTTTAACCCCATATAAACCTGCCAGACTATTTAAGGCCATTTGCTGGGATTCAAGAGCAGGAGGAGGTTTGACATCTGCTTGACATGCCCATGGGTGTCTGGCTCATAGTTAAAACCTATCTCTTTGCCCAGGCCTTTGGATTTTAGTTATTTTCTAATGTGGTTCTGCTAGAGTATTTTAATTATGTTTTTATTCAATGCTTTACCAATTTTATTCATGTTTTACGTTATTTTACAGAGTGTTGTAACCCTCCCTGAGATCAGCTGGTGGAGGAATATAAGTGTTGTGTGTACACATATATATAAACTTAAATAATAGTATCTGCATGGTCTTACTGTAATCCACAATAAAGGCCAGAAACTGCACTTCCAGAATGTGTGATCTGTCCTTCAATGTGGATCAGTGGTGGGATGTGAACAATAGCATCCACATACTACTGCATGTAAGCCAATCTCGAACCTCTCTTTCTCTCTTTAATGTGTAAGGATGCAGCCTGCTGTCTGGTCCAGGTTACATCCACACAGCCCATTCCCTTGGGGTGAGTTAGCACTGCTTTCTTCAATGTATTCCAGGCATGCTGTGGTGATAGCAGCTTCTCTATTCAGTATCCTTACTGGCTTTGTCACTGTGACAATACATGACAACTGTCCTGCTGCCTCTCACGACAAGATATTCTATTCAATATTAAACAGATCTCTGTAAGAGTTTGCCTTCTTGACCTCTGAAGCATGTTAAAAATCTGTAATCGTTTTATTGACCTTTTCCCCCCTGGCTGAGCCTGAGGCTGAAGTCTTCTTTCATCCCCACCTGAATGCAAACAGACCATGCTATTCTTCTGAAGTCTCTATTCCTGAAGTTATCACTGAACTTGTCTTGGAGATAGTGTTATGAAAACTAGCACCAAGGTCCTTTTGTCAACATTTGCTCTGGGCAGCAGACAAGAGACTGTCATTCTTCTTGAAAAAATTGCTCTAAGGTGAATACAGTATATACACATTTATCAGGCCTCAGCCACCTGCTCAAGGCCACCACGGCTTTTGTATAGCTTGCACACTAGACTTTTCCTTTTCAATTCTTGGATACATCCCCATCAGTCTATGCAGAGTTTTTCCATGGATGTCCTCATATGCATTCTTCATAGTTGTTTGACATATTTTCATTTCTCTTCCAGGCACAGCAAATGCTTCATGTCTGTGCAAATATTTCACCACCGCCTTCTTCAAATTACTGGGAGACTCCTTTCACTATCAATGTGAGAGCCATTTTTGGCTCTCCTGTCCTGTCTGCTGGATCTTGCATTTCCCCCGAGACCTCCTTAGCTGTTTGTGCTTTTACAACTGAGAACCAGATAACAAATGATCTCTGGGAACCAGATAACAAATGCCAGAAATATTCTTGCCTTGCCTACATTTCTTGTCTTCTGCTATTAGCTCAATCAACAGAAGAACCTGCTTTATGGCAGAACTAGGTATAGATTCCTTGCCTAGATTGGGGCCTGAGGGTGGCTGGTGGGATATTCTGACAACCAGTTTAGTTTCATGGTCTTCTATCTTTTATGGTTGGGTTTCTCTCTGAAAGTTCACCTTCAGCAGAAGTTGCACCACAATAATGTCTCGTCCGAAAGAGATTGCCAAGAGCTCCAGAGGGATCTCTTAGCATTGGGTGAGTGGGCAACCAAGTGGCAAATGTGCCTTAATCTTAACAAGTGCAAAGTAATGCATATTGGGGCCAAGAATCCAAATTACGTCTATAAACTGATGGTGTCTGAGCTTTCTGCGACACACCAGGAAAGGGATCTTGGGGGTTTGGTGGACAGTTCAATGAAGGTGTCAACCCAGTGCGCGACAGCAGTGAAAAAAGCAAATTCAATGCTGGGAATAATTAGGAAGGGAAGAGAAAATAAGTCAGCAAGTGTCATTTTGCCCCTCTATGGTGAGGCCACATCTGGAATATTGTGTACAATTCTGGTCACCACACCTCAAAAAGGATATTATGGAACTAGAGAAGGTGCAGAAAAGGGCAACCAGAATGATTAAGGGACTAGAACACCTCCCTTACGAAATCAGGCTACAACGTCTAGGCCTCTTCAGTCTGGAGAGACGGCGTTTAAGAGGGGACCTGATTGAAGTATATAAAATTATGCATGGTATAGAAAAGGTGGATAGAGAAAATTTCTTTTCTCTATCACACAACAGTAAAACAAGGGGGCATCTATGAAGCTGATGGGTAGGAGAGTCGGATCTAAGAAGGGGAAGTATTTCTTCTTTCTGAAAGTTCACCTTCAGCAGAAGTCGAACCAACTTCATCGGTTTATGGAATGTGCTGCCAGAAGAGGTGGTGACAGCTATCAGTCTTGATGGCTTTAAGGTAGGGTTAGACAAATTTATGGACGACAGATGTATCAATGGCTACTAGAACAAATGCCTAGGTGCATCTTTCAGGCTGGGGGGGGGGGGGAACCAGGGTGCTTCTAAGGCCATTTGCTGGGATTCGAAAGCAGGCAAAGGTTTGTCCTTGTCTCTGCTTGAGATGCCCATGAGCATTTGGTGGGCCACTGTGTGCAACAGGATACTGGACTAGATGGGTTGTGGCCTGATCCAGCAGGGCTTCTCTTATGTTCTTATGTTCTTATTCTTTTGGCAAGAATCCTTTCTCTATGTAAATCTTTTCCATTTTGCTCCCTTTCAACTCAGTAGTTCATCTGGGTCACAGCACATGGAGGGCTCCTACCATGACAGTGAGTTCTTCTGGAATACAGTAATGTAACTTTGCTGAAATGACTATAATATCTATTTGTTTGCTTGTCTGCATGTTTATCTCGCTCTATATCCAAAGGTTTCAGGGTGGGTTACAGCATTAACGAACATACTAAAACAATAAAAGTGCTGCAGTGCTCTGGATCCAGTCCCCTGGATTTCACTTTGATTTTTGAATAGTCACACCTGGAAGTGTTTGCTTCCATTCTTTTATGGAGTAAGCCAACTGCCCTGTGTGTGTTTTGGGTAACATCAAATCAGGTTCAGCTCCTAGCTGACTGAAAGGGCATCTACATGGCAATCACTATAGTTTTATTGGGAAGAAGGAGGAGGAGGAGGAGTTGGCTTTTCTACCCCATTTTTCTCACCCATTTAAGGGGACCCAAAGAGGCTGACAAAGCTTTCTATTCTTCTCCCCACAACAGAACACCCTGTGAGGTAGGTGGGGCTCCAAGAGCTCAGAAGAGAACTGTGACTAACCCAAGGTCATCCAGCTGGCTTTGTGGATGAGTGCAGAATCAAACCTGGTGTTCCCAGATAAGAGTCCAGCTCCTTAACCATTAGACCAACTGTTTGCCATTGTCTACTTCCAGGAAGAGGCTGAGGATCAAACTTTTTCCAAGTACTGGAAACAGAGAATTTCTGTTTTCCAGGTACTTTGCTCTACCACTGCAACCACTCCCTATTTTAGACAGAGTAAATGTCTGAACATCACTCCTTTGATCTGGCAAGCTGCTTATCAGAAATGAGCTTCAGTTTTAATATAGCCCTTCAATTAATTACTGCTCTCAGTGCTCATCCACAGTCTTTCACTGACTGTTAAGAAGCAACAGTTCTGCTAAACTAAAAATTAAAAAAAAATCCTCCAGCCTACAACACAACTGTAAAGAGCATAAAGGCTCAAGGAATCTGATTATTTCACTGGCTGGCAAAGCTAAGTAAATGGAGGTTGCAGATGCTAACTCAGACAAAGGACAAAGCCCTATGATTAAAAGCTTTAATTAGAAAGTTTTGGTACAGGCTCATATAAAAATAGGAATGGCCTTTCAGCCCTGTTCCAGGGCAGACGTGCGGATACAAATAGGAGGAAAGTCCAAAGTTTCCAAGCATTACTAGCTAGGGGAGAAGAAGCATATGACTTCCGTTATCATCAACGTCCTTCACTGTTGTCTATGTTTTAATCTTTAAGCTGTATAGTGTCTTCATGAAATCTGTGGTACATAAGTCCAATAAATGAATGCATACATAGCCCCCTATAAGCAGAATATTCAGAGCAGCTGACTGTTCCAATGAAACATCTGGAATAATCCAAGGTATATCTTCCAGGCCAAAGAGACAGACAGGGTGCCTCCAATGGCCATTTGCTAGGATTCGAGAGCAGATGAAGGTTTTGCTCTCATCTTTCACCTGGGATGCCCATAAGCAATTGGTGGGCCACTGTGTGGGATGGGATGCTGGACTAGATGTTCTACGACCTGATCCAGCAGGGTTCTTCTTAAGTTCTTAAGATTCTTTGGGCTGTCAGGTCTCCAAGGTGACTTTTCCTTTTGCAGACTTTTTGCTTCCCAACTGGGTTAACATCTTCATCACACTAAAGATGTTCCATAGTCAGGTGGCAAACTCAGCTTATAAAACTCTTGACAATCCAGCACCAGCCCCCAGCTACAGTACAAGATATTCAGCACTATAGCAAGGCTCATTGATGCGACAAATCAGTTCACTTTAAGACAGGCTAAAACTCCACGAAGAATAATGAAAGGTGTTCTTCAGATGTGGAAAATTATGTACCACTTACTGAACTGAAACTGTTCCCCTCAAGTCCCCCACTTCCACTCAGGAGTCCCCAGCTCCACAGAATCACCTCTACTCTTTGCTAAATGCTATTTAGAAGGTAATCACAATTCAGCCTTCTCTTTCCTGTATACATGAGGCGTTCCTTGACAGACCCCAAATAAAAAAGCACCATCAAATGGTTTAAAACAGAAAGCCTGCGCGACTCCTTACAAGATGGTAGTGTGATAGCAATTCCAAGACAAATCGTTATTAGATTCCAGAAATTGCAGCGTCTCTGAGGCTGGCGCCCATACAGCTAATAATTCAGGAATGAATGAATTCCTCAGTGTGTTTTACAGCAATTATAATATGTATATTTTACAAAGTGGCTCTCTTGTCACTTCATTTGTGCTAACTAGCCACAATGAAAAGCATTATCGTGATACACCAAGCTACCAGTTTTAACAGCCTTATAAAATGAGTACAAGGACAGGATTCTTTATGTGATTAAGGCAAGAAGGGGGGAAAAGGGACCAGATTAATTTGTCACCGGGGGAAAAAAAAAAAGAAAGAGCAGAGCTGGAAATAATCCAATCCTTCTCAGTAAGTGTTTCTTTACTAGCACAGCGCTGTTGTTAAGTAGCTGTAAATGAATTTCTAGCCTGCCTAGTTGGAAATGGGGAAACAATCATATCACTGTTTCCATAAAATGTCTAAGGTGATTGTGTACTGCAATTCCCCCATCTCCCTCTGCTTCCTGAAAAAGCTCACTTCAGCTACAGACATTAATTTGGGCTATAAATCATTTATATTCATCTCACTGCCCAAATATATAGCTCAAGTTGTACTACTGGTATTTTGGCATTCAGCAGCCCAAGCTAGGGCTCCAGAAATCAACCTACCCCACTATCCCACCACCAATAAAACCAATTTCAACGCAATCTTGAGTTCTTCTCTACCATACTTTAGGGGCACATCCACACCTAAGTTTTAATCCAGCTTCAGTCCACATTTGGAGTGAGAAAACACATCAAAGTGGCGAGCAATTTTCTTTCTACATTATCTGTCCCCAGATTGGCTCCTGTATAGAAGTGCTACTGGCTATATTGGGATTGGCAAGAGCAAATATGTTGTCATGAAAACTGCATAGATTAGTCCACGAAGTCATAGGGAATTGAGACTGACTCAACAGAATCTTTACCTTCACCATTATATTCAGACAAACACATCCAAAAAGAAGAAATTAAAAAGGAAAATGTAATGCTCTCACTTTGTCTTCACCACCCTAACCCTAACATTTTTCCAGGACTCCTTGACATGATTACAAAAGCAAACACAAGTATAAGCACCTTTTTGAAAAATATTTACCTCTTCTTCCAAGTTGCTCAACAAGGTATACTAAGACTCTCACGCTGCCCCCATCCAGATATTACTGACCTATATTGATCATAGGGTGTTCTTCCACTGTCACTCGAAGTACCCATTAAGTACCCATTAATGGGTTAAAAAAATGCCATTAAGTACCCATTAATGGAAAAACACCCATATATTCCATCGGACAGAATAGGTAGTGCAAAAACATCTGGAGGGCACATTTTGAGATCCTTGGGGTAAACACAGGCTGCATCCAGACAGGTATAAAACCCAGGATGTTCCCAGCACTGTTTGGGGATTGTCACACATATCCAAGGTAATCCCAGCATAGTCCTGGGATATAAAGGTAAAACTCCAGAACATTGATATTCTGGGGGAAAGAACTCCAAACCCACGTTTTCCTGAAATGACGATATTGCTTGCCTAGTCTGGAACTTCCTCCAGGATGTTTCCTCCAGGAAAATGCCATCCATGCAAGTGCAAAAAATACCCACTGTGCAAACATGATGGACTGACACGTACATCCAGGAATTTTCATCATCAGGAAGCACCAAGATTTTTCTCACAACTGCCTTTCACAGTCCCTGCCTCTTTCCTTCCCTCTGGACGTAGCCGCAATGTTCCACACACACACTTCAGGCTCTTTGACTACTATGCATAGGACAAATTCACACTTGGCCTGGTGGTGCACGCATGCTAATGTCTCAGACATTCCACACCTGAAGGAGCCATTTCTTTATGAGAAAATTGCTCCTTCTGTGTGGGAGCTTATTACGCGAGCACTATGTGTGGTTCAGGTTGAACTGCATCATGCATGTACCAGCGCCAGAGATGATAAGGCTCCAGATACTTCATCATCCTCATGTCTTCCTATTTGGAAGATATGAAGAAGGGCCACATGCCTCTCAGCACACAAACGCTAATGTATCACCCAGCTGGCCTGGCGATGGTGCCACGCAGATGCACTGGAACCAATATCAAGGGGCAGAGATGGCTGCGTCCAGGTAGCCATCGGTATTTGAGGTAGGTTTTAGGGAGATCTGGGTGGGTTTTGTATACTAGACCCATTCTGTCCATCTTCAAATATACTTAATCAAACTGTAAAAGCAGCTCAAACACACAGCTGTTATTAAGCTGCACAACCGTAGAAATAAATAATTTACAAAAGGAGAGCAGTAAGCACATAAACTTGTTTCCAAAGGGAACAGGATTAGCACAATCAGGGACTCGAGGATAGGCATTAATGGTTAACAACTTTATCCCCCGATGAAGCAGGTCAAATTAAACATGAACAGTAAATATCAGTCTAAGCAATTTAAGTTTTCACATCTCTGGAATCAATTAGCCGAGGGGAAAAGTTTCCAAAGGGCCACCCATTAATAAATACAAAATAGTTTGAGACTGCTGTCTTGTTTGTGATAATTTTTTTTATTGCTACCTCAGTTTCAAATATCACAGTAATTGCTTCCACATTCTGATTAAAACACGAATTGAAGCCACATGTTAAAAATACTATTTCTTGTCAAAAACAAAAGAAAAAGCTCAATTTCAGTTACCAAAGTTCTGACAGCTAAAGAGTATAGTTTTACTTCTGAACTGCTATTTATAAAATAAAAAAGGACTCCTCCAAAAAAACCCCAAAGCCTTTACATTTTACTGCCTTGAAGCAATAAACTATTGTAAAAGATCTTAACCGAAACCCTTCAGAAGAAGGTTAGTTAACTCTTCACCGCATTGCAAGGCTGTCTTAAACTGTCAATTAGGACACTGTGGTCCATATTAGAAAATATGCTGTTGTCACTGAAGAGATTATTCTATTATTATCTTCTTATTGTACATTAATATTTATATTCTCTCATCCCAAGGGGACAGAGGGCCTTTTCTCACTTGATCCTTGCGGAGAGCTGGGGATACTCCAGCACTTTCATGCACAGCCATCTTCACATTTGATAGCTATGGAGCAGTAAAAAACTACAGTCACAGGGGCAGCTTTCACACCTACTTCTGTGCAAAGGCAGTGTGCGGGCAAGGCAGCTGCAGAGTCACGTGCCACATTGCCTGTAGCAACAGTCCGGTATGCATGGCCATTACTGTGGCAAGGCAGGCATTGTCAGATGGCAGCATTTGCACTTACCATGCTGCAGTGTAAGTTCTAGACAGATTTGGGAACGCTAGAATGCTAGCCACTGTCCCTATACTTAACTATCATGGGGCACTGTCCAGCAGAAGTTAACTGCAAGAAGGCCGCTAGTCTACCAGTGTAAGCAGTGGGATTGTAATCCACATTGTAATCAGTAGCAGTGCGGGACACACCATATTCCTTACTAACATGAGGGAGGGAAACCCTTAGTGTACCATATCAGCACGTGCAAAGCAGCCCTTACACTCTTTGACTGCAGATATGGCAATTTCATGCAGCATTTGTCTTTAGACCTAAAATAACCTAGAACACAGCAGGATGAACTATTGCTTCCAGGTATTGCTGAACTAATACTCCAATCATTACTTCCCACTGGCTAGAGTAGCTGAGATTAAGAACGTAAGAAAAGCTCTGCTCATGAGCATCTCAAGCAGAAGACAAGGGGGAAACCACCTGCTTTAAAATCCCAGCAAATGGCCCTTAGAGACATCCTGCCTGTCTCCCCATCCTGGAGAATGTACCTAGGCATTCATTCTAGAAGCCATTGACACACCTGCCATCCATGTGTATGTCTAACCCTTTCTTAAAGTTATCTAGGCTAGCTGCTGTTACCAATTCTTGTGGAAGCAAATTCTAATCTGATGATCCTCTGTGTGAAGAAACATTTCCCCATGTCTGATCTGACTCTCCTACTCATCAGCTTCAAAGAATGCCTCCTGGTTCTAGTGTTGTGTGACTTTATATACTTCAATTAGGTCCCCTCTTGCAGTCTGATTTCGCAAGGGAGTTGTTCCAGTCCCTTAATCATTTTGGTTGGTCTTTTCTATGCTTTTTTCAGTTCTAAAACATCCTTGCTGAGGTTGGTGAGCCGAATCATACACATTCCAAATGCAGCATCACCTTGGATTTATAAAAAGGCAAAATGACACTTGCTGTCTTGTTTTCTATTCCCTTCCTAATTATTACTGGCACTGAATTAGCATTTTTGTGGTGCTGCACACTGGGCTGACACTTTCACAGAAGCTGTAGGGTGTGCCACCCAAATCCATGTTTTCATTTCTGTTGTTATCTGTTGTGTCTTTTCTTATTTCATATTGTTCTTCCCCTTTTCCTATTGTCTATTGTAGGCTAGGATATTATATTGAAAGAAGGAGCTTGAAGAGGCCAGAAGAATAAGTCAGGGAAAACTATGGTGCTACTTATATATGACTAATCCAGCAAATCCATTCTGTGCTAGCTAAAACTCCTGAAAATCTTTAAGCCAACACTAAGCAACACATTTATAACAAAGGCGACTGGAAGCAACTTTCAGGGGGGGAAATTGCACATGCTTATGTCAGTAAATCCTCTGCTAAAAGTGTTTACTAGGGCATTGCTACCAAAAACACACTGAATGGCAGACTATTTTCAGCACTTGATGATAATTTTATGTGGCAGTCCTGACCCGGTGAACACATTACTTACAAAAATCCATGACAGAGATCCAAGCATTAGTAATGTTGGATGGCAATAACTCTTTTGCCAATGTTACTTAAGTCATTTCACGATAGGAGCCAAAAACTTGGGAAATATTTTCCAGAGTTTAAAAGGTGAAGTAGCCTCAACGTCAAAAAAAAAAATCCTTAACTACTTTATTATTTAAGTTTATGGGGAAATTTACTACATTTGGTCTCTCACTCAATTAAATTTTCCAAAAATCTGGAGGGGCAAAGGAATCCCATCGTCACACATGTAAACACAACACATTCTCTTAACAAGTTGATTCACTTTATTTCACGAAGGAAAAAAAAAAGTTAATGCTCTTAAATAGTCTAGAATGCCACATTACCTATGCATCCAACAACCCTACCGGCAGCCCATAACTTCTTTCTGTGAGTGGGTGATAAAATACCTCTCACAGCAGCACCTCAATCTAAGCAATGCATTTCAGACTCAAAAGGACCAAGATGGAAATATACAGCACTTCTGAGGTGACTCAGATAACTTTGGTACAAAAGAGAAGCAAAGCTGGTTTTTGACTGATATTCAGCTTTTCAAAAAGCTCTTTGCAGACCAGGATATGTTATAGGCCTAAGATTTAGCATGTTAGGAAATATACAAGTCTAATCAAACTTCCACTGTAGAACCGGTTTGATTTTTTTGGCAGACATTTTGATATTCAAACCAGGGCTTTTATTTCGCTATTAACAGATCTTTCCCCTTACCTAGTTAACTTTGGATGAAGAAAATGTTATCTTCAGATTTTGCAACACCAGTACTGCTAACAATCTGGGCTGTTGTCTATCACGACTGACGTTTACAAGCTTTACTAGAGCACATTCTACCATTAATCACGGCACGCGGAACGTGTCAAAAAAAGAGGTTGCCAAATGGTTTGCCTCCTTCGTGTCTTGAACTCAGTGACTGTTTACTTAAGCCTGTCTTTGTTCCAGCAATTTCAAACTCAGGTTACATTTAAAAACAATCACTGCCATCTCTATAGTATATACGGTTAGCAGCCTCATCCTAGGAGACTTAAACCAAGGAAGAGCTTTATGAGAACGACCACAAACTGCCACTTAATATACAACCAGCAATAACCAGAGCATCTTCGTGGGCAACAAAATCCAGTAGCTCAACTGGATGGCTCTCCATGAGGCTCTTCCTCCGGTGTAAACCAAGAATGGGTAACATGGAAATCCCTAAATAGGCTTATTAGTGGCATTGGTAGAACAAAAGATAATCTTGCTAAATGGAATTATTTATGAGACTCTCCCATTTTATGAGAATGTGGCGCTGAACAAACAACCCAACATCTGTATTCCTCTGTTCAGTAGTGAGGAGTGAATAATTTTCAGGAAAAAATGCACTGGTATCTTAATGAGTAATACATTAGTTGTTAGCAATAAACAGGTGACATATATAAATACAGTTGCCCCACAAAACACACAAGAACTAATTTTGCTACTGGCAAGTGGCTCTTTTGGGGTGAATTGGTAAATGGGTTAAGGAGTTTCCCAGCCATGGTTAACCATGAGTTGCTAGCCCTTTACCTGGCCCAGAAGCTGGAACTAGTACAAAATACTAAGGCTAAGATACTGAGAGCATTACCTGCTCACGTACAGGTTGCATCTGTGCTTAGGAACTGTAGTGTAAGAATAAAGTACTCTCTTTCAACCTCCCTTCCCCCCAGAAATCAAAGTTCTAAAGAATTTCCTGGAATTTCTTGGAAGAGTTAACGACTGCCAACGGAACAATGAGTAAAAAGCAAAACAGAGTCCCAAATGCTTTCTCAGACTCCTGCCAAAATTTCTGGGATGAGGTGACGGATGAGGTTTCCTGGGGCTAACATGCCAAAGGCAATTAGCCATGTCAATCTACTTAGATGCCAGCTGCCGGGTACAACATTATTACTGTATGGTTTTATAACATGGAAATGTCACCAAGCATTTATATAACTCTCAGCTCTAAAATGTTCCTCAAAAACTCTTATTACAGTAAAAGAAACAACAAACTTAAACTTTGCCTTTTGAAAAGCCAATATGAATGCTATCCATTTCACATAACTTGGTTATACCAAGCACCGTTAATCAAATTGGCTTATATTACAAGCAGCAAAAAAAAAGTGAATTATCTTTTTTTTCTCTTATGTTTCACAGCACTATTGTCCTTGGTACAGCCAAACTACTTATTCTAGACAAAAAGATGTTTAATATACATAGTTAGGCAATGTGGGCTTCAGCTTTCAAAGGATAAATTGCATTTGGGGGAACTGCTTTCAGGCTAATAAAAAACACGCTTAGTTTGTGAGCACTTTAAATCATATGCATTTCATTTCTAAACAAGTAGCCAAGCACTACTGAGCAGTTAAACAGTTTGCTTACAATATCACCAAAGCAAATTTGAATGACTTGAGCAAGAGAGGTTACTTTCTTCTAGCTGTCTACATGAATTTTCATTCTGCACAAAGTTAGAAGATGGTTCAGTACAGCAATACAGTATTCCTTGAGTTTACAAACCGCACTACCTATCACTTTCAGGGGACATTAAATTGTTCTTTTATTGCTGCAAATATATTTGACCAAATGATATATGCCACACAACCTACAACTGTATCAGGTTGGAAGGATAGTACAAAATGGTCATTAGATAAATGGTATAGATATTTAATGGAATACAGATCTGAAAAAATAAGAGAAATAAAAAGTAAAAGCCAAGGTTTAAAAATGTCCCAGGGCGGAGGAGGGCTGTACTCCTCCCTGAAGCCAGCTGGGTGACCTTGGGCTAGTCACAGCTCTCCTTCTCAGCCGTCACAGCTTCTCCTACTCACAGGGTATCTGCTGTGGGGAGAAGAATAGAAATCTCTGCCTGCTGTTTAGAGTGCCCTTAAATAGATGAGAAAAGTGGGGTAGAAAAGCCAACTCTTCATCATCACCATTTTCTGTTCTAATTCCTGTTTAACTATGTGCTACATAAAAATGTTCCAATGTTTGAACCCAGCTTCAGTAGACTGAAAGTAGACTGAAACTGGATTAACATTTAGGTGTGAATGCCACACAGGTTTCCTGATAACCAGCCTCACTGTTCATATGCAAAACTCTCCTTTGAATGCTCTAGACTGGAAAAAGGTGAGTGTTCACCCCACTTCACTTTGCTCCAGGGTGCCCCCCTCAATCTTCATAGGGCCTGTAGAAGCTAGAGCAGCTTCCTGCCACACCAAGCTGTGCTAACAAGCAAATTAAACCCACACTCAGTCCCTCGTGTGGGAAAGAGGCTTCACACTTTCCCAATTTCCCATCAGTTTAATCTGTAGCTGTTTATGCTGGCATGGTTCTTAAGCATTGCTTAATTCTGAGCAGAGCTCTCGTTCTTGCATCACTAGATCCCAGGATTCCCATCAGTTGCTACTTGTATACACAACAGCAGGTCGAAAATGAACATCCCCAGACTGCAGGAACTTTCAAATTTCACTGTGCAGTGAGGGCATGTTGCCTTAGCATGAGCTCATAGATCCAACTCTTCCACTATGGCTACGGAAGGAGCAAATCAACTAGTACCTTCCCTGCAGCTGTTTCTGGATTTCTGAGAAGCCCTTCTGCTAAACATCCAAACGGACACTTCCCAGGTACCTGCTTCCCCTCCTCTAACCATGAGAAGTACCCCTGGCATGGTCGTGTAACTCTGACACAATGGCTGGCCGATCAAGGAGTCAATCCAGAAAAATAAAGACTTATTCAGCAAGACAATTTGCACCCATGGTGGCCCAACCCCTTTGCATATGGGCAGAGCAGCAGAGCAGAAAGATGAACTGATTCAGGATCAAAGGCCAAATCCCTCACAGACCCCATTCTCATACAGAAGAGGCCTGAAATATGTTTCAGTACAGTTGCTGGGCAACCTATGGAACGGAATGTGTTATACCTGTTCAAGTCCATAATGATTCCCCGAATTTCAGTTGTCAATATTAAGCATGGAAAAATGCATGCACACGCTTTCTGAAGCTGTGAAGAATGGTGTGATTTTAATATGTCTATTTTACCTGCACAGTTTTCCCTCAGATAACACTGTGAGTGATCCTGCACTGGTTGGTATACCAGGCTAGCAGGTATAGTAGGAGCCTTTTACCTGTCCTTAGACTACAACAGTGTGGAAGAGAGGTTCCTAGTACACTTGGTGGTCCAATATACTGGCCAGTGCAGAATCACCCTATGACTGGTTCTGGAACACTAGTGGATAATGTAAAGCTGTAAGTCAACAGTGTCTCAGATGGGAAATCGAATCTGAGGCCCTTTCTGCACTGGGCCTTATTCTGATTTCTATCCTGGAGTAGAGACCTTCCATCCACATGTTAGTGCAGATTACAGTAGGCCACAGGTGGGTTCTGCCAAAGTCTGCACCAGCATGTGGACAGCAGGTCCCTATCCCAGGATATAATCCAGAATAAGGCCCAGTGCAGAAAAGGCCTAAATCAACATGTACGCCTCAGCAAATTTCCACATTAATGTGATCCTAGAAATTTGCTCTGTTCTATACAAACCTGGGTTTAGTTCTAAAAGCATTTTTAAAAATACCCCAAGATTGATTAAATTGTTCTAGTATAGCTGCAAATATCTCACGTGTTGGATCTGAACTATCTGATGGAGAGAGAAAAATTAAAACCACTCAGTATGACTTTTATAACTTTTATGTTAAATGTTTATATTTCTAAATATTCAAAGACTGCAGCATCCAGACATTATTTAAAAAATAATAATGTGAAAATGTTTATGCACTAGAAAATATTAGGGATCCAAAGAAATAGATACGACAGTGATTCATTTCAGATAATTCATCTGTGTTTTTGAGACTGAGGCATCTTCATCTAAACTATCATTATATTACATACTGATTCTTTTTCATCAGACTGAATGACAACAAACCCAATAAAATTCATAAAAAATCCTAATGGGCTCCTCAAAATTATATGTCTTTTTTATTCACTGCACAGCAGACTCGACAATTAACTACAACTTCTAACATACCAAGTTTGCATTTACACTTGGGATCCATGTATTATGATTAACGTAGGAAATCAATTATTCTTCTTAACAGAAAAGTAAAGTCCTGGAAAATTCCCATGCTTTCTAAACGATCTTAGGTTAGAACACCTTGCCCTGGGGAGTCCATACCCATTCCAATCTTTGCATGCCCACATTGCCAGAGCTGCCTCTGGCAGTAATTAATGCCAACAGCAGCTAATGTGTGCTTTCAGATTTCCTGAAAAACAGGAAATCTGAATCAATGACTACTGGAAAACAGGAAATTCAGTGTTGCTGCCAGATCTCCCAAAAAAGGATATGCACTACATCCCAAATTCTTCTAACCCAGTACTGTTGAGAAAGTATTTTTATATAAACTTTATTTGACTAGTCATGAGACCATTTCAAAGTGCATATACAAACGTGTAATTCCTTCCTTAAAATTGCAGAATTAAGAACTATGCAGGGAAGAAATATGCCGGCACACAATATATCACTGCTCAAATTGCATTAAGTTATTTTACTTTTCTATTTCTAAACGTTAGGATTAAACTGAGACAAATATAACATGGAGCTTTTAAAACGCTTTGTTTACTGAATTCATGTGAAACGAACATTTTCCTATGAAAATTTATTCTCAGGAAAATTAGTCCTTGCAAGTTCCCCTAAATGATACACACTGGAGAAACCACTATTTGAAAGCTGACAAATTATAATTTTGAATTCTAAAAATTAATAATAAAATTGAGTAACACGGAAGAGACTTTTCTGCTATCTACTACCAGAAATCCTCTTCTTCCCCTCCCATATATAAGCATTTTTTTCATTGGTAATGATCCACAACATGTGTCACTAGAAAATCCCCAGCCACCAATATTTTTTATTCTTTTCATACAGCTTGGAGGGATGTGATACATCACAACCCACATGGGCACACCAGCAGAATTCAATCATTCTCTAGCTGGTTTTGTTTGACTATTACTAAACGTGGCTTCACTGGCTTGTTTTGGTGAAGTAACATTATAGCTCCACTCAAACACACTTTAAATACAGTGCATTTAGACTTAATCCCCAAACCGGTTATTTTTAGACTCCCATCATCCCTGGCCACTGGCTGTGCCAACAGGAGATGACAGGGGCTGTAGCCCAAGAGCATCAAATAAGCAAACATTGAGGTAAGCCATTACAATGAATTGCAGATTATCAGCAAACTGTATTTTGCCACTGTCCTCAAATGACTTAAGCTCATATCATTGTTTGCCCATAAACATGGTTTATGAAGGAAGGAAGGAAGGAAGGAAGGAAGGAAGGAAGGAAGGAAGGAAGGAAGGAAGGAAGGAAGGAAGGAAGTTTATCGATTGGTCAAATGACTGTATCAATTTGCAAAATACTAAAATGAAAATAAAAGCATTAAAACTTCAAGAGGAATTAAAATAAAAACCACTAACTCATAAATGGCTGTTAGATCAAATAATCCAGGATAAAAAACAGGGCACATAAGGTGAGGGGAGCAACTTTCTCAGCCATAGAACAACAGCACTGGAACTCCCTGACCTCAGGGATTTCTTTGGTGCCACTATTATTTTGCTTTGGAATTAATTAAAATATTACCTATACAAAAGCCTTTGCTCCCATTTGTGTTATTTACTAAATTGAAATCTTCCATTTCCAACTTTAAAGAGAGGGAGGGAGGGAGGAATATTTGAGCCCAGGGGCATCCAAATGTTATGCATCTTAAAAGCATAAAGCTACTTTTCTGTACATGAAAATGGGCCCACTATGGTTAATTTAGACTCTGATCTATAAGAAGGAAAATGCCAGGGTCCTTGTCTGTTCTAGTAGTCCACAGTTTAAACCAGCTACACTTCCTGGTTGAGAAGCAAGAAAATGTAATCAAATTAAAATGAGAAGCAGATATTTAAAATCTCTTCCTGTATTCTGAAACAAATAACACAAATACCACTAAAGTGTTGGGCCAAAATTTAGCCAGAGTCATGTACAATGAAACGTAATTACAGAATCATAGAATGATATAGTTGGAAGGGACCTCTAGGGCCATCCAGTCCAACCCCCAGCTCAATGCAAAATTCCCTAGACCACCCCAAACAGCTGTCCGTCCAGCCTCTGCTCGAAGACCTCCACCAAAGGAGAGCTCACTACCTCCTGCGGCAACCTCTTCCATGTACTGATTCCCCTTACCATTAGGAAGATTTTTCTAGTATCTAATCTGTATTGACTCCCTGATGTTTCATACCATTGCTTCTAATCCTCACATCTCGTGTAAGTGAGAACAGGGATGGTCCCTGTGCACTGTGACAGCCTTTCAGATACTTGAAGACAGCTATCATGACTCCTCTCAGTCTTCTCCTCTGCAGGCTAAACATTCCTAGATCTTTCAACTGTTCCTCATAGGACATGGTTCACAGACCACTAACCATTTTAGCAGCCCTCCTTTGAACTTGCTCTAGTTTATCTATATCTTTTTTAAACTGTGGTGTTCAGAACTGGACACAGTGCTCCAGATGAGGTCTGACCAAGATAGAGTAAAAAAGGATAATAATTTCTCATGATCTAGACTTTATGCTCCCCTAGATACATCCCAGGATGGTAGTTGCCTTTTTTGCAGCTACTCACACTGTTGACTTATGTTCAACCTGTGATCCATTAGTACACCCAGATCCTTTTCATCTATGCTGCTACTCAGCCAGATTCCTCCTATTCTGTATTTTTTATCATTTTTCTTACCCAGAAGTAGGACTTTGCATCCTCTTTATAATTATGCTAGTTTCAGCCCACCAAGCTTGTCTAGATTTTTCTGAATCTCTCCATCTCCTCCCTAGTATTAGCAACCCCTCCTACCTTTGTGTCATCTGCAAATCTGATCAGCATCCCTTCCTCATCCAGATCATCTATAAAAATGCTGAATAGCCCTGGACCCAGGACAGAGGCTTGTGGCACTACACTTAAAGACTTTTTTCCAATTGGATGTGAAGCCAATTATGACCATACGAGTACCCTACCTGAGCCAGTTATGAATCCACCTAACAGTTGTCCTGCCGATCCCATATTTTATAAATCAGTTATTAGGGTATGAGACATTTGCCAAATGCTTTGCTGAAGTCAAGATACACCATGTCAACAGCATTTCCCTGGACAACCCATTCAGTGTTTTTGTCATAAAGATAATTTAGATTAATCTGGCATGATCTGTTTGTTTCAAACCCATGTTGGCTCTGGTTAATTACTGCATTCCCATCTAAGTGCTTGCACATATGTTGTTTAATCATTTGTTTGAGGAATTTGGCTGATATTGAAGTCAGGCTCACAGGCCTGTAGTTTCCTAGGTCAACTTTCTTCCCCTTTTTTTTTTTTTTTTGAAGATGGGGACAACATCTGTCCTCCTCCAGTCTTGTGGGACTTTCCTATTCTCTGGGAATTTTCAAAGATCACAGGGAGTGGTTCAGCAATTATATCTGCTAATTCCTTCAGCATTCTAGTATGTAATTCATCTGGGCCTGGAAATGTGAATTCATTTAAATTAGCCAAGTGTTCCCTCGCCTTTTCTGTGTCCATGAGGACCCTTGATTTTTGTTACTCTTTGAACAGCACAATTAAGGCCAGCATATGTTTCATTTTCTTTATGAAAGAAAACTGCCTCTAGTTTCCTTCCAAGCTTTTTGTCTTTGATCTTTCTCTTTACTTTTGGTAGCAAGATCATAATTCGTATTCACTATCTGTATATTTTTTTCTGGCCTTTTATTTCCATTCCCCTTTTGCTCTGGTGCAGCAAGACTCCTGCCAAATATATGCTTTCCTGTCTCTGTAAGATGCAGCTCATCCCTTGCAAGGAATCCATCAAATAAAGAGTTCACTCCATGATCTAGAAATCCAAACCCTTGCTACATAGTACCATCGATGTAGCCAACTGTCCATCTTCTTGTTCTGTGATCCTTCACTGGAAGGACAGATGAGAAGACAACCTATGCTCCCAATTCCTTTACTCTTCTGCCTCGGTCAGATAGCTGCTAAATCCCTTCTTGTGGTGTCATTTGTCCCTACATGTATTAGTAGGAATGGGTAGTGGTCTTGATAGCCTGTCAGTCACATCTTTGATTCGTGTGCCAGGAAGAAAACACACCTTTCATGAAGTCATGTCAGGTCTACACACAGATACTTCTGTTCCTCTCAATAAGGAATCCCCCACAATCAATAATTTCCTATTCTTCAGAGCAACCCTTCCTTTACTTCCACTCAAGAGGTTCCTGACTGCTAATGCTAAATTCTTCTCTCTGGACAGGCCCTTTCTGAACTAGGCCTTATAATAGACTATATCTTGGAATAGAGACTTGCCATCCTCATGACCTGCTGTTCATACGCTAGTTTTGTCTGTACTAGCATCCAGACGGCAGGTCCTTACTCCATGACAAAATACAGAATAAGGCCCAGTGCAGAAGGCACCTAAGAAGAAATGTAGTGCCCAGTCCTGGTGCACTAATAGTATTGTTTCCCTCTTCTGAATTTCTGTGATTCAGAAATTAGTTTGGAGGAGTCTTGAGGCAGTCACATCATTACTTGAAAATGGAATCAGCTGGGGTAAGTAAAATTAAGAAACAAAAAAGAAAACAAGTTTTTTTCCTATAAGAACCACAGTTTTGAACAGGGGCTTTCCCTTTATTATCATAAACTCTCTTGAGGTTAACCTCTTAAGCACCCTCCATAGGAAAAAAAAAAAGCCCTACTGCTACATTACCCAGCTTCAGGCACTGTGAAGAAGTACATACAGAGACTGCTATTAGGTCCCCCCACCAACCCATCGATTAAAGTCTTCCAAGGAGGATTTTCCTAAACCACACCTAAGATCAAGAAAGCAAAGGACAATTCCAAGCAAAGACTGTTTTTTTCCCTTAATTGTTTATCGTTCTGAATTATTTTCTATTACTTTCTATCGGAATACTATAATGAACATCTGAAGTTCTTTTCACTTGTTACCATCCTCTTCAGAAATCTTTCCTTCTCTTAAGATACCTCATATTTTATGCAGTACTGACTAAAACCTCGCTGCAAATCACTTTGCAGAAGCAGAGAATTGTTTTGGCAACTTGTTAGCTACTACTGCCTTCACTTTCAAGAAAACCTAAGCCCAATCTTACTTGCAGGCACTTCTCTCCTACCTTATTATCCAGAAATAACCGTGGTGATCACATTTCACTTTCACCCTCCAGCTGGAATCCTGGGGTCCTCTTTGATCTGAATATATCTTTAGAGGGATCATCTTATATACACATATATGTTACCAATACATCCCTTTTACCATCTTAGAAATGTCTTGCCTTCAACATGTGCAATCCAAAATAGATCTGGAAAGACTTGTGCATGTTTCTGCAGCCTCCAGGATGAACTACAATCATTCTCAGTTCTTTGGCATTACAGAAATGTTGATTCATTGATTGCAACTGGTTCAGATTCTGTAGCCTACATTCTTGTGGAACAGTCCTGACCTTCTGGACCCATTAGTAAACATCCAACCCTTTAGTCGAAGGGGCCTTGCCAATAAACCAGAAAATAATTGCCTAACAGTACAGAAAATAGAGGATAAAGGAAAGAAATAGTTCTAAAAGCAGCAGTATGACCTTAATTATCCAGTCACACTACCTGGGGACAAACTATTACCAACACAAATCCACAAGCCAAGCACAACACACACACACACGGACCAAATGGGCAGGAAACCACATACGAGCATATGTATAGCCCTATCAAAAACACAAACAGCAGTGCTTAGGATTATACGCCAGCAAGGTCTTTCCTAAATACATCTCTGAATGGAAAGTATCTGGAACATCTTTGGAACATCTCGTTCTTCAAGAGGCTCAACGGTACTAAGAATCGCCTCCTGTGCAGCTCCACAGAAATTCATGTGCTGCTCAGACTGCCTGGTAGGCCAGATGGCATCCTCCACAGACCTACAGCCTGCTCTGCATTAACAAACATTATCCCCCTATGCAACCAAACCCAGTTTAGTCTAGTGATTAAGGAGCCAAACTCTTATCTGGGAATACCGGGTTTGATTCTGCCCTCCTCCACGAAGAGAGCTGGGTGACCTTGAGCTAGCCACAGCTCTCTTCTGAACTCTCACGGCCTCCAATAGTCTGACATATGAAAAACTCACCTTTCCTCTTGTACTGCTACCTGCAATTAGACCAGCTAACAGAAGGACCTGGGGTGAAAGGAGTTACTGAGATGCCACTGCAATCATGGGGAAGGGGAACAAGGCAAAATGAAACTTCTGAGCAGCAGATGGTGGTCTGCTCTGCCGAACACCGTTCTGAGCTTTTCCAAGAAAAGCACCTATAGGTTCCAAGTCTATTGTTTTCACCCCACACAAGAAGAAACATCAGCTACTTTTTCCTGCACCAGGAGTAAAAGGTTTCTATAATGCTGATCAGATCACCTGTCCACATACAGCCATGCTCCTCCTTAATTCTGGTGGATCCCCAGCAAGATGGATCACACTCCCTCCCGTGTGGACAGGGAGTACTAGCAGTGGTCAGGCCCTGCTGTGTTCCACACTAATGTGCAGAAGGGAGGTGGTGCAGAATATCAGCAAGTGCAGAAAAGCCCTATGATATAAAAAGATTCTATACTGCGTGTCTTGGATCCTAGAGAGTACAAGAGCCTAACACTGGCAGGATCCACCAGGAAGCCCACAATGACAGTGTAATTCCCAACATCATATTCTGATGTGGTTCTCATTTATTTTAAAAAGGATTTATTTAAGATTCTATTTAAGCGTCTGTACAAATAGTATCCCCCATGCTGACAAAGAAGGCACACTAAACAAGTTAAAATACCATTTATGAATTGTTTAAACCACTATTTACATCACACTGTTTACAATACCAAAATTTACAAAAAACAAGGAAAAAGGATTAATACAGTCCAGAGCAATGCACTGAATCAACATTCTTCCAATTGGAATTTTCAAAATTGAAGGTCAAGAAATGTCTTTCTGACCTATTTTAATATACTCATGAATAGCATCATTACATGTCCCAATTCATAACTTACCCAATGAATTTAATTTTTATGTCAGTGCTTCAATGTTAAATGAGAAAGTTAAAACTCAGAAAAACAAGAATCTAACTTTGACCATTCTATATTTGCTCATAAAAATTACTAAGCAAATTACTGTTAACAATTAGCTAAATAAATTTACCAAATATATAATCCCACTGAGTTATCACTGCAACTTAAGAAAGTCTAATACTTGCACAAAGCAAACAAAATAAACAGGAATGCACCATTTTCCCAAGATTACATATATGGGATTCACAGCTTACCAAACAACACTTCTTAATTTCCCACTGGCCTGACTACTTTAAACAACAAAAGCTAACCAGCTACGATTTGGAAACACGATCTACACACCTTCCACCCCCATATACCTTTCCAGCACGTCTGCCTTTAGCTATCAATGGGCAGCTGCGTTATTGGATACGTTAGGTAATCATGGTATCAGATTTAAGTATATAAGAGCACCAACCTCTTCTCTTGTATTTGGTAATGTACCATGAAAACTGATGATGCAATGTAAAACAAATAACTGAAAAAATGCTTTGTTTCTGAGGCCCTGTGGTCTGCGACCTCTCTGGCTTAATATGAATACCTTTACGTGACTACCTTTACCTCTTCTTCAGCAAACTTGAATTTCAACATATAACCCTACACCTAATCCTAGAAGGCACCAGTAAGATGGACAAGTGTCAAGACCACCTTGATCATATGATTTACCCCAGAATCTAGCTCTGTAGTGGCTACTCTAGAAAATCTACACCACCAGCAACCTTCAGGAGATCTACTGTGCTGTTATATGAATTAGACCTACAGAACGTGTCCACTTGGTTATGTAGGATAAGGTGTGTCCCGCCCCAGTTACAATAAATTATTAATCCTACTGAAGCAAGAAGGCTTCCCCATGACGGACTGGTCTACAAAGTCAGAATAATCATACCAAGCAAATTCATGGACTCTCACAAAAGCATTTTCTCTCATTCTCACCAAAGACATGCATGATATTACAGTCTTGCTGCCAGCTCAAATATAGCTTATTCAAACCTACAGTTGATAAAGTTTTAAAACTTTATAATTCTTGTTTTTATGGGTTTTAACTAGGGATGTGCACAAATGGTTTTTTTGTATTTGATTTTTATCAAATCCAGTGCAAGAAAATTTGCGTTTGTTTGAATAGATCCCCTTCAAACGTGGTAGGATTCATATTCAATACAAATGGTCAATCACATACAAATAGCATAAGCATGCTATATACGAATCCCATACAAAGCGTCATACAAATGCACCAAAACATTCTATTCGAATCTGAATGTCAGTCTTCGAATGTGCCAGTATTTGAGTCGAATGTCTGAATTCACCAAATGCGGCTGAATTTCTAATGTTATGAATATTCGTGCACGTCCCTAGTTTTAACTGCCATCACCGACCCTAAAATCAAAGAGTTTAAGATAGAATAGAAATGTAAATTAATCAGTTTTTAAAACCCATCTCAGCAAGGCATGATACAAATATCATATCCGACCAAAAGTTTTTGCACATGAACACCAGTAATATAAAGCAAATTGCGCATCACTGCATCTAGCAGATTAGGTTAATTAACAACATCAGAATTCACCGTTTCAAGTATTTAGAAGTGCTCTAATTCCTTGGCTCAAATAAAAAGCCAAGATTCTGGGTCGGTTACCTAAAATATGGTCCTAAGTTCTACTCGCTAGTTACCAGTATGTAGAAAGAGCAAAGCGAAGAAGAAACACATACGCATACGGTACCTTGGATTCACTATGGTGTTTGCATATCACCCTAAACTATGGTCGAACATGATGTTCAGACATGGTCACTATCTAAACCCTCATCTGTTTTTCTTCTTTCTCATAGCACTTGTCTTGTCTGATTGAGTCTTTGCTCACCTGGACTACATCGTGCCATTCAAATGTGGTAATCACAAATACAATGATGGAGGCTTAATCAAAATGTATACCCAAAAGATCAAAGGACACTTCCAAGTATGGGAGTAAACCAGTGCTGCTTATAAGTGCAATATGGAAGTCTTTTAAAAAACAAAAACAATTTAGAAAATGGAAAGCCTGTTCTCAAGAAGAGTACAGGAACATAAATTCTGCCAGAACAAATGCAAAGTGATAATCAGGAATGCTTAAAAGGATTTTGAGAAGTATACTGCTAAAAACATAAGTACATCAGAAGCAATCAGAAGTAGGAATCCAACCAGATTTAAGTGCATCAGAAGTAGGAATCCAACCAGAAAAGTAGTTGGGGTCTTAAATGACAGTGGGGAGAAAGGGATAATTAAAGAAGACACGGAAATTGCAGAGAGGGTAAATGAATTATTTTCAGCGATGGAATAAGAAGACTTAAATTGGATAGAGATAACTAGGGAAGCGGTCCTTGTTTAACAAACTAAATGCTACCAAATCACTGGAAGCAGATGGAATTCACCTGAGAGTTCCTAAATAATTCAAATGCAAAATTGCTGATCTTCTACCTAAAATATATAATCTTCTCCTAAGATCAGGCTCTGTGCCTTAAGACTGGAGAATAACAAATGTAACAGCAATCTTCAAAAAAGGATTCAGAGCAATCCAGGAAATTACAGACCAATCATCATCAGTTCCAGATAAAGTGATGGAAACTATCATTAAGCAAAAAACTAGTGTGCAAACAGGGGAGCAAACATTACGGAAGGAAAATCAGCATGGCTTCTGCAAAGGTTAATAATGCTTTAATAATTTGTTAGAATTCATGGAGGACAGGGTACCAATGGCTACTAGAACTTATGCTTAGGTTGTTTCACCTAGGGCCCTTTCTGCACTGGACCTTATGCCAGACTATATAATGGACTTGCCATCCACATGCTGATGCAGACCACAACAGGCTACTGGCAGGGTCTGCCATGGTTCCACTAGGAGGAGAATGTCAGGCCCCTATACTGTGACATAATTCAAAATAAAGCTGAGTTCAGAAAGGGCCCAGGTTGAATGGATAGTGGGAATACCTGTAAAGGCCCATTTGCAGGGAAACTAGAGCAGGTAAAGTTATTGCCTTCATCTTCTGCTTGAGAAGTGTATGAGACAGGATGCTGGAAATGATAGCCTGATCCCATATGGCTCTTCTTATATTCTTACGTTATGGCCTTAAATAATATTTTTGATATTGAAGTGTTACATAGAAGAAAAAAGAAACATCACTTTCTGTTTTTTGCTGTAATAAAAACTGAAGTTTTTCACTTTTATATATATCACTGAAAAATTGGTAAAATCTAAATATCAAAGTATTCAAAGTAAGCTTTCTATTATAACAGAAACACAAGCTGAAAATCAAGTGACTTTCACAATAATCCCACACAAAAATAAAGACAAAATGTAAAACTTTTACTTACCAAGTTAGCCATGTAAATTGTAAGCAGTCCTCTCCTAAAATGAGGAAACAATGAATTAATAAGACATACCAACTACAATGCATTTCAACATAAATAATCCCAGTGTAGCTTTTGAATATTCTACTCAATAACAAATGGGTTAAAAAACCCACAACACCTATCTCAGAATGTTATCGTATTGGCATTTTATTATAGAGCATTCCATACTACTGGCATCCTTTCAAATGAACCTAAGAACTGAATGTGAAATCTTTTTCAGTACAAAGCAAAACTCCTACAAAACTGTACAGCTGATCCCAAAGATGTAAGGTATCTTGTAATCACAATTATTTCTACCTATCTCTATAATACATTGATTTCTTGCCTAAAACAAAATGAAGACACTAAAGAGTTTAAAGAGTTCTAATCTTAACCCCTTACCCTTCTGAAAGATTTTAGAGAACTGAATATAAAATAATTTCCCCTTTATCAATAGCTACTGTTAGTCCTGACTTCCATGAATTAGTCCAAACCTTTTTTCAGAACCATCCAATCTGGTTGTCAACACCAGATCTCACGGTAACTAATTCCATGCAACATGTACAAAACTATGTCCAGGATTCGACTTCATAAGTGACCGCTTGTCCTAGTACCCCATATATTCTGTCGTATAAGACGACTGGGCGTATAAGATGACCCCCAACTTTTCCAGTTAAAATACAGTTTGGGATATACTCGCCGTATAAGAAGACGACCCCCAGCGTATAAGACGACTCCCGACTTTTGAGAATATTTTCCTGGATTAGAAAGTAGTCTTATATGCCAAAATATACTGTATTTTAGGAAAGGAAAAAAAAATATATCCCTAACACTTTGTCTGCACTTTGCATAAATGTGATATACCGCAAACGCTGCAACCTTTTCTAGTCCGGAACATCTTCCAGTCCACTGATCTTCTTAGTTACCTTTCTCTGAATCTTCACTATTGTCGCTTTACTGATTTTTACGCTGTGGTGACCAAAACTGCATTTAGCACTATATTCTAGATGTGATCACACCATCAATTTGTCTAAAGGAATTATTCAAATGACTAGATGATAATGGCATTATAAATTAGCTGTTTTCAATACCATTTATTATTTATGCCTAATAGGTTACTGGCCTTAAAAAAAAAACAGTTGATGAATACTGTGTCAAAATATTCATTGAATTGTCTATTATTAAGATTTCTTTCCTGATCCCGTTAGTGTATATAAACAGTTAGGATTTTTAACTCCACTGTGCATAACTTTACACTTGTTCTCACTGAATGGCATCAGAAACTTTGATACCCAACGCGCAGAGATCCCTTTTGAGTGCTTCGCGGTCCATTTTGTTTTTACCACCCGGAACAATTTGGTGTCACTGACAAACTATCCCATTTGTCACATCTGCCTCCAAATCATTTCCAAATCTGTCAAAAATCACTGCTCCCAGGATAGAACCTCAAGGGACCCCACTTGTTTTATCTCTCCATTGTGAAAAATATCCATTTACTCCTACTCTCTGTTAAAGAAAATACAGCTGACAGTACTCTGCTTATTATTTTATTCCTCTATTCACTGGCTGCTTTAAGTCGGAGCCAGCATCATTTTTATTTTCTAAACATAAACATGACTGCTTAAAACTGCTGATAAGAACTTTCTGTCAGAACACAAACTGCTCTGCGAATACAGACCTTTAAAATAATAAAGCTCTCAAGTTAGATAACAAAATCTAATACATAAATATATATAAATCAAAACAAGAGATCCACAATGCTGCAGATCACGAGCCTCTTAATAGATACAATATGAAATCCTGAAGTGATGGAGATGGAAGGAAAGTCTGAAATAACAAAGCAATATAGTTGATGTTTAGGTTATGCTTCATCACCCACACCCATCTTTTTCCTACTTTTAAGCAAAATATCAGTGGAAAAGCTCACCGAAAATCAGCAAGAACTGCTGAGTCAGGTAAGTCTTTCCTAAGAGTGATAGTTTAATATCACAGATCTCTGGTGAATGATTAAATTACCTAACTAGATGCTTTCCTGAAAAGAATTTTAAGGTCCATGCTAATAAAGGAAACACAGATTAACCAGCTGACAGCATCTTCTAAACCTTAAAGGAAAATGTGTTTGTTTATGAGGGTCCGGAGTTCTTATCGTGGCAGAACAACTCTTGGAAAGAAGTCTCAATCTCTCAACAGAATCAGACTGAGATTCTGATTCCCATGAATATAAACCAAAGAGTTTAACATATAAAGGCAACAAGATAGGGACAGCAAGGACACAGAGTCCCAAAGATCAGCCCAGAGAAAAAGAGATGAAGAAACTGAATGTGCTATTATGGACAAGAGATGATTTAAAATGAGAAACAGAGTACAGTGCAATGACGATGCGGCTATGTTGGAGTTGCCTCATCTGTCATAGGCAATGCCACAACAGACCCACTCCCCCACCTGAAAACTGTTGCAGGAAAGCCCAGCACTGGTTGTGGGTTTTTCAATAGCAGTACGTTTGCTTACCTACTGGATGGAACCGCCATGATTGCTCCATCCAGTGCATATGTGTGGAGGTCAAAACTGGTGTCCAGCCCATGTGCAGAGGTGACAACAAATGCATACCCAGCACATCTGGGCATTCTGGACTCCCAAATGCCCAGATGCACGTATCACTTAAACCATGTTAGGAGATGGTAATCGTACTGGAAGGATTTCCCACATCGTCACCTCCTAGCGGGATATCTGGTCACCATCTGGAGAAATCTATGAAATAGGCAAAGATTCCTACAATATTCAAATAAGTGAAGGTTCCCCACAACTTTGGTTCCATAAAGATGCAGTATAATATCTACATTTAAATATAGTGACTGGAAACATCCCATTTATGTTATATTTGTTTCCATGCTTATTTATGATAATATAAGATATGGGACATATGATATGGGACAGAGAAAGTCCACCACTGAAAACCCCCACCTCCAGGATCAGAGGCTAAGGGCTGTCATTCCTAGCTTTTGGAAGGGCAGGAGAGCAGCTGTGATTACATGAGATTTGCAGCCATGAGGAGATGTGGATTGTCACTGCAGATGGCACGGATCTGGCCCAGGCCTCCACAAGATTCAGATTGGTGGGCTCAGTTATTCTGGACCTTCTAATCCAGAACTAAAGAAGGGAAGTGCAGAAAACGCCTAGGACACAGAATGTACAGATGCACATGAGCCACACCCTATTATAGCCACACTGTGGCACTTTTACAGCTTAGGTATCGCGTATCCAGCTTACGTGACTTGAATCAGAGAAGCAGGGGGGCGCAGTAGAGAGGCTGCTCCGATCGGGGCAACAGCTGGGTAGCTGCTGTGATTATTTACAACAGGTATTATCCGAGATCCTAACCAGCCCAGGTCCCAGTGGTCAATCCACGTGTTAATGGCTGACCTGATAGGCAAGAAAAGGGGCAAGAGAAAATGAAGAAGCTGGGGACAGGTCACAGGTAGAAAAAGACCCAGTTTAATCTTGCACTGGCTTTAAATATAGCAATCCCCAGGGGCATGGAGGAAATGACACAGATGCAACATCAAGGAAGCTGATTGGATGAAAGCTGGTGCTTTGTAGGCCAGAGGTCCTGGTGATGTCACATCCTCTGGACAGCAAGAAGAGAAGGGCTCTTTTTCTCTCCACATGGCTAAGAAACTTCATTACCGCCTAAGGGCAGCTGCATACAAAGCAGCCCAGATTACTCCTTCTTTTTGTCTGGATCACCTCCACTCACAGTTTCTCGACAGCCCATTCAGCAGGGATCAACAAATGGCCCAAGGTCATGCAGGGGCAGGAGGAAAATTCCAGGTGCTTTTTATTCCAAGGCTTGTAAAATGGAGGACTGCAAGAAAAAGAAGCTAGGGGGAAAACTGTGCAGCCTAGAAATTACTACACTTAGGGTCCCAATAAGCACACAAGCCCCGAACTAGCTCAGCAGATCTCTAATACCAGAGTCACATGCAGTGTTTCTCAAGGTATCACTCCAAGCAGAATTGTAGGCTTCTTATTTCTTTTCGGGATTGTCCTGAGAAAATATCTGAAGAACAGCTATATACACATTTAGAGCTATTCTGTGCATTACACCAATATCCACTACACAATTTCATAAGGAAAAACAAAATCAAAAAGAACTTGACTTAATATGCATGCATCTGTTTCCCTACGCTTGTCATCAAACTGAAAGAACTATAAGCATGTGAGATCTGGAATGTCAGATAACCTCTATCCATAACGCATTAACAGGAGAAGAAAGAGCAAATGTGCTCAGGCAACATGGGTTTATCAAAAGTAGATAATGCTAGGCTAATCAAATGTTTACTGACCCTCTGGCTCAAAGGGTAGTAATGCAACAGCTTACCTATGACACTTTAATCACAAAACTGCACAGCAGCTCCCACAAAGCATACCTCATTTGCTTAACACTTTTCATCCTTGTTCCTTGTGCCATGCAGGAAAGCGCTTCCATGCTTACCTTTGGATTTGCTGAAGTCTATATGGGACAAGAAACAAGTACGGTGATGTCCAAGAAGATGAGAGACAACCAGGCACAACTCTCAAAGCCAGTCTGGCCTTGTGATTAGAGCGCCGGACTCATATCTCATAATCACTGGGTCTGATTCTGCATTCTTGCATGAGGCCAGCTGGGTGACCTTGGGCTAGTCACAGCTCTCTCCTGAGCTCTCACAGCCCCACTTACCTTACAGGGTGTCTCTTGTATGGAGAAGAACAGAAAGTTTTGTCAGTCGCTTTGAGTCCCCTTAAATGGGTGAGAAAAGCGGGGTATAAAAGCCAACTATTTTCTTTAAATATTTCCAGTATATGCTTGAAACTCCATCAGTTCCAATACATATCTTAGCAATTTAATAAGAGGAACTGAGAGAGTTGGCATTTAAAATTTTGGTACTGCATTAAAAACAAAGCCTAGTAATTCTATATAACAGATTCATTTTCTATTCTACCAGCATACTATTAATAGGGGGGAGGTTAATAATAAGAATTCATATTTGTTCAGCAATTTTTAAAAGCAAGGGATTGAACCAAAAAATTAGTTCATAAAACCTATCATTATCTGATTCACAGTTGAATAACGTGCCTTTTACTGTGCACTCCACAGCTCGAATCATTCCAAAGGATGCATGTATATTGCTGCAAAAGAACCAAGCATACCAAATAAAGAACTATTTGAAGACGGTTAAAAAGCAAATAGACAAGAATCAACCTAATAAATATGAGGAAGCAACTAATCTTCCACTTCTACCTTTACAAAAACACCAAAGAGTTCAAATAGTTTAAAGATGATAGAAGAAAACGCCTACATTTCTGGTAGATGAGCATTCACCTAATAATTCTCTGGAATTTTATGAAAACTGCTTCAGCGGTCAAAGCCTTACTGTAACCATCTACATATTGAGCTGCAGAGTTTCAAAGGCAAGCAAAATTGACAGCAAGTTAGAACATAAGAACATAAGAGGAGCCCTGCTGGATCAGGCCATAGCCCATCTGGTCCAGCATTCTGTCACACAAAGTGGCCCAGCAACTGCCCATGGGCATCTCAAGCAGAGACAAGGGCAAACTTTTTCCTGCTCTCAAATCCCAGCAAATGGCTTTAAAACCATCTTGGTTGTCCCTCCCAGCCTGAAAGATGTACTTGGGCATTCGTTCTAGTAGCCATTGATACATCTGTCATCCATAAATTTGTCCAACCCTGCCTTGAAGCCATCTACGCTGTTAGCTGTTACCACCTCTTCCGGCAACAAATTCCATAAACCAATGACCTTCTGGGTGAAGAAATACTTCCCCTTGTCAGATCCGACTCTCCTACCCATCAGCTTCATAGATGCCCCCTGGTTCTAGTGTTGTGCAATAGAGAAAAGAAATGGACCTTTTCTATACCATACATGATTTTATATACTTCAATCAGGTCCCCTTTTAAATGACATCTTTCCAGACTGAAGAGGCCTAGAGGTTGCAGTCTGATTTCTGTAAGTTCTTAAAGCTTACTCTTTAGCAAAACATGGACATCCATCATGTGCCTTAAAAAAAAAAATCCAAAGATTGAAACTGACTCCACAGTTCATCACAGCAGAATTTGACACTGCATTTCCATACTTTACCCCTGAATCACAATCATTTTTTCACCTCTAATCTTATGTAACCATCAAGGTGGCCAAGGCCATTTCAGTGCCATACTCCCACCTGAAGCATGCCTGCAGCTGAGTAGCCACCACATTTTCCAACATGTTGCCCCAAAAGGGGATATCAACTACTGAGCAATACTTTATTTAATACTTTTAAAGACATGAAGGTCTATTTAAGGAGGAGACATACCTTAGCTCCCTTAGTTACCTCCTTCTCCCACAATGAGCCTTTTTATCACTCTCACTATCCACCTAGCCATTCCACATTGGCTATTTTTATTAGCCATGATGGACAAGGGTCAAATGGTTGGCCAGACTCTGCAAGCAAGCTTGTAGCCTTCCTCAGATCACAGCAACTGAAACCGATCCCAAAGAAAGGACCAGACACTGTTCCAGGTTTCTCCACCAGCCCACTTCCAACTATCATGTCCAATTTCATGTGGGTCTGAGTGATTTTATCCTGGAAGCGTGCTGCAAATTTGTTACAGCAAGTCTCCTAGAGCAGCACAGACAAATTTTAACAGTTAGATAGCAACAGCCCTTTAAACACCCAGAACAGCTCTGCTGGGTAGTCAGGATGCCCTTCACCTCTGCCACTGCCACAGAGTACGGACGATAGAGTGCTCTTAGCTATATTCAGTCAGGATGTTTCAGAAGATCCGCAGGACCTGCATGGGCACTTGTACTCAATCATATCAATAGTTCTACTCATCTCATGATCCCAAAGGGAATCCAGAGCTTTGACAGGGGCACCAATTATGTCAATCAGAAACTCGCTTAGAGACATCCATTATCTATCAAATTCCAACAGTCCTCAAGGACAGACAGTGGCAATGGGCTTTACATCCTTGCAGTGAAAAACAGACACAGTAAGCCCAAATTTCATCAGAAAATGATCTGCCCATGACAAGAGACTTGCTACAAGTCCAACTGTAAACTGTATTCCATCCTCCAGTTTGGTGTCGTGGTTAGGGAGCCAGACTCTTATCTGGGAATACAGGATTTGATTCCACCCTCCCCCATGAAGCCAGCTGGGTGACCTTGGGCTAGACACAGCTCTCTTCTGAGCTCTCACAGCCCAAGCTACCTCACAGAGTGTTCTGCTATGGAGAGAAGAACAGAAAGCGTTGCAAGCCGCTTTGAGACCCCTTAAATGGATGAGAAAAGTGGGGTAGAAACACCAGTTCTTCTTATTATCATTCTCCTTCTTCCTCCTGTGCTGCAGCCAACATCAAGGGGACAGCATGTCTTGCAATATGTGTTGGGCCTATAACATGCTCACATAGCTCCATAATTTTAATGGAGGCTGTGAAGTTCTGAACTGGTCTGCAGGGGCAACCCCAGTGTGGAAACAGACGGTATGTGTCTTTTCCCTTCCCCCCAATCAGCTCAAATTTGCCTTTAGCACTCCATAACCTTGCTTGCTTGCTTTGTTTACCGCCCAGCATTATCAAGGTTACAAAAATCAAAAGCACAAACAGCACTTTGTGATTTGATGTGTGGCCTACTAAAATGATTCTTCTAATAAGGATATGGAATTTTTTTTTTCAAGACAGCAAACTGATGAGAATCCAATTAAAGAAACCCATTCTGAAACAAAGTGGCTATGCTAAAAAGAGCAAAAAAATAGTTTATGGGATTAGCCCCCAAAACATACTGTACCATACAGCAATTACCACTAAACTGTAATAACATTTAAGCTTTACAGAATTTTGTTGTAAGTTGCAAATCCACAAAAACCCCAGTAAATTTTTTGGCATTTAGCTTAAACCATACATACTACAGCATATTTAATAGGTAGCACTTAATCAGTAAATAACAGTCTGCTATGTTAAAAAATACTTTTCATAGATCCAGAGGGTTCATACATTCAGAGAAACACACACTAGGAGATTTATACAAATTCCTGTCAACTCCACATGAGTAATTAGCAACATTCCAGCAAAACTGTACTTAGTATGTACATTAATACAAAAGAATATTTAACCAGAAACTTTGGAATGTTATTATTCTACCTATAGATCTCTACACTGTAGTTGACAGAGTATACTTTTAAGTCTATGAGTTACCAAAAAATTAATACTGTTTCTTGGACAGGTGTAGGTAAAAACCAATGTTCCGATTCATTGCACCCAAAATGGAGCCATTTTTGTACACACCCTTCAACTATTAGGCCTGCAGCATCCTCCCATTTCTTCCAACCCAAGTCCCCAGAGGAAGCTTCTTGAACTAAGAGGTGTGAGAAGTAGCCTAAGGTACATTTTTACAGTCAAATTATAAAACCTCAGCTTAGGACTTTATAATGGCACAAATGACACAGCCTGCTCTACAGCGGCGAGACAGGCGCCACTATAACGTTAACAGCAACTAAGTCAACACTCATTCTGCCTAAAGGACATTTGAAGGGGAAGGGGGGGGGAAGTCCCTTCAGAAACACTCAAGATAAAATAAGGTTTCTTTTCTCCAATTCATAGGGCAGTAATTAACCAAAGAAAAGCACACGGGCTCATTAGTCAAATAATGCAATAATCAACTTCCAGAGAAATCTCGAAGTATCTTTCTGTGAGTTGTATTAAAATGATCACTCTCTTATTGCACAACAATGGATGCTGTTTGTTCCAAATAAAATAAAATAAACTATTCTTACAGATTAAACTTACTACATACATATACATATACATATACATATACATATACATATACATATACATATACATATACATATACATATACATAGATAGTTAGATAAGACAGACAGACAGAGACTTCCCATCCTGGTGCCATAGTAAATGTGTAAACCTAAGATGAGATACCATAAGCTTGGAACACTTAGAATAACAATGATCTCAAGTTTCCATCACTGGAGCCTTACTAGGTGTTCAGCAATTATTATAAAGGATTTGCACCATCAGGCAACAGAAATACCGGAATTCTTATGAACTGAACAACCCAGGGCCAATAGAAAAAAAAATGATTTGCCCTCAGTAGCCCCTGAACCTTTCCTCTCTCCCTGTATTCAAAATGGTACCTGTCATCAGCCATACCCTGAAACCCACAGTGTAAGACTCACCATTCAACCTTCATCTTGCGATTAGTGCCCACTACCTCTCATTCTGAGCATGGCTCTGGTTACCTCGAGCACTCTCTGAATCTCCACATCAAAGCCAACTAGTATTCATGAGGACCTCTCCAACCAAGACACACAGAGCAAAGCCCATTGCACCCACACCAAAGCATCTACGCAAAGCTTCTCTGAATTCTGCACTTTTGACTCTCCCAGGGAGAGAGAGGGGGAGAGGAGGAGGGAGGGAGCTCAAATCAGTCCATCAAAGATTCATATATGCACCAATATATAAAGAAGAAGAAGAGGAGGAAGAAGAGGAGGAGGAGGAAGAGGAAGAGTTTGCTTTTCTACCCATTTTTCTCACCCATTTAAGGGGAATCAAAGCGGATTGCAAAGCTTTTCTATTCTTCTCCCCACAACAGACACGCTGTGAGGTAGGTGGGGCTGTGAGAGCTCAGAAGAGAGCTGTGACTAGCCCAAGGTCACCCAACCGGCTTCATGAGAGAGGGCGGAATCAAATTTGTGCCTTTGGACAAATTTCGGATTTTTTAAAATCGGATAGGGATATTCGAATAATTTGAATCAATGCATTCCTATATACAGGATACTAATTTCCAAAAAAATTATTTGAATTTGCACTTATAATACAGGATGAAAACAGGATGCATGGATGTTAAAAGCAGGATGAATACAGAACTGTGCAAACTGGATGTGAATGTTGTCGGCATTCGTATTTTTGAATTCGAATCAGATTTTCGAATGTGCTGGTTCGGATAATCGAGATCTGAATTGTATTTTTGGAAATTTGGATTTTTTTTATTCAAATCGAATCAAATTTTTGAACATTTAAATCAAATCAAATTCGAATGCAAAAAATACATTCATGCACACCCCTAAAATGTACTGCGGCTTCTAAAGCCTTCAAATAAGAATACACAAAGCGTTATCTTGAAAGGTGTTGTTTTATGCATAAAACACAAACTGCACACAAACACAGTCAGACCAAACATCAGCACTTTTCATGCAACAAAGTCACTTAAGAAACCAAATAATCATTAGCCGCAATTAAATTTTATTTTAATAAGCTACATGACATTAGTCTGTTGAAACTAAGATTCTTTTAATGATTAAAACCTCTGAGAAATCCACACAAAAGTGCTAAAAATTCAATGCAGCTTTCTAATAGCACCAAAGTAATCTGCAACATTATAAAAACATCTCAAATGGCTTGCAAATATTCAGTTGGCCAGCTAAGTATTTTACCCTCTCCACAACAAAGAGTGAGACAAAAATGAATATCAGCATGTGCTCCAAACAATGAACTATTCTCTGTTTGTTAAATTAAACTGAATAGAAAGGGGTCTGACTAACCCACAGGGAACTGGAGTAAAGCTTTCCTTGGAACAATTAGGAAAGAGCTATTTAACACACCCTTGCCCAAGGGCACACCGGGGGGGGGGGGGGGAACGGGATTCTGGATCTCACCATTTTGTTTGTAGAAAGAATGAAAAGTGCAGTGGGCACCAAGAAAGGGAGTGCCATAAACCTTTAAGAGCAATTTCCCCCTAATTTCCTTTACAAAGGGGACGGGAGTCAATTTTTTAAATTATCTGGCTGGGGATCCAATCCAACTCATCCAAACAGAGTTGGAGTACTGACTTATACCCACTTACGCTACTCTTGAGTAAGCTTCTGAAGCTTAAACAGCTTAGGAAGATTGTTTACTTCACCACATGAAAAAGCATTCCAATCCATCTTTGACTACATAGTGGGATTCCCCTTGGTGGTTCCCAACCTTTTTCCATCTGCATACCCCTCAGCAGCCTCCTTCCATAAATTGTACCCTTCATATTAACAAAATGTTTAGAATTAAAATAGTTGCTATTATTCCAAATGTATGTTGTAACTGTAAATAAATAGACCAATAATGGAATTTCACCATTATTCATTATTTTGCATACCTCTGGTTCATATCCCCGGGGTACAGGTGTCTTGGCTAGAATCACTGCTATACCTAAGATATATGTTTTTAAATGTTTTTATATTCTTATAACCTTTTTTTATGTTTTTAATGTCTTACCTCTTTTGTTGTCTCGTTCACTGGATTGAGTCCTTTGTAGTTATTCAGTAAAATAATTCTAATAAGCTATAAACATGAGACACACATGCCAACCATCAACTTGCTTAATGAGTTACAAAATAGCTCCTAATGTTACAGTGTACCACCTGACTAACTGTAATGGTTTACCAAACAAAGTACATTTCTGTCTGATTTAAATTAGGTGGTTCAACAGTTGGGCCAGGTGCTACATCCATCTATGGAATTGTGCCCATGCAGAGAGTTGGCCAGAACAAGAAAGGAAGCACCTGACATTTAGAAGCACCTGGTATACAGAAGAGAGACAACAGGTGAAGTGGTCAGGACAGATACTGCTTCTGGGAATCACAGTGAAAGCAGATAGCCCATGTATCCATCCAACAAGCAAGAAGAAACTGTTCTGTCTTAACACATTATGCTATCTGTAGTATATAATAGATAATACATGTATCACACACCATGTATCATATAAAATACAAAAATTGCTCTAATGTGAGCAAAATATCTTGTCTAAGAATTAGACTAGAGCAGATCTGGTAGATCCATCAAAATGAGTATTCTTGGGCCTGTACACGGATGCTCCTACCCCAACCAAGTACTGAAATGCTCAAATACACACTCTCTCTCTCCCAATTTTTCCCACCTTAATCCCAAAGGTCTCAGAACAAGTTACAACATTGAAAACCAAATATGAAATAAACATACTAAAACAATAACAGGGCCTAAAGTGGAGAAAGGGCCTAAAGTTGCAGAAAGCTGTTAAGATTAAAGCACATTTGCCACTTGGTTTTCCCCCCCCAATTTTATTTGCTTTTATAAAAAGAAAGAAGAAAAAGACAGACAAACATCGCCCACCTATAACATAACACATTAACCCTACTCTTAACAACAAAGGCAAATCCTCCTCCATTCTTTAACCCTCAAAGGTCACAGGTAAATATGTCCATAATTTCAATAATCTTTCTTTCATCTACATCAGTAGGGTGTCATTAATAAACACTGTCTATAATTTGCTCCAGGCATTTCGTAAATCTAGATGAAGACATTCACCAGAGTAGAAAAGCTGCTGATGTCTAAGGGCATTAAATTTGTACATGTCAACAATGTTACTGTACCACCTCTCATAAGACCATTTTGTTTTGTCTTTCCACCCCTCAGCTTTAGCTAATAAAGCTGCCCATAACATTCTATCACCTATGTATTTTATATGGTACCAATGCTGAATAATGTTTGTAAACTTGCAAAAACCACAATCCAGGAGGGAGACTTATATTAATTCCAAGAACATTTTGCATTTCCAACATTACTTCGTCACAAAATTTTGCATCTTCTTTGCATGTCCACCACATATGGAAATACGTTCCCCTGTTGGCACATAAGTGCCAACAGGAGGACGAAAAAGATCATATAGGACAGCTGGGTCAGAGTCCTGTACCATCTATATAAAAATTTCATATTCAGTTTTTAAGCTTAATATGTTGTAATTTATTAATTTGTTTAACTTTCATCTGCATGTCCTTTTGATCTATTTGGAAATTCATCTTCCATATATCAGTCAGTGACAAAATATGGTCTGTGTCGTTCACTAATACCCTATATATCCTAGCAGATACCTCTTCTAGCATTCGGCCTACTTCCTATACATTTGCCACTTAGTTGTCCACTCACCCAATGCTAAGAGATCCCTCTGGAGCTCTTGGCAACCTCTTTCAGTTTTTACTACCCTAATAATTTAGTATTCTCAGCATACTTTTCTATTTTACTATGTACTTCTAACCATTGATGAATAAATTAAAAAAACATTGGTCCCAACACTGAACCTTGGGGGATCCAACTTTTTACCTCTTGCCACCCTGAGAATTTATTACTACTCTCTGCTTCCTACCCTTAAGCCAGTCACAAATCCAGGATAGAACCTGTCCTTTTATTCCATGGCTGATGAGTTTAGTCAGTGGCCTTTGATGTGGGACTTTGTCAAAAGCCTTCTGAAAGTCCAGATAGACAATGTCTACTGGTTCACATTTATCCATGTGTTTGTTGACATTCTCAAAGAATTCGAACAAGTTTGTAAGGCATGCATTCAGTACAATAATCTGATGAAGAACCAAAACGTATCAACACTTGCAATGGGAAACTAAATTACAAGAATTTAATTCCTGTATTCAGCCTCTGACTTGCATGCTGTGTAAGCAAATGCTTTGAGGGAACTTAAAATAGGAAGTTCACAGGGAAAAGATTAAGTGATTACTGGTTACCAGCTGTTTGACACATTTTGAAAACCAGAAAAACGTTTATAAATTTAAGAGCAAAACAATTGATACCGACCTTTCTATTTTTACGTAGATCACACAATGACTACATTATATAAAGAGGAAGAGATTTAGCAACGTTTCCAAAACACATCAATTTTATACTTCACTGCTTGACAATCTCTGTTTTGTCTTATGCCTGTTGGTAGCTTGAAAGTCTCAGCCAATTTTAGCCAGAGCCTTGAAAAGTGGGAGCTGATCAGGTAAGATTTTTGGAGGTAACTACTTCAGTATTCCACATAACAATACCCTTAGCACAGCAAGCGAAAACTGCATAATTTACACGGGTCTCTGAAATCACTTTCTTTTGCCAAAAACAGAATCACGATTCTGTAGATTTCACACTGAGTATAACATATACTATTTGGCAAATAAAGTTCACTGCTCTTTCTTACAATGGGTATTTAATACAGGGATAATCTATTTTTTACTACAAGAACTTTGGTCCACCATAGCTACTCAGCTCCGCATGACTTGCGTGCATTTAGATCTTTTTAGGACCAAAGAACACCAACTTTCCTCCTCCCTCCATTACACATATATTGTATATTTATGTTTGCAGACAAGCTCACTTAAGTTACTAATAAGTTTCATGCCAAGGACAGACTTCACAAGAAAGCAGGCCACATCCCCAATGTACAGGAGTGGATGGATGACCCTACTGTGCTTTGTCAGTTGATTTTGCTAGCTACAAGAAGCATGGGAGGTTTTTCCTTCACCACCAATATCACCTTTCCAAAATGCACAGCCAATTGGATAAGCACCCACCCATAAAAGTAGACTCTGGGATGCACTCTGAAGCAGAATGCATAAAAATGGGAAAACTCTGGCACAGCATGTACGGCAAAGTAAAGTGTTTTGGGGGATATCAGAAAACTCTGCTTTAGTCACCCAGACTGTAACCCGGCTTACCTTTATTTATATTTTATTTTCTGAAATATCAGTACTTTAGAAAAACTTTCAAAAGGACCAGTTCAGATGTTGCCAATCCTCTTTTCCTCTCATCTGCCTTTTCAAATACTGCTATTTGTATTAATGAATTATAACAACCAACTCCAATCTAAGGGCACCAAGTAACTGAATGGGGACACAAAGAGTCCTTTGAACAAGAGTTTAAGAAACAGCACAGTAAATAATAAAAAATTTCCTTACTCAAATACCATAGGGATACGGTATTTAGAGAGTTCTGAGAGAAAGGGGTGTGCCAAAGAGTATGATGAAAGTGCCAGGCTCACCCAAATATACAAATGGGTTTTAAGACACCCCTCAGTGTATACATAAATGCCCATATTTCCTAGCAAGCATCTTTAAAGTGAGAAAACTACCCTTCTAAAATGGACTTTCAACCCAATGTGGAGTCCAATGTGTGTGTTTGCTTTCAATATTCAACACCTGTTTATTTATTGCATTTGTATATCACGCTTCACCATGATGTTCCAGAGTGGCTTAAATAAACTGTGCATTTTTCACAAAAAAACACATTCACACTTCATGAGGTTGGGACACGGTTGGAAGATCTTCTCAGATTCTATTTCTCCTCTACCCACCTCAGACAAGAAATCAGCTCTTCTGGTGATGACTGAGGAAGGTCAGAGCCCCCCTGCTGAATACTGATGGAAGACAGCCTCATTCTTCTTTCTCAAAAGACAATGGAAAGGGCATAAAGGTATGGAAACTCGCCCAGCATAGGTTTTCCTGACCCAGGAAAGAATGCTGGACTCTTATTCAATAGTCTCCTGGTTTAATCCCACACACCTCCACGAAGTCAGCTGAACTCTCGCAGCCCCACCTACCTCAAAGGGTGTCTGTTGTGGGGAGAAGAACAGGTTTGTCAGCCATTTTGAGTCCTTTTAAGATTGCAGAAAACAAAGTATAAAAGCCAACTCTTCTTCGCCTTACTGGTCTAGTCCAAAGGTATACAAACATGGCACAGGGCACAGATGGAGTAATGACCTGTGGTCCATCCAAGCCCCTTAGGGGCTCCAGTCCAGATTTTCTGTCAGCATTTACTACGCCTTTATCCTTTGCCCATCCCAAGGCATTCACAAGGTAGCAAAGCTATTTAACCCATAGCTGGGAGGAGGAGGAGAAGGAGAAGGAGAAGGAGAAGGAGGAGAAGAAGAGTTGGTTTTTCTACCCCACTTTTCTCACCCATTTAAGGGGACTCAAAGTGTCTGACAAAGCTTTTCTATTCTTCTCCCCTCATCAGAACACCTTGTGAGGTAGATGGGGCAGTGAGAACTCAGAGGAGAGCAGTGACTAGCCTAAGGTCACCCAGCTGGCTTCGTGGGGGAGGCTGGAATCAAACCCTGTATTCCCAGATAAGAGTCCAGCTCCCTAAACACTAGACCAAACTGGACCCACTGAGTTTCTACAGCAGAATGGGAATTCACACCCAAGAGATGCCTAGATTCCAGACTAGTGCTCTTAACCACTGCACCACTAGAGGGCCCGAATAAGCAACACCACGCCAGAGTAATGTTTATATAACTTTGCACACAGCTTGCCCAGCATGTTTGTGAGTAGAACCCATAGCACAGCACTTGTTCCAAAATTAAACTGCTCCTTCAAAATCTAAAACAGGAGACACAGGATAACGTAGGAGTAAGAACTTTAAAAATGTCCTGCTGGATAGTAGCAGTTGTTCCTCTAATTCAGCCAACCCTTGCATACAGAAGCCAACAAGCAAGACATGAGCGTAACACCTTGCCTTGCCAACAGTCGCGCAGCAGCTGACCTTTTACAGGCATACCACCACGCACACTGCCATTAGGGCTAGTAGCCATTGATAGCCCAGTCTTCTAGGAATGGTGAGTGCTGATAGATGCCACATGGTGCTTGCCATTCCACAAATTATTTCACACAGCCTTCCGCCGGGCAACAGTCTTATCCAAAAGCCATCTTCCATTGGAAATAATTTGAAAGGATGGAGAACGGATGTTAGCTGGTTCTGTTATTTTCATGCTTATTAAAACACTGCCAAAGTTTGGCTCATGCTTAACAAGCCTGTAGATTTTTTCCAAGTAACGCGTCTTTTCCCCCTAAGTTTTAGACGTGCAATAAAACGAAGTTCAAATTGTTCTTGGCACAGATAACCGAAAGCCATCCCCACTCTTCGTCTGCTACGAAACAATAAAGCCAACTGATATGATAATATCTGGGCAGCTAACCTGCAGAAAACTTATCAATCTACCATCTGGAAAACAGTGAAAGAGTCTTTGGGGATGGGGGGAGCTTCCAACAACTAGAAACAGGAGCAAACAGGAGCACTATCTTGTCAGGAATTACACTCAAGAGCTTATGTCATGTTTTTTCCTTCCGTAATGCTGAGCAAACATTAAGGACGGGGAATCACTTCTGAAAACATTATGAGAGTTTATGATAACGTTTGCCTTTGAAAAGTACATTTTATATGGAGAGTCTTGGCTGCGGAACAACCAGAATGCAAGTTTCTAAACAACAAATTACGAATGTGTAAGCCCCATAAACGGTTTGGAAATCTTACTGCAGCTTGCAGCCAATTTTCCCATGCACCAAAAAAAAAAGGGAGGGGAAGCTATTAAAAGCAGATTTCAAAGATCACTCTTTTGATCATTCACAAGGAGCAGTTGAACTTATAGTTTGCACAACCCCTGAACTGGGGGTGAGGAGAGAAACGTGAAAAACATTTTAGCTGCTCAGTCTGAAAAGTCACCAGAATTCAAATGGGGGGGGGGGCAGACAGGGGAGTATATTGGGGAAAACAAAGGCAACTCTTTGCCACCTTTCCCCAGGTCCTCTCCTCCCCAAAAAAACTTGGCTCATCATTAGAAGGATGAGGAGATGGTTCATATATCCACTTTTCTCACCCTTTAAGGTGACTCAAATCAGCTGACAAACCTTCTGTTCTTCTCCTCAGCACAGACACCCTGTGAGGTAGGTCGGGCTGTGAGAGCTCAGAAAGAGAGTTGTGATGAGCACAAGGCCTCCCAAGTTGGCTTCATGGAGGAGTGTGGAATCGAACTGGGAGACTAGTAGATAAAAGTCTGACACTCTCACCACTCTAATCCTTAAGCAAGAAAGTGACACATTTGGTTTTAGACCATAAAAAGGAGGTTCTCACAAAGTCCCTAAGTGCCACCAGCAGATCCTGCTATGTGCTTAAGCAACCAGGTAGACGAAGGAAGCTCAAAACCCCTTTTCCTGCTGGAGTCAGAGTTTGGCCCTGTTGTTAGATCCAGGAAGACAGCTCAGCATCCTCTACACCCTGGTGGTGGCATCAGGATTCAAAAAGGCAAGAATCATTACTATTTGGACAGGCACCGCTTGCTTTTTGTATCATGAAAATATATTCACAGTAAAGAACTGCCAGGTTCCAGACAAACAATCCTCAGAATTTAAGAAGACGCTAAAGTTTGTCTGTTTCAAACCTCGAGTCAAAAACAGAGAAAAAGTTTTTAATTTTATTTATAACCTTTGTAGCCCGGCCTTCATCTCAAGGTCCCAAGGCAGGTTACAATATATAGTAAAACAAATATTAAAAGATTTAAAAGATTCATCTTACCTACCTACCTACCTACCTACCTACCACCCGCCTTGGCAGAACTACAGAAATCAAAGGCCCAGGTGAAGAAGTACATTTTAATCAGGTGCCAAAAATCACATAAAGTTGGTACCTGGAGTACCTCCACTGGGAGGCTATTCCAAAGCTGGGGGCCACCAGAAAGAAGACCCTCCCATATGCCACAGTCCCTCACACTTCCAATAGTAGCAAAACTAGTTACAAAGCCCTCACTTAAAGCATGACCGGGTCTATATGGGGAAAGGTGCTCTATCGGATATTCAGGGCCCAAGCCATTTAAGGCTTATCTGTCTGTCTGTCTGTCTGTCTGTCTGTTTATACCTTCTTTCCTTGGAACTCAATATAGTGCTATACCTTTATTTTAAACAAAATTCCTCAACTTTTATAAAAAATGAAAACAGATTTCAGCTGTAATTAGAAAGGTAAAAAAGAAGGAACATCTCACTCTCCTTTGTTCTCTCAGGAGCATGTCCTGGGGTGAATCTGCACTTCGACCTATAGTATGCAATTAGGCAACCTCTGGGCAGGTGCATCTGCACTTTCAGGAGGTATTCACAGGGTAACAAAAGCCCCCAGCCTGCCCAGAGGTTGCCTAGTTGCATACGAGCCGTGGCGTACCAAACTGTGCTCCACAATCACACTAAATTTAAATTAATGCAACTGGGAATCTACCTTGAAGCATCCAGTGGCAAGCATCTGTACTATTTCCAGTTCAGGGGGGTGAGTCTGAGCTGGAACACGCACAGTCGCACATAACGTCAGGAACAAGATGGAGGCGCCAGTGGAGAATCAGATGCGCGACCAAACACAGGTTACAATATATAGTATCGGATATATACTATATAGATATCGTGCATAGACTAGTCTATGATGTGAGCGCTAGCCAAAGTTCATCTCTTCTGCACCTTTTCCATCTAGTGGATGGGAAATCAAGTGCAGAAACACCCCTGGTTGTTGGAAAATTGTGCAACTCATTTCCCCAGGTCAATACAAACAGCAGCAAGATTGCTTTGCCTGTTTGCTACCCTGGAGAAGCAGCTGCCTTTCATTCCTGCCCAAAACAGCCTTGAGAATGGGGAGAAATGCTCCCCACAGCATCTTTGGAGAGGAAGGGATCATGCAGTTTGTCTGCAACCTCTAGTGAACATGGGCTGAAGGAAATTTCCATTCAATAGGGCAAACAACAAATGGGGGAAAGAGGGATAGAGAGATTGCCCATTTTCCTTCCATCTCCAGTTCTTGGCAATCACAGCATGCTAGCATCTTGCCAGGTCTCTATCCTTTCAAGGACCTTAGCAGCAGTTCATCAATCCTGCACCTGTTCCCACTAATCTCTCTCACCCTCTCTAGTGACTCCTTCAGTTGTAAAGAGCAACTCATGGATGAGAACAACATGAGCACAGCAGGAGGGGAAAGGAAAAGCTTCATTCTGAAGGACATCTTTAGGAGAAACAGGCGACTGGAGAAGGGCAGGCAAGTGCCTCAAATATGTACAGAGGTCAAACGGAGCAACAAGATATAGTGATGAAGTGTACTTTTATGATCTTTGGACCAGCAAATACCATACAGGCAAAAGCTACAGAAGATGTTAATTTATGGGGACAGGATGGCCAGGATATACACTTTGGAGCTTTTGAGAAAGCTGTGGATCTTTATAAAGCCCACCCAAGAGACCTCCCAAACCAAAATGCAAAACATCTGATCGTCTAATGCAAAGGGTTGATACTTTATTCAGCAATATGGCCATCCATACACACTCTACCATTTTATTCTAAAACCATGTCAGTATCAACAGCAGTAGAGCCAGTTTGGTCTAGTGGTTAGCGAGCTGGACTCTGATCTGGGAATACCAGGTTCGATTCCACCCTCCCCCATGAAGCCAGCTGGGTGACCTTGGGCTAGTCACAGCTCTCTTCCGAGCCCCACCTACTTCACAGGGTGTTCTGCTGTGGGGAAAATAATAGAAAAGCTTTGTCAGCTGCTTTGAGCCCCCTTAAATGGGTGAGAAAAGCAGGGTATAAAAGCCAACTCTTCTTCTTCTATTGTAATCCACTGAATTTGAGTGTTCTTTTTTAACCTTTTCTCTAGTCGCAGCTTTTTGAAATCTTTAGAGGAAGAGGTAACAGTTTTCCACTTTTTTTTACAGAATCTTTTTTTTTATTCTTTTCAGAATAAGTCCCTAGGCAAGGGTTCAACCGTAGCTTACATAGTTCTAAAAATCTTGGACCAAAAATGTATTCTCCCATATAGATGTACCCACATATTGATATCACCTGGAGAGCCCCTAAAAGTAGGTTCCCCACTTGTAGTAATCGCAAAGGTTTGCATGGGTTTTCTCCTGGCTTCAGCCTGCCATTCATCAAGCCTCAGAGTAAAAGGAATTGCCCTGTCTCTACAAGCTTGCAGTGCACACTCAACACCAGCAGGGGCTGGACTCATAGCCTAAGGGCTTAATGGACGCTAGCCATGTGCTGCCCGCAGAAAACAGAGCTTCTCTTCCTGTCTGCCACAGGATGTGACATAGGAGGGGCGTCTGACCTGCTCAGCTGATGCACTCCACCTATCAGCTCCCAGGATTTTCTCCTGAGGTCACTTCCTTCCCCGCCCCTCTGTGGCGGGTTATTTAAAGCCCTGCACAGCAATAAACTCTCTCTTCCAGCTGATCTCTGCGTCCTGCCTCTTCTCTCTCCCTCCCCATTTTCTAGCTCTCAGGGTCAGGCCAAACAAAAGGGGCCTGACCCCTGGTTACCCGGGCCAGTCAGGTAACTGGAATACTTTCGTAACATCTGGCGTTCAGGAGCTGCAGCAAGCTGCTGTTGCTCCCCATTCCCCGGAGCCCTCGCATTTCGTGGCATAAGCCGGATACGCCACACCCACTTTTAGAAGATATAAATATCAGGGGGAAATCTGCACTTTGCTGCCTCCCTGAGGATGGCAAAGAGCAAAGTTCCCCACACTTGTTCTAAGCATTCAAACTAGAGAATGCTAGTATACACACACACACACCGCATCTGGACACTTACCTGTTCTGCTCATGGTGTCCAGATGAGTTCCCAGTGATGGTGGCAGCACACTTGCACCGCCACATACACAGAGGCAACCCAACAGGCTGTGCATATGCGCTTGTGTGGTGCGCCACGTGCTTCTTCTGCACCCTAGAGGAGCTCCCCACGTAGTCAATCCATGGAATGCTCTTGCATGGAAGGAGCCATTTCTGGTGCAGAAATGCCTCTTTCTAGTGCAGATGTTCTGTCTCGGAGCATTCTCTGGATTGACTATTGAGTCAAGTGTGTAAAGGACCCCAGACTCATTTGAATTGACTCAGTTTTTATTACAACACTAAGTGCAGTTAGCAGCAAAGACAGCTGTTGCTCAGGTTACACTAGTGTGGCAATTACATTATTACCCATACTAACAGTGATGCTTACCCTAACTATCTCAAACTGAGACTCTGGAATGCCTTTACTTAGAGTTTCTACTAAGGATGATTTAAATGCTACTGCTGGTTCAAAGCACAGCCATTCAGGACCTAAGCCAGTGATGGCGAACCTTTTGAGCTCAATGTGTCAAAATTCACAAGAAAACCTAGCTTAACTCGAGTGCTGCGTCACATCTAGAAATATCCATAATTTTGTGTTATTTGTGACTCTAGTAAAAAAGTTATATTTCTGATATATGTATTTTATTAAAAGCAAAAACAAATAATTCTTTACATTAGTGACTTTTGTTGCTGAATTTCGTTTGCTAAATCTTCAATTGAAAGTTGGTATTTCATACACTTCAAGAACAAGCAAGCACTACACACCCAGGTGCCAGGGTGACCAGGTGTGTCACCCAAAAGGGCTCGGCGTGTCACCTGTGACACGTGTGTCATAGGTTGGCCACCACTGACCTAAGCCATGCCCAGAAATATGATCATGTAACAGCCTTGGGGGATACATATTTTTATGGTCCTCCATGGTTTAGCCTTTATGTATGTTCTCAACCTAATAGGATCTGCCTGATTGGGACACTCTAGTTCCACAGGCAATTAACAGAGGGCACACCCAAAAAAGAGCTCTCTCAGTTGCAGCTTCCATTTTATGGAATTCTTTACCCCCAAATTCATGAGGGCTGATGTCCCTGTCTCACGGCCTGTTCACACTTGGCTGAAATATGGAATATATCTCAAGAGTCTATTGTCTACATGCTAATACAGACTCTAGCAGGCCTCACTTGGGGCCTGCTGTAACCTGCAGTTCCGTGCCAACAGCAGGACCTTATTCCGTGTTATATTCAAGAATAAAGCCAAGTGCGAACAAATTCTGGATTTAAAAGGCAGCTGAAGAGCTATTTATTCCGATCAGTCATGTGGCAAGTTAGCATTTGCAATGTCTTTCGATATTCCGATTTGTTACCATTTTTTTCTTGGTTGTGTAATTTTATTGTGTACTTACTGTGAGACTGCTAACCTCTTCAACCCTTTCAGAAGTAGGAAGAATGCAAATATAATAAATAAATAGATGCACCTCTTTATTTTGGTCTTTAGTTAACAAGAAAGGTTGCTCTCCTCACCCTTCTACTTACATTATTATTATTCTCCATTCTAATGTTCTATATTTTTCCCAGTTTGGTAGCAGCTCCTGACAGTATTTAATATAGGGGAGGAAATAAATACAAATCAACACTCTTCAGAACTGAGTTATCAAACCATTTGATTAGCCAGTGTGTTAAGTATGAATGATTATGAATGAAACCTTGATAATGATTATTGTTTATAGCCCTTTCATTCCTCATCAGTACCAAACTAAGCCTATGAGGAAACTGTAGTGAAATCTCATTGTTTAAAAGGACTTACCTTGAAAAAGAAAAAAGGTGCCCTGGGATGATACGACAAAGTGAAAGAGGAAGGGGTGAAAAGCTAGAAAGAACTAGTTAGATTTCAGATGTTATTGTTCCTGATATGTCATCAAATAAATATGAGCAGAGATTTTGAATGTCAGACCCTGTATATTTTCCCAGCTGCAAATATGCAAAATCTGTGCTTACAAAAAAATGTAAAGAAGTATTCTTTGAAATCAAACCAATTTTGTAGTAAGAACCATACAGTCTACTTTGGATACTAAAAGATAAACACTGGGCAGCAACAAGTATAATATTTAACTTAAAAGTCACTCTGCTATAAGAATCATGCAACTGATTTACCCTTTATCTCTTCAGCAGGTCACCAATCCCTTCTCCCTTTAAAACTAAAGGCTAGGTTGCTCATCCATAGCAAAAGGCTGGTAAAATTCACCTTTATCACAATTTTTAGACATAGATTCCCTCTCTCTGTTTTTCTAAGTATCTGACTCTGAGCACAGCTTAAGGAATACCATCATCTTAAAATATACCATTCTGCTTATCATAGACATATCACAGATAAATTTATCAGTGATCAATATCGTGTATGTATTATAAGATATTTAATCACAGTGATTATTCATAACAAACATTTTTTTTTTTTTTTGCAATTTGAATCCTAAGCATTTTTCACATTTATATCAAATCTTAACCTGGACACCCTTTTCGAATGCTTATATTTTATTAGTATTTATAAAAACAGATTAATGATTCAAATTGAATATAAGAGGCAAAATCTTTACTGAAGTAAAATGGAAGCATCACTCTATCACTCACAAATAACTAAGCAAATGTTTCATTTTAGTCTCCTGATATTTTTCATCTCTTAGAAGATTCAAGACTGAATGTTTCTGCTTAAGTGTGCTATTTAAGGATACAATTTCTGAATCAATGACACCGTTTCTCAACCAGTGGGCCCCCAATATTGACTAGTCAGTGATCTAAGCAATCTAGAATTGATCTAGAAAGATGGAGTTGTAGACTAGCACCATCTAATTTCTACTTTGTTTACATTTATTTTTCAGTTAACTACTTACTCTACAGCACCCTGGACCGCCAACACAATTCAGAAATATAATAAAATTACATGTGTAGTAAAACACCAGTTATTAAAGTACTGAAAACATATTGACAATGCAAAACAGATAAACAAAATGAACTTCACCTACAGAAAACAAAACAATGCAGGTAGAACCCACAGAGAGTAAGCAAATCTCTCCTCTTCCATCAATACTTAAAAGTAGTTAGTAGTTTATTTATACAGTGTCAGACCAGATAAGCAACCCCAACTCAATATTGTTCATGCAAATTTTGGGTAATTATCAGGTATTTGCAAGAGCAATAGTAAATAGGTGTGCCTAATTAGCTGTACTCAGCAGTACTCAGCCTTATTTGCTAATGGCAGCCCTCACTTCTACTCTAGATGTTGAATGAGCTGTGGATGCACCTTCAATTCCCCTGATTGCAATATGCTAAAAAAGGTCTATGATTAAACTGGGGACATTCAAAAACAGTCACAACAATAACCAGGATAACCCCCTTCTTCCAAGAAAGTCTGCAAGAAACATCCCAAGAGGCCACAGACATCCACCTTTTAGGGCAGATATGACCTATCAACAGATCTGGCCACATCAACATCATACAGTATATTCTGGCATATAAGACTACTTTTTAAGCCAGGAAAATCTTCTCAAAAGTTGGGGGTCATCTTATATGCTGGGTGTCGTCTTCTTATATGGCGAGTATATCCCAAACTCTATATTTTAACTGGAAAAGTTGGGGTCGTCTTATATGCCCAGTCATCTTATACCCCGGAATATACGGGTATCTTTATTGCAAATCATTTTGTATAACCAAATATACCACTATCAATCCATAATTTTGTTTCTATTCCCTGCAATGGGAATGCTCCCAGTTAGAGTAAAAGCAGTGTAGAAGGCGATTCAGTATATATGAAAACATACCTGCTCTTCCTTTCGATTAAAATAGCCACGTAAGATGCTGGCAAGGCAGCTCCAAATCCAGGAGTCCAAAAGTAGAATTTCCCAAGTATCCTTCTGAAAAGGTAGATAGTAGCATTTTTTTTTAGCAAAAGTAACTGTTAACAGGGATTCATAGATGATACTTAGTTAAGGAGTCCACACTTAAACAGTGGCTTAAATCCCAGGTTCTCATGAGGAGGCACCTTTTTGCACTTTCCTCGCACGGCACCTCAGATGACCCCCAGAACTAGGTGTGAATGCTCTCTCTTCTGGACGAGACAGGTAAGATTTCAAGCACCACTGCTAGTGGATGCTGGGGTAGCTTCTGGGATAGTAGGAGACATTTCTGGTGTGGAAACTCCTCTTGCAAGTGCAGATGGTGCTTCCTAGAAGCTACCCCATCATGCGCAAGCAGGCCAAGTGTGAAAGGGCCTTCAAACTCTCACAAGACGAACAGAGGTGGCTTCCAGATATTTAATTCTACCTGACAGTTTTTATGCTTCTCAGATATGAGCTGAGATTTAGTTGGTACAACAAGCGTATGAAACAAAGAACAAAGGAAAAACAAGGTATTAGAATAAAATAACCATCAACTTTTATCCCCTCATCTCCTTTGGTAATAGAGGGTCTTCTAGGATAGGTATAAATTATATAAATTATATTTAAATAATGTTCCTTGGCAAATTACAGAAGAAGAGTTGGCTTTTCTACTCTGCTTTTCTCACCCATTTAAGGGGACTCAAAGCGGCTGACAAACCTTCTGTTCTTCTCCCCACAACAGAACACCCTGTGAGGTAGGTGGGGCTGTCAGAGCTCAAAAGAGAGCTGTGACTAGCCCAAGGACACTCAGCTGGCTTCACAGAGGAGGGCAGAATCAAATCCAATACTTCCAGATAAGAGTCCGGCTCCCTAACCACTAGACCAAACTGGCACATTTTATGTGCCAGTGTATCTTATATGGAATGAAATAAGGTAATTTTAATATAGATACAAAATGCATCAAAACCTTCATTTTTCTCTTACCCCAGCATCAATTCTAAAGACATTTTATTTTCACAGACTCCTAGGATAAAAAGTGGTACAAACACTTTCAACAGTACATTTGAAGTCCAGTCCAAAATGTTTAAATCCTGCCCTAAATGTGATCCCACAGGGGATTACAATTAAAATGGAGCTAATTTAAATGTTAAAGAATTTAAAACACTGAGTCGTACCTTTCTTTATTTGTTTTAAACATTTGCAAGCTTCAGTATGAAGTATGGCTTGTAATAATTAATACAATGAAAACACTGATTATCAGTCGACCAAGTGATAATTCCATCAGTAACTGCCAAATCTTTAAACCTCCTCTTTAAGGCCTCATTTTCAGTGCAAATTTCTTTGAAATTTCAATGCTGCCTCCCAGAATTATTCAGAGTTATGGACACAGATCCAAAATACACAAAAGGGCATTTCAGATGGATTCTCCCTAACTAAAATATTCCCCTTCTTCAGAGCGCATTTTGTAAAAAGGATTCTGCAGAAAACCTGTGTCCTATGAGACACTGATGGTTACGCCACAAGAGTGTGTTATAAAAAATAAAGGGAAGGAGGAGTAGGAGTAGGAGTTGGCTTTTCTACCCCAAAATGGCTGACAAAGCTTTCTATTCCCCCCACAACAGAACACCCTGTGAGGTAGGTGAGGCTGTGAGAGCTCAGAAGAGAGCTGTGAGTAGCCCGAGGGCACCCAGCTGGCTTCATGGGGGAGGGTGGGATTGAACCTGGTATTCCCAGATAAGAGTCCGGCTCCTTAACCACTAGACCAAACTGGCTCACTGGGAAATATAATGGGCTACATGCAGGTGGGTTAAAGCTATTCTCTTCCAACAGAACCTACATCCAAAGCACAGTCTGTTTCATCAAACCTCCCATGGCAACAACCTGCCTGCTTTGTATGCTCTGCTCCAGAGCAAGCCCTGCAAAAATCTAGAGATTTTAAGAAATCCTCCAGAAAAGAAACACTATATAGCTGAGAGTAGGGATATGCACAAATATTCAAAACATTCGAAATTCGATTCAAAACTTGTTCAAATGTACAAATTTGAACAAATTCAATCTTTTGAATCATTTGTACGAATTATTCGGACATTCGTATGTGTACGGATATGTATGCATTACATACGAATCCATACGCATCTTATTCGTATCCATACACATTTGCATGGATACGTACGGGATGCATACAGGATAAAAATGGAATCTGTACGAATGCGCATGGATGCACACAGACACATACAAATGTTGTCGACATTCGTATCTTCAAATACAAATCGAACATTCGTACAAATAGATTTGAATATATTCAAACTGAATCAAATGTGAATACATTCAAATTTGAAACATTCGAATGATTCAAATCTTCAGATATTCGAATCGAATGCCAAAAACTGCATTCATGAACATCCCTAGTAGAGAGTTGGCCTGTTTATCTTCAAGTCAATACAGTTATTTCGTCAGAGGTCTGGGGTATTTAAAAAAACAACACCATGGTTCAGCATTATCTTATGTTGAAGAGAAGCACTATTTGACAGTACAAATCAATTCAATATGGTGAGGCTTTTGGTGGCGTGAGCAAAGATTTCAATGCGTGGCTCACATTGTCTCTGCTTTCTATTTGGCAGATGTACACAGACATTTTGCTTGCAGCCTCGTTGAGTTCCAAGGGAAGTGTTAGATACATTTTGAGTTTTGTAATCATTGAATTTCTTTTTTGAGCAAGAGACGGTAGCTCAGGCTCGTTGCCAGGAACAAGAAAGCATAACCTCCAAGTAACGTGCCAAGATGAGAAACTACAAAAGTTCCTATTCCTCTACTGTTAGGCTACCAATGACCAATATAGGAACATGCAAGCAAGCACATTCTAATCTTGTTCTTAAGCAGTACATAATATTTTAATGAGCAGGTAGGGAGACAGACAGATACACAGGGAAAGTGTGTCCACACACCCTGCCACCACCTTCCCCAATTATCTGTAGCTGTGGAGAAGTAAAAACATCTCCATAGCTTGGCCTGGAGTGGTTGGTATACTCCCAGGTGGCACCATCCACACCACTTCTAGGTGCAAAGATGCAAGCAGGAAGGGCAGCAGGTGGCAGCGGCTGCACATCTGCATGGCACAATCACCATGGCAACAGCTGGATCCACAGCAAAAGTTGCCTCGGCCATTGTCATGGCAATCTGAATGGTCTGGCGTGGACCATGAGCACTGCTGGTCCAATTGGTATGAACATGGCCAAGCAGCCCAAACCTAACTGCAATGGAATGGTATTGCTATACATTTCATTTTAATTAAGTACAAACAGGCCCATAGATAGACAGAGAAACTGTAAAAATACTCATTTCTAGGGCTGGAAATGTGTCCTTACAAGGTTTCTCTGACAATTACACAGATGAATGCTGCTTTTCGGAACCACAAAAAGAAACCCCATTACATCCCTGAATGGAGAGACCAGTAGAGAGAATGGGCTGTTAACTTCTGTGCATAAATCTGAAAGATTAGTTTTAGAGACTAACCCCCTTTTTCCACATGCAGTCAAAGATCTGGATCTTCAAGACCTGGGTCTTTCGAGATGGGGTCCTCCTGGAGATCCAGATCTTGAAGATGCCTGAATACCACATTATGGACACCTTTAATCAGGTCCACATGAAATCTAGATTTAAGGGCCTGAAGGTCCCAGTAAATCTGGATTTCCCCTGCCCTTGTGGGGACAGGAGCATGCAGATGGGGCTTTCAATGGGGTCCAGGTGGGGACAGGGCCTTCCCAAGTGGTACCAACCAGTACCAATTGGGTTCCTAATGGGTTCTTAGAAGGGTTCTAAGCCGTAGTGGAAAACGACCCTAAAAGAGATTTAATTCATCCAAAATGTGCATCTTTCCATCATCATTTAGGGTAAAGTACTTGGGAAAGGACTGAAACAATTTGGGGAAAGTATGGGAAACTTGCTATTTCCTCTCTGTCAGCATATCAGTGAGAGCATACCTGCTAACTGGGAAAGGTGAACTTAGAGAAATGAGTGATTCATGTTCAGAGGAGAAGCATTCTCAGAGAACAGGCTATTCTTGAGTAGCTCTTTACTCAAGATACTCAGCTGGAACTAATGCAGTATTCACGTGCAATAAAAAAGCACATCTGAGATGGCTTAGAGACAACTTAAGAGACCCAGTTTAAAAATCTACCACAGAGGGCTAATCACATCATTTCAAGTTTCTCTGACAGCATTAAATGAATCCAGACAATTTTTCTAATCTTTATTTAGAAGTTTTTCAGTTGTTAAAAAAATCTTTTAATCAATAATATTAAAAAAAAATGAATCCAGACAAGATAGGGGGCTTGTGTGCCATTGCGGCCCGAGTCCTGGAAGTTAAGGGGCACCCAATTCTTAGGGGGGGGTGCCCCAGAAAAATCAGGTGTGTGACCTGGGAGTGCTCTTGGATTCATCGCTGTCATCTGAGTCCCAAGTGGCAGCGACTGCCAGGAGTGCCTACCATTTTCTCCATCTGGTCCGCCAGCTTAAGCCTTACCTGGATCGGGATAATTTGGCCAGAGCGAGCCATGCTCTGGTACCCTCCAGATTAGACTACTGCAATGTGCTCTACATGGGGCTACCCTTGAAACCTGTTCAGAAATTGGGAGAATGGTGCAGAATGAAGCAGCTTGACTGCTTCACTGGTTACCTATTCACTACCAAGCCCAATTCAAGGTGTTGACATTAATGTATAAAGCCCTAAATGGCTAGGGCGCTGGATATCTGAAGGAGAGCCTTCTCCCATATAGACCCGCCCAGGCACTGAGATCTCAAGGAAAGGGCCTTTTTGTAGTTCCTTCCCTTTCAGAGACACTAGGCACAGGGACTTGCAGGAGGGCCTTTTCTGCTCTGGCCCCTAGATTCTGGAACAGCCTCCCTTTTGATGCTCGCCAGACACCTTCATTGTATCGTTTTCTATGCCTGGTGAAAACGTGTCTTTTTACCCAGGCTTTTGCTTCTTAAACAGCTTCCTCAGGGTGCTGTCCTATTAAGGAGGTTATATTTTTAATTATGTTTTACTATTCAATATGTTTTTGACCATTCAGTGAAGGTCGGAATTTTCTAAAATAAATAAGTGAGGAAAGTTGCATGTTACCTATTATATAAAAGCAAAACCGTTCTATACAAAAGAGGCAACTTACAGTGCCTGACAAAAGTTCTGTCGCTTATCCATGTTGCTGAAACCAAAGCTTATAACCTGACTTAAAATTCATCCACTGGTTTTAGAAATGACTCATATGAAAGCTGAAACCCTCCCAAATGAGGTTTTTAAAAAGAAAATAAATTTGCTTCACTGCTGAAATATTGATCATTTCATGAACACAGAAAGGTCTGATTTTGGCTGGACAAAAGTTTTGTCGCCTACAAAAAGTAATGTGAAAATCAAACAAATAATTCACTTCATATACAAAGATACATAACATTGGTGAATGAAGTTGTGGTGCTATTAGAGCCATATTTAATATTTTGTGTGACTTCCATGCGCTTGAAGGACTGCATCCATGCGTTTCGGCACTGATTCATACAATTTATTGATGAAGTCATCAGGAATAGTAAAGAATGCTGTTTTACATGCCTCCCAGAGTTCATCAAGATTATTTGGTTTTATCTTCCAAGCTTCCTCTTTCATCCTACCCCAAACATGTTCAATGATGTTCATATCTGGTGACTGGGCTGGCCAGTCCTGGAGCACCTTGATCTTCTTTGCCTTGAGGAACTTTGATGTAGACATGGGTGTATGAGATGGAGCGCCATCCTGCTGCAAAATTTGACCCCTTTTATGATTGGGAATGTAAGAGGCAGCTAATACTTCTTGATATTTTAGGCTACTGATATTGCCTTCCACTTTGCAAATGTTTTGCACACCCCTATACTGAATGTAACCCCAGACCATGATCTTTCCACCACCAAACTTAACTGTTTTCTGGGTGTATCGTGGATCCATACGGGCTCCAGTAGGTCTCCTGCAGTATTTGTGGCAGCTGTGGTGTAATTCAACTGAAGATTCATCTGAGAAATCCACCTTCTGCCACTTTTCAAGCGTCCATCCATTTAGTAGGCTGTGGGCCTTGGCAAATGCCACACGGTTTTTTAATAGCGTTTTGTTTAGTGCTGGCTCCTGGGCACTGATTCGACCATGGAGGCCATTTCGAGACAGAATCCTACAAACTGTTCTAGTTGACACAGGGACTTGAGGTGACCAGGCCTGTTGGAGCTCTGCTGCAGTGGAAGAAGGGCTGGCTTTTGATTTTCGAACCAACAAATGTTCCTCCTGAGCAGTTGTCTTGTGGGGTCTGCAGGACCTGGGCTTGTCAAAAACATCGCCAGTCTCTTCAAATCTTTTTTAATTCTTTGTACTTGACACTGAGACACATTAAAGGTGCCAGCCACCTCTGCCGTGGATCTGGTCTTCAGCCTCTTGATAATCAAGGCTTTGGTCGCAGGGTGGATTTTTGGCATGTTGTCAGAGGTCAAGTTGCAGTTCAAGTGAAGGTCTGGGGTGCTAGAGTTCTTTTTATACACACCCACTAATTATCCAATCAATTAGTGAGCACAGGTGAGGCTGTAAACTAGGATTAGGTGCATTATATGACAAGACGACAAAACTTTTGTCTAGCCAAAATCAGACCTTTCTGTGTTCATTAAATGATCAATATTTCAGCATTGAAGCAAATTTATTTTCTTTTAAAAAAACTCATTTGGGAGGGTTTCAGCTTTCATATGAGTCATTTCTAAAACCAATGGATCAATTTTAAGTCAGGTTATAAGCTTTGGTTTCAACAACATGGATAAGCGACAGAACTTTTGTCAGGCACTGTAGAAATGGCTTAGAGACAGTTTGCAAGTGGGTTCATTCACATGTCACTCTGCCCACCCCCAGGAAAAGATGGATTAGAGGTGCAATGAGAACACAGGGGCCACACTCTACCACCTCTAAGGTGCTCTGAGATGCCATTTTTCACTACAGGTGACGGCAACCTGAGAAGGGGCTTAGAGATGGTGTGCAGATGGGTTTGTTCACACATCAGTCTGCTCCTCCCCCTCCCATGAATATTCGGGCCTTCTCTGTGGTTGCCCTCAGCCTCAGCCTCTGGCATAGTCTCCTCTCTGATATTCATACCACAGCTACACTTCTGATTTTGAGATGCCTTCCAAAGTGAATGCTTGTTTATATCCCATATATTTGATTTTAATTGTGTTTTTAGCTGATTTTATTTTTTTTAAATTGCTTCAAAATTCTGTTTTAATGAGAAGCAGTAGATAAAACATTTTAAATAAATGAACAGATAAATTAGAGAAGGGATGTGAGCACAAAGGTCACGTGCTAATAAGGTGCTTTTTTGAGATAGCTTTTTTTTTGCTAGATGCTAATGCAGCCTAAAACTGACACTATGAAAAATAATAACCGACAGGGAAAATCACCGAGAACTTTGCCATTTGGATTCCAATAAGATGCTTTGGCCTACCAAAAGGCAAGTGTGGAAAGAGCACTATCACACTGTTTTCTGACCCAGTCCTCCTCACTTTCCTCAAAAAGATAAAGAAAAAGAAAGCACAAGCAGCAATGATATTTGAGTGAGAATGGGAACATTATACATTTCAGAGATGTTTCTCTAGCTCACAGTGGTCCAAAGAACATAAAAAACCTGCATCTGATAACCAGTTCATTGCAAGCTGCTTGCCTGTGCAAACTGTTAAGAGTTAAAAACATTTCCTGAACAGAATAACTGGTTTGTTTTTACAGTCCCACAGGATGATCCCTGATGGCAAGTAAGCACTTTTTAACTAGCAAATAGGAAATAGCACTTGCCTGATATCTCATGAAGAGAAGGGTATATATATGAACAGTATACTGGTAACATTAGCAAATACACCCTTGGGATAGGGTGGAATAGCACTCTGAACATAATAACAATAAAAACCACGGGAGAGTTGATTTTTAGCAGAGATTAATGCATCTTATTCCAAAAATACTTGTCGCTCTTTGGGAAGAAAATAAAAGGTAAAGCAGGAAAACAGGGAATCACTCTACTGTTGGCCAGGATTTAGAGACCACGGGGAAGATTTGTATACGGCCTTCCAGGTAGAACCTCATGTGACAGAGAAACAGCTGCAGAGAGTTTGCTGCTCCGCTTCTCCCTAACTCCGCAACTATAAATTAGTGGCTAAAATCTTTTGCTTCTTTCTTTCAATTCCCCTTCTTTCCCTCGCGATCTTTTCCTCAAGCATTACGTCGTTTAAATAGACGTCTAAGGGAAGATGCTCACTTTTTCATTTTGGCAGAGGAACAACAAATAATGTCATGTTCACACACCTTAAAATGCAGAAAAATGCGATGTACAGACTTCCATTTGCTGTCAGAAAAGATGTTGACTGTAGGATCTCGGGGAGCAATTTGTGCAAATAATAATCAAGTTTCCGCTTCCGTAGAATTGCAGCAATCTGAAAGAGATGCATCAGTTGAAGACAGTTCATGTTTTTCCATTTTTATTTCATTGTTCTTCCAGAGACTGTAAAATTAATCTCCTTCCCCTGCCCCATTCCAAATTACTCTGTGAGGCACACCACATGAACCTAGATTCTCGGTTGAAATTTCTCAACAGAAACCTAATTAATGATTGCAGAAAATACTTTGAATCACTTTAAAGTTCCTATTTAAAAAAAAATGTTTTAATTGTCTTTATTTAAGAAGCATCTGCAAACTTGTAGGAATTAGCAGTAGCTCAGTGGTAAACCAAACTACCTGGAAAGCAGAAGTTTGCAGATTTTATCAGCAATCCATCAACAGAAGTAAGCATTGGTAAAGCATCTCTAAAAGGTTGCTAAGAGAATGGTATGGAGGTATCCATGAGTCTGAAATGATTCAGTGGTACTCAACAATAACAACAACAAGCAATATTAATATATAATATTATGAATTAAGAGAAAAAACTCTTTATGCGTTTAAAATTGCAACTGTATGCACACTTATTACAGAGCAACTTTCTCTTGGACGCCTACAAGCATTCTTTATTAATTTGTTATTGATGTGTAGCACCAAATTGTGGCCAACACCTGGTTGACTGCATGGGCACTAGGGATGTGCACAAATATTTGAAATGAATTCGGACATTCATATACTAATCGAATGTCTGGACGTTCAAATGTCCGAATTTGAAAAAATATGAATATCTCGAGTCATTCATATGAATAATTCAGACATTCGTATCTGCAAGGGTACATATGTATCTCATACATATGCATACACATCTGTACACATTCATACAAGATGAAAACAGGATGCATACAGGATACATACGGGTATGTACAGGATGCGTATGTACCCGTACAGATATGAATATTCAAATTATTCCTACAAAACACATACGAATGTATTTGTATTGAATTGAATGTCTGGACATTCGTTTTATTATTTGGATATATTCAGATTTTCAATTTGTTATGAATCAGATTTGAAAATTGCATTCGTGCACACCCCTAATGGGCACCACTAAAAGTTCAAAACCACCAGCAATACCAAAGCCAGCTTACATCTGGCTATATACTTTACATTAAACTAAAAAGCACATCAGATGCATTTATGAAGACTGAAGGCTCTCCATAAAATTTTACAGAGTAAAGGGAAATGCTCTCATGAAGATCAACCCAGATTACAGTCCCCAATTCAAATTTATCCGAAGTTTTGTTTTTTAAAAAAGTCCTGCATAGTCCATAAAAAAGGACAAGTATTAAACTTTTAGCATTCCCTAAGCCAGGAAAAAGATTGCTGAAATCACCGAAACATGCACATTGGTGCAGAAAGTCAGGACGGATTTCCATGAAAAAGGTCAATGATCACAGAAGTAAAAATAACAGCATGGACCAAACTCACAGAGGAGTTGGGGTTTGGGTAGTAGATGGTGCAGATCTCACAAAACTTCTCTTTCCGTGGACCTAAGGCACTTCATAGGCGCAGAGACTTAAGAATCTGCCCCAAACAGACTAGGTTGAGAACAAGGAGTAATCAGAACACTTTAGAACAAGGATTTTTGCCAGAGTTGGTTTAAATCCGTTTCAGTCCAGTAAACTTGAATGTCACATATATAAACTTTCCTTCTACGAGCAAACTTGGCTGTAGAGGCACTTATTTCCCACTTCAGTGTTCATGAATAGTTCTAAAAGTCCCCAGGCTTTCAGCCCTGCCTGATTTTACATACTCTGGACAGTCCCAGCCCCCAGGCCTGAGCCCTGCCCCTCCTACCTCCTAGCCCTGAGCTCACAGATAGACTTGCCTGTAGCCCTCTGCTTTTGATCCCAGCTGGGATACAAGCCCTGACAGAGAGACAAGTCTCCTGACTGTCTCTCTGTGCCCAGCCCTCCCTGTCCTGAAAGGCTGCCAATGGTCCTTTTCCCACTTCACTGACTAAAAATGGCCTGGGGATGGAAAGCAGTAGCTCTGCAAACTCTGTTACTCACCCACTGCTCTAACCACCATCTCCCAGAATTACCCCAGAAGCTTGTTTTTTATAGTGGGTCTCCCCCCCCCACCCCCCACCCCCGAATGTGCTCCTATCGGCTGGGAAGAGTCAGCAGACTCTCCTTCTGGGTAGCAGCCACACACCCCTAGGCCTTCCTGGATTCCGCCAGGTCCTAAACAGATACCAATTTGGCGCAAAAAAGGGGTGGCTGCGGCTGCCTTGTAGATACCACAATACCTAACTCAATTTCTTATATAGTTTTAATATGTTTAATATGTTATTGTTTTTAATGTGTTCATTTTATATGTTGTAATATATCCTTGGGTATAGGGCGGGTAAAAATGCAAATAAATTAAAAAAAAAAAGATATACATTAGGGTTTCCAAATTTGGGGGGTACTGTATTTTCTGGCGTATAAGACTACTTTTTAACCCAGGAAAATCTTCTCAAAAGTCAGGGGTCGTCTTATACGCCAGGTGTTGTCTTCTTATACGACGAGTATATCCCAAGCTCCATATTTTAACTGGAAAGTTGGGGGTCGTCTTATACGCCCAGTCGTCTTATACGCCGGAAAATACGGTAAATGTTGTAAATAAAATATTATTTCAATAAGGCTTTCCTTCTTGCATTTTTAGTTTTGTTGACAGTCTTCTCTGATTAACTCGCCTCTTGCATAAGGTTCCATATGCCCCAGACTAAGAACTCTTACTATCTTTGCTCAATCACCAGCACTGACTGAAAGTTTCAGACTGGTGGCCCTTTTTCCAAAACTTTGACAGTATCCTTCAAAAAGAACTTTTTCAAAACAAAAATCCACTAAGTTCTCCTCAGGCAGTGGGACGATCAAAGCAGCTCTAGAGAAACAGGAGAAAAGATAAGCAATGCAATGCAAATTGATGTAGCAATACAACTGAAGAGTCTTCATAGTACATTACCTTCCTTTCCTACCTACATTATCATCCTTCATAGTACATTACCAGCCTTAGCCTCAGGGCAGCTCTTAATACACACCCAAAGAGAGTGTCTTTAGCTAACCTCATGCATTAGAGGCGGCTCCAACACACTTCTTTCTGCCCTGCCCAATGCAGCAACTGCCCAACCCATCACCACCACTCAGATACATATAAAACTAACTATTTCCAGGCACAGGAAGAGCTACAAAAAATATCAAGAGTATCTGTTCCTGGCCCTCAGCCCATCCAGGGCAACAAAAAGCACCAAGGGCACCTCCCTCCAGAGGGAAAACCTAAAAGCTGACTTACTATCTCAGAAAATACTGTACAGTCATGCTGCAAACAACCATTCCTCTTTACTCTACCTTGGTCAGACCTCATCTAGAACACTGTGTTCAGTTCTGGGCACCCCAGTTTTAAAAAGACATTGGCAAACTACAGCAAGTCCAAAGGAGGGCTACCAAAATCATTAGTGGTCTGGAAACCGTGTCATACAAGGAAAGGTTGAAGGATCTAGGAAAGTTTAGCCTACAGTAGAGAAGACTGAGAGGAGACATGATAACGGTCTTCAAGTACCTGAAGGAATATCACAGTGGAGAGAGATTGTCCCTGTTCTCACTTGCACAAGATGGGAGAACTAGAAAGAACAGGATGAAACTTCAAGGGAGTCAGTACAGATTAGATATTAGGAAAAACTTCTGGTCAGTGAGGGCAATCAGTCAATGGAATAGGTTGCCACGGGAGGTGGTCAGATCTCCTTCACTGGAGATGTTCAAGCAGAGGCTGGACCTACATGTGTCTGGGATGGTTTAGGACAGTGGTTCTCAACCTTCCTAATGTCGCGACCCCTTAATGGATTTCCTCATGTTGTGGAGACCCCCAACCACGGGGGTAGAGCAGCTGGAAAGCGGGAGAGAAGGGCGGCGGGAGACTCGTCGCGGCCCCTCTGAAAGGGTAGTTCGACCCCCAAAGGGGTCCCGACCCCCAGGTTGAGAACCACTGGTTTAGGAAATCCTGCACTGAGCAGGGGGTTGGAGTTGATGACCCTAGAGGTCCCTTCCAACTCTATACGTCTATGATTCAATGGAAACATAGAAGGGAGCATTGGGGGGGAGTGTTGTTTTAATTTAATTTTGTTCAATTGTAACTTATGTTTTATCCGTGTTTTTTATGCGTTTGTGAACTAGACAGACAGACAGATCACTGCAAAGGCCCAGCTTAGCAATGTAACAGCACCACAGAGGACAAATCACATTATTTTAAGTTTCTCTGACAGTGTTAAATGAGGGAAGTTGCACGTTACTTATTACGTATTAGGGCAGCATTCACACCCAGTTAAAAAAAAGTGTCTCTGAGGCAGCAAGTGGAATCATTCATATCCCTACCAGTTTGTCTCTCCCAACTCTCATGGATATCCTAGGTTAGAAAAGGTAGATTGGAAATAGGACGAGAGCACAAGGATAACATGCCATCATCTTTAAAACACTTTTAAGACACTTTGTGTGCGTTCACACTTACCAATTTAGTATGGTGTTACATTACCATACCAGGTTGATAAAGAACCAGAGCTTGATAAAGATCAAGAGCTGGAAAGCCATGTAGTGGGCCAGCAGCACTCCAAATGCAAATGGCTAGACCACAATAGGCCAGATCACCATGACAACAACTCAGGCAACATCTGGCACATGTTCGGACATTGCCATGGCAATCTGGATGCTACTGAGACTGCACGGCCACAGTTATGCCAACATGCCCACTCACTGCGCCTCACCCAGAACAGCATGTGGCCATTGTTGCCTGGGAGGCACCTAGCCTCTCCTGGGTTGCTCTGGGGAGGGATATCCTGTTCCGGGGTGGCAGCAGCAGCAAAGTACCAAAAGCCCTGATCAGGCAGCAGATGGAGTCACTCCAACCAGGAAGTGTGAACAAGCCCTTTTACTGCTTTGTCTCAACACCTTTACTTCCACTCACCATTTACCTATCTCTTATAAACAGTGTTATATCTTACTTTGCCATAAATGAATAGAAAGGATAGTCCGCATGAGCCCTAGTGAGACAAATGAAGCCTAGGACTCAGCATTACCGTTTAAGACTATAAAATAAAAGGAATGTGTCTTCATTTGTGTTCTTTTAACAATGGAGAGGCAGCAGAAACAGGGCTGTGTACCTGCTAAAAACCTTGATCCCATCCATTTGGACTGAGAATGAAAAAGAACACAAGAAAATAAGAGGAGCCCTGCCGCACTGGGCTACAGTCCGTCTAGTCCAGCATCCTGTCTCACATACCTCTTCTGGTAGCAAATTCCTTAGACTGATGACCCTCTGGGTGAAAAGTCCTTCCCCTTGTCAATCCCAGCTCTCCAACCCAACAGCTTCAATACAGTGCCTCCTGGTTCAAGTGTTGTGAGATAAAGAAATGAATTTTTATCTATCCACCTTTTCCACACTATGCGTGAAGGGACACTTGGAAAGTAGGGAGGTGGAAGAATATTCGAAACATTCAAAATTCAATCAAATTCATTCAAATCTGGATATTCAAATTGAATGTCTATACATTTTTTTAACATTTGAATGAATTCAAATGTTTTGAATCATTTGTACCAATTATACATATGTGTACGTACGCATTGCATATGTATCAATACCCATCTTATTCGTATCTGTACACATTTGTGTGGATATGTACGGGACGAAAACGGGATGCATACGGGATAAAAACTGGATTCATACTGATGTTGTTATTCGTATCTTCAAATACGAATTGAACATTCATACGAATAGATACAAATGTATTCGAATCAGTTTGAATTTGAATACATTTGCTTTTTCTCTATTCGTACAAATTAGAGCATATGTTCAATTTGAATTGAAACGTATCTGAAAATTGCATTCGTGCACACCCTTATTGGAAAGCAGTATACAAAACTGGCCTGTTCTAAAGTGTGCAAATTGTGCAAAAGAAGCACAGTTGTGCACAGCTGGAATCTCCTGACCATCGACCTCCAAAAAGAAGGAAAATGAACTGAACTGATTTATCAACTAGGAAGGTTACTGGCTTACCCATTCCTCCTCTCTCAGTATCAAACCAAAAGGAAACAGTGTGGAAGTTACTAAGGTCACATTTCAAAGTCATCCTAGCATGGTCACTGAGTGGACAAAAGAATAATTAAGCAAAAACTAAGATCAGGGACATTCCTCCAGGAAGAATACATCAAGCTAGTCAGGGTCCAGCACATAAACAACCTGTATAAATCAATGATAAAGCACAACACAGTGTTTTCTTATCAGAGTAAACCAACTGCATTGGCAAATACTATAGGTACCACAGTAAGACAAGAAAGTGCATGAATCTATCTTTTAAGAAACACTTGCCTGAAGAGATAAAGTAAGGGCTTGCGGTATGTGAAACACTAACAAGTTGACTTTGGTACTGCACTGTATACATTTTTGTGGACTATAGCCAAAGTCAACAAAGGCATAAACTGTTCTTCTAAGTTACAGGCATAAATTCCCATGTCTGTGGACAGATTATGAGGTCAGAGGGAATTGGAACACTGAACAAGGGATGTAGCAACAGTTACACAATTAAGAACAAAGTTGAAGTTAATAGTAATATATATTAATACTATTAAGTCCTCCAAGGAAGCTTGCAACTGGGTATGCTTTTATGCTTCTCTGTTTCTACATACGTATTGCTTTTATTTTATTGTTTGCACTGGTTAATACCTTTTTGTAAGCGATTCAAAGAGGTAATGGAACAAGGTGCAAGGCAAATAAAAAAAATAAACACAATCATCATCATCATATCCCCATCATATGATACTCAGTTGTGGGAAGAAACACCTCAGCTGTGACCAGTACAAACTCCCAGATAACCAACTACAACCGTTTCTGGACAGTGACAATTTGGCCACAGCGATTTATGGTCTGATAACTTCTAGCCTGGACTAGTGTAATTCTTTCTCGGCAGTGCTTCCCTTGAAGACATTCTGGAAGTACAAGTTCTGCACTAAAAAAAAAGTATCTCCTGACCTGCCAATGAAATAAGATCTGCCAGAAAGACCGTCTTGACAGTGTCACCACCCCCAGATGTTAAAGGAGTGGACAAAGCCTTCTCTGTGGTAGCACTGAGATATGGAGTGATGGGTTGTCTTCTGAAATGCATCAAACACTACCCTTATACTTTTTCATCCTTGATGAAAATAGACTTCTTTTCCCAGCCCTTTTGCTTAAGAATCACTTCTTTTCCTCTTCAAGGTATTGCACCTTTGTAGTCCGTTTTTAATTTGGGCTACTTCCACACTTCTGCCTAACTGCTCCAGCTGGAACTGCTCCAACTAGAACAGGCACAGAGACCCAGCTGTCCCAGAACAAAGCCATTTGTACTTGGATGGCCTGTTCTAGAGGACAAGCTCAGTGCTGCCCCACACCACCCCAAAGATCACGAGCTGCAGAACCTGCTATAAGGCAGATCCATTTTTCTGGTGCAATTTGGTGCTCTGCCGGAATGAATTAACCTGCTAAACCAAAACAAGGAGGCATTCATTCTTTCATATTCCTTCGTGTTCCATTCCAGAGGCCTCTGGACCTAAAGAAATGTACCCGTATTTTCCAGCGTATAAGACGACTGGGCATATAAGACGACCCCCAACTTTTCCAGTTAAAATATAGAGTTTGGGATATACTCGCCATATAAGAAGACAACACCTGGCATATAAGACGACCCCCAACTTTTCAGAAGATTTTCCTGGGTTAAAAAGTAGTCTTACACACCAGAAATGTAAATAATATTAAAGGTCTACTGGTATCCAAGTCTAGATGGCCACTTTTGGCCACCAAGACTATTCTACAATCCATCCAGTACAGAGAGGCCTAGTGAGGAACGAGAACCCCAGAAAGTATTCCAGCCAAGACAGAATATATTTTAATTAATTAATCCATTTTAAGGTAAATAATTATATTTCTATCCTGCCCTATGCCCAAAGGTCTCAGGGTTTGTAACAACCTTTAAAACAGCACATTACAAGTCAGTATATATTAAAAACAATAAAATAATAATAACAATGTTATAACTTGCCAAGGTATAAAGTAGAATCAAATGTAAATAAATAATTGACACTGCCCTCACATTGAATCACGTGGCTAGGACGACTTCCTAATCCACCTTTTTTCTGCTTAAAAAGAAAAAAAACAGTTTGGACTAACCATATTTCTTAAATCTGGCATGTAATTATATGGCTACTAAATCAAGCTCTAATAATAGCAGCAAATCGTTTACATCCCTGTTACGTTTTCTGCATTCATACACAACAAAAACTCTTTGTCTCTACCACCCAGAAGCTTTCTGAATGGTCTAGTATTTCTGAGATTAAAGGAGAAACAGAGAAGATTTTTTTAAAAAATCCTTGCTATAAGATTCATCCATCAGAAGAGAAAATATCTCAGTACAATCTTCTATTAGCTAATAATTCTCCTGAACACAGCTTGTCTGTAAGTTTCAGGAATATCTCATGGTGCAGTCTCATGTCAATGAAAAGTGTCACTGCAATCTTGCTTGCAAAGTAAAACTAATAATGAGTCTTGACCTGAACAAAAGACCCTGAGAACCTGATGGATTTCAGGCAGAAAGATACTTTGGACTATAAACACAAAGATTATATTCAGATGTGCTCACCAGTACATCTGAGAACTACAGAAAGCAAATTAAGATTCTTGTTACACAGAGATATACTTCCTCCCACCCCTTGCAGCAAAGTAGTACCAGGCATCTTATCAGCAGAACAAGACTTGAAGACAGTAAGAAGCCATCTGGCATGGTCTTGAGAATTTCACCATATTCTTGGAAGAGAATCAACTCCAACATTCCCACTCACCCAGTAGCAACCCCTCCAACCCTAAGGAGAGACGATATCCCATCTAAGTCAAGTACGTTATGATGTCTTGCAGTTGGGCCTTTCCAGTAGTAACTCCTATCTGCTGTTCATCAGGTGCCTATATTTACATCTTATAGAAGAAGAAGAGTTGGCTTTTCTACCCCACTTTTCTCACGCATTTAAGGGGACTCAAAGCAGCTGACAAAGCTTTATATTCTTCTCCCCACAACAGACACCCTGTGAGGTAGGTGGGGCTGTGAGAGCTCAGAAGAGAGCTGTGACTAGCCAAAGGTCACCCAGCTGGCTTCATGGGGGAGGATGGAATCGAACCCAGTATTCCCAGATAAGAGTCTGGCTCCCTAACCAGTAGACCATGAAGACAAGGAAGGGTCACCCAGCTGGCTTTGTGAAGGAGGGCGGAATAAAACCTGGTATTCCCAGATAGAAGCTCAGCACACTAACCACTACTAGACCAAACTGGCACCTATTAAAGACCTATCTTTTTAGGCAGACATTAACTAAGTGAAAGCTTGTCTTCCCCCTGGCCCATTCAGTTTTTAATGTGTTTTAATTGCTATTTTTACTCTGTTCTTACCCTTGTTTTTATTGCTCTGTAAATCGCTTTGAAGTTTTTAAATATAAAATTGTCTTAAATGAATACATTTTATACACATCAGAAAGAATAGATATGCCACATGAGTTACGTAAGAGTAATGAGCAAGAAACATGTGATAGTACCATATGGCGCTGACATTTTGCATTATTCTCCTTCCTTTTGATTTCTACTATCTCCCTGTACCTTGAGCCCAATCTAAAGAATGTCCAAGGTTTACTCCCTCGCCCCAGAAGATGAGCCACGCAGCAGGTGATAATTAAGACACTTTGTCTAAAAGTGGAAAGTTTCGCTCTGTATCAATTATACCATTATTATAAGGATTTTGCAATGACAAGTCTTCCCCTCCAAATCACAGTCTGTGCTTTTAAAAGCTGTCTGCCAGCCTCAACACAGTTAGGTAACCAGAATGCAAACACCGGTTATTTGTGCCAGTGAAAGGACGCAAGGAAAGTGAAGTGCAAAGATTGTAACTGTATCTGAGAAACAAGGAAAATGAGCATCAGCAGAAAAATGGCCAGAAAGGAAAAGGGCAATGAGAGTGAGATAAAAGCTGGGAGTCAATCAGAATAAGGCAGTCATCTGATGACTAGGATGCCTCTAAAGGCCATTTCGAGAGCAGGTGAAGTTTTCGCTGTTGTCTTCTGCTTGAGATGCCCATAAACAATCAGTGAGCCACTGTGTGAGACAGGATGCTGGAGTGAATCCAGCAGAACTGCTCTTATGTTCTACTGCCCATCTTGCCTGGATTCACCTGGCTTAAAATCATGGGTTGTGACAGTGTTACTGGAGCTAAAACAACACAGTCTGAATGACACTTTCATGAGGAATATGCTCCAGTCTTCTTGGAGCCAGGGAAAACAAAATATGCATGACTGCACAGTGTTTTATCCTACAGTCAGTATATGCCATTCACAAACACAAGCATTACATTAAAATGCATCGACTGCCTTTCTCAAGAATGTGAATCAACTTGTAAAGAAAAGTATAAAACTGAAAGCAGTGCAATTTACAAAATGCAAAATAAACTTCTTAAAAGCCCCCATTTGGTGTAGGTGTGGGTTCCTATGGCGATGCACCATTTGAAAAATGTCAGATCTATCCCAATGCCTTTTCCTTCAGCCTGTGAGCCAGTTTGGTCTAGTGGTTAGGGAGCCAGAGTCTTATCTGCAAATACCGGGTTTGATTCGGCCCTCCCCCATGAAGGCAGCTGGGTGACCTTGAGCTAGTCACAGCACTCTTCTGAGCTCTCACAGCCCCACCTACCTCACAGGGTGTTCTGTTGTGGGGAGAATAGGTTTGTCAACCGCTTTGAGTCCCCTTAAATGGGTGAGAAAAGTGGGGTGGAAAGCCAGCTCTTCTTCCCCCATGAAGCCAGCTGGATGATCCTGGGCTAGTCATAGCTCTCTTCTGAGCTCTCACAGCCCCACCTACCTCACAGGGTGTTCTGTTATGGGGAGAAGAACGGAAGATTTGTCAGTTACTTTGAGTCCCCTTAAATGGGTGAGAAAAGCAGGGTGGAAAAGCCAGCTCTTCTTCTTCTTCTTTCTTCCATAGGCTGCATCTTTGCCTTCCCTCCTGTCACCTGGGGACCAGCATCAGCCCCCTCCCTCGCTCACTAAGCCATGATCCCTCCCACCTCAACCCACCAGGTGAGGCCTCTCACTCCAATGACACCCCAGCAGCATCCTTTCCAGCCACCCTCACCTACCTATTCAACTAGAAACCCCCTTATGTCCTCTTACCCCAAAAGCCACCCCATACCTCTCTCCCCCCCACACCAGTGATGCTTGGGTCTCTCACCAGGTAAAGGGTCCCGTAGATGCGGAGGGACTCAGCCAGTGCCCCCTGGGTGATGTGCACGAAAGCCCTCCCGCAGTGGGGGTGCCAGGTGTGCCCGATCTCGTAGCAGTTGTGGGGAATGGATTTGCTCAGCGCCGCCATCTTGGTCTTGGCTGGTCTCTCTCCCTCTCTCTCAGGGGGCGCGCACGGGGGAGGGAGGCAGGTGAAGGCGCGCGCCCGAGAAGAGCGGAGCGGAGCAGAACGAAAGCTCGGAAGGAGCTCGGCGCACGCGCACAACGGGCCACTGGGGAACGGCTCGCGCGGCGACGGCAGCGCGCGCGCGTGCGTCAACGTCGCCGAGAAAGAGAGAGAGAGCCTGAGTGCGAGCGAGAGGTCAAGCGGGGCGGCTGGAGCCGCCGAGGTTACTCCCGGTCAAAGCGCCTTGAGATCGCGTGAGCCGGAGCAGCCAATCGGGAGGCGATTCTCATGGCCCAATGGGAAGGGAGGAGTTGGCCCGAAAGGCCGCGCTGAGTGCTGCTGCTGCTGCTGCTGCTGCTGCGCTGCGCTGCGCTCGCTCTGCCCCCCTCCCGCCGTTGCTGCTGCTGCTGCTGCTTGTTTCAAGGTTACTGAAGGGAAGGTGGTGGAAGAACAGTTTCGCAAGGCGGGGGAGGGTATCCTTGCAAAGGCTGTGGTCACACCTAAGGGTTAATCCAGCTTCGGTCCACTTTCAGAGCGAGAGAACACATCAGCAACGTGACCAGTAATTTTCCTTCCACATTATTTTATCCCAAAGGTCAATTTTCTGCGTTATTTAACACTGAAAGAAAACAGCTTGTCACTTTGCTGGTGTATTCCCTCAGTCAGAAAGTAGACTGAAGCTGGATTAAACCTTAAGTGTGGCCACAGCCAGTGAGAGAACAGCTCGACAAAGTGACCAGTATTTTTCTTTCCACATTATTTTATCCCAAAGGTCAATTTTCTGCATCATTTAACACTGAAAGAAAAAGCTTGTCACTTGGCTGGTGTATTCCCTCACTCAGAAAGTGGACCGAAGCTGGATTAAACCTTAAGTGTGACCACAAGAGGAATGATTGCAGCAACACTAAAACTGGGCCGCCTGCTTCTTCTAGAAATTTCCCAGGGTTGCTGGAGTGCACTGTGGCTCTCCAAGTGTTTATGAGTAGCACGACTCTCTCCTGATTTGCCTGTTCTGCTCTGGAGTTTCTAATCTAGATCGTCTCTGAAATAGGGACTTGCAAATGACATGCTATAGTCCATACCAGCATGCAGATGGCAGGCACCTATTCCGGGATGTAACCCAGAATAAGGGCCAGTGCAGAAAGGGCCATTAATCCCAATGTCTGCACTATTAGAAATTGCAGTATGGCAATAGGAATATGCATTGATTAGTCATTCAACCATATTGATAATAATAAAATTAACATACATTGTAGTGTAGTGTGTTCTGCTTGGACCCTTCTTGATCTACATTACCTTCCTATGCTCAGTTACCGTGCCCTAGGAACTAAGATTCCTGCGCACATGTTGTTGAGTAATACTGAGTTGTGGCAGATTGGTGGTTGACTTCATAGGCACCTCTGTGCAACTGGGAAAGATACAAAAGTGGTTTGCCAATGCCTACTTTTGAGGAGATGCTGGATTTAAACTGACAACCCTGAAGCAGTTTGCACTACCACTGAGCTACAGCCACTTCTCATGGACTTGTTTGCTGGTTTTTGCATCTGTCTCCCACCTTTCATCAAAAGATCTTCAGTGGTAAAACATCAGCCCACAATGAGTCTTCTTGAACACTGTGTGGATCTAGGAAGTAACCAGAACAACTCTGGGAGCTGGCATTCATCAGCTCCTGAAAAACCCTTCTGTGGAGGTAGAGGAGTAGTCCAACTGTTACCTTAGTCACAAATTGTTCTTGGTGTAGGTCCAAAGAGATAGAATGAGGTTACTGTGGCTGTACCATTCACCCTGCTGCCCACTAGCTTCCCTGCCTGAGCTGGTGGAGGCTGTCTTGGATGTTAGCATTGGAATCCCTCTGCATGGCAGTGTTAAAGAATTTCCACTACAAGGATGCCTCTACTGGGCCAGCTGTTATGCGGCTGTCTTAGCATGGGTCCAACCTCTGTTGTAGGACATATTCTTGGCCTGGGGCGTTTCTGCACTTAGTTTCCTGTCCGCTGGACAGGAAAAGTGCATTTCCCACTAGCATGCACTGGTGTTCACACTTTGGAATGCTAGTGCACGCCAAAGCAAGCCTCACGCACCCAGACTTACCTGGGTTTGGGCACCAGCAGCACGTGTCCGGGTGCTACCATCTTGTGGACCCCAGCGTGACTGTTTGTGTGATGGTGCCATTGCCACAGTGACAGTGATGCTCTGTGCACGCACCATCACATTTGAAGTCACATGAGGTGCCAGCATGCTTACATAGCACCTCGGGCAACCCTGATCCTTAGAGAGGTGCAAATGGTTGATTTCATCCACCACTGCTAGTAGACGCTGGGGTTGCATCTGATAAGGCAGGAGGCATTTCTGGGTTGAAACCACCTCCGGCAAGTGCAGATACTCCTTAGCAGAAGCTACCCCATTTTCTACTATGAGGCCAGGTGAAACTGGCCTCTGGTCTTCACTACAGAGTGGCAAAGTGATGATGATCTATTAATAGGTGGACTTGCAATGAATCCATTATGATGGATGGATCATTTTCTGATGAAATTTGGGCCTAAGGTGTCTGTTCCTCACTTCAGGGGTGAAGGACCCATTGAGATAATCCACGCTCAGAGTCTCTTGGGATCGGATGGATTTCTGCTGGCTCTGCAGGAATTTTTGGTTGAAATGGCCTGTGTTCCTGTCAAGGGTTGGTCTCACTTTGGAACCATGAAATACATGGAGCTATTGAAACAATTGCTCCCAAGTGTCCTTGGAGACCCTGCAGACCTCATAAGGCACCCTGGTATAGCACAAAGCTATATGCAATGAAGTAGGAAGGCCAACAGGTAGAGTTGGGTAAAGTGCTGTAAATCCCAGTGTAGTAATAGGGACATTATGTTTAGGCACTTAGGAGCTCCACATGGAGTTCCTCCAAGATCAATTACTGTATGTCCCCTGTGCTGTTTAACATCTCTATGAAGCCACTGGGAGAGGAGAGTTGGACTGAGATGCCACTTGTACATGGATGACACCCAACTCTTATCTCTCTGTTCCTTCTTAGTCAAGTGAAGCAGTTGAGGTGTTTGGTAGCTGCCTGGGCGCCGTAAAGGTGTGAATGTGGATCAGTAAATTGAAATGGAATCCAGAAAAGATGGAGGTACTGTGTGTGCAGGGAGTTAGACAGTACCCAGTTCTGAATGGGGTTGTTTTGCCCCAGAATGAAAGGCTTTGTGATCTGGGAGTGCTTCTAGATTCATCACTGTCACTTGAGACTCAGGTAGCAGCAGTAGCCAAGAATACTTACCTCCACCTCTGGCTTCAGTCTTTCCTGGATAGAGAACTGGACCACAATGATTCATGCTCTGGTAACCTCCAGAATGGGCTACTGTAATGTACTCTACAGGGGCTACACTTGAAGATGGTCCAGAAGCTAGAACTAGTGTAAAAGGCGGCAGCCCAACTATTGACAGGAGTTTCTGGACAGACACACATCACACCAGTCTTGAAGGAACTGCACTGGTTACTATTTCACTATCAAGCCCAATTCAGGGTGCTGATACTGACGTATGAAGTCCTAAATGAGCTGGGCCCCCAAATATCTGAAGGAGCTCCTCTTCCTACATAAACTTGCCCATGCTCTAATATCACATATTGAAGGCATTCTCGCATTTCTGCTACCCTCAGAGGTGCAACACATTGTGGCAGATCCCAGGAATCTTTCTGTTTGGCCCCTCAGCTTTGGAATATCCACCCACTGGAAGTACACATGTGTGTTTATATAGTTAAAACATATGTCTTCATCCAGGCCTTTAATGCATAGTTTTCTCTCAGTGTAGACTTGCCAAGCTGGGAGAGCTACATGATGTTTTGTGTTTTTCTTTTATGCCATATAACTCAACTTGAGACTTTTGTGTGAAGGGCAGGAGACAAATGTATGCTACATAGGTGACTAGTTGGCTGCTGTGGGAATAGGAACCTGGACTGAATGGGTATACATTTCTTGTGTTTCCATGAGGTCATTCAAGTGCTTTATCACCATTTCTTGAATTCTGCCAAACACTCTAGCAGAAAAGCAAGAAGCTCCAACATTCTGCTGTTGTTCTTTATGTTGATACATGCTAGGATTCTATCCTCTTATTTGGAAGGCAACTTTATTTATATCAGCCAACTATCAAAATATTTTGTAAGCTTCCCCAGGAGAATAGTGAATATTGGTGGTGTACGTGAATTTTAATGTTTGTTTTCAATATTTCTCACAGAAATGTTTAACTCTTCAGGGAGATAGGGTACATTGCAGCCAAAATAATAACTGGAGTGGTAACTTAGGTAGACTCGGTGCCAGATTTTCAGTTCCTTAGTTACTTTGGCCCCACAAACATATCTCTGAGGGACTTTTATTTCTTTTTTATTTTATTTTTTATCAAAGCCTGGGAAAATGGTACATGCCAATACTAAAAGACTGGGATTTGTACACTGAGTTTTGTCCAAGTCATAAAATGTGTTATTCATTAGTCAAAACAGAGGCCTTAGTTCTCACTAAGACTGAAAAACCTGAGTCTGGGCTCTACCACTTCAGACGGTGGATCCAAGTTTATTTAATTGGATGTTTCTCAAGATCCTTCCTACAGCAGAGAACTGCAGCCTATTTGCACTTGGCCTTATCCTAGAATTTATTCCGGAATAGAGATCTACTAACCACATACCAGTGCAGGCTACACTGGCCCCAGGGTGAGGCCTGACAGAGTCTGCATTAGCATGCCGACTACAGACCCCCTATCCTAAGATATATTCCAGAATACAGCTAAGTGTGAATAGACCCCTGGATTAGATTTTCCCCTGAAACCTAATCTATCATGAGATTTGTCATTTTTGGAGCCGTCTGTGCGCACCTCTTTTGTAGTACAAAGGTACTATCTACAAGAGCAGTTCCAGAAATTAAAAAAAAATTGAAAGTGAGATAAGAGTTTTAACAAGTACACATAAAATAGAGAGATCAAAATAGTTGCATGCCTCCCAGCTAATTCTGTAAAGAAGGAGCCAAGATCTTTTGAATAGCTTTAGGTGAAAGCAGAGGATACATCTGGGTTACAACTTAGGCCTTTTCCACACTAATGCTTATTCGGGGATAGATTCCAATCATAATAGAGGCCTACCATCCATTTGCTTGTGCACATTCTGGCACGCCTTGGGCAGGTCCTGCTATGGTCAGCACTAGCATGTGAGTGGCAGGCCACTGTTCTGGGATATTTCCTGAAACAGGGTCCAGCGCAGAAAAGTCCATAGGCTGCACGCCCATGGGATCCAAGGGTGCCTGTTGGGGATTATTGGGTATAAGCCAAGCACAGTGGGCAAAATGATTGAGGGCAGAATGAACAGGGAAATTCAGCCTCTGTGGAAAGACAGATCGGGATGTACTTTACTTGTCTCCAGCATATCAGAAATGTAGCCCAAAGTCAACCATTTTCAGTCCATTGGCTGGCTGACAAGCAGGGAAATGACACAGTTCTGAGAAAGGTTCCCTCTCACAGTTATCTTCACCTGCTCTCAGTTCCCTGAAAATGGCCTTTAGAGGCATCCCGCTTGTCCCACCTACCTGGAGGGTATCCATTCTGCTTGTCCCACCAATCTAGGTGTCCGTTCTAGATACACCTCTTCTTATGTTCTGAGCTCCATGAATTAAGAGGTGCTCTGCTGGATCAGGCCACAGCCCATCTAGTCCACCATCCTGTCTCACACAGTGGCCCACCAATTGCATCAGGGCATTCTCAAATAAAAGACAAAAGCAAAACTTTCACCTGCTCTCATATCTCTGAAAATGGCGTTTAGAGGCATCCTGAGTTCAATTTAGCAATTCAAAAAAAGCACAATTAAAAATAAAATAAAAAAGAAAGGAAAGTAATTTAAAGGCACAGGGGAAAGTCACAGAATAACTGCTTAGAAACTGGTACCCACTGTACTTTAATAATTGTTTCCCCTTTGGGCAAAGATATGTAAGATTTCACAGCTTGAGAGAACCAAAATCATTTGAGGGCTATGTGTATTTTCATAGACATCTTGTGCCATTTAATGTGAACTCAGTGCCTTCTTTTTACCCTCCACTGCCCAAAATATTACTTTTTTTTCACCAACTTATAGCTGTGAGTTCCACAAGACCATTGCCCATCTAGAAGGAATATATTCTGCAATTTTGTGTTCTTGTCATTCTTCTGTTGTTGAGGAGTGGCATAGTCAGATAAGGAAAGGAGAAAATTAGTGAATGTTTTGGGCTGTTTCATAACATTAAAATATTTCAGACTGAGGGAGTATTTAATAATTTTTTTCGGAGTTGAAATGGTTATGATGAACTGAGAAAGAAAGAGAAGCCTTCACAATATCTCTATAAGAAAGGATACACATTTGTCTTTGGAGAAAGTCCAGTTTTCTACAAAGCTACAGGATATTGCTGTGCATAACAATTCAACCCTTATTTATTTTGGAAATATGACATCTGGAAAATGGGAATGGCTCCAGTTAATTCCCTTACCTTGAAATATCAGTAGACACAAGGGTATTTTGAGCTCATATTCTGCTTCTAAAAGAACAAATAACATATAGAGTCACATGAGATGCAGCACTGCCTTCCAATAATGTGTAAAGGTCTTTGGTGCTTAATGCTCCAGCTCAGAGGAGATTCAGAGAAGAAACAGAAGTATTCTGTTTAAGGACTTGTGGAAAATAGATGTTGATGTTACACCATTTCTATTCACATAAAAGCCAACAATACGTGCCAGATAGGCTCTTCAGTTATCCGGTCTTGGTGTCCCTCAGGATGACAAGAGACAATATGGAATCTAAAGAAGATCTCGCAATTGCCTCTTGCCACTTAGGGCTTCAAAGAACCAGCCAAATGCCCATCCATTTTCTTATTTTTCATGCACTTGGCTGTCTCTCAGAACTCCCAATCACAGATTGCAGAAGCTGATGGCAGACATAGAAGGTAAGTATCTCTACTGCAGGATATCCAGCATCGTTGCTGGGTTTCCCGTATAATAGTGATATTACAGATTTTGAGCTCAGTACAGTAGCACTGTATTTGGAATGTCAGAACCTTTTCTGTGGTAGCCCACAAACTCTGGAACAGCCTCACTCTGCATGTTCACCAGGTGTCTACATTATATGGTTTTCATCACCTAGTTAAAACATACCTCTTCACCCAGGCCTTGGATGTTTAGGATGGAGGCCCACCGCTCACCAACAATTTAAGCCACTCCTTTGGAACCACTCAAGATGGGAGGCACAGCCTCTCTACTCAAGCAGCTCTTTCAGAGGCAGCAGGGCAGCAGGTTTTGCCAAAGATTCAGCAAAAGGGCCGATAAGCTTCATTCCATGTGCAAAGATTGGCCTACGAATGGCCCATTTGCCTTAGTGCCCAAAGACTCGAACCTTCACTATTCAAGCAAATAGTGAAGGTGACGAATAGCTTCGGTTCACCTCTACTTCACAGGAATCTCACTTCTCCAGCTGCTTCTGGAAAGCCTCTACTGTGCCAGCTCCCATAGCGCAAAGGAAGAACATGCAGTTGAATGTCTTTGGGAGCTTCCTGCCTGGCTTAGTATTTAGAGTGGGAAGTCGTGGAATGACTAAAGTCTTGAGTTTGTACAAAATGGCTTCCCATGCCTAGTTCATCACGGCATGCAGCTATGGGGACATAAGAGGAGCCTTGCTACAACATAAGAGGAGCCTTGCTGGATCAGGCCACAACCTGGCTTTTCTGCCCCACTTTTCAGACCACAGCCTATCTAATCCATCTTCTTCTTCTTCTTCTTCTCCTCCCCACAACAGAACACCCTGTGAGGTAGGTGGGGCTATGAGAGCTCAGAAGAGAGCTATGACTAGCCCACGGTCACCCAGCTGGCTTCATGAAGGAGGATGGAATAAAACCCGGTATTGCAAGATAAGACTTCAGCTCCCTAACCACTAGACAAAGGGAAAACCTTCACTTGCTCTCTGTGTCCTGCAAGTGACCTTTAGAGGCATCCTGCCTGTCTCCTCAGCCCAGGGGATGTATCTAGGCAGCCATTTTAGTAGCCATTGATACAACCATACTCCATGAATTTGTGTAACCTTTTCTTAAAGCCATCTAGTCTGGTAGCTGTTACCACCTCTTCCGGCAGCAAATTCCATGGACTAATGACCCTCTGGGTGAAGAAATCCTTTCCCTCGTCTGACCTAACTCTCCTACCCATTGGCTTCAGAGAGTGCCACCTGGTTCTGGTGTTATGTGATAGAGGAGATAACTTTTCTCTATCCGCATTTTCCACGTGCATGCTCTTATACACTTCAATCAGGTGACTGAGCCCTGTGCTGTCATATCCCATGATATGACTTCATTTGCCCCAAAGCCTGCATTAGTTGGAAATTAACAATGTCCATCAAACTGCTTTGGCAGTGGGACTCTTTGGAGCAAGTGTCCTTCTCTAATACTGTGTTGCCACTCTGTGTCTGAGTAAGCCCTGAAGGAAAGAGCAATAAACTTCGCCTGCCTGCTGTGCTCCAGGTGTTTTGCACTGCCCCACGGTTGCAAAGCAACCATAAAAGCCCAGCTGACGGAGCCAGTTACATGGGCTTAAAGGCTGCTTTGTTTCATTACCGTGAGCAGAAGGTACCTGTGGATTTCGAGCAAGCTCTCTTTAAACACACTCTCTACTTCCTACAGTGAAAGCAGGCAAGTTTCTCTGTGGTACTTACTTGCAGTATGGTTCATATTAACTCTTATATGGAAAGACAAGGAGCTCTAATTCTTCTAATATAAACAGGTGTTACTCCAGGCTGCAGGGGGGAAATTTGTACACCCCTGGGCAGAGAACCTGGCTGGGTAAGTGGGCACAGATCTGCCAGCTTTTTAAGAGCAGCCTTGAATGTGCTTCTGCCACAACTCAGCTGAAAGAGAGGAAGAAAAGGCTGTTTCTGCACAAAGCAAGAGATGTTTCACCTGATTTATTTATGCAAATGCTGCTTTGAAGGATCCAAGATATAAATGCCAACCCTCCAAAAAGGCATTATAATCTGACACATAGTGCTAACAGAAAAGAACCTAGCTCAGAACTTTAACATCAAATAGTGAATCGGAAATATAACTTTAAAAGATAACAAAAAATACAAAAAGCCACGGTAATCACCTAAAATTATCATATCTCTTATCAAGAGTTCTTTGGAAATTAGGAATAAGGAGACGTCTGTAGATAAGCTTGTACTAGTTACGGTGGTTGAGAAAATGTTTAGAGTTACAGATGTGGTTACTCTGTGGGACAGGCAAGAAGATCACAAAATATCAAGGCAACAGGAGTTCCAGTCATGGGATATTTAGAAGCTTTTTGAACAGGCAGAATAACATTTCCAAAGCTGCAAAAAATATTATAGTCCTGTGCTAAGAACCGGGGATCTCCTTGAAGATATGTGGTTGATTCTTAAATGCTTGGTTAAGATTTGAAGAAAGAATAGGCCAAAACATTAGACACTACACCTGGTGAACTATCAACCAATATGTACAAGCCAGAAAATATTCTTCCAAAACCCTTCAGTTAGTTAACTACAGATTTAGCTGCACCTCCATGAAGTACTGGGCAGAAACTGTTTTCTACCTGCAACACCTCAGATCACACATTGGCCATGGTCACACGTTCACTTTAAACCTTCTTCTGTACCATCTTCAGGACTGACTCACACATTTCCATTTGTATCTATTTTGTATCTAGAAATGAAAAAGTGTGAGCAGTAAGACCTGAAGATGGACTGAAGAAGGGTTAAAGTGAAGGTGTGACCACGGCCATTAAGGCTGCAGACCAGAACCCTGTCCTATTGACATGACTATGGAGGGCCATTTGAACTGTAATCTAGATCCCAGAAACAGCAAGGGTCTTAGCCATGTGGCATGGCCTGTAGCTACAAAAATCCACAAAAGATATGTAGACTGTCTCTGGAGGTTACCCAAAGCTGACCTTGGCAGTGCTAAATATGGTAGGTCTGTCTCTTGAGGGGGCAAGGTGTGCAAAGACCAGCTTCCATCTGCTCTTGTGTGGAAAAGGTGGATGGAGAAAAATTATCTCACACACTAGAATAAAGGGGCACTCTTTGAAGGTGATAGGCAGGAGAGTATTTTTTTTTTTTTTACCCAGATGGTTCATAGGCCGTGTCTTCACGCCAACCTTATCTCGAATTCAACCAATGTTTTCAGTCCTCGGAGTCTGCACGGCAGTTTGGCTTAACACCCTTTCCCCGTGTTAAACTACCCCAAAGCATGGTGAATCTCAATCCTGATTTCAACAGGTCTCACTCCGGATCGTGCACTTGAAACGTTTTACATTTTTTACTGTGTGGACAGTACCGTTTTAAGGGATGAGAATCCATGTTTAGGGTTTCTCTCTCCCAATAGCTTGCTTCCAAAGATAGTGATTTCAGTGTAAAAATCCAACTAACAGGGATCACTACACTGTAGCGATGGAACCACTTCACACCTTGATGGTTGGAATAACAATGTTGCAATTTTGTGCAATTCTAGCTCTTTGGAGTTCTGACTTTAGAAAGGGAGGAAAGCAGCTGAATGTGAATGTTTAAAGCAAAAGGGCTTTAGTTGCCGCTGCTGCTGTGTGCCCTGAGCAATAGGGAGAGGAGGGGAAAGAATCGCTGGCTGGTTGCCCACTGCTATTTTTCCTCCATCCATGGAAGCAGCAGCCACCCAGCCACCCAGTTAGGCTCGGTGAAGGGGTCCCTTATGGGTGGTGCATCCATGCCAGGAGGAAGAGGGCAGGGCAGCCTTGAAAAGTGTCTTTTAAGAAGCCACTTGAGTCCCACCTTGAGTCACGTACCCCACGTAAGATCCTCAGAATCCGGATCGAAGGCGATTAAGTTAAACGTAATGGGAACAGGCAACCCCCTTGTGGTTTAAGAACTGGCAAGATGGGAGTGAAGACTCAGCACATTCCCCTCTCCAAGCTGAGTGCTGCTGGAGTTGTTAAAGGAGGAGGACCCGGCCTTGTTGTCTTTCCCCCCCTCCCCCAATGTTTTGTGTAATTTCATAGGAGGAGTTCCCATTATAAGCTTAATTTGGTTTCCCTAAACCAAAATAATAGAACTGGATGGAAATGCGAATTTGCCTGATCCCATTACTTTCAACTTAATCAGGTTCGATCTGGATTCTAAGGATCGTACATGGTGTATGTGACTCAAGGGGGGACTCAAGTGGCTACTTTTTAAAAGCTGCTTTTCAGGGCTGCCCTGCCCTCTTCCTCCTGGCATGAATGCGCCACCCATAAGGGACCCCTTCACAGAGCCTAGCTGGGTGGCTGGGTGTCTGCCACTTGCCTGGGTGGAGGAAATATGGCAGAGGGCAGCCAGCGATTCTTTCCCCTCCTCTCCCCATTGCCCAGGGCACACAGCAGCAGCGGCAACTCAAGCCCCCTTCGCCCGCTCACTCAACAGTCACAGCCTTAAAAACAGAACCTGCAGCTGCTTTCCTTTCCTTTCCCTTTTTTGAAGTTAGAACTTTCAAAATTGCAGAGAATTGCAACATTGTTATCAGGTGTGAAGTGGGTAGATTGCTACAGTGTAGCGGCTGCTGTAAGGGGTGGATTTTTACAGTAAAATCACTATCTTTGGAAGCAAGCTATTGGGGGAGGGAAACCCTAAACACGCATTCTCATCCCTTAACACGGTACGGTTCCCACAGTAAAAAACGTTTCAAGCGCACGAACCAGAGTGAGACCTGTTGAAAGGAGGATTAACATTTACAACGCTTTGGGGCGATTTAACACGCGGAAAGCATGTTAAGCCAACCTGACATGGGAACTGTGAGGATTGAAACCGTTTTGAAACTCAAATAAGCTTATAATGGGAATGCGGCCATAGTGTATTATTTTGTTTATATATAATTTTATGAAATACAATCTACTTAATGTATGATGTATTACTTTGTATTGTATTCTTCATGGTTGCTGTAAACCGCCTTGAGTAATTTATTGGAAAGGTGGTATACAAATAAATTGGATGGACAGGCGGGCGGATGGACAGACAGATGGATGGATGGATCTCCAGGTTGGGGAGACAAGCAGGATGCCCTAAAGGTCATCTGCATGGAACTGAGAGCAAGCGAAAGTTTTGCTTTTGTCTTCTACTTGAGATGCCCAAAACCAATTGGAGAACCACTGTGTGAGACTGGATGCTGGATTAGATAGGCTGTGGTCTGGAGAGCAGGGCTCCTCTTATGTTAATGGAATTAACAGTATTTAAATTCTTGATTTTGGTTAAGTCATATCTTTTACTTACAAGTCATAACCACAATATCATTCATACATTTTTTTTTAAAGCCAAAGCAAAATGAGTATGTGTCGATATTCCTCAGGAAACCAAAGCTTGTTTTCTTGACAGGCCATAATCTAGAAGTCGTAACCTTTTCCAGAATGGACTAACATTCTGAAAGCAATTAGTCTACTATTTCAAAACTTCTAGACTTCTTTGGTATTTTGGACTGAAATTTCCACCCAAACAAGTCATAGGTTCACTCAGGCTGCCAGATTTCAAATTATAGGACCAAGCTGTTTGGGCAGGTCTGTCATCGTAATTGGACTCCAGAGCAATTTGCAATGGGATAATGCTTTATCTTTTTATCTGGTTTTTTTTTTTTAAGGACAAAGTCCAAACATGGGAGGATTTTTTTTTCAAAAAATTCAAATACTAGAAGTAAAGAAGTAAAAGATCACAGCAATATTATGTCTTCTGTCTGTGAGTTTTTCAGAGATATATTCCAGCTGTAGGAAAGGCACGTGTTTTACTAATCACAAACACAGAAGTAGATTTGGAGCAACTCATATGCGAACAAATTCCCTTCTGCACTGAGATGCTGTAGCTCTTTCCAAACTCAATTCCTCTACCGTGTGACAGAGTGGGATGCCTGGCCACAGAAAAAGCAATTTTTTCCCAGCCCCTGGCTGCTGCCCCTTAAGAGCCTTCAGCACAGAGATTGTGAAAGATGGGAATGAAATTTCCCAGGCTCCGGCATTGCCAAGAGAGACTTTTTCAGCGGCATACCACTGACAATGCTTCTCTGAAAAGGGTATCAGCAATTCTGATATTCTGCCCTACAGGGGCATGCTGCATCCATGCCTGCCATACGGGAACAAGAGTGCTACATTCAAAGTACTATTCTTAAAAGGTCAATGAATTCCACATAATACAGAATGGCATCTTCCAGTGTCTTTCAGTCAGGCCTTCCCAGGGGTAGCCTTATCCCTTGGAAATGCCCACAGGTACCTTCTAAAGACCTGTCTTTTTATTCAGGCATTCCTTGTGTGAAAGTTTGTTTCTTCCCTGTTCTGAGGCCTTTTTGCACTACAGCTGGTAGTCAACAATTAGTGAACTTCTGGGGAAGAGCATCTGCATTGGAGGAGGCTGTTATAGCCTCCAAGTGTGCCCTGCCTTCCCAGAAGTAGACTAATTGCTGATTAGATGTGGAGCACTAAATCGTACTCCTCACCTTTACCAACCTTAACCCTAAGCTTACCTGGAGCATATGGGTAGTGGCCATTTGCACCTCTTCCACTTGACCAAACTAGTGAGCCAGTTTGGTCTAGTGGTTAGGGAGCGGGACTCTTATCTGGGAATATCGGGTTTGATTCCGCCCTCCCGCATGAAGCCAGCTGGGTGACCTTGGGCTAGTCACAGCTCTCTTGTGAGCTCTCACAGCCCCACCCACCTCACAGGGTGTTCTGTTGTGGGAAGAAGAATAGAAAGCTTTGTCAGCCGCTTTGAGTCCCCTTACATGGGTGAGAAAAGTGGGGTAGAAAAGCCAACTCTTCTTCTTATTCTTCTCTTCCGGTGTTCCGGGGTTGTCTGAGCATGCTGGCACCTCAGACAGCCATAGACACAACTGCGCATACTCAGAGCATCAGCATCATCACAGCGAGGGCGCTGATGCATGCGCAGTTGCAGAGGGCACCACAGCCCAAATGGCGGCATCCTGAAGAGAACTGGCCCCGCAATCGAACCAGAGAAGTATTTGATGGGGGGGGGGGAGGAATGGCTAAAGATGTCTAGTGCTCCAAGTGTGAGCGCTAGTCAATGTTTAATTGCACTCCTTTCCTGTCCAGCAGACAGGAAGTGCGAAATCACTCCTGGTCATTGCAGGACCCAACTGGACTAAATTTCCAGCCGGGACTGTCCAGCTACCCAAGAAAAAGATAAGCCCTGTGCCACTCCAATGTTTTAGCCCTCTGCAAATTTGGATGCCTATAGCATTTTAGCACTTTGTCTCCTAATAAATGGAGGCAAAGTGTGAAAAGGTCCTTTGACTGCCAAAGATTGCCTTAAGTTGCCTTTCTGATTGATAATTTCCTGTGCCAAGCTACGGATACTTATTTGGTCAAGCTTTGTGCCTATCTCACTGTTGGGATTCCCTTTTGCTAGTATTTTTTATAGATTTGATAGTGCTCTGCACAGCGCCGACTTAAATTTGTAGCTTTTCTTTTGTTACTGCTGTTTTCTTAATAAAATTATTCTGTTATTTGGAAGAATGTCTCTGAGGTCTATCTTGCTTGCTGCTCATTTGATTTTAACAGAAGCACATACGGATTTAGTGTTATTAAAACCAGGAAGCGCTGTCATTCCCAGTTTTCATTTGTGGCTGAAGTAGGGAAATTTTTCCACACAGTACATTCTCTCTTATATTTCCTATACTCTTCCTATATGTTCTTACTGATTGGGCTATTCTTCTGTCCTGCTGAATAAGACCTTTTCTGCTCAAGGTTTTGGAGATGTATTGCTATTGCAGTGAATACTCAGTTCAGAAGAAGCATAACCTGATCTGACATAAGACAGCTTTCCCTCTTCCTAAATCTGTAGGTGGAATGTTTTCAAGCCACAGACCTACTTTATCAGCTGTTAATGTCTTCAGATTTGATCTAACAAAGAGTATGGAGGCTAGTTTAAAATACACGCCCTACAAGTAATTTCATCAGGATCACAGGCTGCATCTACATGTTAAGAAAAAGCGCCTCAAAAGCAGATTAAAAGTAGTAGCAATCACATGGTTGTGCCTCTTAATCACATTAAAAGCCAGAAAATTCATTTATAAAATACAGTAGAGGTGGGAAGGAAACACTAGCCGGAGCATGCTCACAACTCCAAATTGCTTCTGAGCTGTTATTCCTCTCTCTGTATCACTTAAGCACTGTATTGTTTTCAGTGAGTTCTTTTTAATTTGTTTTAATGGTTTTGACTAGACCTGAGATCTTTTGAGTATAGGGCAGGATAAAAATATAAATAAATGAATGAATGAATTGATCCTGCCAGAAGACATCTCCTGTGTGGGTCATTATCTGCATAGCAAAAATATTAAATCATTTCCTCATCAAAAGCTTGCTCACTGGCTTTCTGGGCCTCAAGGTGGGAAGAGCTCTGCTCAACCCATTTCAAAATAATCTTTGAGAAAGATCCTCCTTTGAATCCAGCAGAAATGGGCCCAAAATATCTAAAAAGTGAGGCTTCTCTCATTCTTTCCACAGTAGGAAGAAAAAACAACAAACGTGCATAGTTTCTTCATAGTGAATTGCTGTTAAAACCAGTTACATGCAAAGTGGAATTTATTTATTTATATTGAACTTTGGGGGACCCCACTTTTTACCTCTTTCCATCCTGAGAATTTGCCATTTATTGCTACTCTCTGCTTTCTGCCCTTAAGCCAGTCACAAATCCAGGACAGAACCTGTCCTTTTATTCCATGGCTGATGAGTTTACTCAGTAACCTTTGATGTGGGACTTTGTCAAAAGCCTTCTGAAAGTCCAGATGGACAATGTCTACTGGTTCACCTTTATCCACGTGTTTATTGACACTCTCAAACAATTCAAACAACTTTGCAAGGCATGATTTACCTTTGCAGAAGCCATGCTGACTTTTGTTCAACAATGCTTGCTCCTCCATGTGCACACTAATTTTATCTTTAATGATGGTTTCAATCACCTTATGTGCAAGCAATGTTAAGCTAACTGATCTGTAATTGCCTGGATCACCCCAGGATCCTTTTTTTGAAGATCGGTGTTACGTTTGCTCCCCTCCAGTCTTCAGGTTCAGAGCCCAATGTTAGGAAAAGATTATATATTTATTTTTGCTAGAAGGTCAGCAATTTCACATTTGAGTTCCATAAGAACTCTTGGATGAATACCGTCTGGTCCTGGTGATTTGCTGCCATTTAGACACACAAGAAGCGCCTCTTCCTTGGTTATCTCTATCCAGGTGTCAGGGTGGGTCACAATAAAATAACTTTTAAAAACAGATAAAATTATTTGAAAGTTATTTTAAAACAACTTTATAAACAGAAGAAACCTGGAACACAGCACGGCAACCCAAAAACTGCTACAAATGCGATTGAATCTGGCCGTGAAAGCCTACGTACGACCAAGATAAGGCCACCTCCAGATTGCAGCCAAATAATATGCAAACAAGGAATAACATGGGATATTGATCCTGCGTCATTATCCCTTGTTAGCTCGACAATGCCCACCATGATGCTGTATTGGTATATTTTAAGTTGCACAGGCATCTGGAAACCTAGAATGTGATTGCCATCACCTCCACGCATACCTGGATGCCTATTTTGGCCTCCACACATGTGCGCTGGATGGAGTGGTGGCCTAAAAAAGCTCCGGGTTTTCCAGCAATAGTTCTTAGCATCTTTTCAGGTGGGAAAAGTGGAGCTGTGATAAAGTTCCCTCAGATATGTGAGGCAACCCCACCATTATAAGGCCATAACGGCAATATAGTCCACTCATCTAGGGGCAGCCTAAGTTATCTAAAACAATGACAGGGCCTAATCTTCCCTCAGCCAAGGGCCAGACAGAGAAGTCTTCCATTTATTGTACTTGGGGGAAAGAGGCATCATAACATCTGAGTCCGCATTATTCTGCCACCTGCCAACTACTGCTTAACTGAATGGCTGAACATGTAGATTTAGAAGTTCTAAACCATCAACCGCTGTTCAAATATTTATCATCTTAAATTGTTGTATTAAATTTTATGGTTAAGGCTTTAACTTGACAGCTATGTATTGACAGTATCAATATTTATCTCTTTCAAATAAGAAGAATGTGGTGTATTTCTGTATGTAGTTGCTCTTGCACCTGTTGTGGTTATTTACTGTTTATTTACTGTTTAAATTTTTCATGCACTTAATGGTCCCTAGGCACCTACAATATTACTGTGTTGTACTCTTTGGCCACCTCCAGACACCACCCAAGATTTGTGCTTTGAAGTGATATTTCTTGTTGCCCACAAGAGCATAGGGCTGGCATTTTCTTTGCACGACATTGTGACACACACATCTGGGTATTTTGATATCGGAAGTCCACCAAGCCTGCATAGCCGCCATTGTGAGGGCCCATACATGCACAGTGGTAATATTAAAGATGGCGGCTCCCAGCAACGCTGTCCAGACACGTAGGATATAGAACTGTTTCAGGAAAACCCAGGTCCAGAGTTGGGTTTTCGCAAAATAGGATATATCAAGCTTTCAGCCTGATATCATGGGACTATGTTGTGGTTCCACAGATATTTGTGGTGGTCCCAACCTAGCCAAAACATAACATTTTTTTCCCCAACTGGATGCAGTCATTGGTTTATTTAATAAAACTTCAAAAAAGAAATAAGAATAATGATAAAAAATTTGAGTATATCGATCACATAAACCAACAGAGAGTGCAAATATTAGAATGTTGTCTTCAGCAAATGAAGACAACAGTCTGCAAAATTTTCTCAGGTCTAGAATTTCTGCTTTGTAGTCCCATTTTTGTTATAATCTTCACAACTATAGTTGTCAGATGTATTTATTGTGTGTGTCAATTGTTATTAATTGTATATAGGCCTTCTGTAAGAGAAGATGGCAGGGAAAAGACAGAATGCCAATGGCTGTATCCAGGGGCCATTCCACACTCAGCAATTAGGCTGCTGTAAACTAGGGCTGGTAAATTTCTGGTAAAGATGGACTTCTCATGAGGAAAGCTTCCCCAAAGCATCCATTATTGGCCAGAAGTGTGAATGGTGCTCCTGAGTACCAACCCACGCTGCTGCGTCCAAATCCGGAAGTTCCACCTCCTCACTTGCACCACTGGCCCTTCCTTGAAATGTTCAGATGCTGTTGCAGAGGGGCGTGTTCAAGCAGAGGGACGTATTGCGGCCGATCATGTCAGCAGCCATGATCGAACGCCCCCCTTGCTACTCTATGACCAGACGCCACTCCTAGTGGTCCGGTCATGTCAGAGGTCAGCAACTGATCACCGCCACCACACCGCTGAACACTTCAGGTAAGCTTCTGAACATTGGTAAAGGTGTGGAGCACAACACCTAATCTACAATTAGTGAACTTCTGGGGAGGAAGGGCGCACTTGGAGGCTGTAAGTGCCTATTCCATGTGCGGATGCTCTTTACCAGATGTTCACTAATTGTTTACTATACCATCCTAAGTGTGAATAGTCCTCAGATGTTGGATATTTATTCTGCTGTATTTGGATATTCCAGAATAAAGCATGGATAGTCAGGACTATTCAGATATAGCAAATTAAGTAACTGACCTCTGGATGCAGCCTCTAATTTCTAGTATGCGTACATCTGAGGAGGCCGGGCAGTAGAATTAGACATTATCTCAATTAAGCAATGGAGGGGGGTGAAAGTAAAATAATGTGTCTCCTCTGCTCTTTTTCATGATAAGGAAGCGAATATGGAGTCACTACTCTAACACAGGTTGTCTCCCAAATATGTACACATTTCCCCCATAGCTTTTTCTCCCTCTTATCTCCAGGACAGGGATGACCCAGGGAACAGAAAGGTGCCTGCTACATTTCAACATGGCAGGTTCTGATTAAAGGGCACCAGATCAGCAATCCTGCTAGCTTGGGTTGATTTACACTGATAGACAATGGTTATCTAAGATTTCAGCTAAAAGTCTTTCCCAACTCCCCTTGGAATTCCTGGGGACTGAAGAAAGAACCTATAGCATCCAAAGTGCATGCTCTCTATATATAAAATGAGCAAAGACGTGGTCATTCTGTCTCAAAAGCCTGATCTGAACAAACACAAACACATCAGGTTATGGTGAATCACATTGGAATACTCAGTTTTGACTGTGAAAAGAACTCACAAATGGTCCACAAAGCTTCCAAGGTGGAGCGAAGATTGTGAAAATGTCAAGCAAACCACTTGTGTGCAATGTCAGTGCAAACATGTATGCAACATAGGCACCAGACAATGCAAACATGAACCTTATTCAAGCCAGTTTGAAAAGGAGCCAGCCCAAATGCATCTTGGGTCACATCTAGACAGGGGGAATATGGTGCCCTTATGGCCCTGCTATGGTGTGGGTTGCCACACTATAGGAGGGAGGAGAAATGGACACAAACAAAAGGGGAACTGAATTCCTAGATTGTCCAGCATTTGGAACCAGGGATTTTGGCATGTCTTTAAAAAAGAACAAAAATGAGCGTGGATTTAAGGTTGTCCCTGCTGGGACTGTGGGAATATAGGCATGCCTGTTTCTGTTATGTACATGTTCCCATGCAGCCCCATGGTTTCTGACTTCATCACTGTCTGGAAATTTCCATAAAAATGAATGTGTGTCTGTGTGTGCATTTGTGTGTCTGCCTGCAGATTAGATATAAACCTGGAGCTAGCATAGAAGGAAAATAAAGGGATTAAGACAATATTTATCATCAGTAACCATCAGCACCCACATCTAGGCCTGTGATACCAGTAGGAGTTCGTGTTCCCTAAATGTGCTGTAGGCGTCTGCACGCACACTTTCTTGCCCCTGATACCAAGCAACTTGGCCTCACCTTCTTTGCATATTCCTACTTTGATCTATTTAAAGAACCAATCATACATCTGTTTATCTGTGTTATGGGATCACAGTTTAATATATGCATGAAGCAATTGCTTGACTGTTCCAGCTGAAGTCACTGATTTACTTGGCTGCTGTTGACCCTGGGCTCCTGTTTCCAAAACACCAACTCCACAAAGGGTATTTCAAACATTTAGCTAGGATGGATGGATGGACGGGGGGGGCGGGCAGATGGACAGACGGACGGACGGATGGATGGACGGGGCGGGCGGGCGGGCTTCAACTCCCTGGCACATCACCATGGTCTTGTTTGGTACTATTCTTTCAGTCAATTCTAGTCAACATTGCCTCAGCCATAAAAGTTTGGTTGTGCTCAATGGAACTCATGATCAATCACATTCCCACAAAAGAACACCACAACATGGATGGAGAAAGAGCAATGGATGGGCCACGGTGTGAGACAGGATGTTGGACTAGACCGCCTGTGGCTTGATCCAGCAGGGTTCCTCTTGAGTTCTTATGAGGAATGAACCTGTGATTGGAAAAGGGGCAGTCAGGTGAGCCCACCTGGCGCAAACAGAAGCAGAAGTCCCTCCCCCTCCTGAAAGCAGGCTTATATGAGTAGGTGCTGCATATACTTGAAAGCTCATGAACTTGCTTTCAACAGGCAAGGACTTCCAATTGCACGTGCATTGGTTGTCATTGGACTAGAAGAATCGTTTTGGACTGCAACCGGGCAAAATGCTCTGTGGTGGTGGTCCTGTGGGTTCCTAGGGTTGCCAATCTGGTCCCCTAGAACCCGCAGGAACCCAGGGGAAGGGACCGGACAGGCCTGCCCAACCCTGGGCCCAGCCGGACCCAATCCAGACAGGCCTGGGGCAGGGCCTGCAGCTGTCAGGGAGGGAGCATGCAAACGCTCTCTCCTCTGAACAGCTTCAGGACAGCTCCAAATGCCCTGAGCCGGGTGTAGAGCACAATTAAGTGCTCTACACCCGTTACATGTATAGAACACCTTAGGATGGCTGGGGCGGTTCCAAATAGAACCGCCTGCCCAGAGGAGCAAATGCTCCAGCCCAGGGCATCCTTCACGCGTTCCGTCAGCCCTCTTGCGAACAGGTCTCTGTTCTCTACCACAAGCAGGGTATGAGGTACAAACTAGACGTGGGTACTTTGATTGAGCCTTCAGAGACTTGGGTAACTATTAGAATTTCTGCAATACAAAACTTTGCATAAAATTTATGAGATGGAGGTCAGAGGAACAAGCGACGTGAACCCTTTGCAGAACAGATGCGTGGGTGCTAGCCCGCAAGTACATGACCAGATGCTAAGCAGGAACAACAACAGAGGAAGATAACAGGGACAGTGGAGATAGGAAAATAAGGAGAAAGTTGCAAAACTTTAGATATTCTGATTTTCTGGCTTTTTGTTTGAATTCAGTTTTATCAATGGGCTGTGGCTCTGCGGTAAGACATCTGCTTTGCATGTGCAAGTCTTTTCAAGAAAGCTCTGAAAAGGTTGCCTTTCCAAGACTGTGTTCACAACTAAATTTTGATCCAGCTTCAGTCTGCTTTCATTGAGATAAGGCACTGGCAAAGTGACAAGCTGTTTGCTTTTGGGTTATCTAACTCAGAAAATCCAATTTTGGGTTAGATGATGAGAAAGAAAAGAAAGTGACCAGCCACTCTGCTGATATGTTATCTTAGGTGTAGATGGCCCTAGAAATCTACCAAAATTCACTTTAGCATCGCTACTAAGTACAACTTTTTATTTACTCCAAGTTCTTCTTACTGACCATAATTTTTGAACTTGTGTTAAGAGCACTAATAAGAAATGATGAATTAATATATAATTTTAGTATTTATTAATCTAAGTTTGTTTGTGTGTGTTTTTAAAGATACTCTAGGGCTTTGTGTCCATTATGCTGTAAAGGCAGTTTGCTCTTGTGGTTAGAGTGTCAGTCTCCCAGTTCGGTTCCACATCCTCCAGGAAGCCAGCAGGGTGACCCTGGGCTAGTCACAGTTCTCTTTCTGAGCTCTCATAGCCCCACCTACATAACAAGGTGTCTGTGGTGGGGAGAAGAACAGAAGGTTTGTCAGCTGCTTTGAGTCCCCTTAAGGGTGATAAAACCAGGGTATAAAAACCAACCCTCCTCCCCTTTCTTCATCAGATCCTTTATAACAGCTGTTTCCATTGGGAGCAACATTTACTGGCCTCACTTAAGGACCCTTTGCTTCACAATGAGGACACAGCCGAACAATGCAGGAGATGAGATTAACAACTGGTGCTGAACACAAAAATCCATCCCAGACCGCCTGTACATGCCTAGAGAATACAAAAGCGGGGAGCACTGATAGTACAGAGGATCCAGTGCAAACTTTGTCCCTTCCTTGGGCAAATATTGCAGCAGAATATAAACATAAAATAGCTGGCTTAGAAGTGATGTATTATGCAAATTGGTGATGCAAGCTCAGGTGGTAACCTTGGTTGTATTTGTTTCAACCCCTATGAGGTTTTTGTTCTGTACAGAAAGTGGGACATGTATTTTTTCATTATCCTCTGGAGTTTTAAAATTGGTCAGAAGTAAGTATTGTCTAACTCAGGTTTGACGAATGCAAAGGTCCTTTCTGCACTAAAGACCTTTTTGCACTACAGCCGGTAGTGCATGATTAGTGAACTTCTGGTAAAGAGAATTTATACTTCGAGGAGGCTGCTACAGCCTCCAAGTGTGCCCTGCCTTCCCAGAAGCTCACTAATTGTTGATTAGGTGTAGAGCACGGAATTGTGCTCTACACTTTAACCAACGTTAACTGAAAGCTTACCTGGAGCGTCCAGCAGTGCTACCATTCGTATCTCTTCCAGTGCTATGGGGTCGCCTGAGGTACCGCACAAGCGCGCTGGCACCTGAGGCCCCCGTAGCCACAACTGAACGTGCACAGCGTGTCAGTGTCGTCATGGTGACGGTGCTGATACATGTGTAGTCGTGGAGGTCGCCGCAGCCAAAATGGTTGCCCAGCCCCGCAATCGAATCACGTAAGCATTCAATCACCGGGGTGCATGTGATGGCTAAAGTTGACTAGTGCTCCAAGTGTGAGAGCTAGTCAACGCTGGTTAATCACGCTCCTTTCCTGTCCAGTGGACAGAAGTGTGAACCCCCCCCCCCCAGGCCTGATTCCCAGATTATATCCTGGAATGGAAGCCTGCTGTCCGCATGCTTATCGTGTGAACTACAGCAGTCCCCTATTCTGGGATATAATCAGGAATAAGGCTCTATTTGGCTTCCCTCCCTACCCTACTTGCCAGCAGAAACATGAAGGAGGGAACATACATGGCTTCTCCACTCTTCACCACCACCATTAAAGGCCTCTTCACACAGATGGTGCCTGTAGCGCATGACAGGACATACGTATGTGGGAGCGTCATCCACACGCATATTGACGCAGGCTACAGGTTCCCCACTGGAGCAGTCCAGCTGTCCCAGAACAAGGCTGTCCACACTTGAATGGCCTGTTTCGGGACAGGCCCCGTGCTGCCATGAGCCTCAGAGCCTGCTATGAGGACTCAGCGCCAGGGGGAACCATTTCAGCAGCACAGTTTGGTGAAACACTGAAATGTGTCCCTCTACTGCAGTGGTTCGCAACCTGCGGGTTGCGAAGAGTTGGGGGTCGAATTACCCTTTCAGAGGGGTCGCAACGAGTCTCCCGCCGCCCTTCCCTCCCACCTCCCAGCCGCTCTGCCCCCATGGTTGAGGGTCTCCACAACATGAGGAACTCCATTAAGGGGTCGCGGCATTAGGAAGGTTGAGAACCGCTGCTCTACTGGGTTAACACAAGAAGGCGCGTGTCCTTCTGCATGCTTTCCTGTTCCATTCTACCAGTCCCTGGTCCACTGGTAGAACTTTTTGGATGGACTGGCCTAGCAAGGGGCTGGGGGCTCTTCTGTTCTGCTCCAGAGTGTGGAAGAAGACTCAAAGGGTTCTAGGTCTCACACTGTAACATTTTACAGATAAGTGCAGAAAGGCCCCATGACCCAAAGTGCTCAAAATGGTTGTCTTCCAGGGCTATTTCCAGCACTTTGCACCATGGGCCTCATGGCAAACTTCAGGGCTGCCATAGAAGTCAATGACACCAAAGAGGCCAGATAATGTTAATGCAGGTTTCTAGGACTGCCTTAAACAAGGGTAGTTGTGTGACGTACAAAGCCATGTTGTACGTCATGTTTGGTCTTGTGGTTGGAATGTCGGGTGCTTATCTGGTGGTATCCCAGTTCAGCTCCGCACTCCTACATGGAGCCATCTGGGTGGTCTTGGACTAGTCACAGCTCTCTTCCTGAGCTCTCACAGGGTACCTGTTGTGAGGAGAAGAACAGAAGGCTTGTCAGCAGCTTTGAGTCCCCTTGAGGGTGAGAAAAGCATGGTATAAAAACCAATTATTATATGAGGGAAATCACATCTTACTGGCTGTTTAAGATCAGAACCACACTGCAAAACTGTGTTATATAAGGGATGTACCCTGTGGTAAATCCACTGGACTTAATGGAACTTCTAAAGATATCCATTGTTCTACATGTAATCCCTATAAACCCCATTGGTGCTAAGGCACCACGTCCTAATCGGGGGGTGGGTGGTATAATATCACTCTGAGTAAAGTCTCTAGAATTCACTGCAGGGCAAACATCTGCAGTATTTGAGTGTTAATACCTAAAATCCAAGACTGCTTTGACTCATGACTCACATAAACAGGCAATGTTCTGTGGGTAATCTTATCTTCCTGCTCATGTCTTTGAGATAGGGATCACCAAGCTTATAGTAGGGAAAGTACAGTCCTGTGCTCGAATGCTCAATTAATTATATTGACTCACAGTTTCAGGCAAGGGCCTTTCCCATGCTTTCCCAGAGATACAGGGAATGAGGAAAAAGTTATTTTCACTTATGGGGAATGTTCCCAAGGTTGAGCCGTAGTAGTAGTAGTAGTAGTAGTAGTAGTAGTAGTAGTAGTAGGAGGAGGAGGAGGAGGAGGAGGAGGAGGAGGAGAGTTGACTTTTCTACCCCACTTTTCTCACCCATTTAAGGGGCTCAAAGCGGCTGTCAAAGCTTTACTATTCTGCTCCCCACAACAGAACACCCTGTGAGGTATGTGGGGCTATGAGAACCCAGAAGAGAGCTGTGACCAGCCCAAGGTCACCCAGCTGGCTTCATGGGGGAAGGTGGAATCGAACCCGGTGTTCCCACATAAGAATCCGGCTCCCCAACCACTAGACCAAACTAGCAGTGTGAAATTGGGCCCCAGGCTTGGAGGACAATCAGATTAGATTATGATAAGGAGTGATGCACTTCCATGGTTGCAAAAAAAGAAAAGAAAAAGCAACTATCTCTTCTATACAGCCATTAAAGCTGCAGCACCCCTGTTCTCTTTCCCGTACTAGAAATCATGCCCCAAGCCTTTCACAAGGCCTTCTGGCACTTCACTAAGGAAGTGCATGAATATTTGCAACATTCGTTATTCAGACTAATTTGGACATTTGAACTCAAATCAACTGTTATGATATTTGTATGCTAACAGTTGAAGGAATATGAATGTTTCTGGACATTTGTACAGAGAGTTCGGACATTTGTTAGATTGGGGGTGTGGAAATACAAAGCGCCAGTTACATCTGCAGTGGATCCAGGTTGCATTTGACATGGATCGACAGTGTATTAAAAGTGGATTCAGGTCAGATTTTATGTTTTCAGAGTGTGGATATGTTACGGATACGTATCGGATACAAATTAATTTGTATCAGATATGTAGTTGTTTGTATCAGATACATATCTGATACATATTCTTTCATATCCGATATGTATAGAATATTCATACAAATAGGTATGAATAGATTTATATCGAACAGAATTTTACTACATTCGTATGTGATCTATTCGTACAAATAGGGGTTTTCAAATATTTGATTCATATCGAACTGAGTGCCAGAAAAAAATTGTGCACATCCCATTAATGGAGTCTACGGCCTGGGCTAATTGCTTGAATCCCGATCTTAGAGTCATTCAGTTGGCACATCTCCATGATCTGGAATTCCAAGAAGTAGTTTTCAGTATGGCACACCATAGCGCACAGCTAAAAATCACCCACACCCGTACGCCCCACAGCTGGGAACTGTCATTCCTAACTGCAGGGAGTAGGTCCAGCTGCAAAGCTCACTCGATCCAGATTGGTGCTGTCCATGAAGATGGTGCAGATCTGGCCCTCACCTCCCCATGGTCTGGATCCATAGAATCTAGGAAATCCAGATCAACCGATCTGGATCTACTGCACCACAGTGCAGAAAGGGCCTAGATACATTTGGGGAGAATCCTGCTTAAAACCCTGTAATGGTTAGATAATTCCACGTATAAGCCAGCTTGCAGAAGACTCCTGTGACGTGGCTTTCTCTCCTGCTGGGTTTCTTCTGTCACCACCCAATTTAGTTGTGTGCCTTGGCCCTCATTCATCCAATGCTAAATGGTTATTAGTTGTCTGACCGGCATAAAGCTGCAGCTGTCTATTTTTATGTAGGAAAAAAAAAAAAGAGACAATGGCTCCTTTGTATCGGGTCAAACCTTATCGAAGCAAACTGCAATATAATTAATGGGCCTTATCTTAAAAAAAAAATATCTTTTGCACGGTGTGTGAGGATTAGAGCTGGTGTGAGAGACATTTTGGAGACGCAGAGAGAGCGGAGATGAGAGAAGAAAAGTAATTCTGTACAGCTCAGGGCATTCTAGATTTACTCAAGATGTAAGTCTTTCCAAGTTTAATAGGACTTATCCCTCATTAAGGCTAAATGGTGAAAAATGGCCAGAGCATGAATTGCTGCCCCAGGCTGTTACGAGATACAGCAAAAGCAAACAAACAAAAATACAAAAAAACAGAACAAAGTGCTTCTGAAGTGTCTTTAAGGTGGGATTGTTCACACACAAGTCTGCCCCTCGCCTTCTCAAAATTCTTTGCTAGGCAAGGTCAACTAGAGAAGGCTTGGGAACATGAGGGCCACACACTTCCTATCTGAGGTGCTTCTGAGGCAACCATTTTCTTATGTTTGAGCATAGCCCCAGAGGGGGAGAACAGGCCACGGGCATGTGGGGCAACTCCCATCTCAGGAAACTTGGAGCCTTTTTACACTTACCTTATAGGTGAACATAGGGAACACTCTGGCACAATCCATCTGCAGTTTGGAGACCTGTTTCTTTACTAAAAGTGGCTCCATGCATACCGGAACATCCCCCACACGATAGGTTTGGAGCAATTAAAATCACTCCATGACTATACTAGCAGCAGGGCCGCTGCATCTGCGCCTCTTCCAGGTAGAAGATCAGGTTAGATTAGCAGGGGGAGCACGTGAGCAGCGATGCAGGCACGATTATGTGCTGAATTGCCTGGTTGCCCTAGCAATGGTGTTGTGCAGGGGCTCTGGCTGATGCCACTGTGGGAGCGCCACGATCGCTGCTGTAGTGGCGGCAATTCACATCTAGGGTGTTTCCGCACAGCCTGTTAAGACCCCATTAAGCACCTGATAAGGACACATATGGCACACATCTGCAAGTTAACTTCTGCACAGAGATACAGATTAGGGCCCCTTCAAGGACACCCCTTCCGCGTGGCCTCATGCGAGAGCCATCTCTAATGGGGTCCAGTTTTCGGGAAGACCTGAAAAATTAGGTCTTCAAACCATTCCTGCTTGCAAATTCCAGATCAAAGGACGACGCTTCCGCACATGGACAGGAGAGGGAACGCATGTGGGCGGGACTGGAAGTCACCATGTTGAGCGCAGCCGGGCAGCCATGGGATCTCAGGCACACCGCTGATTGATGGGCAGTCTGTCCCTGACATGCTCACACATGGTGGAAACGAGCAGTGACTGACGGCTGAGTGCTCCAATCATGTGGCACCTTGGGCCTCAGGGCCGCCGAGAGGCCTGATCCTTCTGGATATCAGTGCTCCGGCGTCCGCACAGCAAACACGTGATGCGTTCCTCGCCATCCGTGCTTCCCACGCGCGAGTGCCGAAGCATTAGGCCTCATTTGGATCCAACCCTATTCCTGATGGATCTTCCTAGGGACGGATTTCAGAAATCCGGATTTCAAGTGGAAACACCCCTAGTCAGTGCTTAGTTAAGTGCCGGCTAAGTGACAAATGTTTTAGGCATCCACAAATACAGACTCCTAAAGCATACCAGCACTTCAGCTCCCAAAGACAGGAGGCGAAGTGTGAATTTGCCCTTTAAAGCTGAGGAATAAAAGTTCTTCAGCTTTGACATTTCCTCTTGGCCTTTAATCAGACAAGTGGGGCAGGTCACCTGCTTCTGCTCCCACTGACCCTCCCCACAGCAGCATGAGGGGTGCCCTTCCAAGTGTTTTGTTTTGAAATATGCCTCAAGGCCTGCAGGGCCAATGGTGACAAAAAAACCCACCCACATGCTCTCCCAGTGTGTGTGGTCCTGCCCAGAGGCATGAAGCCCAGTGAGTGCCACCTTTGGAGAACATGAAGCTGAGGAAGAAAAGTTCCTCAGCTCTGAATTTCCCATATGGCCCTTAATCACACTGGGCAGGAAATGGGTCAAGTTGAGTTGCCCCACTGTCCTTCCAGACGGTGGCAGTGGACGAAGGCAGCAAGTGATCTTGGCAACCTTTTTCTGCTCCTTAAGAAGGATGCCTCAAGGGCAACTTCCAGCCTTCTGAGGCTGGCTGCAGGCACAATGGATGTGTGGATGTGCTAAATTGTGTTAATCCAAGATTCCAGAAACACGTGTTTTGCTGACCTGACCTGACACCAATGTAGGTGTATTGTACCCTTACAAACCTCTAAGGGGTGAATCAAGAGAGTCCTAACTTTGTTCTAACTACTACCATAAGAACATAAGAGAAGCCTTGCTGGATCAGGCCACAGCCCATCTAGTCCAGCATCCTGTCGCACACAGTGGCCCACCAAATGCTCATGGGCATCTCAAGCAGAGACAAGGACAAACCTTCTCCTGCTCTCGAGTCCCAGCAGATGGCCCTAGAAGCGCCCCATTTCTCCCCCCCCCCTCAGCCTGAAATGACTAACCAAGTGACTAACATCTCTTTTCTGGGTAAGGTTCTGGAGAAGATGGTGGCTGTGCAATTTCAGGAATTCATGGATGAAACTGATTATTTGGATCCATCTCAGTCTGGTTTCAGGCCTATACTGAGGGCAGAATCAGTCTTGGTCACCTGGATGGATGCCTTGCTGAGAAGAGGACACGGAGAGTGCAACTCTGTTGATGCTGCTTGATCTTTCACCAGCTTGTGATAGGGTAGATCACAGTATCCGCCTGAATCACCTGTGTGGGATAGGAATGGCAGGCACCTGGCCTTAGGTACCTACATTGGTTGCCAGTTAGGTACTGGACTAGACTGAAGATTTTATCCTTTAGATTGAAGGCTCTTAACAACTTGGGACCAATTAGCAGGCTGCCTTTCAGTATAGGCCTGTGAAATAATTAAGATCTTCAGGGAAGGGCTCCTGAGCTCCCATGAATCTCTGAATGCCATCGTGTGATTATCCATACCCAGGCCATCTCTGTGCTGGCACCTGGCTCTGGAACAGTCTCCCTCTGATAGTCATAGGGCACCTATGATCTCATTTTTGGCCCTGGTCACACCTTTAGTTTAAGATGACTTCACACCGTCTTCTGGTTGTGTTACGGACATTATTTTTGTTTGGTTCATTTTCCAAGCCAGCTTATCCCTGTCAGATTGTTCTAACCTGGCATTCCAGGCCGTCTTCGCTTCCTCAGTGTGGGCAAGGGAGTGGCTAAAGGAGGCTGAACCATGCCATGGTGCTTGAGGTCCATTATTTCCTTTCGGACGTCCTTTTCGAACACCGCCAGGGACGAGAGGAGGAGGGGAATCAGCGCTCGACCATGTCCACCTGCTGCAAGGCTACAAAAGCCCAGCAGCACCCAGCCCAATGCCCCAACACCATTATGGACAAGGGGAGGAGGGAGACTCAGTGTGCAACTAATTCTACCTGTTGTAAGGACTACAAAAACTTATTAACCAGCCGTCCCACCTGTTTATAGGGTTTTTTTCTTATAATTATTATTATTATTACTGCATAATGTATTAGTGGTTATAACATGTAATGTAATTTTGATGTATGTAAACTGCCTTGGCAAAGTGTTTTCAATTTGAGTTGTTGATTATTCTTATTTGTTGTATTTCTTTGATTTAATTGACTGAATTTGTATTGTACCTTGTTCTTCCATTTGTTGTAAACCGACTTGAGCAAATTTTACGTTTGGAAAGGCGGTATATAAATAAAAATGGAATGGAATGGAACGTGCACACGCTGAGTTTGTGAGGCACCTCCCCTTCTCTTCTCAGTTTATGTGTATTGTTATTTTTTTTCTGTGCTATATAAACTGCCTTGAGATTATATTTTAACGGAAAGCAGCATAGAAATATTTTACATAAATGAAATAAGCAGAGGAAGTGATAAACAGAATCGCGAATTGCTAACAAAAGAAAGAAAGCTGTAACCTGAGGCAGCGGCTTTATTTGGCCCAGCAGAACTGGTTTGGTTGACAGGGAGGAAAAGCAGGAAGCAGGCTAATTTCTGGGAGGCAGATCCAGGCAGGAAGTGTAGCCAAACCTGCCTCACCCCAAATCTGTAAGCATGCAAGAGGCTGGTCCTAAAGGGAAGAAAAGTGTTCCTGCTTCCAGGCTTCACCTTAACCTGGAGGGGGGGGCGGAGCAGGAGGAGGAAGAGGGTTGGCTTTAATATCCAGCATTTCTCACCCTTTTAGGGGACCCAAAGCTGCTGACAAACCTTCTGTTCTTCTCCCCACAACAGGCACCCTGTGAGGTAGGCGGGGTTGTGAGGGTTCAGAAAAAGAACTGTGATTAGTTCTTTTCATGAAGGTTTCATGAAGGACTGTAGAATCGAACTGGGAGACTACCAAATAAGACCAAAGTGGCTCACAAAGTGGTTAGGGAGCTGGACTCTTATCTGGGAATACCGGGTTTGATTCCGCCCTCCCCCATGACTTTTCTATTCTTCTCCCCACAACAGACACCCTGTGAGGTGGGTGGGGCTGCGGGAGCTCAGAAGAGAGCTGTGACTAGCCTAAGGTCACCCAGCTGCCTTCATGGAGGAAGAGGAAGAGTTGGCTTTTCTAGCCCGCTTTTCTCACCCATTTAAGGGGACTCAAAGCGGCTGACAAAGCTATTCTATTTTTCTCCCCTCAACAGACACCCTGTGAGGTGGGTGGGGCTGCGGGAGCTCAGAAGAGAGCTGTGACTCGCCCAAGGTCACCCTGTTGGCTTCCTGGAGGAGAGCGGAATCAAACCCGGTCTTCCCAGATAAGAGACCGTGACTAACCACTAGCCCATCTTTCTCCTCCTTCTCACGTGCTTTTAGGTTTTTCCAGCCGCTTGGAGCCCCCTGAAATGGGTGAGTAAAGCGGTGCGGAAAAGCTGCCTCCCTCCCGCCTTAACTCCGGGTTCGCCCTCCGAGTGGTGGATGCGTGCTGAGCCCACCCCGCGCCCGGCCCGGCCCGGCCCGGCCCGTGGAAGTTCCCCGGGCGTCCAAGGAGAGCCCCGGCCGTCGGCACGCAGGTCTCGGTCGGCCGTCGGCGCCCCCAAGCAGCGCGCCAGGCAGGCAGGCAGGCAGGCAGGGCAGCCCTTCGGCCTCCGAGCAGCAGCGGCGGTGGAGTGGTCGTCGGGGCGGGCGGCTGGGCGGGCGGCGCCTCCTCTGGGCAGGTTGCCTTGCCTGCCCGCCCCTTCGCCTCGGCCGCTCCACCCTGGCGGCGGCGGCGGCGCCTCCCCTTGCCCGGCGGGGCCGCCCCTCGGCGGGTGTCCCCGGCGTTGCGCCGCGGGCTGAGCCAGACGCGCGCTGCGAGGGCGCCCGGCCCGGAGGCTCCGGCTCACTTGGGCGGCGGCTGCCTCGCCTCGCCTCGGTCGGGGCTGGAGCCCGAAGGGAGCGGCGGCCGCGGTGGCGTCGGCGGCGTCGGCGCTGCTCTCGGTGCGGCGCGATGGCTCCGGAGGCGCCGGGGCGAGCGTGGGCGTCCGTCGGGCGCTGGTGGCCGCTGCGGCTGTGGCTGCTGCTGGCGGCGTGGGCGCCCGGCGCGCGCGGCTTCGGCGAGGAGGAGGAGCGGCGCTGCGACGCCATCCGCATCTCCATGTGCCAGAACCTGGGCTACAACGTCACCAAGATGCCCAACCTGGTGGGCAACCACCGGCAGGCCGACGCCGAGCTCCAGCTCACCACCTTCACGCCGCTCATCCAGTACGGCTGCTCCAGCCAGCTGCAGGTGGGTGCGGGCGCGGCGCGGCGCCACCCGCGGATCCCTCGGCCCCGAGCGGTCGTCAAAGTCGGGGGAAGGTGACCCTGCCTGCCCGCCTGCTCGCCCGTCGGGCTTCCGAGCGCGTTGCGCGCCGCCGCTGCTCTCGGGACGCGCTCTGGGCACGACGAGCCCCCCTGGAGGGCCCGTTTGTCTCGGAGAAGGCGGGGGCGCCCTGCAATTCGGAGTGACTTCGGTTCGGAGTAAAACACCCGGGGGGGTCGAGTGGAGTGCTGCAGCTCCGGAGCAAACCCGGCGGGCGGGCGGGGTGGTGACCTGGATCTGTGTCTGTGTTGCCGGGGAGGCTGGAAAGCTTTGGCGGCATTTTTCAAACCATGTCCACCTTTTCCTAAAGAGCTCCTCGGTTGGGCTGGGGGTTATAGCCACGGAATAGCCGCTTATGCCGGGGAAAAGTGTGTGGGAATCAGCCCGACCGACCCCGATCCGGCCTCGGTGGACACTTTTTTTACCGCGAACGATTAACCCGCTTTGAGCCCGAGCAGGCCGGACCCTGTTAAGGACTGCAGTCTTGGGCGGAGCAAACAGAACTCAAGAGCACACGCAGAGTGCCCTTGCTTTTCCTGTTGGGAGACTCTCCAGGCGTGGTGGGAGCGCGGGATACTTGTTCCAGGTGCATGGAAGGGCGGCATCACCTGATGGGGAAGAGCAAATGCGGCGCGTGGTCTGCGGGTGTGTGGAGGCTGTGAGCCTGCTGGGAGTAAGGAAAGTGTCCTCTGCACATGCTTAAAGGCACCCTTCCCTTAAGCCTTCATTTGCTTCCTTGCTAAGCTTCAGGATAGAAACAGAGGGTGGGGGTGAGTAGGTGGGTGGGTGGGAGCTCAGCCTGAGTCTGCCAGTTCCACTTAAGCCGCGATTAGGCTGTACCAGCCTGCGGAACGCGCCGGCCTGTCGTTCCTCGCGGGGAAGAAGAAATGGCGAACGTCCCCCGCCGCCCTGGAACGCGCTCCTGAGAGCCTAATCTTCAAGTGGGTGTTTTCAGACAGATGGCTTTGGGGGGATCAGGTGTACTGATCCGGCTAGGAAACCCACGTTGGCAGCCGCTCCGGTGCGCCTCTGTGCACATGCCCATGCGCCCGTGGTGTGCTTGAAAGCATGCTTCCCCTCCTTGCGAGTTCAAACTGGAGGGAGGGCTGCGTGGAGCAGAGTCCAGTGCCCACCCCAGGGGTCTGTTTGGTGCTGATCTTGGCCCTACGCGCCCTTGTCCTTGCTGATTGTTGCCTCTTTTCTTTGCAATGATCTCTGCCTCTCCCCAGCGCGGATGTTGCCCTGGCCGTGAATCTGTGGCACAGCAGCCCCTTAGTTTCAACTAAGTGCCGTCACAAAAGCTTGCGCCGTGCCCCCGTTGTGATCTGGCCATCCTCTGCTTCTCCATCCATCATGTGCTTTAATCCTCAGTTCAAGGGGCTCCTTTTTCCAGAATTGGAGGACCCTGGCTTTCCCTGGAGGTTTCTTTGTTCACCTCTGATCTAGAACAGAAGGTGTCTCAAGTTGGCAAAGCTGCTCCTTCATTCTCCTTTCTCTCTCTCTGTCTCCTTCTTTCCTTTCTTTCTCGCCCAGTCACACGTGCTCGCACGAGGACAGCATCAGAGGGCCTTGTTTTAAGTGAGTTCCGTTTCGCGCAGGTTCAGCGCCGCACGGTTTTCTGACCGAGACCTTGTTTTGGTGTTAGTGGTTAAGGAGCCGGACTCTTATCTGGGAAGGCCGGGTTTGATTCCACTGTCCTCCACGACGCCAGCTAGGTGACCTTGGGCTAGTCACAGCTCTCTTCTCAGTCCTCACAGGATGTTCTGTGGTGGGGAGAAGAATAGAAAGCTTTGTCAGCTGCTTTGAGTCTCCTTAAATGGGTGAGAAAAGTGGGGTAGGAAGGCCAACGCTGCTCCTTCTCTTAAGCATTCCTGTTTCACTTTAAAAACATTTTCCCTAAAGTTAAGGCTCTGTTAGCCCCTTAATGCAAGTTCTTCTTTTAAGTGACAACTTGCTGGAACAGGATCCCACTGTCAAAGTGAAGCCCTCCAGGAGAAGAGTCTTTTACCACGGGTTTCTTCATTCTGGCATAGTTATGCACCCATATCCGCCCCAAGATGCAAGCCCCATAGTATTCCAGCTCTTTGGGTTTTTGCTTTTCTCCTGCCCTTGGTACCTCTTGCCGCCTTATCTCCCTGGCTTAGCCACCTAGAATTCTGCGTTCCCCGGTAAGCCACCATCCCATTGCTTCCCACCCTCCTTCCACCTCTTTTGCAAGGGTGATTAGGGAATTGCCACGTTTCGCGCACGGCCGGCCTAGCACAGTTCTCCTATGTCTTGGCACAGACCGGCACTAAAACACAGGGGGCTGTGGGGGATTTTCAGACCAGAGGGAGAAAATGCATAATATGCCGAAATCTTTAGCTGCGGATTTTTGAGGAACAGGAGCAAGTGGGACGCTTTCCGCCTGTTTTTTAACATGTTGTAAATTCTTGAGGTCCTTGGTAAAGAAGGTGGAGGGTGCATGTTTAAGCCAGCCAGGATCTCGCCATGACACTTTCTTGCCTTCTTGGTCTAGTGGTTAGGGAGCTGGACTCTTATCTGGGAATACCGGGTTCGATTCCACCCTCCCCCATGAAGCCAGCTGGGTGACCTTGGGCTAGTCACAGCTCTCTTCGGAGTTCTCACAGCCCCACCTACCTCACAGGGTGTTCTGTTGTGGGGAGAAGAATAGAAGCTTTGTCAGCTGCTTTGAGTCCCCTTAAATGGGTGAGAAAAGCGGGGTAGAAAAGCCAACTCTTCTTTTTCTTCTTCTTGGCTTGTAATTCTGCCTTCGAGTCCTTTCGGTTAAGTGCAGATGTGGATCGTTGGTTTGTTTTTCTTTCGTTCGTAAAATTGTGGTGTAGGCAGTTAATGTCTAACTTTGCAACTCAGGTGCGCAGAGAAACACGTTCCAGAAAATGACGGTGCATTTTAACGATGAACGATGTCTCTCCCCTTTCCGTCCTTCTACGCTGGATATTATCCTTGCCACAGCCCTGTGAGGTTGATTGCGTTCTGAGAGACCAACCAGCCTGGGGTCAGCCTGTGAACTTCACAGGGAGAGCGTGGCTTAAGGCTGGGTTTCCTAATTCATGCGGACATTAGATAACGTAGGTCACAGTCTAGCTGTGGAAGACCCTAGCCTGTGCATTTAAGTTGCGCATATATACTTTCTAAAACATATCTGCCTGGTCTAGTGGTTAAGGAGCCAGACTCTTCTCTGGGAGTACCGGGTTTGATTCTGTCCTCCTCCACGGAGCCAGCTGGGTGACCTTGGGCTAGTCGCAGCTCTCTTCTGAGCTCTCACCTACTTCATACGGTGTTCTGGTCTGGGGAGAAGAATAGAAAGCTTTGTGAGCCGCTTTGAGCCCTTAAATGGGTGAGAAAAGCAGGGTATAAAAGCCAATTCTTCTTCTTCCTACGTGCTCATCCATGTTTTTCACAACATCTTGCATCTCAGAGTGCAAGCAAGTTCAGGGAACCCTCTGCACAATTTTGCCTAGGCCCTGGCTGTGCTCTCTGACCACTATTGTTAATGTTTAGTTAAATAAAACGAAGATTGCTAGAGTGGTTTGAAAAACTTTCTCCCATATCAACCTGCCTGTGCCTTAAATTTGCAGGGGAGGCCCTCTTAATTCTGCCACCGCCTTCGGTAGGTCAAGGGGCGGGGGGGGGGGGCTGGGATAGGGCCTTCTCAGTGGTAGCCCCGAACCAGTGAAATAATCTACCCACTGAGATGCACCTGGAACGTTCACTTTACGTATTAAAGATGTACCTCTTTACCCTGACCTTTGACCGAGGGAACAGCTTCGCCTCTTCACTTTCAGGCACTGTTATCACTGTTTTAGGTTTTGTTTTTAATGCTGTGACATCCTCTGCAACCTTTGAATATAGGGTGAGGTAAAAATACAAATGAATAAAGAAGTTGAGCTTGGCTCTCGGTGATGGCATGGGCATATCCATGCAGCTTTCTCTATGAGGATATAAGAACATAAGAGGCGCCCTGCTGGATCAGGCCGTGGCCCATCTAGTCCAGCATCCCGTCGCACACAGTGGCCCACCAGATGCCCATGGGCATCGCAAGCAGAGACAAGGGCAGACCTTCTCCTGCTCTCAAATCCCAGCAAATGGCCTTAGAAGTGTCCTGAGGTATGCAAGAGGTTTGCCATTGCCTCCTTCTGGGGAGATAGGATTGTGCTCTTAAGGCTTGCAGGGGTGGAGATGAAAGGCAAAGGGACTGAGGAGGGGGGAAAGGATGTATTCTATCTATCCATCTTTTTAAAAAGCAGCTCAAGCAAGGCTTAAAAGTGGGCCCATGTGGCAGCTGGTGTTTTCATCCCACCTCTAATCCACCTTAAATGCCAGCGAATGCATTTAGAAGAGCATTTTCTGCCCTTTAATGTGGATTAGAGGGACTGCTGTGCAGCTGCTAGCATCTCAGAACAGTTTTTGATCCGCCTTTTTTATGGGTGCAGCCATAGAAACGTGCAAATACACGTATAAGCGTTTTGCCATTTCTTCTAATCACTGGCCGAGGCAGCAAAATTTGCTCACCGTCTTCTGCTGCACGCTGTTGTAGATAAGGTACCCAAATAATGACAACATAAACTTGCCCCTTGCATTGTTCTCAGTCCAATCTTAGTATCTGAACCGTATTTCTGAATAAATTGCAATTGTTTTTCGTCCTAAAAGAGAAGCAGAAATCGTAGCACACACCCAAGAAGGAACTTTCCCAGCAAACTTTTCCATTGGGTGTGAATCTGCAGATAAGAAATTATTTAACTTAAAATAACATCTGAAACCAGAAGGGGTTTGGGATTCCTTGCAAGCCTGATGTGGAATATTCAAGGGCTGTTTCTCCTTTTCTCTTTTCCCATAACTTGCTTTCTTCTGTCCCCATCCTGAGGTTAGTTTGCATGTGAAATCTAAGAGCGGTTGGGTGAAAATCTGGAGAAAGCCAGAATGGTTTTCTCTTCCCAGCAGGCAGGTTATCCCTGTCCAAATGTATGTTCCCTCCGGCAGCCGAGAAATTTGAACTGCGGCTCACACCGGAGAGTGCACTCCGAATTGGAGTTAATAAACAAAGCGAGGAACATCTATGTCTGAAGTATGCCAGTTATTTTCACACCACTGGGGAGGGAATCTTCGCTGCGCCGGCCAGATGGAATGTTCCTCGAAAAATGGGCAGGCTTGGTTTCTCGGCTCGAGCAAATAGATATTCTCCAGGAGAGAAAATACAGCATTTTGAAAAGTCCTGTGAGTCAGTGGAATTAGCAGACCACAGGGATTTTTATTTGCTCGCATCAGTAACTGAGTGGCCTTAAAAATATTGGATACCTAGGGGGGAGAAATTGTATTTGCTACTAGGGACCAGAGTCTGTGGTTCTTGATAAACCTGTTTTCCCCCACCCACTGTTTCAAAATTGCCTCTTCATTGGAATGCTGACGTTGTATTGGGTGTTCCAAAGAAGGGACTTCATTTCAGCTTCTCTTTGAGCCTGAGTTTTAAAGAAGAAGAAGAGTTGGCTTTTCTACCCCACTTTTCTCACCCATTTAAGGGGACTCAAAGCAGCTGACAAACCTTCTGTTCTTCTCCCCACAACAGAACACCCTGTGAGGTAGGTGGGGCTGTGAGAGGTCAGAGGAGAGCTGTGACTAGCCCAAGGTCACCCAGCTGGCTTCGTGGGGGAGGGCGGAATCGAACCCAGTACTCCCAGATATGAGTCCAGGTCTCTAACCACTAGACCAAACTGGCTCACAGACAAAACTGGCCAAGTGACTTCATTTCAGCTTCTCTTTGAGCCTGAGTTTTAAAGGAGAAGAAGAGTTGGCTTTTCTACCCCACTTTTCTCACCCATTTAAGGGGACTCAAAGCAGCTGACAAACCTTCTGTTCTTCTCCCCACAACAGAACACCCTGTGAGGTAGGTGGGGCTGTGAGAGCCCAGAAGAGAGCTGTGACTACCCCAAGGTCACCCAGCTGGCTTTGTGAGGGAGGGCAGAATCGAACCCAGTATTCCCAGATAAGAGTCTGTCTCCCTTACCACTAGACCAAAGGTTTAGCTTGGTCTAGAGAAGACTTAGTTTAAATGCGGCTACTGCTACAGAATTAACTTAAAGAACTATTTCCCCCCCCCCCCCAAGAGCGGTGGGGTTGCCACGTGTGGGGGTTGCCACACATATCTGTGACAAATGCACCATAGCCCCGCTATTTCCACCCTAGAGCGTGCAAAAAACTATTGCTGGAAAATCTAGCGCTGGTGATTGGTTTTGCAGCAATAGCACATTTACTCACATTGGGAACAGTGTGACTATTCTCTGTCTGTTCTCTGTGCATGCATTGAGGCTGAAAAAGGTGGCCGCACATGCATGATGGCGGCATGGGTGTTTGGTGCTGGCCACATTACTGGATGCACATGTCACAAAAACAGGCAAAGACGTATCAGCCATGGCACCGTTTAACTAGCTGTGGGGTCAGGGATGTGGTAGAGTCTGGAAGCCAGAGGGTCATAAGTTTAACCCCCTGCTTCTTCTGAGAAGGGGCCCTGATAGACCAGTCCTGTATTCTTCCAAAGGTGACTGCCTAGCTGCTGTTTTGAGACCCATCCGACTTTGTGTTCCTTCCCTGTGAATCATAGAATTGTAGAGTTGGGAGGGACCTCTAGGGTGATCTAGTCCAACCCCCTGCTCAATGCAGGATTTCCTAAACCGGTGATGGCCAACCTATGACACGCGTTTCACAGGTGACACGCCAAGCCCTTTTGGGTGACACACCTGGTCGCCCTGGCACCTGGGCGTGTAGTGCTTGCTTGTTCTTGAAGTGCACAAAATACCAACTTTCAATGGAAGATTTAGCAAATGAAATTCAGCAACAAAAGACACTAACGTAAAGAATTATTCATTTTTGCTTTTAATAAAATACATATATCAAAAATATAACTTTACTAGAGCTACAAATGTCACACAACTATGGATATTTCTAGATGTGACACAGCATCCGAGTTAAGCTAGGTTTTCTTGCGAATTTTGGCACACTGAGCTCAAAAGGTTCACCATCACTGTCCTAAACCATTCCAGACAGATGTAGGTCCAGCCTCTGCTTGGAGACCTCCAGCGAAGGAGAACCCACTACCTCCCATGGCAACCTGTTCCATTGACTGATCGCCCTTAATGTCAGGAAGTTTTTCCTAATATCTGACTGAAGTATATAATATTATGCATGGTATAGAAAAGGTGGATAGAGAAAATTTCTTTTCTCTAAGCACCTTTTCTATACCATGCATAATTTCTTTATCACCCAGTACTAGAACCAGGGGGCACTCTATGAAGCGGATGGGTAGGAGAGTCAGATCCGACAAGGGGAAGTATTTCTTCACCCAGAGGGTCATCGGCTTATGGAATGTGCTGCCGGAAGAGGTGGTGACAGCTACCAGTCTAGATGGCTTTAAGGTAGGGTAGACAAATTTATGGATGACAGATGTATCAGTGGCTACTAGAATTAATGCCTAGGTGCATCTTTCAGGCGGGGGGGGGGGGGAGCAAGACACATTTAAGGCCATCTGCTGGGACTCAAGAGCAGGAGAAGGTTTGTCCTTGTCTCTGCTTGAGATGCCCATGAGCATTTGGTGGGCCACTGTGTGCAATGGGATGCTGGACTAGATGGGCTGTGGCCTGATCCAGCAAGGCTTCTCTTATCTAATCTGTATTGACTCCTCTGGGTTCCGTTGTGCTCACCGGAACACCTGCTAAGCGTCCTCCTTTTTAACTGTGGCTCTGCAAGGTATGAATGGCTGCAGCCTTTACACAGTGTGGCATGAATGAGTTTTGTGTCTCGCTGGTATGTTGCTGCCTAGTTTAGCCTGTCTTTAACACGCAAACAAGGTTTTGGTTTAGGTGGTACTGGGTCCTTTTCCAACCTCCTGAAGTTATTCTGTCCTTTTTTTTTATCTCTTCCAGTTCTTTCTCTGTTCCGTTTATGTCCCCATGTGTACGGAGAAGATCGACGTCCCCATCGGCCCCTGCGGCGGGATGTGCCTGTCCATCAAAAAGCGTTGCGAGCCGGTCCTGAAAGAATTCGGCTTCTCCTGGCCCGAAAACCTGAACTGTAGCAAGTTCCCCCCACAGAACGATCACAACTACATGTGCATGGAAGGGCCAGGGGACGAAGAGGTGCCATTCCATGGCAAGACGTCTTTGCACCCTGGAGAAGAATGCCACAGTGTGGGATCTAACGCAGACCAGTACATCTGGGTCAAAAGAAGCTTGAATTGTGTCCTCAAGTGTGGCTACGACGCCGGCCTTTATAGCCGGGCAGCCAAGGAGTTTACAGACATTTGGATGGCTGTCTGGGCTAGCCTTTGCTTCATTTCCACCACCTTCACAGTGCTGACCTTCCTGATTGACTCCTCTCGTTTCTCCTACCCGGAGCGGCCCATCATATTTCTGAGCATGTGCTACAATATTTATAGCATAGCTTATATAGTCCGTCTGACTGTAGGTCGGGAAAGGATTTCCTGTGATTTTGAAGAGGCGGCAGAGCCTGTTCTTATCCAAGAAGGCTTGAAGAACACAGGGTGTGCTATAATTTTCTTGCTGATGTACTTTTTTGGGATGGCCAGTTCCATCTGGTGGGTGATCCTGACGCTGACGTGGTTCCTGGCGGCCGGACTGAAATGGGGTCACGAGGCCATCGAAATGCACAGCTCCTACTTCCACATCGCCGCCTGGGCTATCCCGGCGGTGAAGACCATAGTCATTTTGATCATGAGGCTGGTAGATGTGGACGAGTTGACGGGACTCTGCTACATCGGCAACCAGAACCTCGATGCCTTGACGGGGTTTGTGGTGGCCCCTCTTTTCACGTACCTGGTCATCGGGACCCTCTTCATTGCTGCTGGCTTAGTTGCTTTATTTAAAATCAGGTCCAACCTTCAGAAGGACGGGACCAAAACGGATAAGCTGGAAAGGCTGATGGTGAAAATCGGGGTCTTCTCTGTGTTGTACACTGTCCCTGCTACCTGCGTTATCGCTTGCTACTTCTATGAGATCTCTAACTGGACTATCTTCCGCTATCTGGCAGATGACTCCAACATGGCGGTGGAAATGCTTAAAATCTTCATGTCCCTGCTAGTGGGCATCACATCGGGCATGTGGATCTGGTCTGCCAAGACGCTCTACACCTGGCAGAAGTGCTCCAACCGACTGGTGAACTCGGGGAGGGTAAAACGGGGGGAGAAAAGAGCAGACAGCTGGGTAAAGCCCGGAAAAGGAAGTGAGACGGTGGTATAGGGGAACCCCAGCAGCTGATGGACTAGGAGTCTCCTCTCGTCTCTTCCTCCTTCCCCTTTCCTCACTGCCTGTGAGAAGGGTTGGTTGCACGTCGGAGTGTTGGAGAAATCCGACGTTAGGGAAAACCGTGCGTGGTTCAAGGATGCCAGCGTGCCATCAAATTGAAGGCGCAGCGATGTGACGCCGTTGCTCAAATGGCAGGTTTTGTGTTTTTGTGTGCACAGAGGTGCATATTTTGCATCAAATATGTATTCTTTTTGCCGATTTTGCATAGCCTGTGCAGTCTGATGGGTTGAGTGTCAGACGAGATTTGGGGAGATCGGGAGTTCAAACCCTGGTTTGGCTTCAGAAACTCGCCAGGTAACCCTTGGGCAAGTGTGGCCGTTCAGTTTAGCCTACCTTACAGGGCTCTTGTTGGAATAAAGTGAAGGGAAAGAAAATAATATTGAGCTACCTTGAGCTCTTTGGAAGGAGGGTGGGGTATAAATGCAAAATGCAATGCAACAAAATGCATAGATTATGTAAAAAAAATTTTTTTGGTAAAATATGTATTTTGTTTTAGATTTTACAAAACAAATACATGCAATACATATGTTTATAATGGAGACTTTTTAAAGCACATAAACACAAAGTAGAAAGTGACTGGACCTAGTAAAGAAAGCTAATCGAAAGTAGACTGGAGCCCTTTCCGCACTTATCAGTATCCTGGTACAGTGTGAGGCTTAGCACGCTTCTGGTCATTGCTCTTCCACACCCTGGTGCAGACTACAGAGGGCTGATCTGGATTGCAAGGAGCATAGCCTGGTCTAGATGCCCATTCTGGGATACTGGTAGACCTGTTTTAACCAGTGGTCCAAGGACTACTAGACTGGCCTGGGGAGGTGTGGGGAAGGGCATATTCCTCCATGGGCTGGTATAGCAGAGGGACCAAATTATTCTGCCAAAATGGGTCCCCCTAAGAACTCCAAGGAACTTTCATGCCTGACGGTCAGATCCCTCGCACGACCTTCAGAGCGGCACAGGGCTGTCCAAGATTAGACGACCTTTCTCTGGGCCTTTTGGATAACTCCAGGTGGGTACCACGAGCTGGACCGATTCTGGCTGGACCACTTCCACCAGTGTGGAAACAGCCTGGCATTTGCCTCTATAACTTGTTTCAGGAATACTTTAATGGCCGAGGTTTAGGAGAAAAAAGACTATGCATGTCCTTGCCTTTGTGCAGAATTTGAGCAGCAGGAAAATTGGAAGCCTTTTTTTTTTTCAGTTGGAAGAACTGGTGTGCTGTGAATGCTAAAAGGCAGTTCCTGAAAAAGTAATGCAAAAACTCGGGTCTTCTAGGTGTCATAGGACCTTGGACTGTAATATCACACGATGTGCCTTTTTTTTCTTATCTGTTTCTTATGCTCTTCCCAAGACATATTTTTAGCTGCATCTTCAGTAGCTCAAAAGGAAGTCATCTGCCGATGGCTGGGGACACAGTTCCCGTTTCTGCCTCCTTGAAGGACTGGAAGTTTAGCACTTGGGATTACATTCATCTCCTAGTTCCTGTCTTTTGTTACCAGGCCTGTGTGGGCTGTTCATATCCCAGAGCTAAAGATAGCAAGAAGGCATTTTCATCAGATCTACCAATTCATCTCTGAAAGATTGGCCAAGTGGCAGAGATTTATCGTCCCAAATAACACAACAATAGAAACGGCAAAATAATTGTTTCCCTGTCCCCAACCATAAATTATACCCGGGAAAGGAGAAAAAGGCAGGGGTTGTGCAAGGGCTATGTGCTGAACTTGGAGGGAAATGGCTGAGTTCAGGATTCCTCATTCTAAGTCATGACCTTTGCCCTGAGCTCTGATTCACGGGGTTTGACATTCTGTTTCGGAAGTTGCCTTACCTCCTGGCTAAACCTAAAAGCCTATAGATAGCTAAAGCACCAAATGTTATACTGTCCTTCAAATGGTGATGAGGGAATCCCCAGCTGCCATTTGATGGGCAGGAAAGCTTCTCCCCTGCCTTCCCAAAGAGGACCACTTGCATTTGAGATGCCAGTTTCAAAATTTCAGCCGATCTTGCTGGGGTGGTGGTAGTGGGTAAACTTCCCTGCCCATCAAATGGTGGCTGGGAATTCCATTGCTGGCATTTGACAGGTAGAGAGAAGTTTGGTCTAGTGGTTAGGGAGCCAGACTCTTATCTGGCAATACCAGGTTTGATTCCGGTCTCCCCCATGAAGCCAGCTGGGTGACCTTGGGCTGGTCACAGCTCTCTCCTGAGCTCTCAACCCCCACCGACCTCATAGGGTGTTCTGTTGTGGGGAGAAAAATAGAAAAACATTGTCAGCCACTTTGTCCCCTTAAGTGGGTGAGAAAGGTGGGGTAGAAAAGCCAACTCTTCTTCTTCCTTTCCCCAAGCCTGACTTCAAATCTGAAGGTGGGGGGATGTTTAAAACATGGAGACTGGTGGCACAGACCGTGTTCTGCCCTTGAAAATGCAAAACCCGCTGAGGTTGCCACCACATGTATGCATGGTAGAGGTCTGAACACTTCAGAGAAGTAGCAACGAATGGAAAGAGAGTGCATCCAAATACATGCTGTACTCTTCCGTGCCAAATGCGCTCTAAGTGCAGTGTCATGCTGACATTGCGTCCCCATTGACCATTCATAGCACTGTAATGGCAGCATTCAGACTGCACCTTTGCCACGCGTTGACAGAGAGGTGCGGTCTCTTTGAGGCTGTGCGGTGTTTTTCTTCTGAATGGGTAGATCAGGTTTTGATATGTACTGCTTGGATCAATTCATCCATGTTTGAGATTTTACTCTCATTTCATTTGTTGCCACCCCCTGGAGAACTCATGGGCCCTCTTTTCATTGTGAGGCATTGTGCAAAAGAGAGGTTCCTTGCAAGTTGTAGGTCCGGTTATCAGAATATAAACAAATAGTTGGAAACCGAAACCTGACCTTAGTTGTGGCTGGGAATCAGATATTCTTTCCAGGTCCCCAGAGCCTGTGTTTCTTCCCAACCTTGCCATCCATGCCTTCCGTTCTTCAGACTCCGCCCCAAGGAAACAAATTCTCCAGTCCCAAAGGCGTCTGAGAAAATCTGCCTTTTATTTTTTATAGATCATCCAACGTGTGACTAATAAGGAAAAATGAACGATCGTTTATGACAATTGGCTTATTCAGAATCTGGTTTTGTTGCCGTGGGTCCTATTCCACCCCCACCCCACTCTGGTCCTCCAAGTAAACTTATCTGGCCTTCCCTGGAGACCCGCTGCATTAAGCAATTAAGGCTTAATATATTTCACTTTGTGTGATTGCATCTGTGCCGACGCCAGTCTGGGCAAACTGAAATATGGAGTTCCCTGGCCGTTTTGCATTTGCGCAGATCAGCTGCCCGGTTTGTACGTCAGTTACAATTAAAAGGACATTCTCAAGCCATGAGATAGAGCCACAGCTGACTCCCTTTGAACCCGAAGCGAAAGGAGTGAATTCTCTACCCCCTTCCCATTAATCGGTCTAGGAATATGAGTTGCACCTTTTATTTTGTCTTCGACTTAAATGGCAGTGTTTCGCGTTCCCTTCTCTCCTCCTTTGGAAAGAGCCGGCAAGAATAAGCCTTAATCACTTCTTGTCGCTGTTGTAAAACTAAATAGCGGGATTTGATGGAGCTGTAGCTTCCTGTAGCTGGTGGGGTTCAGACTGTAACCTGGCTTTAAGCATGCACAGGGTAAACAGAAGTCATTTACAAGGGAACAGAACGTTAATAGGTTTTGTACATGTGCCCAGATGCCTTGCAGGACTTATCCAGTCCCTTTAAGAGCATGGTGCCACAGCCTGGAAGCATGTCCCCATGGGAAGGGCCTATAGTGTGTGTCTGTTAAGTCCATCTCCGTGTGCTGAGCAAGGGGGCATGCACCAGTCATGGCAAGGGAGTGGCCTTGTGGTATGCGTTGGCTTCATGAACACCTTCCCAGTAGTGCATCTGTACTCCAACATCCAGGTTCCTTCAAGAGTTGACACTCTTGCGGAAAAGTCTTAAATTGTCTGCAAAGCCAAGAAAGAACGTAGAAGGAGAAGAGAGTAGTCAGGAATAACCCAACCCCATAAATGCTGTTCTCCCCCAGCTGCTGGGTTTAGCAACAGAGTCCAGAAATAGGAACCTTGGAAGGCAGTTTGATGCACCCCTGATGTCACTTGTGGGAGAGGAGACCTTTTTTATGGCACCCTATGGGCACTACGAAAGGTCTTGCAGCTTGAGAGGGAGACTGGCCCCAAACACAAGAGTGGGATTGTAGCCTTCCTCGGGATCTGTGACATCTGTTGAAATAGCTTTCTGCTAGATGTTACCCACCACAATGATGCTGATCTAAACGACAAGGAACCCTGCACATCAAGGTGGTCTTTGCTGCATGCTACATCCTGCCTAACAGTAAGACCCAAAAGCAGATAGGTGCTCCATGTCTTGGAGCTCCTCCTGTGGTTGTTCAGTCTTCTTTGGTTGGAGATAACCAGAGTGTATGCAGGAGGGCCTGTCCCCTTCCCTTACTGATGACCATTTGGACCCCTCCTCTGAAGGGTCTCCTCAGTTGTTTGACCTGTGCATTTCTAGAGCCGTGTGCCCCTGCACCTTCAAGAGGTGGAGTGTTTGGCTGAAGTTTCCATCCCCCTCTCTGAACCTTACTGTGGTAGCAACCCCAAAGTTGCAAATTTCTCTAGGAGCTATTCCACATTGACTGGTATAATGAACCAGCAAGTATACTAGGGACCTCCCTTGGGCAACCCCAACATGCAGGAAGAAGAGTTGGCTTTCCTACCCCACTATTCTCATCCATTTAAGGGGACTCAGAGTGGCTGACAAACCTTCTGGTCTTTTCCACACAACAAGACTGTCTATGAGGTGGATGGGGTTGTGAGAGCTCAGGAAGAGAGCTGTGACTAGCCCAAGGCCACCCAGCTGGCTTTGTGGAGGAGTGCAGGCTCAGACTGGGGGAGTACCAGATAAAGAGTCGTTCGCTAACTGCAAAACCAAACAAGTTCCCTTAATATGCTTGCTGATCTGGTATATTGGCCAGTCTGGAATTGCCCTAAGTCTCTTCTGCTAACATTAATGACCCTCTCTGGGAATTAACCCAGTATCTTCAGAATTTTGATTGCACTTTTGCAGAAGCAGAAGTTCAGGGAGGTTGAGGGGAACCTGCAGTAGCAGGGTGGAAACAGATTTTTTTTCAGACCTCCTGATGTGCTTTTAAGTAGTTTTTCATTGCCTGGTGCATATCAGATGCTTTAGACTAAAGCTGCTTGCCTGGTTGATGGGAGTGGTAGTCCAAAACATCTGTAAGGCAGGAGATTAAAGGAGTTGGTTCTGAACTTGCTTTGGAACATGGGAAGATCACATAACTATGATTTGTTCTTTCTTTGCCTAAGATTTGCCATCTTTATGACAAACCTGGGAGGGCTCTGAGAGCATTTTTTGTGCCATCACTCAGGATGCCTCTCAGTCACCTCTTGCTACCACTGCCAAACAGCAGGGGGCAGTCCTGGGCTCTTACCTCATCTGCTGCTCTTTGTGTTCTTGCCCGCCCATTTCCCTTTCCTTTTCCTTCACCCTTGCTAGCATCTTTGTATTTCGGAAGAGAAATGATAACGCATAGACACAGCAGACAGAACTAAGGAGTTGCTCTTGTGAGAAACCCGGCATGGGTGCTGGATTTCCCATAATAGTGATCTTCCAGGATATTACCTCTATCCTGGAACTATATTTGGATTGCCACAGATATGTCCCAGATTATAGTCCTGGGAGAATTGCCAGGTTTTATCTGCATCTGGAGGCATCCCCAGTCTTCTACACATGCACCTTCCCTCAGGGTGTCCTGCATGTTAGAATAAGGCTGTCCTGATTGTTGCTGGATATCAACAGCATGATTCCAATTACGGGTGTGCACGAATGCAGTTTTTGACATTTGACTCAATTTGAATTGAATATTCAAATGTCCAAATTTGAACGAATAGGGCAAAAATGAACGTATTAAAATTCGAACCGATTTGAATACATTTGTATCTATTTGTACAAATATTCTATACCTATTTGATGATACAAATGTCGACGTTTGTTTATGTATCCAATTTGCATCCCATTTTAATCCTGCACGTACCCATACAGATGTGTACAGATACGAATAAGATGTGTACGGACGCGTATGTAATGCGTACGTATTCGTACACATACAAACATCCGAATTATTCATACAGATGATTCAAAATATTCATATTTGTTTTAATATTAAAAAATGAATGTCTGGACGTTCGATTCAAATTCAGATGCCCAAATTCAGCCAAATTAGTTTGAACAGCATCTGGAGAGCTATAATTTGGCTAATCTTGTTCTTTTGACTCCAGGGAGAAAAACAAAGCAAGCTGAGGAATAACCTCAGTAGCAGTTTCATGCAACTGTTTCCCCTGGGCTAAATCTAGAAAACAGGCTCTTGCGGTTGATTCTGGGAATGGAGTTTAGAAGCAACACCTTTCTGCAATGCTGCAGAAAAAACTGCAGGCCTATAGTGCATCGTTGTGACCTGGGCCGCTTTTAGAATATCTTATTCCTGTGTCTTGGCTCCTTTGCTTGCATTGGTGGGTGGCCAGTGGCCTGAGACAGCTCCATAAGGACGCAGTAGTAGCTCCATAAGGAACACCGTAGAAGCACCGGGCCTTTCTGCACTTACCTGTTGGATTCCTGATCAGCTGGCATCACCTGGGCTGAAACATCACCACCTGTACAGCAGCAGCTGTTCCAGCCCAGACGTCACACTAAACCTGAAACTCACATGAACTTCAGGTCCAGGCTCTGCACCTCCAACAGCCAGGAACTAAGGTTCCTAGTCTCGGAGCCCAAAGGGGAACCCCAAAATGGATCCCCCTGTGAACTTTCAGCCAGCCCTGATTCAGGGTTGGACTGTAGCATTTCAGGCTGTAGGAGTAAGCTGTAGGCGACAGCAGTGGCATTGGCTACATCTCTAGGTGAAAATGGATGCTTCCCTGCACATTAGAAATGGCACACTATGGAGAGAGTTGTCCTGTGAAGCGTTTCCTCTGTTTAATGGTTCCCTCTTAGAGCAGGAGTCCTCAACTTGCAGCCTTCCAGCTGTTCCTGATCTACAACTCGCAGCATTGTGTGCCAACCCCAGTGTGGCACAGAATGCTGGGAATTTTTGTCCAGGCACATGTAGAGGTCCACAAATTGAGCAGCTCCTGTCATGCAAAGTTTCATCTCCCTCCTTGCACTCTGAAATGGTACCTCTGCTTACCTGTCTCTGAACTGTGAGGTATGGCTTCCATTTGGGTCCATTTTCTTCCAAAATGAAGGATGGCCAATCCCTGTATCTTCTCCCCACCTTTAATCCTGCTCTGCTTTTCCCTTCATAGAATTGCTTTTTATTCTGAACCTGAACTGATACTCTGAGATTTGACTCTTTTGTGGACATTTCTCACTTCTTCCCTTGCCACCATGATATAGATATTTTAGGCTTCCCGAGTCCCGTTGGTGCGCAGGTACATGCTTATGTTAAGGGGCTGTTTCTGAACCCTGTTAACTTTCTAAGGTTAGAGGACACTGATTTAATTTTTCCTTGTTGGTGATTGTACAGAAGAGTATCTACGTCTATTGTAAATTTCTAATTTATCGTTGTACAAAACAAAAGAAAAAGAATCCCAAAACTTTGCTATTTAATTTTTTTTGTATCAAAATAAAATTTTGTTTATGAAAGTGTGTAATATTGTAGTACTCCTTTTCTCTCCTTGTAGCATTTCGTAACCACGAGCACTCAGATGGCTTCTACAATCTTAAAAGGTGGGCAGATCTTGAAGGAAATCTTCGCAAAGTCATGATTCTGAGCGGAAGTCCATTTTACTTTTAAAGAAAATGCTTTACAGGAAAGGAGAGGGGAAAAGGAAGATGTCGGTGATGTGAGCCAGTTTGGTCTAGTGGTTAGAGAGCCGGACTCTTATCTGGGAATACCGAGTCTGATTCTGCACTCCTCCACAAAGCCAGCTGGGTGACCTTGGGCTAGTCACAGCTCTCTTTCTGAGCTCTCACAGGCCCACCTACCTCACAGGGTGTTCTGTTGTGGGGAGAACAGAAGGTTCGTCACCTGCTTTGAGTCCCCTTAAATGGAGGAGAAAAGGGGTAGAAAAGCCAACTCTTCTTGCTTTGCTGAAAAGGGTCCCCTGAGGGCACCAAAGCCAGGCACTTTCATTCTTGGCCATCAGAGCTTTGAAGACCGACTTAGAAGCTAGAGTTGAACAGCCATCCCAATGTTCTGGTGAGCCAGTTTGGTCTAGTGGTTAGGGAGCCGGACTCTTATCTGGGAATACCAGGTTTGAGTCCACCCTCCTCCATGAAGCTACCTTGGGCTAATCACAGGTCTCTTTCTGAGCTCTCATAGCCCCATCTGCCTCACATGGTGTCTGTTGTGGGGAGAAGATCAGAACATTTGTCAGCTGCACAAAAGCGGGGTAGAAAACAAACTCTTCTATCCCAGATTTGGAGCAGATTACTTAACCTGGAACAACTGATTCAGGTCACCACAGGTAAGTGCAGAAATACCTGTTATCTTTGTGGACCTTAGTAATTTCCTGGACATCATGCCTGGCCATTTGGCCATGGTGGCTGAAGATGATGGGAGCTGGAGTCCAGCAACATCTAGACCAGTGATGGCCAACCTATGACATGTGTGTCACAGGTGACACACCAAGCTGTTTTGGGTGACACCCATGGTCACCCTGGCACCTGAGTGTGTAGTGTTTGCTTGCTCTTGAAGTGTACAAAATACCATTTTAGCAAATGAAATTCAGCAACAAAAGTCACTAATGTAAAGAATTATCACAAAATTATGGATATTTCTAGATGTGACACAGCACCCGAGTTGAGCTAGGTTTTCTTGCGAATTTTGACACACCGAGCTCAAAAGGTTCACCATCACTGATCTAGAGGATACAAGCTTCAACCTTCCTGAGTTAGTTGCACCAGCATCACACGGCAAGAGAGCACACCCTAATGGAGACAAGGGGTCTGTTCGCACTTGGCCCTTTTCTGGAGTATATCTCAGGATAGGGGTCTGTGGTCCACATGCTAATGCAGACTCTAGCAGACCTCACTTTGGGCCTGCTGAAGCCTGCACTAGCGTATGGACAGCAAGTCCCTATCCCAGGTTATATTCCATAATAAAGCCAACTGCGAATAGGCCCAAGGTGTCTTTGTTGTGTAATATGGATGCTGCCAAATAGAACTGGAGTCAGTGCATTTCTGTGACATCTAGAAGACCACAGTTTCTCCATCTCATTGTAGAAGGAACATCTCTCTCCCAAGTAAAGTTGTGTATGTTCTATGTTAAGCTTTTAGCCGCTGCCCATCACGTCACCTAAAGCTCCAACCCCGTCAAAAATAACTGATTGAGAGAGATAAACCTGGATGGTGCCAGTATACCTTTGCTTTAACCAGATCCGCATTTTATGAGATTACGCTGAAACCCCCCAAAAGCATGTGCTGTTGTTCAGCTGACACCTGTTAAGACTCGCCTTGCCTCTGTTGACTTTAGCCTTTAGCTTGTTTCCTGCCTGTTACTCCCATTTCCTGACATTTATTCTAAGGAAGACACACATCCTTCCTGGAGTTAATGGCAAAAGTTGCCTTCGTATTAAAGTCGCTAAGCAGTGCAAAATGCACGACAGCTTCTAAAAGTGGCACGAATGTGGTGCAGTCTCATATTTTCTCACCTCTGTTGGCATATTATTAACAGTAATGGATGGCCTTAAGATGCTTTTTCGTCCTCTGCCCTCTAGAAGTTCGAGCAGTTTAGTGAGAATGACTGAAAATCATTTTGTGTGTACAAATGGGAGTTCCAGACTCCCCTTTTTCTCTTCTTTTGTTGTCAGTTTTCATTTTCTAGGGGCTGTGGATAAGGCACTTGGTGTCTAATGCAGGAAGTGTTTTTCTCAACTGCTGGGCCACCACTGCAAAGGCTCTGCTCTAAGGTTTTCTCTTAGAGCTGTTTCTATAAAGCTAACTTCTTAGACGATGTAGCACAAAGTTGCAAACATGGGCTCTATCTGCACTGGGCCTTATTCCAGAATATATCCCAGAATAGAGGCCTGCCATCTACATGGTAGCATAGACTAAGATCGGCGTTGGGCTGGGCTTGCCATAGGCTGTATTGGCATGCAAGAGAACAGGCCCTTATTCTGGGATATAATCCAGAATAAGGATCAGTGCAGAAAGGGCCTTTGAGCCCCGTGTTTCCTTGTGTGGGGAAATGTATCTGCACACTTGACTTTGGCACACTTTATTTATTTTAGGACACAATACACAAGTACTGCAAGCTGGCAAAAAATGCATACATAACACATACACAGTGGTTTGGGGACAGGGGAGCAATAGCATTTTACATGGGGTCACTTAAGAATATAAGAGAACCCCTGCTGGATCAGGCCACAGCCCATTTAGTCCAGCATTCTGACTCACACAATGGCCCACCAACCGTTTCTGGGCATTTTCAAGCAGAAGACGGGGGGGGGGGGGACCTTTCCTGCTCTCAGGTCCCCATTAATGGCTTTTAGAGGCATTCTGCCTATCTCAACCAAACTAGATGCATACCCTGGGTGTCTGTTCTAGTAGCCATTGATACACCTGTCCTCCATGGGTTAGTCTAACCCTTTCTTAAAGCTATCCAGGCTGGTTGCTGACACCACCTCTTTTGGTAGCAAGTTCCAAATATACTCCCCCTTGTCAGTCTTAACTCAACTTCACAGGGTGCCCCTTGGTTCTAGAGTTGGGCAATAGAGAAAATATTGTTTCTCTATCCACCTTTTCTATACAGTGCAGGATTTTATATTCTTCAGTCAGGTCCCCTCTTAAGCACTATCTTTCAAGGCTGAAGAGGCCCTGACTTTGAGGCCTGATCTCATAAGAAAGTTGTTCCATGCCCTTAACCATTCTAGTTGCTGGGTTTTTCCCCACCTTTTTTATTCTGCAAATATTATTTCTGACTTAAGTTTATTATCAGTAAGCCATTGTGTTTTATACGCTATACTTTGGTAGCATCTCACTTATACTGTAATCTAAGGGCCAAGAAGGGACACCAGCTTTCTCGTAGGACAGGCCCAAATCTAAACATTCTTATTTGGAGCATAAGACACCAATGGAGTTGGATGGTGGAGTTGCTTGCACAAGCGGTCAGGGCCCCTAGACCAATTCCAACCCTGGAATAAAGGAGGGGAAGGAAGAGGTGGCGGGGGACAGAAGAGCATATGGGTCAAGAAGATGGAGGAGAGGCACACTGTGGTGAGAAGGTGAGAGATGGAGGAAGGCAGAGCTGAGAAGGTGTATATAGAGGAGGGGGGTGAAGGAGAGATAGATATGGATGAGCACAGTGAAAAGAGAGGAAGATATGGTGGCGTCCTATTTTATTTTGTTCACTGCATGCCAGAGAAGTCCTAACAATCTCTATCCAGAAGTAGGTCTCAGTGGGTGGGTGGGTGGATGGGTGGGTGGGTGGTGGGCTGAATATAATAGAAGAAAGCGACAAAAAAGGCAAACATCATCCTAGGATGCATCAAGAAGAGTATTGAGTCGAGATCAAGAGAAATAATTATTCCTCTTTATCTTGATCTGACCTCATCTAGAGTACTGTGTCCAGCATATGGCACCCCAATTTTGAAAAAACATTGGCAAACTAGAGCGAGTCCAAAGGAGGGCTGCCAAAATGGTTACTGGTCTGGAAAGCATGTTCTACGAGGAAAGGCTGAAGGATCTAGGCATGTTTGGACCACAGATGAGAAGACTGAGAGGAGACACGATAGTGGTCTTCAAGTATCTGAAGGGCTGTCACAGTGCAGAGGGATCGTCCCTAGACAAGATGGAAAGACTAGAAACAATGGTGTGAAACTTCAAAGGAGCTAATACGAATTAGATATGAGCTGTTCTTCACTAGAGGACATCAAGCAGAGTCTGGACCTACATCTGTCCCCATTTGAGCATTCAGTGACCCTGGTGGTCCCTCCCACTCCATGATTCTATGAGCTTAGGAACCATTCACCTGTTTAGCTGAGTATGGTTGTGTGATCTCACAGTGCCCAATGTGTAGGAATTGTTGCTTATAGAGCAATAGCTGGCACCCACAACTTTAGGCAGAAGGAGATATTAGGTCACCTTGTGGGTTTTGCCCAATTGCTTAAAATCAGATGCAGAGTTTCCAGAGCTAAAATGTACTCAGACTTGTTCTCTAGAGGGGCTACTGGTTTTTATCATATACAATGGGAAAATATTGACATCTAGTGGTAACATCAAGAATTACTCATAGGGGCCGTCAGTGGTTTGTCATTAGGAAATATCTGCGTGTTTCCACTGTTGAGATCTGCTCAGCTCTGAATGTGTCTCAGAAGAGGCTGGGAGTGTAATAGCAGCTGTGGATTATGCTCTAAGGCCACATCTCCAAATGGTGTCATAGATGCCTTTGGCAGGCATTAAAGTATACCTGTTTTCATAGAATCCTAAGTAAGGAACTCCAGTGCCCATACAAGGAGACAACAAGAAGCAGCTCTGAAGGCCCTCCATGTATAGGAGCCCTTTTGCACCTAACAGGTGGAGCGGTTCCTGTCCACTCCGTGATCAGGTGCATCTTCATTGCTCCACTGAAGCATCCATCTAGGAGGAGGAGGAGGAGGAGAGTGGGTTTCTGCAGGTCTTTCTGCACTTCCCTGTGGTGATCTGGATCAGTTGTTCCAGGTTAAGTAATCTGCTCCAAATCTGGGATAGAAGAAGAGTTCACTTTTCTACCCCGGTTTTCTCACCCATTTAAGGGGATTCAAAGCAGCTGACAAACCTTCCGATCTTCACCCCACAACAGACACCCTGTGAGGTGGGCAGGGCTGTGAGAGCTCAGAAAGAGAACATAAGAACATAAGAGAAGCCCTCCTGGATCAGGCCACAGCCCATCTAGTCCAGTATCCTGTCGCACACAGTGGCCCACCAAATGGTCATGGGCATCTCAAGCAGAGACAAGGACAAATTTTCTCCTGCTCTCGAGTCCCAGCAGATGGCCTTAGAAGCGCCCCAGTTCCTCCCCCCCCAGCCTGAATGATGCACCTAGGCATTCGTTCTAGTAGCCATTGATATATCTGTCATCCATAAATTTGTCTAACCCTACCTTAAAGCCATCCAGACTGGTAGCTGTCACCGCCTCTTCTGGCAGCACATTCCATAAGCCGATGACCCTCTGGGTGAAGAAATACTTCCCCCTGTCAGACCTGACTCTCCTACCCATCAGCTTCATAGATACCCCCTGGTTCTAGTGTTGTGCGATAGAGAAAAGAAATGATCTCTATCCACCTTTTCTATACCATGCATAATTTTATATATTAAAACACAACAAAGGGGTTCTGCCAAAATATATCAATAGACAGGATAAAATAAAACCCACTACCAGGTGTAGAAAGGCAAATATAACAAATAAAGAAGTAAATGAAAGCTGAAGCAGGAGCACCAGTGTAATTTCTAAAAGGGTAGCAATACCCCACTGACAAGTTTATGAAATGTATAAATGCTAAAAATAATAATAAAAAACAAGTAATATAATAATAGTAAAAATATCAAAACACAAGGCCAAACGCGTTTCGACTACCAGTCTTCTTCAGTGGCCTGTAAGTATTATAAAAGTTCTAAAATATAAGATACCACAGCTCACACAATGTGACTCTGTACAATACCAAGTTTGTAATGTGCTTATCCTGCTCACAGTGTCTCTTATATAACAAGCTAAACCAGTAATGGGAACGATCCTGCCAAGACTAAAGACAAGAACTTAGTCGAAACGCGTTTGGCCTTGTGTTTTGATATTTTTACTATTATTATATTACTTGTTTTTTATTATTATTTTTAGCATTTATACATTTCATAAACTTGTCAGTGGGGTATTGCTACCCTTTTAGAAATTACACTGGTGCTCCTGCTTCAGCTTTCATTTACTTCTTTATTTGTTATATTTGCCTTTCTACACCTGGTAGTGGGTTTTATTTTATCCTGTCTATTGATATATTTTGGCAGAACCCCTTTGTTGGGTTTTTTTTGGTTACAGTACTTGGGTTTTCTGGCTTTAGGGACTTGTGTTGGTTTGCTGTTAATTTTATATATTTCAATCAGAGAGCTGAGACTAGTGCAGTGATGGCGAACCTTTTTGAGCTCGGTGTGTCAAAATTCACAAGAAAACCTAGCTTAACTCGGGTGCTGTGTCACATCTACAAATAACCATAATTTTGTGATATTTGTAGCTCTAGTAAAAAAGTTATATTTTTGATATATGTATTTTATTAAAAGCAAAAACAATTCTTTACATTAGTGACTTTTGTTGATGAATTTCTTTTGCTAAATCTTCAATTGAAAGTTGGTATTTCGTACACTTCAAGAACAAGCAAGCAATACATGCCCAGGTGCCAGGGTGACCATGTGTGGCACCCAAAAGGGCTTGACGTGTCAACTGTGACACATGTGTCATAGGCTGGCCATCACTGGACTAGCCCAAGGTCACCCAGCTGGCTTCATGAGGGAGGGCGGAATCAAACCTGGTGTTCCCACATAAGAGTCCAGCTCCCTAACCACTAGACCAAACTAGCAAGATGGATTACATGGTACTGAAAAATAAAACTATCCATACTATAAACTTGTGGAATTAGAAGACTTTCAAAGGAGAGCAACTAAAATGATCAAGATAAGGACGCTAGGGGAAATCCCCAACAAGGCAAGGTTGAAATATTGGGTGGCCCATTGGGGATGAATATTCGGAGAACTGGGCCAGAAAAATGACTAATATTTTTTCACACAGCATTTCAGCCCTTTTTGTACTGGACCTTATTCCAGATTATGGGTGTTTTTCCACTGTCACTAGAAGTACCCATTAAGTACCCATTAATGGGTACCAAAATACCATTATGGACCCATTAATGGGTACTTAATGGGTACTTTTAGTGACAGTGGAAAAACACCCTATGTCTCAGAATAGGTCTGTCTGTCATGAACTCACCCAATCTCTTTTTGAAGCCTTCCAAGCTGGTGGTCAACACCACATCTTATGGTGGGGAATTCCAAAATTTAACTTTCTGCAGAACAACCCTGTGAGGAACACTGGGCTCAGAGGGAGCAACCGGCGTATGGTCAACCCATGGGCTTCATGGCCAGCTGAGGATCTGAACTCTCATATTCTAAGTTGTAGTCCTTTACTTAAGCATCATACTTTATTGGCCCTTGCATTTGAATAGATATATAGGCAGCTCTTCCAAGCTTTGTACAGGAGATAGTCACCTGGGGTATCCGTCCCGAACATTGTTCCTTGATGGGGGTAGATTCTGGAAAATCCCCACAATCCTTTGGCAAAACACCCATCTGTCTGTCTGTCCATCTGTCACCCACCCACCCACCCACCCACCCACCCATCCATCCATCCATCCATCCATCCATCCATCCATCCATCCATCCATCCATCCATCCATCCATCTCTTTATATCCTGCCCTTCACCAAATGGTCCCAGGGCGTTACAATAAGAATAAAACATATCAAAATTAAAAATATCACCCCTCCCTCCCACATCCACCCTCCCTCCCTAACAGGACATCACCCTGAGGAAGCTGTTTAGATGGCAAAAGCCTGGTTGAAAAGATATGTTTTCACCAGGCACCAAAAGGTTTATAATGTAGGTGCCTGGTGAACCTCAAGTGGAAGGCTGTTCCAAAGTCTAGGGGCCACCACAGAGAAGGCCCTCTTTTATGTACCTCTGCAAGATGACCTGGATGGCTGGAAATCTTTCTTGGGAAACAAATTTGATTAATCCATGGACTGAAGAAGCATCTTTAGCCTGATGCATTTCATTGTAAACTGTGTGTAGGGCCAGTGAGAAGTGGAATCCAACATCTGAAGAGGCTGAACAGTTTGGAGGAGAACCCAAGGGTTTGCAAAATCTTTTAAGACTGCATCTCCCTTATCTGGTGACATGCCAGTACTTAGTGCAGCAATTTGCAGAAGAAATGCAGGTTGGGATCTGGTCAGTGTCCAGATCAGGACACACACCCCACCCCGGGCACTGATATATATGCCATCTCCACTTCCAGCAACCATGAATCAAAGCAGGATATCAAGGCAAAGATAAAGTAAATGAACTGCTCAAAGGAAAAAAGCAAAAACACACATTTCTTTGCTCAGTGGGAGAGTTTGGTTCCTTTGTTTTTACAAGACGTCTGCAAGAGCTGAGGTGACGTCTTTGGATGGGTGGCTCCGTCCTGCCTCATTGGTTTCCCTGCAATATGCTTCCAAAAGAGAAATACAAAATCCTGCTCCTCCTAGAGGTATAAACAATTTTTAAAGTCTTCTTCCTCCCTCTGTCTTCCATTGAGGAAAGTCACGTCATTTCACCGTGCAGGCCCACACAACCAAGATCCGCCTCTTGCCGCTAGAAAATGGACCACTCCTTTATGACGTTTTTATTTACACTCATCTCAGTGTGATCTACGCAAGGGTTTGCCGTGAAGCTCCTTAACCCTTTGGAGTTTTCTACCCTGTACCAGCTAGAACCGAGAATTCCTGGTACAGCCAGAAATCTCCAAACACAGTCAAGCCATTTCCATGTATGTGTGTGTTTGTATGATCTATCGATCTGTCCATTATCGTGTATCGTGTCTGTCTGTCTGTCTCTCTCTCTCTCTATCGGTGTTTTTCCACTTTCACTAGATGGGTACTTAATGGGTACTTCTAGTGAAGTGGGTACACTAGATGGGGTACACTAAGTGGGTACACTAGATGGGTACTTAATGGGTACTTCTAGTGAATGTGGGAAAGCACCCGATCTATCTATATCTGTCTGTCTGTCTGTCTGTCTGTCTATCTATCTGTCTGTGTTTTTCCACTTTCACTAGTACTTCTAGTGAAAGTGGAAAAACACCCGATCTATCTATATCTATCTATCTGTCTGTCTGTGTCTGTCTGTCTGTCTGTCTGTCTATCCTGCCCTATACAACTCCTATGGCTCCACACAGTGGGTATGTGCTGTGTGGGAGCAGCTCCTGTAGTAAGCGTGGAGAAGCCCATAGCGTCCACAGGCTGGGACTGGTAGAGAAGGTAAGCAGCACCAGGAGATACACAATAGGCAATGCTAAGCGTAGGAGAGAGGTTCGCCATTTTCACTTTTCCTCATGGAACAGTGAGCCAGTTTGGTCTAGTGGCTAGGGAGCTGGACTCCTATCTGGGAATATCGGGTTTGATTCCGCCCTCCCCCATGAAGCCAACTGGGTGACCTTGGGCTAGTCACAGCTCTCTTCTGAGCTCTCACAGCCCCAACTACCTCACAGGGTGTCTCTTGTGGGGAGAAGCCCCAGGACTTTCTCATTACGTAGACACATGCCAAAGGCAATGCAGAGACCTTTTGGAATAATCTTTGTAGCCATTAGAAAGCTTTAAGAAAGCAGCCTGCTAATCCCATAGGCAATGCCCACCTTTGTACCATTCAGCAAAACAATTGCAAGGCAAAAGGCATCAAGATGAAGACTTGGGCATCCCAGGACTCATAGACCTTTACCAGAGCAAGGAGTGGGAATTGTCCTACCCGCTTAGAAAAGGCTGGGATGTTTGCAAAAGATTCCAATTAACCTCCAGTTAGCAGAAGAAGGTTTAAGGGCTTAAGGGATTGTTATGCAGCAGTTATCTGGGAAGAAATCTCCATATGAAAGCAAAGAGGTCCTTGCAAAGTTGAAAGAGCTCCAGGCCAGCCCCATCTCCACTGGACACTCCTTCTGATGGCAAGCCCAGCATATCAAAATAATCCTTCTGTATCTCATGGGGGAAAGTAAAATTCCCTCTCCAGACTCAGGATTTGCACCTTTGCTTTGCAGGGAAGGGCTTGGCTGTTTGTATTTGTGGTAACTCTGGAGCATGATGAGAAGCATATCTAGGAATATACTCCTAGGATCTGTTCTGTCTTTGAGCTGAATTTCTAAATACAAGCAACATCAGTAATCAAATTATAGAAATAGCGACAAGTATGGATAGCAGCGTAGCTTCAACAAACTGGGCAATCATAAGAACATAAAAGTAGGTACGCTGGATCAGGCCACCTCCCATCTAGTCCAGCATCCTATCTTATACAGTGGCCCACCAATTGCTGCTGGGCATCTGAAATAGAAGACAGAGGCAAAACCTTCACCTGCTCTCAACTCCCTGTGAATGGTCTTGAGAGGTATCCTGCCTGTCTCTCCAATCTGAGGCCTTTTTGCACTTAGGCCGCATCCCCATTACAACCTTATTTCGATTCCAAACTGTTTGCAGTCCTCGCAGACCCCACGTCAGTTTGGCTTAACACGCTTTCCGCTTGTTAAATCGCCCCAAAGCATTGTAAATGTTAACCCTCATTTCAACAGGTCTCACTCCGGATCGTGTGCTTGATACGTGTTAGATTTTTTACTGTGGGGACCGTACCGTTTTAAGGGATGAGAATCCATGCTTAGGGTTTCCCTCCCCCAATAGCTTGCTTCCAAAGACAGTGATGTCAGTGTAAAAATCCACCCTTCACAGCATCTGCTACACGGTAGCAATCTACCCACTTCACACCTGATAACAATGCTGCAATTTTGTGCAATTCTAGCTCTTTGGAGTTCTGATGTTTAAAGGGGAAAGGAAAGCAGCTGCAGGTTCTAGCAGATGTGTGAATGTTTAAAGCAAGGGGGCTTAAGTTGCTGCTGCTGCTGTGTGCCCTGGGCAATGGGGAGAGGAGGGGAAATAATCACTGGCTGCCCGCTGCCGTTTTTCCTCCATCCAGGCAAGCGGCAGCCACCCAGTCAGGCTCCGTGAAGGGGTCCGTTATGGGTGGCGTGTTCTCGCCAGGAGGAAGAAGGCAGGGCAGCCCTGAAAAGCGGCTTTTAAAAAGTAGCCACTTGAGTCCCACCTTGAGTCATGTACACCACGTACGATCCTCAGAATCCGGATCAAATGCGATTAAGCTGAAAGTAATGGGATCAGGCAAATTTGCATTTGCATCTGGTTCTGTTATATCAGTTTAGGGAAACTGGATTAAGCTTGTAATGGGGATGTGCCCTTAGGCTGGTAGTGAATAATTAGGGAACTTCACCTGCACTTGGAAGAGGCTGCTACACCCTCTAAGCAACCCTACCTGCCCAGAGGTTCCCCAGTTATTCACTAGGTGCTCCACACCTTTACTAACCTTACCCAGGGACTTACCAGACGCGTCTGACAGCAAGCAACGGCACCTCTTCTACTGCTCTGGGGTTGTCTCGGGGTGCCCCACAAGCTCGCTGGCACTTGGGACAGCTATAGACGTGACTGCACGTGTGTGCAGAGATTCAGTATAGTCATGGCAACAGCACTGATGCACCCGCTGTCGTGGAGGGCACCGCAACCAAAATGGCGGCACCCCGAAGAGGACCAGCCCCGGGATTGGTCATAGGTGAATGACCCATTGTGCAGAGCATGGCCCGTAGTTACCTAGCACTTGCCAATATGAGTGCTAGTTAACCTTGGGTTATTCCTCTCCTTTCCCATTCAGTGGAAGGGAAAGGAAGTGTGAAATCGGCCCTGGAAGCAGTATTTAGGCATCCGTTCTAGATAAAGACATAAGAGGAGCCCTGCTGCATCAGGCCATAGTCCATCTAGTCTAGGGGTGTTTCTGCACTTGCCTTCCCATCCATTGGATGGGAAAGGTGCAGAAGAGACTTAGCGTGGGCTAACGTTTGCACTAGTGAACGCTAATACACAATAGCTTAGACCAGATGCACCCGGAAACTTACCTGGATCCGGTCGCGTGTCTGATTCGCTGCAGGGGCACCACCATTTTGACTGTGGCATCCCATGCGTGTGCCAGTGGCATTGCTATGACAACGCCGACACTCTGTGCATGCACAGTCACATCAGGGGGTCATCTGAGGCGCCAGCGCACTTGCACTGTACCTCAGATGACCCCTTGCACTGGAAATAGTACAAATGGTCACCGCAGGAACACGACCAGTAAGGTTGCGGTTGGGTTTAGTAAAGGTTGGGTTGCTTGTGATGTACAATTTCGTGCACCACAGCTAGTTTGCAATTGGTTAACATCTGGGCAGGCAGGGGGCTTTTGTAGTCTGTAAACCCCTCCTGCAAGTGAACCTGCACCTGCCCAGATGTTAACCGATTGCAAACTAAGAAGCCAACTGCGAATTGGCCTTAGGATCCTACCTCAAACCTGACCAAACCGTACCTGGAGGCCCTCAAAGTGAACAGTCCCACCATTGACCATCCACATTGCCACAGTAATGGTCATGCGTGTCAGGTCATTGCTATGGCCATCGCTGTTGCAGCACACAGCTGCTCAGCCACAGCTGCAGACACACACATGTGCACCACGCAGCATTTTCCAAAGGTGTTGCAACAGAACCTTCCCACCGAAGACTTTGTATCAGGAGGATCCAGATGCAGAGACAAGATCTGTTGTGGGCTGTGAGTAATCTTGAAAGACTCAGCAGAACCGGGAAACAAATGGTTAATACGAATTCCCAAAATGACAAACGCTCTTTGCTGCTTCTCAAAGCAAATTAAGCACAGGGGTTTTGAGCAGAGTAACCCAAAAGCACAGAGGGTGTTTCAGGGAAATAAAAATACATTGAAAGAAAAGCACTTCTTCCTCATAGGTAAACATTAGGTTCTGTAAAAATGGTGGTGAAGTAGAAGAAGAGGAGGAAGAGGAGGAGGAAGCCGAGGGAGATGAGGGATTAGTGGGAGAAAGGAGGAGGAGGAGGGAAGGAGGAAAGAAAGGAAAGAGAAGGGAAATGCATTTGTTGGATTATGGCCCAGTATGCTTATGTCCTGGGAAGGGTGTGTCTCCATGCATGCCATGGTTAGCATCTGGGGGTATAAGCTTGAACAGTGGGTTGAAACTAACAGGATGATATTTAATAGGGACAAACACAGAGTCCTATATCTGGGTAAGAAAAATGATTAAAAAGAATACAGAGTGGGAGGAATCAGGCTGAGTAGTAGCACAAGTGAAAAGGATCTGGGTGTCCTGGTTGATCCCAGGATGAACATGAGTCAACAATGTGATGCAGCTGCATAAAAGGCAAACACCATCCTAGGATGCATCAAGAGGAGTCTAGAGTCTAGATCACGGGAAGTAATTATTCCTCTTTACTCTGCCTTGGTCTGACCTCATTTAGAGTCCTGTGTGTGTCCAGTTCTGGGCACCCCAGTTCAAATAAGGCATTGACAAACTAGAGCAAGTCCAAAGGAAGGATAGCAAAATGGTTAGTGGTCTGGAAAGCATGTCCTACAAGGAAAGGTTGAAGGATCCAGGAATGTTTATCCTGCAGAAGAGAAGACAGAGAGGAGACATGATCACAGTCCTCAAGTATCTGAAGGGCTGTCACAGTGCAGAGGGATTGTCCCTGTTCTCACTTGCACAAGATGGGAGGACTAGAAACAACAGGATGAAACTTCAAGGGAGTCGATACAGATTAGGTATTAGAAAAAACCTCCTGACAGTAAGGGTTATCAGTCACTGGAATAGGTTGCCACAGGAGGCAGTGAACTCTCCTTCGCTGGAGGTCTTCAAGCAGTGGCTGGATAGACATTTGTCTGGGATGGTCTAGGGAATCCTGCATTGAACACGGTAGGACTCAATGACCCTGGAGCTCCCTTCCAACTCTATGATTCTATGACGCTGGCAGAACACCCGTCTCTACTTAGCTGGGCAGTGGCCATGGTCCACAAAGAGACAAGGGGGATGAGGATTCAGGACTCTGAGGCACTCCAGATAGAATTGCATGAAGTGAAGGGTGCATTTATGTGTCTGAGCATGCCACATCAGGTGATGCGGAAGAGGTTGCCTTGCACTACCCTGTACCACAGAAGGTGTGAATGGCCCTGCCTGGAGCCTTACTGGTTCCAGCACAGGTAAAGATAAGTGCATGCATGGTGCAGTCACCGTGGGAGGAGCGTCCGGGTAGAAGGAGCTGTTTCTGGTTAGGAAATGACGCTTTCACATGTACTGTAGATGCTCCATCTACTGTAGGGGTGTGTCCAGACTTGGGGATACTGCACATGGGCATCACACCTGATGCTTGACACTTAGTAGTGGCAGCGCATTATGCCTCCACTACTGTGGATTTACCTGCTGCAGAACGACCAACCCTCGCTCTGCAGTATCAGGTAAATTTCAAGTTTCCCACTGACCTGACAGGATGGCGAGAAACAGCCAACAAGAGCTCAGCTCCCATTGGCTGCCCCATACCACATGACACGTGCCACACCACACGTGCCATAGAAGCCCCACAGCTGCTGAGAAGGAAGCTGCAGGACCTCTGTTTGGAATGGGGACAGGGTAAGCTGCTAATTTTATATAACTGGATTTTTATCCGCTAGTCAGACTTTGGTCTAGTGGCTAGGGATCCGGACTCTTATCTGGGAATACTGGGGGCCTGTCCCCAAGGAATAAAAAGTCTGCCAAGACTCTCCTTTTGCCTCTGAGCGTCCCCAAGCCAGGGTTTTTAACGAGGTTCCAGCGCTACAAAACGTGGAAATCGCGCGACAAAATACATGCACTTTAAACAACTCTTCCAGCGCTCTTTCTGTAAGTCGCGGGTTTTCCTCGCTACATTTACCTTGAGGACGCTCCGTGGCAAAAGGGGCGGGGATTGCCGCCTGCACACACACAGCAGAAACACAAGCGCAGCTTCACTTTCTAAAGCTCAGAACTAAAGAGCCAGAATCACGCAGAATTGCAACATTGTTGCAATCGCTGTGAGGTGTGAAATGGGTGGATTATTGCTAGGGGTGGATTTTAAAGCGATAACAGGGAAAGTGATGAGTGAATGAGCGATCGTGCGCTGGACAGGGTGGATTTTTGAAAGCAAAAACAGGGAAAGTGGTGAGAGTGAATGTTTTCCAGCACGAGAAGCCATTTCGGAGGGGGGGAGATCTGGGAGACTAACAGATGGCTATTTTTCCTTTAGGCTTGTCAGGGATTGTCTTCCTGGTTGTGGCCACACCGAGCGCAGTCCCTCCCCATTCCCACTGGCACCCTATGAACAAGAGCAGGGGCGGGGAGAAAAAGATGCGCGCAAAGAAAACAGGGATCCTATGGGGACGGAAGGTGCGTTAAAAACACGCATTTTCCTGAGCCTCATGCGGATGCTTATTCCTGATTTGCATGGCACTTTTAAAGTCCACTTCAGTAAAGTGACAGTAGAGTGACAGTGGAGAAGTAAATAAGTCTTTTGGGGATGCAGCCTGGGTTTGATTTCAGCCTCCCTCATGAAGCCAGCTGGGTGATCTTGGGCTAGTCACAGCTCTCTTCTGAGCTCTCACAGCCCACCTACCTCACAGGGTGTCTGTTGTGGGGAGGAGAACAGGAGGTTTGTCAGCCACTTTGAGCTCCCTTAAATGAGTGAGAAAAGTGGGGTAGAAAAGGCAACTCTCTCTTCTAGACTGGAAGGTACCTAGGAGCTCCTCCCATGGCAATTAGTGGACCATGTATGGAATCCTTCCTTGTCAGAAAGAGGCCCTGTTCCCATGCAATTTAAAGTCTGCTAAAAAATCTTCTTTTGCCTCTGAGCGCCCCCACGCCAGACTTTTCAACAAGCTTCCAGCGCTACAAAACGAGGAAAATCAGCGACAAAATACATGCCCTTTAAGGAAGACTTTCAGGGCTCTATTTGTAAGTCGCGGGTTTTCCTCGCAGCATTTACCTTGGGGATGCTCCGTGGCAAGAGGGGCAGTGATTGCTGCCTGCACACACAGCCAAAAAGCATTTACACATCTCAGAAATGCAGCAGGTTCCCTTCCTTTCCTTTGTAAAAAGAGCCAGAATTGCAACATTGTTATCAGGTGATCTGTGAAAGTGTTAAAAGAGTGAATGAGCGAAGGATCGCGCTGCTGATGGCTGCAGCCACCGACTTTGCAGGGATGGGAAGCCTTTTCTAACAGAGAACAGAGTGAAAGTAAGTGCTGAAAGTGAATGAGTGAGCGATCACTGCCTTTGCCAGCACGGGAAGCCATTTCAGGGGATGGAGATCTGGCTATTTTTCCTTTGAACAAGAGAGGAGGCGGGGTGGGGGGGAGATGCGGGGAAAGAAAACAGGCTTCCGTGGGGACGGAAGGTGCGTTAAAAACACGCTTTGCTGAGCCTCGTGCGGACGCTTATTCCGGAGGTTTTATATACAGAAAAATATTCAGGCATGCTTTATGTGATGCAATGCAGGGGCCAAGACTACCTTGCCATCTGCTGTCTATTAGATCCACCCAGGATCTCTTGGAAACCACCTGCTCTTTATATGGTTACACATATTAATTTTTGCTATTATGATACTATCGATATGAAAAAAAAAGTATATTAAGTAATAAGTATAAAAAAGGAAAGGAAACTCTTTTGGAGCAAGTTGTCATGCAGACATAAGGCAGAATACCTTTTATGAATGCTTAGCAAGCAAACTCTAGATGACACAGAAAATAATACCCAGGATATGCTGTGCATAAATTCAACAAGTTGAGGCCATTGCACAATTCTGACCTCAATGATATACACATTTTCTTTATTCTGGATGCAGATGCCCACCAGATGGCACTGTAGATGCAGCAGAAAGAGACTAGAATGAACAGTTTTGTTAGGAATATGCACAATTCTTTTTTTGTATTTGTTTCATATCAAATTGAATGCAAGAAAATTTGTGTGCATTCGAAAAGGTCCCCCTTGGATGTGGTGGGATTCAAATTCTATATGAATGTTCAATATGAATTCAGTTCAAATCCCCACTATGAATTGCATACGGATCCCACAAGAAGCTTTGTTCAAATGTATCAAAACATTTGATCCAAATGCAAATGTCCATCTGCTAATGTGTCAACGTTCAATTCGAATTCAAAAGGTTGAATTTGGCCAAATTCAGTCAAATTCTGAATGTTACAAATATTCATGCACATCCCTATTATAGACTATATGGAAACCTTTCACAAGACCATTTCTTTTTAGAGTTAGGCTGGTTACTCAGTTGACCACAACCAGAGGTGCATTAAGGGAAGTCAAGTCCTTGCAAGGGCGTTTGTGGAAACCACAAGGGGCCTTTTCACACTTACCTGATTAGGTTGCCGTGAACTAGGGCTGGTAAACTTCTGGTAAAGGTAGACCATTCCCACTTGTTGTGAGGAAAGCTTCTCCAAAGCGTCCATTACCGGCCAGAAGTGCGAATGGTCCTCCCATTTACCAGCCTGCACCACTGTGTCCAAAGCCGGAAGTTCTACCTCCTCGCTGCCACAGTTGGCCATTCCATGGCATGCTCAGATGCCATTGCAGAGGGGCGTGTGCAAGCACAGAGATGCATTGCGGTCAATCACATCAGTGCCTGGGATTGAACCCCCAACTGGTGACTCTGTGACCAGATGCCACTCCCAGGGATCGGAGGTCTGGTCACATCAGAGGTCAGCAATTGCTCACGGCCACCACTGTGACCAAGTCTGCAAGGACAATGCGTTCCCCACCCGACAACTGCAGGGAACTAGCCATAGAGCAAATGTCTGCGCCGCTTGATGCTTCTGGTAAGCTTTTGGTCAACATTGGTAAAGGCATGGAGCATGATTTTGTGCTCCACACCTAATCAACAATTAGTGAACTTCTGGGGAGGCAGGGCACACTTGCAGATGCTCTTCACCATAGGTTCACTAATTGTTGACTACCGGCCAAAGTGTGAATAGGCCCCAGATCACACTGCAATACTAGAAATGCCTGTATATTAATTTCCTTTGAGTAACCACCATTGAACAAGGACGGTTTATCATTCCAATGATTTACATTGCAAATGAAGTATCATTGGAAATTTGAATGTTATTTAATATTTCTGAAATTAATGTCTAGTCTGGATGGCAGTTTAGCCAGAACAATAAATGATTCATTCAAAGCTTGCATGTTTTGGTTTTAAAATAAATGCCGTCAATGTTCAATCCCAGAGTTAGTGCTGTTAATTGTTAATTGACTACGAGGTGTTAATGCTTGCATCTGTTATTTATTTATTACACTGCTGCAGTCCATTTGTTTAGGCATGTCTCCAAGAGGTAACCAATGATGTGCAAAAGTGATTTATCACCCCCACGTCCACTGGACTGGAACTTAATGGCAAAGCTTCGGAACACACAATTGCAGATTATGATGGCCCCATTGCTTTTATTAAATATTTTAAAGAGCCTTCCTTGGGTGTTTCAAAAACGCAATTCACCCCTTTCTTTCCATCCCTAAAGTGGCAAAAGTTAATGCAAAGTGGAAGGAAATCATACAGCTGGAAAAGAACATTTACGGCACTGAGTCCAACCCTCACGCCCCACTGGAATCCAGTGCAAAGCAATCTCCATCAGGTTCTGCCCAGGGTCCCAGGGATCAGGCCAAAGCTTCTGGTTAAGGTTGGCCTAGTGGTTAGGGAGCTGGACTCTTATCTGGGAATACTGGGTTTGGTTCTGCCCTCCCCCACAAAGCCAGCTGGGTGACCTTAGGTGAGTCACAACTGTCTCCTGAGCTTTCACAGCCCCATCTACCTCACAGGGTGACTGATGTGGGGAGAAGAACAGAAGGTTTGTCAGCCGCTTTGAGTCCCCTTAAATGGGTGAGAAAAGCGGGATAGAAAAGCCAACTCTCCTCCTCCTCCTCCTCTCTGGTGTATCGGATCCAGAAATACCAGAAACATAAATGCAAGAATATGGGGGTGACTGTAGCTCAGTGGCAAGGCAAACTGCCTGGAAAGCAGCTGGTTGCAGGTTCTTCTCCCCAGAAGTAGACAGTGGCAAACCACTTCTGTTTCTCTGCCAAGAAAACTACATAGAGATGACTTAGAGTTTGAGAGTCTGAGGGTGTGTTTCCTTTCCAGATTTCAAGAGCCTTGAAATCGTTTTGAGTGCTCACCATTCCCAAAGTTGTAAAAGAATCTGCAGTTTCTGGGGTCCTGAAATGAGGATTATCTATATTCTAATCAAAAGTGGATTTAGAAATAATCCTCACTATTTAGCAATGGAAATGAACCATGCCTTAGGGACTTTCTCCTCAGTTTCTCCTGATCCAATGATAAGCCGTAATTTCATCCCCCTTTCTCCGGTCTCTTGCCATTATGTGCTAAGGCGATCAGGTTTGGATGAAAGAGGGGGGGGGGGGAGGTGAAGAATGAGAGAGATCAGAACACAATGTAACTAAAAAAGAGATCAGCTCTTGTGTAAAAGCCTGCATGCATGCCTCCTCCCTGCCATTTTGTGCTGCTCTGATACACCAATCTAGTACAAAACCCCAGAAGGGAAAATGATCTTTAATCTTCTACTAACATGTTAGCGTAAGAAGCTGTGCTACCATGATAGGAGAAGCAGTGAACAAAAACTGCTGCTCCATGATCTGAATCAGGAACAGGCTTATATAGGTGGTAGGGTTTGAATTGCCCACCCCAATGAACTCAGGGCATGATGGTGCCCAATTGCTGACTGCATGGGGAAGGGGTTCTGCTGAGGGGAGGATAGAAGGGAAAGGGGTTCTTCCCTGTGAGTCTGCATTATGAGCTAACTGTGTGAACACAAAAAAACCAGGCCTCACTGCTGATTTTAAAAAACCTGGTTTAAATCTGGATTGAATTGCCCAGTGGGATCCTGGCCTGAAAGTGGCTGTAGCTCAGTGGTAGAGCAAACTGCTTGAATAGCAGGTTGCTGGTTCAGTCACCAGCCTCCCCCCTGGGAGTAAGCAATGGCAAACCGCTTCTGTATCTCTGCCACAAAAGCTGCCTAGAGGTGCCAATAAAGTCAACCAGGAGTTGATCACACTTCGAAGGTACCTAGCGGCAGCAGCAAAATGCAAGAGTGGTTTTGGAAAAACAGTGGGGGGGATGGAAGAGCAGGAAAAGTATGTTGCCAGTGAAGAAAAAGAAGCTCTTGGTCACAGGGTCTGGGGATGAAAGGATTAACATTCAATCACGCTTAGTAGCCCCATTTCTCCTTCATGAATATTTCAGTGCAAACGTGGACTGTAGGCGTATAATTGACTACTTTCAGAGGAGTTATTTTCATGGGGGTTTTCCTTCCTGTTTGTCTCACCTACAAATTCTGACCTTTTTGATCCTTGCCACCATTAGCTTTTCCTTTGCCCCACCCACTTGAATGGACACCAGAGGCACAGAGGTCAAATGAAAAGAAAAAGAAGAAAAGTTGGCTTCTCTACTCCACTTTTCTCACCCGTTTAAGGGGACTCGAAGGAGCTGACAAAGCTTTCAGTTCTTTTCCCCACAACAGATACCCTGTGAGGTAGGTGGGGCTGTGAGAGCTAAGAAGACAGCTGTGACTAGCCCAAGGTCACCCAGCTGGCTTCATGGAGGAGGAAGAAGAACAGTTGGCTTTTCTACCCAGCTTTTCTAACCCATTTAAGAGGACTAAAAGTGGCTGACAAACTGTTTGGTCCAGTGGTTAGGGAGCCGGACTCTTATCTGGGAATACCGGGTTCGATTCCGCCCTCCCCCATGAAGCAGCTGGGTGACCTTGGGCTAGTCACAGCTCTCTTCTGAGCTCTCACAGCCCCACCTACCTCACAGGGTGTCTGTTCTGGGGAGAAGAATAGAAAAGCTTTGTCAGCTGCTTTGAGTTCCCTTAAATGGGTGAGAAAAGTGGGGTAGAAAAGCCAACTCTTCTTCTTCTTCTTCTTCTTCTTCTTCTTCTTCTTCTTCTTCTTCTTCTTCTTCTTCTTCTTCTTCTTCTTCTTCTTCTTCTTCTTCTTCTTCTTCTTCTTCTTCTTCTTCTTCTTCTTCTTCTTCTTCTTCTTCTTCTTCTTCTTCTTCTTCTCCTCCTCCTCCTCCTCCTCCTCCCCACAACAGAACACCCTGTGAGTTAGGTGGGGCTGTGAGAGCTCAGAAGAGAGCTGTGACTAGCCCAAGGTCACCCAGCTGGCTTCATGGGGGAGGGCGCAATTGAACCCAGTATTCCCAGATAAGAGTCTGGCTCTCTAACCACTAGACCAAAGCCAACTGAAATGTGTAGAAGTAGCCGACCAGATTATGGGTGCCAGGGGTGAGTCCGGAAGGGCTGAACAGTGAATTACCAAGAGCCTTACCAAGGCAAAAAGAGCATTGTGCCTCGTCTTCTTAAGGGGAAACTGACAATGACCCTCTACTAAGATACGGATATCTCTCAGGATGCTCAAGGAAATCAATGCCAGGAGCCGAATTTGTACAGCGTAGCATCCATTGTCTAGGGCAGGGTTTATAAAATGCTCTATGATTACTGTTATATGACGACAGGGGGATTTAACTAGCGTGTTCTTGGGGCCTCGAAGACTAAATCAATCAGTCAAATTCAAAAGATGGCCTTTTAAAAAAGCGAAGCAACAGCAATTAAAGTTCACATTTCTGAGAAATTCTCCCATAGCATGTTAATCACCATTGGACTACAATTGCCGTACAATGTAAACAGAATTGAGTGCTTCTTTTGCAATTAATCTGTACGCTGAGGTTTACTGAAAACCATGGCAATATGTTGGAGGATGGAAAATCCCCTCTGAAACAGCTCCAACTTCTCTTTCTTATTGCAGGAAAGAGCAGTGGACGATTTGTATAATTTTTGGAATATTTGGTATGCCAAAGCTGCACTCACACCTAAGGTTTAATCCAGCTTCAGTCCACTTTCAGAGTGAGGCAACTCTTCATTTTCTTTCCACTTTATTCAACCCAAAGGTGGGTTTTCTGAGTTAGATAATGCCAAAAGCAAACCATGCGCCGTGGCCCTGATGGTCCCAGCAGCCCAGGGTTGCTGGGAAATGTAGTCCTGGGCTGCTGGGACCATCAGGGCCGTGGCGCGCGCATGTGTGATTGGTGCCAGCCCTGCCAGCCTCAGAATCGGGCTGGCGACGACGAGGTAAGTCAGAGGGCATGGGCTTGGGATTCTCGGTGGGGTGGGGGTGGGAGTAGGAGTCGCCTTCCCCTGGCCAGAGAACGGCCGATCCCTGGTTCTCTTGCCAGGGGGAAGGCAGGGAAGCCAGCTGCCGCACTGGCCACCTGTCAGAGTCGCAGAGCGTGCGCTCTGCCTCTCTGACAGGTGGGCATGTGCTGGCAGAGCCGGTTTGGGATGGGTGCTGGTGGTTTCGCACAGCACCCACCCCAATCCGTTTCCCCATCCGGCCCTGCCGCCGCCGCCGCCCCGCGCGTGTGCATACGTGTGGGGCCTCCAAGAATCCTTCTCTGTTTGAGACAGATTCTTTTTTAAAACTGTTCCGCCAGAAAACGGATCTGTCTTGAAACATGACCCATGAAGTCCTGCCCTGCTCTGAAGTTTATGCAAACTTCAGAGTTTCCTGCAAAGATTCTAATGGCCAGTTTAGCCAGGGAAGCTATTTCAGCAGCACTCCATATTACACCACTGAAAAGGGTTTCCTTGCAGCAGCCTCCAAAGCTCACACAAACTTTGGAGTGACACACAGTGCAGTGTGATCTTTGGGTGGGGTCTAGAGGCAGCCAGAGTGGTCCCACTTTTCCCTGTCTGTTTACTGGAGGCAATCTGACAAAATATGGCAGTAAACGATGGTGCAAACACGCTAATAGAAGTAACCGAATAGGAAATGTGCTGCTTCCCAGAGTGCTTAATTTCCACGGACATAATGTATCCACCACATCTGATGTCCAGATTGCAAAGAACACATTTTTAAAAAAGAAGCAGCAGTAAGTATATCTATATTTAGATGCCCTAGGCCAGTGCTTTTAATAAAATACATATATCAAAAATATAATTTTTGACTAGAGCTACAAATATCACAAAATTATGGACATTTCTAAATGTGACACAGCACCCGAGTTAAGCTAGGTTTTCTTGCGAATTTTGACACACCGAGCTCAAAAGGTTCACCATCACTGCCCTAGACTGTATTTAATGAGCTAAATGTTGCTTCTTCCCAAAATGGAAGAGAGAACAGCAGTCTAATAATAGTAGAGGAGTGTAATTAATTGAAAAAAAAATTCATTTCATGGCATTTATATTCCTCCTTTCTTCTCAAAAGCTCAACATAGTGCACACTATTTTTTAATTTCCCCTTTTGTTTTATCCTCACAGCTATGTTGCGAAGTAAGTTAGACCAAGGGGCTGGGACTGGCCTCAAATCACCAAGGCCCTGGTCACACGAGTCCCAGTCAGGTCAGCCTATTAATGAATTCGAATTGAATTCATACCAGTGCTGGTCAGACGTGGATCAATACAGTCCGAGCCCTCCTTCGGCTGCGTTGGTCACACATTTCTACAGAGTTCGGCCTGGCGTTCCTCCACCCACAACAACGCACGTGAGGAAGTGGAAGCCAGACTGGAACTCCAGGCCGGCCTCAGGCTGTGTCAGTGCTGTATAAAAGGGACAACATTTTAGGATGGACTAAGGGCTGTAGTCCGTCTTAGAATTTGGATTAGTTTATATTAATTTGACAACATGTCCTGCAGGATGCATGTGACCTGGCTCCAAGTGACCATCCAATCCAGAGGCCAATTTGTATTTGGCCTCTTAGGAGATGCTGAGGTAGCTTATGGTAAGGAGCATCTGCACTTTCAGGAAGCACTTTCAACCCAGAAATGATTCCTGCCTTTCCAGAAGCTGAGCAGCGTCTACTAGTGGTGGTGTGCAGAATTGCACCACACGCATCCTAATCCCAGGCTTTCCCAGCCAGAGGAGCGGCCATTTTCACCTCTCCTGAGATCAGGGTCATTGTACAAGCACGCTGACACCTCAGATGACCCCAAATGCCACTCTGTGCACGCAGAAAATCACCACTGTCATAGTAATAGTGATGGCGCATGTACCAACATCCCAGGCTCTGAACAAAAGATGGTTGCCACGATGCCCAGCAATCCAGAAAGTGCCTGCCCTCTCTGGGAGTAGCTTGGCCCTGTTAGGATGCTGGGTTCGTGCAAGGGCCAAGTGAATACTACAGCGTGGACACAAAACACTGGTAGCAAGCGTTTCAACAGTAAACAAAAACAAGTTTATTATTATACATAAGCAATACTAAAAAGATAATAAGGTTCAGGTAGTTGTTAGTTTAAATTTGCAAGTCTCTTAAGGCTAGGAGCTACCCCTTTCTCTAAAGGAAAATAGTTCCCCTTTTAAAAGACAAACCTCTCCACGTTCCTCTCCCTCTGACTTGCTTGGCCACAGCTCAAGCCAAGCCAGTGTACCAGAACGTGGCCCTAGATGATCACAAGGCCCAGTCCATCCTTGCTTGTCCGATCATCCAGCCTGGCCAGTTGCTAGTGAAGTCTCCCTCAGAGCCACAATCCACCCAATTGCCTCCTTCAGAAATCACTCAGCCCAAAAGACCACTGGTCAGCTACTGGTTCCAGCTCCCTCAGGATTCAGCTCTTTTCCTTTCAGCTCTTCTCCCAGCATGAAGACCCCTTCTGCTGTACTCTGTGTTCATTTATACACACACCCCTGATCCTGATTGGCTCTAGCCGCAATAAAATGCTGCTGGAGACTCCTAACAGAGGTTGCTGTCCCTCCAGCCTGATTGGTGGGAACTCCTTCTCTAGCCCCTCCAGCACTCAGATCCCCGGACAGCTTTTCCCTCCAAAACCTTACTCCAGCCAATCACTGCAACAGGGCCCGCACAGGATTTCCCGCTCTTTTTGCAGCCCAAATCCCAGGGTTAGCAACAAACTTTGCAACAAGGCTGGCTATTGCAGCTAGCTAGAAGCCTGCAAAGCCAGAAAGCAAAACAGCCTGCAGCCTGCACCCAGAAACCGTCACAATGGTGGCACCCAGAGCAGCACTGCTAGCACCTGGACAAATGCCCAGACCCAGGTAAGCTTCTGGCCGCATGGGGGGTTGGCTTGGCATGCATTAGTGATCACAAGTGCAAATGCTATTGCATGCTAGTGGAGAATGCACTTTTCCTGTCTGCAGATATGCTGCAGGATTCAAACCAAGAACTTCTATGTCCTACTGCAAAAATCCATGCAGTAAAGATGTGCATAAGCTGGGCAACAAAAACTAGGCTTGCATTGTTCTTAAGTCCCACATACCAAACTGGCAGGCAGGCAGACCAGCCGGCTCAGGCTTAGCTTCCCCAGGCCGCTTGGAATTGCATGGGAGAGACTAAGCAACATTTACAACTGCTTTATGGGCACACGTAGCCTTTGTGGCCTCAGTAAAGACCTGTGTGTGGCGATCAAGACAACTGCAGCCTATCTGAAGCTTCATTGCAGGTTACCAACCCCAAAGAGGTTTGGCTCATCTGCAAGATGAGGCAAAAATAAAGCACCTGGCTTTGTTCAGGACTGAGGCAGGCAAGGAGAAGAGTTGGGTTTTCTACTCTGCTTTAATCACCCATTTAAAACAGCTGACAAATCTTCTGTTCTTCTCCACACAACAGACACCCTGTGAGGTAAGTGGGGGTGTGAGAGCTCAGAGAGAGCTGCGACTAGCCCAAGGTCACCCAACTGGCTTCATGGAGGAGTGCGGAATGAAACCCGGTGATACGAGCCTGGCATTGTAAGCACAGGACCAAACTGGGAGGGCATTGGGACTTTCAGAGAACCTGTAAGCTCTGGACTGGGGCTGCGTTCAGACATAACAAAAGGGATGGCCTGGGGCACCTCAGAGAGATAGTATGTAGCTGTCATGTTCTCAAACCTCTAATCCACCTTTTCTAATACAGAAAGCTCATGATTGGAGGAACGGGCAGACTGGTGTGTGAGACGCGTCCTGTCATGAAACTGAGCCACCTCACAGGTTCTTCCTTTTGCTGTGTTTTTAAAAAGAAATGTTGTGGTACTTCATTTGTTAATAGTATAGAAGTCTGGAAAATGGTTTATTCATTCATGCAGCAGGTCTTGAATATTCTCTTTGAATATTCTCTTTGCAATTTTTATAATATGTATGCCTAAGGAATTGGCAGTATTAATCTTGAATATAATTTTTGAGGAAAGCATTTTAAGCCCAGTGCACAGCAGTGGCAAAAAAAAAAAGAAGCTAATTCAAGGCTGGGAATAATTAGGAAGCAAATAGAAAACAGGTTAGCGAGTGTCATTTTGGCTCTTCATAAATCTAGGGTGAGGCCACATTTGGAATATTGTGTACAATTCTGGTCACTACACCTCAAACAATATTGTGGAACTGGAAAAGGTGCAGAAAAGGGCAACCAGAATGATTAAGGGTTTGGAACACCTCCCTTACGAAACCAGGCTGCAACGTCTAGGCCTCTTCAGTCTGGAGAGACGGCGTTTAAGAGGGGATGTGATTGAAGTATATAAAATCTTGCATGGCATAGAAAAGATGGATAGAGAAAGTTTATTTTCTCTATCCCACAATACTAGAGCCAGGGGGCATCTATGAAGCTGGTGGGCAGGAGAGTGAGATCTGACAAGAGGAAGTATTTCTTCACCCAGAGGGTCATCGGTCGATGGAATTTGCTGCCAGAAGAGGTGGTGACAGCTACCAGCCTAGATGGCTTTAAGGAAGGGATTGACAAATTTATGTATCAATGGCTATTAGAATGGATGCCTAAGTCCATCTTTCAGGCTGCGGGGACAAGCAGGATTCCTTTGCCATTTGCTGGGTTTGGAGAGCAGGAGAAAGTTTGCCCTTGTTTCTTCTTGAGATGCACATGGGCAATTGTTGGGCCACAGTGTGAGACAGGATGCTGGACTAGATGGGCTGTGGCCTGATCCAGCAGGGCTCCTCTTTTTCTATGTTCTTATTTTCTTAGGCACAGTAAGAAAAGTCTTCATCTCTTCCTCAGTCATAAGCCTAAATGCTGATGCTTTGGGATGCTTCTTTTTTTCCCCAAACTATCTTCAACAAAAGACTTAAAGTGCAACCAGTATACAGGTTGACCACAGGATGAACATGAGTCAGCAATGTGATGCCACTGCAAAAAAGGCAAACACCATCCTAGAATGCATTAAGAGGAGTACTGAGTCTAGATCACAAGAAGTAATTATTCCTCTTTACCTTGGTCAGACCTCATCTAGAGTATTGTTTCCAGTTCTGGGCACCTCAATTTAAAAAAGACACTGACAAACTAGAGCAAGTCCACCTGCACTAAAAACTGTGGCTGCTCCTGGCTGGGATCAGAGGAGAAACAACTGAGAATTGGGCTGCACCTGTGGGATTGGAGCCTGCGCCATGCCCTCTCCCAGGATGGTTATAAAAACTGTGGCTGCCTTTGGTTGGGGTGGGAGGAGAAACAACTAAGTCCTGTGCTGCACCTGTGAGATTGGAGCCTTTGCCACGGTCTCCTCTAGGTGTGGGTTCCAGCTGTAGATGGAGGAAAGGAGCGACACCTGGGTTGGATGTTGCTGCTTCAGTTCAGTTCAGTTTCTGTTCAGTTTCTCCTTTGACATTTTTGAGATGTCTTGTGTTAATTGGTCTTATGGTTTATTTTCTTATTTGATAGTGTGTACCGTAGTTTCTTAGATTGTGTAGCTTATTAGTAGAATTCTGTACAATGCTTATGAAATATATTTGATGTTTTATTTATGGAAAGTGATTTCTTTACTTGCTGTATTTATTTGCTGTATTTCTCTGATGTGATGATATATTACTTTGTATTGTATTTTTTTCACAGTTGCTGTAAACCGCCTTGAGTAATTTATTAGAAAGGCGATATATGAATGAATGAATGAATGAATGAAAATGGTTAGTGGTCTAGAAACCATGTCCTAAGAGGAAAGGTTGAGACTATGAGATAAGAGCAATGCAAGAGAGGTGCATATTAATTAGCTCCTTGTGAACACAGATGAGTCAGCCTCATTAATATGCACCTCTTTCCATGCCTGAAGGTAACAGGATGAGTCAGCCTTATTAATATGCACCTCTTTCCATGCCTGAAGGTAACAGGCATCTCCCAGCCACATTGCTCTAGCAAGGGGTTTGTCTTTGGAGCCTTGGCTAATCTCGGAAGGCAACTTCAGAGGGATTTCGGAGCTGCCTTTGGAGGGACTCCGAAGTCTTGACTTTGGGGCACCCCCCCCATGGGTGCCTCCCCCCCCCCCAAGCCTCCTCTAGACCCCATTGCAAGATTGTAGTGGAAACAGACTCCATACAATCCAGATTTTCAGGCTGAAGACCCCATTGTAGACCCCTTTAATGGGGTCTACACAAAATCTGGATTATAGGTCCTGAAGGACCCATTATGATCAGGATTTCCGTAGCTGTAGTGGAAACAAATGTATCCCTAATGGGGTCTGTGGTGGAAATGGGGTCATCCAGTTCTCAGCCAAATGGGTCCTTAATGCGTGCTAAAATGGGTACTTAGTGACAATGGAAAAACACCCATGATCACGGTCCTCAAGTATCGGAAGGGCTGTCACAGTGCAGAGGAATTGTCCCTATTTTCACTTGCACAAAATGGGAGGACTAGAAACAACAGTGTGAAACTCCAAGGGAGTCAATACAGATTAGATATTAGGAAAAACTTTCTGGCAGTGAGGGCGATCAGTCAGTGGAATAGGTTGCCACGGGAGGTAGTGAGTTCTCCTTCGCTGGAGGTCTTCAAGCAGAGGCTGGACCTACATCTGTCTGGGATGGTTTAGAAAATCCTGCAATGAGCAGGGGGTTGGACTCGATGACCCTGGAGGTCCCTTCCAACCCTATGATTCGATGATTTCTGATGAGGCCCCTGCACTCAGCCCCACCTGCATTTGGCACAGAGATGTGACCTGAGAAGAAACAGGCGCATCCAAAGCAACGCCCCCAGTAATTCAACGAACGAACACAAGGGGAGATAATCAAGTCCAGTTGGATTATCTTAAAAGTCAGCATGTTCTCTTCAATCATACAAGCATAAAAGCTTATCTTCTTTGATACAGAACTTTGTCTGATGTTCTGGAAAGCAGTTGTTGGGACTCGAGTTAGCCTGGCAAAGGTCATAAATCCTTAACATGCGTTTTCTGCCAAGCAATTCATAAAATAAAAATACTTAATCATAAGAAATACACATCACCGTATCAACAAAGAAGCAGATGGTTCACAAGCGCCCAAAGGGATATCTGGAAGCTGAAATTAGTGCAGAGCACAGAAGCTTAGCTGCTGAAAGGAATTTCTGACTGGACACATGTCATGCTGGCTTTAAAAGATCTGGACTAGTTACCTTGAATTGAGCCCAATTCAAGGCATTGATATTGAAAATGGAGTGGAAAAATATATATAAGAAGAGTTGGCTTTTCTACTCCACTTTTCTCACCATTTAAGGGGGCTCAAAGAGGCTGACAAACCTTCTGTTCTTCTCCCCAAACTGAGGCAGTTTGGTCTAGTGATTAGGGAGCTGGACTCTTATCTGGGAATACTGAGTTTGTTTCTGCTCTCTTCCAGAATGCCAGCTGGGTGACCTTGGGCTAGTCACAGCTCTTTTCTGAGCTCTCACAGCCCCAGAACACAGGGTGTTCTGTTGTGGGGAGAACAGAAGCTTTGTCAGCTGCTTTGAGTCCCCTTAAATGGGTGAGAAAAGAGGGGTAGAGAAGCCAACTCTTCTTCTTCCCTACAACGACACCTGTAAGGTAGGCGGGTCTGTGAGAGCTCAGAGAGAGCTGTGACTAGCCCAAAGTCACCCAGCTGGCTTCACGGAGGAGGGCGGAATCAAAACCCATGACTGTGAGATAAGAAACCGGCACTCGCAGCCACAAGACCAAACTGGCTCTAAATGGCTTGAGCCCTGAATATATGGGCCTTTTTGCACTTTCGTCCCTTGGAAGCAAATATAATGTGCCCATGTAGGCACTGAGCAGTGGCACCTCAGATGACCCCTGTCACCGGAAATGGTGCAAATGGTCACAGTTCTGGACGGAAAAGGTAAGCTTTTGGTGAAGGTTGGGATGCATGTCGTATATGATTTCATGCACCACCACTAATAGGGTAACATCTACTAAGGCAGGAGGGATTTCTGGGCTGAAAATGCTTCCTGCAAGTGCAGAAGCTCCTTCCCAGATGTTACCTTATCATGTACTCTGGGGCCAAGTGAGATTTGGCCTCAGGTCTACCAGTGGGACCAGCAGCCCTGATCCAGAACACGGAGAGGCATGTAGAAGCCGTGCCTCCCATGTTCAGAACTACTGGGGATGGCATCTTCAGCGGTGCCACATTTCCACGTGCAGCAGTAACAGGCACCACGTGGCAACCACATCCTCACATCTGCAGGTGCAACTGCTGTCCATTGTGGCTGCCCAGAGATTTTCCATCCTCTCTACAGGCACCTTGGGTCGTTGCTTGAATCGATGGCGCCACACTGTGAAATGGAGATGTCTTCCAGAGCGGCGATCACGGCAGGTCCAGTGCCGAAGCCGGCTTCTTATGTGAGCGGAGACCCAATCAGAAGTAACCTGTGTTTAAAACAACAACAACAACAACACTTGATAATGTAGAAGAATACAGTTATCTGGGCAAAGAAGTGTGAACTAGGGGTATGCATGAATGAATATCCATAACATTCCAAATTCATGCAAATTCATGTGGACCCTCAAATTTGAATAGAATGCTGGTACATTCGAAGATTGACATTTGAATTCAAATAAAATGTTTTGATACATTCATGGGATTTGTATGCATTCGTGTGGGATTCGTAGGGGATTGAACATTCATCAGGGATCTATTCAAACGAATACACATTTTCTTGCATTTGATTCTATATGAATCGAATTAAAAAACAACATAAAGTTGTCTGGACAAGAGTTTGAACAAGTCAAGAATAATATTCTACAGAGGTGTTCAGGATGCAGGAGATTCTTTTGCAACTGCTTATCCCAGACCTCAGCTTTTTTGGGCAACAGCTGTGTTACTGGAGAAGAAAGGAGGTCTAATTAAGATGTGCACAAAATTCAGGCACAAAGTACTGGGCACAGTGACCAACCAGACACCAGCGGATAGACTGAAGCCTGCTTAAAGAGGGGATTGTAAGAGTTCAGACAAGCTTGCAGCCAGCAGACACAGGCCATGTCCTCCCAGTACTGCTGTCATTTGAAAGCAAGACAGCCAGGAAGTTCCAGATATTTTGCAAACAAAGAACGCCATTGGCCGGCTCACAAAGGCACTTGGTGTGACCCCAACAGAGGAGCCAACATAGTGCCAGACAGTCTGCAAATTAAGCACGCGATGGTCAGTCTGCATAAGGTCGTGTCAAGCTGGGGATATATGCAAAGAACTGGGGATATATGCTGAGCTCTCACAGCCTCCCCTACCTCACAGGAGGTCTGTTATGGCGAGAAGAGAAAGCTTTGGTAGCTGCTTTGAGTCCCCTGAATGGGTGAGAAAAGTGGGGTAGAAAAACCAACTCTTTTTCTTCCTCCTCTGTGAAGCCAGCTGGGTGACCTTGGGCAAGTCACAGCTCTCTGCTGGGCTCTCACAGTCCCACCTACCTCACTGGGTGTTCTGGTGTGGGGAGAAGAATAGAAAAGCTTTGCCAGCCTCTTTCAGTCTCCTTAAATGGCTGAGAAAAGCAGCCATTTCTTCTTCTTCTTCTTCTTCTTCTTCTTCTTCTTCTTCTTCTTCTTCTTCTTCTTCTTCTTCTTCTTCTTCTTCTTCTTCTTCTTCTTCTTCTTCTTCTTCTTCTTCTTCTTCTTCTTCTTCTTCTTCACCACCTAGAAGAGGGGTGAAGGGTACTTGCTGGGCTGCATTGGCCACATCCCAGTTGTGGCTTCCACGCTGCCATATGGAAATGGCACCCTAGGCCCTATGTTTCTTGCTGCTTCAAATAAATCTGTCCCTAAAAAGCTCTGAGAGAAAAACCTTTTGAAAAGGAGCCCTGGCTCCTTGTCAGAGCAGAACTTCTCTTTCCTATGGATGAAGGAGGCTTTGAATGTCTACCCAAAAGAGGTTACCCACTGTCTCGTGGAGGCATTGAAGTCCTCCTCAATATGCATCAGCCAGCAATCTTGTAAACACAATCACCTTTTCAAAAGTTGTCTCTCCACTAGCTTTATCTCTTGCACAGGAGATGAATGCAGATTGAAAATGCTGTCTGTTAAAAAACGGGAAAGTGTTCTTTAAAAATCAGTGCTCTTTGTTGCTTACCAACTTAAAAAAAATCAGATTTTGACATGATTTTCTTTAGAAATTCATTTCTTTAGAAATACATTTCCAGAGGCCTGTTGTGCAAATTCAGATCTGCACATTTGCGCGTGCGTGTGTTTCATATACAGGTATCTCCATTAAATAGGTCGAATGCATTCCTGATGCATAAGAGAAAATTCTGTGAGGACTTTTAGATGTCTTTTCATCCATATTTATCCACCTTCTTTTCTGATGAAAAGTACAGCGATGTGCACAAACCGAAACCCATAGGAGCTAAAGTGTAAAAATGGATATCCAATCAATACGAATCTCTCAAACTGGATCGAACGTCAGATTCTCCTTCAACCCAACGCTTTATCTGCCAGAATTCTTGAGTTCAAGCAACACAGGGTGCTTTCTGGAACCTTGCTTTCCTTCTGTTTAAAAGAAAGACTCAGTCACTTTTTTTTTCTTTTAAAGATTCTTTTCTGGCAGCTCCAGCCAGTAAAATAAATTGTCAGAGGAGAAGGCATTTTTATAGTTGCTTCTGTTTGGACATGCATCTCCAGGACACGTCTGACATGGTTTATTTGTTCTGCATCAGTTTAAAGTACATCCATAGGCCTATTCGCACATGGTCTCTAAGTGCATGATTAGTGAACCTCTGGTGGAGAGCCTCCAGATGTGGAGGAAGGCTGTTATAGCCTCCAAGCGTGCCTGCCCTCACCAGAAGTTCATTAATTGTTGATTAGGTGTGGAGCACAGAATCGCGCTCCACATGTTAACCATTAAGTTTACCTAACGCTTACCTCAATAATCCAGGTAATGACCATTCACTCTTCCTCCAGGGCTCTGGGATGATTTGAGGTGGTGCGCAAGTGCACCGGTATCTCAGAAGACCATAGATGTGACTGTTACTGCGACTGCACGGAGCGTTGTCATCAAGGCAGCGGCGCTCACACACGCACAGTCGTAGAGGGCACCACAACCACAATGGCGGTGCCCAGAGGAGGACTGGGCCCCAAATTGAATAAGGTAAGTATTCAATCGTGTGGGGAAGGAACTGCCAAAGTTGACTAACGCTCCAATTGCAAGTGCTAGTCAACAGTGGTTAACCACACTCCTTTCCCGTACAGCAGATGGGAAGGGAAGTGCAGAAACGCCCAAGAACTACTACATATTGTCTATACATTAGATTGATACTCTGGGTTTTAGCATTTCTGCAGGAGCAGAGTGATGTTACAGCCGTAAGAATTTCTTTCCACCTGATCTAACCCTCCCAATAGTATCATGTGAAGTTTTTTCCATTAACTCGCACTGTACTTCTCATGGAGTAATCCAAGGAGGCAAACAGATGGAATGCTTTGGATGTCTGAACTTATGGATGTCCAAAGCATCCACAACTTGGCCCATGCTTTGCTAGATGTCTGCTAAGTGGGAATGCTGAGACACTTTGTTGTGGGGACGGCGTGAGCATGCATGCACAGCACCATTGCCGAGGCAACCAAGTGATGCAGTGTGCAGTTGCACCTATGCTGCTGCTCATGTGCTCCCCCTGGACCGCTTCCACCAAGAAGAGGTTCTGGGTGCAGGGCTATATTAGCTCTTCTGTTAGTATAGGCATGGAACAATTTTATCTGCTCCACATCTGTACAAGCAGCAGGAACTCCAGAACACGTGGAGTCATTTGTTACCAAATGCAGAGTAAAATTTTGGATAATTTGGAATCCCAAAAGTACATCCAATTTAAACTCCCAGGGAATTTTTAACAGGACCATTTACACAGGTTTTTACATAATGAAAAATACCATAAACAGAGACAGAAACTCAATTCCAACACCAAAAGCCAGTATTTCTTGTTAAATCATTAAAAAGAATTTATTAGAAATACAGAAGAAAAGTTAAAATGAAATATAGAGCCATCTTAGAGACATATTTAAACATTCAAAAGAACAAAGATAAACATGCAAAGACCCAAACATAGCTAAATAAATGAGCATTTTCCATTAAGGTATTAAACTGAGTCCATCTTATTTTATTGAGACAACCAATGTATAACTATGCAGCAAATTCCCAAAACACCATAAAACTGCATTTTTATGGGTAAAAACCTGAAAAATGAGAATAAAGTTCCCATAAGAACAATTTTGAATCTTAAAGAAAATTTTAAAAGCCAAAAAAAGAAATTTACTAGAAAAAAAATCCCTAAACCTAGCCCAAAAATTTCAAGAAAAATAGGGAGGAATGAATGGAGGAAAGGAATCTGCTTCTCACCAACTGTGTGTTCTTAAGATGTCTTCAGCACGCCCAGGATTCCAAATTAGGATTTCAGCAAACCATATCCATTTTCAAGGTTCTTCACAAGAAATAACCTTAAAATAAGCAAGTTCTTCCAGTCTCACCCAAATCAGACTGCAAGCGGGAAATTCAAATTGCCTCTTCACAGGAAAAAAACCAACATCCAGTTCCTCTCAAACAGAGAGAAGAAAGAGGGGGGGGGGGGAGAGAAAAACAATCCTCATACATTGCAAGAGAGAAATATCCCTACCTAACTTAACCCCTAACCTAACTTTAACCCTAACTTAACTTTTTACCTCTCCCCTGTACCTATTTGTATACAAAATTTAACCCAGAATTTATGACATCAGCATACCTCCTCTTTGAAAGGTGTGTTTAACCAAACCCTGTGGACGTGACATTACAATTTAACCCAGATTTCATTAACACTTCCTAATGAAAACAAATAACACAGGTAAAACAAGGTACTATTGTTTAACACAGAAAGATATATAATATCCTCAACCAAATATTTTATTTCCCAAGTAAAGAGAAGACTATTTCCTCTTAGTTAATTGTTCATTCTTGTTCTAGCCACGCTGGAAAAAATAACACCTAGATAATCCCATCAAGTCCAGTGAGCAAATCTTTACATTTTATCTGTCTCTGTGCCCTCAATGAAACCCCAAAGAAAAAACCAAATATAAAACTATCTTATTTCAGAAAATAAGGTTAAATAACTTCCAAAAAAGAACTTACTTAAGCTTCTGTTTCTCCTTTCAGGTTTTATAAGGAAAAACTTAACCCTTATTGATCACTATAAAAACTATGTGTTTGTATGATTGCAAAAGCCACCGTGCCTTGTGTACTTTTAATTAAAATGTCTAATTAACACATCTTCTAGCTTACTCCAGCTTGTTCTCTTCAACTTGATTCAATCAGGGACATGTAAACAAAGTACTTCTTCGTATCTATCTTTAGTTAAAGCTTAATGATGAGTCAGCCTCATGTAAAATCCTGACATGGAGTAATGGCAGTTTTAAAAAGACCTTCCACAACTTGGCTAGTAATTCCAAATTCATACATATCTTAATCTACCCAGATCTTTTCAAAAATCCATTTCATTTCATTCTTCATCTTTTTATTAAAATTTGGCAATCTCTGTTCCAATTTCTATGTTTCTTTCATTATTTAAAAATCTGTTACCCCAAAAAGAGAGAAAAGGGCTTTCCAGGTGTTAGCTCTCTTCCTTGATTTATTTATATTTATATTTATATCCCGCCCCATACCTAAGGGTCTCTGGGCAGCTCATAACATTTAAAAACAAACATATCAAAGCTATATCAGTCCTAAAACCAGTACAAAGTTTAAAAATCCAGCATTAAAAAAAAATACAAAAACAGTTTAAAAACAGCAGGGTTTGCAATGGGGGAAGTGTAGGGAACATTTAACCAAAGGCCTGAGTGAAGAGGTATGTCTTCACCGCCTTCCTAAACACTAACAGATAAGGGGCCTGACACACCTCAAGGGGGAGACCATTCCACAGCCTGGGGCCACCACCAAGAAGGCCCTCTCCCGGGTGCCCACCCGCCTAGCTGCTGAAGGTGGTGGGATAACCAGGAGGGCCTCCCCTCCAGATCTTAAGACGCGGGCAGTTCGATATGGGAGAAAGCGCTCCTTTAGATATCTGGGGCCCAAGTCATTTAGGGCCTTATAAGTCAGAGTTAGCACCTTGAATTGGGCTCTGTAGTGAATTGGCAGCCAGTGCAGTTCTTTTAGAACCGGGGTAATTTGTGTCTGGCTAGATGTTCCAGTCAGTACCCTAGCAGCTGCATTTTGCACTAGCTGCAACTTCCGAACCGTCTTCAAGGGAAGCCCCATGTAGAGTGCATTACAGTAGTCCAACCTGGAGGTTACCAGAGCGTGGATAACTGTGGCCAGGTCATCTCTGTCCAAAAAAGGTTTCAGTTGACGCATCAAAACCCTGTACATTTCAAATTCGGGTTTTGCAGTCAGTAACAGTTTAATCTTTCACTGTAAGTGGGGATGTGAGAGAAGGATATTTTGTTTTCTTAACTGAATGTGTAGCATTGATTTTTAATTTAATTTTTATTTTAAAGGAAATGTTTGGAGCACTAAAATGTGCTCCACAATGCAGGGCTAGTTAAACCACTGTAAGCTCCTTCTCTATTTCTTCCTTGGGGAAGAGGGGTGGGAGAGGCACATGATGCACCATGCACCCACGTGACACACCAGGCATGTGTGCTAACGTGGTGCACAATTATCTGGTGATGGTGCTGCACATGCAAGTGCAAATGCTTAGTGCATTCTGGGCCATTTCACCTAAAGCTTCCCACAGCTAGGAGGCCAAGTGTGAAAAGCTTATAGCGCCCCACCAAATTGGGTTTCTCGGGGGCTCTGAGGCTCTTTGGAGCCCTTGGAGGCCAGTGGTGCAAGGATCCGGACCCTCTGGTTCACATCATGTTGAGACAGTGAAGAAAGACCTGTAGGTTGTGTCTGCGCAGAACCTGTGCTCTGCACCAGCAGCCTTCGTGGAATGTGGCATTTGTATTGCAGGCTGGTCAAACCCCATGTCTGCATGGAAGCAGTGTTGGACTGTCCCACACTATGAAAATCACACCTCTGAAGTAGGGTTGGTCTAGAGCCTCCCTGACACATGGTATGGGCTCAGTTTCGACCAAGATCAGACCTGCATGGCATGGGTTAATACACACAGATCTTGCCATAGAAATCGTGCTGTTAAGGTTAACTCATTTATTAGAAAGTGCATGTAGGTGGGAAATAACATATGTGCAGAAATTGGAGATAAGGAGAAGAGAGCACATTCATGGCTTGTCAAGAAGGAGGGGGTCAGTTGACCATCTGTTCCAGGTAAAATGATAGAAGCCATAATTAAGGATAAAATTAGTATGCACATAGGGGAGCAAGCGCTGCTGAAAGAAGATCAGCATGACTTCTGCAAAGATAAATCATGTCTCTTCAGAGTGTATAGAACTTGAGGGTGAAGGTGATCCATTTTACATTGTCCATCTGGACTTTCAGAAGGCTTTAAAGTCCCCTGAACAGACTAGGGGTGTGCATGAATATTCATAATATTCAATATGTGTACAATTTGAACATTTTTATACAAATCAAATGTTATGGACATTTGTACATTGACATTCCGTATGAATACAAATGCTTTGGAACATTTGTACGAAGCTTCGGAACGTTGTTGAAACAGGGAGGTGCCAAAATGGCTGCGCCAGTCACATCTGCAGTGGATTCAGAGTGAATTTGATTTGGTTTGAGAGCAGATTCAAAGTGGGTTCAGGGAGGGTTTGATGTTTTCAGAGTGGATATGTTATGGGGTACGTATCAACAGCAGCGGCTGGTGGACTTCAGGGCAGGGTGTTCACAGGCAAGGTGGGGAAGGGTCACAGGGGTGGGGTCGCTGAGGTCACAGGGCAGGGCCGGAATAATACAGAACCAGATAAAGAAAAGAATTCATGCATGGAACTGAACTCATGGAATGAATAACAATATAAACCCGGTTTTTCTGCATGCATGTCCACACTCACATATTGGCTTATCTAAGTGCCATAGGATTTGCGGCAGGAAAACTGCTAGTGAAAGAATCACAAAACAGCAATAAGAACATAAGAGGTACCCTGCTGGATCAGGTCACAGCCCATCTAGTCCAGCATCCTGTCTCACACAGCGGCCTGCCAATTGCTTCTGGGCATCTCAAGCAGAAGACAAAGATGAAACCTTCACCTGCTCTTGAATCCCAGAAAATGGCTTCCGAGGCATCCTGCTTGTCCCCCCAGTCTAAAAGATGTGCCTAGGCATCCATTCAAGTAGCCACTGATACACCTGTTACCCAAAAATTCGTCTAACAAGCCACCCATTCTTGATGCCGTTGCCATCTCTTCTGGCAGCAAACTCCATAAAAGTAACTACAAAGTAGTTACAATTAAAAAGTAACTACAAAAACATATTGCGCACCAGAATATCGGAGACATTACAAAATAATATTGCTAAAGTGAGTAAAAATGTAAAAACCCTAGAAAACTAGCCAACACAAATATAAAATCTAGAGAAAATGTGACATTTTATTATTTTGTAATGTTTAAAAGGTTATCAATTTTGGAAAGCAAGACACAATATTCTTTGATCTCATAACACCCAGGGTATGTTGTGGACTTTCATAGTTTCACCAGGAGTTAATTTTGGCTTAAAGAAGGTTGCCTAACAAATCCAAAAAACCATAGCGTTGTCCACAAATAGTTTATTAATCTTGATGAGCTCCCTGTAGGATCCATCCATCCATCCATCCATCCATCCATCCATCCATCCATCCATCCACCCATCCATCCACCCATGAAAGTCTCAAGGCAGGTGCCAATAGTTAAATAAAAGTTAACTGAAACAAGTTTAAACAAGTTAAATCAAAGAAACACTAAAATCAGTAACAATGTCTTGTCTAACCCTTTCTTAAAGCCACCCAGACTGGCTGCTGAAACCATCTCCTCTAGAAGCAGACTCCACAGACCAATGGCCCCTCTGGGTGAAGAAATGTTGTCCACCCTGATTCTTAAAGAACTATATGAATCAATTTTTAGACAGAAGTTATTGACCGATAAAGCAAAAAATAAACCATAGTTCTTTAAATCCAGTTTCAGTCCACTTTTAGAGTGAGATAACATGTCAGCCAAGTATCAGACTGTTTTCTTTCAATTTTATCTATCTCAGAAAATCCATCTTTGGGTTAGATAAAGTGAAAAAAATGACTTCTCATTTTGCTGACCTGTTCTCACACTTTAAAAGTAGACTGAAACTGGATTAAAACTTGGGTGTGAACACAGCCTCTTATATCTAATGTAGATTGCACTTGTACCTCCCATGCTTTGGGGTAGGAGTTGTGGGGACCTTCACAGGGGTTGTACAGCCAAGGGGATTGCTGCTATAGGTAAAGCTGTTGATCACAGCAGGTAACACCCTTCTAGAATCACCTGGGATAACCCAGAAGTGCACCTCATTTCTGGGTTCCCATGTGCAACTTGTGCAATGATTGTTCCAGCCCTTGAGTTGCCTCCTCTTCCTCTTGAGTTGCCTTCCTCTTCTATAGCATGCATATAAAATTATGCATGGTATAGAAAAGGTGGATAGAGAACATTTCTTTTCTCTATCACACAACACTAGAACCAGGGGGCACTCTATGAAGCTGATGGGTAGGAGAGTCAGGTCTGACAGGGGGAAGTATTTCTTCACCCAGAGGGTCATCGGCCTATGGAATGTGCTGCCAGAAGAGGTGGTGACAGCTACCAGTCTAGATGGCTTTAAGGTAAGGTTAGACAAATTTATGGATGACAGATGTATCAATGGCTACTAGAACAAATGCCTAGGTGCATCTTTCAGGCTTGGGGGGGGGGGGGAGGAACCAGGGCGCTTCTAAGGCCATCTGCTGGGACTCGAGAGCAGGATAAGGTTTGTCCTTGTCTCTGCTTGAGATGCCCATGAGCATTTGGTGGGCCTCTGTGTGCGACAGGATGCTGGACTAGATGGGCTGTGGCCTGATCCAGCAGGGCTTCTCTTATGTTCTTATGTCCTCCCTCTATGCACCCATGTGGTAGAAAACAACTTCCCTAGCAACACATTTTCAGAGTAAAATAAGGGGTTCATGAAAAGGGTTCACTGTTTGAGGCTTAGGGTGGCTCAGAGGCCAGAACCACTTTGCAGTCCCACATCATTGTCACTGTGGGGCTGCCCCATTGTCCTTGGTCCCATAGTTTCTATAATCTGACCCATTTATGTGGCATGATGTGAGGCCTGCATCAGCACTGGGCCATGTTCCTCCCGTTATTACATTTTAACGCTGTCTGACATCATATTACAAACAATAGATATGAATGAGGCTTAATTTGTATGCTGGTGTATCTTCTTTGAAAATAATTTCCAGTACTATTGACTGTTACTCTCTGCTGATGGACAGGTAGGATCCTTATTCAAATATTTAATAACTGATGACTCACCTATTTGTCATCTTTTTGGTATGACCTTTTTGCTTTCAAAGGAGAGGCTTTTGCCTCCCCAAAATGTTTTGGAAGGAAGGAAGGAAGGAAGGAAGGAAGGAAGGAAGGAAGGAAGGAAGGAAGGAAGGAAGGAAGGAAGGAAGGAAGGGCTCACAAAGACAGAAGAGAAACTGGGCCACTCGCTGGAATGAAGAAATGGAGGCAGGAAGGAAGGAGATACAGAAGGAAGGAAGCAGGGGCTCACAAAGACACAGCACAGGAAAGAAGAGAAATGGGGCCGCTTACTGGAATGAAGGAAAGAAGGAATAGGGGTTAGGGTTCACAAAGACATGGCAGAGGGAAGAGGAGAACCAGGGCTGCTGGCTGGAGCCAAGAGTGAAGGGGCTGGCAGTGGCAGGGCAAGTGGTGCCAGGCAGAGTGGGCGACCAGGGCTGAAGTGCCCACTGCCAGCGAGGAAGAAGCCAGACTCCCCTAGCGAGCGACTCAGGCACTCCCTGAAGGCTCTGTGGGATATGTATGTGTTTGTATCGGATATTCTTACAAATTTGTATGAATACATTCGTATCGAATAGAATCCTACTACATTAGAAGGGGATCTATTCAAACAAAAACAAATGTTCATACATTTGATTCAATACGGATTGAATGCAGAAACCCCATTTGCGCACATCCCTAGAACAGACTCATCAATCATGGAATAAAAGGACAGGTCCTTTCCTGGATTGAAGGCAAGAAACAGAGGGCCTTTTCACACCTAACTTCCCTGAAACCTATCCTGTAGGTGGGGATCTGGAAGTGATCCATCTTGCTGCAGCAATGGCCCTGTACATAGGGCCATTGTTATAGTGACCAGACAACACAGTGCATGTCTGCAGAGCTCCAGGTGCGCTGCCCTGTCTCCATGCAGCCTTTGCACATACATACATGCAAAGCTTCATCCTGGCTGTACTGGGAGCACCATAGATGCTCCTAGTATAGCTGTGGATCAGTTTTTAGGGTGATGGGGCCGCTCCGAGATGGAAGCGGCTCTGTGCTGTGCGGATGCTCCCTAGCAGAGTGTCCCCAGCCTTCCCCCGGTTGTGATCAACTAGATCTTGTGGGTGTGCTTTGGGAATCAGCCTGCATAACACTGCATAACACTGCAGGAACACCAGAATACAATAACACCAGCTGCCTTTGTTTCTCAGCCATAACTATTACTATTTCTGTGTGAGACAAGAAGTCCCACCATAATAAACTTCTATGTTTCTTTGTAGTTACCGGATTGACCAATTACGGGCATAACACTATCCTGCCTTCTACTATGTTTTCATGACTCTCACACGAGTATAATTGCTTCTATGCATCCATCTTATTATTATGTGATATGTAGCATTAGAGAGTAGCAGTATGCCATTTATCCAGTAGCTAGTTAGGCCAAGTTGTGCTAAGGCTTATAATAGCCATGATGTTAAGTGATTCAGAAGCTGTATGCTTCCTTTACAGCTAAGATATAAGAAGCTGTATCCATTTATTCACATTAGAAATAAGCTGTAAACCTGTATTTTATTTCTCATATGCATGCAACTTGTATTCTCACATTTATGTAGATCTTACTTACACTCACTAAGAATAAAGTGTTTGGAATGCAATCACGTTTCTACAATTTCCGCTTGTGGTTCCAGTGTTCTACTCACGTTACGTTGTGCTATCTACCTAGCGCAGTTCTACTATCTTATCAATAAATCTCAAGATCACCATCACGAAAGGGCAAAAGGTCTCGGAGAGTAGTAATCAATGGACAGTTCTCAGAGAGGAGAGAGATGGGAAGTGAGGTCCCCGAAGGTTCAGTACTGGGACTTGTCATTTATAATATTTTTATCAACGATCTAAAGGAAGAAGAAGAGTTGGCTTTTCTACTCCACTTTTCTCACCCATTTAAGAGGACTCAAAGCGGCTGACAAAGGTTTTATATTCTCCCCACAACAGACACCTTGTGAGGTGGGTGGGGCTGTGAGAGCTCAGAAGAGAGCTGTGACTAGCCCAAGGTCACCCAGCTGGGTTCATGGGGGAGAGCAGAGTTGAACCCAGTATTCCCAGATAAGAGTCCGGCTCCTTAGCCACTAGACCAAACTGGCTCACAAACTGGAAGGAATAAGTTGTGAGAAAGCAAAGTTTGCTGATGACATTAAATTGTTCATGGTACTAAAAACAGAAAGTGATTGTCAAGAGCTCCAAAGAGATCTCTTGACATTGAGTGAGTGGGCAACCAGGTGCCAAGTGCACTTCACCTGTAGCAAGTGCAGAGAGTTGCAAATTGGGGTTCTGGTATCCAGCTCAAGCAAATTCAGTGCTAGGAGTAATTAGGAAGGGGATACAGAAAATAAGTCAGCAAGTTTCTTTATACATCTGCGGTGAGGCCACTTTAGGAATACTGTCTACAATTCTGGCCCTGAAGCTGGAAAAAGTGCAGAATATATAACCAGAATGATCAAGGGGCTGGAACACCTCCCTTATGGAATCAGGCTGCAATGTCTCAGCCTCTTTAGCATTGAAGGATGATTTTTTAAGAGGTAACCTGCATTCTGTGGAAAGGGGATTAGAGAAAAATTATTTTCTCTATCACATAACAGAAGAAGAAGGGGGGTTGGTTTTTCTACCCTGCTTTTCTCACCCCTTTAAGGGGACTCGAAGCAGCTGACAAAGCTTTCTATTCTCCCCACAACAGAACACCCTGTGAGATAGGTGGGGCTGTGAGAGCTCAGAAGAGAGCTGTGATTAGCCCAAGGTCACCCAGCTGGCTTCATGGAGGAGTGCAGAATCTAACCCAGTATTCCAAGATAAGAGTGTGGCTCCCTAACCACTAGACCAAACTGGCTCACAAGAACCAGAAGCTGATTGGCAGGAGAGTTAGGACCGAAACGTGACAGCGACCAGCCTGGATAGTTTTAAGAAAGGGTTAGACAAAATCATGGAGGACAGGTGTACCAGTGGCTACTGGATGGATGCCTAGGTACCACCTCCAGGTTGGAGAGACAAGCAGGATGCCCCTCAAGGTCATTTGCAGGGATTTGGGAGCAGGTGAAAGTTTCCCCTTCGTCTCCTATTTGAAAATGCCTAGAAGCAACTGGTGGGCCACTGAGCGAAACAAGATGTTGGAGGAAATGGGTTGTGGAATAACCAGCATTGCTCCCCTTATGCTAAATTCTTAACTGTGTACCTGTGTCTGACTTCAGCAAGAATGGCAAAGGATAAAGATACAGTGGTACCTTGAGATACGAGTTTAATTCGTTCTGTAACCTTGCTTGTATGTCAAATCATTCGTATCTCAAAGCAATTAATTAATGGAATTCCATTAATCCGTTCCGGGTCCCAAAAAACCACCTCACCTTCCAGCTCCACACCCAAATTTCAGTCCCTGAAAGCAGCCAGCAGCTATAACAGCTCCATTTTTTGCCCTACGTCTTTCTGGAGCTGCTATGTTTGGATTACAGGAGCGGCTGCCAAAATTCAGCCTGCCCTCGGCGCTCACTTCCTCACCCCCTCCCTCCCTCCCTCGCCTCGCAGCCATCACCTTCTTTTTCTCTCGGTGCGTCACAGCCCCGCCCCTCTGCCTTGGCTTTTCCTCCGCGCGTCACAGCCCTCGGCCTTCTGCCTCCTCTTTTCTTCCGCGCGTCGCAGCCCCCGCCCTTCTGCCTCCTCTTTTCCTCCGTGCGTCGCAGCCCCTGCCCTTCTGCCTTGGCTTTTCCTCCGCGCGTCACAGCCCCCACCCTTCTGCCTCTTTTCCTCCGCGCGTCGCAGCCCCTGCCCTTCTGCCTTGGCTTTTCCTTCGCGCGTCACAGCCCCCACCCTTCTGCCTCTTTTCCTCCGCGCGTCGCAGCCCCCGCCCTTCTGCCTCCTCTTTTCCTCCGCGCGTCGCAGCCCCCGCCCTTCAGCGTGTCGCCTTAGCCTCAGCCCGCAGCGGGAGCGCCGGTCGTGTGATTCCTCGTATCTCAAATTTTGCTCTCATGTCAAAGCAAAATATCTCTCACTCGGCGCCTCGTATCTCAAAAAAATCGTAAGTTGGGGCACTCGTATGTCGAGGTACCACTGTATAAGGATAAAGTCCCTTTCTGCACTGGGCCTTATTCTGGATTATAGCCCAGAATAGGGACCCGTCATCTGTTTGTTGGTGCAGACTACAGCAGATCCCACAGTGCTATCCTCACATATGCTTGCATGTCCTTATTATAGATGTTCTGAAGTAAAGTGAATGGCCCTCCTTTTACCCAGATTTCTCATTGTTTTGTGAGTTGCTCTGCACAATGAGTTGTTCAGCCAGCAATTGTTTTTTGCCATTTTGTGGAGGCAATCTAGGTGTCCATGGTTCCTCTGATCTCCAACATCCCACAGATGATAACCTGGCTAATCTCACCTGCATGCAGACATTGCTTACTTAATCTGCAGTATTTGGATATTCCAGAATAAAGAATGGATGTCCTGAAATATCCACACTTTGTTCTAGAATATCCAACTATAGTAGAGCAAGTAATTAAAGTCTGAATGCAACCGCAGTTTTGCATCGCATTGAGGTTTGTGGAAACCTAACCATAGCATTATAAGAAGAATGGTTGTACGATGCAAATACGTACAAGAAAGTACTACAAAATCAGTAATGTATAAAACAGGGCTTTGTGAAAACCAAAGATGAAGTAGAAAGAGACCAATGCTCCTAGACCATCTATTCTGGCAATTGTTCAGGGCACGTCTCCGTGCTGAAAATACTCTGAAGTTAAGCTTGTTTTGCCTTGGAGCATTTCCATGCACAGCTTTACTCCGGGCTACATAAGATGCAAAGGAGGAAAATCCACGGCAGAACACACACACACACCCTTTCAAACAGTACTACATCCGACTTAGGGGGAAAGCGCGGATTATCCTGGGAGCATGGAGATGCACACGGATTTCTTTAAAGTGTCTTTCCGGTTACATTAATCTTTCTCGCTCTTTACATGTATGTGTGAACACATTCCTTTCCTTGGCCACCACAGTTAAAAGCATAACCAATGCTTGTAACATAGTTACAAGCATAACTAAAAGCAGATCACTCCCTGCAGCCTATCAGACAGCCAGCTGTCACATCCAGCCTCCCTCCATTCCATTCCACTGATTTGGTTTCAGGTACCCACGATTACCAGATCAACCCCCACCCCACCCCCCACAGACACCATAAGGGAAAAGCACCCAGAACCGGGAGGCCTACTTTGGCCTCCAGAAAGCCTATTTCAGCCTCCGTAAAGTGTTGGAATAGGCGTGTGATGCCACCGGGTCCTGTCCAAAATGTAAGGGAGCACGTGAGAATTAGGTGGGAGGTGTCCAGTGGCATCACATGCCTATTCCAACACTCTCTAGAGGTCAAACTAGGCTTTCTGGAGGTCAGAAAAGCACTTCTGGTTTTGGGGCTGCATGACTCCAGAACTGGAAGGCCTGTTTGTGATTATCCATGGTTTCAGGTAACCTTGGTAGGAGCAGGAATGTATCCCCAATGGATACGGGGGTCCGACTGTATAGAAGCCAACTCCTACTCCTCTTCTTTAGATAGTATTTCTTTTTTCTTGAACAAAATACTGATTCACTGCAGTTTCTCCACGCCTTACAAAAACATGGATTGGCATCTCTTCCGTTCCCTTTCCTCTCCACTAAAATTGCTAGTCCTGACCTCAGCGTGGAGAACTGAGAGGCATAGAGAGCAATAAAGTCCTTGCTAGCAGAGCGTAAACAAAGGATTCTGGTGGAAATTGAAACTGCACCCCCTTTTTAATAGTTCTGTGCACAGAAACTGACCAAGTGACCCCTAGATTTCCACCTTTCTCTTTGGGAATGGTGAGACGCCACTTGTTGCTGATGAAAGCGCATGCAGAAAGAATACCATTTTTTGTCCGTCAGGAGCATCTGTGCCAGCCAGCCTCTCTAGTGGGAATGGAACAAGCAATTTCATATCCAAGCAAACAAGTTTGAACATGTTCCATATGGTAAATTGAATAATTCTTTAGTGTTAAAAGTGTTATACATGGTAAATTAAGGCTGCAGTCACACCCTCATTTTGGAGGGAGGAGGAGGGAGGATTCCCCACTAAGGATGTGGATGAATATTCATCACGTTCAAAATTCATCTGAATTTATCCAAATTCGGACATTCACATTCAAATCGAATGTTGGTACATTCAAAGATTGACTTTCGAATATGAATCGAATACTTTGATACATTTGTGTGAAGCTTCATTACTTTCATAAAGCTGGGGAGGTGGAAAAGTAGCTGCCCTAGTCACATCTGCATGGGATCCAGAGTCGATTCAAAGCAGATTCAGAGTGGATTAAAAGTGGATTGAGAGCAGATTTGACATGTTCCGAGCAGATACGTAGGGGATATGTAAGGAATTCATAGGTGATTCAAATCAGATTCGTATTGAACATTTGTATCAAATTTGTATCAAACATTCATGTTATGGTTCTGCTGCCCTGCCCCAATTTGCTGTTTAAAGCCAGAAGTTCTAAAACGGAAAACCCCTCATTGTAGTTTCAAATGTTTTAGCCCTGGCTAGGTGGAACTGTGAGAACACCCCTATAGCTGGATATGTTTTTGGTACATTCCAACTTCCTATACAAAAGGTTTACAGAGAGAGGGGGGGGGGAAGGCTTGTGTTTTCAGAGTAAAATACAGCATTTAGGCCATCCCTAATAATTTTTCCTTTTGTAAGGCAGCAGCAAAGGCAGTATCAAAGCAATAACAAGACAATAGCAAGAACTATCAAGCAAACACAGAGTCATAAAGGAATCTGCACCTTTGGAAGCAAGAAGAGAGAAAGAGAATCTAAGCTTCAGAGTTTGCAGTCAGCATCCATTTTGTTTGCAACTGAATCACACATAAAGTACCTGTTTAATTGCTTTGAGAAAAAAACTGGCAATTATTTGTGTGTTTTGTTTGCTTTAAAATAAATCCTGTTAATTCCTGTTTGAACAAAGACCCAGAGCATTTCTATGGGAATTTCTTAAGGATAAGCCTCGGTGTCATCTCAAGTAATAAAACACAAGCTAAACACAAAGCTATGGAATAGTCTTCCCCTCGAGTCACGCCCCTTCTGTATAAATTTAGGAAGGTGGTAAAGATGCACCTCTTTGCCCTGGCCTTTGGCTAATGTGACTATTCCCCCCCCTAGTGTAGACATTAGTATTTGAATATTTGAATACATTTTTAAATATGCTGGATTCTTCATTTGTTTGTTTGCTTGTTGGTTTTTAAGTGTTCTTATGCATATTACTGTTTTAACCTGTTGTTTTAAAACTGTAACCCGCCCTGAGACCTACGAGTATACAGCAGGATATAATAAACAAACAAACAAACAAACAAACAAACAAATAAATAAATAAATAAATACTTGAGCACCATCAGAATTTGTATCAAATTCAAATTCTACCACATTCGAAGGGGATCTATTCAAATGAATTTAATTTTTTGCATTCAATTCGATATGAATTGAACATGAAAAAACATTTGTGCACAACCCTACTGCCCACAGTGGGGGGGGGGGGGAAGAGGCTGAATCAGCATGGCAGGGGGAGAATCAGCACAAAGGGGGGGGAGAAACATGGCACGGTAGAGATGTGGGGGCAGTTCAGCAGGGCAGCGGGGGTCTGGGTGCAGGGGGGTGCAGGGGAATGACTTGGCGCAATTGGGGGCAACTTGGCACTGCAGGGGGGATCTTGGTGTGGTGGGGGTGTGCCCAAATGCTATTTTTGGGATTCGATTTGATTCAAATCTAATATCCAAAAATTTGATTTGATTTGAATTGAATCTTTAAAATTTGAATTTGCCCAAATTCTATTTGAATTCAGAAAATTCTAATCTATTCGACTTTTTGATTCAAATTTCCACTTACAAATGTCAACAACATTCATATGTGCCCATATGCATTGTTACGCATCCCATACACATCTGTACATATCCGTATGCATCCTGTATTTATCCCACATGAAACTCGTTTTCATCCCGTACAGATCTGTACAAATGCTTACGGATGTGGGAAAGATCCGTACATGCCAGTACACACTGTGTACGAACCTGTACCCGTGCAAATGTCCAAATAATTTGAACAAATAGATTCAGAAGTCCAAATTTGTTCAAATGTTTAAATTTGAAATTATGGACATTCAATTTGAATTTAAATGTCGAAATTTGGACGAATTCGATCGAATTTCGAATGTCTTTGAATCTTTGTGCACATCCCTACGGTGTGGTGGAAGAGCAGGGGCATAACTCAGCACAGCAGGGGAGGCTTGGAGTAGCAGGGGCTAGTGGGAGATCCCTGCCACTCTGCTAAAGCTTACCATTCACTAGCCATCACAGGCACCATGGATGGGTACCTCCCTGCTCTGGTGAGGGTCAAATTTCTCTCCCTCCACCTGGACCCATTCAGACTCAGTGCTGGGATAATCCACATAGTGGATAGTGCCAATCAGGAAAGGAAAGTCTGCTGAAAAAACAGATGCAGGCCCTCTGGACCCAGGGCGGTCTCCATCTGGATAAAATAAGGTGTGAGCACAGTCTAAATAATCCTTCTGCAGATGACGGTTACAGTCCAGTCATTACACAAGCCAAGAGTTTACCTCATTTGGCATGCTGATAAAACTGGAAAGGACCGAACCCGATTGGTTAGGGAAATGGAGTAGGTAGGTAGCAGGGCAGGAAACCGTTGTATTCTTATTGCTCTACACATAGATACAGACATAGGCTGCTTCCAGACAGTGGTCAGATATCCCACTAGGAGGCAATAATGCAGAATATTATGGGATTTCTATACTGTCCTTTGTTGCAATATATAGAATAAAACAACAGGACAATAACACAATAGGAACAAAAGAATAGTAAAATACTAGGTGATTACAAACAGAGAGAGAGAGGAAACTGAAGCACTAATTTGCCTAATCAACAAATGTCTGGATGAGGAAACGTAATTTCTCTAGATACCTCAAGGGTGGACAAGGTCAGGACAGACAGCTGACACCCTGCGTGTGAGAAGTCAACCAGAAGAAATGTTCCAGCAGATGACTAAAATTAGTGAAAAATTCAGGGCAGTTTCAGGGTTAAAAATAAATTTGTTTAAATCTGAAATTATATATCTAAACACTCCCCCGCACAGACAAAAATAATAAGAGTACTTAAAGGCCTAAAATCTGCCATTTAAAAAGATGAAATATCTAGGCATGTATATAACAAAAATATAGCTAAATTAGGTGTTACAAATTATAATAGTATATGGGGAAAAGTTAAACAGATTTCAGACAGGAAGAAAAAATATCTATGCGCACCGTCTAAAATAAGAATGTTCAAAATGTTGCTGATCCCTAAAATAACTTATCTTTTCCAAGTATTACCAGAGATGATACCTGCAAGGACTTTGAGAATGTGGGAGGCAAAAATGAACAAATTAATGATAAAAAAGCGCAATTAAGAAAATGCTTAATGCTTCCCGAAACCCAAGAGGAAGGGAGATACTGACTTTGGAAAAGTATCATGTTGGCTTTCGTTTAGAGAAATTGATAGACCTAGAATATAATGAAGAATGGGTACAGTTAGCAAATGAATCACATTGGGGATACTTCTTTAATATTTGATAAGACAAACAATAAAGCACTCAGTATTATGGTCCATTGAAAATTACACTCATTATGTGGAGAAAATGGAAAATGGATTGAATAACAAACTGCTCTAGATTTAAAGCAAATAGGAAAGGTATTGAATTCAGAGATACCTACAAAACGTAAAAATGGTTTCAAATATTTTGACAATTTATTTGATTAGAAAAACAATGAATTATTAATGGCGAAACTGCAATTATTGATTAGAAATTCAAATTAGCTCACAATAAAAGCTCTCATACTCAATATTTTTTAAAAAATAATTACTAATAAATGTTGGTGAAAGGGGAATCAGCAGTAATATTTATAAACTACAAGCAGATGATAAAGATAGAATAAAAACAATTTATTTCATGGTTGGGAAAAAGATATAAATATAATTAAGGAAATCATCCATAAAAAGATATAATAAATATAATAGAATGAAATAGCTTTTGCTAAAGCTTCATCCAGACAGCATCTACTTTATCCACATTATTTGGATAATCCAGTGTAAAACACATTTAGACACATTGGGATTATCCATGCCTTAATTCCAAATTATTAATTTAATGCAGATTAAGTTAGTGCTGTCTGGATGAAACTTAAAAGTGCTACATATATGGCACAGAATTCCTGCACAACTCACTAATATGATAAGTTCATTAAATTCTAATTGCTGACTGGCATTGATCTGATGCAAAAGGGACTCATATTAATTTGTAGTGTCAGTGCCCCAAGGAATCTAAATCCTGAAGTGAAATAGGAAAACAGATGAATAAAATGTTAGGAATTGATGCTATGATTCATTTGGAGCCATGTCTTATGACTGGTTTTAGAGAAGAGAAATTTGAAGAGGTTTATAGATTAGTAATGGCAGCACAGACCACTTTTATCTATGGTTGGTAAGATGCGGCAAAGTGCAAAACTGGTAACACTATCTATCTGAATAATATAATTTTATCTTATTAGAGAAAGAAAACTGACGTACCAAAGACTAAAAATAAAAACTACAACCGAAGTAAAATGGAAAGAAGAGATGCTGAGAATGAGATATTTGTTGTCTAAATGAGGTTATTCTACAATTCCCACTATCAGGGGTTCGATTGGGATTGGGAAAGAGGAATATGAAATGTAAGATTACTTTTCTGTACATATAGGATTTGGATATTTGAACCGACAGTCAATAAGAATGAATTTACAAAGCATTTGGGGAAAATCAACAAATACAAACACACATATATAATGCATTGACTTTTGGTTAAGAAAAATGGACTTTACCAAAGTGGTCCAAAATGCAGGATTCAATTTGGCCCAGGAGAAGAAGAAGAGGGAGAGTTGGCTTTTCTACCCCACTTTTCTCACCCATTTAAGGGGACTCAAAGCGGCTGACAACGCTTTTCTATTCTTCTCCCCACAACAGAACACCTTGTGAGGTAGGTGGGGCTGTGAGAGCTCAGAAGAGAGCTGTGACCAGCCCAAGGTCACCCAGTTGGCTTCATGGGGGAGGGCAGAATCGAACCCGGTATTCACAGATAAGAGTCCAGCTCCCTAACCGCTAGACCAAACTGGAGTGGGTTGTTCCCAGTGATGAACCGAAATGGTAATTCCCTTAGAATGCTTAGAAAGTTTCAACAATATCTGTCCCATATAAACATCTGAGGAGCAAGCATTTCCTGGGCATCAGTACCAAAATAATTTTTAAAGAGGTAATGTTTTTGTCATGGGAGTCTGACAAATGCAGCAGCAGAAGTTTCTGAACTTTTGTAGGGTCATTTCAAGGTGTCCTGCCGCTGTTTTCTGTGGAATATTTTCGCACCTGAAGTTCACTTTGTACAGCTCAGTCTATCCATTCCTATTAAATGAAAACTGGTATACTAGGTTTCAAATCTTTCCAGAACATCCCCTTAAATCATATATTTGGGCCCTGGCTCCAAAGCTCTGAAATAGATCTTAATAAAGACTGGCAGCATGCCCTGAAGCAACAACAGCAACAAATGGTTCTAATTGCAGGAGCATTTGGAATCACCTTGGATTATTAATCTTCTATACTAAGTATGACAGAAGACCTTAGCCGGAAAAAGGCACCAGTTTCTCTGGGCAGGTAACAGGTCTCTGGGCGGGTAACAGCAGATTAACCAGCAGATTAAAAACAAGATACACATTAAAACAAAATACACATTAAAACAAGTACACATTAAAAACAAAATACAGATTAAAAACACTTTAAAATTTCAACATATTTAAAACAGTATGTTCCGTATTGCGTTCATAGTGATTGTAACTGGGGGGGGGGATATAATCACCTCAGCCAAAGGCCAGGGCAAAGAGGTGCGTCTTTACTGCCTCCCTAAATATATATAAGGAAGGGGCTTGACGCACCTATACGGGGAGACTATTCCATAATCTAGGGGCTGTCGCTGAAAAGGCCCTGCTGCCCAAGGTGCCACATGATTGGAGCAATCAGCCATCAGTCACCGCTCGTTTCCATCATGTGTGGGCATGTCAGGGGCAGACTGCCCACCAGTCAGTGGCGTGCCTGAGATCCTATGGCTGCCCGGCTGTGCTCAACATGGTGACTTCTGGCCACATGCGTTCTCTCTCCTGTCCCTGTGTGGAAGCGCAGTGAGATTAATGCACTCAATCCATGTCGAATGCACTCTAGATCTGTTGCAGGTGTGACTGACGCAGCCGCTTTCCCGCCTCCCCAGTTTAATGAATGTCTGAACTATTTGTATGAATGTTCCAAAACATTTGAATTCGTATGAATCTCAATATACAAATATTGTAACATTCAGTTAGTATACGAATGTCCGAATTCATATGAATTTGTACAAATAACAAATGTTACAAATGGTGGCTGTGTCTCCATAAACATGAGCAGTAGGCCTGAGGACAGCCACCTTGGTGAAAACACCTTGTTCTCCTTATCAAAGAGTCCCTATCCACCTCCTTTTTGGAGCATTGAGAAGAAGAGTTGGCTTTTCTACCCCCTTTTCTCACCCATTTAAGGAGACTTAAAGAAGCTGACAAAACTTTCTATTCTTCTACCCACAACAGAACACCCTGTGAGGTAGGTGGGGCTGTGAGAGCTCAGAAGAGAGCTGTGACCAGCCCAAGGTCACCCAGCTGGCTTCATGGAGGAGTGTGGAATCAGACCCAGTATTCCCAGATCAAAGTCCGGCTCCTTAACCACTAGACCAAACTGGCTCACAATATGCAAACTACCACTTAAACAGGCCACCTCATGCAGCACTATGAACTCATGGAAGTGCTCAGAAGCGCAGCAAAGAAGGTGTTTTCCCCCTGGTGCTTACATGGTGTTTTCTACATTGGCTTACTTGTATTAATTACTGTCCTCATGCAGAGCCAATAGGCACAGAAGAAGAAGAGTTGGCTGTTCTACCCCACTTTTCTCACCCACTCAAGGGGACTCAAAGCAGCTGTCAAACCTTCTGTTCTTCTCCCCACAAAAGACACCCTGTGAGGTGGGTGGGGCTGTGAGAGCTCAGAAGAGAGCTGCTACCAGCCCAAAGGTCACCCAGCTGGTTTTGTGGAGGAGTACAGAATCAAACCTGGTATTCCCAGATAAGAGACCGGCTCCCTAACCACTAGGCAAAAGTGGCTCGTAGAGACACCTGGTGGTGTAGGAATAGAGCAGCGGTCCTCAACCTGTGGTTCAGGACCCCCTTGGGGGTTGAACTACCCTTTCAGAGTTGTCGCGACGAATCTCCCGCCACCCTTCCCTTCCCTCTCTGAGCTCCCCCCCGCCCATGGTTGGGAGTCTCCACAACGTGAGGAACTGCATTAAAGGGTCGCAGCATTAGGATGGTTGAGAACCACTGGAATAGAGGGACCTTTACTGAAGGTGAGGAATGATGCCCTTTGTGTGAAGGTGCATGCTCCACTGGGTGGCACATGTATCGTGGGGCACCTGATTCAGGAAGTGGAGACATGGCCTGCAGGTGGGCTTGCAATGCTAGTCCAGGGGTGTCTCAAATTCACTTCATGCAAGATTTGCAATTTTAGCATAAGGCTCTCCTACAAGGCTTCCAGCGGAGGTACAGAGGGTTCTTGCACTGGCAGAACGCCTACCCCATAATTGCATGCCTGCAGAAGAGAGGGCCAATATATAAAGGCTCTTCCGTTTCCCCAACTCTATTCAATAAAGAGCTATTTTTACCTTCCCTTTCCTCCTGTAAAAGAGTCCTTAAATTTAGGCTGTCTCTGCACTCAGCTTGCTTGAAGTGGCTTAATTATTACACTCCAGCCTGCCCCGAACCGAGCCCAGCAAATTCCACTTGCATCATCAGGGTGAGGACTCTATCCATTCCAGACCAACACGAGTGTCAGGGAAATTTTAAACTTAAATAAACAAGCAAATAAATTTAGATAGACAAAAAACCTGGGTTCAGAGATCAATTATTTTATTTGCTTTTGCAAAAGAAAGAGATCCATTTTACTGCCTCTCTCTCTTGCCAGCTCACAGCAGAACTGGCACTTAAATAGGAACAATAGACAAAGCTTATAGTCGCAACACACTGTATTGCAAACTGCAACAATTCTCCAATGCTTGCTTTTCCCCGTTGCTCATCTTGGTTCCTAGAACAGCATGCCAAGCAAGCCTATAACTTTGCTAACTTTCGTCTTCTATTTCCATTGTTTCAGCATTGTGTTTAGTAATACGCTTGCAAAGGATATGAATACAGAAATCTTAAGAACAACCCAAAAAATCAAAATCAGATAGATCAACTCAACAGAGAGAACACAAAAGATCTATCAAGGAGAAAAAAACCAAGGTCCTTCTAATATGAGAAAACTAAAGAAAGTGCCCTGATGCCAAAAAAAGGGGGGGGAAGATATACACCCTTATATACAAATAATAGTAAATTTACTGGTGAAAATATAATATCTTAAAAAAGTTAATAACAGTATACAAAAGACAAAAAGAATGGTGTATAAAAAACAAATAATGGGGATCTAAAGCCAGACGCGTTTCGACAGGTCGTCTTCTTCAGTGGCTTTTAACGATCATCCCAAATGGTGATGACTTCTTTCATCTCTATATGGTTATACAAAGTAAAATTAGACAAAGTAAAATTAGACAGCGTGCTCTACAAAACCAACGAACCTGTCGAAACGCGTCTGGCTTTAGATCCCCATTATTTGTTTTTTATACACCATTCTTTTTGTCTTTTGTATACTGTTATTAACTTTTTTAAGATATTATATTTTCACCAGTAAATTTACTATTATTTGTATATAAGGGTGTATATCTTTCCCCCCCTTTTTTTGGCATCAGGGCACTTTCTTTAGTTTTCTCATATTAGAAGGACCTTGGTTTTTTTTACAGAAATCTTAAGCCTAGTTGTTTCAATTAAAGAAGCAAAGAGCTGGTCTTAATATTCCCAGAATCCTCTGTTTCCTTCTCACTAGCAGCAGTGCGGATGTGTCATAGTTGTTCCAATCCACACAGTGGATGCCCCAACCAAAGACTGGGCTACAGTGTGAAAGTGATGCCATCGTCTACTCCAACCAAGGCTGCTTGGAAGTGGTCCATGCATGGTTCCAGACTGGTATACCAGGACAACCACTCAAGCACGGGTCACACAAGTAGCTAATTCAGTCTACCAGGCCCAGGAAGCCTGTTGCCCTTTTGCCAAGTACCCAGAAGCAGCCCTGGAAGTGGGTTGCTTTCTGCACTTTGCTTCCCATCCAGGTTGTCCCCGCTCTATGCCTTGGAAAATGCATCCTCACTAGCGTGCACTAGCACTCACACTTGCAAACACTAGTATATGCCAAACCAACCCCCAACGCACCCAGACACTCACCTGTTTCTGGTCACCACCATCTTCTTCACACCATCTGGTGTGACTGTGTGGCCGCATCCCCATTATAAGCTTAATTCAGTTTCCCTAAACCGAAATAATAGAACTGGATGCAAATGCGAATTTGCCTGAACCCATTACTTTCAACTCGATCCGGATTCTGAGGATTGTAGGTGAACAACGTGACTCAAGGGGGGGACTCAAGTGGCTACTTTCTAAAAGCCGCTTTTCGGGGCTGCCCTGCCCTCTTCCTCCTGGCGTGAACTAGCCACCCATAAGGGACCCCTTCACGGAGCCTAGCTGGGTGGCTGGGTGGCTGCCGCTTGCCTGGATGGAGGAAAAACAGCAGCGGGCAGCCAGCGATTCTTTCCCCTCCTCTCCTCATTGCCCAGGGCACACAGCAGCTGCAGTAACTCAAGCCCCCTTGCTTTAAACATTCACACATCTCCCAGAACCTGCAGCTGCTTTCCTTTCTTTTCCCTTTCTAAAGGTCAGAACTCCAAAGAGCTAGAATTGCACAAAATTGCAACATTGTTATCAGGTGCGAAGTGCCTGGATTGCTACAGTGTAGCGGCTGCTGTAAAGGGTGGATTTTTACACTGAAATCACTATCTTTGGAAGCAAGCTTTTGGGGAAGGGAAACCCTAAGCATGGATTCTCATCCCTTAAAATGGTACGGTCCCCACAGTAAAAAATGTAACACGTATCAAGCACACGAACCAGAGTGAGACCTGTTGAAATGAAGTTAACATTTACAATGCTTTGAGGTGATTTAACACGTGGAAAGCGTGTTAAGCCAAACTGACGTGGGGTCTGCAAGGATTGAAACCGTATTGAAACTGAATTAAGCTTGTAATGGGGATGCGGCCTGTGTGTGCTAGCACCTTCACTGGGATGATAGTGACACACCACTCATGCGTAGTCACATTTTGGGGTCAACTGATGTACCAGAATGCTTGCATGGTACGACCGTTGACCCCCCAGCATCGGAAGAGATGCAGGTGGTCCCTCAGCTGACCGGTGAAGGTCAGCTTTGAGTCAGCTTTGGAATTTGCATGGTGCACAATTTTGTGCCAAACTGCTAGTAGACACCAGGGTAGCTTCTGGGAAGGCAGGAGATGTTTCTGGGTTGAAAACACTTCCTTCAAGTACAGATGCTCTTTACCAGAAGCTACACCAAGTGCAAATTAGTCTCGGTTTACCCAACGTAAATGCCCCAAGTTGACAGCTGTGGAGGCTGGGGAAAATATAAAGCAGCTGAATACTCATTTTATTCCTAAATTAATGTGCATGTTGGAATAAAACCAATATAAAAACACAATTAAAAATGGGATTAAAACAGTAAATGAAACTAACACGCCTAATACATAATAAACTGGTACACTGATAACTTTGGATACTTGTGGCTTAAGAGTCATAATTGGGAATCAAATGGAAATATTGAGAATTTCAGTAAGCTCTAATTAGAGTGAGTAATGACTCCGTGGCTGTTTGGGGCTAACAATATGTGTAAATTGAGAAAAGGTCCTTGAGTCACTAAAAATAGAGCCTTCAGTATCTGAAAGTGTCTTTTTAAAAGGTTAGCATTTTAAAAGCAGAAAACAATGTACCGGTGAGATGCCTTGGAATGAACAAGAGGTACAAAGAATACTTCAATCAATATTGCATATCGGGCTTACACATCCAGAATCCAAGGGCTCTGCAAAGTAGGGGGAAGCAGCCGGGAAGCCGCTGCGATGAGGGCAACAGCTGGGTGGCTGCAGCAATGAGGGCCATAGCTGGCTAGCTGCTGTGATGAGGGCAACAGCTGGGTAGCTGCCGCAACGAGAGCAACAGCTGGGTAGCTGCTGCAATTACTTGCCCGGTGTTACAATAGATCTTATCCAAGCTCCTGACCGGCCCAGGTCTCAGGAGTCAAGCCACTTGTTAATGGCTGACCCGATAGGCAAGATAAGGGGCAAGGGAAAATGAAGAAGCTAGGTGGGAAAAGACCTTGTTTAATCCTCTTGGCTTTTTTATACAGCAGTAGAAAGGGGTGTGGAGGAAATTACATTGATGCAACATCAGGGGAGGTGACTGAAGGAAAGCCTGTGCCTGGCAGGTCAGAGGTCCTTCTGATGTCACATCCTCAGGTTGGAGGCAGGAAAAATCCTCAAACAGGAAGAGAAGGGGAGTTGTCCTTTTTCTTTCCATATGGCTGAGAGACTCCATAATTGCCTAAGGGCAGCTGCATGGAGTGGAAAGAATTCAGCACCTTAGTGGTGCAGAGCGTGTACTGCAAGTCAATAGAAATAAAAATTCTTGCTCCTTTTACTCTTGAGGCTTGTATTCTCCCCCTCTGTTCTGGATGGAGCTCTGATTGCTGCTATGTCCAGAAAGGTCACTAAAAAGCACTAAAGTTGGGAAACTTGCTACCCTTGCTGGGTTTCCCAGCAATAGTTTTAAGTGATGTTTGGATGCAGCTTCTTTGTAAACTTCTCCACAGTGTGGATAAAACATGTCAAGCTTCGTAAGCTTCTTTGAATAAACATTGGTTGACACCTGCAAGGATGGCACTGGTACTGCCATCTTACTCTGTGCATGGGACAAGGCCTTCTCTGCTTGCTTACATCAATGATAAGCATTTTCTCAGCAAGAACTAATAAGAAGCAATTAATGTGGGTCTGTCTTCCAAGGCCAAGACGTGAGAAAGTAGGGAGGATCCAAAAGTGTCTACGGAGGGAACTGAGGGCCTTTCCACACTACATGGGCTGTTCAGAGTCAGGGCGGGGTTGGTATTATCATGGTGAGCCGATTTCAGTGCCCCTCCAATGTGATTTAAAGGGCCTATGGAGACACAGCTTATATAAACCATTTCCCGCTTTTTACCATCAAACCTCACAGAAAACCTTTTGGAACTTTGCTTCTGTGAAATTCAGAAACCGATATTGCCAAAACTTTAAATTTTATAGTGTAGTTCCTGAAATTGTATAAGTGTACAAAAAGGACGAAGGGAGGACTATTAAAACTTTGTTTCCATGAGCCGTGGAAAGCAATACTGTCCAGTTTTTCAATTCCAAAAATGGGCGAGGAGGTTTCGTAAAAAGATTCTAAGTATTTGAATATAAATGATTATGTAAGTTTTGACCCGAGGGCAGTATTTTTAAGGCTGTAATTAAAATTTTTCCACTTGCATTAATATCCACTCACCTTTTTGGCTATGCTTCCTAAAATTACTTTCCTTCTTCGTGTGCCCCATTGTTTATTATTTTGACCTTATCTCTTAATTGCTTTAGGCACTTCATATGACTGACTTGGGCATGAAGACTTCTTCCCGTTCCTTGTCACTGGAATATTAATGAATTGTGGGACAGACACCCTCACAATTGCCATGTGACCCTCCAGGCTCTGGCGTGGAATGGTGAAAGTTGTAATTTAGGAATATCTACAGGGCTTCAGGTGGGCACCTGTAGTCTAGAAAAATGAATGGTATAAAAAGCAACCATTAACCACACAAATTTTAGCAGAGGCAACCTAGGGTTTTATGCCACTTAGCTCCCTTAATCCGGATCTTAGAAGATCCGGATCTTTGAAATGGGGTCCTTCACAAATCCGGCCCTTGAAGATCTGGATCTTGGCAAGGACCTGATGCTTCTCCATTGGCAGTCAAGCACCTGATGCCAATGGGTGCTAGACAGGGTCACTGTGTAAATGCTGAAGCACCCATCAGGTAGATCTGTTCTGTCCTAAACGGAAGGTGTGCTTGTGGCTAGGGAGCAATTTTTCCACCTTCTCTTTAAGTTGAATAGAATGTGGAAAGATTCAGCTCCAGCCAAATACCACCACCACCCCAGATGTGGAGATATTCATATCTGAGCATGATTCTATAGATCCCTTCTCTTATACAACAGGTACTACAGATGTAGTAATAAGACCCACCACCTTCTCACGGGGCCACAGATGTAATGAGTAGTGACCCAAGGCTATTATGGCAAGAGGGGCAGAAAAGAAGGCATTTTAAAGGACATGAGACCAATGGTCAGAATAAGCAGAGCAAAAAGGCAGTTTAAGGAAGCAGTTCTACTCAAATGCTCATGAAACTTGACCTTTCTGGGCCTGATGGATTATATACACATTAGCCAGCCTTGAATGGGAACATGCATGATGGGGGTGGGGGGTGGGGATGTATTCCACCACCAAGCTCCAGGCAAGGTCAATGTGTCGGTCAATTTGCCCTTATGGACCAGTTGTTTCTACAACCTCTATAATTGAGGTAGTGAGTTATTAAAATTTGTTGCTGCTGTTGATGAGCAAATGGGAGCAGCAGCTGTTGCGTTTGGTGGTTTTGCAACTTGGAGCAGCATCTGAAAGTGGACCGTTTCTCCACTTTAGCCCTGTCCCCATGAAATTTAAAGTGTGCCAGGACACTCCTTTTGCCTCTGAGCGGCCCCATTCCGGGCTTTACAAGGCGCTTAGGGAGCTTAGCAAAGTGAGACACCCGCGATAAAATACGTGCACTTTAAAGAAGAGTTCCAGCGCTCTTTCGGCGATTCGCGGGTTTTGCTCGCTATATCTGCCTTGAGGACGCTCCGTGGCAAAAGGGGCGGGGATTACTTGCTTGCACACACAGCCAAAAAGCATTCACACATCTGAGAAATGCAGCAGGTTCGCTTCCTTTCCTTTGTAAAAAGCCAGAATTGCTCAGAATGGCAACATTGTTTTCAAGTGAAGCCTTAAAAGAGAATGAGCGAAGGATCGCGCTCCCGATCCTGCAGCCGCTGACTTTACCGGGGCAGAAAATCCTTTTCTAACAGAGAACAAAGTGAAAGTAACTGCTGAAAGTGAATGAAATTGACAGAATGAGCGCTCATCTTGCTTTAGGGGCGGGAGGCAGTTTCAAGAGACGGAGATCTGGCTATGTTTCCTTTTAACAAGAGAGGGGGCGGGGGGGGGAATGCCTGGAAAGAGAAAACTGCTACCACGGGGACGGAAAGTCCGTTTAGATCGCGGCTGCCAGGGGGACGCTTATTCTGGAAGTGGAGGGGACTTTTAAAGTCAGCTATAACAGAGTGACTGCAGAGGAATCCGAGAGGGGCTAATAAGTCTTTTGGGGATTCAGCCTTAGTGTGGTTAATCTGGATTTAGAAGATCTGGATCTTGGTGTGTCTGCACTGGCCCGATGGCAATGGCTGCTAGACAGGGTTGCAGTGCAACGCCAAAGCACCCACCTGGAGGATTCATTTGGCCCAAAGCAGAAGGGCTGCTGGTGGTGCAGCGCGATTAGCCAGCACGGATGTCAATCAAGGCTCACTTCTGTCGACAGTGGGCGTGCCGGAGAGGCACACTTTGTAGCTACCTAAGCAGCAAGTATGAAGCCTAACACAAATTCCATAGCCTGCTTCATCACAACTACACAGGACATGCAGGGCTCCGCAGCTGTGAGTGGCAGGGCACTGCAAATGGTGACCACTAAGCCCACCCATGGACCCCATTACCCCAGTTGCAGTGCGAATGCATGTCCTCTGATCTGGTCTTCATGGCTGAAGACCGGATTAAGACACCTTTAAAGAGGTCTATAGTAAATCCGGATTTAAGGACCCAAAGGTCTGGATCCCATTACAAGCTTATAACGGTTTTCCTAAACTGAATTAATAGAACCGGATGCTAACACGAATTTGCCTGATCACATTACTTTCAACTTAATCGCGTTTGATCCAGATTCTGAGGATCATACGTGGCATACGTGACTCAAGGGGGGACTCAAGTGGCTACTTTCTGAAAGCCGCTTTTTAGGGCTGCCCTGCCCTCTTCCTCCTGGCGTAAATGCGCCACCCATAAGGGACCCCTTCAGGGAGCCTAGCTGGGTGGCTGGGTGGCTGCCGCTTGCCTGGATGGAGGAAAAATGGCACCAGGCAGCCAGCGGTTCTTTCCCCTCCTCTCCCCATTGCCCAGGGCACACAGCAGCAGTGGCAACTCAAGCCCCCTTCACCCGCTCACCGCCACAGTCACAGCTTAAACATTCACATATCTCACTTAAACTTCAGCTGCTTTCCTCCCTTTTCCCTTTCTAAAGGTCAGAACTTTTAGAATTGTGCAGAATTGCAACATTGTTATCAGGTGTGAAGTGGGTGAATTGCTACACTGTAACAGCTGCTTAGGGGATGGATTTTTACACTGAAATCACTATCTTTGGAAGCAAGCTATTGGGGGAGGGAAACCCTAAACATGCATTCTCATCCCACTAAAACTGTACTGTTCCTACAGCAAGAAATAAAACATTTCAAGAGCACGAACCGGAGCGAAACCTGTTGAAATGAGTGTTAACATTTACAATGCTTTGAGACGATTTAACACACGGAAAGCATGTTAAGCCAACCTGACATGGGGACTGCGTGGATTGAAACCGTTTTGAAACCGTTTTAAGCTTGTAATGGGAATTCACCCCTAGTGTGAACAGATGGGGTCCTAAAGGGTACCCGTTTGGGTACCTAATGGGTTCTAAATGGGTTTTTTGTTACTAGTGGAGAAACACTTATGCTTACCTTACTATGGAAAGAAAGAAAGAAAGAAAAATATTTTCTCTACATACAGTACTAGAACAAGGGGTCACTCTATGAAGCTGACGGGTAGGAGAATGAGATCAGACAAGGGGAAGTATTTCTTCAGCCTAAGGTTTAATCCAGTTTCAGACCGCTTTCAGAGTGAGAGAATACATCAGCAAAATGACAAGCTGGGGTTTTTTTCAGCATTAACTCAGAAAATTCACCTTTGGGATAGATAACGTGTAAAGAAAATTACTGGTCACTTTGCTGGTGTGTGCTCTGAATGTGGACTGAAGCTGGATTAAACCTTAGGTGTGACCACATCCCCAAAGGGTCATCGTTCTATGGAATTTGCTGCCAGAAGAGGCGGGTAACAACAACCAGCCTAGACGGCTTTTAGAAAGTATTAGACAAATTTACAGAGGTCAAGTGTATCAATGACTGCTAGAATGGATGCCCAGGTGCATCCTCCAGGTTGGAGAGACAGGCAGGATGCCTCTAAAGGCCATTTAGGCTGTGTTCCCACCTGAGCCTCTTAAAACGCTTTAAAAACTAAACAAGAAAAATCTGATGCGAACACGGATTCTGGCTGCTCCGACCTCAGCGGCTTTAAATCGCTGTCAACCCCGATTCAACCCCGAGTGTGCTGGCCCCACACAAAACACTTCAGAATCACATTAGGAAAAGTGAATCTTTTCTTCCCTCCCCTCTTTGCCAGCCGGAGTGCCCACCCCCACCCCTGGCTCCCGATAGGATCCTGCGATGATGTGGCAAAGGGTGGGGAATCCCAGCTCCCCCCCTCTCCTCTCCCTTCCCATTCTGCTTTTGCAAAAGACCAGCTGTGACCTGGGGAAGGAGAGAAGTACCTCCCCCCACGCCCCACCAGTGACTGAGTGTGCATGCATGTGGTCGGCCGGCTCGCTGGCTGGTCAGCCGGCCAAGCAGGCAGGCAGCACTCTCTCTCTCTCTGCTGCCACTTTTTCGCTTCTTCAGAACTGTGACAAATGAAAACAACTGGAGACTCTGCCAAGGAGACAAAAACAGCAGAAGGAGGAAAAGATGCTCAATTAAATGCAACCTCCCCACCACCACCACTTCTGTCTCTTGGCCAAATAAAATGCTTCCAGGCAAGGTCTTCTGGGATGGCCTCTGTCACCCTGTCTAGGAAGGCTCGTTTCTGGTAGGTCAGCTGGCCAGTGGGAGGTTTGAGAGGTCCGTCTACAAGTTTGATCACACCAAGCGATTCCCCCCACCTCACTTTCACTTCCCCTTTCCCCTCTCCTGTCTCACCAAGTCGTCTTTTGAAGAACTATCACCCACCCGCCTAGCAGCTCAGCAGAAAAAAAGAGAAAGCGAGGGGAAGTGGAAAATGAAACTTTGTTATCAGTGTGAAGTGGAGTGGTTGAATTGTTTCTTCTCATCAGGCTGAATTGTTACTTCTCAGCTGCAAAGGAAACCATGTGTTCTGCAGAGGGAAAAAAAGGCTTTAAATCTGGCACTTTAATAAACCAGGCAAGGGGCTGCCCTGCTCAGGGTGAAACCCCACCCATATCATGATGTATCTGCCCCAATACTGCTGTAGCATTCCTAAAAGAATAAAGAAGTGTTTTAAAAGCAAAAAATGGGGGGGGGGACACCTGAAAAAACAGGTGGTTTTTTTTAAATTGCGGTTTTTAGCAATATGCTCCTCAAAAAACACCTTAACCAAATTGGTGACGAGGGCAAAGAAATTTCACATCGTTTGGAAATCGCTTTTTAGCATGAGTGGAAATGCAGCCTTACAGAGAGTTGAGAGCAGGTAAAGGTTTTGCCTTTGTCTTCTGCTTGGGACTGAATGCTTGACTAGATGTGCTGTGGCCTGATCCAGCAGGGCTCCTCTTACGTTCTTATGCTTTTTGGCTGCTTTTGCGTGCTTTCAGCTGCATCCATGCACATTTAAAGACAGCTGCTCAGAAGTGACTTTAGAGGTGGCAGCATCCACACATTAATGTCCCCATCCCACCTCCCACCTAAAATCCAAACTCATTTTCTGGCCAGCACTTATTGTGAATTAGCAGCAGGATGGGAACTCTGGCATCCACATGCTAGCCCCGCTAAACAACTTTCAGACCTCTTAAAAGAGGCCCAGTAGTTAGGGAGCCAGACTCTTATCTGGGAATACCAGGTTCGATTCCACCCTCCCCATGAAACCAGCTGGTTGACCTTGGGCTAGTCACAGCTCTCCTCTGAGCTCTCACAGCCCCACCTACCTCACAGGGAGTCTGTTGTGGGGAGAAGAACAGAAGGTTTGTCAGCCACATTGAGTCCCCTTAAATGGGTGAGAAAAGTGGGGTAGAAAAGACGACTCTCCTTCTTCTTCTTCCACCCTGTGCTTTTCTACCTGCAGCCTTTGTGCATTAGTGTGCTGGTATGCAGGATAAGCTCTGCGCCTCCACATAAAATGCATATGGGGTTGCACATCGATCCTTGCCCAGGGCTGCGCGAGTCCTTCAAGGTACCTGGTCTCTTTCTAGCCTCACCTGGGAAGTCTCTTTTTCTCTCCCGGCCGAGGCTGCGTCTCCCCGCTCAGAACGCGACTCCTGCCCTCCTGCTCAGGTAGCCCCCGTGCGCCCCGTTGGCTAAGCCGCTGGCGCGGGTGCCCAGGAAAGGAGAGCTGGAAATGTTGGAGCCCGGGGCATTTCTCCCCCACTTCTCCGTCTCTTCTCCCCGCCGCTTCCATCCCGCCCTTAAGGCGGTGCTGTGCGGAGCGGCGAGGAGGCGAGACTTGCGCGCCCAGGCGCGGAGTCGGTTGGCAGCTGGGCAGGCTGGCAGGCTGGCACGAGCGACTTGGCGCACTGCCTGGCTAGTGGCGGGCGGGGCGGCGGCGGCTTCCCTTGCACCGTCGAGGGGCACGACTCTGTCCGGCCAGCGCGGTGGAGCTTCTCGGGCCGGACGGGTCCGGCTGGCGCGCCCTGCTGGCACGAGAGCCCATGCCCAAGACTCAGACGGAGGCGGCGATGGGCACGGAAAGGCTGACGCTCTGGCTGCTGGTGCCGCCGCCGCTGTTACTGCCGCCGCTGCTGCTGCTGCTGCTGCTGGCGACGCCTCCATCGGCCGCGCAAGGTGAGCGGGCACGCGGGCACGCGGGCGCCGCGTTGGCGAAGGCATCGGACCTACCTGGGGGTCCGCTGCGGGCGGCTGCGGGAGGACGACGCGCGCTTTCTCCCTCGGTTCAGTCCTCCGCGACCAGGGACGAGGAATGATCACGCTCGAGGGGTTAGGGCGGGCGGGCAGGGGTCTCCTCGCGTGCCAACGGCTCCATCGATGCCCCTCTTGCCCGGGCTGCTGGTGCCCCGCATCCTCAAGCGCTCATCCCTTCCTTAAGCCTTACCTACCGCTCCCAGTTCAAACGGAAAGCCCCTTGGGGGGCAGGGCAGCGAAGGGGGATTCTAAAACTACCAGCAGGGTTCTCGGGAGGAGGAGATGCCAGGTGTGCCAGGGAACAGCTGGTGATTCCTGCAGCCAGCAATTAAAACTGTAGAAGCTGTAAGTTCTCTCCCATGCAGTCCACCAGCCCTTGGGAAAGCGTCTTCGGACAGGATCTGTTTTGTCCTGCGGCTAAAATGCCATTTAGCCTTTTTCTCTTGGCTTGGGCCTGTTTTGTTACCCCGGGCAGAGAGCTAGTGGACAGAACAGCTGGCAACGACCCCTTCTTGCCAAGGGTGTTTGCTTGTTGCACTTTTTAATGCGGGCTGGTAGAACTTGTGTGGCACTCGTTAGCAGGGCCTGAGAGACGTTGGCCCCTCAGCCTGCTTCCAGCACACCCCCGGATGGAGCATCTGCACTGACTGCAAGGTGCAGTTTTCAACTCAGGAATGGCCCCTTCCGTGCAGGGGTGCCCTGGAACCAAACTGTGCGTGGAGCACTGTTTCACACGTTGGCTTACCACACCCAGTCGCGCCTGCCAGCAAGCCCTTCCACACCTTTATGGTGCACAGAGGGAAATGTGATGTGCCGTGCAGGTGTGTTGGTGTGCCACGTGACTGCTGACAGCAGGGCGCGAGCGTGGGGTGGGTGTCCCTGTTTTCCTGGGGATGCGCCGGTCCATGTGCAGTAGCAGCATCATTGGGAAGCCTGATGGCAGTGCCCAAACTTAGGTAACTCTGTGAATGCGTGGAGAGAGGGATTGCGTGTGCAAATGCTGGTGCAAATGCTTAGTACACAAACGGGGATCTATGGCCTTTGTCACCTGTGGACAGGCAGCAAAGTGCGCATTTTCCCCTGGAAGGCCATAGGGGAGTCTTTTCTGTAGATGGAGTAACCAGGGTGCTGCTGTACTTTGCTTTATTCTTGGAAGTGTATTGCAGTTTCGACAGAGGACTTTGTTGTGGACTGCAGAGTGAGTTGTGGCTGACTCCTGGTTGACAGCGTGAGCACCTCTACGCAGTTTTCTTGGCAGAGATACAAAAGAGGTTTGTAAAGGGCAACCAGAATGTTTAAAGGGCTGGAACACAGTCTCCCTTACAAAATCAGACTGCATCATCGAGCCCTGTTCAGTCTGGAGAGACGACATTTAAGAGGAGACCTGACTGAAGTATATAAAATCATGCATGGTGTAGAAAAGGTGGATAGAGAAAATTTCTCCATCACACAACACTAGAACCAGGGGGCATCTATGATGCTGATGGGTAGGAGAGTCGGATCCGACAAGGGGAAAGTATTTCTTCACCCAGAGGGTCATCGGTTTATGGAATGTGCTGCCGGAAGAGGTGATGACAGCTACCAGTCTAGATGGCTTTAAGGTAGGGTTAGACAAATTTATGGACGACAGATCTATCAATGGCTACTAGAATGGATGCCTAAGTACATCTTTCAGGCTGGGGGCACGGACAGGGTGCCTCTAGGACCATTTGCTGGGATTGGAGAGCAGGAGAACGTTTGCCCTTGTCTCTGCTTGAGATGCCCCAGTGAAGGTTTGGCCTTCATCTTTTGCTTGAGAATTCCTATAAGCAATTGATGGTCCACTCTGGGAGGCAGCATGATGGACTAGATGGCTGTGGCCTGATCCAGCAGGGCTTCTCTTAGGTTCTGCCTACTTTTGGGGGATCAAACTGATGCCCTCTGCTTTCTTGCCAGTTTGCTCTACCACTGAGGAAGAAACAATGGGATCTTGCACAGGTGTGCAAAAGAAAGAATTTCTACCTGGTGGAATGCAAGGGCGTTCTTTGACCCTCACCTTTAGGGAACAAGCCAGTCTGCACAAATTCATCTTGCCATGAATCAACTGAACTTCCCGTTTGATTTTTGACATCTGTGTGTGGATGAAAAAATAGGCCTCTGCAAAAATTGCAGTTTAATAAAATGAGGCCAGTGTAATTCATTCTTCAACAGTGGATAAGAATGGATCAAATTAATAATTGTTTCTAAGATGCCCAGCAGTTACTGGGATGCCTCCTGATTCCAATAGTGCATTATTCTATATTCGTGTGTGTCGCCAGTTTTTCTTTGCAGTTTGCCCTGAAAAAAGTACGTCACGCAAATAATGTGAGTGGCTTTACTCAGTTGTAGTAGAAGAGTTGGCTTTTATACCCTGCTTTTCTCACCCATTGTAAGCCAGTTTGGTCTAGTGGTTAGGGAGCCAGACTCTTATCTGGGAATACTGGGTTTGATTCTGCGCTCCCCCATAAAGCCAGCTCAGTGGCCTCGGGCTAGTCACAGCTCTCTTCTGAGCTATCACAGGCCCACCTTCCTCACGCGGTGTCTGTCGTGGGGAGAAGAACAGAAAGCTTTGTCAGCAGCTTTGAGTCCCCTTAAGTGGGTGAGAAAAGCGGGATAGAAAAGCTAACTCTTCTTCTTCCAGGGAACTCAAAGTGGCTGACAAAGCATCTGTTCTTCTCCCCACAATAGACTCCCTGTGAGATTGGTGGTGCTGTGAGAGCTCAGAAGAGATCTGTGACTAGCCCAAGGTCATCCAGCTGGCTTTGTGGAGGAGTGTGGACTCAAACCCCAGGACTACAAGATACAAGTCCAGCATTCTAACCACAAGGTGATGCTCATTGTGAGGAACTAGGTTCTAATCAAAACACTGGACAAACCAGATGAGTAAAGAAACTTGTCTGGTTTTCCATGCCCTTAAGGCAAAACAGCAAAGGCCTGAATTTGGTTTCCTTTGATTATACCTCTTGTCCTCAACATGTGAACAGCTATTCTTCACTTTTTAGGAACTATGGATCTTACCAGCGACTATGTACACTAAGGGCCTCCCTACTGTATTTCTGTGTGGAATACAGGGCCTGTTTGCACTTGGCTTTATTCCGGAATATGTCGCAGAATAGGGGCCTGCTGTCCACATGCTCGTGCAGGCTACAGCAGGCCCTAAGGGAGTCCTGCCAGAGTCTGCATTAGCATGTGGACAACAGATCTCTTCTCCTGAGATATATTCCACAAGTGTGAACAGGCCAACAGAGAGGCCCTGGCCACCATCTGTCCATGCAGGATGGAGTGTGATCAGTATCAAGGGGCTGTTAATCTGGATCACTGGTAAGTCTCAGTGTTAACTTTAAATTATAAGACCTTTAAATGACTTGGGCCCCAAATATCTGAAGGAACACCTACTCCCATGTTGACCTGCCCATGCCTTAAGATCTGGAGCGGAGGCCCTCCTGGTTGTCCCACCACCCTCAGCAGCAAAAGGGGTGGGCACCCGGGAGAGGGCCTTCTCAGTGATGGCCCCTAGGCTATGGAATAATTTCCCCCTTGAGGTGCATCTATCACCTTCACTGTTTAGGAAGGCAGTGAAGATGCACCTCTTTGCCCTGGTGTTTGGTTAAATGAAGAAGAAGAAGAAGAAGAAGAAGAAGAAGAAGAAGAAGAAGAAGAAGAAGAAGAAGAAGAAGAAGAAGAAGAAGAAGAAGAAGAAGAAGAAGAAGAAGAGTTGCTTTTTCTATCCCGCTTTTCTCACCCTTTTAAGGGGACTCAAAGCGGCTGACAAAGCTTTTCTATTCTTCTCCCCACAACAGAACACCCTGTGAGGTAGGTGGGGATGTGAGAGCTCAGAGGAGAGCCGTGACTAGCCCAAGGTCACCCAGCTGGCTTCATGGGGGAGGGCGGAATCGAACCTGATATTCCCAGATAAAGAGTCCGGCTCCCTAACCACTAGACCAAACTGGCTCACTTTCCCTTCCCACTTGCAGATGCTACTGTTTTAATACATGCTGTTATTGTTTTAATAATATTTGGTTTTAGTTGTTATTACCCACCTGGAGAACTCTGCGTAAAGGGCAGGATAAAAATGTAAATAAGTAATAAATACTACTCCTACTATTAATTTCATTTGGGAGATATCTGCATTTTGGGCAGCGTCAGGAATTCCAAAGTAGAGACCCTTGCTCCCACTCTAGGGGTGGGATGTCCAGAGGTCAGCTCCAAACAAAAGCCTCCTTAGTTGACCCAGAAGACCACCTTTACCTGTGCAGCTCCTGCAGAAAGCAAATGTGTTAATCACCTGTGCTGCTTCCATGATGGACCTGATTGAAGTATATAAAATTATGCATGCTATAGAAAAGGTGGATAGAGAAAATTTCTTTTCTCTATCACACAATACTAGAACCAGGGGGCATCTATGAAGCTGATGGGTAGGAGAGTCGGATCCGACAAGGGGAAGTATTTCTTCACCCAGAGGGTCATCGGCTTATGGAATGTGCTGCCGGAAGAGGTGGTGACAGCTACCAGTCTGGATGGCTTTAAGGTAGGGTTAGACAAATTTATGGATGGCAGATGTATCAATGGCTACTAGAACGAATGCCTAGGTGCATCCTTCAGGCTGAGGGTGGGGGGAGAGGAACTGGGGCGCTTCTAAGGCCATCTGCTGGGACTCGAGAGCAGGAGAAGGTTTGTCCTTGTCTCTGCTTGAGATGCCCATTAGCATTTGATGGGCCACTGTGTGCGACAGGATGCTGGACTAGATGGGCTGTGGCCTGATCCAGCAAGGCATCTCTTATGTTCTTATGAAGGCAGCAAGCATGCTCAAGTCTGGTTTCTTCCACTCTGAGGAAGGGGTGGCATGGAAGGCATTTGAAGTCTCTCCAGCATCTCTCTTAGAGTGCTCAGAACCCTGCCAGCTTCGAACGCCCCTGGGGCTGCTTGTGGGTGTCTTGTTACCGTAAATGTGGTTACTCTCTTGGGCTGGCAAGGTAAAAACTACACAATCTTTCGTGCATCGTTGTCATCGTGAAAGGAGAAGGAGGTTCATAGAGGGTTGTGTGTGAACGTTTTCTCTTCTACCTCCCTTAGCACACGGTGGCAGAGACCTGGGGATAATGCATGTGAGTCTGGATTTATGCCACATGACAATGCTAATTCCTAATGGAAAGCTCACCAGTTATGTGAGAGCAGCTTCCTCAAGCTCACTGTGCACCCACTGCCTCCCTTTCGTTTTGTTTTGCGTGCTCTCTGAGCTCCAGGAAGTCGCTGTCAAAGCAATGTTGCAGGAGCCTCACCCAGATAGCCAGCAAGTCACTTGGATGCCAGGAAAGTGGAGGCAGCATGGAATCCCTGGCAGTATCTTTATGGCTAATTAAGCAGCCAGCAGATCGCCGGAGCCCTGAGATGTGTGACGCTGTCTAATGGTCTCACTGCAGCGCCAACAGCTTTTCAGTATTTTTACAGTGTTTGGCAGCTTCCTTGAAATAATGAAGATGGCGAGGAAAGGGTATGCCATCAGAGAATGAGAACGGACATGATATTATATAGAATTCAGTTCGGAAGCTGCAGCTAGATTGCTGGCCAGGACAGCTGGCTGGATGCACATCACACTAGTCTTAAAAGAGCTGCACTGGCTGCCGATTTGCTACCGAGCCCAATTCAAGGCGTTAACTTTAATTTATAAGGCCCTAAATGACTTGGGCCCCAAATACCTAAAGAAACGTCTACTCCCATAACAACCTGCCCATGCCTTAATATCTGGAGGGGAGGCCCTCCTGGTTGTCCCACCACCTTCAGCAACAAAAGGAGTGGGCACCCGGGAGAGGGCCTTATCAGTGATGGCCTCTAGGTGATGGAATAGTCTCCCCTTGAGATCCGTCTATCACCTTCATTGTATAAGTTTAGGAAGGCAGTAAAGACGCACCTCTTTGCCCTGGTCTTTGGTTAAAAGGGGATATATTTTTATCTTCCCACTGGTAGATGCTGCTATTGTTTTAATGATATTAAATGCTTGATTTTAGATGTTACCTACCTGGAGACCTTTGGGGGGATAAAAATGCAGGCAGGCAGGCGGATGGATGGATGGATGGATGGATGGATGGATGGATGGATGGATGGATGGATGGATGGATAATAGAGTCTTTTCCTTTGAGAAGATTTTTACTTCTGATGTTAACTCTCTAAGGCTGCATCCCCAAAAGACTTATTTGCCTCTCTAGTCTCCCTCTACTGTCACTCTATTCAAGTGGACTTTAAAAGTGCCATGCACTTCCGGAATAAGCATCCGCATGAGCCTCAGCAAAATGTGCATTTAAAATGCACCTTCTGTCCCCACAGAAGCGTGTTTTCTTTCCCTGCATCTTTTTCTCCCCGCCCCCTCTCTTGTTCGAAGGAAAAATAGCCATCAGTTCTCTGTTCGTCTCCCAGATCTCCGTCCCCCAAAATGGCTTCCCATGCCGGCTGCAGCCATCGGCCGGGTGATCGTTTGCTCATTCACTCATAGCACTTTCACAGAACACTGTCAAAATCCATCTGGTAGAGCAGCGGTGACTTTAAATACACCCACTTCACGCCTGATAACAATGTTGCAATCCATCCACTTCACACCTGATAATACTTCATGCCTGATAACTGTTAGGCAGGGAAGCCCGTATAAGGAAAATGCACGGATGTGCTGGCAAAGGTAACTAAGAGTCACTAAGACTATCAACAAGTGCTCAAGGTTGGATTGAGCAAGGTTGGATTGAGCAAGAATTGCGTAAGTCTGTGCAACACTTGCAACACAGGCTTGTGCAACACTCAGGAAGTGAGTCACCATCTATGATAAGGAAAAGGTATAAAAGTGCCTGTACACTGTTGGTTAAGTTGTGATTGTTGTTGATTGCTGGACGAGAGCTTGGATGGAGAGATGTATACTTGTATACAGCAACCTTTAAGAATAAACCTCTGCGAAGAGAGAGAACTCCTGTTTCAGTCTGTTTCTTAAACTGCGAGCAGAAGAAGGAGGGAGTTCCTGAAAGGCTGGACAGCTCCACAGATGCCAGCAGAAAGTTTTCCGGGACAGCAGAGCTTGCCTTTCCAACACGGCCGCGTATTCTGCTGATTTAATACCAACGAGGGGTGACACCACCACCCCCAACAAGGGTTATGGGCCCAGAGCGTTAACTCCGTGCGCGCTGGAAAGATCAACTGACTGTGAGTGCCGGAAGGCTGAATGGTAAGAGAATCGGACGGCTGTCTGATTGTCTGTTTCGTGTGTCTGTTTCTTGTCACGTTTGACAAAAGAAGGTGGGAGAGCTGCACTGCTTGAGAATGGAGGCAGTGAAATTTCCCAAACTAGAAGAGACGAACTATTCTGCTTGGTGTGCTTACACTGAAGCGTTGCTTACTAGAGAAGCAATTTGGGATGTTGTTGACAGAGGTTTGGCAGCGGGTACGGTTGATGAAGACAAAAAGGCTAGAGCCACAATTTTGCTTACAATCACGCCGCCGCAAATCAACCACGTCCGGGGAAAACGACTTCAAAGGCTGTCTGGGATGCATTGAAGGAGATCCACCAATCCACGACGGCTCTGTCAAAGATGATTTGGTGTAGGAGGCTGTACACCTGCAAGATGCAGAAAGGACAATCACCCAAGAAGCATCTGGAAATCATGGCTGACTTATTCACCCAGGTACAAACAAGGGGGGTGAATCTAACCCCGGCACAAAGAGCATATGTGTTGTTAGGAAGTTTGGCTGATGAGTTTGAAAATATTCTGTGGAGTCTACCGTGTGTTGACGAAACACAGCTGACTGCAGAGATGGTGGCTGCACGAGTCTTGGAGGAAACCCAACGTCGGGAGTACGAGGCAAAACTCCAAAGGCAAGCAGGACCGAAACAAACTCATGCAACCGAGACTTTCAAAGAATTGCAACCTAAGAAGGCAGCTTTGTCCAGAGAGAGAAAGTGCTGGTGCTGTGGGAAGGCTGGCCATTTCCAAAAGGACTGTAAAAAGCTGGCAGGAGCCAGAAAGCAACCCAAAAATGCTGGGAGCAGCAAGAAAGGCATTGTGGCTGTCGTAAAGAACAATGACTATATAGCCTATCAGGCTGTAAACCCTATTTGGGTGTTAGACTCGGGAGCATCATCTCATATGATTAATTGTGAAAAGCTCCTGAAAGAGAAAATGCCTTCTAATGTATATTCAGTTGTTTTGGCTGATGGTGCATCAAGAGAGGTAAAAGTAATGGGAAGTGTGGACATCCCAAGTTTTGGAAAGGATTTTTCAAATGTATTGTGTGTTCCTAAATTGCAGAACTGTTTGATTAGTGTGTCTGAGTTAACAAACAGTGGGTATGCTTTATGTTTCAAAGGGAATGATTGTACTATTAGCATGAATGACCAGGTTTGTGCTAAGGCAGTCAAGCGAAACAAAGTGTATTTTATGATTGACAAGGCAGAATGTGCGCTAGCTAACAATGTGCCTTTGCACTTGAACTGCGCTCATTACTACCACAGGGTCATGGGACACTCAAGCTTCACAAGTTTGGGGAAACTGGAGGAAGTGTGTCCAGAATTTAAAATGTCTAATTCTTCAAACCATTTGGAATGTTCAGTTTGCAGCAAGGTAAAGCTTAAGGCTTTTCCTGTGGCCAAATTTAGCAAACGCACTACTGAAAGACCGTTTCAGATTGTGCATGCTGACTTGGCTGGCCCTCTACCCAAAACCATGGGCAAGAATCAGTACTTCATGGTCATCGTAGACCGCCACACACGGTATTCGTATGTGATGCTTATGAAAGAGAAAAGTGAAGCTGCTGAGCACATCAAAGACTGGGTCAATATGATTGAGAGGCAGTTTGATTGCAGAGTAGGGTCTTTGGTTACAGATAGGGGTGGAGAATTCATGTCCAACAACCTGAAAAATTGGTTAAGGAAGAAAGGGATTCGTCACGAGACAACCAACCCAGGAGTGTCTCTCTGGCTTGGCCGAGAGACACATAGGGGTCTTAAAGCAGATAAAAGACTGTATGATGCTGGATGCAGGAGCACCACAGCAGCTGTGGGGGGGAAGCAATTTTGACTGCAAATCATGTTGCTAACTGTACTTGGAATTCTTTTGTAAAGAAAACTCCTTATCACATGTTGTATGGGAGGCCACCAAACCTCAAATACCTGAGAGTTTTCGGGCAGTATGCGAATGTGTATGTACCTGCAAATTTCAGGAAAAAGGGAGACCCTAAATGGAAAAGGTTGATGTTTGTGGGGTATTCTGGTAACAGCTATAGATTTTATTCAGGTCATGGAGAAATCTTACTGTCCAGAAGTGCCAACTTTGAAAACCATTCCGGCTGAGAAAGGCTCCATGCTAACAAGGAGGTTTTTCTCAAGCTAGGGCAGAGTGCCATAGATACTGGAAATGGAGGGGCACTAAAGCAAGAAGAATCTACAGATAGTGAAACTAGCACTTCTGCAGATGAACAAACACAAACACATCCAACTTCACACTCACCTGTCACTACACGAAAGTTTGAAAAGGTGTCCATGGAGAACACACGGACACAGACTAGTTCTGACAGTGAAGATGAAAGAGGCAGGACAAAGGTAATTGTGCCAAGGAGAACTCAAAGAGTGAGGAAGCCTCCAGACAGTTTTGTGGTAAAAAGTGCAACAGTTTACACAGTGATAGGAGAAGAGCCTGAGAGTTTTGAGGATTTGCTGACTTATCCTAAAGAGGAGCAGGAGAAGTGGTTCTCTGCAATGAATCAGGAATACTTGTCTTTGCTAGAGAAAGAAGTGTTTGAAGTAGTTCAAAGACCTAGAGACCGCAAGGTTGTAGGGTGCAAATGGGTGTTCAAAAGGAAGGAAATGCCAGATGGAACCCAGAAATACAAAGCTAGATTAGTTGCAAAAGGCTTTTCACAGCAGAGGTTTGAGAATTTTGATAAAACGTTCTCGCCTACTGCAAAACCAGAAAGTTTAAGGCTGGTGTTAGCTTTAGCAGCTAGAAAGAATCAAATAGTGAGACACTTTGATTTTGAGACTGCTTATTTAAATGCTCATCTTGACGAAGAGATTTTTATGGAACAGCCTCAAGGTTTTGATGAGGATAGAGATAGAAAAGTATACAAGTTGAAAAAGGCTTTATATGGTTTAAAGCAAAGCGCTCGTTGCTGGAATCTATGTATTCATGAAGAGTTAGTTAAACTGGGATACAAACGCAGCATTGCAGATGTGTGCGTGTATAGAAAAGGTGATGTCATGGCAGTCATCTATGTGGATGATCTGTGCATCACAGCGAAGTCAGAGAAAGAGATTGTATCAGTTCAGAAAGAGTTGTCCAAGAGGTTCAAGCTCAAGGATTTAGGGAATCTCAGAACCTATTTAGGAATTGAGGTCCAATGGACTGAAGATGGGAGGTTTACTGAGCCAACAGAAAAAGATTGAAAGATTGATTGAAAAATGTGGCTTGCAGAATGCAAAAGCTGTAAAAAGCCCAATGGCTTCTGGAACAGCAAATGAGGAATCATCAAAGGAGTATGAGAATCCAAAATTGTTCAGGAGTGTTGTGGGTAGTTTAATGTTTATTTCTAATAACACTAGACCAGACATTTCTTTTGCGACTGGGGTACTTAGCAGAAGGGTAAGTGATCCGAAGGTGCAGGATTGGACCAAAGTGAAACACGTGTTAAGGTACTTGAAAGGGACCAAAGAAAGAAAGTTAGTAATACAGGGCAGTGAGCAAGGGCTGGATTGCTATGTAGACAGTTCGTTTGCTTCAGAGTTACATGACAGGAAGTCAGTGTCAGGTTTGCTGATAAGATTTGCTGAAAGCCCTATAGTGTGGCGCAGTAGAAAGCAAAGCTGCGTAGCTTTAAGCACAACAGAAGCTGAGTTTGCAGCATTGTCCGAAATTACAGGAGAGATCCAGTGGATTAGGCAATTGCTTGTAGATTTGGGGGGAAAGTGTGAAGAACCCACTATTGTGCATGAAGACTCACAATCATGCATTGCGATGTCAGAGGCAGAAAACCTAAAGTGCAGAACCAAGTATATTGGTGTGAGGTATCAGAACGTAAGAGAAATGGTTCAGAACAAAATCATAAATCTGCAGTATATTGACACCAGAGATAACATTGCAGATGTTCTCACGAAAGCTTTGCCAAGTGAGAGACACAAACAATTGTCATGCTTGATAGGCATGGCATAATTCAACAAGTACACAAGGTGTAAATAGAGCAAACATGCATGTGGCAGTATCTACACACATCCATACATTTTGGAGGGGATTGTTAGGCAGGGAAGCCCGTATAAGGAAAATGCACGGATGTGCTGGCAAAGGTAACTAAGAGTCACTAAGATTATCAACAAGTGCTCAAGGTTGGATTGAGCAAGGTTGGATTGAGCAAGAATTGCGTAAGTCTGTGCAACACTTGCAACACAGGCTTGTGCAACACTCAGGAAGTGAGTCACCATCTATGATAAGGAAAAGGTATAAAAGTGCCTGTACACTGCTGGTTAAGTTGTGATTGTTGTTGATTGCTGGACGAGAGCTTGGGTGGAGAGATGTATACTTGTATACAGCAACCTTTAAGAATAAACCTCTGCGAAGAGAGAGAACTCCTGTTTCAGTCTGTTTCTTAAACTGCGAGCAGAAGAAGGAGGGAGTTCCTGAAAGGCTGGACAGCTCCGCAGATGCCAGCAGAAAGTTTTCCGGGACAGCAGAGCTTGCCTTTCCAACACGGCCGCGTATTCTGCTGATTTAATACCAATGAGGGGTGACAGTTTGAAAGTTCTGTGCTTTAGAAAGGGAAGGAAGGGAAACTGCAGCATTTCTGGGAGATGTGTGAATGCTTTATGGCTTTATGGCTGTGTGTGCAGGCAGCAATCCCTGCCCCTTTTGCCACGGAGCGTCCCCAAGGTAAATGCTGCGAGGAAAACCCACGAATTCCAAAAAGAGCGATGAAAAACTCTCCTTTAAAGGGCAGGTATTTTGTCACGAGTTTTCCTGCTTTTGTAGCACTGGAAGCTCGTTCAAAACCCTGGCATGGGGGCGCTCAGAGGTAAAAGAAGATTTTTAGCACACTTTAAATTGCTTGGGGATGCACCCTAAGACCAAAATGGAGATAGTTAGGCTTTTCTGTTACAGGCATGGAGACAGGAAAGTATGTTTTAAATCCACGTTGCCCCAAACCACATGGGGATGCTTTATTTCGAATTACAACCCACATTTAAAAAATCTAACACAAGAGGGAAGCAAAAAGAGACCGTGGAGCGCCCCCCCCCAAAAAATTCTACTAGAATCTCTGGATCAGAGGTGGACCAGGAAGCCATCTGGGGGCTCCTGATCTGGAATACACTCCATCTCGTGCAGTGACTTATGGGTACGGGGCACCAGTGTGCAGGCAAAAGAGACCCAGGAGACAACCAAGATCTGGAACCAGAGATAAGTACAGTTATTCATGAGGGAAGGATTTGGATTTCTTGCCTCATTCTTTCAGAGTCAACTGAAGCCTATAAAGAATCATAGAATCATAGAATCATAGAATGGTAGAGTTGGAGGGGACCTCCTGGGTCATCGAGTCCAACCCCCTGCTCAAGGCAGGATCTCCTATACCATCTCAGACAGATGGCCGTCCAGTCTCTGCTTGAAGACCTCCAACGAAGGGGAACCAACCACCTCCCGTGGCAGCCTGTTCCACTGGTTGATCACTCTTACTGTTAGAAATTTTTTCCTAACATCTAAACTAAATCTTTTCCCCTGCAGTTTCACCCCATTGTTTCTAGTCCTTCCTTGAGAGAGTGAGAACAGGGCTGATCCCTCTGCCTTGTGACAACCCTTGAGGTATTTGTAGACAGCTATCATGTCTCCTCTCAGTCTTCTTTTTGGTAGACTAAACATTCCTAGTTCCTTAAGCCGTTCCTCATAGGACATGGTTTGCAGACCGTTCACCATCTTGGTAGCTCTCCTTTGAACCTGCTCCAGCTTGTCAGTGTCTCTTTTAAACTGGGGTGACCAGAACTGGACACAGTACTCCAGATGAGGTCTGACCAAGGTAGAGTAGAGGGGGATAATAACTTCACGTGATCTGGACTCTATGCTTCTCCTAATACACCCCAGGATTGCGTTTGCCTTTTTTGCAGCTGCCTCGCACTGTTGACTCATGTTCAGTTGATGATCTACCAGGACACCCAAGTCTTTTTCACACGTGCTGCTGCTCAGCTGAATTCCTCTCATTGTATATGTGCTTTTTTCATTTTTCTTGCCCAGGTGCAGAACCTTGCATTTTTCTTTGTTAAATACCATTTTATTAGTTGCAGCCCATTGTTCGAGTTTCTCTAAATCTTTTTGAATCCTCTCTCTCTCTTCTCTGGTGTTTGCAATCCCCCCTAGCTTTGTGTCATTAGCAAATTTGATCAGTTTCCCTTCAACTCCCTCGTCCAGATCGTTTATAAAAACATTAAACAAAACTGGGCCCAGGACAGAACCTTGTGGTACTCCACTTGACACTTCCTTCCATTTGGATGTGCAGCCATTTAAAGCCACTCTTTGAGTACGATTACTAAGCCAGTTTTGAACCCACCTTATAGTTGCCTTGTCAAACCCATATTTGATCAATTTTTCAATGAGGATCGCATGAGATACTTTGTCAAATGCTTTGCTGAAATCAAGAAATACTATGTCTACTGCATTTCCTTGATCAACCCATTCAGTGATTTTGTCATAAAATGAAATCAAGTTAGTCTGACACGACTTGTTTGATACAAACCCATGTTGACTACTGTTAATTATTGAATTCCTATCCAAATGCTGACATATGTGTTGTTTAATAATTTGTTCGAGAATCTTTCCCGGTATTGAAGTCAGGCTAACAGGCCTGTAGTTCCCTGGGTCTACCTTCTTCCCTTTTTTGAAGATAGGAACAACGTTTGCCCTTCTCCAATCGTCTGGGACTTCTCCTGTTCTCCATGACTTCTCAAAGATTACAGCAAGTGGTTCAGCAATTACCTCTGCTAATTCCTTCAGTACCCTAGGATGTAATCCATCTGGACCCGGGGACTTAAATTCGTTTAAGTTAGCTAAGCGTTCCCTTACTCTCTCAGTGTTGATTTCGTGTCTTGATTCTCCTAGTCCTTCATCAGTACAGTGAAGGACTGTTGCATGTACATTATCCCTCTTGGAAAAAACAGATGCAAAATAGGAGTTCAGAATCTCTGCCTTCTCAAGATCACTTTCGATCACTTCTCCATTCTCTCCCTGCAGACTTCCCAAAACCTCTTTGACTTTTCTTTTGCTGTTGATATATCCCCAAAACCCTTTTTTATTGTTTTTAGTCTCTCTTGCAAGCCTCAGTTCATTTTTAGCTTTAGCTTTTCTGATACTTGCCCTGCAGATTGTACTGATTTCATTATATTCCTCCTTAGATATGTATCCCTCCTTCCATTTCTTAAACATTTCTTTTTTCTTTTTTATCAAGTTTTTAAGTTCTAGGTTTATCCACCCTGGTCTCTTTAGATGTTTTCCATTCTTCCTTCTTTGAGGAATTGTTAATGATTGCGCTTCTAATATTGCATTTCTCAAAATATCCCATCCTTCTTGGACATTTCTATCCTTTAGTACATTTAACCATTTGATCCCTCCTAACCTCCTCCGGAGTCCATCAAAATCCGCCCTTCTGAAGTCCAACTTTGAAGTCTGAGTCCTCTCATGCTTTCCTTCCCTTATTATCCAGAATTCAAGGATAACATGATCGCTGCCTCCTAATGCCCCAGAAACTCTGATATCCTCCACCATTTCCTCTCTGTTGGTAAGAATTAGATCAAGGATAGCCAATCCTCTTGTTTCCTCCACCACCTTTTGGTACATGAAATTGTCAGCGAGAGAGGATAAGAACTTATTAGACTTGTGACTTTTTCCTGAGCAAGATTCCCAACAAATGTCTGGGTAGTTAAAGTCTCCCATAATCACTATGTCATGCTTTCGTGAAAGTTTAGCCATCTGGTCTAGGAAGAGGTCATCCATATCTTCTGTTTGTCCAGGGGGCCTGTAATAGACTCCTACAATGGTATCCTTTCTGTTGCTCTCTCCTTGAATTCTTACCCATACCGATTCTACTGAGCTTCCACTCTCTGAAACTTGAACCTCTGAGGAGACAATTTCTTTTTTAACATACAGCGCAACACCCCCTCCTCTTTTGTTAAGTCTGTTTCGCAGAAACAAGTTGTAGCCTTCGATGTTTGTGTTCCATTCATGTGTGTTATCCCACCAGGTTTCCGTAATACCTATGACATCATATTTATCTACCTGGGTCAGGATCTCCAGCTCCCCTTTTTTATTTCTCATGCTTTGGGCATTGGTGTAGAGGCATTTTAGTTTGTAATTGCTATCTATTGCGAGCTTGCCTCCTCTGTTTTCCTTACAAAATTTATGCGTTTGTTCATTGGTACTATTTCTGGGAGTAAGAATATCGCCTGGTTTGATTGACTGAGTATTTTTGCTTGACTTTTTGTTACCCTTCCCCATTTGTTTTAGTTTAAAGCTCTCCTAATAACCGAAGCAAGGCGCTTCCCGAATACATTCTTTCCTGTCCCTGTAAGGTGCAACCCATCTCTTGCAAGGAGTCCGTCGTATAGGTAGTTTTCTCCATGGTTCAGAAATCCAAATCCTTGCTGCCGGCACCACTGACGTAGCCACTTGTTCACCTCAAGAATCCTATCCCTTCTACTTTTATCGTGACCATCCACCGGAAGGATAGATGAAAAGACTACTTGTGCTCCCAGTTCCTTTACTTTTCTGCCAAGATCTTCAAAGTCTCTGTAGATGTTTTCAAAGTGCTTTTTTGCCGTATCATTTGTGCCTACATGTATGAGTAATAATGGGTAGTAGTCTGTAGGTCTGAATAGCCTCGCTATGCTATCAGTTACATCTTTGATTCGGGCCCCTGGGAGACAGCACACCTCTCGTGAGTTACTGTCAGGTCTGCAGATAGTTGCCTCTGTTCCTCTTAAAAGTGAATCTCCCAGGACCACTACTCTCCTCTTTTTCTTTGCAGTACCATTTCTTCCTCTCCATTCCAAAGGTTTCTCAGTGCCTATTGGAGTAATATTTGTGGACCTTGTCGTCGACTCTTCAGATGTGTTGTTCTCCTGACTGAGTATCTGGAACTGGTTGTTTAATTGCAAGGGTGCCGAATGTCTCCTGTTCTTCCTGCTCCTTTGGGTCACATGCTTCCATAACTCAGTTTCTGCAACTACAGAAGGATGTTCTTCTATCCCTTCATTTTGAAGTGTTTCCTCCATGCTGTCGAGGAAGTTCTCTTCTTCTCTAATCTGCTTCAGTGTTTTGACTCTCTCTTCTAGACTTTTAACTCTTTCCTCCAGGAAAGAGTATAAAGCCTATAGAGCTGGTCAAAGAGGGAACTTTGGAGTGGGTGATGGAGAGTACCATGTCTGGATATGTGCATGACTGCAGCTCTGCATTAGTATATTAAAAGGAAGATACCGTGTGAGCACTGAGAAACTCAAAGATAGGAGCAAACGTACCTTTATCAAACTCCATAAGCCCAATGTGCGTAGGTGAACATTTCCTGAGACTGGTTAACCACTTGAATGTGTGGTAAATCCATAAACTGGTACCTCTCCAGGTTTTTAAATAAATTCAGCCTTCCATTCTGTGTATATTTATCTAGAAGTGAGTCCTACAGAAGTAGTGGGATTTAATTATGAAGAGTAAAGCATTGGAACAAGCAAGCAAGCAAGCAAGCAAGCAAACATCTCAGTACACCTGTCATGCTTTCTGCCTGATATAAATAGTTTCCTCCTAAAGCTTTGGTTGAACTCTTCTGAAGGAATCATTCATCTTCTTCCATTTCCATGCCACTTCGGTGGGAGGCACCTGGAGTGAAATAGATTATTTAAATTATTTATGGAGTAGCTTTATGATTGTGTGATAACCAGAATGTTTATAGATGCTTTGTTTGTTTATATAAAACATTTCTATCCTGCTCCTCATTAAAAAAAAAAAGGACTAAATTATTGAAAAGATTTAAAAACAAGAGTAAGACTACACACACACAATTTAACAATTAAAAATACATTCAAAACTGGCTGGTCAAGGAAAGGAACCAAACATTCACACAGGAAATACATGGGTGATAAGAGAGGTCTTTTAATAGGTACTTTAATACTGTGGGTAACAAAATAGTATGCTTTCCATGTAGGCAGGATGAATGTCAGGCTGTACCAAAGTAAATAGAAGTGATATTGGCATTATTCCGCTTAGCTTTTACATAAGAACATAAGCGGAGACCTGCTGGATCAGGCCACAGCCCATCTAGTCCAGCATCCTGGGCCATTTCGCATGAGGCTGCATTTGCTCTTGTGGTGTAGCCAGATCCATTCCAGGCTGCCCCAAGCATCCTGATGTGTCATAGACGTCTTCCAAAAGCAAAGCACTAAAAAGTGCTCTCCACGTGCCCCAGCACGTTCCGGCCACGTGAGCCGACAATGTGAGCCTCATGGGAACACTGCTGCATGGCCTGTTATGGGCCTGGAGTTCCCAGACCTTCACAGGGCCCTGGCCAAGTCTGTATAGGATAAAAACAATGTATCTCTCTTCTTTACATAGGCCTGATATTCAGCAAGGGAGCGGAGGAAGGCTCAGGAACCCAGGGATCTATAAACATGCTCAGTACAATTCCACAGTAATGTCTGATTTAGACATCCACCTAAACTGTGAAAACCAAAAACTATGCTTTTTGTTTTTCTGCTTACCCACTGCTTTATTGTGCTCTGGTTCTAAGCAAACAGTGCTTGTGTACATGGAAAATTGCTGTTTTTTCCTTTGATGAATAGATTGGGGGATAATTTTGTCACCAATATTAAAGACTCTGCCATGTCAAGAGAATGACGTCCTAGTGCAGGTGACAAAATCAAAATGAGGTGCTCACTGCTGTGCCTTTTTCTGTGGGCGCCTAGCATCTTGCATGCCCTCTGCCCTCATATTTGAGCTGTGCCTACTATTCCAATTTTAGGAGCCTGCTGGAAACATTCCTTTTCATCTTAACTTGCCCTACATGGATGGGTGTATTTCTTTCATATTGCTTCTTCCGCCTCTAAATTGGGCTGCCTCCAGCTGTGAGCTTAAATTCACAATAATCTTGGCGCTGCATTGGAAATGTCAGACGTATCTGAGGGATTCACTATGTAGTGCCCATTGCTATGTGCAAAAGACACAGTGCGATGTTACTATTGTGGCGAATCCAGCAATAATACCAGATTTCCCATAACAGTTTTTCTAAGCAATTAGCATTCATGGCTGGCCCGCTGAAGACCACCAGGAGCCTGCTTGAAAAGCAGCAAAAGAAAGGGCCCAGGCACCAGTTTCCAGTGGGCCAATCATGAATGCTGATTGCCAGGTGCACAGCTAAGAAAGGTTTTGCTGCTCACATCTGGCAACATCTGGCAAACAGCAATCACAGAGTCTTGCTTAGGTTCATCTGGAAGGCAGCCTTGAATATTTTAAGGCAAACTGTTGCAGGAATTGTGTTTAGGAAGCAGGATGGATCTATTTTTGGAAGTGTTTTTGCTTCAGCGGTAAGACAAGATGGATTATCGCCTTCCTAAGATGGTGCTTTATGGTGAACTCACCACCAGCTGCCAAAACAGAGGAGCCCCAAGGAGGAGATACTAGGACTCCCTGGGTGCTAGTACACATTAAGCACACATTGGGAAACCTGCATCCGCACACGTGTACCTGTTTAGCACACTTCCGGCGAGGCGCGTCCACACATATCCGTCTCTAATGTGTGTTTAATGGGGTTTAACTGCACACCACACTGAAGGTGTTTTCCCTCTAGATCCGCATTAACGCAGCACGCGTCCCCGTACAGATGGGAGAGGGACAGGGAGTCACCATGTTGAGTGTGGCAGCGCGGCGTGGAGCCACCACGTTGAGAAGGCAGGGACAAGCGCGGTCCGGACATGAAGTCCCCCCCCCCCGGATGGGCTTCGCAACAGGGCAGCGCCCGCATATGGCGGGCGAGGGCTGCACCAGGGTGCAGGAGGGAGCCCCTCGCTGGCCCCGCTGCCTGAGGGGAAGTCTCTGGAGCAGTGGCTCTCCTATCCTGCTTCTCCCCGCCATGTAAGGGGCATCCCAGTGGCTGATGCAGCGTGCCAGGTCGCGGAGCGCAGGGTGGATATGTCTGAGAGGGCACCAGTACAAGGTTGGGAGGAGGCTCCAGGGAAGGAAAGGGAGATCTGGAGGGGCGCTAGGGCTGCGACTTGAACTCTGCAGCCGTCGGCGCGCATGCAGCTCCCCTCCCTGTCCCTTGCCTGGCTGTCAAATGTAGCGATGCCAGTCACAGAAGGCAGGCTTTGCCACCCAGAGCGCACAGCAGGAAAGTAGCGGTGAGTGACGGCCGGCTGCACCAATCACGCAGCTCCCGGGGCAGCCGGCTGCAAGTCTGTGCTACTGCGTCCGCACAGCGAGGGCCAAATCTGTTCCTCGCAAGCTGTCCTTCCCACGCCTGTGCGGACAGAAGGGGTGTTGGCAGATCCGTATCTAATAGATGTGGATCTACCGGAAAATGGATGTAGTAAAACCAGATCTACAGAAACCGGATTTAGGAGATCCACATCTATTCTAAACCAGATTTAGGAGATCTGCATCTATTCTAAACCGGTTTTAGTAAATCCAGATGTAATAGATCCGGATTTTAAACGGTAAGTGCAGAAGCAGCCCCTGAAACAGTCCCACCCTCGTGAGGTTTCCTGGGAAATGTAGGCTGCAGAGCGCCTAGGCTCAATGGACGCCGGCTCTGCTGCTTTCACAGTCACCCCACCAGCGACCAGGTAATCACCCCAAATGCGATCACGCGGCCACGGGTGGGGTGCGGGGTGGCAGCTGCAGTTTCCCCTGGCACGAGAAGGGGACGTGGCCCTTTCTCTTGCGAGGGGAAGGCCCCGATCGGGCTCGTGAAACTCTGGGCGGGGGCAGGGGGTTTCTGCTTCGGCTTCCCTGGCAAAGAGAAGGGGCTGTGGCCCCTTGTCTTGCCAGGGCAAAGCCAGGGAAGGTGTCAGCTGGCCGCGCCATGGGAGCTCCTGAAAGAGCCAATGGCGCAGGCTTGTGGGCGGCCCAGCTGTCAAACGGAGAGCATGCGCTCTCCGTCTTTGACAGCTGGGCATGCGCCGGCAGGGCCAGTTTGGGATGGGTGCTGGTGCATTCGCACAGCACCCACCCCAATCCGTTTTCCCATCCGGCCCTGCCGCCGTCACCCCGCGTGTGTGCGTATGTGCGGGGCCTCCAAGAATCTGTCTCTGTTTGAGACAGATTCTTTTTTAGAACCGTTCCATTTTGAGACAGATTCTTTTTTAGATCCGTTTTCGGCAGCATGTGTAGAAAGGCCCTCTGACATCCAGCTCTGCATCTCTGGAAAAACTCAGGCGAGGTGCTTAAGGCACTTGATAAGTACTTGGAGGGAGGCATGGGCTGGAAGGGGGGGGGCAATAAACTGAAGCTGAATCCACAGGAGATGAAGATGCTCTATTTCACAGTGTCCTGGCTCCATGAAGTAGGGGCTGTCCTGTTCTTGATGGGGTTATATTGGGCTTTTCCGCACAGGCTCTATAAACGCATTTAGAGCCAGATGTGGGAAGGATTAGGACGTGGCTTCCACAAAGGGAATGCAATTAAGGTCCCATTTAGTACACCACGTCCGCACATTGGCATGTAAAACCAGTTGCTTACATCTGGCCTTTCCCCTGAAAACGTTTCAGAAGGAAACGCTTCTGAAGCAGCAGGGGGGAAAGCCGGATTGCCGTCGCATGCCCAGCTGTCAAAGAGGCAGAGCGGTGGGCACGCTCACTGGCCTCCACCATGGCGAGGCTGGCAGCCGGGTTCCCTAGCTTCTCCCTCGCAAGAGAAGGGATGATCGCCCCTTCTCTTGCCAGGGGAAGCCGCAGCCGCCACCCCCCACACCGCCCGTGGCTTCGCGCCGCCTTACCTGGTCACTGGTGGGCCGATTCTGGGAGCGGCAGGGCCGGTGTCCATTGCGCATGCGCGCACCACGGCCTACACTTCCCAAGGGCCTTGTTGTGGGACTACGGGGGGGGGGGGGGCTTTTCAACAGTTCATCATAGCACACCACCAAAAAACACACCCCAGGCTCTGAGGCAGTGATCCAGATCCCTTCCCTTGGAGGCACTTTTTATTGTTGCTTTAGTCAATTCATTTTAATAGTGTACAGTGTGGGCGGGAAATACAAATCAATAAAATACAAATTACTGTATGAAAAATATGGTAATCTGTGGAGATGGTTGCCACGACGCTCTCCACAATATCTGTGCAGTCTACTTAAAGAAACAGACCTCAGAGCACAAATGGCATCGATTCACAGTACCCAAGCCAAGTGCTCCAATTTGACCAACCTCAATGAAATGTAAAGTGTCTCCACAGATGGTAGTGTACCCCACCGCAATTGACTTGCCTAGCTAAAATTACAAGGCCCTAAATGACTTGGCCCCCAAATATCTGAGGGAATGTCTTCTCCCATATCGACCTGCCTGTACCTTAAGATCTGGAGGAGAGGCCCTCCTGGTTGTCCCACCACCCTCAGCAGCAAAAGGGGTGGACACCCGGGAGAGGTCCTTCTCAGTGATGGCCCCTAGGCTATGGAATAGTCTCCCCCCTTGAAGTGCATCTATCTCCTTCATTATACACATTTAGGAAGGCAGCGAAGACACACCTCTTTGCCTGGCCTTTGGTTAAATGGGGATACACCTTCCCTTCCCACTTTCAGAGGCTACTGTTTTAATACATAGTGTTGTTTTAATGATTGATTTTAGATGTTGTTACCTTCTGCTATAGGGTGGGATAAAATGTAAACAAACAACTCAAAACCATCTCTTGATGATGTGAAGAGGAGAAAGGGAATTATTTTCCTATGTGGTGGGATTGTAATCAAATTCAGAGCCTCTGGAAGACCATACAAAGAGAAATCCCAGCAATATTAAAACTGCCAATAGCCTGGACTTCAGTATTTCCTTCCGGAGGAATTGTTTGTTTGAATATTATTTCTATTTTATCCCACCCTACACCTGAAGATCTCGGGATGGGTTACAATAGTATTGCAATAAAAACTGATTAAAATATGATTAACGCAATGACAGTGGCTGTATGGGGAGGAAATGTTTTTCCCTTCGCTAAAGGCCAGGGTGAAAAAAAATCTCCATTTCAGTGTTCCTCTTGCTCAAAGCTGTGGCAGAGATGCAAATGATTTGTTGCCATAGCCGCAAGCATGAAGAGGACTAATGAAGATCACGTTAAGAGTGATTTTTGTTTATTGTTCTGTCTTCACCCCCGTACATATCCTACCCATATCTACGTTTTCAGTAGAAGTGAAGGCGCGGGAGTAGCTGTGAAGTAGAAAGTTGCCACGTTTCTTATTTTTACCTTACCTCTGCCCTCTTTGGAGCAAAACCCAGAAACTGGCCTGTTCGCCATTTGTATTTGCTTCGTTGATGCATGACTTAAAAGACTGTTTAATTTGTAATTGTTTCATTGAGGTTATAAATGTTTAATTTTTGTACTTATTTTGAGTTTATGCTTTGCTTGCAAACGGCACAGAGTCTTTATGAAATCTGCAGCATCAATGTCAAATAAATAAATGAAAAAATAAAATACAGATCTCTGGATCTTTATTTAATCGTTTGGTCCTTTCCGTTTGTCGCTAACTGGAGCAGACATGTAGGTACGTATATAAATGGATACCCTTCCCCGGAAGGCTTCGAACTGGCTTACATAAAACAACAAAATTCAATTTTAAAAAGTCACAATTTAAAATGATTAATTTGCCAAGGCACTCTGGCAACAGTTCTCTTGCTGTTATTAGCCTGGACCAAGGAAGGCTTTCAAGAGACACCCTGGAAGAGGAGGAGGGCTCCCACTGTTGTACATGGCACACCCACTCAGGTAATGTTGCCACAAAAGGGCCGATGCTTGGTGTGATGCCAGCCAATTGGTCACACCAAGGATCGGTGAAGTCAGCAAACGTCAGGGCAATAGCTTTTGCAATACTGGCAACCAGAACAAAGGAGCATGCAGTCTTTTATATGCTGCAAGTAGGGATGTGCATGAATATTTGTAACATTCATTATTCAGACGAATTCGGACATTAGTACGCAAATAGAATGCTATGATATTCGTTGGCTAAGATTTGTATGAATACGAATGTTTCCAGACATTCATACGAATAGTTTGGACATGTGTTAGATTGGGGGTGTGGAAAAATGGAGCACCAGTCACATCCGCAATGGATCCAGATTGCATTCAACATGGATCGACAGCGAATTAAAAGTGGATGCAGGTTGGATTTCACATTTTCAGAGCGCGTATATGTTATGGATACGTATTGGATACGTATTCGTTCGTATCGGATACGTATTACTATTCATTCATATCCAATACGTATTGAATATTCATACGAATACGTACAAATAGATTTGGTATCGCATGGAATTTATCATATTGGAATGTGGTCTATTCATACGAATACAGATTTTCAAATTAGTTACAAATCAAATGTCAAAAATGCATTCATGCACACCGCTAGTTACAAGTTAACAAGGAGCTGATGCTCAGAAGCATAGCATGGGTACACACCTACAGCATTTCGTTATTAGTAAGCACCTCACCTTATTATTAGTAGACGCCTTCCTTATCCTTCTTGTCTTTGAGAAGTTAGCTTGTTAGCTCAAAATTTCTTGACACCAGCAGTTCGTACAAAAGCAGATAGTATGGTTATAGCCTAATTCTAAAGTGGCTTTGACACTCTTAAGAAGGCTGAACGCTGGTTCCACCTGTGGTCGCAGTAACATCCGAGCCTCTAGCGTGAACCTAAGCAGTCTCTTTCCTTTACGTGGTGAGGAACAAAGGGACAACCACTGTCACACTACAGGCATGGAAGGCATTTCTTGACAGCATGTCTTTTGAGAATGTCCTGAAGGGTCAATAGCCAGAGGCAGGATCAGGATCAGCAGAGCGGCTACAGATGTGCCTAGCAAGAAGGATCAATGCGCTTAGTATGCGCCCTATAGGAACTTCAGCTCTCGGTCTGTTGCTTGAAACAGTCTACCCGTAATGCAAGTGAGTGTGGATAATGGTTTTCACTCATAAAGAATAGCTTCACTGTATGCATTTAGATGTCTGGTGAGGATTCTGCCCTGGCCTTTGGCTAAAGAAACAGCTTCCCTTCCTCTTCCTGGAATGCTATGTATTGTCTTAATGAGTTCATATTACTTTAGTTCTTTTATATATGTATACTGTCGGACTCCCGTATCCACTGATTCAGTAACCACAGTTTCAGTTAACCACGGTTACTGGATCAGCCCCACCCCATCCTGCATGGGCACCATAAGGGAAAAGCACCCAGAACCGGAAGGCCTGTTTCAGTCTCCAGGGGTGCTTCCGCACAGGCCCTTTAACACCCATTAAGCACACATTTGGAAACGCGCGTCCGCACACGCGTTGCTGTTTCGGACACTTCCGGTGAGGTGTGTCCGCACAGGAACACGGATTAAGAACACTTTTAGGACAACGCGTCCGCATTTTCGGACCTATTTAGCACACTTCTGGTGGGGTGAGTCCGCACCTATCCGTACCTAAAGTGTGCTAAATGGGTGTGAAAATGACACCACATATAAAGTGGGCTTAATGGGTGCTCCGCTGTGAAAACGCATCCTTTTAGGATACGTCTGCACAGTGGAACGGTGCCTACCCACAGCACTCCCACGGCCCACCATGCTTGGCTCCTCGGAGCCAAGCATGGCGAGCCGGGGGATTCCTACCTTGCGGCTCGCCCTCGCCCCAGAAGCGGCAGATCGCTACTTCTGGAGCCAGGGGGAGCTTCCCTAAACCCCTCTCTAGCCCCCCCGGGGGGGGGGCGGGGAGCCCGCGCGATCCCCTCCTTACCTTACCTGCTTGGCGGCGCCCCAATTCTGGCAGGGGGAACCCAGGATGCAGCGCGCCTGCGTCCTGCGCGCCTCTTGATTGGCCGGGGCTGCTCCTGGCAGCTCCAGCCTTCAGGAGGTGTTCTACGCAGGCGCACTGTCTAGCCAGGGGAGCGCGGATTGGAGGCGTCCACACAGTGCCCACCTCCAATCCAGATTAAAGCCGTCCGCCCGCCACGTGTACGGAGGGACCCCGTAAATCCAGATCTACTGGGCATCAGGATTTAGTAAAACCGGGTCTACTGGAACCCGGTTTTACTAAATCCAGGTGTGGTAGATCCGGATTTATTAGGGCCTGTGCGGAAGCACCCCAGAAGGCCTGTATCAGCCTCCATAGAGCATTGGAGTAGGCACATGACACCACTGGATTCTGTCTCAAAATCGAAGGAGGCGCATGGGAGGGGGGGAGGAGGTGTCTGGTGGCATCACGCGCCTATTCCAATGCTGTCTGGAGGCCGAAATAGGCCTTCTGGAAGCCAGTTCTGGAGTTGCACGACCCCAGAACTGGAAGACCTGTTTGCAATTATCCACGGTTCCAGGTAACCGCGGTAGGAACTGGAACGTATCTCCAGCAGATACAGGGGTCTGACTGCATTTATTAAAACCCCACCCACCAAGATCTCTGGGTATAGGATGCGATAGAAATATACATAGGTACATAAATTGTAGGGATAAGACACTCCCCACCACCACCATTATCGGTGTTTTCCCGGCTGCCATTTTTTTCCAGTTGGAGGCTTCCTCTCCCAGATGGCTGAATGTCCCACTTTGATGAGTTAAAAGGCACTTCTGACATTGCACAAAACTTTTTTGGCAACACTCATGCATACTGAAGAAAACTGTTAGATAATTTTTCCAGCTTTCCCTTTCCCGCCCAAGAGAATCGTGATTAAGATTCTATTCAATATTTATTAAAGGTTTGGAACGTCAGTTTTCTCATTCAGGCTGCGAACTTGGCAGTGGGATACTTATGCACTTTTTGGTAGACTTCATGCATTACCCGTCCTATGTGAAATAGAGTGAATTTGTATTCATTTGCTGTTCTGATAAGGTCAGAATTCTTGAGTGAATCTCAAAAATCTCAAGTTTTAAGAGAGAAGATAGAATTAGGTATATTGTTAGAAGGAAACATTGGAGCATCTCAGTGACCTTGGACTAGTCGCAGCTCTCTTCTGAGCTCTATGTCATGTATGAAACCCAAAGCAAGCTATCAGGACTGCCTCCAGACTTGTGGACTAAATCCACAGTTAAAGGTAAATAATATCACATAACACTCTTGCTTATTGGCTTCATCAAGTGCCCCTGGTTCTAGTGTTGTGCAGTAGAGAAAATATAATTTTTCCCTATTTACCTTTTCCACCCCATGCCTGATTTTACATGCTTCAATCAGGTTCCCTCTCAAACGCCATCTTTCAAAGCTAAGTAGACCTTGAAGGTATTCCAGGGCCTTGGTCATTCTGGTTGTCCTTTTTTGTGCCTTTTCCTATTCCACAGTAACCCTTTTGAGATGTGGTGACCAGCTTCAATTAGTGGACCTCATGTGGTCAAAAAAAGGTTTTGACCACGTTTTCTTCATTTTTTTTAACAGTCCAGTTACTTTTTGTTACTTGCTAAGTCCCACAGCTTTTGATATCAAGCAGTTGTATTGAAGTTGGAGAGACAGGCAGATGCCTTTAAAGGCCATTTGGAGACAATCTGCAGTTTTAAAATTTGTAACCTGCCGTGAGACCTACTGGTATAGGTGGGATATAAATATAAATAAATAAAGAATGAATGAATGAATATATAAATAAATGGATGGATGGATGGATGGAAGGATGGATGGATGGATGGATGGATGGATGGATGGATGGATGGATGGATGGATGGATGGATGGATGGATGGATGGATGGATGGATGAAGAGCAGGTGAAGCTTTTGCTTTTCTCTTCTGCTTGAGAATGCTCAGAAGCAAAGAGTGGCTCAATTTGTGAGACAGGTTGTTGGACTAGATGGGTTGTGGTCTGATCCAACAGGTCTCCTCTTATGTTCTTAAGTTGGTAGTTTAGCAGTCTTCCCATTTTGTGACACAACTAGTAAAAAAACATAATGAGTGATTTGTGTTTCAAGTTTTTGTTCCCATCTTTAAATAACATAAGGTATAAAATGGGTCTATTGCATATGTTCAGGAATGATTTATTATTATTATTTTGTGTATTGTAGTTCAAAACGAGGAGAGAGCAGTTCCATCATAGGTGAATGTATGTCTCATGCATGTTGCAGTTTCCCCAGCATTGTAGTGGTAGGATAGTACTGAAGTATGGCAATTAAGAACGTAAGAGGAGCCCTGCTGGACCAGGCACAGCCCATCTAGTCCAGCATCCTGTCGCACACAGTGGCCCACCAATTGCCCATGGGCATCTCAAGCAGACACAAGGGGAAACCTTTTCCTGCTCTCAAATCCCAGCAAATGGCCTTAAAAGTATCCTGCTTGTCCCCACTGCCTGATAAATGTCTGGTCTGGTTTTCAGCTGCTGACCCATTTATGGACTACAATTTCTGAGGCAGCCCTATAAAGGTACTGCCTTACTCCTGAGATGACACTTTGTTCTAGAATGGACCTCTGGTTTTCTGCTTCTACAGAACCCCAAGCTCTGCCAAACAGTTCCTGCCTTGTGAATAGTTTAGTGCCTTGTGAATTGCCCTTTTACCCTGACACTTCCAAACTAGGGGTGTGCACAAATATTCAAAGGTATTGGAAATTCAATCGAATCTGCCCCAATTTTGACATTCAAATTTGAATTGAATATCTGTAAGTTCGAGTTACCCAGACATTCACATGCGTATGGGGCTTGTACACTATGCATACTTACAGACTGGTATCTTTCCCACATCCATACACATTTGTACAGATCCCTACGGGATGAAGATGGGTTGCATATTGGATAACTACGTGATGCATATGGACATGTACGTATGTTTATGGGATGCATAACTATGCATACGAGCACATACAAATGTTGTTGACATTTGTAAGTGCAAATTCAAATGGAAAATTCAAACGAATAGATTCAAATTTGCTTAATTTGAATCTAATTTGGTTAAATTCAAATTTTAAAGATTTAAATCGAATTGAATTTTTTGGTATTCAATTTGAATCGAATCCCAAAAATTGCATTGGTGCACACCCCGGGTGCTTCCGCACTTAGCGTGGTAAATCCGGATCTACTTCTTCCAGATTTAGTAAATCCGGTTTCCAGCAGATCCGGATTTACTAAATCCAGATGCAGGGTAGATCCGGATTTACAGAGGTAGATCCGTATCTAATAGATCCATATCTACCACCCCCCCATCCTTCCGCACACGCGGTGGAAGGACGACTTAGATCTGGATTTGAGGCACAGCTCCCGCCTCACATCTGTGCTCTGGGGGCCCTCCCCCGGCCCACCATGATTGGCTTTGCCAGAGCTGAGCATGACAAGCCGGGGGATTCTGCTCTCGCAGCTCGCCCTCACCCCAGAAGTGGCGGATCGCCACTTCTGGAGCCAGGGGGAGCATCTCCTTTTTATCTATCTATCTATCTATCTATCTATCTATCTATCTATCTATCTATCTATCTATCTATCTATCTACCTACCTACCTACCTACCTACCTACCTACCTACCTACCTACCTACCTACCTACCTACCTACCTACCTACCTACCTATCCTGCCCTATACCCGGAGGTCTCCGGGTGGGTAACAACACTTAAAATCATACATCATCTTTTGCCTTCTATCTTTCCTAGCATCAGGGTCTTTAAAACTCTGTGATACTCTATTAAACTATATTTATAAGATCCACTTTAGAATGAAGAATTTTTCAGGTAAGTCCAAGTATTTTAAACGATGGGGTATTTCTAACAAAAGTATCCAAGTCTGCAAGATTTTCCCATTTAGTTTCTTTCCTTCCATGTTATTTTTCTGCATATTAATAAATTCATTCATTAATATGTCCTAGATCACCTTACACCATTCCTCAGTGGCTTGATTTTGAGCACTACTCCACCACCTTGTAATTAGTTATTTTTCAGCACGTTGCCAAAAATGTAATAACTGAGTATTCTCTACAGAGAGGTTTAATAACGTTAAGTCATGTATAAAATACTCGGTTTGAATGTTGCAGTTAAATGGATTTTCTGCAGGTGATTGTGATATTACATATGCCCTTATCCTTTATTGTGGCAGTTGTAGAATAAGAGAAAAAAAATCAGTAGAATATAAATAAGACCTAAATTAAAGAAGAAGAAGAGTTGGCTTTTCTACCTGGCTTTTCTCACCCATTTAAAGGGACACAAAGCAGCTGATGAATTAAAGTAACTTTAATAGTTCTAAAGGTTAATATAGTCAAAAGCAAAGGTTTGGTTCTGAATATTCAAAATAAGAAAAAATGTACCCATATATTCCGGCGTATAAGACGACTGGGTGTATAAGACGACCCCCAACTTTTCCAGTTAAAATATAGAGTTTGGGATATACTCGTTCTTTGTTGGTTGGTTGTGGGCACCTCCATGATGCCGCCTTTGGGGGGGGGGGGTTGGCAAAGATACAAAAGTGTTTTTTCTTATTGCTTACTTCAAGGCAGAGGGTGGGGATTGAACTAACAGCCCTCTGTGGGTGTGCTTCCACTGGCACTTTGGTCCGGCTTGAATCCAGCTCGAGGGTCCAATGTCCTGACACTTTGGGCAGGATTTCCCATTTCTGTGGACTAAATGTCCAATAATCCGGGGAATTCCTATTTGGATTTTAACAGGACTAACTGCAGAATCCTGTTAAAATCTGAATATTTATTAATGGGAATGCCTTCTGATCTCCTCGACTGCCACCCCTTTCCTTGGTCTTTCCTCATCTCCCTCGATGTTTGCCTTTCCTCTCTCCCCTTTCCTCCGTCTTTCGTCTCCCCTGGTGTTTGCCTTTAACCCCCCCCCCCGGTTCCTCTGTCTTTCATCTCCCTGATGTTTGCCTTTTCCCCTATCCTTTTCCTCATCTCCCAGTGTTTGTCTCCCCACCACCACCCCTTTCTTCTGTCTGTGGAGAATGGTGAAGAAGGCAAGCAGCAAGATGACAACGAAAGATGGAGGAACAGGGTGGGGGAATGATGACACACAGGATGGTTGCCAAGTGAAAGTGATAAACTTTACTGAAGATTTAGGGGCTTTTATGCCCAGTTACAAAATACATTTCTCAATGGAAAATTTTCCCCCGGGGTACCCATATTTGGCATAACTGGATAAGATGTTACTATCCTTGGATGCTGTACTTTGTTTACATGTACTGTGGATGTTATGACTTCTTGAGACCTTCTTTGAGAGAGATATAGCAAAGTTACTGCGACCTAGGAATTTATCCTTTGGCCTAGTAACTTCAGCTTAGCAACTGTTGCTTTAGCTGAGATGGGCAAATTGCACCCCCACATTTCCTCTCTCTCTTATTACTTTGTGATGTCTTACTAAGGATGCCCATTTGGCCAGGGAAGAGGGTGAGCTGAAGTGCCATTCAGTCTAGGGCAAAGAGTCTCCACAAATCAATTTACAAGCAACCAAACGGATGAGTCTAATCCTTGACTGTGATGCATGCTTAAGTTTCAGGAAAACTAGTGCAAAGGGCATGCACAAAAGCCCACTCCTGTGGGGTTTTCCTCACCAGTAGGTCAGGGGCCAGTCTGTGTGCCCACAGCTGGAGACAGTGCCCCAATGCAGTCAGGACGGCTGCAAGAAGTGCTCAGTGTTGGTCAAAAGAAATCCAGTATTTTTTGACCAGTGGAAATGTAGTCTGTTTTTCATGATGTTTGCTCTATCACAGAGCTATAGCTACTCTCCAGCCAAAGCCTCAAACCTAGGCCATTTCCATACTTAGCTCATTAAAACAGGATTAAGGAGGACCAGATCTTTGGGATCTGGCCCCCCAGGAATCTGGTCCATCTGTGTTCTCCATCTTTCTGGAGACTCCCTATGTCTGCACAGGGCATTGAGCAGTCAATGGCAGCTGGTTCTAAACAGGGCTGCCATGAGGATGCTGTAGAACCCTTTCCTAGACCCTGATTAGGCCTAAGGAGGAAGTTCCGCCAGTGGCACAGCTATTGGTTCACATATATGCCACTCAAGGGTTGCTTCCTCTAGGCCCACCCCTGGACCCCATTGGCCCAACACACATGCAGAAGGTCACTCTGCGATCTGGTCTTCAGGATGGAAGACCAGATTGAAGACATTATTGAAGGGGTCCATCGAGAATCTGGATCTATGGGCCCAAAGACCCCATTAGGACTAGAATTGGGAGGTACTCATGCCAATGATGGGTCCCGCATGAAGTCCTAATGGAGTTCTCATAAAGTTATCCATGTGGAAGGCTTGTGGAGGATCCATTCTGCATGGGTCCCTATCCAATTCCTAATGGGCTTTTCAGGGCCCATGTGGAAACGGCCCTACATTAGCTGAGAAGGTAGATGAAAGCCTGAATCTTTGGGATTACTGCTAGCTGGGTATGCAAACTGATCTAGCTTACTGGCCAAGAGATTAAACTGCAAATTGTAAAAGGTTAACTGTTCTCAGGAAATTCCCAAATGATCTTAAGGAAGATATTCACAGTTCCTCTGTCTTGTCCTGTACTAGAGGAGTTTTAATAAATGATTTGCTTCAGAGCATCGCTGTAAGGATACAACTGGATAACATTTATTTATTTTTGTATTGTATCATGGCTTCAAGTTTTCTTTACATTTTCATAGCCCCACATTAGATGTAACTGTCTTTGAAAAAAATCATAAAACTCTATAATAAGAAAGAATATTGCTTAATAACAGTTAAATAGGAGAAGAATTCAGCAAATTCAATAGCAGTCAATTAGAGAGATGCCAGCAGATGTTGTCATTTAAAACAAACAGGTTCAATGAAGAAATAGAATAATACAACCACAAATTTGGCCAGTTTTTCCTTGCTTTTCCACTCCAGATGACCAACGGGTTTGATTATTTATTTTCTTTTGTCATACTGATTTGTAGTAACAAGAATATACATAATAAAACATAGAACAAATAACAAATAATTTCCACTCATAACTATAACATAGCTTAACAATTGAACTTTTTTTAAATATACTTTTATTGATTTTAAAAGCAATATGACATTAAAAAAACAATTAAACAATGTCTATCATACAATTTCTTGTATCTTCTCTTAGTGTGTATTGCTTTATTATTCTGTATGACTTCCCCCGTTTCTCCGACTTCCCTTCTTAATACCGCTTGTTCCTTTGCTTCTTTATTCATTCTTGTCATTTTCTGACTGCCTTCTTGTTTTTTAGTCGAAACCTTCTGTCGACACTTGTAGTTCATGTAGATAGTTAATAAAAAGGTGCCAGTCTTCTACAAATTTATCCATTGTTCTATCATTGTTCTATCATTTTAGCTAAAGCTAAAAATGAACTGAGGCTTGCAAGAGAGACTAAAAACAATAAAAAAGGGTTTTGGGGATATGTCAACAGCAAAAGAAAAGTCAAAGAGGTTTTGGGAAGTCTGCAGGGAGAGAATGGCGAAGTGATCGAAAGTGATCTTGAGAAGGCAGAGATTCTGAACTCCTATTTTGCATCTGTTTTTTCCAAGAGGGATAATGTACATGCAACAGTCCTTCACTGTACTGATGAAGGACTAGGAGAATCAAGACACAAAATCAACACTGAGAGAGTAAGGGAACGCTTAGCTAACTTAAACGAATTTAAGTCCCCGGGTCCAGATGGATTACATCCTAGGGTACTGAAGGAATTAGCAGAGGTAATTGCTGAACCACTTGCTGTAATCTTTGAGAAGTCATGGAGAACAGGAGAAGTCCCAGACGATTGGAGAAGGGCAAACGTTGTTCCTATCTTCAAAAAAGGGAAGAAGGTAGACCCAGGGAACTACAGGCCTGTTAGCCTGACTTCAATACCAGGAAAGATTCTCGAACAAATTATTAAACAACACATATGTCAGCATTTGGATAGGAATTCAATAATTAACAGTAGTCAACATGGGTTTGTATCAAACAAGTCGTGTCAGACTAACTTGATTTCATTTTATGACAAAATCACTGAATGGGTTGATCAAGGAAATGCAGTAGACATAGTATTTCTTGATTTCAGCAAAGCATTTGACAAAGTATCTCATGCGATCCTCATTGAAAAATTGATCAAATATGGGTTTGACAAGGCAACTATAAGGTGGGTTCAAAACTGGCTTAGTAATCGTACTCAAAGAGTGGCTTTAAATGGCTGCACATCCAAATGGAAGGAAGTGTCAAGTGGAGTACCACAAGGTTCTGTCCTGGGCCCAGTTATGTTTAATGTTTTTATAAACGATCTGGATGAGGGAGTTGAAGGGAAACTGATCAAATTTGCTGATGACACAAAGCTAGGGGGGATTGCAAACACCAGAGAAGAGAGAGAGAGGATTCAAAAAGATTTAGAGAAACTCGAACAATGGGCTGCAACTAATAAAATGGTATTTAACAAAGAAAAATGCAAGGTTCTGCACCTGGGCAAGAAAAATGAAAAAAGCACATATACAATGGGAGGAATTCGGCTGAGCAGCAGCACATGTGAAAAAGACTTGGGTGTCCTGGTAGATCATCAACTGAACATGAGTCAACAGTGCGAGGCAGCTGCAAAAAAGGCAAACGCAATCCTGGGGTGTATTAGGAGAAGCATAGAGTCCAGATCACGTGAAGTTATTATCCTCCTCTACTCTACCTTGGTCAGACCTCATCTGGAGTACTGTGTCCAGTTCTGGTCACCCCAGTTTAAAAAAGACACTGACAAGCTGGAGCAGGTTCAAAGGAGAGCTACCAAGATGGTGAACGGTCTGCAAACCATGTCCTATGAGGAACGGCTTAAGGAACTAGGAATGTTTAGTCTAACAAAAAGAAGACTGAGAGGAGACATGATAGCTGTCTACAAATACCTCAAGGGTTGTCAAAAGGCAGAGGGATCAGCCCTGTTCTCACTCTCTCAAGGAAGGACTAGAAACAATGGGGTGAAACTGCATGGGAAAAGATTTAGTTTAGATGTTAGGAAAAAATTTCTAACAGTAAGAGTGATCAACCAGTGGAACAGGCTGCCACGGGAGGTGGTTGGTTCCCCTTCGATGGAGGTCTTCAAGCAGAGACTGGACAGCCATCTGTCTGAGATGGTTTAGGAGATCCTGCCTTGAGCAGGGGGTTGGACTCGATGACCCAGGAGGTCCCCTCCAACTCTACCATTCTATGATTCTATAAGTTTGTCAGTTTATCCATTTCTGCCAGATCAACCAGTTTAATTAACCATTCATATTCCGTAAGAATCTCCTTCTCCTTCCATTTTTGTGCGTATAGTAATCTTGCTGCCGTCACCATATATGATGCCAATACATTATTATCATCCAAAGAGTTATCTATTATACCCAACAAAAACAATTCTGGTTTAAATAAAAAATGCTTCTTTAATATTAATTTCACACTCTTATAGATTTGAGCCCAGTATTTCTTTGCTTTTTTACATGTCCACCACATATGGTAGAACGTTCCTTCTTCTTTCTTACATTTCCAACATTTGGTTGATATATTTTGATAAACTTTTCCTAATTTATGTGGTGTTAAATACCATCTATAAATCATTTTATAATTTTTTTTTAATAATGTACAATTTGTAAATTTCATATTCTTTGTCCACAATTTTTCCCATTGTTCCATCTGTATATTATAACCAACATTTCTAGCCCATGTAATCATACATTCTTTAACCTGTTCATGTTCCATATCAATCTGCAAAAGTATTCTATAAACGAACCCAATAGTGCCCCTTTCCGCCTTGTTCAGTTTTGTCTCCCAATCTTCAATTTCTTCCTGAAAATTAAACTTTTGCTTATCTTCTCTAAATATATCAACTATTTGTGCATACGTAAACCGTTGTATATTTTTACCCTCTTGGATCAATTGTTCCCTTGGTTTAATATCAAATTCATTATTATCTTTTTTGTATAATAAATCCTCATAATAATAAAAAACCTTTAGAGTTTTTTTTTATACATCGACCAAGTTTTAAATAAGGCATTTCTTACAAAATGATTCTTAAAATATGCATTAACCTTTGCTTTGTCATACCATAAGTATCCATGCCAGCCAAACCTAAGACCTTCTCCTTCCAACTGTAAAAGTCTTTGGTCTTTTAGCCAAAACCATTTGGCTATCCACCTCAAACAGGCTGCAGCATGATATAATCTAAAGTTCAGCAATCCCAAGCCTCCTCTTTCTTTTACGTCTTGTAGGATTTTAAATCTTATCCTAGGTTTCTTTCCTAACCATAACCATAAAAAATCATAAAACTCTATAATAAATAGTTTGAGCAGTAATAAATTCATTCAGAGTTAGGTTCCAAATTGTTTCATGCCGTTCTTTTAAATTTAGATCTGACTGAGTTTCCCAGTGCCTGGTAAGACTATTTTTAGCTGTGATAAGATGGAAATCTATGAGAGTTTTACTTTAAAAATCCTTGGTTGGTTCCAGTAGTCCAAGTATAACAGAAGCAGATCAAGGTTAGAACATAAGCACATAAGAGGAACCCTTCTGGATCAGGCCACAGCCCATCTAGTCCAGTAGAGTGGCCCACCAATTGCTTATGGGCAACTCAAGAAGGAAACCAAGGTGAAACCTTCACCTGCTTTCAGATCCCAGCATATGGTCTTCAGTGGGTTCAAGGAGACTGTTTAAGTATTTTTTCTATTGACTTCTGTATTGAGATCCAGTATGTTTGAGACAGGGGCAGCTCCACCAAAGTTGAACCAAGGTTCCCCATTGCTCTTGGCAATTCTAACACATTGGAGAGTTCTCTGAATTAACTTGTGCCAGATGCCATCTGTATACGACTTTTGGGTTTCTTTGAAAGCAGCAGATGTACATTGGCAGGGCTTATTTGATAGAGCATCATACTAATCTTCTGATTCAATTGGCATCTGTAAATTAGTTTCCTGTTTTTGCTTTAGTGTTATTAAGTCTCCAGATGATATTTCTGTTAGAATTTTGTCTAGAAAAGATGCTAGGTTTGCTGGAGAATTTGTAAATAGCTCTCTAAAGGGATAGGTTACTGGGTTATTGCTCGTTTAGAAGCAGTAGAATGTAAGAATGCCAAAATATATTGAGCTGTAAGCCAAGCGTTACTGAGATCTTCCAGTAGGTTTTGCAGTTTTTGATTTTTGATACAATTCTAATGCAGTCTATGACTGTGTCCCCATGCACGCTGTTTAGTGCAGATTGGAAATTTTTAATCCGGGTGCAGGGCTGAATTCAAATTGAGCTGTTCCCATGCGTTTGCTGATAACACAGGCTCAGTTTGACTATGGGTGTCCCCATGCAAACCATACTAAACCCCTGCATGGGGGGACAGCATCTTTTTCTCTCCATCTCCCACTCTCCCGCTTGGAAGCTGGGCTGACATTGCCCACCCCTTTGATGGCAGGGAAATGCCACCCAACACCTCCTTCCCTGATTGCAGCACATAGGGCTGAAAGGCAATAAAAATATAATATCAAAAAATTGAAAAAGCCAGATCGTTCTGCAAAGCCGCTATGGGGTTTGGTGGCAGTTTACCGGAGGTGCGCACCTCCGCTCCACCTGGTACAGCAGTTTACTGTTCGTGCACTAAATTAAGCCATTTAAATTAAATTGTTATGCCTGCCTTGGCGATCAGGGAGGGGGGGATGGAATAATGGTCACAGAAAGAGACTCGTAGTACAGCGATCATTCCACAAAGAGAGCTGGGTGACCTTGGGCTAGTCACAGCTCTCTTCTGAGCTCTCACAGCCCCACTTACCTCACAGGGTGTTCTGTTGTGGACAGAAGAACAGAAGGTTTGTCAGCCAACTCTCCTTCTCCTTCTCTTCTTTCTTTTAAACATGCAAGGCTTTAAAAAGGTGGAATGAAGGTGGGTTGAGAACAGAAGCATGCACATGTGCCTTGATTTGGAGTTAAATGCCCCACAGACCTTTCCCAACAGAAAGTTAACAGATTTTCTAATCAGTACCCATTAACAATAGCACTAACCCCAGTGCATAACTTTAATTTATTCTCTGAGCACCAGGAAAAGAAAGAGGGTGAATCTCCCACAGTGTGTTCCCACTGGGACTTTTTGGCATGTCCAAACCATTTTCCAAACACTCTGTCCGCATTGAAAAGTGGCTTTCTGTATTAAAAAGAGGAGTAATTGGGAAAAACGAATTTAAAAAACCACTAGTTCAGACAACTCTGGCTCCTGTTTCTGTCAGCAATACGTTTTATTTTTCCTTTGGGAACTGTTATGGTTCTGCTGCCCTGCCTGACTTTGCTGTTTAAAGATCAGAATTCTAAATTGAAACCCCCCTCAGTTTTTTTTTCAAATGTATTGGTCCTGGCTGGCAGAACACCCCCATAGCTGTGGTACATTCCAAAAATATTCTGAGGAGAGTTTAGAGTTAGGAAAGGCCTGTGTTTAGAGAGACCAGTATAGGCCAGCCTTATTAACTATTGTGGGTAATTCATTAAGTAAATAAATTAGACAAGAACAACAACAGCAAGTTTCATCAAAGGCACAAGGACAGCTCCACCGTTGAAACCAAAGCAAAGCACAGAACCAGAGTTAAAGTTCCTGGCAGAGTCTGAGTCGTGTTCAACGGAGAGACGTGTAAAGTATTTGTTTGCCTTAAGAAATAACCTGAAGTTGTTTGTGTTTTGTTTTCTCAAGAATAAATCAAGTAAGCTCTGTTTGAATAAAGTCTCAGATTTCTTCAGAAATTGCTTGAAAATAGACCCATGATGTCCCCTCAGATACCAAACATAGACCTAACTCATTAGAGATCTGAGCGGCCATCAGAGGTGTTGGTGTGTGAGATACCTTGTTGGTATTAAATCAGCAGACGTGCGGCCGTGCTGTAAGACATCTCTGCTGTCCCGGAAACCAGCTGCTGGCATCTCGGCTGTCTCAGGTTTCCCTCCTGCCCTCAGCGTAAGAAGCAGACTGAAGCAGGAAATCTCTTCTAAGAGGTTTATTTATATAGTTGCTGCAATTACAAGTTACACACGCTCTCCAACTCCTTCCGATCAGCAACCCACACACACACAGCCACGCCGTGGTGTGCAGGTACTTTTATACACTTTCTTATCATACAATGGCGACTCACTTCCCTTGTATTGCACAAGCTGTTGCAATCCAAGTGTTGCATAGACTTACGTAATTCTTACTCAATCCAGCCTTGAAGACTTTGCTGATAGTCACGCCTGTGACTCTTAGTTACCTTTGCAAGCACATCTGTGCATTTTCCTTATACGGGCTTCCCTGCCTAACAATCCCCTCCAAAATGTATGGATGTGTGTTGGTACTGCCACATGCGTGATTGCTCTATTTACACTTTGTACTTGTTGAATTATGCCATGCCTATCAAGCATGACAGTTGTTCGTGTCTCTCACTTGGCAAAGCTTTCGTGAGAACATCAGCAATATTATCTCTGGTGTCAATATACTGCAGATTTATGATTTTGTTCTGAACCATTTCTCTTACGTTCTGATACCTCACACCAATATACTTGGTTCTACACTTTAAGTTCTCTGCCTCTGACATAGCAATGCATGATTGTGAGTCTTCATGCACTATAGTGGGTTCTTCACACTTTTCCCCCAAATCTACAAGCAATTGCCTAATCCACTGGATCTCTCCTGTAATTTCTGACAATGCTGCAAACTCAGCTTCTGTTGTGCTTAAAGTTACGCAGCTTTGCTTTCTGCTGCGCCACACTATAGGGCTTCCAGCATATCTTATCAGCAAACCTGACACTGACTTTCTATCATGTAACTCTGAAGCAAACGAACTGTCTACATAGCAATCTAGCTCTTGCTCACTGCCCTGTATTACTAGCTTTCTTTCTTTGGTTCCCTTTAAGTACCTTAGCACGTGTTTCACTTTGGTCCAATCCTGTACCTTTGGATCACTTACCTTTCTGCTAAGTACCCCAATCACAAAAGAAATGTCTGGTCTAGTGTTACTAGCAATAAACATTAAACTACCTATGACACTCCTGAACAATTTTGGATTCTCAAACTCCTTTGATGATTCCTCATTAGCTGTTCCAGGTGTCATTGGATTCTTTGCAGCTTTTGCATTCTGCAAGCCACATTTTTCAATCAATCTTTCAATCTTTTTCTGTTGGCTCAGTAAACACCTCCCATCCTCAGTCCATTGGACCTCAATTCCTAAATAGGTTCTGAGATTCCCTAAATCCTTGAGCTTGAACCTCTTGGACAACTCTTTCTGAACTGATATAATCTCTTTCTCTGACTTCGCTGAGACGCACAAATCATCAACATAGATCACCATGGTAATATCACCTTTTGTATACACGCACGCATCCGCAATGCTGCGTTTGTATCCCAGTTTAACCAACTCTTCATGAATGCATAGATTCCAGCAACGAGCACTTTGCTTTAGTCCATATAAAGCCTTTTTCAACTTGTATACCTTACTATCTCTATCCTCATCAAAACCTTGAGGCTGTTCCATAAAAATCTCCTCATCAAGATGAGCATTCAAATAAGCAGTCTCAAAATCAAAGTGTCTCACTATTTGCCTCTTTCTAGCTGCTAAAGCTAACACCAGCCTTAAACTCTCTGGTTTTGCAGTAGGCGAGAAAGTTTTATCAAAATTTTCAAACCTCTGCTGTGAAAAGCCTTTTGCAACTAATCTAGTTTTGTATTTCTGGGTTCCATCTGGCATTTCCTTCCTTTTGAACACCCATTTGCACCCTACAACCTTGTGGTCTCTAGGTCTCTGAACTACTTCAAACACTTCTTTCTCTAGCAAAGACAAGTATTCCTGATTCATTGCAGAGAACCACTTCTCCTGCTCCTCTTTAGGATAAGTCAGCAAATCCTCAAAACTCTCAGGCTCATCTGCTATTATTGTGCAAACTGTTGCACTCTTTACCACAAACCTGTCTGGAGGTTTCCTCACTCTCTGAGTTCTCCTTGGCACAATTACCTTTGTCCTGCCTCTTTCATCTTCACTGTCAGAACTAGTCTGTACCTGTGTGCTCTCTATGGACACCTTTTCAAACTTTCGTGTAGTGACAGGTGAGTGTAAAGTTGGATGTGTTTGTGTTTGTTCGTCTGCAGAAGTGCTAGTTTCACTGTCTGTAGATTCTTCTTGCTTTAGTGCCCCTCCATTTCCGGTATCTATGGCACTCTGCCCTAGCTTGAGAAAAACTTCCTTGTTAGCATGGAGCCTTTCCCAGCCGGAATGGTTTTCAAAGTTGGCACTCCTGGACAGTAAGATTTCTCCATGACCTGAATAAAATCTATAGCTGTTACCAGAATACCCCACAAACATCAACCTTTTCCATTTAGGGTCTCCCTTTTTCCTGAAATTTGCAGGTACATACTCATTTGCATACTCCCCGAAAACTCTCAGGTATTTGAGGTTTGGTGGCCTCCCATACAACATGTGATAAGGAGTTTTCTTCACAAAAGAATTCCAAGTATGGTTAGCAACACGATTTGCAGTCAAAATTGCCTCCCCCCACAGCTGCTGTGGTGCCCCTGCATCCAGCATCATACAGTCTTTTATCTGCTTTAAGACCCCTATGTGTCTCTCAGCCACGCCATTTTCCCGGGGGACTGCTGGGTTGGTTGTATTGTGGCAAATCCCTTTCTTCCTCAACCAATTTTTCAGGTTGTTGGACAAGAATTCTCCACCCCTATCTGTAACCAAAGATCCTACTTTGTAATAAAATTGCCTCTCAACCATATTCACCCAGTCTTTGATGTGTTCAGCAGCTTCACTTTTCTCCTTCATAAGCATCACATACGAATACCGTGTGTGGCGGTCTACAATTACCATGAAGTACTGATTCTTGCCCATGGTTTTGGGTAGAGGACCAGCCAAGTCAGCATGCACAATCTGAAAAGGTCTTTCTGTAGTGCGTTTACTAAATTTGGCCACAGTAAAAACCTTAAGCTTTACCTTGCTGCAAACTGAACAACCCAAGTGATTTGAACACTTAGACATTTTAAATTCTGGACACACTTCCTGCAGTTTCCCCAAACTTGTGAAGCTTGAATGTCCCATGACTCTGTGGTAGTAATGAGCACAGTCCAAGTGCAAAGGCACATTGTTAGCTAGTGCACATTCTGCCTTGTCAATCATAAAATACACCTTGTTTCGCTTGATTGCCTTAGCACAAACTTGGTCATTCATGCTAGTAGTACAATCATTCCCCTTGAAACATAAAGCATAGCCACTGTTCGTTAACTCAGACACACTGATCAAACAGTTCTGCAATTTAGGAACACACAATACATTTGAAAAATCCTTTCCAAAACTTGGGATATACACAGTTCCCATTACTTTTACCTCTCTTGATGCACCATCCGCCAAAGCAACTGAATGTACATTAGAAGGCATTTTATCTTTTAGGAGCTTTTCACAATTAATCATATGAGACGATACTCCTGAATCTAACACCCAAATAGGATTTACAGCCTTATGGGCTTCATAGTCATTGTTCTTTACAACAGCTACAACGCCTTTCTTGGGTTGTTTTTTCTTTTCTGCAGCTAGCTTTAAACAGTCCTTGATGAGATGATTTGTTTTCCCACAATGAAAACACTTTCTCTCTCTGGACACAGCTGCCTTTTCCGGTTGCAACTCCTTGAAAGTCTCGGTTGGGTGAGTTTGCCTCGGTCCTGCACCTTGTCTTTGGAGCTTTGCCTCGTACTGTCGACGTTGACTTTCCTCCAAGACCCGTGCAGCCACCATCTCTGCAGTCAGCTGTGTTTCGTCAACGCACTGTAGACTCCACAGAATATTTTCAAACTCATCAGCCAAACTTCCTAACAACACATATGCTTTCTGTGCCTGGGGAAGTTCCACCCCCCTTGTTTGTACCTGGTTGAACAAATCAGCCATGATTTCCAGATGCCTTTCGGCGATTGTCCTTTCTGCATCTTGCAGGCGTACAGCCTTCTACACCAAATCATTTTTGACAGAGCTGTCGTGGATTGGTGGATTTCCTTCAAAGCATCCCAGACTGCCTTTGAAGTTCTTTTCTCCCGGACGTGGTTGATTTGCGGCGGCGTGATCGTAAGCAAAATCGTAGCTCTAGCTTTTTTGTCTTCATCAACCGTGCCAGCCATGGGCCCCCTGTCAACGACATCCCAAATTTCTTCTCTAATTAGCAACGCTTCAGTGTAAACACACCAGGGTGTGTAGTTCGTCTCGTCTAATTTGGGAAATTTTACTGCCTCCATTCTCAAGCAGTGCAGCTCTCCCACCTTCTGTCAAACGTGACAAGAAACAGACAGCCGTCTCTTACCATTCAGCCTTCCGGCACTGACAGTCAGTTAATCTCTTCAGCACGCACAGAGTTAACACTCTGGACATGCATAACCCTTGTTGGTGTGTGAGATACCTTGTTGGTATTAAATCAGCAGACGCGCGGCCGTGCTGTAAGACATCTCTGCTGTCCCAGAAACCAGCTGCTGGCATCTCGGCTGTCTCAGGTTTCCCTCCTGCCCTCAGCGTAAGAAGCAGACTGAAGCAGGAAATCTCTTCTAAGAGGTTGATTTATATAGTTGCTGCAATTACAAGTTACACACGCTCTCCAACTCCTTCCGATCAGCAACCCACACACACACAGCCACGCCATTGTGTGCAGGTACTTTTATACACTTTCTTATCATACAATGGTGACTCACTTCCCTTGTATTGCACAAGCTGTTGCAATCCAAGTGTTGCATAGACTTACGTAATTCTTACTCAATCCAGCCTTGAAGACTTTGCTGATAGTCATGCCTGTGACTCTTAGTTACCTTTGCAAGCACATCCGTGCATTTTCCTTATACGGGCTTCCCTGCCTAACAAGACGAACGGTAAAAGAGAAGTATATGGTGCCCACACCTCACCCGCCAACCATTTTGGCCTCAGCCACCATTGCTCTCTCATCCACTCCCTCTCACCCTCTCGCCATTTCGGCAGCTGCTTGCATACAAATCCTAACCTCCCTCGCTGCCTTGCTCGGCCTGGCCATTGTGGCTGCCGCAGGTCTTTTGGCCTGCAGCATGCCACTGCCGCTGCCCTGCTTGCTCTCTTGGCTTCTTGCCGAGCAGCTGTGGTCCTCCTGAGACGTAGGGAGGAGGAACATCAGGCAGTGGGTGGGCGGGGGCGGGTGGACAAGTGAGCCCTGCCCTGCCCTCTTCCTTTTGGCTGCTGCTGCCGCTGCTGTGCTGCTGCCATGCTCCACTTTAAAGTGGAATTAACAACAACAACAACAAAATGGGAACATGCATAATGCATGTTTGCATCCATTTTTATTAATTCTCCTTTAACAGAGCCAAGTGGGAATTGGGCCCAGAGAATAATAAGAGAAATGGGATTTGCAAACTCTCTGTCACAAGCGACCCTGGAAAGTACAATGTCAACAAGGGGAAAAGAAAGCAGAGACAGGGCAGCAATTCTGAACCAAAAATAATGGTAAGATCTTAGAAGCCTTTCAGAACGTTGAGAGTACAACAAGGGGGTTATCAAAAGATATAACGTCAACCCAAAAGACAACTTCTGAAACATGCATGAGAGATGGAAAATGAAAAAGAGATTAAATGGCTAAAGACAATTGAGGAACAGAATGAAAAAGTTGTGGGCTTGATTAACCACCATAAAAGAAGGGATTTGAGACTTAAAGGTTTACCTGAAGCAGTGAGCTTTAGTGAAATAATTAAAATATGTATTGGCAGGCAGAAGGTTTAAAACCTTGAGATTAAAGAAGAAAATATTTAATGGGTACATAGAAGTGTGAGAATGAGAAGTAGAGAAGGGGAAATCCCCTGTGACATCATCATAGGATTTGTAGGAGAAAGTCCCCAGGATGTACCTAATTGGAACTTTAAAGGACACAAAGTGGGAATTTTCCAAGATCAGGTGCGGAGCCCAAGCCTAATTAATGTACCTGTTGTATCTTTTATTGCATATGTGGTTATGTTATTCTGGCCGTGTCTTCACAGCAACCTTATTTCACTTTCCCTAAACCGAGATAACAGAACCGGATGGAAACGCGAATTTGCCTGTTCCCATTACTTTCAGCTTAATCGCGTTCAATCCGGATTCTGAGGACGTACGTGACTCAAGGGGGGGACTCCAGTGGCTACCTTTTAAAAGCCGCTTTTTGGGGCTGCCCTGTCCTCTTCCTCCTGGCGTGAACGTACCACCCATAACAGACCCCTTCACGGAGCCTAGCTGGGTGGCTGCCTTGCCTGGATGGAGGAAAAACGGCACCAGGCAGGCAGCGATTCTTTTCCCTCCTCTCCCGATTGCTCAGGGCGCGCAGCAGCGGCGGCAACTCAAGCCCCCTTGCTAAACATTCACACATCTCTCCAAACGGCAGTTGCTTTTGTTTCTTTTCAGCACTTTCAATAGCAAGATGGTTATCAGGTGTGAATTGCTTGTTTGCTACAGTGGATTGCTTGGATTGCTATTCGGACTGCTGCTGCTTTTACAGCTTGCTTTGGAAGCAAGCTATTGGGGGAGGGAAACTCTCATCCCTTAACACGGAAGGGTTCCCACAGTAAAAAATGTAAAACGTTTCAAGCGCACAAACTGGAGTGAGACCTGTTGAAATGAGGATTAACATTTACAACGCTTTGGGGCGATTTAACACGCAGAAAGTGTGTTAAGCCAAACTGCCGTCTGGACTCCGAGGATTCAAAACATTCTGAATCCGAGATAAGGTTGCCGTGAAGACATGGCCATAATGTACTAAGAGGAAAAGGCACTGACCAGGAAGGTTAGAGAACAGATGAGGAGGGGCTATGCCCAGCTCAATTAGCATATTGAAGAGGGGGGGCAGCCCAGAGAGCAACTAACCAATCAGCAGGGATGGAACCCTGGCAGAGGCTATAAAAAGGGCCTTCCTGTCAGAGCAGTTGTTCTGTGACTGGGGCTAGACTTAGGTAGAAGTTAGACAGTACAGATCCGGGTCCTGAGAAGAATCTAGTTAGGGATGAGGCAGGGTCCTGAGTTAAGAAAATAAGTTGTGTTGAAGTTGAACTAACATAAGAGTTGTAAACAAATAAAGTTAAATTTGTTTTAAAGGCACTCTGCTTGAGGCCTGATACTGGCTCAGTCGCTCAAGGGAGGAGACAAGAGTTGCCATAGGGAAGCTTGATGCTGAACAGAGAAAAAGGCCTAGAAACCTACTATTTAAAAGAGAACTTGAAGTCCGTGGCTATAGTGGCCGGACTGAAGAGAGTTGGACACCCAGCTGGGGCTTAGAAACTGGTGGCTGCCAGCAGTGGTCATCACATCAGGCAATAGAGGTTATCAGACAAGAGAGCTAGACTATGTCCCATCAGCAGACAGAATTAAAGAAGTGGCGTATCACTTTTAATGGGGATAGCTGGCTGCCATCTTGGTTTCACAATGGGAAAATGCTTTGAATGCATGAGATGAGGAAGGAAAGAGACTGTTATGGAGCTGAATGTCAACAGTGAGAAATCTGCAGAGACATAAAAATGTGTAAAGGAGTCCATGAAGTAAAAGACAAGGACTGAAAAGTAATGACAGATAAAGACTGATCAAGAGGAGGAAACTGAGATGAAACACCTAATAGATAAAGTAATACATTCAACACCGTCAACAATACTGTGCCACTGGAAAGATCTGAAGAACATAACAAAGGAATCATGATACCATGCACTTGTTTTACAATGGGTGAACACAGCTGATAATTTCACATATGCGGCCATATGAGACAGTTAGGGACCAGCAGGGCAAAGGACTGTGGAAGAAGAATCATCATCTATCAAAATTTCTACTCATGATTTGGAGACAAATTTCCGCCTCTGGGTTTAGTTTTAGCTGCCTACAGAATCAAAGTTTACATATCTGCAGAAAAAGAAAAAAGAAAGAAATGTATTGCTAAGCAGCTCACTTCATGGTTAACAACATCCTTTTAAATGCACTGTGTATAATAAATAATTGAAGATCTAATTTTTATAAACAGTGACTAACTCTCACTGTCTCCAATAATTCTAGTCACGTCGGTTCCTCTCCTGAAAAATACTTTCACACAAAATCAGTTTAATGCATTAACCACAGAGGGTAAAAAAATGCATCTTCAGTGTCTATACAACAATGATATGCCCAAATATGGGACATTTCAGTAAACTAATCTTATTGCACATTAGTGCATTGGATGGAAAGTAACTTGATCTATTCTATCATGCCTGGAAACAAGAGACAGACCTACTTTTATCAAGATTCCTAAAAGACTGACTGGAAAATAATTTATTAAGCGTTGCCTCATAATTGAAGCCAATTATATATATGAAGAAGAAGAAGAAGAAGAATTGGCTTTTCTACCCTGCTTTTCTCACCCATTTAAGGGGACTCAAAGTGGCTGACAAACCTTCTGTTCTTCTCCCCACAAGAGAACACCCTGTGAGGTAAGTGGGGCTGTGAGAGCTCAGGGGGGTATTTGATTCAAATAGAATGTCAAAAAAACATTTGTGCACATCCCTAGGCCCATCTTAACCAGCAGTTTGTTCTCACTGTGGCTACCTATTGCATATAGAAACCCACAAGCAGGGCATAAAGATACAACATTCCCTGCTCGTGGGTTCCCCAGCAGATGGCCTTCAGAGGCATCCTGCCTCCTAAAGTAGCACAACTGACAAACCAAACAGCTTTTGAAACCATCCAAGCTGATGGCTAGTACCATGTATGTATGTATGTATGTATGTATGTATGTATGTATGTATGTATGTATGTATGTATGTATGTATGTATGTATGTATAGTACTATCAGTGTACATAGCACAGTACAACAACAAACAAAATTGCAAATTACAAAACTGAAGTTAAAATAAGCAAAGTGAGAATTACAACAATAACAAAAACGTAAAATTATCAGCAAACAATAGGCCAAAATTCAGTGACTACAGTAAAAACAACTTGACATCAATGTGCAATAAAGGGACATCAATTACTAAAATCAAAGGATTTAAAAGAGAAAAATGTTTTTAGCTGTGACTTAAAAACATATAAAGTTGCAAGGGAATGCAGGTGTTTGGGAAGATGATCCCAATGGTGGGGAGAGATGAGGGGAAAGGAATGGAGACAGGACCAAGCAGATAAGCAGATGAGGCGACAAGACTGAGATGATTTTAGTTCATGCAAGTGTGTGTGAGTAGAAATTAATGTAAAAATAGAGCAAGGAGCGAGATTACGCAGGGCTTTGAAAGTCGGTATTAGAAGTTTATATTGAATGCAGAACGGAAGCGGAAGCCAGTGCAAAGATTTCAGAAGAGAAGTAATATGAGCAAAGTGAGTGGGTTGAAATCTAGCAGCAGAGTGTTGTATAGATATTAATGGTTTGAGGTGAGATATTGGGAGAACGGTTAAGAGGAGATTACAATAGTCGAGCCTCGAAATAACCAAAGCATGAACAAGAGTCTTTGCAGAAGAAACTGAAAGAAAGGGTCGGATTTTAGAAATGTTATATAGAAGAAAGCGACAAGACTTAGCTACAGAGTCAATATGTAGCTGAAACGATAAAGAGGAATAAAAAAGAAAACCCAGGCTGTGGGCGCATCCCCATGGTCTCTTTTTGCTTCTCTCTTGCATCGGATTTTTAAAATGTGCGTTGTAATTCGAAATAAAGCGTCCCCATGTGGTTTGGGACAACACAGATTTAAAATGTCCTGTCCTCATGCAAGCCACCTTTTGTGAGCACGCATCTTCTTCTACCCCCATCCCTGCCCGCTGCAGTGATGACATGCAAAAACCTCAATTGAACCTCCACAACACAACACAACACAGATCATTCCTTTACTTGGCTGCCAAGAGTTAAAAAAAACACTATGTTATAAGCATAACTGAAAGCAGCTAACTCTCTCCATAACCAATGCTTGTAACATAGTTACAAGCATAACTGAAAGCAGCTCACTCTCTCCATAACATAGGGCCTTTCTGCACGTGCCACCAAAAATGGATCTAAAAGATCCGTTTTCCAGTGGAACGGTTTTAAAAAAGAATCTTACCTAGATAGGGTCAGATTCTCGGAGGCCCCGCGCATACGCACCCGTGCAGGGTGGTGGCGGCAGGGCCAGATAGGGAAACAGTTTGGGGTGGGTGCTGTGCGGACGCACCAGCACCCATCCCAAACTGGCCCTGCCGGCGCATGCCCAGCTGTCAAAGACAGAGAGCCCATGCTCTCCGTTTGACAGCTGGGCCGCCCACCAGCCTGGGCCATTGGCTTCTTCAGAAGCTCCCATGGCGCAGCCGGCTGCCACCTTCCCTGGCCTTCCCCTGGCAAGAGAAGGGGCCATGGCCCCTTCTCTTTGCCAGGGAAGCCGAAGCAGAAACTCCCCACCCCCGCCCAGGGTTTCACGGGCCCAACTGGGGCCTTCCCTGGCCTTCCCCTCACAAGAGAAAGGGCCATGGCTCCTTCTCTTTCCAGGGGAAGCTGCAGCTGCCACCCTGCACCTCGCCCGTGGCTGCGTGGTCGTGTTTCGGGTGCTTACCTGGTCGCTGGTGGGACGATTGTGAGAGCAGCAGGGCCGTGAGGCTTCCTGGGAAATGTAGGCTGTGGCGCGCCTAGGCTCAATGGATGCCAGCCCTGCTGTTCTCACAATCGCCCCACCAGTCACCAGGTAAGCACCCCAAACGTGACCACGTGGCCACGGGCGGGGTGCAGGGTGGCAGCTGCAGCTTCCCCTGGAAAGAGAAGGGGCCATGGCCCTTTCTCTTGTGAGGGGAAGGCCAGGGAAGGCCCCAATCGGGCCCGTGAAACCCTGGGCGGGGGCGGGGGGTTTCTGCTTCGGCTTCCCTGGCAAAGAGAAGGGGCCATGGCCCCTTCTCTTGCCAGGGGAAAGCCAGGGAAGGCGGCAGCCAGCTGTGTCATGGCCAGCTGTCAAACAGGGAGCATGAGCTCACCCTGTTTGACAACTGGGCATGCGCCGGCAATCCGGCTTTTTCCCCACCGCTTCAGAAGCATTCTCTTCCGAAACGGTTTAGGGGAAAAGCCAGAGGTAAGACCTGATTTTTTTCAGGTCTTACATCTGGGTAGGATTCGGCGGCAAAACCAGTTTAAGCAACCGGTTTTACACGCCGACGTGCGGACGTGGTGTCCTCAAAGGGACCCTAATTGGGTTCCCTATGCGGAAGCCACATCCTAATCCTTCCCGCATCTGGCTCTAATTCCGTTTTTAGAGCCTGTGCAGAAAGGCCCATAGTTACAAACATAACTGAAAGCAGCTCACTCCCTACAGCTGTTTTAGCACAGAAGCTGTCTAGCGATCTCTCTCTTTCTTTCACATTATTGGGAGGGGGAGAGAAATTCTGTACTTGCTATCAGGGGAAAGTGATGCTAATTATCTTAACAATGGAGGGGGAAACATCAATTTTCACACACACACTTTTCCCTGACAGCAGGCACAGAAACTCTCTCCCCTCCTAATAACGTGAAAGAAAAAGATCACTGGTCTGTTTGTGCGCTAAAATGGAATGGAGTGAGGCTAGATGTGACAGCTGGCTGGCTGACAGGCTGCAGGTAGTGATCTGCTTTTAGTTATGCTTTTAACTGTGGCAGCCAAGGAAAGGAATGTTTTCACACACACATGCATTAAACAGCAAGAAAGATTAATGTAGCCGGAAAGACACGTTAAAGAAATCCATGTGTGTCCCCATGCTCCCAGGATAATCCGTGGTTTCCCCCTAAGTTGGATGTAGTACTGTTTGAAAGGGGGGGGCGGGAGGTTTCTGCTGCAAATTTTCCTCCTTTGCGCCTGATGTAGCCCGGAGCAAAGCTCTGCATAGGGACGCTCCCAGGCAAAACAAGCTTAACTTTGGAGTATTATTGGCATGGAGACGCGCCCTATGAGCTTGTTGAATGGGAAATATGCACACACATATCTTGTAGCTGTGAATTCCAAGTTTAACTATTCACTGTGTAGGGGGACAAATTATTTTTCCCGAGCCTTCCATTTTGTCCCCCACCTCAGGCAGCAAAATGTTTTCAGCAGCCTTTTAGGTCACAGTCTTTTGATCCTTCACCTTTGGCAGAGTAGTCTTTTATGGCATAGTTAAATATTCTTCCAAGATTTTCTCCCTCACCTCAGGTAGCAAAATGTTTTGAGCGATTTTTAGACCATCACAGCTAAATGACTCTTCCCAGGATCCAGCTATTTTATCCCTTGCCTCAGGCAGGAAAACGTTTTGAGTCGTCTTTCAGGCCACAGCCAAATGACAATGCCAGATGCATCCATTTTGTTCCTCACCTCAGGCAGCAAAATGTTTTGAGTAGGGTGTTTTGGGTCACAGCTAAATGACAATTCCAAGATTCAGCCGTTTTGTCTCTCACCTCAGGCAGCAAAATGTTTTGAGTAGTCTTTTAGGCCACAGCTAAACGACAAGTCAAGATTCAGCCATTCTGCTCATCTCACTTCAGGCAGCAAAATGTTTTGAGCAGTCTTCTAGGTCACAGCTAAGTGATTCTTCCAAGATTCTGCCATTCTGTCCCTCACCTCAGGCAGCAAAACATTTTGAGTAGTCTTTTAGGTCTCAGCTAAATGGCAACTCAAGATTTAGTCATTCTGTCCCTCACCTCAGGCAGCAAAACATTTTGAGTAGTCTTTTAGGTCTCACCTAAATGACAACTCAAGATTCTGCCATTCTGTCCCTCACCTCAGGCAGCAAAATGTTTTGAGTAGTCTTCTAGGTCACAGCTAAGTGATTCTTCCAAGATTCAGCCATTTTGTCTCTTGCCTCAGGCAGTACAATGTTTTGAGTAGTCCTTTAAGCCACAGCTAAATTGCAGAGCAATGAAGGCAAGTAGAAGGAAGCAGGAGTACTGTCTTCTGCCTGCATTCAATGTCTAGGATACTGGCCACATGTTGTTGGCACAAAGTGAGATGTCATGGAGAAGGCAGGCAGTTACTCCCAGTGACGGTGACGGTGACAGGGCCAAATCCACCTCTGTCAATCTGATGGTGGCTGCTGAAGCAGTGATGGGGGTGGTGGGCCAAGGGCAAGAAAGTAGATTCTAGAAAAAAGCCTTCTGAATGGGACAGGACATTAGACACGTAGGGTGCTTCTGCATTGGCACTTAAAACAAATTAAGGACCCATTAAGAACAGATGTTAAACACTTGGCAAGTTGCCTTCTGCATTGCAGCACACATTAGAGACACTTCACGGAGCCTGCTTCTGTACTGGCTCGCGCGAGATCCATCTCTAATGTGTGCTACAAGGCGCTAAATCCAGTTTCCCTGAAGACCTGAAAGAAGGCATTCTTAATCAGGTCTTAAACCATCCTTGTATGGTAAATCCGCATCCACGGAGGATGCTTCCGCACAAGGACGGGGGAACTAAATGGCCCCTCTCCCCAGCTTCCCCGATTGGCTCCTCTTAATTCACATTAAGGAGTCCCCATGGCAATGGAAGACAGGGTGGGTTCAAGACAAACCTGCCCATCCCCGTGAAAACCGCGGTAAATCCTTGCATCGGGATGCCGCGGTTTTCTCCACCCCACCCTTGCCTGAGTGCTTAATTGCCCAGATAAGGGCTTGAATTACCCCAAAGGATCACCTGGCAGCTGCCCTGCAGTCAGCTGAGCAGCTGTCAGGCACGTATAGGGGCTGTCAAGAGCAGGGCAGAGCTCCAGTAAGATGATTAAAACAGATGCGAAATCCGCATCTGTTTTAATCATTTTAGCGGAGCTCTACTCATGCAAATGAAAGCCTGACATCTGCCCAACTGACAGCTGGCTGGCTGACAGGTTGCAGGTAGTGATCTGCTTTTAGGTTGACAGGTTGCTGGTAGTGACTGCAGGGCAGCTGTCAGGCAGTTGTTTGGGGTAAATCAAGCCCTTATCTGGGCGATGAAGAACTCAGGTAAGGGGGAGACAGTTGCAATCGCAGCATTAGCGGTGGGGACAGTGAAGCCCCACCCGCTAATGCTGCGTTCGTAACCCGGGAGTGTCCCCACGCCCCCTTCATAACCTGTTCTTGCCCCGTAATTCAGGGTGGGGGGGTTGTTTTGATTTAGAGAATTTTGTCCCTCGTGTAGCCCAAATTAGGGCTTTGCATGGGGCCTATTCCGAGGCGAACATGAGTATCCTTACCACGGGGACATAGGGATTGTGTCAGGAAATTACCAGTAGTGATTCGCATGGTGAACCCAGCACGTTGGGGCAGAAGGATTGGAGCCAAACCTTTGATCATTCGAAACCACACTTTGATCAGCCATAACTCTGTTGTCACATTTCATTGCTTTTAAAGCAGTGATTGCTGAGCAGCACTGAAATCCATTTAAGAAATGTCATGCTCCTCTGAGCCTAACATACATATCTTCTACTTTTCAACATGCATTGATAAGCTTTGATCAATGTTCAAAATCACGTATACAAAATCGGTAGATCTTCAAAAACCCAGTGAAATGCTGGAATGAGCCTTCTAGTTGCTCAGGTCTGTTTTCCTTCTTCTTTGATTTGGTCTTTGATTTTTTCTTTTCTTTTCACTTGAGGGTTGTGTTTGCATTTTCTTCAGAGCATCCTTCTCAAATGCCATGTAAACAAACTAAAAACACAGCCTCTCTTTCATGAGTGATAATGTAATGCTGCAGAAATGTATGCATTGCTTCATCTTATGATAAGGAAAAAGAATATGAAAGAAAAACAAAGAAAACCCAGATTTGCTTTCCTTGGGGGAGAAATGGCTGGATTTCGGGGGGGGGGGGGCTCCATTTGACCATCTCTCGTTAAAAATTTAAAACTTAAATCTGATATGTACTTCTTTTTTTGCTAATGCCATGAATCTTTAGAAAAATCCATTCTCTGATATTTAAAAAAAGTATCCAAAGAGAAAGAGAAAGAATGAGTGAGTGATCTCAGGACAGAACCTATGAGTCATTTGCCATCTATGGAGATACAAGGAGCACACATCAAGTTCTCTTTACCAATGTCCTAATTTCTGTTGGAATTGTAAGGCTGCAACCACAGGCAGCTCTGATAATGTACGTCTTTACATTATGAAAGGATCTTAACAAGCTGGCACATTTGTAAATTCCACACAGGTGATTGCAATCACTTTGGAACATCAGATCAATACATCCCTTCAGATGCACTGATCACGACCCTCCTTCAAAATATCCTGTTCGTGGAACAAGATACCTGCCACCAATTTGTATCTCTACCTTTGAATAACAAGCCCACTTCAAACCTTCTTCAGTCTTTCTTCAGGTCCTAATGCTCACACCTTTTCATTTCTGTTCATATTATTTGTGGACTTTCCACCCTCCAAATAAAATGGATAGGAGCGGAAGCGTATGAGCAGTAAGATCTGAAGATGGGCTGAAGAATATTTAAAGTGAAGGTGCGACCATGGCCATGGCGAGTTTGGCAGCAGTAAATGCTGCCCTATTGGCTTCAGTGCTGTAAAGGTGCTTTCAAAGTTCTTTATCCCACCACTGGAATGGACACTTCTTTGCATCCCTGGGACAGAAGTGGGGCATGATGTGTGTGGCTGCATGCAACAGTAATGCCCCCTCTGGTCAACTCTTATGTCATTCTGTTTCCTCTGTGTGGTTGTAAGAACCTTTCTGCACTCAAAGATTGTGGTCTGGATTGGTGGGTGTACACCAGCCAAGCTCACTGGTCTAGATCACTGGCTGCATGTTGGTGCTAGTCCGGACCAGCCTCTGCACTGACCCTGAAGCTCTCAGCAGAGGGGAAAAGGCCCTTGGCTCAGAGTTCCCAGAAGACCCATTTCAGCCATGTGTTTTGGTGCACCACTAAAATGGTTCCCTAAAAAACAGAGGAGTGCCTTCTGCAAGCTTTTGTGTTCCAGAATGGGGCCTGGTGGCTTGCTGGTAGAACTATTTAATCAGGTCTACCAGTATCCAGACCAAGGGGCCTTTTTTTTCTCTGTGTGTTTTTTTCCAGACCAAGGGGCCCTTGATCTGAATTGTCTGTCCTATGTACAGTGGAACAGTGGTGAGTGGAACCTCCCTGGCACTAGTCTATGGTGCAGAAGGAAGGCCCATAACCTGCATTGTAGACCAGCCCAAAGGGATGTGCAGAAAGGCTGTTAGTCTTGCAAGAGTTACATTTCTACAAGCTCAGAGTGAATTTGTTATCAGCAGTTTTCAAGCTCTATTGCAGTCATTCTACCAGAAGGTGACAAAGGTAGTGGCAGGTGTCAGCTTAAGTTATCCTAGCCAGCAAATTCTTACATTAGAAAGAAAGAAAGAAAGAAAGAAAGAAAGAAAGAAAGAAAGAAAGAAAGAAAGAACTATTACTTATCAGATTTGGCATTCCATGGTACATCCAAAGATTTCTTATCAAAATGTGAAAGTAATCTTAATAGATCTTTCTGTCAAAATAGCATTTGCAGGAGAGGTGAAATTCGTGCTTTAACTTATCAGTTCTCTAATACAGATGGCTGAGGGCAAAATAAAATTAAAGCCGAGAAAAGAAGCCACATTTAAAAACCACAAAGGCAGCAAAGCCACGAACTTCCTTAGCACATCAATTTAATTTTCAGTAACGCACGATCTCTGAATATTTTTATTAAATGAATTATTAGTGAAGAGCACAAGCTGCGCTATTCTGCTGGGGGAACAAACAGGGTGCAATCTGAGTCAAGCAGCAGAATTTACCTCCTTTTTCTTTTTATCCATGAAAATTTAGAGGTGTGAGAATCTTCCATCTTTCAAATACTGTTGGGTTAGGACTCACATGCTGTTATTACCGATGGATATTCAAGTCCAAAATCTTCTGAAAAAACAGACCCTTCCCATGGCAAAACTAAGGCATTTATAAATTAAGGCTGCCCCATAGGAACAAAGTGGGCAACACCCCACTACATCTGGTAGCTGTTGCAATGCGTTGCTATGTGGAAGGATAGGTGGAATGATAGATCACGGAGGCAAGATGCAATGAAGTTAGAAAGCAAGCTTCTTTATTGACACATGTTTCTCTGAACAATGGAAAAGTACACTCAGGAAGCCCATATATGGCAGCGGGGGGGGGGGGGTACTGGACTGGACCAGATAGAACAGCCCAAATGCAAGGATGTTACTACATATGAAGTGCCATAAATGGTGTTATGGTAAGGAAGCTCAGGAACCAATAGAAACCTGTTACCAGGGCCTGCTTATGCACGTGAACAATTATCCATGGGTGCTGTATTGTTTACATGTACTTTGTACATTGTTATGGTTTCTTGAGACCTTTTGAGAGAGATATAGCAAAAGCTACTGCAACCTGAAATTTATCCTTTGGCCTAGTAACTTGCTTCTTACTTCAGCTGAAATAGGCAAAATTGCACCCACAAAGGTAGCTTGGCACCGGAGCCCAGCGTCTCCTCCTTCAGAAGTTTCAGTTCAGAGCTGGATGAGTTGCCCACAATCCATTATGTCATTTAGGTTTGAGTGGAACCACAAGTGATTTGCACACAGCATGGGTTATCTCATACCATGCTGGCTCAGATCAAGTAACTCAGCCCACAATAGGCTGGGACATTTTGTAAATTGAATCTATTTATACCACCTGAAGTTTCCTGCCCTAGTGAGTACAGTGGTGCCCATAGCATGGAGGGCAAGACAGCTAAATGGAAGTTATATTAAGAGTAAGAGAAGGTAATGCTAGGACACTGTGGGCTTTTCCGCACTAGGTTGATAGAGTGACTCATCGGGGCCTCTGGAAAGCCTCATCTACACTAGTTAATGGTGGCTGCCTGGTTGACCTCTGTCTGAACTGGACAAGACACTGGCGTGGGCTATAACACAAAAATGGCACTGTAGCCTCAAATGTGGAAGAAGAAGGGGACTCAAAGTGGCTGACAAACCTTCTGTTCTTCTCCACAACAGAACACACTATGAGGTATGTGGGGCTGTGAGAGCTCAGAAGAGAGCTGTGACTAGCCCAAGGTCACTCAGCTGGCTTAATGGGGGAGTGTGGAATCAAACCCAGTATTCCCAGATAAGAGTCCGGCTCCCTAACCGCTAGACCAAACTGGCTCACCTTTATCTCCTATCTCATTTTTTTCTTCTTTTAAAGACTTTTCTTACATTTATTTATTACATTTGAATTCTTTGTATTTTTTTTTCTGTTTGTTGTAAACCGCCTTGGGCAAAATTTGTTTTTTGGAAAGGCGGTATAGAAATAAAAAATGGAAATGGAAATGGATTTGCACCTTACACTTCATGTGAAAGTCCCAGGATGGGTCACAACATACAATAAAACACAAAACACTAAAACATATTTAAAATATAACTCACCCAACCTCTCTGCCTCCCACCCACCCTGGGAGGCTTACATTCAGAGGAAACTGATCCTTTTCAGACTTCGGTTTCCATGGGAAAATGTCCTAGGGAAATGAAGTTCTGGGATGGTCTGGGCCTCCGCACTTTGGGATGCCCAAACCATTCGAAACTGGTGCTTAACTAATGGCGTTTAATCGCTGTCATCAAGGAGGCTATTGCATGGCTGCAGCAATGCGCCCGTGTGCATGTGTAGCACTGTTGCTGTGGTGACCAAGGGATGCAGCACGCAACCATGCCTGCACTGCCAGAAGAAGTGTGAATGAAGCATGCAATGCCACCCCAGCACTGCCGCTAGTCTAAAACTGTTCTGTCACTATACATCTGGGTGGAAGGAATTTCTGCACGCACAGAGCCACTTCTGGTAAAGAAGCAGCTCCCTGCGCTCCAGATGCAGTGAGTTCCTCCCATTTGCACCTTTTCGCCTGAGCAAAGAGGCATGCTTTAGCTTTAGCTTGCTGCCAAAAACCCTGTAAAGTTGGTGCTTGGCACACTTCCACTGGGAGCCTATTCCAAAGCTATAGGACTGCCACAGAGAAAGCACTTTCATATGCCGGAACCTCTTGTCCCTATGATGGTAGCAGAGCTACCGGAAGGACCTCACAGTTCTAATGTTACGACATTCGTACGTTGTCATTTGTATTCGTATAAATGCTTTGGAACCTTTGTGAACGAGGGAGGTGGGAAAGCGGCTGCAGTAGTCACATCTGCAACAGATCCAGAGTGCATTCAGCAATGCATGGATTGAGAGCAGATTCAAAGTGGATTCAGCGCAGATTTGACACTTTCAAACCAGATATGTTACGGTTCGGAAGTTGCAGCTAGTGCAAAACGCAGCCGCGAGAGTGCTGACCGGAACATCTAACCGGATGCACATCACGCCGGTCTTAAAAGAATTGCACTGGCTGCCAATTCACTACCGAGCCCAATTCAAGGTTTTGACTTTGACTTATAAGGCCTTAAATGACTTGGGCCCCAAATATCTAAAGGAACGCCTTCTCCCATATCGACCTGCCCGTGCCTTAAGATCAAGTGGCGAGGCCCTCCTGGTTGTCCCACCACCTTCAACAGTGAGGTTGGTGGGCGCCCGGGAGAGAGCCTTTTCTGTGATGGCCCCCAGACTGTGGAATAGCCTCCCCCTTGAGGTGCGTCAGGCCCCTTCCTTATATATATTTAGGAGGACAGTAAAGACGCACCTCTTTGCCCTGGCCTTTGGCTAAGTTGTTAATGTTCCCTCCCTCAGTACAGACATTATTATTTTAAACATGTTGTATATTGTTTTATATGTATGGAAATTTTTAATGTCTTTTAATGTGTATTCGGTTTTAATTTGTTGTTTTAAAGTTGTAACCCGCCCAGAGACCTTCGGGTATGGGGCGGGATATAAATGTAAATAATAAATAAATAAATAATAAAATGTCTCCAGAGCATCCTGATGCTCTTGAGACATATATTTAGTTAAAGATATTATAGGCTTTTCTATGTATTAGTTTAGAAGGGGAAATAGATGTCTATAGCTTTAAGAGAGAAAGGGTTTGTGGGAAATTCTAGGGTCTTATACTGCCTCTCCAGTTAGTTTCAGTTTTGTGTGTAGTGAGTTTTCAGCCAAGTCAGACCTGGAAAGAGTATTTTCCTTTGACAAAGACAAAGTCCACAGAAGAAAGACAAAGTCCAAAGAGGAAAGATAAAACCCACAAAGAAGAGAGAGCAAGGTATTTAATCAAGACTATTGAGAGAAAAGGAATTATTTCATGTTATGTGTGTTTGTAACCAGTAAAGCCTTTAAAAATCTAAGAAGTTTGTGGACAAGTCTTATGTTCAGGCTGTGTTTCCTAGAGCCAGAGATTTCACTACATGCAAGTCCATAGCATTGCTCTGGGGACAAAACAATACATATCAGATACATATCGGATATGTATGTGTTCGTAGTGGATATTCATAAATACATTCATATCGAATAGAATCCTACCACATTCGAAGGGGATCTATTCGAACAAATATGAATTTTCTTATAGTTGATTGTATACAAATCAAATGCAACCCCCACCACCACATTTGTGTACTTCCCTATTCACAAACACTATATGAGCGTGCTTAATGGCAAACTTACATTTTCTTTAGTCTGTGGCCCAAGACTTCTATATCTGTAGCTGCATTCCTGTGCCAGATGCCTCTGGAAATTCATCATGCAGAAAGGATACAGATCTTTTAATTTATTTGTATTATAGCACCTGTTATACATTCCAAGGTGGTTTGCAACAATAGAAAGGATGAAATTACCGTAATTTGTAAAAACATTACTGAGAAGTGTTACCATATGCAATGGACCAAATGATGGCTCCAATAATTACCACCAGACATCTGGGCACGCTTGCCTGGAAAGCAGAGGGGGTCAGGTTCAAACCTCAGCATCTCCCTGATAGAAGCTAATGACAAATTCCTTCTGTATCTGCATGGATGTGTCCATGAAATCACCAGAATTTGATGGTGATTTGATGGTGGCAAGCAACAACTTTATTGCATTGACATTTCAAGTTGCTCTGCTTTGGGGCTGATGCTTAAAATAAACAACGTATGTGGAAATCATCTTCATTCAGAGCCAAGCACTATGAAAAAGCATGTATGCTTCATCAGTTAGGATTCCAAAATAAAACTGATTCAGTTTTCTACATCTGAAGTTAAGCAGCGTATACAGGACAATGGAATGTTACCAACAAATTGCTTTCTTCTCCCCATAAGGGAATATTTCAGATGCCTGTGTATTAGCATTAAAAAGAAAAAGTGGGGGAAAAGAACTGTCAATAGCAGCAAAATTCTGGAGACACTGAGCAAATGAAGCAACAGAAAGCTTTTGTTCCATTATGTACTTCTGATTTATTAAGCTAGAAATTACCTTTCTTTACTCTTTGCCTAATGGGTGGCCTGTTGGAGAATACACCATAGGACCTTTTATGTTATTTCCTTTTTAAAGGATTGCTGTTTTATGTATGGATCTACTTTTAAGTAAACTCTGCACATAATTCCCTGTGGCTTTTCAAGAGTGCAGTCTGGTTGCTCTGGAGATCAGGCATTGTATCACCAAGTAAAGCCAAAGAACTGTTATACCATTTTATTCCCTGTAATGCTTAAAACATAAAAATGTGTGATTTCATATAACTTATGCCAGTGCCTTTTTTTTTTTTTTACGAAGCCTATTCTTCCGTTAGGGAAGGAAGCTACTTCTGATTATCAATAGATACCATTTCCAGATGTTTTGGACAAGACATCTGCTCTTGTTACTGACTTTACTTCTCTGAACACATGATGTGCAGGCATGAGTCTGTGGACTTCAGATTGTACAGATACCATGACTAGCAATGTAAGACAACCTGAATAACACTGTAAAGAATGTAGGGAAAAAACCTCCATTTTAAAACTGAGGCTGCATCCCATGTACTCCATTTAGTCCAAATTTGACTGTTTTTAGTTTGGATGCAGAGTTGAGTTTGAATTGTGCCTGTCCCCATGCAATTGCCGATAACGCAAGCTCTATTCAAGTACAAGAGTCCCCATGCAAACCTCTGCATTGGGAAACAGCACCTTTTCCTCTCTGCCCCCTCTCTCCAGGTAGGAAGCTGGGTTGACGTCACCAACCCCTGTGCCGCCCGCTGCAGCAATGACAAGGAATGCCACACACACCTTTCATGGCACATAGGGCTGGAAGGCAATAATAATATTAAAATAATATGAAAAAGCCAGATCATTTTGCAAAGCCGCTACAAGGTTTGGTGGCAGCTTAGCAGAGGTGCGCACCTCTGCTCCATCCGTTACGGCAGTTTAGCACTCATGCGCTAAATTAAGCCATTTAAATGAAGTTATCATGCCTGACTTGGCGATCAGGGAAGGGGGGGTGGAATAATAGTCGTGGAAAGAGACTCATGGGACAATGATTGCACCTTTCACTGTAAAACTGGGGTGCTCAGTTAATTGTATTTACGTTTCAGAAACTGCTATTTTGTCTTGCACGTTTGCTTGGCTTAGTGATCAGGAAGGGGGGTGGAATAATGGTCGTGGAAAGAGACTTGTTTCTGTTTGACTCGGCTCCCAAAATGATGCGGAGTTGGCTCCCAAACTGTGCCAAGAACAGTTTTCTACAGGACTAAACTTAGCACAGATTTGGGTGATTTGGTCTGCATAAAGTCCAGAAGGAGGGCTTTGCATGGGAATGATCCCTACCAAATTTGGATTCAATTTGGACTATATAATGAGAATTTTTCCTTTGTTCCCCCCTACACACCTTTCCAAACTCATTCTAGAACAGGAAGACCCTTGAGGCAAGGAACTAAATTCTCTTTGCAGTTGTCAAATCCAATCACCCTTGGCACAGTATTTGGGAGAATAGTTAGCAATGCTATTGTTTTTTTGCCTAGTCTTGCCCAGCCTCACTTGTTCTGAATGGATTAACTCTCTGCGATTTGCATTTCTTCTTCTTCTTCTTGTCCATAGACATCTGTGTAAAGATGCAGTTGGAGATAAACAATGACTCACATGGGAAGTGATGAAGCAGAGAATAAAAACTAAGGTTGTCTGCATGGTGGATTGGCCCACTAGGGATGAATTCACATTTAGGCCTCTGGTATGCAATTAAGACAGCTCTGGCACAAATACGCTGTACCAGAGCTGTACCAGAGCTGTCCTAATTGCATACCAGAGGCCTAAGTGTGAATTCAGCCTAGGAGGCCATGCTTCCCATGGAACAGCATGTTTGCATGGGATAAGGCACTGGAGCAGCCCATTGTATAAAGATGATGTAGTCCACTCCAACAGGAGATTGCTTTAAAGCAGTGGTGTCAAACTCAATCCAGCCAAGGGCCGGATTCAAAAAAAAAAAAGTGAGGGCCAGGGGGTGTGGCCGGGGGCGTGGCCGGGGGCGTGGCCGGGACATGGAGGAGGGGCTGGGGGTGTGGTTGGGGGCAGGGCTAGGGCGAAGAGGAGGGTTAGGGGCGTGGCTGGGGCGTGGCTAGGGAGGGGCTGGATTGAAACACCTCGCGGGCCGGGTCCGGCCCGCGGGCCGTAAGTTTGACATGCCTGCTTTAAAGGGCTCTCCAAAGCATTCACTATGGTGCTACAGACCAGCTGTTCATGTGTGAATGGCAGCAAGCAGCTAGTTCAGTCTACCACACATGCTGTTTTGCTACGCTCCCAGAAATGGTGTTGGAAGTGCAATGCTTCTGAGTGCCTAGCTAAAACGGACCAGGCTGGCAGCCTGGTCAAGGGGACGCCAGTCCACTTTCCATTCTTAGGGCAGATTTCCTCCCCTCCATTTTATTCTCACAACAACACTGAAATGCCGTGAATTGATCTCACTGGAACGTGTGAACTCTGATCTCCTGAGTTCTGATCCAACACCAGGGTATTTGCACCTAACTGTTTTATAGGTCAGGCAAACACACAGATTGGAGAGCATGACAAAATGTCCTCTTTTTTTCTTGTAGTTGATCTCTGATTCATAGCAAAGATCAAACCAGGGGTGCCACAGCAACAAATAATTTTGTTATTTAAAGTAGCATCCAAATGGAGGAAAATAGTTGTTCATTATACACAAAAATGGGTTATTTTTACTTGGTGTATTTTTTGCAGTAAAGGAATATCTGAACCAAAGGAAGGAAAAAACAAGGGCTGGCCATTTGATGAGGGTGTCATTATGGATATAGTATCAAAATTCTGATGCACTGAAGCTGTACCAAAGGGCTCATTAACCTTATTGATGGTGCTCTAAGTGCTGCAGCAGCATGAGCTACAAAGATGCTTAAGTCTGTAACAGCTGATTTCTTTTTGGAAACATCACAGCTTTGTAAGAGAGTAACATGCATTTCTCACGGAAAATGCTGTGCTTTAATTTACAGAATCTGAAGTTTTAAAAAGATCGGGTAATGTGATTCTACTTAGGCTGCAGCTAGATGAAGGCATCTTGCAGGTATCCCTGCTGAAATAGCTATTCTACCTCCTCCCCCATTTTTTTTGTCCATGTCAGTTGTGGGTCTGAACAGGAGAGAGGAAGGAAGAAGAGTAGAATCAGTGGTGCTTGAGACTGTAGTACTGGTCACCTGAACCAAAACAGGGCAGGTGCATCAGCATTGCTGCTGGTGTTGGATTGAAACACTGGTGTTCCAGCCCTTGTGTGGTGGACAGCCATCCCTGCTCATGCCACATAGCACAATGGAGTGATCAGAGGCCTTTTCCTTCGGCTGTAGTGCACTAAAATTGGCAAACACAGGGCTGGAAAGACCTTTCGCTTTGACTGGTAAGGGACACATTTCCAACATGTCTCTTACCAGCCAAGGTATGGTTGTTCCGTCTCCACGTGTCCCAGCCTGAAATGGCTGCCACTGGGGTGGGATGCCACACCCTGGGCTGCTGCCATTGGGCTGTATTGACCCACTGGCTGGCAGCCTGGCTACGGTCCGTTCTGGCGTCCCACAGGCGGCTGCTGCCCCAGTTGGGGTGGCCACAGCCTGCAGAGGCCTCCTGGGTGCCCACCCCCACCCAAGGGTCTGCGCTGCTCCTAGCTCCCCATCCATGACCGACCTGTTTGGACTCCTGCTTTGAACTGGGTAGGCCCTCGCCCAACCAGGGGCGGGGCTTCAGAGCTGTCTGGCAGGGAGAGTGCAAATGCTCTCCCTGCCAGACAGCTCTGGGACGGTCAGGGAAGGCTTGGGACGGGTGTGGAGCACAACTTTGTGCTCCGCACTCTGGCCACAATTAGGCCTGCAGAGCGAATGTTCTGTCCCAGGGATGTCCTAATTGTTCTCCAGAGGCCTAAATGGAACTAGGCCTCTGGTTAAACTGCTCCAGGAAGAAGAAGAAGAAGAAGAAGAAGAAGAAGAAGAAGAAGAAGAAGAAGAAGAAGAGTTGGCCTTTCTACCCCACTTTCTCACCCATTTAAGGGGACTCAAAGCAGCTGACTAAGCTTTTCTATTCTTCTCCCCACATCAGACACCCTGTGAGGTAGGTTGGGCTGTGAGCTCAGAAGAGAGCTGTGTCTAGCCCAAGGTCACCCAGCTGGCTTCATGGGGAAGGTTGGAATTGAACCCAGTATTTCCAGATAAGAGTCCAGCTCCCTAACCACTAGACCAGTGATGGCGAACCTTTTGAGCTTGGTGTGTCAAAATTCGCAAGAAGACCTAGCTTAACTCGGGTGCTGTGTCACAGCTAGAAATATCCATAATTTTGTGATATTTGTAGCTCTAGTAAAAAAAGTTATATTTTTGATATATGCATTTTATTAAAAGCAAAAACAAAAAATTCTTTACATTTGCTAAATCTTCAATTGAAAGTTGGTATTTCGTACACTCCAAGAACAAGCAAACACTACATGCCCAGGTGCCAGGGTGACCATGTGTGTCACCCAAAGGCCTTGGCGTGTCACCTGTGACACGCGTGTCATAGGTTGGCCATCACTGCACTAGACCAAACTGGCTAGGTAATTGTGGATATAACCTCAGTTCTTAAATAAAAGTTAAAAAAGAAAAGAAAACAATAACAACCAATTAATAAAATAGGATCAGTTGAATCTGAGGAAATACTAGACAAAAGCTGCAATAAGAAGAAAACAGCAACTATCTCAGGTCTTCTTTCCCTTACTCTAGCTAAGACCAAATGGCATTTTTGCACCTCCCTATTTTTTCTGTTCTTTTTTTATTATTCTAAACCAATACTGACTTTTCACTAAATTCTACCCTGTTTTGAATCCAATATACAGAAGTGTTGCATTTTTCTTATATTAGTTCCATTACTGAAACCTCTTCCAACACCACTCAATCCGTGCTCGAGTTCTCCCTTTTTTTTTAAGAAAAGGAAACGAGAAAAAGGAAATATCAGATCTCAAGTAGTTGAAGCTACTGTATTTGAGATTTAATATTAATCATAAACTGTGTCAAGAATACATATTAAAAGTGGAGTTCTAAAATGACTGTTGCATGCGGTGTTGAAGAATCAGACGCAAGGAGGAAGAGACCATTACATACGACTATCTGTTTCAGGTTTTGTGATTACATGATTGTGATAAGACAGATGGTCTAAAGGAAATGACCAAAGAGTAGAACAGGGCCAATTACAGAAAAAGCACTATAGTTAAAAGCCACCTACAGAGGAGAAAGTAGAAAATAACGACAGTATCTTGTAAATATAGTGTTTGTAAAATGTATGAATGAGTGCACTGGGAAGGAAGGAAAGAAAATAAAACCTGTTTCTATTGTTAAAAATGAGATGGAGGAAAAATACAAAGCAGCAAGGAGCTGAAGGAAAATAATGATGGATCATTCTGATTCTAGTTGTAGTTAAAAGCATCATGCAAAACAAGAACGGCTTTGCTACATCCGACGCAAGCGTATCCAAAGCAACCGTCCTCTTTTGAAATAAGGAAATACTAGCATGGTGGCTGAGTCCTACTGGCGGCCACTGATCCTATAGGTCAGTTCATCGCCATAGTTGGATCTGGTGGAAGAGCAAGGCAAGGACCACACTGCCTAAGGCTGAGAAACGTAAAGCCCTTTTTAAAAGGGCACCCTAGCTCAATTTATCACTATACCTCAGTAACAAGGACCCTGGACCTTGGAAGTTTTCTGGTTGCAGAAAAGGAGAACCAGAATGATTAAGGGGCTGGAACACCTCCCTGACAAAATCAGACCGGAACGTCTAGGCCTCTTCAGCCTGGAAAGATGGTGTTTAAGAGGAGACCTGATTGAAGCATATAAAACCATGCACGGTATAGAAAAGGTGGATAGAGAAAAAATATTTTCTCTATCACACAACACTAGAACCAGGGGCCACTCTATGAAGCTGATGAGGAGGAGAGTTGAATCCGACAAGGGGAAGTATTTCTTCACCCAGAGGGTCATCGGTTTATGGAATGTGCTGCCAGAAGAGGTGTTGACAGCTACCAGTCTATAGATGGCTTTAAGGAAGGGTTAGAAAAATTCATGGATGACAGATGTATCAATGGCTACTAGAATGGATGTCTAAGTACATCTTGCAGGCTGTAGGGACAACCAGGATGCTTCTAATGCCATTTGCTGGGATTGGAGAGCAGGAGAAGGTTTGCCCTAGTCTCTGTTTGAGATGCCCATGGGCAATTGGTGGGACACTGTGTGCCACAGGATGCTGGACTGGATTGGCTATGGCCTGATCCAGCAGGGCTCCTCTTATGGTCTTATGTACCAATAGAACACCTCCATAGTCCAGAATACTAAGGGGATGCTTTTTGGTGGTCCTCCTGGAAGTGGCGTGCAGCTGAAAGAGAACCCCCAGAGAACTCTGAAGGCTGGAAATGTAATTTCTTTGCCTGTGAAACCCCCAGCACTGATTCTGAGGACTGACCCAGACTTTGGAAGTGGCTACCACTGCTGGGCCAACACATTGGCACCCCTAGTTATCCAGTATGGTGACAGGCCTTAGCCCATGTTAGGACTACTCTGGTCCAGAGGAAGCTGGGCTTCCTATCCCAAGCTAGCATGATGTAAATTACTGATCCTTTTGTATTTCTTCTGCTTATGTTCTGCATTTATACAAAGTTTCAAATTATTGTTCTTGGATACCATTGAATAGAATCAAATGCTAATTAACATTGGCATTGCTTTCCTTTGGGAAAATGGCATGATCTTCTGCTTTCCAAAAGTTGCTCTGCCACTGAATTGCAATCACTTTAAATTGTGATTTAAATATAGCTTTTTATTTGAAGAGGTCCATTCATACTTTTTTCCCTTTAAAAAATGCATTTTTGATTAATAGATCAGATTCCTGTTAGAATAGTCTTGTTGAAGCTTTGGAAATATGGTTGGTTTTCTTTGTCCTACATCTGTTCCCCCAGGAAAAGTCAGCTGTGGCATCACTCACAGGCATCCCCTTCACATTCCCTCCCCCCAATCGTTCTGTATGCCTTGCAGCTGTATGTTGTTCACTTGGGCTGCATCCCCATGCACATTTTGGTCTGAATCGACATTGGATTCGGGAAGGGCCGTCCCCATGCAAAATCAATTTGGTCCAATTTCCGCAGACCAAATCACCCAAACACATACCAAACCTGTACCAAATTTGGTTCTGGAAAAAACTGTTCTTGCTGCAGTTTGGTGCTCAGCATGCTTTGTTTTGGGAGCCGAGCTCATGCATGGGAATGGTCCCGGGCTATTTGGGTAGGAGATTAGTGCTCGCATCATTGGGAGGTGGGGTTTCATGTCCTGTGTTCGCTGTTCCTGCCCTGTGCATTGGAGATCGCAACTGCTGAGATTTGGGGGAGTAAACGGTGTTAAAGTTGAAATGATGAGGGGGTCAAATGGCCTTTGCTGACCCACAAGACTCTTTTCAATGACGAGTATTCCACCCCCAGTCCTTGATCTCCAAGGCAGACACGATAATGGCTTGATTTTTCTCTCTTTTGCACAACAAGTATTCCACCCCCTTCCCCGATTGCCAAGACCGGCATGATGGCTTTTTCATGGCTTGACTTTTGTTCCTGATCACGGTTCCGAGTGTTCTCGCAGTGAGGCAGAAGTGCACAAAATTGCTAAACTGCTGCCAAACCTTGTAGCAGCTTTGGTCAAAGAACTGGGTTTTGTTTTGTTTTAAATTATTATTGCCATTCAATCCTAGCTTCTCTGTGCCACTGGGGAGGGATGTGCCATTTGGTGGTGTTTCCCAGTAATCGCTGCAGTGGGCAGCACAAGGATGGGGGTGATATCAATCCAGCTTCCAATCAGGAGAGAGGGGGCGGAGAGGAGATGGCACTGTTCCCCCATGCTGGGTTTTAGCTCAGTTTGCATGGGGATGTCTGTATCCATATATAGCCCATATTACCAATAAAGGCATGAGGGCAGGCAAGATTCGATTTTGGTCCCACACCCAGTCAAAAACAAGCCCAAATCGCACCAAATCACTTGCGTGTGGACGCAGCCAAAGATAGGTTCTGGGACCATGCAGTCCACAGTGGAATGCCCCTCCAGTTCACAAAAGTCATGAAGGTCCACAGCTGGTAATAATAGAGTTCATGTTTTTAAGTGCAACCTCCAATGTTCTTCATATTTTTCTAGACACCTTCAGTCTCCCAATGCACATTCGACCACATTGTGGGAACTGAAGAAGCAGTTCTGCTGTTTGGCTGATAATTCTCCTAGACAGAGCTTCATAGTCATGCCAGGGCTGAATGAGTAGGCACTGTCAGCAACAATAACAGAGAGGACAGTGACACTGTGAACCATCAGGCTTGGTTTTCCAGGTGCCAACGCACTAGTTTCCATGGCTGGGTGCAGACAGCATTTCTTCCATAGATCATACAATTGACTTGAGTGATCTAATTTGCAGTTCCAAAAGTAGCGTCTACCATAAACTGTAGTGTGACCAAGAAGCACCTTCCTGGCTCTGATACTTTCAAATATTGGTGTGTAGATGGTATACCTAAAGTGAGTAACATCAAACAATTGGAATTATTGGAACTCAAATGGATCCATAGATTGAAATCAGAATCCCCGTTTGGTTTGAATGAAAATGTTAATTGGTTGGTCTGAATTTCTTTGTTTGTACTTCCTAACCCTAGTCTTTCCCTATATTTTTCTGCACTCTCATCCTTGAGTCTTTGCAGAATCCCTCCCCTCACCTGTGCAGCTGTATAAAAGCAAGTTAACAGGTAGCAGAAAAGCACAGTTAGTTTGATACTTTCACAGAGTCACAGTTGTGAGCTGTGTTTATTTTAACAATTTTATTGACTATAGGCCACTGAGGAAGACTTGTGTCGAAACACGTTTGGCCTCTTTTATATTTTTTATATTTCATTATATTATTGAGATATTGTCTATTATTATTTTTATACTTTTCATTAAAACCTGAGGCATTTCCGCACTGAATCGCGTTCGAAACCGAACGCGTTCAGGCGGAAAGCTTAAGCCAGCTTCGGGCGCTTTCCCCGTTCACACACAGACGCTCCGGAACGCGTGTAAACGCGTTCCGGAGCGTCTGGGTGCGAATGGTCAAAGCGCCCGAAGCTGGCTTAGCCGGCAAACGCCGGCCAGGGGCGCGCCGGCGGCCGCGGAGGCAGATCGACAATCAGCTGTTTGAAAAACAGCTGATTGTCAAAGCCGCGCGGCGTCGGAGGCGAGCCGGCAGGCGATCGGGAGACAGAAGCGGCGCGAACGCTTCTTCTCCCGAACGCCTGCGTGCGGCTCGTCCGCGTTGGAACGCGTGTAGAGCACTTCGAAGTGCTCTACATTTCGAACGCGGAAAAGCCAGCTGCGGACACGTCGGGACGCAAGGCGCGCGCGGCCAATGCGGATGACGTGTCCACAGCTGGCTTTTTCGCGTTCGAATCAGCCCCGTGCGAAAACGTCTCTAGTGGGGTATTGTTACCCTTTTAGAAATTATAATTGCTTTTCCGTTCTTCAGTTTGGCATTTCTTATTCACATAGGTGTTTGGGGTAGACATTGTCTTCATTTATTTTACCTGATTTGGGTGCTTTCTTTTCTTTGGCAGAACCCCCCTATTCAGTTTTGGTTTTGCACTTTGGGTTTGTTTGTTTCAGGGGCTTGCGTAGATTGTTTATTCTGTTCCCCTCCATGAAGCCAGCTGGGTGACCTTGGGCTAGTCACAGCTCTCTTCTGAGCTTTCATAGCCCCACCTACCTCACAGGGTGTTCTGTTGTGGGGAGAATAGAAAGCTTTCTCAGCCACTTTGAGTCCCCTGAAATGGGTGAGAAAAGCGGGGTAGAAAAGCCAACTCCTCCTCCTCCTCCTTCTTAATGGTGGTAAGCATGGGCAAGACCACAAGTATGCTGAGTTACTATACAGCACTGTTGTGGAATAGTGCAATTTTTTTAAAAAGAAAGGTGTTCCTCCATACCTGTGGGGAGAGACCAGTGTTCCCATTGCAAATTTCTTTTGTCTAGCAGAAGGCCCTTTGTGTGCTGCAGTGCAGTAGATCCAGATTTGTAGATCCAGTTTTCACGGGGTTAATGGATCTGGATCATAGGGAGGTAAGGGCCATATCCACACCGTCTGCACATTAATGTTAATACACTGAACTGAACTTGGCAGCAGATAGGCAGTGCAGCAGTTTTAGTACCAGCTTGACGCATGTCCAGCCAGCAAGTGCCAATTAGCAGTCTAGCTGTTGCATTCTATACTAGCTGCAGCTTCCATACTGTCTTCAAGGGCAGCCCCAGGCAGAGCACCTTCTGCACAGACAGCACCAATCCGGATCAGTCCTCTTGCAGTGTGAACTTCGTAGCTGCCCCCCACCCACAATGACAATTCCTGGATGTGGGATGTGTATGGGGGCGATTTTTGGTGCTGCACCATGGTGCCCTATGCTGAAAATCACTTCCAGGAATCCTGGATCACAGAGGTATGCCATCTGCATGCCTTCGTGATATGGATTCAAGCTGTTAGACTGAATTGTAGGCCCCATTAATGGGGTCTACAGTAGATCCAGAGCAAGGGCCTCTTGATCCATAACCAGCTCCATTCTGTGTGGATGGATATGGCCTTATGCAGGTGGGGCCTCTGCGATCCAGACTAATGTGTGGATATGGGTCAGAAGTCCCCTGATCTGGATCAACATCCTCATGCAGGAAGGGTCTTAGGTGGGGATAAATGGAAGGTGTTGGCAAAGAGTCCCGAACTGAGTATGAATTTCAATTTATGGGTGTGATCATGACTGGCCCATGGTCAGTTCACCTTGCCCCATATTACTGATGTGTGACTGAGACACAAGTGTCAGAACATGGAGAATATTCAGACCTTCCCAAAGTGTCCCTTACCAGTCTGTGCCACCACCGCGAAAGCCGGGAGTCCCACCTCCATGCTGCCTCGATCGGACGCCACCAGCCGCATCACACATTCCATGGTGTGCCAGCAGGCCGATGCAGAGGGGTGGGAACAATCCTGGCAATGTTTTGGGGTGTGTGTGTGCCCCACTGCATCCTGGATCGGTCCCTGGCCAGTCTGCCACTGCGGCACTGCCCTGCAGGGACCCGCCTGATCGCAGCAGTGCCTGGCAAATAACGAGTGCCAGCAATGAGGCCGCACCTGTGTAAAACCCCGGCAATTGATCAGTGCAGGCTGTATAGCCATGCCTGCGCAGACACGCAGCGAGCCAGAAGACATGTGAATGGTTGCCGCCACCAAACACTGCAGGTAAGTTGGTAAAGGCATAGAGCATGAAATCATGCTCCACATGTAATCAGAAATTAGTGCACCTCTAGTGAGGATGTGGACGCTTCTAGGTTTTAGCAGCCCAGTGGACGTGCGTATGCTGTTCACCAGAGCTGCACTAATTGCTGACCAGAGGCGTAAGTGCAAATTGGCCTGTTGCAAAAGCATTTCTCCAAAATATCTTTCACAGCATTCATCAAATCAGTAAAACTAAGAGGTATTTTGGAAACATTGGCCCTTTCTGCACTAGGCCTTATTTCAGAGTCTATCTCAGAATGGGGACCAACCATCTGCACGCCGGTGCAGACTATGGTAGGCTCTGGTATGGCCTACCATAGTTTGGACCAGCATGAAGATGGCTGGTCTCTGTCCTAAGATATAATCCTGAATAAGGCCCAGTGCAGAAAGGCCCATTTGCTTGTTTATTTGGTGATACTTCTGAGTTGTACTTAGGTTGGGGGTTTTTTAACAGCTGTATAAAGTCAATCAGTTTGGGTTTATAAGTGTGAGTTTTTGATACACTCACTTGTGTGCCCCACAGTGTGTCGTTACTAGACCCTAGTTGAATTTCTGTCCTACTTAAAAGCTGTTTCATGGTCTGCTGTGTCTTAAGGGTCCTGATTTTCAGAATGATCAGTAGTCAGATCATGAATCAACTTGAAAGGGTCCAGTATTGCAACCACATTTATCCAGCTCTGTTAATTCTCTTGTGACCCAACACCTGTCTCACCTGAGCAGTTCAGTCCGTTTGCTTCCAAATTTTCCGTGTGCTAGCATGAAAATGTCACTTTTTCTTAAATTGCTATACTGGTGTGAGTCACCTTCAGCGCTCCCTGAGGATTATGTGATTATGTATGAAGAAAAAGAAGCAGAAAACTAATGACCCGAAGCAAAAAGTATAATGTTTACTGAACTTCTAAGAATAATCTCTAGAGATGATGATAAGTGAAGTAAAGAAAATTCTGACACCAATCAGCTTATAAAGCCGGTACAATACTATCTCAGGCCTTGTTTACCCACCAATGGGGTTTACCCCCATTTTGCCTCCAGGGACGGACATTCCCTCCGTGGTGAAAAGCCCCCTGGTGCTATCCCCAAGGGAATGCAGGATTTGGGCATTATAGGGGGCCCTGTCCCATCAATTCAGTTTTCAGCATTGTGTCTCAAACCGAATCAGACAGAGGGTATTTTATGCAGGTGGCTGTTGGAAAGGGCCAGAAAACGGACCCCAAGCCAACTTGGTAAGTAGCCATTTGAACGGACTTGAGGAATAGCCAAGGCATGCCTGGTCAGTTCCCCCTTCAAGCCAGTTGGAAGCAGGTATGCTTAAACAGGCCCTTGGGCTAATTTTAATTCCAATGGCTCTCTGGGGCATCTGAGATAGAAGCCTTTCTTAACACAAACAATGTTTTTATCACTGTCTAGCCCAACATTCGGATTTGGATGTAATGTTTCATCTGTACAATCTTCAGATTGATGTTTGGCGTGGCTACAGACCCACAGGCAATGGTGGTAGGTGTCATTCTCACAGGGCACCGAGCAAGGTGATTAAAAGGAAGTGGTACCAGAGGACAAAATACGTAGTACAGAAGGCTTGTCAGCCGCCTTAAATCCTCTTAAATGGGTGAGAAAAGTGGGCTTGTTTGCACCATCACATCTGTCCCAGGAAGTGAAGATGGAGGATGGATTGAGTATCCGCACTTTGGGATCCATCTGAAACTTATCCAGTACTTGGCCAAGTGCCGGGAGGTGTGATCACCTCTATACTAGAGGCGATCACCTTGCTGTAAGTAATCCAGAACAGTCCTTCCAGCCTGGAAGAAGGTATTAGAGTGAGCGTACCCTTTCAGAAATAATGAAGCCCACTTTACATCTTGGAGGTCCTTAGAACTTTTTCTGAAGTCTGTGATATCCAACTGCCTCTAACCCTGTGATGCCTTTCCCTTTCCTTGTTAGGTGAAAACACAGAACTGCCTACTTTCTCTGCAACTAGCGAGCTTCATTCTGTATTGGAAGACACGGTGTCACCAGCTTTCAGTGCTACTGTCATCATCATCGTTACTGTTATCATCTCTGGGAGTGCCTACCTGTGTTTCTTGAAATACATCTGCACTGGATGTTGTAAGTCCACCCAGGTGGTACCTGTTAGGAGGCTGGACCCAAACAGACATGAAGAGCAAGTATAGGTTTATGCTCACCCAGGTGGAAGAACTGAGGTCCATCCATGCTGGAGAATAAGAAGATCAGGTGCTTCTAAGCACACTTTAGAAGAGAGGCATAAAAAGGAAGACCATCTTTCAATGGGGTAAGGCAGTCTGAAAAGATGAACAAAATTATGTTCTGGAGTCTGGTTTATATACATACTGATTATCTCATCTGAACAGTGCACAGACCCAATAGCCTCTTTTAGAGATGGCCCAAACTTCACAGGATTATAGTCTTCAAGAGCCAAACTCATGGTTCTATCCCTGGAAGCTAAATTCCATTCCACTAGGAGGCTTATAGGATATGGGATTTATGGACATTGTGTCCTTCTGACTTTGACTTCATCTAAACTTCCCCTAAAAGGAATGTGTTTTCAGCCACTGTGACATGTGGCCAGCTCAGGGTCATGGATGGACAAAGCTATCTGAAGATTCAAGCAGAATGCTGCCAACAGCAGCCCTGAATGCAGCTAGAATTGGAGCTGCAGACCAGAAGTCCAACTGGAAGTCTGGCACATTTTTGGTCTGTAGAAATCCTGGTTGCATTTCTATTCATCGAGTCAACATAATACTCCAGGCAATGGATTTCAAGATATTTGAGCAAATTACTCTCCGCACCTGTATGAATTGCTTCTAATATAGCCTCTGTATCTGCAGTAAAACTGGAGTTCCTTTGTATGGAACCGCATTTCTTTTTTAAAATAATGTAACCTACTCTTCCAAATTGCTCAGGAACATAGCCCCCTCCCTATTACTCCCATAATAATTTTCTGCAGCAAATTAAGCCAGTGGGCTAGGGCAGCTGTCCAAAGCTAAACTCTTTGCTCTGGTTTAGAGGTTGGAAACTTAGTTGAGACACTTAAGGATTGCATGTGTTCAGCTGCCCACATAATAATCAGCCTCCTGGATGAGAAAGCAGTGCTGATAGTGGCCCTGGTTCATTTGAACTGTATCTGTGTAGGACAAAAGCTATCATTAAACTGGAGTGATTTGGAAGTATGGCCAGCATCGGCCCATCGGGGTAGATGGGGAAGGGACCAGTGTCCCGTTGTTCTTCTAGAACCATATTTGGATCTGCAGCAGGTCCAAACAGAGTTTGGGTGCAGTCTACAAATACAACAGATAGAAATGAAAAGAGGTAAGATTTAACTATTAGTTCAATTGGGGAGGAGACTTACTCCTGATTGGGCATCATTTGCTACAACAGTGGCTCCATTTTGCTTGTTGGGGTTGTGCTCTCTTGGGAGTCAGAGCTCAAAATCATATCTAAAAAAGTGTTTGTCCTGCTTATCATTTGGAGCTGAAGATAAATCCTTTAGGAAAGCAGTCTGAATGCCCAGGTCTTATATCACACTGCACTGTGTATTTTTGCTGCCCTCTTTTCTCATGCCCTCTTTTTCAGCCTGTACATTTCTAAATAAATGTGTGCTCACAGACCTTGCATCACTAGTATTTCCTTATCTCTTTTGTCAAAAGAAATCAGACAGTTGTCTGGGATCTTCATGGCTGGAAGAATAACATTCTGTTAATAAGTGAGCCCAGCCATCAGAGAAACAGGAATCTGGGGTGTTTTTCCACTGCAGCCCTTAGATCTGGATCTAAGAAGATCTGGATCTAAGGAATGGGTACATTTCTTAATCCGGATCTAGTAGATCCGGATTAAGGGAAGCACTCAATGTGTTTCCACAGGAGATGTAGCACCCATTAGGAATGGGTGCTAACACCCCTGCTGTGGAAACAGTTTGCACCCATCTGGGGAATCCGGATCGACCCACAAGGGGTCGGTCCATTACCCCAGGTGTTTTGGGGGGCAGGGGGGGCAGTCTTCGAAGCAACTTCGAAGTGATTTCGAAGTAACTTCGAAGTGACTTTGAAGCCAATGTTGAGGGAGGGTCCCAAAGGTGCAGACCCTCCCCCTAGCCTCCTTTGGACCCCATTGCCTGTTTCCAGTGGAAACAGGCTCCCTTTAATCCGGATTTTCTGGGAGAAGACCCCATTGTAGACCCCTTTAATGGGGTCTACAGAAAATCCGGATTAAAGGCCAAAGTGTACCCATTAGATCCAGATTTCCCCAATGGCAGTGGAAACAATCGGGTCCTAAATGGGTGCCGTAGTGGAAATGGGGTCATCCAGCTCACACCCAAATGGGTCCTAAATGGGTGCAAAAATGGGTACTTTTGACAGTGGAAAAACCCCTGGATTATATCCCAGGCTAGGGAGCTGCCACCCACATGGGTGGTACAGTAGGGATGTGTGCAAATATTTGTAACATTCATTATTTGTATGCATTCATATGAATTTGGACATTCATACATGAATGTTACAATATTCATACACTGACATTCATATGAATAGTTTAGACATTTGTACAAATAGTTCGGACATTCATTAAACTGGGGACGTGGGAAAGTGCGTGTGCCAGACATCTGCAATAGATCTAGAGTGCATTCGACATGGATTGAGAGCGTATTAAAAGTGCATTCAGGTCAGATTTGGCACCTTTAGAGCGGATTCGTTACAGGATATGTATCTGATAAGTATTCGTTTATATCCGATACATATTCATTAGTATCTGATACATATTGGTTCTTATTTGATATGTATTGTTTGTATCTGATACATATTCATATCTGATACATGATGGCTCTTATTCAATACGTATTCATTCGTATCTGATACATATTTGTTCCTATCTGATACATGTTGGCTCTTATTTGATATGTATTTTGTTGTATCTGATACATATTCGTTCGTATCGGATACATATTGGTTCTTATCTGAGATGTATTTGTTCGTATTGGATATTCATACAAATTCATATGAATACATTTGTATCAAATAGAATTTCAGAGGGTCTATTCCTACATTCAAATAACTGAATGTCAAATAACACATTCACACACATCACTACAGTGCCTGGTGAAGTTCAGAGGGAAGGCTGTTTTATCATCTGGGGTCTGTTCCTAGAATGCCCCCCCCCCCATGAATCCCCAGCCTTGGCATTCACAAATGGCATAGCGAAGAGGCCACCCTTGTAGGTCTAAGGACACAGGCGTGTCTATATGGAAGCAAGCCATTTAGGGCCCAAGCCATTTAGGGCCTTACAAATAAATGTTAATACATTGAACTGAACTTGGTCACAAATAAGCAGTGCAGCACTTTTAGGACCAGTTTGATGCGTGTCTGGTCAGGGGTGCCAGTTAGCAGTCTAGCTTCTGCATTCTCTACCAACTGCAGCACTCATACTGTCCTCAAGGGTAGCCCCACACAGAGCACATTACATTAGTCCAGTCTGAAAGAGGTGGTGACAGCAACCAGAAAGTATCAGATAAATCCATGAAAGACAGGTAGTGCTACCAGAATGGATGGCTAGTACTGCCTCCATGTAGGAGAGACAAGCAGGATGCCCAGTTTGGTCTAGTGGCTAGGGAGTCGGACTCTTATCTGGGATTACCAGGTTCGATTGTGCCCTCCCCCAGGAAGCCAGCTGGGTGACCTTGGGCTAGTCACAGCTCTCTTCTGAGCTCTCACGGCCCCACCTACCTCACAGGGTGTTGTTGTGGGGAGAAGAATAGAAGTTTTGTCAGCTGCTTGGAGTCCCCTTAAATAGGTGAGAAAAGAGGGATAGAAAAGCCAACTCTTCCTCCTCCTCCTCCTCCTTCTTCAGGCCATTTGCAAGGAAATGTGACCATGCGGAAGGCTTTGCCTTTTTTTCTGCTTGAAGCCCAAAAGGAACTGGTGGGCCATTTTGTGTGAGACAGGATACTGCACTAGATGAGCTGTGGCCTGATCCAGCGAGGCCCCTCTTATATTCTTATGTTCTTAAGGGTCATAGCTGGCAGACCAGCTGGAGCTGGAAGTCGGTCCTCTTGGCTACCACTCTCCACCTGAGCTTCAAGTGTCCACACAGAGCACAAGACCAAATTTTCCACCTGTACCTTGCAGGACATTGCAACCTCATTCTTCAAAGAGATACTTTAGGAGCATCTTTTTTTTAAAAAAAAATAATCTACTGTGCCTGGGAGAACAATACGGCTACTCATTGTCTCTTCCTCCTAAGAGAAGCAGCAGTGTGTTCACTGTTTGCTCATCAAAAATTTTCTTGAGTATCATCTATGCAATTCTCACCTCAATAGCATAGAGCAGTGTGAAAATGGACACTTTTAAAGGAACCCCCACAAGGCTGTATCTACACAAGGGAGGAGGTACAGAGTGATTACACAGTCTCTTATGCAGAATGATAAAATGCAACACTAGGAGCTAATGGGTAGCTGGAAAAAGAATGATACTAATGTTAGTAGACGTCCTGATATGTGTCTTGGGGGAATATAGCTCATCAGGACATCCCTTGGGAGGTTGATCTGTATAAGATTTAAAAATACTGCAGAGAAGTTTTGGTGCTAAAAGACATAAGGCGGCAGGGAGAGAGAGACCCCAACAGGAAAATGGTTTAATTAATAATTTTTAAAAGAACCAAATAAATGGGCAAAATAAAGGTGGGGCTCCAAATCAGCCCTCATGAGCCCAAATGGCCCCTTCAGAGCCCTACTGCTTAATTATACAGCCAAGGCCTTTTAATATGACCAGAGGGCAGAAGGAAGGGGGGAAACGCCTGCTCTGCCATGCTGCATTACGGGCTACATAAGGCATAGAAAGGGGGGAGAAACAGGCCACCCGCTCTGCTGCACCTCAGCACAAACTCCAGTCTGAAAATGGGATACTATAAGTACAGGAAGGGGCCCTGCCTAGGGCCCGATCCACCACTAGAAGAAGAAGAGTTGGCTTTTCCACCCCGCTTTTCTCACCCATTTAAGGGAACTCAAAGCAGCTGACAAAGCTTTCTATTCTTCTCCCCACAACAGAACACCCTGTGAGGTAGGTGGGGCTTTGAGAGCTCAGAAGAGAGCTGTGTCTAGCCCAAGGTCACCCAGCTGGGTTCATGGAGGAAGAAGAGTTGGCTTTTCTAGTCCACTTTTCTCACCCATTTAAGGGGACCCAAAGCAGCTGACAAAGATTTCTAATCTTCTCCCCACAACAGAACACCCTGTGAGGTAGGTGGGGCTGTGAGAGCTCAGAAGAGAGCTGTGACTAGCCCAAGGTCACCCAGCTGACTTCATGGGGGAGGTCAGAATCGAACCCAGTATTCCCAGATAAGGGTCCGGCTCCCTAACCACTAGACCAGAACTGGCTCACTAATGGCTGCCAGAGCCTCCCAGGCACTTAACAACGTGGTGAAAATGAGGCAGGCCACCAAGCAGGCAGCAAGCGCCATCTGCGGCCATTATGACAAGGTCCCAGTGTCTTAAAGATTACAAAGGGAGCCTCCAGCTGCTGCCCTTAGCCTAGGGGAGCCCCCTTACAGGAAAGGGTGCACCCCTGTAGTCTAAAATCCAACACTTACCAAAAACAGACAAAAATCTCCTCAAGAGAAACTGCTCTCCCGCAGTCTTCTGCCATTCAAGCCAAGCGAATGAGACAGACTGGAGAAGACAGCTCTCTACTGGTCTCAGTGGATGAGGAGGCCCCACCTAGTGGTGAAAAAGATGCCGTTCAGCCAAGCAGAAGTCCGGGGATGTAACCCCAGAGTGAGGAGTCTGAACCCATGGAGAAACATGAATCCTTTCAGCATCCCAGGGAAAGATCTTCCCAGATAGTAAACAAAGGCTGATCTCTGTAGCCATCTCCTTCCAGACAACAGCCAAACTAAGAGGTGGGGGGATTATCCTTCTGCCTTGGCCAGTCTTCTCATATGTAAATTTTGTAATACAGGCCATCACTGAGAAATCCTGGAACACATCTGTTTCTCATGCCATAACCTGGTCTTACCATGAATCAGAGAGGAGGCTGCATTACCTTTTAAAATACATATCACATGTAGCTCATGATCCAGATGTGGCTGGACTACAAATGCCATCTTCCTTGCCATTGCTCATGACTGCAGGAGGTTATGGGAACAGTAGTATCAGTATGAACTGTGTCCACATGCATTGAAAGCAACGCAAAAGTGGTTTAGGCTGCATTCGCATGCCACAAAAAGCCAGCTCAAAAACACCTTAAGAGTTGATAGCATGTGGTCCTTGTGTTTTCATCCCACCTCTCATCCACTGTTTCTGGCCTAGAATATTCAGGGGGGAAGGAACAGATTGGAATGTGGATGATCCCACTTGCAAACCAGCTCTAAGGCTGCGTCCCCATGCAAGCTGTTTGGCACCGATTGGGCACCGATTGGGCTCACATGGGACCGGGTGCGGGACCGAGATTGAATCTCGACTGTCCCCATGCCATTTCCGGTAATGGGGGCTGGGGGCGGATTCAGCCATCCCCATGCAAACCACACCAGGATCATTATTTTACTCCCTTTCGCAGGCAAGCCGCTTGCTTACCTTGAAAGGGGAGTCAAAGCAAGCCTGTCAGCCGGATGACGGGTTTGCTTCCTCCCTTTCCCAGGGAAAGTGAGTAACAGCAAGCACTCTTGGGATCATGAACAGGGGGTTTATGATCCCGGCCGACAGGCTTGCTACCTCCCTTTCCCTGACAAGCCACTTGCTTGCCTGGAAAAAGGAGTAAACCCAAGGGACCGTCCCCATGCACAGGCTCGGCTCAGGCCAAATCACCCAAACCGTGCCCAGGACCAAATTTGGGGATATCGGATCACGACCAAATATGCATGAGGACGTGCCCTAAGACATCTCTAAGGCATCTCAGATGTGAGGTCTGACAGGGGGAAGTATTTCTTCACCCAGGGGGTCATCGGCTTATGGAATGTGCTGCCGGAAGAGGTGGTGACAGCTACCAGTCTGGATGGCTTTAAGGTAAAGTTAGACAAATTTATGGATGGCACATGTATCAATGGCTACTAGAATGAATGCCTAGGTCAGTCATGTCAAAGATACGGCCCGCGGGCCGCATCCGGCCCGTGGGCCAAATCAATACGGCCCGTAATCGCAATGTGTCTCCTGCAGGCCCCCCTGCGCCCCCCCCCACCGTGCCCCTCGCCGCCACCTCCCCAGCCTCTCCCCAGCATGGTTTCACCTCGCCGCGTGTGAGGAGAGACAGATTCCTGTCACCGCCCCCTCCCCCCGCCCATTCTATCTTTGCGCGCGCGCGCTTCCCTCACAGCGGCTCCTGCAGGTGCTGAGTGGAAGCAGCATCGGCGAAGGCAGCGACAAGCGTGGGAAATCCACCCACTCGCCTGGCCGGCCGCTGTTGTCTCTCTTCCTTTGCCAGCAGGTGAGGGAAGGAGACCGCCGGCGGGCAGGCGGGTGAGCAAGCGAGTGGGCGGGCGGGCGGATGGGCGGGTGGGCGGGCGGGTGGGTGACCCAGCGGGGCCCAGAGCGAGTGGGCGGGCGAGCGGGTGGGCGGGTGACCCTGCGGGGCCCGGAGCGAGTGGGCAGGCGGGCGGGTGACCCAGCGGGGCCCGGAGCGAGCAGGCAGGCGGGCGGGCGGGCGGGTGACCCAGCGGGGCCCGGAGCGAGTGGGCGGGTGGGTGGGCGGGTGACCCAGCGGGGCCCGGAGCAAGCGGGCGGCCGAGCGGGTGACCCAGCGGGGCCCGGAGCCCTCTCTTCAGCCTCTCTTCAGTGTCTGTGGCTAGGTGGGAGCCCCCAAACCTCTCCTCCTGCCATGCTTCCCTCCCCCCCGCCACAGGCTCTAGCTGCCAGCATTCTGTTGTGGGGAGAAGAATAGAAGGCTTTGTCAGCAGCCTTGAGCCCCCTTAAATGGGTGAGAAAAGCAGAGTAGAAAAGCCAATTCTTCTTCTTCCTCCATGAAGCCAGCCGGGGGACCTGGGCGAGTCACAGCTCTCTTTCTGAGCTTTCACAGCCCCACCTGCCTCACAAGGTGCCTGTTGTGAGGAGAAGAACAACCGTATATTATATACTATATAATTAAATAAATAAATAAAATGTTATAATAATTCAGTACATTTTTTTTATTTGAATCCGGCCCACCTACACATTCTCAATTTAATATATGGCCCTCTGCAAAATTGAGTTTGACACCTCTGGCCTAGGTGCATCTTTCAGGCTGGGGGGGAGGGGAACCAGGGCGCTTCTAAGGCCATCTGCTGGGACTCGAGAGCAGGAGAAGGTTTGTCCTTGTCTCTGCTTGAGATGCCCGTGAGCATTTGGTGGGCCACTGTGTGTGACAGGATGCTGGACTAGATGGGCTGTGGCCTGATCCAGCAGGGCTTCTCTTAGGTTCTTATGTTCTTATGAATGCAACCTTAAAGGTTATGGCATGCGATGGTATGGTTCCTGTCCTACCATTAATCCACATTAAATTCCTGAAAATGCACTTTGGAACATAGCTGAGAGGTGGGATGGGAACACTAGAGTCTGCATGCCACCACCTTTAAGCCATTTTTGCCTTTTTCTGCTGCGAGTGGACGCCTTAAGTCTCTCCTGGATGTGTACCCTCAGCAGGAAAGCTGACAGACCTGCACAAAATGACCACCAGAGGGAGCTCTTGGAACATCTTGAAGGCACAACAATTCTTTGAAGAATGGGGTGGGGGGGGGGGGAGTCCCACATCTAGACCTCAGTTAGTTTATGTGAACCCAGCAGCCTCTTTGCCATGGATTATAACGATGTGCATGAATGCAATTTTTGGGATTCGATCCAAAGCAAATATCCGAAGATCTGAATCAATTTGAATGTTTAAAATTCACATTCAATTCGAATAGAATACATTCAAATATATTTGTAGGAATTTTTTATTTGCATTTGAAGATACAAATGTTGACAACATTCGAATGTGATGTGTCCATACACTTCCATACAGATCCAGTTTTTATCCCATATGCATCCCATATGCATCCCGTATGTATCCATAGAAATCCGTACGGATACGAATAAGACGCATACGGATACGTATGTAATGCGTACGAATGTTTGAATAATTCATACGGGTGATTTGAACGATTCAAAAATTCGTTCGAATGTTAAATTCAAATTTAGAGATATTCAATTCGAATTCAAGTGTCCAAATTTGATCAAATTTGATTGAATTTTGAATGTTTCAAATAGTCATGCACATTATAGGAAGACGCGATGGCTCAGTAGAAATGTTTTCTTTTATGTAGAAAGACGATAAATCAATTCAAGCATCCGATTGCCTGCAAAAATCCCACTGCTAGGTCCCAGGAGGACCTCTTGGTAAGACTTAGATAAACAATTGCTTGAAACCCTCCAGAGATGCTGCCATTCAAGGCCAGTTAGACCAAAGGTGGGGAAATATCCGTCTAGAGCTTCTTGGTTGCAGCTCCCACCTGGTATTTGCTCAGGATGCTCAAGAACAGGTGAACAGTGACCTTACGAAGATAAGGGTCAGTAATACGTCTTGGTAAGTACCAAGGAATGACTTCAGAACATCTTGATGGTAGGTTCTGCAATCAAGATGAGGCACATCATTCATTCCTCCTGACTACAAGACACAGGACAATTCTGCACTCATGCTGCGGACGGGCAGCTGAGGCTAAAGGCCTTTTTGCACCTTTGTGAGGCATGACGGCCAGTGAACATCTGGGATGGATCAGACACCAGAGCCCTTTCTGCACTAGCCCTTCTTCCAGAGTATATCTTGGGACAGGGTCTGTTGTCCATATGCTAATGCAGACTATGGAAGGCTTCAGCTGGGGTCTACCACTGTCTGCACTACCATGCAGATAACAAGTCCATGTTCTGAGATATGTTCCAGAATAAGGCCAAGTGCAGAAAGGCCCCTGCACTTTGGGACACTCAATCCATCTCAGACTTACCCAGCAGTTCACTACCTTCCAGGTAAGCACAATCGCTGCTGTACAGGTGCAGCACCCATTGCTGCAGTGACTAAACAGTGTGGTACACAACTGTGGTTGCGACGTCCCATGTATCTGACGTCTGGAAGAGGTGCAAATAGGTACATGCCGGGCTTATACTAACCAGCAGTCCATATAGCTCTTCCACTCTTTGGCCAGGGACAGTCTGGAATGGAAGCTGCTCAGAGCAGTAGGTATGCTCCATGTAGGAGCATAGCTGGACTAGGCATGTGCACCAATGGGATTTTTTTTCCATTCGATTAATATCAAATCGAAAGTAAGAAAATCTGTATTTTTTGAATAGATCCCCTTTGAATGTGGTACATTCATATGAACTTGTATGAATATCTGATACGTATCCATATCTATCCAATACATATCCAATACGTATTCAATACGTATCCAGTATATGTTCTGTAACATATCCGTTCTGAAAGCATCAAAATCACTCTGAATCCACTTTGAATCCGCTCTCAGTCCATGTCGAATGCACTCTGGATCTGTTGCAGATGTGACCTCACCGTTTCACGAATGTTCTGAAGCTTCGTACGAATGTTCCAAAACATTCATATTCATACAAATGTCAATGTACAAATACAGTGGTACCTTGACATACGAGTTTAATTCGTTCCGTAACCTTGCTCTTATGTCAAATCGCTCGTATCTCAAAGCAATTTTCCCATTAATCCATTCCAGCTCCCAAAACACCACCTCAGTTGTTTTTGTTATGTACTGTACTGTATTTACATACTCGTATCTCAAATCTTGCTCTCATCTCAAAGCAAAATATCACTCGCTCGGCAGCTTGTATCTCAAAACACTTGTATGTCAGGGCACTTGTATGTCGAGGTACCACTGTATAACATTTGATGAATACACGAATGTCCGAATTTGTATGAATTTGTATAAAAATAGAACATTACGAATATTCATGCACGTCCCTAATCTGGATTTAACTTTTATCCCCAGTGCGAAAAGGCCCTGAGATCAGATGACTTGTCCTGGTTCAATTCTTCCTCCAAAGTTTCATTACATTCAAATATTGCAGTGGACTAGAATTGCCATTTAAATACAGAGCAAAGACTTCCACAGCTATGAAGAGAGGAAAATAGAACCATTTTTTAAATTACTCGCAAGCCTTATATGCAAGAAAATCTCTAGGTGTGAATGGAATGAAATCATGGCCGCCCTAGAATTAATTGTGTTGACCTTCTTTTTCTCCTCAGAAATCCAGCAACTGGTGTATATCCCATTTCAACACCAGGTAAAAGCTTTTTCTTGCCTCATAGTTGCCCTGGCATTACTAAAAGCAGAGAAATCCTGTGATTTGAGCATTCAGAGTGGCTTAGTAATCGGATTTTTTTTTCTTTTAAAAAATTGAGAGCAAAAACGCAATTCAAACCAAAAAGCGGCTGAAGGAAAACTAGTGAACCATTTAAGGCTAACAGTGATATAAATACATTAAAGTCTGGGCTTTATCAAGAGTGGAAGCCATTAACACCAAAGTGCCTTTAGAACACAGGAACTTAAAAGACTGGGATGGAAAATGTGGAGATAAAGTTAATGGGAGATGATTGAAAGAACCAAGTGGCATTTTCCTGCTCCGTTCCAGTCCAAATACCTGTTATCTATCCAACAGAAAATTACTGCTAAGAGGCATAGATAAGAGTGAGCGAGAGGGGAAATATGGACTAACTAGTAAGCAAATGGAGATAAAATGAATGACTGGTCTAAACTACAGCAAAAAAAATTGTTCCTGTAGATAAAAAAAATTCTAGATCATTCTTAGGTACTTGTCCGAGATCCCAACTTTAATTGCATCAGCAAGTGGGTAAAGCATCAAAAGTTGTGTTTTGTGCTAGACCAGAAATTGCCTCAGAAGTCAACTGTTCTGGGGGTAGGAAAAAAGAACAGCCCCCCCCCCTTTGTAATTGAGTCTAGAAAATGTCTCCTCCCTCCTCCCTCATTCGACATGGAAGACTAAGAGGTGGTTTGGTCGGTCAACTGCCCCAAGTATGGCCCAGGCTCAGTAAAGCAACCCAGGACACACAACAGGCCATCCGGGGGCAATTTCACACTTCCTTCCTGTATGCTGGATGGAAAAGGAGCACAATTAACCAACATTGACTCGTGCTCGCGAGCGCTAGTCACTTACAGCCTAAGCCCCACAAGGTTGGTCACTCCCCTGTGACTGAACCCAGGGCAAGTTCGCTCCGGGGCACCGCCATTTTGTCTGCGGTGCCCTCCCTGACCATGTGTGCATCAGTGCCTTCACCATGACAATGCTGACGCTCTGGGCAGCTGCAGTCACATCTGTGGTTGTCCAAGGTGCCGGTGTGCTTGCTGGCTTGCATGGCACCTCAGTCGACCCCGGGACACAGGAAGAGGTACAGATGCTCACCGCTAGACGCTTCTGGTAAGTAATTAGTTAAGGTTAGTAAAGGTGTGGAGCAAGATTTTGTGCTCCACACCTAGTGAATCATTAGGGAACTTCTGGGCAGGCAGGGGGTGCTTCCATGTGCATATGCCCTTCCCCAGAAGTTCCCTAATGATTCACTACTGGCCTACGTGTGAAAAGGCCTCAGATGTTTAGATGCCCCATTCCTGGGCTAGGATGGTGCCACCTTATGGCACCTGAGTGGATGCAGCCAAATTCGCAATCAAGGGATTATCCTTAATTCCCCCCCCCAAAAAAAAACAATCTGTACAAAGCAATAGGGCCCTTCCCGCCTCCCCAAAATTACCTTTCCTGCAGTCCCTTATGCATCATCTTGGAGCACAGGAACACACCATGAAAGATACTGTTCCAAACTTGAGTGAGTAGAATTAATTGAAAATATACATCAAGCCACAGTAACTGAATATCTGTACCAGAGCTGTCCTAATTGCAGACCAGAGGCCTAAGTGTGAATTCAGCCATGTTCTCATGTCAATGCTTAAGATGCTCTGCCCTCTCTCTGTATGAATCCTGCCAAAGTACCAGGAAGGGAAAACAGAATTTTGCCTTCTCCTTTGAGCATGTGGGAAAGCTGACAGGGAATCTGTAAGCATGGAGAAGTCATCATTTTTTATTCTGTGGGATGGAGATTTCAACTTTAAATATGATTGCTCAGGAAACGGATTTCAAAGCAGCCTTTCTGGGGGTGAATGCGGACTAGATGTTCCTTTAATCAAGGAGGTCTAAAAGAAGATTCAGCTTCAGCGTTTTGCCTCAAGTTCCATTGAGTCGATTAAGCTAAATGATTTGGTCTTTGCTGCCAGACTTTGTTTTGGGTTTGGGGTTTTTTTTATCCACACGCAACACTCTAGTAATAATCATTCTTTGTTTCTCCTCTCTGAACTCCTATTAATCCACACAGAAACTATTCTTTCCTCACAGCCTGGAGTCCCCTCATTTCTGCAAAACAAAAAACTATTTCAAGGCCCCCCCCCCTTGAATTAGACATTTCCTTTGCTATTCCTCTTGAGTGCTCATTCTGATGAAAGACACAGATCACAGTTTTTGCATACATTGGAACTCCCAAAGTCTTTTATTGCTCCCTGAACTCATTTTGCATGACTATTCAGGGAAAAACTGCAGACATACTTTGGTTTTATGCCTTAGGTTGAAAGTATTTAAGAGCCATATCCATAAATATAAAGAAGAAAATGTGAAAAACAATCTGTGTGAGGTATCCAGCACATTTCATTGAGGCGTCTCATGCTGTTTAGGGCAGCAGTTCTCAAGCTGTGGTCCAGTAAATATTCCTGAACTACGGTTCCCAGCATTCCATGAAAGCATCAGTGGAATACTGGGATGACAACACTGAGATTTAGTGTTCAGGAATATCTGCAGAGGAGTTTCACCTCTGCCCCATACATGGAAGCTGGTACTGTGTTGCCTTTCACTCTGATTTAAACCTCAGGAAGAACTCAGCTTTTGAGGTAGGCAAGTGTGTCTTGTTCTGGGGTGTTTCTGCGCTCAGCTTTCCATCTGTTGGACAGGAAAAATGCAAAACAGACTTAAGTTGGGAATCCGAGTGCACATTAAACTAACCCTCACACACCCAGAAACTTACCTCTGTCTGGGCATGTGTCCATTCCCTGGCAGGGCACCAGTGGCCAGATATCCTGCTAGGCGATGATAATTTGGGAAATCTTCTCCATACAATTGTCGGCACTGTCTTTATGCATTTCAACTGATGCAAATATCTAGGCATTCAGACACCCAGAATACCTGGAGGTCCTCTTCATCACCTCTGCGCATCTGTGGGTATCTGTTTCAGATTCCATGCTTGCTCACTGGCCAGAGCAATCATGGTGGCTCTGTCCCAGAAGTTAAGTAAGGGTGTTTTTCCACCACGCTCCTTTAATCTGGATCTAAGAAGATCCGGATCTAAGGAATGGGTACTTCCCTTAATCCGGATCTAGTAGATCCGGATTAAGGGAAGTACCCAATGTGTTTCCATGGGTGGTCTACCACCCAATAGCAATGGGTGCTAGCCTCCCTGCTGTGGAAACACCGGAGCACCCATTTGCAAATCCGGATTGACCCACAAGGGGTCTATCTGTCACCCCAGGTGTTTTGGGAGACAGGGGGTGCAATCTCTGAAGTCCTGAAGCTCCGAAGACAAACCCCTTGCGAGAGCTTACATATTAATTAGCTCCTTCTGAGCAGGGATGAGTCAGCCTCATTAATATGCACCTCTTTCCATGCCTGAAAGTAACAGACCGCTTTGTTCTCCCTTTGTTCTTGGAGGTTTGTCTTTGGAGCCTTTGCTAATCTCCGAAGTTGCCTTCAGAGGGACTTCGGAGCCTTTGCTAATCTCCGAAGGCAACTTCGAAGTAACTTCGAAATGGCTTTGAAATGACTTTGAAGCCTAGGTTTTGGGGCTCCCCCCCCCATGGGTGCCCCCTCCCCCTAGCCTCCTCTAGACCCCATTGCCAAACTAATGTGGAAACAGGCTCCCTCTAATCCGGATTTTCTGGCAGAAGACCCTGTTGTAGACCCCATTAATGGGGTCTACAGAAAATCCGGATTAAAGGCCAGAAAGTACCCATTTGATCCGGATTTCCCCAACAGCAGTGGAAACAGTCGGGTCCCAAATGGGTGCCGTGGTGGAAATGGGGTCATCCGGCTCGCACCCAAATGGGTCCTTAATAGATGCAAAAATGGGTACTTTCTGCCAGTGGAAAAACACCCTAAATATGCTGTTGTTGGAAAACGCACAACCAGCTCTGAGTTTTCCAGCAATAGCATTTAACATATTTTTGAAGGAAAGAAAGCAAGGCTATGGTGGGGATGCCTCAGATACATGAAGCAAATGGTGCCATAATGGCTCTATATTCCCTCTAACTGGACAGGGCCTTATATTTCATCTGACACATTCCTTCTTCTGCACAATTAAAAGTGCAGGCTTGTGGTTTGTGTAGGGATGTGCATAAATATTCATAACATTCAAAATTTGTGTGAATTTTGCCGAATCCAGACATTTGAATTTGAATCAAACATTGGCACATTGGAAGATTGACATTCAAATTGAATGTCATTTGTAGAAGTTTTGGGGCTGTTATTCTACAAATGACATTGAATCTGGCTGTGAAAGCCTACATATGTCAAATTGAACGTTTTGACACATTCATATGAAGCTTTGTATGGAGTTTCATATGGGATTCGTACGGGATCGAGCATTTGTATTGAATACGAATCCTACCACATTCGAAGGGGATGTATTCAAACGAATATTGATTTTCTTGCATTTGATTCGATATGAATCAGATTTAAAGAAAATTCATGCACATCCCTAGTGGCTGCCCTGTGGACTCAATATCCTAGTCAGAGTGCATGTTGGCACCTTGTGCGACCTTGCCAGTAAGTGCCTTCTTTGTTCTCCGATTACTAACAAGACGTGCACGCAGCAAGGATGGAAATCTGCCCATGTGATTGGAGCTGACGCTCTGCAAGTTCCATGACCTCTCAAGCTCCTGCATGTGGACACAAGAAAAGTAAAGGGACCCAACCCACTCTTGACATTTCTGCCACCCCCATCTTTTTGCTGGGGAAAACATCTGTGGAGAATAAGGCGTCCAGGAGACAAGAGGTCTTTGTTTTATTTTCTTTGTTTTTTGTTTTTTGTCCCTGTAAAAGGTTTGGATCATTCTTGGTTTACAGCCAATGGTCCCTCCTCCTCACCAAATACAAGAGTTGGGAGTCTATACCTTTAACAGTTGTGTAAAAGCAAGGTTTGGAAGAAATCATAAGCTTTAGCTACGGATTTCCTTAGCAATTTTTGCTTCTCCAACCATTGATGACTGTCTAAAGCAGTGGTTCTCAACCTTCCTAATGACACGACCCTTTAATATAGTTCCTCATGTTGTGGTGACCCCCAACCTAACCCTAACCCTAACCCTAACCCTCAACCATAAAATTATTTTCGTTGCTACTTCATAACTGTAACTTTGCTACTGTTATGAATCGTAATGTAAATATCTTACATGCAGGATGTATTTTCATTGTTACAAATTGAACATAATAAAAGCATCGTATTCACATCAACCACAGCTGAATATAAAAGTGTTGTTTTACCTCCAATACTGCTGCTTTCTACACAGTAGCTGCTCTCTACTGTATTTGGATGGGGTGTATGTGATGGGATTGGCACGATGATGTCATCACGCCAGGTACTCGTATGTGGGCATCTCTGCATGTGGGCGGACCAGCCTGGAAACAGAAGAGTGGTGTCTCGGTTCCTGTGTGTTTTCCGATGGTGTTAGATGACCCCTGTGAAAGAGTAGATTGACCCCCCAAAGGGGTCGCGACCCACAGGTTGAGAACCACTGAGCTAAAGAGTACAGAAGATGTAGTCTATTGTCCGCTAACAAAGTTCAGCATGAGACAACCTGAGCAGACACAAAATGCAGCTTTCAAATGGTAAATTTCATTTCTTGCAAGCAAAAAAATACATTTCGAAAAGGGCATAGTAGAATTGAAGAAGGCTCAGAAGTCCATTTGATGGGTGAGGGAAGTTTGCTCCACCCCTGCTGGATGAGATCTTATTCTACAGCCTATCTGGTGGGGTGGGGAGCCGTCCTACACACATGGCACCTGATCTAGCAAAGGAGGAAAGCAGCTCTCTTGTCTGTCAAATGAAGGCTAAGAAAGCCCTCACCTCCATTTGATGTAGTGAACAGGCCACCTGACTTAAAGAGAAGCCATTTTCTTCCTTGTAAGGTGACAAGGCAGATGCTTTACTTACAAAATACCCTCTCCTTTTCATCTGAGGCCAGTTCACACAGGTAAGCAATTAGTACAGCACTGGTGAAAAACCTGTGCATGCCCTCTAGGCTGCTACAGCCCTCACCAGAGCTGTACTAACTCACGCTCTACACCTATCCCAACCTATACCCAGGTCTTACTGCAAGTGTCCAGCAATGCAACCGTTCCCACTTCGTCCATCTCGCTGCGTGCGGTGGGCCGGGAGTGAATCGTCTGCACACAGGCGGCTGCATGGCTGATTGGGATTGGTTCCTGGTGTCCTGCGCACTTGCAGCCGTGTTGCCAACACTTATTGGTTGCTGGCTTTGTGCACAGGCACAATGTGGCCACCAGCAGGCAGTTCCCTGCAGGCTGGCATCGCAGCAACAGGATGGCCAGGGACAGATCCACATGGGGCGGTGGAGAATGCACCCCCAAACATCTCTGGGATCAGTCCCACCACTCTGCATTGGCCTGCCACCATGTCACAGACAGTGTGGTGTGGCTGGCGGCAACTGATTGAGCCAGTGAGGAGGCGGAACCCTGGCTTTCACAGCAGTAGTTCGGCCCATTCCACGGAGAACCATTCACATTTCTGGCCAGTGAGGAGCCTCCTCACTGTCCAGGAATGCATATGGTCCTCCTGTATCCAGAGTATACTGGCCTTAGTGCACAGCACACTAAGAAGGTAAGTGCATAACTGGCCTTAGGCAATGTCAGTTTTTAGCTGGAGACTCAGCATGCAGAGGGGACCACCTAACCTGCATTCACATGTGGATCAAAGTGTGGAAGGGAGAACTGGAAATGAGCAGATAAGAGTGGCAAATATCTCTTTGGCTGATGTATGCCCAAACCGTAGGCCCCTTATACCAGACTGTTCCCCAGTGGGAGTGCTCCAGTGGAATCCACTATAAATTGGTCTCCCTAATGAGCCAAGTTGGGTCTTGATCCTGCATAAGAGAACCTAAGAGGAACCCTGCTGGATCAGGCCACAGCCCATCTAATCCAGCATCCTGTCTCACACAGTGGCCCACCAATTGCTTCTGGGCATCTCAAGCAGAGACAAGGACAAACCTTCTCCTGCTCTTGAATCCCAGCAAATGGCATTAGAAGCATCCTGCTTTACCCCCTAGCCTGAAAGATGTACTTAGGCATCCATTCTAGTAGCCATTGATACATCTGTCATCCATAGATTTGTTTAACCCTTCCTTAAAGCCATCTATGGAGTGTACTGTTTTAAATTTCTTGAATTTTAAGTGTTTTTAATGTGCATCTTGTTTTTAATTTTTGTTTAATCTGTTGTTACCCGCCCATAGACCTTCAGGTATGGGGTGGGATAGAAATGTAAATAAATAATAAAACAAATAATAAAATAAATAAATAAATCTAGGCTGGTTGCTGTTACCACCTCTTCTGGCAACAAATTCCATAGACCGATGATCCTCTGAGTGAAGACCCTCTGAATGGCAACAGGAACATGCTCTGTAATGCACATCATTGACACATGTATGAGGATGTTGTCTATGTGAGAGAGGAAACAGACCAGAGGCAGCATGAAGCTTAACCGTGCTCTAGTGGTTTGGTCTAGTGGTTAGGGAGCTGGACTCTTATCTAGGTGGTGACAGCTACCAGTCTAGATGGCTTTAAGGTAGGGTTAGACAAATTTATGGAAGACAGATGAATCAATGGCTACTAGAACGAATGCCTAGGTGCATTTTTCAGCCGGGGGAGGGGGGAACGGGGCGCTTCTAAGGTCATCTGCTGGGATTCTAGAGCAGGAGAAGGTTTGTCCTTGTCTCTGCTTAGGATGCCCATGAGCAGTTGGCGGGCCACTGTGTGCGACAGGATGCTGGACTAGATGGGCTATGGCCTGATCCAGCAGGGCTCCTCTTATGTTCTTATTCTTAGTACCAGCTTTGATTCCGCACTCCCCCATGAAGCCAGCTGGGTGACCTTGGGCTAGTCACAGCCCTCCTCTGAGCTCTCACAGCCCGCCTACCTCACAGGGTGTCTGGTGTGGGGAGAAGGTTAGAAAAGCTTTGCCAGCTGCTTTGAGTCCCCTTAAATGGGTGAGAAAAGCGGCGTAGAAAGACCAGCTCTTCTTCTTCTTCTAGCCCTGCTACGGCACATACCCTTAGCTTAGGGGGGCAAACAAGTGCTCACCTCCTTCAAATAACCTTTGTCTTCTGATTCCATGGGCCTTTTTGCCCTTAAAGGATAAGGATGACCTGGGGACAGTCCAGTACTGAGCATCTGCACACCGCAGGGCTACTTCCATCTCAGCACACATGGCTGCCCTCTATTCTCATGCATTGCCTATGTGTGGTCCACCCATTCACCTCTGTGCCCTGAATTCCCTAACGGGTTTGTGACATCTCTGAGGACGACAGGGCAGACATACCAGGGTCATGTCAATGGCAACTCATGGACCAGCTTGTGTTACTGTGAACTAGGGATGTGCAAGAATATTCAAAATATTTGTTATTCAATTTAATTTGGCCAATTCCGGATGTTCGTATTCGAATGGAGTGCCCAAACGTTCATTTTTTAATATTCGAGCAAATACAAATATTTTGAATCATTCATCTGAATAATTTGGACATTTGCATATATACAAACACGTATGTGTTCCATACATATCCATACACATCTTATTTGTATACATGGGCATTTATATAGATACATACGGGATGACAACCAGATGCGCACAGATGTGCACGGATACATACAAATGTTGTCGACATTCGAATCATCAATTCGTATTGAATATTTGTTCAAATGTATTCAGATTGGTTCGAATTTTAATACATTATTAAATACAAAATTGCATTTGTGAAAGCAAATCTGCATTCAACGCTACATTCTGCAAGGGATACATGTGTGAATAATTTGCTCTGCAAGGGTGTTTTTCCACTGTCACTAGAAGTACCCATTAAGTACCCATAAATGGGTACGTAATGGCATTTTTGTACCCATTAATGGGTACTTAATGGGTACTTCTAGTGACAGTGGAAAAACACCCTAAATCTGTTAGTGATAGGATTATTTAAATTTAGAACAATTTTCGGGGGCCCTTTCCACCATATCTTATTTCTCCCCCCCCCTTAGATTGTTTCAGCCTCACAAATGCCTCCCCCTTCATGCCACCTACCCAGCAGGCTTTCTTGCTTGTTCTCTTCCTGAAAGCTTTTCCTCTCAAGGACAGAGAATGCATACAAAACTGGCCTTCCCTCAAGCAGGGTTAACAAGTGGCAATACAGGAAAGAATTCCAAGCATCCATTGGATTTCCTTGCACGAGCCACCTTGAAGCTGCAGCCATTCAAAGCTGACTCAGAAGTCTTACGACAAGGCAAGGCAAAGGCAGGCCAGTAAAGGGTGGGTGAGAATCGTACTCTTCTTCATCTTTTTTCCTGCCTCCATACTCTTCTCTCTGACCTGTATTTCTCTTCGGAAACCTTTTTTGTTTTTGTTTTTTTTAGATTACAAAAGGATTCCAGAGAAGGAGCTATTTCAAACTCTGGTGATCTTGGACGAGAGCTTTTACTGAAACTTTCAATGAGACAGCTAAAACTGTCTTTCCCAATAGGGATAAGAACATAAGAACATAAGAGAAGCCCTGCTGGATCAGGCCACAGCCCATCTAGTCCAGCATCCCGTCCACAATGGCCCACCAAATGCTCATGGGCATCTCAAGCAGAGACAAGGACAAACCTTTTCCTCCTCTTGAATCCCAGCAAATGGCCTTAGAAGCATCCTGCTCCCCTCCCCTCCAGCCTGCAAGATGTACCTAGGCATTCATTCTAGTAGCCACTGATATATCTGTCCATAAATTTGTCTAACCCTACCTTGAAGTGATCTAGACTGGTAGATGCCACCTCTTCTGGCACCACCTTCCATAAACCGATGACCCTTTGGGTGGAAAAATACTTCCCCTTGCCAGATCTGACTCTCCTACCCATCAGCTTCATAGATGCCCCCTGGCTCTAGTGTTGTGCGATAGAGAAAAGAAATTTTCTCTATCCACCTTTTCTATACCGTGCATAATTTTATATACTTCAATCAGGTCCCCTCTTAAACGCCGTCTCTCCTTAAAGCCATCTAGACTGTCACCACCTCTTCTGGCAGCACATTCCATAAACCGATCACCCTCTGGGTGAAGAAATACTTCGCCTTGTCAGATCCGACTCTCCTGCTCATCAGCTTCATAGATGCCTCCTGGTTCTAGTGTTGTGCGATAGAGAAATTTTCTCTATCCATCTTTTCTGTACCATGCATAATTTTATATACTTCAGTCAGGTCCCCTCTTAAACATCGTCTGTCCAGACTGAAGAGGCCTAGACGTTGCATGAATGATATGCATGAATGAATTTGCATTTGCCGATTTGATCAAATTTTTTGAATATTTTCCCATTGAAGACATGAAAGTACCAACATTCCAACATCCAGAACTTTGAATGAAGCGAACAATGTTCCCACTTGTAAATATTTGATTGGATTTTTGCACTTTTGCAGTATTATACTAATAAAAATAGGCTTTTTCAATGGAAAAAACTGTGCAAATGTGTTCAACCATGAATGCAGAAGTTCAAAAATGCAAACATATGGATTAACGAAATGAGTTTTGGGACATTTGTTTCCATCGCGAAGCGAGTGTGAATTTTTCATTTGTGCACATCCCATCCCTTTTCCCCAGCTGTGTGCTCCAGATATTTTGGAGCGTGGATTAATGAGCAAAGTGCAAAAACCATCTGAAACTTTCTCAGGGCCTTTTCAGTGATGGCTCCCAGATTATGGAATAGCCTCCCCCTTGGGATGTACCAGGCACCTTCACTTCACAGGTTCAGGAGAGCAGTGAAGGTGCAGCTCTTTGCCTTGGCCTTTGGCTAAATAAGGAAATAGCTTTTCCTCCTCGTTTTCAGGCACTGATATTGGATTAGTATGTTCATTTTACCTTTGGATTTTAATGTTGTGACCCACCCTGAGACTTTTGGGTATAGGGCAAAATAAAAATGCAAACCAATTTAGAAAAAGCAAAAAAAGAAAGTTGCACTTTTAATCTTCAGTGTCTTCCAGAAGAACATATCCTCAAAGTTCAGAAATTGAAACTGATCCAAGGTAATGAGAAGAAGAGTTGGTTTTTCTACCCCGCTTTTCTCACCAATTTAAAGGGACTCAAAGTGGCTGACAAAGCTTCTGTTCTTCTCCCCACAACAGAACACCCTCTGAGGTAGGTGGAGCTGTGAGAGCTTAGAAGAGGGCTGTGACTATCCCAAGGTCACCCAGCGAGTTCGGCTTCCTAACCACTAGACCAAATTGGCTCACCCTGTAGAGACCAGACAGTATAGTGAGAACTTCCCTTAGGCTACAGACAACTAGGGCACCCATCCAGCTCCCCACATTTCTGATCAGCTTTGCTTTCAGTTACAATGCCATAATTCACAGGATGAAGGGGTGGTGGCATGAAGAACCTGGGATCCACAAGATTCCAGATCCTCCAGTAGAGAGATGGGGAAATGGAAGAAAGCCTTCTGATGACTCTCTCTCCTGCCTCCTGTCTCTTGGGTGAATGGACAACAGATGCCTCCGAAGACCAGCTACTGGGAGACTGCAAGGGGAGCAAGCTGAACGCTCAGGTCCTGGTGTTGGTGGGTTCTCCATGAAGCTCATAAGCCAATGCAAGAGAAGAGAGAGAAAATAGATGAGCTATGGGTCTGATCCAGTGGAGCACCTCATATGTTCTTCAAATGTTTCTCTCAACTTGGAGGTGCGCTGGAGCCATGTCTCTTAGGAATGTACACAAATATTCGTAACATTTGTTATTCAGATGAATCCGGATATTCATACACAAACCAAATGTTACGACATTCACACATTAACATCTGTACAAATACAAATACAAATATTTTGGAACATTCGTATTAATAGTTCGGACATTTGTTAAACTGGGGATACGTATCTGATACGTATAGGATATGTAGGTGTTCGCATCAAATATTCATATGAATACATCTGTATCAAATAAAATCCTACCAGATTAGATGGAGATTTATTCGAACAAATAGGAATTTTCTAACATCTGACTCATTATGAACCAAATGCAAAAAAAAAAAAAAAATTGTGCATATCCCTAATGCCTCTCTTTCCCAGATTCCTGTGGGACCCATTGTGGTGGAACATGGAAGCCTGTCACCGAAATGGGCTGCTGGGTGCTCCAAGGCGAGGAACCTTCCTTCCTAGCCTTTTGGAGCCCTCAGATCTTGGTCCCACATCTTACGTGAGCTTCAGGGCCAGTGAGGGACCTGTGGCCTACTTTCATTAAGCCCGGTAGTGCATGATTAGAGAATTCTGGTGAAGAGCACCTGCAGTTCAAGGAGGCTGCTACAACCTCCAGGCATGTCCTGCCTCCCCAGAAGTTCACAAATTGTTGATTGGGCATGGAGCACACGTTAACCAACATTGACCAATCCCTTACCTGGAGCAGCCGGGCAGTGGCCATCTGCACCTCTTCCAGTGCTCTGGGGTCATCCGGGGTGCTGCACAAACACGCTGGCACCTCAGACAACCATAGACGTGACTGCACATGCACAGAGCGTCAGCGTCTTCATGGCTATGGCGCTGACACACTCAGCTGCAGAGGGCGCCGCAGCCAAAATAGCGGCACCCAGAGGAGGACCGGCCCTGCAATCAAATCAGGTATTTGATCACGGGGGGATGGAGGATGGCTAAAGTTGGTTAATAAACTTTGGTTAATCACACTTCTTTCCTGTCCAGTGAATGGGAAGAGAAATGCAAAAACACGCCTGGTATAGACTGGCACTTTCATGCACTTGGCGCTATTTCAGACCATGCTTCTACCTTGCCCAGGCCTACTCATTCAGACCATGCCCCACCTATACTGTTTGGCTCCGCAGCCAGACCATGACAGATCACATGTAAAACCTAGTCCCACTTTCTGCAAAACGACCCTAGAGAATGAACAGAGGCACGCCACTGCAGGAGTTGATAAAACTGTGCTGTATTTGAACATCCTTAAAAATACATGGAATTACAATGAATATTTCCATTCTTGGCTAAAACATATAAATATGTACAAAATCCCATAGCTGAAGTTCCTTTTTTTTTTTAAGAAAAAAAAATGCTGTGATACATTCGGAAAAGATCAAAGAAGATGGAAGTAAAATGTCATATGTATGAAGGAAGGAAGCAGATGGCGTTTTTGCAAAATATAAAGGTTTTAAAATATGTTTTCCTTTTAAAGCATTTGTGATTGTGCAGTCAGTGAGTATCTCCCCCCCCCCACCCCCCAAAAAACATAACCTGGATGAGTAATCATTATGTGTGAAAATTTCAACAGGTATTTCAACATATCAAGATGCAGTTTTGGATTTCTGGACTGGAAACAGAAAATGGAGAAATAAACTACCATTCAAGCAGGTACATTAACACCCTTGACATCAGGATATAGGAAATAATCAAGACCTTCTTTTTTAAAAAAATGCACATAAAAGAAGAGTTGGCTTTTTTACCCTTCTTTTCTCACCCATTCAAGGGGACTCAAAGCAACTGACAAACCTTCTGTTCTTCTCCCCATAACAAACAGCCTGTGAGGTAGGTGGGGCTGTGAGAGCTCAGAAAGAGACCTGTGACTAGCCCAAAGCCACCCAGATGGCTTCATGGAGGAATGTGGAATCAAACTTGGTGCTTCCCAGATAAGAATCCAGCACCCTGACCACAAGACCAAACTAGCTCACTGGGGAGGGGGGAGGGGGTATACACGATCAGAGATATTGGTGGCTCCGGACCACTGTGACCAGGGTGGTGGTGGAGGGCAAGACAAACTATGTGGGAGTGGTACCAGGGGTCAGAACAGGGAGCTAATGATAGGTTGGGAGCCTCAGCGTGGAAATGAATAAATCACCTGGGAGTGTGAACACACAGCGCCATCCCAGAGGTGGCAGATGTGCTGTTAGCATGCCTTCCGCCTCTCACTTTCACAAACTCTGAAGCCAGAGACCCAGCTTCCAACCAGGGCCGCTAAGCAGCATGCAGGAAATAGCTCCCAGAAGTGGCCATCTTCCATGTGTCAGTTAATGGTCCCAGAAGGATGTTAACCCAGGTTAAGTCACTTGCGAATTTATTGCATATTAAAATGAACTAAAAAATTAACTCCACGTGTAGTTTGCTTCCAGTGAACTCCGAGCTGGAAACGGCCCTTCCCGTGCACATGGGCCGTCTGGGAGCGTACCACAGGGCCAAGGGCCCCCCAAGGAGGCGTGGGGCAGTGGACCAGGATTTAGTTCAGAGAGGTGAAAGTGGGATTTTCAATATCACTGCTGCCCTGTCTTCACCACCCTTTGGTCACTGGCCACAGAAGAGGAAGCAACTATGAGAAGACCACTGGTGCATGAAGTGCCTTTGGCCGAGTTCAAACATTATGCAGTGCTACAATTAATGAAGCGACACTGCTTTGGAGTAATGCCTGAAAGGGAAATGCCGGTTTTCTGATTGGTCAGGGGGGTATAATCCCAAATCAGGACTGTGGACTGGCGTGTGTTTACAAAGCAAGGTTTGTGCCAACTCTAATTTGGTGTCATGCTTGCATTGCCAAGCCATCATTATGCCCATATCACTGCATCCTGGACGTTGCTGCAGCATAGAAAAAGGGGTGTTGAGCAAATGGATAATGAAACCAGAGAAGCGCCTCTAAACATGAGTTGGCATCATGCACTGACTCAACTCGTAACGGGGTCAGAATCTAGCTGAGAAATCCTCCGGGCATAAAAGCTTGCAGGAAAAGTCTAACAGTCGTGCACGCCGCTGAAGCTTGATAGATGGTAATCTAATAAGAGGTAATCTTGGGAAATAGATTCGGAGCTCTGTGTCCATCTCGTTTCTTGTGGGGCCTTATAGGTTTACCGTTCCTGCACTACATGTTTCCATACACAAGCTCAGCTCCCTGGTTACATGGTACGGGGTGAAAACAAATGTCATTTCTACCCTTAACGGGCTCATCACCCCAGAAGATAATCCATCCCATACTGAGATGGATTGTTCCTGGTGCAGAACATCTACATTGGGATGGCCTGTTCAGCAGTGCCCCCCCCCCAAGGCTCCAAAGGCCAAGAATGAACATTCCTGGCTTTTCCAAGCTCCAGAGGGGGCATTTCAGCAGCGTACTTTGGTGTCTCGCTGAAATGGATCCTGCTTGGTATACCAAACCATGGAACCGTGCTGTCTGCACACACCTCCATGTTCTGGTATACCACTCCCTAGGATGCTGGTAGACCTCAAAATTAGGGGTGTGTACTAATTTGTTTTTGTATTTGATTCATGTTGAATTGAATGCAAGAAAATTCGTATTTCTTCAAATAGATCCCCTTCAAACGTGGTAGGATTTGTATTCGATACGAATGTTCAGTCCGATACGAATCCCACACGAATCCTATACAAATGTATCAAAACATTTGATTCAAATGGGAATGTCAATCTTCAAGTGTGCCACCATTCCATTTGAATTGAAATGTCCAAATTTGACTGAATTTGACTGAATTTTGAATGTTATGAATCCCTATTCAAAATTGAGGTCTACTGGTGAACTGGCTAGGAAGCCATTTTGGTTTTGTTTGTTTTTTCCCCCCACTGACCTCCATTAATCTGGATCTAAGGAATGGATCCTTCAACTAATCCAGATCTAGTAGATCCGGATTAAGGGAGGTACCCAATACGTCCCTATTGGCGGTGTAGCACCCAATAGGAATAGGTGCTAGCCTGCCCGCGGTGGAAACACCAGAGCACCCATGTGGTGAATCCGGATTGACCCATGTGGGGCCTGCCCATCACCCCAGGTTTTTGGGGGGACAGGGGGTGCAATCTCTGTAGATGCTCCGTAGATTCTTAGAAGATTCTCCGGAGCTTTGTCATAAGCTCTGGAGATTCTCCGGAGCGATCTGCCGCAAACTTCAAAGATTCTTCAGAGCCTTTGACAAAGGTCCATAGGACTGGCATTGGTCTCACATGGGGTCCTCTTCACAGCCTGTGCGATTCTTCAGAGCCAGCTTTGGAGCCGGCTTTGGAGATGGTGCACAGGCTTCAGAGCTTTGGGTTTCAGGGTACCCCCCCTATGGGTGTGCCTCCCAAGAGCACCCCCTAGACCCCATTGCCTGATCACAGTGGAAACACGCTCCGTATAATCCAGATTTGATGCCTGAAGATCCCTATGGGGTCTACAGGAAATCTGGATTATAGGTCCTGAAGGACCCATTCAATCTGGATTTCCCTAGAAATGTGGCTCTACTGGGGTCTGCAGTGGAAATGGGGCCTTCCTGCTCTGAGCCTAATGGGTCCTTAATGGGTCCTTAGTGCAATGGGGAAAAAAACCCACTCACACTCTATCATGATCTACGCTCCATCCTGTGTGCATGGCACATACTAAAAGGGTGAGGGATTCGTTTATGCTCCACCATCATGTTGAAGGGAAGCCATAGGCTCTTTCCTGTTCCATATTCATAGAAAGTGATGAAAGGGGCATAGTGGAAGAAGCTCAAAGCCTTCTTCTCAGTTTACTGCCACAACACCAAGCGGCGGCATCTGTTATTTCTTCCTTCCCCCTCTCCCTTAATACTATCCAATCTCCATAGATAGAATCATAGAATGGTAGAGTTGGAGGGGACCTCCTGGGTCATCGAGTCCAACCCCCTGCTCAAGGCAGGATCTCCTAAACCATCTCAGACAGATGGCCATCCAGTCTCTGCTTGAAGACCTCCATCAAAGGGGAACCAACCACCTCCCGTGGCAGCCTGTTCCAGTTTATGAAAAATGCTGGAAAGTTGGAAAGACAAGAAGGCAGACAGTGTTTTATGAAGAGGGAAGGGAGAATTCATAAATAAAATACATCATATTCCTCACAGCTCAAGATTGGTGTGTAGGGAATTTCAGCTTCTGAAAGCTACACAGTCACGGGATATTCAGCAGCATTTCTTTCACATGACTTGAAAAGAAATGCAGTTTAGTACAGAGTAAAACAGGCTGGTGTTGTACGTATGTTGTCTGTTGTGAACTAAACACCCATCAGCCCCTAATCAGGATGGTCAGTGGGCAGAGATGGTATCGAGCGTAGTCTTCATTTGGAAACAAGAGAGGGCTACTTTAGATAGCTGAGTTTGGATGTAAGGCAAGAATGAAGCACTGACAATCCTTTGATTTTTGTAGTTTTATTGCCGGAGACTCCAGAAGTGCTTTAAGCACCTTCTGTCTCAGCTGCCCAAATACTGCCTCTTTAAGAACATAAGAGCATAAGAAAAGCCCTGCTGGATCAGGCTGCAGCCCATCTAGTCCAGCATCCTGTCTCAAGCAGAAGACAAGGATAAAACCTTCACCTGCCCTTGAATCCTTCAGATGCGGCCTGGAAGAAGTATCTCGGCATCTATTCTAGAAACCATTGATAAGTCTGTGGTCCATGAATATATCTATCCCTTCCTTAAAACCACCTACTGTAGGCTCATTGCTGTTATCACCTCTTCTGGCAGCAAATGCCATAGACTGATGACCCTCTGGGTGAAGAAATACTTCCCCTTGTCTGCACTGGGTCATATTCCTGAATTGATCCCAGTATAGAACCCTGCCACCCACAGACTACAGCAGCCCCCCCCCCCTTTTTCCATGCACAGTCAAAGATCAGAATCTTCAAGATCTGGGTCTTTGAGATGGGGTCCTCCTGGAGATGTGGACCTTGAAGATGCCTGAAGACCCATTGTGGACACCTTTAATCATACAAAATCCAGATTTAAGAGCCTGAAGGACCCATTAAATCCAGATCTCCCCTGCCCTCATGGGGACAGAGCCTTGCAGATGGGGCCTTCAATGGGGTCCAGGTGGGGACAGGGCCTTTCTGATTGGTACCAATCAGGTACTAATTGGGTTCCTAATGGGGCTTAGAAGGGTTCTAAGCCACTGTGGAAAAAGGGCCAGGCTCCTTTTCCAGGATATATCCTAAAATAAGGCCCAGCGTGGAAAGGGCTATCACTTTGGGCAGTAAGACAAAACATGCCTATTGTGTGTGTTTGTCCCACCTCAAATAGCAAAATGGGGTTAGTTCTGTCCTGAACCAATAACTGCTGCTACCTGAGTAAATGTGCCCAGTTTATAATTCTATCTTACAACTTCCGAGATGTGAGATGGCAACCCACTGCCTATTACTCACATGGCCTAGGGACACGCTTCCCATTTAAAATGGTGACAGAGGTTGCCTTTGTCCACCCATGGAAATATGGAGCAGCCTGGATTTTTCTTCTTCAGAAAAATCCTGCCTTTGCCTCCTTTTCTTCTTAAGCATAAAAGCTCTGGATTGAAAACTGAGGTCCTCTCCCTCTCAGTGAATCCAGATGTTCAAAGGAGCCCAGGATGGGCCAGGTTTAGCCAGATGTTGGCTGGTCAGATGATGTACGCTAATTGGCACCCATCCTGTCTGCTGCCTCTACTGCTGAAGCAGTGGAGACCGCAGAAGCCCTCCTAGATATTGAGGTTCCACTGACATCAGTGATACTTGTGGATGTCCTCTCCACTCTCATTCCACAGGTTCATTCCACCAAGCTTCTGTCAGGCCATGCCATTGGTGAAATGAGAGAGGTCTTGGTTCTGGGGCTGAGATCCTCTAGATATGGCCTTACTTCCCTGTGTTTCAGCAGTGTTTCAGCAGGCTTTTAAATTTGATGCTAGGTCTTTTTCAATGCATTTCTAAAGAGCTGTGCACACATATTAACAGGTTTTTTTAAAAAAAATCTTGGCAAAATTGCACTGAGAAGAAGAAGAGCCAGAATATTACTATCATGCACACAACACAGCTGCAAGACTAGCATGGAATGGCCGGACAATTCCATGCAGATCCCTACACCAGTTTCATGGGGGATAACTGTGCAATCATGACACTGCAAATCCAGTTCTGGCTTCTTCCTGGAAAAGATCTCCTCTGAACTTGATTCAGTGAAGAAGCATGCACTTGCACCTACCGTTATCACAAGTTCTAGTTGAAATTTAATACCACATTCTGCATTTTCTGATTTGGTCACAGAATGGCACGCACCTTGGTACTGAAATGAGAGCTCCTAAACCCAAATGCATTTCCATGCATTCAAGCTTTTCCAAAGTGGTTTCACCTCTGCTACCTTCAGTACACAGAGCAGGATCAGGGGCGGTTCTTCCTTCTCCTGCACCCATGCCATTAAAATGAGCCACAGCAGTGCAGAAAACTTCACAGTGACACTAATATGGGCGCCTAACATCTTTTGCTTTGACTTTTAATCTGCCGCCATGCTGCCAAATCCATGGCCTGCCATCACTGTCATCCTGAACTAACACAAGGACAAAGCTAGTCAACCCTCTACTCCAACACAGACCTTTTGTGTGCCTTCAACCCTTCGAATCCATGCAAGTGCTGGTGCCCATAGGAGGGACGCTGTGCCATGAGATTCGCAGCAAAGCCACTGGAAGGGGATGTTGCATTGTGTGCAAAAGCAAGGTGAAGAAACTCATCCTGGTGCACCTTGAAGCTAAGACCAGACACATCTACTTGGGTGTTTTATCTAGTGCATATTACCTTCACAGACAAGAGAACCCTCCTTCTAATTCCGGCCACCAGGTACTGATGAAAGAGGATCGTGCACCATGATAATATAAACTATTTTGGCTTATCCCCGACCCCAGCCCAACCCTAGATATGAAATCACAGCCTTTCATGCATGTTCCATGGCCTTCATCCCTCCCTGCATTGCTGATAGTTCCCTGTGATCCAGTAACAAATCTGCGCATACTTGAGAGGAGTGATGCGGACAGCCACATTGAAGTCCTGAGGGGACCCGTTAGTATCAACCCACTGGTGTCCAGAAAATATACCAATAATTTTACGTTCCCATTTGTGGTTTTGTCTCTTCCACATCCGTACATAAACCCCAGAGCCGCTGGCTCCGGGCTGGGCATCGCACTGCTGATACAAAAGGTCAAAGGTTTCATCTTTGACATCACAGAAGCGGTAGACGAGATTTCCGGGTCGATCGTTGTCGTAGCCTGAGAAATGAATCCTCCCTCCGGGCAATTGCCTTGCTGCCGGGCTAACTCCTATCTTCATGAATTTTCGTTTGTGGGGTTTCTTGAGCTCCAGCAGGGCATAATCATAATCCATGCCAATGTCGTTGGCATTTCCTTTGATCCAGCCTTTGGGAACATGAGTCCGTTTCACCCGGATCCACTGGAATTTCATTTTCTCCGGTTCTGTGGAGCCACTGATGTTTCCTGCCTTGCTGCTCTCTTTCACCTTGGGTCTCAGGAACCCGACTCGTAATTTTCTGGCTCCCTTGACGTAACTTTTGCCATCATGGATACAGTGTGCTGCCGTCAGAACGTGCTTTTCAGCCACCAAGGTCCCAGTGCAACCTGTAGACAACTTTACAGAAGTGGAGAATGGGTAGTTGAGCAAAAAGTCTTTGCCAAAAATATTAAACCTTGTGTCATAGCCATAGATTTGCCTCTTTGTCCGTGATCGGCTCTGCCCCTCTGAACTCCTGCTATTAAGGATGTAAATCCCCACTTCTGTCTCTGTGCGGGAGCCATTGGAGTATAATGTTTCATAGGACAAATAGTCCTTCACCTCTTCGTAAGTTGGGAGAGGATGGCGCTTGTGGCAGGACGGGCCGCAAGCAGACACCACTTCCAGTTTGGCTTCTGCGTCAAAATGTGGTTTGTCCAAACTGACAGTCAATTGCGGTAAAACAACCGGGACCTTGTAGGCTGGCCAAGTTGGCTTCCAGTGAGGATTGGAGGGTGTCACCCCTTTAACAGTCCACAGGAGTACAAGAAGCGTGTGTAGACCTGGCATGGTGGACAGCAATCTGTGGAACAAAAGTTCTGATTACTAATGGGATAAAAAAACAAATATACTTCTCTAGTGAAGCATATCACATTAGACATAAAAGTAAACATAAAGATGCCATCAACACAATCTCAGCTTCTGGTGACTACGTGGACCAATCGACACAACGTTCTTGGCAGGAAACAGGTGTGTCGTTGCGTACTTCTGGAGAGATGTTGAGGAATCATGTCTGTTGTCCCACCACTGACCAATGGTCACTCCCTCTTTGGAAGAGGTAACTGGCCTTCTGTCACTGCATCAGCATTCTGGGAACTGCACATAAGTGAGGTGTGAAGAATGTTTCAGTTAATGATGCATAGCCCTTCCTTTAAAACCTAGTTTAATGCCTGAGGCCAAATCGCACATGGCCCTGTAGTTCACGATTGGTTAACATCTGGGCAGCTGCATCTGCATTTGCAGGAGGTGTTTACAGCCCAGAAATGCCCCCTGCCTGCCCAGATGTTAATCTACTGCAAACTAGCAATGGTGCACAAAATTGTGCACTGAACATAAACTAACCTTAACCTAAGACTTACCTGTATTGTCCAGCCGAAGACCATCTGCATCATTTCCAGTGCAAGGGGTCATCTTGGCACCTCTGATGACCCCAAACATGACTGCACATTTGCAGTGCATCAACATCGCCCTTATGACAGTGACAGTGCACACGCAGTTGCGCCAAACTCCAGAACATAGATGGTGGTGCCCTGCCAGCATTCAGACATGCGCCCGGCCGGAAGTAAGTTTATGGATGCCTGGGGGTTAGGCTGACGTGTACTCGCATTCCCAAGTGCAAATACTAGAACTTGTTAATCTGATCTGCACTTTTTCCATCCAACGGACAGGAAGCTAAGTGCAGAAACTAGGGGTGTGCATGAATGCAAATTTCGGGATTCAGTTTAAATCAAATATCTGACGATTTGAATTAATTGAACATTTAAAATTCAAATGTATTCACATTCAATTTGAATCAAATATATTTGAACCTGTTTGTACAAATATTTGATTCGTATTTGAAGATACGAATGTCGACAACATTCGAATGCGTCCGTATGCATCTGTACGCATCCTGTTTTTATCCCGTATCCATCCCGTTTTCATCCCGTGCGTATCCGTACAAGCGCGTGCAGATATGACTGAGAAGCGTACAGATACGTATTTAGTGCATACGTATCTGTACACATACGAATGTCCGAATAATTTGTATGAATGATCCAAAAAGTTCAAAAATTCATTCGAACATTAAATTTGAACGTATGGACATTCGAACCGATTTCGAACATCCAAATCTGATCAAATTCCGAATGTTTTGAATATTTGTGCACATCCCTAGAAGAAACGCCCTTTAATCTTTGAACAGGTTTCCCCGCAGCCGAAGCAAACAGACCGAAACGAGAGACTCGCAGTCTTGTTCCTCCTGCTCTTGAGTTGTCTCTCGTTCCCAGGATCAAGTGGTGCCCCCCATTTAAGCAGCGTGTCTCCCAGGGTTCAAATTTGCATGAAGAAAATAAAAGGGATTATTCTGGGCAGACAAATGGGGGCATGTGGAAGGAGACGGGAGTTTGAACAAATAAAGATCTCTGCTTTTTTTTTGCGCAAGGAAGGCCAGCGGTCCTCCTCTCAAGGAAGAGCGGCGCGGGGGGGGGGGGGGGAGAGGAAGAAATTCACATTATAAAATTTCGTTACAAGTGGCTGGTAGATAAAGCAAGATCCCCAGCAGCACAGAACAGCAGGACCTGAGGCAATGTCAAGGAAAAGAAATGTAGAACATGGGTATTTTTGAAAATTAGTCAGGCAGCTAAAATCTTGGAAGAGCCAAAATGGGGGGGGGGGGGATAGGGAGTTCCCTAGAAGAAATGAGGGAAGGCAAGTTTGTCCGCTCCCAAAAGGATTATCCAAACAAATCAGCTATTAGATGCAGCTTACGCATATTTAAACCCGTCTGGGGTTAAACCAATAATGGCTGGAACAGCTTATCATCATTCTTGGAATGCCTCAAATGGAGAGAGTACAGCCAAGCCTTATAGAGAGGTACCTACAGCTGTGCACAGGCAGAAGGGTGTCCTGGGCTTAAACAAAGATGCTCTCTATGCCCCCATGCCATGTTTATGATGCATGCAGAAGAAGAAGAAGAAGAAGAAGAAGAAGAAGAAGAAGAAGAAGAAGAAGAAGAAGAAGAAGAAGAAGAAGAAGAAGAAGAAGAAGAGTCACCCATTCAAGGGGACTCAAGGCGGCTGACAAAGCTTTTCAATTTTTCTCCCCACACCAGACACCCTGTGAGGTGGGTGAGGCTGTGAGAGCTCAGAAGAGAGCTGTGACTAGCCCAAGGTCACCCAGCTGGCTTAATGGGGGAGGGCAGAATCGAACCCAGTATTTCCAGATAAGAGTCCGGCTCCTTAACCACTACACCAAACTGCAGTACCAGTTGCCATCTCAAGAGAGCCAACTTTCCACTGAGTCTTTATCTCTCCATATATCTATAAGCTGATGGCGGCTGAGCTTTCTGCAACACACCAGGAAAGGGATCTTGGGGTTCTGGTGGACAGCTCAATGAAGATGCCAGGCCAGTGCTGACATCTCTCCCACATCATTAAGCACCGGGGGCACTCTATGAAGCTGATGGATAGGAGAATCAGATCAGACAAAAGGGCATATTTCTTCACCCAGTGGGTCATTGGTCTATGGAATTTGCTCCCAGATGAGGTGGTAATTGCAACCAGCCTAGATGGCTTTAAGAACTGGTTCATGGCCATTTTCTGGGACTCAAGAGCAAGTGAAGGTTTGCCCTTGTCTTCTGCTTGAGATGCCCATAAGCAATTGGTGGGCTACAGTGTGAGACAGGACGCTGGACTAGATGGGCTGTGGCCTGATCCAGCAGGGCTCCTCTTAAGTTCTTATGTTTACATTTTGGCAAGGGAAATGCCCACATGGCTCAAGGCCCTTTTCACACCAAAAGATCCAAATTTGATCCCATCCTTGAGACTGCAGGCATGACTGGGAGAGACCTCTTCTCTGTCAGCTATCACCAGTCAGTCTATAGCAGTCTAGGCAAACAACAGCCTGACTTTTAGAACCACAGTGTTAATTCTGGTGATCAGCAAGGTAGGGTTTCCCTCTTCAGATACTACAAAATATAAGAAAGAAGATCACAAGCTCTTCTGTCTTCCCAGGCTGCAAGATAATGGGGATTAAGGGTAAGCAGGGAGAATTTCAGCTGATTACCCTTACAATTGCCCATGAGCATTTGGTGGGCCACTGTGTGCGACAGGATGCTGGACTAGATGGGCTGTGGCCTGATCCAGGAAGGCTTCGCTTATGTTCTTATGTTCTAATTCCACATTAATTGTATATATTCTAACAGAAGCTCATAGGACCATAGGAATATAGAGGGGTGTACATGAATGCAATTTTCAGATTCAATTTGATTCGAATCACATATTCCAGTGGAAAAACAAATCTATTCAAATGAAAATCCAATTCTAATACATTTGTATCTAGTCTATGATTTAATTTGTATCTGAAGATATGAATGTGAACATCATTCGTATGCGTCCACATGCACCTGTATGCATCCTGTTTTATCCCTTGTGCACCCATACAAATATGAATAAGATGCCTATAGATACATATGTAATACGTACGTATCCATACACATACCAATGTCCGAATAATTCGTATGAGTGATTGGAAACATTAAATTTGTTTGAATGTTAAAAAATGAACGTATAATGCCTGAATTTGAACACATTCAAACGAATTTCGAATGTTTCAGATATTCTTGCTCATTCCTAATATAGAGTTCATCACGTTCAAGACCGGAAATAGGCACTGGGCATTTTCATGAAGAGTTGGAAACTACCAAACAACCATTTTGAGTTGGACCTGATCAAGTAGTATATAACAATTGTTTCTCGTCACCTGGATTCCACACTGTTCTCAAGGCATCCTAAATGGTATTTGCTTTGTTTGAGAATGTGTCGCTCTGTCAGCACATGTTCAGTTTCTGAACCACCCGTGCTTCCAGGTCCTTTTAATATTTGCTGCTCCTGAGTCAGATTTCCCTCTGTCTGCACTTGTTCCTTTCAGTTTTCTCACCCAGATGGAGAACTTAACATTTCTCTCCATTAAATTCCATCCTGTTTATTTCCGGCCACTGTTCAAGCCTGTCTAGATACTTCTGGATGTTTCCCCTTGTTTCCAAAGAATGAGTCATCTCCCCCCTTTGTATTATTTACAAATTTGGGTGCGTCTAGACACGTTAATACTGTGCAGCGCAATGCGCAGTCACGGTGGGGGCGTCACACACAACAATAGATGGATCGTCGTTGTGATGCATTATCCCACCACTGCTGTGCATTTGCCATAATCTGAATTAGGGACACTAACTGTGTGGTATAAAGAAAATTTGAACCTTCCCACCAGTCCATGAAGGACGGCGAGAAGAGACAAATGTGAGCAGGAGGACAGCTTAACTCTGATTGGCTGCCTCATCCCACAATGTGCCGCCACCACAATGAAAACTAAGGGGGGGTAGGAAAGGAGAAGGGGGTTCACTTCATTTTGTGCATGAATATGAAGCTCCCCACATTTAAAGGGACTCAAAGCAGCTGACAAAGTTTGGTGCAGTGGTTAGGGAGCCGGATTCTTATCTGGGCATAAGCAGTGGAGAGAGTGACAATCCAACCGTTAGAAGCTGTAGCCGAAGAAGACACTTGCTGGCACCATATTTCTACTTCCCGACACCCTCATTACCAATGCAATCGCACCTCATGTGCAGGGATGCTATTTCATGCCCTGCAGAAAATGGTACTGCACACCAGAAGAGAACCACAGAGATTGCCTTTCAGAGCACCTTCCCCAACTGGCCATAACGGAACCACCTTCATCCAGAAGTGGAGACATAGCCATAGACATTTTGATCATTCTGGAGGGTAATATTGTTAGGATTCTCAGTGGAGATGTTTTTCAGGTCCTAGTCTATGCTCTCTTTTACCTCAGGATTATGATCTGGGGCATTTTTGCACTTCCCTTCCCATCCGCTAGATGGGAAAGGAGCGTGATGAAGTAACGGTGACTAGTGCTCTCACTTGGGAGTGCTAGTCAACTTTAGTTGTTCCCACCCCCCACAATCGAATACTTACCTTATTCAATCCCGGGACCGGTCCTCCACTGGACGCCGCCATTTTGGCTGCGGCACACTCCACAACTGCATGTGCCTCAGCGTCGTCGCCTTGACAATGCTGACACTCTGCACACGCACAGTCGTGTCGATGTTCATCCAAGATGCCAGTGTGCTTGTGTGGCCCTCAAACGACCCCGGAGCACTGGAAAAGGTGTGGATGGTCGTGTGGATGGTTGCTTGAGGTAAGTGTGAGGTAAACGTTTGTTTAGATGTGGAGCACGATTTTATGCTCCACCCCTAATCAACAATTAGTGAACTTCTGGTGAAGGAGGGCATGCCTGGAGGCTGTAACAGACTACTTCACATGTGGATGGTCTTCACCAGAAGTTCACTAATTCTTCACTAGAGGCTGTAGTGCGAATAGGCCTCAGATCCTGAACACCACTGCAGCATTCAGCCTGCCACTCTCCATCTCTTTGGAGGAAGACAACATTTGCTATTAGTTACCATAACTAATTCCTGGTGTGTGTGTAGGGGGGGCGGGGGTAAAAGCATGAAAATGCAGTAATGGATTGGTAAGAAAACAGTGCGGAGGATTCTGTATCATGTTCCTTTTTTAGCAAACAACCAAATTATTTTTCAAGAGCGGGTGGGAAGCAACGGCTAACAAGAATAAGTCACCCTGCAAGCAACGTTGCCAGCTGCTAACAACAACACAATGATCCTATTACTTGTGTGTGGGGGTTCACTGCAGCAGATGTGCCAACATACCTGCTGTGTCTACTGTGTGTGTTGGCAGATACCCCTGGTTGGACCCTTTCGCAATCCGGTTCATTTTTTCCAGGCGGTTTTCTCTTGTAACCCTCAAATTAGCTTTGGAAAGGAACAGCTTCAAGAGGCTGCTGGGTACGGCATCTCCAACAGGCCAAGTCCTGGCATGTATAGCTAGCATGAGGGCTTCTGTAATCCATAAAGCTCCACTTAGTTCCATGTGATTGTGTTTTTAACAAATCTCATGGCCAAGGAAAGCTGTTTGGATGTTTTGGCAAGGGGACAGAGTGTAATTAGATTCTCATTCTGTAATTTGTTTTAAGAAACTCTTTTTTTTTTTCCTGGCCTTAGCCCCCCACCCAATTCCTGGGTTAATGATTCTGGCTTCTGGCACCATGGAAAAACTGTCTTCATTGCAAAATGTAATGGGGATTATTCTTTTCACACAGTGGTTTTTTTTTTAATTATTATTATAAAAAAACACTGAGTGTTGCAGGAATGATTTTTAAAATTAGCACTTTTGCAGGAACACCTCCTAAAGTGCTACAGCCACAGAGAGTTAGAATGAAGGTTCTCATTGCATAGGTGATTCATGGCGTATTCGGGCTTGGAAAAACAGCCCATGCTGTTTCCATGTCATATTCTCGAGATGGGAAAAAGCCTCCTTGCATCTCAGCCAGATGTCTGGACAGTGCACAATTGGGTGACCCCCCTTGGATACCACTGCAGCTGGGTACTGTCAGACGTTCCATGTGGGCAGTAATGTACTTATCATGCACTGCAGGAAAGAAAGTAATTATGTACTGGGGATTGACTGTGAGCGGAAAAGTAGCTATTAGGGATGCGTACAAATATTTGTAACATTAGTTGTTTGTACAAATTTGGACATTAATATACTAATCGCATGTTATGACATTCATACACTGGCATTTGTATTTGTATGAAGGCTTCTGAACATTCATGAACCGGGAAATGGGAAAGTGACTGCACCAGTCACATCTGCAACGGAACCAGAGTGCATTCAACATGGTTTGAGAGTGGATTCAAAGTGGATTCAAGGCAGGTGAATAGTTCAATGAAGGTGTCAGGCCAGTGCGCAGCAGCAGCGAAAAAAGGTAATTCAATGCTGGGAATAATTAGGAAGGGAATAGAAAATAAGTCAGCAAGTGTCATTTTGCCTCTTTATAAATCTATGGTGAGGCCACATTTGGAATACTGTGTACAATTCTGGTCACCACACCTCAAAAAAGATATTGTGGAACTAGAGAAGGTGCAGAGAAGGGCAACCAGAATGATTAAGGGGCTGGAAAACCTTCCTTACAAAACCAGGCTGCAACGTCTAGGCCTCTTCATTCTGGAGAGACGGCGTTTAAGAGGGGACCTGATTGAAGTATATAAAATTATGCATGGTATAGAAAAGGTGGATAGAGGAAATTTCCTTTCTCTATCACACAACACTAGAACCAGGGGGCATCTATGAAGCTGATGGGTAGGAGAGTCAGATCCTGCAAAGGAAGTATTTTTTCACCCAAAGGGTCATCGGTTTATGGAATGTGCTGCCGGAAGAGGTGGTGACAGCTACCAGCCTAGATCGCTCCAAGGTAGGGTTAGATGTATCAATGGCTACTAGAATGAATGCCTGGGTACATCTTTAAGGCTGGGGGTGGGGAGCAGGACACTTCTAATGTCATTTGCTGGGATTCAAGAGCAGGAAAAGGTTTCTCCTTGTCTCTGCTTGAGATGCCCATGAGCATTTGGTGGACCACTGTGTGCAACAGGATGCTGGACTAGATGGGCTGTGGCCTGATCCAGCAGGGCCTATCTTATGTTCTGATTTGACACTCTCACAGTGGATATGTTACGGGATATGTATCTGATACATATATATTTGTATTGGATATTTGTACAAATTTGTGTGAGTACATTCATATCGTATAGAATCCTACCATATTTGAAGGGGATCTATTTGAACGAATACGGATTTTCTAACATTCAATTTGAAACAAATCAAATGCAAAAAACTACATTCGTGCACATTCCTAGTAGCTCTCAGATCATAATTGTATCTTTCCTTCTCTGCTTAAGGCTGGAATATACTCTGTTACTTGGAGATCCTTATTGCTAAACTTTGACTAGTGGGGAATCCAAGTTAGGATGATACTGTTGCATGTGGATTTTCCCCAAGTATCACTTGGCCACTGTGGAAACTGCCACTGAGTTGGGCTCAGGGCAGCCATACAGTTTCCTGGAGGTATTGTTAGATACCACCGCATTGTGACTGACTCCTGGTTGACTACAGGGGCACCCCCATTGGCACTTCTGTGCAATTCTCTTGGCAGAGTTACACAAGTGGGTTGCCATTGCCTAAATGTGGAGAGAGGCTGGTTGTAATCGAACTGGGGACTTGCTACTTTCCAGGCAGTTTGTTCTACCACTCAGCTACAGCCCTTCCCAGACTCCAAGGGCACCTCTGCGCAGTTTTCTTGGCAGAGATGCAGAAGTGGTTTGCCATTGCCTGCTTCCAGGGAATGGCTGAGGACTGAACCAGCAACCCTCTGCTTTCTGGGCAGTTTGCTCTACCAGTGAGCTACTGCCAATCCCAGATGCTAGCTTTAGCTTTTCCATTAGGAACATAAGAACATAAGAGAAGCCTTGCTGGATCAGGCCACAGCCCATCTAGTCCAGCATCCTGTCGCACACAGTGGCCCACCAAATGCTCACGGGCATCTCAAGCAGAGACAAGGACAAACCTTCTCCTGCTCTCGAGTCCCAGCAGATGGCCTTAGAAGCGCCCCAGTTCCACCCAATTTTGTATTTAATAATGTATTAAAATTCAAACCAATCTGAATACATTTGAACAAATATTCAATACGAATTGATGATTCGAATGTTGACAACATTTGTATGTATCCGTGCACATCTGCGCACATCTGGTTTTCATCCCGTATGTATCTATATAAATGCCCATGTATACAAATAAGATGTGTATGGATATGTATGGAACACATACGTATCTGTATATATGCGAATGTCCAAATTATTCAAATGAATGATTCAAAATATTTGTATTTGCTCGAATATTAAAAAATGAACGTTTGGGCACTCCATTCGAATACGAACATCCGGAATTGGCCGAATTAAATTGAACAACAAATATTTTGAATATTCTTGCACATCCCTAGTTCACAGTAACACAATTTGGTCCATGAGCTGCCATTGACATGACCCTGGTATGTCTGCCCTGTCGTCCACAGAGATGTCAGAAACCCGTTAGGGAATTCAGGGCACAGAGGTGAATGGGTGGACCACACATAGGCAATGCATGAGAATAGAGGGCAGCTACGTGTGCTGAGATGGAAGTAGCCCTGCAGTGTGCAGATGCTCAGTACTGGACTGTCCCCAGGGCATCCTTATCCTTTAAGGGCAAAAAGGCCCATGGAATCAGAAGACAAAGGTTATTTGAAGGAGGTGAGCACTTGTTTGCCCCCCCCTAAGCTAAGGGGATGTGCCGTAGCAGGGCTAGAAGAAGAAGAAGAGCTGGTCTTTCTACCCCGCTTTTCTCACCCATTTAAGGGGACTCAAAGCAGCTGGCAAAGGCTTTTCTAACCTTCTCCTCACACCAGACACCCTGTGAGGTAGGCGGGCTGTGAGAGCTCAGAGGAGGGCTGTGACTAGCCCAAGGTCACCCAGCTGGCTTCATGGGGGAGTGCGGAATCAAAGCTGGTACTAAGAACATAGGAACATAAGAGAAGCCGTGCTGGATCAGGCCACAGCCCATCTAGTCCAGCATCCTGTCGCACACAGTGGCCCACCAATTGCTCATGGGCATCCTAAACAGAGACAAGGACAAACATATTCCTGCTCTAGAATCCCAGCAAATGACCTTAGAAGCACCCCGTTCCCCCCTCCAGCCTGAAAAATGCACCTAGGCATTCATTCTAGTAGCCATTGATACATCTGTCGTCCATAAATTTGTCTAACCCTACCTTAAAGCCATCTAGACTGGTAGCTCTCACCACCTCTTCTGGCAGCACATTCCATAAGCCAATGACCCCCTGGGTGAAGAAATACTTCCCCCTGTCAGACCTTATTCTCCTACCCATCAGCTTCATAGAGTGCCCCCTGGTTCTAGTGTTGTGCAATAGAGAAAATAAATTTTCTCTATCCACCTTTTCTATACCGTGCATAATTTTATATACTTCAATCAGGTCCCCTCTCAAACGCCGTCTCTCCAGATGGAAGAGGCCTAGACATTGCAGCCTGGTTTCGTAAGGGAGGTGTTCCAGCCCCTTAATCATTCTGGTTGCCCTTCTCTGCACCTTCCCTAGTTCCACAATATCCTTTTTGAGGTGTGGTGACCAGGTGTGGTGGCAATGTACGCTGGTTGCCATCACTCCCACTTTTGCTGAGGCTGACTTTTGGAAGGCTGCATCCATGCAGTTTTCGTTGAAGATGCAGGAAGTGATTTGCATTTATCTTCTTTACTTTGAGGGAATAGGTTTAAAGAATAGTCCCAGTTGCCTGAGTCAAGAGTAGGGATGTGCACAATTTTTTTAAAATTCAGTTTGTACTGAATGCGAGAAAATTTGTATTTGTTCAAATAGTTCCCCTTCAAATGTAGTAGGATTTGAATTTGATATGAATGTTCAGTCCCATACGGATCCCATACGAAGCTTCATACGAATGTATCAAAACTAGGGATGTACATGAATATTTGTAACATTCCAATCAAATGTTGGTACATTCAAAGATTGGCATTCAAATTCGAATTGAATGTTTTGATACATTTGTATGAAGCTTCGTATGGGATTTGTATGCATTTCTATGGGATCCATATGCTATTTGTATTCATTCATATGGGATCGAACATTCTTATTAAATACAAATCGTACCACATTCGAAGGGGATCTATTCAAACGAATATGAATTTTCTTGCCTTTGATTCGATATGAATCAAATACAAAACCCACATTCTTGCACATCCTTGTTTGAAACATTCAATTCAAATTTGAATTTGAATTTTCAATTAGATTCGAATTCAAGTGTCCAAATTTGGCCAAATTTGTATGCATTTCAAATAGGTAGGAATCTGTTTGAGATGCCCATGAGCATTTGGCCACTGTGTGCGAAAGGATGCTGGACTAGATGGGCTGTGGCCTGATCCAGCAGGGCTTCTCTTAATGTTACGAATATTCATGCAAATCCCTAGTTAAGAGGTCTAGAAAAGAGATCTCTCACTCTCTAACCCAAGTGCTTCCATTTGATAAAGCCTTAGTAAAGTGCGGACAGAATGAATTCATTTCAATCTCAGCAGGAACCCAACGAAAGCACACAGGATTGTGAAGCTTTCTCAGTGGATACACAGACACTTCCTTAAATAGTTCAAGTCAGCTGTCTCCTGTCTAAGATTGCTATGTACTTGTGGACTTAGTGGGGTAATTTGCCCCAACTGACTGACTCGGAACAGACCAAAAAAAAAGCAAGTTATCTTAACATACTTTCTTGGAATGTTGCTGGCTGGAAGAACAAGATGTGGAACTCAGTTTTTATAGCTTTCTTGCAAAAACACATCATTTTCCATCCGGATGACAGAAGGGCATAAATGTATCTCACCCGGGTTTAGGTCATGGGAAATCCGGGAAATCCGCAATCATAATTTTGGTTGTAGAAATGGAGGATTAGTTCCATTTGTTATAATTGCACTTGATGTATCTCTTACGGCAACTGAGAAGCACGCCTCAATTTTCAACTAGTGACTTGACAGAGTGCCGAATTTTGGAAAACTGTTTGTATAAATGTGCACATTGCCTCTCAAAGATGCTTCTTTGAAGCTGCCCATGTTTGGGGAAAGAAGAAGAAGAAGAGTTGGCTTTTCTACCCCTTTTTTCTCACCCATTTAAGGGGGCTCAAAGCGGCTGACAAAGCTTTTCCTTTCTTCTCCCCTCAACAGAACACCCTGTGAGGTAGGTGGGGCTGTGAGAGCTCAGAAGAGAGCTGTGACTAGCCCAAGGTCACCCTGCTGGCTTCATGGGGAAGGGCGGAATCGAACCCAGTATTCCCAGATAAGAGTCCAGTTCCCTAACCACTAGACCAAACTGGCTCACATTTATTAAAATTCCCAAAGTCATTCTTTTATGCTTGTTTAGGGGAAAGTTGGGCTCTTATACAAGACACTGTCTGCATGTATACTGCTTCAGTTTTTGAAGTTGACAGGTACTCCAGAGACCAGAAAATATCTAAAACTGAGAGGTTGTCTTATGAGAGCCAGTTGATTCTTATCTGGGGATCTCCAGGTTCAATTCTGCACTTGTCCATGAAGCCAGCTGCGTCACCTTGGGTTGGTCACAGCTCTCTTTCTGAGCTCTCACAGCCCCACCTACCTCACAGTGTGCATGATGTGGGGAGAAGAACAGAAAGAAGAAGAGTTAGCTTTTCTACCCCACTTTTTTCACCAATTTAAGGGGACTCAAAGCGGCTAACAAAGCTTACTATTCTTCTCCCCACAATTGACACCCTACTGAGGTAGGTGGGGCGGTGAGAGCTCAGAAGAGAGCTGCGACTCACCCAAGGTCACCCAGCTGGCTTCATGGGGGAGGGTGGAATCGAACCCAGTGTTCCCAGATAAGAGTCCAGCTCCTTAACCACTAGACCAAACTGGCTCACCAAATACCAAGGGCCCAAGTGCTCCTCCAAACAACAAGAGCCCAAGCCGTTTAGGGCTTTATACAATAATGTTAACACCTTGATTTGGTCTTAGTAGCAAATAGGTAACCAGTGCAGATCCTTCAAGACCAGCGTGATGTGAGTCAATGGAAGTAAAATGTTCATATTAACTGACATTGCACAGATATGCTGTAGATCCTTTCTCACAACCGCCCTTTAATTATATAGATTCCATGAGACTTCCAAAGCCATTACAGGATGCTTCTGCCCAACTGTTTTGCAATGAAAGGAGGGAAAACACTACTTCTTTTTTTTACAGCTGGTGGAAATAGCTATCCTCTCCTGGGTGTCACCTAATAAAGCAAGCATGATATTAATCAGCTGTTTTGACAAGGGCTACAGGCTCAGCACCAGCTCCAAACTTGGATTTCCCAAATACGTGTTGCACAAAACATTCTCTCCCAGTCCCTCAACCAGTGCGTGACTTTCATTACCTCATTAAAGCATGAATTATAATGGCCAAACATTTGCTTCTAATCAGCAATGCTTCTGTAATCATCAATCAGGGCCCAAGAACAAAGGAAGCCCGTCTATTTTGGGCCAGACAAAATTAACAGAAGGGGGGAGAACAGGGGGATCTGGAATGGGCGCGCTCACGGGCACAGCGATAAGAGGTTAAACATTAATTTCTTTCCAAACAAGTGGCTCTATACAGTACCGCCTTAAAATGTCTACACAAAGAAGAGGGAAAGCAAAATTCAGCCAGCAAGCGCAGCTGCCTTGCCCAACTGCATTCTGAAATGAAAACCGAGTTTTCCTTCTGATAATGATGTGCCAAAGAACATCAGTGTTTACAGTGAAGCTGGCAAGCTGACTCCTTCAGATTGGAAACACACCCTCACTAGCCCAGGCAGGAAGTTTGTTACCCCACCTTTCAGGAGCCCCAAAAAGGGACACAGCAAAGCTAGAAGAGGATTTGTTAAGAACAGAAGAAGAAGAGTTGGCTTTTCTACCCCACTTTTCTCACCCATTTAAGGGGGCTCAAAGTGGCTGACAAAGTTTTCTATTCTTCTCCCAACAACAAACACCCTGTGAGGTAGGTGGGGCTGTGAGAGCTCAGAAGAGAGCTGTGACTAGCCCAAGGTCACCCAGCTGGATTCATGGAGAAGGGCGGAATCAAACCCAGTATTCCCAGATAAGAGTCTGGCTCCCTAACCACTAGACCGAACTGGAGCCCTGCTGGATCAGGCCACAACAAGAGGTGTATACAAATGCAATTTTCGACATTCGATTTGTAATGAACTGAATATTCAAAAATCCAAATTCGTATAAATAAGGAAAAATGAATATCCAGACATTCAAATCTATACGGATACACTTGTATGTATTCATTTGAATAATTTGGACATTCGTATCTGTACAAGTACGTATGCATCTCATATGCACCACATACGCATCCTGTATTCATCCCGTTTTTATCCCGAACAGATGTGTACGGGATGTGTACGAGATGCATATGTACCTGTACAGATAAAAATGTCTGAATTATTCATACGAATAACTAGAAATATTTGTATTCATTCAAATTCGGAAATTCAAATGTCCAGACATTAGATTTGTATACAAATATTTGAAATATTCATGCGCATCCCTAGCCACAACCCATCTAATCTGGTGTCTCATCACACCCAGTAGCTTTACCAGTTGGTTCGGGGCATCTCAAGCACAAAGCAAAGGCAAAACCTTCACCAGCTCCCAGGAACAAAGAAATGAATGAGCCAATTTCACCAGGCTCTCTCGCTGGCAATGACCTTCAAGACCCTTCAAGACCCCCTCTCTGCATGTTCCCATGGCTACTGGTGTTGTCGCTTTCTCCCGTGCCGTCTCTCTATTTGGGCAACCTACTTTAAGCTTCCCCTGCCCTCTCTTCCCCATTCTTCTGCTTGCCCAACCCAGGGAAGGGTGAATAATATTCATCATGGCCGCAATTTATAAGAATCTGCACAAATGTGAACATTTGCAGGTGAATTAAAAGAAGCTTATATTTATAGGCTCTCCTTTACCCAAAAATTGAATGTATCCAGCCTTCTTCAGAGCTTTGTAGAAGCTTTGATGAGGGCCAGATCTGCCCACCACCCGGCCTCGCCCGGCCTCACATCCCCCCCCCCCCGGCCATACCCCTTACCTGTAAATTACCTGTCACCATTGCCACCACGCCCTCCCTCGAGGTTCATCTTCTGGAGGTGCGCACACAGATTTAGAGGCTGCTCCTATCCAGGAATCATGGAAAATCTTGAAAGATTTCCTGGGAATTGTGGGAAGCCACATGAGATTTCCCACAATTCCTGTATAGGGGTGGCCTCTCCAGTTGCGCGCACTCTTCCAGAAGGCCGGGCTGAGCCTTGGAGGAGAACACAATGGCAGCGGGGGCTGCAGTGGCTGTGGCAGCAAAAGGTGAGGTGGGTGGCGAGGTGGGATGAGATGGGAAACATGAGATGTAGAATTCCCTTCATGTGCCAACGTTCCATGAATGTTCACAGGGGTGAGGCTTCCCTCCTTCAATTCATATCAAATCAAAGGGGAGGAACAGACTTCATGGACATCTCTAGCCCCCTCCTCGCACCTGCCATCAAACCACCTGCCACCTGCCCATCCCTCCTCACCGGTGAGCCCGTTTGGTCTAGTGGTTAGGGAGCCAGACTCTAATCTGGGAATACTGGGTCTGAGTTCTCACTCCTCCAAGAAGCCAGCTACTAGAATGGATGTCTAAGTAGATCTTCCGGGGGGGGGGGTGTTGGGGGCAGGCAGGCAGGATGCCCCTAAGGCCATTTGCTGGGATTTGGAGAGCAGGCAAAAGTTAGACCTCCTCTTATGTTCCCCAGCCTCTCCCTGAAGTAGGCAAGAAAGCCGCATAGAGGAGCCCTTTGGAGGTTCCCATGTAGTCAAGCGGGAGTCAATCACAACTTGATGGTACTCATCTACAATGAAAGTAGCAACCAGCTTTTGACTGTAGGGATGGATGGTCCACCGCAGCAAAAAGCCCCTTGTCCTGAAGGAGACTACACACCAGGTGAATGAGCTCTTCCACACACAGTATATGTTCAGGGCAGCCAAGGGCACGATGATCTCCTACCCTAGCTGGAGTCCAGGCTGGGAGAGAAGTAAAAGAAAGCACAGAAAAGGCTGTAGTGGCAGCATCCACAGAACCACAGAAACTAAGGGAAAGGCAGATGGCAGCAAGGCATTCAACTGGGATGGGAAAACCGATGTGCCACCGTCGTTTCTAAAGGACAGAGCGGACAATGGGGCAAGTGCCCTGGGAACAGAGAAAACTTTCTCGTTCAAACTATTCATAAGCAATTCCGGCACCCCCTCGGTCATTTCTGTTGGGTGGTCTTTCTCCAACAGCCACATAACCTGAGAATTCTTAAGAGGCACATGCGTGAACATTGAGGCCCGCCCACAGTCCCTCTTCAGAGTTCTCCTGAATTGCCAGAGGACCTTCTCCTGAGCTTCTGTTTGAAACCATAGTGCAGAAGGGAACTGTGGTCTAGATGAACTCACGTAGCTCTAACCCATGCATCTGCAAATGATGCTGAAATCAAAGAGTAAGGCCCTGGTCACACAAGTGTAAGACAGGGCATCCTATTTATTAATTCAAACTGAGGTCCTACCAGTCCTGGTCACACCTAAATCGTCCTCAGTCCGTCCTCACTTTAGGCTGCATTGGTCACACCTTTCTCCACAATTGACCTGAGCCTCCTCCACGGAACTCTTGGCTCTCCAGCCCTTCTGGTGCGTCAAGTTCATCTCCTTTCTTATTGGATGCTGTTGTGTCACTCAAGGGAGGCCAAGGTATGTGTTTGCAGTTCTTTTTTAACGCCTACTCCACCACCTCCATTCCCTTCTTCCTTTTTTTATGTGTTTCTCTTCTCCGTGCAATTAGTTTTGAAAGGAATAATAACAATACGTTTGCAGAAAAACGCTAGATAGAGGAATCGTACACATCAACTGAGGGGAGAAGGGGAGATGCCTCACAAACTCTGCACATGCACATTGGCTGAAAGGAAAAACTGCACCTACCCACCATTCAGACTCCTTTAGCCCCCCCCCCGCCAACCCCCCCCCCCTCCCAGCTCACAACTGAGGAAGCCAGGATGGGCTGAGTCCTGTAAAAATGAGGACTCCGGTTAAAATGGTCTAACGGGGTTAGGCTGGCTTGGAAAACGAATTCAATAAAAATAATGTGAATAACACAAACTGAAGACACCTGAGTTCATCCTAAACTACTAGTGTGACCAGGGCCTGAGAGGATTTGCTTTTTATATGCTATCATTTTTATCCTTTTCTTGGAAATAATGCAGAGGTTATAATAAACCAGGCATATATTAGGATACTGTCCTGCACCGAACCTTTTTCTATTTCTTTTCCTAAAATTGCACCCACATGGAAGGCAAAAGAAATGACCTTCAAGTAGAGGGATAAAAAGTGTAGATGAAACACTTTTTTTTTTTGCTGAATTATGTTTGTTTTGTTAGTTGTGGCTCAAAATGTCAAAATAGTCTTGCAAAACTTTCCCTATGTGATGTACAGATTTCTTCTGTAAACAGAACTTATCACTGTACAGGCACGGAGGGGAGGAGATAAGAAGAGGACAGCTGTCTTTACGAAGTCACAGAACTAATTTCTTAGTTGTTGATTTTGAACAGCTCCAAGGAATTCTGCTTCAGACAATATAACTTTAAGATAAATGAGCAGGCATGGATCTTCCCTACCCAGAAACTATGCAGCGGAATGGTTTTTCAAACCACACTGCAATCAAAATGTCGAAACAAGCCCTTAGACACTGAGAACATGCCAGCGTGCCTAATCTGGCCTACCTTGCAAGGTTGTAGAAGTCTTCTCTAGGGGTGATTTTGCACTTCCCTTCCCATCCACTGTACGGGAAAGGAGCGCAATTAACCAGCATTGACTAGCACGCGCGTTTGGAGTGCTAGTCAACTTTGGTTGTCCCCCATCTCCCCGTGATCAAATACTTACCTGATTCGATTGCAGGACCTCTCCTCTTCAGGGTGCTGCCATTTTGGCCGTAGCGCCCTCCACGACTGTGTGTGCATCAGGGATGCTGTGCACATGGGCAGTTGCATCTATGGTCATCAAGGTACCAGTGGGCTTGTGCAACGCTTCAGACAACCTTGGAGCACCAGAAGAGGTGTGAACAGCCACTGCCTGGATGCTCCAGGTAAGCTTAGGGTTAACCTCCACACCTAATCAACAATTAGTGAATTTCTTCAGGGCACACTTGGAGGCTGTAACAGGTTCCTCTGAGTGTGGACACTCTTCCCCAGATGTTCACTAATTGTTGACTACCAGCCGTAGTGCGAAAAGGCCTTAGGATTAGGGATGTGCACGAATATTTGTGTTCAAAATTCAATCAAACTGACTGAACTTCGACATTCAAATTTGAATCAAATGTCCTTAAATCTGAATTTAAAGATCCGATTCAAATTTTGAATTTCAGATCTATTCATTTGAATTATTTGGGCATTCTTATGCGTACAGGTCCGTACACGATGCGTACTTGAAGATTCGTATCTTTCCTGCATCCGTACGCATTTGTACAGATTTGTACGGAATGAAAACGGGTTGCATATGGGATAACTGTGAGATGGATACAGATGTGTACAGACCCAGGGAAGATGCCTAAGGGCATCTACGAATGCTGTGGCCATTCGTAAGTGCAAATTCAAATAAAAAATCTGAACGAATAGATTCGAATTTGCTTAATTCGAATCAAATTTGGTTAAATTCAAATTTTAAACATTTGAAATGAATTTTTGGGTATTCAATTCGAATTGAATTGAATCCTGAAAATTGCATTCATGCACACCCCTACTTGGGATGCAGATGGCCAGGGGAACTGCATGGGGGTGTAAGCAGGCTGCATAAGGTAATAGCTAAAGCATCAAACTAGAATGTGGAAGTTATGGGATCCACAGCCCCACCTGGCCATGGGAGCAGCCCGGGCAACTCTGATCCATTTACTGCCTCCCAGTCTGTCCTGCCTCGCAGGGTTGTGATAAGGAGAGAAAACCAACAGGGAAGTAAATAATGTGCACCGCTTCAAACTCTCTGGCAGGATATAGATGCCATAAAAGGATAGACAGAAGAAACAACGCAAGCACAGAGAGGGAAAACACAGCCACCACTTACACTCCAAGTTCACTGCCAAAATCACGAGAGAAAATAAACCAAGGGGAAGCAGGTATTCAATTTCCGTTCAACCTGATGCTGATAGCAGCCAAGAAGGTGATTTTGCAATCCTGGAGAAAAGGCAAGCTCTCACCCTCCCAGTCAATGCACACGATCAGAAATTTGGAACTTAGCTGGGATGGAACAAATTACCTATCAAATCCAGCTCCTGCAAGGCCAAATCACCAAATTCTCTTTCAGCGACATTCGGAATGCCTTCGAGGAACCATGTTGATATATGGGAGTTAAATTGCTTAAGCTTAAAATGCTATTACCCCTACTGATTGTTTCTATATAATGTTCTCATTTCCTAATTAAAAAGTTTGCATATGTATACACACACACTAAATCTCAATAAAAATGATGTATGTATGCATGCATGCATGCTTGCAGGTATGTATGCATGTATGCATGCAGGTATGTATGCATGGATGTATGCATGGATGCATGTATGTATGCATGCAGGTATGCATGCAGGTATGTATGCATGGATGTATGCATGGATGCATGTATGTATGCATGCAGGTATGCATGCAGGTATGTATGCATGGATGTATGCATGGATGTATGCATGGATGCATGTATGTATGCATGCAGGTATGTATGCATGGATGTATGCATGGATGCATGTATGCATGCATCCATGCATGCATGCTTGCAGGTATGTATGCAGGTATGCATGCATGTATGCATGCAGGTATGTATGCATGGATGTATACATACACACCCTGAATCTCAATTAAAATTATTTATAATAATAGTAATAATAAATGACAAGCAGCCTTGGAGTTGAGTTCCAACAACTTGTGCAAAAAATAAATTTTCAGCACTTTCTTTCCCCGCATCTCATGACTCGACAACTCATATAGCTACAAGGGGAGGATTAAGAAATACTTGCTGCATGCACAGAAGATTCAGTAGTGAATCCACGGCTTCACAAGATTGATACCTCAGTTCCTCAGAAGATGCTACAGGAGCATGTAGGCATTACTGAGCTTCATAGAGAACAGATTGCACTCTGGTTAAGAGCACTTTTCGTGGCTGGATGCATCCAGATTTTGCAGAATCCAAGCACTTGAACCCGGCATAGCCCAAGTTGGAGAAGGTACAATGCTAGATAGATAAGTTCTGGGTCAGCTTCAAAATAAAGCAGCTGTCAGTGCTCCCTTTATAAGCTTAGGAAAGAAAGGGAAAGTCGTTAGATCTTAGAACATGCCTTGGAGGGTGATTTTGCAAGGGAGTTTAAAGAGACAGCTGACAGGCGAGGCGGCTGCCGGAAAGGCAAATTTTGGCTCAGTGGCAAAATGCATGGAAGCTACAGCCTTGCTAGTTTGATCCCCCGTGTCTTCCAGGATGTAGAGCATGGCAAACCACTACAGTTGCCTTGCCAAGAAATCTGCACACAGATGCCCACAGGGGTGCCCCTTTTTGGAGGGTAGCTGTAGGTCAACAGTAAAGCAAACTGCCTGGAAAATGGAGAGTTGCAAGTTTGATCCTCATCCTCCCCTCAGAGGTAGACAACAGGGACCATTTTGGTACCTTTGCCCCGAAAAGTTGCCCATGTAGTCAGTCAGGAGTGCCACCCTAAACAGTGACACCCAACAGCAACAGAAAGAGGATGGACAGAAGATGGAGAAAAATATTATCCTTGTTCTGTACTTGACTTGCATTTCATGAAATTAGGGAGACCTAAGAAGTCCATGTTTAGCCAGGTATCAGCTATCAACCAGGAGATATACGCTCCATCCCAGACTATGCTCACCCCAGGTTTTAATCCAGTTTCAGTCCACTTTCAGAGTGAGAGAATGCATCAGCAAAGTGACTAGTCATTTTATTTCCGCTTTAACTAACCCAAAGGTAGGCTTTCACTGATATTTCTGAAAGAAATCAGCTCTTCACTTTGGTGATGTGTCCTCTCATTCTGAAAGCGGACTGAAACTGGATTAAAACCTGGGGATGAACATAGTCTGGGATGGAAGCCTGAAAGTGGACTGAAGCTGTGTTAAAACTTAGGTGTGAACGCAGCCCCAAAGAGGGACAGAGATTTAACCCTAAAATGCATGACTGTTAAGTGGCCCCTTGGATTCTCTGCCTGTTCTACAAAGTCCTCCTCTGTCTACACCTCCGTTTACACCTACGTTTTAATCCACTTTCAGGTGAGAGGACACATCAGTGAAGCAATAAAAAGTTTTCTTTCTGCATTATCTAAACCAGAAAATCCACCTTTGGGTTAGATAACCTGGAAGGAAAATGACCAGCCCCTTTGCTGATGGCCTTTCCACACTCTGAAAGTGGATCGAAACTGTGACTGCAACCAAAATTAGCCAAAAGAAAAACGATAAGCTTTTGGTGTGTGTTTTTTTTCTCAAGGATTTGGCGGGGATTATTTGATGATAAGCAGCAAAAAATAATAATAATAATAATTACCTGGCTTTAGGGAGACCCCTTGCTTATCCCCTGCCACCGCTGCTGCTACTCCACCTGAAATGTACCTTGTAAGAGCTCTGTGGTCACACCTTAAGATTTAATCCGACTTCAGTCCACTTTCAGAGCGAGAGAACAGATCATCAAAGTGACAAACCGGTTTTTTTTTTCAGGGTTAAACAGCTCAGAAAATCCACCTTGGGGATAGACAATGTGGAAAGAAAATGACTGGTGTGTTCTCTCGCTATGAAGGTGGACTGAAGCCGGATTAAACCTTAGGTGCGACCACAGCTCAGATGGGGTGACCGACCGCACCCACACCAGCGACTGGCTGGTACCTAAAGAAGGAGACACCAGGCGGAGGCTCTTGATGAACTTACCTGGGCTTCCCAAGGCAAAACTTTGTTTCTTCCAGCAAACCAGAAGGCGATCAGGCGATCAGGCAGGTGAGGACGGATGTGCCATAACTCCCAGCGATTCTGAGCTGCTGGTCCTGTTTGCAGGGCGGGCGTGGGGTGGGTCGGGGGGCGTGGGAGAGAGTCGCCTTCTCTCCTTCCACTCTCAGACCTCTCTGGACCCACGGCGTCTCCACCAGCGGCAGGCGATCCCCTCCTTCCTGCGCGCAAGGAGGGGGGGCGGAGGAACGCCTGTCCCCCACCCGAGCCCCGCGTAATGCCCTAGAGGTTTTGCTTGGGGTGGGGGGAGCCTCCAAGTTGGAAAGGAGGAGAGAGATGGACCTTGGGGTGGTGAATGGGTGGCGGGCAGTGATGGCGTAGTGGGTCCCCCCCAAAGCCCCTCGCAGGTGTCACTCCGGGACGCGCGCCCCTCTTCTCTCCGCTGCCGCTCCTGTCCCAAACCGGACCGGATCGGGCGTTGCTGCTGCTGGTGGTGGGGAGAGCAGGACAACAAAAACTTCTTCTGGGCGACTGGTTGGGAGCCGGCAGCGCAGCGCAGGCGCCATGTGACTCAACCCACCACCCACCCCTCCTCTGGCTAAGCCGATCCCCCTCCTATACCAACAACCCCCGCCCCCCCTCCAGTACAGACACGCCTTCTGCCCAAACCGAACTCACACCGCTTAACCCCCTCCCCCATCCTCCTTAAACGTCGGGATGAGAACTGCTCCTAAAACTTTGTTTCAAGCTTTACGTACAGATGTGTTGAATTTTTTTAAAAAGTGCTTTCAATGTGCATTTTGTTTTTCATCTGTTGTTTTAAACGGGTGTGACCCGCCCAGAGACCTTCGGGTATGGCTGGGGGTGGAGTAATGGTGGGGGTGGGTGGGGGGGATAGAAATGTAAATAATAAATATATCTTGATTTTATTCTTGTATCTATGGTTTTATCCTGGTATCTTTCTAACTCGGTGTGGTCAGGGGACTTTTCCATAAAGATGATTCATTCATTCCAATAAGAAATAAATAATCGATCTTCCCACCCACCCCCTTTCAAAAGCCGGGAATTGGGGAGGGGGCGCACATGATGGGAAATAAATGACCCTTTTTCTCCGCGCACACAGCCGATCGGGTTGGTTTTGCTAAGCCCGATTGGGAACCGAATTCCTTCCTGCCTCCTGCTGCAGTTTCTCTGATGGCGAGAGAGAACAAGTCACTTTTTCCAAAAGGCAGGGGCCGGGGGTGGGGGGTGGAAGTTGCCCAAAGTTTCTGATCTCCTCTGGGTCAACCCGGCAGCCTGATCCGAGGCTCAGGACACAAAAGATTAGGGGGATTCCGTTTTTTAAAAAAATACAAGCAGCTTAAAGCGGCTTGGTTCTCTTTGCATCTGCATCGGGGATTTTCTGCTTCGATTTCTTCTTCTGGCCGTTCCAGAGAAGAACTTGGACGCGCTGCCAATTTCTGCTCGTTTTAGCTGGAGCAAAAGTGAATTGCTTAAGGTCAGCCAGGAGGGAGAGAGGGAGGGATGGAGGGTTTATTTTTATTTATTTGATTGACAACATTTGTATCCCACCCTTCTGGAGAAGGTTACCAGGTGGGGTCAGGGGTGCAATAGAACCACAAAACGCTCAAGCATATTTAAAATATAAGGCACCCACCCTCTTTCAGTTTGGTCTAGGGAGCCGGACTCTTATCTGGGAATACCGGGCTCAATTCCGCCCTCCTCCATGAAGCCAGCTGGGTGACCTTGGGCTAGTCACAGCTCTCCTTCTGAGCTCTCACAGCCCCACCTACTTCACAGGGTAGTTGTGGGGAGAAGAACAGAAGCTTTGTCAGCCGCTTTGAGTCCCCTTAAATGGGTGAGAAAAGTGGGGTAGAAAAGCCAACTCTTCTTCTTCTTCTTCTTCTTCTTTTTCTTGACCGGGATGAATCAGGGATCTGCCTGGTTACTGATTTCACTTGCTCATGTTTGTGCTCTGCTTGGAATGGGGTTCGACCAGTTCCCCATTCCACCACCAAGTTCTTAGCATGACCTTGAGCCAATTCCTGCCTCTCCGCCTAACCTAGCTCACAAGGTTCTTCTGGGAATAAAACAGGGGCAGGAGAAAAGTTCACTCATTGCCTTGGGCTCCTTATAGAAGACAGACAGTATAGAAGGATAAAAAATAAATAAGCTGCTGGGGAAAGCATGCCGAATTAAATGGTCTTTTGAGTGTGATGCATCACTTGAAGTCTTAATACAGTGATAATCCCCTGGACCATGACCCTTGGCATTCAACTCCCAGCATCCCATTGCCCAGAATCCTGAGAGCGGAATGGAATTCTGGGACATCTGAAGGGCTGCATCACCTCCATTGCTTGAATGAGTGAACGCAGCATTCTGTCTGCAATCACACCATTCCTCTCTCCACAGACCATCTTATTTTGGTGTTTGGTGTAGGAGTTGTTGCTGTTTAGTTGTTCAGCCATGTCCAGCTTTCTGTATAATGCACAGCTACACTGGAGAAACATTAAATGCGTCTGTCAAATTGAATGCTGCTGCGCATTCCATACACATTTTTAACCCTGCCTGAACACGCCAATGCTGCCAAGTATTGCTTTACTCCGTGTTTTGCACAAGAACTAATGAGAACTTCACTTCACCTGTCAGAATTGTACTTCACATTGAGCACCTGGCGAAGGGCAGAGCATGTGAGCGGAAGAATCGTGCCACTGCGACGTCACAACTTGGAGTATCGACCGCTGATATGAAACTAGGAATGTGCAAATCGAATATTCAAAAATCCGAATTCATAAGAATACTTCCATATCTCTACAGGTACGTAAGCATCCTGTATGTATCCAATTTTCATCCTGTATGGACGCATACAGTTGCGAGATGCATACAGATATGAATGTCCCAATTATTTGTACAGATAACTTGAGATATTTATATTCGTTCAAATTTGGAAATCTGAATGTCCGGACATTCAATTCGTAAATATTTTGAATATTCATGCGCATCTCTATATGGAGCCATTTTACTCTGGACTATCAGTAAAACACATGTTTTTAAAGCGATATCTTGAGGCAGTCTAAGGGCTCGTCCCCATGATCTTCAATTACTTCCAGGTGGATTCGGGGCAGCCCTAATGCTAATCGTAGTTCGCATTAAGAAGTCCCTATGGTGATTGAGGACAGCGCAGGTTCAAGCCGAACCTGCCTGTCCCCATGAAAACTACAGTAAACCCCTGCAGGGTTTTACCGTGGCAAGGCACAGATGGGAAAGGGCTTGATTTAGCTTGACTGCTTCCCTGCACTCAGCTGAGCAAGATCAGCTGTCACACGGAGGTATGCCCACTGTCAAGCGAAGCAGCGCAGCTCCGGTAAAATTGATTGAAGCTGCGGCTTCAATCAATGAGCCAGGTTCCCTTCCTATTATGCCTCCCCATTATGCAGTGTGTGGTGTTTGGAGGTGCAGTAGGGAAAGTGGCTCATTGATTGAAGCCGCGGCTGTTTCAGTTATTTTACTGGAGCTGCGCTGCTCCGCTTGACAGCGGGCAAACCTCCGTCTGACATCTGATCTTGCTCAACTGAGTGCAGGGAAGCTGTCAGGCGCTTGTGTGCTAAATCAAGCCCTTACCCAGGCAATCGGGCGATCAGGCAAGGGTGGGCAGTTGCAATCACAGTGCACATGGCAGGGCCAGCAAAACCCCACCCACAAATGCTGCGATCACCAACCCGAGAGCATCCCCATGCCCCCAAGATAATGTGTGCTTGCCTCCTAGTTTGGGGCGAGAACAGTTGTAAAGGTGGTGTTTTTTTGTTTTTGTTTTTTTTGACTGTGGGTTTTTGCCATTTGTCCCGCCTGTAGCCCGGATTAGGAGCTTTTCATGGGGACCCTCCAAGGCTAACTCAGGTTTGCCTCACAGTATTTTGATCATGGGGATGCACCCTAAGAGAACCAATCCATGACCTCATCACCTCCAGACCTGAAAGTGCCAGTATATGCTGATGGGAAGATTAACTTCATATGTATATTTTTCCCTTCATGAGACAGATGGCAGTCAAATCACAAAACCAGACTTAGCTCTTCTTGGTTTTTTCCCCCCTTTTAGACACATGCTATTTTGGCAGACACCGGAGGGTGTTTCCTCCCATTCGTGAGTTTGGTTAAGTCACATGCTACAGTGCAAGTCTTATTCATACAGTATGATACAAATGGAAGAAGTTGCTTTCAAGCCCTTTTGTGAACCAGGCCAAGGCATACCTGGGGCCTCAACAACCGTTCCAAAGACAGCTTTAGCTCTTGCAAGTTTTATTTTCCTTATGGAGGTATTTTGGAAACCTGGACACAAGCTTAGTCAGAGTTTCTTCAGGGTGAGCTTCATGTTCCTAACAGCCACGTGGCAAGTTGGTGTGCCGTGACCTTCCCAAATGGGGACACCAGGGAGAAGATCATTTTTTCCTGAAAAGGGCAGAAATCCCCCACTTACCTTACAGTGGCCAGCAATTCTCAGGCCCTTGTGTGACCAGCCATTAAATGTTAACAGACATCTGATGGTGGCCACAGTCAGCACCACACCTAAGCATCAAGCCAATCTTCCTTTCAAGAAGAAGAAGAATTGGCTTTTCTACCCTGCTTTTCTCACCCATTTAAGGGGACTCAAAGCGGCTGACAAAGCTTCTATTCTTCTCCCCACAACACCCTGTGAGGTAGGTGGGACTAAGAGAGCTCAGAAGAGAGCTGTGACTAGCCCAGGGTTGTGGAGGAGGACGGAATCGAACCCAGTATTCCCAGATAAGAGTCTGACTCCCTAACCACTAGACCAAACTGGCTCCCAACTCTGAAAAACAATAGCTTGCCAGTTAGGTTATATATTCTGTCACTCTGAAAGTGGACTGAAGCTGGATTAAAACTTAGGGCTGTGATCACACCTTCAGTTTAAGTGATAGAAATAATAGTTCAAGTAATAGAAATCCAGTGTTCCTATAATTTGGCCTTAAGTCTCCCTTCTCAACCCACAGAAAGCCAATCTGCTCCATCACCTGGGCTCCATTCACACCTGAATGTTAATCCAGCTTCAGTCCACTTTCAGAGTGGAACAACACAACAGCAAAGTGCCCAGTCATTTTCTTTTCACATTATATAACCCAACATTGGGCATTCTGAGGTCAGGTTCCCACTAGGCAATTTAATCTGGTTTTAAATCAGAGTTTTTAAAATCAGCAGCAAGATCTGTTATTTTGCATTCCCACTGCTAGCTTATAATGTGTCCTCACTCTCCATTCTTCAGTGCTCAGCAGAGGAGAAACCCCCTCCCTGTGCAGTCAGCAACTAGACATCGTCATACTGTGATTTCATCAGGGAGGGCAATTCAAACCCCACCCTCTATATAAACTTGCACCCAGAGATCATGGAGTCCTTTGGCAGCACCTTTTGTTCACCACTTCCCCTCCCCCACTGTAGCGCAGCTTCTTTCTCACATTAGCTAGGTAATAGAAGATTAACAATCACTTCCTCTTTTTATATTGGTGTTTAGTGTGAAATCAATACATCAGAGCAGTGTGAAATGGCAAGAGTGAGACAAAAGAGGGAACAGGCAGGCTTTTACACAAGAGCTGGCAGCTTTGCATCTTTCATGATCACTGATCTCTTTGTAAATCAGACATTTCACTCCCTGATACATTGTTACATCTAACTGCCTGATACATGTACCACAGCTTCTCATTTGGTTAGGGGAAACTGAGGAGAACGCCCCTAAAGCATGGCTCCCTCCCCAAAAAAACTGATTGCATTCCCATTTGATAAATAAAGTAGAGTATTTCTAAATCTAGCAGGGAGACCTCTTTTGATCCAAACATGGATAATCTGTGTCTTGGGACTTTTAATCCTCAGAAACTATAGACATTTTCGCACGGGGGTGTTTGGAACGCGCGGGAGACAGCCCGGAACGCGGCAAACGCATTGCCGCTGCGGGGCTTGCGATCCGACATATCCGGAGCTGTCTCTCGCGCGTTCCAAATGTAGAGCACTTTGAAGTGCTCTACATGCGTTCGGGCGCGGACAAACTGCCCGCAGGCGTTCGGGAGGAGAAGGATTCGCGCTTGCTTCTCGCTCCCGAACAGCCGCGGGCCCGCCTTCCCCGCCGGCGCAGGTTTGGCAATCAGCTGTTTGACAATCAGCTGATTGCCGATCTGCCTCCGCAGCTGTCTCCGCGCCCCTGGCCGGCCTTTGCCAGCCAAGACAGTTCCGGGCGCTTTTACCGTTCACACACAGGCGTGCGCCTGTGTGTGAACGGTGAAAGTGCCCGGAGCTGTCTTAAGCTTCCCGCCTGAACGCGTTCCGTTTGGAACGCGTTGCAGTGCGGAAAAGCCTTATGTTTTCTTTTAAAACTTAGGGAACTGTGAGCACTTAAAACAGTCTCAAAGCTCTTTAAATCTTGAATGGGAACGCATCTTGAATAGTTTGCCACTTAGGTTATATGTTCTCTCTCTCTGAAAGTGGACTGAAGCTGGATTAAACCTTAGGGCTGTGGTCACACCTTCAGGTTAAATCTTCTTCAGTGCATCTTCAGGTCTGACTGCTCACACCTTTTCATTTCTACCCAGTTTATTTGTGGACGTTCCGGGTTTGATTCCACCCTCCCCCATGAAGCCAGCTGGGTGACCCTGGGCTAGTCACAGCTCTCTTCTGAGCTCTCACCACCCCACCCACCTCACAGGGTGTGTGTTGCGGGGAGAAGAACAGAAGGTTTGTCAGCCGCTTTGAGTCCCCTTAAATGGGTGAGAAATGTGGGGTAGAAAAGCCAACTCTCCTTCTCCTTCCCCTTCCCCTTCCCCTTCCCCTCCTCCTCCTTCTTCTTCTTTCCTGAATGGAAAGTACACAAATGAACCAGATAAAATGAAAAGGTATGAGCAGGCAGGCCTCAAGATGGACTGAAGAAGGATTAAAACGAAGGTGTGACCATGGCCTAGGTGGGAATGCAGAACTGGTGAACTGGTGTAAACCTTTCTACTTATTGGAAGATACTTAGCATTTCTCAGAAATTTATTTGAGTCTTTTTCCTTGTAGTTTCTGGTGGTTGTACTCCTCTGAATGTGCCACCATTTGCTAAAGCTCTGTCTTTGTTTAATTCATTTACTTGCATTTTCATCCTGCCCTATACTCAAAAGATCTCAGCAATAAAAACAGACACACTAAAAACAATACCACTGCCTGACAGTGGACAGGGGAAGCTGTTTCCTTGGCTAAAGACCAGAGTAAATAAGTATCCCTTCACTGATTTCCTGAGCATATAAAGTGAAGGTTCCTGGTACACTTCAGGGAGAGACTATTCCATAGTCTGGGGCTAGTGCTGAAAAGGCCCTGACTCGGGTACCCACTCCATTAAATAAAAAATGGCACCTAGAATGGCATGCAAAGAGATTGTCAAAATGTTCTAGGCTGTGTCCCAATGTACTTCCAGCATCCTCCACCTGACGCTGCCCCCATTATGTCTTCATCAGATTTATAACCTGAGCATTTTGGCACCGGCATTATGATGTCAACCCCATCAAAGTGTCCCTCTGCACTTTATTTATAGCTTCTTCTTGCCACAACAATTCAGGAAGTTTTTTTTTTTTTAAGGAACAACCAATCTCCTCTTATCTACATGGAATACGATGCTTTCTCCATTTAGGATATATCCTAACATGAACAGTCTACTGTGCATTTCTTACACGGCCTACTGTAAGTGCTGTCCAGAATTATTACCCATACTTATGCATATTCAAAAGTATATTCTAGTTAGAAGAATGGGGAACGTTTACTGACTGATTAGTAGCTTAGTCTAGAAGAAGAAGAGTTGGCTTTTCTACCCTGCTTTTCTCACCCATTTAAGGGGACTCAAAGTGGCTGACAAATCTTCTGTTCTTCTCCCCCACAAGAGAACACCTTGTGAGGTAGGTGGGGATGTGAGAGCTCAGAAGAGAGCTGTGACTGGCCCAAGGTTACCCACCTGGCTTCATGGAGGAGTGCGAAATCAAACTCAGTATTGAAATACCTCTAGAATGTAGTCAGGCAGTTCCCCCAGGTCATGGGCATTTTTGCACTTCCCATCCGCTTGTTGCAAAAGGAGTTCAATCAAGGGCCTTTCTGCACTTACCTCGTATACTGGAACCCAAAGGTGGCTGCACAACTTCTTATTCACATGAAAATAGCTGTCATGGGTCAGAGGCATCTTGCAGGCACCTTGAATTGGTCCAGTGGTGGACCAGTTTAAACAGGCCCACAGGCGGCCCAATGTCACCTGTTCTGGTCCAGTTGGTAGCATAGACGAAGCTATGAAGGCTCCCATTGTTCCCAACGGGAGTTTGGCTGTTCCTCTTCACAACAGGAATCAGAGGAATGTACACCCTGCCCTCACACACCACACCTTTGAGCAACGAGGAGCGAGGGCTCGTGGGTGGCCCTTGCGGACGTAGAACCAGCACACTGGCATTCCAGGCCTAACAATGTGGATAGCAAAACCTGACCGTGGAACGGGACACTCTGGAGTAACCCTGTTAAACTGCTCCAGTGAGATAAATGCGGAAATGGCCAAAGTTTCCTTGGCTCAAAATGCTTATCTGTGTTGAAGGGACTCATGCTGTGGGGGCTACAGAGGGCACTGGTGGAGAAGGAGAGGGAGAAGGAGAAGGAGGAGAAGAAGAGTTGGCTTTTCTACCCTGCTTTTCTCACCCATTTAAGGGGGCTCAAAGCGGCTGACAAAGCTTTTCTATTCTTCTCCCCACAACAGAACACCCTGTGAGGTAGGTTGGCTGTGAGAGCTCAGAAGTGAGCTGTGACTAGCCCAAGGTCACCCAGCTGGCTTCATGGGGGAGGGCGGAATCGAACCCGGTATTCCCAGATAAGAGTCCGGCTCCCTAACCACTAGACCAAACTGGCTCACAGAAGAAGAAGAAGAAGAGGAGGAGGAGGAGGAGGAGGATACTGTGCATTCTGATGCACAGTTGGTGCGTGGACGTGACACCAGATGGCCAATACTTTCTGGATTTACTACTACTGCGGATTTACCTGCTGTGGAATGATCAACACTCACTCCACAGTATCAGGTAATTTCGTAGTTTCCCACTCTTCTGATAGGACAGAGAGGAACAGCCAGTGAAAGCTGAGCCTGCAGCTTAGCTCCCATTGGCTCCTCGATCCCATGTGACACGTGCCTCACCACATGCACCACGGAAGTCTCACAGCTGCTGAGAACGAAGCTGCGGACCTCCATTTTGAATGGCGATGACACGTCGTGACATCACAGCCAGGCAAGCTGTGAATTTTTTACTAACTGCAGATTTCTATCTTCGAGTCTGGAAGGGACCGAAGAAGAAGAAGAACTAGCAAAGCTAATTACTCTTGTTTTTTTGCTTTCACCTAAGTGTTCCAGCTCTGAAAAAACACTGTCTGGTCTTGTTCTATCAACTGGGCTTCCTACCAAGGGAGAGGGGGTGGAGAAAAAAGGATGCGGTTTCCCAGTGTGGGGTTTACCATGGTTTTCATGGGGACAGGTGGATTAGGCTTGAGCCCTCTCTCTTCTCAACTGCATGGGGACATAAGAACATAAGAACATAAGAGAAGGCCTGCTGGATCAGGCCACAGCCCATCTAATCCAGCATCCCGTCGCACACAGTGGCCCACCAAATGCTCATGGGCATCTCAAGCAGAGACAAGGATGAACCTTCGCCTGCTCTCGAATCCCAGCAAATGGCCTTAGAAGCGCCCCACTCCCCCCCCCAATTAACACGTGAATTAACGCACGTGTTAATTCAAACTACAATGCGTATTGGGGATGACCCGTTTCAACACCAAAATAAATGGAGCCCATGGGGATGCAGCCTCTGCGTCCCACTTGTGATTCATACCTGTCCATCACTTTGAGTCAGGCTGTAATGTATATCTGATAGTTGCCCAAACCAAGCAGCTGTTATCCAGAGAATTAACTCAGGCTTGAAACTTTGATAGGAAGCAACTTAAGTGAACATTTTAGCAAGTTTTACCAAGCAAACACCCCAAAGCACTGGCATAACTCCAGTCTTTGCTCATTTAGACAGAACCTCACAGTGTTCACTGATCAGGAAATCAGTAATCACTTAATCTCTACTGAAGGTTGTTAATGTGCTAGGTTTTGCCACAGTCATCTGGAACAGTATTAGCTAGGAATCATTCAGTGACTCAGCATCAACATCAAAAAAGATGCTCTTTCATCTCCAGCACAAGCAGCTAACATGCCCTGGCTAAAAGCATCCACTTGTTAAAACATATTGTATATCTCTGATAAAGATATGAAGCTTGAGGCCATTTGGCAACAGAGCAAATCATGGCATTAGAAAAGCGGGTCTCTTTTATTTTATTTTTGGAATATCTTTTAGAAGAAAGATTGCTTGTTTTCATTTCAGACAACTAAGAAGTCATAGGGATGTGCACAAATGGTTTTGTTTTTTTGCATTCGAGTTCGAGGTGAATCGAATGTCAAAACATTCTATTTGATTCGAAAGTTTAAAATCCGAATGCAACAAAAACCGATTTGAATCCAAAACACTCGAATCTATTCATTTGAATGTTAGATACGAATTTGAAGATACAATATGGAACAAAAATGGGATGCATGTGGGATAAAACAGGATGCATACAAGGGGTGTTTTTCCACTGTCAAAAAGTACCCATTTTTGCACCCATTTAGGACCCATTTGGGTGTGAGCCAGATGATCCCATTTCCACCACGGCACCCATTTGGGACCCAATTGTTTCCACTGCCGTGGAGGAAATCCGGATCTAATGGGTACATTTTGGCCTTTAATCCGGATTTCCTGTAGACCCCATTAATGGGGTCTACAATGGGGTCTTCTGCCAGAAAACCTGGATTAAAGGGAGCCTGTTTCCACTGGAAACTGGCAATGGGGTCCAAAGGAGGCTAGGGGGAGGGGATGCACCCATTGGGGCCCTCCTAAACCTAGGCTCTGAAGTCACTTTGAAGCCACTTCAAAGTCATTTCGAAGTCATTTCGAAGTCATTTCGAAGTCTGTGCAAAATAGCTCCGGAGTGCCTTTGAAGTCTGTGCTAATCTTCAGAGTGAACTTCAGAGTGACTCCGAAGTGACTGCAAAGTGACTCCGAAGTGACTCTGAAGTCATTTCGAAGTTCACTCCGAAGATCAGCACAGACTTCAAAGGCACTCTGGAGCTATTTGCACAACTTCGAAATGACTTTGAAATGACTTCGAAGTCAATTCGAAGTGGCTTCGAAGACTGCCCCCCCTGCCCCCTGAAACACCTGGGGTAACGGACCGACCCTTTGGGGGTCTATACAGATTCCCCACATGGGTGCAAAGCTGTTTCCACAGCAGGGGTGCTACACCTCCTGTGGAAACACATTTGGTGCTTCCCTTAATCCGGATGTACCCATTCCTTAGATCCGTATCTTCTTAGATCCGGATCTAAGGGCTGCAGTGGAAAAACACCCAAGATGTGTACAGGTACGTATGATATTTGAGCTTTAGCTCCCCTGCTTTTATTTTGCAAGACTGCAGGTTTGCCTCTGTCCTTTTCCTAACAGTTTAACGTGGGTGGGATTTCCCTGCCCTTGCTACTAACAGGAGAGCGGGGGTGGAGAGAAAAAGGTGCAGTTTTCCGATGCAGGGGTTTAGTGTGGTTTGCATGGGGACAGGTGGATTCGACTTGAGCCCGCGCTTTCGTCAGTCGCATGGGGACAGGTCAATTCAAACTCGACTCTGTATTGGGAGCAATCAGAATCCAATCAGAAGTAAAGAGAGTGCATGGGGACGCAGCCATGATCTCATCAATCTCAGAGAGGAAGACTCCTGGTAAATAATTAAATATCCCCCCCCCCCACTGGATGAGAGGATGCGATTTTCAGGTGCAAAGAGGACATCTCTGCGCACATCAGGTTTCATTGTCACCTTTTAGTTGCCATCCTGAAGTATCCAAAATGCATATAAGCCTTTGTTAGGAACTTTTCCTTGCAACATCGGCAAAAGCTTAAGCTCTGAATACGTTTGAGGATGTTAAAAAGAAGGAACTTGCTGTGTTTGGGTGTGCATGGGTGTGCATGCATGTGTGTGCGTGTCCCCTGGACCTGAAGACTAGACTGCATGTGAATTGGTTCTGCATCCAAATATTAGGCGTTCCTGCTGTTTGTGTTTGTGCACGCTTATGCATAACCAGTCTCAACTAAGGGCACCTCTCTGCTTGCTGAAATTGCTTTGGGGAAACAGAGAAAAGAGATCTGTGTCATCTCTTCCCACCAGGGCTTGCAAACTTCCGAGGGGTTGCAGAGACTCGACACATTCCACCCTTACTTGGTGTCTCGGTGTCCGCTTAAGTTGAGTTACTTGGCCTTCGATGCATTAATGAGCTAATAATATTGGTTTGCAGAGAGAAGAATTATTAGCTAATTATCCTCCAAGTCTGCTGGGCCCTTCTTCCCTGTGGATTGCCAACGCTGCCAGTTTGTTCTGGTACATTTTGGTGCAAAGTTAACTAGAGTGCTGGGACTTGAAAAGGCAAACTTCTGGAATACGTTGGGCATGCACACTTAGAGATGCCCAAGGCATTTGAAACTTAGCCAGCACTTTACTAGGCACTATGCTGCATGCGGCGATGTACCAAGAGCATCCTAGGTGATCGGGACAGCCATGCATTGGGACAGCCACGCGTGGGCTGCTCTAGGACAGAGGCAGCACAACAATGTGCCGATGCTCTGTGCAAGACTATGTTGTGCTGTGCTGCACACGCACATTGCTTTAGAGTTTGCTAAAGCATCCAGTAACTAAAGATTACTGCAAGTTGTTTTCAGAATAGAGCAGGTAACTTTATTTTTTTGCTGCAGTTAATAAGTTAGGAGTTAACTTCAAGTTCAACAGCCTCCTTGAACAAAGCAATCCCTCTCATCTCTTTCTCTTTTTCCTTTTAAGCACTCAGTGGTGTTTGATAGATTGTCATTTTATGGACAGAGGGGAGGAGTAAGCCAGCAACTGGAAACAGAGCCTCCTTGTCACTGGACTCGGCTGTCATCCAGATCAGACCTTCCTCCAGTTTTTGACAACATAAAGGTTCTTTTCCCAACCACAGATTTATGCATTATTCACCTCCACACACTTTTTTACAAAAGCAGGTCTTCTTATGGTTCCACCAACCTCAAAGGCTCGAGAGGTGATGGCACAGGCAAGTGCCTTCACTGTGGTGGCCCCTAGGCTCTGGAATAACTTCCCAGCAGGAGCAACACTGTATTGGTTTTGGTGCCTAGTTAAAACTTATGTCCTTCCCAGGCCTTTGATGTTTAGCTCCATAGCTCCTTTCGATGGCTTGTTGGAATTTATATTCAAATGTATTTCAACAAATTTTATATTGTACATCAGTATGGATTAGATTAATAATTCAGAGTTTGCCTTATGACATACTCCAGTCCGGTCACCATTCTTGTGAGTTGGTGAAAGCAACACAGAATCTTCCAGCATTTCCTCTGACACTAGCTTTGGGAGACAGGAGCTTTGTGTCTCTGTACAGGTTGCACCTCATGAAAGTTACAATCAGTCACTGTAAATCTACTAGGCTGGTACACCAGATCATTTTGATTAATGGCATAAATAGTTTAAACTCTTTCCTCCACAAAATGTCCCCAATCGGAGCTAGGGAAGTGCACAAATATTCATAGGCATTCGAAATCCGATCGAATGCGCCAAATTTCAACATTTGAACTCGAATAGAACATACTGCAATTTGAATGTAAACATTTGAATTGAATTTCGAACTTCAGATCTATTTGTTCAAATTATCTGGACATTCGCATGCGTATGGGTTCGTACACGATGCGTACTTGAAGATATGTGTCTTTTCCGCATCTGTACACATTTGTACAGATCCGTATGGGAAAAAAAACTGGTTGCATACAGGATAACTACGGGATGCATATGGGTGTGTACAGATGTTGGGAAGATGCATCTGTGCACATACAAATATTGTCGACATCCATATGTGCAGATTCGAATCAAAACTTTGAACGAATAGATTCAAATTTGGTAAATACAAACTGAATCTTGTTCGATTCGTATTTTAAAAATTCGAATCGAATCGGATTTTCAGGTATTTGATTTGATTTTAATTGAATGTCAAAAAAATCTCTAATTGGGACCATAATGGCAGCCCCTTTCTTTCCCACATCAGAATAACGAAGTGGCATATGGGTTTGGCTAAAATGTTTAACTACTCGGCAATCAAATATACTGCACTTTATTGTCAGATAATTTTATGTCTATTAAAATATTGTACACAGAATTGTCCCAGTATAAACAGCCTAGCTAGCATGATGAATAAGCACATGATTTACCTGGCATTTGCCAAAAGAGCAAGGGTTGTTTATTTGCTGCCAAAGAGATGGGCAGAGATCTAAGGCATTCAGCCTGAATCACAAAAATTTCCCCGCCTTGGTGCCAAATGGGTATTATGGAATCCTCCCACCCACGTCCGTCTATTAAAATGAAATAAAAACATACAGAATATGCCAACCCTTTTAAAGCAATGAACTCCCAGATTCATAGGTCGGTTCTCTCTGCCAGAAAGAGAAGAATAAGAAGACTTGGCTTTTCTACCCCATTCAAGGGGACTCAAAGCGGCTGACAAAGCTTTCTGTTCTTCTCCCCGCAGCAGAACATCCTGTGAGGTAGGTGGGGCTGTGAGTACTCAGAGGAGAGCTGTGATTAGCCCAAGGTCACCCAGCTGGCTTCATGGAGGAAGAAGAAGAGTTGGCTTTTCTACCCCATTTTTCTCCCCCATTTAAGGGGACTCAAAGCGGCTGACAAAGCTTTCTATTCTTCTCCCCACAGCAGAACACCCTGTGAAGTAGGTGGGGCTGTGAGAGCTCAGAAGAGAGCTGTGACCAGCCCAAGGTCACCCAGCTGGCCTTGTGGAGCAGGGCAGAATCAAACCCGGTATTCCCAGATGCGAGGCCAGTTCCTTAACCACCACCAAACTGGTCTGCAGTTCAAAGCCTAGAGAACTCTGGGAAGGCAGTTTGCTTGACCAAAGTCAGAGGACTTTCTGCACTACGGCCTTCATCTAAACTCCCTTCCAGACTACTGGATAAAATTTGCAGTTATATGAAAATTTGCAGCTTACCTGGCTGCAAAGCGATGGCGCGTTGTCCTCCTTGGCAAGACTTCCGTGGTGCACGCGGTGAGGCGCGTGTCACGTAGGATCGGGTGGGCAATGGGAGCTAAGCTGCAGGCTCAGCTCTCATTGGCTGTCCCTCACTGTCCTATCAGGATGGTGGGAAACTCCTGATATTGTGGAGTGAGGGTTGATTGTTCCACAACAGGTAAATCCACAGTAGCGGTGGCATAATGTGCTGCCACTACTAAGTATCGGGTGTCAGGTGTGATATACCTGACACCCTAAATCTAGTCTAGTCACACCCTAAATCAAGGGCCTCTTGAATTACCCTGGATCAAGGAAGTCCACCCCCTCCTAGTTAGGCCAGGCTAGGAACAATTTATTTGTAGCTTTCAGAGATGTGGGAAGGCCTGTGAAGTTCATGTGAGCTTTGCAGCCACAGGGAGGTGTGTGCCATATCAGCACCATCAGTGGAGACAGATCAGTGAGCCCAGTTATTTTGGACCCACTGATCCGGATTAACCTGAGGTAAGTGCATCAAGGGCCTGACTATCCTAGGGGATTCTTAAAAGATGTCTGGGCCACGAAATAGAAACACAGCCAAGGCCAGGTTCATGAATATCAAACAAGAGGCATTTCTGCACTTACCTACCTAGGGCCGCTACACTCCGGGTACAGGAGGACCATATGCATTTCTGACCGGGAGGGACGCTTGTCACTCGCCAGAAATGTGAATGGTCTTCCGTGGACCATGCCTTGCCATGCCACTGCCACAAAAGCCAGGGTCCCACTGCCTTACTGGATTAATTGGCCACCTCCAGCTGCATCACCCAGTTTGTGACACACCGGCGGGCCGATGAAGAGGTGTGGGACCCAATCCCGACAACATTTGGGGGTGAGTACCCCACTCCCCTGTGGATCAGTCCCCAGCCAGCCTGCTGCTGCGGTTCTGGTGTGCGGGGACCTGCCCTACGGCAGCCGCGTTGTGCCTGTGCACAGAGTCAGCAGCCATTCAGTGTCTGCAACGCAGCTGCATGTGCGCAGGACTCCAGAGGTTGATCCCAGCCAGCAATGCAGCCATGTTCAGGCAGACAACATGCTCCCTAACCAAGATGGACGAAGACCGAATGGATGTGCCACCAGACAATTGTGGTAAGTCCAGGTTGTGCTTCATACCTATATCAGCAATTAGCATAGTTCTGGTGAGGGTGGGGATGCTTCTAGGCTGTAGCAGCCTAGTGGGCGTGCAAATGCTCTTCACCAGAGCTGTACTAATTATGCACTAGTAGCCCAAGTGTGAAGAGACCTAAGGTTTCAAGTCCCCCTTATCCCTCACACCCCTTCTTCAAATTACAGGAAAGATTTGTCATACAAGATGGTTCCCTGCAACTTGGACCACCAAGAGGGGGAGGGAACATGTCGTTCTACCCTTGGATGAGCCAGGAAAAGAAAAGGATAGCAAGGAATCCAAAGCTCACCCAAGAAGTTGCTGTGCTCAGTTCTGTCTCCTGCAGGAAAAGTTGGTCCCCCATGTGCCTCCATAGAGCAGCATTAATACCTTAGTGCAAATAAAGGACAACTTGAGGCTTTTGAGACAAGAACTGCGTCCAGAAATTGGTTACTTATTTGGATATCCCAGAATAAAGCCTGGATATTTCAGAATACTGAAATATAGAGGAATAAGTAACCAATGCCTGGAGGTGACATTTTACGGATATCTGTATAGATTGGATCTACATCACTACATCTTGGGATACTTTTTAAAATGGAGAGCCAGCCCACATCTTCACTAACCAAAATAGGGCACGCGTGTTGTTCTGAGGAGACACTGGCTGCTGCCTTGTCTCCATTTTCTGTGGCAGCAGGTGACCTCAAAGCGATCGTGTGAGGCATTTCTGGGCGTGTTTGCTCATAGAAGCACTCCCATTATGGTGTGGTTTCCTCCTGGAAAATGGTGCCTTTTCATTCTGAACCGGAGGCAAGAAGGATATTATGGATGGGGGCACCCCTCAGGCACTCCAAATGAAGCCATCACCACTGAAACGGAAATATGCCCCCCCCCATATAACCTTGCACATTATTCCTCTGAAGAAACTTTCCACAATCATTTGACTAGGCTGCCCTTTCATCTGTCTCCTCCAGAGCTTCATTTTTAAGCGCTTACATATTTGGCAGGAGCTTATCATATCAAATATGAATTTATTCACTAGGGTAGAAAGTTATTCTGCCATCCAGGAGTCAGGCACTAGCCTTTTTAGATTGTATTTTCTGTAAATTTTCATCCTTCTTGTTGCTCACTCTTATTTTCATCAGGTCAATGCAGGCTTCCAACGAAAAGTGAGCAATAACTGCTAATAATAACTGCTAATAATAATAATAACTAAGCATAAGCATAATAATAAGCATAAATATCTTGCTTGCTATGTGTTATTGTTGTTTTATGTCAACAACAATAATAAAAACCTTCCATATGTTTTGGGAAAATGATGTGATTGGGCTGGATGCTCCAGAAATATCTGATAAACCAAGCAAAAATAAAAATAAAATCTTATGCTGTACTTCCAGAAACCCCAGGCATGTGCTTAATGGCTTTAGCTTTGTTCAAGCATAGGGGAGCTGCTGTGGTTGCCCCACTTCCCAAAGCCATGCCTGGTCCTCAACAATTGGGAAGATTCCATAACATTTAGCTCATCGTGGTTATGAAAATCTGCAGATCAAAAATATAATGTAGTCATGTTCTCACTCGGCAGTCTAATCCAGTTTTAAAAGGGGTTTTTAAAAATTAGCAGCAAGGTCTGGATTTTTTTGCGTTCCCACTGTTATCGTATAATGCAGACTCGCTCTCCATTCTTCAGGGCCCAGTAGGGGAGAAACCCCTTCCGTCTCTCCTCCCCTCAGCAGAACCCCCTCTCCATGCAGTCAGCAATTGGACACCATCATACCCTGACTTCATTGGGGTGGACAATTCAAACCCCACCCCCTATATAAACCTTCCCCTGCATACAAGCTTTGAAGATCGTTTTTGAAACCTTGACACAAAGGTAGGTGCAGTACCTTCAAAGGTCCTTATTGCACTGAGCCATAGTCTACACTGGCATGTAGATGGTAGGTCTCACAAGTGATGGGGCTTGGGACAATAACTGGCAGGGGAGGGTGATGCCTTGGACAGAGAGAGTTGCTTTTATGGATGGAAACAACTATGGCACCTCCGCATTTGCTTCAGTTTTTATCAGCACAAACTGGCATTTTAGCACTTCACACAAGATTATCTTCCAACTCTACCTGCATCTGGGGGTTGATCTGGGGCCCTTTGGCATTCAAAGCAGATGCTCAGCCGCTGAGGTATGGCCCTTCCTGGGAAGATAAAATTGTATCCACCACACCCTTGACGGGAGTTTTGCTCGTGGCTTTGCATATTCTACTGCAATAAGACAATGTTTGCCTGGAAACTCCAGCATATGAAAATGGATTTTGGAAATGGTTTTTGGTCAAGCTCATGGTTTGAGGCAAAAGGTGGCCAACAGGCCTTTGTCCAAGACTCCCTTGGGGGACCAGGAGGTTGTTAACTCAGGCACATAGTTTACTGCATGCATATCTGTTTGAGCATGTAGTTGGAACACAGACACAGAGAGAGAAGAAATATACAAAATGTAAGAAATTCTCACTCGTTGTTGGTCATGGTGTACAAAACAGACATGCATGCGAAGTCCGTAACAGATGAAAAGTTGGGCGGAGAAGCATAAATTTGCTTGAACTCCCATTTCTTCTGACATCAGTGGGATGAGTGAAGAATGGTTGTGTTCTTTATTACTCACATTTATAACCATCTGGATGTGAGGAGTCCTTCTTCTTCTGTGCCTGAGGCAAGAAGAATTAACTTTGACAGCAACAATTTATTGTCCCAGAATGAACCCAGAGACTTGGCATTCCAAAGTATTGGGGTGAGGAGAACAGCAGGCACCACAAAGACATCATACGCCTCCATAACATTCCCACATATCTATGCTGAAAATTCAGATGCCCAGCAAGAAGCAAGCATTTTGCAGGTGGGTTCGCTTTCCAGCAGCATCAGCTTCTATGGGGTGGGGGCTGGTATAATATTGGTCCCTTGCTTTGCATGTTCTGCTAGACAGTTCAATGACGGTGTCAACCCAGTGTGCAGCAGCAGCAAAAGTAGCTAATTCAATGCTGGGAATAATTAGGAATAGAATAGAAAACAAGTCAGCAAGTGTCATTTGACTCTTTATAAATATATGATCAGGCCACATTTGGAATATTGTGTACAGTTCTGGTCACAACACCTCAAAAAGGATATTGTGGAACTGGAAAAGGTGCAGAAAAGGGCAACCAGAATGATTAAGGGTCTGGAACACCTCCCTTACAAAACCAGGCTGCAATGTCTAGGCCTCTTCAGTCTGGCAAGACAGTGTTTAAGAGGTGACCTGATTGAAGTATATAAAATTATGCATGGCATAGAAAAGGTGGATAGAGAACATTTCATTTCTCTATCACCTGACACTAGAACCAGGGGGCATCTATGAAGCTGATGGGCAGGAGAGTCGGATCCAACAAGAGGAAGCATTTCTTCACGCAGACGGTCATCGGTTTATGGAAGGTGCTGCCAGAAGAGGTGGCATCTACCAGTCTAGATGGCTTTCAGGTAGGGTTAGACAAATTTATGGATGACAGATGTATCAATGGCTACTAGAATCAATGCCTAGGTGCATCTTTCAGGATGGGTGGGGGGAAGCAGGATGCTTCTAAGGCCATTTGCTGGGATTCGAGAGCAGGAAAAGGTTTGTCCTTGTCTCTGCTTGAGATAACCGTGAGCGTTTGGTGGGCCACTTTGTGTGACAGGACACTGGACTAGATGGGCTGTGGCCTGATCCAGCAGGACTTCTCTTATGTTCCTATGTTGCACTGAAATAACTGGTTAGCTTGGGATTTTGTACGCTTGAGCCTCTGTTTGTATCTTATCTCCAGTCTCTTCCAAGAATAGGAGACTGCCTAGGCCAAGGCCGAGAATGTACGATATCAGCCCTAAAAGTTATTCTGAATCAGTGGGTCCAGAGTAGCCAGGGCCACTGGCACATCATGTGGAGGCCCGGGCCAGATCAGTGCTGTCTGGAGTGATGGCGCTAATCAAGCACAGGTTTCCCCATGCCTGCAAAGCTTGCATGTGCTTCACACCCCTCCCTCCCCATGGCCCTTTCTGCACTTGGAGTATATCTCAGAATAGAGACCTGCTATCTGCATGCTAGTGCAGACTATGGAAGGCCCCAAGTGAGGCCTGCCATAGTCTGCAGAAGCTTGTGGCCAGCAGATCACTATCCTGAGATATATTCCAGAATAAGGCCAAGTGCAGAAAGGGTCCATGGTTTAAATAGTACTGATTCAATGGTAGATGTGTCTACATCTACACACAATCGAGAGCGGCTGCTTCATGTCCCAGGACCATGGACAGGGACTGGACAGCACATCCTGACCTAGAGGGGAGGGTTTCCACCCCCCAGGATGCCATGTTCCACTGAAGCAACTGTGGATGGTTGTCTGGCCATTATGTCAACTTGATGCTACCGTAAATGGTCATAGCTTCGGCTGTGTGGTGGAGTCCACAGCTACTAAAGACCACAAAACAACCATAAACCCCCACCAGGAGCTGTCCCAAAGATGTGGTAAGTCTTGGGGAGGCTGAGCCATGCTAACTTCTCTGTGGAGACAGCCTAAGTGTAAGGCTGTTATTAATAAACATGGGAACATTTGAATATGCAAAACAATGAGTCCTCCTAGGTATTTTTGCACTGATCACTGCAGAGTATGGTTACCATGTTGCTGTGCCAATGGGACCATGTTAACCCAGGCTATGATGTGTTGAAGCAACCCAGCATCACCTTTCCAGGTGGACTTACAAGACACCTCCTCCCAATATTGTGTTTGAGTTAAGGGGGAATGCCTCCATAAATCAAAGGGTTAGAGATATGCATGAATACAAGGTTTGTATCATTGGATATGTATCAAATATTCGAACAAATAGATACAGGTGTATTCCTATTGGTTCAAATTTCCAAACATTTGTTTTACTTTATTCATACGAATTTGGATCTTCCGATATTCTATTCGAATCAAATCGAATGTCGAAAATTGCATTCGTGCCCACCCCTACATGGGATGTTTCTGGATCCACTTTGGGAGATAAGGTAAACCTGAGCCTGGTTTCAGACATGATGGGATTAGTTCCAAGGTTAATGCCACCCATCCTGCAGTGGTTATCTTTGGTGCCGCAGTCAATTGCTTCAGCAGATTCGGTTGTTAACCAGATCTAGGAGAAGCCGACTTGATGAACTAAGACCTTCAGCTATAGGGCCTATTTGCACCTTCACTTCCCTGGGGAAGTGTTGCAGGAAAGTGAAGATGGCGGATGGATTCGGCATCCATACTTTGGGATACTGGATCCATTCCAAACTTACCTGGCACTTTCCCAAGTTCTGGGAAACCACCTCTGGTCTAATGGTTAGAGAGCCGGACACTTATCTGGGAATACCAGGTTTGATTCTGCAGTCCTCCATGAAGCCAGCTGGGTGACCTTGGGCTAGTCACAGCTCTCTTCTGAGCTCTCACAGCCCCACCTCTCTCACAGAGTGTTCTGTTGTGGAGAGAAGAATAGAAAGCTTTGTCAGCTGCTTTGAGTCCCTTTAAATGGGTGAGAAAAGTGGGGTAGAAAAGTCAACTCTTCTTCTTCTTTACCAGAGGTGATCGTCTCGCTGTGGCAACAGCACCACTGGGCATGTGCAATGTTGTTGCCACAGTGGCCGGATGACACGGTATGCAGCCGCACCTTTGCAGCCCTATCCCAGAGAGCTGTTCTGCTTAGACGCATGCAGGTCATGAGATAGACTAGTGTTCTGTCTGTGTCCTCTATTCTGGAAGACGAATTGAATGGGAAAACCGCTGAGCCGGCTCTGGAGTCAAAGAACAGAGTGTCCCCAAGGCAGGTTCCTCATTTGTGAAAAATCTTAACATTTTTTTCCACGTTTCACATCTTTGCATATATTTTTACACATGGCATCTAAAGTATGTTTCCTGACTGCTAAGGGCTTAATTCATTATAATAACTGCAAGAGAAAAAAGCAATGAGAGGCATAAGTTGTTTTTAGGTGGGGGCGGTTGGATTTTGTGCACCAGTGTTTGACCTAGCTTAGGACAGAAAAAATCATTCTGCTCTTTGGTGACCTCTGAACTTTAGGCTGATGTGATTCATAACTAAAACATTTTTGGCCGCCATCCAGTATACATAAGACCCTTGAAAGAAATAGCTTAATGTCAGGAACTGAATGAGCACTTTCTGCCCAGAGGCTATGAGAGCAGGATTCCTGGAACCGAACGTACAATCCTCAAAATCCACTTCGGTGTGTCATAAAGCTCTGGATTGGCTAAGCTGATGTAAATACCAACTTGGCCCTCCTTCCTGGCCTAGGCAGTCACATGTCTGTTGACAACAGTAGACTTTGCCAGCCTAAGGTAAAGGTGAGAGTGACCTTGAGTCGAGCTTGGCAGCAACAGATCTGCCGTTGGCTCCTTCTGGGGAAATGCCAAAGCCTGTGGTGTCATCAACTGTTATGGCGCAAACTCACCTGCCCAGGAAGCCAAGGTGAGCCCTATTTCTGCTCTGGCCTTCCTTCACTTGTCCCTTTATTTTGCATGGGCAGTAGGCTCCCAAACAGAGCATCTCCACTTGAAGGGGTTGTTTCTAGGTCAGAAAATAGTCCCTTCCATGTAGGAGCATAATGCATGCAAACTACACATGGAACATGATTTCATGCTCTACATGTTAACTTACCTTGACCGGAGATGGCCTTTCCAACCTCTGGTAAAGGCCATCCGCACCTCTATGGTGCTGGGCAGGACTTCCAAGGTGCCACACAAGTGCCGGGCACCTCAGATGCCCCCAAAAGCGAGTGTGTGTACACGGCGCATCCCTGTTGTTCTGGTGACAGCACCGGTGCATGCGCAGTCGTGCGAGCCTCCAAGACGAAAATGCCAGTGCCTGGACACATGCCCACATGACACATAAGTGGACGTGTGGGGGGACAGATGGCATGCAGTAGCAGTGCAGTTTGCACTTGGCTCAGACCCAGGGAGGTTTGGGTGAAGTTTGGGATGGGTCAGTGTTTTCGGTGTGAATGCCAGCCACTGTCTCTATTCTTAACTGCGGTGGGATCCTTTCTCACAGCAGTTAAGTGGGAAAAGGCTCAATATGCAGTTCAGCTCTTGTTACCCACTTCAGCCTAGAATCCCAGAGATGTTAGCTCTCTTGTTAAACCTTTGCAATATTGCAATTATAATTCCCACCATCTTTGCTCTTCTGTTATGCTGGCTGGGGCAGGCAAGGGTTGTAATGCAGGAGGTCTGGGGACACCCATGATGGCAGAAAGGAGTGCCCCCCCCCCACACACAGAGCCACTCCCAACCATGCACACATCACAGCTGGGGAACTTTTGTCCCCTGGTTTTGATGTTTCTGGCTGGCAAGGTTTTCTTCTACATAGGAAATGGACCCAGAAATCGGCCATTTTCTGTGCGTTTGAGAAAACAGACCAGAGGCCTTTTTGCACTATGGCCTATAGTGCATAATTAGCACACCTCTGGGGAACAGCACATGCATGTCAACTAGGCCCACCCTCCCCAGAAGTGCACTAATCATGCTCCACATGTTTTTTAAAAAAGAGGCAGCTGAGGCCAAGTGGAATCCAGAGCAGCTGACCAAAGGCCCCAGTCCTGCAAAGAATCACCTCCCCCAAGATGTTCATGCCCAGCCAGGCTGGAGAGTCAACCAGAGGGCAGAGGGATCTAGGCTGCCACCACTAGACCACCACCCCTGGAGGGATGGCAACGTTCTCCTCCTCCCGGGGCAGGGCACTTATAAAGGTCCACATTTCAAGCAAACTACGGTGTCATTTTCATGCCATAGCTCAGTCCATTATTTCATCCAATGCAGACAGCAGAGGCATTTTTGCACTACATCCATTCCATTTGGAACGGGTGTAGGACGGGAAGCCTAAGACACTTCAGGACGCTTTCAGCATTCACACATAGGAGCACAGGAACGGGTGTAAATGCATTTTGGCGCGCCTGTGTGTGAATGCTCAAAGCATTCTGAAGTGCCTTGGCCGGCAAACGCCGGCAAGGGGCGGGGAGACGGCTGCCGAGGCTCCCGCAGCCGGCAAGGCAGACAATCAGCTGATTGTCAGCCAGCGCCGGCGGGGGAAGCGAGCCCGCGGCTGTCAGGGAGAGAGAAACATGAGCTAATGCTTCTCTCCCCGAACGGCTGCGGGCACTTCGTCCGCGCCGGAACGGATGTAGAGCACTTTAAAGTCGGAGCACAAGCCCCGCTGCGGCAATGCATATGCCGCGTTCGAGGCTGTCTTGCACACGTTCGAAAACCCCGTGTGCGAAAACGCCTTAGGTCAGACCACAATCCAGATGATCTGCTGGCCAAGTCTCCTGGCTCAGTGCAGACAAAGCCTAAATGTCCTGGTAGAAGTTGCCGATAGGTGTGGAGAGGCAAATCCATTCTTGTTCCCTTGCCATAACTAGTATGCTCCTGCCTGCAAATATTTATTCATTTAATACAATTTTTATCCCATCTGGTACCAGAAAGTCTCAGGGTGGGTGGCGGCAATAGAAAACAAAATATAAAATGAGCTAATTAAAATAATAAGATACTAAAATAATGACTCCAAAGGCCAGAGCACCTATGTGTGTTGTTGTTTTTTTAAAAAGTTCTGAATGTATTTTAAAAAACTGGTGCCTGATGCACTCAGGGGGGAAACCTCTAGAACATTAGAACCAGGGAATGGTCTATGAAGCTGATAGATAGGAGTCGGATCAGACAAGGGGAAGGATTTCTTCACCCAGAGGGTCATCGGTTTATGGAATTTGCTGCCAGGAGAGGTGGTAACAGCTACCAGCCTAGATGGCTTTAAGGAAGGATTAGACAAATTTATGGATGGCAGATACATCAATAGCTACTAGAATTAATGCCTAGGTACATCTTTCAGGCTGGGAGGGAAAGCAGGACGTTTCTAAGGCCATTTGCTGGGATTCGAGAGCAGGAAAAGGTTTGTCCTTGTCTCTGTTTGAGATGCCCAATGGCAATTGGTGGGCCACAGTGTGAGACACGATGCTGGACTAGATGGGTTGTGGCCTGATCCAGCAGGGCTCTTATGTTCTATATTCTTAAGTAACCATTGCATAATCTCATCCATTGGGTGTTTTTCCACTGTCACTAGAAGTACCCATTAAGTACCCATTAATGGTATTTTAAGTTATTCGCATGAATAATTCGGACATTCATATGTGTATGGATCCGTACGCGCCATGTACATATCTATACGCATCTTGTGCGTATCCGTATGCATCCATAGAGATACGTACGGGATGATAACGGGACGCATATGAGATGAAAACAGGATGCATACAGTTGTGTATCAGATTTGTATCATTGGATACATATCAAATACTCGAATGAATAGATACGTATATATCTGTATCAGTTCGAATGTCCAGACATTCATTTTTCTTTATTCATACGAATTCGTATTTTTGAATATTCAATTCGTTGCCAATTGAATGTCAAAAATTGCACCTGTGCACACCCCTAATCCCATGTATATTAAGCTTGCTATGTGTCAGCCGTCCAACTGCAAAGCCAAGCGTGGTTGCATGGGTGTGCTAAGCTCATGATCTGAAACTGCCTGCAGTTCTGACATTCCTCAGTTATCTGTTTTTCACGAAATTAAAATGGCAAAATTACTCTTTGGATGGCACCTTTGCTGCCTGGGCTCTGCTGTCCATGAAACAAATTGCAGGTGGAGCTACTAAACTCCTGACCGTAACACAAATACCTTTTGGTTGCACTAAGAGGTCAGGATGGCCCCACACATTCCTTCGTTCCTCCAGCAAATATTTTATGTTCTAGGCATTAATCTCAGTTAATCTGATTGGGAACCTTAAGTGCTACAGTATAAAAAACCATTCTGGATAAATTGTTTTTTCCTTTGGTGCTCTGGTGTTGGGCGGGGGGGGGGGAGGGGTAGCAGAGTTTGTAGAAAATATTGGGGATGAATATTCATGCATGAATATTCCTAACATTTGTTATTTGTATGGATTCGTACAAATTCGGACATTCATATATGTTACAATGTTCGTATACTAACATGCGTACAAATAGTTCACACATTTGTTAGATTGGGGGTGTGGAAAAACAGAGCGCCAGTCACATCTGCAGTGGATCCAGATTGCATTCGACATGGATCGACAGCAGATTAAAAGTGGATTCAGGTCAGATTTGATGTTTTCAGAACGTCAATCTGTTACGGATATGTAACGGATACATATTCGTTCGATACATATCCATTAGCTATTCCTTTGTATCAGATACGTATCAGTTCTGATACAGTTTGTATCAGATATGTATTCATTTTGGATACGTATCCATTACATATTCATTCATATCAGATACGTATTCGTTTGTATCAGATACGTATTCATTCTTTTCAGATATGTATTCGTTCGTATTGGATACGTATCAGATACATATTCATTCGCATCAGATACGTATTTGTTCTTATCAGATACGTATTTGCTCGTATTGCATATGTATCTGTTATGTATTCATTCATATCAGATACATATTCGTTCGCATCAGATATGTATTTGTTTGTAACAGATGCATATGTGCTCGTATCGCATATGTATCCATTGCATATTCATTCATATCAGATACGTATTCGTTCGTATCGGATGTGTATCAGATACATATTCATGCATATCAGATATGTATTTGTTCGTATCAGATACTATTTTGTTTGTATCAGATCTATGTTCATTCGTATTGGATACGTATTCAATACATATTCATTTGTATCGGATACATATCAAATATTCGTACAAATATGTATGAATAGATTCATATCAAATAGAATTTTGCCACATTCGAAGGTGATCTATTTGTACAATTATGGATTTTCAAACATTCTATTTGTTACAAATCAAATGTCAGAAATGCATTCGTGCACAACCACGTTAGGGAGAAATAAATTCCCTCAAGCCAACATGGCTGCTAATGGTTGTAGCTGGTGGCCATGACTGCAGTTGAAAGGCAAAAGAACAGTTCACCATTCACCTTATGATCCTCTTACGGCATTGCAAAACTGCCTTTGATCTAACACAGAAGTGCTTACTGAGACATCAGATCAAAAGGTTTGCCACACCATGGAAGGATCTAAAGTGACTGGTAAATTACTGTTCATTCTTTCAGCTATTCCCCTAGGTGCCAGGAGAGATTTGTCTTAACCTTCTTTTCAAAAGAGCGAAATACACTTTCTGAAAGGTAGGAGGAGATGAATACAAAGTCACCCCCCTTTTTTTTATTCCAGCTCCTACAGAACCTTCTGCAAAGCAGCTATTTCGACTCTGCTTGTTCTTTATGGGCCTGACTGCACCTACCTTTGTGGCACAGAACAGAACGCTCTGGAATGCTCCATCTGCACGATGTGCCTCAATCTCCATCCTGGAGCATTTGGGAGTGTCTTGGAGCCCCCCAATTCTCCATAGCTGTGGAAAAGTAAAAGGTTCTCCAGTGCTTGACCAGGGGAGACTAGTATGCTCCAGGCTGGCAGTGTTCGCATCCATAGGCCACTTTGCACTTGGCCTCATAGTTTATGATAGGTTAACATCTGGGCAGGTTCATCTACACTTCCAGAAGCGGTTTACAGCCTACAAATGGCCCCTGCCTGCCCAGATGTTCACCTATTGCAAACTAGCAGTGGTTCACGAGTTCATGCACCACACGCAAACTAACCTTAACTAAAACCTTACCTTTCCCAGCCAGCTAGCAACCATTCGCACCATTTCCAGTGCAACGGGTCATCTGAATTGCCGTGCAAACACACTGGCAATTCAGATGACCCCCAAACGTGACTGCACATGCACAGATCATCATCATCACTGTGACAACGGCGCTGGTGCACACGCAGTTGCACCGGGTGCAGCAATCAAGATGGTAGAGTCATGCTGGGGATCAGGCATGCACCTGGACACAGGTAACTTTCTGGGTGCGTGACACTAGCATTCCCAAGTGCTAACACAAATACAAGTTAGTCTGGTATGCACTTTTGGACAGGAAGCTAAATGCAGAAATCTATTTATTTATTTATTTATTATTTGCATTTCTATCCCACCCTATACCCGAAGGTCTCAGGGCAAAAGTAACAACATTTAAAATCAGACATTTATTAAAACAACAACCGAACATATTAAAACAGTAACAGTGTCTGTAAAGTGGGAAGAGACAGTATATTCCCATTTAGCTGAAGGCCAGGGCAAAGAGGTGTGTCTTCACTGCCCTCCTAAATGTGTACAGTGAAGGTGATGGACACTTCTCAAGGGGGAGACTACTCCATAGCCTGGGGGCCATCACTGAGAAGACCGTCTCCTGGGTGCCCACTCCTTTGACCACTAAAGGTGGTGGGACAACCAGGAGAGCCTCACCTCCAGATCTTAAGGCACAGGCAGGTTGATATGACCCGTCTCTGAGTGCAAAGCTGCAAGGAGGTGAGGCATGTTGGCTGTGGCCTTGCAAATGCATCCCATAACACGCTCCCTATGGCAACAGTCCAGCGTGCAGCAGAAGCTGCTGTGGACATTGCCATGGTGATTTGGACAGTTCAGGAAAGATCATCCACACTGTGAGCACCAACAGCTAAGCTAGGGATGGCACTAGCACTCGTGGTATGAGTGCAGGCCACTGCCCCTGAACCTAACTGCACTGGAATGCCCATTGACTCCTACCTTCATACTTATCATCCAAAAGACACAACACAAAAGGAAAGCAATCGTGAAGGGAAGATGAGGGGAAAAAGAGCCCAGATATTAATTTATTATACATTAAAAGAAGAAATGATTCCCTCGTACCTTTTCTGACATCCATTGCTCCAATATAACTTTTAGCAGAAATGCTGCTGGAACGATGAACCTCGAATGATATATATATATTTGTAGTTCAAGAGTTCATGTTAAAATGCAACCACTTGAAGTATCTTTAATATGAATCTGATTTATTTTGGAAAGTGGGGGAGGGCGTTCAAACTTGGATTCCAATTCAAATATGTTATGACTTACTTCATGGCACGTTTCATGGCGCATGTGGGGAGCCCTGTGGTCTCGGTGTGGATTAAATTATCAAGGGCAGCAATAGCCAAGAAATGTAATACATTCTCTCCTGTGTTCCCAAGGAGATTTTATAATAGTCATATCTGTTGCTAATGTGGGACTACGGGAGAAGAAAGAGAAACACTGAAGAAAGCCAATTGTGGTGAGTGGCTGAATTCATTCCCATTTCCTCTCATGGAGAAAATAGCTCATGGGAAATGCAAGGAGAGTTAACTTCTGACCACAGATGATTCATGCGAATGTCCACACGCTGGTCATTCCCACCCTTTTGCCTCATCTGCCTTCGTGTTGGCCTAGAACAGGAGAGAAGGCATCACCCTGAACGTCACTGTGGAACATCACTCTGGCCTCATTTGTGGCAGCCATTTCCTCCCTGGCCTTCTGCAATTACCTTTTTCCTCCCACTTTTCTTCACAGCTTCACTGCCCAAGCATTCTCCACATTTATTGTTGAGGACAGTGGTGAGAAATGCTTGGTCCTTCAAATGTTGCTGGTCTGTAGCTCTCACTTGCCCAGTCATTAGCCATACTGGATCTGAAGAAGAAGAAGAAGAAGAAGAAGAAGAAGAAGAAGAAGAAGAAGAAGAAGAGAGTTGGCTTTTCTACCCCACTTTTCTCACCAATTTAAGGGGACTCAAAGTGGATGACAAACCTTCTGGTCTTCTCCCCACAACAGAACACCCCATGAAGTAGGTGGGGCTGAGAGAGCTCAGAAGAGAGCTGTGACTACCCCAAGGTCACCCAGCTGGCTTTGTGGAGTGTGGAATCAAACCCGGTATTCCCAGATAAGAGTCCGGCTCCCCAAGCGCTAGACCAAACTGGCTCAAAAGTCAAAATTTTGAAGAACCACAGACTTTCTGCAACGGTGTTATGGCTGTCAGGTGAAACTGTTTTATGCACTTGGTGAAAAGGTGGAGATGGGGGGAAACTCCTGCATGGACCATCCACATTGCATGGAGGTCCATCTTAACATTGGTCCCTACCTTCCTCCCAGTGCAACTCTATTCGAACTTCTTGAATAGAGCCTGTGGGGAGGTGGTGCAGACACATTCCTCTGTCACCATGGCAATGGCGCCGCACAGGCACGTTGGTGCCGTTGCCACACCTCCATGATTGCCTCTGTAATGGAGGTGATTTGCACCTCGCCAGATCATAGGGAAGCACTGGTGAGGTTAGAGATAGATCCTGAGCCCCAGAATTCTGATGCCAGATCTATTCCCCATCTTCACTTCCTTGGGAGATTTTCATGGGGAAGTGATGGTGTGAAAACACCCTGGCCGCATCCCCATTATAAGCTTAATTCGGTTTCCCTAAACCGAAATAATAGAACCGGATGCAAACGCGAATTTGCCTGTTCCCATTACTTTCAGCTTAATCGCGTTCAATCCGGATTCTGAGGACGTATGTGACTCAAGGGGGGAACTCCAGTGTCTACTTTTTAAAAGCTGCTTTTCGGGGCTGCCCTGCCCTCTTCCTCTTGGTGTGAATGCGCCACCCATAACGGAGCCCTTCACCGAGCCTGGCTGGGTGGCTGCCGCTTGCCTGGATGGAGGAAAACCGGCAGGGGGCAGCCAGCTATTCTCCCCATTGCCCAGGGCACACAGCAGCAGCGGCAACTCAAGCAAGGGGACTTTAAACATTCACACATCTCCCCGAACCTTTCCCTGCTTTCATTTCCCCTTTAAAGGTCAGAACTCCAAAGAGCTAGAATTGCGCAAAATTGCAACATTGTTATCAGGTGTGAAGTGGGTAGATTGCTACCGTGTAGCAGCTGCTGTGAAGGTTGGATTTTTACACTGAAATCACTGTCTTTGGAAGCAAGCTATTGGGGAAGGGAAACCCTAAACATGGATTCTCATCCCTTAAAACGGTAGGGTCCCCACAGTAAAAAATGTAACACATATCAAGCACACGATCCGGAGTGAGACCTGTTGAAATGAGGGTTAACATTTACAACGCTTTGGGGCGATTTAACACACGGAAAGCGTGTTAAGCCAGACTGACGTGGGGTCTGCGAGGATTGAAAACGGTTTGAAACCGATATAAGCTTGTAATGGGGATGCAGCCCCTGTGTCTCCATGGTGGTAGCAGCAGGGCCAGGCAGCTCCACCAAACACCATCCTCACGGTGCCACTGGGTGCTTCTGGTTCTCCACTACCACTGAGTGAGAACATCCAAAGGTATCACGGTTGGAAGGCCACCCTCCTTGTTCATTTTGACACTCTCACCTCCATGTTCCCCAGTAGGGTATTGGGTGCTACAGGAGATCATTAAATCCACCATGAATGGAGACCTTTTGCCTCAAACAACCTGCTGAGACATCTGAAATGGCAGATACAGACACAGTCTACATACAGCATTCTTATTGTGTGCCGGCATCCATCATAATAAGTGTGATCATGCTACTTTGAGTGCCCCAGGACTTGTTGTCTTGTAGCCAAAAGAAAGTAATGGAACTTATTCCAGCCACCCCTTCAAGTGTCGCATAGTCCCAAGTGGGGCTTTGTGACCTTCTCTTGCAATTGACGACAGAAAAAAGCTCTCATTGAAAAGCCAGGGTCACCTCCATTGTAAGGGCCCTTTGTGGACGGGCCTTCAGCACATGATGGCGTGCATGACTTCAATGTGTACGCACCTGATGCCATATTTCATGCACAGAAAGCCTCCCTGCTCATTTGCACATATGCATTGACTTGAGACAAATGGACATCAATGTCACAAACATGCACACCATCACACAGCTTCATCCGGACACGTGCCTGGAGACAGGTAAACCTCTGGGGCATGTGGGGCTTAGTCTGGTATGTACCAGCATTCCCAAGTGTGAATGCTAGTACACATTAGTCTGCCACGCACTTTTCTCGTCCAGCGGATGGGAAGCCAAGTGGAGAAAGGCCCCAGGTGATGGCTGGATGTCCTGCTAGGAAGCGATAAGTGTGGGAAATCCCCCCTGTACTATTATCGCCTCCTTGCTTGACAGCAATGCAGCACATGTTTTAGTGGATGTCCAGAGATGCCTAGATGTTCTCATCATTACTTCCATGCATGTGTGAACACCTGTTTCGGCCTCCACACATGAGTGCTGGACAGAGCTATTATGATGGCTCCATCCAGACAGTAGGTAAAAGGCACTATTGCTGGAAAACCTGCAACCAGAGCTGGGTTTTCCAGCAATAATATTTAGCATTGTTTTTTGTCAGGGGAGGACGAAACCGAGCTGAAGATACGTGACACACCTCTCCCCCCATACTGGTACTATAATAGTGCTATACTCCTGCTGTACAGATGGCGCTTAAGTTGAACGAAATTGGTAGAATAGGTTGCAACTACTGATGCGCACAAATGGTTTTTTGTATTCGATTTGTACATTATTAAATGCAAGAAAATTCTTATTGGCTAGAGTAGATCCCCTCTGAACGTAGTGGGATTTGAATCCAATATGAATTTCAATCCCATATGAATTCCATACAGAGCTTCATAAGAACATAAGAACATAAAAGAGGCCCTGCTGGATCAGGCCACAGCCCATCTAGTCCAGCATCCTGTCGCACACAGTGGCCCACCAAATGCTCATGGGCATCTCAAGCAGAGACAAGGACAAACCTTCTCCTGCTCTCGAGTCCCAGCAGATGGCCTTAGAAGCGCCCCAGTTCCTCCCCCCCCCCAGCTTGAAAGATGCACCTAGGCATTCGTTCTAGTAGCCATTGATACATCAGTCATCCACAAATTTGTCTACCCTACCTTAAAGGCATCTAGACTGGTAGCTGTCACCACCTCTTCCGGCAGCAACTTCCATAAACCGATGACCTTCTGGGTGAAGAAATACTTCCCTTTGTCAGATCTGACTCTCCTACCCATCAGCTTCATAGAGTGCTATATGAATGTATCAAAACATTCTATTTGAATTTGAATGTCAATCTTTGCACATACCAACATTTGATTTGAATACAAATGTCCAAATTCGTACGAATGTTGATTGTTACAAATATTTGTGCACATCCCTTGTTGCAACAAATGCTTTAGAGAACCGAGAACAGATCAAAATTTGACAACCTTTCACACCCAGATGTCTCCACCCATCATGTCTAGACAGACTTAACTGTACCAGCAGTTTCCTTTTGTGATGGGTGAGTGAGTAATGCATATCTCAGATGCTATTTCAGTCATAAGTATACATACTCACTGATAATGTGGAAGAGCAGCCAAGCATCCCTTGAAATCAAGCCATTTGGTAAATATGTCAAGAAGATCTAGCCAATATGTCCTCCTAAAAAAAATGAATGTAGTCATTTTATAATCTTCAGACTCATCCACAAGAAACAGGATCTAGTTTGCTATTGAATCAAGCCAGTGTATTTCTAGACAAGACTTGCCTACGCTGAATGGCAGAAGTCTTATTTAAACTATCATCGGCAAAATGTTTTGGATAAGAACATAAGAGGAACCCTGTTGAATCAGGCCGCAGACCATCTAGTCCAGCATCCCATCTCACACAGCGGCTCCCCAGTTGCTTCTGGGCATCTCAAGCGGAAGACAAAGGCAAAACCTTCAGCTGCTCTCGCATCCCTGCAAATGGCCTTTAGAGGCATCTTACATGTCTCTCCAGCCTGGAGGCCATATCTAGGGATGATTCCAGTGGCTATGATACATCGTCATGAACTTATCTCATCTTTTCTTAAAGCTATCTAGGCTGGTTGCTGTTTCCACCTCTTCCAGTGGTGAGTTGCATAGGCTTCCCTTGAATGTGCTGGCTGGAGTTGATGTGAAGTCAAAATATCTAAATGGGCCAGGTTGATTGAGGACCACATAAAGCAGAAATGGCTACCTTTTTACCCTGAAATAGACATTCTGTCTTTGCTAGCCATGAGTTCCACACAGTTCCAGTGGATGTTGTATCTGCCCTTTTTGGTTTATGACACAGAAGAGTTTAATTTGCGCCCGCATCATAGCACTGGGCTTAGAGAAGGTGGCCAAAGCATTTGACCATTATGACTTTTTAAATCTTTTCCCCATCTTTTTTTGACACTGCCCAAACCCATGGTGTCTTTGTGGCTACAGAAATTTGCTTGAAGGGTAGTTTTAATCCAGTTTTGACCAACACCTGGACTGTGGTCACGCCTTCACTTTAAACCTCCTTCATTCCATAACCGGGTCTAGCTGCTCACACCTTTTCATTTCTACTTTATTTGTGGACTTTCCACGCTCTATTTGGATTTTCCTGAATGGAAGGTAAAGACAAGACACAATAATCCAGACAAAGCTGCAGTCATGGATTAATGGGATATTGTGCTACCATAATTAATTTTACTGGAATAATGATAAACAGGTAAATCGGGTCTATATTCCAGGACTGTATTGGGTGCATTTCAGGCCTTTTCTCACTTGGGTTGGTAGTGTATGATTAGGGAACTTCTGGAGAAGGACATTTGCACTTGGAGGAGGATGCTACAGCCTCCAAGTGCCCCCTGCCTTTCCAGAAGCCCCCCAATCATTGTCCTCCACATCCTCCCTAACCTTCCCCAATCACTTACCTGTTGCATCCAGCTGGGACCATTCAGACCTCAGCTGGATGAGAAGGTCAAAGGGCTGCCACCTAGGCACTGGCAGCCCTGCTGCCTTCCTGACGTGACTGTGACTGCGTAGGTCCTCAGTGTCATCACAGCAATGGCCCTGATGCATGCACAGTTGTGCAGGGTTACACAACCAAAATGGCGGCTCTCTGAAGAGGACCGGCCCCGTAATTGAATAATGGTAAGTATTTGATTACAGAGGAGGGGCGATGGCTAACGTTGACGAGCACTCCAAGGGTGCGTTCCCATGGTACTAATTTGTATCTCTTTTGCCCCTCCACTGAAGTGGATTAAAGAAAAGCGGGTTCAATCCGGATTTAAGCATTCCCAAGGGGGTAAGCAAAACACGCATTTAAAATGAACGGACCGTCCCCAAGGAAGCGTGTTTTGTTTACCCACATCTTTTTCTCCCCGCCCCTCGCTGTTTCATTGGGTGATCGGGCGGAAGGAATTTCCAGCTGCCAAAACGCCTCCCCCCCAGCCAGCGATCCTGCGATCCTTTCCTTCAAAAAGACCAAAAGAAAAATTTAAAGCTTCTCTGTTCATCTCCCCTGCTTGTGAAGACTGCAGCCGGCACTCTTTACAAGATCTCCACCCAGCCAGCAATTTTACACTTTCACTTTCGCGGAAGCAATTCATCACAATGTATCTTTGCTGTTTCTCTTTGGGATTAGAAAGAGAAACAGCAAAGAGAAAATGCCTGCCCAGATCGCTGTTTGCATTGATTGCTGGCTGGATGACAGGCAAAAGAGAGACAGAGAGAGAGAGAGAGAGATGATCTCTCCGGCCGGCAATTCCCACCTGGGAGAGAATCCCCGCCCCTTTTGCCACGGAGTGATCCTATGGAAAATGTTGTGCTGAAAACCCATGTCTTCCAGAAAGTACTGCTTTAAACAGGTATTTTTTCAAAGCGGGTTTTCCCCATTAGCGGCGCTGGAAACCCGGCTTAAAGCCGTGCATGGGACCGCTCCGTGGCAAAAGAAGATTTTCAGCAGACTTATTATTGCATGGGAACGCAGCCCAAGTGTGAGCACTAGTCAACTTTGGTTCATTGCACTCCTTTCCCATCCAGTGGACAGGAAGAGAAGTGGGAAATTGCCCGTGATCTGGCACATCAGGTACAATGATACTTTTTTGACCTTGCCTGGATGCAGCCATTGTGTTCTTTTGCCTGGATTTTCTGGGGTATGTGTTATAGTCTAGAGCAGTGGTTCTCAACCTGGGGGTCAGGACCCCTTTGGGGGTCCGACTACCCTTTGCACTTACCTGTTAAGCCAGATCACGAATCCTCTAGGAACGCACTGTCTGCACAGAGATCTGGATGAAGGAGCTTCTTAGTACACATTGTCTGCGTGGGAATAGAGTGGATCCAGATAGGATGTGTGCTAAGGGCTCCTTAATTCAGATACATCCTACTACTCCCAGATCTGGGTCAAGGAAGCAATATCTGTTTGTAGGACAGATGTGGGAAGTTTGTAGACATGGTGCCGGATGGCAACTGCACAACAGCAGCCACATTGACAGCAATGATCGCTTTGCAGACTGTCACGATGCCCAGCATTCCAGTAAGTGCCTGCCCTCTCTGGGAGTAGCTTGGCTCTGTTAGGATGCTGAGTTCGTGCAACGGCCAAGTGAATACTACAGTGTGGACACAAAACACTGGTAGCAAGCGTTTCAACAGTAAACTAAAACAAGTTTATTATTATACACAAGCAATACTAGAAAGAAAATAAGGTTCAGGTAGTTGTTGGTTTAAGTCTATGAGTCTCTTAAGGTTACCAGCTTTCCAGCCTATCAGCTCCCCTTTCTCTAAAGGAAAATAGTTCCCTTTTTAAAAGACAAACCTCTCCACGTTCCTCCCCCTCTGACTTACTCTGACTCAGCCTAGCCAGTGTACCAGAACGTGGCTCTAGATGATCACAAGGCCCAGTCCGTCCTTGCTTGACCGATCATCCAGCCTGGTCAGTTGCTAGTGAAGTCTCCCTCAGAGCCACAATCCTCACGATTGTCTCCTTCAGAAATCACTCAGCCAAAAGACCAATGGTCAGCTACTGGTCCAACTCCCTCAAGTTCAGCTCTCTTCTGTTCCCTTCAGCTCTTGTCCCAGCACGAAGACATCCTCTGCTGTAATCTGTGTTTCTTTATACCTTTTTCCCTTGGCCCTGATTGGCTGTCACCTCCTGGGGAAAGCTGCTGGAATAAAATGCTGCTGGAAACTCCTCATAGAGGTGCCTGTTCTCCACGCCTGATTGGTGGAAACTCCTCCTCTAGCCCCTCCAGCACTCAGATCCCCGGACAGCTTTTCCCTCCAAATAGCAGCTGCAACCAATCATTGCAGCAGGGCCCGCATAGGATTTCCCGCCCTTTTTGCAGCCCAAAACCCAGGGTTTGCAAAAGGCTGTTTGCACCAAGGCTGGCTATTGCAGCTAGCTAGAAGCCTGCAAAGCCAGAAAGCAAAGCAGTTTGCAGCCTGTACTCTGAAACCGTCACACAGACCCTGCAAAGACAACTCACATCTGCAATAAAGGTGTCTTCACAGTGCTTTCGAAAGCCTACACCCCCTGACCCAGGTATGTTTGATTGACGGGGATGGGGGAGAATTCCACTGGGTTTTGGAGGTCCTGTGGGCCACTTGCAGCAGAGTGTGGGCAGATCATATGGAGGTAGTTATTGCATTACTCTTTAGCACACATTTGCTGTTGTACAGCCCAATGCAATGCAGATTTTGCAGCCTTCTGTAAATCCAGATCTAGCTGATCCAAAACTCATTAGCATGGATCTTGCCAATCTAGATCTAGCTGATCTGGATTAGCGACTGTAAGTGCAGGAAGAGCCTACGTTGAGTCGAGTTATCAACGGGGTGGATTATTGCCGGGTTAAGTATCACTGGCCTTACTGGGACATTCGAGTTCTGGCTTGTACCTTGTGTGATTGGAGATGTCCAGTTCCCTTTCACGCCTGATATGTCTATCACAGTGGGTGCTATGTAAGATTATCCGGTTCTCAGAGAGATGGTTGGCAAAGCAAAACAATTTGATTGTGGCCCCAATTGTTTGTGAAGGCTGAGAGCAAGAAGATAAACAGTGTCTCTCATTCTTTCCAAGTGGCTTTGATACAACAATCAGTGGGTTTCATGAGCAAGCCCATCAGAACTTGAAGTGCCTTAAGCGAGAAATTCCCCTTTCCCCCCTCAGATTCTAAGAACAGAGGAGTGTGCCGAAAATGTACACCCTGAGTAATTTGGTTTGGTTTTCTGGGAAGCTCCTTTTATTTTATTTTTTCCAGAAAGGAAGAGCTGACACAGCATTGGATTGCGTCACCTCAGAGATCAGGCGAAGGGTCTCTCCAGCTTTTTTTTTCTTTTCTTTTCTTTCTTTCTTCCTGCCTTACAGGTCCCACAAAGAAGCAGCATGTGAAACACAAGTATGTCCTGTCCTTCAGGTCCTCCACACAGATCTCTGTGGCACCGTGAGAACGGTGTGTGGGATACAGTTACTTTATAGAACCAAGCAAAACACTGTGTTTGCTTTCTCTCTCTCTCTCTCTCTCTCTCTCTCTCTCTCTCTCTCTCCCTTGCCCAAACACACACCCAGGCACAAACTCTGCTTTCCCACAATGAGTAAAACGAAATCTATTCTGTGGGGGAAAGGAAGAGAGAGGGGTGCTATGTGTATTTGCCAAGGTCCAAAAGAGTAGCCTCTCAGCAACAAAGTACAGTCTGTCCTCATACCTAAAGGAACGCCTTCTCCCATACCGACCTGCCTGTGCCATAAGATCTGCCAGTGAGGCTCTCCTGGTTGTCCCACCGCCTTCAATAGTGAGGTGGGTGGGCACCCAAGAGAGGGCCTTCTCGGTAATGGCCCCCAGGCTATGGAACAGTCTCCCCCTTGAGGTGTGTCACGCCCCTTCTTTGTTTATATTCAGGAAGGCGATGAAGACGCACCTCTTTGCCCTGGCCTTTGGCTGAGGTGATTATATTTCCCCTCCATTACAGACACCATTGTTTTAATATGGAGTATATTGCTAGAAATGCTAGATTTTTAAAGTATTTTAATGTATAATATTGATTTTAATACATAGTTGTTTGTAATTTGTTGTTTTAAAAGTTGTTACTGGCTCTGGGACCTTTGGGTATAGCAGAAGAAGAAGAAGAATGGACTTTTCTACCCTGCTTTTCTTACCCATTTAAGGGGACTCAAAGTGGCTGACAAAGCTTCTGGTCTTCTCCCCACAACAGAACACCCCATGAAGTAGGTGGGGCTGAGAGAGCTCGGAAGAGAGCTGTGACCAGCCCAAGATCATCCAGCTGGCTTCATGGGGGAGGGTGGAATTGGACCCAGTATTCCCAGTTAAGGAGTCCAGCTCCCTAACCACTAAACCAAACTGGCTCACATAGGGCGGGATAGAAATACAAATAATAAATAAATAAATAGGCTGGCAAGTATGTATGGACAGAGTATTCTGCACTTCCACAGAACTTCACATTGGGTGTATGTATAGCACCTCCTACACAAATATCCCTGGGTTCGCTTCCCAGCTTCTGCAGTTATTACTCAGCAGTGACTAATAACCCAGCTATTCCCGAGAGTTCCCACAGGATCTGTCTGGACCAGAGTTCCCACTACTGACATCTGTTTCTTCTGCTCCTAGCTTGGACCTCTTGAGGAACCGTAGATGGTCTTCAGAGGTAGTCCACAGAGCATAGTCTTGCTCTGAAAATTATAGTAAATAAGGCCTTTTATGCACCTAACTTTTAGTTGCATGCAGGGGACACTTCCATGTGGTGCATCCACACTGCATGGAAAAATTTCTTCACTAGGAATGCCTCCCCACGTCCTGGAACATCCCCCGTGCATATAGGGGTGGAACAGTCAAAACTGCTCCATTCTAGGGGTATGCACTCATGCAATTTCCAGAATTCAATTCAATTTGAATCAAATACCTAAAAATTCGATTTGATTCGAATTTGCACTTATGAATGTCAACAATATTGGTATGTGCCCATATGCATCTTTACAAATCCCGTACACATCCATAAGCATCCCATAGTTATCCTGTATGCAATCCATTTTTGTCCCATACGGATCCATACAAATGCGTACGGATGCGGGAAAGATCTGTATCTGCAAGTACGCATCGTGTACGAACCCATAAACGTATGAATGTCTGGATAATTCAAACACATAGATCCAAAATTCAAAATTTGTTCGAATCTTTAAATTTTAATTTATGGACATTCGATTTGAATTCGAATGTCAAAATTCAAATATACCTTTGAACATTTGTGCACACCCCTACTCCATGCCTATACCAGTGACTAGGGGTGTTTTTCCACCGCGCTCCTTTAATCCGGATCTAAGAAGATCAGGATCTAAGGAACGGATACATTCCTTAATCCGGATCTAGTAGATCTGGATTAAGGGAAGTACCCAATGTGTTTCTATGGGTGGTCTAGCACCCAGTAGCAATGGGTGCTAGCCTCCCTGCCATGGAAACACCGGAGCACCCATTTGGAAATCCGGATCTACCTATGAGGGGTCTGCTTGTCACCCAGGTGTTTGTGGGACAGGGGGTGCAGTCTCTGAAGTGGCTTCGAAGTCTGTGCAAAACAGCTCCATTGAAGTCTGTGCTGATCTTCGGAGTGAACTTTGAAGTGACTTTGGAGTCACTTCGGAGTCACTTCGAAGTTCACTCTGAAGATCAGCACAGACTTCAAAGATGCTCCAGAGCTATTTTGCACAGACTTCAAAATGACTTCGAAATGACTTTGAAGCTTAGGTTTTGGGGCTCCCCCCCCCATGGGTGCCCCCTCCCCCTAGCCTCCTCTAGACCTCATTGCCACACAAGCGTGGAAACAGGCTCCCTTTAATCCGGATTTTCTGTCTGAAGACCCCATTGTAGACCCCATTAATGGGGTTTACAGAAAATCCAGATTAAAAGCCAGAAAGTACCCATTTGATCCGGATTTCCCCAGCGGCAGTGGAAACAATTGGGTCCCAAATGGGTGCCGTGGTGGAAATGGGATCATCCGGCTCACACCCAAATGGGTCCTTAATGGGTGCAAAAATGGGTACTTTCTGACAGTGGAAAAACACCCAAGGTTAGTACAGCCCTACATGCTGAATGTATACCTCTTCCAGGTGGAAGAGGGACTAGGGGAGCATGTGACCAGTGGCACAGACATGACTGCAGCAGCATTGTGGAGGCACACTGTTAGCATTGTGAGGGCTTCACAATTACTGCCATAATACTGGCAATTATCATTTAGCCAGCGCTTAGTTAAGTGCTGGCTACGTTGTGAGTGCTTTAGGCTCCCACAAGTGCAGATACTCAAAGGATCCCAGAATTTCACGTCCCAGGGATGTGGGAGGCAAAGTACAAAAAAGACCCTAAAGCCACCTCCAGAGGTCTGCCTGATATACCACTAGAAAGCAGTAATGTGGGGGTATTGTTTCCCCACTGTAATTGCTTTCTATCCTGGCAACGCTGTCCCAGGACTGTCTTTGTAGGTATTTGGTCATGCGCAATCTGGGTACTGTGGCTGCAGTTGAATTCCTGGATCTGCATGTGACCGCCTCCACCCATGAGTGGTCAGCTGTTTCAGCCCCCAAGTAGGTGTGCTTGGGCAGAGCTCCGATTGCCGCTCCATCCAGAAAGGTACATCATTTGCTAAAAAGCACTATTGCTTGAAAATCTGTGACCAGTGCTGGGTTTTCTGCCAAAGCTGTGGTCACATATTTAAGGTTTAATGCAGCATCAGTCCACTTTCAGAGCGAGAGAACACATCAGCAAAGTGACAAACTGTTTTCTTTCAGTGTTAAACAACTCAGAAAATTCCCCTTTGGGGCAGATAATGTGAAAATGACTGGTCACTTTGCTGATGAGTTCTCTCGTTCTGAAGGTGGTCTGAAGCCGGATTAAAATGTAGGTGTGAAGGTTTAATCCAGCTCCATTCAGCCCACTTTCAGAGTGAGAGAATACATCAGCCAAGGGACAAGCTGTTTCCTTTCAGTGTTAAACAACTCAGAAAAGTCCCCTTTAGGGCAGATAATATGGAAAGAAAATTACTGGTCACTTTGCTGATGTGTTGTCTCGCTCTGAAGGTGGACTGAAGCTGGATTAAACCTTAGGTGTGACCACAGCCCAACAGTTTTTAACACTTTTTATGGACAAAAAAGGGGGACTGTGGTGGTGTTGACTATAAAACATGAGGTGACCCTACCAAGGCAGCATCATAATGACTCCAGTTTTGACCCATCTGGATGCACCCTAAATAAAAGTAAAAAGAAAAAAAAATAATGAAAATACCAAATTTGGAAATATTGTTTTGAATATCTTTCTCAGAAAGGGCCCTTAAGCTTCCCTTACATTCTTAAAAGGGTCTGTGAGGTAGAAAAGGTCTAGAACCTTTGCTGTTTTGTCTGAAGGAGTGAAATGAACTGAGGTGGCAAAAAAATAAAACAATTAAGTTTTATGTAGTTAAAATGTGGGGAAGCATGAAGACGTTTATCAATGCATTCAGTATTTCCCATCTGAATCTCTCGCTTACCCCGCCCTGCCTGCTATGTTATCCCGGTCTCTTTTCCTTCACAGAATTAATTCCTCTTCATGAATTACTTTTAATGAGTTTGTTTGTTTGGTTGTTTTTTAAGGAGCAGTGGAAACACACCAGCATAAACCATCCTGAGATACTTTTTGGTTGGTCCTGTTTTCATACCCGATCTGGAATAATGATACTTTATTTCACCAAGTGCTCCCAGGGGTTTTACAGTAAGAATAAAATATATCAAATATTAAAACATAATTAAAAATATGTTCTCACCAGGCACCGAAAACTACACACTGTAGGTACCAGGCGAATCTCAAGACGGGGAGTGTGGAGTTCAGAGGCCTATTCACAAGAGGGCTTCTGGGGATTAGGCCAGCCCTGGGACAGAGCATTCACTCTGCATGGATCAGTTCTAGTACCCATATTGATACACTTGGGTGCTTCCACACTGGCAGCCGAGAAACGGATTAAAGAAAATCCGTTTCCCGGCGATCCATCCTCCAGAGGATCCGTCCAAACTAGGGACGGATCCAAAGAGGCCTCGCGGGTCCGCACATGTGCGGGGAAGACAGATCCTGCAGGCCAGATCTTCTGGGTGCTGTGCGGAAGCTGCAGCTGCAGCACCTATTCCCAAAGGCAGCTGGCCTCCCGCACCGCCGACACCACCCCGAGAGACACAGGTCTGGAGCATTCAGGTGACAGTCACTGTGCATTTCCACCAGTGCGCAGCATGCAGGGGGAGGGGCTCCGGAGGCAGACCGGCCTGCTTCCACCCCTCCCAAGATGGCGGCCACCGGCACATCCTGTCCGGGAAAGCTGCCAGCCCACACACACAAACACACAGCTGGTAAGAAACAACTCACTTGTCCAGGCAGTTCCAAAACACAGCAAACACAGCAAACGTAGTCCAGAGAGAAGAAGTCAGGAAACAGTCTGAAGTCCAGGATTTAGGAGGGCAAGACAACAGTCCGGTCCAAGGTCAAGGTAGCCAGGTATTCAAGGTCTGGGGGTCAGATATGGCAGCTTTCTCTAAAAGAAAACCAATAGTTTCTGACAAAAGTCCTGGGCATCTGCCCGGTGTTTTATCTACAGTCCCAGCTGCAGGCTATCAGCATGTTTCTCTGCAAGTCTCTTTGATCTTCTTAATCCTTCCTTTTCCGCTCTCCTCTGCTTAAAGCTAGGGATTTCTGTGCCCTGCTGTTCCAAGACTCCCTCATCTTGCACTTCGGCTGAGGTAAGGCTGGGCTGCTGAACCCCAGGTTCCACTGGGGGTGGGAGTTCAGAACTGGGCCTTGACACCACCTCAGGTTCCTCCTGCACCTGAGGAAGTGGGTCCTTCTCATCTTCTGAGTCCTCCTCATGGCTGACCATGACACATCCATCCCCTCACCTCTCCATGTGCGGAAGCGTCCTGCTTCCAAACAGATCGAGATGAGGGGATGGATTGAAGACCTAATTTTTGAGGTCTTCACAGAGGACAGATTTTTCGGTGGCGAGACCCCATTAAGGCCGGATCTTGCACGCCACTGTGCAGAAGCGGCTGCCTCAAAGCGTCCCTCATCCATCCTCCAGTGCAGATGGTAAGTTTTGTATGGGCCTTATCTCGGATTCAAAACGTTTTCAATCCTCGGAGTCCGCATGGCAGTTTGGCTTAACACACTTTCTCCGTGTTAAACCACCCCAAAGCATGGTGAATCTCAATCCTGATTTCAACAGGTCTCACTCCGGATCATGCGCTTGAAACATTTTACATTTTTTACTGTGTGGACCGTAGGGTGTTAAGGGATGAAAATCCATGTTTAGGGTTTCCCTCCCCCAATAGCTTGCTTCCAAAGATAGTGATTCCATTGAAAAAATCCACCCTCAAAACAGCCACTATAAAAATCCAGTCCTTAAAGCTACACTGTAGCGATCTAGCCTCTTCATACCTTAATAACAATGTTGCAGTTTTGCACAATTCTAGCTCTTTGAAAGTTCTGACCTTTAAAAAAGGGAAAGGAAAGGAAAGCCCTGGAGGTTCTGTTTTAAAGGCTGTGGCTGTGAAGGGTGTTTGAGTTGCTGCTATGGGTGGCACGTTCATGCCAGGAGGAAGAGGGCAGGGCAGCCTCGAAAAGCTGCTTTTAAAAAGTAGCCACTTGAGTCCCCCCTTGAGTCACATACACCACGTGCAATCCTCAGAATCTGGATCGAATGCGATTAAGTTAAAAGTAATGGAAACAGGCAAATTTGCTTTTGCATCCAGTTCTATTATTTCGGTTTAGGGAAAGCAAAATAAGCTTGCTCTGGGGATTCCCCCTATGTGTCTTTAATGGGGTTTCTGCGGCCAGTGTGGAAACACCCCTTGTCCTCCATGAAAAGTAATTTAAAGGGGCTTAAAAGTAGGTAGTTTCAGTTGCAACTTTGCCTCTAGGGACCTGGATGCCCTGTCTCCAGTTTGCCAAGGGGGTGAACTTACACATGTATTATTTCTAAATTGGCAGTCACATTACGTCACTTTTGCCCTTGAGTGTCTGCTAACATTTGGTAAATGAAACTGATATGAAATATCTGCTTGTAGTGCTCTGCAGATCTCTCTGCGGTCTAACCCGCCTTGTCGCAAGTAAGATAACATGCTATCAACCAAAAGCATTTAGGACTTTGGAAGCTCTTTCACCTGCCTGACCTCCCAATCTACTTCTCACTTTCCTTTGGTTTGTTCTCTTTATCTGTTTCCTTATCTTGTCTGCCTTTCGCTGAACGGCTCACTTTGTGGGTTGACGGACTGCCAAGGGACAACCATGCGCAGCAAACGTTTTGTTGAACTGCTCCCACAGAAACCACAAAGGGAGCCATCGTGTCTTCCTAAATTATAGATGTAGGTGAGATGGTGGCAATTTTACTGACCATAGTAAGCTGGCTGGTGGTACTCATGCCCAAAAGCGAGGGGGGAAATTGTTAGTGTCGTTGCTAGTATATATAGGGCTGTTAGAGCGAATTGATACTTTGCACTTACTGCAAAGTTTGGATGTGTAGAACAGTTTCCTAGTTAAGGAATGGCTCCATGAGGTGTGGGTGCACCATCCGGGATATACCCCTGCCTTGACTACAGAGTCAAGTGTGGAAAGACCCTTATTTTATGCTGTAGGGCCTTTTTGCATTTAAGCAATCAGGATGGTTGCACATGCTCTGGAACTCTCTGTCTGCACACACTGATGCAGCCCACAGAGTACACGGCTGTCCTGATCCTCCATAGTAAAAGCTCTCACGAGATCTGGATGACTACATAATAAACAGTTGAATCTATAGTAACAAAGCAAGAGTATCAATGTGAAACAGAGATGTGCACAAGTGGTTTTTTTACATTCTATTTGAATCGGACTGAATACTCAAAAAATCCAATTCGAGTCAAATCTTTTAAATTCAAATTCAACAAGATTCACTTCGAATTTACCAAATTTGAATCTATTCATTCAAATTTTTTATTCAAATTTGCACATACGAATGTTGACAACATTCATGTGTGCACATGCGCATCTTCCCCACATCCATACACATCTGTATGCGTCTGTACAGGTCCGTATGCATCCCGTAGTTATCCCGTAGGCAACCCATTTTCGTCCCGTACGGATCCGTACAAATGCATACGGATGTGGGAGAGATGCAGATCGTCAAGTACGCATCGTGTACGAACCTGTACGCATAAGAGTGTCTGGATAACTCGGATGAATAGATCCAAAATTTGACATTCGATGTGTACGTTTACATTCGAATTTTGGGACATTTGAGTCAGATTTGAATGTCAAAATTCGACACATTCGATCGGATTTTGAATGCCTATGAATATTTGTGCATATCCCTAAAGTAAAAAGTGCTTCATCTAAAAGATCTCCCCTCGCTTTTTCTTACTCTGGCTTTGTTACCATAGATTAAACTGTTTATTGTCTAATCATCCAGATCCTGTGATATCTTTACCTTGATACTCTAGATCTGAGGCCTCTTAGCACTCCAGCTAAAATGCTGTAGAGCGCTTCGGCCCGAACGCTTCTAAGACATTTTCGCATCCGCATTGGCAGGTAAAGGATGCATTGCAAACACATCCTTTACCTGCCTACATCCAGATGGGAAAGTGTATTAGAAGCATTCGGGCCAAACAGTCATCCCGGGACTCACAAGTCCCACCCCTGGCCTCCTGCCATTGGCTGCTGTGGATCTAGGGGTGGAGAGGCCTGTCCAGTGCCTTCCCTGGGGTCCCTTGAGCCACATGGGCCCAGATCAGGCCATGCCGGTGGCAGGCCCCCCACCCAACCCAACCCAACTCTCCCTGGGGGTGCGCATGTGCGAACGGTGCTTACCTGCTTAGGGAGGGAGGGAGGAAGGAAGGAAGGAAGGAAGGAAGGAAGGAAGGAAGGAAGGAAGGAAGGAAGGAAGGAAGGAAGGAAGGAAGGAAGGAGTGGAACTAAGCTACTTCATAAGGCTGTTGTAATGGTTACTGTTTACAGTGCTATAAAAAACACTCTTGTAATGATGTACAGAGTGCAAAGTACTTTATTTTGTCTAAAATCCCTTTATAATCATTCTTATTTGCTCATATGTCAGCTTAAACAGAAGTAAGATTGTTTTTAAATTAAGCGTGATTAGGTTCACCGAACAGAGTCCGGAACAAAGAGTGCTAGTCTAGTCAAACCATTCTGTTTAATGTTTACAGATGTGTTTTGTCTACGTGATGGACAGCTTTCCAGCTGCTAAGGCAACAACTCATCCAGCAAAGTAACCCAAGGAGCCTCGAATGAGAGAGTTCAGTGACACCGAGTATGAAGACAGCGGGAAAGATTTAGATAAAGTCTATTTCTAGCTTTGTCCTTGGACACGTTCCTTAATCTTTCTGTATCACTTCAATCCTAAGCTGATCCCCATGGAAAATGATATTTATTTCATGAAGTTACTGTATTCCAAACTTTACAAAGAGAGATGATTCAAAATGTTTTGCTGCCTTGCGGACAACAGCAAATAACACCCTTGGACTAGGTTAACAGCACTCTGCATCTGCACAGGGGTACCTAGGCTGCCAGATATGTCTTTGGCTGTGGTTAGGCCTACGTTTTAATCCAGCTTCAGCCCACTTTCAGAGTGAGACAAAGGCCGCATCCCCATTACAAGCTTATTTCACTTTCCCTAAACCGAAATAATAGAACCGGATGCAAACGCGAATTTGCCTGTTCCCATTACTTTTAACTTAATCGCGTTCGATCTGGATTCTGAGGATCCTACGTGGCGTATGTGACTCAAGGGGGGACTCAAGTGGCTACTTTTTAAAAGCAGCTTTTCGAGGCTGCCCTGCCCTCTTCCTCCTGGCGTGAACGTGCCACCAATAAGGGACCCCTTCACAGAGCCTAGCTGGGAGCTTGGGTGGCTGCTGCTTGCCTGGATGGAGGAAATATGGCAGCGGGCAGCCAGCGATTCTTTCCCCTCCTCTCCCCATTGCCCAGGGCACACAGCAGCAGTGACAACTCAAGCCCCCATCGCCCGCTCACGTCTACAGCGGGCAGCCAGCAATTCTTTCCCCTCCTCTCCCCATTGCTCAGGACACACAGCAGCAGCGGTAACTAAAGCCCCTTTGCTTTAAACATTCACACAGAACCTCAGCTGCTTTCCTCCCTCCCTTTACCTTTCTAAAGGTCAGAACTTTTAGAATTGTGCAAAACTGCAACATTGTTATCAGGTGTGAAGTGTTTGGTCGCTACAGTGTAGCGGCTGCTGTTAAGGGTGGATTTTTACACTGAAATCACTGTCTTTGGAAGCAAGCTGTTGGGAGAGGGAAACCCCTAGGAGGGCGAAAGACAATCAGTCAAGTTCCCTCAAACAGGGCCAATTACTGTATAGGAGTGAGACGGGGGATTGGCACAACCATAGGCAATTTTGCAGCAGAGGGTCATGTGAGCTGCCAGCGGCCTTGCGTGGCAGCTCAGATGACCTCCTCAACTGACCAGAATGCAGATGGTCACCGGCTGGACATGTAAGGTAAGCTTCCGGTCAGGATTGGGGAGGGTTTGGTAGATTGTGGTGCACAATGTTGTGCAATTAGGCAACTTGTGGGCATACAGGGGGTACTTGTGGACTGTAAGCGCCTTCTCTAAGTGCAGATGCACCTGCCCAGAGGTTGCCTAATTGTAATCTATGGGCCTAAGTGCGAATCAGCCCCATGTTTCAGTATAAGGCAACTAGGGGTATGCACAAATATTTGAAGGTATTCAAAATTTGATCAAATTCATCTGAATTTCGCCATTCGAATTTGAATCAAATGTCCATACATTCAAATTTAAAGGTTCGAATTAATTTTGAATTTCGGATCTATCCAGTTGAATTATCCAGTGTGTACCGGTTCGTGCATGATGTGTACTTGCAGGTACACATCTTTCCCACATCTGTATGCATTTGTATGGATCCACGCGGGATGAAAACAGATTCATACGGGATAACTACAGGATGCATACGAAAATGTACGGATGTGTATGGATGCATACGGGATGCGTAACAATGCGTACAGGCACATACAAATGTTGTCGACATTTGTAAATGCAAATTCAAATCAAAAATTTGAACGAAAAGATTCAAATTTGCTTAATTCAAATCAAATTTGGTTAGATTCGAACTGAATTTTCAGATATTCGATTAGAATCTAATTGAATACCGAAGATTGCATTTGTTCACTCTCCTAAAAGCAACAGTGAATAGCAAGGGTCTCAGTGTTGTAAAAATTGATTTTAGTATAGTCTCAATCAGGGAGAGAAAGGCCAGAAAAACAACACACCAAAAAGATATGTTGGGTGTACTGTCTAGGAAAGTGCACAAATATTCATAATATTTTATTCAGGTGAATTCAGACGTTCATATGCGAATCCGACATTACGACATTCGTACACTGACATTCATATTCAATGCTTTGGAACACTCATGAAACGGGGAATGGGTGTGCCAGTCACAGCAGCAAAGGATCCAGAGTGCATTTGTCATGGTTTGAGAGCGACTTCAAAGTAGATTCAGGCTGAATTTGACACTTTCAGAGTCAATATGTTATGGGATACGTATTGGATACGTATATGTTCATACTGGATATTCATCCAAATTCATATGAATACATTTACATCAAATAGAATCCTACCACATTCAAAGGAGATCTATTTGAACGAATACAAATTTTCTAACATCGATTCAATGGCCGCATTCCCATTATAAGCTTATATCGGATTCAAAACGGTTTCAATCCTCGCAGTTCCCACATCAGGTTGGCTTAACACACTTTCCGCATGTTAAATCGCCCCAAAGCGTTGTAAATGTTAATCCTCATTTCAACAGGTCTCACTCCAGATCGTGCGCTTGAAACATTTTACATTTTTTACTGTGGGAACCGTTCTGTGTTAAGGGATGAGAATGTGTGTGTAGGGTTTCCCTCCCCCAATAGCTTGCTTCCAAAGATAGTGATTTTACTGTAAAAATCCACCCCTTAAAGCAGCCGCTACACTGTAGCAATCCACCCACTTCACACCTGATAACAATGTTGCAACTCTCCGCAATTTTGAAAGTTCTGACCTTTAGAAAGGGAAAGGAAAGCAGCTGCAGGTTCTGTTTTTAAGGCTGTGGCTGTAGACGTGAGCGGGCGAAGGGGGCTTGAGTTGCCGCTGCTGCTGTGTGCCCTGGGCAATGGGGAGAGGAGGGGAAAGAATCGCTGGCTGCCCGCTGCCATATTTCCTCCATCCAGGCAAGCAGCAGCCACCCAAGCTCCCAGCTAGGCTCTGTGAAGGGGTCCCTTATTGGTGGCACGTTCACGCCAGGAGGAAGAGGGCAGGGCAGCCCAGAAAAGCGGCTTTTAAAAAGTAGCCACTTGAGTCCCCCCTTGAGCCATGTACATCATGTACGATCCTCAGAATCCAGATTGAACGCGATTAAGTTAAAAGTAATGGGATCAGGCAAATTCACGTTTGCATCCGGTTCTATTATTTCGGTTTAGGGAAATCAAATTAAGCTTATAATGGGAAGGCGGCCAGTATGAATCAAATGCAAAACAAAAACAAAACCCATCCGTGCACATCCCTAGACTATCCACTGTGATCTTACAGGGCTCCAGTCCCTGCTTGTGTTTTATAGTTCAAATCCACACAATCACACTAAAGCAGGCACAGCAGACTAAGAAGAGGCTTGGAACCACTTTTCAGTTTTCTGGCGGGCACCCTCCAACAGGTGATAAGGTAAACATCTGCAAACAGAGTGGAAAGAGGGGGACGCTTGTTTCTTGGACCTTGGGTTGTTTTGTCTGACTGTAAACAAATACCTTCGGATCGTGTTCTCTTTTGCCCTTTAACTGAAGCGTTGCCCGATTTTTCAGCAACACTAACAAGTCGCCTTAAAAGTCCTTTTACCTAATCTACCGTGTTTGTTCTCTAGAGGCGATGGCAGCAGGATTAAGTGTTAGTTTGCTTTGGGGGAGGATTTTGAATTAGGTAATTAAATGGGAATTTGGGGCATATTGCTTTGGCACTTGTTTACGCATACTCTTCTAGGGTACCATCTACATGTGTGCTTTGGTGCACCAATCCCCCCGGTGAAGATTTGAGAGATGGACATCCAAGCAATAAGATACCCATGTAACTCTCAAGAGATTCAAGCCTGGAATAAATCACCCAGACACAAGCACAGTGGGCTGGAACAGCTTGGCAGATCCAAAGCGCGGAGTCAGGATGCCTTTCCATCGCAAGGCACTCTACTCTATTAGTGATATGCCTGAATATTCAAAATATTTGTTATTCATACGAATTCAGATTTTTGAATATTCGATTCATTACAGTTCGATGGTGCACAAATACTTGGAAGTGCATGAAGGCTACCACCATGCATGCACAGTCACCTTTTTCATGCCCCACGTCCACGGTGACCACGTTCAAGATGGCAGCTCCCAGTAGCAGTATCCAGACAGGTGGGATATGGTGCTGTTTCCGGAAAATCCAGATCTAGAACCAGAATTTCTTGAAAAAGAATATAGTAGGTTTTCACCCTGATATTGTGGGGCTAAAATGGGGTGGCCACAGATACAGCAACATCTCCAAAACATAATAGAACTTTTTATTCCCTGCTTGGACGTGACCTCCGTCTCTCTCTCAATCCTTTCTTTGCTTTCAACAGCAGCTTGAATTGCAAAGGTTAGCTGATGCCACAAAATCAGTCGCTGAATCTCAGAAGGTCCAACCCATCGGCTGATTACAAGGAAGTGGGTTTGTCTATCTGTTCAGTTCCTTCAATCTTGATCTGGGAAACACCCATTGCAAATTGCCTCCTCCCTTCCTCTCCTCCTAGCAAGCAAATGAAGCAAAACAAGGAAAGCAAATTTGCTCATCGTTGTACTGTATCAGATTTTCTTTTCCCGAGACAGCTGCGCTGTGAAATCTTCTTGGCTTGGTTGGTGTTTTGCTTTCAAAACAGGATGTCTAGAAAGGCAACGGGGGAAGAGGCACTTCCTAAAGTTGCTTTATAGAACTGGTGGGGCAAAATTCCGACCAGGGTCAAAACAGTGTAAACGAGTGGTCAGTAAGGGCCAGGTCCCATTAGGACTTTTTTGAGTGTTCACAGTGGTTTAAAAACACTCTGTCCGCACTGAAAAGTGGCTTTTCGCATTAAAAAGAGGAGTAAAATTGATCAAACGAATTAAATAAAACACCCCTTTAAACAACTCTCACTCCCGTTTTTTTAATGAAATGGTTTAAGGGGCATTCCCACTTGGATTAGTGTCTTCTGAAACCATTTTACTGCCCACCTGCCAACCCACCCACCCACCCGCCCGCTTGACCACCCACCTGCCTGTCTGCCGCTGCCTGCTTGCCTGCCCACCTGCTATTTCGGTGGCTGCTTCGTCCCTGCCATTGTGGTTGCCGCTGGACAGTGCCGCCACCCTGCTTGCTTTCTCTGCTTTCTGCCAAGCAGCCCTGGTACACCTGAGGCGTAGGGAGGAGGAACAGAAAGCAGCCAGCGAGTGAGCTCACCCTCCCTTTCGGGTGCTGCTGCTCCGCCGCCACCGCCATTGCTTTGCTTTAAAGCGGAATTAAGTAAAGCAAATGGGAACGCAAACAATGTCCATTCGCTTCTGTTTTTTTAATTCCACTTTAACGGAGCTAAGTGGGAATTCACCCAAAATGGCTGAACATAAGAGAACATAAGAGGAACCCTGCTGGATCAGACCACAGCCCATCAGGTCCAGCATCCTGTCTCACACAGTGGCCCATCAATTGCTCCTGGGCATCTCTAGCACAAAACAAAGGCGAAACCTTCACCTGCTCCCAAATCCCTGCAGATGGTCTTTGGAGGTACCCTGCCTGTCTCTACAACCTGGAGGATGTTCCTAAGCATAAATTATAGTAGCCATTGATATACCTGTTTGAACGTATATTTAAGAACATAAGAGGAGCCCTGCTGGATCAGGCCATAGACCATCTAGCCCGGTCTCCTATCTCACATGGTGGCCCATCAGTTGCTTCTGAGCATCTCAAGCAGAAGACAAAGGCAAAACCTTCACCTGCTCCCGAATCCCTGCAAATGGCCTTTGGAGGCATCCTGCCTGTCTCCCCAGCCTGGAGCGTGTCCCAAAGCATCCATTCTAGTAGCCATCGATACTATGTGAATGGTCCCATCCTGATCGTCATAACAACAGCCAAGTATACTGGACTGTTGCTATGGTGACAATGGGGTGCCACCGCTCCCACAAAACTTTTGCGTTGAACGTAATGTGCCCGTTGTGTCCGGAGATTTTTACTGCTCCATAGCCATTGATGATTAGGGTTAGTTCTGAGATGGAGGTAGAACAGCAGTATGAAGATGCTCAATCCCAGATTGTGTCAGGCTGTCCTGATAACCAAAGTGTGAACAGGCCCTAAAACAGCTATGCAGCTTCCAAACTCTTCCAGCTACCAGAGAAAAATGTATGCACAAGAAAAGCAGCAGTGTTTATATAAAATATGTAACATGAGACTCTTCTACTGCTCTTTGTGATAGACAACACACCCACTCTGAAGCATGCAGTATTTGGGAAGGCTTTCTCGCCAAGCAGAGAGAAAAAAAGAGTTGGCTTTTCTACCCCACTTTTCTCACCCATTTAAGGGGACTCAGAGCAGCTGACAAAGCTTCTATTCTTCTCCCCACAACAGAACACTCTGTGAGGTAGAAGAGAGCTGTGACTGGCCCAAGGTCACCCAGCTGGCTTTGTGGAGGAGTGAGGAATCGAACCCGGTATTCCCAGATAAGAGTCCAGCTCCTTAACCACCAGACCAAACTGGCTCACTAGGGCAAGGCCAACAGTGACAGCAGGACAGAGTTGGGGAAGACGACCCTTGTTCAGTACATTCTACTGTGCTCAGTGTGCCAGTAGGTGCAGCTGGTGCAAGCTATCTCAATTTGCATAGCCAGCAGATTTAGAGGGCCTCCAAGCCGCAGCAGCATAGCATACGCAGTGCAAGGATGCTTGCTCCCTCACCCAGGGAAGGGTGTGTGCTTGCCAAATGTCCCCCCCCCCCACCCGCCACTCTGTTTCCAGAGCTTCATAGGTCAGCCTCTGCATTGAACTGCCATGTGCAAACGTAAAGCACCACCTGGTGTAGGAGAATGGCCTAGAAGTGAGCCTCTCCCAGTTTGGTGGCTGGTAAAGAAGGCAGCAGAGAAGGAGGAGGAGGAGAGAATTAAATCCGTGATCCAGTTTGGTCTAGTGGTCTAGGGCTCCTAGCCAAAATCCAAGAAGTTTGGTCTAGTGGTTAGGGAGCCGGACTCTTATCTGGGAATACTGGGTTTGATTCTGCCCTCCTCCACGAAGCCAGCTGGGTGACCTTGGGCTAGTCACAGCTCTTCTCTGAGCTCTCACAGCCCCACCCACCTCACAGGGTGTCTGGTGTGGGGAGAAGAACAGAAGCTTTGTCAGCCGCTTTGAATCCCCATAAATAGGTGGGAAGGGCAAGCTAGAAAAGCCAACTCTCCTCCTCCTCCTCTTCCTTCTTCATGGCACTTATACCACTGATGACAGACACATACTAAGGATTTTATGCACAATGACTTTCTTTCAGGCAGGTGCTTGTGCCCGATAAAGCAAACACGCCCTTGAGCTGCTGAGTACAAAGGGCACATCCATGCAGTTTCTGTGGCAAGAGGTTTCTTCTTCTTCTAAGTGATGCCAGACAATACACAGGGCAGGTGTATCCTGTATTGCAAGACGTAAGGTGCCCCTTGAGTCCATTAGAAGCCTCGCCAGCTTTTGTTCCAAAGCACTCTTCCATCGAAAGAAAATTACTGGTCACTTTACTGATGTGTTCTATTGCTCTGAAAGTGGACTGAAGCTGGGGCCTATTCGCACTTGGCCTTTTTCTGGAGTATAACTCAGGATAGGGTTCTGTGGTCCACATGTTAATGCAGACTCACTTTGGGCCTGCTGAAGCCTGCACTAGCATATGGACAGCAGGTCCCTATTCCAGGATATATTCCAGAATAAAGCCAAGTGCGAATAGGCCCATGGATTGACCCTTAGGTGTGACCACACAGCCTTGGGGCAGGCTACAGCAGGCCTGGGGTAGGACTTGTAGCAGCCTGCACCGGCATGCAAACAGCAGGCATCTAGTCTGAGTTATAACCCGGAATAAAGCCCAGTGCAGAAAGGGCCAGAGGCTCCTAAGAACTGGACAAAAGCATCCTTTGCAAATTGCAGGATTCGTGGCTGCACACTTCAGACGCCCGCTGTCTTTCCTCCTATCCTGCTGCCTCCTTTTCGCCTTTTCACGGGAGAAAGGAAGGAAGGAAGAATGAAAGAAAGAAAGAAAGAAAAAAGAAAGGAAGGAAGGAAGGATAGAACTCCCTGCCTTTCCCTCTCCATAATGAAAGAAAGAAAAAAAGGAAGGAAGGAAGAATGAATGGAAGGAAGGAAGGAAGAATGGAAAGGAAGAATGGAAGAAGGAAGAATGGAAGGAAGGAAGGAAGAATAGAAAGGAAGAATGGAAGGAAGGAAGAATAGAAAGGAAGGAAGGAAGAATAGAAAGGAAGAATAGAAAGGAAGGAAGGAAGGAAGGATGTACAGAACTCCCTGCCTTTCCCTCTCCATCCTCCGGCGCGTTATCAGCTTCTTCCGTACAGATGAGCGATGGAGACCGGCTTCGGCATGGGAAGGGAAGGGAAGAAAGGGGGCGGGTGCCGGGGGGGGGGGCGGTGCAGCAGTTCCGCAACAGCCACTCTTCGGGTTGGAAATGTGTCACTTGATCTGCTTCCTGGGGTTTCCTTTCGTTTTGCAGGGTCGCCTCCTTTTAAGGCTGCTGCTGCCCGGCTGCGCTTGCTTGCCAGCTGATGAACCCAGAGAACTGGCCTGGAAAAATTAAGAGCCATAAGCCACAGTAAGCAGTTTGGCGGTGCGTGTGTAGGGGGGGTGTTGAATGTGGGTTAGTTTTGGGGGTGCAAAATAAAATGGGGTTCGAGGGAGGCAGTTTAGTCCCCAGTAGAACACCCCCTCCACCTCTTGATGCTGGCTGGACCTGGATGATTGATTCATTTACCCCCTTTTTGCATATATCTCTGTCCTGTTTTAAAAGCTCCCAGGGAAGCCAAGACCCTGCCTTCGGCTGTGTTTGCAAATCATGATGCTGGCACCCACTTTTTGCCGAACTGGGGGGCACGTCCTTCGGGCCACGAGCGCTGTGCAACAGCTCCAAGCTTCCAGCATCCTCCAGCCTAGGTGTTATTCAGGGAAATCTTCTAGCAATTCATCTGCCAGAGCCACAGGGATTAAGAAGAGGGGATATGACATCACCAGGAACCCCCATCTGAATAAGGTTAGACAACAAAACCCTGTCGCTTTGCTTATTCACGTCTTTCCTTTTTTGCAACCAGTAACTCCACAGTACTTTTTGGTCCATAGAGTCCAACCCCCTGTCAATGCAGGATTTCCTAAACCATCCCAGACAGATGTAGGTCCTCTGCTTGAAGACCTCCAGTGAAGGAGAGCGCACTACCACCTGTGGCAACCTATGCCATTGACTGATCACCCTTACTGTCAGTAGGTTTTTCCTAATAGCTAATCTGTTTTGACTCCCTTGAAGTTTCATACCGTTGTTTCTAGTCCTCCTGTCTTGTGCAAGTGAGAATAGGGACGATCCCTCTGCACTGTGATGGCCCTTCAGATACTTGAAGACCACTATCATGTCTCCTCTGGTCTCAGTCTTCTCTTCTGCAGGCTAAACATTCCTGGATCCTTCAACCTTTCCTTGTAGGACATGCTTTCCAGACCACTAATCATTTTGCTAGCCCTCCTTTGGACTAGCTCTAGTTTGTCAATGTCTTTTTATTTATTTTTTGAACTGGGGGCCCAGAACTGGACACACACAGTACTCTAGATGAGGTCTGACCAAGGTAAAGGGGAATAATTGCATCTCATGATATAGACTCTATGCCAGTGATGGCCAACCTGTGACACGCTTGTCACAGATGACGTGTCAAGCCCTTTTGGGTGACACACCTGGTCACCCTGGCACCTGGGCATGTAGTGCTTGCTTGTTCTTGAAGGGTACGAAATACCAACTTTCAACTGAAGATTTAGCAAACGAAATTCAGCAACAGAAGTCGCTAATGTAAAGAATTATTTGTTTTTGCTTTTAATAACATACATATATCAAAAATATAACTTTTTTACTAGAGCTACAAATATCACAGAGTTATGGCTATTTCTAGATGTGACACAGCACCCAAGTTAAGCTAGGTTTTCTTGCAAATTTTGACACACCGAGCTCAAAAGGTTGACCATCACTGCTCTATGCACTTCTTGATACATTCTAGGATGGTGTTTGCCTTTTTTGCAGCTGCATCACATTGTTGACTCATGTTCATCCTGGGATCAACCAGTACACCCATATCCTTTTCACTTGTGCTACTACTCAGCCTGATTCCTCCCATTCTGTATGAATTAGTTTCTCTGGACGCTTCCTCTACCTGCATCACCTGTGCAGGTGCCTGTGGTGGCCGCAAACTATGAGGTCCGAGAAGGTTCAAAAATTATGGAAGCCAGCAGTGTTATTCCTCTGGGTCTCCTCAAATGGCAAGGAGGAAATGTTGACTTTTTTCCTAAAATGCCAGCATTTCCCCATTGAGGCCTTAAAAGAACCAACAGATTGGCCCAAGGGAAAGAAGAGGAGTTGGCTTTTCTACCCTGCTTTTCTCACCCATTTAAGGGGACTCAAAGCGGCTGACAAACCTTCTGTTCTTCTCCCCACAACAGAACACCCTGTGAGGTGGGTGGGGCTCTGAGAGCTCAGAAGATAGCTGTGACAAGCCCAAGGTCACCCAGCTGGCTTCATGGAGGAGGAGGAAGAAGAGTTGGCTTTGCTACCCTGCTTTTCTTACCCATTTAAGGGGTCTCAATGTGGCTGAGAAAGCTTCTGTTCTTCTCCCCACAACAGACATCTAGTTGAGAACCACTGGTTTAGAGTGAAGGTGTGACCACAGCCACAGATACACTTAGCAGCTTGATAGCATCACTGAAAACCACAGTGCACATATTGCTGCTTTGTTCCTCTGCTGCAGGTTCCAGAAGGATGGGTAGGCACCATATAAGCCTGATAAATATGGAGTGAGATTCAGTGCAGCTTTCCTGGCACATGATGGAGATGGCTTGCCACTGGGTTCTTCATGGGAGGATCAAACCTGCTTCCCTCTGCTTTCCTGGCAGTTGCTGTGCTGCTGAGTTACAGTGTGTTCTTAATGCAAGCTTCCTAAGGCACTGAGGAGCTGTTCAAAGGTTTTGAAAATGTGTTTATGCGCTCCTAAGTCTCTGGCACAACCTTCCTTTTCTTTTGGAGAAGTATCAATGCAAACTGTGCAGATTCATAGCTGAACCGTCAGCATTTTCTTTAAAAAGATCATGATAAGATATTGGTAGAACAGTGGCTGGTCAGCTGTTTTTCCAGCAAATTTCCCCATTGCGGCATTTCCAAAGTGTAGGGTCCAAAGGTAGGCAGGCTTTGTCTTCAGAATTATCAGACTTGATAGTTGTCACTCTAGAATCAAGGCCCATCTACAAGATCATCTTGTAATACTTTGCAGGACTTCTTTTTTTTAACCCAGTGGATCATCAATCTGTGGAATGTCCTTGCAGATGAGTTTGTGACAGCAACCAGCCTAAATAACGTCAAGAAAGGCTTGAACAAATTCATGGAGGACAATGGCTAATAGAATTGATGCCTAAATACTATCTCATAAGAATATAAGAGGAGTCCTGCTGGATCAGGCCACAGCCCTTCTAGTCCAGCATCCTGTCCCACACAGTGGCCCAGCAACTGCCCATGGGCATCTCAAGCAGAGACAAGGGCAAACCTTCTCCTGCTCTCAAATCCAAGCAAATGGCCTTAGAGCAGTGGCTCTCAATGTGTGGGTCACAACCCCTTTGGGGGTCAATCTACTCTTTCCCAGGGGTCGTCTAAGACCATCGGAAAACACACAGGAACCGGGACACCGTTCCTCTATCCGTCTCCAGGTGGGTCCGCCCACATGTAGATATGACCACATATGTGCACCTGGCGTGATGACATCATCGCGCCAACCCCATCACATCCACCCCATACAAATACAGTAGAGAGCAGCTACTGGGTAAAAAGCAGTATTGGAGGTAAAATGACACTTATATTCCGCTGTGGTTGATGTGAATACTATGCTTTAATTATGTTCAATTTGTAACAATGAAAATACATCCTGCATATCAGACATTTACATTACAATTCATAACAGTAGCGAAATCACAGTTATGAAGTAGCAAGAAGAATAATTTTATGGTTGGGGATCAGGGTTAGAGTTAGGTTGGGGGTCACCACAACATGAGGAACTGTATTAAAGGGTCGCAACATTAGGAAGGTTGAGAACCGCTGCCTTAGAGGCATCCTGCTTTGTCAGCCGGTAGTCCCCCCAACCTGAAAGATGTACTTAGGTATCCATTCTAGTAGCCACTGATATATCTGTCATCCATAAATTTGTCTAACCCTTCCTTAAAGCCATCTAGGCTGGTTGCTGTTGCCACCATTTCCGGCAGCAAATGCCATAAGCCCGATGATGTTGGAGAGACAGACATGATTCCTCTCAAGGGGGGATGCAGGGATTCGAGTTCAGATGAAAGTTTTGCCTTCGTCTTCTGCCTGAGGTGCCCAGAACTGTTGGGCTACTGTGTGAGACAGGATGCTTGTCTATGTGGGCATTGGACTCTAAATTGGTAGTCTCCTGGTTTGATTCCACACTCCTACACGAAGCCAGCTGGGTAACCTTGGGCTAGTAACACATCCCTTTCTGAGCTCTCACAGCCCTACCTACCTACAGGGTGTCTTTTGTGGGGAAGAACAGAAGGTTTGTCAGCCGCTTGGAGTCCCCTTAAGGGTGAGAATTGTGGGTTATTAAGACAACTCTTCTACTTCTGGATTGGCTGTGGCCTGATCCAGTAGGCTCCTTTTACGTTCTTAAGGCAGAGAAAATAGTAAAAAAATAGTAATGAAATTCTTTGTCACAGTTTTTTTTAATTGTTATGCCGTGTTCCATAGACCTCTTTTCAACCTAAGCTTTTTATTACGGCTTCTAGAAACTTGATGTGAAAGCCTCAGTTCTTCTGTTGCACACCTCTGTGGAGAGAAAGCCGACCAAGATATAAGAAAACTGGAAAGACTTTAAATAAGAGGAAATTCCTTTCATCAGCGCATTTTGGTGTGCCACCAAAATGGGTCTCCTTGATAAAGAAGATCCATTCCAGAGGTCCCTAGACTGGGTTAGACATGTTAAAAGAGGTCTAGTGTTTAGGGAGCCAGACTCTTATCTGGGAATACCAGCTTTCATTCTACACTCCTCCGTGAAGCCAGCTGGGCAAGCTTGGGCAAGTCACAGCTCTCTTCTGAGCTCTCACAGCCCCACCTACCTCACAGGGTGTCTGGTGTGTGGAGAAGAACTGAAGCTTTGTCAGCCACCTTTAGTCCCCTTAAATGGGTGGGAGAAGTGGGGTAGAAAAGTCAACTCTTCTTCTTTACCAGTATCCCAGTCAAGGCAGCTCTTTTGCCAACCTAGACAGGGCTATGCTGCATCCAAAACTGTGGATGGAACAGCCTGTCAGGGACAGGCCCTTCATCTTCTGCTTGAGAATGCTCAGAAGCAATTGGTGCCCCACTGCATGGGGCAGGATGCTGGACTAGATGGGCTGGCCTGATCCAGCAGGACTCTTCATATGCTCAAAGACATCTTAGAACATAAGAGGAGCCCTGCTGGATCAAGCCCCAACCCATCTGGTCCAGCATCCTGTCCCACACATTGGCCCACCAATTGCCCATAGGCATCTCAAGCAGAGACAAGGACAAACTTTCTCCTGCTCTCAGATCCCAGCAAATGGCCTTAGAGGCATCCTGCTTGTCCCACCAGCCTGAAAAATGTACCTAGGCATCCATTCTAGTAGCCATTGATGCATCTGTCATCCATGCTTGTCTTCTGGTCATCTTTGTTGCCCTGGAAATGGCCCTAGCAGCCTACCGTTTTTGGCACAGCAAAAGAAATGCCCAGGTGGAGCATCAGCCAGGGAAGAAGAAGAGTTGGCTTTTCTAGCCCGCTTTTCTCACCCAATTAAGGGGACTCAAAGCAGCTGACAAACCTTCTGTTCTTCTCCGCACAACAGAACACCCTGTGTGGTATGTGGGGCTGTGAGAGCTCAGAAGAGAGCTGTGACTAGCCCAAGGTCACCCAGTTGGCTTCATGGGGGAGGGCGGAATCGAACCGGTGTATTCTCAGATAAGAGTCCTGCTCCCTAACCACTAGACCAAGCCGGCTCACTTGCACTACCATGGCACAGGTATACAGTGGTTGAGATGCCATTCTCCTGCTCTGTGGAAAATATGCCTCTGAGGGCATTTGCTAAGCCCTCAGGTGACCTCAGAGGAGTGCTGCATGCCCAAGGGCACTGGTGGCATTCCAATGCAGTGCCCCACAGGCCTGCACCAGATGCTTTCTCTCCCCCAAGTGGATTCAGCCTTCTATTGAGTCTTTTTCTTCTTCCTTTCTCTACTTCTTTCTTTCCTTAGCTGCCCGCCAGTTCAGCCGGGCACCAGAAACTATTGCCCTGTTAGCAAAAGGATTTTAAAATTGTCTTAATAAATCCCTGGCTCGAGAATCGAGGGCTTTCCTTGTATAAGCACCATCAAGCTTCAATAGGATTAAAATAATCGCCGTGTTTTGAATGGCGACTCCCTGCTTTCTTTGGTCCTTTCTTTTTCAGGCACTAACACATCACCTCGCAGCTGTCAGTGTTTGAAATTGCAGCCACAGCGCAGATATACCTTCAGCCTTCCACTGGAGAGGTTGACTTAAGGACAAGTTCAGTACAAACAAATACTGGAGAGATCTGGGCACAGCAGACTGGAGAATGATACACAGCTGGTTGCGAAGGAGGGAACAGGGAACCAGGAGATCAGACCAAAAGGTTGTGGAAAGGGAGAGATTTGGTTCACGACTAATTAAGCTATAAGAACATAAGAGAGGCCCTGCTGGATCAGGCCACAGCCCATCTAGTCCACCGTCCCGTTGCACACAGCGGCCCACCAAATGCTCATGGGCATCTCAAGCAGAGACAAGGACGAAGCTTCTCCTGCTCTCAAATCCCAGCAGATGGCATTAGAAGCATCCTGTTCCCTCCCCCCCCCCCCAACCAGAAAGGTGTACCAAGGCATTCATTCTAGTAGCCATTGATACATCTGTCATCCATAAATTGGTCTAACCCTACCTTAAAGCCATCTAGACTGGTAGCTGTCACCGCCTCTTCCGGCAGCACGTTCCATAAACCGATGACCCTCTGGGTGAAGAAATACTTCCCCCTGTCAGACCTGACTCTCCTACCCATCAGCTTCATAGATGCCCCCTGGTTCTAGTATTGTGTAATAGAGAAAAGGGTTAGAGAAAAGAAATTTTCTCTATCCACCTTTTCTAGACCATGCATAATTTTATATACTTTAGTCAGGTCTGTTGGATCTTCATCTTGATAAGATAAGATCTGTTGATAAGAAGTGTATGCAGAGTGTTTACCTGATTGCTAAATCTTGTCTTGGCCTTTCGCCGCTCCGGCAGAGTCTCTTGGCTCAGCTCCCAGCTTACAGCATTCCAAGCTCATTAAAGTCCCGGCAGCCAAAGAGTTATATCTAACTCTACGTTTATTGCAAGTAAGATTACACAGGCATATAAAAAAACAAATTCAGGCATTAGCCTGGCGGATCTCCAGTCCATTCCATGTTTATCAGCTTACATACTTGGCAAGCAGCAAGCAAGCAATCAAGCGAGCGATAGATAGAACGAACACGGCTAAAAGCAATACGGAAGCCTTTTACATACTAGCACCCGGACGTTGTATTATGACAACTTCCGAGACTTGTGTTCCCCCTCCCAAGTGGCTACGTGCTCGTGAACACTTCACGACCTTGCAGCATATCTGCTTGTAGTCCGTTCCCAGGAGAGAGGCAGACACACTATCAGTTTGTTTTGAAAAATCTTTCCGTACATCCGAGCTGTGTTTCTCTTCACACTTTCTCACAGCTAACATGCCCCTCCAAAACACAGTTTGGATGTACGCAAATTGTTTACAATTTTGGTTCACAGTGTCATGCCTAACAGGCTTGCCAATTGCTCATGTTTACCTGTTGGCAGTGGTTTTGTGAGAATGTCAGCAATGTTGTCTTCAGACCCAATGTATTCCAGTCTTATGACTTTGTCTTGCACCATCTCACGTACATTTTGATATCTGACCCCTATGTACTTGGTTCGACACCGAAGATTCTCAGCTTCAGCCATAGCAATGCAGGTCTGTGAATCTTCCCGGACCGTAATAGGCTGGTCCACTGTTTCTCCCAAATCAATGAGCAATTGCTTAATCCACTGAATCTCAGCCAAAAGTTCAGATAAAGCTGCAAACTCTGCTTCTGAACTGCTTAAAGCAACACAACTCTGCTTTCTGCTGTGCCAAACAATTGGACTTCCAGCAAATTTGATAAGCAAACCAGACACTGACTTTCGGTCATTCTCCTCAGATGCAAAAGAGCTATCAGCATAACAATCTAAACCTTGTTGATTGCCTTGGATCTCCAACTTTCTGTGTTGTGTACCCTTGAGATACCTTAACACATGTTTCATCCTGATCCAATCCTGAACAGTAGGCCCATTTGCCTTTCTGCTAAGCAAAGCCACTACATAACTGATGTCGGGCCTAGTGTGCGAGCTTATGTACAGTAAGCTTCCCAAAACACTTTGAAACAACTTTGGATTCTCAAACTGTTTCACTGAGTCTTCATTAGAAGTTCCAGTGAGCATTGGACTCTTCACTACCTTTGCGTTCTGCAAACCACACTTTTCAATCAGTTTCTCAATCTTTTTCTGCTGGCTCAACAGGCACTTGCCATCCTGAGTCCACTGTACCTCGATCCCAAGGTAAAACTTCAGATTTCCCAGGTCTTTGAGCTTGAACTTCTGAGACAACTCCTTCTGCACTAAAGCAATCTCCTTATCAGTCTTAGCGATAACGCAGAGATCGTCAACGTAGATAGCAAGAATTATCTCATTTTTTGTGTACACGCAAGCATCAGCAACGCTGCGTTTGTACCCCAACTTGACCAACTCCTCGTGAATGCAAAGATTCCAGCAACGTGCACTCTGCTTCAAGCCATACAGAGCTTTCTTCAACTGAAAAACCTTCTGCTGCTTACACTGATCAAAACCTTCAGGTTGCTCCATGAACACTAGTTCATCAAGGGGAGCATTCAGGTAGGCAGTCTCAAAATCAAAGTGTCTTACTGCATACTGCTTTCTAGCTGCAAGAGCTAAGATCAGCCTCAGGCTTTCTGCCTTTGCAGTAGGTGCAAAGGTTTTGTCAAAACTCTCAAACCTCTGCTGTGAGTAACCTTTAGCAACCAATCTAGCTTTGTACTTCTGGGTTCCATCGGGCAACTCCTTGTGCTTGAAAACCCACTTACAGCCTATAACCTTCTGGTTCTCTGGCCTATCTACAACTTCAAACACCTGCTTGTCTACCAAAGACGAGTACTCTTGCTCCATGGCTTCAAACCACTTCTGCTGCTCTTCTTCAGGAAAAGAGAGTAGCTCTTCAAAGTTTTCTGGTTCAGCCACCACTGAAAAAGCTTTTGCACCTTGCACAACAAACCTATCTGGAGGTTTTCTGACTCTATGAGTCCGCCTAGGTATGATCACTTTGACTCTACTTTTGTCATCTTCCGTGTCTGAGCTACTTGAGGTCTGAGCCTCAGTGGCAGGGTGTGTCTGTGTATGGTGTTGTGTAGAGGTACTGGGTTGAGGCCCTGCAGAAGCATCCTGCTTCACTACCCCTCCATTTCCAGCACTTGCAACACTTTGCCCCAGCTTGAGAAAAACCTCTTGGTTGGCATGAAGCCTGTCCCACCCAGAATGTTTCTCAAAGTTGGCACTTCTGGACAGCAACACTTCCCCATGGCCCAGGTAGAATTTGTAGCTGTTACCAGAATAACCCACAAACATCAGTCTCCTACATTTGGGATCACCTTTCTTCCTAAAGTTTGCTGGAACATACACATTAGCGTATTGCCCAAAAACTCTTAGGTATTTCAGATTTGGTGGCCTCCCAAACAGCATGTGGTATGGAGTGGTTTTTACAAAGGAATTCCAAGTGCGGTTAGCTATATGATTGGCAGTCAGTATAGCCTCCCCCCAGAGCTGTTCCGGAGCCTGTGAATCGAGAATTAGGCAGTCCTTTATCTGCTTTAGGACCCCAATTCTTCGCTCAGCGAGGCCGTCCTCCTGTGGAACTGCTGGGTTTGTTGTTTCATGCTGAATCCCTTTCACCTTTAACCAGTTCTTCAGATCATTAGACAGAAACTCACCCCCTCTGTCTGTAACCAAGAACCCAACCTTGTGCTCAAACTGTCTTTCAACCATGTTGACCCAGTTTTTGAGAAGTTGAGCAGCCTCACTCTTCTCTTTCATGAGCATTACATAAGAATACCTTGTGTGGCGATCCACAATTACCAAGAAATACTGGTTACCACCAAATGTTTTGCTCATGGGACCTGCCAAATCTGCATGGATTACTTCAAAAGGCCGTTGCGTGGTTCGTTTACTACGTTTCGCAACTGGAAAAGCTTTCAGCTTGGCCTGGCTGCAGACTGTACAGGCTAAAAAAGAATCACATGCATGAATTTTGAGGTCAGGACATACCTGTGTCAATTTTTGCAGATTTGTGAAGCTTGTGTGACCCAAGACCCTATGGTAGTAATGGGCACATTCTTCGTGTAAAGGCACGTTCCCGATTTGTGAGCAGTGCTCTTCCCCTTCTTTGTCAACCAAAAAATACATTTTGTCTCTCTTGACAGCTTTTGCACACACCTGGCCATTCAGGCTAATGTTACATTCATTCCCTGTGAAAACCAGAGTGTAGCCACTAGATGTCAGTGCAGAAACACTAATGAGACAGTTTTGTAATCCAGGCACACACAATACTCTGCAAAAATCTTTCCCAAAACTTGGCACATAAACTTTACCCATTTGTTTCACCATTCTTGCCCTCCCATCAGCTAAGGCAACGGAATGTATATCAGGTTTTACCACCTCTTTTAGAAGCTTTTCGCTGTTAACCATATGAGTAGAGGCACCAGAATCTAAAACCCAGGTATCTGCCTTGGAGTTCACCTCCTTTACAATAGCAACCAACCCACCACGTTTCTGGCCCCGGCTCGCAGCCCCTTTGCCCTGTGGTTTACCAGCTGTTGGTTGTTTACAGTCTTTTTGTACATGTCCTTTTTGGCCGCAAGCCCAGCAGCGTTTTTCCCTGGAAACAGCTGCCTTTTCTTGCTGAAGGCCTCTGAAGTCTTCGGACAGATTAGTAGAGTGTCTCTGTGCTGCATGCTGCTGCCTCTGGAGCCCTGTTTCGTCCTTCCGACGCTGGCTCTCCTCCAAGACACGCGCTGCAACCAGTTCTGGGGTAATCTGCCTTTCATCAACACTTTGTAGACTCCACAGAATGTTTTCATACTCATCTGCCAGACTCCCGAGAAGGATGAATGCTCGTTGGAGATTTGAAATTTCGACCCCGCGACCTTGGACTTGATTGAACAAATCAGTCATCCGCTCCAAGTGAGCTGCTGGATCTGTTCCCTTTTTCATCTTGCAGGAATACAGCCTCCGGCACCAAATCATTTTAGACAAGGCTGACTGCGATTGATGCACCGCTTTGAGAGAGTCCCATGCATCTTTAGCTGTAAGCTTGTCTTTCACATGTGAAAGTTGCGAGGGAGAGATTGTAAGCAAGATAGTGGCCCTTGCCTTACGATCCTGCTCCGCCGTGGCTTGGGTGGCCCCGTTCTGAACAACATCCCAGAGATTCTCTCTTATCAGGAGTGCTTCACAATAGGCCTGCCAGCTGGCATAATTTGAATTCTCTAACTTCGGAAACCTTGCCTGCTCCATCATTAAACAGCTCACAGACAGGATCTTGGCAGTTTTCCCAGCTTTTGCTGTCAGCTATGATAAGACACAGACGCTTCGTCTTACACAGTCTCACCAATCAGCCCAGACAGCTTTTCTCAGCTTCAGGGTAAAAGCCTTTCTCCCAGTCTCAGCAAAAAAGTTTCATCAGATAGCAATCAGATAAGAGCAGATAACGATCTGGGCCCATAACCCTTGTTGGATCTTCATCTTGATAAGATAAGATCTGTTGATAAGAAGTGTATGCAGAGTGTTTACCTGATTGCTAAATCTTGTCTTGGCCTTTCGCCGCTCCGGCAGAGTCTCTTGGCTCAGCTCCCAGCTTACAGCATTCCAAGCTCATTAAAGTCCCGGCAGCCAAAGAGTTATATCTAACTCTACGTTTATTGCAAGTAAGATTACACAGGCATATAAAAAAACAAATTCAGGCATTAGCCTGGCGGATCTCCAGTCCATTCCATGTTTATCAGCTTACATACTTGGCAAGCAGCAAGCAAGCAATCAAGCGAGCGATAGATAGAACGAACACGGCTAAAAGCAATACGGAAGCCTTTTACATACTAGCACCCGGACGTTGTATTATGACAACTTCCGAGACTTGTGTTCCCCCTCCCAAGTGGCTACGTGCTCGTGAACACTTCACGACCTTGCAGCATATCTGCTTGTAGTCCGTTCCCAGGAGAGAGGCAGACACACTATCAGTTTGTTTTGAAAAATCTTTCCGTACATCCGAGCTGTGTTTCTCTTCACACTTTCTCACAGCTAACAAGGTCCGCTCTTAAATGCTCTTTCTCCAGACTGAAGAGGCCTAGGTTCCTCCTGGGGCCTATTCGCACGAGGCCTAAGTAAGCGAGCACCCAAGGGGCAGGCAGCGCTGTCAGGCCGCTTGCTCCGCTTCATGCCAGCTGTACGGAGCTCGATCGAGCCCTGTGCAGCTGACACGAAGCTACCCGGGCACCCAGGCACCCATCGCGGGGCCCGGGGCAAGCTCCCAATGAGACAGGACTCCTTCGGAGATCAGAGCCCCTGGGTTCCATCTACGAAGGGTGCCCTCAGCCCCTCGCCCCCAGCTAGCCCGAGATCGGCCTCCTCCCACCCTGGAGAGGGGTGAGAGGAAGCCGATCCTTGTGGCTCCCCGACTCTCGCAGCTGCAATGGAGGTGCCGGGGCCGGTAAAGAGCCACATCCCCGTGAGCAAGGCCGTCGGCAACCTGAGTCGGACCGAATCGTGGGTCCGGTCTGCCATCTACCAGGGACAGTGACCCTGGTAGATAGGACAGGGGACTCACAAATTGGTGGGTTCCTTTTCCCATCTACTGGCGTCAGCGCGCCTGCACGATTGCCAGCCCAGCAAAGCTGGTGATCAGCATGGCTCTCGCCAGCTGTGAGGCCGATTTTTGGCCAATGCTGGCTGGGGGGGGGGGGCGTGCCCACGGCTGTCAGGGAGGGAAGCGTGTGTGAACGCTTCCCTCCCTGAACGGCCGTGGACGCTTCGTACATGCGGGAACGGATGTAGAGCACTTTAAAAGTGCTCTACATCTCGAACGCGTGGAAGACAGCCCGGGATGAGCTGGGACACAAACCCGGCCGCAGCAATGCAAATGCTGCGTCCTGGGCTGTCTTCCACGCATTTGAGAACCACGTGCGCGAAAAAGCCTCTGGTCTCTGCTTGAGATGCCCATGAGCATTTGGTGGGCCACTGTGTGCGACAGGATGCTGGCGAATGAATGCCTCTGGGGGAAAGGAAAATGAGAACGGCCATCTACAAATGGTGCATTAGGAGGGAAGAGTTAGTCCCTTTGGTGAGAAGGGAGGAAATAAGACGGAGCCAAGGTGAAGGCGGTTCGTGCACAGGTGGGCCTTTGCAGGGGCTACTGTTAAGTCTCAGCCATTGATTCGAGTCACACCACCTGGGGCGTTTTCGCACTTCCCTTCCCATCCACTGGAGTGCTGGTCAACTTTGACCATTCCCTCCTCCCGCGATCGAATACTTACCTTATTTGATTCAGGGCCTGGTCCTCCACTGGGCGCCACCATTTTGGCTGCAGCGCCCTCTGTGACTGTGCATGCATCAGCGCTGTCGCCTTGACTATACTGAGACTCTGCGCATGTGCGGTCATGTCTGTACAGTAGTGTGCTTGTGCGGCACCTAAAATACCCCAGAGCCCTGGAAGAAGAGTGAATGGTCGCTGGCCAGGCGCTTAAGGTGAGTCTCTGGTAAACATTGGTTAACGTGTGGAGCATAATTTCATGCTCCAGACCTAATCAACAATTAGTGAACTTCTGGTGAGGGCAGGCACACTTGGAGGCTGTACTCCGCGCATGTATGCTCTTCACCAGAGGTTCACTAATTGTGCACTAGAGGCTGTAGTGTGAATAGGCCTCAGCTTGGCTTTATTTTGTCCATTCCTTTTCGGACAGTGACTGATTGCCTTGCAGCCATCTGTTTGAACTTCTAACCATAGCTGTGACTCAGATGCCTTCAACTTTCCACCTAAGAACTTAAGAAATGAGTTATCAGTTAGTTCTTAGATGAATTAATTTGCGTCAGAAACACTTTTTTAAAAAGCCATCCTATTACTCCATACCATAAATTGGAATGGAAAATTCCACGGAACATTTTCAAAATCCCACTATACCACTTCGATCCACCCCCCCACCCCCGCCCCCAAAATGACTGCAGCACGGAGCTGGAAAAGTAGAAGATTTGGTTTTCATACCCCACTTTTCTCACTCATTTAAAGGGACTCAAAGCAGCTGACAAACCTTCTGTTCTTCTTCCCACAACAGACACCCTGTGAGGTTAGTGGGGCTGTGAGAGCTCAGAAGAGAGCTATGACTAGCCCAAGGTCCCCCAGCTGGCTTCATGGAGGAGAGGAGAACCAAATCCAATATTCCCAGATAAGAGTCTGGCTCCCTAACCACCAGACCAGACTGACGCAGAGTTGTTTTTTATACTCTGCTTTTCTCACCCTTTTTAAGGGGACTCAAGGTGGCTGACAAACCTTCTGTTCTTCTCCCCACAACAGAACACCCTGTGAAGTAGGTGGGGCTGTGAATGCTCAGAAAGAGAGCTGTGACTAGCCTGAGGCCACCCAGCTGGCTTTGTGGAGGAGTGAGGAATAAAACCCAGTACTCCCAGATATGAAACTGGCACTCTAACCACCAGACCAAACTGGCTCACAAAGCAAAACAAAATAGGCTAAATAATCCTTAGGATCATTGCCGCTGGGTCCTTTCTGTCCTGGGCCTTATTCCAGATCATATCCTGGAATAGGGCCCTGCCATCCACATGCCATGGCAGACTAGGGTAGGCCCCAGGCCCTAATAGACCACTAGCAACCTTTCCTTGCATGCTGGAGAAATCAAAACCCTGGGAAGAGCAATGCTTAGGCTCTCAGATATAACCTAAATTGCCAAATAGACTGACTCCTGTTCCAGGTTAAAATCCAAACTGACTCCTGTTCCAGGTTATAATCCAGATTAAGCCCCAGTGCAGAAAGTGCCAAGCTGACGGCGTGCTTTTCATTCATGCCTGTCAGCATTTCTGAAAGGCTTGCTGTTAATAGTCCTTCCCCATCTGGGTGGGGTAACTTTGCACCGTAGCCAACTTAAGGTGTAGAAGTATCTTCTGCTTGCAATTAAACTGATTATGTTGTACGATTTCCTGGGGGGAAAGTCCAGGCAGAAATCAGGCCAACAAGTGGAATCCAAAAGAGTTCCTTTGCCTGCAAATTGTGTAATTTTTCATCTGTACAGTTGAAGGCTTGAAGTATTCATTTCTCCCAATAATTCTCTCCCTCCCATTCTTCCTCTCTTGGGCTCCAAAAGCATCCTTTGGCCTGGTTCAGGATTAGTGGGTCCAGGGACGTTTTTGCACTTCCCTTCCCATCAGCTGGATGGGAAAGGACCAAGATTAACCAACGTTGACTAGCATTTGCACTTGGAGTGCTAGTCAATTCCCCCCCCCCCCCCCGGTGATAGGATACTTACCAGAGGCCTTTTCTCACGAGGGATTTTCAAACGCGTGTAGAACACGTTGGGACTGAGCATTTGCTCCGCTGGGCCGGCGGCTCTGTTCTCCGCTGTGCAGATCGCCCGTTGAAGCCAGGTGGGTGCCTGGCCAATCAGAGGCCATGCTGCGCACATGTGCACAGCACGGCAGTGTTGGGTGGGGGTCCCACCAGCCCCAGGAGGCCAATCTGGATGCGTGGAGCACGTGGGACCCCAGGGAAGGCACTCAACAGGCCTCCCTGTCCCTGGCTCCCCAGGAGCCAATGGGGGGAGGCCAGGGGCAGGACTTATGAGTCCCAGGACAGCCGTTTGGCCCGAACATGGCTAAGACATTTTACCATCCACACGTAGGCAGGTAAAGGACGCGTTTGCAATGCGTTCTTTACCTGCCAATGCGGATAGGAAAGTGTCTTAGGCACCTTTGGACCAAAGTGTTCTACAACGTTTTCGCTGTAAAGCAAAGAGGCCTCAGATTTGGTCGCAGGGCTTGTTCTCCTCTGGGCACTGCCATTCTGGCTGCGGCGCCCTCCGCAATCGCCCGTGCCTCAGCACCGTTGCCATGATCACACTGACGCTCTGCGCATGCGTAGTCGTGTCTATGGTCATCCGGGGTGCAAGCACGCCAACCTTTTTCCGGAAGAGGTGCGGATGGTGGCGCCACTGGATGCTTTGGGTAAGTTCTGGTAAATGTTGGCCATGGTGTGGAGCGCCTAATCAACAATTAGTGAAGTTCTGGTGAGGCAGGGCACACCTGCAGCCTGTAGCAGATGCTCTCCACCAGAAGTTCACTAATCATGCACTAGAGGCCATAGTGCAAATAGGCCTCAGAACAACCAGGCCCATCGATCCGGATTGTGTGGGAACATGAGCTTTGCAGTCACCCCTGACGTACTCTGAGGACTAGAAACAAACGTTCCTAGCCTTAGGGCTGGGGGTGGGTGCTTTATGGCCGCACACTGTAGTATGGTGCTGAATACTACCCCTAGTAGTGCCAGAACATGGCGGCATAATATCCCTCTGGTAGACCTGATTAAAGGGGTTTACCAGAGATCTGGATTAAGAGCCTCTTAATCTGGATCCTGCTCCATCTAGTGCAGACGGAGAAGAACCAATGGAGACGGGGCCTCCTTGATCCACATTAAGAGGAACTTTATTCCAGATCAAAGGTAAGTGCAGGAGAAAGAGGTATCATAATATGATGGGGGTGGAAACAAGAACAGGCAGTGGGACAGCAGGCATTTCTTGTGTGGATGGAGGAGGAGAGGAAGAGTTGGCTTTTCTACCCCACTTTTCTCGCCTTTTTTAAGGTGACTCAAAGCAACTGACAAACCTTCTCTTCTTCTCCTGACAACAGAACACCCTGTGAGGTAGGTGGGGCTGTGAGAGCTCAAAAGGAGAACTGTGTCTAGCCCAAGGTCACCCAGGTGGCTTTGTGAAGGACTGTAGAATCGAGCTAGGAGTCCAACACTCTAACCACAAGACCAGAGGGAACCAAGGCTGCTGTCTTTACTCCCCTCTGGGAATTCCATCACTGGCGCAAAGGGGAGGCACAGTCGTAGCCTAAATCCTATTACTCCCATAATCTGCAAATCAGTGTGGGATTGCAGTTCATGGTCAGCCATGTGAGCTCCCCAGGTTGGTGGTGACGGGGAAACCTCCCCCTCCCCTTCTGGACTGACTTAATGGCTTCCCTGAATGTTGTCTCCAACACAGCATGAAAGAATTTGCTCCCTTGCTGCTGATCCTTCAGGAGTTGGCTTGGAGAGGTGGTTCTTCTCAAGCTAAGGCAGCAATGCCAGCCCTCAGATCTGCAGCAAAGGGAGACGATGTCTGCCCTGACCATCACAAGACCTTCTGTGGCTTCAAGATGACCGTATGTGCTCACAGAGCTCAGTTTCTGCCCATGGTACATTGATCGCCGGGGGGAGACTTCCCACCACCTCTCCGGTTACATTTCATTAGATGCTAATGTGACAACAACTGCAAAAACGCTTTCCCAGCATCTGTTTGGGCATGTCCTTTGAGACCCCTGCCCTGGAGCTCTTGGCAGTGGAACAGGGACTCATTGGGCAGGGAGGGAGCATTCCCCTGATGCTCCCTTTTACCATGGAATTTGTGATACGGGGTGGTGTTGCACAACATTGTATAATTCTGCAGTGAGTGGGAACAAACTCTGAATTAGATCCTGCTTTGCAGAAGTCTATTATGTAGTGCAAGGGTTTTGGAGTCCTCTAATTTTTTTAGTCTGAGGGAGGGAGGGAGGGAGGGAAGTTAACCTTGAGGTTCATTAAACGCCTGCAGAAGAAAGAAGGAGTACGAGGAGTTGGCTTTTCTATCCCACTTTTCTTACCCTTTTAAGTGGCTGACAAACCTTATGTCCATCTGCCCACAACAGAAGAAGAAGAGTTGGCTTTATACCTTGCTTTTCTCACCTATGTAAGGGGACTCAAAGTGGCTGACAAACCTTCTGTTCTTCTGCCCACAACAGACACCCTGTGAGGCGTGTGGGGCTGCGAGAGCTCAGAAGAGAGCTGTGACTAGCCCAAGGTCACCCAGCTGACTTCATGGAAGAGTGTGGAATCAAGCCCGATATTCCCAGATAAGAGTCCAGCTCCCTAACCACTAAACCAGCTGGCTCTGCGGAGCAAACATACTTCCTTACAAATGTCTGCCACAATTCAGAAGAGCATTCTGGGCTTTCCCAGAACTCTTCTTGGTCTTCTTGGCCTGTGAACCAGCCCATAACAATGGCCCACAGAATGCAAGAGATCTCATTTGGAATCCCTTCTAAGGAAAGAATGCAGTTTTGTATAAAGGGGGGAAACTGCTGGAGCTCTTGGCATGCATAAGAGCTGGACAGCTGTGTTTACACCATCTGAGACTGACTAACAGCTCAAATGCTTGGGGGCAGAAAAACAGGAGGGCAAAGCAGCCGCAAGAAGTTCCGACTCCAAGTGATGCAGATTCAGCATTCGGTTTCATGTGTTCACACGGTATCATGCGGTGTTGCCATTTCCAGCAGATCCATTTTTCTTCCGGACAGACGTGGCTTTGAAAGCCCATGTGCCGTTTGTGGTTAACACTCCGGTCCAAAATCCACTCTTCTTGGAAGCGGGTCCTGCAGATTTCCTAGCAGCGTCACTGTAAATGTGCCCAGAGGGACGGCTTAAAAGGAGATCTGCCTTACAGCTTAATAGGGAGAACTCTTAAGAATTTTGGCTCAGTTGTGAAATTGAAAACACCCTTGTTCAGTCACAGAAACAGCCACTGAATTTAGGAGAAGCACTTTGTCACGGGAGTTAGTGACAGTAGAGGAATGAATTGTGGTTTAGTTTAAGTGTTTGATCTTGTGATACCCTGTTTGTCAGCCCAGATCGGCTGCCAAGACGATTTGCAATTAAAAATGCATAAGAGGAGAGAAATCTGAGTGTGGGAAGTCAGATCAGGGTGTCTTTATGCACCATATGAACAAGTGTCAGGGAAGAGAAATAAGAGTTTCTGCATCACTTGGAAACCAAGGCCCTTTCTGTACTTGTTAATCCAGAGGCCTTTAAAGGCTTGTACGTGTGGGGGACAGCCTCACTATTTGCATTGGTGCAAATGGTCATGCTGTCCCCTGCATGTACCAGCCCCCCCCCCCCAGGAGCCAGGTGGCCCACCCCAAGCTGCCACCATAGGGCACTGTTGGCCCACCGGCTGGCAGCCCAGTTCAGGGGGAGGGACCAGACCGTCCTGGGGACGTGTTGGGGTCAGCAGCAGCCAGCGGAGACCTTCCGGGTGCCCACCCTCACCCAGGGGTGTGTGCCACCTCCCAGCCCCCTGAGCCCCACTTACCTGTCTGGACTGCTGGCCCAGTCTGGATGGGTCCCGCTGCTTGCCGGGAGTGATCTGCCACGTTCTGGGCAGTGTGCGCTGTGGTGTCACCCCCACACAGACTGCTCTTCCTGCCGGACAGATCAGATACGCCCAGGTACGGTTTGGGACGGGTGTGGAGCACGATTTGGATAGAATTAGCACAACTCTGGGACGGTCTGGGACGCTTCTGGGCAGAACCGGCCTCCCCAGAATGTTAATGGCCTGTCCCAGAGCGGTGCTAATTCTTAGCCAGAGGCCTAAGTGTGAATAGGCCTCTGATCAAGAAGCTGCTAAGAACACATCATGTACGCAGGAGCAGAGTGAATCTGGATCAGAACTGTGCCAAAGACTCACTACTTGGGACAGTCTCCAAATAAATAGTGGAGACAGAGTGTTTTAGTCCACCTACTGAATTGATCTTCTGATCCATTGGTACATGGCCTGAGATCCTTCAGGGATATAACCCATCTAAGAGGTTGCTTGGAGTTGTGTTCATTGGAGGACCTTCCTTATAGTACTTCCTTATGCTAACTGCGGCCCTCCAGATGTTGCCGAACTAGACCTACCAGCGGGCTGGAACAGAATGCTGGAAATTGCTTTTGAGGAATATCTGGAAGGCCACAGTTGAGCATTCCTTATAGTGTTGGCTTTCTGTTGCCCTCCCTACCCTTGGGGAACTCTGTTGCATGAACATATGCAGGATTGCTCGTTGATACAGAAATGAACTTGTGAATGGTTAGCTGCAGTTAGGAAGCTGGATTCTTCTGATCTATGAAGGCATTGAGATAATGAGCTCCCAACAGTATTAAGACTAGTAAAAGCCCCAGGATACTGCTGGAAGGAGATCATTTTGTTTTCACAAATTATACATTGGGTTTCTGTGTGAGGTCCCACATCTTGTTTACAGGCTGGCGAGCGCTGTGCTTTTCCTGTGCGGATGTGAATGAAGCTCATCAGAATTGCAAAATACTTTTCCAAAGGATGCCAGAAGTGAAAAATAAAAAATAAAAACAACCCCCCCTATTGAGAATCCCGCTATCTTGCCCTTTTTAAAGATGACACCTCTTAATTAGGATTTTCCTGCAGTCATATTTCATATCCCTTGACTTACACTGGATATGCTAAAAGATGCAAGGATTGATTGCAAGTCAAGGTGTTTTCAAGCTCATAAGCGGCTGAGATGCAGGTTCTTATCAGACATGCAGTGAATATTGAGCTCAGAACCTGTTCAACACAACAATAGGTAGCTTCTGCCTATAGCCATGGTGGTACCATCTAAGCCATGATGGCAGCTTTTGCAAGGTAAGAAGCACTGTGCTAGCTAGGGCTGGAGAATGTTTGCTGTGCATGGCAGAAAGTTCTCCAACAATGGAGCAATTGCCAATGTGAAGAAGAAGAGTTGGCTTTTCAACCCTGCCTTTCTCACCCATTTAAGGGGACTCAAAGTGGCTGACAAAGCTTCCTGTTCAGACACCCTGTGAGGTAGGTGGGGTGGTGAGAGCTCAGAAGAGAGCTGTGACTAGCCCAGAGTCACCCAGCTGGCTTCATGGAGGAGTGTGGAATCAAACTCGGTATTTCTAGATAAGTGGCTCCCTAACCACTAGACCAAACTTACTCACCAGAGAGCACATGAATAGTAGACCACTTAAAAGTGGTCTCCTGAGTTTTCCCGGCTTTTAGACTGCTCTGGCCGACACCATGTGGATGCTGGAGAGAGGCATGCCAGTGAACTTTTCCCAGCCTGCACCTTTGGAGGCCAGAGAATGTTCATCGCAGATAGCCGCCAAAGGTGGACTTGGATGGGCAGGCATCTTGTGGACGGCTGCAACCAGGTTCTGCAGTGGCCTTCTCTTCCTAGCCCAAATTATTTGGTTCTGTCCAGGAAAGAATCTCTGCATTAGAACATGATAGGGGCCTTGTTGGATCGGAACACAGCCAGTCTAGTCCAGCATTCTATCTCACACAACGATCCATCAAGTACTTCTGGGCATTCTCAAGCTGAAGATCAAGGCAACAGCTTCTTCCTTTCAAATAGCCTTTTAGAGGCATCTTGCCTGTCTCTATTGGATGCCGAGGACTGTGGAGAAAGTCACCCTGCTAGCACGTTGCATCTGCATTGGGCACAGCATAGTTCAATAGAGGTGGACGGAATGGCCACCGAGACCTGGATCTTGGTAGACCTGTACTGATGCGTCTACCAGCAGTCCGTGAGCTTCTGCAATGGAACAGGAAGGCATGCAAAAGAGCACACTCCTACCTGTTCTGGTTTAGCAGGGGAATCCATTTGGTGGCATCACCAAATTGCACCACCAGAATGCCCGCCCAGGCCCTAAAACCAAGAACTTTTGTTCCTGGCCATTGGAACCCTCATAACAGGCTTCAGTGGTTCAGAGTGGCCTGGGCCTGTTCCAGAACAGGCCATCGAAGCACAGACAACCTTGTTTTAGAATCCCTCCAGCACAGAACCCATTCTAGTTGGTCTGGTTCCAGCTGGAGCAGTCCAACCACCACAAGAGCAGAAATGGCCTTTATTGTTGTTGTTGTTGTTGCTATCACTGAGTTGCTACCACCAGTGAGCTACAGCCACTCCCTTGAGCCTCTTTAATACTGTTCAGTTTAACCATTCCACCTCAACAAAAGTATTTTATCAGTGGTTCCATGTAGGTGAGGCCCACTCCTTTCAGACGGCATGTTTCTTTCTGCCTCCTTACATACTGGACTATCCCATATCTCCTAAGCCAAGAGGCCAGCAAATGTGGCCTTATTTCTATACCATCTTTCATCATTCTTCATCAGTATCTCCAGGGGAAGAAGGAGCTCCAGGCCTCTTCGTGTGAACTTGAGGAGGGAGCCAATATTATAGTTCTCCAGACCAGTTAAAAATTAGTCACAGATAAAGGCATTATAGGAATTCTATCAAGCATGTGGTGGGCACTGTAATTCTCAAGTTAATTATGTCTTGAGAGTTTGAGCTTCGCTGTGTCACAGCTGGAAAAGACTGGGAAAGAAACAGGGAAAGAGAAAGGAAACATTTACAGCTCCACTTTGGTGCTCTTGACTTGAATATTTCTTGAATATTTCTTTCACATTTCAAAAATGCCTATGTGATGTGTCATGGGATGTTGTCTTGTGAGCCTCTGTGTGATTGACATCAAATGTACATGTAGAAAATGAAATCCTTTAGTCACGTCTTTATGGAATTGTTGCTGCCAGTTTACTGATTTCTCCCTAAAACTAAAGCTTAGGGCTTCCGGAGAACCTGTGGAATGGTTCTTCAAGTTGACAAGGGGTCTCCCTTCTGCATGGTGGACCAGAGTAAGGGAGGTCACAACCACTACCAGTACATTCCATTAATAAGAACATAGGAGGAACCCTGCTGGATCAGGCCACTGCCCATCTAGTCTAGCATCCTGTCCCACACAGTGGCCCACCAATTGGTAATGGGCATCTCAAGCAGAAGACAAGGGCAAAACCTTCACCTAGGGCCTATTCGCACTTGGCTTTATTCTGGAATATATCCTGAAACAGGGGCTTGCTGTCCACATGCTAGTGCAGGTTACAGCAGGCCCCAGGTGAGGCCTACCAGAATCTGCATTAGCATGTGGGCCATACATCCCTATCCTGAGATATACTCCAGAAAAGGGTCAAGTGCGAACAGGCCCCTACTCTTGAATCCTAGGAAATGGACTTTAGTGGCATCCTGCCTCTCTCCCCAGCATCCATTCTAGTAGCCATTGATACACCTGTTCTCCGTGAATTTGTCTAACCCTTCCTTAAAGCTATCTAGGGTGGTTGCTGTTACCATCTTTTCTGGTAGCAAATCCCATAGACGGCACTTACCTGCTGCTGCCGGCTCGATTCTGGCTGGAATAGGCCGGCAACATTCTGTGCATGCGCGCAGGGCGGCCCCTCAGTGGGCGGACACTTGCGCCTGTGCAGATGGCCAGTTGAGACCAGGTGGGTGCCCAGCCAGTGTGCCGATGCGCCATCCACCACAGCTCAGTTCTGCCTCCTTTAGGCCATCCTACCACCCACACATGAGGAAGCGGAAGCCAGATTGGAATTCCAGGCAGGCCTCAGTCCACGTCAGCGCTGTTTAAAGACGACTACATTTTAGGATGATCTAACGGCTGTAGGCCAGCTTGCAATTTGTAACAGCAATAGTTTAGGTTGTCCTAAAACTCGTGTGTGACCCAGGCCCCTTGAAACAGGATAATTCTGCACTGGCCAGTATACCAGGAGTGGTTCAGGAGCCAGACTCTTATCTGGGAATACTGGGTTTGATTCCGCCCTCCCCCACAAAGCCAGCTGGGTGACCTTGGGCTAGTCACAGCTCTCTTCTGAGCTCTCACAGCCCCACCTAACTCAAAGGTGTTCTGTTGTGGAGAGAAGAACTGAAGGTTTGTCAGCCGCTTTGAGTCCCCTTAAATGAGTGAGAAAAGTGGGGTATAAAAGCGAGTTTTTCTCCTCCTCCTCCATACTAGAAGCTTTGTCAGCCACTTTGAGTCCCCTTAAATGGGTGAGCAAACTGGGGTAGAAAAGCCAGCTCTTCTTCTTCTATACCAGACCAATGAGTGTACTAGGAGCCCCCTTTCCATATGATGTTCTGGTGAAAGGGCGGCCCCATGCAGGGCCTCCCTTGGACCACACCAGTGTACAGAAAGGAGGCCGCTAGTATGCTTTCAGAATTGCCCAGTATTGTTCCCGGTCAAGCCCTCTCATCAAGGTGACAGTGATTTGCTACTCAGAATTTCCAACCACAACTTTATGTTCATTGCATTTTCGGCCAGCCGGGCTGTCTTTCTGTATTTGGATCTGCCCAATCTCTGAACTCTGCTACCTATTCCTCTAGAAGGGGAATAGAAGGATTAAAAAAAAAAAAAGTGGAGGAAATCTCCCAAAACCTGATATGGCTCTTTCATTTATTCATTCGTTTATTGATTTATTTACATTTCTATCCCGCCCCATACCTGAAGGTCTCTGGGCAGGTAACAACCATTAAAACAACAGATTAAAAACAGGATATGCATTGAAAGCCCTTTAAAAATTCAACACTGCCTCCCCTATGCAATACATAAGAACCATGCTAGAAACTGTATTTATTTTTTAATTTTTTAAGCCTGATTTATTGAGAGAGCAATTATCCCCAGCCCTGTGATGCAGAATTGCTAGAGACCTTCCTTTGCTCAGGCTAGGCTATTTTTGTGAGTGAAAGTGCCAGGACATACTTTAGCCTTATTAGGTGATTGTACTGCAAGCCAAAGTTCTCATGGATGCGAAGTTCCAAATTTCTGAGCTGTAGCTTGCAGGGGACCAGTGTAGCTCCCAGGTGGATGGATGTTTGAAAGCCTGTGAACAGTATCACAGTGGGACAAGGAGGAGCACTCGGATCATTTTTTAAAAAAGAAAAAATGTGGTTCCTTACATAGTGTAATAATCTGGCTATTGACATTTGGTGGGGGGAGTGTGTGCACACATGCACACATGAGTGTACAGCAGGACCAGAGTCCAGGAGAAGGGCCATTCTCACAGCCTTAAATCATTTTGAGACCGACAAGTTTGTTCTAAGTGTCAGAAAGGAACACGATGCACTGTTCTTCTAAACAAAAATGAACTTCTGATTCTATCCTTAGTTCCTCAGTAAGATATATAAAAAATGGAGGTGGAAGAGGCAATGTTTGCTTGCAGCAGCGTAAACTGGGCTGTGTCGGTCTCTGCATGGCTGAAAAAGGACATACAGAGAGGGCCCAGGGGCCACATGTCAGCATACCTATTGGACCCAAACACTATGGTCTAGTAGTCAGGAGTCGGACACTTATCTGGGAATACTGGATTTGATTCTGCCCTCCTTCACAAAGCCAGCTGGGTGACCTTGGGCTAGTCACAGCTCTCTTCTGAGCTCTCACAGCCCCAACTACCTCACAGGGTGTCTGTTGTGGGGAGAAAAATAGAAAAGCTTTGTTGGCCGCTTTGAGTCCCCTGAAATGAGTGGGGAAAGGAGGGTAGAAAAGCCAAGTCCTCCTCTTCCCCTTTTTCTTCAGAAACAGCCTTTTTGGAGAAAAGGAACTTTCTACCTTCATGTGCTTCTGCCACCCCAGTGCTGAACAGAGCTTGCTGGTATTCAGACATACATAAGCTGCGTTTTCACCTATGTTTTAATCCAGTTTCAGGCCACTTTCAGAGTGAAATAATACATCAACAAAGCAGTTGATCATTTTCTTTCCTCTTTGGGCGATTTCACGCTTCCCTTCCCATCCCATCCGCTGGACAGGAAAGGTGTGCAATGAACTAACTAGTGCCCCCTCCATTGGATCACCGGGCCAGTCCTGTTTGAGGCGCCACCATCTTGAGTGCAGGGCTCTCCACGACTGCACATACATCAGCATTGTCACTATGACGCTGACGCTGTGCGCAGTCATATCAGGAGGTCAGTAGAGCTGCCAGTGTGCTTGCGTGACAGCTCCATTGACCTTCCCATCCAGGACAGGAGCAAACGGACACCAGCTAGATGCAACAGGTAAGCTTTTGGGGAAGGCTGGTAAGTTTGTGGAGCATAATTTCGTGCTCTACAGCCAGTTGAGAATGAGGGAACTTCTGGGCAGACTGGAGGTGTTTCTGTGCTGTAAATGCCTCCTGCAAGCGCAGCTGCACTTGCCCAGATGTGGCCTAGTTATCAACTACGAATTGCGAATTGGCCCCAGGTGAACAAAGATGGCTTTTCTGACAGCTGAAAGGAAACAGCTTGGTACTTTGCTGATGTATTCACTCACTTTAGAGGTGGACTGAAGCCGGATTAAAACTTGGGTGTGAACACAGCCTTATTAGAATCTCAAACCCAAGACCAAATTAAAACCTTAGGATTGTTTTAGGATGGAAACTGGGGGTGGAAGGAGGAATTGAACTTTGTTTAAAAGAAGAAGAAAGAAAATCTACTAATTGTCTTGGTGGTGCACAATGTCTCTTCCAGTTTGGTAACTGCGCACAGTTTTATAAGTCCATGTGGACAGTCTGTCGCAACAGTTTACTGCATGCAAAGTTATCGTTTCCAACAGCTGAAGCATGGGAAACATTTCTGCAGACTCTGTCATCTGCTGAAGCCATCCCTTCTCACATGCAAGGGGTGACATCTTTAAGGAGCCGTCTCGAATTTCACGTGTTCATCTTCCTTTTCTCTCACGGCGCTCTGGGAGGTCTTTGAAATAGCAGAATTCCACACAAGAGCCGTGTGGCCCTCAGCAGCTTGGCGCATGTTGCCACACCCCTTGTGGTCTGGATATGAAGCCAGCAGCCCAGAAGGAAAGGAAAATGCTTTCTTTACACTCACAGTTAGAGAAACCAACGGGTGGAGCACTTCAAGTTATCCCAGAATTTTGAAGCTGGTCCTGTTTGCCCAAAACGGTTTCCCTGCATCTTTCTAGAGAAGGCAAAATTATTTGATCCAGTTGTTATGTGCAATTTTTTTTTATCCTACCTTTTAACCTTTTCAGGATATGTGTAGCAGCTTTCCAGATAAGAAAATGGATAAATGATCTATAAAACACCACCAACGCGGCCCTTAAATGCTAGGGTCCCCATCTTAGTTCAAATTTACAAACACCCCCAAAGCAGCAAATTGCCATTGATACCTGGGAGCCAGTTTGGTCTAGTGGTTAAGGAGCCAGACCCTTATCTGGGAATACCAGGTTCGGTTCTGCCCTCCCCCATGAAGGCAGCTGGGTGACCTTGGGCCTGTCACAGCTCTCTTCTGAACTGTCACAGCCCCAACTACCTCACAGGGTGTTCTGTTGTGGGGAGAAGAATAGAAAAGCTTTGTCAGCCACTTTGAGTCCCCTTAAATGGGTGAGAAAAGTGTGGTAGAAAAGCCAACTCTTATCTTCTTCTTCTTCTTCTTCTTCTTCTTCTTCTTCTTCTTCTTCTTGAGAATGAATACATTTTTGGACCTTCAGTCAAAAGCTCAAAAAAAGCTTTGAAAAACACTTTAGTTTTGTTGTGTTGATATGGCTTTCGTTTATTTAATGCTATGCCTTTCTTGCACCACAATGGGCCCATCTCCATGCAATTTTTATTCTGAATTTAACCCTGCTTTGCCTCATGCCTAATATGGGCTACATGCGGGACAATATGTGTTTTTAAAAAACACTTTCCAAGTGTACTACATCTGAAATAAGGGGCTAACATGTATTGTCCCGGGGTCATGCGGACGCTCCTGGGTTATCATTCCTTAAGGCTGTCATTAGGAAGCTGTCATTTGCAGTGTCATTTGCCTTCTCCACCACACACACACACGCACAGACGCACACACAGACATGAGGGCTGCAGAACGGGAGAACTAAAGGATTCAAGCTGTCTGTTGCCTCCAAGCCTTAAAGAGGTGCATATTAATTTCTCCTTGCCAGCCAGGCTGGTTGGAGGCTGACTCATTGGAGCTCACAGACAGAGAGGTGCATATTAATTAGCTCCTTGCTGGAGCTCACAGGCAAGTTAGAGAGAGGCGCATATTTAATTAGCTCCTTACTGGAGCTGGACTGTTATGTGGAAATACCAGGTTAGAGTCATTCTTCTCTCCTCCACAAAGCCAGCTGGGTGACCTTGGGCTAGTCACATCTCTCTTTCTGAGCTCTCACAGCCCCACCTACCTCACAGAGTATCTGTTGTGGGGAGAACAGAAAAGCTTTGTCAGCCACTTTGAGTCCCTTTAAATTGGTGGAAAACAGCAGGGTAGAAAAGCCAACTCTTCTTCTTCTACTACTGCTGCTTTTTAGAATTCTAATAATAATATGAAGTTTTAATGTTTTATGGAATGTTTACTGTAATCCTCCCTGCTGAGGGGCCCTTGGATTGAGGATGGGGGTATGTGTAAAATAAATTCTTGAAATTCAGTAAATAAACATTAATATCTATCTATTAATGTGGTTTTAAAATTATGCCCTGTGTATTATTATAAATAATGCTAAGGCATGAAGCAAGTTCTAACTATAATCTAATAGCTGCCTCAAAGGAGCTAAAACACAGACAGTGGGAATTGCACTGTATTGTAAATTGTGGGTTTCAGGGGCAAATTGCTACATAGAGGCTAAAATGTTGTCTAGGTACATAAAAAGTAGGGGGAGATTTAAAATTTGACTAGCTCTGACTTCACGAGTAGGCCAGCATCTACGTTCATACAGTATAGTTATGTTTATTTTTGCATTTGTATCCTACTTTTTTCCTAAAGGGTTGCCTACAGTGAATATTTATTTCCGCTCCAAAAACCAACCTAGTAAGATAGTCCGTGTCCCTATGGTAAGGATACTGCGAGGCAAACGTGTGTTGGCCTTGGGAGAGTCCCCATGGAAAGCCTTAATTTGGGCTACATGAGGGGGAAAAACCCCAAAAGCGAAAAAAAAAAAACCCTTTTATAACTGTTCTTGCCCCAAATTATGGGGCAAGAACAGATTATCCTGGGGGCATGGGGACACTCCTGGGTTACGATTGCAGCATTAGCGGGTGGGGCTTCGCTGTCCCCACCACTAATGCTGTGATTGCAACTGTCCCCCCCCCTTACCTGAGCACTTAATTGCCCAGGTAAGGGCTTGATTTACCCCAAATAACTTCCTGACAGCTGCCCTGCTGTTAGCTGGGCAGCTGTCAGGCTGTCACGCGCACAAGCAGGTTAAAATGATTAAAACAGACGCAGCTTTCACGTCTGTTTTAATGATCTTACCAGAGCTCTGCCCCTGCCCTTGACAGCCCCTATGCCTGCCTGACAGCTGCTCAGCTGACTGAAGGGCAGCTGTCAGGCAATTGTTTAGGGTAAATCAAGCCCTTACCTGGGCGATTAAGTGCTCAGGCAAGGGTGGTGGTGGAGAAAACCGCCGCATTCCGATGAAGGGATTTACCACGGTTTTCATGGGGGCGGGCAGGTTAGCCTTGAACCTGCCCTGTCTTCCATTGCCATGGGGACTCCTTAGTGTGAATGCAGCCATAGACTCAGCTGAAAATAGTGCCTAGCGGAAGGTGCACAGTGATCTTTCATAGCCAAGTTGAACCCAAGACTCCCATGTCTCAGTCCAGGGCCAATTCCACACAGGCCTTTGGACTGGCCCCTGAAGCAGTCTATGGACCTGGGCTGCTTTCACACAAGAGTGTGTTAGCAACTAACGTGGACTAGCGTATGCACTTGGGAATGCTAGTGCACCTTAGATTAATCCCCAAGCGCTCAGGCGCATCTCCGGGCGTGTGTCCAATCAATGGCAGGGCACTGCCATCTTGATCATGGCGCCTGGGGTGGCTGCACATGCGCCTGCACATGCGCTATGGCAGCAGTGACGCTCTGCGCACTTCTAGTTGTGTTCGAGTCATTTGAGGTGTCAGCCCACTTGTGTGGTACCTCAGATGAGCCCTCACACAGGAAATGGTGTGTATGCTCACCAGCTGGACCCTATAGGTTTCCAGGTAGGGCTAGTTTGTGTGTGGTGCACAATTTCATGCACCACTGCTAGTTTACAATAGGCTAACATCTGGGCAGGCTGGGGGCTTGCTGCAAATGCAGATTCACCTATCCTGAGGCATTTTCGCACTATACTCATTCCATTTGGAACGGGTGTAGGACGGGAAGCCTAAGACACTTCAGGACGCTTTGACCATTCACACATAGGAGCGCAGGAACGCGTGTAAACACGTTCCGGCGCACCTGTGTGCAAATGCTCAAAGCATTCTGAAGTGCCTTAGCCGGCAAACGCCGGCAAGGGGCGGGGAGACGGCTGCTGAGGCTCCCGCAGCCGGCAAAGCAGGCAATCAGCTGATTGTCAGCCAGCGCCGGCGGGGGAGGCGAGCCCGCGGCTGTCAGGGAGAGAGAAACATGAGCGAATGCTTCTCTCCCCGAACGGCTGCGGGCACTCCGTCTGCACCGGAACGGATGTAGAGCACTTTAAAGTGCTCTACATCTCGAACGCGTGCAAGACAGCTCCGGACACATCGGAGCACAAGCCCTGCTGCGGCAATGCATATGCCGCGTTCGAGGCTGTCTTGCACGCGTTCGAAAACCCCGTGTGCGAAAAAGCCTCAGATGTCAACCAATTGCAAACTATGATGACAAGTGCAAATTGGCCTCTCTTCACATTTACCTGTTAGTGAGCTCCGGTCCGCTCACTGTTCAGGCCTGTCTGCACTTGTCTGTCACTGCAGCCATCCAGAGTTGCCTGAGGCTACCCTGGAGCAATCCTGCTGTTGACTGCTGAAAAGCAATCCACACCCTGCCCAGAAGCAGCTGGATTGCTCCTGGGGAGGTGGTATCATACCTTCTTCTAAGTATGGCACAGCAAGTGGGTGTGGCTGCGTGACTGCAGCTGTGTAGTTGGACACTGCCCCCAGATCACCATGGTGACACACAGCCTTTCACCAGATGTTGCTTCAGATGTTACTTTGGCGATCCAGTCAACCCTGGACTGGTTGTTTGCATTTAACAAGCACTGCTGTCCAGGGACAGGGCTAGTTTAGTGTTTGCAATGCAAATAGACAACACAGCACTGGATCTTCACCAGCCTGTTATGGTATTGTTATACCATACCAGGCTGGCAAGTGTGAATCCAGACTAGATTTCTACCACTGGAACACTACGGTAGATCAGCAGAGGTCCCATCGCCCATTAGAGCAACCTGTCTGCATCTGACTGGGATCTGGAGACATAGTGCATGCTAATGTACTAGACCACATTGGGTGTTAAATATTAAGCTTTCACGGTCCAGCTGAATGTCAAGGACCCAGCTTCAAAAATGCACCATCCCGAGGAATCCGGCCAAAAGGGCCCCAGCTGGGAAGCCTGAAAGTTGGGAACTTTACTTTCAGTGCTTCAGAGCTGAACCTGCGCAGAGTGTGGGCACCCTATCGCAGCCTAGGAACAATACAGAGGGATGCCCTGGACCGGTGTGGAAATGGCCCAGCATCCTAACCTCTGGACCACTTGGTTCTCAGCTAAATTAACTGAGTGCTATAGTAGAGACTATCTGTAGCTCAGGGTTAGTGTGTTACCTTGCAAGAGTTCTCCAAGCTGAATCTTCTTTCTGCAGACATCTTGTCGCCAAGACTAGTAGCACCGGTACCCACCCACGTGATGGTGCTACCTTGGCTGGTGGCAAAACATCTGCAAAATGAAGATTCAGCTTGGATAGTTTCTACGATGCAAAACCCCCAGGTGCGAACGTTTGACATGTCTTAGAAGTTGCCTGACATCAAGTGGATTGGGTGGAATCCCCAGGGGAGACAGATGGCTCAGCCCGATTGGCCAGAATTCCCAGGTGGCTTTGAAATTCCCAGGGAAGACAGATGGCTCAGCCTGATTGGCTGGAATTCCCTGGTGGCCTCGTTAGGTGGAATTCCTGGGGGGGGGGGAGACAGGTGGCTTGAGCTGATTGGTCAGAATTCCCAGGTGGCTTGGCACAGCCTGACTGGGTGGAATTCCCAGGTGGTTTGGCAGGGGGGACAAATGGCAACAGCTTGATTGGGTACTGTGGAGATGTAAATGGTATAAATGTGGTAGTTGTACAGGTCAGGGCAATCCTGGCAAGGATAAGAGGTCACACTGAATCACTTGTTCTATAATAAACCCAGTTTCTGCCTGTTCTTATGAACTTTGGGTCTGATGTCGTCATCTGACAAGTCAGGCCCGCACTGAAGTGTTGCCCTGTGAAATACTGGTCCCAGTCTCTTCTCAGGGGATGGTGTATGACCGATTCATCTACCTCCCCACGTTGGCAATAGAGGAAATGCTGTGTGAGCAGAGTTTTCCTATGTATCGCTTTGCATTCATGGGATACCCAAGCAAGATTATTACAGCTGACCGAATCCTTCACTGATCCTGAAAGACATCCTCTCTGGTTGAAAACATCCTCTTTGAAAGAGCTCCACCATTCTTTTCCCATGGTGTCACTGTAACCGTTTACCAATTATTTCCAGCAAGGCCAGTGGATTTGTTTTTGATGAAAAACCCTTCACCTCCTCTTCAACACAGGAGAAGGTTAAGATCTGAACTCTGCCATTCATTTCCTTAGCAGAAATGAACTGCATCTGGAATGCCAAAACATTTGGGACAGTTGTTTGTTGCCCAGACAACCAAGAAAAAAAAACTGCTCCCTCCGACACATATACTCGACTTTATCATATCTTTGTGACAGTTTTGGCTTTAAGGGGATATAAATTATAATAAGATTATAAAATTTTAATTCGACTAAAATATTATTTTCTCCAGCACTGGCTGGGTAAGAGGTTCACAGCATACTCTGTTCTGAGGAGCTGCTCAGTCTTTCCTAGAATAATAAAATCCAAGACTGCATCTCACCTTGTCTCACAGTTCCATAATATTCTGATGGAAGTATTTGTTTGCAAGTGGAAACTAGATTGGAAATGTGGTGAGCTAGCAGTGTTCATATCGCAGGGTGGACGATGCCATACGAGGAACCTTCCTCAGGTCATCAGAAAGGCAGGGCAAGATGTCTGGGCCTCCTCTGTGGTGGCCCCCGAACCATGGAATAGCCTTCCAGTGGATATATGCACCAGGTGCCAACTTTACATGGTCTTTAGTATATGGTTAAAACATACCTCTTCAACTGGACCTCTGAATATGTTTTAGTAATTGTTTTATCATGTGGTGTGACCAGCTCCAGGATACAGTCACTTTACAGATTGTATTCAGGGGTCGCAGAATCCAAACCAAATAGTTTGAAATTGTTTTCGTGGATGAAATCTCTTTTATGTGAGTGTAGAAATGAACAGACTATTGCCCACCTCTTGGAGAATAGTTTATGCCTGTTAATGTGCAATATGGAGGAATTGGTACATGCAATATCAAATGCACTGGTACATGAAATATGAAATGCATTTGTTGCAATATCAAATAATTTTAATTATTTGTCATCGTTCTGATTAATTTGCGTGATTGATTTTAATCGTTAGCTAATGCTCCTGACATGAATAAATAAAACATAATTCACTTTACCATGATGCCTGGACTTATAGTCAGGGCAACCTTCTGGAAAACATTTCCATGAATCAGCATGTGCCCTACGATAATTCTCTGGTTGCCATTCCAGAAGATGGAAGCTGCTGATGGCAGCCATTGATGAAGGCCTTAGGAGATATTATAGCAAAACAGTCCTGGGTATGCTGTGTGTCTTTTGGAGCTTGTTTTTGTTGGAGATTGATTGATTGATTGATTGATTGATTGATTGATTGATTGATTGATTGATTGATTGATTGATTGATTGATTGATTGGCTGGCTCATTGTTATCCTGCCATTTTCCCAAAAAGTGACTCAAGGCGGCATACAGAATTAGACAATAACACAATGGTATACAAAATTAAAAACTACCGATACCTATAAACAAGTAAAATAATGTCAGATTTTTAAAATATTAAAACATGATAAATAGAAGAACAAAATAGGAAGCAATTAGAAATCAACTATTAGGCTAAAAGGCCTATAGAAGAAAGAAAATCATCTATTGTGATTTTTTTTCTATTGTCTCTCGTGATTTTCTTTCGTAAAATCTTCTGACATCCACGGTATATAAATCTAATTTAAAAAGTAAATAGATATGATCCCAAGATGAAGATGGCAATAAGATAGACAGGGATGAATTTAATGCTACTTTATCCTTTCTAAAACACATGTCTCCACTCCTGGGGGACCATTTATACCAGTGGCTCTCATCCTTTTGAGAGCCACGACCCCAAAATGAGATCCCCCAGGCCTCCGCGACCCCAGGGGCGGGGCCAGGGGGGCGGGGGGGCAGGGCAGAGCTGGGGCGGAGCTGGGGCGGGGTGGGGGCAGAGCGGGGCGGAGACGGGGGTGGTGGCGGAGCCAGGGTGGGGCCAGGGCCGCTGGCGCCATTTTCGCTCCCCCCCAACCCGGAAGTCCTCCCGCAACGCCGGATTTTAGCGGGCGAAGGGCGCTGGCGGCGAGGCACCAGTCCGGTGCCCTTCACGGCCATCGCCGCCTACCGCCGCCGATTTCTCCTTAAAGCGGCGGCGGCGCGGCGGGGAGGACGCGGGGGGGCCTGCGGAGCCTTTGGCGACCCCACCGAAATGGGTGCGCGACCCCAAATGGGGTTGCGACCCACAGGTTGAGAACCACTGATTTATACCTTTCAGCTGTTGCTGAATGGTAATTCCACTGAGCCCCAGAAGCAACGAATGCTGGGAGTTCTAATTCAGTAAAGGCTAGAGCAGCGGTTCTCAACCTGGGGGTCGGGACCCCTTTGGGGGTCGAACTACCCTTTCAGAGGGGTCACGATGAGTCTCCCGCCACCCCTCCCTCCCCCCCAAAAGGTGTCAGTGTTTCCTTCTTACTTCTTCTGTACCACAGCTTGTAAATCTGATGAGCTGCAAACGAATTGAGAAGTCCTGTCACATTGCAGGAACTTTGTGTATCCTCCTGTATGTAGTGTTTTCACTGTGGATTCCTCAGCAGCCCTGCCCCTGTGACCCCAGCTGCCCCACCCCCATGACCCCAGCTGCCCCACCCCCATGGTTGGGGGTCGCCACAACATGAGGAACTGCATTTAGGGGTTGCAGCATTAGGAAGGTTGAGAACCACTGCTCTAGAGGGCTCTTGTTGCCACTGCTGCTAAATGATACACAGTGCACCCAAGGGAAAAAAATTGCTGTTATTCAGGTTCTTCTCAATACTCAACCCATCCCTGTTTAATCAAAGCCTTGGCGTCCTATGTTTGCCTTTTTGTTCAGTCACCTTGCTGCTAAAAGCAAGCCAGGCTTAATATATATTTTGGTTCTTTTGAAGTCAAACTTTATTGGAAGGTAAACAAATTTTATGCTGGTGCACACTTCATTAACTTTCCAAATTACAAGAAACTGAACCGCGCAATTACCGTCTTATGTTTATGAACAAAGGATTTACAAGACAAATCCAAGGAAGCGACAAGGAAATCAGATGACTGGAATAATCAGCTGAAATGAAAGTTCTCCGCTTTGAATCCATGCTGTTAAGGAAATGATTGGAAATGTTTTCACCTGATGCTGGTGCTACTAAACAGAACCGAGGCCTTTTCGCACGAGGGCCCATGGAGCGCGTGTAGGACACCCTGGGACAGAGCATTTGCTCCGCTGGGCTGGCGGTTCCGTTCAGAACCCACTCAGCCCATCCCAGGGAGCCCGCTCACATTATGGGTGTAGAGCACGAAATCATGCTCTACACCCGTCCTACGGCATTCCCAGCTGTCCCACAGCTGTTCGGGAGGAAGTGCATTCACACGCACCCTCCCTGACAGCTGCGGGGGCCCCCATTGAGCAGGCCTGTCGCATTCCTTCCCCGGTTCCAGCGGCGTCTAGGGGACCGCAGGAACTGGGGAAGGAACTCATCAGGCCTGCCCGCCCCTGGGTCAAATTTGACCCAATGGGGGCAGGCCTGGGAGGGGTGTCCCACCCCCACGCCAACCTTTTCAGGCTAGGCCATGGGAGGATGAATTCCCCTTTTGCACCTAGGCAGGTAGGAACGTGTACCCACACATTCCTTACCTGCCTAGGTGCAAATGGGGAATCCGTCCCCATGTGTCCTAGCCTTATTGCACTACAGCCATTTGGCTGTAGTGAAAAAAAGGCCTCCGGTTCCTTACCTAGTTTACCACTTCTTAAAATACTGTTCCTAGAGGAAAATGAGGACATCCTCTAATGGGAGTTGTGTCTTTCCTAAATTAGCTTCTCCGTTTCTTTCAAACATGGCTGACTTGTTCCCAGTCAACTGTGTCTTCCTACTCTTATGCTCAGAATTTTGCATGAAAGCTTTCTTTGTTGGAATCTCAACTACAAGCACTTATTAGCATATTGTACTAATCAGAGCTCCAGCAGCAGATCCTTCCTGCAGATTTCCCCTAGGCTAAATCAAACAAAACCCAAATTCCCATGAGCGTTCTGTTCGAGTTTTTTATTTTACTGATTTCTTGGCAGCTATTTTTCATTTGCTTCGGTGGTAGGCAACCTCAGCTAATCCTTCTCTTCATCACATATTTTCCCGTTCTCGCTTTCCAGTAGCACTGTAGGTTGGCAAGTCTTGCATGGGCTTCCCTTGGGCTTCATCTATTGAATGGTATACTGAAGGACTCTGTTTTCATTCCAAAGCTATCTGGCCATCTGGAGAAGTGATAGCTTGGACAAGATCACAGCTGGGCAAGCCAATGATGGAGCAGAGACATCAATACTGGACCCAATGTAGGAAAAGATGCAAAATGGATACTCACTTTAAATATTACAGTCGGGCCGCCATATCCACTGATTCGGTAACCACAGTTTCCGTTGAACCACGGTTACCAGATCAGCTCCCCCACCCCACCCCAGGCACCATAAGGGAAAAGCACCCAGAACCGGAAGGCCTATTTCAGCCTCCATACAGTGTTGGAATAGCCACGAGATGCCACTGGAGCCAGGCCCAAAATGTAAGAAGGCACGTGTTAGGTGGGCGTGAGGCGTCCATGGGTGTCGCGCACCTATTCCAATGCTCTCCAAAGGCAGAAATAGGCCTTCTGGAGGCCAGAAAAGCACTTCTGGTTCTGGGGTTGCATGAACCCAGAACCAGAAGGCCTGTTCGCAATTATCCACAGTTTCAGGTAACCACAGTAGGAGCCAGAACATATCCCCAGTGGATACGGGGGTCTGACTGATTGTGTTATTAAAACATCATGTCTTAGGTTTTCTTTCACTCGCTCAGAAATAAAATTCACTGTGCTCAGGTATGCCTTGTAGGAGAATGGGCATAGTGTTGCTGTTTTGAGACTGCTGTCAATCTAGTGACATGGCTGCTTGCTCAGATATTGGTAAGGGCAGCATGTTAGCCAGAGTGGTCCTTTGACGTTTATTGGTCCTCTGCATGTAGCCTAATACAGTGGACGACATTCAGTCGAAGAAAACTGAATGTAAGCTGGGGAGATCTATAGTGGACAGCTGAGATGACATACAGCACCAGACTAATATTTTAATACTCATTGTGAGCAGAGGGTCCATTTGTGCCTACTGAGATTTGCATTAGCTCCATGTGGTATTGCATGCATGTGCACTTGGGCAAGGACCCTTTCTGCACTCACTTGAGATCCAGATTGAGGAGCCTCTTAATCCAGATCATGGGTCTTCCATCCACACGTTAATGTGGATCAAAGAGCCCCCACCTCGTTAGTCCATGTCCACCAGCAGAAGATGGAGTCAGGTCTGGATTAAGAGGCCCTTAATCCAGATTTATTGCAGGCCCATTTATTTGGGCCTACAAGTGGACTTAGGGCCTTTTCTGGATCATGGCATGTAGATGGCATGCTTCAGTGATCCAGAACTACCAGGGGCTGCTCTTCTACCCTTCAGAGGCATGACATGGTGTCTGTGAAGCTCACAAGAGCTTTGCAGCCATGAGGAGGTGTGGGGTGGATCAGCGTCAGTGCTTCTGGTTATTTTGGATCCACCGAGCTGGACCAAAGCAAGATAAGTGCAGAAAAGACCAAGGTTCACACTTCCACCGACCTCAACTGCAAAATGCCTTCCTAGTGCCAAATATCTGTTTTATTTACCTTTCTAGTAAATGTAGATGCTCACAAGTTTTATCATGCATTGCATCAGTTTCCACTGTGGGGAAATCACACCAAAAGGTGAGAATCCTGTGTCCAATGTGTGTACACTAGGGCTGGTGCATGCCAGGTATGGGAGGACCGCTTGCATTTCTGGCTGGTGAGGGATGCTCCCACAAGCTGGAAATGTGAATGGTCCTCCGTGGACCGGCCCACGCTTCCGCCGCAAAAACCAGGGTTCCACCTCATCACTGACTCAATCGGCCGCCCCCAGCCACATCACACGGTCAAGGTGGGACAGATTCTGATGACATTTGGGGCTGCTTGCCTCATCGCCCCCTGTGGATCAGTCCCTGGCCTGTCTGCTGCTGTGGCACCATGGCCCATGGGGACCTGCCTGATCGTGGTCACATTGCACCTATGCACAATGCCAGCAACAGTCAGCAACTGGCAACGTGGTCACCTGTGTGCAGATGACGTGCTCCCCACCCACCTCATGCAACTAGCTGGATGAAGAGCAAATGGTTGCACTGCCGGACACTTGCAGTAAGCCTGGTTTAAAGGCTGGCATAGGTGTGGAGGAGTAATGAGGGTGGGAATGCTTCTAGGCAGGAGCAACCTAGTGGGCATACATATACTGTTCACTTACCTGAGGCCTGAGTGCAAATTGGCCTCTGCTGCTGAAAATGAATTCAGCGCTGCAAACCTAACTATAGCTGGGGGGGAAAATGGCAGGGGAAACACCCAGTAGATGCAGGAACCGCATTTGCGCAGGAGCAGAGATGCAGTTTCAATGGCAAAAACTGCAAATTGAGTTAAAGCCTGTTAAAAATGAAGCAACACTCGCTTGTCCTTCCAGCCAGGTGGGCTTCCGCCTTTTTGCTCTTTTTTGCTTTGGCAGAATCCAGCGAAAAGGTAGGAACAGCGTGATCATTATCCATAGTATGATGATGTCATCACTGGGCCAGGTGGGTCTGCCCCTTCCCAGCTGCAAGGTCAGCTGGGAAGGAGAGCCGCCCAGGTGCTCGGATGGCCACATTGGAGGCAGGCGGGTGTTGTTTTGTCTTTAACAGACTCCCATCTATACTTTCCAATAACCCACCTCCTCCCACTTTCTCTGATGCCTAAAGTGGTGTGAGCTCAAGTTTCTTCAATTCCACAGTGTCTTTTTGAGTGGTTTGTGCTCATCACACAAGGGTTCAACACACCCCTAGTCCTGACTCTGTGCATTTTTAAAGTACTTGTCAGCCTTAAAACATTATTTAAACTTCCTTCCCTTCCCACACCCATAAAGGATTTTTTCAGCTGTATATCCCTTCTGTAGACACTAGCACTACTCTCCTGTGTACCTATATGCTGTAAGATTGTAAGCTCTGCTTGGACAACCAATTTCTTTCCTGTCAGAAGCCATGGGTGCATCGCCATGGGCCGTGATCACTTTGAGGTGGATTCGGGGCAACCCTAATGCGAATTGTAGTTCGCATGAAGAAGTCCCCATGGTAATTGGGGACAGCGTGGGTTCAAGCCGAACCCGCCTGTCCCCATGAAAACCGCGGTAAACCCCTGCATCAGGAAACCATGGTTTTCTCCACCCCTCCCCCCTGGGTACAAGCATGACCCCCCTTGCCTGATCGCCCAGTCTGGCAGGCATGCCTGGGTAAGGGCTTGATGTACCCCACAAGCGTCTGACAGCTTCCCTGCACTCAGCTGATCAGCTGTCAGACAGAGGTATACGGGCTGTCAAGCGAAGGCGTGCAGCTCCGGTAAAATAATTAAAACACAGCTGAGGCTTCAGTCAATGAACCACTTTCCCTTCCTATTATGCCCCCCCCCCCCCGTTAGGCAGTGTGTGGCTTTGGGAGGTGCAGAAGGGAAGCCGGCTCTTTGACTGAAGCCGCAGCTGTTTCAGTTATTTTAATGGAGCTCCGCTCCTTCGCTTGACAGTCTGTATACCCCTCTGACAATTGCGATCGCAGCATGAAGGGCAAGGATGGCGAACCTCGCCCATTAGTGCTGCGATTGGCAATCTGCTTAACCCAGGAGCATCCCCATGCCCCCAGAATAGTCCGTTCTTGCCTCCTAATTTGGGGCAAGAACAGTTCATAAGAACATAAGAACATAAGAGAAGCCTTGCTGGATCAGGCCACAGCCCATCTAGTCCAGCATCCTGTCGCACACAGTGGCCCACCAAATGCTCATGGGCAGCTCAAGCAGAGACAAGGAGAAACCTTCTCCTGCTCTCGAGTCCCAGCAGATGGCCTTAGAAGCGCCCCAGTTCCTCCCCCCCCCCAGCCTGAAGGATGCACCTAGGCATTCGTTCTAGTAGCCATTGATACATCTGTCATCCATAAATTGGTCTAACCCTACCTGAAAGCCATCCAGACTGGTAGCTGTCACCACCTCTTCCGGCAGCACATTCCATAAGCCGAGACCCTCCGGGTGAAGAAATACTTCCCCCTGTCAGACCTTATTCTCCTACCCATCAGCTTCATAGATGCCCCCTGGTTCTAGTGTTGTGCAACAGAGAAAAGAAATTTTCTCTATCCACCCTTTCTATACCGTGCATAATTTTATATACTTCAATCAGGTCCCCTCTCAAACACCGTCTCTCCAGACTGAAGAGGCCTAGACGTTGCAGCCTGGTTTCGTAAGGGAGGTGTTCCAGACCCTTAATCATTCTGGTTGCCCTTCTCTGCACCTTCTCTAGTTCCACAATATCCTTTTTGAGGTGTGGTGACCAGAACTGTACACAATATTCCAAATGTGGCCTCACTATAGATTTATAAAGGGACAAAATGACACTTGCTGACTTATTTTCTATTCCCTTCCTAATTATTCCCACAGTTCGAAAGAGGGGGGGGGCGTTTGCTGCGTATTTTTGGCTTTTGTCCCACGTGTAGCCCGGATTAGGAGCTGTTCATGGGGACCCTCCGAGGAGAACTCAGGTTCGCCTCGGAGTATTCTGATCATGGGGATGCAACCCGTGTCTGCTTTATTCTCTCATCAAAAACTGTGAATAAGGTTATCGAAACTTCTGTAATTTGCAGTTTTTATCACGGGAACAGCAATCGGCACTTCCTTGGGAACGTCACTTGGCGCGTTTGAATCTCCTAGTCAACAGGCTTCATTTATAATGTCTCTGCTGTGGGCAGATACACCCCAAGGAAACATTTCCTGTCATTTTTCATCGGCTTTGTGAGATCCCAAGCCAGACTTCCCATGGGAGAGGCAAACAGGAATGCTTTGAAATGAACCCAGACGGCCAATAAGTCTATTAACAATCAAGTTCTACTTTTATTTCCTGATTAAAGCCGGTGTTTATCCTCCATCCTGTGTTTTCAACACACGGCTTGCATGTTCTGAAACCTTCTAGGGGCAAATCTTTGCGTCCATCTGGCCTCAGCCTTCACCTTTGTAGCATCACAGTTCCTTACACAGCTTGTCTCTGTGATGCCAGAGCTTAAATGTAAAGGAGGTTTGGAGTACAATTAAAACAGCACCTTTTAGAAATGCAGGACAGAAGCATTGTTCTGCTGGAAGGACCCCAAAGTTTGCAGAAATATAAAAAGACTTTAATGGGTGGAGGTAAAAACACCTCAGAAATGTTGTGCTGGATAAAAGAGCTCCAGTCCAATATGATGGGCAGACGCCAACTAGGGATGTACACGAATGTTCTAAACACATTCAAATTTAAACATTTGCATGAATTTTGAATGTTCCGAAACATTTGTTCAAATAATTCAAAAGATTTGCATGTACAGATACGATAGGAATGTACACATACATATCTGTATGCATCTCATACGTATCTGTACGCATTTGCTTATGAAATGTTGTCACCACCCGTATCTTCAAATACAAATGTTGTCAACATTCATATCTTCAGATTCGAATCTAACATTTGAACGAATAGATTTGAATGTATTCTGTTCGGATCGGATTATGTTGCATTCGGATCCTAAACATTCGGATCAAATCAAGTGTTTTGACATTCGATTTGAATTGGATTTGAATGCAAAGAAAACATTTATGCACGTTCCTATGGCGAATGCATTGCACCACCACCATCCCGGAGTGGGTACACCCTTCCCAGAGCAATCCAGCTGTGGACTGCTGAAAAGGAGGTAATACAAAGGGCTATCTCCAAATAAAGGATGAAATAAGAAAAAAAGTAGTCCACCACAAACCATGAGTGGCTGTACGACTGTGGTTGTGCAGTCACAGGCAGGATCCAGATTGCTGTGATAGTGTCAGAGCATGCGCTGGGTGTCCCCTCGGACATTGCTTTGGCAATCTGGCTGGTCCTGCCCTGGCCATTCACACTACGAGTGCTGCTTTGCAGGTATGGGGTTACTTTAGCACTCATCATGCAAATGGCTGCTGCCTTGCTGGATCCTAACCAACCTGGTATGATAGTGTTGTTATACTAAACCAAGCTGGCAAATATAAACAGGCTCTTACTCTAGAAACAACAATGTGAAACTTCAAGGGAGTTGATAAAGATTAGATATCGTGAAAAACTTTCTGACAGTAAGGATGATGCCCATGGAATAGGTTGCCACAGGAAGTAGTGATCCAGTTTGGTCTAGTGGTTAAGGAGCCGGACTCTTATCTGGGAATCCTGAGTTTGATTCTGCCCTCCCCCATGAAGCCAGCTGGGTGACTTTGGGCTACTCACAGCTCTCTTCTGAGCTCTCACAGCCACACCTACCTCATAGGGTGTTGTTGTGGGAAGAAGAATAGAAAACTTTGTCAGCCGCTTTGAGTCGCCTTAAATGGGTGAGAAAAGCGGGGTAGAAACTCCCACTCTTCTTCTGCCTTTGCTGAACCTTCAAGCAGAGGCTGGGCAGACATCTGTCTGGGATGGTTTAGGAAATCCTGCATTGAGCAGGGGAGTGGACTCAACCCTGGAGGGCCCTTCTACCTCTATAATTTTGTGATTCTAACCTGAAGTCAACTAGTTGCACATGGAAAGCCCCAAATCAAGATATGAGAGCAACAATCTTAACTCCAGGTTCCCTAATACCGACCTAGAGCTTAATGGTAGACTTGGCAAGTATCTTGAAACACTTGGTGTGAAGATGTCAGCTTTTAACACAGCTGAATAGACAGATCACTGGTTCTCAGGTTCCTGGACATGTTTTCAGCAGAAAATAGAACATTCTCTGTGTGGCTAAGAATGAAAAAAAGCAGCACCATGGATGGAGATATTGAAAAATATTAACATTTTGAACAGAGGAGATAATTTATAAAGTGCTTCTGTGCTTGAGTCATGCAGTAGAGTTTGCCAAATAGAAAGAGAACTAAATGAATGTTTCCAAAGGAAGTTAGCCTTATTAACATTTATGGCATATTTTTTGGTTGCAATTCAAACCTCTTATTTGTTTTCCCTTGCATTAAATGAAAATAGACCCTCATGTTATTTCCTCAACTATAATTCACAAAGACTAAAAATTATTGATGAGTCTTTTTTGCAGCATATTTCATATATCATAAAAAAAAACAATAAATATTACTGACATTCTTTTCAGGAACAGGTGAACAGAAGACAAGTGCTTATGAGCCTGTTTCTGAAATCTGTTAAGAGCTTGGGGTACCCAACCTGAAAGCTGCCCCAGAAATGCAGATTGGAGGGTTGAAGAGTTGGACTTTGTCCAGACAGCACTTTATTTAGTTTGCATTATTTGGATAATCCAGAGTAAAGCACATCTGGACATCTTTTATTCTGGATTATCCAAATAATGCAGATTAAGTAAGTGCTGTCTGGATGAAGTTTGAGTCAGCAGCAGTTTGTCTTTCACTTTTGATCTCCCAGCCATAGAGCTGCAGCAAACCAGGCATTGACTTGGAACAGAAGGAAAGCTATTATGTGCCAGAGCAAAGTTGAGTTGCCATTCTGTAGACAAGCCACAGGCATAACATGGACCGGATATGTGTTCTCTTTGCGCAAACCTTGAAAATGGTAGTTTGGACAGATATGGTGTACTGCAGTTTTAGTGTTTAGTTAGTAGCAAGCAAGAGAGATATGGCTTTTTTATTGGTGGCCCCTAGCGCAGGGCTGGTGGGATCACATAAGTAAACTGGGCAGTTTCATATGGTGTCACACGTTACAAGGTAAGCAGAGCAGGGAGCTGTGCCATCAACTTACCCCTGGGGTCCAATATACCACCTCTTAGTACCCTGCTGGATCTCTTTAAAGAGGCCTACAGCCCACCATTTTGGGACTCCAGGGGTCTGTGCTAGGACATTTTCTCCCGTGAAGACCATCTTGAGCAGAATAATAACAGGTGCTTTGTAATCTTGTACCCTGTTTTCCAGTAGTGTGTAGCCATAATAGTGTTGTAATGTTGTGAGAAATGACTATTGTTAAGAGAAGCAGGTCGATGTGACATCAAAAGACAGTTCCCTGCTGGGATCGGCCTAACGTGTTCACATGGAATAGAATGTTTCCTATAACCATATGTAGATACATGCTTGGCTTTATTCTGGACTTTATCTCAGGATAGGGGTCTGTTGTCCTCATGCTGTTGCAGACTTGGGGCCTGCTGTAGCCTGCACTAGCATATGGCTAGCAGGCCCCTATCCAGGATATATTCCAGAATAAAGCCAAGTGCAAACAGGCCCCGGAGACCTATTTGCACGAGGGCCGGAGGAACGTGTGTAGGAGGCCCTGGGACAGAGCATCTGCTCAGTTGGGCCAGCGGTTCTGTTCGGAATCACCCCAGCTCATCCCAGGGTGCTCACATGTGTTCTGGGTGTAGAGCATGCAGTAGTGCGCTACACCCATCCCAGGGCGTTCGCGGCCATCCCCAGCCGCCCCGCAGCTGTTCCTGAGGGAGCGCATTCACACGGTCCCCCCTGGCAGCTCCAGGCCTCACCACCGGCTGCCCTAATTGAACAAGCCTGCCCGCCCCTGGGTCAAATTTGTCCCAATGGGGGGGCAGGCCTGAGAGGGGCGTCCTGCCCCCACACATGTTCCTTACCTGCCTAGGTGTGAATGGGGAAAGTGTCCCCAAGTGGCGAAAAGGCCTCTGGTCTGGTCTGGGCTGGTCTCCATCCCACACAAAGGGAGCATACTAGCAGTGGTGGGGCCCTTCTTTAGACTTCATCAGTGTGCCGAAGAGAGGTCCTTAGTACACGTGCTGGTCTGATCTACCGGGAAGTACAGAAGTACCCTATTCCATTGTTTGTTTAAAACAATATGTGTTAGGGGAATGAGTGATGATGCATCGGTTCCTTCAGAGTCATGTTTCCTTCCTTAAAGTCTACATGTGGTGACATTTGGAGTGCCATGTGGATGCTGCCGGCAAAAGGAAACGCTGGCTTTGCACCTTTTCTCTGCACGGGCTTAGCAGCACCTCTGCTTAGAGACACTCTGCCACAGATTCGTGTTTCTGTTTTTTGTTTGATTCTAGCCCTGATCCAATTCACAACTGTCTCCAGATACAAATTAAGAACCTGCGCAGCCCCACCTGATTGTGATAACAAGGAGAAACAAAATATGGGGCAGTGCCCTCCGCTGCAGCTGGGAAAGCACACCATCCCAAGCTACTGTTTCCTGTACCTATTGCTTCTGCATTTTGTTTGGATTTTGTTTACATTTCTTTCATAATCAGTGCATGCTCTAGCGGAGTCGGAACTCAGTGATCTGGTATAGCATCATCTGTGTACAATAATGCTGGTCCAGACCAGCCCCTGATCACACAAGTTTTGAGGTGAGCCAAGCCACAGAACTCCTTGGGGGGGGGGGGGAGGGCATTTTAGTGGGATGTTTTGGGGCACCACTGAAATGAGTCCCCCCGTAGTCCAGAAAACAGAGGTATGCCCTTTGATCAGGTTTATGCTTCACTTTGTGAGAGCAGACCCTACCAGTTGGGGCTGGGGCCTCTCTTGGGCTGGTCTGTGATGCAGAAGGCAGCCTTTAGTCTGCACTGTAAACTAGCCCAAAGGTAAGTGCAGACAGACCCAAAGATTATGGAAGGATGTCTGAAAATTCAGTCTGGATAGCTAGGAAGAATTAGATCAATTCATGGAGAACAGGTTTATCAATGGCTACTAGAATGGATGCCTAGGTACTGCCTCCAGGTTGGAGAGTCAGGCAGAATGCCCTCTAAAGGCCATTCCTAATGACTACATGTAGTTGCCTACATCTAGGGCTCTTTCTCCACTGGCCCTTCATCTGGGTTATATCTTGGAATAGGGACCTGTTGGGGCCTGCCAGAGTCTGCACCAGAATGCAGACTCAGGTCCCTTTCCTGGATAATGACCTAAAATAAGGTCCAGTGCAGAAAAAGCTTATATCTAGATCTTTTCAAATCTTTTCCTTTGCATGAAGACTCAAGAGTTGACTCTGTATTCACAGGGAATCCAAACTCAGCAACTTTCAGAGGAAAGCTATATCTTATGTCTTGTGGTCTATTGCGTAGATTAGAAGACCCACAGAGGTTGACCTCCACAGAGAGCTGGTTTTCATTAGTATGTATAATTTGTAGGCAGTGACGCCCCCCCCCCCGCCCAGCCCAACCTTGGGGTGAGAATGGTTTTGCTGGAGAATTCTTTGCCAAGCCTCAAAGCATGATGCGCCATGTGCTTCATCTGCTAATCTGAATGAGGCAACTTGGCAGACCCTTTGTTCTCATGGCTTCAAATGCCTCAACCTCACCTTCTTTCCTATGCTAATTTGATACATTCAGGCTGCTACGGGTTGAAACACACCTTGAGCATATCTCCTGGCCTTTGCTGTTAACTAAAATAGACCCCATTTTAATTTGAGTAGTAAGAAGTGCTTTCCCTTTCTTTCACGCCATTTTTCTAATTCTCTTTCACACTCAGACTTCAAAAGTTCCTGCTAGATCTTCTATGGGGAAAAAAAGACAGGCAAAGTGATGGGATTTATTTATTTAATATTCTTGTGGGGTTAGTGGCAGCTTAGGAGAGATGTAGATCAAGAATACTTTGTAAGGAGAAAAGAATTAAATATCACCCCCATTCTGGTCTGGTCCCAGTGCATTCTTCCAGACGAAAGCAAAGTGTCCCACAGCTGCTCTTGAGTGTGTGGAAAAGTATCTTATCATAGATCCTTCAAATGTTTGTTTTGCTTTGCTGAACTTTAAAACAAATGCTAGTTTTCTGGATGGCCTGAAAACAGATGCGGCAGATAGGTTAGGTTTGCTCTAGTGGTTAGGGAGCCAGACTCTTATCTGGGAATACTGGGTTCAATTCTGTCCTCCCCCATGAAGCCAGCTGGGTGACCTTGGGCTAGTCACAGCTCTCTTCTGAGCTCTCATAGCCCCACCAGCCTCACAGGGTGTTGTGGGGAGAAGAATAGAACAGCTTTGTCAGCCACCTTGAGTCCCCTTAAATAGGTGAGAAAAGCGGGGTAGAAAAGCCAACTCTTCTTCTTCTTCTTCTTCTTCTTCTTTCTTCTTCCTTCTTCTTCCTTCTTCTTCTTCTTCTTCTTCTTCTTCCAGTGCATCCTGACTTTTGCCCTTACCTAAATGGAATACTCTGGGAAGACCATTCCTGGCTGGTTAATATCTTGCCAGCTGGGGCCATTTGCACGCAGGGCCTAGAAATGTTCCTATTCCAGCTTTAGCAGAGGCAGACAGGCAAATGCTAAAGGGAGGTGAGACCTACTTTATCCTGTATTAGCATGTGGATGGGAGGCACCTGGACCCTATCCTAGCATGGGATAATATCCCATGCAAAAAGACTAGGGATGTGCATGAAGATTTGGAATATTCGTAATTCGGATGAATTTGGACATTCATATATGAATCAAATGTCCAAATGCTTGTTTTTTGATGTTCATACTAATACAGACATTTTGAGATATTCGTACAAATAATTCGGACATTAGTATGTGTACTAATACGTATCTGTATGCATCTGTAGAGATCCATACGGGAATGAAAACAGGATGCATATACAGGATAAAAACGGGATGCGTACAGGTGCATACAAGATTCGTATCATTGGATATGTATCGAATATTCGTACAAATAGATACAAATGTATTCATATCGGTTCGAATGTCCGGACATTCATTCTTCTTTATTCATTTGAATCCAGATATTCCAATATTTGGTTCAAACTAAATTGAATGTCAAAAATTGCATTCATGCACAGCCCTAAGAAAGATCCAAGGTCTTTGCTAAGGCTAGTCATCAAGAGGTGGTGTACAAAAGATAACTCCAGAACATAACAGCCTCATTCTCACATGAGGGTAGTCCTTCGCCTGAAACAAATTACAATTCATGCGCGCCTGTACACAGCACAAACTTGAATTGCTTGCTTCTCTTCTGCTGTTAGCAATGGCAGTGCATTATGTACAGACTAGCATCCGTAGCTTGCCGCTCCTCAAAGATATCATGAGTGGAAGCCAGGTTTGTTCTTGGCTTTCCACTTATGGTTTGTCAGGGAGAAACCACAAATCTGGTTTCATATTTAATCTCAAGCCAGGGATGTGGTTCATTTTCTTCTGGCTTGGCAAAGGAGAGAGCAGGATGAGTGCAATTTGGCCAGCGTGTGCATTGCTCTTTCACAATGAATCTTGTCAAGGCGTACAGTAGCACCCTTTGCAACCAAAGGCCACAAAAAGAGTACTATCTAGTGTAAAGCTCGGGGAAGGATCCTGATCCATATAGAAGCCCAGCAGATCCTTGTGCAAAGCCCACAAGAAGGACATGAGTTTCCACAATGATTAATAGGCAATTATTTATTAAGTGTTTTTTAATGCAACTTCTCAGCTTGAAGAAGTTCCCAATAGAAACACATAAAAAGAGCTGATGGATATAACGAAAAACAGTGGATGGAAGAGATAAAATTATTCATATTGGGAAAGCCTGAGCTGCCTCCAGATGTTGGGTGGATGTCCCAGTAGAAGGAGATAATACGGGAAATCTTCATTCTGCAGTTATTGCCTTCGAACTAGACAACCCCACATTTGGTGCTGTCTTCATGTGTTTTACTGATCCATGCATCTGGCCATCCAGGATTCCCAGATGTGCACGTTGGCACCTCTGTGCATGCATGCATGCATACGTGTTTTGGCTTCTTGCAGTGAATGTATCTAGTGATGGTTGTTCCATCTAGAAGGTAAGTAAAAAGTACTATCCTGGAAACCTGTGGTAGTTTCTAGTGTTTTTTAGGAAGAAGTAGCAGGGCTGCGGTGGGGGTTGCCTCAGTTATATGAAGCAACACCACCATAGCAGCACAATAATGGCACTATATTCTCCCACCGTCCAATGTGGATGTCATCCTGGGTGACAAGAAGTATCTCCAGTAGGCATGTAAAAGATTGGAACAGCTGGTGCTCCATGAGTCTCAGAGAAGAGAGCATTCCCCAAAGCTCTGGTTCCATTACACAGAGGGCCCATCAGACTGAACTTTTCATTAACCCAAGCAAGATCTCTCTTGATGGCTTTAGTGAACTACAGGTCTAATAGGTGCAGAATCTGATAAGGAGCCCAGTCTACTAAGGATAAAAACCTGAATTTGGCCAGGTAGCTAATTAGCAACCATATAGCTGCTTAAGCACAGGTGAGGTAACATGTGTGAGCTAGCACTCCTTAATAACTTGGCCACCAAATTCTGCACACATTGCAGCTTCTGGATCAGGTAACAGGGGAGACTTACAGAGACCACAATACAGAAACTTATGTGCAAGGTTGCCAGTGCGTACACTATCCTGCCAAGGCTATTATTGCTGGCACTTCAACCAAATCTGGTAAAAAGGAGATGCCACCTGGGCCTCCAATGATAATAAATTCTAGGAATTCCCCAGAACTAAATATCCTTTCCTTCTAACAGAATGTATTCCCAACTAAAACAAGGAAATTCCTCATTTTGTGAACCAATAACTTCCTATCTACTAAGCCTTAACATCTTGTCAAGATTCAGCCTTAGTTTACTGGCCTCTCATCCAGCTTATCAGTGAATTTTAACACCAGTTTGGGGCATTTGGAGCCTCTCGTGAGTCAGATGTCATGGGAAAATCGAGCTGGCTCTCAGCAGCACATGATCATTGGAAAACTCCCGAGGCCACTAGCAGAAGCTTCATATACTGTACTGTAGATGCTGAGTTTTATTGCATGACAGTCAATGAAGCTGGTGGGCAAGAGAGTTAGGACAGAAATGGGGAAGTATTTTTTCATCCAGAGGGTCATCGGTCTATGGAATTTACTACCAGAGGAGGTGGTGACGGTAACCAGTCTGGATCGTTTTGGGAAAGGATTAGTTAAATTCAGTGGCTACTAGAATGAATGCCTAGGTGCTACAATTGGAGAGTCAGGGGGGATGCCCCTCACATCCATGTGCAGGGAACTGAGAGCAGGTGAAGGTTTTGCCCTTGTCTTGTGCTTGAGATGCCCAGAAGCAATTGTTGGGCCACGGTGTGGGACAGGTTGCTGGGCTAGATGAGCTGTGGCCTGATCCAGCAGGGCTCCCCTTATGTTCCCTCCTTTGAAATTGAAAGATGAATTGGGTGGGAGTCTAAAGAGGTGGAAGAGGTGGTGACAATCCAGTAAGGTAGGACTACCAGATAATTTCATGGAGGACAGGCGTGTCAATAGCTACTAGAATGGATGTCTGGGTACTTCTCCAGGTTGGAGAGAGGCTGGATGCCTCTAAAGATCATTTGCTGGGAGCTGAGAGCAGGTGAAGGTTTTGCCTTTGTCTTCTGCTTGAGGATACCACTGTGTGAGACTGAACTAAATGGGCAGATGGCAGGATATAATCTGGAATTAGGCCCAGTGCAGAAAGGGCATTAAACCTAAAAGCTATGTGGCATAGCTTCTTGTTTGTTCCAGACAGCTTGCTCCCAAAGTCTTCCAGGTTCAGCTCTCACCCGATGGCTATGGCTTCCCAGCAACAATTATTTCACAGCTTACGTCTTTTGGGTTGTGTTTTTATTTAGCTATCGTGACTAATAGCCACGGCTGGGCTTACACTGTGTGAATGTCTACCACTCCCTTTGTGCTTTCTGTGCAGTATTTTGGGGGATTCATTTGTCAGTGTGGGGGCTTTTTTTAAAAAAATTGTTTTGCTTTCAGACTCTGTTGAAAGAGTATTCTCCTCTGCCAAAGAGAGTCAGGGAATGAATCAAGCAGCAGGATGCTGGGCAAATGGCATGCTTTAATTGCAACCATTTTGTGGCTCTAATGAAGCCAAGCAATGCCATGCCTAGATGTGGTAAACTGTGCGGTCTGCCTAGGCGCACCAGCATTGTTCAACGGATCAAGAGAACAGAAGAGCCGGTTGCCAATTGCAAGGCGCCAAATGAACAGCTTGCTTGGATTTATGTCTGAGAGGTCAATGGGAATGCCTGCCTATCTATTCCTCCAGTAGCTTCATTCCTCAACTGGAAGAAAAGAGCTGTGGAAAAAAAAGTATTTCTGCAAAGAGAAAGTCACTGAAAGAATTTCACTGTAGATTAAACCCTCCTTTTCTTTTTATGGAAAGTTGTTTTCAGCAACTAGTTTTTTTATACGATTTGGCAGACATCAAGAGAAACAGAAGGATCTCTTTCTCTGTCACCAACTTGGAATATCTTAGGCGGGACACTAACCCTTTTGTCAGCTTGCAGCAAAGCTGAAAATGAAGCATGAGGCCTCCAGATGGGCAACAGAAGACACCCAATGGGGACCTGAGGGTCACAGTGTCTGTAGACCAGAGGAACTTGCTTGAGTGCCAGAAAGCATCCTTTCTTATCCATCCATCCATCTCATTCTCCACTTGAAGGTCTCAGGGCAGAGGTGCCTCAGAGGCGCTTCAGAGAGATAGTGGTTCTTTCCACCCTTGGTCTTCCTCAGGACTTGCTGTCTGCTTGCCAGGACAACTGAGGCCATAGTCTGCATTAGCATCCAGACAACAGACCTCTATCCTGAGATATATTCCAGAATAAGGCCAAGCATGGAAAGGACCAGTGTGTGGCCTTCATGTTCCCAATCCTTCTCTAAGCAGAGTGGTGTGTGGACAACCCTACTTTGCCTCAGATATACTTTTCTTTGCAGTGTCTGATCACCAGCCTGAGTGACCAGAGACGTTTTCGCATTACTCCCGTTCCATTTGGAACGGGAGTAGGACGGGAAGATTAAGACAGCTCACGACGCTTTCACCTTTCACACGCAGGAGCGCAGGAGCGCGTGTAAACGCGTTCCGGCGCGTCTGTGTGCGAATGCTCAAAGCATCGTGAGCTGTCTTAGCCGGCAAAGGCCGGCCAGGGGCGCGGAGAGAGCCGCGGAGGCAGATCGGCAATCAGCTGATTGTCAAACAGCTGATTGTCGAAGCCGCGCCGGCGTCGGAGGCAAGCCCGCAGCTGTTAGGGAGGGAGAAGCAGGCGCGAATGCTTCTCCTCCCGAACGCCTGCGGGCGGCTCGTCCGCGTTCGAATGCATGTAGAGCACTTTAAAGTGCTCTACATTTCGAACGCGAGAAAGACAGCTGCGGACACGTCGGAGCGCAAGCCCCGCTCGGGCAATGCGTATGCCGTGTCCGCAGCTGTCTCCCACGCTCACCGTTCAGCCCCGTGCGAAAACGTCTCAGAGCTCATCAGCATCTCTCAGCCTAGTCTAGCAGGTTGTTGGAAGAAATGAAGAGTAGGAGAGTGGTGTATGCTGCCCTTTTAAGAAAGACAGGATAGAAATGCCATGAATAAACTAAAAGCTCCAGGAACACAAGAAGCAGGAACTAGACACTTTTGAATTTGTGTGGCTGCCATATGTGGTGAAGCCAGAATTTGAAATACCTCTTTTTTGAGCTGAGATTCTTAACTCTAATGTTACGTGCACCAGTTATGTGGCATTTATCAGAAGGAGAGAAATTCAGCCTTCTGTCCTCATTATTTTTTATTGCTTACACTATGACAATTGGGGCCAGCTGTAGTGTGGAATATTCCAGAATAAGGCCCAGTGTGGGAAGGGTTCAAGATAACAGTAAGAAATTGGCCTACTCTTTTTTTAAAAAATGATGTTAGGTATATATAGAAGAAGAAGAAGAGTTGACTTTTCTACCCCGCTTTTCTCACCTATTCCAGGGGACTCAAAGCCGCTGACAAACCTTCTGTTCTTCTCCCCACAACAGACCTCCTGTGAGGTAGGTGGGGCTGTGAGAGCTCAGAAAGAGCTCATTGTTTTGTTTAATGCACTTAATTTTTTTACCTGTTCCAAGACCTACAGGTATAGGGCAGGATATAGATAGACAGACAGGCAGACAGACAGACCAGGATCACCCAGCAGGCTGTAAGTGTGGAATCAAACCTGCTATTCCCACACAAGAGCCCGGCCCTATTATTTTTAACACATAATATATTATTATTTTAAACCCATGATATATTGTTTTGCAAGTTGTGAAGTATCCATCTCTCAGTGTTAAGATGAGATTCATTTCCCAGAAATTTCTGTTTGGTGTGGGATGCCCTGGGGGTTGTTCAATAAGAAATTATTATGGGTTGTTAGCTGTTGATGAGTATGACATGAACGTCACGTTATGTGAGCATGCCTAATTGTTGTTCTATTTGGGACTGGAATTAATGCGATTTTAACCATATGATGACTGTTAGTTAAGGATGCTCATGCTCTTCAAAGAGAATTATTATAGTGGAAGGATTTTTTGTACATTTCAGATAGCTTCCATGTGTTCTCTTTATTGAGACTGCTAGGCTACTGTGAAGAAGTAAGAGTAAATTAAGAGATTTTGTATAAAGGCCTACATCGAGAATACTTGATAAATAATGACTTAGGATAAAAGCAACTGGTATAGTATTACAGAAGCTGTGGATGAACAACTATTTTATCCATCACCCACCCATCCATCCATCCACCCATCCATCCATCCATCCATCCAGTCCTGTATCTGAAGGTTTCAGGGCAGGTTAGAGCATTAAAAACCAATTGTAAAATGAACATACTAAAACAAGAACAGTGCTTGAACGTGGGGAGTAAAAGCTGTTTCTTTATTTAGCCAAGGCCAAGCCAAGGAGGTTCATCTTCACAGCTCTCTCTGAACATGTGAAGTTAAGGTTTCTGATACACCTCAAGGAGGATCGTATTCCAGGTGCCCACCCCTTTTGTTACTGAGGTTGATCTTATAGTCTTATCTCCTCAAGTCAGAAACATTCTTTTGCATCACCTGTTTTTACATAAGGTATGGCTATCAGGAATATAGGCAACTTCTTGATGTTGTTGCAACACCTGTTGAACATCCTACCTTGTGAAATTTATCTGACCTACTCCTTAGAAGCCAGTTTGGTCTAGTAGTTAGGGAGCTGGATTCTTATCTGGGAATACCAGGTTTGATTCCACCCTCCCCCATGAAGCCAGCTGGGTGACCTTGGGCGAGTCACAGCTCTCTTCTGAGCTCTCACAGGGTCTCTGTTGAGGGGAGAATAGAAAAGCTTTGTCAGCTGCTTTGCGTCCCCTTAAATGAGTGAGAAAAGCGAGGTAGAAAAACCAACTCTTCTTCTTCTTGGAATTCATAATGTCAGTTGTGCACATAGATCTTATGCTTGTTTCCATTGCTACTACATTATTTATAATATTTCAGTATTTTTGCCACTTTTTCCCCAAAAGTAATTTCTCCTAAAAGCAGGGTAGAAAAGCCAACTCTTCTTCTTCTTCTCCTGGCCTACAGGAAACCTTATGTTCCTGCTATAGCCACACAGTTATTCTTTCCTCTCATAACTAAGTTGTTTCCTCCCTCAATACAAGTTGAGTTGCTGCCTACCATTCACCCCCAAGTAAAAGTGGTTTCATAGTTGCTATTTTGCTGCTTGTATTATAATAAAGCTATTTCCTTTGTGCCGTTTACATTTCAAAAAAGAAACGGTGTATTGACATCAGCCAAGTGTCTCTCCCTCCTTTGGGATTGGCTCCAGTCTGTTATCAATTAAACCAAATTCAGAGTCCTGAAGATCATGCGCACATGTGGAGGAGCTGTTAAATGCATGTGTCTAAAGCAATTCTGTCCAAATACACATGAATGGTGCTGAACCCACCATTGAACATAGTGGATTGTAACCATATTAGCCAATTCTGAATCATTTCATTTTCCATTTTATTTGTATACTGCCTGTCCAAAAAGAAAACTTGCCCAAGGAGGTTTACAACAAACAGAAAATATACAATGCAAAGTAATAATCAAAACGTAATTATAAAAATACATTATAAAAATTGCACAACATACAAAATATTGCAAAATAAACCAGAACACCTCCTCTTCCAAAAAATTAAAAAATTGAGGAAGCTGAATCAAAACTTTTATAAAGGAGATCAGGAGAATGAACCTAATTTTGGGGCTACTTGAGGTGATGGTTGGCTGCTGCCAATTTTGCCATCTTGAGCCAGCTGACCCCTAGAAAATGAACTTTATAGGTCAGTACTATGAGTGTGAGCAATTGCTGACTGGCCTGCAACCCCTAGTATCTTTCCAATGAGAGGAAGAAGGGATAGTCAATTGGCAACTACCTTCTTGAACTGGAATACATTTGGAACTAGGCAACAATAGATTTACAATATTTCCTGTCTTGTCTGTCAGGTTATTGGTTCGGCAATTAACATTGGATTCCCTTTAACCTGTGTAGCTCTGCTCAGTCTGTTCCATGGATATAGACCACACCCATAGCTGTTTGAGCTTCATTTATCACGTTTGTTGCTGGCTTATTATTATTTTGGGATCAGAAAGTCAGAGCTGGGGAACAAAGTTCATCTTACAGGCTCACCTCTGACGCAAAAAGCAATTCCCCTCCACATTTACTGGACTGAAAATTTTCATCAGGAAACCATCACAGGAAAACTGGTTCCTTATGGCCATCCTATCATTCATGATATTTCCTTTGGCTCCAGCAGCCATTCTGGCTCCAGGGCTTGGAATTTTTGGATGCTAGAATGATTGGGAGGGGGAAGTCTGATAAGAATTAGAGAACCTCCAACTGAAGAATCCTAAGTAGCAAAACCAGGAAATCTACTTAAGGTCCAGCAGCTTATGCGCAAGCTGGCACTGTGCAAGTATGTGGCTGTTGAGTGATAGTTTCCAGCAAGGGCTACAGATTACAGAAGGACTTAACATAAGAACATAAGGGAAGCCGATGTATCAGGCCACAGCCTGCCTAGTCCAGCATTCTGTCCACCAATTGCTTCTGGGCATCTCAAGCAGAAGACAAAAGCAAAACCTTCACTTGCTTTTTACTCCCTGAAAGTGTCCTTTAGGGCCTGTCCCCAAGGAATAAAAAGTCTGCCAAGACTCTCCTTTTGCCTCTGAGCGTCCCCAAGCCAGGGTTTTTAACGAGGTTCCAGCGCTACAAAACGTGGAAATCGCGCGACAAAATACATGCACTTTAAACAACTCTTCCAGCGCTCTTTCTGTAAGTCGCGGGTTTTCCTTGCTACATTTACCTTGAGGACGCTACGTGGCAAAAGGGGCGGGGATTGCCGCCTGCACACACAGCAGAAACACAAGCAGCTTCACTTTCTAAAGCTCAGAACTAAAGAGCCAGAATCACGCAGAATTGCAACATTTTTGTTGCAATCGCTGTGAGGTGTGAAATGGGTGGATTATTGCTAGGGGTGGATTTTAAAGCGATAACAGGGAAAGTGATGAGTGAATGAGCGATCGTGCGCTGGACAGGGTGGATTTTTGAAAGCAGTAACAGGAAAAGTAGTGAGAGTGAATGTTTTCCAGCACGAGAAGCCATTTAAGGGGGGGAGAGGCAGAGAGCCGATTGATGTTTTTCCTTTGGACTTGTCAGCGCTCGTGCGCTGGGCAGGGTGGATTTTTGAAAGCAAAAACAGGGAAAGTGGTGAGAGTGAATGTTTTCCAGCACGAGAAGCCATTTAAGGGGGGGAGAGATCTGGGAGACGAACAGAGAGGCGATTGCTGTTTCTCCTTTGCACTTGATCGGATTGTCTTCCTGGTTGTGGCCACACCGAGCGCAGTCCCTCCCCATTCCCACTGGCACCCTATGAACAAGAGCAGGGGCGGGGAGAAAAAGATGCGCGCAAAGAAAACAGGGATCCTATGGGGACGGAAGGTGCGTTAAAAACATGCATTTTCCTGAGCCTCATGCGGACGCTTATTCCTGATTTGCATGGCACTTTTAAAGTCCACTTCAGTAGAGTGACAGTAGAGTGACAGTGGAGAAGTAAATAAGTCTTTTGGGGACTCAGCCTTCGAGACACCCTGCCGGTTTTTCCAACCTTGAAGGCAGTACCTAGGCATCCATTCTAGTAACTTCCATGTATTTGTCTCTAAACCTTTCTTAAAGCCATCCAGGCTAATTGCTGTCACCATCTCTTTGGGTAATAAATTCCATAAACTGATAGCTCTCTGGGTGAAAAAACAACAACATTTCCCCTTGGTTGGTCCTAACTCTCCTGGCCGTCAGCTTCATAGAGTGTCGCCTGGTTCTAGTGTTGTGCAATAAATTTCTCTATCCACCTTTTTTACACCATGCATGATTTGTCAAGGATAACCCAGATTGGGCATAGCTTGTGCAGAGCAAACACGCAGAGTCAGCATACAGGTAAGGAGTCACAGACTGGAGCAAGCCGGAGTGAGCATGCTAAATAGGAGATTTATTACTTGTGAATGTAAAGTAGGCACTAAGTAAGTTACAAATGTACAATGTGCAGCAGACGTCCATGTGGATAAGAAAATAAATACAGGCTCACCACTTATCTAAGTCTAGATGGATACTAACGTCCCAACGCTTCTGCTAGCAAGCAGGGGGAAATACACACAGGGACACGACAAGGCAAAACAGCAAAGAGCAATGATGGATTGCAATACTAGAGCAATTATACAAAAGCAGGATCCATGATGTCACATAGGAAGATAGGGTCATGTGTACATGTCTGACCTGTCCTGGGTGAAAACTTGCCAGGTGCTGCACAAGCCGACCTACCTAAATGTCAAGTACCTTTTCATGAGAAAACTAAAGTGTTAGAGTCAACAATAAAGATAATAGGGCAGCTGTATTGGCTTTCCCTAACTGTGTCTAATTGTGTTCAGCTGAGTTTAGCTGTGCAGGGAGGTTTCCCAAACTCCTATCCAGATTTCTGCTCTCACATGGCTTTATATGCTTCAATCAGGTTACGTTTTGAACACCATCTTTCAAGTCTGGAGGCCCAGACTTTCCAGCCCAATTTCATAAGGAAGGTGTTCCAGCCTGTTTATCATCCCATGCCTTTTACAGTTCCGCAGTATTCTTGCTGAGGTGTGCTGACCAAAATTCTACATAATATTCCAAATGTGGCCTCACCCTTGATTTACAAAGAAGCAAAATGATGCTTGCCAATTTCCAGCTGGCCCAAGGGCTATTCTGTTAACTCCCAAGGTGTTCAGGGTGCTCCAATGATGCATCCTCTCCCTCCATGAGAGGGACGGAGAGAGCTGGAAAAGACTTACAGATCTGAGGTCTTTTTGCATTACAGCTGAACAGCTGTAATGCAGTTTGGCTAAGTCAGTTTGGGACGCTTTCAGCATTCACACATAGGCAGGAAAGAACGCGTTTACAGGGGTTCCTTCCTATCTACGTGCGAATGCTGAAAGCGTCCCGAACTGACTTTGCCGGGAAAGGCCGGGCAGGGGCGGGGACGCCTCTCCCAGGCCTGCCTGTCATTGGGTGAGAGCACCCATAGGTGGGCAGACCTGTCTGGGCCTTTGCCCAGGGTCCTTCACATTGTTGAGGACCCAATTGGGTCCTCTACAACTGGCAGGAACCCACCCGAGCACCCACACACCCCGGGCCCCGGGGACGCGCACACACACGCGCACAGAGGTCCTACCTACCTTCTGGCTGTGCTGGGTCTCAATGACCCGGGGCAGCCGGGACCGCGCACCACGTGCATGTGAACGCATCCCTCCCTGGACGGCTGGGGATGCTTCGAACGCGCTGGGCCACGTGTAGAGCAGAATTAACTGCTCTACATCTGGAATGCGCGGAGAACTCGCGGAGACAGGCTGGGATGGAACCGCCACCCCAGCAATGCGAATGCTCCGTCTCCACGTGTTCTCCGCACGTTCAAGATGGCCTCGTGCGTAAAGGCCTCTGGTTTCAGGCAGGAGTTTTTCACACTTTTCCGAAAATGGCAGGCTTCCAGGACCATTTTTGATCAGGCGTGAATGTGTCCCTCAGAAATTTGCATCTGTGGAGCTAGAAATTCACGTTTTGACATCACCTTCAAAGGCTTAGACAAATTCATGGAGGACAGGTATATCAATGGATGCGTAGGTAGTGCCTCCAGGCTGGGGAGATAGGCAGGAGGCATCTAAAGACCATTTGCTGAGATTTGAGAGCGGATGAAGGTATTGCCCTCGTCTTCTGCTTGAGATGCCCATAAGCAATTGGTGGGCCACTGTGTGGAACAGAATGCTGGACTAGACGGACTGTGGGTTGATCCAGCAAGGCTCCTCTTCTATTCTTCTACTCACCTTGCCCCCGCTTCCCAGACACAGTCTTTGATCAATGGGGACACGGACCAATGACATTGGTTGTTGGAGGTGTTGTGGGACAAGTGTATCATGGTGTGAGTGGTAGTTCACATCTACTAAAGTGGAACAGGGCTTAGGGGTCTGCATTACATTCCTCCTTAACACACATTTGCTACTCAAAAGCCCTCTCAGTGGAGATATATCTGTCTCCAGTTAATCCGGATCTGACCAATCCAGATTCACTGATAAAGTTAGGTAAGCACAGAAAGGGCTATGACTTCCAAGCTTTGCTAGTTGAAGCCTATGCTGCAGCTATAGTTCACCATTTGCTTCACTTGTACATTTCTGTTCACCCCTAGTAATTATCTGCGTCTCTGTTAGAGGAGGAAGGAACTTGCTTTGCTGGCAAATTCGTCCGCACACAACCTTTCCCTTAGCCAGCACGTGCTACAGAGATGACTAAACAGATTGGGATGGGCACTTGCCGTGCCAAAAATAATATCGCCTTCATTTAGATTATTGCATTTGGGGGAATCAAAAAATGAAACATATGTGTTATTTCAAAAATCCCATTTGAAGGGTCGCCAGGGGGTGTCGTGACTCATGGCTTCCACATAATAACAAACAGTTCATCTGTCTTGAACAGCATGTGGAAGCATATTAGGGTGAACTGGAGAAAAATATTTTTATTAAAATATTGGCTTTGATTTCTGCTCACTTGTAGATGATTTTGTGAGGCAGATTTAAAAAACAAACAAAAAGACCCTGTTAACTGTATAGCGTTCCCATACTTCTCTTTGTTTGTTTGTTTGTTTTTTATTTTATCTGTAAACTTTTAATTTCAATCAGCTTGTTAAATGATGGTACTTTGAGCACCTTCCTTTCTATGGCAAAGTGAATAGGCTGATGTTTAAGAGCCGGCAGCTAAGGTGAGGTTAATGCGTCATTAAGCATTAATGGACGGGAAAGGAGCACAATGTCCCAGCGTTGACTAGTGGTACAGGTGGAAACCTCACAGCTGCAAAGATTTTGGAGGCTCACTCTGCCCTGTGGTGCACGCCACATGAATGGCACGCATCCCGCCGCCATGGTGCTTCCTAATGTGCTCATAATCACAGCCATGTGGATGCGGCGAGTGAGGAAAGTATCAGTTTGCTAGAAGAGAATCAGAGTTTACTTTTGAGGGCAAAAATAGAGGAATATCATGGAATCCCTGGGTTCTGTCTCATTTCCACTCCTGGGAGTTTCGAGGAGGAAACAGACAGCTCAGGTGAGGGGGCAGCACTAGGCTGGGGTATTTATGTTCTTCTCAAGTCCTCACACACCATGTCTGAGAACCATAACGCTGCATCTTTGGCCTTCGTAGTACTGGAAAGGAAAAATCGCCTCAGGGACCTCTGTTGAAGATGAAGAACCTTCTAGAATATTTCGCCATTCCAGCTGTGGGAAGGAAGCCTGCACTGACTGGGCCAAAGCCATCTTGATTCCTTTCCAGTCAGATGAGCATCTCTTGATTACTAAAGGGGAACATGCATTGGGGACTACTCTTTTCTTTTATCTCCAAGACCTCCTGCTTAATCTCTTCAACACTGTGAGGATTCTCTGACCTGCTTAGCTGGGCTTTCCACAGCCAAGATGGCAAAGGATGGGGCCTGATGTCATGGCTGAGGGGTGTCCAACTCCCATACTTCAGGGAGGAACCTCGTCAAGCCAGAAAGTTCTCCTGTTTTCAATAGCTTTGGCTCAACAACATGATGTCTTTGTAGAGCTGATTAGCAACCCAAAAGGACCTGATTTATATGCCTGGTTTGCTGCACTAGCAAATTCATTGTAGGACTCAGAAACGTGGCAAACCCGTTCATATTCTTAGGATTATTTTTTTGTTTCCTCAGAATCGGTTGCAGCTGAGTGGACTCAGATAAATTCTGGTCTGTCTGGAAAGACTTGCAATAGCCCGTTCCTGAAATCCTTGGGAGATGCTGCCAACACATACTGAACATATATCTTTATAAGTAAATAAAAATGGTTCGGACTATAGCTGTGATTCCCTGGCTGATCTAGGCCTTGCTATTTTCTTTCAGGACTATGATAATTTAGGAAGTGTTATGAGGAATGAATTGCCCCCAAGATGACATTTTTGCCACATATTTTGAATAGAATTGACCAAGTACAAATATAGAATTGACAAGTACAAATATATTTTTATTCTTTTCTATTAAAAGTGGGCCTATAATTGCTTCAGTACATCCTCCTCTTCTTCCTTCCTAGGGCATGGCCTTCACCCTTGAAGAGAGACTTCAACTGGGAATTCACGGCCTGCTTCCTCCTTGCTTCCTGAGCCAAGATGTTCAAGTTCTCCGCGTCCTCAAAAGCTACGAGACCAAAACCAGTGACCTTGACAAGTAAGGCATATGCTGAAAAAAAAAATTAATGAAGTCTCTGGCTCAGAGCAACATGTTATAGAGTAGATACAGAAGACACAGAAGACATGTCCTGACAAGGCACTTAGAGTTCTGTGATCCAATGATAAAAGTGGTTGGTGGTCCAGTAATAAAGTAGTTGCCAGAAAACTCAAAGATGCATGCAAATATTGTCCCCAAAATGGAATCCCTTGCCCCTCACCTCTGACTAGCCTGGGCGAAACAAAGGAAGGGTGTCTTATTAGAGTACAAGAAGGCCTGTTTGAACTGTGTATATAGGTTGTGGAAACCAGAGGCCATTTGGCACTTGGCCTCTTTGTATGCAATTAGTCAACCTCTGGGCAAGTGCATATACATTTGCAGGAGCCATTTACAGACTAAAGTGCCCCCTGCCTGCCCAGAGGTTGATTAATTGCATACTAGCTATGGTGCATGTAATCGTGCCCCACAAGTATGGTCACCTCAACCTAATGCAACTGGGAACTTAGCTGGAACCATCCAGCGGTGAGCAGCTTCACTGTTTCTGGCCAAGGGGGCCCTCGGAGCTGCTGCGAGAGCCCGGTGGCAAATCTGATGACCCACTGATGTGACTGCACTTGTGCAGTGTGTCACCATCACTGTTCTGTGCACCTCTACCCCTTCACAGTGGTGTGAGGAAGGAGGGAAGAGGTGAATTAGACTGATTCCTGCCCGTGCCATTTGCATGCCAGACCCAAAACAACCAACTTCCGGGACCATTTCTGGTCCATTTCTGCTTGCTATCAGCAGCATCTGAGGTTTTCTTTCACCTTCCATCTACCTTCCGCCACTGAGCTGATTCTTTCAAATATGACATCCATATATTACAAAATAAATATTCAAAGTGTGCGTTTTAATTTCTTTTAATCTAATTAAAAACCTGACCTTGTAAAATGTTTCGTGTTTTTCCCTTTTCTTTTGGAGTTTTTATCTATGTCCTTGGACAAACCCATCAGAAAATTTACATTTACATAAGTGTACTTTCTTCCAGGTACATAGTGCTTATGACACTCCAGGACCGAAATGAGAAGCTCTTTTACAGAGTTCTTACATCAGACATAGAAAGATTCATGCCTATTGTGTACACACCTACAGTTGGCCTGGCATGTCAGCAGTATGGACTGGCTTTCAGAAGACCTCGGTGAGTCAAACTGTTTTCATTCTCTGTTATCCCACCCTAGACCCGAAGGTCTCAGGGCAGGTAACAAGGTAAGAACATAAGAGAAGCCCTGCTGGATCAGGCCACAGCCCATCTAGTCCAGCATCCTGTGGCACACAGTGTCCCACCAATTGCCCATGGGCATCTCAAGCAGAGACAAGGACAAAGCTTCTCCTGCTCTCGAATCCAAACAAATGGCCTTAGAGCAGCGGTTCTCAACCTTCCCAAGGCCGTGACCCCACAATGCAGCTCGCCATGCCTCAGGGACCCCAGGGGCGGGGCCAGGGGCGGGGGTGGGGTGGGGCCAGGGGCAGGGTGGGTAGGGTGTGGGGTGGGGCAGGGGCAGGGGCAGGGCCAAGTAGAAGAGGTCGTGGAGCTGCGTGGAGGCGCGGGAAGGCGGCGGCGGCGGCGCCTCGGCGCTCATGACGATCCCTCCCGCTGCTGCTGCTGCTGCTCCTTCCCGCCGCCCGGCGAGTGGCGCTGGTGGCGGCGGCGGCAAGAGCAGCAGCAGCAGCCCGCAGGCAGCTCTTTCAGGGCAGGTGGCACTGGCACTCGCCGCGGGACATCAGCGGGAGCCGCTACCGCCTGCCTGACTGGGGACTCTTCCCGCCGCCGCCGCCGCCGGAGACTTCTTGCCCGCCGCCGCCCACATGGGATGGAAGTGCGCGGCAGTGGCACGCAAGGAGGAGCAGGAGGCGGCGGGCGAGGCGAGGCGGGGCGGGCTCCGGTCCGGCCGGGAATCCCCAAGCACAGCCGGCCGAAAAAGAAGGAGCAAGAGGAGGAGGAAGAGGAAGCAGCGCACTCAGGCCGATGGCGATCTCTTCTCGCAGCGCGGCGGCGCGGCGGGGGGCGTGGCGGGGGCGTGGCTGGGGGGGACGCGGGGGGGCCTGCGGGACCTTTGGCGACCCCGCCAAAATGGCCGTTCGACCCCCAATGGGGTCGCAACCCACAGGTTGAGAACCGCTGCCTTAGAGGTATCCTGCTTGTCCCCACGGCCTGAAAGATGTACTTAGACATCCATTCTAGTAGCCATTGATACATCTGTCATTCATAAATTTGTCTAACATTTAGAATCAAATATTTTAGCAAGGCTTTCTTTCTTTCTTTCTTTCTTTCTTTCTTTCTTTCTTTCTTTCTTTCTTTCTTTGGTGCCTTTTGTGAGCCAGTTTGGCCTAGTGGTTAGGGAGCCAGACTCATCTGTGAATACTGGGTTTGATTCTACACTCCCACTCCTTCATAAAGCCAGCTGGGTGACCTTGGGCCAGTCGCAGCTCTCTTCTGATCTCTCAGAGCCCCACCTACCTGACAGGGTGTTCTGTTGTGAAGGCTAGAAAGCTTTGTCAGCCGCTTTGAGTCCCCTTAGATGGGTGAGAAAAGTGGGATAGAGAAGCTAACTCTTCTAGTTCTTCTTGTCACTGTAGTTTCCCTTTTCCTCATTAATAGAAAATAAGTGCTTCTTTCGTAATCAGTACATATCTTTCTGTGGGTGGTCTTCGGGACAAGGAACAAAAATCGGCCATGTGACTCTTGAACCACGCTGCTTTCCAAGTGTGTGTATATGTGTCTTCATTTAATATCTAGCTAGGGAGAATTCCTTCCTTCCCCACAACAGCAAAACAAAACTGCTGTTGTTGGAGAACAGTACAGTACAGTTTAGCTGTAAAACTGGGTTAAACAACACAATGTGCCTAAAAATTCCCACTTTATTTATTTATGTATGTATTTATGTATTTGCATTTTTATCCTGCTCTATACCCAAAGGTCTCAGGGCGGGTCACAACATTTAAAATCAAACATAATGAAACAGTAACAGTATATATTAAAACAACAGCGTCTGCAAGTGGGAAGGGAAAATGTGTTCCCATTTAACCAAAGCCCAGGGCAAAGAGGTGTGTCTTCACTGCCTTCCTAAATTTATACAGTAGGAATGTACACAAATATAAAATTAATTATTCTGACTAATTCGGACATTCGTACGTGAATCAAATGTTACATTAGTACATTAACATTCGTATAAATAGTTTGGACATGCGTTAAACAGGGGATAGGTATTGGATTTGTATATGTGTGCATTCATATAGGTTATGTATCCAATACATATGGTTTGGTATTGGATACGTATCTGATATGTATGCATTCGTATAGAATATTCATACAAATTCATACAGATACGTTTGTATTGAATAAAATTCTACCACATTCAAAGGGGATCTATTCAAACAAATACACATTTTCTAACATCCGATTCGTTATGAATCAAACGCTCAAAAACCCATTCATGCACATCCCTAGTGTAGAGTGAAGGTGCTTGCACTTTTATGCTCAGTGTTTTAAATTTTGAAGTGTATGCTGCCTGAGGGCTGGACGGGGTACAGGCAGAGCCTCTCTTCTGCCTGCTAATACAGCAGGCCGTGCCACCCCCCAGTATACTTCATCCTCATTGGACAAAGCTACAGACAGAGCCGAATGGGAGCCCTGTCTTGTAGTAGACTTTGCCAGTGAGGTCTACCAGGGTGCTACTGCATCAGTCCTGGACCCCAGTGAGGTCTCCTAGTCCAGAATACAATGGGGGCCATTTTGAGAGGGATGCCAGGAATGTGAGAGGCAAGTTGGAATGTGCCAAAAAGAGCCCTTCCAGAAAAACAAGAGTATGGGACAGTGGATGTTGAGTGGGGTAGGCGGGGCCAAACAATTCTTCATAGGCAAGCCATCTCTAATCTATTGTGAGCACTGATTTTGAACTCGGCTCAGGCAAGCCATGGGAGTAGAAGTAAACCATAAGGTCAGAAGTGACTGGTATCAGCCTATGTGCTTCACTACACTGCCATTGCACAGCATGGTTTTGCTCTTGGTTTTGTGAGACAGTTTGGTCTAGTGGTTAGGGAGCCAAACTCTTATCTGGGAATACCGGGTTCGATTCCGCCCTCCCCCCTCAAGCCAGCTGGATGACCTTGGGTGAGTCACAGCTCTCTTCTGAGCAATCACAGCTCTTCTGTTGTGGGGAGAAGAATAGAAAAGCTTTGTCAGCCACTTTGAGTCCCCTTAAATGGGTGAGAAAAGTGGGGTAGAAAAGCCAACTCTTCTTCTTCTTCTTCTTCTTCTCTTGCATAGCAAGCAAGATGCTGCGTCCTTCCTTTAATGCGCCTAGAAGACCTTCCGGTTGGCTAGCTGAGACCAGTAATCCATGTCACAACATACTTTGTCCGCTACCCTTTTACCCAGTCCTTAGTCAAATTAATGTATCTCAGCACTATTCATTTGCTTGTTTTCATTTTCCATTCCTCATCCTGTATTTATTTTTATATAGATTTTATTAACACTTGCAGTGCTTGCTCTGTTTTTAATTTTGATGTGCAGTTCTTCTCCCTTCCCCTGAAAGTAAGTGAAGGCATGTTTTGCCACCACAATGCTTGCTTAATGTTTTTGATCTGCTTTCCTCAGGGGAATAATTATGGTCTTTTTTTCATCATAACTCCTGACATATGAACAAAAATGTCAATATTTCTCTGCCTCTGACATTCATTTTGAACTTTCTCCTTACTCCACATGTCTAGCAGATTTAAAGTTTCTCCACATCTCCATTTATTTATTTATTTATTTATTTGAATTTTTATCCTGCTGTATACCCAAAGGTTTCAGGGTGAGTTACAGCATTAAAAACCAGAGAACATATAAAATGAACATATTCATACTAGAACAGTGCTTGAATGTGAGGAGGAAAAGCCATTTATTCATTAGCCAAAGGACAGGGCAAAGACGTGGATTTTCACAGCTCTCTTGAATGCATAAAGTGAAGGTGCCTGACACACCTCAGGAGGGAAACTGTTCTACAGTCTGGGAGCCACCAATGAAAAGGCCCTGTCCCGGATGCCCACCTTTTTTGCTACTGAGGGTGGTGGTACAACCAGGAGGACCTCTCCTACAAATCGTAGGGCACAGACAGGTTGATATGGAAGAAGTTATCCCATGCCAGCCATGTTGTCAGCCATCACATTAGTGAAGAATGGTATGTGATGTGTTGTTGAGTATTGGGAGATGTGTTGAGCACTATGAGAGTGGCCAGCCACATAGCATACAGTCACTGAATCAATAAAGCAGTCAGATGGGGCTGTGTCCTGGGAAAATTGCAGAGTTGAAAGGAGGAGAAGGAAAGGAGGGTGCTGAGAATTCTTGAAAGGTCAGATCAAAAGCATCAGAACTGCATAACAGCTGACCAATCATTAACAAATAATGCCGGTAGCCATTGTAATGGAGGAAGTCAAAATGAGGGCCGGAAAAGCAAGGAGTGATATCTCAATCCTGAACTATTCCTCCTATACAGTGTGGCATTAAATAAGTGTATTGCTATCTGGTTAGATGAGCATGGGTAATTCTAGGAGTGCTTTTTTCCGGAATTTCCTAAATTAGTGATATAGGTAAGCAAGTAATGTCTGGGGTCACCTTGAATCCTAACGTATCATTGGGGCCAGATGGTAATCTTCTGAACTTCTAGCAAAAATATATAATCTTTCCCTAAGATTAGGCTCTGTAGACTGGAAAGTAGCAAATGTAATTCCAACCTTCAAAAAATGGATCAAGGCCTGTCCCCTGAAATTACAGACAAGCTTAACATCAGTTCCAGGTGAGGTAGTGGGAACCTGGATCCTCCCTATTTGTTTGAATTATCCAGACATTTGTATGTGCACTGGTTTGTACATGATGCGTACGTGAAAATTCACATCTTTCCTGCATCCATACGCATTTGTACAGATCCGTACGGGACAAAAACGGGTTGCATACGGGTAACTACGAGATGCATACGAACTTGTACAGATGCGTACGCAAGTGGGGAAGATGCGTACATGCGCATACGAATGTTGTCAACATTCATATATGCAGTTTCAAATAAAAAATTCAAACAAATAGATTTGAATTTGGTAAATTCAAATCAAATCTTGTTAAATTCGAATTTTAAAGATTCAAATCGAAACTGATTTTCAGGTATTAGATTAGATTCAAATAGAATGTCAAAAAAACATTTGTGCACATCTCTGTAACAGAGGCAAGTCATTTTATCTTCAAAGAGCCCCATAAATCTGTTACAATAGGGACCTGAAGGTCCAGGTATTACAAAATATGGCTCTCAGGTCCCTTTGGCACACCAAATAGCAAGTGAATGTAAGGGCAAGTTCCCACTTGGCAATTTAATTCAGTTTTAAACTTTTTTTAAAAAAATCAGCAAGGTATGTTTTTTTTTTTGCATTCCCACTGTTATCTTAGAATGCAGACTCACTCTCCATTCTTCAGTGCCCAGCAGGGGAGAAACCCCTCCCCATGCAGTCAGAGATTGGACACCGTCTTACCATGACTTCATTGGGACAGGCAATTCAAACCCCACCCTCTAGATAAGCCTGCCCCCAGATCAGATCATGGAGTCCTTTGGCAGCAGTTTTTGTTAACCACCTCTTCCCCCACTGTAGCACAGCTTCTTTCTCATGTTAACAAGGCAGTAGAAAATTAAAGATCACTTCCCCTTCTTATAATGGTGTTTTGAGCTATATCGTTAGATCAGAGCAGCGCGAAATGGCAGGGAGTGATGCATGGAAGGAAGGAAAGAAGGAGCGAGCGAGCAGGCTGCCTTTTACACATGCCATAAGGGAAGCTGCTAAAGTCTGATTGCTGCCAGCGAGTCCCTCTTATTGAAATCAGGCACTTCAGCTTGCTCCCGTCCTTATTACATTTCTCTGAGCTTGGTACATTGTTGTGTCTGATCTACCATTCATTTTTCACTGCCTTCTGCTGCTCTTTCAGCCAGCAATAGATTTCCTTAGCTCATAATGAAGAGCCCGGGAAAGAGGGGACTACAAATCACAGCTTCTCATTGGGACAGGGGAAACTGAGGAGAACACCCCTAAAGCATAGTTCCCTCTCCAGAAAATCTGCTTGCATTCCCATTTTGCTAAATAAAGTATTTCTAAATTGAGCAGTGAGACCTCTTTTGATCCAGATATTCATAATCCGTATTTCCAGACCTTTAATTCTCAGAAACTGTGGATTCTTTTAAAGTTTTGGGAACGGTGAGCGCTCAAAACGATTTCAAAGCTCTTTAAATCTTGAATGAAAACACACCCTTCCAGGGATGAACAAGTCATTCTTCTGCAACACCATAACCAGCACATGCCAGGTCTAGTGTGCACGATTGCTTAGCCTTCTTCTAATGAAATTTGTGTCGCTTGCATTCTAGCTGTTGTCTTATATGCTCCAGTACCCAAAGCATCTCAGAAAAGCTAGCTGCACGCTATCCGTGTCATGAGAGAAGTTGCTCAAGAGTATCCCTGTTCCATCTTCCTGGTTGATAGTAAGGCAGGTCATAAACAGGAACCTCATCTGTGCCAACAAACCATTCAGCAGCCCAGCAGAAACCATATATTTCCAAAGCTGACTGGTCCTTTGCTGACCATTTGAGGAAATTCATTCCCAAAACGTATTTTTCTACTTATCTGTTTCTCTCCTCAATACCCCCTCAAAGTGACCTCTTTTATCACTCTTAAAAAATGATGGTTTTCACATGAGAAACAATGCTGTTTATATTAAACATTTTTTCCATCGCTGAGCAGATTTTATCCAATCCAGCTGAGTCAGTGCTTTGAAGAGCATGGGAGCCCTTCTAGATCAAACCAAAGGCTAGTCCTATAATCTGTTCTGGAAATACTAACTGGCAGCCATGTGTAACAGACATTGATAACCTCATCCTCCATCAATTCACAGTGGTGCTGTAATTGTAAGTATATGGTCACTGCAATTGACACAGTTGGAATAACGCTTGGGAAGATTCTCTTCTCCTCAGCCTCCTTACAGCCTCACTAACATCTCCAAAATCCCAGGCAGTCTGCTAAACAGTCACAAACGTGGGTGTGAGCTGTTCTGGTTACCCTATAGTCCTAGGGTCTTTTCTCACTAGTTCTGGTGGGGCAGCTAGGGGCTGCTACCACATGGGGCATCCACATTGTGTGGAGACACTAAATCCCAGAAATAGCTCCACAAGTGCCGGAGCAGGGTAGTCAAAACCGAAAGAGGTTGCCAAGAGCTCCAGAGGGATCTCTTAGCATTGGGTGAGTGGGCAACCAAGTGGCAAATGTGCTTTAATCTTAACAAGTGCAAAGTAATGCACATTGGGGCCAAGAATCCAAATTACGTCTATAAACTGATGGGGTCTAAGCTTTCTGCAACACAGGAAAGGGATCTTGGGGTTTTGGTGGACAGTTCAATGAAGGTGTCAACCCAGTGCGCAGCAGCAGCGAAAAAAGCAAATTCAGTGCTGGGAATAATTAGGAAGGAAATAGAAAATAAGTCAGCAAGTGCCATTTTGCCTCTTTATAAATCTATGGTGAGGCCATATTTGGAATATTGTGTACAGTTCTGGTCACCACACCTCAAAAAGGATATTGTGGAACTAGAGAAGGTGCAGAAAAGGACAACCAGAATGATTAAGGGCCTGGAATACCTCCCCTATGAAATCGGGCTGCAACGTCTAGGCCTCTTCCGTCTGGAGAGACGGCATTTAAGAGGGGACCTGATTGAAGTATATAAAATTATGCATGGTATAGAAATGGTGGATAGAGAAAACTTCTTTTCTCTATCGCACAACACTAGAACCAAGGGGCACTCTTTGAACCTGATGGGTAGGAGAGTCGGATCTGACAAAGGGAAGTATTTCTTCAGCCAGAGGGTCATCAGTTTATGGAATTTGCTGCCAGAAGAGGCGGTGACAGCTACCAGTCTAGATCGCTTCAAGGTAGGGTTAGACAAATTTATGGATGACAGATGTATCAATGGCTAGTAGAATGAATGCCTAGATATATCTTTCAGGCTGGGGGTGGGGGCGGAAGCAAGGCGCTTCTAATGCCATTTGCTGGGATTCTAGAGGAGGAGAAGGTTTGTCCTTGTCTCTGCTTGAGATGCCCATGAGCATTTGGCGGGCCACTGTGTGCAACAGGATGCTGGACTAGATGGGCTGTGGCCTGATCCAGCAAGGCTTCTCTTATGTTCTTATGTTCCGGGTGCATATCTGTAAAGCACTTAAAAGGGCCCTGCAGCTATACTAGCCATCACCTAGTGAATACCAGCACAGATCCATTTGCACAAGGGAAGTGCACAAATATTTATAACATTCGTTATTCATACAAATTTGTACATGAATCGAATGTTATGACATTTGTATATTAACATTTGTACGAATACTAATGTTTTGGAACATTCATATGAATAGCTCGTACATCTGTTAAACTGGCATGCGTATTGGATACATATCGATACATATGTCTTCATATAGGATATGTATTTGATATGTATGCATTGTTATGAGATACATATCCATTATGTATGTGTTTGTATAGGATCCGTATGCACCACAGTTCCTGATAGATTTGTAACAGATTCCACCTGTAGAAGATTTCATGTTGGCTACTTTCCTTTAGTATGATAAAAACTTTTATACATTACTTTAGAAAGTCTGTAACTTTTCAAAGTGATTTGAAAAATTTGAAATAACAACAAGAAGCAGCAGAAATCAAAACTTTGCTCCTGTGGTTTTTTCATCTTTTAGCGCAAGAAAGTATGATTAGCATTAGCTGTAGAAAGATGGTTTCAGGTGGGCTTGTTCCAGATAAATGTGTCAGGGCCTTTCTGCTTGTGCTGGCATTTCCTGCAACCAATGAACTAAGGAGCTCCCTTTTGGCACATTAGTATGGAGGAGGAGGAGGAGAGCTGGCTTTTATACCCCACTTTTCTCACTCGTTTAAGGGGACTCAAAGCAGCTGACAAAACTTCTGTTCTCCCCACAACAGACACCCTGTGAGGTAGGTGGGGCTGTGAGAGCTCAGAAAGAGAGCTGTGACTAGCCCAAGGTCACCCAGCTGGTTTTGTAGAGGTATGTGGAACCAAACCTCCTGACTGTGAGATTTGAGTCCGCCCCCCTAACCACAAGACTAATCTGGCCCCACACATCACTGGTACAGTCCGCACAGGATGGAGCATAATCCAGATCAAGGGGTCCTTTATTTGGATCATCAATAAATCTTCAGTTTGGGAATGGGCAACCAAATCATGTTAATAAGATATTTTTCCTTCTTACTCCTGTATTGCACAGAGGGCTCATTTTTACAGTTTCAGATGAATAGTTTAAAATGTATTTTCCCAATATGTATCCGTAAGATATTTATAAATATTTTATAAAAGTCCACCTGCACCTGTTAGTCTTGTTACATGTTGGGACAGTCCCCATGGTTGTTGGGGAGGCCATGAAGACCAGACCTGAGGCATTTTCGCATTACACGCGTTCCATTTGGAACGCGTGTAGGCGGGAAGCTTAAGACAGTTCCGGACGCTTTGATCATTCACACACAGGAGTGCCGGAACGCGTGTAAACGCGTTCCGGCGCACCTGTGTGCGAATCCTAAAAGCGTCCAGAAGTGTCTTGGCCGGCAAAGGCCGGCCAGGGGCGGGGATAAGGCCGGCAGCGCTGCCTGCCATTGGGTGAGAGCGCCCAAGGGGCGGGCAGCGCTGTCAAGCCACCCGCCCCGCTTCGTGCCAGCTGTACGGGACGGGATCGGGCCCTGTGGAGCTGGCACGAAGATGCCCGGGCACCCGGGTGCCCATCGGAGGGTCCGGGGCAAGGTCCCTATGGGGCAGGACCCCTTTGGAGATCAGAGCCACATTGCCTGACTGCGCACGGATAAGTTCAAGGTAGATTGGGGATAGGGCACTGGCCTCTATCCCTGATCTTAGAAGATGATTAATTTTGCTGGATGAGGTACTTGTTAGCTTAAGCTTTCCCTGAAAAACTAAACACATCTGAATGCTTGGTTTTCACATTGTAGACTCTAATGCATTTGCCATTCACAATTACTCCATAAAGAATTTCTGCAAACATAATCAACCTTGGGGAGTGGCCCATTGAGAAAAGACTCTTCGGGCACATACTCTGTTGCATACAAGGGTTTGGGGTTTAGGGTCTGGAAATGAAGAATGAAGACCTGATCCAAGTTTTTTATTATTATTATTACATGCTGCTGAGTAGATGCCTTATGTTACCCAGAACTGGAAAGAATCTACAGCTCAAGAGTGCAAGCAACGAAGGATGGTGCAGATGTCTGGGTTGATTTATTTTGCAAAACTCAGGAGCCAGTGAGATGCTTTAAGAAATTAGGTTCAAATTTGACAGGACAATGCCTGCTTTTAAGCTGGCTAGAAGCTGAGCACGTTGGGCAGTAAACACAAGAACAGGATAGAAAAATGTGTCTTTCCTCCTACTGAGGGCTCCCAATTGGAAGATAAATTGCATCAGAGGAGAAAGTTCCATTAATGCCAGCAGAGATACTGGCCAGTGGAGGGGACAGAAGGGAGAGAACTGCAAAAGCAGGGAGTTGTATTAGACCCTACAGTTGCTTTCCCCAGCCCTACTAGACAGCAAGGTGAAATCACAGGGCAAACCTTGGTCTTACCGTGTCTGGCACTTCAGCTGTCTCCAGACTTGCAGAACAAATCTGCAGTTAAAGTAAAAAGCACAGCGACGACCAGCCATCCTGACCTGAAACGCAGCTCCATAGCTTCCCATCAGAAGCTGCAAGAGCTGAGTTGGGGCACGTGGTCATGTGGGTTGAGGCAGCCAATCATATTTGAGCTACCCTCTTGCTCTTGTCCTGCTCTTCTCGCCGTTCTGCCCAGACTGGTGAGAAAATTCAAATTTTGTTTCTACTGTGCAGCGAGTGTCCTTAGATCAGCATTAATGTAAGTGAGTAGTAGCGATTGGAAAATGCAATGCCACAACGATCCATCAGTCGTCGTGTGTGACACCCCGATCGCGACTGTGTGTTCTGCTGCACAGTATAAACAAGTCTGGACGCAGCCTTTCTCCCTCTGAAAAAAATACCTGGAAGCACTCGAGCACCTATCCTTGCATTTGAACAGTGGTAATTTCCGCAAAGTTTCACCCCCTTGCTTCAAGGTGGGCATTTCACTGAAGGAAAATCCTGGGAGCAAGCGCCAGATGAGATAAGAATATTGCAACTTCAGGAAAGCCCAGGTCTGGACTTCTTTTTCCTGGGAGAGTGATAATCTGTGACTTCAGCCCTGTATCCTTCGACTATGTTTGGATTGGCTCAGATAGATTTGGCAATTCCAATATGGTGGTGAGATAATTCCCGGTTTTATACCCTCCCTGGGCAAAGCCTCATTAACTCTTCTGCCTCACTCTGTCAGGCCTCATTGCCACACCATCCTTCCTAGGCCATGGTCACACCTTCACTTTAAACCTTCTTCAGTCCATCTTCTGCTTGCAATGCTCACACCTTTTCATTTCTATCCATTTTGTTTGTGGACTTTCCACCTTCCGTTTGGACTTCCCAGGGTGTTGTGGTGGTTAAAGTGCTGGACTCATAACTCGTAGTCACTGGGTTTGATTCCATGCTCCTCCACAAAACCAGCTGGGTGACCTTGGACTAGTCACAGCTCTCTTTCTGAGCTATCACAGCCCCACCTACCTCACAGAGTGTCTGTTGTGAGGAGAAGAACAGAAGGTTTGTCAGCTGCTTTGAGTCCCCTTAAGTGGTGAGAAAAGCGGGTTAGAAAAGCCAACGCTGCTACTTCTTCTTCTTCTACTACTACTACTACTATTACTACTACTGCTACTATACTAACTTTCAGGGAAACACACATGTGAACAGAAAAGGGAAGGAGGGGAGCTGCAGAGAAAATAAAACAAAAGACAACACTGCTTAGTTGCTAGTTTTTACACTAGCTCTACACACAGAGAAATTTCATATGGAAGGGAAAATGCTCCAGTGAAGAAGTAATTTCCCCCTATTTCTTTGATCCCCATTCCTCCATGGGGGAGGAGAGAGGAAGAAAAATATGTGGCAGGGACAGGCTCTGTCTCCTTGAAGAGAAACTCAGATGCACATCTGAAGAAGTCTGCAGAAGCACTACAGCAAAAGACAAGAAACACAGCAACTCAGTCAAGCATAAAATGGCCCAGTGTAGGATCAGCAGTAAAATATATTATATATGAGAGAAGTTTTTTTTATATAGTTTGCTTCCTTAGAGAGAGGGAAATCCCCCCCTCACACAGAGAGAGAGAGAGAGAGAATGAAGTCTACAAGAGAAAAATGTTTTATTTCACATTTGAAAAGAAGACAGAGACTCATCCAAGAAGTGAGTAACATAGGCAGGCAGAGCCCATGATGTTGCAGAGTTAAAGGGGCCAACAAGTAACCCCCTAATCATCATCATCATCGTAGTAGTAGTAAATAATATATTTATAAAGCCCCTTCCGCCAAAGGCTGGAACAGGAAATACATACAATCCACAACAAACAAATATAGATATATATCTTCATTTAAAATTAATGTAATTAACTAATCAACCTATGTAAAACAAACACTCCAGGTCCTAAACCAGGTGATTCCCACCTTCACAATCCCATGCCTAAATGCCTTACTCTGGTGAGTCAAAAAGAAAGGTCTTCAGTATGGGTGCCCATGAATATTCATAGCATTTATTATTTGTACACTAATCAAATGTTACAACATTTGTACATTAACATTCACACGAATATGAATGTTTCAGAACATTCGCACAAACAGCTCATACATTTGTTAAACTGGGGATACGTTTCCAATACATATGCGTTCATGTCGGATATGTATCTGATATGTATCCAATATGTATTTGTTCATATCAGATATTCGTAAGAATCCGTACAAATACATTCATATCAAACAGAATCCCACCACATTCAAAGAAGAAGAAGTTTACTTTTCTACTCCGCTTTTCTCACCTGTTGGCTTGCTCTGATAGGCTAGCTATAGCTAGCCAGTTAGAGAGTGGCTGGCGCGCAGGCGCACTTGGCTCACCATTTGGGGACCCAGCAAGTTGGGCAACCATTCATATTTCAAGTTCATCATGCCTGGAACTGAATTCCATTGTGAATAACAAAAATTCAAACAGAACCTACCTGTTTGCCTATTTATACAGCTCCATCTATATGCATGGCACTTCAGAAAGGATGGGAATGACAGGCTGCAACTGCAGGATATTGAGAATCTACAACAGACTGTTGTATTTACCAAGACAGATGCACCCACAACATTTCCATACCTGCTAAAGTTACTCTGCATTTTCCAGCAACACAACTTTTCTTACTTCCTCGAAGCCTTTTTTAGCTTCTCTCTTGACTCCATCAAATCTGTTCTTTCATTTTGACAAAGACCCTCATCAGATAGGAGGTTCTGTCATGAATTGCTAATTGGCTAAAAGACAGGAAACAGGGAGTAATAATAAATGCCAAAAGTGGAAAGAAGTCAGAAGTGGGATCCCCCAAGGCTCAGGATTAGGACTTTAGGCCTCTTTAACCTTGAAAGACGGTATTTAAGAGGTGATCTGACTGAAGTATATAAAATCATACACAATGTGGAGAAGATGAATAATGAAGTTGAAATGCAGGAGAATTAGAAGAGACAAGGGGAAGTATTTTTTCTATGGAATCGACTATCAGAAGAGATGGTGACAGCAACCAGTGTGTCAATAGCTATTAGAATGGATGCCTAGGTACCATTTCTGGGCTGGAGAGACAGCCAGGATGCTTCTAAAAGCCATCTGGAGGGATTCAAGAGCAGGTGGTTTTGCCTTTCTCTTTTGCTTAAGAAGCCCAGAAGCAATTAATGGCCACGTAGTGGGCTAGGACTTGATTCAGCAGAGTATATCTTACGTTCCTATGAACTCTTTCACACTACAGTTTATTTTACAGTTGCACAGGCTGAGGTGATAATCAAGAGACATATCAGTGCATGAATTGTGTTACTTTACTTACCCTGCATGTGAATTAGCATAAAAACAGATCTGTTTCTGAAATAGGTTTGCAGCAATTGCTTTAATTGTGTTTTGCATTGCATCCCAAGATATTATTTCTCCCTCCTTAAGTAACACTGCAACTTCTGATTACTTTCATTGATATTCAGCTGAAGTTCCCTAGACTAACTATTTTGGTTGATATGCATTTCCCTCCCCAGTGGGCTGTTTATAACCATTCATGACAAAGGACATATCGCAACAATGCTGAACTCATGGCCTGAAGACAACATAAAGGTAATGGGATACTTTCATTTGCTTTTAGTGAAATAGAAACCTTTATGAAGGATACTGAAAACATATCTTGCTAGGTCAGCTTCATGTGTATAATATATTCCAGCTGCAAAAAAGCAGAAATGATTTGTGTTGTACGTCATGCCATCATTGCTCCACAACTTAGATCTTCCATGAGATCTGTGGTCGTTATATGAATGTTGCCACATCATAGTATGACCGAGAAAGGGTGTCCAGAACAAGATGTATGTGCTGCAGCACAACCTTCTGGGTTTGTCTCTGTTATTTAGAGACATTTTCTGCTCCTTCCAGGCATGAGAGTGAACTAAACATGGCTTTGTGTCATCTGCAAATTTGATCAGCATCCCTTCAACTCCTTCATCCAGATCATTTATAAAAATGTTGAATAGCAGTAGGCCCAGGACAGACCCCCTGTGGCACTCCACTGGAAACATTCCTCCAATTGGATGTGAAGCCATTGATTACCACTCTTGAGTGCAGTCACGAAGCCAGTTACAAATTCACCTAACAGTTGTCCTTTCGATCCCATATTTGATCAATTTTTCAATAAGTATGGTGTGAGACATTTTGTCAAATGCTTTTCCATAGTAGGGATTGCTTATCACTATCTGGTGTTCTTTACTGGAGTTATTCCTCTTGCAAAATACCTGCATGCGTGTATGTATGTATGTATGTATGTATGTATGTATGTATGTATGTATGTATGTATGTATGTATGTATGTATGTATCCTGCCCTATACCCAGGGGTCTCAGGACGGGTAAAACCTTTAAAATCCAACATATCAAAAAACCATATATATTAAAACAAAACCCAGAACAACATTTAAAATCCAACATGTTAAAAACAGAACCATGTCAATTAAAACAATAACATTTGTGGTGGAGAAACGTGACCAACCTTTAGGCAAAGGCCTGGGCAAAGAGGTGCGTCTTCACCTTTCTCCTGAACATAAACAGAGCTCGACACACCTCAAGGGGGAGACTATTCCAGAGCTTGGGGGCCATTACTGAGAAGCCCCTCTCCCAGGTGGCCACCTGCCTCACTGCTGAAGGCAGAGGGACAACCAGGAGGGCCTCCCCTCCAGATCTTAATGCACAGGCAGGTTGTATGGGAGAAGGCGATCCTTTAGATATTTGGGGGGGGCACATAGAAAGCACACAGAAAATAACAAAGGGAAATTGGTGGATGCCTCCTAGATACAGGTATTTTGCAAGAGGATCAATCCCACAAAGGGGGAATCCCCACTGCAAGCTTATTTCACTTTCCCTAAACCGAAATAATAGAACCGGATGCAAACGCGAATTTGCCTGTTCCCATTACTTTTAACTTAATCGCGTTTGATCCAGATTCTGAGGATCGTACGTGGCGTACGTGACTCAAGGTGGGACTCAAGTGGCTACTTTTTAAAAGCCGCTTTGCAAGGCTGCCCTGCCCTCTTCCTCCTGGCATGGACGTGCCACCCATAACAGACCCCTTCACAGAGCCTAGCTGGGTGGCTAGGTGGGTGGCTGCTGCTTGCCTGGATGGAGGAAAAACAGGCACCGGCAGCCAGTGATTCTTTCCCCTCCTCTCCCCATTTCCCAGGGCACACAGCAGCAGCAGCAGCAGCAACTCAAACCCCCTTCACAGCCACAGCCTTTAAAACAGAACCTCCAGGGCTTTCCTTTCCTTTCCCTTTTTTAAAGGTCAGAACTTTCAAAGAGCTAGAATTGTGCAAAACTGCAACATTGTTATTAAGGTGTGAAGAGGCTAGATCGCTACAGTGTAGCTTTAAGGAAGCAAGCTATTGGGGGAGGGAAACCCTAAACATGGATTCTCATCCCTTAACACGGTAGGGTCCCCACAGTAAAAAATGTAAAACGTTTCAAGCACACGATCCGGAATGAGACCTGTTGAAATCAGGATTGAGATTCACCATGCTTTGGGGTGGTTTAACACGGAGAAAGTGTGTTAAGCCAAACTGCCGTGCGGACTCCGAGGATTGATAATGTTTTGAATCCGAGATAAGGTTGCCGTGAAGACAAGGCCAAAGAAATGCCAGACAGAGGTAAGAGCCCAGGATTTTGCCAGGTTTGTCTCCTGCCATTACATTAGAGCAGTGAGAGGCAAACCTGGGATCTGATTTCCTCTAGCTCTCCGGAGGCATCTTAAAGGCATTTCCGACCTAATGATGTTTTGGGAGTGTGAATTTCTGACCAAATCTCTTCAGGATCCCTTCTCTATTAAAAACTATGCATTCCTACAAAGTACTGTTTGTTCGTTGTCTTCTGGGGAAGCCAAATTTCCAAGTCTTTGCGAGTCTTGCCAAATCGCCTGAGGGATTGCTTTACAAGAAGGATTATTTCATTATCATGTATGAATTAGCAGTTTGCAGAGCAGAATGAGAACCTTTGGAAGCATAAGCCATTCAAGCTAAGACCAATCATGTGGTTAATTGGGGGGTTTGGTGCAACAATAGGTTACCATGGGCAGGATTGTTCATATCCAATTGAATTTGCTTTGGTTTTATCAAAATTTAACATCAGAGTGTGAGGTCCTTTGTTTTCTGCAGTCTCATGCTTGCAAAATTCCTAACTCGTTTATTGTTACCATCTGGCACGGAACTGCCACTGGGAACCAAAGTCTGGTTCAAAAGTGCATAGAGGCAAACCAGGTTAGGAATCAGAAGGACTGAGTCACAATGCATGTGAGAGATGTATATCTAAAATCAGAACCACTGATCCACTTCAGAGTAGGGGTGTGCACAAAGCCATTTTCCACATTCTGTTCGTACTGGATCAGTGGTTCTGACCCAGTGGTTCGAAGTGGATCAGTGGTTCTGATTTTGGATATACATCGCTCATATGCATTGTGACTCAAGTCCTTCTGATTCCTAACCTGGGGGCCTGCTCCTGGTCACCTCCATGGGCCAGGATAATGACCTCTGCAGAAAGGGCCAATGACAGAGAATTCAAGGTCACGTGTAGGCAGAGCATAGATGATACTGGGGCACCCGAAAAAGGTGTTCTGGTTCAGTCTGACGGTGGGCTTCTTTTTCATGGTCTAGCAGCATACCAGGTAGTGGTGTCCAGAATCACAGAAGTTGTGGATGGTGCACACATCCATGATTCACTATACTGTGGGGGTCCATCTCAGCAGTGAAATAAGGTCCCTTTTGTTCCTGGCTTTTAGAGTCAAGAAGGAGGAGGAGGAGGAGTTGGTGTTTCTACCCTCCTTTTCTCACCCATTTAAGGGGACTCAAAGCCACTGACAAAGCTTTCTGTTTTTCTCCCCACGACAGATACCCTGTGAGGTGGGTGGGGCTGTGAGTGCTCAGAAGAGAGCTGTGACTAGCCCAAGGTCACCCAGATGGCTTCATGGGGAAGGGCGGAATCAAATCCGGTGCTCTCAGATAAGAGTCCGGCTCCTTAACCACTTGACCAAGCTGGCTCACATGCCCTCCCAAAAGCTTCTGTGGACTTCAGAGCTGGCATCAGAGCTGGCACAAAAGAAGAGACTTCAATTCAAGGCAGCCTTGTTCTGCCTCGGAAGGTATCTGTCCCAGCTTACTCCAGTACCAGGTGACTTGCTTTTATTATGCTATTACTTGGAGGCTAAGTCTAAGCTTTTGGGGTTGGAAATTGCATCTGGGACCTGAGAATAACAAGGCAGAATCCATTTGAAAAAACAGTTTTTTTTTCCCCAGCATTCTGTGCTACACACTGTTCCATGACTGCTCATGACCTTTAGCTATATTGGGATTGTTGTCCAAAGCAGGAATTTTTTCAAACTCTAAAAACAAGTCCCTTGCCATGGTAGTAGCCATTTCCAGCCATAATGGGCAGTCTCTCTTCTAGGTTTTGGCTCCCTGGTTCCCTGAGGTTTCTTTCTCCAATGTGTGTGTAATATGAGCATGGGCATGTGTATGCATGTGAAGGCCAAGTCAACAACTGTTTCAGATTACATGTTTAAGAATCTCTCCTTGCCTTATATTGTTCTGCCAGAGGAATGACACTCATAGTTTACTCTTACGACAAGAGCTCAGTTCTCAGCCCCAGTTTGCTACCGAGCCCAATTCAAGGCACTAACTTTAACCTATAAGGCCCTAAATGACTTGGGCCCCAAATATCTAAAGGATATTCTTCCATATTGACCTGCCCATGCCATAAGATCTGGAAGGGAAGCCCTCCTGGTTCTCCCACCACCCTCAGTATCAAAAGAGGTGGGTACCCAGGATAGGGCCTTTTCAGTGGTGGCTGCCAGATTGTGGAACAGACTCTTTCCTGAGGTGCTTCAGGCATCTTCACTTTATGCATTTAGGAGAGCTGTGAAGATGCACCTCTTTGCCCTGGCTAGACAAGGAAATGGCTTTCCTCCCCACATTCAGGCACTGTCATGTTTTTAATGCTCATTTTATATGCTCACTGGTTTTTAATGTTGTAACTTGCCCTGAGACCTTTGGGTATAGGGCAGGATAAAAATTTAAATAAATAAATAAATAATTTGTAGGAAAGTGACCATGGGCTGGGGGATGCCATCTATTATTTTGGGCCTTTCTGCATAAGCCCTTAATCCAGATACTAAGGGTCCACACAGGACACTTCTGGCCACATAGATCTGCAAGTTAATGCAGGTCTAGGCCATGCCTCCTGCTGGTCCGCTCTGCACAAAACTGAGCCACGTCTGGATTAAGGACGTCCTTAATTTGGATATACTGTAGATTTGTTTAATTGAGTCTACATCTAGACCAGGGGCTTTATTCCGCATCACAGGAGGCAGGCAGACAACATGCATCCACGATCCGGAACTAGTGGGATTTCCAGTGGCATAACATGGCATACCACCAAAAAACACCCTCCAGGGTCTGAGGACAGCCTTTGGAGGCATAGTTGGGGTGCCTGGGAAGTTGTGGGAAACTGTGGACCAGATCAGGGCTAGCCGTGCAGATCTGGTCTGTGCCTCCATATAGCCTGGATTAGTGGGCCTGGTAATTCTGGACTTGTGATCTGCATTTAGGACAGATTAGTGCAGAAAAGGCCCTTAGGCCTATTCACACTTGGCTTTATTCTGGAATATATCTTGGAATAGGCGTGTGCTGTCCACATGCTAGTGCAGGCTGTAGGATGCCCCAGATGAGGCCTGTCAGAGTCTGCATTAGCAGGTGGACAAGAACCCCCTGTCCTGAGATATATTCCAAAATACAGCCAAGTGCGAATAGGCCTCTTGTCTCACGAGAGGTTCAGAGAAAGAAAACAAGTCTTCCCACAGATGCATACAGGAGAGATATGTGGCACAGATCGCGGGGAGAAACAGTGCGCTTTGGTTGTCCTTCCATCACATCTCACCTCTCAGGCTTCAATATTGCCTTTAGCTCAGTCCTGGAGACAAGAATAAATTCCAGGAGATCCCAGCACAGTACAGGAGGGTTTCAGGAAGATTCAGAGACCCTTCTTCCTCTGAGAAATGCTTGTTATTGTAAATTTTCATTCAGAATGCAAGCCAGGGTGGGCCAGTTAAAGGAGAAAAACCTCTGTTTTGTTCCCATTTCCACAGTTGCACTAGTTTGTTCCCAAATGTAAGGGCTCTGGGTGAGGCCATTGCAGGTCCATGTTCTTCTGATCCAGTTTGGTCTAGTGGTTAGGGAGCCAGACTCTTATCTGGGAATACCGGGTTTGATTCTGCATTCCTCCATAAAAGCCAGCTGGGTGACCTTGGGCTAGTCACAGCTCTCTTCTGCGCTCTCACGGCCCCATCTACCTCACGGGTGTTCTGTTGTGGGGAGAAGAATAGAAGGTTTGTCAGCAGCTTTGAGTCCCCTTGAATGGGTTAAAAAAGCAGGGTAGAAAAACCAATTCTCCTTCCTCCATGAAGTCAGCTGAGTGACCTTGGGCTAGACATAGCTCTCTTCTTAGCTCTCACAGCCCCATCTACCTCACAGGGTGTCTGTTGTGGGGAGAAGAACAGAAGGTTTGTTAGCTGCTTTGAGTCCCTTAAATGGATGAGAAAAGTGGGATAGAAAAGCCAACTCTTTTTCTTCTTCTTTTGCTTAAGTCTGGCCTTGCCTGCTTGCATTCATAGTGGTCCCCATGTTTCTTTTAGTTTCAGGATAGATAGCATGCCTGTAAGAATTGTTATCTTGGTTATATTACTGTTGGAGGGTTTTTGAATGCTGATGGAAGTGTGGCAAAGCTTTGCTAGTTCAGCCTATTTGAAATACTGTTGCAAGCCTATAGACTCTGTCTTCTGTTATCAACAATAAACAGAAGCATATGCTATGAACCATCTGTTGCTTTGTTATTGGCTTTTTGGGCCCTGGGTGGTGTTTCTGACACCAAAGCATACAAGTACAGCAACTATTGCCGTGGTTACACCTAAGGTTTAATCCAGCTTCAGTCCACTTTTGGAGTGAGAGAACACATCAGCAAACTGACCAGTAATTTTTTTTCCACATTATCCCAAAGGTGAATTTTTGAGTCATTTAACACTGAAAGGAAACAGTTTGTCTCTTTGTTGATGAATTCTGTCACTCCAAAAGTGGACTAAAGCTGGATTAAGCCTTAAGCGTGACCACATAATGTGTAATGGTCATGCTCATATGAAGGCTATATGCGTACACATTAATACACATTGGGATTGAAAACAGTTGTGTTTTCAAAAAGGCGTTCCAACTGGCAAGCAGGATACGCAGAATGAAGTCTGTTTAACCTAATTTGGAGTCTGGGTTTTTGACTTGGCTTCTGCACTGGGAATATCTCCTGACCTGATGGCATCTAATCAAGAAACTTCCGATGAGGAAGGAGATCATTGGATCAACAAGGCATTTAATAAGACCTATGGATCACAGATGTGCATCAGAATTAGAGAGCAATTCCAAGCCTCAAGTATGCTTGCACATAAACGTTTTTGTGCAAAGACAATGGCTTTCCTCCACCCACACACATGCCATCAATGATTAGCCGTAGATAGGTTTTTGTGTTATTTATCTTCAAAATTAAAACCAAATGGTAGACCTGGAAAATAAGAAAACTGTCAAATCCCTCAGCCACACTTATTACTTTATACTCAATAGCCATGGCTGTTCAACAACAACAAAAGAATAACCTCAAGCCATATGGCATCGGTTTAAATCCTCCTATGATTTCTTCCTTTAACCATCTGAAATATGTTAAGAATATTTTAAAACAAATTCCTTCCAAACGACAAGGCAAACGAAAAGATAACTTCATGAGTTCTGTTGCACTGTTTCCATGTACACAGTGTTTCTCATTCCTCTCAGCCCATTTGTAAAAAAAGGTAAAGCTGCAGAAATATTGTGTGTGTGTTATTATCCATTCTTAATGGCGTTCTTATTGCCATTATGTACATGTGAAGTGAGGTATTTTGGAAATTTGGAAAGTTTAAGAAGAAACAAATGAGGACAATAGGAAGCCCTCCTGAATCAGGCCGCGGCCCATCTAGTCCAGCATCGTGTCTCACGCAGTGGCCCACCGATTGCTTATGGGCATTCTCAAACAGAAGATGACGACAAAACCTTCTTCTGCTCTCAGATCCCCATAAAACGCCTTTCGAGGCATCCTGCCCATCTCACCATATAATCTACCAGCCGGTTGCTGTATTGGCCTACCATGCACCTCAAGGAAGGCTGCCTCCAGATGTCAAGAGACAGTGGTGGTGTTCACACTTCGCTTACCATCTCTTTGCTTCAAAGAGGCATGCCTTTACTGCCAAAGTAAAGGATCAGTAAGATTGCCTTCCTGGAAAAGAGAGAAATCTGAAACCTCTACACCCCTTTTTTCTGATCTGCTGACAGGAAGAGGCTTGGCTTTACTGCTGAAGTGATCCTTCTGTCAGCATGATCCTGAAAAAGGAGGTGCAGAGGCTTCAGATTTCTCTCTTTCCCAGGGAGGTTGCCTCCCTGGAAAAGAGAGAAAACTCAAGCCTCTGCACCCCCTTACTCCCTTGCTTTTACTCCCCTTTCGAGGCAAGCAAGTGGCTTGCCTGGGAAAGGGAACAAAATCATAATGCCAGCGCAGTTTGCTTGGGGAAGGCTGAATCCACCCCCAGCCTGTCCCCAAACTGCATTAGGGCAAATGGCATGGGGACCCCCAAGATTCGATCTCGGTCCTGCGCCCAGCCCAAACAGTGCCAAACAGCTTGCATGGGGAAAGAGCCTCAGAATCTCAAATTTCAACTGTTCAGTTACATCATATCCATTTTGTACTGTCTTTCCACCCATAAACTATCACTGATAATGCCCCCATAATTGGCTGATCCAATAAAAGCCCCTCCTCTATATTTAAACCTATTTCCCTATAACACCACAGTTTATTGCTTTTAGAATTATTTTTGTTTCCTCTTTTATATTTCTCCCAAAACCTTGTACTTTCCCCCATCTCCAGAATTGATGAATGAATATACCTTTTATTAGCTTCCCTTATTCTTAACGAAAGCGTCCACTGATTTTATTATTACTGATATGTTGGCATGTAATTCCTTGCCCTGAAGCAAATAGTAGCTAAAAATGCTTTAAAATGCATATATGTAGGCAGCTCCTCTAGACTGTGAGGTGGTTTGTTAGGAGTCTTTCCTCAATGTCTGAGCTCTAAATTAGAACCGGCTCTGGCAGCGTAATTTAACATTGGGAAATGGGTTAATTGAACCAAGAACTGGGTTAATTGTACCAGGAACTGCAGAGCTGCTCACTGCCGCTGGAAGGAGAAAAAACTTCCCCAAAACAATTGTCCTTTTGTTAACTGTGTCCCAGATTTTTATTTTTATTTTTTAATTTTTTTGCCATGGGCTTTACCGGGTACCAAATTGCAAAGTGGAACTTGTCCCAGGCTGTAGGATAAGAAGAGCTAAATTACACCACTTAAAAGGGGGGAAAACAGGATTAATGCTCTTTTAAGTTGTCTTTTGCCTTTCCTGAGGATGATAAATGCTACAGTAACTCATTTTAAATGCTGCCAGCCAGATGGGGGGGGGGCAGGGGCGAGGAAGGCAAATAAAATTGCTTTCCTGAAATCACAGTTGCTTTTTGTCTTTTCCTGCCCTTAAAGGGCATATATATAAGTGTGTCTGTCTTTGATTTTACAGTTCACCCCTGCCGTTTCTGCACTTTGCTGATTTCGTATCCACCTATTTCCTTATTTATCCATTTTTTATCCCGTCTCAGTCTGGAATCGATCGCTTTTCATGCTCCCCTGTGAGGAAGTCCTATACCCCAGATGGCTTAAAGTGCTAATTAACCTTTGGTTGTTAATCTCCAAATTATGTCCATTTAGGATATTGTCAGCACCCCCCACCCCCGCCCTAAAGCTTGCAAATATTTGGCCTCCTTCCAAACCTTCCCCTTGTTCATTTCAAATTGAGAAACTGAACTACCTTAGTTTTTAAAATATATATACATATACCTCTTGAGTGGGTTATATTCTAAATACATTTTAAGAATGCTTTGTATCGTATATTTTATCTTTTTTCTTGTGTGACTTGCTTGGGGACCTTTTGGTGAAGGGCAGGATATAAATCCTTAAATAAAATAAATAAATAAATAAATAAATCGTGTGTTACTTGTTCAAATAAACAAATTGTTAATTCTCACCTAGCTGTTAAACCTTCTCTCCACGATTAACTCTTTCCTACCAATTTCTTCTGAAAATTCTTCCTTTACCAGTTAAAAATACTGGGTTAGTCTTAAAAAAACTTGACTCTAATTATTTAATCTCACCTTTTCTCCAAAAAGCTCAAGGCAATGGACACAGTATTTCTCTCTTCCTTAATAACCTGGCAGCAATTTGGAGAAGGTGAAAGATCATACCTGACCCAAGGTCAACCAATCAACTGTCAAGGTTGAGCAGAAGTTCGAAGCCAAGGATGGCCATGTGGTCCAAACTGATGCTGTGTCTCAATACAGAATATTATATAGTATTTCCACCAGATAAATTCAGTGTACAGTAGGATTTTTTTTAAAAAAAAGGGATTTTGACTGGGAGAACATTGCTTTCCATGGCATACACTTTTTTCTTTTGACCCATTCCATCTGCTGGCCAAATAAATTTTCCAACTATCCAGAAACCTCTCAAACCAATTTACCAGAAGCAAAAGAAGGATGAATAGAGCACACCAGGATCAGTGATCTGCATGTTACAAACACCTACCTCTTTGATTTCCTGAGTGTTTCTTTCAGGTTTTGGTTCTTTTTCTTCTAAACTATTTCTCTTGCTTCCAGTGCAAGTGATCTGTTGCCACTGATGTTATAATGGCATTATCTGGGATTGTACTAAGGTGCCATTTATGCAGGAGAAATGGCACTGGACCGTTTTTGTGCTTGTCATTAGGGAAGAATTGGCTTTCAGGCCTCCCTTCCACGCACTGGTGTAGTTTAAAGGAGACCCTTTCCACACAGGATGGAGCACAGACTGGACTAGTACACTCAAAATGATGTCCTGTCTGGTTGACCCAGGTAGGATATTCCAGTATATGATAGAGGACCCATTTCAACACTACAAGGCACATCACAGAAGTGGGACCACTGAACTTCAGAGTTTTCAGAGGCCTCCTGCACCAGCTCAGAGCTTTCAGAGGCCTTCTGCACCAACTCTAAAGCTAGTTTGAACTTTGGAGCCAGTATTAGAGCTGGAGCGAAACAGGTCATTCCAGGATGGATGATCTTGTTCTGGTCCAAGGACAATCCATGCCAGTTTGGAACAGTTTGTTTGTTTGTTTGTTTGTTTGTTTGTTTGTTTGTTTGATTGATTGATTGATTGATTGATTGATTGATTGATTGATTGATTGATTGATTGATTGATTGATTGATTGATTGATTGATTGATTGATTGATTGATTGATTGATTGATCACCCTATATCCAGGGATCTCCAGTGGGTAACAACATTTAAAATTAAACATTATTAAAACAACAACAGTTTATAATAAAACAATAGCATCTGCAAGTGGCAAGAGAAAAGTGTATCCCCATTTAACCAAAGGCCAGGGCAAAGAGGTGTGTCTTCACTGCCTTCCTAAACGTGTACAGTGAAGGTGATAGATGCACCTTGAGGGGGAGACTATTCTATAGCCTAGAGGCCACCACTGAGAAGGCCCTCTCCCTTTTGCTGCTGAGCGTGGTGGGACAACCAGGAGGGCCTTCCCTCCAGATCTTAGGGCACCTGCAGGTCATTTTGGGAGTAGGCATTCCTTTAGATACTTGCTTTATTAAGAGGGAGAATGCCACACAAACACCAAAGCATTGGCCATTTTTAACTGAGCGAGAGAGAGGCAAGAAGAAAGTGAAATATTATTTGTGCTCTCTTCATCTAGAAGAACCCTAACTCTGTTTCTCTGTAAAACTGTGAAGGATCAAGATAGGCTTAAAATTCCATGAGAAATCACAGTGGTTTCCCCTCAGCAGTAGATTAAATATGGCCTCCTCCTAGCTTTTCTATCCCCATAAAAAATGAAGAATTCAGCATCTTGCTGCAAAGCTTAGCACTGTCTGCATTGGTGTTTGCCCACAGTAATACGCACCTGCATTTTTGAATGTTGGCACTCACAGGTAACAGCTGGTCATACTTCTTTGCTGTTGCAAGATAATTTGGGATTATAGGAGAAACACATACATCACATGCTCGTGGTATCTCCAGAGACTGCAAACCATGAATATTCCTAAGGCCATTGCTAGGATTCGAGAGCAGGAGAAGGTTTGCCCTTGTCTCTCTGATTGATATGCCCATGGGCAATTGGTGGGCCACTGTGTGCAACAAGACGGAATGTGGCCTGATCCAGCAGGGCTCCTCTTATGTTCTTATGTTCTTATGAACAATGGACACAGGACCTTTCTTCACTTGCTGGTATTCTTTACCAGAAAATGGGCTAAAGGCCTTCCTTCCATATGTTACTGCAGAATACAGGAGGTCCCACCCACTGCTGGTATATGCCATCCACATAGGACAGGGTATAATCCAGATCAGTGGGGCAGGGGGCTGATCTAGATTACCAGTACCACTTGATTTCAAGGACTACTGGCATACCAACTTAGCTACTACAGAACATGGAGTTGTGTGGAAGGAATGCCTCCATTTTGGGGACCACAGGGGTGCCCAATTTCAGTGGTGAACCAAAGAGTGCTGCTAAAATAGGTTCCCAGGAGATTCTGCAGGTAGTCAACCGGGGGCTGGCCAGAGGCAACAAGGTAGTCAAGCAGGCATCAGCTACGACTTGGTGTTGTCCAACAACGAGAATATCTTTTAATAGCAGATTTATTTCCGTATTCCCAGGCTGTTGTGGTAACAGATGGAGAGCGGATTCTTGGCCTGGGGGATCTTGGAAGCTATGGCATGGGAATTCCAGTTGGGAAACTGGCTCTTTACACAGCTTGTGGTGGTGTTTGCCCACAACGGTGCCTTCCGGTCCTATTAGATGTTGGCACAGACAATAAGGTAAGAAAGTTCATTTTCTATGAATGCCATCCTTCTCTTCCACTGTTTTTAAATTTCCTGAATCAGACATTATTTTTGCTCAATGTGGTTTTTAAAAGAAAAAAGGGGGGGGAATAGTGTTTCCCTGTGGCACTTGAAACCTCAGTTTAATCTACTCATCGGACCAATGTAAGTTACATTTAAAGGGTTTTTAAATATATTAGAAAACAACATTTCTCACTGTGGCATTTTAAATATTAACAGTAGATCATGAATGTGCTTCTAAGGCTGTGATCACACCTAAGGTTTAATCCAGCTTCAGTCCACCTCCAGAGTGAGAGAACACATCAGCAAAGTGACCAGTAATTTTCTTTCCACATTATCCATCCCAAAGGGGAATTTTCTGAGTTATTTAATGCTGAAAGGAAGCTGCTTGTCACTTTGCTGATGTATTCTCTCACTCTGAATGTGGACTGAAGCGGAGCCCTTTCTTCATTAGTCTGCTGTGAACTAGGGCCAGTACACTCCAGGGACAGGTGAACCACTTGCATGAGCTGGGAAGGAACCTTACCCAAAGCATACCTTACCAGCCACAAATGCGAGTGGTCCTCCATTGACCAGCCCAGTGTGAAAGCTGGGAGTCCCACCTCCTTGCTGCCTTGATCAGCCACCACCAGCCGCATCCCATGTTCCATGTCGTGCCGGCAGGCCAATGCAGAGCGGCAGGACCGATCCCAGCAACGTGTTGGGGGGCGTGCCCCACCCCACCCCTTGGATCCATCCCCGGCCAGCCTGCCACTGCGGCACCAATCCACGGGGACATGCATGATCACAGCAGCAGCCAGCAAGCAAGCAATGGGCCACACCTGCACAAGACGCTGGCAGTCGACCAGCAACGGCAACATGCCCGCACCTCCTCCTTCGCACACCTACTTCACAGAGAACTAACACCTACTGAATTCATTGGGACATACTCCCAGGCTAAACAGTCCCTTAATAAAGCTGAGTGTGTGGGCCACTCCACACTTGACCTGGTAGTTTGCATGGGGAATGCTCCCAGATGGAGCATCTGCACTTGAAGGAGCTGTTTCTTTACCAGAAACAGCTCCTTCTGTGTAGGAGCATTCCCTGTGTGACCTATGCATGGTACAGATTTAAATGCACCACTAGTACCAGAGCCAGTAAGGTTCCAATTGGCCCATTTGCACCTCTTCTAGTGATAGAGAGTCACGTGACACATTACACAAATGCACTGGCTCATTGCATCACTTGGTTGCCCCGGTGACTGTGTTGTGTGCATACGCCTTAGCAGTAGGATTTGGATATGGCTGCTGTCCAGGCAGCTATTTGCATTGCAGGTAAGTTGTGGATGGGTTGGAGGAGGTTTCCTATGCACTAAGCATCCGCAAGTGCAGATATGTGGGGCATGCTAGGACTATGTCTCATACTTGGCTGAGGCATAGTGTGAAAAAGCCCTATATCTTCAGCTCTGAAAACTGAATTGTATTCTAAGGCATATTCCGAATTATGTGCAGTACACTCCCAGATGGAGCATTTGCACTTGAAGGGGCCCTTTCCAGCTCAGAAATGGACCCACGCATGCAAGAGTGCATTGCACACAAACTACATGTGGAGCAGACTTACCTTGACCATAGACAGCCTTTGCCATCTCTGATAAAGCCCATTCGCACTTCTGTGGTGCTGGATGACCCCAAATATGACCTTAGATAACCCCAAACGTGAATGCATGTGTGCAGTGCATCACTGTCGCCCCAGCACGTGCAGTCGCGCCAACCTCCTGGAAGAAGATGGTGGCGACCGGACATTCATCCGCAACTCAGGTAGGTCTGCGGGTGCATGTGATGGTTTGCACTAGGATTCGCAAATATTCACACTAGCAAATTCCCACTAATGCGAATGCTAGTGCACACCAGTGAGAGTGCAGAAAGGCTCCTGGATGTTGTAAGGCAGCTGAGAAATCTTGCAAGCTTAAGAAAGCCTTTGATGTTTCATCAGGTACTGTGAGAGCAGATAAATACAGGCTAACACGGCTTGCTCTCCTGGCCAAAAATGTAAAAAGGTTTCCTAATCGGTGGGAGTTGAAGGGGTCAGCCTATCTTTCAACATAGTAAGGAAAGCTTAAAAGACCCTGGCTGAGCTGATACAGACAGATTTTACTTTCCCTGTGATAATTATGAGGAAACCAACACACTCCTGTGAATGTTCAGAGGAGATAGTATTTCATCAGGCGGAGAATCTCTCTGTGGGAGCTCTAAGCCTAATTAATTTCATAGTTTTGTCAGATCACACACTCTAATGCTTGTGAAAATAATTCGAGAGGATTGCATCTGTTAACAGGTTTCTGCTTTATGATTCCAAGGGGATATTGTCGCGCAAATAATCCGTGCCAGAAGGGACGTCTGCAGTCCCTTTTTTGAGGGTTTTGTTTTTGATGAGTAAATATCTCACAGTTATTTGATGTGGCCAAGTTTAGTCAACAAAATGCTGCTTCAGAATTGAAAATAAACTTCTTACATTTTTCTCATCTGAGAGAAAACCAGAATTTACCCACACAGCAACCTGCAAAGAAGGGTTAGATGGAGAGCCTATTTGCACTTAACTCAGTGGGATGATACCTTCCCATTGAGGTGAAAATCACATGCAGAGGGAACCATCTGCACTTTAAGTGCCTGTTCACACGTGGCCATACTCTGGAATATATCTCAGGATAGGGGCCTGTTGCCTGTATGCTAATACAGACTCTAGCAAGTCTTTCCTGGGGCCTGCTGTAGCCTGTACTAGCATGTGGACAGCAAGCCTCTGTTCCGGAATATATTCCAGAATAAAGCCGAGTGCGAACAGGCCCCCAGATGGACTAGCAGCACTTGAAGTGTGGATGGCCAAGCCCGGGCAGGCCAGATCACCTCAGCAATGGCTGTGGCAACATCTAGCTTGCGCCAGAAGGTTTCCATGGTGATCAGTCTGTGATACACACATGGACAACCATGGCTGCACTGCACTGCCCACTCACCCTATTCAGACCTGGAAGAGGGTGCAAACACTGCATCTGGGAGCTCACCAGCTGCTCTTGATGAAGCTATGGACAAGTTTTTACTATTGAAAATTGGGACATCTGGAGGGAGGTCTCAGGCATTCCAGAACATTCCGGGACAGTGGTAGTGGCAGCATGGTATGCAGATGGACCTCCCCTGGAGTGGCTCCGGGAAGGTGAATGTGAACTGGGTTGCATTCATATGTAGCAGAAAAGAACCTCAAAATTGCCTTAGAGACAATAGCATGTGGCGCTTGTGTTCTCCTCCTTCTAGTTTATCTTTTTTAGCAGGACAGTCACATGACTATGAGTCTTGCTTTTGACAACCTGAAATAGGCCTCATTGTGCACTGAAAAGCAGCCCCCAATAGTCCCAGAAAATGGAGGTGTGCCGTCTATAGACCTTTCTTGTTCCAAAATAAGGGTCTACCAGAGATCCACATTAAGGGTCTCTTGACCCAAATCTGGCTCCATCTCGTGGAGACAGAGACAGATCAGTGAGGGTGGGCCTTTCTTGATCTACATCAGCGGTTCTCAACCTTCCTAATGCCGCGACCCCTTAATGCAGTTCCTCACGTTGTGGAGACCCCCAACCATGGGGGGGGCAGCTGGGAGGGGGGAGTGAGGGGCGTTGGGAGACTCATTGCAACCCCTCTGAATGGGTAGTTCAACCCCCCCAAAGGGGTCACGACCCACAGGTTGAGAACCACTGATCTACATCAACTTGTAGACGGGAGGTCCAGAATCTGGATTAAGTGGTGCCTAATTCCAGATTAAAAGTAAATTCAAAGAGTTACTGAGCAATTTTGATCAGCTATGTATAATTGTGTATATTTGGGTGTCCATTCTTAAACTTCCTGTCCACAAATAAGCACTGGGGAAAATCAAAATTTGAAATGCGCGAGTGGCAGGCATTTAGTTTTTAAGCAAGAATTTTAATTGTGTGTTGATTATTTGATACACTGCTGGTATGCTCCTCACTGTAAGATAATGCAAAAAGGACAACAGGCTTTTAATTCACAATTAGATGTGTCCCAATTAGGGATGTGCATGAATGTTTTTTTCATGTTCGATTCAAATCGAATGCGAGGAAATTTCCATTTGTTCAAATAGAGCCCCTTCGAATGTGGTAGGATTCAGATTCGATATGAATTTTCTTTGAATGCTATTCAAATGCAATTTGAATCCCTTCTGCCAGCCATGCCTACGAATCCCCTACAAATGTGCTTTGAATCCGCTCTGAATCTGCATTGAATCCGCTCTGAATCTGCTTTGAATCCGCTCCGGATCCACTGCAGATGTGACTGCGAATGTGGCCAACATTCAATTCAAATTCAGATGAATGAATTCAAACAAATTCAATCGAATTTCAAATGTGGCAAATATTTGTGCACATGTGCTTTGAATGTGCCTTGAATCCATCAAATCAGCTTTGAATTCACTCTGAATTCATCAAATCCGCTCTGAATGTGCTCTGGATTTGCTCTGGATCCACTGCAGATGTGATTGGGCAGCCCCTTTTCTGTAGCGAATATTCAGTTCGAATTTGAATGAATGAATTTGAACAAATTCCCTAGTCCTGATAGAAGTATCTGTTCTTTACCGAATATCTCTTGTGAGAGCCTTTTGCCTATTTCTCTAGCAGTGTGGTGGAAGATGGATGTTTTTCGTTCCATCACACTGCTTGCCTGTGCAAAAAATCTTGCTATAGAAGGCTGCCTTTTCCTTTGCGAACGCTGTTATTGTACATTATGGAGGAACCTGAGTCACCATCTAGAAAATCGTCTTTATGCTTCCTGCTAAAGGAACACAGCTGCACGCCTGTAGCTTTGGAAAACAACCGCAACAGTTACTGTCACATTGTGGGTCTGGGAAAATCGCAGGATAATGGGTCACTTAATGGGATGCCCCCATATCCCCTTCTTCCAATAGGGGTGATTCAACTACCTGTGTTTAGTCATGCAGTAGCCAGCACACCTGCGTCTCTTTCCGTCCCTTGATCCAAGACTCTGTTTCCCGCTATGCTAAAACTGGAAGCAGACCTCTCTTCTGAGTCACTGATTATCTGGGCTTTCCAGTGTAGAACCAGTGTAGTGTGTGGCTAAGAAATTGTGCGTCCATGCACACACATGTGTTTGCGCATGAGAGAGGTGTGAAACTGCATGATAAGGCACATGGAGCTCTACCACCACGGAAAAGCAACTGAGCCAGTTTGGTCTAGTGGTTAGGGAGCCGGACTCTTACCTGGGAATACTGGGTTCAATTCCACCCTCCCTGATGAAGCCAGCTGGGTGACTTTGGGCTAGCCATAGCTCTCTTCTGAGCTCTCACAGCCCCACCTCCCTCACAGGGTGTCAGTGGGGGGAGAAGAACAGAAGGTTTGTCAGCTGCTTTGAGTTCCCTTAAATGGGTAAGAAAAGCGGGGTAGAAAAGCCAACTCTTCTTCTTCTGAAGGTTTTCCCCTTTTCCTTTAATTATAGGAATGGCTCCAGCTTACTGTTAGTATATCCTGTTTCAAATGCAGAAGATCCCAGGTTCAATCCTTAGCATGTCCTAGTACCATAAGAACGGGAAATACTTGTGCTTTAAATGTTGAACCACTGCCAGTGGGTGTTAAACATGAAGAGCAAGATGGACCAATGGTCTTTTGGCTGAATATAAGGCCACTTCCTTTCTTTTGGCATTAGAAGTCTCCCAAACTGGGATCACTTCAGAACCCATTCTGTATTAGTTACAAAAACACATGCCCTCTCATGCATTCCTGCCCTTGCTGTGTCCTGCACAGCGAAACCCAAACAGCCTGACTCTGACCCAGTACCCGAATCCTCAGCCAAGCATAGATGGCAGACTGCAAAGGTATTTGTGTTTATTCCCCAGGGTGCTGATTTAATTGCACAGAAACCAAATGGCCTATGGAGTGGGGCTGATGGAGGGTTAACTGCTTGAAACGGAGATAACTGTCGCAGGTCAGGACAATTGGAAGGAAACCAATTTGTGTCTTGCAGGGCAGACAGACTGAGTTTGCTTTCTCTTGCCTTTTTTTTTTTGTAGACCCTCCTGGAAGATCCGCTATACATTGGCCTGAAGCATAGGAGGGTTCGTGGGAAACAGTATGATGACCTGATTGATGAGTTTATGGAAGCAGTCACCAACAAGTGAGTGGAATTTTGAGCGTCTTCTCCCATTAACTGCTTAACTTTCAAGGGAGGTTAAAATTGGGCATGTAAACAAAAAGATTTCGACTCAGATTCAAGCAGAGAAAATGCACTAAATCTGTACCCCTCTGGGTGGTCTGAGCATGACGCTTTGTACTTTGATCACTCGAGTCAAGCTGTTTTGTGTCCGCCGAAATCTGATGGGAGACCTGGGTGTTTGGAACAATTCCCTGCTATCAGCGCAGAAAAGGCTTGTGTATGTCATTGGGGCTCACTGCAGTGGCTGATATGTGCCATTCACATGAATAATGTCCCTTCATCTCCTCCAAACAGTCAGTTCTCTTTAAAAGACAGAGGATACATGGCTGTTCACCCACATCCTTTTTTTTGCACAATAGGGAGACCTCTGCTAGCAGTGTATGAGTCTCTGGGCCTGTTCACGCCTAACTACATGGAATGGTATGACAGAAACATTCCACTGCAGTTACATTCAGACTGCGGGGGCCACGTTCGCTCTGTGAGCACTGGTGCAGTCCCCAACCAAACCACCAGCACTCACAGTGTGGATGATCCATCCCAGACCATCCAAACTGCCATGGCAACAGCCACAGCAACTTCTACTGTGCACCTGGCCATTGCCATGGTGATCACGAGGCAGAACAAAACTACATAGCCTCAACCACACCTCCTTGCACCTTTGCGCCCAGAAGTGGGTGCAAATGATGCCAATACTAGCTGCTCCCAGTCAAGCTGTGAAGTTTTGATGCAGTAGCTACAGAGTATTGAAGCAACTCTGAGACACTCCTGGATGCCCTGGGATGGTGGAAGCAGTGCGGCATGCGTATGCACTTGCCCAAGAGCGACCAGAAATGCTTTGGAAGGATAAGTGTGAGCAGGTCCAAAGAATCCCACTTTGGCAGAACAGTTGGGCGTGTGTCCTCTCCTCTGGTGCAGCATTTCATTAGTTTGCATCTTCAGTTAATTTACACCTTCTCTTTAAGGGCATGAATCCTTCCAAGGTGGCTGACATTTCAAATCAAATTAAAGTCACAGTCGGATAATATAAAAATTTAATTCACTTATATTAGAATCCCCCCAATTAGCTCCGTACGCCAGTGATCCGTCAGGTGAAAAAACAATTCCCCTTGTCAGTCCTAACTCTTCTGCTCATCAGTGAGGGGTCACTCTATGAAGATGATGAGCAGTAGAAACGAGGACTGGCAAAGGGAAGTATTTTTTCACCTAATGGATCATTGGTCTATGGCACTACTTGGAACAAATAACTGTGAGAGCGCGTGCACGTGGATTGCTGATAGACGCGTCCTGGTGAGCTCCGTACCCACCGGAGTCTAAACAGGCTGATAAAGCAGGTACACCCCCTTCTCGCACTCTCCAAAGCTGTCAGACATTGGGGGAAGGTCTCCCCGAATGTCGGAAACACTTTTCAAGGAAAACAGGTGCCAAAAACAGGTGCCAAGTAAAAGCTCAGAAGACAAGCAGCTCAGACAAGGAGGGGGGAGAAATAGGGGGTGCAGCAGACGTGGGACGCGAAGGACCGGCATTACATCAAAGACAGGAACAAATAATTGCAACATGGGGGTGGCAATTAAATTTTTATATTCTCTTACTGTGACTTTGATTTGAAATGTGAGCCACCCTGGAAGGGTTTATGTCCTTAAATGGAAGATGTAAATTAATTTTTTCCCCTCTATCCACTTTTTCCATACCATGCATGATTTTATAAACTTCAGTGAGGTCCTGTATACAAGTGAATTAATCAAAATAAATGGCAGAAAATGCCTTTCCAAAATGAATTCCCTTTAATGTGGATTGGAGGTGGTATGACAATGCTACCTTTTTTTTCAATGTGCAAAAATGTAGCCGCAATCTCTACCAAATGAGGTTAAAAAGGAACAGGTCTGGAAGGGCTTTTTTCTGCGATAATGCTCCATTTACAGATCTGCCTCCTAAAAGAAGTTAGGGTATTACCTGCAACCATTCTCTATTTAAAAAAAAAGCCTGAAATCATTTATTTTGTAGCTTCTGAAGGGTAAAAACAGAGCATGACCTCTTCAGAAACAATGATCTTATGATATTTCATGGTAATATCACTAGTGATTTTGCATTGATGATTTTATGATATTTCATGGTAATGTGCAGTTAGACATGTTTTATTGTGTGTATTTTATGCTGAACATCTATTGTGAAAAGCAATAATCTAAATAGAATGAAGTAAATAGCTTTTCTCAGAATACTTCCACTCAATGCAATTTGTGTCACTTGACATTGATGAGTGAAGCAACCAGCCGAGCTGGAGAGGCTGATATCAATCTCTCCTACTTGGCTTTCCTTTCTCATTCTCATATTTAGGTTGCATCCAGATGTCAGTTACTATGGCTACCTCCGGACATGAAGAATAAACCCACAGTTAAAGGGGTTTACGTGCAGGGAAGCAACAACCGGCCATCCCGACTAAAAAGCAGCTCTGTAGCTCCCTCCTCAGAAGCTGCAAGACCTGAGTCGAGGCATGCGGTCATGCGGGATGAGGCAGCCAATCAGAAGTGAGCTGCCTTTCCTGCTCTCATTTGTCTCTTCTCGCCATTCTGCCAGACTGGCATGAAAATTCAAATCTTCTTTATACCGCGCAGCGATTGTTGTTAAATCAGTATTAAGGTAAGTGCGCAATAGCGATCAGATAATGCGCTGACACAGTGATCCAGTGATCATCATGCGTGACGCCGTGATCACGACCATGCGTTCCGCTGCGCAATATAAATAAGTCTGGATGCATCTTTTTCTCTGTATTTGGATATTCAGGAATTAAGCATGGGTATTCTGGAATAAAGCATGGGTATTCCAGAATACATATGCATTCCAGAATATCCAAATCTGGCAGCAATAACTGGATGCACCAATAACTGAGACTTCTGCTTGTCACACACAGGTATGAACTGGCCATCTCAGTGGACGCTGGGCTTGAGTATCAGGGAACTCCATTACAATTTTTATCATATGTTTTCCAGCATCTGGTTGTCAGTAGGAAAATGGGACATTTGACCTCTTCAAATTTGTCCCATTTCAGGGTTGCTGAATAGCACATTCTGTCTTTCCTTGGCTGAATGCAGACGAAAGACAGAGGGTGGTTTCAGATAAGGACCCACCCTCTGTTGCCTTAGAGAGCCATTGACTTGCCTTTAACTCTGCTTACCTGCCAGCTTTATCAAATGGCTTTCCTCTCCACCATCTGACAGGCAAGGGAAGCTTCTTCCTCACTGGATCTGATATTTTATAGACAATCTTGGAGCGGGGAAGCTTCCGTCACCAGTCAAATAGCATCAAGGAAAGACCTTTTGCCATTTGTGAGATAAGGTGAGTTGAAGAAGCCTATCAGCCAATTCTGCCGCTATAGCTTCTTCATAATAGCACTTACAGCAGCATAAGGGAGGAAGAGTGCAGCATCCACATGGACAACGCTCTTGTCCTCCATTTTGAAAGTTCATTGAAGGCACAGTAGTGTCATGCAGACAGGGTGAGCTGTAACGGTACCATCCAGATTCAGCCCTTGTCTAGTTTGGTCTAGTTTCTCCCCAGTTTGGTCTAGTGGTTAGGGAGCCGGATTCTTATCTGAGAATACCGGGTTTGATTCCATTCTCCTCCATGAAGCCAGCTTGGGCTAGTCACAGCTCTCTTCTGAGCTCTCACAGCCCCACCTACCTCACAGGGTGTTCTGTTTGGGGGAGAAGAATAGAAAAGCTTTGTCGGCCACTTTGGGTCCCCTTAAATGGATGGGGAAAGTAGGTTAGAAAAGCCAACTCTTCTTCTTCTATCATGTATAGCCCTTTGATGTACCCTTGCTAGGTTACTGAAGTTATGAAACAAATGGTTTAGTGGAGGGGAGTTGGAATTCATAGACCCATTCCAGGGATATCATTTGTAACTGTTCATATAGGGGCAACAATTGCATAAGAGACATTCAATGCCCCAGGCTGCATCCAGACAGGCGGAATACTTTGCAGGGACTATGGAGCAGCTGTCGGAGTGCCAGACAGGTTTTGCAATGCTCCACTGTTCCTGGGAAGTAAAGCCCAATGCTGTGAAGTAAAAGAAATGCTACTTATATCAGCATTGTCTGTGGAATTTCCATTCCCTCCACGTTTTCCTGGAAATCACCCTAACCCAGGAAGCAGCAGGCTTCTCAAAGAGGGAGGGACTGGCCACGTGGTCAGAAGAGCCCTGCCTGCTGCTCTGAAGTATTGGGAGAATCCGGGGAGTGTCTATTTTCCCTGCGGAGCTTCTTTACTTCGCAGTACGTAAGCTTCGCATTTTTAATTTATGTCTGGAGGTCCCCTCCATTGGCTAAGAAATTATTTGGGCCCTAAATAGTTAAAGGGAACATCTTCTCTCATATCAACCTGCCTGTGCCTTGAGATCTGCAGGGGAGGCCCTTCTGGTTGTACCACTTCCATGAATACATTCAGAAAATTGTTTGAAACACCCTTACAGTCATTTTATAGTTTGTTTTCTGTTGCTGTCCACCCACCTTGAGACCTTTGTATGTATGGCTGGATAATAATGCGAACAAACAATGAAGGGAACTAACAGCCAAAATATGCAGTACAACCATAAAAAAATCCAGTTGCAAAATCAGCAGGATATGTCAAATTTACGAGACTTACTCAGAAGGACACATTTCTATGCGGACCCTGTAGACAGATACTGAGCGTAAGTCACAAAAAAAAAAGAACAGGTGTAGTCACCATATTTGTTTTTCAGTACAAGTCCAGGAGTTCAAAGGAGGTGTTTGAAGTAAAAAGACCACATGTAATCTCAGAGTAATGGTAGCTGAACATTATTTTCCTGTGGTGTCAGGATTATTTTGATAGCAATTTCTGCTGCTAGACGTGATCTGGCCTGCTGTTCTTTGTTCCTCACAATGCAATTCAGGTCACCCACATTGCAAGGAGAAGCCCAAAAAGATAAGGAACAACAATAATGCCATCTGAATAATCTGACACCACAAGAGCACGATGTTATTTTTATTCCTGATGCCAGAGTTCAGTATTTATTTTTTAACCACGAGAATGTGCAGTGAGCTGCTCTGAGAACCTCTTGGAGCTAAAAGAAGGCACAGTAGCCAAGGAAGCAATACTCATGTCTTTAGATGCCATTTCAGCATTGCCTATGCAACGATTTAGAGTTTATTCTAAATCTTCGTTTACAGGGGGAAGTTAAGAAAGAACAGGGTGAGAGTAACTTCTGAGCGGATAAACGTCATCTCATTTTTGGCTCTGTAAACGGGGCAGCATCCTTCGTTCCAGGCTTGGAAAGCTGGCTTAGGACAGACCATGAAAGCTTTGTTGTCCAACTGCTCCTTGCAATTTTGCACCTGCTGCATGACTTAGGCAAGTTGCTTCACCTCTACCTGATGCAGGACTTGCTCTCTAGGGTCCTTTCCGCACTTACCTCAATTAATCTGGATCAGCGAGATCTGGATCAGCCACAGGCATCTGCATTGGGCTAACATTAGAACAGCAAATGAGCACAAAAGAGTGCTACTACATAGACCACATTTATCTGGTCTACCATTAATTCACGTTAGTGAGTATTTAGCACAGTTCTGATCTGGATCTACCCTCCTCCTGTGCAGATGATGTGTTCTTAGCACCACCTTCATCTGGATTAACAAGTGAGTGCATAAAGGGCCTAGATGTTGCTCATGTTTCCAGCAGGGCCAGCCTGCATTACCAGTGAGAAGAAAGAAAGCTGTGAGTAGGCCAAGGTCACCCAGCTGGCTTCATGGAGGAGGGCAGAATCAAACCCCGTGACTGCAAGGTATTAAGTCCGGCACTCTAACCACCAGGGTGAACTGGCTGAAACTCAAAAACTGAGTAACTCTTAGGCAAGTTTCAAATTGAATCTGAGACACTGTCTTAGGCTGTGTCTTCACGGAATGCCTTGTATCAGTTTCCCGAAACCAAAATAATTGAACCGGGTTGAAACTGTCTTCACGGCTTTCAACTTGATCTGGTTCAGCGGCATCCTGACGGCATTCCAATTGCAACCTTACCTTGGAATCAATCCTCGGAGTCTGCACGGCCGTCCTGTTCTCCCCGCCCATTGCCCACTCGCTGTCCTTGATTGGAGTTCCTCCTGCCGTGAAATGACATTTGCATGGAAGCCCCCTCCCACAAAAGCTTGCCATTTCAAAAATCCACCCTTCAGAGCAGCGCTACACTGTAGCGAGGGAACCACCCCAAGCCAAGTGGACTGAAGCTGGATTAAAACCTTGGCTTATGGTTACACTGAAGGTTTAATCCAGCTTCAGTCCACTTTCAGAGTGAGAGAATACATCAGCAAAGTGACAAGAAAATTCCCCTTTAGGATAGATAATATGGTAAGAAAATTATGCTCACTTTGCTGAAGTGCCCCCACCCCACCCCCGCTCTGAAGTTGGACTGAAGCTGGATTAAACCTTAGGTGTGACCAGGGCCTTTCTCACTCACTCGCCTTCGCACACACACACCCGCTCACACAAAGCTCCCCTGCACAGAAGGCAGGGCCTTTCTCTTAAGGCCCCAGCTGGCAGGCCGAAGTGCATCTCCTCAAGCTCCCCCAAGCATTGCTTGAGAGGGAGGGGGGGAGAGATTGCCAATCCCCCCCATCCCGGGGGTCTCCCTTTCCTGTGGGTCCTCCTCCTTTCCCCTGCTGCCCAGCTGCTGCCAGCAGCAGGCGGATGCCAAGGAGCCCTCACCTCGCAACGCCTCGAGCCGGGCAGGGTGGCTGCAGAAGGCACCAGCAGGCACAGAAGGGCCTTTTTCCCAGCCCCCCCCCCCTTTGCCTTCCCCTTCGCCGCTCTCGCTCCCGCCGGCTGTTGTTTTTTACAGGAATCTGTGGCATCCTCCTTGCGTGCTATTATTGCGGTGGCGGCGGCAGCTGCCTACGGCTGGCTAGCCCAGGGTGGGCACCGGCGCTCATCAGCAGCGCACACTGGCTCCATTCAAGACAGGCAGGGCAGCCGGGACGGGAGGGGATGGGACGGGACGGGAGTGGCACCGCTGCGGGCTGGCGGGGCTGGCACTCGCTGGGCAGCCCAGATCACTCTTCGCCTCCACAAGCCGGACAGGGCGAGCAGGGACCGGGCAGCTGCCGAGCAAGGACCAGCTGTGGTTGACAGGCTCCCGGGGTGTAGGAAGCCGCCTCGGCTACCGACCACCAGGGCTGTGGTCACACCTAAGGTCTGATCCAGCTTCAGTCCACTTTCGGGACGAGAGCAGCGGCCAAGCTGCTTCCCCTCCTTTTTCCTTTAAAGAGGGAGAATTGCGCAAAATCGTTGGTACAGACTATGGCAGACCTTCTAAAGCAGAGGACTATGGGTCCTTTCAGCAAACCTTCCCACCACTTGCCAAAATAATAAAGCAAGGGGACAGTTTGGACTAGTGGTTAGGGAGCCGGACTCTTATCTGGGAATACTGGGTTTGATTCTGCCCTCCCCCATGAAGCCAGCTGGGTGACCTTGGGCTAGTCACAGCTGTCTTCTGAGCTCTCACGGCCCCACCCACATCACAGGGGGTCTGTTGTGGGTAGAAGAACAGAAGGTTTGTCAGCCGCTTTGAGTCCCCTAAAATGGGTGAGAAAAGTGTGGTAGAAAAGCCAACTCTTCTTCTTCCTTTAGGTTAAAAAATGAAGGAAACATGCTCAATTAATTTCACAACTTGTGATGCGTATCTTCAACTTGTGATGCATATCAAATTTTCAACTCTAAATGTCTGGTTGTACCCTGGGAGTATGCGCACCCCAGATTGGGAACAACCACGGATCTAGGAAGGGCTGGTGTCTGTACCGTCTTCAAAAGGCCAGCGCTGTTCACTTGACGGATGGTTGAACAATCAGCCCAGTTCTCCACCCACACGCCTAGCAGCTCTGTCACTGAAGTCTCATTAAACTATCAACTCTTCCCTTCTATTTCCTTTCACACGGCAGCCTGTTTTGCCAGCGCAGTTGTGAAAAAGATGAGCTTTCTTCCTTTTATCAGCCTACCTTGTTTTGACAGCAGGCAGGAGATTCTGAAAATTCACCATCCCTGCCTAGGAAAACGAAAGGTGCCACTGGAGTTTAAGTTAAATTGGCACATTTTTAAATACTAAGGTCCTTTCCGCACTTGGCCTTATTCTGGAATATATCTCAGGATCAGGGTCTCTTATCTGCATGTTACTGCAGACTACAGCAGGTCCTAGTGAGACTTGCCATAGCCAGTATTAGCATGTGGACAAGAGACCCCTATCCTGAGATATATCCCAGAATAAGGCCAAGTGCGGAAGCAGCCTAAGGGATCTCATTTATGCATGTTTAAATGCAGAGGTCTACTTTAGAGTTTGCCTTCCTCATCTGCTGTGTTTTCTAGGCATGGTGCTAAATAAATGCAGAACCCACACTTACCTTCCTGGGGAACTCTGTGCATGCTCCAAAAGGAAGCATACAGATTAGACGAGCCACTTCTATATCAGAAGCAGCTCTGCATGTGCCAGAGTTCCCACACACACATAAAGCAGTAGAGCAGTTTCAACTGTTCTATAATTAAAAATGGTAAAAATGAATACAGAATGGGAGGAATCTGGCTGAGTAGTAGCACAAGTGAAAAAGATCTGGGTGTCCTGGTTGATCCCAGGATGAACCTGAGTTAACAATGTGATGCAGCTGCACAAAAAGCCAAACACCATCCTAGGATGCATCGAGAGGAGTCTAGAGTCTAGATCATGAGAAGTAATTATTCCTCTTTACTCCACTTGGTCAGACCTTATCTAGAGTACTGTGTCCAGTTCCGGGCACCCCAGTTCAAAAAAGACATTGGCAAACTAGAGCAAGTCCAAAGGAGGGCTACCAAAATGGTTAGTGGTCTGGAAACCATGTCCTACGAGGAAAGGTTGAAGGATCCAGGAATGTTTAGCCTGCAGAAGAGAAGACTGAGAGGAGACATGATCACAGTCTTCAAGTATCTGAAGGGCTGTCACAGTGGAGAGAGATTGTCCGTGTTCTCACTTGCACAAGATGGGAGGACTAGAAACAACGGTCTGAAACTTCAAGGGAGTCAATACAGATTAGATATTAGGAAAACTTCCTGACAGTGAGGGCGATCAGTCAATGGAATAGGTTGCCACAGGAGGTAGTAAGCTCTCCTTCGCTGGAGGACTTCAAGCAGAGGCTGGACCTACATCTGTCTGGTGTGGTCTAGGTAATCCTGCATTGAGCAGGAGATTGGACTTGATGGCCCTAGAGGTCACTTCCAATTCTATGATTCTATGATTCTATACCAGCAGCAGGACTGGGACAGCCCTATACTCTCCATCCACATCTCGTCCAGGTGGAAGAGGTTAGCATGGAACATGTGACCAGTGGCACTGTGCCGCCTGGTCACCACAGCAATGGCGGCACGAACGCGTGTTGGTGCTGTTCCTGTGGCAATGTGATCGCCTCTTAATGGAGAAGATTTGCACTTAGCCAGAATGGATGCCTGAAGCATGGATGCTCAAACCATTCCACAACTTACTTTCCCTGGGAACTTTTCACAGGGTAGTCAAAGTGCAAAAAGGCCCAAATGTATTCACCTAATCCTAGAAATCCTGATTCCTAACCAGAAAATCTGATTACATTTTCTTTACCACTATCCCTCTAAGGGTTTTCTCGTATTTCAGAATGTTGTGCGGTATGTATGCCTACTTGGCCTACTCTATGCATGCATTTTTAAGCCATTTTTGAAGAAATACCTGTCAGACATTCACAATGGTCAAGGTTGTGCAGGAATGGAAATCTCATGCTAGGCCTCAAGGCTGAGTTTGCTGAGAAACACTATCAGCAGATGCTGTTATTTTATTTTGCAGTTATTCTATTGCTGTAGTCTAAACATGGCTGCTTACGTCCACTGACATTATGGGAACTGTTTAGCCCCTCAGCCTGACTTCAGAAGCTAGTTTGATCTAGTGGTTAGGAAGTCGGTTAGGGAGTCAGACTCTCATCTGGGAATACTGGGTTCGATTCTGCCCTCCCCCATGAAGCCAGCTGGGTGACCTTTGGCTAGTCACAGCTGAGCTTTCACAGCCCCACCTATCTCACAGGGTGTTCTGTTGTGGGGAGAATAGAAAAGCTTTGAGTCCCCTTAAATGGGTGAGAAAAGTGGGGTAGAAAAGCCAAATCTTCTTCTTCTTCTTCTTCTTCTTTCACATGACCCTTTTTTCCCTCTCTCATTCTTCTCCTGACATTCCCTTGTCATGTATCTATCCATATATCCATGCATTTAATTTCAGCATTCATATTGCCTGCTTTGTTTTATATCATATATTGAATAAAGCACCTTCTGAGATGGAAAGGTATTCTCACTCGGTGTTTTGGATCTCCCAAGCTGTTCCAGCCCGCTGCCTTTGTGCCTGAGTGATCTATCCCAGGCCTTAAGCTGCTGAAAATACCTTCTACCATATAGACCTTCCTGGCCATTAAGGTCACATGGGGAGGCTGTTCTTGTAATCTCAAGACCCTGGGAGCTGCAAAGGGCGATGTCACACCAGAAGGAATTCTCTGGGGCCACCTTCAGGTTTTGGAACAAATCCCCAGTGGAAGTGCATCAGGCACCAACACTATATGGGCACCTGGTAAAAACATAACCCTTCAACCCAGGTATTTGCTTGCTTAGCCTCCTCTGAATGCAGTCCTGCCAGGGTAGAAGGCTAATATTTTAGGCAAAAACAGGGCGCATGCCCCCGTGTTCCAGTTTAACAGTGGGAGTCATGTCAACAGTGTACCAAGTTGCACTGCCAAAAAGTGCTTTCAGCAGTCAGGATAAAAGGGACTTTGGATCCATAGGAAAGATACTGGAAAAGAACATTATTATTGAGAATAATTATTAAATATTTTTTTGTCTGCCCACTTTTTCCACACTATGAATGATTTTATATACTTCTACCAAGCCACTTCTTAATGTTGCCTCCTAAGGCTGGTGAAGCCTAAATCTTGCAGCCTGATCAAAGAGAGGCCTGGGGCCAATTCGCATAAATAGTGAACATCTGGGCACAAGTAGTGAACATCTGGGCAGGTGGATCTGCACCTGCAGGAGGTGCTTTCAACATGCAAGAGTCCCTGCCTCCCCAGATGTTCATTAATCATGCACTAGTCATAGAGCACACAGTCGTGCTCCGCACGTCTCCAAACACGACCGGAAACTTACCTGCCACATCCAGCCGGCAAGCGTTCGTACCTCTGCAAGCGCGCTCGCAGCTCCAATGACGCCCTGATGCGGCTGCACAGAACGTCAGTGTCATCATCGCAACGGTGCTGACACATGCGCAGTTGCGGGGGGCACTGCACTCAAGCTGGCAGTGCCCAGAAGAGGATCTCCCTGGGAATTCCTGGGAGGTGAATGTTGGATCACACACAAGTGCTAGTCAACTTTTCCCATCCACGGGACAGGAAGGGAAGTGCGAAAACACCCTGCTACCTGCACTTTAATGCAGATCTTAGCAGGCAAGATCTAAGGCCTGCCGAATTCTGCACCGGCATGAGGATGCCAGGCCCCAGTTCTGGGATATAATCCGGAATAAAGCCCGGCGCAGAAGGGACTGTAAACTGTTCCTGCATGCAACATTCACTCGCTTCCAATTGCACAGCCATGTGCATGCCTCCTCAAGGAGCACTCATGCAATGTTTAGCAGAATATTCTCCCCAGGAAATGCTCTGAAGACTGCTCCCTAAATTGGAGGCCTCCGCTCCCTCTTTTCCACACCACCTTCTTTCCATCCCAGCGGCAGAAATACAGACCGACTGATGTCTTGCTCAGACACCTGGGAATTCTCCATCAGGCAGCTGCTCTCGTTTGTTTTCAGAACCCTGCGGAGGGGCTCTGCCCTTGTCTGCAGCTCAGCATTGATTCTTGATACATGATGACAGTGCAGGCATAATACTTAACTCTTGTTAAAAGGTCCATGCAGCCAGACATAAGCTGTCTCCGGACCTGAGGTTGTCCAAGTTCTGATGTCACCTGACATTGTCAACATCTTCAAGCCCGCCATGAAGTTTGACAGCCTGTAATTTTTTCAGCACCTTCCTCATCAAATCTACTTTTGATTTAATCTGGCTTTGACCTTACTGGGCAGGAAAAAAGCTTTGATAAGTAAACAGTGACCCCTGACTCTTCGGTAGCGAAAGGTCCATTTGTGTCTGGCTGGGCACAGATAGAGTCACCGTCTTTATTTTTAATTGCAATTAGTGTTGCTTTGTATTGAAGTATATCTGGTAACAGCGAAGTGGAGTGAGATAAAATAGAAAGGAGGGATAAACATATATTGTTCTTTTTTTTTTTTTTTTGCAAACTCCCGTCCCTTAAGTGCAGAAAGAAAATCATGGCAAAACTGCAGCATTATTATTTATCAATGCACGAGAGCACAGGTGGCATGAAAAAAGCAACAGCGTCACACCACCTGATTCTTAAAATAGGCTTATGGAAGAAAGATGAAACATGAATAAAGAAAAACATGCAGAATTTAGGTATAAATATTCATATTTGAAGAAGAGTTGGCTTTTCTAAGATTATCCAGATCTAAGAAATGGGTCCTTCAACGAATCTGGATTTAGAAGATCCGGATCTAAGGAAGTACCTGATGCGTCTCCACAGGCAGTGTAGCGCCCAATATCAGTAGGTGCTAGGCAAGCTCACAGTGGGAATGCCGGAGCACCCATGTGGAGCATCCGTCTGTATCCAAGTGGGAGACCTCCATCAAGCCACGTTTTGGGGGGTCCACTCATCTAATCTGGATTTGTTGCCTGAAGACAGGATTTAGGGGTGTTTTTCCACTGTCAAAATGTACCCATTTTTGCACCCATTAAGGACCCATTTGGGTGTGAGGCGGATGATCCCATTTCCACCACTGCACCCATTTGGGACCCGATTGTTTGGACTGCCGCTGGGGAAATCCGGATCAAATGGGTACTTTCTGGCCTTTAATCCGGATTTTCTGTAGACCCCATTAATGGGGTCTACAATGGGGTCTTCAGGCAGAAAATCCAGATTAAAGGGAGCCTGTTTCCACGCTTGTGTGGCAATGGGATCTAGAGGAGGCTAGGGGGAGGGGGCACCCATGGGGGGGGAGCCCCAAAACCTAAGCTTCGAAGTCATTTCGAAGTCACTTCGAAGTCTGTGCAAAATATCTCCGGAGCATCTTTGAAGTTTGTGCTGATCTTCAGAGTGAACTTTGGAGTGACTCCGAGGTGACTTCGAAGGCACTTTGGAGTCACTTCGAAGTGACTTCGAAGTCACTCCAAAGATCAGCACAGACTTCAATGGAGCTGTTTTGCACAGACTCTGAAGTCACTTTGAAGTCACTTCGGAGTCACTTCGGAGATTGCACCCCCTTTCCCCCCAAACACCTGGGGTGACAAGGAGACCCCTCATGGGTAGGGCCGGATTTCCAAATGGGTGCTCCATTGTTTCCACGGCAGGGAGACTAGCACCCATTGCTACTGGGTGCTAGACCACCCATGGAAACACATTGGGTACTTCCATTAATCCGGATCTGCTAGATCCGGATTAAGGAATGTACCCATTCCTTAGATCCTAATCTTCTTAGATCCGGATTAAAGGAGCACGGTGGAAAAATACCCTAAGACCCCTTTAATGGGGTCCACAGGAAGTCCAGATTATCGGTCCTGAAGGTGTGAACAAATCGGGTTCTAATGGGGTCTGCAGTAGAAACAGGGTCTTCCTGCTCTGAGCCTAATGGGTACTTAATGGGTCCCTAATGGGTACTTAGTGCTAGTGGAAAACCGCCCTACATATAACTATGCAGCCTCAAAATGCAGCAAGCCTGCTGCATGTTCCACTGCTCCCTCCTTTTACATGAAATAAAGAAAAATGAAATGTTTCTCTGAATGTAGAAACAAAGAGATTTTGGTTATGTTGGAACCGTTCTCCCATGCATAGGCAGTTCTCATCCAGAAAACCTTCAACTTGTGATTTCACCTAGTCTAACCAAGTGTGGTGCAAGCCAGCATTGTGTTGGATGGCGCACGTTTGCATAGCTGGCTTTCTTCAGCACTGAAGGGCTTCAGATGACCTTCTGTTTTCTTAATCATATCTTTTTCCAGCTCTGATTTTTACATCATCTGCTAACGAAGAATGCATACTATCCATGCAAATAGCCGCGCATACTTGCTGAATTACTCATTCTTTCTGCTAGATCCATTACGCAAAGTCAGGCATCCTTTCTTCTTTTTCCAAGCTTGGATAAAAAGAACCAAAATTTGAAGAGAAGGTTTCTCTTTTTCTTTTATACATTACATGCATCACTCAGTACTGAGCATTTCAGCAGGAGTTTTGACACTGAATACTCCTTTTTATAAATGTCAGCGGCCGAACTGTATGGTGCAAAGAGTTTATAAGGGCAGTCAGAGCAGAGCCCTATAAGTGATCCAAAATGATACCAGATGATATTTAACATGCCTTTAATGGTGGTTGATAGATGTAAGCTTTGGGGATCATACTACATTATATGCCAGTGTGTGGTTGCATTTATTTAATAATTTAATTAATTTATTCACTCCCCCATTGCCTGATGGCCTAAAAATGGCTTACATATCCAAGCCAATATATAAAGGGCTTTATATAAAAAATCAGAGGCAGAGAAAGGTCAAGTGGTTAGGGAGCTAGACTCTTAATTCAGAATACTGGGTTTGATTCCGCCTTCCTCCACGAAGCAAGCTGGGTGACCTTGGGCTAGTCACAACTCTCTTCCTGACCTCTCACATCCCCATATACCTCACAGGATATTCTTTTGTGGGAAAAGAATATAAAGCTTTATCAGTTGCTTTGAATCCCCTTAAATGAGTGAGAAAAGCTGGGTAGAAAAGCCAACTCTTCTTCTTCCATGAAGCCAGCTGGATGACCTTGGGCTAGTCACAGCCCTCTTCTCACAGCTCCACCTACCTTACAGGATGTCTATTGTGGGGAGAATAGAAGGCTTGTCAGCCGCTTTGAGCCCCCTTAAATGGGTGAGAAAAGTGGGGTAGAAAAGCCAACTCTTCTTCTTTTGGAAGAGATGGATTAAGGGTCTGTATAGATAGGACCATAATGTGCAGTTTGTTTTCCATGCTGTATATGAACAGAGAACATTTCTGAATGAGCTTCTGTTGAATATAAGATCTTTAAAGTACTTTTCAGTCACAAAAGAGAACTGAAGTTTTAATATCAGCCCTTCTGACTAGTCCATAGTATACAGTAGATTGATTTTTTTTTTCAACAAACATATAAACAGCTAAGAATTTGATTCTTTTGCCATTACTTGGTTAACAAGCTCAGGGGCACTAGAGTGCAGCTTTAATTATATTCTGCTGGTGGAGTCCAGACTTTATTCATTTACTATACACCTTTCTTGGAAGGAGCTGTAGCTCAGAGGTTTACCAGTTTGCTTCCCATCCTCTCCCTGGAAGTTGGCAACAGCAAAGCACTTCTACATCACTGCCAAGAAAACTGCGTAGTGGTGGCCATGGAGGTGGCCAAGCAGTCAACCAGGAGTTAATGATAACCAACAAAAACATAGACCCTTCTTAAAACATACACCCTTTTCAGATAAATCTGTTTGCTCTTTTAAAGTTTGAAAATAATAGGGAGTCGTGCTGAGCCATCAAAGCAATCTGCTGTACATAGCAGGTGTGGCCTCTTGGAAAGCCATGCTCTTCCAAAGAGGACTAAGACACTTTTTCAACAGGGCCTTATTCTGGATTATGTCCTGGAATATGCATCTGCCATCTATATGCTGATGCAGACTAAGGCAGCCCCTCACACCTTCAGAAGTTAGTGGCATAATCTGTGAGAGTGCATCCAGATGTGACTAAAACTCCGAATTCCCTGCACAGCTGCTTCCTGTTGTCCCAAAAGGACAAGGAAAAGCTGCGCAGGGAGGGCAGAGCTCCTGGGACGATGGATACTCTGCTGTATCCTCCCTCCAGGCAAGGGTAAGTGCAAGGAAATGCTGCTAATTAAACTGAAGCTTTTTTGCAGCACATTTTTCCTGCTGCTGGTGGTGCTGTGCAGTGGCTGTGAAGCTTTCCCTGGTGTCTGGAGGCACCCCTATTTAGAGATATTCCAGGGTACAGTGCTTCCGGGCAAACAGAAACATTTATCAGTATGAATGCTGGCTCCCACAATGGCACGATTGCGAAATCCAGGTATTTTAATGAAGCAAAATACTGGAAAGTGCGCAGCTGCCATTTTTGGCTGGATTTGCCCTCACACTTGACAGATAACTTGAGCAAGCATCTGGTGAGACGATTAGGCCCTTTCTGCACTTCCAGGCTAATCCAGAACCCCTGATCCGGATTGCAGGTAGAAAGTGGCCTGACTCTGGAAGTTTCCAGAAAGAGTGCCTCATTTCTTCGGCCTGCCATAACCCCATGTTCTTCTGCTTAGCTTGCAGTTAACAGCAAGAAGTCAGTGCTTATCACACTTTGCTATATAGACACAACAATCATATTTTTGTGTGAGACAACCGACTAGAGCCATGAGAATCTTCATTGTTTATCTGTAACTACCTGGTCAACCATTTATGGGCATACTGTAACCCTGCCTTCTTCCTAAGGATCTTATGAGTCTCACACAGGTATAATTGCTTCTATGTATCCATTTTCTTAAGCTGCAATAATGTTATGTTAGACTGCAACAATGTTAGGTTAAGCTGCAATCATGTAGGCACTGAGCTGTGATCATGCTGAATTAAGAAGGAGTCATGCTAGCTAGACTTATGCTGGAATTATATTAGAGATGTAGCCAGTTAGGCAAAGGTATATTTTAGACTAAGTTGTTGTTGGGGGGCGGGGTGTCACCCCTCGTTGGTATTAAATCAGCAGAATACGCGGCCGTGTTGAAAAGACAAACTCTGCTGTCCCGGAAAACTTTCTGCTGGCATCTGCGGAGCTGTCCAGCCTTTCAGGAACTCCCTCCTTCTTCTGCCCGCAGTTTAAGAAACAGACTGAAACAGGAGTTTTCTCTCTTCGCAGAGGTTTATTCTTAAAGGTTGCTGTATACAAGTATACATCTCTCCATCCAAGCTCTCGACCAGCCATCAACAAGAATAACCACTTAACCAGCAGTGTACAGGCACTTTTATACCTTTTCCTTATCATAGATGGTGACTCACTTCCTGAGTGTTGCACAAGCCTGTGTTGCAAGTGTTGCACAGACTTACGCAATTCTTGCTCAATCCAACCTTGCTCAATCCAACCTTGAGCACTTTGTTGATAGTCACGCCTGTGACTCTTAGTTACCTTTGCCAGCACATCCGTGCATTTTCCTTATACGGGCTTCCCTGCCTAACAGTTGTATACTTGCATTTATTTCATATATGCATGCAACCAATGTGTTCACACATTTATGTCGTTTCTTACTTGCACTCATTAAGAATAAAATATCTTCTGCTTGGAATGCAATCACGTCTCCACTGTGCTGATTGTGCCTTCAGAGGCAAAACCACATTACGCTGTGCCAACGACTTATCTTGAGAATAATCTCATCAGAACGGACTTCAAAATTAGGTCAGATTGTTCAAGCAAGCATCCTTTGAGAAGTTTAGGCCCTTTCTGCACTAAGACCTTATTTGGTGAGTAGCGACCTCTAGACAGGGTGAACTCGGGTGTTTTTCCACTGTCACTAAAAGTACCCATTAAGTACCCCTCCTCTCACTTTTTATACCCTGTCTATAGGCAGCCGACTCTGGCCGGTCATTCGCGTATATAATCAAGGATAAAGCCAAGTGCAGAAAGGACCTAATTTTCTCACTGGGCCCCTGAGGAAAAGAGCAGGGACATTAGATTCCTATCCGAAATGTGAAACTGCTTCCCATCAATAGAAAAATAAATCTTTTTAGGCATGTGTTAGAAGAGATTTCTGATAGGTACCTGTGTGAAAATTGTGTGAGCTCAGACTCCTTTGCTAGAGACACTTTACTTTTATTCAGAGCGGAGCAGCTGACAAAACCTCGCTGAATGCTTTCCTTGCTCTATAGATGGAAGCCAGAAATTCACCTCTCATTGTCCTACTGCTGACAGCCACGTACTAGTGCTGTGAAAAATTGTTAACAAATATCAGCGAGGAAAAAAGCCCATCTGAGGCAGGCTGACAAAAGGGGCCGGGGTCCCTTTTGGAGCTATGATGAATGGAGCTTTCAATAGCCGAGTATAAATGAAGCGCGGTTTGTTTGGTATCAGTTTCTGCTTTCAGGCCTTCGGTGCATCGTACTTGTTGACATCAGATTTTCTCAGGAAGAATGGAAGAATAGAAGAATCTTCTGTGTCAAAGTTTCCAGTGTAATCTTTGGAATCCCAGAGGTCTCCCCCTGGCTGACTTCGCTTTCATTTCTGTCACATTGAACACGTTAATGATGGTCAATCTGTATTTTTCCTGTGTCTGTACCTCCTTGTGGGATACAAGCACATGAATACTGAAACTGAACTCCTGTCTCACAGGATACACAATCGCTTTTCCACATCCAAAGCAGCAGTTTTCATACTGACTAGATTCACACAACACCTTAATGAGTTTCTTTGGGAGTCTGAGGGTGTTGTGAAAGAAGCAACAAGGATGTGTATTTCCAGGGCAACATCCACATATTTTTGCATGGAAATTCAAAATGCCTGTGACTGATTGAGGCCTCCAGGCCATCAAAAGAAGTATTTCTTTGGTGGCCTGCATTTATTTATTTGTTATTTACATTTCTATCCCGCCCCTTACCCAAAGGTCTCTGGGCAATAACAACCGCTAAAACAACAGATTAAAAACAAAATATACGTTTAAAGCCCTTTAAAAGTTCAACAAATCTAAAACAATACACAACATGTTTAAAATGATGGTATCTGTACTGGGAGTGGAAATATAATCATCTCAGCCAAAGGCCAGTGTAAAGAGGTGCGTTTTTACCGCCTTCCTAAATATATGTAAATATATTGGATCCAGCTTGTCACTCAAATATTTTCCATAGCATAAGATCATAAGAGGAGCCCTGCTGGATCAGACCACAGCTCATCTAGTCCTGCATCCTGTCTCACAAAGAAGATGAAGGTAAAGCTTTCACCTGGCCTTGACCCCCTGCAAATGGCCTTTAGGTAGAAGAAGAATAAGAATTGGCTTTTCTACCCCACTTTTCTCACCCATTTAAGGAGACTCAAAGTGGCTGACAAAGCTTTTCTATTCTTCTCCCCACAACAGAACACCCTATGAGGTAGTTGGGGCTGTGAGAGTTCAGAAGAGAGCTGTGACTAGCCCAAGGTCACCCAGCTGGCTTCATGGAGGAGGGTGGAATCAAACCCGGTATTCCCAGATAAGAGTCCGACTCCTTAACCACTAGACCAAACTAGCTCAGTGGTATCCTGCCTCTCTCTCAAACTTGGAATTGGTACCTGGGCATTATAGTAGGCTTTGATACACCTGTCCTCCATGAATTTCTCTAGCTCTTTCTTAAAGCTATCCGGGCTGTCTTTAGAGGAGGTCCTACCTTCCCATGAGAAGCATCGCAGTCCTCCCTTTGATTACCAGGCAGTAATTGCATACACCAGTTGACCTCAAGGTCCTTTTGTGCTACCATGCCATGATTGGGATCAGGGGGACTAGATCAGCGAGGTTTGCTGGTCCAAATCATGGTATGTCATGGTCTAGAATAGCGCTGTATCTGGGCTGTTCCCTGCACTGGCCCCATAGCTTGCACAAGCTTCAGGGATGACCTGTGAGGGCTCCAGAAGGCTAGGCATGAAGGTTCCTATCCTTGGAGCCCCTGGTAAGGACAGTAGGCCAACTCCCCCTTTGCTTGCATAAGGTTATCCTTCTTCCTCACTGGGGAACCCAGTTCGGCACCACACCTCGGTCTGCCACCTAAATTTATTCCCTTATAGTCCATGAAATGAAGGAATGCCTTTCACATGGTTATACTGGCAGTCCTTGATGTGGAAGAGTATTGGCAGTCGAGATCAAGAACCTCTTGATCTAGATCACACTCCCTCAATTCTGAGTGGGCAGAGCCTAGCAGTGGTGGGCAGGACCTCCCATATTCCACACTAGTGTGCCTAAGGAAGGTATTTAGCGCACTTGCTAGTAAGGAATGCCAGCAGGTACAGAAAGGAATATTTAGTAGAATATTCATAATGCTTTGTGAAGATGCATTCCAATGTCCTCCTGAAAGGCAAGCAGCAGGACTGTAATTCTGTCCTCAGACGATGTGCTAACAAATTCCAAGCCAAGTATTCCTTGTCTTTTTAACCCTGCAGGTATGGGATGAACTGCCTGATCCAGTTTGAAGACTTTGCTAATGCCAACGCGTTCAGACTTCTCAACAAATACCGCAACAAGTATTGCACCTTCAACGATGACATTCAGGGTAAGTAATAATTTAACCAAGGAGACAGAAGGTACCATAAGGACATAAGAGGAGCCCCGCTGGATCAGGCCACAGCCTATCTACTCCAGCATCCCATTCCACACAGTGGCCCACCAATTTCTTCTAGGCATCTCAAGCAGAAGATGAGGGCAAAACCTTAACCTGTTCTCGAATCCCTGCAAATGGCCTTAGGAGGCATCCTGCTTGTCTCACCAGCCTGGAGACCCTTTCTTAAACCTATCTAGATTGTCTTATAAACTTCCTCTGAGATATTGGCTAGGCAAGGTTGGTATCTTCATATGCTCTTTGGAGCAGAAGCAATGGAGATTGGGAAGCTCCATTTGATCTAAAAGAGGCCTCCTGCATTGGACTAGTGACCCAAGCCATTATATGTAGAAACCCTTATGTACAACAACGTTCTCTGCTCAAGACTTTCCAACTATCTGCTTCCAGAGGCCAAGAGGCAATGTGGGATCTAAACTAGATCCCACGATTGCCCTGCCATATGTGAGTAGTAAATCCTCACTTACCTGTGTGTCTGGTGAACAGCATAAACAGTTGAGTTGCTGAGAATTATGAGAACCAACCAAGCATTCACCCACTTTCTTTTGCTATATTTAACACACTTGGGCAGCTCCTAGAAGTCCCTGAAGGCCGCTCTGTTCACCAGTTTTGCAGCTAAGCAGGGTTATTAGGGGAAACCTGATGTCATTGCTTGATTTCTCTGATGACCTCTGGCATAGAGGAGGGTCTACTTCTAACCTTCCTGTAAATGTGAGGCAAATTCCACAGTCCTCTTGGCGCTATACTGGGAATGCCAAACTTACCTGAGGCATTTCCATTACAATGCCAATTAAAACACACACACGGTGTCCTACCTGATGTGCGGCAACTCGTATTGTACACAGTTTTCCACATGTGGCTACACTGTAGATGTATAAAGAGGCACAATGTCTGAGGTCACACCTTCACTTTAAACCTTCTTCAGTCCATCTTCAGGTCTGACTGCTCACACCTTTTCATTTCTATCCATTTTATTTGTGGACTTTCCGTCTTTCATTTGGGCTTCCCTGAGTGGAAAATCCACAGATAAAACATGGAAATGAAAAGATGTGAGGAGAAACATCTGAGGGTGGGAAGTTTAAACTGAAGGTTTAACGTGCCACTAGGCATGTTCACAAATTTTTTTTTTGGCATTGAATGTTCGAAAAACTATTTGTACAATAGATCACATTCAAATGTGGTAAAATTCTATTACAGTAGATATGGATCTATTTGTATGTATTCCTACAAACATTTGATACATATCTGATATGAAACAGATACATATCTGATATGAACAGATATGTATCTGATATGAAACAGACACGTATCTGGTACGTTTCCCTAGCTTAACGTCTGAACTATTTGTACAAATGTCTCAAAACATTCATATTTATTCGAATGTTAGCATATGAATATCATAACATTCGATTCAAGTTTCAATGTCTGAATTTGGCCGATTCAGCTGAATTTTGAATGTTACGGATATTCGTGTACATCCCTAACCACCACCAATGTGGTTTGGCTTAGGATTCCTGAGGGACTGTATAAAAGTTTAGCTGCAAAACAGGGTGGAATTTGGGCTGGAAAGATGCTGATTATCTTATCCCACATTAGCTAGAGGGTTGTAGTGACATTTATAGCAGGAAGAAAAAAATAGCTAGTAAACAACAGAGCATTCACTGAAGCAGGGAAAGATTCCTATGAGACAACTGAAGCCTTCATTTCTGCCTGTTTCTCCCTTTCCAAAATAATTTTTCAACTGGATGATGCATATGTCCAGATAAGCCTCTTTGAAATTAAGGAGAAATTAAGAAGAAAGGGCCCTGGTCACACCTTTAGTTTAAGACAACTTCAGGTCGTCCTCAGATCGTTTTACTCTCATTATTTTTATTCACTTCGTTTTCCAAGCTGGTCTACCCACGTTAGATCATTCTAGCTGGAGTCCTCTTTTCCAGAAGACTCAGCCCATCCTGGCATGTCAGGCTGTCTTCTCTTCCTCGGGGGGGGGACGACGACGACAATGACTAAAGGAGGCTGAACTGTGCTGTGGTGGGTAGGTTTCAGTCTTTCCTTTCAGCCAGGCTGCACGTGTGGAGTTTGTGAAGCACCTCCCCTTCTCTCCTCAGTTTATGTGTATGATTCCTCTATCTAGCATTTTTCCGCAAATTTATTCTTAATTTTTAAACAATCACACGGAGAAGAAGAGCAGATAAAAAAGGAAGGAAGGCACAGAGCAGGCTTAAAAAAGAACCACAAACCCACACCCTCGCCTCCCTTGAGTGACAGAATGGCATCCAATAAGAAAGGAGATAGATTTGACGCAACAAGAGGGGTGGAGAGCCAAGAGTTCCTTGGAGGAGGCTTAGGTCGATCGCGGAGAAAGGTATGAGCGATGCAGCCCAGAGTGAGGATGGTCTGAGGACAACCTGTAATGATTTAGGTGTGAACAGAACTCGTACGATCTCAGAATTATGAATAGCATGTCCTGTCTCATATAGGTGTGACCAGGGCCAAGGAGATCTAGCTGGGTCTTATCTCCTGTTTAACAGGTAATGTTTTCTTTAAGGTAAAAATGTCAGGGCTCATCAGAAGCAGAGAGAAAAGTTTGGGGAAAAAATTTCAGTAAACTATGATGAGCCTTATTGCAGAAACAGGCAACCAGAAAGGTCAAGGGGCTGAACATCTCTGTTATGAAGTCACGCTGCAATGTCTGGGCCTCTTCTGCCTTGAAAGGTGGTCTTTAAGAGGGGAACTTGCTTGAAGTATATAAAGTCATGCACAGTTTGGAGAAGTTGAGTAGAGAAAAAGTATTTTCCCTATCTCGCAAGACTAGAATCGAGCACTCTGTGAAGCTGATGGGCAGGAACGTGAAGACCTACAAGGGGAAGTATTTTGTTTCCCCCCACCCAAAGGGTTATCATCTATGGAATTTACTGTCAGAAGAAGTGGTGACAGCAACCAGTCTGGATAGTTTCAAGAAAGGATTAGATACATCCATGGAGGACAGGTGTACCCATGGCTATTAGAATGGATTCCTCCAGGTTGAAGAGACAAGCAGGAAACCTTCAAAGGCCATTTGCAGGGAGTTGAGAACTGATGATGGTTTTGCCTTTGTCTTCTGCTTGAGATGTCCACAAGCACTTGGTGATTCACTGTATGAGACAGGATGCTGGACTAGATGAGCTGTGGCCTCATCTAGTAGGACTCTTCTTCTGTTCTTGTGTCCCTGTTTTGTTTAGTGAGGCCCCTTGGTTTAAACAAATACTGATTATGCAGACGTTTATACAAAGGAAATCTTTTAACTTCCAAAACCTGTATTACTTTGACATCAGTCAGCTCTGCTCTCAGGGATCCTTATTTTGCATCTGGCTGTGTTCACACCTAAGTTTTAATCTAGCTTCAGTCCACTTTCAGGCTGCATCCGCACGCCATGCTTTAATTCGGTTTAAGGAAACCGAAATAAATGAACCGGAACAAAACTGTCTCCACTGACTTTCCACTTGATCCTTGTCAAGGGCATCCTGCCGGCAACCTTATCTCGGATTCAATCTTGGGAGGCCCCACGGGCAAGTCCTCCCTGCCCATTGCCAGCCCACCCAGGATCAGCCCCTCTCAGTTCAAAGTAACAGAGATCAGACCTCTCCCTCATGGCTGTGCAGCTCTCCGCCTCCTTTCCTCTGCACCACTTTTCCCTCCCCCTTTTCTTCCAGCTTTGTGCTCGTCCCTCATCACCCCCATCGAAGAAGTCTGCAGATCCCCCTTTCCCACCCGTGCTTCCCTCGCGCCGAGAGGTTGGGCTGGAGGGGAGTGAGGGGCTTTTTCATTGCTCAGAGCACACAGCAGCAGCAGCAGCAGCAGCAAATAATCTCAAAATCTCAGCTGCTTCCCCTGCTTTCACTTTCAAAGGTCTGCACTTCTGAAACTGCGCAAATTTGCAACATTGTTAATCGGGAGTGAAGGGGCTTTCTTGCTACACTGTAGCTCCTGTGTGAGGGTGTCATGAAAGCCTACCTGTGTGTGTGTGTCTACCGGCTCGCTCCCTCCCCAGGAGGGGAAGACTAGCTAGGCTTTCTGCTGCCGGGCTCCCTCAGCCAAATTCTTCTTGCCTGCCCCAGGGGAATCCAAAACGCTGATAGCCTCCTCCTGCCCAATCCCCTCCTCTCCGTCTCTCCCCTCCCCAACTCTCCGCACGCACTCCGGAGCTGTAGCGCTGCTGTGTGAAGGCTGCTCCAAGAAGTTCAGGCTTGCAAGAGAAGAAGTGATCCGAAAAAGTTTTTGCTTCAGATCGGGCAGGGAAACACACACACCCCAATGACGTCAGCAGAATAAGGACAGCCATTGGGTAGATTGCGACTGGAGGAGGGAAACCCTGAACACGGATTCTCTTCCCTTAACACGGTACTGTCCACACAGTTAAAAAGGAAACACGTATCGACGCACAATCCGGAGTGAGACCTGTTGAAATCAGGATTTATTTCAAAACGGTTTAACGTGGTTTAACATGGAAGAAGCGTGTTAAGCCGAACTGCCTTCTGAACTGGGAGGACTCAAAACATTTTGAATTCGAGATAACAATGCTGTGAAGACGCGGCATCAGAATGGGAGAACACATCCGGAAAGTGACAAGCTGTTTTCTTTTGGCATTGTGTTACTCAGAAAATCCACCTGAGGGTTAAATAATGTGGAAAGGCAGTGATTGGTCAGTTTGCTGTTGTTTTCATAGAATCATAGAATCGCAGAGTTGGGACCTCTAGGGTCATCAAGACCAACCCCCTGCAGGATTTCCTAAACCATCCCAGACAGATGTGGGTCCAGCCTCTGCTTGAAGACCTCCAATGAAGGAGAACTCACTGTCTCCCATGGCAGCCTATTCCATTGACTGATCACCCTCACTGTCAGGAAGGTTTTCCTACTATCTAATCTGCACTAACTCCCTTGAAGGTTCATCCCATTGTTTCTAGTCCCCCCATCTTGTCCTCTCACTCTGAAAGTGGACTGAAAGTGAATTAAAACTTAGGTGTGAACACAGTCTCTGTCTTGGTATATTTGGGGTAATGAGAAGAAGTGGTGAGGATAGAGGATTAGAAACCCATTAGATGGGTAATTCTTTTCCTTTCTAATATCTTGCTCTCCTTCCATTGTGTCTGCAATTGAATAAAATTTTGAGTAATGACACACCCTGTCTCACAGGACTGTGGGCTTCTTAAAACCACATCACAGAGGAATCTGAGTCACAGAATTATTTATTCCCCTCTTGTTCAGTTTTTCTGAGACTATTTTTGAGAAACTCCAGTTTCTTTGGCAAGGTATCCATCTAGTTGTACAATATATGTATGTTGGTCACTTTGTCTGAAGAGCCTATATAAGGCAGATTTATTAATCCGTAGCTCCCCCTAGAGGACAGAGGCATGCAGAACAGTTTTGAGAAGACATTCCTTAAAGATCATTTTTAGATTTTGGGAATGAATTCTTGCATCTGGATCTTGGCCACATCCAGATGTCACATACTTATTCCATTATGGCTGTGGACACGCCTTCATTTTAAACCTCCTTTGGTCCATCTTCATGTCTGACTGCTTACACCTTTTAATTTCTATCCGTTTTGTTTGTGGACTTTCCACCCTCTGTTTGGACTTTCCTGAATGGAGAATCAATAAAATTGATAGGAATGAAAAGGTATGAGCAGTCAGACCTGAAGATAAAGAAGGTTTAAATCCACGCTTTATTCTGGAATAGGTAAATATAACAAAATAATTAAGCGATGTCTGGATGCAGCCCTTCTTAAACAGATTTCTCCACTAATATTGCTAATATTATATACAAATAGAGATTATTATTATTATTAGTTTATTTCTACAGCGCTGTCCATGTACTCAGCGCTTTACAGATGCAAAACAATATATATATATATTTATATAAAAATATAAAAACCTGCCGAGGGCGTACAATCTAAAAAACAATAATAGTAACAATAGTAGCAGATGATGTATAAACAGCAAATGCAACAGGCAAGAAAATAAAAATTTGATGCAAACTTAATTCCAATCAGATTTTAAGTATTCATATATGTTAGCCTATGAGATTCACAAGGCCCCTGCACTGTATAAATATTTCCATCTCTTTGGCTTTTTAAAATGGATCTAGCTGGGTTTGTGTGCAAAAATGTTTTGTAGCCTTGTGGGAGGAAGAATGTACATGCCAATGATTCATGTGCATGCAATTTACTTCAATATAACTGATCTGTGTATGTAATGTATTTAATTTGCATGGTGGGCGAAGAAGTAAGAGTGTACAATTAATATTATACCAAAAATGCATAAATTCTAGATACAAACGCACATTAAGGCTATGGATAAATTAGCAAAAAATGCTTTGACCTGAATTGGTGCATAATTTTTTTTGGAGAAAAAAAATATACAACTTGAACCAGAATCAGAAACAGAAAAAAAAACTGTTAAAAATCTGTGATTTAAAAAAACACACACTGAAGTCTTTTGACTTGTTTATCCCTTTATGTATTTCTATACTTTTATTTACTTATCTAGGAACTGCTTCTGTTGCCGTAGCTGGAATCCTTGCAGCATTAAGGATCACGAAGAATAAGCTTTCTGACCATAAGTTTGTCTTTCAGGGAGCTGGAGAGGTACGCTTCATATTTTTTTGAGAGAAGGCCAGAAAAAAAATCCCCATGTCTCTCCCTTTCTTTCTTCTTTCTCTTTCTTTTAATAAGGCATTGAACAGATTTTTTTAAAAAAAGCTGTGAGCTTTAAAAGCAGGAATGGTTTAGAAGTTCTGCCTCTGCAGGCAACTGAATCTTGCAAAAGGAGATTACACAGCTGGGAAGGAAATGGCCTGGAACGACCCTTGTGTTTATTCTTTGGGAAATGAGCCTATGTTTGTGTCAGATCCCTAAAGAGCTGAAGATTCTGCAGAGAATGAAACATAATCAATTCATTGACTTGGGTGCTTGCTCCTGTTTTGTCTAGGTGCTGGAAGAAAAGGTGACTCACTCTTTTATGCATTTGCTTTTTAAGTCATTGAATCTAGACTACGGGTGTGCACAAATGCAATTTTTGGCATTCGATTCGATTCAGATAGAATAATTGAATGTCCAAATTCGTATGAAAAGAGAAAAAACAAATATATTAAAATTTGAACCTATTCAAACACGTTCATATCTATTCATACGAATACTCGATACATATTTGATGATACGAATGTCGACAACATTTGTATCTGTCCGTATGCATCCGTACACATCCCGTTTTCATCCCTGTCCCTATGCAAGCTGCTTGGCACCCTTTGGGTGCTGTTTGGGCACGCATGGCCCGAGCACGGGACTGGGCATGCATCTTGGGCATCCCCATGCCATTCCTGGCAGCGCAGGACAGGTACGGGTTTGGCGCGGATGCAGGCGTCCCCGTGGCAAGCATGCTGAGCCCTGGAACGGGGGAGCAGTGCCACTACTCCCCCTCTGCCCTCATTGGAACCCGATCGATGTCAGCCCACCTCTGTGCCGCATCCCCCCTTCCCTTAGCAGCACAGACAGCCAGGACTGGGGTGGGAGGCACGGAAACAAGTACAAATAAAGCTTCGCTAATAAAAATAACTTTTAAAAAAATTGACACTGAAAGCCGCAACAATTTAGTGGCAGTAGGCACTTGACAGTTCTCACAGCTGACAGGAGGCGCTTGAGCACTTTTGCGTACCTCCGCTCAACCGGGGACCACGAGAATTAAGCCTTTCTTATTATCGCGGCTGGGCTTGACTCTCGCCTTGCCAGGCACCTCTGACCACTAAATCTCCTGGCTTTGCTTTTTAAAGTTGTCTCAGCGGCCTCCTCTCTGTGCTGACAACCAATCCCCCCTCTGCAACACACACACACACACACACACTTTCCTCTCTGTCTCGCTTGTCCAAGCGGCTGTCTCCTTCCCTCTCAGCTGATCAGCTGAGAGAGGCGTGCTGCGTGCTGAGCTTTTTGTTGCTTAAAAGAGCGTTACTGTAACCAAGCTCGCTTCTCTCCTTTAACGTTTTATGTTAAAAATCAAGCCATTATGCAGCCTGCCTTGGCATTCTTGAAACCGGGTTGGAATTACCTCAGGGGAAATGTCAGAAAATATAAAAACCAAGCTGTTCTCCAGCCTGCCTTTCCGATTGGTATTTTTAAAAAGCCAGCAGCTGCAGGGACAGCAAGCACACCCCAATCCATGACGTAAGCGTGAATTTCCTCCCCGTTAGCTTGCAAGTGTCCCTATGTGCGTTTCCGGCTCGCTGAGCAATGCGTGCTGGTCCCCCAAACCATGCCGAGACTTGTTTAAACAGGTACCTAATTTGGCACCCTTCTGGCACAGTTTTGGGGTGTTTGGTATGCTTTTCGTGGACCAAACCCAAAACCCATGGGGACAGACCGCGCCAATCCCGCACTTGGAACCGTACCAAGATGCCATGGCGACAAGGCCCCAGAGTAAAACCCAGAGTAAATCAAGCAGTGGGAACCTGCCCTTACAGTATGTATAGTTTCAATTTCTATGCCATCTTGAGATTGTTATGAAAGGTGGTATACACATTTTGATTTTACTGCAGATTTATTTGTTTGTTTGTTTGTTTACATTTCTATCCCTCATACCCTAAGGTCTCTGCGCGGGTAACAGCAAATTAATCACAAGATACACATTAAAAACGAAAAGTACATTAAAAACAATATAGGCATTAAATACAGATTAAAAACACTTAAAAGTTTAGCAAATTTAGAACAGATTATTGGCAATGCAGACTGAAAACACATTAACACAATTTATACCCAAAACATGATAATCCTGCTTCGGTCCGTCATCAGTTTGGGGCGCTTTGCTCGTACCCATTTCTTCGAGACCTCGGTTTCCTACAGACAGGTCTCTCTTTCTCTTGTCCACATTCAGCACATTGACCACAGCCCCTGCGTTCTGATTGGGTTTAGCCCTGTCACTCACAATGTCAAATCAACTTTCTTTGCCCCACCCCTTTCCTTTCCTGCTGTGTTGATCTGGATAGGGGAAAGTCTGGAAATAAACCGGTTTAGCCTTTAAAGGTGTAACCAATAGGGCTGGGAGATGGACTGAGGAAGGATTAAACTGAAGGTGTAACCACAGCCTTAGATAGATAAACACATTTGGAGGAGTTGCTGCATTTCATCAGGGTGGGAAGCTAAGGCTGAGGCAATTCATTGTGAGCCAGTTTGGTCTAGCTGGACTCTTATCTGGGAATACTGGGTTTGATTCCGCCCTCCCCCATGAAGCCAGCTGGGTGACCTTGGTCTAGTCACAGCTTTCTTCTGAGCTCTCACAGCCCCACTTACCTCACAGGGTGTTCTGTTGTGGGGAGAAGAACAGAAGGTTTGTCAGCTGCTTTAAGTCTCCTTAAATGGGTAAGGAAAGGGGGATAAAAAAGCCAATTCTTCTCTTATTCAAAATCAGGTCCCAAAATACTCTTAAAGAGCACGTTTTAGAAAGAAATATGTTTTGTACTGTGCATCCTAAGTTTAAAACGCCTATTACTGTACATATATTTAGGTCAAAATAGGTTAATATTCGCATTTAAAGACATTTTTGTCTTAAAAGGAAAAGATGGGAGGGTTGTGACGTCTTTCTTGGAATATGAGACAGGATGTGGCAGAGAAACTTCACAGCCATTCAGTAGTGGAAGCAATTACCCAAGGAGGTGATGGCCTCTACTTTGCTAGATGGGTTCAGGTCAGAGAACCATCCATTAGAGCAGAGGTGTCAAACTCAATTTTAAATTTAGAATTTGTAGGCGGGCCGGATTCAAATAAAAAAAATGTACTGAATTATTATAACATTCCCCCCCCCCTCCAACAACAACTACATATCACGCATTCTGGTTTTCACACTTTTTTTCTTTGGGTCTCCAAATTTCCTCCTCCTCCTCTGTACCCCCCCCAAAAACACCCTCCGAGTGGACCGGATGCCGGACAGGATGAAAGGCGCCGCCGCCTCCCGACTGCAAGCTACACCTGCTTCACCCGTCGCCCTGGCAACGGGGAGCGGGGTGGGACAGGATGGCGAAGAGAGCGGACGGAAGTGGCTCCCGACGCGTGCTGAGCTTCGTTGTCTTGTGCGCGCATGCGCGCTGACGTGTCTCAGGAAACCGGAAGTAGAGCAGTGCCTGCCTAAGAGAGGGGGGAGAGAGAGAGAGAGAGAGAGAGAGAGGAGGTTTGGCCCGGTGGGCGCCACTCCGTTTTGGGCGAAGAAGCGAAGTGAAGCTCTAGGAAGGCAGCCGAGTCCTTCTCTCCTCTGCTCCGTCCTCCTCTCTCCCGCTTCTCTTCCTCCTCCCCCGTCCCTCCACCATGGCTGCGGCGTCGATCGCGCTGTTCACCTCCTTCCTGGCAGCCGTCCCACCCTTCTCCTCGGCCTTCTACTTGCCTGGCTTGGCGCCCGTCAACTTCTGTGAGGACTCGGACAGGTACGACTGCAAGGTCGGTGCCTGTGCGATCGCGGGCCGTATTGATACGGCCCGGGGGCCGGATGCGGCGCGCGGGCCGTATCTTTGACATGACTGCATTAGAGATCTTTTCATTTGGATCATCTGGGCCTGTTCAGCCATGAAAGATGGCGTTGAAGAGGGTACCTGATTGAAGTTTATAAAATCACGCATAGTGTGAAAAAGGTGGATAGAGAAAAATTATTGGCTCTCTTGTGTAACACTGGAATGAGTGGGCATGGGTGCTCTACAAAGTGGGCATGTTAGGACTGACAAGGGTCATCTGTGGAATCGGCTGCCAGAATAGGTGGTGACAGCAACCAACCTAAGTGACTTCAAGAAAGGGTTAGAGAAATTCATGGAGGAACAATTTACCACTGGAAGGGATGCCTAGGTACTGCCTCCAGCTTGGAAAGACAGGCAATATGCCTCTAAAAGCCATTTGCATGGAGTCAATAGCAGGTGAAGGTTTTGCTGCCATCTTCTACTTGAGGATTCTATTGTGTGAGGCAAGATGAAGGACTAGACGTGTTCACCCAGAAGAGTTTTTCTCTTATGTTCTTATCCTTGTACAAAGCGTCTTGTTGCTCTTGGAAGCTTAAGTGGCGCCATCTTACTCTGTGATTGTATCTATTACATTTTTAATGCATAAATGCTGAAGCAATACAGAAAGGATTTATGAATCAGAGGCTGCGTTTCCACTGGCCCTCTGCTCTGGCCTGAATACGGCTTGAGGACCCACCGTCCCAACACAAGGATGGGACTCCCCCTTTCTGTGGACTTAACGTCTGAAAATCCAGGGAATCGCTATTCGGATTTTAACAGGACTCACAGTGGAATCCTGTTAAAATCCAAATATTTAGGTAATGGGAACAACGCCTCCCACCATTTTCCGCCCCTGGCCCGTCCTGTCATCGTACCCCCACCGTCAGTCTCCCACCCCTTCCCCTCTGCACCCTGTTTTGTCGTCTCCTGCCCCTGCCCCTGCCCTGTTTTCTTCTCCTGCCATCTCTCCCCCCGCCTCGTCTCTCTGTCTTTCTTCGACTCCGGTGTCCTCCCCCCACCCCCACTCCTTCCCTCCATCTGTTGGAGAACTGCAGGAAAGGCAAGCAGCAGAATGATGATGAAAGTTGGAGGAACGCCAGGCCGGGGGGTGGGGGGGGAGTGGCACCCCAATGCAGTTGGGAAGGCTGCAAGAGCCCTCAGTGCAGGTAAAAAAAAATCCAGGTTAAAACTTCAATTTTTATTTATTTATTTATTTTTGCAAGTGGAAACGTAGCCTAAGAAAGACTGAAATATCTCTACTGCAAGTCAGCCATCTTAGGGGGGATCTGGATAGGAAGGGATTCTCATTATAGTGGGGGGGATCTGAATAGGAAGGGAAGGGCACTTTATTATTTATTTGTTTATTTATTTAAATTTTTATCCCACCTTATATCCAAAGGTCTCAGAGCAGGTTACAACATCAAAAAACAATGAACATATAAAATGAACATATTAAAACCATAACAGTGCCTGAGTGTGGGAAGAAAAAGCTGAGCCAAGGGCCAGGTCAAAGAGGTGCCTCTTCACAGGTCTCCTGAACTGGGGAAACTGTACCACAATCTGGGAGCCACCACTGAAAAGACCCTGAACAAAGCACCCTGCTGCCCTCTTTCCATTAAAGAGAAGTGGTTGCTTCTCTTAAATGCAAGTGTGCTTTCTGCTCTGTTTGTGGCAGGGGAGTCTCCAGCTGCCATTTGACAGGCATAGAAGACTTCCTCTCCTCACAGAGAACCAGCTGTGATGTTGGGATTCTAGCCATTCCAGCCGCAGGGAGGAGAGCAACCCTCCCTCACTTGTCAAATGGCAGCTTGGGACCCCTACCACCACAATTTGACAGGAGGAGAGGAGATGGTGTGAGCTGGACTCTTATCTGGGAATAACGGGTTTGATTCTGCACTCCTCATGAAGCCAGCTGGGTGACCTTGGGCCAGTCACAGCTCTCTTCTGAGCTCTCACAGCCTCACCCACCTCACAGGGTTCCTGTTGTGGGGAGAAGAACTGAAGGTTTGTCAGCTGCTTTGATTTCCCCTTAAAGGGTGAGAAAAGCAGGGTAGAAGAAGAAGAGTTGGCTTTTCTACCCCACTTTTCTCACCCATTTAAGGGGACTCAAAGTGGCTGACAAAGCTTTTCTAGTCTTCTCCCCACAACAGAACACCCTGTGAGATGGGTGGGGCTGTGAGGGCTCAGAAGAGAGCTGTGACTAGCCCAAGGTCACCCAGCTGGCTTCATGGAGGAGGGTGGATTCAAACCCATACCATGCACACCTCCATGTTCCAGACCAGGGCCCACCAGTACACTTGTACACTGTTTAACCAGGTCTATTGGTAATCCACATCAAAGCCCCCTTGATCTTGATCATACTCCAGCTGTGTAGACAGAGCATACTAGTGGGAACAGGGCCTCCCTTACTCCATACTAATATGCAGAAGGGAGGCCCATAGTCCCCTCCCTCATCTTGGCTAAAGATCAGTGCAGCAAGGCCTTATGGGTCCAGGTTCAACCCTATCTGGATGCTACCATCTCAAAGCCCACTTCTGAGCTTGTGTTTTAACTATGTGTTGAAGGAGCATAAACTGGAATAGATTGTCAATTTCAGTACAAGGCAGGCTGTTCTTCTAGAAAAATAGTCCTTGCTTATTAACTTGTCCTTTCAGGCTGCTATGGGCATAGCTCATCTGATTGTCATGGCCATGGAGAAAGAAGGAATCTCGAGGGAAGAAGCTATTAAAAAAATCTGGATGGTCGATTCCAAAGGACTCATTGTCAAGGTATGGCTACAGGTGTACATCTGTTTTTGTTTTTAACTGTGTTCTTTTTGTGAAGTCACCTGTAATATTACACTTTAAAGATCTGTGTACACTTAGACCCTGACCACACCTTCACTTGAAACCTTCTTCAGTCTGTCTTCAGGTCTGACTGTACATTTTCATTTCTATCCATTTTACTTGTGGACTTCCCATTTGGGACAGTCGAAATGGAGTGTGGGAAGCGCACACAAATGAAATGGAGAAAAATGAAAAGGTGTGAGGAGTCAGATCTGAAGATGGACTGAAGAAGGTTCAAAGTGAAGGTGTGGCCATAGCCCCATTTAGAACCACAAAAGCTTCTTTTGTCTTAGGTTGCATCCAGACATTGGGTGGTTATTACACTATTTTTTGATATTCTGGAATATCTAAATATAGTGGAATACTGGCAAGTGCAGAAAGGTTCAGAGACTATCTTGAGGAGGAGGAAATAAAAGAATAGTTGAAGTTATTCGGTGCTCTTATTTATCCTCCAGGTGCATCTTCTGTTTTCTGTAGAAAGCAGTTGATTCTATGGCCGCATCCCCATTAGAAGCTTAATCCAGTTTCCCTAAACCGAAATAACAGAACTGGATGCAAACGCAAATTTGACTGATCCCATTACTGTCAGCCAGAATCGCGTTCAATCCGGATTCTGAGGACGTACGTGACTCAAGGGGGGACTCCAGTGGCTACTTTTTAAAAACTGCTTTTCAGGGCTGCCCTGTCCTCTTCCTCCTGGCGTGAACACACCACCCATAAGGGACCCCTTCACAGAGCCTGGCTGGGTGGCTGCTGCTTGCCTGAATGGAAGAAAAACGGCAGCGGGCAGCCAGTGATTCTTTCCCCTCCTCTCCTCATTGCTCAGGGCACACAGCAGCAGCAGCAACTCAAGCCCCCTTCGCCTTAAACATTCACACATCTCCCGAAACCGGCAGCTGCTTTTCTTTCTTTTCCCTTTTTTAAAAGTCAGAACTTTCAAAATGGCAAGATCATTATCAGGTGTGAAGTGCTTGGATTGCTACAGTGTAGCAGCTGCTGCTTTAAGGGGTGGATTTTACAGCTTGCTTTGGAAGCAAGCTATTGGGGGAGGGAAACTCTCATCCCTTAACACGGAACGGCTCCCACATTAAAAAATGTAAAATGTTTCAAGTGCACGAACCAGAGTGAGACCTGTTGAAATGAGGATTAACATTTACAACGCTTTGGGGCAATTTAACACACGGAACGCGTGTTAAGCCAAACTGACGTGGGGTCTGCGAGGATTGAAAACGGTTTGAAACCGACATAAGCTTGTAATGGGGATGCGGCCTAGGTCAGGAACAACCAGAAGTCATTGTAACATTCAGCGAGGACTCATCGCTCTCCTCTGTGAAAGCAGTGGAAAACAAGTCAGGCTTCACCTGGAAGCTTCCCTTTGATTCCCACAAGCCATGCTTGGATCCACAGTGGATCTAGAACTTGGTAAAGTCCAAGAGAGTCTTTCAGAAGCAGTCTTTCCATGCTGCCCTCACCATCCCAATTTGTAGGGCACCTCTGTTAACATTAAGCAGGTTTCCACCCTTGAGTTGAGGAGCATCAGTAGATGAAGGAGATGAAGAAAGAGGAATGCTTCAGCCCTTTCTTTACCTGCAATGGCTTTTCTCTGTGTTTCATCTCACAGGGTAGGAGTCACCTGAATCATGAGAAGGAGATGTTTGCACAAGACTCTCCCGGTTTGAAGACTCTAGAGGAGGTTGTGCGTGCTGTGAAACCAACAGCCATTATTGGTAACTGTTAAGACTCCCCATGACTTTGGAGAGGTGGCCTTTCTCATCCTTCTTATATGTGCTGTTTTCCTGATTCTTATTTTACAAGGATTGCCTGGAAAAGGGAGCAGACCCAAGCCTCTCCCCTGCCAGCTACAAGCGTTGCTGTGCACGGGGACAGCAAGATTCAGGTTCAGCCCGCATTAGCGGTCATGGCATGGGGCCAGGCAAGATTTGGGTTCAGTCCTGCACCCGGTCACATGCGAGCCAGTCCTGCCCCAAATCTCTTGCATGGGGACGCGGCCTTAAAGATATGTACAGGGGAGCCAGATCTGCCAAAGAAACTTTGCTCTTGGGTAACCAGTAAGTAAAACAACACATTTAAATAAATGTGGAAAGAAATCATTTCTTCATAATCTTGAAATCTGGGCTTATAGGTCTTTTCCATGAATTTCAATTATGTCTATTTAAGTATAATGCATGAGTGCATTTATAGTGCTGCGCCACTGACGTAAGCTGTTGAATTGATCGGGCAGAAATCTAGCAATGCAGTTGCAATTCTTTCAAATAAATGGTAAATTTATTCTCTTCTGCTTTTGTTCTTTTCTCCATTGTAGGTGTGGCTGCCATTGCAGGTGCTTTCACGGAGCAGATTTTGAAAGATATGGGGACATTTAATGAGAGGCCCATTGTCTTTGCCTTGAGTAACCCAACTAGTAAATCAGAGTGCACGGCCGAACAGTGTTACCGTTTAACAGAGGTGAAGTGCTCTTTATAGCTACTTATAGATATCTCACCTTATTTTAGTTCCTAGACTCTGGAAACCTACTTGTGGCAAGGAGAATAAGAGGAGCCCTGCTGGATCAGAACACAGCCCATCTAGTCCAGGGCCTTTTCAGTGGTGGCTCAAAGACTGTGGAATAGGCTCCCTCCTGAGCCTATTCTACAGGCACCTTCACTCTGTGTGTTTGTACAAGCTGTGAAGATGCACCTCTTTACCCTGGCCTTTGGCTAAGTAAAGGAACAACCTTTTCCTCCGCACATTCAGACACAGCCGTGGTTTTAATATGTTTACTATGTTATTGCTTTTAATGTATTCATTTTATATGTTGTAACGTGCCCTGAGACTCTTGGGTATAGGGTGGGATAAAAATGCAAATAAATAAATAAATAAATCCCATCTCACACAGTGGCCACGAATTGCTTCTGGACATTCTCACGCAGAAGGTAAAAGCAAAACCTTCACCTGCTCTAAATTCCTTGCAAATGAGCTTCAAAGGCATCCTGCCTGTCTCTCCAAGGCATCCATTCTAGTAGCCATTGATACACCTGTCCTCCATGAATTCATCTAATCATTTCTTAAAGCTGTCCACACTGGTTGCTGTCATCACCTCTTCTGGTAGTAAGTTGATGAAAAAATACTTCCCGTTGTCAATCCAATCTCTCCTGCTCATCAGCCTCACTGTACTGTGCAATAGAGAAAATAACTGAGCCAAGAATTTTTCTCCACCAATCTTTTCCACATGTTGCATGATTTTGTATACTTCAAGTCAGGTCCCTTCTTAAACGCTGTCTTTTGAGGCTTGAGGGGCCTAAACCTTGCAGCCTGATTTCATAAGGAAAGTGTCCCAGCCCCTTGATCATTTCTGCACTTTTCCCAGTTCCACAATATCTTTTCTGAGTTGTGGTGAATGGAATTGTACACAGTGCTCCAAGTGTGGCCTCATCATAGCTTTTTAAAGCGGCGGAATGATGTTTGCTGAATTATTTTCTGTTCCTAATTACCAGATCTTAACAGAATGCTGGCATTGCATCAGAAACAATTTCTGAGAGCTACTTTGCTCCCTTTTTTCTTTGTCTCTTTTTGCATGCATGGCAAGCTCACAGAGTCTGCGTCCCCATGCAAGCCATCTGAAGTGGGAGTGGTAGCGGGTCCGAGAATGCTCTCACCCCATCCCCATGCCATTCCCGGCAACACAGGCTAGGTACCGGTTGGGCACAGATGGAGGCGTCCCCATGCAAACCATGCCAAATCCTGGCACAGGGGAGCAGCGCCCCTTCCTCTCCGCCCCCTCTCTCCTCATTGGAAGCCGGATTGATGTCAGCCCACCCCCTGTGCCACATCCCCCCCTACCTTTGTGGCACTGAAAGCCAGGACTGGGCTGGGAGGCACGGGGGAAAAAAGTTAAAATAAAGCTTACTTCATAATAATAAGTTTATATATAATTTTTAAAGACCGAAAGCCACTACGAGGTTTAGCGGCAGTTAGGTGCTTGAGCAGTTTTGCGCACCTCTGCTCCACCGGGAACTGCGAGAACGCCCATCAAGTTTAAAAGGGAAAAAATCAAGTCTTCATTTCACGATCACCTTGGCGATCCTGAAACGGGAGTTGAAAATTTTTGGAATTGGAACAAAAATCAAGGCATTATCCTGCCTACCTTAGCAATCAGGAAACGGGGGTGGAAATTTTTCTGTGGAAAATGCACAAAAATAAAGCCGGTATCCTGCCTGCCTTGGCGATCGGAACTTTAAAATGTCATTGGCTGTGATCTCCAATGCACAGGGTAGGAACAGCAAGCACGCCCTACCTCCTAATGACATGAGTGCCAATCTCCTTCCCGGATAGCACACGATCGTCCCCATGTGCAGGCTCGGCTCACTAGGCAATGTGTGCCGGACCCCCAAACCGTGCTGAGACCTGTTTTTCAGGTATCAAATTTGGTCCAGGTCAGGCGCAGTTTGGGGGGATTTGGTCCACTTTCCGCTGACCGAATCCAAAATGCATGGGGACGCCCCTTGCTGATCCCGTGTCCGGAACCATACCAAACGTGCATAGGGACGTGGCCAGAAGTTGCTGTCGATGCAATGCCAGAGAACCTCATCAGATTTGGTAAGTGCCTTCATGCTGGATCAGCAAAGATGGTGGTGCATCTCCCATACTACTTTCACTTCGAATTAAGCAGCCAATAGACCAGCAGGGTCCAGTCATGGAATTGGAGCAGCCTGGCAGTCTTGCCTTAATGTTAGCTACCTGTTGGTTCTTTGAACATGTCTGAAAGTAGAGTCTGGTTGTTCAAAGCTCTGGAAGCTAGCCCTACCATTTTCTCTTTCCTGCTAAATTCCTACTCTTGGTAAGGTCTTTACTGCACTTACCTTGTGGGAATCTGGTCCAGTGGGTCCCACTGCTCAGGATTACATGGAGGCCCACTGATCCAGATTACTTGGAGTTGTGGACTCCAAGCACCATCAGATGGTGCTGGTCCAGCCCAGGTCTCCCCACTGCTGCAAAGTTCACACAGTCTTTGCAGCCACTACCTCCCCAACGCCTTCAGAGGCTAGGAACGAAAGTTCTTCATTTCAGAGTGGGGGGAAGGCGTGTTCCAGTGGCGCATCATGGCGTGTCTCTGAACTCCCCCCTCCCACTAGTTCTCAATCATGGAGGCATGCAAATGGCTGCCATGATGTGGGGCAAGGCCCTTGGTCCAGCTGCAGACCCAACTGAACAGGTCTACAGCAGATCCAGATTAAGGGTTTTCTTAATCCGGATCTGGCTCCACCCAGTGCAGACGAAGCTGGACCAGTGGGGATGAGGCATCTTTGATCCACAATAATGTGCAGATCAGGAGACCCGTGATCCAGATTAAGGGCCCCCTTCAATCCAAATTAGCAGCAAATGCAGAAAGGGCCTAAGTCTGTATGCCTGATTTTGACTGACACTCCAAGAGCCTCTTTTGTTTAAAGAATTCACTGTACATTCTTTAAACAGATTTCTGCTACGTTCAAACTAAGCTTGCTTTCTTTTTCCAGCTCCAGTCAGTTTGCGTGGGATTCCTGTAGGATGGAGAAAGGGCATTGTCTCAGCCAGCACAAATCTTTCTTGCTCTGTTAACAGGGCCGAGGTATCTTCGCAAGTGGCAGCCCCTTCCCTAAAGTGACTCTGTCAAACGGACGGACCTTCGTTCCTGGCCAAGGCAACAACGCATATGTTTTCCCAGGAGTTGCTCTGGGAGTGATCGCCTGTGGAGTTCGGCACATCACTGACGACATCTTCCTCACCACAGCAGAGGTTTGGGGCCTACTGACTCACTGACTGACTGGTCAGGTGGTCGATTGGTCGGTTATGGGTTTTCCAGCAATAGTGCTTTCTACTTACTTTCTGGATGGAGCCCAGTCCACGGTACACGCATGGAAGCTAAAACAGATGTCCATGCATGCGTGAAAGTGCCAGTGTACACACTTAGGCATGGACGTTCAGCCCTAGCCAAGTACGCAGATGCCTACATCTGTAAGAGAAAGGAAAGGTTTTTAGAAGCCAAAATCATATGTGTCTAATGGTACTATTGGTGTTATCCAGTCTCAGTGCTAGGAAATGAGAGTTTAACACAGTGATGGCTAACCTTTTGAGCTTGGTGTGTCAAAATTCACAAGAAAACCTAGCTTAACTCGGGTGCTGTGTCACTTCTAGAAATATCCATAATTTTGTGATATTTGTAGCTCTAGTAAGAAAGTTATATTTTTGATATATGTATTTTATTAGAAGCAAAAATGAATAATTCTTTACATTTGCTAAATCTTCAATTGAAAGTTGGTATTTTGTACACTTCAAGAACAAGCAAGCACTACATGCCCAGGTGCCAGGGTGACCAGGTGTGTCACCTAAAAGGGCTTGGTGTGTCACCTGTGACACGCGTGTCATAGGTTGGCCATCACCGGTTTAACAGGTATCCTAGAGAACAGGAAGGACAGGATTCAGTTGCCTCAGGCCACACAACACTTCTGAAATACTAGTTAAATAACCCACTCAGAAGCATGAACATCAGATATAGCTGCTCATCTGACGCTTTAAGTTGACCCATTAAGATAAAATTTTTAAACAGAAATCTATGGTAGGACTCAGGTTATCTACCTTTATGAGTTCTGAATTAATAGAGGCAGTAGAAGCATGGTCTTTGTGGACGTTTCTGAAGGAAGGAAAATGGCATGATCAGGGCAAGCTGGTGGTGATCCAAGCATTTCATGTGGAAGGGCCAGGGTTTGTTCTTTGCTTGAAGGGAACTGGAAGAAGCCAGTTGGGTCTAGTGATAAGGGAGCCGGACTCTTATCTAGGAACACCGGGTTTGATTCCACACTCCCCCATGAAGCCAGCTGGGTGACGTTGGGCAAGTCATAGCTCTCTTCTGAGCTCTCACAGCCCCACCTATCTCACAGGGTGTGTGTTGTGGAGAGAAGAACGGAAGGTTTGTCAGCCTCTTTGAGTGCCCTGGAATGAGTGAGAAAAGCAAGGTAGAAAAGCCAGCTCTTCTTCTCTAAGATCAGAGAGCTTTGGGCATTCAGTACCAGTATTGGGCACTTTCAGCTGGAAAATCTGGCTTCCAAGATCCCTTCAGTTCCCAGCCAACTTAACTATCAGTCAAGGACGATGTGAACTGCAGTCCAGTTTTCGGTCCCTGCGCTAAATGGAACATGACTAGAAAGCAGCTTCCAGTAGCAGGCACCACATGTAGAATTTTAGGAGGCACTGCATCCACGCAGGTTCCAAGCACTTCATCCTGTGCCCACATGTGTTGGCTACTACTGGCCGCTTGCTACCAAGAGTTTTCATTCAGAAGGTCACCACATTTATCCTGCTGGAATCTTGCTTCGGATGCTGCCAGGTGAGTACTTGAGACCACGAATGGTGGTGAATTAACATGAAACATCACCTGTGCTTTCCTCCCTCCCTAGTCCCTTGCGAATGAAGTCACCAAAGAGAATCTTGCTGAGGGAAGATTATATCCCCCGCTGAGCTCCATTCGAGATGTCTCCTTCAAGATCGCTGTTAAAGTAAGTATCTCTGTCCTCAATGATGGCTCTGAAGTCCTTCCGTGTCCCTGTTGATGTAGCCTTTTCCCTCCACAATTGCTTTTACATAGCAGGACCAAGGAGCTAGGGATGTGCAGGAATATTTGCAACATTCAAAATCAGTACAAATTTGGCCGAATTCGGACATTCAAATTCTTTTTTTTAATTGTTGCAATATTTTATTTCGTAAATAATTTCATACATACATCAAAGAAGAAAAACAAATGCAAACAAAGAAAATTCCATCAACAACCATTTAACGCACCCAAACGTCATCTGCTGTGTAGTCGCTGCATAAGAACATAAGAGAAGCCCTGCTGGATCAGGCTACAGCCCATCTAGTCCAGCGTCCTGTTGCACACAGTGGCCCACAAAATGCTCATGGGTCTCTCAAGCAGAGACAAGGACATACCTTTGCCTGCTCTTGAATCCCAGCAAATGGCCTTAGAAGCATTCTACTTGTCCCCCAGCCTGAAAGATGTACCTAGGCATTTGTTCTAGTAGCCATTGATACATCTGTCGTCCATAAATTTGTCTAACCCTACCTTAAAGCCATCTAGACTGGTAGCTGTCACCGCCTCTTCCAGCAGCAAATTCCATAAACCGATGACCCTCTGGGTGAAGAAATACTTCCCCTTGTCGGATCCAACTCTCCTACCCAACAGCTTCATAGATGACCCCTGGTTCTAGTCTTATGTGATAGAAAAAAGAAATTTTCTTTGTCCATCTTTTCTATACCATGCATAATTTTATATACTTCAGTCAGGTCCCCTTTTAAACACCGTGTCTCCAGACTGAAGAGGCCTAGACGTTGCAAGAAGATTCGTACTTTGTCAAACCCATCTCTCAATGTGTTTACTACATAGACATTCCCTGGAGCAAGTAGTTTCCTCCATATATCTACCGTTCTCACGGACATTCAAATTCAAACATTCAAATTCAAACGAATGTTTTGTTGCATTCATATGAAGCTTTGTATGGGATTCGTATGCTATTTGTATGCATTCGTGTGGAATTGAACATTTGTATTAAATACGAATCCTACCACATTAAAGGGGGATCTGTTTGGATGAATACAAATCTTCTTGCATTTGATTCGATACAGATCAAATACAAACAAAAACGTTCATGGACGTCCCAACCAAGGACTAGCTGAATCTTTCACTCATCAGTTGCACAGCTAAGGAGTTTTGGCTGTGAACTCAATAGCTTCCGTTTGTGTGCATAGCCCTTATTACAATAATACAGACAGAGGTGTCTGCATCTGCCAGAGCTGGGGCCTGCTATACCCTGCACTTGCATGCGGACAGCAGTCCCCCATTCCAGAATATATTCCAGAATAAGGCCAAGTCCAGAAAGGCCCCAGTTTTCACCACATGTCTCCTCAGCAATGATTGCCCTCTTCAGTCAATGATATAGGCCCTGTCCCCAAAAGACTTATTAGCTCCTCTCGGCTTCCTCTGCCGTCACTCTGTTATAGCTGACTTTAAAAGTCCCCTCCACTTCCGGAATAAGCGCCCCCATGGTAGCCGCAATCTAAACGGACTTTCCGTCCCCATGGTAACCGTCTTCTCTTTCCGGGCATCTTCCCCCCCCCCCGCCCCCTCTCTTGTTAAAAGGAAAAATAGCCAGATCTCCGGCTCCTGAAACGGCTTCCCGCCCCTAGCAAAGGCAGATGATCGCTCATTCATTCACTTTCAGCACTTACTTTCACTCAGTTCTCTGTTAGAAAAGGCTTTCTGCCCCGGCAAAGTCAGCGGCTGCAGCCATCGGCAGCGCGATCCTTCGCTCATTCTCTTTTAAGGCTTTCACAGATCACTTGATAACAATGTTGCAATTCTGAGCAATTCTGGCTCTTTTTACAAAGGAAAGGAAGCGAACCTGCTGCATTTCTCAGATGTGTGAATGCTTTTTGGCTGTGTGTGCAGGCAAGCAATCCCCGCCCCTTTTGCCACGGAGCGTCCTCAAGGCAGATATAGCGAGCAAAACCCGCAAATCGCCGAAAGAGCGCTGGAACTCTTCTTTAAAGTGCACATATTTCATCGCGGGTGTCTCACTTTCCTAAGCTCCCTAAGCGCCTTGTAAAGCCTGGCATGGGGCCGCTCAGAGGCAAAAGAAGAGTTCCAGCAGACTTTCAATTGCATGGGGACAGGGCCATAGTCCCCTAGCCCATATCCATGATATGCACAGAGACAACCATAAGCAGCTTGTGTGTCAAGCAAGGGTTTCCCAGAATCCCTTTCTGGTATTGACTTTGGGGACAGTAATGGAATCACCAGCAACCCTGTGCCTCTAGATCCCAGGGCCTGCCATAGTCTGCACTAGCATGTGGACTTTCTGCACTTTGCCTCCTGTTCGCGGGATGGGAAAGGGCATCCCCACAAGGGTGCACTAGCATTTGCACTTGCGAATGCTAATGCTAATGCATGCCGAACCAAACTCCCATGTACCCAGATGCTCACCTGTGTCTGGTCGTGTGTCCGGGCACCACCATCTTCTTCATGCTGACTGGCACAACTGCATGTGCACTGGTGTCGTCACCTGGACAGCAGTGATGTGCCGTGCAAGCACAGTTGTGTTTGGGGTCACCTGACGTGCCAGTGCACTTACATACCCTGTGTCCCTGAAAGTAAGACCTACCCCCAAAATGACCCCTAGCATGATTTTTCAGGATTTTTGAAGATCATCGAAATATAAGCCCTACTCCAAAAATAAGCCCTAGTTACAGTTCATACTACGGTGGATAAATGGAGATTGTTGTTCATGGAAAAATAAGACATCCTCTGAAAATGCCCTAACGCTTCTTTTGGAGCATAAATTAATATACGACCCTGTCTTATTTTCGGGGAAACATGGTAGTACATCGGTTGACCTCCAGCACCTGGAAGAGGTGCAGATGATTCCCTGAAAATAGATGTATCAATGGCCACTAGAATGAATGCCTAGGTACATCTTTCAGGCTGGGGGAAAAGCAGGACGCTTCTAAGGCCATTTGCTGGGATTCGAGAGCAAGAAAAGGTTTGTCCTTCTCTCTGCTTGAGATGCCCATGAGCATTTTGTGGGCCAACGTGTGCGGCGGGACGCTAGACTAGATGGGCTGTGGCCTGATCCAGCAGGGCTTCTCTTATGTTCTTATGTTCTTATCCTGCACCTGACTGGCAATGGTAAGATTTGGGTGAGCTTTGGAATGCTTGTGGTGCATGATTTCATGATTTCATGCACCACCGCTAGGTAGTAGATGCTGGGATAGCTTCTGGGAAGGCAGGAAGCGTTTCTGGGTTGCAAACATCTTGTGCAAGTGCAGATGCGCCTCACCAGAAGAACACAGGAACATAAGAGGAGCCCATCTGCTCTTGAATCCTAGCAAATGGCCTTAGAGGTATCCTGCTCCCCCCACCCTCCAGCCTGAAAGATGTAGTTAGGCTTCCATTCTAGTAGCCATTGATACATCTGTTATCCATTCATTTTTCAAACCATTCCTTAAAGCCATCTAAGCTGGTAGCTGTTACCACCTCTTCTGGCAGCAAATTCCATAGACCAATGACCTTCAGGGTGAAGAAATCCTTCCCCTTGTCTGATCCGACTCTCCTACCCATCAGCTTCATAGATGCCCCCTGGTTCTAGTGCTGTGTGACATAGAAAATAAATTTTCTCTATCAGCCTTTTCTATACTGTGCATGATTTTATGTACTTCAGTCAGAAGCTACCCCATCATCTGTTACAGGGCCAAGGGCAAATTGGCCTCAGATCCTTATTTTGGGATATATCCCATAATAAGGCCCAATGCCGAAATGGCCATAGAAGAAGAGCCAGTACTCTGTTCTAATGTACCAGGTGCCAGGAGTTGAAGACTGTATGGTGGACATAAGGCAGATTAACATACACTGTTTTACCACTACCTTTTCTTCTTTCTTTCTGTCTTTCTCTTTCATTTCTAGGTTGTTGACTATGCATACAAACACGACTTGGCCTCCTGGTACCCAGAACCAGAAGACAAAGAAGCCTTCGTTAAAGCCCTCATTTATAGCCCTGATTATGACTCCTTTGTCACTGATAATTACCAGTGGCCGCAGGAAGCCATGCAGACTCAAAACATTTAACGAAACGGACCGTTTGGGTGCTTACGCTCCAGCCACCCTGGATATAAATGCGTCATCAAGTGTGTAGAATTCTTAATGTTGTGGAGGGTAGGGTGGACAAGTTACTCACCTCTCCTTCATGCAGGTGCTTTTTGTTTTCTTCCTAAAATACATCTGAGCCAGAAATAACAAAAAATTGACAGGAGCCATTTCTGCCTCCAAACAAATGCGCTCTCCATGCCTTAGCAGGAGCCGGATGGTTTCATTTAGTACCCTGAAGATGGAGATGAGAGACACAGGAGACTGATGCCTGACGGCTTGTGAGCCACTTTGATCTTATGGTCAGAGCGTCCAACTCTTATCTGGTAGTCTCCTGGTTTGCTTCCTCAGTCCTCCATGATGCCAGCTGGGTTACCTTGGGCTAATCACAGCTCTCTTTCTGAGCTCTCACGGCCCCACCTACCTCACAGAGTGTTTGTTGTGGGTAGAAGAACAGAAGGTTTGTCAGCTGGTTTGAGTCCCCTTGGATGAATAAGAAAAGCGGGGTATAAAATCCAACTCCTCTTGTTCTTCTAGATGGGCTGTGGCCTTGGCAAACCTCGAGTGGGAGGCTATTCCAGAGTCTGGGAGCCCAAGTTGTAACAACTCATGGCCCCTTCATTGATTAAGTCATTAACACTGAAGAACCTGGTCCACATACAGTGATTTACCCCATTCCTTTCTTAAGTAGAATAGTGGACACAGCTTCAGAGTATCTGGGACAAAAGATTACCTTGGGTTTTCAAACCAGATGAAGAATGGCAGAAAATAAAAATGGGGAGTCCTTCCCAGGTATAATGGCTCCATTTCACTGATGCTGATGTCTGCCGTTTTAGAGATTTTGAGCTTGGCCACCTCTGCAAGCCGTTTTGGTCCTGGGGAAGTTTGCACTTTGCTTTCTCTCCATGGGAAGCAAAGGGCAAACCTGCCCACACATAGACTCAAGCATTCACACTGGCGAACGCTTAGCTCACGCGAACCCTCTGCCCACGCGTTTGGACATTTACCAGAGGTGCGTACAGTGTCTGAGTGCCGCCATCTTATGATGTGACACCCAAGTGTGCTAAGTGTGGCATGTCACAGTTGTTCTGGTGATGGCGCCGGCACATGTGCGCAGGCGTCAGCAATGACAACAAAAGGCGGTGGTGCCTAGACACCAGCCTCGTTTTAGGTAGGTGTCCAGATGCGTTGGCGGTGGGTTCATGTTCACTAAATATCTGCCGGTATAGATGCTTAATTCTCATGTGGGCAAGTTAGCCCTGTGATTCCCACATATGGGAAGCAAAGGGCAAACTTCTCCAGGATCCTGATCCCCTGCCATTTTTCCTTGCTAGCCAGGCGGTGTGGCCACAATGCTCTCATTGCATATTTTAAATTGTGTGCGCATCCAAGCATCTGGGCATCCGGGATGCCCAGATGTGTTTGCCGTCCGTTCCACACATGCATGGATGCCTGTTTCAGCCTCCGCACATGCGCACTGAATGGAGCAGTCATGGCGGCTCTGCCCAGAATGTAAGTAAGCAGTCTAAAAAGCGCTGTTGCCAGAAAACCCACAACCGGCGCCGGATAGGGGTGTGCCCAAATGCAGTTTTCGGGATTCGGTTCAATTCAAATTGAATATCTGAAAATTCAAATTGATTCGAATGTTTAAAAAATGTGTTCACATTTGATTCAATTCTAATACGTTCCAGTCTAGTTGTGCGAATTTTCAATCCGTATTTGTAAATACAAATGTCGACAACATTCGTATCTGCCCATGCGCATCCCATGCACATATGTACACATCCGTACACATCACGTATTTATCCCGTATGCATCCCATTTTTGTCCCGTATGGATCCATACAAATGCGTATGTATGCGAGAAAGATGCATACGGGCAAGTACGCATCGTATACGTATATATACACATACAAATGTCCAAATAATTCATACAAGGCTGCATCCCCAAAAGACTTATTTGCCTCTCTAGTCTCCCTCTACTGTCACTCTATTCAAGCGGACTATAAAAGTGCCATGCATTTCCAGAATAAGCGTGCGCATGAGGCTCAGCAAAATGCGCTTTTAAAATGCACCTTCCATCCCCACAGAAGTGTGTTTTCTTTCCCTGCATCTTTTTCTCCCCGCCACCTCTCTTGTTCAAAGGAAAAATAGCCATCGGTTCTCTGTTCGTCTCCCAGATCTCCCTCCCCTGAAATGGCTTCCCATGCCGGCTGCAGCCATCGGCCAGGCGATCGTTTGCTCATTCACTCTTATCACTTTCACAGATCACTGTCTAAATCCACGCCTGATAACAATGTTGCAAACCATCCACTTCACACCTGACAACACTTCACACCTGATAACAATGTTGCAGTTCTCCACAATTCTGGTTCTTTGAATGTTCTGTGCTTTAGAAAGGGAAGGGAAGGGAAGCTGCAGCATTTCTGGGAGATGTGTGAATGCTTTATGGCTGTGTGTGCAGGCAGCAATCCCTGCCCCTTTTGCCATGGAGCGTCCCCAAGGTAAATACTGCGAGGAAAACCCACAACTTCCAAAAAGAGCACTGGAACGCTTCTTTAAAAGGCAGGTATTTTGTCACGAGTTTTCCTGCTTTTGTAGCGCTGGAAGCTCGTTCAAAACCTTGGCATGGGGGCGCTCAGAGGCAAAAGAAGATTTTTAGCACACTTTAAATTGCTTGGGGACGCACCCCAAATGATTCAAAAATTCAAAATCCGTTCAAATGTTTCATACATTCGCACACATCCCTAGCGCTGGGTTTTTCAGCAATAGTTCTTTACTGCGTCCTCGGGGGATGAAGCTAGAAGTCAGACTATGGTGGGCTTCCTTCAGGTGCATGAGACCACCCTCTCATAGCAGTGCCCTGATGATGCTCTATTGCCCCCATGTGGATGCAGCCTCAGACTTGCAAGAGAAAAAGCATTCAGCTGCCCTCTCACCAAGGACCTGGCAACAGTTTTCCGTAAAATCAGGCCTGCGCTATATTTTTTAAAAACACAATGCAAAAATGATTGCGGTGAATTATAATCACTCCATAATCACCTGCTGTCTAAATTGGGTCTCACCTGAATAAATGTCAGAAGAGATGATAGATGCTTTTTATCGTTGTTTTTTTAATCCACCCTTCCAGTGTGTAATTTTCTACAGTCTTCGGCCTCTGTACCAGAAAATTTGCTGGCCGCTCCAGTTGACCTGTTCAAGTAGATTTTTGCTTCCTGATGCAATGGTGTGGATTTGAACCAACCTGTGCATTGTGCCTGTGAATTACAAGGGCAAACGCATGGCGCAGCCTGACATTTAACTGAAGAAGCTATTTCCAGCTAGCTGTGACAGCTGGGTGATTAGTCTCTGGGAACAACTGTTCCCAGCCTACAACCACGGCTTGGTTATTCAAAATGTACAGTGCAATTCATCTAAAATAATTTTACTTCCAATAACTTTGTGCTTCCCAAAGGTTGCTGTTCATCTAACCGTTGTCTACTTGCTGAAGGCCATATGCCATTGTGAGAGGCATCAGCCACCAGCTGCGTGAAGTAACAGGGTTTCCCTCAACATCTGTGGTTTAGCGTCTCGTGTAATTACAGGGGATCCATGGCCACATCCAGACTGGTAGTTCAAGTGGTTAATGACTCCTGGCCTGTGGGAGCATTCCCCATGTGACCTACACATGATGCTGGTTGAACTTCACCATGAGTCTACTTACCTTGCACTACCACTGGAGCCAGTAATGCTCTCGATGCATCATCCGCACCTCTTCCTAGTGCTGGAGGGGTGTGAGCTGCAGTGCGCAGATGTACTGACATGGTGTGCCACACAGTTGCCCCGGTGACAGTGCTGTGCACATGTGCTGGCACCACCACTGGCACTGGCAGGAGAACATGGTGGCACCCAGATACACATTTGCCCTTACAGTAGTTGTCCACACGAGTTGGGTCAGGGTTAGAGTCCTCTAAGTATCTGCAGATGATGCTTAGTGCATACTTGGGCCATTTCACCCTTTGGTTCTCAGAAACAGGAAGCAAAAGGACCCCGGGACATGGACCTGGCCTCAAGACTACTGGCTCTCGAAGTGGCCATCCTGGCCTGTTCACATGTGCTACCATGGTAGGCCAAAATGAGCAATCATATTGCCTGAATACCTGGGCATGAGAACTCTTTAGAGAACTGTCCTGCTGCACAGGTGACATGAGTCTGTCTGCCTCAATGGTAGTTGGAAGTTGATCCAGAGGTTGGAGGAACCATGTGAGCACAATGGCCAACATGCCCAACCAGCTCTGCAGTGTGCCATGCTGTGGGGTCCCGTGACTAGCGTGATACAAGATTGGCACAAGCAGTCAGTTTGCTGTCACCCATGTCAACCTAGCCCATGTTTATGAATGAACATAGGCAGCACACAGCATCCTGACTCACACAATGACCCATTAATTGCTTCTGGGCAAGCTGAAGAGTGAAATCTTCACCTGCTCTCGGGATCCTGTCTCCAACTTTGAGGTGGTACCTAGGCATTAATTCTAGTAGCCATTGATGCACCTGACCTCCATGAATTTGTCCAACCCCTTCTTAAACCCATCTAGGCTAGTGACCATCACCATCCCCTCTGGTAGTACATTCCATTGGTCAATGAAATACTTGCCCATGTCAGTCCTAACTCTCCTGTCCATCAGCTTCAGAGAGTGCCCCCCTGATTCTAGTGTTGTGAAATTCCACCTCTTCCACACCCTGCATGATTTTATATACATCATTCATATCGCCTCTCAAGCACCATATTTCATGGCTGAAGTGATCTAGACATAACTACCTGGGACAAATTCACCCTTCCCATCCTGTCCAGGGGATGGGAAGGGTGAATTTGCCCCCCACGTGTACTAGCATTCACACTTCTACCCCCCCCCCCCATGCATACAGACACTCTTCCGTATGGATCCTGATGCCACTGCGTGTGTGCCATTATCATCACTCGGATAACAGTGATGTGCCACGCCTGCCACGCCTGCACACTGGTGCCAACACGTCATGTGACACACCAGCCCCAGAGGTGCAGATGGGCTTGCCAGAGGTTGCAGCAAGACAGCATGGGACACAGTAAATCTACATGTGGAGCATGAAATAGTGTTCCATACATAGTTGGGCTTCTGGAAGGGGTAGTTTCTGAGTTGGAAACAGTCCTTTACAGTGCTGATGCCCTGCCTGGGAGCACACCAGAAGCCAACTACCAGATAAAGTGCAGAAAGGCCTCTGATCTCACAGCCCTTTGCTCACTCTGGTGGAAAAATACTTCCTCTTACCAGTCAGAACTTTCCTATCTTGGTTTGGTATTTGTGAACTAGACACTGGACTCATTTATTAACCTTTGCTGCTCAACTATACATCAGTGCTCAGTAGTACATCAGTGGAAATTATATAGCCCAGGAACCCAGATAAAGAAACTTTCAACCTACCTGAGGCCTTTTCGCACTACATCTGGAACGGATATAGTGCACGAGGCCTAAGTAACTTCGGGACGCTTTCAGCATTCACACACAGGAAGGCAGGAACGCGTTTACACGCATTCGATCGAGCCCTGTGCAGCTGGCACGAAGCTACCCGGGCACCTGGGCACCCATCGTGGGGCCCGGGGCAAGGTCCCTATGGGGCAGGACCTCTTCGGAGATCGGAGCCCCTGGCTCCGGTCCCCGGAGGCTTCACCCCGACCCCGATCGAGCCCATCTGCGGGGAGTAGGTGCCTGGATATAGGCGCCTACACCCCGCAGATTATTCCCCCACCCCCTGCACTTCACACCCATCCACCCACCACACCACACCCCCGACCACGATCGTACCCATCTTCGGGGTGTAGGCGCCTGGATGTAGGCACCTACACCCTGCAGATGATTCTCCCCCCCCCCCCCCAGGGCCCGGGATGTGACGCGCGCGACGGAGCTCCTACCTGATCGGTGTCTGGGCTCGTACTAAGCCCAGGATGCCAGGAGTGCGCACCACGTGGCACACCACGGCCCCTATTGGACAAGGTGTGGGGGCACCTCGGACAATCATAGACGCGACAGCACCTGCATGTGCGCAGAGCGTCAGTGTTGTCGTGGTGATGAGTTGCGGAGGGTGCCACAACCAAGTTTTCAGTGCCCTGTGGTGGACCGGTCCCGGGATCGGTCCCAGGAGAGCACTCCCAGCTGCAAGCTCTAGATAACGTCGGGTGATTACCCTCCTTCCCCGTCCAGTAGACAGGGAAGTGCAAAATCACCCATGGAGAAGGAAAAGCGACCCATACCTGGAACCATGGCTGACACCTGACACCCCTGCAGAGCCTGCATCAGAGCAAGGCTACAATGCTTGAGGTGAAATCACTCGTGAGGTGAAGCGAGAGAGGAAAAGGAGACACACCCAACCTTGTGGGGATGTACTTCAGAGAAAGAAGCTATCAAGGTTCGTAGCCTGCACCCTGGTTTTACGAACATGACCAGTAATGATTTAACAATTCCAAACATACCCCTGTTGTGTTGCAATGTTATTATGGGAAATCTAGCAACGGCACTGTGTATCCCGTAACAGCGCTCCCCCATTGTCTTTTCATCAGAACATAAGAGAATCCCTGCTGGATCAGGCCACAGCCCATCTAGTCCAGCATCCTGTTGCACACAGCGGCCCACCAAATGCTCATGGGCATCTCAAGCAGAGACAAGGACAAACCTTCTCCTGTTCTCGAGTCCCAGCAGATGGCCTTAGAAGCGCCCTGGTTCCTCCCCCTCCCTCAGCCTGAAAGATGCACCTAGGCATTCGTTCTAGTAGCCATTGATACATCTGGGATCACCTGATTCCATCACTTACTCTGTGTCCTTGTGACATTGCTTTAGAGCGCTTAGGATGGATCAGTGTTTGTTAGGAAGACCTCCGACAAAGATGAATGTGTTTGCTTTTTTATATTAACTGCAAAAAACCACAGTGTGAATGACTGCATAGTTAAGAATGCATGCACACACGTGCTGTGTGTGTGCATGTGTGTGCACTTGTGTGAAAATTCTGCAAAAATGCAACTGTGTTTTATTTAAGTGTCACGTTTATTTTCTGTGGCATTTCAGCTAAAACCTGAATAAAATGAATGTAGCCACCTGGAGAATTTTAGTTTGATTTATTGGTGTGTGGAGAAGATGTTTCTACTGATTTCCTTGAAAGCCTACAGATTAGCATGTCAATACAGTACAGAACCCTTCTGTCTTGTTCATATAATAGTGTACTGGTGTGGGGTGAAGCTGTCCTTTTCCACAGGGCTGTGTAGCTCAGTGGTTAAGAACGCAAGAACTTAAAAGGAGTACTGCTGGATCAGGCCACCACCCATCTAGTCCAGCATCCCATCTCACACAGTGGCCCACCAAATGCTTCTCGGCATTGTGAAGCAGAAGGCAAAGCCAGAACCTTCATCTGCTTTTCCCTGCAAATGGCCTTTAGAAGCATCCATTAGAGCCATTACCCGAGCATCCATTCTAGTAAGCACTGATATACTTGACCTTCATGAATTTGACTAAATTTGACTTAAAGCCATCCAGGCTGGTTGCTGTTACCACCTCTTCTGGCAATGAAATCCATCGACCAAGTGACCCTTGGTGGAGAAATACTTCCCCTTGTCTGATCTCACATTCCTACCCATCAGCTTCACAGAGTGCTTCTGACTCTAGTGCTGGATGAAAATTATGAACATCCTTAAAGCACTTGAAATAATATAGAGAAATGCCAGTTTCTAAACTGCTGAACTGTATTAAAAAAACAGTGAAGACGTCACCTGGAGCAAAAGACAGGTCCCTAACATCCCAAATGCTTTCAACTAGCAATCTTGGGGCTTTTGCGCACCTCTGGAAGCCATGCATCAGAGTAGCAGCAGCTGCGGCAACTTCTGTTGTACACCGGGTCATAGCTATGGTAATTGTAATGTGCTGTGTGACGTCCCTCACCCCAAGCAGCATTCACACAAAGAAGTCATTGTGAACTCTGCATGCAAGAGTCTACCTCTTCCACAGCTATATACGACCAGATGCCTTTCTGCACTTCCGGTCCCATCCTGGGACAGAATAGTCCACTTTTCCAAGTTTGTACTAGCATTTGCCTTTGTGAATGCTAGTACACGTCAAACCAACCCCTCATATGCCTGGACCCTCACCTGAGTCCTGATGCATGTTCTAGGTGCTGCCTTCTTCTCTACGTGAGCCAGCACCATCACCAGGGCTGCCTCCAGACTTGCGGAATAAACATAAAAGCACAGTATACTTACTGCACTGCAATGACTGGCCGTCCCAACTTGAAACACAGCTCCATAGCTTCCCAGAGTAAGCTGCGAGAGCTGAGTCAGCACCCGCCGTCATGTGGGTCGAGGTAGCCAATCACATTTGAGCTGCTCTTCCTGCTCGCATTGTTCTCTTCTCGCCTCTCTGCCCGGACTGGAGGGAAACTTCCAGTTTTGATTATACTGTGCAGCATGTGTCGTTAGATCTGCATTAAGATAAGTGCACAGTACCAATCGGATAATGCGATGCCACGACAATCCATCGATTGTTGTGTGTGACACCTTGATCAGGACTGCACATGCCACTGCACAGTATAAATGTGTCTGGACGCAGCCCAGGACAACAGTGACATGCTGCACATGTGCACTAACTTCCCAGGTCACCTGATGACCTCCGGATCCCCAAAGAGGTGGAAATGACCTTTCCGGTGGCCGGGAAAGGTAAAGATTTGGATGGATGTGGTCCACAATTTCCTGCACCACCACCAGGGAAAGTTGGAGGAGCTTCTGAGATGGTAGGAGCCATTTATGGCGTGGAAACAACTCCTGCAAGGGCAGATGTTCCTCTTCAGGACTTCCCCCAACATGCACTACCAGGTCGATTGTGGAAAGGCCACAAGATGGCTCCTCACACTGCGTGGTGTGCGGATGCAGAGTCCCTGTGTATATGCAGCCATCTCAGTCTTCCAAGTCAAACAAGTCCTTTCTTCCTGCAGGAGGCCTGAATATGAGCCAGTGTGGTCTAGTGATTAGGGAGCCGGACTCTTATCTGGGAATACCGGGTTTGATTCCACCCTCCCCCATGAAGAAAGCTGGGTGACTGTGGGCTAGTCACAGCTGCCTTCTGAGCTCTCAGCCCCACCCACCTCACAGGGTGTTCTGTTGTGGGGAGAAGAACAGAAGCTTTGTCAGCCGCTTTGAGACCCTTTAAATGGGTGAGAAAAGCGGGGTAGAAAAGCCAACTCTTCTTCTTCTATCTATCTATATAATAATATATTTTTTTCTAAAAGCAGAAGAAGCAGTTGCAAAGAAAACTAACAGCAGATGAAATAAAATTCTCAAGTGATTGGAACCCTGGAGAAATAAATCAGCTGAACACTCAGAGAGAGCACCAAATGACCCCCATAACAACATAATTTATATAATCTGAAAATTAGAACACACAGTTTTGTGGGGCCTAGATAATGGCAACCCTAACCATACATTAGTTTTCCATTTTCTCAAAATCTAAACATGTAATCTCTCCATGGAGTCCATATTTGGCAAGCAGTCCAATTCTGGACTTCCTTTATTTGAATGGAGACTGGGGCAGGGAGGGGTGGGTGTGCTTGCATGCCGCATCACCTAGTCACTGTAGCAAAGGCATCATGCATGCCCATTGGCACCACTGTCATGGTGGCACAATCGCCTCTAGCACAGAGGCGACCTCCACAGTTTAAGGAAGCGTTGGCGAAATTTGGGATAGATCTGGTGTCCCAGAGTGCAGATGCTGGATAGATTCCGTATCTTCATTTCCCTGGAACTCTGCTAAAAGACCCTTTGTCTTCTACCTGAAACTCAGAACCAGTCGGTGTCCCACTGTGTGAGACGGGATGCTGGACTAGATGGGCTGTGGCCCAATCCAGCAAGGCTCCTCTTATGTTCTTATGTTCCTCTTACAGGGTTACTGTGAGGACAAAACAGAAGGGAAAAGAATACCACCTATTGGCATAATTGTGGTACAGAAAGAAAATCTCAGAATAGACTGTATGCTTAAAGGACCCAACTCTGTCCTTTCACTGTTATATTTCTATTTTACTGTCTCAAGAACTGGTTCCCGGCTGCTTTGTATCAATGAATTTTGTTAAGAATCAACGCGTCCTGTGATCTCACGGGCCCAGTATCCCACCCATGAAGCCATTTTATCTCCAAAGAATAATTACACCTACATAACTGGCACCAAAGCAAGGAGGCCAACGCAGGAGAAGTCCATGTTTTTTAATTCAACATAATTCTCTGTTAAAACATATGAAAGGTAGAGATTAACAAGCCACTAAAGCAGCAGACGTCGCTGGAAGATATCACGCGGAGCTGCTGGAATCAAATAAAGTCCTATCAAGACATCATTTTTTAAAAATAAAAAATAAAAGTAGTTTTTCCAGGACCTCATGCAAGGGAAGAACAAGGTGGCTGAAGATGCCTCAAACTATTAACCGAGAACCAGGGACGTATTTATTGTCTACCCATATATTGTTTTCTCCACAACTGCCCAGACCTCTCTTGCACTGGTAACAGCGGCGGTATCTTGCACATTGGTCCAGGAGGAAGAGCTTGTCTCCAGCACTGCAGTTAAGAGATAAAAGCCAACAAAAGCCATTAATACCTTGGAGAAATCCAACCTCTTAATGTCAACCCCAAGAACAGACAAGGCAACTTATTAAAAATGTGGCACCGTTAGTTTCTCCAGAGACTGCCCAGGCACGTGACGCTCTGCTGCGCAATGGAGGAGGGATGTGCCCTAATATTAGTAACATTCATTATTTGTACAAAGTCAGAGATTCGTAAATTAATTGACTGTTAGGATATTCGTACATGTTCCGGACATTCATACAAATAGTTCGGACATTCGTTGAACTGGGGAGATGCCAGTCACATCTGCAACGGACCCAGACTGCATTCAGCATGGATCGAGTGGATTAAAAGTGGATTCAGGTCAGATTTGACGCTTTCAGAGCGCTGGTGGATACATATATCTGATTTGTTATTGGATACATATGCATTTGTGAGGATACATATTCATTCGTATCAGATATTCGTACAAATTTTTACAAATACATTCCTTTGAAATAGAATCCTACCACATTAGAAGGGGATTTATTTTAACAAATATGCATTTTCTAAGGGTGTTTTTCCCCTGTCACTAGAAGTACCCATTAAGTACCCATTAATGGGTACATAATGGCATTTTTGTACCCATTAATGGGTACTTAATGGGTACTTCTAGTGACAGGGGGGAAACACCCTAAGGTTCGATTTGTAACGAATTGAATGCCCAAAAACCCATCCATGCACATCAATACCCTGGAGTTTCCAGGAGCTACTTCCAGCTGTCTCAGTCTTTGTTAGCTGTGCACAAGAAAAGACTTATCCATAGCGTGTGACCCCGTAAGCAGCTGGTGTGCTCTGGGTGGTAGCATTTGCACCCTTTTCTAGGTGCAAATGCTGCAAGTGGGCAGGGTGGCATGTCTGCAGCTGCACAGTTGTGCAGAGGCAGGCCAATCGCCATGGCAATGTCCTGGCACCTACAGATGTTCGCATAGTGATTGCCATGGTAATTTGGCCCAGCTGGGCCATCTGCGCTTCAAGTGCTGGTGGCCCAGTTGGGGAATGCACCAGCACTTGAAATAGAGATGCCTCCCTCTCCTCCAGATCTTCACCTCAGTGGGTTGGTATTGTCATGTCACCCCACTCAATTAAGTGGGGACAGGCCCTATATCTATTTAGAACAAGGATGGAAAATGTTGCAAGACTACTCCTGCCCAAATTCCTGACCCCTGTCCACAATGGCATCTTCTAATGTAATTACCACCACCGAGATGGCAACAGGCTCCCTATCATTGGTTTATACAATGGAAACAAGGCTCAAGTGTGTGTGTGTGTGTGTGTGTGTGTGTGTGTGTGTGTGTGTGTGTGTGTGTGTGTGTGTGTGTGAAAGGGCACATAAACATTCTAGGGTTCAGTCCAATCTATTCCCAGGTACATAGCTGTGATCTTGCCATGACAGTAGATGCCACAGCTAAAGAGCTCAAGCTTTCTACTGCAGTTTTCATCTACCTCGATGACATGCTGATGCCCTCCAACATCCTTTGAGGCCCACCAGAATGATATATGGATCTGGGGCAAGTGCACACTTGCCCAGGTGTGTACTAAGCAATCAGAGCATTCAAAACCCAAAGGGAGCACACACATTGCATCAGGGTCCTCACCAGCTGCTCCTGGTAAAGCTTTGCACACGTTTTTGTTTATCCACAGCTAACTAAGATTGGGACAGCTTAAGGGATGCTCTGGGACATCAACGGCAGCATGGCGCATGCACGCCCTGACCATATGGAATGATGTACACAAATGGGTTTGGGGGCATTCGGCTTGTAACAAATTGAATGTTAGAAAATTTGAATTCGTTTGAATAGGTCCCCTTCAAATGCGGTAGGATTATATTCAATACAAATGTGTACGTACACATTTCTATGAATATTCAATACGTATCCAATACGAATGAATATGTATCCGATGCGAATGAATATCCGATAGTAATGAATACACATCCATACAAATGCATACAGTATGTATCCGATACATATCCGATATATGTATCCCGTAACATATCTGCTCTGAAAGTGTCAAATCCAAACTGAATCCACTTTTAATCCACTCTTGATCCATGTCGAATGGAATCTGGATCCTTTGCAGATGGGACTGGCACAGTCGCTTTTGCATCTCCCCAGTTCAAAGAATGTCTGAACTATTTGTATGAATGTCTGAAATATTTGTATTCATGCAACCATTAACATACCAATGTCCTAACACTCGGTTCGTGTATGAATGTCCAAATTCAGATCAATTCAAATGAATACGAATATTCTTGCACATAAGTGTGAACAGGCCCAAAGATAAAGCCAGCGAACCAAAGGGCAGGCGAGTGTGGTGTCAGCACTGGCGGTTGAACTTTACCGTTGGAAGAGCTTTTCTTCGTAATCCCTTTGCCGTTTTAGTTCTGCACTCTTTTTCCAGTCTTCTTGCACAGCTAAATTCATCTGGAAGATCTTCTCAAATCGTGCTCCTTTTTCAGCCATCCACCTGGAAAATTGGAGCAGGGTTAAAACTTCAGTTTCAACTACTTTCAATTCATCACAGTCTCTGCCCTGTCCGCCTCATTCCAGGTGCCATTCAGACCTTTCCCAGCAAGAAGTACAAACGGAGCCACATTGGGGAGCAGGAACCATAGGATTAGAGCAGTTAGAACTGGGGGAACGCCTGCATGTGTGGAACCACATCTAGTTAAGAAGCAGCTCCATGAAATGCAGATGGACCATTCAGGAGTTCCCCCAGAGTTCCCCCTGTACGCAAGTGCAAAAAAGCTATTTGTCATGATTTTTTGTTTGGAACCTTCCCGAACTTGCACGGCTAAGAACTCTAGCAGAATTTGTGGCTGTGTATAAATAAGGATCCCTTTTTTTTTTTTTACAAAAAGGGAGGCTTGCACAGAATGCTGGGGGAAAAACTGGGAGCTATAGTTCAGGAACATCAGAGACCAATTTGCACTTGGCCTCATAGTTTATGATAAGTTAACATCTGGGCAGGTACATCTGCCCTTGCAAGAGGCGTTCACAGGCTAGAAATGCCCCCTGCCTGCCCAGATGTTGACCTATTGCAAACTAGCAGCGGTGCACAAAATCATGCACCACACACAAACTAACCATTATGAGACACTTACCAGACACTCACCGGCAATCATTCACACCAGTTCTGGTGTGAGGGGTCATTTGAGGTGCAACGCAAGTGCAATGGCACCTCAGATGACCCCAAGCCTGACTGTGTGGGCACAAAGCAACATTGTCACCATGAGCCAGTGCATGCACAGTCATGCAGGGCCCCACTATCAAAATGGTGGCACCCTGCTGGAGGTAAGTTTCCAGGCACATGGGGGTTAGTCTAACATGTACTAGCATTCCCAAGTACACATTACACGTTACACTAGTACACATTAGTCTGTTCGGCACTTTTCTGCACAAGCCAGTTTGGTCTTGTGGTTAGGGGGCCAGACTCTTATCTGGGAATAGTGGGGTTTGATTCCGCACTCCTCCATAAAAGTCAGCTGGGTGACCTTGGGCTAGTCACAACTCTCTTCCAATCTCTCACAGCCCCACCTACATCCCAGGGTGTCTGTTGTAGGGAGAAGAACTGAAAGCTTTGTCAGGCGCTTTTGAGTCCCTTTAAATGGGTGAGAAAAGTGGAGTAGAAAAGCCAACTCTTTTTCCTGTCCAACAGACAGGATAGTAAGTGCAGAAACGGCCCTGGACTCCACCCTTACTTGTGCCCCTTCCAATGGGCTGCTGCCCAGCTGCCATCAAATCCGCCATCCTGAAACATCTGCCTTGCTCTAAATGCATAAACGAAAGGTACAGGCAGCCCCGAGTCCAACCCTGCAAATCTGCTAGAGAAAGCGTCGCGCAAAATCTGATCTTACTGTTTCTTCGCCCTCTGAATCATATCTGCCGCTCTCCGCTGGTCAACCAGCTCTCTCATGATAGCTGCCCGCTTGTGGTCTGCTGCTGCCTGTAGCTGGTGCCTCGAGTACTCCTGGGCCCGTTTCCTTCGCTCTTCCATTTTTTCATCACTCATGTCGTTCTTTCCAAAGACCACTTGCGCTGAGTCAGGCTCGTACTGCGGCAAGGGAGCAGGCCTCACCTTGATCTGTACCCAAAGACAGGAAGGCGGCTTATTATGTGCGAAGAAACAGGTACAAACTTGCACAGGCCACAGTATTGTCAGGCTAGCAAGCAATAATGCCGGAGGGACAATATTCCACATTACCGCTTGCTAGCACAATACCCAGGTGCCATCTGGGGCAACCTCAGCCTAGTTTACCCCTTGGCAGCTTATAAACTAGGGCTGTGCATGAATATTTGAAACATTCAACATTCAATGGAATTCATTTGAATTTGGACGTCTGAATTTGAATCAAATGTCTTTAAATTCTAATTCAAACATCTGAATGAATTTTGGATTTTCGAATCCTTTTTGTTTGAATTATTTGGACATTAATATGTATACGGGTACATACACAATGTGTACTTGCACGTATGCATCCATCCTGCATCTGTACAGATCGTATGGGACAAAAACGGATTGCATACGGGATAACTATGGGATGCATACGGACATGTACGGATGCGTACGGGATGCGTAAAGATGTGTACGGGCACATATGAAGTTGTCAACATTCGTAAGTGCAAATTCGAATTGAAAATTCGAACGAACAGATTCGAATTTGCTTAATTTGAATCGGATTTGGTTAAATTCAAATTTTAAAGATTCGAATCAAATCCTGAACATTGCGTTCCTGCACGCCCCTATGATAAACCAGATGCATTGAACGTTTCAGTTTCGCGCATCTCCACTGGTCTCCAGGCCTTGGTGAACGGCTCCCTTCTGTCATGCAAAAATCCCAGTTCCGATCCACAAGATCCACCCCTTTTCTAGCCTTCATCTTACCTGAGTGTCCAATGCCCTCTTATAACACTGCGTTTCTTCCATCTTATCCTTCAGGTATTTTGCTCTTTGGGCAGCTAGCCTAGGAGGGAAAACAAAAGACACACACGTAGGACTTTTTGGTGGTGGCCCCCAGAAGCTTAAAACCAGTTTCCCAGTGGAGGTACACCTGATGGTATACATGGCGTTGAAGCTTTCCGAAGGAACAGGAATGGACTTTAGGGGTACTCTTGGAATTAGCTCTGTCTGTGGAAGCCCAGGTGAGCTTTGTGATCTTGAGTGCTTATAGCCAGCTTAAGGTCGGACACAAGCTATTCTTTTACCTGGAAGGTGATAGTCTGGTCATTCCTGTCCATTTCCTGGTACCCACATGTTTAGACTATTGTAATGCTCTCTATGTGGGGCTCTCCTTTTATCCACCCAAGACCTTTTTTGCACTCACCCTGATTTAATCCAGATATGTGGGTGCAGAATTACTGGACCCATTGATCCAGATTGCTTTATCCACACTTGCTCATGGCCACAAAGATCACATGAGGTTCATAGTGCATTATGGTGCACCACTAAAAAGCACCCCTCAGTAGTTCCAGATCACAGAGCCATGACATTTGCATACCTCCTGAGATCTGGAACAAGACCCTTGGTCCACCTGTAGACCTGATTAAACGGGCCTACAACAGACCTAGATTAAGGGCCTCTTAATGTGGATCAGGCTTCATCTTTTAAAGATGAAGCCAGACTAATAGGGGGCGGTGTCACATTTGTCAGATGGGAGGCCCCTAATCCGGAATAAGAGTCTCCTTAATCCAGATCTAAAGTGAGTGCAGAAAGGGCGCCAGAATCTTCAACTAGTCCAAAATGTGACAGCCAGGTTGTTGAAGAGGGTACCTCTTTCTGCACACATTACACCTGTGCTTTATTTATTTGTTTGTTTGTATTTTTATCTTGCCCTACACCTGAAGGTCTCAGAGCGGGTTACAACACTGAAAACCAGTCTTGTCCACAACTTGATCAGGAGGAGCTAGTGAGATCCCAGTCAGTAGCATTTGCACCATACTGGATGAGAAGTTGCAGGTGGGTGGAATGGCATGGGTGCGCAGGTATGCACACCGGACCAACTGCCATGGCAATGCCTGGGCACAGGCCAGTCATTGCCATAGTTATCCAGCCTGCCCAGGTTGGGCCATCCAGACTTCAAGTGCTGATGGTCTGGTTGGGGACTGCACCAGCACTTGAAGTGCAGAAGTGACCTTACCCCCTTCCACGGAGGAAAGTGCAAGTAGGCCCCGACTTCCGCTAACAGCAGCAGGCTACTTCTAAGTACATCTTTCAAGCTGGGGGGACAAGCAGGATGCCTCTAAGGCCATTTGCTGGGATTCGAGAGCAGGAGAAGGTTTGCCCTTAACAGAGATGCCTTTAATACATCTCTGCTTGAGATGCCCATGGGCATTGGCGGGCCACTGTGTGAGACAGGGTGGTGGACTAGATGGGCTGTGGCCTGATCCAGCAGGGCCTCTCTTATGTTCTAAATGGGAGAATACAGACCACCAACCAGTGAAGGGAAATGTAGGTTTTGAAAAGTTCCTTTTTTAGTCTATCCTTGCTATGAGCCTTAGCAAGAGCTGGCTATACTTTGGTCAACGGCTCACACCATGAAACAATAGCTGAGGGAGTTTTCACACTTGTGAGAGGTGCAGTGATACAACGGGAACCACTCCAACTGGAGCAGTCCCAAGCTGGAAACAGCCCACCTGACCCAGGACAAGGCCATCCACACTTGGGATTGGTCCTGTGCCACCCCATGCCACTCCACAACTCACATGCATCTTAGCAAAAAAGGTTTCTGGCTTTGGAGCTCTAAAGGTGCCACTGAAACGAATCCCTCTGCTATACTGGCCCATGGAGTCAAACACCCTTCAATATGCTTCCCTGGGCCAGTCTAGCACACTGCTGGTTAAAGAGGCCTGTCAGTATCCCAAGTTAAGCAGCTGTTTAGGCCCCTTAAACCAGGCTGTGTTGTATCCAAGATGGTCGCAGCAACCCACCAGGACGACTCTAGGTGCATCAGAGTGCAGAACAGAGAGGCCCAGAAGTGGGTTAGGCGCCATACTTGTCCAGACTATGGGCAAGTGTAGAAGACGCCTATGACTGCAGTCCAGAAAACTAGGAAAAAGATGGTCAAAGCCAGAAGGAGAAATACCTTGAGGGAACCCAACAGGAACAGCTTATCCCATGGGACTTACTCTTCCACCAACTGCACTTGTTCCAGACGGTCAATGAGATCTTGGTCCTGCTTTTGCTTCGTTTCCCTTGCTGCTCGGTCCTCCAATTGCTTCCCCAGCTGCTGCGCATATTCCTCCTGCTTTTGCTGGACGGTAGCACTAGGTGGCCTCTTCTCAAAAATGTAGGATTTCTGAAAGGAAAAGGGATATTCGTTCGTATCTGGATGAGGAGGTTCCACCTTGCCCTTGGCATGAAGGAAAACATGCGACCGTGTGATGAAAAAATACTACAGTTCTTTTCTCTATCCCACAACACTAGAACCAGAGGGCATCTATGAAGCTGATGGGTAGAAGAGTCAGAGCAGGCAAGGGGAAGGATTTCTTCACCCAGAGGGTCATCGGTCTATGGAATTTGGTTTCAGATGTGGTGGTAACAGCAACCAGCCTAGATGGCTTTAAGAAGGGGTTGGACAAATTCATGGATGGCTACCAGAATGGATGCCTGGGTACTTCCTCTAGGCTGGGGAGACAGGCAGGATGCCTCCATAGGCCATTTGCTGGGATTCAAGAGGAGGTGAAGGTTTTGCCCTTGTCTTCTGCTTGAGATGCCCATAAACAATTGGTGGGCCATTGTGTGGGACAGGATGCTAGACTAGATAGGCTGTGGCCTGATTCAGCAGGGCTCCTCTTATGCTGCCTCCAGAAGTGTTAAAAGGCTGGTGACATGCCAGCATCATAGTGAGACTGGCAGGCAGCCTGGATGCCATCTCAGGATATCCCTGGTCTATCACCCTCCCCCCCCCCAAAAAAAACCCCCAATCAGTAGGGCAGGATATCTCACACTTCCTTCTCATGCCAGCATGTTGCCATACACCCCTGCATTTGGCAAGGCTCTTGCACTATGCTGAAACTGACTTCCAGGAGTTCATCTCGCATGCGAAGAAAACAAGAGAAAAGGAGCTCCCAGAGGTTTATGCTGGCATAGTGCTGAAAGGACCCTTGCATTCCTGTTGGCCCACGTTCCAGAGAAATGTTGGCATCCATAAAGATCCGGCATCACCCTCTGCCCCTGAGCCCCTTAGTCACCCTAGAAACATCTTCCGTTACCTTTTTCAAGAGAGGAGAAGGGTTGGCTTTTTTACTCCACTTTTCTCACCCATTTAAGAGGACTCAACGCTGCTGACAAACCTTCTGTTCTTCTCCCCACAACAGCCACCCTGTGAGGTAGGTGGGGCTGTGAGAGCTCAGAAGAGAGCTGTGACTCGCCCAAGGTCACCCAGCTGGCTTCATGGAGGAGTGCGGAATCAAACCCAGTGTCTATGAGATATGAGTCCATCACTCGAACCACAAGACCAAAGAGGCTTCAAGAGCAGAGCTCCATTCAAGAGCATTTTAACCTTCACTAAAGGGCTGCCAGAGTTCACTAGCCACTGTATCAGCCACTGTAGATGGCTGTTCTGGCTTTAAACTATTTTTATAGACACTATTTAGTACCTGGCTTTTCACAATTGGCCCAGAGGGTAAGGTATGGGATTTTGCCTGCATGAAGCATCTGCACCAGACACAGCTGGACCATCCCCTGGCCAGATAGCTGTGAACAGTGCATGCGGCATGACAGCACAGCCAAAGGTGGGTGTGGCATCCCCCAGTTGCCATGGCAATGGCTGGCACATGTGTTGCCATGACACGAATGCTCCTAGTATAGCCTCACTTGCATCTACCCAGCATGCAGTGAAGTGCAGTGTGAGTTTCAGGTGCACCAGGCATCCCAAACTGCGGATGCCCAATGTATTCCATGTAGGGCAGTGCACGAATATTCAACATATTAGTTATCCATATGAATTTGGACAAATTTAGACATCCATACGCGAATCGAACGTCCAGACATTCGTACTTTAGAATTCGTACTAATACAAATATTTTGAGTTATACGAATAATTTGGACATTCATATGTGTATGGATATGTGCACATCTTGTGCGTATCTGTACACATCCATATGGATACGTACAGGATGAAAACGGGATGCGTACGGAATGAAAACAGGATGCGTACGGATGCATACAAGAGTCATATCATTGGATACGTACCCAATAGTCGAACAAATAGATACAAATGTATTCATATCAGTTCGAATGTGAATTTGGATTTTCAAATATTCATTACGAATCGAACATTGAAAATTGCACTCGTGCACACCCCTAATTAAGAACATAGAACATAAGAACATAAGAGAAGCCCTGCTGGATCAGGCCACAGCCCATCTAGTCCAGCATCCTGTCGCACACAGTGGCCCACCAGTGCTCATGGGCATCTCAAGCAGAGACAAGGACGAACCTATTTCTGCTCTAGAATCCCAGCAAATGGCCTTAGAAGAGTCCTGCTTTCCCCCCCAGCTGAAAGATGTACCTAGGCATCCATTCTAGTAGCCATTGATACATCTGTCATCCATAAATTTGTCTAACCCTACCTTAAAGCTATCTAGAATGGTTGTTGTTGCCACCTCTTCTGGCAGGCAATTCCATAGCCGGATGAATCTGACTGAAGAAATACTTCCCCTTGTTGGAACCAACTCTCCTACCCATCACCTTCATAGATGCCCCCTGATTCTAGTGTTGCGCAATAGAGAAAAGAAATGGTCTCTATCCACCTTTTCTATACCGTGCATGATTTTGTATACTTCAATCAGGTCCCCTCTCAAACGCCGTCTCTCCAGACTGAAGAGGCCTAGACGTTGCAGCCTGGTTTCGTAAGGGAGGTGTTCCAGACCCTTAATCATTCTGGTTGCCCTTTCCTGCACCTTCTCTAGTTCCACAATATCCTTTTTTGAGGTGTGGTGACCAGAATTGTACACTATATTCCATGTCTTCACTTAAGAAGTTAAGAACATAAGAGGAGCCCTGCTGGATCAGGCGACAGCCCATCTAGCCCAGCATCCTGTCCCACACAGTGGTCCACCAGATGATGTTTCCCAGGTAAGTAAATGTGCAAATTGTGTTTTCTTTTGTGTGTGTGTGTGTGTTTACTTTGTTATAACTTGTTCTAACACCAGCACAATGAGGCAGGGATGAAATAAATCAACGATCTTACATAGGGCTCTGTAGGCTTCTCATTCTTGTGGCTTCTAATGGCTTCAGCGACGCCCAGATTATAGGCTCCAATTTTCTGGCTCAGTTCTCGGCTAGCCATCGCTTTCATCTGCAGCCAAATGGGAGTGTTTGTGGTGGAAAGGAAGACACACACACAAAAACAAAAAATATAAAAATCATGAGATCTATTTCCAGCAAACAAGGACACAATCTCTGAAGAGCTAGTTGAGTCTAGAGTCCTTAGTTTTCCACCTGACAGAGGTCTTTCCTTGCCCCTGATTTCTGCTCCTTTTAGCTACATTTAGTGCAAATATTGGCCCTACTGGCAAGGGCTGTAGCTCATTAATGCAAAACAGCCTGGAAAACAGGAGGGTGGGGGTTCGATCCCCAGCCTCTCCCCAAAGCAGGCGCTTGCTGTGAGCCCCTGGGTGTGTTGGGGCACAGGCCCCTTTGCCCCGATGGGCCAGCTGTCCAAAAATGGGGTCAAAGGCCGTACCAGCTGCTTCTGAAGAGCTTCTTGATCTTTAAGGGTCTGATACTGTGCCAAGATCCTGTCTTCTTCCTTTTCCTTCCTCCTCTTTTCTTCACCCAAGTATACAGGGACGTTTCTTTGAGCACGCTGCATGCATAAGTAGCACATTTCCTGCAGGGACACAAAAAACATAAAAGCTGCTGCTGTTTCCGTGAGAAAATGCAGGAATAGAAGACAGCAGATCTGTTCACACTTAACTCAGTAGGACAGTATAAGAATACCATCCCAGCAAGGCTAAGACCAAGCGCACAGGTAGCCCTCTGCACTTCGAGTGCTGGGGTAGTCCTGAATATGACCACCAGCACTTGAAGTGCAGATAGTCTGGCCCAGGCAAGCCAGATCACCATGGCAATGGCCTTTGTAACATCTGGCTTCCCCATGGACATTGCCATGGCAATCAGGATCTCAAGAGGACTGCACCTGGAAGAGGCTGCATATGCTCCCGACTAAGAGTCCCTTTGCTGCTCCCAGGCAAGCTGTGAACAAGATTTTAGTCTTCCACGATTGGGAAGATCAGGGTGGGTGGAGAGATCGCCTGGATGCTCTGGTACAACAGCATCGCAACATGCAGATGGACCTTCCCAGGAGTATCTGGAGGTGCTCCTGGCACGGTGTGTGCAAACAGGCTCAAAGACCCGCTCTGAGTTGGATTACTGGTCCATGTTGCAATGACTAGCAGAGACATGCAGGCTGATGGAAACCTTTGTGTGTATTTCAAGTGCTCAGTCACTGAACTTTGAAAACTGTTTTCAAATTTCTTAAGGGAAAGTGGTTTGAACAGGCACAGACAGACAGATGTGATGTGATATGCACAAATATTCATAACATTCGATATTCGTACAAATTGAGACATCTGTATACAAATCAAATGTTACGACATTTCTAGATTGACATTCCTACAAATACAAATTTTCCACTCACATCTGCAACTGATCCAGGGTGCATATGACATGGATTGAGAGTGGATTCAAAGTGGATTCAGGATGAATTTGACACTTCCAGGGTGGATATATTACAAGATACATATCAGATATGTGTTGGATACGCATCAGATATGTATCGGATATGTATTGGATACGAATGCAAAAAAACCCACAGACCAGACACACACACACACACACACATACCATGAGCCAGTTTGGTCTAGTGGTTAGGGAGCTGGACTCTTATCTGGGAATACCAGGTTCGATTCCGCCCTCCCCAATGAAGCTATCTGGGTGACCTTGGGCTAGTCACAGCTCATTTCTGAACTCTCACAGCCCCACCTACCTCATAGGGTGTTCTGTTGTGGGGAGAAGAACAGAAAAGCTTTGTCAGCCGCTTTGAGTCCCCTTAAATGGGTGAGAAAAGCGGGGTAGAAAAACCAACCCTTCTTCTTCTACATACATAAATACATACATACATACATACATACATACATACATACATACATACTACATACTACATACATACATACATACATACATACATACATACATACTACATACATACATACATACATACATACATACATACATACATACATACATAATGCTATCATCAGAATCAGACAAAGAAAACCGTTAACTAATGGCAGCTACTGCCCACTAGGGTGGATGGAGCAGAAATCAAGAGTTGTAACAGTACAGAGATCCAATGACAAAAATAGGGATAATGCTAGTGGCTTATTACCAAAACTGCAAACTGAACCCACCAATGGGAAAGCTCACTGACCTTTGCTTATGAAGGTTCACCATCCGTTCATTTTAACCCATGCTAAAGAAGTTAAGGAAAGTGGACAGATTCTGAATGGCATATAACATGACCTCAGGCTTTGGGCCCTACACAATGTCATAGGCAGTTTGCATATCTGTGAAGTAACAGCGTCCTTCCCTCCCACCCTTCCTCCACAAGCCAGTGGGCAGTGGAGACAAGACAGCCATCCCCAGACGTACCACAAAATGATGCGTTTAAGCAATATTCTGAAGTAAAGCCTCTCTGAAGTAATCACTTGTTGCCTACTACAGCACTGGGCTGGAGCTTTCCTTGCACAATATCATGATGTACACATCCAGGTATTTTGATGGTACAGAATACCTGGAAGTGAGCAATTGCCACTATTGCACATGCGTGGTGGTTACTAGAACATTCCACTGCTCACTTTCCAGAGGAAACAGAAGGCAAGCTTGGAGTTGCACCCAAAGATCTCCAGAAAGAGGCAGAGTTTCAGCCATCTCACATAACAGATATGTAGCTATGGAAGCCCACCACAGAAATCACAGTGGCTATGTGGAGGCCCTCAGGATGTAGTATCAATATGCTTCCTAGAAAAGTGATCACCCTTGTTTTCTGGACTGGACCTTATTCCGGATTATAACCAAAATAAGGGCCTGCTGTCCACATGCTACAGAAAACTACAGTAGGCCTGGGTGGGGGTCTCCCATAGTCTGCACTAGAATGAAAACATTAGGCTCCTATTCTGAGATACAATCCTAGATAAGGCCCAGGGCAGAAAGGGCATAAGATATGGATGCCACTAGACATTTAACCCCAAAGGAAATTGATGGAAACATGACCGACATAGGGTTTGTCCAGACTTAGGAAAACCGCACATCGGAATACGCAGCCAAGCTGTGGGTGTCACACCTGACCCATGATCCTGCATAGTGCTGGCGCATTATGTTGCCACTACTTCGAATTTACGTACCACGGAATGATCAACACTCACTCTGCAATTTCAGGTAAATTTGAATGTTCCCGCTAGTCCGGATAGGACGGCGAGAACAGCAAACGAGAGCTAAGCATTGAGCTCAGCTCCCATTGGCTGTCCCCTCCCACGTGACACACACCTCTAATCTGGATGGGGCATCATGGCTTTGCAGCAGGTAAGCTGCATATTTTCTTATAACAACAGATTTTATTCCGCCCATCTGGAAGGGGTTGCCGACAAATTTTTCTCCCTTCCCCAAACATCAGTCATTGACAGCTGAAAATCACCTATTATTTAACTGATAGAGGAAATATCATTTGTTGGAAAGCCAAATATAAAGCTGCCGGCTGTTAAAGGCGGCTTCATGCAGCACAGCTGAAAATGGAAGAAAAGCTACATATTATACCTGTCCGGCCCTACCGTGATCTTGACAAACTGGCGATGGTGTTCGGGACCTGGGGGCAGGGATTTTGGCGGGGACGGCTTCCTGCTCCATCTTCGAGGCTTCGGGAACAGGTGCCGTTTGCCTAGGGGACCAAGATGCAACAGTTGTCTTGAAAGACAGTCTCAAGAAAGTATATACCGCACCATAAAGAAACATCACAGCAACTGTGGACACTATTTAATATACAGATAGAAATGCAGGACTAGAGGGATCCAGAGGGATCTCTTAGCATTGGGTGAGTGGGCAACCAAATGACAAATGTGCTTTAATCTTAACAAGTGCAAAGTAATGCACATTGGGACCAAAAATCCAGATTATGTCTATGAACTGATGGGGTATGAGCTTTCTGCAACACACCAGGAAAGGGACCACTCTCATCCATAAATTTGTCCAACCCTACCTTAAAGCCATCTAGGCTGGTAGCTGTCACCACCTCTTCTGGCAGCAAATTCCATAGACTGATGACCCTCTGGGTGAAGAAATCCTTCCCCTTGTCTGATCCGACTCTCCTACCCATCAGCTTCATAGATGCCCCCTGGTTCTAGTGTTGTGTGATAAGAGAAATTTTCTCTATCCAACTTTTCTATACCATGCATAATTTTATATACTTCAATTCAGTGTTTACTGCTCTGAATAATTTAGGGCGAATCCCCACGGCAAGCTTATTTTGAATTCAAACTGTTTTCAATCCTCACAGACCCCACGTCAGTTTGGCTTAACATGCTTTACGCGTGTTAAATCCCCCCCAAAGCGTTGTAAATGTTAATCCTCGTTTCAACAGGTCTCACTCCGGTTTGTGCGCTTGAAACGTTTCACATTTTTTACTGTGGGGACCATACCGTGTTATGGGATGAGAATCCATGTTTAGGGTTTCCCTCCCCCAATAGCTTGCTTCCAAAGATAGTGATTTCACTGAAAAAATCCACCCCTTAAAACAGCCACTATGAAAATCCACTCCTTAAAGCAACTGCTACACTGTAGTGATCTACCCACTTCACACCTTATAACAATGTTTCAATTTTGCGCAATTTTGAAAGTTCTGACCTTTAGAAAGGGAAAAGAAAGTAAAGCAGCTGGAGGTTTCTGTTTTAAAGGCTGTGGCTGTGAAGGGGGCTTGAGCTGCTGCTGCTGCTGTGTGCCCTGGGCAACGGGGAAAGAATCTCTGGCTGCCCCCTGCCGTTTTTCCTCCATCCAGGCAAGCGGCAGCCACCCAGCCACCCAGCTAGGCTCCGTGAAGGCGTCCCTTATGGGTGGCACATTCACGCCAGAAGGAAGAGGGCAGGGCAGCCCTGAAAAGTGACTTTTAGAAAGTAGCCACTTGAGTCCCCCCTTGAGTCACATACACCACGTACGATCCTCAGAATCCAGATCGAACACGATTAAGTTAAAAGTAATGGGAAGAGGCAAATTCGCGTTTGCATCCGGTTCTATTATTTCGGTTTAGGGAAACCAAAATAAGCTTGTAATGGGGATGCGGCCTTAGTGTCATCAGCAAACTTCGGTATCTCACTGCTTACCCCTGCTTCTAGATCTAAAAAGTAATGGTACCAATACTGAACCTTGGGTGACCCACTTCTCACTGCTCTGAGAACTGGCTATTTATTACAACTTCTCCATTTCCTGACCTTTAGCCAGGAAGAGTTGCCCTTCTCTTTCTTTTGTCCTGCCAGTGGGGGTGGTTGGGTGCCAGGTTCACTTGGACCCAGAAGGTGCATCCATCCCCTTTTATAGGAGTAGCTTTTAAAAGCTTTATTTGTGCCTGCTGTAACTTGAGGTGTGACCCACGTTAAGCCGATTGCTTGAGCCTCCTGGATATCTTTCCTCCTGTGCCATATGCTCTCTGTAGCTGCTGTTGAGGCAGTTGAATGATGAGCATTATTGAAAAGCCCTGAGATCTTCTTTCCCGCTCCAAGCGAATTCTATCCTCCTACGTGATGACAGGAACCATTTGGTTTCAGCGAGGTCAAATTCTTCTCTGCTGGTGGCTTCTGAATGTTTTAAGGACCTGGCTGAGGCCCGTGGAAGACAGCAGTTGGTCTTCTGAATGATGGAGGAGAGAATACACCTGAAGAATTGGTGTATAGTATGTGCAATGAAACATGCAGGAGCACTTTTGTTTTAACTTGTTGTTCTTATGTTCAAGGTCTCATGAAACTGTAGGAGGTAGGCCAGGGGCCTCCTGCATTGTCTCTGCATCGTGTGGGTTAGGAAGGCAGGAGATAGGAAAGGTAGATTCCAAGGTCACATGGAAACATCTTTTATTTTGCAAGAAACCACCAGTGTAATGCTAATCTCAGTAGAAGTGCCAAGGCAAAACAAACTGGTGAAATTACAGCTTACCCGTTTTGCATATACGTTTCCAATCTGAATTCAAGGTGCTGGTAATGACCTTCAAAGCCCTCAATGGCTTGGGACCTCAATACTAGAAGGAACACTTCCTCTCATACAGACCTACCCTTGGTTTAAGATATACTGGAGGGGGGCTTCTCTGTGTCCCACCAGTTAGAGAAATCCGCTGTGTTAGGACATGAGAGAGGGCCTTCTCAGTCGTGGCTTACGCTTTTCCCTTGGAGGCCTGAGGCGTTTTCGCACACGGGGTTTTCGAACGCGTGCAAGACAGCCTCGAACGCGGCATACGCATTGCCGCAGCGGGGCTTGCGCTCCGACGCGTCCGGAGCTGTCTTGCGCGCGTTCGAGATGTAGAGCACTTTAAAGTGCTCCACATCTGTTCCAGCGCGGACAAAGCGCCCGCAGCCGTTCGGGGAGAGAAGCATTCGCTCATGTTTCTCTCTCCCTGACAGCCGCGGGCTCGCCTCCCCCGCCGGCGCTGGCTAACAATCAGCTGATTGCCTGCCTTGCCGGCTGCGGGAGCCTCAGCAGCCGTCTCCCCGCCCCTTGCCGGCGTTTGCCGGCTAAGGCACTTCAGAATGCTTTGAGCATTCGCACACAGGCGCGCCGGAATGCGTTTACACGCATTCCTGCGCTCCTATGTGTGAATGGTCAAAGCGTCCTGAAGTGTCTTAGGCTTCCCGTCCTACACCCGTTCCAAATGGAATGGATGTAGTGCGAAAATGCCTCTGATTAGCACCAACTCTTCCAACTTTTAGGTGCCAAGTAAAGACCTGGCTCTTTATTAAAGCCTTTGGATATTAATTCACTCAAGCACAATTTTGATTTTAACTTTAGCTTTTAACTAACTATGCTGTTAAATTGTCAGGCAGGGCTAGCTGCCTGCCATAATATTTGAATGCAAGATGTCTGCCACCTATGTGATTCTGTATATATGTATATAGTAGCTGCCTGTTGTTTGGAAGTGACAGTTGACTCCCCTCTCCCTGCTGGGGTCGAGTGATACATTTTGGCTCCAAGTTTAAACTGGGTTTTGAAAAATAGTCATTGTTGATTTGTTGAAGGTCAAACCCCGCCCAGCTATGAAATATATAAATATATAAATCTCCTGCCTAGATGCATCTTTCAGGCTGAGGGGGGGAGGAACTGGGGCGCTTCAAAAGCCATCTGCTGGGACTCGAGAGCAGGAGAAGGTTTGTCCTTGTCTCTGCTCGAGATGCCCATGAGCATTTGGTGGGCCACTGTGTGCGACAGGATGCTGGACTAGATGGGCTGTGGCCTGATCCAGCAAGGCTTCTCTTATGTTCTTATGTTCTTATATAAAGTTGCTTCCAACAAAAAATGCCTTTACGTTGAGCTGAAATAAATCACTGTTCATCTTTTTAAAGAAAGAGTCTCGTGGTTATTCTTTGCCAGCCAGACATAAATACTGTTTTAATGGGTGATGTATTTAATGTCTTCTTTGCATACGGGTCTTTTATTGTAAGCTGCCCAGAGATCTTAGGATAATGGGGTGGGATAGAAACATTTTAAATAAATAAAAGATACATTATATTTGTTTACCTTCAGGATGACAAGTATTCTGCTGGAGGTGAGTGATGGTGAGCCAGTTTGGTCTAGTGGTTAGGGAGCCAGACTCTTATCTGGGAATACTTGGTTTGATTCCACCCTCCTCCATGAAGCCAGCTGGGTGACCTTGGGCTAGTCACAACTCCCTTCTGAGCTCTCACAGCCCCACCTACCTCACAAAGTGTTCTTTTGTGGGGAGAAGAATAGAAAAGCTTTGTCAGCCACTTTGAGTCCCCTTAAATGGGTGAGAAAAGTGGGGTAGAAAAGCCAACTTTCTTCTTCAATCAGAGTAGGGCCTTATTCTGGGTTATATCCCAGAGCAGGGGCCTTCCATTCACCTGCTAGTACAGAATACAGCAGTTCCTGGGCAGTCACCTATTCTGGGATATTACCTGGAATAAGGCCCAGTGCAGAAAGGACCAGTGGTAAACCAGATGGGATAATATTCTACCTGGGTATGAAGTGACTTCATTTGTTTGTCCTTATATCAAAAGATCTCACCTTGCAGGTGGTGGCCTGGGCTTCATGTTCTTCTCTACCTCTTCAGTCAAACTGACCCCTGAAACTTTGGCAGGAGAAATCTCCTGGCGAGAGAAAAGCCGTTTCACCGAATGCTTTTCTGGAAAGAAAATGAAAAAGAAGGTTTCTCAGGAACCTCATACAGTACTGCAACTGGAAGCAATCTATGAAAAGACCTGGCACCTAGGGGTTAAGCTATTCCCAAGTGTTTACTTTATGCTATTTAGGAACATGTAGTCATACTGGATCAGTGGCAATCTGTGAGTACCGAGGACGTGGACAAGCTACTTGGTAAGATGAGGAAGACGACTTGCCCTCTCGACCCTTGCCCATCATGGCTGGCCATCCAGGGAGGGGATGCATTGATGAGATTCCTTACGGATATCATCGGTGCATCCCTCAGGGAAGGACATGTTCCATCTTGTTTAAAGGAAGCGGCTGTTAGGCCGCTTCTGAAAAAACCTTCCCTGGACCCCCTGGATATGAGAAATTATAGGCCTGTGTCACTGCTGCCATTTTTGAGCAAGGTGGTTGAGAGGGTGGTCGCTCTTCAGCTCCAAGCTGTCTTGGATGAAGCCGATTATCTAGACCCATTTCAAACCGGCTTTAGGACAGGCTTTGGGGTTGAGACTGCTATGGTTGCCTTGACCGACGATCTGCGCCTGAGCATCGACAGGGGTAGTGTGACCCTGTTGGTGCTTTTGGACCTCTCAGCGGCTTTCGATACTATAGATCATGGCATCCTCCTGGACCGCCTGAGGGGGTTAGGTATCGGAGGCACTGCTTTGCAGTGGTTCCGGTCCTTCCTCTCGGGTCGGTCCCAGAGGGTGCTGCTCGGGGACTGTAGCTCCAGTAAGAGGGACCTCACTTGTGGGGTTCCTCAGGGGGCTATTCTGTCCCCGATGTTATTCAACATCTATATGAAGCCGCTAGGTGAGATAATACGGAGTTATGGTGCTGGGTGTTATCAGTACGCTGATGACACCCAAATCTATTTCTCCATGTCTCACTCGTCGGCCTCGAGTTCCAATGGCATCTCTTCACTCAATGAATGTCTTCAAGCGGTAATGGGCTGGATGAGGAAAAACAGATTGAAACTGAATCCAGACAAGACGGAGGTGCTCACGGTAGCGGCCCCAAAACCAAGAATTGGGTTACAACCTCCAGTCCTGGATGGAGTCACACTCTCCTCCAGTGACTGCGTTCGCAGTTTGGGGGTGCTCCTTGACTCGTCACTCCTGATGACAAATCAGGTAAATGCGACAGTCAGGAGCGCCTGCTATCAGCTTCGGCTGATACGCCAACTGCGCCCTTTTCTGGAAGTAAGGGACCTCGAAACTGTTGTGCACGCACTGGTAACCTCACGCCTGGACTTCTGTAACGCGCTCTACTTGGGGCTACCCCTGTACTTGGTTCGGAAGCTTCAGCTGGTACAAAATATGGCAGCCAGGCTTGTTTCTGGTACATCTAGGAGGGACCACATTACTCCGGTTCTTAGGTCCTTACACTGGCTGCCTATTAGCTTCCGGTCCCGGTACAAGGTGTTGGTTATTACCTTTAAAGCCCTAAATGGCTTGGGTCCAAGCTATCTCAGGGACCGCCTCTTCCCGTACAATCCTCCCCGCGCTCTCCGCTCCTCTGGGAGGAACTTACTGCAGCCTTTAAAATCCAGGCTTGTGGCGACCTCCCAGAGGGCGTTCTCTGCTGTCGCCCCCAAACTCTGGAACGACCTGCCGGATGAGATCCGTCAGTTGACATCATTAGACAGCTTTAAAAAAGCTGTCAAGACGGATCTCTTCCGGCAGGCCTTTCCAGAATTTTAACTTTCCAGATTAATCATTCCTGCTCGGGCTCTCTGACCCCCTCACTCCTCCCGTAGCCTCATCTTTAGTGATGGTCGAGGATCTTAGAGGGACACTGGGGCTATTGGTCTGTTTAATTATGTTTTATAGTTTTTGATATTGTATTTTAATTTGTCATATTGTTTAATATACTTTTAAGGGGGGGAGGGACTATAATGTTTTATTTTTATATGATGTTTTTATTATATTTATTGTTGTTAACCGCCCGGATTGGGTTGCCACAGGGCGGTATACAAATAAATATTATTATTATTATTATTATTATTATTATTATTATTATTATTATTATTATTATTATTATTATTATTATTATTATTATTATTATTATTATTATTATTATTATTATTATTATTATTATTAAGGAATAAGAAGATGTTAGTGGGTGCCCGACACTAAAAAACAGCCATCTTCAAAGGAAGCTGCTTGGTCATTCCTCTTTCCAATTCAGTTCCAGGCAGGGGTGGTTAGGAACATTTGAATTTGCCACTAGTGTAAGAGCAATCAGGTCTGCCATTTTGAATCAAGCACCATCAGTGCTTGACTAAGCATTGGTGAAAGGCAGTGTGGGAAATTCTAGGGAGTGCTTGACATAGCACGAGTGAAAGGCATGGTGGGAAATTTTAGGGAGGCAGCTGTAAATCAGATTGAGCGCCAATAGCAAAAATGAAAAAAGACAATAAATAAAAACGCTCCATATGGAGCTAAGTAAGGAGCAACATGTCATAGGAGTTCTGAAGAATCCAGAGACATACAGTATCCTACTGAGCCCAGTTCAAGGTGTTAACTTTAACATATAAGGCCCTAAATGATTTGGGCCCCAAATATCTGAAGAAACACCTTCTCCCATACTGACCTGCCCATGCCTTAAGATGTGGAGGGGAGGCCCTCCTGGTTGTCCCACCACCCTCAATAGTAAGACAGGTGGGCACAAGAGAGAGGGCCTTCTCAGCAGTGGCCCCCAGGCTGTGGAATAGTCTCCCTGTCAAGGTGCGTCAGGCTCTTTCACTGTATGCATTCAGGAAGGCGGTGAAGACGCACCTCTTTGCTCTGGCTTTTGGCTAAATGTGGTATAGTTCCCCCCCCCCCCCCTCCCGCAGATATTATTGTTTTATACTGTTTTATATGTATGGCTTTATTTTAACATGCCTCTTTTAAAATGCTGTTACCTGCCCTGAGACCTTAGGGAATAGGGTGGGATATAAATATAAATAAATATCCGAGCAAAATAGGAGACTGTTTTGCCATTTCCTTCTACTAAGGATATGGCGTGCATTGATAAACAGGCCTGAGCTCAGCTGTACATGAACTTAACTGTCCTCAACATTGTTCCCATTCTACTTTCCTTCATTGCTCTGTGACAGATTTCCAAAAAGACTGAGACATCTTCTCATGAAGAATTTATGAGCCACACAAGCAGGTAAGTGTTTCAGCCTTTAATTTTAGCACACCAAAACGATGTGCCTGAACTAGAGGAAAGGTCAGGGACAGCCATTTTGTTTTATGGCAGGCCAAAGTTATCATCACACGAAAACTCTTGTATTTTATTTTATCCTGAAACCTTTCATCCAAAAATTATTGCTAAGGAGAACCCATGCCCAAGCCCTAAGATGTTCAGGGGAGACACTTCTGGCTATAAAACCACCTTCAGTAGTTCAAGGCGTGAGGTCCTGGGATAGGGCCTTCTCAGTGGTAGTCCCCAGATTATGGAATAGTCTCCCTCTTTCCATGATACCCTGGGATGCAAGCCAGAAAAACAGTTGGTATATTACTTACTAGGGATGTGCACGAATATTCGTAGGCGTTCACAATCTGATCAAATGTGCCAAATTTCGACATTTGAACTCAAATAGAATGTCCCGAAATTTGAATGTAAACATTCGAATTGAATTTCAGATTTCGGATCTATTTGTTCAAATTATCCGGACATCCGGATAATTTGCGTCTTTCCCGCATCCGTACACATCTGTATGGATCTGTACAGGACAAAAATGGGTTGCATATGGGATAACTATGGGATGCGTACGGATGTGTATGGATGTGGGGAAGATGTGTACATGCACATACAAATGTTGTCGACATTCATATGTGCAGATTCAAATAAAAAATTCAAACAAATAGATTCGAGTTTGGTAAATACGAATCGAATCTGGTTAAATGTGAATTTAAAAGATTTGAACCAAGTTGTATTTTGGGGTATTCTATTCAATTCAAATAGAATGTGAAAAAGACATCCATGTACATCTCTGTTACTTACTGAGCAAATGAGAACAAGAAGACAGCAATAAAATTTGCAGCCAACCTTTTTTGCTGTTCTCTTTGTCTGTCTGGTCTTTTTCCTTACTGGTCTTTTCTTCTTCTCCTTCTTCAGTGATGGTTTCCATTTCCTTTGCCTCAGCTCTACACAAAATAATAAAACAACAGGTCAGAAACAGGTCTCTTTCATAACCCAGGCCTCCAACAACAGCAGCAACAAAAATGCTCCTTTACCTTTGAAAACTGGCAGTTTTTATTTCAAAGAAGAAGAAGAATTGGCTTTTCTACCCCACTTTTCTTACCCATTTAAGGGGACTCAAAGCAGCTCACAAAGCTTTTCTATTCTTCTCTCCACAACAAACACCCTGTGAGGTAGGTGGGGCTGTGAGAGCTCAGGAGAGAGCTGTGACTAGCCCAAGGTCACCCAGCTGGCTTCATGGGGGAGGACAGAATCAAACCCGGTATTCTCAGATAACAGCCCGGCTCCCTAACCACTAGACCAAACTGGTTCACAAGAGCAAGGCTTCAGGTTCAACCACCAAAAGTGAACTCATGCCAGCCCTTTCCACAAGGACCCTTAATGTGCGTTAAGGGTCTGTACAGTATGCATTCTGTGGCCCTGTTTGCACTTAACTGTGTCAAATGCTATAACTATACCATTCCACCACAGTGAGGTCTGAGGACTGAAGGACACATTTGCACCATGGGCACTGGTGCGATCCCCAACTTTATTACCAGCGCTAGCAGTGTGGATGGCCCATCCAAGACAATCCAATCACCATGGCAACAGCCACATCAAGTTCCAGGCCGCACCCAGCTGTTGCCATGCCAACAGCAACATGGCGTGCATTTGTGCAGCTGCACCCACGTCACCTCACCCCCATGCAGTGTTCACACTGGGAAAAAGTGCAAACTTCACATCCAGGTGGAGAAGTAAAAACCTGTCCACAGCTTCGGAGGATTGGATACTTGGGGCATTATAGGATACAAGTGGCAGCATGGTTTGTGGATGGAGGCTCCTGGAGGCTCCTTGACACATAGGTGCGAACAGCCCTCTCCCAACCACATGGTAATACGGATCAAGGAGGCCCTACTCCCCCACTGGTGTGGCTCTGCCTGCATTAGACAGAGCCTGATCTGGATTAAGAGGCCCTTAGGGTGCTTCCACGTTTGCCATCGGGAAACGGATTTAACAAAATCCGTTTCCCGGCAATCTGGCCTCCTGAAGACTCGTCTCAAATAGAGATGGATCCTCGGAGGCCCCGCACGTCCGCACACGTGCGGAGAGGCCGGATCAGCAGGGCCACATCGCCTGGGTGCTGCGTGGAAGCCGCAGCACCTGTGGCCAAAGGCAGCCAGCTCCCGCACTGCCGACGCTGCCTCCCACGCCACCGGCGCCACCCCCAGAGCCGCAGGACTGGAGCATGCAGCTGCCAGTCACTGCATGTGTCCGGCAATGCTCAGCGCGGGGGGGGAAAGGCTTCAGAAGCAGGCCGTCCTGCTTCCACCCTTCCCAACATAGCGGCCGGAGGGACATCCATCCCTTCGCCTGGCCGCGTGCGGAAGCATCCTGCTTCCGCACACATCCAGGTGAAGAGACAGGTGATTTTTCAGGTCTTACATTTAATCCGGATTTTGGCAGCAAAACCAGCTTTAAAAACTGATCTTGCACGTCAAAATGCAGAAGGGGCCTCCGCGAAGAGTTTCCCGTCAGGTCTGCAATGTGGAAGCCATTTAAGGTAAGTGTTCTTAATCGGGTGGGGGTGGGGTTAAAACGGTTTCCGCAGCCAGTGCGGAAACACCCTTAATTTAATTGGTACGACCAGAGGGACAAGGTACACCTTTGGTTTCGGAACTACAAGGGGGTGGTTTTCAATGGCTCATCATTCCTACCTTTGGAGGCATGGGAGTGCAAGGTTCACAACCTGTGTGAGCTTCACAGCCACCACATGGGTTAATTAGGATCGGTGCTGTCAGTGTAGACAGCGCTGATCTCATCCAGTGCCTTCCAGCGATCTGGATCAGTGGGCCAGGCTATTCCAGATCACTGCTCTGGATGAAAAGGAGGTAAGTCAAAAGGACAGGTGACGAGAGAAACCTAACGGTCAGCCTCTTTCAACTGCTCTGATGGAATTTGACTCCCAGATGCCCATCTGAAGCAGCTTAAAGATGGTCCGTGAGAGGGTCACTCGAATGCTAGGCTGCAGCAGATAATTGCCCAATAATTAGCCAGATTATTTGTCCCTAGCACAAAAAAGTCAAATGTGTCTGATTAGCTGGCTAATTTTATTATTGTTGTTGTTATTGTTATTGTTAATGTTAATATTATAATTTTATTTTATTATTTTATTATTATAAGTTTATTTATCAAGTGCTATAGATGTATGTAGTGCCGCACAAGTTGCAAAAATTTAAAAAGACAATAGAGAGAAAAAAAGGACAAATACACAATTAAAATTACTAAAATAACAAAGTTAAAATAATACATATCACAACAGACACATTAGAAATTAAAACAAGTGAAAATTTTTACCCAAAGTTCATCACCCTGTGTCTCCTCCTTCGCCCACCCGCCTGACCATTCTAGGCTAGAAAATGTGGATTAGAGACAGGATGAGAACACAAGGACCGTACACTAGGGATGTGCAGGAATGCTTGTAACATTCATTATTCTTACAAATTCGGGCATTCATACACCAACTGAATGTTCCAACATTTGTACATTAACATTTTGGAACATTCATGCAAATAGTTGGGACATTCGTTAAACTGGGGATACGTATCAGATACATAAGTGTTCGTGTCGGATACATATCAGATGCACATCAGATATGTATCAGTTACGTATTTGTCCGTATCGGATATTCATACAAATTCATCTGTATTGAGTCTAATCCTACCACATTCGAAGGGGATCTACTCGAACGAATGAGAATTTTCTAACTTTCGATCCATTACAAATCGAATTCCAAAAACCCCATTCGTGTACATCCCTACCGCGTGCTGTTCCCCCTCGGGCCCTTTTGAGCCACGTTTCTGTGACATGTGCCTACACCCCAGGTTAGAGGGACAAACGCCATTCCGTTTCTCCCCGTTACTTCTGAGGCGTCGCCCTTTTAAAACGTTGGTGGGCAAATCTGACCAGATCCGGCAAAAAGACTCACCTTGGGAATGTCAGAACGTTGCACCCGCGTGACTGTGATGCGCCGCTGTCTCTGGCTGACAACACGGAATCCCCCGTCCCTGGCCTCTAAAGCAGAAAAAGAGAGGCTCAGTTACCCCATCCAAAGCTGCTTTGAAACAGCCATCTTCATCTTCCTCTTAGGGGTGCTGTAACACCTGGAACTGATGCACACAGGTTTTCCAGATCTCTTTGACATCCACCTTGCCATGGCAAATGCCTCACTGATCCGACCTATATAAAGCACTTCAAATTATCTCTAACCCAGGTTTTACCCTTGTCTCCTGCTTGATATGCCCATAAGCAATTGGTGGGCCACAGTGTGAGACAGGATGCTGGACGAGATGGGCTCTTCCAACAGGGTTTCTCTTAATTCATGTATGGCTACTAGAATGGATGCCTAGATACACCATCCAGCTCAGAGAGACAGTCAGGATGCTTCTAAAGGCCATTTGCTGGGATCTGAGAGCAGGTGAAGGTTTTCCCTTTGTCTCTTTCTTGATATGCCCATAAGCAATCGGTGGGCTACTGTGTGGAACAGGATGCTGGACTAAATGGGCTGTGGCCTGATCCAGCAGGGCTCCTCTTCTGTTGTGAGCCAGTTTGGTCTAGTGCAGTGTTTCCCAAAGTGTGGTATGCGTACCCCCAGGGGTACAGGAAGAGTTTGGTGGGGGTACCCGTGCATGTACCAAAAAAAGAAAAAATAAATATTTTTTGATTTTTATTAAAGCATATGTTTTTTATGAGGGGTACTCAGCATTACGAAAATTATAGAAGGGGTACACATATGTCAAAAGTTTGGGAAACACTAGTCTAGTGGTTAGGGAACCAGACTCTTATCTAGGAATACCGGGTTTGGTTCCACACTCCCCCATGAAAGCCAGCTGGGTGACCTTGGGCTAGTCACAGCTCTCAGCTGAGCTCTCACAGTCCCACCCACCTCACAGGATGTGAGAAAGCTTTGACAGAAAGCTACTTTGAGTCCCTCTAAATCGGTGACAAAAGCGGGGTATAAAAGCCATCTCTTCTTCTTTTATTATTTATATTTATATCCTGTCTCAGGATGGGTAACGTTTTAAAACAACAGATTGCAAGAAATATACATTAAAAACAATATCTATAAAAAACTCTTAAGAAATCCGACATAAAGCATATACTAAATATTAAAATACTAAGATCCTACGGTTGCACTATGAGGTTGTACTATGAAACACAAACACCAAGGGCAGAAACATTTATTTGGCGCTGAAGGAAAGCACCAACTTACGTTTGTAAGAGCTTTCAGAAGATTTCCGCTCCCGTCCATGGCTTGAAGAAAATCTTTGTAAAACTTCATTTTCACCTTGTTGTCCCGGACCACAAGAACCCCAATTCCTTTGAAGGCGAATTCAACCGTTTGCTTGGTGGCAATGGAGCGTGAGAAAGATAACAGCGTCTCCCGGACACATCCCTCCACAGTCTCCCTCCTGAAAGGTCCCTCCAGGGATAACACAATGAAATTCAGCTGAACAATTGGGATATCACCTAGGGAGAAGCGGTGAGGAAGAGTTGAGCAAGGAAAACAATCAGGAGCGGAAATATTGGGACCAGCTGGCCTGGAAGGGCCACAGGGGGAAGCATCTTTTATCTCATAACCTAAGGCCCCATCCAGACAGGAGATACTGAGAGCAATTATTTCTGGGCTATGGAGGGATTGCCACACATACCTGTGGCAAACCCAGCATGGCCTCATCATATCACCCTAAGGGTGTTTCCCCACAGGCCCTTAAGACCCCATTAAGCACCCGATAAGGACACATATGGCACACATTTACAAGTTACTGTCCACACAGCAGGCCAGATTAGAGCCCTTTCAAGGACAGCGCTTCCGCATGGCCTTGCGTGAGATCCGTCTCTAATGGGGTCTAGAGGCCGCCGAGTCTGGTTTTTGAGAAGACCTGAAAAATTAAGTCTTCAAACCATTCCTGCCTGCAAATTCCAGATCAAAGGACGACGCTTCCGCACAAGGACAGGAGAGGGAACACATGTGGGCGGGACTGGAAGTCGCCATGTTGAGCGCAGCCGGGCAGCCACGGGATCTCAGGCACGCTGCTGATTGGTGGGCAGTCTGTCCCTGACACGCCCAAGCACGGTGGAGACGAGCGGTGAATGACGTCTGAGTGCTCTGAACACGTGGCACCTTCACAGCAGGACCACAGAGAGGCCTGATCCTTCTGGATGTCAGTGCTCCGGCATCTGCACAGCAAACACATGATGCATACCTCGCTATCTGTGCTTCCCATGAAAGTGCGAACGCGTTAGGCCTCATTTGGATCTATCCCAATTTCAGAAGGATCTTCCCAGGGATGGATTTCAGAAATCCAGATTTCCTTAATCCGGATTTCAAGCGGTATGCGCGGAAACACCCTAAAACCCTGCTATAACCTATTTCAGAAAAACCTGACTCTGGTTGCATGTTTTCCCAAAATACCAATGTAATCGTCCTTCTGGACAGAGCTACCATCCTGGCTGTGGCAACCACATACGTGCATGGGCCGAAAAAGATATTCCATGCATGTATGATGGTGGCAATCGTGCACTTCCAAGTATTTCATGCCGTCAGGATACTTGGATGTGCACATCACTCTGTCTAGTCAACAAGTGATTATTCCAGAGGGGCCTTTCTCCAGAATATGGCTTGTAAGCATATTTAAGTGGCCCCTGGAATTGGCCTGTTGAAAGAGATCTTATTCCTTTCAGCCTCGTCTCCCGCCAGGAAGCTGATATATCCTAGGGGGGAAAGCAGGACACTTCTAAGGCCATTTGCTGAGATTCAAGAGCAGGAATAGGTTTGTCCTTGTCTCTGCTTGAGATGCCCATGGGCAATTGGTGGGCCACTGTGTGCAACGGGACGCTGGACTAGATGGGCTGTGGCCTGATCCAGCAGGGCTTCTCTTATATTCGTATGAGATCCTTGTCCAAAGCCCCATAGAGCCACCACCAAGCAGGACACTCAAGTTAGCGCTGCTTGCGCAAACTTTCTGCAAGATCCATACAAACTGCAGCCAACCTCTGTGTTGCATCATAAAGAGTAGTGGGGGTTTTTTGCATTTGATTCATAGCGAATTGAATGTAAGAAAATTAGTATTCATTTGAAAAGATCCCCTTTGAATGTGGTAGGATTCTTTTCATTACGAATGTATTTGTACAAATTTGTACGAAAATCTGATATGAACGCATACATGCCCAATAAGTATCCAGTACATATCTATATGTATCCGATATGTATCCCATAACATATCCGCTCTGAAAGCATCAAATCCACCCTGAATCCACTTTGAAACCGCTCTCAAAGCATGTCGAATGCACTCTGGATCCGTTGCAGATGTGACTGGCGCAGCTGCTTTCCCACCTCCCCATTTCACGAATGTTCTGAATCATTCGTATGAAGGTCAAGGTACGAATATCATAACATTCAATTAGCACACGAGTGTCCAAACTTGTCTCAATACCCAAATGTTATGAACATCCGTGGACATCCTGAGCATGAACAGAGGGAAAAGCAAATTGGTCTTCAGATTGCCTTCTTATATTCTGATGCAAAAATCCATTTCTTGGGTCAATTCGCAGTTGGCCCCATAGTAGGTGCATCTACATTTGCAGAAAGCGTTTTCAACCCAGAAATGCCTCCTGCCTTACCGGAAGCTGCCCCAGTGCCCACTAGCGCTGGTGCAGAAAACGGTGCTCCATACGCATCCCAATCCTTACCAGAAACTTACCTTTCTCATCCAGCGCTGTGACCGTTTGCACCGTTTCCGGTGCTAGGGGCCACCCGGTACCCCAAACTAACCCCAAAGGCAATTGCGTGTGCATGGTGCATCACTGCCGGCATGGTGGCAGCACCGGCACACACGCAGTTGCGCCAGCGGGTGTGATGAAGATGGCAGCAATCGGGCACGTGTCCGGATGCAGGTGAGAGTCTGGGCGTGGGGAGGGTTGGTGCAGTGTGTACTAGTGTTCCCAAGTGCGGATGCTGGTACACAGTAGTGGGTTACACACTTTTCCCTTCCGGTGGACAGGAATCCAAGTGCAGAGACACCCCTGGTTTCACTTCCTTGCTCTGCAATCTTGCGGCCAGAGGCAGTACCATCTCGGCATACCTCCAGCCGTTTAAAAGCAGTTATCTTACCCTTTGTGTTATGGCGTCTAATTAGCAATTAACCTGCCTTCCTATAAGTTTGTGCACACTGTGTACAGGTGGCAAAAGTCCATTTCTTACCTGGAGTGCGTATCTTGTTAAATTTCAGCCCGTGAATCTGTGCGAGTTTCTCAGACAAAAGGAATACAGGCCGCTGTATGAGGATAGATTTGTTGTGACTGATTTCAAGCTTCTGCCTCAAGAAGGAAAACGTCCCCAGGCCTGGAATTGAGACACCCTGAAAGAGAAGAGGAGGAATGTCATAGAGAATAGTCGTAGAACATAGGAGTTAGAGGGGACCCCGGGGGTTATCTAGTCCACCCCCTGATCGGAACAGAAGTCTGGTAAGGCATCTCCAAGAAACGGCCATACAGTTGCTACTGGAAAACTTCCAGTGTGGATGAATCCAGTAATAAGTAAGGCAAGGCTGTTCTTAGAACCAGGATACACCAATCCTGAATCTCTAAATAGAGTCAGGAGTTGATCGGAAGGTCGATAGACTTGGGAAACCATCTGCACAATTTATGTAAAATAGATAAAATAAATGTAGAACATTATGGAGCCAACCCATTCCAAAAGTACAGAGTAGATCCCATCAAGAAAGGCAAATTCAAAACTTGTGTGAAACCCTTGGGATGAGGGGAGAGGGTCCAATTGAACGTCCTAGGACCCCTTCTTCTCATAGAATCATAGAATGGTAGAGTTGGAGGGGACCTCCTGGGTCATCGAGTCCAACCCCCTTGAACCCCCAGTGTTCTCCTTGAACACTGTTTGATCCACAAGGCCTGGTCCATGGGTCCCCATTGTATCCTACGTCCCCAGTCCTGGATTCCAGCCCTGGATTCTCCCCACCCCCACCCCCTGAGTTACAGTCACTATTATACACTATGGAGTATAGGGTTTTAAATTGGTTGAATTCTTAAGGTGTTTTTAAATGTGCATCTTGTTTTAATCTGTATCTTGTTTTAATTTGGATCCTGTTTTTAATCTGTTGTTACCCGCCCAGAGACCTTTGGGTATGGGGCGGGATATAAATGTAAATGTAAAAAAATAAAATAATAAAACGATGAATATCTCCCACCGTTGCCCTTCTGCCATAGAAAGCCTCTGCAATTTCAAATCCCAAACCTCCATCCTGAAACTCTCATTGCTTACAGCTTTGAGATTTATTTCTCCTGCCTGCTCAGCAGGACTAGCAGAGGAGGAGGAGGAGAAGGAAGAAGAAGAAGAAGAGTTGGATTTTTCTACCCTGCTTTTCTCACCCATTTAAGGGGATTCAAAGCAGCTGACAAAGCTTTCTGTTCTTCTCCCCACAACAGAACACCCTGTGAGAGCTCAGAAGAGAGCTGTGGCCTGCCCAAGGTCACCCAGTTGGCTTCATGGAGGAGGGTGGAATTAAACCCGGTAATGCCAGATAAGAGTCGGGCTCCTTAACCACTAGATCAAACTGGCTCAAACAAACCCCAGGTAAGCTGCCCACCGCACAAAGCCAGGTTGCCAGCCAGGATTTTGTTATGCTGTGTAAACAAACACCTTTTGTGTGCCCTTTATAAGGGGACAGTGCTGTTGGACTGCTGCTTAATTAGTGTGAACAAAGCAATCCCTTGGACAAAGGAGCGTCAGTGGTTCCAGATGGCTGATTAAAGGTTAATGGCTCTTTGAAACGTAAGATGGTAAGAGGAGCCCTGTTGGATCAGGCCGCAGCCCATCTAGTCCGGCACCCTGTCTCACCAACTTGCCCATGGGCATCTCAAGAAGGAGACAAGGACCCAAGTATCTCTTACATGAATTCCCAAAGGGAGGGGCTCCTGGGACTTAGAAGATGATTTAGTACCACTATCCAGCAGTAAAGGTGGGCTGAGACGTTGCACAGGAAACATACTGCAAGGTCTGTAGGAAGCAACTGATGGAAAAACCCAAAGGGGCGATCGTCCCCATGCGCAGGATCGGCTCGCTAAGCAATGTGTGCCAGACCCCCAAACCATGCCCAGACTCGTATTTTCAGGTATCAAATTTGGCCCTGGTCTGGCACAGTTTGGGAGGATATGATCCGCTTTCCGCGGGCCTAAACCAAAACGCATGGGGATACCCCTGGCCGATCCCGCGTTCAGAACCATACCAAACACGCATGGGGACACGGCCTTAGTAAAGTTCACGCAGCACTTCTGTGGAAATGGCGGAGGGCGGCAGAGGGTTTGTTTAAGGTTGTGATCAAATGCACTTAAAAAAAAAGAAAGAGGCTTAAATTCACGGAGGAAAGATGCATCAATGGTTACTACCATGGATGGCTAGATACTGTCTGCAAGGTGGAGCAAAGGGCCACAAGAGCAGGTGAAGGTTTTGCCTTTGTCTCCTGCTTGAGATGCCCAGAAGCAACTGAGCCACTGAATGACCGGCCAGGAAAAAGATCTCTGGAAGTAAGTAAGTAAGTTTAATGATTAGTCCACTCACTGACCGTATCATGAAATAAAATACAATGGAATACAATACAAAATACACTCATTATTAAAATACTAACCCTAGGACACAGCAGCACGTATTCTGGCAACCTTGATAATAAACAAGGCCACTCGACCGGTAGTGAATTTATCAGTTCCGCTAGGGATGTGCATGAATATTTGAATATTCGATCAAATTCGTCCCGATTTCAACATTCAGGTTTGAATCGAATGTCCATAAATTCACATTTAAACATTCGAACAAATTTCAGATTTTCGAATCTATTCATTCGAATTATCCGGACATCCGTATGTGTACGTGTTCATACACGACGCGTACTTGTACACACACATCGTTCCCACATACGTACGCATGTGTACGGATCCTTATGGGATGAAAACAGGTTGCATACGGGATAACTACGGGATGCATACAGATGTGTACTGATGCATAATGATGCATATGGGCACATACGAATGTCGCCAACTTTTGTAAGTGCAAATCCGCATCAAAAATTCAAATGAATAGATTTGAATTTATTTAATTTGGGTAAATTTGAATTTTAAAGATATAAATCGAATCAGATTTTCAGATATTCAGTTCTAATCAAATCCCAAAAATTGCCTTCATGCACACGACCACTAAGAAGAAGGAGAGTTGGCTTTTCTACCCTGCTTTTCTCACCCATTTAAGGGGACTCAAAGCGGCTGACAAAGCTTCTGTTCTTCTCCCCACAACAGACACTATGTGAGGTGGGTGGGGCTGTGAGAGCTCAGAAGAGAGCTGTAACTAGCCCAAGGTCACCCAGCTGGCTTCATGGAGGAAGAAGAAGAGTTGGCTTTTCTACCCTGCTTTTCTCACCCATTGAAGGGGACTCAAAGTGGCTGACAAACCTTCTGTTCTTCTCCCCACAACAGACACCATGTGAGGTGGGTGGAGCTGTGAGAACTCAGAAGAGAGCTGTGACTAGCCCAAGGTCACCCAGCTGGCTTCATGGGGGTGGACGGAGTCAAACCTGATATTCCCAGATAACAGTCCGGCTCCTTAACCACTAGACCAAACTGTACACTTTATTATCTAGTGATTGATAATTTGCTTTAAAAAAAAAGAGGATATGTAATGTTCTCCAATATTAATATAAAAAGTGCAGTTTAAAAGGACCTGGTCATGTCTCCCACCTCTTTAGCTTCACATATACAAAGTCTATCTTGGACTGGAATTTTTAGGTACCATCCTTGAGTTACCTTGACATAGGTCAGAGAGGAAATGGCCATCTTGGAACCTCCACCACAAAGATCACAGTCAAGACCACAGTCAGATAACAGGCATTCCCAAGCTGTGACCTTGAGGAGCTCTTCAGAAGATCATAAGAGCATCTATTCTAGTAGCCATTGATCCATGTGTCCTCCATGCCTTTGTCTAATCCTTTCTTAAAGCTATGCAGGCTGGTTGCTGTCACCACCTCTTCAGGAAGTAAATTCCATGGACTGAGGACCCTTTGAGTGACAAAAACCACGCCACCTCCTTCTACATCTCTGGCCCATCAGCGTATAGTGTTTCTAGTGTTTCTAACGTGTGATGGGGAAATGTTTTCTCTATCCACCTTTTCCACACCATGCCTGATTTAGAGTTAGGTTGGGGGTCACCACAACATGAGAAACTGTATTAAAGGGTTGCGGCATTGGAGAACCACTGATCCATAAGGTAAGTAAAATGCACTATTGCTGGAAAGACAACCAGCAGAAGGTTTTGGTGCATTTTAGAAGGATATAGCAGATTTATGGAGCGGTTGCCGCAGATATTCCTCCCATCTGACAGGGCCCCAGACACACAAATGTAGGTGGGGAAGCAAACCAGAAATCCCACCTTATTCATGGAGAGTTGCTTTTCAACAAATTCAGATACAGTATCCCAGATACTAAGGACCTCTGAAAGGCAAAGAAAGGCAACGTTATTCCACCTTGAATAATAGCTTTGTCCTCTAAAGTTGCATTAACAAATGCGAGAAACTACAGTCACAGCAATACCATTAAAAGATATATTTTTTAAAAGATATTTCCCCTAATTTTTCAAATTTACTGTACATCCGTAATAATAACAATTCAATACATTTTGCTCTTAACAATTCAAACCACATCACCCAAACCCTTCACACCCTTAAAACCACTTATAATGGGAAATTTTCTTCCCATTTTGGCAGGGACATTGAAAGGTTTGGAAAAAAATTATAAGGATGAGATTACAAACACAGAAAGTTATTAGTGGGGTAATTTATAAAATACTAATGAATGACAGGGACAGTGTAACGTCACCGGCTGCCATAAGGCAAATGGATCGTCCAGATTAGCGGAAAGGCGATGGAAGATAAAATAAAGGAAATAAACAAGTTAAAGCATGTAAAGTTAAAGGAACTGAATATGGAAGTAGTAAATTGTTGGTACCAGACTCCGACACGACCTTGATGTAGGATACGAACAGTTACTACTAGATGTTGGTATTTTTGCAGGATCACGATCCCCTTCCTCCCCTTCTGCTCAATGACGGGTTCATTTTTGTTTAGCCATCATCTCTGCGGCAAAACTCTTAGCTGAGATCCGGCCTGAGATAGACTGGCACATCTGGGCACAAGCGCAGCAGGCTGATCAACAGGGCAGTTCCTATCAGAGTGCGCGAACCGGACTAGCAATGCCACAGGTCAGTGATAGTAACTGTGTGCAACAGGATGCTGGACTAGATGGGCTGTGGTCTGATCCAGCAGGGCTCCTCTTAGGTTCTTAGGTTCTTATGCCCGTCACCTTCATAGAGTACCCCTGGTTCAGCATCCTGTCTAACACAGTAGCCCACCAATTGCTCCCGGGCATCTCGAGCAGAAGACAAGGGCAAACCTTCACCTCCTCTCTAATCCCACAAATGGCCTTTGGAGGCCTCCTGCCTGCCTCCCCAACCTGGAGGCAGTACCTAGGCATCCATTCTAGTAGCCATTAATACTTCTGTCCTCCATGAATCCAGGCTGGTTGCTGTCACCACCTCTGGGCGAAAAAATCCTTCCCCTTATCCTCCTGACTCTCTGGCCCTAGCGTTGCGGGAACAAGAAGAAGAAGAAGAAGAGTCGGCTTTTCCAGCCCGCTTTTCTCACCTATTTAAGGGGACTCAAAACGGCTGACAAACCTTCTGTTCTTCTCCCCTCAACAGACACCCTGAGAGGTAGGTGGGGTTGTGAGAGCTCAGAGGAGAGCTGTGACTAGCCCAAGGTCATCCAGATGGCTTTGTGGAGGAAGAAGAGTTGGCTTTTCTACCCTGCTTTTCTCACCCATTTAAGGGGACTCATAGCGGCTGACAAACCTTCTGTTCTTCTCCCTACAACAGGCACCCTGTGAGGCAAGTAGGGCTGTGAGAGCTCAGAAGAGCGCTGTGACTAGCCCAAGGTCACCCAGCTGGTTACATGGAGGAGAAGGAAAGAGTTGGCTTTTCTACCCCACTTTTCTCACCCATGTAAGGGGACTCAAAGCGGCTGACAAACCTTCTGTTCTTCTCTCCACCACAGACACCCTGTGAGGTATATGGGGCTGTGAGAGCTCAGAAGAGTGCTGTGACTTGCCCAAGGTCACCCAGCTGGCTTCATGGAGGAAGAAGAGCTGTCTTTTCTACCCTGCTTTTCTCACCCATTTAAGGGGACATAAAGCAGCTGACAAACCTTCTGTTCTTCTCCCCACAACTGGCACCCTGTGAGGCAGGTGGGGCTGTGAGAGCTCAGAAAAGCTCTGTGACTAGCCCAAGGTCACCCAGCTGGCTACATGGAGGGCAGAATCGAACCCAGTACTCCCAGATAAGAGTCCAGATCCCTAACCACTAGACCAAACTGGCTCACCACTAAACCAGCAGAAGCCGAAAGCGTCCAATGCCAATGCTGCTACTTACCCTCTGCTGTGAGTTTAGGGAGCGTGACAAAGACATTCCTGCCCCCGTCTAGGACTGCGGCTTGGATGGTGTCGAGCATTTTCGCATCCTCCCTTCCTTCTCCCCTTGAGCGAGCTGGAAAATCAGGTAGACTGCGCTGCACCTCGGAGGCTCCTGCCAGGGCAAGAAGGGGCTGTGTCACATGCCTGTCCGCCCCTCCACTCCCTCGCGCTCACTCGGCCTCAAAGCCCAGCCTTGGCAAGACGCCTGCCCATCGCCCTTCGCCTCTCCTCCTCCTGGTCCTCATCAAGGCAAAGCTCGATCTCGCCGACGCGCAGGCAGCAGCGGGGCCGGCGCGGAGAAGTCCCTGCCGGCCGGGCTGCTGAGCGAGGGCTGAGCGAGCGAGGAGGCAGCCCGGGGCTCAGTGGCCAGCGCAGGGGACGGGAGGGGCGGAGCCACGGGAAAGGGGCGGGACCGTCGCTAGGACGCGGCTTTCATTCACTGTTGCTAGCCCTGACGTCACAATGGAATCGCCCCGCCTCGCCTGTGCATAAGGCTTCCCTGCTGAGAGAAAGCGGGGCGATGATTGGCAGGAGGCTCAGCAAATCAGGCGCCAGGGTGGAAGAGTTCTAGTTCTCCTTGCATCTTGAGGACTAGCAGCTTGCCGTTCTTTGTTTGAAACAGTGGCTCTTTCGGCACTGGGGCTTATTGCAGATTGTATCCCAGAATAGGGACTGACAATCTGCGGTGGGGCAAGGCCTTTGATAGTCCGAACCAGCATGTGGACAGCAGGGACCCGTCCCAGGATTTAATCCGGATTAAGCTCCAGTTCAGAAAGCGCCAGTGTCGATTGCAAAAGCAAACACAGGGTCGGCAGTCCCTGATAGATTGGCATACTGCCGGGCCGTGGTCACACCTAAAGTTTAATCCAGAGTGAGTCCACTTTCAGAGTGGGAGAACACATCAGCCAAGCGACAAGCTGCTTTCTTTCGGCATTAAAAGATCTCAGAAAATTCACCTTTGGGACAGATAACGTGAAACGGAAATTACTGGCCGCTGTCCTGATCTCTCGCTCTGAAGGTGGATTGAAATTGGATTGAACCTTAGGTGTGACCACAACTCCAGTGTGTTAAGTTCACTGGGTCGGCCCAGGTCAGTCTGTGCAGAAATCGGGTCTTTGCTTTTGCGTAGTTGTGCGCATGCGGTTTTTCTGTCCTTCAGTGTTCAAATCCCACGTCCTGGATTCACTTCAGCCTGCACTTGCGTGCCCTGGAACTGATGCTTCTGCTTCGCCTATACTAAGAACACAGGTGCGCCCATGACCCCGTCTAGCCCACCAGAGGGCACCAGCGCTCCACTTGCAGGTGGACTTGAAAGGCAGGCCGCCCTCTGCGGCCATCAGGCTGACAGTTTCTTGATAGCCCTGATTTCCGTGGATATAAGAATTGCCCACGGAATCAGACCCCTGGCCCACCTAGTCTGCAGGGGGCTCTCCCAGGGGACAAGCAGCTCCTCCGGGAAGCCTACCAGCAGAACAGCAGCAGCAGCAGCAGGAGAGTTGGCTTTTCTACCCCACTTTTCTCACCCATTCAAGGGGACTCAAAGCAGCTGACAAAGCTTTTCTATTCTTCTCCCCTCAACAGACACCCTGTGAGGTAGGTGGAGCTGCAAGAGCTCAGAAGAGAGCTGTGACTATCCCAAGGTCACCTAGTTGGCTTTGTGGAGGAGCGTGGTATCAAACCCGGTATTCCCAAATAAGAGTCCGGTTCTTGTTCTGGTTACCGCCTCCCAGCTGATGGACTTTAAAGGCAAACCATCTCCCGCTGCAAGTCCTTCCTGGTGAGATTAATCCACTATCCGTGGCTGATTCACTTAAGACAATCTTGGGCCTTTCTGAACTTGACCCTGTAGTCTGGGTGCCAGATGGGGAGCCTGCACTTGAAGGAGGCTTTCCCTGCTCAGAAACAGCCTCTTCCATGCAGGACCATACTCCAAACTACATGTGGAGCAACATTTCATGCTCCACACGCAGATTGACCACGACTAGGGAAGGCCTTTGCCATCTCAGGTGCAGCCCATTCGCACCACTGTGGTGCTGGGTGGGTCGTCTGAGGTGCCACACAAGCGTGCCGGCACCTCAGACAAACCCTAAATGGAACTGCCCATGCACGGTGCATCGCTGTCATCCTGGTGACAGCACTGGTGCATCGGCCACCGGGATGAAGATGGCAGTGCCCAGACATGCGCCCACATCTCAGGTAGGTCTGCAGACCCAAAGGAGTGGTGTGGACTCGCATTCACAAATGCAAATACTAGTGCATGGAAGTGGGAGTACACTATTCCTGACCACCGGGCAGGGTGGGATGTGCAGAAAGGCCCTTCGTGCACTCACACCCACTCACCCAGACCTTCGGGGAATATATCCTGCTTCTTTTTGTAGTTGCCTTTGTAATTAGATTTTATTCCCATTTTTATTAGCATTTTCTTGTTTGCCTCTATTTTTATCCTTATGTTCCTTATTATCTACAATTATTTTAGAGCTAGATACCTTTATTGCGAGCCAGTTTGGTCTAGTGGTTAGGGAGCCGGACTCTTATCTGGGAATACCGGGTTCGATTCCGCCCTCCCCCATGAAGCCAGTGGGGTGACCTTGGGCTAGTCACAGCTCTCAGCTGAGCTCTCACAGCCCCATCTACCTCACAGGGTGACCTTGGGCTAGTCACAGCTCTCTTCTGAGCGATCACAGCCCCACCTACCTCACAGGGTATTCTATTGTGGGGAGAAGAATAGAAAAGCTTTGTCAGCCGCTTTGAGTCCCCTTAAATGGGTGAGAAAAGCGGGGTAGAAAAGTCAACTCTTCTTTGCAGTTTTTCTATGTGATTTTACTGTACACCACCTTGAGACTACAGTGATAAGGCAGAATCCTACGAATAAATGGCAGAATTTCCCATCTAACGAAAGCACGTTGAAAAGGAGGCCCACGTTTTTGACAAAGCTTTATTTGCAATTTTGTGTACAGAAGATGTCAGACTCTAAAGCGTTAAGAAGAAATCAGAGAAGGAACGTTTTGCTTGTAGACACCTTTGTACTTTTCCTAATAGATTGTCCCAGTTACATGTCCACATTTCTCACTTCAAAAAAATAAAGAGAGAGAAACCAAGATGATCGCTTTGTAGGGCTTTGACTTTAAACAAAATCCAAAAAGATGTTATAAAAACTGACCCCACCACCACCACAATTTGGTGCGATCTTCACTTAGCCCAGGCAAATTTTTCTTTAGTAGGCTCAGATTTTAAAAGGTGTTAATGTAACGCACATGCATAAAAACTTGACTCGCTATTATGTTTTCCAGAAGAAAGGATTCTGAGCTAGTCGTCTTTGGAAATTTTCGTACCTGGAAGAAAAATGATATTGAGAGCATGTCATACACAAAGGCCATTGTAATCTTAACAATTATTATGTTAAACTCCATGGAGATCATAAATGAAGAGTGAGAGCAATTAAGATCATAAAATTGGACAGATTGAACTCAGTCAGACTAATCGCTCCCTTTCTTATAGCAGGCAGGAGGCTTCTAAATATGGTCTGCAGAGTGTGGAGAGCAAATGAAAGTTTTGCCTTTGTCTTCTGCTTGAGATGCTCAAAACCAAATCTTGGGCAACTCTGAGAGAGGATGCTGGACCAGAAGGGCTGAGGCCTGATCCAGCCTGGCTTATCTAATGTTCTTAGAAGGTTGGATAATTTCATGGAGGACTAGCTACTAAAAGAGATACCCGGGTACCAACAAAACCTTGGGGTTTGAGGGGATGATTTTCAGCAGTACTTCCAGGTCTTGGAAGCATGCCATTTGCATGCCTCCCATGATCTGAAACAAAGCCCTTAATCTATCTTGTGGATGCAATTAAATGGATCCACACAAGATCCAAATTAAGCTCCCCCTTACTCCGGATGAAGGCCTGTCAGCAGGACTAAGGGGAGAAGGCACCGTCTCATAGATCTAATCTATGTAGCTTAGAAGTGTTCTACAAAGATTCTTAATCCAGATTAAGGGTACCTCTACAATTGAGAAAAGCAGGACTCAGCCCAGAACGCTCTAAAAATGTCGCACCTTAGGACACCTTGCAACGTCTAGGCCTCTTCAGCCTGGAAAGACAGTGTTTAAGAGGGGATCTAAGTGAAGTACATAAAATTATGCATGGTGTAGAATAGGTGGTTAGAGAAAATTTATTTCCTCTATCACACAACACTACAACCAGGGGACACTCTATGAAGCTGATGAGCAGGAAAGTCAGATCAGACAAGGGGAAGTATTTCTTCACTCAGAGGGTTATCAGTCTGTGGAATTTGCTGCCAGAAGAGGTGGTAACAGCAACCAGCCTAGATGGCTTTAAGGAAGGGTTAGACAAATGTATGGAGGACAGATGTATCAATGGCTACGAGAATGAACGCCTAGGTGCATCTTTCAGGCTGGGGGGCAGGAAAGCAGGACGCTTCTAAGGCCATTTGCTGGGATCTGAGAGCAGGAGAAGGTTTGCCCTTGTCTCTGCTTGAGATGCCCATGGGCATTGGGTGGGTTACTGTGTGAGACAGGATGGTGGACTAGATGGGCTGTGGCCTGATTCAGCTGTGCTCCTCTTATGTTCTTATACGTTATGTTCACTACCTGAGGGCAATATTCCATCTGCTGACAGAAAGTTCTCCTTATGTTATGCCGCCCCCCAAATTTAAACATGACAACACCCAACTGAACAGAGCGACGGAGCACACAGCAACTATTTTTGCTACCCCAGATTTTAAAAGTCCTACCTAAGTGAGAGTAAATATGTTACATTCTACCTACCAAAGGAGATGTTAGAAGAACCACACCTGCCAATTCCTTACCTCCCTACAGGTATCCAAGAGGTTTGCTGCCCTATTTGCTCTAAAGTGCATCACTATACACACAGGTGCAAGTACGAGGAGATCTACTCTGAGTAGCTTGCTTGTATACTGCTGGTTTGGCCTCCTGCCCCTTTGTTCCCTCACTTGATTTCAAAACCTCCATTGTTTCCAAACCAAGTGATCAAACCAGGCAAGCTAGCAAATGCAAGGGGGGCTCAGGAGAACAAGTCAGTAAGGGGGAAAAAGTTCCTAATTTGTGGAGATCGACAACAGCAAAGATTTTGTTTGTCCACCTAAAAGTTGACTGGCTGGCTGGCTGCTCCACTGTCTTTCTATATACAATATTTATATTACCTTCAGAACCGCTTAGGGATTTTTTTTTTAAGCTAACTGGCATGAAAATGTTCCAAGCGTTCCAAACAAAGAGAAATTAAAGAAAAAGAAATCCAGCTTTTGTTCAGTCATAATTCCACTGCTATCCAATCACTGCATGTGGAATTCAAGCTCCCTCTTAGGCCGCACTACTTACCACTTCAAAACTACATTTGCAGGGATGAAAACTTCAGATGGGTTGGGTGTCATCTGAGCCTGAGTGACAGCAAAGGATGTGGCAAAGTTATGAAAATTTTCCAGCATCTTTTGAGTGAACTGGGGGGAGAAAAGAAAGAAATAAAAACCATTATCATTCCATGCAAACGCAATCATGTACAGAGATTTTAAACTTTAATTCTACGATTTTTAGTTTTCTCTCCCATTTACAGAGTTTACTGCTCACTGCCCGATGTCTCTGGAAATAAAGAGTGATATAAAAAAAGTCAATCAAATGCATACATAAAATAAATGCATCATCTGAGGCCCTTATACTGGCTTATATCCAAGAATGAGGATTTGCCATCCACATGCAGAGGAAGACCCCAGACAGACTCTGCTGGAGTCTGCACAAGCATGTAGATGGGAGGTCTTGGTTCCAGGATATAATGCAGTACTGTTGGACCCCCGTATCCACTGATCTGGTAACCGTGGTTTCAGTTTCCTGTGGTGACTGGATCAGCCCAACCACCATGGTCACCATTAGGCCTACCTTAAGCTCTTCCAAGACCTGGGACAGGCAGGAAATGGCCCAAAATGGTGTGTGATTTCCCATAATGCCTTTGGAATTCCACAGGATTTCAGAATTATGGGAAATGGAGTGCATCTCGAGCAAGACTTCCCATGATTCCTGTGAAATCCTATGGGATTTAACTGTAATTATGGGGAATGGAGTGCATTTCCCAGTGTTTGCTATTATGTGCAGCTTTACGTTATCTGCAGGGGGGCCTGGAACATATTCCCCGCAGATACGGGGTTCTGACTGAATAAGGCCCAGTGCAGAAAGGGTCTGAATTAAAACTTAGCATTTGAACACTCAGAATCCTAGATCAGTGAGAAGCTTCTCCGGTTTCTCTAAGGTAACAATATTCTTGGTTGTCCTATCATTCATCTCTGGCCTCAGAGAAAGGTTCACAGCAACAGCTGACAACTTCCACATAAGTCTCCAAGGAAGGAGAAAAGAGCAAACATAACTACAAAAGCCACAAGGGAAAACGAAAAGGCCCTACCTCAAAGGTAAAGCTATCTCTGAGCTGACCTCACCTCCTGGTTACAAGATGCCCTGTATCCATGCTGGTTTTTTTTTTGGCAACAATAAACAGGTCATGTGCCCCTGACCTCTTGCAAGGAGATGCTGGGGACGGAACCTGTGGGTTTGTGAGTGCAAAGCAAGTGTGCCACCCCTAAGCCAGATCCTCTCAAAAGGGATATTTATGAAATATCCTGGCAAGTTCTTGGAGGAAGCTGCTTATCTAGATCCATGTCAATCTGGTTTTGAGAGAGAGACAGGGGGAACATCCTTGATCACTCAGCAGCCTTCGATGCCATGAGCCATGGTATCCTTTTCAACTGCCTCCGAGGAATAGGAATGGAGGCCACTGTGATGCAGTGGTTATCTTCCTACCTGCAGGGGTGGATCCTATAAAGTAGCAGTGGGTGATGCCCCAGGGCACAATTTTGTCACTAATGTTATTTAATATCTATATGAAACTGCTGGGGGTGGTCATCAGAGGTTTGGGGACTGGATGTCATGAATATGTTGAAGATACTCAGCTCTATTTCTCCATAACGTCACAATCAGGGGAGGCTCTGAATGTTCTTAACCAGTGCCTGGAGGTAATGATGGGTTGGATGAGGGGCAGAAAACGAAGGGTAAATTCTGCCAAGATAGAGTATGGATAGGCAGCACCAAGGTTCAAGGTTAGCCATTTTCCCTGTTCTAGATGCGTGTCAAGGAGCCCTTGGACACTGTGATGTTCTTGTACATGCTGCAATGATAAATTGGGGTTGTGCCGCCTACTGTTCAAAGAAGAAGAGGCTGGCAGGATGCGTCTCAAGGCCATCTGCAGGACATCGAGAGCAAGTGAAGGTTTTGCCTTTGTCTTCTGCTTGAGATGCCCAGAAGCAACTGGTGAGCCACTATGAGAGACTGGATTCTGAACTGTGGCCATATCCAGCAGGGCTCCTCTTAAGTTCTTAAGTAGGTTTTCCACTGCCAGAATACTTTTGTATTAACCTAAAATATCATTTATGTTATTTATGATATTTATTTACTATGTTAGGGTTTTTACTTTCTATTGTGATCGTTTAATTTTATTTAAGATGGGTCTGTAATGCATTTCACACACAGACACGCAGACATAGACAGACACACACACACACCCCTTTTGTTACAGAACTTCCAAGGTTCACAAGAACAGAGACTAAAAACCACGACTCTAATAAGCAACATGAAGTTTGCTAATGTACGGCTTGTTCTCAACAGAATTAAAAGCAATTATTTACAACAACCGTGAAACTAGTACAATCAAATAGCTTCCAAGTTACCTCTGTAAACGAACTGACTGATGATACAGCAGCATTTGCAACAGGAGTCTGCTGAGCTAAGAGTTCAAGCATCTCCACAGAAATCCCAATCTGGGCTACAGATGGCGTCTGGGGGAGATTCATAGCCCCAAAAGGGTGATGGCTGCCTTTCCCTAAAAACAGACATGGACAAGGACAGGATTTACTCAAATCAACCCAGACAACAGAACATGATCCTCTGATATCTTAAGTAACAACATTTTAAAAGAACGCTTCATAATCAAACTTTCTAGGTACAGCATTGTGGAAAGAAATTTAACAAATGAAGAGAGTGGCTTAAGGGAAGTAACTGGGTTCAAATTCAAGAGGAAGACAATTGACATTTTCTGTTCTTAAGTCCTTGATGGAAATGAAAGCTGCTGTTAAATGCAGCATTGAGCAAATAGAAAACAGGATCACAGGTTATATTTCTATAGCTGTCTCCTCCTTTGAAAAGTATGATGTCAAAGAGAATGCAGCACAACTTCCTTGGTCTTTTGGGTGTTTTCCACACTACCTCACAGTGTTGCTTCTTGCAGGAATGTTAAATCTCAGAATCTGATGATGTCACATTTTCTAGCACTGTACAGAAAACCCTTCTAACTTTCAGGCTCCAAGACCTGGCTCTTTTTTTAAAGCCTTTGAGCACTAACTCACTCAAGCGCCATCTTAATTTTTAAATTAATTATGCTGTTTAATACTGTTTTAAGGGGTACGTATTTAATGTTTCATTTGTATACTGGTTTTCTACTATAAGCTGCCCAGAGATCTTAGGATATAGAGAGGATATAAATATTTTAAATAAATAAGTAATATAGAAAAGAACAAGATCTGGAAATGCTGGCAGAAGCAGCAACTACCACCTCCCATATTGATCTCTGGTATTTGTCGTCTTCCACATTTGTCAGGATCATGTCAAATCATCCTCATATTCATCAGCCAGAAGCACTCAGGGTAGTTCAGGTACAGAACTCCAAAGATCAAGAAGTTGGTTTGAGACTATATATTACTGTGCAAAGGTTTTATGCAGGTGTGGAAAAAATGCCGCAAAGTAAGAATGTAAATTAAAAGTAAGCTTTCAAAAATAGAAGTGTTAATAGCTTGGTTTATCCACTTACAAAACGCTACATGTATGACCAAAGAGAAATCTAAATCAAACCAATATTTGATGCAGCTGCCCTTTGCTTTCAAAAAGCATCAATTCTCCTAGTTACACTTTTTCACACAGCTTTTGAAGGAACGCAGCAGGAAGGTTGTTCCAAACATCTTGGAGAAGTCTAGTTAGGGAGCTGAACTCTTATCTGGGAATACTGGGTTTAATTCTGCACTCCTCCACGAAGCCAACTGAGTGACCTTGGGCTAGTCACAGCTTTCTTCTGAGCTCCCGCAGCCCCACCTATCTCACAGGGTGTTCTGTTGTGGGGAGATGAATAGAAAAGCTTTGTCAGCCACTTTGAGTCCCCCTTAAAGGGTGAGACAAGCGGAGTAGAAAAGCCAATTCTTCTTCTTCAAAGACCTTCTGTGGATGTTCAAATCCTTCTGTCTCCTCATGGAATCCAAGAGTCGATGATGTTGAGATCAGGGCACTGTGGGGGGCATATCATCATTCCCCAGGATTACTTTGCAGCATTTTCTCCACGCCTAAAACCTTTGCACAGTACTCTGTGTGTGTGTGTGTTGTGTGTGTGTGTGCACACGCGTGTGCGTGCGTGCGTGCACCATCCCATCACTTCATCGTGCCCAGGGAACCTTACAAAACCACAGTCAGTATACAATACTGAAGGCCCTCTAGTGGCACAGTTGCTAAGAGCACTAAACCAGAAACCAGGAGTTCCTAAGTTCGAATCTCAGCTCCACTACTGAAGCTCACCGGATCATTTCATTCTAGCTATGAGTAAAATAGCCCCACTGCCTTGGGAAAGGGAAAATATAAGGTAGTAGTATCCTTGGCAGAAAATCCAGACTAAAACCCTAAGGTGGATAGCTGGACAATGTGCCATATTTCTGCAGCCAACCAAGGACCAAATATGTTTACACTCCTTTGGATCACACCTAGCAAGGCCAGGAAGGATAATTCAGAGTCTCCACACCTTCACATCCAGACTTTTCCCGTTATCTCTCAAGACAGAAGGATTCCAATAGTACAAGATTAAAAACATGAAGCAATACCAACATGAAAGCAGTTGTCTTCCGTCGCCTTACCAGATTTTAGACTTGAAATTTTGAAGATGGCACTTGGTTTTTCATTTGTCACAAAGCCAAGGAGCTGCCACACGGCTACCCCATTCTCATCAGGATAGCAGAAGTACACTGATCCGCCCATGCCCTCTGGAAATGGAATGGTTCCCAGCATGAAAACCACCACATGATTGATGCTATCATAGTCGGGCAAGTCAAACACAAACTTGTCTTCTGCCACTTGCTGGGCAACTGTTTGCACCTGCGGAAGAAAAGAAATAGAAGGAAACATGAATCTGATGTACCGACACAGCCATAGAACTGCTTACAAAAATCAAGCAAACAACATGTTTGAAGAATGAGCAACCAGAAACTACACAACTCTTGTCTTCTGGATTTTACACACAATAAAGCCTACCTCACTGCAGCAGCACTGTAACTTAATATTATTAAGAGTACAGAATGGAGCCCTAATAATGTCGTGGCAGAGTACATACTTATCCCGCCCATAAATAAACTATACCCAAATTAGTCCCAAGTAATATAAGTGCATCATATCTGTATGCAGGAAAAATCAATGCTATGGAAGAAAAACACTTCCTACATGCACAATGCACAGCAATTGAACCTCAGATTCCTTCTCAAAGCATCTCTTTTAGGTTGGTACTTTCCACAAGACTTTATTAACTTATTTTTTTAAAAAAAAACCTGCCCAATTAATTGCAGATCCTTTTGGGTACCTTTATAAAAAACTAATCTAAATTAATCTTGCAAGCCAAAATTTGCACAACAGAGTTTCATGGCCGGGAAAAGGCACCGTTCCTGCTCCAGCCTCTACAAAATTTGTTGAAGTTGCTGCATTAGTAATTACTTCACTGAACAAGTCCAAACGCAGTATATTGTTCTTTATGATTTGGTATATTACTCCACCCTGCCTTGTAAAAGGTCATAAACACTAACTATTCTGGTTACATCACATCAAATTATCTCAAACTCCTTTTTCACAGGCTGGCAGTACCAAAGTCCTAGGAAAAGAAACAAGCAGTAAAGAGTGACAGAAAGACAGGTTTCTGTTAACAGTATTAGATTCCTCTGGAATGGCAACTCATTATCAGCAGTAATCATTATAGGCTCAGTATCAGCTAGATATACGACACAAAGGGTTCTCCATGGTTGGCATACAGACAAAAGTACGTGCTTGAGACCAGGCACAGAGCACATCTGACAGCTGCAATTCCAGATGTGTGTGATGATTTTAGCAGAAATCTGTTTTTCTGTCCAAGAAATATTACTTGACTGGTATCGGCCTTGGATTTCCTTCCACACATATGATATTTAATATAAATCAGGAGCTCCAAGAACTCCAAATTCAGAGGAGATATTTCCACTGGTACACTTTCTCTATCATAGTTTCATTTTTACGAGTATTTACACGCACAGTCCCAACTCAAGAGTAACAAATAGCAGGGTAGCTTGTGGGAATCTGGGTCTCACACTCTTCCACTGACATTACGCATGCACACAGAGGAACTGCCCTTAGCGCAAACAAGCTTACATCTCAGAGTGATCCCAGAGCAACAGTTAAGGGCAGAAGAACACTGAAGTCTACAGGAGAACCTCCACTTCAGGTAAAGATTGAATGTGGAAGAGAAAAATTCAGAGATATCCTAACTGTTGCATTTCAGTCTCCTAACTAGTTGAAGAAGCCACAAAGCCTCCTTAAGGGCTATTTACATATTCTATCCTTAAACCAGCGTCAAAAACAGCACCTGATTTTCTCTGTAATTACACTAAGACAATTTGATACTTATATACCTTGAGTTTTAGATATTTACAGTTTTAGTCTGGATTTCATAGTTTCTTTCTGACTTGCACCACTCTTAGGCTGAGGTCACACTTAAGGTTTAATCCAGCTTCAGTCCACTTTCAGAGCGAGAGAAAACATCAGCAAGGTGACAAGCTGTTTCCTTTCAATGTTAAAGAACTCAGAAAATCCACCTTTGGGATAGAGTGACAATGTGGAAAGAAAATTACTGGTCACTTTGTTGAGATGTTCTCTTACTGGGTGAAGTTTAATCCAGCTTCAGTCCATTTCTGGAGTGAGAAAATACATCAGCAAAGTGACAAACTATTTGTTCAGTGTTAAATAACAAATTGACCTTTGGGAGAGATAATGCGGAAAGAAAATTACTGGTCGCTTTGCTGATGTGTTCTCTTGCTCTGAAGGTGGGCTGAAGCTGGATTAAACCTTAGGTGTGACCACCGCCTTAGCTATTTACTGGTCTCTATCAAGAATACTTTAAAATTAGCCTGGGCACCGAGATCACAGGGAGAGGACCTTCTTATAGTTCCTTCCCTTTCAGACGTACTAGGCATAGGGACTTGAAGGAGGGCCTTTTCTGTTGTGGCCCCTAGAGTCTGGAATAGCCTCCCTCTTTGAGGCTCACCAGGTACCTACACTGTATCATTTTTGGTGCCTAGTGAAAACATATCTTTTTACCCAGGCTTTTGCTTCTTCAACAGCTTCCTCAGAGTGTTAGGAAGGGAGGGAGGGGGTATACGTATATATATTTAGTTAGTTATGTTTTAATATTTGATGTGTTTTATTCTTATGGTAACTCACCCTGGAACTATATTTATTTATTTATTTATTATTTACATTTATATTAAATAAATATATTAAAAATATATATATATTTAATTATGTTTTGATATTTGATGTATTTTGTTCTTATTGTAACCCGCCCTGGGGCCATTTGGTGAAATATATATATATAGTTATAGTTTTAGTTATAGTTAGTTATAGTTAGATATTCGAAGTGTTTTCTTATTGTAATCCGCCCTGGGACCAGTCAGTGAAAGGATCAGTTATGTTTTGATATTTGAGCTGTTTTATTCTTATAACGGATGCAACGTCCGTCCCCCCCCCCCAATTTCATTTTATATTTTTGAGTTTTAAACGATGTTCTGCATATTTGTTGCATTTTCCTTGATGGTTTAAGTGGCGACGGTCTGTCCAAGGCGCTGCCCCAGCACTGCCCACCCTGACGCAGGCAAGCAGCCGAGTTTCCCCTCAGAACATACTGAGTCTCCCCCGCGAGCTTTAGCTCCACATGTCACCATGGAAACCAGGCGACCGAGGCCAGCCCCCCCTCCCATAAAGCCCTCAAGGGCCATTGGCCCCTGGTTTCCATGGCAACTCTCTCCCTCTCCCCCTCCCCCTCGTTTCCATAGAGAGCCAAGGGGCCCGCCCACCCCACCCCCTCCGCGGCCGTCCGCGTGTGGGCCCCACGCACTCACCAGCCTCCCCGCTACCAAACAGCCAAACATGGCGGCACACCCCCGCAGGGTTCCTCCGAGCGAGGCGGCGCGCCTGCTGTTTGGGGAAAGTTCAGCCCGCCCGCCCAGGCCAGTACTAGTACCCCAACGGTCCTCCGTCAGGGCCCCCTGCCCCGCCCCCCGCCCCCAAAGAAGTACATCCGGGGCAAGCGGAACAAAGGAGAATCCCTCAAGGCCGCTATTCTTAGGCTTATGTGAGGCGCCCAAAAAAATCCAAGGACTACATATCCCGACAAGCAATGAGAGAAGGCTCGGAATTGGTGAAAGAAGAACCGACAGGCCTTCTGCGTAATGTGGCACTAGGCGGATGGATTAAGGCGCGACTGAGACAAATCAGTGTGCGCACAGAAATAGGAAAAATTTAATTCTTCCGCAAGATAATTGAAGTTTCTTTTGATTGGTCCTTCCACCCCATAGGCTATTGCTGCTTGCGCTTGCCCAATCCATACTGTCAATTTTTATTAACATAAATATTTCTTCATCCAGCCTAAATATTTGTGTATCCAGCCTAAGGATTTCATTTATTTTCCTATTAAATTCCAAATTGTGTCTTATTATATTACCACCATAGATGCGTATGCACTCACCTTTGATTTCACACATGCCAACAATTGGGGTTTGTAGGTATTCCCATATTTCATCATTGGGCTGGGATTCTACACCACTTATATATAATTTTCACCCTCTTTTATTTTTCTCTACTTATTTCTTTCCTGATTTTCCTAATTTCATTTCTTCTCAAGATGAGGAAGCCGCCTGTCCCTGCCCTGCCTGAAGCCTTTGACTGAAGAGCATAAGAGAGGCCCTGCTGGATCAGGCCACAGCCCATCGAGTCCAGCATCCCATTGCACACAGTGGCCCACCAAGTGCTCATGGGCATCTCAAGCAAAGACGACGAAACTTTGCCTGCTATAGAGTCCCAGCAAATGGCCTTAGAAGCGTCCTGCTCCCCCCCCCCCCCCGCCAGCCTGAATGATGTACCTAGACATTCATTCTAGTAGCCATTGATACATCTGTTGTCCATGAATTTGTTTAACCCTTCCTTAAAGCTATCTAGGCTGGTAGATGTCACCACCTCTTCCGGCAGCAAATTCCATAAACCGATGACCCTCGGGGTGAAGAAATACTTCCCCTTGTCGGATCAGACTCTCCTATCCATCAGCTTCATAGAGTGCTCCCTGGTCCTAGTGTTCTGTGATAAAGAAATTTTCTCTATCCACCTTTTCTATACCATACATGATTTTATATACTTCAGTCAGGTCCCCTCTTAAATGACGTCTCTCCAGACTGAAGAGGCCTAGACGTTGCAGCCTGACTTGAGCACATCATATCCCGGGAGGGTTACAAGCATTGGGAAGATCAAGACAAGGGGCCTTTCCTCAGTTGGCCCACTTCTAGATGGAGCATCTGAGCTGTCGGTTTACTACATGTGGGGCACTTAATTGTGCTTCACACACATGCACTTACCTGCACCTTTCCCGGCTGTATGGTGAACAAGGAGGAGCACGTGACACAGCATGCAAGAAAGCTGCTCTGTCACGTGACAGGCAGGTGACCATTGTTCTGGTAATGGTGCCAGTGTCCCTGCAGCATCTGGAGCAAAGATGGCAGTGGCCAGACATGTGTCAGCACCAAGGTATGTGTCCTGTTGCATTGAGGGGTGGGGGGTGGCATGTACTACCATTCACAACCACAGATGCTAGTGCACACATGGTCGAATTCACTTTCCCAGTCCCCTAGACAAGACGGGAAGTGCGGATTTGCCCAAGGCCAGCAGCAGCAACTACTGATAGGTGATGCTTCTTGCACAGGTGAAGGAGGTCATGTGGAGTAACAGAACAATTGCTGTGTGTGGATTAGCTTTGGGCTGCATCTCCACCCTGCTGGACTGAGTTTTCCCAAGTCCTAGTTTCACGCAGCCTTGGAAAAGGGTTTGGTGGCTTGCTGGAATCTCAGCAGCTTCTATTTTGAAGTACTTGCAGCTGCACTTGGAGGGCCCACTGATCCAGATCTAAGCCAGGTAAATACAGAAAGGGCCTGAGATTCAAGCAGCTCCCATATTCCCTTCCCATCTCTATACAACACTAGCTTTTGGCTCAACATTTCTATTTTTGTACCTAAGCATCCGCTCTAGTAGCCACTAATACACTCATCCTCCATGAATTTCTTCAACCCCTTCTTAAAGCCATCCACGCTAGTGGTCACTATAAGCCTGTGTGCTCCCAGAATCCTCCACGCCTCTCTCAACTACGCCAAGCCTAGGCAGAAGGCGCTGCCAGGCAATAGTGTCTTCTAAGTCTTATGGCAAATGTGAATATAGGCATCCTTCAAATTGGCCCGAGGCTGAACATGCAGATTTGATATAACTCTGTGCCAGGGTCAATAAAAATATAATATACATGAGAAATAAAATGTTGATCCTAGATTTCTCACTCACACCCAGTATTGCAAAACAGACAGGGAACTGACAAATGATTTCCCCTTCATCTACATGTGAGAAGACTGGTCAAGGCAGGAGGATAATCCCATCATCTCTTAGTCTGGCCACTGTCTGAGAGTTCTATGTGAAACAAAGAAGGGAATGGCCCAGAAATCAACCTTTATTTACAGTAAATATCTGGGAAGATGTTCACCTGGAATGCTGAAAGGATCAGTGTCTTTTGACCAGGAGCTATTGTCCCTATTTTGATTAGATCTTGTCTGCAATGGAACCCTAATCATTGACTCTGGTGCTGTAGACAGAATCTTCTTGGGCCCTGGAGCTAAAACTCTAAGGGTGTTTCTGCATTGGCTGCGGAAACCATTTTAACCCCCATTTAAGCCCCATAGAAGACACATTTAGACTTACCTTCTGCACTGGAGACATCTTCAGCGACCCTTCCAGGGGGTTGTTTCCGCATTTCGGCAAGCGAGATCCGTTTCTAAAACGGGTCTCACCGCCAAAAAAACGGATTAGAATGAAGACCTCAAAGATTAGGTCTTCAATCCATCCCTTCATCTTGATCCGGTCAGAAGCAGGATGCTTCCACCATGGCCAGATGAAGGGATGGATGTCCCTGCAGCCACCGCCTTTGAGAGGGCGGAAGCAGGCCGGTTTGCCTCCTTCTGCCCTCCCCCCTGCACCTCACGCCGGAGAAGCACATGGTGACTGGCAGCTGCATGCTCCAGTCCCTCGGCTCTGGGGGTGGCACCCCGGAGGCACCGCGTGAGGCCGGATGCCCTTAAGGATGGGTGCTACGGCTTCCGCGCAGCACCCAGGCAATCTGGCTGCCCAGTCTGGGCTCCCCATGCATGTGCGGATGCGGGGAGGCCTCCTCAGATCCGTTCCTATTTGGGACAGATCCTCCAGAGGACTGCTTGTTGAGAAATGGATCTTCTTTGATCCGTTTCTCAGTGGCATATGTGGAAGCACCCTAAAGCCCCACTTACTTTGTCCCCTTCCTGCCATTCCCAAACCCCGCCTTTCTCCATTCACCTGAACGGAACCCTTTAAAGTTGCCGCCCCAAAGCCTCATTGGTCCCTTTCTCCCTCTCATGGGTTGGACTTTAGGAGGACTCTCCTTGCCCGTCAGATTAGCAGAACAGTATCCAAAAGGCTAACCAGTTATGGGCTCTTTTCCATCACCGTTTTCATCAGCACTCTGCCACAAGATCTACAGTTCCTGTTAGCATGTGTTCTATGATCCAGTACCCTGCTCTGAAGAAGTCATCCCGGGTGAACCACTAGCTCTAACTAGACAACACAGGGTATCTCTAGAATAGGTCCTTTTTCTCCTTTATATCTCTAAACTGCCAAAAATTGTGCTTTTAAATTGATACCTTTTCCTGTGCCCCTGTTTTTTGGCCTCTGTGAAGCACTCTGTACAATGCCCTTCCATTTCTGCCATTTATTTTATTATTTTCATACTAATTATTAATAAAACGGTTCTCATCAAGAAGCAGCCTTTTGGAGTCTCTTCTGCATAGCCAGAGCCCTGGTAAATTTATCGTTTATTAAAATCTTCACGCTAAACGATCCAAACATGAGTAACATCTACACAAGCTAATATCCCCATATTCTTAACACACGTCTAGGACATCTATTAACAGTCACCACCATCCCTTCCGGTAATACATTTCACAGACCAATGAGCCACTGGGTGAAAAGATATTTCCCTCTTGACAGCCTTAACATTCAAGATGAGATATACCACCTCTGTCCCTCAATACCACTGTGGTCAAACGTTTACTGAAAATCCAAATGATTAAAATTCATCATCACATTTCAGATGATGTGGAAGCCCTGAAACCATTTTCATACCTAGGACAGATGGTATGGTTAAAAGGTCATGAGGACACAGAGACACACCCATTTCATGCTGGGCCTCTCACTGATTCCTCCTGAAAATAGCTGCCTCACCAAGACGCATGTGATTGCAATAAGGCACAATTATGCAATATATCCTAACCTATCTGGAGCAAGGCCCATTACACAATCTGAGTAAGAATAAATCCAGACAGTAAGATGTGCACAAGTACATTGGAATAAAATATGATCATGCTGAATAAACACAAAAGCCACAAGCCATAGAATGCTCTGTACCAAGAAACCTAGGAAGAAGAGTTGGCTTTTCTACCCTGCTTTTCTCACTCATTTAAGGGGACTCAAAGCAGCTCACAAGCCTTCTATTCTTCTCCCCACAACAGACACCCTGTGGGATAGGTGGGGCTGTGAGAGTTCAGAAGAGAGCCGTGACTAGCCTAAGGTCACCCAGCTGGCCTCATGGGGGCAGGCAGAATCAAACCCGGTTTTCCCAGATAAGTGTCCGGCTCCCTAACAACTGGCTCACCATGGAGAAATGTTCTCATGGACAAAGCGATTTGGCTCTTTGACAAGCAAAACATGTGATCTACGCATGAGGAAAAAACAGCCAGAGAGCTTATTAGTAAAGACAAAGTTGAGGAGATGGCTTGTTTTATTCAAGGACACTTAAGCAAGTGTTTTATGGTTAACAGCAATATGAGTCCAATATGTTCTGTTTGATTTACCATACCCAATACTTCCACATTTTATCCTGAAAACTAGTTGATATTATGTATGCAGTAGGTGCTTTAAAAATACTTCTTGGGGATCTGAAATATTATTTGCTGCCTCGATCACCTGTAAGGAAGATCAAGGGGGTTTTTCCACTAGCACTAGAGTACCCATTAAGGACCCTTAATGGGTCCTCAATGGGTATTCTAGTGCTAAGTGGAAAAACACCCCAGGTCACTAGACTGGGTCATTAATTCAGAAGAACTGGAATGTCCAGTTAAAAAAAAAAACCACACATGCCACGTGTTGACTGTATTAGAAATCTACGAATTGCATTTAAATAAAAAACCAATTTGTTCTCCATCCATACCAACTGGAGATTATCAGAATGTTATGAATTCATAACTAATTCATAACTGTGAGCCAGTTTGGTTATGGAGCCGGACTCTTATTTGGGAATACCGGGTTTGATTCCGTTCTCCTCCATGAAGCCAGCTGGGGGACCTTGGGCTAGTCACAGCTCTCTTCTGAGCTCTCACAGCCCCACCCACCTCACAGGGTTTTCTATTGTGGGGAGAGGAACAGAAGGTTTGTCAGCCACTTTGAGTCCCCTTAAATGGGTGAGAAAAGCGGGGTAGAAAAACCAAGTCTTCTAACTGCCCTTCAAAAAAAGAGGGCGGCCTTCTGAATTCAGTGTAAAGCTGGCCCTGTTTCCTCCCAATGCTCTGAGTTCTGATGGAACAGGAACCTCAGGCTCCAAAACAGAGACATTTCCTCCTGCCTGCTGAACAGCTTTAAGAGGTAGGGGTGTTTTTCTACTCTTTTAAATTCCTGTTGAAAGGGGGGGGGTGCCTGAAAGTGCTAGAACTAGTCTTTCTCCCCCTTACTGGAGTTTTGTGGGGTGAGGGGGTATCTAGGACCCTTCCACAGAAACTGGTGCCAAAAGGAGTCCCTCATTGTTCCTATGGCCAGAACCTGAAAGAGACTGTCTGTGTTTTGCTCCAAATCAGAACAAAACCTTAAAAACTCTTATGTGCACACAGCTAACCCCAATACAAAAGCCGTCAGTCCAGCAGATACTGTCAAACTTATTTATTTAAAACATTTCTAGACCGCTTCTTCATTTAAAAGAATACTGAAGCGGTTTACAATGTAAACTTAAACAAGGTTAAAACCAGGAACAACAACAAAATACTGTATATTAGAAAAACAAGAAAAACTGGATCGAAAAAGGGCCAGGTACCCATTCACACTGGGAATACCTGGGTGAAGAGTTGAGTCTTCAACAAGCACCTAAAAGAAAGATTGGATCGTAGGAACCACATGAACACTGGAGGAGAGTTAACCATATACTGGGCCCACCCACTGTAGGGTGGACAACTGCAAACATCTTATCCACATTCTCAGGCCTCAAAAACTGCAAGACACCTCACCAGGAGTTCCATCAACAGCAGCACATAGATCAGCAGGAGGATGGATTGTTTTACCCTCAAATTGTTTTGCAAATGTATTGCAATTTTCATTCTGAGACAAGAAATTGTTTTTACATCCACCGAAATGCCAAGGAATTATTAGAAATGGCATAGACTTTGGGGTGCCAGGTAAAACAGGATTTGTGGAAATTTCCCAGGTTCTTGCAAAGATCCTTATCCTTTCCATTCACTGTCTTGAAAGAGGAGGAAACCAAAGGGTTTGGTTACCTACAGCATACCCTCAAATTCCAAGTTTGTTTAGGCTGGTTTATATGGAAGATATACTGTATGTGCATTTCACTTTAACAAAAAACTGCAGTCAGGAAATGCAAATCCTGCAACCAGAATAGTAAATTCTGCATCCTGCATGAATATGCAAATTTATGTCCTCTTATTTGCATAGCTTAGTCTGCTTTTGCCAGTAAAGAAGAAGGGCAAGGAACTACCTGGGGAAAAGGAACTCTGCCCAAGCCATTAAGACCCTCTGATTTCCAGAATTTCCCAGTTGGCAGTGTAACATGACTTTTAAGCACACTGTCACGGCCATCAAGACTAGGCACTTAAAAAATGAACCGGCTTATTTTGTCTTTCCCTGTACAAGCAGGAATTACAATACAGGATGTGATATGAAGTAGAAAGAAACATTTACCAGAAATTCTAAATTGAAATGGACAATAAACCAAAATTACAAAAATACTTTTATTAAAAAGCAGCATGTTTTGAATAGGACAACACTGCTAAGTTCACCTGATCAGAGGAGGGGAAAGCCACACTGAAAGCAGTTATACTACTAGCAAGTGAGCTAACTGTCTTGACACACACAAAAAGCAGGAAATTCCCATGATTCTCTAGTCCAAAGTTCTTTATCGGAGCCGGTCCCAGCGCCAGATACTGGCATCGTCACACACAGCTATGAGGATGCTACTGTCTCTGCTGAAGCTGGTTTGTCGGATGGCAGCAGCACACTTTGGGTGAGTAAGAGTTGTACACCTATTAAAAAAAAAAGCACAACGTTAAGGCAAAATTTTAAAACTTATTCCTGTATCCTGCTTTTTGAAGCCCTCTACACTGAAAAACATTTGGCAGGTAGAAAAAGAAGAGTTGGCTTTTGTACCCTGTTTTTCTCATCCATTTAAATGGACTCAAAGCTTTATGTTCTTTGCCCCACCACAGCTGTGAGAGCTCAGAAGAGAGCTGTGACTAGCCCAAGGTCACCCAGCTGGCTTCGTGGAGGAGTGTGGAATCAAACCCAGTATTTCCAGATAAGAGTCCGGCTCCCTAAGCACCAGACCAAACTGGCTCAGGTACATCTCATTCCAACCTCCCCCCGTTCTCCTAAGTCTGAAGGATCACGGAGAACTAAAGACCTTCCAAATGAGGGCAGAATGCAATTCCTCTAATGTCTAATCATTAGAATGGCAACCACCCTTCAATGGAAACAAGTGTAAAGTGATGCAGGTTGAAACCAGAAATCCTAACTGCTTATATAGGTTCATGGAATTGGCACTGATCATTAATGATCAGGAAAGAGTTGCAGAGTTCGATACTACGTGCATCTGCTGTTGAGGAGGAAGAAGAAATACTACGTGCATCTGCTTCTAGGAAGAAGAAATGGTACTGAATACAGAGATGCTAATATTTTTATGTCCTTATGCAAATCAATGGTGAAACTGCATCTGGAACACCGGGTACCAGGGAAGTGCACAAATGCATTTTTTGCATTTGCATCCAATTCAAATTGAATATTCAATTCAGATTATCTGGATTCATATTTTCAAAAATCCAATTTGAATTGAATGATATGAATGTCGGGAACATTTGTATACGATTTTCTAACCCATTTGCATCCTGTTTTTATCGTGTTTGCATTCCGTCTGCATCCCGTATTATATGTGGAAACAAACCCGATATTCGGATGCGATACACGATGTCGAATTCAGTCAAATCATTCAAAAATATGGATTCAATCCGAATTCAGAAATTTGGATTTTCAAAAATCTGATTTGAATTTGAATATCGATATTCATCGAATTTGAATCAGATCTTTGAATTTTCGAATATCCATGCACAGCCCTACCAGGTACAGTTCTGGCCACAACTCAGAAAGGGTGTAGCAGAGTTGAAGAAGGTATGAGAAGGTTCAGTGGATGAAGAGACTGGAGGAACTGCCTATAAGAGAAAGGTTTGCAATGATTAGGGGCTTTTTAGTCCAAAAAAGAGATGAGGGAGAGAGGGATAATAAAGGTGTATAAGGATTGGACCCCATGTAAGTTAATATGGGTGAATCTCAGTATGAATTCAGAACATTGTAGTAAGTGTAAAAATGAGGGTACATATTTGCATTTATGGTGAGAATGCCTTGAGGTTCAAATGTTTTGGTCATGCACTGGACTAGAAATTAATGAGATTGAGTCCTAAAATATATTTGGACAAAGCATTTGTTTGGTTACTAAAACGGACACTCAAATTATAAAATTACTGTGTACTAAAACAAATGTTATAACCTGCACAAGCTGTAATAGTTAAAAACTGGAAGTCTTCCAAAAGAAAGAACAATTCAATGTTGGTAGAACTATTTAGGAGAACAATTAACGTTTGAATTAATTAGGGAATGTGGGGTGTGCTATACAGGACAACCAGGGAAGATTTCCACAACTGAGAATTGAAAAACTGTATTAATCGTGATGAAGGAAAGAAAAGGGGACAAGGTCAAATCAGGAACTGTGAAAACAGTCCACAAAGTGACTCTAATGGGGAACTGATGGTGAAGATGGGAATAATGTAACAATATTTTAGGCAAGTAATATGGAATGTAATAATGTAAACAATAAATAGATAAAACTAATAATAATAGTACATAAAATTGTGCAAGGTGTGGGCTAAGTGGATAGGGAGAAGTTTTTCTCCCTTGACCAAAATATTAGAACCAGAGGTCACCCAATGAAACGGAATCCTGGCAAAATCTGAAAATACATTTACACGCACACAGCGCATAGTTAAACTGTAGAATTTACTCCCATGAGGTATAGTGGGAATTTCCAAGTTGGATGGTTTCAAAAAAGAGTTGGACCTACTCATGGAAGTATCCATGGTAGCCATAAGAGGTTGTGTGCTTCTGAAGGCCAGTTGCTGGGAAACTGCAAGGAGAAGCAGCTCTGTGCTCGAGTCCTGCTGATTGGTCTCCGTGGGAGCAAACTCCTAGACTAAATAAGCCATGGTTCAGATCCAGTGGGCCATTTCCTATATTCCTTGGATATCTGAAGGAGCGCCTTCTCCCATACAGATCCACCCACGTACTGGGATCTGAAGAAAAGGGCCTCCTTGTAGTTCCTTCTCTTACAAAGGTGTGAGGCACAGGGACATGCAAGAGGGCTTTTTCTGTGGTGGCCCCTAGACTCTGGAACAGCTTTCCTCACCAGGTACTTTTGCCGTTTAAATAGTCTCCGCAGTATTAGAGAGGAAGAGCGCGAAGGATGGTGGGAGGGGGTTATATTTTTAATTATGTTTTAATATTTGACATTGTAACCTGCCCTGGGACCATTTGGTGAAGGGTGGGATATAAATTCTTTAAATAAATATTCTCATGACATGTTTTGACATTAATTAGGGGATGAATGATAGCCAAAATATGAAAGGTCACACAGATCTAAGAAGCCATATCTTTTTATTCAGCCAAATCCACTTTAAACATAAAATTAAATACTTCTAGATAAAAAAAATGTTCCATACAGGAACTGTCATATGAAGCTTCCCCTTGTGGTGTTTATTTTCCACACTCAGCTAACATCTGTGAGTAAGAATTTCATATCATATGTTTCCCATATGCCCCCCCCCCAGGGGTATGACTCTGCCACATGCTCTTGAAAAAGGCAACTGCAAACAGGAGAGAAAGTCACTCCTTCTGCTGCTTCTCTACAGCACCCAGAAACAAAGGCAGCCAGTTGTAATTAAACCATTAAGGACTCCAGAGTTTTATTATCTGAATACAATTTGTTTCTATACTTCACACTACCGTAACATATAAGGCAAACCTGTTTCCTCCACGGTATTAATAAAGAGGGACCTGAGACAAATTCACACTCACTTGGCTTTATGAGGATCTTCGATTTCTAAATCCCAGACATAGAGTTTACCAACTTGATTGCCCAGGGCCAGCATCTATAGAATGACAAAAGATTATTTATTTATTTATTTATTTATTTATTTATTTATTATTTTTATTTATCTTTATATTCCACCCTGTACCCAAGGGTCTCTGGGAGGCTAACAACCTTTAAAATCGAACATTTCAAAACTATATCAAAGCAATAATAACCGGTACAACATTTAAAAACCCAACATGATAAAAGCAGTTAAAACAGTTAAAAACAGTTAAAACAGTAGTGTTTGCAGTGGGGGAAGCGTAAGCAGCATTTAACCAAAGGCCTGAGTGAAGAGGTACATCTTCACCGCCTTCCTGAACACAACCAGAGAAGAGGCCTGATGCACCTCCAGGGGGAGACCATTCCATAGCCTGGGGGCCACTACTGAGAAGGCCCTATCCCAGGTGCCCACCTGCCTAGCTGCTGAAGGCGGTGGGATGACCAGGAGGGCCTCCCCTCCAGATCTAAAGACACGGGCAGGTCAGTACGGGAGAAGGTGTTCCTTTAGATATTTGGGGCCGAAGTCATTTAGGGCCTTGTAAGTCAGAATTAGCACCTTGAACTGGGCTCGGTAGTGAATTGGCAGCCAATGCAATACTTTCAAGACCGGCATGATATGCATCCAGCTAGCTGTCCCAGTCAGCACTCTGGCAGCTGCATTTTGCACCAGTTGCAACTTCCAAACCATCTTCAAGGGCAGCCCCATGTACTGTAGAGTGCGTTACAATAGTCCAACCTATGTCGCCAAATGCTGCAGTGAAAAAACAGCAGTGTGCAGAACAGCTGGAAGCAATATTTAATGCAAAATTCTACGTAGATAAATCACAAAAAGTTGTGATATAAGCAGGACTTCCCTGGGGAGCAGACTGGATGTTCTAGGAATATAAGATTTGCTGAGGAAAAATCTTTATACCTGATCTTTTTTTCACATGGTTTTGAAACTTGCTTTCCATTGCATATGGTCAATCACTAGCTTTCATCAGAATGCTTCCAGCAACTTTAGTCTAAGGCCCTTAGTCTAAGGTTGGCGGGTCTGTGAGAGCTCAGAGAGAGAACTGTGACTAGCCCAAGGGCACCCGAGCTGGCTTTGTGGAGGAGTGCAGAATTGAACCAGGAGACTACCAAATAAAAATCCACTTGCCCCAAGATACTTGCTGTGCTGTGTGCAGGTCCACAGCCTAAAATTGGGATTTTTGGTCATCAGTCTATTGAATTTGCTGCCAGAAAAGGAGGTAACAGCAACCAGCTTCGATGGCTTTAAGGAAGGGTTGGACAAATTTATGGACAACAGATGTATCAACGGCTACTAGAATGGATGCCTAAGTACATCTTTCAGGCTGGGGGGAAAAGTAGGGTGCTTCTAAGGCCATTTGCTGGGATTTGAGAGCAGAAGGTTTGCCCTTGTCTCTGCTTGAGATGCCTATGGGCATTTGGTGGGCCACTGTGACAGGATGCTGTTGGGTGGGCTGTGGCCTGATCCAGCAGGGCTCCTCATGCCACTTCAGGAGCTTCAAACATATTCTTACTTATTACTACTTTGCACAGGTATAAAGAAACAAACAAAATCTTCCTTTTGTTATTTTTTGGTACATGTTAATATTCATAGTATGCCCATGACAAATACTGACAGTGTAAAGAAGAAAATCATTCAGTCTGGAACAAAATAATCTAAGCATAACCAAAAATATTCAGGAGAGTTCAGTTCAAAACAAGCATAATATAGAATATAATTAAAAGTCTAAATGATGTTACAGTGCATTTTAAAACAATATTTAACCGCACTGATATGCAAAGACGACAATCATGAAGAAAAGAGATACAATTAAACTGCCACAGAAATTAAACGAAAAAAAAAATAAGTGAACAGTGCCTAGGAGGGAAGCATAGCCTAGTAAGCCAAATGCTAGGGTAATGCTCCATCTTAAACTGATATACATACAGTGAAGGTACTTGATATACCTCAGAGTGGAGGTTGTTCTATAATCTGGGAGCCACCACTCAGAAGGCCTTCCCATGTGCGTCCCTCACTGCTTTAATTTCTGCCAAGAGGGCCTCCTAGGCAGATATTAAGCTACAGACAGGTGTGTATGGGAGGTGGTATTCCTTCACATAATTGGGCACAGTAGCAAGTTGGCATCCCAAGCAGTTATTTTAGGGCCAGCATAATATATACCTCCTGCTGCTGCATTCTACACTTGCTGCCGCTTCCAAACCACCTTCAAGTCACATTACAATTGTCCAGCCTAGAAGCTACCAGTCCATGGTTACTGTGACCAAATTGTTTCCGCCCAGAGAGGGCTCAAGTTAGCCCACAAGCCAGGAGGCCAGGAGTACCTACACCTCTGGCTTCACTTAGACTTCTGGGATCAGCAAAGAATCCAAGAGTATCCCAAGATTTCAAGTTTGACTTTCACAGTTCACCCCATTAAAACAGGATGCCTCCTTATTTTGTGGATGTCCATCCTTTCCAGATTCAACTCCATCCAGTCTATATTCATCTTTAATTTGTTGCCCCCCTTTCTTTCCATTCACACTCACCTTTTGCCAGAAATCCATTGAAAACCTCATATACCATATATCACATTGACTGTAATCAAATCGCCCTAAAATTGTCACATTAGATTCGCTGGGCTTGATTTTATCTATATCATCTTCCATTTTGCCTGGTTTCCAGCAGACAATGGCATTTTCACAAGACTGTGGAGAGAGAATAATTCCAACATAAGCCATGAAGAAGAGTTGGTTTTTCTACCCCACTTTTCTCACCCATTCAAGGGGACTCAAAGCAGCTGACAAACTTTCTATTCTTCGCTCCACAACAGAACACCCTGTGAGTTGGGTGGGGCTGTGAGAGCTCAGAAGAGAGCTGTGACTAGCCCAAGGTCACCCAGCTGGCTTCATGGAGGAAGGGGGAATCAAACCCAGTATTCCTGCCTCTTTATACTGTGACACGAGAAATGTAGCAGAATATAAGAATGGTTGTGGGTTAGCCAAAGAACTGTATAACATCATGAGGATTATTTGACATACCATCCGCATAAAACACACACACCTACTATTAAATTTTTTTAAGAAGACACCAGTTTTCTAAATGGTGCTACAGCAACTTAAGTTACTGTTAAAATCTTCCCAATATCAAAATGTAAATTAAATTAAAACATACTGGTTTTAAAACACAAAACATCCTACCTTGGAAAGTATCAAATCTCCTAGCCATCTCACACAGTCTACATAATTTCTATGTATGTCTCTGGTAGAAAAATCAGGAAAGTGAATTTTTTGAGAAACAAACGGCCTGTAAGACAGAAGGCGCACAAACTAATTAGCAATCAGTAACGAGTTTGCATGATTTCCCTGCCTACTTCCAAAGGAGTCGATCAGCTGATTTTCCTCATCAAGGAAGCCAAACTAAAACAAAAGTACAGAAGAACCTAAGAGGATCTCTGCAGCATCAGGCCACAGCCCATCTAGTCCAGCATCCTGTCCCACACAGTGGTCCTCCAACTGCTTATGGGCATCTCAATCAGAAGACAAGGGCAAACCTTCTCCTGCTCTTGACTCCCTGCAAATGACCTTTAGAGGTATCCTGCCTGTCTCTCCAACCCTGAGGCAATACCAAGGCATCCCTTCTAGTAGCCACTGATATACCTATCTTCCATGAATCTGTCTAACCCTTTCTCAGCTAGATAACTGGGCTGTATTATTTCCCTCCTGAATGTATGATATATGATGTAAACAGTTATCTTTTCAAGACTGCTGCATCAGTACAGCTCCATAAATTCCTCACAAAACATGGAAGATGATGAAATTTATACCACAAGCTTATAACCACAAAGGACTGATTTCTAGGTCAACATACAGAGGATTGTGTTACTAGCATCTATACAGGTGATGAGCACACACGTTTCAAGTTCAGTTCTACTCTTAGTGGCATTGCTACAGTTTCAGTGAAGAGCTTAAGAACATACGGAGTTGGCAAAAACATTGTGTTATAATCAGAACACATCTTACCTGTTAGTTTTATTTGGATTGTACTCATAAGATTCTTTGATGGCATTTATCATTCTCTTGGAATTGATCCGCCAGAGTTTCAGGGAGTGATCCATGCCACATGACATGATTTTCTCACCAAGAAGGTCATAATCCTGTAGACAGATTAACATCTTTAGAATATGCAAATAATAAAATGAAATTACAGCAAATGGCTAGATTATGATCAAATAGTCATCCCTTGAAAAGGCTTTTTTTTACAGCACAATTTTGCTTTTACAGTCAGTACACTGGAACTTCCCTAGTTTAATGGGACCTTAGAAATTTGCAATAAAATGATTTGATGTCTGCAGCAACAATGATTTACATTGGCAGATTTTTGTCTCTGCAGTTTAACCACCTGTTTTTCAACTTTCACTAATAGCTTGTTCAACATGGTATGAAGTAATGAAGCTTAATTCTCCTTTAAGTATTGTAATTTTTGCCATATGAGACTATTTTCCTTCTGAAAGTTCTTCTAAAATTACCCTGCCTCTTTTACCTTGAAGAGGTAAACAGAAACATAACTGGTTTCCCACTTACAGCACTTAAAACTTCATCTCGGTGTCCTTCTACTCCTCCAAATATTGCAACCAAAGTATCTGTTTGAATGTTCCACAACCTAAGTGCATGATCTAATTTTAAAAGAAAAAGACCAGTTATTAGTTTACCTTACGTATATTCCAATCATAATTCATGGAGCAGATTTCTAACAAAGTATGTGTTCTAATAAACTAATGCTACATCCAGACAGGGGTTAAAATGTGTGATTATGTTGTGGTTATGTTCAAACTGACACCTGTATCTGTGGCAACTCCAACATAGACCCACAATATAGGAATGACATCCCACTCTATCCCAACTCATAATGTGGGTTTTCCCAAAATAGTGCCATGACCTACCTCTGTCTGGAAGCTTGGCACAGAAAAAAATGGCCCTGCACATGTGCAGGTACTGAAAATGGAATGAAAATGGTCACTACACAAGTGCGGGGGACCTAGCACACCTGAGGGATAAAACTATTCCACAATTTGGGGGCCACCATCAAGAAGACCATATTCTAGGTCCCTATTGCTCAACGAATGAAGTAGACCATACAATCAGAAAGGCTTCCCCAGCAGACCTCAAGCCACAGGAAGGTCAAGATGGGAGAAAATGTTCCTTTAGATATTTAGGGCTCAAGCCATTTGGAATCTTATACGTTTGGTAGTAAATTGGCAGCCAGTGCAGCTCTTTTAAACATCAGCATAATGTGTGTTGTGTGTAATAGCTGTAGTTTATTCATTATGTAAACCACTCTAGGACCTCAGGTTTAAAAGTGCTATACAAATGCAAATAATAAATAATGAAATGACGCAAAAGAGCCTTGTCCCACCTCAGCAAGCTAGAGAGGTTCATTAGCACAGTTGTGCCCAGGCAAGGACTCCACCTGTATCTGTCATGCCCAAATACTGGAGTCCTTTTTAGAACACACAAATGCCTACGTCCCATACCGTATTCAAACTGGTATTTGTTTATTAATTACTCAAAGGACTTATGCAGTACCATATATACACCATAAATCATAATGCACTAAGAAACACTCTTAAAAGGGTCAATTAAACTAAAATCAGCTGAGGGGGCAGTACTATGGTCTACTTTGATATGGCTGAGCTTGCCTAATTTTTCATCAATAACTTCCTGATTTTGCCAACCATCTGACACCTTTCCAAAGAACAGAGAAACACAGAAAAGGGATAAGCAGACAAAAGAAGAACAGGTAGATGATGTTCCATACATATAGAACTTCTAGTTGAAAAATGCTGAAGAAATTCACTTTTTCAATAATATTTTCTACCCATCACTAGTTTGAGAAATACACTTTTCTGTTCTGTGGGTATTTTTTTCGATTGCCATTTTTCTCCCTTTTGTAATTAGAGAAATATTATAATAACGCTTTATTCATAAAAGACTTTTAAAGGAATCCAATGTCATACCTTTGCTCACAGACAAGAGAAGATTTGGATCTCTAGGGTGAAATTTCAATTCGTTGATGGCATTACCATGGCCTACATAGTGCTGCAAGAGAAGTCAGATATCATGCTGTTAACTCTCCTGTATCACAGAATATTTTCCAGGGAAAATGTTCAGAATAGTTAAAAAAAAATTAAAATCAACTCACCTTTATGCATTGCATTGTTATAGGATTAATTATCCGAATAATGCCCCTTGATCCTGCCACAGCCAGAAGCGGGTGGCTGGTATTGCTATCATAAGTCCACGCACAAGTATAAAAGTTTTCATCTGCCTGAAGAATGAAGTTAAGAACTATACGTGCAAATGGCTGAATTTCCTCTGGTCATCAAATATTTAAATGCCACTTAATGTATTTGGATCATTTATTTCTGGTATTACATGAAAGGTTGCAGAAAAAACCCTACTGGAGTCTTCATGGAACTACTACTACTACTACTACTACTACTACTACTACTACATCATGTACTACTAGTTCCATGTACTACTGTAGTAGTAGTAGTAGTAGTAGTAGTAGTAGTAGTAGTGGTGGTGGTGGTGGTGGTGGTGGTGGTGTTTATTTCTAACACTCTTTCCACCAAAGGGCAGTACAGAGAGACACAATACAAAGCTTATGAACAAAACATAATAGAAAGTCCTTGAAATTTAAGGTCAAAGGATACATCAGCATCTACATAAGACTGTAACAACCGTACCTCTCCTTGGGAATGGCATTCATACAAAGTAACCTGGACAAAGAAAAAAAAGCACACTAAATTAGCTCTAAATTCTCTTAGCTGAACAAACTGTATAAAATGCATAAAATGTATGAAATTATTAATTTCACCCAAGTTAAATTTTCTCTTCTTCTATGGCCATTTCTAACAGAAGATGTTACTGAAACAGAATTCTGCTTAAGGTGTCTGCGGGGGAGTTGAGTTACTTAATGCACAACAAAAACAACAAAAACTCTGCAGTGAGTGAACCTCAGAGACCTTACCTAGCTCACTTGCTACTGAAATATAGCAAAGGTTTTAGACAGGTGTGGAAAAAATGCTGCAAAGTAAGTCTGGGAAGTGATGCTATGGCTCCCACAATGCCCTGATCTCAACAACATCAAATCTGTCTGCGAATCCATGAGGAGACAGGAGGATCTGAGTAAGCCTACATCCACAGAAGATCTTTGGTGACTTCTCCAAGATGTGTGGAGCAACTTCCCTGCCAGGTTCCTTCAAAAGCTGCATGGTGTACCTAGAAGAACTGATGCACTTTTGAAGGCAAAGGATGCTCACACCAAATACTGGCGTGAGATTTCTCTTTGGCCATTCACCCTGCATTTTGCAAATTGATAAAAAATAAACTATTAACACTTCTTGCTTTGAAAGCAGTCTTATTCTGCAGCATTTTCCCACACCTGCCTAAAACTTCTGCACATAGCAAAAATGTGTCTTCATTATACAAACAGCCAACAAAATACTGTCACTTAACCTGCCAGTTCTTACTAACAGTATTGCCAAGGGCATGAAGACCAAAAAGGGCCCGTCTGGCAGTTCTCAAGGATGGTCATAGGGTGGGGACCCAAAATAGACCCTTCTTCCTTGTGACACTCCTGTGACAGAAACCAAACTTCAGGAATTTTGATTACCTCCTTCCCAACTGGCCTTTCTTACTCTACCTTGCACCAACCACATTTAGGAACCAATGAATATTTAACACATTTTATTGTCTGTTTGTCAGTGACAACCAGTTTCTTGGAGTTTAAGCCTTTGATGCTTTAATCACTGTAACATAGGTTTCTATTTTGTATGCAGTTTCTTAGCTCTTTTGAAGGATAGCAAACACCACTGATTAATCAGGTTTTTTTCTAATAAATGTTATTTTCTCTAAGATGTCTAGAGATAGAGCTGTCTGTGATTTCAAGAACATTTTCTTCTCACTTAATTCCTCCCTTCTGTTTGAGCAGTAAAAAATAGTAATAAAATAAAGAGCTCATATTGAAATTTATTTGAATACGCTGCTAAGTACTGGCCAGCTTTGCAAAAAGCCTCAGTATCGAGCCGGAACCAGCAAGCTGCTTTTCTATCCAGTGACTAAACTGAGTAAGTGGTTCCTGAAGTTCTGGCCCTCCCTAGCATCAAAATAAGTTTATTTAGGATTTCAGCCATCAGCAACAACCACCTTTATCTGTACTATCCTATCATGTGCCAAATTGCAGAATTCAGTTCTAACAAGAAGCAAAATGCAACTTTTCAAAGCTCTAGACAATGTGCTCCAATATTTCAACATCAAAGAAACAAACTTCTGAGGGAGAAAGAATCAAAGCATATTATCAGCATGCATGTACAACTCACTCTGTTGCTACCGACAGTGGCAAATACCAAAGGATCGCCTTCTTTGCTGTGCCAATTAAATTGCACCCCAAATAATGGCTGACCATGATCTTCCTGAAAAAGAAAATCATGCAACTGAACTCAAGTCAGATCTCAAAATTACTCAATATTAAAATAAGGCAAGTTTTGCATTCATAAAATCCTTGTGCATTCATTCCTAACTTTAATTCAAGGAATGTTAGATACCAAGACAAGTATGAGAATCTGAGCAGACCAGACAATAGTGTGGAGACAAGGAGAGACAGATAAACAACATGGTCCAGTATTAAACTGTTTTTGTAAGTTCGTACTCACATCTCAGTTCAGTTGCTTATGACACAAGTAGAGAACCATGATTACATCATCACCACCTGAAGAGGCAGGGATATTGTATCTTACAGTCTGTTCACATTGTCAGCAGTAATTTGTGAGTTTACAAATAATGGCTGCATCCAGACATGTCTATACTGTGCAGCGGAATGCGCAGTCCCGATCGAGGTGTAACACGTGATGATCAACGGATTGTCATGGCATCGCATTATCCGACTGGGGACTGTGCATTTACCTTAACGTTGGATAAAGGATGCTCGCTGCACAGTATAAACAAAATCCAAAGTTTCCCTCAGTGCAGGAAGAACAGCGAGAACAGCAAAGATAAGAGCAGGAAGGGCAGCTCAAATCTGATTGGCTGCCTCAACCCGCGTGACTGCTCAGCTCTTGCAGCTCTGATGGGGAAGCTATGGAGCTGCCTTTCGAGTCGGGACAGCCGGTTATCGCTGCACAGTAAGCATACTGTGTTTTTATGTTTAACTGTGGATTTGTTCCGCTAGTCTGGAGGCAGCCAATATCTGTAGGAGCCCAGTCAGACTTTCAGTAACCGAGGGTATGACTTCTGCATATCTTCTTGCCCCTTTGGGGGGCTAACAGCAGCAGTTATTCATACAATATAAGCTTCCAATTCCTACATATAAACATTGCTTCCACCCCCAACCCACACCATGACCTCCTCTTCCTCTACCTGCCAACTGAAGACACCAGATGACCCACCTTGTTTGAAGAAAATGGAGAGAGTGGAAGCAAGGAAACTCTTCCATAAGCTCTAAGAGGTAGTCACTTCATCCCCACTCTACACCTTACAACGTGTGGATTTATTTCTATTTGTAATACATGAGGTAATGCTGAAAAGCAGAAGGTTGCCATTTCAAACCCCAGCTTCTCCCTTGAAGTTGGCAAATACAAGTGCAAAAGTGTATTTCTGCCATCAAAACCAATAGAGGAACCCTTGGGAGTGTGCATGGAGACAACCAGGAGTCGGCCATGAATAAGTGGTACCCAACAACAATAAATCAACCAAGGGGTTGTCAACATGATACTCACAGGCACCATGGAATCATTTCAGATTTCCTCAGCATCACTCTAGTGGCTTACTTACTCTTAAGTATTTCCTCTCTGAACCTTAAAGTAACCTCTGTGGCTTTCCTTGGGTTAATTCAGAGTTCATGGCTATTTGGAACATTGAATCTATCATGAGGAGGAAAACAGTTGGCTTTAATACCCCACTTTTCTCAACTTTAAGGGGACACAAAGCAGCTAACAAACCTTCTGTTCTTCTCCCCATAGCTGACACCCTGTGAGGTAGGTAGGTCTAGAGAGTTCAAAAAAAGGAGGTATGACTAGCCCAAGGTCACCCAGCAGGCTTCCTGGAGGAGTATTGCTGCTCCCCTATCAGTGCTCAGGCTCAACTAAGAAAAAAAATGGTATACAGACCAAAGGAACCAATAAATCTAACAAAACCAGGAGTGAAATCAGTCAAATTAAAAATGTAAAAAAAAGAAGCTACACGACTCCTTTCTTCTCATATCTCTTAGATCAGGATGAGAAAGAACCAGACAAGATGGAACAACAGAGAAAAGAATGCAGGAAGCTACCTGCACAAGCTATTTGTACTTTTACCCAGGCCATCATCTGAAGGTCTCAGGGCAGGCTTCACCAATAAAAACAAAATGTAAAATGAACACAATGCCCGAAAGTGGGGAGTGGAAGCTGGTTCCTTAGGTGTGTCTTCACTGATCTCCTGAACAGATAAAGTGAAAGTGCCTGGCTCACAACAGGGTGGAGACAATTTCATAGTTTGGGAGCCACCACTGAGGAGGCCTATTACAGTGCTTGAGAGCTCAGGTCCCTGGCTCAAGAGAAAGCAAAAGACAAAGTCATTTGTGTCCCTCAGGGACACCTTTTGCCATTGTCAAGGTTAACAACATAAGCATTTCTTAATTTAATTCAGTTTAAAATTACCCTTCACCTACATCCTGGGTCAGTGTTCGTATAGTTACAACCCGGGCAGCATGCTAAGACTTTAACTTGGTTGAATCCAAAAGTGATAGCTCTGAACATCCTGTAATTGTAATTCAATAGTCTCACATTGCCATCTTCAAGTGGGTTTTGCGGGGGAGGGGGGATTACTACTGTTAATGGTATTATCACTACCTGTGATTCTTTGCACTTTTTCAATTTCACTGTTTATACCAACCTCAAAACTGAATATTCATACACCTGAAAGATACAATAGCTCTTTAACATATGAAACTATTTGTCACAATAAATGTGTTAAGTTTTTATGACACCACAGAGCTCATTGTTTGCAACTTATATCTAATTCTTGACACGGAAAACCAAAACTATAACTGTAAGGAAAACAACAGGGTAGAAAGGTTTCCCCAACCTTTTGCCAGTAAATATCTTCTGCTAAAGCCAGGGACATGTAGTACAGTTGTGAGCTTATATTTTTGTAAGTTTCCAAGTCAGGCTTACTCAGTTTTTCTATCTTAGGCTCCTGAGAATCAGCTTGAAGCATTCATTTTCAGCCATCCAAACTAAGAGACAACGCCCTTCAATTTCCTGTTATTTGTTAAAATATAACTTACTTTCCTGTTGCTAAAACTTCACCTAGACATACAACCCACAAAAGTGGGAAGGCACACACATACAAAATCTTCAAATAAGTGCTTGGAGCTTTATGCCTAAAAGGGAGCATGGTTCTAAAATTCCTCTTCAATGGAAGATACATTTACCTGACATCTATTTTAACAGACAACACAATGCTGCAGTTAACAACATTCCTCGTGATTCTCCTTGAGAAAAACCAACTGTCTCAAACCAACTAATGTTTGCTGAAACACAAAGACGGACTAAACAAGGCTCATTTAAGCCAGTGAATTTGGATAGAATCTGAGAATTATTATATTTTTATATGGTCAGAAATAGTTTCTATTTATTTCCTATTAAATAGTTTTTTTAAGCAACTATTAGTATGTGAATACCTTGAGGCTGTTTACACATTTGAAGGAATATTTGCACTTCTTCGATTTCCATTTTCCTTTGCCCCAGCTTTTTCTTCCAGGAGCATTAGGCGTATTGGTAGGGGTGTCCGGCCGTTCCGTATTAGTACCACTCTCTATACTAACAGCATCATCCTGAAACATAAAAACGGGTTTCTAAAACATCCCAAGAGCCCATATGCAAATTTAAGCAACACATACCAGAGACACTTCCTTACTGGGAATTGTGTACTTAAAGGAGCCACACAGCATCTTTCAATCCATTGCCAAACATTTAAAACAAGGGTTATGAAGCTTTTAGGCATGCAGATTTATAAGAACACATGAAATCTCCGGCTGGATGGGACCAGTAGCCAATCTAGAAAAGGAGCCACTTTGCACAAGAATCAACCAGTTGCATATGAAAACACAAGCAAGACATGAGCAGAACTCATTGTCTCACTCATAGCCTCCCTGCAGCTGGCCTTTAGAGGCAAACACCTTGTAGACCAGATAGAGGCGCAGAGTAACCTGCTTATAAAGCACTAAGAACTCTGCACATCAACATGTTAGCCTAAAGTCCTTTTTTATGTCACCCAAGCTGTTGGACAGTACTAGATCTCATTTAGCTATGCCTGAAGAAATATTTCCTTTTATCTGCCCTGATTTTTTCAGGTTCACCATCATTGGGTGCCTTCTGCTTTTACTATTACTATTACCACACTGGATTTCAATATTTCACACATCATGAGGTCCCAAACATTTGGGGTGCTTCTCCTGACCCTTGATCATATTAAAGGTTTCTCTTTTGAACCTTTTCTAATACCGTTATACAATGTCATTTTTGAGCTTCAGGCAGCAAAAATAAACACAGTATTCTAGGTGCGACTCACATCACTGCTTAATCCAGGGATGCTATAATACCAATAAGTTTTATTTTCAACACCGTTTCTGACTTCCCTTATATGCTGTTGGTGTTTTTTTATAGCACACTGACTATTGAGCCAGTATCTCCAGGGTTGTTGGGATATTTTTTACACTTTTCCCCTGATTTTCACTTTGTTTTTAGGTTTATATGGCAAACTGCTTCAGATTTTTTTAGTACTTGAAATGAGGACAGAGAGAGCTCTTTCCCCATTCCATCTACAAGGCTGCACCTGTACACTTTTTTTAAAAAGCAGCTCAAAAATGCTAGCACGTTGACACTAACATTGCCACTCTGTGTCTAATTCACATTAAGGCCAGGAATGCACTTTGGAAGTACATTTTCTGGCCAGATTCATCCACAGTATCTGGGGGCAGTCTGTGGCATTCTGGCTAAAATGTCTGTAGTGCAGCAGGTTTATTAATCAACAAATATTTCTTTCACCTCATATATCGCCTTGGTAAAAAAGCAATACATTTAGACAAACCAATGATACAGTACTGCCTTTGCTCTGTACCGCCTTCTCCTTCTACTGAATCTACTGTGGCCCCAAAATGACTTGAATGAGATCCCCAAAAGGCAGGGAGAGGGTAGCAGCTACAGTATCAGACTAGACTGAGAAACTAAAGCCAGCTGTGGAAGCTTGCTTCAGTCTTGAGCCAACTGTCACATCGCAGCCTATCCTACCTCCACAGTGACGTTGTGAGAAGAGAACAGAGAGGAACCACCTTATGTTCTTTGGGCCAGGGAGGCTAAAAGCATAAGTACCAGATGTGACTCAATTTCAGCTCCCATGCCCAACTCAAGGTTGAACAGCAATTTGTCCTTCATCTGGCATTTCTTGGCAAGCAAGGCAAAGCAAGGTTTTTTGTTCTGCCTTTTGCAAGCTTTCACAGCCCCAATCTGACATCAAAGGTCAGAGCCTAGTTTGCTTCACTGCCCAGAGGTTACAGGGGAATGACAAACTGTCATTCAGCCTCATAGGTCCCCACCGCCAGTCCACCAGGCACAAAGGGAACATCCTTGCTATGAAAAGTGAGACACAAACATGCAAAGCAATACTTAGGTGTTGCTAAGCAAGAGCACCTATTTATTTATTCATTTGTTTTTTTTCCCACCCTATACCTGAAGGTCTCAGAGCAGGTAACAACATTTAAAACCAGATATATTATTTAAAAAGTAACAATATGTATTAAGACAACAGCAGTATATATTAAAAGAAAGGTGAGTGCAAGTGAGAAGTGAAAAGCATATCCCCATTTAACCAAATGCCAGGGCAAAGAGGGGTGTCTTCATTGCCTTCCTAAACACGTACAGTAAAAGTATTAGACACACCTCAAGGGCGTCTCTCTCCCGGTGTCCAGCAAAAGGTTGTGGTACAACCAGGAGGGCCTCCAGATCTTAAGACAGAGGCAGGTCAGTATGGAAGCAGGTGTTCCTTTAGATATTTATTTGCAATTTTATCCTGGCTGGCCTATACCTGAAGGACTGAGGGCAATTTAGAACAATATTTTTTTTTTAAAAAAATAACATACTAAAAATAATAACAGCGCTTGACTGTGGGGGAGGGAAAAGGTGTTTCTGCAGCCAAAGAAGAAGAGTTGGCTATTTTACCTGGCTTTTCTCACCCATTTAAGGAGACTCAAAGCGGCTGACAAAGCTTTTCTATTCTGCTACCCACAACAGACACCATGTGAGGTAGGCAGAGCTGTGTGAGCTCAGAATAGAGCTGTGACTAGCCCAAGGTCACCCAGCAGGAGGAGTGTGAAATCAAACCCGGTATTCCAAGATAGAGTCCGTCTCCTTATGAGCCAGTCTGGTCCAGACTCCAGCGAATTTGGTCTAATAGTTAGGGAGCTGGACTCTTATCTGGGAATACCGGGTTCGATTCCACCCTCCCCCATGAAGCCAGCTGGGTGATCTTGGGCTAGTCACAGCTCTCTTCTCAGCTCTCACAGCCACACCTACCTCACAGGGTGTCTGTTGTGGGGAGAAGAATAGAAGCTTTGTCAGCCGCTTTGACTCCCTTAAACGGGTGAGAAAAGGAGGGTAGAACAGCCAACTCCTCTTCTTCCTCCACAAAGCCAGCTGGGTGACCTTGGGCTAGTCACGGCTCTCTTCTGAGCTCTTACAGCCTCACCTACCTCAGAGTGTGTCTGAAGAAGAGTGGGAGAAGAACAGAAGGTCTGTGAGTCCCCTTAAATGGGGTAGAAAAGTGGGGTAGAAAAGCCAACTCTTCTTCTTCTTCAGTTATTGCCCCATCCAGGGATGGTAGAAGGGGTGTTTTTCCACTAGCACTAGAAGTACCCATTAAGTACCTATTAAGGGTACTTAATGGCTATTTAATGAGTCCTTAATGGGTATTCTAGTGCTAGTGGGAAAACACCCAAGAAGAAGGGCCACCCTTGGGCTCTGCCTCATGGGGGAAACCCAGTGCAGGGGGAAACCCATCTTCCCCCACTGAGATTCCCTTGGGCCTTCTTGGCTGCCTGGCTTGCCCTAGAGAAGCCCCCCCCCCCGCCAGCCACTCGGGCGACCCCCCCCCAGTCCAGAGCAGGGTTGCTAAGCGACAGAGCAGGCCCCAACCAGGCCTGCTCGGCGGTGTTCCCCTCAGGTAACCCAGGCAGGAAGCATCTCCATGGCCGCTGCTCACGTTCTCGTCCCCAGACAGGTCCCCCGGGTTGCTGTTCTCGTCGCTGCTCAGCTTCTGCTTCTTCGCCGGCATCTCCGCCGCCGCGGTAGCCGCCGCCGTGGCAGCCGCCGCAGCCGCCGCAGCCGCATCCCCCCTCCCTCCGCCTCGCCGCCGCTCAGACATCTTCCCCCCCGCCACCCGCCCGCCCCTCACATCCCCACAACCGTCGCCGTAAAGCACGCACGCGCGCGCGGCGACACGACAGGCCGGCTCGCGCACACACGCACGACCCCGTTCCAAGCAGGCCGCCCTGGACGGCGCGCATGCGCAGCGGGGCGAAAGGGCGGAGAGAGAGAAATGCCTTCCCTTCCCACCAAGGGGAAGGCGCTCCGGTCGTAAAGCAGGCGCGCTCCGCATCCTTGCGGGCGGCAATTCCCTCCTGCCGCAAAAGGCCTTGCCACACTGCTGGAAAAAAGACCGAGAAGCACGGCGCATGCGCACGGTCGGTGCAATGAAGTGGAGGCTCTGGTGTGCGCGCGCAGCACGTGCTCCTCAAAAGCGGCGTTAGAGGGCGCGCGCGAGTGCTTCTGGGAAACTGGGTCCTCTTTAGTTGACGGCATGGATGCGATGAACTCGCCCCTCCTGATCTGGGCCATTTCTGCACTGGGCCTTATATTCCATCTTATATCTCGGGATAGAGACGTGAGGTCCACATGTTACTGTTGGTTAGCGAGCCCTGGGTTAGGTCCTCTGTAGTATGAACCAGCATGAGCACGGCAGGTGCCTAGTCTGAGATATAAACCAGAATAGGGGCCAGTGCAGAAAGGGCCCTGCTCCCCTCCCCTCCTCCATTTTAATTATTTCATTAATGTACTCGCCTTTTTAAATATTTCCACCTCATGCGCCAGTGGCCTGAGGGTGTGTTACAAAATGAAACCTACAGGGATATTTTTTAAAAAACAAAAACAAATTATTAAAAATTGTTACCTTAAAATTTCAAACGGTGGACCATTGCTGTTTTAAACGTGCTTTAAAGTGACTTTTTATATTTGTTTTTGTGGCTTTTGATTCTCCCTTGCTTTTCTCCAGTTGCTTGCTTAAGAAGAAAATAACATCAAAGTGGTTTTCAGCAGAAAGAACCAAGTATACTGTACAATTAAAATTTAAACCAAAACAGTCCAGGGTGAGCTGATAGATGCAACAAAGGCGTGCCTTTTTGTTCAGTGTCTATGCTAAAAAACTTCTTCAAATCGCTGTGATGCCGTCCTTTCTCAGCAGCAGCCCAAGGTTTATAGGAAGGAAACCACAAGGGTGAAAAGGAAGAGCAGAAATAGATGCCTTAAATATGGATTACTCTATTTTTTTAACCTGTCAAGTGACTGATTTAGGAAGCATCTGGAGGACTTTCTATAAAAGCAAAAATTATACTTGAAGGTTCCTTTTCCCCCTTCCGCTAGACATCCTATAACGCCCACACACCATATAAGTGTTTCTAGTGGAAGCCATGGATCTAACCACAGAGCATTTTATTGCCATGAGCATATCTTAAAGCACTGGTACTGCCTTGGTTGCCTGCATGGATTATTTTTATTGGGAGAGGGACAGGAGTAATACCACCCTGTTGGTTATCCTCAGTCTCTCAGTTTGCATCCCCACTTGATTATTTTAATCCAGATCAGACTAGTTTAATCTGGATTCTGACCCGAGTGTGCATTCTGGCTGTTTCCATTTGCTTGACAATAATGCAGCCTCAATTCAAATGCCGCAGTTCCCATTCAAACCATCCAAATCCCCAGCATGGAGAAAGAGGATCTTTTTATCTCTGCCCCTTGTCCAAACCCTGTAAAAGCTTGCCCTGCTCAGGATAAGCAGAGCGAAAGAACAGACGGGACAATCACTCTCCCTTTCAAATCGGATGCTCCCTCCATTCATTATGTTATTAGGAAGGCAGCAGCTTTGCGCAGAATCAGCTGAGAGAAAGAACAGACAGAGCAAAGCAATCTCTCCCTTTCAAATCAGTGAGGAGTGGGAGAACAATCGTGGTTCTTCTGCAGGTGCAAAGAGAGAAGAGGGGATTCCCTTCCTTCTTTGCTTTGAATGAGCTGCTTTGGACAGAGTGCGGCTAAAAAAATATTTCCTCTGCTGATTGCTATAACAATGTAATGTATCTCTCATAATTACAGTGGCATTCACAGAAAGGAGAAATCTATGTTCAAAGATCCTTTAATCTCCAGGACTCTAACATTGCAGGGATGGGAAGGACAGGGGGCAGACCTTCCCAGATGTGAAATCCCACTCATCTAATGCCACGCCAACAGCGGCAGCAGGCATTGGCCAGAAGGATATCGGGAGAGGACAGCCCGAAAGGCAGATCTCGTCCTCGAATAGTCTGGTAGCATTCCCATTGGGGGGGAAAAAAGTGAGCTAGCCGCCAAAACGGGACCGAGAACGGTTTTTCCGAGGACTCTTTTTCTGCGGATTTTAGCAATCTACTATAGTCATCGTAAAGTCTGGGAATAAAAATTCAAATGGGATCAAATGATCCCAAAAACGAACTGGATTCATTTTAATTTTGTATGGAAGCACGCCCCCAGATAATTTTGATAACACTGACTATGGTATCTTGTTCAAGCAACTTGAGGGCATGCGACTGGAGGCGCTGTTTTACAATAGTTCTCTTCCTGTCTTCGAGGTAGGCTCCAAAAAGTAGCAAACTTCTGTTTGAAATCTCAGAAACTCTCATGATTTCCTGAGGAGTCAGTTTTGTGTCATGACCTTCAAGATTTATATGAACCTCACTGGGAGAGGTCATCAGGAGATCTGGAGCAAGGGGTCATCAGTATACTGATGCTACCAAACTTTATTTCTCTCTTCCATCTGAACCAAGGAAGACAGTACCATCAAGCCGTGGCTGATTCCTGGTGGACTACATGGAGATATCTATGGGGCCTCTAAGCAGTTTTCTTTGCAGAGCTACAGAAGTGGTTTGCCATTGCTTACTTCTCGGAAGAGGCCAGGAATCAAACCATCACCCTTTGCTTTCCACAGAGCTTGCTCCACCACTGACCTCCACCCAATCCCAATGGGCTAGATGCCAGCCAGTAATTTGAAAATGAATCTAAACAAGATGGAAGTATTTTGTGTTACATCCAGGATGGTCTTGAATCCAGGAAGGTAGAGGGCATCTGATTCTAGACAAGGTTGTTTCATCTCAGAAAGAATACATGCATGATCTTAGGGTACCGTTCGATTCATCACTGTTGCTTACTATTCATTAAACCATGTATAACTATGGGTGCAATTGTAAGGAATGCACAAGGACAGTGTGTTTGCAAAAGCATGAAAAACTAATAAGAAGTCTGCAAATTTGGCAGCTTCAAAGAGTAACCAGTCTGTTCTTCTTTTGCCTCTATTGCGCATGTCAGAGAAATCTGATGTGTACTTCTCTTCATTACTTGGAAGGCGTTACCAGGAAAATTGTAACTTCCGCTGGGTTAGGCATAAAAGATTAGGCTGGAATGTGGGAAGTTCGAAGTTTGTCTTGATGGGGTTTTGGAAAGCAGGCTTCCTATGCTGCGGCATACAAATTAAAGGAAATCTAAATGGTGTTTTTCCATTGTCACTAGAAGAAGTACCCATGCGTGGAAAAACATCCATGGATAGCATTTGCTGATAGAGCAGCAACTTGCTTTCATGATAGTTTGGAATTTTAAAGTCATCCCTTTAAGAAAAAGTACCCATCTCTGGACACACACAAAATGGCTTACAAACAATTGTACAAATATATGACTGTGAAAATTTTTGCCACACTGCAGTCCATATTTGCCTCCAAGTCAGGCAACACCTGCACTGACTATGGGTGCTTGCCACTGATTGGCCACTTGGCAGGAAACCCTTGTGTCTTTGCTTATGGAGTTTCCTGCCCAATCCATCTTTAAAAAAAAGATGCCTTCGGAGGGATGAAATCCCAAATACTGAAGGGGCAACTTTTCTCAGATGTCAAAACAAGGTAAGGCAAATGCAAGGGGAAACTATCTTGTCATTACAGACTCAATTTCACCCAAGGAGTGCCTCTTTAAATACATCTGATTGCAACCTGTGAAGAAGAAGCGGTAGAGCTTATCCTTTCATATTAGGTCCACCCTCTGCATTTTCAAACCATGATTTCCAAGAGGCTGTGTAGAGATAATAAATAACTTCTGCAGAACTTTTCTTTTGATCCCATTTTGGCAGTTTGCTAATTATGCAGGAATATTAAAAGAGCCCTTTCTTAGGGAAACAAAACTGGCTAGCTAGTTATTTTTAAAATAACTGTAGTCTTTGAGGTACCTCAGTCTCTAATCCCATGAACCAAATTAAGTTACCAATGGCTTCTTATATACTAAATGTCAGCTATGTGAAAATTAAAGCAAAAGCAGATGCATGCAACATGTTCTTAAGTGTGCTGAGAATGTCCAGCGCTTTAGTCTCCAGACAGCTCAGTTATACCAAGCTGAAGTCTCTAGAAGAGGTTCTCTCTCATTTCGTGCACAAAAACAAAAGAGAATGGAGGGATTTGAAAGCATTTGGAACGAATATGAAAGGATATAAACCAATCTTAATGATCTGAGAAAACCTTGTGTGTGCGGGGAACAGGAAACGGAAGCAGCAGCAGAGGATAAAACACTAGGCAACATTTGGCCTGTGAACACAGAAAACACATAAGTGTCATTACGAGGAAACTCAAAAGGATATGTTGTTATATTGATGCTTGCGGTTGCAAAATATTTAGAACACTGCTGTTGCTAATAGCTGGGAAGTTATATAGCAATGACCAAGGATTGCTCTTAGAGGGCTTTCAAACACGGCATTCCCCTCTACCGCAAGCTCTAGGCTTTCTGGTTCAGTATGTCAACACCTGAAAGACGTATGGAAACACATCCAATCTAGGATACCCTCCAGACAGCATGGGGAAATGCTGGCTCTTTATAGAATGCCGGCATTTCGCCCAAATGTGGCCCACTAGTCTTATCATGGGCCTCTTCAGCATAGCACCAGACTGAATGTCTGGAGCTGGAGGCCCTTGTCCCTTTTTATTTCTTTCGTTCTTGAGAAAGGACTCAACAAGGATAATGGTTGTCTCTCACGTTATGCCCATTTCAACACTAGCTGACTACTTATCATAGAATCATAGAATGGTAGAGTTGGAGGGGACCTCCTGGGTCATCGAGTCCAACCCTCTGCTCAAGGCAGGATCTCCTAAACCATCTCAGACAGATGGCTCATTCTTGACCCATTCACTCAGCTGCAACTCCTTCCTCCAGGTTATCCCCCACATCTGAGGATTTACTTCTGCATTTCCCCACCTAGGGTGCGAAAAGCGGGTTCAATCTGGATTTAAGCGTTCCCAAGGGGGTAATCAAAACACGCATTTAAAACGAACAGACCATCCCCAAGGAAGCTTGTTTTGTTTGCCCGCATCTTTTTCTCCCCGCCCCTCGCTGTTTCATTGGGTGATCGGGCGGAAGGAATTTCCAGCTGCCGAAACGCCTCCCCCCCAGCCGGCAATCCTGCGATCCTTTCCTTCAAAAAGACCAAAAGAAAAATTTAAAGCTTCTCTGTTCGTCTCCCCTGCTTGCAAAGACTGCAGCCGGCACTCTTTACAAGATCTCCACCCAGCCAGCTCTTTTACACTTTCACTTTTGCGGAAGCAATTCATCACAATGTATCTTTGCTGTTTCTCTTTGCCTGCCCAGATCGCTGTTTGCATAGATCGCTGGCTGGATGACAGGCAAAAGAGAGACAGAGAGAGAGAGATGATCTCTCCGGCCGGCAATTCCCACCTGGGAGAGAATCCCCGCCCCTTTTGCCACGGCGCGATCCCATGGAAAATATTGCGCTGAAAACCCACGTCTTCCAGAAAGTACTGCTTTAAACAGGTATTTTTTTTAAAGCTGGTTTTCCCCATTAGCGGCGCTGGAAATCCGGATTAAAGCCGTGCATGGGACCGCTCCGTGGCAAAAGATTTTCAGCAGACTTATTATTGCATGGGAACGCAGCCCTAGTTAATCCCCTCCACCACATTTACATGTCCTTTGTCATCTCCTACATTCAGTTTCCTATAAGTCTGTTCCTGACATTGCGTCTCCTAGCATCTGAAGTAAACATGTTGTGACGGTTTCTGGGTACAGGCTGCAAACTGTTTTGCTTTTGGGCTTTGCAGGCTTCTTGCAAAGCTGCAATAGCCAGCCTTGTTGCAAAGTTTGTTGCAAACCCTGGGATTTGGGCTGCAAAAAGAGCGGGAAATCCTGTGCGGGCCCTGTTGCGGTGATTGGCTGGAGTGGGGTTTTGGAGGGAAAAGCTGTCCGGGGATCTGAGTGCTGGAGGGGCTAGAGAAGGAGTTCCCACCAATCAGGCTGGAGGGACAGCAACCTCTGTTAGGAGTCTCCAGCAGCATTTTATTGCGGCTAGAGCCAATCAGGATCAGGTGTGTGTGTATAAATGAACACAGAGTACAGCAGAGAATGTCTTCATGCTGGGACAAGAGCTGAAAGGAGAAGAAGAGCTGAACCTGAAGGAGCCAGACCAGTAGTTGACCAGGGGTCTTCGTGCTGGGACTGAGGCTGAAGGGAACAGAGGAGCTGATCCTGAGGGAGCTGGAACCAGTAGCTGACCAGTGGTCTTTTGGGCTGAGTGATTTCTGAAGGAGGCAATCGGGTGGATTGTAGCTCTGAGGGAGACTTCACTAGCAACTGACCAGGCTGGATGATCGGACAAGCAAGGACGGACTGGGCCTTGTGATCATTTAGGGCCACGTTCTGGTACACTGGCTTGGCTTGAGCTGTGGGAAAGCAAGTCAGAGGGGGAGGAACGTGTGGAGGCTTGTCTTTTAAAAGGGGAACTATTTTCCTTTGGGGAAAGGGGTAGCTCCTAGCCTTAAGAGACTTGCAGATTTAAACTAACAACTACCTGAACCTTATTATCTTTTTAGTATTGCTTGTGTATAATAATAAACTTGATTTAGTTTACTGTTGAAACGCTTGCTACCAGTGTTTTGTGTCCACGCTGTAGTATTCACTTGGCCGTTGCACGAACCCAGCATCCTAACAGGGCCAAGCTACTCCTCAGAGAGGGCAGGCACTTACTGGAACGCTGGGCATCGTGGCACATGTCTATGAAAGCCCATGCCACCAAGCCTTCTCCTGTTAGTCTCCAAGCACTACTAACCACCTTGCTGGACTATACAGAATAAGTGTGATTCTATGGTGAAATACTATTGGGCAGGATGGTTTTGGGCAGTGGCCACTGCAGCTGTAATTGTCTAAGCTGGGTTTTCCATCTTCGGGTGCTTTGCTGCCTAAGTAACAACTGCAGGGCAAGAGCTCCCTTCTAGTTGTTAAGAGATTACACGGACGCCTGTTGTGTTCTCCTTCAATGGAATGGGCAACAAGTAAATAGGCGCTTGTGAAGAGGAGCAAGGCATTAATTAGGGAAATTGATGCTTTGTGCAGCAAACACAGCTGCCATACACAGTGGGCCTCCTGGTGGTTCACTGCTACCATAGCAATCACCTGAAACTGCCTGCTATTGAGGAGACAGGTGACATTTTAAAAGCACTTCCTTTTCACCTCTAGATAATGCAGAAGAAGTTGGAGATTCCGGCTGTATCCATAATTACCGTCACTGTCCCAGGACAGGCTGAGTTGTTCTGTCCCAGGTTGGGATGAGATATATCAGGCGTGAGACAAAGCCATCTTCGGGGCTGGAACAAGGGGATTCTGAATGCTTTGAAGGCCAGGAATGAATGCTCCTGGCCTTGGTGTTCCCAGGAGGACCATTTTGGCAGCATTCCCTGGTCTACCACCAAAATGGGTCCCTTGTGGTGTACTGAATCACAGAGATATGCCATCTGCATGTTTCCATGGTCCAGTAAGCCACCCCTAGCCCACCGGTAGTCCTTGATCTGGAGGTCTACTGGAAAACTGGACCAGAGCTCCATTTTGGGCTCCCTAGCCTAGACTATTGTGTAGGGGGGAGGAGCCTCATGTAATCTGCACGAGCATGCAAAAAAAAAAAAAAAAGAAGCAATTCAGACACAGATTCTGGCAGTCCCCACTTCAGTGGCTTTAAATTGCTATCAACCCCTCTGCTGTCCTCACCCAAAACAGTTCAGAATCACATTAGGGAAAGGAAATATTTTCTTCTCCCCTTTTGCCAGCTGGAGCCCCACCCCCTGCCTGCCGACTGGATCGTGGCAGAGGGTGGGGAATTCCAGCTGTCTCCTCCCCTCCCCTCCCCTCCCCTCTCCTCTCCTCTCCTCTCCACTCCCCTCATGCTTTTGCAAAAGACATCCTGCCAGGCCTGCGCATATGCACGTATGCACGTATGCACGTATGCACACACAAACACACACAGCCCTTCCTCCCCTTCACTCTCCTCCCCTCCCCATCACCCAAACCACCTGCTGGTATACACACCCACACCTAAACTCAGGACTGGTGCTTTTTCACTTTTCCACAAATGCAGAAAAGTGAAAAGGGGGCAGCAGAGAGAGAGCTGCCTGGCTGCACACGTGCATGCTCAGTCACCAGTGGGGCAAGGGGAGGAGGCGCTTCTCTCCTTCCCAGGGCTCAGCAAGGCAAAAGAGGCGCCTCCAGTGTGTGCTTCCCGGCAAGGAGAAAGTGAAGGGAAGTGAAAAATGAAACTTTTGTTATTAGTGTGAAGTGTAGAGTGGGTGAATTGCTACATTTTATCAGGCTGAATTGTTACTTCTCTGCTGAAGATGGATCTGGCACTTTAATAAATCTGTGCAGGGTGAAAGCCCACCTGTTTCGTGATGTATTTGCCCAAATACTGCTGTAGTGTCCCCACAAGAATAAGGAAGAAGTGTTTTAAAAGCAAAAAAAAAAAAAAAAAAACCCACACCTGAAAAAACAGGTGTTTATTTATTCCGGTTTTTAGCCAAATAATGCTCAAAATACCCCTGAAACGGATTGGGAATGGGGCTGAAGAGGATCCAAAACGTTTTAAAGTCGCAATGGGAACTCCACCGAAGAAGCTCCAGTATGGGATAAGGGACCAAAATCACACCTTATCCCAGTTCAGCTGTGGACCTCTCTGAAAAGGTTCACAACACTTGTTGTTCCATCATTGTGTTATGTGTGTTCAGCCGATTGTGACGCCGTGGACCTTAACAAACCAGCCCCCTCTGTCTTCAGTTGTCTCCCAAAGTCTGCCCAAGCTCATGTTTGTGGCTTTCATGATCCTATCTGGCCGTCTCATCCTCTGCCATCCCCTTCTCCTTTTGCTTTCAGTTCTTCCCAGCATCAGGTCTTTTCCAGTGTGTCCTGCCTCCTCGTTGTGTTTGGAAGTCTTTGAGCTTCGGCTCCAGTATCCATCCAGTTATCAGTCAGGGTTGATTTCCTTTACTATTGACTCATTACTATTCCTTTACTATTGACTCATTTGATCTCCTTGCAGGCAATGGACCTTTCAAAAGTCTTCTTCAGCACCACAACCCAAAAGCATCAATTCTTTGCTGTGAGCCAGTTTGGTCTAGTGGTTAGGGAGCCGGAACCTTATCTGGGAATTCTGGGTTCAATTCTGCCCTCCCCCATGAAGCCAGCTGGGTGATCTTGGGCTAGTCACAGCTCTCTTCTGAGCTCTTAGAGTCCCTCCAGCTCATGGGTGTTCTGTTGTGGGGAGAAGAACAGGTTTGTCAGCCACTTCAAGTCTCCTTAAATGGGTGAGAAAAGTGGGGTAGAAAAACCAACTCTTCTTCTTCTTCCTTATGGTCCAGCTCTTGCAACCGTACATTACTACTGGGAAAATTATTGCTTTGACTATATGGACCTTTGTCAGCAACAGTACCATATTTGTTTGTTTGTATGTGTCTGTCTGTATTTGTATCCACCCTATACCCAAAGATTTCAGGTTGGGGTAACAACATTTAAAATCATATTAAAACAATAACAGTATATATTAAAGCAACGGTGACTGCAAGTGGGAAGTGAAAAGCGTATCCCCATTTAACCAAAGGCCATGACAAAGAGGTGCATCTTCACTGCCTTCCTAAATATGTATAGTGAAGGTGACAGACGCACCTTTATGATCTATGAAGAGTGGGCAGACCGCATGCCCTGTAGGCCAGAATACTGTGCAGTATCCTGTTTGGCAACACTCCAAGGGAGCATCACTGGAAATGATGCCAGTCTTGGCCTTCCCAGAAACACCAAAGGTGCGGAACAGTGTGGATTTGGTTGCTAATCCCAGGACAGGACATCCCCCCCCCCCAATTTGGTTGCTAATCCCAGGACAGGGCATTCCCCCCCACCCCCCAGTGCTGGGATAAAAGGGGTGAGTGCAGACAGCTGCAACTCTAGCAATGGTTGCGCACCCAGGGTCACTGAGGCCTTATACTCATGGTGACATAAGAATGCATTCTGCTGGAGTGTTGCCAGAGTCCATCCATAAGAATTAAGGACCTGGTAATAGCTGAAGGCAGGGCCAAAGACAGCTGCCCTTTCAGGGAAAATAAATAACGGCACTTAAGAAATACCCAGTGGAATTTTCCCTTACGCCTAGCTGGCTCACAGAGTGCTCTGCAATTTTCACCATTTTTGCCCCGTCCTGGAATGCAGCTGTTTTTGTGGGAGGAAACACAGCAGACATTTGGTGCATGCCAGGAGTATTATACAACAGTATTTAGAAATGGAGAATACTTCATCTGTTGCAAATGTTCTTAAGAGATCTCAGCATGTATTAGTATGTACTAATAGTACTGGGGATTAGAGGCCATTTCTGTAATATTTTCATAGTTTTTTTAAAAAAATAACATCTGTAAGATTTTTAGCATTATCCAATCTAGAGCTTCTGTCTATGCCAGTTGTAAAAACTTCTGTAGCTTTCCAGGTGGGCCAAACTACTTGCTATAGCCACATCATAGTGTAGCTATGGTGGGGTTGCCTCCCATATCTGTGGCAACCTCACCATAATCCCACTGCTCTCTCCTGAAAAAGTGCTAAACGCTATTGGACTGCGTTCACACTTAAATTATAATCCAGCTTCGGCCCACTTTTACAGTAAGATAATTCATTAGCAAGGTGGCAACCTGACACTACTTTTTAAACTGATATTGTTATTTATTTATTTGTATTTCTATCCCGCCCTATACCAGAAGGTCTCAGGGCATGTTACAATACTATATCATTCTTTAATATGTTGGATTTTAAAAGTTGTTACCCGCCCTGAGACCCCTAGGTATAGGGTGGGATAGAAATATAAATAAATAAATAACAAACAAATAAAATTTCTTTCAGTATCATCTAACTCAGAAAATTCATATTTGGCTTAGATGATGCGTAAAGAAAATGATTGTACGCTTTACTGCTGTGTTCTTCTGCTCTGAAGGTGGACTGAAGCTGGATTAAAATTTAGGTGTGAACGCAGCTGGAAAACCCAGCACTGGTTGTAGGTTTTCCAGCAATAGCCCTTTTTTACTTACCTTCTGGACAGAGCCACCATTATAGCTCCATGCAGCACACATGCGTGGAGGCTGAAACAGGTGTCCATGCATGCGCGGAGGTGCTGATGTGCACATTTGGGTATTCAGAGCATCCAAAAATGCCCAGATGTGCACGATAGTAAAATGTGCAAAAACAGCACCAGCTTTGGCACCATGTAGCTGTGGAGGGAGGGGTTCTCAAATTATCACTTGCTAGCAGGATATCTAGCTGCCGCCTAGAGCCGACATCAGATGTTTACTGGTATGGATGAAAAATTAATGCAATTTGTAGCCAGCGTTCCTGTTTTGTTTTCTGCTTGCTTTTAATGCCAGCAGCCATAAAAGTATCCTAATTTCACCAGGGAATTTTCCTGCGGGAGGAGGTATCCTAAAACATTGGACTATGTGATCATATTGTGTTAATTATTTACAAAACTTTTATTTCCTCTTTCATTTGGCTTTCACCCATACTGATGATTAAACTAGCCACTTTAAGAAACCATGTGGGGTTCCCTTCGCAAACTGCTGCTAACCCCGTGCAACTGCGCAATTATTTAACGCTATTTCCTGTCTTGCTACAGAAGCAGTAGTATTGGCTGATCAATGCAGTATCTTTCCACACAGATCTTTGAACAGAAGCTCCATGGTCCGTTCACTCCTCCAACAAAACACATTATGATTGCAGTAATGAATTTTAAAGCCCTTCAGAACTTAATCATTCATTTACTTTTAGGATCGTGTCTCCTAACCAGATAGGAGCCAACCTGTGAAGAATAAGACATGTTGTAAGTCACTGGCTGATATCAAAGGAAGAGGGCCTTTTCAGCTGTGGCCCCAGCTGTGAATGCTATCCATTACTGAAAGCATTTTAGGGATCTTACTACATGGCCGTCTCTGTAGTGGTGCCCATATTTTGGGATGCTCATCCCTCAAATGTTTGTGAGGCATCTACTATCTCTTTAGGTACTTGCTGAATACTGAACAGATAAATCTAGGTGTTCCCAATGTGACTGAGGCTGTGGTCACACCTTCACTTTAAACCTTCTTCAGTCCATATTCAGGTCTGACTAAAGGTTCTGTCCATTCAGGAAAGTCCAACAAATAGAGGGTGGAAAGTCCACAAATAAACTGGATAGAAATGAAAAGGTGTGAACAGTCAGACCTGAAGATGGACTGAAGAAGGTTTAAGGGAGCGTGTGATCACAGCCTGGGATCTGTTTCCTTACTCTGATAGCCCCTCTCCTTTTATGTAAAATTAACTAGCTATCTTTGTATGCAGGAGTCTGGAATTACTTTGGTCTAGTGATTAGGGAGCTGGACTCTTATCTGGTAATATCTGGTTTGATTCCAGACTCCTACATGAAGCCAGCTGGGTGACCTTGGGCTAGTCACAGCTCTCTTCTGAGCTGTCACAGCCCCACTTACCTCACAGTGTGTCTGTTGTGGGAAGAAGAATAGAAAGTTTTGTCAGCCGCTCTGAGTCCCATTAAATGCCAACTCTTCCTCTTCTTCTTTGCAAGGAGTTATGCTTGGTACGGTTATGAGTGGCAGCAAGTGGCATTAATGTGGCAAGGTCAGAGAAGACCAAAGGGATCTTGGGACTTTGGTCAAGCAAAGGCAGGCCTGTACATGTTTGTTTCTCTGTTCTTTCTCTCTTCCCCCTCCCTTTACACCTCCCAGGCAGAGTAGAGCTGTACACCTTTCAGATTCATTTAAGAGTAATGGCTTGAACTGGAGGCAAACTCTATACCTTATCTTGGGTTTTGATATGTCTTGACAGCACCCAAAAAACTACAGATAAATGTAATCAAGGCATCTTTACCACTCAGACCAACTTTATTGTGTAAACCAGGTAAAGTGTAAATCTCTGGAATGCTCCCTACAGGAAATGAGAAACACTGCAGGAAGGATAGCATTTTGGTTACCAATTGGTTTATTGTCCTTTGTGAGTTACTCCATTATCTAATCACTGCCCAGACATCAAGTTGCATCTGCATAGCCTAAGGACGGCACCTTTACCCAGAGAAGGAAGGGATGCAAAAGTCCCCTCCAAGAACAGGTAATAAAATAGCCCCTAGAACAGCACATTTATGGTTGATATAATCTTTAAATGTCTGTTTTTAAATGTTGTGAGCTGCCCAGAGACCCTTGGGTATGGGGCGGCATATAAATGAATGAATGAATGAATGAATGAATATAAATTTGGTTTTTCTCTCTTGTCAAATTTCCCCCAAATACAGTGCCCCAGAGTCCTGCTAATAACAACCCTATCCAGTTTTAATTTTCTTTTTTAATGGCTGATTGCTTCTTTTTACCTACTCTTAACCCTGTTTTTCAGTTTATATTTTAAACCAGGATTTTTATTTTTTTTTATGGCATACACCACAAGTGTGATAAGAACACAAGAGGAGCCCTGCTAGATCAGGCCACAGCCCATCTAGTCCAGCATCTCGTCTCACACAGTGGCCCACCAATTGCTTATGGGAATCTCTAACAGAGACCAGGACAAACCTTCTCCTGCTCGTGAATACCAGTAAATGGCCTTAGAAGCATCCTGCTTGTCCCCACAGGCTGAAAGATGTACTTAGGCATCCATTCTAGTAGCCATTGATACATCTGTCATCCATGAATTTGTCTAACCCCTCCTTTAAAACCATCTAGGCTGGTAGCTGTTACCACCTCTTCTGGCAGCAAATTCCATTGAAAGATGGCCGATGATACATGAAACAGTATACAAATGTTTTAAATATATCAATAAATCAATAATCTAGCAGGCCACAGCTTGAGAAGCCTACCTGCTAGAGACCGTTGGACTTTCTGGACAAGTTAAAAATGCCAGCAGGTTGACTTTGTGGCAAATCCGGCACAGTTCCAGCGCCATTTTAGGGCACTGTCACTTTTATAATCTGAAGTAAAGATAGTATCCGGGATGGGCTATAGCCCAGGTACCTTCCAGACTAGTGGATAAAAATCTGCAGTTATGTAAAATTTCACAGCTTACCTGGCTGCAAAGTCATGACATGATGTCCCCATTCGAAACGGAGGTCTGTAGCTTCCTTCTCGGCAGCTGCGAGACTTCCGTGGCGTGCGCAGTGAGGCGCACATCATGTGTGATTGGGCAGCCATTGGGAGCTGAAGTGCAGGCTGAGCCCTCGTTGGCTGTTTCTCACAGGCGGGAAATTCCAAAATTACCTGATACTGTGGAGTGAGTGTTGATCGTTCTGCAGCAGGTAAATGTGCTGCCGTTACAAAGTAATGGCTTATGGAATGTGTTGCCGGAAGAGGTGGTGACAGCTACCAGTTTAGATGGCTTTAAGGTAGGGTTAGACAAATTTATGGATGACAGATGTATCAATGGCTACTAGAACGAATGCCTAGGTGCATCTTTCAGGTGAGGGGGGGAGGAACCGGGGCGCTTCTAAGGCCGTCTGCTGGGACTTGAGAGCAGGAGAAGGTTTGTCCTTGTCTCTGCTTGAGATGCCCATGAGCATTTGGTGGGCCACTGTGTGCGACAGGATGCTGGACTAGATGGGCTGTGGCCTGATCCATCAAGGCTTCTCTTATGTTCTTATGTTCTTATCAGGTGTCAGGTGTGATGCCCGTGCACCAATTACGTATCAGAATGTTCAGTATCTCCCAGTCTGGACACACCCTCAGTGGTAAACCAAGCAGCCTGGAATGCAGAGGAATTGATGGTTGGATACCTAGCCTCTCACTGGAAATAGATAATGGCAAACCATTTATCTGGGCCTTCTTGCACACTTACCTTACTGGTAAAGATGGTGGGAACTCCTGCAGAGTGCATCTGCACCGCACAGAGATGGCTCTTTACTAGAAATGGCTCTGTGCATGCCAGAGTTCTCCCACATGAACAGATGTGGAAAGCAGTTAAATTTGCTCTGCACCTATACTAGTAGCAGGGCCAGTATAGCCCTGCATGCTGGATCTGCACCTCTTCCAGGTGGAAAAGGTGCAGGAGGAGCACATGACTGGTGCCACGGTTGTGATTCCATGCTGGTTGCTCTGGCAACAGCACTGCACAGGTACATTGCTGCCGTTCACTCTGGTAACTGGTGAGACAGGTGTGATTGCACCTGGTTGTTCCTGCAGCAGCACTGCACATGCACGCTGCTGCCATCACCACAGCGATGTGATCACCACTCTTATGGCAGCGATTCACACTTAGCTGCACCTCGTAAATTGCTAACCAAGTTTTGAGTACTTTGGGGATCTGTAAGTGCAGATGCCCATAGCATTCCAGGACTTCGCCTCCCTGGGACAGGAGACGAGGTGCGAAAAAGGCCCTGTATCTCTGCCAAGAAAACTGCCTAGGGGTGCCCATGCAGTCAACCAGAAGTCAGGTATGAGTCAGTGATACCCAGCAACAAAGATAACATGGAAAATCTCACCCAACGCTTACCGCATTTTTGCTAGATGATCTTTTTTTTTCTGATGAGATCTCTTTGGCAGCATGGGGACCTTACCACCCATGGGGGTGGGAGAGAGGAAGAAAAGAAAGTGGCTGGCCCTGTGAGCCCCCAAGGCTGATAGTGTTTCAGTAATGCCACATATATGAACATTTTGGGAGAAATGCCAGCATTCTGTACAGCTCTGGCATTTCCCTGTGCTATCTGGAGGGTCTTTAGGGCACATTGTGCTCATGTCCCACTTGTGGGCTTCTGTTTCCAATGTAGTGGCCACGGAGGTACATTGCTGGGTCATTACTCCAATCCATCAGGGTGCTTCTTCTGTACTTAAATTCACGACTCTCCTCTTTGGTCTTGTGGTTAGAGTGCTCGCAGTCACAGGGTTTTGATTCTGCACTCCTCCATGAAGCCAGCTTGGTGATCTAGGGCTAGTCACAGCTCTCTTTCAGGGTTCTCACAGCCCCACCTACCTCACAGGGTGTCTGTTCTGGGGAGAAGAACAGAAGGTTTGTCAGCAGCTTTGAACCCTGTTAAGTGGGTGAGAAAAGTGGGATAGAAAAGCCAACTCTTCTCCTTCTCACAAGTTATTGCTGCATGATTTTGAGGTCACCTTTTCTTTTGTGTTAAAGGGAGCAATCAGTTCTCCCTGAAATATACTCTTCAAAACCAGAGCAAGGATAGCATCATTGGCTCTGTTTTCCTGCAATTGTATATACATAGAAAACCTTCTGTCCCAAATTCTATGGGCTATTATTAGCTTACTTCGTCTCTTGCCCTAGTCCCTTTTATGTCAAACTGTGAGAAAGCAGTGACATTTTTTCCCCCTCTGAGCAAAATATTCATGTGAACATATTTGCTATTCCCTTCTGGGCCATTTTTCTTTTTGGACTCATGAAACCTCATGTAAAATTAGCTTATTTTTGAATGATGAATTTAAAAGAGTTTCCTTCCTACTCAGTTTAAACCTAGATTGATTGTGGACAAGAACACTAGCTTAGCTAATACAACAAATTAAGTCATGAACAGCAAAGACGTTTTAAAGGTGAGCACTGCCCTCCTGCTGTTTTGAAACCTTCTCATGCCCAATTCATACTTTCATGTTGCAATCGAAACATGGTAGGGGTGTGCATAAAGACATTTTCCACTTTCAATTTCGTGTAAATCGAATGTGGAAAAACTTGGCTTTGGCCAAATCCCACCCCATGAATGTGGGGGGCTTCATATTTGTGCACGGATATTCAAATGAATATTCGTGCACAAAACGAATGTGACCTCCCCACACTCCTCCTTTCCCACTCCCTCACTTACCTGTACACTTTGTCGTTGTCATCACACCTTCTTCTAAGGGACTTCCAGGTCTGTGCACGCAGAACCGGAAGTGCCTTTTTGGCCACCAGAGAGCGCAGAAATAGGCCCAGGGATGCCAGTGAGAACATAAGAACATAAGAGGATCCCTGCTGGATCAGGCCACAGCCCATCTAGTCCAGCATCCCGTCGCACACAGTGGCCCACCAAATGTTCATGGGCATCTCAAGCAGAGACAAGGAGAAACCTTTTCCTGCTCTCGAATCCCAGCAAATGGCCTTAGAAGCATCCTGATTTCCCTCCCAGCCTGAAAGTTGTACCTAGGCATTCATTGCAGTAGCCATTGATATATCTGTTGTCCATATATTTGTCTAATCCTACTTTAAAGCCATCTAGGCTGGTAGCTGTTACCGCCTCTTCCGGCAGCAAATTCCATAAACCGATGACCCTCTGCATGAGGAAATACTTCCCCTTGTCGGATCCGACTCTCCTACCCATCACCTTCATAGAGTGCCCCCTGGTTCTAGTGCTGTGTGATAGGGAAAAGAAATTTTCTCTATCCACCTTTTCTATACCCTGCATAATTTTATATACTTCAATCAGGTCCCCTCTTAAACGCCGTCTCTCCAGACTGAAGAGGCCTAGATGTTGCAGCCTGGTTTTGTAAGGAAGGTTTTCCAGCCCCTTAATCATTCTGGGTGTTCTTTTCTACACTTTTTCCAGTTCCACAATATTCTTTTTGAGGTGTGGTGACCAGAATTGTACACAATATTCCAAATGTGGCCTCTAGGACTGGGCATACACATTCCAGAACAGTCTGGAATGTCCCGATTGTCACAGCTTATCCAAGAACACTTAGGGCTCATACTTGGGCCCTGAGTATCTGAAGGAGTGCCTTCTCTCATTTAGACCTGCCTGTGCACTGAGATCTGAAGAGGCAGGCCTTCTTGTAGATTCTTCTCTTGCAGAGGAACGAAGGCACAGGGACATGTGGTGTAAGCTGCAAATTTTTATATAACTGCGGGTTTTTATTCACTAGTCTGGAAGGGACCTAAGTGGGAAAGAGCAGGCCCCTATTCCAGGATATATTCCGAAATAAGACCAAGGCCCTGGTCACACAAGTGTAAGACATATGTCCTATTCATTACTTCAAACTGAGGTCGTATCAGCCCTAGTGACACCTAGATTGTCCTCAGGCCGTCCTTGCTTTGGGCCCCATCGGTCACTCTCCACAACCAACCTCAGCCTCCTTCACAGAACTCTTGGCTCTCCACCCCTTTTGCTGCATCAAATCTATCTCCTTTCTTATTGAATGCCATTGTGCCACTTGAGGGAGGCGAGGGTGTGTGTTTGCAGTTCTTCTTTAAGCCTCCTTCACACACCCCTTCCTTTTTTATGTGCTTTTCTTCTCTGTGCAATTATAAAACACAAATAATAAATTTGCAGAAAAACATAGAGGAATCATACACATAAACTGGGTAGAGAAGGGGAGGTGCCTCATGAACTCTGCACATGTCCATTGGCTGAAAGGAAAGACTGGACCCACCCACCACAGCACAGTTCAGCCTGCTTTAGCCCTTCACCTCGCTCACAACTGAGTAAGAGAAGTTGTTCTGGTATGCCAGGACAGGCTGAGTCCTGTAAAAATGAGGACTCTGGTTAAAACTGGGTTAGGCCGGCTTGAAAAACGAATTAAATAAAAATAATGTAACATGACCTGAAGATGGTCCTCGGTTGCCCTAACCTACTAGTGTGATCAGGGCCCAAGTGCAGAAAGGCTAACATTTCCCTCTTGCTTTCTGGAGGCGGCAATTTTGGAAAGGATGGTCATATGATAGATTTCCTATTCTTAAAAGAAAAATCTGTACAAGGTAATGTAAAGGGACTTCAATCACATTCACATATCTTTGCTGCATCTCACACAACTTAACAGTACTGTACTGTTTTGCTTGAATGGTTGGCTTAGGCTTTGATAAAGCCAAAATATTTAGCTATGTGTGTTCTGTTTTGAAAAATAGTTTTGGTTAGCATTTCTTTTCATCTGCCAAGTATTACATTTTTTTCTCCTTTCCTTTTCCCATAAAATTGGGACACATTGTACGTCTGCTGATGTCCAGGACTGTCCTGCCAAGTCCTCAGCTGTACAAATTAGAATAGGGTATACAGTTAACAGCCCTATTTTTATCTGTTTAAAATGAATCACAGATGCATGTATAGCAAGCAAGCACACACTTCAGCTTTCCTGCTCCAAGCTCCCTTGTTAAAAATATGCATTGCTAGAGTTTCCATTCTTCAGCTCCATCTCCAGAAATTGGATGTTTAAACTGGGAAGCAGTGCATCTTATGGCTGAATAGCAGGTCACACGGAACACCTACTCCCATATCGACCTGCCCGTGCCTTCCTGGTTGTCCCACCACTCTCAGCAGCAAAATGGATGGGCTCTCTGGAGAGGGTCTTCTCAGTGATGGCCTCCAGGCTATGGAATAATCTCCCCCGTGAGGTGCTTCAGGCCCCTTTGCTGTATATATTCAGGAAGGCAGAGAAGATGCGCCTCTTTGATCTGGCTTTCAGTTAAATGGAGACACACTTTCTCTCCCCACTTGCAGACAATGTTGTTTTAATATGTGCTCTTATTATTTTAATATATTTGATTTTAAATGTTGTTGCCCAGCCTGAGACCTTTGGGTACAGGGCAGACTAGAAATAGGAATTAATGAATGGATGGATAACAGTCCTTCCTCTGCCTCATTGGTGTGATCTCCCTCCTCCCACCACCACCTGTCACCTTGCCAACCTACTACCCTCCTGGAACACCTGCCTGTCAAACAGAACGTTTTCTCTACCCACTCACCAGTTGAAGATTACCAGCTACACCAGCTGGAAGGTGTGACCAAGTCGTTCCAGGCCGAAAATGGCTTGGATTCGGCTGCCTTCCTGCGATGGATTAAGATGGTAAGGTGTAATCGCGGCCCCGATGTGTGAAAATTATCTTGCCCATACTTGAGTAGGAAGGTATTCGTGAATATATTTGCAACAACAAACCTGCTAAAGAATTTCTGGTGGCCCCAGCCAAGAAATCAGAGGGTGAGCAGCAGCCAGCAAAGGCACCTGGACATGGGCTCAGTCTAGCTTGGGCTTGCAGCTGACGATAATAGATAACGGTGACAGTTTTTTGGACTGACTGATTAGAACTAAGGAAGCAGGCAATTATGTAGAAGAGATCTGAGGGGCTTGTTCCAGAAATACCTCTGTGTTTTGTTGAGGGGTTGGCTACCCATCCATGGTTGCTAAGAGCTCTACCAGATGTGCCAACAAAACAATCCAAATGGCTTCGGTTTTCGCACAACTTTCTCCCTTGAGCACTGAAATCACCTCTTCATTCTCAGAGCTTCATGTCTGCTGTTGGACTCTGAACTCCTAGTGCAGTACAAATGACCCATTAATTCCCATCAGGATGACTAATGTAGAAGCCTTCACTTGGATGACTAGGTTACCACATGGAGATAATCATCTGGGATACACGTTTGTCCATAATGTGTCTTCAAGTGGTGACTCAGGGAAAGGATTTTTGCTCCTGGGGGAATAAGTCTTACTTTTGGTACCTATGAGTACGTTCCCACACAAGATTAAATGTGAATTAGGTCCGTTTTCAGGATTGGATGATCCCATTTACTTTTTTATTCCCAGACTTTATGAGCACTATCTTGCTAAAATGCGCAGAAAAAAAGTCCTCAGAAAAAATGTTCTTGATCTCGTTTAGGAGCCCAATTTGCTTCCCCCCCCCCCCCTGCTTTGGGAACGCTACTGGACTGTCCAAGGAGGAGATCAGCCTTTCGGACTGCCCCCGCCCCCGGTATGCTTCTGGCCAATGCCGGACGTGTGGGATTTCATATCTGGGAAGGTCTACCCCCCTCTCCTTGCCATGCCTGCAATGCTAGCTGGCCGGAGATTAAAAAAAGGCTTCGATTTCCCCTGAATGTCACTGTAACTATGAGAGATACATTAAAAAGCAACATCCAGGGAGCTATAGATTACAGCATCCCCTCCTGTTTTTCTCAGGGTTTTTTTTCCCACTGGCCTCCCTTAATCCGGATCTAAGATGATCCTTAATCCGGGGGTGTTTTTCCACTGTCACTAGAAGTACCCATTAAAAACCCATTAATGGGTACAAAAATGCCATTAAGTACCCATTAATGGGTACTTAGTGGGTACTTCTAGTTACAGTGGAAAAACACCCCGGATCTAAGGAATGGGTCCTTCAACTAATCCGGATCTAGTAGATCCAGATTAAGGAAAATACCCAATGCATTTCCACAGGTGGTCTAGCACCCAATAGCAATGGGTGCTAGCTTGCTCACAGTGAAAACGCCAGAGCATCCATGTGGTGAATCCGGATCTACCCATGTGGGGCCCACCTGTCACCCCAGGTGTTTTAGGGGACAGGAGGTGCAATCTCCGTAGACACTCCGTAGATTCTTTGAAGATTCTCCAGAGCGGCTCCGGTGAATCTCTGGAGCTTTGCCATAAACTCCAAAGACTTGCCATAAACTCCGAAGATCCTCCAGAGCCTTTGACAAAGGTCCATAGGAATGGCATTGCTCTTGCTTGGGGTCCTCTTTGAAGCCTGTGATGGCAGTTGGAGGAGGGAGGGGCACTGCTGGGAGCAAGATGGCAGTGCCCAGCTTGCTGCCTCTTCTCCACTCCTCTCAATCATTGATGGCAATTTGTGTACATACGACTTGTAGGCTAAATCTCTTTGCCCTGGCCTTTGGCTAAATGGGAATATACTGTCTTCTCCCACTTTACAGACACTGGTATTGTTTTAATATATATCTGATTTTAAATGTTGTTACCCATCCTGAAACCTTTGGGTATAGGGTGACAGAAATACAAATAAATAATAAACAAATAAATCTTTTGCAATGTATGAATGAATGAATGGCCATTTTACATCTAATAATTTTTTGTTAAGAGTGGTTTTATGGTGCGGCCAACAAAAAAATAATTAAGGAAGCAGCTGGCCACATTCTTACTGTATTTCCAGACTAGACTACTGCAATGTACTCTACATGGGGCTGCCTTTGAAGACGGTTCAGAAGCTGCAGCTAGACTGCTGGGCAGACACGCCACGCCAGTCTTAAGAGTTACACAGGCTGATTTGCTGCCAAGCTCAATTCAAGGTGTTAATTGTAACTTATAATGCCCTAAAAATGACATGGGCTCCAAATATCTGAAGGAATGCCTACTTCCTTATTGACCTGCCCCTGCCTTGAGGTCTGGAGGGGAGGCCCTCCAGGTTGTACAACCACCTTCAGTAGTAAAAAGGGTTGGGCACCCTGGACAGGGCCCTCTCAGTGATGTCCCCTAGGCTATGGATTAGTCTCTCCCTTGAGCTACCTCAGGCTCTTTCACTGTATACGTTGAAAATGCACCTCTTTGCCCTGGACTTTGGTTAAATGGGAATATATTGTCTCTTCCTACTTTACAGACACTGTTACTGTTTTAATATAAACTGTTGTTTTAATACATGTCTGATTTTAAATGTTGTTACCCGCCCTGAGACCTTTGGATATAGGGCAGGATAAAAATGTAAATAAATAAATAATAAACACGACTGGTCCGCCAGTGTTTTTGGCGGGAAAATTCCTCCTTGGATTCTCCCTCACGATATCCCCAGTACTCCCCCCGCCCTCGAGCAGAAGAATCGCGATGACGTAAGCGCTAACGGCCAAAAGGCGCGCGAGGGAGGGGGAACGACGACACGCTCTCCCTCAGGCAACAATTCCCGATTGATTTCGTCACCGCGTGCGTTTCCGTCCCTCTCTCTCCCCCCTTTCCCGTCGCGCGACAGCAAAGGGGCGGGGCGGTGAGAAAGGAGGACGAGGGGCGGAGCCAGCAGCGGCCGAAGGGGCGGGGCTTCTCAAAGTAGCGGCGGCGGCGCCGCTGAGAAAGAAAGGGATGGAATATCACGTAGCCAGGTTGGCGGGGGTGTGGCCCTAAAAAAAGCCCCCGCCGCCCTCAGACGGAACATGTCACGTGGCCAGACCATGTAAAGGGCGGGAGGAGGAGGAGGAGAAAAAAGGGGAGGAGGCGATGCGAAGAATCACGTGACGCGCTTGGCCCGGAAAGCTCCCTCAGCGGCGGCTCGGTCCGCCATTTTCCTGCAGCGGGCGACCAGCTGGGCCTGCGTACGAGCGGCGGCAGGAGCCGAGCGGCGGCAGGGGGAAAGAGGAGGCGGAGGCGGGGAAGAGACGACAGCCAAGAGGGAGGAGGAGGAGCAGGAGAGGGCCCTTCCCGGGTGACAGCCCGGCCCGGCCCTTCCGGAGGGCGGAGCGCTGCCTGGCGGCCAGGCAGGACTAGGCGGGCGGCGGCGGCGGCGGCGGCGGCGTTGTTAACTTGTCTCCGTCCGGGGCCGCCTTTCCGTCTCCCTCCCCACCCGGGTTCAGGAGTAGCGGCCTCCTCCTCGGCGCCGCTGGCTCGGGGTCCGGCACCATGTCTGGGCAGAGCATCACCGACCGCATCACGGCGGCGCAGCACAGCGTGACCGGCTCGGCCGTGTCCAAGACCGTCTGCAAGGCCACCACGCACGAGCTGATGGGCCCCAAGAAGAAGCACCTGGACTGTAAGTCGAACCGCCTCCGCCCTCGTTTCTGTACCTGTCGGTGGAGGCCGCCACTCAGTCGTGACCGCCGACTCCTGCTCGACTACAGTCTTATTGGCAGGGGTACTGAAGTGGTTTGCCATTGCCTGCTTCTGGGATTGGGGATTGAACCCGCAACCCTTTGCCTTCCAGGTCGTTTGCTCTACCACTGAGTATAGAGCTAGTCCCTGCAGTCTTCTTGGCAGAGGTACAGAAGTGGTTTGCCATTGCCTGCTTCTGTGGCTGGGGGTCGAACCCACAACCCTTCACTTTTCAGGCAGTTTGCTCTGCCACTGAGTATAGAGCTGTCTCATGCAGTCTTCTTGGCAGAGGTACAGAAGTGGTTTGCCATTGCCTGCTTCTGGGGCTGGGGGTCGAACCCACAACCCTTCACTTTCCAAGCAGTTTGCTCTGCCACTCAGTATAAAGCTGGCTCATGCAGTCTTCTTGGCAGAGGTACCGAAGTGGTTTGCCATTTCCTGCTTCTGGGATTGGGGATTGAACCGGCAACCCTTTGGTTTCCAGGCAGTTTGCTCTACCACTGAGTTTAGAGCCACTGAAATGCCTGCTCGACTCAAACTGTGGGATTGCCTCCGTTCAGATATGTAAAATCCTGTTTTCTACATTGAAGGAATCTTTTCTTTGACTCCTCATATCTCTGCCTTCTACATAAAAAACATTACCTGGTGCTGTCCCAAACCCTGACATGTTGCCTTGTTCTCTCATTTGAAGCCTGTACCCAAGGTCTAGTACTGGTGGTTGTAAATTCCACCCCAGGAATTAGCTAATGGGATATTTGCCAAGATAATCTCAAGGCTCCAAAACATTTTTGAGGATACGGCTGAAAGAAGGCAATTGCCTTCATTTCCTCTTTGGGCTTCCCATAGGATCTTGGGCTAGATAGAAGGATATTTGGTCTAGCACAGAAAAACTACTGTTATCCCCTACTTTAGTCCCTAGCCATGTAGTATGATCCCCTTTTGAATTTTCCTCCTTTTAAAGAAATACTTGCTTGATTTGTTGATTGTACCTATCTTTATTAGCTTGCATTTTTACCCTGCCCTTTACCTGAAGGCCTCAAGGCAGGTTACAGTAATAAAATCAAAATACTGACTTTTGTTGGTTTCTCCCCCTACACTTGTAGTTGAACCTGTCAAGTAATCAGAATTTTCTTCACCCTTAGCAGTAATTATACCTTTTAGAAGAAGTAAAATGATATAATTTAGCTGGCAACATTTAGGCTAACCTTTGTGTTGTGTTTTTCTTCTATACAACACTGTCACACCAGAAGCTTCAATGTAAAATGTGCTGTTAATTTATAGTCTGTTGCTAATGCACTCTGAAAGTTGAAACTTTTGAGCAGCCTACCATAAGAACATAACAGCCAGCTGGGTCAGGCCACAGTCCATCTAGTCCAGCATCTTGTCTCACAAGGTGGTACACCAATTGCTTCTGGGCATTCTCAAGCAGAAGATCAGGGCAAAACATTTGTCTGCTCTTGACTTCCTTTAAAGGGGTTATCACTCATTATCACTTACCTGTCTCACAGAGTGAAGCCAGATTATACACCACTTCTTTTAGGAATCTTGCCTGTGGGTGGCATGATCAGTCTTACATTACTGGCATTTTTTTACACTTTAAGCTAAGCATGTTTCCTGCTGCCTATTTGGCAGCTGATCTCCCAGAGTTGCTTCTGTTCTTTTGTCAATTTCTATATGTATCTAATAAGAATTGCCTTTCCTGTTTAGATTAACAGGCTTCTTCTTATTTGAAACCTTGACTAGTCTGTAGGTCAGAGATGGGATAGTGTTCCAAATGCAGCTGGACTAAAATTGTCATCATTCCTGCTCATTATCTGTGCCAGCTGGGACTGATGGGACTTGGAGTCCAGCATCACCACTCTTTACTGCATGTTTCATGTTCTGTGGCTAAAAGAAAGAGATTGCTTTGGGTTTCTTCATGTTTTCTGCAAGGCCCTGTGAACTTTGTTGTCTTCTTATAAAACTATTGAGTATTAGTTGAAGGGAAGTTGTGCCTTTAGTTCTTTTATAGTTATATTTTTATATAATAAAGGTAATTAACAGTTTTGAAGGATGCCCACCATGCCACTGTTTGCAGCACGTCACTGTTTGACATGTCACTAAGTTTGCTTTTTCTTTTAGTGTTTGTACTATTCCATCAAGAAGCCTTAGTAATGATTGGAAGCCTGCTAGTTTGGAATTGCCTGGGATTCCAGAATAGCACATCAGCTCATCCTAGTACCTTATCTTTGGCTATACTGTTTTTCTGAGCTGCTGTTTGGGGACATTATAACCCATCAAGTAGAAGTAGTAATGTATTATGTTTGTGTTTGGGGAGAAGCAGTAATGTATTATGTTTGTGTTTTGGTGTTTCACGTAAAATGCATTTATTAATGATGTTTATATAACTGTATTCACCTTAATACACCAGAGTAGGTCTTTTTGAGTATCTTGAGATACCATCTGTTATGTTAGGTGATGAAGGTAGGGAAAGTTTTGCTTTGAATCCAGAACTTTGGAGACCATTGTTGTTTTTACCTTCCAAAGCAAGGGTCACTGATCTTTAGCCTTGTAGTGCTTGCTGGATTCTAGCTCCTATTCTTTTTTCATTTCCATTTTATTTGTATACCACCTTTCCAGAAGAAAATTTGCCCAGGGCGGTTTACAACAAGCAGAAAATATACAATGCAAAATAATCAAAACATAATACATTATAAAAATTGCATATCATACAAAACATTGCAAAATAAGCCAAACACACACAAATTAATGCAGCTGAGGTCAAGTGGAGTCCAGATCAGCTGACCAAAGGCCCCAGTCCAGCAAAGAATCACCTCCTCCAAGGTCTCCATGCCCAACCAGGCTGGATAGTCATCCAGAGGGCAGAGTTGTTTAGGTTGCCACCACTAGACCACCCCCAGGAGAGATGGTAAGGTTCTCCTCCTCTGGCAGAGATTCTGGCAACTGGAAGCCATAAGCAGCTATCCTTTATGGTCTCTAATGTAGCTGAGAGCAGCTGTCAGAAGGCCCCAGTTTCACAAAGAATCACCTCTTCCAAGATGTCCATGGCCATCCAGACTGGAGAGTCTCCAAGAGGGCAAAGTGGTCTAGGCACTTATCTTCACTCTTGCTTTTCCTGTCTGGGCCTGATATACTTCCAGCTCTTAACAGCATCCTGAAAAATCCAGATTAGCCACTTTTTTTTTTTGCTATGGATTAAAAAGTTAATTCATATTTCCTGCTAAAGGGTTTTCTGCAGCATTTTTTATTTTCATTGTTCAGTTCTGTTAGAGATCATATGGACATATGCTTGCATTTCAATCTGTCTTGAGTAAGGTAACAGTTTTTTTCAAGGGCATTCCAGTAATTGCTTTAATCTCATCCATCTTGTCAGTTATCTTCCTGTTCTTCTGCTTTCTTAAACTTGCCAAGCCAATTCATTTTTTCTGTTCCTTTGTCTCCATGCATCAAATGCCTGAAACATAAGTTATTTCTAGATCATCATCTTTTTAAATTCTCTCTTCCAGTAATTTCTTCAGATATTCTGCAGTTGTTTCCCTGAGGTAATGTGATGCCTTCATAACGTCCTTACTACTTGCTTTATTGAATAAATTGTAGCACAATGGAGAAACCTTTGTATTCTAAACTATCAAGTTTACATGGAGAAAATAGATTTGAGGGCTTCTGGATTTTTTATGTGCATATGATGCTGGCATGAATGTAAACGATTTGTATTTGAATGCTGATTTTTTTTTTTTACATAAACTCTCCTGAATCACAATTTTAAATGAATGATTTGAGGCAGCTTCATATTGGGAATAATGCTGATTTTGTAATGCAAACAGGCAAATGCATTTTTATGTAGGTAAGAAGTTTCATTTCAAGTTTAATATCTAATAATTGAGAACAAGCCTTGATATTCCAAAATGACAGTGCTAATAATAATTTTTAAAAATGGTTTTAGTGCCCAAGTTGCATAGACAATACTCAATAGTATATGCAATGATACAGATGATCACTTCGGCATGATTTTTCCAGTAGTGGCTCCTCCATGTGTCTTTAATGTTTCACTTTTTACAGGTCATTGACCTAAAACTCAGTGTTCTTTTCCCCCTCATTTCCCATAGATTCATATCTTGAAAGGAGAGTGGATCAAAGGACGTTATTTTGAAATCAGTGCTTATGTATAAATATACCAGCTGTAGTACTTTTCACCATAACATAATTTGGGGTTGTTTAAAATACAGAAAGGAAAGTTTGCCTAAAGACTGCCTGTGTGCTGTATCTCTGAACAGCAGGTGTGTTACATGTGGTTTGAAAATTTCCAACAAGAATGTTTGGTCTGCTGACTAAGAAAAAAAAGTTGACCCTTCAGAGGGCATTAAGAGAACATTTGCTGCTCCTGAACAGGATTCCAACAGACTTCTCATCACTTACCCTACACATATTTCATGTTCCACTCTTGGCCTTGAAACATGCACTTGAGGGAGATAATAGGTTTCTTCCCGCAAAATTCAGCAGTAGTTGTTAGGTGCCATTGAGTCTAGGCTGGCTGCTTGTGACCACATGGACGTATCTGTCATCTTTCTTGGCACACACAGAAGTGGTTTGCTGTGACCTTCCTCTGGGAAGAAGCCAAGCATTGAACCTGTGACACTCAGCTTTCCAGGCACTTTGCTCTACCACTGAGCTATGGTCATCCCTAATGTTCAGTAGTATGGTGCAAAACAGCTCATCTAAGTTTATTATTTTTAATTTGACATGTATTACAGGAATACTATGAAAATAAGAACAATCCCTGAAAAAAGAATAGATCCCAAAAATGTAGTAAACACAATTAACAGTGAAATACTGAAATGCCAGTCATGTTTCAACCATGCAAGTCTTCTTCAGTGACTTCTTAGAACTGCCTCTGGAGCTGTATAGGCAATTATTGTGATTGAGGCTGCTGCAGCCTCAGCATGCCCAAAAGTACAATAGTAACAAAAAAAGTTGAGTCCTTGCTTGTGGAGTTATTCGGTGTTAATAGCTTTAATCATATACACAAAGTATTAACACACTAACTGGCATGTAGGCTCCTATTTATTTGGTCCTTCATCCTCCCGTAGATAGATCCTTTTGGTTTTTACCAAAACAGTATACCATGTTTTCACAGAGTCTGGCAGGCAGAGCCAGCCCTTGTATGAAATCTGAGTACCATGTTAAGTGTACAATCAGGCATGGTGGGCTACTGTGAGTTAATAGCGGAAAAGGGAGACCTCCTGGAGAGTTCATCTAGGGTGTTTTTCCACTAGCACTAAGTACCCATTAAGGACCCATTTGGCTCAGAGCAGAAAGACCCCATTTCCACTACAGACCCCATTAGAGTCACATTTGTTTCCACCTGTTCTAGGGAAATCTGGATCATATGGGTCCTTCAGGACCTATAATCCGGATTCCCTGTAGACCCCATTAAAGGGGTCTACAATGGGGTCTTCAGGCATCAAATCCGGATTATACAGAGCCTGTTTCCACCACAATTGGGCAGTGGGGTCTATGGGTGGCTCGGGGAGGGCACCTATGGGGGGGTGCCCCCAAACTCAAAGCTTCAAAGCCGGTACACATTCTCAGAAGCTGGCTCCAAAGTTCCTCCGAAGGACCCCATGTGGGTAGATCGATTCACCACATGGGTGCTCCGACGTTTCCACTGAAAGCAAGGTATTGGGTGCTAGACCACCCATGGAAACGCATTGGGTTCTTCCCTTAGATCCGGATTAAGAGAGGTCAATGGAAACACACACACACACACACACACACACAAAGTACAGTTGGACTCTTCCATGTAGAATCTTCTTTGGAACTCTTTTGTTGGTTCTTGAACGGGATGTATCTCCTAGTATGCTGTGACTTGAGTTATTTATAGCACTCTTTCCCGATGTGCAGCCCTTCATATAACTACCATTATCCCTAGTATGCTTACTAGAAGTTGCTTTCTAATGCTAGGGGATCCAGACTGACAGGTGTAGAGTAGTTTGTGTAGGAATTGTAGTAGGGGAGTCGGGTAGGGTGCCTCCAAAAGCCATTTGCAGGGATTCAAGAGCAGGTGAAGGGTTTGCCTTTGTCTTCTGCTTAAGATGCCCAAAAGCCATTGGTGGGCCACTGTGTGAGGCAGAATGCTGGCCTAGATGGGCTGTGGCCTGATACAGCAGGGCTCCTCTTATTTTCTTTTATCCTTCCTTTATGGAAGGAACTGAATTAGAGAGCCTTTTTGTCATTTTCCTGTTTTTTTTTTTAAAGGAGCCATAGCTGTAATAGCAGCTTTTAAAATCTAGTTTGAATCCAGACTTATATACATGTATTCAATTCTTTAAGAGCATGTTCTTCCTTGGCAGAGATTGATTACAGTTTGGACATCTGTACCATGTGTTTTTAAAATGTTTTGAGTATGAATTATTTTTGTATGAAATACCTTCTGTCACTGAATTGTATATATATATCCATACATACTATCATTGTGAGTTGAAGTTCACATATAAAATTAAATGAAAAATCAAAACTGTTTCAAGCATATGGAAAACACTTCCTGGGATTAAACTTTTTAAAGCAATTCAAACCCTAATTTTCAGAATTTTTCCATTCTTGCATCATGTAGATACTAAATGGCTGATACATTAAGTGACAACGTTCATGCGGTATCATAAGTACTCCAGCTTTGTAACACCACACCTTTTACTCTATGCTCTGTTGCCTCTGAAAGTCTGGGATTGATTGTTTTATTACATTATTTTGTAATACCAGGAAGTTAATTCTTTTCTCATGCTTGAATGAATGTTAGTCTGTAACAGAATACAGTAATAAAAGTGTTCTATGCACATACAATAAATACTTAGGTTATATTTTCTTAGAATTGGTTTGTGAGTTAGAATGCAAGAGTGGGTCTAGTTCTGAAGGTGAGGAAATCTTTTTCTGGGAGCATCTGGGAGATATAGTCCCCTTGCAAGAATATGGTACTTTTTTTTATAGCAGTTCCTAGAATTTGGGGCCACCATTGAATTATGTAGTTGGAGTACTGCTGCCGAAATCTGACTGGTTGTATAATGTGAAGCCTCATGGACTCTAGAACTTCTTTGATGGAGTGTATTTGTACATTGCATTTCTAATTTTGCTGACTGAACAAGGGCTATGTTCAGACACATTTATACTGCGCAGCAGAATGCACAGTCCCAGTCAGTACTGCTCACTTACCTTAATGCTGATCTAACGACACTTGCTGCGCAGTATAATCAAAATTTGAAGTTTCCCTCCAATCTGGGCAGAATGGCGAGAAGAGAACAAGAGCAGGAAGGGCAGCTCAAATCTGATTGGCTGCCTCAACCCGTGTGATGGCACGCACCAACTCGGCTGTTGCAGCTTCTAATGGGAAGCTGTGGAGCTGCCTTTTGAGTCAGGATGACCGGTCATTGCAGCGCAGTAAGTATACTGTGCTTTTATCTTTTAACTGTGGATTTATTCCACAAGTTTGGAGGCAGCAGAGTTCCTAATATACAGATATTCTTGGTTGAAAGAGTTTTGTTTTAGCAGTACAGTATCTCTGGAATTCTCACCCAGTATTGCAAGAAAGCTAAGAGGGCTGCTTTAAGAACATCAGAAAAGGCCTGCTGGATCGCACCCTGATTTCCATCTGTTTGAGGTGTCTGTGCTTACGGTGACCATTGGGAAATGAGCACAGAGCTTGCTCTGCTTGCGTATGTGTATGTAGTGGCAAAAATTGTGATTCTTGCCTTCAGATTTGTCATTTTGTATCATTTTAAGCTGTATTTTACACAAATAGCTTATTTCCAAGTAACTAGGGGTTATGAGCAAGAACTCCTTGGAATCTGAAATGATCCTTCAAGCTTCTTTCCCTCAGCCATCCCTGATTTTGCTGTGCATCAGAAGTCATGGTGAATAGGCAGTGTTGGAAAGGAACAAAAGTTTATCCTTTACTACCCTCATCCTGATGGAGATGCAAATCTTTTTTTCATAACCATTAGAGCAGTAATTTAATAAATAAGGATTAATCCCTCTACTGGGCTCAGCGTCATTGGCATACACATGAGATAGCCTAGGGTAGCTGTTTTGGCCTTCAGCCACGTACTGTGCTGACATAGAGCTCTTGGAAGGTTGACAAACTATAAGTGCTAATTTAGGCCAAAAAAAGGCTAGCTACCTATGTTCTGAGACTGTGGCATTTCTCTTGTGAATTAAATATCTTGGCTGAATACTTCTGTCTAAGAAATACTACCTTCTTGACAACCAAATGAATGACTTCACAGGAATTGGAGAATTGCAGGAGTTGTTGCCGATTCCACATAGAAATGCTGCCCTAACTAGTAAATCTGGGTGCTGCTACGTTTCTTTATGAGATTGAGGCCTAGGAATTATTTTGGGAGGTGGACGTTTAATAGTAGATTTCCTGAGACGTTTTTCTGTATATAAAATAGTCTATGTTCTGGAAAAATAGAGCTCTTAATTGCAGAAATGGTGGTTAAGAAGACAATTTCAAAATTCTGTTATTTGAAACAGGAAACTTGAAACTGAGTGAGATTGACCTAAGTAAAATGTTCCCATATAAAGCCCAGATGAGTGTTCTTTTATCTTTAAAAATTGTAGTTTGTATTTGAAATCTGCTTGTTAATTGCTCATTTCTATTTATTAAAAGTTGGAGTTTTTCAGAATTTCCAACACAAAAGAAGAGTAGGCATCTGGCCTTTTCAGTACATTATGATTTTGTTTCGAATTACTAGCACTTTTAAGGTAATGTATAACTTGTATCCATCTTGTGAAGTGATACCAGGTTGAATGCATCCTTTTCTAAAAAAAGTGTTACTGAAACAAGTCAGGCTTTAGCTACATCCTAACTTGTAGCATAGTTAGATTTTATTTATTACATTCCTAGATCACTAGCAAAGTTCCTGCATTTTAAAAAGCCAGCTATACTATGATAAAGTAGAAAATCTCAAAAGCTATTTGATGGGTACTACTATATAAGCCTCTTCTTAATATTAAAAAATATTTTAACCTTTTTCTTTCATGGAAGAGGGACCTAATTTTGAGTAACAGCGTATTTGCACTTCTTCAAACACTGGACTGATTTTGAAAAGTTCCCTAATGCAGCCAGTGGTTTTGTTCTTAAATATCATCTAATTGGTTCAGCTTTTATCAATTTAGAGATTTTTACATTATCAAAGTATATTCTGGCAAAGTAGTTAAAGCAGCCTTATTCCTTGCCCACTAACCTCAGCCTCAGCAATTCTTTTCATCTAGGTTTGTTCTCAGAAGAGTATATTATAATAACAGTATGTGTGTGAATGGTCTAAACATAGTGATCAACCCTTTTCTTAATATCCAGTGTAACACCTACAGAAAACTTAAGTTATGGTTGAAATAGTTAAGCATTGGTGATACAGTAGTCTGTAAGTAAGAAGTAACATTATTCAAATAGGCACCTCTTTCATTCAACATTTGGTTACTTTTAACATTTACCTATGAGTAAAATTTAATCTGGACCCAGGTGATTTGCAATACACTATTGTAAACCTTTGATTATACATCCTTAACACAGGTGCTTCACTTACAGCTGCTAATTCAAATGCCCTTGTAACCATAGGGTAACCTGAATCTCGCATAACTTAGACAAATACAGTGGTACCTTGACATACGAGTTTAATTCGTTCCGTAACCTTGCTCTTATGTCAAATCGCTCGTATCTCAAAGCAATTTTCCCATTAATCCATTCCAGCTCCCAAAACACCACCTCAGTTGTTTTTGTTATGTACTGTGCTGTATTTACATACTTGTATCTCAAATCTTGCTCTCATCTCAAAGCAAAATATCACTCGCTCAGCGGCTTGTATCTCAAAACACTTGTATGTCAGGGCACTTGTATGTCGAGGTACCACTGTAGCTGAATTGTCCCTTTGGGGAAGGTGTACTAGAAGACATTCTTCTGTTCTCTGTCCTTCAGGTTAACTTTTGCTAATGGTATCCGATGAGATGCCATTTTTCCCTGAGAGTTGTCTTTACAGTGGCTCTGATGAAAACATACTTGCTTTGTTTAGCATTCAAATCTATGAAGAAGTTTTTGTTTATATTTTACTATTTTGATTATCTTTAATCTTTTAACTTCGTTTAGCGAGCCTTAGGCTGTGGTATAGCATTGTAAATACATTATCTACATAAAATAAAAAATTAAATCAAGTACAACAGAATAACTGGGGCATTATAAAAGGAGGAAATTAATGTCCTTACAGTGTCACGTCTGTGACACTGTTTCTCTATTTTAAGAATCCTCATTATTATTGAGCTGTGGTTCTGAATCAGCACATCCAATCATTCAGTTATTTTGTTAATAAATCATTTTCAGTATCTTTAAATGGAGGTTAAGAGCCATTGCTAGATGGAAAACAGTGAGATAATGTCTTAGTGATGTTTTAGGTAGAGACGTTGGAGTTTGACAGATAAGACAAAGTGCAGACAAGTTGTTAGCTATGCTGCCTGTACTAATCTGGTGTCTTCGTGTAGCAAGGGTCAAATGACAGGCAGTGAGTGGGTTTGTAGACCATGGGCCTATTCGCACTTGGCTTTATTCTGGAATATATCCTGAAATAGGGGCCTGCTGTCCACATGCTAGTGCAGACTATGGAAAGCCCCAGGTGAGGCCTACCAGAGTCTGCATTAGCATGTGGGCCACACATCCCTATCCTGAGATATACTCCAGAAAAAGCCAAGTGCGAATAGGTCCCATGCCAGCAATTTGTTTATATTTCTGTCCCACCCTATTCACGAAGGTCTCAAGGGGAGGTTACAATAAAATCAGTATAGAAACAGCTAAAATAAAACAAATTAGCTGAAACAATGACAGTGCCTGCATTGGGGGTGAGAGGGTATTTATTTAATAAAATCAGACATATATTGAAATGAGAACAGTACATATTAAAACACTAACAGTGTCTGTAAAGTGAGAAGAGGCAGTATATTCCCATTTAACCAAAGGCCAGGGCAAAGAGGTGCACCTTCACTGCCCTCCTAAGCATATAAGGTCAAGGGGCCTGGTGCACCTCAATGGGGAGACTATTCCATAGCTTGTTCCCTCAGCCAAAGGCCAGGGTAAAGACATGCATCTTCACCAAACATCTGAATATATACAATGAGGGTGCCTGAATCATCCCAAAGAGGAGACAGTTCCATGTTCTGGTAGCCACCACCAACAAGGCCCTTCCACATGGCCCCCTCCCTTAACTGGTTAAGGCTACTCAAGTATCACTACTCAGTGTCAACTTGAGAGTATATAAATAAGTAATCTAATTAAAGTTTACAATCTTACAAACTTATCAGTTTGTAGTGTGACAGTGTAATTTAAAAATACGTTTCTCGTAGATCAAAACCATCAGTATCCTATCAGGAAATATATTCTGAAGCTACATAAAAGTCAGCTTATTTGAGCTAAGTAGACCTGGGATTTCTGTGTGCCTGGATGAGAGATTCCTTAAGAACCATGAGTATGTCAGCAGGATGCAAACTAATAAATACATTTGTGCACTCAAGAAAGGAAATACTTTAATCCAGTACTGAAGCTAGCTACAAAAAGCAATGGACCAAAATGGTTACACATATGTCCCTTCTTTAACAACCAATTTAAATGAAGATATCAAAATCAGATGTTGCAATGATATCTAATCTTTATAAAGCTGCTCAATGTACAAAAAACTGTTATAAGCAGAAACCATTATTAAGGCAAAGACAGATAAGATATTTACTGTAACATGCATTTAATTGTTATAGCCTCTTACCACATGCAACATGTCAATTTTACAAGATGACCGTGAAAAATTTCATAGACTACCACGCAAAGGCCGGTTCATTCTAGACTTACCTGAACCAAATATAAAATTATTTCAATTTACTGTGAGTACCTTGAACAAGACTAGTACAAGCTTTATTTCATTTTTAATGACTGAGATCTTAAAAGTTGTAATTATAATCCTAAGGAAAATTTGAGGCGCATATTAGAAGACAGGGCTCATTGAGGAAGGCCCTTATGCTGGGAAAGATTGAAGGCAAAAGGAGAAGGGAGTCGGCAGAGGATGGTTAGATAGAATCATGGGAGCAGCACACATGAGCTGGGGCAGAGCATGGGGTCATAAAGAAATATATATATTTCTGACATGACTAAACAACCCGAAGAAAATTTCTTTCACGATTTGTCAAATGAGACTAACAGAATTAGCTTCTCAAGTATAGAGAGTTGCAATGAAAGTACACTAATTTAGGGTAGAATTCTAGAAGAGTCATTCTCTTTTAAGATTTGGACAGAACTGACCTGAGTAGTTAAGTTAGCAGAATTACAGCTCAGCCCCAAGCCTTATGTCAGCATTCTTTGCTTCTTGAGCGTTACGCTACCAGCCCAGCCTATTTACAAATTAGAATTCAAAGACTCGTTAGAACTGTGGCCAGGACATAAGTCTCTTTTAACATAAGAGATAGTAAGAGTTTGAGTTGTCCTTAGTTACACTTGAATCGCATCTCTAACCCGAGTATTGTAAACTCTAAAACACATCTTGAAGGCTCTGCTACTTTCTTTTCCCACTGTTCTACCAAGAGATGTAGAGGAAAGAGTTTGGATTTGTACAACAAATCTGCCTCATGACAGATTTAATTAGCCTTGGCTAAAATGACAGTTCAGACAGTAAGATTTTACACTGATGTTATTTTATTAACATGTATCTCTGCCCCATTGCCCCCTTCAGGAACTCGACTGTGGTTGAAAAATGGAAAGACATGTTCTAATAATCATTACACCATTTCCTCATTAGCACTCAATTAGTTTCCTCCCTTAGTAGCACATCAGTTATAAAGCTGATATTCGTTACATTGTTTTATAAAAATAGGATAGTTTTCTCACTTCTCTCTTTTTCATGATAGCAGACAAATTGCACATGGTGCTGCCATTAGTTATATAGCAATTTCTCTGTACTCATGAGTTTTCTGTACCTTTTCTTATGGGTATAGAGAGTTGCAAGTTCAAGGGAACTGGAAACAGTTTCTGGAACCCTTCGGGAATAGTTCTGGAACTGGTACTTTTTTGTGGATAAATACATGAACTTGCAATGGTGTTCCTTGTTATTTGTGATCGTGGATAATGGAATGGATCAAAGGCATTCTCATGAATGTGCAAGTAATGAATTTAAGAATTTCAAAAGCCCCCATATTGAGACTTATTATAAATGAACTGATATTTTGAGATTCAGCATGGTTGTTATTAATTGGATGCACTTTAAATATTGCTACAGAACTCTTATGTTCTTATGTTCTAACTCTGTACTCTTTTGTAAACTTGAATTTGTTAAAACCAGCTCTTTATATTTGTTTTTATTTCTGTCACGCCTTACAAGCATTGTAGCTGAAGATCTCAGGCTGGGTCACAATAAAATAATAAATACAGGTAAAGATCCTCAACCTGGTTGTCTCTTCACTACCACTCAGACAAGATGGTTCATAGCTTTCTGATAGCACGTGGAGGAGATAGGAGAGATCACCACAGGGAGCAAGGTGGCAGAGCAATCCGTTCTGCTGTCTTCTCCGCTTCCCTTAGAAAGATAGTTCATCGTTTTCTGGTGGTGGTTTGAGAATGGAGGAGTCATTGCTGGAAGCAAGATGGCAGAGCAACCTGGTCTGCTTATCCAAATAAATACTTGAATTCTGTTTCGAAGGGCTGGTAGGAAAGTGAATGGCACAAGGCAATCTGCTTGTTTGCTAGCCAACAGGATTAAGTTCTACTTGTAGCTCCTATGTTGGTCCATAATAATTAAGTAGCTGAACTTGGCCAGACCATTTGTCTGCATATCTGTCCAATCTCTGTAGAAGGTGGTTGTTGTCAAGGAGTCTGTGTGGATTCATTTTTCAGCACTTTCATTATGGGATGTCTGTCAAGGATGCTTTCAAATATCTTTTCTAATGTGAGGTTGATAAACCTGTTGTGTATTACAGGGCTGTGTTGTGGAGTATTGGTTATTATGGAAAACAAGTGGATAATTATGGCCTTGGAAGAGAGAATTGTGAATCTAATTGTGCAGATGGCGTCTGAGGTTCTGATTTAAATGGTTATAATGGTTGTATAATGTTACCTGTGCAATGATACCTGAACTAGGATTGAAACTGCCCCTTACTTGTTAAGCAGGCAAGGGGAATAGGCTGGTCTTAACCTCCTAATGTGATTAAATTTATAGATGTCTGATAACAGTAGGCCAGAAATACGTTTGTTTAAATAAGGGAGCTAATCTGGATTTATTAGGCTATATCTTAATTTTGCAACTTTCTGTAAAGCAGATATTTATAGAATCAAAGCAGAATTTGACAGAATGTAGTTTTGTTGAAGGGAACAGCATCTGATTAGGTCCACAGTAATTGAGCATCCTTTAGTAAAATATCACCTGCTAAGAAGACATCTGTTTCCAATCATGGTGGGGGAAGTTCCTGGTTAAGTGGAAGCCAGATTATAGCTGAGAGAGACTTCAGGCATTTTCATGAGCAGCAAAGGGTATGTAGCTTTCATCATGATTTGCTAGTAGGTGCAGAAAACATTTCTGTCTTTATTGTTTGAAGCAGGATTTATGCTTTCTGTCCACCTGTTAATATTTTGCTTCCTGTTTTTTCTGTTCTAAATAAAGCTTTTGTTATCGCCTCTTCCATTTAAATCCAGTACTGTACCAGTTTCCATTGTGAGCCTAAGACACTTTACATGATGCACAGATCAAACACTAACCAAATAGTAAAATATAATGTGTAAAAATGTATTTTTAAAAGGATACTAAAACATAAAAGTATTGTGCCATACATAGGAAGATATGTAAGGTACAAAAATAGGGGAAAAGTCAGTTGTTCAGAATCCAAAGGTCGCAGCTTACCTGTAAGTCCTGTAATAGATTGGGAGCCCGGTAATGTGAAAGCACTGGACCCTATTCTTGCAAGAAAATCATATCAGGTCAGCAATGTTAGCAGCAATCCAGAAGCTGCAGAACAGGTCCTATAGCTCAGCTCTAGTTAGTCTGGGAAGATGTTTTTGCCTTTACCGCTAGCTGGCAATGAAAATAAGGACTGCTTTGGCTCTTAGCCTTGGTAATAACTTGTGTGAGGCTGAATGGAGGCTGTGACTATACTGTAAATGTTTTATTTCAAAAACATAAGATAAGCATTATTTTGTGTTTCTCCTTTTCTAATATTTTATAAGACCACAGATTTAGGACAAATGTCAAAGACAGAATGCCCAGGCACGTTTTTCTCATTTATATGATCCAGTAAGTTTTCTAATTACTTGTGGGGCTAGGTGCCAGTTTTTCTGTATTCCTCCACAACATAGTAGTTAAGATTTTATTAGGTAGGTGGGCTGTAGCTCAGTGGTAATGCAAGCAGCCTGGAAAGCCAAGAGTTACCAGTTCAGTCCCCAAACCTTCCCCAGAAGTAGGCGGTGGCAAATCCCTTCTGTATCCCTGCCAAGAAAACTGCATAGAGGTGCCCATGGGAGCACGCGTGCAATCAGCCAGGAGTCATCCATAACTTGATGGTACTAGCAACAAGAAGACTATTTGTGTTCTGGGTTCTGCAGGTCCTAGCATGTGCAGCTTTGATATAAGCCTTGAGTTGCTTTTTAAAGTTTTGGCAATTTGACATAGTAATTCAGCGAATGCATGCGTATACCCGCAACATGAAACACAAATTCTTTTTTGCCACCCACATCTTTACCTAACCCAGCCCTGTGCTTTACGTTTATAGGTTGCTATACTCATTGTGCAAGCCTGCTTTTTCAGTTAACTCTATTTCACCTTGAACACTACTTGTTTGTATTCTTTTTCCACAGTCACAGGTTTTCAGGAAAGGTAACAAAACAAAATAAAAACCATAATTAAACATTGATCTCTTTTGTGGCCTTTGAACATCAATCTTTGAGGAGTAGTGTGGCATATTGATAAAATTTATACTAAGCTGAACTGTGTTCCAGAAGGAACAATCATAGCTTGTTGATAGATTACATTTAGATGCAAGATTGTGCAAATTAATAGCTAAAGACAGAAAGTAGCTGATCTTGGTTGATGTTAATTGCCTAAATAGAGCTGAACTTAGTTGATACTTGGATGAGAGAGTGCTAGGAAATCTTAAGACCTGGGCTGGAAAAAACACGTCTGAAGAAGGCAATGACAAACCATATTATGCCAAAATATGTAGTGTAATAACCAAGACTCAAGAAGTTTGGTGGGGACTGAATCTGGATTCCTGTCTGCATGCTCTGTCACTAAATGTTGCTCTTTCTTTGGAGGCTTAATTGTGCAAATTTATGTTCACACACCTCATACCTTTGAAAGATACAATTATGCTCTTGTTCTGAGACAGTGAGGTTTTCCATTTCACCCAAACTGTTTAGCTGTGTCAGGAATTCCTTCGTTGAGAGTTGAGCTTGCAGGATTTGTCGAAGTATGAGTGGAATTTGTTCTTTCTTGGCAAGGACATGAATCAGAAAAGCAGCAGTGGCTAGTATAGAGTATCTAGGTTACTTATTTTATGTTTTTATTGTTCTGACCTGCCACGGGACATTTGGTGAAGGACAGAACATAATTTAAATAAATAAATAAATTAAACATGTCTGAGTAGGTAGCTACAAAGGTCAAGTGATTTGTTAAACATTGTAGTTTGGCTGCAGCAAGTAATCCTAGTTGCAAATTAAAGTCAGGTAATGGAATTACAGTATTCTTCCCCTGCATTACTCAAAAATTAGAAACAGAAAAACAAAACAAACAACCTGGTGCGTGATGCCAGTCTGTACTAAATGAGTTATTGATTACGGTGGAAAACTAGGGGTAAGGTCAACCGACAGTGAAAATTTTGTTAATTTACATTGACCATTCACTTGGAGTAAATTACCTTTCTGCCTCATAGTAAATTCAGTTGAATGAGGTATCCATGAAAGTCAGTGGGGAAAGAACTTCCGTTAAAAGGGCCATGGCACATGGTTCCTCATTGAGTCCAATTCCTAAATACACCAATGCCTTTCTAGAAGTCTACAGCCCCTCTCCGTCAACTCCACAGGATATGTCCCAGTGAATATGAGGCAAGAATGCAAAGATGTCCTCTCACCCAGACAGAACTTACTGGTCTTCTTTTGACTGGATAGATAGACAGATACTTTAGAAAGCGGGAACTGTCCTTTGAACCTAGTAGCATAGCTATCCAGGCATTATGTCCTGTGGCTTCTGGCTTCTCAAGGTCACTTTCATCTGCATGCTTTTCAGTTCCACATGGTGATCAGTGAGTTCTTGTGTGGTACCAAACTGAATACCTGTGACAAAAATCAGGAAACAGGAGCACCTGCTTTTCTTTCCCTCCTTAAGGAAGCAGAACAGTAGGCCTGGATTCGGTGTCTGCTTTTGCCCCTGAGTCTGGAGGTAAAGTGGAAGGAGAAGCTTCAAGAGGCGAGGATTGGTGCAAAAGTGGCTGGCAGCACTGGAAGTAATGTGGCTTGGTTTTAGAGGAGCACCTGTAGGTGGTGAAACTGTTGACATTTGGGAAGGTTGAGAGAGAAAGCAAATGACAACTTGTACAATCAAAGCAGGATGGGGTGGGAAAGCAAGTCACTGACTGGCAAGAGGATATTTGAGTGACTGCATGTGTGTAGTTGAGAGAGCACTTGTAGAACCAGAAGCAGCCACCTTCTCTGTCTTGTTTCTTCCCAGGAATATGAAGAAGAAGGTAGGAGGAAGAGACACCGGAAATTGCACTCTAGCAGTGGATGTTCAGGTGGTGAATCGCAGTTGACCAGTTGCATTCACACTGTTGGAAACTGGATTATGTGCTAGATAATTGTACTTATAATAGCTGGAGAGAAAATTCCTGTGCAGTGCCTGTAGGAAGTTGCACTGTATTTCTTCTAATGTTCTAAGGGTCAACAAAATACTTAAGTGGATATCTGGATCAACAACTAGTTAGCTGATTGAGGCACTTCCTCAGAGTCGCAGATGTATTTGTAACCCTTGCATCCTGTATAACAATGGAAATAAGGAAATAGTTCTTTTGTTTTCTGGGCTAATCTTCATTTTTAGCTCTTGATTGCCTTGAGAAACCTGTCTGTCTGTTTGTGGCAAATAAAGTACTGAACTAGATTAACTTGTCCTAATCAGTGGAATTGTTCCAGTACTTCAACTGTAGTAAGGAAGGCAGAGGGAGTGGCTGTAGTTCAATGGCAGAACAAACTGCCTGGAAAGCAGAGGGTTGCAGGTTGGATCCCCAGCCTCTCTTTGGCACTAGGCAATGGCAAAATACTTTAGCTGCCTAGAGGTGTCCATGCAGTCAACTAGCAGTTGGACATTACTTAGTGGCACATGAGAACAACAAGGAATAATAAGGGAGGCAGGAGAAAACCTATTTAAAACCAACGTACTAGGATGGATCCAACTGGGAAATTGATAAGGGGAGTGTTATACTCTTGCTATGCTTGACCTCTCAGCGGCCTCTAGTACCATTGACCATAGTATCCTTCTGGACAGTCTAGCAGAATTGGGCCTGGAAGATACAGTACTGGACTGGTTCTGGTCCTGCTTTGAAGGTAGAATCCAGAAGGTGATGATGAGGCACTTCTCCTCAACCCCTTGGCTGATAATGTGGGGTGCTAGAGGGTTCTGTCTTGTCCCCCATGTTGTTTATTTATTTTATTTATTTATTTGCATTTCTATCCCGCCCTATACCCGAAGGTCTCAGGGCGGGTTACAATATTATATTAATCTTAGACAGGTCCCTGCCCTCAGGCTTATAATCTAAAGAGACAAGAAACAAAAGGAAAATGGTGTGGGAGGGAACAGGAAGAAGCAAGCACTTCAGGTCTACAGATCCAATTCTTCAGTTCATTCCTTATTGCTGGAATATTCTTATTCTCTTTACTTTGAATTTTCTCTTCATTGATGACAAACCGGAAGATGGTCAGCTGGCATCTACTCAGCCCCACTTTGCTTAGCCTCAGGACCAGACGTTTCCTCAACCGGTGGATTGGCCGCCGTAGTCTCTTTGCCATCTTGTGAAGTGAGCAGTTGGAAGAGGAGAGCAGTTGGCAGTTTAGCATCTATATAGAACTGCTGGGGGAGGTCATCTGCAGGATTGGACTGTGTAAATCACCAATACGCTTTACACGTCTTCATTTGATGTACCAAGTTTTGTCCCTTTCTTGAGAAGCTTGATCTGGCATTGGTGATTCATGTTTTAGTCACATCATGGTTAGACTAGTGCAATGTACGCCTTCTCTCATACCGACCTGCCTATGCCTTGAGATCCGAAGAAGAGGCCCTCCTGGTTGTCCCACCACCTTCGGTAGTGAGGTTGGTGGGCACCCAGGAGAGAGCATTTTCAGTGGTGGCCCCCATACTGTGGAATGGTCTCCCCTTGAGGTGTGCCATGCCCCTTCCTTGTTATCATTTAGGAAGGCTGTAAAAACATAACCTTTTCGCCTTGGCCTTTGGCTGAGGAGATACATTCTCCCCCCAGTTATAGTTCTTATGAATACACTATGGAGCACATGGCTTATATCAGAATTTTTAACCAAGTACCTTGTTTTAATTTGTATTGTGTTTTTAATATGTTTTAATCTGTATTTTCTTAATATGTTTTTAAATATGTTGTTTGATCCGTTGTTACCCACCCAGAGACTTTCGGGTATGGGGCGGGATAGAAATGGAAATAAATCAATGTGGCAGTACCCTTGAAGTGCATTTGACAGCTTCAGATGGTGCAGAATGTGACTGCCAGAGTCCTTTTTGGGTCTTCAATGGGAACATATTCTGAAAAAGATATAGTGCCTTGCAAAAAATAAGAAAAAAAATTGCTTTCTAGCTCACCATACTTGCTGAACAACAAGAAGCTTCTTGGTGGCACCAAAGTCATGATTGAGACTAAAGAACGTTTGACTTGGGTGGATTCCCACACCAAGCAATCAGCTTCCTTCCCATCTCTGAAACATTGACAAAAAAGAAATCCTGCATCCAAACCTAGTTCATCCTGGCAAATATAGGGACTTAAAAAAAATACTGGAATGATTAACTCATAAACATATTCTGCTGTTTCTGTTACCAACATTACAGGGATGCAAGTGACCCTTCCTTGCTTTCTCAGCCTTACTTGTCCAGTCAGTACTCACTTTAATTATCTTTTGAAATACTGAACCAATTGTCATAAACAGAATTGTTCCTGTTAACTTCATGATCTTTAAAACAATTGATGAAGGGCTCACTTATGTGGTGGCACTATTTCTTGATGTTCAATGATTCTATCATATAGTAATTTCCAAGGGTTAGAGAATTGTTCTTGTGGTTAGAGTGCTGGAATCATATCTTGCAGTCATGGGGTTTGGTCCTGCACTTCTCCACAAAGCCAGCTGAATGACCTTGGGCTAGTCACAGCTGTCTTTCTGGGTTTCTGCAGCCACACCTACCTCACAGGGTGTCTGTTGTGGGGAGAAGAACAAAATGCTTTGTCAGCTGCTTTGACCCCTCCTAAATGGGTGAGAAAAGAGGGGTATAAAAAATCAACTCTTGATGGTTAATATTTTCGAGCAACATGATTTCGCATAGAGTTGCGTACAGTTTTGCTTTTCGACATTTTCCAAGATTTTCCAGTGTTGGGATGCTAAAATTTATTATGTGTGTATTAGATGGTGGAATAGCATTTTCTTTTGAGGTGTCAGATTAATTCTGCTTCCTTGTGAGTCAGCTGCCAGAATTGGTTCATTTTTCCTTCCTACCATCACAGTTAGAAATACATGGAATTTCATGGCATCTCCTCCAACATTTTGGTACAAACATTTTATCATTCTTGCTAGCACTGTTGGTGCTCTGCCATCTGCACAGCATTTTTTTAGTATGTTTCCTTAATTTTAGAGGAGCACACCCATGTCAGTTTCTATTTTTTCCCAGTTTTGGTCTGGGATTTGCTTAGGGAAAAAAGGCAAAAGTAGCGTTTTGATTGCTAACAGCTGAAATGGTCAGTGTGCAAAGATTAGGGAGGACATTCTATAATTGTCAGCATTGGTAAATAGTAAATATAGGAGGAATCTACACATAAAGAATTAGTAGTATATAAAATTGTGGGATGTAGTAATCTCAGGTAACTGAACAAGTGCTCGGAAAAAAGTTTACAGTTTGATAATAAATTATATAGCATTGTCATAAATGTCATGATGTGATATGTTGACTTCAATTACCTATAATTTGAAATCATAGCTGAGAGCAGTTGATTTTGTTGCCCTTTGCTCTTCCAAATGTTTTAATACTAATCACTGGGTTCTTTTACCTCTGCTAGTTGCTTTGCATCTGATAGAAGCATATACATACCTTTGGAATTGATCTCCTTCTTTGTCAAGTTGCCATTGTTCCTGATGTGACACTGCACAAGCTTCCTGCACTTCTGTACAACTGTCTTAGCATTAGGCAGTTTTCCTGAACTACAAAACAATTCATATTTTGGCAATTGCTAGCTCACCGTTGAGTCTTCCTTTCTGTCTGGTAAGGCAGAGGGTAGGACTCAATGGCTGTGCTTTCTCTAAAGCAGGACTGCCTGACCTGTAATACCTGTCATTCTTACCGTGGAACCCATGAGAGTTGTAGTTTCATTTATAACTGATGTAATTTTAAAATACAGTAAGGCTTCACTTTCAGTGAATTGACTATGCAAACTTTCAGTATAAGGGTGTTTTTCTACTGTCACTAGAAGTACCCATTAAGTACCCATTAATGCGGTGATGGCCAACCTATGACACACCTGTCACAGGTGACACGCCAAGCCCTTTTGGGTGGCACACATGGTCACCCTGGCACCTTGGCGTGTAGTGCTTGCTTGTTCTTGAAGTGTACGAAATACCAACTTTCAATTGAAGATTTAGCAAACCAAATTCAGCAACAAAAGTCACCAATGTAAAGAATTGTTTTTGCTTTTAATAAAAATACATTTATCAAAAATATAACTTTTTTACTAGAGCTACAAATATCACAAAATTATGGATATTTCTAGATGTGACACAGCACCCGAGTTAAGCTAGGTTTTCTTGCGAATTTTGACACACCGAGCTCAAAAGGTTTGCCGTCACTGCATTAATGGGTACAAAAATGCCATTTCGTACCCAGTGGAAAAACACCCTAAGATAATTTACCCGTTTTGGCCTCAGTTAGTAAAAGTGTTTTCACTGCAACACATTTCACCTAAGCGACATCTTGCTGGAATGGAATGTTATTCATAACGAAGGTTCTTGTGTAGATATTGAACTCTTTGCATTGTTTGCAGAGGTATAGATTTTTTTTTTGAGAAACTGTAAGAGTCCACCAAGGTGGAGATGGTGCGGGATAAAAGTTAAATAAATAAATAAAATAAATAAGATGTTTTCAAGATACGCTATAGGGGACAACATAGCTAATTATACAGGTGTGGTTTACTATTAATGTCAGAGAGAAGTTAGAGATTGAATTTGGGACTTCTTGCATGCAAATCAGATGTCTGCCACTTTTTCTAAGAGCATAAGAACATAAGAACATAAGAGAAGCCTTGCTGGATCAGGCCACAGCCCATCTAGTCCAGCATCCTGTCGCACACAGTGGCCCACCAAATGCTCATGGGCATCTCAAGCAGAGACAAGGACAAACCTTCTCCTGCTCTCGAGTCCCAGCAGATGGCCTTTGAAGCGCCCCAGTTCCTCCCCCCCCCCCAGCCTGGAAGATGCATCTAGGCATTCGTTCTAGTAGCCATTGATACATCTGTCATCCATAAATTTGTCTAACCCTACCTTAAAGCCATCCAGACTGGTAGCTGTCACCACCTCATCCGGCAGCACATTCCATAAGCCAATGACCCTCTGGGTGAGCAGATTGGTTGGTTGCAGAATTTTGGGAAGCTAGCCTGGAGATTGGAGGTGGTCCTCTGTAGAAGGGTAAAATGTTTGAATTTTAGGTGTAGTCTAAGGTCAGTTTATCTGAGGATAGTGGAAACCTGTGTGGCAGTTATCAGAGAGATGTATCTAGGCTGGGGCCTTCCCTATATTATTAAAGGTCTGGTCCTCAAAGCTTGATGAGCTCTCCACATGTGGTGGAGAGATGCCCAGTATCTTGAGCTGATTAGGGACTGTACCCTTGAATGCCTTCTGTCTCTGGGACTGGCATGATAATCTCATTCCCTTGCATGTGTACAGATTAAAGCTTTCTGCCTCATGTCTCCCCTGCTCAGTGAAACACTACACTGTTATTCCATAACTATCATAAAAAGGTGCATTTTATGTTGAGTTAGAGTGGCTGAGTTTGATGACTTCAGCAGTTTCTGGAGAACCACCAATTTCTTGCCTGTTTCTTATCTGTGTCAAGATTTCCAGTGCTGAATTAAAAAGCAGGGTGAGGTATTAAGCAAACAGCTGATAAAGAAGGTCATAGTAATTGAATGGTAAATCATCCACTATCCTCTGAAAAACATAGCAGTCCTTGTTACCCACGAAGGTTCCATTTTACTGTTTTCTCGTTGATACTGAAAATCCTAAATTCTAAGAGATTGGGAAAAAAAATCCATAGTCCTGGCCTGGGTATGCAGAGACTCTTATCATGATCTGTCACTGGCTATGCTAGGTGGAACTCATGAAAATATCATTCAGTAACACCTGGAAGGTCACAACTGTGACACCTGTTTTCATTTTAAGGTTTAAGCATACTGCCATAGCCAGTGACAGGTCATGATGGGGGTGATGGTTAACAGCATCTGGAGGGCCGCATTTGGGCTACTTTGAATTAAATCATTTTTTATTTTATTACATAATGGGCTGCATCTTTTACAAACAAAATTGTATATTATGCCTTTTGATGGCAGAAAGATGGCACTTTAAAAAAATCAGGTGAAGTGCTCAAGATCATTACTTTATTCCCACAAATTCTCCATTGATAAGATTAACTAAGTATATGACAGAACTGCAAATTTTCTAGACACTAAGAAGATGATCGAAGTTCAACTGATAAAAGTGAACCCTGGGCATTCTGTTTGGTATTAATGCTTTGCCTGTTACATGAACTTTGAGCACAGACTATCTTTAGTGAGTGCTTGCTTAGATACCAGTATCTTTCTGCCCTTCTGCTATGAGTTGCTGTTCAGAATAATTAAAAACTACATAGTTTTCTTAGTTCCACAAAGAGAGAATAGTTTCCTGTTTTGTTGTTCAAATTTATCTTTAAGAAGAGTACACAGGTGAAATCTTCAGGACAGGACAGAAATTCTAATTAGTCTGCCACTGTTTTCTCTAGGAGGACTACTACCAGGTTATGAATTCAGTACCTATCCTCTGCAGCAGCTATTATCAACTTATTAATGGTTGTGGAATACAGATTCTGAATTTGGAAGCTTCTTCTTGGCCAATAGGGCTCTTGAGATCTACTTCAGATTCAAATAGTTTTGTATCAAAACTACAAGTATCTTTGTCTTTTATGTGCTCTGTGTGGGGCTGCCCATGAAGGCAGCTCAGAAGCTGCAGTTAACACAGAGTGCAGCAGCATGATTGCTGAGAGGTACTTCTGGTTGGATGCATCTCACACTGTTCTTGAGGGAGTTACACAGGTTTCCAGTTTGATACTGAGCCCTAGCAGTTTGGATTCCAAATGTCTTTTTTTTAAAAAGCCTCTCATTTAGACCCATCTGTTCATTAAGTTCTGCAGGAGAGGCTTTCTTGGCTGTGCCACCTCCGTAAGCAGATTAATTTGTGGGGATGCAGAAGAGGACCTCCTCTGCATTGGCCCCCAGATTTTGAAATAGCCTACCCCCAGGGTGCACCTAGTACCATCAAAATGTATCTCCATATATCTAGTAAATGTGCCCCTTTTACCCTAGCTTTGACCGAAGACTCTGTTGCCCTGTTCTTTCAGGCACTGTATCTTGTAAGACTTAATGATTAAAATTTTAATTGTCTTTCTCTACTGGTTTTATTATAGGATAGAAATGTACATAAAGAAAAAAAGGTTACTCTTTGAGATGCCATGGTGAACTAGATGAAATTGTGGTGCTATTTTTTATTATTGTGGCCTAGTTACTAATGTGTCATTAAGTCACTCAGAGGGCCCACCAGTCTGTGGTCCTTTCTGCGCCTAGCCTTATTCCAAATTGTATCTTGGACTAGGGGCCTCTCATCCACATACTAGTCCAAATTACAGTATGCTCTGGACTGGTCCAGCTGTCATCTGTAACAGTCTGTGGAGGGTAGATCCCTGATCTGACATATAACCCAGAATAAGATTCAGTGCAGAAAGGGCCTTTGTTGTCTTGATTTCAGGGCCTTTGGTGAAAGATGATTCCACTTATGATATCTGGGGAAATCTGCAAGTAAGTATTTGCATCAGATCGGTTATTTGGGAATTCCTGAATCTCACAGTAGAATCAAAGAACCTTCTTAACACTTAGGACAAATTTTTAAAATTAAGCGTGTGTGTTTTTTTGTAGTTTGTGGCCCAATATGGTGCTAGGGCAAGAATTATTTAACAAATAGTTTGAGTGAGTAAATGCCAGTGATACACAAAATAGTTCTAAAACAGTGTTGTTTCTTAAAAGAACTTCATTGTGGAACTAAATGCTGTCCTGTGGATATTTACCTGCATCTAACTGGTGAAGAGGCAGAAACAACTTCTCTAATGGGGCTGCCCTTTGGATTTTTCCTCCTTTGAATGTCTTACCTGACTAATCACTTTCCATAGAGATGAGATAATAGCCAGATAAAAATTGAGGTAGAACAATATAAATGAAGACCATAAAACTCACAAGACCAGAAATAATGGTGGATTAATACAGGTTTTGAAGTTCTCCAGCCTTTTTATAATTCTCATATACAACGTGTTAAATTGTATGCAATCCTTGTCTTTTCATACTTAACTTTTTCATTTCCCACAAGTTAAAATGAAATTGTAGTTTTGAAATTCTCTTACTACTTGTGGACATGAAGTTCTCCAACTATTTATATGTACTTCAGTTTCTTGACTGCGTTAAAGAACTTTAAAAAACACAAATTACCAAAGATTCAGGTATGAGCAAGGAGACATGATCAGAATGTACAAACCAACTCTGATTTACATAGCATTACTATATGTCATTCAGTTGGTGATCTGCAAAATTAGAAAGATCTGAGGATGCATGTCCATCAGCTCCCTTCAGTGCACTATTATTTATTTCTCAAAGCTACTTGGAGTCTGGTTTAACTCCGTGGTTGATCAGAAACCATTGAGGAACATGATGAGATGTTATTGAAAGCCTAGTCTTACTCTTTCAGAACAATATGTTGATCAAAATGCAGTCTGGAATGATCAGAGTCGGTCTTCTAGTGGTGTTCAGTCTACCTTAGCCAGCCTACCATGGATAGTCGACACCTAAGCGTCTCCTCGGCAGGCACTGTAGTTTCTCTTTTTGATCATCCTGTCACAATGCTGCAAGAATTTGAATTTGCTAATCCTGAAAGCTGGATATACTTATAATCTTATTCTACCAGCTTCCCACTCTTCCCCTCTTATGATTCTACGCTGATGGTTCTCAGACTTTTTGGCATGGTGCCCCACCTTTGATTTTAATAGCGCTCATGTAATTCCCATGTTTTGTTTGAAATACACTTTTAACTTGCATTTGAACAATAATTCAATCATATATTTGGGATTTTAGTATTGCGTGATCATTAATAACCCATTGTCATTTTATGTTAAGTCATTTTCCTGTATGGCCCTATGCTCCCCAGTCTCTCTCATAATCTCCAGGGGAGCATACCTCTTCAGTTTGGGAATCACTGATTTTTGCCTTTAAATAGAACAAATATTTACTTTTGCAACTGAATTTTCCTCTTTGTTGTTACCCTTGACTTTATTACCATAATCCCTTGAGGGTCCCATCCTGCCATTTTCTTGCAGATACAGAAATTTGTGGGTATTGAGGAAACTGAAAACAGGTTGCCTCCATTCCTGTCTAAAATCTTTTATGTAGAGGGATCAGTTAATTACACTGCTCATGAATAATCAAATCTGCAAAGGCATCCCTGCTCATGTTTGATCATAGATAATGAGAAATGAGATACCAGGGGCAACTGTAAATACAGGTTTTTTCCTTGCATAACACTCTTATGCTTTTGTGTGATTGATAAAACATTCAGTAACATAATTTGGTTCTGAGGTGTCATTCACTTAACACTGATAGATTGGAGCGCTCCACAGTGCCACTGATATACTTAACACTGATAGACTGGAGCACTTCACTGTGCCAGTGATATACTGGGACACTAGTTCTCCCCTCTGCAGGGTTGTTACTGGCAATCTGGGCCTCTTCTCTGCAGGATGATTGACATGATAGTTGATGGATTTCAATGGGTCTCATTTCTGTGATAGATTATGCTTCTATGGTTCCCTGAACCTCCCAAGTTTCTGCTGGTGCCAATAATTATGCAGTGTTTTGTGGGGACTTGTGAGTTTCAAGAGGCAGTGATGTTGGTTGTGCTTAGGATGCTTACTGTATCAGCAACTGCTTCCTATCTTTATCTGGACCTTCCAGTATCTTTTAAGGACATCCTAGTAGTCTTTTAATCCTGTCTATCCATCTTGTACAGTGATGGCGAACCTTTTGAGCTCGGTGTATCAAAATTTGCAAGGAAACCTAGCTTAACTTGTGTGCTGTGTCACTTCCAGAAATATCCATAATTTTGTGGTATTTGTAGCTCTAGTAAAAAAGTTATATTTTTGATATATGTATTTTATTAAAAGCAAAAACAACTAATTCTTTACATTAATGACGTCTGTTGCTGAATTTCGTTTGCTAAATCTTCAATTGAAAGTTGGTATTTCGCACACTTCAAGAACAAGCAAGCACTACATGCCCAGGTGCCAGGTGACCATGGGTGTCACCCAAAAGGGCTTGGCATGTCACCTGTGACACGCGTGACATAGGTTGGCCATCACTGATCTTGTAAGTAGTTTCCCCCTTTTCTCCTACTTTTTTGAACCTTATGAAACTTCTTTTTTCATATTTAGTATTGAGTTTGAGGATTTCTGGAATTCCATTCAATTGAAAGTTTTACTGTCTGCACATACTATTTATATTTTAAAACAGATCTTTTTCACTTGAGTCTGGGGAGTAGTTTTCACAGCAAGATTTACTCTTGATCATTTTTATTTTTTTCTGTTGCCTGTTACCATAGGAGGTTTTGTGTTTTTTCTTGTATTTGCTGCCTTTAGCAGTATTGTGGAAAGGCAAGATTTAATTTACAATCATATGAGGGTTTGGGACGGAAGTTGCTGGAAGGAGAAAACACATAAATATGATTGTATAAATGCAAATAGGCTTGGAATTTCAGGGTAAGAGGTCACAGAAAGCTATAGCAAGTGTGCATGGAACAAATTTAGTTTTTATATAATCCAACATTGCTACTAAAAGCATAAGATACAGTTTAAAAGAGCGGCTTTAAACTGTATTGCCTTGAGAGAGATCAGGAGCAGTATTTGGAGGCTGCTGAGATAATTCAGTGTTTTTGCAATTTGCTGTTAAATTAACAGCAGTAAGTACTGCTCACCCTTTGGGAACTTTGCTGCTACTCTTTTCCATATTTTTCTAATAGCAAAACTGTGGTTATAGGGGACAGAGTTAATACGATGGAGAAAACTAACTCAAGTGCTGAAGGAAACGATGGTTTCATTTAGTGCATTTGGATCATTCACTACAACAGTTGGCTGGATCTTAACAAAATAGGTTTTGGAAAATTCTCAAAACTTTGCAACGTGCTGTGATGTTCAGCCATCTCTCTAGTGATCTATCATAGATCCTCTAATACCCAATTTACTCAGTCTTGCTAATAATATAGGATACTGCAGAATTGTACAGGGCAGAGCATTGTCTTAGTATTTGGTTATTCGCATTTCTACACTTCTGCCATTATCTGCCCCGTTGCCCGAGCAACAGATAGCTTTGTCTGGATGATAGGGTTCTTGTTCTTGGTGCTGCACGGCTGTTGAGAGCAACAGAAGCTGTAGAACTGTCTCCAACTTCATCCAGACAGCACTTATGTAATCTATTTTATTAGGAAAATCTGGATTAAAGCACATCTGTATGCATTTTATTCCAGTTTAGCTATCTGGATGAAGCTTCCATGTCTGCCTATGAAAAGAGGAGCTTGAGGCCTGGCAGAAAAGACACAGAACACTTTCTGCATTTTTCAGGCAAATGAGACTTTTGACTTAGAGTTTCTTGTACTCCAATAACTTTTTTTATACAGATACTAGTTCGCCATGTCCCTGTAAAACCATTATATGATTATTTCCATTCTGTTCTATTCTGAAAGTTCTTAGAAAAGTTTATAGTAAAACCAATAATCACTCCCATTGTGCATTTTACTAAAATGTTTTTGGATTCTTTAAACTGACATGAAAAAGCATGATAAATTGTCTTATGGGTACATGGTTTGTCTGAAGATAGCCAGCCTTCTTTTTACAAAGTTCTGGAAAATTGGTGTCTTCAAATACCTCCATGGTTGATGAAATGAAAACCATTTCATTAAGTAAGGATCATAATGTGTTTAAGAGCATTACCTGCTACTTGAAAATTGAATAGGTGCTGTACTGTATTTCCCTGTGTCCCTGTGGAAAATTATAAGAACTTAAGAGGAGCCCTGCTGAATCAGGCCACAACCCATCTAGTTCAGCATCCTGGCCCACCAGTTGCTTGCACATCTCAAGCAGAAGACAAGGGCAAACCTTCACCTGCTCTCAAATCCCAGCAAATGGCCTTTGGAGGCATCCTGTCTGTAACTCTCTTTCCTGATTCCCCCCCCCCCCCACACACAAATAACTAGAAGAAAAGATGCTTGCAATAGCACAATCAGCTAGATGAACTAAAACATTGATGGTCTAAAACTTGCATCTATGAGCACTGTTCTGGCACTGGTCCCATATTAGGTCTAGTTTTAGGAGAACAGGTAACCATGCTGTGTACTGACTTCCAGCATTGAATATTCAGAAGTTTGTAAACCATGCTCCTGAATAAGTGAAGAACATCACATTTACTGACCTTGACTGCAATGCTTGTGTCTCTGTGAACCTTATGAACACTTGGATGTGACCAGTTTGTCTCCTGTAGCCCTGCAGTGGGTTGTGTGTGGGTGTGTTACCGGGAGCAGGAAGCTTCCCTCAGAGAGAATGGCAGACATGGAGTGTTGAAAACACAGTGCTTGCTAATTATTGCATGTGAATGGAGACATTGTATGAAGCATGAGGAGGAGGCTGCAGTGAAAACACAGAAAATATGCAGACACCAGGCAAAAAATTAATAGTTTTGGCATGTGTTTGGTCTGCTGCATGCTTTTGTGACTGTGAATGATGTAAGCCTCAGAGTAAGAACTGAGCTTTAAATCTGGAGGCTTTCAAGTTGGTCTCCCTGTCCCACAGAACTTTACAACTTAAAACTAAGGTTGAAATTTGCAAAGTTTTTTTTTGAAATCTGGGGCTTTATTCCAGGGTCAGGTAACAGTAACAGTGAAGCTGATTGTTGGATTTGTTGCTTCGGTTGATGGCAGCTAGAAACTGATATTGTAGCGATGGAAGTTGAAGGTAGGAAGGAAAAACATCTCTCAAACTAGCATTTTAAAGACTATTTACAGAAGCTTCAGACAGAATTAAACTAACGGCTGGCGTCAGGGTTTTTTTCTGCAAATTATTTGCTTTTTTGTCCCGTTTTCACTTTCTGCTCCCCCCCTTTCCTGGGCGTTCTGACTTTAAAATCTTTAAACAAAACTAGCCATTAAATAGTTATAAGGCTGCTCTCTAACATGTTTAATCTGCTAAAGCACTTAAAGTTTTTCTAGGCCCACCAAACTTGTGTGTCTAAAGAAAGTCTTGGTGTAGACTGTGTTTGTTACTAATGCCCTGTTGGCATATCCTTCCTTGCTTCTGTTTTTCCGAGTTTTTGAGGAATTAGGTTCGATCCACTTTGCACTTTTGAGATGCTATAACTGGTTGGAATATAGGGTTGCATTGAGTTTTTGCATCTGGAATGATTTAATTTGAATTGGTCCTGGTGGTCGGCACATTAGATGGGGTTCCAACCATGACTCATTTTATGTAGCATTTGAGCGAAGAATTAAAGCTGCACATCCAGAACTGTTAGGAAATACTGTACTTTGGATGAGACTAGAAATGTGTTTGGACACATAATGAACGCCTAGTTTTGCAGGATGAAAGTGTTTTTTGTTCTCTTCTGTGGAGTAGAGATCTTGCTGCTAGAAGAGTATGCCAGTTAAGGAGCTGAGCTTTTCAGGGAGTGAAATTTATTATGCAATGGTCACATCCATGGTCTTTCGCTAGTCCATTGGTGGCCTGCTGAGTGCAGCAGGCCTTCATTTGAACTCACTAAATTCTGTTTCACCCTCTGTAGGTAAACGCACTGCAGGGAGATCAGAGGGAGTTCTCTGTCAGTTGCTCCTGCTTTAGCCTAGTGATTGATTTGTTTTTTTGTTTGTTTCCTTACTAAAGTTCCTTAAATTACTTGGTTTCTCTTTCTTCCAACTGCATACATGTAGTTTGGAGGTTTCCTTGTGTAAAAAACATCTGGTCAAGCTATTTCTCAGTCTCAAACTAGTTTGTGATATAAATCTAGAGTCGTGCCTTCTAAGATTTTTTAAAAATAAAAGTATTATTTGTAAAATTTATAGAAAAATCTGGTGGTTCACTTAGTACTACTTCAGATTTTTATTTTCTATCCTGTAGTAGATGATGTTAAGTGTGCTATTACTGCCCCATTGGAGTTTCATGCTACTAGTCTTCCTCTTTCCTGCAAATTGTACAATGTTCATTTAAGGTGAGCTTTACATGTAAAGGTTTTCATATACACCTTTTCATTTATTTTGCTATGAGGACTGCATCCTTCCCTGGTAGATCTGCAGAGACTATTCAAAATCACTCAAGCAAATGTAACTGGTACTAGATTATACCAGTATATTTTCATTACTCATATGAGATGGTAAAAGTAAAGTACGCTGTCTGCACATTAATGTGAATTAGGGGTGTGCACAGATGCATTTTTGATATATGATTTGTTACTGTATTTCCCACAGACTACCGTATAAGTTGATAAGAGCTCAGAGAGAGCCCCAGACTATCAATAGCACTATAGAGAAGACCTAGGTACACCTTTCAGGCTGGGGGCAGGGAGCAGGATGCTTCTAAGGCAATTTGCTGGGATTCAAGAGCAGGCAGAGGTTTGTCATTTTCTCTCCTTGAGATGCCCATGAGCATTTGGTGGGCCACTGTGTGCAATGGGACACCGGACTAGATGGGCTGTGGCCTGATCCAGCAGGGCTTCTCTTACATTCTTATCACTATGTGCTGGTGGTTCTTCAGAAGCCAGATCACATTCTGTAGGTTTTCAGAATTCTTTTAAAGAACAGAAGTCACATTTTACCAACTGTATAAAAGTAAAACTTATATAAGGGATGTGTTTGATAGAAACAATTCTAATTCATTGGTTCAGGGCTTGTCATTTGATGCCTCATATGGAAAAGAAGGGTTAAATAGAGGAAGTTCTGTAATATGCACCAAAATGCTGTTTATTTGCATAAGGTGTGGTTGTAAGCTTGCTGTGGCCTAGGGATTCATTTAATAATTCATAGAGATTTTCCTGCTGCTCTTGAATTGAACCTGTTGCTGTTTGTTATAAATAACATTACGCATTTCTTTGTCTTGCAGATTTAATACAATGCACAAATGAGATGAATGTGAATATCCCACAGTTGGCCGACAGCTTGTTTGAAAGAACAATGAACAGTAGCTGGGTGGTGGTATTCAAATCGCTTATCACAACTCACCATCTGATGGTGTATGGAAATGAGGTAATATGTTACTGCAGGTTATTAATATTTTCTGCCATGCTTTTTGGATGTTTTTAAAGTTGAAGAGACCTGACTGTCATATTTCCTCTGGTACAATGTTCAAAAGCATAATTAAGCTACAGTTTCTACAAGTAAGGCTCTTGCCTTCTTTCCTAGTCTTAAAGCACTGGGATGTTAATCTAATCTTAGTGATTTGGCCCACACTGCTTTCTAAATTCTTAGATACTTGTACAATTGCAGAATAAACTGCGGACTTCTTTTTAAAAAATAAAAGCCTAGGAATAGACATGTGAGCCACCGATTCTAAAGCAGAGGAAAGGCCTGGTGTGATCTATCTCACAGCATGCCAAATCTGTTGTCTTAGCTCATTGGTTCAGTGCAGTCTGAATCAAGACACTGCACAGGCCCTAATGGTAACATACACTCTGGAGATTTAGAATTTACAAATCTAATCTGTATAGAATTGTGGGGCTAAATATGCTATAAGAAGAAGAGGAGTTGCCTTTTCTACCTTGCTTTTCTCACCCGTTTAAGGGGACTCAAAGCGGCTGACAGAGCTTTGCAAATTCTAAATCCCCAGGTTAGCTGATTGAAAATCCAGTACATTGCTATTGTAGAAAACTCAACCGTGGTGCCAGGTTTTCTGTAAGTGATGGCTTACCTCGGCCAGCTTTCATTATCATTGCTATTGCAAAATAGTTGGATGCTATCAAGTGCAGGGAGAAACAAAGGAAAGTGGGTGGACACTTGCTAGCTTCTGGGTATTCTTAACAATAACATAAGGAACTGGCTGATGCAGTAAGAGCCTGACATGGTCCCAGGATTGCCTCCTGTCATCTGGCAGTGATGGTGAGAGAGGCATTTGTGGGACCTATAAAAGATCCCACAATTTTTTCTTGCTGTCTGGCAGAACCCTTAGTGGAGGGGAAAAAGATAAAACTAAAGTGATCCTTGAGCCAAACTGGACAGCAGTTGCTACTTGAATATATTCACATTCTTTCCCTATGGGTAGGTGAAATACATAAGTAGTTCCAAGGTGAAGCGAATTCTGTAATCCATTTCTAATACCAAAGCTTAAGGTCTATGCTGCTCATAAAAGGTCACCTGTAAGTTACTATGTTCTATACTGGTGTCATCAGTTGACTGAAAAATAATGTAACCAAGCTGTCTGCTTTCTCACATTGTGTTCTGTGGTCTTGTTTTCTATAAATGCTTTGTTTTGAGTAAAGTTTATCAGGAATCAGTTCCACGGCAGTGCACAGTAATTTGAGAACTAAAAGGCTGCAGTAAAGCTACAGCATGTTAACGCGTCATATTATTAGAAGCATGTTCTTGTTTGGGAAGGACTGCATGACAGTAGCCTCCTAAAAACAGGAAAATTAGCATCGAGGAACCAGCCAAAGAGGGGAAGAGAAGTGGTGCATATTTGTTGAACAATGGTGCCACATCATCATATGAAGTATGTCCAGGAGCCTGTTTTTAAAATAGTTTCTTACTTCATACAGTGCTATTACGGGGTTTTATTTATTCTGCAGACTTCATTCCTTTGGCTAAATTGTTGACAGGCCTTCAGCAAAAGTAATCCCAGTCATATCCTAAGTAAGTCAGTTTTGTAATCCATCCTCAGTTGTTGACAGAGGGATTCTAGTGTGCCAGACCATGTCCTTTTTAAAGACTTTTCATCAATTCTAGCAGGGTTTGGATTCTGAGTTGGACTTGCAAACCATTTGCTTAGCAGTCTACATAAAAGCTTTTTGTTAGCCCAACGATTCAGCTAATTCTGTTTTTAAACTGTAGTCTGAAGAACGTGTAGATTCTTTATTGTATCTTGAACTAAGTGTTCTGTTCTCCTGGACAAAACACCTTAATAAGTCATGGATTTTCAGAACTTTCTGCCTACCCACCTTGATATCTTACTTATTTTTTGGCATTTGTATCTTGCCCTATACATGTAAGAACAGATTTCTCCACCATTGGCTAATTGAACTTTAAGGATCTCTTATGTTTTAAACTTAGCATTTTAACAAAACTGGAAGTCTTTCTGACCTCGCAATTACATGGTGTTTTAAAGAGTGGCTAGGGTGTGGTTGATTGCTTTATGCATATCATATCCATTTCCAAATTACATGGTTTAGCAGAAGGAACTTTAAATAAGAAACGGGATCCACTGATTCAATCCAAACATCATGGATAATATCTCCATCTTTAGAAGCTGAAGCATGTCTGAATTGAATTCAAAACTACTATTTATTACCCAGGTTTTAAGAAAATAAGAGGAGCCCTGCTGGATTGAGCTACAGCCCATCTAGTTCTGTGTCCTGTCTCACATTGTGGCCCCCGAGTTGCTTATGGGCATCTCAAGCGGAAGACAAAAGCAAAACTTTCACCTGCTCTCAGCTACCTGCAAATGGCCTTGAGAGGAGTCCTACCTGTCTCTCCAGCCTGGAGGATGTTCCTAGAAATCCATCCATTGCTGCACCCATCTTCCATGAATTTGTCTACATGCTATGCAGGCTGGTTGCTGTTACTACCTCTTCTGGCAGCAGATTGCATGGACTGATGACCTTCTGGATGAAATACTTTCCCTTGTCAGTCATAGCTTCATAGAGTCCCCCCTTTTCAATTACAAGTTCAGTTTATTTAGAAGTTAAAATATATTCTAAGTCATAATTAAGCTTCATGAATCATGGTCAAAAAGTATCTTGTAGTTATTAGACATGAACAAATGGTTGTCCAGCAGAGCTTTTTTGAGTGGTGAATGGCCTAACTATATCAGGCTGAAGGAAGAAACCGCTCACATCGTTTGAAACCTGCTGTGACAAATTTTCAATGCATGTAGGGACATAATTATTCTGATCCTCACTGGAAGTGGATTCCAGAATAAAAAACGGTTGAAAGGAAGCGCCCAAGACTTTCTGTTTGAATTATCTTGAAGCAGTTTGTTGGAATCTGAAGTCACATGCTCCTGTGATTCATGCCCATGCTGGCTGATGTGGCTGGATATTTTCAGGAACTGTAATGGCTCCATGCAGATAGTGGTTACAGCTCTGTTTGATGCTCTGGGAATTAACTTCTGGGGTTCCTCAAGGGTTGCTCTTATTCCCTGTGCCAGTATGAAGATGACAGCCATCACTGTAATTCAGGAGAAGTAGTTCACAGGTTGGTTGTGGACCAATATGTTGAAGCTGAATCCAGACAAGACAGAAGTACTGTGAATCCATAAAGTAGGGAGATATCCTTAAAGGGGTTACACTCCCCTGGAATGGGCAGGGACTCAGTCTTGGACCTGGATTCATCTCAATCATTTGAGGCTCAGGTGGTGGCAGTTGTCAGATATGCCTACTTTCAGCTCAGACTGATTTACTGCTTAACAGCTTTCTGTTAAGAAAGAGATAGGTTGGCCTCAGAAATCATGTTCTGGTAATTTTGAGAAATACCGTGAAGAAATAATAAATTGGAGAAAATAAATATGTATTTTAATATAAAAAGCATTATTAAACTGTTGGCTGATTTCTGTTAAAGGATTTGTGTGGAAGAGAGATGCAGATAAAAACACAAAAGTGAGATTTTATTGGATTATATGTTATAATTCTTTGAAAAGGGTGAAAGATTTGTACAATTTGAAGAAAATAATCTTATAACTTTGTGTACAAATAAAATGATCTTGGTGAAGTTATTGAAACAGAAATTGATAACGTAAACAAATAAAAATATATTTAGGGCTTGACATGTGGAAAAGTTTAAATATTATTTTTATAGAACCAAGGATTTCTAGTTTCTTTTTTATTATTACTTCTGTTAGATGTATTAACCTATGCTATTTGTATAGCTTGAGATTTTTTATTTCTCTATTTTCTTTATTTCTCAGAAAATAATAAAGAGATTGGACTCTTGCAACGTACAGTTCCTAGGGCTGTCATTAAAGAGAGTTTCTGAACAGTTTCTGCGGCTAGTGCAGAATGCAGTAGCAAGGTTGCTGACAGGCACTACTGGCCAGACCATAGCACACCAATCTTTAATGAATTATACACATTACCAGACTTTGAGTGCATTTCAAGGTTTTAGCTTTGACATAGGTGATTTTGATCCCAGGTATCTAAAAGAGTGTCTTTTTCTGTAAAGACATGCCAGTGCCTTAAGATTTGCTGAAGAAGCCCATCACCCTCAAAAGCTGAAGGGGTGTGGACCTGTAAAAGTGCCCTTCCTGAGGCGGCTGACAGGTTTTAGAATGGCCTCCCCTTCTCAATTATGTTGGGCACCATCCCTCTGTACATTCAAGTCATTAATGATTGCTCGTAGTTTTGTTATGTATTTCAACTGTGTCTCATCCTGAGATCTCAGGGTATAGGGTGGATGGAAATGTAATAAACAGAAAACAAGAATTCATGAAAAATCAAAGGGATAGTGAAATGTCTGAGCCATGCTGTGTATGTGTTAAGTATTTTTAATTTAATTTAATTTAATTTTTGTTTACTGCCCTACATGGAAATTCTAGGCTAAAATACCCATTAAAGTAGGGGGAGGGGAAGAGACTTAAGTACAGTTCATTCTTAAATACTGACAAGAGATGTTATGCTACAGTCTCCAAGCAAGTGAGACTCTGATTCTGACTACAGTACCTACATCATGCAAATTACATGATTGAAGGTGAGATGTGAGATGTTTTACAGCGAAGTCACACTCCCTAGCATAGTTATTTTTTCACTTGTTTTTTCATTGGCACTGTGTAGTTTATCTGATCATTAACAGGGTTAGTTAGCAATTCTGGCTAGCCTCAGAAGTTATAGGCGCTGCATTCCAACATCATCTGAAACAGTTGTTGTGGACATCCCAGTATAAAAGAGATTCTGACTCAGGGTGTAATTATTAAAAGGTAGTGGACACCAAATTATGTTGACATTCCACCAAATAATTCACAGTTATTTTATCTTCCTAGCGTTTTATCCAGTATCTGGCTTCCAGAAACACCTTGTTTAACTTGAGCAATTTCTTGGACAAAAGCGGACTACAAGGTAATTTACCTAGGTTGTTTATCTGAATCAAGTCTTTTTGTTGTAGTGTTTGATCAGCATAGTTATTTAAGAAGTCCTTTATTTCAAAGACAGTCTTTCAGATATAAATTTTTCTGCATGCTCTTTGAATGTTGTTACACCTTGTAGACAGAACTTGATTTCACCTGTAAAATTTTACCATCTTTTCCCATAATGCAAGGGGAAGGGTATTCAAACATTCAAGTGAGTTGAGCTGGTGCATGCCAGTTAGTCATCCTGGTCTGAGCTTGCATCTGTAATATAGAGAATGTGAATAATGAATAATGAATAAATTTAAACATAACATTACTAACATCAAGGAGACTGTCCACAGAGAGAATATGACCAGCTACTTGGAGGGCCTTCGTGTTGTAGGTATAGTTCTGCTTGCAGTTTTGCTGGCAGTGGAGCTTCAGGAAGTTATAAAAGGAAAGCCACAGGTGTTGTGCTCTCAAGATACAAAAAACATAGAACAGGGTGGAAGAAGAAAAAATAGGTACGGGAAAATGCAAAGAGGAAACTGATGAAAATATCTTTACCATGACCTCTCAGACAGAACTATGAGTCATCTAGTACTACAACCACCAAGAATTACTTGATGGGGGGGGGGGGGCTGGCTCACTAGAGACGTCATGACCAGTACTGAAGCCCTGTGTTTTCCTCGGGAAGGTTGAACTGTCATCTTACTCATCTAGTATCTGCTGCAAAGCCTACCTGCCAAAATTGGTGTTGGACAACCTAAAAAATTCCAGCTTATATAATGTTTTATAAAAAGTTGAAGATGCCAACTGTGTCACACAGCCTTGGTATATTTTACCCATGAATGTATTGCTGACAACAGAAGCTGCTATAGATCATATAGAATGATACATTATACTCTGGTCCATCCTGATGACCTATATTTCCAGGGCAATGACAGTGACTCAGCTTTGTGGTCTTAAACTGGCCCTTGCAAGGTAGAAGCAGAAGAACAGGAATCCCATGCTCCTAGTTCTGTGAACATAAACCTTTAGGGTTCCTTTCACATACAGTAAATGTCATAACTTCACAACCTCATCTGTGCCAAGGTTATTGCTACCAGAAACACCACCTCATATGTCATAATGCACAAAGTCACCTGATCCAGTGACTCAAAAGGGGGATATAGCGCTATCCAAGCCACCTTCGACCTTCACAGTGGAAGTCTGTGAACCACCAGGAGGGAGTAGATATAATTTCATTTAGAAAATGAAATCCCTGTGGCAGTAGGGATATCTTGATGCAGTCCACCATAGATCTGTTATGACCATCTGATGTTTAATGGTGTATTTTTAATCACCTAATACAACACTGGAACCCCAAGACGACATAGATGGAGCTCCTTGCACTGCATCATGAAGGCCCCCCTGTGTAGCCACATATAATCTTTGTACTGACAGTCTCCTCATTGTTAATACAGAGGAGGGAACAGAGTCTGAAGTTACAGGTTCAGCAGCCACAGCTTCTGTCTTAACCAAGTTGGATGTGAATGAACCTCTTTTCTCTGAGTTAGGAGATTGGGAGCTTTTGGTAGAACAGTGCCACTGGAATGACAGTGGCACATTCTCTTGACAAACTTCTTCGTGAAATTAATGCTGTTGACAGGAAGACATAGAAGGGACCTTTTGATCACAGGTGTGGCAGAACCACTTCTTACTCCTGGTTTTTCACCCTGCATTTTGCATGGGTCATACGGGGCTCCATAACTGGCCACCCCATTAACCAAAGGAAGTGTGGGAAAACAAAAGACTTTTACATTGATGTAAAAGATAATTCATATTGTGAATGTTTGTTTGCCTGAACAGACTTTCTGAATGTCATATCACACAAATCTGGATAACCAGCTGATTTTTGGATTCAGTTATATACTACATGCACATGATCTTTCACATATAAAATTTTAAAGTTGCCTTATTTTTTTCTGCCTTCAGGATATGATATGTCTACATTTATAAGGCGGTATAGCAGGTATTTGAATGAAAAAGCAGTTTCCTACAGACAAGTAGCTTTTGATTTCACAAAAGTTAAAAGAGGGTAAGCATTTCATTGGTTTGAGCTGATCTGTTTTAAGATCTAGTTTGCCATTTATGGCTTCTGTTCAAATTACTTCATAAGTTTTTTTTTTTTAATACTGAGGACCTGGCATGAAGTGGATCATACAATAGGCAGAAACAAACAGATGTAATCATGTTTGGTTGGACTTCAAATGTTACTTTATTCTACTTTCTTTAGATCTAGGCTCTGCAGTTTGTCCTTACTTGTACAGTTATCACCTCCTGGATTTTCCCTGTTCCCCATGAGAAGATCTGTGCCCAAAGGGAGATGAACAATCCCTGTTCACTTTATGTAGATATTTTAAATAAGCACTCATTGCCTCTACAGTGCCTGACAGAAGTTCTGTCGCTTATCCATGTTGTTGAAACCAAAGCTTATAACCTGACTTAAAATTCATCCATTGGTTTTAGAAATGACTCATATGAAAGCTGAAACCCTCCCAAATGAGGTTTTTTTTAAAGAAAATAAATTTGCTTCACTGCTGAAATATTGATCATTTAATGAACACAGAAAGGTCTGATTTTGGCTAGACAAAAGTTTTGTCGCCTACAAAAAGTAATGTGAAAATCAAACAAATATTTCACTTCAAATACAGTGGTACCTCGACATACAAGTGCCCTGACATACAAGTGTTTTGAGATACAAGCCGCCGAGCGAGTGATATTTTGCTTTGAGATGAGAGCAAGATTTGAGATACGAGTATGTAAATACAGTACAGTACATAACAAAAACAACTGAGGTGGTGTTTTGGGAGCTGGAATGGATTAATGGGAAAATTGCTTTGAGATACGAGCGATTTGACATAAGAGCAAGGTTATGGAACGAATTAAACTCGTATGTCAAGGTACCACTGTACAAAGGTATGTTTCATAACATTGGTGAATGAAGTTGTGGTGCTATTAGAGCCATATTTAATATTTTGTGTGACTTCCATGAGCTTGAAGGACTGTATCCATGCGTTTCAGCACTGATTCATACAATTTATTGATGAAGTCATCAGGAATAGTAAAGAATGCAGTTTTACATGCCTCCCAGAGTTCACCAAAATTCTTTGGTTTTGTCTTCCAAGCTTCCTCTTTCATCCTACCCCAAACATGCTCAATGATGTTCATATCTGGTGACCGGGCTGGCCAGTCCTGGAGCACCTTGATCTTCTTTGCCTTGAGGAACTTTGATGTAGAGATGGATGTATGAGATGGAGCACCATCCTGCTGCAAAATTTGACCCCTTTTATGATTGGGAATGTAAGAGGCAGCTAATACTTCTTGATATTTTAGGCTATTGATACTGCCTTCCACCTTGCAAATGTTTCGCACACCCCTATACTGAATGTAACCCCAGACCATGATCTTTCCACCACCAAACTTAACTGTTTTCTGGGTGTATCTTGGATCCATACGGGCTCCAGTAGGTCTCCTGCAGTATTTGTGGCAGCTGTGGTGTAAGTCAACTGAAGATTCATCTGAGAAATCCACCTTCTGCCACTTTTCCAGCGTCCATCCATTTAGTAGGCTGTGGGCCTTGGCAAATGCCACACGGTTTTTTAATAGCGTTTTGTTTAGTGCTGGCTCCTGGGCACTGTTTCGACCATGGAGGCCATTTTGAGACAGAATCCTACAAACTGTTCTAGTTGACACAGGGACTTGAGGTGACCAGGCCTGTTGGAGCTCTGCTGCAGTGGAAGAAGGGCTGGCTTTTGATTTTCGAACCAACAAACGTTCCTCTTGAGCAGTTGTCTTGTGGGGTCTGCCGGACCTGGGCTTGTCAAAAACATCTCCAGTCTCTTCAAATCTTTTTGTAATTCTTTGTACTTGACGCTGAGACACATTAAAGGTGCCAGCCACCTCTGCAGAGGATCTGGTCTTCAGCCTCTTGATAATCAAGGCTTTGGTCACAGGGTGGATTTTTGGCATGTTGTCAGAGGTCAAGTTGCAGTTCAAGTGAAGGTCTGGGGTGCTGGAGTTCTTTTTATACACACCCACTAATTATCCGATCAATTAGTGAGCACAGGTGAGGCTGTAAACTAGGATTAGGTGCATTATATGACAAGGCGACAAAACTTTTGTCTAGCCAAAATCAGACCTTTCTGTGTTCATTAAACGATCAATATTTCAGCAGTGAAGCAAATTTATTTTCTTCAAAAAAAACCTCATTTGGGAGGGTTTCTGCTTTCATATGAGTCATTTCTAAAACCAATGGATGAATTTTAAGTCAGGTTATAAGCTTTGGTTTCAACAATATGAATAAGCGACAGAACTTCTGTCAGGCACTGTAGTATTGTCTCTTTTTTCATTCTCTGTATAACAGCAAGACTGTCTAACATCAGCCATTTTGTTGCAGCAACTCTCAGCTCTTTTTCCAGAATGTCAAAATTGCCCACGAGCAGGTCTAGAAGGAAAGCGGGCCAAGGGTCTTCACCTTTAATAGTTGCATACAAGAAGGAATTTCCGGAAGTTTAGTCTCCAACATCAGCACCATCTGGTGCACCTTCATTTTCAAAACAAAACTATGGAAGATCTGTCATCTTTTTTGTATTGGCACCCTGGGGAATAATGAACAGAACTTAAGAAAAACTATTTTTTCTTCCACCCACTACTTTGTGGTTTATTGGCTTTGGATCTGGAGTTTCCATAAAGCCAGCTTAATTAATAATTTGGGAGCAGGGGCTAGGTGGGTTTCTAAGTAGAGAGTATGTTAAAGTCTTTGGAAACACAGTCATATTACTATAACGCTTAAAAATGTTGAATTTGATAGTTCTTGTTGACATGGCAATCCTACACTTGCATGGCTTTGGTGTGGATATTGCTTTGGTGGGGAGAAAGTGGTAACATGCTACACATATTAAACTACAGGTGAAGGTAATGTAGATGATTAGCAGTTCTCTGTATGTGGGACTAGTTAAAATATCTCAGTGTTGAATCAGCAACAGAACACTACTTGATAAAATGAATTTAGCCTAGAAAATGTTGTGGAATAAAAAAATGCCAAGGCATTCAGCAGATGGGAGTTTGCCACTCAAATGTTATGAAAGGGCATACATTAAGAAAATATTTAGTAGGAATTTTACAGTACATCGAAACATATGAAATGCTGTAATATCACTATGTCTTGCTTTAGGCAGAATGTATATCCTGTATTGAAAGAAGGCCATAGATCTCTGTCTGGAGTGTTCTTGGATACAAAAAGCATTAACAAAAATGTGCATAAATAAATACGGTAGTGGGATTTTCATTTTGTATTTTCTTCATGAGATTGTAAAAATAGAAAATATCTAATTCAAACAGAAACTTCTAGAAATGTATTACTACCTCTTACTTTGAATTTATTTTTTCCATAGTAATAGTTTTCTGACTGAACACTATGATAACCAGTGTTCTTGTTTATGTCTACGTTGTGTAATTTAGAGATCCCCTTTAAATCCTTTGCTGGGTGTTTGCATGCTTAAAAGCAGCGTGGGAAACTTCAGAGGTGTTGGCTAAAAGATTGGTTTTAAAGTTATTTTTAATGTATATTTATGGGGTTTGTGAGTCCTGAAGTTCAGAGGTAGATAATTTGTGTTGTATACAAAAATTCCCAAGTACAGTCCTTGGCATATCCATGGAAGAAGGCAAGCCAAATTGCTCTGCCATTGTTGCCAGGAAGACTCCATGTCTTCGTCCATGTGGTTTCAAGCCAAAGTCAAGGGAGTGTTTCTTTAGCTTTAATTCATGGTTTTTGCATTCCCTTAAGGATTTTTGTTAAGGAAGAAAATCAAAACTTAAACTAGTTGCGACTTCCTGAAGACCCCATGCCTATCCATGAGACATGTGGTGAATTTGATCAGGTTAATTAAAGGCATTTATATACCTTGCTTTACCCCCATTTTTATGAGGCAACCTGCAAAGTAGCTTGCATGGGCAAAAAGAGAAGGCTACATAGATAAACAGGTTTTTGCTTCCTAATGTGTTTTTTTTCCCACTTTCTCTTTTAGGGCTGATGGAGTCATGAGGACAATGAATACAGAAAAACTCCTAAAAACTGTACCCATTATACAAAATCAGATGGATGCACTTCTTGATTTCAATGTAAGTTAGTCAAGATAATAAAGGATGGGAATTTGCATAGTTAAGCAGGTTGTTCCAGATGCTTTATGCTTGCCTAAGAGGAAAATATCTTGTTTGATCTGTATTGGTGGTAGGAGTGGTTAGTTTTGTATTTTATAAGTCAGATTGGTTTTTGTGATCTTACTGTTAGGCTGTGGAAGTAAAAATCTCACATAGTGAGCGGAAGTTAAAGTCAGAATCTTAAGTCTTGTCTGAATTTCCAAATGTACTGTATAGACAAACCATTGCATAAACATCCATTATAATCTGTAACAGAAAGTATGCCGATTGTGGCTGAACACTCCTCTGCACACTGAGCCCTTCCAGGATTTCCAATTAGAAGACTCTAGATTTGGGCATATTTGAATTAAACAGGAATTCAACCTTTTTTAAGTCTTGAGGTAGCCAAATTAGTAGTTGTCAAGAGCTTATTATCTCCTTAAGCTGAGTCCCATGAAATGTCCACTGGGAGATAACAGCTATTGCCTTCACTGGGCTGGTTTACTTTTGCCTGAGATTGCCCTCAGGCTGAAACCTTAGGGCACTTGATTAACCCGGAACAAGAGTGGGCAAGGCCCCCCATAGTTATAAAGGCCATTAAAAACATAGTTACTATAAAGGGGATCCCTACATCTGATTTCCTGCCAAGGAAGAAGGCCTCTGCTGACTACTGCATCTGGGCCTTCCCTCACAGCATAAGAACTGTGTCTGCTCTTGGTTGGGAGGAGGAAGAGGACCAGGGCTTGCTTGTTATCTTTAAATAACCTTATTTTAATTAGTACTATTACAGTTCCACTTTCTCTCTTTTACCTTTTATATTGCACATTTTAAAATCTGTGCATTACAGTTTCTTATTGGTTTCCCTTATCCAGTATTCAGAATGTTTGTGTATTGAATTGTATGTGTTTTGCTTTGTTATGAATCACCTTGGGTGTATTTTCTGGGGAAATGGCGTACAAATTCAAAATCCAAATTCTTGAAACTGGGGTTGGGTGCTTGTACAGCTTGCTTTGAAAGTGGGAACCTCAGATACACCACCACAATGGACTTTCCACGTCCTTCAAAGGAATGCTTGGTTGTGGAATGTCACGGTCTGTCCTCTTGTGAGGTTTGAAGCTTGCTAAGGGCTCTGGGGCTGTGCTGTGCCCTTGGAAGCTTACCACAATGATAAATAGTGAACCCTACACCTGCTCAAACACGATGTTGGAGAGGGAATGCAATGAAAGTCCTGTTTCAACACCAGAGTGTAGTAAGGTGTTTTGCAATATCACATTGAAAGGTATATTTAGTATCGGCTTAGATTTTTCTTCTTAATGAAGATAGATGATTAAATAAGAATTGAGATAATCATCTAAACAAGAACCCTAATTATAGTAGTGAATGCTTTCAAGGTGTGACTGTTCAGTGTTTAAGGAATGTTCATGAAGCACTGATTGGCTCTTCTTAGTCAGCACATTGATGACAGTGTATTGTTTTTAGGCAAGCACAGGTGTTGAAAAGTTCTCAAACCCAGCATATTATTTTCACAGTTTGTGATGTCAAGATTATTGTGCTTCCTCATGCCAGATAGGAAGATAGGTGTACAAAATAATGCACAGGAGAAGATATAGGGAAATGTTTGTCTGATTCACCTCAGCCATTTTCTTGTATTTGGCAGGTTAACAGCAATGAACTTACAAATGGAGTTATTAATGCTGCCTTCATGCTTCTCTTCAAAGATGCTATTAGACTCTTTGCGGCATATAATGAAGGGATTATTAACCTTTTGGGTAAATAAAATTTTTGTTAACATCTTTCTTTACTTAGTAAGCAAGAGTGATTTTTATTTTGACTGCCCTGCAAATTATAATGCCTTCCGAAGCTGCTGTTTTTCACATGTAGACAGAAATAATACAGTTACTTAAATACAAGTCAGATCAGAATATTTTTGGCTTGACAAATGATTTCCTTGAACTGTAGGTTGCTTCATCTCCAGTTAAGCGGATTGTAAAGATGGCAATTTTCTCTTTCCATCTTAAAGAAAGTGACAATTTTCTTTAAGTGACATTTTAACCTCAACACACTGTTTTTGAAGAGGCTGCTATAAATGAATGTTGTGGGTTTGAGTATATATTTTTACCTATAGAGAGCTGCTGGGCTTCTGTAGGAGGGTTTACTAGCCCATTCATCCTTTGTCTTTTTCTTCAATTAGAACATAAAAGAAGCCCTGCTGGATCAGGCCACAGCTCATCTAGTCCAGCATCCTGTCGCACAAAGACAAGGACAAACCTATTCCTGCTGTAGAATCCCAGCAAATGGCCTTAGAAGCCCCCCGGTTCCCCCTCCCCCCCTGCCTGAAAGAAGCCCCTAGGCATTTGTTCTAGTAGCCATTGATACATCTGTCGTCCATAATTAGGCTAGCCTCTCAACAATATGAAGATAAAAACTGATGCTGATGTTGGAAATACAGTTTATTTTACCAGGGCTAAATACTGTTGGGCACTGCTGCTGGCTATTTATCTACTTCTCCCTTTTCAGTAGTGTTCTGAGAAGCGTAAATAGATGACCTGAATCACTTTAGGAAGCTGATGGGCAAGCAAATTAGGACTATTGAGGGGAAGTATTTCTTCACCCAGATGTTCATCGGTGTATGGAATTTGCTGCCAGAAGTCATGTTAGGGCAACCAGCCTGGATAGCTTTAAGAAAGGTTTAGAGAAATTAATGGAGGGCAGATGGGTCAGTGGTTACAGGAATGGATGCCTCAAGGTTAGAAAGATGGACAAGATGCCTCATAAGGCCATTTGCAGGGAATTGAGGGTTTTGCTCTGGTCCTCCGCTTGAGAGTGCCCAGAAGCGATTGATGGACCACTGTGTGAGACAGGATACTGGACTAGATAGGTTGTCCCTCAATCCAGCAGGTCTCCTTTTATGTTGAAAGTTTCTTATCTTCCTACTTTGCTTTTGTATATAAACTGAGGCAAAACAGTTTGACATGCGATGTTTCTGCTTGTTGTCTTATGGTTAGAAGAGGATCAGATAGCAGTAATCTAACTCCATGGAGGTGGGATGTCCTTATGTGTGCCATTTTTGTAAGGATGCAGAGACAGATACTGAGCAGTTCAAAATCTTGCTTCTGCATTTTGCACTCAATACACTGCACATCAGAACTCACTGGGATGCTTGAGCAGGTGGAAGGAAGGCGTTCAGGTGCTCTGCCTCTTGTCGCCCCATCACCAGAACAATTCAAACAGCAGCACATTTGTACTCCTTTGGGGGTTTCTCACATCTGTTGGCCACTGTCAGAACAGGGTTATTACTAGATGAACAAGTCTGTATCACCCTATAGCCCAGCTGCTCTGATCCCATTCAATTCAGTATCCCTGCCTGCTGATTCTTTCCATGGAAAACAAATACTGAGTGAACAAAAAACTAAGAACTTTATTTCTTTCTGGGTAAGCCATTGTGATTCTCGTAGATGATTCTCACAAATGTAGTACAAAAACTGTGTGGTTCAAGTAATGGCCACTTAGGAATAGTTGAGGTTTATGGAAATAGTGAAGATTTATTAGTTTAAATTAGTGCCCAGTGATACAGAAGTGTGGAGGTTCACAGCCAGTGCTACCAAAGAGTATCACATAGGGCTCTAGCCATTTATAAGTTTTTCTTCCTTGACTTTGTCCAAACACTTTTAAAGCCATCCAGGTTGGTGGCCAGTGTTGGATTTCGTAGTAGTGAATTCTAAAGTTTAACTCGGCATTGTTGAAGAAATATATCCCCTTCTCCTGACTCTTCCAAGATTCAGCTCCATTGGGTGATCCCTACTTCATGAGTGATCTTTGCTTCATATATTTTGGGAAAGGAAGAAAAAATGAACCTGTCCTACACTATATAACCAATAAAAGTTTAAGGTTCCAATTTGTTTTTAGCTCAAACTGATTTTTATACTGATGCTGCTTAGCTTCACTTTGCCAGATACATACACAGCTTTGAGTATAAAAACAAGTGAACCTGCAAGAAGTACTTGGAGAAGTTATCTCTTTATTTCTGAACAAATGTCCTTGATCTTTTCAACTAACATAGCATTGATTAAGATACCATATTGAAGCACAATAAGAAAGGTACTAACAACTGTAGTTCTTTCTAAGGCTGTAGTTAATTCTTCCATAATTAGTAGAAATAGGCCAGTTGTAGAAAGCTGACTTTTTATTCATTGATGAAGGCAGATTATGGATGACCCTAAATTGTGCTGACCGTTCTCATTTTGAACTTTCTGTTTTGTAGAAAAATACTTTGATATGAAGAAGAATCAATGCAAAGAAGGCCTGGACATTTACAAGAAGTTTCTTACAAGAATGACAAGAATTTCAGAGTTTCTCAAAGTTGCAGAGGTAAAAATTATTGATCTGTAGGATTGTTAGCTTTCATAACTCTGCCTGCTGCTGGTATGAATTCTGTAGAAAACAAAAATGTAAATGGTGACGATTTGTATTCAACTCTATCTTAGTTTAAAGCAGCCTAATGCCCCCATTCATGCAGGATGCAGGAAAAGTGTTGGGATAGAATCAGGCTGTGTGAATGGTTTACTCAAGAGAGCTTATGTGATGACAAGTGATAATGAGATGGATGGATTTCTGGCTTCTGTCAAGTCATTTTCGTATTGGTGTATCCTTGCATGACTCACAGTCATGTGTATTAACCTGTGTGTTGAAATATGCATTTGGGGAACATTTCCTTCATACCCTTATAGGCAGGGAACTGAACCTGGAAGTAACCTTTCTTGCTCCTTGTGATTTTGCACACTAAAAGGAAATTATGACTTATTTTTGACCTGAAGAAGTTATGTGAAGGAAAGAAGGTGGTTTCTCTTCCTTCAGAGAATGACTGAAAAATGAAATTGGGCAACATAAATTCTTCTTTCAACCCATCATATAAAAATGCATCAGCATTCACTTATGAACTGCTAGAGGAAGAAGAGTAGAAGATGAATAAATTATTTTGCCTCATTTCTTGCTTCTTTCTGCAATTCTTGGTATGTTTCTTCTTAATACTGTTCACGGCAACAGTAACAGAGTTGCAAACTCGGAATTTGCTTAGAAGTATGGTTTTGGGCATACAGTTTTCCTGAGGAACTGCTATCATTATTATTAGCTGCATATCTATGCTGAAATAAGCCATCTTTCAGAGAAAAGACCATATTTCATTATTGCAATTGCTTTCTGATCCTTATAGTTTCTTACGGCTTTTGTCCCAAAGGTCAGAAATTTGCAGAGGTGGCAGGCTTCATGTATCTGTTTAACACTTTCCAAACAAAATGTGAGCTTTCGTATTACAACTATTATAAGCACATTTTGTTCACTTAATGCCTTAAAGTAAGCTGTCCTTTACCAGTTTTGAGTTACATGAACCTTCATATCATATAAATAGGCTTCACTTTCATGTTACCTTCTGTGTGCTTTCTTCATTTTGTCTGTAGCCAAACATGGTTAAGGCCTTTATTTTAATAAATTTATTTGTTGTTACAGCAAGTTGGGATAGACAGAGGAGACATACCAGATCTTTCTCAGGTAGATGACTTTGTGCATTTGTCATGCATGTCTGTTTTGGGTTCTTGTAATCAAAAGACCTTGGTGTAACCATTACTGTTTAATTGTCACCACGGTTCTAAAATCAGGTTTTTTTTAATGATTCTTGAATCTGTCCTCTCATCCTCAGTTCAGTCCAGACCATTTTTGAGGTGCTTTGTTTTCATAGCAAGTAATCCTTGATAAAGGATTATGCTTTAAATTAGTGGGCTCTTTAATTTTCATTTTAAATTCTGACATAAAGGTGCATTGTTCTGCTTAAGTGTTTGCACCTTAATTATTTTTAGAAATTTAATAGAACCCAGTGGACAACATTGAAGAACTAATGCATGTCAGCAAAAATGTATAGTGCTTTAACATGTTATATGGCTTACACTAGTAGCTGCTTTCATGATTATGTCCTTCCTTATGTTTAACACTTAATTTTCAGATTGTGGTGGCTTTTTAATTGAGCAGTTTTGATTAATGAGGGAATAATAGAGCACCCTGTACTCCATTTACCAGTTTGATAGTGCAGTTATGAGTGCCGGATTGTATTCTGTTGCTGGATCCTTTAGCATTAATAAGTTGTGAAAATTAACAGCTGGATGACATCATATTTTGCCTCCTCTCTGAACTTTTGGTGGTTTTCTTTATAGGCACCAAGCAGCCTTCTTGATGCATTGGAGCAGCACTTAGCATCCTTAGAAGGGAAAAAGATCAAAGACTCAACAGCTGCGAGCAGGCATGCTTTGAATCTTTCTGTAGTTAGCATTGGATGTTGGGCTTTATTAGAAAATTCCCCAGATATGCTTTTCATGTTTTAATTTCTCTGGCCACAACAGAAGGAGAATTGATGCTTAGTAACTAATATGGGGCATAATGAATATTTCTAGGCTTGTGTCTGGTATTGGCAAGGGCCGTGTATTGCCCGGACTCCACATCAGTGAGGAAAAGGTGTGGGACAAGTAAATGTGACAGATGGAACACAGAATGGCCAGGACCCCTTTACAGCCCATTGGTTGCTACCTGCATTCCAGTGACCATGCAGATACCATCTTCCTAACTAAGGAATGATTGCTTACATGTAGAGAGTTATCTGTAGTGACTAACCACCTTTGAAAAACTGTTCTTGTGTCCATGCCAAAACAAAGAACAGAAAAATCATGCATTGTAGTGCTTGATTTCCATGTAACCCAACCATTATTTGCACTAGATGTTTTGTATCACAACTCCCATCCTCAGGTAGAGCTATTAGGAGATGTAGTACAAACACTTTTAGAGCGCCAGGTCACTGAGCCAAGAGTTGCTTTTCACTGTTGGATATTTAATGCTCAGACTGATTATATAGCTGCTCAGGTTGTAGGCAACCTGATATCTGTGATGCCAAAACTAGCAAATATCCTCGTTACAGATCATTTAATAATTAATTGTCACTGAAGTGTAATAACTGAGCAATATATTACATTTAATTTTATTAGTATTAAATTATTGTCCTCATCTTTCTAATTTGTCATTCAAGGTTATTTTTATTAGTTTACTTATATTTTTATATTGTCTTCCATCAATTGATCAATATATTTTTAAAAGAAGAAAAAAACCCCATTAAAGCATGAGTAAAGTTTAGGCTGAGCTTGCAGGAAGCTATTATTTTCAAAAGCAGAACCATTCAGTTCCTGGTAGTTTTACCATTCCTCTCAATTACCATATGTATCTTACTTGGAATTCATTACCTTTTTGCATGCCTGTGACTTGAATGGCCATCATTCACAATTCCTGGCTGCTAAGCATTTTTATAGTGCTAGTACTATATTCTTAAGTGATAGAATTATATCCGACACAATCCCTTTTGAAATAGAAACAAACAGCTTTAATCTTTTGGGCCTGTGATTTTAAATCACAGCATCTGAGAGAATTTTTCTATCAGGTATTGAACCTCAGAATGCTATTGGAAGGGAGTGTAGTGGCTTAATATTGTCCTTATCATTATTGCCTTAAGATGTATAGGGGAGGTTCTCCTGGCTGTGCCATCACCCTCAGCAGCGAAAGCCGTGGGCACCCACTGAAGGGCCTTCTCTGTGATGCCCCCCCCCCAAGACTGTGGCATAACTCCCCTGTCAGGTGCATTAGGTACCTTCATTTTACATGTTGAGGAAGTCAATGAAGACCCGCTTCTCTGTCCTGGCCTTTGGCTAAATAGGGATATAGCTTTTTCCCCACATTTTCAGACACTGTTATTGTTTTAATATGTTAATATTTAGTTTTAAATGTTACCCATTTAAAAGGTGGGATAGAAATTCAGATAATAAATAATAAGGAATCATAAGAAGCAGATATTAGTTCTGCAGGAGTGCATATTGCTTCTAGACTTGAAGGAAGACATAGCTAATTACTATCTTTACATGAGAGGTGTGCTCACCTTTGGTTGCCCATCAGATGCTCTGTGCTGGTGAATGTCTGGCCAGTCCACATGCCCGTACAGATATGCACATGGCTATTTCTCTTTGTTCATTAAATTATTAGCCAACAAACTTGGGAGGTTGCAATTTGCATGCCCATCAGAGAGCTGGTCTGGTCTGCGCTTCCAAAATTTGCTGAGGTTTTTAGGATCCAGGACTATCCAAAACAAATGTAGGTGAACACACAAACAGTATGGAGAACTGGGCTGTGATTCAGGTAGACTGAAGGGGTGCTTAGCCTCATTGTTCCATTTTAATCTCCTTACAGTTGAGAAGATTGTTTACTGTTTTGAGTTCCTTGGTTTCAAAAGTCACACCTGTAGGCCCTGATCCATAAATAAACTGAATCATTACAATGTTGGTAGTCTGTTAAACATCTCTATCTTGCATTCTAAACCATAATAAACCATAATTAGCAGGTTGAGTTGGAGCATGTCATCTTGCAGTCAGTGGCTCTCATAGTAACTCTTCAAAATCTCTAGAGCCAAAGCACCTTTGGTGTTTTATAGTTTTGTTGTCTTACAGGTATAGAATTCAGTTGTGCCCACATAATAAAGAAAAGAATTCTACCTTAGCAGTGCGGAATATATTTATGTGTTATTGAGCATCTTTTTCCTACCATGTTATCTAACTGGCAGTTTTCCATCTGCCAACTTTTCCTAGGGCTACCACCCTATCCAATGCTGTCTCCTCCCTTGCAAGCACCGGCTTGTCACTCACCAAAGTAGATGAAAGGGAAAAACAAGCTGCGCTAGAAGAAGAGCAGGCACGTTTAAAAGCTTTAAAGGTGGGCATTGTTTTCTTATTCAGCACTAAGAGGAGAGTAAATCCCAAACTCAGAAATTCTGTTGTCATACCCTCACTGAATGCATTTGCCTACTTACCTTCAGCCACTTTATCGGAAAAAGAAATGTGACCCTGATGCATTGAATATTGAGCTGTGTGTGAAAGGATTAAAATTTATGTTAAGTACATGTACTGACTGATATTTTTAAAGTTATACAGTAACAGTTACCTGTTGACTATTAAGAAGTCTATATTTGCCATGCATAACTCAATGGCATGTATTATTTGTATGATCATGATTAACCTCTTAAGTAGAATTGTTCACCAATACTTGAGAATTTTGTTCTACTTAATCTTAATAGTTGTATAAGCAGATTTTTGCTGGCTTTCTTACACCACACTGACTTCCTTTCTTGGTAGGAACAGCGTCTAAAAGAGCTCGCAAAGAAACCTCATACCTCCTTAACAACGGCTTCCTCACCTGTGTCTAATGCAGCTGGAAGCATAATCAGCACACCAGCCATTGACATTTTCTCCACCCCTAGTTCTTCAAATGGGTAAGTGCACGCTGTGCTTGACTTTGTGTCTAATTTGGCAGGGGAGGGTGGCAGGGAGAAAGATGGTTCTTGGTTGTGCACATTCTGAAGATTATCCCAGAGAGCTTTTAACATGGCATGAGTGATACTTGAAAACTCTTGACTGCATTACTTATTCAAAGCACATACAATTTATCAGGAAAGGATAGAACCTTCTCATAACTTATAGACTACTCAGCATGCTATAGGTGCGTCTGTTCTTACTGGCTTAACTTTTACTTGATACTCAAGATATGCAAGAATGAACACTTGTCCCATACAATTATGCAAAGTAGCCTTGTGCCAGATCTGTGATTAACTGAACTGAGTAGAAGGGCTGTGGACTGTTGCATGCTTCACACAACAAATACAGTCCTCTACAGTGTCTAGAGCCAGGCTCATGAGCCTCATGAGAACAGAGCCGGGGATTTGTCTCCAACCTTTCCCATGTATTGAGCCACCATTACTACCATCTTTGTGGACAGAGTCACGTTGTGCTTGGGCACAGTGTCATTGCACAGGTAGCGAGAGCCTCAACAACATCACATGCAAGCATGACATAGTTTTGCCCACAAAGGCAGTAATAGTGGGGGCTATGGCAAGGGCAGTGGTACAAGTGAGTTCTCCGCTCAGTTTCCACAGTGCTTACCCTCCACAGTAGCTGGTTCTAAAGCCATGGTGGGGAGGCTGGACCTACTGCGTTTCTGCTTATATTTGATTGTGTCAAACAGAAGTTCATCACAAACCTCTTGTGAAGCATTAGCTGGTTTGTTTTCAGGATATGTTACAATTCTTGTTCCTTTAAGACCTTAAAAATACTATTGGCTTTACACTCAGTGAATGTGCAAACATCTGCCTATATGAACACACCCATTTGTTCCTTAGTCCTTAAAGCTTTTCTAAAATATCTAGAATTGGAAGTCTGATGTGGTAGTTACCTGTGAAAACACCATTTTGAGTAATCAGCTGTGGGCTTCATGCTGTACCTCTACAAATTACAGGCTATGTCTGTACATTAGCATTATCTTTGAAGGAGAAAAACATCATTTCCCTTTCTCTGTAGAAGGCACAATTCTTTTCCCTGCCATAGCCTGTACTAGAGTGTTAATGGCAGGTCCGTATTTCCTGATATAATCTGGAATAAGTGCAGAAAGGGCCTGTGGTGCTGAGTGAACTTATTTTAGCCGAAATACCTCCTTTTGATCTTGGCTTTGGATTCCTGTGAAACTGAATTCGTTGCTTCCTGCTTCCGTTTACATTTGTTTATATATGTATGCAGATGCAGTGCTCTGGGTATTCCGTTTAGCAAATTAGTAGTTTGAAGAGAATGGTAAACTGAATGAAAAAACTGGATGCTCTTCAAATCTTTGTCCACAGCACATCAAAGCTGCCAAACGACCTTCTTGATTTGCAGCCAACCTTTCATCCATCTGTGCATCCTATATCTTCTGCACCACAAATAGGAGGGACCTGGGGAGGTAAGAAACTCTGTGCAACCCAAGTTTTGACTACAGCTTCAGAAGTTGGGCAGTTATGCAGGTTTGTGAAATTGGAAGTTTTCCAGTTGTTTAGTCAGAAAACTCAGCATTACTTTCAGTTTCCTGTCAGTTTAAATCATAGTGGGGGTAGAAATGAAGTTTGAATGACACTTGCAGCAGATCAAGTTACGAGTTTGTCTTTGCCCTCAAAATTGGAAAATGCAGAAAAGAGACATTGATAGGCTACAAAAATACTACAGAAATAGGAGGAGAGAGGTCACGGCTTCTCTGCAGTGTTTATAAGCCGTTCTTATAGGGTGTTTTTCCACTGTCACTAGAATTACCCATTAATGGGTACTTAATGGGTACTTCTAGTGACAGTGGAAAAATACCCATAGACAGTGTTGGAGCATTGTGTAAGGCAGGATACTGTTTATGTTTTTATTTTTGAAGGAATCACTTGAATTAGATTAAAACCCTCAATTATTTGAGCAGGAGATGTGTGAGAAGCAATTACCCGTATATTCTGGCGTATAAGATGACTGGGCATATAAGACGATCCCCAACTTTTCCAGTTAAAATATAGAGTTTGGGATATACTCGCCATATAAGAAGACGACACCCGGCGTGCAAGACAACCCCCAACTTATACGCCAGAATATACTGTAATTTTCTACTTCAGCTCTGCACAGATGGTTTTTAAAGAAAGAGGGTTGTCTTCCAGAAAGTGAGAATCTGTAGGGTATCCGCTCTGCCCTTCCTTTTGGTCTCCCTTTAAATTGTCTTTTGATCACTATTCTGTCTTCTAACACATGTCACTAAACTTAGGGCTGTGGAGATCTCTTTTTCTGGCTTTCTTTCTCTGCATTGTCCCTGAAACTGGAGAAATCCCAGCACACACACACACTCCTTAGAAATACAGAAAATAGATATGGCATGTAGGTTAACCTTACTTAGTTGTAAGTTCTTTTTTCAGATATTACCCAGTACTACTGGTTGTGGAATTTTTTCTTTTACTATACTAACTTTGTTTAGTAAATAGTAACACTTTTTTTTTGTATTTCATTTATAGATTCTTCAATTATAAAAATAATGTATGTACAGAAAGGCTCTGAGTAGAGGACATAGATGAACCCAAAACTATCCTAGTTAAGTATTGTCTATGCAAGAGATAGCGAAAATGTGGCCTTCCAAATATTGCTGAACTCAAACTTACTATAAGCCTGACCAGCACTAGTAATAGCAGGGAATGACCACAAAATAGCCACTTCTGATATGCAGTGCTCAGCATTGGTTCTCTGGGGGGTTTAGGTAGGCATCCTATCTCTTGAGATGCTGGGAACTGAATTTAAATCTTTTTGTATGTCAGAAACTGAAATCTTTAATTTACCATTTAGAGGAAAGGCAATGATTTATATCACAGCAGCAAGATATATTTTTATTTTTGAAAAGGTTGTTTGGCTTGAATTATTGTGCAGTTTTAAAAAGTTCCTTCTTATATAAATTGCTTTTGAACTTCTTTGTGGAGAAATGTTTTATTCTGGACCGTGAAGTATTTTATAAATAAAAAATTGGAGACCGGCAGAATGGTTTAGGAAAAGAAACAACCCATCTCTCCATCCAATCTATCTCCACTTGAACAACCACAAATTAGAAGGGTAGATTTTCTGGAGAAGTGGCAGTGATGGTAGAGCAAACTACCTACAGACAAGGTTCATGGTTCGATACCAGCCTCTTTCCCAGACCACTGCAAAGCAGGCCAACAAGCTATTTGAGCTAGGATTTGCTGTTGAAAGAGCTGTCATGCCACCAGTTTCTGGCCTCCTATTTCCTTAATGAGAGAGAGAGGGGGGGGAGGAGAGGGGGGGAGGAGGAGGCCAAGGCAGTCCTAAATTTCAAAGTAGGAGGCTCAGTGAAGCAGTCCTAACTTCGCTTGACTGTTGGCCATGACATCGGCATACATTACAGGCCACCATCTCTTGAGGCTGCCATGGAGGGCGGAACTGTGCCTTCCAAATCTTGCTGAATTCAAACTTATATAAGCCCTGACCAGCAATGGTAATAGCATTTCTGGTCTGTAATGCCCAGCATTCCCTGAGGGTTTTAATTAGGCATCTTATCTCTTGAAATGCTGGGATGCAGTGGTGCTTCCTCCCTGCACCTCTGGACTCAGAGTGGCACCACTTTCTGCACTTCCGCAGCTGCCACCGTGTCCCACATGGCACCTCATATCATTATCTAAGTGATGATCTGAGCAATGCTACAGGTAGGTAATAGAAGAGGCAACCAGCTAAGCGATCTGGGATCATCTTGTTTAGGGCCTTATATACCTAAGATGAGACTTTGCACTGATTGAATCTGGTGCATTAGGAATTGGCAGTTGAGTTAAGCACATGTGTAATACTGTACAGTAATCTTTATAGGTTACCAGTACAGACCAGTAGCTAGTCTGTGTGTGTCCAGGCAGGAGCACATCCAATAAACCAGCTGGAGAGGGAGCCTGGGCCTCCAGTGGTGATGATACCAGGAGAAATTATGTATGTGTACCTTTTGGGGAAGTGCAACCCCATTCAAGATGGGCAACTTCCCTGAATCCCAGACCCAGGAATCAACCAACCACGAGGTCGTCTTCTTGTTAGGATTCATCTTCATTTTGTTGACCTTCGTCCACCTCATCACTGCATTCAGTCACCAGTTCATGGCATTCATGCCTTCTTTTGATTCACTTGGTATGGAGACACAGAGATGACACCTTGTCCCAGAAGTCCTTGTGAATATTCCCATGTAGATGTTGAACAGTACTGTGGACAAGATAGCCCACAACTTAACTGCTGAGTTACTTATACACACTCATCCACACTGTTCCCTGGGCTTGATTCTATAAACAGGAGCAGAACCACTATAACCCACTGCCTCCCACTCCCATCCCCCACAGGCAAAAGACAAAGTTCTCATCCTTCAGGACTGACATATAATTTTGGAAGAAAATCTTACTGTTTATAAGAACATAAGAGGAGCCCTGCAGAATCAAGCCACTTTGACCTGCTCTTTTACCCCTTGTATCCCTGTACCCAAAGACTTTTGGGTATGGGGTGGGTTAGAAAGAATACTCCCCTTTGTCAGTCCTGACTCTCCTACCTATCACTTTCATTGTCTTGCTCCATTTGTCGCTGTTTGCATTCACTGCTTGTGGTTGAAAGCACCACAGGAGAGTTTCCATTTAATACTCTATTTAATAATATTTTGGTGGAGTAAGTAAATATTTGAAGAGGACATGCAGAAGTTACTATTGAAGGAAATGGAATCCAAAGGCCTTATTTATCATTGTTTTGTGCCTGTCCTGATTACAAATGAATGCACATTTGTGGGGTTAAGGGAATGTGATGGATATATATGCCCATGAGCATTTGGTGGGCCATTATGTGCGACGGGATGCTGGGTTAGATGGGCTGTGGCTTGATCCAGCAGGGCTTCTCTTGTGTTCTTATGTTCTTATATAAAGAAATGCCTCGTTTTTATTTATTTATTTTGGTTTCTGTGTTCTGCTGTCAAAATTCTTATATAATGTACCACTATCTAAGCTCCAGATGTGGGGCTTAAGTAGGGATTTGATTGAGAAACTTTATTTGCGTATTGTGGGAAGCTGTTGGCAGTAACTGTGGCACTGCTTTGTCATTTGCTCTTAAGGAGAACAAAGTTCGGCAACTCACTTCCTGTCCTCTTCCTTCCTACTAAAGCAACTAAAAAAAAAGTATGCAGTTGGGTCAGATGGTAACATGAATTTCGATGAAAGAAAGTACAGTTTTAGAAATGCCAACAATACATATTCATAGCAGAGTTTTAAATGTATCAGTATTTATGCTGTTACATCGATAGGTCCAGTGTGAGTAGATCCAGGATGATAATTATCTTTTTTTTTGGAAACCTTTAGAAGAAGTGGTTGCCAAAACATCTGTTAGGCAAGTTCTGGGGGGATTGTCCTTACATATTGACAATACTGATTTGAAATATAACCCATTTTGGGTCAGAATGCTATTAATGTATGGCCTGTTGTTCATGACAGCACAGTTCTGTTTCAGCCACAAAATATCATGCTGGATTCTGAAGGGACCGCATGTTTTTATCATAGCTGGCTTTGTGATTTTGGAGTAGAAATGTTTTATTTTGACTCAGGTTATCTTCATCTCATATTAAATTTTGTTTGAAGATCTGAAACAATTAAGTTTGGGAAATATGCAAAAGTAGAAGGAAGGGGGAAGTAATTGTTCAAGGCACTGTGTGACAACTTCTTTTTAGTGTCTATTCTACAGTAGTTTCAGCTATTTGGGATTCTTTAAGTTTGGGGTGAACTTTATTTAATCTCTTTGGATTGCTTTATCAGCCTCAGCTTTCCTGTGCCTCCATGTAAGTTGAAAAAAAGATGAACTGCTGATAAGTATGGGTGACTGAGGATTAAAAAACACCTGCTGTATTGCAAGAACAGCATCAACACCTGCATCTTCTGGAATTCAGATTTAAATTCTCGAATATTGCCCCCTTTGGGAACAGAAAGAGAGTTTAATCAGGCTCTTTACCTTTCTTCAACTCAGGCTTAAATGTGGAGAGCTTTGCTGGTTTTTTAAATAAAGGATGCGAGGAAATTTCAGCTGCTCTTTCTTGTATCTCAGTTACTTGGGAGAAATTGCTAAAGGTTTATGGGATAAGGGATGGATAGGCCTACTGCTCTGGCAATCCTGTGGTAATTTCTAGAAACCCCAGTCCTAGAAGAAGATTTTTAAAGGAATTGTCTACAGCCTGGTGATGCAAACATCTGCTAGCATTTGCAAATAGGTGATTAGAATAAGGTTTTCTCCCTTACAACCTGCCACAAAAGAAAGTTACTATCTGGCTTGCCAACAGATATATTTTACAAATCCACTTCTGGTGCTATAATGTTCCTTATTACCTTTTAAGCAGCTAATGTGACTCCCCATTCCTTTTCTTACTCTGCCTGTGCTATACAGATCCTTTCGCTTCTGCTGATGCTGATGAAGCCATTCCAAGCCTAAATCCTTTCCTCACAAAATCTAGTGATCACCTCTCTGTCTCCTCTGATGTTCTACCCACTTTTTCTTCTAGGACTCCAACTCATGAGATGTTTGTTGGTAAAGTACTGATTTGCTGCTTTGTTTTCCTTAACTGTCCGTGTGTCTGGAACAAACTCTTTCTTTCTTTCTTTCTTTCTTTCTTTCTTTCTTTCTTTCTTTCTTTCTTTCTTTCTTTCTTTCTTTCTTTCTTTCTTTCTTTCTTTCTTTCTTTCTTTCTTTCTTTCTTTCTTTCTCTCTTTCTTTCTCTCTCTCTCTCTCCCTCTCCCCCCCCCCCCCCCCCCCTCTCTCTCATTCGCCCTCTCCCTCCCTCTTCGCAAAATTAGTTTGGTACAGTTTCATTTAAAATATATTGAGAGCTTCCCACTTCTATTCAGCATGCCTAACCAGCTTTTAGAGAGCAATGTGATCTAAGAGCAGGAGAGAAGTTGGGAGTCAGAGAAAGAGAGAAGTCTGTTTCTTTCTACTCAGCATATCTGTTCTTTAAGGGAAAATCACCATATTTACTGTGCAGGCAATTTCCCACTGAATGTGAGCACAGTGTTTTTGGAGTTGTGTATGGCATTGAGCACTTAAATGTTCATGCTCGGGAGGCTTCCATTAATTTCACATGCAGTGAAAAGAGTGGTAGATGCGTCCAGCTTATGTACCCATTTGCTGTAGAAAAGCTGGAAGTGTTTCTGTGTGCCCTCAGTAGCACAAATCCTAAGAATGTTTGTGCATATGACCTTCAATGTCACTCTTTCTGGTTCTGTAGATCACTTCAATCCGTTTACTGAATCAAATCCCTTTGTGGCAACCAAATATGCGTCCACTTTTCAGCTTTGTCATTTTACTTCAGGTATAGTGTAAATGCCCTAAGGATTTTACACTTTTGTCCTCAAATGTGTAAAACCTTGTATTTGATGTACTTCCCTGTTGTTAAACAGTATATGTATATTTTAAAAATCCCTCTTCAGAAGTTGTTACTAGACTACCTGTATGTGTGTTAGAGGTTTGTGTAGCTGTAGTCTTCACTTGGCTCCCAAATATTCGGTTAAGCAAATATAGAATGTCCTTTTTTCTTTCTATAACATTCCTTCTCTGCTCTTCTGCCTCGTGTGCCTTTATCAGATTCTTTTTGTGGCCCTCAAGCTTATCCTAACGCTTCCCATTTCCGCAGTGAGCCCTCAACTGTAGCTGGTCTATTCGGAGGTAGGTAAATGCTCTCAAAACCTAGGAACGTTAATTCGCGATGCAGTCATGGATAGAAATTTGAGATGTGTAAAGGTTTTAGGCAGGTGAGGGGAAAGAAATGCTGCAAAGTAAGCTCAGGAAGTGATGCTGTGGATCCCTGTTCTCAGCATCATTGAATTCCATGAGGAGACGGAAGGATTGGAGCAAGCCTTCATCCACATACATCTGTGGCGAGTTCTCCAAGCTGTATGGATCAGTCTCCCTGCCATATTCCTTCAAAAACTCTGTGAAAAAGTGTACCTAGAAGAACTGATGCTGTTGTGAACACAGAGGGTGGTTCACACCAAGCACTGATTTGATTTCGATTTCTCTTTGGTCACTCATTTTGCATTTTGCAAATTGATAGTTTATTTTTAATGCTTCTTTTTTTTTTAAAGTGTCCCTACTTTGCACAGTTTTTCCACACCTTCCTAAAACTTTTGCACAGTGCTGTAACAGTGAAGTTGTCCAAAGAGGGAGGAACCATCTTGTAAGAAATCTCTACACCACAAGTCCGTGTTTCAACAAGAAGAAGGAAAATGGTGACAGGTGTGTGAGTGAAAGTTTAAAAGCACCACCCACTGGTCCCCCCCCCCATTTTCCGGTTGCACCTGGGATGGGGCTGGACTGTGTGGGTCCTGTGAGTACATTGTCATATGATCCACAGATATGTCAGTATTCCTGACAATTGCCTGTGCTCTTGCAAGCCTCAACAGGGCAAATATCAGGAATACGGGCACCTCTGTGGACCTTCTAGTAAAATCATGAAAAACCTTGTGCCCTCCCAGGTGTAAGGCCAGTGGGAAGATAGAACTCAGAAAGAGAAAGAACCGGTGAGTGGTGCTTTTGAAGTCTCCCTCATGCACCTGTTATTAACCTGCAGTTATGAGCCAGTTTGGTCCTATGGTTAGAGTGCTGGGCTCATATCTCATAGTCACAGGTTTGATTTTGCACTCTTCCATGAAACCAGCTGGGTGACATTGGGCTCATCACAGCTCTCTTTCTGAGCTCTCACAGCCTCACCTATTTCACAGGTTGTCTGTTGTGGGGAGAAGAACAGAAAGCTTTGTCAGCTGCTTCGAGTCCCCTAAATGGATGAGAACAGTGGGGTATAAAAGCCAACTCTTCCTCTTTTCCTCATCTTCCTCCTCCCAACCCTTGGGAGTTGGGCAGTGCAGAGGTTCTTAAAACTGCCCCTTCCATGGCAGTATAGTTGCTAGAAACTGTAGCTGGATACATCCCTAATGGAAATACATACACACTCTGTTTCAGAGTTTATGCCAGTTTAAGAAGCTTTGAACCTCTGCAGAAGAGAAGAGCTCTGTTTCCTACTGTGTTTATTTCTCACCATGCAGCAACACCTTTTAAAAATGTGTATTTAATAGTATGTTAGCATTTTCTGCTTAAAAAAGATTTTTTTTTTTTGTTGGCAATACAGTCTCCTTCATTTGATTATGGACAAGCAATATAATCTCTTTCATTTGATTATGGATTCCAACCAACTCTTCCTCATCACCACTGAAAAGAAGTGATGAGGAAAAGTTGGTTGGTTTGGAGAGTCTTTTCTGGACCACCTGAAATAACTTGCTTAGCTTGCCTGAGATTTTCACATAAACCTCAACCTTTACCTTGGAAATATTATTTGGATTTAGCAAGGAAGAGTCAGCAGGTATTGGTTCCATGAAAAGAGCTTGTTCCTTCCATTAAATGTGTAACGTTTGCATTTTGTCAGCCAGCCACTTCAAAAATATGCTCAGTGCAACCTACCACAGGGTTACTCGATGCAGTAGCTACCACAGGTTACAATTAACATAAGAACAGTTGTGATCAGCTGAGAAGTGTACCACCAGTCAAAATACGGTTGCTTGGCGTGCTAGAAATGACTGCTTCTTTTCTCCTGGTTATTACAACTTGATAAATGTCTGTTTCAGATAATGATCAGAAAAGACCATTCATTTGCCATAGTAAATACTTGTGCATTTCGTGTCAGTGTCTTCCTTTTTCCTTAACCTGTTCACGGGATGATAATCAGACTTCAAGCGTTCTGTTAGTCAGTACTGCTCATGATTTTAAATTAATGTAGCCCTCTATGTTGTGTGTGTGTGTGTTTAATTGTGCTCTTTGCCTTTCCTTGTGAAAAAGATGTTTTTTCCATCGTGTAATGGCTTGGTTATCTTCGTTTCCCATTGTATTTTAGCTCTCTTGCTTTTTTTTTCACAAGGGCAGCAACCATAGCTATTCAAAATGTGTTAGATGTAGAGAGGGTCATATGTGCATTTGCAACTCCTTTCAGTCCTTGAGCCTAAGGGTAACACGAAGGCTTTCATTTTCACTAATCGCTCTGGTTGATATGATTGGAGATTTTTATTTCCATGTATTTCCATTTTTATCTTTTTACTTCTATTCTCTTGTTTATTATTGTTTATCTTTTCTGTTTTGTTTAATAGATTTTGTTGTATGGGGCCCTGAGACTGTGGTAATAGGGTGGTGGGACCAAAAAACCAATAAATAAATGGATAATTGAAGACTGCTTCAAGAACAGTCTGCTTGGGGTTTTGCTAATCTCATGATTTCTAAGAATGTTTTTATCCAACTGGTGCTAGATGTGACTATAACATTTTGTCTAAGGAAACAACACATAGTTATATTTCAGTTTAGCGCTTCTCCGCCATTCAGTTGTGAAGTCATCCTGTGTGATCCTATGTGTGATATATAATAAAAGTTCCTAAGATTGAGCTTGTCTTCTGAATATTTCCATCCGAAAATTTCCAAAGCAGATTTTTTGGAAAGTATATGGATACAGTTTGCCATTACATTATTTTGGAGAGATATTTGGATTGCACTTAGAACTAGGGATGTGCACGAATATTTGAAAATTCAAAAATTTGATTGGAATCTGACAAATGTTGACATTCAAATTTGAATCGGATTTAATAACATTCAAATTTAGACATTTGAACGGGTTTTGGATGTTCTGAAACATTGAAATGATTTGAATGTACAGATATGTATGTATTACATATGTATCTGTCCAAATATTATATGTATTTGTGCTTATAATACGAGATGAAAACTGGATGAATACAGGATACAACGGGATGCATACGCAATGCACACAGATGCGTATAACAGATACGAATGTTGTCGACAGTTGTATCTTTAAATACGAATCATAACATTCGAACGAATAGATTTGAATGTTATGGATTCGAATCGGATTTTTTGACATTCGGATTCGAATGCAAAAAAAATTCGTGCACACCCCTACTTAGAACCTGTTTGTAGAAATGGTACGACACTGCTTAGTTGTAGCAACAGCTGTTATTCGTATTTTTAAAAAATTGGATGTGCTTTTTTGGTAACATAGTCTCTATTTCTATAAAGACTAAAGTTGATTGTATAAGCTGTTGTAAAAGGTGGGGTTATTCGTTCCAAAGTAATAGAATTTAAACCATGTGCTAAACTCATGACTGCCCTATGTTTGTGTTTTCTTGAAAAATCAGAAGTACAGTAAAGCGGATGTTTTGTAGGCTCTGAATTTTTCAGTAAGATTTGTGATTAACCGGTCCGAGCCCCCCTGTATTTTTTAAGAAACAGAGTATTTAGGCTGGGAGAAGGAGGGAGAGAAAAGACAGAGGGCACTAATGTCTAGTTTTGAATGTGTCTCCAGATACTAGCTTTTGCAAATGGAGAAACCTTTTCTTATAATCTGGCAGGAGCATCAGAATTAACTCTGGACTAAGGTACTTTTAGAGGATAAACTGGGAATCAAACACTTTACTATTTTGTCATCATCAAATAATTTATTGCTCAATCTGAGGATCATAACATAAGAAAACCTTTAGAAATATGTGGAGTTCTAACTATGAAAGCTGGACTTCTGGGCTCCCCTCTACCACCCCATATATTCATGAAGGTATCACTTCTTTCATCATTCACTGCTGTTCCCAAGCTGTGGAACAATGTAGCTTCTGTAGGAAAGTATCTAAGAAAACCAGTTATATTTTTGTGATCTTAAAATATTTTACCTGTATGGGCAGTGATATATAAACAAGTTCAGCCTGGCTTTCTGTGTTTGTTTTAGGGTTCACGCAGTCTCCTGTTGCTCCATCACAGCCATCAGCTGGCCTTAATGTTGACTTTGAGTCTGTGTTTGGAAACAAAACTTCAAATGCACCTGTGGATTCTAGTGGTAAGTCTCCTTAATTATTATTTAATAATGTTTATGCAGAGGGAAAAAAAGTCTGACTGCATGCCTAAAAGAAGCATTTTGGATCCTGTAATAACATAAAAGATTTAATATCCACTTGAAATAATCTTCCATGCACAAAATCTCTAATGCTTGAGCTTTTTTTTTTTTTTTTTTTGCAAACCTTGTAAAATTGGTTTCTAGTGTACGGAAGTGTAAGGTACCTGTTTCCAAGAACCAAATTGTTAGTTTCTGTAACTAGTTTTATTGGAAGGTTAAAAGTTACAGGAAGATCAGAGAAAACAGAAAACATGTCAAATTTACAAGATTTCCCCACCTCAAGTCCATCTCATGTTACCTAGGCATCACATTCACCTAGTTAATATAACTTTTAACGGGCTCAACTTTCAAAGGAGCTGACAAAATTGCTACCAGACCCAGGACACTGGATTACCACCTTGAAGAATCTCAAGCAGCAGATAAGCGTCTGGAACTCTGCAAATTTGAGTAGACCGTTTACAGCTGCTGACAAGTCCATAAAGTCCATAAAACCAACAAGAAAGACATGATTAAAAACAATTTTTAAAGACCCAAGCTGCAGGAAAACATGGTTTTGGGTGCTGAAAGTTATATAATGTAGGCAGCACAGAGAAGGTGTCCTTATACTCCACTGCCCATTGAACATCACAAAGTAACAGGACCATAAGGAGGGTCTCTCCAGTGGAACATAATAATTGGAAGGTCTGTATTGGATGAAAAGGCTCCTTCAGATATTTATTGAAGTAGTAGTATTCTTGTTTTTTGTTTATTTGCTTAATATTTTCTTTTGAATTACTAAGAGCACAGATTCCCTTATAAGTGAGCATGTGAGAGATTATGTGACATAGTGCACTAGTTCGCTTTTTTATTTCTGTTTTTCTTGTAATATTTTTGTTTTTGTGAAAATACATTTATAACAAATATAACAACTTACTAACAGAATAACAACTAAGAAACAGCACACTCGGGAAACAGTGGTTTGACTTGTGATATTCAGTCCTAACCAGTATTTAGATGGATTGTTAACTAGCTCCCTTTTTGACGCAAAACCATAGCAGTACATCTTTCACATGCTTGTTGCTTTGGGACTTTCTGGGCAATGTGAGGAAATGCCAACATTTTTCTAGCAGCTGGCATTTCCCTTGTTTCAGGCTCTTAGGAGACTTTCAGATCACCTGAAGCAATGGGTGCTGTGCACCACTTTCCATCTGCATGCAACCCATCAGTGCTGTATTAGTAGGGGCTAGGCAAATGCCATCCCACACTTGGTTTGAGTCAGTATAGTGGGAGAATGAACCTGCAGTACAGCATGTGGGCCTGTCTCTCAACCCAGGCCTCCCTACAACCACTTGCTGCTTTTTTATTGTGTCTGGCCAGCTTCCTTTATTTCAGTATTTCAAATATCCAAATGCAATAGATTATATTACACCCAATGCTCTCATGCTTGTTTTAAAAGGGTTTGATGAATTAGGTGGACTTCTGAAACCAACAGTGGCCTCTCAAAACCAGAGTCTTCCAACTTCCAAAGCACCGCCTAACAAGTTAGTACTGGATGACCTGGATTCATCGCTAGCCAATCTTGTGGGCAGTAAGTAAATTTTGTTTAAAATTTACAGTACAGCTTCACAGTTTAAAATGGCGTCATCAAGTTGTTTCCATTTATTCTCCATTTTCCACAGATTTGGGCATCGGAAATGGAACAACAAAAAAGTAAGTATTTTCCTTAAACATACAGATACTGCTCCTAACCTCACAATATGACTATTCCTCACGCATAGGGTAAATTTCCACCCAGAATAAAATGCTTTTAAAGTGAGCAGAAAGTAGCCTTAAGACATAGGAGTGTACTACTTGATTTCTAGAGATGAATCATTAAGACAAATTGCAACTAACCCAGGTGGAATTCAGTTAACCCCTTTTCAATTTGGAACCCTTCATTGAAGGGCAAGTATATGTATATATTTGGAAAGACCTAAGTGTTAGGAAAAGAGCTAACTTGTTCTGAAAGAATAAGTAATGTTCATGAGCACTTGCTTCAGGATTGAGTTTTTAACACTTATCGATCAAGCTGATTAAGTGTCACAACTTTGGATGAACCCATATCTGCAAAATAGAGAATAGGTAGCTTGCAAGGAGTCCTTAAAGCACTAAAACAAAAGCACAAAATACATGTGTTGTTCACAAAATTGCTTGACAGTGCCATAGAGTTCTACCCCAGAGAATTCCTTTGACCCTGAAGATTAACCATCTACCTGTAAAAGCTGATTTTTGCGTGATTTCCTCTGAGCATGGTCCCTGACAGTGTTTTAAACTTGTAGTACTGTAGGATGAAAAACCACAGAATAATAATTTTTCAAATGGCCTTGGGTAGGAAACCACCTCACATCCAAGAAGAGTGATTAACTATAGCTTCACACCAGTTTTTGCTGAAGCAAGCTGTGCATTCTGTGTTGAAGCTGGAAAACAAAGCCCCTTGCCCAGTAGAGGTTATTTTTCAAGTCCACTAGCAATGCTGAGGTTCTTAAGAATGTTCACATTCTGAGTGAAACTGCAGTTGGACTCTAGAAAATTAAATCTTCTTGTATCTTCCTCCTATCACAGTTCCTATTTCTAAATAAGCCCTTTTTAGTAGATGCTGGTTTTTCCCTCCTTTCCCCCTCCTTTCTGCTGTTTTCCTCCAGCTTGTTTGTTTGGCTTCTTTATGTCAGGTGTCTTCAGCCCACTATGAGCTGGTGGCTTTCCATGGGTGTGCATGAGCAATACTGCCTCCATATTTTTACAAGGGTTTTCTTAAAATAGGGGAAAGGTTCTGTGCTCTATTACTAGGACAGATGTTGAGGAATCCTGCTGAAATCTTTGAAAACCTTAGTTATTTCTTATTCATTAGCAAAGTAGCTAGGGAACTCACACTTTTTCATATGTTAATGCTTATTTGAAGTGACGTGAATTGGACTCAGCCAGGTGAAAAGAAATTGACAGGAGGCTCCAACTGGCAACCCAAAGTTGCTCCCACAACAGCATGGAATGCTCCAACAATGGTAAGCAATTGCCTTCATTTTGAGGATATGTTGCTAGTTCCAGAAGCTCAGAGTGTACTGTGAAAATTTGGGCTTAGAAGTATATTTTGGTAGGAGTTAGAGAATGAACTGTTGAAGTCCACAGTGACCTGGAATATCTTCTTAGGCACTTCATTGAGCTGGTCCTATTTCAAAATAAGGAGTATGGAGATACTCTTAGGAATGGAGTTTTATAGCTCAGCCTTACAAAGGACAATCTTGTTTAAAAATAATAAAATAAGTATTTTTGAGCAGTAGGAGAATCTGGAGAGCCATGCACACTCGACTTAAACAGAGAAATAAGCAGGGCTACCATCTTGCATTGGGTCCATTCTCTTTGTTCCACTGTTCTTCTACAGAGCTAAATACAGTTTAGATAGTTATCATCACTCTGGCTGGCATTAAATCATAACTAAGATAGATGCCAGCATGTGGAGGCGTCCTCGATCTGTACTCTTTCAAGTTCATGAAATGTGGCACCGAAACCAAGAAAAAATGTTATCTTCAGTTTGATCCACAATAATCATGTCAGGGTGGTTAGATCAGGGCAAAATTATAAAAGGTCAACTAATGGGTTTAGCTAGGTCGGGATCTGAATTCAGATTTCCCTGTGCTAAAAGTAAATGCCCAGTCCACCATGCTTAAGATCATTTGAGTTGCTCCTTTATAATTATCATGAAAAAGAGCGTTGCACCAAAATGTACTTTGAGGTGTGCTACTCTAAAGTCATTGCAGACCTTTAGAAGAAAAACAGTTGCATTCATCTTAGGATGTAAATACCTGAAGAAGAGCAGGAAAGGATAGTCCATGACCTGAGAGGGCTTTGAAAGGTTCCAAGGGTAACTTGTTTAGTTGCAAGTTATTGTGCAAGGGCTGTAAGAGAAAATCTGCAGTATAGAGTGCAGCTGTAAAGTGAATAGGGGAATAAATCCTCTTAATTCTGTTTGTTTTGTTTAACCTACTAGAGAAATTGGAAAGCAGTGCATGCCCAAGCCATTAACATTTTTCTAAGGCCTTGAATGTGGGAAAAGCAAGGCGTTTTGCTGCTGACTTGATATCTTTTTCATGTGCTTTGTTAATAAACAGTGATACATTCATTCTTTGGGTACTAACCTATACAGTAATGCCCTGTTTTAAGTGAATTTTGTTTACAGGTATTCAGAACATGATTTGCTAACTGGAAGCTTGTTTTGGTTTAAGCATTCCTATTTCACTTTGGCATGTTTTCCCCTTACTTAGCAGGAAGAGGGAAGGTTTTACTTTAACTTGGTTTTGCTTTAAGGGGCAACTTGCTAAAATGAAATCTTCATGTTAAACTTGGCCTTAAAGGCAATATTTTATTTTAGAAGGTGGATGTGAAAGTCATGCCTAGTTGTAATACTAAAGCTACCAATTTTATTTTTCTTTGAATAATTAATAGCATGGTGAGATGTTACTTAAGGGTAGGCCTTTCTGGCTCTTTATGAATTAAGGACATCCTTCTGGTTTTAGAAGTGGCCTTTACAGCTAAACATCAGGGATCCAAGTGGAACCAAATTAGTGAATCCTTCCCTCTGACCTCTGGTCTCTTTCTCTTGAAGCCATACAAACTGAATTTGCTTAAAATAGGGCTTACTATATTTGTATTTTAAACTGATCTTCCACATGTGCTGTAACTGGAATGTGAGAGTAGGAAGAGATATATTTTCCTTCCTATGCCCCTTTCCTTTGCAAATACCTTTGCACTGCTTCATTCACTCTTTCTACTCAGTTTATCAAATTCCTATTTCTTTACTAGTATTAAATGAGAAATTCTAAGAGGATAAAATGAAAACACCTGTACAACTAGTTCTGCCCTGACCTTCCGTGACTGCAAACTTATTTGTAAATAAAATGCTCTCTAAGAATACAGCTACCATTTTTACGACTTTCAGCTGCAATTGGGAAATAACATACTTGTGTGTGCTGACTTCCTGGTAAAGTAAATGCCCAAAGCACTTTCAATGCTAGTCTTTTCAATAGGAAGGACTAACCAACTTCCTTTTGTCCTCTACCATAACTTTGCTTGGCCTCTTCCATTTCCTTTATGAATGCTTCACCGTTGGTCAGCGAATTCCAGTGGTCAGTGAATTCCAGTGTTATTGGGATGCTTGCCCACATAAAACATGTTAAAACATGTACATGTGCAGAGGTCATACTGTGAGTCTGTCAACCTGGTTAGTGACCTTTTTACAGTTTAAGTTGCTTTGGGTTACAAGAATTTATATTTCAGGGGCATTAAGTGTATGTGTTACTAAAAATGCTGTGTGTGTATTCTGTTGTGTAAGTACTCATTTCTAATCCAGTGTTATTGCATTATGTAATTGTCTCTTCGGGGAAAAACAGAATGGCATGCATTTTCCACAATACGTAAGTGAACAAAACCTGCAGCCTTTTTTTGCAATCAGACTGGCATGTTAATATTAACCACTACAGCAGAATCTCATAATCCTGCTATTCCACACTTTTTCTTGCGTTATAATCTTCAGGCATGATGAAAATCTTGAGCAGCTTCTAGCATTTCCAGATTCCACGAGTGTTCTGTAGGCCTCTTGACTCCAGTGATGGCATGGAAAAACTTAAGATTTTTCTTGCTTTAAATTCTGCTATTTGCTGCCAGGGGTGCGTGCGTGCGTGTGTCTGTGTTGCCTTTTTTTAATGCATTGGGCCAGTAAATGAAATGAAATTGGCATTTTTATATGTCAGTAATTGCATGAAACTTCACAGGCTTCTGTATGACTTCACACTCCACTTTTATTTGTAGACTTGATTTCAATCAGGGAGAGACCAATATGTCCCTCAGTGCAACTGCATATCAATCCAAGTCCATTTGGGAATGTTCTTGAGGAACTACCCGTAACGTCTGGATTTTCCTTCTAAGTTGGCTGCCATCTTGTTTCTGAGTGAAAAAGGGCAGTAACAGTGACTTTTTACCTGCTGAGGGACCACTTGGTGTGAAGGATAAGTTATAAATCCAAATCATAAACTAAATGAAATGAAATGACACTCGGCACCTACAAATAACACTTAACCCCGCTGTTCGTAATTTTCAATAAGAGCTAAAGAGTGAATGAAGTAATCAGTTTGGTGTGTGTTTTCAAACCAGGAGCATAGATTGTGGGCTATGTCTTTGATGGCCTGCTAGGAGTGACAGGTGTGCAAAAGAAGCCTTAAAACACTCGGCCAAGTGCTGTTGCCCTAGTTACTCACCTGTTGCTCTTGCTAGGTGGATGAAGACCCCAATCTCTTCATACCTGATTATAGGAAAGGGACCAGCTAGGCTCTAATTTGCTTCCATTGGACTATTCCAGAGAGCTAAGCTCCCCAACACGTGAGACTCATCTCTCTGCCCCCAAATCAGCTGCTTTTGCCTCCCACTTGGATGGTTGTCATGTAGCCCAGCAGAATGTTGTGAGAGCTTTTCATCACATTTGTAGCTGTGATTGTGGCTCCAGCTGCTCCAACCCTTTTCATCACCACGTTCTTGCTGCTAGGAGTTTGGTCTAGTGGTGAGGGAGCTGGACTCTCATCTGGGAATACCGGATTTGATTCTGCACCCCTCCATGAAGCCAGCTGGGTGACCTTGGGCTAGTCACAGCTCTCTTTCTGAGTTCTCACAGGCCCATCTACCTCACAGGGTGTTGTGGGGAGAAGAATAGAAAGCCTTGTCAGCTGCCTTGAGACCCCTTAAAAGAGTGAGAAAAGTGGGGTAGAAAAGCCAGCTCTTCTTGTAGCTCCAGATGCTACAATTCCAGATATAGCAAATGCTTTATGACTGTCACTCCAGTGGCTGTAGCAACTTGAATTTCAAACACAGTCAAGTTCTTGCAGCTTTTGGTTCCATCTGCTTCACTCTTTGCTGTGCCTGGCTCCAGTTGCTTGATTTTAATGCCATCCCTATTTGAGCCATCAGAGAGACTTCCCTCTGTACTCTCACTTTCATGGTGGCCTTTCTGGTGGCTTCACCTTGACTCACAATCTTGAACCTTAGTAGTCTGTGGGCCACATCTGAGTGGTCTACATCATCCCAGACCTGATGTTTTAAGGCTTCTTTTGCCTGCCTTCTGTCACTCTCCTAGCAGATCACCAAAGGTAGAACCCAGAGCCTGTGCTCCCCCACATCTTATGGACAAGTTATTTGTGGAAAGTTCCCAATTATTGTTTGGGACATGTGAATTTTAAGAGTTCATGTGCTCTGTACTTTGGGGGTTTGGAAATGCACTACCATTTTTTACCCCATTATAACCCGTTTCCTGTAAGGAGCTGAGTTAGTTCCCAGCTTAGCTTTTCAGAGAGAGGGTGCCAGAGTTCTGTTTCTTGCACGCCTTTCAGCCTGGCATAAATAATTTCAAAGTTGCATCATTTGGTGGTTCCCTTTTAAAAATTGAGTGGCTTTCTACACCGACTTTGGTCTTCAGTATTGTGGGAATTGCTTTACACCAAATTCTCTTTAGCTCTTATGGATGCTGATTTCATTTTATTCTAGTTCCGTTTTTGTTTCTCTGTTCCTGTTGGTCTTTCCCTTTCCTGTTTCCATCGTGGGAACATCTTAGATCAGCCTTAAGCATTTAGAACCCCAGCAACTGAATGGCTGTGTGTTTGCCTAATATTTTGCTTACTTGGCTGTACGATTATTAATCATTTTCATTTCATTTTTACATGGTACCCAATAGCAATTTGAATTATGCTGAACAGAACTGAGACTAGAGCTCGTAGAATCACTGATTTTTTTAAAAATTTGTTTCTTCTCTACTTCCCAGATACTTCATTTTTTGAGTGTGAAGTCAACAGCTGTTTGTAGATCCTAGATGTGAGGCACCACGCCTTTGCATTTTTCCCCTTAGCTTCAGAGAAATCTATATAGAAATTCATGGAAGGATTGTGCGCTCACATAGTTCCCTGATATGCTGCCTTTCGTGAGGATTTTCTCACTTTCCAGGGTTTCTGCACTGTATTGTAGGAGTACCAAGTGCAGTATGGTAGAGCAGAATTTCCAGTTAGATCTTTCAAGCAAAAGCTCTGATTCTTTTAATCATAGGTAACAGGTGGAATTGCTATTTCAGACAAGGCTGGAAGAATGTGGTATCATTTCCAAGCCCTGTTGTTTGTTTACATTTCTATTCCATCCTGTCCCCTAAGCCAGATTGCAGTAAAACAGCATAAAATCCAACCGTGTTTTTAACCTTAACAGTATCTGGCAAAGATGGAAGCCAAAATCATCCATTACTTGCAGCTGCTTGGAGGTTCTGATTTGCGAATTCGGGGGCTGGGGAGGACCATGAGATATAAAAGGAAGCACTCGCTGTCTCAATCCATTTATATTCCTGCAATCCATTTTTCATTTTGTCTCCAGAGTGAACCTCAGAATATGCCAAGAAATCCTGTATATAAAAGCACATCCAGTTCTAAAACTCAATTTTGGCTCCTTAACAGTCCCTTCTACAAAGGTCAGGGCATCTTGGGTCCCAGAGCTACTAGATGGAGAAATCTCAGCTTCCTAGAGAGCTGTGGGGGGATCCCCACTAGCAAATCCGTGCCGATTCACACATCATACATTTCTCAGATTTTGCATACAAGCTAAATATAGGCATTTAATCTAAAAGTGCACAGCCATTATTTATGTAAAACGCCCTCGTTGACAAATATGATGCCTAGCAAGCAGATGTCCATTTCCTTCCAGTTTTAGTGTTTTTTTAAACTGCTCCCAAAATGTAACCTTTTAAAAAAAAACCCTTCAAATAACCCCGCTGCTTCACTCGCAGTCACTCCAGGCCCATTTGGTCATCAGCTGTAGTATGCAGCACCCTGTATATGCAGCTGTGATTAGCTTAAAAGACTAATGGCTCGTCTCCCAATGACTTGCTTATTTGTCCGGGTTTTGCTGTTGATGATCATTGGATTGGCAGCTTAAGATGTCTCTTGCAAGACCAGGAAAATCATTCTTGATTGAGAACCTTACCATTTCTCTGCAGCTTAACTTAGGGGTTTTCTCTCTCTCTCCCTTTAGGCACCACCTGTCATGGCATATCCTGCTACAACGCCAACAGGAATGATGGGATATGGAATGGTCAGTAAATATTTATACTTAAATATTAATACTAATATCTTTATATATTATACATTTTCCACTGGCTCTTGTTGTTTAACTCTCTTTCCATACCTTTAGTGTCCTTGCTTTTATTAGTTCTGGGATGGAAATGGGTACTCTTTAGGCTGGGTTTCACATAGGTGACATCTTAGAGATTCTTGCAGGCCTGATGGTTTCTCTTATGAACTCTTTTTTCTGGGGAAAGAAGAGGAGTTGGCTTTTCTACCCCACTTTTCTCACCCATTTAAGGGGACACAAAGTGGCTGACAAACCTCCTGTTCTTCTCCCCACAACAGACACCCTGTCAGGTAGGTGGGACTGTGGGAGCTCAGAAATAGAGCTGTGACTAGCCCAAGGCCACCCAGCTGGCTTCATGGAGGTAGAAAAGTTGGCTTTTATGTCCCGCTTTTCTCACCTTTAAGGGGACTCAAAGTGGCTGGCAGAGCTTCTGTTCTCCACACAGAAGACACCCTGTGAGGTATGTGGGGCTGTGAGAGCTCAGAAAGGGAGCTGTGACTAGCCCAAGGTCACCCATCTGGCTTCGTGGAGGAGTGTGGAATCAAACCTAGTGACTATGAGATATGAGTTTGTCACTCTAAGCACAAGACCAAACTGGACCTTTAACTCTGTCAAAGTCTTGTGAGTCTTTTAGTGAGAATAATAGTAAGGGGGAAATGATTTTTCACTACGCTGCCACCTGTGCAGCCGTGCAGAATGTATTGGAGGGGCAGCCTGTGATGCTGAGCAGTAGTGCAGACTTAACAGGGCTTCCATGGAGGAAACGGAGCCTAATTACTCAAATTAACGCTGCCGTATTTAAACAGTATAAAGGTGGTTGCTCTTCAGAGTTGTTTCTTGTACGTAAATGTTCATGTTCATGTTTATAGTTATATAGAGTGTTTTTTGAACAGTTTCTAAACTGTCAGTGGTCTGTTGTGACTCAACGTTTCATGAAGTCTCTGGACTCAGATGATGTTGTTAATGCTATAATATCCCCTAAATAAATCCAAATTTTCTGTTTCCCATGGAGGAATATGCTTGTTTAAATGGTTGCTTTATAACTATCCAGCCTGTTGCTTAAAATCCAATGGGCAGACTCTGCATCCGTGTTGCTTTTTATCTATATCTGTGCAATATTCTGGGATGGGTTTCCTACGACCGACTCTTTGGCCCCTCTGCTGGCCTTCTGCTACGTAGACTATTATTCAGACAAGCTCTATAAACTTGTCTGATGGTTCCTTTTTGTCTTTAAGGTGCATTTTAAAACACATACCCACCTGTGTGGACCTTTAAATAACAAATATAAAGTTAATGCTGCATTTAAAACCTGAGAAGAGCTAAAATTGTGAAAGAAGTAAAGCACAGTATGATGGAACTTGGTCTGTGCCATTAAGCACTAGGGAAAAAAATCTTATCTGGGCAGGAATGTTAACCAGACTAACAAAGTATATATGGGAAAATATTATCTCCTAAAGCCATGAGTTTCAGAACAGAGGTTTAGTTTGGTCTTATAGTTTTCTTGCGAATGGCTGAGTATTCTAAACTGTTTTAAAGCAGCATGCATGTCTTTTGTCTATAGTCCCATTGTCATTAGATTATTTCTGGACAGGGAGGGTGGGTGGTTTCATTCGTCTGATCTTCTAAACAGCCGTACATGGAAATAATTCTGTGCTATTCTGAATTTTTAGCCATCCCAAATGGCAGGAGTACCAGTAATGACACAACCAACCTTAATATACAGCCAGCCTGTCATGAGACCTCCAAATCCTTTTGGCCCTGTGACGGGAGCCCAGGTGGGTGAGAACTGGCGTTTCCAATGATTCTGTCTGTTCTGTTTGAGAGCACGATTCTTCTTCTTCTTTTAGACATCAAACTGGACATTCCCAGAAAGCTTTGCAATCCAAGTAGAATAATGGCCACAAAAGGCAAATCGGGAAGAGTGGAAATAAGTTAGAGCAAGGTTAATGAAATGTCGTAAGATAACAGGAGTCCAGAAGGGGATTTTCCAGAAACCCAGTTTGAGAAAGGGAGCATTTTAACAGGAGGAGGAGGAGAACAGAATAATAATGAGTGCTTAGGTTATTAAAACAAAAATGTTACAATATAGGGGAGAGAACAGCAATCATTTCTGGATTCAAGGCGTAAAGAATGACTCCATTTCCAGAGGCCACTACTTTATTCAGGACATGTTAGAGCAGCAGTTCTCAACCTGTGGGTGGCGACCCCTTTGGGGGTCAAGCTACCCTTTCAGAGGGGTCATGATGAGTCTCCTACCTTCCCGCCCCTGTGGTTGCGGGGTCTCCACAACATGAGGAACTGCATTAAGGGGCCACGGCATTAGGAAGGTTGAGAACTGCTGTGTTAGAGGAATCCTATGAAATAAATTGAACTGTGTTGTATAAAACCACAAGATAGCTATGTAGAGGCTTTCACTGGTGCTTGTGCCTGTAGCTGTGTGATGCTTGGATGGATAAGAATAAATTATGGGAAGCAATTGCCAGCTCAAGGCTTTCATTGCATTGGATACAAGAGAAGAGAGCCATATGGAATGACCACATTTGTACACCCATTAAAAGGAATGATTTCCTTCTGGACTGATTGTCGCTTTTGCCAGCAGTTTTGTGTTCATTGCAGAGTTTCGGCTGTTGTATATTCTGTACATGGTCATTGTGGCTTTTTTCTGTTAAATATGTTTCCATCTCCCATGAAAATAATTTTATCTCTGTTTTCTGCTCTGCTTCCCAACGCCTTACCAAAATTCATGTCTAGAATTCGAAACAGCCTAGTGCATAGCTTAATAAAGGGATATAGGGCAGGTTATTTTTTAAATATATTTTCGATTATCCTATGTATTTTATTTTTTTATTTATAACCTGCTCTGGGACCTTCAGGTAAAGGGTAGGATATAAATTCTAAAACAAATAAATGAAATATGCTATGCAATATTTATTTGTTTGGTAGATGAGTTTAAGGTGCTAATATGAATATTTCTGTTCTGCCTCCAATTAGAAATTAATCCAAAAATTATTTGATTCTGCCTGCCCCATCAAACATACATGAACATCACCAACCGAGTTTGGATTGTTTCTAATACTGTATTAGAGAGACAGAACAGGGATCCTATGCTGCTGTTGTCATCCAACCCGCTGCCTAGCAGCCGCCCTTTCTGACCAATCTGAGATAATCTCAGATACGGTATTAAGAGGCCTTGGTGTTGAGGAATTTCAACATCCATGCTGAGGTGGCTCTCTGTGGGCCAGTTCTGGTCTTCATGGCCCCCATGACAACCATGTGTGTGCCTCAATATATTACTGAGCCAACATATGCTGTGGGTCACCCTTGACCTGATTTAGCAAGTATCCATTGATGAGAAGACTCGTCGTAAGCCAGGTGTTATAGATGAACCATTTGCTGATAAGCTTTCAGACTTCTGTAGCATCTCTCTTCCATAAGGTTAAGATACTTATGGAATAGGAATGATTCCTGAATGCTTGGTAGTATTACCAGTTGATACTCTGATGGTTTTATCAAGGCTGTAGTGTCTCTAGAACTGTCAGTTGAGTAGAGCTATCTTCACAAATGCTCTCAAGTACTCTTGACATTCCTGTGGAAGTTCTAAAATACCCTGATATTCTATAGAGCTATAAGCAACGAGTGCAGGTAGGGCAGATCCCATTGCAAGTCTGATCAAACACACGTTAGACACACTATCATACTTACATGCAACTTGGGCCCCAAATATCTAAAGGTATTCTTAATATAGATCCCGTGCCCTGAGGTCCTCTTGGCAGTCCTACGACCTGCAATAGTTAGGGGGAGTGGGAACTTTTAGAAGGACATTTACAGTTCTAGCCCCCAGGTTATGGGGGTGACAGGTACCCTCCTTGTATGTGTTTAGAAGACAGATGAAGTCATCTCTCAATACCTTGGCCTTTGGCTGAGGAGACATCTGCTCCCCATACAGCCACTGTCATTGTTTGAGTCATACTTTATCTGTTTTTATCTTTTTATTGTGATATTAATGCAACCCATGCTGAGACCTTCATGGGGTAGAAATATAAATTAATAAATAAATTCCATGTGGTGGTGATGGTAGTGAAAAATAATTTCTCTGCTGCTTTTGCATCCTCAGCTGACTAGCAGAAGTTTCCCAGGTGTTAAAGGATATAGTGACATCACATTGTAAGAAAGAGAGGATATTGCCATTGGCATCCTCCCGTGATAGATTTCCAAGGGACTTTCAAGATAAAATCACTCAGATCCACATGGAGTTCAACACATATGGAATTATCCAGAGAATCATCTAGTTCCATTATTGTGGATTACTTTCGATTATTGTGGTCTGCACATGTACACAGTCAGTCTCCTTGGGGGGCGGGGGGGGGGGCCTCTTTCATTGCCAGACCAAGAAGTATGGAATAACTGTTGCCCACTTGTTTGTTGGGCAAAGCTCTGAAGAGGCTGGTGGCAGCTTAAATTTTGGTACTCTTGACGGAAGCTGATTATCTGGACCCATTTCGGTCTGGCTTCAGTCCTTGTCATGGCACTGAAACTCCCATGGTCATCATGGTTGATGGACTTCAGTGGGAGGGGGACACAGGCAGTAATACCTTGTTTGTGCTCTTTGATCTCTCAGCAGCTTTTATTTATTTACATTTTATCCCGCCCTATACCCGAAGGTCTCTGTGCGGGTAACAACGTCTAAAATCAAACATCATTAAAACGATAACAGTATGTATTATAACAAATACCATTGATTGTGATATTCCCCTGGGAAGGGTTTGGAGATCAGGAGTTGAGGGCACTGCATTGTAGTGGTCCAGAGAGTTGTCATAGGGTTCTTTGTCTGCCTGGCAGTTGTCCTGTGAGGTGCCTGAAGGGTTGCTCCTGCCCTCTGTGCTTTTCAGTTATCGGCATGAAGCTGCTGGAAGAGGTTATTAGGAGATGGGAATGAAGTGCCATCAGTATGATCACGACACATACTTTATATCTTTCCATTCAGGACAGGTTGTTGTGCTCAGTCAGTTCCTGGAGGCAGTAATAGGCTGAATATGGACCAGTAAACACGAGCTGAATCCAGACTAGATAGAGGTACTGTATGTCAGGGGTTCTTGAGTTCATAAAATAGGGAGACATCATGTTCTTGAAGAGGTTGTTCTACACTGGAAGGAACAGTTGCATAGGTGACAGCATAGAACAGGTGACAGCAGAGGCCAGGAGTTTCTATCTTCAAGTCAGGCTCATTTGCCAACTCTGGCCCCTTCTGGATAGAGGGGCCACAGAGATCCATGCTCTGGTAACCTCCAGACTGGACTGTTGTAGTGTACTCTTCGTGGGGCTGCCCTTGAAGATGGTTCAGAATGCTCAGGTGGTCATTATGGCTACAGTTTGTGTAGGAACGGCAGTATCTTCAACTTAACTATTTAGTATTTAAATAGTTTAATATTTTCCCATAATGAAACATTCTTATACTGAAGCAGCCTCCTGAAAGCCTTTCTATATGTCATCTGTAATGTAGTTGAAGGTGATACTGTTCTTGAGCATGGTGGTTTACTTGAGTAGAAGGCAGAAATATTTTGCTATCCATCAGCCTTGGGCACACATACTTCAGTCCTCCCTTTACAATCATTAACTGTCCTGCTTCTAAAAACTTGGATTTTTCCACAGGAAATACATACTTGACTGGGGAGACATTGAGTTATGTGCTGTTCTTTTGCCCGATTCATATTTGATATGATCTCAGTGTCTACTGGGCAACCTTTCCGAATATGTGGATTAATCTTGGCGGCCTGCCTAATAGGTGAGGAAACAGGCTTCCTCTGGAAATCCCAGATGTTGTTGGAAGCACACCCTTAATTGAAGCACTTGCTGAGTTTGCTGCTCATTGAGCAGTTTGTCATTTCTTGCTGTGCTCAGTTTTACTTTGCTGATGTCAGATTTATTAGCGTTTTCTTGGGAAGGGAACAAAGGGCTGTTGTGGCAGTCCGTTGGCTGTTTGGATACCCAGTGGTGCTTGGCCTTTCCTTTGCCTCCAGTTTCTCCACACTAGATGCATTGTGTGCCATGTTCCCTGACACAGTGCCCTGAGTCCCTTGGTGTTAGTCACCTGTTGATGTTGGCAGGTCTTTTGTTAGTCAGGCTGCATGAGGGGAGACGTTCCCCTGTGATGTGAACCAAATGTGTTGCATAATTAACTAACTTGAGTGGGTGAGCTTTGGCTTCTGTTGCTGCTGCATTGCTGAAAGACACCATTCATGGCATCTTCTTTATTCATGGAAGTTGGAACTGGGAAGGAAGGTTTATGCTGAGAAATCTTTGTGCTGTCATCTAGAAAAGCAACAGATGATGCTCTAAAAGCCCATAAAATGGCACCAAAATCTCAAATTGTCCTATCACTTACCTGCAGAAGAGTAATCAAGTTCTTCAGCAGTAGACTTTCTTCATAAGGACTTTAGGCCTCAGGACCTTTTGCTGTCCCAACTTGGCCCTTACCTCACAGACTCATCGTATGGGTGATGTGGATTTGGTGGCACCCCTATCGTCAGGCTTGCTGGCCTGGTTCACCAGGACCCTCTGCGGCTAAAGAGATCCAAGCTGTGCAGTTTGATCCACATTTCAGCCACTTCTTCTCTACCTGATGTGGAGTCTGAAGAACTGCTTGTTCCCAGCCACTAGAACACTTACGGGCAGAAGGGGAGCCTCGGTCCCTTCCCACACCATTGGGGGATGACTTCAGCTGGTCATACTCCTTCCCCACAACATCAGAAGTGGGGGTTGGGGGCAGCCCCCTGGTCCTTCAAGGCACTGTTGAGAGGACTTAAACTTTTATACCTCCCCACAACATCCATCAGAAGGTGAGTTGAGGCTTCTGATGTTACACCTTCTGAAACCAGACCACATGGAGGCCAGCAGTGGAGTTTACCTTTCCAGCCCATCTGATATCTGCTTTGCCTCTGCACCACCTCAGAAGCCCTGCCCCCTTCACAGTCCTTCACTTCCATGGTGTGGCAGGGAGAGGGATGCTAGACTTTTATAAGATGAAAGCTCATATCTTCATGGTATGTTTGGCACTACATCCTCCATTGAAGTCTAGTGGGAGCACACAGGGCACAACCAAAACCCCAAGTGCCTTCTGTCACTGGGGGTCCAGTTCCCAAGCTTCATCCATTTCTCCCCCTCTGCCTAAGAACATCAAGATAGGGAAGTCCATGCATGCCTAAAAGGCTAGGTGTAAGCAAACCAATAATAAGGAAGGATCCATGTCTGGGCCCCCAACCTCATGCCAAGAAATCCAAATAGGACCCAGATAAGCCATCCAGACAGGCAAATTTAAGAGGCAAGTAAGCCTCTGTCCTTGCAGGAATGGTCCAGCAGTTCAGAGACTTGTTATCCCAGTTCCCCACCAGATAGTTAAGAGCATGCCTCTCCTTGTTGTAATCTCTTGAATCCACTTGCCATCTGGTGGCCATTTGGCTAATTACAGTCCAAGTGCCAAGCATCAAACCGACTGCTTCCAGGCACCATCTGGTGGCTACCGTTGAGAAGACAGACTTTGTCGTTGCAGCTCAGATGACTTTAGTATTAAGAGTTGAAGTGATGTCAGTGGAGGAAGGTTCTTTTTGCTCAGATGGCAACTCTCAAATAGTAACCCATAACTGCATGACTGGCTTTTGAATGATGAAGATGATCAGGTATAATCTGAAAGGGAGGCAGCTTGTCCATCTTTGCTGCCACACTTGTTTCAACTGGGATCATTCCCCAGATTGCTCTCAGAAATTTTGACAACTCTACAACCTCGGGGCATTAAAGCGGATTTGTACTGATTTAGTGTCAGAAACTACAGGTTTACTTTTGGTTCCCATGAAGGGGTTATTGGTCCCTTTTTCTCTGAAGTCTTTCAAGAAGACAATTATTCAGAAGTGGGAGTTTCCCGTTTTCCTGTATAAGTGCATAAGAAGTTATTTGTCTCTGGCATGGAGGATGCTTCCTTGTGGGCTACACCCCTCATGGATGTTTTAGTGACAGCTGTTTTGTCGCCAATTGGCCATGCCAGATACAAGGGATTATCTGCTTTGAGACACCAAAGATTGCTATATGGAAGCATGATTCACTGGCTATGCACACCTCAGCTCAGAGCTCTCTCTTCTTTTGGATCACCTATAAACAGATGGATGCCCTTTTATCTGTTGACTCTCTGCCACTTTCGCTGTCTCACCCTTTGCAATACATATATGAGGTGGTTCACTCCAGTTATAGGATGGAGTAAGTGTAAGAAGTTGAAAATGGAGAGTAGTATTGATCAGTGGATGTTGGCCATTTTTTGCCTGATTTGGGAGATGCTTATGTGCAGACGCAGATCCACTGTGTCTGTAGACAGTTCCTCAGGTTTACATCCAGGGTATTTACTAAGGTCCTGTCTCCACTTATGGAACCGCTGCACCTTCAGGATATCTTGTCCTTTGCTCATCTTATTATTTATCTTGATGATATTTTGATTACAGCAACCTCTAGGGGCAAGGCAGAATGAGACTCTGCCATTGCTGCCCAAGTCCTGTAGTCCCATGAGTTAGTTATCAACAGACCCAAGAGTTTGCTGCAACATCCCAATCCCTGGACCGGCCACTGTTTTTGAAAGGGGAGGGCAATCTGCCTCCTCAGCCAAAGACTAATGTAAAGAGTTGGTACACACAATAGTCTAAATGTTAACAGTAACAGGGCAGAATTCACCTTAGGGGTGGTCATCCCACAGTCTGGGGCCACCACAAGGAAAGCCATTTCATGTGCCCCCACTTGCTTCACTGCTTATGGTAACAGCATTTCCAAGAGGGCCTCTTCTGCAGATCTTAACTGGAACTTTTAGCTGTTGCTGTTCCCAAGATTTTTCTTGACGCTTGGAACCTTGGACTCCCTTGAACATAAGAACATAAGAGAAGCCTTGCTGGATCAGGCCACAGCCCATCTAGTCCAGCATCCTGTCGCACACAGTGGCCCACCAAATGCTCATGGTCATCTCAAGCAGAGACAAGGACAGACCTTCTTCTGCTCTCGAGTCACAGCAGATGGCTTTAGAAGCGCCCTGGTTCCTCCCCATCCACCCCAGCCTGAAAGATGCACCTAGGCATTTGTTCTAGTAGCCATTGATACATCTGTCAGCCATAAATATGTCTAAGCCTACCTTAAAGCCATCTAGACTGGTAGCTGTCACCACCTCTTCCGGCAGCACATTCCATAAGCCAATGACCCTCTGGGTGAAGAAATACTTCCCCTTGTCTGATCCAACTCTCCTACCCATCAGCTTCATAGATGCCCCCTGGTTCTAGTGCTGTGTGATAGAGAAAAGAAATTTTCTCTATCCACCCTTTCTATACCATGCATAATTTTATGCACTTCAATCAGGTCCCCTCTCAAACGCCGTCTCTCCAGACTGAAGAGGCCTAGACGTTGCAGCCTGGTTTCATAAGGGAGGTGTTCCAGACCCTTAATCATTCTGGTTGCCCTTCTCTGCACCTTCCCTAGTTCCACAATATCCTTTTTGAGGTGTGGTGACCAGAATTGTACACAATAAGAGCCATGGATTTGTTGGGCTGCATCTTATTCTGGACCCTGTATGTGAACAACACCAGGAAATCTTGGTATTGCTTTGTATTGTGAATTTCTCTTGTCTGTGCAGCAACAAAGAAGGGGATAATCTTTTATTTGGCAGATAGGGAAATTACTCAGTTTTTATTTTAGTAACTCTCCCTTCGAGGCAACCAGTCCTGATACCTTTCTTATCTTAAAACTAGTAGGCATTAAATATTTGGTAATGCCCAACATTAAATCGTTGGTAATTTATATTTAAAAGTTACTTCTAAATCTCGGGGAAATCTCTAAACTTTTGAGCGGCCTCCTCTTTCACCCAGAGTTCTCAAGTGAACCACCTTGACAAGCAGATTATTTGAGAGGTATTTCATGGCTTGTTCTTCACCCACAGTCAGCAAGACACCATTTGGATGTAGAATATTGTATACATGTAATACACATATGTATGTTGTCTGCGAGTGTGTGGCACCTGTATACGACCCTTAGATTTCAATATATTCTTTGTATTTGTTTGTAAGCCAGAAAACCTTGATTATAAAATAGCAATTAAGCAAATAAACTTGTGGTGGCAGTTTGAAGCAACCTTGCAAGCAGCAGAGATAGGAGGTTGTTCACAGATGAGGCTGGAATGTATCCAAACTAAATACTACTGGAGCCTTAAGTGAGTAACAAGAGGCCAACAAAGTGCTTGGATGCACATATTTCTCCAGTAGCGGTTCTTTTATGGAAGATTATAGCCAGCTGGAAGAAGCACTGATGGAAGAGAAAGCTGACCCATCAGTAAGCTCATCCCACGGCCCAGTCTAGCGGATGGTTGCTCTCTGTTGCTTCCGCAAGCATCCTAAGAACACCAAAGCCTTAGTTCAGTGTTTCTTGCATGTAGGATTCACTTGTTTCCCAAAACAATCCTGTTAAAACCACCTTGAGACCTGTTTTATTTTTCCGAAATATTGTCGAATTATAGACGCGTCTAGATGTCATTGTATCTTATATGGTGCGAAATAACAGTATTTCAGAAATGTGGAAACTTCCCCGTGGGGTTTGAAATCTGGGCGCCTGCTTAACCTCCCCACTCCATTAAGCCATGGAAATATTGTTGGAACATGCTTCAGTCTGGGGGATATGGTACAGGTTGGATGAGTATACAAAATGGACCCTTTAGTCTAGCACAGAGTTTTTTACAAAGTGTGGTACACGTACCCACAGGGGTACGGGAAGAGTTTGGTGATGGTGAGGGTACGCGTTGCACCGGAGTTTGGTGGGGATCACGTGGGAATATCCACTGCACCGTGCTTAGCTGCATTTGTAGACATTAAGTCGAAAAAAAGGAACAGTCTATTGGATGCAGAACCGCATCTCAGATTAAAATTAGCAACCAGGGAACCAAATTATGATGATCTGTCATCTCAACATAAACAATTTCATCCTTCTCATTGAATCAAATAAATGTTCTTTATAATAACTGTTTATTTTGTGTATGTACCAAAAAAAGAAAAAATAAATATATTTTGATTTTTATTAAAGCATATGTTTTTTATGAGGGGTACTCAGCGTTAGGAAAATTATAGAAGGGGTACACATATGTCAAAGGTTTGGGAAACACTGGTCTAGCAGTCTGACCAACCTTCTGTAGAAGGTGGTTCTGCTGTTCGATCGCTGCTTTAGGATTTGGTTGCAAATGCTCATGGCCTTTCCCTTTCCCCCCCCCTTTTCAACAGACATTAGAATCACGTGAGCAGTTAACAGAAAGCAAATATTTATGGGCATTCTAAAGTGTTAATAAAGACATGCAGAGTCTGTATTTTAAATGTACTTCAGGCCTCTGTAATCAAACTCTTAAAGCCCTTTTTATGATGCTGTATAGTGTGTTTAGCATGAGCCTAGATATGGAGCACTGTGTTCAAAGTCTGCTGAACCAGAGTGTTAGCTAATTGAATGTACTACCTAACTGGGTGCTGTTGCTGGCTAAAGTCCTGGCGTGTTCTGCTGGTAACCCATAGGGATCCATCTTTGTTGTGGGCAGTCCTCTAACATCTGCATCCCTCACCCCATTGGAGCAGGTTTCAGCCCTTTCTTTTTAACCGGCCCACTTCAGCTCCAACTCCCTTTCTTAAACCTTCCTTTCTGTCATTACATTTTCTGCCTTCATGTTTCTGTCATTGAGGCCTTCTTTTTCTCTTTCCTTCTGCCATCTTCTCTCCCAGCTGTCTGCAGCATCCAGCCCATCCAGTCAGAGTCCACACAGAGCTTCAGGGAAGGATCCTTTTCCAGAGCTCTCCCTCCAGGATTTCTTATAGGACAATTTAGGTATTGCATGTGGTCTCGGGGGCACGGGCAACTCGGATCCTGCCTGTGCGTTAACACTTCCGCCTAAACCGGAATCAGAGCAACCACCATGGAACTATTTCACTTAAATCAAAAGTGGAGCCTGTTTAAATGTTGCATGTTGTGACCCTTTGGATGAAAACCGCGGCAGCTTCTTTTGAGTGCAAAATCCGAGAATTCATTGCCCCTAAAAATGGCAGAAATCCCCGTGGCCCAGGGGCGTCCTTCCTGGCATCGTTTAGGAGTTACAGGACCGTAACTGGCATCCATGGTAATGCCAGGTGATGAAGACTAACGGGAGTTGTAGGACAATATCCTTGAGGTTTACCGTCTCATTTGTACCAGCCTAGTTTACCCAGGTGATATCATGGTGGGGAGCAGAAGCGTGAAGGGTGGGGCATACAACTCTGAAATGAATACAAATCTTTCCAGATCCTGCAACACAGTTAAGTTTGGCAGGAAGACAAAGAGATGGGTGTCAATAGGATGTGGTTCCATAATTCATTCCCACCCATTAAAAATCCCTTTCTCCACTCAGTATTTTACCATCACTTTGGATGGATGGCAGCATTTCTTATCACCAAATTCGTTGACACAGCCTCCTGCATCTAAAACCCCCACGATCCTAAAGAAATGCTGCAGTTGACAACTGAAATCCATATTCTTTTTTGTTGTTGTTGTTGTTGCTTTCTTGGTTCCTTTTCCATGACTCTGTTGTCATGTACAGAACCAGTCTGTGCTTTCCCAGTTTTGCATGTGATCCCATCCTCTTCCCAGCTCAGAAGGACTGACTTTTAGGTTGAATTCCTGGTTAGATTGAAGGATGACACCAGTTAGTCAAGGGCGCACTGTTGAATAGAGGCAGAGCAGGTCTGTGTTACGGCCGTTTTACCTGTTGCATGTACTAGCAAACTGTTTTCCAGTGGGTTTTTCTTTTCGTTGCATAGAAACTGATGCCATTCAGCGGCTATTCTGTCGTCCCGCAACCTGCCTTCGAATTTATAGCCGTGAGAAGGTGGGGGAGCTTTCCTTGCGCAAAAAAGAGTAATTTGATGCTTTCTTGTCTTCTCAGATACAATTCATGTAACTGTGCCAGAAGGCGTGGAAGGAGAACAGTTCCAGACAGACCCATGCTCAACAACAAACCCTTTTCTCCAGCCAAATAAAAACTGAAGTGACTCAAAGGCTCCTTTATTAGAACGACCACGTAAAATCACACCAGTCCGCCAGTGGCAACGAGAACACCAACATTGGGGAAGCCAAGAATTGCCACAATTTTGGTGTGGGATCTTTTTTCCCTTCCCTTCCTTGTGACTTTAATGTGTCAGTAACTCACCGTCTCTTTCATGATCTCAAGTGGTAACACACACACACACATACACAAATACACCCACAAAGAAGCCTTCCCCTCTGTCATGAAGGGTAATCCACATACCTGGACAACTCAGTGAAACGAAGAGCTTGCCGTCTTTTGACCATTAACTCCATTGACTTTCTCTAGGGGATCAGATCCTAAATTCTAATTCTATATTTTCCTCTCTGCAGTCATCACAAGTGTTAGACTCAATAATGAAAAGTTTAACTTTTTTTTTAAAAAAATGATAATTATATATTCCTTTGCATAGACATTCCTTTATGTATTATTGTTTGTATTTATTTATGATTATCAGTTTAAGTAACAATGTATCACAATGCCTCCCGTGTGGAGAAATGAGTGTGGATGTATACAGCGTGTCTCTCTTTTGGGGGAGGCCTCTTTTCTTCCCATTTTTATCCAGATCTGTTCTGATTCGGAGTGCATCTTCATCCAGAAAAGCTCCCAACCACGTAGAACACGGATGACCTTCAGGGGTTTTAAAACGCCGACTGTCCATCTCCATAGGCATTACAAGTGTCAATGTGTTGAAACCATCTGTTCAGTTCAGGATTTTGGCAAGGGGGGGGGAAACAGCTGATCAGACGGAGCACAAGATTTATTGACTGAGGGTTGGTGCTCCGGGAGAGAATATTTCCTCGCTTTGTGCTTGGCATGTCATGAATCTTACACTCGACATACGGCCTTTCCTAAATGAATGTGAGGAATTGCTTTCACTTTAAAGACTTTCCTTCTTCTCTGTACAAAACAAACAAACAAAAACAACACACACAAATTCAGGTTCTGGGGAACTGTGTAAGGTGGGGGGTAAGAAATCCCCAGCCTTGAAGGTTTTTCTTCTGGCTAGTGCCATCTTTGTGATCATGTACAATGTAATTGATTGACATCTCAAAGGGAAGCACTGTGGTCTTTTACTGTGGGCACAATCCGCCGTGCAGTCCAACGCGGGGGCTTGCGCCGCAGAGCATCCCAGTCAATTGGTGTCTTAGTGTGTAGGAACTCTTTTAGTTTTCTGCAGAATTTGAAACAGCGCTGTTGATCGGTGCTTCGTGTAAATACATCATATTGATTTGGGTCGCATCTGGGGCCTTAAGAAGGAGAGTCAAAGGCATGAAAGCAATTCTGTACATGAACTAAGCATACTTGCTGCATTGTCTCCGCAGATTCTATTTTTGTTTAAAATGTTAAAATGTACGTTAGCAAAAAAAAGATGGATTTTCAAATAAAAATGCAGCTTCCACAGAATGGTTGTGAAGAGTGTCAGGGGCAAAACCAGTGCTGATCACTTTCCAGTTTTTCAAGGCATGATGGACTCGGTTTAAGTCATTGACATGCAGCCTGCCTTCCCCATCCTGTTAGTGATGTGGACTGAAATTACGCACAGTGGTGCTGGTGATTTCCTGGTTGGTGGCCATGATCACGGTCTTTAAAAATCAGATGGGCTGATTCCTATGCTCTGGCTAAACTGAAGAAGAAGAGTTGGCTTTATACCGCTCTTCTCACCCATTCAAGAGGACTCAAAACAGCTGATGAACCCTCTTCACCATGGATTCCCTGTGAGGTAGGTGGGGCTGTGAGAGCTGAGACTAGCCCAAGTCACCCAGTTAGTTTCATGGAGTGTGAAACTGGACTAAGAGACTAGCAGAAAAGAGACTGACACTCTTAACCACAAGACCAAATTGGTGACTGACCTTTAAGAAGATCATGTATCTGCTGGGCTTGTACTTTCCATTTTATTCTTCAGTTCTACCAGTATGTCAACTGAAGCAGTAAACATTGAATATCCAGGCAAGATTACAACAATGTTTCCTGGCCTTTGGTGTTCTAGCCAAGGTCATCTTTTCTACAGAAGAGTTCTTAAGCACAGCCCTTTCCCAGTACTACTTGGTATTCTTCGATTTACGAAATACCAAAATAAACTTAAGCATGAAAGTTCTTCTAGAACCTTCCTTAAAATAGGTATCTGTGGCCCTGTCCCCATGCAGTTTAAAGTCTGCTAAAAATCTTTTGCCTCTGAGCGCCCCCACGCCAGGCTTTTCAACAAGTTTCCAGCGCTACAAAATGAGGAAAATCAGCGACAAAATACATGCCCTTTAAAGAAGACTTTCAGGACTCTATTTGGAAGTCGCGGGTTTTCCTCGCAGCATTTACCTTGGGGACGCTCCGTGGCAAAAGGGGCAGTGATTGTTGCCTGCACACACAGCCAAAAAGCATTCACACATCTCAGAAATGCAGCAGGTTCCCTTCCTTTCCTTTGTAAAAAGAGCCAGAATTGCTCAGAATTGCAACATTGTTATCAAGTGATCTGTGAAAGTGTTAAAAGAGTGAATGAGCGAAGGATCGCGCTGCCGATGGCTGCAGCCACCGACTTTGCAGGGATGGGAAGCCTTTTCTAACAGAGAACAGAGTGAAAGTTCTGAAAGTGAATGGCTGAGCAATCACTGCCTTTGCCAGGACGTGAAGCCATTTCAGGGGACGGAGATCTGTCTATTTTTCCTTTTAACGAGAGAGGGGGCGGGAGGAAAAAGATGCGGGGCAAGAAAACAGGCTTCCGTGGGGACGGAAGGTGCGTTAAAAACACGTTTTGCTGAGCCTTGTGCGGACGCTTATTGCGGAAGTGCACGGCACTTTTAAAGTCCGCTTGATTAGAGTGACAGCAGAGGGAACTCAGAGAGGCAAATAAGTCTTTTGGGGATTCAGCCTGTGCCCAATACTCCATAAGTTTGGGAGCCACAGGTTCTGCTTTAGACTTTGCTACATCAACCCTTTTCTAGGGCTTAGTCCAATACTCTTCCACACCCATGCTTAGGAAATAGAAGAAAGCCAGTAAAGCTGAGTTCTGTGCCAGAGACAGGAGAGCCCAGTGGTCAAGCAACTGCTATCCCTGGCTTCTCCACAGAACATAACACGCTGGCAGTTGTGTCTGTGGAATTGCCAGGTGTCGGCCTCACTTGGATAGCATTTGAGCACAACTGTGCCAGAAAACCTGAAGCAGATTTTACCAATTCTACAGCATCTTGAAGCTGTGGAACTAGAATTTTCTTGGACCGGCATGTTGCATGTGGGTTGGGCCCACCTTCCAAAGCAGGACATAAATTGGCCAGTTTGTCCTTTTTTTGTTTTTGCAGGTGAATTGAAAGCTGCAAAATAAGTTGGCAGCCACACATCAGTTAAGATGGCGTCTGACAGGCTAAATGCCAACAGCTGGAATTTCTGTAGTAGGAAAAACATGAGATGAATTATCTACTAGAAAGTCAAAAGCCTTGATTTTACCCATACAACTGTAAACCATACAAAGAACTCAGGTTAGAGCTACCTTTTCTTCTTCCCAGGTGACAAAGCACTTCTTAGCCCTGATGTTGTTCCTACAGACTTCACTCTCCTTCCCTCCACATCCATAAAACCTCCGTTTGCTACAATTTTTCAGTCTCCTCAGCAGTATCAATAAAGCAATGCTGCCGCTTTGCAATGTTGATGGAACTCATTCCTTTCTGTTAACGCTTTCTCCACTCATACCATCAATGGGTAGACTATAATGATGGGTTTTATTTGTATTAAAAAAAAATAACCAGAGTTAGAAAATCATGATCCCACCTATATGATTGTTTTTTTTTGGTGGCATCTAGTCATAGCTGTCTCTTGGTCAACATAGAAATTGACTTTCTAGATTGATTTGTCTTTTACAGTCTATCCTGGGTCTACTGGCAAGGTTTTCATTGTGGTCACAACTGAGGCTATCCACATACCAGCTGATCATTCTACTAGGGATATGCACATTTTTTTTTGTATTGGATTCGTGTAGAATTGAATACAAGAATATTTATATTCATTTGAATGTGGTAGGATTAGTATTGGATTCAAATATTCAATCCCATACGAAGCTTCATACAAATGTATATAAAATTATGCACGGTATAGAAAAGGTGGATAGAGAAAATTTCTCTATCGCACAACATTAGAACCAGGGGGCATCTATGAAGCTGATGGGTAGGAGAGTAAGGTCTGACGGGGAAGTATTTCTTCACCCAGAGGGTCATCGGCTTACGGAATGTGCTGCCAGAAGAGGTGGTGACAGCTATGAGTCTGGATGGCTTTAAGGTAGGGTTAGACAAATTTATGGATGACAGATGGCTACTAGAACGAATGCCTAGGTGCATCCTTAAGGCTGGGGGGGGAGGAACTGGGGCACTTCTAAGGCCATCTGCTGGGACTCGAGAGCAGGAGAAGGTTTGTCCTTGTCTCTGCTTGAGCTGCCCATGAGCATTTGGTGGGCCACTGTGTGCGACAGGATGCTGGACTAGATGGGCTGTGGCCTGATCCAGCAGGGCCTCTCTTATGTTCTTATGTTCTTAAATGTTATCAAAACATTCAATTCAAATTTGAACCTCAATTTTGGAATGTGCTAACATTTGATTCGAATGCGAATGTACGAATTTTGGATGTTACGAATATTTATGCACAGCCCTCCATTCCACTCACCAAAGTTCCAAAGAGGCTACACCTTCCCAGTCTTGCTTATCTTTTGAATCCATACAACAGTACTGAAAGCAACAACATTAACTATTCTGATCTTCATGTTCAGAGAGGCATCACGGCACTTTCATATCTTCTCTAATTGGGCCTTTCTTCACTTGGCCCATTAGTCGCCGTAGCAGAAGCTCTCAGATGGAGCATCTGCACTTCAGGGGAGCCATTTTGTAACATCACTGGCACAATCAAAAGCTCTCCTGTGATTAAACAACTGTGCATTTCCTTCTGAGATTCCTTTGCTTTTTTCAGAAATCATCTTCCAGCTATTCCACCACCTCTCCTAAAACCTGCCTGCATATCCAGAAGTTATCTTACTATATAAAATAGCAATCTGCTTCAATGTTGCTAGTGTGTGAGATCTGTGAAATAGCCCTGTCATTGGACCACTAGGTTGGATTCCCTTTCTTGGGTATTGCTACATAAACTTGCTGGCAAATGCACTTAAAACGTGAACTGATTCTGTAAGGTATCTGTCGCAATTCCTGTATGTAATCAGCCTCATCAAGAATATCCTGAATGTTATCTCTTCTGTGCAAATGTCAAGCACAGATCTCGTTCTTCCTCTTCTAGGTTGTGTTTAATCTAAGTTTTAATCCAGCTTTAGTCCACCTTCAAGGCAACGGAATACAGCAGAGTTGGCTCATCAGTGTGTCCTCACTCTAAAAGGCTGGAATAAAACTTTAGTGTGAATGCAGCCATAGATCCTTTGCAGATATTATAATAGTGTTTCTTATCTCTTTTAACAGACCTCTGAAATTATCTTATTTAATTCATTTACATGTTCTGTTTGCCTGCCATTTTGCCATCCTTCTGATTGCCATTTTCTCTGTGTCAGTTGGCATCCATTTTGACTTTATTTTCATAAGAACATAAGAGAAGCCCTGCTGGATCAGGCCACAGGCCATCTAGTCCAGCGTGCCGTCGCACACAGTGGCCCGCCAAATGCTCATGGGCATCTCAAACCTTTTCCTGCTCTTGAATCCCAGCAAATGGCCTTAGAAGCATCCTGCTTCCCCCCGAGCCTGAAAGATGTACTTAGGCATCCATTCTAGTAGCCACTGATACATCTGTTATCCATAAATTTGTCTAACCTTACCTTAAAGCCATCTAGGCTGGTAGCTGTTACCACCTCATCCGGCAGCAAATTCCATAAACCGATGACCCTCTGGGTAAGAAATATTTCCCCTTGTCGGATCCGACTCTCCTACCCATCAGGTTCATAGAGTGCCCTCTGGTTCTGGTGTTGTATGACAGAGAAATTTTCTCTATCCACCTTTTCTATACCATGCATAATTTTATATACTTCAATCACGTCCCCTCTTAAATGCCGTCTCTCCAGACTGAAGAGGCCTAGACGTTGCAGCCTGGTTTCATAAGGGAGATGTTCCAGGCCCTTAATCATTCTGAGGCATTTCCGCACTGAATCGCGTTCCAGACGGAACGCGTTCAGGCGGAAAGCTTAAGCCAGCTTCGGGCGCTTTCCCCGTTCACACACAGACGCGCCAGAACGCGTGTAAACGCGTTCCGGAGCGTCTGGGTGCGAATGCTCAAAGCGCCCGAAGCTGCCTTAGCCGGCAAATGCCGGCAAGGGGCGCGCCGGCAGCCGCGGAGGCAGATCGACAATCAGCTGTTTGAGAAACAGCTGATTGTCAAAGCCGCGCGGCGTCGGAGGCGCGCCGGCAGCCGTTCGGGAGACAGAAGCGGCGCGAACGCTTCTTCTCCCGAACGGCTGCGGGCGGCTCGTCCGCGTTGGAACGCGTGTAGAGCACTTCGAAGTGCTCTACATTTCGAACGCGGAAAAGACAGCTGCGGACACGTCGGAACGCAAGCCGCGCGCGGCCAATGCGTATGACGTGTCCTCAGCTGTCTTTTCCGCGTTCCGATCAGCCCCGTGCGAAAACGTCTCTGGTTGCCCTTTCCAGTTTCACCTTTCTGTTGTTTTCCAAGAGTGCTTGTTGATTATCTCATCAGCCTCTAGCTACAGTTGGTGTGGTTTTCCATCAACTAGATTCAGCATCTCAAACCAATTCCTGACACAATCTTTAAAGCCAGTTAGAAATAGTTTCTTGATCAAATTTTGGTAGCACCATGGCCTCACTATTCTTAAGTTCATCAAGATCTTACCCTTGAGGAATTCATAAACTCACACAGTCCATTCCTTGTTGGGTTCCTTTTTCCAGCTATCTTCATTTTCAATAATACCTTTTAACTGAAAAAGCTCAAAAATGAAGCAGGAGGCTCCTCTCTATTGTCTGAATCTAGACAGAAAATCCGATTTTATGCAGTAGCTTTTCATGCCCCTTCCCCCTTTACAACAGTTCTAAAATTAAGGACTTCTGCAACAAGTTGTTTTAATCATTGTTCTGGCTTTATTTACTGACTTCACAGACAGCGCTTTGCCAAAGTTTTTGCTTCAGGAGGACTTTCCTTCTAGGTGACCCAGGAACATACGAATTGGAAGTCTGAAGACCTCTTCTGGCCAGAGGTCTTTGCACAGCAATATACTTTTTACTTATCTCCATCAATCACCGCAAATAATTTCCCCTTCTCCAGTACAACCCTTGTAGAAAACTAACTTACAGGGTGATTCTAAAAAGAACCCTATGCATATAATCCCCTTGAACTATTCTTTGTAATTGCCAAACCCACGTGATTTGCTTCACACGCCTTGTGAAGGAAAAGATCCTATGAAATTGACTTGCCTCTGGAATTAGGAGCTATGCAAATTCAGTGCATGCTAAGTATTCTACGCATAACAAGGCAGAATAACGTGAAACCAACTAATTCAAAGACAAGTACAACAGTAAAAAGACCGCAACTACATGTTTTCCTAGCTATCTTTAAGTCAACGGCAAATGGCACAAAGGAGCCTACACAATCTAAAACCTATTTTTTAAAAAAACACCCAAAACCTACTGTCTACCTCCTTTCAATTTACGGGAATACAGATTTGATCATCTGATAGGTGATGTGATTGAACGGCTTAGTTTTGTCACATGTCTCTTCAAACTGAACTTTGCTTGGCATTTTTCGGATATCTTCATGAATTGGCATTGTCTGGCCTACCACAGTCATTAATTTGACCTCCAGAGATCCCAGGTTCTCATACTCCTAAAGTTTAATGGGGGAAAAAAGTATCATTATTTAGGAATACATACTTTGACCATTTCCCAGGACAACAAATCAAGCAAATTCCTGATCTAGTTAACTTCTATTTATGAAACAACGTTCTTGGTCTCTAATATTGACTCCTGTTTGTGCTTATACTTCTGCCCACTACAGAGCGGCCTCTATCCCAGGGTGCCCTGGGGCATCCCTGATCCTCCAAAACTGGGGAAGTTTCTACTTCTTCACAGCTTCCCTAGGAACTGCTCAGGAGTTCCTGGACCCAACATCCACACTTTCGTCCAGGATGAACACCACATGGACACAGGGTGGCATTCCTGCAGCTGTACAAATACACACCAATTTGCCGCAGCCATTGCCATGGTGTTCTGGACAGTCCAGAACAGACCATCCACACAACAAGTGCTGGTAGTAAAGCTGGGGACTGCACCAGCTCTTGGGGTGCAAGCACTGCCCAAACCCAACTGTGATGGAATGGTATAGTTAACATGAGAACATAAGAAGTGCCCTTCTGGATTGGGCCACAGCCCATCTGGTCCATCCCAGAATAGGGACCTGCTATCTGCATGCTAGTGTAGACTATGGAACGCCCCAAGTGAGGCCTGCCATAGTCTGCATTAGCTTGTGGTCAGCTGACGGCTATCCAAGGCCAAGTGCAGAAACGGCCCTGGTCTCCCATGTAGCCCACCAATAGCTTCTGGGCACCTCAAGCAGAAGACAAAGGCAAAACCTTCACTTGCTCTCAGTTCCCTGCAAACATCCTTGAGAGCATCCTGCCTGGCTTTCCAACCCAGAGACAGTACTTATGCACCCATTCTAGTAGCCACTGATACTGCTGTCCTCCGTGAATTTATCTAGTCATATGTGGACAGGGCCACCAACAGAGTGGAGTAGTGTTTTTGACTGGTCATCTACATCCAGCCAGCACCGGATAGGACTGATCAGGGTTGCCAAAACCTCTAGCAGACACAATGTTAGAAATAGATGGCCAGGCGAAAACAGGTCCAGAGCTTCTGCATATTCTAACCCTCTTTCCTTCCCTCCAAGGCATATGTATCCCACCCTTCACCCTGAGGTCCCAAGGCAGGTCATAACATAATTGTTAAACATAACACACACCTGTCCCCCCAGCAGAAGCTACATTTAGAGGAATGGAGAATCAAAGGCCTGGGTAAAGGTAGATTTTATGCTTCAGGACACATTTGAGCCTTTCATTGAATATCCCAAGGCATACCTTAAAATCATGAACGTCTTCATAGAGGATGGGGGGAAGAGCCACACTCTTGGGTCCTCGCATATAAACCAATTCAAGCTTGTCATCTATTATTTCCTTCTCTCCTTCCAAATCCTTTCTGTCCGGATCGTCCACAGTGACAACAATTTCAGATGCTGAAGATACATTGCTGGCATCAATTTCTCCTAGGAAGTAAAAACAATTATTTTCAGTGCCAATGCTGCCTTCACCTTACTGACCGAGATCCTCTTATGCTCCTTATCTTACCAGTGCCAGCTGACTTGAAACAAATAGCCCAGTAGCAGAAAGCCCCCCATCCAATATTCAATATCTCTCCAGAAAGGACATTCATTAATGGAGGATTCCACCTGCCACTCAAAAGTAGATATGCAAACTCTATTTAATTTGTTGGGTTTTTTTTCTTTTTAAAGGGCTGTTGTCCAAATTAGGGGGGCATTTCAGTGGAAATATACACCTCAGTCCTGTCTCTCTTCTCCCTTAAGTCAATAAGTGTCATGGAAATGGATAAAATTAAATTAAAAAAAAAATCTTCTTAATAAGTTTGGCTGATGGTGCTTAGGTTACTCCAAAGAGAATACTGCAGTTTATTAAAATTTTTGTGCTTTGAGGAGTCAAAGGGTGTTTTTCCACTGTCACTAGAAGTACCCATTAAGTACCCATTAATGGGTACAAAAATGCCATTTCGTACCCATTAATGGGTACTTTTAGTGACAGTGGAAAAACACCCAAAATGTCTGTTCTTTTGTCAAACTTAGAGACAGATGCATTTGTAGAAACTGTTTCTATTTGGAGGCACAGATTCACCTATCCCCAATTTTAAAACACATTCACACAAGTTCATGCAGTGCTTCCAGTACTTGGGATGTGAGAAACATTAGTTCCAGCTCTTCTTTTTTTGCCATTGTCCATCAAAATACATAGTCTGACAAAGGTTATTTTATGTGCTAAGAAACTGAAACAAGTAAAGATCTGCAGCATCTTAACTGCTGACAGGAGTTTCTGGCCAGACTTGCATCACGCCAGTCTTAAAGGATCTGCACCGGATACCTATTCACTACTGAGCCCAATTTAAGGTGTTGACACTAATGCATAAAGCCCTAAACGGCTTGGGCTCTGGGTATCTAGAGGAGTGTCTTCTTCCATAAAGACCAGCCCAGGCACTGAGATCTCAGGGAAAGGGCCTTCTTGTAGTTCCTTCCCTTTCAGAGGTACTAGGCATAGGGACTTGCAAGAGGGCCTTTTCTGTTGTGGCCCCTAGAGTCTGAAACAGCCTCCCTCTTGAGGTTTGCTAGGTGCCTACACAGTATAGTTTTGGGCACCTGGTGAAAACATCTTTTTACCCAAGCATTTGCTTTTTAAACAGCTTCCTTTATGTTAGGGAGGGAGGGGTGGGAAGGAGGGGGTTATATTTTTAATTATGTTTTACTATTCAATATGTTTTAATTTCATTGTAACCCACGCTGGGACCATTCGGGCTGTAAAGGACCCAGGGCGGGCTATACATTTTCTAAATAAATAAAATAAACATTTCTGAGCACCTGCTAAAACTTGCAATGGCAAAAAACATGGAAAAGTTCAATTGTGCCAGTGGTCAGTCAACAATAAGCTATAGGCTGCCCTGCTCCATCAAAAAGCCCAAAGGGTTTCAAGAGGGCAAAGGCAGAAGGATCTAAGCATGAATCAGACAGGCCTCACTATTGAAATCAAGAATGCATTGAGGCCAGTGGGGAAGGGGACATGCTGTGATTGGAGCTAAGAGCTGATTGGCACTTAACTTACTGGGATGGGATAGCTATGCCATTCCACTGAAGTTAAGATGGGGTGAACCAAGACACCTCCACTGGTGCAATCCTAAATGTGACCCCCAGCACTTGAAGTGCCGATGCTCAGTCTCGGTCCAGCCAGATCACCACGGCAACAGCCATGGCAACTTCCAGCGTGCACCAGGATGTTGTCATGGCAACCGTGATGCAGCGTGCATTTGCACAGCCGACCAGCCAGCCAGCTCCGGCCCTGCCCACCCACATACAGCATTTGTACCGGTCAAAAGAGCAAATGCTGTGTTCTGGAGCTCACGGGGAGCTCCCCATTAGCTCCTGGTGAAGCTGTGGAGAAGTAAAAACTTCTCCACAGTTTTGGAGGACACTCCGGGATGGAGGCAACACCACGGTGTACAGATGGACTGCTCTGGAGCATCCCTAGCCATGCCTGAGAAGTAAGTGCAAACAGGCCCTAACTGTGTGCCAGTGTGCACTCAAGAGAGAGGCAACAACATCTCAGAAAGCCAAAAACTGTCAGGTGGCAATGCTTCAGGGCCTCCTACATGAGAATACTGTGAGAGTCACTTCTGAACAAGGGCTGGGATGGTCAGGCTAGGATCTCGCCATTGGGCTACAGAAGATCCCAATGGGACTGCGGTCACGCTGAAGAAGAAGAAGAGCTGGCTTTTCTACCCCGCTTTTCTCACCCATTTAAGGGGACTCAAAGCAGCTGACAAAGCTTTCTCTTCTTCTCCCCACAACAGACACCCTGTGAGGTAGGTGGGGCTGTGAGAGCTCTGAGGTAGGTAGGAGGTAGGTAGGTTTAATCCAGCTTCAGTCCACTTTCAGAGTGAGAGAATACATCAGCAAAGCGACAAGCTGTTTTCTTTCTGTGTTAAATAACTCAGAAAATTCACTTTTGGGAAAGATAACTTGGAAAGAAAATAACTGGTCACTTTGCTGATGTGTTTGCTCACTCTGAAAGTGGACTGAAGCCAGATTAAACCTTAGGTGTGAGCACAGCCTTGGAGTCCTGACTTCCCAGTTCACAGGCCACCTCAGTCACAAATGGGATTTGAGACTGAATTTGTGAGCAGTGAAGGGAGATGAAACTCCCATCTCTGTTCATTCCCACGCTTATATACATGGTCTTTTGTCTTCTGTGATTAAATTGTTCACCTTTCAGAAGGTGAGCAGTATATAAAGGCAGCTAATAGGGCAATTTATGTGCATGAACTCAGTTTTCTGCATTCTTTCTGACCTTGTTTACTCACATAAGTTAACAGTGTTAAGAGGAATTAGTTTTAAAAACATTATAGAATGCCTGATGTTTTGGTATCACAGGGACACGGGTTCGTTTCTTGAAAATCATCTAGGAATGATGGATGGATGGGTGGGTGGGTGGCTGGATGGTTATGGTCCATCACTCTCCTTGGAATAACTTGTAAGTAATTTGTAGTTTGTTCGCTTTTCCCACTAGCGCATCAGACATCTTTGGGGACCAATTCCAGATCAGGAAGGCAAGCTGAGGGCTCCAGGATGAGCTGTTCTTGTTAACCCATATACAGGTCATACAATTGGCATTAAATAACATTACCAGCAGCGGCATCCTGCTTCCAGTCTTCTCCAGGAATCTCCAGGCCAGCTCCCTGTGTAAGAAATAATTTTCTAGAAAACAAAAAGAAGAAACAAAAAAGAAGTTGAAGGTTCAGATCCACTGGCATTATCCTCTGCACCAACATATTTGCCCATCTAGCCCAGTATCGTGTCTCACTCAGCGGCTTACCAGTTGCTTCTGGGCATCTCAAGCATAAGAGAGAAGAAAAACCTTCACTTAGAATCATAGAGCTGGAAGGGACCTCTAGGGTCATTGGGTCCACCCCTTGCTCAATGTAGGATTTCCTAAACCATCCCAGACAGATGTAGGTCCAGCCTCTGCTTGAAGACCTCCAGTGAAGTAGAGCTCACTACCTCCTGTGGCAACCAATTCCATTGACTGTTTGCCCTCACTGTTGGGAAGTTTTCCCTAATATCTAACCTGTATTGACTCCCTTGAAGTTTCATGCCATTGTTTCTAGTTCTCCCACCTTCTTCAAGTGAGAATAGAGATAATCCCTCTGCACTGTGACAGTCCTTCAGATATTTGAAGACCGCTACCATGTCTCCTCAGTCTTCTGAGCCAGTTTGGTCTAGTGGTTAAGGAGCCAGAATCTTATCTGAAAATACTGGGTTTGATTCTGCCCTCCTCCATAAAGCCAGCTGGGTGACCTTGGGCTAGTTACAACTCTCTCTCCTCAGATCTCACAGACCCGCCTACCTCACAGGGTGTCTGTTGTGGGGAGAAGAACAGAAAGCTTTGTCAGCCACTCTGAGTCCCCTTAAAAGGGTGAGAAAAGCAGGGTTGAAAAGCCAACTCCTCTTCTGTAGGCTAAACACTGCCAGATCCTTCAACCTTTCCTTGTAGGACATGGTCTCCAGACCACTAACCACTTGGTAGCCCTCCTTTGGACTTGCTCTTGTTTGTCAATGTCTTTTCTGAATTGGGGTTCCCAGAACTGGACACAGATGAGGTCTAGAATCCCTACTCTAGAATCCCTGCATATGGCTTCTAGAGGCCTCCAGCTTGTCCAATAGTAATAATACTATAATAAAGAAAACAGCCAAATCTCAAGCCAGGGGCAGATGGCAAATGCATCCTCCTTGCCTCACAGGTTGTTCAGGGCCTTTTCCTACATAAGGTCAATTCTGGAACCAAGAACTTGGTAGGGACACAGGTCTCCAACTGCTAGACAGGACAGTCATGGGAAACTAGCCGATTCAGGACAGACCTTCACAGCTGATTTTGGTAAAAGGAAGGAAGAAAAATGCAAGGAAGATGATCTGCCATCTTGTTAAGTAATTTAACAGACAATTTACCCCTTTAAATGCCTTTTGTTCTAAAACTGGGATATTTCACCCATAGGGAAAAGGTGAAACTTTTCATTTTGTGCCCAAGAGCAATTAGTAGCTATTCCAATTACAGCCTCTTTTCTGGATTAGTGATTATGCAAGCAGAATCAACTGGGCGTTTATTCCAAATTAATGTGAAAGTAAATCAATTGGGCTTGTTAATTCTGTCTCTTCAACGCCAGCGCTATTCTCCTTCAAGGAGGACAAGTGCTTCTTTTCTATCCAGGGTGGTGGTCACATTTAAGGTTTAATCTAGTCCACTTTCAGAGGGAGAGAATCCATCAGCAAGGTGACAAGCTGCTTTCTTTCAGTGTTAAATAACTCAGAAAATTCACCTGCGTGGAAAATGGAGACAGATAAATGTGGAAAGAAAATTACTGGTCACCTTACTGATCTGTTCAGCCACTCTGAAGGTGAAACTGGATTAAACCTTAGATGTGACCACAGCCTAGGATAAGCCTTAAAAAAAAAAAAGCTTCAGAACTCATAGGCATAACTTTATGAACAAGGACTGAACCTACACACACAAAAATCATTTTCACTAAGGCCCTATCTGGACGGAGGGAATATACCACCGTTACAGTGCCACTACATTGGGCTGTCTCACATATCTGAGGCAAGCTCACCACAACCCCACTGCTTTATTTACCTTCTGGAGCACTGGCTTTCAAACCTCCTAATGCCACGATCCTTTAATTACAGTTCCTCATGTTGTGGTGACCCCCAACTTAACCCTAACTCTAACCCTAACCCCAACCATAAAATTATTTTCATTGCTACTTCGTAACGACCCCTGTGAAAGAGTAGATTGACTCCTGAAGGGGTTGCGACCCACAGGTTGGGAACCTCTGTTCTGGACAAAAGTCACCATAATAGCTCCATCCGTTGTGCATGCATGGGATGGAAATAGTGCATCCCCAATGGCAGACATTTGAGAATACTAGTTGTGATGACTGCTAGGTCCCCTCAACCCCAAAATTAAGTTATTTTGGTTTAAAATGCAAAGTGTGGCGAACACGGTAAGTCCAGACGTTTAAAAGTGTCGCCAAAGCGTTTTTGTCAAGGGTAAGTAGCCTAAGGGAGGGGCTAGTTGAGCACTCCTAGGGGAGGGGTGAAATAGAATGCTGGAGGAGCTCAGCCAATCAGGGTGAAGCAAGCCAGCCAGGCCCATATAAAAGGGAGCCTGAGGGGATAATTTGGGTTCTCTGCCTTGGGTCGTTAATCTGGGAGGTTAACGAAGGGGAGAAACGGGCCTTTAGCTGTCCTGAGGGAAGCTGGGAATTGGGGTCCTGAGTCTGTTAATACGTGTTTGATGTTGCTGGTGAAAATATAAGGGCAAGCAAACACATATTGTACTGGTTGAGAGTTTACTCAAGAAGTTTAAGAGTCTTTGAACTGGGTGTGAAAGTTAGGGGCTGAACTGTTTGACAACAGAAGCTGAAAGTGTAACTTGAAGAAGAAGCTGACTTGAGACTTAACTGTATTCAATAAACACATGTTCTTGTTGTTTCAAAGAAGCCTCGACGAGTTCTCTGTTTATAAAGGGAGCCAAATAGGGCCAGAGTTCTAAACAGTAACTGTATCCAACCCACTGCTGGAGATTGGCAGAGTGGGGGCAGGGTGCTGTCTGCTGCAGCATCAGAAGGGAGGCAACATTATTATCAAGCCAAAGAGTAGGGAAAAGGAAATGGAAGGTGCGCCTCTTGGAAGGAAATAACAGAGTTTGATTCACAAGTAAACAAAACGCTACCACACTACCAAATTAAGATAAAAATAGATATAAAATAGATAAGGGCGGAGAGGCGGCCTTTTACACTAGTGCATGCCAAACATACCCCCCATGTTGGTATCTGATACATATCACATAACAAATCTGCTCTGAAAGCATCAAATTCGGCCTCCAGTGACCATTTCCACTCCCTCGTAGAAACACTGAACAGTGGAACCGAAGTTTCCCAGTTCAATATTCCCCTCACCAAGAGCTGCAGCAGAAGTCCCCCTTACCTGGGAACTTTAAGAAACTGTAGCTTGCGGTCAAAGAGTTTGTTGATGAGATAGATGTTTTCCTTCTCTAATTCATTGATGGAATCTTCCAGGTCGCTCACTTCTCTCCGATAGGCTGCAACCTGCCATGGGGAATAGGAAGCTAAATACAGAGGTTTGCACAGGAAGGTGAATATCTGCTTTATCTTACCACAATGGCATTTTGCTTAATCCTATGTTGTGTGTTTCAGCTAGCCAGCCAACCCGGGATTCAGGGCATTAGCTAGTGTTCGCCTGGGGTTGAATCCACAGGAGGAAATGGTTAATGAAACCATCTTCTGAAGAGGTCAATATGACCTCCTTTTAAAAAGAGTTCTTGGCAACCAATATGAATCTTTGCCAGTTCCTCTTCCTGGTCAGTCTACCTTGTTCTCCAAGCCTGTGATCATTTGCCATAGGCATTCTTGGCCACTGGCGGAAAAGGTGTAAAAAGGAGCAATTTGCCCTTGTGGTTAAAGTCTCAGATTCTTATCTGGTAGTCTCCTGGTTCAATTTCGCACTCCTACATGAAGCCACCTGAGTGGCCTTGGGCTAGTTACAGCTCTCCTTCTAAGTTCTCACAGCCCCACCTGCCTCACAGGGTATCTGTTGTGGGAGAAGAACAGAAAGTTTGTCAGCCGCTTTCAGTCCCCTTTTAAAAAGGGTGAGAAAAGTGGCGTAGACAAGCCAACTCTTCTTCTAATCTATAGAACTAACTCATGTGTTTGCCCTTCCCAGATACATCTTCATAGCCTTAATCAGTACTTTTGCAACTTTTGCAAAAGTGCCATCAAGGACAAAGTGGGTCCTCTGTGTGTGTCTCATAGTCTCAACACCTTCTGGAAACCTCAAGCAGAAGACAAAATCCCAGCAAATGGCCTTTAGAGGCATCCTGCCTGTCTTTCCAACCTGAAGGCAGTACCTAGGCATCCATTCTAGTATCCATAGATGCCTTTGTTCTCCATGAATTTGTCTATTTTTTTCTTAAAGATATCCAAGCTGGTTACTGTCAACATCTCTTCTAGATATCAATATCTCCCTTTAAGTTCTTGGTATGGTCTGTTAAATAAATGTATGGAGATAAATTTCTACAAACTAGTTGAAAAAAAAGAACAAATTACCAGCTAGCAATACCCACCTCTTCTTTCAGCCAGTCATATTCTTTAATTTCCCTGCGGCTGATCTTGTCAATGTGTTTAACTGCATTCTGAGGAAAAGGAAGACTGAAATTACTATTATTTAAACAAACAAGAGGCAAAAAGTCACAATACCCAGAGAGAGACTTATTAGAAACTCTGTGTCCGCGCACACGTACACAAACAGGCATATATGACTAAGATCAGGAAGATGCTATTTTTGTGCTATCTGAAGAATGTCAGCAAAGTGGAAGAAAAGAGATTTCCGTTGTTAATGAATTCTATAAAACTGCTGCCACCACAGAGAAGGCCCTGCTGCAAAACCCAGCCAGGCGCTTGCTCTTCAACAACACTAAAAGAGGAAGGTAAAGGTAAGTCTTATGGACACAAAAGGCAGCTCTCTGTTTCCTCCCCAATGTACCATTTGTGGTCTTTGTTTAGAGCCATAAAACAGCATGTTTTAACCGTCGTGTCAAAAGGACTGACAGAAGCAATCCAGATTTAAGGATGTCATCTGAATAACACAATCCTTCACTACAATTTTCCCACGGTAACTTTACTGTGTCGTATTGCTAAGCCTCCAATCATTACTGTACACCTCACCAACTGTGCAACCAACACAAATGCATACACCTCTGAGTGGGGATGGGTGAAAAATATTTGTCAGTTTTGAAATTCGTGCAAACTTCGAAACTTTGAACATTTACATTTGAGCTGAATATCGGCTATAGTCTAAGACTGGCACTTGCATGCAAAGCGGATGCTTTTGTGTGTTCATTCAAAGCTCTGTTAGATTCGTGAAGGCGTGGTGGTGGCAAAGCAGCTGCCCAGTCACCTCTGGAGCGGATTTGGAACTGATTCAGAGGCTCGATTGTAGCATGGATTTGAAGCAAACTCGAAGAGCATTCAGGGTGTTTTTCCACTGCGCTTCTTTAATGGGTGCTAGCCTGCCTGCTGTGGAAACACCAGAGCACCCATTTGCAAATCCAAATCTACCCACAAGGGGTCTGCCTGTCGCCCCAGGTGTTTTGGGGGACAAGGGGTGCAATCTCTGAAGTTGCCTTCGGAGATTAGCAAAGGCTCCGAAGTCCCTCCAAAGTCATTCCGAAGTTGCCTTTGGAGATTAACACAGGCTCTGCAGAAAAACCCCTTCGGAGCTTTTGCTAATCTCCAAAGGCAACTTCAGAATGACTTCGGAATGACTTCAGAGAGACTTCGGAGTTTTGATTTTGGGGTGCCCCCCATGGGTGCCCCCTCCCCCGAGCCTCCTCGAGACCCCATTGCACAATTGCTCCCTATAATCTGGATTTTATGGCTGAAGACACCATTGTAGACCCCTTTAATGGGGTCTACACGAAATCCGGAATATAGGTCCTGAAGGACACATATAATCCGGATTTCCCTAGCTGTGGTGGAAACAGATGTGTTCCTAATGGGGTCTGTAGTGGAAATGGGGTCATCCGGCTCTCAGCCAAATTGGTCCTTAATGGGTGCTAAAATGGGTACTTACTGCCAGTGGAAAAACACCCTCAAAGTGAATTTGAATCCTAGCACATTTGAAGTGGCGCCATTCACCTGGATATGAGTTGCCTCTGCATGCGCTTTGATGCAAAGCAAACCGGGAAAAAATTGTGCAATCCCTACTTCTGAGTTCTACTATTCTTTTAGCATTTTTTATTTATATTAATATCACAATCTTGTTATGCTGTTATGTATACAACCATTCCAGGACAATGCAAACAGTCCCACGTAAGCATTCTGGGAAAGCTATATGCAAACCAAAAGCACTTTACTCCTGATGAAGCGTAAGAGTAACTACACCAAAGCATACCTCAGTGGCCCATTCCTTCTTCTGCTCTATTTGTTTCAGAGTATTTCTGTCAATTTTCTCCTTGGTTTCTTCAAAGGCAACTCTAAAAAATTCTTAAAAGAGTGGGGAGAAACAGTGGAAGAACTTTTTAAAATTGGAGAGGTGCTTCTGGACCAATCAACACAAGTCTTGTATATACCTAGTTAGAATTTATTTATTTATTTATTTATTTATTTATTTATTTATTTATTTATTTATTTATTTATTTATTTATTTATTTATTTATTTATTTATTTATTTATTTATTTATTTATTTATTTATTTATTTATTTATTTATTTATTTATTTATTTATTTATTTAGGGGTCGGGGGTGTAAATAACCTGAAAAAGAGTTGGCTTTTCTACCCCACTTTTCTCACCTGTTTTAAGGGGATTCAAAGTGGCTGACAAAGCTTTCTGTTCTTCTCCCCACAACAGACACCCTGTGAGGTAGGTGGGGCTGTGAGAGCTCAGAGGAGAGCTGTGACTAGCCCAAGGTCATCCAGCTGATTTCATGGGGGATTGCGGAATCAAACCCCGTCTTCCCAGATAAGAGTCTGGCTCCTTAACCACTAGACAAAACATGAATAAACAGTATTCCCAGGAGTTCAATCAGATTTCCCATCAACTCAACCACCGGCAAAAGTATGAAATGCCCTGCTAAGGGTCTTGAAAAGTTGCAGGCTGTATTGTTTCTTGACAGTTTAAGTGCATTTTCCAACCTGTAGTATCTTGGGTGGCTACTGGAATCAGCACTCATTGCTCTGCTCTGCATGTTGTAAGACTTGGCCCGCATCTTACGGATAGGGAGGGCTCTTGCTTTCCTTGCCAAGGCTCCATGCCACTATAAGCAAACCCCAAGAGCCAGCCTTTCCCAGGTGGGAAGTAATGTTGACAACGGGTCCTTCCGCTTAAGCGTTAACTGAAGAAAACTCGTCACCTGTCATTTCCTGCAGGTTTTCCTTCAGTTGGTTAATGTCCTGCTCCAGGGTCTCAATCTGCTTGGCATGTTCAGCGCACCCCACATTCTTGTACGCCAGCCAGTAATCCACCTCAGCCTGCTTCTGGAGCACCTTTTGCTCGATATCATGTATCTGGCGGCGCATGTCTTGTTGGAAGAAACACAGGTTAACCATTTGTGTTAACATTCTCTGCCCCTGATTAGCAAAATCATGAATAATTATTTGTCTACAGCCATAGCATCTGGTACATATTAGATTATGATTCCAAGAGATAGCTCCTAAAACTTAAGCACTTGATGTTTCTTGGGTTGGTTTTTAGATCTATTTCTGCCTTTTCTCTACACTGCTGAAGAGGACGGACCAGACTCTCCTCCACTCATATTTTACCTTCACAACAACTCTGTGAGGAAAATAAAAAGCCATGTGTGATGCTTTGGAAGATGTATCTTTAAAGGAAGAAGAAGATTTGGCTTTTCTATCCCACTTTTTGTCAAGGAATTTACAGTGTAAAAGGCCATGCAGGAACAGAAATCACAGGCTAAGAACCATTATCAGCAGGTGCTTTTATTCTATTCTGCTGTTATTCTGTTATTGTAGTCTAAACATGGCAACTTGTGCCCACTGATGTTATAAGGAACTTTCTAGTGGCTGAGAAAGGGTCGGCCTGACATCGGAAGCAAATCTTGCAACTCGATTGGTTGCAAGAAGCCATGTGATGCCGTGTATTGAGAAACATATTTATTCACTTGCATACACGTATTCCTTCATTCCTTTCTGACTTTCTCCTTTCATGTATCTATCCCTATATCTGTGCATACAATCACTGAGCATTTATATTGACTGTTTTAGTTTATTGTGCTATATACTGCAACTAAGCCATAAAGCACCCTCTGGATGGGAAGTTACAGCGGCCATTGTGGAACTCCGCCAATGGTGCTAGCACAGCCCTGTTGATGTGGCAATCAGGCGACACAGCATGTCATCGGACATGGATCACCAGACACATGATCCTCCCGCACCTCTTCCATGTGGAAGAAGCACAAATGGGGGCTTGCTGGGCTATCACAGCCCAGCAGGAAATATAGCTCTGGAGGACTTCTAAGTGCTCCACACTTATACCAACTTGGGGGATGCACCAGGATGCTCAGAGCCATTTCTGGTTAAGAAACAGCTCCGTGAGGTGCGGATGCCCCATCCGGGAGCTCCCCCTGCCTTGACCACTGAGTCAAGTGTGAAAAGGCCCTTTGTTTCACAGTTCTTTCACTGTCTCACGGCCATTTAAGAGTACACCATTAAAAAATTCCATGTACACAATGAATGCTGTGTAAATATACATAGACACATTTACATCTGTACTGAATGTGAAAAACTCATCCCTAGTGTGACAAAATGTAACTGATCTGAAGTCCAGTTCACCTTTAATGAGCTTTTCTTGGTCCTTAACATATTGCCACTTCTCCTTCATTGCTCTCTCCACATCATCCCTGGTAACGACTTCAAGTTTTTCAAGTTGCTCTTCCTGTTCTTTGAGTTTGGTCAGGAGGGCCCGCAAGTGCGAAATCTGTTCATTCTTTAGGTGCTGATTCTGAAACAAGAAGAAGATTTGCCTTTTCTACCCTGCTTTTCTCACCCATTTAAGGGGACTCAAAGCAGCTGACAAAGCTTTTCTGTTCTTCTCCCCACACCAGACACCCTGTGAGAGCTCAGAAGAGAGCTGTGACTAGCCCAAGGTCACCCAGCTGGCTTCATGGGGGAGGATGGAATCGAACCCGGTATTCCCAGATAAGAGTCCGGCTCCCTAACCATTAGACCAAACTGGCTCACAAAATTTCCGTGTGTTTTTTTTTGCATTGTATTGGTCATACCAGTTTATAGGTCTGTGCACCGGTTCAATTCAGAAGGGTTTGGAGAGATTGACCAAAACTGTGGTTGTGTGCTGAGACGCCCTTTGGCCTGTTCGATGGTTCAGACAATTGGAAGCCCTGCTGAGTCATCGAAAGAGCAGCTCAGTGTGATGACTGCACCAAGCTCTCTAGCAGAGAACAGCCCTGGTGCATGCTGGAACTCCCTTGAACCAGAACCACTACACCTGCCTATAATTTTGCTAGTTTCATATAAAAATAGGAATATAACATGTATGTGTACAAAACAGTTTCTCCTCCCTTTTCACACAGCTCGTAAAATATGACTTCAATTTTAACTCAGTCCTACAAACTTCCCTTTGGCCTCTCAGGACATAACTGTCATGCAATAGAAGCCCAGACTAACCCCACAGTGCTACTGACCAGAGATGAGTACAAACAAAGGGCCTTTTTCCACTAGGGCTTAGAACCCTTCTAAGACCCCATTAGGGACCTGATTAGTACCTGATTGGTACCAATTGGGAAGGCCCTGTCCTCACCTGGACCCCATTAAAGGCCCCATCTGCAAGGCTCTGACCCCACAAGGACAGGGGAAATCCGGATTTAATGGGTCCTTCAGGCCCTTAAATCTGGATTCTGTGTGGACCTGATTAAAGGTGTCCACAACAGGGTCTTCAGGCATCTTCAAGATCCAGATTTCCAGGAGGACCTCATTTCCAAGATCTGGATCTTGAAGATCCAGATCTTTGACTGTGCGTGGAAAAAGGGGGTGAAATTCAGTCTGAATTGAATCAAACACCATTGGGTTGGGTTTGACTTGAACTGTTTTATTAAAAAACAAAACAAAACAGGGTGGTTTGGTTCACAGGGAAACCAAATAAACCATGGGAACCAGCTAGCCTAGCAACAGAGTTGGAAACCCCAAGGAAACAGCATTCAGGCACTGCTATTGTTTTTAATTGATCTTTTAAAATTTTTTACTGTTATACAGATAGATAGTTAAATGCCTAGGGTTGAAAACAAGATCTTCTGCCCACAGAGTGGAAATAATCCATGCTCCCCTCCTAAGAATGAGAGAGAGATTTGCTTCCGTACCCTTTCTTTGTATTTGTCATTCTTAGCTTCCAAGGTCTTTATTTCACGCAGAAGCTCATTGATTATTTCTTCCTTTATCTGAATTCTGAAGATAATGAGAACACATAAGATCAGCTGCCAGGCTACCAAAGAAATCAAAACCTAAAATCCCGGACCAAGCCTACTGAAAGAAGAGCAGCATGCAAATTAAAGCAACCATTCAGAAATGCCTGTTTATAGCATTTAAAAACACCCTTTCATTTAAAAAGAAATATCTAAGACAATTACGGAGTAGGGAAACGCACGAATGCAATTTTCGGGATTCAATTTGATTTGAACCAAATATTTGAAGACTCAAACGGATTTGAATGTTTAAAATGTGAATGTATTCACATTCAATTCAAATTGAATACATTTGAATCGATTTGTACGGATGTTTGATTTGTATTTGAAGATATGAATGTTGACAACATTCATATGTATCCGAACGCATCCCGTTTTTATCTGGTATACATATCATAGAATCATAGAATCATAGAATGGTAGAGTTGGAGGGGACCTCCTGGGTCATCGAGTCCAACCCCCTGCTCAAGGCAGGATCTCCTAAACCATCTCAGACAGATGGCTGTCCAGTCTCTGCTTGAAGACCTCCATCGAAGGGGAACCAACCACCTCCCGTGGCAGCCTGTTCCACTGGTTGATCACTCTTACTGTTAGAAATTTTTTCCTAACATCTAAACTAAATCTTTTCCCCTGCAGTTTCACCCCATTGTTTCTAGTCCTTCCTTGAGAGAGTGAGAACAGGGCTGATCCCTCTGCCCTGGACAACCCTTGAGGTATTTGTAGACAGCTATCATGTCTCCTCTCAGTCTTCTTTTTGGTAGACTAAACATTCCTAGTTCCTTAAGCCGTTCCTCACAGGACATGGTTTGCAGACCGTTCACCATCTTGGTAGCTCGTTTTTGTCCCATATGTATCCGTACAAATGCGTACGCATACAACTAAGATGCGCGTGGATACGTATGTAATGTGTACATATCTGTAAACATATGAATGTCCGAATAATTCATATGAATGATTTGAAGGATTCAAAAATTTGTTTGAATGTTAAATTTGAATGCATAGATATTCAATGGGAATTTGAATGTAGGAATTCAAATGAATTCATTCAAATGTTTTAAATGTTTCAAATATTTGTGCACATCCTCTAAGCAACAGTATATATCTGCCCAGCATGCACAGCCAGACCTCAGCTCATTATTTTCCTCTACCAAATTCATGCCAGTAAATCCCAAAATTCATGGGGACAGGAAGGAGCAAGGCAAAAGAGCTGAGGTCTCCAAGATTCTGGCTTGAATAGGGATTAAATTGTGAACAATTTAACCTACAGCAATGAATCTTGTCCTCCAAGTGATCTCTGAATTTAGGAATACAGTCTCAGAAACCCATGTCCTCAAAATGGGGTCAATATATCATACACCTGAACATGCATTGTGTTTGCTTCCAACACGGAACCACAGACATGTTTAAATTTAGCCAGCAAACAAAACACATGCCATATCCACCAAAGTCCCAGTTTAAACATCTATTTAACTCAGGTTTTTTTTAAATTCGGGAAACCAGGGCTGCTTTTGTACCTGGCTTCTCATCCACTGGACAGGAAAAGTCCATGACAGACCAACGTGTACTAGCGTTCACGTTTGGGAATGCTAGTACATGTTGCGCTAAGCCCCACATCCCTGGAGACTTATGGGTGTCCAGGGATTTGTATGATTGCCAACAGGTTGCCGCCATCTTGTGTCCGGAGCCTGCCATCACTGTTGCTATGGTGATGATGACGCTCTGCACACACACAGTCACGTTTTGGGTCATCTGAGGTGCCAGTGAACTTGCAGCGCACCTCATATGACCCCTCGTATTGGAAGTGGTGGGAAAAGGGCTGGATGCAACAGGTAAGCTTTTAGGTACGGTTGGGTTGCATGTGGCTAGTTGATGGTCGGTTAACATCAGATAAGGCAGGAGGCTTTTCTGGATTGGAAACACCTCTTGCAAGTGCAGATACACCTGCCCAGATGTTAACCTATCATGAACTACGGGCCCAAGTACGAATTGGCCTCTGTTCCATCAAGATGCTTCAGTGGAATCATGTAATCTCACTAGGGATGTGTGCATATGTTTTTTTGGCATTCAATTTGAAATGAATAGCATGTTTGAAAATTCATATTCGTATGAATAGATGGCATTCGAATGTGGTAAAATTCTATTTGATATGAATCTATTTGTATGAACATTCAATATGTATCAGATATGAATAAACAGCTATCTGATACAAATAGTTACATATCTGATATGAGCAAATATGTATCTGATACAAACAGATATGTACCTGATAGGAATAAATATGTATCTGATATGTTTCTCCGGTTTAACAAATGTCCAAACTATTCATATGAATGTCCGGAAACATTTGTATTCATTTGAATAGTAATGTACGAATATTGTAATATTCAAGTTTGAATGCCCGAATTTGGTCAAATTTGGCCAAATTTCAAATGTCACAAATATTCATGCATTCTCACAGCGGAGCCAGGGACGTTGACCCACTCCAGTAGCTTCTAAGGGGGAAATACTTTATCTGCCTCTCTAACAATATTACGACATAAGAGTCATATGTGAGACTTCCCCCAAATCCCCAGCATTCTGAATTCCCTTCCTTTTGTACTATACAGCTACTTACTGATATGCCAGCAGAGCTTCGGGAAAATAAGTGCGAGGTTCATTGGACTGCTTCGAAGAACTCTTTTTTTTCTTTTCCTTCTTATCTTTCTTCTTATCTTTTGCCATTGTTTATTCCTTTGCGGTGTGAAGTAGATCTAGGGGAAAGAAACAAAAGTCTGATTAAATCGGCATATAGCTTGCCTCCCTCAAGACAAGGTGCATTGGGGGATCTAAAGCCAGGCTTTCACAATAACAAAGGAAAAGCTTGTTTGGTTTTGTGGCTGGAACGTCAGACTCTTATCGTCAGACCCTCCACAAAGCCAGCAAGGTGACCTTGGGTTAGTCACGGCTCTCTTTCTGAGCTCTCCCAGCCCCACCTACTTCACAGGGTGTCTGTTGTGGGGAGAAGAACAGAAGGTTTGTCAGCTGCTCTGAGTCTTTTAACAGTTTGTGCAAATAAAATGAAATAAAATATTTTCAACTTGTCAGCTAAGATTGGGAGACCATTTCCTAAATCTGCCCTTATCATTCCATTCTCCGGCTATGGTCATATACTTTCACTTTAAACCTTCTTCAGACCCCCTTCAGATTGCAATGTTCACACTTTTTCATTTCTATCTGTTTTATCTGTGGACTTTCCAGCCTCCAGGGTGGAAAGTCCATGAATAAAACAAGTAGAAATGAAAAGATGTGAACACTGCGATCAGAAGATGAACTGAAGAAGATTTAGGGTGTTTTTCCACTTAGCACTAAAGGACCCATTAAGGCTCCTTAATGGGTCCTTAAAGGGTACTCTAGTGCTAAGTGGAAAAACACCCATAAAGTAAAGGTGTGACCAGGGAATTAGAAGTCTACAACCCATCTGCCTGTTTGAAGTAGCTGGTGCCTTCAACTTACCTATGACTCTAACCTGGATTGGGGCAACCAAAATTCCCTAATGCAGAATCCCACAAATAGCTCAAAAAACCCAAAAGGTTCTGAATAAGATAATAAGTCAACATAATAACTATAAGGGTAAAGTTATTCACCCTAGTAAAAATGTATATATATTTATTCAATTTTTGTGGCTCAGAGCCCAAGCAAATAAAGAAGAAATTGCTTTTATATTTATATCAGCATATATAGATTATAGCTCAGTATAAGAACCACTTAAATAAAATAAGCCAGACACGTTTCGACCTCAACCTAGGGTCTTCCTCAGTGGCTTACACATTTAACTTGTAAAAACAAAATATGAATCCTAAGATAACTTCAGCTCACAACAGTGACTCCGACTTTCCAAAGTTTTACAATGAACTTCAAAGTCAACCCTTGCCATTGCTTATTGCTTACTTATCCCAATAATGTCTCCGTGAACTAAAGTTCGGCTGTTACTTTTAAAGCACCTCCGTCTCAGCTCTGTGTGTTCCACCAGGGGGGTCCCTGGAGCCGGCACACCTTACCCGTTTATTCCTGCTTAGGTGGGCTGGGGAAGAAATTAGTACCAACCAGTTCCTTCCTGCTCTCTTGGTTCCAGCTATAAACTTTCCCAGTTACCAGGGTAACCATGCCAAGATGGCCATCTACTGGCCAACTTCCTTTGGTCATTCTCTGTTTCTCTGTTTCTCTATCTCCCCTAGAATTTCTCAATTAGCCAAGCCAACATTTCCCTCTTGTGTCGTCTTTGGAGAACTACAGTGCTGCACCATCGAAGATAAAATGAAACAAGAATGTTTTCACTGCACCAGAAAAGCAGCACCAGAACTCTTAAAACTAACATTAAGGTTGTAGCCAGATGTCAGTTACTTATTCCGCTCCATTTGGGTATTCCAGAATCAAGCATCCAAACAGAGTGGAATATTGCTGCATCCAGACGTCGTTTAGTTATTCTGCTTTATTTGGATGTTCTGGAATAGCCACGCTTGATTCCAGAATAGCCAAATACAGCGGAATAAGTAACTGACATTTGGACATAAGAGGAGTCCAGCCGGATCAGGCCACAGTCCATCTAGTCCAGCATCCTGTCCCACACTGTGGTCCACCAATTGCCCATGGGCATCTCAAGCAGAGACAAGGACAAAGACTTGATCTACTCTTAACTTCCTGCCAATGGTCTTTAGTGGCATCCTGCCTGTCTCTCCAACATGGAGGTAGTATCTAGAGATGCATTCTAATAGCCATTGATATACCTGTTCTCTGTGAATTAATACAGGGATGTCGAACTTAAAAATTAAAATTAAAAACTTGGACAAAGTTGTGGACCAACTTTGATATTTATTGATAAAATGACTACAATTGAGGAAGTTTTTCCTTCTCATCAGATATGATAAACCTTTTCATCTGGAAACAAGCTTAGGTTTTGCTTAAACATTGAATCTGGAACAAGCAAAGCTTAATACCACAAACACATGTGAAATCAAATGTCAGGTAAAAGAACATAAGAACATAAGAGAAGCCCTGCTGGATCAGGCCACAGCCCATCTAGTACAGCGTCCCGTCACATATGGTGGCCCATGGGCATTTCAAGCAGAGACAGGGGCATCTCAACCTTTTCCTGCTCTTGAACCTCAGCACTGGCATTAGAAGCGTCCTGATTCTGCCCCCCCCCCCAGCCTGAAAGATGCACCGAGGCATTAATTCTAGTAGCCATTGATACACCTGTCATCCATAAATTCGTCTAACCCTACATTAAAACCATCTAGACTGGTAGCTGTCACCACCTCCTCCAGCAGCACATTCCATAAACTGATGACCTTCTGGGTGAAGAAATACTTCCCTTTGTCAGATCCGACTCTCCTACCCATCAACTTCATAGAGTGCCCCTTGGTTCTAGCGTTGTGCGATAGAGAAAAGGAATTTTCTCTATCCACCTTTTCTATACCATTCATGATTTTATATACTTCAGTCAGGTCCCCTCTTAAATGCTCTCTCTCCAGGCTGAAGAGGCCTAGATGTTGCAGCCTGGTTTTGTAAGGAAGGTGCTACCCTTTTCTGCACCTTTTCCAGTTCCACAATATCCTAATGGAGGTGTGGTGACCAGAATTGTACACAGTATTCCAAATGTGGCCTCACCATGGATTTATAAAGATGCAAAATAAAGACACGTCTGTGGCATTCACTTTTCTAGAAAGCTTCCGTTTTCCACCTTTTGTTTGGCCATTTTTGGGAGAGGTGCCAAATGTGACTGATAGCAGGAGGTCGCTAATGAATGTGAACATAGGAGGGGGCCCTTGTGAGTCCTGACTGATGCACCAATGAACCAGCAGAGCATTCTGGGATTTTCAATATTAGCTATGCATGCACTGTCTACCGGTGGTATTTTCTCATGGGCCAACTATAATTACACTGCAGGCCAGATTTGGGCCATGAGCCTGAGTTTGACATCTGTGGAGCCCTGCTGGGCTGGATCACACCACAGCCCATCGAGTCCAACATCCTGTCCCACACAGTGGCCCACCCCTGGAAGATGTACCTAGGCATCCATTTTAGTAGCCATTGATACATCTGTCATCCATGAATTTGTCTAACCCTTCCTTAAAGCCATCCAGGCTGGTAGCTCTCACCACCTCTTCTGGCAGCACATTCCATAGACCAATGAGCCTCTGGGTGAAAAAATACTTCCCCTTGCTTGACCTGACTCTTTTTTATATATGCTTTTTATAGGATTGTAAATTAAATCCTCTAAGGCCGTGTTCCCAAAGGCAATAAAATATGGACTGGATTCGGACTCGGCATTGAGGGATCCCATTAAATTCCCTAGTTGTCTGAATCCAGGAAGGGTCTAGTAGTGAAAAGCAAGTACCTTGGTGTTCAGCAGGGATCATGTACCCTACAGCTTTCAAAGCTCAAAGCAAACACTTTAAGGGCTGCCACACACACACATTTTAAAATTGGTTTTTAAAAAAGAAGCTCCTAAAAATCTTAACACTAAGTCATGTACTAACCTGTCAGTGGTTTTAAAGATCTGTTTCTCAGCTTGTTTGGTGCTGCTGCATTCTCTACCAAATACCCTCCTACAACATCAATATTTGCTGAAGGTTAGGCCCTTTCCACACACACCCTTAGCATGGTATAGGAAAAGGCTTAGGGGCCTCACCTCTGGCCACTGGTGTGGAATAAGGGAGGTCCTGCCCCCTCCCAGGAGATTCTGTCAGCATAGGATGCAGCTGAAACTGGGCTTAGGGTACCCTCAATGACACCCTAGTCTGGTTTACCAAAAGACCTCAATGTCGAGGTCTACTGGCATATTAGAGTCTAGTATATCACAGGTGTGTCACTGGAATGCCCTACTCCCTGGAAGCTCCAAAGGAAAAGAAGGAGAGTTGGCCATTCTACCCCACTTTTCTCACCCATTCAAGGGAACTCAAAGCGGCTGGCAAACCTTCTGTTCTTCTCCGCACAACAGACACCCTATGAGGTAGGTGGGGCTGTGAGAGATCAGAAGAGAGCTGTGACTAGCCAAAGGTCACCCTGCTGGTTTCATAGGGGAGGGCAGAATGAAACCCGGTATTCTCAGATAAGAGTCTGGCTCCCTAACCAGTAAACCAAAGTGGCTCACTAGTAGTTATTTGCTAGGGTTAGGTTCTCAGAAAACATCAGCAGTCTCAGAATACTGAACGAAAACTGAACAGAAGAAGAAGACTTGGCTTTTATACCCTGCTTTTCTTACCCTTAAGGGGACTCAGTGCAGCTGACAAACCTTCTGTTCTTCTCCCTTAGAGAGCTGTGTCATTCTAACCACAAGACCAAACAGGACCTGTACACACTGGGGGAGGGGGTGGCATATAGCACCGCTATGGCATCACTTTTGTGCAGCTGCCACATTTATCTGTGGCAATCCCAGCATAGCTCTGCTATTGTGAGCCAGTTTGGTCTAGTGGTTAGGGAGCTGGACTCTTACCTGGGAAGACTGGGCTTGGTTCCACACTTCTCCATGAAGCTAGCTGGGTGACCTTGGGTGAGTTACAGCTCTCTTCTGAGCACTCACAGCCCGTCTACCTTACAGGGTGTCTGTTGTAGGGCAAAGAACAGAAGGTTTTGTCAGCAACTTTGAGTCCCCTTAAATGGGTGAGAAAAGTGGGGTAGAAAAGTCAATTCTTCTTCTTCTTCTTCTTCACCCCAAAAATGAACGATCTTCTTTTGCTGGAAAACCTAGCAGATCCACTATCATAGCTCCATTCACCAAAGCAGACAGCCATGTATGCACTGTGGTGGCAGTGCTGCATACTTCCGACTGTTTGGTGCCAGCTGAATACCCAGATGTGTGCATCATTAAAACATGCAAGGACAGTGCTATGGCCAAGGTTGTATTAGCAAATGATAATCCCACGGGACCAATGTTCCCAGATCATTGCTTCCTAGCACTATATCCACCCACCCTCTGGAAGTTGCCAAATATTGAGGATACTGCTGAAGTGCTGGTTTTTCTTCCTTGCTACTTCTGGACTCAAAAATCAGCTGTTTGTCGGTGTCCAACTTGAAAGGTTGCTACCACTTTCGGGCCATGAATAGCAACAGAGGGTATCAAACAGGTACCTGTAGATACAGAAGCAAGCAAGAAATGGCAAAGTGGCTGTACTGTGCAGAGGTTTCCTAGCAGACAATAATAGTAATAATAATAATAATAATAAGGAAAAGATGGCATTGACAAGAGAAAAACAGAACACAGGTCTATGGCTAGCGTGTCACCCGTTATCCTAATGATATATGCTGGGCCGGGCCTGTAAACAGATGACTCAGAATGAGCTTTCCCAAGATACTTGTGGTCAAGTCACATATTGACAAAAGAAGGAGCAGTCAAACCCGACAGCCTGTAAGAATAATGATAATGGAACCAAATAAAGGCAGACTCTGAGACTGAGTAATTCACGGTCACCTGGAACTTTGCAGGTACCAGATGCTAATAGCAGACTTGCCAGCTTTCCAATTTTCAGCAAGCAAAGAAACCTCACAGCTAATCTTCTTCTCAGCTTTGCACTTGTTCTCGTTCATTTCACATTCCATTAAGCTTTTCTACTGGCTGCTCAGGCAAAGTGCCCGTAAACAATATACCAGGGCAAATTACTTGGAAGTTACCTCTGGCTTACAAAAACCTGAACGACAGATTAAAAGCAAAACTGTGGGCTAATTTGCACTTCTCCTCCTGTCACTGGGAGGTGAAGTGCTAGAGTGCTTTAGGAATCTGCATCATCGGTGGAACACTTTGGGTGCATCCCCATGGCACTTTGGTACGGTTCTGAATGCGGGATCGGCGAGGGGCGTCCCCATGCGTTTTAGATTTGGCCTGCGCCCAACCCGTACCTGTTCCACGTTGCCGGCGATGACATGGGAACACCCAAGATCCATTCTTGGCCCCGCACCCAGGCCAATGGTGCCCAAACAGCACCCAAAGAGCACCAAACTGCCTGCATGGGGACATGGCCTTTATGAACTTTCACCATCAAGCAACCCAATTTAATTACTGGAGTATAGATCAGTGATGGCGAACCTTTTGAGCTCGGTGTGTCAAAATTCGCAAGAAAACCTAGTGTAACTCGGGTGCTGTGTCACATCTAGAAATATCCATAATTTTGTGAATTTTGTAGCTCTAGTAATATTTTATTAAAAGCAAAAACAAATAATTCTTTACATTAGTGACTTTTGTCGATTAATTTCGTTTGCTAATATTCAATTGAAAGTTGGTATTTTGTACACTTCAAGAACAAGCAAGCACTACATGCCCAGGTGCCAGGGTGACCAGGTGTGTCGCCCAAAAGGGCTTGGTGTGTCACCTGTGACACACGTGTCATAGGTTGGCCATCACCGGTATAGATCATGTTAAACCTGATGTACATTGCAAAGAAAAACTGGCCAAGAAAGATCTATTCTGGACGTATGAATCAAAACACAGGCTCCTTTTGGCTTCAGTGAAGAAGTGAATTGGTTTAACTAGCCCTTTCTTCCTCTGTATCCTTTGGTCCCTCTAGTATTTGCAGAATCAGTTTCTACACTGCCTCACCTCTTTATATAATTTCTTCCGTTAGGTCTACTCACTCTATTACATTTTGAGAATAGTGCTTTCACTTTTGTTACTTTTTATTGTAAGTACTGCATTTGTGTTATTTATTTGTGTAAAATTTCTTTTCAAAACTGACCGCATTGTACAATTTTATAGAATATCCTGTAACATCGTTTCTATATTATTGTTTTCTGTCTTTTAGTTGTTCCTATATGGTGTGTGTGATGTTTTGGGGTGCCTTAAGTACTATACATTTTGTACCTATATTGGGATTTATAATGCTACAGCTGTTGAAAATTTTGTATGATTGTTAATTTTGCATACTGGGAGCTACTGTACCCATTCAAGCCATTCACCCATTTCAGGGGACTCAAAGTGGCTGACAAACCTTCGGTTCTTCTTCCCACAACAGAGTACCCTGTGAGGTTGGTGGGGCTGTGAGAGCTCAGGAGACAGCTGTGACTAGCCCAAGGTCACCCAGCTGGCTTCATGGGGGAGGACGGATCGAACCCAGTATTCCCAGATAAGAGTCCAGCTCCTTAACCACTAGACCAAAAGGAAGTGCAGGTCTTTGCCTTCCCTAGCAGACTCGGCTTGCTAGTACAAACTGGGGTAGCTTCAGGCAAGCACCATCCACACTTGCAGGAGACGTTTCCACACCAGAAATGTTCCCTGCCTTTCCAGAAGCTACTCCAGCAGCTACTAGCAGTTGTGCATGAAATCATGGATCACATGCATCCCATTCCTTACCTGTTCCAACCGGAGGCGCAACCATTCTCACCTCTGCCAGTACTAGGAATCATCTGAGGTTCCATGCAAGTGTGCTGACACCTCAAATGACCCCAAACATGACTGCGCATGCATGGTGCATCACCATTGTCATGGTGACGGCAATGGTGCACACACAGTTGCATCAGGCTCCATGTAGAAGATGGCGCCACCTGGACACACATCCGGACCCAGGTCAGTCTGTGGCCACGTTGGAGGTGGTTTGGCATGCGCTAGTGCTTGCAGGTGTGAATGCTAGTGCACACCAGTGTAGATGCACATGTCCCGTCCCATTGACAGGAAGCAAAGTGTAGGAACGCCTCAGGTGTTGTGATGCTAAATCATGAATAGGTAAATTACCTCGGTTGTGGAGTTGCAGATAAGAAAGCGTGGAGTTACTGAAGTTTTGAATAATGAAGAGAAGACTGAAGAAGTGTCTACAACTTTGATCTTTTTGCAGACTTTTTGCAGACAGTTTGGTCTAGTGCGGTGATGGCCAACCTATGACACGTGTGTCACAGGTGACACGCCAAGCCCTTTTGGGTGACACACCTGGTCACCCTGGCACCTGGGCGTGCACTGCTTGCTTGTTCTTGAAGTGTACGAAATACCAGCTTTCAATTGAAGATTTAGCAAATGAAATTCAGCAACAAAAGTCACCAATCTAAAGAATTGTTTTTGCTTTTCATAAAATACATATATCAAAAATATAACTTTTTTACTAGAGCTACAAATATCACAAAATTATGGATATTTCTAGATGTGACACAGTGCCTGAGTTAAGCTAGGTTTTCTTGCGAATTTTGACACACCGAGCTCAAAAGGTTCTCCATCACTGGTCTAGTGGTTAGGAAGCCGGGCTCTTATCTGGGAATACCAGGTTTGATTCTGCCCTTCTCCATGAAGCCAGCTGGGTGACCTTGGGTGAGTCATAGCTCTCTTCACAGGGTGTCTGTTATGGGTAGAAGAACAGAAGGTTTGTCAGCCACTTTGAGTCCCCTTAAATGGGTGAGAAAAGCGGAGTAGAAAAGCCAACTCTTCTTGTTGTCGTTGTGTGTAAACTTTCTGTCACTGACTGTGCATGAAGAATGTTCAATTTTCCATCTTGCAGCCACTAAAAACAGAAAAGTCCTGGGGGAAAAAAGCCATCAAATGTGTTTACTTATAGGAGTAAAGGCATAGCAATGCCCATTATGTAATAGGTAGTGTAGATTAGGATCCATGAAGCAGCCTATCCAGAGCCACGTTAAAATCTGGGATGAACATAAAAGCAAGATGCACATCATTCAGGGGAAAAAGGATTATTATTGTAACTGAGAAGTAGCATAAAATGGAATAAGGAAGTTAAGTTGATTTTGTTTGTTTTGTGACAGGGTAGTGGCATTTCTTTCCCCATCTTGAAGCTGCCGTCATTATATGGAGGTGGAATGTGGTCACACCAGGTTTGTGAGCGGAAGAGAAAAAAAATATGATGTTTGTGTGGCTTGCGTTTGTGTGTCTTCGGTTTTATTTTTTAACAAGGATGGATATTTTTAGACTGAAGATAAGAACCAGCAGTAGAAAGAAAAAGAAGAAGAGTTGGCTTTTCTAGCCCACTTTTCTCACCCATTTAAGGGAACTCAAAGTGGCTGATGCTTTCTATTCTTCTCCCCACACCAGACACCCTGTGGGGTAGGTGAGGCTGTGAGAGCTCAGAAGAGAGCTGTGACCAGCCCAAGGTCACCCAGCTGGCTTCATGGGGGAGGGTGGAATCGAACCCAGTATTCCCAGATAAGAGTCCGGCTCCTTAACCACTAAACCAGACTGGAGTAGAAAAGAAGGGTTTCTCTTTCTCCCATAAAGCATTTGGTCTATAGGCAATCGCACAGTCAGTGTGTGACTTCAGACATATATACTAAGAATGTGCATGAATATTTGTAACATCTGTTATTTGGATGAATTTGGACAAATTTAGTCATGCAAACTCAAATCGAATGTTACAATATTTGTGTGCTAATGTTTGGACAAATGAGTATTTAGGGACATTCATACGAATAGTTTGGAATTCATTAGATTGTGAGTGTGGAAATATAGCGCTCCAGTCACATCCACTATGGATCCAGATTGTATTCAACGTGGATTGACAGCATATTAAAAGTGGATTCAGGTCAGATTTGACGTTTTCGGAGCGCGGATATGTTACAGATATGTACTGGATATGTATTCATTCGTATCAGATACATATTCATTACCAGATCTATATGCAATCTATTCATATGGATATGGATTTTTGCACATTTAATTTGTATTTGAATAGGAGGACCCAAAACAATCCTGCACAACCCTAATATATATTGTACTCATGAGGCAGCTGAATACGCACATACATCACTGTTACACATGTTGTTTTATTATATCTACTCTTAGAGGAAGAGAAGAAGAGTTGGCTTTTCTATCCTTCTTTTCTCACCCATTTAAGGGGACTCAAAGCGGCTGACAAACCTTCTGTTCTTCTCCCCACAACAGACACCCTGTGAGGTAGGTGAGGCTGTGAGAGCTCAGAAGAGAGCTGTGACTAGCCCAAGGCCACCCAGCTGGCTTCATGGGGGAGGGAGGAATCGAACCCAGTATTCCCAGATAGGAGTCCAGCTCCTTAACCACTAGACCAAACTGGGACTTTCTGTACTTGACTCCAGTTCCCAGACAGTGCATCCACACCTTCCAGAGCTGTTTCTTAACCAGAAACGGCCCAAGGCAGTATAACCATGGTTCTGTTTTTTAAAAATATATATTTTATTTTCTATAAGTAAACAAATATTAAACAACAACCAAATACACAAAGCGAAACACAAACCACACAAATCATAAAGAACATACAAACAAAAGAAAAAACACCCTAATCTGTCCCCTTCTACTTGGTCACCTGTACTGTTTTTAAATAAACAAATCTTAAATTAGGGCCGTAAACACCTTACTTACTGTATGTTAGCCATCTGTTTAGAAATATCTTTTCAGCCGAATCTAGGAAAGATCTCCTGTTCACTTCTTCAAGGCACGGGTTCCAGATCAGTCTAAATTGTTGAATGTTATCAACTCCCTCCAATCTCAAAATATTTCACTGAAAGATATTCGCTCATCATGAGTTTCCCTACTGTTCTAGACCATTCTGCTTTAGTCAGATTCAAAGTATATTTCCAATTATGCACTATACATTGTTGGGCTACTGACACTAAGGCCCCATCCCCATGCAAAGCCCTCTTTCTGGATTTTATGGGGACCAAACTGCCCAAATCCATGCTACAGTATATTTAGTTCTGTAGAAAACTGTTCTTGCCACGGTTTGGGAGCATAGTCTATGCATGGGGACAGTCCCGGGCTATTTGGGGAGATTGACTCTGGTGTCATTAGGAGGTGGGGTTTCACGCCGTTCCTGTCCTGTGCGTTGGTGATCACATTTGTCTTGCACTTTCACCTGGCTTGGCAATCAGGGAAGGGGGGTGGGTGGAATAATGATGGTGAAAAGAGACTCATTTCTGTTCAATCACCATTCATGCCTCCTAGTGACGGGAGGCACAGTGCAAATTTCCCCTTAGCCTGAACTAACCTTTTCTACAATAACATAAGGCACATCTCCTACAGGCTGCTTCTGGACATTGTGGGGGCAGCCCACGCCTGATGCCCCTCTTCCCCAGGACAAGCTTGGGGGGTCCCTCTCTGATCTTGGTTCCCCTCTGCCTGGTATGCAGAATCCACTTTGCCAGGGAAACCCCCTGAGGGGTGGATTTCTCTTGCTCTTGCGGCTGCCTTCGCAGCACAGGCGGTAAGATGAGCAGAGAGGCAGCTCACAGGTGGGATCGTCCACATGCCACTCTACCCCTCCCCCCGATGAACACTGTAGGCTAGAACAGGTGAGTTAAAGCACCCAAGGGAGGCTGCAAAAAGTGCCAGGATTCTGAATTTCACACTCCGCTCCGACTGATAAAGGTTTCAAAATGCTAGACTTTAGCATCATCTATATGGCCACGATTAAGGGTGGGATCTGGGGCAGGAGACGGAGTGGCCACAGGAGTGAAGGACCCTCAGCGGTGAGACCTTCAGCATAGACTGGGATGCCGCTGTGAGTAGTGAGGAATTTGGGGGGAAGCTGACAGTTTTTCTGGTCTATTGCAGTAGGTTCTGCCAAACTGTCCTGCCCTTGATCCTTTCTGCACTGGACTTTATTCCAGATTGTATCCCAGAATAGAAACCGGCCATCCACACGCTGATGCAGACTATGGTAGGCAAAGAGGGAATGTCAAAGTACTTTGCATCAGCTTGCCTTAGGATGGGCCAGTGGACTACAGAAGAAGAAGAAAGAAGAATAGTTGGCTTTTCTACCCCGCTTTTCTCCCCTATTTAATGTGACTCAAAGTGGCAGACAAAGCTTTATATTCTTCTCCCCACAACAGACACCCTGTGAGGTAGGTGGGGCTGTGAGAGCTCAGAAAAGAGCTGTGACTAGCCCAAGGTCACCCAGCTGGCTTCATGGGGGAAGAAGAGTTAGCTTTTCCACCCCGCTTTTCTCACCCATTTAAGGGGACTCAAAGTGGCTGACAAACCTTCTGTTCTTCTCCCCACAACAGAACACCCTGTGAGGTAGGCGGGGCTGTGAGAGCTCAGAAGAGAGCTGTGACTAGCCCAAGGTCACCCAGCTGGCTTCATGGAGGAAGTAGAAGGAGAGCTGTGTTTTCTGCCCTTCTTCTCCCACCCATTTAAGGGGACTCAAAGTGGCTGACAAACCTTCTGTTCTTCTCCGCACAACAGAACACCCTGTGAGGTAGGCGGGGCTGTGAGAGCTCAGAAGAGAGCTGTGACTAGCCCAAGGTCACCCAGCTGGCTTCATGGGGGAGGGCGGAATCGAATTCCCAGTCCGGCTCCCTAACCACTAGACTACACTGGGTCTCCACCACAAGACCAGGGTCTGGGCGGGGTGGAGGCGGCGGCGGCGTTTGGCTGAGCGACCAGCAGCAGCGCCGGGTGGAGGCGGCGAAGAAGGGCGGCAGGTTTGGTCCTGGGGCGGCGGCCAGTAGAGCGAGCGAGCCTCCCTCGGAGGGCAGAAGGAGGAGCCGGCGGCGTCCACCCGCCCGCCTTGCCGCACCTCTGCTCGGCTTCCCCCCCGAGAGAAGCAGCAGCGAGAAGAGGAAAGAAGAAGAGGGCGCCCGGGCCGGGGCTGGCTGAGCCGAGAGAGCGGCGCGCAGGTGTGTGTTACGCGCGAGGCGGCGCTGAGGTAACGAGGGGGAACAGGTGGGGGGGGGGAAAGGAGGTACCATTGGAGTGTGTGTGTGGGGTAGGCGCGTTACACACTCACACACACACACGGGATCCATCCAGCCCGGGCGTGGTGGTGGTGGGGAGTTGGGACACTCGAGTTGTCGTCACCCCTAAGGTTTAATGCAACTTCTGTCCACTTTCAGAGCGAGGGAACCCATCAGCCAAGTGACCAGTCATTTTCTGTCCACTATGGCTGTGGTCATACCTACAGTTTAATCCAGCTTCAGTCTACTTTCAAAGCGAGAGAACCCATCAGCTAAGTGACCGGTGATTTTCTTTCCACATTGGCTATAGTCACACCTAATGTTCAATCCAGCTTCAGTCCACTTTCAGAGTCAGAGAACCCATCAGCCAAAAGACCAATGCTTTTCTTTCCACGTTGGCTGTGGTCATACCTACAGTTTAATCCAGCTTCAGTCTACTTTCAAAGCGAGAGAACCCATCAGCTAAGTGACCGGTGATTTTCTTTCCACATTGGCTGTAGTCACACCTAATGTTCAATCCAGCTTCAGTCCACTCTCAGAGTCAGAGAACCCATCAGCCAAAAGACCAATGCTTTTCTTTCCACATTGGCTGTGGTCACATCTAAAGTTTAATCCAACTTCAGTCCACTTTCAGTGTGAAAGAACCCATCAGCAAAGTGACCAGTAATTTTCTGGGGTAGCTAATATGGAAAGAAAATTATTGGGCACTTTGCTGATTGTGTTCTCTTGTTCTGAAAGTGGACTGAAGCTGGATTAGGTGTGATCACAGCCTGTGAGATAGGGATAGAAGCAAGAAACCTTGAGTGGACCTACTTTTCCTCTCTTCAGAAGTGGATCCAAATGTGTAATAACAGCTATGACCACCATCTGAGGAGCTGTGGCCGTGGACTTGAGCCATAAAGGGCAAAGGTGACTGCCCAGCTGCACTGAATCTTCGCAACCACCCTGTGAGGTGGGCGAGGCCAAGATGGACTCTATGGCCAGGCAAGGATAGCTGGGACTCTCATATCCATGTTATTTTGTGTGGGGTTATGCGGGTTTGCCTGTTGCAATGGAAGTTTTGGACTTGTTGGGGTTCCAGCGTCCTGCAACCAGCCTTTGGCCTGTGTAGGATCTAAGACTGTGATCACACCTAAGGTTTAATCCAGCTTCAATCTACCTCCAGAGCGAGAGAACGTATCGGCAAAGTGACTAGTAATTTTCTTTGCACATTTTCTTTGGGACAAAGGTGAATTTTTGGAGTTTTTTAACACCAAAAGAAAGCAGCTTCTCCTTTTGATGCTGTATTCTCTCACTCTGAAAGTGGACTGAAGCTGGATTAAACCGTAAGTGTGACCACAGCCTAATGGGGCTTGGGCTGGGAGGGACCCCAGCTCTGGGTTGCTGAAGCAGAGTCCCCCGTTTGCTCCTTCTGCTGTAGTTACCAAAACTGCCAAGACACGCAGCCCATGGGGAGCCTTCAGGGCATGGGTGTGGCTGCTGCAGTTAAGCTTTTGTCCAAGCAGAAATAATACTAAGAAGAGTTGGTTTTTCTACTCTGCTTTTCTCACCCAGGTGGGGCTGTGGGAGCTCAGAAGAGAGCTGTGACTAGCCCGAGGTCACCCAGCTGGCTTCGTGGGGTGGCTTTCGCGTCTGTTTTAATCATCTTACCGGAGCTCTGCTGTGCCCTTGACAGCCCCTATACCTGCCTGACAGCTACTCAGCTGACTGCAGGGCAGCTGTCAGGTGGTTGTTTGGGGTAAATCAAGACCTTACCTGGGCAATTAAGTGCTTAGGCAAGAGGGAAGTGGAGAAAACCACGGCATCCCGATGCAGGGATATACGGTGGTTTTCATGGGGACGTGTGGGTTCGCCTTGAACCTGCCTTGTCCTCCATTGCCATAGGGACTCCTTAATGCAAATTAAGATTTGCATTAAGGCTCCCCTGAATCCACCACCAGGCATTGGCAGCCCCATGGGGAAGCAGCCCTAGTCTTCAAGTTTTTGGACCACACCACATTTGCCATATTTATTTACAGCTTTTCAGTTTTACTTTTCTACCTAGCTTTTAATTTGCTTTAATAACTGGATTTGTGTGTGGTGTTTGTGTGTGAGAGAGATGTATCTTCTTTTTTAATATTTCTTGTAAACCACTTTTTGAGGTTTTTTTAAAAAAATGAGAGGTGGTATATAAATGGCTTTGTTAATATAAATAATGCTTTTTCCTCCAAAGAGCCAACATTTTTCTCTTGTAACAATCCTAGGAGACAGGTTAGGTCAGTGGTTCTCAACCTTCCTAATGCCACGACCCTTTAATACAGTTCCTCGTGTTGTGGGGACCTCCAACCTAACCCTAACCCCCAACCATAAAATTATTTTTCTTGCTCCTTCAAAACAACCCCTGTGAAAGAGTAGATCGACCCACAAAGGGGTCCCAACCCACAGGTTGAGGACCACTGGGTTAGGTAGAGAGGAACTGACTCCCAAAGCCATCTCTGAATTCCCATGCAGGGTGGAGACCGGGGGTGTTTTTCTACTGTCACTAGAAGTACCCATTAAGTACCCATTAATGGGTACAAAAATGCCATTTTGTACCCATTAATGGGAACTTAATGGGTACTTTTAGTGACAGTGGAAAAACACCCCAGAACTCAGGAACCCCTATGTTCTAGGAAGACACTGCACTACTTGGTTCTCTCGATGGAATTTAACTTCAAGTGAAGAGTTCTTGGAATATGGTGAATTTTCCCCTAAATAATTTATTCCTATTTTTTTAGTGGAGAGTCAGACAGGATGCCTCTAGAGGCCGTCTGTTGAGAGTAGGTGAAGGTTTTGCTCTTGTCTTCTGCTTGAGATACCCAGAAGTAGGGGTGTACATGAATGCAGTGTTTCGGATTCAATTCGAACTGACTATCTGAAAGTTTGAATAGATTTGAATGCTTAAAATTCATATTTGATTTGAATACATTCGAATCTATTCATGCAGATTTTCAATCAGTATTTGCAAATATGAATGTCAACAACATTTGTATGTGACTGTACCCATCTGTCTGTATCCTGTACACATCCTGTTTTCATCCCGTACGGATCTGTACAGATGCGGGAAAGATGCGTATGGGCAAGTATGCATCGTGTACATATCCGTACACATACAAATGTCTGAATTATTCGTACGAATGATTTAAAAAATGCAAAATTAATTTGAATGTTTAAATTCAAATTTATAGACATTCAGTTCAAATTCAGATGTCCAAATTTGAATGAATTCAATCAAATTTTCAATGTTTTGAGTGAATTCAATCAAATTTTCAATGTTTTGAGTGAATTCAATCAAATTTTCAATGTTTTGAATGAATTCAATCAAATTTTCAATGTTTTGAATATTCGTGCACATTCCTACCCAGAAGCAATTGGTGACCACTCTGTGAGATAGGATACAGGGGTAGATGAGCTGTGGCCCAATTCAGCTTTGCTCCTCTTATGTTCAAACATTTTCTTACAATACGTTTATAACATAGAACAACCTCAAGCTTTAAATAACTGAGTAGTATCCAGACTTGAGTCAGTTTGGTCTAGTAGTTGGGGAGTCGGACTCTTATCTGGGAATATCAGTTTTGATTCTGCACTCTGGGTGACCTTGGGCTAGTCACAGCTCTCTCTTGAGCTCTCACAGCTCCACCTACCTCAGAGGGTGTTCTGTTGTGGGGAGAAGAACAGAAGTTTTGTCAGCTGCTTTGAGTCACCTTAAATGGGTGAGAAAAGTGGGGTAGAAAAGCCAACTCTAAATAGTATTTTAACTCTAGAAGTACTAAATAGCATTGCTGGAGAACCCAATGCCAGTTGCAGGACTCCAGCAATAGGGCTTTTGACTTATTCATGCCAGCTCCATCCAGGATTTCCTGCATTATCACCTCCTAGCAAGATATCCAGCCACCGTCTGGAGGTGGCAGTTTTAAAACAGGATGGCATAGATAATGAGCCAGTTTGGTCTAATGGTTAGGGAGGTGGACTCTTATCTGGGAATACTGGGTTTGATTCTGCTTTCCTCCACAAAGCCAGCTGGGTGACTTTGGAGTAGTCACAGCTCTCTTTTGAGCTTTCACAGCCTCACCTACCTCACAGGGTGTTTGTTGTGGGGAGAAGAACAGAAGCTTTGTCAGCCGCTTTGAGTTGCCTTAAATGTGTGGGAAAATCGGGGTAGAAAAGCCAACTCTCCTCCTCCTCCAAAGGATACTGAACAACTATTTGATATAATAGACTGCAGCTACTGTGCTTACTCTGAAATAGAACCCATTGCGTTAAGTGAGGCTTATTCCAAATCGGTATATATAAGGCAGTAACTTAATGTTATCCATTAACTTCTTTTTCTGTGCAAATATTAAATCCCGTGGACAAAGCAAACTTATAGGTGTGTTGACACTCAGATTATGCAACTTTCATGGGCTACACATTTTCTGCTTGAGTGAAACAAACTGAATTAAAATTTGATAACGGAATACATTCCAAAACCTCTACGGTTGGTTGATCGTCACATGCAGAAGTGTTGGTCTAGATCGACGGGGCTGAGCCGAAAAGGGGCAGGTACAGGTTTTGGTTTTGGGCGATAGCTTTTTGCAGGGCTTAGATCTTTATCTGCAGGTTGCTTGGTGACCAGAGGGCTCCTTTTGTGAGCCAGTTTGGTCTAGTGGTTAGTTAGCCGGACTCTGATCGTGGAATACCGGGTTTGATTCCGCCCTCCTCCATGAAGCATCTGGGTGACCTTGGGCAAGTCACAGCTTTCTTCTGAACTCTCACAGCCCCACCTGCCTCACAGGGTGTCTGTTGTGGGGAGAAGAAGAGAAAGCTTTGTCAGACGCTTTGAGTCCCCTTGAATGGGTGAGAAAAGTGGGGTAGAAAACCAAATCATCTTCCTCTTCTTCCTCTTCTGGATCAGTAGGACCATTGACCTGGATTAATAAAAAGTGCAGAAAAAGTCTTTGTGAAAGAAGTAAGGAATGCGGAGACAAATCCATGCACTTTAACCTTAAGAGGAGCCCTGCTGGATCAGGCCACAGCCCATCTGGTCTGGCACTCTGTCTTGCACAGTGGCCCTCCAGTTGCTTCTGGTGACCAACAATCCTAGCATGCTGGTAGACCTTGATGTTGGGGTAAACTGGACTGGAGTGCCACGTGTGCGCAGCTAGCCAATCAGAGCAGGCGGCACATGCAGATGCACAGTGCCACCGGCCGTGCCGGCCACTTCGGAACCTGGCGAGCACGAGGTAAGTGCCTCTCTCTCGCATGCGCGTCCCTGCATAGGCTGTGCCCGGGGGGTGGGTGCCCGGGGGGTTCCTGCAGGCCCTAGGGGACCTGATCCGGTTCCCTAGAGCCCGCGGGAACTGGCGAAGGAACGCGACAGGCCTGGCCATAGGAGGCAGCGGAGGTGGGGCCCACAGCTGTCTGGGAGGGAGGGTGTGAATGCGCTCCCTCCCAAACAGCTGTGGGGCGGCCTAAAGCGCGCTGGGCCAAGTGTAGAACAGGATTTCATGCTCTCCATCTTGAACGTGTGTGGGGGCCCTGGGATGGGTTGGGGCGGTTCCGAAGAGAACCGCCAGCCCAGTGGAGCAAATGCTCTGTCCCAGGACATCCTACACACATTCCGTAGGTCCTCATGTGAAAAGGCCTATGGTTAGGGGTGGACTAGAACAGTGTCTAGGACAGTGATGGCGAACCTTTTGAGCTCAGTGTGTCAAAATTCGCAAGAAAACCTAGCTTAACTCGGGTGCTGTGTCACATCTAGACATATCCATAATTTTGTGATATTTGTAGCTCTAGTAAAAAAGTTACATTTTTTATATATGTATTTTATTAAAAGCAAAAACAAATAATTCTTTACATTTGCTAAATCTTCAGTTGAAAGTTGGTATTTCGTACACTTCAAGAACAAGCAAGCACTACATGCCCAGGTGCCAGGGTGACCAGGTGTGTCACCCAAAAGGGCTTGGCGTGTCACCTGTGACACACGTGTCATAGGTTGGCCATCACTGGTCTAGGAATTTCTTTGGCATGGCCAATATAGTCTGGGCTAGTCTCCTGGGCAAAGAAAAGAACATCTATTTTTTTATTTCTTAAAGCCATGAGTGCTCAGTAGTGGAGATCTGTCTCTCCTTCAACTGAGATGGGTGGAGATTCCCCTGCCTGCTTGCCTGCCTGCCTGCCTGCCTGCCTGCCACAGGGGCAGAAAACAACCCTGCTCCACCATTTGTGATTCACTGGCTATTGTCTGGATAACTACTGTGAATGTCTCCCTTGAGTTGTGTGAATGAGAGAAAGCAAAGCAGAGAGAAAACCAGCCAGCCATGCAGACATTTCAGAATATATCCAGAGACTATAACAGTGCTGGTGTTCACTCTTCCACTCCTGGGCTGCCCACCTCTCATCCCTTCCCATCTCTGTTTCACCTTGCTTCTCCCAGGCAGACCAGGAAGCCTTCCTGGAGCAAAGGTGGAATGGGATTTTGGCCAACCTGGGACCAGTCTCCATCAGCGCACCTGGGAGTGCAAGGAAGCAGATTCTGGTTCAGAGGTTGAGAACAATTCCCCCTCTGTCAAAAACAGAAGTGTCCAGACTTAAAATGCAAAAATGGGCTTCTTGCCATATAGAGTTTGCCGTTGAGCAACACCTGGGGAACCACATTCCATCAGTAGAGGGGCAGGTGTGGACAGGATGTGTCTAGCACAATCTGATTCCCTACAGCTGCAGCTCTGGAAGAGCATCTCTCTGAAAATCAGACAGTCACACATTTAATCTCTGGCATCTCCCTAGAAGAAGGTAACGGCAAACAATTTCTGTATCAGCCGAGAAAACGGCATGGGTGGGCCTGTGGAATTCAAACCTAACGAGAATAACAACATACCACCTTTAGAAACCAAGAGCATTGATGGATGCATATTCTGTTCCTGTTTTGTATCAGCTGCCCTGGCTTTTACTTAGCTATATATTGCTGGTTCTGCCCTGGGCCAGATTCTGAATTATGTCCTTGGACCTGTCTGAGGGCCTTTTTCCACTAGGGCTTAGAACCCTTCTAAGACTCCATTAGGAACCTGACTAGTATTTGATTGGTACCAATTGGGAAGGTCCTGTCCCCACCTGGACCCCATTGAAGGCCCCATCTGCAAGGCCCTGTCCTCACGAAGGCAGGGGAAAACTGGATTTCATGGGTCCTTCAGACCCTTAAATCTGGATTTCATGTGGACCTGATTAAAGTGTCCACAATTGGGTCTTCAGGCATCTTCAAGATCCGAATGTCCAGGAGGACCCCATCTCAAAGATCTGGGTCTTGAAGATCCAGATCTTTGACTGTGCATGGAAAAAGGGGGTTAGTTTGCATTAGCACCTCAATGATATGTCCTAAGGATGTGCATGAATGGGTTTTTTTTGCATTCGATTTGAATCGAATCAGATGTAAGAAAATTTGTATTGGTTCAAATAGATCCCCTTCAAATGTCGTAGGATTCTATTTGATATGAATGTATTCATATGAATTCGTACAAATATACGATATGAATGCATACATATCTGGTACGTATCCAGTACATATCCTGTAACATATCAGCTCCGAAAGCGTCAAATCTGCCCTGAATCCACTTTGAATCTGCTCTCAATTCATGTCAGATGCACTCTGGATCCATTGCAGCTGTTACTTGGTGCAGTAACACCAGTACGTAAAGGGCCCAAGACATTGCTGATGCCCTCTCTGAGTTTTCTATAGGCTGGATTCCATGCAGTTTGCAGGATAAGTTTACCTGCCTTTGGGGAGGAAATATTTGCATACTTGGCTGGACAGTGTAGTGTATTTTTCACATGTGCTTTTTAGAACCACCCGAGCATGTGTGTCAAGTGCCTGCAAATTTCTGAGAAATATAACATGTCCTTTTACTTAGAGCAGTGTTTGTGAAGACAGAACACTTTGCCTAGTTCTCAGGTTCGGGTTAAAGGGGGGAAAACCATGAATGTGAAAACAATACCAGACATTTTTCAGAGCACATAATCTAGCTGCAGCATCAGGAAATATTTTACGAAATAGCAATGCAAGGCAGGGTTCATTTAAATGTTGGTCTGGCTTTTGACTGTCTGATCTCTGTATAGTATCCCCACAACTCACTCCACCATGTGTGCGTGACTGACTCCAGGTTAGTTCTGTATTCTGTTTGGAAAGGTGGGAGCAGAGGCTATTTATAAAGCAGGTAAACGTTTATAAAGCAAATGTGATTTACCAAGAACTGAACGAAAGAAGTCAAGGGAAGCCATTGTTTTCCAGCCCTCCGATCAGGTTTCTTGTCCTTGCCAAAGGAATTTGACTGACTTCAGTTGCAGCTGAATTTAGTCGCAGCTAAAAAGTCTGAATTTATTTCTGTTTCTGAAAGGGCGTGAGGAACCAAGGGATGCGTTGTACTGGGGAATTCTGCAGGCTGCTTTGATTTACCTGTGGGGAAAGGAGAAGCAAGATCATAAGCCTCACCTTTGTCTTTCTGAAGCTCCCTTGCCCAGGCAAGGGGCATTTCTAGGCTGTAAATACCTCCTGCAAGTGCAGATGCACCTGCCCAGGTGTTAACCCATTGCAAACGAAGAGGCCAAGTGTGAATTGACTTATGGTCCAAAAGCTATGATTTCCCTGGTGCTGTATACCTGTGTGGTGATCCCAGTATGTACTCTTAAAACAGTGCCCTGAAAATGCAATAGATAGACACAATTCTTGCTTTTTTTTCTGGGTGCATTATGAATTTGGCTGTGGATGCTACACAGAGGCTGTGGTGACACCTTGCTGAACTGCAAATCCTTCCTTAGGTCGTCTGTAGTTTGTCTGTTGTGTTCACACCTTTATATTATCCTGTAAGTGGCTTTGTTCTCCACCTCTCTCAATTGCTTCAACACCCCACATACACTCTGATAAGATAAAGTTCTGTCAATCATCAGAGGTAATGGTGTGTGTGATTAGAGTACTATCCTTAATAGGCTAGTTTGGTTTAGTGGTTAGGGAGCCAGACTCTTGTCTGGGAATACTGGGTTCGATTCCGCCCTCCACCATGAAGCCAGCTGGGTGACCTTGGGCTGGTCACAGCTCTCTTCTGAGCTCTCACAGCCCCACCTACCTCACAGGGTGTCTGTTGTGGGGAGAAGAATAGAAAAGCTGTGTCAGCTGCTTTGAGTCCCCTTAAATGGGTGAGAAAAGCGGGGTAGAAAAGCCTATTCTTCTTCCCCCACGTAGCCAGCTGGGTGACCTTGGGCTAGTCACAGTTCTCTGCTGAGCTCTCACAGCCCCACCTACCTCACAGAGTGTCTGTTTTGGGGAGAAGAATAGAAAAGCTGTGTCAGCAGCTTTGAGTCCCCTTAAATGGGTGAGAAAAGCGAACCCTCCTCCTTCTTCTTAATACTCATTGGGAGAAAGGGAAGTCAGATTCCACCCCTGATAGTACAGTTCAGTCCCTCTTTCCTGATCACACCCAAATGATGAAAACAAGATACCAAACTATAGTGGTTTGAGGCATGGGAAAACCAGGACTCTGGGAAGTCTAAATGGAGGGTGGAAAGTCCACAAATAAAACAGAAATGAAAAGGCGTGAGCATTGTGATCAGAAGACGGATTGAAGAACATTTAAAGCGAAGGTGTGACGACAGTTATAATTTCTGCATTCCTTATGCAGAGGAATTCAGCTTCCCCTATATATGATAACTGGCTGTGCTGGATTTCTCAAGTTTGCTGTGCCTTTTTTCTGCTAAAAGAACTGCTGTGGGAGAAGAAAATCCCATCGGTATTAAAATGCAATTCACTAAGATCTCACCATTCATTTCAGACAGTGAGATTTCTGATACCCGCCGTGAACTGAATTGCTCCTGAAATTTGAAATTAGCCCTTGGTTTGCTTTTACTGTGAGAGAAAAGACCAGGGGTGTGCACAAATATTAGAAGGTATTCGAAATTCAATCAAATCTGCCCTAATTTGGACATTCAAATTTGAATCAAATGTCCATGAATTCGAATTTAAAGATTTGAATGAATTTTGCATCTATTTGTTCAAATTATCCGGACATTCGCGTTCATACACGATGCCTACTTGCAGATACGCACCTTTCCCGTGTCCATATGCATTTGTACGGATCCTTACAGGATGAAACGGGTTGTATACGGGATAACTACGGGTTGCATATGGACGTGAACGGATGCATATGGGATGCGTAACGATGCGTACGGGCACATGTGAATGCTGTCGACATTCGTTAGGTGTAAATTTGAATTGAAAGTTCAAACAAATAGATTCGGATTTGCTTAATTTGAAATGAATTTGGTTAAATTCAAATTTTAAAATTCGAATTGAATTTTGGGATATTCAATTCGAATCGAAACCCAAGAGTTGCATGCATGTACTACCCTAGGAAAGACTAGCTCGCTTCCTGTATTTACATATAGACCTCTGGAAAGTAGTTTGCTGATGGCTTTCCTCTAATGCAGAAGAAAGCAACCTTCTCAAGAACTGGGATGGAGCAGAAAAGAGGACAAGCCTCTCTTTTTCTCTTTCTTCCTTCCTTTCTCAGTTTCTTTCTCTCTTTCTCTCTCTCTTGAATGTACCAACATTCGATTCTTCTTTCTTGCACGAGGGTCAGGATCTGGGAAGCTCCAGTTAGCCTGAACCCTGTGGGATGTGATCTTGGTGCAAAGTACAGAGCTTGCAGGTTGTTGCACATAAAGGGTGTTTTTCCACAGTCACTTAGTACCCATTTTAGCACACATTAAGGACCCATTTGGGTGAGAGCCGGATGACCCCATTTCCACCATGGCACCTATTAGGGACACATTTGTTTCCACCGTGCCCCAGGAAATCCGGATCATATGGGTACTTTTTGGCCTTTAATCTGGATTTTCTGGAGCCTGAAAATCCGGATTAAAGGGAGCCTGTTTCCACATTGGTTTGGCAATGGGGTCTAGAGGAGGCTAGGGGGAGGGGGCACCCTTGGGGGGGGGGAGCCCCAAAACCTAAGCTTCGAAGTGATTTCGAAGTCACTTCGAAATCTGTGCAAAATAGCTCCGGAGCGTCTTTGAAGTCTGTGCTGATCTTCAGAGTAAACTTTACTTTGAAGATCAGCACAGACTTCAAAGACGCTCCGGAGCTATTTTGCACAGACTTCGAAGTGACTTTCAAGTGACTTTGGAGCCACTTTGGAGATTGCACACACACACACACCCAACACACACCCAACACCTGGGGTGACAGGCAGACCCCTTGTGGGTAGATCCGGATTTCCAAATGGGTGCTCCGGTGTTTCCACAGCAGGGAGGCTAGCGCCCATTGCTATTGGGTGCTAGACCACCCATGGAAACACATTGGGTACTTCCCTTAATCCCGATCTACTAGATCCGGATTAAGGGAAGTACCCATTCCCTAGATCTGGATTAAAGGAGTGTGGTGGAAAAACACCCAAAATTTGCCCTCATTTTTTTTTCAGGCCAGTCTGTTGGATGCTGGTTGGTTGGTATCCCACACTCTGGCTTGCTATGTCTAAAAAAAGATGCAGAATTTCAACTAATAGGCCTGCCAGGAAGTCAGCTCTGTTAATCATGCCAGGAAGTCAGCTCTTAATTTTGTCATTTATTTCCTTTGCAGTCTGAAAGAGTGAAGGCATTTGTAACTCTAAAAGACCCAAGTGTAATTGATTTTGATATTTTGCAGAATTTTAATAGAAAATTAAAGTGGATAGGGTGATAATAGTGTCACATCAGGGTTTTGATGGACAACAGGGAAGTGAAAGAACTGGCAGTTTGATTCTGCACTCCTCCATGAATCCAGCTGGGTGACCTTGGGCGAGTCACAGCTCTCTTCTGAGCTCTCACAGCTGCACCTACCTCACAGGGTGTTCTGTTGTGGGGAGAAGAATAGAAAAGCTTTGTCTGTCACTTTGAGGTCCCCTGAAATGGGTGAGAAAAAATGTGTAGAAAAAGCAACTCTTCTTTTTCTGTGTATCTCAAGCAGAAGACAAAGGCAAAACCCTCACCTGCTCTTCTCTCCCTGCAAATGGCCTTTAGGGGCATCCCACCTCTCTCTCCAACCTGGTGATACTTGGGCATGTGTTCTAGCAGCCATTGATACATCTGGCCTCCACGAATTTGTCTAACTTTTTCTTAAAGCTATCCAAGCTGGTTATTGTCACCACCATTTCTCTCTGGGTGAAAAGAAATACCTTTTGTTTAGTCCTAACTGTCAAATTAATGTATTTTTATTTTCTGATAAAAAAATTCATTCATTTGTCCTAACTGTCCTGCAGTCAGCTTCAAAGAGTGGCCCCTTGTTCTAGGGTGGCGAAATAAAGAAAAGATTTCTATCCACCTTTTCCACACCTTGCAAGGTGATTAACTAGTTGGGGGAAAACCCACATTTGGAATCTCCAGTTAACATTCCATAACTGTTCATAGAATTCTGTTTGTTCAAGAGGATTGTGATGGCGACAGAGACTATGTTGCTATGGTTTTACTGGTTGTGAAATCCTGTGCGGTCCTGGCTTCCCGAATAACCATTTTAGTGTACCCTGAAATCCCCAAGCATGTCCTAATACGTTGCGAGGAATCAAAATAAACTGAACTGCCAACAAGAGATATCTGATACCAGTGGATGGGATACCAAAGGGAGGAAGGTCCAATTGTACCCTATCTGTGAGTTTTGCTTATCCATGACTGCAGATTTGTAGAGAATTTTGATATCCGTGACTCATGTGTTTAGATAGAGTTAACAATCTACTACATTTTTCTTATCATGAGGGGGAAGTTTGAGACTGTTAACTTGGGTCATTTCAAAATTCTGCCACTTCTTAACCATTGCAGAGCTTACTTTAGTCATTTGAGAGTTCAACGGGTCTGATTTTGGCAGTTCAGAGAAAGTCTGAGACTCACAGAAATCATTTGCTTCTATTTAGCAGTAAGTCCTATGGCCTTGGGAGGAGGGATGTGCGTTAATATTTGTCACATTCAAACTTTGAATTTGGACTTTCGAATTCGAATTGAGTGTTGGTACATTCAACGATTAACATTTGAATACAAATCAAATGCTTCGATACATTCGTATGAAGCTTTGTTACGTTCGTGAACCTGGGGAGGTGGGAAAGTGGGTGTCCCAGTCACATCTACAATGGATTTAGAGTGGATCCAAAGCGGATTCAGAGTGGATAAGCTCCGTATTTTTTTTATATCTGTGGATTTAATCTGCTAATCTGGAAGCTGTCTGTGTGAGACAGGTTGCTGGACAGGATGGGCTGTGGCCTGACCCAGCAAGGGTTGTCTTATGTTCTTAGATAGTTACATTTTTTTGGCCCTAATAAAGTCATTTCCACATTCTAGGAGTGTGATCAGACACTGTTAAAGAGTCACTTTCTGGTTGACTTCCATTCGTACCTGCTTGACACCAATCGTCAACTTTCCCTGCTTCTGAGGACAGACTTGAACTGTGGCAACCAATTTGCTTTACCAGTGAGCCAAGATAATGCAAAAAGTTTTTAGTTTGCAAGGAAGTCATATTGAACAACGGTCTAAATTTTATGTAAAAGCCAAGGATTAAATTGATAGTAATTTGTCCCAGGTATAAAACCACCTGTTTGCTCTGATAGTGTGCATGAATCTTCCTTATTTCATTTAAGGCTTAATGAAATCTGGAAATGCTGTTAGTTTGGAATCCAAGCTTGTAAACCAAACAGCTTTTTTAAAAGCCCTAAGGGAAAAAACTGAATTCAAACAAAGAAAGAAAGAGAAGGGAAAAAGCAGACAAGGAATAGGAGACATTTTGGACTTTTGTAGATAGTGAGTAAAAGTCTGTAGCTCTTTTTGCTGTAAATCTGGGAAATGAAACTACATAAACCTCTTAAACCCTATTAAGTCAGGGAAGATTTAATCTTGTTTAAGAAATCAGCTAAGGCTTTCTTAGCAGTCCTTGTTATCAAAAGCTTATGTTCAACTTTTGCAGAGTCAAGTCTGGTAGCTTAAGGTGCAACAGTGAATCACTTAGGCCAATAAACATCACTTTGGACTCTTGTGTGTGGAGCTGTTGTAGTCTAGTGGCTAGAGGATCAGGCTGGTTCTGCACTTACCTTTGATCCGGTGTAAGACCAGTTCCTGGGTGTCCTCAGCTGGTTTCACAGGATCTGGATCAGTGGGTCTAGTTATTCCAGATCCAGTGATCTGGATTAAAGAGAGCAGAAAAGGCCTTGGGCTGAACCTAGAGGTCCCTGGATTCAAAGCCTCACATGACCATAACACTGTGGTGACCATGGGTCAGACCTTGCCTGCCATTCTAACCTACCACACAGGATAGTTGTTGAGATAAAATGGAGCGAAGGATAATTGTGTGTACAGCCCTGAGTACTTTGGAGAAAGGGCAGGATATAAATGCTGTCAAGAAAACAACGTCTACTGCCACTGGGAGATTTTTTTCCAGGGTGTCAGATAAAGGTGATTCCCAGCTCTTTCTAAATATGACAAGAATAGAACACGGGAGTTTCTGCATAGGATATAAATCCAAATACAGTCGGACCCCCATATCCGCTGGGGATATGTTCCGGCTCCTACCGTAGTTACCTGAAACCGTGGATAATCGCAAACAGGCCTTCCAGTTGTGGGGTAATGAACCCCAGAACCAGAAATGCTTCTCTGGTCTCTGGAAGAAGAGTTGGCTTTTCTACCCCGCTTTTCTCACCCATATAAGGGGACTCAAAGTGGCTGACAAAGCTTCTGTTCTTCTCCCCACAACACAATACCCTGTGGGGTAGGTAGGGTTGTAAGAGCACAGCAGAGAGCTGTGACTAGCTCAAGGTCACCCAGCTTGCTTCGTGGGGGAGGACTGAACCGGGAATTGGGATGGGTTCTGGTGGCATCATGCGCTTATTCCAGTGCTCTATGGAGGCCGAAATAGGCATTCCGGTTCTGGGTGCTTTTCCCTTATGGTGTCCCCAGGGGGTGGCTGATACGGTAACTGTGGCTGCCGAATCAGTGGATACGGGGGTCTAGCTGTATATAATAAAGAAGTAAGGTGGGATCTATATAATTTTTGAATTTATATCCCACTTTACATATACACACACACTGGGAATTGGCATGCAGTATTCATACCATGTGAGGTTCTCGTTCGTGGAAGAATTATTATTGGCTTCTTTGTATTAAATGCCATCATGATGCATTGGAACAGCAAAAAAGTCCTTGGGCCTTTAGAAGGTAAAAAGGCCTTTGCAGAACTGACGGTCTAAAGGAAACTCGAGGCCACTTTGTATGTTGATTGGTATAACTTTTTGAGGTATCTTTTCTTCTTGAAAACTTATCTTCAATGTGGCTTGTTGAGTTTATCTCATGGTACAGCTACTAGAAGGGGAGGAAGGGCCGTTCACTTAAAGTTTCCTGTCTTTTTATCTCTGTATCTCAGATATTCTGCACATGAACAGGAACTAGTGGAAAACTTCAAAGATATTTTTAAAAACATTTCATATTTAACTGTCCTAAGCCTCTGGTATCATATATGTGTGAGTTGTGGCATTAAAAAAAAAGCACAGCACTTCTAGGCTGCTTTTGTTTGCAAAGTGGGACCTGTCTTTCTTCTGTTATGGCTGTCTCCAGACATCTCTGGAAAAATGTGATTTTTTAGAAGATCTGGCTTTTATGCCCCATTTTTCTCACCCTTTTAAAAAGGGAACTCAAAGTGGCTGACAAACCTTCTGTTCTCCCCACAACAGACACCCTGTGAGGTACATGGGGCAATGAGATCTCAGAAAGAGGACTGTGGCTAGCCCAAGGCCACCCATCTGGCTTCATGGAGGAAGAAGAAGCGTTGGCTTTAATAACCCATTTTTCTCACCCTTAGTGGGACTCAAAGCTGCTGACAAAGCTTTCTATTCTTCTCCCCCCAGCAGACACCCTGTGAGTTGGGTGGGGCTGCGAGAGCTCAGAAGAGAGCTGTGACTAGCCCAAGGTCACCCAGCTGGCTTCGTGGTGGAGTGCAGAACTGAACCGGGAGACCTCCAGATAAGATCTGACACTCTGACCACAAGTCCAAATTAGCGATATTCCAGAATAAAGTTCCTCCAAAATGATTACCTGTTGCCCGGACACCAGTCCCCCCTTGAAGCCTTCTTTAAGTTACCTCACAGGTACCTCACAAATGCTATTTTCCCCCTGTGTCTGGTCACAGTTAAAAACCTTGCTTCCGGAAAAGGAAGAAAAGGCAGCCTCCCCCTGCCGGTGTCAGAATCCTGATGTGGTTGGGCGGGAAGTTATGCCCTCCCGCCCCAACCCTTTAAAATTACCTCAGGGGATTTTGACCTCTGGGAGCATCAGACAGCGCTGAGGTCACTGCTTCAAGAGGAGATTTTGCTTCTCTTAGGGCTTGTCCCCATGGGCTGTTACTTTGGGGTGGATTCGGGGCAGACTTAATGCGAACTATGCATTAAGAAGTCTCCATGGTAATTGAGGACAGTGCGGGTTCGATGCAAACCCGTCTGTCCACGTAAGAACCGCTCGCCGCGTATCGACCTCTCCCCTCCCTCAGCCTCTGTCATCGGCTGAAGGAGGGGATCAGAGCCACGTTGCGTCTCTAGCGGCTGAATTTCAAGCCCCTCTCACGGAGGTCTCTCTTGCTTCTCCCCTGCAACCACGGCTTCAGTCGTGTGCTTGACAGGAGGAGGAGCAACTGCTTGATCCTGGCTCTGTTGGAGCACGGCGAGAAGCTGTGGCTGCAGGGGAGAAGCAAGAGAAACCTCCATGAGAGGGGCTTGAAATTCAGCCGCTAGAGACGCAACGTGGCTCTGATCCCCTCCTGATGATGATCCGGTGAGCAGAGTATCCCCATGGCCCCTTTATAACCTGTTCTTGCCCCATAATTCGGGGCGAGAACAGTTATAAAGGGGGGTTATTTTGCTGCGAATTTGTGGCATTTGTCCCTCATGTAGCCCGAATTAGGTTTTTGCATGGAGACTCTCGCGAGGCAAACTCCCTTTCATCTCGCAGTAATGCTCAGCTGGGTTGGACTGCTCTCCTTAAATTCCCAGTCCCTCAGGAGATAACCCTGCAATGCGCATACTTCCAGTACTGGAGGTGATTACACAGCTGTTGAACTACTAGCAGCCATTGGCCGTAATTTGCCTGGTCATTTTTTTTAATGGCATCCAAATTAGGGGACCTTTACCCTATCCTGTGGCAGCAGATTGCATAGTTAAAGAATGCACCGTATGGACTTCTGCTTGCTTGTTTTGCATCCTCCAAGATTAAGTCTCATTAGGTGAACCTTGGTTCTGGTATCACGAGAAAGGAGAAATAACTTTTCCCGTTAGTCCCTGGCTGTTTACAAGTATTTGACCCTACCCAAAATAGTAAAATATCACTAACGAGGGAGGACTGTAACCCTTTCCTAGGTTAAGACCATAAGACCATAAGAAAAGCCCTGCTGGATTAGGCCACAGCCCATCTAGTCCAGCGTCCTGTCACACATGGTGGCCCACCAAATGCTCATGGGCATCTCAAGCAGAGACAAGGGAAAACCTTCTCCTGCTCTCAAATCCCAGCAAATGGCCTTAGAAGTTAATAAGACTTATTTGGAATCGGAACTTGCATTTATGTTTTGCATTTCAGTCTGCTTGTTCTTGTTATTGTTACATGCTCAGGGGTGAGAAAGAGAGAACGAATCTGACTCTACAAGTTGCCCACAAGGCTAGGTCAGCTCCTGGTGATGACATAGACGTGTCTGTTTAGTGTTCTTCACAACAGGAATAGTTTGCTGTTGCTTCCATTTGGGAGAGCTAGGGATCAAACCTGGTACCTGCTGTGTACAAAGGGCCTTTGTACACTTACCTGACTAATATAGCATAATAATAGCATACCACTCAGGTTAAGGTAGTAGTGCGGTGGCAGCTATCTGCACTGTGAGTGCTGGAAAAGCCTCATACTTGGCCAGCAGCATTTGCAGTGCAAATGGCCAGTTCAGTCCAGGCTAGATCGGCAGGGTGTTTGTGGTAATGTCTGTAGAGCCCCTAGATGTTGCTATGGTGATCTGTGTATGTGGCTGTGCGGCTGCATTTGTGTTGCCATGCCCACTTGCCATGCCACACTCAGAAGACACTGTGGATGCAGCGCCCAAGAGTGACCTAGTTGCTCCTGGCAAGTGTGTGGGCTATGGCAATTTCTAGTGAGTTGCAACAGTACTACAGTGTGGATAGGCCTGACTAGTGTGTGAGTGGGAATTGCCCCAAAGGCCACTCTAGTACTCAGCTACACCTGAATAGGAATGTGCACCTGTAGCTTTAAGTTTGTTAGAAGACTCCTTAGGCAGCTGTCAGGCTATTGTTTGGGGTAAATCCAGCCCTTACCTGGGCGATTAAGTGCTCAGGTAAGGGGGGCAGTTGCGATCGCAGCATTAGTGGCGGGGACAGTAAAGCCTCGCCCGTTAATGCTGCGATCATAATCCAGGAGTGTCCCCATGCCCTCAGGATAACCTGTTTTTGCTCTATAATTCAGGGTGAGGACAGTTATCAAGGGTTTTTTACTTTGTTTTGCAGGATTTTATCCCTCATGTAGCTCGAGTTAGGGCTTTCCGTGGGGACTCTTGCGAGGCAAACTTACATTCACCTCGCGGTATCCTTACCATGGGGATGCCCACATAGATGAGAATATCTCAAAGGCCAGTGGCATGCAGATGTTGGGACGATGTGCTACCAGCTTTTAAAGTGCCCTTCGCTTTGTAAATGCGAGTTGTGTGTTTCTGAGTGAAGCTTTTAATACTAGGATGACAAGAATTATTTTATTTCATGTCAAAAGCATTGCATTCAGCCAAACAACCCATAAAAGGAGCAAACATAATGTATACATGAGTTTAAAAACAACATTCAGATCAGTAAAAATTGGATAAAATAGTACCGATAAAATAAGGACAAATGAAGATAAAATTAAATAATTTTTTACCAGAAATAAGCAACAGTGCATTATCTGACAAGAATTGAGAGCAAACCACTTGCTGATTTATGGTATTTCCCCACCTCTATAATTTACAAGGCTGTTTAACAACCCTTTTCAATCAGTTTTTAGCATGCTGTGTATCCATTTCGGAGGAAAAATGTTGCAGAGTAAGATCTGCCTGCTCGCCAGCTGTAATTTGGCATCCCCTAGTCTCTTCATAAGGCTGTCATTCAAATCCTTAATTGTGTGTGTCAAAAACTTGCAGCTGCATCTTGCCCAGGCTGTGTCCTTTAGGATGGCTTTTGAGCATGCCAGCCCAGGCTTGTCTTGGGCTGTGGATTAGCTTTCAGAGGTGGTGGCAGGACATGTCTCATGCTGGCAGGATTTGCTGACTTCAATCTGGACGTCTTACTTAACCACAGAAACCGAGAGCCACTTTTCCTCCTAGCTGGCCTTGTCAGCAACTGAGTTATTTCTTGTTTGACCCCATTTATTTCATCCAACTCCTCTTGGCTATGAGTAACTTTAATAATTGCTTGCTTTGCCCTTCGTGTGAACATGAACTCATAGGCAGGTACTCAGCCTGGCAAGTGGATCATCTGTCATTGTGTACAAAGCAACTCAAAAACCATTATGGGAGGCATTTTTATTTCTTTTCCTACCTACTGTATACGAGTACTAGAATAACCTGAGATGGTGGTGGGACTATTAGAAGGCCTTCCCCAGCAGATCTCAAAGCCCGCAGTGAGTTATGCATGGGGATACGATCCTTCAAACGACCTGGATCCAAGCTATCAAAACCTGCACTTTGAATTCTGCCTGGGAGTGACTCAGTAGCCAAAGCGGCTGTTTTAACAGAGGGGGTCACATGCTCCCTGTATTCAGCCCCAGTCAAGAGCCTGGCCACAGCATTTTGGACCCGTTGAGGTATAAGAAGATGACACCCGGCGTATAAGACAACCCCCGACTTTTGAGAAGATTTTCCTGGGGTGGTGGTGGTGGTGGTGGTGGAGAAGGAGGAGAAGGAGAAGGAGAAGAGTTGGCTTTTCTACCCTGCTTTTCTTACCCATTTAAGGGGCTCAAAGCGGCTCACAAAGCTTCTCTATTCTTCTCTCCACAACAGAACACCCTGTGAGGTGGGTGGGGCTGTGAGAGCTCAGAAGAGAGCTGTGACTAGCCCAAGGTCACCCAGCTGGCTTCATGGGGGAGGGCAGAACCGAACCCGGTATTCCCAGATAAGAGTCCGGCTCCTTAACCACTAGACCAAAAGTAGTCTTATACACCAGAATATACTTTACTTTGCACTTAAATGGTGCTTTGTAGGAAGCAAACATCATAAAAAGGAAGACTGTGTATAAATTTATCAAATTCACAAACAAATATTAGTTTTCCCAGTGTATATGATTCGTAGCAGTTTCTGCCCAGGGTTCATTTGAATGACAGACGCCGGATTTTACGTTATGTGGAACTTCAAGTACATTACTGATCTTGAATTCTGAACTAGGAATTGCACGGATGGTTTTGTGCATTCAAATTCAAGTTGAATTCGAATGTCAAAAATCCAAATGCGACAAAAACAGATTTGAATCCAATATGTTCAAATGTTCAAATGTTAGATACAAATTTGAGGATATGAATGTCAACAACATTTGTATGTGTTATACATATCTGTATGCATTTTGTATGCATCCCGTTTTGGTTCCATATTATAAGTGTAAATGCGTACAGATATGTATGATATTTGTACAGATACATATGTAATGCATACGTATCTGTACATTAAAATAATTCGAATTAATGTTTTGGAACATTCAAAATTTGAATGAATGTTTAAATTTGAATGTGAAGACATTCTATTTGTATTCAGATGTCCACATTGGATCGAATTCAATCGAATTTCAAATGTTTAGAACATTTTTGCGCATCCCTGTTCTGAACTCCTGCCTGCCGCAGTATTTTGCTAGTAGTTTGCAATTAGCCAGGCGTTTTATTTGCTTAAATTGACTTGCAATCCATGCTGTGGAGGAGAATTCAGCAAGTAATTTTCTAGTAGTGAGAAATTCTTTGGAAGATTATGCCTTAAGTCCCTTAGCATGAGTTCCAGTTGAAAGAAATGTAATGAACTTATGTTCTGTTTAAAACGGAACAGTAACGGGTAGTATTACTTAACATCTTGCAGATGACGTATTATTTATTAAGAAAACTTAAATACAAATTTGGCAGATGAATAGTAGAGACATTTGATAAAACTGAGCTATATAAGTTACTTTTATCCCCCTTTTATCACAACGGAAGAGATTCCAGATAAAGGACAATATTTTTTTATATTTCAGAGATCTGTGGGTTTATGACCACAATAAAGCTGTTGGAATCTTAGTATTTCAGAGGAAATGTAAAGACATATTGCAGACCAGAGCAAAAATTTTGCAGCCATGAGTGGATATTTTTTCCTATCCTCCTTATTGCCTTTTATTGTTCTTCCTTGCTAGTTCATGCTCATTCATGCTCTGAAATAATTGCAGAACTTGGTCATCTGATTAAAGCCCTTTTAATGTGGATTCTGAGTGAGATTTTTCAGGGTGGATTACTTGAGCTCTAGGACACCCATGGAATGTTAATGTCAGGTTTTGTTACCACCATAAGTTAAGTGCAGAATGCTTGCTGATGACTCCACCTAAGTATTGTTCTAGTTTGCTGTTAGTTGTAAGTCCTGCCCTCTTTAGTTATTTTAACCTATTTCACTGTGTTGCTTCTAGAAGAATGATAAACACACACACATATCTACTTTTAAGGCTTTAAAGAGGCACTAATGGCCCATCTTTTACTTAATATTCTCAATGAGTCAGTGAGTGGCATAGCAGTTGGTGTGATAACCCTAGGCTTTGCTAGTATAGTAATATTATTTGATAACCCTGCCTTTTTAGAGGATCTTATCACAGTCTGATAAGCATACCAGGTATATAACTTGTTGCGTTCAATCTTGGGGTTGGAACAGAGTGGATGGTGAAAGTGTTTATCTTTTTCCTGAAAATATCAAAATCAGAGTGTATTAAGCTTCATCCGCTTACATTTTGTTCTGGATTATCCATGCTTTACTCTGGATTATCCAAATAATGCAGAGTAAGTATTTGCCATCTGAATGGAGCTTTAGTTTCTAAGGTGTTCTGCCTGTGCTGTCTTCTTGATAAATGTATAGTATTATGCAGTGAAGTCAATATGCTTTTTGTTGTTTCTGAAGAAACTAACAAGGGTACAGTGTGCTGTTGAAGAACATGGCCAGTTCTTTGGTGTGGTCAGATGTGTGTGCACATTTAAAACTAATGTGGTACTTCTGGTTTCCTGTCGTTTGGAAGGCTTGTCTCTTTCGAAGGAGCATTAGGTGAGGTGCAGAAGAGATGGCTTATTGTGGTAATTTCTTATTTCTGCTCTAGCTTGCTTTCCTCTGTGATAAAATGTGGTGGTGTGTGTATTGGGGCTCTCTTAGTTTTGAAAAGTGGCAAGGGGGAGGGTCAGCATGACAGAAGTGCGTGAAACTATTCATGGTGTAGAGAAAGAAGATAAGTAGTCTAGTTCCTCCAGTAATAGCGCCAGAGATCACCCAGTGAAGCTAAATGCTCACATAGTTAAACTTCAGGGTTCCATAGCATGAGGTGTGGTATTGGCTACCAGCTTGGATGGTTTGGTCTAGTGGTTAGGGAGCCGGACTCTTATCTGGGAATACCGGGTTCGATTCCGCCCTCCCCCATGAAGCCAGCTGGGTGACCTTGGGCTAGTCACAGCTCTCTTCTGAGCCCTCACAGCCCCACCCACCTCACAGGGTGTTTCTTGTGGGGAGAAGTGCTTTTTCAGCTGCTTTGAGTCCCCTGAAGTGGGTGAGAAAAGTGGAGTAGAAAAGTAAACTCTTCTTCTCCTCCTTCTCCTTCTCCTCCTCCTCCTCCTCCTTCTTCTTCAAGAATAGGGATGTGCACGAATATTTGAAACATTCAAAATTCGATCAAATTCGTTCCAATTTGGACATTTGGATCCAAATCGAATGCCTATGCATTCAAATTTAAACATTCAAACGAATTTTGAATTTTTGAACCATTTGTACAAATTATTCGGACATTTGTATGTGTATGGATCTGTACGGATAATTTCCCGCATCCATACAGATCCATACGGGGCGAAAACAGGATGCATATGGGATAAGTACAGGATGCATACAGATGCGTACGGGCACATATGAATGTTGTCCACATTCGTATTTGCAAATAAGGATCAAAAGTTCTCACAAATAGATTTGAATATATTCAAATCGAATCGAATGTGAACACATTTGAATTTAAAACATTTGAACTGATTTGAATTTTCAGATATTAGATTTGAATCGAATCGAATGCCAAAAATTGCATTTCTGCACACCCCTACTTCATGCGCAGAGGCATGGAGCACAAAGCCATCAGTGGCTACTGGCTATGGTGGATGTGTGATTGTTTCCAGTACATTGTGCAGCATCTTTATTTTTTTAATTAATTTATTACACTTTTGATATCAAAACAGTAAACATTAACATTGTTACAAACTAGATGAATATTAACATAAAACTAATACAACTTCACTCTGAACAACCTGGTGCAAAGTTTAGAGTTGAGTCACTGAGGGAATAGGTGTGGGAATATTTTTTGCAAGTTGTAATTCATAAAAGGAGATGGGAATGAAGAGTTCAGTCTCAATTGATTGCTCATTCTAGCTGTATCCAGTAGGGGTGATCATTTTTCCAAGAACCAGGTTTATTCCTTTTCAGCCGTCATTCTTGCCATGAGGTCGTTTAAATCTACTGTCCAAAGTCGAGTATGTCATTTGTCTTTCGTTAACAAATTCACAAGTTTCCTGCACCACGCTCCAAAATATTTGAATAACAGGACAACTCCACCACATGTGGAGGTGTGTTCCCGTTTGTTTGTAACCGTGCCAGTCATTCTTTTACCCTGTTTCCCGAAAATAAGACGTACCTGGAAAATAAGCCCTAACACGACTTTTAGAGCAAAAATTAATATAAGACCCTGTCTTATTTTCGGGGAAACAGGGTAAATGCAGTGAAGAATTAGAGGTCATAGCATCTTTCTAAAGGCCACCTGCTTGTTGGGTTCCTTATGCCCCTGGTTTGCCGTTGTGAAAGTAAGCTGTTGAACAAGGTAGTCTGGTGGTCTGATCCAGCAGAACATTTCTTGTGTTCTTTTAAGTGGTGTGTGATAGCTCCCTAATGTAATTTCTTCTGAGAGCAATTTGAGGGGATGAAATTGAGATTTTTGGGACTTGTAGCACCATCTAAAGTACAACCACATGCATGTGTTATATATAGCAAGAAGCAGGCATAGGTTTTCCATTCATAGCTGAGAGTGTATTGTGAAGCTGCTCTGATCAGTGGATTTGAAATCTGTGATAGTGTGCCAGCCAGCTCAGCCCTCAGAATATGAGGTCCTTTTGAAATTGAAGTCAAAATTTACAACTAATTCCTTTTATTTTGTTTGCTGTGAAGGGAGAGGGTAGGCATAGAGAGTCAGATTACTATGTATTTTCTTGGAAGGTGTATTCCTTGAAGGATTTATAATGGTTACAAAGAAATCTTTTCAGAAGCAGGTTGGACTGAACTGCTCAGCTTAAGCAAACCAGTTTTAAGCTTTGTTCACACCTAAAAAAAGCAGTTCAGAAATGCCACAGAGACAGTAGTGTATGGGCCTAGTATTCTCATCCTATCACTGACCCCACGTTTCCTACTCTAGAATGTTTATGGGGAGGGGCAGACTGGCTTGTGAACATCCTACCTTCAATCCCTCTACCAAAGTGTGATCATACTGAGATTTTTTTCAAATGACCCTTTGCCTTGAAGCCTGGCAACACTTCATAGCAGCAAGTACTTGGGCCAGATTTCTGGTTTTCGGATTGGTTGGCTCTCAGTGTACTGGTTACAAGAGTCTCTGTAGCTTCCTATCCCATCTGCTCAAATAGAAGTGGCTCTGAGAGTTATTATTTTCTGTCCGTGGAAGGGATGTATTATTGGAGGCTTCGGGATCCAGTAAGGGTGCTTCCGCACAGGGGCTAATTAATCCGGGTCTACTGCACCCGGTTTCACCAAATCCGGATCCCTGGTAGATCCGGATTTAGAGGGTAGATGCACATCTAACAGATGCGGATCTACCCCTCGGCCCGTGCCTCCGCACACGCAGCATAGATACGGATGGGAGGCGGGTGCTGTGCAGACGCACAGCACCTGCCTCCCATCTGTGCCCCTGGGCCCTCCCCCGGCCCGCCATGATTGGCTTGCTGGAGCCAAGCCTGGCGAGCCGGGGAACCTCGATGCCGTGGCTCGCTCTTGCCCCAGAAGCGGCGGATTGCCGCTTCTGGAGCCAGGGCGAGCTTCCCTAAAGCCCACCCTAGTCCACCCTGGGGGGAGCGTGGCGAATCCCCTCCTTAGCTCGTCAGCATCGCCCCGATTCTGAGGGTCGGCACCCAGTTTGCAGTGCGCCTGTGTCCTGTGCGCCTCCTGAGTGGCTGGGGCTGCTACTGGCAGCCCTTGCCCTCAGGAGGCGTTCTATGCAAGCACGTTGCCGCAGCCCCGGCCACTCAGGAGGCGCGCAGGATGCAGGCGCACAGCATCCTGGGTGCCTCGTCTCAGAATTGGGGCGACGCTGATGAGGTAAGGAGGGGATTTGCCACGCTCCCCCCAGGGTGGACTAGGGTGGGCTTTAGGGAAGCTCGCCCTGGCTCCAGAAGTGGCGATCCGCCACTTCTGGGGCAAGGGCGAGCTGAAAGGTAGGAGTCCCCCGGCTAGCCATGCTTGGCTCCGACAAGCCAATCATGGCGAGCCGGGGGAAGGCCCTCCCTAGGCACACTTGCGCTGTGCGGATGCATCCTAAATGGAGGCGTTTTCATGGCACAAGACCCATCAAGCACACTTCAGATGTGGTGTGCAGTTAGCACCCATTTAGCACACTTTAAGAATGGATAGGTGCGGACGCACCTACCGGAAGTGTGCTAAATAGACCCCGCAAATGCGGACACGCCGCCGAAAACCGCTTTGAAAACGGTGTTGCTGTGCGGACACAGCTCACCGGAAGTGTGCCAAACAGCAACACGTGTGTGGAATGGCTGCACCAGAAGTGTGCTTAATGGGTGTTAAAGGGCCTGTGCAAAAGCACCCTAAGTTTCTTTTTAAATTTGCCCAAGCAGGCTTCCATAACTATGTGTATAAACATACCCTCAGCTGCGTCTGAATCGCCTTCAAAAAACAAAAAGTAGTACATTATTTTTTCATTGTCTCTCCTGAGATTCAGTGCCCACAGAAGCATCGGAGTTTCATTTAAGTGCTAGAGATGTCATTTAGGAAGTGTGTTACCTAATCTTGCATTGAAGTGCTTTATTCTCCTTTGCCCTCTCTAAAGGTCAGATTAATCAACATTTAAATTGGCTTTGATTTAGAAGAGGCCCATCAGTGCTACAAGTTTATCTTGGCATGTTACAGAACCATGTGATTATGTTATTCTGTGCCCTGTCCACCCTTCAGAGCTTGGCTTCTCCGCTGAGCGAGCTAAAATCTAAAGATTCTCTCTTGATTTCTGTTTGTAGGGAATGCTCACATTGCAGCGGAGCATGCCGCTAATCCAGTGAATTGCTGAAGCATGAAGCAAAACTCCCCGTAAAGTACATGTGATGGGAACAGTTCAGGAATGCAACATCCCGTGGAGCGGCTCTTGGCTGGAAAGGTGCATCTTCTAGCTCAAGCAAGAAAACAAGGCTGAACCCTCCATTCCAGTGGGGTGATTTGGACAGACAGACGATTGCATTTCTTCTTGACGAAGACTCCTGGAGTCCCTCTGGCCTTGACTATAAACCTGCAAGATGCTTGACCTCAGTTTTCTCACGGACGAGGAGCAGGAGGCGATTCTGAAGGTGCTCCAGCGGGATGCGGACCTGAAGAGAGTAGAGGAGGAGAGGGTCAGGTAAGAACCTCCAATTTTTCCACTCCTGCAGGAAGATCTAACAAGTAGCCAAACACAGGAAGAAGAGTGAGCTTGTGGAAATTGCCCTGTCACCGTTACAGAGCTTTCTGATTGATTGATTGATTGATTGATTAATATTCCTGTCCACCCTGTACCCAAAGGTCTCAGGGCAGATCACAATAAAATGAAGATAAAAATTGCATTAGTTAAAACAGTGGCAGTACCTGCATGGGTTGGGGATGTTGTTTCCTCAGTTGGCCCAGGTAGACAGGTGCATCTTCACCAATCACCTGAACACATACAGTCAAGGATGCCTAGGTGCATCCTTCAGGCTGAGGAGGGGGGGGGGAGGAACTGGGGCGCTTCTAAGGCCATCTGCTGGGACTCGAGAGCAGGAGAAGGTTTGTCCTTGTCTCTGCTTGAGATACCCGTGAGCATTTGGTGGGCCACTGTGTGCGACAGGATGCTGGACTAGATGGGCTGTGGCCTGATCCAGCAAGGCTTCTCTTATGTTCTTATGTTCTTATGAGTGCGCCTGATGCCTCTCAGAGGGGAGGCTATTCTATAACCTGGGGCTATGACCGAGAATGTCCTCCCACACGTTCCATCTTTCCTAACTACTGGAGTTGGTGAAGCTGCTAAGAGGGTCTCATAGGTCTTTATGGGAGGAGGCATTCCTTTAGATATTAGTTTATTGTGGGCCTTAAGGGCTTCCAGCAAATTCCACTAGGCTTTTGTCCTTGGTTGCTCGGTCGGTCATTCTACCCAGTCTCTGTCCTCTGCAGAAGGATGAACACCGAGTACTATTGCACTTCTTCTTGGAGGAACAGTCTAGTCTATGCAATTTTAAAGGTCTCCCTTGCATCAGAGCAAGTTACACATAATTGTACAAATTGACAAATGCTGCCATGTTGCACATGGATAATTCCACGCCCAGCATATAATGCCAGCTGTGCAGGCACAAAATGCAGGGAGTTTTTGTTTAGGGTCATATGGAGTAAGTACCTCAGTTTAAGAAGTTCTGGTCTGTGTAAGTAAGATGATAGGGATATTGGGTGTTTTTCCATGGTCACGTAGTACCCATTTTAGCACCTATTAAGGACCCATTTGGGTAACAGCTGGATGACCCCATTTCCACCTCGGCACCCATGAGGGACACATTTGTTTCCACCGCGCCTTGGGAAATCCAGATCATATGGGTACTTTTTGGGCTTTAATCCGGATTTTCTGTAGACCCCATTAATGCCGGAAAATCTGGATTAAAGGGAGCCTGTTTCCACGTTAGTTTGGCAATGGGGTCTAGAGGAGGCTAGTGGGAGGGGGAGCCCCAAAACCTAAGCTTCGAAGTCGCTCCGAAGTCACTTCAAAGTCATTCCGAAGTCACTTCAAAGTTTACTCCGAAGATCAGCATAGACTTCAAAGATGCTCCGGAGCTTTTTTGCACAGACTTCGAAATGACTTTGGAGCCGCTTCGGAGATTGCACCCCCTGTCCCCCCAAATACCTGGAGTGACAGGCAGACCCCTCGTGCTATTGTGTGCTAGACCACCCATGGAAACACTTAGGGTACTTCCCTTAATCCGGATCTACTAGATCCAGATTAAGGGAAATATCCATTCCCTAGATCTGGATCTTCTTAGATCCAGAGTAAAGGAGCACAGTGGAAAAACACCCAAAATGTGCCCTCATTTTTTTTTTCAGGCCAGTCTGTTGGATGCTGGTTGGTTGGTGTCTCACACCCTGGCTTGCTATGTCTAAAAAAAGATGCAGGATTTTGACTAATAGGACAGCCAAGAAGTCAGCTCTGTTAATCCAAATGGGTGCTCCAGTGTTTCCACGGCAGGGAGGCTTCACCCATTGCTATTGGATGCTAGACCACCCATGGAAACACATAGGGTACTTCCCTTAATCCGGATCTACTAGATCTGGATTAAGGGAAGTACCCATTCCCTAGATCCAGATCTTCTTAGATCCGGATTAAAGGAGCGTGGTGGAAAAGGACCCATTGTTGTCTTCTTAGCTTGGAAGGCTTAGTGGTAATTAAGCAGACTGGAAAGTAAGGAAAGTAAAGGGCTTCTGGTTCAATCCCCAGCCTGTTCCCCAAAGTAGGCTATTGCAAACCACTTCTGTATCTCTTTATAGAGGTGCTCATCACTGTCGTTTGGGTCCCAAGTAGCAGCAACTGCCAGAGTTCCTACTATTTTCTTCATCTGGTCCACCAGCTTAAGCCTCACCTGGATTGGGATAATTTGGCCACTATTGTAAGGAGCTCTACATGGGACTATTCTTGAAAATGGTTTGGAAGTTGGAACTGGTGCAGAATGCAGCGGCTCGACTGGTGATGGGAGTCTCTGGCCGGACTCATATCATGCCAGTCTTAAAGAATCTGCATTGGTTACCTATTTGCTACCGAGCCCAGTTCAAGGTGTTGACACTAATGCATAAAGCCCTAAACGGCTCGGGCACTGGGTATCTAAAAGCGTGCCTTCTCCATATAGACCTGCCTGGGCACTGAGATCTCAAAGGGAGGGCCTTCTTGCAGTTCCTTCCCTTTCAGAAGTATGAGGCATAGGGACTTACAAACAGGGCCTTTTCTGGGGTGACCCCAGACTCTGGAGCAGCCTCCCTTTTGAGGTTCACCAGGCATCTACATTGTATACTTTTTGGTGCCTTGTGAAAACATATCTTTTTACCCAGGGTTTTACTCTTTAAATAGCTTCTTCAGGATGCTATCCAGTTAGAGACAGAAGGTGGGGGTGGTGGAAGAAAAGGGGTGATACTTTTAATTATGTCTTACCATTTGATATGTTTTAATGTCATTGTAACCTGCCCTGGGACCATTCAGTGAAGGACTAGAAATGAATGAATGAATGAATGAATATCCGTAAAGTCACCCAGGAGTCAGACACAGCTTGATGTTACCCAGCAATGATAGGATAACATAAGAGAAACCTTGCTGGATCAGGCCACAGTCCATCTAGTCCAGCATCCTGTCGCACACAGTGGCTCACCAAATGCTCATGGGCATCTCAAGCAGAGACAAGGACAAACATTTCCTGCTCTCGAATCCCAGCAAATGGCCTTAGAAGCATCCTGGTTTCTCCCCAGCCTGAAGATGTACCGAGGTATTCATTCTAGGAGCCATTGATGCATCTGTTGTCCATAAATTTGTCTAGATAGATTTCTTGCTGAGGATTCCGTCTGACTAGGGCCTTCTATTTCTTGCTTTCCAGTTTGAGGCTTTTTTGTGTGATCGTAAATGAACAGCCTGGATATCTCTAAAAAGGGATGGGTGAGACAACCTCCCAGAGGATTGGGTATTAATGGCCATTAACCATGATGGTTATGTCCTGCTCAGCAATATTGGAGTTGTATGCTGAAGTTTCTGTCCCCAAAGAACCATGCTGGCCTAGGCAGGCTACTGGTTTTATCTAGAAGGGATGCTCTTCCATGGCTGTTCTTGAAATGTAGAGTAGCCTAAAGCCTCATCTTTTTTAGTGAGCAAAAATGTGAAGATGTGCAGATTCCGCTTGTGGTCCGTGGAATATTTATTGTCCTGTGGCTCTGTGTAATTGCAGTTTAGGAACCCCTGTCATGGCAAATGATAAAAATAATCTGGTGCCTTTGACCAGTGGGATTATAGGCACCAGATAGTCTGTAAGAGTCAAATGTTGTGGTTGTGTTTATGTTCAGGGAGAAACCTCATCTAGTTTAACAGCCATCTGGCAGAAGCTCTTAGAATAGTAAGCAGTTATTTCCTTTAACAGAAAAAAAGGGGGAGAGTTGCGCTTTTCACTTGGTTATTTGAACATGCAAGCAAAGAAGCAAAATGGTAAAATGGTAAAATACCTTAGATGTGCATGAATATTTTTTTGACATTCTATTTGAATCACATCAAATACCCGAAAATCCAGTTCGATTCAAATCTTTTAAATTCGAATTTAACAAGATTCAATTCAAATTTACCAAATTTGATTCTATTCATTTGAAATTTTGATTAGAATCTGCACATAGAAATGTTGACAACATTCGCATGTGTCCGTACGCATCTTCTTCACATCCGTACGAATCTGTACATGTCCATATGCACCCTGTAGTTATCCTGTATGCAACCCGTTTTTGTCCTGTACAGATGCGGGAAAGATGCGGATCTTCAAGTACGCATTGTTTATGAACCCGTAAACATAGGAATATCCAGATAATTCAAACAAACAGATCTGAAATTTGAAATTTGATTTGAATGTTTATATTCGAATTTTGGGACATTCGACTGGATTTCGAATACTTACAAATATTTGTGCACACCCCTACCAGTTTCTAATCGATTGCATGCATGCAGCTGCAGAAGGGAGCCGTTGCCTGGCCCTAAATACTGCTATTTGGGATAAACTAACTCCCACTGTGGGTTTTTCCCAAAGAGCAATAAGGCGCTACCTGTCTGGATGCTTGGAAGTAGCCACAGAGCATGCATGGATCTGAAGCCAGTCCAGAAATGGTCACTACACAGTTGGACACTTCCAGGTAGTTTGTGCCATTGAAATACCTGGATGTACACGTAATGCTGTTGCAGGAGCAAATGCCAAACAAGGTAAGTGCCTGCACCTGACCCATGATTTCGGCAAGAGGCAGTTGCAGGATTTTAGCATTTTCCTCTCTCCATCTGCAGGCAGCCAAAGTTATATCTTGCTTTGTTCGCCAGGTCCCATCCTCTGACTAATGCAGCTTTATTATTACGATCAAAGTCCTGCTAGTTGTACGTAGTTAACGGGGAAAGAAAGAAGTGGAAAAACACCACAACTATTGGTTTTTACTTAGAAAGATTCAGGACCTCTTTCATCCAGGGTGTTTATGCGTCCTGTTCTTCTGGGGACAATCCTGTCTTACCCCATGGATGACAGATGTATCAGTGGCTACTAGAATGAATACCTAGGTCAGTGATGGTGAACCTTTTGAGCTTGGTGTGTCAAAATTCGCAAGAAAACCTAGCTTAACTCGAGTGCTGTGTCACATCTAGAAATATCCATAATTTTGTGATATTTGTAGCTCTAGTAAAAAAGTTATATTTTTGATATATGTATTTTATTAAAAGCAAAAACAAATAATTCTTTACATTAGTGACTTTTGTTGCTGAATTTCGTTTGCTAAATTTCAATTGAAAGTTGGAATTTCGTACACTTCAAGAACAAGCGTGTCACCCAAAAGGGCTTGGCGTGTCACCTGTGACACGTGTGTCATAGGTTGGCCATCACCGACCTAGGTGCATCTTTCAGGCTGGGGGAGCGGAAGCAGGAGGCTTCTAAGGCTATTTGCTGGGATTCGAGAGCAGGAAAAGGTTTGTTCTTGTCTCTGCTTGAGATACCCATGAGCATTTGGTGAGCCAGGATGCTGGACTAGATGGGCTGTGGCCTGATCCAGCAGGGCTTCTCTTATGTTCTTATGTTCTTATATCAGGTTTCTCTGACATGCGCAGTAAAGGCAAAATAAGAACAGTTCAACATAATTCAAGTTGGCTGACTCAGGCCACTTACTCCTTCGAAGGATCCTTACCAGTCTTTTATGTTTTTGCAAACACACTGGCCTTGTTCTGGAAGCAGAGTTTAGAGTATGCCTTTGTAAATTGCCCTCTTTTGTTTCACTGGCAAGTTTAATACATGCTATTGCATGCCTGTGATTCACGGAACTGGATTTTTGCTCCTGTGTGGGCTTTTGCTTTTGACAATCTTTCCCCCCCACTCTTAAAATTAGTTAACTGGAATAAAAGCATCAAGTAAATGTATTCTTTTAACTTTAGCAGACTGGAGGGGCCATATCAGGTGGTTTGCAGATCTGAGCAGCCAAAATGAAAATTGTTTTTCCCAGGCATGAGACTGAGTGATGGAGAATTCCTGTGGTCTAGTGGTTGATGCAGCATGCAAGTCAGGAAATTTCTCTTCTGCTGATTATTGGGTCTGCCTTTTACACATCTTGGGCTTTATTTATTTATTAATTATTAATTATTTGTATTTCTATCCTGCCCTATACCCGACGGTCTCAGGACGGGTAACAATGCTTAAAAATTCCGCACATAAAAACAAAACAATATAACAACATTTAAAATCCAGGATTTTAAAAACAGTACTGCTTAAATGTGTGTGTGGGGAATGTAACCACATTTAGCCGAAGGCCAGGGCAAAGCGGTGCATCATTGCTGCCTTCCTAAACATGTACAGAGAAGGAGCTTGATGCATCTCGAGGGGGAGACTATTCCATAGCCTGGGGGCCATTACTGAGAAGACCCTGTCCCTCTTCCTCAAGCCCTCTAAAAATGAGGCGGGTAGCGAACACGTATCTGTGCATTGTTGAAAGCTGCCCTCTCTCTGCACTCCTCAGTGAAGCCAGCTGGGTGACCTTGGGCTAGTCATGGCTCTCTTCTGAGCTCTCACAGCCCCACCTACCTCACAGGGTGTCTGTTGTGGGGAGAAGAAGGTTTGTCAGCCACTTTGAGTCCCCTTAAATGGGTGGGAAAAGTGGGGTAAAAAGCCAACTTTCTTCTCCTTCTCCTTCTTACCAGATTGTCCACGTGATGGTTTGGTTCTGAATGAAATAACTATTTTAGATAGCTTTTTCTGCCCACTTTCAGGCGCTGCTGTTGTTTCAATATATTCATATTTGGTTTTAAATGTTGATAGCTGCCCCAAGTCCTTTGGTTGTTTGTTGGGACAAAACTGCAAATAAATAGTGTTAGAATGCTTTATAGCACATCATGGATAGTGTTTCTCAAGGAAGGCAGAGGCTCTTTGTTTGAATGTGATTTACTTAAAGCATTATCCACTCTAGCATGCCTGTGTGTATACACAAACACACACACTTCACTCTCACTATAATCCTATGAAATCATGAGGATTGTCAGGTGAGGTCCTGCTGCAGGTATCATGGATTATTGAATGTCATCTTCTGACTATCCACAGTTAGGGCTTTTTTGTGGTGGCACCCAGCCTCTGGAACAGTCTCCCTGCTAATATTCATGGCGTACCTACTCTTTCAGCCTCAGGTTGAAGACTCATCTCCCCAAACTGAATTTTTAAATTCCATCCTTGGTTTTAATTGTGTTTTTATGTAATTGATAGCTTTAGTGGCTTTATTCTCCACATTTTGTAACCATTTCCAGTTTATATTTTTAATGAGAAGCGGTATATAAATACTTTAAATAAGTAATGTATATCAACCCGGGCCACGAAGTTTGCTAGTTCGGCATGCTCTATGTGTCCACTACTTCTTAGCTCCTACTGATGTGGCTAGTACTGCTCAAGGAATCATGGGTAGTAGTTTAGGCCAGGAGACGTTCTTACTCCACTGTGGAGCGTTGAGGATTTAACTGGAAATTTTCAGCACAAATCATGCATTTCATGACTGACCTGGCCTTTGCCCTTCTTGAAATGTAATGCCGCAGTTAAACATCACGTTGGCCTTGCCTGCATATGCCTAAACTATTTATGACATGCAGGTATCTGATGCATAATTCTTCCTATTGGTGGTTTGCACATGTCAATCAAAGGGTGTTTTTCCACTGGCACTAGAAGTACTTAATGGGTACTTCTAGTGCTAGTGGAAAAACCTCCAAATACTCTTAGCCATGGCATGACAAACTATGGGTCTCTGGTTGTTGCAGACTGGCAATTTTTGTCATTTCTTGCTTACAAACAGTATGAACAAGAACAGGCTTCTTTTGGTGTCTTTCCACCGCGCTCCTTTAATCCGGATCTAAGAAGATCCGGATCTAAGGAATGGGTACCCAATGTGTTTCCATGGGTGGTCTAGCACCCAGTAGCAATGGGTGCTAACCTCCCTGCCATGGAAACATCAGATCACTCATTTGGAAATCTAGATCTACCCATGAGGGGTCTGCTTGTCACCCCAGGTGATTGGGGGGACAGGGGGTGCAATCTCCGAAGTGGCTTTGAAGTCATTTCAAAGTCATTTCGAAGTCACTTCAAAGTCTGTGCAAAATAGCTCCTTTGAAGTCTGTGCTGATCTTCGGAGTGAACGTCGAAGTGCCTTCGGAGTCACTTTGGAGTCACTTTGAAGTCACTTCAGAGTCACTTCGAAGTTCACTCTGAAGATCAGCACAGACTTCAAAGATGCTCCGGAGCTATTTTGCACAGACTTTGAAGTGACTTCGAAATGACTTCAAAGCTGGCATTTCGGGGCTCCCTCCCATGGGTGCATCCCCTCCCCCTAGCCTCCTCTAGACCCCATTGCCACACAAGCGTGGAAACAGGCTCCCTTTAATCTGGATTTTCTGGCAGAAGACCCCATTGTAGACCCCATTAATGGGGTCTACAGAAAATCTGGATTAAAGGGCAGAAAGTACCCATTTGATCCGGATTTCCCCAGCGACAGTCAAAACAATCGGGTCCCAAATGGGTGCCGTGGTGGAAATGGGATAATCCGGCTCACACCCAAATGGGTCCTTAATGGGTGCAAAAATGGGTACTTTCTGACAGTGGAAAAACACTGAGTGGTCTTCACCTTCCTCAGTCAAGGGTTGGCTGCATCTTGTGGAATTTTTCTGTACCTTGGTGTCTTCTGCTGCCCTTATTCATTCTGGAAAGACTAGGGTAATACGATAAGTCTTCGTATTACTAGGAGCGTGCACTAATGAATTCGGACATTCATATGTGTACAGATATGTATGCATTCTCACGAGTGATTCAAAAGATTCAAAATTTGTTCGAATGTTAAAAAATGAATGTATAGACATTGGAATTTGAATGTCTGAATTCAAATGAATTTGATCGAATTTCGAATGTTTCGAATATTTTTGCACATCCATAGTCAGCGCCTAAAAACCAGAAGTGTGGACACTTCTACTGATATCAGAGAGGAGAGAGTTCCGGAGAACATCAAGTGTATTTTCACTGATTGTTTTCTTCTCAGGTTACACATAGCTAACAGTTGTAAACCCTGAGGAAAAAAAGGATTTCTCTTTACACCTCATTGAAAGAGTTGAAAAAACGACAAAGACTTTGTGCCCAATTCTCCGTTTCAGACTTGGATTGGAATGATGTAAGCAGCACTGGGCCTGTGTGGAAAGGCGCGGTGTGTATTTGAGGCAAATATTTACTTTTGGAATGATACTTCAGCCATGGATTTGTTTAAAGGGCACCTATCTCGTATGAATGATTGTGTAAACAACAACTGCTGATATTCTCAAAATGTGAACCTCCCAGGAATAAAGACTTCCAGATGAGGAGGTAGAACAGTGGCTTTTTTTGACCATTTCATAACTTCAGGAAGAGGGGTATCAGCTTGGCTGAAGGTTTCCACAATACTATAAGCAACATTCTGAGCTGTCAAATGTTCCAAAGAGCAACGTTGGCATGATTCACTGAAAAACAAGCAAACCCTGGCTTTGGAAGGGAACTTGCTTTCTACAGTGGGCTTCTGGGCTGGAATCATGGGGGACGGAGCAGCCAATGGGAGCTGCAGCTCAGCTCTTGTTCGCTGTTCTCGCCATCCTGTCCAGAGTTTTCCTGGCGGGAAACTTTGAATTTACCTGATGCTGCAGAGCGAGTGCTCATGGTTCCACAGTAGGTAAATTCGTAGTAGCAGTGGCATAATGCGTTGTGGCTATGAAGTATCAGGCTTCAGTTGTGACGCCCGTGCCATGACTGCGCATCGGAATGCACAGTACTGTATTCCGAAGTCTGGACACAGCTCTGATGGGCAGTATACAGAAGTTAGGGCATATATTAACTTTTCTGGCCATTGAACTATACATCGGTTGCCTAAGTGTCTTGGTATCACCTTTTTGATTTTTATCAAATCTTTCTGTGACCTCCATTTTTGCTAGAAATAAATGTGCACTTAGTTATGTTTTTCTCTGTTTTTGTTTTATACAGGAATATCTTAGATTTTATACTTTTTTATTAGCCCACTTGTTAATTATTTTAGCTATATAATTGGATTTCAAGTAAGTTTTATATTAGTGTGTTTTTCTCTTGTTTTCTTTCTTTGTCTCACTCTGGTGGTTGAGCCGGACTCTTATCTGGGAGTACTGGGTTCGATTCCGCCCTCTCCCACCAAGCCACCTTGGGCTAGTCACAGCTCTCTTCTGAGCTCTCACATCCCCACCTACCTCACAGGGTGGTCTGTTGTGGGGAGAAGAAAAGACACTTTGTCAGCCGCTTAATGAGTCCCCTTAAATGGGTGAGAAAAGCAGGGTGGAAAAGCCAAATCTTCTTCCCCCATGAAGCCAGCTGGGTGACCTTGGGCTAGTCACAGCTCTCTTTCTGACCTCTCACAGCCCCACCTACCTCACAGGGTGTTCTGTTGTGGGGAGAAGAATAGAAGGTTTGTGAGCCACTTTGAGTCCCCTTAAATGGGTGAGAAAAGCGGGGTGGAAAAGCCAACTCTTCTTCTTCTCCTCCTCTTAGTCTTCTGGAGAAAGAAATTTTTAAAATTTTCTAATATTCTTTTATTCCCCTTCAGAATTCCCTGATGCCTCGAACAACTCTGTTCCCCAGTGTGAGCATTAGTTCATACCATCACATTGGGGGTTGATTATTGGTGATTCTGTAGACACGTCTATCCATTTTTCTAGTCAAGGATATTTTAGTGATTTTGCCAGTACCTTCTAGGGATGTGCACAAATATTCATGACGTTCAAAATTTGTACAAATTTGTTCAAATTCTGACATTCGAATTCAAATCGAATGTTGGTACATTCGAAGATCGACATTTGAATACAAATTGAGTACCTTAATACATTTGTACGAAGCTTCACTACATTCGTGAGCCTGGGAGGTGGGAAAGCAGTTGCCCAGTAACATCTGCAATGAATCCAAAGTGGATTCAGAGCAGATTCAGACTGGATTCAAAGTGGATTGAGAGTGGATTTGCCACGTTCAGATGGGTACGTAGGCCATTTGTAGCAGGGATTCAAATCGGATTTGTATTGAATATTCATATTGAATTCGAATACTACCACATTTGAAGGAGATCTACTATTTGAACAAATACACATTTTCTTGTAATTTATTCAGTATGAATAGAACATGAAAGAAATCCATGCACATCCCTAGTAACCAGGGAGATGCTAAGTATCAGTTGTAACCTTTGCTCTATAACTGAGTCATGGCCGCTCCAGCCTAGATATAATTGAAGTAGCTTTCCCTGTGCTAGTATTCATCAGCAAAATGACAAGCTGCTTTCTTTCAGTATTAAATATCTCAGGAATTTCACCTTTGGGGCAGATGATGTGTTCTTTCACCCTGAAGGTTGTCTGAAGCTGGATTAAACCGTAGGTATGACCACAGCCCTACAGGTGCTACTAGCGTCCCCTTTTAAAATATTGATTCAGACTATTTGTTCAATTTCTATGCATGGCTATGTCTTTGAATTTGATCACTGCAGACCATGAAGAGCACACAGACTGCATGCTCCCATGATGGCCCATGCCCTTTTCAGGAAGCAGTGCTGGATGTAATTGCATCACTGAAAAAATCCTGGCTGGAAAGGGCTGGGAACTTTTATTCCCAGCCTTTGAAACTGAGCCCAACCTTCATAGCTGTCAGTAGGGGCTGGACCAGGATGAGCTGTGTGGAATGTGGACAGCCCAGAAGCAGGGTAGGTTGCCTGTCTGGTGCCAAGATGTTCTTAGGGCGCGTTCCCACCTACAGTGAACCCAGACTACTCTGGTCTGGGTTCTGCTGTGGATTTGGAGTGGAGGCCAAGTGCGCATTGGGCTGTTCCCAAACTGCTTCCGCAAGTGCGCACAAGCAAACCAGCGGACAGCATGGCGTTTTTTGGACAGGAGTTGCCGCCACCACTGCCGGCCTCCTCCTCCTCCTCCTCCAATCCTTGGCTGTCTGCAGCCTCCCCTCTCCACACACCCCATCCATTGCCACCTCCGATGACTTCCGTGTACCCCCTGTCTGAAGCTGCCACCTCCGAGGGGCTCCTGTACCCCCGTCCGATGCCACCTCTGATGCCCTCCCCATATCCCCCATCCGAAGCCACCATATCCGAGGGGCCCCCGCACCCCATCTGATGCCGCCTCCAATGCCCTCCCTACCCACCCCCACCCCACCCCCACCCCCACTTGCTCACTTGCTCACTTGCTCGCTGCGGCCACTGTCTCTCCTCCTTTGCTCGGCTCGCCTAAAATCCAGACTGGATCAGAAAAAGTCCTCATTAATGAGCCCCCCCCCCAAGATTTCTGCAGAGGTTTCTGCGGAAAACCCGGGGAAAATAACTGGCATGGGGATGGCCTTTCCTGGATTTGGACAACTGGGAAATTTAATGGGATTCCTCGATGCCGAGTCTGAATCAGTCTGGATTTTATTGCCTTTGGGAATGTGGCCTTAGTGTGGGTTCGCCTCAGCAACTGCAGAAATGCTGCCAAAGGCTGCTGGAATTACATTGGAACAGCTGTGAGATATCAGTAGCAGTAGAATTAAACATTTTTTCACGAGTCAGCAGAGTAAAGCGCAACTTAATGTTACCTAGCAATACCACCAAGGCCGCATCCCCATGCAGATCTTTTCATCCGAATTAGGCTCGTTTTAGCCCAGGTGCAGGGCTGAATTGGCATTGTGCCTGTCCCCATGCCATTACCCATAATGCAGGCTGTATGCGAATATGACCATCCCCATGCAAACCGCGCTGAGCCCCTGCGTGGGGAATCAGCATCATTTCAGCTCCGCCTCCTCTCTCCTGATAGGAAGCCAGATTGACGTCACCCCATGCCTCTGCTGCCTGCTGAAGCAATTACAGGAAAACACACTAAACACCTCATCCCCCCCCCCTTTAGCGGCTCAGAGAAGCTAGGGTTCAGAGACAATAATAATAATTTTTAAAAGTCAGATCATTAAACAAAGCCGCTACGAAGTTTGGCAGGAATTTAGCGGTTATGTGCACCTCCGCATCACCGCAAGCACACCCATGTGCAAAACCACCCTTGAAATCAAGCCATTATCATTCCTGGCTTGGCAATTGGGGCGCGGGGGGGGGGGGGGCAGAATAACGGTCATGGAAAGAGGCTCGTGGGGCAATGAAGGTCATTTGACCCCCTCATTGTTTCGGTTTTATCCAAAAAAATCACAACAGCTGCAATCCCCAGTGCACAGGACAGGAACAGCAAGCACAGAATGTGTACCCGGCTACCAAACTGTGCTGAGAACAGTTTTTCCTGTACCAAATTTGATCTGGATATGGGCAGTTTGGTTCACGGAAGGTCTGGTAAGGGGGCTTTGATTGGGGACGGCCCTTCCCGGATCCGGTTTCTATTTGAACCAAAATCCTCATGGGGACAGGGTCCAAAGGATTTAAAGTTGCAAGCACACTCGGAATACAGTACGAAAACTTTTGTGTTCCCCTTCCTATCATTAAAGAGAAGGATAGTTTTACACCCACATGTGAGCATGGTGCGCACACTAGAAAAAAAGGATTCAGAATCTATCCAGAAATGTATGACCTTTCAGATTCTGAATTCTCCAGTACGTTTGTCGTAAACATAAATTTTTATAAACATTGAAAACGTGCAGCTCTCTTGCAAATACTGTTAGTTTGAAACTGGGTCAGATCTTGCTGACCACATGGGTACTTCCATGCAGATTCATCACAGAGACACAGAAAAGGTTTTACTTTCCTTTGGAGAGATGCCAGAGATTAAAGTATGACTCTGATTTCCTGATAACTATTTTACTACTGTACGGCCGTGTCTTCACGGCAACCCTTATTTCACTTTCCCTAAACCGAGATAACAGAACCGGATGCAAACGCGAATTTGCCTGTTCCCATTACTTTCAGCTTAATCGCGTTCAATCCGGGTTCTGAGGACGTACGTGACTCGAGGGGGGACTCCAGTTGCTACCTTTTAAAAGCCGGTTTTCGGGGCTGCCCTGTCCTCTTCCTCCTGGCGTGAACGCGCCACCCATAACAGACCCCTTCACGGAGCCTAGCTGGGTGACTGCCTTGCCTGGATGGAGGAAAATCGGCAGCAGGCAGACAGCAATTTTTTCCCCTCCTCTCCCGATTGCTTAGGGCGCGCAGCAGCAGCAGCAAATAAACATTCATTCACACATCTCTCCAAACGGCAGCTGCTTTTCTTTCTTTCCCTTTTAAGAAGGCCAGCACTTTCAATAGCAAGATGTTATCAGGCGTGAATTGCTTGTTTGCTACCATGAATTGCTATTCGGGCTTCTGCTGCGTTTACAGCTTGCTTTGGAAGCAAGCTATTGGGGGAGGGAAACTCTCGTCCCTTAACACGGAAGAGTTCCCACAGTAAAAAATGTAAAACGTTTCAAGCGCACAAACCGGAGTGAGACCTGTTGAAATGAGGATTAACATTTACAACGCTTTGGGGCGATTTAACACGCGGAAATTAGTTAAGCCAAACTGCCGTCTGGACTGCGAGGATTCAAAACATTTTGAATTCGAAATAAGGGTGCCGTGAAGACACTCTCTACGTACTGTGGCTGTCCCCTTACAGCTATGCATTGAGGAAAGTCACTCCTTTGTATGCTTTTGCAAGCTAAAAACTTAAGGCGACAACAGGCAGAGTACAAAACACCTAAGTGACTCAGCCTTGATTTTGTTGCTTACACCACACCCTGCTGCAGTTAACTAGAAGAACCTGGAGCTAAGGAAAGTGAATTGGTGTATTACCCTTAGTGCAATACTTTACTGTCAAAAGCCATCTTTAATCTGTCACCATAACTTTTGCTCATTGATTACAGTGAACGTTTGCAACATTTTCTTGACTCTGGGCCTGTTCTATGTGTGTGATAGGGGAGAAAGAAGAAGGGCTGGCTTTTCTACCCCGCTTTTCTCACCCATTTAAGGGGACTCAAAGCGGCTGACAAAGCTTCCATTCTTCTCCCCACAACAGACACCCTGTGAGGTAGGTGGGGCTGTGAGAGCTCAGAAGAGAGCTGTGACTAGCCCAAGGTCACCCAGCTGGCTTCATGGGGGAAGAAGATTTGGCTTTTCCACCCTGCTTTTCTCACCCATTTAAGGGGACTCATTAAGCGGCTGACAAAGTGTCTTTTCTTCTCCCCACAACAGACCACCCTATCTCATGGTAGTGAATTTCCTTTGACAGACTGGCCAACCAGACCTCAGGGAGAGAGGGAAGCAGGAGGGGAGGAAAATATCAGGAAAAGAAGAAGACCTGTATTGAATATATATGCATAAGTTTAAATATATATGTGAACATAAGAACACAAGAACATAAAGAGGAGCCCTGCTGGATCAGCCACAGCTCATCCGGTCCAGCATCCTCACACAGGCCGAATCCCCATTAGAAGCTTAATCCAGTTTCCCTAAACCGAAATAACAGAGCCGGATGCAAACGTGAATTTGCCTGATCCCATTACTTTCAGCCAGAATCGCGTTCAGTCCGGATTCTGAGGACGTACGTGACTCAAGGGGGGACTCCAGTGGCTACTTTTTAAAAACTGATTTTTGGGGCTGTCCTGTCCTCTTCCTCCTGGTGTGAACGCACCACCCATAAGGGACCCCTTCAGGGAGCCTGGCTGGGTGGCTGCTGCTTGCCTCGATGGAGGAAAAACGGCAGCGGGCAGCCAGCAATTCTTTCCCCTCCTCTCCTCATTGCTCAGGGCATGCAGCAGCAGCAGCAACTCAAGCCACTTTCGCCTTAAACATTCACACATCTCCCCAAACCTGCAGCAGCTGCTTTCCTTTCTTTTCCCTTTTTTAAAGGTCAGAACTTTCAATGGCAAGATCGTTATCAGGTGTGAAGTGCTTGGATTGCTACAGTGGATTGCTTGGATTGCTGCTAGGGCTGCTGCTTTTAGGGGTGGATTTTACAGCTTGCTTTGGAAGCAAGCTATTGGGGGAGGGAAACTCTCATCCCTTAACAGGGAAGGGTCCCCACAGTAAAAAATGTAAAACGTTTCAAGTGCACGAACCGGAGTGAGACCTGTTGAAATGAGGATTAACATTTACAACGCTTTAAGCCAAACTGACGTGTGGTCTGCGAGGATTGAAAACGGTTTGAAACCGATAAAAGGTTGTAATGGGGATGCGGCCACAGTGGCCACCAGTTGCTTCTGGGCATCTCAAGCAGAAGACAAAGTTTTGCCTCGTGGCTACATTGTATAGTTTTCAGCACCTGGTGAAAACATATCTTTTCAGCTAGGCCAGTGGTTCTCAACCTTCCTAGTGCCGTGACCCCTTAATGGAGTTCCTCACATTGTGGAGACCCCCAACCACAGGGGCAGAGCAGCTGGGAGGTGGGAGGGAAGGGTGGCAGGAGACTCGTTGTGACCCCTCTGAAAGGGTAATTTGACCCCCAGGTTGAGAACCACTGAACTAGGCTTTTGCCATCTAAATAGTTTCCCCAGGATGCTGTCCTGGGAGGGAAGGAGGGAGGGAGGGAGGATGGGGGTGATAATTTTAATTATTATTTTTTCTTTTAATGTTTTATTCTTATTGTAACCCACCTTGGGATCATTTGGTGAAGGGTGGGATATAAATAAATAAATAAATAAATAAATAAATAAATAAATAAATAAATAAATAAATAAATAAATAAATAAATAAATAAATAAAATAAATAAACTTCACCTGTTCTCAAATCCCAGAGCAAATGGCCTTTAGAGGCATCCTGCCTTCTTTCCAACTTAGAGGCAGTACGTAGGCATCTGTTCTGGTAGCCGTTGATATATCTGTCCTCCATGAATTTAGAAAATATTTCCTTTCGTCTATGTTGTGGTTCTGGTTCAGTAGTTTCCATTGTGGTACAACGTCGTTTTCACTAACAAGCATACCTTATGTCTTACCTTATATTTGCAGGCATTTACCTGAAAAAGTCAGAGATGACAACCAGATCAAGAACATGAGTGGGCAGTGGTTTTATGAAGCCAAGTCCAGGAGGCACAGAGAAAAAATACATGGAGCAGATATCATTCGAGCATCGATCCGGAGGAAACCCTTGACCATTGGTGCATAGTATTTGATTTTTCCTATTGGGCTAAGTTGAAATGAAGAAAGTTAATCTCCCCCTTTTTCTTGCAGGGTTCTCATATATCATAGAACATTTTTTACAATGCAGTTAATGTATTTGGTGTGTATCAAGTGATCTCAGTGTAGGTTAGATAATTTAAAAACAAAATTAAAATCTAATGAAAATTAATGCCTTAAAGTCACAGTATAACAAAATTACAGGCCATTCTGTGCTTGGGCCTTATTCCGGGGACTGCTGTAGTCTGCACTAGCATGCAGATGGCAGGTCCCTGTTCTGAGATATAATCTGGAATAAGCTCCTGTGCAGAAAGGGCCGACGTTGTTAACAGCTGATGAAAACGAGAAACTCAGCCAAGTGTTTGTATGCCTTTAAGATATGCCCTAAATGACTTGGCCCCCAAATATCTAAAGGAATGCCTTCTTCCATATTGACCTGCCCATGCCCTAAGATGTGCCGCCATTCACAGCGGCAAAAAGGATGGGCATCCGGGATAGGGCCTTTGCAGTGGTGGCTCCCAGACTGTGGAATAGGCTGCCTCCTGAGGTGCATCAGGCACCTTTATGTGTTTAGACAAGCTGTGACTGTGAAGACATGAACAGGCTTTTCCTCTCCACATTCATACACTGCCATGGTTTTAATATGTTTAGTATGTTATGGTTTTAATGTGTTCATTTTATGTGTTGTAACCCATCCTGAGACCCTTCGGTATGGGGTGGGATAAAAATATGAATGAATGAATGAATGAATGAATGAATGAATGAATGAATGAAATTGAGCATTCTCTTAATAAGTAGTTCTCACACATAGCTTCCACCAAGCACAAAGGCAATGCAAGATAATTTGCATTTGTTATTTCAGCAGAGCTGAGTCAAAGCAAGGCAGACAAAGCAAAGAGCAGCTGGGTCAACAATGTTAATAAAGATGTTTTTGTGCCACCGGAACTGCTGGGCGCCATAGAAGAGTCAGAGGGCGAGTCGAAGCTAAATCAAAGGTGAGACATCCAATGGAACTCAGGGCAAACAAATAATATTTGGCAACCTTCAAATGCTGTATTTTTAAAAATATGTTTTGATATTGGTCTACTGGTTAGGGAGCCAGACTCTTATCTGGGATTACCAGGTTCGATTCTGCCCTCCCCCATGAAGAGAGCTCTCTTTCTGAGCTCTGACAGCCCCACCTACCTCACAGGGTGTTCTGTTGTGGGGAGAAGAACAGAAGCTTTGACAGCTGCTTTGAGTCCCCTTAAATGGGTGAGAAAAGAAGGGTAGAAAAGCCAAATCTTCTTCTTCTTCTTCTTCTTCTTCTTCTTCTTCTTCTTCTCCTCCTCCTCCTCCTCCTCCTCCTCCTCCTCCTCCTCCTCCTCCTCCTCCTCCTCCTCCTCCTCCTCCTCCTCCTCCTCCTCCTCCTCCTCCTCCTCCTCCTCCTTCTTCTTCTTCTTCTTCTTCTTCTTCTTCTTCTTCTTCTTCTTCTTCTTCTTCTTCTTCTTCTTCTTCTTCTTCTTCTTCTTCTTCTTCTTCTTCTTCTTCTTCTTCTTCGTGTTCTGGCCAGCCAACCACACTGGACCTGGGTGTATTCTACCCCCTCCATCCTTGTCACTGTGTAGAAATCTTGATTCATGCTCTTGGGGAATCTAAGATATCAGCTCGTTGTCCTGTGTGTTATTGATGAAGCAGTTTGAAGGAATTTGTTGTTGGGTACCACTGAGTTGTGGCCATCTCTTGGTTGACTGCACAGGCACCTCACTGGCACCTTTGCACAGTTTTCTTGGCAGAGATGCAGAAGTGGTTTGCTATTGCCTTCTTCTGGGCAGTATCTGGAGATGAAACCAGCAATTTTCAGGCAGTTTGCTCTACTACTGAACTACAGCAACTCCCTTGGAGGAACACCAGCCTGCAAAATAATCAGAAACAGTAACGGGCACACATGGGAAATGTACAAAATCCCCTTTACAGTCCTTTTGAAGAATTTAAATTGTTAATGAAATGTTGGAAGTATCTTGGGGTCATTCTAGCAGCCTTAGGGATATAGTCATCTCTTGCTTAACAAGAAGGTAACGCATATGCTGAACAGTTCACCCCTTTCTTCTGAACAGCAAATGTTAGCTCAGAAAAATTGACACACACACACACACACACCCCAATTATGCTTGTAGATATAATGGGTTGGAATGTACCATAGATGTACACTGCACTTCTCGTGTATATAAATGAACATTGCCCTTGTTTGAAGTGAGGGAAGGGTCACTGTTTCTGTGAACTTGCTGTACTTGAAAGAAGGATTTACCTATCTGTTTCAGGTGGAGAGAGAAAACATATTCTCAGTGCAAAGGCTTTAGAGTCCCTGTGACTGAAACAGCATTGTGCTGCCTCTTGTGGCTGACATAGCAGAGGTCAAGTGGTAAAGAAAATAGTACCAGGGCTGGAGTCAACCCCCAACATGATAGTCTGTCTTAGGCCAACCAGGAACTTAGCCATATTTAGGCCTGTTCATACCTACATTTGGGTGGGGGCAGGCAAGGCAGCTCTAGCCCAGCCGCATTGCTGTGGGTGGTAGGTGGGCAAAGGGCATGCCAAGAAGGCCAGCTCAGGTTGTCCCCTCTGGCTTCAAGTTCCAAAGCCTGCTAACTGCCCTTTATGCTGCAGCTGTGCAGCTTTGTGGTTAGCAGAGCCAGTAATGGCCGACTCACCTTGCCCCTCTGGCTCTGATTGCCGAAGCCTGCTGGCTGCCCTCTATGCTGCTGCAGAGCTGGCACAGACCGCCAGCTCTTTGTCTGGCTCCATTTCACATAGCTGAAAGGAACTCCGTTATGGGATTATCCAAATGCAGCGCAGTCCCAACCAGGAAGGGAAAGTCCCCAGAAGAATCATAGAGTTGGAAGGGACCTCTAGGGCCTTTGAGTCCAACCCCCTGCTCAATGCAGGATTTCCTAAACCATCCCAGACAGGCATAGGTCCAGCCCCTGCTTGAACACCTCCAGTGAAGGAGAGCTCACTACCTCCTATGGCTACCTGTTCCACTGACTGATCGCCCTCGCTGTCATGGAGTTTTTCCTAATATCTCATCTGTATTGACTCCCTTGACGTTTGGTATTGTTGTTTCTAGTCCTCCCATCTTGTGCAAGTGAGAATAGGGACGATCCCTCTGCACTGTGACGGCCCTTCAGAAATGGAAATATGCTGGGGCTTCTGACCTCTGAAGACAGAAGACGGCTTCATTTCTTATAGGTTAGGTGTGATGGCTGCAGCCCAGGGATCAGAATAGTCGCAGTAGATGAGACACGCTGAAGCTACCTCTCTTAGCAAACTCAGTGGAAAACTGACCCCGTTGAGCATAGTGATTACTCATGCGTTAGCCAAACTCAAACTGCATCATGCCTGAGGATAAACGTCAGAGTGAACCCAAGCTCATGTTGGAGCACTGTCCACTTTGCCCCCCTGAAAAACCCTCCTCCAGATTTCCAAGGATAGCAAGCTCCAGTTTTCCATGGTTTTAATACATCCATTTTCCATGTTTTTACATCCCTAGCTGCAGCTTTGTGGCTGCACCTGGTTTTCATTTACAGCATATACAGCATTTTTAAAAATGCTTCAAGGCGCAGCTTACTATTTAGAATCTTAATGATAGTCATGGCTGGAGTCCAAAATATTTGGAGGTAACCATGATTGTGCGGCACTTAAGCTGGCCTGTGGTCTCTGCTGGTTGGACATGTAATTAGGCAGTTGCATATAGTAATAGGGGAAAGTGGTCTTCATTGACAGATAGAATGAGACAGCTTGCATTTGTAATCTGTGGTGGTCCACAGATACTGCTGATGTTGTAGGATAGTTACCAGTAGTATTTTTTCACCCAGAGGGTTATCAGCCTTTGGAATTCGCTGCCAGAAGATGTGATAGCTTTGAGAAGGGTTAGACAAATTCATGGATGACAGGTGTATTAATGGCTACCAGAATGGATGCCTAGATACTTCCTCCAGGCTGGGCAGACAGGATGCCTCTAAAGTTCATTTGCAGGAATTAGAGAGCAGGTGAAGATTTTGCAGTTATCTTCTGCTTGGGATGCCCATAAACAACTGGTAGGCCACTTGTCAGAGGTACACAAGTAGTGTAGGATGCTAGGTTAAATAGGCTTCTTGTGTTCTTATGTTCTCTTATATCATCCATCCATCCATCCATCCACCCACCCATCCATCCATCCACCCACCCATCCATCCATCCACCCATCCATCCATCCACCCACCCACCCACCCACCCACCCACCCACCCAACCACCCAACCATCCACCCACCCAACCAACCATCCACCCACCCATCCATCCACCCAACCATCCATCCATCCATCCACCCACCCATCCATCCACCCATCCATCCACCCACCCACCCATCCATCCATCCATCCATCCATCCACCCACCCACCCACCCACCCACCCATCCATCCATCCATCCATCCATCCATCCATCCATCCATCCATCCATCCATCCATCCATCCATCCATCCATCCATCCATCCAATTTGTATTTCTAACTCACTGGGAGTGACTGTAGCTCAATGGTAGAACAAACTTGTCAGGAAAGCAAAGTGTTGCTGTTTCATTCCCCACCTTCTCCTCAGAGGTAGGCAATGGTAAACTACTTCTGTATCTCTGCCAAGAATACTATATACAGGTGCCCATGAAGGCATTTATGCAATCAGCAAGGAGTCCGACATAGGTGGGTGGTACCCAACAACAAATTTCCATCCCACCTATTAACCAAAGGTGTTGAGACGTGTCACAATAAAATGAACTTAAAACACAATTAAAATGAACTGTATAAAATGATAATAAAAGTGCCTGAAAGGGGAGGGATGAATGTTCTTCAGCCAAAGGCTAGAGTAAACAGTAACTTTTGCTGTCAGATACTTCAAGTAGCTGGGGTGACACTCCTTAAGATAAAAAAGGAGTGTCAGGACCTGTGGACATTTAAGATGAGCTCATGCTTCAGAATCGTGAAAAACCTAACTTTTTTTCAGTGCTTTGCAAATGCATACAATTCTAAAATGGTTAACTAGTAGATATGTGCCAAATTTCAGGTCCCTCTGATGTTTAAATCTGAATATTACCAATAGACTGAAGTCTACTTAATACAGAGGGACTACTGATTGTCTAGACTATTGAATTAATTCAGCAGTTGCCTCTTTTCAGGCCATCAGGCCAGCAATGGTTTAGGTATGATGCTCTATTCCCCCCCCCCCCGTCACCCTCTGTTTTAGCGTTGATGTGATTGGTCGATTGTGAACCCGCCCACATCCACTCTGATTCAGTGAATTGTCGATCAGTCATGGTTACCATTGGTAGTTGGTAGTCACTGACAGTTGAATAGCCAATCAAAAATAAACTTTGACGAAGTCTGATTTTCTTTCTACTGGTAGTTCACTTGAGCTGAACTGTAAGCTCTCCCTCCATATGTCAAGAATACTGAAAGCTGTGCAGCAGCTGCCCTTTAATTGGCAGCTTTTTACTTCGGAGTTTTGATGGAATGCTGCACAGCTCTTGCAATGTATCAGTAGTCTGTCTGTTAAATAAACAGTGACTGTACAGTCCTTGCACAGCTTTAATCCTGTCTGGAGGCACCCTTCTTCTGTAGCAGACAGAAAAAGAGAGGTCTCATATTGCAAACATGTTGAAACAAATAACACTTCCATATAGTTTGTATCTCAGTCTTTCCTATGGCTGTATCCCTGGTTTGTGAACTACCAATGAATTGAGAAGGGAATTTTTGTGTTTTTTTTTTCTTTGCAGTCCTAAAGAATTCAGGGCAGGACCTTCAACATTAAAGGAGCCCCAGAAGGACACGAGAAAAGCAGATGTTTCGCCTTCTAAGGTGAGTTCATTGCCCTGCAAAACTCAATGGCTTGTTTTAACATTGGATGGAAGAAGAGGAGAAAGAACTGGCTGTTTTAAAACTGGGATGCTTTGAGCTGCACCAAATTAGCCCTGGCCAATCTCAGATTTCCATGTGTCACACCTGATAATTACGTGGATGTGGCCCAGATAGTACCAGCATTCATATCATTGCGCTAGATATGAATGGGCTTTCAATCCAATAGAGACTGAATGCATGAGGGCTGAAGAATACCTGGAGACAGTAAACTGGCTTTAACATTTTGTAATCAGAGCAAGGAAGACAAAAAACAAACAAACAAACAAAACCCCGCTCTAAGGGCTCCTCCCCATGATCTTTGATTACTTCGAGGTGGATTTGGGGCAGCCCTAATGCGAATCGTAGTTCGCATTAAGAAGTCCCCATGGTGATTGAGGACAGTGCGGCTTCAAGCTGGGCCCGCCTGTCCCCATAAAAATCTCAGTAAATGCTTGCAGGGGTTTAGCGCATGAGCACCTGACAGCTTCCCTGCACTCAGCTGAGCAATATCAGCTGTCAGACGGAGGTATGCCCACTGTCACGCAAAGCAGCACAGCTCCGGTAAAATAATTGGAACAGCCGCGGCTTCAGTCAATGAGCTGGGTTCCCTTCCTATTATGCCTCCCCTGTTATGAAGTGTGTGGTTTTTGAATGGGTGAGAAAAGCTGGGTAGAAAAGCCAACTTTCTTTCTTTCTTTCTTTCTTTCTTTCTTTCTTTCTTTCTTTCTTTCTTTCTTTCTTTCTTTCTTTCTTTCTTTCTTTCTTTCTTTCTTTCTTTCTTTCTTTCTTTCTTTCTCCTCCTCCTCCACCTCCACCACCAGTCTTTACTGGTACCATGGACCTTGCCCAGGACATCATCCTCTTGAACACAATGCTGCAAACTCATGCTATAAACGATGAGTGTCTCTATTCTATTATGTATTTTTCCCTCCTCCTAACACCATAAAGCTAAGCTGAACATGATCATTTGTTCTAGCAAAGAAAAAATCCATTCAATGACTCAGTTCTACCAGAAGATGATGCAGAAAGTGAGGAGTCAGAAATGATTAGATCGTCAGAAACATCCAAAAAAGGTAATTTTTTTTTGCAACTAAAAAAAGAAAAGAAATCTGTGTGACTGACATTAACAAGACTAAACTTTCCGCCAGCTCCAATCCAAGCTGGAGGCCATTTTTCAGTGTGAGCATTGCAGTACATGCAGTTTGCTCAAACTGTGGGCTGAAATGACTTCGGCCTCAAATATCTAAAACCACAACTTCTTCTGTATCGACCTGTCCATGCCTTTAGATCTATAGGGGAGGCCCTCCTGGTTGTACCACCGTCCTCAGCAGCAAAAGGGATGGGCACCTGGATTAGGGACTTCTCTGTGGTGACTCCTGGACTATGGCATAATTACCTCCCAGAGGTGCATCAACTTCCTTCACTTCAGATGTTTAGGACAGCACCTCTTTGCCCTTGCCTTTAGCAAAAAAACGAAACGGCGTTTCCTTCCCTCTTTCAGGCACCATTATTGTTTTAGTACACTCATTTTTATCTTTAGCTTTTAATGTTGTAACTTCGGGTATGGGGCAGGATAAAAATGCAATAAATAAATAACCTCTCGATTGGACTACTGCAGTCCAATCCACGTGGGGCTGCCCTTGAAGAAGATTGGGAAGCTGCAGTTAGTTAAAAATGTGGCAGCCTGACTACTGACCGGTACAACTTACAGGCAGCATGTAACACCTGTTTTGAGAGAGCTGCACTGGCTGCCTGTACGCTTCCGATCTGAATTCAAGGTGCTGGTAATGTCCCTTAAAACCCTAAATGGCTTGGGACCTCAATACCTAATGGAGCACCTTTCATACAGACTTACCTGTGGTTTAAGATCTCCTGGAGGGGGGGCTCCTCCATGTCCCACCAGAGAAATTTGCTGTGTTGGGTCGGTGTGTGTGTGTGTGTCTTATCTGTGGAGCCTTACTTATGGAATGCCCTTCCCTTGGAGGCCTGATTAGTGCCATCTCTTCTAACTTTTAGGCACCAAGTAAAGACTTGGCTCTTTATTAAAGCCTTTGGATATTAATTCACTGAAGCACTAACTTCTAACTAACTATACTGTTTAATATTATGTTGTTTAATACTGTTTTAATGGGGTATGTATTTAATGTTGTATACAGTTTTTTTACTGTAAGCCACCCAGAGATCTTAGAATATAGGGTGGGATATGAATGAATGAATGAACCAACCAACCACCCAGCCAGCTAGCCAACCAACCAACCAACCAATCAACAAATAAATAAATAAATAAATAAATAAATAATGCATTCTTGACTTAAGAAGCATGCTAATTCCATTTTCTTTCCAAGGCACGAATCGTAATAATTTTTAATATTACTGAATATCCAAAATGAATAATATTACATGCTTAGATTTGTTGATGCACAACTAATACCCTTTTAAGAAGAATGTTTTTGCCCTTTCCTTGCAGACAAACATTTACTTTCTGTAGAAAGTCAGCCCAAGGCAATCTTGGCAAACCACAGCAGAGTTCGAGATCCAGAGGAGGCTGCCACACAAGCAAGAGAGCTGCAGAGACAGACAGAGAAACCTATACCAAAAGCCAGGAAGAATGTCCACAAGGCGTCTGATGTCAGTGTGAAGACGGAAGATCCTTTCCCCACAGCAACGCAAAGAGTCAAGCAGGTTAATGGACATGGGACGCCAACAAAGGGCATCCTGAAACGCAGTTCAAGCTCGAGTTCCACAGATTCTGAAGTGTTTCGCTTGAACCAAACCTTTGAACCTCCCAAAAGAAATGGGCTACCAACCTCAACTATCCTTGAAGGTGTGGCAGAGAAGAGTCCTCCTCCTCTTTCTGGAGAATCAGAAGAGTTCTCTCAAAATTCATTGGAAAGGTTAAAGCAGGTCAGATTCTCTTCCAGTGTCACTAGAAAAGAACGTCCACAGAGCCTCGAACTTCATGAAGGTAAAGAACCGGGAGAGTTCACCCTGTTAGACACAGAAGACTTTAAGGCCAGTGAGAACCAAATGAGTGGGTTTGATGCCCTTCACAGTGACCAGACCCGACCAGCAAAACAACCGCGGGCTCATTCTTCAGCTTCAAATGATAATACTGGAGTTGTATCTCAGGAAGAGAAAACAGGTCCAGATACTATTGTTGTTAGCAGCTCAGGTGTACAGCCAAGCGCCCTGCAATCCAATGGAAGCCCTCCCATGGAAGTTACAATCCCAAATGAACCTTCCAGCAGGATCTTTCCCAGTGCAAAGAAAATACAAACTGACGAAGCACAACCTGAAACGAAAACTAAGCTGTTGACCCCTGAGCCAGTCGCCTCAAAAAGCCCTAGTGGTAAGGAATGTCGTTTGTTTGTTTATGACATTGGTTTACCACCTTCCATTATGAAATTTCAAAGCAGAGCATTAGAAACAAGGATGAAAACAATAAAGACAGCAGTCAAAACACATTAAAAGCTGAATGGGCCAAGGGAGAAACAAAATTTCACACAGGGAATGCCTGGGTAAAACGATAAAGGGCCTGTTTGCACTTGGCTTTATTCTGGAATATATCCTGGAATAGGAGCCTGCTGTCCACATGCTGTGTAGGGTACAGCAGCCCCCAAGTGAAGCCTCCCAGAGTCTGTGATAGCCTATGGACAATAGAGTCCTACGTATCCTGAAATATACAGGCATCCCTCTGTGTCCATGCATGATATGTTCCAGCTCCTATCATGGATAACCAAAATTGTGGATAATACAAACATGTTTACTGTACTTTACTTTCCCCGGCAGTTGAATGTGGATGAGTGCATCAGCAGATATGGGGGCAGACCTGTATTGCAGAATATGATCAAGGGCAAACAGGCCAAAAGTCTTTAATTTACTATAAATTGTAAGCGTAGGCGCCTCGTGAACCAACAGAGGGGAGGGCATTCTAAAGGGAAGGAGCTACCACCAAGTAGGCCTGACTGTGAGCCATCATAAGATGGCACTTGTACTACGTGGAGCCTGCAGTAAGACTTCTCTAGATGATCTCAGGACTATACTTGAGGTTATCAGTGGTCACATTATCTCTGTCCAGATATGGCTGTAGTTGGTACATTAGCTGAAGTCCGAGACAGGCACCCCTGGCCATCTCAGTAGGTTTCCTTTTTCTGACTTCATATTCACCAGTTGCCAACCTTTCATTTAGATGTAAGATATTATTTTACCATCTTTGCTTGATTGGTTTCGGATACTAACATTTGGCTTGCCTTCTAATTCCTCGTGTTCTTAACTTCGAAGTGCTGGCTGATTAATTTTGTTGCTGTTGAGTTTTGGACTATGACTGATTTGAATCAAATCACAATTCAGATACCCTTTAAATTGTAACAGGCGAAAAACTGAATGTACCTTTGTTTAACCCTTAAATCACTAGTCAGTAAGGCTTGATTTAAATCATAGTTTCTACATAAATTAATTCTTGTTACTTTAATGAAGATTTTTAGAATAACAACTTTTCATATTAATTATTTTTCCCAGTTTAATAGGTTAATTATTCATATTTGGACACAACTTTTCTGTTGTACTTAGGAAGGAGAAAAATAATCATTACCTTAATAATAACAATTTAAATAGATTTATTTGACTGAAACAATAACATTACAGCATATGTTATTTGCTTAAACATCCATGTTTGTTAACTAATTTGGTTAAACTATATATATATATATAGTTAAAATATATATATATATATTAAGAAACTTAGACTGTCAGCCCAGCCTACAAATGAAAAACTTAAATATAGGCAGAGAAACTGCCCAATAATCTTACAAAAACCTCTGGAAGAGCATGACATTGTGAATGGATTAATTACCACAAAAATTAAACATATACAGCCTTATTCTACATAATTAAAAATTAATCTTTATTTCATGATGGAATAACCTTTGGATGCTAATATATTTTCCTCAAAAAGCATTTTATTTTTAAAAATCCAATTTAAATAAAAAAAGATTGATTTTTATCCACCCTGATTCTGTAACGTATCCGCTCTGAAAGTGTCAAATCTGCCCTCAATCCACTTTGAATCCACTCTTGAATGCACTCTGGATCAGTTGCAGATGTGACTGGCACAGCTGCTTTCCTACCTCCCCATTTCACAAATGTTCTGAAGCATTTGTATGAATATTTCCAAAACATTCTTAGGATTCTCAGAATAAAATTCCTTTAAAACCAGTACAGAAACAGACATCATACAAATGGATCCAGGCTGATTCAGAGGTCATTTTCTGGCTTTTTCAGTTGTGTTCTCCAGTTGCAACATCCTGGAGAAACCATTTAGGTGGCTTAACTTATGGTAACTGTTAGCTAGCTAGTGAGCAAGTGAAAAGACTTACCTGTCTGCTTCCACAATAGCATGATGCGTCAACATACAGGTATTTTAGTGGTGCAAATACCTGAAAGTGTGTAATTGCTTCTCCCTGTGCATCCTTGGCTGACATTTTAGGCCTGGTTTGGCCTTGTGCAAGTGTGGTAGCTATTCCTAATATGGTGGAGTAGGTGAGCGGACATTTGGACCAGGTAAGTCTGTTGAATCTAGGTTGGGAATTGATTATTTTGCAATCACATTATTGCAGGATATCACTTCAGTAACCTGGGGCTGTGTTAGGATTGCCACAGACAGGAGTGGCCATCCCAACATAGCATCAGGATAATGCTGGCTTGTACAACCTGTCTGGATGAAGCCTCAGTGTCTGGAGCCAACAGTTCTGATGCAGAGACTTGAAACTGTTTTGCTGCAATTCCGTTTTTGGTTTCATGTCGATGGATAAGCAGGTCCGTAGTCAGAACTTCACTTCAGACAGCAACCAAATCATGGTTTGATTATTGTTTTACGCCGGAGACCTTCTGACATCATCTGAATGGGAGAGTTCTGTTGGCTTATTGCACCTGACTCCTCAAGAGTTGCTGGACAGCAAGCCAGGTGCAGATTGGATGTGGATGACAGCCCAGACTGCCAATAGGAGGGCTCCAAATCCACTGGCTGTCCCTCTGCTTCCCATCAGCCGTCATTCACTTCTGCCTTCCTCCTTGTTAGAGAGCAGGTGAGTCGATCATGCTTTCCCACCCAGATAATGTTGCAAGGAGTGAAAATATAACTGCTGTTTGATACCCTGCAGTACGTTTTATTGTAGATCAGAGGAAACTATTTCCTTCGTCGATTTATATGCTTCTTATTTTTATTAAGGTCAAAGGATGCATTACAGGGAAAAAATAAAAGCAGATAAAACCTATAAAAACACAATGGAAAATAATGCAATTTTAGTAAAACATAAATATACAATTAAATAAATCTATTGTTTGCTTATTCATTCATTCATTCATTCATGCATGCATTGATTGATTGATTGATTTACATTTTTATCCCTCCCTATACCCAGTGGTCTCCAGGCAGGTAACAACATTTTTTAAAAAGCTTTATCTATTTTGGAACCTTAGGAACTGTTGAATTCACAGTTCCCACCATCAATGGGCCTATCTGCACCTAAGTTTTAATCTAGCTTCAGCCCACCTCTAGAGGGAGAAAGCACATCACCAAAGTGACTTGTCATTTTTTCCCCACTTTCTCCCCCAAATGGTGAATTTTCTGAGTTAAATTGATGATGTATTTTCTCACTCTGAAAGTGGCCTGAAGCTGGATTAAAACTTAAGTGTAGATGGGCCAATGACAGTTGATCATGATTGGGATTGAATTCAACATCATTTGGAGGGACCAGTCTAAACGGCTTTAAGAAAGGATTAGTTAACTTCATAGAGGACAGGTGTATCAATGATGCGTAGTTGCTGCTTCTGGGTTGGAGAGACAGGCAGGATGCCTTGAGGCGATTAGCAGGGAGCCAAGACCAAGTGAAGTTTTTGCCTTTGTCTTCTGCTTGAAGCCTAAGTGGAATTGGTGAACCACTGTGTGAGACAGAATGCTAGACTAGATGGGCTGTGGCCCTATCTAGCAGGGCTCCTCTTATGTTCTTATGCTGTAGATTTCACAACCCCGTTTTACTGTCTCTGTTAGGTGCATGGAGAAAAGCAAGTGGAAAATGCACCTGAAGCCCTTCTGACATCTTCACAGCTAATAATTCTCTAAGTTTGACTAAGACTTCTTTTAATTAGTTGACATCCTAATTTTGTGATTGAAAGAAAATGAGTTTTTGTTTTTTGTTTTGCAGGCCCACTCTTACCTTTGGCAACTAAGACAGAAAACCCTCAAATACAAGAAGTTGGCTCTGCAGACCTTGAACAAGGTAAGCCTGCTTCCATTGAGGTTCAAAGTACTAAAGTCACTTCCAAGTCTGATAAATACGCTGCTCAGGTTTCAAGGGCATCTGACGAATCCATATCAAAAGTTCTAGACTGGTTTAAACGAAGTTCTAGTACTGAGAGTATGGAATCTCTACCACTGATGCCAAATGAGACAAATGGCAATAAGATGAGAGAACCTAAACAAACTGATGATGAGAACCTAAACAAAGAAAATGAAAGAGCTATTGAAGGAAAAAGTGAGACAGCAGGTGAAAATGCTGCAGAGAAAAAAGCTGGGACTTTGGAAGAAGTACACATTAATCTGGGTTTAAAGAATGCTGATTTTCCTTTTGGAAAAATGATGAAAAAGGGAAATGATATCCAGATATACACGGATAGTGAAAAAGGTGTTAAATCTTTCTTCAGAGAAGAGAACACTGAGGGTCAGTCTGGAGCGCATCTTAAAGAACTGAAGGAAAAGGAATCTGAAGCTTTAGGTGATGAAATGATGCAAAGAAATCACCAGAGGAATGCCTGTAATTTGGAACAACAGGAATTCGAACAACCGTCTCTACTAGGGAATCAGAAACGAGTCAAGGACATCAGAGCTTACTGGGAAGGAGAGAAAAATGCACCAGCGTGTGCAAATAAAGATCCATCGATGCAAAGCGTGAAAGTTGCTGGTGTGACTTCCAGCGTTAAAAAGGAATACAGCAAAGTGAAACCAGTTGGTGGTTCTTCAGGTTATGTTACTGCTGATTCTGACAGTGAGCACGGCAAGTACAATTTAGTTAGTTTCAGAAAAGTTGAATTTAGTGGAGATGACTCTGAAGATAACGTGCCTTCAGAAAATACTGAACCGGTGGATGAATCCAAGGTATGCTCTAGTAGGTCCAAAAAAGTATTTCCCAATCACCAGAACGATACGCAGTTTACGAAATCGTTGGACCTACATCATTTGCGTCCAAAGCAAAGTGCATTTCCTAAAGAAAATGCAAATATACAAGAAAGCCCATTGGAAGCTGAGAAAAAGTCTTCTTTGCAACCAACATCTCCCTTCAAGATTAATGCCTTGAAGGAAAAAGTAGATGAAGATTCAAAGTCTGAGATGCTTAGTCCTTCACAGTTTCAGAGCTTGAGAAGTTTTTGGGATTTGGAGACCAAACCACACAGTGGGACTGAAGAACCCAAAGTAAAGAGAGTTGTCCCAAGTAATAGGAATAGCAACGCAACAAGTTATCCGAAAGAGGCAGAAGAGCTGAAAAGTGTCAGAGAAGGAATTATGCAGGTAGAGTTTGAAGGCGAAGAACAAGGTGTGGTCCCCAAAGTACAGAAAGCAGTGAAACAAAATGCAAAGATTTCCGTAAAAAATGTTTTAGAAGAAGACAGGTCAATTTCACAGCAGGCAGAAGTTTCCCCTCTCTTTCCATCTGTGAATACGGTGCCACTGCGAACTATAAAAATTGATCCAAGAAACAATTCATACTTGGAAGAAGCGAGTGTGCTTCCAGTAAAAGAGTCCATAGAGAGAAGACTTGTCCCTAGCAAAGAGCAACACGATACATTTCACATCGCGTTGCAGAAATTGGCAGCAGAAGCAGCCCCGGAATCTTTATTGGTTTACTCTGCATCTGATGCACAGGTGGGCCCAAAGGTGGAGCGAGCACCTTATAAAGACCAGAATCAACAGCAGAGCTGTGTTTCTGTCACCACGGATGTAGAAACTGAACTTGTAGCAAATGAGGTTCTAGAGGCTGTGAGCAGAACTTTGGTCTCACCAAAGACTGATGGGGAGAGATTCAGTGCTAAGTTACAGAGGTTGATCAAGGAAGCCTCACCGGAGAGACTTTCTCCTAGTTGCCATACACAGCTGGATGAACAAGTAATTGCTTCTACCGAGCAACGACGTTTCTTCAATAAGGTAATGGAGCGCAGCCACGATTCTTACCTGAGCGGTCAAAGAAAGAATATTTTGGGGTCCCAAGACAGAGAAGGAACTGTTCAAAAGCATGCCACCACATCTGAAGATCAGTCCCTTGAATGTAAAAAGCCTGCAGAGGATATGTCCACACCAGTAGAGTCTAAGTCAGTGTTCCGGAATGTTCCCAGAAGGGAACGACAAATGTGTCCAGATGTGGTTTCTTCTCAGAAAGATCTCTCTCATATTCCTACACCAGAAGTCATCCTGACTGGTCCCTGCATTGCAGATCAGAATAGGACTGCCAACCTTGCAGAAGAGGTTTCTGAAACAGTGGCAGAAACGAAAGTTCCACCAAGAAGTCAGTGCGGTGATTTGAATACCAAATTAGCATGTCTTTTGCAAGAACCGTCAAGAATATCTTATGATTTACGCACTGCTAAGAACGATCTGAAAAAAACACTCGGCAGTATTTCTGGGGAGGGTCTGCAGAGCCCCTGTAAGCAGATGGATGAAGAGCAAGTTCCTTGTTCACTCCAAACAGCTAATGTTGTGAGCGATGCCGTTGGTGAAAACCCAGAGCAAGGAACAAACAGGAATAAAGATAGCAATGAAATATTGACTGTAGTGCCCGGACGAAAGATTGATGTAGTTTCAGACCGCAAAAATGTAAGCTCTGAGGGGTATGTGATTAGTGGTGAGCAACCTAAGGATGTTGCAGAGACAGTAGAGGAAGCCATTCAACTAAAATCAGTTGACAGTGCAGTATTTAAAACCAACTTAAAGAAGCTACTTAATGAGAACACTGAATTTTTGCCGAAAGATGTTGAGTTTCCTAAACCAACTCACACTTTGTTACACCCGATGACTTCTGTTTCTGACAAAGACATATTATGTTCTCAAGAAAGAGATGAAAGAATAGAAAAGACTACCGTACCCTCTCATTCCAGGCAGGCTGAACTCAAGGCCAGCATCCTAAAACTGCTTCAGGACGGTTCTGATGTCCTACCATACAGCCAAGAAAATACGGAGAATAGGGCTGGGGTGCATATGGACACCAAACCTGATCAGCCTGTAGACTTAGCTTACCAGCAGGATGTAGGCCTTGCTCAAGAGGTTAATGAAACTGTAAATAAGACTGTTGCTCCATCCAAGGTGAACCAAAGGGATTTTAGTACAGGCATGCAGAAGCTACTTGAAGAAATTGCCCAGATGCCACCTGTTCACCTGGGATGCTTAGATGCTCAAATGAAGGCAACACTGCAGGCTAGGCATAGCTCAGAGGATGGGGAGATTGCGCCCCAGAATACAAATGAAACTGTAATGAAATTTGTGGCACCCCCAAAAGATGATACCATTCTCAAATCTGGTTTAGAAAAGCCAGTTAAAGAAGGCTGTGATACTGCTTTCCTTCCCTCTGAGGAAAGCCAGCATAAGGCGAAAGATGATTCAGCTGCACATTTAGCAAAACAAAGTCTATCAGTAAAAATGCAGAGATCAGTCGAGAGCAGTTCTAGCGATTATCGCACTGAGATTAGAATACCACTCAAGGGAAAGGATTTCAAGCAGCGTAGCCAAAGTATAGAGGGTGCAAAGACTTCTGGTATCCCGGGAGGAAGTGTGGTTTTCCCAAAAAATATTCAGGTTAGGGGCCTAGACACAAGGAAAGCACAACCTCTGGAAACTGAGTGTGTTCTTTCCGTTCTTCCTGAGGTAGATTACGAATGTAAGGGAATGGCAGAAGCTGGCAGTTCTAGTGCAGGTACTTTCTTACCTGGTACAGGTGAGAAAGCAGAGACAGAGTCTGAATCCAAGAGGCTTAGCACCCCACTTTCCAAAACAAGTCAAGTTGAGATGCTGCTTTCCACCCATCGTATGGACAACAGTGATGATAATGAAGAAGACACCAGGAGCTTTCGGTCCGATCTTTCCAATGACAGCCACAGGTCTTTTGCGGGAATCCGGCGCAGTTCAGCCCGTGAGCAGTTTTGAACATTATTTCCTTGTGTTGTGTGTGGTTGGGTGTCGTGCTTTAACCCCGCCCCAGAAAGTAGCCTATGAATGCTTCCTTTCCTTTTTTAATTTTCAAAATATAAAAATCAACCAGCCGAATTTCATATGCAATCAGTGGATTCTAGGCCCATTTATAACATTTTGCATGCAATACTCTGCTGTTCCTCCTGTCTCTTTGCAATGTGGTGAAAAATAGCTTCAGTATTGCCAGAATGCCTGTAGCTGAGGTCTTGGTAGCTAGGCATCTAGTGAGTAATGTTGAGTTGCCAGACTGAAATTAAGAAAAAGTGATCTTAATAATACAAGGCCCGCTCAGAGCTTTGGAACTGAATCGTGGTATCTTGGCAGTGATTGTTTCTTAACAATACTGCTCACCTTGCCATCAGAATTGTAAGTGGCTTAGGAAATCTGAGTGCCTCTGCTCTGCACTTTTAAGATGGCATCTCTTCTGGGTGTATCCAGGCTTAGGAAAGCTGAGCATCAGAATGCATGCTTGAGGATCCTATCTAGTGGTGGTGCTTTGTGCCGCTGCTGCTTTGAATTTACCTATTTCGGACAATCAACACTTGTACCGCAATATAAGGTAAAATTGAAGTTTGGACAGGATTAGTGGATTTAATCCGCTAATCTGGAAGCTACCTCTGTCTCTCTTCATTTTGAAGGGTACAAAATGGTGGTGCATCTTGCTTAGTGGCTTAACATTTCCAACAGCTTAGATTAGCCAGAAGCTGATGGTGTACAAATCCCATTATATTTAGCCAGAATAGACAGCAAATAGAGAAGGTGTGATATGGGATCTTTTCACACCTACCTGCCATGAACTGCTCCAATGAGACTGGATCAGCTGGAGAAGACCACCAGTTGGAGTAGTCTCCATGTCTCGAAACAAGGCCGTCTGCATTTGGATGACTGTTTCAGGACAGCTCCTGTGCTGACCTCAAACCTCACACAAGCTTCAGAACCAACCTCACAAGCTCTTGACAGCCAGGAAAAATAGTTCATATCCTCGGAGTCCCTGGGGACCCATTTTGGTGGCAGACTTCGTTGCAACACTGAAATGAGTCCCCATGGTAATCCAGAACACAGAGTGTTGTGCCTTCCACGCTGCTCTGTGGTTTGATTTACTAACTAGTGTTAGTACACTAGTTAACATTTTTTTAAAAGGTCTACCAGTATTCTGGACTAGAAGGCCATTTCTGGTCACCTAGACCGGTCTTATGTTCCATCCAGTGCTGATGGAGCGAACTAGCACAGGGCAGAGCCTCTCTTATATTGGATCTAAGTGCTCTGGTTTAAAGCTAAGTGCAAAAATGTGGTTGAACTCTATACCATCTGGTAACTCAAGGCAGAAGTCTGCTTTTATCTCATTGGTGGCTCATTATTCTGCTCTTGTATTCAGTTAAGAAATCACACATCATACAGAAGTCATTTACTTATTCTGCATTATTTGGATAATGAGGAATAAAGCATGGATAATCCAGAATAAAATGCGTCCAGATATGCAGGCTAGCCATATAATGCAAAATAAGTAAGTGATGTTTGGATGAAACTTTATTGCTTTAGAGGACAAGTATAGTATAAAACAACAAATTAAGCCCCACTTAGGGACAGAGTTTTTCCATGTATTTACTAATAATCTTCTTCTACTATCCCGGGGATTGAATTGCTCCTATTTGAAATCAGCAGTAGATGAAATCTTTCTAAGGCTTCCGTGGCTGATTTTCATCTCACTTGTCGCAGTTTTAGGGTTGTTTCACCTTGAACCATGTAACAACCAAAAAACTGCAACAAATGGGAAGTCTTTCTAACTTTTGCATATTTACTCCCACTTAGCATCCATCCCATCTATTATGTTTTGAAATTGGTTTAAATTTAAAGATGAAAACGTGGAGCATCACAGCTCATAGAATTCCGTTTTGGCTTTTTCTTTCTTAATCTGTCAAAAAAAAAAAAAAGAGAGAGGCATTTATTGTAAGACTGCAGTAACTTACTGTCAGGAGGCTCAGGTTGCCACTAAAACTGCATTTTATATTCTGTAATTCGCTGTGGTTTGGAAATGTATTTAAAAGCAAGTTTAAGATGAATTTTTCAAAATTATAGTTGCTGTTGACTTTGCATGATGTGCTGTATAGTGTAAGGATTGCTAACCTGTTTCTTTGGCCAAAATACCATATTCAATTTTCTCTAGCCTCTGTGACATTTGGGTCTCCACTGCACATTTCTACATGAAATATATAATAGAGGCTGATTAGTTGAAGATAAGCCTGTTAAGGGGTTATATTATAATATATAATTGAGGCTGATAAGCCAGTGGTTAAGGAGCTGGACTCTTATCTGGGAATACTGGGTTTGATTCCGCCCTCCTCCATGAAGCCAGCTGGGTGACCTTGGGCTAATCACAGCTCCCTTCTGAGCTCTCACAGACCCACCTCACAGGAGAAGAACAGAAGGTTTCTCAGCTGCTTTGAGTCCCCTTAAATGGGTGAGAAAAGCGGGGTAGAAAACTCTTCTTCTTCATCATCATCTATCCTCCTAATTATTAAATAGCTTATTTGGTCACAGGAGGTGAAAATTTGCACACCTGTTAGAGGGAAAGTGTCCTTCCCTACCTCTGCACTCAGTTACTTTTCTTCTTGGTGCTCCTGCCACAACTGTTGGAATTTTCAGAGGTTGAGAAAAGTTTACTTGAAGGACCAGATCATAGCCTGATCCAAGAGATTGTCATCTCTATGACCTGTTGTCCTTTAATATGTTTTAATTCTTGTTTTTATGTATTTTAACCCAAGGTATAGATATAAAAGTAAATAATAATAATAATAATTACTAAGCAGTTTCTAATTATGTAGGATACTGGGACTGTCTCCAGGTGGGAAGAGGCACTGTGGGATATAAAAAAGACCCTATAAAGATTTGCTTCTTTTCATGTCCAGAGGGGTGCACATGAGATTGTCTTCCTGGGGATTTTTGGAAGCCAGCAAAGCACACAAATCCTTTCTTCTGGTTTGTTTGTTTGTTGCACACTGAGCTAAGCTGACTCTTAGAGGTCCCCAGCGGGGAGGTCTTGTATACACCTTGCTAGGTGTGAAAGATAGCATCATTGCTGGATTTCCCATAATAGTGATGTATCTGGTTTGTGGAGTGCTGTAACCAGCTTTGTGTTGGGAGGCTCACAGGGATGCCTGGTGTGAACAACACAATGCCGAGGGGATTTCAGGATTTACCTGATGTCTGGAAGTAGTTTAGGGTATAGAGGAAAATGTGTTGAATGTCATAGAGAAAAGTTGAGGGACATGGCCAGTGCTAACCTCTTTGTAACAGTTCTTGCATTTTTCATAATATCTAGACAGTGGTCCTTTTTTTATGAAAAAAAATCTGGATGCATTTCCTTAAAAAAAACCTTCTGCTTAAGGTACATGTCTCTGGGTTGTGCAGTCTTCATGTGCTTTTTCTTGGAACAGGTTCAGAAGAAGAGCAAAATCCTGTTATGGAGGCTTTGAAAAGGAGCTCAAATAGGCAGATTTCTTCCAAAAGTGTAGAGGACATACCATCAGCCACATCAAGTGAGCAAAATGTTTGTCTGCCATCTTCCATATCCCTGAGGGTTTTTCTTAGAATGTACTTCCTATGTCTCTGCCGTAGCCTAGAAGTAGTTTAATCTTGCCCTTAGAGCATGGGTGCTCAGCTGTGGCCCTCCAAAAGTTCCTAACCCAGGATTTCCCAAACATTGGTGTTTCATGACCCACCAAGCCAAGAGTCGTAAGATTTGGTGACTTGCCTCCCTGTCACCCCTTTGCTTTGTAAAATATATTTTTCATATACAAATAGGAGGGAGAGACGCCTATAGGTGATCTGCTGCCTGCAATGTGACCCAGGGCATAGATAATATACTTCTTCAGACACATAGTAAACAGAGAAGACCTTTACAGGTGGTACCTTCAGACCAGCATATTCTCTGGCTTTTCAGCTCCTTTAAGGTGGGGCATGCGTGCTTTCCTCTTGGGTTGTTTGGATGATCCAAGCAGAAGGCAGGCATAGAATGGATCACCTGGATTTTTGGATGCTATCAAGTCACTTATTACTCTTCCACAGGTTACCTTTATGAGTTTTCCTCCCAAAGGCGCAGAAGTGGTTTATCACTGCCTATTTCGGGGAGATGCTTGGTAGAGATGTGCCACACTGGTTTGAATCAAATAGGTGCATTCAAAGGTTTTGAGTATGAACCAAACCCTAAGCCTGTTTGAAAGCACAGTTTGAATTCAAACCAAACAAAGAGGTGTTTGACAAACCTAGTTTAGTCGTGGTTTGAAGGTGCTTGAATTGAACTGAACACACTACTCTTTGAAGAAAAAAAGTTCTGAATTATACCAAACCATATACTGTTCAAGTTGAATAAAATGCACACAAAAGGTTTGTGCCCATCTCTCACGCTAGGGATCGAACCTGTGATCCTCTGTTTTCCAGGTGATTTGCCATATCCCTGAGGTACAGCCACTTTCCTCTGTAGATATTTCTTGGAACCGAATGTAATTGTTTTCTTTATGTAGGAAGTGTCTCCTTTGAGTTATATTTCGTTATTTAATACTGTTGTGTATCTCCAGCCTGCTAAATATACATTCTGTTTTCCTTGATAGCTTGCAATATAGAAAAGTGTTATAAAGGATGGTATGGATGTTTCTTTCCCTTTTTTAACACTTTCCTGATACTATAGATTCTGTAACAAAGACATCATTTGTCCATGGCTTTGTCCTTAAATTCATCATTTCCATTTTTAGAAGAGTCTCATAGAAACCCCTGAGCAGCCATTAGTTCTAATATTGTCACCATTTTCCTCCTTTATGCAGATACAGGAAAAGGTAACCTTCTAAAGGAAGACTTAATGCTTAGTGCTGAAGATGGTAACTATTTTGTTTGTGTTTGCATGAATGCAACCTTTTGCTTTAATAGTATTTGTTTGTTCTCAGCAGCGAAAGACTTTATTTCTCCTATCTGTCTTCTCCAGTTGTTAGATTTTAGGTGGCTGAATACTGCACGCATTAGACATTTGAATTATTTGTCCATCTGACCTTTTGCACAGTGCTTTGTCCATAGATTAATAGCTTAGGTTGCCATCCAGGACCTGCCAACTAACAATGAGGACTTAATAAATTTGAATAATTTTGAAAGATACAGTAATAATAAAAAATGGGAACATGGGGTGTTTTTCCAATGTCACTAGAAGTACCCATTAAGTACCCATTAATGGGTACAAAAATGCCATTACATACCCATTAATGAGTACTTAATGGGTACTTTTAGTGACAGTGGAAAAACACCCATAGTTAAAGGATTGGTTAGAAGCAAAGAGGCATGGCTAATCCTGTAAGGTATGGGGAGGTGGCAATGAGAGCATATTTTAGAGATGTGGACCAATGCTTTTTGGCATTCTATTCTAATAAAATCAAATAGCTGAAAATCAGATTCGATTCAAATCTCCTAAATTAGAATTTAACAAGATTTGATTCGAATTTACCAAATTCGACTCTATTCGTTCGAGTTTTTGATTCAGATCTGCACATATACATGTTGTCAACATGCCCTGCCTCTCAGACATTGTATGTGTTTATATGCATCATCATGCATCCCGTACGCGTCCATGTACATCTGTACGCATCCCGTATTTATCCTGGGATGCATCTCGTTATCATCCCGTACAGATCCGTACGAATGCGTGCAGATGCGGGAAAGATGCATATGTGCAAGTACGCATCATGTACGCACCAGTACACATACGAATGTCCAAATAATTCAAACAAATAGATTCGAAAATCCAAAATTTGTTCAAACGTTTAAATTTGAATTAATAGACATTTGATTTGAATTCAGATGTCCAAATTTGATCAGATTTCAAATGTTTCGAATATTTGTGCACATCCTCGGAATTGTTGGATGCCTGATTCTTGGGGCAAAAGAAGAAAATTTTGTCTTTGGATATATGTACAGTTCCTCTGCAGTTATAGAGCTCCTGATAACTTTAATATTTTTATGACTGTATTTAATGTTGCAATTTTAACCAGATCCAAAAGCTGATTGGCCAAGTGCACCAGGAAGTGAGTAGCAAAATCCTTCCTGCATATAAAACTAACATTCTTTGTGGCTTTACACTTTCGTTACTGTTGTTATTATGGACTAAACCAGTCATGTGTTTGGAGTGTGTTCTCATTCTGCTGACGTTTGTACAATATGAAACTCCTAACTTTGTGTTGTGATGTTTCCTGTTGTAACATGTGATTTCATTTTGCTGTTTGTAACTTGTCTTGTGATGTGCTGATGTGCTGGAAACTGGGAGGAATAGGGGCTGTCTAGGCATCTCTGGGAAGTATTATTTCAGAATCAATTGTGAAGTTGATTCAAAGTAGGGTACAGAAGACTGTGCAAGCGGGAAGAAAAAGGGAGCATCGTGAAAATCTGCTCCTACCTGAATATTTATTTATTTATGTATTTATTTATTTACATTTCAATCCCGCCCCATACCCAAAGGTCTCTGGGCGGGTAACAATAGGTTAAAATAGATTAAAACAAGATACAAATTAAGAACAGGTACAGATTAAAATGAAATACAGATAAAACAAGATGCACATTTAAAAACACCTTAAAATTCAACAAATTTAAAACCGTGCACTCCGTAGTGCATTAAAATGATGTCATTATAACTGGGGAGGGAGAATAAATCCTTAACCAAAGGCCGAGGCAAACAGGTATGTCTTTACGGCCCTCCTAAATAAATACAAGGAGGGGGCATGGCGCACCTCGAGGGGGAGGCCATTCCACAATCTCGGGGCCACCTCTGAAAAAGCGCTCTCCCTGGTGCCCACCAACCTCACTACTGAAGGTGGCGGGACAACCAGGCAGGGGCAGGTCGGTATGGGAGAAGGTGTTCCTTTAGATCTGTGGTTCTCAACCTGGGGGTCGGGACCCCTTTGGGGGTCGAATTACCCTTTCAGAGGGGTCGCGACAAGTCTCCTGCCACCCTTCCCTCCCACCTCCCAGCTGTTCTGCCCCGATGGTTGGGGGTCCCCACAACATGAGGAAATCCATTAAGGGGTCGCGGCATTAGGAAGGTTGAGAACCACTGCTTTAGATATTTGGGGCCTAAGTCATTTAGGGCCTTATAAGTCAAAGTTAACACCTTGAATTGGGCCCGGTGGTGAACTGGCAGCCAGTGCAGTTCTTTTAAGACTGGCGTTGCAAAGGTGTTTTTTTTAAACACGGATTTGTGCTTTTTGTCCCTCATGTAGTCCGAATTAGGGCTTTGCATGGGGACTCTTGCGAGGTGAACTCACTTTCACCTCCCAGTATCCTAACCGTGGGGACGCCCTGTATGATAGGGGTCATTTTATAGGACTTATGCAGTTCAGGTAAAGCTCTACCGTGTGGAAAAGATAAGAATTATCCTGTCCCCTGTTTATACGGTAATATATGGAAACATGGAAAGGACAGAACAGGTAATTATGGCATCCTTTGATGCTGTTTTCTTACAGCGCTCTCTTAAATGCATCTTGCATGTCAAGGCTCTTCATGCATGACTGTCTTTTTTAGCATTTTTTTTCTATACCTGATTCAAACTTTTATCTCTAAACATTACTTGCTGCTTTTTAGTTTCCACAGCACCTTCCGTCCCTGATAACCAGTTCTCAAATCCAGAAAAAATCAAAAGGATGAGTAAATCAGTACCAGCTTCTCTGCAAGATGAGGCAAGTTTTATTTTATTTTTTTAAATTCAGAAATGTACGCATTTTGGGGGATTGGGAGGGTTGCTTTTAAAGAACTGTTGACCTGATCAGGATAAAAGGTGTGAACTTTTCTTATGGCCTTGTCCAGAAGGGATGGAGTGGAGGGAATGACCACTGGATACACAGTGTGGTCTGATATCATGAGAAATGCAAGATGATGCTGACCAGATAGTGCTATAGTTTCCCATGGTTGCTCTTTGTGGGTATTGGGGCTTGTGAAAGAGAGAATTCCACTGCACCTAATTGTGGCATGAATTATGCAGACCAAACGTGTGAGATATACGTGTAAAATATTCAGTCTTGAAATAGGAGGTGGGACTGGAGAACTTGGTGGTCCATCCAATTTGGTTGAAATGGAGGCTTAAGTTACTTGCTGATGGCCAAAATACCTCTGTTGGTGTCGTGTCCTGGGCAGGAGTATACAGCAAAGCACACAGGCACGCACGCACGCATGTCCGGCTAGTGACAGCCAGAAGCCAGTTCAGGTTTTAGGGTTCTTTGGGATAGAGTTTATACATCATCAAAACAAGCTAGGGTCAAATTTACCAGAGAGTCTTTGTTAGGCAGAATGTCAGAGTCCAGAAAGCAGAGGTTGCTGGGAAGATCGTTTTGTTTGCAACGGCAGTTGCAGAGTTGGGCGTTCCTTAAGTCAGATTCGGAGAGTCATGCCCTCGCCAACACAGGTGTTTCGCATGGAGGTGAGCCAAACGGTGCAGCTGTTGTTCTTTGCGGAGAGAACTCTGCTCTGGGCACTGCGTATTATCTGAGTCCAAACTATCCCCAATTGGGGGAAAAGAATTAGTTTCCACGTTTGGCCCCTGAGGCGTGACTCCCTCACTTAGGGTGGCAAGGGGAGACTCCCTCGTTTGGGCTGGCATGGGCGACACCCGCCTTATCCGAAGAGGCACTGAGGGCACGAGGCATAACAGTTGGCAACCTTCAAAAGAGACTTCTTGCCCCTGTTCCCACTGGGACTTTTTGGCGTGTCCAAACTGTTTTCAAAACACTCTGTCCCCATTGAAAAGTGGCTTTCCGCATTAAAAGGAGGAGTAATCAGGGAAAAACTAATTTAAAAAAACACCCCTTCAAACAACTCTCACTCCCGTTTTCTTTTATGAAATGCTTTATTTTCCCAGTGGGGTATTCCTACTCGGCTCAGAATGTTTTGAAACTGTGGAATTAACGCCCGCCTGCACGCCTGCACGCCCACTGCTGCCTTGGTTGCCCAGCTGCTTGCTTGCCTGCCCAGCTGCCTGCTACTTCAGCTGCTGCTTTGCACCCACCATTGTGGCTGCTGCCTGCCGCCACCCTGCTCGCTCGCTTGGCTTCCCGCCGAGAAGCCATGGTGCTCCCGAGACGTAGGGAGGAGGAACGCCGGGCGGCAGATGAGCATGCGAGCGCTGCCCTCTTTCCCCTCCCTTTTGGCCACCGCTGCTGCTGCTCCACCGCCACCATGCTCCTTTTTAAAGTGGAATTAACAAAACCAAATGGGAGCACGCATAATGCACATTCACATCCGTTTTTGTTAATTCCACTTTAACCGAGCTAAGTGGGATCATGCCCCTTATTTCTTCACTTTATTTGTGCAATTCAAAATGAAACCAAGCTTCTCTGGAAACGACAAAAGTGTGTTCCTTGTTACTTTTAGGGTGGATCCAAATGGCAGAAGGTAATTGCAGGGTCTTCTTCAGATACTCTCACTATGCTGTTAGGTGGCAGGAGGCAATCCCAAGCTCTTACCTCCACCTGCCGGCTCCCTGTGCTGTTGTTCCTGTTGCAAATACCTGTATGCTGACCAAGCGCTTGCCTATTTCCCTTTGTTTTTTCCCCACTTTTGGCTAGCATCCAGGTATTTGCAACGGGAACAGTAGTGCAAAGAGCTAGCAGACGGAGGTAAGTGGTTGCTGTTACAGGAAACTCAAGGTCATTGTTGGGTTTCATGTAATAGCAATATTTCAGGATATGGCCACCCTCCAAGGGATCCCATGGGCTATGAATGGATGCCCCACCAGAATGGATGCCCACTAATCCTGATCACGGAACCACATCAACAAACAACCTTGTTTCCCAATACTTCCCCAGTCCCATGAATTGCTCTGTAATTCATTCGGCAGCTCTGTGGAAGGTGATGTGGCAGCTACCCCATGGGTAGGCATGGGAGCTCAGAGTTCTGGCCACCCTGCTGAGTACAACTGGCTGTGTTATGGAGATATTTGGAGAGGAGGGAGGGATGGAATCACAATATAATAGGTTTGGGACAACCTTAACGGTCCTGCTTCTGATCCCAGTCTGAAGGAAGTAGGCAAAACCTAGCACCTGTTCACACGCTGCTTCCTAATGGATTGTGAGTTACTATATTTATTTACATATAATATTTCTGTACTGTGGATGTGCACAAATATTCAAAATATTCGTTACCCGGACAAATTTGGACATTTGTATATGAATTGTATATGTACGAATACAAATATTTTGAAGTATTTGTATGAATAATTCGGACATTTCTATGTGTACTGATACGTACGCATCTTGTGCGTATCCGTACAGATACGTACAGGGTGAAAACAGGATGCACACAGATCCATATGACATTCATATCATTGGTTTTGAATATTTGAACTACTGTATTTTCTGGCGTATAAGACTACTTTTTAACCCAGGAAAATCTTCTCAAAAGTCGTGGGTCGTCTTATACGCCGGGTGTTGTCTTCTTATTCGGCGAGTATATCCCAAACTCTATATTTTAACTGGAAAGTTGGGGGTCGTCTTATACAGCCAGTTGTCTTATATGCCGGAATATACGGTAATAGATACGAGTGTATTTGTATTGGTTCGAATGTCCAGACATCTGTTTTTCTTTATTCGTATGAATTTGGATTTTTGAATATTCAGTTCATTACGAATCAAATGTCGAAAATTGCATTCGCGCACACCCCTACTACTTTCCTTGTATCATCTCAAATTAGTTTACAGACTTAACAATTAACAGTAGTAACAACAATATTATAGTAGTCGGATGGGGATAAGGAAATAAAGAATGAGGAATTACTGAATGAAATGATAACTCTTCTTCAGAAATAGTTGAGCCTCCCGAATGTCACAGTGGTAAAACACCAAGTTGTCTGTTTAGTTAATTTTTTACCCACTTTTTAAAAATGTTTGGCAGTTGTTGTTATTAATGTACAGCTGAATTCTTGCATGTAGATATGCATGCTGTTTTATTAATGGTATTGCCTAGCGGTTCTGCTCACTGGAATGACGCCGCATGGTGGTTTTTGTCGCCGCTTCCCAACGACCTATTTTCTGTTTGTCTAATATCTTGTAGAGTGATGACAGAGAAACAGATACCGCGTCTGACAGCAGTTTTTCACTTGGCAAAATCAAGAAGAGCCCCAGTTCACTAACCAATCTTAGCGGCTCCTCTGGATTGGCATCTTTGTCTTCTGTATGTAAATGAATGCATCCATTAATAACACTGCTTTTACTAATAATCTTACATTCTTAACTGTGCTGATATCAGAAGTTCAGTTTAATCCTGCAAATCCTTAATGCTGCGACAAGGAATGGTTAACCGTTAAAACACCCAGATTCTTTTAAAAATACTTAACCAAGTTCCTGTTCACTTACTTATTTTCACCATTCTGCTCTGTTTAATCTTGGAGGGCTTCCAGACTTCTGTGCTTCTATGGTTTGTTTTTCTGCTATTTTTCATTGAAACGGGCAGAGGGAAGGAGAGAGGAGAAGAAGCCATCAAATGCCACCTCTTCTCTCCTCCAGTTTGGTCTAGTGGTTAAGGAGCCGGACTCTTATCTGGGAATGCTGGGTTTGATTCTGCCCTCCCTCATAAAGCCAGCTGGGTGACCCTGGGCTAGTCACAGCTCTCTTCTGAGCTCTCACAGCCCCATCTACCCCACAGGGTGTCCGTTGTGGGTAGAAGAGCAGAAGGTTTGTCAGCAGCTTTGAGTCCCCTTAAATGGGTGAGAAAAGTGGGATAGAAAAGCCAACTCTTCTTCTTCTTCTTTCCCACCTCCCTTTCTTGTTGCCACAATCACTTTTTGACTGCCGTTGTGAGAACTAGGAATAATGCTCGAAGGGAGGAAATTTATTTATTTATTTATTTACATTTTTATCCCGCCCTGTACCCAAAGGTCTCTGGGCGGGTAACAACATCTAAAATCAAAGATCATTAAAACAACAACACTATGTATTAAAACAGTAGCCCCTGCAAGTGGGAAGGAAGGTGTATCCCCATTTAACCAAAGGCCAGACAAAGAGGTGCGCAGTGAAGGAGATAGACGCATCTCAAGGGGGGAGACTGTTCCATAGCATAGTGGCCGTCACTGAGATGTAGAGCTGTTGATTTTTTTGTGAAGCTGCCTTTCCTTTTATATTGATCAGCCATAGGCAATGAGCTTTTTCTCACTTTGACCTCCCTGGGAGGTGAAGTTCCGGAAAGGTGTGAGTGTCTGCACTTTGAGACACCCAGACCATTCAGTACTTAGCTGGCATTTAACTATATGCATATTGCGTTGCTGCAGCAAAAGGGCCAACACACATGTGTGGTACATTTGCTGCGGTGACCGGGAGACACACCGTGCATCTGCACTGCCAGTCACAGGCTACATTTGCACCTCTTACACTCAGAAAAGGTATGAATGAATCATGCAGGGCTGTCCTTGGCACGCCACTATTATGGAGGCAGAGCAGTTGAACGTACTGTACTGCTGTGCATGTGGGGCAACTCTTACTGGCACCATATTCTCCCCATCTAGGGAGGGACCTAGTTTGGGAGGCTTCAGCAGAATACCAAGGCAGGGAAAGCAACTAAATATATTGCATAATAGTTCTGCAGGATTCTTGCAAATACCAATGTATTTGCCAGCAGTCCCAGGCACATCAGCTTGGCAAACACCAGGCCGGCGAGCTCAGGCACAGTTGCCATGGACGCAATGTCACAGCATTATTCTCTGCTTCCCTTGGCAAGATGTGCTGCTAAAACCTCCTGTTAGAATGACATTTTGGAATTCAACCGAGGGCCTTTATCTGGGGGCAGGTCTGTGATGTAGACCACAGGCCTCCCTTCTGCATCACAGACCTATCCAAGAGAGGCCCCACCTGTCTCTGATATGCTCCATCTGCATAGGATGGAGCATAATCCTGATCAAGGGGCCCTTGATCTGGATTGCCAGTAGATCTGGTTAAACTGGTCTGCCAGTGGGCCAGCATGACACGATCCAGAACACAGAGGCATGCCTTCATTTTCTGGAATACTAGGGTTCCATTTTGGTGGTGCACAAAAGCTTAGGCCCCAAATAAGGAACACCTCTTCCCACATAGACCTGCCAGTTAATTAAAATTGACCTGTCCCACTACCCTCAGTAGTTTGAGGGGTGGGAACACCTGGGAGGGCATCTTCAACTGTAGCCCCTAGGTTATGGAACAGTCTCTCCTCTGAGGTGCTTCAGACACCCTCATTGTATGTGTTCAGGTGAGTGTTGAAGGCATGTCTTTTTGCCCCGGCCTTTGGCTGAGGGAACAACATCCCCTCCTCATGCAGGCACTGTTACTTTTTTAGTGTTACTGTTTTAATCCTGCTTTTTATGTGTTTTTATTATGATTTTATTGTGCCCCACCCTGATATCTTCAGGTATAGGGTGGAATAGAATATACATACATACATATACATATACATATACATATACATATACATATACATATACATATACATATACATATACATATACATATACATATACATATACAAATACATACATATATATATATATATTCTATTCCACCCTATATATAAATGTTACTTACTTACTTATTTATTTATTATATCCTGTGGGACCACCGAGGTTAGGAATTTTCATTCCCAGGTCTTTGGTGGCCTCAGAGGTCGGCCCCAAAGGTCATGTGCGCTTCAGGGCCAATGTGGGGACTCATCTGGACCAGCACTGTCATGAAGACGGTCTCGTTCCAGACCGTGTTGTGCTATGATCTGGGCCAGTGAACCTAGCTGGTCCGGACCCAAATATCCGATCGTGACCTTTGAGGGCAGAATGGCCCCAGGTCAGACCATGCAGTTCCCTAAATGAAATGAGGCATGTGAACTCCTGTATATCCTGGAAGACAGTTGTCTTTCAGTTCAAGCTTCCTGTGATCTACTTCTATAGAGCCACCAAACAAAGGAGTAGAATCTGGAATTTGTTCTTGGAGATCAGACCTTAAAAAAATTATTTATTTAAGGAATTTATATCCCACCCTTCACTGAATTGGGGTCCCAGGGCAGGTTACAATAAGAATAAAACATCACATAATTAAAACTGACTCCCTTGACAGACTTGTGTGAATTCTTATTATCCTCAAGTTTTATAAGGAAAAAAGAGAGAACATTTGAAGATAATCCTTGAAAACAGCATTTAGAGGCATCCTGGCTGTCTCCCCAGCCTGGTATCCATTGTAGGTTGATTTTGAGAGAGGACGGGAAAGCAAATGTTTGTACAGTGGTACCTCGACATACAAGTGCCCTGACATACAAGTGTTTTGAGATCCAAGCCGCCGAGCGAGTGATATTTTGCTTTGAGATGAGAGCAAGATTTGAGATACGAGTATGTAAATACAGTACAGTACATAACAAAAACAACTGAGGTGGTGTTTTGGGAGCTGGAATGGATTAATGGGAAAATTGCTTTGAGATACGAGCGATTTGACATAAGAGCAAGGTTACGGAATGAATTAAACTTGTATGTCAAGGTACCACTGTATAGGGAGTGAACAAGGGAGCATTTAAATGGGACCCATTCTGTCAAATCATTCTTTGCATGGATGCTATTTGCTGATTCCCCCCCCCCCCCCGCCTTACTGTTTGAAAATGAACATGGATTATTTAATTATAAAATGTCTCTTCCATGGGATGTTGTCTGTAATGGGAATGTTACTTATTTTTTTACTGCCTTCAGCCGTGAATAGATGATTTGGATTTCTTCCTGTCTCACAAATCTTTGAGTTGCAGTAACAAATAGGAAAATCACCACTTGTGTTCTCTGCTTTGTTACATCTGCAGGTGAGCACGAGTGTGATGAGCATCTACAGTGGAGACTTTGGCAATGTGGATGTGAAAGGGAATATCCAGTTTACCATTGATTATGTGGACCAGCTGAAGGAGCTCCATATTTTTATTGCTCAGTGCAGGGACTTGGCAGTTGCAGACGTTAAGAAGCAACGCTCAGATCCGTAAGTTCTAACTGGTAGTGGTAAAACACCCGAGATGTCTGCCAAGGAAGGCGACGATGGAATTTATAGACAAGGGAGATAGGGCCACCTTTCAGCCTAGATGCTGTTATTTTTAGCATGAATAGGGAAGGTTGGCTGTAGCTGAACAGAAAATCCTAGGTTTGAACCTTGGCATCTCTCTAGGACAACGGTTCTCAACCTGTTGGGGGTCGAACTGTCCTTTCAGAGGGGTCTTAATGAGTCTCCCTCCCTCTTCCCTCCCCCTTCCCAGCTGCCCTGCTTCCATGTTTGGTGGTCTCCCAACATGAGGAACTGCGTTAAGGGGTCACGGCATTAGGAAGGTTGAGAACTGGTGCTCTAGAAGAATAACAAACCCATCCAGAAGGGGTGTGGTGGAGTCACCTCATGTACGTACCATAGGCAACTTCACCATAGCCCTGCATTTACCCATCTAAAAAGCACAAAATACTGTTGCTGGAAAACCCAGTGCTGATGGCAGTTTTTCCAGCAATAGCACTTTTTGGGCTTGTCAGCCACAATCGTAGCTCCACCCAGTGTGTGTGCGTGGAGGTTGAAACAGCCGACCACGCACGTGCCGTGGCGGTGACGCGCACATCCAGTAATTTGACAGAGGCTGAATTGCCTGTCACAAAAAATGTGCAAAGACAGCGTGACCACAGCATTGTCTAGGCAGGAAATAATAGTGGCAGGAGAGCAACACCCCACATTATTGTTTCCACTAACCTTGGCAGGGAAACTGATTGGACATATCCATGGAACAGGCCAACCCTTGCTTTGGAGAACAGTCTTTAGTATTATTGCCCCTGATGCAAGCTAAGCGTGAGAAAAATGCAAAGGTTAAGTTGGCTGAAGTAACACTGAGAACGCCAGACAGAGGTAAGAAGCCAGGACTGGCAGAGGCAAAGCAAGCCAATTATAGGATTTAGCAAAGATCCCACAATTTCCTCTTGCTGTCTGGAGGCACCCAGGCTGTATTCAACCTATTAATTTTAATCCCGCTTCAGTCCACTTATTGGAAGCATCAGCAGAATGACAAGTGAGTTTCTCTCAGCATTACGCAATTCAGAAGATCCACCTTTGGGTAAGATAATCTGTAAAGAAAATGACTGCTCACTTTGCTGATGTGTTTTTCTGCTCTGAAGGTGGTCTGAAGCTGGATTAAAACTTAGCTTCAGCCCTAGAGTCCCCCTGTGGAAAATTCTGGTTTAAAATCAATCTTTTCATTTTAAGGTCTGTGGCCAAAGACTGATATTTTTTTGCCTTGGGTTGCATGGGAAATATCCTTCCTTATTCAAATACTACCTTAACTTGAAAATTATTCAATTTTCTTAGGTATGTGAAGTGTTACTTGTTGCCAGAGAAGTACAAGCTGGGGAAAAGAAAGACATCTGTGAAGAAGAAGACATTGAACCCTATCTATAATGAAATATTACGGGTAATGTGTATAAATTTATATTCAGGGGCATAGTGAACTTACTTTTATCACTTAGATATGGTTTATTAAACGAAATGAAAATTTAGGCCGCATTCCCATTACAAGCTTAATATGGTTTCCCTAAACTGAAATAATAGAACCGGATGCAAACGCGAATTTGCCTGACCCCATTACTTTCAACTCATGACTCAAGGGGGGACTCAAGTGGCTACTTTCTAAAAGCCACTTTTCAGAGCTGCCCTGCCCTCTTCCTCCTGGCGTGAACGTGCCACCCATAACGGAGCTCTTCATGGAGCCTGGCTGGGTGGCTGCTGCTTGCCTGGATGGAGGAAAAACGGCACCGGGCAGCCAGTGATTCTTTCCCCTCCTCTCCCCATTGCCCAGGGCACACAGCAGCAGCGGCAACTCAAGCCCCCTTCGTCCGCTTACCGCCACAGCCTTAAAAACATTCACACATCTCCCTGAACCTGCAGCTGCATTCCTTTCTTTCCCTTTCTAAAGGTCAGAACTTTCAGAATTGTGCAAAATTGCAACATTGTTATCAGGTGTGAAGTGGGTAGATTGCTACAGTGTAGCGGCTGCTGTAAGGGGTGGATTTTTACAGTGAAATCACTATCTTTGGAAGCGAGCTAGTGGGGGAGGGAAACCCTAAACATGCATTCTCATCCCAGTAAAACTGTACTGTTCCCACAGTAAGAAATGTAAAACGTTTCAAATGCACGAACCGGAGTGAGACCTGTTGAAATGAGTGTTAACATTTACAACGCGGAAAGCGTGTTAAGCCAACCTGACGTGGGGACTGCGAGGATTGAAACCATTTTGAAACCATTTTAAGCTTGTAATGGGAATTCACCCTTAGTGAAATAGCAAACCCATCCTTTGGATATAGGGCAGGATAAAAATGCAAATAAATACATGCAGTTCCAAGGTGCTTGCTAGAATAATGTCTTCCCTTAAATTGCATAAGATTCCTTTGGAGAAAGGATGAAACCTTTTGTGTTATAAGAGAACTTAACACTATCTGCAACTATCCTTACAAATCAGTTTGCCTTGTTTGCAGTATAAAGTTGACAAGACACTCCTGGCAACCCAGAAGTTGAATATTTCTGTGTGGCACAATGACACCTTTGGGCGTAACAGTTTCTTGGGCGAAGTGGAACTTGACATGCGTGACTGGGACTGGGAGGACAAGCAGAAGAAGCAGATGAATTGGTATCCGCTTAAACCAAGAGTGAGTTTTAGTGTTCATTTGATTCATCATAATTGCCCCCAACACTGACTCTCTTGTTCCCTAGTAACTCGTGCATGGTTATAATTTTCTGAAGATGCCAAAAGAATATTGGCAGTTCTGAATCATGCAACTAAGGGTTCATACAATCATCCCAGGACTGGAAAACCTTGCTTTCAAACAGCAACTTGCTTCTCACACGTGCATTAACAATGTTCTCCAGGGTGGTGGAAAGTAACAGTGTAGACAAAAGGAGGCTGTGTGATGTTCTGTCTGCAATTGTCTGCTTAAAGCATACTTGGCTTTGGGATGCCTTTCTGAGAATTCACAGGAAGCTGAACCTGCAGACTTTCAAATACATGGGAGTGTAATCCACTCGTGTGACGCTTACAGATACAGTGAGTGAATAGCCTACCCCCCCCCCAATTGTTTGTCCATCAACACTACTGAAATCAGGCAGATCAGCCATAGCAGCTCTTTGGTTAGTACAGCAACTATTGAAGCTGGTGCTCGGGGCCAGAAGCTGATGCAGGCTTGGGTGACAGTTACCTCTTGTTACTCCAGCCCTGTGGTGCCCTGGGAAAGCCTACACCTGCCAGGAAGGAAGTTCCAGCCAGGCAGCTATGTTAATCCCACCATCTGCACATAGAGCTGTCTCCCAGGCCCTGGCCACACCTATATGAGACAGGACATCCTGGTTCATAATTTGAACTGAGGTCGTACCAGTTCTGTTTACACTAGTGATGGGGAACCTATGACGTGCATTTCACAGGTGACACGACAAGCCCTTTTGGCTGACACGGAATGTCACCCTGGCACCTGGGCTTGTTGTTACCATTCGATATCTTGGAGGCCGCAGGCTGCTTCTGGCTTGCGGCTTACAAGATACCAGGAGCGCAGAGGCGCTGCCTGTGCCCAGCATAGGAGGCACGATGGAGTCACATCATTGCGCTGCCAGGTCACGCACAGCGCATCTGTGCTCCCGGCAGCTAGAGGACTGAAGACCTGCGTGCGACAGTGATGGCTTGACTCACAATTTTCCCCTCTACGTACTTTTGTGAGACCTTATTCTCAGCCTTAAATAATATTAAAACCAATAAAAGTAACCGACTGACAGATGAAGTTAGTAGCGCTTGCTTGGGCTTGAAGTGTACGAAATACCAACCTTCAGTTGATGATTTAGCAAATGAAATCCAGCGACAAAAAAGTCAATAATGTAAAGAATTATTTGATTTTGCTTTCAATAAATACATATATCAAAAATATAACTTTTTAAAACTAGAGCTACAAATATGACAAAATTATGGATATTTCTGGATGTGACGCAGCACCTGAGTTAAGCTAGGTTTTATTGTGAATTTTGACGCACCGAGCTCAAAAGGTTCGTCGTCACTGGTTTACACGTAGATCATTATAGGTTGTCCTCAGGTTGTCCTCTCTCTGGGCTGCATCACTCACACCTTCTCCATGATTGATCTGAGCCTCCTCCATGGAACTCTTGGCTCTCCACCCCTATTGCTGTGCCAAATCTACCTCATTCCTTATTGGATGCTGTTCTGTCGCTCAAGGGAGGTGAGGGTGTGTGTTTGCGGTTCTTTTTTAAGCCTGCTCCCCCACCTCCATGCCCCACCTTCCTTTTTATGTGCTTTTCTTCTCCGTGCAATTAATTGTTAAAAAAAAAATAATAAATTTGTGGAAAAACACTAGATAGAGGAATCATACACAAACTGAGGAGATGGGGAGGTGCTTCATGAACTCCGCACATGCTGCCATCCTCTAGACATTCAACAAAAGGAAAGACTGGATCCCACCCACTACGGCACAGTTCAGCCTCCTTTAGCTTACCCCCCTCCCCCCCATTCACACTGAGGAAGTGAAGAGAGCCTTGAATGCCAGGATGGGCTGAGGCCTCTGGAAAAGAGGACCCCAGTTAGAACGATCTAATAGGGGGTAGCACAGCTTGGAAAATGAATAAAAATAATGTAACGTGACCTGAGATCACCCTGAAGTCATCCTGAACTAAAGGTGTGACCAGGGCACTATATGCATCAGTAACTTCTTCCAGCTACCTTGGGCTGTGACAATCTGTTGATCTAGGCAAGTTAGCTTTATGCTCACCAGAAATTTAAAATGCTGTTGTCTGAATGCTAATGGGTTTCAGGTTCCAGCATTCCTCATTATTGGGCTTTTGTGGTCTGCACCTCATGGAGGATGGAGGTGAATGTTACCCATAAGTAGGCAGGTGCAAATACAGCAACCAACTTTCCGTTGTTCTGTTTGCCTTTACTATAATTGCAATACTACTTTAAAAAATGGGAGCAGACTTTCACAGACTCCACTTGTTTTTTTTTTTCCAGACAAAATTATTGTTTTAGCTGATCTGTTGGACCTAGGGAGGCGTATAGGGTTAAAAATAGCAACCCATGGGTTTATTTGCATCTGTTTTTAGCATAGCACTTGGGGGCATTCACACTTAACTTGAGACAATGGGAAAGAGATGGAAAGGCAAGCTTTCCCCTTGACATTTCACTCCATTGCAGTATCCTCCTCATCGTATCAGGACTTTTATGATCAGAGGATTTGCAAGACTGAACGCAGTTCACGGGGATATGAACCCTGCCAAATACGCTGTGTTGCACAGTTTATTCACCATCAAGTTGAAATGCCTCATGCAATGTGTGCAAACCTTGAACAGGCACAGTGTGTGATGTGGCATAAATGCTTTTACAGTATGCACAGTGTTTTCATAGAAAGCATGAAGTATGAGAACCTACAAACGATGTTGCAAAACGAAAAAGGATATAGCCTACTTCAGATGTCACATTTGGTGATTTTTCTTTTGCTTGTTTTCTGTGTTTATATATGATCAGACTCTGCTAGCTGCTCTTGAGCTAGAAAACAGGGGAGAGATAAAGATTGCACTCCAATATGTTCCACACCCTGCTGGAAGTAAGTATTTCCCTGTTAAACGTTGCAGATTCTGTTGGATTGTTCCAACCCGCTATTTAGTTACAACCTTAAAAATAAAACTAGAATATATGCCTACTCAGGATATAGTTCAGCATTTTCAAAGTAGCCGGAGGGTTGTGGTCTTTCAGATGCTATTGACATCAAGTTTCTTTGTCCCCAGTTATCTGGGTTAATGGTCAAAGTCATCCTTCAACAATATCTGGAGGGCTACATGGACTGGAAAGTCTGCTTTGGATACAGAATTACTTCTAATAGTAGCTGTAACTAGAAAATTAAGGGTGTTCTTTTTTTAACCAATGCAGTGACTGCTCTAACTTGGTTTCTTCCATTCCTTGCGTAAACCAAGGAGAAATATATTTCCTTGCTTTGCAGCAACATGCAGGCGGTGAACACTGTAAAAACTGTAGCTTTTGAAATTCAGATGAATTCCTATCCTTCGGGTGAGGGTGTGCCATAATAGATGTAAAACCTGGCTGAACACAAATCCCAAATTGTCTGCTGGAGCCTCCATGTTGCCTAGACGAACTTCAGAAAACAAGCTCATCCTTTTTTTTTTTTTAACCAAAAGGACAGTCTTTGCTTGAAAATGTTCTGTGTTTTAAGAGAAAATCATATCGTGTTTCTGATTTCTTTTCACTCATTTCAAAGCTAAAAAGTTGCCACCGACTGGTGAAGTTCACATTTGGGTAAAAGAATGCATTGACCTTCCAGTCCTCAGGAACAACAGGCTCAACTCCTTTGTTAAATGGTAAGGACGCCGATTAGACAGTCTCAATGCCTTATTAAAAACTGGCTGTCTCTTAGGACATCTCCAGAAGCTTTTTATCAGGATTTTTCACCTGTGGTCCTTAGGAAACATCAGAATTCCACAACCTTCCTGGTGATATCTTCCGTCTTTGAGATTAGATCTTCATCTCATCCAGTTGTCATCATGGTTTATTAGGCTGAGGTCATATCTTCATGTTCAGATCTGACTGCCCACATCTTTTCATTTCTATCCAATTTATGGAGCATGAAAAGTCCACAAATAAAATGGATAGCAACCATAAGAACATAAGAGAAGCCTTGCTGGATCAGGCCACAGCCCATCTAGTCCAGCATCCTGTCGCACACAGTGGCCCACCAAATGCTCATGGGCATCTCAAGCAGAGACAAGGACAAACCTTCTCCTGCTCTCGAGTCCCAGCAGATGGCCCTAGAAGCGCCCCATTTCCTCCCCCCCCCAGCCTGAAAGATGCACCTAGGCATTCGTTCTAGTAGCCATTGATACATCTGTCATCCATAAATTTGTCTAACCCTTCCTTAAAGCCATCCAGACTGGTAGCTGTCACCACCTCTTCTGGCAGCACATTCCATAGGCCGATGACCCTCTGTGTGAAGAAATACTTCCCCCTGTCAGACCTTACGCTCCTACCCATCAGCTTCATAGAGTGCCCCCTGGTTCTAGTAGACCTGAAGAAGATTTAAAGTGAAGGTGTGAACACTAAGGGTCACAGTTTCCCTCTTGAACTGGTGTTCCTTTTCCTTGGTGGTCTTTGGATTACAATTGCTGGGCATGGTACCCAATTTTTCTCTAATCAAGTCCTGTTTTCTCCCCCCCTTCCACCCCCCATCCCCCAAGTGATCTGCTCTCTCCATCCACCAAACTTACTTTCTCATTCTTTTCTCCTTGCAAAATACTCTGCTGTTTTCATCTTCAGCAGTGAGCTAGTGTTCGAACTTTCCGTTTGATCTGCCAAGTGTCAGTTTACTTTATGCTGGGAAAACCATCTAAATTGGAACAAACTGGTATGATTGCCATACTATCATGACACTCAGCTGTAAATAACTAGTCCTTTTCATCCAGCCTTAGCAGGCAAATGGGGCAGAAATTAGCCTGATCCCAAGCTTGAATAAACACATTTCCCCTTTCTGTGGCCTCCGCTGAATTAATGTGTCCATCAATAGGATGCTGTGACTACAAATTTCTCATTGGAGTGATCACTTTATATCCCCCTTATTGTACCAGCGCAAGAAGAATCTGATTGCCTCCCTTCTTTTTGTCCAAAGCACCATTCTTCCAGATACAAGTAGAAAAAGCCGTCAGAAAACAAGAGCTGTGGCAAAGACTACAAATCCAGTGTTCAACCATACCATGGTCTATGATGGCTTCCGGCCTGAAGATCTGAAAGAAGCCTGCATAGAGCTCACTGTCTGGGACCACAACAAACTAGCAAATCACTTTCTGGGAGGCCTCAGGATAGGACTTGGAACAGGTACGTTCTGTCAGTTAAATGAAAGTTTTCTCTCACACATTTTAAAGTGCTATTTTAAGGGCACTTAGATGTTGAGAAGGGTGGCAGATGTAATACTTGTGAGGTAAATCATGTTTCCCAAGTGTAAAATACGACAACCAAAGAAAGCTAGATGTGTGGTTATGGTTATGCTAATTCTAATGTGTCATGGAAATTAATATTATAGTCTATAATCAATACAAAGTAATCATTAGCTTTATTAAGGTTGAACTTTGCCCTGTAATTGGGTACATGCTTGGCTGTGACTCATGAGATTATAACAATGTTGTCAAAGCAGACGTACATAACAGGAAACAGATATTTGTGGTTAAGCTGTCTGAAGGAAAGGGGGAACCTCTCTCTCTCTCTTCTCTTTTCGGTTTCTCCCTAAAATGCCACAATGACCCTGAAGTTATTTTAGATATATGCCATAATGATGTTTCAGCGTTATTACTTGGCTATATAAGCATGGCCTATCTCTTGTATGGCAAGGAGTGCCCGAGGCTCCTTCCGTGACTAGTCACGTAAAGCGCTTTAATAAATCTTAAATCTTGATGAAGGAAATACTGTGTCAGATCTTGCTTTAACAAATGCTAGTCATGTACAGTCCACCAGGTCGTCTTGGCAGTAGGGACATGCATGAATATTTGTAACATTCAAAATTCACCCAAATTTGGCCAGATTTGGACATTCAGACTCGAATCGAATGTTATGATATTCGTATACTAACATTCGAACAAATACAAATATTTCTGGACATTCGTATGGATAGTTTGGACATTTGTTAAACTGGGGGTATGTATCAGATACGTATCAAATGCTCGTACTAATATGCACAAAGAGATTCATATTGAATAGAATTTTACCACATTCAGACGTGATCTATTCACACGAATACGGATTTTCAAACATTCAATTCATTTTGAATTGAACACCAAAGAGAATTTGTGCCCATTCCTACTTGGTAGGGTTTGATGCTTTTCATTATATGACCCTTCCCAAGAATCAGAGATAATTAGAAGCATTTTGGGAAAAGTTGTGCATTTGCAAGTAGGGCCACCTTTCACAACTGGTGAGTGAAAATTCTGTTAATTCTTAACATGCTGAAATATTTCTATTATTATTATTATTATTATTTTGCCATAGTTGTTTCATTTTGACTGCTGGGTCTGTTCATTTGTCCATCTTTTCCAGTTCTGGTCTAGTGGTTAGGGAGCCAGTCTCTTATCTAGGAATACTGGCTTTGATTCCACTCTTCTCCATGAAGCCAGTTGGGTGACCTTGGGCTAGTCATAGCTCTCTTCTCAGCCCTCACAGCACCATTTACCTCACAGGGTGTTCTGTTGTGGGGAGAAGAATAGAAAAGGTTTGTCAGCTGCTTTGAGTCCCCTTAAATGGATGAGAAAAGTGGGCTAGAAAAGCCAACTCTTCTTCTTCTTGATCATTTTCTCTCATGTCACCAAACTAGTTTCATAGTCCCCACATTTATATCAGCAGTTTAATAAGCCCAGGGAGTAATGTGCACAGGCTAAAAGATGGAAGTTTGGTTAGTAACACAACTGAACTGCAAGCCAGGTGACAGTTTGGAAATTCCCCCCAATACATGCTCATTATGCCATGACCTTTTCCCACCTCCCCCATCCTGCCTTCCAGCTCCTTGAAATGTGCCCCATGTTCCCCCCACCCCCCGCCAGGTTGTGTTCTGCCTTTCCTTCTTTCTTGGATGTCATGTGATGCCATTGCCCTTTTCCTGTTGGGTAGCCCACCATTTCCAGTGTCTCACCTAGCCATCCCCCTATATGGTTTGCAGGGTCCTTAACTGCTCTACTCAGGCCTGTGCCACTTCACTGGTCACTGGCTGCATGGTCTTTGGTACTGTCTCTGCCAAGAAAACAGCATCTGTATGGCTGTACAGTCACCAAGGATCAACTCAAAGGCACATACTACAAACTTTAAATCAAATGATACGAAGTCACAGGTTGTTTTCCCACTGACCTCCTTTAGTCTGGATCTAAGATGATCCAGATTAAGGGAAGTACCCAATGTGTTTCCACTGGTGGTCTAGCACCCAATAGCAATGGGTGCTAGCCTGCCTGCTGTGGAAAAGCTGGAGCACCCATGTGCAAATCTGGATCTACCCATGAGGGGTCCGCCTGAGACCCCAGGTGTTTTGGGGGACAGGGGGTGCAATCTCCCTAGACCTTCTGGAGACTCTTTGAAGATCCTCTGGAGCGGCTCCGTAGAATCCCTGGAGCAATCTGCCACTAACTTTGAAGATCCTCCGGAGCCTTTGACAACGGCATTGCTCTCGCAAGGGGTTCTCTACGGAGCCTGTGCTAATCTTTGGAGGGACTTTGGAGCTGGCTTCAGATGGACTTCAAAGCTTTGAGTTGGGACACCCCTCATGGGTGCCCCCCTCCCCGAGCCTCCTCTAGACCCCATTGCCCAATTGTAGTGGAAACAGGCTCCCTTTAATCCAGATTTGATTCCTGAAGACCCCATTGTAGGCCCCTTTAATGGGGTCTACAGGAAATCTGGATTGTAGGTCCTGAAGGACCCATATGATCTGGATTTCCCTAGCTCTGGTGGAAACAAATGTGGCTCTAATGGGGTCTGTAGTGGAAATGGGGTCATCCTGCTCTGAGCCTAATGGGTCTTTAATGGGTGCTTCAATGGGTACTTAGTGCTAGTGGAAAAACACCCATAGTAAGGTGCAAGTTTTAGATCTTAACAGGCCTATCAGTTTCAAAATTGCCTATAAAACCAGAAAAGTAGGTTAACGACCCAAATGAGAAAATTGCATGGGCGTGTGAAATTGAAGCCATTTGGTGCAGTCCAAGCAACACTGTGTAGCATTTTACCGTGACTGTACCGCCTTATGAATATCAGATTAAAAGCACTACTGATTTCATGCCTTGAAACATTTCTGTAGGGAAAAGCTACGGTACTCCGGTGGACTGGATGGATTCTACAGTAGATGAAATCAGCTTATGGGAAAGGATGATTGATTCTCCCAACTCGTGGGTGGAAGATACGTTACCCTTGAGGATGCTGATGATGGCCAAAATGGCAAAATAGAACAGTGGTTCCACCAGCTGCGGCTTCTTTGGTTCCCTGGAGTTTGATTGGAGAACAAGCACCAAGCCAAAATAGAGAGATGAACTTGGAAGGCATTTGAGACAGCAGTACAGAGATCTATTACTGCTAATTCCTAGCTTGATGAGACACCTTTTCACCTCTACCTGACTGCAAACACTATTTTAAACACCTCCTTAATCTTTATTCAAGATTAATTAAACCTATTGGATGTATTTAAACCCTTATGTACAGCTGTCTTGTATGGGCACCTTGACTAGTGCATGAAAAATCTGGTGATTTCACTCGATAAGCTAACTTTCTAAAACATTTCTTCTTCGGTTGCCTCTCGGTTTCCAAATTTATAGTCATAATTGTAGCTACTGAAAGCTGATTTTAATTGATAGATGTATCCCAACATCAGAGGGCTTTTTAATGTTCCAAGAAGAACTTGGGCCCTTTCTGCACTGGGATTTAATCTAGGGGTGTTTTTCCACTGTCACTAAAAATACCCATTAAGTTCCCATTAATGGGTATGAAATGGCATTTTTGTACCCATTAATGGGTACTTCTAGTGACAGTGGAAAAACACCCTAGATTAAGTCCCAGAATAAAGACTTGCCATCTACATGCTGTTGCAGTTTGCTCTAGCATGCAAACAGCAGGCTTTTATTCTGGGATATAATCTGGAATAAGGCCAGTGCATAAAGGGGCTATGGTACAAACCTGGGGAGATTTGTTTAGTGGTGGTGTGAGATTAACCTTCTTTGCATATAAAATTGGTACTGGATATTTTAAGAGATAGGTGCTACTTAAGAGCAGCCACTTTGTTCCCGTCCAGTTTGGTAACACAGCGTTCTAATCAAAGCTTCCCTATTGTTGGCAACTACTTCTCAGGTGTGAAATAAAAGTGCCACACACTATCTGGGGAAACGCAATGTGTTGGTATTACAGGGAAGAGAGGCGGAAAATGGTTTCACCTCTTCCACGTATACCTAGAATCAGCTCTTAACTATTCTCCCTGAGCATGAGTCATCTGAATTAAAAGTGGTGAGTCATAAGTATTAAGGGCATGGAAAATTTCAAAAAGTTAACCACCTTGCTCACAGGTTTTGGGACTGCAGGTTTTCCCTTATCTTCCACAAGGAGGATCATGTTTTCTCAGCTGAAACATGATTCAATCTAATACTTTACGACAGTTTTGTTTTTATGGTCAGCAAATGCATTCTTACTGGTTCCAAAATGCGTGTCTACAGGGATATCACATTCTGTTCTGTGTACTCTAGCGTCACCGGTTGGGCAAAGCAAGAAATTATGTCTAAGCAGGAAGGAACTACAGTCCAAAGATTGCTTACCAGTGACTGCTACAGATAAAAATGCTTGCATGCTGTTGATAAACTAAAAGTTCTGTTAAAACTATCAGAGTGCTCAGATGAGTAAATATGGAACTGCAAAACTTGATAACCATGTTGAATTTATTTCCTGTTTGTTCCTCTATTTTAAAGTCTCCTTCTAAGGTTATTTTGGGAGTGTTTAAACAGCTTGCCCCATCCCACTTAAAATCGATGTTTGCTTTTTTAAATTAAATTTAATTTTATTTCTGTCTGGCCCTACATATCCAGAGATCACAGGGCAAGTTACAATAAAACCAGAGTAAAAACAGTTAAAAATTAACTCAGTAAAACAACAGCCATTTAAAGGCCAGTGTAAAGAAGCAAAGTATTTGTATTTTTTTTTATTTAGATTTTTATACTGGACTTTTATCAAAACCTCAGAGTGGTGAAAGGAATACACCAAAACAAATTGTGTAAAACTCTTATCTGGGAATACCGGGTTTGATTCTGCCCACCCCCACAAAGCCAGCTGGGTGACCTTAGGCTAGTCACCGCTCTCTTTTCCAGCTTTCACAGCCCCACCCACCTCACAGGGTGTTCTGTTGTGGGGAGAAGAACAGAAGGTTTGTCAGCTGCCTTGAGTCCCCTTAAATGGGTGAGAAAAGCAGCTTAGAAAAGCCAACTGTTCTTCTTTCTCTTCATAAAATGCACAAATTTGAAAAAACATGAAGTACTCACTCATCCATAAATCTAAAGATAAAACATGAAATCCTTTAACTGCAAGACAAAATTGGGAAGCAGGTGGGAATGCTGTCAACTGTCAGCGTATTAGCCAGCCCCAACTTCTCCACAGCTATGGAGGATTGGGACATCTAATGGCTACTGGAGTCTTATGGGGATTAGCTTGTGTTTTATTATTTGAGAGGACACAGAGGATTATCCTTAAGAAATTCCCATAGAAATGCTCTGGGTCTTTGTTCAAACAGGAATTAACAGGATTTATTTTAAAGCAAACAAAACACAATTGCCAGTGTCTTTCTCAAAGCTATTAAACAGGTACTTTATGTGTGATTCAGTTGCAAACAAAATGGATGCTGACTGCAAACTCTGAAGCTTAGATTCTCTTTCTCTCTTCTTGCTTCCAAAGGTGCAGATTCCTTTATGACTCTCTGTGTTTGCTTGATAGTTCTTGCTATTGTTATATATAAGGAAGGGGCATGACGCACCTTGAGGGAGAGACTATTCCATAATCTGGGGGCCATCGCTGAAAAGGCCCTCTCCCGGGTGCCCACCAGCCTCACTACTGAAGGTGGTGGGATGTACTAAAAACATATTCAGCTATAGGGGTGTTCTCACAGCTCCACCCAGCCAGGGCTAATACATTTGAAACTACACTGCAGGATTTTCCCTTTTAGAACTTCTGGCTTTAAACAACAAATTGGGGCAGGGTAGCAGAACCATAACAGGACAGCTCCAGGATGGCGGAAGCAACAAGATGTGTGGATGAACTTGTCCTAGCGGCATCTCCATCCATGCTTCACAGGAAAGTGCAAACAGGCCCAAGTATTCTGCAAGCACCCTGAACAATGACTTGGCAAAGGTGCAACTTTAGGAAATTTCAAGGAAAAGGAGTGAGGGTTTTGTTTAATGATGGGAGGGCTGGATGCCAAAAACAATGGCTGAATTGCATCTGACTCCCTCCAGACGCCTGCGTACATTATTAATATTTCCAGTTTTGCTGGCAGAAGGACAAACTCAGCCTTGAAGCAAGAAGGCTGGAATTGCCTGCAAACATAGCTACATTTTACAGTATCTTAATGGAAGGTATGCATGAAATAGGGCGGACAAAATGGGATTAACATAATAGAAAGGTTTCCAGCAGCATCTTTCACTTGCAAAAAGTAGTGGGAGGACAATGAGGTCAGGTCAGCTTGTTCTTTTATTTCCTTCCTGCTTGTTCCTAGAGTCTTGGGCTCATGGCTCTTGTGTTTCTTTCTCCATTAGGCAGCATTGTAAATAGTGGGGTGAAGTGATATATTACACGATATCATGTTCTTTTAATTATATTGACTATTTCACTGGTCACGCCTAAGTACAATCATTTATAAATATTTTGAAAATGATGATCCCCGAACAGAAATTTGGGTGGGCCCACTAGTTAGATCTTTCCATTGTGAGAAATGCCGATTAACACTTAATCTCCATTTGCTATTTCTTAATTATTCAGATTTATTCATAATAGGACCTACGTTTTTCTTCCATGACTATTAAGCTTACAAAGACGTCTTTATCAAAAGCTTTCTCAGTTTAAGAGAAAGTTCTCAAATTGTCATGCTCCTGATATTTCTCAAGAGCTCTCAAGCACTCCATGCCATCTCCAGTGGAGTGTTGAATTGGTCAGAAATATATGGAGGATCACAAGAACACAAGAGGAGCCTTGCTGGATCAGGCCACAGCCCATCTAGTCCAGCATCCTGTCGCACACAGTGGCCCACCAAATGCTCATGGGCAGCTCAAGCAGAGACAAGGACAAACCTTCTCCTGCTCTCAAGTCCCAGCAGATGGCCTTAGAAGCGCCCCGGTTCCTCCCCATCCCCCCCCCCGCCTGAAAGATGCACCTAGGCATTCGTTCTAGTAGCCATTGATACATCTGTCGTCCATACATTTGTCCAACCTTTCCTTAAAGCCATCTAGACTGGTAGCTGTCACCACCTCTTCCGGCAGCACATTCCATAAGCCGAGACCCTCCGAGTGAAGAAATACTTCCCCTGTCAGACCTGACTCTCCTACCCATCAGCTTCATAGAGTGCCCCCTGGTTCTAGTATTGTGTGATAGAGAAAAGAAATTTTCTCTATCCACCTTTTCTATACCATGCATAATTTTATATACTTCAGTCAGGTCCCCTCTTAAAAACGCCGTCTCTCCAGACTGAAGAGGCCTAGACGTTGCAGCCTGGTTTCGTAAGGGAGGTGTTCCAGACCCTTAATCATTCTGGTTACCCTTCTCTGCACCTTCTCTAGTTCCACAATATCCTTTCTGAGGTGTGGTGAGCCCATCTAGTCCAGCATCCTGTCTTACACAGTGGCCCACCAATTGCTTCCAGGCATTTTCAAGCAGAAGACAAAGTCAAAACCATCTGCTCTAAACTCCCTGCAAATGGCCTTTAGAGACATCTTGGCTGTTTTCACACTGTGGAATCCACCTCCCAATATTTTCCTGCCTCTTTGTACCTGTCCCAGGATCTCCCAGAATCTAAATGGCCTATAATTGGCAGGGATCTTCTACATACTATCCCTTTTTGCTCCTTCAATATAAGCAAGAAGCCTCTCTTCCAACTGTCTGCTGGAACTTTGCTTTATGTTTCTTTCCCTCTTAAAGACACAGTGTCCCATTACTAAATACTTTGTTAATGCTTTGAGGCAATGCAAGCACTCAGATGCTCTTTAAGGAGAACAGAATAATAACTGATTTATTGATACAACACCCACGAATAGGCAACAGGCTGGAACTACAATATTGATAAACCAATGTAATTATCATGCCTTTATGAATCTCAGGGCCCAGGATGTTAATTATCATTGCATGGAATGAACATTTCTATTACTTAATAAAGTCTCTTGATAAGACACAATCTCAGGACTCCCTAACTAAACTTCCCTCAGGTAAGTAGTCAACATGAGCCCAATTCTCCCTGCCCACCCCAAGTGAGATATCCCAGGAAAGAACCCTGAACCTCTGCTGTATGGCCTTCTCTAGTCTTCCATCAGCATGCTGGCGTGCCCTGATTGGGTCTCCTCAAGAGCAAACTTTCCCCTCCCTCAGAGCTACAGCCAGCCACTCCCACCAGCCACCTTCCAGCATATTTACTGGGACTAAACTGTTTAATACGATGTTACATTTAGTAACTCAGTCATCCCATGCACTTGCCTTGTTAAATCCGGATTAAAGAGGACCGGATCTTTTGGCATCGGGTCCCTGGGGAAAATCTGGTCTGCCGTGTTCCAGATCTTTCTGGGGACCCCATACAGGATGTTTAGAACCTGATGGCAATGGGTGCTAAACTGGGCCATCATGTGGCCACTGTAGAACCCTTCCCTAGGTCCCGATTAGGCCCAAGGAGGAAGTTCCACCAGTGGCGCAGAGTGACTGGCCCACATATATGCCACTCAGGGGTTGCTTCCTCTAGGGCCGCCCCTGGACCCCATTGGCCCGACATTCGTGAAGAAGTGTGCTCTGTGATCCAGTCTTCAGGCCGGAGGACCAGATTGAAGACATGATTAAAGGGGTCCACTGAGAAACCGGATCTAAGGGCCTGAAGACCCCATTAGGACCGGAATCAGGAGGCACTCATGCAGATGACGCGTCCCTCATGAGGTCCTCATGGGGTTGTCTGTGTTCAAGTTGGTGGAGGACTGCATGGGTCCCTATTGGGTTTCTTATGAGGTCTTCAGGGCCTTTGCGGAAACGGCCACTGTCTGTCTCAAGGGACAACCTGGTGGGTCTCTGGTTGGGTGCCTTGCTGTGATCTCACTGAACTGCCTTTCAGTCTGAAGCTCATTAAAGCAGCGATCTCATGAGGGCAGAAGGTCTTCAGTTGCAGCCAGTTCACACCTGAGGGTAGGAAAACCATAGAGTGGAAATTGCCACTCCTAGGACATTCCTTCCAAAGACATTCCTGGACCAGCATTTGGCACACAGCGCCAACCCAAAAACATATAAATGGGTGGGACTCTGTCTGACCTTCTGGTTCATGATTGGACCTCTGTCTGCATTGTTGACTCCTGCAGCTGGGAAGGGCCGCTCCAGAGCCACAGCCATCTAGGGGCATTGTTTACATCTAAAATTCAAATATTTCTAGGCATGAGAATGTTGCTCAGGGTTGCACTGCTTGCTGGTTCACTCTTGGGTTATGCTTAAAGGCTTACCGTTCTCATATAAAGCCTTGATAACTTGGGGCCAGACACCTCCTTCCCCATATAGCGTGCCTCCAAATGGCAAAAGAAGATTGTGGGATCTTGTTCAGATTCTGAAATCACCTGTCACCATCCTGGCCAAATGGCAGGAGAGAAATCTGGGGCAAACCCAAGCTCTTGTCTGTTGTTTCCTCGTGGAATTGCTGCTCTTGGAAAAGTACCCAAATGAAGGAAGCACCTGCTCACTTCCCTTTTCCTGCCACACTTCCTAGAACCAGGTACTTTTGCAAGAGCAGCAATTCCATGAGGAAGTGACAGACAAGGATAGCAACTTGGCATGATGGAAAACCGCATCAGAGCTGAGCTTCCTGTCCTGCCAATATAGAGCATTTTGGGTGCACCATGCAAGGCGTAATTGCCACGGATAGGGATGGCAATCCCAATATAGTTCTAGGAAAATCATAGCCTGGGGGTACCTATAATCCTGCCTGATCCCTGACACGTTTAGATGGGGCTTTCCTGTTGGCAGAGATCCACCTGGTGCCAGCAGGGGGTTCAGGAAGGTGACACTTAAGCTGTGTTAGCCATGCATTTCCCAGAATTCCCTGCTTTAAGAGTGCTGAGCGAATATAGGCAAAGCTATGCCAAGATACAGACATCTCCACGTCTTTGTACTGGATCTCCTGATTGGCATTATATTGGTATATAAGTTGGAGCTAATTTGCTAGCTGCTGCTGAGATCACTTGGTCTAATGTGCATCATTTTTTAAAGGATATTTTAATCAACTATTTTTTTAAATAAACACAGATTTAGAGTATCAGACAGATCATGCTAGCCCTCATCCGATTTCCACTATTCTTTTCCCTAATTAAGGACACATTACTATTCAATAGCTTTTAAAACCAAATCAGACACCCTTAAGTTTCAGGGTAAGAGTTAACTTAGGAATTGTGAGGAAGCAGCGCTGTACAGGTAAGCTGTGGAAGACAACTCACCTTTGATCCTTCTATTCTACGGCAGCCCCTGTTTGAACTGCTGGGTTGTCCTGGGTGCTTTGTTCTCACATTGTTGGCCAGTTTTCCAAGCAAGACAGACAGACTGTTTTGACACTTATTGCCATGGAGATTCAAACTCAACAAGAATGCCGGACCAAGACAGTGTAAAAAGCCTGGTAGGAAATTGTTTTGCCTCTTTCACGTCTGTCTGCTTTTTGTTTGCTTGTTTAAATACATTTTATAACATTGTCTTCTATGAATATTTTAAAGTGGCCAGATATTTATGAATAAATTGGAAGGCTTCTTCTTTTTCCCCCTTTTTCTTTCATTTTGTAACAACATTTGGATGTATTCTGATGTACAGTTGGTTAGGTTCTTTTGAAATGCTGGGGGAAAAAAATCACGCTCCATTTCTAAACTGGTGCATAGTTGGGACTAACACGGGGAAGTATTTCTTCCACCCAGAGGGTTATCGGTTTATGGAATGTACTGCCAGAAGAGATGGCGAGAGCAACCAGCCTGGATAGCTTTAAGAAAGGATTTAATAAATCCACTGAGGACTAGGGATGTGCACAAATATTCAAATGCATTCAAAATTGACCAAATTTTGACATTTAAAGATTCAATTTGAATTTCGAATTTCAGATCTATTTGTTCGAATTATTCGGACATTTGTATGCATACTGGTTCGTACATGATGTGCACTTGAAGATCCACATCTTTCCTGCATCCGTATGCATTTGTAGCAATCTGTACGGGATGAAAATGGGTTGCATACAGGATAACTATGGGATGCATACGGACATGTATGGACGCCTATGGATATGTACAGATCCAGGGAAGATGTGTACGGGCATCTACGAATGTTGTTGACATTCATAAATGCAAATTCGAATAAAAAATTCAAACAAATAGATTTGAATTTGCTTAATTCAAGTCAAATTTGGTTAAATTTGAACTTGAATTGCGTGGAATGAACGTTTTTATTACTTAATAAACTCTATCGATAAGGCACAAACTCAGGATTCCTTAACTACTCTTGAATTGAATTTTTGGGTATTTGATTCAAATTGAATCCCAAAAATTGCATTCGTGCACACCCCTGTTCTGATGTATAGTTGGTTCGGTTATTTTGAAATGCTGGGAAAAATCAAGCTCCAATACTTATCTAGCTTGATGTATGAAACCCAAAGGGTTATCGGTTTATGGAATTTACTGCTGGAAGAGATGGCGAGAGCAACCAGCCTGGATAGCTTTAAGAAAGGGTTTAATAAATCCATGGAGGACAGATGTATGAATGGCTGCTACAATGGATGGTTAACTTTTCCCTTTTAAAACATGATGGTTCTCTTTTACAAAACCATGGTATTAGGCAAATTGTGATCGGGAAAGTAATCCCAGTGTTTCTGCCTCTAATTTCAGGCTTTGTGTAGTTGGCATCATACGACATTATTTCATGTTATGGAAGCAATCACGTTTTTTCTTTTCAGGTAAAAGAATGGAGTTCGGCTGTAGCTCAGTGTGACGGTTTCAGGGTACAGGCTGCAAACTGCTTTGCTTTCTGGCCTTGCAGGCTTCTTGCAAGCTGCAATAGCCAGCCCTGTTGCAAACAGTTTGTTGCAAACCCTGGGATTTGGGCTGCAAAAAGAGCGGGAAATCCTGTGCGGGCCCTGTTGCAGTGATTGGCTGGAGTAAGGTTTTGGAGGGAAAAGCTGTCCGGGGATCTGAGTACTGGAGGGGCTAGGAGTTCCCACCAATCAGGCTGGAGGGACAGCAACCTCTGTTAGGAGTCTCCAGTAGCATTTTATTGCGGCTAGAGCCAATCAGGGTCAGGGGGATGAGTATAAATGAACACAGAAGACAGCAGACTACGTCTTCATGCTGGGACAAGAGCTGAAAGGAAAAGAGCTGAATCCTGAGGGAGCTGGAACCAGTAGCTGACCAGTGGTCTTTTGGGCTGAGTGATTTCTGAAGGAGGCAATCGGGTGGATTGTGGCTCTGAGGGAGACTTCACTAGCAACTGACCAGGCTGGATGATCGGACAAGCAAGGACGGACTGGGCCTTGTGATCATCTAGGGCCACGTTCTGGTACACTGGCTTGGCTTGAGCTGTGGCCAAGCAAGTCAGAGGGGGAGAGGAACATGGAGAGGTTTGTCTTTTAAAAGGGGAACTATTTTCCTTTAGAGAAAGGGGTAGCTCCTAACCTTAAGAGACTTAGGATTTAAACCAACAAACTTCCTGAACCTAATTTTCATTTATAGTATTGCTTGTGTACAATAATAAACTTGTTTTAGTTTACTGTTGAAACGCTTGCTACCAGTGTTTTGTGTCCACACTGTAGTATTCACTTGGCCGTTGCACGAACTCAGCATCCTAACAGGGCCAAGCTACTCCTCAGAGAGGGCAGGCACTTACTGGAACGCTGGGCATCGTGGCACTCAGTGACAGAGCAAACTGCATGGAAAGCAGAGGGTCACCTGTTTGATCCCTCAGCCTCTTCCCAGAAATAGGCAGTGGCAAACCACTTCTGTATCTCTGCCTAGAAAGCTGCATCAGGGTCCCTAGTCCTCACGGACATGCCAATGAACTCAACCAGGAGTTGGTCACAATTTGGCGGTAGCCAACAATAACAACATAAAAAAATACACTGTTTAAAAAATACACTACAAGAGGGAATAATGAGTTACTGACATCAATTTATAGCCCACCAAGGCCCTGGTCACACAAGTCTAAGACAGGACAGCCTATTCATTCATTCATTCAAACTGAGGTTGTACCAGTGCTGGTCACACCTGGATCATTATAGGTCATCCTTAGACCGTTCCCGCCTTGGGCTGCATTGCTCACACCTTTCTGTGTGATCAACCTGAGCCTCCTACATGAAACTCTTGGCTCTCCACCCCTTTTGCTGTGTCAAATCTATCCCCTTTTTTATGGGATGCTGTTGTTTCACTCAAGGGAGGTGAGGGTGTGTGTTTGTGGTTCCTTTTAAAGCCTGCTCCCCCACCTCCATGCCCCTCTTCCTTTTTCATGTGCTTTTCTTTTCTGTGTGATTAATTTTTAAAATAATAATAATAAACTCGCATAAAAGTGCTAAATAGAGGAATCATACACATAAACTGAGAAGGGGAGGTGCCTCATGAACTCCGTATGTGCTGACTGGCTGTAGGAAAGACTGGACCCCACCCACCATAGCACAGTTTAGCCTCCTTTAGCTCTCCCCCACACACTAAGGAAGCAAGGGAGCCTGGGATGCCAGGATGGACTGAGTCCTCTGAAAAAAGAGGACTCCGGTTAGAATGATCTAACGGGGATAGGCCAGCTTGGAAAATGAATTGAATTAAAATAATGTGAGTAATAGGACCTAAAGACGATCCAGGTCGCCCTACATTCCTTTTGTGACCAGGGCTATAGATGAGGACTGGAGTTAGTTGTATCATTATCTTTAAATGAGTTGCCTGCCTTTACTTCACAAATTTTAATATCAAAAACTATTTGTTCAGAGGCTTTCATGGCCGGTTGGAATCTCAGTTGTGGTAGTTTTGGGAGTTGTTATGCCATGTTCCATAGTCCTCCTGTGAATCTCAGCTTTCAGATTCAACTACAGTATCCACCTTCAGAGGATCTGACTTCTGGAAGAGTCAAATGCAATGATCTGTACAGCGTTAATGGCACATTCACAAAGCCAAATGTTTGTTTTCTCTTGTTTTCTTCTCTCCAGATCAATGCATTGCATTAATTCATTGCCGAGTGCAAATCTGTGCTTCCAATTGGAGTTAAGAGCAAACAGAATGCATTGGGCTGAAGGACACTTACAAAATGGGCTACTTCTAGAAATCAGCTTGTGATATCATAGACTTCTAGAACACCTCCACCAACTGTCATATTGTTGTTCAGAACACTGGTAGGGCAGTTTGAGGGGAAGAAGTACTCAAGGTCTTGAGAGTGGAGGACATTAAAAGCCAAGACTCACTTTGCTATGCCTCAAGATGAGGAAGATCCAGGAACGCCCTTACCAGAAGAGTTGGAGGAGGACACAGAGTGGAGTATGGGGGATCCCTTTGAAGCCCTGCAGAAGCTCCAGGGTATCTCTGATGGAGAGAAGGGGGAGAAGGCTTTCCTCCGTTCACGCCTCCATGAGCAATCTCAACTGATCTGCATCCTGAAAAAGCGAGCGGATGAACATCTTCTGCGCTGCAAAGCCCTGGAGCAACTCAACGCAGAGTTGGAGGAGATGAGAATGGCCGACGCTCTTCGGCTGGAGAGCCAGACACGGCGCATTCAGCAGCTGGAGGAGCGCTTTATGGACCTGGCTGCCAACCATGAGACGATGATAAACTTCAAGGACGAGCACAAGAGGCAGAACATGCAGCTGAGGCAAGAAAACGTGCGCTTGCGCCAGGAGAACCAGAGCCTCTTCAGCCAGGCTTTGCAGGACAAAGAGGCGGAGCTGATGCAGCTCACTTCAGAATTTAAGAAACTCTCTGAGGAAATGGAGACCCTGAAGAAAAGCTATGAGCACGACCGGCACTGTGCCCAAGAGCGGGAGAAAGAGATCATGGAAGGCCAGTGCCAGGAAGCCAGAGCTCACAAGGAGGAAATCACTTCCTTGAGAAGCCAACTGGAAATCCTTAAAGAAAACCACCGGCAAACCATGGAGGAACTCGAGGAAGCCAGAAAAAGGCTGAAGGACAGCAGCTTGCAAGAGAAGCTTGAGAAGGTGACCAAAGAGAAGGAGGACCTGCTGGGTCTAGCCATGGAAAGAGGGAAAACACTGCAAGAAAAGCAGCGTGAGATCTTGCAGTTAGAGAAGAAGGCAGAAGAGCTGGAGAAAGCCAAGCAAGCTGCCCAGCAACGCTTTGAGATAGAAGCGGCGGCAGTGGATTGTAATCTCCGGGTTCGCAATCTCCAGCGGCAGCTGAATGGGGCCCAGCAAGCTTACGATGAGCTTCGGAGGCATTTTGAGGCTTACAAGAAGCACACCACGGAGTTACTTACTAAAGAGAAGGAACTCAATAACAGGCTGCGGCACTTCATGGCGTAATCCGACCGCATCAGCTGCCTGCAAAACCTTCCGTTTTATTCACAAGTCTTAACAGCCTCCAGCTGTTTGATAAAAGAAAAAAAAACGTTGTTTAAAAAACAAATTCTGTAGCCAGTTTTATGTTTTAATGTACTCAGTGGGAGAAAGGCAACTCTTTGTTCAACTGTTAAAAATGACTTAATTTCAAACCTTGGGTCCTACAAATGCCAAAGAATTACACTCAGTTTGAAATAAAGAACTTTTGTACACGATGAATGGATTTTGAACCCAAGACCATGTTATTTTTTTCAACATGTCTATTTGTTCAGGGGCTCTAAGTCACACAAATATTAATGTTAATAGCATGAGCCATTACTCTGAGGAGTGGTTGTTTCTGCACAAGCGTTTAGATCTGGATCAGAGAGCCTCTGTTCTGGAGTCTGATCTGGAGTTGGACCTCTGCGTCCACACATTAGTGCAGATTGCAGAGCCCCCACATTAGGGCTATGTGCACGAATATTCGGACATTTGAATATTTATTTTATCTATTTACATTTCTATCCCGCCCCATACCCGTAGGTCTCTGGGAGGGTAACAACGGATTACAAGAGATTAAAAACAGGATACAAATTAAAACTAGGTGCAGATTAAAACAAGATGCACATTTAAAAACACCTTAAAAATTCAACAAATTTAACACTGTGCACTCCCTAGTGCATTAATAGTGACTGTGTGGCTACTGAATTGTGAATATTCAATTCACATCCTACGAATGTCAACATTTGAACTCGAATTGGATTTTCAAAAATCCAAATTGGCACATTCAAACTCAAATATGGATTTTTGAAAATCCGATACGGATTTTCGAATGATTCGAATGCGTAGATTCGTATCTGTCATACACAAATCTGCGTGAAAATTATCCGTATCTTGCACTTAAAATATAGGATTAAAATGGGATGCATACAGCATAATACAGGATGCATATGGATTTTTACAGAATGTGCACTGATACGTATAACGGGTACCAATGTTGTCGACATTCGTATCTTTAAATATGAATCGAACAGTTGAACGTGCGGATTCGAATGTTGTGGATTCCAATAGGATTTTATAACATTTGGTGTTAGCCTGGGGAAGAGTAAGAGAAAAAAAAAAAACACGTTCGGATGTGCATTTGAAAACAACCAAAAGATAGTGTGTTCTGTCTCCTGGGAAAGACAGTGAACTGATATGCCACAAGGTCACAATATGTGCTCCTGAGCACGTAACCTCGAATGGGAGGGGGAGGCAGCTCACACACAGCTACAGGAAGTTGTCACAACAACGTCCGGTTACTGATTCTGTATAAGGTTCCCGTGACCGTTGTTGGGTTGTTGTCGTTGTTGATGTTCTTTCCAAGAATGTGAGTCTGGGAGGAGAATGCCATGTGCTAAACATGGACCAGAAAGCAGCCTCGCCGGGCTAAAAAGACTGTAACTTGTTTTGTATATACCATGTAATCTTCAAGCAATAAATCGTAGCCTCATTAGCAATAACTCGGAGCGGCTGTGTTCTGTTTTATGAGCCAAGGAGTCTGAGCTACTGATACTACGGAAGCTGGAAAGCCTGTTGCCAAGCAGGAGCAAACGCCGGAGTCAGATAACAAGGTAAACTACTCTGCAACAAGATCTAATCTAGATCTAATCAAAAATATCAACATTTGGATCTTAAATATCTGAATCGAATTGGATTTTTTGACATCTGAATCTACTCGGATTCGAATGTCAAAAATATTCTGGATCTGTCTTCATCAGACAGAGGTAGATCCGGATTGAGATGTCCTCGATCTGGACCTACTGTGCAATGCACCCTGAGGGTCTTAATCAGGATGAGGGATGTGCATCCAGTTTTCCTAGAATGGCCTTCCAGTGCAGCATGCCAGAAGAGGCTCCACGCATGCCAGAGTTCCCCCTACAGGTATAGATGTAGTTTATAAATCTAGTAGTTTTGAATATTGTGTAGAGTTCTGGTCACCACACCTCAAAAAGGATATTATGGAAGTCGAAATGGTGCAGAAAGGAGCATTCAGAATGATTACCATATATTCCAGCGTGTAAAACAACTTGGCGTATAAGACGACCCCCAACCTTTCCAGTTAAAATATAGAGTTTGGGACATACTCATCATATAAGAAGACGATACCCGGCATATAAGACGATCCCCGACTCTTGAGAAGATTTTCCTGGGTTAAAAAGTAGTCTTATACGCCAGAATATACTGTAAGTGGCTGGGATTCCTCCCTTACGAAATCAGACTGCAATGTCTAGGCCTCTTCAGCCTTGAAAGACGGCGTTTTAAGAGAGGACCTGATTGAAGTACATAAAATCATGCATGGTGTGGAAAAGGTTAACAGAGAAACAATTCTTGTCTCTGCTCCACAAAACTAGAACCAGAGGGTATTGCATGAAGGTGATGGGCAGGAGAATTAGGACAGACAAGGGGAAGCATCTTCACCCAGGGGATCATCAGCCCTTGGAATTTGCTGCCAGAAGAGGTGGTAACAGTAACTAGCCTGGATAGCTTTAAGAAATGGTTAGACAGATTAATGAAGGTCAGGTGATACCAATGGCTGCTAGAATGGACCTCCAGGTACTGCCTCAAAGTTGGAGAGACAGGCAGGATGCCTCTTAAGGTTGTGTGCAGGGATTGAGAGGCACGTGAAGGTGTTGCCTTTGTCTTCCGATTGAAGCCCATAACACCATTGGTGGGCCACTGTGTGAGACAGGATGCTGGACTAGATGGGCTGTGGCCTTTGACCCAGCAGGGCTCATGTTCTTATTACAAGCTACCGCTGCTGAAGTTGCCCCTTCACTGAAGAACAGTTGGCTTTTTTAAACCCCTTTTCTCGCCCATTTAAGGGGACTCAAAGCGGCTGACAAGCTTTCTGTTCTTCTACCCACAACAGAACACCCTGTGATGTAGGTGGGTCTGTGAGAGCTCAGGAGAGAGCTGTGACTACCACCTGACCAACCTGAAATACCCCTGTCCTCTTTCCCATATGGTGACCCTATCAATTACATTAGGCAATTTAGAGGGACAAAGAGCCCCTAAGGGTCCCAAAATATCTGTAAAGCCCAGAAATCCAGTTTATTACTAGTTATTTGGCTTATTTATGTGCTGTCCACCTGCCCATTCAACTTGTCAATTGCCTTTCGTTAATGAATCAAGACGGTGTACAAAACATGAAGTAACACACAGTTATTCATGATCTGGTAACCTCCAGACTAGACTACTGTAATGTGCTTTACGTAGGGCTGCCCTTGAAGATGGCTCGGAAGCTGCAGCTAGTGTAGAATGCAGCTGCTAGATTGCTGACTGGGACAGCTGGCCGGACACATGCCGGTCTTAAAGGAGTTACATTGCCTGATGATTGGCTACCGAGCCCAATTCAAAAGTGTTATCTCTGACTTATACGGTCCTAAATGACTTGGGCCCCAAGTATCTGAAGGAACATCTACTCCCATATTGACCTGCCTGTGCCTTAAGATCTGGAGGGGAGGTCCTCCTGGATGTCCCACCACTTTCAGCAGCAAAAGGAGTGGGCATCCAGGAGAAGGCCTTCTCAGTGATGGCCCCTAGGCGATGGAATAGTCTCCCCTTTGAGGTGTGTCAATCACCTTCATTGTCCACATTTGGGGAGGCAGTGAAGACGCATCTCTTTGTCCGAGTCTTTGGTTAAATGAGGATACACCGTCTCTTCCCACTTGCAGATGCTATTGTTTTAATACATACTGCTTTAATAATGTTTGATTTTAGATACTGCTACCCACCCGGAGACTTTCTGGTATAGGGTGGGATACAAAATATAAGGAAATAAAATATAATTATGAGGTATGAAAAGCGTCATTGAACTGGCTGGCCAGCAGGGGGAGTAGCGGAGCAGGCAAACAGGTCGAGTCCTGTTCTCGTCGAGTCCTCCCCCGCCCCCAGCACCCTTCAGCTGCTAGCGCATTGATACAGAGCGCACTATATTAATCAATCGCCGACTCTTCGCTTAACGCCAGCATCAAGACCCCTCTCAAGAACGCTGCTGCTTTGTTTGCAGTTCCGCTTCCGCCTTTTCGCTGATTCGCTCCCTTGAGGAGACACGGCCGTCGATTATCCGCCGCGCGCATGCGCATACCTGGTGAGGCGCGAGAGAGCGGCCCGGAGCCGCCATTACGCGGTGGCTTGTCGTTCCTCTGCCTCAAGGTGAAGCAACCTGGCGGGGGAAGAGGCGGCGGCGGCGGCGGCGGCAACGGCTACCCGTTTCGGCTTCTCCTGAGCCTGACTGACCTGGTCCGGGGCCGCCGTTGGAGCCAAGGCCCAGAGACCTGCGGCCAGACGGCCGTTGCCCGCCCTTCCCTCCTTCCTTCCTGGCCGCCGCCATTATGCGGCACCGCCTGGCGCAGCTGTTCACCGCCTCCTCCAGCCCCCCGTCGTCGTCGACACGCCGCGGCCTCGGCCTCGGCAGCGCTGCCGCCGCTTCGCCACCCGCGGCGGCCTGCTCGTGCCCCAGCGAAGGGCGAGGCGGCCGCCGCCGGAGCAGCCCGGACGTGGAGACGAGCGAGACGCTGCGCCGAGAGGAGGAGGAGACGCCGGAGTCGGACGAGGCCGAGCTGCTTTTCCCGCCGGGCCTGGAAGAGCTGGACGACTGGCTGGAGGCGGCGGTGGCGGCCGGAGCGGAGCCGGACTGGGCGCCGAACGGGAACGGAGCTGACAGCGGCGGCGACGGCGGCGGGAGCCTCGAGCCGCCCAGGCCGCCCCCGAGGCCTCCCGCTCGGAGCGGCAATCGCCTGAAGGCGGCGGCGGCGGCGCGCCTCAACCGCCAGAAGAAGAAGCAGTACGTGCTGGGCCTGGAGAACCGCCTGCAAGGCCTGGCCGCCGAGAACCGGCAGCTGCGCGAGCGCAACCGCGGCCTGTGCCGCCGCCTGCGGGACCTGGAGCGGGAGGCCGGCTACCTGAGGGCCGTGCTGGCCAACCAGAGCGCCCTGGGCCGCCTCCTCAGCTGCCTGGCGGGCGACGGCGGGCGGGTGGGCCTGAGGATCCGAAGCAGCCTTTTCCGAGAGACGGCGGCGGAGACGGCGGCGCTCCCGGGCCAGATCAGCGGCGGAGACCACGACTACGCCCTCCCGCTCCCGGAGGAAGAAGGCGACGGCAAGAAGGCAGCGGCGGCGGCCTTGGACAGCAGCGCCGGCGGCATCTGCCTGCACGTGGACAGGGACCAGGTGTCGGTGGAGTTTTGCTCCGTCTGCGCTAGGCGGGCAGCCGCCGGCCCTCCCGCTTTGGCCGCAGCACCTCCTCCTCCTCCTTCCTCTTTCGCTTCCAAAATGTAGGGTCAAGTATTCCGCTTCTTCTTCTTCACGCCTCTGGGTGTTTGTGCCTGAGATCATCCAGGGGGTGCTAGCAATGAAGGAGACAGGCAGAGAATGGAATGAATGAGAGACGGAGAGGGAGAGAAGAAAAAAAGAAAGAAAATCCGGGGGAAATATCAGGGTGGCCGGAAAACTGGCATATCATATCCAGTCTCTCCCTCCCTGAGTAGAGGGTTTTAGAAAAGGAAAGGTGCCAGCCTTCAGCGAAGAGACGATCGCCTTGGGTTACTGGTTTGGTGGCATGTGGTGTAGAATATGCCAAAGCATTGTAAATGAGGACCTGTTTTTCTTAAGGCGCAGCGGCTGAAACATGCCTTGGGTTGACATGACTTGTTTTGGATATGGTCAGGTTTCTTAAAAAAGAGGCAAGAATTATGGCCTCAGAGGGAGCATGTGGTGTTGGCTGCCATTAACATTTTTACTGTCTAGCAGATTAAAGAAAAGTTCTAGTCTGCTTTGCTGGGAAGCTGAGAATACATAAACTTTGACGTCAACACCGGACAGATCTAACAAAACACTTAACCGTGTGCAGCAGGCATTTTTGAAAACGTGCATGTGAAATTGTGATACATCTGTTATACATTACTATTAAACTTCTCTGACAGTTTCTCTTTTAGGTGCTTACCCTGCCAGGCTTCGTTGTGTAGGGGTTAAAAGAGCAGTCGCTTTCCACCTCGCAACCTGGTAAGGACCCATATATTCCCATAACATGGTATTGGACAGCTTTGCATTGATGATTACTTTGGGGTTTTTTGCTAAGTCAGGACTGCTCTTTAAAAACATCTGGAGTCCTGGGTACATTACATCTTACCACAACCGGTTCTGGTTGATCATATTTCAAATAGTGGTTAATTGTGCTCTAAACTAGCCTTGTTTTCTGCAGTGTAGCTGAGCGTAGCATTGTTTGAAGTAACTTTATGAGAAAGTTTTGTAGAGTATGTGAAGTTTTCAAAACATTTGCTGCTAAAATGTATGCAGTGGCCACATTAATGACTGCGAGGATGGCGGAGACCAAAATAAACGGGCAGTCTCCGTATTATGAACAAACTCCTTATTAGTAGGTTTCCCATAAAACCTGTTTAGTAAATTCCTTAATGAACAGTTAAGTACTTTGTGTTCATCACCTTTTTGACCATGTAAATAACAGTTGCACTTTTGCAAGCAAAAGTCTTTATTCTGACAAATTCTTTGTAGCTGAGGGTATTGGCATGCATAGAAGGGATTAAATATATTTAAAATGTTAATTAAAATTTTTATTTCATTAAAAAATATAGATGAAGAAATGTTCATTTTGTAGGGCTACTGCAACTGTCCATGTCCAGAGTTGAGCAAAAGATTATATTAATAAATACTGGTTTGGGGCCAGCACCATAATTTTCTCATCAACTTCTTCCATTGTATTAAAAAAGTTTAAATTTCTGTAAATTGGGGAAATGAGGGTTGTAAAAATAAATGTAAAGCGAGTTTTCACAAAGAGCGTTCGTTGTAAAAATGGCTTCTTCCCCATATACTTTTTCTTATTTTGGCCTATGTGTTAATTCTGTTTAAATGAGCTGCTTCTGCTCTAACTTCATTAATTGGAGTCTATATGAATGTAACAAGATTTGCCTCTTTGTGAAATCTTGCTGTTTGACAAAGTATATGTGTATTTAGCATCCTTGTTTTTCTTTATGCTGAAGTGGATACAGCGGTCATGGGGCAGAAGAGACGGGACCATCTGCTGGCCACACTTCCTGCTTTATTTTAAAAGGTAGTATAAGAAAAAGGGGGTATGATAACAGAGCATTTATTATTTTTCCCTTTAATAAACACCTACCGTTGTATTATGTGTATCTGAAGAAACAAAGTTCTCTTTTCAAATAGTTCTAATGTGAAGAGCAATAATGTAAAAAGCATTTTGAGTTCTCACTTAAATTTCTGCGTTTTTTCCTCAACATTTGTTTTACATAACAGAAGCCATGCATCTTCTAATGTTTCAAATTGTGAAGGAGAAGATCTTAATTTATTTTTCTCCTCATATGTAGCGCTGTTCACATTTTGGGTAGATGTAATAGCAGAGGCCTAACTCTGCATTATCGTCTGTCATTTGCCTTTATCCATGAGAAATTGCATCTGTTTTCTAAGAAGGTTGTAACTACACATAAGAATAAATCAACAACCCATTTCTTAATCTAGCTCTTATATCTCAGTGGTTGTGAATGATTAGCTATTAAATGGTGTTCTACATAACCATGCCCAATTTTGACAGAATACATATATAATTTGGAACATAAAAAATAAGTTTTTCCTTATTTTTTCAAGAGAATCATTACATTTTATGCATTCTCTTTATTCAATCTCCTGTGATTTTCTAGAATTTAATTTAGCTTCCCTGCTAGTTTCTATATGTTCCGTTTCTCCTGTTTCAGAGTAGATTTTTCCAGTTATCAGCCAGAATTTGTGACATAAATGAGCATGTTTCATGCATTTTTGCAGTTGCTTTTCACAGTAGACACTTTAATGTGACATTTCTATTTTCTTTCATGTAATTAAAATAGTTCTGTTGTGTTAAAACTTCTGGGCATTTAATTCAACTTATGTGTCATTTCCCCTTGAAGAATGGTATTTGAATTGTAAAAAACAGTTGCTATTTCTCAGGTTGGGAATGGACACATTTGCTTATCAAAAGCCCAGAACAAAGATTGCAGGGATTCTAGTGCCTATTTGAAGCTTGTCGAAACCAAACAATCGCAAACATTTTTCTGTCTTGCTGCTACTGTCGAATATTGTTCAGTATTTCTTGAATCTGGAACCTTGAGTTGACTAATAGTACTTGAATAACTTCTGTAATAAATTGTGTCATACTTATCAGACAAGACTGTCCTAATAAAAAAAAAGACATGTTCAGTTACAGGCTCAAAAGGATTTTTTTAAGATTTCATGAACATGATTTTAAGAAATTTGGAAAGCAACATTATGGCGTGTTTTGATATAAATGCTTGTCTTCCTTTGGTTCAGAGTGGAATAACTATACTGTACTCAAAAATATTTTTTTCAAAAAATTCCGCTTGTTCTGTGAAGAAACCTAACTTGCTATATATTCCAGCTGCAGCATCTTGATCAGTTTGTTAAAATATTGCTAACAGCATTCAGTTCAAAACACAGCAGGTAACTGCAGTGATCTTTACGTATTCATGCAGTGAAAAAGTTCATTAGTCTCAACAACAAAGGGCATAAACCTGGGTTTGGATGAGGAGATAATTTGTAATTGGTGTCTTCTCCCCATGGACTAAGACATTGGTATGCATTGGTTGCTTCATAAGGGTGCCGTCTTTTTTTTTTTTTTTGTGCATATTTTTATGAACCATAAAATTTTAGAGCGGGGCGTTTTAATACGGCGCGCGGCCTGCCGCAGCCCGCCGCCTCGTGCCACTGACGCCGCAGCCCGACGCCGACGCCCGGCGCGAAGGAGGCGTGGCGACACGAGGCGAGCAAGCGCGCGGTGGGACCTCTCCTCATGGACAGCCAGCCCCTCCCTAGCCATGCCCTGGCCACGCCCCCAGCCCCTCCTCTGTTCCCCGGCCACACCCCCAACCCCTCCTCTGTGCCCCGGCCGCGCCCCCGGCCACGCCCCCTGGCCCTCACAGTTTTTTTTCCCAATCCGGCCCTTGGCCGGATTGAGTTTGACACCTCTGTTTTAGAGTCTCCAGTAAGCATCTCCCCCAAAAATGAATTTCTGTGGAGAGGAATAAACATTGCTTTATCTTTAAGCATAGTCGTAAGCCATTACTTGTTTCTTAGATTAGGAAAAGGTCTGCTTTATTTAATTATTTTTTTAAAAATATAGCCTGCCCTTCACTACAGGGTTCCAGGGCAGGTTATAATAAAAATAAAACATGTAAAATATTAAAACATAATTAAAAATATTACCCCCATTCCCCCCTAACAGGACAACACCCCAAGCAAGCAAATTAAATAGCAAAAGCATGGGTAAGAAGTATTTTCACCAGATGTTGAAAACTGTATAGAGCCAATGCCTGGCAAACCTTAAGAGGAAGCTGTTCCAGAGTCTAGGGACCACCACAGAAAGGGCCCTCCTGCAAGTCCCAATACCTCATACCGCCGAAGGAACTACAAGAAGAGCCTATTCTTGAGATCTCAGTGCATGGGCAGGTCTGTATGGGGGAAGGTGCTCCTTCAAATACCCAGAGTGTGATCAGCAACAAAAGAAAGTGCCTTCTTAGTGGTGGCCCCCAGTTTTGGGAAGGCTTTTTCAGGGAGCACGGGCAGCACCAGTTCATTATTAGGCACTTGATCTTTTTATTCACTGAGGCATTTTATAGGTCTGGCTGGTTCTTCTGTGCATTTTATTTTTTGTGTTTGTTTTTGTGCATGTATACATTGCATATTTGAAGGCATTCTTATTGTGTGCGGCCCGGAGAATCTTTGATTACTGGGCAGCTATGGAAATTTAGTAAAGAAACAGAATAATACAATATTGAATCTCGGTTGGTAGAAAAAGATGCTGACAAAAATAAAGCATCATTGGTCCCATTGGGAGGAGGAAGTGTAGCTACTGGTTGAGCACAGAGTTCAGTACTGACTTCTCTGAAGCAACCTGTTTGGCAGCTGGAAAGGCTGATTTTATCTTTCCCAGCATCATACCAAAATCATTGGCCTCCAGATACTGAGCTGGATTGGCATGATGTTAGAGGAGACCCCATGCTCAAGCCTAGAAATTATTTTAGGAACAGCTCAGGGTTTGAGCAGGCCCCAGAAGCTTTTGGGAAGGGCTCAAAGAAAGGGGTGCTGGGATTTGGAGTTTGCAAGGTGGCTCTTTGAATCCCAGGCAGGCACCAGCTTCATATGCGTTATTAGAAATGAAACAAAGTGTCACATATATACTATACTGTACTGTTGTAAGTGCACTGGAAATTGTTTTTGTTTGATTTTCCATTGGCTGCTAAGATTATAAGAAGCTCTGCTGGATCAGGCCACAGCCCATCTAATCTAGCATCCTGTCTCATACAGGGCCCCTTTGCTTCTGGTCATTCTTAAGTAGAAGATGATGACAAAACCGTCATCTATTCTGCACTCCCTGCGAGTGGCCATTAGAGGCATCTTAACCCGTGTCTCCAACCCAGAGGTGTAGTGCCTAGGAATTGATTCTAGTAGGCATCCGTACACCTGTCCTTCATGAATTTAACTTATCCCTTCCTAAAGCCATCCAGGCTGCTGGCAGTAAATGTGAAAAACTGATGACCTGCTAGGTGAAAAAAAAATACTTCCTGTTATCCATTCTAACTTTCCTGCCTGTCAGCTTCCCAGAATGTCCCCTGGTTCTAGTGTTGTGTGATAGAGAACTTTTTCTTTATCCACATTTCCCACACCATACATACTTCAATTAGAGTCCCTCTTAAAATGCTGTGATTTACTTAGTAAAAGAGAAAATATGGAGCTGCAGGTCCTGGTAGTGGTTCTCCCTCTTAAAGAAAATAATTCCCCATTAAAAAAAAAATTCAGAAATACTAGTCATGGTTTTACAAGGAACAAAGCTACCCAAGTGCCCTTAAGTTATTTATCCTAACATATTTCATTCTTGAGTAAAGAAGTGCTGCTTAGCCAATTCATTATTGCACTGTAAAAATTAAGATTAAATTGGAAGGCTCTTTTTCAATTAAAAAATGGTTAATGTTTGATATCAGAAATTCAGAGACTCGAAGGAAAGTGGAAACACCTGCAGCGAGGAGAGTGAGGCTTTGTACTTACTGTGAAGGCTCATTCTAGAAAACACCCATAGGTGGCAACTTCTCTACGTCCGTAGAATAGGAGAGGTCTTTGCCCTGGCCTTTAGCTATATAAGTAAATATTTTTTCCTTCCCACTTTCAGGCACTGTTATTATTTTGGTATGTAAAATTTGACTTTAATTTTGTAACCTGCCCAGTCTCATTTGGGTATAGGGTGGGATAAAAATGCAAACAAACAAAAAGCTGAAAGTTTCCCTTTCTCTGTAAGGTTTATACTGTGTGCTTAGGTCCTGCATAACTGTAGGGCTTCAAGAACACCCCACCCCTTTCATCCGAATAAGGGGTATGGAGAAAAGTAATTTAACTCCTGTGTATCTATATGATGAGTGCATTGGAGAAGGGGCCTCCGACATAGACGCCTGTTTTAAATACAGTATTCAGGTGCATTAATGATCTATAAACCCTTGATTTATAGAATCCTAACTGGGAAATGACAAATCGGTGGCTACTAGAATGGATGCCCAGGTACATCTTCCAGGCTGGGGGAGCAGATAGGATGCCTCTAAGGCCATTTGCAGGGAGTCGAAAGCAGATGAAGGTTTTGATTTTGTCTTCTGCTTGAGGAGCCCATGAGTAGCTGGTGGGCCACTGTGTGGGACAGGGTGCTGTGGCCTGCTCCAGCAGGGCTCCTCTAATGTTCTTATGAATGTCCTTTTGTGGCTTAGTAGTAGAGCCAATTGCATGGAAAGTAAAGGTTGCTGGTATGATCTCCAGCATCTGCTTGAAAAGGAGGAAATTTAGCAAACCACATTAGTATCTTTGGATGTGGATGCATGCATGTAATTAGAAATTAAGCTTAGCCTGTGAAGTAGCGGGAACACGCATGTTTAGAATGAGCAGCCAATAATTCTCCCCATCTTAATGTAATAATCCTGTGAGATTGTTTAATAAGCTCAAGTCCAATATGCTTGAAGGCTGAATAAACATATACATATGGGTGGTAAAGTTATTCTGCGCCATTCTCTGTGTTATTGTAGTTTGACCATCAGTTGATCCAGCTTTTGCTCTGGGAAGCCACTGAATTTCTGATATCAAACACCCATTACTCCCTCTGTGTGTTCTGTAACGCTAAGGAAGTTGCAAGCTTCCTGCCTGCATGCAAGTGGAAAGGGGCAATAGAAACCTCCACTAGCACCAAGGAAGTTTTGCATGGCTGAGAAAGATGGTTCTTTCATCCTTTTCATTTTAGGAATAAAAAGTTAAGCTCTCATTTCCAAGCAGTGGTTACGTTTCCCCCTACATTACAAAGTGAGGTGGAGAGGATCTTTATTAGGAATGCAGTGAATGGGCAGCCATAATCTTATCTGCCTAAGAAAAAAACCCAATGATTTATTTATGGAATTGAGTGCTGCCTTCACTTGACTTTTAAGTTCCTGGAATATATTCAGGATAATTCATGAGATTCCAGAAAAATTACATGTCTGAGATTTGATTTTCCCCTCAAACTGTTGGAAAATTTATCCTTTTAAAGACTGGATGATATTCCAGTTTGAAGCTGAAATATTGGCAACCACTTGCTAGTGTATAAATATATTTTCTATACAGGAAAAAAACGCACTGCAGAGTTTTTCAGTTTGGAAAAAGTTCTGCCTCCATGTCACTAGTTAGAAGGCAACTGACAAACTGACGGTCATTTTGAGTGTTGTGAATTTGGGATAGAAAAGTTGATAGGTAAAAGGACCCTATACACAGTTCAAGGAAAACAGAGCTCTTTTCCCTTGGAATAATATGTTCTGGCTGCCATTTTATCTTGCTGCCTATCAAATCCTAGTTCTCTTATTTGTTCCTGACCCTTAGAGTCCACTTCCTTTTCTCTGCCCTCCATCCTGAACTTTCCCAATCCCTTAAAACTTGATAGAAGTTATCTGAACGTGTGGAAAATAAGACACCCAGTATCAGCTGCTGAAGTATGTTAATGCTGTGGCCTGCACTCTTAGGAAATAGGAAGGCGCTGAGCTGCACTTTGAAGCACAAACTGTATTAAGAGGCGTGGGACTGTCATGCACTTTACCCGGCAGTCCTGGGCTCTCCTTGCCACCTTTATATGATGCATGAATAGGCGAGTCAAATCTTGATGGTGTGGGGAACTCATCCATTTTCCGGAGTGCCAGCTGTTGCCCTTATAGCTTTTCCCATGGATAACACATCTTGCACACATATAATGTTACTGTGCAGGAGCAGAGGGACTCAATGCCCATCTGCACCCGCATGATGATACATGATGCAGCCTTGCATATGAAGAGGCCTATAATAGTGTTGGCAGCACTTTGAAGAAAGAGTGAGTTCCCTACACCATTTGAATGCAATTCACCTACTTGATCTATCAATGCTTTATTATGGTCCAGAGACCCACACAACAAATACAGTATCACAGAAATTAAGACTCTTCCAAAAGATAAATAAATTGGTCTAGAAAACAGTCTTGTCATGAATCATGTATTAAGATACTGAAGAGAGCTGAGCGTTATCTGTTTCAGGGCTCAGAAATGTTTTGGAAATGTGGCAAAAAGAGGTTTACATACATTTTAGGGAAGGTTTACCTATTTTTAGCCTATTATTGAAAGGCAACAGTTTAACCATTTATTAACTCCCCCTTCTCTGTACCTTAAAGCAGGGTTTCCCAAACTATGGGTCGCGACCCACTGGTGGGTCGTGAGTGAACATTGAGTGGGCCCTGCCTATAGAAGGACACACCAACCGACCGAGCCTTTATTCATATTGGTAACGGTTAAATTTCCTAGAGGTGGGTCCCGAGTTGGTAAACTTATATTAGATGGGTCGTAGCCCAGATAACTTTGGGAACCACTGCCTTAAAGCATTGTTTGGAATGTTATGGCAGTATTTTCATCATGCTTTTCTGCAACTATTTAAAGTAGGTGTCCACAACTGTGTAATTGTTAAATCTACAAAAATGGGGATTACTTGGTTTAAGGAGCAAACCAGGACATAAGGGTTTGTTTTTGGACTTCAGTGAAACAGCTACACCAAAGCATTTGAACTATAGAAATGTAAGAAATGCCTTGTTGAACTGGACCCGTGGTCCACCTAGTTCAGCAGCTTGTTCTCACATCAGCCAGCCACCGATCATAATTCGACTTAGATATACTTAGTGTTTATATGTTGGAAGCTTGCTGACTGGCATGCAGTTGTTTCTTTTAGCAGCTGAACTGTCCATATTCAATAAGAACAAAACTCTTCCAGTTTGATGCAAAATTTTATTAAGGTAATTTTATACTGTCCTTCACTGAATCTCAGAGTAGTGTACAAAACATAATCGTAAAAAGCCACAAGCTAAATTAAAATGAGTTACAAAAAAAACATGAAAGGCTGTGGCTGAGAGAAAAAGTCCAGCAATCATCAAGTTCTCCTGTTCTCCAACTTCCCAGGTGAAAAGATGCATTTTCACCTGGTATCTGAAGAAAAACTAAAGTAGACGTGACAAACCTCAGTTGATAAGCTGTTTCATATAAGGGAGAGGGCCTTAAAGAGAATTCTAGAATCCCAGCCAATTTCCCTTGAAATTATTTTAGGGTGCTTTCCCTGAAGATCTTTAGTGATGGGCAGGTCTGCGTAGAAGATGCTCCTTCAGATATTTGGGGTCCAGATTATGGGGCTTTATAGTTTCTATATGGCTTTAAATGTCACCATTAAAACAACAAGGGAAAGTAATATATCTTACTTGGACTGAGTTTCAACCTGTTGGATTGCATTCAGCCCCAAGCACTGGTTCAGGACCTGTAGAGCACAGAGATGAAACAGAAGTGCAGAGCTGGATGCCATCTGCATACGGATGGCACTGAATGCCAAACTTCCGGATGACCATTCCCGGTAATTTCTTGCACATGCAGATATACAGGAAATTGACAGCATTTGGTCTTACTGCTGACTTGAAGAGTACTCAACTTGAGGCCCTCCAGATGTTACAGAACTACAAATCCCAGCATGCCACTCTTAGAATTCCTTGCCAGCCACCACATGTATCCCCCCCATCCCATTCATAAGGTAATAAATTCAGAAGTGACAGTACCGCTTCCAAGTTTTATTCTGACAGTTCTTCAGATCGCCTTCCAAACCCAGACAATTTGAGCATTTTGATATATGTATCGTGATTTTTTGAGGCCAGATACGCACCAAATGCAGCTTGAAGGATTGCAGGAAATCTCATTTTTCTGAAAACAGGTTTTGAAATATTAAGCCAATAGCGCACTGCATTCTCTTTCGAAGGCAGAGGAGCTGTCGAATACCTAGAAAGAAAAGGAAGTGAAATTTTTGGGATTGCATTAAACAAGGGAAGTTCCATTTTACTACTGTCTGAAAGCAAAATTGTATGCTAGTCTGTGGGAACCAAAGCAGAGCTACACACAAAAAAATGCCTCTGTCAATACATAATACAGGAGGGCTGTATAATGTACTGATAGGGCTTTTTTAAACTTTTTGTGTGTGTGTGAAACTCTGCTTTGGTTTCCACAAACAGTCATGCAATATAAAACCATCTTAATCAAACTGCCACTCTTCAGAAATTGGGAATTATGTAAACGGTGGAGGTCTGTCTGTCAGTATAACTCAGTGGTGTCACAAGAAGCCAAATTCCCTTATTGCAAATTTCCTGAATAGTGTTCAGTGAGATTTTATTGACTGTTTAAGAAAAAAAGCAAAGCATATCATATGAGGAGAGATGCCTGTAAATAACAAACTATATACCTTGCTGCGAGTGCTCCATTCAATGGTAAAGTTAGAACAGCAGGATACAAACAACCAATAACTGCTCCAATTAAACTTCCTCTCATCCATGCGCAAGTTGCACAGTTTAGTTCACCTGGAAAAAATATAAAAGGGTATTGGAACTTGTTTTTTCTTAACTATTTTATTTTTATGTCTGCAGCAGTACAAATTTGTCAGCAACATAGTATAGGAAAAAGAACATCACAGTATATGAAAAAAGGAAAATGCCATTAGCTGGCAGAATTAAGTCTGTTGTAATGGGGAAATGTAGAAAGTTGAGTACTTGGCAGTAGTTTTAATAGTGCTATCCTACAGTGCAAGAGGAAGCAGGCCAGGATAGTATAGCAAATTTAGAAATGCAGATGAATTAGAATAAGCATCACTGGCATTAAAGAACCAGATACAACAGTATTACCCTGTTTAACTAAGCAAGCTATGAATCAGAAAATGCAGAAATAATGCCTTTTTTTTGTCCCTTTGCTTCTCCCACGTGTCAACACAGGTGGCTGTTAAAAGTCCATCCCTGTGATTTGTAGGCTTCTAATACGGGTACCACTTTCTTTTTGAAGCAGCTGGAGAGTTGCAGCTTCTTCAAAAACAATGTAATTTCTGGTTGTGTGCTTCCTTAAAAATAAAGGCCTGTCAGAGAGGGTTTTTCAACTACAGGCCTCACTGTCAAACTCCTCCAATTCCCACATTTAACTCTGCAGGCTTTCGGGGACCCAAGAGGAGCTGTTTTGTTCATGTCACTGAACCTTCATGAAGCAGAGTACCAAAACCATCCTTGTGTTAGTTAGATCTTCATTTTCTTTGAATTCAACTTACCGTTCATTAAAGGCGCATTAACATAGCTCTCGAAAACAGCAACGGTTGAGATGAATGGTAAAACCACTACAGGTATAGAGGAAGTAATGCGAGCCTCTGTAATGTTCAGGACTTGTCTAAACATGCCATTGGCTATTAAGCTGCAAAGGCTTGAATTCAGCGCCAGGAAGAGAGAGCCGTTCTGAAAAATGCTCCTGTTGAGAAGAAACAAGAATTATTTATCTTTAACCTTAACAAAGGATTTCCCAAAAGTCTCTTATAATATCTAGAAATGGCTCAAAGTGCTCTTCTGGTTCTCCATTAAACTGAAGAAAAATTTCAACAGTTGAGTACTTGGCAGTAGTTTTAATAGTGCTATCCTACAGTGCAAGAGGAAGCAGGCCAGGATAGTATAGCAAATTTGCAAGGTATGCTCCTCGCTTTGGCACTTTACAAAGTGTTACGCTTAAGGACAAAACAATCAGATGCATTGCTGGGGGGAAGTACATGGACTGAGAACTTACGTATGAAGAACAGCAAAGAATTACAGATAAGTGAATAGGTGTTTCCTGTTGCTTGGCTAAAGATGTAGTTCTGCTCTTTTTAATGCAGGTTAGATTTCACCTGGAGTAATTGTCAATGAGCACTTTTAGGCATCTCATCTTAAGGACTGAGACAAATCATTGGAACTTCAGAGAAAGGAGCAAAGAAATACAGGAAATGGAAATAGAGTCTTAAGGCAGGATCCACAAATGCCACAGTATCCTGCTTCAAGCCTGACTGGATCAAGCAGTCTGGTCCAAGATTTGAAGGGCAGTATTGGTACACGCCAAAGGCTGTTTAAACTGGGTGCCCAGAAATGGCACACTTGCACTTCCTGGAACCTGAGAAAATGGTGCTGGGCTCCTTGCACCTGGTAGACCGAACCAACTACCCAGTGGCATCCACATAGTGCACTTCTAGAGCTTGGCCATGATGCTTATGCAAGAGGCCACTGAGGTGTATTTGGTGAGGCTCTTTGCAGATCTTGACCTTATGTGCCATCCATGCCAAGTGTGGCATCATTTTGGCCAAAGGCGATCAGCTTACTCGGTGTATCTATGGGAAGAGATCGTAAGGTGTTCCTTGGCTGGAAGACTGGAACAGAAACATTCAAATCCACTTGAAACAGTGACATCCCTTATTGGCACACGTTATGGTACTATTTTTGTGCCAGGGGCTACTCCAGTGCCTCCAGAGCTGCATGGGATGATAGCTGCTAGTCCACCATTTGGGTGAGGTGTTCTACATAGACTACTGGCCAGGGCAGCAACTCAAGGGAACTAGGTAAATATCAAAGAAGACTGAGACGAGATAACAATAGTTCTGTTCAAACACAATGCCTGAAAAAGGATACCAGGCAGATATACCATCTTATCATCACTTATTAAGAGTACAAAAGGTTTAGCAGTAGTCTTGGCTACCTAAACCAGTAATGATGACAATTACCTTGTTGGCTGTATTCAATCAAAAACTGAAGTACAGACTCAGGACTATAAGGTGCTTTACCTGGGAGTCTCAGCTATCTTTGGCACCTTTACATTTGGGCAAGGTTGTGGTAGACGTGCATGTTATACCACCACATGTATGTAGAGAGCCTCAGCACAGGTTGCGCATGTATGATGGAACACACGTGCACGGTACAGCCCCAGTATGATCCCTGCACCAGATGGAGTCACGTGAAGGTGCCAAAGAGAACCAGCAGTTTAGCACATTCCTAGTATTGATCCTTAGCCAGCCCTGCAAAGGTTGCATTTCAGTAATCAAGATGGCTGCCTGACAGCAGACACGCTATCTGACCATCCTCATCAAAGGATTGATCTAATGCCTGGAAGGTGACTGGCACTTCCATCCTGTACATATAGAAAGGTCACAAATGGTTTTGACAATGGTAATTGTGTATTATGTATATCATCAGTTTGAGGAACTAGCCAAACTGGCACTTACCGATCTCCTCCTGAAAGCTTTTCAAACTGCTCTCCCAGGATTTCACTATGACTCTTTGCAATCTTTAGTTGTCTTTCCGGAGCTGATTTGGGAGTCTCTTCTGCCATTTTTGACACTTGAGTATCAAGAATAGGCGAGCTGAGATACAAGTGATGTGATTTTAACAAAGACAAGCTGTTGAAGAGAGAATATACTCCTTAATGGTGCAAGAGTTTAATGTAACCATTGCAATAAAAAGTCTATCTGGCTCTGGATCCTTTATTGACTTAAATCCTATTTCTGTAGCTGAAAAGGTCTGGCTCCTTAAGCATTTAAGTACCATATCTAAAGTGTTTTGTGCAACACAGAAAGAAACTGGCAGAGTTAAGATTCAGAAATGGACTTGAGGCTGATAAAGCAATCCCAATTTGTCTTTTAAAACTATAATTTAGTCCTTTACAATTTTACTTTGGACTGGAGCCAGTGTACAGTAGAAGACTCATGGATCTAAACTGCTGAGTGTTCAAGTTCATTGAATTAAAGTTATTACAACCCAGAGGCCCTCAAGTCTTCCAAGTTCACCGTGCTGAAGTTAAACAGGACTAAAGGGATTTTCACACTTTGTTTCAGCATGGAAACAGGCAAAAACCTGGGCTGGTTTGCGTATCCACACTTCAGAATATCTGATCCATCCTAAACTTACCTGGCATTTCACAACCTGCCAGGTAAGTGCAGCAGCTGCTGTACTAGCAGTGATTGCCTTGCTGTGGCAACAGCTATGTGCGCTGGTCACTGCTGGGTTGACCAGGCAACGCGGCACACCCTGTTCACCCAGAAGAGGCATGAGGGTGCATGCTGGAGCACATTAACCACATCTCAGATGTGGCTCGTATAGCTGTGGAGCACTTTTTAGTGGCCGGTGGCACATGTGACCTCAATGGGATAAGTATGAAAATCCACTAACACAGGCCATTGTCTAGAAGGGAAATCTTTGATTCACAACTGCAGTGCTGAGTTCCTAGAAAATCAAGTCATAAACTACTTACTGCTTTAATCATTCTGTATACTATTTAAATAACTTCAAGTTATGCTTTAAGAAAACGTTAAAAGGAGTTTACGGGGACAACTACATACACACTCCATCTCAAGCCTTTCTCTGCCCCTGCCTCCCTTTCTCAGTACAAATACAGAAGATCAACGAACAGAATTTGGGTAGATGTGTGCATGAGTGTGCATATATGAAGGCATCTGAATATAAATACAAGTTACAGGGATCATAAGTGAAAACCAAAGAGAAAAGAAAGAAACACCTGCTTTCTGTATGCTCAATTGTACAAGGCAAACACTTATCATGGCCCAAAAAGTCATAAAAGAGAACCTACTTCAGAAGTATTTTGCTACTTCTTCCCCCATGGATAAAACAGTTGTGTGTGCAAAACAAATGCCCACTCTTGTTGCCAAAGATTTTTTCTTCCACAAATGTTTTAAAATGATGTTAGTTACAGGCCTCAAACTTGGACTCTGAATAAAACTAAACATTTCCTGGAAGTACCTCACCTTAAGCCTTTGTGTCTTGTTTTTGCTTTGGGCAATGCACTCTAAGATTATCGTTATGGTATTAATATATGACAAAGTCATAATTAAGCAATCAGAGCTGGTTATCTCCTGTCCTGAATTACCTCACAAGTACATATCTCCCTTTCGACCAACATGGGCAGATTACCATCAATTTTTGGATGAAAATTAATTTGAAAGCAGTCCAGTATACAGTGGTACCTTGACATACGAGTTTAATTCGTTCCGTAACCTTGCTCTTATGTCAAATCGCTCGTATCTCAAAGCCATTTTCCCATTAATCCATTCCAGCTCCCAAAACACCACCTCCGTTGTTTTTGTTATGTACTGTACTGTATTTACATACTCGTATCTCAAATCTTGCTCTCATCTCAAAGCAAAATATCACTCGCTCGGCAGCTTGTATCTCAAAACACTTGTATGTCAGGGCACTTGTATGTCGAGGTACCACTGTATTTGTTATATAATGTGTACCTATTTTCTAACGAATCCTATGCCTATGAATATGTATTAATGCTATTAGACAACAGTGTAATCTTTCTACTAAAACAATTAGTGCTTTCATCATCAGTGCTTTTAATTTTGATTTATGGCATTTTTGCACTTAACTTCCCATGGAACTTCCCATGGAAGTTAAGTTCAGGAAGGCAGCCAAACTTCTGCCCTGATGAACTTCTGCCCTGATGGGTTAATAGACAATCAAAAACCGAGTGGCAGAAATCTTAGAAGATACTGGACAATTGTGGTTCTAGACTTCATCTTTAGCCCCCACATGCTTGTGCTTGGTGAAAAAAGGTCAATGAGGGCCAATTAGTTATAACTGTGTAATTAAGGGTGTTTTTCCACTTACCACTAGAGTACCCATTAAGGACCCATTAAGGGAAAAACACCCTAAATTACAGCAAAAGGAAGGAACTTCTGAGTACTTAGAACTGAATATGTCCCCAAAATCTCCATGGGCCTTTCTGCACTAAATGACTCCATTTCACATGTTAGTGCATAATACGGAAGGCCCCACCCACTGCTGGTACACTCCATCTGCACAAGGTGGAGCCTAATCCAGATCAAGAGGTTCTTCATCTGAATCAGCAGTAGCCTTCAAACTAATTCAGAACCTGGAAGCATTCAGAAGGCACAACTCCATTCTTACTCCCCTTTGGAGGCCAGCCCTAAAGCTCACGCAAGCTTTGGGGCCTGGTGTGATTAGCAGATGGTTCTGTCCCAGACCACACTGCTATGATCTGGAACAACAGATCCCAATCATGGCACAGTAATGCGAAAAAGCTCCTTGTCTGAGGCAGATTTTCATTCCGTTGTTCTCTATTATCCAGTGGGACTTAGTAACTTAATAGCACCAAATGAACAGTTAAACCATTCCCTTTGATATATATTGTTTAAACCATTTGTTTATATTGCTCGTTAAAAAACTCTCAAAGCGGTTTACAAGAAATAAAAGATAAAATCACATACTAATTAATACATTAAAAGGCAATGCCTGGGTAAAGAGCTAGGTTTTTAAAAGGTTCCTAAGAGCTGTAATTCGAGGTTAATGAAGATCAAGGCGGATTGAGGCTGTTTGCATTCTGCATGCTGGGACATCTTTGTTCTGTTCCAGTAACTGAACAAGTGCAAATGGCCTGCCTAGATTGCCGTAGCAAAGTCTGAACTAGCTTCTAGAACATGTCCAGACTTTGTAGGAATAGGTGGACACTGTAACCAAATGCACAGCCACATTAATGCAGCCAGTGCCTCCTTGCTTCATAGCACCTGGAAGAGTTTGAAGATGCCACCACCAGCCTGTTCATGAGACCATAAGATGAACCTATCTAGTCCAGTATCCTGTGCTGCACAGTGCCCCATCAATTGCTTCCGGACATCTCAAGCCCAGAAAGCTTTTGCTTGCTCTTGCATCCCAGCAAATGGCCTTTAGTGGCATCCTGCACTTCGTCGCAGCCTGAATGATGTTCCTTAGCCCTCAGAAATGCCGGAGGCCAACTTTTAAGTTGTCTACAGTAGGAATAGTTTGGGCAAAGGTCAACAACTTCCAGAAAATTGTGACAGGGTCCAGGTGTGAACATGGTGTTCCAGCAGCTGATATGGAATGTTCCCTGAGGTAAGTGCGAAAAGACCCATTGTCAGATTTATTTGGAACTGGAGCGGTCCTTGGTTGTGCAAAACCACAGAGTGGGTTTTTAAAAATACTGTTCATTTTAAAAATGCAGGATGTATTCATGAGGCAATTAAAACACACAAACATGAAATACAGACTTTTCCTGGAAGGGCAGGATGCAAATGTAATACAAAAATAAAATCACAAACAGAAAAGGCCTTTGTGTGTGTGTTTTTTTCCCCAGGGAAAACTGCAAAAAGGTCCTAGAGCCAGACTGTACCTGAATTATTACAGTCAGGCCCCCATATCCACTGATTCGGTAACCACAATTTCAGTTAGCCCCAGCTACCGGATCAGCCACCCCCCACCCCCCCACAGGTGCCATAAGGGAAAAGCACCCAGAACAGGAAGGCCTATTTTGGCCTCCATAAAGTGTTGGAATTGGTGCGTGACACACTAGAGCCTGTCCCAAAACGTAAGGGGGAGTGTGGGAAGCTGAAATAGGCCTTCCCCAGAGCTGGAAGGCCTGTTTGCTATTATCCACGGTTTCAGGTAACCATGGCAGGAGCTGGAACCTATTCTCATCACATATGGGGGTCCAATTGTATTTTAAGAGATTTTGTGAAGCGGCAGCAAAACGTTACGCTTGGCCTGATAATGAATTTGCAACCAGTGCAGCTTCTCAAGCAATAACAACATATTCAGTGCTATACTTCAGTGTTAGAATGTCAGCTTTTCCTGCCAAAGATGCCACGTGCAACCACATGCAACATCTTGCAAGGGGAGGGATGGTGATAAAACACTACTGAGACCAAGCAAAGTGCACAGATCTTTTATCCAGTCAAGAAGAGTGGAGTCTGCCTGTGTGCCATCTTTACCTTATGCAGAAAGTCCTGAGGTTACCAGAAAAGTGAATGGGGTGGGTGGGGCAAAAGGAATCTGAAGTGTAACACAGTAAAACCTGGGCAAGATGGCTGTGGTATGACCGTTTTGCATTGTTGCTACTTCCCTTATCTTACACTACTTTTAAAAGAACCCTCCCATTTTTTTTTAGACCCAAATTTCAACTCACCCTTAGGTCATGTTTGGACATAACAAAAGGGGCAGCCTGGAAGCACCTCAGAGACAGCAGAATGCAGCACTTGTGTCCCTAACCTTCTCTAATCCACTTTCAGTTGCACAGAATGCTTGTGAGAAACAGGGAAGGCAGAATGCTCCTTTTCTAAGCTGTCTGGGATGCCTGGATGTGTTCACAGCCTTAATCGTCCCTGGGAACTGTTCTGAGGCCGAACTAGGCCAGTCTGGTCTAGTGGTTAGGGAGACGTTTGATTCTGCACTCCTCCATGAAGCCAACTGGGTGCCTTTAGGCTAGTCACTGCTCTTTTCTGAGCTCTTGTAGCCCCACCTACCTCACTGAGTGTTCTGTTATGGGGAGAAGAATAAAAAGCTTTGTCAGCTGCTTTGCGTCCCCTTAAATGAGTGAGAAAAGCAGGGTAGAAAAGCCAGCTCTCCTCCTTCTGCCACAATGCCAGCTAGGTGACCTTGGGCTAGTCACAGGTCTCTTCTGAGTTCTCGCAGCCCAACCTACCTTGCAGGGTGTTCTGTTATGGGGAGAAGAATAGAAAGTTTTGTCAGCTGCTTTGGGTCTCCTTAAAAGGGTGAGAAAAGCGGTGTAGAATAGCCAACTCTTTTTCTTCTTTTAAATGTGGCAGCCAATGGGGGAAGATTGATTTAACGGTCTGGAACACCTCCCTGAGGAAACCAGGCTGCAACATCTAGGCCTCTTCAGCTTGGAGAGACGACGTTTAAGACGGGACCTGACCGAAGTATATAAAATTATGCATGGTATAGAAAAGGTGGAGAGAGAAAATTTCTTTCCTCTATCACACAACATTAGAACCAGGGGGCATAAGAACATAAGAGAAGCCTTGCTGGATCAGGCCACAGCCCATCTAGTCCAGCATCCTGTTGCACACAGTGGCCCACCAAATGCTCATGGGCATCTCAAGCAGAGACAAGGACAAACCTCCTCCTGCTCTCGAGTCCCAGCAAATGGCCTTAGAAGCGTTCTGCTCCCACCCCCCCAGCCTGAAAGATGCACCTAGGCATTCGTTCTAGTAGCCGTTGATACATCTGTCATCCATAAATTTGTCTAACCCTACCTTAAAGCCATCCAGACTGGTAGCTGTCACCACCTCTTCCGGCAGCACATTCCATAAGCCGATGACCCTCTGGGTGAAGAAATACTTCCCCATGTCGGATCCGACTCTCCTACCCATCAGCTTCATAGATACCCCCTGGTTCTAGTGTTGTGCGATAGAGAAAAGAAATGTTCTCTATCCACCTTTTCTATACCGTGCATAATTTTATATACTTCAACCAGGTCCCCTCTTAAACGCCGTCTCTCCAGACTGAAGAGGCCTAGACATCTATGAAGCTGATGGGTAGGAGAGTCGGATCTGACAAAGGGAAGTATTTCTTCACCCAGAGGGTCATTGGCTTATGGAATGTGCTGCTGGAAGGAGCGGTGACAGCTTTAAGCTCGGGTTAGACAAATTTATGGACGACAGGTGTATCAATGGCTACTAGAATGAATGTCTAGGCTGGGGTGGAGGGTGGGGAAGCAGGACGCTTCTGAGGCCATCTGCTGGATTCGGGAGGAGGAGAAGGTTCGCCCTTGTCTCTGCTCGAGATGCCCATGGGCAGTTGCTGGGCCACCGTCTGCGACGGGACGCTGGACAGGGTGGGCTGTGGCCTGATCCAGCGGGGCTCCTCGTACGTTCTTCAGAAGCTCCGCTGGTGCTCCCAACGATGGGCTCAACGGCGCTCAGCAGCAGCCTCCCCCGTAAGACGTGACCTTGAGGACCTTCGAGGCACCCGAACCGGGCTCGGTCCTGCCCTCCCGTATGGAGAAGGCGGTTTTAGCCGACCGGCGGCCTCCTCCTCCCCCTCCGAAAGGCGCTTCTCCTGCCCTCCCCTCCCTCTCCTGCCCTCCATCTCTCGCGCAGGTAAGCACACACGCGCATCACTCACCTGTGCTGCCGCCATCTTGGCTGCTCACGTGACTACCGGCTCCTCCCCCTCCCAGCGCGCTCGCCGATAGGCCCGCCGCTTCCTCCTCTCCTGCCCGTTGGCCGAATCACGCCAGAGCGCGCGCGACACGGGGCGTGAGGCTCTCGGTTGGCTGAGCGTCCCTCCACCTCCCTGGGGGGCGGGGAGCCGGCGCTCCGACCAATCACGCCTGGGCTCGGGGAGCTGAGCCCGCCCACGTTGCTAAGCGATTGGGGGAGGAGCTTGGGAAAGGGGGCTGGACTCCTGCCTGGCGAGAGGAGGAGGAGGAGGAGGAGGAGGCGAGAGCGGCGCCTCCATGGAGACGGAGCGGCTGAGCTGAGAGGCGCGAGCAGGCCGGCTGCTGCTGCTGCGACTGAGGACGCGCGCTCGACGGACGGACGGACGCACGGGCAGGCGGACGGCCTTCCTCCTTCCGGGGCGAAGCCTCGATGGGGGCGCACCAGCCCGCGGGGTAATCTTCCCTTCGCGGCGGCATCTCCGAACAAGTCACCCCCGGTGTGTGGGATGAGCTGGGGGGGAACCTGTAGCCCTAAGGGAAGCGGCGGCCTCCGAGGGACTACAACTCCCATCACGCCACGCGAGCCTCGGCCGGGAGGGCTGGGGGCTGACGGGAGCTAGAGTCCAGGAGGGCCACAGGTGCTCTCACCTGGCTGCGGGAGCCTCTCTGTATGGTAGACTGGGGTTGGGAAGGAGGGAGGGAGCGAACAAGCAAGCGGGTGGGGTAGGACTAATCCTGTTCCTGCTCAGTCCCCGCCGGTAACTGAGATGGAAATCTTCCATATCCACCTGCCCCTTGCCTTAAAGTCTGGAGGGGAGGCCCTCCTCGTTGTCCCACCACCCTCAGCAGCAAAAGGGGCGAATACCTGGGACAGGGCCTTCTCAGTGGTGGCCCCTAAGCTATGGAATAGTCTCCCCCTTGTGGTGTGTCAGGCTCCTTCACTGTATGTGTTTAGGAAGGCGGTGAAGACGCACCTCTTTGCCCTGGCCTTTGGTTAAATGGGGATACACTGTCTCTTACCACTTTACACACGTTGTTCCTGTTTTAATATATTCTGTTTTGACATAGGTCATTTTGGGGGGGTTTCCACTAGCACTAGAGAACCCATTGAGGACCCTTAATGGGTCCTTAATGGGTACTCTAGTGCTAAGTGGGAAAACACCCTTTTAATGTTTTTTACCCGCCCTGAGACCTTTGGGTATAGGCAGGGTAGAAATACAGATAATCAAATCTAATCAAGCAAATAGCCCCTCAGTATCAGCCCAGGCACGAGTGGTGTCCTGCTTGGCTTGCATCACCTTCTCTCATGCTCCGTCTCAGAAGTTCTTCTTCTTGGCCTTCTCTGGAAAGCACCCTTCCCTGGCCCCATATCCACCCTAGCCAGTTTGGTCTAGTGGTTAGGGAGCCGGACTCTTATCTGGGAGCAGCGGGTTCGATTCTTCCCTCCCCCACAAAGCCAGCTGGGTGACCTTGGGCAAGTCACAGTTCTGTTCTGAGCTCTCAGAGCCCCATCTACCTTACAGGGTGGTCTGTTGTGGGGGGAAGAGAAGCTTTGTCAGCCACTCTGAGTCCCCTTAAATGGGTGAGAAAAGCAGGGTAGAAACGCCAACTCCTCCTCCTCCTCCTTCCTAGAGAAATCCTTGTGAGAGCCTTGGTTTGTGCATGCAAACTCTCAACCCGCTTCTTGCTTTCGCCCAAGATCAGCCTTTATCTCTTGGCTCCCCACCCAAGGGATCCGTCAGGCAGCGGACTTTGGGGATGAGAAATCTCGCTCACCTCCCTGGCCACGTTCTATGGATGCGGAGGCGTGTGAGGTTGTTAGAAACAGAGTTTGAACTGGCTGCTTCTTTTCAGTCACTGGTCATTTGACAGCTGTGTTTCCCATCAGCTGCTATATGCCTTTTACCCTTCTCCACCTGCTTCCTTTTCCCATCACTCCAGTTTTCAGATTCTCCTTGTCCTTGGTCTGCATCCCTTAAGTATTTACATGAAGACCTGCAGCTGCTTTCTGCCTGCCCTCGTAGCTACCACCTGTCAGTGATCTCTAGTTTTCCTCTCCCAATTTTTTTTTTATCCATTTGTGTTTTGGGGAGGCTGGCCTTGGTTCCCATCAGCGGCCCACCTTGCAAACTGTTCACCAGCCTCAGCAGCAGGCTTCTTTTCCTTCCTTGCTCGGATTCTGCTGTATCATTGGTCTGTGCCTTCCTTTGTGAATTTTCTACACTGTCTTTTTTTCCTCAGCTCAGCCCATTTTGCTGACTTTATCTCGACATGGCTATGGTGACTGTACCCCCTATTTTTAGAATGGGTCTCTCATTTGTTTTCTTTATATCTCTTTCCCTTTCTTCACCTGCCAGGAAGTCCTGTATGCTATACCAGCTCCTCCTTCCAGATTCTAGTTGTGCGTTTAAGTTGGCAGCCGAAGAGGCAGAGTTCACCACGCAGGAGTCAGTTATGGATTCTACAGCCTCTGTCTTTATTCCACCCCTATTAGAGTCATTATATGAAAAAGGGGGTGGGGTTTCTGTTCCTTTATTAGTTGCATATAGGAGGGAATGACAAGCTTTACCTGCTGAAATGCCATCTTCTGTGCAACTAAATTCAAGGAAGAGGAGCCCAGTTGTCTTTTTCATATGGCAACCTTAATCTACATATATGCATACTGTTTAAGCGTAGCACTGAATTGTGCCTTATATGGTTCAGGAACCCACCCACTGGCTCATTACACCTCTGATTCTACAGACATATTGCCTCTCTTATGTCTGTTACCACAACCCATCATTTGTACCATTTTACCCTGGCTTTTGTCTGTGGGAGCAGCATCCCCTCCCAATTCAGGGACTGCCATTGTCTTATCTATCTGTTTTTATATTGATTTATTATGACCTGCCCTGAGACTTTTGGATATAGGGTGAGATAGAAATATTAATAAATAATGTTTCCTGTACTTCAGTTGAGATGAGTCATTTTGGATGGTCTAGTGGTTAGGGAGCTGGTCTCTTATCTGGGAATACCAGATTTGATTCCACACTCCTCCACAAAAGCCACCTGGGTGACCTTGGGCTAGTCACAGCTCTCTCCTGAGCTCTCACAGCCCCACCTACCTCACAGGGTATTCTTTTATGGGGAGAAGAATAGAACGCTTTGTCAGCCGATTTGAGTCCCCTTAAATGGGTGAGAAAAGCGGGGTAGAAAAGCCAACTCTTCCTCCCCCTCTTCCTCTTCTTCTTCTTTACTTTCTAAGCCAGACACTTGGCATATTTCAGTGTGGGCCTTGATGCTGCATCCCAACAATTGGACTGCCAGAACTTGCTGCCAGAAGAGGTGGTAACAGCAACCAGCCTAGATGGCTTTAAGGAAGGGTTAGACAAATTTATGAACGACAGATGTATCAGTGGCTACTAGAATGGATGCCTAAGCACATCTTTCAGGCTGGGGGTGGGGGGGACAAGCAGGATTCCTCTAAGGCCCTTTGATGGGGTTTGAGAGCAGGAAAAGATTTGCCCTTGTCTCTGCTTGAGATGCCCATGGGCAATTGGTGGGCCACTGTGTGAGACAGAATGCTGGACTGGATGGGCTGTGGCCTGATCCAGCGGGCTCTTCTTAGGTTCATATGACTGATTTACCATCTTATCCTGCCCTCCCCGCAAAATCTCAAACCTTCTATGCCATTCCCCTTCATACCTCTGGGTATATGATCTCTCTTCCCTTATTACAAGGAGAACATTCCTAAAATCATATCTTAGTCTGTGACAACGTGCAAAGTGCCCTTTGAATCCCAACCTGGGCATCTCTTCCAAGTTCCAAACTGTTGCCTTGCACTTTGGTTTCTTGTCCTGTGTTCTTGCTCAGTTCCTAACTGTTCAGACTTAACGCTCTTTCGCTATTCTTTCATAGATATAGAACTGATTGTCATTTATATCCACAGTATTCCTGACCCTACGGTCCTCTCTCATTTCAAGTGAAACTTTATTTTCTTTTGCTGTGCAGACTTGATTTACTCTTACTTTGCACTTATCAATTCTGCATCTTAATCTTTTTGTTCTAATTTCTTGATCCTTGAATTTCACACTCATCCAGTTTCTTGCCCCTCTTTCTCACATTCATATTTATTCTGCTTTCTTATTCTTGCAACATGCACCTTTTGGCAGTTTGAATAGAACCACAACTCTTGTCAGCCTTCTTAACATAACCGTTCTTGAACTAGGATCCTGAAATCATCATTTTTTTTAAAAAAAGTTGTAAGATTAGAAAAGGATGGTTGGGACAGGTTGGCTCTTCTCCACTTGCCTGCTCATCCACCTGCATGAGGTCTGTGGCCATCTGTGGTCCCTTGTTTGTTTACAATAAATCGGCAACTGTAACAAATATTGCAGCTAGACGAGGTCTTAAACGCAAGGCTGCATTACCTGTCTCCACATCGTCTAGCCACTGACTTTAGTGTTTTCACTGCTGAGGTTTCCTTTAACATTTGACAGTCTCTTCCAAAGAGGATTTATCTTCCATATAATGTGGACTATATCAGTATCTGTACGCAGCTTTTCCATCAGTTGCTTTTAAACGTTCAGGCTCCATTCCATTCATGTTCTTCCATATTTCTTACCTTTAACATTCACCACAACCTTGTACAAGCCATGAAAATGTCTCACACCCTGATGTCTCCTCACTTACTCTTTGGGTGTTTTTCCACTGTCACTAGAAGTACCCATTAAGTACCCATTAATGGGTACTTAATGGGTACTTCTAGTGACAGTGGAAAAACACCCACCATCTACTATGAAACAATAAATGAATAAATTCTGTTCATATGAGAAAAGAAAGATGGCCCCTTTTTGCATTTGCCTGCCTACAGTCCGGACCAGTGGATTGGGCTTAGCCCAAACCCACTGATTCTGAATATGAGAAGGTGTGGTAGGGATCAGCCCAAGCTGTGTCCTTGAAGCATTTGAGGTGCTTTCTGGCAGTACACTATGGCATGCCATAAAAGATGCTCCCCCTTCAGTAGTCCCAAAATGGGAGGCATGGACTCTAGATTATGATCTGGATTAAGAAGGCCTCCTTAATCTGGATCAGGCTCTGTCTAAATTAAGGTCCCGTGCAGAAAGAACCACAGAAAGGTATGGGTCTGCTAAAATATGATAACACGAGTGCCAGTTTCTATTGTCTTATTTTATATACTGCCCTGAAACTATATCGGGAGGCAGTATAGAACATGATAAAATCAATGATAATAATTTAAATATTCACCCTTAAAGAATAATTCTAGCGTATTCCTGTAAGTTGAGCCATGGGGAAGTATTCTGAGTCCAAATTGACCACTTGACTCTGTTTTCAACCCTGTGAAACAAAACAAAATTGTCACTGTGTTTCCCCCCCCCCCTTTTCTGCAGGAACAAAGCGCAAGATAAGAGGTTATGGTGAGGCCAGCCAGCTGCGCCACCCAATGGGGAAACTGACTTCACAGCCTGCTGTATGCTCTGTTCTGTACCAGCCTCTCCGCATAACATTTGGGGACGTTCCTCTTAGAATTTTGCTCATCTCTTGTTAGGCAGCTGGAGCTCCGCAAAGAGCAAAATGACCGGAAGCCAATGACACCGTCTGCTCTGCCCGCTTGCTCTGTGAACAGCAGTGTCACTTTAATAATTCCCTGTCGAGCGATTGCTTTCAATCCTCTTGGGCTTAATACAAGTGAGGATCAGAGGGACATTAAAGGCCAGAAGCCTGGGTGGAGAAAATAAAAATGAAAGTGACTGCCGCTCTTTGGGTGTCCGGCTAAAATCTGGGAGCCTGTGTTTTGTTTAGCCCGAAGAAGACCATGGTGGCAAAGGTTACCCGTGACTGCACCCGAAAATCTCTCTGAATCTCTCGTCTTCCTCAGAAATTGGTCCGGATTATTTGAGAGTTGGTTTTCAGCTTAGGTGGTGTCGGAATGAGTTGAAGTGGATTATTGGGACTGCCAGAGCGTGGACTGTGCCTTAATTGTATTTCCTACATTCGTTTAACTTCTTTTTGGGAACAAAAGGCCCTTTGCTGTCACGAGGGATTCTTAAATCTATTTTGTAGGCTGATGGGTGTTTCTTGTATATTTTTATAGATTGGGAAATATTTTACAGATTTTGACAACTGCTTTGGCAAAAGTTCTTTAAAACTTTTTTCCCCTTTGTTATTCCTCTGGTGGTGTTGGAAGTTTTTTAACGGGACCAAACTGTGAGTGCCCCTCTTGGAGAATGAAGATACAGACATATTCCAAAGCTGAACTCTGTAAGCTTTTTTGAATTGGATGGCAGATTTCTGACCTTGCAAGACAATCCCAGCGGGACTCTGTTGATAGCGGTATATAAGTGCTTGCATCTGGTGCCCGAAATAACTCCAAGAATGCCAGTCAAGAAGAAAGGTGGGCTATGAAGCTTCCTATCTCATTTTCATCTTTTTAAATAAACTGGAATTTGCATACATGCAATTTGACATTAAAAGCATTTGAATGGGAGAATGGATTTGTTGTTTGTTTTTCTGTGGAGAGATGAAAGAAAACATTCCATGCATTTTTGGTTGCATACAATAGGTTATTTTTTTCTTTTTTTTTACTTCAGTTGAATAGATTTTAGAATCTGCTAGGACACATTTTGAACTTGGTTTTCTTGCAAAGCTTTTTGTCTTATGTAGAACCGGGTAGGGAAGGTGGATCTAAGATAGGAATCATTTCCTGTAGAAACCATTTTTTTAAAAAAAGTTTGCTTTGTAATGCTTTATAGTTTCCAAGTTGTGGGAAAGCTGACACTTAAGCTTGCTCTAAAACCTAGGCCAGAATTTAATTGTTAAACCCACTTCCCGCATTGTGACTTTTCATTTTTTTTAATGTATTCTAAAAATATACCTGTTTTCCCTGACAAGTCTCCTGCAGTCAGCTAAATAAACAGATGGTGAAATTTCAAGATCTCACCACAAAGTTCATGTGGTAAATAAAAACCCCTCTGCACACAATGTGATTTGGATTTTTAAATCTCATTGGGCATCTTCTATGGCTGTACCCAGACCTTGTAACAAACAAACAAACAAACCCAAACGCTGTACGTTTCTTCCACTTCATTTGGGGAGGAGGGGGGATTTTGTACAGCGTGATGAAGATGAGTCAGTATTACAATGGGTTTCTTATCGTGAATGCCAGGCCAGGCGTGCCATGTATATAAGGTAGCTTTCCTGGCCTGCACAGAAATGTCCTCATCCTATCCCAGCTGCACTTCTTGGAATTGGGAGGAGGCTTTGTTCACAGCATGAGAGCCTCCTCTCTGCTTTGACTTTCCCTCCTAAGAAGGCATGATGACCATTTCTGTTTGGGAGAACGTCAGTTTGTGTCCTGCTGCCTTAAAGGAAATAACTCTGTCGCCTCTTTTCACTTACTCGAGAACCCCATGCATTCCTGTTTGCATAGTGTTGGGTACTGCTGCGTGGTTGCATAAGAGAGTGACATAACCGTGGCAACCCACTTTTACGTAGGAAAGTACACACCTGGGATTTGCTATCCTGGAATTAAATGATGGAAATGTGGAGAGAGGGAAGGACCACTGGAGAACTAGCCTTAACTGTAATTTCCACCTTTGCTTTCCACCAATACCGTACTAATACCGACATTACAACTCTGTTTAATACTGAGGATGCACCCAAATTGCGTTCCCCTCTTCCGGAAGCGCAGGTACAACCAAGAAAAAAAAAAGAAATCAACCACACAGCATAACAATAGCTGTGACAAATTATGAGTTACTTGTCACGCCTTCTTCCTTCAGAGGCTGCATTTGAGTGCTGGCATATGACAATATACTATGTAAAGTTACATAGGGAAATGATAAGTTAGCAGGCTTCTGTGCAAAAGATTGCAGAGTCACTTGTGGCAGTTTCCTGATTAGGGACAGGAAAAAGCTCATCCTGAAATCCAGTTGGCACAGAGCCACTGGGCTGAATATTCAGTGTCCCTAGAAAGCAGAAATAGAAGATATGGATGGTTTCCTTTCACAGAAGCCAAGATAGCTGGAGCTATAACACCATTCTGGTGAGCCAGTTTGGTCTAGTCGTTAAGGAGCTGGTCTCATATTTGGAAATACCAGGTTTGATTTTGCCCTCCTCCATGAAGCCAGCTGGGTGACCTTGGGCTAGTCACAGCTCTCTTCTGAGCTCTCACAGCCCCACCCACCTCACAGGGTGTTCCGTTGTGGGGAGAAGAATAGAAAGCTTTGTTAGCTGCTTTGAGTCCCCTAAAATGGGTGAGAAAAGGGGGGTAGAAAAGCCAACTTTTCTTCTTCCTCCTCCATGAAGCCAGCTGGGTGACTCTGGGCTAGTCACAGCTCTCTTCTGAGCTCTCACAGCTCCTCTGAGCTACCTCACAGGGTGTCTGGCTCAGGGAGGGAATAGAAGGTTTGTTAGCCACTTTGAGTCCCCTTAAATGGGCGAGAAAAACGGGTTAGAAAAGCCAACTCTTCTTCATTCAGTATATGAAGGAGGTATTGGGTCTCTGATCAGAAAACTGTCCAGCTCAATTTTACGTTGCTGTGCTGATGTAGCTACTTACCTGTTGTTGAACAGTAGTAGAAGAAAGCTCTAGGCTAGCTGCTGTGTAAGCTGAGAACAGATGATGCGAGGTTTGTAATCTGTTGGATCTATTTGTCAACACGCAGCCTATTCCCTTTCAGAAACCACACAGGTAGATTACTCTCTCCTCACCCCAGTGAATTTCGGAAGCTGGACCTAGTGAGGACTCAGCATGTTTACAGATTGAGTCCTTTGATGAAACAAGGCAGGGCTTTTGTATATGTGAGCATGTGTACGTTTTTAACCTCGCTCTGCACTTTGGAAGCCTGAGCCAGTAGTTTAATGTGAGACCATCTGTTCTGTTTTGTGAAGAGAAGAAATAGATCTGTTCACATCACACTGAATAGCTTTTCCAGCGGGTGTAACTCATGTGATTTCAGGCCACATGGGAGTCTACTTATAACTGTTTTCTGTGCATCTAGAAAAATGGAATGGGTGTTTTTCTTTAGCTATTTTAACACATCAGATTCTTTTCCTTATTTAGTCTAAATACGTTAGGGGGTCAAGCCAATAGCAGTGTAAAAAATTGGATTTATTCGCCCACAAAATAAACATACCTGTCAAAAGTTATCTTATATTGCATTTTAGAATGTTTAAACTTGACCGTAAGGGCTCTAGAGGCCAAGAGATGGAGCGCTGTGCTAAATGTATGCCTTGTGCAAAATCTGACACACAACCTATTTTTGTTTAGTAATATCCTAATCAATGGGAGATAGTCATGATACTACTAATAAGTCACAGTGGAGATAGTGCTGGAGAGATTTCGGGGCATGACTAGCATATATAAATGACAAAAACTCTGGTATAGTGTGAGATTAAAATATTCTCTTGCTTATGTTAGAAGAAGGAAGCTAAAAGATCTAATCCAATAAACTGAATTCTGTTTTTTGAATGGTGATTTTAAAATCCTTTGGTTCTAGCAGGACTGTCTTGTTATTGGAGGAGTCTATTTTTTACCCAGTTGTTCCTAGAAGTGTATAAATTAGCCGTCACCAAAGTGATGCTAACCAGAGGTTGGTGTAGAACATCTGGCTAGTACCCAATAAGAATCTTGTCTGTCACTGGTAGAATTGTGTCTCAAAACATCAGAAAGAAACCAGTTTGCCCAGGAATGGCACAGGCACAACTGATCTGGTCCATGGTGTACTTGAATGGTCCCAATAGGGCTTTTGTTTGGATGTCCAGGTTCATTTGGATAGGATGTGAAAGTTGGGAAATGTTCTAGAATTGACTACAAGTACAATATTGTTTTAAAATGGAACATAGAAACATCTGCAGAAAAAGTGATAGGTTTGTAGGTTTTGCAGTAAACAACCATGCAACAGGTAACAGTCATTTATTTATTGTCAGAATGATGTGTAGAGCTGAAGTACTGAAGGAAGATAAATGAATTAATGAATTGCACTTATATTCCACCTTCTGCCCAAAGGTTTTAGGGTGGGTTACAACAGTTCAAAGAGATAAACAAAATTCAGAAGAATTAAAAACAGCATGGTACCTGGAGAAAGAGAGAAGCAACCGAAAATCCCTAATAGAACCCAAAAATGCCAGAAGCAAAAAACCAAACAAGGGTACTATATCAAAAATATAAAGAAATATAATAATTACTAAAAGGGTATGGCAACCCCAGTAATAGAAAAATATAAATGGTAAACTACAACAGCACTCAAAGGAAATAAGGGAAATAAGCTGCAAAAACATCAAAGATAATAAATTGTAAATGCACCAGGTTAAAAACACACACCAAAGTAAAAATCAAGCTTAAAATATAAAGCAGCAGATAAAAACAGAGTTAAGGGCCATACACGTTTCGACTATAAAGTCTTCCTCAGTGGCCTGTTAGGTAAAATATAACTAAAATGCTGTGTGTGAAAAGTTTCTCACACAAGAGCAATTCTCAACCTGGAGAAAGAGAACAGCCTCTTCATCTGAAGGCATGGGTCAAGAGATGTGTTTTCTCCATGCTTTGGAAAGTGCAAAGTGATGGCACATGATGCATCTCCAAAGGAAAGTCATTCTACAGCCTGGGGACTCATAGAGTCTCATATGTTCTCCCCCCCCCCCCCCTTTGATACCTGAAAGTGATGGGACTCCCAAGAAGGTCTCTCTGACAGATCTCAAGAGTTCCGAATAAGTATTGCATGTTCGCATGTTTAATTTAGTCAATAAAGAGTCAGTACAGATTCTCCACTCTTCAGATAGCATGGCAATGAGAACTCAAATTCAAGGATCTTAAGGGAACATAGACTTTCTGCAACTGCTATCATGCAGTAATAAATGCACGGTTCTCTTTTCTGTTCTGCTTTGTGGTTCACACCTCAAGTGGGTGAATTTGCACTTACCTGACTTGTGAACCCCAGGGATACACTGATGTGATGCATCTGCCCTTCGTGGAGCCGCTTCTACAGGAGAAGCGGATCTGCGCATGCCAGGGTGTCCCATGGCCAGGACAGATGTGGAGCAAAGTCCTCCATGCTCCATTTCCTCCTCTTTTGGGTCAAAGAGGTGCCACAGAGAAAGTGGCCAGGTGGCATAAGCGCAATTGCGCATTGCATCACCTGCTTGCCGCAGCAATGGTGTTGTGTATGCGCCCTGGCACTGTTGCAATGGCAATGCGATTTGCAATGCATAATCAAGCACTGGCTAAGTTTCCCAAAGTGTTGCCCACTCAAAATGGTTCTACAACTTTGCTTCCCTAGGAGGTCCACCCAAGGAAGGCAAAGTGTGAAAAGGCCCAGTGTTGTGTGCACCAGAGTCATGTTTTCTAATGAAGGTTCCTCCAGATGTTGGACTACAATTCCCTTCATCCCCAGAGTCATTACTGAACCCTTACTGAATTGACTTGGCAATGATGGGAGTTGTAGTCCAATAGTCTCAGGAAGAACCCCTTTCACTTCTGCACATAAATCTCAAATGTGCTTAATTTTCAAGTCCATGTTGTGCACATGGCTTCTTGATCTCATTTAAACTTGTGTTATAGCCCATAAAGTTGTAATGAGCTTAAAACAAGATGTCCCAAGATCCCTGATGCTGTATCTTGATGTCTGGAGACCTACTGAGGACACCATCTTTGGACAACAATGTTGAGTTCACTCAGCAGGGATACGAAGATGGATGTTGGTGGTTCCTCACCCACAGCTAAGAAAATATCTACGGCAGGTTTTATGACACTTACAGCCCTGAGGATCTTTTGGAAACACTTCAAGACCTTCCATGTCAAGCTGGATTTGAAGATCAGAATTGAGACAAGACAGAAGGGGGAAGATGGATTTAATTTTTCAAAGCTATTTCGTCCTAAGAAAGAGCAGTCCCTACAAATTTCTGTGATGCTGAAATTTGGGTGGTGTATTTTATCAGGGTTCCTCCAGATGTGGGCTAAAACCTGAAATTTTCTTAGGACTAGATTAGGAATGCCACACATAACTGTGTCATCCCCAGTAGAGTTTCAGGATATTAAGGCCATATCCTGTAATATCGCTATTAGGGGAAATCAGGCAATGATACTGGGTATCCCATAGTAGCGGTTGGTTATATCTTGTTTGCTGGCTCTTTTGTTTGCATTTTCTTCCGAATACGCAGGCTGTGTTTTGACCAGCGTTTTCGTTTGGCCTGAATTTGGCTCGAGTCCCCAGTGTACTGACACTTTTGAAGGGATCCCTCATTTCTGCGGACTAAATGTCAAAAAATCTGGTGAATCCGTTTGGATTTTAATAGGACTCACTGCAGAATCATGTTAAAATTCTAATATTTATTAAAGGGAACGCTGCCAAGCCAATCTCCACCTCCACCCGCCTTCCTCCCACTCCATTCTGTTGTTTCTCTTGCCATTTGACTACCCCCCCCCTTGCCCGTTCTGGTATCTGTTGTCATCTCCACCGTCTCGTTCCTCGGTCTTTCATCATCTCCTGCTCTGTTCTGTCATCTCCCGATGTTTGCCTACCCACCCCACCTGTTCCACCACCTGTCGTCATCTCCTGCCATTTCCCCCCGCCCATTCCTCCATCTCTCATTGTCTCCCGCTGCTTGCCTTCCCCCTGCCCCTTTCCTCCATCTGTTGGAGAATGGTGGGGAAGGCAAACAGCAGGATGATGACGAAAGACGGAGGAACAGGGTGTGGGGGAAAACAGCTGGAGACGATGACAGGCAGTGGAACGGGCAGGTGGGGTAGGCAAATGGAGAGTAGCAGTGGAAGAGACCAGCGTGTCTCTTGTTGTCTCCCTCCTGCCGTGGAGAGTGACACCGCCACTGCTTCCCTGCTGCCCCAGTGCACTTGGGATGGTTGCAAGGCCAAGTTAATACCCAGACTTCTTTCACCACTTGGAACGAGGTCTCAGAAGCCAGTCAAGCAGAGAAAAAAAAAAGTCAAAGGGGAAGTGGGTGGGAGGTTGGCTGGCTTCCAAGTATTTGCAAAATGGTGGGCCACTGTGTAAGACCGGATGCTGGACTAGATGGGCTGTGGCCTGATCCAGCAGGGCTCCTCTTATGTTCCTTCGTTTTCAAGAGCATGAGAATGAAAGAGCCAACAGACTAGAAGTAAAAGGTCCACAATTTCCTCCCTTGTTTGGCAGGGGCAGAAAGCTGCAATTGCATGATCTTCAGATCCCACCATGACCTCTTGGCGTCTGGAGACATCCTCAGCGACAGAAAGTGTGGCAAGGTCACAACTCACGTTACCAATTAATGGTTAAATATGTTTAAGCCCTTCACATGCTTAAAATAAAACAAATGGCATTGTCAGAATTAATTGATATCTTCATTAAAATAAGTCCATTCATTTCCAGCTGCTGTTGTCAGAAATTTTGACTTTTCTCACTCCAAGAGTTGTATGTTGCACCTCAAATGTCAACATGAAGCCCGAAATAACCACCTCCTTCATGCTTTGAATTTGAAGGCTGAAGCTGAAGTAGATCTGAGACATCAACACATGGTAGTCTTATTAGGCCTCATCAGCAACCCTGAGAAAGCCAGGAAAAAGCCTTTCTCATGAACTGTTGCGTGAGGTCTTCTAATAGAGTCCTCTCCCACCCATTCCAAAGTTTGTTTCTTCACCCAATTTTCCTTTCAAGTCTTCGCAATCTATCTCTGAGCCATGTTTGCGACCAATCCTGTAATGATTGGGAGACCTAAAGATGGCTTGTCGTCCTGTTCCATTTCCAAGGCCTTTCCCATCCTTGGTGCAAACAGAGAGTTGTGAGGTGTTCAGGGGACATTTGGTAGGACAGGTTGAAGAGAGGAATTGCGCAGTGTACTTCACACATCCACACACACCCGCCAAAGGGTACTGTTTCTCCTCTCTACCTTCAATACACTTCTTTCTTCCTCTTGGTCCACTTCAGCAAGTTTAAATATACCTCTCTAACCTTCTGAATGAATATGCTTCCTTGCCTCCTTAATGGTAACCTGAGGTGAGGAACAACTGATCTAACAGGTTTATTAAGAACATTTAGGATTTTCCTGTTCCATATTCCATGGCTGTCATTTGCCACTGATGCATAATTTCTCACAATTTCTTATGGCTTACAGACGTTGGATGTCGCCCAGTCTCAACCCAAGCCGCCATATTGTAAGGGTGTGCCAGTGACCTAGTCTTTCTTGTGAGCTACACGGTCCTTTTCTCAAATCCAGTCATCAGGATGGCTTCCATTTAATTATCAGGAGCGTAGAACACAGTATGGGAGCTGTGCTTGCGTTGTCTAGCTGAACTTCACGTGAAGCTAAATGGGGCCTAAAGGAACTTGAAGAAACTGAGGGTGGCTCCAGATGTGGGGCATGTCTTAGTATGCTGTCTTGGGAATGGCAAACATAGTTTATATCCATGTGTCACTTATTCCGCTATATTTGGATATTCTGGAATGAAGCATGGATATTCTAGAATATCCATACTTTATCTTGGAATATCCAAATATAGTGGAATAAGTAACTGGTGTCTGGAGATCAGGCGGATCCATGGCTACTAGAATGGTTGACTACACACTGTTTCCAGGTTGGAGAGACAGGCAGGAGGCCTCATTTGCAGGGAGAGGAGAGCAGATGACGCTTTTGCTGCTTGAGATGTCCAGAAGCAACTAAGTAACTGTCGGGTCACCTTGTGAGATGAGATGCTGGACTAGATGGGTCTGATCCAGCAGGGCTGCTCTTATGTTCTTACTTCTTATGCATCTATAACTGCAGCATTTCCAATGTGGTCTCAGCATAGTCCTGATATAACCTGCAACAACACTATTTTGGGAAATCCAGCAACGATGGTAGATTTCCTGTAATAGTTCTCCTTGCCACAATGTCTGTTGGCAGCTTCTGTGATTGGATCCATCTGGCCGACCGGAAGTTCAGCTAAGCTGGGATTTGAGAGCAGGGAAAGGTTTGTCCTTGTCTCTGCTTGAGATGCCCATGAGCATTTGGTGGGCCACTGTGTGCGACAGGATGCTGGACTAGATGGGCTGTGGCCTGATCCAGCAAGGCCTCTCTTATGTTCTTATGTTCACATGAAAAGTAACCAAAGGAAGTGGCTGGGTGCTTCACTGGCTTTCAGTAGCCCAAGCAAGCTTGTTCCAGAACCTGCTAGCAGTGACAAGGAGCCCATACTGCCTCTTGCTCTCTGGAGGCAACCTTTGACTGCTAGGATAATAACTCCGCAGGGTGGCAAGCGGAAGTATTCTTTTTGTCCTTGAAATTATCTCTCTCTTCCATTGGAAGGGAACCTATCTGCCTTTAACAGCAGATCTGTGGTCTTTTCAGTAGAGCCACAGGACGTTTGTACATGTTATGAATTTTGGCTTCAAAGTCAAAGTTCAAACCCAGCAATTGAACCATGGTGGCCTTTCAGAATCAGGGTTTGGTGGGGAAGCCCTTTCTGTCTTAAATGGTGCTCCTTTAGCTTGGCAAGTCAAAATGGTTCTTGTAATGTTGCAAAAATGTGTGACAATCCTAGAGCAATCAAAGAAAATTATTATTTTAATGTTAGCAGGGCTGTGTTCTGTAAAATAATGCTTTATTTTGCTTTTCAAGTCAAGGTAGATGTGTTTTAGGATATCAAAACAATCTGAAAGGTAATTCCTTCGACTAGGATTACTTTGCTTTATGGTTAATCAAATATCCTTATCTGTGCGCATTTCTTTTCCCTTTTTTTCCTTTTTAATATCATGAACAGATGTTTGCAAGGCTGCCAGATAGGAAGCGTCAGGTGGTCTAAATATTTTGAAAGACGATGCATTTTTGTTTTATGGTCTATGTTTTACACTTAGTGTATTAATCTCTTTCTTAATAGTGGCTTTTGGGTCGTCTTAAAAAGAGCTCGATAGCTAAAGCAGCCTTGTACTGCATTACTAATCACGTCTTAATTTTCTGCCGGGGCATGGAACTGCCTCTCCTAGAGGCTGCGTTGCATACTACTCTTAGGTAATTCCCTTTGGGTGCGTTCCCACCTACTTCAAACTCGGATTACTCTGGTCTGGGGTAATCCAGGTTCTGATGCGGGTTAGGGTTGGAGGCCAGGAACGGCACCGAGCTCACATTGGGCTGTTCCCAAAGCGAACCTGCAGGTGCGCGCAAGCACACCTGTGAACACGTGGTGCAGCACGGAGCCACTGCTGCCACCGCCGCCTTGGCCTCCACCACCATCTGACTCTTGCTCACTCGCTCTCCCCAGCCGCCGCCTCCTCTGATCCTGAAACAACCATCCACCCCCACTGCATTCCCTCCCCACAACCCCCCGCTTGCTCGCTTCACTTGCTTGCCATGGCTGCCGGCTTTCTCTGGGACTAAAATTTGGAATGGATCGGAAAGTCCTCATTTCACCAGGTGGTTTCCCCCCCCCCCTGGATTTCTGCAGGGGTTTCTGCAGAAAATCCAGGGGAAAAGAAATGGCATGGGAACGTCTCTTCCCAGATTCGGTTGACTGGTGAATTTAATGGGAATGCTGGTTCCCGAGTCCGAATCCAGTCCGAATTTTAGTCTCTATTTGGATGCGGCCTTTGTGAGCAAAATCTGGGGCTTACCGTTTGGCTCGTAGAATCAGCAGATGGCTAAAAGGGCATTTAGCTTTATTGATGCTGTTTGCAGCTGGGCTGAGGCAGGGATTTTCCTTTTAGAAAGGCAGGTGAGCAACTTCAATGTGGCCCGGCCCATCTTGGTTTTCATGCTTTGATGCTGACGATCCATTAACAGATAACCCAAAAAATTGCGGTCGACAAGCCATTTCTTTTCATAAATTCCTGGAAAGGTCATTGCAAAAGCTCCTTGTTTGGACCACAAGGCCCATGAGCTCAGCCTCTACCTCAGTTTCCATGGGCATGTTCACACTTACTTTCCTGGAGCAGTTCCAGCCTTGTCAAAGGAGGCCCATCCACATGCTGCATGACTGCCGTTGTCCGGGCATGTCTTGGAGAGTCCAAGAGTTCTTCCCAGCTGTCCTGGTCTTCAATAGCTGTGGACAAGGAAAAAAAACATGTCCACAGCTTCACTGGGACCAGTTGGTGAGCTTCCATTCACAGTGGCTGTGGTCACACCTTTATGTTAAGCCGTCTTCAGGTCATCCTCTAGTGACTCTGCTCACACCTTCCTCCCCCCCATCCGATCTATAAGTGGACTTTCTCTCCTCCATCCATAGTTTCTGGAATCAGCTTTTTCACAGGCCTCAGTCCCTTTCAACGTGGCAAACTGGACTAAAAGGGGCTGAACTGTACGGTGATGAGTGGAACCAGCCTTCTCTTCTGTCCAGTGGCTGTACTTGTGGGTGGTGCACATCAGAGTTTGTACTTTGCTCGCCACCATTCCTAGGACAGTCCTCTCTTCCATCCTGCCCCCCGATTCCCCTTTGCTCCAGTTGCACATTGGCGGACTCTATCCATCATTTTAAAAATATATAAATCAATTTTGAACTAAACTGGTGAAGTAACAGATCATATTTTTTCATTTGCTCTCCAATGGCCTTGTGGAATATCTGGAATGATTTTTTAAAAATGACCAGAAAAGCACTCTTGGGAGGGGGAGCAAGGGAAAGAATGGAGGAAGATTATAAATGATACAATTCTAAGGACAATGTGTACTCCATTTTCCCTTGGTAATGTGCAAGGGAAACAGTGTTTCTCTTCATTAAAAGTGGAGTTTTACAGAAAAGCAGAACTGCTTCAGCAGCATTAGGGGAAGCAGCACAGTACAGCCTTTTATTTTTCTTCAGGAACAGCTGGGAGGTGGGGGTGTCTGCTTGGGGTCACAGTCCCCTTACCCCAACAGTACTCTATGCTATCATCAAGTTTGCCATCAGCTCCAAGCACACCCCATTGCCACTGTTGATTGACATAATGTTATCCTATCAGAATGCAGGTTGTGTTGATGCAATCAGGAGGGTGGAGAACTAATGAGTTGAGTAAAGGAGACTTGGGGAGATAACATAAAAGATGTGGGCACAGCACCCCAAACTAAGGACAGAATATCAGGAATTGGGTGTGAACTGGATTATTTATTTATTTTTTACATTTCTATCTCGCCCCATACCCGAAGGTCTCTGGGTGGGAAACGACCTTGGGATGTCTTCAGTTCAGTTTCTTAAAAGGAGGGGCTATGTCATCATGGTGTAACCACAACCAGTGCTGCAGGCTGATCACCATGGCGACATCCTGGTGCAAGCCAGATGTCATGGCCGTCACTGTACTGATCCAGCCAGTCACCATGGCGACATTCTGGTGCAAGCCAGATGTCATGGCCATCACTGTATTGATCCAGCCTGTCACCATGGCGACATCCTGGTGCAAGCCAGATGTCATGGCCGTCACTGTATTGATCCAGCCAGTCACCATGGCGACATCCTGGTGCAAGCCAGATGTCATGACCATCACTGTATTGATCCAGCCTGTCACCATGGCGACATCCTGGTGCAAGCCAGATGTCATGGCCGTCACTGTATTGATCCAGCCTGTCACCATGGCGACATCCTGGTGCAAGCCAGATGTCATGGCCGTCACTGTATTGATCCAGCCTGTCTGAGGTGGGCTATCTGCACTTTAAGTGCTGGTGGTGGTCCAGTTGGGGAGTACACCAGCATGTGAAGTGCAGATGTTTCTCTCTGTGCCTGAACTCTGCTTCAGTGGGATGGTATTATTTTGCCATGGTGGCTGCCTCCAGACTTGCGGAATAAATCTGCGGTTAAAAGTAGAAGTCTAATTTGTCTGCTACGCAGTGACGACTGGCTGTCCCAACTCAAAAAGCAGCTCTGTAGTTTCTCGTCGGAAGCTGCGAGAGCTGAGTCGGTGTGCGTGGTCACGAGGCTGAGGCAGCCAATCACGTTTGAGCTGCCCTCCTGTTCTCGTCGTGCTGCTCTTGCCATTCTGCCCAGACTGGCGGGAAAATTCAAATTTTCTCTATACTGCGCAGCAAGTGTCCTTAGTGCAGCATTAAGGTAAGTGTGCAGCAATGGTTGGACAATACGATGCCATAATGATGCATCGATTGTCGTGGGTGATGCCCCAATCGTGACTGTACATTCCGCTGCACAGTATAAACAAGTCTCGACAAAGCTGGTATTATTATAGAGGCCCCATATCTCTTTGGCTGTTACACCATGCCCAGGGTTTTCACTGACAGAGTGTAGCCTTTGATAGGGAAAGAAAAAAAACTTGATCACTTCCATTTTAATGTAAAATACTGGGAACTGAACTTGGCAGTATATCCATAGAAACCCACCTGATCTACTGCACTTTCAGATTGTGGCTCATTTAACTGCACGGGGGAAATGGAATTATGTAACCCCCATCCCAGTAATAGATTCATATTTATAATGCATTACGTTCTGCCTGTTTAAGCTGGATTGCTTCAGCTTAATCAGACCAAAACCCAGATAGCGTTTCCATCTCATTAGCTTGACTTCACAATTAATCTGATTAAAACGATCCAATAGTGCTGTATATGGTTTGTGTATCTTTTTGTTAACTGTTTTGCTAAAGTTGGTCACTTTTTAATGACTTTTTTTCCCTGTTCCTTTTTAACAGCTCCGTAAGAACATTTTTTTTAGGGGTTGGGATTGATAGGCATTGCCACTTGTACAGGGAGATTTGCTCAAAATGTATCACTCCAATTGTGAAGAGGAGATGAGTCCTCTTAAAAGTAATTATCAGATTATAGAGAAGCCCCTATCGCGTTAAATGTGGCTAGGGTTTGTGCTACAGCTATAAATGTAAGGAAGACAAGTGGTCAGTGGTTTTAATGATTAAGGTTTTTAGCACATTTATTTTAAAATTTGTTAATTGTATCCGTTCAATACAGAAAATATTTTATTTCATTAATGCTCCCAAAATGTTAACTGTTCTGCATACTGTGTTATTTAAATGCATTTTGTACTCCTGGTCTGCGACTGTAGTAAACACAGGGTCCCTCTGGACAGCCTCTGCTGCTGATCTTGCAGTCATGTGACTGGTCATGTGACCATCAGTCAGCAGCAGTGGTGCTTCCACAGCAGGGAGAATGCACCGCTAATGCTGTTTTATCAGCAGCTTTTATTTCCTCTAGGGATGTTCAGAAATATAGGGGTGTGTGTGTTTGTATTTGATTTGTATCCAATTGAATGTTAGAAAATATGTATTTGTTTGAATAGATCCCCTTTGAATGTGGTAGGATTCATATTCGAAACAAATGCACAGAACAGCATACGAAAGAATCCCATATGAAGCGTCATACGAATGTGTCAAAACATTTGATTTGAATTGGAATGTCCACCTTCAAATTTGCCAACATTCAGTTCAAATTCAAATATCCAAATTCAGCCAAATTCGTATGGATTTCAAATGTTACGACTATTTGTGCATATCCCTAATTTCTGCGCTTTCCCTCCTGGAGGGAGGATACAGTAGAGTTTTGATCGTCTTGCCTGAATGATGAGACGCGGTTCTGAAGGAGCTCTGTCCTCCCTGCAGAGCTTTTCCTCGTCCTGTTGGGACACTGGGAACCAGCTATGTGAGGAATTTGAAGCTTTGAGGCAGCTGACACCGTGTGAATATCTTGCTAGCAAGTGATAATCCGGAGTACTGCCTTTCCGGCATTATCACTTGCTAGCTAGGAGAGTGTGAGGGCTGTATTTAGCCCACGGAACTGTTTCACGGTTCCACAGGGCCCTAAAAAAGGCCCGCGCCACCAATGGAGCGTGCCCGCCTGCCTCTCCGGGCCCCCCTTACCTAGGTGGTGTGCTCCGGTGGTGGCACGGGTCTTTTCCAGGGCTCTGTGGAATTGTGAAAGGGTTTTGAGGGCTAAATACAGGCCTTCTGGCCCTGGAAAAGACCCACGCCCCCACCGGACCATGCTGCCCAGTTAAGGGGGCACCGGGGAGGTGGGTGAGTGCGCTCAGGTGGCAGCACAGGCCTTTTTCAGGGCCCTAGGAACCCTTTTGTGATTCCACAGGGCCCTGGAAAAGACCTGCGGTGCCACCAGAACAGGTAAGGGGGCTCTGGGGAGGCCCCGGGGGAGGGGAGAGTGACAAGGGTGGTGGCCAGGGTAGGGATGCCCTGGGGCATCCAGTATCGTTAGAAGCTTCTATTGGATTATCAGATTTGTGGTTGGATAGGGCCCTTCGAATAGGGCCCTATTGTATCCGTCCCCGAATCTTGGAATCTGGATCTATTCATCCAGATTCTCAATGCATGGATAATCTGTGCACATCCCTACTCTATTAAGCCCTTTTGATGATGCTAAAGAGAGTACAAACCAGAATTCTGTATGGGGAGGATGACAAAGAGGCTGTCTCTGAAGCTACAGAGACCATAATTTTGATAAATTGCTTAAACTGTGATTTTACAGCCTGCTATGAAAAATGAACTTAACTCCTCTGGTTAAAGGGGGAAAAAAACAATGAAGGATTGGGTGCCCACCTTCACAATGAACCAATTTGTCTTGGCAAAAGCTTTCATAAAGCAGGTGAAGTTCACCAGAAGCATGGTGGGTTTTCGGGTGGAGGGAAGTCAGGCTAGCAAAATACGAAATGAACAGCTATTCAGGCAAAAATGAGTTTTGAACAGCTGTAATGGAAAAGACTGTAAGCCGTACGCAGCGAGATGCTTAGAAGTGAAACATCAAGTAGAACCTAGTGGTGAGCATCATAAGGAAGTAGCCCTTTAAGGCCCCATCCAAATGATGGGAATGTAGTACCCTTATGGTCCTACTATGGTAGTGTTGCATCATATATCATAGGCAGCCCCATCATAGCTCTGCTAAAAAGCTCCTCTCTAAAAAGACCACGCTCAGTAGCAAAAGGGGTGGGCACCCAGGGTAGAGGCTTTTCAGTGGTGGCTCCCAGATTGTGGAATAATCTTCCTCCTGCAGTGCGTCAGGCACCTTCACTCTATGTGCTTAGAAGAGCTGTGAAGACATGCCTTTTTACTCTGGCCTTTAGCTAAGTAAAGGGCAACCTTTTTCTCCCCACATTCAGGAACTGTTTTGGTTTGTGTAGTAATCGCAAAGGTTTGCATGGATTTTCTCCTAGCTTCAGCCTTCCATTTAACAAGCCTCAGAGTAAAAGGAATCTCCCTGTCTCTACAAGCTTTCAGTGCACCCTCAACACCAGCAGGGGCTGGACTCATAGCCTAAGGGCTTAATGGACGCTAGCCATGTGCTCCCCGCAGACAACAGCTGTCTCTTCCTGCCTGCCACAGGATGTGACATAAGAAGGCGTCTGACCTGCTCAGCTGATGTACTCCACCTATCAGCTCCCAGGATTTTCTCCTGAGGTCACTTCCTTCCCCGCCCCTCTGTGGCGGGTTATTTAAAGCCCTGCACAGCAATAAACTCTCTCTCTTCCAGCTGATCTCTGCGTCCTGCCTCTTCTCTCTCCCTCCCCATTTTCTAGCTCTCAGGGTCAGGCCAAACAAAAGGGGCCTGACCCCTGGTTACCCGGGCCAGTCAGGTAACTGGAATACTTTCGTAACATCTGGCGTTCAGGAGCTGCAGCAAGCTGCTGTTGTTCCCCATTCCCCGGAGCCCTCGCATTTCGTGGCGTAAGCCGGATACGCCACAGCTGGCAGCCCAAGCGTGGGGCCGAACCCATTGGAAAGAGATCCAAAGCTGCAAAGAAGGATCATCACCAAGGGACATCAAGGGCGATTGTGCCAGCGGAAAGTCCACGCTGCGTCTGAAGGAGGGACCTCGTGGCCTGCACCTTTTGCTACAGGAACGGAGCAAAAAGCCCACGCGCACCAGTGCAGTAAATATACTTTTCTTATTTTTTTTCTTCTCTTCTTCTTTTCTCTTTCTGCCGTTCCATCGCGATGGGGAATGGACAAAATAAGCATGTTACCCGCCACGAGCGAGAAATTAACTCTTTATTACTAAAGCATGGATTACTGATGCCAAAAAAGATTTTGACTAAGCTAGCCAAGAAAATTTCTAAACGGTGGCCCGATATTCCTTCAATAGACATGGCCACATGGCAAAATCTAGAAGAAAGGCTTAAAGCATGCCCCCCTGTGAAGCCGGAAATTATGATGGCATGGCAACTATGCCAGTTTGCCCTTCAGTTAGAAGAGAATGGCAAACCAGATCAAGGGACTACCTGTCCTAATTCTACTCAACCGCCATCAAATCCAAGATTAAACCTTACTCCTCCAGCGCTCTCTAGCAGCAATTTACCAGAGTCTCAGTCTCCTCTTCCATCTGTTGCATGCAACCCTATTTCTGATGACTCTCGAGGAGACCTTATGGACACTATGTCCCCCAACTGCTATATGGCTGCTCCAGATGGAGGTATAATTCCAAATTCTACAGCTGCCTGTAACCACCTGAGTGACCTAGGCCTGGAATCAGTGGAAGCCTTTGATACTTTCAAATTACAGCAAGAACTACATCCAGTGCCAACTTTCCTCCATCATGAAGTTAAGAGGCTCCCCTCTCCTGCTGCTGCTGCTGCTGCTAGACAGAGAAACCGGGCCAAAACACCCAAACCTTCTCTTCTAGCATCATGCAAAGAACTGAAATATAACTTTAAAACCCTGCAACTAGTCACAAATTTGAAACTTTATGATCTACTCATAATGGCCTCCAGCCTTGTGGCCCCATGCCGCAAGAAGAGATTTCAATGGGACAAAGAAATTGTATTTTTGATTTTTAAATTCTACATGCATTTTTGGATTCGCCCTGCTTCCTTTTGCATCCTAGCTTTTGAACACAGCCCAAGCAAGGCCTTCTGCTGCTGTTTAAATCTGAACCGCTTATAGACTTCAGCATATTTGTTCTCAAACAGTCCCCTTATCCAACTTTCTCTCAGAAAAGAACTGTTTTTTCAAAATTTTAAGATTTTGCCTGCATTTTTGCCACAGAGCACCTTGATTGTTCTTAATTATTCTTTTTGTCTTTGTAACAATGCTGATCTAGCCACCTGCTGAGATACAAAAACCTGTTTTTCTGGTCTGGCTGTACCCACCAGCACATTTGCATTTGTATATTGTTGGTTACCCTCTCTGCAGCAAGAAAGAGGGGACCTCAAAAAACAAGCCTTGTTTTTGTTTTGTACTGTTTATCAAGATTGATGGATTTTTATATTTATTTTCAATGTAATTGCTCTCTGCGACAAAGAGAGAGATAGCCTTTTGCCCTATTTACACCACTTGTGCAAAATGTCCTTGTATCAAAGTTTTTCTGTTTATTTTTCTCTGAGAACTTTGCACATGCTCAAGAGAACATTTCCCTTTTTGTGACCTCTACTGGCAAGTTTTTAGAATGCACCTTTTCTTTTTCCAAATTAGAGATGTCCTTTTTGCTTTTTAAAAGAGTTTTTTTTCCTTGCAAAAATTTTTATCTTTGATTAAGGCTTTTTTAGGATGCTAAGAGGAGGAGACAATTCACAATTCCCTTGTTTACTGAGTCACAGATTTAAGCTAAATCTACAAGCAGTGATCTACCTTCTCTGAGTCTCCTTCCCAGCTCTTACCAGCTATGATTGTGAATTCAAAGGACTGCATTTCTTACCACATCTCTCCAGCCTACAGACAGACAAATTGCCTTTAAGCAGCCATTCTACTTAGAGATACCAAGCATTTCGGCTACCAGCCTTTCCGGCCCTTCACGTGGAGGTACCCTGAAGACATCCTGCTATGTTCCATGACTGACATCACCCCAGCAACAAAGGTCATCAACCAGCAGCCTGTAAGTACCTCTTGCGCACACTTCTACCTGAGTTTGGACTACACATTACTCCAGCGAAAGTCCAACTTCAAGAACCCTATCTTAGGACACAAGGTACTGCAGTCTAGCTCTGCACCATCCTATCCACAGTTGACTCCACCGACCCGGATGGACTTGATGGGGCTATCACATACTTAGGACAACTGGACTGGGCTTTTCCCAATTTCACATTACCTAATGGCCTGCTGAAGCCACCCTTTGACCTCTTAAGAGGAGACAAGACCTTACCTCAGTCCACCCCTTCACTGCAGAAATTGCAAGGTAATAATAGAAGGTAATTCCCTGCTCTCCAAATGAGTTGTGGACAGGCTACCGCAGAACCAAGCCTTGAAGCTTGAGGTTTTATACATTGGCTAATCATCCATGGAGCTTTGCTCTAACTCCCTGCTTTACAGATTCTGTCCGTGGACTCCAGACAGCAGGGATTAATAGACTGGCTATTGTAGCAGCCCTTGAACTGTTACCCCATACCCAGATGCCTCTAAGCTGCCCCCACAGCCTTCAAGGCTCCCTTTGCTCCATCCTGAAGTCCTCCCAGCAGCAGTTCTCTCTGCTGCTCCCTCCCTGCCACTCAGGGCTCCAAGATCCTGGTCGAAAGGACGAAAACCACAACAATGCCAGCGCTCCAATTAACATATTAAGACAAGGATTCTTCGCTGCACGCCTTGGAAGCTACACCAACCTGCCAGGACCTTTCAACAAAGGAAACCGGAAGGCAGACCCCTGAAGGATGTGCCAGCCTACTCCATCGCAAATCGTGTATTCCCCCAGCAGAACACCAAGGTACCATGTAAGCAATTTTCCATTGCCCTAGTGTAATGTGAAACAACATGTGAACCTGTCCACACTGTGCTCCTATACATCATTTTCCTCAAAGAGCTAACTCTGGAGATGTACAGTCATGCCAGCTCTGACAGATGGGCACAACTTCCTGCCCAGAGCAGCACGTATTCCTTTCTCCATACCTCTGACTACTCCCATGATCAATGATACAGAGAGGACCACTGCGAAACACTGTGCCAGCCATCCTCTGCCTCTGCTAAGCTTCGCCATCAAGGGAGAACACAGAGAAGCAAGATAGACTACAGCCCAGCCTAGTCGATTTAAAAAACTTTTGGACTTTTGCAATAATGGGACACTGAGTCAACTCCTGGAATTCCTGCTCATTCTGCAGACGCAAGCTCATCTTAGCCGAAAGAACATTTTTGAAAAACATTTAAATCTATTAATCAAGAAGGAGGGATAAAGAGAAACATCGTATCCAGTGTCAAAACACTCCTATTTCAAAATTCCCTCATTGAGAGACATTTTGGATAGGCAGTGGCAGACCAGCTCACTAGAGAATCTACGAGCACCTCTTGCCTGCATCCTTGGAGAAGAACCAACCAACATGCTCCTCACTCAAAATTTAATCTCTTTTTCTATCCTTTTATATCTCTTGACTAATCTCACCAATTCTAAACTTACCTATGGTAACCTTGAGTCTGTAACCTGGCTGAACAGCTGACAGTGACACCTTTGGGGAACCTCAAAAGGCACATGCCCGGAAATTACTCAACTCAACTCAAGCTTCTCTCTATTTCTGAACAGGCTATTATTCTTGATGTATGTCTCCTATCCTTTAGTTTCTAGCTACTTCCATCTTGGTGGTAAGAAAACCTTTGAACTTTACCTACTAGCCTCTCTAAAGGCACTATTTGCTGTCTTAGCCGGAAGGGCCACATCCAGCCCTGGAAGAAACACTTGGCCTCGAAGTCCTTTCACTTTCTATCCTCTCTCTCTCTCCTGACTGACCATGGTGCAAACCTTACCTTGCTCGAAACTCCATCTAAGTCTCTAATGGAAGTTCAATCTATAGAAACTTGACCTTTTGGCTACCAGATTTATCCCAGTTAAATTTTGATATTTTATTTTGCTGTTACATGTTAACCTTGTCTGTCATATCTCCCACAGCATCCAGGAACCTTCTACCCTCTCTCCTTTGTCCCTCTACACATGACATTCACACAACCATATAGAGATGGTTTTGTCTAACTTATTTGTACAGTTTTAAATTTTAGGTAGTTAGAATTAGTTCAAGCCGGCTTGTAGGTAGTTTAGATATATAGATACAATAGACATTTATAAGTTTCCTTTCATTGGTGGCCACCAAATGTATTGTGTGTGTGTGCATGTGTGTGAGGCGCGCATATTGAGTGCAATTTTTGTTCCTTGTTACATTCATTGTCTTCATTTGTTGCTGTGGTCATTGTTTTGATGTGTCGCTATTGTAATTATGTTGATATGTCATGCATTGATTGTCATACGTAAACAATTTAAAAAAAAATTATGTAAAATAGGAAAGATGAGATGTAGTAATCGCAAAGGTTTGCATGGATTTTCTCCTAGCTTCAGCCTTCCATTTAACAAGCCTCAGAGTAAAAGGAATCTCCCTGTCTCTACAAGCTTTCAGTGCACCCTCAACACCAGCAGGGGCTGGACTCATAGCCTAAGGGCTTAATGGACGCTAGCCATGTGCTCCCCGCAGACAACAGCTGTCTCTTCCTGCCTGCCACAGGATGTGACATAAGAAGGCGTCTGACCTGCTCAGCTGATGTACTCCACCTATCAGCTCCCAGGATTTTCTCCTGAGGTCACTTCCTTCCCCGCCCCTCTGTGGCGGGTTATTTAAAGCCCTGCACAGCAATAAACTCTCTCTCTTCCAGCTGATCTCTGCGTCCTGCCTCTTCTCTCTCCCTCCCCATTTTCTAGCTCTCAGGGTCAGGCCAAACAAAAGGGGCCTGACCCCTGGTTACCCGGGCCAGTCAGGTAACTGGAATACTTTCGTAACATCTGGCGTTCAGGAGCTGCAGCAAGCTGCTGTTGTTCCCCATTCCCCGGAGCCCTCGCATTTCGTGGCGTAAGCCGGATACGCCACAGGTTTGAATAGGTTAATTCTTAAATGTTCTTTTGGTTTTTAAAATTTTGTAACCTGCCCTGAGACCTTTAGGTGTAGGGCAGGATAAAAATTCAAAGAAACAAATAAAAATAACCTGAACTATTGCTGGGACACCTGGTGCTGGTCGCAGGTTTTCGAGAAATAGTGCTGTTAGGCTGCTTACTCACCTTCTGGATGGAATCATAGAGGCTGAAACAGGTTCCCATGCACGTGCAGAGGTAACAGCGAGTACAACCAGGCATTCTGAGAGCCCAGATTCACACATGTGACTTTAAACACTCAAAGACAGTGCTGGTCAGCAAGCAGTAATCATGGGGTAGCAATACCATGCATTATCGCTTGGTAGCGCGATATCTGGCCACCATTTGGAGGAAGCCTCAGCTAATGGATGAAAGGGTGTTTTCCCACTAGCGCTAAGAACCCATTAAGTTCCCATTAGGGACCCATTAAGGACCCATTAGGCTCAGAGCAGGAAGACCTCATTTCCACTGCAGACCCCATTAAAGCCACATTTGTTTCCACCTGTTCCAGGGACATCCAGAATATATGGGTCCGTCAGTAGAATCTTTGGAGTTTATGGCAAAGCTCCGGATATTCTCCGGAGCTGCTCTGGAGAATCGTTGAAGAATCCACAGACCGTCTACGGAGATTGCACCCCCTGTCCCCCAAAACACTTGGGGTGATGGGTGGCCCCACGTGGGTAGATTCGGATTCACCACATGGGTGCTCCGGCATTTCCAATGCAAGCAAGCTAGCACTCATTGCTATTGGGTGCTAGACCACCCATGGAAATGCATTGGGTGCTTTCTGTAATCCAGATCTACTAGAAGTTTTCATTTCTACTAGATCCGGATTAGTTGAAGGGCCCATTCCTTAGATCTGGATCATCTTAGATCCAGATTAAGGGAGGTCAGTGAAACCCCCCCCAAAGGTTACCTTCGGAGACATTAAATCAACATTGCTTACTTCAGTGGAATTAATTTAGGGCCACCGATGAGATAAAAACTGCTCAGGGGGCAGAAGACAGAGTGATACTGAATGTTGCAGTCCGTATGAAGAGAGCTATTTTATATTTGTTTTTCAGAAAGCTTTTCTCTTTTATAGGGATGTGCATGAATATTATTCACATTCAAAATTCATACAAATTTGTTTGAATTTGGATATACGAATTTTAATCAAATGTTGGTACATTCAAAGGTTGACATTCAAACCTGAATCAAATCCTTCTATACATTTGTTTGAAGCTTTGTTGCATTTGTGAACCTGGGGAGGCGGGAAAGCGGCTGCCCAGTCATATCTCCAGCGGATCCAGAGTGGATTCAAAGTGGATTGGGAGCGAATTCAAAGTGGATTCAGAGCAGATTTGAAATGCTTAGAGCAGATTTATGGGCGATTCAGAGGGGATATGGAGGGGACCCATAGGCACGGCTAGCAGCAGAGATTAAAGAAAAAAAAATTAAATTGATGTATATAGACAAAGGTGGGAACGTTTTTTTGGGTGACTGAGAGGAGACATGATAGCTGTCTACAAATACCTCAAGGGTTGTCACAAGGCAGAGGGATCAGCCCTGTTCTCACTCTCTCAAGGAAGGACTAGAAACAATGGGGTGAAACTGCAGGGGAAAAGATTTAGTTTAGATGTTAGGAAAAAATTTCTAACAGTAAGAGTGATCAACCAGTGGAACAGGCTGCCACGGGAGGTGGTTGGTTCCCCTTCGATGGAGGTCTTCAAGCAGAGACTGGACAGCCATCTGCCTGAGATGGCTTAGGAGATCCTGCCTTGAGCAGGGGGTTAGACTTGATGACCCAGGAGGTCCCCTCCAACTCTACCATTCTATGATTCTACGATTCTACAATAGTGCCTGAAAAACTCAGGGCTTAGCTGGAGAGCTATACAAGGAACTGAAGTTTTCATTTAGTACATAAAAGCTAAATTGTGATTTGGATTAGATCATAGTGTTGGACACTGAGGCCAATTTCAAGTGCCACTTCCAGATGGCAATACAATAGGCAGCTGGGGCTGTTGGAAAGAAGGCTTGTTTGCTTACTCCAGAAAATTGTGAAATCCACTGTTCGTATTTGAGGACTGTGGTTTAATCTCAGGAGTTCCATTGCTAACAATGCATCTTATCACTGGCGGGTAGAAAATGGATTTCAACTCGATGCAAGCTGCAAATGATTCAGCCTCAAAATCGGATGCAATTAAACTTAATGTAGAAAGGTGTTTTTTTTTTGGAACTGTTAATAAGCAAGTGATATTTTATTGATTTATGTTTTGTTAAGAGCTGAGACTGTTTGTAGAGGAAGGGTGCAATACAACATCCGGATTCTATGCACAGTCTCCAGTATTAAGGCAACAGTTAAGGCTGCATCCAGACAGGATCAGAAACCTGTAATTATTTCATAATTGTATCTGATTTTCCAGACGTGATCATGGGGTCCCAATACAATCCTGGAATTGTAAATTATAAATTGTATCCCAATTTACTGGGTTATCATTATTCCAGTAAAATTAACTCTCATAGTGCAATTGCCTGTTATTCCACAACTGCAGCTGAAGTGCAGTGAGAACTGTGACCCAGAAGTACTTGGGAGGGTTTAGGTCATGCGGAACAAGAATTTTGCAGCTGGAACACTATTCCCCTGTTGCAGAAATGGTAAAATTCAGGGTATGGGTGTAATGGTAGTTCTGGATGTGTAAATGGATAAATCACAAATAAATAAGTAATGTCTGGAGGTAGCCTAAGGATGCATCTAGACAAGGTGCGGTGACAAAATCCGGGGTAGAGATGTGTTTGAATATTTGTGACATCTGGAATTCGTACGAATATGTACAAATTTGTAGATTCATGGTCGAATCAAATAGGGCCTCCATTCATAGGCTTTCACAGGAGAGAGCGGAATCGAACCCGGTATTCCCAGATAAGAGTCCGGCTCCTTAACCACTAGACCAAACTGGCTCACAGACTGGAAGATCGGGAGAATGTGGGGATGATCCATTCTCCCTGTGCTCCTTTTCTTTGCAGTAAAAGTTCTGCCCAGGAAAAGGGTCTAAGCCCTGCATCGACTAATATGTTGGCAAGAGGCAGTTCATGGTGAGCCTAATGCCTCATTTTCTGGCACAATCGCTGTCTCTCTGGACAGGGTGCAATTTGTTGCAGGTGCCTTAGAATGGTGCTTCAGATGGCACCTCTACATCCTGAGATTGAGTCACGGAGTTGTCATCCAGAGAGAGAATCGTTCTGTTGTACTATTCCAGAACTGGTTTTGGCTGGGTCATGTAACTCCTGATAAGAGCAGCTGAATACAGTTGCAAGAGCGGCGGGTGTTGACACAGCTCAGCACAGCTGTATGATTAATGCCAGGTGATTCCTGGGCAGAGGCAACCAGGTTTTGTTGTTCTATCTCTAATAAAAGGAGATTCTTCAGAGAGGCAGTCAGACTCTCCAGAAGGAAGGCTCCCTTTTTCCTCTTAGGCCGCATCCCCATTACAAGCTTAATCCAGTTTCCCTAAACTGAAATAACAGAACCGGATGCAAACGCGAATTTGCCTGTTCCCATTACTTTCAGCTTAATCGCGTTCGATCTGGATTCTGAGGTAGGTGGCGTACGTGACTCAAGTGGGAACTCAAGTGGCTACTTTCTAAAAGCCGCTTTTCGGGGCTGCCCTGCCCTCTTCCTCCTGGCGTGAACGCGCCACCCATAATGGACCCCTTCACTGAGCCTGGCTGGGTGGCTGCCGCTTGCCTGGATGGAGGAAAACCGGCAGTGAGCAGCCAGTGATTCTCCCCATTGCCCAGGGCACACAGCAGCAGCGGCAACTCAAGCAAGGGGGCTTTAAACATTCACACATCTCCCAAAACCTGCCCCTGCTTTCCTTTCCCCTTTAAAGGTCAGAACTCCAAAGAGCTAGAATTGCGCAGAATTGCAACATTGTTATCAGGTGTGAAGTGCCTGGATTGCTACAGTGTAGCGGCTGCTGTTAAGGGTGGATTTTTACACTGAAATCAATGTCGTTGGAAGCAAGCTATTGGGAGAGGGAAACCCTAAACATGGATTCTCATCCCTTAAAATGGTAGGGTTCCCACAGTAAAAAATGTAACACGTATCAAGTGCACGAACTGGAGTGAGACCTGTTGAAATGAGGGTTAACATTTACAATGCTTTGGGGTGATTTAACATGCGGAAAGCGTGTTAAGCCAACCTGACGTGGGGTCTGCGAGGATTGAAAACGGTTTACATAAGAACATATTTAGTTTGAAATCGAAATAAACTTGTAATGGGGATGCGGCCTTAGTGTGTTGCTGCAATCTTCATTGGCACTGAACCTCTTGATGTTTCGTGCCACAAAAGGTAGCCGAGGATGGTTACCAGACCTCACCTTGATTTTGTGATTTCCACACCTTCCCAAAGGGACCCACATGGACACCATGAGCCTTTTTGCATCTGCCTCTTGGGCATGGATTGGGTTGCTCTGGGATGTTCCATTCACAGAGTGTCCAAGAGTGTCCTGTTCCTGCTCCACAGCTTTACTGGGATCATCTATGAAGCTCCTGGGAAGCTCTCAGATGCAGTCTTCATGCTACTTCCTAGTGTAGATGCTGCATCGGAGCAGCATGTTGCACGAGACATTTTCCCCAGCTATGATGCACTGGCAGAGTAGAATTTCCCACGCGACTGGGAACAGTTGGAAAGGATCGCTTTTATGAAAAGCCTGGTTAAACCATCTGTCAAGAACAGCGCAGGGATTGTCACATTATTCAACTGTTTGGTCTCAAGTGGCTCTTCTGTCTGTCCTTGCACGCCCAAGATTAAAGCTTGCAATGAGATGGAGGAAGAAGCAAGGGGATTCTTATTAGCTCTCTGCCACTGGTCTTGATCTCTCCAAAGAAAGAAGAGATGATAGAATATCTTCTCTTCCAAATACAGTACTGGATTTGCAACTATTTATTGCATTTGGAATCTTCACAGTGTATCAAGCTGTCTAATCTATGAAGCTGATGGGCAGGAGAGCCAGATCAGACAAAGGGAAGTATTTCTTCACCCAGAGGGTCATCAGTCTATGGAATTTCCCACCAGAAGAGGTGTTGACAGCAACCGGCCTAGATGGCTTTAAGAAAGAGTTAGACAAATTCAGGGATGGCAGGAGTATTTAGCTACTAGAATGGATGCCTTGGTACATCCTCCAGGCTGGGAAGACAGGCAGGAGTCCTCTAAAGGCCATTTGCTGGGGTTTGAGAGCAGGAGAAGGTTTGCCCTTGTCTTTCTGCTTGAGATGCCCATGTGGGGAATTGGTGGGCCACTGTATAGGACAGGATGCTGCACTAGATGGGCTGTGGCCCAATCCAGCAGGGCTCCCCTTATGTTCTTGTTGAGGATTTAATGTTTTTTTGTATTATTTGCAAGTCAGTTTTTTAAAAAAAAGAAAATGAGGACCTTTGGAGTATTGGTATTTATTTATACAAGGAGATTGTAAGACAAGGTCACAGCAAATTGACTTTTTCATTTGGAAGGTGGTTATTTAGGACCAGCTCTTGGAGTCTTTTTGCACTTGGCCTGCTGGACAACTCCTGGAAATCCCTACCATGGGACATCACACTACATGAAGCCACTTCTATTCTAGAAGCATGCAGGAGTCCCCCATGCATGTAGTGGTAGAGCAGTAGCAACAGGGCTGGGATGGATAGCCCTACATGCTCCCAATTGCACCACTCATGGATGATAGCTGTATCAATGGCTACTAGAATGGATGCCTAGGTATTTCCTCTAGTCTGGAGGGTGTCTCTGAAGGCCATTTGCAGGGACTTGGGAGCAGGTGAAAGTCTTGCCTTTATTTTCTACTTGAGATGCCCATAAGCAATTAGTGGGCCACTGTGTGGGGCAGGATGCTGGAGTAGATAGGCTGTGGACAACCCAGCAGGGCTCTTCTTATGTTCTTCCAGGTGGAGCATGTGAATGGACAGTACAGGTGTGGTTGTGTTGGCTGGTTGCCCCACCGCCACCATGACCTCCTTAATGGAAGCAATTTGCACCTTCCAGCATGTTGGGAGGTGCTGGCAAGGTTTGGGACAGATTTGAGGTCCAGAAGCTTGGATGCCAGATCTAACCCCCATCCTCCCTTCTCCGGGACTGGGTGAGTTGAAATAGTTTGGGATTTCTCTGGGACCGCATGTCTTGAAATAGGGTTAATCCAACTAGAGAACAATACCACTTGAAGGGGGACAGTCCAGAGAAGAAACAGAAATGAGTTTTGGGGTGTGATCACTCAGAAGAAAGGACAGCACGAAAATGGATTAAATCTAGGGTGTGACTGCAGCCTTAGTCCTAAGACAGTGACCTCAGGTGTTCTAGGAGGAACCCTATTAAGAGGAACCTGAGGCTTTGTTAATGGACTGCATGCTCATCAGTGGTGCCTTGATGTCTCCAGCACCATTCATTGCTCAAGGCAGAAGCTCCTAAAATATCTGTATCTACATGGCCCATTTCATTGTATTGATTCAGTTTCAAAGTGGCCTCTGGCACTGATCCAAGTACTCACTGCTGCTCACATCTTTTGCACAGATATATTGGTGGGAAATGCTAATAATGGGCTTCTGCCAAGGCATAAGGAACAAACCTGAGAAGCTAATGCCATTCCTAAATTTAGGCCTGCTGAATTTGATTGGAAAGTACTCTGTCATGTGTGGTGGGCAATGCAAAAGAAGATGGTGGTGAAAAAGTGCTTGAGTTAAGGATCTGTCATCCCCTGACTTCACCAGGGTGGGCAATTCAAACCCCACCGCCTATATAAGCCTGTCCCTGATTCAGATGATGGTATCTTTTGTCTGCTTGTCCCCTATAGCACGGCTTCTCATGTTAACAAAGCAGTAGAAGAGTAAAGATTAACTTCCAATTTTCTCTGTTGAGTTTTCTCCTTGATAGAATGACTAATGTTTAATGATAAGACTGCTATGGGAAGCAGTCACAGCAAGAAGGAAGTGCTGTTGGAAATTCCTAAAGATCTGTGGATCAGAGCAGCACGAGATGGCAAAGGGGAGGGAGGGAGGAAACATGGAGTCTTTTACACAAGGAGCTGACAATTGCAGTGGCTCATTGTAGCCAGGCTTTTACACAGAAGCTGCCAATTTCTTACATTGATCTCTTGTTACAAATATTACAATCTGCAGGCTCTGTTACAATCTGCAACTTCTGTTGATTCTTCGCCTCTTCCCTCCCATTCAGGCAGCCCGATGGTGGAGAGCCGGGCACAGGAAATCATCGCTTATCATTGGACCAGGGGAAACTGTAAAGAATGCCTCTAAAGCATGGTCCCCCCCAAAAAAAAAATTGCTTGCGTTCTTATTGCTAAATAGTGAGGATTATTTCTAAATCCAGCAGTGAGACCCCTTTTAATCCAAATAGGGATACTTCGCATTTCTGGACCTTTAATCTGCAGAAAGAGCTGATCTCTTGCAAACTGTCAGATGGAGAGAACTGGAGCCGACTTCAAAGCTGACTAAATCTTGTGTCGTAACGAGGCTATGGGTGTTTTTCCACTGTCAGAAAGTACCCATTTTTGCACCCATTTAGGACCCTTTTGGGTGTGAGCCGGATGATCCCATTTCCACCACGGCACCCATTTGGGACCCGATTGTTTCCACTGCTGTGGGGGAAATCCGGATCTAATGGGTACATTTTGGCCTTTAATCCGGATTTTCTGTAGACCCTATTAATGGGGTCTACAATGGGGTCTTCTGCCAGAAAATCCGGATTGAAGGGAGCCTGTTTCCACTGGAAATAGGCAATGGGGTCCAAAGGAGGTTAGGGGGAGGGGATGCACCCATTGGGGCCCCCCTAAACTTACTCTCCGAAGTCACTTTGAAGTCACTTTGAAGCCACTTTGAAGTCACTTTGAATTGACCTCGAATTGACTTCGAAGTCATCTCGAAGTCTGTGCAAAATAGCTCCAGAGTGCCTCTGAAATCTGTGCTGATCTTCGGAGTGAACTTCGAAGTGATTTTGAAGACTGCACCCCCCTGCCCCTCAAAACACCTGGGGTAATGGACCGACCCCTTGCTAATGGGTGCTACACCTCCCGTGGAAACACATTGGGTGCTTCCCTTAATTCGGATCTACTAGATCTGGATTAAGGAATGTACCCATTCCTTAGATCCGGATCTTCTTAGATTCGAATCTAAGGGCTGCAGTGGAAAAACACCCTATGTGGCTTTTTCTTGGGTATTGCACATTCTATTGTTGAGACATAACATTGAGCTTATGCTGGTTGCTGTAGTTTGACCTGTCCCATTTACAATGCTGCAGTTATCAATCACACATCTCTACTTTTTCAAGCTGGCTGACTATTTTCATAATGTTGTTCATTTTAGATACGGATCGTGCTTTAGCACTTCTGGAGGACTATTGTAAGAAGCTGAAAAAACCCGAGGAGCAGCCGCTGAAAAAGGCCATTAAGAAGGTGATGGGCATATTTAAAAGCAGTTTATTCCAGGCGTTGCTAGGTATGTAAATCTAATTTTTATTATTCACAGTGCGTCCATTATTCATACATCTGGATGCTAAACTTTTCTTGACTTCTAAAATGTGCTGAAAAGGTCACATGGGCACTTTCTGCATGGTAATTGTTCACTGGGCCAGCTGTTGCCAGGAAACATGGGATCTCCTCAGGAGACTGGTCCCCAGGAGGCCGTTCTTACCATAGGATATTTTTGCGGCACAGGCCTTGAGCTTGAGCATTCCCTGGTGCAAAGATCCTGCTGGAGAATGCTCCAACGGGACACTGCTTTAAGGCAGTCTCCTGAGTAGGGATGGGCAAAAAATGTTTGCCACCTTCACATTTGAATTGAATATTGGCTATATTCAAAGACTGCCTTTTGCATGCAAAGTGAAAGCTTTTGCGCCTTCGTTTTGTGCATTACATCCCATATTTGATCAATTTTTCAATAAGTATGGTATGAGACACTTCGTAAATGCTACGTCTACAGCGTTTCCCTCATCAACCCACCTGGTGATTTTGTCATAAAAGGATATTAGATTAGTCTGTTTGTTACAAAGCCGTGCTGGCTCTGGTTAATTACTGCATTCCCATCTAAGTGCTTGCACAAATGTTGTTCAATAATTTGTTTGAGGATCTTGCCTGGTATTGAGGTCAGACTCACAGGCCTGTAGTTTTCTGGGTCAACTTTCTTCCTTTTTTTGAAGGGGGGCAACATTTGCCCTTCTCCAATCCTCTGGAACTTCCCCAGGAATTTTGGAAGATCACAGAGAGCGGTTCAGCAATTATATCTGCTAATTCCTTCAGTACCCTAGAATGTAGTTCTTCTGGACCTGGAGACTTGAATTCATTTATGTTAGCCAAGTGTTCCATCGTCTTTCCTTTGTCCACACAGAGCCTTGATTCTCTTGTTCCTTCAGGTGCACAATGCATTTAATTTCCTTTCTGAGAGAAAACAGATACAAAATAGGAGTTCAGAAGTTCTGCCTTCCCTATGTCACTTTTGACCAATTCACCATTTTCATCCTGTAAAGGTCCAATAGATTCTTTGTGTTTTAATTTTGAACCATGCTTTGGATTTTTTGTCTGCTTCCTCATTTGTATCAGGCAAAAAACCTCTGAGATTTTCTTTCTTTCTTTCTTTCTTTCTTTCTTTCTTTCTTTCTTTCTTTCTTTCTTTCTTTCTTTCTTTCTTTCTTTCTTTCTTTCTTTCTATCTATCTATCTATCTATCTATCTATCTATCTATCTATCTATCTATCTATCTATCGTCGTCATCTGTCTGTCTGCCATCTACCTACCTACCTACCTACCTACCTACCATCTATCTATCTATTTTATTATTTATATTTCTGTCCCGCCCATTACCCGAAGGTCTCAGGGCGGGTAACAACATTTAAAATCAAATATATTAAAACAGATAAAAGCATATATTAAAACAACAGCATCTGCAAGTGGGAAGGGAGAGTGTGTCCCCACTCCTATTTTGTAACTGAAGATATTTATTTATTATTTGAATCAAAGCTTTCCTTTCCATTCATTGTTATAAACCCACAGAAGATAAGTTTGTTTACAAGATGAATAGGCTGAGGTGGCGGATGGGGAACACAATTTCATCAGTCATAGTGCATTGATTTTTCTCCTCTCCCTTGGGAGGAATTTTTTTCTCATAGGCGGCATCCCCATTAATCCAGTTTCCCTAAACCGAAATAACAGAACTGGATGCAAACGCAAATTTGCCTGATCCCATTACTTTCAGCCAGAATCGCGTTCAATCCGGATTCTGAGGATGTACCTGACTCAAGGGGGGACTCCAGTGGCTACTTTGTAAAACCACTTTTTGGGGCTGCCCTGTCCTCTTCCTCCTGGCATGAACGCGCCACCCATAACCGACCCCTTCACAGAGCCTAGCTGGGTGGCTGGGTGGCTGCTGCTTGCCTGGATGGAAGAAAAACGGCAGCGGACAGCCAGCAATTCTTTCCCCTCCTCTCCTCAATGCTCAGGGAACACAGGAGCAGTAGCAACTCAAGGCCCTTTTGCCCATCACCGTCACAGCCTTTAAAACATTCACACATCCCCCCAAACCTGCAGCAGCTGCTTTTCTTTCTTTTCCCTTTTTTAGAGGTCAGAACTTTAAAAATGGCAAGATTGTTATCAGGTGTGAAGTGCTCGGATTGCTACAGTGTAGCATAGCGGCTGCTGCTTTAAGGGGTGGATTTTACAGCTTGCTTTGGAGCTACCAAGATGGTGAACGGTCTGCAAACCATGTCCTATGAGGAACGGCTTAAGGAACTAGGAATGTTTAGTCTAACAAAAAGAAGACTGAGAGGAGACATGATAGCTGTCTACAAATACCTCAAGGGTTGTCACAAGGCAGAGGGATCAGCCCTGTTCTCACTCTCTCAAGGAAGGACTAGAAACAATGGGGTGAAACTGCAGGGGAAAAGATTTAGTTTAGATGTTAGGAAAAAATTTCTAACAGTAAGAGTGATCAACCAGTGGAACAGGCTGCCACGGGAGGTGGTTGGTTCCCCTTCGATGGAGGTCTTCAAGCAGAGACTGGACAGCCATCTGTCTGAGATGGTTTAGGAGATCCTGCCTTGAGCAGGGGGTTGGACTCGATGACCCAGGAGGTCCCCTCCAACTCTACCATTCTATGATTCTATGATTCTATGATTCAAGCTATTGGGGGAGGGAAACTCTCATCCCTTAACACGGAAGGGTTCCCACAGTAAAAAATGTAAAACGTTTCAAGTGCACAAACCGGAGTGAGACCTGTTGAAATGAGGATTAACATTTACAATGCCTTGGGGCGATTTAACACACGGAAAGCATGTTAAGCCAAACTGACGTGGGGTCTGCGAGGATTGAAAACGGGTTGAAACCGACATAAGCTTGTAATGGGGATGCGGCCATAGTGATTTTGGTTGTTTCTGCACTTACCTGCATTAGAGTAGTTCAAGCAGTCTGGGATTTGAAGTCTGCAACAGGCTGGGATAGGCTTGGGCCAGACGTGACCCATTTTGGGACTCCTGCAGGGAATTTTATTGTGTAGATGAAATGGGTTCCTATGGGATAGTGCACCACAAAGGAGTGTTGTCTCCATGAGCCAGTTTGGTCTAGTGGTTAGGGAGATGGACTCTTATCTGGGAATACTGGGTTTGATTCTTCTCTCCTCCATGAAGTGAGCTGGGTGACCTTGGGCTAGTCACAGCTCTCTTCTGAGCTCTTACAGCCCCACCTACCTCACAGGGTGTCTGTTGTGGGGAGAAGAACAGAAGGTTTGTCAGCCGCTTTGAGTCCCCTTGAGTGGGTGAGAAAAGTGGGGTAGAAAAGCCAACTCTCTTCCTCCATGGTTGGTATAACATTTCCTGGTATGTTGGCATACCTCAAATAGAGTGGACCACGGTCTGGTCTAGTGAGACGTGTGGAATTGTTCCTTGTTTCAGAACGCTTTAAAACCCAATATTTTATTGGATTTCAGAATGGTAAAACCGAAGTAAAGTCTCATAATGAAAATGCTTTGGCTTTTCTGCAGTTTTGATTGGCTGATACCCAAGAACAATGGTTCAACTGTTTTTTAAGTTATGAAATGATGCTGTTACATAATAAATAATCAGATTTTATTATGCAATTGTTATATATGTATGTTTGATAATCACGCTTCTAATGTTTGTTTAGGGCTAGATTGCTTTGCATTTACTTAATGCACATAATGCCACACATTTTTTCTGTGCATGTTTTGTTTTTCTGTGCTTATTTCTTTCTGCTTCCTTTTATCACAATGCATCATTTATAGCTCTTTGAGACTCTGCTGTCTTACAGATTTTGCAGTTGGCTACAGAATTTAAAACTCACACACTTCAAGAAAAGCTGAAGGTTCTGTCTCAGAATGCTAATTGAACTAAACTTGACTAAAGTAGGGATGTGTACGAATGTTTTTTTGACATTCGATTCAAATCGAATCAAATACCAGAAAATCCGATTTAATTAGAATCTTTTAAATTCGAATTTAACAAGATTTGATTCATATTTACCAAATTTGAGTCTATTGGATCTGGACTGCGCAGTGTAAATGTGTCTGGGCACAGACATTAACTCCAGTGGGATGGCATTGCTCTACCAAACCTTCTAAATTAAGTGCAAACCAGCTCATAGATCACAGGGAATACACAGTGAAATTAGCATCTGCTCTGTCTCTTAAATGTGTCATTGTTTGTAAAGTGTATCTCCATTTAATCAAAGGCCAGGGCAAAGAGGTACATCTTCAGTACTCTCCTAAAAGTGTACAGTTGAAGGTGATAGATGCACCTCAAGGGAAAGACTATTCCATAGCCTAGGGGCCATCACTGAGAAGGCCCTCTCCCAGGTGCCCACCCCTTTTGCTGCTGAGGGTGGTGGGACAGCCAGGAGGGCCTCCCCTTCAGAGCTTAAGGCATGGGCAGGTCACAAACATGATAAGGCCAAGCGCAAACATTTAGCAGACCAGATCCTGCTGGGACAGAGGACTCCTGGAACAGAACAAGGCTCCATTCCAGCTCCAGAGTTCATGCCAGCTTCAAAGCTGGCTTGGGAGAGCTTTCGAAAGCTCCAAATGCCCAGGGATACACTTTCCCTTCCCACTTGCAGATGCTGTTGTTTTAAATACATACCGTTATTGTTTTAATCATGTTTGATTTTAGGTGATGTTACCTGCCCAGAGACCTTTGGGTATAGGGCAAGATAAAAGTGTGAGTGAGTGGATGGATGGATGGATGGATGGACGGACGGACGGACGGACGGACGGACGGACGGATGGATGGATGATCTGCTCAGCCTGGAACATGGCCTCAGGGAAAGGGTTTCCTTTCATCTCCTGTGCATCTTCTGTCAGTCACGAGTGCCTCATAGACTCAAGCTGGCTGCCAGATGAGGTGTGACTTAATATTTAATTATGAACATTGAGAGCATGTTGTTATTTTTTAATATATATTTTTTTATTTTTTGCAGCTGGATATTTATTTTTGGGTGGCTTTGGCGCAGCAGTGCTGTGAATGTTCCATCAAATTTCCTTTTAGGATTTTAAAATAATTCCGAAAATAATTCCTGGGGCAATCTGGTATAGGGTAGGGTAATTATAAATAAATTTTAAAAAGGTGTTGATTCTGACTGCATATTGTGTCCAGATTATTCACCGAAGGTGATTCATGCATTTTATGAATCGAGGCAATAAAAATAGGCAGGTAACTAGGGATGAGCAGGATGGGCCACAAGGGTTATTGAAGAGGAGGCGATTGGAAAACTCCGGGGAAAGGCTAGAAGTAAGAATACAAAGGCCATCAGAGTTGGTTGAGCAAAAATGGCACCAGGGAGAACGGAAACAGAAGGTTTGTATCTTCTTGAACAGCTGAGGTGTTCTTCCGAGATGGTGTGAGAGAGAGGCCAGCCCCAGAAACGGACTGAATATCGTGCTCACAAGCAATAGTCCAGCGTATGGACCCTCTGGAGTAATAATCAGTTGTTGGCCAGACAGTGTGAGGGCTGGTGCTGTCTGTGCATGCTATAGTGATGCACATATCCATGTGTCTCATCCATGTGAAATACCTGGAAGGCTGCACTCACACTTAAGTTTTAATTCAGTTTCAGTCTGCTTTCGGAGTCACAGGACACATCATCAAAGTGTTCTCTAATTCAGAACATCCATATTTGCATTAGATGATGTGGAAGGAGAAAGAGAAGGAGTAGGAGTAGGAAGAAGAAGAAGAGGAGGAAGAGGAAGAGGGAGTAGGATGAGGAATAGGAAGAGGGAGTAGGAAGAAGAGGGAGTAGGAAGAAGAAGAAAGAAGAAGAGGAAGAGGAAGAAGAGGAAGAGGAAGAGGGAGTAGGATGAGGAAGAGGAAGAGGGAGTAGGAAGAAGAGGGAGTAGGAAGAAGAAGAAGGAAGAAGATGAAGAGGAAGAGGAAGAAGGAGTAGGAAGAAGAAGGAGTAGAAGTAGAAATAGAAGTAGGAGGAGGAGGAAGAGAAGAGAAGAGAAAGAGAAAGAAGAAGGTGCAATGTAGTGCAGGTGCCAAATCTTGTTCTCTACCAGTGAATGTGAACTACCTATGACAGCACCTCCCAAATCCAGTGCAACTGGCCCACACTCCCATCAATCAAACGCTGCATCTGTCTTCACAGGCAGTATCAAGATACCTTTGCCCTGGGTGTGAAACGTCTTCACAGGCACTGCAAGGAGACCATTGCCGTCAATGTGACCGTTGTTCCAAAGGGACTGTGAAGATGTCTTGGCAGTCTCACCATCACTGTGCATGTTCCTCCATACCATGTCCTCGTGATCTTCCTGGTTCTGTTCTACACACAGATGCTCCCTCCTTGATCTAGATCAGACAGCACTAGTACGCACGTGGTTCTGATTTATCAGGTCCACCACTAATCCAGATTACTAGGGATCAGATCTGAATTGCCACTAGTCCCATGCAGATGACGTGGACTAAGGAGGTTCCTTGATCCAGATTACCAAGTACAGAGAGTGTTGTGCCTTGTGCCCTCTCTGACTCCTTGGATACTGAGGGTGCCGCCCCTGCCAGCCAAAACGAGGGAGGCACACCTCAGGGGCACACCTTAGAAATGGGTTATGTCCTCTCAGATGCGGGAGCCTTAGACTCAGAGGCTGATCCTGTCCCAGAACCGAGTTCTCTCAGGAAAGAGTACAGCTGCGATACTCAGCCCACATCCACCCCAAACAGCTGTGCCAGAGCGGGAAAGGCAGTCCGAGTCCTTCGTAAGAAAGTCGCACCCAGCCACCTCAGTTGAAAACAAGAGATTTCCGTGGCGACCTCTGGCTCATGCTAACTTCTGGATTCCTGTCCCTTGACTGACTGAGGTAGTATCCAGATTAGCAGAATAAAATCCACTCTTAGAGAAAAAAGTGCAACTTATCTGCTGTGAATCCACGACGTGCCATCTGGACTTTAGCAGCCTCCCCGCAGGTTTCTCAGAAAAAGCTGCAATACTTTTGTGGCATGTGTGTGGTGAGGTGTCCATCATGTAGGATGGGACGGCCAAGGGAGCTGAGCTGCAGGCTCAGCTCTCGTTTGCTGTTCTCGCCATCCTGGCTGGACTGGCCGGAACATTCAAATTTACCTGATACTCCGAAGCGAGCGTTGATCATTCTGGAGCAGGTAAATTCAAAGTAGCGGCAGCATAATGTGCTGCTGCTACGCGGTATCGGGCGTCAGGTGTGACACCCACACCCTGACTGCATCGAAATGCATAGTATCTGTACGTCTGGACACACCCTGACTGACTGACTGACTGATGATGAATCTCTGGTCACCTGACTCCTGGCCTGTCAGAGAACGTTTAACTCTATATCCTGACCGACTCTTGAAACTGACTTAGCTTCTTGCTAACACTAGCAGTGTGCGTACATGTGCATCACTGTTGCCGCCCGCTCTGGACACAAGAGAAAGGAGTTGCAGCTTTTCAGCGAAGGGGTATGAAGAAACTTCCCTCTGCTACAAGAGTCTAGACATCTTAGACTACAGCTCTAGGAAGCTGATGGGTAGGAGAGTCGGATCCGACAAGGGGAAGTATTTCTTCACCCAGATGGTCGTCGGTTTATGGAATGTGCTGCCGGAAGAGGTGGTGACAGCTACCAGTCTAGATGGCTTTAAAGAAGGGTTAGACTAATTTATGGAGGACAGATATATCAATGGCTGCTAGAATGAATGGCTAGGTGTATCTTTCAGACTGGGGGTGGGGAAAGCAGGACGCCTCCAAGGCCATTTGCTGGGACTGGAGAGCAGGAGAAGGTTTGTCCTTGTCTCTGCTTGAGATGCCCGTGAGCATTTGGTGGGCCACCGTGTGCGACAGGACGCTGGACTAGATGGGCTATGGCCAGATCCAGCAAGGGTCCTCTTATGTTCTTAGAACTCTTGTTCTGCTTCCTTGGCTGCTTCATCCTTTATGAGTGATCATGTTTTCCCTGTGCAGGAATCAGAGCTCATTAGTAAGTTGCTTCAAGAGTAATAAATATGAATGAGGCCTTGATTATACAAACCTATGAATAATTGAAATGAACAACTGAGAAGCTGGCTGCGTTGTGACCAGAGGGCAGCATAATGATGGATGTTTTACTAGCAGGAGATGTTAGCTTGGCAAAACTTTTATGGAAATAATGCACACCTCTAGATCGCTGCACTAGGATAATTGCATGTATTAGGAAGGGAAGAGAGAGATACAGTTTCTTCATAAGGATCGTGGTGGTCATTGAGGCAGTGAAGATCAGACCTAGATTCCAGGTGACGTGCACTGAATTGCACACCTTCAGGGCTTCCTTCCTCAGAAGCTCCTTGCACATAGAAAAGAGTGCGTTGGAACAAGGCTTGTTTTCTTCTCCCAAGAATGAGGCCACATCTCCATAATGTGTTCAAGATGCCTTAGAGGGGAATTGGTGAGTGTTAATTGCACTTGGCAAAAAGGTGAAGATGGGGGGTTATTAGAAACGGGACCGTGCACACCAGGGTTCCCCCCATGCTCCAGACTGCTCTACCCCTATACGAACGTAAGAGAAGCCCTGCTGGATCAGGTGTCAGCCCATCTCGTCCAGTGTCCCGTTGCATGCAGTGGCCCACCAAATGCTCATGGGCATCTCAAGCAGATGTAAGGACAAACCTTCTCCTACTCTCCAATCCCAGCAAATGGCCTTAGAAGTGTTCTGCTTCCCCCCCCCCCCAGCCTGAAAGATGTACCTAGGCATTCATTCAAGTAGCCATCGATACATCTGTTATCCATAAATTTGTCTAACCCTACCTTAAAGCCATCTAGGCTGGTAGCTGTCACCACCTCTTCCGGCAGCACGTTCCATAAGCCGATGACCCTCTGGGTGAAGAAATACTTCCCCTTGTCGGACCCAACTCTTCTGCCCATCAGCTTCATGGATGCCCCCCAGTTCTAGTGTTGTGCGACAGAGAAAAGAAATATTCTCTACCCACCTTTTCTATACCATGCATCATTTTATATATTTCAATCAGGCACGCTACCTGCCAGGCTGGGATAGCAGGGTAGGTTCCCATTCACACTAGGAATGTGCATGAACATTCGTAGCATTCGATATTCGTATGAATTTGTATGAAATTCAGACATTTGTACACAAATTGAATGCTGCAACGTTTGTGCATTGACATTTGTATTCGTATGACTTTTTCAAAATATTCATACGAATGCTTCAGAACATTCGTGAAACTGGAGAGGGGGAAAAGCAGCTGTGCTAGTCACATCTGCAACGGATCCAGAGAGCTAATTGGTGGCCCACTGTATGAGGCAGGATGCTGGACTAGATGGGCTGTGGCCTGATCCAGCAGGACTCATCTTAGATTTTCATAGCCAGGTTAATAGAGGACAGGTGCATCAATGGCTACTAAAGTGGACACCTAGGTACTACCTCCAGGTTGTCAAGACAAGCAGAATGTCTCTCAATGCTATTTGTAGTGAACTGAGGTTTTGCCATTGTCCTCTGCTTGAGATGCCCAGAAGCAGTTGGTTGGCCACCGTGTGAGATAAGATCCTGGACTGGATGGGCTGCGGCCTGATCCAGCAGGGTTCTTTTCATGTTCTAAAGCCTGGATTAAAAAGAGTGCAGGACAGTATGTTGCCAAAAGATCAGACATCTGATGTGTGCTGTGTCATTGTAGCGCTTATGTATTCCACTATATTTGGATAATCAGGAATAAAGCATGGATATTCTGGGATACAGCAGAATAAATAACCGTTGTCTGGGTGCAGCTGAAAAGAACGGAGGCCGCTGCAGCAAATTCTTAGGAGGCTGATCTGCTGCTGTCCTAATGCAGTGCACATTAGTTTGGAGGACTGTGTTGCAGAAGAATGTCAGTATTTTTAAGGAGCTGGATTTACCTGCATTCTCTAGGGGTCCACTAAGCAGTTTTCAAGTTCTGGGACCTCTTCTGTGTCATTTCTCTGCAATCTTCTAGTTCCTGCTCACACTGCACTATTTCAGACTGCCATATTCACTCTCTGAGGAGTGATTTGCAGTGGGGGAAAAGGTGGTACCAAGTACATACATTAGAAATGTTGGCTCTTACTCTGGTACCGCTCACACCATACGTTCCGGTAATCCTCTGGATGGCAAGGGGTGGTGTTAAATGTGCTGGCCTCCCATCCCAGTTAAGAACATCAGGACAATAAAGCAGCTCTGCTGGATCGGGCCACAACCCATCAAGTCTAAGCATCCTGTCTCACACCAACTGTGAGCCAGTTTGGTCTAGTGGTTAGGGAGCTGGACTCTTATCTGGGAGTACTGGGTTCGATTCCACCCTCCCCCGTGAAGCCAGCTGGGTGACCTTGGGCTAGTCACAGCTCTCGTCTGAGCTCTCACAGCCCCACCTACCTCACAGGGTGTTCTGTTGTGGAGAGAAGAACAGAAAGCTTTATCAGCTGATTTGAGTCTCTTTAAGTGGGTGAGAAAAGTGGGGTAGAAAAGCCAACTCTTCTTCTTCTTCTTCTTCTTCTTCCTCTTCTTCCTCTTCTTCCTCGTCTTCTAGGCAGGCAAGAGAGGCATACAGGATGCCTCTAAAGGCCCTCCACAGAGAGCTGAGACCAAGTGAAGGTTTTGCCTTAGTCTTCTGTTTGGGAATGTCCAGAAGCAATTGGCGGGCTATTGCATGAGACAGGATGATGGACTTGATGGGTTGTGGCCTGATCCAGCAGGGCTTCTTTTCATTCATGGAGGATAGGTATATCAGTGACTACTTGAAATCATGTCTAGGTGCCACATCCAGGCTGGAGAGACAGGTGGGATTCCCTATAGGCCATTTGCAGGAAGTTAAGAGAAGGTGAAGGTTTTGTCTTTGTTTTGTGCTTGAGATGCCCAGAAGCAATTGTGGGCCACCGTGTGAGATAGGATGCAGGTACCCGCAGGGGAGAGATGTTATCCCCCCCCTAAACAAATGATGGGGAAGAACAGATCAGAAAGGGAAATTTTAATCAGATAAATAATTGGGGTGAATAGATAGAGTGAAACACCTTCTTCTTGCCTTCCAGATCTTCCCTTCAAGTTGGTAGCTTGCCAAGAGGGCTCTTAGTTTAAAGGAGGAAAGGGAAAAGGCATAGAAAGAGAATTTCATGGGAATCCTTGGCTGTGGTATTTATTCATTTATTAATTATTATAGATTTAATCAGAAGGGCTTGCCTGAAAATGCATCCAGCAATAATTTGCACATCATGATGCTGCCAGGGCTGTGAGCAAAGAGGACAACTGGAAATTTAATGTTCTAGTGGATGAAAATTGTCTTTGGGCAGGCAGAATTGTCAGAAAAGCCCTGGTCATACCTTTGGTTTGATGACATCAGGTCGTCTTCTGGTCACGTTACTCACTAATCCCCATGTATTGCCTTATGTGCCACAATCCTAAAGTGCCACATGGTATATACTTGATTATTTTCTCTATTCACCGAACACCTGATGATCATCCAGATATTTATGAATGATGACTTCTGCCATTCCTCTCCAGAAACCCTGGCACTGGTCACCGCTGGCTAAAGCCATGTGATTTCATCACAGAGATGAGATTCCGCCCTGGGCTTCCCGATTTGTAATATGCCAAATAGCTCCCTAGAAGAATGAGTGCGCCTTTTTATCTTTCATCTACTCTGTTGCTGTGTGTATTTATCATTAAGAAAAGTGCATGCTTTTTCCAGCTTTAGGAAGCTGCACACAGAGTACTGGGAAATGAGAACAGAGATAAGAGATTTATATGAAGATGAGTGAGTGCGTGAGCTCTATGAAACATCATTTTGTTTTGAGTGGGAATTAATGCTCTGCAAATAGCTGTAATCGTCTTACGCAGTATTAGGTAAAATCTAATCTCTGTAGGTTTTTCTAAAACTCATATAAACCCTGCTTCTAAAAAAAATGACACATTTCCTTTCAGAATGCATGTCAGCTGCCTCCTTCCTGTGGGCTTGTGTAACCTTTCCTCTGTTTTTAAACTGGAGGATTTGCAGCATTGTTGTGACCTGAAAATCTACAGTGTCAGATTTTCTGTGGGGCAGGATCTCTAGAAAGTCACAGGTGTGGTGTAGGGGGAGAACTTTATATTTGGTTCATGCAGGGCGTGTCCCCATGCACCTTTGGTTCTGATCCAAAATCAGGTTCAGGCGGGGCTGTCCCCATGCACTTTTTATTTGGGCCAATTTTCTCAGACCAAATCGCCCAAACCAAGACCAAACCTGTACCAGAATTGCTACCAGAAAAAACAAGTCTGGGCATGGTTTGGGTGATTTGGTCTGAGCCGAGTCTGCGCATGGGGACGGTCCTGGACTTGGTTTTACTTCTGTTTGCCTGGAAAAGGGAGTAAAAGCAAGCTTCTGTCTTGTCAGCCGGGACCGTGAACAGGGGGTTCACAATCCTGGGAAAGGTTTGCTTTTACTCTCTTTTCCAGGCAATCTGCTTGCCTGCCTGGAAACAGGAGTAAAGCCAAGCCTATCCTGGGGTTTGGTGCAATTTGCATGGGGATGGCTGATTCCGCCCCCAACTCGCCCCCAGCCATGTTACTGGGAATGGCATGCGGATGTCCAAGGCTTGATCTCAGCCCTGCACCCGGTCCCGTACGAGCCCAATCAGTGCCCAATCGGTGCCAAATGGCTTGCATGGGTATGTGGCCGCAGTGGCATCCAATCCAGAGGAAATTGTAGCTGAGCAGAATAGTTGCAAGGGGCCAGTTAAAGCTTTTGGTTTCCTCTCTCGAAAAAGGCATTTTGATCCTCAGCAGATCCAAGTGCACTTCAAGGAGATCAAAGACAAGGCTTAACAACATAAGAATGTAAGGGGAGCCCAGCTGGATCAGGCCACAGCCCATCTAATCCAGCATCCAGTCTCACAAAGTGGCCCACCAATTGCCCATGGGTATCTCAAGCAGAGACAAGGGCAAAACCTTCTGCTCTCTACTCCTTGCTAATGGCCTTTAGAGGCATCCTGCCTGCCTCCCCAGCCTGGAGGAAGTACCTAGGCATCCATTCTAGTAGCCATTGATACATTTGTTGTTCATGAATTTGTCTTACCTTTCTTGAAGCTTTCTAGACCAGCAGTTCTCAACCTTCCTAATGCTGTGACCCCTTAATGGAGTTCCTCATGTTGTGGGGACCCCCAACCACGGGGGTGGAGCAGCTGGGAGGTGGGAAGGAAGGGCGGCAGGAGGCTCGTCGCAACCCCTCTGAAGGGATAATTCAACCCCCAAAGGGGTCCCAACCCCCAGGTTGAGAACCACTGTTCTAGACAAATATATGTCGTGACTCTACCATAATGGCACTATATTCCCCATGTCTGGATGAGGCCTACATCTTGTCATTTCAAACAACAGACTAGGGGTTCTGGGATGTTTCCCATTTCCTTTTTTTGAATACTCTGTTCTAGGGATGCGCATGAATATTTGTAACATTTGATATTTGTCCGAATTCATCCGAATTTGGACATTCATCTGTGAATTGAATCTTACCACATTCGTACATTGACCTTCGTATTCGTATGAACGCTTTGGAACACTTATGTACCGGTAATGGAGAAATGGGAATGCTACTGTTATGAATTGTAATGTAAATATCTGGTATGCAAGATGTATTTTCATTGTTACAAATTGAGCATAATTAAAGCATAGTATTCACATCAACCACAGCTGAATATAAAAGTGTAGTTCTACCTCCAGTACTGCTGCTTTCTACACAGTAGCTGCTCTCTGCTGTATTTGTATGGGGTGCATGTGATGGGGTTGGTGTGATGATGTCATCACGCCAGGTACTTGTATGTGGGCGCATCTGCATGTGGGTGGACCCATCTGGAGATGGATGGAGGAGCCATGTCTTGGTTCCTGTGTGTTTTCCAATGGTCTTAGATGACCCCTGTGAAAGAGTAGATCGACCCCCAAAGGGGTTGCAACCCACAGGTTGAGAACCACTGCTTAGCTTCATTTCTCTCCCCTTTCCCCTCTTTTCTTAAAGAATCTTGTTCTTCTCTTCTCTTCTTTTCTGTTTGCTTTTGCTCTGTGCTGGTGACATTACTGAACATTTCTCTTAGGGGAAGAGGAAGAATAGGGCATCATTTCCTCTCTCTGAATAAAAAGGGGATCAGATGGAGGAGGGAACATAAGGAATGAGCCCAGACTGTACCTGCACAGGCTAAAATAGGTTAGGGAAACATTTCGAACCAATCATCTGCATAAGCCTAGATGATTTCAAAGAGCATCCTTCTTGCTTTCCAGCTTGACAAGACATTTAACAGCAGAGGCTGAAATTCAAGGGCAGCTTTCATCTCTTTCGCTTTGCTTTTTTTTTTTTTTAAAGAGAAAATCTGAGATTTTCCATCCTGGAGCTTCTTGTCAAATATATGCAACCCAAATGCACAGCTTACTGGAGGCCGGGTTCTTCTGGCAGATCTTGGAACAGCATCTGAGAACACGTCAAGGAAGATGTCGAGAAACATCCACTGGAATGATCTTTTGGGTTTTGCCAAAGGCTAGATTACCCGGGAGATGGCTTGCAGGTGTTTTGATATCAAGAAAGAAAGGGACCGTGCCTAGGATATATTTCCTTTCAAGGCTCGAGGAAACTTCATTCTTGCATGTGTGATGGGCTTTATGTGACCCCACTCGTATCTCTCTTGCAACATTTCTCTTATCTGCACTGTGTGAATTTATGCATAATGCTCACAGACATGAATTTGACAAAGGGATGTAAATGGAGCAAGACAGGCATGTAAGGATAATATAGTAAGGAGAGAATAATTTCTTGGCCTGCTCTTCTTGTAGTTTCAGCACTCTCAGAGGTGCAAGGGATGGCGACACATGAGAGAGAGGGCCTTTTCTGCGGTGGCCCCCAGACTCTGGAGGCATAAATATTATATGACTTTTGGTGCTTGGTCAACACATCTCTTTACCAAGGCCTTGGTGTTTAGCTAGTTACTAACCCTGGGCCATGGTCACACCACTTTAAACCTTCTTCAGTCCATCTTCAGGTCTGACTGCTCATACCTTTTCATTTCTATCCATTTTATTTATGGATTTTCCATTCAGGAAGGGCCAAATGGAGGGCAGAAAGTCCACAAATAAAATGGAAAGGTGTGAGCAGTCATAAGAACATAAGAGAAGCCCTGTTGGATTGGACCACAGCCCATCTAAGTTAGCATCCTGTTCCACGCAGTGGCCCACCAGTTGCTTATAGGCATTTCAAGCAGAAGACGAGGGCAAAACCTTTGCCTGCTCTCAAATCCCAGCAAATGGCCTGTAGAGGCATCCTGCTTGTGTTCCCAGCCTGAAAGATGTACCTAGGCATCAATTCTAGTAGCCATCCATACACCTGTCATCCATAAATTTGTCTAACCCTTTTTAAAAGCCACTCAGGTTGGTGCTGTTACCACCTCTTCCGGCAGCCAATTACGCAAATTCAGACCAGACGAAGGTTTCACGTGAAGGACCTGGTGTGCTATGTGAACAACTGAGCAACCACAAAGGCAGGGAAATGCGGCACTAAAAGCCAGTTGTGTGGCAACTCTTAGGACAATTGCCACCACTGCCATGACCTCTGGCACAAGACAGTGGTGTTGTGGGTAGTGGGTTTTCAAGTTGTGTCTTGTTGCTTAGTGGTCAGCTGGTTGCTAGGCTGAATGAGCATGCCGCTTCCCGTAAAGAAAGAGTGTGTACAGCGTCCCTCCAAGATGTGGTAGTTCTCCCTAGGCTAAAAGAGGCTGAACAGCTAGATAATTGTATGCATAAAAATGGAAGGAGGAAGAGATACCGTCAGGGCAAGAATGGCTAATTAAGCTGATGGACTTGGCTGAAATGGACAAATTAACAAATTTAGTAAAAGACAGAACAACAGAACAACAGAACATAAGAGAATCCCTGCTGGATCAGGCTACAGCCCATCCAGTCCAGCATCCTGTCACACACAGTGGCCCACCAAATGCTCATGGGCGTCTCAAACAGAGACAAGGACAAACCTTTTCCTGCTCTTGAATCCCAGCAAATGGCATTAGAAGCGTCCTGCTTCTGCCCCCCCCAGCCTGAAAGATGTACCTAGGCATTCGTTCTAGTAGCCATTGATACGTTCATCCTAGTAGCCATTGATACATCTGTCATCTATAAATTTGTCTAATTCAACCTTGAAGCGATCTAGACTGGTAGCTGTCACCACCTCTTCCGGCAGCACATTCCATAAACCGATGACCCTTTGGGTGAAGAAATACTTCCCCTTGTCAGATCCGACTCTCCTACCCATCAGCTTCATAGAGTGCCCCCTGGTTCTAGTGTTGTGCGATAAAGAAAAGAAATTTTCTCTATCCACCTTTTCTATACCATGCATAATTTTATAAACTTCAATCAGGCCCCCTCTTAAACTTCATCTCCCCAGACTGAAGAGGCCTAGACGTTGCAGCCTGATTTCATAAGGGAGGTGTTCTAGACCCTTAATCATTCTGGTTGCCCTTTTCTGCACCTTCTCTAGTTCCACAATATCCTTTTTGAGGTGTGGTGACAAGAATTGTATACAATATTCCAAATGTGGCCTCACCATAGATTTATAAAGAGTGAAAATGACACTTGCTGACTTATTTTCTATTCCCTTCCTAGTTATTCTCAGCATTGAATTTGCTTTTTTTTTTGCTGCTGCTGCGCACTGGGTTGACACCTTCATTGAACTGTCCACGAAAACCCTGAGATCCCTTTCATGGTGTGTCGCAGAAAGCTCAGACCCCATCAGTTTATAGACGTAATTTGGATTCTTGGCCCTGATGTGCATTACTTTGCACTTGTTAAGATTAAAGCACATTTTTGCCACTTGGTTGCCCACTTGCCCAATGCTAAGAGATCCCTCTGGAGCTCTTGGCAATCTCTTTTGGTTTTTACTACCCCAAATTATTTAGTATCATCAGCAAATTTTGCTATTTTACTATATACCCCTTCTTCTAGATCATTGATGAATAAATTAAAAAGCGTTGGTCCCAACACTGAGCCTTGAGGGACCCCACTTTTTACCTCTTTCCACCCTGAGAATTTGCCATTTATTGCTACTCTCTGCTTTCTGCCCTTAAGCCAGTCACAAATCCAGGACAGAACTTGTCCTTTTATTCCACGGCTGATAAGTTTACTCAGTAGCCTTTGATGTGGGACTTTGTCAAAAGCCTTCTGAAAGTCCAGATAGACAATGTCTACTGGTTCGCCTTTATCCACGTGTTTATTGACACTCTCAAAGAATTCCAACAAGTTTGTGAGGCATGATTTACCTTTGCAGAAGCCATGCTGGCTTATGTTCAGCAATGCTTGCTCCTCCATGTTGAAGCTAATTTTGTCTTTAATAATTGTTTCCATCACCTTACATGGAACTGATGTTAAGCTAACTGGTCTGTAATTGCCCGGATCACCCCTGGATAAGTTTACGAAAGACTGGAGCCCCTTTATTAACTATCTACGAGAAATACAAGTAATGACAGTTTTGACTAAAAATTAAAGGGTTAGCTGAAAAGCAACAAGGAAGCAAAGAAATAAGCAACATCAAGAAGAGAAGCCTGAAAAACAGAGGAAGTCATATAGTATTAAATCAATGTAATAAAGTGATGTGAGAAAACGTAAGAAGTTTTTATGTTGTTTTTTTAAATAAAAAAATAATAAAAAAGGCAAAAAAAAAAGAGGCTGAACTGTGCTGTGGTGGGTGGATCCAGTCTTCCCTTTTAGCCAACGTGCACATGTGGGGTTCGTGAGGCGCCTCCCCTTCTCTCCTCAGTTTAGGTGTATGATTCCTCTATCTCAGTGGTTCTCAACCTGGGGGTCGGGACCCCTTTGGGGGTCGAACTACCCTTTCAGAGGGGTCGTGACGAGTCTCCCACCACCCTTCCCTCCCACCTCCCAGCTGCTCTGCCCCCATGGTTGGGAGTCTCCACAACATGAGGAACTCCATTAAGGGGTCGCGGCATTAGGAAGGTTGAGAACCACTGCTCTATCTAGTGTTTTTACGCAAATTTATTATATTATTTTTTAAAAAATTAATCACACAGAGAAGAAAAGCACATAAAAAAGGAAGGCGGTGTGAAGGTGGAGGAGCAAGCTTAAAAAATAACCACAAACACACACACCCAACTCCCTTGAGTGACACAACAGCATCCCATAAGAAAGGAGACAGATTTGACACAGCAAAAGGTGTGGAGAGCCAAGAGTTCCACAGAGGCGGCTCAGGTCAATTGTGGAGACAGGTGTGACTCATGCGGCCCAAAGAGAGGAAGGTCTGAGGATGACCTATAATGATCCAGGTGTGAACAGAACTGGTACAACCTCAGTTTGAATTGTGAATAGGACATCCTGTCTTATATAGGTGTGACCGGGGCCTAGAAATGGCCAAAGATAAGAACTGGTGAATTTTTCAGGATTGAAGCCTTTTCCCTCTGTAAACGGCAATCCCGATGTGAATGCCAAACAGGTATTTTGTCGTTTAGGAAAACACTACTAAATTGCCTGCAAAGAACACAGATTGTGCAACCATGATATGATTTTGGGGGTACATTTTGCACATATCTTGCACACGGTTTGCCCAGGGGGACTCTAGTATGAATGGGCCCTTTCTCTCAGGCAGCCACAGGTAGGTGCCCAGAATTGCAGGCTAAAATCTCACAGCTTCCAGCTCTCTCAGATTAACGTTCTGTCTATGAATTGGTGCTTGCTGAATTGGTGTGTCTTAATTAATCTCATGTGACTTCCAGGAGCTGTTGATTTGACTCTGCCTTTTACTGCTGCTTTTAGCTGAATATAATTTTTTCCAAGCCAGTCATGTGAGAGCAGAGAGGAAAAATCATCAAGTCATATTTTTAGATAATCCTGCTTGCCTTGAAGTATTCCTGGTAGCACAGCGCTGAGAAGAACTGCAAAATGGATAATATGTAAGCCTTCAGAAATGAGTATGCGGTGCTTTTTAGGAGACTTTGACACACATGCATGGCTTTAAATGTTTGCTATAAAGATTCCTGATACTTGGCCTGAGGCTGGAGATGTTTGAATTCAATGGAAGGCACAGTAAGGTCTGCCTTCACATAGCTTGTCATCTGGCAGGTTATGGCTTAATGGATTAGAACAGCCAAGGGTTTCCTATAAGGCAACTTTACTTCTCAATGTTCTGCTTTCTGTGCACATCAATCTGAGGAACAGAGATGTGAACAAAAGTAGATTTCGTTCAAAACCGAAAGGTGGTTAGGGCTCAAGAATTCAGGTGATCTTCCTAGAAGGTGGCGGAGGAGGGCTGGGTTTTATACCCTGCTTTCCTCACCCCTAAGGGGACTCAAAGAGGCTGACAAACCTTCTGTTCTTCTCTCTACCACAGACATCCTGTGAGGTAGGATGGGCTGTGAGAGCTCAGAAAGAGAGCTGTGACTAGCCCAAGGACACCCAGCTGGCTTTGTGGAGGAGTGTAGAACTGAACCAGGAAACCACTGGATAAGAATCCAGCAGTCTAACTACAAGACCCAGACCTATATACCTGGCTGCATTCACCTGCACTTGGTGATGTTTTAAGCAGGCAGGGTAGTGGGTAAGCATTGGAGCATGGTGCTGCCTGATGGTCACACTATCCTTCCCAGCCCTCTTGTTTCCACCTGCTACCTCCCCACCTGCTCACCTTTCCATACCTTAGGAAGAAGAGTTGGCTTTTCTACCCTGCTTTTCTCACCCATTTAAGGGGACTCAAAGCGGCTGACAAAGCTTCTGCTCTTCTCCCCACAACAGACACCCTGTGAGGTGGGTGGGGCTGTGAGAGCTCAGAACAGAGCTGTGACTAACTCAAGGTCACCCAGCTGGTCTGTGGAGGACTCCAGAATCAAACCCAGAATCAAACCTAGACCAAACTGGTTCAGTGATTATTGGTAATTAATTATTGAATCAAGTTATCAAGAATCCGCCACGCACCCTGTCAAGACTCATTTCTTCCAAGTTTCAATGTATGATTGGGAATTGTAGAGGAGTGGGAAGTTGGTCCTTTGCTATTGTATGGAAAGAGCAGATGCCACAGTAGCCTTCAGGGACAATTATGTTTCTGATGGGTTTTGGTAGTAGGGGTGTGCACAAATGCAATTTTTGGAATTCAATTCGAATATCCAAAAATTTGAACCGTTTCGAATCTTTAAAATTTAAATGGATTCCCATTCGATTTGAATTGAATACATGCAAATCTATTCGTTTGAATTTTCAATTTGAATTCGCACATACAAATGTCGACAACATTCGTATGTGCCCAGATGCATCTGTATGCATCTGGACACATCCTGTATTTATTTCATATGCATCTTACTTTCTTTTTTTTCTCCAAATAAATTTTTATTTCTGTCCAACTGTTACAATATAATAAGTTTTTCTCTCATAAAAACATATACAAATAACGTACGTAACTACAAACAAACGTGAACTATTTACATAACAGCAGCAGTATTTTGTTATACATCATTTTAATCACTTAAACTTCATTTGTCTTTAGTTTTGAGGCAAGGTATAATACAAAAACCATTATATTACTTTAATCAAGCCCTGATCTTTGGTTTTTGAGATTTTGTAGTGTTAGGTGCTCTTACCCTTGCCTGCCTTTGGTGATCAAAATTTAGTGCTGCCAAAATGCAGAATGAAACTGTTTGGAAAATTCCAGACCACTATGAAAACAAGTTGCCGCTCTATCAGCAAATGCTATTCATATTAGTTTTAAATAAGCAGAAAGGGTCAGAGAGAAAATATTCCTTTTGTATGTAGGAAGTCCGCTTTCCAAAACCCATCAAGACGAACTCAAACCTCCCACATTCCAGCACAATCTAATATACCTAAACCCGGCCGGTAATTACAATATTCCCGGTAACGCCTTCCAAGTAGGAAGAGAAATACATATCAGATTTCTCTGACATGCGCAATAGAGACAAGTCCAATGGCTGGCTGGTTCAGTCCAGTTACTTCTTTGAAGCTGCCTTATCAGTTTGTTTTTGCAGACACAGTGTCCTTGAGAGCATTCCTCACAAAACCATTCTGCCAGAAATTCCCTTATTCCTCTTTATTGGTTCTCAGAGGAGACCAATCCAGTGATTAACCCCTGTCACTGTCAAATAAGGAAATTTGAAGGAGCGGTCATGTACTGTTTTCCATTATTCCCGCTACCCAGGGCCTGTTATAAAGTTATATTTGTCATTATTTTTATATAGTATTGTTTTATTTTATATAATTTATATTTGTCAGATTGTTTAACCCAAAATAAATGTTGCATTTTCAAATGGTTGTCTTAGCAAACCTTATGTGTAAACATTTTTGCATAATAGTAACTTTCTCCTCCGGTGGCCATTTTGTCTGTTAATGTCTGCTTTCGGGCCTTGTCTTTGTTTGCAGATTTCTCCTTCCCCCTCTTCGTTCCTGCTTTTTAAATGCTCCCTTAAGGAGCTCTATTCTTTTGTAAAACAAGTTTTGTTAGTTTTATAAGCTTTTGGTTGCCTTTTTCTTTTGTTTTCTTGGGTTTTTCAGCGGCCCTGGGCCTGAGCAGCTCAGAGACGTCTACTCTGTTCTGCTGCTCATGCCTCTCTCCCCATATGCATCTTAGGGTGTTTTTCCACTGCAGCCCTTAGAGGAATGGGTACATTCCTTAATCTGGATCTAATAGATCCGGATTAAGGGAAGCACCCAATGTGTTTCCATAGGAGGTGTAGCCCCCTTTAATGTAACCCCCCTGCCGTGGAAACACCTTTGCACCCATGTGGGGAATCTGGATTGACCTACAAGGGGTCTGCCTGTCACCCCAGGTGTTTTGGGGAACAGGGGGTGCAATCTCCGAAGTCCCTCCTAAGTCCCTCTGAAATCCCTCCGAAGTTGCCTTTGAAGGTTAGCAAAGGCTCCGAAGTCCCTCTGAAGGCAACTTCGGAGATTAGCAAAGGCTCCCAAGACAAACCCCTTGTGAGAGCCTGCATATGAATTAGCTCTTTGTGAGCAGGGATGAGTCAGCCTCATTAAATATGCACCTCTTTCCATGCCTGAAGGTAACAGTCCGCTTTGATCTCCCTTTGTTATTGGAGGTTTGTCTTCGGAGCCTGTGCTAATCTTTGAAGTTGCCTTCGGAGAGACTTCGGAGCCTTTGCTAATCTCCGAAGGCAACTTCGAAGTAACTTCGAAATGGCTTCGAAATGATTTCGAAGCCTAGGTTTTGGGGCTCCCCCCCAAGGGTGTCCCCTCCCCCTAGCCTCCTCTAGACCCCACTGCCAAACTAATGTGGAAACAGGCTCCCTTTAATCCGGATTTTCTGGCTGAAGACCCCATTGTAGACCCCATTAATAGGGTCTACAGAAAATCCGGATTAAAGGCTGAGATGTACCCATATGATCTGGATTTCCCCAGCGGCGGTGGAAACAAATGTGTCCGTGGTGGAAATGGGGTCATCCGGCTCACACCCAAATGGGTCCTTAATGGGTGCAAAAATTGGTACTTTCTGCCAGTGGAAAAACACCCTTAATTTCATCCCGTACAGATCCGTACAAATGCATACGGATGTGGGAAACATGCATACGGGCAAGTATGCATTGTGTATGTATCCATACACACACTAATGTCCAAATAATCCAAATGAATAGATTCGAAAATTCAAAATTTGAAAATTCAAAATTTAAAATGCACAGATTTGAATGAATTCGATCGAATTCTGAATGTTTTGAATATTTGTGCACATCTCTAATCATAGGGAACCTCTGGTTTTGTGCATTGTTATGCAATGGGATGGTTATCAGAAAACCCCAATGGTTGGAGGAACCTTTTTGTCTTTGACGCTTGCCGTCAGTATGTGCCAGCTAGGTTTGTGGGGCTTAAAAGAGAGAGGGATTGAGGAGCTTTGGGTAATAGTTTAATAGATATTATGGAAGAGTTCGAAGAAAAAATCCATGTTTTCTTCTTTTTTTTTTAGCTTGGTTTAGCAAACTGCATAATAAGCTTGGGTGACCAGATGGAAAACTGGGCAAAGCTCCCGCAATGCTAATAGTTCTGTAGCAGAAGAATCTCAGCAGGTGTTGCCTGCATTGCAAATTACACCTGCTGAAATTCCCTTCTTGGCATCTTTGCATCTTTTCGCAGCAGCATCTTTGCATCGCTGTTGATTTCTCCTGTGCTAAAGGTGTGAGGACATCGGAGAGATCCTAGGCAGAGGCCTTAAAGAGGTGACTTCCTTAGCTGAAATGGTGTCTCAGACACACTCATTCTCAGCGAATGAGGAAGACTGACTGCTCCCAGGTGGCAATGCGACCCTTTTGCTGGGTGCTGCCAGATGTGGAGGCAATCCTGGGCTTACCTTGGTGTCTGGTGAGCGCCACACATTCTCGGATCATTTGGGACAATGAGAAGCCAGCCAAATGCCTGCCCTGGATAGAGTGTCAGAATTTATTTAATTAATTAATTTTGATATTTATATCCCGCCCTATACCCGAAGGTCTAAGGGCGGGTAACAACCTTAAAATCTACCATATCAAACAAAATAATATATATTAGAACAATAAGAACCATCACAGCATTTAAAATCCAGCATGTTTAAAACAAAACAATATCAATTAAAACAGTGGTGTTTACATTGGAGGAAACATGACTGACATTTATCCAAAGGCCCGAGCAAAGAGGTGAGTCTTCACTGCCTTCCTGAACATAAACAGAGAAGGGTCCCGATGCACCTCAAGGGGGAGACTATTCCACAGCCTGGGGGCCATTACCGAGAAGGCCCTCTCCCGGGTGCCCACCAGCCTCGCTGCTGAAGGTGGTGGGACAACCAGGAGGGCCTCTCCTGCAGATCTTAGGGCACGAGCAGGTTGGTATGGGAGAAGATATTCCTTCAGATATTTGGGGCCCAAGTCATTTAGGGCCTTATAAGTCAAAGTTAACACCTTAAATTGGGCTCGGTAGTGAATTGGCAGCCAATGCAGCCCTTCTAATACCAGTGTGATATGCATCCGGCTAGCTGTCCCAGTTAACACCCTGGTGGCTGCATTTTGCACTAGCTGCAACCTCCAAACTGTCTTCATGGGCAGCCCCATGTAGAGTGCATTACAATAGTCCAATCTAGAGGTTACCAGAGCATGGATAACTGTGGCCAAATCATCTCTGTCCAAAAAAGGCTTCAGTTGACACACCAGCCGTAGTTGGGCGTAGGCATTCTTGGCCATGGCCTCCAGCTGAGCTTCAGGTATCAGCGTGGAATCTAGGAGTACCCCCAAGTTACACACCTGTCCCTTCCACAGCATTGTGACTCCTTCAAGGACAGGGTGTCTCCCAACTACATGGACCCGAGACCCTGGAACACATAGCACCTCTGTCTTGTGTGGATTCAGCTTCAATTTTTGGCCCTCATCCAGCCCATTACTGCCTCCAGACACCTGTCAAGCACTTCCACCGCCTCTCCTGATTCAGATGGCACAGAGAGATAGAGCTGGGTATCATCTGCATATTGATGACACCTCACTCCAAATCTCCTGATGACCTCTCCCAGCGGCTGGTAGTCTCCCGGTTTGAGTCCACACTTCTCCAGCTGGGTGGCCTTGGGCTAGTCACAGCTCTCTTTCTGAGCTCTTTCTGTTGTGGGGAGAAGAATAGAAAAGCTTTGTCAGCCACTTCGAGTCCCCTTAAGTGGGTGAGAAAAGTGGGGTAGAAAAGCCAACTCTTCTTCTTTTCTGTACTCTGTGATGAAGTGTACATTATTAAAGAGCTATTCAGATGTTCCACTCCTTGCCCGATCCAGTTTTTAAATGTGTTTTGAATTGATTTTTCTTTGTGTGGTTTTACCCTTGTTCTTAACCTCTCCTCCAAACTGCTGATATATATATAATGAGAAGCAGAATATAAATGTTTTAAGTAAACAACTTTGTCTATGTCATCTCTACAAAATGTGCTATAGTCACCAGAGGCAGAGGTAACATGGTATAAGCATTTCATGCACCTTTGAAATATGTTTTCATACTTTACATATTTTATCTTTTTATTATTGTGTCCTGCCCTTGGACCTTCTGTTGAAGGGTAGGATATCAATCAATCAATCAATCAATCAATCAATCAATCAATCAATCAATCAATCAATCAATCAATCAATCAATCAATCAATCAATCAATCAATCAAGCTACTAGAACGAATGCCTAGGTGCATCTTTCAGGCTGGGGGGGGGAGGAACTGGGGCGCTTCTAAGGCCATCTGCTGGGACTCGAGAGCAGGAGAAGGTTTGTCCTTGTCTCTGCTTGAGATGCCCAGGAGCATTTGGTGGGCCACTGTGTGTGACAGGATGCTGGACTAGATGGGCTGTGGCCTGATCCAGCAAGGCTTCTCTTATGTTCTCCATCCATCCATCCATCCATCCATCCATCCATCCATCCATCCATCCATCCATCCATCCATCCATCCATCCATCCATCCATCCATCCATCCATCCATCCATCCATCCATCCATCCATCCATCCATCCATCCGACAATGACAATGACAATATTATTATTATTAGATTTTTTTATTGCTATGTTTCTGTAATTTCTGTAATTAACCCTGTACCATCCCTTAGTGCAGCGGTTCTCAACCTTCCTAATGCCGCGACCCCTTAATGGAGTTCCTCATGTTGTGGAGACCCCCAACCGTGGGGGTGGAGCAGGTGGGAGATGGGAGGGAAGGGCGGTGGGAGACTCATCGTGACCCCCCTGGAAGGGTAGTTTGACCCCCAAAGGGGTCCCGACCCCCAGGTTGAGAACCACTGCCTTAGTGCGAAGGGCTCTCTATAAATAAATAAATAAATAAATAAATAAATAAATAAATAATAGTTTTTTGTAACAGGTCAGATTTTCCAGAGGCTGGAAAATGGTGCTGTATTTTGCTAAGGCCAGTGAGTTCACAGCTGAGCTTTCAGCGAGTGTGTTATGTTAAAATCCTGAAGAAAACTTTCTGTTGGGAACTCTCTCCTTGTGTTTGTATGTGTATAGATTTCTGTAACCCATCAATACATTTCATTGGCACAGCAGCCTAGTTTATAATATTTACCCGTTAGTCCTGAACAGTTTTCTAATACTGATGGTACAGAGTGACATCTTGTGGTAACTTTTACCAGATCAGATTCGTTTATGGCTTTGCACTTCTTGCAGCATCCATAGAAAGTGCAACCTGAAATGCCCCTGATATTGGAGTCTTGCGAATTGGCAGTGCAAGCTCGCGGGGATGAGTTTGAAACTTGCCTTATAGGCTTTCCTCTGATCTCTGCAAACTGTGCTTTGATGGGCCGCAGATCAAAGTCCTATTTGAAGGGATCACAGGAGAGTTTCCAACTGCAGCGTTGCCTCTCCGCTGCTTGATACGTTGCCCAAAAGAATCTCTCACACAGCAAAGCTCACAAATGCTGGAATTACTGCTTTTCTTTTAAAATGACAGCACCTGTGCCAGATAAATGTGAGGTTGTCTGTTACTAAGGACTGTTTTTTTCTAAGATACACGAAGTTCATTCTCGCCTTTCTTGTTGCATGAATGATGAAGCCAAAGTCCCCTCAATGGTGCAGTTACCCCCCACCAGAAGGGAAGCTGATAATAACTGAGCATGAGTGATGTTTGTGAGAACACAGCAGAGCGCACAGTTTGTGTTTTGGTGCAGATGTGAGTGCAGTTTGTTCAATGTTTATGCAAAAAACACATTTTTTTTAACTTAGTTTACTTTCCCTTCTTTCCTGCAACCCTCTGTGAACGGCAAATTACCTGGGTCCTGAATGACTTGGGATCCAAATGCTTGGAGAAGAGCTTCTCCCAACCAGTCCTACTTGTCACCTGAGAAGTTTGGGGAAAACCCTCTTCGAAATACCATCCCTCTGTGAGATTGCTGGCTGGCTGACTAGATGGAGGGCCTCCTCCGTGGTGACCCCCAAGCTCTGGAACAGTTTTTCCTCAGAAATAAACCATTCTTCATTACCAATCACCTTTTGGCATTTAGTATAAATGCTTCTGTAAGGAATGAACAAGGACAGTGGGTTTGCAAAGAAACATCAGAGACTGATAAGAAGTCTGCAGCTTCGGCAGCTTCAAAGAGTAACTGGCCTGAGCCAGGCTAGCCATGAACCTTGTTTATACTGTGTTCTTATTTTGCCTCTACTGCGCATGTCAGAGGGCGCATCTGTATACTCAAAATAATCCAAAAGGATTCCGTGTCCGCCTCAGGAGCGTTCACATGCAAGCCCCTAATTCGCACTACATCTGAATCAATACGTATTTGAAAAAACCCACTTAACAAGTGTACTACATTCAAAATAAGGGGGCTAACAGGTATTGTCACGGGGGTCATGGGGCCACTCCCAGGTTATTTGGGGTAGAGCTTGGCGGCCGCAGTATTAGTGGGCGGGGTTTGCGACTGTGCTTCACGTTCCTGCCATGTGCGCTGCGATCAGCAGCCGCTTGGGTTTTTTTTCCACACAAATGGAGGGAAGAATAAATAGATGAGTTGCCGTGTGAAGCAGATGGGCAGATGTGCGGACATTTGCTTGACAGCTCATCTGCCTCAGCGCAAACATGTTGCCTTCCCAGCAGTGTGAATGGAGGGCAACGTTACCGGCAGAGCGAGCGAGCGAGTGAGCGAGGTTATTTTCCCATTCATCCCCTCCTTGTCCATGGCCGGCAGGGGAGGAGGGAATGAAAGGGAAAATAACCTCGCTCGCTCGTTCACTCTGCCGGTGGGCGGATGAGGAGATACTGCAATCCTCCTCTCACCGCCATCACCACTGCTGCTGTTCCCGCCATTCCATGGGGACAGGCAGTTATGGTTTGGATCCGCATTGCCCCAAACCACATGGGGACGCTCTATTCCGCGTTACAATGTGGTTTTTTATCATACGTGTCCAAATCGCATCAGCTGGCTTGCATGCGGACGCGGCCAGAGAAATCTGATATGTATTTCTTTTCCTTACTTGGAAGGCCTTACTGGGAATATTGTAATTACTGGCCGGGTTAGGTATAATATTTTGAGCTGGATTGTGGGAGGTTCGAAGCTTGTCTTGATGGGGTTTCTGGAAAGCAGGCTTCCTATGCTGCAGCATACCAAAATTAAAAGAAATCTTTTCTCTCTGTCCCGTCTGCTGATTAAGAAACTAATATGGATGGCATTTGCTGATAGAGTGGCAACTTCTTTTCATAGTAGTTTGGAATTTTCCGAACACTTCTGTTCACTCATGCTTTGATAATTAGTCTTTCTGTATTTTCTCCACTCATGTTAGTGATGGATTTTTAAAAAACTTCATTTTATCTCTTCATTGCCCTGAATACTGGGTTTGATTCCACTCTCCTCCATGAAGTCAGCTGGATGACCTTGTGTGAGTCACAGCTCTCTCTCTCTTTGCTCTCACAGCCCCACCTACTTCACAGGGTGTTCTGTTGTGGGGAGAAGAACAGAAGGTTTGTCAGCTGCTTTGAGTTCCTTTAAATGGATGAGAAAAGCAGGGTAGAAAAGCCAACTCTTCTTCTTTTTCTTTGGGGGCCTCCAGATGGCAAGATGAAATTGCAAAATCTTGTTTAAATCGTTTTTTTGTAAACTACCTGGATGCAAGCAAGTTTGCCTACTCGCTTCCTTTTTCTTTTCCTACTGGGCTGCATTCACACCTAAGTTTAATCCAGCTTCAGTCCATTTTCAGGATGAGAGAATACCTCAGCAAACCGAAACTCTGTTTTCTTTTGACATTATCTAACTCAGAAAATCCACCCTTGGGCTAGAGAATGTGGAAAGGAAATGACAGGTCATTTTGCTGATGGCTTCTCTACCTCTAGAGGTGGGCTGAAGTTGAATTGGGTGTGAACATAGCCCTGGGCTTGCTGGTATGCGGGTATTTTGCAAGAGCAGGGATTCCCCAAGCACCTGGCAGACATGATAAGTGTTCATGTGGATATCAATATGAAAAGAAATCCCAGGCCCTGGTCACACTTTTAGGCTAGGATGACTTCAGGTTGTGTTACACTATTTTTATTCTTTTTTTTAAAAAAAATCTTTATTTCATAACAACCAACAGATAATAACAAAATCAGCCATTAACCACATTGCCTGAAGACATTCAAAGAATAACAGTTTCTGTGTTACAGCGTTGTTTCTCCTGTATACAAGAATTAAATCATTAAGTCCGGGAACAAAGATATTAGTTTATATTTTATAGCCGAAAGAGAAAATGAGGAGGAGGAGGGTCGTAAAGCAGAATTGACCTGGGTCTGAACAATAAATGGTGTCCATTTTTAAAAGATATTGAGCTTGCTCTTCCAAAGCCTGCATTTTATATTGCTGGGCCTTGATTAGATCATAGTTTTTATTCAAGCTGGCCTCCCCCATTAGGTCATTTTAACTGGAGTCCTCTTTTCCAGAGGACTCAGCCCATCCTGGCACGCCAGGCCGTCTTCGCTTCTTCAGTGTGAGCTGGGGGACGGGCTAAAGGAGGCTGAACCGTGCTGTGGTGGGTGGGGTCCAGTCTTTCCTTTCCTCCAGTGTCTAGAGGAGGGCAGCATGTGCAGAGTTTGTGAGGCACTTCCTCCTCAGTTTATGTGTATGATTCCTCTATCTAGCATTTTTCTGTAAATGTATTATTATTTTTAAAATTAATCGCATGGAGAAGGAATGCTCATCAAAAAAGGAAGGGGGCCATGGAGGTGGGGGAACAGACATAAAAAAGAACCGCAGACACACACCCTTGCCTCCTTTGAGTGATACAATGGCCTCCACTGTGAGCCAGTTTGATCTAGTGGTTAGGGAGCTGGACTCTTATCTGGGAATTCCGGGTTCGATTCCACCCTCCCCCATGAAGCCAGCTGTGTGGCCTTGGGCTAGTCACAGCTCTCGTCTGAGCTCTCGCAGCCCCACCTACCTCACAGGGTGAGGTAGATTTGACACAAGAAATGGAGTGGAGAGCCAAGAGTTTCGTGAATGAGGCTCAGTTCGATCGCGTAGAAAGATGTGAGCGATGCAGCCCAAAGCAAGGATGGCCTGAGGACGACCTATAATGATCTAAGTGTAAACAGAACTGGTATGACTTCAGTTTAAATCCTGACTAGGACGTCCTGTCTCATATAGGTGTGACCAGTCCGCAGTGTTGTTGCTGGATTTCCATAATACTGATATTCCAGGATATTGGCTTGATATTCTAGGACTGCATAGGGAGTGCCATGGATATGTGTGACAGTCTCAATACTATCCCAGGCAGACCACAGGTTCTTACCCACGTTTGGAGGCACCCTTTATTAAGATCTTTTCAATGTATTTTGGCTCAGCATTCTGGGAATTGTAGTTCAGGAATGTTTGTCAGGGTGCAGGCTGAGCCTCTCTGACATGAATACGGTGACATCCCCGGTGACCAACAATCTGAAGGGAAGAATAATTACGGAGATGTATGAGCCCTGTTGAACATGAAACACTGTTCCCCTAATTAGTTCTCTGCTGCATTTGTTTCCGTGAGATACAGCAACGAATAACGTCGTATTAGCGGGGTGTTAAAATCCTATCTGCAGAGGATGTTAGATTTGTTATTTTCTTCTACTTGGCAATTTAGCACAAAAGAAATATCTTTTGTTGTTTCTCCGCAATTACATGGGAGGTGCTAATTGGAGGCCCTTTCATATTTTTAACATCAGTTCTCATCAGCTGTGCAATTAGAAGCCTGTCTCAGCATTAGATCAATGTTTATTTTATCTTCGCAGAGTAAAAGGAAGGCTCTGATCTCAAAGGGTTTTCTTTTCCCCCCAAAAAAATTCAGATTCCAGGCCTTTTATGACAGTTGGATTTGTAAAAAAAAAAACCCAGAACTGATCGAAATTAATAGTAACTTAACTGATTCTGTTAGCGATGTACACAAATGTTTTTTTGGGGCCTTCGATTCGTAAATAATTGAATATTATAAAATTTGTATTTGTTTGAATAGTTTCCCTTTGAATGCGGTAGGGTTCGATTGGATATGAATCTATTTGTATAAATATCCGATGCGAATGGGTTTGTATCTGATATGAATGGATATATATCCAATAAATAGATACGTATCTGATATATATCCCCAGTTTAACAAATGTCCAAACTATTCATATGAATCTTCCAAAACATTCATATTTGTACAAACTAGGGATGTGCAAAAATATTCAAAATATTCATTATTCGATCGAATTCGGCTGAATTTGAACATTCGAATTCAAATCTAATGTCCAGATGTTTGTTTTTTAATATTCAAATGAATACAAATATTTTGAATCATTTGTACGGATACATATGCATTACATACGTATCCGTACGCATCTTATTCGTATCCATACACATTTGTACGGATACGTACGGTATGAAAACCGGATGCATACGGGAAAAAAATGGGATGCAGACTGATACATACAGACATACGAATGTTGTCGACATTTGTATCATCAAATACGTATAGAATATTTGTATGAATAGATATGAATGCATTTGAATCAGTTTGAGTTTTAATACATTCATTTTTTCTCTATTTGTACAAATTGGGACATTCAAGTATTTTAATCGAATCGAATGTCAAAAATTGCATTTGTGTACACCCTTAGCACCTATGTTAATGTACAAATGTCATAACAATCAATCTGTGTCCGAATGTCCGAATTCAAATGAATAATGAATGTTACAAATATCCATGCACATCCCTAGATGCTGTGTATAGATCAAGCTGGTAGAAGAAAAGACCAAATATCTGGGTGAATTTGTTGGGTAGGCATTGGGTGGTCTTATTCCGAGTGGCAGAGAGTATCTCTGTTTGTATGTGTAGTTATTATTATTATTATTAAAGTTTATTTCTTGAGCGCTATAAGTGTACATAGCCCTGTACAAACTACAAACATTTAAAAGATGGGAAAGAGGGAGGCTGTCTAGAAGGTGATTACAGTAGTCAAGCCTGGAGATAACTAGAGCATGAATGAGAATCTTAGCAGAAGAAAAGGAGAGAAAAGGACGAATCTTGGAAATGGTGGACAAGAAGAAACAGCAGGATTTTGCTAGGGAGTCTATCTGTGGCCGGAAGGATAAAGAAGAATCAAACTGAAACCCAAGATTACGTGCTAGGGCAGTGATGGCTAACCTTTTGAGCTCAGTGTGTCAAAATTCGCAAGAAAACCTAGCTTAACTCAGGTGCTGTGTCCCTTCTAGAAATAGCCATAATTTTGTGATACTTGTAGATCTAGTTAAAAAGTTACATTTTTGATATATGTATTTTATTAAAAGCAAAAACGAATAATTCTTTAAATTAGTGACTTTTGTTGCTGACTTTTGTTTGCTAAATCTTCAATTGAAAGTTGATATTTCGCACACTTCAAGAACAAGCAAGCACTACATGCCCAGGTGCCAGGGTGACCATGTGTGTCACCCAAAAGGGCTTGGCGTGTCACCTGTGACACGCGTGTCATAGGTTGGCCATCACTGTGCTAGGGGAATGGGAGAGATAGGAAGATTGTTAACTTCTGAGGGTGGGATAGAGGAGGCAGAGGATGGAGGGAAGATTAAAAGTTGAATTTTGGACATGTTCTGTTTAAGACGGTGATCACGCATTCAGTTAGAGACAGCTTCCTGGTATTGTATCATTAAAACAGTTTAGAACAACCTAAGAACTCATTATTTACCCAGCGTTGTATGTGCTTGGGTGGCCCAGAGCAAATCATTCATTGGAAACAAATTATGGACAGACTCTGGAGGTTTATGTTATGTTATTTATATTTCTATCTTGCCCTATATCCTGTGAGCCAGTTTGGTCTAGTGCAACGGTTCTTATCCTTCCTAATGCCACGACCCCTTAATGCAGTTCCTCATGTTGTGGAGACCCCCAACTACGGGGGCAGGGCAGCTCGGGTGAGGTTGGGGTGGGAAGGTGGGAGACTTGTTGCGACCCCTCTGAAAGGGTAGTTCGACCCCCAAAGGGGTCACAACTCACAGGTTGAGAACCATTGGTCTAATGGTTGAAGAGCCGGACTCTTATCTGGGAATACAGGGTTCAATTCCTCCCTCCCCCATGAAGTCGGCTGGGTGACCTTGGGCTAGTCACAGCTCTCTTCTGAGCTCTCACAGCCCCACCTACCTCATAGGGTGTTCTATTGTGGGGAGAAGAACAGATAGCTCCAAGTGGTAAGTGGAGATGTGGCCTCGGCGGCTGGGGTCCCACCTTCACTTAAACCTCCTTTAGTCCTTCAGCTCCCACCTTTTCATTTCTATCCATTTTATTTGTGGACTTCCCACTCAGGAAAGTCCAAACGGAAGGTGGAAAGGGTTGCGATCAGAAGATATATGGAAGAAGTTTTAAAGTGAAGGTGTGACCACAGCCAGTGTCATAAACCTCCTTTGGGTTGAGAATTTCATACAAGCCTCCAGTACTGGATATTAGAGGGTATGAAAGTTTGTGGAGACCCCAGAGAAGCCACCAAAAAAGCTGTGTTTTTTGTTCTTCAAGAAGAGCAAAAGGCCTTTGGAAGAAAGCTAAAAAGCATGTTCCTTCATTGTTTTCTCCCTCCATTTCCCCCCATTTCTTCCTCTTCATTTCTCTAGAAGAGATTTGTCTCTAAAAGCCAGGTGTGAGAATAGTGCTAATTCTCTGATTTCCGCTTGTGGGCTGCTGCTCTTAGCATCTGGTTGACCCTGCTGAGAACATACTTTTAAGTACGTGAGCCATTGATCTAATTCAGCAGGACATTTCTTAGGTTCTCAAAACTATAAAGAATCAGAAACTTTGGTGGATCAGAGAGTGCACGGATTTCCCTACTAGTATTTTCTACTTTCTATGGATTTCCCTACTAGTATTTGTAAAATTAGAAAATGTAGAAGCAGTTTTTGAGCCCAAGCTAGCTAGAAGTTTCATGATTACATGGAGTCAATTCAAATTGATGGGGCTGAGGACAACAGAATAGGGGTGTGCACAAATGGGGGTTTTTTGCATTCGATTTTTATCAAATAAAATGTAAGAAATTTGTATTTGTTCGAATAGATCCCCTTTGAATGTGGTAGAGATTCTATTCGATACAAATACATTCATATGAACTTGTGCGAGTATCTGATATGAATGGATATGTATCTTATACATATCCATATGTATCTGATATATATCCTGTAACATATCCACTCTGAAAGTGTCAAATCCACCCTGAATCCACTTTGAATCTGCTCTCAAACCTTGTTGGATGCACTTTGGATCAATTTGCAGATGTGATTGGTGCAGCCACTTTCCTACCTCCTTGTTTCACTAGTTTGGTCTAGTGGTTAGGGAGCTGGACTCTTATCTGGTAAGACTGGGTTTGATTCTACCCTCCTCCATGAAGCCAGCTAGGTGACCTTGGGCTAGTCACAGCACTCTTTCTGAGATCTCACAGCCCCACCTACCTCACAGGGTGTCTGTTGTGGAGAGAAGAATAGAAAAGGTTTTGTCAGCCACTTTGAGTCCCCTTAAATGGGTGAGAAAAGTGGGGTAGAAAAGCCAAACCTGCTTCTATTCAAAAGAATCTAAAAATGGTTGCTGCTCCCATCTCTGCATTTTTAAAGCCCTCAATGGTAACGAATGGCCATTATGGCAATTTTAACCATATAACTCTTTCCTTTCATAGGTGATTTAAACAGAGTATCCAGTTTATATCACCAGGTGGCACCATATAACAGCATATAACACTGCTGTTCAGAAAAGAAAGAAATTCTTGTTTTCTGTAAAAATGAATCAGAAAAAATAATTGTCTAGTTTCTCATTTGTGTTTAAAGGCATTTTAAGCAAATGCTTCATCACAAATGCTTAGATCTTTGCCCTGACACTGCAAGTGATAACATTGTTTCATGGACATAATTTTTCCTGCCCTGTATTTCTCTTTCTTTCCAGTAATGGGTAAAGATGTTATGTTTTAACAGGCTACGTACTTAATGTCTTGTCTGTATATGGGGTTTTTTATTGTAAGCCACCCAGGGATCCTAGGATATAGAGTAAGATATAAACATTTTAAATAAATAAATAAAAATATAAATAATATAAATAAATAAATACAAATGTTTATATTTATATACTATACATGAGGCCAAATTCTGTTGCCTTTAAGGCTGCATCTAAATAAACATAGAGGAAGAAAAAGAAGATTTGGAGTGTTTTTCCATTGCCACTAAGTACCCATTGAAGCACCCATTAAGGACCCATTTGGCTGAGAGCCGGATGACCCCATTTCCACCACAGACCCCAGTAGGGGCACATCTGTTTCCACCTCAGCTAGGGAACCCCGGATCATATGGGTCCTTCAGGACCTATAATCCGGATTTCGTGTAATGGGGTCTACAATGTGGTCTTCAGCCTTAAAATCTGGATTGTAGGGAGCCTGTTTCCACTACAAGCCAGCAATGGGGTCTAGAGGAGGCTCGGGGAGCAGGCACCCATGGGGGGGTGCCCCAAAGTCAAGACTTCGGAGTCCCTCCAAAGGCGGCTCTGAAATCCCTCTGAAGTTGCCTTTGAAGATTAGCGCAGGAACCGAAGAAAAACCCCTTGCGAGAGAAATGCACTGTCAAAGGCTGCAAAGGCTCCAAAGGGTCTTTGAAGTTAGCGGCACCAAATGCGCCCAGGATGGAGCTGGGCGAAGAGTCCACGGCTGACAATGAGGCAAAGAGGAAAGCGAGGAGGAGGAGGAGGAGGAGGCAGTGCTGGTGCTGGTGCCCCATGAAAACCCCAGCAAATCCTTGCATTGAGATGCCATGGTTTTCTCTACCACCATCCCACAGGGATTGTGATTTTGCTCCCTTTCCCAGGCAAGCGGCTTGCTTGCCTCGAAAGGGGAGTAAAAGCAAGGGAGTAAGGGGGTGCAGGGGCTTGAGTTTTCTCTCTTTCTCAGGGAGGTAACCTTATTGCCCTGCTGGAAGAGAGAAATTTCAAGCCCCTGCAACCCCTTGGGGCTGCCAGTTAATTAGCTCCTTACCAGGAGGCTGAGTCATCCAAGCGGAAAGAGGTGCATAATTAATTAGCTCCTTGCTGGAGTCTCCTGCTCTTGCCCTGTAATTCATGTCTGTTTTAAAAAATCTCCCCTGCTCTTTACAGCCCCTATAGCTACCTGACAGTTGCCCAGCTGGGAGCCCTATACCCACCTGAGAGTCCAGCTGTCAGGTGGGTATAGGGCACCCAGCTGGGCAACTGTCAGGTGAGTATAGGAGCTGTAAAGAGCAGGGAGGATTTTTAAAAATAGACGCGAGAGCACTTTAAAACAGACAGGCTCTCCCGTCTGTTGTTTTTAGAAATCTTTCCTGCTCTTTACAGCCTCTATACTCGCCTGACAGCTTCTCTACAACCAAATAAAGACCCTTCGGAGCCTTTGACGCCTTTGACTGCTTCATTGCTCTCGCAAGGGGTTTTTCTTTGGATCCTGTGCTAATCTCGGAAGTTGCCTTTGGAGGGACTTTGGAGCCTGCGCCAATCCCCAAAGGCAACTTTGGAGATTGCACCCACTGTCCCCAAAACATCTGGGGTGACAGGTAGACCCCTTGTGGGTCAATCCGGATTTGCCACATGGATGCTCCAGTGTTTCCACAGCAGGCAGTGTTTCCACAGCAGGCAGGCTAGCACCCATTGCTGTTAGACCACCCATGGAAACCCATTGGGTACTTCCCTTAATCCAGAGCTACTAGATCCGGATTAAGGGAAGTACCCATTCCTTAGATCCAGATCTTCTTAGATCCGGATTAAAGGAGCACAGTGGAAAAACACCCTTGGCTTTTCTACCCTGTTTTTTTCTCACCCTTTAAGGGGGACTCAAAGTGGCTGACAAATCTTCTGATCTTCTCCCCACGACAGAACACCGTGTGAGGTGGGTGGGCCTGTGAGAGCTCAGAAGAGAGCTGTGGCTAGCCCAAGGTCACCCAGCTGGCTTCATGGAGGAGTGCAGAATCAAACTTGGAGATTAGCAGATAGGACACTGACATTCTGACCCCAAGGTGCAACTGGCTTTTCACAAATCAGATTCAAATTCAATGAATATTTATGTGGTTTGGTGTGCTGAAATGGAGGATTCTAGCGCGTCTCTTGCCCTTCCTTATGGAAATACTTTGCATGCAGCTGCCACTCGCATGGCTGAGCAACACATTCTCCTTCTAAATGAATGGCTTTAAAGTATAAATGTTCTCTGTGTGAGAGAGTCAACAGGCTGGCATTTATTGCTGGAATCTTAAAGATGGAATTGGAGCACTTAAACCATTTCTCACCCATTGTTTCCCCTCTGTCCTCTATCCCCAGTAGGGGTGAACACACAAGAACATAAGAGAGGCCCTGCTGGATCAGGCCACAGCCCATCTAGTCCAGCATCCTGTCGCACACAGTGGCCCACCAAATGTTCATGGGCATCTCAAGCAGAGACAAGGACAAACCTCCTGCTCTCGAATCCCAGCAGATGGCCTTAGAAGCGCCCCGGTCCCCCCCCCCCAGCCTGAAAGATGCACCTAGGGTTGTCTAACCCTACCTTAAAGCCATCTAGACTGGTAGTTGTCACCACCTCTTCTGGCAGCACATTTCATAAGCCGATGACCCTCTGGGTGAAGAAATACTTCCCCCTGTCAGACCTGACTCTCCTACCCATCAGCTTCATAGATGCCCCCTGGTTCTAGTGTTGTGCGATAGAGAAAAGAAATTTTCTCTATCCACCTTTTCTATACTGTGCATAATTTTACATACTTCAATCAGGTAACTGGAACTGGAAAAGCTGCAGAAAAGGGCAACCAGAATGATTAAGGGGCTGGAACATCAGGCTGCAATGTCTAGGCCTCTTCCATCTGGAAAGACTGCATTTAAGAGGGGACCTGATTGAAGTATATAAAATTATGCATGGTATAGAAAAGGTGGATAGAGAATATTTCTTTTCTCTATCACACAACGCTAGAACCCAGGAGCACTCTATGAAGCTGATGGGTAGGAGAGTCAGATCAGACAAGGGGAAGTATTCGTCTGTGGAATTTGCTGCCAGAAGAGGTGGTAACAGCTACCAACCAAGATGGCTTTAAGGAAGGATAAGAGAAGTTTATGGATGACAGATGTACCAGTGGCTACGAGAATGGATGCCTAAGTACACCTTTCAGGCTGTGGAGACAAGCAGGATACTTTCAGGATACTGGGGTACAAGAACATGAGAGGCTTTGCCCTTGACTCTGCTTGAGGAGTCCATGGGCAATTGGTGGGCCACCTTATAAGGCAGGATGCTGGACTAGACGGGCTGTGGCCTGATCCATTAGGGCTCCTCTTATGTTCTTATGCAATCCAAAGACCACACAGCAATGCATATTTTTATTTCCCCAAGAGATTCATTCATCCTTGCTTTTAACCATGAGCCTTTCCACACTTGACTCCATAGTCATGGCAGGGGGAACTCCTGTTTCTTGACCAGAAATGGTTTAGTGCGTCCAGAGCACCCCCGAGGCAGTGTAAGTGTGCACCAGTATAAGTACTGCACCATGCTTATACTAGCCACTCGGCTGCGATCGCCTGACAAGCTCCCGGGTGGAAGAGGTACAAGAGGAGCATGTGACTGACAGCGCATGTGCAACTATGCGCCGTGTTGCCCGGTTGCTCAGGCACCACCGCTGGGATTCCGTGTTGGCGGCCGTCCGGGTGACCTTTTGCAATATGGGTACATTTGGAATGCTCTAGCCCTCCAGGAGGACAGATGACTAGAGCATTCTGGCACAGTGCCTCCTAATGAAGGGAAGCATAATGCAGATTCCCCTTGTGTGTTAACTGTGTAAACATTATACCATGGCAATGGTGTTTGGCAGGTACGCTCAGCCAGAGGCTCCCTTGGCTTGCTGAAAGCTGGGCCACGATCTTCCTTCAAGCAAGACTTTAAAGGATTTTTTCGTAATACAATTTTATAATATTTTTATTACAATGTTTTGATGTATTATTTTGCATTGTGGGTTTTTCGCTTGCTGTAAACCACCTCGGGCATATTTTCTTTTGGACAGGTGGTATATGAATAAAATGGTAGGAAAAATGAAATGAAATCTCTGCGGTTTTGCAGAAGGTGAATGCCAAATCTTTATTGTCGCCTGTGTTCTCCTAACAAATCCGCCTACTCTCCACCTCATGTTTTGCACAGCATTCATGCAAATGGCCCTAGAAGCAGCTTGCATAAGGTCAATATGGGGAAGTTTGCAAACTCCCTTGTAGGGATGTGCATGAATATTTGTGCTATTTGGAATTTGTATGAATAGGTATGAATTCTTAGATTGGTGGACGGATTGAATAGGGTCATATTCGTAGGGTCCTATTCATCCACCAATCAGATTATCTGGTATTTGTAGAAGCTTCGTGTTGTGGCTGGGGTTTGACCTCTGCCTTGCCAAACACTTTGGACTCTCACCCTCTTTGCTGAGGCTGTAAAACAGCTCAAAAAGCCCCGTTTCCATGCCAGTAAATGACCCCCTCCACAACATAACTCTTTCCGCTTAGATTATTGCTTTAAATGGAAAGATTTTCCTCTGCTGCCAACCACGGCACTCTGCCGGCTTGACTTTCACCATTTAAGGTGACAGTATCCTATCTTGCTCGTATCTTTCCTATAGCTTTTACTGGAAAGACTTCAGTCAGATGCAATTGAACCAGAATGAGTTAACTTGTTTTATTTGTTACAACTTGTTCTTTTATTAAATAATTTATGAACACTGATCACTTCAGGTTTCAGTGCTTTCACTTGCTTAAACACTTTGCTAGCATTCAGGATCCTAACCTATCTAACCTCACAGGCTATAAAGAGCCGGTTCTCTTCCTACCCGTGAGATGATCAGACAAAGAACGTTTATATTCTTCTGTCATGCCCATTTATAGAGTCTCCTCTGATGACATCGGATGGTCATTGGCTATGCCTCTGGTCTAGCTTACCCCCTCCCACCAGGATATAGTAAGCGACACCCCCTTTGGCTTACAACTTACTAACCTATGTCTAAAAATACCCTTAACCTACTTACCTTGCCAAGTGGGTCATTACACTTTGGTCAAAGCTTCAGCAGATATCGCATGCCGTGGGGCCTCCCCCCATGGTCTCCCACACCCCAGACCTCCCCCCATGGCCTCCCATGAATCCCCTTATCTTTTCGGATGTGGTCTGGTGATGTCTTGGACCTTTTTCCAGGCTTCCCAGAAAACAGGCCTTCTGGAGTCAAGAAAAGGCACTTCCGGTTCTGGACCACGCAATCCCCAAACTGGAAGGCCTTCTTCCAGGCTCCAGAAAGCCTACTTTGTGCTCTGGAGACTGCAGGAGGAGGCCCAGGAAGCCACTGGAGCAGTCCTGTGTGCCTTCCACAAGCTCCCTTACTGTTTGGGATGCATTCCGGTGGTGTCCTGGGCCTCCTCCCACGGTCTCCGGAGTGCAAAATAGACCTCCTGGAGCCAAGAAAGCCACTTCTGCTCTGCGCATGCAGACCCTTAAGTGCCTTAGAACATGGTGTGGCAGCAGCGAGGAGGACAGATAAGTGAGTGGCATGGAAACGGAGGGGTAGGGTGAAGTTGAATTTTCCTACATTTGATTTGTGCTGAATTGAATGTGGGAAATAGGCTTTGTGCACACCCGTACCCCTGTGCATTTTTTTCTTTTGCACAATTAGGCTGAGTCCCCAAAAAAGACTTATTTGCCTCTCTAGTCTCCCTCTACTGTCACTGTATTCAAGCGGACTTTAAAAGTGCCCTGCACTTCTGAAATAAGCGTCCGCATGAGGATCAGCAAAATGCAAGTTTAAAATGCACCTTCCGTCCCCACGGAAGTGTGTTTTCTTTCCCCGCATCTTTTTCTCCCCGCCCCCTCTCTTGTTCAAAGGAAAAATAGCCAGATCTCTGTCCCCCGAAATGGCTTCCCGTGCCGGCAAAGGGAGTGATCGCTCGCTCATTCATTCCCAGCACTTACTTTCACTCTGTTCTCTGTTTGAAATGGCTTCCCATGCCGGGAAAGGCAGCGGCTGAAGCCATCGGCCACGCAATTGTGCGCTCATTTACTCTTAACACTTTCACAGATCACCCACTTCACATCTGATAACAATGTTGCAATTCTGAGCAATTCTGGCTCTTTGAAAGTTCTGACCTTTACAAAGGAAAGGAAGGGAAGCTGCAGCATTTCTGGGAGATGTATGAATGCTTTATGGCTGTGTGTGCAGGCAGCAATGCCTGCCCCTTTTGCCACGGAGCGTCCCCGAGGTAAATGTTGCGAGGAAAACCTGCGACTTCCAGAAAGAGCGATGAAACTCTTCTTTAAAGGGCATGTATTTTGTCATGGGTTTTCCTACTTTTGTAGCGCTGGAAGCTAGTTAAAAACCCTGGCATGGGCGTGCTCAGAGGCAAAAGAAGATTTTTAGCACACTTTAAATTGGTTGGGGACAGGGTCTTAGAGTCAAGAATGGATTGACTCTCTATGAATCTGATTCAGTTTTAAGCCCTGTGCAGTTGAACTTGTAAACAATTTCAAGAGGTTTAATTCTTCAGCCAATTCACTCATGAGCTGGTGAGAGCTGCGGCACTATCTGCAACCTGGAGAGAGCAACAGTTCTGATTATTTACCAACTGCCCAGAAAGGCTGTGCCAAGTGGAAGTGATCAAATTGTAAAGCAGACCGGCCAGATGTCTTTCTCTCGTCAGCTCTTGCCATTCAGAAGAAAAATGTCACCAGCAGCTCCTTCCTTCATTAACTGAAGCTGTTTTAGGAAAAAGAAACCCATCATCTGCTTCCTCTCCTTGCTTTGCCGGGCAGCTGTTGCCAGGCTATGAAAACAAATGCCAGGCTTTTGAAAACAGATGCTTTCATTTGAGTTAGCACCACGCAGCACTTTAGATACTTTATAGGGTCCAAATTGTGTCTCAAAGTGGAATAGTGTGTCAGAATAGCAGAAGTGGGTGTGAAGGCACAGGAGAATCCCTCCACACCTTTAAGGTAGGGTTAGACAAATTTATGGACGACAGATGTGCCCATGGCTACTAGAATGGATGCCTAAGTACATCTTTCAGGCCGGGGGGGGGAGCAGGACGCTTCTAAGGCCATTTGCTGGGATTTGAGAGCAGGAGAAGGTTTGCCTTTGTCTCTGCTTGAGATGCCCATGAGCATTTGGTGGGCCACTGTGTGCGATGGGACTCTGGACTAGATGGGCTGTGGCCTGATCTAGCAGGGCTTCTCTTATGTTCACCTAAAATTGGGGCTAAAATTGGAGGGAGAAAGCTGAATAGGCAGAGTTATGGGATTTATGAGGCCTGCTTCTATAAAAAAATGTGACTAGGAACCTCAAAGACAATTTTCTCTGATTTTCTATTAATTAAAGAAATGTTCATATTCTATTGAATTTCTTTCTTTTATTTTTTTTAACTATAGAGTGACACAAATGTCATATAAACCAAAGGCATATATACACATAGTTCAGTTATTAACCATATTGCACTGCTCCTTAGCCCACCTTCAGGAAGCATAAAAACGGGGCTAGGAGTCACCAATGCTGGTCATTTGTTGGTCCGTTTATTTAATGATTGAAGGTACGCTACTCCTTTTAATAGATGCTTCAATGACCAATAAAAAATAACAGATGCATGGCTATCATTTTCTTCTTTTTATGAAAACTCCATAAGGGAAACAATAATTAGGGATGTGCATGAATGTTCAAATTTTGAACAAATTCGATAGAATGTGGACATTTGAATTTGAATTGAAGAGCTGGCTTTTCTACCCCGCTTTTCTCACCCATTTAAGGAACAATAACCAAACTAATAAAAAGTGGCTGACAAACCTTCTGTTCTTCTCCCCACAATAGAACACCCTGTGAGGTGGGTGGGGCTGTGAGAGCTCAGAAGAGAGCTGTGACTAGCCCAAGGTCACCCAGCTGGCTTCATGGGGGAGGGTGGAATTGAACCCAGTATTCCCAGATAAGAGTATGGCTCCCTAACCACTAGACCAATGAGGAGACCAACAAGGTCAGCATTCAGAAAAAGAAGTTGCCAGACCATGAGATAACTGAAGTCCTGTGAATAACATTGCATTTTTTATACATAGTAGCGACATAGTCCAGTTTGGCAATTTGCCTTGGGCTATTATTTGTCTCGCTGCTGTTAAAAGGTAGTCAAGCAGTAAACTTTTTGACTTATTCAGTTTAAGATCCAAGCCCAATTGTAGTAAGCACAATTCTGGGGTTAATTCTACACTAGCGATAAGAATAACATTAATTTCTACATTGATCGAATCCCAGAATTCCTGAATTTTTTCACAGCTCCACCACAAAAGAAAGTAATAACCTCTGACTTTTTTTACAAGGCCAAAAAAGGGAGGAAGATGTATGTGTTATTTGAGAAATTTGCATCAGTGTACAATACCATTTGTTTCAGTTTCAAATTAATTTCCACTATATTAGGGGCTAAAGAACAGGGTTTAGAAAATATGATTTTATGCCATTCAGTATTGCTCAAAGGTTATGTCAATTCAGCATTCCAAGCTGATTTTAGGTTTGGCATTGCGTCTGGTAGTGTGTCAATTAAGATGGTATACAGTTGTTTAATTATACCTGTTAGAATTGCTTTTAGATTATCCATCATAATACCCACTGCCACACAGCAGTAGGCAAGGAATAAGACAAAATAGTTCAAAGATTAATAAAAAATGCACAATGAAAACATTACATGAAAAGGAGATGAAAACAAATAAGACCAATCCCGAAATAATAACAAAATAAATTTGAAACCACTGAGAAACAATAAGCAAATGAAAAACAATATCTAACTATTAAAAACAAGCAAATCAGAAACAATAACCAAACTAATAAAAAACCCAAATTAGAAGCTAATTGAAAAAGCAACCAAACTAGAAAAAAACTAATAAAGTAAACAAAACAAACTGGAAACAATAACCAAATGAATTAAAAACAAACCAAACTCAGAGCAATAATAAAAAAATAAACAAATCAGAAACGATACCCAAACTGATAAAAAACCAAAGCAACCCAGAATCAGTAATGAAAATAATTAAAAAATCAAACCACATCAGAAATAGTAATTTAAAAAAGAGAACAAACCAGAAGCAATACCCAAAACTACTAATCAATTAACAAAGAAAAACAGGCAAACAAAAAATAGGTGAAAAGAAAATCCTTCAGTATTTATGGTCATATCTCTGGGGAGAACATTGCAAAATAAAGGGGAGATCGGTAGAAATGTTTCTTTCAGAATTTAGTAGTTTGTGGATCCTGCCTAAAGAAGGTACTTGCTTGATTGAAGATCCACCATGGAAGACATAGGCATCCACATCTTTCTCTTTAATTAGGATGAACAGATGGAATGGAAAACAGGTCTCCTACACCTTTAATGTAGAAGAGGGAATATTAGTAGATGCAACTGCTGAAAAAAGGTTGTGTGCCCACTGCCGAATGTTTTTGTTGCAAAGAACTTCAGAAGGAAACCTGTAGCTTGGATGGACCACTCTCTGGCAAAAGTTGCAAGAGAAAGTGTGTGTATGTGTATGTTCATAAGAACATAAGAGGAGCCCTGCTGGATCAGGGTGCAGCCAATCTAGTCCAGCATCCTGTCTCACACAGTGGCCCACCAATTGCTTTTGGGCTTCTACCAGATGACAAAGCCAAAACCTTCACCAGCTATCAGTTCCCTACAAATGGCCTTTAGAAGCATCCTGCCTGTCTTTCCAACCTGGAGGAAGTACCTAGGCATCCATTCTAGTAGCCATGATACACCTGTCATTCATGAATTTATCTACCCCTTGTTTAAAGCCATTCAGACTGGTTGCTGTCACCACCTCTTCAGGTAATCAATTCCGTTGACCAATGACCCTCTGGGTGAAAAAAATACTTCTCACTGTCCGTCCTAACTGCCCTGTCCATCAGCTTCATAGAGTGTCCAATCTTGAAATGCAGAATGATACAAAGGCCCTTTTCACATGAGTCACTAACACAGTTTAGGAAGGGGCCCAGGGTCCTCCCTTGTGCATATTGATCTGGGATAGGAGAAGACCTACCCCTCCTCAGAACACTTCAACCACACTGAATGAAGCAAGAAATCAGGACAGAGTGCCAAAACGGCACCCGATCTTGTTGTACCAATGTACCGGTGTACTGGTATACTGGTATACTAATGGGAACCTTTTCGGTGGCACTCCAGGAAGTACTGCTGAAAGTGGCACCGAAGTGACATGACACTGAAAAAGGGGCCATCAAAGAAGCTCCAAAGGCTGAGGATGAAATGTTCTTGGTCTTCAGATTCTGGGCACTGGCTCTGAGGGCTGAGCCCAGACACTGGAGCTAATGGCTGAAGCTGGGATGCTATGAGCCACCTGGAGCCCATTCACACTAAGGCCTCTGGTATGTAATGAGGACAGTTCTGGTACGAATAGGCCCCTGATCTGCAGACAGCACTATCCAGCTCCACTAATAACCCATCCCAACCTCTCTCTCCCTGGATGAGGGGAGTGCAGAAACAACCTACAATCTTGTCTTGCTAGGTAGCGTTAACAGTGGTCCTTTGGGAAAAAGCTGGCCCTGGTGAACGTTATCTAGACCCTTCCTAACTTGCCCAAGCACGCTTCCCATCTCCTTCTGGACAGGGATTAGGCTCCAGTTGCCATAACTTGAGGGAGAATTAGATGGCATGGGGAAGGCATTAGGGGAAGGCAATTTTCTACGTTCAGTTTGAATCGAATATTGGAAAATCCAAATCCGTACGAATAAATAAAAATGAACGTCTGGAGATTCGAACTGATACAAATACATTCGTATTTATCCATTCGAAGATTTGATATGTATCCAATGATGCAAATCTCGTGCGCATCCATACGCATCTGTACGCATCCCGTTTTTATCCTGTACTCATCTCGTATGTATCTGTATGGATGCGTACAGATGGATGCGTATGTATCCGTAAACATATGAATGTCCGAATTATTCATACAAATAACTCAAAATATTTGTATTTATATGAATACTAAAAACAAATGCCCAGACATTTGATTTGCATATGAATGTTTGAATTGGTCCAAATTTGTCTGAATAACTAATATTTTGAATATTCGTGCACATCCTTAGAAGCCTAACAGGTAATACAGGGTCACACCCAGTGTCTCGGGTTCAAGTGGTCAGCCCAGTGGCTCATCAGTAATGGTTACTAATGAAGGTCATTTTGCACACTCAACCCTTACAGCACTTGAACCTTAATATCTGCATGGCAGGAATATGCAAAGATGCCTTCTGCCAACACTAGTGGAGGAAATGCTAGCATAAGTTAATGCTACATTAGGGATTCATAGGCATTCGAAATCTGATTGAGTGTGCCGAATTTCAACATTCAAATTCGAATCAGATGCCTGAAATTCAAATGTAAATATTCGAATCAAATGTCAAATTTCAAATTTTGGATGTATTTGTTCAAATTATCTGGACGTTCGTATGTGTATGGGTTCGTACTTGATGCGTACTTGAAGACCCACATCTTTCCTGCATCCATATACATTTGTACGGATCTGTACGGGACAAAAACAGGTTGCATACGGGATAAAATAAAATTATGCATGGTATAGAAAAGGTGGATAGAGAAAATTTCTTTTCTCTATCACACAATACTAGAACCAGGGGGCACTCTATGAAGCTGATGGGTAGGAGAGTCAGGTCTGACAGGGGAAGTATTTCTTCACTCGGAGGGTCTCGGCTTATGGAATGTGCTGCCGGAAGAGGTGGTGACAGCTACCAGTCTAGATGGCTTTAAGGAAAGGTTGGACAAATGTATGGACGACAGATGTATCAATGGCTACTAGAACGAATGCCTAGGTGCATCTTTCAGGTGGGGGGGGATGGGGAGGAACCGGGGCGCTTCTAAGGCCGTCTGCTGGGACTTGAGAGCAGGAGAAGGTTTGTCCTTGTCTCTGCTTGAGCTGCCCATGAGCATTTGGTGGGCCACTGTGTGCGACAGGATGCTGGACTAGATGGGCTGTGGCCTGATCCAGCAAGGCTCCTCTTATGTTCTTATGGCCATGTATGGTCATGTACGGACATGTTGTCGACATTCCCATGTGCAGATTTGAATAAAAAATTCAAATGAATAGATTCTAATTTGGTAAATTTGAATCGAATCTTGTTAAATTCGAATTTAAAAGATTCGAATTGAATCAGATTTTCGGATATTCGATTTGATTTGACTAGAATGTCAAAAAAATACCTGTGCACATCTCTATGCTACATACAACAGATATTGTAGAGCGGTGCTTCCAAAGAACATAAGAACATGAGAAGCCTTGCTGGAACAGGCCATAGACCATGTCTTACACAGTGGTCCAACACTTGTTTCTGCGGATTCTCAAGCAGAAGAGAAGGACAAAATCTTCAGTTGCTCTTGGATCCCTGCAAATGGCCTTTCTTATAGGAATATAATGAAATCAGTACAATCTGCAGGGCAAGTATCAGAAAAGCTAAAGCTAAAAATGAACTGAGGCTTGCAAGAGAGACTAAAAACAATAAAAAAGGGTTTTGGGGATATGTCAACAGCAAAAGAAAAGTCAAAGAGGTTTTGGGAAGTCTGCAGGGAGAGAATGGAGAAGTGATCGAAAGTGATCTTGAGAAGGCAGAGATTCTGAACTCCTATTTTGCATCTGTTTTTTCCAAGAGGGATAATGTACATGCAACAGTCCTTCACTGTACTGATGAAGGACTAGGAGAATCAAGACACAAAATCAACACTGAGAGAGTAAGGGAACGCTTAGCTAACTTAAACGAATTTAAGTCCCCGGGTCCAGATGGATTACATCCTAGGGTACTGAAGGAATTAGCAGAGGTAATTGCTGAACCACTTGCTGTAATCTTTGAGAAGTCATGGAGAACAGGAGAAGTCCCAGACGATTGGAGAAGGGCAAACGTTGTTCCTATCTTCAAAAAAGGGAAGAAGGTAGACCCAGGGAACTACAGGCCTGTTAGCCTGACTTCAATACCAGGAAAGATTCTCGAACAAATTATTAAACAACACATATGTCAGCATTTGGATAGGAATTCAATAATTAACAGTAGTCAACATGGGTTTGTATCAAACAAGTCGTGTCAGACTAACTTGATTTCATTTTATGACAAAATCACTGAATGGGTTGATCAAGGAAATGCAGTAGACATAGTATTTCTCGATTTCAGCAAAGCATTTGACAAAGTATCTCATGCGATCCTCATTGAAAAATTGATCAAATATGGGTTTGACAAGGCAACTATAAGGTGGGTTCAAAACTGGCTTAGTAATCGTACTCAAAGAGTGGCTTTAAATGGCTGCACATCCAAATGGAAGGAAGTGTCAAGTGGAGTACCACAAGGTTCTGTCCTGGGCCCAGTTTTGTTTAATGTTTTTATAAACGATCTGAACGAGGGAGTTGAAGGGAAACTGATCAAATTTGCTGATGACACAAAGCTAGGGGGGATTGCAAACACCAGAGAAGAGAGAGAGAGGATTCAAAAAGCTTTAGAGAAACTCGAACAATGGGCTGCAACTAATAAAATGGTATTTAACAAAGAAAAATGCAAGGTTCTGCACCTGGGCAAGAAAAATGAAAAAAGCACATATACAATGGGAGGAATTCGGCTGAGCAGCAGCACATGTGAAAAAGACTTGGGTGTCCTGGTAGATCATCAACTGAACATGAGTCAACAGTGCGAGGCAGCTGCAAAAAAGGCAAACGCAATCCTGGGGTGTATTAGGAGAAGCATAGAGTCCAGATCACGTGAAGTTATTATCCCCCTCTACTCTACCTTGGTCAGACCTCATCTGGAGTACTGTGTCCAGTTCTGGTCACCCCAGTTTAAAAAAGACGCTGACAAGCTGGAGCAGGTTCAAAGGAGAGCTACCAAGATGGTGAACGGTCTGCAAACCATGTCCTATGAGGAACGGCTTAAGGAACTGGGAATGTTTAGTCTAACAAAAAGAAGACTGAGAGGAGACATGATAGCTGTCTACAAATACCTCAAGGGTTGTCACAAGGCAGAGGGATCAGCCCTGTTCTCACTCTCTCAAGGAAGGACTAGAAACAATGGGGTGAAACTGCAGGGGAAAAGATTTAGTTTAGATGTTAGGAAAAAATTTCTAACAGTAAGAGTGATCAACCAGTGGAACAGGCTGCCACGGGAGGTGGTTGGTTCCCCTTCGTTGGAGGTCTTCAAGCAGAGACTGGATGGCCATCTGTCTGAGATGGTTTAGGAGATCCTGCCTTGAGCAGGGGGTTGGACTCGATGACCCAGGAGGTCCCCTCCAACTCTACCATTCTGTGATTCTATGATTCTTATCCATGGGCTGGCTGTAATTCATAGGAGTTGTGGTCCAAAATATCTGGGCAACATGAGAATGGCAAAGGATGATACTGAGCCTTTAGGAATATATAGGGGGAGCAAAAGGGTATGACCTTTCCTTTGAGCATAAGGATAATCCAAACATCTTTTATTCTTATATTTAGAATAGGGAAGGCCAAACTGTGACACCCCCCAGATGTTGCTGAACTACAGTCCCCACCATTCTCCTTCCTGTGGCATGAAGCAAGTAATGGTGGGTGATGTAATTCAACAGTCTGCGGAGAGAATAATTTATTCACTCCTTCTGTAGGACTTTGTATAACATCTGATGGTTTATAGGTGTTCACAGCAGTGGCAATTACCCTGCACAATTTTCTAGGACAGAAAGACTTAGGAAATCTATTCTGAACTGATCAAATCCCTATTTTATTTTATTTTTTAAAAAATGAACATCTTGAAAAGGGTTGTGACTCATCCAGCCACCTGAACGAGTTACCTGAATGAGCCTTGAGTAATTTTTCTACTTAGTACTTTCAAATGATATTGTAATTGTTACCTTGCAAAGTCAGGATGGCTTCACTCTACCAGCTGCTGCCGTAATGCAAAACCTGTCCATTCCATGTATTCGTTTCCCCCTTTCTCCTCTTCACTGCTAAATTGTGTGTGTGTGTGTGTCATTTTCAGAGCTTATTTCTGAAAAAAATAGGATTTTTTAAAATATACATCTCTGGGGCTGTGTTCCAACACAGCAAGGGTAATCTGACTTCTCTACAAATGATTACGCAGTATGATTTTAGATTGTTCCTACAGTTGCCTTATAATATGGTCTCAAAGTGGACTTGCTTATTCCCACTCTTCGATCTTCCCTGCTTTCTCTCCTGCTCTCCGCAACCCCCTGTACCCATGCAGTCAGCAATTGGACACTGTCAATCCTTCAAACCATGACTTCATTGCAGGGGTGTGAACTAGTGCAATTTTCAGGATTTGATTCAATTCAAATCAGATCGAATATCCAAAAATTCGAATTGATTTGAGGGTTTAAAATTTGGATGTATTTCACATTTGGTTTGAACAAAATACATTCAAATCTATTCGTACAAATTTTTGATTGGTATTTAGAGATACAAATGTCAACAACATTCAAATGTGTCCGTAGGCATCCATATACATCTGTACACACTTGTAGGCATCCCGTTTTTATCCCATATGCATCCCATTTTCGTCTCACATGTATCTGTACAAATGTGTACAGACATGAGTAAGATTCGTACAGATACATATGCAATGAGTACATATTGAGTGTTTTTCCACTGTCACTAGAAGTACCCATTAAGTACCCATTAATGGGTACGTAATGGCATTTTTGTACCTATTAATGGGTACTTCTAGTGACATATATCTATACATATACTGAATAATTTGTATGAATAATTTGAAGGATTCAAAAATTTGTTTGTTAAATTTGAATTTATAGACATTTGATCGAATTCAAATGTCCATATTTGTTTGAATTCAATCGAATTTTGAATGTTTTGAATATTCGTTTACAACCCTACTTCATTGGGGCAGGAAATTCAAACGGGGAATGACAGGGGAAATCAATATTCATGGTGGTGAATGAAGGGAAACAATTGTTTCCCTTATTCATTAACAAGGGAAAAATGAATGTATTTTGTTGGTTTGCTTGCAAAACAAGGAAATAGAGGATACATGGTCCTCCTTGCGGGAAATGGAGAGAAAGAAAGCAACAGCAGATATAGTGTAACTTCTTCTGTGTCTTCCCTTGTGAGCCAGTTTGGTCTAGTGGTGAGGGAGCCGGACTCTTATCTGGGAATACCGGGTTCGATTCTGCCCTCCCTCATGAAGCCAGCTGGGTGACCTTGGGCTAGCCACAGCTCTCTGCTGAGCTCTCACAACCCCACCTACCTCACAGGGTGTTCTGTTGTGGGGAGAAGAATAGAAGCTTTGTCAGCCGCTTTGAGTCCCCTTAAGTGGGTGAGAAAAGTGGAGTAGAAAAGCCAGCTCCCCCCCTTTTGCTCTCTTTTCTCAGCCTCTTGAGTATAACACTTCCAGTTGATTAAAATGGGGAGAATGCCCCCCAAAGTACAGTTCCATAAAAAACAACAACCCACTTCTCTGATCCCACTTTGCAAAATAAAACAGACAAATGCTCTGAACTGGACTGAGTACTCATTTTGGTCTAGTGGTTAGGGAGTCAGACTCTTATCTGGGAATACCGGGTTTGATTCCGCCCTCCTCCATGAAGCCAGCTGGGTGACCTTGGGCTAGTCACAGCTCTCTTCTGTGCTCTCACAGCCCCACCCACTTCACAGGGTTTTCTGTTGTGGGGAGAAGAATAGAAGCTTTGTCAGCTGCTTTGAGTCCCCTTAAGTGGGTGAGAAAAGTGGGGTAGAAAAGCCAACTCTTCTTCTTCTTAATCCACACTCAGTTTAGTTTACTTTCAGGCACTTTGGTCCATAAAAGATACCAAATCTTTAAAAACTGGCGTATAGTATATTGGCATCTCAAGCTGCTCCCTAAATTCAATATTTAGCATGTTGGAGCACAACCTGAATTTATTTTATTTAGGTACTCATACTATTATATGCAGAATTCTCTTATTTTGTCTTTCTCCACAGTCTTGATTGCAGTACCTAAAACATACAAGTTCTTTTCCTGGGATTTGAACTGATTTCCCCCTCTGCCATTATATATTTAAAAGCCTACATAATATAACTGCCTATTTTTTGTTACATAATGACACACAGAACTTGACTGGTAGAGTAAGGGTGTTTTCCCACTGTCACTAAAAGTACCCATTAAGTACCCATAAATGGGTACGTAATGGCATTTTTGTACCCATTAATGGGTACTTAATGGGTACTTCTAGTGACAGTGGAAAAACACTCTAAAAGAGCTGAGATTCATAGCCTCTTATTTGGGAAGAATAACAATATATCTTATAAAGGAATGGTAATTTTACGTATCCAAAACACAGCTGTACCAGAATTTGATCAATGGACTTATACCTGGCAGCTGGAAGGCTAGTTAACTGTTTTCTGTAAGGTCATGACTTTTAGTTAATTAATCAATTAGGGAACCGACTTGTTTATCGGTTAATCTATTAATCAATACTATTGCAGATTCCCCCTCAAAGTACATTGAAATAAAAAATTAGAAAAACAACAACTGATATTCCTTTCCTTTTCTTCCTAGAGTAATTTCTGACGTGATGCATAATTGTTTTACTGAAAAATGTACACATCAAGGCTCCATCTTAGGCAAATTTGGTCTGTGTGGATTCAATAGAACATGTTTCATCCAGTGAGACCTTGGCTCCTTCCAGATGGGGAGGAATATAGTGCCAGTTTGGCACCATTATGTTGCGGTTGCCTCACGTATCTGAGGCAACTCCACCATAGCCGGTGTTTCCTCATCCGTACGCATCCTGTAGTTATCCCGTATCCAACCTGTTTTCATCCCATACTGATCCACACAAATGCATACGGATGTGGGAAAGATGCGGATTTTCAAGTACACATCGTTTACAAATCTGTACACATACAAATGTCTGGATAATTTGTACTAATAGATCCAAAATTCAAAATCCGATGTGAATTCAAATTTTGGGACATTCTATTTGAGTTTGAATGTCGAAATTCAGCACATTCGATTGGATTTTGAATGCTTACGAATATTCATGCCCATCCCTAGTCCAGTGTACTGGGCAGTGCAGACTCATCCTTTGATTTTCTGTTCTTTTTGAAATTCTTCAGAGGGCTTTATGTCAAACTGCTGCAATCTTGTGGCACTCCTGGAAATGTAGCTGTGGTCTCAGTAAATCAAAATTAAAGTGCAGATGCGCCCTTCCCCTATATATATTTGTCTCCCTCTGCTTTCAAATGTTGGGTTTCCTTCAGATGCCTCTTTCCTGTTAACTCTCATTCCTGTCAACGTAGCATGGCTTCCACCAAATCTCTGTTTACTCAGCCAGTGTAAATTGGATTGTTCTCTCAACCAAAAAAAGAAAGAAAAAGACTTGCACAAAAATATGCTTTAGTCAGGTGAAACTCCTGTTTATTTTATTTTCCCACCTCTCTTCCCAGAACAGTGTAGCTCACTTTTGATTCTGGTAACACTTATCTGGCCTCTCCAGCACACCTGTGAATCTGTATCTTATGCTCAGGTTTTGGGAGGAGTGACATTTGGAGATCTTTGCTGTAAATAATTTCATGCTACAGAAGTTACTATGAGGGATTTTTTTTATTAAAAAAATACTGTCAGTTTTTCTTGCATACCGGGGGGATCCGTAAGAACCAGTCTAGATGGCTTTAAGGTAGGGTTAGACCAGTGATGGCGAATCTTTTGAGCTCGGTGTGTCAAAATTCACAAGAAAACCTAGCTTAACTCGGGTGCTGTGTCACATCTAGAAACATCCATAATTTTGTGATACTTGTAGCTCTAGTAAAAAAGTTATATTTTTGATATATGTATTTTATTAAAAACAAAAACAAATAATTCTTTACATTAGTGACTTTTGTTGCTGAATCTACAGTTCAAAGTTGGTATTTCGTACACTTCAAGAACAAGCAAGCACTACACGCCCAGGTGCCAGGGCGATCATGTGTGTCACCCAAAAGGGCTTGGCGTGTCACCTGTGACACACGTGTCATAGGTTGGCCATCACCGGGTTAGACAAATTTATGGATGACAGATGTATCAATGGCTACTAGAACAAATGCCTTGGTGCATCATTCAGGCTGGGGGGGGGGAGGAACTGGGGCGCTTCTGAGGCCATCTGCTGGGACTCAGGAGCAGGAGAAGGTTTGTCCTTGTCTCTGCTTGAGATGCTCATTAGCATTTGGTGGGCCACTGTGTGCGACAGGATGCTGGACTAGATGGGCTGTGGCCTGATCCAGCAGGGCTTCTCTTATGTTCTTAGGTAACCAGAAGATGTTATTCAAATTAACCAAGAAGAAGAAGATCCTCTCCCTTTCTGCTATTTAGGGTGGTGGTATAACTAGGAGGACCTTCCTTTCAGATCTTTAGGCAGTAACCACTAATTTGTGGAACCCAACTCAAATCTGCCGTATGATGGGCAAATCCGGGGGTAGATCTAGATCAGTGGTTCTCAACCTGGGGGTCGGGACCCCTTTGGGGGTCGAAGTACCCTTTCAGAGGGGTCGCAACAAGTCTCCCGCCGCCCTTCCCTCTCACTTCCCAACTGCTCTACCCCCGTGGTTGGGGGTCTCCACAACATGAGGAACTCCATTAAGGGGTCACGGCATTAGGAAGGTTGAGAACCGCTGATCTAGATGATCTTAGAGGTCCTTTCAGGGTGGTGGTTCTAGAAATAGATGATGCCAGTGATTTTCTGCAAGCTAGCTCTGCTGCAGCCCTCTCCAACACCTGAGTTTGATCTTCCAAAGAGGCTTTTAAAGTTGATATGTTGCTCTAGAGTCCTTGGAGAAAGGGTAGAAATACCTGTAATAAAAACAAAAGACCTCAGTATGTGCCAAGCAAGTGTTCCAGTGTTGATTAAAAAATAAAATAGTAGTCCCTACGATTTTGTGCAAGCCTCTTCCTTTTTATAGCAAAACGTCATGTTTCCTACCCGTGATTAGTGCAATTGCTTGTTCTTCCTGATGACTCAAGTTTATTTATTGATGTGAGTATTATAGGTTGTGTCAGCTGCAGGAGATGGATATGCAAGGCTCAGCGTCAATATTGGAACAGTTCCCGAGATGTCTATGCAAACACAAGCAAACGCGCATCTTCTTCAGGCTTTGCATGGCACAATCACTCTGGGTATCAGTCAACGGCACAAAGTTCCTGCCAATGCACAGCACAGTAGGGGTGTGCACCAGTGTGTTTTTTGGCATTCAATTCGTAACTAACTGAATGTTGGAAAATTTGTATTTGTACAAACAGATCCCCTTTGAAGGATTCTATTCGATATTAATGTACCAATTTGTACAGATATCCAATATGAATGAATAGAACATAAGAACGTAAGAGGAGCCCTGCTGGATCAGGCCACAGCCCATCTAGTCCAGCATTCTGTTGCACACAGTGGCCCACCAATTGCCCATGGGCATCTCAAGCAGAGACAAGGGCAGACCTTCTCCTGCTCTTGAATCTCATCAATGGCCTTAGAAGCATCCTGCTTGTCCCCTTAGCCTGAAAGATGAACTTAGGCATCCATTCTAGTAGCCACTGATGCATCTGTCGTCCATAAACTTGTCTGACCCTTCCCTAAAGCCATCTAGGCTAGCAGCTATTATCATCTCTTCCGGCAGCAAATTCCATAAGCTGGGTGACGAAATACTCCCCCTTGTCTGATCCGACTCTCCTACCCATCAGCTTCATAGATGCTCCCTGGTTCTAGTGTTGTGTGACAAAGATAAGACATTTTCTCCATCCACCTTTTCTATACTGTGCATGATATTGGATACGAACGAATCCATATCGGATAAGAATGAATATGTATCCGAGATACATATCCCGTAACAAATCCACTCTGAAATAATCAAATCCAACCTGAATCCACTTTTAATATGCTCTCAATCCATGTCGAATGCACTCTAGACCCGCTGCAGGTGTGACTAGCACAGCCAGTTTAATGAATGCCTGAACTATTTGTACAAATGTCAATGTGCGAATATTGTAACATTTGATTCATGTCCGAATGCCCAAATTCGTATGCATTCGTATGAATAACAAATGCTGTGAATATTCATGCACTTCCCTACAGCACAGCTTTCTCCAAACCGGGTGCAATGCGGATCACGGTGTTTCTTTTTAAACATCTTGGTTACTGGAGGCCATATGGGGTGGACTGGGAGGCTGCTTCCGCACAGGCCTCTTAATACCCATTAAGCACACATTTGGAAACCCGCGTCTGCACACACGTACCTATTTAGCACACTTCCGGCGAGGCGCGTCCGCACATTCCATCTCTAATGTGTGCTTAATGGGGTTTAATAGAACACCACATTGAAGGTGGTCTTAATGGGTGTTTTGCTCTACATCCGCATTAACGAAGGACGCGTCCGCACACGGACAGGAGAGAGAACACATGGGGCGGGACAGGAAGTTGCCATGTTGAGAGAGGCAGTGGCAGGAAGCTGCCACGTTGATTGAGGCAGGAGAAGCACAGTCCAGCCATGAAGTCCCTCTCACATGGGCTTTGCATCAGGCAGGTGCCCAGCTACGGCGGCAGAGGGACAGCAAGTCTGAATGTAGTTATTCCATGCACAAAAAGCCTGCTTTGGCACCAGGCGGGCACTGGATCTTAGACACGCCGCTGATTGGTCCGTGCACGCAGAAAATGAGCGGTGACTGACAGCTGAAGGCTCCAATCACGCGGCTCCTGGGGCAGCCATCTTGAAATCTGTGCTACTGTGTCCGCACAGCGAAGTCAGAATCTGTTCCTCGCAATCCATCCTTCCCACACATGTGTGGACGGAAGGGGTGTTGGTAGATCCGTATCTACTAGATCCGTATCTACCATAAACCGTATTTAGTAAATCTGGATCTACCTTAAACCAGAGTTAGTAGATCCGGATCTCTTCTACCCCGGATTTAGTAGATCCGCATCTATTCTAAACCGGTTTTAGTAAATCCGGGTGTAATAGATCCGGATTTAAAATGGTAAGTGTGGAAGCACCCGGACTGACCTGAAACATCTTCAGCAAATGTGGGCTCCTCTGGCCCAGGACAGGCAACTTGTTCCAGACTGGGATAGGTTGCTACTGACCTGAGGCAGGGTTGTCTGCATTGGGAAGGTCCATCCTGCACTAGTCCCTGCTGCCAGTTCCCAAGGCTGAGCAGCTTCGGAGGCAACCTTGGAGGCCCCAAAGGTGAGGAACAGAAGTTCTGGATCTTTGGAGTTCCTGGGAGTCCTGTTCCAGGAGCGCACTGTGTTGCGCCACTGAAATGGCTTCCCAGTATTCTGGGAGAGAGGAAGTGTGCCTTCCACACATTGCCTGCCGTTCCGGGACAAGGTGAGTAGCACACCAGTAGACCTTGATGTTGAAGTTCACCGGTAAACTGGGTTAGGGTGGCATTTTGGGCTCCCAAGTCCAGTTTATGGTCCATCCAATGTGGATGGAGCATGGTATGAAGTGGTAGGACTTCCTTTATCCCACAGTTGTGTGTGGGGAGAAGTCTTGCGAGGGGACCTTTCCTTCTCAATGTGTTGCTACATCTGTCTGTGATGGTTTAGGAAATCCTGCATTGAGCAGGGGGCCCTAGAGGTCCCTCCCAACTCCATAATTCAATGATTCTATGTACAGAGGCAGCCCTAGATACTTGAGTAGCTCCATAGCAGGATCCTTGAGGCCCATAGATTTTGCAAACTTCCTAGCCGCCTTGAGAAGGACAGCACTGGCCCATTTCTGGAGTAATAGTGGTGATATATTAGTAGTGCTGCATTGCCCAAGATCTCTGAAATTAATGCTTTTTCTGCACATGTATCACTGGCAGATCAGGTAGCATCATCAGTGCAAATGCTCTTACCTGGTTGGTGATGTGTCATATGGCAGCTAGCTGGCTTTGCTCTTTCCGTGTGTTTGGCAAATGACTGTTATCCTCAGAACTATTTTGGCTGCACAATTTCTCATCATTTAATTTATGCTTGTCTCTAAAATTTTTAACTCATTATCTTCTCTAAGCTGTTCAACTGCTGATTGGAAGACAGAAAAATGCTGATAAGTAAGAAGGAGTAGCATATAATACAGGAAATAGGGATGGGCACGAATGATTTTTTGGCATCTGATTAAAATGAAATTTTCAAAAATCTGTATTTGTACAAATAGATTGCATTCGAATGTGGTAAAATTTTATTCAATATGTATCTATGTGTACAATAATAATAATAATAATAATAATAATAATAATAATAATAATAATAATAATAATAATAATAATAATAATAATAATAATAATAATAATAATAATAATAATAATAATAAAAATATTTATTTGTATACCGCCCTGTGGCGAACCAATCCGGGCGGTTGACAACAATAAATATAAAAACATCATATAAGAATAAAACATTATGGTCCCTCCCCCCCTTAAAAAGTATTAAACAATATGACAAATTAAAATACAGTATCAAAAATATAAAACAAAATATAAAACATAATTAAATGGGCTAACAGCCCTAATATCCCTCCGGAGCTCCTCAACCAACATTTATTATGGTTCCACGAGGGGAATGAGGGGGTCAGGAAGCCCGAGCCGGGATGGTTGATCTGGGGAAAATTAATCTGGAAAGGCCTGCCGGAAGAGAGCCGTCTTGACAGCTTTTTTAAAGCTGTCTAGTGATGTCAACTGACGGATCTCATCCGGCAGGTCGTTCCAGAGTTTGGGGGCGACAGCAGAGAACGCCCTCTGGGAGGTCGCCGCAAGCCTGGATTTTACAGGCTGCAGTAAATTCCTCCCAGAGGAGCGGAGAGCGCGGGGAGGATTGTACGGGAGAAGGCGGTCCCTGAGATAGCTTGGACCCAAGCCATTTAGGGCTTTAAAGGTAATAACCAACACCTTGTACCGGGACCGGAAGCTAATAGGCAGCCAGTGTAAGGACCTAAGAACCGGAGTAATGTGGTCCCTCCTAGATGTACCGGAAACAAGCCTGGCTGCCATATTTTGTACCAGCTGAAGCTTCCGAACCAAGTACAGGGGTAGCCCCAGGTAGAGAGCGTTACAGAAGTCCAGGCGTGAGGTTACCAGTGCGTGCACAACAGTTTCGAGGTCCTTTACTTCCAGGAAAGGGCGCAGTTGGCGTATCAGCCGAAGCTGATAGCAGGCGCTCCTGACCGTCGCATTTACCTGATTTATCATCAGGAGCGACGAGTCAAGGAGTACCCCCAGACTGCGAACACAGTCACTGGAGGAGAGCGTGACCCCATCCAGGACTGGAAGTTGCAACCCAATTCTTGGTTTCGGGGCCGCTACCGTGAGCACCTCCGTCTTGTCTGGATTCAGTTTCAATCTGTTTTTCCTCATCCAGCTCATTACTGCTTGAAGACATTCATTGAGCGAAGAGATGCCATTGGAATTCGAGGCCGATGAGCGAGACATGGAGAAATAGATTTGGGTGTCATCAGCGTACTGATAGCACCTAGCACCATAACTCCGTATTATCTCACCCAGCGGCTTCATATAGATGTTAAATAACATCGGGGACAGAATAGCCCCCTGAGGAACCCCACAAGTGAGGTTCCTCTTACTGGAGCTACAGTCCCCGAGCAGCACCCTCTGGGACCGACCCGAGAGGAAGGACCGGAACCACTGCAAAGCAGTGCTCCCTATACCTAAACCCCTCAGGCGGTCCAAGAGGATGCCGTGATCTATAGTATTGAAAGCCGCTGAGAGGTCTAAAAGCACCAACAGGGTCACACTACCCCTGTCGATGCTCATGCGCAGATCGTCGGTCAAGGCAACCATGGCAGTCTCAACCCCAAAGCCTGTCCTAAAGCCGGTTTGAAATGGGTCTAGATAATCGGCTTCATCCAAGACAGCTTGGAGCTGAAGAGCGACCGCCCTCTCAACCACCTTGCTCAGAAATGGCAGGAGTGACACAGGCCTATAATTTCTCATATCCAGGGGGTCCAGGGAAGGTTTTTTCAGAAGCGGCCTAACAGCCGCTTCCTTTAAACAAGATGGAACGTGTCCTTCCCTGAAGGATGCACCGATGATATCCGTAAGGAATCTCATCAATGCATCCCCCCCCTGGATGGCCAGCCATGATGGGCAAGGGTCGAGAGGGCAAGTCGTCTTCCTCATCTTACCAAGCAGCTTGTCCACGTCCTCAGTACTCACAGATTGCCACTGATCTACAAACATTTGATACATATCTGATACGAATATCTGATACATTTCCCCAGCTTAATGAATGTCCAAACTATTCGTACGAATGTCTGGAAACATTTGTATTCGCTCGAATGTTAGCATGTGAATATTGTAACCTTCGACTTGAGTTTAAATGTCCAAATTTGGCTGTAGTGCGAAAAGGCCCCTGGAGGCCCAACATGGCAGCTTGGCCTGGTCTACCAGGGTACTAGGGTGTGGTGTGTCAGACCATAGAGCTATGCAGATGGCATGTCTTGTTGGTCTGGTATAACACAAGACCCACTAAGCTGGTGCAACAAAGCATACCACCACAGTGGGTCTCTCAGACCTTCAGAGCTTTCAGAGGCTCTTACAAGTGCTCTGAAGCTGGCACAAACTTTGGAGCTGGTACTCAGGCTAGAAATGAATAGACCGTCCCAATGTTCCAGCCCAGGAACCATCCATCCCAGCAGGGTCTGGTCTACTTGGTCCAGTCTACTGAAGGTAACTGTGAAAAGTCCTCAAGACTGCATCCACGCACAGTTAAAAAAAAGTGACATAAAAACAGCTTAGAGGTGCCAATATTTATTTATATTTATATTTATATTTATATTTATATTTATATTTATATTTATATTTATATCCTGCCCCATACCCGAAGGTCTCTGGGCGGGTTACAATCTTAAAACAGCAGATTAAAACAGAATATACATTAAAACACTTTAAAAATTCAACAACACTAAAACAATACACATTATGTTTAAAATGATGGTGTCTGTCCTGGGTGGGAAATATAATCAGCTCAGACAAAGGCCAGGGTAAAGAGGTGCGTCTTCACCGCCTTCCTAAATACATATAAGGAAGGGGCAAGACGCACCTCGAGGGGGAGGCTATTCCATAGTCGGGGGGCCATCACAGAAAAAGCTCTCTCCTGGGTGCCCACCAGCCTCACTACTGAAGGTTGTGGGACAACCAGGAGGGCCTCACCATTTGATCTTAAGGCACGGGCAGGTCGATATGGGAGAAGGCGTTCCTTTAGATATTTGGGGTCCAAGTCATTTAGGGCCTTATAAGTAGAGTCAAAACCTTGAATTGGGCTGCCTGGGCCAGTGGTGGTCATATATTGGAGTCTTTACCCCACAGGTTGATATACTATAGCTGATGAGTGTCCTTCATAGTTAGGACCTAGCTATGCCTTTCTCTGTATAAGAGAGAGAACTAAAGGAAGAGTAAATACCTAGAAAGTTCCTATATAGGTTTAAAGGCTTAGAGGTGGTAGCATCCATATTCCATGTTAAAGCCCTCCAAATGCACTCCCAGAATACATTCTCTGGCCTTTAGTGTAGTTTAGATGTGGGTTGGGAATGCTAGCTTCACAGCATGCCACCTCTAAGTTCCTTTTGTATTTTTAAACATGTGTCAATGCAGTCCTAATTTTGCACCACAGGTTGGGCATGGGATGACAGTGAATACATTTTTATTAAATGTTAATGGATGCAGGATAATTTCTGTCTCGTCTTTAAACCTGGGAGCGCCGGTCTCTTTTGGCACTTGCCTGTGTTTTCGTCTTTTCCACCACAGCACTTGCCATCACAGGATGTTCCTTATGCTCTAAACTCCAGTTGAGACATAATATTTCGTCTGGAACCCAGGTGGCTGCTTTCCCATTTCCTTCTGGGAAAGTGATCAAAACTAAGTGTTCCTTTATGATCCCACTGGGGTAGTAAGCAGATCTCTACAGGCTGAACTGACAAACCCGTCTGTCTTTATCTCTTAATAGGCATTATTAATTTTTATTATTTTTTTTTATCACACTTCCTGCGTAGAAAAGATTTTACAGCCTTTACCTCATATACTTCCCTGTCCCAGTGATGACTTCTTATTACTCCTTTTTAGCAGGAATCCTTTCTAGGTCATTTCTGTATTTGTAGGTCTAGAAAGAAACATTTGCACGGATCCGTATGGGACAAAAACGGGTTGCATACGGGATAGCTACAGGATGCATACAGATGTGTACCTGGGGAAGATTCCTATGGGCATCTACGAGTGTTGTCGACATTCGTAACTGCAAATTTGAATGAAAAAATTGAACGAATAGATTCAAATTTGATTAATTCAAATGGAATTTGGTTAAATTCAAATTTAACAGATTCGAATCGAGTAAAAATTTTGAGCATTCCATTAGAATTTAACCAAATCCCGAAAATAGCCTTTGTGTACACCTCTACACTGTTGCTGTTTTACTGGCTCCTGTCCTTCAAATCTTGTGAAAGACTCAGGTGAAGGGTAGTTTTTTTTTTTAAATACTCCTTTCTAAAAAACCTGTATTATTCAGTCTTTACAACAGACTGTAACTAAGAGCCTAGGGAGGCATTGTGGGAGGCAAGATATTACCTTCTGGAATGAAAATCAAACAAGCCAATTGAAATCTAACACTAACAGAATGTTTATTGGAAGCAAACAAACAATGTACATTGGGCTAATGCAAAATGTGTAAAAGCAAAGAATACATGGGGGATGTGGGTTTTAAGCAAGGAGGCAAGGGGAGAAAGGATCGCAGGAGACTGGAAAATCAATAAAGTTTTGGGGTACATAAAATCCAGAAAATTCCCTTGTTTAAGGGGCATGATGAAACCAAAATCTTTTATACAGCTATGCAGTGGCTATTAAGAAGAGGAAGACTTGACTTTTCAACCCCACTTTTCTCACCCATTTAAGGGGACTCAAAGCAGCTGACAAAGCTTTCTATTCTCCTCCCCACAACAGAAGAGAGCTTAGAAGAGAGCTGTGACTAGCCCAAGGTCACCCAGCTGGCTTGTGGGGGAGGGCAGAATTGAACCTGGTATTCCCAGCTAAGAGTCCAGCTCCCTAACCATAGACTAAATTGGCTCACCTTTTGCTTGCCTCCATGGAGCTCTCACAGCCCCACCCACCTCACAGGGTGTCTGTTGTGGGGAGAAGAACAGAAGCTTTGTCAGCCGCTTTCAGTCCCCTTAAATGGGTGAGAAAGGCGAGGTAGAAAAGCCAACTCCGGCAGTGGAATGTGTGGACTGGAACAATGAAGGCAGGTGCAGGAAGGCCCATGGACATCTACACATTTCCAGCCACTGTTTTATGTAATCTGGAAATCTATGACTAGGCTCAGCTCCAGATGGCGGCCAGATATCCTGCTAGGAGGTGATAATGTGGGAAATTCTTCCTCCGCAATTTCTGCCTCCTAATTGGATGTGTGTATCCGGGCATTCAGGAATGCCCAGATGTGCTCACTGTCATCTCTGTGCATGTATAGACGCAACCAGCCTTGGATTTTCCAGCAGTAGTTTTTGGCACCTTTTCAGTGGAGGAAAATGGGGTTGTGACAGGGTTGTGTCAAATACATGAGGCAACCCCTCATAGAGGCACAATGACCCTGGGTATCTGAAGAAGCACCTTCTCCCATATAGACCTGCCCAGGCACTGAGATCTCAAGGAGAGGGCCTTCTTGTCATTCCTTCTCTTTCAGAGGTACTAGGCATAGGGACTTGCAAGAGGGCCTTTTCTGTGGTGGCCCCTAGACTCTGGAACAGCTTCCCTCTTGAGGTTCACCAGGCACCTACATTGTATACTTCTTTTCACCCAGGTTTCTACTGTCTGAATGGCATCCTGTTATGGAGGGAGGGAGAGTGGGGGTGGGAGGAAGGGGGATATATTTTTAATTATGATTTACCATTTAATATTTTTTAATCTCATTGTAACCTGCTTTGGGACCATTTGGGGAAGGGCAGGATATAAGATTACTAACTAACTAACTAACTAACTAACTAACTAACTAACTAACTAACTAACTAACTAACTAACTAACTAACTAACTAATGGCACAATATTTCTCCATCTGGATAATGCCTATTTCACAAGATGAAAAGTTCCATAAATGTGGTGGGAAGTCTTCTCTCTGTAGCAAACTAGGGGCCAGTCTTAGGAACCTATCAAGCTAGCGCTCAGTGGGAGACGACCTTATATATCTTCTACATAGATAAATCCCCATTCTGAGTATTATGGTTTGTTTTAAAATTACATTTTACTTAATTAATTTAACATTAAAATGTGTTGTTAGCATTCTTATCTATAAAAAAGGAGATAAGTCTTACAAAATAAATTACAGTCATAAGGGTGAGACAAGCATAATCCCAAAAGAAGCAATATATTCTTTTTATTTTTATTTTCTAAAAAACCAAAACAAAGCATCTGCAGATTTTCTCCTCTGCTCACGGTAATTGTTTCCATTATAAACATGTCATGGCACATTTTCAGAACAGCAGTTATTCCTAAGAAACATCACAAGCCTGATCCTAAACATATTTGCTCTTAAATAAGATGCTTTAAATGGAATTTATTTTTCAGGCAGACATTGTAATTCAACCAAAATACACATTATAGCACAGTGTATCTTTTGCCTCTAGGAAGACTTTTGGGTTTGTGTTTGATTATCATTGTACAGAATGCAATTTAATGTGCTCAATAAATTATTTGATAACTGCACAATTACACATCTCTTTATTAGCGTATTGTATTACTCCACTTTTACCACCTCCAGATGCCTCCAGAAAACTGCACTTTTTGGTGATATTCTGGAATAAAGTTCATCCGAAATGATTGCTTATTGCCCACACAGCTAAAGAACGGTGTGGAGAAGGGACCTGTTTCCATGTTGGTGTTATTTATTTATTGTATTTCTATCTCACCCTAAAGCTGAAGATCTCAGTGTGGGTAACAACATTTAAAATCAAACATGCATTAAAACAACAGTATATATTAAAACAGTAACAGTATCTGTAAAGTGGGAAGAGAGTGTATTCCCATTTAGTCAAAGGCCAGGGCAAAGAGGTGCATCTTCACCACCTTCCTAAACATATACAGAGAAGGAGCCTGACGCACCTAAAGGGAGAGACTATTCCATGGCCTAGGGGCCATCACTGAGAAGGCCCTCTCCCGGGTGCCCACTGCTCTTACTACTGAGAGTGGTGGTACAACCAGGAGGGCCTCCCCTGAAGAATTTTGCTCTTTTTGCATCTCCAGAAGATGACCCCTGGAGCGGGCAGGGAAGGCTTTGGTGGTACCTGCTTCTCCCCTCTGCCACTTGTTCAGGAAGCTGCTCTCTTTGGGGAGGAGTATTTTTATAAGGGCATCAGAGTTCACTAGGGTAGGCAGCCGGGGGCAGAGCCTCAAGGGTCCTGCAGGGGAGTGCACAAGTGTGTGTATGTGTGTGTGTGTAGGAGTGCTTGGCTCCCTTATTTTTATTTTCCCTTCTTTATGAGAAAGCAAGCCTGATTGGGAGGAAGGACATGGGGGGTTGAAATCAAGGAGGCTCTGGTGATCGGGAGGAAAGATACAGGGGTCGAAACTGAGGGGGCTCCGTCTCCCCCGCCCCATGATTAAAATAATGATTAAAATAAGAAGGGCATCCATGGAGGTCTATGGGAACCAAACAGCAGCAGCAAAAGCAGGAAGGAGGGGGAGTTGGGATCCCCCACCCTTGGCCACATCGTTGGATCAAACCCAATGGAGAGAGAGGGGTGGGCAAAGGGTGGGGAGGAAAAAGAATCGCTTTCCCCAATGCGTCCTTTGGAAGTGTTTTCTGTGGGGACACAATTCAGGGTTGACTGAGATTGCCGGATGCGCGTTTGCAACGGTTTTTGTGGTTTCGTTTTTACAACCGTTTCAAACAGCTCCGGTGGGAACACGGCCAAGTTGTAAAACATTTCTACTAACCCCGAGCAAAAGCTTAATGGGAGAACGGGCAGAATGAAATCTGAAGTTCTTTGTTGCTTTAATTTCAGACTGGGGAAACGGCAGCGAATATGTATGAAAGAAAGGTGAGGTGATGACCGTGAGGGAGGGACCGTGTGTGGCTGCTATTTGAGAGGGAAGAGCAGATGGTAAGAACGGTGGTGTGAAAAAAATTCATGGAGACGCAGCTAAGGAGAAAAGCTGAAGCAGAGACAGCTGCCGGGTTTCTATGGCCTAACTTGAAGGAGGTCAGCAGCGGAGAGAGAGGAAGGCAAAATCTAAGCAGATTTGCTTCAGAAAGACTGTTGGAAAAAGCCATGACTCTGGAATAGATGGTGACTCAAAATTTGGGTAGTGGGGACAGGGGAATAAGAACATAAGAAATGCCTTGCTGGTGTATTTCCCAAAGAAATTACCTCATGAGCAGTAGAAAAAAAGATCAACAGAGAAATTATTGGTTGGAAAAAACGTATTATTTACGCTATCAGGGAAAATAGCTGTATTCAAAATGAAGATTCCTCCTAAAAATCACATATTTATTGTATTTCAAATGATCTCCATGACTCCTTCAAAACAAAAACAACTTACCTTGTCTTGCTTCTTATCGAGAGCAATTTATAAGTCAAAGAAACCCAGGATTTTGGCTAAATTAAGGCATAGACCAGGGATGTCAAAGATGCGGCCTGTGGGCCAGATGCGGCTCGCGGGCTGTATGAATATGGCCCGTGGCCGCCACCCGCGGCCACAGCCCGCGGCTGCCTGCCACCGCCGCCCGCTGCCACCGCCGCTGTCCTCCTTGGGTGCGAAGGAGGCGAGGTGAGGCGAGGCGAGGGCGAGGGCGAGCGAGCGCGCGGCGGGACCCTCCACTACCCGAGTGCGCGGGCGCCGCCATGGACAGCCAGCCCCTCCTCGGTGCCCTAGCCACGCCCCGGCCATGCCCCGGCCATGCCCCCAGCCCATCCTCTGTACCCTGGCCACGCCCCGGCCACGCCCCCAGCCCGTCCTCTGTACCCTAGCCGCGCCCTGGCCACACCCCCAGCCACACCCCAGCCCCTCCTCTGTGCCCTGGCCACACCCCCGGTCATGCCCCCGGCCACGCCCCCTGGCCCTGACAGTATTTTTTTTTTAATCCGGCCCTCGGCAAAATTGAGTTTGACACCTCTGGCATAGACCCTCCCAAAATAAGGAGGTGTTTAGGAGATTGGTAGTGATAAGGGAGCTGGACTCTTATCTTGGAATACTGGGTTTGATTCTGCTCTCCTCCACAAAGCCAGCTGGGGGACCTTAGGCTAGTCACAACTCTCTTCTGAGCTCTCATAGCCCCACCTACCTCACAGGGTGTTCTGTTGTGGGAAGAAGAACAGAAGCTTTGTCAGCTGCTTTGAATCCCCTTAAATGGGCAAGAAAAGCGGGGTAGAAAAGCCAACTCCTCTTTTTCTTCTCCTCCCTAATCTCAGACTTTACTTTGAGGCATTCTGTCTTAGTCAACTACTAGTAACATTAATAATTAGTACGCTAGCCTGGGCCATTTAAGAACTGCAAAATGTTAAGGAAATGTTGGAAGATCCTCTATATACACCCGGTACTAAAGACAGAGTAAAACTATTACTTCCTTTTATGAAATGGATGTTAACTATTTGGAAACAATGGAAAAGCAAGCTAAATTCCACCCTTAACTCCCACAGTTCCAGTTAGAACAATACTTAACCATATTAATTGCACCTTGAAAACCATAATTCAGAATTTTCTGAATAAAGGCTACACTTACCTAAAAGGCTTTTATACAAGAAATAAGGAGATGAAAAACATTCCTGAATTAAAATAAATTCTCACCTCCGCTTTGGGAAACTGGTTACCTGCACAGAGTCTCCTTCATTTTCTGCGACAAGTACCAACGACAAAACCCAAGGCTAACAGACCACTTACATCTTTTGAGGAGCTAATCATAAACTTGAAGGATGACCCACTAGGAGTAGTGAAAAGGATTAATAATTGCTTGGTAAGCTTTGGAGATAATACATTAGTGGCTCTTTGACTATACTGAAAACCTCAGAACAAAATTGTCAAAAAAACACTTCCTATAAATCAGATGTCCAATTAGTCAATTTAATACATTCAATTAAAATTGTTACATGAATGGTACCATAATCCATCCCAGCTAACCCACCTAGGCTTCGTCCAGACAGAACTTACTTAGTCCACATTATTTGGATAATCCAGGGTAAAGCTTGTATAATCCAGAATAAAATGTATTTGAGTGAGCTTTAATCTGGATTATCCAAATAATGCGGATAAATAATAATAAGTAAAGGTACTTACCTTCATATCTGGTGGACCTGTGAGCAGGTAAATACATTTTGGATGGAAATGACAAATGAAATACTGTGCAGCAGAATGCGCGGTCATGATTGGGGCGTCACACATAACGATTGATGGATAGTTGTAGTGGCGCATTATCCAATCGCTGCTGTGCACTTGCCTTAATGCTGATTAACAACACTCATTGCGAAGTATTAAAAAAATTCAAATTTTCCTGCCAGTCCAGGGAGAACGGGGAGAAAAGACCAAAGAGAGCAGGAAGAGTGGCTCAAATCTGATTGGCTACCTTAACCCGTGTGACAGCATGCACTGACTCAGCTCTCGCAGCTTCTGAGGAAGAAGCTACAGAGCTGCTTTTTAGTTGGGACAGCTGGTCATTGCTGCACAGGATTTATTCCAGAAGTCTGGAGGTAGCCATGGTCATCTGATGTTTGCTTCCTCAAAAATTATATTGGAATTAGCCTGTCGCAACCTAAGAAAAAATTATTTGACATTATCTGTTGCTAAGCAAACTATAGCAGCTAAATGGAAAGCGCACTCTCCAACTACAATCAAGTCTTGGCATACCTCTACATCGAAGTTTTAATTTAGCTTCAGTCCACCTTCAGAGTGGGAGAACGTATCAGCAAAGTGACAAAGGTGGATTTTCTAAGTTAGATACTGCTAGAAGAAAAGGGCTTATCGCTTTGTTGATGTGCTCTCTCACTTTGGAAGTGAAGTTGATGTAGATGGGCCCTTAAAGTATAAACCCTCAGGCGTAAATATTGTTGTTCCTAATTATAACCCACTTAAGTAAGCCAGTTTGGTCTTGTGGTTAGAGTCCAGATGTATTTTCGCACTACGGCGTAGACGCCTCAGGACCTTTTGGCCCAAACGAGTTGAGTATCCTTCCCCATCTGCACTGGCAGGCAAAGGACGTGTTCCAAAAGCGTCCTTTCCCTGCCTATGTGTGAATGGGGAAGTGTACTCAACCCATTTGGGCCGAAGACCCTCCCCCGGCCTCCCCCGATTGGCTGCCTTGCAGCCAGAGGTGGGGAGGCCAGCCGGGTCCCTTCCCTGGGGTCCTACCACCTGCATTGGTCAGGATCAGGCCGATGCAAGTGGTGGGACCCCCACCCAGCACCCCCCAACCCACCCTGGGGTCGCGCGTGTGCATGAACGGGGCTTACTTTCTGCTGCTGGCCCAATTCTGGCTAGAATAGGCTGGGGATGTTCTGAGCATGCTCCTCATTGGCCGGGCACCTGCGCCTTTTCACCTGTTTGTTGACCAAATAATGTTAATGTTTGTTCTTTTCACATTCTAGTTTCTATTTCTAAAATAAATAAACATATAAAAAAGAAATATCCTGCTGGTTCTAACTAGTGGCCCACCTAATCCAGCAATTTGTGGACTTTTGCACTTAACTTCAGTGGGATGGTATCCATCTGAAGTTAAGTTCAGGGAGAGTGGCTGATGTTTACAAAGTGAGCATCAGCACCACCCCAAATTTACCTAGCAGGCTGTTGCAATGTGGATGGTCCATCCCAGACTTTCTGGATTGCTAAAGCAGTAGTCATAGCATCTGGGAGCTTTTTGGGAGCACTTAGATGTTGCACTTTGATTTGGTATGGAAGATGTTCCAACACCTTGATCATTCTAGTTGTGCTTTTCTGTACCTTTTCCCATTCCACAATAACCTTTTTGAGGTGCAGTGACCAGAATTCTACACAGTATTCCAAATGTGGCCTCACCATAGGTCTGTAAAGAGGCACCATGATGCTTTCAGATTTAGAGCATTGTTTCCTCACCTTACAAAGGCACTGCAGCCTGGTGAAGTTCTGGGGTGTCCATACCTTGCAACTCCCAATACGTCCAGAACTTACCCAGTGCTTCCCCAAGTGTCGGGTAAGTATGATAACCTGGATTGCCTTGCCACTGCTATGTGGTGCTGTTTCTGTGGCGACTGGATAACATGGCCTGCAAGTCCAGCTGCACCGCCCCACCCCAGGCTACATTTGCCTGGAAGAGGTGTGAACAGAGCCATGCCGGGCTATATTAGGTGGCAGCTAGGATAGCTATAGAGCACTTTTTGTGCTTTGCAGCTATACACCTAGGGAATGCTCCGGCATGTGCTCAGCCACTTCTAGGATAGAAGCAGCTCCACGTGGTGCATGTTCTCCATGTGGGAGCACCCTCCAGCTATCCCACTGAGAGCAAGTGCAGAAAGGCCTTTATTTTCTGTTCCCTTCCTATTTACCCCAGCATTGATCTTCCTTTTTTCATATTGTTAAAGAAATCTCTCCAGACTGGTGAGTTGCAGAACAGAGATCATTTTTTTAGGTACCATAATAACATTGCATTGTGAAGGGAAACTTAAAGTTTCTCTTAATCTGATAGAAAATGTAGTACATTTAGGGTGAATCCCCACGGCAAGCTTATTTCAAATTCAATATGGGTTCAACCTGCGTATTAAATCGCCCCAAAGCGTTGTAAATGTTAATCCTCATTTCAACAGGTCTCACTCTGGACTGTGCACTTGATACATGTTACATTTTTTACTGTGGGGACCCTACCATTTTAAGGGATGAGAATCCATGTTTAGGGTTTCCCTCCCCCAATAACTTGCTTCCAAAGACAGTGATGTCAGTGTAAAAATCCAACCTTCACAGCAGCTGCTACACTGTAGCAATCCACCCACTTCACACCTGATAACAATGTTGCAATTTTGCACAATTCTAGCTCTTTGGAGTTCTGACCTTTAAAGGCGAGAGGAAAGCAAGGGCAGGTTCTGGGAGATGTGTGAATGTTTAAAGCAAGGGGGCTTGAGTTGCCGCTGCTGCTGTGTGCCCTGGGCAATGGGAAGAATCGCTGGCTGCCTGCTGCCATTTCTCCTCCATCCAGGCAAGCGGCAGACACCCAGCCAGGCTCTGTGAAGGGGTCCATTATGGGTGGCGCATTCACGCCAGGAGGAAGAGGGTAGGGCATCCCCGAAAAGCGGCTTTTAAAAAGTAGCCACTTGAGTCCCCCCTTGAGTCATGTACGCCACATATGATCCTCAGAATCCGGATCGAACGCGATTAAGCTGAAAGTAATGGGAACAGGCAAATTCGCGTTTGCATCCAGTTCTATTATTTCGGTTTAGGGAAACTGGATTAAGCTTATAATGGGGATGCACCTTTAAATAGCATATGATGATTCACAATAGTTGTTACCAGCTGAAACCACATGCTTAGTAAACTTTCCATAACTTTCATCGAGACTAGTTGCACAATGAACTTCCAGACGTACAGTATGTAAGCGAATCAAAGGATTACAAAGTTTCCTGCAAGTCTGAGCAACATCTAATATTAAGCCGTATATGCATATAAGTAAGTTAAAATGGCTGCACTCTGGTTCTCAGGAATATTTTATTTTCAACATTCACTCTGATGCCCCTGCAATGTGCACATACGCAGGTGCACACAAGCGCACGTCACACTCTGTAAGGTCACGCAGATGTTAATGTAGCTCCAGGTGGAAGGAATGAGGCAGGCTGTAACAAATGCCTGTAATATTGATCTGTACAGAAGCCAAGATTGCTCCCAGGCTAGATTCAATAGCACCTCTCCCATAGGAACTCTTTGGGAGCTTTAAAACACCGAAGGGAAAATTGAAACAAGCAAGCAAGCTAGTCAGACAGCCAGCAAGCAAACAAACATACGTGGGCCAATAGATTCAGCTGGGCTTGGATTCAACAAGAGCATAAAAATGTAGTACCCATTTCAGGGGAGCTGCTCGAGAAGGGACCTTCTCCCCTTGACCATTTTGGCTCGCTGGAAGAAAAGCAGAAGGTAAAAGCCACAAATAAACAAAGAGACAAATGCAGGTTGCCCACAGAGCTAGGTATTTTAAATATAAATATGGATTTTACACCCGAAACAGCTTTGTTTAATGTGACAACAGGGAGAATAAGTGCAGATAAAGGCTAAGTTCTCACTCAGTAGTTTAATCCGGTGTTAATTGGGTTTTTTTTTTCTGAAACAGCAGTGAGAACTGATTTCTGAGTGTTCACACTGTTGCCTTATAACACGGACTCAAAAAGGAATAGAGAAGTATTGGTGGGGAACAAAAGAAATATGTTTATTGTGTAAATGTGACCAACAAATTAAAAAAGAGAACCATTATATTAGGCAGTTATTGTAAAGAATTGAAAAACCAAGGAAAGAAAATGAAAGGAATGGTGTAATTATGCAGCAGAACAAATGCTCTTTTATTTCCTAAAGGAAAGACGATTAAGATATATGGGACCCCAAATCACAATATCGGCAACAACACTTGGAGGAAATTTTGACCCATCTAAGGAGAAAGGTGGGGAACCCAGTGGTTCAAGGAACGATAAAAGCAATCTCCAATATGGAAACAAGTGGGATTTGAGAATGGTATCCTGGCTGGGGTGGGAAGAGGGAGGGAGAAGAAGAAGAGTTGGCTTTTCTACCCCACTTTTCTCACCCATTTAAGGGGACTCAAAGCGACTGACAAAGCTTTTCTATTCTCCCCACAACAGACACCCTGTGAGGTAGCTGGGGCAGTGAGAGCTCAGAAGAGAGCTGTGATTAGCCCAAGGTCACCCAGCTGGCTTTCATGGGGGAGGGTGGACTCGAACCCGCTAATCCCTTACTGCTGGGCCACTGGCTTCTGTGTGAGAGTGGATGCTGGGCTAGATGTGGAGCATGGCCTGACCCAGCAGGGCTCCTCTTATGTTCATATGCAATGTGCATTTGCAAAAGTGATCTGGTCCATCCCCTGGGCTGCAGATTTTAGCCTCGGAAGTTGTTCTTCCTCTGACAAATGCGTGAAAAGGTTTTTCAGATGGTTATTAGAATAAGCCAGCTGATGCTTAAAAAAAAAAGATAAAAAAAACAATTTTAGGAGACCTAAAATATAACCATTAACCTATTTTGCCACTGGTAACATACAGGGTGGTGGTGAAAAAACATGTTAGATAAAATGGCCAAGTAAATCCACAGAAGAGAGTCTGAATTATGGATACATACGAAAAGAGGAGGGGGAATTTTAAGAATCAGGCATAATTGGAGGAACTGTTATTTTTAAGGTTTTGAAAACTAATAATGGCAGGCAGCTGAAATTCCGTTGGGCAAGGGCTTGCAGCTGCATTCGTAAAATAGCATGACTGATGAAACAAGGAGGCCCATTATTTAAAGGGAGGGACTGATTTTCAAATTGGCATCTATAAATCACATATAAGAGTGAGCAACATTGTCTTTTCTAAGCTGTGTAAGTTTTTGGCTTTTGGAGCAATTCTTTCTCTTTAGGACAGAGTTGTTGTTTTTAGTAACAGCCTCTGAGGCTGTGATCACACCTTCAATTTAATCCTTCTTCCATCCTTCATTGAACCCCACCCCTCCCACCATTTTAGTCCTATCCATTTTATTTGTGGACTTTTCTCCCTTCAATTGTACTTTCCAGAGTCTTGATTTTTACAGGTCTCAAGCCATTATAGAGTGTGAATCTGTTTTCATTTTTTGGGTGGATCAGGGAAGAGGACTAAAGGCGGCTGAACCATGCTATAGTGGGTGGATCCCACATGAATTTCCTTTCCCTTTTGCCCAATGGTTGATGAAATGCTATTGAGTGACAGGCATTTTATCCTATCAGAATGCAGGAGGTATTGTGACAGTGAATGGGGGAGATCTAAAAAAAATCTTGTAAAAGAGTCTCAGGATAGGAAGAGAAAAGTGTTAGTGTAGCAACCCAAACTGAGGGTGAATTGTGGATGGATTATCAGATATTGGGTGTGATTGGAGTTAATGTGTTTTGGGGTATTTTTCCACTGTCACTAGGAGTACCCATTAAGTACCCATTAATGGGTACAAAAATGCCATTACATACCCATTAATGGGTACTTAACTGGTACTTTTAGTGACAGTGGAAAAACACCCTTGAATTCCGTTTCTCAATAAGACAGACTTTAAAAATTCCATTTAATATAGACCTAGATTAGTTTGGGCACAGATACCAAGCTTTACAGCTGGGGATCAGGTTGCCTGGGCAATCGGCTTCTTAAAGAAGCCAGGAATAGTAATCCCCATTAGGCCCATATAGTACACCACATAGAGTATGGATGGATTAGTAGTTCTTTCATATAATGTTAAAGGCCCGAACACACCATCTAAACAATACAGGATTCGTAGACAGATTAAAATTCTAAATCCTCAAATTTGTTTAATACAAGAGACACATCAGCCTTCACAAAGAATTAAACATAACCTATTACTCACAAAGAAATATCATGAATATAAGTCAAGTAGAACATCACGTTCAAGAGGGGTAGCAATACAAACAAGGAAAGGTCAGAAGTATAAAACTGAAGGCGTAAGGAAAGATTCAAAGGGAAGATTGTTAATGCTCAATATCCTATTTAATGAACAAGTTTAACTTTAGTTAATATATATGCACCAAACTTAAGACAAGTGGCCTATTTAGGGAAAGTATTGAAGAAAATAAATGCCTAGACGCATGCATAAGTTAAAATATGTGTAGACTGTGCCAGTCACAGCGCTGCCAAGCTAGCAAGGAATAATGGAAGGGGATAAATATCCAGAGCTATCACCTTCTAGCGGGTTATTTAGCTGCCATCTGGAGCCAAGATGTGAGTGGTGGCTGGACGACCTCTTCTACGCCAACTTTGAGTAACCATCTCGCTGAATCCTTCTGTCCCCTACCAGAAGATACATATTCCTGATTTAAAAGAGACAAATAGGTCCTATCTCTGTACCTAAATGCCACTCTTATACTAGTCACAACTCTCTTTCTGAGCTCTTACAGCCCCACCTACCTCACAGGGGCCGTGGTTACACAAGTCTAAGATAGAATGGCGGATTCATTAATCCAAACCTAGGTCGTACCAGTGCTGGTCACATTGAGATCGTTATAGGACGTGCTCAGGCCGTCCTCGCTTTGGGCCACATCATTCACACCTTTCTCTGAGATTGACCTGAGCAGCCTCTTGGCTCTCCACCATTTCTCATGCATCAAATCTATCTCCTTTCTGATTGGATGCCGTTCATGTCACTCCAGGGAGGTGAGGGTGTCTGTTTGTGGTTCCTTTTCAAGTCTGCTCCCCATCTCCATGTCCACTTCCTTTTTTATGTGCTTTAAAATAATAATTTTAAAATTTTAATAATAATAATAATAATAATAATAATAATAATAATAATAATAATAATAATAATAATAATAATAATAATAATAATAATAATAATAATAATAATAATAAATTTGCATAAAAACACTAGATAGAAGAATCACACACATAAACTGAGGAGAAAAGGGGAGGTGTCTCACAAACTCTGTGAATGTTGATTGGCTGAAGGAAAGACTGGACCCTTCCTGCCACAGCACAGTTCAGCCTCCTTTAGGTCATCCCCCCGCTCACCCTTGAGGAAGTGAAAATGGTTTGGAGTACCAGGATTGGCTGGATCCTTGTCAGTCCTGTAAAACTACAGTTAAGATGATCTAATGGTGGTGGGCCAGCATGGAAAACGAATTAAATTAAAATAATCTGAGCAACACGACCTGAGGTCATCCTAAACTACTTGTATGATCAGGGCCAGGGTGTTTGTTGTGAGGAGAACAGAAGGTTTGCCAGCTGCTTTGAGTCCCCTTAAGAGTGAGGAAAGCGGGGTAGAAAAGCCAACTCTCCTCCTCTTCCTTTTCCTCTTCCCCCTCCACTGGATAAAGTTCTACCATGACACTTCTGGGTGTCTTCCTCCTACTCAGAAGATGCAAAACACCTAACTTTACCAAGCACATTATTTTCTGGGATCTCTTTTTTTTCTCCTACCCGTCAGCATTTTTTGTTCTCGACATATTATTTCCTTACATTGCAGTTGCTTCTATTGGGGAAGGGGAGGAAAGGAGAGGGAGAAGAAAAGACATCAGGTACATGCAGAAAACTTGAAACTGTGTTAAAGGATTGCTCGATTCACTGCAGTGCTGGCTATACTATTCCCAGACGCCGTACAGGGTTTTCATGCGATACAGAAGGGATGGGGAATTTTTGGTCTTAAGGTAAGATCCAACCTCTGCATAATTTACTGTGGCACCTGAGGCCAGGAGATTGTACAGGAACACATAATGTCAGCAATGGATGATTTGTTGCTAACCCTTAGGATGGGAAAACAGCAGTCTTGTGATCCCTTGTAGAATAAGAAACTCCTGACTACAGAATGTACCTTATTAATCTCACCCAAAGATAGGGAATTTTATTTTTTAGGTCAAGGGCAACATAACCAAAGTGGGAAACTTTTGGAGGATGGCAATATTCCCAGCACAGGTAGAGCCACATACAAATGCAAAGAATAATGTTTCTCATAAATAACAGGCAGCAACCCTGTTGTGACCCCAGCACTGTGGAATAAATTCTGACCGGTAAGCCTCGTCGCTAACTAGTTTTAGAAAGCAGGAAAAATATTTCTGGCTCAAGCTGGCATTGAGAGCCACTGTGGTTAGAATCTTGGACTATTATCTGGTAGTCTTCAAGTTTGATTCTGCACTCCTCCACGAAGCCAGCTGTGTGACCTTGGGCTAGTCACAGCTCTCTTTTTGAGCTCTCACAGCCCCACCTATCTCACAGGGTGTCTGTTGTGGGGAGAAGAAAAGAAGGTTTGTCAGCTGCTTTGAGTCCCCTTAAGCGTGGGATATAAAAACCAACTCTTCTTCCTTTTCCTTTCCTCCTCCTCCTCCAGACAGTCCTTTGAAGGTCTAATTTCTGCACTGTTGGACACTTTTAATATTGTATTTTAACTTTGTTTTTGTTTTAGCCTTTTGTAAGCCATTCTGAGTGTTGTGAAGAGATAGGACTGTGGGTGGGTGGGTGGATGGGTGGATGGGTGGATGGATGGCAACAAAATAAAATTTCAAGTAACAACCTGTTTGGAAGTGGCCGTTGCTCGGCATTTAAAGCGTTGATCTTCGGGATCTCCCTAAAATTAGTACCCGATGACTCCTATATTTTTCCAAGAAAACTCATGGATGTATCTGTGTGGTTGCCAGGAGCTGATCCTACTCAATGACATCTAACAATGACCTGTTTCTCTGTCATCTTTAAATGCACTAGATGGTATCACCTCCAGGTTGGAGGGATAGGCATGACACCTCTAAAGGCCATTTTCAGGAAGTCAAGAGCAGATGAGGATTTCACTCTTGCTTTTTGCTTGACATTGCTCAGAATGGGCTACTGTGCAAGATGGGATACCGAACTACTATTTCCTTACACATTAGCCTGTGGCCTAATATATAAAAGGTGGATAAAGAACATTTCTCTATCACACAATACTAGAACCAGGGGGCATCTATGAAGCTGATGAGTAGGAGAGTTGGATCAAACAAGGAGAAGTATTTCTTCACCCAGAGGGTCATCGGTCTATGGAATTTGCTGCTAGAAGAGGTGGTAACAGCAGCCAGCCTAGATGGCTTTAAGGAAGGGTTGGACAAATTTATGGATGACATATGTGTCAGTGGCTACTCGAGTGGATGCCTAAGTACATCTTTCAGGCCGTGGGGACAAGCAAGATATTTTAAGGCCATTTGCTGGGATTTGAGACCAGGAGAAGGTTTGCCCTTGTGTCTGCTTGAGATGCCCATGGGCCACTGATGGGCCACTGTGTGCGACAGGATGTGGCCTGATCCAGCAGGGCTCCTCTTATGTTCTTGTGTTCTAATCTAGGAGAGCCTCTGTTCTGTTCTTACAAAGCTGATAGGCAGAAAAGTTGAGTGACAAAGAAGTATTTTTTCACCAGAGGGTCACTGGTTTATGAAATTCACTACCAGAAAAGGTGGTGACAGCAGCTAGCTTAGATAGTTTAAGAATGTGTTGAAAAAGTGCATGGAGAACAGACGTATCTATGGCTACTAGAAAGGATACCTAGGTACTGCCTCCAGGTTGGAGAGTCAGGAAGCTGAGAGAAGGTGAAGGTTTCACCTTTCTCTTCTGCTTGAGATGCCTAGAAGCAATTGGTGGGCCACTGTATGAGACAGGAGGCTGGACTAGGTGGGCTTGTTACCAGATCAACTTTGGATGTGCAGATATCATAAGAAATGTTACAAAACCAGAACTTGAAATATACCAGGTTTTGACATATGAATTTGGCTTTATGATTGTCATAATTAAAAGCTAAAGGCAGACCATGAAATGTGGAAAGGCCTTAAAATAGCCATATTGGGAGAAAGACAAGCCTGGAGTTTAAAAAAAGGGACATAGTTTTCTCAAGTCACAAGCTGGCTGTTTGCAAAAGATAAAAGTCTGTATGCAAGAAACACAGCCTGAGATTTAATCTTGATTGAGTCAAGACAGAGTCCTAGCACCTAAAAAGTCTTTGTTTTCTCTTTTTGGGGTAACAGATTTTTAAATAATGAAGGAGAAATAAAACCATGGAATCTGGGACAGAGATTGGTTTGTCTAATTTTAATAAAATAATAAAGAATAAAATGGAATGGATTTTTGGAAGAGATCTGGGTAAAATAAGTATACCAGAATTTGGAATTACTATCTAAATGGGAAATGGCCCATTTCACCAGTATTAGGATGCAGGATGTTGGAGGTGACTCACTGTTTACACCTTTGTTTACACCCTAAAAGAATTGGGTAAGAGCTTGCTGATATCTACATACACTGGGTCTAGCTGAAGGGATTAAGTGAGTCAGTAGAGGTGCTAAAATGTTAATTTAAGGTAAACTTTTGCAAATCAAACAGGGATACAATAGTTTACTCGCCATTCACACCTTTTGTCTGAGGGTGTCAAGGAGAGGTCAGGAGATGCACTGACTGGAAATGTTGAGAAGACTGGAGTCACATACACATTTTTATTCATTAACAAGGGAAGAACATCAGCAGTTTTTTTGGTTCCAATTTTTGCTATAAAAATGGCAGAGAAGAGATGGTTTTAAGGTCTTCTCCTTCTGGTCATCAGAGGAGGGAGGTCTTCTTCTTCTGGCCATCATGGGGGGCTAAAGAGACCTGGAGAAATTTTTCTTCCCCCCCCCCCCCCCTTTCTTCTTTCTGCTACAGAGTTTTGCTGCAAGAGCTGCAGGTTAAAACTTTTGCATTCTGAATTTGGCTGGTTTTGTAAAGGCAATTATAAAGATTATTTTTAATGTATTTCTTTTGGATTTTTGTCCATTTTGGGGATCAGTCTGACTGAGACTGAAGGGATTCCCAATTTTTAAGTCATTTTCGGGTTCCTGAAAGAGATGCAGTTTGCTGTGGTCATGCATATCTGTAACTTCAAACTTCTGCACATGGAGAAGACATCATTGGTGAGACAGAAGATTGGTATCCTCTATTCACTTTCCCTTATTTTTCTTTAGAACTTTTGAGTTAAGGGATCTTTCTAGTGTTAGGAGTTTTCCATTCCCTTTTTGGCTGTCGTTTGCAATTGTTTTTTTTTTCTCTAATGAAGAATTATACTCTCATTTCTTAAACATCTTACTCATGCAAAGCAATTTGTTTTGGGGTTTTGGGGAGGCTTTTGCTGCATAACTATAAATTAGTCGTTTTAATAAAAGAGGGATAAATTCAGTTAAATTCACAAAGATTCCTTAGTGGGAAATGTTCATTTCTTTAGTCATTTTGCAGTTGTTGCATGCTTATTTCTGTTCTAGAAACGCTTCTGATATTTCATTTCAACTTCTTTTCTGTATTCCTAATAAATTCTTTGCCCTGGTTTAACAAGAAACTGGTTTTTGAGTCTAAAATGGGTTTTGTCTCTGTTTTCTGGTTATTCCTCGTTATTAAAACCTGTGAAAGATCTTGCTACTGATTCCCCTGGGAAGTTTAAATTTGGTGTTCTTTGGGCTTCAAAAATAATCCAAATTATCCAAATTTTACTCCCTCCATAGTTGCTTCCGGTTTATTACTGGAGCAGAACTGGTAACAGGCTGTGGTCCAATCCAGCAGTTTGTTAAGCAAGAAGCAATAGGAACATTCATTTGTCCTGACGAGGGAGGGGCATGAATATTCATAACATTTGTTATTCATACGAATTTGATCAAATTTGTACATTCGTATACAAATTGAATGTTACAATATTTGTCGATCCCAGACATTTGTATGGATAATAGTTCTGACATTTGTTAAACAGGGGGTGTGGGAAAATGGAGTGCCAGTCACATCCACAGTGGATCCAGATTGCATTTGACATGGATCGAGGGTGGATTAAAAGTAGATTCAGGTTGGATTTGATGCTTTCAGAGTGCAGATACATTACAGATATGTATTGGATACGTATTTGTTCACATTGGGTACATATTTCTTCATATCAGATACATATAGGATATTCATACAAATACATTTGTATCAAATTGAATCTTACCACATTTGAAGGGGATCTATTCATACGAATACGGATTTTCTAACATTCAATTTGCTATGAATTAAATGTCAAAACTCCAATTGTGCATATCCCTAGACCTGACTCTGCAAAAAAGCAAAGCATAAAGGAGCTCAAATGGATGCAAATGAAGTTGCATTCATGTGTAGCTTCAGAGACAGTAAGGTGTGGTCCTCGTGTCCTCGTCCCATCTTTAATCTGCTTCTTCTAGCGTATAATGTTCAGGAGAATGTTCTTTTACTATGTGTGAACCCAGCTGAAGGCACTGCAGAGCTCCAGTATAAGCCCTGCTTCACAGCTGTTCAATTGTTTTGACTTTGCGGCAGTGCTGCCCTCTGAAAACTCAATAGTCTACTGTGCATGAAGCCCTTTCTGCACACAGGCAAGGGAACTTCAGAGTCCACGAAGGTGCTCAGGCCACAGATCTCTTGGTTGAGAAACAAAATGCCCGTGTTGTGCAACATCAAATCCTATTTATTTCTGCATGGTACAGCAGAATAAATATGTCAGCCTAATATAAGAACATAAGAGAAGTCTTGCTGGATCAGGCCACAGCCCATCTAGTCCACCAAGTCCAGCATCCTGTCGCACACAGTGGCCCACCAAATGCTCATGGGCATCTCAAGGAGAGACAAGGACAAACCTCCTGCTTTTGAGTCCCAGCAGATGGCCTTAGAAGCGGCCCAGTTCATCCCCCCCACACACATAGCCTGAAAGATGCATCTAGGCATTCATTCTAGTAGCCATTGATACATCTGTTGTCCATAAATGTGTCTAACCCTACGTTAAAGCCATCTAGACTGGTCCTCCAGTCTAGACATTCTATTTGTATTCAACATAAGAACATAAGAGAAGCCTTGCTGGATCAGGCCACAGCCCATCTAGTCCAGCATCCTGTCGCACACAGTGGCCCACCAAATGCTCAAGGGCATCTCAAGCAGAGACAAGGACAAACCTTCTCCTGCTCTCGAGTCCCAGCAGATGGCCTTAGAAGCGCCCCAGTTCCTCCCTCCCCAACCTGAAAGATGCACCTAGGCATTCTTTCTAGTAGCCATTGATACATCTGTCATCCATTAATTTGTCTAACCCTACCTTAAAGCCATCTAGACTGGTAGCTGTCACCACCTCTTCCGGCAGCGCATTCCAAAAGCCGATGACCCTCTGGGTGAAGAAATACTTCCCCTTGTCGGATCCGACTCTCCTGCCCATCAGCTTCATGGAGGGCCCCCTGGTTCTAGTGTTGTGCGTTAGAGAAAATAAATTTTCTCCATCCACCTTTTCTAGCAGAGGTCAGGTTATGAAGCACATACATTACACAGGGTCACACCCTGAGCCCTGTTAGGAAATGGCGGGAGCTTCAGCTGCCAGAGGAAAGAAAAAAAAATGACTTGATAATATATGTTGTTTTAGAGACCATCATGGTTTCCAGATGTTCCAATTAGGCAAAAGGTGGATGGGGAGAATTGCTCCAGCTGTTTCTTCCTACCCGTTGTTGGTGCTGCCTTTGATAGCATTGTCTACCACAGCAAATACAAGGTGAACTAGAAGAATGTTTGTCTTTCCATAGCACCTATAAGCAAGATGGAACTCCTCAGTAGATTTAACTGGGGGTGTTCCATGCACCCAACCCCGCTTACACTTTCATAGGAAACTTAGAGCTCCTTCTTTTTTTGGGGTATAAGGCCTGTTAGCTGTGTGGAATGGTATCAGTTAAGTTCAGGGACAGAGGGACACATTTGTACTGGGAGCACTGGAGTATGCTCCAAATTTACTACCAGTGCTTGTAGTGTGGACAGTCTTTCCTGGACCATCCAAATCATCATGTGCCTGTCTGTTGCAATCAAGATTGTGATGCCGTATGGATTTCCACAGGTGCAGCTGTACTGCACCGCCCCCATGCAGCATTTGCACTGGAAGCAAATGTGAACACTGCATTTGGGAGCTCCCCAGGAGCTCCAGGTGAAACTGTGGAGAAGTGCTCCAGTGCTGTGGCAAGGTTATGGAACATCTTGAGCATCACTGACAGATAAATGCTAACTGGTCCATAGACTGCAAGCATCGTCAGGTGGAAGCCCAATTTTTAAGGTTTTCATTGGCCTCTAAAGCATTTGCCATCATCAACACTGTCATATACAGGTAACATTCTTAGTTGGCAGTGGGACCCAAAGCTTTATGAAGAGGGAGCCCTCTAATAGGTAAAAAGTTCAAAGACTTTTGGACAAAAACAATTATATTACATTTATTCTCTACTGTAATACTCAAAGAGATCAGCATTCTAAGAGAATCTAAAGAATAACTTTAAAACCTCATTTCCACCAGGATGGTATAATGAAGACATAAGAACATAAGAAGCCCTGCTGGATCAGGCCACAGCCTGTCTAGCCCAGCATCCTGTCACACACAGTGGCCCACCAAATGCTCATGGGCATCTCAAGCAGAGACAAGGATAAACCTATTCCTGCTCTAGAATCCCAGCAAATGGCCTTAGAAGCGCCCCGGTCCCCCCCCCCCCCGCCTGAAATATGCACCTAGGCATTCATTCTAGTAGCCATTGATACATCTGTCATCCATAAATTTGTCTAACCTTACCTTTGGATAGTGTTCCAAAAAATTAGCAAAACTGCGTTCCAAAAAATGAGCAAAACCATGCTTTTGAACTGGGAATGGAGGTGACTTAGCCGCTAGGATTGATCTCTGGTAATCTCCAGACTAGACTACTGCAATGTGCTCTGTGTTGGGGCTGCCCTTGAAGACAGTACAAAACCTTGACCCAATATAGAATTCAGCACTGAGGTGGGTTACTGGCTGAATGCATATTGTGCCAGTTTTTAAAGATCTACACTGTACACTAATTCCCTACCAAATCTAGCTCAAGGCTTTGTGGTCTTTTTAAAATTATTATTACTAGAGATTGGATTTTTTGCATTTGATTCATATTGAATCGAGTGCAAGAAAATTCATATTCTTTTGAATAGATCCTCCTTGAATGTGGTAGGATTCCATTCGATACGAATGTCTCTCCAGCCTGGAGGTAGTACCTAGGCATCCACTCTAATAGCCACTGATATACCTGTCCTCCATGAATTGCTTAAGAACATACAAATAGCTTTTGATCTGCTGTGGAACAGCATATTATGGACTTCAGAGAAGAATGGAAAATCTGCCCAGTGGGACTATAGCTGTGAGACACTACTGCTTTTAGCTATGGTCAGATCTTTCACGGACAATGCCAGCTTGGAAATATGGTCATAATTTGATAGTTAAAGAAATTGGACCCCTTCTCACTTACCTTTCCAAATCTTCCCTCACGTACTCGTCCCACCTCTGGTTGCACAACAAATTCATTCATGAACATCTCCCCACAGATTATGCCAACAATTCTGTAGAACAGGCGACCCATTGACATTCTTCACTCGTTTCGTCATTACTTTTATTATATGTTGCTTTGTACTACTACAGAACTGAACAGGGAGTAATTTACTAAGTAACAAATGAAAACACAGCTGGGAAGACTTCAAAGGTACTAAGGGGACAGACCTGTGTTCAGTGTGGCAAATGTTGGAATTATAGTAAGCATGTTGAAAGGTGCTGACATTTCTATTATTGTGTTGAGTTTCAGTGACCTATTTACTGGACTTGATCTTTTCAGGTTCGTTCTCTAGGCACATTTTCCACCATTGCAGGTAGCACAGATCCCACGCCGTTATTTGCTACCTTAACGGACACTCCAGGGATGGTCCAACGGCACTTTGCACTGGTGGCACCATCCCACTGTGTCCGGGACCTCCCTCCAGCAGCTCTGATTAGGGATGTGCATGAATATTAAAAATATTCGTTATTTGGACTAATTTGGACATTTGTATACGAATCAAATGCCCAGATATTCATTTTTTTAGTATTCGTACGAATACAAATATTTTGAGTTATTCATACAAATAATTCGGACATCCATATGCATAGCATATGTATGTGTACAGATCTGTATGGATCTGTACGGAATGAAAACGGAATGCATACGGGATAAAAACAGGATGCGTACGGATGCGTATGAGATTTATATCATTGGATATGTATAGAATATTTGTACGAATAGGTACAAATATATTCGTATCGGTTCAAGTGTCCAGACATTTGTTTTCCCTCTATTCGTAAGAATTCAGATATTCGAATATTCAATTTGAATTGAATGTTGAAAATTGCATTTGTGCACACCCCTAGCTCTGATTTTCTGTAACTGTGGACAACTAAAAACTTGTCCACAGCTTCACTGGAGCAGCTTCCAGGGGTGAGCTGGAGCAACTGGTGAGTTTGAGGGTGCATCATTTGCACTCTTTTCCAGGTGTGATCATTGAGAAGGGGCATTGTGGCATGACTGCAGTTGCATAGTTGCATGCTGCAGGCCAGTCACCATGGCAGCATTCTGGTGCATGTTGAATGTTGTCAGGGCCGTTGCTGAGATGATCTGGCTGTGCCAGGCCATCCACACTTCAGACGCTGGTGGTCCCATTGTTATTATAAACAAAATAACCGCAACAAACTGAGACTGTGCAAATATTCAGCCCCTATCATGCCCTGTTCAGCCTCATCAGAAGAGGAGGACATGCCTGCAGTGCGACCACAGGCTGAGAAGTAGCCACAGCAGGGCATTGCAAGCATGGAAGAGTTAAGGCCGGGTCCAGGTGAGCAGCCAGACAGCTCTGATGATGAATCCACCAGCAGTGAGCCTAATCAAAGGCTCTCTCATCACCTGCTTAGGCAGCAGAAGCAGGTGAGATGGAGATCAGAGTGATTAGCCCAGCTGCACCGTGGGCATGGCTCTGACTCCTCTATTTAACAACAAGCTCAACTTGCCTCAAGTTGCTGCAGACAACATCTTAGCAGCCTCTTGTTACCTGAGCTTGAAATCCTGGACTCCTTGTGACCTGCTGACCCTTTGGACTGCCTGACCCTTGCTGACTTTCTGGACTCCTAGACCCTGGACCGGAACTGACCTCGAGAACACCTGGAACCCTTTGGACTGAGTAGCTGTGCAAGTGTTTGCCTGTTGCCTGACCGACCTGCGATGTGACAGCCCCTGACATTCTGTTTCATCCCCGCTTGTGCCATCTTATTTCTCTGAATAGTCATGTGGATGATCTCAACCAGTATGATATTCTCTGTGATGGGGCTGCTGGTGTCTTGACAATCCATATTCAATTAGTCTGCGAAGTTAAATTACTGAGGCTGAGGGTAGTTAATTGGGAACAGCTTTCCCTCTGCAAATTACTAGATGAAAAAGCAAGCTCAAGTGAGCATGATTTAAATGAAAAGAAGGAATTTTTTTCCCCTTCAAGGAACTGACAAAATAAGCATATAGAAAGTTTAATCATTCCCTGGCAGGAAAACAGGAAATACTTGTGCTTTGTGTGTTGTAGCCAGTTCGTGAGCCAGTTTGGTCTAGTGGTTAGGGAGGCAGACTCTTATCTGGGAATGCCGGGTTCGATTCTGCCCTCCCCCATGAAGCCAGCTGGGTGACCTTGGGCTAGTCACAGCTCTCTTCTGAGCTCTCACAGCCCCACCTACCTCACAGGGTGTCTGTTGTGGGGAGAAGAACAGAAGCTTTGTCAGTTGCTTTGAGTCCCCTTTATTGGGTGAGAAAAGCAGGGTAGAAAAGCCAACTCTTCTTCTTCTTCTTGTACACTGTATATACAATAAGTTTATTTTTCTCAATGATCAGTTTGGAATCTGCTACAGAAATGCACTGATTTTTCATTTGGTCCAAAACACCAGAGAAGAGATGTTTTATTTGTGACATTCATATCTCTACATTCTTCCAAAAGCTCAAAGTGGTGCCCATTATTCTGTTCCCCTCTAAGATACCTCCACAACACTCTTTTGAGGTAGGATAGGCTGGGCCAAGATCAACCAGGTGATGTCATGTTTACATAAACTATTTTTCAAATATGATTTTTCCTCCATCTTGGGCTGATGTAACCTGAAGTCTGCATTCCTTGAATTTTGTTGTTGAGATTATGTCTGCAGATTCCCAGTAGAACAAAGGTATGATGTTGGCATATTGGGTGTCATCCACTTCAGACAGAGCTAATTAGGGATGTGCAAAAATATCTGAAACATTCAAAATTCAATTGAATTCGTTCAAATTCGGACATTCAAATTTGGATCAAATGTCTATACATTCGTTTTTTAACATTCAAACAAATTCAAATGTTTCTAATCATTCATATTAATTATTCAGACATTGATATGTGGATGGATGTGTATTCATTACATACATATCCGTATGTACAGATACATATCTTATTCGTATCTGTACAAATACGTACGGATATGTACAGGATGAAAACGGGATGCATGCGTGATAAAAATGGGATGCGTATGAATACATACAGATGCGTACGGACACATGCGAATGTTTTTGACATTCGTATCTTCAAATACAAATTGAATATTCGTACAAATACATACAAATGTATTTGAATTGGATTCAAATTTGAATACATTCGTTTTTCTGTATTTGTTTGAGTTCAAACATTCAAATATTCAATTTGAATTGAATTGAATCTGAAAATTGTGTTTGTGCCCACCCCTAGAGCCAATCAATACCTTAATCTGAATGTCATTATTCCTACTTGGTACCCCCAACTGGATTTGAGTGTTTGCAGTGCAGATGGTCTAGCCCAGTCCACCCGGATCGCCATGGCAACAGCTGTGGCAATATCTTTAAGGTAGGGTTAGACAAATGTATGGACGACAGATGGATCAATGGCTACTAGAACGAATGCCTAGGTGCATCTTTCAGGCTAGGGTGGGGGGAACCGGGGCACTTCTAAGGCCATTTGCTGGGATTCTAGAGCAGGAATAGGTTTGTCCTTGCCTCTGCTTGAGATGCCCATGAGCATTTGGTGGGCCACTGTGTGTGACAGGATGCTGGACTAGATGGGCTGTGGTCTGATCCAGCAAGGCTTCTCTTATGTTCTTATGTTCTGTGTGCCTGGCCATTGCCATGGCAATTGCAACATGGCGTGCAACTGCTGAGTTGCAGCATTCACGCCCAGAAGAGAGTGCTTCTGGGTGTGAACGCTGCTGCTGGTGAGGGTGTGAATGCTGCTGCTGGTGAAGCCGTGAACAAGATTTTACTTGTCCACAGCTCACAATGACTGGGGCAGGTGGAATGAGCTCCAGGATGCTCCAGGTTGGTAGGTACCAGGCCAGACAGGTAAGTGCAAACATTCCCATAGCTGCTGTTTCCTCATGGCGTGAGAAGCAGAACTGATCAATCAAACTAAGCAAACCTGTGCAAATGTTGTACTTGGAATGCACTTTTTTTTTTTGCTTGTTGCACCATTTGCATTCTTTTTACACCTTTAGGCCTTAGCTGCTGCTGTGTTAACAGTTTAGGAACAAGCCATGTAAAATAACCCTTATAGGAGTATTATAGGGACAAACCATGTAAAATACCCCTAGGAGTCATATAAAAGAGCTTTGGCCCATCGCCTGCAATTGTCAGCTGTTTGCTGCCTTGTGGGTTAAAATGGAATGAAAAATAATATTTGTAATTCCACAATGGTAAATAGTACATAGTGGATCTGGCAGCTGTGAAAGCATTTGATTTTTCCCCTTAGCAGTAGCAAAATGCCTTCAGAAATGGTTCCTTCCTTCTTTCTTGCCTTCCCCTTCCTCAAAGTAACAGAACGAAGGAGGCTATGGATTGTAGTCTAAGCTTGAGATTAGGACATCCCAGAAGCTCTGCCTGAGGAGAACCCTGCCATCTCTCCTGGGGGTGGTCTAGTGGTGGCAGCCTAGAACACTCTGCCCTCTGGGTGGCTCTCCAGCCTGGCTGAGCATGAACATCTTGGAGGAGGTGATTTTTGGGTGCATCCCCAAGCAATTTAAAGTGTGCTAAAACTCTTCTTTTGCCTTTGATCGCCCCCATGCCATGGTTTTTAAGGAGTGTCCAGCGCTATAAAAGCAGGAAAAACCGTGACAAAATACGTGCCCTTTAAAGAAGACTTTCATCGCTCTTTTTGGAAGTCGCAGGTTTTCCTTGCAGCATTTACCTTGGGGATGCTCCGTAGCAAAAGGGGCAGGGATTGCTGCACACACAGCCATAAAGCAATCACACATCTGCTGCAGTTTCCCTCCTTCCCTCTCTAAAGCACAGAACTTTCAAAGAGCCAGAATTGCAAAGAATTGCAACATTGTTATCAGGCATGAAGTGTAATCAGGTGTGAAGTGGATGGATTGCACCATTGTGATTGGGCATGAAGTGGGTGTATTTAAAGTCACCGCTGCTCTACCGGGTGGATTTAGACAGTGATCTGTGAAAGTCCTAAGAGTGAATGAGCAAACCAACACCAGGCGGATGGCTGCAGTCCTCATGGGAAGCCATTTCGGGGGATGGAGATCTGGGAGACGAACAGAGAACCGATGGCTATTTTTCCTTTGGACAAGAGAGGGGGCGGGGAGAAAAAGATGCAGGCAAAGAAAACACGCTTCCGTGGGGAAGGAAGGTGCGTTTTAAACACGCGTTTTTCTGAGCCTCATGTGGATGCTTATTCCGGAAGTGCATGGCACCTTTAAAGTCCGCTGAGTTAACAGTAGAGGGAGACTAGAGAGGCAAATAAGTCTTTTGGGGATGCAGCCTTTGTTGGACTAGGGCCTTTGGTCAGCTGCTCTGGACTCCACTTGACCTCAGCTGCATTAATTTGTGTGCGTTTGGCTTATTTTGCAATGTTGTGTATGATGTGCAATTTTTACAATGCATAGTGTATTTTCTGTTTGTTGTAAACCGCCTTGGGCAAATTTTCTTTTGGAAAGGCGGTATACAAATAAAATGGCAATGAAAAAAAAGAAAAGAAAAAATGGTTGACTTTAAAAAATCCAATTCATATTGAACTGAATGCAAGAAAATTAATATTTGTTGGAGAAAATTGCTTCAAGTTTGGTAGGATTCAAATTTGATATGAATGTTCCATATGAATTTTACGTGAATTTTAGATATGAATCGCATACGAATCCCATAACGAAGCTTTGTAACAAATGTATTGAAACATTTGGGGTGTTTTCCCACTAGGACTAAGTACCCATTGAAGGACCCATTAGGCTCAGAGCAGGATGACCCCATTTCCACTACATACCCCATAAGAGCCACATTTGTTTCCACAACAGCTAGGGAAATCCAGATCATATGGGTCCTTCAGGACCTATAATCCAGATTTTCCTGTAGACCCCTGAAAAATCCAACAACCTGTCCTTTTCTCATAAAGACTAATATACCCAAAGAATACACAATAAACTAAACTTACTGAATATATACTGTAGTCCTAGCACATTAAATATACATGGTGTTGCAATAAACAGTGGAACAGCAGCATTTAAAGGAAAATAAAAGAAAAAGGCAGGGAGATGGCCAGATGGAATTAAAATATGATTTATTGTTTGTTTGCAAGCTGAATGTATGTCTTGTTTCAACACTGGGGCTGCACTTAGCCAATGTAGCCTGAGGAGCTAAGTAGAGTTGGTTTTTGCTAATGCTTATTTGGGAGGTTGCCTTGGAGTAGAAGGTGCAGCAAGTTAAATCATCAAGCTGAAAGAAGCCTCCAGGACAAATGGATGGCAAACATTTGCTAAACCGCTGCCAAGAGATCTTGACCATTAGGCCGTTACTGCTGCTCTTTCAAAATAAAAATGCATCTCAGCATGGAAGGGAAGGCTGCCGCCCAGTGACCTTTCTGGCTTGAATTTATTTATTTATTACTTTTATAAAGAAAAGAAAAATACAAACAGAAAGAAAACACAGACACAGTTCTCACATTTCAGTAACAAATTAACTCCACATAGTCAACCACACTCTCCCTCCTTTATGCCTCAGAGGTCACGGGTAAATATGTCCACAATTTCAGTAGTCCTTCTTTCATTTCCGTAGGTAAGGTGTCATTAATAAAGGCTGTATATAATTTGCTCCGAGCATTTCGTAAATCCCGACGATGACTTTCTCCAGAGTAGAATAGCCGCTGGTGTGTAAGGGCGTCAAATTTATATATATCAAGAATGTTACTATACCACCTCTCACGAGACCATTTCGTTTTATCTTTCCAACCTGCAGCTATAACTAATAAAGCTGCCCATAACATTCTATCTACTATAAGTTTATCTGGAACCAATGTTTAATTATCTTTATAAACTTGCAAAAGACACAGTCCCAGATGGGGTCTTATATTAATTCCAAAACGTTTTGCATTTCCAGCATTAATTGTCCTAAAATTTTGCTACTTCATTACATGTCCACCACATGTGGAAGTATGTTCCCCTGTTGTCACATAAGTGCCAACAGGAGGATGAAAAGGATGGAATCATATGGGACAGCTGGATCGGGGTCGTTTCTGGCTTGAATGTGTGACCCAAGCTGGGAACAGCAAGGTAGCAAGCTAGAATCAATAAAGATGTGCACAAATGGGTTTTTGGCATTCAATTAGTAAGAAATCAAATATTAGAAAATTAGTATTCATTTGAACAGAACCCCTTTGAATTTGGTAGGATTCTATTCAATACGAATGGGTTCATACAAATTTGTATGAATATCCAACACGAATGCATATGTATTATAGATGTGCAAGAAAATTCAAAATATTCATTACTCAATTGAATTCGGCCAAATTCAGACATTCGAAGTCGAATTGAATGTCCAGACATTTGTTTTTTAATATTTGAATCCAAATACTTTTAATCATTTGTATGAATAATTTGGACATTTGTATGTGTACAGATATGTCTGCATTGTATACTTATCCATATGTATCTTATTCATATCTGTACGCATCTGTATGGATATGTTCAGGATGACAATGGGATGTGTACGGGATAAGAATGGGATGCATACGGATGCACATGGATGTGTACAGATGTGTAGGGATGCATACATACGTTGTCAACATTTGCATCATCAAATACGTATTGAATATTCATACAAATAGATATGAATGTATTTGAATCAGTTCAAATTTTAATACATTCATTTTTTCTCTATTCGTACGAATTTGGACATTCGAATATTCCACTCAAATCGAATCAAATGTCAAAATTGCATTGGTGCCCACCCCTAATACATATGCGATACATATCTGACATGAACGTTTCCGATACATATTCGATACATATCCAATACGTATCTCCAGTTTAATGAATGTCTGAACTATTTAAACGAATGTTCCAAAACATTTGTATTCATATGAATGTAAATGTATAAATGTTGTAACCTTCGATTCGCGTACAAATGTCCAAATTCATTTGAATTCGTATGAATAACAAATGTTATGAATATTTGTGCATTCATACATCCCTAAGAATGAAACAGACCAAAGGGTATATGGGGGTACTCCTGGACTCCGCACAAACGCTTGAAGCTCAGGTGGAGGCCGTGGCCAGGAGTGCCTACTCCCAACTACGGCTGGTGCATCAACTGAAGCCTTTTCTGGATAGAGACGATTTGGCCACAGTGATCCATGCTCTGGTAACCTCTAGATTGGACTATTGTAACGCGCTCTACAAAGGGCTGCCCTTGAAGATAGTTCGGAAGTTGCAGCTAGTGCAGAATGCAGGTGCCAGAGCACTGACTGGAACAGCTAGCTAGATGCACATCACGCAGGTCTTAAAAGAGTTGCACTGGCTGCCAATTCACTACTGAGCCCAATTCAAGGTGTTAACTCTGACTTATAAGGCCCTAAATGACTTGGGCCCCAAATATCTAAAGGAGCGCCTTCTCCCATACTGACCTTCCTGTGCCTTAAGATCAAGTAGTGAGGCCCTCCTGGTTGTCCCACCACCTTCAGTAGTGAGGCTGGTGGGCACCCGGGAGAGGGCCTTTTCAGCGATAGTCCCCAGATTGTGGAATAGTCTCCCCTTCGAGGTGCATCATGCCCCTTCCTTACATATATTTAGGAGGGCAGTAAAGACACACCTCTCTGCCCTGGCCTTTGGCTGAGGTGATTATATTCTCCCTCCCTCCCCAGTTACAGTCACTACGAATGTAATATGGAGTGTACTGTCTTAAACTTGCTGAATTTTTAATGTGTTTTTAATCTGTATTCTGTTTTTAATGTGTATCTTGTTTTAATGTTTATCTGTTATCCATAAATTTGTTAGACAAATTTATGGATGACAGATGTATCAATGGCTACTAGAACGAATGTCTAGGTGCATCTTTCAGGCTGGGGGAGGGGAGGAACTGGGGCGCTTCTAAGGCCATCTGCTGGGACTCAAGAGCAGGAGAATCTTTGTCCTTGTCTCTACTTGAGATGCCCATGAGCATTTGGTGGGCCACTGTGTGCGACAGGATGCTGGACTAGATGGGCTGTGGCCTGATCCAGCAAGGCTTCTCTTATGTTCTTATGTTCTTGTTTTTAATTTGCTGGTTAATCTGCTGTTACCCGCCCAGAGATCTTTGGGTATGGGGGGGATAGAAATGTAAATAAATAAATAAATAAATAAGATGTAATGAATGATGTGGACACGAGAATGGAGGAGAATTGCTTGCCTTACTAGGCTACGTGGATACTTATATCTCTTTCCACAGGAGGATACATTATTATTGATAAAACCAGATAGGTCATTGGTTAGAAAGGAAACATTCAGATGCCGACTGAGCTAGCGCATGATGTCCTCGTGAACCATTTGCGTAAACCATGTCCTTGAGCATGGTGCACGTTTATGCTTAAGAAAGATTAGAAGGTTCGACATGCTCTGGAACACTTCCTTCTGCTGAGGTTTGCCATCCGAGCGTGGGAGCATTCCCACAGGTATATGAGAGCCTTCAGCAGGAGACTAGAACAGAGCAGAAGCCCTGTTGTTTCACGCAAGTGTAGAGTAGATTTAAAAGAGTTGGACAATTCCATGGAAGATGTGTTTATTGACAGTTCTTAGCCATAACTGTGCAAATGATCTTCCAGGAACAGAGACCCTTTCTGCACTTACTGGAAGTAATGCAGGATCAGTGTTATCTACACTGATGGTGCTGATCAGGATTAGCTTACGTGTAGCTGTGAAGCTTGTGCTCACCCTTACGATTGCAGAGGCTAGGAACTTTTGTTCTTAGCCCCAGGCCTGCTTTTCAGCAGTTGTCTGCATGCCCCTTATGATCCGGATCAGAACCCTGGTCCCTCTGGCAGTATCAGTTAAATGATGCTACTAAAGATCTCGATTGAGGTCCTCCTTAATCTGGATCAGTCTTTGTTTCATGTAGATGGAGCTGAACCATTGTATATGGGGCCTCCATGATCTGCATTAATGTGAGGATGTAGAGGCCTATATCTGAACTATGCAGACACTTAATCTGGATTAAGGGCTTGTGCAGAAAGGGTCAGAGGCCACCTACCCCTGAAATTCAGATGCCAGAGGGGAAAAAAAGGGTTATAGTTGTGCCAGGCTGTGTTTCAACTTCAGAAGGCAGGCTGCAGGAGCAAACAGAAAGCTGCAAGAAACAGAGGCTGCAACTATACTGGGGGAATATCACACCATTATGGCGCTACTATGGTCAGGTTGTCTCATGTTATCATAGGTAACCCCACCATAGCTCCACTATTTCTACCATAAAAAACACAAAGAATGATTGTTGGAAACCCCAGGTTTTCTAGCAATAGTTGGTTTTGGGGCTACCTATTTACCGTCTGGATGGGGCTTCCAAGCCAAAACAGGCATCCATGCATGCACAGAGGTGACAATGAGTACATCTGGACACCCAGATGCCCAAATGCTCAGATGTGCACGTGACTTAAAATGTGCAAAGACAGTTCTGGCCATGGTGCTGTCTAGCCAGGAAGTGATAATAGCAGAGGAGCAATGCCCCACGTGATATTCCACCACTGTCTAGATGGGCCAGAGTTGTGCAATGATTCAGCAAGAGAGTGCTTAGGTTTTAACTTAATCTCTTGTTGAAGAATCCACCGTCTGTACCAATGGCGTGCAGACTTAAACATGCACAGTTGGTTTCTTTTGCAGTGTCCTACATTTACTTCCCAAGATCTGAGCAAGTCAGCAAAGTGGATGTCAGCTGTCATGAAGGCACGCTCTGCAGGGCAGAAGGTCACCAAACGCGGTGGGGCATGCAGAAGAGGCAGCCAGCCTGTGCTTGTGTACATCGCACGGGTGTGGGAAGGGATAAGGCGTTCGGATTTCGCAGTCGGGTTCACTTGGAGCGCTGCCTCTGAGACATTTCCATGGAAACACGGGAAGTCTTGGTTCACTGTAAGTGACTTGATTTACTCTCTGATTGTGCTGCGTCTGATGGAAGGATAATATGACACGTGGTAATAATAACTTGAGGAGAAAAGGGCTATTCATTAATCTGATCTGAATCCACGGTGGCATTTAGACAGCCAAGTGTTGATTATATTTACCACTCTTCTGATGGTGATAGTTAACTAGGGTCTTCCTTCCAAAGTTGTAAAGCAGAGAAAATTATTCCTAGCTAACTGGCCTTGTGCTAGGGTTGTCACTACTACTACTACTACTACTACTACTACTACTACTACTACTACTACTACTACTACTACTACTACTACTACTACTACTACTACTACTACAGTATTTGATGCTCTGCTTTTTTGCTTGACTGTTGCATGGTTTTACTGGTTGAGGCAAAGAGCGGTGCCCTTGATTTGAAATGTCTATTAAATGTAATCCACACTTTCAGTGGCTGCACTCTGGCCAGTATACCAGATGAGCAAGCAAACCAGAGGCCTTTTCACATAGGGGTTTTGGAACGCGTCTACAACACATTGGGATGCAGCATTCGCTCCTGTGGGGCGGCAGGATCTGTTCCAAGTGTCCCGACGTGTCGTAGACCCGTTCCATTTTCAGAGCACTTAAAAACTGGCCCTCTGCGCAGGTGCGGGTGCCTGGCCAATGAGGGGCAGCCCTGTGTGCATGTGCAGAACATCACCAGCCTATTCCAGCCAGAATCGAGTCGGCAGCAGCAGGTAAGCACTGTTCACGCATGCGCGACCCCGGGGTGGGTTGGGGAGTGTTGGGTGGGGGTCCCACCACTTGCATGGGCATGATCCTGGCCCATGCAGGTGGCAGGACCACGGGGAAGGGACCTGACTGGCCTCCCGACCCCTGGCTTCAAGGCAACCAATGTGGAGAAGCCGGAGGAGGGTCTTTGGCCTGAATGTGTTGAAGCCACTTTCCCATCCGCATGTAGATGGGGAAAGGACACATCTGGAACGTGTCCTTTACTTGCCAGTGCAGATGGGAAAGTCGCTTTAATGCGTTTGGGCCGAAGTGTCCTGAGGCGTCTTCGCCTTAGTGAGAAGACGCCTCAGGTCTTTTCATTCTGCATACTGGGGTGGGATGTGTGGAAGGGATGCTCTTAAAACATTTTCTGCATTATGGAGAAGCTGCTTTGGTGTCCCCAAGTCACCTATAGGGAGTAACTAGTGCTCAGTTCACAAGTACAAGATGCGCCCCTAGGGAAAGAAACTCCAATGCAAACTTGATGGGTTGGTCTTGCTGGATTAGACTGAGGAGATAACCGTCTGACTTGCGGTCTTTCTGCACTTACCTTAGGAGTGGCTCATGCAGGGTCTAGTGTCCTTCCTTACATGTGCTGGTGTGGGTTACATTGGAGTCATGCCCCCTGTTAGCATGGTGCACCAGCATTGGACACAACATAGCTAAGATGGCCACCTGCACTGGGAAACTGATGGACCTGTTTTTACAGGATTATGGGTGATCTTGAGGGTGTGAGACTAACCTGGGGGTCCATGCGTGCCTCCATGGACTGGTTTAGCAGGGAGACCTGTTTTGGTGGCACAGAAAATTGCACCGCTGGAATGGACTCTGAGGCTAGGACCTTTGGTCCGTAGCCCTCATAGAACCTGGAAGCTGGTGCTGATGATTGTGTGATTTTCAGAGCCAGCAAGGGAAGGTTTGTTCTGGAACAGTGGAACTGCTTCTACTGCCAGAACTGCTCCAGGCTGCAAAGTCCGGAACTGGTCTTGGGAAGAAAATGACTGTGCGCTCTGGTGGTAATGTAAGGGAATCCAGGACTGAGGGCTTAATAAATCTTGCCTTTATATCAGGCAGTGTAAATACTGCATTCTTCACCTGATTTCAGGATGTGGCAATCCAGCTGTGCTACATTTGAACCTGCTCTGCACTCCTAAGCAGATCTTAGGTCTTGCTGTGTTAATTCAGCTGGAAGTTTAGGGGCTTGGCAGTATCTGCTGAGTCAGGACCGAAACTTGGCAGAACTTTAGGGAGAGTTTGCTGGCTTTTCCCAGACACATCTAGACTGGAAAAATATAAGATGGTGGGCGTCCCTTGGCTGTCTGTGTGGTATGTCAAGCAAACCACTAAGAGAAACAGGAGACTTTCTCCTCACAAAACCATAACATCTCCTGCCATCGCAGTCAGCATTTTGTGGCTGCGGAATTTGTCCAATCTTAGACCCTTTCTGCAATGGGCCTTGTTCCAGATTATATTCCTGAATATATTTCAGAAGAGGGTTCTGCCAGAATAAGACCCACTACAGAAAGGGCCTTAGGCCATGTCTCCGGGCAAAGGTGGACTGGACCTAAGAGTGATACAGTACCTACCCTGCCAATAGTGAACATAAATCCAGCATTCTGTCCCACAGTGGCTCACCAACTGCTAATGGACTAGGGATATACACAAATGTTTTTGGGGCATTTGATTCAAATGAAATGTTTGAAAAAGCCATATTTGTACAAATAGTTTGCTTTCAAATGTGGTAAAATTCTATTCTATGGGTGCATCCCCAAGTAATTTAAAGTGTGCTAAAGTGTGCTTTTGCCTCTGAGCGGCCCCATGCCAGGGTTTTTAACGAGCTTCCAGCTCTATAAAAGCAGGAAAACCCGCGACAAAATATGTGCCCTTTAAAGAAGACATTCATCACTCTTTTTGGAAGTTGCGGGTTTTCCTCGCAGCATTTATCTTGGGGACGCTCTGTGGCAAAAGGGGTGGGGATTGCTGCCTGCACACACAGCCATGAAGCCATAAAGCATTCATACATCTCCCAGAAATGCTGCAGTTTCCCTTCCTTCCCTTTCTAAAGTACAGAATTTCAAAGAGCCAGAATTGCGGAGAATTGCAACATTGTTATCAGGTGTGAAGTGTTAGCAGGTGTGAAGTGGATGGATTGCAACATTGTTATCAGGTGTGAAGTGGGTGTATTTAAAGTCACCGCTGCTGGACCGGGTGGATTTTGACAGTGTTCTGTGAAAGTGCTAAGAGTGAATGAGCAAACGATCGCCCGGCCAATGGCTGCAGCCGACACGGGAAGCCATTTCGGGGGACGGAGATCTGGGAGATGAATAGAGAACCAATGGCTATTTTTCCTTTGAACAAGAGAGGGGGCGGAGAGAAAAAGATGCAGGCAAACACGCTTCCGTGGGGATGGAAGGTGCATTTTAAACATGCGTTTTTCTGAGCCTCATGCAGACGCTTATTCCGGAAGTGCATGGCACTTTTAAAGTCCGCTTGAATAGAGTGACAGTAGAGGGAGACTAGAGAGGCAAATAAGTCTTTTGGGGATGCAGCCTATATGAATCTATTTGTGTCTATTCTTATGAATGTTTGATACATATTGGATACGGATGAATACGTATCCGGTACGTATCTGATACAAACAAATACGTATCTGATACGAATATGTTTCCGATACATATCCAGGCTCCGAAAACTTCCAATCTGACCTGAATCCACTTTTAATCCACTGTTGACCCATTTCGAATGCAATGTGATCCATTGCGGATGCGACTGGCACTCTGTTTTTCCACACCTCTAATTTAATGCATGTCCAAACTATCCGTACGAATGTCTGGAAACATTTGTATTAGTTTGAATGTTAACATTCAAATATCATAACATTCGATTTGAGTTTGAATGTCCAAATTCGGCTGAATTCATTCAAATTTAGAATGTTATTTAGAATATTCATGCTCATCTCTTTTATGGGCATCTCAAGCAAAAGAGAAGTGCCTTTTCTGCTCTGTCAAAAGACACCACTGTGTAGGGATTTGGAATCTGGTCGAATACGTCTGGATTCCGAGATTTGTGGGTGGATCGAATAGGGCCCTATTCGAAGGGCCCTATCCATCCACAAATTGGATAATGGATTACCCTGGGGCCTCCCCTCCTGGGCCGTCCTCCCTCAGACCTCCCCCCAGGGCCCACTTACCTCCTCTGGTGGCACTCCGGCGTCTTCCAGTGCCCACTGGGACTGCGAGCAGGCTTCCTCAGAGGTAAATACAGTGAACATTTGGCATGCACGCACGCCTCCCTGGGGCTCGCTTACCTGGGGATGAGTTCTGGTGGCAGCGTGGGGCTCTTCCGGGGCCTGCTGGAACCACAAAAGGGTTCCGAGGGCTAAATACAGGCTTCTGGTAAAACTGGAAGGCCTGTATTTACCCCTCGGATCCCTTTCATGGTTCCAGCAGGGCCCGAAGTGGCGGCGCAGCGGAGAAGGTGCTGTGGAGGTAAGGTAAGTGGGTGGTGGGTGGGTGGGTGGGAAAGGACAGGTGGGTGGGAGAGGGTGGGGAAGGAGAGGTTGGGGGATTCGTTCTGGGCATGGATATAATATAGAATATCCGTGCCCAGATCTGAATACCCCATCTATGGGGGGGGTGGCATTTAACCAGAGCTGAATTTTTCCGTATTCTGTTCAGCTCGAATTATGCCCTTTGAATGAAAGCACGTCCAGCTGTGATCACCCCATTTCCAGAGGCTGCATGCTTGTTGTGGGGCACCCTTTGCCACCACAAGAAGAGCCTTAATTATGTTATTGGGTACTGTTGAGTTATGGTGGACTCCTAGTTGACTGCATGGGCTAGTTTTGTCTTGTGCTCAGAGCGTTGGACTCTTATCTGATAGTGTCCAAGTCTGATTCCTCACTTCTACACAAAGCCAGCTGGGTGACCCTGGGTTAGTCACAGCTCTCTTTTTGAGCTCTCACAGCTCCGCCTACCTCAAAGGGTGTCTGTTGTGGGAAGAAGAACAGAAGGTTTGTCTGCAGCTTTGAGTCCCCTTAAGGATGAGCAAAGTGGGGTATAAAAACCAACCCTTCTTCTTTTGTTTTGGGGAGAAGAACAGAAGGGTTTTCAGCTGCTGACGGGTTGGTCCAAAGTTGGGGCAGAAAAAAATCATCTTGCTGGATTAGACTAAGGAGATAACCGTCTGATTTGTGGTCTTTCTGCACACTTTCCTTTAAGTGTGCAAAAAGCAGGCTATAAAAGCCAACTCTTCTTCTTTTTCCATGGGCCCCTCTATGCAGTTTTCTTGGCAGGGATACAAAGGTGGTTTGCCATTGCCTACATCTGGGGAGAGGCTGGGAATTGAACCAGCAATCCTGTTTTCCAGGCTGCATGCATTACCACTAAACTGCAGCTCCTCCCAGGGTTACCGTAGAAGTGGGAATTTCAGCGGTTGTACCTTGTCAGGCAGACAACTCCTGCTAAATAAAATCCTCTCTTCTATGCAACTATGGTAACCTCTTTTTTTACCCCTCTTGATATTTTTTGCAAACTTTGGGACTAGTTCTTTTAAGCCTAAAGATTTCCTACATGTAGTGTCATTATGACTACAGAGCATCAATGTTCACATTGTGAGTCTGAGAAATAAGAGAGGCTTGGACCTTAAGTCATTGAAACTGGGGAGAGGACAATGAATCAAGCTGAGAGCAAAGGAAATCATTAATATTTAGAAAGCAAAACTCCCCTTTCCAATGGTGTCACCTGTGCATTCTCAGAATGTGGCAGAATAACAGCTGTGAGCGCATGCAGATAAATCCTTTTCTCTGGAGAGGGGCAGCAGTTGCTTCCTACCGGGCAGCTGTGTGGACATTTGTTCACACTGTTGCCACCAGCCAGATCTTCAGCTGTGTGGCTGGCCAAACCCAGGACCAACTCAGAGCCATCGACACTATGACAGTCCAAAATATACTGCTTGACAGCAATAATCCCACCAAGAGTTAACCTTGATATTAAATTTGTACACCTAAGTGGGTTTTTTTAGACTTCAATAAAAATGTGTCAGGCTGAGTCCCCGAAAGACTTATTTGCCTCTACTGTCACTGTATTCAAGCGGACATTAAAAGTGCCCTGCACTTCTGGAATAAGCGTCCGCATGAGGCTCAGCAAAACGCGCATTTAAAATGCACCTTCCGTCCCCACAGAAGCGTGTTTTCTTTCCCTGCATCTAAGACTAAGGGCGCTTCTAAGACCATTTGCTGGGATTTGAGAGCAGGAGAAGGTTTGTCCTTGTCTCTGCTTGAGATGCCCATGAGCATTTGGTGGGCCACTGTGTGCGACAGGATGCTGGACTAGATGGGCTGTGGCCTGATCCAGCAGGGCTTCTCTTATGTTCTTATGCTCTTTCCACCCTTCACTTCCTAGAGACTCCTACTCTGACAACTTAGTTAACAGAGAGAATGAAAAGGTTAGATATTAAGCATGTGATTCTGCTTGCAGGACAGAGGGAGCGAAGATTTTGTAATGTCTTGCCAGTGTGCCACTGGTATTTCAGCTGGTAATAATGAACACATGCTCATTAAATTGATATTTAACCTGCAGCCCCAATGGGCAAAGTTCACATCAGCCATGATTTAAATGAACTGAGCCACAAGTTTCCAGAATAGCTAATGATGGATTAATTAGCGGCTCTTGGACTTGAGTGAGCCATCAGCGCAGTGGAGGCATCTCTGAAAAAAGCTCCTACCATAATGAGCTTAATTAAAACACCACTATTGAACAGGCAATTAACAAAATCAAACCACGACTCTTCCGATATTTGCAAAGTAGGTTTCTGGTGGAACCCTTCTGTCCTATGGTGCTGGATCCATCCTAAAGGAAAACATTGTTGGCCTTTAGGACAGAGTCGTTCCAACTATTCTATTGGAATAGTTCCAGTCAAACAGTAGAAGAGTTAAACTGTGACCAGATATTGCTTCAGTGTTTGTCACAGGGTCTTTCCTGTTGTGGCCCCCAATGTGAGGAACAACCTTCCCCTAGAGGCTTGCTATTATGACAATTTTCTATTGTTATTAAATGTACTTTAGCACTGTGTACTTGCACAGGGGTGTGAGATCTTTTTAAGACAATAAGCTTGGTTTGGAAGATAGTAACTGGCAGATGATCTATAGGGAAGGGTGAAAATAACCAACCCGGTTTCATTCATTATGAGTGAAATTACAACAATTCAAAAAAGTTTCAGATAATCATTGAGGCAAAATTGCTAAAGTTTCCAAGTTTGTTAGCAAAACTTTAAATTGTCTCAGGAATAAGTGAAGAAAAACATTTGAAAGAACCCACAGGATGATAGTTTACACAGAAGTCCCACTTTTCTAAATCCTAGGCAAATTAGCTTAACTTCCCTAAATCAAGCCTATTAAAGTTCCCATAAAGCCACACTTTCTGCAAAATAGTAAGATAAGTCCCCAAAGTTTCATATTAACCCACCCAGAAGAGTTTGGGAGAATGCAGCTAGCAGTGTAGAAGTCTTGTTCATGAAAGAGAGGAAGAGAAGAGATTCCAGAGAACTCTTTTGCTCTTACTTTTTGGGTCTAAAACCTTTTTTTATACTCCAAAAATCTGTGTATATGTCTTCTCAGCCCAACTTAGTAAATTAGCAAGCGTCCGCTTCATTTACTCCAGGAAACTAATTAAAGGTGCTAATTATAATGAAACCTTTGCTTAATATTTACTTTTAATATTTCACTTCAGAATCTTGAGAGATTTGCAATGCAAACTGCAATTACTGGAAATCACCTAAAACTATCAGATATATAAAAAAAGGAGAGGGCAGTTCCAAGAGTGAGGTTTGCTTGTTTATTTCATACATTAATTAGTTTCTCTGGAGCCTAAGGTCAAAACAGTTTTGCAATGGTCCCATAAATCTTTGGATCACGCAGCTGTACATTAGCTGTACAATTTAGTATTGAAATTCTGGAGTATTTCTGCAACACTAGGCCTGGCTTATTTAAATGGCATACAAGATCATTCCTTCTTTCCTCAGCCTTTTCTGATAAAAAATATCTAGGCTTGCTCAATAGTAATTGCATACTAAGTAAGTGCATGAATGGGTTTTCCGAATGTTAGGAAATCGATATTCGTTGGAATAGATCCCCTTCAAATGCCGCAGGATTCTCTTCAATATGAATGTTTTTATATGAATTTGTATGACTATCTGATACGAATCTGATACAAACAAATATGTATCTGATATGAACAAATACGTATCTGATACGTATCCCATAACTTATCCACACTCTGAAAACATCAAACCTGAGCTGAATCCACTTTTAAACCTCTCTCAATGCATGTCGAATGCAGTGTGGATCCATTGCAGATGAGTGGCACAGCCGTTTTCTCACCTCCCCGGTTTAACAAATGTCTATACTATTCATCCAGATGTCTGAACTATTCGTATGAATGTCTGGAACGTTCGTATTCATACAAATGTTAATGGATGAATATTGTAACATTAGATTCGTGGGCCAATATCCGAATCAGGACTAATTCATACAAATATAAATATGCATTTAATGCTTTTAAGGGTTTTTTCCCACTGCAGCCCTTAGATCCGGATCTAAGAAGATCTGGATCTAAGGAATGGGTACATTCCTTAATCCAGATCTAGTAGATCCAGATTAAGGGAAGCACCCAATGTGTTTCCATGGGAGGTGTAGCACCCATTAGCAATGGGTGCTAACACCCCTGCTGTGGAAACAGCTTTGCAGCCATGTAGGGAATCTGAATCGACCGCCAAGGGGTTGGTCTGTTACCCCAGGTGTTTTGGAGGGCGGGGGGGGGGGGCAGTCTTCGAAGTCACTTTGAAATGACTTTGAAGTGGCTTTGAAGTGACTTCAAAGTCATTTTGAAGTGACTTCCAAAGTCATTTTGAAGTCTGGGAGAATCCCTTTGAAGCCAAACTTGGGGGGGGGTGTCCCAAGGGTGCCCCCTCTCCCTAGCCTCTTTTGGACCCCATTGCCTGTTTCCAGTGGGAACAGGCTCTCTTTAATCCGGATTTTCTGGCAGAAGACCCCATTGTAGACCCCATTAATGGGGTCTATGGAAAATCTGGATTAAAGGCCAAAATGTACCCATTAGATGTGGATTTCCCCCACGGCAGTGGAAACAATCGGGTCCCAAATGGGTGCCGTGGTGGAAATGGGGTCATCCGGCTTACACCCAAATTGTTCCTAAATGGGTGCAAAAACGGGTACTTTTTGACTGTGGAAAAACAGCCAAAATGGACTGGAGAAATGGCTGAGCAACATCCATTTTATGTTGGATCACAGCTATGCTTCCCTGAAAAATGATAAGAGATCTGTTCTAACATTTCTCTCTCCCCCGAGTCATGATCTGCCTGTTCCCCCCCTGAAATGCTGCTTCCTAATAAATGTACCGCATCGCAGAAGGATCATGGACTGTATGTAATATTTTGTAGACAAAACATTCATATTGTTCAACTGGGCAGAACTGAAATGTTGTCAGTGTATATTTAATGGAATATTTTGACAGCTGGCAGCTGGGGTGGCATTTATTATGGGGGGGAAACATGATTTATAAGCAATTTTGCGCACAAGTGCTAAAGCCTTATTTGAGTGCCAGTTGCTGACAAAATTATGAAGTATCCACAGGTGTAATGTTTCAAAATAATGAGTGAATTGGAGCTTTCCTGTTGCAACATGTTTTCTCGGATTGATTAGCCGTTATGATGACTTTCCTGCCTGGAATGTCTGTAGGAGCAACTGGCAACCTGGATATTTGTATATCATATTTTTTCCGGATGGTTGGCAATGGATTTTAAGTGATCATTTTATTTCGATCCATTGATTCCCAACGTAGAGAGCACCAGAGGGTTTTAAAGAAGGGGGAACAAGAGGCTGTGAATAAAAAAAATCCTACTTTTTAATTCAGAATTCAGCTTTCCTTTCCTTTCCATTTTTATTTGTATACTGCCTTTCCAAAAAACAAAATTTTGCCCAAGGCGGTTTAAAACGAACAGAAAAAAATGTAAAGAATACAACAAATCAATACAAGTAAAAAATAAATTTCAGTAAATAATCATTGTATCAAAGAATACAACAAATCAATACAAGTAACAAACCAATCTCAATAAATAAGAGATCAAAAACATATAAACAATGTCCCCCCTCCCTCTCCCCTCTCTAGTGCCCAGGAGGACGGCGTGGTCCAGATGGACGGAAAGGTGGATTAAGTGTCCATATTTCTTCATACCCACCTCTAGGAATGAGCACAGGGCAGGAGAACACCAAGTTGAGAGTGAGCATCCCTTCCCTCTTTCTATCTCCCCACTGTTCCATATCCTTTAGTTTCTTGAGTGGTGAAAATCTGCAGCTATCTCAATCTCGAAGCCCACCCACAGCTTCGCTTGACAACTTGAATTGACCTGCGGAGCCAAGCCAACCAGCTTTGCGCGCACGCCGCCACCGCCGCCTGCAGCCAGAGAGCTTCCAGACTGCGTCAGAATGAAGCTGCTCCCTGTTGTACCCTGGCACAGCGCCTGGCAGCTGGTGTTTGCAGTTTTTGACATTCGATTTGTAACAAATCAAATGTTCAAATATTCATATTCGTATGAATGTGCAATTTTGAATGTTTGGACATTCGATTTGATACACATTTGTACACATTCGTTTGAATATTTGATATGTACGGATGTGTATCCGATGATATGCATCTTGTATGCATTCTGTATATATCCAGTTTTATCCCATATCTATCCAGATGCGTACGGGGTGTGTAGAGATATACACGGGATGCATACTTATCCATATCATTATATGACTATCCGTACTATTTGTTCAATGTCCCAAACATTCCTATTTGTATGAATACTAAAGTACGAATGTCCGGACATTCCATTCATTTACGGATGTCCGAATTTGTGTGAATTCTCATGAATAACGAATAGTACAAATATTCATGTATATCCCAAATCATTGACAATATACAATGATAATGCATACAAAATGCAGTAAAGTTACAAACTGGGCAATGAAATAGATTGCAAAATAAGTAAAGCCAGAATAGCGGATACTGCAGGTTAAACTCTAGCACAGATTTATTTTGGTCCAAAAGGTGAGGCGAGGTGGTTTTGAATAAAAGCAACATTGAATTATTATTAGGGGTGTGTACAAATGCAATTTTCAACAGGTCACGGACGCTCCCCCTGCCCTGGCTGAGAGTTTTTCACTAGTCACAGAGGTAACGGTGCTTTTGCTCCTAAAGATCTTCCTTTTTTTTTTTTTGAAAAGAGTTTGCAAGAAACAGCCTGCTCTCACATTTAGAAAACAGAACATTTTCTTGTATCCTTCGCCTCAAAGGTACAAGCTGGCCCATTAGTTGATCGACACCTTGGAGTCAGAAGCCTTTTGCGATCACCACCAGCTGCTTCTTTCCTGGAAGTAGATGTCTTTGTCAATCAAAGTGTTGCACACGCCGATCAAGACCTTTTCAGGAGTCTGGAAATGAATTGGTTTTATTAAAAAATTTACAGAGAGTGAAACGCTGGAGGATTGCCTGTCGTTATGAAAAGCATTCTGTTCCTTTATTGTCAATAAAGGTAGGGGAGCTTTGTCTCCCAACAGCTCCTCCTCCTGATGCAGGCACTCTCCCCATTTTAACTAATTTATTCTATTTTTATACTGATTTGATTATGACCCGCCCTGGGACCTTCGTGTATAGAGTAGGATAGAAATTCAATCAATCAATCAATCAATCAGTCAGTCAGTCATCAGTCAATCATCAATCAATCAATCAATCATCTGTCTGTCTGCCAGTCATCTATCCATCTATCCTATCCTTCTATCCATCCATCCATCTGTCCATCCATTCGTCTGTCCGTCCATCTGTCAACTTTGTATCCCAACTGAGGGAAAGCACAGATATATCTTGTATGCAACTGTTTACTATTTTAGGACCCATTCCTGTAAACATTACTGCAAAAGTCTGGTTTATACCATATATTAGGGATGTGCACAAATATTCATAACGTTTGATATTCATATGAATTTGGCCAAATTCAGACATTCGTATATGAATAGAATGTTACAACATTTTACATTGACATTTGTATTCATATGTTCCCTATGTTCTTATGTTGCCATGGGAGGTAGTTCTCATTCAATGGAGGTCTTTAAGCAGAGACTGGACCTACATCTGTCTTGGATGGTTTAGGACATCCTGCATTCAGCAGAGGGGTGGATTCGATGACCCTAGAAGTCCCTTCCAACTCTATGAATCCATGATTCTGTGATTCACTTATTCCAGAAAGGGTAGAAATCAAAATCCCAACAGCCCCAGGGAGAATGTCAAAAGCATCTCCAGTTTGAGTAGGACATCCTGATGTTCCCGGAATCACCTTGAGACCTTGTCATTCCCTCCACTGACAATGAACCATGGAAGGAAGATCTTGAGGGGGATAGTTTGACTGCCCTTGGAACAGAGCCTGCTGATTCCCAAATTATTATCTGTTTTGCAATAGTTAACATTAGGTAGAACACAAAAGCTTCTAAGAAGTTGCCAGGGATGGAACAATATACATGCTGTTTTATTATCAAAATAGAGTTTTCAAGATGCTTTTTGCATCTCTGGCCTTATAGGAACCCCATTGTGCCTGCCTGCCATCAAAAGCATCTCAGTAATTTATTAGGGATGATGAATGTGTGGTAATTTCTGCTGTGTGCCTAAGCTTGCAATTTAAATTTCCTGACATGGTTTTGTCTGCGGCTGCCAGCAGGCGGACAAACCGAAATTAATCTCAGGGCATGCTTTTCATTAGGAAAAGGGTGGAAAAGGAGCAAATATATTACTGTTTAAAAGAATGTCAGAATTTTGTTTCCACGTGTTGATCAGCTATGGAGTCTTTGCAGTTCATTTGCTATCCATTTGGGGCGTTTTTCCACTGCGCTCCTTTAATCCGGATCCAAGAAGATCCGGATCTAAGGAATGGGTACATTCCTTAATCCGGATCTAGTAGATCCGGATTAAGGGAAGTACCCAATGTGTTTCCATGGGTGGTGTAGCACCCAATAGCAACGGGTGCTAGCCTCCCTGCCATGGAAACACCGGAGCACCCATTTGGAAATCCGGATCTACCCATGAGGGGTCTGCTTGTCACCCCAGGTGTTAATGGGTGCAAAAATGGGTAATTTCTGACAGTGGAAAAACACCCTTAGTACATCAGAATCTACTGTTGCTTGATTGCCGCCATCCAGTAGTAGCTGACCCATGGTGACGATGGCCATGGTGATACCTTCACTTTAAGCCTTCTTCGGTCCATCTTTTCATTTCTATCTTATTGGTGGGTGGACTTTCCATTCAAGAAAGTCCAAATGGAGGGTGGAAAGTTCACCAATAAAACAGACATGAAAAGAAGGTTTAAAGTGAAGGTGTGACCACAGCCCGTATAGATGGACTTCTATAATCTTTCTTAAGTTTGCCATGGAGGTTTCCATTGCTGTTGCAATTGGTTCTTCCCTAGGGATGTGCATGGATATTCATAACTTTCGAAATTCGGCCGAATTCGGTCATTTGAACTCGAATCAAATGTTAGACATTCGTATGCTAACATTCAAACAAATACGAATGTTTCTGGACATTAGTACAATTAGTTTGAGGAAAAGTATCAGATATGTATTTATTCGTATCAGATATGTATCTGTCCATATCAGATATGTATTTGTTCATATTGGATACATATCTATTCATATCAGATATGTATTTGTTCATACTAGATACATATCTGTTCGCATCAGATTCGTATCTGTTCCTGTTTCACACAAGGCGGCCCACCAATTGCCCATGGGCATCTCAAGCAGAGACAAGAGCAAGCTTTCTCCTGCTCTTGAATCACAGCAAATGGCCTTAGAGCAGTGGTTCTCAACCTGGGGGTCGGGACCCCTTTGGGGGCCGAACTACCCTTTCAGAGGGGTCACGACGAGTCTTCTACCGCCCTTCTCTCCCACCTTCCAGCTGCTCCGCCCCCATGGTTGGGGGTCTCCACAACATGAGTAACTCCATTAATAATAATAATATTTATTTGTATACCACCCTGTGGCGAACCAATCCAGGCGGTTAACAACAATAAATATAATAAAAACATAAGAATAAAACATTATAGTCCCTCCCCCCCTTAAAAAGTATTAAACAATATGGCAAATTAAAATACAGTATCAATAGCGCTAAAGTGTTCAGAACTTCTACTTATAAGCCCACAAACAGTTGTTCCCAGTTCTCAAGAAATAGTTGATTGAAAAAAGGACTGGGTTTTGGAGCCAATCAGAAAAATCTCCCCCCTCACTTTTAGCACTATAGTTAAACTGAATCCCCATGTGACCAATTGATCAATTCTTCTGCCATTCAATTTGCTCTTCTTTTGATGTTAATTCCCACTGTTACTTTGCATTCAAGTAAATAAGAGATCCTTTTGAGTTCAAAACAAACACCAGTGCAAGGACCAGTGTTGGGACCAGTGTTGTTCAATTTATTCATCAATGATCTAGAAGAAGGGGTACATAGTAAAATAGAAATGTTTGCTAATGATACTAAATTATTCAAGATAGTAAAAACTGAAAGGAGATTGCAAAGAGCTCTAGAGGAATCTCTTGGCACTGGGTGAGTGGGCAACCAAGTGGTAAATGTGCTTTAATCTTAACAAGTGCAAAGTAATGCACATTGGGGCCAAGAATACTAATTCCAGGCAGGCCCCTGTATCTGCTGGAAATACGTTCTGACTCCTACCATGGTTACCTGAAACGGTGGATAATCGTGAACAGGGGTCACAGCATTAGGAAGGTTGAGAACTACTGCCTTAGAGGCATCCCATTTGTCCCTCCAGCCTGAAAGATGTACTTAGGCCATTGATACATCTGTCATGCATAAATTTGTCTAACCCTTCCTTAAAGCCAACTAGGCTGGTTGCTGTTACCACCTGGCACCTCTGGGTGAAGAAATGCTTCCCCTTGTCTGATCTGACTCTCCTACCCATTTGTGTTTCTAATGAATAATTAGGTTCTATTTTGTTTGGAATCCATCTACTGGCCTTTCCAGCACCTTAAAAAAAATATAGTTCCACTAATGGAAGATTTCAGCAGACAATTCTCTTCAGTTTGGTCCAGTGGTTAGGGAGCTGGACTCTTTTGGGAATACCTGGTTCGATTCCGCCCTCCCCCATGAAGCCAGCTGGGTGACCTTGGGCTATTCACAGCTCTCTTCTGGGCTCTCAAGCCCCACCTACCTTACAGGGTGTTCAGTTGTGGGGAGAAGAATAGAAAAGCTTTGTCAGCCACTTTGAGTCCCCTTAAATGGGTGAGAAAAGGGGGTGTAGAAAAGCCAATTCTTCAGTATCATATATGGGAAAACTTCAGTTGTTGAAATTCTTCTTCCTTGTAATTATTATAGGAAGTTTTGTCTCAAAGAATCAGGCAAACCTGTCTCTTTTATCAGGCAAGATACCTTAATATTTACATTTGCATCGAGTTACTATCTTTCGTCTTAAAGGTCTGGATGAAAATTTTTTTCTTTCACAGATAAAGCCCACACCTGTTCTATGTGCAGCACTTGTTTCGAGTGACTGGAGTCGTTTACAAATCATTTAGGGACCACACAATGTCTATTTCTTGCTCGGGTGCTTTTCTTCCTTGAGGTGTAATGGAAAATTGAGTTTATGGCTGATTACTTCTTGGAATAACAGCAATGCAGGCATCAAAAAGTGATACACAAGGTATTTGCAAAGATCAGGTCTAGTTCTGAATAAAGTGTCCTCTAACACTTTGAAGGCCTCTTGAAGTTTCATTACTGGGGTAGCCTCCAATTGGATGCCCAAAATTGCACTAACAAGCAATATTCCGGAGTAAAGCCCCCGTACCCCAACAACTACTTGTTACCTAAATAGCACAGGGCTGGTGTTCTTTCTGGTGTTCTTTCTGGATATTTCAACAGCACAAAATACCTAGAAGTATGCGATCACCATCACCTTTTTGGGGTCCCTGTGTATGTGTGGTGGTCACATTCAAGATGGCGGCTCCCAGGGTCAATGTCCAAACAATATTGCTATTTTGGGAAAACCTGCATTCAGAGTTGGGTTTTCTTGAAATAGGATATAGAGGGGTTTCACCCCAATATTGTGGGGTTATGTTGGGGTTGCCATGGATATGTGGTGCTAGGTATCCCCCACATGGATGCAGCTTGTGTTGACCAAAAGGAAGGCAGCCTACTTCAAAGGCAGAATAGCAAAGCACCGCAAGTTCAAATACTGGTATCTTTTCTCAGAAGAAGGTATGATACATCACGTCTAGCTCCTAGCTAAAGCAAATGCACACATAGAATGTGTTTTGGAGTAAGACCAGCCTCTAGTTTGGTGGGCAGTGACAAGGAATTATTAATGCAACAGTCCTATGCAAGGGCTCACGGTGTGGGCAGCTTGGATCAGTTACATCAGTGCTATGAATGTGCACAGGCTTTCATCACATTTGAAATTCATGTGAGTTTATCTGAATTTGGACATTCAGATTCAAATAGAATGTTGTTACATTTGAAAATTGGCATTCAAGTCCGAATCAAATGTTTCTATACATTCGTATGAAGAGGAAAAAGAAGAGTTGGCTTTTCTACCCCCCTTTTCTTACCCTTTCAAGGGGACTCAAAGTGGCTGACAAATCTTCTGTTCTTCTCCCCACAACAGACACCCTGTGAGGTGGGTGGGGCTGTGAGAGCTCAAAAGAGAGCTGTGACTAGCCCAAGGTCACTCAGCTGGCTTTGTGGGGGAGGGCGGAATCAAACCCGGTATTCCCAGATAAGAGTCCGGCTCCCTAACCACTAGGTCAATCTGGCTCACTTCGTTATGAAGCTTCGTTACATTCAAACAGAATGTGCAAAACAGCTCCATTGAAGTCTCTGCTGATCTTCGGAGTGAACTTCAAAGTGACTTAGAAGTGATTTCAGAGTCACTTTGGAGTCACTTCGAAGTTCACTCTGAAGATCAGCACAGACTTCAAAGACGCTCCGGAGCTATTTTGCACAGACTTCGAAGTGACTTCGAAATGACTTCGAAGCTTACGTTTTGGGCCTCCCCCCCATGGGTGGCCCCTCTCCCTAGCCTCCTCTAGACCCCATTGCCACCCAAGCATGGAAACAGGCTCCCTTTAATCCGGATTTTCTGCTTGAAGGCCCCATTGTAGACCCCATTAATGGGGTCTACAGATAATCCGGATTAAAGGCCAGAAAGTACCCATTTGATCCGGATTTCCCCAGCAGCAGTCGAAACAATCAGGTCCCAAATGGGTGCCGTGGTGGAAATGGGATCATCCGGCTCACACCCAAATTGGTCCTTAATGGGTGCAAAAATGGGTACTTTCTGACAGTGGTAAAACACCCAAAGTCACATCATTTAGATTAACGAAATTGTTGGCAAACTTTAGCAACAAAGAATCACATTGTGCAAAGCAAGAAAATTTCAGCAGCACGATCCTGTGACTGATTATAAATTTGTGTGTGTGTGTTTTTTTAAACCAAGCAATTTCTTACAATCCACATGACCTAACACAAACATCCTAATGAGAAGAGAGGAGGAGATAAAAGACGGTTGAGGCTTCGTATCAGCAAGGAAGGCTAGGAGACATGATGAAAGCCATAGATGTTAAACTTCGGGGGGAAGATGAAAGGTGCAAAATGACAAGGCTTTGCTTTCAGGAGTTTCTTTCATTGCCAGTATCTCAGGGCCCTTGACAAGACGGAAGGGGGAGGGAGGAACTCTGAGCCAATCTGATGAACAAGATGGCTCTGGAAGTGAAAGCAGTTTGACATCCAAAGCAGCTTTTATTCCTTCCACTCTGTGGCTTGCACTACAAGGGACATCGATGACAAGATGTTCATAACCTGTAGCTTGCCTTGTGCCCGTACTTTTTTCGTCCTGGTATTCTCCAGACACTGTCATTTATTTTAATTGTTTCTGCAGTTATATGCCACCTTTCCTCCAAACAGCTAAAGGAGGCAAACGTTCGCCTACTGTGCTCCATTTCACCCTGCCAAAGTAGATTAGGCTGAGTGATCCAGCCTGCTCACTGCCCTGCTGAGATGTGGCAACTCACCAGAAGGCTGGCCCAGAGTGATTCAGCAATGGACTGCCAAAAAACAGTCCACATGCTTACTAGGAGCAGGTGAATAGCTCCTGGGATGTGCGCAAATACTTGAAAATTAAAAAATCTGCTTCAAATCCGACGAATGTGGACATTCAAACTCGAATCGAATGTTTCCACATTCAAATGTATTTTGGATGTTCTGAAACATTCATTCGAATGATTTGAAACATTCGAATCTACAGATACATGCGCATTACATACGTATCCGTACAAACATTACACGTATCTGTATGCATTTGTGATTATAATACGGGATGAAAACGGGATGCATATGGGATAAAATGGGATGTATACAAAATGCATACAGATACGTATAACACATGCAAATGTTGTCAACATTCATATCTTTAAATACGAATCTAATATTTGAATGAATAGGTTTGCATGTTACAGATTTGAATTGGGTTTTTTAGCATTTGGATTTTAAACATTCGAATCGAATTGAATGTTTTGACATTCAGTTTAACTCAAATTCATTTTTTTAATCCATTTTTAATTTATTTTCATTAATACATTTCCATACATAATTATATGCCATTACAATAATTTTGAAAGATTTTTCCATGTGACTTCCTCCGTTCTTCAGACTCTTCTTCTAGAGACTTTTATATTTTGCTCCCTTCATAAACTTGTTACTTTTTTCTCCTAAAGGCGGAAGCCTTCCGTCAAGATGCCCATTCCCTGAAGAAATTGTATAAAAAGTCTCCAATCTTCTATAAACTTATTCCCTGTTTTATCTTTTAATAAATTCATCAATTTATCCATTTCTGCCATGTCCATCAGTTTGATTATCCATTCCTCTTCTGTAGGTAATTCTTCTTGCTTCCGTTTTTGTGCATACAGCAATCTGGCAGCTGTTACCATATACAATATCAAAATCTTTACCTCGCTTAAACTTTCATCAACAATGCCCAATAGAAATAATTCTGATTTAAAGTCAAAGTTAATATTCAAAGTTTGTCTCATCCTGTGTCCTATTATATTCCAGTATTTTTTTTGCTTTCTCACATGTCCACCACATATGATAAAAAGTACAGTCTACCTTTTTACATTTCCAGCATTTTGTTGACATATGATATGTTTTTCCAAGCTTATATGGCGTTAAATAACATCTATACATCATCTTGTAAATATTCTCCTTCAATACGACACAAACAGTGAATTTTATGTCTTTAACCCAAAGTTTTTCCCATTGATCCATTTGAATATTGTACCCAAAGTTCCTTGCCCACATAATCATACAGTCTTTAACTTGATCATGTTCCAATTCTATTTTAAGACTTTATACATCATACCTATCGTACCTCTTTCCGCCTTACTCAGATTGCTTTCCCACTCTTGTTTTTCCCATTCAAAATTTGTATTCTCTTTATCATTTCTAAAATTATCTACGAGCTGTACATATGTAAACCACTGTACATTTTTCCCTTCTAAATTTAATTGTTCTCTTGTTTTAATATCATATTCATTAACATCATGTTAACTTTAACTCAAATTCAAATGCAAATGCAAAAAAATTCATAGTCCATACTGTCTTCTGGATGTGGCATAGGGGGTTGAAATATCTAGACGTGCATTTGAAATTCAATAGAATTGACTTAATTTTGACATTCAAATTCAAATGGAATGTCCTTAAATTCAAATTTAAAGATTCAGTCTGAATTTTGAATTTCGGATCTATTCGTTCAAATTATTCAGACATTTGTATTTGTATAGGTTCATACACGATGCATACTTGAAGATCCGCACCTTTTCCGCATCTGTACACATTTGTACAGATCTGTATGGCATGAAAACAGGTTGTATACGGGATAATTATGGGATGCATGTGGGTGTGTATGGATGAGTACAGATGTGTATGGACCTGGAGAAGATGCATACAGGCATTTATGCATGTTGTCGATTTTAGTAAGTGCAAATTTGAATCAAAAATTTGAATGAATAGATTCAAATTTGCTTAATTTGATTTGAATTAGGCTAAACTTGAACTTTAAACATTCAAATGGAATAGAATATTCAGGTATTCAATTCAAATCAAATCCTAAAATGTGCATTTATGTACACCCCTAGTGTGTACCCTTCAGCGTGCCTCCTGAGCCAGTTTAGAAGAAGAAGAAGAAGAAGAAGAAGAAGAGAAGGCTTTTCTACCCCACTTTTATCACCCATTTAAGGGGACTCAAAGTGGCTGACAAAGCTTCTTTTCTTCTCCCCACAACAGAATACCCTGTGAGGTGGGTGGAGCTGTGAGAGCTCAGAAGAGAGCTGTGACTAGCCCAAGGTCACCCAGGTGGTTTCATGGGGGAGGGCAGAATTCAACCCGGTATTCCCAGATAAGAGTCCGGCTCCCTGCTCACTAACCAAATTGCTAGAATCCGCTAGACCACCTGTAGACATTTAAAATAGGTCCACTGGAATCCCAGTTTAGGTGGCCACTGCGGCCACCCGGACTGGGCTTCACTGCATCCAGCATGCTAACAGGGGGTGCGGCCTCTCAGTGGATCACACCAACATCTGGATCCCTTGCTGTTGAAGGTAAGAGCAGAAGGGCCTTAAGAATTAGGCAAGTTGTTTTCATGTCCTGCTCATGGGCTTCTGCAGATTGGGAGGCCAGCAGAACATTTATTATTTTAAAGGTTTGTCCTTGTCTCTGCTTGAGATGCCCATGAGCATTTGGTGGGCCACTGTGTGCAACAGGATGCTGGACTAGATGGGCTGTGGCCTGATCCAGCAGGACCTCTCTTATGTTCTTGTGTTCCTAATCCTTTTCTTACTGGCGTGCTTGCTTTTCCTTCTACAGCATACTTGCTTAATCTGTACATTTGTAAACAAAAGAAGTATGGCAAAGACATAAAAAATGTACCTGCTCATCCCTGAAAGGGGAGGCTGCTTTTAAATTACCACTGCAATTACCTGAAATTACCATGGTAGTGATAAAAGAGCGTGAAAATAGGTAGGTCGGGATTTTTCTTCCTTTCTAATTTGACCACATTATCTTGCGATGATAGAGGCTTTGCGCGCATCACAATAAAAGGAAGACGTCTCACAGATTGGTTACAATGAGCAAGAATATTGTTTGCTGAGCAAATGTTTGAAATCCTTAGTATTTAAAGTCTTCATGATTTTAAAAAACTGATTCCACACAATGTCAATGGGAGTGGAAAATTAGCACATGGAGATCTGAGCTGCCCTTCCTGCTCTCGTCTTGCTGTTCTGCCTGCACTGGAGGGAAACTTCAGATTTTGTTTATACTGCACAGTGAGTGTCTTTTATCCAGCATTAAAGTGAGTGTGCAGTCCTGATTGGATAATGTGGGGCCACCACGATGCATCGATCGTCGTGTGTGATACCTCGGTTTGGACTCTGCATTCCACTGCACAGTGTAAACAAGTCTGGATGCAGCCCTGGGCCTTCTCAGGGGTTTGAGGGCTAGCCAGTTTGATCTAGTGGTTATGGAGCCGGACTCTTATCCGGGAATACCCGGTTCGATTCTGTCCTCCCCCATGAAGCCAGCTGGGTGACCTTGGGCTAGTCACAGCTCTCGTCTGAGCTCTCACAGCCCCACCTACCTCACAGAGTGTCTCTTGTGGGGAGAAGAATAGAAGGTTTGTTGGTCGCTTTGAGTCCCCTTAAGTGGGTGAGAAAAGTGGGGTAGAAAAGCCAACTCTTCTTCCTCCACAAAGCCAGCTGGGTGACCTTGGGCTAGTCACAGCTCTCTTCTGAGCTCTCACAGTCCCACCCACCTCACAGGGTGTTCTGTTGTGTGGAGAAGAACAGAAGCTTTGTCAGCCGCTTTGAGCCCCCTTAAATGGGAGAGAATAGTGGAATAGAAAAGCCAACTCCTTCTTCTTCTTCTTCTTCATAGTGTGGATTTCAGCAGTGCACCAGAATGCGGTGCACTAGTCTTGAATAGGGATGTGCAAGAATATTCTAAATATTCATTATTTGATCAAATTCAGTCGAATTTGGACATTTGAATTCAAATCGATTGTCCAGACATCCGTTTTTTAATATTTGAATATGAATATATCAAATCACTTGTTTGAATAATTCGGACATTCAGATGTGTGCAGATATGTATGCCTTACATACATATCTGTACGCATCTTATTCGTATCCGTAGTCATCTGTGTAGATAAGTATGGGATGAAAACAGGATGCGTACAGATACATATTAATGTTGACTTTCGTATCATCAAATTCGCATCGAATATTCATACAAATAGATACAAATGTATTCGAATTGGTTGGAATTTTAATACATTCATTTTTTCTCTATTCGTCCATATTCAGACATTTGAATATTCAATTCAAATCGAATGTCAAAAATTGCATTTGTGCACACCCCTAGTTTTGAACACAGGAGTCATGGGGTGTTTTTCCACTGTCAGAAAGTACTCATTTTTGCACCCATTAAGGACCCATTTGGGTGTGAGCCAGATGACCCCGTTTCCACCGCGGCACCCATTTGGGACACATTTGTTTCCACCGCCACTGGGGAAATCCGGATCATAAGGGTACATCTCAGCCTTTAATCCGGATTTTCTGTAGACCCCATTAATGGGGTCTACAATGGGGTCTTCAGCCAGAAAATCCGGATTAAAGGGAGCCTGTTTCCATGTTAGTTTGGCAGTGGGGTCTAGAGGAGGCTAGGGGGAGGGGGCACCCTTGGGGGGGGGGAGCCCCAAAATCTAAGCTTCGAAGTCATTTTGAAGCCATTTCAAAGTTACTTCGAAGTTTCCTTCGGAGATTAGCAAAGGCTCCAAAGTCCCTCTGAAGGCAATTTCGAAGATTAGCACAGGCTCCGAAGACAAACCTCCGATAACAAAGGGAGATCAAAGTGGACTGTTACCTACAGACATGGAAAGAGGTACATATTAATGAGGCTGACTCATCCCTGCTCACAAAGAGCAAATTAATATGCAGGCTCTCCCAAGAGATTTGTCTTCGGAGCCTTTGCTAAACTCCGAAGGCAACTTTGGAGGGACTTCGGGGGGACTTTGGAAATTGCACCCCCTGTCCCCCAAAACACCTGGGGTTACAGGCAGACCCCTTGTGGGTCAATCTGGATTTGCACATGGGTGCTCCGGTGTTTCCACAGTAGGGAGGCTAGCACCCATTGCTTTGGGGTGCTAGACCATCCATGGAAACACATTGGGTACTTCCCTTAATCTGGATCTACTAGATCCGGATTAAGGGAAGTACCCATTCCTTAGATCTGGATTAAAGGAGCGTGGTGGAAAAACACCCATGAATTCTGTATGGTTCCATGTGCTTCTCTAGGGCAGGTAGACCCACGTACCTTGGTGTGTCTTTTTGGCATAGCATGCCCAGCACGAACCCAGAAATTGGACTGGGGCATAATACCTTGAGATGCTGAGAACTAAGAGGAGACACTGTTCCTTTCCTCTAGCAACTGGCTAGTATTCTTATAATTGTGCTTTGAAGCATTCACAGGTATATATTCTTCTGAAACAACTAGCTGAATACTCCGGTACAGGAATCTAATTTATCTGAGATTGAACTTCAACTCCTTTAGCATTGAATCCGTCCAAGACTAGGAACTACAGTATTATGAAAGAGGGGGAAAAAAGTAAATATTGTTACAGCTAGAATAATGGGATTTTTTTTAAATATAAAAACCCCTTGTTTTTGCAGCACACTTCCAGGAGTGAACCTGTTTACCCTCCATCTTCATTCAGTAATGATTAGCTATGCATTATTCATCTCTTCATGTAATATTTATGAAAGTAAGATTAATACAATATTTTAAAAGTGAAATGTTTCCTTAAAAAGCCCCGACATTATAGAAGAATAGTAATTTATATGTCAGTGCTTTCTCTGAGAAAGGAGCTAACACAAGCCCTGAAATGCAATGATGTTTTCAACAGATGCATAATGTGTTGAGAATTTAAGTAAATACTCTCTGCCTCTGGTGCATCACACATAACGCGCTTTCCCCCAAAAAACAATAAAATAAAAGCATTTCTCATTTGCCAACAGATATTCAAGAATTTTATGAGGTGACACTGCTAAACTCTCAAAAAACATGCCAACAAAAGATAGAAGAAGCCAACCAGGTCGCTGAGAAATGGGAGAAAACGACGCGGTCTCCGGTAACCGACAATGAAAGCCAGCCCCAAACCCAAGAGGTACAGTGGATTAATTAATTGCTTGACTAAATCAGAAACTGTGGCTCATGGACTAGAAAAAGAAATCGGATTCTGGAAAGGAACCTGGAAAAAAGAAAGAAAAACCTTGCTTGCAGTTAAGGGATCTGATTTCTTAGAAATTTGGGACCTAGTCATACCTCATCTTTATAGTTCAACTTTCTTCGCACTGGACTCTGAATTTGATATTAAAAGAGTTTCTTTTCCTCTCCTTCCCTCTTATCTGACTTTCCCCTCTGCTTTCTGTAACTGGAGACACTACTAGCAATCTTGTTTTAGATGCTCTGTGAAGGGACACATCATAGGCATGTGCACAAATATTTGTGCAAATTCATAGGGATTCATACATCATAGGCATGTGCACAAATATTTGTGCAAATTCATAGGGATTCAACATTCACGGGAAAATTGAAAGGGGCCTGCAGTCGTCAAATTGTGAATCAAATGAATCCAGCCTTCGTTGAAGCTTTGATGAAGGCTGGATTGGCCTCTGGTCCCCCCGGCTATACCCATTTACCCCTAGCGATGGCCATGACTGTCATGGCCTCTACTGCCATCACACTTTCCTCTGAGACCTGGCTAGGTCTTCTGGAGGTGCACACACACCTGCCTCATCCAGGATTTCCCACAATTCCCAGATGGGGGAAATGCATGCGCACCTACGGAAGGACTAGTGGGGCCTTGGAAGAGCGTGTGATGGTGGTAGCAGCAGCGGCAGCGCCAGATGAGTAGTGGGGCGAGGTGGGATGGGAAGGGGAAGGGGGGGGGTCCCTTCACACATAAGCATTGGACTGATGTTCACATATGAAGTCTTCCACATTCAGGGGGCAGGATTTGCACAAAGCTGAATATTCCCTCCTTTGATTTGCATCAAATCAAAGAGAAGAAATTGGTTTCAAGAAATCCCCCCTCCCATTTTTCTGTTCCCCCCTCCATCTTTGCAGCAATGCATAAATTTAATATCCAAGTGTGAAATGAGAGCAGGTTGCCTGCCAGAATTTTGGGGACGAGAAACAAACGGAAAGGTAGAATTTCTCAGGGGCGTAGCCTGTTCTTTTATCACTTCCTTTTTCATTTTTTCTTCTTCTTTAAGGATTCCCCCCCCCTTTTATATGGAGGAAATATTTATATTTTTTTCTGCTCACTTGTTCTTTGCTTCGTCAACCCCATTCCACACAAAACACATTTGGGTTCTTTCCAGATTAGGGGAAAAAACTGCAGTTAGAAAAATCGCAGCTTACCTGACTGCGAAGTGATTACTTGTTGTCCCCACTTGAAACACAGGTGCTCAGCTGCCTCCTCAGCAGCCTCTGTGAGCTTCTGTGATGTGTGCAGTGAGGCACACATCATGTAGGTTGGGGCAGCCAATGGGAGCTGAGCTGCAGGCTCAGCTCTCATTGGCTGTTCTCGACATCCTGCCTGGACTGGCAGGAAACTTCGAACTTACCTCATACTGTGGAGTGAGTGCTCATCATTCCACCATAAATAAATTTGAAGTAGTGCTGGTGTGACGTTTTCATGGTGCATATATAAAATACATATATTTTATGTATATTATGCATGGTATAGAAAAGGTGGATAGAGAAAATTTCTTTTCTCTATCGCATGCCACTAGAACCAGGGGGCACTCTATGAAGCTGATGGGTGGGAGAGTCGGATCTGACAAGGGGAAGTATTTCTTCAGCCAGAGGGTCATCGGTCTATGGAATTTGCTGCCGGAAGAGGTGGTGACAGCTACCAGCCTAGATGGCTTTAAGGAAGGGCTAGACAAATTTATGGATAATAGATGTATCAATGGCTACTAGGATGAATGGCTAGGTACACCTTTAAGGCTGGGACGGGGGAAAGCAGAATGCTTCTAAGGCCATTTGCTAGGATTCAAGAACAGGAACATTTGAGATGCCCATGAGCATTTGGTGGGCCACTGTGTGCGAGGGATGCTTGATTGGATGGGCTGTGGCCTGATCCAGCAGGACTTCTCTTATATTCTTATGTTTTTATAATTGCTTGTTTCCTGGGCTTTTGAGGCAAGGTGATTGACAGGGGGGAGGAACAGCCGCAAAAACCGCCAAAAAATGCACCAATGAGAGCAACAGAATCGTGGGGTATATAAGCCAGCAGTCCTGGGCGCTTAGTGACTCTGATCTTGCAATTTAGTGAGAGAGCGAACACAGAGAGTTGGAGCTGAACGCTTTGGGCTTCTAGGCCTCGAACCCTTAGGATAGAGGGGCAGGGGATAGAAGGGGTCTAGCATCTAGGGCAGAGGAAGACCAGGACGCATGCCAGCAACAGGGTGGACGCGTGGGCAGGCTGTTACCTCGGAAGGAGTGAGACAGAGCCTGGAAGGCAGTTTGTATTTGCTGCTTGTTACTTTATTTAAGGGAGAGTCATCACATTGAATGGTGCTAGGAATCCATTCAAGGGGCAAGAGGAGGGAGCGTAGCTGGAGGCAGAAATATTTTAAGATATTTGCGTTCAGTGGAACTCCTTACTGAGGACTGAACTTTATTTTGTTTGCACAACATTTTCTTTCAAGCTATTCAGGGACTATTGGACTAATCTTATCTTTGCTTCTACTATTTATTTATTTATTTATTTATTTATTTATTTATTTATTTATTTATTTATTTATTTATTTATTTATTTATTTATTTAAATAAATAAACACTGTTTGGATTACACTGGTGTCTATTGTGCTGCTTCACTGGAGCAGGACGCCTGTGGGGGAGTATTGTTCAGTTCATATTCTGGCCCCAGACCGTTACAGGCAGCTGGGGCGGGATGCTTGGTAGCCATTTCCTTGCTGTGAAACTCTGCGGAGTACAAGTCACAAGGGGTGTGTGTGTGGAGGTTGACCAAGTCGTCATAGGTGGCATATGTGCTGCCACTACAAAGTACGAGGCATCAGGTGTTTCACTCATGCCCCAACTGCGCATCGGAACATGCAGTATTCCCATGTCTGGGCATTCCCTGCATGGTGCATTCCTATGTCTGGACATACACGGCATGCTGCATTGTAACACTATGATATTCATTTGAACAAATTTCTGGCTGCGATAAAAATTCCAGAATCTTTGAGGCAGGTGGATGGGGGGGGGGAAATACTGCGCTCACCTTTTCTTTTTTAACATAAAAATAGCAATGAATTGGTCACGGTAAGAAAATGAGACATTCTTCCTTTAGCCAAATATAATGTTCTTAATGTTTAAGCTTTTTGGAAATATGCTTTCTCTTATTACCTTGTAAAAAAGAAAAAGGATACTTGTTTGGTGCTAGGAGTAATAACTTTTATATAGGATTTTATATAGGTGTGCATACTTTTATTAAAAGGCTCCACTTGGGTCCACTTCTAAACTCTGCTTTCATTAACTCAGACTCTGAAGTGCCATATTTCTAGCCACCAATGTTCTTGCCCTCTTATTGAGGGAGAAAATTGAGGTGAAAGAAAAGAATCCGATGCTGTCTGTCTTCAGTATGAGGCTGGAAACTGCAGACCTAGATGTACTCACCTCACAACAAGGATAGACTGTTAATTTCCCAGGCAGGCTCTGAAGAGCTGCGTACGGAAGAGTTTTCTTCCATGTTGAAAGGGAATCTGTGGTAATGATTCGTAACCATTTCACTGGGTTGAGGCCATATTGATTCTGGTGAGTTACAAGAAGTTTAATCTTTATGCCCTGCTTCTACAGAAACACAGGAATAATCCTTTTGTGATGAGGGCTAAACATCCGCACCCACAAAGAAAAATCTCAGCTCCCTCAATAATGGATGATTTCTAGAAGACTAAGGAAGGTCATGTCACTTTGCACAGCGAAGAGCAGATTTTATTTTTCATTTATTTATTACTGTATTTTCTGGCGTATAAGACTACTTTTTAACCCAGGAAAATCTTCTCAAAAGTCGGGGGTCGTCTTATACGCCGGGTGTTGTCTTCTTTTACGGCGAGTATATCCCAAACTCTACATTTTAACTGGAAAGTTGGGGGTCGTCTTATACGCCCAGTCGTCTTATACGCCGGAAAATACGGTATTTGTGCTATTTTAAAAAGCTTTATTATTATATGTGGGTATTCTGGTTTTTTATCTCACTTTATAACTGAAGGTCGCAGGTTGCTTTCGGTGTGTTAAACCATAGAAAAGAAGGAGAAGAAATGTAGGCATCCGAATAACATTTGTAGTACAGCGAGCAGTGACTTTTAAAGTGTAGCCATTTAACTTAGGCCCTTTCTGCACCTACCTTGACTAATCAATATTAGCTAGATGTGTATTAGATAGATCCGTATTCGTTAGATCCAGATCAACCACATAGGGTGGTATCTGAGGGTGCTTTTTCATTAGCAATAAGTACCCATTAAGGACCCATTAGGCACCAGTTTGGTACTGATCAGGAAGACCCCGTTCCCACTTCAGACCTCAATAGGACCCAATGTGTTCACACCTATTCAAAGGAAATCCAGATTGAATGGGTCCTTCAGGCCCTGAAATCTGGTCTTTCCGTGGACCCCATTAAAGGGGTCTTCAATCCAGTCTTCAGCCTTGAAGACCGGATTAGACAATGTGCATTCGCACCATGATCGGGTCAGTGGGGTTCAGTGGCAGGGTCAGGGGTGGGCACCCTTGTCAGGATGTTGGTGCCCCCAAACCCAACACTTTGAAGCAGGTGGCTATTCTCTGGAGATGGCTCCAAAGAAGGCTCTGGAGAAGGCTCTGAAGATCAGCACAGACTGTGAAGCTGTCATCTGGATATCTTCAAAGATGAAATCGTCTGGGTAACTGGCAATCTGGCACCGCCATACAATGCGACTGGACTATAGGGCTTTGGCCCTGGTTATGGAGCTGTATTGTGGAGCTTGGTCCACTCTCCAGAGATTCTCTGGAGTGGCTTGCCCCAGACTCCGAAGAATCTCCGTAGTGGGTCTGGAGATTCCCGCCCCCCAGTGCTCATTGCCCCCCCCAAAAAAACTTTGCTTGACTGATGTACTCAGCAGCCAATCACTCCACGCTACCTTTGCATCTTCTGCTTGGGGACAGACGGGCACTCCACATGGGTGCTCCAGCGTTCCCAGTGCAAGTATGCCTAGCACCCATTGCTTTCAGGTGCTACACTGCCCATGGAGATGCATTGGATACTTGCTGGGGTCTGGATCTTCTAAATCCGGATTTGTTGAAGGACCCATTTCTTAGATCTGGATCATCCTAGATCCGGATTAAGAGAGGTAAATGGAAGCACCCCCCAAATTGAGTGGGCTTTAGAACAGCAAATATGTGCTAAAGAGTGCTAGCGTGGATGTAGATCACATTTATCTGGTCTACCACTAATCTGGATTAGTGAGCCCCCTCAGCACAGTTCTGATCTGGATCAGTTTTACTCCCATACCAATGATGTGTTCTCAGAAGCTCCTTGATCCGGATTAACAAGTAAGTGCAGAAAGGGACCTACTTTAGAGAAGACAGTCCTTTGTCTAAGTGAGCCTTTTTATTTCAGAGGAGTCTAGCTTGTGATCCCCCAGAAGTTCAAGCACTAAAGCTTCTATCTGCCCCTACCAGCATGGTTCATGCCAAGGCATGATGGGAATTGCAGTTTAAAAATAACTGATTTCCCAGAGAAATGAAGGTGTCAAACGGCCCTAATATTCATTGTGCTGAGGACAGGGTAAGTGGGCAACTGCAGAAATGATGACCATCCACCGGAGATTATTACCATCTGAGAAGAGGTTGGTCTAGATGACCTCAAAAGTCCCTCCAGCTTACATGCTATGATTTGAAGGGTCACTGCAAAAATTCTGTGTATACATTGGGTGGGATGGTGCTCCTAAATCTGCTCTGATAAAAGATAGGTAAGGGATTCAAAAATCCTCCACCAGAATGTCACAGGCCAGCAATAACACAGCTGGGATGATGGAATGATGTTCCTGAACATACTGTTGAAAACACAGCCACTGTGTAGACCAGCCAAGAATTCTTGTAGGGTTTAAGCCTAAGTCCACTAACAGGGGATGAAATCAACAAGGATTAAGGAAACACCTACAAAACTAATCTATAGGTGGTACTTAACACCAGTCCATAATATTGCAAGCATAACAAGATCACACACAACACAGCAGGGGTGTGCACAAATGCAATTTTCAGATTTAATTCGCATGTTCAAATTTGAACGAATAGAGAAAAAATGAATGTACTCAAATTCAAACCGATTCGAATACATTCGTATCTCTTCTAACCAATATTCAATTCGTATTTGAAGATATGGATGTCTATAACATTTGTATGCATCCGTACGCATCTATACGCATCTGTACGCATCCCGTTTTTATTCTCTATGCATCCTGTTTCTGTCCCGTATGTATCCATACAAATGTGTATGGATATGAATAAGATGTGTGTCTGAATAATTCATACGAATGATTCTAAACATTCAAAAGTCGTTTGAATGTTAAAAAACGAGTGTATAGACATTTGATTCAAATTCGAATGTCTGAATTTGAATGAATCTGATTGAATTTTGAATGTTTTGAATATTCTGAATGCAAGCCCTTGCAGATATTTAGAAGGTCAGTACAACAAGAAATATTAAATACCTTGGACGTTCCTCTCTTTAGATTCAGAGATATATCTTTTGCAAAATCTTCGTATAAATTGAATTTCAACTGACCTTAACACTCTCTTGCATTTCATGTTTCATGCAACCAATATAATAATAGCCAAACAATGGAAGCAAACACAAGCACTGAATATAAGAATATGGTATGTACAATTTTGGGATATTGCAATGAATGAGTTTGTGACTATCTTAAATAAATAAGCTGTTCGGAGAAGGGCAACCAGAGGCGCTGGAGAAAGTTTGTCTTCCTTTTATCAGGGCTGTGCAAAATAATAATAACATCGACATACCTGACGAAGCTCATTCCTTGGGAATTGTAAACTAAAATTGGACCTTCACAAGCACTTCCACACCCGTGGAAAAAGGGGGAGGACAGATTTAATAGTGCAAATGTATAAGCTCTTCAATTGGATAGGCTTATTATAGAAAATGAAATAAAATGTGTAACTAAAACAAAAAAGTCTACCAACAGGGATTGAAGGTCTTATTTCTCCTTAGTTAACACTTGTACTTATAGGCAGCTATGGGTGTTTTCCCACTAGCACTAAGTACCCATTAGGGACCCATTAAGGACCCATTACGCTCAGAGCAGGAAGACCGCATTTCCACTACAGGCCCCTTTAGAGCCACACTTGTTTCCATCTGTTCTAGGGAAATCCGGACCATATGGGTCCTTTAGGACCTATAATCCGGATTTCCTGTAGACCTCATTAAAGGAGTCTACAATGGGGTCTTCAGGCATCAAATCCGAATTATACAGAGCCTGTTTCCATGATATTAGATCCGGATTAAGGAAAGTCAGTGGGAAAAACCCCCTATAACACCCTTAGGGCCTGAAAGCTTCATATAACCATTGTGATGAACAGCAGTGGACAAGCCATTCTTCCTCAAGCTGTCTTCTTTTAATGTTTGGCTATTTTGGTGTCATTCTCCTTCTCAACATGAGAATCCTGCAGAGCAAAATAGGCCTACTGCTGTGCAGTAAATACACACTTTGGTAGCTTTTTTGTCTTCTCTCCCCGTCCTCTGTACCCGGTTATTACAAACATGGTAATTACTTCTTTGTCCTTAGTTCAACTGCCTGCTTGTTAAAAGGTTACAGTAATAAAACCCTCATTTAAGAATTCTTCTGCCTCGAGGAGAAATCAAACCACTCGCCTCTTTTGCATTAGCAGCTTGCCTGGAGGTCCCGAAGCTATTAAAGACCCCGTCCATGTAGATTTAGAAGGGACCCATCAATGCAGACAGTGTGATACAGAGCGGTGTGAAAAAGGTGGTTGTTCTTCTAAGCAGTTGCTTCTGCTCGGGAAGCTGTGACCTTTTCTGGGATAAGTCACTTTGGGACACTACACCCATTCACACACAGTGTGCGAATGCTCAAAACGTCCAGAAGTGAGTTAGCCGGGAAAGGCCGGCCAGGGCCGGGGATGCGTCCTGCAAGCCTGCCGGCCATTGGGTGGGAGCACCCAGGGGTGGGCAGTCCTGTCAGGCCGCTTCCCCCGGTTTCTGCCCGCTGTACAGGACTCGATCAGGAGCTGCGGCACACCCACGTGGTGCACGCTCCCGGCGGCCTCGGCTCATTCCAAGCAAAGAGAATGACGAGGTAAGTCCTCTGTGCGCACGTGTCGCATCGTGTCCCAGGGCCCTGGGGTGGGGGGTGGGGGAGTAATCCGTGGGGCCTAGGCGCCTCAATCCAGGCGCCTCCGCCCCGCAGAGGGTCGTGACTGGGCGGGGGGGGGAGCTTTGGTTGACTGGAACCATGCGGTCCAGTCTACCAAGGGGTCCCACAGCCCCTCACCGATAGCTAGCTGGAGATCGGCCTCCTCCCACCTTGGAAAGGGGCAAGGGGAAGCTGATCTTGGTGACTCCCTGACTCTTGCAACCCCAATGGGGCTGCAGGGGCTGAGAGGGAGCCACTTCTCCTTGAGCAAGGCTGCCACTTACCTTGCCGGGCCGGTGCTCCCAGTAGACGGGGCCTGTGGGTCCATGGGTCCCCTCTGCCATCTACTGAAGGTGGCGCACCTGTGTGATGGGAACCCTGGCCCAGCAAGGTAAGTGATCAACGCGGGCCCCCTTCACCTGTTTGGCCGATTTTTGGCCAATGATGGCGGCGGGGGGGGGCGTACCTGTGGCTGTCAGGGAGGGAGGCATGTATGAATGCTTCCCTCCCCGAATGGCTGGGGACGCTTCGAACGCGCAGGGGGGGATCTAGACACTTTTAAGTGCTCTACATCTGGAACGCGTGGAAAGCACTCGGGAATGGGCTGGGATGCAAACCCAGCCCAGCAGTGCGTATGCCGCGTTCCCGAGTCTTTTCCACGTGTTCCAAAACCCCGTGTGCAAAAAGGCCTCTGGTTTAGTACATTTTAATCATCATAAAAAGTAAACAAAGCTTGCTATGTGGAATTCCATCTGCTTCTTTTCAAGTTTTATGTTTCGCTTAAGCACCCATCAGTTTTCTTGTGTAGGGGTCCTTCATTTCAAATTCCAGGGTGGAATGTGTTACTGAAACCTGGGGCCTTTGTGAGTCAGTTTGGTCTAGTGGTTAGGGAGCTGGACTCTTATCTGGGAATACCGGGTTCGATTCCTCACTCCTCCATGAAGCCTGCTGGGTGACCTTGGGCTAGTCACAGCTCTCTTCTGAGCTCTCACAGCCCCACCTACCCCACAGGGTGTCTGTTTTGGGGGAGAAGAATAGAAAAACTTTGTTAGCCGCTTTGAGTCCCCTTAAGTGGGTGAGAAAAGCAGGATAGAAAAGCCAACTCTTCTTCTTCTTCTTCTTCCATTTGATTTGATAACACTGAATACAAAACCCCCCCCAGGATTCGTGAACATCTCTACGATGACTATTTGGAGTAAATCTGAAGTAAATTTGAAATAATCACAGCAAGGAAGAGCTTTGTACCTTGAAAATTAGCATTTGGCACACAAATTACCTGGTCACAATTTTCTTCCCTATAATTAATTGAACTATGTTATGTTACAGTTAATGTATGTCTGTGTTTGCATACATACATATAAATTAGCCTGTACAAATTAATGTCCCCCCTCTCTCTTTTGAAGATAGTGCCTAATTATTACCCACCTTTCAATTGTCAATTTTTGGCATACAAAGTGCTCCCACTGTGCCCCTTGGGGCCTTTCCAAACCTTGGATATTTCAATTCCCCATGAACGTTCCGATTTCACTTTGAGCCTCCAGCTGTTTCAACAATGAAGATACATAAACCTGAACTATTCCTTGCTTTGCAATAATTGTTAGAATTAAACAACTTTAAACATAGACACCCTAACTTGCAAAGCCCTGTGGCATTTTGGACTGTGGTTTGAATTATGGGTGAGCCCGAAATGTCTCAGATAATCACTTTTTGCTCACATTTCTGAGTCATTGTAAGCTAGCCAAAGGAAAAGATCATTATATGCTTTGCTTGGTGCTTTAATTTCTCAGTAAACTTGTGACCTTCTGGGCTTTTTCTGCATTTGGCCTTCTTCTGGAACATATCTCAGGACAGTGGTCTGTTGTCTGTATGCTAATGGAGCCTATGGCACACCTCAGTTGGGGCCTATCATAACCTGCACTAGCAAGCAGACAGCAACTCCCTGTTCCAGGATATATTCCAGAATAAGGCCAAGTGCAGAAAGGGCCCTGCTTTCTAGGTAGTTGTACTACCCCAGAGCTATAACCGTTAGCCTCTTGCTATTCCTGACTTGCTCATGAGAACATAAGAACATAAGAGAAGCCCTGCTGGATTGGATCATAACCCATCTAGTCCAGCATCCTGTCCCACACAGTGGCCCACCAATTGCTTCTGGGCATCTCAAGCAGAAGACATGGGAAAAACCTTCACCTGCCCTTGAATCTCAGCAAAATGGCCTTTGGAGGCACCCTGCCTGTTTCCCCAGTCTGGAGGATGTACCTGAACATCCATTCTAGCAGCATTCTATTGATACTAGGGATCTGTACAAATATTCAAAATATTGGTTATTCATATGAATTTGGACATTCATATACAAATCAAATGTCTGGACATTCGAATTTCCGAATTTGAACGAATACAAATATTTTCACTTATCCGTACAAATAATTTGGACATTTGGATCTGTACTAGTATGTATGGAATGAAAATGGGATGCATACAGGATGCATATGGGATGTGTATACATTGATTTTTTCTTATTCAAACAAATTCAGATTTTTGAATGTTCAATTCATTACAAATAGAATGTCAAAAATTGCATTTGCGCATACCCCTAATTGATACACCTGTCATCCGTGACCCTGTCTAGCAAAAATACATAGGCCAACTTCCTGGCCATGCCACCCAAATGAGGAAGCAGACAGGTGCACATGACCCCAGATCTATTGCCGCCTCTTTGTTGTGTCTTTGGCCAGCAACATTCAATGAGCACACACACATATGCTCAGGCAGAGCAGTAGCAAGTAGTCAAGTTCCAAAGTCTGTTGGGAGTTAAAGAGTTAAACGAAGTCAGGGAAAGCCGGAGTCGAAGTTACCAGTGGGTCAGCGTTGTCAGTAATGATTCAAGAAGCAAGGGTCACGGAATCTGGAGCTGCAGATTTGCAAGCGTTTAATCTGCAACAGCTCCTGTTCAGTCTGAGCGGCTCTTAAGTAGACCTGCAGACACTCAGAGCGCCTCAGATGTTCTCGCTGTTGCCGGAGAAAGCTCTCAAAGGGCGTGGCTCAGTGTCTTTGCTCGAGCTGTCCCCAACTTGGGAGACAAGATCGTTGTTTATGTTTCATTCTTGAGGCGCTCCTTCATCACCCTGGCTGGCACGGAAGCTTGTTTCTCCTTGGCTAACATATCCAAAACCCTCCTCATCCTCAGAAGAGGAGGGGCTGATGGCACGGGGCATCGCACTCTTACTCCAGGCCCCTGAGTTGCTAGTGCTGTTCCTGAGTGTCAGTGCACACTTTCTATGTATGGCAAGTAAAGCAAACCGGGGCCTGAAAAGACATGGAAATAAGGATGCTTTGTATCATCAAAGTTGAGTGGCAAATCAGCTCTATGCATGCTGGCGGTGAGAGCCAGTAAATCCTCTGATTTGTATCCTGGAGTGTATTTCTATTGTGAGCCACCCAGAGAAGCTGTGGTCAGTGGGAAGCTATAGAAATTTAGTAAATGAATAAATAAATCCTCAGAGATATCCTGATGTGATCCCTTTTCCTCGGTTTTGATGAAAAATGGAGGGGAAAATCCACACTGCTTTTAAAAAGGCATGCTCTTTAATAAAACATGTTCAGTAGTCCAATGCATTCTGAATAAATTCCTTTGTCAAGAGCTGTAAAAACAAGTGCAATGTATGTTTGCAAGTCATCTCCTGTTGGAAAAGGCTATGGCACATTTGTTCATCGGGCCCTGCTCCAAGGCTGGATCCATGCAGGTATGACTTTCCCAAGGAGATATGGACCACACTATGGGCCAGTCTGCAGTATGAATGAATGAAGGGGTTGCCTGGGAACTGCAGGCCTGGCCCAACAGCCCAGTGTGAACACAGCCTTGGAGCCTTAATTTGAATTGATGATGCTAGAGTTTGCAGATCTTGTTTTTTGCTGTACAGCTCAATTAACCTGGTCATCGATACACTGGCATATTTCTACTTTGCAAAGAGGCAGGGGAGGCTGGGCTGGTTGCTGTTTTAGGATCCCAAACATCTAAAAGACACCAGATGGGTTGTGAAGGCTGCAATATGCTATAGGAAGCTCTTCTAGAGCCATCGGAGGCCTTTTCTGCACTTAACTGCCTGTGGTCCAGATCAGTGGGTTCTGGAGTAGCCTAGGGGTGTTTTTCCACTGCAGCCCTTAGATACGGATCTAAGAAGATCCGGATCTAAGGAATGGGTACATTCCTTAATCCGGATCTAGTAGATCCAGATTAAGGGAAGCACCCAATGTGTCTCCACAGGAGGTGTAGCACCCATTAGCAATGGGTGCTAACACCCCTGCTGTGAAAACAGCTTTGCACCCATGTGGGGAATCCGGATCGACCCACAAGGGGTCGGTCCATTACCCCAGGTGTTTTGGGGGGCAGGGGGGGGTGCAGTCTTCGAATTCCCTTCAGAGTCACTTCGAAGTCACTTCGAAGTCTGTGCAAAATAGCTCCGGAGTGCCTTTGAAGTCTGTGCTGATCTTCGGAGTGAACTTTGAAATGACTTCGAAGTCACTTTGGAGTCATTTCGAGGTCACTTTATAGACCCCACTAAAGAAAATCCAGATTAAAGGCCAAAATGTACCCATTAGATCTGGATTTCCCCCACGGCAGTGGAAACAATCGGGTCCCAAATGGGTGCCGTGGTGGAAATGTGATCATCCGGCTCACACCCAAATGGGTCCTAAATGGGTGCAAAAATGGGTACTTTTTGACAGTGGAAAAACAACCTAGGTCACAGATCTGGAGAGTCAGGAGGCATGAATGGGACCAGCACTGACTTCATCAGTAGCCTGGGTGAGCTTTGCAGCCACTTCCTAATGCCTCCAGAAGCTAGGAACAAAAGGTCCTAGTAGGGATGTGTACGAATATTAAAAATATTCATTATTTGGACGAATTTGGACATTTATATATGAATTGAATGTCCTGACATTCATTTTTTAGTATTTGTACAAATATTAATATTTTGAGTTATTTGTATGAATAGTTCAGGGATTCGTACATGTACGCATCACATATGTGTTCGTACGCATCAGTATGGATACATATGGGGTGAAAACGGGATGTGTACAGCATAAAAACGGGACATGTATGGATGTGCACGAGATTCATATCATTGGATGTGTATAAAATATTTGTAGAAATAGATACAAATGTATTCATATCAGTTTGAATGTCCAGATGTTCAATTTTCTTTATTTGTATGAATTCAGGTATTCAATTCGAATCTAATCAGATGTCAGAAATTTCATGTGTGGACACCCCTACCTCCTAGCCATAGGGTTCCTGGTGTGTGTGTGTGTGCTTTTTGGTGCCATGCTATTGCGTGCTGCTGAAAGGCGCCTCCTGACAGTCTAGAAATGCATGCCTCCTGCGTAGGGATATGCATGGATATTTGTATTATTCATTATTTGTATGAATTAGTACATTTGGATTCAAATCGAATGTTGGCACACTGGAAGTCTAACATTCAAATTTGAATTAAATGCTTCAGAACATTCGTATGAAGCTTCGTTACATTCATGAACCTGGGGAGGTGGGAAAGTGGCTAACTTGTTTCCTATCGTATTGGTATAATCCCTGGGGGTGAGTGACTAGTGGCTTCTGTGTTCGCAGAACTCAGGTGTGAATCTCTGCTTTTTGTTTGGGTGCTTCCGCACTGACCTCCGAAATTTGGATTTGATAGATCCAGATTTCAGGTGGGTGCAGTGAGGCAGCACCCAAACATTTGTTCACATTTCCTTTTTTCTGTTATGCATGAGAGCACACCATCCAGCTCAAAGTTGATAATATTTAGAAGATGTTGAATCCTGTCTCACTTCTTGGGCGTTTATACAACAATAGATGCAATTTTATGGAAGCACTTGGGAATCCCATTACATGTCTTATTTACAGTCAGTGGCACAATGGCATTGAACTGTTTGTTTGATGTGGAATCTGATATGCTTGCATAAATAATCTAATGGGATCAGAGCCAAAGCTGTTAGGATTTAGCCTTAAATGTTTCTTAGTAACGTGGCGGCCTCATTTATTAGTTCCGCCAGTCTGTAATTGTTACAGTCTTGTATTGCTAGGAAGTTTCAGAGGCATACTTATTTTGCATGCCGATGGAGAGAGACTTGCTTTTAATTTTCCTATCTATCAAGGTTTAATGCAAACTAGGTACTTTTATATGTCAGTAAAGATTTTAGACTATTTGACTAGGTTTTCATCCGGAGCCAATGTCTTAACTGCTGGCACATTTCAAATGGAAATGAAAATTACACCTTTCAATATTTCATGAACAAGCATCATCTTCTGTTTCTCATTTAATTTATGGAGATTAATACTGAAAAATAAAATCATTAAGGTTCTCTGCTTCTGGCTTTCTTTATGCATGTGTAGTGTGGGTCGGGGAGGCAATGCCCAGTGTGGAATACAGTTGGACCTCCGTATCCGCTGATCCAGTAACCGCGGTTTCAGTTTTCCATGGTGACCGGACCAGCCTCCCCCCCCCTCTCACTGCTGGTGCCTTTAGGCCTACATGGAGCTTCTCCGAGGCCTGGGGCACTCAGGAAATTGTGCAAAATCACACATGATTTCCCATAATTCCTGTGAAATATCACGGGATGTCAAAGAAATTATGGGAAATTGAGTGCATTTCCCTGTCTTTGAAATATCTGTGGTTTTCTGTTAGGATATGGAGGTCCAACTGTGCTCAAAATTTTCCTACTGTCATTTTTCACTATGGTTTGGCCTCAAGAGACAGTAACAATAAATATAGCCAATAAATAGATAAGTGATAAGAACATAAGAGGAGCCCTGCTGGATCAGGCCACAGCCCATCAAGTCCAGCATCCTGTTGCACACAGTGGCCCACCAATTGCCCATGGGCATCTGAAGCAGTGACAAGGATAAACCTTCTCCTGGTCTCGAATCCCAGCAAATGACCTTAGAAGCATCCTGCTTGTCCCCCCATCCGGAAAGATGTACTTAGATGGTAGAATATAGCTGCATTGGACTCTTCCAGAAGTTAGATCTTCTGAAGATGGAAATCGTAGCTATATCCGAAAGCTCAGGTTTACAGAAGAACTATGGAAAATGGCATAAACACCCCGAACTGTAACAAGTGAGATAGATAAGAGATGTTTTCAGAAATAGTGGGCCTTTTTACACTAACTATACCAATCAGGTAAGATAGTAGATAGTGCCGGCTATTCACACTGCATACACTGGACTTGTTCTCTACTTGGCCAGCAGTGTGTGCAGTGTGAACAGACTGGCCAGATCACCATAGCAAATTTTGAACCGGCATCCTGTGCATGGTCAGACATTGCCATGGTCATCAGGCAGCTGTGGGTAACTGCACAGTTGTCCAGCCACACCTGGAAGAGGGGGCGAAACCACCACCCCCAGGAGTCATATCACCACTTCTGGGCAAGTTGTGGACTGCTGGGTTGCTTCTGGCAGCTGTGGTGGTGAAATGCAGATGGACCTCAGGAGCAAGCAGATGGAATTTCTCCAACAGGTAAGTGTGAAAAGGACCAGTATTTAGGTGGTAAGGATATTCACTGTTTACCATCTACCTTTCCATATTTACAGACCCTGTCTGCACTGGGAGCTTTTCCGGATTACATCTCAGAATAGGAACCAACTGTCCACTTGCTACTGCAGACCAGGCTTGGCTAAAACAGAATACTAAATACAAAGAAAACATAGTTAAAACACAGCTGAAGCATCATTAAAATGATTGATACATTACAATATATAAACATAACCCTCAATGAAACTCCAAATGCCTGGGAGAAAAGGCATTTTTAAAATATGGTGCCTGAACAAAATCAGATCAGGTGCTAGACCAGCGGTTCTCAACCTTCCTAATGCCACGACCCCTTAATGCAGTTCCTCATGTTGTGGAGACCCCGAACCACGGGGGTGGGGCTGCTGGGAGGGGGGAGGGAGGGGCAGTGAGAGACTTGTCATGACCCCTCTGAAAAGGTAGTTCAACCCCAAAGGGGGTTGTGACCCACAGGTTGAGAACAGCTGTGCTAGGACTAGATGGGTTGTAGGTCTAGATGGACTAGATGGGTTGTAGGTCTGATGCAGTGGATATTATACTACATTCCCAAAGTTCTGTGATGTTCTTTATAGCAAGATACTTTCTCCATTGATACAGGCTGCAGCTGGAATATCCCATCGGAACAGTCCTACACAACTAAAACTCCTCAAACAACTGTGACAAGGGGAGATTTTGCAAGGGAGTGTATTCACCTAAAGTTGACTATTGCTCGTACTTGCGAGTGCTCGTCACTTACAGACTAAGCCCCACATGATCGGTCACTCACCCGTGGTTGTGGTGATCTTAGGGCTGGTCCTTTTCTGTGCCCTCCGCGACTGCACGTGTGTCAGTGCCATTGCCATGATGACGCTGATGCCATGTGCCGTTCCAGTCATGTCTATGATCGTCTGAGGCACCAGCGTGCTTGTGTGGCACCTCAGACGACCCCGGTGCACCGGAAAAGGTGTGTATGCTTGCCACTGGACGTGCCAGGTAAGTCCTTGGGTAACGTTAGTAAAGGTGTGGAACACAATTTTGTGCGCCACACCTAGTGCATGTTTAGGATGCTCTTCCCTCAAGGTGCAGATGCTGTTCCCCGAAGGTCCCTAATCACTTATTACGGGCTGTAGTGTGAATAGTCTGAAAAGAAAAGGAAATCTTCCTGTCTTCCCTCCCTAATTTCTGATACACAGAAAAGCTGCAGTTCTTTCACTCTGAGTGACACATTGGGGTTGAGGTATCTCCCTTCTGCTCTTCCAGTGAATTTATTCATACCTAAGGATTCTTTAAACTGCATTTCTGGGGCGCTTGCCAAACTATCTCTGCACTATCCCTTTGGATCTATGAAAGGCAATTTGTGAAGGGGGACCAGCACATAATGGTATTTTTAAAAAACCAACCAAAGGCAGGACTTCACCGCATTCAGTTATTAGTGCTGATTTTTTTAAACAACAAAAATAGCACCATCTTATCTTCTGCTATTAATACTTTTTTAAAACTGCATTTTGAAGATATAAGCTGTCTTGAGATTTCGTTTTAATGGACAAGTGGAATAAAAGTTTCTTGAAAAAAGCACCGGTAATTCTTCTTGGCCAGTTTAAGAGGAAGGAAAATGGCAGATGCTGAGCTGAGAAATGGCAGCTAGGGGTGTGCACAGATGCAGTTTTTGGTGTTCAGTTTGGTTTGAATTGAATATCCAAAGATTCGATTCAATTCAAATGTTTAAAATTCAAATGTATTCACCTTCATTTTGATTGAATACGTTTGAATCTATTTACACAAATTTTTTATTCGTATTCTGAAGATACAAATGACGACAACATTTGAATGTGTCCATATGCATCCATACACACCTGTACTCATTTGTATGCCTCTCGTTTTTATCCCATTTGCATCCATTTTGTCCCATGTGTCTCCATACAAATATGTACGGATATGAATAAGATACGCATGTAATGCGTACATATCCGTACACATAGATTTCGTATGAATGATTCGAAAGATTACAAACTCGTTCAGATGTTTAAATTCTAATGTACAGACATTTGATTTGAATTCAGATGTACAAATTAAAACAAATTTGATTGAATTTTGAATGTTTCAAAGGCCGCGTTCCCATAATAAGCTTAATTTGGTTTCCCTAAACAGAAATAATAGAACCAGATGCAAACGCGAATTTGCCTGATCCCATTACTTTCAACTTAATCGCGTTCGACCCGGATTCTGAGGATCGTAAGTGACTCAAGGGGGGACTCAAGTGGCTACTTTTTAAAAGCTGCTTTTCGGGGCTGCCCTGCCCTCTTCCTCCTGGCGTGAACGCGCCACCCATAAGGGACCCCTTCAGGGAGCCTAGCTGGGTGGCTGGGTGGCTGCCGCTTGCCTGGATGGAGGAAGAACGGCAGTGGGCAGCGAGCAATTCTTTCCCCTCCTCTCCCCATTGCCCAGGGCACACAGCAGCAGCGGCAACTCAAGCCCCCTTCACCCGCTCACTCCACAGTCACAGCCTTTAAAACAGAACCTGCAGCTGCTTTCCTTTCCTTTCCCTTTTTTAAAGGTCAAAACTTTCGCCAAATTGCAGCATTGTTATTAGGTGTAAAGTGGGTATATTGCTACAGTGTAGCGGCTGCTTTAAGGGGTGGATTTTTACAGTGAAATCACTATCTATGGAAGCAAGCTATTGGGGGAGGGAAACCCTAAACACGCATTGTTATCCCTTAACACGGTACGGTTCCCACAGTAAAAAATGTAAAACGTTTCAAGCGCACAAACCGGAGTGAGACCTGTTGAAATGAGGATTAACATTTACAACGCTTTGGGGTGATTTAACATGTGGAAAGCGTGTTAAGCCAACCTGTCGTGGGAACTGTGAGGATTGAAACCATTTTGAAAGCGAGATAAGCTTATAATGGGAACGCGGCCAAATATTCATGCTAATCCCTGAAAGCAGCCAGTGACAAGTTAGCTTTTTGCAGAGCTTATAAGTGGATTGAGGCACCTAGTTCAAATCTTAAGTCAGCTTGAATCTTAGGTCATTTCTAGGCCAATGATTTGCAAAATGTCATAATACAAATGTGCCTTTTTTTTTACACTTAAGTTTTATTTATAATTTTATTTCATAACAAAACATTTGTAATATAATAAAACATACCAGATTATTTGTTTATTTGTTTATTTGTATTTCTATCCCTCTCTGTACCCAAAGGTCTCAGGGTGGGTTACAATATTATAGTAATCTTAGACAGGTCCCTGCCCTCAGGCTTACAATCTAAAGAAAGAAATTAACAATATTTTCATAAATATCAAAATTACAACACACTCCAAAGGAATACAACAATAACAATAATATTAAAAAGAAAAATTAAAATATGAGCCATGTTTTAGAATATTAAAAAACAACTAGCATTCAGCTCCCTCGTGCCATGCCAATCCCAGAAGAATTCTGGCAGTGGAATTCTTGGAGTTGTTCAGAAACATCTGGAGGCCTTAGACAGGTCAAGCTCCAAACCTAATTAGTCAAATGACACACACTAACTGTCAAACCCATCCTATGTTAAGGGTATAGCTACCTTGCATTGCATCAACTTCTGTTTTTTCCCCCATTTAATTGTATGCTGCCTTTCCAAAAGAAAATTTGCTCAAGGTGGTTTACAACAATTATTAAATGCACAATGCAAACAATAATCAAAATATTATAATAAAAATACTTTATAAGAATTGCACGTCATACAAAACATAGCAAAACAAGCCAAACATACAAACACACAAATTGAGGCAGCTGAGGTCAAGTGGAGTCTAGAACAGCTGACAAAAGACCCCAGTCTCCCCCCCACCCAGCCCGTTGGAGTGATGACAGGCTCCCTTCAGCTGTCAGATCCTGCTCCCTGCATCCACGTAACGGCAGCTGTTTTAGTGCACAAGGAAATCAGCGATTTGCCCCTTTCTTTCACAGCAAAGGCTACATTATTAGGAGGGGGAGAGTGATTCCTTCCCTTTCTCTTGATTTCTTTGTGCTTCTGTTTCTCCCCCCCCCCCAATAAGCTTCACTCGTGTGTACGTATGTCTCTTCACCTTCCCTTCCTTTCTCTTGATTTCTTCCTCTGTGGGCTTCCTCTTTGGTTTCTCCCCCCCCCTTGTAAGCTTCACTCATTTTCTCCATGCGATTCCCCCCCCCCTTGACTGAGCATGAAGTCACCCAGGCAAGGGCTTCCTTTAGCCCAAACAAGTGCTTGGCAGGTGCTCCGTAGTCAGCTGAGCAGCTGTCAGGCAGGGATAGGGGCTGTTGTACGCACGTACAGAGGTTCGCTAAAATTACTAAAACCAGCTGTTTCATTGCTCTTCTCACCATTTTAGTGGGGCAGCATCCCCATGCTCCCAGGATTATCCACGGTTGCCCCCTAAGTCAGAGGTAGTACTGTTTGAAAGGGGTTTTTTTTCTGCCGCAGTTTTTCTCCTTTATGCCTCATCTAGCCCGGAGTAAAGCTGCTCATGGGGCCGCTCTGGGGCAAAAGAAGCGTAACTTTTTCAGCATGGAGATGCACCCTGTGTGTGTTTTTAGACATACCCATACACATGTTGATGCTGTAGTCTGTACAGCATGCAGATGGCAGGCTTCTATCCCAGAATGTAATCAGGAATAAACCCCAGTTAAGAAAGGGCCAATGTAGCTTTCTGTGCCTGAAGAAAAGATTTCAACTGGCATCTGTTTTCATCTCTTTTGGTAGAAGTTCTGTGCTCTTCATTACGCTTGAGGATCAACTCACTTGTCTAATCTGTATTCTGAATTTTAAATACTGTTCTTGAAATTGGAGGCATGTTCCAGAACAACTTGCTTGGCGCTGAGAGCTGTGTTTGTAAAGGAAGGGGGGGGGGTTGCATTGGAAATCTATTATAATTCCCTCTTCTTTTTCTCCTCCCTCTAATAATTCTCAGCTTCATAGTAATGATTCATAGTAATGAGATATTGCATGTGCTCTGCCTCTTGTAATCAAAATGGTGGGCATATTTGAATATGGATACTCCTTCAGGGTCTTCCTGCTGTTTTTAATTCTCTTTCTAAATTGCATTTAAACTGAATTTTTTAAATTGCATTTTTAACTGCTTAATAGATTTGAGGGTCACCCAGAAGACTCTGGTTATGGGATGCCCGTACAAGTATGGGAAATGAAATAAAAATAAACAAACGCGTTACTTCTTTTCTTATTTCATGTCAGCACTTTGGCCAAGGGGAGTCAAAACCCTGTCTGCAATGTATTATTTATTTATTATTTTAGAAAATTTATATCCCCCCTCCTTCCCTGAAGGATCCCAGGGTGGGTTACAATGAGATTAAAACATATCAAATAGTAAAACATAATTAAAAATATAACCCCCTTCTTCCCACCCTCACCTTCCCTCCCTAACAGGACAGCACCCTGAGGAAAACTATTGAAATAGTAAAAGCCTGGGTTAAAAGATATGTTTTCACCAGGCACTGAAAAGCATACAATGTAGGCACCTGGCAAACCTCAAGATGGAGGCTGTTCCAGAATCTAGGGGCCACAACAGAAAAGGCCCTCTTGCAAGTCCCTATGCCTCATACCTCTGAAAGGGAAGGAACTACAAGGAGGTCCTCTCTCTGAGATCTCAGTGCTTGGGCAGGTCTATATGGGAGAAGGCTCTCCTTCAGATATCCAGCGCCCTAGCCATTTAGGGCTTTATACATTAATGTCAACACCTTGAATTGGGCTTGGTAGCAAATAGGTAACCAGTGCAGATCCTTTAAGACTGGTATGATGTAAGTCCGGCCAGAGACACCCATTACCACTTCCAACTTCTGAACTGTTTGCAAACGGTGACGGCTTTGAAGCTGCAAAATCTGCAGACATGTTTATCAGTCTTTGCAAAGTTTGCAGATCATAATTTGCTACCCTGAACAAATGTGTTTCTATCTGCTTGCACATGGAGTTGTAGAGGTATCTTTTTCGGTGGTAGATCATAGAAGGAGAAGGAGAAGAGTTGGCTTTTATATCCTGCTTTTCTCGCCCATTTAAGGGGACTCAAAGCAGCTGACAAACCTTCTTCTCTCCACAACAGACACCCTGTGAGGTTGGTGGGATGGTGAGTAGCCCAAAGTCACTCAGCTGGTTTTATGGAGGAGTGCCTACATATCTGTTCTGAACACATCAAATCTGCCCCGAATCTACTTTGAATCTGCTCTCAATCCACTTCGAGTCCACTCTGCATCCGTTGCAGATGTGACTGGAGCAGACGCTTTCCCACCTCACCTGGTTCACGAATGTGACAAAGCTTTGTAGGAATGTCTGGAAGCATTCGATTTGAACTTGAATGTCAACCTTAGAATGTTCCAACATTTGGTTCAAACTCAAATGTCCGAATTCAGATGTATTAAGATGAATTTCAAATGTTACAAATATTCATGCGCAAATACCACAAGATGCTTGCTGCCAATAAGAATGGAGACGGAGGACCAGAGGGCACTTTCTTTACTGGGCATGGGGTAACAGGAGATGCAGCCAAAGATAAACATTTCCTTCCGAGCCAGTTTGGTCTAGTGTTTAAGGAGCTGGACTCTTAGCTGGGAATAGCGGGTTTGATTCTGCCCTCCTCTACAAAGTTAGAGGCAGCTTAGCAGAGAACTGCTTCTCAGCTAAACTGCCTCTATACATTGTAGCGGCTTTGGTTAGCTTCTTCCACCCACCCCACCCTGCTCCCCGACAAATGGCTTCAGAAGTTTGCCAGGTAAAAATGATCTGATGTTCAAATTAGTGCCTATAGCAAATCCCAAAGGATCTACATTGAACACAGGATCCTTAACTAACCCTACGTTTCCATTTTTGCACCTTGCTTTGGCGCAAAAACTAGTGAAGAGCATCCACATTTTGGAACACCTGATCCATCCCAAACTTACCGGGCCCTTCACTATGTCCTGCATACTTCCGATCACTTTGTTACAGCAATAACCATGGGTTCTGTGTGACGCAGTGAGCCAGTTTGGTCTTGTGGCTAAGTGTGCTGTACTCATATCTCACAGCCAAGGATTTGATTCTGCACTCCTCCATGAAGCCAGCTGGGTGACCTTGGGCTAGTCACAGCTCTCTTCTGAGCTCTCACAGCCCCAGCTACCTCACAGGGTGTCTGTTGTGGGGAGAAGAACAGAAAGCTTTGTCAGCCGCTTTGAGTCCCCTTGAATGGGTGAGAAAAACTGGGTAGAAAAGCCAACTCTCCTTCTTCCCACATGAAGCCAGCTGGGTGACCTTGGGCTAGTCACAGCTCTCTTCTGAGTTCTCACAGCCCCACCTACCTCACAGAGTGTTCTGTTGTGGGGAGAAGAATAGAAAAGCTTTGTCAGCCACTTTGAGTCCCCTTAAACGGGTGAGAAAAACCCGGTAGAAAAGCCAACTTTCCATCTTTGTTGGTCAGTCCCTGTTTGTAGTCAATCTACACAATCATTCGTCATGCTTAGTGTTCCTAATTTTATCTTCTAGTCTCCATGTTATTGCTTACTTATTTGCTCATTTATTTATTTATTTTCCTATAGCCTAAGGTTCTCAGGGCAGATTACACTGACTAAAATTGATACAAAAAAACCCAATATAAATTAGTGTTGTTTTATTCCTACTGCGTAGGCTCTACTAATATTTTGCTTTCTTTCCTCTATTCGTGGGCTAGGAGCTGAACATTCCTGACACTTCATTTGTATTAGGTCCATGACAGCGGTTCATAACGGTACAGCTATATAATGAGCTGTTCTACCTTTTTTTATTTTTTAAATGTGTTCTAAACATAACCTAGTTTCTGAGTGTGCTGTTGCCAGCAGTAAAAGAACATCCATTAAATCACCTTTGCAGCCTCTAGACTTCTGGCGATTTGTCTAAGAATATCAATTTTTCTTGGGGGTGAAAACCAGAAGTGTCTGTATATTTTTCCTTTTCTTTTTCTTGAGACGTCTCTATCTTCCTAGGTTCTATCCCATCGTATCACCTAAAGCATCTGCTACTCTTTTAAATTATTTTATTTATTTCTAGCTTGCATTGCATGGAACACTCAGTAACCTTCCTGCCTGGCAATGTTTTTGATTGGCCCGAAATAACCTCTTTCATTTCTGCTGCATAAGTTCAAAAAGTTGTTGCATGCATAACCACAGAAAGAGAAAGCAGAGAAGAGAAATCCTTGAGGCCAGGGGTGCTCCCATAAGATCATAAGAGAAGCCGTGGTAGATCAGGCCACAGCCCCTCTAGTCCAGCATCCTGATTCACACAGTGACCCACCAATTGCTTCTGGTCATTCTCAAGCAGAAGACAAGGGCAAAAACTTCACCTTGGGTGATTTCATACTTCCCTTCCCAGGAGTGTAATCACCCAATGTTAACTAGTGCTTAAACTTTTGAGTGTTAGGTAAATACAGCCAACGCTCATGTGATCAGTCACTCCCCTGTGTCTGATCCAGGGCCATTCCTCTTCAGGGCGCCGCCATCTTGGTTGCGGTGCCTCCTGCGACTGCGCGTGCATCAGCACCGTCGCCATGATGGCACTGATGGTCTGTGCATGGGTGGTTGCATCTACAGTCATCTCAGGATCCAGCGCACTTGCGCAGCACCTCAATCAACCCCAGAAAACCAAAAGAGGTACAGATGCTCACAACTGGACACTTCTGCTAAGTCCCTGTGTAAGGTAAATTAAGGCATGGAGCACAAAATTGTGCATGATTAGGGAACTTCTGGGAAGACAGGAAGCATATGAAGTCTACAACAGCCTGCTCAAGGTGTGGATGCTCTTCCGCAGAAGTTCCCTGATCATGCACTACGGGCTGTAGTGCGAATTGGCTTCTGCTCTCAAATCCCTACAAATGGCCTTTACAGGCACTCTGCCTGTCTCTCCAACCTAGGCATCCATTCTATTAGCCGTTGATACACCTGACCACTATGTATTTGTCTAAGCCTTTCTTAAAGCTATCCAGGCTGGTTGCTGTCGTTATCTCTTATGGCAGCAAATTCCATAGACCAATGACCCTATGGATGAAAAAATTCATCCCATGGTCCCAACTCTCTTGCCCATCAGCTTCATAAACTGCCCCCTGGTTTGAGTATTGTGCAATAGAGGAAGTAATTTTGGTGTGGTAGCAGTGGACAACTATGAGTCCATGGCAGTCTGGTTGATTTCATGAAGATAGTAAGCAGGGAGGGAATTGGGGAAAGGGAATAGATAACTATTGATGTACCTCTCTATGCATCCCACAGAAGTACATTGGTTCAAACCAAGCCAGAAAGTGTGAGGATTTGCACAGTTTATTTTTGTATTTGATTTGTATTGAATCGAATGCAAGAACATTTGCATTCATTTGAATATATCCCCTTTGAATGTGGTGGGATGCATATTTAATACAAATGTTCAGTCCCATATGAACTCCATACGAATGCATACAAATTTGCTACCGAGCCTAATTCAAGGTTTTGACTCTGACTTATAAGGCCCTAAATGACTTGGGCCCCAAATATCTAAAGGAACGCCTTCTCCCATATCAACCTGCCCGTGACTTAAGATCAAGCGGTGAGGCCCTCCTGGTTGTCCCACCATCCTCAACAGTGAGGTTGTTGGGCACCTGGGAGAGAGCCTTTTCTGTGATGGCCCCCAGACTATGGAATAGCCTCCTCCTTGAGGTGTGTCAGGCCCCTTCCTTCTATACATTTAGGAGGGCAGTGAAGACGCACCTCTTTGCCCTGGCCTTTGGCTAAGCTGTTAATGTTCCCTCCCCCAGTATCATATTAGACATATTGTATATTGTTTATATGTGCTGAATTTTTAATGTCTTTTAATGTATATTCTGTTTTAATCTGCTGTTACCCACCCACAGACCTTCGGGTATGGGGCGGGATATAAACAAACAAACAAACAAACAAACAAACAAACAAACAAATAAATAAATAAACAAATAGCATACAAATTCCATACGAAGCTTCTCACAAATGTATCAAAACATTTGATTTTAATTCTAATGTCAGTCTTCAATTGCACCAACATTCGATACAAATCCAAATGTCTGAATTCAGCCAAATATGTACAAATATAGAACATTACAAATATTCATACACATCCCTATGGGACACCCTTTACTATGAGGGAGGAAGTCATATTTTTCAAGCAAAAATAATCTCCAGTCAGTAAACCTTTACACAGGTGTGTGACTCGCTGTTTTCTTGTATCTGTATCTTCTTCTGTGTTCCCTATTCATCTCAGGAAGCCCTGTAGTTTCTATGCAGCTGCTAAATTAATTAACTTATTTTAATACACTGTGAAATTAGTGACTCAAGCGTATGTGGTTATGTATTTGCTCTTTCCCCTGTAGCTCTTTAAATGCTTTAATGATTGGTATAACATTTATTTTCAAAGCAGTTAATTTAATAAAAGTCAATATCTTCCAGCACTGTGCCTTTCTAGAAGCCTTTGATTATGAGGAAGATAGATTAATTGGCATATTCTTGTTGTCTTCAGGAAGTGCTCGGTTACCAAAGAGATATGTTTTATAGCAGGCTGAAAGAAAGTGAAATATTTGTTTGAGAGCTATAAAAGCATGTTAATCCATGAAATATATGCATGTCTCTAATTGATATCTTTCTGCCAGCTACTGTTACTGATCTTCAGTAAAATCAAAAAGAAAAGAAAAAATGTTTAGGTGGCATTGACAGTGAGAATATGTTCACATGCATCTCAGCTGATATACTAAGTAACAATATCACAGAATAGGTTCGTTACACCTTGGAATAAAACTGAATACACATTCTGTGTAGTGATCCTAAACAAACACTTTATTATCGGATACGTATCCTATACCAATATATACGTATTGGTACGTATCGCCAGCTTAACGAATGCACAAATTATTTGTATGAATGTTCTGAAACATTTATATTAGTATGAATGTTAATATATGAATGTCATAACATTCAATTTGTGTATGAATGTTGGAAGTTGTGCGAATAACAGTTACGAATATTTATTTATTATTTATATTTCTATCCCGCCCTATACCCAAAGCTCTCTGGGTGGGTAACAACCTTAAAATCCCCCATATCATATAACAATAGATAACAGAACAATAAAAACCATCGCAACGTCTAAAATCCAATATATATCAATTAAAGCAATGGTGTTTACAGTGGGGGAAGCATAGCTGACATTTATCCAAAGGTCTGAGTAAAGAGATGTGTCTTCACCCTCTTCCTGAACATGAACTGAGAAGGAGCCTGACGCACCTCAAGGCGGAGACTATTCCACAGCCTGGGGGCCACTACTGAGAAGGCCCTCTCCCGGGTGCCCACTAGCCTTGCTGCTGAAGGTGGTGGGACAACAAGAAGGGCCTTTCCTGCAAATCTTAGGGCATGGGCAGGTTGGTATGGGAAAAGGCGTTCCTTTAGATATTTGGGGCCCAAGTCATTTAGGACCTTATAAGTCATGGTTAACACCTTGAATTGGGCCCGGTTGTGAATTGGCAGCCAATGCAATTCTTTTAGAACTGGCGTGATGTGTGTCCGGCTAGATGTTCCAGTCAGCACTCTAGCTGCTGCATTTTGCACTAGCTGCAACTTCCGGACCGTCTTCAAGGGCAGCCCCATGTAGAGTGCATTACAACAGTCCAATCTAGAGGTTACCAGAGCATGGATAACTGTGGCCAAATAATCTCTGTCCAAAACAGGCTTCAGTTGCTGCACCAGCCATAGTTGGGCGTGGGCACTCCTGGCCATGGCATCCACCTGAGCTTCAAGCGTCAGTGTGGAATCCAGGAGTAACCCCAAATTACTCACCTGTCCCTTCCAGGGCAATGCGACCCCTTCAAGGACAGGATGTCTCCCAGCTACACGGACCCAAATTCCTATGACACACAGCACCTCTGTCTTGTCTGGATTCAGCTTTAATTTATTGGCCCTCATCCAGCCCATTGCCGCCTCCAGGCACTTGTCAAGCACTTCTATTGCTTCTCCTGATTCAGATGGCGCAGAGAGATAGAGCTGGGTATCATCTGCATATTGATGACACCTCCCTAGTCCGGAGAGTATAAGGCTGCAAATGGTGAAAGCATTTTTTAAATTTATCCACATTCTGTCTTATGTGTCTCTGTGTGTATTATATATTTTTCTCTTTTAATGTTGAAATTTTCTATTGTTCTTTTATTATGTTAATTGCTCTGGGATAGTGATGTTGTTACAAATCAATCAATCAATCAATCAAAAACAAGTTGGGTGATATAAAAATCTAATTAATGAATGACTAAACAATTAAACAATAGCCTGCTAAACAGTTGTGACCACCAGCATTTTCAGGTAAGTTTGAGAAATGCTGCACTTATTCTGAGGCAGTACAAAGAAGTAATGTGATAGCTGGCAAACCAGTGGTCTATATACCATCCCAGACCCATGTGCAATCTTCTGCTATTTTTCTTTTGCTATTTGTGCTTGAATCCTCAGCAAAGTTTGCCACACCCTTCATCACACACACAGTACAAACAGACTCTTCTCTTTCTCTCCAGCACTCTCCTATTGTGGAGTCACCATTGGTAACTGGAGAGATTTTGAGGAATGTTTATGACAGCGGCGCTGGAAAAGAGGAAAGCCCCGCCATTGCTGTAACTCTACGTACTGGAGAACTCCACATTGCCCAGTTCAATCCAGCTTGGCAAAAATCTGATATTCAGATTGCACTGTCAGTGTCGTGTCCCAGGCAGGTGTGGCCAACAAGGCAAAACACACGTGCATGCTTACAACAGTCCTTTGAAGCACAGGAGTACTCAGCATCAGTTCAGTCCAAAGTCAGGGGCGTCTAGAGATTCAGCAAGTATCAGCACGGTTGGTCAGTCAGTCCAAAGGTCAAGGTTTCCAGCAGTTCGGCAAAGTCACAAGAGGGTCCAAGAGTCAAGATACATGCACGGCGGGAGTTGCACCAGAGTTGTCTGCAATTAAGTAGGGGAAGCAGCACTACGCCCTTGCTGGTGCAGCTGGGCCAAACGCTGTGATTGGCGCCTGATCTGCTTCTGCTGGCAGAGAGGTAGTGGGAGGGGTGCTCTTTGGGTTTGTTGTCTGAGCTTTCATTCCCAACACTGTCTGTGAGCTCCCCCAACACTGGCCGCTGACTCACAACGTCTGTGCTGCTATGTCCCGGTTGCTGCCCAGGCTTCTGTATCATTGCAGGCGCACCCTCCTCTGAGGAGGAGGCTGGACTGGCAAGACGGGGCATGAAAGTCAGTGTGCTTTAGGGATGTGCCCAAACTGGTTTTTTGATATTAGATTAGCAACGAATTGAATGTTAGAAAATCTGTATTTGTACAAATAGATCCCCTTCAAAAGTAGCAGGATTCTACTCAATACGAATGTATTTGCACGATTATCTGATGCGAATGCATACATATCTGATACGTACCCCATAACAAATCTGCTCTGAAAGGGTCAAATTCAACCTGAATCCGCTTTTAGTCCACTCTCAATCCATGTTGAGCGATATCAGTAGGGATCCGTTGCAGATGTGACTGGTGCAGCCAGTTTCCCACCTCCCCAGTTTAACAAATGTCTGAACTATTCATATGAGTGTCCGGAAACATTTGTATTCATACGAATGACAATGTATGAATATTCTAACATTTGATTCATGTATGAATGTGTGAATTCACCCAAATTCGTAGGAATAACAAATGTTATGAATATACATGCACACCCCAATTTTCTTTCAGTCACCCATGTCTGCTAACAGGATGGGTGTTGTTTTTTACCCAACACAAGTCCCTAAAGCCAGAAAACCCAAGTACTGTAACAAAAAAAAACCCCAAACAAAAGGGTTCTGCCAAAATATATCAATAAATAGGATAAAATATGACCGACTACCAGGTGTAGAAAGGCAAATATACAAGAAATAAAGAAATAAATGAACTCTGGAGCAGGAACACCAGTGTAATTTCTAAAAGGGTAGCAATACCCCACTGAAAAGTTTATAAATGCTAAAAATAATAAAAAACAAGTAATATAATAATAGTAAAAATATCAAAACACAAGGCCAAACGCGTTTCAACTACCAGTCTTCTTATAGAATCATAGAATCATAGAATGGTAGAGTTGGAGGGGACCTCCTGGGTCATCGAGTCCAACCCCCTGCTCAAGGCAGGATCTCCTAAACCATCTCAGACAGATGGCTGTCCAGTCTCTGCTTGAAGACCTCCATCGAAGGGGAACCAACCACCTCCCGTGGCAGCCTGTTCCACTGGTTGATCACTCTTACTGTTAGAAATTTTTTCCTAACATCTAAACTAAATCTTTTCCCCTGCAGTTTCACCCCATTGTTTCTAGTCCTTCCTTGAGAGAGTGAGAACAGGGCTGATCCCTCTGCCTTGTGACAACCCTTGAGGTATTTGTAGACAGCTATCATGTCTCCTCTCAGTCTTCTTTTTGTTAGACTAAACATTCCTAGTTCCTTAAGGCGTTCCTCATAGGACATGGTTTGCAGACCGTTCACCATCTTGGTAGCTCTCCTTTGAACCTGCTCCAGCTTGTCAGCGTCTTTCTTAAACTGGGGTGACCAGAACTGGACACAGTACTCCAGATGAGGTCTGACCAAGGTAGAGTAGAGGGGGATAATAACTTCACGTGATCTGGACTCTATGCTTCTCCTAATACACCCCAGGATTGTGTTTGCCTTTTTTGCAGCTGCCTCGCACTGTTGACTCATGTTCAGTTGATGATCTACCAGGACACCCAAGTCTTTTCACATGTGCTGCTGCTCAGCCGAATTCCTCCCATTGTATATGTGCTTTTTTCATTTTTCTTGCCCAGGTGCAGAACCTTGCATTTTTCTTTGTTAAATACCATTTTATTAGTTGCAGCCCATTGTTCGAGTTTCTCTAAATCTTTTTGAATCCTCTCTCTCTCTTCTCTGGTGTTTGCAATCCCCCCTAGCTTTGTGTCATCAGCAAATTTGATCAGTTTCCCTTCAACTCCCTCGTCCAGATCGTTTATAAAAACATTAAACATAACTGGGCCCAGGACAGAACCTTGTGGTACTCCACTTGACACTTCCTTCCATTTGGATGTGCAGCCATTTAAAGCCACTCTTTGAGTACGATTACTAAGCCAGTTTTGAACCCACCTTATAGTTGCCTTGTCAAACCCATATTTGATCAATTTTTCAATGAGGATCGCATGAGATACTTTGTCAAATGCTTTGCTGAAATCAAGAAATACTATGTCTACTGCATTTCCTTGATCAACCCATTCAGTGATTTTGTCATAAAATGAAATCAAGTTAGTCTGACACGACTTGTTTGATACAAACCCATGTTGACTACTGTTAATTATTGAATTCCTATCCAAATGCTGACATATGTGTTGTTTAATAATTTGTTCGAGAATCTTTCCTGGTATTGAAGTCAGGCTAACAGGCCTGTAGTTCCCTGGGTCTACCTTCTTCCCTTTTTTGAAGATAGGAACAACGTTTGCCCTTCTCCAATCGTCTGGGACTTCTCCTGTTCTCCATGACTTCTCAAAGATTACAGCAAGTGGTTCAGCAATTACCTCTGCTAATTCCTTTAGTACCCTAGGATGTAATCCATCTGGACCCGGGGACTTAAATTCGTTTAAGTTAGCTAAGCGTTCCCTTACTCTCTCAGTGTTGATTTTGTGTCTTGATTCTCCTAGTCCTTCATCAGTACAGTGAAGGACTGTTGCATGTACATTAAAAAACAGATGCAAAATAGGAGTTCAGAATCTCTGCCTTCTCAAGATCACTTTCGATCACTTCTCCATTCTCTCCCTGCAGACTTCCCAAAACCTCTTTGACTTTTCTTTTGCTGTTGACATATCCCCAAAACCCTTTTTTATTGTTTTTAGTCTCTCTTGCAAGCCTCAGTTCATTTTTAGCTTTAGCTTTTCTGATACTTGCCCTGCAGATTGTACTGATTTCATTATATTCCTCCTTAGATATGTATCCCTCCTTCCATTTCTTAAACATTTCTTTTTTCTTTTTTATCAAGTTTTTAAGTTCTAGGTTTATCCACCCTGGTCTCTTTAGATGTTTTCCATTCTTCCTTCTTTGAGGAATTGTTAATGATTGCGCTTCTAATATTGCATTTCTCAAAATATCCCATCCTTCTTGGACATTTCTATCCTTTAGTACATTTAGTAATACTTCAGTGGCCTGTAAGTATTTAAAAAAGTTTGTAAAATATCAGATACCACAGCTCACACAATGTGACTCTGTTCAATACCAAGTTAGTAATGTGCTTATCCTGCTCACAGTGTCTCTTATATAACCACCTAAACCAGTAATGGGAATGATCCTGCCAAGACTCAAGACAAGAACTTAGGGAAAACTAAGGGCGTGGAAGGACAGTGAAAAACTCAAACTAACCAATTCACATTTTCATTTAAGCCCACCGTGGATTCAGATTTCAAACGATGAATCCATTTGAGTTCCAATATTTGTAATTGTTTTATGTTCTTAATATTGGATATCCCATCTATGCACCAGAATTTGAATGAATCAAGAGTGATGTTCATCTTGAAAATGTTTGACCAAAGGGGTTTCTATTTTGTGGTTTTTGATGCAACTTCTGTGCTCAGTAATTCGAGTTCTTATTGCTCTACTTGTCATACCCACGTAGATTCGTTTGCAAGGACATTCAATTATGTGTATGACATTTTTACTTGCACATGTGAACAGTTTGTATATTTCGTAACTTCTACCATCAGCAGTATTCACAAAGCGTTTCAAATTCTGCTGTGTCTACATACTGAACAATGTCCACATATGTAATGTCCCTTGGTAGTAGTACTGTTTTGTATAGCTGTAAAACCAAAGTCTGGCAGTACTAATAGATTCTTAATGTTTTGAGTACGTCTATGGGCAAACATCGGTTTGTTTTATCCTGTTTATTGATATATTTTGGCAGAACCCTTTTGTTTGGTTTTTGTTGTTGTTGTTGTTTTTTACCCACCGTGATGATATAGTACAAGCGTATAATTCTAGGATACTTTCCCAGGGAGATCTTCCTGCAAAAATCAGACCAATATCATATGCACTCTAGTTTGGTGGCAAATGTTTAAACCAGGTGGGATACAAAACAAATCAAATGTCCCCAAATTGTGTATTTTTTCACCTGTATTGATGAAGCTTAACTTGTGATTGAATAAATAAGTACACCTGTTAGGCTTGAAATATGCTTTGGATAATAGTGTTAGATTTACCAGGTTGTTTTTCCCTCTATTTGATTTCTAGATAGCAGCTTCAAGTGAGCCGGACAAATGGGCAGCATGTGAAAATCAGGATAAAGGGAATCAGCTTTTGGAAAATCACTCAGCAGATAAAACAGCAAAGGTAAGAGCAACTTCAATTATGTTCTTGATCAAACAATGAGTGAAAAACGTTTCACTTCGTGCAAAGAATTTCTCTGGACATGCCTTCACCGTTAAATGGCAAAGGCTCTCTAAAGGGGGGGAAAGGAAGAAATTATGGAGATAAAGTGGATAAAAATAATCTCCATTTCTTTTTGTGCCATTATACTAGAACACAGGGAAATCGATTGCCAGATTAGGGAGGTGCACGAATATTTGTAACATTCGTTATTCGTATGATTTTGCCTTGAGTATCTTATTGTGGAAAAGCATTATGCAAATAAATAGCATGATAGGGAACTGCCGTGTCTCAGGCAGGCTAGGTCAGCAAGGCAAATGCACACCACGCTCACGGCAGTCCGAAGGGATTCAAGAGAAGGCAATGTCAAGCAGTCCAAAGTCAGAGGAATCCCGAAGTTCAACAGGGTCAAGTCTAGGAATCAGTTTTCACAGGCAAACACAGACAGGGGGTGCATGGTTGTTGTCTGCCACACTGAGACCAGTGAGGGCGGACTCAAGTAGGCAACTAGCCCCAGGCCCTTTTTGGCTCAGCTGTGCGAGACGCCGAGATCTGCGCACCCGCTGCCTCTGGTGCCTGAGCAGATGGGGGGGAAGGGTGTGCCTGAGGCTGAGGGTCTGAGCTCTCCTCCTCAGAGGTTCCTGACTGCACTCTGAGATCTGGCCCCTGGCTCTCAATGTCCGAGCCACTGTGCTGGGCTTGCTGCTCAGTTTTCTGGGTGACTGGCGCCCCTCCTTCATCCTCAGAGGAGGAGGCTGAGTTCATAGGACAGGACGTGACAGGACTGACTGACTGAATGGACCCCCTGCTTATGTCATTGGCAGTGAGCCATTCCATGATTTTATTTTCCAAATAATCCCCTTCTCAGGACCTTGCTGCCATGATTGAAGCACCAGAGCAGTCCATTCTACAACTGAATCCGGAAAAGGGGCTCATGGCGAGATATGATATAGGTGGCTTATCTTTTTACACAGTTGTTTGAACAAGTGTACTATTAGCTGAAAATTAATTTATGGGGCAATATTGCTTGTCAGTTGCTTTATGTTGGGTTTAGATTTGAGCTCCTTTTGCTTCCCACAGCAAATTATGACTTAGTTTCCAGGTAACTGGACAAGAAGAGTAAACGCTTCGGGAGGCGAGATTAGCTTTGTATCGACAAAATAATGATAGTTACAGCGTTGTGTGACTTTAACAGTGAAAGGGAATGGAGAAATTTGAAAACATCATTAATTTTCATTATTATCCTTTGTAATAAATGGTGGCCTCCCAGCCTGCCAGAAGCAAGTTAAGGATGCTGTGCTTTCTATTAAAGCTCATGCAACATTTTCACTATTTTTCACCTCCAGTCAGATAATTTGCTTTCGCTGCTCTCCTCTCCCACTTTTTAACTTTCCTTTCCCCTCAGATTAAAGGAAATAAGTGGGTTCTTCATTTCAGTATCCTCGAGTTGGAAATCAAAAGAAAAGTGGATGAGATTGGAATTTGGAATTTTTTCTTCCCTGGAATCAAATAGACTCTTTGAGAGAAAAAATGTGGTGTAGCCCTTGTGGGTCTGCACCACCTTTAAGGTGCCATTGAAACACTTTTAATTATGAATAGGCATAGGCCCCAAATACCTGACCTTCAGAAAATGGGGAAAAAAAGTTTAAAGAAGTCTGATCATCATTCTGATGCAGGGAAAAAGAGAGAGAGAGAGACAGGTGGACGGATGGACAGACATGTTTGCAGGGAATTGAAAACATGCCACAGGCTTCTTTACTTTTCAGGCAGATGATTCAAGAAGTTTGGAACAAGATCAAATATATTTCAGGCTGGAATACAGTCAGACCCCTGTATCCACTGATTCGGCAACCACAGTTTGAGTTAACTATGGTTACCCCCACCCCCCCACCCCCTGCAGGCACCATAAGGGAAAAGCACCCAGAACCGAAAAGCCTATTTCAGCCTCTGTAGAGCATTGGAATAGCTGTGTGATGCCACCAGAGGCCTCGCAAAATGTAAGAGGGTGCATAGTAGGTGGGTGCGAGGCACCCAGTGGCATTGCACACTTATTCCAACACCAAAATATATCTTCCAGGGGCTAGAAAACCACTTATGGCTCTGGGGTTGCATGACCCCAGAACCTGAAGGCTTGTTCACAATTATCCATGGTTTCAGATAACCATGATAGGAGCCAGAACATATGCCCAGCAGATACAGGGGTCTGACTGTATTAAAAAGTGTTCCAAGTTAGGGGTCCTTTCTGCACTTACTTGTTAATCTGGATCAGGGAGCTTCTAAGGACCGATCACCTGCATGGGAGTAGATCCAGATAAGAACTGTACTAAGGGCGTGCTAATCTGGATCAGTGGTAGATTGGATAAATGTGGTCCACATCTGTGCTAGTACTCGTTAGCACACATTTGCTGCTCAAAAACCCAGTGCAGAAGTCTGGCCCTGTGGGTGATCTGGATCTAGCTAATACAGGTTAACTGAGATAAATGCAGAAAGGGCCAGGGTCCCTGCCAAGTCTTCTACTGTAAAATGCCAGTTCTTTCTTCTGGGGCTATAGAAGAAAGAAGGAGAAGGAGAAGGAGAAGGAGAAAAGAATAAGAAGAATAAGAAGAAGAATTGGCTTTTCTATCCCACTTTTCTTATCCATTAAGGGGACTCAAAGCAGCTGGCAAAACTTTTCTGTGCTTCTCCCCACCACAGACACCCTGTGAGTTAGGTGGAGCTGTGAGAGCTCAAAGGGGAGCTGTGGCTAGCCCAAGATCACCCAGCTGGCTTTCATGGAGGAGAGTGGAATCAAACCCGGTATTCCCAGATAAGAATCCAGCTCACTAACCACTAGATCAAACTGAGCTGGGCATGTGAAGACATGGCATTCAGAGGCATTGTGCTGCGATTCTGCTTCCATGTGCCATTCTCTGCTGCTGCTGCTGTTGCTGCATTGTGTCAATCAAAGAAGCAAATTCTGGTGCTTGACTGACAGAGTTGTTGCAGATACAAAGGCACTTGTTTTTCTAGTGAAATGGAAGGAAGGATCACAGAGGGGAGGAAATGAAATTTCTCCAGCCAACTGCACAATGTGCCAAAACTGAAGTTATGGTTGGCTTACTTAGTCTACCTTCACTCCTAGCTGTGAGCCCACTGGGTGGTAAGTTCTGTTGAGCTCCAGCCATATGTTTCTCAGCCAGTACAATGAAGGAGTGAGTGTTTAAAAATCTTTTTTTTTTTTTTTGAGGGGGGATGTGTTATAGCTGTTAAAGCAGATACAGTTGATCTTTTGGCTACAATTTCTTGGAAAAGAGTGGAGAGTTTCTGCACTTGTCTGGGGTTCCGGAACGACCTATTCATGCTTGGCCATATTCTCAGGATAGGGGTCGGTTGTCCACATTTTACTGCAGACTCTGTACGAAATGTGTACAGATACGTATAACACATACGAATGTTGTCGACATTGGTATCTTTAAATATGAATGTTGTCGACATTCGTATCTTCAAATTTGTGTCTAACATTCAAACGAATCGGATTCGGATAATTTTTTCTGGCATTCGGATTTTAAACATTCTAAAATTGACTCGAATTAGAATGCAGAAAAAATTCATGCACATCTTGCACTAGCAAGGGGACAGCAGGCCCCTATTCCAGGATAGATTCCAGAATAAACCCAAGTGTTTCCTTGGGACCAGCACCATTCCGATCCAGGACTGTCCTGAGTAGGGATGTGACCGAATATTCGTAACATTTGAAATTCAGCCAAATTCAGACCTTTGAATTGGAATAGAATGTTGGCACATTTGAAGACTGACGTTCCAGTTCAAATAAAATGTTTTGATACATTCGTATGGGATTCGTATGCATTTGTATATAGGATCTGTATGCTATTTGTATGCATTTGTATGGGATCCATATGCTATTTGTATGCATTCGTGTGGGATTCGTGTGGGATTAAACATTTGTATCGAATACAAATCCTACCACATTCGAAGGGGATCTATTCAAGCAAATATGAATTGTCTTGCATTTGATTCAATATGAATCAAATACACCCCCCCCCCCATGCCAAACATTCATGCGCATCCTTAGTCCTGGTTTACCAGTGGAGCTGTTTGAAACGGTCTGGAAGTGTACTAATGTCATCTGTTCCGGTCCAGGCATTGGTGCTTTTACATATGGTCCACAACAAAGAAAATACTGCAGCCCCATCTTCGAAGATGGTTCTGCAGCATTTTTAATTGTTCCTTATGCAAGCTCTGAAACCCCAAGATGGAGGTAGCTGAACCCTGCCCCTGCGCATCGGATGTGATGTTGGTGCGGAAGGGCGGTGCTTGTGGTAGAAGTATCTGTCTTTCATTTGGTGCAGCCCAGGGAAGGTATGTCTGCATGCGCTTCATTCTTTGGCTCCCTCCTACCTTTCCTCCCTAATTTCCATCCACACTTCCTCCCGTCCACTACGATCCTCCCATTCCTGTTGTCTCTCTTTACCCCTGGTCCCCATTGCCTGGTCTCATCTCCGTTCTTTCTCTCTTATTGCTCCTTATTTATGGAACCGTCTTCCCATCCACATCCCTTCTTTAACCTCTCTGCAAGCTTTTAAATCCTAATTAAAAACTTTTGTATTCTCTATGGCCTTTGGCCCTGATAATTGAATTTCCTTTTCACTTGTTTTATTCTAATGTGTTTATGATTATATTATGTATTATTTTATGTTGTAATCGCAAAAAGCCGCTCAAGTTTCCCTAAGTTTCCCTTCCAGCTCCCAAGCCCTTGATGACCATTTCCCGAGCCTCAGAGAAAAAAGAATTTTCCTGCTTCCATAAACTTGCAGTATACACTTGGCACCAGTAAGGTGCTGGACTCTTAGCCTTGGGGCATAATGGCTCCCCGGCCGCATGGCATCCATCTTCTCTTCCTGCCTGCCACAGGATGTGACATCAGAAGGACTTCTGACCTGCTCAACTGATGTGGCTCGACCTATCCCGTCTCTGGATTGTGGCTTTACATCATTTCCTCCCCGCCCTCCTGTGGCGGGTTATTTAAAGCTCTGCCGAGAAATACACTCTCTCTTTCCAGCTTAACCTGTCTCATGCCTAACTTCTTTTCTCCTGTGCTCTCTGCCTTTAACTCACCATAGGAGCACATGGTGATTCGTTATAAGCATGCTGGTGTCTTATAAGGGATTTACTTTCATAACACCCAGTGATCGTACCAGTAACTACTAGTACCAAGCATCGTTGCAGCCCTTGGGTTGTAACCAAGTATCGCAGTGGTTCTCAGGACTGCAGCCAAGATCGAGGTAGTCACAAGCTGCCTCCCTAAGGTTTCCCAGAGCCAAGGGGTGCTTCCGCACAGGCCCTTTAACACCCATTAAGCACACATTCCAATGTGTGCCTCCACACACGGGTCGCTAATTAGGACACTTCTGGTGAGGGGTGTCTGCACAGCGAGCCCGTTTTTAATGCGGATTTCGGCGGCAAAACTGGTTTGCTGCCAGAGTGTCTGCATTAGCGGAGGCAAAAAAGCACACTTCCGGTGGGTGCGTCTGCACCTATCTGGATTTAATGTGTACTTAATGTGAGTTTCTTGCACACCACATTTCAAGTGGTTTTGCGCTGTGAATCCGCATCCATTTCGGATGCGGCCGCACAGCGCAAGTGTGCTCACCCATGGCCCTCCCCCGGCTTGCCATGATTGGCTCCCTGGAGCCAAGCATGGCCAGCCGGGGGGCTCCTACCTTTTGGCTCACCCTCGCCCCAGAAGCGGCAGATTGCTGCTTCTGGAGCCAGGGCGAGCTTGCCTAAAGCCCATCCTAGCCCACCCTGGGGGGAGCGCGGCAAAACCCCTCCTTACCTTGTCAGCGTCGGCCTGTTTCTAAGGGTCGGCGCCCAGGATGCAGCGCGCCTGCATCCTGCGCGTCTCCTGAGTGGCCGGGGCTGCTACTTGCAGCCCTTGCCCTCAGAAGGCGTTCTGCGCAGGTGCACCGTCTACTCAGGGCAGCGTGCCTGCGCAGAATACCTACCCTGTTAAAACGGATCTACCAGGCACCTGGAGCTATTAAAACTGGTTCCCCTGGGAGCCGGTTTTAATAAATCCGGGTGCAAGGGATCCGGTTTACTTTGCCCCTGTGCTGAAGCAGCCAAGGATTCAGGTTGCAGAGCCGGACTGCAACAATTTTAATTTTATTGTTCTAGTAATTTTAACTTTTCTTTATCTGTATCCTTTTATTGTACTGTTTTTTAAATATTTGTAATTTGTACAGCGCTATATACACTTATAGCGCTCAAGAAATAAACTTTAATAGTAATAGTAATAGTAATAGTAATAGTAATAGTAATAGTAATAGTAATAGTAATAGTAATAGTAATAGTAATAGTAATAGTAATAGTAATAGTAATAGTAATAGTAATAGTAATAGTAATGCATTTTTTGAATAAGGCTGTCAGATTCCTTTCTCCACGTAAGGTAGATCATGCTGTTGCTTTAGCCTTAAGAGCAACTTGGGGAAAGTAGCAATGCCTTGAACTACCTTGCATGCTCTATTCCTTTGTAGTTTCATCTTCTCTTCATTCATAAACTGGAACGCCGCACGTAATTCATCAGCCTTCAGTTTCTTTTGCATTAAGAGGGCATATAGGTAAATGAAAGGAAAACAGCTGTATCATTACGGGTAGTAATAGTTACATAAAACATATGACAGGTGCTGTGATTGATGATCGGAGGTTTTTGTTTTTATTATTTTTTTAAGTGCCCAATAAAACTAGTGTTATTATGCAATCAGAAGATCTTCCAAACTGCAATTTTATTTGCAGTTGACAGAGCATGGGTGTCTGGAAATTAATAACTGATTCACATCATTTTGGCTGTAGATCATTGTCAATGGTATGGAAATTCTTTCTGTAAAACATGGTGGGAGAAAAGCCCTTCATTTTGCATGGACGTCGATTGATAGGATGGAATGTGCAGTGAATAATAAACTCGGGGCAAATGGGGTTGGCGGGGATTGAATAGATGAACAGTTCTGTCAGAACTGGTCTAGTGGTTAGGGAGCCAGGTTTGATTCTGCTCTCCCCCATGAAACCAGCTGGGTGACCTTGGGCTGGTCACAGCTCTCTTCTGAGCTCTCACAGCCCCACCTACCTCATAGGGTGGGGAGAAGAATAGAAGCTTTGTCAGCCGCTTTGAGTCCCCTTAAATGGGTGAGAAAAGCCGGGTAGAAAAGCCAACTCTTCTTCTTCTGTTGGTTCAGTTTGGTAATAAACTTTGTGGGTGTTCAGTTTGGTCTTGGACCCTTCAAACATAACTTGTTTGTGTCAAAGTACTTCTAGATAGAACCGTGGTGTTGAAGTATTTGGTTGCCTAACTGGTCCTCAGCTGGGTGCAGCTGGATTCAGTATAGATGCAAACAAACAGATGGTCTGTATGAACTTACCTTCTCTCTTCTGCGTTCTGATGCAGAACAGAGAGGCAACGCCCTTGCTAGACTGCATTGGATGGTAGCCCTATCTAGGTTGCTAAGTATGGCTGCCTAGACCGGGACAGCGGTAGACCTTTTTAAAAAAGGTCTCCCACTATTCTACTCCCAAGTAAATTGGCCCAGGTAGATGTGCAGAAGAAGAAGAAGAAGAAGAAGAAGAAGAAGAAGAAGAAGAAGAAGAAGAAGAAGAAGAAGAAGAAGAAGAAGAAGAAGAAGAAGAAGAAGAAGAAGAAGAAGAAGAAGAAGAAGAAGAAGAAGAAGAAGAAGAAGAAGAAGAAGAAGAAGAAGAAGAAGAAGAAGAAGAAGAAGAAGAAGAAGAAGAAGAAGAAGAAGAAGAAGAAGAAGAAGAAGAAGAAGAAGAAGAAGAAGAAGAAGAAGAAGAAGAAGAAGAAGAAGAAGAAGAAGAAGAAGAAGAAGAAGAAGAAGAAGAAGAAGAAGAAGAAGAAGAAGAAGAAGAAGAAGAAGAAGAAGAAGAAGAAGAAGAAGAAGAAGAAGAGTTGGCTTTTCTACCCTACTTTTCCCACCCATTTAAGGAAACTCAAAGCGGCTCACAAACTTTCTTTCCTTCTCCCCACAACAGAACATCCTGTAAGGTAGATGGGGCTGTGAGAGCTTAGAAGAGAGCTGTGACTAGCCCAACGTCACCCAGCTGGCTTCATGGGGGAGGGCAGAATCAAACCCAGTATTCCCAGATAAGAGTCCAGCTCCCTAACCACTACACCAAACATGCCTCCCTGTTCCAGTTTGGTAGGGAGACCGATTTTGGCAGCACATCAAATGGCACCAACCAAAACGGGACCCCCATACACTCCAACTTTAGTTCCTGGCTGTTGGAGACCTTGCACCAGGCTCTGAAGTGCGTGTGAGCTTTGGAATGGTGCAGGGTGGCACAGGGGCTGGCCTGGAACGGCTATTGCAAGTGTGGATCCTCTTATTCCTCGACAGGAGGAGAATTACAGCAGGGAACCATTCCAGCAGAGAATAGTTATGCTCCGTGTGAATGGAGGTTGTCATGCAACCTTACACACAAATTAGTGTCATGATTACATGTACAGGATGTAGTTCCTAAGGCAATTCATTGGATTTATAGAGAAAATACCTACTGCAAACCAAAATACGGTTCAGCACAATCACTGCTGTTTACGGGTGTGCACGAATGCAATTTTCAATATTTGCTTTGTAATAAATCAAATATTCAATAATCTGGATTCGTACGAATAAAGAAAAACAAATATCTGGACATTCAAACTGATACAAATACATTTGTATCTATTTGTTTGAATATTTGATACGTGTCCAATGATATGGATCTTGCACGCATCTGTACCCATCCCATTTTCATCCCGTATGCATCCTGTTCTCGTCCTGTATGTATCCGTATGGATGTGTACAGATACAGTATGTGCAAGATGCGTATAAATACATCCACAATGTGTATGTATCCGTACACATAGGAATGTCTGAGTTATTCGTACAAATACCTCAAAATATTTGTATTTGTACGAATACTGAAGTACGAATATCTGGATACAAATGTCTGAATTCAATTGAATTTGTACGAATAATGAATATTTCTAATATTTGTGCTCATCTCTACTGATATTGCTTCACAACTTCCCCGCCTCCCAATTAGTGGCTCTTGCTTTTCTTCAGCAGTGTTTTGCAGGCGGTGCAAAACCCACCAAGTGCACAGTTTGCACAATTTTGCGTGTTGAAAAATGCGAATGCCAAGTGCAGTTTTTTCTTCCAATATTTCTGCCTCGGAGCCTTGGCCTAATGAACATTACTTCTCCCTCCCTTTTCTGTCGGTAACCCGAGAACAAAGCGACAAAGGAAAAACCACTTTCTGAGGCTGATCTGTTTAAGTACAATTAATTGTCTAAAATTGCCTTAATTGGCTGATAGCCCTAACGATTTGTTCTAATTATTCGCCACTACTACTTGCATCTTTAGCTAACAGAGATGGCTTAATTTCTTTCCTATTATCCCTTAAATAACTAACTGAAAGATATTCCAGCCAGGTGACAGACTTTGAATTTTAATGTTTTATTTGTTTTATTATGATTATATTTAACTCCTTACTAATGTGCTGCCACATTTTTCAGTGAGTTTGGATGCAGCTGGACCTCAGGAGACTCCAAACATTTTTCTTTGCTTTCGTATATTGTTCGAAAGTCCATTGCTGAATTTTAATACTAAATTCCAATACTACTACACTAGGGATGTCCTTCCCCTTGTCTGATCCGACTCTTCTACCCATCAGCTTCATAGATGCCCCCTGGCTCTAGTGTTCTGTGATAAAGAAATTTTCTCTCTCCACCTTTTCTATTCCATGCATGATTTTGTATACTTCAGTCAGGGCCACTCTTAAACGCCGTCTCTTCAGACTGAAGAGACCTAGACATTGCAGCCTCGTTTCATAAGGGAGGTGTTCCAGTCCCTAAATCATTCTGGTTGCTCTTTTCTGCACCTTTTCCAGTTTCACAATATCCTTTTTGAGGTGTGATGACCAGAATTTATTTATTTATATTTATATTTATATCCCGCCCCATACCCAAGTGTCTCTGGGTGGCTCACAACATTTAAAAACGAACATATTAAAACTGTATCAGACTATACTAAAACCAGTACAAGGTTTAAATTGTAAACAATGGGTGTCTCTGCACTAGCTGCAGGAACTGCTTTACCTCCCCCCACCCCCAAGCCAGATTAAGAACACTTACCTTAAATGGCTTCCCCGTTGCAGACCTGATTGGAGACTCTTTGCAGCGCTGCTTCCACATTTGGGCATTTTTAAAACCGGTTTTGCTGCTGAAATCCGGATTAAATGTAAGACCTGAAAAATCAGGTCTTACATCCATCTCTTTTGCCTGGATGTGTTCAGAAGCAGGATGCTTCCGTGCACAGCCAGGGGAAGGGACAGATTCCCTCCACCCACCACGTTGGGAAGGACGGAAGCAGGAGTGCCTGCTTCCGAAGCTCTTCCCCCGCATGCCGGGCGCCGCCGGAAACACACAATGACTGGCAGCTCCATGTTCCAGTCCCGTGGCTCCGGGGGCGGTGCGGGAGCCGGCTGTCTTCGGCCTTGGGTGCTGCAGCTTCTGTGCAGCACCCAGGCGATCTGCCCCTGCGGATCCGGCCTCCCCAGTGTGTGCAGACGTGCAGGGCCTCCGAGGATCCATCTCTATATGAGATGGATCCTCGGGAGGCCGGATTGCCGGGAAACAGATTTTGTTAAATCCGTTTCCCGGCAGCAAATGCGAAAGCACCCAATATTCCAAATGTGGCCTCACCATAGATTTATAAAAAGGTAAAATGACACTGGCTGATTTGTTTTCTATTCCCTTCCTAATTATTCCCAGCATTGAATTCTCCGGGTGCTTCCACACAGGCCTTTTAACACCCATTAGGCACACATTTGGAAACCTGCGTCTGCATACGCGTTGCTGTTTAGGACACTTCCGGTGAGGCACGTCCGTGCCTATCCGTGTCTAAAGTGTGCTAAATGGGTGTTAAAAAGACACCACATATGATGTGGTGTCAATGGGTGTTTCGCTATGAAAATGCATCCGTTTAGGATGTGTCCGCACAGCAAAACTGTGCCTAGCCAGGGCCCTCCCCCGACCCGCCAATCAGGAGGTGCACAGGATGCAGGCGTGCTGCATCCTGGGCCCCTGCGGCCAGAATCGGGGTGACCACGACCAGGTAAGAAGGGGATTTTGCTCGGTCTCCCCCGGATGGGCTAGGGAGGGCTTCGGAGAAGCTCCCCCTGCCTCCAGAAGCGGCGATCTGCCGCTTCTGGGGCGAGGGCAAGCCATGAGGTAGGAGTCCCCCGGCTTGCCATTCTTGGCTCCAAGGAGCCAATCATGGCAGGGCGAGGGAGTGGCCTCGGAGCACGTATGTGAGGCGGGTGCTGTGTGTCCGCACAGCACCCACCTCAAATCCGGATTTAATCTGCCCTTCCACTGCGTGTGCGGAAGGATGGGGATGGGTAGATCTGTATCTGTTAGATGCAGATCTACCCCCATAAATCCGGATCTACCGTGCATCCGGATTTAGTAAAACCAGGTCTACTGGAACCCGGATTTACTAAATCCGGATGAGGTAGATCCGGATTTATTTAGCCAAATGCGGAAGCAGCCTCCTTTTTATCTTCATCTTCATCATTGTTATTATTATCAGATATGCTGCTTTCATAGCCCACATTCAATCTCCCCTTTCAGCAGCCTGCACACTCATTTCTCATACGGTTTGCAAAGAGGTTTCCTTTCCTCATGCGCAAATGATCTTCGGTTGAAATTGTACTGACTGGTGCACACTGTAATGAGGTCTCCTCTTGAAGCAGTGGTCCTCAGGCTGGTCTCATTCTTCTGCGTTTTCCTCCCAGCCATTACCATGGCCTCCTTGCTACTCTTGTTTGCATTAAGAGAACTTTCAAAAAGAGGAATGCTTCCTTCGTGGGTTGTGGTAATGTGATTATGTGATTATGTGAGTAATCAGCCAAAAAAACCCATTACGTCTATAAATTGATGGGGTCTGGCTCTTGCCTTACTGCACATGGGCCTTTTGAAGTTAAAAATTGCAAAAGTGAGAAGCTGGAATTTTTGATGCAAGTCAGATTTTGGATTTGTGTGCTGCATTTTTTTTTTAAAAAAGAAGCATTGCCTGAGTAGACTCATCCACAGGAAAGGATCTCCTGAAGGGAAATGAATGATTGAATTGAGGATAAGGATGGCTGAAAATAATTAGCCAAAGCTCTGAACATTGATACCAATGCATACCAATAGATGCTTCTTACAAATTGCCAATGTGTTCTCCAGGGTCTCCATTCACTATGTATTAACAGGCAAATGACTGAGGTATCCCACATGGGAAAAGGTTTCCCAGGGATGCATATATAAATTTGGTCTAATTATCAGCGAAGGATGCTTGCAGAGGAAATCCTTTGGGAAATCCAGTGTGCAAATAATGGTGCATCCAGCAAAGGTTCTGGAGGCTGATTAGAATTCTACCTGTTTGCTCGGTTCTTGCTGACACTGTGGGAAGTCAGCTTCAACGGACATTGTTTTGCAATAGGATCACGTTTATGGGCATGGAAAAACAGGCAAGTTTGTCATAAAAATCTCGAGCGCTTCCTTCTTACAGAGCCACTAGGGATGTGCAAATGATTTTTCTAAATTATTTGGAACACCTGCACACAACTCCCAAATGACCAAGCATTTGGGAGCACTAGTGAGCCTTTTCTGCCCTCCCCGAAGAGGAGGAGAATTGGCTTTTATACCCTGATTTTCTCATGCTAAATGGGACTCAAAGCAGCTGACAAACCTTCTGTTCTTCTCCTCGCAAGAGACATCCTGTGTGGAATGTGGGGCTGGGAGAAGTCAGAAAGAGAGCTGTGACTCGCCCAAGGTTACCTAGCTGGCTTCATGGAGGAATGCGGAATTGAACCGGAAGACCCCCCAGATAAGAGTCCAATACTCTTACTACAGGACCAAACTGGCTCTTCAGTGTTCTTCAGGACTGGAGGGACAAGGCCAAACATTATCACTGCATTATGTTGGTTTTTTTTACACTAGCACTAAGTACCCATTAGGAACCCATTAAGAGCCAATTAGGCTCAGAGCAGGAAGACCCCATTTCCACTGCAGATCCCATTAGAGCCACATTTGTTTCCACCAGTTCTAGGGAAATCCAGATCTTATCGGTCCTTCAGGACCTATAATATGCATTTCCTGTAGACACCATTAAAGGGGTCTACAGTGGGATCTTCAGGAATCAAATCCGGATTATATGGAGCACATTTCCACTGAGATCGGGCAATGGGATCTGGGGGGGGGGGCTCTCGTGGGCTCGTAAACGTGTGTGTGTGTGTGCCCTGAAACCCAAAGCTCGAAAGCCTGTGCACAATCTCTGAAGCTGGTTCCGAAGAATAGCACAGGCTCTGAAGAGGACCCCATGCGAGAGCAGCGCCAGTCCTACAGACCTTTGTCAAAGGCTCTGGAGAATCTTTGAAGTTTTCAGCATATCACTCCAGAAAGTCTTTGAAGAATCTCCAGAGCATCTCCAGAGACTGCACCCCCTGTCCTCCAAAAAAACTGGGGTGATGGGCGGGTCCCACATGGGTGCTCTGGTGTTTCCACTGCAGGCAGGCTAGCACCCATTGCTCTTGGGTGCTGCACCACCCGTGAGGATGCATTGGGTACCTCCCTTAATCTGGATCTACTATATCTGGATTAGTTGAAGGACCCTTTTCTTGGATCTGGATCATCCTAGGATTTTAAATGGTTTCACTGGAATTCCACCACCCTCGTCTAGGTTGGTGACCACAACTTCATGGTTATCAGTTATGTTAGGATCTTTCTTGTATTGTTCTTATGTACATTCTTGCCACCACTTTCTCTTTTCCAAGCCAGTTTGGTCTTGTGATTAGAGTGTGGACTCTTATTTGGTGGTCACCAAGTTTGATTCTGCACTCCTAAACAAATTAGAAGCCCCATGAGCTTTCAGTCAACTGGCAAGTGCCTAAGGATCATGACCCAGTTTGGTCTAGTGGTTAGGGAGCCGGACTCTTATCTGGGAATACCAGGTTCAATTCTGCTCTCCCCCATGAAGCCAACTGGGTGACCTTGGGCTAGTCACAGCTCTCTTCTGAGCTCTCACAGCCCCACCTACCTCACAGGGTGGTCTGTTGTGGGGAGAAGACCAGAAAAGCTTTGTCAGCCCCTTTGGGTCCCCTTAAGTGGGTGAAAAAAGCGGGGTAGAAAAGCCAACTCTGCTTCTTCTTCTTCATGAGAGATGCAATTCAAAAAAGGACATTTTCCAAACACTGTTATCACACCTATATACATCACACACACGGAGGGTAGTATTGGCTTCAGCTTTGCCTTCATCCTTCATCTTGTGCCACCAATCTTTTATCTTATGTATATGTTTTTGTGATAGTTCTAAGGATCTGTGACTGAGGTAGAAAAACGGTCAGTAAAAGATGCTAAAGGGGTCCCAGGTAAGGGGGACTCTTTAGAGCACTGACATTTCTTATCGCTTATTCAACATATATGTGTTGAAATAAAGTGTTACAAGCATCTTTGCAGTTTGTCTGGATTTGGAACCCAGTTTGATAATTCTTACATGCGCACACACTATTAGTGCTCTAGACACATATTTTAGCAGTGTTCCCACAAGCAAGCAGGATTTTTATAGGTCTACTGGTATCTACTCCTTAGGTTTGACTGACTGGGACTGATTCCCCAAGGGTGGGGGTAATGACTTGGCTGATCCTGATACAAAGAGCTACAGGATTAACTTTGTTGCACAGAAATTGCAACAGTATTCAAAGTTGGGCAAATTAGTCAAATGGCAAACAGTTCTCAAGTTGGGTGAATTAATGAAACAGTAAAGCAACTCGAAGAGTAGGATCTGCAAAATAACTAAGCAGTAACTTACAGCAAGAGAAAGTTTTGCTGTACTTGTGCCAAAGAAACACAAAGTACAAGTCACTTAGGCGTAAGGCCAGGCAGAAGTCAAAATGAAGGACAGAAGTGGAGAGGGTGGGGGTGGGGGAATGAGAATGCAAAATACAGAGAAATGGCACTAAAGAAAAGCACTATGGGGAAAGCAAGGACCAGAAAGAATGATATCTTTCTTGAGGTCTTTTGGTCAGGGACCAAAGTGCATGCATGTAAAAATTAAGACAAACTAATGGGTGGTTTGCAATGCTTGCAGCAACAGATTTAAGGAAGGCAGCAGGGGGCAGGTTCTAGCCTTGTCCTTGCAGTGACCTCAGTGAAGAAGATTGCCCATAGTTTCTGGAATTCAAGCAAACTCCAAAGGACACAATGTTTGGCCCTTTTGGATCTTGAAGTGGCGATGTGGGGTGTTTTACCACTGTCAGAAAGTACCCGTTTTTGCACCCATTAAGGGCTCATTTGGGTGTGAGGTGGATGATCCCATTTCCACCACGGCACCCATTTGGAACCCGATTGTTTCGACTGCTGCTAGGGAAATCTGGATCAAATGGGTAATTTCTGGCCTTTAATCTGGATTTTCTGTAGACCCCATTAATGGGGTCTACAATGGGGTTTTCTGCCAGAAAATCTGGATTAAAGGTAGCCTGTTTCCACAAGAAACAGGCAATGGGGTCTAGAGGAGGCTAGGGGGAGGGGATGCACCCATTGCCCCACCCTAAACCTAGGCTTCAAAGTCACTTCGAAGTCTGTGCAAAATAGCTCTGGAGTGTCTTTGAAGCGACTTCGGAGCCGCTTCGGAGATTGCACCCCTTGTCTCCCCAAACACCAGGGGTGACAGGCAGATGCCCTTGTATGTTGATCCGGATTCCCCACATGGGTGCAAAGGTGTTTCCACGGCAGGGGATTTAGCACCCATTGGGTGCTTCCCTTAATCCGGATCTACTAGATCTGGATTAAGGAATGTACCCATTCCTTAGATCCAGATAGTCTTAGATCCGGATCTACGGGCTGTGGTGGAAAAGCACCCATGATGGAGTGGAGAAACTTGACAAGCTGAATTTTGGGCAAGCCAAAGACACATAGTTCAGCTCTGGAAATGATGTTGGAGGAGACATTGGGGGCACCAAAGACCAGTGTTTAGGTCTTCTTTAAGGATGGATGCAATGGACCCCAATGTCCAGCTCTTATGGTCAAGCATAGGGATGTCCACAAATTTTTTTTAATTCAATTCCTATTGAATCGAATGCAAGAAAATTAGTGCTCAAATAGATCCCCTTCAAATTTAGGGGGATTTGAATTTGATACAAATGTTCAATCCCATATGAATCCCATGCGAATGCATATAAATCCCATATGGATCCCATATAAAATTTCATACAAATGTATCAAAACATTCAATTCATTTTCGAATGTCCATCTTCAAAGGTTCCATCATCTGATTTGAATATGAATATCTGAATTTGGCTAAATTCATACAAATTTTGAATGTTATGAATATTACTGCACATACCCTGTCAGGAAGCTGGTTGATGGACTAGTGACCAGAGGGGAAATATTTACAAGGATGCGTCAGTGGACTGTAGGAGAACCAAACTAGGCCACATTGGTTGATTGGTTAGGGAGCTAGACTCTTATCTGGGAATACCGAGTTCGATTCCACCCTCTCCCATGAAGCCAGCTGGGTGACCTTGGGCTAGTTACACCTCTCTTCTAAGCTCTCACAGTCCCACCTACCTCACAGGGTGTTCTGTTGTGGGGAGTAGAACAGAAGGTTCGTCAGCCACTTTGAGTCCCCTTAAATAGGTGAGAAAAGGGAGGGTAGAAAAGCCAACTCCTCTTCTTCTTCTTCTGCACTTACAAGCTGTTGGGCCAGAAGTTTGGGACTAAGCAGGGCTAACCCAAAGGTTTGTAAACATCCAGGTTTTTCCAAATCTGAGGGATTTTTGCATTACTCCCGTTCCATTTGGAACGGGAGTAGGATGGGAAGCCTAAGACAGCTCACGACGCTTTGAGCATTCACACAGAGGGGCGCAGGGATGCGTGTAAACGCATTCCGGCGTGCCCGTGTGCGAATGCTCAAAGCGTCGTGAGCTGTCTTAGCCGGCAAACGCCAGCAAGGGGTGGGGAGACAGCTGAGGAGGCTCCCTCAGCCGGCGCTGGCTGAAAACAGCTGATTGTCAAGCCGCGCCGGCGTGGGAGGCGAGCCCGCAGCTGTTAGGGAGCGAGAAGCGGGCGCGAATGCTTCTCCTCCCGAATGCCTGCGGGCAGTTCGTGTGCTCTACATCTCGAACGCGTGGAAGACAGCTCCGGACACGTCGGAGCGCAAGCCCCGCTGAGCCAATGCGTATGCCGTGTCCGGAGCTGTCTTCCAGGCGTACTAAAATGGCGTGTGCGAAAACGCCTCTGGTAAACAACTGCAGTGATTAAATCAGCTATTCAGTTTGGGTCTCCACATTTGCATCTTAATCTTGCAGTTCTCTCCTGAGGCAAAGGACATGGAATTAACTTTTCTCGTGGTATAAAAAAAAAATCAAAGAGACTTTTTGGCAGGAAACAAGCACAATTTAAACACTGAGTCAATGAAGCCAGGAGGTGGGTATCAGAACGATGGCGAGGGCTGAAATCCCTACATTTCTAGTGGCTAAAATGTGGCTGTAGTCTTAGTGGAAATTCCTTTGGCATCTTCTAGTCCAGATCTCTAGGGATGTGCAGAAATATTCGTAAAATTTGTTATTTGTATGAATGTGGACTTTCGTACACAAATCGAGTATTATATTCGTATACTAACATTCGTACAAATACTAATTTTTCTGGACATTTGTACGATCAGTTCAGACACTCGTTCGATTGGGGGTGTGGAAAAACAGAGCACCAGGCACATCCGCAATGGATTCAGATTGCATTCAGCATGGATCAACAGTGGATTAAAAGTGGATTCAGGTCAGATTTGACGTTTTCAGAAGGCAGATACGTTATAGATACGTATCCGATATTTATTCATTAATATCAGATATGTATTCATTTGTATTGGATACGTATCCAATACATATTCATTCATATCCAATACGCATCACATATTCCTATGAATATATACAAATAGATTCATATCGAATAGAATTTTACCACATCCAAATGTGATCTATTCGTATGAATACAGATTTTCAAACATTCGATTTGTTACGAATCAAATGTCAAAAATGCATTAGTTTTTTATTCTATGTAAATATTCTATGCACTGTTTTGCAAAGTGGGTAAGAACAGACAGAGAGAGGAATCATAGCTGAAAGCACAAGATCTAGTTTGCTTGCAGATGGTCCTAGTTTAAACCACAGATGTTTCCAGGTACATTTGGGAATGTTTTCTGCTTGGAGTCCTGCACTGTCACTCCTGATTCATCTATAGATGACACTGAGCTGTGGGATAAGGCAGTTTCCTGTGTCCTGTCTATCCATCTGGGCAAACCTGTAACTCGAGCAATGGGAAATCGCCCAGACAGAAACCTCAAAACTTCGTGAGAACAACTTTTGACTCCTCCTGCTCATTCTGTGACAAGACGCTTACTGGGCATCCTATTTGGGGTTTTTGCTATCTGTTCCCCTCCCTCATTTGCAGGTCTTTCTGCAAAGTTGCGCAGCTCATGAGTGAGGGGGTTGAGGAACCCGCAAGGAGGAGAAATAGGCAAGAACCAAGTTCCGTTGCCTTCTTTCAATGGGGTTTGTCCAGTGTCCAGGATCCTAGCTGCCAGTTTCGGGTTTCTATTGTACAATCCCATGCAAAAGCTAAATCTATGGATGGAAAATAAATTTAAAACATTTTAAGACAGCTTCTTAACATCTTCGAAACTTCCAGAGAGGTTTTCATTTTTCCTTTTTACAACCCCTGTTTGCATAAACATTTTACAGTCTGTGGGAAAAGTTTTTGGTTTCTCCCTCTTTCTTTATTGCTGTCTGGGAGTATCTCAGACATTATGGGTTCACCCCCCCTCCCGCCTGCAAAATTGCTTTCGATCTTTTTCAGCCCGCTTGGACTTTTAGTGAAGTCATGCTATGTGGCTGGATGAATTGTTTCCCTCTAGAGAGACTGGAGTAGTACTGAGTTGTTGTTTTTTAACCAGAATAATTTATGGAATGAAGATTCTTAAACCAACCACCTTTTCTTTGGAATGTTCCTCTGAATGGAGAATCGGAGTTTCCTAGGAGGAAGATTTGTTGGGATTGGGGTCTCCTTTTGGCTGAAAACCTGGACTATACTGGATGGCTGCATAGGTGGTTCTTCTTCACGAAAAGTGTGGACTGTCCTCTTCTAGCAGTCCTCTGATCTGACACATCTTCTCAATTTGTGGGTGAGAGAAAATGCTTAACTATCCAGCAAAGGGCTTTCCTTTCAGCACGAACCATGTGCAGTTTCTTAGAGGCAAACTCATCACCAAGCCAAGCATGGTCACCATGAAGGTTTGTTCATCTCATTTTTTGGGGACTGGATTGAAAACAGGAACTGGAGTAGGGCATGGAAAAGATTAGTGAGACTGGTGGGCACCCGGGTAAGGGCCTTTTCAGCGATAGCTCCCAAATTATGGAATAGCCTCCCTCTTGAGGTGCGTCATGCCCCTTCCTTACAGATATTTAGGAAGGCGGTAAAGACCCACCTCTTTACCCTGGCCTTTGGCTAATCACAGGCACTACAAACAAGATGAGAACTCATGGGAACAATAGGGAATGTACTGTTCTAAATTTACTGAACTTTTAAGTGTTTTTAATCTATATTTTATGTCTATATTGTTTTTAATTTACTTTTCATTTTTAATGTGTATCTTGTGATTAATTGGCTGTTACCCGCCCAGAGACCTTAGGGTATGGGGCGGGATAGAAATGTAAACAAACAAACAAACAAACAAATAAATAAATAAATAAATAAATTTAGCACAATTTATTTTTGGGGGGTGGTGGTGGCTGGAAAGTGTAATGTCCTGCCTTTGTTGCCCCCATATGGACAAAGGTTGTCATCTTGTCTGCTCTTGAGCGAATTAGTTTTTGCTCCTCCTCTGAATTTATTGGGATTTGCTTTCTAAGCAGCTACTGTAGAATCCAGTAAGAGAAACAGGACTGAACATTATTTTTTATATGATTTGTCTGGAAAACAGCCAGAATTTTTCTTTGGGCCGGGAGTTGTTAACTGTGTTGGTTGAAGTCAGTAAAATAAATATGACTGGCTATAGAATAAAACGTCTTCTTCCTGTCTGCATTTTTTTAAAAAAAAGCAATATATATATTTATATTTTTTAAAACCCATGCCTTTGGTGCACGGTGGCAGCACAACAATAATAAGAGGCATGAAATTGTTAGAATTTATCTCTTTTTGAAATTAATGTTGGGAAGGGAAGCAATTTCTGGCTCACTGAGTTGCAGAATAAAAAAAAAAGGATACAGTGGAATAAAAGCCAGAGTGGACAGAATCTTATGCACAGTGTGGCCTTAGGAGAGAAAAGGATCTGCTAGGTATGGAAAACAAGACTTTTGTTTCCTAAAAAAGAGGAAAAGAGGTGATTCTGTACTGACTGAGGAGCTTTTTGCACTTACTGATCTGGTGGGACAGTCCCGGTGACAGTGAAGTTCTAAGGAGGTTTGACCATCCACACGTGGCATAGGAAGAGCATCTTGAAAGTATACAGGACTACACCCAAGTGCTGATGGCTTTGCCAATAGGGTTGTGCATGGATATCCGAAAATTCAAAACTCTGATTCAAACTAAAATCTGAATTTCCGAATTTGGATCAAATCTGGATTTTTGAAAATCCAATATGAATTTTTGAATGATTATACTGGATTTCACATCATATGTCACATCCGAATACCAGGTCTATTTGTGTATATAATATGGGATGCAAACGAAATGCAAACACACAGAAAAGGGACGCAAACAGATTCAAAAATTAAATATGAATGTTCCTGACATTCATATCGTTCGATTTGAATTAGATTTTTGAATTTTGATTCAGATCAAATTATTGAATATTCGATATCCCTTTGAATGCGGTAGGATTCAAATTCACTATGAATATTTCATGCAAATTAGATACGAATGTTAGATAAGAATCCCATACAGATCCATAACGAAGCTTCGTAGGAATGTATCAAAACATTCAATTCGAATTTGAATGTCCGAATTCACATGAATTCATACGAATTTTAAATATTATGAATACTTGTGCACATCCCTAATCCAAAGTGTGCTTACGTGGAATATTTTGTGTTTAATTCAGCTGGACTTATTCCATTGTGAGACATTATAGGACTGAAATGTAAATTGCTCATTTGCTATGAATCATTTGGAATCCAATGGCTTTGTGGGAAAAGGAGTATAAAAATAAACTGACTAATACAGCTGGGGTGGGCTAGCCATGCCAAAACTGAGGCTTTAAATATGTTTCTCCAACTAGATGGGAAACCACATGCAAATGAATACTCAGCTTATAGTTCTGTTCCATAGTCCAAAATCTAATGTCGTAAGCACGGCTCTCATAAAAATAAGAAGCTGTTTCAGCCTAATAATCAGCTGTTCCAAAGGGATGGGGTTACAATAAGGCAAAATTTCTTCTCTGGTTCATACGTATAGAAGTATGTATATATAGAAGTCATCTAAACAAATTTATGGGACTGTGAGTGTATCTAGACTTAGCTTTGAGTCCAGATAGGAAGGAGACAAAGAATTATTCAAGTGCCACAATGCAGAGGGATTGACCCTATTCTCACTTACATAAGATGGAAGAACTAGAAATGCTATGAAACTTCAAGGGAAGAAGAAGAGGAGTTGGCTTTTCTACCACACTTTTCTCACCCTCAAGGGGACTCAAAGCAGCTGCCAAAGCTTTCTGTTCTTCTTAAAACCAATGCCCAGTGAGGTAGGTGGGGCTGTGAGAGCTCAGCAGAGAGCCGTGACTTGCCCAAAGTTACCCAGCTGGCTTCGTGGAGGAGTGCGAAATCAAACCCGCTGAGTATGAGATATGAGTCTGGCCCTCCAACCACAAGTCCATGCTCACTCACAAGGGAGTCAATACAGATTAGATATTAGAAAAAGCTTTCTGACAGTAAGGGCAATCGGTCAATGGAATAGGTTGCCATGAGAGATTGTCAGGTCTCCTTCGCTGGAGGTCTTCAAGCAGTGCCTGGATGAACATCTGTCTGGGATTGTTTAGGAAGTCCTGCATTGAGCACTGGGATGACCCCAGAGGTCCTGACTCTATAATTCTATGATTCTATGACTTCTTTCCATACAGTTGAGGACAGCGTGAGGCTTTGCTTGGAGTCTTGGCTTTCATGAATACTTAAGAATATAAGAACATAAAAGGAAGCCTGCTGGATCCCAAAACCCATCTAGTCCAGCATCCTGTCTCACACAGTGGCCCACCAATTGCTCCTGGGCATCTCAAGCAGAAGACAAGGCAAAACCATCACCTGCTCTCAGATCCTTGCAAATGGCCTTTGGGTGCATCCTACCTGTCTTACCAGCCTGGAGGACGAACCTAGACACCCATTCTAGTACATCTGTCCTCTATAAATTTGTGTATAAGATAAGAACCTAAGTGCAGCCCTGCTGGATCAGGCCAAAGCTCATCTAGCCCTGCATCCCATCTCACACAGTAGCCCACCAGTTGCTCCTGGGCATTCTCAAGCAGAAGGCAAAGGCAATCATATCTCTGAACTCGGTATTGGTCCATGAGCAGCAAAAGATGGTTCTCAGATATCGGAGATTAGGCTCCATAGGAATCCTGCCACCTTTCCCACCAGTTTCATTGCTAAAATTGCTTCGGTACAGGCCAATGGGATATCTACAGCATGGAAATGGCAACAAGGATATTGAAAGGCCAGTTGAGTCCACTGAGCTGGCCATTTTTAAATTTACAAGATCTCACATGCCACTAGGATTTATCTCACCTAAATAGATATATAGAAGCCGCAGTCTAGCTCTGCAGGCAAAATCCAGGGGCCTTCGGATTCAGGGTAGCAGCTTGAGGGTCGCTACGATGGTCAGTCTGTGATCCCTGTTCTCTGAGGTCCCCCACATGGAGGCAGGGTACAGGCAGAAAGACCAAGAGTTTATTATTGTAGAGCTTTTTATAGAGCAATCCCAAAGGACATGAGGGAAGTGACACCAAAGCAACATCAGGGGATGTGATTGGAGGAAAACTGCTCTTTTCCGGGTCAGAGGTCCTTCTGATGTCACTTCCTCTGGTAACAGGAAGAGAAACTGTAAGCCATGTGCTTGGGACGTGCTTTTTAACACCAGGCGTTTGCAGACTCCATAATGCCCAAAGGCAACTGCAGAGTGGAAATAATTCAGCACCCTAGTGGCACTGAGTGCGTATTACAAGACAATGGAAACAGGAAAAAATCTTATTCCTTTTATTCACAAGGCTAAAGAATTAAGGTATGAGCTGGAAGAGAAGGTAGGGGAAAACTGCAGCCTGGAGATTACTACAGTGATAATCACAATTATTTGCCATATTAACAAAATTGGGTTTATATTCTGTGACAATTATATTTCCCTCCTGCCTTTCCCAGAAAGTCCCAGAGCTGGTAATATCAAATAATAATAAATGAGCACCGTACAGAAAGAGGCAAATGTTTCCTCAGATATTGTTTGAAAAATTACACCTCTCATGAATGATGAGGCTCAGGTTGAAAGATTTAACAGAAATGGTAAGACAGTGAAAGCAGTGAACAACCTAATCAGTCAGTAGTTGATGCCTAGAAGTAGCTGCGGGATAAAGCACTGTGCTTTGAATCCATTTGTTTTATGCAATCCTCTGTTTTAGGGATGTGCACGAATATTCGTAACATTAAAAAATTTGTACGAATTTGGCCAAATTCAGACATTTGTACTTGAATAGAACGTTGGCACATTTGGAGACTGACATTCGAATTCAAATAAAATGTTTCGGTACGTTTGTATGAAGCCTCACATGGGATTTGTATCCATTTGTATGCATTCATATGGGATTCGTGTGGGACTGAACATTTGTATTGAATTTGAATTCTACTATATTCGAAGGGGATCTATTCGAATGAATAGAAATGATCTTGCATAGGATATTATACAAATTGAATACACACACACAAAATGTGCACATCTCTACTCTGTTTCCATCTTAGCCCTGGTGGTGGTTGGGGTGGTTGGGGTCAGGAACATCAGGAAAACTAAACGATAATTCACTGTCTACCTTTGATCCTTCTGTGGTGTAACGAGCCATTTTAAGGGCTCTGGCTAAGGCTACTACCTGGCTATGTTGTCCTTGTGCTAAAGTTCAGCTTTGCCTGGTTGCATTCCCCGTAGGAATTTTCACAAAGCCAATTCTCCCCTTTTGATGGATGCAAATTGAAGGGAGGGAGAACTCAGCTGCACGTGAACCCCCCTGCAAATGTGGGGGGCTTTGCCTTCACAAGCAAAGGGAACCTCTCAAACCCCCCTTCCTGTCCCAGCTTGCCCCCCTCCCACTTACCTGTTGCCACCACCACCATCAAGCACTCTTCCAAGGTCCAACTGGTTAGGGAGCCAGACTCTTATCTGGGAATACTGGGTTTGATTCCACACTTCCCCACAAAGGCAGCTGGGTGACCTTGGGCTAGTCACAGCTCTCTTCTGAGCTCTCACAGCCCCACCCACCTCACAGGGTGTTCTGTTGTGGGGAGAACAGAAGGCTTTGTCAGCCACTTTGAGTCCCCTTAAATGGCTGAAAAAAGTAGGGTAGAAAAGCCAACTCTCCTCTTTCTCCTTCCCCTCCCCCTTCTCCTTCTGGAGGTTGCACACACATCTCCCATCTGGGATTCATTTCCTGTGATTCCCATGTGGTGGAGGTGCACATGCACTTTTGGAAGGCCTATTTGCCCCTTGGAGGAGTGTGTGATGGTGGCGGAGGCCACATCTACACTTAGGGGTAAGGGGTTGTGGCTGGGGGTGGGTGGGAGGCAGAGGGTGGGCAGATTTGGGCATCATCACCTGCTTGTGCTGAGAAACCTGCTTGCCCTACAATGGTGATGTAGGGCAAACCTTCAAGTAAGAAGGAAGAAGGCTTTAACCATTGGTTGCTTGGCTCTGTTGACAAAATAGTGCAGCCTCATTGGTGAGTCTATGGAAGTGGGGTTTTTTTGCCACATGCTCTTTTTTTTTGGAAGGATATCAGGAATGAAACCTGTGACCCTCTGTTTTCCAGGCAGCTGCTCTACTATGGCAACCTGCTTGCTTTGCAACATGAAACAAAATGTGCCTTCCACACGCAGATGGAACCCATAAAGGCAGATAGCATTTGGCATACATAGAGGTGTTCTTGGCTTTCGCTGGCAAACCTTCCGCCTCCAGCCTGAGCATCATTATCACTTTGTGTAGACCTAAGATAATTGTGTTAAATTGCTGCTTAATTGTGCTGGTACACTGTATCTCTGGCAATTTGATGGGATTGTTGTTGTGGACTAGCAGCGGGCTGGCAGGTGGATAGGATGAGGAAGAGGCTATGTGAACAACAGTGAAAGCTGGTGCCGTTGAGCATTCTTTGGCTTGACGGTTTTGCTTTTTACCATGGGCTCTTATGTATTATTATTATTGATTTAAAACCTTTTATATTTTTGGTGTGTTGCATCTAAGTTTTCACTTGGAATCTACTTTATGAATATAAAATACCATATTGGATAGTTTCATTGCATGGTGTGGCCCACCATGGAACCTTTGAGTAATCGGTGGGATATAAATGTTTAAAAATAATTAAATGTCACTTCTTGTTGTTTGCACAAGTTCTTCACCCTGGGACGTTAATAGAGGGTGGTATAAAGATCTACACAAGCAATGTTGTATCATAATATCATTATTGATCATGTGTTACACTCTTGTACTTTTGAAACGTGATCTGCTCATGCAGATCCCAAAGAAGTATGGGATATATGAGCTGGAGGAGATTCTATCTATCTCTCTGTTTTTATACTGTTCTTGTCAATTTCCCAGGGCAACTAAGAAGAGGTGTTTCTGCATTAGCCTAGCCCCTGTGTGATCAGTCGCTCCCTTGTATCCGGTCACGCATCTGATTCCCTCCAGGGTGCTGCCATCTTGGTTTTGGTGTCCTGAGCGACTGTGAATTTGCCAGCACTGTCACAACAGTGATGCTAACTGTCTGCACAAGTGCAGTCACATCAGGTGGTCATCTGAGCTGCCAGCGCACTTGCGCGGTAGCTCTGATGGACCCACTGGCCAGAAACAGTGCAGATGGTCACTGGCTGGATGGAAAATGTAAGGAATTAGTTACATTGGGTAAAGGTTAGTGTGCTCATTGTACACAATTTCATGCACCACAACTAGTTTACAATTAGTCAGCATCTGGGGAGGCAGGGGACACAGTTGTAGCCTGTAAGCACCTCCTGAAAGTGCAGATCCATCTGCCCAGATATTAAATAATTATCAACTATGAGGTCAAGTGTGAATTGGCCTAAGGATGATAAAAGATGGGGCTGCTCCTGAAGATGGTTCAGATTCTGCAGCTGGTGCAGAATGCAGCTGCTGGACTGCTGACTGGGGCAGCTGGGGCAAATTTGTCCTTCTCTTCTTGTCCAGGTAATGGGAAAACTGAAGTTGACCATGCATGTACTAAGCATTTAAACTGATGGATGCTACTACGTGTCATCCTTCTCTTCATGCATCTGGACATTTACTTTCAGTGTGAAAGGGTGACCAGGTGCCACCATCTTTCTGTGCTATTGCTGACATGCAGGGGCCAGCACTGTCACTGGGCAACTCTGGTGTGCTGCACTTGCACGTTGTGTCATTTCATGTGACAAACCAGCATCCTTGTGTGGTGTATCAATTGACCACCTGGCATGTGTTCCAAACTGGAAGACGTCTGAATGGGCCTGCCTGGAGACTTACCAGCTCTGGTGTATAAGAACATAAGAGGAGCCCTGCTGGATCAGGCCACAGCCCATCTAGTCCAGCATCCTGTCACAGACAGTGGCCCACCAATTGCCCATGGGCATCTCAAGCAGAGACAAGGGCAAACCTTCTCCTGCAATCGAATCCCAGCCAAATGGGCTTAGAAGCATCCTGTCTGTCTCCCCAGCCTGAAAGATGTACTCAGGCATCCAATCATCCAAACAACTCCTTCTCAGCCAGCCTGTCTGTGCTTTAAGCTCTTGGTTGTGCCACCACATTCAGTAGCAAATGGGGTGGGCATTGTGGATATGGCCTGAGGTCCATAAGGCACCTTCACTTCCCATGTTCAGGAGAACAGTGAAGACGCCCCTCTTTGCCCTGGCCTTGGGCTAAATAAGGAAACAGCTTTTCATCCCAGCTTCAGGCACTGTAATGGTTTTAGAATGGTTAATATTACATTTGGCATTGTAAAGCATACATTAAAATATAACCCACCCACCCTGCACCCCCCTGGCAAGATAATATCAAAGGCCTGGTTGAAGACATATGCTTTAACCAAGCACCAAAGGACATACGAAGTTGTTGTCTGATGGATCTCTAAAGGGAGGTTGTTCCAAAGTTTGGGAGCCACCATAGAAAATGTCAACTCACCTATCACAAATCTAAAAGAGACAGGAATCTAAGAACACCCTCACCTTGTGATCCTCAGTACTTGGGCAGGTCTATAGAGAATCAGTGGTGGTTCTTTAAAGATGTACATTGATGACGCTTTATAAATAAATGACATTCAAGGACACTCAAAGTAGCTGACAAAGCTTTCTGTTCTTCTCCCCACAACTGAACACAGTGTGAGGTAGGTGGGGCGGTGAGAGCTCATAAGGAGAGCTGTGACTAGGCCAAGGTCACGCAGCTGGCTTCATGGAGGAGAGTGGAATGAAACCTGGTCTTCCCAGATAAGAGTCCGGCTCCCTATCCACTAGACCAAACTAGCTCACCTTCTTTCCTTAGCTGAAGGAAGAAGGCCTTCCTTCAGTTAACCAGAAGCCACGTCATTTATGGCCTATAAAAAATTATGCATGGTATAGAAAAGGTGGATAGAGAAAATTTATTTTCTCTAATACTTGAACCAGGGGGCGCTGTATGAAGCTGATGGGTACGAGAGTCATATCTGACAAAGGGAAGTATTTCTTCACCCAGAGGGTCATCGGCTTATGGAATGTGCTGCCAGAAGAGGTGGTGATAGCTACCAGTCTAGATGGCTTTAAGGTAGGGTTAGACAAATTTATGGATGGCAGATGTATCAATGGCTACTAGAACGAATGCCTAGGTGCATCTTTCAGGCTGGGGGGGGGGAGGAGGAACCGGAGCACTTCTAAGGCCATCTCCTGGGACTTGAGAGCAGGAGAAGGTTTGTCCTTGTCTCTGCTTGAGATGCCCATGAGCATTTGGTGGGCCACTGTGTGCGACAGGATGCTGGACTAGATGGGCTGTGGCCTGATCTAGCAAGGCTTCTCTTATGTTCTTATGGCTTTATGTGTCAACCTTCAACACCTTGAATTGGACTCGGTAGATAATAGATAGTGTGGATCTTTCAGGACCGGAGTGCCATGTAGCTGGCTAGAAATTCCCATCAGCAGCCAAAAAGCTGCATTTCGTGCTCTCGCACTGTTTCTGTTATTGATATGGATAACTACATTAACAAACTGCTTTCTTCAACCCAAGTGTAACTTTCAGTCTGTTGCTGTTCTTCTCTGTGTGTCATGTTTTGAAATAGGCACGTAGAGTTCCCTGTGTTAGTGGAATACCGCACAAGGAACTGATGCAACCGTTCTGCAGTCAATGAAGAATTTCTTTCCTTCTTTGCAGTGGCTTATCTGTGTGTGCAATAGCAGAGATAACATGGTGGTGGGGAATTTACGAATGGGCTGAAGATTTTGCCAACTATGTGTACTGTGTACAAAATTCAGAAAAATCCCCCCTCTAAAATACCCTCCCCAAACTGCAAAGTATTTCTAATGCAGCTGTTCTTCAATAGGCAGGCTGGATGATTTTGCACATTAAAAATCCTTGGGGAAGACTGGACACGAAGAGTTTTGGAAGCATTCCTAATTAAAATGTCCTGACTTTCAATAATTGCAGTGGTTTGGGAGGGAGCGAGCAGTTGCAGTTCTTCCTTTCACTTGTGATAAATAGGTTTTGCAGGGTTTTGAAGTTGCAAGAACATTTTCACCAATAGTGGTGATGGAGAAAATGCACATGGCTTAGGAAGCAAAAGGCTGATTCACACTTGGCTTCTTAGTTTGCAAAAGGTTAACATCTGGGCAGGTACATCTTCATTTGCAGGAAGTGTTTACAGCCTTCAAATGCACCCTGCCTGCCAAGATATTCACCTGCTGCAAGCTAGCTGTGGTGCACAAAATTTTGCACCACAAGTAACCTAACCCTAACATGATTGAAAACTTACCTTTTGCATCCCCACTGTGAACATTCGTGCCATTTCTGGTGAAAGGGGTCACCTGAGGTACTGCGCAAGCATGCTGGCACCTCAGATAACTCCTGATGTGGCTGGGCATGTGCAGAATGTCATTGTTGCCATAGCCCCAGTGCATCTGCAGTTGCGAATGGCAGCGCCCTGGTGGGTATCAGACACGCATCCAGAGCTAGTCTCTTCTGCACCTTTCCCAGTAAGACAAGTGCAGAAACACCCAAAGGGTGTTTCCAGATTGGCTGCTGAGAAATGGATTTAAGAAAATCTATTTCCTGGCGATCCATCTGCCTGAGGATCCGTCTGAAATAGGGACGGATCTGAGGAGGCCCTGCACATCTGCACATGCGCGGGCAGGACAGAGTCTACTGGCTGGATCCTTTGGGTGCTGTGCAGAGGCTGCAGCACCCATTCCAAAGTTGCGGGACTGGTGCATGCCGCTGCCAGTCACTGCGCATTTCCGCCGGCACGCGATGCGCAGGGGAGGGGCTTCGGAGGCAGACAGGCCTGCTTCCACCCTCCCCAAGATGGCGGCTGCTGGCACATCTGGCCCCTCGCCTCTCCGTGTGTGGAAGCGTCCTGCTTCTGAATGGATCGAGGTGAGGGGCCGGATGGGAGACCTAATTTTCCAAGTCTTCCCGGAGGCCGGATCTTTCGGCAGTGAGACCCCATTAAGAACAGGTCTTGTGCGCCGCTGTGCAGAAGCAGCCGCCGTGAAGAGTCCTGGATCCGGCCTCCAGTGTGGAAGGTAAGTCTTCTATGTGTCTTTAATGTGTTTTTACGGCTAGTGTGGAAGCTCCAAAAGTCTCCCTAAAACATGCACCTTTTCTAAGTTCTGTCTTTCTGCTTCTACAAGAATTGCCATGTAATACAACTATTTAGTACTGAAGGGGTAAATATCAAGTAAAACAAGCATGTGCTCCAGTCTGGATCTTCTAAGTTTTGAAATTCTTAGCTTTTCTTTTGCCTAAGTGGCCATCAGCCGCAAACCTGTACGGGATAGAATGAATCGCAGTGCAGTTTGACGTGCTCCCTGAAGTTTTCAGCAAGCCATGCTTCTCTCTTGCTAGTCCATTTTGTGCTGGAGACTCTGCTTTGGGCAACCTGTGAGTGTTTTGGGGAAGTGGAAAACTGCATTGCACACCGCAGTCCTATGCATACCTGGGGAAGGTTTTGCTAAGCGTGAGCGTTACGTCCCAAAGCGATCGCCTTGGCAGCAGAGTGATGGTTCTGTGATCGATGGGTCCGATAGCTCCATGTGTTGTGGTTACTCAGAATTTGCAAGGGGGTGCTGGGGAGCAAAAGGAGTGATGTTCCTTAAGCAGTGATAACACGTACCGAGAGAGAGAGAGAGGGAGAGAGAGAGGTTTTGGTTATACTGAAAGAGCAGATGAGAACTGGGGAAACAGACGTTATGTGATGCTTTCTGGTCTCCCGTGTGCGTGATGTTCCTCTCCCCGGTTGGAAAGGACTGCTCTTAGGAGATTTCTGATTGCCGGCTGAACAATGCTGCAATCAGACCAGGGGAGCCACCTGGAAGTTTTGCCTGAGCTGCTTTCTAGTGGGCTTTGAGATCCCTTGGAGAATCATGCTCGCCTCTAAGCGATGTGGAGGAGGACTCAAGTCTCAACTGCGGGCCCTGTCAGGAGGGTGGAAAGCAAAAAAGCAGCAGCAGCAGCAGCAACAGCAGCAGCAGCAGGCTGTGTAGATTCAAATCCCTGGTGCTGGGCACGCTCGCTATTTGATGTCTTGCTAGCATCCTTGCTGATTTGCTTGAGGAATTCCACGTATTCCTGAGCAGCTTTCCGGAATGGATTGTTTGTGCATTGTCACTACTAAGGTAAGAGCTATCCGGCTTGCTGTTTTGCTTGTCTTTCCTTCCACACTAGTAATTAAACAGACGGGAGCTGTTCTCTGGCTCACGTTGCAAGATGCAGGGATAACTAAGCTTCAGTTGGCATTTCATGCCAGTGCCATGGCTCTGAAATCCCTTCTCTAAGCAGGAAATTAATTGTTCTTACCCGATAGAGGCCCTGCAGTGTGTGTGTGTGTCTGTGCTTTAAGAAGAAATCTTTGCCTTGTGTCTATTTATAACTCAGGTACCCGAGGACATTTCGGAAAGATATTGAGCTCACACCACAGCAGATTTCAATGAAAACGAATGATCTGCTCTCCGTCTGCTTTCACTTTTTAAAACTGTCAGCCTTTTATGCCCCCTTTCCTTCTTTCCTTGGAAAGCCAATCATGTGAACTTTTGATAGGGACCCTGTTTCTGATTGGAGAATTCAAAGTTTCAGTAGGATAGCTGTGGTAGCAAAGTGGAACTTCCATCCATGTTTAGAGCAAGCAAGTCTTTGAGGAGGTGGAAGGAACTCCGAAGGGCCATCATCTTCATGGCCGTGGTATTGGTTTTCTGGAGGTGCCCGGGTGATCGTTCTCTCCGGGTGAGAGGAACCCTTGGATCCATTTGGCATAGCTTTTCTTTGCCTTTCCAACGCATGCCCAGCTGGTAGTTCTACAGAAGTGAACAGAAAGATTTCAGATGATTTCAAAACACTTCACGGCAGACACTGCCAACTATATCTGTGCATGCTTTTGCGACTCAGGTGTGCTTCACAACTGCACGGTGAAGGAAAGTGTGTGATCTGCCTAAAAATACAAAATAAACAGAGTCATCACACACACACACACACATTTTGCTGGTTGCTTAGAATACTAGTCAGCATAATCTGGAAACATTTGCAGGGGTCCAGGTATGCGGCTTTTTCCACCTCTTCTCTTGTTTCCCTTACTTTTTTAGATTGTAAGCTCCTTGGTTTGGGGGACTATCATTTTTTTTAAAAAGCACTCTGCATACTAAGGGTGTCAATGCTGCCTGGTTTGGCCTCTGGCTGTTTATTTGGCTTGCTTCTCTAGTCTCTTCCTGCTTTGGCAGGTATACACGATGAATTCTAGTCCAAGTTCTGATTTTCAGGGCATGTAAGGGTCTTAAAGACGAGAGCGCTCCAAGCTGATTCATTGATTCTTTCTTATTTAGCCAAGAAACCAAGACAAGGCAAGGGGGGAAAAGTCTGCTGAACTAGAAACCACCTTGGTCTTTTTATCCTCCAGCAGGACCTCTCTACAGAAAAGACAAGTCTCCTTTGAAGCAGAATTCGGGGCCTATCTCTTTTGCAGTCAGAGCTACTGCAGCAAAGTTCTGGCTGGCTGAGATTCTTTATGTTGCAATTATATAATTGATCAAGCTGCACTCCACAAATTCAGAAATGTGATGTAATACTAGTGTTTAAATATATACATAAGACATTGGCCCTATTTTGCATGTTGTGGTACAATGTGGGTCTCAGACCACGTCCAGACAGGTGATAGTTAGTCCTATTATGCCTTGCCGCATGTATCTGTAGCACCCCCAACATAGCCCCTCAATATTGGAATGAAAACCTGCTGTAAACTATTTTGGGAAAATCCAACTCTGAAAGTGGGTTTTCCTGAAATAATGCTATAGCCTGTGTGTTTGGCTGCCGCCGCTTGGAGCCAATATCTTCTATGTGGCTATTGTGCATGTGTGGAGGCTGAAAAAGATGGCTGTGTATGTGCAGTGGTGGTGACTGTGTTCTTCTGGATATGTTGTGCCATCGGAATTTACTGGATGTGAGCACCATTATATACACAAAGGGATCACCAGCCATGTCCTGTCTGGTCAACAAGCGATTATTCCAGAAGGCTTCACTCTGGAATAGCACTTACTTGTGTGATTTTGGGACAATGTCTAGAACTGAGGCCTATTTACAGTAGGCCAGTGGAATGCAATTAGGGCAGTCCTGGGACAGAGCATTCGGTCTGCTGGGCCGACGGTTCTGTCAAGAACTGTCCCAGCCTGTCCGAGGGTGGCCTAATTGTGTTCTGGGTGTAGAGCACGAAATTGTGCTCTACACCTGGCCCAGGCAATTCCAGGCTGTCCTAAGCTGTTTCACAGCTGTACGGCAGGGAGATCATTCACACTCTCCCGGCCGGACAGCTGCAGGCCCCGCTCCCTGGCCTCTGCCATTGGACAGATTTTGGCTCAACAGCTGGCAGGCCCTGTTGGGGGTGGGGTAAGAGCGAGACAGCCTGCCCCATTGCCATGCCTGCTGTTGCAGTCCCAATCAGACTGCAGCAGCACGCATGCCCCCCAGGGCACTCCCACCCACCAAGGGACCTGCACCACCCACATGTGATCCACTTACCTTTTCAGACCCTATGGTCTGATGTGGTGGTTGCATGGCCAGCCAGGGCAATCTGCTGTTTTGTGTGCAGGCGCGCATGCCACTAGACCAACCCACGTGGACTGACCCCGGTAGACTGACCTCAGTGTGATGTCAGTCTACTGCTGCATGCACCTGCATAGAGAAAAGCACATCACCTGGCTCTCTGTGGGGCACAGTCATCTCAATTGAGGTGACTGTGCCCTGTGGAGGCCCCTGGGCCCACCCCTTACACAGGGCCCTGTGCGTGTCGTACTTGGTTGCCACCTCAGACCAGACTGGCAAGCCAGGGGGTGGGGTTTGCTAGTTTGGTCTGTGGTGTTCTGTGCCTGCGTGCTCCACGGCCTGTGTTTGGTTCAATCCCAGGCAGTCTGCGCAGGTGTACACTGCTGACCAATCACAGGCCACAACACAGAGATCCAGGCTGCGTCAGCTGCCAGGGACCCCCTAAGTGCCCACCGGCACTCCCCCTAGCCATGCGATCACTTACCTTTTTGGACCCTTTGGTCCAATGTGGTTGTCGTGCAGCTGGGCAGGGTGATGCGCCATTCTGCATGCAGGTGCGTGCGATGGTAGACCAGCCCCATGCTGAGGTTGGTCTACCAGGGTTGGTCCACATGGGGTTGGTCTAGCAGCTTGCCAGTCCAGTCTGCGGTGGTGATCAGGTAAGACGCTAATGCGCTTGAGGGGAGGCGTGTGGCCCTGGGTAGGGGGTGGGCCCAGGGGGGCTCCATGGGGCACAGTTGCCTCGATCAAGGCAACTTTACCCCATGGAGGCTGAATGCCAGCTGGACCTCAGCTGCCTGCCACTGGGTCGATTGCAGGGACTCCGGCCCATGTGTCTGCCCTTTTGGGCTATGACATGTGGGGATGGATTCCCCATTTGCACCTAGGCAGGTAAGGGATGAATGGGAATGTTCAGCTGTACTGCGAAAAGGCCCCAGGCCTTAGTTCTGAAAGGTCTGAAAGCCAGCAGGTAACTTTCACAGGCACCTAGGTGAGCCTCAGCCCGCCCAGGAACAGGACATTCAAACAACAGGATGTCTAGAAGGCTACATGACCACATCGCCACATCTCATGCTGGCCCCTGAGCCACCACAATACCTGTGAGATTGTGATCTACAATACTTTTTTAAAACTTTATTTATCACATCATTACACACACACACAGATATATACAGTATTTCTCCCTAATATTTACTTAATTTTCTTCCTCTTCCTCTTCCCCTCCCCTCTCCCCCCTCTCTAGGCAGAACAGCTGGTAGACTACAATCTTATATTGCAACCAGTTTCAATACTTCTGCTTTTATCATTTCCATAGCATCCGATCTACTACTATGTTGGATCAGGTCTTTCCAGTCTTTTGCTGTATTTCTTGCCTGTTCACCCGCATATTTTAGTCTTTGGTTCAATTTCAATCTGGCTTCAGACCCGGTCGTGGCACAGAAACCGTCTTGGTCGCCCTGGTTGATGACCTACTCCGGGAGAGAGACAAAGGGAATGCCACCCTGTTGGTTCTCCTGGACCTTTCAGCGGCTTTTGATACCATTGACCACGGTATCCTTCTGGAAAGGCTGCGGAGCTTAGGAGTTGGAGGCAATGCTTGGCACTGGTTCCGCTCTTATCTCAGCAGCCGATCCCAGATAGTGGCTGTGGGAGATACGGTTTCGACACCCTGGGAACTCACTTGTGGGGTTCCTCAGGGGTCGATCTTATCTCCCATGCTCTTTAACATCTATATGAAGCCGCTGGGAGAGGTCATTAGGAGTTTTGGAGTGAGGTGTCATCAATATGCTGATGATACCCAACTCTATCTCTCTGTTCCATCTGAATCAGGAGAGGCGGTGGAAGTGCTTGACAGGTGTCTGGAGGCAACAATGGGCTGGATGAGGGCCAATAAATTGAAGCTGAATCCAGACAAGACAGAGGTGCTGTGTATTACAGGGTCTCGGATCCGCGTAGTTGGGAGATACCCTGTCCTCGATGGGGTGGCTATGCCCTGGAAGGGACAGGTGCGTAATTTGGGGGTACTCCTGGACTCTGCGCTAACACTTGAAGCTCAGGTGGAGGCCGTGGCCAGGAGTGCCTACTCCCAACTACGGCTTGTACGTCAGCTTAAGCCATTCCTGGATAGAGACGACCTGGCCACAGTGATCCACGCTCTGGTAACCTCTAGATTGGACTATTGCAACGCACTCTACATGGGGCTACCCTTGAAGACGGTCCGGAAGTTGCAGTTAGTGCAAAATGCAGCGGCCAGGGTGCTGACTGGAACAACTAGCTGGACACATATTACGCCAGTTTTAAAAGAATTGCACTGGCTGCCAATTCGCTACCGGGCCCAATTCAAGGTGTTAATTCTGACCTATAAGGCCCTAAATGACTTGGGCCCCAGATATCTAAAGGAACGCCTTCTCCCATACCGTTCTGCCCGTGCCTTAAGATCTGAAGAAGATGCCCTCCTGGTTGTTCCACCACCTCAGATAGTGAGGTTGGTGGGCACCCGGGGGAGAGCTTTTTCTGTGGCAGCCCCTAGATTGTGGAATAGTCTTCCCTCCTGGGTGCGCCATGCCCCTTCCCTGTTGTCATTTAGGAGGGCTGTAAAGGGATATCTTTTTGCCTTAGCCTTTGGCCAAGGTTGACTCATTCCTCCCTTGGTCACAGTTTTAGTAATAGATCCCTAGATGTAGGGCTTATATCAGAACTTTTAATTATATACCATAGCTCAAGCTGTGCCCTGTTTTTAATACCTTGTTTTAATTATTCAGTTTTAATATGTTTACCTGTGTCTTGTTTTTAATATGGTTTTAACTGCTATTGTTTTAATATGTTTACCTGTGTCTTGTTTTTAATATGGTTTTAACTGCTATTGATTTGTTGTTACCCGCCCAGAGACCTTCGGGTATGGGGCGGGATAGAAATAGAAATAAATAAATAAATAAATAAATAAATACAATAATCAAATTTAAATTGGTTAATTACATCATTATACCAGTTCTGAAGATTCCAATTATCCTCATCTTTCCAACCTTGGACAATCACAGAATGTGCTGCCATTAGAAGAAGGCGAAGAATAAAACTTGGCTTTTCTACCTCGCTTTTCTTACCCATTTAAGGGGACAAAGCGGCTGACGAAGCTTTCTGTTCTTCTCCCCACAACAGACACCCTGTGAGGTAGGTGAGGCTGTAAGAGCTCAGAAGAGAGCTGTGGCTAGCCCAAGGTCATCCAGCTGGCTTCATGGGGGAGGGTGGAATCGAACCTGGTATTCCCAGAGAAGAGTTCTCACCTTAAATGGGTGAGAAAAGCGGGGTTAGAAAAGCCAACTCTTCTTCTTCTTAAATATATCCTCCTTTACATTATTTAGCATCCGGATGATCCACAGTCCTGACGGCAACCCCCACCTTTTTCAGGCTCTGTACATGCTCAGTTGCCTTAACCAAGATGGCAGCTCCCACAGCAGCGTCCAGACGGGAAGCATATAGTTCTATTTTAGGAAAGCTCGCATTCAGAGATGGGTTTCCCTGAAACAGGTTATGTAGGGATTTCACTCAGATATTGCGGGGCTATTTTAGGATTGCCACAGATACAAGAGGTGACTTATCCATAAGCCAGTTAAAAGACTTCTCAGGGTTGGTTTCATAGCTGGGTTGCATCACCTCTGCATGGGAGGCAGGAAGTGACTCACAGGTCCCAACTTCTGCCTGGGAGACATCCTGGAACACCAGAAATGGCTGATATTCAACCCTAATTCTGGCTCTTTAAAAATCAGTCTAAACTGGAAACCTTCACTGCTTTGGGTGTGTGTGTCCTCTCAGCAATTCTTTTTTGTTTTTTGTTTTGTTTTTGTGTGTGTGTCGTTGTGCTCATTTTTTAAAAAAAATCATATAATTTTATAACAACAAACATCAAAAACACATAACATAAACCAAATATACACTTCTGAGGATCGCATAGTCTATACAGTTCAATCAAGATTTATCCAGTACAGTCTAGAATGGAAAATCTGGAAAAAGCATCAATATTTTTTGTTTCAAAAATGGTACCGAGAAAGAGGAAGATGGTCAAAGTCTCGAAGTGATTTATGCCTGAATGACAAAAGGTGCCCATTTCTCGATAAATTGCACTGTGATGAGTTCATTAATCAATAAAGACCATGTACAATTAATCCATTTTTTTTTGAAGTTCTGTAGCCACTGTAGCATTTGCTGACATTTCAGTCCCATGGTGACTTCCAGTGTCCTGCCCCAGATCCTATCCTTCTCTGTGACATGTGGATGCAGACCCGTACTTTCATATGGTTTTGTTTTTCTATACAGGAACAATGTGGTTACAAGTCAATAGCATCCACATGCAGTAACGGTAGAGTTGTACAAACTTATTTGGACAGTCTTTGGTATTCATATTTAGCCAAAAGCAGTTTACGTAATATATGCACAAAGTGTATATGAAGGTCTACGTAACAACATAAGAGGAGCCCTGCTGGATCAGACCACAGCCCTTCTAGTGCAGCATCCTGTCTCACATAGTGGTCCACCAATTGCCCATGGGCATCTCAAACAGAAGACAAAGGCAGAACTTTCACCCTGGAAATAGCCTTTAGAGGCATTCTGCCTGTCTCTCCAATAAAGAACCACTACCCAGACATCAGTTCTAGTAGCCATTGATACACCTGAGGCCTTTTCGCACGAGGGGTTTTAGAACACGTGAAGAGCATGTTGGGACGCAGCATTTGCTCTTGTGGGCAGCCATATCTGTTCCAGGCCGCCCCCAAGTGTCCCAATGCGCTCTCCACGCGTTCGTGTTTCAGAGCACTAAAAAGTGCTCTGAAACCATCTCCTCACATTCTTCACATTCTGAGCTATCTCAGAGAGAAAGCATTCACATGCTCTCTCTCTGTGACAGCTCGGCACCTCCCCCAGGCTGCTCCCATTGGCTCCTATGGACCCAGTGTAGGCAGCCCAGGAGCCTTCTTTCCCTGGGTTCCTGCTTGCTCCCGAACCCCAGATCGGGCTCTGGGAGTGGGCAGGAAACCCAGCCAACACCCACCCAACTAACCCTGGGGTTGCGTGTGCGCGTGAACAGGCCTTACCTTCTCTTTGCAGCCTGATTCTGCTAGAATAGGCCGGGCCATTCTGAGCATGCTCGAGGAGGCAGCCCCTCATTGGCCAGGCACCCACACATACTCAGATGGCCAGCTGGGGCCCAGCAGGTGACATGCTTCATATTTAAATTGGGCTAGCCAACTGCCAACTGCATGGTCTATCAAACCAAACCTTTCGTCCAATGGCTACTAGAATGAATGCCTAGGTACAACTTTCAAGCTGGGGTGGGGGTGGGGGAGCAGGAAGCTTCTAAGGCCATTTGCTGGGATTCCAGAGCAGGAGAAGGTTTGTCCTTGTCTCTGCTTGAGATGCCCATGGGCATTTGGTGGGCCGCCTTGTGTGATGGGATGCTGGACTAAATGGGCTGTGGCCTGATCCAGCAGGGCTTCTCTTATGTTCTTATAAATCCTGCCAGAGATGGGCACAAACAATTTTGGATTGAAGAATTCGATCAAATGTTCAAATTTGCAAATTTTTGCATCAAATCGAAAGCACAGGTATTCAAACGTCAGGACATTTGAAGGAACCGAAGAATTCTCTTGGCTCACAAATATGAAAATTCAATTGAATGTTTGCACGTTTGCAATATTTTACTGGTGAAAATAGACATTTTCAAGGGGAAGAAACAGCCGCAAAAATGCTTGTCTGTGGATGCAAAAGTCTGAATACTCAAACAAACAATTCAATGAAGATATGAATTTTCAGACATTCATTTCGATTGTGAATTGAATGTGAATTTTTCATTTGTGCACCTCCCTATGATAAAGTTGTTTGGAGCTGTTCTTGTTACAAAGGATTCAAGTATCTGCTGGGTCACAAATAGTCCATCACTGCTCCTTAGCCCACCTTCAGAAACATAAAAACAGGGCTAGGAGTGACCAATGCTGGTCATTTGTTGGTCTGTTTTTTTTAATGATTGAAGGTACGCTAAACCTTTTAATAGATGCTTCAGTGTCCAATAGAAAGTAACAGATGCACAGCTATCATTTCCTTCTTCTTATGAAAGCTCCATAAGGGCAACAATAATTAGGGATGTGCATGAATGTTCTAAACATTCAAATTTTGAACGAATTCGATCGAATGTGGACATTTGAATTCAAATACAAGAGTTGGCTTTTCTACCCTGCTTTTCTCACCCATTTAAGGGGACTCAAAGCGGCTGACAAACCTTCTGTTCTTCTCCCCACAACAGAACATCCTGTGAGGTGGGTGGGGCTGTGAGAGCTCAGAAGAGAGCTGTGACCAGCCCAAGGTCACCCAGCTGGCTTCATGGGGAAGAGTGGAATTGATCCTGGTATTCCAAGATAAGAGTCTGGCTCCCTAACCACTAGACCAAACTGGCTCACCCACTAGACCAAGAATGTCTTCACATTTGAATTTAAACATTTGAATGGATTTTGAATTTTCCAAAACATTTGAATGTACAGATACGTATCTGTACATTTGAATATTTTGGAAAACTCAAAATCATGAATGTCATACGTATCTGTACACATTTGCGCTTATAATACAGAACGAAAATGGGATGCATACAGGATAAAACAGGATGCGTAGGAAATGCGTACAGATATGTGTAACACATGTGAATGTTGTTGACATTCATATCTAAAAAATCCGAATGTTGTCGACATTCGTATCTTCATATTTGAATGTAATATTCAAATGAATAGATTCAAATGTATTGGATTTCAGTCGGGTTTTGTTGCATTTGGATGCTAAACATTCAAATCGAATGGAATGTTTTGACATTCAGTTTGACTCAAATTCAAATGTAAAAAAAAATCTGTGCACATCCCTAACAATAATTGTTACAGACTTTTTTATTCGTATATTCATTTTAAGCAGTTGCATTTGCTAGATGTACAGTGGTTTGAAGGCCATTGCAAACAGCAGCGAACACCTACGCGCAAAATTTAAAAGTAAAATAAATGAAAATCACATTAACATTTTAAAACAGCCCATTGCCCACATCATAAATAATATTTAAACCATTAATATTTAAGACAGCATTAATTAACATCTCCATGGTGGAAAACTCTGTCTTTGAAATACCAGCTGGCAGTTTATCTTGCAGAAGCATTGAAATCAGTCTGTTTTGGGGCTGTGACATTTACCTTGCATTGTGATTTTGATCCAAGCTAAAACAAAACAAAACCCAAAACACTACTCGAGGGTGAAGAGCAGCATTCTCCTATGCTGGAACAAACAGGCGTAGAGAAGCCTGGCCTGGGTTTGGATTGGAAAAGAGAGGCTCTGGCCCTTTCTGCATTCACTTGTAGTCATAAGAACATGGGAGGACCCCTGCTGGATCAGGCCACAGCCCATCTAGTCTAGCATCTTATCTCACACAGGAGGCCAGGAGTATCAATGGCTACTAGAATGGATGCCTAGGTCCTGCCTCCAGGTTGGAGAGACAGGCAAGATGCCTCTAAAAGCCATTTCCTGGGATTCGAGAACAGGTGAAGGTTTTTGTCTTTTGCTTGAGATGTCCATAAGCGATTGGTAGGCTGCTGTGTGAGACAGGATGCTGGACTAGATGGGCTGTGGCCTGATCCAGCAAGCTCCTCTTATGTTCCTTTAAGGTTAGACAAATTTGTAGAGGACAGGTATACCAATGGATACTAGAATGGATGCCTAGGTACTGCCTTCAGATTGGAGAGACAGGCAGGATGACGCTAAAGGCAAATTGCAGGGAGCTTAAAGCAGGTGTAGGTTTTGCCCAAAAGCAATTAGTGGACCATTGGGTAAGTTAGGATGCCTGGTAGGATGGAAAGGAAGAAGGCAGAGAGGGTGGAAAGGTGATATTTTAAAGACCTTTTAGTGCTTTGTATTTGATTTTTCTATGCTGTGACCCATCCTGGGATCTTTGGGTGAAGGGTAGCATACAAACAGAATGAATGAATGAATGAATGAATGAATGAATGAATGAATGAATGAATGAATGAATGAATGAATCCAGCATCCTCTAAAGATTAAGGTAAAACTTTCAAGCTCTCTCGTCTTCTGTACAGGGGAAAAAATGTTAAAAACATAAACATTGTGAAAACACTTGCCTTAATGTTGATGCTTCTAAGATCTTTACTTAAATTCATGCTCAGAAGTTGCAGCTGCTCCGTGACCAGAGGGCTCACAGAGTGGGATGAAAGTCCTTGTCTTCAGTGAAGTGAGCAGCATCTGTTCTTGCTATTTTAGTTTGCAAACTAAGGATAGATGTGGATCTGCACAGGAACTAAGGATGTTCCTGCACTCAGCTTGCTTGGGCAAGTTTAACTATTCCTTCTCAGTCTGTCCCAGATCAAGAACAGTGAGTTTCGTCTGGACCAACACCGTCAGCAACGTGTAGTGTGCAAAGCTGTTCTGGTCTGCACAACGGATTCACTAGACCTTTCTGTACTTACTGACAATAATGTGGATCAGTTCGGTCTGGATCAGCAAGCTCCATGGCCCTGGTCACACAAGTAGTTTAGGATGACCTCAGATCTTCTTCAGGTCCTGTTACTCACATGACTTTAATTTAATTCATTTTCCAAGCCGGACTACCCTCATTAGACCATCTTAATTGGAGTCCTCATTTTTACAGGACTGACAAGGACTCAGCCCATACGGGCATGCCAGGACATCTTTGCTTCCTCAAGTGTGAGCAGGGGGATGGGCTAAAGGAGGCTGAACTGTGCTGTGGTGGGTTGGTCCCCCCTTTTGGGCTGCATCAGTCACACTTTTCTCTGAGATCGACCTGAGCCTCCTCCACAGAACTCTCGCCCCTCCACCCCTTTGGCTGCATCAAATCTATCTCCTTTCTTATTGGATGCCGTTCTGTCACTCAGGGGAGGTGAGGGTGTTTGTATGCGGTTCTTTTTTAAGCCTGCTTCCCCACCTCCATACTCCTCTTCCTTTTTTATGTGCTTTTTCTTCTCCTTGCCATTAATTTTTTTTTAAAATAATAAACAATTGTGTAAAAACGCTTGAGAGAGGAATCATGTGCATAAACCAGTGGTTCTCAACCTTCCTAATGCCGTGACCTCTTAATGCAGTCCCCCATGTTGTGGAGACCCCCAACCACATGGGTGGGGCAGCTGGCAGGGAGGAGGGAGGGGCAACGGGAGACTCATCACGACCCCTCTGAAAGGGTAGTTTGACCCCCAAAGGGGTTGCGACCCACAGGTTGAGAACCACTGATATAAACTGAGGAAAGAAGGGGAGCTGCCTCACAAACTCCACGCATGCCGATAGGCTGAGGGGGAGGTGCCACACAAACTCGGTGTGTGCCAATTGGCCAAAGGAAAGACTGGGCTCCACCTACCACAGCACAGTTCTGCCTCCTTTACACTGCCCTCCCGCTCACATGTGAGGAAGGAAAGATGACCTGGAATTCCAGGCTGGCCTGAGTCCCTGTCAGTCCTGTAAAAACAGGACTACGGTTTAGGATGGTCTAATGGGTGTAGGTCAGGTTGGAAAATGACTTAAATAAAATTAATGTGAGTAACACGACCTGGGGACTGACTCAAGTTGACCTAAAACACTCGTCTGACCAGGACCTAGAAGAGTTAGTCCTGATAAACTCTTTATTGTTCCTGAGAAAAGATCCACTAATATGACGGTGCAGTTGTAAGTTGTATCTATGAATCTAGGTATGCTGTCTTCCGCCATTCCTCTAATATTTGTCTTTCCCTGCCATATCCTACATTTTCTTATTCCAACCATCTCTTTTCTCTTGTCAAGCTCTGCCTTTACTGTTTATTATTATTTACCTTCTTTTCTCTTTGGCAACCTCAAACTGCTCCTGTGTCTGTAGCATGCACATATACCCACTCTGAATGCCCTTTCGAAATATTCCAAAGAAGCAGGCAGGCGAGAGCAAATGTCCTCCAAAGTTGTTTGCACACAAGTCGGATGTCAGCACAGAAACGGATCTATGGTAAAGATCAATTAGGGCAGTTCTCCAAGGCCAAATTGATGGTTAAGCTAATTTATTCTTGAAGGAGTGATAGGGAGTAAACAGCACAGAAATGAAGTAATTAGTGTGGAAGTTAGTGTAGGGCAGAGTTCAACATGCAATAAAAGAATCCAGATAGAACACGTTCTGTTACCATGCAGTCTGGGATACCTCAGAGATGGCAAATGTTGATGAAGCTTAGGCCAATTTGCACTTGGCCTCTTAGTACATGCTTGGGTAGCTTCTGGTAAATAGCATCTGCACTTACAGGAGGTATTTTCAACACAGAAACACCTCCTGTCTTACCAGAAGCTGGCCTAAGTTTCACGGACATTTGTCATCTCCGGTGTACACATGTCTTAATCCCTAACTTTCCCAGCCAGAGGAGTGACCATTCACAACTCTGCAGGGATCAGGCTTGTGCAAGGTGCTGAGCAAGTGTGCCGGCACCTCAAATGACCCTGAATGTGACTGTGCACGCATAGTGCCATAGACACTGTTGCATGTGCAGCCACACCAGGCACAGCATAGAAGATGGCGGCACCCAGACACCATGCTGCCAGTGCTCAGACATGCGCCCGGACCCAGGTAAGTCTCTGAGTGTGTGGGGCTTGGATTGGGACGGGTGCACTAGCATTCCCAAGTGTGAACACTAGGGGCTCGTCCCCATGGTCTCCAATTATTGCGCTGCAGAATCGGGGCATCCTTAATCCAAACTGTTGTTCGGATTAAGATGTCCCCATGAGGTGGAGGAGAGCGCGGGTACAGTTTGAATTCACCCGTCCCCAAGCAAACGCGGTAAACCCCGGCATTGGGGAAACCACATCCTTTTTTCTCCACCCCCTTTGCCCTGATTGGAAGCTTTTAGCAGACATGCACACGTCTGCATGACAGCAAGCACGTGTGCTTGGAGAAGAAGGGCTTAGGCTGGAGGGATCCCCCCTCCACTCTTGAAGCATGTCAGTCAGCCAGAGAATGAGAGGGGAGCCAGACAAAGGCAGCTTTTGCTTCTCAGCACCAGTAAGCTCCTATCACCAGCAAGGAGCTAATTAACAATGCACCTCTCTCTAACTGGCCTGTGAGCTCTGGTAAGGAGCTAATTAGTATGCGCCTCTCTGTCTGTGAGCTCCGATGAGTCAGCCTCCAACCAGCCTGGCTGGCAAGAAGAAATTAATACGCACCTCTTTAAGGCTTGGAGGCAACAGGCAGCTTGAATCCTTTAGTTCTCCCGTTCTGCAACACTGCTAGCGCTCGTGTCTGTGCGTGCATGCGTGTGTGTGTGTGTGTGTGAGAGAGAAGACAAATGACAGCGCAAATGACAGCCTCCTAATGACAGCCCTAATGAATGATAACCCGGGAGTGTCTGCATGAACCCAGGACAATACATGCTAGCCCCTTATTTCAGATGTAGTACACTTGCAAAGTTGGTTTTTTTAAACACATCTCGCATGTAGCCTGTATTAGGGCTTTGCATGGAGACACTCCCGAGGCAAAGCAGGGTTAAATTCGGAATAAAAATTGCATGAAGATGGGTCCTAGTACATGCTAGTGGGAATTGTTCTTTTCCTATTCAGCAGATGGGAGGCTAAGTAGAGAAACACCCCTTACCTGAGACGCTCCTATGGGGTAGTATATAAATGAATGAATGAATATTACTCTATAAATGAAGCACTTTCATCCCACAAGCATCTCCATGCTTATCAGAATGTCCCCCACCAGGGATGCTGGACTAGATTGGCTGTAACCAAAAAACCAAACAAAAGGGTTCTGCCAAAATATATCAATAAACAGGATAAAATATGTCCCACTATCAAGTGTTAAAAGGCAAATATGTGAGGAAATAAAGAAATAAATACATTTGAGTTTTGAAATTTTATTATTACTATATCATTTGTTTTTTATTAACTTTTTTATTTATAAACTTTTTAGTGAGGTATTGCTACCCTTTTAGAAATCACACTTTTTTTTCTGCTCCAGAGTGTATTTATGTTAGAAAATTCGTAGGATTCGATTCGATATGAATGTATTTGTATGAATTTGTACAAATATCCAATACAAATGCATACGAATCCTGCATACGGTTCCTATACAAACACATACATATCAGATACGTATCCTATACCAACACAAATGTATCAGATACATATCCTATTAGAATACATATATATCGATACATATCCAATACGTATCCCCAGTTTGACAAATGTACAAACTATTTGTATGAATGTTAATGTACAAATGCCATAACATTTGATTTGTGTACAGATGTCTAAATTTGTCCGAATTCGGATGAATAACAAATGTTACAAATATTCATGCACATCCCTAGTTGTGACCAGATACATCAGGGCTCCTCTTATGTTCTTATGCCTGGCCCAACTCCCCGCCCTACTGTTGGTATTTCTCGTCACCATTTCTTTAACCTCACTACCCAGTGCAGTTACTCTGGTTACTCTGCCTCGGTCAAAGATACCGGCCAGGAGGTATCAGAGTGAGAAGCCTAAACGGTCCCAGGACATAATGGATGAAGACCATAAACTCAGACCAGGGCTGTGGTCTGTGTTCACACTGAAACTTTAATCCAGTTTCACTCCATTTCCAAATGAGAGAACCCATCAGCAAAGTTACTCACAATTTTCTTTCCAAATTATCTAATCCAAAAATGGATCTTCTGAGTTAGATAAACCCAAGAAAGAACAGCTGGACCCTCTGTTGGTGTGTTTTCTCACTCTGATAGTGGACTTAATCTGGATTAAAATTTAGGTGTGAATAGGTTAAAAGTTCAATTCAGCTTCAGTCTACTTTCAGAGTGAGAGAACACATCAGCAAAGTAACAAGCTGGTTTTTTCCCCCCCAGTGTTAAATAACTCAGAAAATTCACCTCTGGGACAGATAAGGAGGAAAGAAAATGACTGGTCACTTGGCTGTTGTGTCCTCTTGCTCTAAAGGTGGACTGAAGCTGGATGAAATCTTAGGTGTGACCATAGCCCAGGAAAAGCAGGATCAAACGAAACAGATGTGTTCTCAATAGGGATGTGCACAATTTTTTTTTTTTGCATTTGAATTCAAATCAAATTGAATGTCAACTCATTTGATCCGATTTGAATGTTTAGAATCCGAATGCAACATTTGAATCGAATACATTCCAAACTATTCGTTCAAATGTTAGATTCGAATCTGAAGATACGGATGTCGACAACATTTGTATGTGTTATAGTAGCTGTATGCATTTCATACTCATCCCGTTTTATCCTTTATGCATCCCGTTTTTGTCCCGTATTATAAGCGCAAATGCGCACAGACACGTATGAGATTTTTACAGATATGTACGTATCTGTAACTTTGAGCATTTTGAATGTTTTGCAACATTTGAAATGTGTTCGAATGTTTAAATTCAAATGTGAAGACATCCTATTCGAATTCGGATGACCGCATTCAATCAAGTTCAATCGAATTTTGAATGTTTAGAACATTTGTGCACATCCCTGGTTCAGAATAACATTGAAATGGAGGTTGCTTCTGGTGTGAAAGTGAATAGCAAACTAGCCAGAAAGCTTCATCTGTATTCCATCTCCCATGCTAGATTCTCACTAGCTCAGGAGACTTCAAAAAGGAGTATAGGCTCTTGAAATTATTCCTGTAAAAGAAACTCATGGAAATGATGCACATTGCCTATACATATCACATGTGGGATATGGTATAATTATATCTTGTCAAAAACCCATTCCCCCCACCCCCCGTTATTCCTAAAAAAAAATTATATGGTAATTGCCCCCTTTCCTCCTTGTAGTTAATTTCCCATTTCTCGAGGAATTAAGCCTGCTAAATCTCTTCATTCCCCCCCCCCAGTTCGTCTCTATGGTAGCAGCGAGAATAGAATTACTTTGATCTCCATTTCGAAGCCGCGTCTTGTTTCTTCCGCGCGTTGACCTTGTTTATGGCGAATGAAAGTTCTGATAAAATTCCATTAACTTATCATTTGTTGATCTTGGAGACATGTCTTCAGGGGAGCAGGTACGGCGCTGAAAGACAAAAGGTGATTTGTTTTAGAAAATCAATGAAAAGCGCCATAAAGTAAGAGAGAAAATGTGCAATTAACTGCTCAGTCAGACCCCATTAGGGCTTTAATACTCCTTAGCGTTGGAGGGCTCCCCTCTTACAAGCCAGAAGATGAGACAGACGCCCAAGAAGTACCTGCTGCGGCATTTAATAAGAGTTATGCCAAGCCGCTGTGGACTAATTGGCATCAGTCTCAAATGTGTCAGTTTCATCCGAAGCTCTTGCAAGCAGGGATGGGCATGAATATTTGTAACATTTGAAATCCGTACCAATTTGGCTGAATTCAAACCACATTGGAATTAAACGTTGGCACATTCAAAGATTGACACTCAAATTCAAATTAAATGTTTTGATACATTCCTATGAAGAAGAAGAAGAGTTGGCTTTTCTACCCCACTTTTCTCACTCATTTTAGGGGACTCCAAGAGGCTGACAAAGCTTTCTATTCTTCTGCCCACAACAGAACACCCTGTGAGGTAGGTGGGGCTGTGAGAGCTCAGAAGAAAGCTGTGACTAGACCAAGGACACCCAGCTGGCTTCGTGGAGGAGCGTGGAATCAAACCTGGTATTTCTAGATAAGAGGCCGGCTCCCTTATCACTAGCTTTGTATGGGATTCATATGGGATTTTTATGGGACTGAACATTCGTATTGAATATGAATCCTACTACATTAGAAGGGGATCTAATCAAATGAATTTGAATTTTCTTGCATTCAATTTAATGTGAATCAAATACAAAAAAACCCACATTTGCGCACATTCCTACCTTTGCAAACAGGTGTTCAAATTGGGCCAGCTTCTTTGCTTGGCTTCATGTCCACTGGATGGGAAAAGTGCACGAAAAACTAACATGTGCTAAGTGTTTTCACTTGGGAATGCTAGTACATGTTGCACTAAGCCCCATGCGCCCAGAGAGTTACCTGTGTCTGAGCGCGTGTCCGATTGCCAGCAGGGTGCCGCAACCTTCACTGCAGAGCCTGGCGTGACTGTGCGTGTGCTGTGGCCATCGCCATAGTGACAATGATGCTCCACACATGCACCAGTGTGCTTGCATGACACCTCAGATGATCCCTCACATCAGAAATGGTGGGAATGGTTGTGGCACTGGATGTTTTAGATAAGCTTTTGGTTAAGGTTCGGTTGAGATAGGTTTAACATCTGGTAAGGCAGACAGGAGGTGTTTCTGGGTTGGAAACATCTGTAGTGGGAGACTCGTTGCAACCCCTCTGAAAGGGTGGTTCGACTCCCAAAGGGGTCGCAACCCACAGGTTGAGAACTGCTGAACTATAGAAACAAAATAGCAAACGAAAGGATTAAAAATAATAATGTACTAAAATACTAACTGAATGTGGGAAGTTTCCTTATTTCAATCAAAGGCTAGGGATATAAAAAGTGTGTGTGTGTGTTTACTAACCTTCTGAACGTATTAGCTGAAGGTGCCCAGCCAGAGCACTTCAGGGGGAAGACTATTCCACGGTCTGGGGGCCACCACCAAGATGGCCCTCTCCGGGATTCCCCCCTCCTCAGGTGCAGCCAGGAGGGCTGCCCCTTCAGATTGTAAGTTAGCCTGATTCATACCCCCCACATTTTGTACTCCGTCTCTCAGCCCTTGCGTGCCACTTCTTCAGGTTTTGTGATAGGATTTGTTTGGTGGCTAATGGAAAGGGAACCTACTTCTTGTAATACTGAAAATTAATAAATGGGAGAGGAAAGAGGCTTACAGCCTCCTTAATAAAATTCTGAGTAACAAGCAAAATTAATTTATTTTATAATTAATTGTGGGCTCCAGTCCAAGATAGCATAAGCGCACGTGGAGACCTTTTAAAAACAAACTAGCTGAAATCCTAGTGAAGCCCTGAGTTTGAGGCAGTGGAAACAGAAAGGTGATTGTGGAGTCCTTCCCAAAGTCGATTGGTACTGACAGTAATCAACCCTCCTTTCCCCCCTCTTTGCAGAATTCTGTTGTATCTCCTACACACACACTATACAGGTCTGTGTAAGATTTTGGCTGTAGGACTAAACTGAACTTCTGTACTAGGGATGTGCAAAAATATTCAAAATGTTCATTATTTGAGCAAATTCAGCAGAATTCGGACAATCGAATTAGGATTGAATGTTCAGACATTTGTTTTTAAATATTCAAACGAATACAAATATTTTGGCTCATTTGTACGAATAATTTGGACATTTGTATGTGTATGGATACGCTTGTGTATGGATATGTACACATTACATATGTATCCATACACATCTTATTAATATCCATACACATCTTATTCATATCCATATGTGGGTGTTTTTCCACCATACTCCTTTAATCCGGATCTAATAGATCCGGATTAAGGGAAGTAAGTACCCAATGTGTTTCTATGGGTGGTCTAGCACCCAATAGCAATGGGTGCTAGCCTCCCTGCTGTAGAATCACCGGAGCACCCATTTGGAAATCCGGATCTACCCATGAGGGGCCTGCTTGTCACACCAGGTGTTTGGGGAGACAGGGGGTGCAATCTCCGAAGTCATTTTGAAGTCATTTCGAAGTCACTTCGAAGTCTGTGCAAAACAGCTCCATTGAAGTCTGTGCTGATCGTTGAACTTCAAAGTGACTTCGGAGTGACTTTGAAGTTCACTCTGAAGATCAGCATAGACTTCAAAGATGCTCCAGAGCTATTTTGCACAGACTTTGAAGTGACTTCGAAATGACTTCGAAGCTTAGGTTTTGGGGCTGCCCCCCCATGGGTACCCCCTCCCCCTAGCCTCCTCCAGACCCTATTGCCACACAAGCATGGAAACAGGCTCCCTTTAATCCGGATTTTCTGCCTGAAGACCCCATTGTAGACCTCATTAATGGGGTCCACAGAAAATCTGGATTAAAAGCCAGAAAGTACCCATTTGATCCGGATTTCCCCAGCGGCAGTCTAAACAATTGGGTCCCAAATGGGTGCCGTGATGGAAATGGGATGATCCGGCGCACACCCAAATGGGTCCTTAATGAGTGCAAAAATGGGTACTTTCTGACAGTGGAAAAACACCCTGTATCTCTACAGATATGTACGGGATGAAAACAGGATGTGTTCGGAATAAAAACGGAATGGATACAGATGCGTACAGATACATATGAATGTTCTTGACATTCATATCATCAAATATGTATCAAATTCATACGAATAGATACAGATGTATTCAAATCTGGTTGAATTTTAATACTGTATATTCTGGCATATAAGACTACTTTTTAACCCAGGAAAATCTTCTCAAATGTCGGGGGTTGTCTTATACACTGGGTGTTGTCTTCTTCTACGGTGAGTATATACCAAACTCTATCTTTTAACTGGAAAGTGGGGAGTCGTCTTGTACGCCCAGTCGTCTTATACACCGGAATATACGGTACATTTGCTTTTTCTCTATTCATACGAATTTGGACATTTGACTATTCGATTCAAATGGAATCAAATGTCAAAAATTGCATTCATGTATTGCACTCTTCCTGTATGAAGTTACCCTTTGGCCCTAGATTTTAGAAGGCTGTCTTCTGTCCTCGAAGACTAGACACTGAAGTGCGTTTCCAGTTTTTCCAAGGACTTTCAAGCCTGGAATGGGACTATCCTAAAATCAGGTAACCTCAGCACTGAGTACGTTTCAGGCAGAAACAGACCAAGGCAAAGGGCTGGGCTGCTCTCAGGCTCAGCAGTGGCAGGGAGGCATCTGGCTAGGGATGTACATGAATATTCATAACATTCCATATTCGTACAAAATTGTACAACTTTGGACATTCATATATGAATCAAATGTTACGACATTTGTACATTGACATTCATACGAATGCTTCTGAACATTCATGAACCTGGGGAGGTGGGAAAGTGGCTGAACCAGTCACACCTGCATTGGATCTAGAGTGCATTTGCCATGGGTTGAGAGCAGATTGAAAGTGGATTCAGGGCAGATTTGACACTTTCAGAGTGGATAGGTCATGGGATATGTATGAAATATGTATGGGATATGTATCGGATACGTATGGGATATGTAGGCATTCGTTTCGGATATTTGTACAAATTCACATGGAACATTTGTATTGAATGGAATCCTACCACACTTTTAACAAGCCATTAAAAGAAAAATGTCATTTTTAAAAAAATAGTTAATCCTGCCCTTAAAACCAAAATTACTGTGGAGGATGATAGATGACCAATATAGCCACTCCTTATGTAACCTAGTAATTTCAGTTTCGAAGACCAGGGAAAACTATCTAAAAAAAGCATTCCTTTGTATTTTATTGGGACACTGTGCCCCATCAGTTCTCTCCCATTATTTTTTTAAAAAATTACACTTATTATGGCATATTTCTGCCCACTGCTGCTTTCTTACCACTTTATGTTTAGAATGAAAAGGAGACTAGTCTCAATTTTCCTTGAGCACTAGGGATGCGCATAAATATTTGTAACATTCATTATTTGTCCAAATTCGTCTGAATTTGTACATTCATAAGAACATAAAAACATAAGAGAAGCCCTCCTGGATCAGGCCACAGCCCATCAAGAGGAAGTATTTTTTCACCCAGAGGGCCATTGGTCTATGGAATTGACTACCAGAAGAGGTGGTGAATGATAGGAGGGATCTGCGTGAATACTCGTAGGCATTTGATATCCAATCAAATGTGCCGAATTTTGACATTCAGACTCGAATAGAATGTCCTGAAATTTGCATGTAAACATTCATATCAAATTTTGGATCTATTCATTCAAATTATCCAGACATTCATATGTGTATGGGTTGGTACATGGTGCGTACTTGAAGATCCGCACCTTTCCCGCATCTGTACTCATTTGTACGGATCCATACAGGGTGAAAATGGGTTGCATACAGGATAACTATGGGATGCATACGGATGCGTGTGGATGTGGGGAAGATGCATACGTGCACATATGAATGTTGTCCTATGAATAGATTCAAATTTGGTAAATGCGAATTGAATCTTGTTAAATTTGAATTTAAACGATTCTAATCAAATCAGACTTTTGGGGTATTCGATTCAATTTGAATAGAATGACAAAAAAAGAATCACGCTCATCTCTAAGTGATAGCAACCAGCCTGGATAGCTCTGAGAAAGGATTAGATAAAATCATGGAGGACAGGTGTATCTATGGCTACTAGAATGGATGCCTAGGTACTTCTTCCAGGTTGGAGGGATAAGCAGGATACCTCTAAAGGTCATCTGTTTTTGTTTTCCCCTTTAGAATATCCAGAAGCGGACTATTGTGTGAGACAGGATACTGGACTAGATGGACTGTGGCCTGATCCAGCAGGTTCCACTTATGTTCCTGTGTTCTCTTATGGTCAGGTTTCACAAGCCTCCACCTGAGAACTGCATATAAGGCACTGGATCCTTGGGACATAGGCCATTTCTGGACTGGACCTTATTATGGATCACATCCCGGGAGATCATAAGCAAAATAGGGCCATGCTCATATTCCAAAACTGTTCAGTAGAAGGCAGATTTTAAGCATTATTTTGCAAGCAACGCTTGCTGAAATCTTCTGTTCTGCACAAAGCTGAGCTTGGTTTGCAGACATGTGCCTCATTCAGAAACACTCATTTAGGAGGTTGTGATGGGCTCAAAATCCCTGTTGGTGCACACTAAGGGCATGAACCCATTCTTTCTCTATGAATGCAAGTGTCATGTAGATGCTGGTGCATTTCTAAGCAGGGATGTGCATGGATGATTTTTTGGCATTCTATTTGAAACAAAACAAATCAAATGTTCAAAAATCCATATTCGTACGAATAGATCGCATTCAAATGTGTTAAAATTCTATTCGATACAAATCTATTTGTATGTATTCGTACGAACATTCAGTATGTATCTGCATATGAACATATACGTATTTGCTATGAACATATATGTATCTACTATGACCATATATGCATCTGCTATGACCATATATGTATCTGTTATGATCATATATGTATCTGCTATGAACACATATATATCTGATATGAACATATATGTATCTGCTATGAACATATATATATCTGCTGTGAACATATCTATATCTGCTATGAACATACGTGATACAGACAGATAGATATCTGCTATGAACAAATATATATTGTCTATGAACAAATATATATTCTCTATGAACAATATATTGTCTGAACAGATACATATCTGCTGGGAACATATGTATCTGCTATGAACATATATGTATCTGCTGTGAACATATACATATCTGATGTGAACAGATACATATCTGATACGAATAGATATGTATCTGCTATGAACATATCTATATCTGCTATGAACATATAGGTATCTGATATGGACAGATACATACCTGCTATGAACAAGTATATCGTCTATGAACAGATACATATCTGATACGAACAGATATGTATCTGATACGAATAGATACACATCTGATACGTTTCTCTAGCTTAACGAATTCCCAAACTATTTGTACAAATGTCCAGAAAAACATTTGTATTCATTTGAATGCTAGTATACAAATATTGTAACATTTGATTTGAGTTTGAATGTCCCAATTTGGACAAATTTCAAATGTTATGAATATGAACAGATACGTATCTGATATGAACATCCCTATTTCTTAGTGCGCTTTAAACACAAGCCTGCAGCATGATTTCTATGTCAGAGGAAGAAAGGGATGGATAGGGATGGCAACTGAATAGAATTCAGTAGGACAGTGCCTAGCTAGCCTGCTGTATCTAGCTGCAACAAAGAATATGAAGCTGGTATTTACCCATTAGCTAATCTATACCTGAACTTGAAGCATGAGGTCCATTCTTCAATGATGTGGCCTTACTATTCAGCTGGATCAGGGATTTATTGGGAGAACAGACGGTCAAAGTTGTATAAAGGTGAGAGGTTTCAGCTATTAGGATTTAAGAACTCGAGAATAAAGGCCTGCGATTGTTAACAACTATTACACAATGCCTCTTTCTTAATCCACATGGTTCCTGTTATCTTGAGAACTGGCGACATAATCCACCAGGATTCAGTTCTATTCCTTTCACAATGCGATAATTCCTCTACATAATACGGCAAATGACTTTCCCATCTTTTTCTGTCACACCATGCTCAGAATGCTTCTGTTTAATAGCACGGCCTTTTCCCTTGCTTCTTTCTAAACAGCTTTAAAGGGGTAGCATGAAACCCGGAGCCCAGCAGTTGGCAAAATCAAGGAGTTAATAGAATATGTGCAAATCTTAGCTTCCAGCTATGAATCCCTGCCATTAGTTTTCACAGGAATGGAGGTGTGCCTCTCCACTCCCTAATGGGCTGGACTGTCATTTTAATGTGCTTACATTGGGTCTGGTAGTGGAAATGGTGTGAAACTTTAATTGCTGGCAACCCAGAGAGATGGCACAGCACTTTGATATGGATTAGGTTGCTTGGAAGTGCTGTGTGTGTCCACTGGGGCTACAAATGGAACAGGAGGACATTTATTGTTGCGCCTATCAATCTGAGGCCGTGTCTTCACAGCAACCTTATCTCAGATTCAAAACGTTTTCAATCCTCGGAGTCTGCACGGCAGTTTGGCTTAAGACGCTTTTCCTGTGTTAAACCACCCCAAAGCGTGGTGAATCTCAATCCTGATTTCAACAGGTCTCACTCTGGATTGTGTGCTTGAAACATTTTACATTTTTTACTGTGTGGACAGTACCATTTTAAGGGATGAGAATCCATGTTTAGGGTTTCCCTCTCCTAATAGCTTGCTTCCAAAGACAGTGATTTCAGTGTTAAAAATCCACCCTTAACAGCAGTGCTACACTGTAGCGATGGAACCACTTCAACCTGATAACAATGTTGCAATTTTGCACAATTCCAAATGTTCTGACTTTAGAAAGGGAAAGGAAAGGAGGAAAGCAGCTGAATGTGAATGTTTAAAGCAAAGGGGCTTTAGTTGCCACTGCTGCTGTGTGCCCTGAGCAATGGGGAGAGGAGGGGAAAGAATAGCTGGCTGGCTGTCTGCTGCCATTTTTTCTCCATTCATGGAAGCGGCAGCCACCCAGCCACCCAGTTAGGCTCGGTGAAGGGGTCCCTTATGGGTGGCGCGTCCATGCCAGGAGGAAGAGGGCAGGGCAGCCCTGAAAAGTGGCTTTTAAGAAGCCACTTGAGCCCCACCTTGAGTCACGTACCCACGTAAGATCCTCAGAATCCGGATCGAAGGCGATTAAGTTAAAAGTAATGGGAACAGGCAAATTCGCATTTGCATCCGGTTCTATTATTTCGGTTTAGGGAAAGCGAAATAAACTTGCTGTGGGGATTCGCCCTGAGTGTCGTGCTGACAGGTGCGAGATGTTGTAATCCTCTAAGCTTTGGGTCTTGCTGGTCTTGCCCTCCTCAGAATACCACCTGGATCTGAATGTAATGGTTCCATGCCCGCTTCCAGCTCATTTGGCAATGCATACGAGGAAAAGCAAGTTACGATCCTCTCTTCTTTGGCTTCTCATTCTTGCATAGAGAACGCCCCAGTCCTTCATGATGACTCCCCTTGAATGTATCAATGGCTACTAGAATGAATGCCTAGGTGCATCTTTCAGGCTGGGGTGGAGGTGAGGGAACCGGGGTGCTTCTAAGGCCATTTGCTGAGATTCTAGAGCAGAAATAGGTTTGTCCTTGTCTCTGCTTGAGATGCCCATGAGCATTTGGTGGGCCACTGTGTGAGACAGGATGCTGGACTAGATGGGCTGTGGCCTGATCGAGCAAGGCTCTCTTATGTTCTTAAATCCCTATCTGGGGTGGCAGGGAGCCCTTTTGGTCTAGTGGCTAGGGAGCCGGATTCTTACGTTGGAATACTGGGTTCCATTCCACACTCCCCCATGAAGCCAGCTGGGTAACCTTGGACCAGTCAATAGGGATGTGCATGAACTTTTTTTGGCATTCGATTCAAAATGAATTGAATATTCGAAAATCCGTATTTGTACAAATAGATTGCATTTGAATGTGACAAATCTATTTGTGCATATTTGTATGAACATTTGATACATATCTGATACGAACAGATGCATATCTGATACAAATAGATACGTATCTGATACATTTCCCCAGCTTAATGAATGTCTGAACTATTCGTACAAATGTCCAGAAACATTCGTATTCATTCGAATGTTAGCATACGAATATCATAACATTCGATTCGCATTCAAATGGCTGAATTCAGCTGAATTGGGCTGAATTTTGAATGTTACAAACATTCATGCAGCTCCCTACTAGTCTGAGCTCTTCCAGCCCCAACTACCTCACAGGGTGTCCTGTGAGGAGAAGAATAGAAAGCCTTGTAGCTGTGTTGAGTCCCCTTAAATGGGTGAAAAAAGTGGGGTAGAGAAGCCAACTCTTCTTTCTTTTTTTAAAAAAGCTTTTAAAAAGTCAGTTCTTTTTAACTTGTTCTTATTGTTGTAACCTGCTCTGAGACATTTGGGTATAGAGTGGAATAAATTTATAAACAAACAAACAAACACCTAAACAATGCAGGAATCACAGTTTTAGCCACCTCTTCTGTAACCTCAGTATCTAAGTTGGGGACTAGATGCATCTTGCCTCTGATGTACCTGCATCGGACATTAAGAAGTCAGCGAGCCTGACCTGCTGCAATTTTGCATTCTTGCAGAACTAATTTTGAAGACTTGATAACAGACTGCAGGCTGATTATAGTGTTTTAGTGTATCTTTAGCTTGAAAAGCAAAGAGCTGCCTCCTGGCTTCGAAAATGGAACAGAACGAGCGGTTGTAGGATATACGAAGACAAATGGAACTGTCATTGGATGGCCATACATCATAGTGAAGGAGCCTTCTATTCAAATGGTTGCCCAGGGTAGAGAAAGACACCCCTATAGAAAGGTCAGCAAAAGTAGCCACGAAGTTCCCCATCATCCATGTTAACTCAACAAGCCTCTAGATCAGCGGTTCTCAACCTGTGGGTCGCGACCCCTTTGTGGGTCGAACTACCCTTTCAGAGTGGTCGTGATGAGTCTCTCACCACCCCTCCCTAACCCCCTCCCAGCTGACCCGCCCCAGTGGTTGGGGGTCTCCGCAACATGAGGAACTGCATTAAGGGGTCGCGGCAGTAGGAAGGTTGAGAACCGCTGCTCTAGATCACCCAAGCCTTGGTAACACAAGTGTAAGACAGGATGTCCTATTCATTAATTCGAACTGAGGTCGTACGAGTCCTAGTCAGACCTAGATCACCCTCAGGCCATCCTCGCTTTGGACCGCATCGGTCACACCTTTCTCTGCAACTGATCTCAGCCTTCTCCACAGAACCTCCACACAACACTTCCCTTTTTATGTGCTTTTCTTCTCTGTGTGATTAATTTTTAAAATAATAATAATAAATTTGCATAAACATAAATTGAGGAGAGAAGGGGAGGTGTCTCACGAACTCTGTGTGTCCTGCCTTCCTCTAGACATTGGCCAAAAGGAAATACTGGACCCCACTCACCACAGTTTGGTTCAGCCTTCTTTAGGCTGTTCCCCTGCTCACACTGAGTAAGCTAAGACAGCCTTGGATTACAGGATGGGCGGAGTCCTTTGGAAAAGAGGACTCAGCTTAGAATGGTCTAACAGGGGTAGGCCGGCTTGGAAAATGAATTGAATAAAAATAATGTGAGTAAGGCAACCAGAAGATGACCTGAAGTCATCCTAAACTAAAGGTGTGACCAGGGCCTGGCTCAAAGCCAGCCAACAAAGATTATGGTAATCTGGAATATGGTAATTTGGAATTTTAAGGCTGTGATTTCTTTTCCTCCAAATTTTTACAATTGCAAGGAGAATTTTTATTATTAGCCCTCCTCTGCAAGCAGCCTTAGGCCTATCCAAAGCTAGCTTGAGAATCCTTCCTGTCCCATTATTTTTTGCCTTGACTGTTAAAAATCAGCTTTCAGTCCAGCTAACTATGGCTGTTTTTCTACTGTCACTAGAAGTACCCATTAAGTACCCATTAATGGGTACTTAATGGGTACTTTTAGTGACAGTGGAAAAACACCCTATGATCCAAGTTGGGATGTGCAAAAGTATTCAAAACATTCAAAATTCGATCAAACATTCATTTTTTAACATTCAGACGAATTTGAATGTTTTCATTCGTATAAATTATTTGAACATTCGTATGTATATGGATATGTACGCATTACATATGTATCCGTGAGCCAGTCTGATCTAGTGGTTAAGGAGCTGGACTCTTATCTGGGAATACCGGGTTCGATTCCGTCCTCCCCCATGAAGCCAGCTGGGTGACCTTGGGCTAGTCACAGCTCTCCTCTGAGCTCTCACAGCTCCACCTCCCTCACAGGGTGTTCTGTTGTGGGGAGAAGAATAGAAAAGCTTTGTCAGCTGCTTTGAGTCCCCTTAAATGGGTGAGAAAAGCAGAGTAGAAAAGCCAACTTCTTCTTATTATTATTATTCATATCTGTATGCATCTGTACAGATGTGTACGCAATGAAAACAGGTTGCATAGGGATAAAAATGGGATGCGTATGAATGCGTAAGGATGTGTAGTTGACATTTCTATCTTCAAATGTGAATTGAATACTTGTACAAATAGATACAAATGTATTTGAATCGGTTCGAATTTGAATACTTCCATTTTTCTCTGTTCGTAAGAATTCAAACATTGAAATATTCAATTTGAATTGAATCCAAAAATTGCATTCATGCACACCGCTAGATCCAAGAGCTCCACTGTTTCATTGAGCATTGTCTGCTTCTTGAAGATGGCTCCATTGTTCCATTAATGTGTTTCAGGAGTATACACCTCATTTCTAACGAGCTACTATTTCTTTGTAGCAGAGTCATCCACGATGCCCAGCTCACAAATGCCCTATTGAATCGCCTGGGTGGATGCCAATTCAGCACTCAACTGTAAGTCTGTGCTTTATTCTCTCTAGTGCATGGATTTGAGGAGGGTGAGAAGACCTCTGGGTGCCAGAGGTGATCTCTGGGTGGTGTACGCCAGAATGTTTGATAAAGTCATGCAAGACCCAGAGGAAAATGCATTGATATATCAATAAGTTGTTTTTGAAAGTTAGCTTTTGCAGTCTTGGTTTTGTATTGGTTTTTTGGCAATTCGTAGGGCTTCTGAAATGCTATCTTACATGGAAAAACAGGATACTTAAAAAAAAAGCTCAAAAGCAGTTTAGAGGTATTAGTATGCAGACTCTCCTGTTCTCATCCCACTTCTGATCTACATTAAAAGCCAGAGGATGTACCTTAGAATTGCATTCCACCTTTAAGCTGTTTTTGAATCACTTTTTTTTTTTTAACAGATGCAGCCTTAGGGTGTATCTGGACTCACCTGGGCTGGAGTGCTCTGGCTGGAACCACTGTGGTCCAGCTATTTTAGAACAAGTCTGTCTGCATTTGAATCTCCTCTTGCAAAATAGTCCATGCTGTTTCAAAGGCTCTGAGAGCCAGGAATAAAAGTTCCTCACTTTGGAGCCACAGTGGGACTTATTTAAGCTACATAACTTTGTGCCCTGCCAAAATGGGTCCTCTTGCTAAATCGAAATAAGGAGGCATGCAGTCTTCCACATGCCTTCCTGTTCAGTCCTGTTGGCCCATGGATAGCAGCAAACCTTTTTGAAAAGGTTTACTGATTAGGGGTGTGCGCAAATAGAATTTTTGGGATTCGATTCGATTCAAGTAGAATATCTGAAGATTTGAATAAATCTGAATGTTTAAAATTCAAATGTATTCGCATTCAATTCAAGTTGAATACATTCAAATCTATTTGTACGAATATTTGATTTGGAGATACAAATGTCAACAACATTCGAAAGTCTGCATCGAAACGAATCCTGAAAATTGCATTCATGCACACCCCTACAGAAAACCACAGGTGGATCATGGTGGGTGTGCAAATCGAGTGAAAGTCTCATTTAGATCTTGCTGAGTCAAGTTTTGGGAGGAATAAATCAGAGGAAGGCTTCAGCTATAGACTCAGACCACATACCCACTTTTGTGGTAGGTGATTCCATGTGAGGAGGCACTATGGAAAAAGGTGTTCTCCTGGTCTCCATTTTGGAGCAAAGAGGGACCATTTTCCCTAGCACCTCCATGCAGGGCAACAGAGGCTGCATCCCCATGCAAGCTATTGGGCATGGAATGGGCATGCATGGGACCAGGAGTGGGTCTGAGATTGATCCTTGCCCATCCCCATGCCATGCCCGCTAATGTGGGTTGGGTGCAGGCTGGGCACGGATGCAGCCATCTCCATGTAAACCATCCAAACCCCGGCACTGGGAAGCAGCACCATCTCCTCTCTGCCCCCTCTCTCCTCATTGGAAGCCGGATTGATGTCAGCCCACCCCCTGTGCCACATCCCCCCTCCCTTAGTGGCACAGACTGGGCTGGGAGGCATGGAAAAAGTTTTAAATAAAGCTTAATAATAATAATAATAATAATAATAATAATAATAATAATAATAATAATAATAATAATAATAATAATAATAATAATAATAATAATAATAATAATAATAATAATAATAATAATAATAATAATAATAATAATAAATTTTTAAATAATTCTAAAAGACCCAAAGCTGTTACAAGGTTTAGCAGCAGTTGGGTGCTTGAGCAGTTTTGCACACCTCCGCTCCACCGGGAACTGCAAGAATGCCCAGCAACCTTAAAAGGGAGAATATCCAACCAATATCATGATTGCCTTGGCGATCGGGAAATGGGGGTGGAATATTTGGGGAAAGGGACAAAAATCAAGCCATTATCCTGCCTGCCTTGGTGATTGGGAAACGGAGGTGGAATATTTGCCACGGAAAAAGTACAAAAAAGTAAACTATTATCATGCCTGCCTTGGTGACTGGGATTTTTCCACTCTCAAAAAATGTCAGTGGCAGGAACGGCAAGCACACCCCACCTCCCAATGACATGAGCGCTAATCTCCTCCCCAAATAGCCTGGGATTGTCCCCATGTGCAGTCTCAGCTCACTAAGCAATGCATTCTGGGACCACAAACCTTGCCCAGACTTGTTTTTTCGAATACCAAATTTGGTCCTGGTCTGGCACGGTTTGAGGCGATTTGGTCCACAGACACCGGACCAAATCTAAAATGCATGGGGACACCCCTTACCGAACCCAGTTTTAGTACCGGACCAAACATGCATGGGGACATGCCCAGAGATGCCACAATGAAGAATGTCCCGCATGATTGCTTTGAAGGCACTCACTGCCACCTAAAAGAAAGATGTGGTGGCAGCAAGGCGCTTTCTCCAACCCTCGGACGCTCCCTGTTGTGGTAAGCGGAGATGCGGCCTCATTTTACTGCACTGTCCTCATGACAAAACTCACCAGCGGTTGCACAGATGAGATGTTTTTATGTGTAAACACTTGCAGGATTGGGGCCACAGCTACATATTGCTTCTTGTTTAAATGATTTTTGCTCTGTAGGAGAACGACATTCTCGAACCGGAATAAATGTCAGGCAATCATTGGCTGTCATTTCTGATTGTGTAAACTTCCAAAGGGCATCAGACCATGTTGTTTGAGAAACTGACGGTCTCATTTTTTGATGAATTACAGCAATTAGAGTGTGTTTATCATTTCTATTGACTTCATTTCTGGGTAGAAAACCCCCTTTGTCTTTCTGTGTTCGTTCTTTCATTGCTGTAGCAGTTCCAGAGATACTTGCTTCCGAATTCTTAGAGAAGACATTCTGTCCAAAAAGAGGACCAGAGAATTGTGAACATAAATATCAGTCTTAATCACAGTCCTTGCTTGAACTGAAGCATAACGTACCGATTATATAGTTTGCTCGGGAAGTTTTCACCATAAAAGGTTTCTAAAAAAAAAAGTCTTTATTTATTGCACGTCGCTAGCAAGGTGAAACTGAAATCTGCCTTAGAACGTGTTCTTCTGCTTAGTTTACCTTGAAGCTTGGCAAATAGCGTTGACTCTCACTGCTTGATTATATTTGGGGTTTTATGTTAGATGATGACGGACAGAGAGAACATCCATCATTCTTTAGCTTATTGGCATACTTGGTTCTGAGTTTGTAGGACAAGTGAGGAAGAATTCTGCAGATAGGACATCTTGTGAGATGTCCAAATACACATACTACAAACTCCAAAAATATTTATATTTTTCAGATTTGGATATTGGAATAGAAGAACAAAAGCGATTACATCTTTTAGTATCTGTAACCAAACAATGTATAGTGTGTAACTGGAAATATGCTTTGAATCTGATTAAAGTTGAATGGTGTAGAACAGTATGGAAACTTAGGGATGTGCACAGATATTTGAAAATTCAAAAATCTGATTCGAATCCGTTGAATATTGACATTTGAATTCGAATCGGATTTTCAAAAATCCGAATTTACACATTCGAATGAATTTTGGATTTTAAAAAAATCTGATACGGATTTTTGAATAATTCGACTGACCAGATCTGCAGAAACTGCATGTGAGTATCATGCACATTTGTGCTTATAATGTGGGATGAAAACAGGATGCATATGGGATGCATATGGGAATAAAAATGGGAAATGTACGCAAATTCAAAAATGGATAGGAATGCTGCCGATATTCGTAAATCAGATTTTTGAATGCACAGATTCGGATGATCCGTATTTGAATAAGATTTTTGAAAATCCGGATTTTAAAAAGTCAAATCAAATTTTTGAATATTCTATTCAACTCGAATTTGAGTGCAAAAAATCCATTCCTGCACACCCCTATGGATACTCAAGATGAATGAATATCTTTCAGTGAAATATTTGAGATTGGAGGGAGTTGATAACATTCAACAATTTAGACTGATCTGGAACCCGTGCATTGAAGAATTGAGCAGGAGATCTTTCCTAGATTCGGCTGAAAAGATATTTCTAAACAGATGGCTAACAAGGATGCTGTTTAAGGCCCTAAATTAAGATTTCTTTAAAAAAAATAGAGTACAGGTGACCAAGTAGAACACTTAGATAAGGGTTTTTCTTTTCTTTTGTTTGTATGTTCTTTATGCGTTGTATGGTCTATGTATGTGGTTGTTGTTTAATGTTTGTTCACTTACTTATAGAAAATAAAATGTATTTTTTAAAAAAAAGATGGGACATCTTCAGAGATCTCAACTGGTGTCCAGATTTCTGTATCTTGCAGTTCTGGAGGTCTTACATTAGACACATAGAAGAACTGGAATTCATGTTGGCTCACAAGGGTTCGCCTTCTTTTCAGATGATGTTAATTTTGGGTTGAACTGGAGTTGGTAGAATATAACTGATAGCTATAGGAGTTCTGAAGCATAGACCATTGACTTCTGTACTTTCCACGTGTAACCATGCTATTCTCCAAACAGTGAGTTATGATCTGTAGGTTAGGGAGCATTTTATGCTACAGCCCAAGGCAAATCGTGGTGTTAAGATATGTTCCAGAAACTTGAGAACTCCCCCCCCCTATTTCTTAAGAGTACACCTGTGGTCAATTGGTTTTTCACACTTTGTTTAAAATCCAATAGAGCCATCAGAGGGGAAATAGATTTGTTTTGGTAGCTGGATCTAGACTGTCATATTGTATTTAGTGATGAGTGAATTCCCTCCCTACAATATTTGATCTAAACTCCAAGGCACCTAGAAATAAAGGTTTATTTGTTTATCTTCTGTTGCCTTGCGTTCTAAGGAAATTATAGACACACAGGTTGGAAAGATAGGTAGCAGTGCTAGGAATAAAAATCATTGCATCCATATAGCATAAGTTACTTTGTTTAAGAAGCTTCCTATGGTCTGGAAAGTTTCAGGATGCCTCCAGATGGAGGCCAGATACTCTGCTAAGGAGTCATATTGTGGGATTATTGCTGTCCTCCCATTATCACTTCTTGGGCTATGGCCACACCTAAGTTTTAATGGGTCTGGACTAACTTGGTCCACTGATGTAGAGTGTGGGAGGGCATGGTCTGGATAAGCGTCATCTGCACCGGCAGTGCTGATCCAGATTGCCTGTGCCATGGAGCCTCAAGGCATGTGTGAGCTTCAAAGTCGCATCTCCTGCCTCTGAGGGCTAGGAATAAAAGGGCCTGTGGGAGGTGGTTTTTGGTGGTGCACTATTGGGTCCTTAACGGGGTATTCAAGTGCTAGTGGAAAAACACCCTATGGCATGAAAAGCACCCCCAGTAGTCCTGGAACATGGGAGGCTGACCTTCTGCATGCCTCCCGTGTTCTGGATCTGGACCGCTAGTCCACTGGTAGTATGGATTAAATAGTACTGCTAGCGATCCAGATTAGGGCCACCCTAATCAGGCTTCGTTGAATGCAGATGGAGTTTGACCAGTGATGGGCAGGGCCTCTGTGATCTGCATTACCGTGTGGATATGAAGACCCACATGGGCACTACATGGACCCTTGATATAGATTAAAGTTTCCATGCAGAAAGGGACTAGCTCTCTGTGATTGCTCACTACTGTTATGGTAAAAACTAATTTAGGTTCTCTTTGCACCTGGGCAAAAGTCTATTTCATATTCTGACTTGGGGAATAGCATATGCTGCGGTCCTTATCTTGTAGTTGAGAAAAATGTGTTTGGAACTCTTGGAAATGTATAATTTGTTAATATTTCTGTTTTACATTTGCCTGTAACTCCTTGTCTAAAGGTCACAGAGCAGTCCACTTTTCAAGAAGCCAACATATTACAATAAATAAATAATCTCATTACTAAAGCAATTGAAACATGTAAAATAAATTGCTTCTCCTGGTCTCAGAGTCCTAGAAGGAAACGTGTGCCTTCAGTAAGTGATGAAACGGAGGCGTCAAAGATGTTGCACTAGAGGTGAGGAGCTCTGAGTAGGGACAATTCTCAAATGGATCACCACCAGAGATGTGTGTGAATGCTTTTGGTATTCGATTTGTATTTAATCGAATGCAAGAAAATTTGAATTCGTTTGAACTGCTCCCCTTTGAATGTGGTCGGATTTGTATTCAATACGACAATTCAATCCCATATGAATCCCACACGGAGGCATACAAATAGCATACGAATCCCATACGAATCCCATATAAAGCTTCATACAAGGGTGATCAGTCAGTGGAACAGGTTGCCACAGGAGGTAGTGAGCTCTCCTTCGCTGGAGGTCTTCAAGCAGAGGCTGGACCTACACCTGTCTGGGATGGTTTAGGAAATCCTGCATTGAGCAGGGGGTTGGACTCGATGACCCCAGAAGTCCCTTCCAGCTCTATGATTCTATGATTCTTCATGTGAATGTATCAAAACATTTGATTCAAATTCGAATGTCAATCTTCGGATGTGCCAACATTCAATTTGAATTTGAATGTGTGAATTTGGCTGAATTTGGCCAAAGTTTGAATGTTATGAATATTCATACACATCCCTATTCATCACTCCTTATACCTTACCTGGCATCCTCTTTAGGGTCTAGTGGCATCTTTGGGAAAAATGGCCCTTTCTGCACTTACTTATTAATTCTGATCAAGGAGCTGCGAAGAATATGTCATCTACACAGAACTGTGCTAAGGGTTCACTAATCCGGATTAGTGGTAAACCAGATAGATGTGTCCTATATCAGAGCTAGCTCTCCTTAGCACACATTTTCTGTTCTAAGGTGCACTCAACACAGATGCCTCTGCTTGTGGTTGTTCTGGATTCTACTAATCCAGATCTAGTTAATATTGATTAACCAAGGTAAATTCAAAGAGGGCCAATACTGTGTCTTCCTAGAAACAAGAATCATCCTAAGAATCTCCATCTTGGCAGAATCGGGATTGGGCACAAACAAATTCACATCCAAATATTCGATCAAATGTCTGAATTCACTCATTTTTCACATTGGATTGAAAGTATGGGCATATAAATGTCGAGACATTTGAATGATGATGATGAAGAAGAAGACAAAGAGTTGGCTTTTCTACCCCACTTTTCTCACCCATTTAAGAGGACTCAAAGCGGCTGGCAAACCTTCTGTTCTTCCCACAACACAACACCCTGTGAGGTAGTTTTGGCTGTGAGAGCTCAGAGGAGAGCTGTGACTAGCCCAAGGTCACCCAGCTGGCTTCATGGGGGAGGGCAGAATCGAACCGGGGATTCCCAGATAAGAGTCCGGCTCCCTAAGCACTAGACCAAACTGAACAATGCTCCTGGCTTGTGAACATTTGATGGAATGTTTGTACTTTCCCAGTGTTTTACCCATGAAAATAGGCTTTTTCAATGGTAAGATGTTGGACTTCAAAAGCGAACGTTTGAACATTCAAATGAACAAAGAAATATTCAGCCATTTGCTACAGTTGTCTATCAAACATGAATGTTTTGTTCTGTCTCTATTTCAGAACTTTATTTTAGCTTATTGTTCTCATTCAGGCTGCTGTCCTCAAGAAAAATGGTTCAGCGTCTTTGCTGTTCCATGATTCAGATGGCAGGGAGAGACATTGGCAATGACTCACACTTTAACCTGTGTTTTGTTGTATGCACATAGCTCAGTTGCATCAATAGCTCCTGATTTTGCTTGACCAGTAATGCGATCTCTTTGGCATCATTGTTGTACATCCAAAACCACATCTGAAAACCTGTTTTGTGTCATTTCCTGTAGCATGTTTCCTGGTAAGTGTGAACAGGATCAGTGCCAAAGGTCATCAATATGCCCTTTATCCCCAAATGAACCTTCCCAGGTGCCTCATAAAGATGCAGGAGATCGAAACCTATACTAGGGATGTGCACAGATATTTGAAAATCCAAAAATCCAATTTGAATCCGTCGAATGCCGACACGAATTTTCAAATGATTTGAATAAGTAGATCCATATCTATTCTACAGTATATGAATGTGTGTGTAAATTATACGTATTTGCACATATAATGAGGCATGAAAACGGGATGCATATGGGAAAAATGCGGATTTGCGCAAATTCGTACAATGGATACGAATCTTATTGACATTTGTGTATTTGGATATGAATCAGATTTTCGAAAGTATGGATCTGGATAATCCAGATTCGAATCAGATTTTTGAAAATCTGGATTTTTGACATTCAAATTGAATTGAATTTTTGAATATTCAATTCGGCTTGAATTCGAATGCAAAAAAAAAAATACATTTGTGCGCACCCCTAACCTATACTGGAATGTAGAATAATCTAGTGGCTGAGCATTTACATGCTAGGCCTCCCATCGCACTCTGTCAGCATCACATCCTTTGACTGGCATTTAGCATGCTTGTCATGTGAGCATCATCCTAGAATCACGTCTGCCCTTGCAGAAGTAAAAGCTGAACTGCTCTTGCACCCAGTAGCTGTTATATGCGCTTAGCCTCTAAAAAAGAAGAAATCAAGCATTTTGAGAGGCTAACGGTGTCATCTGCAAGTCGTTCTTTGTGTGCTAATCCGCACAAGAAAGTTTGGGAAGGAAAGAGGGCAGGAAGGAAGGAAAAGAAGGAGAGGAAGGGAGGGAAGGGATGGAGGGAAGGAAGAAAGGAAAGGAAAGGAAGGATGGATGGAGGGAGGGAAGGAAAGGAAGGAAGGAAGGAAGGGGGGAAGGAGAGAAGAAGGAAAGGGAGGAATGATGAATGAATGAATGAATGAATGAAGGAAGGAAGGAAGGAAGGAAGAAAGGAAGGAAGAAAGGAAGGAAGGAAGGAAGGAAGGTTGTGAGGATCACATGATCCTGCACCCACTGTGCAGCCATCCTGCTGTCTAAATAGCTTTTTGTGCACAATGGTGTGTGTGTGAATCTGCTGGCATTTCCTGTCCTCCTCTTGCTCGGCTGCCATGTCTGCTTCTTCTGGCCAGACCTGGCCGCCCGGGACCCATTTCAAAGATGCAGACAATGGCCAGCTTCTGGGGCCAGGGTCACAGACAGCACTCCAATCCTTCCAGGAATGGAATCCACATTTGTGTTGGTCTTATTCAGTGTCCTCTGGGACTTGATTTTCTTCAAGCAGTCTCCATTTGCTGCCTCCTGTTCTGTTCTGTTCTGACCTGAACTTTCTAGGGAATCAGCAAATCGTGCCATCAGATCATCGCCAGCTTCTTTTGAAAGCCTGAATTCCATTTCTAGTTGCCTGCCCTTTAATTGCTAATTGATATTTCCAATTAAGACCTCTGCTTCATTGCACTTCCTTGCCATCTGTGGGAGAGGCCAGAGCAGTATTGGCTCTTCATGTGGTGTCCTTGCCGAAGCTCATTTTGCAGCAGGGAAATATTAAATTAATTGCCCAAGCAGAAAGCTGTGCCTCCAGATCTCCCCCCCCCTATAATATTTTTGTTGCATTTGGGCGATAAAATACTCTTAAAGGAGTTCCCTGCATGAGGATAGTGTTAATTGTAACGTTTCAGAGTAGGTTTTTATTAGGTAATAACTAGGAAAATTTCCTATGCAATCTGTTGTCTGTAAGGAAATGGAACATAAATACTGTACAGATTAAGTGGCCATTAGGAATGTGCACGAATGCATTTTTTGCATTCAAATTTGAGTCAATTCGAATATTCAGATATTCAATTTGAAATTCAAAAATCTGAGTTTTCAAAACTCCAATTCGAATCTGGATTATCTGAATCCATATTTTCAAAAATCCAATTCGAATCGAATGATATGAATGTCAGAAACATTCGTATCCGATTTTCAAATTTGCGCACATCCTGTATTTGTCCCGTCATCATCCCGTGTTATATGAGCAAATAAACCTGATATTCGGATGCGATATAAACAGATCTATTCAGTCAAATTATTCAAAAGTCCATATCGTGTTTCCAAAAATTCAAATTTTGTTCGAATTTGAAAATTCAGATTTTGGAAAATCAGGTTTGAATTCAAATGTTGATATTTGTCAAATTCGAATTGGATTTTTGAATTTTGAATTTTTTAAATATTCGTGCACATCCCTAGCGGTCATCACTGTCAACTTGACTAGCAGCACATTGTCTTCTATGGTGCTTGTTTTATGTTTGTACTCTGTGTTTCTTCTACAGTGAAAATCAAGGACAACTTACATTGGGTCTCTGGTGAATTGCAGATCCCTGCATTCTAAACCCAGGGGTCTCAGAGTGAGTTCCTGGACTACAGCTCCCAGAATTCCATTCAGTGAATTCTGTGCTGGTTAGAATGCTGGGAGTTGGAGGGTAACACTTTGAGACCCATGGGCTGCATCCAGACACATTTATTCTGTGCAGTGGAATGCACAGTCCCTATGAAGGAGTCGCACACGATGATCAATGGATCATTGTGGCTTCGCATTATCTGGTCGGGGCTATGCACTTACCGTAATGCTAGTAAGAGGACACTTGCGGCACCTGCGCAGATGGCCAGTTGAGGCCAGGTGGGTGCCCAGCTAATGAGGGGCTCCCTATTCCAGCCAGAATCGGGCCGGCAGCAGAAGGTAAGCCCCGTTCACGTGCACGCGTGGCCCTGGGGTGGGTTGGGGGGTGCTGGGTGGGGGTGCCACCACTTGCATGGGCCTGATCCAGGCCGATGCAGGTGGCAGGACCCCAGGGAAGGGGCCTGACTGGCCTCCCCACCCCTGGCTGCAAGGCAGCCAGTCAGGGGAGGCCAGGGGAGGGGCCCATCTGTCATGGAGGGAGAGCATGCAAATGCCTTCCGTGTCAGCCGGGGGCGTTACGCATCATTTGGAACGCGTGTAGAACACTTTTTAGTTCTCTGAAAATGGAACACGTCTATGACACATTGGGACGCTTGCAGCAGCCCGGAATGGATCTGGCTGCCCCACAAGAGCGAATGCTCTTCCAAAACCCCTCGTGTGAAAAGGCCTCAGGTCTGCATCTGCAGACCAGAAATGCCTTTTCTGGGCTCCAGAAAGCTTATTTTGGGCTCCGGCAAGCACAGACAGAGGCCCAGGACACCAGCAGAGCATGCCCCAAAAGGTATGTTGGCACCTGAGAGGCAGGTGGGACCACTCCGGTTGCATCCCGGACCTATTTCTGCTCTCTCTGGTGGCTGAAACAAACGTTCCGGTTCTGGTGGGTGCACATCTCACGGTGGCCTTTGTGGGGCATAGGACAAAACATAAATGTTGGGAAAGGGATGGAGAAGCAGAGATGGAGAAGGAAATATATTAAGGCTGTAAAATGTGAAGTAAATCCTTCAGGTGACCATCTTGTAGTGTTTTCACAGGTACCAGTGAAGACAGTGGGGTCACATGTGTGCTCATGGCAGCCATATTGAACAGCACTGCTCTAAAGTATTCCCTCACAACGCAGACATTTGTAGAAAGCTGCAGCCTTTTCATTTCATTCATAAACAGGCTTGAATTAGGGGAAATGTGCAGATTTTAAAATTATATTTTGTGCGCCGGAAATATAGCCCACATTGTGGTCTTGCTGTTATTTAAGGATGTTTATTGCAGCGTCTGAAAACCCAGTACGGGATGTCCACTCTTTCCTCCTTCATTCACAAAGTACTCATCAGGACTGAACCCACAAAGGCAATTAACGTGCACCAAAGCCAAGGAATATTACTCGCATGACGGTTACTCTGAATTTCAGACATCACGGTGGTTTATGCTTGGCACTAACAGATGGAGAACTCACACCAGAACTGTAATGTGCGTTTGAATTGCAAGCTTGCAAGTTTTAAGCCTCTTGGCAAAAAACTCAACATTTTTGTTATGTTACAGTTCATTTAATGAAACAGCAGCATATAATGTAGTGCTGCAAACTCACCCCCCAAGCAACTAACTCTTGAATCGAAGAAGAAGAGGAAGAAGAAGAAGGGATTCAAAGTGGCTGAAAAGCTTTTCTATTCTCCTCCCCACAACATAACACCCTGTGAGGTAGGTGGGGCTGTGAGAGCTCAGAAGAGAGCTGTGACTTGCCCAGGGTCACCCAGCTGGCTTCATGGGGGAGAGTGGAATCGCACCCAGTATTCCCAGATAAGAGTCCGGCTCCCTAACCACTAGACCAAACTGATTAAGGCCCTGTCCCCAAGCAATTTAAAGTCTGCTAAAAATCTTCTTTTGCCACTGAGCGCCCCCATGCTAGGGTTTTTAACTAGCTTCCAGCGCTACAAAAGCAGGAAAACCCACGACAAAAAAGTGCCCTTTAAAGAAGAGTTTCCGCGCTCTTTCTGGAAGTTGCGGGTTTTCCTCGCAACATTTACCTTGGGGATGCTCCGTGGCAAAAGGGGCGGGATTGCTGCCTGCACACACAGCCATAAAGCCATAAAGAATTCACACATCTCCCAGAAATACTGCAGCTTCCCTTCCTTTCCTTTGTAAAGGTCAGAACTTTCAAAGAGCCAGAATTGCTCAGAATTGCAACATTGTTATCAGGTGTGAGGTGGGTGATCTGTGAAAGTGTTAAGAATAAATGAGCGCACGATTGCACGGCTGATGGCTGCAGCCACTGCCTTTGCCGGCACGGGAAGCCATTTCGAACAGAGTGAAAGTAAGTGCTGAGAGTGAATGAGCGAGCGATCACTCTCTTTCCCGGCATGGGAAGCCATTTCGGGGGACGGAGATCTGGCTATTTTTCCTTTGAACAAGAGAGGGGGCGGGGAGAAAAAGATGCGGGGAAAGAAAACACGCTTCTGTGGGGACGGAAGGTGCATTTTAAACGCGTGTTTTGCTGAGCCTCATGCGGACGCTTATTCTGGAAATGCAGGGCACTTTTAAAGTCTGCTTGAATACAGTGACAGTAGAGGGAGACTAGAGAGGCAAATAAGTCTTTTGGGGACTCAGCCTAAGTGTAATATATAAAAGGACTGGGAATGAAGCTCACAACTCCTTTCAGTTTCCTCTACTGTTGGACCAAGTTTTATGCACTGAAAAAATGGGAGCAAAAATTTGGTGCAATCCTCAAAAGAACTTCACTTATGGTTTATTAGAAATATTAGTTCCTGTTCTTGATTGCAGCCCTGTGACTATTGTAGTTAATCTTTGACCAAAGAGTTATCTCATAGGGCGAGAGAGAGTTTTGTTTCTTACCCTTGTTTTCTTGTTGTACACACTTCACAACTGCTACCCATGGATTAATCTTCATGTGATGTGTTTTCTTCTTGCCAAGGTGAAACTAAGTGATGCATTAGAAGAAGAAGAGTTGACTTTTCTACCCCACTTTTCTCACCCATTTAAAGGGACTCAAAGCGGCTGACAAAGCTTTCTATTCTTCCCGCCAGAACAGACACCCTGTGAGGTAGGTGGGGCTGTGATAGCTCAGAAGAGATCTGTGACTAGCCCAAAGTCACCCAGCTGGCTTCATGGAGGAATGCCAAATCAAATCCAGTATTCCCAGATAAGAGTCTGGCTCCTTAACCAAACTAGCTGATCTGGTGTATTTTGGGAGCTGGGAAAACAGGGTTTAAATGCCCATTTTTACTTGCCAGAGAAGGCAGGATTAGAACCAGTAGGTTGAAACTTCAAAGAAGGAGGTATAGGTTTGAGATTAGAAGAAAACCTCCCAACAGTAAGAGCTGCCAGTCAGTGGAGCAGGTGATAGGTCCCCCTTCATTGAAGGCCTTCAAGAAGAAGCCAGGTAGGCCATCTGTCTGAAATAGTCTAGTGAATTTTGCATTGAGTAGGGGCCTTGACATAAAGATTTTGGATTTTCTTTCCCTTTGATTTTATGCCCCTTTCTGGTTGGGTCCTTAATCTGTATGAAGGGTCCATGCTAGTACACATCTGAGTCTCCATATCCACATATGGAGGCTCTGCTGCTTGATAGTCTGGCTCCATCTGCATTAGACGGAGCCTGAGGCTTTTTCGCACTGCAACGCGTTCCGTTTGGAACGCGTGCAGGCTGGAAGCTTAAGACAGTTCCGGGCGGTTTCACCATTCACACACAGGCGCGCCGGAACGCATGTCAACGCGTTCCGGCGCGCCTGGGTGCGAATCCTAAAAGCGCCCGGAACTGTCTTGGCCAGCAAAGGCCGGCCAGGGGCGGGGATTCGGCTGCAGCGCTGCCGCCCATTGGGTGAGAGCACCCAAGGGGCGGGCAGCGCTGTCAAGCACCCACACAGCGAAGATGGGCCCGATCCGCCGCGGACGGTGGTTGGGGGTGGCGGATTCGGGGGGTGGGCCTGATCTGCGGGGCGCCCGCGCCCCGCAGATGGCCGTGATGGGGGCGGGGGGGACCCTTGGGGGCCGGAGCGATGCGTTCCGGCCGCCCAAGGTGTTCCTCGGCCCCAGCCAGCCCGGGATCGGCCCCCTGCCACCCCAGAAAGGGGCGACAGGACGCCGATGCTGGTGGCTCCCTGGCTTCGGCAGCCCCATAGGGGCTGCCGGACCCGGGAAGGAGACACGTCCCGGCGGCCGTCGGAGATGACAGACGGGACCCACCGAATCGGGGTTCCCCTGTCCCATCTGCCAGGGTCACTGATCCTGGCATATGGGAAAGGGGAACCCCAATTCGGTGGGTCCCGTCTAGCGGCTTAGCCGCGCCGGCGCGATAGCCGGCCTGGCAAGTCGGGCCCTGGGTCGTGCCGACGGCTGTCAGGGAGAGAAGCGTGCGCGAACGCTTCTCTCCCGGAACCCACCGGGGCGGCTCGTCCGCGTCGGAACGGATGCAGAGCACTTTAAAGTGCTCTGCATTCGGAACGCGTGGAAGACAGCTCCGGACGCGAGGCGGCGCAAGCCCCGCTGGGGCAATGCGAATGCCTCGTCCGGAGCTGTCTTCCATGCGTTCTAAAAAGGCCTGTGCGAAAAGGCCTCTGGTCAGGATTATCAAGGACCTGTTCCTGATCCTCAGTAGTCCCACTGGGCAGTCCCTTTTCCAGGATATAACCTGAAAAAGACCCAATGGAGAAAGGACCTGTTTTGTTTCTAGTGGAGGTTGGTGAGTATGGTCCACAGCTTTCATCTTTGCATTATGACTGCACACACCACACCGCACAAGGGGGCAATACTGCTTCCTGTGATGTTTTGTTTCCAAAACACCTTTCCTGCTATTTCTCTGGAAGCATTTTCTCCCACTGATGGTGACACAATCTGGTATGCTGTATTGAGACAGCCTGCTGCAGTGCTACAATAATGCTGCAGTCTATGTATAGCTTATTTAAACATTGTTGAAGATACCAAACCAACCTACAGATCCTCGAAGTTTAATAAACAAGAATGGCCTGTGGGTTTGGACTTGTGGGGCACCAATTGGACACTGGTCTGCACTCTGGAGTTGCAGGGTATTCTGGCAATTGGTGACTCCTCTCTCTCTGGGTGTGTCTTAGGGATGTGCATGGTTATTCAAAAATTGGAATATCTGATTTGAATCCGTCGAATGTTGACATTCAAACTCGAATTGGATTTTTGAAAATCCGATACAGATTTTTGAATAATTTGAATGTGTGGATTCGTATCTGTCATATACAAATCAGTGATAAAATCATACACATCTTGTGCTTAAAATACAGGAATAAAACAGGATGCATACAGATTTTTACGGAATTCGCAGATACGATAACAGATACGAATGTTGCGACATTCGTATCTTTAAGTACAAATCTAACATTGAATGTACGGATTCAAATAATCCAGATTCAAATCAGATTTTTAAAAAAATTTAAAATATTTTTTATTACAGTCGAATCTACTCGGATTCGAATGTGAAAAATACATTGACTATCTATCTATCTATCTATCTATCTATCTATCTATCTATCTATCTATCTATCTATCTATCTATCTATCCATCCATCCATCCATCCATCCATCCATCCATCCATCCATCCATCCATCCATCCATCCATCCATCCATCCATCATTTATATTTCTATCCCGTCCTACACCCGAAGGTCTCAGGGTGGGTGACAATCTTTAAAGCCCCAAATTACAATATATATTAAAAACAATAATATACATAAAAACATTTAGAAGAGTCAGCATATTTAAAACAATATCCTAAATATTAAAATACTAGGATAAACATGCTCAGCTTCACATGGAATTACACCCCACAGTTAAAAATGGCCTTGTTAAGGTGTCCAGAGAACTGAAGCCTATTTACACTTAGGCAAGTAGCCAACAATTAGTGAATTTCTGGTAAGCATCCACAAATGGAGTAGGCTGTTACAGCCTCCAAGTGTGCCCTGCCTCAGCAGAAGTTTACTAATTGTTGATTAGGTGTGGAGCATTAAACTGTACTCCACACCATTACCAATGTTGACCAGAAGCTTGCCTGAAGTGTCCAGCAGCGTGACCATTCGCTCTTTTTCTGCACAGAAGTAGATCCGGATCAAAACTGTGCTAAGGGCTCACTAATCTGGATTAGTGGTAGACCAGATAAATGTAGTCTACATCCACGCTAACACTGTTTAGCACATGTCTGCTATTCTAAAACCCACTCAATATAGATACCTTTGCCTGTGGTTGATCCGAATCTAGCTAATATGGGTCTAGCTAGCTAATTCAGATTAACTGAGGTAAGTGCAGAAAGGGACGTAGTTATTGTGGGCTGATGATGTGGCCAAGGTGCCTGTAGGAGTGTGGTCAACAACATGCTCCTAGATTTTTGCCCATTTTGACTGAGAAGTGCTAGTCAAGGAAGTTTAGTTGAGTGGATTTTGGGAGAGTAGTTACATTTTAGGGTAAATTGCTAGGTCAGGAACAGAAATTTCATGTATAGGCCTCAAGGCCAGTGCTCTGCTGAAAAACACATTAGCAGCAGGGTTGTTGTCCTGCTCCTCTATCCTGTTGTTGTATTCTAGCCTAAACATACTGCGGACAGCACCAGGAGCAATCTGTCCCGTGATAACTGCGGAAACAGCATGTGTTTCTACATTGGTTTTATTGTAACCTGTCCTGAGTAGAGATGTACATGAATGCTTTGTTTTTGCATTCAAATTCGAGTTGAATCGAATGTCAAAACATTCGATTCAGTTCAAATGTTTAGAATCCGAACGCACCAAAATCCAGTTTGAATCGAATACATTCAAATCTATTCATTCGAATGTTAGATTCAAATCTGAAGATAAGAATGTCGACATCATTTGTGTTTGAAGATACGAATGTCGACAACATTAGTATGCATTTGTATGCATTTTGTACAGGATCAATCCCGTTGGATCGCATGTGCATCCTGTTTTCATCCCATATGATAAGCGCAAGTGTGTACAGATACCTATGAGATTCGTACAGATCTGTCTATAATACATACGTATCTGTACTTTCAAATCATTCAAAGGAATGTTTTGGAATATTCAAAATTCATGCGAATGTTTAAATTCGAATGTGAAGACATTCTATTCTAATTCGAATGTCCACATTCGATCGAATTTGATTGAATTTCGAACGTTTAGAAGATTCATGCACATCCTTAGTCCTGAGATCATAAGGTACAAGGGAGAAATACAAAAATACAGTAAGCAAGTAAGTTCTGATCAGAATAAAACAGAGAAGTCTCTGCCATCCATATGGTTAAACCTTCTTTCTGTTTCAGACCCTGCTGGCTTTTAAATTCCATAGTCAGAACGAGTGGTGAGGAATGTTATTTTGTGGTTTATGTGTAAATTCAATATGTTGCACTAAAAATGGGATTTCCAGGCATTGCCTCCTTGCAGATTGAGAACATAGTTCAGACTCACAGGAGCTGGGGGTTTATTTCCAAATAAAAGTGCACAGGATTGGCCTCCCGGTTTCTGTTTATGAGGATATCTAGATTTTTTTCTTCTTCTTCTCATCATTCCCTTTTTGTACTCCTGCAGATTTCTGTCATAACCAAGACACCTACGTTTATGACTCCAGGCAATTCACCATCTGCCTCTCTCCCTCTCCCTCTTTTTATAGTCTCTAAAAAGGCAGCTATTTCTCTTGTGATGTTGCCAACTTTGGGCCCACCAAGAGACAGTCATTTCTGATGTGATTTATGTAAAGGAATCACATGGCAGCCTTTTTGGGCAGAGGGCAGTTTAAATGTTCTCTTTGTGGAGCAGACACTGTGACCAGTTCTGAATTAAGCAAAAAAATAAAATAAAAAAATTCAGATACATCTGAAGAACTTCCTAGTTTGGGAAGTTGCTTTGGAAGGCTGCGCTTTATTTATTTATTTATTTATTTATTTATTTATTTATTTATTTATTTATTTATTTATTTATTTATTTATTCGCCTTTGGAGTATCGGCCAGATGGCCATCTCGCTGTCTAATCTGTTCTGTTATATAGGTAGGAGTGTGGACGAATGCAATTTTTGACTTTTGATTTGATGTGTTCTGTTTTAATATGTATCTTGCTTTTAATCTATTGTTACCTGCCCAGAGACCTTCAGGTATGGGGTGGGATAGAAATGTAAACAAACAGACAAATAAATTCCTGCATTATGTTTTGATGTTTTGGTGAATTGATTTTTTTTAATTCGGACATTCGAATTTGAATTGAATGTCTACAGATTCTTTTTTAAATATTCGAATGAATTCAAGTGTTTTGAATCATTCATATGAATTATTTGGACATTTGTATGTGTATGGATATGTACGCATTACATACGTAATCGTATACATCTTATTCCTATCTGTACGCTTTTGTACAGATACATACAGGAAAAAAATGGGATGCATTTGGGATAAAAATGGAATGTGTATGGTTGCGTATGGATGCATACGGGAGCGTACGGACACATACAAATATTGTCGACATTCGTATCTTCAAATATGAATGTTGTCGACATTTATTTGTTTGTTTGTTTGTTTGTTTGTATTTCTATCTCGCCCTATACCTGAAGGTCTCTGGGCGGGTTACAATATTATATTAATCTCAGGCTTACAATCTAAAGAGACAAGAAACAAAAGGAAAATGATGTGGGAGGGAACAGGGAACAGCACAAAGCAAGCGCTTGAGGTCTTCAGTTCCAATTCTTTTGTTCATTTCTTATTGCTGGAATTTTCTTATTCTCTTTACTTTGAATTTTCTCTTCATTGATGACAAACTGGATGATGGTAGAGATGGTTAGCTGGCATCTACTCAGCCCCACCTTTCTTGGCCTCAGGACCAGACGTTTCCTCAACTGGTGGATCGGCTGCCGTAGTCTCTTTGCCATCTTGGGATGGGAGCAGTTGGAGGAGGGAGGGGCACTGCTGGGAGCAAGATGGCAGAGCAGCCCAGCCTGCTGCCTCTTCTTCTCTCAGGCAAGATGGTTCTCAGCCTTGTGATGATGGCAGTTGGAGGAGGGAGGGGCACTGCTGGGAGCAAGACGGCAGAGCAGCCCAGCCTGCTGCCTCTCCTCTCAGGCAAGATGGTTCTCAGCCTTGTGATGGCAGTTGGAGGAGGGAGGGGCACTGCTGGGGGCAAGATGGCAGAGTCCAGCCTGCTGCCTCTTCTCCACTCCTCTCAGAATCTAACATTCGAACAAATAGATTTGAATATATTCTATTCGAATCGGATTTAGTTGCATTCAGATTCTAAACATTTGAATCAAATCGAATGTTTGGATATTCGATTTGATTCAAATTTGAATGCAAAAACAAATAAAAAAACCACAAAAAAACATTCGTGCACATCCCTAATCCAAAGTGCATTTGAGAGTGGATTCAAAGTGGATTTAGGGTGGATTTGACACATTCTGAGCAGATATGGGATGTGTAACGGATATGTATTGGATACGTATGCATGCATATTAGATATTTGTAAGAATTTGAATATTGTATTGAATAGAATCCTACCACATTCGAAGAGGATCTATTCAAATGAATATGGATTTTCTTACATTTGATTCTATACCAATCGGATGCAAAAAACACCTCCCTCCGCAGTTCAGTTAGTCACCAAAGCACTGCAGCCATCTTGGATAAGGTGTGCTCCACAGATGATGAGGTCATTTTCCGTGCTGTTGAGCTTTCTGAGCTTGTGTTCTTCTGTTGTACGGTCAGAACCACCACCTGGGGCCAAGAAAGTCAATAACAAGGCAAGCGTTGGTTCATAGCATGCTCTTTGGTTTCTTGTTGATAACAGGAGACAAAGCATGCAGGGTTGCAGAGAGTATTTCAAGCAGGTTGCGAGCAAAGCTTTCTCACACTCTCGTCCATGTTCAAGGTCTCTCCAGCAGAACCACTGTTGAAATAACAGTTCCCACAGCCTAAATATCTATGCTGAGACGGTGTTTCCATCTGGAAAGGAAGCAGGCAAGGCCGAACTTTAGCAAGAGAACAACATGGATGTGTAGTAGCTTTAGCCAGAGTTGTTACAGGCCTCCACTGAGTAGTAGTAGTAGTAGTAGTAGTAGTAGTAGTAGTAGTAGTAGTAGTAGTAGTAGAAGAAGAAGAAGAAGAAGAAGAAGAAGAAGAAGAAGAAGAAGAAGAAGAAGGAGTTGGCTTTTTTACCCAAGTTTTCTAGCCCATTTAAAGGGACTCTGACAAAACTTTCTGTTCTTCTCCCCACAACAGACACCCTGTGAGGTAGGTGGGGCTGTGAGAGCTCAGAAGAGAGCTGTGAGTAGCCCAAGGCCACCCATCTGGCTTCGTGGGGGAGGGCAGAATTGAACCCGGTATTCCCAGATAAGAGTCTGGCTCCCTAACCCCTAGACCAAACTGGAGTACTTTCGTTGGTCTTTTAGACTTGTTTTATTTGTTTGTGTTTTTATGCTACCTTACACCCAAAGGTCTCAAGCTATGATACACTAAAAATAATGACAGTGCCTGATGCAGCTTATAATACCTCAAACTCTTGAAGAAGCAGTTATTCATAAAGCAAGCTTGCTGAAGTTTCCTGGACTTTAGATTAGCTGTCTAATGTGCCATGACCGCACTCACGTAGTCCTATAAACATCTCATCATAGTTTCCCCGGTGCATTAGAGGAGCTTTTCTTTTTCCTCTTTTGTTTTACAATGTCTGCAGGAACTGCTGAGTATAACTCCCTGTCAGGGAGAAATAAATAAGCTAGTGGACAAAATTGGTGTAATTTTTTATTTTGTTCATGTTGTAAAAATAAGCTCTCTTTCTGCTGCTACTATTATTGTGATAGCAATAAAAATAGTTGCCATCTTCCAGAGGTTTGGGAAATACAGAAGCAGTTCAACCCTCAAGATTACAGAAACATGAATTAGGATGGAGGAATACCTGACAAGGAAGAGAGAAAGCAATGCTTTAAGATGTTCCAACAGGGAAATAACAAATAATATGTAAAGCTAGCCAGTAAAGATAGAGCGAGTAAGATCTAAACGTTGTGTCCTGTATTTCACAAGTTGATGGTGTTGGTAGAAAAGGGTCTAATAACAGAATGACACTCAAGTCTTTAAAACGATTTGTTGAACATTTAAAGGTTCTATTAAAGAAGAAAATAGCATTCCAGAGCATCGGATTGCGGAGCATTGTAAAATCTGTCTGTCAGGTTGAGAGCTGCTCCGCAGTACGTGTGAAGTATTCCTCCTGTCTGGATGCAGCCCCAATTGGGATTATGCTTCATTCAGTGCAGACAGAGCATACTAACATGTTGACCATGGGGGGTCCTATTTTGGATTACAGGTAAGTTCAGAAAGAGCCATCTGAATAGTTCTTAGGCCTTTTCGCATTACAGCTGAACACCTGTAGTGCATGAAGGCTAGGCCATGTGGGGACGCATCCCCATTGACACTTAGGTAGGTAAGGAATGCATGGTGACATGTTCTTACCTCCCTAGCTGTGAATGCGGAACCCTTCCCCACGTGGCCTAGACCAAAAAAGATGGTGTGGGGACGGGATGCATTGGGTCAGTTTTGACCCAGGGGTGGGCAGGCCTGTCTCATCCCTTCCCCGGTTCCTGTGGGCTCTAGGTGACACGATCGGGTCCCCTAGAGCCTGCAGGAACTCCCCCCCGGGTACCCACACCCCTGGGCACAGGTCTACCCAGGGATGGGCGCTCCACTTACCTCTTCATCACTGGGCTTGAAGTGGTGGGCCCAGCCGGTGGCGTTGTGCGTCTGTGCGCACTACTGGCTCTGATTGGCTAGTTATCCATGGGTAGCAGGGAAAACCAATAGTTCCCACTTAAAAGTCAGCTGTGTAGTTTCCTCTCTGAGGAACCATCAGATCAACAAGAGTTCAGGCAGTGTGTGCCGTCATGTGGGTTCAGGCAGCCAATCAGGTTTTGAGCTGCACTTCCTTGTTTAGCATCATCATCTTGATGTTTCTCGTTGTCCTACCTGCACTACGAGGATACTCCAATCTAACTAGATACTGCACAGGGAGAGTTCTTTCTCCTGCACTAAGGGAAATGTGCAGTATCCATCATATACGCCGGTGTGATGAAGAAAGTTAATTTGTAATGTCTGATGGGATGGTTGGGACTACGCGTTCCCTCTGCAGTATATAAGCACCCATTGAGTCCATCCCCTTCCTGAGACCCATTTCAACAAAGGCTGTTGCCAGACATGGTAAAACAAAATGCCAGCAGTTTGCCGACTCCATGGACCGCAAGATTCACAATACCTGGGGGCTCTAGCAGCCTTGTGGTTGGATATCGCCAAGTTGTGGTGGATCCCTGGTTGACGGCATAGACACCTCCATGGGCGCCTCTATGCAATTTTCTTGCCAGAGATACAGAAGTGGTTTTCCATTGTCTCCTTTTGGAGAGAGGCTAGGACTTCTGCAGGCATGTGAAAGAAACCAAAAGAAAGAGGCTAGGAATATAGCAAGCTTCCAGAGCTTTCCAGAGAACTAATGTTACAGGAGCTTGTCGGACACTTAGGAACATGCAATCATGCATATTTATCCAGTAGACCATGGAGAGAGCCAGTTTGGTCTACTGGTTAGGGAGCCGGACTCTTATCTGGGAATACTGGGTTCGATTCCGCCCTCCCCCACGAAGCCAGATGGGTGACCTTGGGCTAGTCACGGCTCTCTTCTGAGTCCTCACAACCTCACCCACCTCACAGGGTGTCTGTTGTGGGGAGAAGAATAGAAAAGCTTTGTCAGCCGCTTTGAGTCCCCTTAAATGGGTGAGAAAAACGGGGTAGAAAAGACAACTGTTCTTCTTTTTCTTCTTCTTCTTCTTCTTCTTCTTCTTCTTTTTCTTCTTCTTCTTCTTCTCCTCTTAGTATCCCACATTTCCCCTTGTATTTGGTGGCACCCATAGATGCTTAAGGAGTAAAGGCCCACGTATGCCCAAAAACCTGCCTGATTCTAGAATAGTCCTTTTTGTACTGATGTGCTTGAATTTGAAGCATATTCATTTTGAAACGAACTCTCTAATCGTATCTGGCATCTGCTTGAGTTGTGGTATTCTATGACTTTTAAACTTTGGCTTCGCCATGACCCACTGCTGCTGAAGTAAAACATCACCACTTGACAACCATTCTTTTTAACACTCCAACAAAAACATATCCAGGTCAGCAGTTAATGGAAGATTAGGCTGTGGTCCAGGAAGAAGAGGTATATTCATAAGGCATCAGATGATGTCAAGCCGTGACCTGATTTAATGAGACCTGTCACAGCAGGGATACCATATTAAAAAGGCTTGGCTGATTTAAGTTTGTCACCCCCCTCCCCTTGTCTTCACCTGCAAACTAGATGGTAGTGGAAACTTTTACCCTGAAAAAGGTGTTTGGAAGCAACTTAATTAGTATGGCAAGCAGGGGCAACATTACTATTACTATTACTATTACTATTACTATTACTATTACTATTACTATTACTATTACTATTACTATTACTATTACTATTACTATTACTATTACTATTACTATTACGACAGTCTGGTCTAGTGATTAAGGAGCCGGAATACCGGGTTCAATTCTGCACTCTCCCATGAAGCCAGCTGGGTGACCTTGGGCTAGTCACAGCTCCACCTACCTCACAGGGTGTTCTGAGCTCTCACAGCTCCACCTACCTCACATGGTATTCTGTTATGGGCAGAAGCATAGAAAGTTTTGTCAGCCGCTTTGAGTCCCTTTAAATAGGTGAGAAAAGCCTTTGGAAAGTTTTTTTTTTTCCCAACGGAAAAATTGTATTTTTCCTTTTTGAACAAGTCTGGAATTAAACACAAACAATGGTTTGTTTGACTTAAAGGTTCAATTGATATTGTTTTGTTTTTAAAATGTTGGATTTTAAATGCTGCCATGGTTTTTATTATTTTAATATATATTATTTTGGTTGATACAGTGGATTTTAACCGCCCTGAGATCTTTGGGTATAGGGTGGGATAGAAATTCAAATAATAAATAAATAAATAAAAATAAAAACTGAACAAATGGGCGTTCAGTTTGATAGTGGACCAAACAAACAGGATTTTGGTTTAACAGCAAACCAAACAGGCAGTTTTTGTTTGTGTACATTGCTACATAAGATGAGGTAAAGTTAAAAACACAACTCTTCTGTCTGATATTGTGGTATAGTGTAAGGATTGGTGAGCCCTGAATTGCTTGATTGCTAGGATATAAATAATTATTTACGTTTGGATTTTATGCTCCAGGGATATTGTTCATTTTAGTAATGTAATTAGTAAATTTGCAATATATCATTTTTAAACTGTTGGCGCTGGTCTCAATGGAATTAATTTTTTTTTAATAATAGAATTTCTATACCACAGGGTGCAGGACAAAACAAAAAAGACCACAAAAACTGTGCAACTATAAAGATAAAATAATAGAATCATAGATTTGGAAGGTACCTCTAGGGTCATCAAGTCCAACCCCTGCTCAATGCAGGATTTCCTACACTATCCCAGACAGATGTAGGTCCAGCTTCTGCTTGAAGACCTCCAGCGAAGACCTTACTACCTCCGGTGGCAACCTATTCCACTGACTGATCGCCCTCACTGTCAGGAAGTTGTTCCTAATATCTCATCTGGATGGACTCCCTTGACATTTCATACCATTGTTTCTAGTCCTCCCATCTTGTCTAAGTGATAATAGGGACGATCCCTCTGCACTCTGATGGCCCTTCAGGTACTTGAAGACCATGATTATGTCTCCTCTTAGTCTTCTCTTCTGTAGGCTAAACATTCCTAGATCCTTCAACCTCTCCTTGTAGGACATGCTTTCCAGACCACTAACCATTTTGGTAGCCCTGCTTTGAACTTGCTATAGTGTCAATGTCTTTTTTGAATTGGGGTTCCGAGAACTGGACACAGGACTCTAGATGAGGTCTGATTATAAGACAACAGAACACTAAGCTAACAAAAGTAAAATAAAGAAACCACTCATTAAAATCTAGCTAATAAAATTAGCTTTTACAATTCCTGTATGCTGCTTTGGTGTTGATTAAAGATCATGAATTAGTACTCTGGATGTATCTTGAATATGCCAGATAGCCTGTGCTGAGTGCAGGAACAATTAAGATGCAAGTATCGTTATCAGGGCTGGCTCGGTAACTTATTTTGGACGTGAAGATGTGTGCAATTTGCAGTATGCATTGTGAAGTGTACAGAATCCTGAAAGGGACTATTTAGTCCTTTCAAGTCAAACCACCTGCTTCTAGCAGAAATCCAGATCAAAGCATTTCCATTGGATACCTGGCCAGCTGTAGCTTGAACAAGATAAAGGATGCCAAACATCTGAATTTACAATTAAGCATATACACCAACCTGTTACTATCTTTTATTGTAAAAGGTATCTGATTCTGCCTGCGTCCTGTTTCTCTCAGTGTTTTTCAACATCCCAGGAGTAAAGTAAGAAATTATATACTTTGAAAAGCAAACAACCCACCATTGCTTTTTAATGAACTTCCACCCTGGAAAGTGCATTAAAAAGCCTTCTCGAGTGTGAAATGAGGTTATAATTGTACTTAGTCAATGCCTTCTTTCTATTTTAGAGGCAAAATGCACAAAAGCGGGAGTAGAATCCTTCAGGGCCTTTGATCTTCATAGCGCAGGACTGGAGAAAAAATATATCAGTTTGTATGAAAGTCTATTAAGAGAACCCAAGAGGAGCCCTGCTGGATCAGGCCACAGCCCATCTAGTCCAGCATCCTATCTCACACTATGGCCCACCAATTGCTTCAAGCAGAAGACAAAGGAAAACCTTCACCTGTTCTGCAAATGGACTTTAGAGGTGACCTGTCTGTCTCTTCAACCTGGAGGCAGTACCTAGATGTCCATTCTAGTAGCCAGTGCTAACACCTGTCCCCCGTTAATTTGTCTATAAGGACATAAGAGGAGCCTGGCCAATCTAAGAGGACATAAGCCTGGCCAATCTAAGGACATAAGAGGAGACCACAGCCAATCTAGTCCAGCCTCCTATCTCACACATTGACCTATGTGAATTGAATACAAAAATACAAAAAATTGTGCACATCCCTAGAGTAGACCAGTGGGTGGGTCGGTGTGGCCACTGAGAGCAGCATTAACTTGCAGTTCTATCTTGTCCAGATGCTTACTATGCAAAGCCTTAATCCGAATTAAGAACCGGTATTCAGTCTGTGCACAAAATACATACAAGCTACATGTGGCTTGTTCAGATGTGGTTCTATATGGTCCATACAAAGCGAGATGGAATGGGACTGAGCACCAGCATAACTGAAACAGGACAGAATGAGGCTATCCAGTACATCCCTAGGCAAAGAACTCACTTTTGCTTGGCTATTTCAGATCTTATAGCAAAGAGCTATTTGAATTACAGCTCCCTTTTCCTAGCAGAAACAACTTTGGCCAGAGCTATTTGTCTATTGTGACAAAGGTCACCTTCCAGCATTAACATAATACATTGGCTGTAAAGGTGCAGGAGAAAGCAGTAAAACAAAATCAGGCTGGGGGAAGGGCACAAGCATTGAGTATTTTTGATCATACTGGATAGGCAGTAATGGTTAGTGCAGATGTTTCAGGAGTCTGGGCATACTGACCTACCCCTTTGGAATGAGGCCACTCCCAGAACTCAGCATAACAAATGCAGTGGTGTGATTTTATTTCATTTTATTATATCTGTTTCTTCCATTGTTTTTCTTTCCCAATCTGTAGCCTAGCAGTAGATAAGCCATGCTGTATGTAGAAGTCCTAAGTTCAATTCCTGGTGTTAGGAAAAATTGCTGCTCCATCAGCTTTTTTCCATCCATGTGGGTCTGAATAAATAAACAAGCTAGAGACGAAGGAATTTCTGTATTGCAATATGCAAAATTGCCTTCCCGTCAGGACAAATTTGAGCTCTTTCACATTACAGACTGACTTTTATCCCTATCCTGGCTGGAAGTTTATAATCTTCCCGATAACACCTCTTCCAAGCCTCCAAAGTGAATTTGCATCTAATTTATTCACAGTAAGGAGTAGTAGTACATATCAGATTTCTCTTTTGACATGCACCGTAAAGGCAAAGTAAGAACAGTGCGAACAAAGTTCATGGCTGACTGGCACAGACTGCTTACTCGTTGAAGCTGCAGAATCTGCAGACTTCTTACCAGTCTTTGCAAACATACTGGCCTCCCTAATCCCTTACATTGGCATCTTCAGGCAAGGAGAAAAATATCCTGGGATGCTAACCATCTGTTTGGAGAACATCCAGCTACATAGACCAAGGACCCAACTAGCTAAAATGGAGCTTTGTGTTGCTAGGAGAAACACATGCAGCAATAGTGTTGTATTTGAGAACCTTGCTCTCTATGGAAAGTCAATGAGTGCAGATCTAGTAGATAATACAACAGCTAAACTGTTAATGATTATAGCTGAAAGATGTTGAGAAAGCAAAGATTTTCTGTGGGAGATAATATTGAATGAAAAGGCAGGAGGGATTTTGATTGAATACGGCTGGTGTAACATGCAAAGAAGATGGAAATGAGATCTGCACGGGAACTTAAGATTGCTGTGGAACCACACTGGATACCCTATGGGCCGTACTCCCTTTTAGGGTATAGGATAGCAATGATTTTGTACCCTGGGAGCACTTGCTGCAACTGTGAGCCAGTTTGGTCTGAGCTAGTGGTTAGGGAGCCGGACTCTTACCTGGGAATACCGGGTTCGATTCTGCCTTCCCCCATGAAGCCAGCTGGGTGACCTTGGGCTAATTACATCTCCCTTCTGAGCTCTCACAGCCCCACCCACATCACAGGGTGTCTGTTGTGAGGAGAACAGAAAGCTTTGTCAGCCACTTTGAGTCCCCTTAAATAGGTGAGAAAAGTGGGGTAGAAAAGCCAGCTCTTCTTCTTCTTAGTGCTCTGTAGAGCATTATAATGGTGAACTACTGCAGGGAACTTTGCAATAGGTTAACATCTGTGCAAGAATATTTGAAATATTCATTCTTTGGGCCTTTCTGCGCATGCCGTTGGAAAATGTATCTATAAAGATCCATTTTCCGGCAAACCATTTTTTTTGGAGGATCTGTCCCAAATAGGAGACCCCAGGAGTCCGCAAGGCCGGATGGGGGAAATGGATTTGGGTGGGTGCTGTGTGGACGCGCCAGCACCCACTCCAATCCGGCCTCTGAAGGCCATCCCATGTCAAAGAGGGAGAGTATGCTTCCTCCCCATGGCCTCTCCAATTGGCTCCATTGGAGCCAGCATGGGGAGGCTGTCAGCCGGCTTCCCCAGGTCCCCCCTTGCAAGATCGCACCTTCTCTTGCGAGGGGGAAGCCGCAGCCTATCCCCCAGCCCACTTAGGGTCGCGTGTGCGAGATCTGCTGCTTACCTGCTCGCTGCCAGGCCGCTTCTGGCAGCGGGAGGTCCAGCGTGCATGTGCGTGCATGTGTCGTGGCTTCCCATTGGCCAGCCACGAGGGGGGACCCGGGGAAGCCGGCTGACAGCCTCCCCGTGTTTGCTCCAGTGGAGCCAATCGGAGAGGCTGGGGGGAGGACCAGCTGTCAAAGAGGGAGAGCATGTGGGCATGCACCAGCAATCCGGTTCTACCTCAGCCATTTGTGGAAGAGTCCTGCTTCTGAAACGGTTTGAGGGGAAGAGCCAGATTTAAGACCTCATTTTTTAGGTCTTACATCAGGGTAGGACTTCGGCAGCAAAACCAGTTTAAGAAAACGGTCTTGCGTGCTGAAATGCGGATGCGGCTTCCTCAAAGGGTCCCTAATTAATTAATTAATTAATTAATTAATCCCTCCCTGAACTGGCTCTAAATCCCTTTTTAGAGCCAGTGCGGGAAGGGCCTTTGATCGAATTCGGACATTCAAATCTGAATTGGGTGTCCAGATGTTTGTTTTTTATTATTTGAAAGAATACGAATATTTTGAACCATTTGTACAAATAATTCGGGCATCCATATGTGTACATATCCCTACACATTCCATACGATCTATATGCATCTTATTCGTCTCTGTACGCATCTGTATGGATGCATATGGGACGAAAACAGGATGTGTATGGATGCATACGGATGTGTGTGATATTTGTATCATCAAATACGTATCAAATATTTGTACAAATAGAGATGAACGTATTAGGATCAGTTCGAATTTTAATACATTTATTTTTTTTCTCTGTTCATACAAATTCATGCGCATTCCGCTGACAGTCATAAGTTCCGTTCCGGCCACCTTCTGGCAAAACACTTCCATATCCTTGCAAAGGAAACTACATGTGGACAGCCAAACAGTTGAAGATTCAAGGGTTTGTGTGTGTTTGTGTGTTTACATGTTTTCCATCTGGAAATACTAGGAGATACCACAGAATTCTGCACAGAGGAAAAGAAAGGAGGCTTGATTACTGTCAGTACCAAGAGCTATATGAAGGAGTTTCAAGTACGTTCCCAACCTAGTGCTGCAATTTTAATTTGCAGCGCAGAGCTAGCAGGGGATGCTGCTATTTCTCTCGGTGAGGGTGCTGTTGAGATTTAATAGCAATTCACTAGGCACTTGACTGCATAAATTTCAGACACAATGACTTTTATATTTCTTATAAGCTTTACATATCCAGAGACAGTATCAGCAAGTGAAGATCAAATAAACATGTGGTTCAAAATTAAGTGGTTTGTCTGCTTACTTTAGAACGGCAAACATTTTTAAATAGTAATCCTGCTACTCCCAGCATAAAGCTCCCTTGGAGAGTCTTGTCTGGGTGGGAGGCAACAGCCAATGTCGGATCTCAATGCCAGATAAAATGAGAATCTATATTATTATGTGTTGCTGCTGAACTCAAGGCAGTTACGGCAATGCAAATGGCAATTTGCAAAGCGACGTCTCCCACCTGCACATACGAAGCATCAGTGCTTGCTTTGCAGGGCGCAATTGTTGTGCCCATGTTTATGTTTATTAAAATTTCTCAGGGCAGGAAGAAGAAGAAGAAGAAGAAGAAGAAGAAGAAGAAGAAGAAGAAGAAGAAGAAGAAGAAGAGTTGGCTTTTCTACCCCACTTTTCTCTGGAGTTTTCATATGGTGTCTGTATAACCTGGACAAGTTGATTGGCAATAATTATCTTGTGTGTTTAAAATACATGAATAGATTGAATTGCTCTCTAATAGGCTTTGTTGTTGTTGTGGGAACCGCTCTTCTTAAGCCAGCTGGGTCTAGTTCTTAGAGTGTCAGATTTTTATCTGGAGGTCTCCTGGTTCATGTCCGCACTCCAACATGAAGCCAGCTAAGTGACCTGGGGCTACTCACAGCTCTTTCTGAGCTCTCACAGCTCCACTTACTTCACAGGGTGTCTGTTGTGGGGAGGAGAAGGTTTTTCAGCTGCTTTGAGTCCCCTTAAATGGGTGAGAAAAGCGGGGTAGAAAAGACAGCTCTTATGTTGTGGGGAGAAGAACAGAAGGTTCATCAGCTGCTTTGAGTCCCCTAAAATGAGCTAGAAAAGCAGGATAGAGAAGTCAACTATTCTTGTGTTGTGGGGAGAAGAACAGTAGGCAAATCTTCTGTTCTTTTCCCACAACACAACAAGAACAGTTGCTTTGAGGCCCCTTAAATCAGTGAGAAAATAGGGTAGAAATGTCAGCTTCTTCTGTTGTGGGGAGAAGAGCAGAAGGTTTGTCAGTCACTTTGAGTCCCCTTAAATGGATGAGAAAAGTTGGTAGAAAAACCAACTCTCCTCCTCCTCCTCCTCAGTGGCAATCACAGGTAGGCGCAGGAAAAATATGGAAAAGGGTTTACACTCTTTACTGATCTAAGAATCTAAGTGTTCCTCTCTTCCCCCTTCCCCAATTTACCTTGACACCCAAAAGCATCACCTTGGGATTAATCTCCCGCATCCATGCCTGGCAAACGTGGCCATTTAACTGGGAATTTCTCCTTTGCTGAAGTGACTGTACAATATTTCAGACCACTGTCCGCAAGCCCCGGAGTTGCCCGGATTGTCAGCTTAAACAAGTTATGCAGTGCTGGCCTTTATCTCGATCTTTTCTAAGCCCAGAGGCGTTTCATCATCTTCCAGGCATATTGATCTCCAGTCCTGCAGTAAACAGGACCAATTTGTTCTTCCTGGACTAGCAGAACGTGCCGGCGCACGCTGGTCCGTCTCCCACGTTTGTTATTTGTTGATGTGTGTCTCCTCACAGCTGCTGATCTTCCAAACCTCCTTCAGATTAGAAGCTGACAGCCTTCTTTAAACTTGGGTGGATATTAAGTGCTGTCAGGCCGGGCTGTGATATTTTAAGAGGGTGTCTAGAGATATTACCAAGGAAGGGGATGATTAATTGGTAGGATTAATCCTCTGGAAACAGAGATGGAATTGCTTGCCCTCTCTCTTAAAAAAAAGGATGGGGAAAGAAATGCAACGAAGCCTTCACTGTTATTTAAAAAAGAGATGAAAAGCAACCAAAGTGTGAGGCTGGTTATAGGAACAGAGCGGGTACAATGTACTTGATTTTCTTTTTAAGAGTCCTGTGAGGTTTTGAACTCTTACCTCATAGTTTCTGGGTTTGATTCCGCCATGACTCCTCCATGAAGCCAACTGGGTGACTTTGGGCTAGTCATAGCTCTCTTTCTGAGCTTTCACAGCCCCACCTACCTCACAGGGTGTCTCTTGTGGGCAGAAGAACAGAAGGTTTGTCAGCCACTTTGAGTCCCCTTAGGGTGGGAAAAGTTGTGTATAAAAGCCAACTTTTCTTCTTCTGTTGTGGGCAGAGGAACAGAAAGTTTGTCAGCTGCTTTGAGTGCCCTAAAAGGAGCGAGGAAAACAGGAGAGAGAAGTCAACTCTTCTTGTTTTGTGGGGAGAAGAACAGAAGAAAAACTTTCTGTTCTTCTCCCCACAACACAGCAAGAAGAGTTGCTTTGACTCTCCTTAAATGAGTGAGAAAACAGGGTAGAAATGTGAGCTCTTCTTCTATTGTGGGGAGAAGAGCAAAAGGTTTGTCAGCCACTTTGAGTTCCCTTAAATGGGTGAGAAAAGTGGGGTATTAAAACCAACTACTACTCTTCCTTCTTTTCCGTTCTGGGCAAAAGAATAGGTGGTTTGTCAGCAGCTTTGAGTCCCCTTAGGGTGAGAAAAGTTGGGTACTTTTCTTCTTCTGTTGTGGGCAGAAGAACAGAAGGATTGTTAGCTGTTTTGAGTGTCCTTAAGGGTGAGAAAAAAGGGGTGTAAAAACCATCTCTTCATCTTTCTCTTCCTCCTCCGTTCTGGGCAGAGGAATAGAAGGTTTGTCAGCAGCTTTGAGTGCCCTTACGGGTGAGAGAAGTGGGGCATAAAAGCCAACTCTCCTCCTTCTCCTCCAACATGCTTTCTCTCAGTCACTCTCAGTTGTCGGTGAAACCAATGCTGCTTTTTCATTTTAGGAAAAGAATCCGCTAGTGGTTGCTTTCATGCCTTGGTGAATAATATGATCCACCACCCCCCTTCTTAAACAAAGGTATTTAAATTATCAGTGGAATTAGTAGTCTTTTTAAAAAAATAAATACATAAATTGCATTTATTTAATTAGGCCATAACTTGCCTGATTCACATAGAACGCTGTCTGGGTAACCACTCCCATTAGAATGCACTTGAGTTACTCAAGAGGAATGGACTCCTGGGCAAGGTGGGCTGAGCTGGATGGAGGCAAATGAATTCATGCCCATGGTCCCCTGGCATGCGCCACATACTGTATATAAGCAAAGAACGCTAAAGGACCTATTCATTTGCTGTTGTTTACTTAATAGAAACGTCAGCCTGTGATTTATTACGGAGCTTCTCAGGTTTCCCAGAGCCGAAGAATATCTTTATTTGTGGATTAAACTGAAGGCGTATTTCACATACACTATTTTAAAACACGTAAGAGTAAGAAATAGCATAGTGTAAGAGAGTTGCCCCAGCTTCCCAGATTGGCTGGGACCATTATGGAAAGGCTGGATTGGACCATTATTTATTTATTTATTTATTTATTTATTTATTTATTTATTTATTTATTTATTTATTTATTTATTTATTTATTTATTTATTTATTTATTTATTTATTTATTTATTTATTTATTTATTTATTTATTCATTCATTCATTCATTCATTCATTCATTCATTCATTCATTCATTCATTCATTTTCCATCCCACCCTATACCCGGATGTCTCAGGGCAGGTTACAATAATATAAAAATCTTGAACCAGTCCCTGCCCTCAAACCTTACAATCTCAAGAGACAAGATACAAAAGGAAAATGGCGTGGGAGGGAACAGGGACACTCTTAATTTATTTATTTATATTTATATTTATATCCTGTCCTATACCTGAAGCTCTCAGGGCGGTTAACAACTTTTAAAACCAGCATATTAAAGGAAACAATATTAAAATTTAAAACCAACACATTGGCCGGATCCCCATTAGAAGCTTAATCCAGTTTCCCTAAACCGAAATAACAGAACCAGATGCAAACGCGAATTTGCCTGATCCCATTACTTTCAGCCAGAATTGCGTTCAATCCAGATTCTGAGGACGTCCATGACTCAAGGGGGGACCCCAGTGGCTACTTTTTAAAAAACGCTTTTTGGGGCTGCCCTGTCCTCTTCTTCCTGGTGTGAATGCGCCACCCATAAGGGACCCCTTCACAGAGCCTAGCTGGGTGGCTGGGTGGCTGCTGCTTGCCTGGATGGAAGAAAAACGGCAGCGGACAGCCAGCAATTCTTTCCCCTCCTCTCCTCAATGCTCAGGGCACACAGCAGCAGCGGCAACTCAAGGTCCTTTCGCCCGTCACCATCATGGCCTTTAAAACACACATCTCCCCAAACCTGCAGCAGCTGCTTTTCTTTCTTTTCCCTTTTTTAAATGTCAGAACTTTCAATGGCAAGATTGTTATCAGGTGTGAAGTGCTTGGATTGCTACGGTGGATTGCTTGGATTGCTACTAGGGCTGCTGCTTTAAGGGGTGGATTTTACAGCTTGCTTTGGAAGCAAGCTATTGGGGGAGGGAAACTCTCATCCCTTAACAGGGAAGGGTCCCCACAGTAAAAAATGTAAAATATTTCACGTTCACTAACTGGAGTGAGACCTGTTGAAATGAGGATTAACATTTACAATGCTTTGGGGCGATTTAACACGCGGAAAGCGTGTTAAGCCAAACTGAGGTGGGGTCTGCGAGGATTGAAAACAGTTTGAAACCGAAATAAGCTTGTAATGGGGATGTGGCCATCAAAAAAAGAATCAGCAGCACAATATCAGTTAAAAAAATAGCGTTTGCAGTGGGGGGGGGGCAAACATAGCCAACATCTAGCCAAAGGCCTCAGCGAAGAGGTGCATCTTCACCACCTTCCTGAACCTAATCACAGAAGGAACCTGATGCACCTCCAGGGGGAGACTGTTCCATAGCCTGGGAGCCACTACTGAGAAGGCCCTCTCGCAGGTGCCCACCAGCCTCACTTCTGAAGGTGGTGGGACGACCAGGAGGGCCTCCCCTCCAGGTCTTAATGCACGGGCAGGTCGATATGGGAGAAGGCGTTCCTTTAGATATTTGGGGCCCAAGTCATTATGGAAAGACACAGTGGTGATCTCCTTGGGTGGTGGCTGGTGGGTGATCCTGCAGCATTCCATGTTCTCACGAATGGCTGCCTGATTCATCTGCAGAGGCTGATTGGAAGTAGAATTGGCCCAGAATCGTGAAGAAGAGCAGTGACTACCTTTCGGTGGCCTAGAAGTTTTGTTCCTGGCCTTTGGAGAATTCAGAGCCCCACATACATTGATTCCAGATCTGGTGCAAGATTCAGAGCAAAGCAGATGGCCATGTACAGTGTGAGAAGAAGAATAAGAGTTGGCTTTTCTACTCCACTTTTCTCATGCATGTAAGGGGACTCAAAGCAGCTGACAAAGCTTTTCTATTCTTCTCCCCACAACAGACACCCTGTGAGGTAGATGCGGCTGGCAGAGCTCAGAAGAGAGCTGTGACTAGCCCAAGGTCACCCAGCTGGCTTCATGGGGGAGGGCAGAGTTGAACCTGGTATTCCCAGATAGGAGTTCAGCTCCCTAACCACTAGACCAAACTGGCTCATTCCAGCTTGTGATGGATTGCTTATCCTGCTACACAGTGGATCACTCTATACTGTAATAGCAAAGGAAAGCTAATAGATAGGCGAATGAGATCAGACAAGGGGAAGTTTTCTTCACCCGGAAAGTCATCAATCTATGGAGGTGGTAACAGCAACTAGCCTAGATGGCTTTAAGAAAGCATTAGACAAATTCATGGATGACAGGTGTACCAATGGCTACTAGAAGCGATGCCTAGGTAGATCCTCCGGGCTGGAGAGATAGGCAGAGGGCCTCTAAAGGCCATTTGCTGGGATTGAAGAGCAGGTGAAGGTTTTCTCACACCACACTTGATTTTATTTATTTATTTATATTTATATCCCGCAAACATAGCATCTCGCCAAAGGCCTCAGTAAAGAGGTGCGTCTTCATGGCCTTCCTGAATCTAATCAGAGAAGGAGCTTGACGCACCTCAAGAGGGACACTGTTCCATAGCCTAAGGACCATTACTGAGAAGGCCCTTTCCCGGGTGCCCACCAGCCTCACTTCAGAAGGTAGTGGGACAACCAGGAGGGCCTCCCCTCCAGATCTTAGGGCACGGGCAGGTGAGCCTTTGTATGGATGCAGCCTCCTTGAAATACATTTGGGGCCTTGTCAACTCTTGTTATCTTTTTCTGGCATCCCGGATGCCATATGAGCCTGTCTGCAACTCAGTTGGAGATTAGTGTAAGGTTTGTGATGGCAGCTAGCAAATCACTGTCCTTCGCATTTGTTGTTGACAAGTAAACAGGTGAAGCTTTCTTCATCCTTGCTTTACCTCCTTTGGAGTACCACTTCCCAACAAACCCAGCTCTTGTCCAATCTGTACCCCGACCCTAAAGGATGGGAGAAGATGGAATTATTAACTGAGCTTACTTGGCAATGATCACAGGAGTTCCAGGCTAGATGACATTGAAGATCCTGCTGTTCTTCATGGGCCAGTGATGCCTGCTGTTTTCACTTCATCATTGTTGCATTAATGGCCCTGCTAGGCTCAAGGCTTTGATTTAGTCTTTTGGCTGCACAGTGCGCACTAAAAACCACATCCACCCCCACTTGTAACATTTTAGGACTCCAGAGAGAGAAAGGCGCAGTGCATATACCAAGTGCTCTGTTGTTCTATCTAGAAGCAGGCAAGGAAGTAAGTAAGCTTGTTTTGGAAGAGTTATTAGAGTTGTCATATACTGGGTTGAAACTGTATACGTTCAAATTAAAATGAAACAAGATGTGTTAACATAATAATACACTTGGAGTGAAAACAAAAACACTCTTTTGCAATAATGAACCTGGGGTGTTTTTCCACTGTCAAAATGTACCCATTTCCCCACCCATTTAGGACCCATTTGGGTGTGAGCTGGATGATCCCGTTTCCACTACGGCACCCATTTGGGACCAGATTGTTTCCACTGCCGTTGGGGAAATCTGGATCATACGGGTACATTTTGGCCTTTAATCTGGATTTTCTGTAGACCCCATTAATGGGGTCTACAATGGGGTCTTCTCCCAGAAAATCTGGATTAAAGGGAGCCTGTTTCCACTGGAAACAGGCAATGGGGTCTACAGGAGACTAGAGGGAAGGGAGCCCTGAAGCCCCAGCTTCGGAGTGATTTCAAAGTCATTTAGGATTCATTCCGAAGTGACTCCGAAGTCCCTCCGAAGCGATCGCCACGGACTTCGGAGAGGCTCGGAGCTGTCAGCGTGGTCTGTTCGCTATTAGTGCAGATCGTGTTGACTTCCCTCCGAAGTCCCTCCGAAGCAATCGAAGTATCTTAGAGGTGGTAATTCTTTACAGCTGGTATTCCTATCTTACCCCAAATCCACATTAAAGACCAGAAAGGGCACTTCCAAAGAGAACATAAGAACGTAAGAGGAGCTTTGCTGGATGAGACCACAGCCCATCCAGACCAATGTCCTGCTTCACACAGTGGCCCACCAATTCCTTCTGGGCATTCTCCAGCAGAACATTAAAGCAAAACTTGCGCCCGCTCTTGAATCCCTGCAATAAATAAATAAATAAATAAATAAATAAATAAATAAATAAATAAATAAATCCCTGCAAATGGCATCCTGCCTGTCTGCCCAAACTGGAGCAGCACCTAAGTATCCATTCTAGTAGCCATTGAGACACCTTCCTTCCATGAATTTGTCTATAAGAACATAAGAGAAGCTCTGCTGGATCAGACCACAGGCCATCTCGTCCAGCATCCTGTCTCATACAGTGGACCACCAATTGCTTCTGGGCATCTCAAGTAGAAGACAAAGGCAAAACCTTCACCTGCTCTCCATGTAAATGGCCATAAGGGACATCTTGCCTGTTTCCCCAACCAGGAGGGAGTATGTAGACATCACATCTAGTAGTCAATGATACACCTGTCCTCCAAGATTTTTTTTCTAGCCCTTTCTTGAAGCTATCCAGGCTGGTTGCTGTCACCACCTCCTCTGGTAGTAAATTCTGTGGATCGATAGCCCTCTGGGTGGAAACCCCCCCCCCATGTTTCCTTAGTTGGTCCTAATTCTACCTTCAGCAGATATTAACTGAGATTCCTATAAACTGCCAGATTTAGGCCCTTGATGTGATTCTAATAGCTCTGACTGTAAATATCTGGTTTTTCTTTTTTAAGAAAAGAAATGCAATTACAAGTGGCAACCAGGAGGATGTTTATCTGACCTAACACTGCAAGTGAGAACTCATTGGAGAATGAACACAGTCTTGTTTTGATGTTCCAGCTGCCTTAGCTAGGAAGCGGTGCTCCTTTTAGTCTGTGCATTTGTGGCATAAATATTGTATAAAAAAGGTGACTGACATTCAGATTCTGCTATGCAGTTTGCATACTGTTTTTGCAAACAGAATGCAGCAGTCACATTTTGCTGGTTACACTTTGCATGAATGGCACACTGAACACTGAATATGGTACATGAGTTGAATGAGCTCATCCCTGAGGCCTTTTCGCACTAGGGGTTTTTGAACGCACGGAAATCACGTGGGGATGCAACATATGCACTGCCAGGATGGCTAAGCTGTCCCAGCCTGTCCCCGAGAGCTCTCCATGCGTTGGAGATGTAGAGCACTTAAAAGTACTCTACCTCCGTCTCCACGTGTTTCAAGCATCCCCGGCCATCCAGGGAGGGAAGCATTCACACATGCTTCCCTCCCTGACAGCCGCGGGCATGCCCCCTTGCCACCATTGCCCAAAAATCGTCCAAACAGATGGTGGGAGCTGCGCTAATCACTCACCTTGCTGGGTCAGGGTTCCCATCACGCAGGCGCGCCAACTTTGGTAGACAGGGCCCATAGCTACTGGGAGCGCACGCGCCTTCGCGATGGGAACCCTGGCCCGGCAAGGTGAGTGATGGCCTCGTGTGGGGGGAGGTGGCTCACTCCCAGCTCCTGCAGTCCCATTTCTGGTGTGGGAGGAGGCCGATCTGGCGCTGTGTATGGGCCAGGGGCTGTGAGACTCTTTGGTAGACCGGACCTCGTGGGTCCCCCAGCTGAACACAGCAGATTGTGAGCCTCTGCGGGGTTGAGCCACCTGGACCTGCTACCCCCCACCCTGGGGCCTGGGGACTCACCCGCATGTGGAACACTTATCTCCTTGCTGTCCTGGCTCAGAATGAGCTGAGGCAGTTGGGAGTGTGCACATCATTCAGAGCCGGGACAGCGAGGAGGTAAGTGTTGCATGCACGCGGATGCGTCCCCAGTGCCCAGGGGGGTTGGGGTGCCGGGGGGGGGGGCTCTGCGGGGCTGAGACGACTCGATTGAGATGGATAGACCCCACAGAGGCTCACGACCAGCCACGGTCAGGCGGGGGAGGTGGGACGCCGGTAACCCGGACCCAGGTGGTCTAGTCTACCAAGGGGTCACATAGCCCCTGACCCATAGGCAGCCGGCCCCAGGCCCCGGGGTTGGGTGGATCGGGTCCTGTACAGCTGGCAGGAACCTGGAGAAGCCGCCTGACAGGTCTGCTCGCCCCTGGGTGCTCCCCCCCCCAATAGCGGGCAGGCCTGGCAGAGGCATCCCTGCCCCTGGCCGGCCTTTCCTGGCTAAGTCACTCCGGGACACTTTGACCATTCGCACATAGGCAGGCAGGAACCCGTGTAAATGCGTTCCTGCCTGCCTGTGTGTGAATGGGTAAAGCGTCCCGAAGTGACTTAGCCAATTGCATTACAGCCATTACAGCCTCTGTTTTCACTTGCACATGAAGGAAGGACTAGAAACTATGGGATGAAACTGCAAGGGAGTAGATAGAGGTCCTTTCCACACTTGCTTGTTAATCTGGATCAAGGATCTGTTAAGAACACATTGTTTGCACTGAAATCTGCAATAAGGAGCTGCTAAGAACGCATCATCTGCATGGCAGCAGCGTAGACCCAGATCAGAACTGTGCTAGTGATAGACCAGATAAATGTGGTTTACATCTGTGCAAGCACTCTTTAGTACACATTTGTTGTTCTATAAGTCTACTCAATGCAAATGCTTTTGCCTGCAGTTGATAAGAATCTAGCCAATATGGAGATCTTCTCAATATGGATCTCGCTAATATGGATTAACTGAGGTAAGTACAAACAGGGCCACAAATTAGATATTAGAAAAAACTGTATGACAGTAAGGGTGATCAGTCCGAGGTGGTGAGTTCTCCTTTGTTGGTGGTCTTCAAGCAGAGGTTGGACCTCCATCAATCTGGGATGGTTTAGGAAATCCTGGATTGAGCAGGGGGTTGGAGTTGATGACCCTGGAGGTCCCTTCCAACTCTATGATTCGGTGATTCTTTGGTGCAGTTAACAGCTAAACCAGAGGTTCTTCAGTCAAATTATTTGAAAATCTATATCAGATTTTTAAAAATGGATAATTTGACAGAATTTGGAAATTCAGATTTTTGAAAATCCGACTCGAATTCGAATATTGATATTCAGAGAATTTGAAACAGATTTTTGAATAGCCGTCCACATCCCTAGTTGGAAGGGACCTCTAAGGTCATTGGTCTAACCCCCTGCTCAATGCAGGATTCCCTAAACCATCCCAGACAGATGTCTGTCCAGTATGGATATGCACAAATATTCGTAACATTCATTATTCGTCTGAATTCGGACATTTATACACAAATCAAATGGGATGACATTCATACATTAATATTTGTACGAATACTAACGTTTTGGAGCATTCGTACAAATAGTTTGTGCATCCATTAAACTGGGGATATGTATCGGATATGTTCCAATAAGTATGCATTCACAGGCAAAGAGACATTTGGCATAAGGAAGGGATCAATTATACCAAGCCTCTCCATGGTTTTCCCAACTTGACACACAACCAAACTGGGTCAAACTGTGGCAGTTTGTCTCAAGCTGAACCAAATTAGCCAACAGAACTCAAACACTGTTGTTGTTGTTCAATAATTTCTATTTAGAAATCAGAAGTCTCTCAGTAGAGATGTCTTGCCCCCTGTTGAGATGCCTAGCCAGGCTGACCTGTTTGAGGCGTGAGCACCAGCAGGTGTGCAAGTCGGGGAGGCTCTGTGCCCATCACCTGCGGTGAAGGAGGCGTGATTCAGATTCTTCTGCTTAAAGCAGCACATGCTGCTAAGCTGTGTTGTAGAGAAAGACTCACAAAGCTGTAACTCCTGGACCTCTCGTGACCTTGGTTCTTGATTTAGACCCCCCTGACTCTCTCTGGTATTTTCAACCCTGGAACTCTTTGACTACGGATTAACTCTTAAGCCTCCAAGGTACTTTCGACGTGGACTTTTGCTGATACTGTTGCTGACTGTGGCTGCCCCTGCCTTTCTGTGCAAGCGCAATTTCTCCCCATAAATGTATCCGAATTCTTGCCATCCTTTCTGGTAATTAGGGGCACGGAAACTTCAAAGTCGAACATCTGAGCTTGCTTTTTCCCCATTCTCTTCCTAATCGTTTCTTTCTTTTGGGTCATATCCTTTGGTCTGGAAGCCACAGAGCAAAATCTGTTCTTTTAAAATAGTTGATGTCTGGATTCACGACTGAAGAACAACATAAAGCATTTTTAAAGAAATACCTTATATTGTCTGCTAGGGATCAGCACGAGTATTTCTAACATTTGAAATTCTTACGAATTTGGCCGAATTCAGACATTCAAATGCGAATCGAATGTTGGCACATTTGAAGATTGAAATTCGAATTAAATGTTTTGATACCTTCTTATAAAGCTTCATATGAAGTTTTGTATGGGATTTGTATGGGACTCATATGCTATTCGTATGTATTCGTATGGGATTTGTATGGGATTGAACATTGTATCGAATATGAATCCTACTGCATTCCAAGGGACCTATTTGGATGGATACAAATTTTCTTGCATTCAGTTTGATATGAACTGAATACAAAGCAACAACAACACATTAGTGCACATCCTTATTGTCTCCTTAGATCCGGATTAAAGGAGCATGGTGGGAAAACACCCTATGAATGCATACTTATTGGTACATATCCGATACATATCCCCAGTTTAATGGATGCACAAACTATTTGTACGAATGCTCCAAAACGTTAGTATTCGTACAAATATTAATGTATGAATGTCATCCCATTTGATTTGTGTATAAATGTCCAAATTCAGACGAATAATGAACGTTACGAATATTTGTGCTCATCCATACTGGACAGACATCTGTCTGGGATGGTTTAGGGAATCCTGCATTGAGCAGGGGGTTAGACCAATGACCTTATAGGTCCCTTCCAACTAGGGATGTGGACGGCTATTCAAAAATCTGTTTCAAATTCTCTGAATATCAATATTCGAATTCGAGTCGGATTTTCAAAAATCTGAATTTCCAAAGTCTGTCAAATTTTCCATTTTTAAAAATCTGATATGGATTTTTGAATAATTTGACTGAATAGAACATTGTATATCGCATCCGAATATCAGGTCTATTTGCGCTTATAACACGGGATGACAATGGGATTCAAACAGGATGAAAATGGGATGAAAATGAGATGCACACGAATTCGCAAATTGGATACGAATGTTCATGACATTCCTACCATTCAATTTGAACTGGATTTTCAACAATACAGATTTGGATAGTCCAGATTTGAATCTGGTTTTTGAAAATTCGGATTTTCAAGTTTTGATGAATTTGAATGTAAAAAATACATTCGTGTACATCCCTACTTCCAACTCTATAATTCTATGATTTTATGATTTCATGGATTCCAGAAGGCCTGATTTGCACAGCAGAAAACCAGCCTAAAGCATTTCTTGTGCCTTCCCCTACCTTTACCAAGCATTGGCCATATTGATTAGTTTCTGTGTTAGCATCTTCTTAGAAGGCTGAACCATTAGGTCACCCTTGCTGAACAAATTAGGTAACTCTCCACAGCTGGGCTGGCCATTAACAGGGATTCAACAGCAATCCTCTTCAATCTGTGATGGATACAATACTCCGGGGACTTAGTTAAGTTTCTTCTTTCAGATAGAAGAGAGAAGCTGAAATCCCAGCAGAGCAATTTACACAAAACACTATAAGGAAAGCGGAGTAGAAAACAAGCCCAGTATGATGTGAAGTTGCAGTCTGACAACAGAAGGTCAAAACCAAGGCCACCTTTCTGTACTACAAATTCCAAAGATGACCGTTGCTTGAAGGAAAGCTCTCCTTTAAAACAAATACAATTTTGCTTTTGGTTGTACAGATCAAAGAGAGGCTGACAGATCCATTGAAACATGGAAACAGAAAAGAATATCAAACTTTAGAAGGCGGAAAATGGAAGCAGCTGCAGACAGGCACGGTGAATGTTTTCCCACTTGCAATGAGGAAGGGCTAAAGGAACAAGAGTCAAGTGAAATGAAGTGGCCTTTTTTGCACTGGGCCTTATCCCAGATTTTGTCCCTGAATGGAGAGCTGCTGCCTGGATGCCAGTGCAGACATGGCAGGTAGGCTGCCTTAGGGATGTGCATGAATATTCATAGGCATTTGAAATCCGATTGAATGTGCCGAGTTTTGACATTCAAACTCCAATAGAATATCCTGAAACTTGAATGTAAACATTCACATTGAATTTTGAATTTTGAATCTGTTTGTTCAAATTATCCATACATTCGTATGTGTACGGGTTTGTACACAATGTATACTTGAAGATCTTCATCTTTCCCGCATCCATACGCATTTGTACAGATCCGTCAGGGATGAAAACGGATTGCATATGGGATAACTATGGGATGCATATGGATGTGTACAGATGTGTATGGATGTATATGATGTGGGGTGATGCGTATAGGCACATACGAATGTTGTCGACATTTGTATGTGCAGATTTGAATCAAAAATTCAAATGAATAGATTTGAATTTGGTGAAAACAAATTGAATCTTGTTAAATTTGAATTTAAAATATTCGAATTGGATTGTACTAGTGTGATGGTAGGTCCTGGAAGAAGGCCTAGTGCATAAGAATTAAGGATGCATTTTGTTCAGCAATGAGATGTGAGTGGGAAGACCTCAGTGGCTACTTGTGAAGTGGAACTGGTAGGATAAGACAAGGGTCCTTCCTGCATGGACCCTTAATTGAGAATTAAGGGCTCTGTAGTGGTGATCCGGACCTCATAGATCTGCATGTAAGTGTAGATCTGTGAGGGTCTGCCTCCTGCTGGTCAGATCTGTTTGCATTAGACAGAACATGATCTAGATAAAGGAGCCCCTGTTCAAGATCACCAGGGCCCTGGTCACACAGAGCCCTAAAACAAGGGGGACAGGCAGGATGCTTCTAAGGCCACTTGCTGGGATTCAAGAGCAGGAGAAATTTTGCTTAGTCAGACTGCTGGAGTTGCGTGAAGTTGTCTGCAACACTGAAGCAAGGTGTGTTTGCTCAATAAGTAGGGGAATCATTACCCCACTCACAGTTCAGCTGAGCTAATCGTTCTGATCTGCGCTTCAGCTGCTTCTGTTGTCCCAGCAGGTGAGGGGAGGGCCTTTCATGAGGCTCACTGCTTATTGTTTCCTCATCAGAGCTGTCTGCATGCTCACCTGAAACTGGCCTTAACCCCTCAATGTCTGCAATGCCATGCTGTGGTTGCTTCTCAATCTGTGGTGGCACTGCAGACAGAACTTCCTTCGAGGAGGAGGCTGAACAGGGCATGACACCCAGTAGCTTGGGCCAGGTGCCCAGTGGCATCAGCACATAGGTGGCCTGGATGCCTTAACAGCTGGGGAAGGTCTATTGGGCCATTTTTAAACAGTCTCCTATTGGAGTGGGCTCTGGCATCATTTTCTCACAGGGGATGACTCCCGTACCATATCAAAGAGAATATGGCTTTGCCTAGGAGGTGTGGCCTCCCAGTCGATCAATCTGCAAGGTGGATGTGGCATTCTCTGGGAGTGGCTGGTCTGCACCAGCCACTCTGTGTAGAAACAGCCTAAGAGTCTGATGTGGATGCTAAGAAGGAGGAGGAGAAAGAGAAGGAGAAGAGTTAACTTTTCTACCCTGCTTTTCTCATCCATTTAAGGGAACTCAAAGCTGCTGACAAAGCTCTTTGTTCCTCCCTCCACAACAGAACACCCTGTGAAATGGGTGGGGCTGTGAGAGCTCAGCAGAGTCCTGTGACTAGCCCAAGGTCACCCAGGTGGCTTTGTGGACAAATGAAGAATCAAATCCAGTATTCCCAGATAAGAGTCTGGCTCCTTAATCACTAGACCAAACTGGCTCACACTGGAAATAAACATAACATTTAGATAAAAGTGAAGCTCTTGTTCCTTGCGTTTGATTTCCAACACAAAGGTAAACTAAGATGCTAAGACCATAACCTTAAGCCCAGCAGAGGAAAACAGAAGGACTCAGAAAGCTGCATTCTCAAACAGCATGTTGGTTTATTGATAAGAAACCATGGCTTTAAAAGGTCAGAGTAATTTATACTTTAACCCATGCCATTCAGAATTCAGTCCCACAGTCTTTTGTATAAGCATCCCTGGAAACTTCATTTTACTTCTACTTGTTAGTCTAATTAAAACCAATTGTTACTTATTATCTCTTGGTGCCAACTAGCAAAAGCTGCATCTGTGACATAAGCTAGCAGCGAAGGCCCAGTCCTAAGTGCAGGGTACGATGGCAGAGCATATGCCATCTGTACACAGAGGAAGATGGAGCCAGTTTAGTGTATTGGTTAGGGAGACAGACTTTTATCTGGGAATGCTGGGTTTGATTTTGCACTCTTCCATGAAAACAGCTGGGTGACCTTGGGCTAGTCACAGCTCTCTTCTGAGCTCTCACAGCCTCACCTACCAAACAGGGAAGAGAAAATAAATCCTCCAGCTGGCCATTTCCTTTCACTGGTACTGCTTCTCTTGGCAAGCATAAGGAAGCTCTTGGTAATTGTCTCCCGATCCCATCACAGTGTGAAGCCAAGGCTTAATCCAATTAATTCCCAATAACTGAAATAACATACCATAGCAAGATAAGTATGCCCTATTGCACATCACCTTGGCCCTCAAAGACCTGGGGCATTTTTGGACTTCTCTTCTCGTCCCATGGACGAGAAAGGTGTGCAATCACCTAATGTTGATTTGTGAGTGCTACTTGCTAACAGCCCCCCCCCCCATCAAACATCCATCTTTGTTGGATCGCCGGGCTAATCCTCTTCTGAGTGCCACTATCTTGAGTGTGGCACCTTCCACCAGTGTGCGTGTATCAGCACCATCGCTATGATGGCACTGAGTCTCTGCGCAGTTGCAGGTTCATCAAGGGGTCATTGGAGCTGCCAGCGCACTTTTGGGGAGGCAGGGGACATTTGCAGGGTGTAAGCGCCTCCTGTAGGTGTGAATGCACCTGCCCAGATGTTCACTACTTACACACTAAGACTCCAAGTACAGATTGGCCCTGGACTCCTTGCCAGTTTGCTGCTGAGTCCAGTCCAAGGTGCTAACAGTTCTTGGACTTCAACCATCTATAGAGACACCTCCTTCCATATACACCTGCCCATACCTTAAGATCTGCTGGTGAGGCCCTTTGGCTGTCCCATCGCTCATAGAAATTAAAAGTGTGGGGATGTGAGAAAGGGCCTTTTTGGTGGTAGCCCCCAGATAACGGAACAGCCTCCCCTTTGAAATGCATCACTTTCACTTTAAACCTTTAAATGTAATCTCTTTATTCTATCCCTTAGCTTCTCCTGTTATTTGCTGTTTCTTGTTTGAGTTAGTTCATTTTTTTTCATTTTGTTTTTTATATTGGTTTTATTGTCACCCAGCCTGAGAATGCAAACAAACAAAGAAACAAATGAATAAATAAATACCAGTTTCTGCTAAATATAACCCACCCTGTTTCACCGCTAAAAGCTTAAGCTGAGTTGATGTCCTAAGCAACAGAAGCTGGCACTTCTTATTTATTTATTTATTTATTTATTTATTTATTTATTTATTTATTTATTTATTTATTTATTTATTTATTTATTTATTTAATTAATTTCTATCCTGCCCTATACCCTAAGGTCTCAGGGCGGGTAACAATCTTTAAAACAACAAATTAAAACCAATACTAAAACCAGTAATATACATAAAAACATTTAAAAGATTCAACATATCTGCCATGGGGGGCGGGGGGAAAGTATCATCACATCAGCCGAAGGTCAGGGGAAAGAGGTGTGTCTTCACCGCCTTCCTGAAAACATGTCCCTTTGTCTCCGTATCCAAGATTTCCCATATTGTAAGACCATGAGACTTACTTTAGAACTGAAGATAAAGAAGAAGAGTTGGCTTTTTAAGGGGACTCAATGTGGCTGACAAAGCTTTCTGTTCTTCTCCCCACAAGAGAATACCCTGGGAGGTAAGTGGGGCTGTGAGAGCTCAGTAGAGAGCTGTGACTAGCCCAAGGTCACTCAGCTAACTTCGTGGAGGAGAGGGAAATCAAACTGGTATTACCGGATGAGAGTCTGTCTCCGTACCCACAAGACCAAACTATTTATTTATTTATTTATTTATTTATTTATTTATTTATTTATTTATTTATTTATTTATTTATTTATTTATTTATTTATTCCCCGATCTAAACCCGAAGGTGTCAGGGTGGGTAACAACATTTAAAATCTAATACATTAAAACAGTAAAAGCCGGAAAAATGGGGGAAGGCAGATTAACAAGGCAATATAATAATATGTCATGAGAAGATACAAGAAGTTGTACTATATATATACTTTAAATTCTTTTTTATATTATGTTGCTTTTAAAATAAATAAAAAGAATTTTAAAAAGTAAAAAAATCAATATTAAACGATAAAATGGTGGGTTTTCAGCTTAAATATTGAAAAAAAAGAAGGAACAGCAAGTCCCTCCATGCCATTTGTTGAGTTTGTTATAATTTAGCGTGGAAGGAAAATTATTTGTTTTGCAAATATATTCCCCCGCCCAATATGTATATATTTAGTTTTAAAACAGCCAGTGGATGTGGAGCAAAGGGGGATCATTAACATCCTTTTTTGACACCATAGCAACTGAAAAAGCAACCAAACAATAGGAACGAAGACACTGCAATCAGGTTATATAATGTTCCTAAAGAAAGGACAAAAATGATCAGGACTGCCTTTGGAAGCAGCGTGGTCCTGTTGGTAAAGAATCCCAGAGAGGCGCTTAATTATCTTCCCTGGACAAAGTCCATCTCGTTCATTTCTTTCCTGCCTCATCTCAAAGTGTATTATCTCTACTCCTGATTACATCAGTTAAGCATTAATGTTCTAGCACGTAGTGTTCATTCTCTTAAACGGGGAGATAATGAGGTGGTGTGTTTCCAGCCAAAAAAGTCTTTTTAAAAAACACACACACCTTGATTGAATGATTAATTTAAATTTCTGGGAAGCACAATCTTGGTATTAAATGCGTTTTGTGATTGTTAGGGTACAAATTTATCTGTGCTCACTTAAAAGCACAGCTATCTGTTCTGCAGGTGGGTGATGAGCTGTTTCCAGACGGCAGGCGGATATAATACTGGGAAGCCATAATGGGGGAACTGGCTCACTCACCATTATTGCTTCCTGGCTTGGGAAACACTGGGCTGGCTTTGTCTCCCGGGGTTCCTAGTCATCAGAGCCCTTAAAGGGCCTTTGCACACTTGAGGCCTATTCGCACTTACATCCGTAGCATGCAGTTAGGACAGCTCTGGGATGGACTAGGGATATGCATGGATATTCGAAAATCCGATTTGAATTCGACAAATATCGACATTCGAATTCAAATCAGATTTTTGAAAATCCAAATTTCCGAATTTGAACGTACTTCAGATTTTTGAAAATCTGATGTAGATTTTTGAATAATTCAACTGAATAGATTGGTTTATATTGCATCTGAATGTCGGGTCTATTTGTGCTTATAACATGAGATGACAACGAGATGCAAATGGGATGCAAACGGGATGCAAACAGGACAAAAATGGGTTGAATTCAAAAATTGGATACAAATGTTGCCGGCATTTGTATCACTCGATTTGAATCAGACTTTCAAAAATCCGGATCTGGATAATCTAGATTTGAACTGGATTTTCAAAAATCCAGATTTTCTATTTTGAATCGAATATTCATATATTCAAATCAACTCGAATTTGAATGCAAAAAATGCTGTTGTGCACATCCTTGGGACAGATCATTCGCTCTTGCAGGAGGCCATTTCCAGCCAGAAGCGTCCTGCCCTGTCTCAGAGCTGCCCTAATTGCGAAATTGTGCTCCACACCTGTCCCAACGATAACCCAGGGTGTACCTGAGCTGTGTTGCAGGGAGACCATCCACATTGCTTCCTGTTGGGCAGCTCAGGAGTCCCACGCCTGGGCTGCCACCATTGGGCGCTACCTGCCACATCACTCTGTGCCCAGTCTGGATCGGTCCCCATGCCATCTACAGGGACAGGTCCCTGGTGGTCTGCACCGGTGCACGGGATCGGTCCCTGTAGATGGCATGGTCCCTGTAGCACCCAATGGTGGCAGCCCAGGGGTGGGACATCCGGTTCTTGTAGCGCTGGCACAGGCTGGTACACGTGGGGGACAGGTTGAGCATTCACACCTCGGCTCGTGGGGGACTCTTTGAGTATGCTTCCCTCCCTGGCCAATGCGAATGCTCAACCTGTCCCCCTTGGCTTCCCAGTCATGGGTAGCTTTGGGCAAAATGGCCCAGAATGCACTTAGCATCTGCACCTGCAGATGCTGAATGCATTTGAAGCCTCCCTGATCCCCTCCTAAACTTTCCTGGAATGTGAATGGCTGCCTCATGGCAGCCATGTTTGGATCCTTGGAGCCAGTTCTGCAACCAGGAAAACTGTGTCACGTGATATGTTTTGTGATGCATCACGGGGGTGTGGTGCATCACATGATGCTTCACAGGCCCCTCCGCAAACTGGGAATTGCAGATGGGCCGTCCAGAGCTTGACTAGTCATAGCACTAGTGCAAAGTAAGCGAAGGTGTGGTGCACTTAAACCTGCGCCACACATAGTTCACCTGGGGAATGCTCCTACATGGAAGGAGCAGTTTTTGGTAAAGAAAGGGCTCCTTCACGTGCTGATGCTCTGTCAGGGAGCATTCCCCAGGTGAACTACCAGGCCAAGTGTGAAAAGGGCCAGAGGTCAACCCTGAAGCTTGTGCAAGCTTGTATCACCATGCAGACACCATGCTGTGTTCCAGACTGAGTCTTGCCATGACTTCGACCAGAGGGCAGTGTGTGATCCAGGGTCACTAGTCCAGATCACAGAAAGTTAAGTGCAGAAGGGCCCAAAGATTTCTGCCCCAAGCAGCTTACAATTTAAGGGTGTTTCTGCACAGGCCGTTAAGTTCCCATTGAGCACCCGATAAGGACACATATGGCACACGTCTGCAAGTTACTTTCCGCACAGCAGGACAGATAAGGGCCCCTTCAAGGATGGAGCTTCCACATGGGCTCATGTGAGATCCACCTCTAATGGGGTCTAGAGACCGCCCACTCTGGTTTTTGGGAAGAGCTGAAAAATTAGGTCTTAACCATTCCTGCATGCAAATTCCAGATCAAAGGAAGACACTTCCGCACAGAGGGTGGGGTTTCCATTCATAAAATCAGGCTTCATGGCCAGGCAGTCGCGGGATCTCAGGCACGCTACTGATTGGTGGGCAGCCTGTCCCTGACATGCCCACGCATGGTGGAAACGAGCAGTGACTGACGGCTGAGTGCTCCAATCACACGGCACCTTGAGCGGCAGGGCCTGATCCTTCTGGATATTGGTGCTCCAGTGTCCACCCAGCGAACACATGATACGTTCCTTGCTATCCGTGCTTCCCACACGAGTGCGGACCCGTAAGGCCTCATTGGTATTCATCCCTATTTCAGATGGATCTTCCAGGGACGGATTTCCTTAATCCAGATTTTCTTAATCCAGATTTCAAGCAGTAAGTGCGGAAACACCCTAAAATGCTTCCAGTGTTCACTTCGGGGTTAAAACTCAGTCATTTCAGCTGCACACAGTTAAGTTTTCAGTGTCCTTGAAGCCAATGTAACATTAGCAGGCATTAATACCCATGGCTTCCTGAGTGAACGTGTGTTCTGTACCCAGAAGACACATTAAAATTTTGTTTGTGATTTTCCTGCCATATGGCGAGCGTCAAATTCCTTGGAAAATTTCCAGAACGGTTCAATATACACCTGCCAGAGAAGGCATATTGTTAGCCCCTCTGCACTGCACAGAGCAGTAGGACTGCATAACAAACGCTTCTTTAAAACCCAGTCAGAAATGTCTCGTGGTCTAGTGGTTAAAGAGCCAGACTCTTATCTGGGAATACCGGGTTCGATTCCACCCTCCCCCATGAAGCCAGCTGGGTGACCTTGGGCTCGTCACAGCTCTCTTCTGAGTTCTCACAGCCCCACCTACCTCACAGGGTGTTCTATTGTGGGGAGAAGAACAGAAGCTTTGTCAGCTGCTTTGAGTCCCCTTAAATGGGTGAGAAAAGCAGGGTAGAAAAGCCAACTCTTCTTCTTCTTCTTCTTCTTCTTCTTCTTCTTCTTCTTCTTCTTCATGAATGCAGTGTTGTTTGAGCCCAGGAGAATTTGAAATCTGCTACTGCTACTATTTTTCCCCCTGCTATTACCAGGAAGTGATGGGACCAGATCCATACAGAAGGTGAAATTAAAAATAGTCTTTAATCAAGCTTGGGTCCTTGTAGCAGTTTACAATTTTCTATTTTCAGGGAGCTGTAAGGAATCAAACCCATGACTTTCTGCTCTCCAGAACTCACAACCTATTGTAACTTGGAATCCTTTCCTCTTCTGCTTATCTTCCCCTTGGCTTTCATGAATCATTCTTGCCTCAACAGCATTTAGTCTGTATTTACTTTGCCTACTGATGTTTTTTTGACTTGCATAAAGATGCCGAAGTGGAGGACTTGGATGAAGCCTGAATATAATGAAGGTATTGTAGTTGTCAAGAAAATGAAAAGCAAATATGTTTTGACTTCCATTTTATAGGTGCCATAGGTGGAAAATGAAAGTAAGTTGTCAGCCAATAGAGCATTCAAGTTGATTGTTGTATTCAGATAGTTTATTTATGCCTTCCCTCCCATTCTTCTGTATGCTTTCCTACATAGTGGCATGTTGGATTTTTTTTAAAAAAAACTTGGGAACTTTTGAAAATAGTGACAGCTTTTCAAGTAGCTTAGAATCCTGCTGAGACTGTGATCAGACAAGGCTCAAGGGTGTAGTAACCACCAAAGTTGCACAGCTTTCCCCCTGGCTTCCTTTTCTTCAGCCTTCCATTTCTAAAGCCTCAGAGTAAAAAGAGCAACTATTTTCCTGTCCCATAAGCATGCAGTACATGCTCAGCACCAGCAGGGCGCTGGACTCTTTCAACTCCATGCAGTTGCCTTTGGGCATTATGGCGTCTGCAAAGCACATGGATTTTAAAAGGACAACTCTTCTTTTTCTGTTTGAGGATTTCCCCCCGCCTCCTACCACAGGATGTGACATTGCCAAGGACCTCTGACCTGCCTGCCTGACCCAGCTTCATCAATCACCTCCCTGGATTGTGCCTTTACATCATTTCCTCCATGCCCCTATGGACTGCTGTATTTAAGCCTGGGAAAATTAAACTCTTGGTCTTTCTGCCGGTACTCTGCCTCCTGCCTGGTCATTTACCATCTTCCAGCTGACCGGATCTACCATTAGATGTGTGGTGGACATAAGGAAATAGGGATCTCAGATTGACCTTTGTAGCAGCCCCCAATCTGCGACCCCGAATTCAGCAGCTTCACAGCTGCTCTCCTCAGCTTCTATTTGTATGAATAGATAGCATATGAATGTGCTAGGCTCCAAATCAGCTCTGAATCTGCTCTGAATCCCATCCAAATCCACAAATTCACCTTCACAAATACGATGAAGTTTTGAATGAAGGCACAAAAGCTTTCACTTTACATGTGGAGGTTGGTCTTTGAATAGAGCCAATATTTGATTCAAATGTGAAATTTTGAAAATTCACAGTTGCAAAGGTGTCCAGCCTTTTTTGCCCATCCCTAGTGACTCTGGTGGCTGGGCAGTCATTAGCAGTGTCTGGATCCCCTTGTAAAGCCTGAACCTGCTCTGGGTGCTAGGTTCAGACTTTGCAATGGTGATCCGAGTGAACCATTCATGGAACCGAGATGTTCCAGAGATGCTAGGTTCAGACTTTGCAATGGTGATCCAAGTGAACCATTCATGGAACCGAGATGTTCCAGAGATGCTAGGTTCGGACTTTGCGATGGTGATCCGAGTGAACCATTCATGGAATGGAGATGTTCCAGAGATGCTAGATTTGGACTTTGCAATGGTGATCCGAGTGAACCATTCATGGAATGGAGATGTTCCAGAGATGCTAGGTTTGGACTTTGCAGTGGTGATCTGAGTGAACCATTCATGGAACCAAGAAGTTCCAGCAGGCCAACAGCATGCTGGGAAGGGCTTAGCCATTCCTGATGATAACTGGCCTGGGATGGTCTTTGGAGACCATTCCAAACAGGTAAGTGCAAATCTGGCCATAGACCTTTTGAGAATGAGAACCGTCTGCAAAAGTGCCATCCAGACAGCCGTTGATTCAAACCAGAAGAAGGTAGTGAGATATTACCTGATAAATCCAGCACGGAAAAACATGAGAGTATTTTGGGAAGAGAGGCAGGAATCAACCAGTTGTTAATGTCTGCTCCTGAACAGAATGAATAAGGGCTATTTATGTTTTCTCCAAAGACCAATCAAAACCCTGTTATTAGAACAACAGCACAGTAATTACACCACTAATGTGCCCAAACAGCCTCCAGTTATGTTCAGTGCAGCAAGTCAAGAGAAAGGCCACGTCAACTCAGCAGGTGACTCATTTAGTCATATTATCTTAAAATAAATAATAATAAAGACCTGGAGCCGATTCACATTTCAGCCTGTAGTCAACAATTATGCAATATCTGGGGAAGAGCATTTGCACCTAGAGGAGGCTTCCAGCTTCCAGACTCCCCCTGCCTTCACAGCTTTCTCAACCTTCCCCCCAAAGCATTCCTGAGACGTCCATCCATTTAATATTTTTATCTCTTTGCAACAACTATGTCCAAAGATTTGGAAACACTATAATTTTTTTCTTTCCCCAACTTTAATTCTTTTTGAATGGATGATGCAAAAACCTCCTGGAAGAAGGGATGAAGGACAGGTGTTTCCAAAACATTCTGGATGGAGTTACCATTCTTATATCTGACCATCACTTCAGGCTTTTTGGAGGTTTCTTCCATGGGTTGCAGTACACTCAAGCCTGATTTTTACTTCTTTTATTGGTTTAATTAGATTTCTGTTTTACTGTTTTAAAATTGAATTTTAATGGTTTCTATTAGGTTTTATGGATTTTAATATCTTTTATTAGTTTTTAACCTTGCTACCCACCCTGGGACCTTTTGGTGAATTGCAATCAATGTGGGAATGTTCTATATTCTTTGACCACATTCATACATTACTACTTTCACTGTTAATAGTGAATGAATAAACAGGTGGGAATGATTTTACTTAAGAATAATAATCTTGAACAATTTCTGTACCTCACGTTACCCTACTGCACTTATCACAGGATGTTATGCCTAAATAGGGACATGCATGAATATTCCATATAGTTGTTATTCATATGAATCAAATGTTGCAACATTGATACTGGTGTGAACATGGATGTTTCAGAACATTTGTATGAATGCTTTGGAACGTTCATGAAATTCAGATTTTTGAAAATCCGATACAGATCTTCGAATGATTTGACTGAATTCGACATCATATATCACATCTGAATATTGGGTCTGTTTTCACATATAATACGGGATGCAAACTGGAAGCAAACGGAACACAAACATGATAAAAACGGAATGCAAACAGATTCGAAAATAGGATACAAATGCTCTCAACATTTGTATCATTTGATTTGAATCTGATTTTTGAAAATACAGATCCAAATAATCCGGATTCGAATCGGAGTTTTGAAAATCTGGCTTTTCAAATGTCAATTCGAGTCGAATATTCGAATATTGTTCTATGCCAACTTCTATGCTGGCTTCAAAGCTTGTGCTTGGATAGACTTTGAGAGGCAGTGGGGGACAGAGGAGCTTGGCGTGCTGTGGTCCATGTGGTCATGAAAAGTTGGACACAACTGAACAACAACAACAACAACAAAGGCCTTACTTTGTGGTTAAGCAAATTATGGATTGGTAGGATCAAAGCAAGTCCATCATTCCTCATTTGTCACCCACTACCCTTGAAGTCCCCTTCTGTTGGCCATTGTTATACCTGAGCTGAAACCCATACATTCCCCAAGTGGAGAAAGGTCTACATGCCTATTTGATATGATGTTAAGAGAGTCAGATGTGCAAAATTATAAATATAATTAAATATCTATATTTGCAGTTCACAACATCCCAGGGAAATGAAGTTCTCAAATGGTTTGGGAGTTGGCACTTTGGGAAGCACAAACCATTTGAAACTTAGTTGGTACTTAACTATGTGTTGCTTAAATGTCAGTGGTCTCCCTTAAGAAGGCAATCACCTTGCTGCAGCCACGGCCACAACATGCTTGCACAGTGCTGTTACCAGGTGACTCAGTGTACGGCCATGCCTGCCCTTCCTGTCACATGCTCCTTGCTCACCTCTTCCACCCAGAAGAGGTGAGGATGGAGCACGTAGGGATGTCCCAGCCCTGCCATTGCTCTACCACTATGCACTCCAGGGGAATTCCAGCGCATGCAGAGCCACTTCTGGTATAGAAGAGTGTATGCTCCATCTGGGTTCCCCAGTACCCAGAGTTCCCCAATACCATAGGTGTAAATTCACCCACAGGCAAAGGAGGTAGATAAATTGTAAACTTATTTGCATTTCTCTGTCTAACAATGTCGTGTGGCCTATTTGGAATCATCTATGCCTCTCCAGGTTCCTTGTTCAATGCTTCTTGGCAGTTTTTTTGTGAGTGTCTTTGCTGTAGTTTCACCATGCCTACCTCATGGGGGTGTAGTGAGACTGAAAATATTTTTTTCAGGTTTTGCATTAGCTGCAGGCATACGGTCCCTTTAGATCCTTAAAGATCTGCTTTACCAATCCTTAAAGGTCTGTTTTACCGAAAGACAGAACGAGTGATTTATCTTGTCCTATTGGGGATGTGCACAGATATTCGTCATGTTTGAAGTTTGCTTGAATGTGTACATTTGAATTCAAACCAAACGTTGGCTACATTCACAGATTGACATCTGAATGCAAAGCTGATGTGAACATTTGTTCGACGCTTCGTTATATTTTTGAACATGGGGATGCAAGAAAGTGGATGCCCCGTCACATCTGCAGCGGATCCAGGGTGGCTTTGAAACGGATTCAGAGTGGATTTGACACTTTCAGAGCATATCTGTAGGAGGATCCATAGGACATTTCTAGGCACCACTAGCAGCAGGGATTCGAATCAGATTCAAATAGCATTCAAAGAACATTTATATCAAATTTGAATCCTACCATATTTTAAGGGTCTCTATTCAAACAAATGTGAATTTTCTCACATCCCTAACTCCTATATTGAGGCAGATCTTAAATCTAACTACTGTAGATTTCATTTTAGCTACTGCTGCTACTTAGCGTTTTGGATACAATACCCCAGTAAAGGACTGAGGACGGAAATATCTGTATGAGGGGAAAGTGAATAGAAAACTCAGAGGTAGGGATCTGCACACATACAGTATTTGTAACATTTGAAATGTGTGCGAAATCAGCCAGATTTGGACATTTGAATCCGAATTACATGTTTTGATATATTTGTACGAAGCTTCATTATGGATTCGTATGGGATTCATATGGGATTTGTATCTAACATTTGTATGAAATTTGTATGGAAGATTCATATCGAATTCATATGCTATCACATTCAAAGGAATTTATTTGACTGAATACAGATTTTTCTCGCATTTAATAATAATAATAATAATAATAATAATAATAATAATAATAATAATAATAATAATAATAATAATAATAATAATAATAATAATAATAATAATAATAATAATTTTATTTATAACACCCCTTCCACCAAGGGACAGTACAGAGTTAGAAATTACAGGGGTAATAATAATATAGCAATAAAACAATCAATCATAAAAACAATTGTATTGATATGAATCGAATACAAAAAAAAATTGTGTCAATTGCATAGGACAGTGGTCGGCAAACTCATTAGTCAAAAGAGCCAAATATCAACAGTACAAGCATTGAAATTTCTTTTCAGAGCCAAATTTTTTAAACTTAAACTATATAGGTAGGTACATTGTTATTAACTTAATTAGGGTACTCCTAAGCTGGAAGAGCCACACGCAAGGGCCCAGAGAGCCGCATGTGGCTCCCAAGCCGTGGTTTGCCTACCCCTGGCATAGGAGAAATATAAGCTGGGTTTCCACTTTGGATAGGAAATGGCTCCGTTTTGGGTGAACGGGAAGTGCCCTGAGCTGCCGTGGTGAAAAGCACCTTCTAGTGTCTCCATTATGGAGGGTGGAAATGCCATTTCCCGCAGCACCTCTGTGCAGGGTGCATAATTGGACACTGAAAAAAAAGGCACCTGTGTCAATTATCATGCATTAAGGACGGCAACAACCTAACTGTGAGGTGTTGGCTGCTGCCATGGGCTTTTTTAAAATGTATGTAGAGACGTGGTTATAATCTGACTTTTAGCTTCTTTGCGTGTTGTTTCCAGGATTGTTTCTTTTTTTCTTGAGACACATGCATCCCAGCTATTTATGCTTGCAGAAAATTGTTTTGCTTGCTTAGCACTTGCGAACCCATTGAATTTGCATGTACAAACCAATATACAGAAATTTAATCATGTTCAGAAATTCGCAGTTCTCAGAAGCCTTTAAGAAAAAGGTTTCCAGAAACTGCACGTATTAGAGTAAAACCTTCCTAACATCTTTTATATTGATCAAAATTGGATAGATAAGATGCATGCATAAGGGGAAATTTGCCCACCAATGCATACATATATAGTGAGTGTAATCAAAGAGAATCAAAGTTTGAGGGTGCTTCCGCATTGGCTGCCGAAAAACAGATCTGAAAAGATCCGTTATTTGGTGATCCAACCTCCCGAGGATCCGTCACAAATAGTGACATATCCAAAGGGCCCTCGTGCATCCGCACATGCATGGGGAGGCTGGATTCTGGAGGGCCGATGGAGTGGGTGCCTTGCAAACGTATCAGCACCCATTCCAAAAGTCCTCTGGCTCACGCGCCAGCACCACCACCTTCAGAGCTGCAGGACTGGAGCATGCAGCTGCCACTCACCATGTTTCCGGCAGCGCCTGGCATGAGGGGGAAGGGCTTCGGAAGCAGGCAGTCCTGCTTCTGCCCTTCCCAACATGGCGGGCGGAGGGAATCCGTCCCTTTGCCTGGCCATGTGTGGAAGCGTCTTGCTTCTGCTCACATCCAGGCAAAGAGAATGCTTTTTCAGGTCTTACATTTAATCTGGATTTTGGTAGCAAAACCAGCTTTAAAAACTGGTCTTGCACACCGAAATGCAGAAGCAGCCTCTGTGAAGAGTCTCCAATCAGGTCTGCAGTGCGGAAGCCGCTTAAGGCAAGTGTTTTAAATCCTACTTAAGGGGGGGGGGGTAAAATGGTTTCCGCAGCTAGTGTGGAAACACCCTAAATGACTAAATACAGTACTTCTAAACAGTGAATAAAGTAAAATTCCAAATAAAGTAATTGAAGGGATCCCGAAGTTTCACTGCATTTTAGTACTTTTCTTTTTCACTTTTTAGTTTACATTTCTATTGTGTCCATTACCCTATGGTGTCAGCATCAGTTACAGTAATACCAGTCCAGAAATGCAGTTCGTAAAAACCATAAATGAAAGGGTGGCCAAGCTATGTCTTCAGCCAATGGCTAGGACAAAGAGGTGCATCTTTATAGATGAGTGTGAAGGTGTATAGTGATGGAATTTGGTGCACCACAAAGAAAAGGTTGTTCTGCAGCCTGAGACCTAACTCATATGTCACCATTCCTCAGGCAGCTTGGCTTTTTCAAGAATAAGCATTTCAGCTCCTTGAGGCTCAATACCTTGGAGTCTGAGGTTCATTAACATTCTTTTCAGTTAAATCTGTTACCAGAGCAACAGACTGAACTATTGGAGTGTTAGCCTTCCTGCCTAAATGCTAATACAGGAAGGCTGCACGGATGAAGGCAACCAATGGAATAACAATGTAGTCAGTTGTCAGAGAAATGGAAAATGAATGAGTGAATGAATGAATGTCAGTTGAGTTAGTTGTGCCATATCTGTAAAATTCCAGTTAACCACTGGATGGCAGCAAAGGAACTGCACTTTTGTTCAACTCTCTGCTACCATCTAGTGGTTATCCACATTGTTGTAGTTCAGAAGTTCAGAAGTGATAGTTCTAGAAAGCTGGAAGAAACCTTTGTCTTCTATTTATTGTACAGCTGTGTTTGTTAATACTGCAGACTGACTCCCTAATTCTTGGGGCAAGTGTAGCAGTCTCTCAAAAACATGACTGAACCCTTACAAAAGTTCTGTAGGGGACTTATCCATTATATGTTTTAGCATATAGGGTGCCTGTCACCAATCTTGCCTTATCTCAGAAGCTAAGTTTGTCAGTTCCAAGATGGTAGGCCATCTGGGAATACCACGGATTGTAGGCCAGGTGAGGACCTTGAAAAATATGCCATTCAAAGGCAAATGATTCCTTCTTAATTTAAGGAACATTATGGAATTTTCCAGGCAGTCACCAGAAAATGACGTTGACTCAATCTCACATTTACTTTTCTGTTGAATCAATCTATTCTTCACGTTCAAAGACTAAGAGAACTCCCTCTCCCTACCCCCAAGCCAAGAGAGTCTCTGATCTTGACTTGGGGATGAGGGGCTGCCCTCTCCCCCATCCTACCAGCGGCAGCTACCAGTCTAGATGGCTTTAAGGTAGGGTTAGACAAATTTATGGATGACAGATGTATCAATGGGTACTAGAACGAATGCCTAGATGCATCTTTCAGGCTGGGGGCGGGGGGCGGGGCGCTTCTAAGGACATCTGCTGGGACTCGAGAGCAGGAGAAGGTTTGTCCTTGTCTCTGCTTGAGATGCCCATGAGCATTTGGTGGGCCACTGTATGCGACAGGATTCTGGACTAGATGGGCTGTGGCCTGATCCAGCAAGGCTTCTCTTATGTTCTTATGTTCTTATCCTGAGCCAAGATCAAGACCACTCTTGACTTGGGGAGGGGAGGGAGGCAGCCTTCCTCACCCTTAAGATTGGGTGTGATCAGCTTTGATGTCAATGGGTGGGAAGGGCTGCCTCCATTATCAGATTGAAAATTGGGGAATTTTGGCTTTGAATCTGTGGGTGGGAGGGCATTTCCTGTGTTGTATAACAATGAATGCCACCAAGGGGACCAGTACATCACCTTGATAGAGTGTGTCTCCAAGGCATGTTCTGTGATTTTCTTCTGCATTGCATCCACAGTGGCAGTGCAGTGATAATTGTTTTCATTGTACACTCAAGGTGCCATAAGGCACTGTTATGGTTTTAATAAATCAAATATGTTATGGTTTTAATCTGTTTATTTTATATGTTGTAACCTGCCCCGAGACCTTTGGATATAGGTTGTGATAAGAATTTAAATAAGTAGGTAGGTAGGTAGGTAGGTAGGTGGATGGATGGATGGACGGACGGACGGACAGATGGGTGGATGGACAGATAGATATAAAATAACTAAAAAGAAAGCCTGCTAGATTGGCCCGTAGCCCACCTAGTCCAGCATTCTGTCCCACACAGTGGCTCACTAATTGTTTCTGGACATCTCAAGTAGAAAAGAAAGGCAAATGGTCTTGAGAGGCCTCCTGCCTGGCTTTCCAGCCTGGAGGAGGTATCTAGTAGGGATGCACATGAATGAGATTTTTGGCATTTGATTTGGAACAAATCGAATGTTAGAAAATCTATATTAATTCAAATAGATCCTCTTCGAATGTGGTAGGATTCCATTTGGTGCGGACATCTGGTACGTCTCTGATACGAATGAATATGTATCCTCATGAACACATATATATCCAATATGTATCCAAGATATGTATCCCATAACATATCCACTCTAAAAGCATCAAAGCCAACCTGAATCCACTTTGAATCCACTCTCGATCCATGTCAGATGCAATCTGGATCTGTTGTGGATGTGACTGGTTCAGCCACTTTCCCATCTGCTCCATTTAACGAAAGTCTGAACTAGTCATACGGATGTCTGAAACATTCGCATTCGTACGGATGTTAATGTAAGAATGCCCGAACATTTGGCTAGTGTACGAATGTCCGAATTTGGATCAATTGGTACAAATAACAAACGTTACGAATATTCATGCACATCCTTAGTATCTAGGCATCCATAAAGGTGCCTGCCTGTGAACTGTGACTTCTTCATTCTGCATCCATTATGAAGCATCTTGTACTGTCCTTCACGCTTCAGTGACCGCTGGGCATCATGGCCCAAGGATTAAGACCCATTCACTAGAGGGAGATACATGACTGATTAAACACGCATTGTAAAATATGTCCAATGCTCTAGTCAGTGCATCATGCTGCTAATGTTTATCCTTGTAAAGACAGCTCTGCTATGTTCCGCCATGTCTGTTTCTTTTAATTCATTAGAGAATACTCTCTGGAAATCTTCCCATTAGCATTTATTTGCATGAATGTCTATATTCTTTCCTAACCTCAGAATAAATCAGAGTAGTTCTTTCACCCTCACTCGGCATGCTTTTCCAATCAGAATGATTTATTTATTTGAAACTGCAGATTTGCAGCTTTCTGAAAGAGTTTCGTTTTGCTGGCTGTCTATAAATTCAGTCCAATTCCATTCTGGTCTGCTTCATAATTATACTTGCACATTCATGAGTGCTGGAGTACTTCACATGTGTAATTTGAGTAAATCTTGCAATAGTGACACAGGGTAGGGCCTTGTATCTACACACATTAAAAAACCCCAGCTCAAATGTGCCCTGAAAATGCACTTCCAATGGATGGGAATATTAATGTCCAGACGCTACCATGACTGAGCTCCTTTTGAGCCCCTTATCTTTACTGTCTGTGGATGCAGCCCTTGCATTGCAGATCAGAATATAAGAGAGACCTGCTGGATCAAGGCACAACCCATGCAGTCCAGCATCCTGTCTGACACAGTGTTCCACCAGTTGCTTTTGGGCATCTCAAGCTCACTCCAAATGACCTTTAGAGGCATGCTGCCTGATCCAGGCTGTGCCAGCTGCCAGTGCACCAGGGCACAAGACTGGACAATCCCCTGGGATCGAACCAGGTGTTCTGCACAGGTGTGCACCGCCGACCAAGGACAGACTGCATTGCGCGCAGGCGTGCAATGCTGCAGATCAAACTAGCATGCCCCACTCACAGGCTTGCCAGTTTGCCAGTCCAGTTCTGGTGTCGACAAGGTAAGTTGCATGTGCATATCCAGGGGGAGGCACGTGGCCCTGGGTGGGGTGCCCAGGGAGCCTACCCCTCAGAGGCAGAACGCCATCTGGACCCTGGCTGCCTGCCACTGGGTCGATTGTGACCCAATGGCAGCAGCGGAGGGCAGGGACTCTGGCCTGTGTGTCGGCCTTTTCAGGCTAGGACACACGAGGACAGATGCCCTACTTGCACCTAGGCAGGTAAGGGATGCGTGGGAATGCATCCTTACCTGCCTAGGTATGAATGCAGCATCCGTTCCCACGTGTCCTAGCTTTGTAAAGACCTCTAGTCATCCATACTAGTAGGCTTTGATACACCTGCCCTCCATGAATTTGTCTAATCCTTTCTTAAACCTACCCAGGCTGGTTGCTCGGATACGCTCTAACACACACACACGCACGCACACACGCCACATACACTTTCTTTATGACCACAGCACTGATAAATGTGACCACGTGAATCTTTCTGATTTCTTTTGAGAATTTATATTTTAAAAACTCCATCGAGCACAGTACTTAAACCATTCAAACTGTTCACCCCCATCCTCTTAAGCTCTGAGTCCTGCTGCTATAAAAGAGTTGAGTATACTTGTATTTTTTCAAAATTCAAATGGCATAGAACTCTCCTTCCCCCCTAGCCTTTTCTATGACTTGCACAGGCTGTTCCAGAAGATTCCAGACCTTCCTCCAGTAGAAACAAATGAGTTTCAAACTCAACAAAAAGAAGCAAGATTTCTAGCCTTACATCTATAATATGCTGATAATTAGGTACAACAAAGCTTGCAGGAAGGAATACAGACAACAGATAATGTTAGTGGAACACTTTGAACGCTAAATGCTGGGTATTATCATTATCTTTATTATATCCAGTTTTTCCTAACAACAGCATTGCCTAATTGGGGTGGTAAGGAGAGGGTTTGATAGGAAACATCCCAAAAGTATCCCTGCAAATATAGAATCTTCATGGGTTACATTTGCAGAATTCAGGGTATTTATTACTACACAGCTGATTAAAGTCACCCTTTTCAATTCTTGGTGGATTTACAGGCAACTTCAAAATGTTTAAATTATGGAAGAGGCTTAAAAAAAAATCTTGGCACTTCTCATTCCAGATATTATATTGTTTTTAAGTCAATGGTGAAAAAGAAAAATATGGGCTAGGCTTGAAACTTAATCTTTTTAGAGATGAATAAATCTGTTTAATATGCCTCTTGAGAATTCTGATTTCCCTTTAATGAATTTTTAAAAAGAGACTTATTTTTATTTTTCTTCATAGAGGACAAATTCCAGTGCTGAAATGAATGCCTGTATGAATGTCTAGAAACATTCGTACTCATATGAATGTCAATGTACGAATATGTAGTAACCACTAAACTGTACAGCCTCTAATCCTCTAGCCTCATTTTCAGCCTCTCTCCATATAGTTCTTTCACTGGATAAAAACAAACCTCGAAGAGTAAAAGGAGCAACAATTTTCCTGTTTCCATAGACTTGTAGTTCACACTCAGCGCCACTAGGGTGCTGAATTCTTTCCAGCTCCATGTAGTGGCCTTTGGGCATTATGGTGTCTGCAAAGCACATGGCATTAAAAGGACAACTCTTCTTTTCCTGTTTGAGGATTTTCCCCACCTCCGACCACAGTATGTGACATCAGAAGGACCTCTGCTCTGAAAGACAGCAGTTTTCCTCCATGTCATTTCTCCCCATGCCCCCTTTTGGAGTGGGCTATTTAAACCTCTGAAGAAGAATAAAAACTCTCTGTTCCTGCTAATCTTGTCTCCTGCCTCACCTCTTCTCCCTGTGCTTTTGATCTTTAACATCCACCATTAAGCACGTGACAGGTCCCTGATCTCCAGCCGGTGGGGATCAAAGGGATTTACTTTTGTAACACCTGGCAAGGAATTGTAACAGCAATAGCTGTTATCCACATCACTACAGCCTCCTGGCTGTAACCCACATTGCTGTGGTTTTTAAAACTGCAGCCATGATCGAGGTAGCCATAGGCTGCTTCCCCCAAGTTTCCCTGAGCCCTCGGATTTAGGTTGCAGTTCGTGGCTGCAGCACGAATATTGTAACATTTGATTTCTGTACAAATGTCCAAATTCATCTGAATTTGTCAGAATAACAAATGTTACTAATATTTGTGCACATCCCTAATTGGTCGGGTCCAAAGTGTACACCATTGCGAGCAAAGGTAACGGATGATCTGATTCATGGAAAATCCAGGAAGTTGTGGGGGTGGGCATCCAGAGGAGTTTGCCCCTTGCATCCACTTATTGCCCAAGAGTGGGATATCTCAGCCAGAGATGATTTTCACTTTTGCTGTTGGGTAACCCTGAGTCATGGTCAATTCCTGGTTGACTGCATGGGCACCTATATGGGCAGCACTATGCAGTTTTCTTGGCAGGAATATAGAAAAAGTTTGACATTCCTCCTTTTGGAGAGAAGATGGGGATCAAACCAATGATTCTCTGCTTTCCAGCCAGTTTGCTCTATCATGAGGATTCCCTTGCAGGATTTAGATAGGCAAAGGAGGACTGTTCCTACCCTCAGGATCCAAGCAGGGGGATTCCCAGCTTTGAATCTAAGTGTGTGTGTTCAGACACAGTGCTGGATTCAGATATGACTGAGTGACTATAAGTCCTTGTGAGCCCCAAAGGGCTCCTCAAACAGCTGAGCAGCAGAAGTGCCAGAACCGTGCATGTTGAGGCATGGCAGGGGTAAAGTGTGATGTTTGGGCATTTGTCATGCTTATTTCCTGAGGGCAAAACCTTAACCTGTTCTCCAGTCTCTGGAAATGGCCTTTAGAGGCATCCTGCCTGTCTCCCCAGCCTGGAAGATGTACCTAGGCATCATTCCAGCAGCCATTGATATACCTGTCCTCCATGGATTTGTCTATCCCTTTCTTAAAGCCATCTAAACTGGTAGCTGTCACCACCTCTTTTGGCAGCACATTCCATAAGCTGATGACCCTCTGGGTGGAGAAATACTTCCCCTTGTTGGATCCGACTCTCCTACCCATCAGCTTCATAGATGCCCCCTGGTTCTAGTGCTGTACATTACAGAAAATAGTTTTTCTCCATCCACCTTTTCTATACCATGCATGATTCTATATACTTCAATCAGGTTCCTTCTTAGATGCTGCAGTCTGATTACATAAGGGAGGTGTTCCAATCTTAGTGAACTGCCAGGTAACTTTGGGACAGCGTGGGCATTCGAAATGTGAACATCTCCTGCCATTCCTGACCTTTGCTCCCTTGGGACAGAATCGCAGAGGAATGCAGTGCAAAAAGTCCCCTAGTCTGTGCAGAGGCCTAGATATTATTTCCGCGATGAGATTGTCAGGCTATGAAGTCTTTGCATTTCACTAATTCTTTAGGAAATGTAGCGTGTCCCTATTGGGATCGTTTTCCATTGTGCCAAGAGTTCCAGGCAGGTAACTTTTTACTGAATAAAAGCTTTCAATCGTCCAGCTCTACTGAGATATTACAGACACTTTATTGCTGCGATTTTACTGTCGGCTGATGCTAAAGAATCTCCTTCAAGGTCACCTGTGGACACAGAAGTGTGTCCAGAGCTATAGCATGAGCTGCTGGAAAACTCTGCTGGGATGTCTGTGAAAAATAAGTCATGGCTGGGAAAGGGCTAAAGAGACTTAAAGACAGATGACCCCCCCCTCCTTCTGCTCCTCGTATTACCAGTGGTTTTCAAATTCTCTTATATTATTAAAAGAGGAGAATAAAAAGTGTCTTTGAAGTAGCTGCCCTGGGCTTTTCTGGCCACGGGTCCAGGATCAGTGCCCTGCTGGCATCATTTCTGTCTGGTTGAAACGGGGTTGGATCCAGTATACCTTGCCAAGCACATGTGTGTAGTGTCCGCACATAAGAACGTAAGAGGAGCCCTGCTGGATCAGGCCACAGCCCATCCAGTCCAGCATCCTGTCCCACACAGTGGCCCACCAATTGCCCATAGACATCTCAAGCAGAGATAAGGGCAAACCTCCTGCTGCTCTCAAATCCCAGCAAATGACCTTAGAAGCATCCAGTTCGGGACTTCACTGATGCTTGATTGGCTTGATCTTCACCTGCTATTCTTGATAGTGACATGGAGCCAGGTTGTATGCAAAAACCAGCCCTAGGCAGATACACTGGCCCTTTCTGCACTTAGCCTTGTTCTGGAATATGTCTTAGGATAAGAGGCCTCTTGTCCACATGCTATGGCAGGTCTCACTTGGGGCCTCCAATAGTCTGCACTAGCATGTAGACAAGTGGGACGCTATTCCAGGATATATTCCAGAATAAGGCCAAGTGTGAAAAGGTCCTCTGTTTATATACTGCTGGTGGGCTTCTCAAAAGCATCTGGTTAACCATTGTAGGGGACAGGAAACTTGACTAGAACAGCCAGTTTGGTCTTGTGGTTGGGGTGCCGGACTCTTATCTGGGAATCACTGGGTTTGATTCCACACTCCTCCATGAAGCCAGCTGAGTGACCTTGGGCTAGTCACAGCTCTCTTCTGAGCTCTCACAGCCCCACCTGCCTCACAGGGTGTCTGTTGTGGGGAGAAGAACAGAAAGCTTTGTCAGCTGTTTTGAGACCCCTTAAATGGGTGAGAAAAGTGGGGTAGAAAAACCAACCCTTCTTCTTCCTCCCCCATGAAGCCATCTGGGTGACCTTGGGCTAGTCACAGCTCTCTTCTGATCTCTCACAGCCCCACCTACCTCACAGGGTGTTCTGTTGTGGGGAGAAGAGCAGAAAGTTTTGTCAGCCGCGTTGAGTTCCCTTAAATGGGTGAGAAAAGGGGTAGAAAAGCCAACTCTCCTCCTCCTCATCATTCTCCTTCGCAATAATTGAAGGACAGTGATTGTTTCACTGTCATGGCTGGGAATGTGAACAAACCTTTGCCTGTCCCAACCACCATTTCCTCTGCCATATTGGCTCACCCAGTCCTGACTGTACTTGAACTCACCTTGTGGTGAATTAGGAATCCACTTCATAGTAAGAACAAAAAAACGTAAAAATCAAACTTGAGGAGGTCAGCCTTTAGGAGAGGAGCGAAATGAATGTTTCATTTATTCTTTACAAAATGCTTATGAATATTTGATGGCCCATCTAACTTTGGAGGTTTCATTTATTTGTATATTTTTGGCTGTGTTCATTCATGTAACACCTACTGCGTGTATAGGAAAGTGCTTTGCTCTACATGGCTTTGTTTCTAAAACCACTGTGTGTACTTGGCCGCCTTTATGCTGTTTTTCTTTTCTTTGATGCCTTACAGCTTAACTCCTCTCATGAAACCTGGCTCCCCATTCCCACAGTAAGAACATCTTGCACTACATTTAGAAGCATCTATACCTATGGTGGAAGTTGCCCCTAGGAAGCCCTGAGGGCATGGCTGTCAAATGCCTAGGACTCCTGTTATTATAAAGTGCTCTGAGAAGGATGTTGTGGGCCTTCACAAGACCCCTCCTCAGTGATCTTGCTTGGAGCAGGGAAAAATGACTCTGAGGGAAAGACAGCGTTGATAAATTCATGCACAGTACAGAACAGGTGGACAGAGAAAATGTCTTTTCTCTATCACACTACACTAGGACCAGGGGGCACGCTATGAAGCTGATGGGTAGGAGAGTCGGAGGAGACAAGGGGAAGGATTTCTTCACCCAGAGGGTCATCGGTCTATGGGATTTGCTGCCAGAAGAGGTGGTAACAGCAGCCAGCCCTAGATGGCATTAAGGAAGGGTTGGACAGGTTTATGGATGACAGATGTGTTAATGGCTAATGGAATGTATGCCTAGGTGCATCTTTCAGGCTGGGAGGACAGGTAGGATGCTTTTAAGGCCATTTGCTGGGATTCGAGAGCAGGAGGTTTGTCCTTGTCTCTGCTTGAGATGCCCATGGGCATTTTGTGGCCTGCTGTGTGCGACAGGATGCTTCACTAGATGTTCTGTGGCCTGACCTAGCAGGGCTCTTCTTATGTTCTTATAAGGGTGCTTGTTGCCCTCAGTTGGTTTTGCTGCTGTCTTGTACATAAATAGCAGCCTATGTACCTGCGCTGTGGAGGTGCAACAGAACAGTTAAAGAACAGGTTTAACATTAACTCTCAGTGGAAAGAGGAAATTGGTCTGCCGAGCTCCCATATATGGGAAGATATATGGATTATCATGTTCCGGATATGTGATCCACCACTTGGCTCAGTGAAGTAGCTCGGCAGCAGCGGTGCTGCTGCAATTCTAAACTGGCTTTGTTACAGTAGGTCCCACGTTTTGACCAGCTTGATCCTGGAGGTCAGCCATGTGTTATGGCTGACCCAATTAGGCTAGAAAATGGGGGAAGGAAATAAAGAGTCTGGAGTCAGGTGTCAGGAGGAAATGAAGAGAGCATTTTAATCTTGCCAGAGGTTTTTATACAGCCAAAGAAGGGGCATGGGGGAAATGACATTGAGGCAGCATCTGGGGAGGTGATTGGATGAAGGCTGGGGTCAGGCTAGTCAGAGGTCCTTGTCATGTTACATCCTGTGGCCTGTGGCAGGTAAAATATGCAGCTGGAAGAGAAGGAACAGCTGTAGTTTAAAGCTCCACATGTCTGAGAATTACCTTATTGCTGGCCGGCATTGGAGTGAAGAGTTCAGCACCCTGGACAGCACCAAGCATGTAATGCATAGGGGTGTGCACAAATTTAATTTTTGCATTTGAATTCAAGGCAAATCAAATATTTGAAATTTCAATTTGATTCGAATTTCAAAAATCTGCATTTTTGAAAATCTGATTTGAATCTGGATTATCCAAATTGATACCTTCAAAAAATCCAATTTGTATCCAGATAAATGAATGTCACTAAGATTCATATCCATTATACAAATTTGTGTGAATCTGTGTTTATTCCATATGCATCCCATTTTCATTTCGCATTATATGCGCAAATACGTATAATTTTCATGCACATTTGTATACGATAGATATGGATCTACTCATTCAAATTATTTTAAAATCCGTATCAGATTTTCAAAAATCCAATTTGAATTTGAATGTCGACATTTGATGGATTTGAATTGGATTTTCAAGCTTTTGAATATCCATGCACACCCCTAGTAATGCAAGTCTATGGAGAGAAAAATTCCTGGCGCTTTTTATTCTTGGGGCATCTTTGATTCAGTGAGAGGCCTGATGAATAAGGTGAGGGCTGCGAGGGGAGCCAGGGGAGGTAGTCTGTACAGCCTAGTAGTTACTACACTGGATGATTCCATAAAACAACTAGCTGGTTTTGATTTACCATGACTGCCCCCTCAAAAGCCAGAAGTCCCGCCTCCTCGCTGCCATGACTGGCTGCTGCCAGCCATGCCATGAAGCCATGTGACTTCATCCAATCACCTCCTACGGGCCAATGCAGATGGGTGTGATCAATCCCAGTGGAATGTCCCAACGGTGCATGGATTGGTCACCAGCCAGCCTGCCGCTGTGGTGCTGGCCCACGGAGACCTGCTCAATCACAGCAGTCAGCAATCGACCTGGCAACGCAGTTGTGCCTGCACAGACCCATGTGCTCCCTGCTCACCCCACACAGTGAGCCGGAAGACATACAAATGGTTGCACTGCTGGATACTGCAGGACACTCCACACCTAATGAACAATTAGGACACCTCTAGTGAGGGCGGGTGTGCTTCTAGGCTGTAGCAGCCTAGTGGACCTGCATATACTCTTTACCAAAGCTGCACTAGTTGCTGATCAGAGGTCTAAGTAGAAATTGGCCTCAGAATCAGTGTCAGCCGTTTTTGAAATAACAGATGCCATCCTTCAACAGATGAATAGCCCTGATACCATTTTATCCCATATGCATCCCGATCTTGTCCTGCACTATCAGCACAAATGCGTATAGATACGTATGAGATTCGTACGGATACCTATGTAATACATACGTATCTGTACATTTGAATGCTCCGAATCATTCAAATGAACGTTTTGAAACATTCAAAATTTGTTTGAATGTTTAAATTTGAATGTGTAGGCATTCCATTTGAATCCGAATGTCCACTTTCGATTGAATTCGATCAAATTTTGAATGTTTAGAACATTTGTGCATATTCCTACTTCCTGCCACTTCTGGCTGCAGTAATATACATCTGGAAAACATTCATTTTACAGCTGTGTTACTACTGTGTTACTACTTTGAAGAAGAAGGGTTGGCTTTTCTACCCTGCTTTTCTCACCCATTTAAGGGGACTCAAAGTGGCTGACAAAGCTTCTGGTCTTCTCCGCACAACAGAACACCCTGTGAGGTAGGTGGGGCTGTGGGAGCTCAGAAGAGAGCTGTGACTAGCCCAAGGTCACCCAGCTGGCTTTGTGGGGGAGGGCAGAATTGAACCCGGTATTCCCAGATAAGAGTCTGGCTCCCTAACCAGTAGACCAAACTGGCCAAGAGACACAGAAGGGAGGACATCAATGCTGACAATGGACCAGGTAGGGCTACTTTTCTCAGTGGCAGTACCAGAGTGGCATGTCGGCGCATTCTCTTGCTTCCTGTCTACAGTGCTCTAGGAAGCACTAAATAGCAGGATACATTATCTCAGACTTTGCCAGTTCACTAATGCAGCTGTGAGGGAACTGAGCCGAGCAGATCTTGCGTCCTCATCAGGGATGAGCATGAATATTGATCAGGTTTGCAGTCTGTATGAGTTCGTATGCGTTCAAGTATTCACAATTGAATTGAATATTGGCTACATTCAAAGACTGACATTCAGCTGCAAAGCGAATGCTTTGGTCCACTTGTTCAAAGCTTCGATGTACTCACAGAGGTGGGGAGGCGGAAAAGAAGCTGTCCGGTCATATCTGCAGTGGATTCAGTGCAGATTCAAAGCGGATTCAGAGCAGATTCAGAGTTGAAACAGCAGATCCAAAGCAGATGCAGAGGAGATCTGGAGATGCGATTGATGGTGGGGATTCAAAGCAGACTCGAAGAGCATTCACAGCGGATTCAAATCCTACCATATTCAAAGTTGTTCAATTTGCACAAATGCAAATTCCCTGCCCATTTGCTTCAGTGTGAAGTGAACACACATACAAAACATGTGAACATGCCTAGTCCTTGTGGCTGGGTTATAGCCCTGTCAGGGTTCTGTACAGACCCTACCTATGACACATGGCCCTTTGACTTTTTTCTAGGTTCCATCATAAAATCAGTGAGGCTAATATGCTAATTTGTACATAGGGACACAGAGCAGTGGCAAAGTAAGACTAATGCTGCTGATCTTCTGAAACTTCCCCATTTGGAAATGTATCTTCCAGGCTTGTTTTGTTTTTATATGTGGGAATGAAAGTCCTGTTTCCTTTTCATCTTGGGGCTGCACCATTAGCATATTTAGGCGAAAACAAGAAGAGTTGGCTTTTCTTACCCATTTAAGGGGAGTCAAAGCAGCTGACAAAGCTTCTGTTCTTCTTCCCACAACAGACACCCTGTGAAGTAGGTGAGGCTGTGAGAGCTCAGAAGAAGGCTGTGACTAGCCCAAGGTTACCCAGCTGACTTCATGGGAGAGTGTGGAATTGAACCCAGTATTCTGGCTCCTTAATCACTAGACCAAACTGGAAAACAAACAAACAAACAAAAACCAGGGAAGCTGATTCCTTTTTCTCCTTTACTGTTGTGGTGGAAATATGTGCATAAGAGCCCCGCTGATCTCCTGCATTGTACAGTGTCCACAGAATTTCAGGCACCTGCCAGGACGCCTTCTCTTTGGACATAGTGTATTTCAGTCCTTTATGGCAGTGGAAGAATTAGAATAAGATGGCGTTTAAACCAGGCTGAAGGTTAGTCCGATTTGAATGGAAGGGGTCTAACATCCACATCTTGGGGGCACCTCTGGTCATGCAGCCTGTCTGCACGGCTCACAAGCAGAGCGTAAAAAAGCATTTGGCGTATAGATTCACAGCAGGCGCATGTGCGACTGACCTCTGACGTGCTCCGCCGGATGTGTTTTTCAATGCACCTTTTTGAAACTGGGGATCATCGAGAATGAGGGGATAAGGCAGACACCATGCTCTTTTTCTCCGGGGCAGAACAAGCACTGCTGCTGAAAAAGTATTGCAGTCCCACGTTTTGCAGATGCAAAATTAGGCTGTGTCTCCATTACGCAGTCAAGGCATCTCCTTCAGGCTCTCAGTGCAGTTGATCTCCATTGAGAGTAAGGACACATAGGAGTAAATTCATTCATATTCTCTCTCATACACAAAAGACATACCCAGGAGTTACAAAAATGCAACATAGGAACACATGCTCCTCAATGGATAATACATGAGTGTACATATTTGACATGAGTGAACATATTTGCTTTGTGTGCGTGTTTCTCGGGGCCTCATTTTGCTAAGAGAGGTGGATTGTCTGATGGTTGTGGGAGAAGAAGAAGGAGAAGAGTTGGTTTTATTACCCTGCCGCCTTCACCCATTTAAGGGGACTCAAAGCTGCTGACAAACCTTTTGTTCTTCTCCCCACAAGAGACAACATGTGAGGTAGATAGGTCTGTAAGAGCTCGGAAGGAGAGCTGTGACTAGCTCAAGGCCACCCAGCTAGCTTCATGGAGAAATGGGGGAATCAAACCCGGTATTCCCAGATATGAGTCCTGCTCCCTACCACAAGACCAAGCCGGCTAACTTAAAACAGCTCTGCAGTGCTGATCTGGACTGCAAAGATCCACATTAAGATGTGGATCTGTGAAGCCATGCCCCCTGATCTCCATTAGATGGAGCACAATCCAGATTAGGGAGGCCCTGTTTGGTATCACCAGTAGACCAATTTAATCGAATCTACTGGTGTTGCTGTGGGCCCTGATTCTGACCACAGACAGATAAGCACAGGAATGGCCATTACCTGTCATTAATGTGAGTCCCAGCTTTGACAGCTATCCTTGGGTGTTTTTCCACTTTCACTAGAAGTACCCATTAAGTACCCATTAATGGGTACAAAAATGCCAGTACGTACCCATTTATGGGTACTTAATGTGTACTTTTAGTGACAGTGGAAAAACACCCCTTGTCTTCTAATTTCAGATGGCCATTGTTCGTTCTATCATCCATCCATCCATCCATCCATCCATCCATCCATCCATCCATCCATCCATCCATCCATCCATCCATCCATCCATCCATCCATCCATCCATCCATCCATCCATCCATCTATCTATCTATCTATCTATCTATCTATCTATCTATCTATCTATCTATCTATCTATCTATCTATCTATCTATCTATCTATCTATCTATCTATCTATCTATCTATCTATCTATCTATCTATCTATCTATCTATCTATATCATCTGTCTCTCTGCATTTCTATCTTGCCCCATACCCCAAGGTCTTGTTGTAGTTAACAGCTAGTGGTGTTTAGAATACTTTTGTGCAAATAATTCCCCGCCCCCCACACACACTTGTTCAAATGGAATTATCTGTGACTCTTGGTCCAGCTAAATTCCTTAAAATTCTCTCTTTCTTTTATTCTCAGTGTACTGCAAGATATTAATTCAAGTTCTCTTTCTTGCATGCTGACCACTCCTAGCATTTCAGAATTATCTGCCTTCGGGTTTTTCTTTCTCATTCTCCTTGCCCTATCGCGCTATCTGTGTAGCAGTTTCCTCTCAAGGTTAATCTATTTCAGGTTACAGACGGAATACCAAGAGGTGAGTCAGCGTATGTGTTGTCAGAACAAAGAATTCTCCATCCCTTCACTAGCTTCCAGAGCCAAACAGAAAAGTAACAAATAACATGGCCGGTCTTGTGTTGATGTATATCTACAGTGTACTTGTCAATTTTATCACCTGGCAGAAATGATTTGATTTTATTGTTTTCCTTCTCCTGGAGTTCTTGCAAACTTGTATTGGGAATTCAGACCTTCAGCAACTAGTGATTGGCATTGATGAACAAACTTAGATTCAAGTAGGGATGTGCATGAATATTTGTAGGCATTTGAAATTCAATCGAATGTGCTGAATTTTGACATTTGAATCCAAATAGATTGCCCCAAAATTAGACATTCGAATCGAAATTCAAATTTCAGATCTATTCGTTTGAATTATCCAGACATTTGTACGTGTAAGGGCTTGTGTACAATGCAAACTTGAAGATCTGCACCTTTCCCGCATCCATACACATTTGCACGGATCTATAAGGGATGGAAATGGGTTGTGTACAGGATAACTATGGGATGCATACAGATGTGTATGGATGTGTATGGATGTTGGGAAGATGCGTATGAATGTTGTTGACATTCTTAAGTGCAAATTCGAATAAAAAATTTGAACAAATGGATCCGAATTTGCTTAATTCAAATCAAATCCTGTTAAATTTGAATTTTAAAAATTCGAATCGAATTGAATTTTTGACTGTTCGAATTGACTCGAATAGAATGTAAACCCCCCCCCCACATTCTTGCACATCACCAGATTCATGGAGAATGGTGTAAGTCTTAAATATGTATATGAAAAAGCAAAGCCAACAGCATGATTAATTCGCCGTTCTGCAATCCATTCTGCTTTGGAGATTTTTCAGTAACATGCATTATTCATTTTTTCAAATGTATACCCTGTCGTTATACCAATTAAGAAGTGGTGGAGTTTGTCAAACAAGTTTTTGTTTTTAAATAAAAATAAGGACCATTCTCCACTCCAAGGGGATTCCAATTTTTACTTCCAGGCCTAGATGGCTTTAAGACCAATTTATGGATGACATATGTATAAGTGTCTACTAGGATGGATGCCTAAGTCCATCTTTCAGGCTGGGAGGACAAGCAGGATGCTTCTGAGGCCATTTGCTGGGATTTGAGAGCAGGAGAAGATTTGCCCTTGCCTCTGCTCTGTTCTTATATTCTTATATTCAGTGGTAGCTAATCATCGCTACGTTGCTTGGAAGGTATCTTTGTTTCGGAGTGGTGCTGATCTTTTTAGCAAACAAAAAAGAATTGCCCTCTTTCATTCTTAATTGCTTCATTTAGTTTCTGGGATTGATAAAGCACCTGCAGAACGACAGAAGTAAAAATTGCAAAGGGAATTCACTGGAGATTTGTTGGGAGGGAGGGAATCAATCTCCTACATAATGATTGTATCTTCCAAAGAACGCTGACTTAAAATTCATGAGAACCCATCAGAATTTCATAAAGTAGACACCAGAGGGAGGCAACTGGGTGAAACGGTGCAATCTTGTATTTCTGAGTTTCTTTCATGAGCTTGCAACATATTCCAGGTAGCAATCTGACAGTTTGCCATGTCTGAATAGGTCAAAAGGTCCTCACCTTCATTCGGTAAACTATTGGTCTTTGAAAAGAGAACTCAGCTATTACAGGGTCCTACTCGATTTTAATAGGCCAACCCCAAGAGTTAACTCACGAAAATAATGTGCCCCAACAGAAGTATCTGAGATAGTAGTTTGCAACTTTACTGGGTACATTTCTCCTTACACAGGGTTTTAGGGGAATGCAATTTTTGGGATTTGAATTGGATGGAATTGTTTTTAATTGAATACTCAAAAATTCAATTCAATTCAAATGTTTATATTTTGAATTTAACCACATTTGATTCAAATTAAGCAAATTTGAATCTTGTTGTTCCAATTTTTAATTTGAATTTGCACTTACACATGTTGACAACATTCGGAGATGCCTGTATGCGTCTTCCCCGGGTCCGTACACATCTGTACGCATCCATACATGTCACCTCCCAGTGAGTATTGTCTGTACCCTATTGTCTGGGTGGAAATTTGTAAGTGGGTGTGACAGCCCAGCTGTGGCTGAGCAGTCAAACGGCACATCCTGACCACTATGGAAACATATGGGCATCTGCCAGATGTTGCCATGGTCATTGCCATGATGCTCCAGGCTGCCCAGTCTAGACCATTTGCACTTCATATGCTGGTGGACTGGTTGAGGACTGTTTCAACACTTGAAGTGTGGATGGTTCCCTCCATGCCTGATCTTTGTCTCACTGGAATGGTATAATGATACGTCTGTTGGCTCACACATTTCACGAGGAAAAGGCTTTCCTCCTTAATTTTAATGTTTGTTGGGTGTTCAAGCCCTCCACCTTCCCAGCAATAAAATACGTTGCCATAGACACATTGTTTTACGCAAGTCTGCAACTCTTCATTGTGTAACATTCAAGTAATGCAGTGAACAGGCAACTCTTAAGGGCTTGAAATTATTTTGTGGAAAGAGGATAATTACAGGTAATCCAAATTTTTGTCTATGAGGGAAGAATTAGTTGTGATTTTAAATATTTGGCTCATTATGGGTATGTGAAGCACAAAAAGCTGTAGTTTTTTATATTCACGCCAAATAGAGGCAGCAAATTAGAAGGCATTCAGCAGGTTTGCATTATTGTCTGTGGTAGCCCCCAGACTGTGGTAGCTTTGCCTATGGTTGCCCCCTTTGAGTTTTGTCTAGCTTTTTCACTGTGTATGTTTAGACATACAGGGAAGACATGTCTCTTTGCTTGGCCTTTTGCTGAAGAAATACTTTCCCCACCTTAACCACTAGATCAATTTGTTCTAGTGGTTAAGGAGCCAGACTCTTATCTGGGAAGACCAGGTTTGATTCTGCACTCCTTCATGAAGCCATCTAGGTGACCTTGGGCTAGTCACAGCTCTCTTCTGAGCTCTCATAGCCCCACCTACCTCACAGGGTGTTCTGTTGTGGGGTGAAGAATGGAAAGCTTTGTCAGCCACTTTGAGTCCCCTTAAATGGGTGAGAAAAGTGGGGTGGAAAAGCCAACTCTTCTTCTTCTTCTTCTTCTTCTTCATCATCATCTTCTTCTTCTTCATCATCATCATCATCTTCATCATCATCATCATCATCATCATCTTCTTCTTCTTCTTCATCATCATCATCTTCATCATTTTCTTCTTCATCATCTTCATCATCTTCTTCATCATCTTCCTCTTCTTCTTCTTCTTCTTCATCATCATCATCTTCTTCTTCTTCTTCATTTTTAATGTTATTCAATATTGTTTTTATTGTAACCCGCCCTCTGGATATGGGGTAGATTGGGGGGGAGAGAGATTCCTCTTCCCTTCAACTGAACAACAGATCATAGGAGGAGCCTTCTGGATCAGGTCACAGCCTATCTAGTCCAGCATCCTCACACAGTGGCCCACCAATTGCTTCTGGGCATCTCAAGCAGACGATGAAAGCAAAACATTCACCTGCTGTTGAATCCCTGCAAATGGCCTTTAGGGACATCCTGCCTGCCTCTCCAACCTAGGGCCAATACGTAGGCATCCATTCTAGTGGCCATTGATACGCCTGTCCTCCATGAATTTGTCTAATCCTTCCTTAAAGCTATTCACGGTGGTTGCTGTTTCCACCTCTCCTGGCCACAGATAACCCCATTTTTATTTATCTGTTTACTGAATTTGTGAGGGCAAGACTCGGTTATGGGGAAGCATCCAGGCAGAGCATTATCAAGTCTGTGGTGCTGATCAAGTCAGGTATAAAGTCCAACAGCTCTGAGCTGAAATGTGTATTTTTGATGTTACTTATTTTGGAATGCAGTGACGCAGTGCTCTGGAAAGGCTTCTATTCTGTGTACAGAGCAAGCTTATTAGAAGGGTTTGCTTTTTCTTTTCTTTTTTTTAAAGAACTGAATCCTATGATTTTCTCTTCTTCACTGTAAAAAGAAAGCTACTTTTGACTTCTGCAGTCACCAGCAGATTGTGCTGCCTGTTTGCGGATATTAGAAAGAAAAATTAAAAAAAAAACCCTGGTGGGCAACCTCTCAGGTCATGCCGGAACATAGCGGTAGGAACTTGACAGGTCACATTTAGAATAAATATAGTACAGTGCAGATTAAATAGCTTTATGAAATTCACCATCAGAAGAGGTTGTGACAAGGTTGAATGGATCCATGGAGGTCAGGTGTATCAATGGCTACTAGAATTAATGCCTAGGTGCCACCTCAAAGTTGGGAAGACAGGCAGGATGCCTCTAAAGGGCATTTGCAGGGGGTCAAGAGAAAGTGAAGTTTTCATTTATGTCTTCTGTTTGAGAATGCCTGGAAGCAACCTGTGGGCCACTGTGTGGGACAGGATGCTGGACTACATGGGCTATGGCCCAATCTAGCCAGGCTTTTCTCAATTCATGGAGGACAGGTGTGTCAGTGGCTACTGGAATGGATACCTGGGCACTTCCACCATGTTAGAGAGAAAGGTAGGATGCCTCTAAAGGCCATTTGGAGATATTTGAGACCCTGTGGAGCTTTTGCCTTTGTCTTCTGCTTGAGCATACCCAGAAGCCATGGATAAGTCACTGTGTGAGAAAGGATGTGAGACAACATCTAGGCCTCTTCAGTCTGGAGAGACGGCGTTTGAGAGGGGACCTGACTGAAGTACATAAAATTATGCATGGTATGCACAACACTAGGAACCAGGGGGCACTCTATGAAGCTGATGGGTAGGAGAGTCAGATCCGACAAGGGGAAGTATTTCTTCACCCAGAGGGTCATCGGCTTATCGAATGTGCTGCCGGAAGAGGTGGTGACAGCTACCAGTCTAGATGGCTTCAAGGTAGGGTTAGACAAATCTATGGATGACAGATGTATCAATGGCTACTACAATGAATGCCTAGGTATATCTTTCAGGCTGGGGGCAGGGGTGGAAGCAAGATGCTTCTAGTGCCATTTGCTGGGATTCAAGAGCAGGAAAAGCTTTGTCCTTATCTCTCCTTGAGATGCCATGAGCATTTGGCGGGCCACTGTGTGCGACAAGATGCTGGAATAGATGGGCTATGGCCTGATCCAGCAGGGCCTCTCTTATGCCCTTATATTCTTAAGATGGGCTGTGGCTCAATCCAGAAGGTGATCTATGCATGGTCTGCATTGCAGGCTACCAGTCTAGGTGGCTTTAGGGTAGGGTTAGACAAATTTATGGAAGACAGATGCATCAATAGCTACTAGAATGAATGCCTAGGTACATCTTTCAGGCTGGGGCTGAGGTGCGAAGCAGGACACCTCTAAGGCCATTTGCTGGGACTGGAGAGCAGGAAAAGGTTTGTCCTTGTCTCTGTTTGAGATGCCCATGAGCAGGACATGACTTTAGGAGAAGAGTTGGCTTTTCTACCCTGCTTTTCTTACCCATTTAAGGGAACCCAAAGTGGCTGACAAAGCTTTTCTATTCTTCTCTGCACAAAAGAACACCCTGTGAGGTAGGTGGGGCTGTGAGAGCTCAGAAGAGAGCTGTGACTAGCCCAAGGTCACCCAGCTGGCTTCATGGAAGAGGAGGAGGAGGAAGAGTTGGCCTTTCTACCCCGCTTTTCTCACCCATTGAAGGGGACTCAAAGCAGATGACAAACCTTTTGTTCTTCTCCCCACAACAGACACCATGTGGAGTAGGTGGGGCTGTGAGAGCTCAGAAGAGAGCTGTGACTAGCCCAAGGAATGTGGAATCAAACCTTGTATTCCCAGATGAGAGTCTGGCTCCCTAACCCCTAGACCAAACTGGCTCACTCACTATAGCAGTGTTCCTCATGCGCTGTACTTTAAGTGCCTTTGACAGGTTCCTTGGACACTGCCACCCCCCCCCCCCAAATGTAGGGGTAGGACACAGAGGTTGGCTGCCCCAAGAGCCCATCAAAAGCATGTGGACCCTTGCAGTGGAGATTTGGTTATCACTGAATGGGTCATAGCCTGCTGCCTTTAAATTGCCCTTGAACCCTGCAATTTTGCATTGGGATTGCAGTCAGGTTATGTGTCTGCAGTCCTTTGTATAACTTAAACCAGTTGCATTTTGCAGGGCATGCTTTTGAAGAACGCTTTTTAAGTGATTGCTCCATATGCTTTATTTCTCCAGTGGAGTCATGTAAAAAGGAAGGAAATAGAAGCAGCAAATTCCTTGTTTAACTTCTGATCGTCTCACTTGCAGAATTGCTTTGTGCCAGATGAGCCCTCGGCTGCAGGGCTTCCATCTATGCAGTGGGAAATAATAGCTGTGTGGATATTCTGGAGATAATATTCTGGAGTGGTCCTCCACCTTCCTAATGCCACAACTCCTTTAATGCACTTCCTCATGTTGTGGAGACCCCCCCAACCATGGGGGTGGGGCAGCTGGGGGGAGGGAGGGGCGGTGGGAGAGTCATCACTACCCATCTGAAAGGGTAGTTCGACCCCCAAAGGGGTCATGACCCACAGGTTTGAGAACTGCTGCCCTTGAGAGACATCCAACATCATGTGAGAGCTCTGTAGCAAGACTCAGCACATGGCCATTACTCTGGTGACGCAAATAGTCCTGCACAGGACCGTCTGCACTTCAGTCAGACCCAGGTCTGGGATTGGTCATTACTCCCTAGGCAAATACTGGCCACTGGCCTTGATCTTGTGAGCCAGTTTGGTTTTGTGCTTAGAGTGTAGGACTCATATCCTGTAGTCACTGAGTTTGATTCCACACTCCTCCACAAAGCCAGCTGGGTGGTCTTGGGCTAGTTACAGCTCTCTTTCTGAGCTCTCACAGCCTCACCCACCTCACAGGTTGTCTTTTGTGGGGAGAAGAACAGAAAGTTTGTCAGCCACTTTGAGTCCCTTTAAGGGTGAAAAAAAAACAGGTTATAAAAGTCAATTCTCTTCTTCTTCTTCTTCTTCTTCAGATAGCCTGCTTAGCTTTGTATCCACTTTTAATACACTCTCGATCTGTGTCAAATGTGCTCTAGATCAGGTGTGGGTGTAACTGGCACAGCTGCTTTCCCACCTCCCCAGTTTAAGAAATGTCCGTACTATTCATACGAATATCCGGAAACACTTGTATTCATACAAATGTCAATGTACAAATATTGTAACATTCAATACACGTATGAATGTCTGAATTTGTACACATTTGTGCGCATAAAGCAGGTTATGAATATTCGTGCACATCCCTACTATATTCTGAAAAAGAAATCTGACGCCTTTTAATTCCCTGGCCAGCAATGCTATAAAGTTCAGAAAATGTAGCCACCAAACTACCTGAAGTGCTTTTGAATAGGGATGTGCACAAATGCGTTATTTATGTTTGATTCTTTTTTAAAAATCTTGCATTGGAAGTGGGAATAGGTAGGCAAGACTGCGGGGAAGCGAAGCTGTTGCTGAGAAAATAATGCACAGCTGGCCGAAACTCTCCTGATTTTACTCTGCAGACATAAAACACGGCAGATTTATTCTGCGCATCCATGGTGCGCCAGTCAAAGCTGTTCCTAAAATAGGCAAAAATAATGGCCCAAGCCAAGATTTTATGTTACTTAGCGAGATTGTCATAAAATAACAATGTATTCTCTTTTTTATGGACTAGCCTGATGAGGCAATCCACTTAAATGCATTAGATTGGGGATGTACATGAATGTTTTTTTGGTATTCAATTTGTATTGAATTGAATACAAGAAAATTAATATTCATTCAAATAGATTCCCAGTTTGGTCTAGTGGTTAGGGAGCCAGACTCTTATTTGGGAATACCGGGTTCGATTCCGCTCTCCCCCATGAAGCCAGCTGGGTGACCCTGGGCTAGTCACAGCTCTCTTCTGAACTCTCACAGCCCCACCTACCTCACAGGGTGTTCAATTGTGGGGAGAAGAACAGAAGGTTTGTCAGCCACTTTGAGTCCCCTTAAATGGGTGGGAGAAGAAGGGTAGAAAACCCAGCTCTTCTACTTCCTCCGTGAAGCCAGCTGGGTGACCTTGGGCTAGTCACAGCTCTCTTCTGAGCTCTCACAGCCCCACCCACCTCACAGGGTGTTCTGTTGTGGGGAGAATAATGGAAGCTTTGTCGGCCACTTTGAGTCCCCTTAAATGGGTGAGAAAAGAGGGGTAGAAAAGCCAACTCTTCTTCTTCTTTGAATGTAGTAGGATTCTAATTCAGTACAAATGTTCAGTATGATTTGGATTCAATTCGCATATGTGCCACATACAAATCACTTATGAATCCCATACGAATCCCTTACAAATTCCATACGAATCCGTAACAAAGCTTTGTACAAAAGTATTGAAACTTTTGATTTGAATTCGAATGTCCTCAGTCTTTGGATGTGACAAAATTTAATTCGAATTTGAATGTCCAAATTTGGTTGAATTCATACGTTTTTGGAATATTACAAATATCTGTGCACATCCCTACAGTAGATTGATATTTCCATAGTAACTGGGGCATGTAGGAGTAGTTGGAAGGTCCTCCCCTTGCTGAAATCCTGTCCCAAGAGGAGAGGGGCATAAACCTCTCCTCACCTACACCGGCTGCTGCTGAATTGTACAAATGGAAACACAGTGGAATTATCCTCTTATGCATCAACAATTAGTATTGCAAAACAAAAAGGCTTTTTTCGCTTAACTGCTGTGGGATACAGCCCTGTCCCAAACTTCCCGAAACCTTCCTGAGTCTGGGTGAAATGCAAATACTCCCTTTCAAATGCATCAGCTTTGAAAGATGGGACCTGATTGAAGTACCTAAATTCATACATGGTATAGAAAAGGTGGATGGAGAAAAATTCTTTTCTCTGTCACACAGCAGTAGAACCAGGGCGTGTTCTATGAAGCTGACGGGTAGGAGAGTCAGATCAGACAAGGGGAAGGATTTCTCCACCAGGAGGGTCATTGGTTTATGGAATTTGCTTCCAGAAGAGGTGGTAACAGCAACCAGCCCAGGTGGCTTTAAGAAAAGGTTAGACAAATTTGTGGATGACAGATGTATCAATGGCTATTAGAATGATGCCTAGATATATCTTTTAGGCTGGGGAGACAGGCAGGATGCCTCTAAAGGCCATTTTCAGGGTATCGAGAGCAGGGAAAGTTTTGCCCTTTACTGCTTGAGATGCCCATAAGCAATTGGTGGGCCATTGTGTAGGACAGGATGCTGGACTAGATGGGCTGCAGCCAGATTCAACAGGGCTCTTTTAATGTTCTTATCTAGATGGATGCTTGCAGGTTGGAGAGACAAGCAGGATGCCTCTTGAGGCCATTTGCAGGGAAATCTTAAGATCCAATTCATAAAGAATACATGAATTTTAAATTGGGAAGAAATTGCTTCTACTGAAAATGCTCGCCTTTTTACTTGAAATATCCCATCAAACACTTTCCCCATGCACAACCCAAAGAAGACAAAACCTTTAAAGAGCATCACGATCCAGAAATGGGTTTTAAGAGCATGGCAGAGGAAAACAATTTTTACAGTATACTGTATAGGAAGGGGGTTGAGAACCGAAGGAAGAGAAAACACAAAGAGAACAGGTTGCTTCTGTATTTACTGTAGATCTGCTAAAGATGGCCTTTGTTATTTACTGGCATTTTGAAAAGCCATAGCAACCTTTGTGCTATATTGTGAGCATCTCAGTAATATCTCTATACTGTATATAACAGCAGAAAAGAGAAGTGAGTAACTTATTCATACCATCTCTGCTGGAGTTTAGGATTAGCTAAGTTCAAAACACTTTTTAAATAGCTTTCTCCATAACAGTTTCTGATTTCTGTTCCATTTTTGGACTTGTAATGGAGATCTCCTGGCGTAATGCAGAAGAAGGTTACAACTGCAAATGCAAATACTTACCCAAGAGTTCAGTCCCTTAATAGGTGCTATTTATAAGCAGTGTTTCAAAGACTTGATAGTAAATTGGAATACGTCACAGCCACTCTGGTTTTCAAATTATTTATTTAGGTATTACAGTTGCTGCTTGCTGGCTTTGCCAGACTGCAGAATGCAATCTCAGAATCTTACCTCCTTCTGGCGATTCATCACAATTCTCTTTCTGGTTGAAATAGCCAGATGTCATCAACTTCCTGTTGACTTTTTCCTGCCTTTGTTTTTGGCCACCCAGGTATTTCTTCCAGGAATTCTGAATTCAGCCAAATTCACCTGAATTTCAAATGTTACAAATATTCATGCGCATCCTTAGTGGTGACTGAAAAAGACTGGATAGTTTTAAGAAAATATTAGATAGATCCATACAGGACAGATGTATAAATGGCTACTAGAATGGATGCCTAGATATTGTCTCCAGGTTGGAGAGACATCCTGGATGCCTCTAAAGGGCTTTTGCAGAGAGTAGAGAACAGGTGAAAATTTTCTGCCTTTGTCTTCTGCTTGAGATGCCCAGAAGCAATTGGTGGACCAATGTGTGAGACAGGATGCTGGACCATATAGGCTGTGGCTCAATCCTGCAGGACTTCTCTTATGTTCTTATCTTCTGGAATAGATGCCCAGGTTCTGAGTCCAGGCTGGAGGGAAAAACAGGATGCCTTTAAAGGTTGGATTGGACTCATCCAGCAGAGCTCTTCTTATGTAGGGATGTGCATGGGGGGAAACCGCATATTCATTTTATTGTTGAAGCAAAACTCTGATAATCCATCTCACTGTTGAAACGTTTCATGAAAGAACCTAATGTTCCCATTCACTGTTGAACTTTTTCACGAAGACGGACCATTTTTTTCATTGAAGAAATCCTCTTTATGGTCAAAACCGCCTGCAAAATGTGAATTTTTGATTGAATTGCTTGTTTTTGCAAGTAGGAGACTATTTCAGTTGAAGTTTGGGGTAACTGAAAAACTGGGGTTTTGTTTTGATGGAAATATCTGTGTATATGAAACAGTCAACCAAATTTGCAGATGTGAATTGAATTTTGCACATCACTACTCTTATGTTCCTATGATGAAACCCCACATGGTGGGTAATGCCCCAGCATTAGGGAAAACCTGCCATCCTTGCTGGATCTTCCATAATGCTCGTCTATTGGATTTCGGCCTAACTTGGGACTATGTTGAGATTGCCATGAACATGTGTGGCTATCTGAATATGCTCCTATAAGAAATGTGGATTTTTTTTTTGCCGACATCTAAAGGCACCTTAAGCCCCACTAATTACTTTCAGGCAGATGATTTTGGAATCCCAAACTTAGCTCTGTTACATTTATTAGATTTTTTTTTCACAAATCCACAAACATATCCTCAGGGGTGAGAGACACTGTAGTACTTTCTCCCACATCTTCTATTTCTTTTTTATTGCAGAAATTATAGAAAAGCGCAGGGAAAAAAAGAACAACTAATCAAGAATATAGAGAATGCTTGCTAAAGATTAAAACAACAACAACACATAATTCCTTGATTCAATGTTTTTGGGTTATGCATGAATGTGCGTTGTTGTTTTTTTTGTATTTGAGTCGTATCAAATTGAATGTAAGAAAATTTATTTGTTCGAATAGATCCCGCTTGAATATGGTAGGATTCATATTGTATATGAGTGTTCAATTCCATACGAATCCTATATGAATCCTATACAAATCCCATACAAATGCATATGAATAGCATACAAATCCAATACAAAGCTTCATGGGTAGCCAGATGTGGGAAGGATTAAGACACGGCTTCTGCATAGGGAACCCAATTAGGGACCCTTTGAGGAAGCCGCGTCTGCATTTTGGCGTGCAAGACTGGTTTCTTAAACTGGTTTTGCTGCCGAAATCCAGCCCTGATGTAAGACCTAAGAAATTAGGTCTTACATCCGGCTTTCCCCCTCAAACCATTTTGGAAGCAGGACGCTTCGGCAACGACCGGGGAAAGAGCCGGATTCCTGGTTCATGCCCAGTTGTCAAAGAGGGAGAGCCAACACGGGGAGGCTGTCAGCTGGCTTCCCCGGGTTCCCTCTCACCCAAGAAGATGCAATCGTGCCTTCTTGAGTGAGAGGGAAGCCACAGCCTACACCCTCCACCCCACCCAGGGTCACACACACGTGATCGGGCCGCTTCTGCCGCCACCTATTTGGGACAGATCCTTGGAAAAAAACAGTTTGTCGAAAAACACATCTTTATAGATCTTTATAGATCTGTTTTTCGGCAGCATGTGCAGAAAGGGCTGATGTTTTTCCACTGCACTCCTTTAATCTGGATCTAAGAAGATCCGTATCTAAGGAATGAGTACTTCCCTTAATCCAGATCTAGTAAAAGTACCCAATGTGTTTCTTTGACACCTGCATTGTTCTCGCAAGGGGTTTTTCTTCATAGCCTGCGCTAATCTCCGAAGTTGCCTTTGGGGGGACTTTGGAGCTGCCTTCGGAGGGACTCCGAAGTCTTGACTTTGGGGCACCTCCCATGGGTGCCTCCCCCCGAGCCTCCTCTAGACCCCATTGCTGGATTGTAGTGGCAACCAGCTCCATACAATCTGGATTTTCAGGCTGAATACCCCATTGTAGACCCCTTTAATGGGGTCTACATGAAATCTGGATTATAGGTCCTGAAGGACCCATGTGATCCGGATTTCCCTAGCTGTGGTGGAAATAGATGTGTCCCTAATGGGGTCTGTGGTGGAAATTGGGTCATTCGGCTTTCAGCCAAATGGGTCCTTCATGGGTCCTTCAATGGGTACTTAGTGCCAGTGGAAAAACACCCTATATGAATGATTCAGAGCATTCTATTTGAATTTGAATGTCTGAATTTGGCCAAATTTGTACAAATTTCAAATGTTACAGATATTCATGAACATCCTCACAGTGTATTTAGTATAATTTATTACCATTCTTTTTGTGGTCTTTCCCTCTTCCCCATGTTAAATCCTAAGTATGCCTTTTTCTTGCTGAGCTCTAGATCTCTATCATTAATATTATCAACCCATCTTTTTAATTATAGTATTATTTCACCTTTATGATTTTATATAGTACTTTCAAGCACAAGAAATTATAATTTATACCATCTAATATTTTTTGGGAGGGACATCTTTCATTCTTATCAGTGTGATTCATAAGCCTCCAACTTCACAGGAGAGAGGTTCACACCTACATCTTAATAATGCTGCAATCCTATACAGATTTGAGTAAGCCCCACTTAAAGCTGCTGGATTTCTAGAAAGTATGCAATAATGTTCTTAAGTGAGAAGAGGGCAAATTCTTATGGAAGAACAGGGAAAAAAACTTTTGCAGAACAAACTGTTTAATGGCAGGATGGATGACTCTGCAGCTAATGTATCTCCCTTACTGGATGTGTTCAAATACAGACATGATGTGGTTGAGGGGTATGAGCAGTGCTTTGAGAAAAGCCCAGAATGCACCAGGAGCACTATAAATACCTGTAGCCACTTCTGAGTAGGGATGTGAATGAATATTTGCCACATTCAAAATTTGATTGAATCTATTCAAATTTGTATGTTCAAATTCGAATAAAAAGTTGGCTACACTTAAAGACGGACGTTTGAATGCAACGCAAATGCTTCTATACATTCGTTCAAAGCTTTGTTACCTTTGTGAATGTGGGGAGGGAGGAAAGTGGCTGCCCAGTCACATCTGCAGTGGATCCAGAGTGGATCCAAAGCAGATTCAAACAGATTTGGTGTGTTCAGACAGAGCAGATCCATAGGGGTTATGTAGGGGATCCCTGTGGGATTTGTAGGCACAACTGGCAGCAGGGATTCAAATCAGATTCAAATAGCTTCCAAAGAACAGTCGTATTGAATTCAAATCCTTCCACATTTGAAGGGGCTCTGTTCGAACGAATGTGAATGTCCTTGCATTTGATTCAATTTGAATTGAACCACGAAAAACAAACCTTTGTGCACATCCCAACTTCTGCTCATGCAGACATCACAGTAGAGGAAGTTGCATTCCCCAGTTGTGAAGTTTCTTGCCAGGGATTGATTGATGATTGATTGATTGATTGGTGATGGATTGATGGATTGATGGATTGACTGACTGATGATTGACTGACTGATGATTGATTGATTGGTGATTGATTGACGGATTGATTGATTGACTGGCTGATGATTGATTGATTGATTGATTGATTGATTGATTGATTGATTGATTGATTGATTGATTGATTGATTGATTGATTGATTGATTGATTGATTGATTGATTGATTGATTGATGTTTTCTGGCCCTAAGAATTTGGCATAGATAAGTCACATACAGTAAGTGTCAGGCGAGCAATGGATTTGGTGTAGTGAGCAGTGCCACATATATCACACCCACGCTACTTTTATAGTGCTGCAATGAAACCTTAGGGAACAATATACCCCGGGGGAGTGCAGACGCACGCAGACCTCATACTTTCCCAAGGCATTCACTATAACATGGACATCCAGGGACATGTAAAATCTGCACACTTAAGGCATATGCTTACAGCACTGCTGTGGTGCTGTGAGACAGAGCAGCCACCTGATGAACTGTGGAGAAGTTTGTTGGAGACTGGAAACCTATTATTGACCTTCTACATGAACTAGAAAATGGTTTTGTAACTGCTGGTTTCAAGAGTAATGGGACAAAGAGGACAGTCAGAAGAAGAATGGATGGTTAAAGGGGGACATTAAAAAAGAAACAAAAGAAAGGCTTTCGAAGAAGGATAGACGTCAACAGATTTCTGTAGTATTTGGTTACTTTGCAAGATCTTCCTTATGGGAATCCTAAGAAGATTTTATGTTTATTCTATAAAATAATAAAAAAATATGTCAACAAATACTTAGATTTGGACCCAAAAGCTTTAGGTGGCCACTTTTGGTTCTATGGTTCTGTGATACTAGCTAGTCCATAAGAATATAACATAAAAGGAGCCCTGCTGGATCAGACCACAGAGACAAGGGCAGAACCTTCTCCTGCTCTCAAATCCCAGCAAATGGCCTCAGAAGTACCCTGCTTGTCCCCATGGCCTGAAAGATGTACTTAGGCGTCCATTCTAGTAGCCATTGATACATCTGTCTAACCCTTCCTTAAAGCCATCCAGGCTGGTTGCTGTTACCACCTCTTGTGGCAGAAAATTCCATAGGCCGATGACACTCTGAGTGAAGAAATACTTCCCCTTGTCTGATCTGACTCTCCTACCCATCAGCTTCATAGAATGCTCCCCGGTTTTTAGGGTTGTGTGACAGAGAAAAGAAATGTTCTCTATTCACATTTTCTATACTATACATGATTTTATAAACTTCAGTCAGGTCCCCTCTTAAACGCCGTCTTTCCAGGCTGAAGAGGCCTAGATGTTGTGGTCTGATTTCATAGGGGAGGTGTTCCAGCCCCTTAATCATCCTGGTTGCCCTTTTCTGCACCTTGTCCAGTTCCACAATATCCCTTTTGAGGTGTGGTGACCAGAATTGTACACAATATTCCAAATGTGGCCTCACCACTGATTTATAAAGAGGCAAAATGACACTTGCTGACTTGTTTTCTATTCCCTTCCTAATTATTCCCAGCCTTGAATTAGCTCTTTTCACTGCTGCTGCACACTGAACTGTCCACCAGAACCCAAAGTTGGGGGGGGGGGTGCCCTCCCCCTCATGGGGTTGTTGGATTAGCCAAAGTGTGCGGTCACCATTCCTAGGCCACTAAATCAAAAATCCTTCTTGAGATTTTTAGAACATTTGATACCAATCCAGAAGACTGTGTTTAAATGTCACTGAAGTACATGTGATCCAAGATAAGTGCATTTAATTTGTTCCAAATATAAGAAACCCAAGGACCCAATTCCACACTGTGCTTCAGGGATATGGGACCTGCAACTTTCCAAATGTTCTTAAATTCTGGCTTCCTCATCTCCATCCATCATGGCCAATGGAAAGAAATGATGGGAGTCAGGAGCTCTACCACATCTGAAGGGCAGATGGATGATTTGGTTGCAAAAATTAGAACTTCAAAATAAATAATCCAATTTCTTTGAATTTCAGTTTCTGCTGTGTTCAGATACATGGCCATTGGATGGATGCCATTTAATTAGTTTATTCCCAGTGTTGATGGACAAAGCTGCATCTGTTTGACACCTCCAGAAATATCACTTACAGCTAAATCTGAAAAGAATTTTTATATTGGAGTCAAAACCATAGTGACAGAATAAGAAATTGCTATTCAGAAAGAGAGAAAGACTACCATGATTTGTCATTCACTTTTCTTCTCATACTCACATTTGTGCCCCCTGGTTCTACACTAAAACCAGGGGACACTCTATGAAGCTGATGGGTAGGAGAGTCGGATCCAACAAGGGGAAGTATTTCTTCACCCAGAGGCTCATTGGTTTATGGAATTTGCTGCCGGAAGAGGTGGTGACAGCTACAAGTCTAGATGGCTTTAAGGTAGGGTTAGACAAATTTATGGATGACAGATGTATCAATGGCTACTAGAATGAATGCCTAGGGAGAAAGCAGGACACTTCTAAGGCCATTTGCTGGGATTCAAGAGCAGGAGAAGGTGTGTCTTTGTCTCTGTTTGAGATGCCCATGGGCAATTGTGGGCCACCATGTGTGACGGGACGCTGGACTAGATGGGCTGTGGCCTGATCCAGCAGGTCTTCTCTTATGTTCTTATGTTTCCCTGGGACCTGTTTTTTTGCTTGAAATCTGTACTTGATCATCACCACCTCCCACCTTTCCCCTAGGCTCCTGTGCGTATGTAGGCCTCCTGATCCATGACCCTCAGATGGAATGTCTATAGCGCTTTCCACACAGATCTTGATTAAAGCCCTCTGTGGTCATCTTCTGGACCTCATAGGTCTACAAGTTAATGCAGATCTGCCCCTTGCAGATATGCTCTGTCTACATTTGATGGGGAACAATTCTGATCAGGGTGGCCCTGATAGCGATCACCAGTGGTCATGTCTAAACTGGTGCACCCTGACCCCAAACAAGATAGCATGCAGTGCAGAGATATGCCTTCATGTTTGGGTTTATCAGGGGAACAATTTAATGGCATGCCAAAGTATGCTCCAAGATGCATCCCCCAGAGGCTCCAAGAAGAAGAAGAAGAAGAAGAAGAAGAAGAAGAAGAAGAAGAAGAAGAGTTGACTTTTCTACCCCGCTTTTCTCACCCATTTAAAGGGCCTCAAAGTGGCTGACAAAGCTTCTATTCTCCCCACAGCAGAACACCCTGTGAAGTAGGTGGGGCTGTGAGAGCTCAGAAGAGAGCTGTGATTAGCCCAAGGTCACTCAGCTGGCTTCGCGGAGGAGGGTGGAATCAAACCCGGTATTCCCAGATAAGAGTCCAGCTCCCTAACCACTAGACCATGCAGCCCCTTTGTTGTCCTGTTGAAATGGGTCCCCCCCTTTAGTCCAGAACATGTGTCTTCTGCGGACCTCTTGTGTTTGGCACTATGCTGAACTGGTACACTTGTAGACATCAACTGGGAAGGTTGGCAAGCATCCCCAAATTTTGAAAGTTAGGAGGCAGAAGAGTAGTAGCCTCCTACTACTCTTGAGGCTATCTACAGAAGAGCAGATAGCCTCAATATGTCTGACACTTCTTTGAAGTCTTCTACTGTGCCTCCCATTGCCTCATCTCCTCCTGCCTGCTAAAACTAAAATGGACCACCTACAACATCCCTCTCCCTTAGCCTCCAACACTACCTCTCCCACGACTGGGTTCAGACACAACCAAAAGGGTTCTCCGGAGGTGCCTCAGAGAGACAGTGTGTGACCCTCATGTTCCCATCTTCTCTGATCCTCCTTTTCTAGCACGGAAGGTTCAGGAGAGGGGGGAGGAGCATGCTGGTGCCTTGAACAATCCAACCTCAAAGGGTTCATCCAGAAATCACTTACTTGTTCCACAATGTTTGGATATTCCAGAATAAAGCAGGGGATTCTCCCAGAATGCGAGAGGGTGCAAGGGAGGGTTTTTTTTTACAAAGCTGGGGCGAATTTCTCCCAACCCAGTGCTGCTTCCACTCCAGCAGGGAGGGTGCTGGAGTGCCAGAACATGAGGTGGGGGAGGGGTGGGAGCTGGCTTGCAGGGAGCTGGCACATGTCTAGACAGGAGACATCAATGGCAGAGTCAGAACTGTGAAGACAGCTCTGAAGTGCTTTGGCAGGGGTGTCCCAAACAGAAACCATTCCCTGCTACGGATTTGTTCTGTGGTGTCTGCATGACATTCTGATTTAGCCCAGATCTCAAGCCATTCCAACATTATCAGTGAAGAACTTATGTCCTACATCTTGATCCATATCTATATTTATCTGGATCTCACAAGCATTGATTTCCCTAATCCGGATCTACTTAATCCAGATTTACAGAGGTTACGTGTGGGAACAGCCATCGGGTCTACCACTAGTCAGGATCAAGGAAGCCTTGGCACCCATGATATCCAGCTTTCCTGTGCAGATGATGTGGCCTTAATGGGGCCTTACTCTGGCCTGTTGTATAGACAGTAGGGATGTGCACAAATGGGTTTTTGACATTTGCTTTGTAAATAATTTAATAGCACAAAATTCATATTTGTTTGAATAGACCCCCTTCGAATGCGGCAGGATTCTCTTTGACACAAATGCAAAAGAATCATAGTAATTGTTCTGATGACAATATGAATTCATATGAATATCCGATATGTATCGGATATGAACAAATATTTGCACATTTGAAGACTGATATTCTAATTAAATGTTTTGATGTATTCATATGAACCTTTGTATGGGATTTGTATGGGATTTGTATGATATTTATATGCATTCGTATGGGATTCATATGGGACTGAACATTTGTATCGAATATGAATCCTACCACATTCGAAGGGGACCTATTCAAATGAATACAAATTTTCTTGCAGTTGATTTAATACAAACCAAATACAGAAAACATTGTGCGTATCCCTAAGGCGGTGATGGCCAACCTATGACACGTGTGTCACAGGTGACACGCCTGGTCACCCTGGCACCTGGGCATGTAGTGCTTGCTTGTTCTTGAAGTGTACAAAATACCAACTTTCAATTGAAGATTTAGCAAATGTAAAGAATTATTCATTTTTGCTTTTAATAAAATAGATATATCAAAAATATAACTTTCTTACTAGAGCTACAAATATCACAAAATTATGGATATTTCTGGAAGTGACACAGCACCCGAGTTAAGCTAGGTTTTCTTGTGAATTTTGACACACCAAGCTCAAAAGGTTAGCCATTACTGCCCTAAGGAAACAAACATTCCCTCCCCATGCAGACACTGTCACGGTTTTAGTCATTCTTTTTTTATCTGCTTTTTAAAATTTTATTGTCACCTTTCCTGAGTCCTTTGTGTATAGGGCAGGACAGGAATACACACAAACACAAGTATATTCTGGCGTATAAGACTACTTTTTGACCCAGGAAAATCTTCTCAAAAGTTGGGGGTCGTCTTATACGCCAGGTGTCGTCTTCTTATACGGCGAGTATATCCCAAACTCTATATTTTAACTGGAAAAGTTGGGGGTCGCCTTTTACGCCCAGTTGTCTTATAAGCCGGAATATACAGGTATATAAAATAGTGGAAGGTGATGAAGAGGGAAAGGGCCTTTTCAGTGGTGGCTCCTTGGTAGACGAATGGTCTCCCTGAAGATGCTCAGCTGGTACCAGTTTTGATTCCTTTTCAGTGGCGGCCAAAGCTTTTCTCTTTTTGCAGACCTTTGGAGTTTCTGCAGATGAGCTGCTATATCTTATGAGTGACAGCTGGCACATGCATTTTGGGAGAGGGGCGTACTAGGTTTCATCCAAAGCCTTTACGTGCAACCGCAGTAAACAAGGCTCCAGAGCATAATGTGTTAAAGCACCATCTGCAACAGTTTCAGAGGTGCTTTTTAGCGCTTTGGGGGCTTTGGGTGACTCTCCACTCACAAGCCAGCTGCTTCTGGCCTTAATTGCAGCTTGAGAACCTGATGTTAACTTCCAGCTTTGGTTCTCAACAGGGGTGCTTTTGTTTATTATTCTGTTGACATCCTGTAAATCATTTTGAGACTGACATACTGTAAGCCTGGATAAAAACAACTGCAAACAATTGGATCGACATATGAAGTCATCCAGAGGCCAATAGGTTATAAGGATGTACACGAATATCCATAACATTTGAAATTCGTACAAATTTGGTCCAATTCAGACATTCATATTCAAACTGAATGTTGGCACATTTGAAGACTGGCATTCAAATGAAGCTTCATATGGGACATGTAAGAGATTTGTATGGGATCCATATGCATTCGCATGGGATTTGTATGGGATTGAATATTCGTATCAAATTTGAATCTCACCACATTCGAAGGGGATCTGTTCAAACAAATATGAATTTTCTTGCATTTGATTAAATATGAATCAAATAAAAAAAAATTGTGTGCATCCCTAATATGGTAACATCTAGGCAGGTGCATCTTCAACCCAGAAGTGCTTCCTACCTTACCAAATGCTCACCTTTTGATGACTAGTGTTGGTGCGCAAAATCATGCACCACACACATCCCAACCTTTACCTAAAGGTTACCTGTCCCATCCAGCATGCGATCCTTTGCACCAATTCTGGCGCTAGGGGTCATTTGAGGTGCATGCGCAGTCACACCAGGCTCTGCAAACAAGATGACAGAGCCCTGCCACAGATCAGACACATGCCGGAAACAAGTAAGTCTCTGGGCATGTGGGGATTAGTCTGATGAGTACTAGCACTCCCAAGTACATATCAGTTGCTAATATACTTTTCCCATCCAACAGATGGGAAGCCAAGTGCGAAAACTCTTTGGATGCCACCATCATTCTTTGTACCTTACTGACCAAATTATGGATGCCAATATATCAGGTGGATCTATACTCATAATGAGGTTTGGGCATTTTTTTTTTTAAAGAAAGAAGTTTTATTGATTAAAAGCAGTGCAAAAGCAAATAATAATCTCTTGCTGGCAGTAGCTTAGAACAAGATCATGCATGCCTCTGCTTAATACGGTAAGGCAAGCAAAAGGCAAATCGTGACATGTGTATTTCACAGATCAACCTGTCAGCTGCATCCTACCAACAGCTACCCTTCTGATGCAAGTGAAAAGCTGGCACATTCCAGAATAAAAAGGGATGGGAAGGACCTTGAGATTCTTAGCTGATACACAGAAGCATCCATAACAACAGAAGAAATGCCCCACTGGATTGGACTCGTGGCCCATCCAGTCTGTCTACTCTCCTAGGAGCCAAGAAAGCTCAATGGCAGGATGTTAGTGCCTAGCTGGCTTTGGTTGTAGTTTCCCAGCAGCTGGCCATCAGAGGCAGAAGAACCTAGGTAATGCCCCTACTAGGTTGGACCCATGGCCCTTCTGGTCCAATGGTAGCCAGACAGCTGCCCAAGGAAGCCCACCCGCAGAACTTGAGTGCACAGCTTTTAGTCTCTTGGCAGCTGGTTTTCAGAGGTGGTCCACCAATGCATTTTTTTGTCCTACTGCAGTGAGAAGGCCTCCTTGAGGTTGGGTAGCCAGGTGAAATCATCTGGGGCACAAAGGATTTTTGCCAGCTTCTGAACAGTAGGTTTTTTTTTTTTTAAGGAATTGCCCATTGTCTTGCTTTGATCTTTGCACCATATCGTCCCTTTCCCCTCTTTTCCTATCAGGTGGTCAGTGCTGGATGCTGTTAGACATCATGAAGTTAATGTAATTCATATTCTTCTCCATCCAGTACACAGATGAATTCTTCGCTAACAGATGTTGTTGTACAGGAATGAGTAGCATCTTCAAGCTCAGTAAAAGTTCAGAGAATTTAGCATTACCCTATAGGGCTTAACCTTCCCATAAGATGCATAATCATATCTGCTAAACAAGCAGAATGCAGAAAAGAAGTGGACCATATCTGAGTGATTGATTTGATTTTCTGTCCCGCTTGTCTCTGAGTTCTGTTTCTCCACCATATATGATTTTGCTCTCTTTTAGTCATGCAGTGACATCTGCAAAATAAATTATGGTGCTTTCTACACTGAGCCTCATTCTGAGATATACCCTAGAATAAGACCCAGTGTGCAAAGCACTAAGGATGTACACAAATGATTTTTTTTGGTATTCAATTTGTATTTAATTGAATGCAAGAAAATCTGAATAGAATGTAGAAGGATTCAAATTCAATATGAATATTCAATCCCATACAAATGCAGAAAAATCCCATACATGTACCAAAAGGTGGTGGAGGAAACAAGAGGATTGGCTATCCTTGATCTAATTCTTACCAACAGAGAGGAAATGGTTGAGGATATCAGTTTCTGGGGCATTGGGAGGCAGCGATCATGTTATCCTTGAATTCTGGATAATAAGGGAAGGAAAGAATGAGAGGACTCAGACTTCAAAGTTGGACTTCAGAAGGGCGGATTTTGATGGACTCCGGAGGAGGTTAGGAGGGATCACATGGTTAAATGTACTAAAGGATAGAAATGTCCAAGAAGGATGGGATATTTTGAGAAATGCAATATTAGAGGCGCAATCATTAACAATTCCTCAAAGAAGGAAGAATGGAAAACATCTAAAGAGACCAGGGTGGATAAACCTAGAACTTAAAAACTTGATAAAAAAGAAAAAAGAAATGTTTAAGAAATGGAAGGAGGGATACATATCTAAGGAGGAATATAATGAAATCAGTACAATCTGCAGGGCAAGTATCAGAAAAGCTAAAGCTAAAAATGAACTGAGGCTTGCAAGAGAGACTAAAAACAATAAAAAAGGGTTTTGGGGATATGTCAACAGCAAAAGAAAAGTCAAAGTGGTTTTGGGAAGTCTGCAGGGAGAGAATGGAGAAGTGATCGAAAGTGATCTTGAGAAGGCAGAGATTCTGAACTCCTATTTTGCATCTGTTTTTTCCAAGAGGGATAATGTACATGCAACAGTCCTTCACTGTACTGATGAAGGACTAGGAGAATCAAGACACAAAATCAACACTGAGAGAGTAAGGGAACGCTTAGCTAACTTAAACGAATTTAAGTCCCCGGGTCCAGATGGATTACATCCTAGGGTACTGAAGGAATTAGCAGATGTAATTGCTGAACCACTTGCTGTAATCTTTGAGAAGTCATGGAGAACAGGAGAAGTCCCAGACGATTGGAGAAGGGCAAACGTTGTTCCTATCTTCAAAAAAGGGAAGAAGGTAGACCCAGGGAACTACAGGCCTGTTAGCCTGACTTCAATACCAGGAAAGATTCTCGAACAAATTATTAAACAACACATATGTCAGCATTTGGATAGGAATTCAATAATTAACAGTAGTCAACATGGGTTTGTATCAAACAAGTCGTGTCAGACTAACTTGATTTCATTTTATGACAAAATCACTGAATGGGTTGATCAAGGAAATACAGTAGACATAGTATTTCTTGATTTCAGCAAAGCATTTGACAAAGTATCTCATGTGAACCTCATTGAAAAATTGATCAAATATGGGTTTGACAAGGCAACTATAAGGTGGGTTCAAAACTGGCTTAGTAATCGTACTCAAAGAGTGGCTTTAAATGGCTGCACATCCAAATGGAAGGAAGTGTCAAGTGGAGTACCACAAGGTTCTGTCCTGGGACCAGTTTTGTTTAATGTTTTTATAAACGATCTGGACGAGGGAGTTGAAGGGAAACTGATCAAATTTGCTGATGACACAAAGCTAGGGGGGATTGCAAACACCAGAGAAGAGAGAGAGAGGATTCAAAAAGATTTAGAGAAACTCGAACAATGGGCTGCAACTAATAAAATGGTATTTAACAAAGAAAAATGCAAGGTTCTGCACCTGGGCAAGAAAAATGAAAAAAGCACATATACAATGGGAGGAATTCGGCTGAGCAGCAGCACATGTGAAAAAGACTTGGGTGTCCTGGTAGATCATCAACTGAACATGAGTCAACAGTGTGAGGCAGCTGCAAAAAAGGCAAACGCAATCCTGGGGTGTATTAGGAGAAGCATAGAGTCCAGATCACGTGAAGTTATTATCCCCCTCTACTCTACCTTGGTCAGACCTCATCTGGAGTACTGTGTCCAGTTCTGGTCACCCCAGTTTAAAAAAGACGCTGACAAGCTGGAGCAGGTTCAAAGGAGAGCTACCAAGATGGTGAACGGTCTGCAAACCATGTCCTATGAGGAACGGCTTAAGGAACTAGGAATGTTTAGTCTACCAAAAAGAAGACTGAGAGGAGACATGATAGCTGTCTACAAATACCTCAAGGGTTGTCACAAGGCAGAGGGATCAGCCCTGTTCTCACTCTCTCAAGGAAGGACTAGAAACAATGGGGTGAAACTGCAGGGGAAAAGATTTAGTTTAGATGTTAGGAAAAAATTTCTAACAGTAAGAGTGATCAACCAGTGGAACAGGCTGCCACGGGAGGTGGTTGGTTCCCCTTCGATGGAGGTCTTCAAGCAGAGACTGGACGGCCATCTGTCTGAGATGGTTTAGGAGATCCTGCCTTGAGCAGGGGGTTGGACTTGATGACCCAGGAGGTCCCCTCCAACTCTACCATTCTATGATTCTATGATTCTATGATTCTATATCCCATACAAAGTTTCATACGAATGTATCAAAACATTCTGTTAAAATTCGAATGTCAATCTTTGAATGTGCTAACATTTGATTTGAATTTGAATGTCTGAATTCGGCTAAATTTGTAGAAGTTTTGAATGTTACGAATATCTGTGCACATCCCTGAAAAGCACTATAATTCTGGATATTTTGGATGATGATACTCCCTTCACCCCCATGTGCATGATAACAAATAGATTCCTAAGGGATAGGGGCGTTGGTTTCTGGTTTTTCGATTAACTCTTTCTGCCCTTTTCTCCACCACTGGAACAAGAAATTCTCTGTTAAGAGTCTGGCTCAGTAAAAGAAAAGAGCAGGGGAAAGAGATTATATAAATGCACGTTGACATCCCCTTTCTTGTGATTCTGTGCCATGCTGACTCGACACATGTCAAAATATCAGATGAATCCTATGGGGATCTCACTAAATTCCTCTGTCAAGCCAAAACTAGACAGAGAGAGAGAGGAATGTGCCTCCTATTTTTGCACTACTTGCATGATCCCTAGCCATAAAGGCAATTGACAGAGGATAGTGGGAACTCTCAAAAGAAAACAAAAACCTGAACAACACACATGCCTAAAACCTGGTAATTTGCATAGAATTCATCTCTCACCCCTTCATCCACTCTTACATCGGCATTGACAAGGTGTATGTTCCACAGATGTTTTGCAGTTCTTCTATGTCCTATGTTAATCTACAAATGCGCTTTGGTGGGGTTTTAAATATTTCAACCCCTCCACCAGGTACCTTGAAAGGAAGGAAGGAAGGAAGGAAGGAGGGAAGGAAGGAGGGAAGGAAGGAAGGAAGGAAGGAAGGAAGGAAGGAAGGAAGGAAGGAAGGAAGGAAGGAAGGAAGGAAGGAAGGAAGGAAGGAAGGAAGGAAGGAAGGAATTAACCTAGTTTGGGAGGGACTTTTAGGGAGGGAGCTGTGACATGTTTTCTCTAAGGCAGCACCTCTGTTCTTACCTTAGGTCCTGGAAAGGAAAAACCCTGCGGGTTTATGTTGCTTTGCTATTTCTAGCAAATCTAGCAGATTTCAGTCCCTGCAGTGGACTCTAACCTGCCAGAGGCAGTCAAAATAATGAACCACATGTAATCAACCAGTCAGGATGACTCTCAGTCTTCTGAAAATATGGCATTCCTTTGAGGCAAGTGTCAGAAGACAGTGATGCTTTAAAAAGAAAAAAAAGGGGGGAGAGGGAAAAAGGTTTCTGAAGAGAAAGACTCTTGCCTGCTGTTACACCTGTATTTGGAACAGGAATTCTCTGCAGCACAGAAAATGCTCATGTGCCTTCGCCATTTCTGTGCAAATCCTTAGAGATGCGTCCGTAACTCAGAATGCTCCCAACCATGGGCTTCTGGTGGGTTTCTAAGGGAACTTAGAACTATATGGATAATAAATTGTCTATCTTCTAAATAGGGTGGATCTTTAAAGCTTGTGTTCTGCCAGACCTTATGCATTAAGGTTAACATCTTTAATTTGCTTAGGGGTGGCATAAGAACTTGAGAAATGTTCCGCTGGATTGTGTTACTAGCCCATTATCATGGTGGCAACTGGTTGCATGAAGAGGACATAAGCAAGTCTGGCCATATTGGGCAAGGCACTTGGTACAATGTGTTCTGCTTCTTTGCTGTGCTGCTTCATTCACAAGGATACCTCCTCTTCAAGGTACAATTTTTGCTTTTGCAAAAGCACAGGGGATCATACCAGGTTCCTCCCCCACTCTCTTTGTATCCCCCTATGGACTGTAGAATGAAATTAAAATTCTGAGAAAGGACCCTTGTCAATGTCACCTGGTAGGTCTGGCCACAGCCCACCTAGTCCAGCCTTCTGTCTCACACATGGGCCCACCAATAGCTTCTGGGCATCTCAAGCAGAAGACAAAAGCAAAATCCTCACCTGCTGTTGAATCCCTGCAGATGGTCCTTAGAGCCATCCTGCCTGTCTCCCCAGCCTGGAGAATCTACCTGGGCACCCATTCTAGTAGACATTAATACACCGGTCCTCCATGAGCTTGTCTATAACATAAGAACCTAAGAGGAGCCCTGCTGGATTAGACCACGGCCCATCCAGTCCAGCCTCCTTTCTCACACAGTGGCCTACCAATTGCTTCTGTGCATCTCAAGCAGAAGACAAAAGCAAAACTTTTACCAGTGACAGATTCCCTGCAAATGGCCTTGAGAAGCATCCTGGCTCTCTCCAACCTGGAAGTGGTAACTTAGCATCCATTGTAGTAGCCATTGATATACCTCACCTGTCTTCCATGAGTTTGTCTAATCTGTTCTTAAAGCTATTCAAGATGGTTGCTGTCACCACCTCTTATGGCAGTAAATTCTCTTTGAACCTGGTTCTCCTTACTACTTGGCCATCCCAGTGAAAACACTGTAAAGTTAAATGAATATAAACATTTTAACTCTTGATGTGGGAAAGAAGTATCTCCCTAGAAAACAGCAGCATGCAAACATGGGATACTCTGCCTTCCTATTTTTATCCAGCCCCCAGGTGAAGGGCAGGATATAAATATTAAAAATGAATGAATGAATGATAAAGTTAAGAATCTTGCAGAACCCATAGACACCCATAGGAGAAGGACAGGATCCAAAGAGATCTAGATAAGCTTGAACAGTGGGCCGAAACTAACAGGATCATATTTAATAGGGACAAATTCAAAGTCCTACATCTTGCTAAGAAAGATGGTAAAAATGAATACAGAATGGGAAGAATTAGGCTGAATGAAAAGGATCTGGGTGTACTGGTTGATCATAGGATGAACATGAGTCAGCAATGTGATGCAGCTGCAAAAAAGGTGAAACCATCCTAGAGTCTAGATCACGAGAAGTAATTATTCCTCTTTACTCTACCTTGGTCAGACCTCATCTAGAGTACTGTGTGTGTCCAGTTCTGGGCTCCCCAGTTCAAACAAAGACATTGACAAACTAGGCCAAGCCCAAAGGAGGGCTACCAAAATGGTTAGTGGTCTGGAAAGCATGTCCTACAAGGAAAGGTTGAAGGATCTAGGAATGTTTAGCCTGCAGAAGAGAAGACTGAGAGGAGACATGATCAAGGGCTGTCACAGTGCAGAGGGATTGTCCCTATTCTCACTTGCACAAGATGGGAGGACTAGAAACAATGGGATGAGGCGTCAAGGAAGTCAATACAGATTGGATATTAGGAAAAACGACAGTGAGGGTGATCAGTCAATGGGATAGGTTGCCACAGGAGGTAGTGAGCTCCCCTTCACTGGAGGTCTTCAAGCAGAGGTTGGACCTACATCTATCTGGGATGGTTTAGAAAATCCTGCAATGAGCAGGGGGTTGGACTTGATGACCCTGGAGGTCCCTTCCAACTGTATGATTCTATGATTCTATACTTTGCCTACTTCTCCTAGATTTTTTTGGTGAAGTATTCTTTAGGACATGATTAGAAATATTTTATCTTAATGGAAATGCTGGCAACAGCAGCAGGTAGAGCAATTTACATTGAGCCTTTGCTTTTTTGCTTTCTTCTTTTTGCAGTCATTAGTTAATTTCCTAGAGAACTGTGTCCAGCTGTGCACTCTGGGTTCTGGACTGCATTAGGGTTTTTGTTCCAGGCAGCTAAACGGAATGTGCATAAAAATGGTGCAAATCTTTGCAATCAGACTTAACTAGAGTTGCATTCACACCTATGTTTTAATCCAGCTTCAGTCCACTTCCAGAGTGAGGTAACACATCAGCAAAGTGTCAGGCTCTTTTCTTTCAATATTATCTATCTCAGAGAATTCACCTTTTCTCACTCCAAAAGTGGACTGAAACTGGATTAAAACTTGAGTGTGAATGCAGCCTAGTAGGATACTTAAAATTGGTAAGGTTTATTTTATAGTTGTAATTGATTTGATGGACATAGATTTTTCCTGATTACATACTTGTTTACATTTACATCCAGCTCCATATCATACCATTTGACGGTAGGTTATAACAGCAGAAACCAGGGTTGTGCAAGAATATTCAGAACATTTGAAATTTGATCGAATTTGTTTGAATTTGTACATTCGAATTCGAATAGAATGTCAATACATTTGAATTTAAACATTTGAACAAATTTTGAATCTTTCAAATCATTTGTACAAAGTATTCAGATATTTGTACGTATACAGATACGTACGCATTAAATACCTACCTGTACACATCTTATTTGTATCCATATGTATTTGCAACCACTGCAGAGGAGTTTCTCATTAGCTTCCGAGTACCTAGGAGGACGCTTTCTATGAAGGACAGTAGTAGAAATTTTATTAAGTAGCCGTACTAAGGCACAGCACAGGGACTGACCCAGGCAATATTTAAACTTTTCCCTTTTTTATAAAATGAAGTGTGGGCAATAGCAGACTATAAATAGCTCCTTCTCTGAGATGGGCAATAATCTCTAAATGAAAAACCTACCACAGGCAAGTAGAAGTTCTTCTGCATCCCTGCTGCCTTGGACTTCCCTTGTCAACCTGGCCTCCTGGATATCGGCAAACATTCTCTGTTCTCAGCAGGATTTGTAGAGGCTGATATGAATACATCTTGTTTTAATGAAACTCTAAAAATCACTTACTGATATTATTAAGGAGGGCTTATCCTTCACAGTTTGCTGGATGCCGGTATGGAAATCAGGATTGAAACACCCTACTTCCTTATGAAACCAGGCTACAAAGCTCTTCATCCTTGACAGGTGGCACTTGAGAAGTAACCTGATTGGAATATATAAAATCATGCATGGTGTGGAAAAGGTGGATAGAGAGTCTTTGGTTTTTGGAATGTATTGATAGAAGAGGTGGTGAACAACAACCAGCCTGGACTGCTTTAAGAAAGGATTAGATAAATTTTTGGAGGACAGGTATATCAATGGCTACTCGAACGGATGCCATTCGAGGTACTGCCGCCAGGTTGGAGAGACAGCCAGGATGCCTCTAAAGGCCATTTGCAGGGAGTTGGGCACAGGTGTATTGCTTTTGCCTTCTCCTTGAAAATACCGAGAAGCAGTTGGTGGGCCAATGTGTGAGATGGAATGCCAGACCAGATGGGCTGTGGGCTGATCCAGTAGGGCTCATCTTATGTTCTTACATTCTTACGATCTTCTTACATTGCCCCCATAACTGATAGATCAGTGGTTCTCAACCTGTGGGTCGTGACCCCTTTGGGGGTCAGTCTTTCACAGGGATTGTCTAAGACAGGGTTTCCCAAACTGTGGGTCAGGACCCACCTCTAGGAAATTTAACCGTTTTTGAAATAACTTTTTTGATGTAATTATTTAATTAAGTAATAAAAAAATTGTATTAAAACTTTGTTATTTGAAAAGTCCTTTATTCATATTGGTAACGGTTAAATTTCCTGAGGTGGGTCCTGAGTTGGTAAACTTATATTAGATGGGTTGTAGCCCAGACAACTTTGGGAACCACTGGTCTAAGACCATCAGAAAACACATAGGAACCAAGACACCGCTCCTCTATTCATCTCCAGGCAGGTCCGCCCACATGCAGATACCCCAACATATGAGTACCTGGCGTGATGACATCATCACGCCAACCCCATCACGTACACCCCATACAAATACAATAGAGAGCAGCTACTGTGTAGAAAGCACCAGTACTGGAGGTTAAACAACACTTATATTCAGCTGTGGTTGATGTGAATACTATGCTTTAATTATGTTCCATTTGTAACAATGAAAATACTCCTGCATATCAGATATTTACATTACGATTCATAACAGTAGCAAAACTACAGTTATGAAGTAGCAATGAAAATAATTTTATGGTTGAGGGTTAGGATTAGGGTTAGATTTGGGGTCACCACAACATAAGGAACTGTATGAAAGGGTCGCGGCATTAGGAAGGTTGAGAACCACTGTGATAGATAGTGGGTCTCTATACTCTACATGTCCAGCATTTGGCTGATGCTTTTTCTGTCATCCAACACAGCATGATTGGTGTTCCATGTCATCTACACACTATGTTCATTAAGATTTTCTTCATTTTTGACACTTTGGCCCAGGTAAATCTTCTTTCTGTGTGTTTTCCCCCATCCATCACTGTCAATATGTGATCCAATACCTTTCTCTCAGTAGGTGACCTAATATCAATCTCCCGATATATGACCCAATATCTTAAAGCATCCATAGATGTGCTATCTAATTTAGTTGTCTTTGATATATTTTTCATTGGCATTGTTTCTCGTGTGACCGCCCTTCTGATGTCAGTGCTCTATAACATGCCTTTGATAATCGTTATAAATAATCAGAGAAAGGTTGTAGTTCTATACTAATGCCCCAAACCTGGAAAGCCTGTCCCCAGAAGTAGGCAATGTCAGACTCACTTATATATCTCTACTAAGACTACATAGATATGTCATTGGAAATGCCCATGCAGTCAACCAGTGGTACTGAACAACAACATATGGATCTATTTTTCTAACTTTGGGTTTTTAGCACTTTTATAGAAATACTCCACATTTTTATTTAATCTATTTTCCCACCAAATATATTGCAAAGTTTCTTATGTAATATATGCAGTATTTTGGTATAATCATTTGTGCAAGTTCTTCCTGCCTGGTAAGGAAACCATTAATTTGAAGCCCGTCATGGCTTACTTGGGGATTTCACCGGTATTCCATGAGGACTCTTTGTTCTCTGGCCTAATTTACTCTGAGCTGGGGGGAAGAAGAAGAGTTGGTTTTTCTACCCCACTTTTCTCAACCCTTAAGGGGACACAAAGTGGCTGACAAACCTTCTGTTCTTTCCCCCACAACAGACACCCTGTGAGGTATGTGGGCTGTGAGAGCTCAGAAATAGAGCTGTGACTAGCCCAAGGTCACACAGGTGGCTTCATGTAGGACAGTGGTTCTCAACCTTCCTAATGCCGCAACCCTTTAATACAGTTCCTCATGTTGTGGTGACCCCCAACCTAACCCTAAACCCCAACCATAAAATTATTTTTGTTGCTACTTCATAACGATTCCTGGGAAAGAGTAGATTGACCCCCAAAGGGGTTGCGACCCACAGGTTGAGAACCACTGATGTAGAAGAAGGGACTGGGGAAGTACCAGATAAGAGTGTGGCACTTAACCACAAGACCAAATTGGTTCATCCTAACCACATTCCAACCTGGCTCCACCCTATCTGACCTGTACCATTTGCATTTCCCACAGCCAACAAATTTGGCTCGATATTTTACTTTGCAGTAATATTTCACTACATGCCCTGTTTAGATTTCTCCTGAACACCAGAGTTCTTATTCTGCAGATTTTTCAAAGTGCTAAACCCATCATCACTGGCCCCACCCACAGTCTGGAGTGGTCCATCCTCTTGATAGTCCTATGAACTTGCTGAGAAGTAGACTGTTCGCTGTCACCAAGACTTAAGATTCCTGCCTCTTGGTTAGGTGGGGGCATTGATTTCCTGCCAGACATTTGGAAGTCCAGCCAGAACTGTCGATTCCAGACAAAGGGCCATTGTCAAGGCTTGAATTCAGCATCTTTTCTACAAAGCTTTTGCTTCCCTTTTGGAAGAGATCCTCCACCATTTCGAGGCAAGCAGCACCCGGGATTCTGTCCTCAGCCCAAATCCTCCGAGTGTTTTCATAACCGGCCTGCCTTCTCGTCTTGCAGAAGGAGCGTGAGCAAATAAGCTAAACCGTAGTCTTCTGTCACTGCTTCAGAACAGATTAGCACAGGGGAGTGAACTTGGATTCCAAGAAGCAGTCTTAAGGAAGCCCCAGCACTGTCCCTAATCAGATACTGTATTTGTAAGTAGAACATGTGGAATCTGTCATGGGTGGTGATGACAGCGACGCTGCCTCTGTTAAAAGGGACATTGCATCTTTAGCAAGGCGAGACGGAAACATTGCAGACAGTGCTGTAAATTTCAGAATAGAAAGGAGACTCCTTTCCTCTCCTTGTCCCCCTCCCTCCCTCCTTCCTTCCTTCCTTCCCTCCCTCCTCACACATGTAACATTAGTTCCATTTGCACAACATTTAAAAAGAAATGAAAGCAAGCGGAGCCTGAAAGGCATTTGGAAGTATAAACAACGGTTGCTTTCAGATATACATCCTCACCTTTTCCCTCTGTGGGTGAGCTGTTCTTCTTCTTCATCCCCCTCCTCCTCCTCCTCCTCCTCCTCCCTGCCGTTGTCATCCTCCTCTTCCTCCTCCTCCTCTGCACCCCCCCCCTTCCTGGTTTCTCTTTCCCTGTTTTTTAAAATGCTGGAATGCAAAGCCACCGAGGTCTTTTTAAGTTGCCGCGGCTGAGATTTCTCTCTTAATTGCCATAGCCGGGCATCATGCTCTTTATAGGCAGAGGGAAGGAACCATGTAGCTTTCTTTCAGTGCCTTTAAGACATGTCTTTTCTGTAGTCAGGGGGGAGGCAAGGAAGCCCAGAGATCAATGCATTTGAAAACCGACAGAGCGAACAAATGCTTCTTTTAGGCGCACATGCTGAAGATCGTGTGTGAAAGAGTGTATGTGAATGGGTTGTGCAGAGCAGAGGAGCTCCATCTCTGGTCCATATGCTCCTTATTTACTGCAATGTTTTTTGCATGCTACTGTGCGCTCCGGACTAATGTGAAGGTAAGAGGAGACGAAAAAGCAATTTGGCAGAACCCTGCATGTTCCTATATTCCTTCCTTCCTTCCTTCCTTCCTTCTCCCTCTCTCTGTCTCTTTTTAAAGAATCAATCCAGCTGCAGAAAATGTTTACCTTTATATCGCTTGGCCCTTTGGAATTGCTGCTTGGACAGGTGTATTATTACAGGTGGTTGCCACCGTTTTTTGTTATTGTGGTTGCCTGCCTTAATTAGGGGAGCATGTTTTGATGTTCCCCCAGCATAATGACCTTTCGGTGTGAAATGGTTCACAGTCTGGGCTTCTCTCTCGCGTGGCAGAAAAATGCCCTGGGTTTTGTTGCGTGTTGTGTTTTGGGAAGGTCCCAGCAGGCCAGGGATGAGATTACAAAGGCTCCTGTTTCATGCGCCGGTTTCCCTCTTTCGGTTTAAGGCGAAGGATTGACAGTGCTTGGAGTTTGCTGCCGCGTCCCCTCCAATGATGGGAGGTTGCTTGTTTGCTTGCTGATGATCTGTCTGGAAAGCCACAGATCTGTCTGCTGTAGCTAGATGCTTGCGACAAGCGGCTTCGAACTTGCAACACAACAAATACCAGCCAAAATGCATCGGGGTGGCAGTATATGGGGACTCTCACCCCCTAAAAAAAAGAAACAACAACCAAGAAGGAAATGCTTTTGTCTTCACCCATCCTTGGGTTGCTGTGACCAAGTTTTTATCTTCCATGTCCAACATCTGCTGGCCCTGCTTAATTAAGCTCCTAAACTTTAATGCAAAAGTTGCGCCATTTATTTCCTTTGCATCAGTTGAGGATGAACCAACAATGGGAGGCTCATGGATACCGGCCTCTGTTTTCGAGCCGAGCAATTGGGCCAGCAGGCTGTTGGGAATAGAGTTGCATAATTTAAGCGAATTACAGTCGCCTGTCAACCTATCCAGGAAATGCTGCCGGTGTTCCTTTGATGTTGGGTGCCGCGGAATGTATCTTGGGTGGGGGGAGCCTCCCATGGAAGCAGGCAGGAGCTTGATTTGGGAGGGAAAGTTTCTCCAGATTTTGCACATGATCTCCCCCCTAGATTGCTTATTCCGTTGTTTGTGATCAAAGTTTAAAGTTCTGCCTGTGGGTGACAAATGAGCGGCCAATTGTGTGACGCTAATGAAATGCTCAAGGATTATCTGTGAATCAGAGGCATTGCTTCTTCAGTGGGACCAGCAGCAAAATACTTCCCAAGTTTTTCTCTTGGATCTTCTCCTCCTATATTCCTTCCCTCACCACCACCCACGGCTTTTCAAAAGTTTTTTGTGTAGTTTTGAAAACTTTGGGTTTCCCTGATGTCTACAGATAGTTTTCTTTGGTGTGTGGGCGGTAGGAATGTGCAGCAGTGCATTTTTTGCATTCAAATTCGATTTGAATTGAATATTCAAATCTTCGATTCAAATCAAAATGTGAAAATCTGGATTTTTGAAAATCCGATTCGAATTGAATGATATGAATGTCGGGAACTTTCGTATCCAATTTTTGAATCTGTTTGCATCCCATTTTTTCACGTTTGCATTCCATTTGCATCCCATATTATATGCGCAAATAGACCTGATATTAGGATGTGACATACGATGTCGACTTCATTCGAATCATTCCAAAAATCCATATTGGATTTTCAAAAATCCATATTCGATCCGAATTTGGAAATCCGGATTTTTGAAAATTCAATCTGAATGTCGATATTGAATTCGAATCGGATTTTTGAATTTTCGAATATCTGTGCTCATCCCTAATGGGTAGGACCATTCTGGGTTCCATGAATGGTAACAGTGGCAGATCAAATATAAGAATGGGATAGAATGATATGTTGCGGAAATGTCTGAAATCTGATGAATTTTGACAATCCTAAATTAGTATTGAAAACTCCAAACCACTAACCTGTCTCCTAAAAGTGTGGGGATAGGTATGAAATCTTTCTTTCTTTCTTTCTTTCTTTCTTTCTTTCTTTCTTTCTTTCTTTCTTTCTTTCTTTCTTTCTTTCTTTCTTTCTTTCTTTCTTTCTTTCTTTCCCCCCTCCCCCCCAAATGATGGCTCCCAGGATCTGGGGTCAAAGCAGCGATTTACTTTAGCTATAGCTTATGAGAGTAGTGATCCACTTGAAAAGAAATAAGAAGACTAATTTCCATGTTCTGTATACAGTGATCCTTGAATGGCATCCTGGGGCCGTTCAGCACTTACCTTGTATATCAAAACTCAAGGATTGCTGGAACACTTTTTCTGCACCTGGAAGTCACCATTGTGACCCAGAAGTGCCCAATGGGATCTTTGGAGTGGTCCAGCAGTAGACCTGATTAAATAAGTCCACAGTGGTCCAGTGCTGCCCATTCTGAGGCTGTGAAGGTTCTGATTGATGTTGCAGTCACTCCTCTTTGCAAATTTAAATGGAGGAACATATGCCCTTCAGGGCGGGGGGAAGAGGGGCACTTCTAAGGCCATTTGCTGGGATTCTAGAGCAGGAGTAGGTTTGTCCTTGTCTCTGCTTGAGATGCCCATGAGCATTTGGTGGGCCACTGTGTGCAACAGGATGCTGGACTAGATGGGCTGTGGCCTGATCCAGCAGGGCCTCTCATATGTTCTTATGTTCTCACACACCATATGTAATGTTTGAGTAATTGGGACAGGAGCCAGTAGAATTGAAGGGTGGAGTTGAGCTTGTACCACTAGTGCCCTTCACCCTTACCGGAATAGTTCTGGCATGTTCACATTGCTGCTGGTGTGAGGAATGGAACACATTGAGGCCAGGTTCCCACTGGGCTATTTAATCTGGATTTAAATGAGGGTTTTAAAAAATCAGCAGCAAGGGCTGTTTTTTTGCATTCCCATTGTTAGCTTATAGTGCAGACTTACAGGGGAGAAACCAGCTCCCCACTCTCCTATTCTCAGCAGAACAGCCTCTCCATGCATTCAGCAATTGGGCAGTGTCATACCCTGACTTTATCAGGGTGGGCAATTCAAACCCCACCCTCTATATAAACCTATCCCCGATTCAGATCATGGAGTTGTTTGGCAGCTGTTTTGGTTCACCACTTCTGCCCCACCGTAGCACAGCTTCTTTCTCATGTTAACAAGGCAGTAGAAGATTTAAAGATCACTTTCTGTTCTTATAATGGTGTTTTGTGCTAGGCTGGTAGATCAGATCAGCATGGAATGGCAGGGAGAAGGGAAGCAGGCAGGCTATTACACGAGAACCAACAATTGCACTGGATCGTTACAGCTGATCAGCACAAAATGGCAAGGATCCAGGCAAAAGGTGTGAGTAAATGGAAGGAAGGAGGGAGAAAGTAGCCAGGCTTTTACACAAGAGCCAACATACTTTAGCAACCCCAGGATGGAAGCTGCCAATTTGTTACGCACTGGGGTGCTGCAGTGGTTACAAGCAATGGGCTAGAACCTATGAGTCTCTCGGTCTCAAGCCCTGCCCTCATATTTAGGTCCATAGGCTCTTCCTAGCCATGGATAAAATAGCCTCATTGGAGTGGAGACCCTGGGGCAGTTAAATGGACCATATGTCATCTTTCCAGGAGCACCTTAGAAAGCTGAGTGTCAAATGTCATGTTTACCCTTATGTTGGTCATGCTGGTATGATCTCAAGAGGGAAACTGTGAAGACGGCAATTCATGAGCTTCTATATCTTCATGCCCAGGCTCTTTCCATCCTCTTGCAAGGCAGAAGGATGACAACAACCAAGTTAGTATGAATTGTCTGACAACAGAATTGCACCCATTCTTACTGAGGTGTAGGTGAATTTGCAGATTATTTTTGAAATATACATAATTGTTGGGTGACACAAGAAAGATGTCAATAGGATGCAGGTGTTCTGTGCATCAGGGAATATAAGAGATCTCCCAGGAATGCTGCACATTGGATGTCCCACACAGGGAGAATAATAGGGCTTTTCTGCCCTTACTAGTAATCCAGATCTAGAAGGGGACCATGGGTCTCCTTTCTGCATGTTAGAGTACCTGAAGGGAGGCTTCAGCCCTGCTAGTAAACTGTTTGCATAAGACAGAGTGTAGTCTGGACCAAGAGACCCCAGATGTCCTCCTGATCTGGGCTAGATTTTGGACTACTGGTTGTTCTGTTTAAATAGGTCTATCAGAGTACTAGCCAGTGCTCAAGAGGACCAAGGTGGCGTGTGGTCTGGTTTACCAAGGGAGGTCCAACAAGGTCCACCTCTAAAACATGTCCCCTGTGGGCTCTGAGGACAGGAGCTTTTATTCCTGGCCATTGGACCTTTCAGAGGCCAGTTCCAAAGTTTATGTGAACTTCAGGAACAGTTTGGGGCCTAGACAGGAACAGCTGTACCAATATCCAGAACAATCTCTCCAACTCTTTGGAACAGATTGCTTGATCTAGACCAGCTGATCCAGATCACCATCAGGTTAAAGTATATTGATTGACCATAATGTGAAGCAATCCCTTGTTCTTCTTTTCTTTGGCTTTATGCTACTAGGTGTTTCATTTGCCTGCACACTTACCCCACTTTGAGCTTGTGGCTAACTTCAGTTTCTGAAGTTAGGTGTTTCTGTTCTGAGTCTGAAGGAATTTCTGCACTTGGCCCCATAGCATGCAATTAGTCAACTTCTGGGCAGGTGTGTCTGCACTGTCAGGAGGTGTTTACAGCCTAAAAATGCCCCCTGCTTGTCCAGAGGTTGACTTATTGCATACTAGCTGTGGTGCACGAAATCTTGCACCACAAGCAACCCAACCATTACTTAATGTGACCGGAAGCTTATCTTTTCCATCCAGACAGTGGCCATGTGCACTATTTCCAGTCAAGGGGGCAACCTGAGATGCTGCCCAAGCACACTGGCACCTCAGATGACCCCCTGACACGACTGTGTGTGCACAGAGAGTAATTGTCGTTATGATGATGGTGCTGGTTGGCTGTGTGACTGGACACAGGTAAGTCTCTGGCCACACTAGAAGAAGAAGAGTTGGCTTTTCTACTCTGCTTTTCTCACCCATTTAAGGGGACTCAAAGTGGCTGACAAAGCTTTCTATTCTTCCCCCCACAACAGAATACCCTGTGAGGTAGGTGGGGCTGTGAGAAGAGAGCTGTGACTAGCTCAAGGTCACCCAACTGGCTTCATGGGGGAGTGCAGGATCAAACCCAATGTCCCCAATAAGAATCCAGCTTCCTAACCACTAGACCAAACTGGCTTATTAGGGCTAGGCTTTTGTGTACAAGTGTTCCTAAGCATGAGCGCTAGTACACGTGAGTTTCTAATGTGTGTAACTGGGCTGAGAGATGATGAACTCTGGACCTCCAGATGTTGCTGAGCTGCTACATCTCTGAGCTTCAACAAATGCTCATGGTCTTATCCACCTGGAAGGCCATGGCTGATCCACCCTTAATACTCCTAAGAATAGTTAACTTTTCAACTGATGTTGCAAATGTTCAGTGCGTTTGTCATTTTTCCTACTCATTCCTCAATTTTAAAGATCTGTTGCTTTCAAAGTAGACTCAGCATAAAACTGTAGAGACAAAAATAAATCATAGGTATGTCAAAGATAAAAGTTAGATATAAAAGGAACCGATGAACCATGTACACACGAGCAACAGGTTCAAAGTTTGTAAGGGCTCCTGTGCGCTTCCTGCACTCATTGATGATTTGGATTAAGGAACCCCTTAATTCATATCATGGGCCTCTGATCTGCAAAGAAATCCTGCCCCTGCTGGGCCAGCGCTGTCCGCACTGGATGGAACCAGATCTGGATTAAGGAGGCTCTTAATCTGGATCTGTTATAGGGTCTTTCTGCATTGGCCGCCAAAAATTGGCTCTAATAGGATCTGTTTGCCAGCGAATCCTCCTCCTGAGGATCTGTCCCAAATAGGGACGGATTCTCGGAGGCCCCACGCATCCGCACACGTGCGGAAAAGACGGATACAGGAGGACGGATGGAGTGAGTGCTCCTGTTTGCGCACGCTGATGCCACCCCCCTGAAGCAGTGAGCTGCCGGTCACCACGTGTTTCTGGCGGTGCCCGGCATGCAGGGGAGGGGTTCCGGAGGCAGCCAGTACTGCTTCCACCCCTCCCAACATGGCAGCCGGAGGGACATCCGTCCCTTTGCCTGGCCATGTGCGGAAGCATCCTGCTTCTGCACGCATCCAGGTGAAGTGACGGATTGTAGGCCTGATTTTCAGGTCTTCGTTTTAATCTGCATTTCGGCAGCAAGATGCGTTTTTAAGACAGATCCTGTGTGCTGAAATGCGGAAGCGGCCTCCGCAAAGCGTCTCCAATCTGGTCTGCAATGCAGAAGCTACTCAAGGTAAGTGTTTTTAATCTGTCTTGGGGGGGGGGGAGGGTTTAAACCGGTTTCCGCAGCTAGTGTGGAAACACCCATAGACCCCTTTAATCAGGTCTACACCTGGACCTAGGACCTTATTTTAAACCATCGGTGACATTCCGAGCCTTTGGCAGAGTATGTGTGTGTGGGCACCAATCTGTCTCAGACCTCCAAGTAATCCTGATCAGCGGGCCTCCATGTAATCCGGTTTAATGGCACCCACTGATCCAGACTAGAAAAGGCCTTAGTATACTGGGTGACCGTTGCCACTGAAAATTACAGGAAAGAAAGAGAGAGAGGAGGAATTACCTGTACCTGTTTTTGCAGGTGCAAGTGTGTTGGCATCACGAGTTGCAACAGGTTTAATGGGGCCAAGATTTGGTAGTTCAGCCTTTCTGCCTTTGACTCATCTCTGCTGGTTGCTAGCAAGGGATAAGGGCTTTTGAGATGATTTAATGCTTCTATTGAGCAAGAGACACACACCAGTGTGGCTGGAAGGAGTGAAGACAGTTTTTCAGCTGGGGCAGAGGGAACCCACCATATCAGACTAGCAGAATCCTGCTCAGGAATGGCTAAAATTCTTTTTAAGGATTTTTCTAGTTCTTGAAAAAAACAAAAACTTATTTTCTCTGAAGTGTAGAAAAAAGCAGAGGAAAAGAAAGGAATTAACACTTCTGTAAACGTAAGACGTCATGCTATTGCAAGCATTGCCAACAAGCTCCCAATGTTTTTATTTTAAAAAGGTAAATTCCACTAATCTTTCTTTCTAAAACCACTTAATATGTGACAACAAGGTGTATTACAAAATGCAGGAAAAACCCTTTTGTGTCCCTAGCACAGTTTTGCAATGATTTGATTTTCTGAATTGGAAAGATGCTCCATTCATTCTTTGATTCATTCATTCATTCATTCATTCATTCATTCATTCATTTGCACAGTGTATTTTCCGTTAGCTTCCCCCTAGCAACCATGAGCTACATGAGTTAATATTTGCTGCTGGCAATATCTTAACTGCCCTTTGCATAATCAGGCTGCCTCCAGACAGTGGCCAGATATAACAGTAGGAATCAGTAATGCAGTGTATTGCTCCCCCAATATTATAACTTCCTGCCTAGACAGCACTATGGCTGGCACTGTCTTTGTACATTTTTATGACATTCAATCTGGGCAATTTGGCCATGTGTGGTCCATCCATCCATCCATCCATCCATTTGTATTTCTATCCCGCCCTATACCTGAAGGTCTCAGGGCAGGTAACAACCTTTAAAATCCAACATATTGAAGAAAACATATATTAAAACAATAAGAACAGTAAAGACATTTAAAACCCAGCATGTTAAAAACAAAACAATGTCAATTAAAATAGTAGTGTTTGCAATGCGGGAAACATGACCAACATTTAGCCGAAGGCCTGAGAAAAGAGGTGCGTTTTCACCACCTTCCTGAACTTAAACAGAGAAGGAGCCCAACGCATCTCAAAGGGGAGACTATTCCATAGCCTGGGGGCCATTACTGAGAAGGCCCTCTTACGGGTGCTTACCCACCTCACTGCTGAAGGCGGTGAGACAACTGGGGGGGCCTCCTCTGCAGATCGTAAGGCATGGGCAGGTCGGTATGGAAGAAGGCATTCCTTTAGATATTTGGGGCCCATGTCATTTAGGGCCTTATAAGTCAGAGTTAACATCTTAAATTGGGCTCGGTAGTAAATTGGCAGCCAATGCAGCCCTTCTAAAAATGGTATGATGTCCAGGTCAGCACCCTGGCGGCTTCATTTTGCACTAGCTGCACCTTCCAAACCATCTTCAGAGGCAGCCCCGTGTACAGTGCATTGCAATAGTTAGGTGTTTCCACCTCCATGCATGTGTACTGGACAGAACTATAGTGGTGGCTACATCCAGAAGGTCAGTGGCAACCCTAAGAAGCACTATTGCTTCTTGGGGGAAGAGGCGACTCCACCATAGCAGTGCTAGATTGCCCCATCTAGATTTGCCCCATCTGGACTAGAGTTTGGAATAGTTTCAGTTTTGAACCATGTTTCCCATAATCCTTAGTCACCAAAGCCATTGGCTGCTTTCTCTAAGGGTCATAATTCCGATCGTTGCTTAGGGCAAAGATGAGGACTTTGTAACTTCTGCCAACAATGCTCAGACACAATGATGTTAGTTGTACTCCAGGAACCACTGGAAAGCTACAATTTGCCCATTGCTGGTACAGGGGCTGATTTTTGCTGTTGTTGCAGAGGGTCACGTAATACAGTCTGCATCAGTTCCGAGACATTTGGGCACAGGGTGGCTTAAAACTTGCAACCAATGAACCAATCAATATTCATTTCATCTATATATTTCATAATGACCCTTTGGACGTTCTTTGCATTTTCATTATGTAGGTCATCAGTGATTTTAAGAAAAAGGGAGGGGATTCCCAGATGCTGGATGCTCAGTTTGTTGCCATAGACCTATACAGACTGGTTGCCGGAAATTCAAAAAGTACGGAGTTTTTAAAATATGCTTCTTACTTTTAAATAGTTTGATCCTTTGTATGCTTGTCTGTGGATGAAGGAGCATCTAAGCAAACAGCCTTAAAAAGCCCTGTAGAAATCAGTGAGTCATAGACCATCTGTACATGACTGAGGGTGATGAGATTATATAAAGTAGCCTTTGCGGGCTCGTTGCCTTCCAGATGATTCGGACCACAACTCAGGTTGGCATATGACTCAAGAAGCATGTACCATGTTGCTTTCCAGGTGTCATGGAGTGATCATTTGCAATATTCCCCGGGCGATGCGGAAACTGTACATCTGCAATATCTGAGCACCTCTGGGTTGGATAGCCTTGCATGCTGCTTGTTTCACAAGATTATTATCATGGGGCTGAAATCTTATTCACCCGTCCGGGTGTGTGCTAATGGATTTTCAGGGGTCGGGGAGCCAAAAGGCTCTCACCTGCCCTGCCATTTCCTTCATCATAAGAAAGCAAGCTTTGCTTAATCAGGGCAATGGCCAAAGGTGCTTGGAAACTTCCATTAGAGGAAGCATCTGGGTGGGTCTTCCCTGTTTCCTTCTCCCAGCAGCCATTTTTTCCCTCCTGACCTGTAAAAAGGAGGGCATGTGGTTGACTAAGTAGTGGTGATTACTGCTTATCCCTGCGATAATTTCTGTTTTATTCTGCTGCCACAGAAAATAGCTCATTAAACAGTTCAGTAAAAGGTACCCCCTGCCACCTTGCTTTCTAAAATGTACTGTACTGAGTTTGTGTAGAAGATTGGCATTATTATTCATTAGACTGGCACAGAAGGCGTACCTGTTGGCTGTCAGTGTTTCTTGGGGCCACGGATGGCTTTTAATACCTATGAATCAACCGTCAGGAATTATTAGGGGTGGGCATGATTTTTTTTTTTGTATTTCATTGGTATTGAATTGAATGCAAGAAAATTCATATTTGTTTGAACAGATCCACTTTGAATGCGGTAGGATTGGAACTCAATATGAATGTTCAATCCCGTATGAATCTCACATGAATGCATACGAATCCCATACGAATATATCTCAACATTCTATTCAAATATGAATGTCCAAATTTGTACACATTTTGAATGTTACAGATCTTTGTGAATATCTCTAGGAAATGGAAATGTTAGAACCATTAATTGCCACTGGGATTATTATTACTATTCACAGGGGAACTGATGGAAGTATATAAAATTCTGCATGGTATAGAACATAAGAACATAAGAACATTTATAACGGTTTATGGAATGTGCTGCCAGAAGAGGTGGTGACAGCTACAAGTCTAGATGGCTTTAAGGTAGGGTAAGACAAATTTATGGATGACAGATGTACCAATGGCTACTAGAACAAATGCCTAGGTGCATCTTTCAGGCTGGGGAGGGGGAACCGGGGCTCTACTGAGGCCATTTGCTGGGATTCTAGAGCAGGAATAGGTTTGTCCTTTTCTCTGCTTGAGATGCCCATGAGCATTTGGTGGGCCACTGTGTGCGGCAGGATGCTGGACTAGATGGGCTGTGGCCTGATCCAGCAGGGCTTCTCTTATGTTCTCTTATGTTCTCGAGCCATTAACTGCCACTGGGATTATTATTACTATTCACAGGGAAATGATGGAAGTATATAAAATTCTGCATGGTATAGAACATAAGAACATAAGAACATTTATAACGGTTTATGGAATGTGCTGCCGGAAGAGGTGGTGACAGCTACAAGTCTAGATCGCTTCAAGGTAGGGTTAGACAAATTTATGGATGACAGATGTATCAATGGCTACTAGAATGAACACCTAGGTGCATCTTTCAGGCTTGCGAGGAGGGGGGGAAGCAGGATGCTTCTAAGGCCATTTGCTGGGATTCTAGAGCAGGAATAGGTTGTCCTTGTTTCTGCTTGAGATGCCCATGAGCATTTGATGGGCCACTGCGTGCGACAGGATGCTGGACTAGATGGGCTGTGGTCTGATCCAGCAGGGCCTCTCTTATGTTCTCTTATGTTCTCGAGCCATTAACTGCCACTGGGATTATTATTACTATTAACTATTATTACTATTACTATTATTACTATCACTATTATTACTATTATGATTACTGTGGGGAAAACATTCCTACAATTTGATTTGTGGTTGTGCTTCATTTATTTTTGCATTGCTAGAGTTTATTTTGGGAGCTTTCCTAGACAACATTTAGCTTTCATTCATTGCTTCCAACTCTCTTGCCTATCTGCCAGACGAGTCAGGGCTTCAGTTTTCAGATGCTATTCCTGAATCCACATCAGTGACATTAGTATTCGCATGCAAAATTTGGGAGGTGAGATGAATGGGGAGCGATAATGAGCGGAAGCGAAAAAAAACAGCTTGATTGAGGAGAACAGCTGTGTGTGTGCAAACCTCACTTTTGCCTCCTTTGCTGTTATGCTCATTTCGCTGGTTTCTGCCACACTGTTTCCTGTGAGAAGATCTTTGTGAAGCTGTCCCAGGTGCTGAAAACAACTTCTCAGGTGGCATTGCTCATATTGTAGATTTCCTGTTCTGACTGAATTCCTTTCCAGTTCTTGGCCCCATCCTGACTGGGGAAATCTGGTACCATTATGGCAGTACTATGGTGGGGCTGCCACATGTAAATGTGGCAACTCTACCATAGCTCTGCTATGTCCCCCCCCCCCCCCTAAAAAGTGTGTTATTGTATTGGTAGGAAACCCACTGCTGGCGGGGTTTTTTTTAAATTTGAAATCTGAATGCAACAAAACCCAATTCGAATCCATTCGTTTGAATGTTGGAAACGAATTTGAAGATACGCATGTCGACAACATTCGTATGTGTTATGCTTATCTGTACACATTTCGTATGCATTCCGTTTTATCCCGTATGCATCCCGTTTTCGTTCCACATTATAAGCACAAATGCAAAGAGATATGTATGATATTCATACAGATAGGCATGTCATACATACATATCTGTACATTCGAATGTTTCAAATCATTCAAACAAATGTTTCAGAACATTCGAAATTCATTGAAATGTCTAAATTTGAATGTGAAGACGTTCTGCTTGAATTCGAATAGCCACATTCAAATGAATTCACTCAGATTTTGAATGTTTAGAATATGTGTTAGCAGATTATCTCACTGCCTTCTGAAGGCAGCCTTAGTATGCATGGTCCATTCGAAAGGTCAAGGGCTTTTCAGTGACTTGTGGCACCAAATCCATAATTATATTTGTGCTTTCAGCTATTAATGACCTGTTCAAACTATTTCACCAGTGTGAGCAAGCAAAAATAGAACTCATATGCAAGGTAAAAATACATTAAGAGAAAATCTATATGGAAAAAGAAAGTTGCTAATGAAATAGTAGTAGTCTATCCCTTTTTTCTCAAATAATAGTTGGGTATGTAATAATCAGCATTTTTTTCCCCATGGAGAACCAGAACAAAATAAAATACTATTCCAGGTATTTTAGATTGACAGTATAATCTATATATATGGAGTTTTCCCTTAATGTCACCTGTGAATTGTAATGCCTTGCTTATGTTCTGTCATGGCTTCCCAGCTCTTGGTTGGATACTGGGACATTGGGGAGGCATCGAAACTGATATCAAAAAGTCAAGAAAATCTAAGCCTCAAGATGACACTTGATTATCACGCAAGAAACAAGTACCTGCCCGGTGGTTCATGCTCTGGTCCCATGTGGAAGTAGAGCATGGTGTTGCTAATTGACAGTGTGAGATCTGGGAAGGTTTAGAGATGGGAATGGACTGATTAGCTAAGACGCTGCCATACTAAGGAGAAGGAATATTTAAAATGTAGGTACTGGGATAGAAAAGCAATTTCTCACCGAGTCTGCACAAGGAGTTAATTAATAAGCAGTGATGATGCACCATCTGGGTCACCAGCCTTGCCAGGATGGCCTGAAGAACATGGATCTCACAAATATAAATGAACGGCACCTGGTTCTGAAGTAAACAGATTTCAGACTAAGGGTAGGGATGTGTACAAACTGGATTTTTGGCATCCGTATTCGTTCGAATAGATCCCATTCGAATGTGGTAGGATTCTATTTGATACAAATGTATTTATAAGAATTCGTATGAATATCTGATACATATCCAATATGAATGAATATGCATCTTCATGAATGCATACATATCCGATATATGTATGCCGTAACATATCCGCTCTGAAAGCATCAAATCCGACCTGAATCCACTTTTAATCCACTCTCGATCCATGCTGAATGCACTCTAGATCTGTTGCAGATGCCTGGCGCAGCTGCTTTCCCACCTCCCCATTTAAAAAATGTCCAAACTATTTGTATGAAAGTATGAATACAAATGTTGATGTACAAATGTCCTAACATTTGTTTTGTATATGAATGTTCAAATTCACATGGATTAGTATGGATAACATATGTTATGAATATTCATGCACATCCCTAACTAAGGGTGCCCAAATCATAATAGATACATATGCTTCTGGGTAATGAAAATTCTTATTGTGAGCTCATAATTTGATCGGCACTGGTAATAATTGTGATTTATTATGTCTTTCTCCCATGATAATTTACTATGCAGAAACTATCCATCCATCCATCCATCCATCCATCCATCCATCCATCCATCCATCCATCCATCCATCCATCCATCCATCCATCCATCCATCCATCCATCCATCCATCCATCCATCCTAGAAACAGCAGAGATATTAGAAGACTGAGTTTCTTTCAGCTAAAATGTATGAGTTGGGGTTGTTTTTCTTTGACATTCAAAGTGGGGCTTTTGGTTGCTGATTATATATCAGGACGTGATATCCCAAGTGTTAATAAGCGCTGAGCTATGAGTTGATAAAGCAGCAGTCTGTACTTTGTTTTATCTTTCAAGCAATACATATTGGACAATTGCTATGTTAGGTATTAAAATCCCTCATGTCCCTCTGTGTATATATGTTTCTCCTTGGCTTTCTGCAGGAAGGTGGTAGAAGCTGCTCATATTGTACCTGTCCAGAAGTGAGTCTGTTGTGTGGGGAATTTCTTGTTTGGGGGCTTATGCTGTGGCAGTGACTAATCAAAATCAGACGGTATAATCCTTTCTTGTTTGGCATCTGTGTTTCTGTTTCAGAAAAGTGAGTAATAAGTTTTAATAGAAATCGATGAATATTCTTCAAGGTTTCTAGCTGTGCCAGCTGGAAATGTAGGGGGTACATGATCTCACCCAAGTCCTGAATACTGTTTTTGCATGAGGCATAGAGGTCAGACAGAGAAAGCTTCCCATTCTTTATTACACTTTCTCCTTTTATAACACAGTTTTGCTTTAAGATGATAAAATGTGACTTCCTTTGCATATATGGTTTTTGTGTGTCTGTGAGAGACAGAGAGAATGTTTAGGGTGTAGTTTTGACTGAAAATAGCTGGTCAAAGGTAACTTCAGGGTTTTAATATGATTGTGGAAACTTTCAGTGAAGTAATTTGGCCTCTCCGGTATCATTGAGTTATACTGGTAGAAAAATCCTCCCCTCCATGGTGTTGTTGACTTATATATTGCAATTGTACATACATACAGTATTTCATCTAACTCCCAGTTTTCCAAGATGGCAACTACTTGCATTGTGAAACTTTGCACTACTCACTAGTCTGTGGGAACTAAACATTATAAAAAGGAAGACTGTACTCAGGTTTTATATTCAGGGCAGCGACTTGCCTGTGTTTTATTTTTTTGTTTTTATTTTCTCTCAGACCTCAGTTGAAATAATTGAGCGTATTTGTGTCAGTGGCTACTAGAATGGATGCCAGGTTGGAGAGACAAGCAGGATGCCTCTTAAGGCCATTTGCAGGGAGATGAGAGCAGGTGAAGGTTTTGCCTTTGTTTTCTCCTTGAGAATGCCTAGAAGCCAATTGGTGGGCCACTGTGTGAGACAGGATGCTGGACCAGATGGGCTGTGACCTGATCCACAGGGCTTCTCTTCATTCATGGAGGCCAGATGTCCCAATGGCTATTGGAATGGATGCCGAGGTACTGTCTCCAGGTCAGACACACAGGCAGGATGCCTCAAAATGCCATTTGCAGGGATTTGAGAACAGGTGAAGGGTTTGCTTTTGTCTTCTGCTTGAGATGCCCAGAAACAATTTGGTGGGCCACTGTGTGAGACAAGACACTGTACTAGATGGGCTGTGGCCCAATTCAGCAGGGCTCCTCTTATGTTCTTCTGGAGTAGCTTGTTTGTAATTGTAAATCCATAGATTTGCAAATTTCAGTGAGCAAACTGATAGGAATGTGGGAGAGACAAATTACACAGAAACAACTAATAATAAACGCTGTCATATTAATTATGAGCACATTGAACATTATGCCAAGAAATGGGCAAGTAGGGAAAATTGAATACCAATTATACATGAGTATACACTTTGTTCTATTTGTGTACTCTTGTTGTACTGCTTTTGACCTCCAAGAACTTGGTATATCTAGACCCAGCACTAATAGGGAGAGAACATTAGTGTCAGTAGGTTTTACCAGCTTAGATCAGGGATAACCATGTGTTGCTAAACTACTGCTCCCAGAATAATTTGACTTTAGCTAAGCAATCTAAATAAGGGTCTGCAGGGGGTTTGGCTCCCTTCTCAGATTCCAACTATCAAATTGGGCTCTGTTGTTAAGGCAGGTCAGAATTAACAAAAGTAATACACATAGGTTAGGAAGAAAAAGTTCTGGCAAGTTTTTCTTGCCAGCACTAGATGGCACTATAAATGGATTTTGTTTATTGACTAGTTTGTATTTCTCTCTCACCCTATATTAAACATCTTGGAGTCGGTTACAGAAAAACAATATAGAACAAATCGTAAAAGTACCACTAAAGGGGAAAGGAAAACTTTTCCGTTAATCAGAGGCCAGAATAAAGAGGTGTGTCTTTATTAATCTTCTGAATGTATAAAGTGATGGTTCCTGATGCACCTTCAAAGGGAGCTTGTTCCATGAAGTAGTCTTTATTCAGACTCAGAAACACGAACCAGTTCAGGGACCCATTATATGAAATGGTTTGGGTCTCTGAGTCAGTCTGGATAAGGGCTATTGCAGCAGTATGTGCTAGTTTGGTCTAGTGGTTAAGGAGCCAGACTCTTATCTGGGAATGATGGGTGTGATTCTGCCCTCCTCCATAAAGCCAGCTGGTTGACCTTGGGTTAGTCACAGCTCTCTTCTGAGGTCTCACAGCTTCACCCATCTCACTGGGTGTTCTGGTGTGGGGAGAAGAATAGAAAGCTTTATCAGCCACTTTAAGCCCCCTTAAATGGGTGAGAAAAGTGGGGTAGAAAAGCCAGCTCTTCTCCTCCTCCTTATCAACAATTGCCATAAAATCTTGCTGATGATTTCCTACCACCATCACCATTACTTTATTTTTTATTGGGTTTCTTTTGCTGCAGGATTCCAGATAACTGCGTATGCCCTTTCTGCACTTACCTAGTTTATTTGTATTATCTAGATCCGTATTAGCTACCTCTGGATTGGCCACAAGCAGTAACATCTGTATTGAGTGGGTTTTAGAACAGCCAATGTGTGCTAAAAAGTGCTAGCATGGACGCAGAGCACATTTATCTTGTCTACCACTAATCCAGATTAGTGAGCCCTTAGCACAGTTCTGATCTGGATCTACTCTGCTCCTGTGCTGATGATGTATCCTTAGTAGATCCTTGATCTGGATTAACAAGTAAGTGCGAAAAGGGCCATTGTTTCAGGAAGTATTTGCACATTCTGTTTCAATGTATTCTGTTCCTGGTTATTTGTTCACTGCCTTGAAACTTTAGTGACAGAACATACATAATGTTTTTTAGTAAGCTAAACGTCTACAGGATGCTGACTGGTCTGAGCATGACCTTCTTTGTTTAGTTCAACACCAAACCAGTTAATCAAACATATGTTTGTTTGCATTCAATTCTGACTGGCTAGAAAACAAAACAAAACAAAAAACAGTTCTCCAAGGGGAAAAAAGTCTTAGAAAAGGAAAAATACATTGAACACAAACTGAGCCAGTTTGTCTAGTGGTTAATGAGTCCTCCTTCGTGAAGCCAGCTGGGTGACCTTGGGCTAGTCACAGCTCTCTCCGGAGCTCTCAAGGCTCCCGCTTTGGGGTGTTCTGTTGTGGGTAGAAGAATAGAAAACTTTGTCAGCTGCTTTGAGTCCCCTTAAATGGGTGAGAAAAGTGGGGTAGAAAAGCCAACTCTTCTTCTTCTTCTTCATGTTTCTTTTTGTAAATAGGAGACTGGTTTGATTGAAACAAATGTCAGGATATTCAAACAACTACACGTTCAGTGTGATGCAATATTTCCAAACATAAACTGTTCAACTGAATTTTTGAATTTGAACTGACCTTTGCCCATCCTGACCGACAGGAGACTTCTGAAAATTAACTCTTGAGCTGTCTTTATAAATAGTCCAGCAACAGCAGTTGGTGCTGAATGCACATACTTGTTTGGAGCTCTTAATTTGGAACCATACTGTAGAATGAAGTTGACACTAAGAATGCATTCCCTGCTAATGGAGCTGATTTTTTTTTTTTTTTTGCATAGTAAATGCAGCAGTGTTTCTCAGCTAGAAGGTTTTATTCTCCCCTTAAGTGGAAGAACTGTTAAGCCAGTTCTGATGAATGTTAATATTATTTAATGAATTTATGCTCTGTACCCTGAAAGAAAAAAGCCTGCTGGAGAACCTATGAATTTGGTTTCAACTTGTCTCCAATAAAAGGCATTCAATAGGCTGGGAAAGAAGAAAGAAACTTCTACTTTAAAGAGTTTGGTTTGATAGTAGCTTCTTTTGAAGAATGGTGATAAATCTGAGGTGGTATCTAGTATGTAATACAAAGTCTGATTCATGTCACTTATAATGGAATGGAAAATAGTAGAAGAAGAAGAGTTGGCTTTTCTAGCCTGCTTTTCTCACCCTTTTAAGGGGACTCAAAGGGGCTGACAAAACTTTTCTGTTCTCCCCACAACAGACACCCTGCGAGGTAGGTGGGGCTGTGAGAGCTCAGAAGAGAACCGTGACTAGCCCAAGGTAACCCTGTGAGGCAAGTAGGGCGGTGAGAGCTCAGAAGAGAGCTGTGACTAGCCCAAGGTCACCCACCTGGCTTCATGAAGGAAGAAGAAAAAGAAGAGTTGGCTTTTCTGCCCCACTTTTCTCACCCATTTAAGGGGACTCAAAGTGGCTACCAAAGCTTTTCTATTCTTCTACCCACAACTGAACACCGTGTAAGGTAGGTGAGGCTGCAAGAGCTCAGAAGAGAGCTGTGACTAGCCCAAGGTCGCCCAGCTGGCTCCATGGAGGAGAACGGAATCAGACCCAGTGTTCCCAGATAAGGGTCTGGCTCCTTAACCATTAGACCAAACTGGCTCACATTAAAAGCCTTAACTCATTTTGTCACTGATTACCCTAACATGAGGTTATTAATTTTTTTAAAAGACTAAATTGTACCATCTAAACTCCTTCTCTTTATGCCAGCCTTTATTTGCTGTCTACAATGAGGGAAATGCTTGTTTTCTTATTTAGCTTTTCCTGCCACTTATATACTATTCTTAGGCACGAAAGTAAGCCCCACATGCTATGTAGATTAATGCCAATAAAAATCAGACAGAAGAATGCAGTGAAAACTGCAGGTCATTAAAACAGGAGAATGAAAAAAAGTTGAATTTCACAAGAAATAGCAGTGATCCCACCCCTTAATATGTTTCCATGACCAGGCAAGTCTTCAAGTGGGCCTTGCGTGAGGTGCAACCACTGGGAAGGCCCTGTTTCATGTTCCCTACATAGTGAACTTTGATTGCCAGTTTGGCCACAAGGAGTCCACCTTCAGTATTTCTATACGTGGGCATGAGAGCAGGGACAGACCTAGGGTGTTTCCGCACTTACCACTTGAAATCCGGATTAAGGAAATCCGGGTTTCTGAAATCCATCCCTGGGAAGATCCATCTGAAATAGGGATGGATCCAAATGAGGCCTCAAGCATCCGCACTCGCGTGGGAAGCATGGATAGCGAGGAACGCATCATGTGTTTTCTGTGTGGACACCAGAGCACCGATATCCAGAAGGATCAGGCCTCTCTACGGCCCTGCTGTCCAAGGTGCTGCATGATTGGAGCACTCAGCCGTCAGTCACCACTCATTTCCACCATGCGTGGGTGTATCAGGGACAGACTGCCCACCAATCAGCGGCGTGCCTGAGATCCTGTGGCTGCCCGGCTGCCGCTCAACTTCCTGTCCCGCCCACATGCGTTCCTCTCCTGTCCCTGTGCGGAAGCTTCATCCTTTGATCCATAATTTGCAAGCAGGAACGGTTTGAAGACCTAATTTTTCACATCTTCCCAAAAACCTGATTTGGCAGCCTCTAGACCCCGTTAGAGACAGATCTCATGGAAGGCCATGTGGAAGCAGCATCCTTGAAGGGGGCCTAATCTGTCCTGCTGTGTGGAAGGTAACTTGCACATGTGTGCCGTATGTGTCCTTATGAGGTGCTTAATGGGGTATTAACGGCCTTTGTGGAAACACTGTTACTCACCTACGTTATATTTTTGAATCCTGGTTCACTGAATGCCCAAAAGAATGCTGTCCTCCCTCTTCATATGAGTTATCCACACTGGTCCTTTTTATTTTATTTTAAAGGGTCTGGTTGGATGTTGGATTAAGAGCACTGCAAATGAAAAAGCAGATCCTCTTGACCTCACAGGATTTTTGGATGGGATCCTCTGGGTCACCACCAAACCAAGCTCAGTCCCTTTCTGTGGTTTTGAATGATCTAGTGCCTTGTGTTCCATGCAGGGCCATAGCAACATAGAAGTGGATCTAGGAGGAGTCAGAGTTGGCTGGAATCCCATTTGTATTGTTTCTTTTGCACACATGCATGTGTACACTTCTGATGACAAGCATTGTGTTTTACCATTGTGCAAGCAAATGTCTGCCTTTCTGGTATTCACCTTCCCATGCTGGCCATCATTCCTGCCTCCTAACCCTGACCCTGACCCTGACCCTAACCCCTGACCCTGACCCTAACCCCTGACCCTAACCCCGAGCCTAACCCCTGACCCAGATGCAGAGCTGGGGAGTTTCTTCTGTGTTCTCTTATGTTTGTGTTCTCACAAGCATGGGATACTTTGGGCCATAATGGACAGCTGTTGAGATGTGTATATAGATGGATGATTTCTAAAATGTGTCAGACACTTTAGGACTCTGTATTTGTGAGGGTGTTTTTTGTTTTTTTTACAAGTTTGCTTTGTTATCTACCCTGGAACTTGAACTCTAAGGATGAAGGATGCATTTCTCCTTACCATTGGAGGTGCCCAATAACATGTTGCCTTCCTCTGAATTTCCAGTTGCAGTGGCAGAAAACACCTTGGGCGAATCCCCATAGGAAGCTTATTTCGAATTCAAAACGTTTTCAATCCTGGCAGACCCCACATCAGTTTGGCTTAACACGCTTTAAATTGCCCCAAAGCGTTATAAATGTTAATCCTCACTTCAACAGGTCTCACTCCGGTTCGTGCGCTTGAAACGTTTTACATTTTTTACTGTGGGAACCCTTCCGTGTTAAGGGATGAGAGTTTCCCTCCCCCAATAGTTTGCTTCCAAAGCATACTGTAAAATCCACCGCTTAAAGCTACACTGTAGCGATTGAACCACTTCACACCTGATAACGATCTTGCCATTGAAAGTTCTGATCTTTAAAAAAGGCAAAAGAAAGGAAAGCAGCTGCCCGTTTGGGGAGATGTGTGAATGTTTGTGGCTGCTGCTGCTGTGTGCCCTGAGCAATGAGGAGAGGAGGGGAAAGAACTGCTGGCTGCCCGCTGCCATTTTTCCTCTATCCAAGCACACAGCAGCCACCCAGCCACCCAGCCAGGCTCCGTGAAGGGGTCTGTTATGGGTGGCGCGTTCACGCCAGGAGGAAGAGGGCAAGGCAGCCCCGAAAAGTGGTTTTTAAAAAGTAGCCACTGGAGTCCCCCCTTGAGTCACGTACATCCTCAGAATCCGGATTGAATGTGATTCTGGCTGAAAGTAATGGGATCAGGCAAATTCGCGTTTGCATCCGGTTCTGTTATTTCGGTTTAGGGAAACTGAATTAAACTTCTAATGGGGATGCGGCCCTTGTGGCGATCGCATTGCCCCATTCCCTGGTGTGATCGCTGATTGAGGCCCAGTCTTCAGAGGGTGGAATTTTGGAAGCACAGCAATCATTGCTGGAAATTGTGCCTCTCTGGTCAAAAGTGGCAATGAGGATGCATCATCTTTAGCAGCGATCATGGTAACTCCCCCTTGCACCTATTACAAAGTGGAGGCATGGCTTTAGTTTGTGATTGTGGCTGTGAGCTGCTGCCTCACTCACAGGTATATCAATGGCTATTAGGATGGATACCCAGGTACATCCTCCAGGCTGGGGAGACAGGCAGGATAGCTCTAAAGGCAATTTGCTGGTGTTCAAGAGCAGGATAAGGTTTTGCCTTTGTCTTCTGTTTGGGATGCCCATGGGCAATTGATGGGCCACTGTGTGAGACAGGATGCTGGACTAGATGGGCTGTGGCCTGAACCAGCAGGGCTGCTCTTATGTTCTTATGCCTTTTTTTTTTTTTAGCTGCATCTGATCACAGCCTTCATCTTAATTTCTTCTGTTGGATGTTAGTGGTGATGGTGTAATTTGAATTTTGCTGCCCACTTTGAGCACTGTCTCCATTGACTGTGGAAGCAAATGACTCCCTGACCCAGTCAGGTATCTTTGCATTACAAGTGTCAGAAAGTTCTAGGGTCTGAGTTTTCCACACAGTATGGAGATGTGAGAGCCCATTAACAAGCACTGTGAATTCACCCACTGCTATCCCACAGGGCATAATAAAGAGACAGCGGCGGCTTTTGTTTCCTGTTGTTCCTTAAGCTGCTCAAAGGATCCCAGCCTGACAAGAATAGTGGCTGCAAATGGGACCCTCATCATCATCAGATGATGATGGCTGTTCAATAGGCAAATGATGCTTCCCTGGGGCCTAAGCTGCTTGAACAATCCTTGAGATCTGCAGCATCTGTGCATGTGTGCTTGGAAGGATTTCAGTTTTGGGACTTTTGAATGTGTGTTCATAAAGATTGGGAGAGGGAGAGATAGACCAAGCCTGATTATGATTCAGGCCTTATAATGGCTGCCTTATAATGGATGGAGACCCTCTTCAGTTGTCCAAGACCAGGGCCCTTTCTGCACTTGGCCTTATTCTGGAATATAACTCAGAACAGGGACCTGCTATCTGCCTGCTAGTAGAGACTATGGAAGGTCCCAAGTGAGGCCTGCCATAGTCTGCATTAGCTTGAGGCCAGCAGGCTGCTATCCCAAGATGTATTCCAGGGTTAGACAAATTTATGGATGACAGATATATCAATGGCTACTGGAATGAATGCCTAGGTACATCTTTCAAGCTGGAGTGGGGGGGGGGAAGCAGGATGCTTCTATGGCCATTTGCTGGGATTCGAGAGCAGGCGAAGGTTTGTCCTTGTCTCTGCTTGAGATGCCCATGAGCATTTGGTGGACCACTGTGTGTGACGGGATGCTAGACTAGATGGGCTGTGGCCTGATCCAGCAGGGCTTCCCTTATGTTCTTATTAGAATAAAGCCAAGTGCAGAAAGGGCCCAGACTCCAAAGTGAGGTTCCAGTTTTCCCAAAGACAGAACGAAGCTGCAATCAGATTATCCTAACACTGAGTCTGTTTCAGCAATGTTTTAGCCCAGCAATGGCCTAAAGAAAGCCAGCAGGAAAAGCTGAACCTCAGTGCTACTGCCACCCTGATTGCTGCTGCTGCCAATGCTACCACTGCTATCATCATTTCCAATTGCCCCACCACTGCATTCACGCCATGCCATGCCACACCACACCACGCCATGCCACGCCACGCCACACCACACCACACCACGCCATGCCACGCCACGCCATCCCATGCCATGATTTTTGTGGATCCTCTATGCCTGGTGAAAGGTAAGCTTCAGTCAACCCCCACCCCATTGCTGCCTTCCTCTGCCTCCTCTGCTGCATCCAAACCATACCACACCATTCCACTGCACTGAGCCACATTATCCCTCCACTCTATACCATGCCATCCCCTGCCCCCAGCAGAGGTGATGCAGTGGGGGAGAGAGGGGCAGCAGCATTGGCAGCAGCAAGGTCAATATGACCAGGCCATTCCAGGGCAAAACCATCCCGACTCTCCTGAATCACCTACTAGGGATGTGCATGAATATTTGTACTATTCATTATTCATGCAAATTCACACAAATTCAGACATTCGTATATGAATCAAGTGTCTGGACGTTCATACTTGAGTATTCGTATAAATGCAAATGCTTCAGACATTCAAACAGTTTCAACATTCGTATGATGGCATGGATACGTACGTATCCTGTGCATATCTGTACGCACCCCATTCGCATCCATATGGATATGTTCAGGATGAAAACAGGACTATACAGGATCATTGGGTACGCATCCGTATGTATCAAATATTCAAATGAATGCGTATGAATGCATTTGTATCGAATTGAATGTCTGGACTTTTGAAATTGGAAAATTGTATGAATACAAATATTTGAACATTCGATTCATTATGAATCAAATGCTGAAAATTGTATTTGTGCGCACCCCCCCTTTACCTCCTGTGATGGCACGCCCGAGCCTATGGGGAAACTATAGTGTCTGGAACTTGACTCGGGGGCTATCTGTATACCTTTTGTTAAGATTAAGACCCTTGACACACCTTTGGCAGGACGAAAGGTAACCAAAATGGGTTTACTGAAAACTGCCTTATATTCAGTGGGGGAAGCAGGACGTTTCTAAAGCCATTTGCTGGGATTGGAGAGCAGGCAAAGGTTTGTCCTTGTCTCTGCTTGAGATGCCCATGAGCATTTGGTGGGCCACTCTGTGCGACTGGATGCTGGACTAGATGGGCTGTGGCCTGATCCAGCAGGGCTTCTCTTATGTTCTTATGTTCTAACTTAAATAAAGGGTTAACTGCAGCCGGGATTAACTTGAGACAACTTAAAACAATATGTTCCAAAAGGTGCTTTGGTTGGTTACAGTCATCTCTCTGGAGTCTGAGAAAATCTCTTGTTTCTGGTGAAAGGCTGGTCTTATAAGCTGGTGCTTATAGACTGACTTAAATTTCTTTCTTGTGAAGCTTAAGCTGGTCAGAAGCTTCTTTTGTCTCTAGGACTGGAGGTATAAGCTTGTACTTGAAACAAATACTGCTAACGATGCCTGTTTGGGTTGCTTGGACCTAGGTTTACCAGACAACGCCAAGGCCTCCAGTCTCTGTGGCTCTGTTGCAGGAAGAGAAAGAATCCAGCAGGAAGAGCTCTGTTTATAGAGGCAAATGGAAGAGATCAACTGGGGTTGGCCTCTAGTAGGGGTTTCTATGCTCCACCCAAAGACTAATACAAAAGAAGGCATCTGCACTATTGGGGAAACCCATAAATAAGGGGAACTAAAGCAGAGGAGAGGAAAGGGCAGAGCCAAGACTTCACATCTACCTTGAGTTACTAAGAAGAAAATGGCAGTGTAGACTTAGCAGAAAGGAAATTGCGCACAAAACCTCTCCCTTTCTACTTAGCCAACCCATTCTCAACTGTATATACTGTACCTTTGCTACTAAGAAATAGACTGGGAGAAAATACAAGCCAGAAGGATTAACAAGACAACTACTTCAAAGAAAAGACAGCAAATATAAAACTGGAGAAATAGAATCTTCTCCCATGACTCAGAGATGAACAGAGTGGATGCTGGAAGATACTTCTGGCTGTTTTTGATAGAGTTTGCAGAGAACGGGGACTTTAAATCAGCAAGGAGCATGGTTTGTCATGCGTTACTTTTAAGCCAGTTGGAGTCATGACTGAAAGAAAACAAAAAGAAAGAAATCACACAGGTTCTTTTATTTATTTGCACCACTAAATATCTGTATTAGTTATCAGAAGTATCTGTCATCTCCTGAAAAGGAAAAGCCCGATTGGATTGCTGGATAAGCATGGGTTCTCTGTGTTTTATTTTTCTTTTAAACATTGAGCCAAGATCCTGCTACAAAAGCAGAGCTACATAATGAGGTTCCAACCACAATGAATAAAGATTCTTAGCAATTGGCAACTTTCTGTATCCAAGAAAAAGGCATTTGTGTCTAAGAGCAAAAGAAGAGGATCAGGCCACAACCCATCTAGTCCAGCATGCTGTCTCACACAAGGGCCAACCCAATTGCTTCTGGGCATCTCAAAACATTTGCTTTCTCTCGACTCCCTGCACACGGTCTTTAGATACATCCTGTCTGCCTCTCCAACCTAGCATGTGTTCCCATTCAAGATTTAAAGATCTTTGAAATCGTTTTGTGAGCTCACTGTTCCCAAAGATTTAAAATAATCTGCAGTTTCTGAGGATTAAAGGTCCCGAGACCTGAATGATCTCTATTCGGATCAAAAGAGGTCTCACTGCTGGATTTAGAAATATTCCACACTATTTACCAAATGAGAACATAAGCACTTTTGAGGGGGAGGGAATTATGCTTTAGGGGCATTCTCCTCAGTTTCCCCTGACCCAATGAGAAGGTGTGATCTGCTGTAGTTCCTGCTCCCCCGGCTTAAGGAAATCAGGCTGCCTGAAAGGGAAGGGGAGGTGAAGAATGAACAGAGAGAGATAGGACCACAATGTAACAAAGAGATCAGATCACAATGTAACAAAGAGATCAGACCACAATGTAACAAAGAGATCAGACCATAGTGGGGAATGAATCAAAAGTGTCCGATTTTACTTAAGGAGGCCCTAGAGGTGTTATGTAGACATCCATTCTGGTAGTCATAGATACATCTGTGCTCCATGAATTTGCTCTCTAAGTTTGTAAGGGGAGCCCTGCTGGATAGGTCACAGCCCCTCTAGTCCAGCATCCTGTCTCACACAGTGGCCCACCAGTTGCTTATGGACCTCTCAAGCAGAAGACGAAGGGAAAACCTTCATTTGCTCTTGACTCTTTTCTAACGGCATTTAGAGCAGCGGTTCTCAACCTTCCTAATGCCGCGATGCCTTAATGCAGTTCCTCATGATTTGGAGACCCCCAACCATGGGGGCGGGGCATCTCGGGGGAGGATGGGGCTGGAAGGTGGGAGACTCATCACGACCCCTCTGAAAGGATAGTTCGATCCCCAAAGGGGTCAAGAGAGCTGCTGCTTTAGAGGCATCCTGCCTGTATCTCTAACCTGGTGATGGTAGGCATCCATTCTAGTAGCCACTGATAGTATTTGCTGATCTTGGAAAGAATAGTTGTTAACCTTCTCCCACAGTGCCTGCATTTTTGGGCACTTGTGTGTGTGGGGGAAATCACATACATACACAAATCCCACTTGTGCTTGCAAAAGAAAAGAAAGAACATGTTTCTCATGAAATTACCCTTTCCTAAGATTCTTTCAGCATGGTGAGAGAAAAAATGGATCATTCCTATTTCCACAATTGTGTGGTGGGCAAGAATTCTTGCATCCAAACTGTTTATGATATTGGTTTGGCTTCTCCAGGAGTTTTTCTTTCCTTGGGGATTATGTCATCGTAGCTGCTGACCAAGACAGCTGGCCAGATGCACTGGCTGCCGGTTTGCTACTGAGCCCAATACAAGGTGTTAGCCTTAACTTATAAGCCCCTAAATAACTTGAGACCCAAATATCTAAAAGAACACCTTCTTCCGCATGGACCTGGCCATGCTTTAAGATGGGCAGCAAAAGGAGTGGGAACCCAGGAAAGGGCCTTCTAAGTGGTGGCTCCCAGGCTATAGAATAATCTCTGCTTGAGATGCCCATGAGCATTTGGTGGGCCACGATGTGTGATGGGATGCTGGATTAGATGGGCTGTGGCCTGATCCAGCAGGGCTTCTCTTATGTTCTTATCAGTTAAAACAGTAGTATTTGCAGTGAAGGAAAAAATTACCAACATTTAGCCGATAGCCTAAGTGAAGAGGTGTATCTTTACTGCCTTCCTGAACATGATCAAAGAAGGGGCCTGACACACCTCAAGGGGGAGACTGTTCCATAGTCTGGGGGCCATTACTGAAAAGGCCCTCTCAAGGGTGCTCACCCACATTACTGCTGAAGGTGGTGGGACAGCCAGGAGGGCCTCTCCTCCAGATCTTAAGGCATGGGTAGGTCAATATGGGAGAAGGCATTCCTTTAGATATTTGGGGCCTAAGTAATTTAGGGCCTTAGAGTTAACATCTTGAATTGGGCTCAGTAGTAAATTGGCTGTCAATGCAGCCCTTCTAAAACTGGCGTGATGTGCATCCAGCTAGCTGTCCCAGTCAGCACCCTAACGGCTGCTTTATTTATTTATTTACTTACTTACTTACTTACTTACTTACTTACTTATTTCCCGCCCCATACCGAAGGGTCTCTGGGTGGCTCACAACATTTAAAAACATATCAAAAACTATATCAATCCTAAAACCAGTACAAAGTTTAAAAATACAGCATTAAAAAAAATACAAAAATAGTTTAAAAACAGCATTATTTACAATGGGGGAAGTTGCAGTAGCTGCAACTTCCAGATCGTCTTCAAGGGCAGCCCCATGTAGAGTGCATTACAGTAGTCCAATCTAAAGGTTACCAGAGCATGGATGACTGTGGCCAAGTCATCCCTATCCAGAAAAGGCTTCAGTTGATGTACCAGCCGTAGTTGGGAGTAGGCACTCCTGGTCACAGCCTCCACCTGAGCTTCTGATTTGCCTTGGATGGGTGATATGCTGCCTGGTGAACATTGTATGCCCCCAAACATGATCTCTGGTCCTGTGTATGAAAATATGACTTTCTTAAAAATAAATTAAGGAGAATATTATAAAAATAAACAAATGCATTCTCTACAAGCCAACCGTCATGCTTTGCAAAACAGAAATATAAAAGAATGTGATTACAAAAATGGGAAGTCTGTTCAAGAAATAAATCAAGTTTTCCAACGTACTCTGTTGGAAGTAGTTTAATGACTCTAGAAAGAATTCAGCTTCTGATAGGCAGTGATAAACTGCCTTCCAGATCTTGGTCTCCCCCAGTGTGCCAAAAATATGTGCACGGCTGAATCATAGTACAATAGTACAATATTTAAAAAGTCTAGATATTAGATGTACATCACAGGAAAAGAAGGCAAAAGAACATTTATATATTTGCCCTATATATTACAGATTGCAAACAATGATACATGGTTTACAAGTTAAACAATAACAGAAGTGATAAATCGAATACACAAAAACAAAATAAATTAATTATATTCATTTGATTAAACAGTTCCAAATATAGAAGAAGAGTTGGCTTTTCTACCCCGCTTTTCTCACCCATTTAAGGAGACTCAAAGCGGCTGACAAAGCTTTTCTATTCTTCTCCCCACAACAGACACCCTGTGAGGTAGGCGGGGCTGTGAGATCTCAGAAGAGACCTGTGACTAGCCCAAGGTCACCTAACTGGCTTCATGGAGGAGGGCAGAATCAAACCCAGTATTCCAAGATAAGAGACCGGCTCCCTAAACACTAGACCAAACTGGCTCTTTAAATGTATTTTAAATATATTTTTTTAATATGACATCAGCAACAGAGTGGCATGGATCTCGGCTGGAGGAAAGTACCAAAGAGTGGGGGCCACAACTTAAAGGATCCTGTTCCTGTCACTTTCCCAATACCACACCCTCTGTGTTGAAGAGACAGGAAAGCCCCTCACGGTGAAGTGCAGGGAATTGAAAACAAGTGACGGTTTTGCTTTTATCTTCTGCTTGAAGCCCAAAAGCAATCGGTGGTCTACAGTGTGAGGATGGTGGAGTATATAGACCAATCCAACAGGGCTCCTCTTATGTTCATATCTTCATGCAGGCCAAGCATTTTAAAATCTAAAGAATGAACCAAGCACACAAGAACAGGATGGGTGCTATCAGGGTGGGGGAACGTAGGTTTGAGCTTAGATGTATGAATTTGCACTCTGAATGTAAATGAAGGATTAGAGTTGTAACTAGGGCTCTTTTTGCACTTGGCCTTATTCTGGAATATATCTCAGGATAGTGGTCTGCTGGCCACAAGCTAATGCACACCGTGGCAGGGCTCACCTGGGGCCTTCCATAGTCTGCAGTAGCAGGTGGATAGCAGGTCTCTATCGTGGGATATATTCCAGAATAAGACCAAGTGCAGAAAGGCCTTAGAATTCAATGTTATTTTAAAAACTCCATGAAAGGCATTCCACAATCACTCCTCAGTAGTGCAATCAGAAATCAAAGCATTTCTGACATATCAGAAGTTTGCAAGGGTATTTTTATGAGTGAATCAGAGATCCTAGAATAATTAATCATAGAATCTTAGAATTAGAAGGGACCTCTAGGGTCCAACTCCCTGCTCAACGCAGGATTTCCTAAACCATCCCAGACATATTAGGTCCAGCCTCTGCTTGAAGACCTCCAGTGAAGGAGAGCTCACTACCTCCTGTGGACACCTATTCCATTGACTCATCAGCCTCACTGTCAAGAAGTTTTTCCTAATATTTCATCTGTATTTACTCCCTTGAGGTTTCATACCATTGTTTCTTGTCTTCCCATCTTGTGCAAGTGAGAATAGGGATAGGGACAATCCCTCTGCACTGTGATAGCCCTTCAGATACTTGAAGACTATGATCATGTCTCCTCTCAGTCTTCTCTTCTGTAGGCTAAACATTCCTAGATCCTTCAACCTTTCCTCGTAGGACATGGTTTCTAGACCACTAACCATTTTGGTAGCCCTCCTTTGGACTTGCTCTAGTTTGACAAATAAAATTTAAATAGGTAATGGCTCTAAGTTTATAATGGCTCTCAATAATGCAATTGCAATATTGACAGTATGGTATTGTTTATTAAAATATAGGCTATTTCTGCACTAAGAGGGCTGTTGAAGCCTATGGGCCAGTGAGTTTGGGTGATGCTGGGCTAGCTGAAACATCTATTTACATTCCTAATTCCTAATGTTTAATTTTCTCCCCCATTTCCATGTACAGCTGTCATCGTTCTTGCTGGGTATTTAAAAAAGATAACAAATATTTGTGCAAAATCTGGTTTTGCCTTCAAGCATAGATAACAATGCTATTTTTTAGTTTATAATTATGCTTTGTTGAGCTATGTGACTTGTCTGCTTAAAAACAGCCTGCTGGTTTTCTTTGAAATTACATTACGTGCTCATCACATATGGTGGAATGTCCCAGTTATGTTACACCTTTTTCATCCCAGAGGATGAAACATTTAATCACTGTGGGATGAAAAGACTGTGTATAAATATTTCCTTTGTTTTTGAGGATATGCAGATCTGAACTAATTTCATCCATATGGCTTTCCCAAAGAAAATAAGAGGAGCCCTGCTGGATCAGGCCACAGCCAATCTAGTCCAGCATATCATCTCGTGCAGTGGCCCACCAGTTGCTTCTGGATATCTCAAGCTGAAAATGAAGGCAGAACCTTCACCTGTTCCCAAATCCCTGCAAATGGCCTTCAGAGACCGCTTGCCTGTCTCTCTGACTTGGAGGTGATGCCTAGGCATCAATTCTTTAAGCCACTGAAACTCTTGCTGTCTATAAATCTGTCTAACCCAGTGATGGCCAACCTATGACACGCGTGTCACAAGTGACACGCCAAGCCCTTTTGGGTGACACACATGGTCACCCTGGCACCTGGGCATGTAGTGCTTGCTTGTTCTTGAAGTGTGCGAAATACCAACTTTCAATTGAAGATTTAGCAAACGAAATTCAGCAACAAAAGTCACTAATGTAAAGAATTATTTCTTTTTGCTTTTAATAAAATACATATATCAAAAATATAACTTTTTTTTTACTAGAGCTACAAATATCACAAAATTATGGATATTTCTAGAAGTGACACAGCACCTGAGTTAGCTAGGTTTTCTTACAGATTTTGACACACCGAGCTCAAAAGGTTAGCCATCACTGGTCTAACCCCTTCTTAAAGTTGTCCAGGCTGGTTGCTATCACCACCTCTTCTGATAGTAAACTCCACAGATTGGATGTGCATAAATATTTGCAACATTCATTATTCGTATAAATTCATACAAATTCAGACATTTGTATGCAAATAGAATGTTAACCATCTGTACATTAACATTTGTATGAATGCAAATGTTCTGGAATATTCTACAGTTAGTACATTCGTTAAACTGGGGATACGTATCAGATACGTATCAATACTTATGTATCTGATATGTTTGCTTTGGTACAGGATATGTATCTGATCTGTATGCAGGATCTGTAGGCAGGGTCCTTATGCATTTGTGTGAGATATTCATATCGAATAGAATCCTACCACGTTCAAAGGGGAGCTAAAAAGTCCACAAATAAAACAGATGGAAATGAAATGGTGTAAGCAGCCGGAGCTGAAGGTGAAGAAGATTTAAAGTAAAGGTGAATTACCTGAGCATAAGAGCCTACCATCTGAGCCCATCTAGTCCAGCACCCTGTACCATACAGTGGCCCACCAGTTGCTTCTGGGCATACTCAAGGAGAAGTCAACGGCAAAACCTTCTCCTTGGCTTGGATTTTCACAAGTAAACAAGCTTGTCTAGAAGGTAACTTTTGAAGAATGGTGGCCTAGTCAAGTTCTGCAAAATATAGCTTCATTGAAGATTCCCATAATACCTTTAGTTCCAGATTCAGATTATAGCCGCCACACAGATTAGCTCCCCTGCAGGTTTTCGAACAGCCCATAAGGCAAAGAATGGCCTTGCTAAATGCCTATAGAAGCAATCAGGAGAATAAATCTAGATTGTGCTTCAGTCTTGCCAACTTGGCATTCATTCTAAGGGACAAAGGCGAAAGGGTCCTAATCACAGCAATGGGGAAATAGTTGGCTTTGGAAAGAAGCAAGTCCAAAAATTAGAAACTGTTCTTGAGAAGGCTGAGGGAACCTCGTGGCGAGCATATCTTGTGGCAGCTCGTCACCTCCTGAGCTGTAGTTTGCCAAAAAGAGAAGGAACTGTATATTCAGTTGGAGAGAGGAATGGTTTTAACACATATAACAGATGTGAGGCTTTTCATTTGAAGAATTTATTTGGAGACACAGCACTTTCTAGCAGATGGTCAGGGCAAGGCCAAGGAAAGCATTAACGTGTTCCATGTAAGTGATGCAGAGTTAAGGATTATTTGCCATTTCTCAGCAGAGGAAGCTGACTCATTTTGTGGAACTTGACCTGGTGTATAAATGGTGGATGTTCACTGTGCATGATTATTATTTATCTCTTGTGTAGCACTGCCAAAATGTGTGAAGAACATTACAATCTCTTTCATTCATCTGCTCCGAACACTCTTTACGAGGGAAGCATGTTACAATCTCTCTTTCATTCATCTGCTCCATACACTCTTGAGCACGGAATTGGTGTGAGCAACTGTGGTCCTTTCTGCACTATGTCTTGTTTTGGCTTATATCCCAGAATAAGGATCTGGCATCCAAATGCTAGTCCCCTAGGTGAGACCTGCCAAAGCCTGCACCAGCATATTAATGACAGGCCCCAATTCCTGAATATAATCCAGAAAAAGGACCTGAGATGGAGAAAGAGGTCCTCGCTGAAGGCCACCTCACCTGAACCAGTTTGGTCTAGTGGTTAGGGAGCTGGACTCTTATCTGGGAATACCGGGTTCGATTCCGCCCTTCCCCATGAAGCCAGCTGGGTGACCTTGGGCTAGTCACAGCTCTCTTTTGAGCTCTCACAGCCCCACCTACCCCACAGAGTGTCTGTTGTGGGGAGAATAGAAAGCTTTGTCAGCTGCTTTGAGTCCCCTTAAATGGGTGAGAAAAGTGGGGTAGAAAAGCCAACTTTTCTTCTTCTTCTTCTGAACAAGGATTTGGCAAGAAATTGATTCTAAATGAACTCAAAAACATTCCATTTTGCTGAGCTCCCTCCAAAAGACGTTGATCATTTTCATTCCTGATTAAAACATCTATGAAAAATAGGATGTTGATGACTGATTTGCCAGCAAAACTGAGGAACTCAGGCCAGCCCTATGTCAAACTCAATATTGTAGCTTTTGGGCTTCTAAAAAATGTGCATTTTAAGGGAAGACAATAACGAAATGACGACATTTCCAGTAATTAGTTTTCTAATTAGCTCACCATCAGTAAGATAATTTTGGCAGCTTTCTAGCACCTACATCTCAGTGTTGAATGCATTTTTTTTTCTTATTGATTTCCTCCACCCTGTCTTATCCTAACTTTTGCTTTTAAGGCAGAATGATGTCACAAGGGACCTGTTAATGCACACAACTGGGAATGGGATGATAACAGTGCAGGCTGACTGGGTTAATGTGAATACGGCTAAATAAGCCCAAACTTAAAATAGATTAACATTTCAATTGTGCATTGGGCAGAGTGCAGGCTACAGATATAAGTTTCTGAAAACACATCACATGATTAATCTACTTTAGCTGAGGGAAGAAGATAAATGCTTTTCATTTTGGTTCTAGAATATGCCTGGCTCAGAAACCAACTGCAGGTTGTGGGATAGGTGGGTACAGATACATTCACAATGCGTACTTGCCAGTATGCATCTTTCCCACATCGGTACGCATTTGAACAGGTCTGTACAGCACAAAAACGAGATGCAAACGGGATAAATATGGCATGTTTACGGATGCGTACAGGATGCATACGGGTACATACAAATGTTGTCAACATTCGTACTTGCAAACTTGAATAAAAAATTCGCACGAATAGATTCGAACGTATTTGCATTGCATTGAATGTGAATACGTTCAGGTTTTAAAGATTTGAATTTTTGGATCTTTAATTCAAATCGAATCCCGAAATTGCATTCATGCACACCCCTAGTGCACATGGTAGCTTCCCACCATAAATTGCCACATAATATTTCCCTGCTTGTATACTCAGCCTTCCTGCACCACAACTATGGGTCCTCTTGATAGGAATAAAGAGGTAATATTGATCAAGAGTCCTTTGGTCTGGATTACACTCTGGTCCTTTCTGAACTTGTGGATCTGGGTCAAGGAGCTGCTAAGAACTAGGGATATGCACAGATATTTGTAACATTTGAAAATCATGCAAATTCGGCCGAATTTGGACATTCATATTCAAATCGAGATGGAACACCCCTTCATCTGATTTTCATGAGGCATCTACATTTACTGTTTGCAGGCTAATAAAGACAGGAACTCCATGTTTGAATGGCTGTTAATTTTTCCCATTCAACTTTTAATATGCCTTTACTTCACCCATCCACCCATCCACCCATCCACCCATCCATCCACCCATCCATCCACCCATCCACCCATCCATCCATCCATCCATCCATCCATCCATCCATCCATCCATCCATCCATCCATCCATCCATCCATCCATCTTTTTTTATATTTGCATTTTGCCTGCTTCTTAGTAACTCAAGGTGACTAACAATATTCAGTAAAAGCATTAAAAGAGCAATATGACATAAAAAAAACAATTAAACAATATCTGTCATACAATTTCTTGTATCTTCTCTTGGTGTGTATTGAATCAAAAGTGGACAAAATGTCACAAATACAAATTGAAATCAAAATGGTATAAAGGTGGTACTAATGAAATTAAGGGGAGGGCAGATATCAGAGTGGGTCTTAAATTGCTTCTTAATTCACAATAGCAAAATTATTACTTGTAAGTCAAGTATCATTTTAAATACTTTTATGCTTATCCTTGGGTTTAAAGTCTGCAACTTTGAGATTTTTATGGGTAATTTTATAGAAATGTTTTAGAATGAATGAATGAATGAATGAATGAATGAATGAATGAATGACATCTGTTGTGTAATGATGCTTTAGAGACAAACATATGATCACCTCAAGAGGTGGTATGAATGAATGACAGCACCCAGTGCTGAAAAGTGACTATTGTCGTAATTTCTTTTGCCGCATTAGATGTGCTGCTTCCAAAGTGAACAACCATAGTAGGTTTTGGTGTCTGTTAGCTTTTAATCAGTTTAATTGTCTGATTAATCACCTGTAAAGCTTGGTGAGGGCCAGCTGTAATGGATTGGGCAAAATTTTAAGCAGTAGGTGGTACGCATGCCAGCAGACAACTTTGCTTACTTAATTTTTATGTCTGTATTATAAGAATATACATGAAGTCTGGTCTTGCAGCATTAAAAAAAAAGGAAATAGAAATATACTGTATCAAAGCATGTTAAATCAAGTCAGGTTGCTTCAATACAAAAGACTGCAGTCAGGAATGGGTCATCATTTCAGAATCACAGAGGACCTCTGTGAAGGGTCGGATCTTTAAAATGTTGCAAGCCTTACATGCTGAATCAACGTTGCCCAGTCGATGGCTTTGGGCTTATTTCTGTGCTCTGAACTTCTGTTTGTCTCTTTTCATTATGTGTTGGTAACTCTCTGCAGAAACGTCACTGTACACAATAGACCTGGAGATACCAGAGTCTGAATAGTCCTCTTCATTCCCATCTGCTAGTAGCACAAGCCACAAGCAGTGTGACATACAAGAGGAATTTAAGGAGGCCTGTAACAATGGGCAATTGACTGGTGTCTGGACTATTCTGCTTTTGGCACTAGGTGGTCAGTTACTTGACCAAATCCCTCTTGATACAAAGAGAATGTGAGGCTAAATGTCTCTTTCTTACTCACATGTGAGTTTTCTACATGCGTTACTTTTGTTTACTTACAAGATTAAAGATATAAAATTCTCAATTTGTCGCTTTCCGGGTTTCAGGTTGGCCACTTTTTAAACCAGTCTGTGGCTTTTAAAATATGACTTCATCAACTTCTAAATATGCATTTATGTGTACATTTTTGCGAAATAATGAACTTTTTTCCCAGGGACTATTCCTCTATGTGGTGTAAGTTTATATACTTTTTCAGTACTGTTCAATTTTTTTTTGGTGTGCTTCTTTCTCTAAAATATGCCACTAAGTAGTTTTTTTTAAGTTACAGAATTTTTCATTTTAACCTTTGGAAAACTGCTGGATTCAGGATTTTAAGGTTCTAGTTTTATAAACTAGAATGTATAAGCAAGTATAGAGATGTGCCTGAATGAGTTTTTTTTTGGGGGGGGGGCTTTCGGTTCATAATGAATTGAATGTTAGAAAATTCATATTTGTTCTAATAGATCCCCTTCAGAAGTGGTAGGAGTCTATTCGATATGAATGTATTCATACAAATTTGTACAAATATCCAATATGAATGCATATGTATCCTGGATACGTATCCTGGATACATATCCTATATGAACGCATACATATTGGATATGTCTCCTATACCAAAGCATACCTATCATAAGAACATAAGAGAAGCCTTGCTGGATCAGGCCACAGCCCATCTAGTCCAGCATCCTGTCACACACAGTGGCCCACCAAATGCTCATGGGCATCTCAAGCAGAGACAAGGACAAACCTATTCCTGCTCTAGAATCCCAGCAAATGGCCTTAGAAGCACCCTGGTTCCCCCCCCCCCCTCCAGCCTGAAAGATGCACCTAGGCATTCATTCTAGTAGCCATTGATACATCTGTCATCCATAAATTTGTCTAACCCTACCTTAAAGCCATCTAGACTGGTAGCTGTCACCACTTCTTTGGGCAGCAAATTCAGCAGGGTTTCTCTTATGTTCTTATGTTCTTTAGCTGAGTTGACTGCTTAGTTAAAACTTTCAATCTCTCATAACTGTGGATGTTGCAGGCTGATATTTTTAGTTATCCTGGACTAACTACCCACATGGTCAATCCTGCTTCCTGTTCAACCTGCCATCCCAATTATACTGAATTTGGTTGTTCCACTGTAGCCTCCAGCGTAGAGTAGAATAAATCACCACACACAATTCTGCTAAATTTGGATTTTAAAGGCAGTGGTTGGGGGAGTTCTGTGTCACCATGGAAACAGTAACTTTATTTTCTTTAGAAATATTCCCTCTAGGTCTACTGTAGTGTGTGTGTGTATGGAGGTGGTGGGGATCTTCCATTCTTAGAGTATATGTGGTGTTTCTTCCCTCAGGCTTTTTTCCTGTCAGAAATAGGAATAAAGGCACAGTTTCCTCTGTTCAGATCACCTTTCTAAAATTTTCATTGAGCTGTATATTAGAAAGCTAGCAGGGGCCACTAATAACTATTTTAATAATTAACAGGTTGGCTTCCATTCTAGAAAAAGAGAGCTCTCCGGCTCAGTGTGCTAGGGGATTCAGAGGCCTATGTGCCCTGCAGCCTCTAGTGCATGATTAGTGAACCTCTGGTGAAAAGCATACACACGTGGAGTAGGCTGTTACAGCCTCCAAGCACGCCCATCCTCACCAGAAGTTCACTAATCATTGATTAGTGGTGGAGCACAAATTCATGTTCCACATGTTCACCAGAGACTTACCTTAAGCATCCGGGCAGTGACCATTCGCTCTTCTTCTGGTGCTCTGGGGATCATACCCATGGGCATTTGGTGCGCCACCATGTGCGACGGGACTCTGGACTAGATGGGCTGTGGCCTGACCCAGCAGGGCTTCTCTTATGTTCTTATGTTCAAGGGAGTCAATACAGATTAGATATTAGGAAAAACTTCCTGGCGGTGAGGGCAGTCAGTTAATGGAATAGCTTGCCACAGGAGGTAGTGAGTTCTCCTTCACTGGAGGTCTTCAAGCAAAGGCTGGACCTACATTTGTCTGGGATGGTTTAGGAAACCCTGCATTGAGCAGGGGGTTGGACTCAATGACCCTAGAGGTCTCTTCCAACTCTGATTCTATGATTCTATGACTGCCCAGGGTAAAGCATCTCTGTGTTGGCTTCTCCAGAATTAATGTTTGGCTTCCCTGTCCTTGGTTTTAATCATCTTTTTAAATAAATGCTCTGATTTTAGTTGTTTTTATTCTCCATGTCTTGTAAATTGCTTTGAGATTATATTTTAATGGGAATTGGTATATAACTATTTAAAATAATAGATGAATAATAAATAGATGCATTTGTGTATTTATTTCCTCCTTCCAGTGCAGTTAGGTTCAGGGACAGTGGTTTGCATCACAAGCACTGGCATAATCCCCAACTTAACCCACAAGCAATTGCAGTGTGGATGGTCTGTCCCAGACTGTCCAAATTGCCATAGCAATGGCCATGGCGGCTTTCATCACATGGCTGGCCGTTGGCACGGCATTCGCAACACACATTTGTGCAGCTAGAGCTATGCCGCCCCACATCTTTACAGCTTTGTACCTGGAAAAGAAGGGTGAGATCCTCTTCAAATGTAGTTGGATTCAAATTTGATACCAATGTTCAATCTAATATGAATGCATACAAATCCCACAGGAATCCCCTATATATCCCATACAAAATCAACATGAACCTCATACAAAGCTTCATACGAATGTAAGACAACTTTTTATTCAAATTTGAATGTCAGTCTTCGAATGTGCCAGCATTCGATTTGAGTACGAATGTCCGAATTCAGCCAAATTGGTACAAATTTTGAACGTTACGAATACTCATCCGCATCCCTACTCTGTGACAGAAGCAGTGGTGTGTGTGTGTGGATAAGTGTGTCGCCACATCTGAGAGTACAGTATATCCACTTAGTAAGTGTGAATTGGCCTTTAGTTCAAATTTGAAGAATGGCGTATATCTGTTCCAGAAATGTATCCTGTGAAGGACAGCTTTTCACCCCAATAAATTTACTCTGTTCCTTCTAATTCTCATGCCTTCTTTTGGCATGGCCACTGGCCTAGAATGGAGAGCAAGTTGTACAGATTAACTCATACCACAGTGCTAACAAAGAGTACAATTCCTGCAGCCCCAGTGAGGGAGAAATGTCATTTTAATTTTTGAATTCAGATATATAAATGTCATCGACTGACCCCAGCAGCTTTGGGTCCTAAAAAACAAATAAAAAATATGTAACAGTAGACTATTCCTCAGCCTCATAACAGCATGAAATATTTCACTGGCTGTTTAAATATTTCAAGTATATCAAATTAGCCTTTCAAATTAATTTCAGGGATATTAACTTCCACCAAGCGCATAATTTAATTTTTGATTTAAGAGACATTCATTCAGGAGACATTCAGTAAATTACCTGGCTAGAGAAGGCTTTATCGGGACTTAGAAAAATTGTGTGAAATACATCAAAGCTTTTAAGAATTCAAGGTGTGCAAATAGCATACAATCCATCAGATTTTGAATATCCCTACGTCTTAGGCTCAAGATTAAAAGTAACTAAGATTATGTCAGCTGGGCCCATCACTTCCTGGCAAATATAAGGAAAATGGAACCAGGGTCAAATTTTGGGGGTACTTCCCTTAATTAAGATCTTGTAGATTTGGGTGCTAGCTTGCTCGCAGTGGAAACGCCGGAACATCCATGTGGCAAATCCTGATCTACCCACAGGTGTTTTGGGGGACAGGGGGTGCAATCTCCATAGATGCTCCGGAGAATCTCCAGAACGATCTGCCACAAACTTCGAAGATTCTCCTGAGCCTTTGACAAAGGCATTGCTCTCTCATGGGGTCCTCTTCAGAGCCTGTGCTATTCTTCAAAGGCAACTTCAGAGTAACTTCAGAGGAGCTTCAGAGCCAGCTTTGGAGAATGTGCACAGGTTTCGAAGCTTTGAGTCCCCAAGGGTACCCCCCGAGCCACCCCTAGACCCCATTGCCCAATACTGGTGGAAACAGGCTCTGTATAATCTGGATTTGATGTCTGAAGACCCCATTGTAGACCCCTTTAAGAGGGTCTACAGGGAATCCAGATTATAGGTCCTGAAGGACCCATATGATCTGGATTTCCCTAGAATAGGTGGAAACAAATGGGATCTGTAGTGGAAATGGGATCTTCCTGCTCTGAGCCAAATGGGTTCTTAATGGGTACTTAATGGGTACTTAGTGCTAGTGGAAGTACACTCTTTGTTTGCTTGGGTTCAAGGATCACTGCAGATAGTGACTGAAGCCCAGAGATGTGCATGAATGGTGGTTTTTTTTTTTTTTTGGTATTCTATTCGTAATGCATTGAATATTAGAAAATTCATATTCATTTGAATAGATCCCCTTCGAATGTGGTAGGATTCTATTCGATACAAAAGTATTTGTACAAATTTGTACGAATATCTGATACAAATGCATACGTTTCCTGGATACTTATCCTGGATATCTATCCTATACGAGCACATGCATATTGGATACGTATCTTATATCAACACATACATATTGCATATGTATCCTATACAAATGCATACATATCGATATATATTTGATATACATCCCCCAGTTTAGCGAATGTACGAACTATTTGTGTGAATGTTCCAAAACATTTGTATTCGTATGAACGTTAATGTAAGAATGTCTGAATTCATATGAATTTCGGATGTTATGAATATTCATCCACATCGCTACTGCACCCATGAACTAAAGCTATGGCAAACTTTGGCAGGCAATTAAAAAGCAGAGACACCACTCTACCAACCATAGTCAAAGCTGTGAGAGTTGGACCGTAGGGAAGGCTGAGCACTAAAGAATCAGTGTTTTCAAACTATGGTGCTGGGAAAGACTTCTGATAATCCCTTGGACTGCACACCTCTGTGATCCAGGCTGGGGACCTGAGACTGTATTATAGATCCCATTAATGGGTCTATAGTAGATCAGGGCAAATTCGCACTTTGGCCTGTAGCTGATAATTAGGCAACATCTGGATAGGTGGATCTGCACTTGCAGGATGAGTTTACAGCATAGAAATGCCCTCTGCCAGCTCAGAAGTTGACTAATTATCAACTAGCTGTGGAGCATGAAATCATGCTCCACAAGTTTACCAACCCTTACTCCAAGTTACCTCACCACGTCCAGCCAAGGACCATCCACAACTCTGTTGGACAGGGAGGTCAAGGAAGCTGCCGCACAAGCTCACTGGCAGCTCTCCTGACCTCCTGATGCGACTGCGCATCATGGAGATGGCGCTGACACATGCACAGTCAGGGAGTGTGCTGCACAAGATGGCAGCGCCCAGAAGAGGACTGGCCAACAATTGAACAAAAGATAAGAGGTCGATCCCAGTGGGTGGGGGGTAGGCTAATGTTTACTATCCAATTGTGAATGCTAGTAAACACTAGTTGATTTCATTAGTGTGAAAATGCCCCAGGATTGAGGGCCTCTTGATCTGGATCTACCTCTATCCTGTGCAGACAGATCTGTCTGCATGATCCAGAACAAGACATGGATGTGAAGGCCCCAGATCCGTATCAGAGGTCTTCTTATCTGGATCTGCTGCTCTACGCGGAAAGGGTCGTATTTCTCCAGCCTTGAGTACTATCATGCTTACTCCAAGGGTTACAACAATTGCCGAAGCTTCCTTTTTTAATGAAGATTGTGTACTCCAATAGTAGAAACAATCATCCAGGCCCACCTGCTCCTGCTACATCCCCCTGAAGCTCTGTGCAACCTGTCTCTTTAAAAGCCAATGGTAAACAGCGGGAGCACTTAATGCTCTTTGGAGTATGTTCTTTGGGTTTCTTTGATACACCCACATGCAAAGGGTTTTTAGAAAATAAAAATCCCCAGGAACATCTGGTCCCTTTGTCTCTGAGCATCCTTGGAAGCAAAACATTTTGATCTGGTGTTTGCAAAGATGTACAGCAGTTTGGCCTTATGCGTATCAGCTTGTTTGCTAAGTACCACTTGCCAGAGTTTGTGTTCTTTGCCTTCTTTGAGTTTGTCTTCTTGCATCTCGGTGCAAACATCACAGGCTGTTGGCTTGTCACAGCCTTCTGCTGCACATTGAAAGCTGCTGCTCTCTCCTAGGGTTGCCAGTTGCATCTTTGAAAAGCAACATGTAACGCTTTGGGTTCAGATTAGGAATATACTAGAGAGGTCCATGAATATTCGCAAAATTCAAAATTCATACGAATTTGGCCAAATTCAGACATTTGAATTTGAATAGAATGTTTTGATACATTCATATGGGATTTGTATGCATTCGTATGGGATTTGGATTGGATTGAACATTTGTATCCAATTCAAATCCTACCACATTCGAAAGGGAGTTATTCGAATGAATTCAGATTTCTTTTGTATTCAATTTGATATGAATTGAATTTAAAAAAAACATTCATGCACATCCCTAGAATATACCAGATTCCACTTCACCAGAGCATAAACTGAGTGGCGTAGGAGCGCGCACAGACCCATTTTCCCACATTCTATTTGAGTTGAATACAATGTGGAAAAATGTGGATCTGGCGGAATGTGGGGGTATTCGTATCTGAGCACGGATATTGTGTAGAATATCCATGCCTGGAATGAATAGACCCTCCCCCCACCACTCCTTTCCCACCTCCTCTCCACCAACCTTACCTCCTTGCCGGCGCCATCCTCAGCACCTTCTCCACACTGCTGCCACTGCCGCTGCCGCCACCGTCCCAGGCCTCATCCAGGGCCCTCTGGAACCGCAAGCAGGCTCCCAGGAGGTAAATACAGGCCTTCTGGTTTTACTGTAAGGTCTGTATTTACCCCCCGGGAGCCTGCTCACAGTTCCAGAGGGCCCTGGGAGAGGCCTGCCCCGCCACTGGAGCATGCCACCCAGGTAAGTGGGCCCCGGGGAGGCAGGCGCGCATGTTCTGGTGGCCTTTTCCAGGGTCCTCTGGAACTGCAAAAGGGTTCCGAGGGCTAAATCCCTGGCAGACGTGGTTCTTTTTGGCACCTTTATTCAGCTCCCAAGGAGTCCACATTGGGTGGTGAATTTATACGCTTTCTAAAAGCACGGTTGCTGCCATTATAGCAACTTCTATGGGTGGAGCTGTGACATGTGTTGGCATGCATCGGTGGGCATCATGTGCAGGCATTTGCTGAGGCATTCTGTGCATGCATGATGATGTCATGTGTGCTGAACATGCCACAGGCCTTCCTGCAGAAGAAGCTGTAATGGTGATAGCCATATTTTTGGAAAGCAGGTAAATTACACTTCACAGAATCCTCGAAAGTCACATAAAGGTGCTGGGAAGGTAATGGGAACAGTCACTAAAAATCTACTGCGGTTTATGCTGCAGTGAACTGCAGTTCAGTACATTCCTCGTTCAGATGAATCAATCAAAACTTCAGTTGGTGGACCTGGTGGAGCCCAAATTCTATCACGGAGCAAAGTAGTAAAATAAATCACAAGTTTATTTAGGGGAGAATGTTCTTTGTTCTCATGTCTTACAGGATTCAGCTGAATGAAGAATCAGAAGTAGGTTACATATGTTGACAAATTTTTATCATAATGATCCAATGTAAAGCTCTTTTTTTTTTGTTAAAGCAAGTTAAAACAATAATGTTACCCTTAGCATTACTTACTGTAGAAGAATGGAGCCTTCTACAGTCAGTTTTCACTTCACTTGTTACGGGTTTTAGGTTGCCATGCTGTGTCCACCGTTCTGGAAACCAAGCCCTATGGGGAATGGTTGAAGGATCTAGGAATGTTTAGCTTGCAAAAGAGAAGACTAAGAGGAGACATGATAGTGGTCTTTAAGTATCTGAAGGGCTGTCACAGTGCAGAGGGATTGTCCCTATTCTCACTTGCACAAGATGGGAGGATTATAAACAATAGTATGGAACTCCAAGGGAGTCAGTACAGATTAGATATTAGGAAAAACTTCCTGGCTGTAAGGGTGGTCAGACAATGGAATAGGTTGCCATGGGAGGTAGTGAGTTCTCTTTCACAGGAGGTCTTCAAGCAGAGGCTGGACCTAATATGTCTGGGATGGTTTGGGATGGTTTAGGGGGTTGGACTCGACCCTGGAGAACCCTTCCAATTCTATAACTCTATTCAACTTTGAAGCAAGAGCCTTTTCTGCACTTAACAGCATCAGATCCAGACCAGTGGCTCTAGAATAACTGGACCCACTGACCTGGATCTTTTGGAGGCATGGGGCAGATCTGTGGCATCTGATGGTACTGATCTGGCCCAAGCTTCCCCGAGGCTGCAAAGCTTGTGCAAACTTCACAGTCATGCCCCCCATCCCTGAAGGCTAGGAGCGGCTGTTCCTAGCCTTGGGGTGCGGGGAGGTGTTTTTTTTAAATTGCATTATTGCAATAGCCTGTTGGCCCAAAACGCCCCCAAGCCCCAAGGCTAGGAACTTTTGCTTTTAGCCATGGGTGTGTGAGGTGTATGCTTTTCAGTGGCACACTATGGTGAATAGCAGTCCTTGTAGTTTGGAATCACAGAGGTACTTAGCCTGGATGTAGACCTGATTTAATGGATCCAAAATCAATCTAGATGCACCTCAAGGGGGAGACTATTCCATAGCCGAAGACCCATTACTCTTTACATTACATTGTAACCCGCCCAGAGACCTTTGTGTATGGGGAGGGCTATAAATATAAATATAAATAAATAAATTACTGAGAAGGCCCTCTCCTGGGTCCCCACCTCTTTTGCTATAGAAGGTGGTGGTACAACCAGGAGGGCCAGACTGATGATAATAATAATAACCATGGGTGATTTCACGCTTCCCTACCTGTCCTGTGGACAGGAAAGGTATGTGATGAACTAATGTCGCCTAGCGCTCATACTTGCAAGCACTAGTGAACGTTAGCCTACCCACTGCACAATCAAACACTTACCTGTGTTCGATCACAGGACTGCTCCTCTTCTGGGCGCTGCCATCTTGGGTGTGGTGCCCTCTGCGACTGTGCATGTCACTATGATGACATGGATGCTCTGTGAAGTTGCTGTTGCATCAGGGGGACATTGAAGCTGCCAGCGCACTTGCGCGGCAGCCTTTATGACCTCCCCAGCTAGCAGAGGTGTGAATGGTCACCGGCTGGATGCTATCAGGTAGGTTTCGGTTGTGTGGTTCAAGGTTGGTGAGTTTGTGGTGCATGATGTTGTGCACTACAACTAGTTCACGATAGCTGAACATCTGGGAAGGCAGGAGGTGCTTCACCTCCTGCAGGTGCAGATACACCTGCCCAGATGTTCACCTGTCGTGAATTATGGGCCAAAATTCAAATTGGCCCCATGTTTCTGAGCCCCTTCCCTTTTAGAACAGGTTGGATGTAGCCAATGGAAATGACTGCTATTCATGGCCAACTGAGCAAGTTTCAGGCAGGGTAATGTCAGATTCTCCATTAAAAAAGGCATGGACTTCTGTTGCATGCTGGCAAAAATCCTAGAAAAAATCCTCCAAGTAGTATGGGCTCCTACTGGCAAGTAGTGTTGCAAAGCCAGATCTTAATCTAGATGTTTTGATCTGAAAGTTGAGAAAAGAGAATTATAGAACCACTGGATTCTTTCTCCAATCTTCTCTCTCTTTTTTTAATATCAGGATCCATTGGGATTTCCTTCAGTCATGGGCCCTTTCTGCACTTGGCCTTATTCTGGAATATATCTCAGGATAGCAGTCTGCTATCCACAAGCTAATGCAGACTATGTTAGGCCTCACTTTGGGCCTTCCATAGTCTACACTAGCACACAGGTAGCAGGTCCCTGTTCTGGGATATATTCCAGAATAAGGCCAAGTGCAAAAAAGGCCATAGAAGGGATGTGCATGAATTTTTTTTTTGACATTCTATTCGAATCAAATACCTGAAAATCCGATTCAATTTGAATCTTTTAAATTTGAATGTAACAAGTTTTGGTTTGTATTTACCAAATTCAAATCTATTCATTCGAATTTTTGATTTGAATATGCACATACAAATGTCGACGACATTTGTATGTGCATGTACTCATCTTCCCCACATCCGTACACATCCGTACACATCTGTATGCATCCGGTAGTTATCCCATATGCAACCCGTTTTCGTCCCGTACAGATCTGTACAAACGCGTACGGATACGGGAAAGATGCGGATCTTCAAGTATGCATCATGTACGAATCCATACACATACGAATGTCTGGATAATTAAAACGACAAGATCCAAAGTTTGAAATTTGGTTCAAATGTTTACGCTCAAATTTCAGGACATTCTGTTTGAGTTCAAAAGGCGAAATTTGGCACATTTGATCAGATTTCAAATGCATATGAATATTCGTGCACATCCCTATCCCATTTAAAATTTAAAATTGATTTGCTAGGACATCAAAGCTTTCTGCTGCTCACAATGTCCTGCTCTGAGTCCACATAAAGTACAGGTAGCAATTCAGCAATCCGTACCTATTTGTATTGCTCCTGATAGGGCATGAGCCATAAACAAACAAACAAACAAACAAACACCTACTGTTCACAATTTGTGAAGGACTGAGTATGTAAGGTACATGATCTTCCCTATGCAAGGCATTAGCCTCCTGCCCAAATCACCACATTTGACTGTGTGAGTTCTAGTTATGTTATTAAATTTGGTCAAGGATATCCTCATTAATTACATTGTACTAGGTCTCCTTTGAAAGTAAACCACACTACACTTTTGGAGATAACAGCGATAAAACAGTGGGGTATTAATTTGATTGGAAAGCAGTGAGAAGCTTTTGGTTAATTCCTGATGTAATTCTTAATTATGTATAAGGATCTGTTAGCTTTATGTATGTGACAGCTCCCTTGATCTTGGTTTGCCTGATACAAAAATGTTATATACTGTTGGATTGGAAAGGGGCTTGAACTTTGGAAAGAATTTGGAAAGAACTTTGGTCTTGCCAAATGTGTACATTGCGTTTAATTTGAGATTGGTAGAAATGTATGCCTTGACTATTTATCCTAGAATTGAACTGAAGGTATTCAGAGAAAGGCTTTATTTACACCTAAATTTTAATCTGGCTTCATTCCACCTTCGGAATGGAGGAGTACATCAGCAAAGTGATGAATCATTATTAAAATCAAAGGTAGGCTTTATTCTTTAGATCAGTGTTTCCCAAACTTTTGACATATGTGTACCCCTTCTATAATTTTCGTAATGCTGAGTGCCCCTCATAAAAAACATTAAGGATAAAAATTGTATTTTATAAAAATAATAAAAATCAGTGGAAATTACTAAAGCACGATAACAGGCGCCCGGAACTAACTATTAAAGAAGTAAGTTGTCTCTGTAACGAAGTGCAGTATATTCACGCCGTGTCACGCCTCACAAGACCGTTAGATAACACTGCAATTCTCCAGCGTTTAAACAGTTCAGCTCAACGTCAACTGTTAATGTTCCTGCAGTTTAAAAATGGCCGAACCCGAACTGTGCGAAGGATGCGCAAAAGTTCCTGCCATAATGAGTTGCGATATGATGTACGAGGGCCCCAGTTCCCGTGTAAAAACTGTGATACGTGCCTATTTCTTTCCTTGTTCTGTGGGTGCAGCTAAACATGGTGCAGTGGATATTCCCACGTGATTCCCACCAAACTCTGGTGCAACGCGTACCCCCACCAAACTCTTCCCGAACCCCTGGGGGTACGTGTACCACACTTTGGGAAACACTGCTTTAGATGCTGCTGCAAGGAAACAGCTTGTCCCTTTGCTGCTGTGTTCACTCAGTGTGAAAATGTACAGTATTAAAACATAGTTGTTGGTGGGCCTAAATGGTCAGGTATGATATAGTGCTGGTACTTTGGGATCATGTTGTCCGCATGCTTTGTATAACCAAAATGCATATTAGCACGAATGCAATTTTCAGGATTTGATTTGAATGTTTAAAATTTGCAAGTATTCGCATTTGGTTCAAATAAAATACATTCGAATCTATATGAATGATTTTTTTATTCGTATTTGAAGATACAAATGTTGACAACATTCAAATGTGTCTGTATGCATCCATACACATCCTGTTTTTATCCTGTATGCATCCCATTTTTGTCCTGCATGTATCCATACAAATGCGTATGGATATGAATAAGATGCGCATGGATATATATGTAATGCGTACATATCTGTACACATACAAATGTCTGAATAATTTGTACGAATGATTTGAAAGATTCAAAAATTCATTCGAATGTTAAATTTGAATGTATAGATATTCAATTTGAAGGTCTGAATTCAATCAAATTTGATCAAATTTTGAATGTTTGAAATATTCATTCAGATTCCCTAATCCTGTACAATCAAAAGTATAAATTGTAGCTGACAGTAGAAATAAGAGAGATGGCGCTGATCAGGTTGGAATATAGGTGGGGTAGAAGAAGAAGAGTTGGCTTTTCTACCCCACTTTTCTCAGCCATTAAAGGGGACTCAAAGCTGCTGACAAAGCTTTCTATTTTTCTCCCCACACCAGACACCCTGTGAGGTAAGTGGGGCTGTGAGAGCCCAGAAGAGAGCTGTGACTAGCCCAAGGTCACCCAGCTGGCTTCAAGGGGAGAGCAGAATCAAACCAGGTGTTCCCAGATAAGAGTCCGTCTCCCTAACGGCTAGACCAAAACTGGCTAGCAGTATGAATCTTCCCAAGGTCATTTGTTAACTGGGAAATTTTGGGTGTTTCTGCATTAGAATCTAATGTGTACTAGTGTTCGCACCTAGGAATACAAGTACTTAACAGCCTAGCCTTAACATGACTGGAGGCTTCCCTGTGTCCTGTCGCACATCCAGCCCTCTGCAGGGGGCACCATCATTTTGGTTGAGGCACTCCGCATGACTGTGCATGTGCTGGTGCTGTCATCATGGTGACGATGATGCTCTCTGCATGCGGAGTCGTGTCAGGGGTTACCTGAGGTGCCAGCTTGCACAGCACCTCAGATGTTCCCTTGGACCAGAAACAGTGCAGGTGGTCACTGTGTGGACACTTCAGGTAAGCTTTGGGTTCCGTAAGGTAAGGGTTAGTACAGTGCCTGACAAAAGTTCTGTCGCTTATCCGTGTTGTTGAAACCAAAGCCTATAACCTGACTTAAAATTCATCCATTGGTTTTAAAAATGACTCATATGAAAGCTGAAACCCTCCCAAATGAGGTTTTTAAAAAGAAAATAAATTTGCTTCACTGCTGAAATATTGATCATTTAATGGACACAGAAAGGTCAGATTTTGGCTAGACAAAAGTTTTGTCGCCCACAAAAAGTAATGTGAAAATCAAACAGATAATTCACTTCAAATACAAAGATATGTTTCATAACATTGGTGAGCGACAGAACTTTTGTCAGGCACTGTATGCTTGTGGTGCATGATTTTGTGCACCATAAATAGCATGCAATTAGTCAACCTCTGGACATGCAGAGGGCATTTGTAGGCTGTAAATGCCTCCTGTAAGTGCAGATGCATCTGCCCAGAGGTTGACTAATTGCAAACTACAGGGCCAAGTGCAGAAACACCTTTTCTCTGGTGAGAAGGGAGGTAACAGTACTGCTTTGCTCCCAGAAGATGGGAAGAAGTGTGTTATCCTTAGTTGCTTTATGCTAGATTTCACTTTCAGCAAAGTTTGTCACCTTGTATTATGGCTGTTTGAGTTTGAATAAAGCTTTCTCCATTAACTGAAAGAAATGAATTATTTCAACTTGAACTCCGAAAGGGTCTCACACAAATATTGACATATAATAATGTAGTCTTAGATTGTGCTGTAGGAGCCATGAACACCAAAAATTTTAGAATGTACCACCAGCACGCAGAGGACACCCAGCTCCAGCTCTTCATTTCATCTGAGGCTGAGTCTCTGCTTTAAAACGGGTGGTGGTGGTGGTGGTGGCTGCTTCCCAAATGCCTGGGGAACTGCAGCAATTGCTGCTGAAAAGTATCCCTCCTCACCTCCATTTTTAGTGCAGAGGCATCATTTGCAGTGGTGGATGGAAATTCCTCTGTTGAGGGTGGAATATTGCACCTCCTGAAAATGATGGTGCCTTAATTGGTGATCACACATGGTTAAGAGGTAGGGCCACAGGGTGTTTACTGCTGCTGCAGATAGAAATGTGGCAGCAAAAGGTGTGTTACCAGGTGCATTGTCTGGTAAGTGGAGTAAGGGTGTTTCCACACAGGCTCTTAAGACCCCATTAAGCACCCAATAAGGACCCATATGGCACCCATCTGCAATTTCCACATAGTGGAACAGATTAGGGCCCCTTCAAGGATGCTACTTCCGCATGGCCTCGCATGAGATCCATCTCTAATGGGGTCTACAGGCAGCCAAATCCAGTTTTCGGGAAGACCTGAAAAATTAGGTCTTCAAACCACTTTTGCTTGCAAATTCCAGATCAAAGGACGACGCTTCCGCACAGGGACAGGAGAAGGTTGGACTAGAAGTTGGCATGTTGAGCGCAGCCGGGCCGCCATGGGATCTCAGGCATGCTGCTGATTGGTGGGCAGTCTGTCCCTGACACGCCCACACACGGTGGAAACGAGTGGTGACTGACGGCTGAGTGCTGCAATCATGTGGCGCCTTGGGTGGCAGGGCCACAGAGAGGCCTGATCCTTCTGGATATCGGTGTCCCGACATCCGCACAGCAAACACATGATGCGTTCCTCTCTATCTGTGCTTCCCACATGAGTGTGGATGCGTTAGGCCTCATTTGGATCCATCCCTATTTCAGACGAATCCTCCCAAGGACCGATTTCAGAAATCCGGATTTCCTTAATCCGGATTTCAAGCGGTAAGTGAGGAAACACCCTAACAGTCTGAATCACAAGAGGACATTCAGGTTCTTGAGTCTTATTTGGAGGCAGTAATGTGCTGGAAGTGGAGGAATTCCTTGAACATGAGTTGAAATGAGACAAAGTACTTGCCAGGGCTTCTCAAGTCCAGATGGCAAAGAGACACTGTTAGAAGTCACCCTGCTATATGAATTTGGGGGAATATAGCTCATCAGGACGTCTTCCATTTGGGATCTTTTAACGTAATGGATACTGAAAGGACAGTTGTTCGGTGCTTAGAAATCAAGAAAAGGAGGGGAAGGCCAGGGAAGGCCCCGATCGGGAGTGCGCTACCCTGGGCGGGGGAGGGGGGATTAGGCTTTGGCTTCGCCTGGCAAGCGAAGGGGCCATGGCCCCTTCTCTTGTGAGGGGAAGGCCAGGGCAGGCAGTCGCTGGCCGCGCCATGGGAGCTCCCGAAGGAGCCAATGGCACAGGCCAGTGGGCGGCCCAGCTGTCAAATGGTGAGCCTGTGCTCTCCATCTTTGACAGCTGGGCATGTGCCAGCAGGGCTGGTTTGGGATGGGTGCTGTTGTGTCTGCACAGCACCCACCCCAATCCGTTTCCCCATCTGGCCCTGCCACCACCACCCCACGCATGTGCGTACGCACGGGGCCTCCGAGAACCTGACCCTGTCTGGATCAGATTCTTTTTTAAAACTGTTGGAAAACGGATCCTTTAGATTCGTTTTTGGCAGCACGTGCAGAAAGGGCCAGAAATTCTGGCCCTTTCTGTCCTTACTTGCTAATCCGGAACAAGAAGCTGCTTAGGGTGTATTGTCTGCATGGAGCTGGTGCTAATTTGGATCAGATCTGTGCTAACGGCTCACTAATCCAAAAGTATGTGTGAGGGGTTTCCATGGAGGTGCCTCCTGCAGGCTTCTCCCCCCTCATGACTTTGGAAACACAGTCCCAGGAAACTTCAATCTGATGTAAATTAAGGATGTGCAAGAATATTCGAAATATTCGTCATTCAGTTGAATTTGGCTGAATTTGGACATTCGACAAATTCAGACATTTGTTTTTTAATATTTGAGCGAATGAGAATATTTTGAATCATTTGTTTGAATAGTTCGGACATTTGTATGTGTACGGATATCTACACATTACATATATTTCATACATTACATTACATACAGGATGAAAACAGGATGCGTACGGAATAAAAATATCATCAAATTCACGTTGAATATTTGTACCAATAGATACGTATGTATTTGAATCGGTTTGAATTTTAATTCATTTCTTCTCTATTCGTATGAATTTGGACGTTCGAATATCCAATTTGAATCAAATGTCAAAAATTGCATTCCTGCACAAGCCCTAGTGTCAATTCATCTTCTGTTTCACCTCTTAGTAGACTGGGAAACTTTCCTGCTGTTTAGCCTTAGCAATATGGCATATCAGCTGAAATATTTGAGAGTAAGGAGCACCCTCTACGTTCTTGTCTAGTGAGTATGTGATCTTTGCTTTCAGAAATTCATCATTGTTCTTAAGGAGATCTCTGGCATGTCTTCCCCTCTTCTCCCAGGGTGCTGTTGCATGATTAAGAGTTGCATGAAGGACTCTCAGAAAAGCCTTCAGTTGAATTTTTCCTACTGAATTAGCACCTTGGTGATTTAGTACATCCCATACTGTGTCAGAGTGGCAGGTAGGCACAATCTACACCGTTCAAGTAGAAACGGCAGTTTGCAAAACAAAGTCTGTTGGGTGTTATTCATTAGCAGAAAATTATCTGAAGATAACGGCAATCTGAAATGTGCAATAAATCTTTCTTTCATCTGACATGCTTGTAGAATGATTATAGCAGGACTTATACCACATTTTGGACTTCAAAGAAGCCTAGCAAAATTACCCTGTGGTGCATCTGGGTGCATCCTAGGCTAGGGATGGGCAGGGATGTTCTAACTATTCAAAATTTGATAGAATTCGATCAAATGTGGTCATTCAAATTCAAATAGAATGTCTTCACATTCGAATTTAAACATTTAAATGAATTTCGGGTGTTCCAAAACACTGGTTAGAATGATTCAAAACATTCAAATGTACAGATATGTGTGTATTACATACGTATCTGTACTCATTTGTGCTTACGTGACCTGCCCGCGTCTTAAGATCTGCAGGAGAGGCCCTCTTGGTTATCCCACCGCCTTCAGTGATTAGGCGGGTGGGCACCCGTGAGAGGGCCTTCTCAGTAGTGGCCCCCAGGTTGTGGAATGGTCTCCCCCTTGGAGGTGCGTCAGGCCCCTTCTCTGTTTATGTTCAGGAAGGCAGTGAAGACGCACCTCTTCACTGAGGCCTTTGGCTAAATGCCCTCTATGCTTCCCGCATTGCAAACACTACTGTTTTCTTAAACTGTTTTTGTATCATTTTTATTATTATTGTTATTATTACTATTATTATGCTGGATTTTAAACCTTGTACTGGTTTTAGTATAGTCTGATACAGTTTTAATATGTTCATTTTTAAATGTTGTGAGCCGCCCAGAGACCCTTGGGTATGGGGCAGGATATAAATATAAAAATAAAATAAAAATAAAATAAAAATTATTATACGGGACAAAAACAGGATGATGCGGGATAAACCGGGGTGCGTACAAAATGCGTACAGCTACGTATAGCACATATGAATGTTGTTGACATTCATATCTTCAAACACAAATGTTGTCAACATTTGTATCTTTAGATTCAGATCTAACATTTGAATGAAGAGATTCAAATCAAACTGGTTTTTGTTGCATTCGGATTCTAAACATTTGAATCGAATGGAATGTTTTGACATTTGATTCAACTTGAATTCGAATGCACCCCCCCCCCCCAGTCGTGAACATCCCTATCCTGGGCACAGGGAACATCCCTATCCTAGGCACAGGGAACCCCATGTGGCAGCAGGGGATAAGGGTAGTTCAGTGCAAGAGGTATAACCCTGAACATCTGGTTGGCCACTGTGTGAGACCAAATGCTGGACAAGGTAGTAGTGTTTGTGGTAGAAGAAACATAACCAACATTTAGCCAAAGGCCTGAGCAAAGAGGTGCGTCTTCTCCGCCTTCCTGAACCATAAACAGAGAAGAAGCCTGATGCACCTCAAGAGGAAGACTATTCCATAGCCGGGGGCCATTACTGAGAAGGCCCTCTCCCAGGTGGCTACCCATCTCACTGCTGAAGGTGGTGGGACAACCAGGAACACCTCCCCTGCAGATCTTAAGGCATGGGCAGGTCTTTAGGGAATATAGTGTCTCCTGGCCATCTGTTTTCCATCTTGGGTTCAGTCCCACCCTCATCACCAGTAGATCCTGTGAACTGTAACATATTGGGCCTGATGCAAGAATTCTAGACTCTGAACACCTGTGTCTAGAATGCACCACTGGTCACATTATACCACCTGGTGTGGCTAGACTGAGGACAAGAATGGTTAGTTTTGGTTACTCAAAACATGGGATCTGTATTCAACAAGATGTGGAATGCCATGTTGCTATTCTCTGTGATGCCTGGAGTCTATGTTTTTCTACAAGTATGTTCTGAACCCTATGTTTAACAGGGAGGGACTTTTTAATTGTTTACGATTTTTATGTTTGCATTGTTACATTGTAAAACCTACTTGCTCAAGGACTGATTGTGCTACGATTTCCCCTATTTTTTAATAAACCATTAAACTGTTCAAAGTTGTCCTTGCTTTGTGGCTCTGAGTAGCTAAGAAGGACTGGTGGCAGCAAACCCAAAAATGATTCCCGGTGCACAGGAGGGAATGCTTGGCTGGTAGATGGCTGGGAATCGTCACAGTATCACTATCACTTGGGAGAACATAAGAGGAGCCCTTCTGGATCAGGCCACAACACTTTGAGTATCCATCTCACACAGTGGCTCACAAAGGCTGTGTCCCCATGCACTCTATACTCCAAATCGAATCCGAATTCAATAAGGAGAGTCCCCATGCAATGCCCCCTAACTGGACTATATGTGGACAAAATCACCCAAATCCACACTAAATTTAGTCCTCTGGAAAACTGTTCTCGGCTTGGTTTGGGAGCCGAGTCCGCATCATTTTGGAGGCTGAGTCCACAGATGGGGATGCTCCTGGGCTATTTGGGGAGAAGACTGACGCTTGTGTCATTAGCGGACAGGGTTTCACGCCCTGTGCTCGCCGTTCCTGTCCTGTGTGTTGGGGATTGCAACTGTTCGGGCATTTTTGGCAGTAAATGGTGACTGAACAGAAACAAGTCTCTTTCCGCGTCTATCATTCCACCCCTCTTACCCGATTGCCAAGCCAGGTGAATGTGCAAGACAAATAGCAGCTTCTGAAATGTGCATACAATAACTGAGCACCCCAGTTTTATAGCAAAGATGCAGTTGCCATCCTACAAGTCTCTTTCAGTGACCAATATTCCACACCCCCTCCCCGATTGCCAAGCCAGGCATGATAATTTAATTTAAATTGCACATGAGTGCTAAACTGCTATATCGGGTGAAGTGGAGGTGCGCACTTCCGGTAAACTGCTGCCAAACCCTGCAGGGGCTTTGCAGAACAATATGGCTTTTTCTTTTTTCTTTTCTTTTACTATTATATTTTTATTGCCTTTTGGCCCTATGTGCCGCGAAAGGGGGAAGTAGCGTTGGGTGGCGTTTCCTTGTCATTACTGCAGTGGGTGGCACCTCCACTAAACTGCCACCAGACCCTATAGTGGCTTTGCAAAGTGATCTGGCTTTTTCATATTATTTTTATTATCATATTATTATTGCCTTTCAGCCCTATGTGCCACGATTGGGGAAGGAGCTGTTGTGTGGCATTTCCCTGCCATCACTACAGCAGGTGGTACAGGGGTTGGTGACCATCTCATCTTCCTATCAGGAGAGAGGGGGTGGAGAGAAAAAGATGCTGTTTCCCCATGCAAGGGTTTAGCAGGGTTCGCACAGGGACACCTGCATTTGAACTGAGCCTGCATTATCAGCAAACGCATGGGGATGGCTCCATTTGAACTTGACCCCACATTCAGACTAAAAATAGTCCAATCTGCACTAAATGGAGTGCATAGGGATGCAGCCCAAGTGGTTCTGGGCATCTTAAGCAGAAGATAAACACAAAATTCCCCACAAATGGCCCTGAGAGTTCCTGCCTGCTTCTTGAGTTTGGAGGTGGAACATAGGCATCAGTTTTAGTGACCACCGCCAGGGAGGGTAGGGTGCTCTTGTATCGGCTTCTAGTTTGGGTGACTACCAGGAAGGTCAGGGTGCTTCAGTTTTGGCTCCTAGTTTGAACCACATCCAGGGAAGCCAAGTAGCTCTTGAATTACAGAATGGGAGGAATCTGGCTGAGTAGTAGCGTAAGTGAAAAGGATCTGGGTTTACTGGGTGGTCACAGGATGTACATGAGTCAGCAATGTGATGCAGCTGCAAAAAAGGCAAACACCGTCCTAGGAGGCATCCAGAGGAGTATAGGGTCTAGATCAGTGGTTCTCAACCTGAGGGTCAGGACCCCTTTGGGGGTCGAACTACCCTTTCAGAGGGGTTGCGACAAGTCCCCCCCCTTTCCTCCCATTTCCCAGCTGCTCTACCCCCGTGGTTGGGGGTCTCCACTACATGAGGAACTCCATTAAGCGGTCGCGGCATTAGGAAGGTTGAGAACTGCTGGTCTAGATGATGAGAAGGAATTATTTCTCTACTCTGCCTTGGTCAGACCTCATCTAGAGTACTGTGTCCAGTTCTAGGCCCCCCAATTCAAAATAGACATTGAAGAACTAGAGGAAATCCAAAGGAGGGCTACCAAAATGGTTAGTGGTCTGGAAACAATGTCCAATGAGGAAAGGTTGAAGGATCTAGGAATGTTTAGCCTATAGAAGACATGATATTGCGGTCTTCATGTATCTGATGGGCTATCACAGTGCAGAGGAATCATCCCTATTCTTACTTGCACATGGGAGGACTAGAAATAACAGTATGGGTGTGTTCCCACCTAGCTTATTTAGTCCTCTTTAAAAAAATGGACTTTTAAAGTCATTTTTTTAGTTCAAATAGGGTCCTTGCAGATTAATCCGAATATAAACATTCCCACTCACAACAGTGAAAATCCGAATATAGTTTTTAAAATTCCTCCCCCCACCTCCTGAAAAAAAAAAAAGCAGCCTGTCACATGTGCGCACAAGCAGATCAGCGGATTGTGCAGAGACAGGATTGTGATTGTGATTGCATTTGGGGCCACATTTTTGGTCTAAACTCAAACAACAACAAAAACTGTTTCATGCCCCTTATTAGAACAAAGGTTCTACATGTCCTCTGATCTTTCATGGAAGCCTCTGAGGTAACATGCCAGGACTGAATGGAAAACTCAATTTATGTTTATCAATAGGTTGATTTTGTCAGGGTTCAATTTACAGTTTTTGTCACGGTGTTTTGGTAATACGTTTTTGAAAACAACAACAACAACAACAAAGGAAATGGAACGGAAAGTTCTTATGAACTTTCACAACTGGAAATGGATTGATCCTTCATCTCTTGTTTGTAGCTTACTCTGTTTATCCCTCTGCTCCACTCACAATCATCTCCCTTTCTTGTTTTTTTTTTTTTAAATCATACTGGCCTGGAATGTATATTTAAAGCACATTCAGTTTTCATCTCTCAGGTGACTGCAGCAATTTTCTGAAGCATATGGTTGCTATGGTTAGTGCTCTCTTTTAGGGAATGCTATGGTTACTAGCCACATATGGTAGCATGTCAATACATGGCTCCAAAGTTGAATATCTAATCAAAGGCCCAAGTGCAACATCCACTTTCTTAATAATTGTTCCTCTGGTGGCTGAGCATGCGTGAGCAAGAATTGTAATGAGGTACGTTTAATATACACTTTCTTGTGTCTTGCCATCTTACGTTTTGATGGCTAAATCTCTGAGAAACTGCTAGGAATACTAAAAATTAGGCCATAGCAGAGGAGGGAGATCTCTCCTGAAGGGCATAGGATTTTTTCTTACTCCACACGGCTTCCTATAGTGTGTATGTGAGGGCGTATTGCAATTTCTGTAGGATCAGGCCCTTATTCTGGGGTATAATCCAGAATAAGGCTAAGTGCAGAAAGGTCCTTGGATCACCCACAATCAGAGGCATTTGTGTTGAGTGGGCATTAGAACAGGGGAGGTGTGCAAAAGAGCGTTATCATGGATGTAGTCCACATTTCTCTGGTCTGCTACTAATCCAGATTAGTGAGATCTTGCCTGTGGTCACACTTAAGATTTAATCCATCTTCAGTCCACTTTCAGAGTGAGAGAATACATCAGTACAGGCTGGCGGGGGTGGGGGGCGGGAGCAGGATGCTTCTAAGGCCATTTGCTGGGATTCAAGAGCAGGAGAAGGTTTGCCCTTGTCTCTGCTTGAGATGCCCATGAGGAATTTGTGGGCCACTGTGTGAGACGAGATGCTGGACTAGATGGGCTGTGGCCTGATCCAGGAGGGCTCCTCTTATGTTCTTGTGTTCACAGTGACAAACTGTTTTCTTTTAGTGTTAAATAATTCAGAAGATTCACCTTTGGGATAGGTAATGTGGAAGGAAAATTACTGGTCACTTTGCTGATGTGTTCTCTTGCTCTGAAAGTGAACTGAACCTGGATTAAATATTAGGTGTGGCCACAGGCCTTAGCACAGTTCCAATCTGAATCTACACTGCTCCCATTCTGACAATGTGTTCTTAGCAGCTCCTTGATCTGGATTAACAAGTAAGTGCTGAAAGGGCCTATTGATACCGCATCTGGATGGAAATTTAGTGAAGTTCCGTCTTGGGATCTCCAGATTTTTGTCTACATTTGTGGCAATAAGGGGTCAATGGATCACCCGGCATGCTGTTTTTGACAAAGCTGTTTTTGATACTAAGTGGATAGCAGCAGTAAATTTCTCCCCTTTGGATGCAGTACTATTTTTTTTGGGGGGGGGATTTTAGGGTGAGCACCTTTAATAGAAAATTCAGGTGCCGACATCCCTTGAAAATAATCTGACTCATTTTAATGTATGATCTTATACCGAATGCTTGGGCGATTTAAAAGTGTGGAACTTGAAATTTCATAATGTAATGCATGCCTCATAATAATACAGATCCTAATTAACCTTGCCTCGGACACTTTCTGTTCAAGTTGGGTTGCACAACTCATATTCCCATCTTATTATCTTACAACACCAAATAAGACCATTGCTTAAGAAGGTCTCTAAGTACTTGCGTGCATGGAATTAATTTCTACTGCTCTGGCTCTGTTCACATCTGCAAAGACAAACAGGAGTAGATAAGAGTGACACCAAAGGCGACGCTTCCTCAACGCATCTCCTACAGAACTTAAATTCCTTTTATGTAAAAACAATTCAGGGTGGCCATAATAAATGGAAGCCCCTGGGATGTTCTGCTCCTCCACTTCTGACTGGGTAGGGAAAGATATCTACCTTCATTACACTGTGTACTTCTGCCTGACCTTTGCAGCAGAGGTTGGAAATAACTGGGGGATAAGCGCCTTGTTCAGAATAAACAGTGCAGTTAAAGGAAAGGGATGGGTAGAATTCTCCAGCTGACTAAACACTTTTATATTAATTGTTCATGCTTAAGTTTTCATGCTATGTACAAAGTTGGAACTGATCTGGGACTGGGAAATTCTGAGGAAGCCCATGGACTGATTACAAGAAAAGGTCTTGTTGGTGTATCACCTAAAGAATTGTGCTAATAAAGGGCAATGTTTTTGCTGGTGGAGATTTGGCTAATTCTTTCAGGCCCTCATCACACCTATATGAGACAGGACATCCTATTCATAATTCAAACGGAAGTTGTACCAGTTGTGTTTACATGTAGATTGTTATAGGTCGTCCTCAGGCTGTCCTCACTTTGGGCTGCATCAGTCACACCTTTCTCCGCGATCAACCTGAGCCTCCTCCATGGACTCTTGGCTCTTCATCGCTTTTGCTTTGTCAAATCTATCTCCTTTCTTATTGGATGCCATTGTGTCATTCAAGGGAGGGAGGGTGTATGTTTGCAGTTCTTTTTAAAGCCTGCTCCCCCACCTCCCTGCCTCCACACCCCCTTGTTTTATGTGCTTTTCTTCTCCGTGTGATTAATTAAAAAAAATTAATACATTTGCATAAAAACACTAGATAGGGGAATCATACTCACAAATTGAGAGAAGGGGAAGTGCCTCACAAACTCTGTACATGCTGATTGGCTGAAGGAAAGACTGGACCCCGCCCACCACAGCACAGCACAGCCTCCTTTAGCCCCTCCTCCCACTCACACTGAAGAAGAGAAGATGGCCTGAGATGCCAAGATGGGCTGAGTTCTCCTCAGCCCTGTAAGAATGAGGACTGTGGTTAAGACAGTTTAAGGGAGGTCAGTCGGCTTGGAAAACGAATTAAATTAAAATAATGTAACACAATCTGAAGCTGATCTGAGGACATCCTAAACTACTTGCGTGACCAGGGTCTCAGTGTCCTCTTTTTAAAAACAGTCTTCATATAGTTGTGTGTGAGGGAAGCATTTTCTGCCATTATTTAGGAGTTTAAAATTATGATGTAGTTTTAAGTCTTGTATTTTACCTTAAAGTATGCTTTTTACTATCAAAAGAGGTGGAGACAGCAGCCATGCTAGATAGCTTTAAGAAAGGATTAGATAAATTCGTGGATGACAGGTATATCGATGGTTACTAGAATGGAAGCCTAGATACTGCTACTGGATTTAAGGGACAGGCAGGATGCCTCTTGAGGCCATTTGGAGGAAACTGGGAGCAGTTGAATGTATTGACCTTGGTCTTCTGCTTGAGATGCTTATAAGTAATTGGTGGACCATGGTGTGAGATAGGATGCTGGCCTGTGGCCTGATCCATCAAGGCTCTTCTTATGTTCTTATCTAGATGGATGCCTAGGTACTGCTTGGAGAAACAAGCAGGACACCTTAGGACATTTGCAGGGAGCTCAGGTGACGTTCAGGTAAAGGTTTTGCCTTCAGGCCACAGCCCATCTAATTCAACTCCCATCTCACACAGTGACCCATCCATCACTTATGGGCATTCTCAAGAAGAAGACCTGGATCTGCTCCCAGATCCTTGCAAATGGCCTTTAGAGGCATGATGGTGATGATGATGGGACAGATTTTTACAGCAGACTTTGTCCTACCTGTGTTCCAATAATAATAATAATAATAATAGTTGGCTTTTCTACCCTGCTTTTCTCACCCATTTAAGGGGACCCAAAGCAGCTGACAAAGCTTCTGTTCTTCTCCCCACAGCAGAACACCCTGCGAGGTAGTTCTGTGAGAGCTCAGAAGAGAGCTGTGACTAGCCCAAGGTCACCCAGCTAGCTTCATGGGGGAGGGCAGAATCAAACCCGGTATTTGCAGATAAGAGTCCGGCTCCCTAGCCACTAGATCAAACTGGCTCACCAATAAGTTCTGCATGGTGTGTGTGTGTTTGTATTGCAGAGGAATAAGTGAACTGTAAAGAGATTTGTGCTTTTAATTTGACTTCCCCTTCTTCAAACACTCTTCAGATCTGTCTTTTAAAGGAAGAAAACAGAAGATGGTATTCCGTCTATTCCCTTCTCAGTCTTTAATGGAATTTTTAATACTTTCCTGACAACCTTGTCCTTTTCTTTATCCCCTGATAAAAACAGATGGCCACAGTTTAGCCGTTGGCTACATGCAGACAACTGTCTGGGAAGTGCAGGCATGAATCTGATCATCATTGGTATGTTTCTTAACTGTCTCCGATGGAAATAAAAACCAGGGAGACATGAACTTATGAAAGGAAGGGGCTGAGAGAGCCAAAGAATCAAAACTGTGCCTTGAATATAGGCTAATTAGCAAATATGATAAGGGAAAATTAGAGCTCTTTTTCTTTCTCGTCTTCTGGTTATAACACTGCAAATTTATTTTGTGCGTCAAAGGCGGTTTCAAAGAACACTGCTTCCAACTCGTTGAATAGATACATGGTTTGCCCTTTAGCGCTTTTGATAGTTACAGCATCTGAAATAACTTCAATTAATTGGATTGAACTGTCAGTCTTGCACATGGAATAATCACTAGATTTGGCATACTTTATTAGCCGGACGGATACGTTCAGAACCTTTTTTTTCGCCTCAAGTACAAGATGGATTACATTTGGTATACCTGGCTGTTGTGAGCATCGGGACTGCAGAATTTTACTAGCACTATTTTTCTTGGCTTTTGTCAACCTGGCCCTGTTCAGAATTTTAGAACTTGGCCATGCTGGCTAGGGCTCATGGGAGTTGTAGTGTATATAAGAACATGAGAGAAGCCATGATGGATGAGGCCACAGCTCCTCTTACACAGTGTCTGACCAATTGCTTTTGAGCATTTTCAAGCAGAAGACAATGGCAAAACCTTCTAGAGATGTGCATGAATGTGGTTTTTTTGACAGTCCATTTGAATTGAATTGAATACCCAAAAATTATATTCTATTCAAATCTTTTAAATTCAATTTTAACAAGATTTGATTCGAATTTACCAAATTTGAATCTATTCATTCAAATTTTTTATTCGGATCTGCACATACTAATGTCGACAACATTCATCTGTGCATGTACGCATCTTTCCCACATCCGTACCCATCTGTACACGTCAGTATGCACCCTGTAGTTATCCCACATGCAACCCGTTTTCATCCCTTATGGATCTGTGCAAATGCGTATGGATGTGAGAAAGATGCGGATCTTCAAGTACGCATCGTGTATGAACCCGTACACATACGAATGTCTGGATCATTCGAATGAATAGACCCAAAATTTGAAATTCGATTTGAATGTTTAATTTCAAATTTCAGGATGTTCGTTTTGAACTTGAATGTTGAAATTCCACAATTTGATTGGATTTCGAATGCCTGTGAATATTCGTGCAGATTCCTAAAGTCTTCACCTGCTCTTGACTTCCTGCAAATATGTCCTTTAGCGGCAACCTACAGATCTCTCTCTTTGTTGCCTTGTTCAGCAATTTAAAGCTGTGACATTGAAGCCTCTAGGATCTCAGAGCCTCTGACAGCTGTCACAAGTTTCCCCTTCTGATTGTACATCATTCTTTGCTGTTTCTCTTCTACTGAAGCTATGCTGGGACTTTTCCCCATCAAGGCTCCCAGAGTATTAGTAATGCTACTATTGTATGTTTTTCACTTGTATTTCGTTCCACCCCTGAGCTTCCTCTGGCAATGGCTGGATAGATAGATAGATAGATAGATAGATAGATAGATAGATAGATAGATAGATAGATAGATAGATAGATAGATAGATAGATAGATAGATAGATAGATAGACAGATAGACAGACAGACAGACAGACAGACAGACACAGATAGATGATAGATAGATAATTAGATAGAGAGAGAGAGAAAGACAGGCAGACAGAGAGGCAGACAGAGAGGCAGACACAGATAGATGATAGATAGATAGATAGATAGATAGATAGATAGATAGATAGATAGATAGATAGATAGATAGATAGATAGATAGATAGATAGATAGATAGATAGATAGATAGATAGATAGATAGATAGATAGGGATGGACGGACGGACGGACGGACGGACGGACTGATGTACTGACTGACTGACTGACTGACTGACTGGGGATGTGCATGAATATTTGAAATATTCATCATTCAGATGAATTCGGACAAATTTGGACATTTGTAGGCAAATAGAATGTCCAGACATTCATTCTTTAGTATTCATACGAATACAAATAATTCAAGTTGTTCATATGAATAATTCAGACATTTGTATGTGTATGGATATGTACGTATCACATACGGATATGTAGGTATCGCTTATAGATACGTACGAGTATGTATGGGATGAAAACAGGATGCGTATGGAATAAAAATGGGATGTGTACGGATATGTACGAGATTCGTATCATTGGATATGTGTTGAATATTTGTAGAAATAGATATAAACCTATCAGTTTGAATGTCCAGACATTCATTTTTCTTTATTCGTACGAATTTGGATATTTGAATATTCTATTCGAATTGAATGACCAAAGTTGCATTCGTGCACACCCCTAATATATGTACAAATAGAAACATAGATCTATAGATCTATAGATCTATATCATATCTATCTATCTATCATCTATCTACAGTATATCTATCTATCTGTCTGTCTATCATCTATCATTGATATGTAGATATAGATATAATACAGTAGATAGTTTGGCAGCTTGGCGACTTTTGGCACTTAATAAGGGGGACAGATGTTATTTACCTCCCCACAAAACGTCTTTAAAACTGCTAGACAAGGCTGTGATCACATAGTTGCTAGAGTGGGTGAGGATCCCTCTCCTAAAGTGACGGGCTCCTCCTGGGTCCTGTTGCATGAATCTGGCATGGTTGAGACTCCAGATTGCATTGCACAACATTTTGTGACTGCACGAAGTGTTCTATGGCTGCAAAGATGGCTGTTCATCATTTTGAGCAGCTGATCATTTTGGCCAGTTGCTCAGTAGGCTGTGTCCGATGCAACACAACAGGGAGGAAGCTCTAAGGGTGGGGAATCTGGCACACTCCTCCCCCTATGGCAACCTGCATCTTGATTTTTAGAGGAGGATGAACCTGGTATGCTCTGTGGGATGCCATAACTACCTTTTTTGCATATTGGATAGGTTAAAATGCGCTAACTAAAAGCTGCTTTGAATCTGATCTTGGTGTTTCCTGGAGGAAACCCAACACTCTTGCAACATTAAGTGGTACCAATTATGAGGCAGTTGCAACAGGTTCTGTTTTCATAGTCTCTAGTTATCCTGGTAGCATTTTCCCTACACATCTGCCACCTAGTGGCAAGGAAATGGATTAAAACTTGGGTGCAAGGGGAAGATATTCCTGGACTGAACCTTCCAAAGAGAAGTAAAAAAAATAATAAAAAATAAATAAAATAATAATATGAGATTCAGAAAATATCTTGGATGGGACTGAAGCAGTATGCTTTTGAGACATGACCGTATTACCTACTAAGTTAGCCTAGGTTCAGAAGAACACTTGATGTCGTGTCTCAGGCAGGTGTGGGCAGCGAGGCCAGACACATGAGCACTCTTACGGCAGTCCTTTGAGGGCTCAGGGAGTAACCAGCGTCAGTTCAGTCCAAAGTCAGGGGCTTCCAGAGATTCAGCAGGTATCAGCACAGTCAGTCAGTCCAAAGGTCTAGGTTTCAAGAGGTTTGACAAGGTCATAAGGGGGTCCAAGAGTCAAGGTACATGCACGGTGGGAGTTGCACCAGAGTTGTCTGCAACACCGGCTCAGCGTGTGCCGCTCAGTTAAGTAGGGGAAGCAGCATCACACCCTTGCTGGTGCAGCTGGGCCAAACGCTGTGATCAGCGCCTGATCTGCTTCTGCTGGCAGAGAAGTAGCGGGAGGGGCGCTCTTCAGGTTTGTTGTCTGAGCTTTCATCCCCAGAGGTGTCTGTGAGCTCCCCCAACACTGACCGCTGACTCACAACGTCTGCACTGCTATGTGTCGGTTGCTGCCCAGGCTGCTGTATCATTGCAGGTGCACCCTCCTCCTCCAAGGAGGCTGGATTGGCAGGATGGGGCATGACACTTGACCTCTTTGCCTTCCTAGGATATCCCTGATCGGTTTCTGATGAGGGAAACATTGGGATTTCTTTCACTTGGATACCAAGGATTTTACAGAAAGGAGGATTTGGCCTGTTTGCAGGTAGCAGGAGCTTAAAGACAAAAGAGAGAATTTGAAGTGATATAATAATAACACTCAGCCAGGAATAAGAGTTTAAAGGAGATGGCCTCAATTATCACAGGTGGACTGGTATACCTGGCATGTGGAGAAACACACCATTTCTGGCCCATTTCTGAGTGACTGGCAGGAACAGCTCTGGTCAGCAACTTCAGATACCAATAACTTTTGTTCTTGGCCTCTGAAGTTGGTCTGAGCTGGGCTACCCAAGGGGCAAGATGCAGCATGCATGCACCTGGGCAAACAGTGTGGACATTGCCTCCAACAGTCCGCATTTGGGATGGGGGCAGTATCCTTCCCATTCAAGTTCAATCTTGTTATTTCTGTTCTTGACAGTATCTGTTCTACCTACACAGAAACCATTCACATGGGTATCCATTTTCAATTTATAGCAGAATGCATGGACTGTATACTTATATTCCTGGGCCAGAGGATAGTGCCAGAGGTTAAAGCTACATTCAGCCACGAATGTATGAGCATGAATATTTGAAATATTTGTTATTCATACACATAGAACATCCAGACATTCGTACTTTAGTATTCTTACAAATACGAATATTTCAAGTTATTCGTATGAACAATTCAGACATTCATATGTGTATGTATCTGTATCTGTACGCATCCGTACAGATATGTATGGGATGAAAATGGGATGCATATGGAATGAAAACAGGATGCGGACGGATGCGAACCAGATTCGTATCACTGTATCGAATATTTGAATGAATAGATACAAATATATTTGTATCGGTTTTAATGTCCAGACATTTGTTTTTCTTTATTCGTACGAATTTGGCTTTTCAAATATTCAATTCATTATGAATCAAATGTCAAAAATTGCATTTGTGCACACCTCTAGTCTGCATACATACATGACATATATAATGGCAATATGACTATAGAAACTTCCTGTGTACTTAGGTGGCAATATAAAAAGTGACCAAGGCATCAAAACTGCATCTGTTGAACGTTTATTTGTTTGAATAGGATACTTTCCACCCACCTAAACTGAACAGCGGTCACAGCTGAGTTGATTGATCAAACACTTACCTGTTTTAAATTGGTTGACGTAGATATAAATAAGCAATTTGAATTTTGGACAGATCCTGAACTTTTGGACCATCATAGACTAGATCCATGGTTGGCAAACTCATTAGTCAAAAGAGCCAAATATCAACAGTACAACGACTGACATTTCTTTTGAGAACCAAATTTTTAAAACTTAAACTATATAGGTAGGTAAATTGTTATTAACTTAATTAGGGAACTCCTAAGCTGGAAGAGCCACACTCAAGGAGCCAAAGAGCTGCATGTGGCTCCCGAGCCATGGTTTGCCTTCCCCTGGACTAGATAGACCTAAATAGTTTTTGGGTGGAGTGACTGAGCCAAATGGCAGCTGTTCCACCTCACTGCTCTGCTCCTTCTGGTATAGCAAGGTCCTGGTGCTTCCAATAGAAAGATCACTGATGGCCTCATGGATCCATGGATGGCCCAAGACAAAGCAGTAGAGTACATCCTGCTGGAATCTGCTGTGGCTGAAGGATTGTTCCAGGATTGTTGCTGCTGTTGGGTACCATCGAGTTATGCCCAATTCCTGGTTGACTGCATGGACACTTCTGTGGGTACCTTTAGACAGTTTTCTTGGCAGACATACAGAAGTTTGTTAGTGCCTACCTCTGGAGTGAGGCTGGAGGATCAAACCAGCAACCCTCTGCTTTCCAGGCAATTTGCTCTACCAGTTTGGTTTTGTGTTTAGCGTGTTGGACTCTTATCTGGGAACCACCAGGTTCGATTCCACACTCCTTCATGAAGCTTTCAGAGCCCCACCTGTCCCATAGGGTGTCTGTTGTGGGGAGAAGAACAGAAGGTTTTTCAGCTGCTTTGAGTCCCCTTGAATGCAAGAAAAAGTGGGGCAGAAAGCCAACTCTTCTTCTTCTTCTTCTTCTTCTTCTTCTTCTTCTTCTTCTTCTTCTTCTTCTTCTTCTTCTTCTTCTTCTTCTTCTTCTTCTTCTTCTTCTTCTTCTTCTTCTTCTTCTTCTTCTTCTTCTTCTTCTTCTTCTTCTTCTTCTTCTTCCTCCTCCTCCTCCTCCACTGAGCTCCACCCACTCTGAAACAGGAGCAGTCAAATGGCAGTTCTCCTCACAAGGCTGATGTAAGGTATTCGCTCTCCTACAGGTGGATAACCAAAGCAGGAGATAACAATTTGTCCAATGGAGATCAAGTAACACAAGCCCCCACACCAGATTTCTATTATGCAAAAGACATTATTAAACATGATGTAGCAGCGTAGACAGAAGGTATTTTGGAACACTGCACAAATAGAACCACATTTCAAGACTCTCATTACCATCAGATAAGAGCAGATGGCTACTGAAATTTTAAAAGTTTTCCCCCCCTTACATATAAAAATAAAAAGCCACTGCTAGCTACAGCTTCTGAAATAAAGCTTGAAGCCCCTTCAACAGGACCAGAATAAACATGTATTATAGGAAGCATGGCAAAAACCTGTAGAGAGGAAGAGTTGTGATTCTTGAAAGGGCACATGGGGAAAGGCACTTTGGCACAGGGAATGGATATAAAAGATTAGTTCTGTGGATAGAAACAGAAAGTAGTACATGCTGCAAAGGGGTGAGATAAATCAGGAAAGTATGGTACGCCTTTACAGAATATACCTTATCACAATGATCTAGGGATGTGCAAAAATATTCAAATGCATTCGGAATCCAATCCAATCGACCAAATTTTGAAATTCAAATTTGAATTGAATGTCCTTAAATTCAAATGTAAAGTTTTGATTCAAAGTTCAAATTTCAGATCTATTTGCTTGAACTATTCAGACATTTGCACATGTAGGGGTTCATACACAATGCGTACTTGAGGATCCGCATCTTTCCCGCATCCGTATGTCACTTCGAAGTTCACTCTGAAGATCAGCACAGACTTCAAAGACGCTCCAGAGCTATTTTGCACAGACTTCGAAGTGACTTCGAAATGACTTAAAAGCTTAGGTTTTGGGGGCCCCCCAAGGGTGCTCCCTCCCCCTAGCCTCCTCTAGACCCCATTGCCAAACTAACATGGAAACAGGCTCCCTTTAATCCGGATTTTCTGGCTGAAGACACCATTGTAGACCCCATTAATGTGGTCTACATAAAATCCAGATCAAAGGCCAAAAAGTACCCATATGATCCGGATTTCCCGAGGCGCGGTGGAAACAAATGTGTCCCTAATGGGTGCTGTGGCAGAAATGGGGTCATCTGGCTCTCACCCAAATGGGTCCTTAATGGGTGCTAAAATGGGTACTAAGCAACCGTGGAAAACACCCTTTGAGTTATTTAAATGCAGAACCCCGTCATTTATGAGGAAATTGTTTTCAGCACATACTGATGACTAGAAATAGTAACCAAGGCAACATTCATATGCTGTTCTTCAACTGACCTCTGATAATAGCCAGGTGGGAAAGGAGGCAAAGTCTACAGGGGGGAAGCTAACGCTTAGAGTGTTTTTTCTTCTTCTTACTATGTATTTCTTAGTTTACAAACTGTTAGAAGCAGATTTACAGTTACTAACTCTAAAGTGGAATACCTTTTGCCACTGCCAGATGGTGTAATACACAGTTGAGACATTTATAGTTATTAGCACAGCATGGTTCCATTGTAAGTTAGGACGCTATTGCATCCTGCCATTTTTAGGGGTGTGCACTAGTATTAGAAGGTATTTGAAATTCAATCAAATTCATCTGAATTTTAATTTTAATTTGAATCGAATGTCAATACATTTGAATTTAAAAATTCGAACGAATTTCAAATTTTGGATCTATTCATTTGGATTATCCGGACATCCACACGTGTATGGAGTCATACATGATGTGTTACTTGCAGCTATGCATCTTTCCTGCATCTGTACACATTTGTATGCATCTCTACGGGATGAAAATGGGGTGAATACAGGATAACTATGAGGTGCATACAGATGTGTACAGATGCGTACGAATGCGTACAGGATGCATAATGATGTGTACAGGCACATACAAATGTTGTTGACATTCGTAAGTGCAAATCTGAATTAAAAATTTGAATGAATAGATTCATATTTGCTTAATTTGAATTGGATTTGGTTAAGTTAAAATTTTAAAGATTCGAATCAAATCAGATTTTTCAGATATTCAATTCAAATTGAATTCATTTGAATTCGAATTGAAAACGAGCGTTCCATGTTGTTCTGCACGTACTTCTCCAACAGTAGCCTGCTTAAAATGACTGCAGACATCCAGCCTTTCTTCATCTGTTGGTTTGGGCTTCAGCTTCTTAACTTCATTGGCAGCTTTATTAAATTCTGTTTGTGTCTTCTTTGCAGAAATACTTTACCACTTCCTTCTCAGAGTACAACAGCGTTTACTGTTGGAGTAGACCAAAGAACTCTGGTCATACCTTTGGTGATCTATTTCAGTGGCTACTAGAGTGGATGTCTAGGAGGTGTGCACAAATGCAGTTTTGGGGATCCAATTTGATTCAAATCAAATATCCAAAAATTCAATCCAATCAGAATCTTTAAAATTTGAATTTACCCAAATTGGATTCAAATTAAACAAATCTGAATCTATTCATTTGAATTTTTGATTCAAATTTGTACTTATGAATGTCAACAACATTCATATGTGCCCGTATGCATGGTTACGCATCCTGTACGCATCTGTACTTGTCCGTATACATCCTGTATTTCTCCCATATGCAACCAGTTTTTTTCCCATATGGATCTGTACAAATGCGTACAGTATGGATGCAGGAAAGATGCATACGTGCAAATACCCATCGTGTATGAATCCGTACACATATGAATGTCTAAATAATTCAAACGAATAGATTTGAAAATTCAAAATTATTTATGGACATTCGATTTGAATTCAAATATCAAAATTCCGATGAATTTGATTGATTTTCGAACGTCTTTGAATATTTGTGCACATCCCTAGTTGGTATTGCCTCCAGGTTGGAGAGATAGGCAGGAAGTCAAGAGTAGGTGAAGGTTTTGCCTTTGTCTTCTGCTTGAGATGCTCAGAAGCAATTGGAGGGTCATACGGATGTGCATTAATGTATTTTTGATATTTGAATCCAAGTAGATTCTAATGTCATAAAATCATCTTTGATTTGGATATTTAAGATTCAAATGTCTTAAAATCTGATTCGAATCTGCAGCATTCAAATCCGTATGTTTGAATGTTAGATTCGTATTTAAAGATACAAATGTCAACAATATTCGTATCTGCTATACGTATCTGTGCGCCTGCTGGGAAAAATCTGTATGCATCCTGTATTATCCCGTACACATCCCGTTTTAATCCCATATTTTAAGCACAAGATATGGATAATTTTCAGGCAGATTCATATACGACAGATACAAATCTACACATTCGAATCATTCGAAAATCCGTATTTGCATTTGAATGTCAAATTTGGATTTTTGAAAATCCGATTTGAGTTCAAATGCTGAAATTCGACAGATTCAAATCAAACACTCAAGTTTTTGAATATCTGTGCACATCCCTAGAGGGTCACTGTGTGAGACAGGACTCGATGGGCTATGGCCTGATTCAGTGGGGGTCCTCTTATGCCCCCATGCTCATTTGTCAGTTGGCCTAATGCGGTGATGGCCAACCTATGACACGCGTGTCACAGGTGACACGCCAAGCCCTTTTGGGTGACACACCTGGTCACCCTGGCACCTGGGCGTGTAGTGCTTGCTTGTTCTTGAAGTGTACGAAAGATTTAGCAACAAAAGTCACTAATGTAAGGAATTATTTGTTTTTGCTTTTAATAAAATACATATATCAAAATATAACTTTTTTACTAGAGCTACAAATATCACAAAATTATGGATATTTCTAGATGTGACACAGCATCCGAGTTAAGCTAGGTTTTCTTGCAAATTTTGACACACTGAGCTCAAAAGGTTCACCATCACTGGCCTAATGCATTGCTAATGGAAAACCAGAAGTTTGGGCTTCGTGGCCTGGCTTCCAGGTCTATTTTTGTTCACTTCCATCTAGCTCCAAGGAGTGCTGTGTGTAGTTGCAGCTCAAATTGACCAACTAACTCTGTTTCTCTTTCCATACCCTGAAAGCATTCTTGTGGAAGAATCAAGTCTAGTTTGGTCTATATTAGTGGTTCTCAACCTGTGGGTTGCAACCCCTTTGGGGGTCAATCTACTCTTTCATAGGGGCCGTCTAAGACCATTGGAAAACACATAGGGACCAAGACAGCACTCCTCAATCCATCTCCAGGTGTGTCCACCCACATGCAGAGATGCCCACATACGAGTGCCTGGCGTGATGACATCATCATGCCAACCCCATCACATATGCCCCATACAAATACAGTAGAGAGCAGCTGCTGTGTAGAAAGCAGCAGTATTGGAGGTAAAATGACCCTTTTATGTTCAGCTCTGGTTGATGTGAACACTATGCTTTAATTATGTTCCATTTGTAACAATGAAAATACATCCTGCATATCGGATATTTCCATTGCAATTCATAACAGTAGCAAAATTACAGTGATGAAGTAGCAATGGAAATAATTTTATGGTTGGGGGTTAGGGTTAGGTTGGGGGTCACCACAACATGAGGAACTGTATTAAAGGGTCACGGCATTAGGAAGGTTGAGAACCACTGGTCTATATGATTTGTGCTGATTCATGAAAGCCTAGGCTTTTCCCCTAGTATCTTTTAGAGGCATCCTGGCTGTTTCTCAAACCTGGTGGCAGTACCAAGGCATCCATTCCAGTGACCAATGATACACCACGTGTTTGTCCAATCCTATACAAGAAATAGGAGCCTGATGCATTTATTCCAGCATCCTGCTTCACACAATAGCCCACCATTTTCTTCTGGACACTCTCGAAGAGAAAATGAAGACAAATTTATGGATGACAGATGTATCAATGGCTACTAGAACGAATGCCTAGGTGCATCTTTCAGGCTGAGGGGGGGGGAGGAAATGGGGCGCTTCTAGGGCCATCTGCTGGGACTCGTGAGCAGGAGAAGGTTTGTCCTTGTCTCTGCTTGAGATGCCCATGAGCATTTGGTGGGCCACTGTGTGCGACAGGATGCTGGACTAGATGGGCTGTGGCCTGATCCAGCAAGGCTTCTCTTATGTTCTTATGTTCTTATGACTGTCACCTGCTCTCAATTCCTTGCAAATGGCCTTTAGAGGCATCCCATAGTTACTGATTTCAGCAAAACATGGCTGTGACATTTTCAGGGACAGGCTGCAGCCACATGCTTGTTTTGCGGGCTCTTCCTGCAGCCTGATTGACAGGAGGGGCGGAGCAGAAACGGAGCCTGCCAGAATCCACCAATGAGAGTGGCTGGATCGTGGAGGATAAAAGGAACCAGCCTAGTGTTCTCAGCGTCTCTCCTCCTGCTGCTGAAGCAAGAGAGGGATCACGGAGGCTTTTGCTTCTCCCTCCAGATTTCTAGGCCTGCATCTCTCAGAGCAGAGGGACGGGGCAGAAGAGAGGTCTTGCCTCTCGAGTGGAGGGAGATCTGAACATGTACCTAGAGCTAGGCAGGCACATGGAAGGACTGTTGAGCTCGGAGCTGAGTGAGACAGGGACGGGGAAGGCAGTTTGCATTTGCCACGAGGCAAACACTACTGTTTAGGAAGTGTAGTCACACTGAATGGTAGTGGGGATCTATTACTTGGAATTTACCTTAGGCTGTTAGCTTTTAGTGAAGCTGTTTATTGGAAACTGAGTATTTATTTATTTAACTGAGTATTTATTTATTTTTCTATCAGCTACCATCTATTCAAACAACTCAAAGACTTTGGAACTAACTTTTATTTTGCTTCTACATTCTATTTATCTGTATTATTAAACATTAAGTGTTTGGTTCACACTAGTGTTTATGTGCTGTTTATAGATGGGTAAAGCAGGATGCCAGTGGAGGATATAGTCCAGTTCATATACTGCCCCCCCCCCATTGCAGGCAGTTGGGCCGTGGTGCTTGGCAGCCTTCCTTACTTTGCTGCTCTGCAGAGGGCAAGTTTGGAGGGGTTGGGCCGAGTCACCACAATGGCCCTCTGAATCCCACCTCTTTCCCACAAATGTACTTCCCTTCCAAAAAGGAGTTTTTGTCATGCCCTGTTCAGCCTCATCAGAAGAGGAGGATATGCCTGCAATGCTACCACAGGCTGAGGAGCAGCCACAGCATGGCATTGCAGGCATGGAAGGGTTAAAGCTGGTCCCAGGTGAGCAGCTGAACAGCTCTGATGAGGAGTCCACCAGCACTGAGTCTAATCAAAGGCTCTCTCATCGCCTGCTTAGGCAGCAGAAGCAGGTGAGACGCAGAACCGAGTGATTAGCCCAGCTGCACCGTGGGCATGGCTCTGACTCCTTTATTTAAGAACAAGCTCACCTTGCCTCAAGTTGCTGCAGACAACGTCTTAGCAGCCTCTTGTTACCTGAGCTTGAAATCCTGGACTCCTTGTGACCTGCTGACCCTTTGGACTGCCTGACCCTTGCTGACTCTCTGGACTCCTAGACCCCGGACCGGAACTGACCTCGAGAATGCCTGGAACCCTTTGGACTGAGTAGCTGTGCAAGTGTTTGCCTGTTGTCCAACCAGCCTGCGACGTGACAGTTTTGGAAACTTCCATTCTGACCATTTGTTATACCAATCAGTTTGCCAACATAGCTGAGGTCAGCATGACACATGACTCACTATGATCTTTCTTGAGATGAGTGAATCCTTTGTTCCCAATTCTAATGGGGAACTGATTGGTGTCAAATGTACAACTTTTCATTTTTGTTTAGCAGAGGAGCCAAAAGCATCAAGGCTGCTTTGCAAGCTAATGTCTTCTTAGAATTTCCAATTCTGTTCTGGTTTTTCTCTTCCATTTTTTCCACTACATTTGCATATGTTCGTTTGGCTTGCACAATTTAGACCCATTGGGGATTGTCTCCTGAGCAATATGAAAGATCCAGCAATTGCTTTACTTCATTGGATCACAAAAGGATTACTGCTGGCTTATTTAACTCTGTTCTATGCATACAGGTTCACAGTTGCTCTTTGGGGTTTAGAAGAAAGAAAGTAGGATTGAGACATTATGACTTGGGAAAAAATTGTTTTCTCTTTTGAGCTTGAAACAAAAGACCCTCATTTAGGTTTTGGAGGCGTGTTTTAAGGAACTTTTGCACTTTGCTTCCTGTCCATGGGCCTGGTAAACGTGCATTCCCACTTGTGAATGCTAGTGTGCACCAAACCAATGCCCAATACATCTGCAGACCTACCTGGGTCCAGATGTGTGGCTGGGAATCACCATTTTCTGTGCCGAGTTCGGTGCAACTGCGCATGTGCAGGTGCCATTGCCATTATGACAGAGATGAGCCTATGCATGCCCAGTCATGTTTGGGCTTATCCAAGGTGCCAGTGCGCTTGTGAGACACCTCAGATGACCCCCAGCACTGGAAAAGGTGCAAATGTTGCTCCACTGGACAGGACAGGTAAGGAGTGGGACGTATGTGGTGCATGATTTCCTGCACCACCACTAGTAGATGATGGGGTAGCTTTTGGTATAGCAGGAGATGTTTCTGGTGTGGAAACATAAGAACATAAGAGAGGCCCTGCTGGATCAGGCCACAGCCCATCTAGTCCAGCATCCTGTCGCACACAGTGGCCTGCCAAATGCCCATGGGCATCTCAAGCAGAGACAAGGACAAACCTATTCCTGCTCTTGAATCCCAGCAAATGGCCTTAGAAGCGTCTTGCTTCCCCATCCCCCCAGCCTGAAAGATATACCTAGGCATTCATTCTAGTAGCCATTGATACATCTGTTATCCATAAATTTGTCTAACCCTACCTTGAAGTGATCTAGGCTTGTAGCTTGTCACCACCTCCTCCGGCAGCAAATTCCATAGATGGATGACCCTCTGGGTTAAGAAATACTTCCCTTTGCCGGATCCAATTCTCCTACCCATCAGCTTCATAGAGTGCCCCCTTGTTCTAGTGTTGTGCTGACACATCGGGACCAAAAATCCAAATTATGTCTATAAGCTGATGGGGTCTGAGCTTTCTGCAACACACCAGGAAAGGGATCTCGGGGTTTTGGTGGACAGTTCAATGAAGGTGTCAACCCAGTGTGCAGCAGCAGTGAAAAAAGCAAACTCAATGCTGGGAATAATTAGGAAGGGAATAGAAAATAAGTTAGCAAGTATCATTTTATTTATTATTTATATTTATTTATATGTATTTTGCCTCTTTATAAATCTAAGGTGAGGCCACATTTGGAATACTGTGTACAATTCCAGTCACCACACCTCTAAAAGGATATTGTGGAACTGGAAAAGGTGCAGAAAAGGGCAATCAGAATGATTAAGGTTCTGGAACACCTCCCGTACAAAACCAGGCTGGAACGTCTAGGCCTGTTCAGTCTGGAGAGACGGTGTTTTAGAGGGGACCTTATTGAAGTATATAAAATTATGCACGGTATAGAAAAGGCAGATGGAGAAAATTTCTTTTCTCTATTGCACAACACTAGAACCAGGGGGCATCTATGAAGCTGATGGTAGGAGAGTCGGATCTGATAAGGGGACATATTTCTTCACCCAAAGGATCACTGGTTTATGGAATTTGCTGCCAGAAGAGGTGGTAACAGCTACCAGTCTAGATGACTTTAGGCTTAGACAAATTTAATGATGACAGATGTATCAATGGCTACTAGAATGAATGCCTAGGTACATGTTTCAGACTGGGGGGACAAGCAGGGTGCTTATAAGGACATTCGCTGGGATTTTAGAGCAGGAAAAGGTTTGTCCTTGTCTCTGCTTGAGATGCCCATGAGCATTTGGTTGGCCACTGTGTGCGACGGGATGCTGGACTAGATGGGCTGTGGCCTGATCCAGCAGGGCTTCCCTTATGTTCTTCTGGTTCTTTGTGGTAAGTGGGTAGGGGAAGCAGTGTCCACGCATCAGTGTCCATGATGGATCACAGACCTCCAATGTGACCTGACCACCGATCCCTGGCAGTAGCGTCCGGTCATTGAGTTGTGAGAGGGGTGTTTGATTAGCCACTGAGTAGTGGGTGCTGCATATTCCATTATGGGCACAATAGGTCCCTGTGCTCAAACACGCCCCTCTGCAATGACGTCCAAGCATGTCATGGAATGGCCAGTCATGGAGTGAGAATCCAGAACTTCCAGCTTCAGATGCAATGGAATGGGCTGGTAAACAGGAGGACCATTCACACTTCTGGCCAGTAATGGATGTTTTGTGGAAGCTTTCCACATGACAAGTGTGAATGGTCCACCTTTACCAGAACTTTACCTGCTGGCAGCTTAATCAGGTAAGCACAGAAAGGCCCTAAGTCTACTCATCAGATGCATCAGATGCTGTTCCTGTTTATTGTAGTTTTTCTTTGGTTTGCCTGTGGTGTTGCAGAGCTGTGGTAAGAGATGTTCCAATCCCTTATCACAAGTTATGCAGTATGCAAGCAACCTCTAGAGAGTCCCAACCCACAGGCACCTTAGGGGAGAGTTTATTCTGAGCAATAATGCAAAAGAATATCAGAAATTTCAGGTATATATCTCTGTTAAGTAGAGATCTACAGACATTCATGTAGCTATAGCTCCTTCACCTGGCTGAAGAAGCAATAGCCAGAGCCAGCTGCTCTAGTTTTAAGGCTAAGTGAAGCAGAGAAAGACGGGTATTTGCTTCTTATTATTCCAGTTACATCATCATGGAAGGCATTTTTTGCAGGGAATTATTGTGGATGTTTTTATTAGGCTTTCAGGCAGAAAAGAAACCAAGCATCAAATGAAATCGAAAGTGGACTGCTAGACCAGGTTCCCCTATCCTGCTCCACTCTCTTTTGGGGCAAAGCATGATGTACTGTTTCCATTGGTAGGGCATAAGAACATAAGAGGAGCCCTGCTGGATCAGGCCACAGCCCATCTAATCCAGCATTCTGTTGCAAACAGTGGCCCACCAATTGCCCATGGGCATCTCAAGCAGAGACAAAGGCAAACCTTCTCTTGCTCTCGAATCCCAGCAAATGGCCTTAGAAGCATCCTGCTTGTGCCCCCAGCCTGAAAGATATACCTAGGCATCATTTCTAGTGGCCATTGATACATCTGTCATCCATATATTTGTTTAACCCTTACTTAAAGCCATCTAGGCTGGTAGCTGTTACCACCTCTTCCAGCAGCAAATTCCATAAATCGATGACCCTCTGGGTGAAGAAATACTTCCCTTGTCTGGTCTGAATCTCCTACCTATCATTCATAGTTCTAGTGTTGTGTGGCAGAGAAAATAAATTTTCTCTATCCACCTTTTCTATACCATGCATGATTTTATATACTTCAGCAAGGTCCCATCTGACTTACCCCAACCCTGGAAGTAATGTGGGGACACCTAAATGTGTCCTCTTCTCAGGCACCACCCACTCCAACCATTAATTGTCCCCAGCTCCTGTCATTCCTATGTTGCATCTAGTACACAAGGGCAGCAGTACAACCAGGGAAGTGCCCCCACTACAGTTCTTAAGGCGTGGGCAGGTCGATATGTATTCACACTAGGCCTCTGGAATGCAAGTAGGACAGCCCTGGGACACAGCCTTCACTCTGCTGTGCCGGTAGTTCCATTCAGAACCGTCCCATCCCACCCCAGGGTGCCCTAATTGCGTTCTGGGTGTAGAGCACAAAATTGCATCCTGCATGGGCACGGGTCACTAGACAATCAGAGGCCATGGCACCCATAGACGCAGAATGCCATCTACCAGACTGTGAAGCCACACACCTTGGGCTTCCCAGTCTGGACTACAGCAGTCAGCAGGTAAATTGCTCTTGTGCACGCATCCCCAGGGAGGCCCTTGGCCCTGGGTCGGGGGTGCCCAGGGCGTCCCTGCAAGCTGTGGCCAACCTGATCCAGTCAGCTACAACCCATAGGAACCCAGGGATGGTACTGGATGGGACCAGCCTGCCCAACCTGGGTTGGTTCTGACCCAGTGGCAGCAGGCCTGGGAGGGGTGTCCCACCCCTTGGCCAGTGTGGATTCCCCATTCGCACCTAGGCAGGTAAGGACGCAGGTAGTTTTCACGCAGATTCATATATGACAAATACAAATCTACACATTGAAATTATTCAAAAATTTGTATCAGATTTTTGAAGATCTGATTCAAGTTCAAATGTGCAAATTTGGATTTTCAAAAATCCGATTTGAGTTTGAATGTCAACATTCGGATTCAAATTGAAGGTTTGAATTTTTGAATTTGTGCACATCCCTAGGGCCACCGTGTGAGAAAGAATGCTGGGCTGTGGCCTGATCCAGCAGGGCTCCTCTTATGTTATTATTATTAAAGCTGCTAGAATGGATGCCTAGTTAGTGCCTCCTGGATGGAGAGACAGAATTCCTCTAAAAGCTGTTTGCAAGGAGACAAGAGGCAGTGAAGATTTCGCCTCCGTCTTCTGCTTAAGAGGAACTTGCACATTTAGACTATCAACATCTGAGAGAGAACTCCTCTATTAAGTGATGTCATTCCCAAAGCTTTTTCACTGAGTCAGCTTTCATTTGCTGCTGTCAAAGTGTAAAGCGACCAAGCAGTCAGGTGATGACTCGGCAGAAATGACTCAGTCTTTTCTTTCTAGACAACAATTGAATTATCTTTACTATAGTGGAAGGCCTATGCAGTACATAGTAGGGAGGTGCACGAATGGTTTTTTTTGACATTCGATTAGTAAGAAACTGAATGTTAGAAAATTCATATTCGTTCAAATATGATAGGTTTCTATCCTAGGGATGTGGAAGAATATTTGAAATATTCGTTATTCGATTGAATTCAGCTGAATTTGGACATTTGAATTCAAATAGAACAGCGGGGGGTCTATTTGGGGGTCGCGACCCATTGGTTGAGAACAGCTGTTCTATTTGAATTCGAATGTCCAAATTCAGCTGAATTTGAATAACGAATATTTCAAATATTCTTCCAAATCCCTAGAATATTTCAAATATTCTTCCACATCCCTTTGGGGGGGGGGTCAAACTGCCCTTTCAGAGTGGTCACGATGAGTGACCTGAGCTGCCCTTCCCTGTGACCTGAGCTGCCCAGCCCCCATGGTTGGGGGTCTCCACAACATGAGGAACTGCATTAAGGGGTCATGGCATTAGGAAGGTTGAGAACTACTGAAATAGAATGTCCATTTATTTTTTAATATTCAAATGAATATGAATATTTCAAATCATTTGTACAAATAATTTGGACATTCATATGTGTACGAATATGTAAAATCTGTATTAGTTCTAATATGATAGGATTCTATTCTAGGGATGTGCAAGAATATTTGAAATATTCATTATTCGATTGAATTCAGCCGAATTTGGACATTCAAATTCAAAGAGAATGTCCAGACATTCATTTTTCAATATTCAAATGAATACGAATATTTCAAATCATTTGAACAAATAATTTAGACATTCCTTTGTGTACGGATACGTACGCATTACGTAAGTATCTGTACGCATCTTATTTGTATCTGTATGCAATTGTAGGGATACGCATGGGATAAAAATGGGATGCGTACGGATGCATACAAATGTCGTCGACATCCATATAATCAAATGTGTATTGAATATTCATACAAATGTGTTTGAATGGGTTTGAAGTTTAATATATTCATTTTTCTCTGTTTGTATGAATTCAGACATTTGAATATTCTAATCGAATTGAATATCAAAAATTGCATTTGTGCACACCCCTATTTTAGTCCATTCGAATGTATCCAATACATATCCAAGATGAAGGTATCCAATACATATCTGGTAGCATATCCGCTCTGAAAGTATCTAATCAAACCTGAATCCACTCTTAATCTGCTTTTGATCCACATCAGATGCAATCTGGATCCATTGCAGATGTGGCTTGTGCAGCCGCTTTCCCACCTCACCAGTTTAACAAATGTCCGAACTATTCATACAAGTATTTGAAATGTTTGTATTAGCACAAAAGTTAATATACGAATGTCATAACATTCAATTCATGTATGAATGTCCAAATTCGGATGAATTCGTATGAATCATGAATGCTACGAATATTCATGCACATCTCTGGTACATAGCATTACCAGCTATTGCATTTTGACCTCCCCTTTTTATTTTTAATAACTATCTTGGCAAAAATGTAACAGGTATATAAATATGTCCATGTCGAAAGAACTTCTTGATGAGGACCTCTTGGTGGTTCCACAACCTACAGCAGTTAGGAACTAGGGATGTCCACAAATATTTGTGCAATTTGACATTCATACGAACTGGTATGAATTCCAACATCAGCGGATGATTTGGAAGGAGCTACATTTGTAAGATCCCATTTGCCCATAAATTGAATGGATCCACCCTTCGTCGAAGCTTCATAGAAACTTTGACAGAGGCCGTGTCTGGCCACCCCGGCCTCCTGTCCCTCCAGCCTCCCATCCCTCCTGGTTGTGGTCATTTACCTGCAAATGTGGCCACATCCTCTGCCACCATTTGCATGCTGCTCCAAGGCCCAAGTCAGCATTTGGGAGGTGTGTGCGCCTCTCTGGAAGTCCTACTTTGGCCTTGGGTCAGTGATAGGGATTGCCCAAATTGGCATTGTATTCGTAATGAATAGAATGTTAGAAAATTCGTATTCATTCCAATCGGTCCCCTTCAAATGTGGTAGGATTCTATTTGATACGAATGTATTTGTACGAATTTGTATGAATATCTGATACAAATGCATACGGATCCTGCAAACGGATTTTATACAAACACATACATATTGGATAAGTATCCTATACCAATGCATACATATCCTATACCAGTGTATACATATATGAACACATACATATTGATACGTATCTGATACGTATCCCCAGTTTAACAAATGTCCGACCTTTTATTTTGTATGTCATAAAGAGAGGTTGTTTCTCCGTTTTGTGAGAAAGGGTATTTCTTATAGAGGGGTATACTAAAAGCACAAGCACACTCCCTTAGACTAGGCCAAATTTCAACATTTGAATTTGAATCAAATGTCCATAAATTTGAATTTAAAGATTCAAATGAATTTCGGATATCAGATCTATTTGTTCAAATTATCCGGACATTCACATGTGTACGGGTTCATATGCATCTTTCCTGCATCCGCACAGACTTGTACAGATCCATACAGGATGAAAACGGGTTGTCTACGGGATAACTACGGGATGCATACAGATGTGTATGGACATGTATGGATGTGTACAGATGTGGGAAAGATGCGCACAGGCATATACAAATGCTGTTGACATTTGTAAGTGCAAATTTGAATTTAAAAAAAAATCAAACAAATAGATTCAAATTTGCTTAATTTGGACCAAATTTGGTTTAATTCAAATTTTAAAGATTCAAATTGAATTGAATTTTTGGACACACCCCTACCTTAAACTGCACCAATGGGAGGAAGCATATTGTTTAAGCCTGTGATTTGAGGGAATCAGGACTGGGATGCATCTGAAAGCTTTGCTGTTGCTAGTCAGAAATGGGACCCTGATAGTAACATAAGAATCTAAGAGCAGCCCTGCTAGATCAGGCCATAGTCCATCTAGTTCAGACTCCTATCTCACACAGTGGCCCACCAATTGCTTCTCTGGGCATTCTCAAGCAGAAGATGAAGGCAGAACATTCAGCTGCTCTCGACTCCCTGCAGAAGGCTTTTGGAGGCAAGCTGCTGGTCTCTCCAACCTGAAGGCACTAGGGGATCAGGTGCCAATCATCCCAAACTGCAGGCTATTGCTGTGTTTAATTCAGCAGCCCCGGCGTTGCTCGTGTTTGGCTTGTAGCATCTATGTGGGAAGAATAGCACTTTGTGATGTCAGCAGAGCAGATCTATTAATAGGAAGCTTTTGCCTGGAAATGATCTGGCTACCTTTAAATGCTCTTCCTGGCCTGCTCCTCCTCCTCCAGGGGTCCTCTTAACTAGTGGACTCCTATTGATGTGCTGTCTTTCCAGTGCTTGCTCATTGAGGATCATCACATGCTACCTGCGTGACTTCTGGGATTTGATTTTGCTCCTCTTTTGTATAGTGATATGGAGTGGAGCTGATTCTTGCTGGAACTTAGGTCAGAGCCATTCTGCAGGTGAGTTGCTGCTGCCAGGGTGTGGCAGGGATGCTGGGTGGACATTTATTAGATCTTCAAGACAGAGTTCAGTGCTTCCTTGAACATCTTTGGAAACAGAATTCTGCTCACACAGGCTGTGTCTACATGTCACTTACCGATCCAGCTACTTTGGAATATTCTGGAAGAAAGCACTCTTGGGATTATCTCACTTTGCCCAGGTGTTAGATCGACATTCCATTTTTTAATATTTACTTATTTACATTTTTATCCCACCCTATACCAGGAGGTCTCTGGGCGGGTAACAACATCTAAAATCAAACATCATTAAAACAGTAGCAACGTCTGCCAGTGGAAAGAGACAGTATATTCCCATTTAACCGAAGGCCAGGGCAAAGAGCTGCATCTTCACTGCCTTCCTAAATGTATACAATGAGGGTGAACGTTGCACCTCAAGACTGTTCCATAGACTAGGGGCCATCACTGAGAAGGCCTTCTTTCGGGCAGCCACCCCTTTTGCTGGTGAGGGTGGTGGGACAACCAGGACGGCTTCCCCTCCAGATCTTAAAGCACGGGCAGGTCGATATGGGAGTAGACATTCCTTAAGATATTTGGGTCTCAAGTCATTTAGGGCCTTATAAGTTAAAGTTAACACCTTGAATTGGGTTCAGTAGCAAATTGGCAACCAGCACACCTTTTTTTTAAAGCTGGCATGATGTGATATGTCATATAAAGGCACAATGCCTTAAACCTGGGATATTGATTCCATACCCCAGATCTCTTCTGGGAGCCCTGTGACCTTGCCTGGCAAATCAAACACTATTCCAAAATAATTATGGTCTGGATGGAGCCACAATATTCCAATCCTAGCCTGAGGTAGGCCCATAAACTATCTCTGCACAGACTGATATTCTGGCAAGAGACTGGTCATGGAGCCACTCCCGTGATAACTCCACTGACGGAAGCCTCCTCAGAGAAAATATCTGGCATTTAATGGCGTGCCAGTCCTTTCACTGGAAGGGGCAGAAGGCCAAGACATCTGGACCCCCTCTTTATACCATAGTGTGGCTTTAAAATTAGGTTGCATCTAGATAGGATGAAGATAGTGAGGTTAACAGGCTGTGGCATTCAATTTGACAAACACATTTAATGGTTCTCTGCTTGATATACACAATATTCTGGGTTTTAAAAATAGTGGCTTTAAGCACCCTTTTCATGGAGTGAGCCAGTTTGGTCTAGTGGTTAGGGAGCCAGACTCTTATCTGGGAATACCAGGTTTGATTCCGCCCTCCCCCATGAAGCCAGCTGGGTGACCTTGGGCTAGTCACAGCTCTCTTCGGAGATGTCACAGCCCCTTCTACCACACAGGGTGTTCTGTTGTGGGGAGAAGAACAGAAGCTTTGTCAACCGCTTTGAGTGCCCTTAAATGGGCACGAAAAGCAGGGTAGAAAAGCCAACTCTTCTTCTTACTCTGAAGTTTTCTGTCTTGTTGGTCAAACTCAATGAGGACTAACAAGAACTTGCATTCCCCTGAGAACACTCCAACCTATGAGACCTGAACACGCAGGGAGGGTCTGAGCATGCAAACAGAAGAATCTTGCTATTGTGACACCACAAAAAGCTAAAATGCCCAATGTCACCTGTAGGTATGGGCAAACTCTTTTCCCCCTGCATCCGCTTTACATTAGACTATAGTTAAAACATGGGTTTTTAAGCATGGAGGCACTCAAAGTGATGAAGAAAATACTTTCCAAAAGTTAGGACTATGGCTGCCTTCAGAGGAAAAGGTTGGATCTTAGCTAGATCCTGCAAATCTCATCTTCAGCCTTGTTTCAACCACACACATGCACAGCCACTATTTTCTGTGAATTGGCTCCTGGTTTGGGAACAAATTAATGTGAAAGCCATCTTCTTTTTGATTTTAATTTGATCCCATCTTTCTTTCGAACCCTGGTCTCTCAGTCCTTGTAGGGCAGTCCCATCGTGTCTGGCTTGTAGCATCTATGTGGGGAGAATAGCACGTTGTGTTGCCAGCAGAGTAGACCTATTAATAGGAAGCCAGTGACTTTTTGGTTGCTGGAGATGTCTATGGAAAATGAGCAGCCATAAGTAGTGACTGCTCTGGATTGGGAGCAGGGGTGTGGAAGACAAGGCAGCTAAAAGGATGTGGGACCAGAAGTCAGAACAGATAGTTGGAGCACTGATGGTAGATGAGATACTGTAATGTTGCAATTCAATTCAATGCGAACCTACTGGAAAAATGGCCTCAATGAACAGAGTAGATTCTGTGTACATTATGCACCCTGACCCTGTCTACCCTGGGCCTTATTCTGAGTTATCTCCTGGAGTAGGGACCTGCCAGGGACCTGCTGGTGCAGATTACAGCAGGCCCAAAATGTCTGCCTAGTCTGGTCTACCAGTAGACCATTTTTAAAATGGCCTACCAGCGATCTAGTGGCTGCTAAACCAGACGTACCTTTGTGCTTTGATTTACCACAGGGTTCCATGTTGATGGCACAGATAAATGTGCCTGAAAAATGGGCCCCCCAGGAACTCCAAGGCCAGGAACCTTTATTCCTGGCTATTGAAGCTTGCATAGGCTGGCTCTGAAGCCAGCATGAGCTTTGGGGTCCAGCATGAGAGCTGTCCTGCATACAGCAGGTTGAATGTGAATGGCTTTGCTCTGGGACACGTGGACTGCTCCAGCTGGTGGACCGCTCCAGCTGCCCCCCCCCAAGGCCCATTGTTTCTTCCGGCATCTGATTCCCATTTTTTGTCATCTGTGGGCAATGCCAAGTGACGACCAGATCCCTGCTAGAGATGCAGGATGAGGCCACAGCAGTGCTCTCTCCCCTGTGACAGTTGGCAACCCTACCAGACACTGGGGAGCAGAGGTTCTGCCGCAGGCACCGAAGAGAGAGGCAGTGTCTGTGATTGCCTGGAGTCAGGCTTTGGCGTTCACAACGTTAACCTGCTGCAGGAACGGATGATTGAGATGCAGGACCTATTGACTGGAAGGCAACTCAGCTCCCAGTAATCTGCTTCGTAATGCACACGGCAGCTTAAGTGGTTTGTGCATTCCAGCCATAATGGAGAAGGAGCAGTTGGGGAGGGGAGACGGCTTGGGACAGCTATGCACTGAGCCCGCTGCTCATCCTAGGGCTGTGGTGGGAGTTGTGTCTCTCGTCCAGCTTGGGAGGCAATCGGTAGCTGTCAGAAGGGTGCCAGCCTCAGCATCCTTCCTCGTCTACTGGCCTGGAGATGGATTCCCAAGCAGCTGCAGCAGCTGCAGCAGTCCCAACAGGATCAGGAACCTCACCAGCAAAGTGTCTTTGCCCTGCTTGGTTGTTTTGCTTCTCTTGGAATTTTCTTCCTGACCAGTCGTCGGCAGGGCAGGGCAAAGAGAAAAAGGAGGCAGCTCTTCCCCAGGTAAGGAGAGGTGGTGGTCACAAGGGCAGGTTGTTTCTTTCGTGCACAGCTGCTTGGAGGAAATGCTGATGTTGAGGAAATGCTGGTGGTGGGATTAGGCTCCACTTTTTGTGGCAGGGCTCTCTCTCTGTGGCCCACTCCTCTATGCAAAATGTAGTTTGTGCCTGGCTGAGAGGCTCTGAGAATTTATGTTCTTGCTCAGGTTTATGGGAGGCAGCAGGAAGGAAGAAAGGAAGTGCGTGGAGGAAATGTCTGAACTAATGGCTTGCACTTGATGACTGAAGTCTGCTTTTGTGTCGGGCTCTTAAGATTGGCACAACAGGGGGAAGAGAACGATCCAGTTTTTAGAGGAATCGAACAGGCTGAGGTCCTTTCTGCACTTATTTGATCTGAATCAAGCAATCTGTGAGCTTCAGAGCCGGTTTCCAAAGGTTCCAATGGCCAGAAAGGTCTCAGAGTCCCTGGAGGACCTGTTTTGGTAGCTTGCTTTGTTGTGCATCCTGAAATGGATCCATCATGGCCCTAATATCCTGGTGGATCTATTTAACCAGGTTCAGCAGTATTCCAGATCTCTCCTGGTCCAGGAGTCCATTTTGGGCCTCCAAATTTGGATTGCACTTTGTTTGGTGTGGACAGAGCATACTAGGAGGGATAGAACCTCTCTAGACTGTAGCAACGTACAGAAGGGAAGATCCTGTAATCTTTCTTAAACCAGTTTTATCCTAAGTGCAGAAGGGCACTGAGATGCAACAGGTACAGCTTTTCTTAGCTTGAGGATGAGACAAGGGTTTCTTTTTCCAGGTATTCGATTGGCATATTTATATTTCCTTATCCTTTCATACTTATTCTCACAGCACTCGGAGAAGTAGATGAAGTAGTGACTAGGGGTGTGCACGAATGTATTTTTTGCATTCGAATTCAGGTCAAATTGAATATTTGAAAATTCGATTTGATTCGAACAAAAAAATCCGATTCGAATCTGGATTATGCAAATCCGCACATTTGAAAATATGAATGTCGGCAACATTTGTATCCCATTTTTATCCCATATGCATCCTGTTTTCATCGCGCATCATAAGCGCAAATTTGTATATTTTTTTGGAAATTCGTATACCATATTTACAAATCCGTATATTCAAATTAATGGTATATCCGTATCGGATTTTTGGAAATCCAAAACTCATCCAGATGTGCAAATCCAAATGTTTTAAAATCTGATTTGAATTCGAATGTCGATATTTGAATCGGGTTTTCCAATATTCATGCACATTCCTAGTGGCAACCATTATTGCTGGTCAGTTCACCATCATGACAGTTGGAAGGAAGCAACATCAGGGATCAGAACAGCTGGAGATAATGGTAGATGAAGCACTTTTAAGGCCGCAGTTCTGTGCAAAGCCCAAAGAATGTTGACCTCACTCAACATAGGGGATAACGATAAGGCGTGTTATCAATCAGCCATGAACAAAAACAAAGGAAGTGGAGAAGGGACTCAAACTCTGAACTCTGCATGTGGTGGAACAGATCCCAACCTTTGCATTAGCCATTGAGAACTGAGCTGAATTCACTAAATGAGCGGCTCAGCTGAGTAGTCATGGAGACACAGATCTTTTCAATCTGACCCCTTAACATCAATGCCTTCATCGCTGAATTGCAGATGTACAGTAGCAGAAATATTATGGCTCTCTAGTACGCTACAGAAGGGCCGTTGAGGAATTAGAGGGTTTCCTCAGAGGTTTCAAAGGCAGATAGAGATAAATTATTTTCGTTATCACACAGAACTAGACCAGGGGACACTCTTGGGAGCTGATGGGTAGCAGAGTTGGGTCCGATAAGGGGAAGTGTTTTTTCACCCAGGGGTCAATAGTCTATAGAATTTACTGCCAGAAGAGGTAGTGAGAGCTACCAGCCTAGATAGCTTTAAGAAAGGATTGGACCAATTCATGGAGGAGAGGTTTATCAATGGCTACTAGTATGGATGCCTAGGAACTGTCTCCAGGAAGGAGAGCCAAGCAGGAAGCCTCTCAAGGCCATTTGAAAGGAGTTGGGAGCAGGTGAAGGTTTTTCCTTTTCTTCTGCTTGAGATGCCCAGAAGCAATTGGTGTAAGACAGGAGGTTGGACTAGATGGGCTGTGGCCTGATTCAGCAGGGCTTCTCTGTTCTTATGCTTTACCAATGGATTCAACATGGAGAAACTATCAGTGAGTGGTTGGTTTTTTTTAAAAAAAATGCTGTCAGGTGACCTCTTGAAAACCACAACAGTATTGGAAAGTGCTGGAACGTATGAGCTTGCTTTCATTTACTTAGACGATAGCCATTTTTTAAGGTACAATCATCATGTGCTAAAATGGCCGATGCAGGATTAGCTAGGGGTGGATGGGTTTTCATATGGCCCTCCTCAAGAAGCCCCCAGCACAATTTCTGAATGGGAATACCTTTCCAAGAGGTAGAATAGATCATTATGAGGTTGGCTCTTTTGGAGGACCCGGCACTGAGGAGTTGCATGGATTATTTATTTATTTAAAACATTTATATCCCGCCTTTTACTGTATGATCCCAGGGTGGGTTTCAGTTCATAAAAACAATGTGATACAATGCAAAAACAAAAACAAAACCCGCAGTCCTCCCCAATCTATTGCTTCCACTGTCTGTAGGCTGAATCGTTACCTGGAGTTGTGGATTGTATGCTGTGTTGATTTCTGGTTCCTTGCAGAGGATGCTGCCTGCGAGTTTCAACTGCAATATAAAACAATACAACCACAGTCTTCCCCTGCTTATCACCTCCTTCACATCAGTGCTGAATCTTTACCTGGAGCTGTGAGTTGTACATGCTGCGTATGTGTGAGGTATAGGGACATCCAGGATGGCCTTTTCTGTGGGGGGCCCTGGACTCTGGGAAAGTCTCCGTCTTGAGATTCACCAGGCCTTACAGTGTAAAGTTTTTGGCAGGCTTTTGCTGTTTAAATAGCTTCCTCAGGGTGCTGTCCTGTTAGGGAGGGTGGGTGGGAAGAAGAAGAAGAAGAAGAAGAAGAAGAAGAAGAAGAAGAAGAAGAAGAAGAAGAAGAAGAAGAAGAAGAAGAGTTGACTTTTCTACCCCGCTTTTCTCACCCATTTAAAGGGACTCAAAGTGGCTGACAAAGCTTCTGGTCTTCTCCCCACAACAGAACACTCTGTGAGGTAGGTGGGGCTGTGAGAGCTCAGAAGAGAGCTGTGACTAGCCCAAGGTCACTCAGCTAGTCACCCAGGGGGAGGGCAGAATCAAACCCAGTATTCCCAGATAAGAGTTCAGCTCCCTAGCCACTAAACCAAGCTGTATCATTCTGGGTAAGGGTTGGAAGGAGGGGTTTTTATTATTCTTATTGTAACCCACCCTGAGACCAGGGTGGATGGCGGGATATAAATTTCTTAAATAAATAAACTGTATGGATGAGTTTAGAAAATCCAGGCTCATTACCTAATAAGAGAATTCAGTTGGAAATGTCCACAGTGATTGGGAGTTTTTCCACTGTCACTAGATGTACCCATTAAGTACCCATTAATGGGTACAAAAATGCCATTACGTACCCATTAATGGGTACTTAATGGGTACTTTTAGTGACAGTGGAAAAACACCCATCAGCACATTTCTGAATTTTGTACAGTGGCCCCTTAGTAGAATATGCTTAAAGAAAGCCATGTTTGGGTAAATAGAGCTGGATTCCATGAAGCCTCCCTTCCCCAGTTTTCTGTGGGATATGCGTGGCTGAATGGGAGTTGGACCAGTGCTGCTTTCTGTAAGAGATGCTTGCAGAAACGTACTGGCAACCATTTTGCTTAGCATAGCAAAGTTTTGTGATAACCTGAAGACCAATGAATTTATTATGGCAGATGCTTTTATGGACCTCAGTTACATTTGCCAAAAAGGACTGTAGTTTACAAAAGCTTCTTCCATAATAAATCTGTCTTTGTTTAAGATATCCAAAAAAAATAAAAAAATTAAAGACTTTGCAGCAAGAGGATGCTAAAAGGTATAAGAGCAAAATGAGCTCCTGCAGTATATTCGGACCATGCTCCATCCTGTGTGGACAGAGTAGGGACGCGCACAAATATTTCAAAATCCGATCCAAAAGTCTGACATTCGAATTCAAATCAGATTTCTGAAAATCTGGATTTTCGAAAATCCGGTGTGGGTTTTTGAATGATTCAACTGAAATTGTCTCCATATATCGCATCTGAATATCGGGTCTATTTGCGCTTATAATATGGGATACAAATGAAACACGAATGCAAAACAACAACAACAAAAAAAAGGGGGGGGATGCAGACGGATTAAAATATTGGATATGAATGTTCCCACATTCGTATCATTTGACCTGAAGCAGATTTCCAAAAATACGGATCCAGATAATCCAGATTCAAATCAGATTTTGAAAAATCCAGATTTTCAAATTTCAGTTCGAATCGAATATTTAATTTGAATCGGATTTGAATGCAAAAAAATGCATTTGTGCACATCCCTAGGACAGAGCGTGCTAGCATCCACATAGTAATGGGCAGAATGGCCCTTAGTGCACTTGCTGGTGTGGAAAGCCCCCCAAGCAGTTTTCCTCCTACACTATCTAACTCTGAAATTCCACCATTGGATTGCGTAACGCAGACGGAGGATGGGTAGTCACTTTGTTTATTGGCATGTCTCCGTTGCCCTGGGGAAGACAGTCTGAGGAGAAGTCTCCACCAGATAAGGGGCGATTTTGCACCTCCTGCCCACTGGATGGGAAAGGAGCGCCATTAACCAGTGTTGACTAGCACTCGCAATTGGAGTGCTAGTGAACTTTAGCCGTTCCCCATCTGGACATCTTCCACTACCAGTGAAGCATCAAGAAAAATGGTCTTTCTGTCAACAGATTTTTCTCATCTAATGGTCGATTGTGGTGATGTTAGCTGAAGCATGCTGCTGGTGGTTTGACTCAGTGCATGCTTACACCTTGAACATAATGTAAGAGGAGCCTTGCTGGATCAGGCCATGGCCCACCAATTGCCCATGGGCATCTCAAGCAGAGACAAGGGAAAACCTTCTCCTGCTCTCGAATCCCAGCAAATGGTCTTAGAGACATCCTGCTTGTCTCCCCAGCCTGAAAGATTTACTTAGGCATCCATTCTAGTAACCGTTGATACATCTGTCATCCATGAATTTGCCTAACCCTTCCTTGAAGCTATCTAGGTTGATTGCTGTCACCACCTCTTCTGGCAGCAAAATCCATAGACCAATGGCCCTCTGGGTGAAGAAATACTTCCCTTTGTCTGATCTGACTCTCCTACCATATAAAACCTTCAGCTGAACTGAAGAATGACTTTTAAGTAACATCTGCATTGAGGTCCTCTTAGCGTTATGTCCATTTTTCCTTGAACCGCCCTCATTAAATTCTACAGTTTTAACCTGGAATGATTGGCTGTTCTGTTTCTGAATGAGCTCACTTTCTAAGAATCATCTCTAATTAGCTAGTGTCCCCCTACTGAACATTAGCACAACCTTCTTAATAGTTTGGAATTTCTATTGTCTTTATGACTGAATTCCTTGTTTACATAAATATTGCCTTTCTACAGAATGAGACCTTCCTTTTTAAAAAATATATTCTTTATTAAAATATTTTTTTTCTTTGACAACTTAAAAACATTACACAAAACATTGGGTGTTTTTCCACTGTCACTAGAAGTACCCATTAAGTACCCATTAGTGGGTACAAAAATGCCATTTAGTACCCATTAATGGGTACTTAATGGGTACTTCTAGTGACAGTGGAAAAACACCCATTGATTCATCCCTTATCATAACATCCATTTCCTTGTTGCCTTTAATAACTTCCTGTTTCTCCAGCATCTCTCAGTCTTGTTTGTTTTGTCTATTCACTGAAGGTTTCTTATTTATCAGCTGACCAGTTCCTTTGTCAGAGCTAGCCTTGTTTTCGTTCTTCATAATTAATTCAGCCAAGAAATACCAAGCTTTTAATGATAGATTATAACGTAAATCTAAGTTACTAATACTGAAAAGGGGAGACCTTCCTTTTAAAGATGCTTAAACTGCATGTTTCAAACAATACAACGAACGGGATCACACTGGGCATCTTTTCTCTTGGGATATATAAGGAGATGCCTTGCATGGACCTGGGCCAGTGTTTCTTACTAATGCAGATTGTAAGACTCCTTACTGTCAAGGTATCCTTTTTGTCTTAGAATGAAATTGCTGTGAAGGATGCTGAATAGTGTTCTTACATCCGTAATTGCTGGGTAGAGGATGGAATTCTCAGTAACTCTTCTACCCGGCGGTTAAAATAAGGATTTTCACATCAAAAGTCATCCTGTTTGCAATATTACCCTGTTGTGAAATCATGGCTTAATACCCTCATAAGAAGAAGAAGAAGAAGAAGAAGAAGAAGAAGAGCTGGCTTTCCTACCCCACTTTTCTTACCCATTTAAGGGGACTCAAAGTGGCTGACAACGCTTTCTATTCTTCTTCCCACACCAGATTATCTGTGAGGTAGGTGGGGCTGTGAGAGCTTAGAAGAGAGCTGTGACCAGTCCAAGGTCACCCAGCTGGCTTTGTAGGGGAGGGTGGAGTCAAACCCAGTATTCCGGGGGGTGGGGGGGGAGGAGTCCTGTTCCCTAACCACTAGACCAATCTGGCTCATAAGAATTTAAGAGGAGCCTTGCTGGATCTGGCCACAGCCCATCTAGTCCAGCATACTGTCCAGCACTAGGGCCTACCAATTGCTTCTGGACTCCCTCCAAATAACAATTAGAGGCCTCCTGCCTGCCTCTCCAACCTGGAAGCCATACCTGGGCATCAAATGTAGTAGCCATTGATGCATCTGTCCCCCAAGAATTAAGAGGAGCCCTGCTGGATCAGGCCACAGCTCATCTAATACAACATTCTATCTCACATAGTGGCCCACCAGTTGCTTCTGGGCATCCCAAGCAGAAGATGAAGGCAGAATCTCCACCTGCTTGGGTTTCCCTGCAAAATGGCTTTTAGAGGCATCCTCAAACATGGCAAGAAAATATTATTATTATTCTCGCGATCCCAGACAGATTTGAAGAGATCCTATGGATCCAAGAATAGCTCTGCTCCCTATCCAAAGATATAGGGATATATAGTATATTAAATTCCTCCTGACTGTGCTGAACTCCTGACCATATTTGTGAAAGTATATAAAACACTGAATATAGATGAGCAACTATCAAATGCTGGCAATTTGCAATCACTTTGAAGATCTGGTGAAATTGAGCAAGAAGTACCCTTAGATACCTAAGAAACAAGCAAGTAATAAGGTATCTAATAACTTGAAGAAAAGCCAAAACACAAAAAATAAGAAAGAGCCTAAGGATGAATTTTAAGAAATTTCACCTCAAAAATAAAAACAAAATCTACTGCTAACATCTGCAACAGCATTCAGGCAAAAACCAAAGTAGATCTTCCCAATTCATTGGCCAAAAAAGAAGAGTCCTTTAAAGGAACCCTCAGTGGTCTCTCAGAGTACAGATACAGATGGATTTTCCTAAAGAGTGGATGTCAAAGGGTAGTTCCACACTGGGCTATTAAACCGGTTTAACCACCCAGTTAAGACCCATTTTAGACCCTTCCCTACTTACCTTCCACACTGGAGACCTCTTTTGGCACCCTTCCAAGTGGCTGCTTCTGCATTTTCTTGGGTGAGATCCATTTCTAAAACAGGTCTCACTGCCGTAAACTGGTTTAAATGGAAGACCTAAAAAATTAGGTCTTCAATCCATCCCTTTGCCTGGATCTGTGTGGAAGCAGGATGCTTCTGCACATGGCCAGGCGAAGGGACAGATGTCCCGGTGGCCGCCATGTTGAGGGGGGCGGAAGCAGGATAGCCTGCCTCGGAAGCCTCTCCATCGTGGGCCACATGCCGCCAGAAACACACGGTGACTGGCAGCTGCCTGCTCCAGTCCCGTGGCTCCAGGGGGGGGGGCATCGGTGGCGCGGGAATCCGGCGGACTTTTTGAATGGGTGCTGTGCAGGTGATCTGGCCACTTGATCCGGCCTCCCTGCGCATGTGCGAATGCGGGGAGGCCTCCTCGGATCCATCCCTATTTGGGATGGATCCTCCGGAGGACTGCTTGCCAAAAACTGGATCTTCTTAGATCTGTTTTTCGGTGGCAAATGTGGAAGCACCTTTAGACTCACAAGATCAATCTGCACTACTGTGTCTTAGCTCCTGAAAGTGGCTTAGTAGTGGCAGCCTAGATCTTCCAGTCCTCTAGCTCCCTCTTGGGCCTGCCTGGGCACTACACCCCTGGAGGAAGTGGGGTTTTTTGGCAGGATTCGGCCCCTTTGTGGGCAGGTTTGGTGGTGTGGTTAGAGTGTTGGAATCTCATCTGGTAGTCTCCCAGTTTGAGTCCACACTCTTATATGAAGCCAGTTGGGTGACCTTGGGCTAGTCACAGTTCTCTTTCTGGGCTCTCACAGCTCCACCTGCCTTACAAAGTGTCTACTGTGGGGAGAAGAACAGAAGATTTCTTAGCTGCTTTAAGTCCCCTTTTGGGTGACTCCTCCTCCTCCTCCTCTTTCTGTCTGCTTCTCAGCTCCACCTGGATTCAGCTCCACCAGACATCAGAAACGACTAACATTTGTTCCCTTCCCCTCCCCCAAAGTTGGGTGTATTTTACAATGTTTTGTTTGAATTGTGTGCGATTTTATATTCATTTATCACAATATATACCTGCATTATTTTGCATTCCATTTTTATTCTGTTGTTGTAAATTGCCTTGAGCAAATTTTGGAAAGGCAGTTTATACAAAAAAATGGAATGAAAAGGATAGCACATGTTGCTCTGCACCAGGACCCACCCTTGTGGTGGTCCCACCATTGTCCATTTAATTTACATGTTCTTGATATGACAGGTAACACTAAACAAAAAAATTTTTTCCTGCATTATCTGGATAATATTTAAAGATACGGAGAATCGGGCAGCCTTGTCCTAGAGAACCAGTTTGGTCTAGTGGTTAGGAAGCTGGACTCTTATCTGGGAAGACTGGGTTTGATTCCGCCCTCCCCCACAAAGCCAGCTGGGTGACCTTGGGCTAGTCACAGCTCTCTTCTGAGCTCTCACAGCCCCACGTACCTCACAGGGTGTTCTGTTGTGGAAAGAAGAACAGAAAGCTTTGTGAGCCACTTTGAGTCCCCTTAAATGGGTGAGGAAAGTAGAGTAGAAAAAGCCAACTCTTCTTCTTCTTCTTCTTCTTCTTCTTCTTCTTCTTCTTCTTCTTCTTCTTCTTCTTCTTCTTCTTCTTCTTCTTCTTCTTCTTCTTCTTCTTCTTCTTCTTGGAGGCCAAAAGTTACTGATCAGATGCTCATTGATCAGATATGTCTTCAGGGATCTAGACTGATTCCTTTTGCAGTCCATAACATCACTGATAATCATCTCCAGGTAGGAGTGCAACCATTAATCGTGGTAGCACTAACTAGATGTTTTTGAGATCCTCGCTGCTGCAGATCTCCCGTCTCCCACCTCCTCCTTCATCATCTTGCCATTTTCCAACTTTTGAAGAAAAAAAAAATCCAGCATAACTTTTCTGACAAGATTTCCTTTAATCTTTGTGGAGGCTGCATTCGTTTTGGGTGACTCGTCTTGCAAAAAAGCATCACAATCAATTAGCTGGCTGGGGAATCTTGGAGGGTGGCAGAAGATAAATAGAATGTGTTGTGTAGGCTGTGTAAAAAAAAGCCTCTGTAATGACCTGGAATGATGAGGAGGCACCATCCCACAATCAGCTTTGTAATTAAAGAGGGAAAACTGGAATAGTTTTTGGATGGCTCTAGATATCTCAAATTAGATTCTGGTTTTTCTCCAGTGTAAAAAAATAGTTACTTTGTCAGATGTTCAAAGGAGTGAGACATCTGTGGATGCCAGCATCTTCCTATTGCAAATTGTCCTTATGGAATTCTCAGGAAGTAGATCATCAAAACTGCACAGACTTTGCCAGGAAGCATGTGGGCCATTTAACAACCTTCAACCAGCTAGAATACAGTGCCTGACAAAAGTTCTGTCGCTTATCCATGTTGTTGAAACCAAAGCCTATAACCTGACTTAAAATTCATCCATTGGTTTTAGAAATGACTCATATGAAAGCTGAAACCCTCCCAAATGAGGTTTTTAAAAAGAAAATAAATTTGCTTCACTGCTGAAATATTGATCATTTAATGAACACATAAAGGTCAGATTTTGGCTAGACAAAAGTTTTGTCACCTTGTCATATAATGCACCTAATCCTAGTTTACAGCCTCACCTGTGCTCACTAATTGATCAGATAATTAGTGGGTGTGTATAAAAAGAACTCCAGCACTCCAGACCTTCACTTGAACTGCAACTTGACCTCTGACAACATGCCAAAAATCCACCCTGCGACCAAAGCCTTGATTATCAGGAGACTGAAGACCAGATCCTCTGCAGAGGTGGCTGGCACCTTTAATGTGTCTCAGCATCAAGTACAAAGAATTACAAAAAGCTTTGAAGAGACTGGAGATGTTTTTGACAAGCCCAGGTCTGGCAGACCCCGCAAGACGACTGCTCAGGAGGAACGTTTGTTGGTTTGAAAATCAAAAGCCAGCCCTTCTTCCACTGCAGCAGAGCTCCAACAGGCCTGGTCACCTCAAGTCCCTGTGTCAACTAGAACAGTTTGTAGGATTCTGTCTCGAAATGGCCTCCATGGTCGAATCAGTGCCCAGAAGCCAGCACTAAACAAAAGGCAATTAAAAAACCGTGTGGTATTTGCCAAGGCCCACAGCCTACTAAACGGATGGATGCTGGAAAAGTGGCAGAAGGTGGATTTCTCAGATGAATCTTCAGTTGAATTATACCACAGCTGCCGCAAATACTGCAGGAGACCTACCGGAGCCCGTATGGATCCAAGATATACCCAGAAAACAGTTAAGTTTGGTGGTGGAAAGATCATGGTCTGGGATTACATTCAGTATAGGGGTGTGCGAAACATTTGCAAGGTGGAAGGCAATATCAATAGCCTAAAATATCAAGACGTATTAGCTACCTCTTACATTCCCAATCATAAAAGGGGTCAAATTTTGCAGCAGGATGGTGCTCCATCTCATGCACCCATCTCTACATCAAAGTTTCTCAAGGCAAAGAAGATCAAGGTGCTCCAGGACTGGCCAGCCCAGTCACCAGATATGAACATCATTGAGCATGTTTGGGGTAGGATGAAAGAGGAAGCTTGGAACACAAAACCAAAGAATCCTGATGAACTCTGGGAGGCATGTAAAACTGCATTCTTTACTATTCCTGATGACTTCATCAATAAATTGTATGAATCATTGCCGAAACGCATGGATGCAGTCCTTCAGGCTCATGGAAGTCACACAAAATATTAAATATGGCTCTAATAGCACCACAACTTCATTCACCAATGTTATGAAACATATCTTTGTATTTGAAGTGAATTATCTGTTTGATTTTCACATTACTTTTTGTGGGCGACAAAACTTTTGTCTCGCCAAAATCTGACCTTTCTGTGTTCATTAAACGATCAATATTTCAGCAGTGAAGCAAATTTTCTTTTTAAAAACCTCATTTGGGAGGGTTTCAGCTTTCATATGAGTCATTTTTAAAACCAATGGATGAATTTTAAGTCAGTTATAGGCTTTGGTTTCAACAACATGGATAAGCGACAGAACTTTTGTCAGGCACTGTAGATTTAAGAAAGAGTTTGGCAAATTCAGGAAGGACATGGCTACTGGAACTGATATTTAGGCATGGCCTACAGGGGCAGTTTTGCACTTGCGTGCTATAAACTAATGTTGAAGGTAGCCTAGCCCCCGCACGATCGATCACTTACCTAGGATCACTCATGTGTCCAGTCCTCTGCAGGGCACCGCCATCTTGGATCTGGTGTCCTGCGTGACTGCACGTGTGTCAGCACCATCACTACGGTGATGCTGACGTTCTGCGCAAGCACAGTCGCATCAGGGGCCATTGGAGCTGCCAGCATGCTTGCACAGCAGCTCCAATGGCCCCCATTGCACCGGAAAAGGTGCAGATGGTTACCACTGGATGCTTCAGGTAAGGCTTTGGTTCAGGTTAGCATGCTTGTGGTGCATGACTTCATGCACCACAGCTAGTCTGCAATAAGACAACCTCTGGGAAAGCAGGGGGGCATTTCTAGGCCTCCTGAAAGTGCAGCTGCACCTCCCCTGACATTGCCTAATTGCATACTACTGACCATAGTGCAAATTGGCCTCGGGTTGGATAGACAGGGTGGGCGGTTCTAAAGGTCATTTTCAGAAGAGCAGGTGAAGGTTTTGCCCTTGCCTTCTGCTTGAGTTGCCCAGAAGCAATTGGTGGGCCACTGTATGAGGCAGGATGCTGGACTAGATGGGCTGTAGTCCAATTTAGCAAGACTCTTCTTAAATGCTTGTGTTATTAGGTTCTTCTGAGGATCTTCTCCTGTGTGTAGGCTGGTTAGCATAATGAGATGTCATCCGGTCACATCCCTTGGTTGACTACATATAAGAGAGCAGGGATGGTCTTGCCTGGAGGAGTACCAGTATTGCCATAAGCTTGTGGCTCAAGACTTACTGAATTCTGAATGGCTTCCACTATTAAAAGTTAGCATTTGTGGGACATAGCACAACTAAAGCTATATTAGTTGATCTTGCTAAGTCTGGACCATTGTGTGAGCGCTAGTCAATGTTGGGTGATCATGCTCCTTTCCCGTCCAGCAGACAGGAAGGAAAGTGCGAAATCACCCCAGGACTCAGGAAAGTATGAATGAAGGGAGGATAGTCTAGTTGTTAGGAAGCCGGACTCTTATCTGGGAGTACTGGGTTCAATTCCACCCTCCCCCATGAAGCCAGCTGGGTTACCTTGGGCTAGTCACAGCTCTCTTCTGAGCTCTCACGGCCTCACCTACCTCACAGGGTATTCTGTTGTGGTGAGAACAGAAGCTTTGTCAGCCACTTTGTCCCCTTAAATGGGTGAGAAAGGTGGGGTAGAAAAGCCAAATCTTTTTCTTTTACCCTCCTCCTTAACAGGACAGCACCCTGAGTACTGGAATCTTGAAATATAGCAGAGTGAGTAACCAACATCTGGATGCAGCCTTAGTAGTTAAGTGAGCCAGTTTGGTCTTGTGGTTAGGGAGCCGGACTCCCATCTTGTGGTCACCAGGTTCAATTCCTCACTCCTCCATGAAGGCAGCTGGACGACCTTGGGCTAGTCACAGCTCTCTTCTGAGCTCTCACAGTCCCACCTACTTCACAGGGTGTCTGTTGTGTGGAGAAAAACAGAAGGTTTGTCAGCTCCTGTGAGTCCCTGTAAATGGGTGAGAAAAGCGGGGTAGAAAAGCCAACTCTTCTTCTTCTCCTCCTCCTCCTCCTCCTCCTAAGAAAATGGATTCGGCTAAAACTGTGTGAGCAGTTGGGTCCGATGGTGAAGATGGTCTGAAGAAGGATTCAAGTGAAGGTGGAAACAGACTGAAAAAGGGAGAGCGTACGCTGTAATCTGGCACAGAAAAAAAAGCTATTCTGAGGCTGAGGCAGCTTCAAGACAGTTTTGAGGTGGAATTGTTCACACACCAATCTCCCCCTTCCCCCACTGTGCTAAAAAAAAGTGGATTCTGTTCCAGAAACGTTGAGTTAGAGAAGGGTTGGGAACACCAGGGTCACACGCAGCTCCTGATCTGAGGCACCTCTGAGCTGCCCCTTTCGTTACGTCTGAACACAGTTGTAAATGAATCCTCGACCCTTCCCTGCCACCATGTGATTTCAAATTTCTAAAGGACACATTTGCTTGTCTGCTCCGGGTTCCCTTAAAATAGAACGTTAACAGTGAATCCATTCACAAGTCTGACGTGTTGTAAAGCAAAGAAATATTCTCCTCGCGTTGCTTTTTGCTTTTGGGATGTGGGAGTAGGAACCACAATGCATTATAAAGGTGCTAGAATATGGGAGATATCAGGGTGTTCTAGATTGTGGGAGGAAACTGTACATCTCCCTCCCCTCCTTTGGCATTCTAGAGGAACCCGGCCTCTTCAAAAAAGACACAGAAATGCCACCCCCATGCCACACGGCTGAACCATGCATGCACCCACCCTTAAGGTAATGGTGTGATTCATTTCTTAATGATAGTGGATGCTGCCTTGTAACTATGGCATGGATTGTCATGGAAACCACACTTCTTCTAAATTTACACCAGCCCCTGTTATGAGAAAGACAGCGTTGACTTGAAAGAGAATATGTCTGAATATAAAGCTTAATAAGAAGAGAGGATTGCAACATTGGGAGGGGGGTCTTTGAGATCATCTAGATGCTGTTTATGCAGGGGCCTGGGATTAAACCCTCTCTGAGAAATGCATATACAGAGAGAGTGAGAGAGAGAGAGAGAGAGAGAGAGAGGAGGGAGACAAATCTTAATTAATCTGGGATTTAAGGCAATAAGGTGTAGAACTAAAACGTTCACAATGACTAGAGATGTTGCGTACTGTTGCCTTAGATGTGTTGGAGAGGAAGGGTTAGACAAATTTATGGGTGACAGATGTATCAATAGCTACTAGAATGGATGCCTAAGTACATCTTTCAGCCTGGGGGGGGGGATGCTTCTAAGGCCATTTGCTGGGATTCAAGAGCAGGAGAAGGTTTGTCCTGGTCTCTGCTTGAGATGCCCATGAGCATTTGGCGGGCCACTGTGTGCAACAGGATGCTGGACTAGATGGGCTGTGGCCTGATCCAGCAGGGCCTCTCTTATGGTCTTATGAAGGGAAGAGTCGGTGTCTATAAAAATGTAAGAAACTATGTAGATGTATTGTTTATCAGATGTGTATGGTAAAAACAAATCAAAGTGAAAAGTGAAGCTGAAAGACAGAACAGGTTCAGGTACTTGTACTTTGCATTGATCTCTGATTTCTGTCTGTCTTTGCTTTTACAGCTTCCCTAGGTGTGAAGATGCTCAGGGGCCTTACAACATATATGAGATGACAGAATGTGTTAGATGTAGGTCTTTTCTTCTATGACCAGTTCTACAATATGCACTGATGGCCACATTTCCCCTAATTTTTTTTTCTAACTTCCTTTTAAGAAGAAGAAGAGTTGGCATTTCTACCCTGCTTTTCTCACCCATTTAAGGGAACTCAAAGCAGCTGAAAACCTTCTGTTCTTCTCCCCACAACAGACACCCTGTGAAGTAGGTGGGGCTGTGAGAGCTCAGAAGAGAGCTGTGACTAGCCCAGGGTCACCCAGCAGGCTTCGTGGGGGAGGGTGGAATCAAACCCAGTATTCCCAGGTAGGAGTCTGGCTCCCTAACCACTAGACCAATCTGGCATCCAATAGCATCCAATGTGTGTTGCTTCCCGTGGTCATGAATTCTGTAGCTCATAAACTACATGAAGGTTTCTTCACATAGAAGGGCCATTTTCCCTCTGTCTTCTAATATTCAGCTTCAGGGGAAAATGCACTTTTATGAATACTACAAAGAAAGTAGATCATTTTAGATTCATCTGTCATGTGCCTTTAATACATTGTGCTCACCTGAGCCCTCCCAGATGTTCCTGAACTATAGCTCCCAGCATTCAACCTCCAGCATTCTTTGCCAGCTCCAGCAGCTGAATGCTGGGAGATGTAGTTCAGGGACACATGGGCAGCTCATTTGTCTTCTAAGATATGTTTAATGGGAAAGGGAGCTTCCAGAGGTGCAGGTAATCCCAATCTATGATGAGAGACAGCATCTGTGGGTTGGTGTCTGGTTTCCTTAAAGGGACAGAGCTATTGCCTCACATGTTTTCATCTTAATTTAATGGTAAAATTGGGGCTAATAAAAGGTTTTCAGTGCCATCTGCTGGATATATTGGAAACTGGTCATAGCTACATCTTGTGAATTTTGCATACCAAATCCTTTGTAATTTTCAGACATTATTTGTCCCTGTAAAGACTTAGGGATCTGTAGGTACTATATACAAAATATTGCTAGATATCCAAATTTTAATACAATATAATCTTCTCTATTACAGCTTTACACCACATTCCCAACGTTTTATATTTTTTCAACCCTCTCCCCTTCTATTTCTTTTGGTAAATCTCTTATTATTCTTCCCATTCTCACTTCGTTCCTCGGTGTTCTTCTTCAACCTATTTCCCTCCAGTCTTATTCTTTTATCATGAAGAGTTCCCATGCATACTCTTTCTATCTCACCTTTGTCCATTTTTTCACCCTTCCAATTTATTTATTTATTTATTTATTTTATTTATTTAAAATATTTATATCCCATCCCACATCCCAAGATCTCTGAGTGGCTTACAGTAAAAAACCCATATAAAAACAAAACACTAAATACATGCCCCATTAAAACAGAATTAAACAGCATAAATAGTTTAAAAAGTTAAGATAGTGCTAGAGTGAATTAGGCTTTAATAAAAAGCCAAGACTTTACTTGGAGCCTAAAAGTTAGAAGACCTGGCACTAATATAACTTCAGCAATGTCTTTATTTTTTATTTCTTTTCCTCCAGCCCTCCTAAAAGACTGAACTCATGCATACGGTCTGTAGGTTACTGTAGTATCTGTTCCATTTCATCTGTCACTTGTGGCCAAAATTTTTGACCATCCACACATTTCCACCACATATGCAAATAATCTTATCCATCTGTCTGTCCATCCATCTGTCCGTCCGTCTGTCCATCCGTCCGTCCGTCCACTCACTCACTCACTCACTCACTCACTCACTCACTCACTCACTCACTCACTCACTCACTCACTCACTCACTCACTCACTCACTCACTCACTCATATTAGGCATGTCCACAAATTTAATACAAATTCAAACATTCGCATTTGGATAGAATATTGGCTGTATTTGGAGACTGGCATTTGAATCTGAAATAAATGCTTTTGTGCGTTTACTTGAACCTTTGTTATATTTGCAAAGGTGGGGAGGCAGCAAAGTGGTTGCCCAGACATTTTTGCAGCAGATTCAGAGTGGCTTCCAATCAGATTTGGAACAGATTTGGAGCTGTGACTGGCAGCAGGGATTCGAAGTGGACTTGGATAGCATTTAAAGAACATTTGCAACAAATTCAAATCCTAACATATTTGCGGTGGCTGTATTCTCACGAATGCAAATTGGTACATCCCTAATTTATACTTCCATCTTGCCATATACTCAAGAGTCTCAGGATAGGTTACAAGAAAATCAGAATAAAGACAGACTAAATAAGTTATATATGGCAATTTAATTGGTATAAAATGCCATTTAGAAACTAATTGCAACACAATTTTTTTATGTTTAGTATGCTTCCTCTGTAAACATGCACACATGCACGGATACTGAATATTTCTTCACCCAGAGGCTTATCAGTCTATGGAATTTGCTGCCAGAAGAGGTGGTAACAGCTACCAGCCTAGATGGCTTTAAGGAAGGGTTGGACTAATTCATGGCTACTAGAATGAATGCCTAGGTACATCTTTCAGGCTGGTGGTGGGGGGAGCAGGATGATTCTAAGACCATTTGCTGAGATTCAAGAGCAGGAAAAGGTTTGTCCTTGTCTCTGCTTGAGATGCCCATGAGCATTTGGTGGGCCACTTTGTGCAACAGGATGCTGGACTAGATGGGCTGTGGCCTGATCCAGCAGGGCTTCTCTTATGTTCTTATAGTTCTGAGCTCTTGTGAGCCCGTTTGGTCTAGTGGGAATACCAGGTTTGATTCCGCTCTCCCCTATGAAGCCAGCTGGGTGACCTTGGGCTAGTCACAGCTCTCTTCTGAGCTCTCACAGTCCCACCTACCTCACATGGTGTCTGTTGTGGGGAGAAGAATAGAAACTTTGTCAGCCACTTTGAGTCCCCTTAAATGGGTGAGAAAAGCGGGGTAGGAAAGCCAACTCTTCTTCTTCTCTCTGGCCATGGTCACACGTGAGTTTTAGGTTGACTTGAATCAGCCCCCTGGCCCTGTAACTCACATTAATTTTATCTAAGCCATATTACAAGACGGCCTATGCCCATTAGACTGTCCTAAAATGTAGTCCTGTTTTTACAGGACTGACACAGACTCAGACCAGCCTGGAATTCCAAGCCATCTTTGCTTCCTCACGTGTGAGCAGGGAGACGGCCTAAGGGAGGCATGCGGAGAGTTCGTGAGGCCCCTCCCCTTCTCTCCTCAGTTTCTGTGTATGATTCCTCTCTCTATTTATTTTTTAAAAAGAATTAATTGCAAGGAGAAGAAAAGCGGATAAAAAAGGAAGGGCTGTGTGGAGTTGGGGGAGCAGGCTTTACAAAGAACTGCAAACACACACCTTGCTCCTTTGAATGGCATCCAGTTGGAAACCCCTCCCTTGAGTGACATGGACGGCATTTGAATCAATAGGAAACGAGATAGATGGCATATAACAAAAGGCGTGGAGAGCCAAGGGCCCATGGAGGAACCCCAGGCTGATCTCTGCAGAAATGCATGACCAAGGCGGGGATGGCCTCAGGACGACCAATATCCATCAAGGTCTGGCCAGCACTGGTGCGATCTCAATCCGAACTCATGAATAGGCTGACCTGTTCTGGACTCGTCTGACCAGGGCTTCTCTCTCTCTCTCTCTTTTTCTAGGTTAGATAATCTAAGATGGTTCACCTCCCTCTGGCTTTGTCCATCATCAGCTTATACTACTGCCTGGAGCTTGACAGATTACCCTGGAGTGCATGCAGCCTATGACAGGAGTATGGGGGTGGGGGAGTGAGACAGTTGGCCCCTATTTTAGGAAAGACGGAAATAATTCAAAAGCAGTATCCTATGTGGTGCTAAGTGCAGAGGATTAGGAGAGGGAGAAGTAAGTCCCCTTATATGCTTCCTGAAAGCACCGTGTTGTTTCTTGTGGAAAACTGGATGCTTGACTAAAAGGATGTCCTCTCCTATCATCTGACCAAAAGTAATGTTTTTTGCAACCAGCATATTATGCCTCCTGTGACAATTCACCAGACAGAACAGTTTCAGACTTGCTTACCTGGCTGTAAGTCTTTTTCTGCACTTACCTTGCTTTCTTCTAGACTACTGGGTCTCGACTAGAGATGTGCTCGATTTTATTTATTTATTTATTTTTGTATTTGATTCATATTGAATTGAATGCAAGAATATTAGTATTGGTTCGAATAGATCCTCTTCAAATGTGGTAGGATCCTATTTGATAAGGTTCAATCCCATATGAATCCCATACGAATAGCATATGGATCCTATATACGAATGCATATGAGTAGCATAAGGATCCTATATACGAATGCATATGAGTAGCATAAGGATCCCATACAAATAGCATATAGATCCTATATATGTGTGCATACAAATTGCATACGTATCCCATACAAATGCGTACAAATAGCATACAGATCCTATATACAAATGCATAAGAATAGCATATGGATCCTAAACAAATGCATACAAGTAGCATATGGATCCTATATATGAATGCATATGAGTAGCATAAGGATCCCATACAAATGCATACAAATAGCATACAAATCCTATATACAAATCCGATACGAAGCTTCATAAGAATGTATCAAAACATTTGATTCGATTTCGAATGCCAATCTTTGAAATGTGCCAACATTCGATTTGAATTAGAATTCGGCCAAATTTGGCCAAGTTCAGCCAAATTTTGAATGTTATGAGTATTTGTGTACATCCCTAGTCTGGAACAGTGAGGCCTGTTGGTCCAGTAAATGGGAAAGGATGTCCTGGACCAGTGCTCTCTGCATGATGACGCTGGTCCAGACCAGCACCTGTACTGGATATGAAGCTCATGTGAGCTTTTGAGGCCAGCCTCCAAAGGCTCTGAAGGGCTAAGAATGAAAATGCCTAGCCTTGGAGCCACTGAGGAGCCCATTTTAGAGCCATGCTGTGGTGGTCCACCAAAATAGGTTCCCATGTCATCTGAAAAATGGAGGTGTGCCTTCTGAATGCCTCTGTGATCCAGCCCTACTAGAATGGAGGCCTAGATTGGAGAAGCAGTCAGGATGCCTCACAAGCCCATTTGCAGAAAGTTGAGAGCCTGAGAAGGTTTTGCCTATGATTCCTGCTTGAGATGCCCAGAAGCAATTGGTGGGACACTGTGGCCCTGTCCCCAAGCAATTTAAAGTCTGCTAAAAATCTTCCAGCTCCTTCCAGCTCTACAAAAGCAGGAAAACCCGTGACAAAAAAGTGCCCTTTAAAGAAGAGTTTCAGCGCTCTTTCTGGAAGTCATGGGTTTTCCTTGCAGCATTTACCCTGCGGACGCTCCGTGGCAAAAGGGGCGGGGATTGCTGCCTGCACACACAGCCATAAAGCATTCACACATCTCCCAGAAATGCTGCAGCTTCCCTTCCTTTCCTTTGTAAAGGTCAGAACTTTCAAAGAGCCAGAATTGCTCAGAATTGCAACATTGTTATCAGGTGTGAAGTGGGTGATCTGTGAAAGTGTTAAGAGTAAATGAGCGCACGATTGCGCGGCCGATGGCTGCAGCCGCTGCCTTTACCGGCACAGGAAGCCATTTCAAACAGAAAACAGAGTGAAAGTAAGTGCTGAGAGTGAATGAGCGAGCGATCACTCCTTTGCCGGCACGGGAAGCCATTTCGGGGGACGGAGATCTGGCTATTTTTCCTTTGAACAAGAGAGGGGGCGGGGAGAAAAAGATGCGGGGAAAGAAAACACGCTTCTGTGGGGACGGAAGGTGCATTTTAAATGCACGTTTTGCTGAGCCTCATGCGGACGCTTATTCCAGAAGTGCAGGGCACTTTTAAAGTCCGCTTGAATACAGTGACAGTAGAGGGAGACCAGAGAGGCAAATAAGTCTTTTGGGGACTCAGCCTGTGTGAGACAGGATGCTGGATTGGATGGACTCTGGCCTGATACAGCAGGGCTCCTCTTATGACTATCAAGGACCCAAATCAAGGCCCTCTTGATCTGGATCACACTCCATTGAATGTAGACAGATTGTAAGAACAGTGGGCAGGCCCAGATGATGTCCAGAATAGGGATGTGGACGAATGTTTTTTTGCATTCCAATCCGAGTCGAATCAAATGTCAAAATGTTCTAATCAATTTCAACGTTTAAAATCCGAATGGTCAAAAAAACCCTGATTCGAATCGGTTACATTCGAATCTATTCGTTCAAATGTTAGATTCATATTTAAAGATATGAATGTCGACAACATTCATATGTGTTATACATATCTGTATGCATTTCGTGTGCATCCCATTTTATCCTGTATTCATCCCGTTTTCATCCCATGTTATATGCCCAAATGCATACAGATACATATAATATTTGTACAGATACGTATGTTCGGAAGATTCAAACAAATTCGATCAGATTTTGAATGTTTAGAATATTCGTACCTGTCCCAGAAGAGGACTACATGGGCTCATATTCTGAAACACAATTAAGTGCAGAAAGAGCCCTAAGGTTTCACAGAATTTAGTCCTAGGTGGCTGGACACGGAATTGTCCCCCTGATATTACAGGGCTGTGAAATCTTGCATCAGTCCCAAAACATGTTTGCTTTAATGGAAAGTACTTCAGTAGACCGATAGGGCCTTTCCGCATTTGCTGCCAAAAAGTGGATCTAAAAAGATCCGCTTTTTGGTGATCACAAATAGTGACAGATCTGAGGGACCTCCGCATGTCCACACACAGATGGGGAGGATGGATTCTGGAGGACAGATTGGAGTGGGTGCTGTGTGGACACACTAGCACCCATTCCAAGAGTCCTCCAGCTCGCGCACTGGCGACGATGCCCCCGAAGCCTCAGGACTGGAGCATGCAGTTGCCAGTCACTGCGTGTTTCCGGCAGCTCCCGGAGTGTGGGGGAAGGCCTTCAGAAGCATGTAGTCCTGCTTCCACCCTTCGAAACATGGCGGCGGGAGGGATTCCGTCTCTTACCCTGGCCGTGTGCGGAAGCGTCCTGCTTCTGCACACATCCAGGGGGAAGTGATGGATGTAAGATCTGATTTAAGATGGATTTCAGCAGCCAAACCAGTTTTAAAAACAGGTCTTGCGTGCCAAAACGTGGATGCGCCCTCGCGGAAGGGTCTCGAATCAGGTCTGCAATGTGGAAGGATAACAAGGTAAGGGTCCTTTATGGGTGTTTTTCCACTGTCAATAGAAGTACCCATTAAGTACCCATTAATGGGTACAAAAATGCCATTAATGGGTACTTAATGGGAACTTTTAGTGACAGTGGAAAAACACCCTATGTGTGTTAAGAGGGCGTTAAACCAGTTTCAAAACACCCATAGTGTCTTATTTTCAGCCATTATTACCAAATGATTTTTCTTAGAGGTGCAAATTGCAATAATTCACTTGAAGATTCGACACAACACACGTTTATGAAGAAACAAAAATACTGATTTTGGGCAGCCTATGAAGCAGTGTCCTACGAGGAAAGGTTGAAGGATCTAGGAATGTTTAGCCTACAAAGGAGGAGACTGAAAGGAGACATGGTCTTCAAGTATGTGAAATATTACAGTGCAGAGGGATTGTTCCTCCTCTCACTTGCACAAGATGGGAGGACCAGAAACAATGGTATGGAACTTCAAGGAAGTCAGCACAGATTAGACATTCGGAACAACTTCCTGATCAGCCAGTGGAATAGGTTGCCACAGAAGGTAGTGAGCTCTCCTTCAACCAGAGGCTGGACCTACATCTGTCTGGGATGGTTTAGGAAATCCTGCATTGAGCAGAGAGTTGGACTCAATGACCCTGGAGGTCTTGCAGCTATTACAATTTTTTGGTTCTATGATTTTAATAGAAAAAGCAGGACACTTATTACAGCCTCTGAAGCATCTTAAAGGCTCCTTTGCCTTCCCAAAAAGCTATCGTGCATTTGTTGGAAAAACTACGGATTTTGAGAGTGACTCTGTTACCTGTAATATAATAAAGAGAGCCAAGCACCCACCCACCCCGGAAACCTTTTGGCGAAGCTCAGTGTTTCCATTGATGCTCCTGGAAATCTCCTAGCGTGTCTGCTTCTAAACTGGTGATGGGACATGCATGCAACGCTGTTTCCTCTCCATCCCCAGCCTGGTGAAAAATAATGGGAATATTCCTTGGGACAGTGTGGACTGTGGAGCTGTCCCATTCGCTTCTGCCCCTTGCAAATTCAGCAGGCAGAGATGCAGTTTGGTCTAGTGGCTAGGGAGCCAGACTCTTATCTGGGAATACCGGATTTGATTCCGCCCTCCTCCACAAAGCCAGCTGGGTGGCCTTGGGCTACTCACAGCTCTCCTCTGAGCTCTCACAGCTCCGCCCACCTCACAGGGTGTTCTGTTGAGGGGAGAAGAACAGAAGGTTTGTCAGCCACCTTGAGTCCCCTTAAAAAGGGTGAGAAAAGCAGGGTATAATAACCAACTCCGAGTCAGTTTGGTCTGGTGGTCAGGGAGCCAGACCCTTATCTGGGAGTACCAGGTTTGATTCTGCCTTCCTCGATGAAGCCAGCTGGGTGACTTTGGGCTAGTCACAGCTCTCTTCTGAGCCCTCACAGGGGTGTTTTCTTGTGGAGTGAAGAACAGAAGGTTTGTGAGCCGCTTCGAGTCCCCTTAAATGGGTGAAAAAAGTAGGGTTAAAAAAGCCAGCTCTTCTTCCAGTCTAAAGCAGAGCTTGTCCCTGCTTCAGAGTTTGGGCATGATGATGTCCCCTCCCCTCCCCTCCCTCCCCTCTCCCTCCCCTCCCTGCAAGTGTTATCCTGCAGGTCTATGGATGGCAGGATTCAGTTCTCCTGGAACGCACAAGAGCCTCAGCGACCGGCTTCTACTCTTCCTTCCTTCCTTCCTTCCTTCCTTCCTTCCTTCCTTCCTTCCTTCCTTCGACAATGACTATGTATTGCAGCAAGCGACTGGCTTTTTACCAAATCGGGAGCTGCGGTATTTTTCTTCTGATGCCATAATTTCCAGCCCACTTGAGCCCGCATGACAGTCCTGTGCGATTATTAAGGAGTGGGCGTCTGCATCTTTTTCCATGCTCAGGCTCCGGCTCCGGCACCTGCTCTTCTACCTTCCTTCCCGGTTTTTGCTCAATGTGCTGGGGGCAGATTTCCCCATCGCCGCCGGTGCCACCCTTGCCATTCATTCCCCCAGTGGGAAGTGGGAAACCCTGACACTGTGTGATCGATGCTGCAGCCTTGATTCCTCTCCAGGCGAGGGGATGGCTGGATTGGGGACACAGGTGGCGAAGAGGCTAGGAGGAGGAGGAGGACGAGGCGGATTCTGCTGCTGAGAGCTGGAAGCTCCGCTGCTGCTGCTGCTGCTGCTGCTGCTGCTGTGCGCGGTGCTCCCATGTGCCGCCGATGCGCCTTGTTGTGACTCTCTGGCCGGCTGCTCCTCCTGCTGCAGCCCGCAAGGAATGTGCCGTCGCGTTCCCTCTGCCCACCGCGCATCACCAATGATTTGCCACTGCAAAGTTGCCTGCACTAACAACACTTTGTCGTTGATGTTCGGATGCAAGGTAGGACAGGGCGGCTGGGCTGTCTCCGGGGCTGTGGTTTAATCCGGCTTCGGTCCGCTTTCGGAGCGAGAGGACCCATCAGCCAAACCATGAGCTGCTTTCTTTTTTCTTTTTGTTCCCCAGGGTGAAATAGCTCAGAAAAGTCACCCTTTTCAAGAGAGAGAACGTGGAAAGAAAAGGACCGGTCCCTTTGCCAGGTGTTCTCTCACTCTGGAGGTGGACCGAAGCTGAATTCAACCTCAGGTGTGACCACCGTGCGGCTGGTCCCCCCTAACCTGGTTGTATTTAAATAGCAACCATGGCTGGGGATGCTGGTTTTGGGCTCAGATAGGGCTTGAAAGTTCTATCCCTCCCTCCTGTTCCCTTTCTCTGTGTTGTTGGCTGTGTTGGGAGCTTTTCAGTGGACTTAGCAGCTTTCCAAAGACATAGATGGCTGTGAGAAGCATTTTTCTGGCCCCCCACTTGCTCTGGAACAGTGCAAATGAAGATGAGTTTGTGGCTTCGGTCCTTGTTTTGTCTGAGCTCTGCTCAGTTAGAGCTCTTCTACATTCTTGTGTGTGAAATCTCAGAGCGCTCCCTTGGAACCCCTGAAGACACTGGAATGGACCCACATGTCTGTCCTGGTTCATTCTGCTTACTTCTAATTAGACCAGAGATGTGTGGGAATTTGCCTTCGCATCTTTTTTTTTTTTAATTAAAAAAATTGCAACCGGAGAAGGAGAATAAGTTTGCAGCGTCACGAAGAAGTCTGCAAAAGACGGCAGGGAATGAAAATAATTTGGAAGCAGTCTTTGGGGAACGTAGCCAAAGGGTGCTGGAGGCAATGTTGCCCTTCCAGGCTGGCTCCGAGGGATGAGGGATCATGCTGACATATTCCTAAATAAATCACACTTTTTGTTGCTGTTGCTCTTTTAGTAAATTGGGTGAAGATTTGGCAGGCCACCTGTGACATGGCATGCACTGATTCAGGGCATGGGAGAATCACCACTACTTTAATTATATTAAAGGTTGGCCCACCAACCGCAGCTGAGCAAATGGGTGGGCACCCGGGAGAGGGCCTTCTCAGTGATGGCCCCCCAGACTATGGAATAGTCTCCGCCTTGAGGTGTGTCGGGCTCCTTCACTGTATATGTTCAGGAAGGCGGTGAAGACGCACCTCTTTGCCCCGGCCTTTGGTTAAATGGGGAAACACCTTCCCTTCCCACTTGCAGACACTGGTTTAATATATACAGTTTTGTTTTAGCGTATTTGATTGTAAGTGTTGTTACCCACCCAGAGACCTTTGAGTATAGGGTGGGATATAAATATAAATAATAAGTAAAATAAATATAAATAAATATACCTGTGCAAAGATCCTGTATTATCTCCTTACTTCTATCCATCTGGCTTACTACTCTAGCATGCTCTGGAATGAGTTGCTAGTAATAGGGAGATAATGAATTTTAAAGACGACTAGATTTGATTTCTTTAAAAAATATGTAGCTGTCAATGGAGGGTAATTGATAGAAATTTCTGAAGTTTTTGTGTAAGGATGAATCAGTTACTTTCTCTGCTTTTGCAAGCTGTGCATTAGCAGCAGCAAGCACGGTGATATTTGAAGCAGGGAATTTGTAGATCGTCTTCCTTTGTGTTTACGGATCGGCAAAGTTCAATGTGCTTTCAGTATGATTGGAAATTTTACAGAAAGTGGTTTTAGGAAACTTTTGAACCATATTGATGGGACAGGGGGACATTTGACCATTTATTCCTTTATATAGCATGCTTTCTGAGTAAGCCAGTTTGGTCTATTGGTTAGGGAGCCGTACTCTTATCTGTGAATACCGGGAAATATCCATGCTTTATTCTGGAATATTGAAATATAGCACAGTGAGTAACCAACATCTGGATGCAGCCTTAGTAGTTAAGTGAGCCAGTTTGGTCTAGTGGTTAGCGTGCCGGACTCCCATCTTGTGATCACCAAGTTTGATTCCTCACTCCTCCATGAAGCCAGCTGGGTGACCTTGGGCTAGCCACAGGTCTCTTCTGAGCTCTCACAGCCCCACCTACCTCACAGGGTGTCTGTTGTGAGGGGAAGAAGAGAAGATTTGTCAGCTGCCTTTGAGTCTCCTTAAATGGGTGAGAAAAGCAGGGTAGAAAAGCCAACTCTTCTTCTTCTTCTTCTTCTTCTTCTTCTTCTTCTTCTTCTTCTTCTTCTTCTTCTTCTTCTTCTCAGACTCTGTATGCAAAATATTACAGCTAACATCAGCTGGTAGCTTTTAAGTTATTTTGGGCTACACTGCACATTAGACATCGCTGGCTAACCGGAGATCATGGGAGCCGTAGATACAAATACCGGAACAGTAAGCGATTGGCAAAGGCTGCTGATGCCAGCCGAGTTAGGTAGACCAGGAATATTTACTTTGTACTGCTGAAGAGAGACTGAAGTGTGTTGTTCAATAGCAACCCAGGGCACTCTGTGACTTGAGGTCACAATAGTTTCTTTATCCATCCTCCGCAATTACCGCCTGCATCGTCCTCCAAGAGTGCTGAAAGCTATTTGCAACGGTGTAAAAAAATAAAAAATCCAAAATGTTAAAAAATAAATGGACTTCACTAGGCTTTATTCAAAGAACTCTCCTTCCCTTTGCCCTGTTCATGAATGCAACAAGCCTGCAAAGTGGTAAGCTGAGAAGGTATGATTGGTTTGTGGGTGTTTGAGCTCAGTTATTCTTGGCCACATTCTAGTCATGAAGTCAGAACTCTGAGAAAGGAGGCTAGGATGAGCAGGAGGCGTTCAGCTTCAAAGGCAGTAGGGCCGGCTTTCTAAGGGTAAATAGCTCTTGTAGATAGGCAGGATGCCTCTAAAGGCCATTTGCTGGGATTTGAGGTGAAGGTTTGAGTCCGGTTCCCTAACCAATAGACCTTGTCTTCTGCTTGAGATGCCCAGGAGCAATTGGTGGACCAATGTGTGGGACAGGGTAGAGGACTAGATGGGCTGTGGCCTGATCCAGCAGGGCTTCTCTTAATTCATGGAGGACAGGGAAACAGTGGCTACAAGAATGGATGCTTAGGTACTGCTTCCAGGTTGGAGAGAGAGGCAGGATGCCTCTAAAGGCCATTTGCGGAGTGCTGAGAGCAGGCGAAGCTTCTGCCCTTGTCTTCTGCCACTGTGGGCCACTGTGTGGGACAGGATGCTGAACTACTTGGGCTGTGGCCTGATCTTGCAGGGCTCTTCTGATGTTCTCTTATGTTCTTATGGATGTACTGATAAGAGGTTATAATTGCTTTTGAGTTAAAAATGTAGTTCTGTGTTGATGTATTGACTAAAGTGTTGGACCATGATCTGTCCACCTAAGGTTCAAATCAAATATACTTTCAATCACAATGCAGTATAATTTTTACATTACATTATTCTCTAAAGAGGGCTTTTAATGTGCACCTGGGGCCATTAAATCCAAAATGAAAGTACAGAATTGCATCAGCGCTTTCCTATACTTGCTATGCCAAGAATAGCTAACGTGTGGCCTTTTGAGCTATGACTGAACTTCCACTTAGACCATATCTTGCTATGTGATTGTGGTTGATGACAGATGTAGTGGTATTTGGGACATCACACATCAGCCACCCCATATTTCAACACACTCCAGTTCGTAGTAAACATAAAGTTTGAAAGTGTTTTTCTTAGCTCAACTTCTGGTGACTACATGTATTTACTCACATTTCTATCCCACCCTATACCTTAAAGTCTCAGGATGGATTACAATGTCACAAATATAAAAAGCAATTTAAATTAAAAATCATTACAACTCATAGATTACAGTGCCTGAAAAGGGAAGGGTACCTACCTCTTCAATTAAAGGCTAAGGTCTTTTCTGCACTTACCTCTCTGTGCTGTCAACAAATGAGTTTGGATCAGCCAGGCCCACTGTTTTTGACCATGGAAAGGTGAGGTTTGGAGCGCACTGCCTACATAACAGCACGGCTCCAGACCTACTCCTGGCCTGACCTCGAAGTTTCCAAGGGCTAGGAACAAAAGTCCTTACCTTAGAGTCTCTGGGGGACCCATTTCAGAGGTGCTGTTTGGTGTGTCACCAAAATGGGCTCCCCACTAGTTCCAAACATGGTAGGCATGTCTTCTGCATGCCTCTGTGTCCTGCACTAGGGACTCCTTTATTGGGAATGTGCTCCATCCTTTGTGGAGAGAGCAAGGAAAAAGGTCTGCTCTAATGTACAAACCCATAAGTCCCAGAAGAGTACTGTGCGGCCCCTTGTTCCTGATCAACAGTAGTTGCAGAAAGGCCCTAAGGTAAAGGGAAGTGTCTTTACCAGGGGCCTATTCGCATTTGGGTTTATTCTGGAATATATCCCAGAATACGGACTTGCTGTCCACATGTTAATGCAGGCTACAGCAGGCCCAAGGTGAGGCTTTCCAAAGTCTGTATTGACATGTGAATAGCAACCCCCTATCCTGAGATATATTCCAGAATATGGCCAAGTGCAAACAGACCCCAGATGTCTAAACATATACAATGATGGAACTAACCTGATTGAAGTATATAAAATTAAGCATGGTATAGAAAAGGTGGATAGAGAAAAATCCTTTTCTCTGTCGCACAACACTAGAACCATAGGGCACTCTATGAAGCTGATGGGTAGTAGAGTTGGGTCTGACAAAGGGAAGTATTTCTTCACCCAGAGGGTCATTGGCTTATGGAGTGTGCTGCCAGAAGAGTAGGTGACAGCTACTGATTCCTCCTGTGGCCCCATCTTAGTGATGGTTGAGGATCAACAGAGGGACATCAGGGTTTTTAGTTTTTAAATTATTGTTTTACGCATTGATATTGTGTTTTAATATGTTATATTGTTTAATACTGTCTTAAGGGGGGGAGGGATAAGGTGTTTTTAATTGTTATATTTTACATTTTACTGTTGTTAACCGCCCGGATTGGTTTGCCATAGGGCGGTATACAAATAAATATTATTATTATTATTATAGATGGCTTTAAGGTAGGGTTGGACAAATTTATGGATGACAGATGTATCAATGGCTACTAGACTGAATGCCTAGGTGCATCTTCAGGCTGCGGGGGGGGGGACCGGGGTGCTTCTAAGGCCATTTGCTGGGATTCTAGAGCAGGAATAGGCTTGTCCATGTCTCTGTTTGAGATGCCCATGAGCATTTGGTGGGCCACTGTGTGTGATGGGATGCTGGACTAGATGGCCTGCGGCCGTATCCAGCAGGGCTTCTCTTATGTTCTTATGTTCTAATGTGCCACTGTGGGGAGAAAGGAAGATCTATGGATATATATGCTACTCTGACACCAATATTGAATCAGTTTACCACTGCCACCTTCTGAGAAGTGGACCTGAGTCCACCCTCTATGGAAAGGCCAACATCCCCCACTGAGCCCCACCAAAGTCCCCTTGGAAATGATAAGTGCTCATAACATCTTATCTAATTCTCAAGTGAAGAAGTGATGTTTTGCCTCCATGCATTGCCAAGCGTAAAAGTGCTATAATTACATTCTAGCTTTGCCAGCTGAAGACATTTTAAATGCTTCCCCTTTAATTTCTATGTCAGAGTTACCGCTAATAACACAGAAGGGGAGTCAATCTTATTTCATAAATGGAATTAATGCCTCAAAAATATCACCCATACATCCACGCTTAAGTATTAAATATCAGCAAATGACAGACTATTAAAGGGAAGTCACCAATGTTGAAAAAGAAAGGATACTCTCCTGGGGTGAAGAGATGTACATGAATGGTTGTTTTGCATTTGATTTGTATAGAATCAAACATAAGAAAATTTGTATTCATTCAAATAGATCCCCTTCGAATGTGGTAGGATTATATTTGATATGAATATATTTGTACAAATTCATATGAATATCCAATACAAATGCATACGTATCCAATTCGTATCCTGTAACATATCCACTCTGAAAGCATCTAATCCACCCTGAGTCCACTTAGAATCCACTCTCAAACCATGTCGAATGCACTCTGGATCTGTTGCAGATGTGACTGGTGCAGCCGCTTTCCTACCTTCGCGTTTCATGAATGTCCCAAAGCGTTCGTATTAATCCAAATGTCAATGGATGAATGTTGTAACATTCAATTGTATATGAATGTCCAAATTCAGATGTAACATTTGTACATCCCTCCCTCCCTCCCTTCCTCCCTCCCTCCCTCCCTCCCTCCCTCCCTCCCTCATCCATCCATCCATCCATCCATCCATCCATCCATCCATCCATCCATCCATCCATCCATCCATCCATCCATCCATCCATCATCTTTCTCCACCAACCCATCCACCCACCCATCCACCCATCCATCCATCCACCCATCCACCCACCCACCCATCCACCCATCCATCCATCCATCCATCCATCCATCCATCCATCCATCCATCCATCCATCCATCCATCCATCCATCCATCCATCATCTTTCTCCACCCACCCACCCATCCATCCACCCACCCATCCATCCACCCACCCACCCATCCATCATCCATCCATCCATCATCTCTCTACCCACCCACCCACCCACCCACCCACCCATCCATCCATCCATCCATCCATCCATCCATCCATCCATCCATCCATCCATCCATCCATCCATCCATCCATCCATCCATCCATCCATCCATCCATCCATCCATCCATCCATCCATTTAAACATCGAGAAATAGAAATACGGTATTCTTTTTTAAAAGTCTCTGTTTCTAGGGTCACAGCCCACCTACTGTTGCAAAAGATTGCATGGAGACTGGGTGTGCTGCTTTGAATGAAGGATCCCAGTCAGGTTTCACCTCTAGCATTCATGGACAGAGCTGGGGAAAACCTCAGTTCACAACTTGGTCTATCTCAACAGTGCTGTCCAAGGGAGTTCAGGATGCTCTAAGCCAGTTTATCATGGCCCTTTCTACACTAGGCCTTATTTTGGGTTATAATGCTGAATAGTGACCATAAGAACATATGAGAAGCCCTGCTGGATCAGGCCACAGACCATCTAGTCCAGCGTCCTGTTGCACACAGTGGCCCACTAACTGCTTCTGGGCATCTCAAGCAGAAGACAAAGGCAAAACCTATTCCTGTTCTAGAATCCCAGCAAATGGCCTTAGAAGCACCCTGGTCCCGTCCCCCGTCCCCCAGCCTGAAGATGCACCTAGACATTCATTCTAATAGTCATTGATAGATCTGTCGTCCATAAATTTGTCTAACCCTACCTTAAAGCCATCTAGACTGGTAGCTGTCACCACCTCTTCCGGCAGCACATTCCATAAGCCAATGACCCTCTGGGTGAAGAAATACTTCCCTTTGGGACCAGAGGTTTATTCGCACTACAGCCTCTAGTCAAGAATAAGTGAACCTCTGGTGAAGAGCATCTAGATGTGGAGTAGGCTATCACAGCCTCCAAGCGTGCCTGCCCACACCAGAAGTTCACTAATTGTTGATCTGGTGTGGAGAAAGAAATTGTGCTCCACACGTTAACTGTTTACCAGACACTTACCTGAGGTGTCTGGAGAAGGAGCAGTTGCAACTCTTCCAGTGTTCCAGGGTCATCTGAGGTGCCACGGAAATGCACTGGCACCTCAGACCACCACAGATGCGACTGCGTGTGTGCAGAGCATTGTCAAGGCGATGGTGCTGACACACATGCTGTCGTGGAGGAGGGCACAGCCTAAATGGTGGTGCCCAGCAGAGGACTGGCCCCAGGGTCGAATAAGGCAAGTATTCAATTGCCGGGGGAGGGAATGGCTAAAGTTGACTAGCGCTCCAAGTGTGAGCGCTAGTCAACGTTGGGTCATTGTGTTCCTTTCCCATCCAGCAATGGGAAAGGAAGTGCTAAAACACCCCTGCTATCTACATGCTAGTGCAAACTACGGCCCACACTAGCCAGGGCCTGCTGTAGTCTGCACTAGAATGGAGACAACAGTTGTTGCTCTGGGATATAATCCAAAATAAAGCTCAGTGCAGAAAAGGCTTATGTCTCTGGAGGAGTCCCAACTCTGTGAAAAATTATGTAAGTAATGTTATCAGGAATAAGAAACTTGTGGTCCTCATGATCTTGTTGGAGTATAAATTCTATCACCCTGCGCATTGAACATGACTTGTGGTTAGATATGAAAACAACACTACGCCCTGAGTCAGTTTTTAAAATGTCTTGGCTAGAAGCGCCATGAACTTAAAATTGGCTGTATGGTTTAAAATGAACCAAATGACCCAACTGTTTGGTTCATATTTGAACTTTCCCTTTACAGTGGGTTTGGTTTGAACTCAAACCTATTGGACATCCCCTGTTTGGTGCAAACTTTGTTTTGAATGCGTACAGATACATACATGATGCGTAGGGATAGGTACACAAACGAATGTCCGGATAATTCGTACAAATGATTCCAAAGATTCAAAAATTCATTCAAATGTTAATTTTGAATGTACAGTCATTTGAACGTCTGAATTCGATCGAATTTGACCAAATTCAAATTTCAAATGTTTTGAATATTCACTCACATCCCTAAAAGTGGCTATTCATCTGTTAATTCCAAGGTAGCGTTCGAGAGCAGTATGTCTCTCCACTTTATGAACTTGAGAACCCTTGGCATACATCCGTCTTGTCTGGAATCCGCTTCAGTTTATTTGGTCTTGATTCAGCCCATTGATCCTTCTGGGAACTGATGGACCAGCTGAACTGCTACTCTGTGCCAGTTTGGTCTAGTGGTTAGGGAGCCGGACTCTTATCAGGGAATACTGGGTTCGATTCCGCCTTCCCCCATGAAGCCAGCTGGGTGACCTTGGGCTAGTCACGGCTCTCTTCTGAGCTCTCACAGCCCCACCTACCTCACAGTGTGTCTGTTGTGGGGAGAAGAATAGAAAAGCTTTGTCAGCCACTTTGAGTCCCCTTGAATGGGTGAGAAAAGTGTGGTAGAAAAGCCAACTCTTCTTCTTTGTATGGAATTTGTATGAGACCGAACATTCATACAAATTTTCTTGCATTTGATTCAATATGAATCAAATGCAAACAACAACAACACAAAATTGTGCACATCCCTAGTTTCCTTAATTTTCTCTTGAAAACACAGACTCTCTCTTTCCTGCTTACTTTTTTTCTAGAAATCCCTCTTCCAAGAAATAGTAATCTGAAAATGTCAAGAAATTGCTTCCGTAAATCTTACACTGCTATGCTGCGCTGTCACTTCTTAGAAGGGGAGAGGAAAGTTCATTTTTGGCCTCTGAGCCTGTGAAGCTTAGAGAAACCTGCTCAATTTTTTTTCTTTTTTTTTCATGTGAGTGGTTGCCCTACACTCTGTTGAAGCCTGGGGGCTTGTCCATAAAGATTTTAGCTGTATCAGTGTAAATGTCAGAAGCTGCTCATGTTTCCATTCCCATATTCTATACTGTTATCTATCCTTAATTTCATTTGTGTGACTTACTTTTTATTATTATTATTTAAGGGATTTATATCCCACTCTTCATTAAATGGTCCCAGGACAGGTTACAGTAATAATAATAAAAGTTGGCTTTTCTACCCCGCTTTCCTCACCCATTTAAGGGGACTCAAAGCGGCTGACAAACCTTCTGTTCTTCTCTCCACAACAGACACCCTAGGCCTTTTCGCATGAGGCCATCTGGAACGCGCGGAGAACACGCGGAGACGGAGCATTCATGTTGCTGGGGTGGTGGTTCCTTCCCAGCCCGTCTCCATGTGTTCTCCACTCGTTCCAGATCTAGAGCAGTAAAAACTGCTCTACACGCAGCCCAGCTCGTTCTGGCCATCCCCGGCCATCCAGGGAGGGAAGTGTTCGCACATATTTCCTGACAGCTGTGGGCACGCCCCCCTGCCACGATTGGCCGAAAATTGGCCGAACAGGTGGCGGGGCTGCACAATTGCTTACCTTGCCGACTCTGGGGTTGCCATCTGCTGCAATCTGCACGAGTGCACAGACTCTGGTAGACGGGAAGAACAACCCAAACAAACGTGGACAATGTAAAGCTTGTGGAGTATGCCATACAAGAAATACCTTTACCAATCCACTTGATGATAAAACATACTCTATGAGACATTTCTTCATGTGCCAAAGTGCTAATGTTGTTTATGTTATCCAGTGCCCCTGTGAAAAGTTATATGTAGGTATGACTACCAGGGCAGTCAAAACTAGAATACTGGAACATCAAAGCTGCATTAGAAACCAAAAAGTACAGGCTCCCCTGGTTAAACACTTTCTTGAATCATCACACCAAGCCACACAATTGAAATACTGGTTTATTGACTATGTACAATCCGGTGTACAATGTAAAGAAAAACTGGCCAGAAAGGAACTTTTTTGGATTCATAGATTAAAGACTCTTGAACCCTTTGGTCTTAATGAGGAAGTCAATTGGTTTATTTAAGTTGCCATCTTCTCTGTATCAGATGGTCCGTGAGTATCTGCAGAATCAGGACTATGACAGTCCCACAAGATTTGCCCTGTATATTTTAGCTCCTAGAGTTTTGTTTCATTATCTCATTATAGTTCTAAAGAAAGAGAGCATTACACTGTTTTAATTCAGAGAATCTTCTTATGTGAGGATTTCTGTATACATTTGTTATATTTATGTTCCTATTGATTTATTATTTGTTACTGAATCCTATGTAATATTTGTATTTTATGTTTGTTTTCTAGTTGCATTTTTTAATTATTTGTAGGTATGGTGTATCTGTTATAGCCCATTGCGGCATGTAAGTATTGTTCATTTCATGTCCGTTTTGGGAAATGGTATATGTATATGTGAATTGTTTGATTTCTTGAGAGTTTGGTTTTGTATAGCACGCTGCCTAATTTTACTTTGTATAATCATATAGAGATGAAAGGAGTCATCATCATTTGGGATGATCGAAAAAAGCCACTGAAGAAGACGACCTGTCGAAACATGTCTGGCTTAAGATCCCCATTATTGACATAGAAAAATTCTCTGTACGCCACTTTTTATTTGCCCTTCGTAAGAAGTCTCGGATTGGTGTTTTTGTATGGTTGGCTATTTGCTACCTCCTTTCTTGTTTTTTATACACCATTCTTTTTATCCTCTTTTGTATACTGTTATAAACTTTTATAAGATATAATATTTTTACTAGTAAATTTACCATTATTTGTATATAAGGGTGTATATTTCCCCCTTTTTTTTTGGTATCAGGGCATTCTTTTAGTTATCTCATATTAGAAGGACCTCGGTTTTTTTCTCCTTGATAGATCTTTTGTGTTCTCTCTGGTAGACGGGACCCACAGGGTCCCGTCTACCAGGAGTGCACGCGCCTGCATGATGGCAATCCTGGGCTGGCAAAGTAAGCGATCACCACGTGGAGGGGGTAGGTGGCTCACTCACGACTGCCGCAGTCCCATCAGGACTGCAGGAGTATGGGAGACACCCAGATTGGCCTCCCCTCACCCCTGATCTGCGGCTGTCTATGGGCTGGGGGATGGGGAGACACTTTGGTAGACGGGACCCATGTGGTCCCGGTCTACAGGGGCCCCACAACCCCCGGCCCATTGGGCAGATCACTGGCCTCTGCAGGGCTCAGCCATCAGGATCCAGGTAGCTGAGCCCCGCAGAGGGCCATCGGGACCCCCCACCCGCCCTGGGCACCTACCCCGGGGCTCGGGAACGAGCGCGTGCCCACCTACCTGCTGGCTGCTCTACCAGCAAATGACCCGGCATGGCATACGTAGGTGGCGCATGGTGTCCTCATGAATCGTTTGTGTAAACCATGTTCTTGGGCTTGGTGCACATTTTGCCTAAGAGAGATTAGAAAGATCAACATGCTCTGGAATTCTTCCTTCCGCTGAGGTTTGCCATCTGAATGGGGGAGCATTCCCACAACAACCCTATGAAACTTCAAGGGAGTCAATACAGGTTAGATATTAGGAAGAACTTCCTGACAGTGAGGGCGATTGGTCAATGGGATAGGTTGCCACGGGATGTGGTTAGCTCCCCTTCACTGGAGGTCTTCAAGCAGAGGTTGGACCTACATCTGTCTGGGATGGTTTAGAAAGGAAATCCTGCATTGAGCAGGGGGTTGGATTTGATGATCCTAGAGGTCCCTTCCAAATCTATGATTCTATGGGTGTTTTTCCACTGTCAAAAAGTACCCATTTTTGCACGCATTAAGGACCCATTTGGGTGTGAGCCGGATGACCCCATTTCCACCATGGCACCTATTTGGGACCCAATTGTTTCCATTGCCGTGGGGGAAATCCGGATCAAATGGGTACTTTCTGCCCTTAATCCGGATTTTCTGTAGACCCCATTAATGGGGTCTACAATGGGGTCTTCTGCCAGAAAATCCGGATTAAAGGGATCCTGTTTCCACAGGAAACAGGCAATGGGGTCTAGAGGAGGCTAGGGGGAGGGGATGCACCCATGGGGGGTGGGATCCCCGAAGTCCGAGCTTCGGAGTGATTTTGAAATCATTCCAAAGTTAATCCGAAGTCTCTCTGAAGAGATCAGCAGAGACTTTGAAGCCGCTCCGGAGTCCCTTCGGAGCGCCGAAGTCTGTGCTGATCTCTTTGGAGAGACCAGCAGTGAGACTCTGAAGTCCCTCCAAAGCGATCGGAGGGGAGTCCATGCAGTCTGCGCTAATAGCGCACGGACCGTGCTGACACCTCCGGAGCCTCTCGGAAGTCCTTGGCGATCTCTTCAGAGGGACTCTGAAATCACTCTGAAGCTGGGACTTCGGAGATTGCACACACACACCCCGTCCCAAGAGACACCTAGAGTGACGGACCGACTCCTTGGGGGTCGATCTGGATTCCCCACATGGGTGCAAAGGTGTTTCCAGGGCAGGGGCCTTAGCACCCATTGCTAATGGGTGCTACACCTCCTGTGGAAACACATTGGGTGCTTCCCTTAATCCGGATCTACTAGATCTGGATTAAAGAATGTACCCATGGATCTTCTTAGATCCAGATCTAAGGGCTGCGGTGGAAAAACACCCTATGATAAGAAATTGGTAACAACTCTGATGTGTTTGCTTCCAGAAGAGAGAAGGCAAAGGAAAAATATGTCCAAACAATGATTTTATTTCCTCCCATCCCCACCAAAAAATCTGCACTGATACAGTCCATCGTGCTTTGATCTTGAGCAATCTCTAACATAAGTACAATATATCCAGGTTTGCATCCAAAATCAAGGGGGAAAAAAACTTCTGGTTCCCCGGCAGCTTCCTCCCCTCCCCTCCTCTGCTGTCCTGCTTTGCTTCCCCACCCTCTCCCCCAGAGCACAGAAGAAAGAGGAGAGTCTGTATAGCGTTCTTTGTCAGCTCCTACTTTACTCTGAAGTGTTTGTCGTGACCTATGCCATGACGGTGTGATGGCAATCTCGCACGCCCCCAGACAACTTCCACACGGCTGCATATGGTGTACCTCTCTGTGTGAATATCCAGCTGCTCATCAACTACTTCATTTTTGGGGGAGTGGGAATAATAGAAGCCAATTCATAGTTGTCTGCTCTGGTTTGTGGGACAACTTTTATTCTGAAGTTTCATTGATTTGGCACCTCACCCCTACCTGTTTTGAACATGTTTGTTCATTAAATGTGCTGTTGCTTTAACCACAGCAGGCAGAAATGAATAAATCCTGCTCCAGACAAGCTGTGCTTAGGGAAAAGGGTGAAAGATTGATGCTAAGGGAGCTCTGGTGAGCCCCTCCCAGTCAAAGGACATTTCTTATTTTTGCAGAAGTGCACAAACCTCATACGTTTTGGTTTCATCCATTATTCAGTTTATTTTACTTGTGCATTGAGTCAACCTTGTGCACAAATGGGTTTTTTGACATTTGATTAGTAACTAACTGCCTTTTAGAAAATCTGTATTTGTGTGAGTAGATCCACTTTGAATGCGGTTGGGGTGTGCACAAATGGTTTTTTTTTGCATTTGAATTCAAGTCGAATTGAATATCAAGCATTCTTCCCACAACAGACACCCTGTGAGGTTGGTGGGGCTGTGAGAGCTCAGAAGAGGGCTGTGACTAGCCCAAGGTCACCCAGCTGGCTTCATGGGGGCGGGGGCGAAATGTAACCTGATATTCCCAGATAACAGTCCGGTTCCCTAACCACTAGACCAAATGACAATTGCTTGTTTTGTGAGACTCAAGTCATGGCATGATATACTGTATGTGCCTAGCAAAATTTATCTTGCAGGTTACACTATTTCCTTAGTAACAGTGGGGAAGTGAGCAGAGTTTATGTAACAGGTACATATAATTTTACATGCAGCTTCAGCTGGCATGTGGCACACAGAAATGTGGCTGAAGAGCAAATTGCTGTCTGCCTTTGATGGGCGGTAAACAAAACTTTGATCTGCTCTTGCGTAAACATGCAAGTTACACTGCACATAGTAGAATTGCAAATGGCACAATGTGCTAGCTGCACACTGTCCAGCAAAGGAAATGAACATGCAGTTGGGAAGCTGCACCATCAAACCTGAAATGCATGCAATTTGGGCCAAATCCATGTGATAATTCTCTCATCTTTTGATTTCTTTGATCTTCCTACTTCTGTAGTTGCTTCAGCAACAGACGTTGTTCAGTCTAACAGGGGAAGAACTTCGGCAGTACACCAAATTGCGCCCCCAAAGCACTTCCCAAGGGGAACCTAAGGCCTGGAGCTGTTCTTGCTGCCAGAATTAGAACATAAGAACACAAGAGGAACCCTGCTGGATCAGGCCACAGTCCATCTAGTTGAGCATTCTATTGCACACAGCGGCCCACCAATTGCCCATGGGCATCTCAAGCAGAGACAAGAGCAAACCTTTTCCTGCTCTCGAATCCCAGCAAACGGCCTTAGAAGCATCCTGCTTGTCCCATTGCCTGAAAGATGCACCTAGGCATTCGTTCCAGTAGCCATTGATACATCTGTCATCCATAAATTTGTCCAACTTTTCCTTAATGCCAACTAGGCTGGTAGCTGTCTCCACCTCTTCTGCCAGCCCATTCCATAGACTGATGACCCTCTGGGTGAAGAAATACTTCCCCTTGTCGGATCTGTCTCTCCTACCCATCAGCTTCATAGAGTGACCCCTGGTTCTAGTGTTGTGTGAGAGAGAAAATGTCCAAATTATCCAAACGAATGGTTCAAAATATTCATATTCGTTCAAATATTGAAAAGCAAATGTCTGGACATTTGATTCAAATTCAAATGTCTAAATTTGGCCGAGTTCAATCAAATAACGAATACATCCAATATTCTTGCACAGACATCCCAAATTGTGTTTTAATTTGGAAACTGTACATTTTGTAAAGCGCTGGGCATGCTAAGTATATCTTGCACATCATGGCCAGGAAATATTCTTTGGCACCCTTCTGAATTGTTTTAGATTTCTATGAACTTTCCCTGGCTGGAAGCGGATAGATGATCTTCGGTCACAGCAAGCGATGCTTTCCTCACTTGGAGAGTTTCCAAGCTTTCTCTAACTCCAGCCTGATAATCTTTCCTCAAGGGTTCTGTAACGGGAAAGAGATACTGTGAGTGGGACACATTGAGGCACTTGGGGGCTTATTTATGCCTGGGAAGTGCCCTTTTAACATTAGATCCTCTTAACCCAAATCTCGGCAGGGGAGAGATGGAGAGTTTATCTGAGAAGCAGAGAAGGATTGCTCTGAGACAGTGGAAGGAAGAGTCGGTGGCTTTAACGGATATAGGGCATCCATTCACTGAGCAACTTAGATTATCTTCACCTAATTTTCAGAACAGCACCAGTCATCTCGGGTGAATTGTCAAAGGAAATCACTGGAAATTCAGCTGTCTTTCTCTCTGAAACAGAAATTTTAAGGACAGGGCTGAGTGTGCGGCAGGAAAGCGCAAATTACAAGGTTTGTGCTCATAATGGAGGCATAAGGTGACCCCAAAAGGGTCCCCAATAATGGGGCATGAGACTGGATTGTCCCAGGAAAGGATCAGCAAAATTTATTATATTTTTACCTGCAAGGACGCACTTGTGATTGTTCACAAAAGTACTGTGTGTCCTCCATTATCACGAACAGTCTTTTATGGAGAATTCCAAATAGGAGGGTCTCCCCTCCTTCATCAGATAAAAACACTCAAATTAATGTTATTCTTAATGCATAACAGCTAGGAGGAGGCTAAGAGGGACAGGGCTAGACCCAACTGTAGCTTCTGTCCTGGCCCTGTCTCCTATACTTTAAAACATAAGTTTCAAAAGATAAGGAATTTCTGACGTAAGCAAACAGGCATTTTAGCTCAAAGTAAGAGGAGTATCTAACAAGTAGATTACTCTCTAGCCTGTTAGCAAGCTTTATTAATGGTCAGCAAATATATCACCTTTATGTTTTCACTCTGACATTCCAACATTGACTTTCTAACATCTTAATTCATGCCAGCACGCAAGCAGGGTAATATAAAAACAAATTGCATAATTAAATTTCTCTATTTTGTGTAATTGTCCTCATAACCACACCCTGCTGCTGACTAGTTTTTAAAATGTAAATTCTCTTCTCCTCCTTTGCCTGACTATCTGTGTCCATGGTTTGCAGGCCTTCTTAATCCAACACCCCCTCCCACAGTGCGCCATTGCATCACCCTCACAGTGCCCAATCCCACCTGCCCTGTCCCCCCAACTCTCCCTCAATGCCCCCATTGCACTGCCCCCTTGGTGCCCAGTTCCCCCTTCTTGCATATCTCACCTTCTAGTGGTTAAGGAGCCAGACTCAGATCTTCACTGCATGTCACCCAGAAGGGTGGTGTGTCACCTGTGACATGCGTGTCATGGGCTCACCATCACTGTCCTAATCTATGCCCACTGCTGCCATCAAGATAGATGCCCTCATGTCCCGGTTTATAGAATTTTCTGACGATCTGGTTTCCTGTAGGTGAACATAGATGAATGGACAGGTAGCTTTTGAGGGCAGTGAGCTCAATCCACATTTGGGCTGCATTCAGACCTTTGGGTATAGGACGGGATAGAAATATAAATAATAAATAAATAAGTTTTAATTCTGCTTCAGTCCCCTTTCAGAGCGAGAGAACACATCAGCAAAGTAAAATGGAAAGCAGGTGATCTAACTCAAAGGAAAACAGGTTATCTAAGGGTGTTTTTCCACTTAGCACTAGAGTACCCATTAAGGACCCATTAAGGGTCCTTAATGGGTCCTTAATGGGTACTCTAGTGCTAATGGAAAAACACCCTAACTCAGAAAATTCACCTTTGGGATAGATAATGTGTGTGTGTGTGTGGGGGGGGGGAAATGGCTGGCCACTTCACTGTTGTGTTCTCTCGCTCTGAAGGTGGACTCAAACTGGTTTAAAACTTAGGTGTGAACACAGCCTTCCTTGGATCCCAAGTGATTTACTGTCTTACTCCTGAAATTCTTCCCCACCCCCGCTCCACTACTGTTATTAAATCCTTTAACAGGTAAACAAACCAGCCTGCTTTTCATTGATTTTTTTTTAAAAAGAAAATGCTTACAAACCACTTTGTGAGCTTAGTCTAGAAATGAAAAGTGGTGTATTTATGGGTATAAAATATTTATAAACAGGCCGCCTTCCCTCAGAGGAGAGGACGGATGTTACCTGAGCAAGAGTCGCTTCAGGTGTTTGCTGATGTAAATGTGAGTTTTCCTAATCTGAGAGAACCCTCTTGTGGGCTGTCAAAGGGAACACACATCCCTCTGGTGCATTTTAAATAGTGAAGAGAGTCTGAGGGGCCACAAAGCTGGGCGATTCTTCTCCAGAAAGCTCCCAAATCCCTTGAACTCCAACAGTAATTGGCCTTTTTCTACACACCTTTCATGCAGCGTTGAGTTCAGAATTCGGAAGAGCTAAATCTCCCCAGAATGGTCTGGTTATCACTGTAAGAAGGATATGCTGACATCCGTGATTTAATTAGCACACCTCAGTCAAAGCTTCGACGCCTACAGCACTGTTTTATATAACCCAAATACTTGATTCCTTATTATTCCATAATACGTTCCTTGAATGTTCTCAATCTCTCTCTCTGCCAAGGAGGGTCTCTTTAGAACATAAGAACATAAGAGGAGCCTTGCTGGATCAGGCCGCAGGCCATCTAGTCCAGCATCTTGTTGGACGCAGTGGCCCACCAGTTGCCCATGGGCATCTCAAGCAGAGATATGGGCACACCTTCTCATAAGGACATAAGAGGAGCCCTGCTGGATCAGGCCACAGCCCATCTAGTCCAGCATCCCATTGCACACAGTGGCCCCCCAGTTGCCCTTGGGCATCTCAAGCAGAGACATGGGCAAACCTTCTCATAATGACATAAGAGGAGCCCTGCTGGATCAGGCCACAGCCCATCTAGTCCAGCATCCCATTGCACACAGTGGCCCACCAATTGCCCATGGGCATCTCAAGCAGAGACATGGGCAAAACTTCTCCTGCTCTTGAGTCCCAGAAAATGGTTCTAGAAGCATCCTGCTTGTCCCCCCAGCCTGAAATATGCACTTAGTCATCCGTTCTAGAAGCCATTGATATATCTGTCATCCATAAACTTGTCTAACTCTTCCTTAAAGCCATCTAGGCTGGTAGCTGTTGTCATCATGTCTTTAGGCAAACAAAGCAATAATAATAATAATAATAATAATAATAATAATAATAATAATAATAATAATAATAATAATAATAATAATAATAATAATAATAATAATAATAATAATAATAATAATAATAATAATAATAAAAAAAGCAGCAGTACTCCCTTCCTTTATGCAGCTAGCATAAAAGTTGTCCTGTGCTCCTTCTGTAATGAAAAACTGGCAATCACTCCTGGAGACTGGTTGTGCGCAAATGTTTTTTTGTGTGTTCGGTTCGTATTGCATTTTACTGAATGCAATAAAATTTGTAGTCTTTCAAATAGATCACGTTTGAATGTGGTAGGATTAGGGATGTTCATGAATATTCATAACATTTGTCATTTGTCCTAATTTGTCTGAATTCGGCCATTTGTGCACCAATCTAATGTTATGACATTCTTACGTTAACATTCGTATGAATAGTTTGGACATTTGTTAAACTGGGGAGGTTGGGAAAGCAGCCGCACCAAACACCATTGGTGCAGATCAAAGTCCTTTCTGCACTTGGTCTTATTCTGGAATATATCCTAGAATATGGACCTGCTATCTTCATACTAGTGCAGAATATGGAAAGTCCCAGGTGAAGTCTGCCATGGTCTGCATTAGCTTGTGGCCGGTAGACTGCTGTCCTGAGATATATTCCAGAATAAAACCAAGTGCAGAAAGGGCCCATGATAACCGAGCCTACACTTTCCTGTGATCCGGATTAGTGGATCAAGCTATTCCAGACCCACTAATGCAGATGATCAGCAGGGCAAGTGCAGAAAGGGCTTTTGCTTCTCTATGATCAGTCCTAGACTAAAATTGTGGTGACCACGTGGGTTGAACTGTATTATATCCGAGCTGCTGTTACCATAAATGATGCCATATTTATTTATGTGTCTTAAATGTCTTTCAAGTGCAGGTACTCTCTCCAAGTGGTTTGCAGTAATTTTAACCCAAAGGTCAATAAAGATGTCTATAAAAGTCAAATCAAGCCATCACTCTGGTTTTACATGGCTGGGAAACAAACACAGCCACACACCCCAGTGAAATAAAAAGTTATTGATTTTCCGGCTTAAATCCTTAGATAGCTCCTGGCAGGGCATATTTCTAAGTCCTTATTTGCCTCAGTTTAGAGGACATAGCAGAACAAGTTATGAGGAAGATCTTCAAATGTCTTGGAAAACAAATGAAACTACCTATATTGTTGACAAGGGGCTGAGCTTCCAGCCTTTAAAAACAACAACAAACCACCACCAATGTACACAATGCAATTTTCAACATTCATTTCAATTCAAATTGAATATTCTAATTCCGAATTCGTACAAATAGAGAAAAAGTGAATATATAAAATCCAAACCAATTCAAATTCATCCATATTTATTTGTATGAATATTCAATACACATTTGATGATATGAATGTTGACAATGTTCATTTGTATCTGTATACATCTGTATGCAACTGTATGCATCCCGTTTTTATTCCGTATGCATCCTATTTTTCATCCCTTACATACACGTACGGATGCATACGGATGCGAATAAGATATGTACAGGTATGCATGTAACGTGTACGGATATGTACACAATCCAAATTATTTGAATGAAGGATTCAAAATATTCATATTTGTTTGAAAATTAAAAATACGAATGCCTGGACATTTGATTTGAATTCAGATGTCGAATTCAGTCGAATTTGATTGAATAACCAATTTTTTGAGTATTCTTGAGCATCCCTAATCCAGAATCTTCCTTGATAAACTATTCATCAGTTGTACAGATCTTAATTGTGAGTGTTGCCATTGCATTCATGTGTAACCTAGGGCTGTGGTCACACCTTTACTTTAAACCTTCTTTGGTCCATCTTCTGATCACAATGCTCCCATCTTTTTGTTTCTATTTTATTCGTAGATTTTCCACCCTCCATTTGGACTTCCCAGGGTGTAAAGTCCACAAATCAAATTGATAGAATTGAAAAGGTGCCAGAGTTGTGATCAGACAGGCCTCACCAGGAGCAACTGGAATTGCTTCCACAGGGCACATGTGAACAGGCAACAGGACTTAAATGTTAACCTGCAGTTTCTCAGGATACTCAGTAAGGATGTAGCATGTAAATGATCTAAATAAATATCAGGACTGGTGACAGCGACTCTGGAGTTTCCTCTCCACAAAGCAATGTATTCATGAACTCCTTTGTGAGCTGAGGTCCACCACTATTCATATTTGCCCTGTGGTCATGGGACACCTCTGGGTGATGGTGCACAGAATCCACATCTTGCTGTGCGTATTCCCTAACTGAAATATATAAAATTATGCATGGTATAGAAAAGGTGGATAGAGAAAATTTCTTTTCTCTATCACATTAGAACCAGGGGGCACTCTACGAAGCTGATGAGTCGGAGAGTCGGATCCGACAAGAGGAAGTATTTCTTCATCCAGAGGGTCATTGGTTTATGGAATTTGCTGCCAGAAGAGGTGGTGACAGTGACCAGTCTAGATGGCTTTAAGGTAGGGTTAGACAAATTTATGGATGACAGATGTATCAATGGCTACTAGAATGAATGCCTAGGTGCATCTTTCAGGCTGGGGGTGGTTGGGAACCGGGGTGCTTCTAAGGCCATTTGCTGGTATTCTAGAGCAGGAATAGGTTTGTCTTTGTCTCTGCTTGAGATACCCATGAGCATTAGGCAGGCCATTGTGTGTGACAGGATGCTGGACTAGATGGGCTGTGGCCTGATCCAGCAGAGCTTCTCTTAGGTTCTTATGTTCCCTGCGTGAACAAGTGGTGTGAAACAGCAGCTGTATGCTGTTGGAATCAACGTTTCACCCAGCATGTGTGGACCCTCAGACACACTTCCAGATAGGGGGCTGATTCATACACAGGTTGCACAGCTTTTCATATTGTCCACATAGTGACTTTGGTGGGTGGGTTGTGCAATTTTGCTACACATCTTCCCACTGTGCAAAACAAAGTTGTGTGAACAGAAGGACAGTCATTTGAGTGTAATACATTAACATTCAGAAGCTCACGGTTTTCAAGTCTCTGAAAGAAATGATAAGGGGGCATTCCACACTGGTTGGAGTACTGGACCAGCAGGAAAACTGGAACTTCCATTCTGCCTGGGGCCTACCTTAGACCAAACCAGTGTGTGGAGAGAGGGTCCTGATGTACTTGTTGATTTGGTATTCTGGCTAGTTGTGAGCCAGTTTGGTCTAGAGGTTAAGGAGCCAGACTCTTATCTGGAAACACCGGGTTTGATTCTGCCCTCTTCTATGAAGCCAGCTGGGTGACCTTGGGCTGGTCACGGCTCTCTTCTGAGCTCTCACAGCCCCATCTGCCTCACAGGGTTTCTGTTGTGGGAAGAAGAATAGAAAACTTTTTCAGCCGCTTTGAGTCCCCTTAAATGGGTGAGAAAAGCAGGGTAGAAAAGCAAACTCTTCTTCAATGAAGAATCATCCTAAATGCCTCGTGGCTGAAGAGTCCTTTGTAGGGATGTGCATGAATATTACTAGCATTCAACATTCGACCAAATTCGGACATTCCAATTTGAATTGGATGTTACCATCCTCATACGCTAGTATTTAAATGAATACGAATGTTTCTGGGCATTCATATGAGTAGTTTGGACATTCATATCAGATACATATCGGTTTATATCAGATATGTATCTGTTCATACCAGATAGGTATCAGTTTATATCAGATATGTATCTATTTGTATCAGATACGTATCTGTTCATATCAGATACGTATCGGTTTATATCAGATATGTATCTATTTGTATCAGATACGTATCTGTTCATACCAGATAGGTATCAGTTTATATCAGATATGTATCTATTTGTATCAGATACGTATCTGTTCATATCAGATACGTATCAGTTTATATCAGATATGTATCTATTCATGACAGATACCTATCTGTTCATATCAGATATGTATCTAATGTTTGTACTAATACATACAAATAGACTTGTATCAAAAAGAATTTTACCACATTTGAATGGGATCTTTTCATACGAATACGGATTTTTGAACATTTGGTTCGTTTCGAATCGAATGCCACAAAACATTCATGCACATCCCTAGTCCTTTGGGGTTTCAGGCGACCATCCTCTTTCACAGGCCAGCCTTCTGCTCCATCTCTATTTCTCAGCTTCCGATCAGCAGGAGCCTTCATTTATATGCACTAGGGGAGCTTCATGTTACCATGCAATATTGGCTTAATTCCCTCCATGTCTTTAGCCAGCCGATAAAGCTGTATTATACTGCCTAAATAAATGCCAACTCAATTAATTAGATGGCAAAACTAAATTAATGCAGCATTTAGGATAGTGATTTTTCTTATATATATAATTATGCATTGCCCATAAACTTCTGAGCTTGGGTTTCATATGCAACTGTAGCTGAGTCTCTTCCTTGAACAATGCGTATATTCCCCCCAGGAAATAAAACAGAATCAAATAAATGAAATGACAGCAAACACTTTTAACATGCCTATAACAAATTGCAGCCATCTATTGTTTTGGAGTGCTCCATCTCAGCAAAACACCCTGTGAATACGAAATCTTGCAGATAGAATGTATGTGTTTGTGTGTGTGCACTGGAAATTTCATCTATTTCAGCGAAGGAACCACATAACTTGAGGTTATTGAGATATGTCCAGACAGGGCTAAAAATCAAATTTAACATGCCTGAGCATTTGATGTGGCAGGAAATTTAATGATTCTCTGCTGTAGCTGCATATTCTGGTCACCACACCTCAAAAAGGATATTGTGGAACTAGAGAAGGTGCAGAGAAGGGCAACCAGAATGATTAAGGGTCTGGAACACCTCCCTTACGAAACCAGGCTGCAACGTCTAGGCCTCTTCAGTCTGGAGAGACGGCGTTTAAGAGGGGACCTGATTGAAGTATATAAAATTATGCACGGTATAGAAAAGGTGGATAGAGAAAACTTCTTTTCTCTGTCACACAATATTAGAACCAGGGGGCATCTATGAAGCTGATGGGTAGGAGAGTCAGGTCTGACAGGGGGAAGTATTTCTTCACCCAGAGGGTCATCGGCTTATGGAATGTGCTGCCGGAAGAGGTGATGACAGCTACCAGTCTAGATGGCTTTAAGGTAGGGTTGGACAAATTTATGGAGGACAGATGTATCAATGGCTACTGGAACGAATGCCTAGGTGCGTCTTTCAGGCTGGGGGGGGGGAGGAACCGGGGCGCTTCTAAGGCCATCTGCTGGGACTCGAGAGCAGGAGAAGGTTTGTCCTTGTCTCTGCTTGAGATGCCCATGAGCATTTGGTGGGCCACTGTGTGCGACAGGATGCTGAACTAGATGGGCTGTGGCCTGATCCAGCAAGGCTTCTCTTATGTTCTTATGTACTCCAGGTCTCGCTGCAAAGTATCACATTGCTACTAGGGGTGTACATGAATGCAGTTTCAAAATTCGATTCAAATTGAATATTCAAATGTCCGGATATTTGTGCTCCACACCTAATCAGCGATTAATGCACTTCTGGGGAGGGAGGGCACGCTTGGAGGCTGTAACAGCCTACTCTGCATATGTATGCTCTTCACTATTGATTTACTAATTGTGCACTAGAGGATGTAGTGTGAGTAGGCCTCTAGTATGGTTGATCATTGCCCAGTTTGCAGCCGCTTCAAGATGGCAGCTGGCTATCCTGCTAGGAGGTGATAATGTAGGATATCCTCCCTCTGCAATTATCACCTCCTACCTAGACACATGTTTTACTGACATACACATCTGTGCTTTCAGGAATCCTGAATTCCCAAGTGTGTGCGTTGCCACCTCTATGCATGTCTGGATGCCTGTTTCAGCGGAAGGGAGATGCCTGGGCTCCTTCCCAGTCTGCACTGGTTGCCCATGCGAAAAGGGCCTCAGTGTGTTATTTTGGAGATACCCAAAGTCAACCAGGGAGGCCCTGTGATCTGACCTGATATGGCTTAAAGCAACTGAAAAGCTAATTTCCAGCTTCTTTTTTCTTTTTAAATTGTTTTGCAAGTCTTTCTGGCTTTGATAATTTTTTTCTTTTCTTTTTGGCTCCCTTTATTACCACTTTGTGCGCTTCCCATTCTTTTGAACGTTTTGCCTTCCTTTCCTTGCTGTGTGGGCAGGTGAATCCCAGCTTTTTGCAAATGTCACCCACTCAGCTCCTGTCCCCCCCCCCCCTTCGCCTTCCTCTGGAGTAGTGCGATGCGGAGAGTGTGACTTTTATACATATCTATATGACACTCAAAACTGCCAGCAGTAATTGCTCTAAACCTGAAAGTGCAGCTGGCGCCGGCCTGCCTTTTATGGCTGAGCACGGTGCATGCAATTTGGTTTTGCAGTGTTTGTGGTATTATTAGAGAAGCTTCTGCAAGTGCATTTCTCTTAGGGATGTGCAAAAATATTTCAAACATTCAAAATTCAATCAAACTTGTTCAAATTTGGACATTCACATTTGAATCAAATGTCTATACATTCGTTTCTTAATGTGAGTCGTTTTGGTCTAGTGGTTAGGGAGCCGGACTCTTATCTGGGAATACCGGGTTCGATTCCGCCCTCCCCCATGAAGCCAGCTGGGTGACCTTGGCCTAGTCACAGCTCTCTCCTGAGCTCTCACAGCCCCACCTACCTCACAGGGTGGTCTGTTGCGGGGAGAAGAATAGAAGCTTTGTCAGCTGCTTTGAGTTCCCTTAAATGGGTGAGAAAAGCGGGGTAGAAAAGCCAACTCTTCTTCTTCTTCTTCTTCTTCTTCTTCTTCTTCTTCTTCTTCTTCTTCTTCTTCTTCTTCTTCTTCTTCTTCTTCTTCTTCTTCTTCTTCTTCTTCTTCCACATTTGAATGAATTCAAATGTTTTGAATCATTTATACAAATTATTCGGACATTCATATGTGTACAGATCTGTACACATTACATACGTGTGTGTGCATCTTATTTGTTTCTGTACACATTTGTACGGATACGTAGGAGACAAAAACGGGATGTACACAGGATAAAAACAGGATGCATACAAATGTGTATGGATGCGTATGGCACATATGAATATTGCCGCCCTTATAGCATCAAATACGAATTGAATATTCATACTAATAGATAGGAATGTATTTGAATCGGTTCAAACACATTCGTTTTTTCTCTGTTTGTACAATTTGGACATTGAATGTTGAAAATTGTATTCGTGCACATCCCTATGTTTTGGAAACAGTCCAGGGTCAATACTGACACCATTGGAGTCTTCTGAACTGGCTCCAAGGGTCGGACTGTTGCAAGATATTATGCCCTCGATCGGATTTGTCCTTCCAAATTGAATTGATAGCATTGGCGGAAAATGCAGCCATGGCTTTTCTTTCAAGAGATAAAAGCAGTGAAATTCTGGTTGCAGTTTACTTGCATTAAAAGGAAAGGGAAAAGCCCCTCTGGGATAGCTTAGAGACAATTTAAAGATCGTTCACAAGTGTTACTGTTCGCATGCCAATCTGCTCATTGCCTCGCTCATAAACATTGTAAGCTACTGAAGGTGGTTTAAAGATGGGATGGGAATACAAGGGCCATATGTTGCTATCTCTAATGGCCTTTGTGTGCTTACCTTGCACAATCCAGATCAGCTGATCCAGACTGTGCAGTCTGCCAATGTGGATTTTGACTCCTGCACGATCTCAAAGTTGGCACATGAATCATAAGATCATAGCCAGCTTCCACAAGCTCTGATGGCCAAGAATGAAGTCCTTGGGGGACTAATTTCAGTGGTATAGTAAGAAATGCCACTGAAATATGTCCACCATGGCCAAAGTACACTGAAAGACCTTGTTATAGATGTCTACAGGTATTCTGGTCCAGAAGTGGACCAGGAGGCCATTTGGGACCCACTGATCCAGGACATGCTTCATCTTATGCAGACAGAGCATACCAGAAGGAGTCAGACTTCTGCAGTTCATGGGAACATAAGAGGACACAACCCATCTAGTCCAGCATCCTGTTTCCCACAGTGGCTCACCAATTGCTCCTGGGCACTTGCTCTCAGTTCCCTGCAAATGGCCTTGAGAGTTCACAAACATGTTCACACAAAGGGGATGCAGAAGAAGAGTATGGTGTCAAGATTCAAAGGGCCTGTTTGCACTTGGCTTTTTTCTGGAGTATATTTCAGGACAGGGGTCTGTAGTCTGCATGCTAATGCAGACTCTAGTAGGCCTCACTTGGGGCTTGCTGCAGCCTGCAGTAGAATGTGGACAGCAGGCCCCTGTTCTGGGATATATTCCAGAATAAAGCCAAGTGTGAATAGGCCCCTGGTGACTCCAGAAAGGCCCCAAAGGGCTTTTGACTCACTTTAGGCCTTTTCACACTATGGCTGTAGTGCACTTAGGCTAGGACACGTGGGGATGCTCTCCCCATTCACACATAGGCTAGTAAGAACTGGGTGGATAACTGGCCAATCGGAGGCCGCGGGGTGCGCAGGCATACCATGCCGCCGGCTGGAGATCACCAGTTTGGAACCCTCTCTCACACATGTGTCCCTGCATAGGCCTGGGAGGGTGCATGCCTAGGGGGGTTCCTGCAGGCCCTAGGGGACCTGATCTGGTCTCCTAGAACCCACAGGAACCTGGGGAAGGACCATGACAGGTCTGCCTGCCCCTGGGTTCAGCCGGACCCAATCTGGACAGGCCTGGGGTGAGACCTGCAGCTGCCAGGGAGGGAGTGTGTGAATGCACTTCCTTCTTAACAGCTGTGGAAAGGCCTGTCGACCCTCGTGCGAATAGGCCTCTTCTTTCTCCATGTGAAGCTAACCTTACAGGTGGCTTAGAGGCAATTTGCACATGGGATCGCTCATGTTCTAGTCTATTCTTCTTATGAACATTATAAGAAAGAAAAGGTGGATTAGAGATGGGAAGGAAACATGAGAGCTGCATGCTACTATCTCTAAGTAGTATTTTTTTCATTTTTTGTTTTGTAAAAAGACGGTGGGTGTGATGATCACACTGGTCTTCTTCCATGCCTATTTACTAAAGATTGCCCCATTGGTGGTCACAGGAAAAACAACAACACCCTGCATTACACAGTTTTAAACATAAGTGCCTAAAAAGCCTTCCACCTTCCTTCTTTTCCTTGTCGTTGCCTTCTGTGTTCACATCCCGTAAGCCACCAGTAGTGAAAGGGAAAACCAAAAGGTGTCTTGGGGACAAGGGAAAGTTATTATTATTATTACTTTAAATCTGTTTGACCCAGGGTCTCAGATTTGCCCTGAGGGTGTCCCTAATCACATGTGTGAATGCACCCTTAGAGAGGGCTTAGTAATGATTCTAAGGTGAGATCATTCACATGCACTTCCCTCCCCCCAGTGAACATTCTGGGCTGGAAAAGGAGGATTAAGGGAGGAGGAGGAGGAGGAGCAGGAGGAGGAGGAGAGCTGACTTTTCTACCCCACTTTTCTCACCCATTTAAGGGGACTCAAAGCAGCCGACAAAGCTTTTCTATTCTTCTCCCCACAACAGACACCCTGTGAGGTTGGTAGGGCTGTGAGAGCTCAGAGGAGAGCTGTGACTAGCCCAAGGTCAACCAGCTGGCTTCATCGGGGACAGTGGAATCAAACCCGGTATTCCCAGATAAGAGTCCGGCTCCCTAACCACTAGACCAAACTGAGGTAGATTGAAAACCTGAGCGACAGACTTCCATCTGGGAGACATGGTCAAGCCACTTTTCTTGCTATGTGTGAATGCAGCCTCCATATTTTCTACTGTAATTCTGCAGTAGATGGCAGGTACCTCTGGTCGTGAGGGACAGAGCTGGGCTCTTTCTGCCCTTGGCCTTGTTCTGGAACATATTTCGGAACAGGGGGCTGCTATCCACACGCTAGTGCAGAATATGGTGGACCCCAGATCAGGCCTTCCCTAGTCTGCATTAGCATACGGACAACAGACCCCTATCCTGAGATGCATTCTGGAATAAGGCCAAGTGCAGAAAGGACCCTGGTTCAGGATGTTCAGCTGCCCAGGAAGCTTGGTGGCTTTCAGTCTGGCTTCTGTGAGAAAAGTGAACACTGTCACTTTGACTAAAACTGAAGCCTCAACATAGGGCACTGTGGAGAAGAGTTAGGGAATTTTAAGAGACAGAGTGCCCAGAGGCGATGTGGTTGAAGGAGCTTTTGCAGAGTGAGCAAAGACTTGGCAGGGATATGTAGGGTAGGTAATGCACAGCTTGTGAAGCCTGAGGAAAAGGTTGGAGATGATGGGTTGTTGAGGCAAGAAAAAATTAATCAGAAGGGGAGCTCTGAAGGAACTTCAAGACCCTTTTCAGGTGAGGAAAAATTGTTTATCACTCCAAAGCCTTCAGGAATTGTGAGAACTTCTTTTCTTTTTACGTTATTAGAACTTTAATAGTGCTCTTAATTACTTGCTGCATTGTAGAAGTCCTTGGAGCTGAATCTTCTTTCTACAGAAGCATAAACTTCAAGCCAGGTATAATCTGATAGCAATACCTCTTCAGAAATAGATTCATCTCAGAGAACCCCTGGATGTTACAGTAGAACTCTTGACTTACTGATATTCACTACTATAAAATTATCTATTTGGTCATTTAATTATAGTTTACATCATTTGCATACCATTCTTCAGCCTGACATCCCAGAGTGGTCTACCCTCCAATCCAGAAGAAAGACAATTAGACATAGTATCAAGTCATTAACCCATAGATAAATCCGGTATTGTGCCTTCTGCTGGCGCGACCCATGTGTGATGGCAGAAAGTACCTCATGACTGTCTCATCACTGCTAAATATGTGTACAAACTTGAGAAGTGTGTGGTTTGCTTGAAATGTGTGGTTCAGTTTGAAACTGAAATGGCTTGAACCAGTTCAATTCAAAGCTTGAGCCAGTATAAGCTTGTGAGCCAGTTTGGTCTAGTGGTTAAGGAGCCAGACTCTTATCTGGGAATACCGGGTTCGATTCTGCCCTTCCCCATGAAGCCAGCTGGGTGACCTTGGGCCAGTCACAGCTCTCCTCTGAGCTCTCACAGCCCCACATACCTCACAGGGTGTTCTGTTGTGGGGAAAAGAATAGAAAAGCTTTGTCAGCCACTTTGAGTCCCCTTAAATGGGTGAGAAAAGTGGGGTAGAAAAGTGAACGCTGCAAAATACTGACAAGCCTGAACTCAAATCAAATCCGGGAGTCATAAATTCTTTTGAACCTTGGTGTGGTTCACAGTTAAGCTACCCGCCCTCTCCAGACCTGAGGGCGGTTCCGTTTGAATTCAAGCAAGTTTGGAACATTCTGGACATGATTGCTATTAAAGACACCATTTTCTTAGGGCTTGATTTTGTGCCCTACCTGAAGGTGCTCCCAACTATCACTGGAAATAGGGGTGTGCACAAATGCAATTTTTGGGATTCAATTTGATTTGAATCAAATACCCGAAAATTCAATTTGATTTGAATGTTTACAATTCAAATTTAAGCAAATTCAATTTGAATTAAGCAAATTCCAATCTATTTGTTGGAATTTTTAATTTGAATTTGCAGTTACAAATGTCAACAACATTTGTAAATGCCCATATGCATCTTCCCCAGATCTGAACAAATCTGTATGCACCTGTACATGTCCGTATGCATCCTGTAGTTATCCCATATGCAACCTGTTTTTGTCCTGTACAAATCTGTACAAATGTGTACAGATGCGGGAAAGATGCAGATCTTCAAGTACGCATCATGTACAAGCTCGTACACATATGAATGTCCGGATAATCCAAACAGATAGATCCAAAATTCAAAATTCGAATCAGACCTTTCAATTTGAATTTAGGGAAATTCAATTCAAATTCGAATGTCAAAATTTGGTCGATTTGATAGAATTTTGAATGCATTTGAATATTCGTGCACATCCCTAATAGGAAATGACCCTTCTGCGTGCTAAAATGGAGATGCAGAGGTGTCTTCTTCAGCGGTGGAGCTTGGCATCTCTCCCACAGGCCCATTAGAGAAGCTCCTCATTGAAGACTTGGCTTTATACTCCCTAAATTGTAGAGTTTGGAGAAATAATAGCCATTGCTGCATGGGAGTTGATGGAGAAGTTCCACAGCTTGTTCTTTTTTCTTCAGTGGTTTTCAGGCAAGACTGTGGCAGAATGGAAGCCATTTAGTAACTGTTCCCCATGGGCAATTACACCTTACACTGGAACTTATGGTAGATTGAAGAACAGGTTTATATATGAGTTATTATTACAGATCTGAGATTGTAACACAGTGTTCTGAAGTCCCATAGCAGAGTAGCATAAAGATACGGCCAAAGTAGCCCATTGAATATGTTGTTTGTACCAGGCATGTGCAGTATATTGGCAGATCAGGCCTTCTGATCCCAGCCACTAAGACTTATTTCTTTCTCTGCTGTACCAGGAAGCAGACGAATATTTGCAACATTTGAAATTCGTACAAATTTGGCTGAATTTGGACATTTGTATTTGAATCGAATGTAGGCACATTTGAAGACTGACATTCGAATTTGAATTCAAATAAAATGTTTTGATACATTCAGATGAATATTCATACGGGATTCATATGCATTTGTATGGGATTGAACATTCACTTTGAATTCAAATCCTATTACATTTGAAGGGGATCCGTTTGAGTCTAACAAACTCAAAATGCCTCGCCCATCTGCTGTAGGCAAGGAAGCCACTTGAACTTTGCTTAAAAATAGGACAATATTGCAGAGATGCCAATTGAAAACTAGGGATGTGAACTATGGGTTTTTTTTTTTGCATTTGATTCATAACAAATCAAATGTAAGAAAATGTGTATTTGTTCAAATAGATCCCCTTTGAATGTGGCAAGATTCTATTTGATATGAATAGTGATAGGGACAGGGACAGGGACAGGGACAGGGTTAGGGACAGGGACAGGGACAGGGACAGGGACAGGGTTAGGGTTAGGGTTAGGGTTAGGGTTAGGGACAGGGACAAGGATAGGGATAGGGTTAGGGTTAGGGTTGGTTAGGGTTAGGGTTAGGGACAGGGTTAGGGATAGGGTTAGGGTTAGGGTTAGGGTTAGGTACAGGGATAGGGATAGGGTTAGGGTTAGGGTTAGGGTTGGTTAGGGTTAGGGTTATGGTTACGGTTAGGGACAGGGTTAGGGTTAGGGTTGGTTAGGGTTAGCGACAGGGACAGGGACAGGGTTAGGGTTAGGGTTAGGGTTAGGATTGGTTAGGGTTAGGGAGAGGGAGAGGGTTAGGGTTACGGTTACAGTTAGGGACAGGGTTAGAGTTAGGGTTAGGGTTGGTTAGGGTTAGCGACAGGGACAGGGACAGGGTTAGGGTTAGGGTTAGGATTGGTTAGGGTTAGGGAGAGGGTTAGGGTTAGGGTTAGGGACAGGGATAGGGTTAGGGTTAGGGTTAAGGTTAGGGTTAGGTTAGGTTTAGGAACAGGGATAGGGTTAGGGTTGTTTAGGGTTAGGGTTAGGGACAGGGACAGTGATAGGTTTCGGGTTACGGTTAGGGTTAGGGTTGGTTAGGATTAGGGACAGGGTTAGGGATAGGGGCAGGGATAGGGATAGGGATAGCTTTAGGGTTAGGGTTGGGGTTGGGGTTGGTTAGGCTTAGGGATAGGGATAGGGATAGGGATAGGGATAGGGATAGGGTTAGGGTTAGGGTTAGGGTTAAGGATAGGGATAGGGATAGGGATAGGGATAGGGATAGGGATAGGGATAGGGTTGGTTAGTGTTAGTGTTAGGAATTAATAGAAATATCCCATACAAACGCATATGTATTCGATACATATCCTATATGCCGTAATATATCCGCTCTGAAAGTGTTAAATCTGCCCTGTATCCACTTAAAATCCACTCTCAAACCATGCTGAATTCATTCTGGATCCATTGCAAATGTGACTGATGCAGCCGCTTTCCCACCTCCCCGTTTCACAAATGTTCCAAAGCTTCGCACGAATGTTCTGAATCATTTCTATTGGTACGAATGCCAGTGTACGGATGCTGTAGCATTCAATTCCTATAGGGATGTCGGAATTTGTACGAATGTTGAACATTACAAATTTTTGTGCATATCCTTCCTGCAAACCCTTCCACAACTAGAATATCGGTCTGATCTTGCCATGGATGGAATATGTAGAAGCAGATTTTCAACAGAATTAGAAATTCATAGTCCATATCTCTGGAAAGCTTTAAAGGTCAAAACCAGCATTTTTAATTTTGCCTGGGAACATATTAGTTGCTCCTGAAGGTGAGCAATCACCAGTGTTATATTCTCCCATCAAGGGGTCCTTGTTAAAAGCCTAGCAACTGCAAAACGTTTTCAAAAGCAGCCTCACGTGGAGAGTATTACGGTAGTCTAAGCAAGAGGTTACTAAGGCATTAATCGTTGGTGACAGGCTATCCCTGCTCAAGGAAGGCTGCAGTTTTAGTGACAACTCTGGGTGGCAGTTCAAAAGGACCACAAGTAGCAAGAAGCGATGGGTGTTGAGACAGCTTCATTTTTATATGTGGTCTTGGTGACATAGGCCTTGTTCCAGTTTTTATCTCGGTAAAGTGACCTGCCATCTGTGTGCTAGGATGTGCATACTTTTTTCTCCCCTGTTCTCTTCACATTGAAGGGTGTGAATGGAGCCACTTTGAATGCGCTAGGATTTGAATGGGCTTCAAATGCCCTTTGAGTATGCTTCAGATTGCTGCCAATAGTTGTGCCTCCCAATCCGCTCTGGGTGCTTCCGCACTTACCGCTTGAAATCCGTATTAAGTAGATCCATTTTTATGAAGTGTGTCTCTAGCAAATACAGATCTAATAAGGCCCCATACTTCCGCACACGCCTGGGAAGGATGGATTGCGAGGAACAGATTCTGCCTTCGCTGTGCGGACGCAGTAGCACAGATTTCAAGACAGCTGCCCCAGGAGCCGTGTGATTGGAGCCTTCACCTGTCAGTCACTGATCCTTTCCTGCCATGTGTGGACCAATCAGCGGCGTGTCTGAGATCCTGTGTCCGCCTGGCGCTGAAGCCTGCTTTTTGTGCATGGAATTGCTACATTCAGACTTGCTGTCCCTCTGCTGCCATAGCTGGGTGCCTGCTCGACGCAAAGCCCGTGTGAGAAGGACTTCATGGCTTCTCCCACCTCGCTCAACATGGCAGCTTCCTGCCGCTGCCTCACTCAACATGGTGACTTCCTGTCCCACCCCATGTGTTCTCTCTCCCGTCTGTGTGTGGATCTATCCTCTGTTAATGCAGATTTAGAACACAAGTACTCATTAAGACTACCTTCAATGTGGTCTTCTGGGAAACTGGTTTAAGGGCCACTTAACACCCATTAGAGACCCATCAATGCAGAAGCGGTTTTCCCGATGTGTCTCTAATGGGTGCTGCTGTGTGGACGCGGTTTCCCCAAGTGTTTAAAATGTGTGCTTAATGGGTGTTAAAGGGTCAATGCGGAAGCACCATCTGAATCTACTCTGAACCTAGTCCAGACGTGACTGGGCAGCTGCTTTGGTGCCCCCTCACCTTCATGAATGCAACAAAGCTTCGAGTGACTGCACAAATGCATTCACTTTGCATGTGAATGTTTGAAGCTTAGAAATCTATATGAATTTTGAAGCTGAGGAATATTTTTCACCTTTCCCTACTGCCTTCTAGGGCAGACTGTGACAGATGTGCACGAATGGGCCTTTTGACAGTCAATTTGTATCAAATTGAATGTTAGAAAATCTGTATTCGTACAAATAGATCCCCCTCAAATGTAGTAGGAGTCTATTACAAACAAACATTCGTATCAATTTGTATGAATATCTGATACAAATAAGTATCAGATAAGTACCCAATATGTATCCAACACAAATGCATACATATGCAATATGCATCCCATAACAAATCTGCTCTGAAAGCATCAAACTCAGCCTGAATCCACTTTTAATCCGCTCTCGATCCATGTCAAAAGCAATCTGGAACTGTTGCAGATGTGACTGGAACAGCCAGTTTCCCACTTCCCCAGTTTAATGCATGTCTGAACTACTTAAATGAATATCTGTATTCATTTGAATGTCAATGTATAGATATCATAACATTCAGATGAATAACGAATGTTACGAATATTCATGCATGTCCCTAACCGCAGACAGCCTGCTGTAGCCTAAATCACCATGGACATCAGGGAGGGACTAAAGAGTATTGGACAGTTTGGGGAGGTTTGTATAAAAGAAATGCACTCTTAAAGGTTGAATATAATGCTGTGCCCGTTTGCTTACTTGATACCATCTAGCTGGAGCTCAGTCTTGCTGACTGTAGGAATTTACTTCCTCTGGACTATCTGGTCTTCTGTGGTCTTTCTTAGATCCACAATGGAAGTTCTCATTACTCCAAGGACATGGGAATGGTTTTATGGTTAGAGTGTCAGGCTTTTATCTGGTGGTCTCCCAGTTCGATTCCACACTCCTCCACAAAGCCAGCTGGGTGACCTTGGGCCAGTCACAGCTCTCTTTCTGAGCTCTCATAGCCCCACCTACTTCACAGGGTGTCTTTTGTGGGGAGAAGAACATGTTTGCCAGCAGCTTTGAGTCCCCTTAAGGGTGAGAAAAGTAGGGTATAAAACCCATCTCCTCTCCCTCCTTGTCATCCTCTTTGTTGTCACTGTTCTCCTTCAGCACTTTTGATGTGCAAAAGAAAAGTACCTGTATCTAGTCCAAAGATGCTGAGGGAAGACTACAGGAGCTAAATGACTAAATGACTAAAGTCATTTCTGACTTTGTTTTTCTCCATATGTGTGTACAGGCAGCCTCAGGCTAAAATCCCCCACTTGATCTTACAGGTCACTGAGAGACTCCAGGCTGGTTACTCCTTGTCAAACTAACCACTAAAGACTGTTGAGAAAATAGGCAACCATGAACTAAGCCCAGTCCTTTGGAGGAAAATCAGAATAAAAGAGTGAAGAAATTACAGAGTTATGGTGTGGAATTAAATTCAGGCTCAGACTCATCCCTTACACCACCTATGTGGTTAATGCATATGTGTTAGTTAGTTAGTTAGTTAGTTAGTTAGTTAGTTAGTTAGTTAGTTAGTTAGTTAGTTAGTTAGTTAGTTAGTTAGTTAGTTAGTTAGTTAATTAGTTATACCACCTTTTGGTAGGAGGATACATTAACAGCATCGTAGGGATGTGCACAAATGTGGTTTTTTTACATTTGATTGATAACAAATCGAATGTTTGAAAATTTATATCTGTACGAATAGAAGCTTTTGAATATGGTATTTGTATGAATATCTGATACAAATGAATATGTATCAGATACGAATGAATACGTATGGATACAAAACAAATACGTATCCGATACATGCCTGAGATACGTATCTGATACATATCCCATAAAAAGTCCACTCTGGAAGCATCAAATCTGACCTGAATCCATTTTTAATACACTCTCAATGCATTTCGAATGCACTCAAGATCTGTTACATATGTCTGGTAGAGCCACTATCCCATGTCCCCAGTTTAATGGATGTCTGAACTATTTGTACGAGTGTCGGAAACATTTGTATTTGTATGAATGTTATGCACATCCCTACAGGATGGTAAAAATAAGAGCACATGCATTTCTTTATTTACTGCAATTGGAGTTATTAGCCGAAGCCTCCTTTTTGCTATTCTTTTGCCCTAGCCCTTAAAGTGGTCCTTGGTGAGGCATCTGATGTAACAGTGCTCCAGGTAACTCAGTGCCACTGTTATTTAATGTATGCTTTCCAGTCTAAAAACAGGAGCCACTCTCTGTGCTTCTTGGTGTTAAAACAAAATGTTCTTGGAAATGAATCTCTGCTTAACAGTAGTCAGGTCCATCTGTTCTTCTGAATTGCTGGTGTGTGTGGTAAGTGTCTGATTTTTTTTTAAACTAATTTTTGTCTTCAGCTGGCAATATCTAGTGGATCGGTGCTTTAAGGTCTCTGGGTTAGGGGCTAGATGCACATGTTAGGTTTTTTAGGGGGGTGATTCATATCAAATCAAATGCAAGAAAATTAGTATTTGTTTGAATAAATCCCCTTCGAACCTGGCAGAATTAGAATTTGATACGAATATTCAATATGAATCCAATTCAAATCCCCACTATGAATTGCCTATGTATCCCCTATGAATTCCCTACGTACCTGATATGTATCTGCTACATATCTGCTCTGAATGCATCAAATCTGCCCTTAATCCACTTTGAATCTACTCTGGATCCACTGCAGATGGGACTGGTGCAGCCACTTTCCTACCTCCCTAGGTTCAAAAATGTAACAAAAGCCTCGTACGAATGTTCTGAAGCATTTGATTCAAATTTGAACATCGAACTTCAAATGTGACAACATTCGATTCAAATTCAAATGTCCAAATTTGGATGAATTCATAGAAATTTTGAATGTTATGGATATTCGTGCACACTGGCACTGTTACATCACCATGAAGGCATCATGGAGGGAGGGGTGCAGATCCCCCGTGATCCTGTTCCTTCAAGGTGCATTGATGAGCATAGCTTCCTCACAGACCTGCACTTGTGCAGCCGCCATCCCTCCCACAAGTCTGAAAGGCAAAGTGAGCATAACTGCTCCAATAGTGTTTACTCCTCCTACCTTTGCGCAAGCCTGCTGCTGCCATGCCACTGCTGTTTCCCGAGTAGTTGTCTACAGGAAGTGGTCCATAAACTCCTAGCTGTCAACTACTGCAGCCCAGGAACTAAAGTTCCCTACCTGTGCAGCTGGATGCATTATCACATGTGCAGACCACATATGGCCACTTTGAAGAGCAATAAGTAGTACTCTATGTAGTTTGACTTCTAGCATGCTTTAATTAAAACACTGATGGAACTTCTTCCATGTAGGGATGAGCACAAATATTTAAAATATTCATTATTCAGACAAATTTGGACGAATTTGGACATTCATATATGAATCGAACATCCAGACATTTGTACTTTAGTATTTGTATGAATACGAATATTTTGAGTTATTCATATGAATAATTCAGACATTTGTATGTGTACTGATATATACGCATTGCATACGTATCTGTACACATCTTGTGTGTATCTGTACGCATCTGTACAAATATGTACCGGAAGAAAACAGGATGTATATGGGATGAAAACAGGATGTGTACAGATGCATATGAGATTTGTATCATTGGATATACAAATGTCCAGACATCCATTTTTCTTAATTAGTATGAATTTGGATTTTCAGATATTCAATTCGCTATGAATCAAATGTCAACAATTCCATTTGTGCGCACCCCAATTCCATGTAGCTCCTGCCAGGGTTTGGTGCTGCTTGTTTTGTTCCACTAAAATGCTGCTGTTTATGCTTATGATTTAGATTGGCCAGTAATTTTCTAAAATGCATGTGTAATGCAAGGAAACAGCACTACTTAAGCATTTCTCTGTAGACTTCCTACAAGCAAGCAAGCAAGCAAAATAAAAACAAAAACCCCAAACCCAAAAAACTCCTTCTCCTTAACTTGTGCATGTTCCCTATAATCCACCCTGAATAATGTTTAAATTGTCCATACAAGATATAGCACCAAGAAGAGTAGGTTATACATTCAAACAATATATACATTTAAGTAATGAGTATTTCCAGCAGCAGCCAGTGCCTATTGGTGCTACCAGAAAGGGTTGGAACTGAAGTGGGCTGGTCTGTTGAGAATTTTTTAAAGTCCTCAGGGTGATATCAAATTGCCCTGGATTGGCTTCTTATGCTATTTAGGCATTTTCTGGAATGTCTTAACATCTCTGTTGCACCAGCTGAGCACCTCTATGGTTACCAGTTCATTTTGAGGTCTAATTTAAAGTGATCACAATTAATCTTCCAAAGCTAAATAAAAGAATTGATCCTGATTTGGAGGGAGGAGGACGAAGAGGAGGAGGAGGAGAAGCAGGAGGAGGAGGAGGCTTTTCTACCCCACCCATTTAAGGGGCCTCAAAGTGGCTGACAGACCCTCTGTTCTTCTCCCCCACAACACACCTATGTCATTGGGGCTGTGAAAGCTCAGAAAGAGAGCTATGACTAGCCCAAGGCCACCCAGCTGGCTTCATGGAGGAATGCAGAATCAACGTTCATTAAACTGGGGATACGTATTATATACGTATGATAGATATGCATTCGTATCGGATACGTATCGGATATGTATGCATTGGTATAAGACATGTATCCGATATGTATGCATTTGTATAGCATCCATATGCAGGATCTGTATCCAGGATACATATGCATTCTATTTGTATTGAATAGAATCCTATGACATATGAAGGGGATCTATTCAAACAAGAGTTTTCTAACATTTCTAACATTACAAACTAAATGCCAAAGAACCCATTCATGAATACCCCTATTGTCTATTGTAAGATTAAACTGCTGGACTAGACTGACCACGGGGCTGATCCATTGGGGCAATTCTTGTGTCCCACACCCAATTATTTTAGAAGTCTATCTCTCTTGGCTCCTGACAGCTGCTGCTCTAGTTGATCTTGTCTGTGGCATTTCTCGCTGGCCTCTTTTGCCAGGAGTTTCTGCCAGCTCACGGTAGATTGACCCATCTAGCTCCTTTATTGGCTGCTGAAGCCGAATCTGTTTGTTTTCAACCGCTCTGGGGTTCATAGCAGAGGATGACATACAGATTTTCCAAATTTAAATAAACACAGGGATTGCTGAGGAGATTTGTGTCAGTTCTGAGCAAATGGCAGTTAAATTGGATGGACATTTTGCCCTGGGGCTGTGAGAAACTGGAAGGAGCAAGCCTTATAAACGGAGCTGCTGTATGTTCTACCTCGTGGGACTTGAACCAGTCAGAGAATGGTGCTAGATCAGTGCAGGGGAGAGCAAAAATGTGAGACAAATTTGTCCTCCATTAGCCCTGATTGACCTTCTTTTCTTGTGCCAGTGGATTGTCTCGCCACTGGCCCATGCGTGCTGGCAGCTGCCATTAATGATGCCATCATGCTGGCTGAGCTGCAGAATGTCCAGTCTCCTGACTGGCATTGCAGGCTGCTGGCAGGGAGGTTGCAACAGAAATAACAGTGTTTGCTTGTGTGGCAGTGTCCAGAGTGTAGAAGGCTTCAGTCCCCAAAAGCAAGGGCAGAGGCAAATAGCCACGGCAATGGATGGCATGTAGGCAAAGTAGGGCTGTGCACAAATATTCGTTATTCGTAGGAATTTGTACGAATCCGGGCATTTGTACATGAATAGAATGTTATGACGTTTGTACATTAATCTTTGTACGAATACGAATGTTTCGGAACATTTGTACTAATAGTTTGTACACTGGTTAAACTGGGGATACATATCGGATATGTATCGATACATATGCGTTGGTATAGAATACGTATTCAATATGTACACGTTGATATGGGATATGTATTTGATATGTATGCATTTGTATAGGATCCGTATGCAGGATCCATATACAAGACCCGTATTCATCCGTACGAATACATTTGTATCGGATACGCATCCTACCACATTTGAAGGGGATCTATTCAAATGGATACACATTTTCTAGCATTCGATTCTTTATGAATCAAAGGCCAAAAATCCATTTGTGCATATCCCTAAGGCAAAGAATTCAAAGGCATAACTGTGTTAGTCTGGATCAGTAAGCAAGAGGGGGGGATCTGGTAGCACCTTAGAAACTAGCAAAGAGAAAGAAGTTGTAGCACGAGCATTCATAGACTAAGCCTACTTTTTCAGATGCAAAGAATGAAGTGCCATGGGACAGACCTATATAGGCAAGCTGTGAGTGTGAATAGCAACAGAAATTCAAAACTATGGGTGTGATGATGAGGCGACAAGCTCAGTGTAGCGATGGCCGTTAAGGCTTTAGGTGTTAATAGAGGTGTAAACTTGTCAGTGCATTGTAATGTAGAGTGATGCTGACTAGGAACCTGAAAGAAGATGTGATGAACAGTCCAACCAGTTTCTTTCGGTTAGTTTCTAAGGTGGTACTTGACTGCTTTTGCTTACATGTCGTTGAGGAAGGTTGCGCCACAGGCAGAGAGATTATTGCTACGTTTGATTTAAATGTCCAACTTTGGATGAATCTGGACAAATTTCAAAAGTTACAAATATTTGTGCACATCCCTATTTGGGCCTGATTTCTACAGTGCTTTGTCCATTTCTCCTTGGCTATGTGTAGATTCTTTGATTTCAATTGATTTTGATTTCAATTGATGAGGTCAACTCAAACAAGAACAAAACAGGCTTTACATAGGCCGCCTCCAGGTAGTGGCCAGCTGTCCCTCTGGAAGGTGATAATGTGAAAGATCTTTCCCATGTGATTACTGCCCCCTACCTGGACAGCACCATGGCCAGTGCTGTCTTTGTACATTTTAGCTGACATGCACACCAAAGCTTTCAGCCTCCACCCATTCGCACTGGACAGAACAACCATAGTGGCTCTGTCCAGAGGGGAAGTAAGCACACCATTGTTAGAAAACCTCATAACTGGGGTAGAAGTGTGGCTAGTGTGGGGTTGACTCAGATAAATGGGGCAACTCCACCATAGCGGTCCCATAATGGTGCTGTATTCGCCTTAGTCACGCCAAGTTTTTATGAGACAGAGAGACAGACACAGAGGGAGTCCATCAAGTGTTTTTACTTGTAGCTTGTTTGACTCACAATTGTAGCTGCTGTGACATTTTGCCAATTAAAATGGGTAAACAACACAGTCTTGACGCTTTTTTTAGGAACTGCATGTCTCTGGCATGTCAGATGTCAGGCAGGGCTTAACATTCTTACATGTCGCTGCCACGTGCCTGAGAGGTGGGAGTTTTAGCTCAAAGCTTCTGGAAAAGCTGCTTTACACAATAATTGGGTCCAGTGGCTATAGGTGGCCCTGTAACACCTGTTTGCACTATCCAGAGGCTATTTGGGGCATGTTTGTCTTCATTTTGGAGAATCTGGTGTATGCTGTGCACTTTTCATATCTTGCTTTATTGGTAGTGGTACTAATAAGCAATTACTGTTTGTCTCATGGGTGCAAAGTCCCAGCAAGTGGTCTTTAGAGGCATCCTGCCTGTCTCTCCAGCCTGGAAGATGTATGTAGGCTAGGGGCATGCACAAATATTTGAAGGTATTCAGAATTCGATGGAATTTGTGCAAATTTTGACATTCGTATTTGAATAGAATGTCCATATTCAAATTTAAAAATTGGAATGAATTTTGAATTTCAGATCTATTTGTTCAAATTATCCAGACATTTGCATGTGTGTGGGTTTGTACATGATGCGTACTTGCGTATTTGTATCTTTCCCACATCCATATGCATTTGTATGGATCCACATGGGATGAAAATATGTTGCATATGGGATAACTACGGGATGCATACGAACACGTACAGATGCATACAGGATGCATAAGGATGCATACAGGCACATACGAATGTTGTTGACATTCTTAAGTGCAAATTCGAATGAAAAATTCAAACGAATAGATTCAAATTTGCTTAATTCAAATCAAATTTGGTTAAATTCAAATTTTAAAGATTTGATTCAGATCAGTTTTTGGATATTTGATTTGAATCAAATCGAATCCCGAAAATTGCATTCATGCACACCTGCTAATGCAAGGCATCCAATCTAGTAGCCATCGATGTACCTGTAATCCATGAATTTGGCTTTATATTGCTTTCAAAGGCACTTCACTCCCACGCTCTGGATGCAGGATTTGCTCACTGGGAATTTGGGCCACTTGCATTGGGGGTTGGAGGTATTGTGGGCCAATTGCATCATGGTTTGAATGGTCTTTACAGAGACAGTTTGCAACCATTGATGGAGAACAGGACTCCTCAGCACACATTTCCATTAAAAAGCCCGCTCAGTGCAGGTGGCTGTCCCAGTGGTTAATCTGGATCTAGTTAATTCAGATTCACTACAAGGGAGGTAAATGCAGAAAGGGCCTTTAAGAGTGGGAAACTTTGGCTATTACCACATTTACCTTATACTGGACCATGGTGAGATGTCCTGGTTGAGAATAGTCAACTGATCCCACTCTGGGATGGGTTGTCTGAAGGCCAGGAAAGGGCATTTAGATAGTACCTCAGAGTCCAAGCCTGAGGGCTGGCTCTGAAGTCCAGGCCTATTCCCAATTCTGAGGCGTCTCACCAAATTTTGAAAGCTAGGAAAGAAAATTCCCAATCTTTGCTGTTTCTGGCTCCAGGCCGTGTTCACAGTACATCAGCTTCTGGCCCCACTTCTGGGTTTGCCATCAAAATAAGACCTCCATTTTATTCTGGACCACAGGGATATACTATCTGGACACCCTTCACAGTCCAGAATACTGTCATTGGTCTCCCTGTGGATCTCTTCAAAAAGGTTCATTGCAGGGCTTGATAGAATTCCATTTTGGCACCTTATCCTGGTCCAAAGCTTCATCCTGTGTGGATGCACTCTGTCAGTAGTAGGTAGCATGTCTGCTGGTCTAGACTAGTGTGCAGACAGCAGGCCCTTGGGCTAGAACAGATTTAAGTGTAGGGAGGTACTTTCATTCCCCAGCCCTGAAGTTAGCACAGGCCAGGATGTGTGGCCAAAGTGAACAACCATCCTTCTTGCCTGTGAGTCACAGAAAGCATTCTAGTCCAGAAGCAATTTCCTATGAGACCCAGTTTGGTCTAGTGGTTAGGGAGCTGGACACTTATCTGGGAATACTGGGTTTGATTCCGCCCTCCTCCACAAAGCCATCTGGGTGACCTTGGACTAGTCACAGCTCTCTTCTGAGCTCTCACAGCCCCACTTACCTCACAGGGTATTCTGTTGTGGGGAGAATAATAGAAAAGCTTTGTCAGCTGCTTTGAGTTCTCTTAAATAGGTGAGAAAAGTGGGATAGAAAAGCCAACTCCTCCTTCTATTGCCTGAAGATCTTGGGATGTATCTGATGGACAAACCAGATTGATTTTATTGATTGATTGATTGATTTTATGTAAAAAGCAATAATAATCATAGCCATAATCATGAATAATTCATATTCTTTGAAACTACCACACTCAATCCTATCTGAGGCTTTTCCGCACTGTAACGCGTTCCAAACGGAACGCGTTCAAGCGGGAAGCTTAAGACAGCTCCGGGCGCTTTCACCGTTCACACACAGGCGCACCGGAACGCGTTCCGGCGCGCCTGTGTGTGAACGGTAAAAGCGCCCGGAACTGTCTTGGCCGGCAAAGGCCGGCCAGGGGCGCGGAGACAGCTGCGGAGGCAGATCGGCAATCAGCTGATTGTCAAACAGCTGATTGCCAAACCTGCGCCGGCGGGGGAGGCGGGCCCGCGGCTGTTCGGGAGCGAGAAGCAAGCGCGAATCCTTCTCCTCCCGAACGCCTGCGGGCAGTTTGTCCGCGCCCGAACGCCCGTCCGCGCCCGAACCCATGAGACGTTTTCGCACGAGGGTGTTTGGAACGCGCGAGAGACAGCTCCGGATACGTCGGATCTCAAGCCCCGCGGCGGCAATGCGTTTGCCGCGTTCCGGGCTGTCTCCCGCGCGTTCCAAACACCCTCGTGCGAAAACGTCTCTGGTGTGCTCTTCAACCACCACATGGGAACTTCCTCTACTTTAAGAAGATACCAGTATGAGTCCTGATTTGAGTCCAAATTGACAGTATCCTGCCTTGTGAACTGTGATACATTACATTATTGCATTATCATTGTCCTCATCATTCTCTTCTCTTTCCATATTCACCCAGTCTTCACTGGATAAGCCAGATTAGATACCAAAATACATTGGAACAGTTGTGTTCCTGAACCGCCATGAATCCCATCTGCAGTACTTGTGAGGTACCATGTTTTAGTTACCTTATGCCACTCTAAATCTGGTCTAATATTGGTTATTTGCCACTGTTCCTACAGATTTATCATTCAAGAACCAGGGTGGAGAGGCAATATGGTGTGTGAAGTAGTGATTCAGTACATGAAGTGCCTCCAAGTACCTCCATGTAAGAGGATCATTGAGTACTTCTCTGCAGTATTGTTGAACAATGCAAGGGTCATGTGCTATTTGGTTTGCAACAGATTATTTAGCATACATCAGAGTTCAAGGACTTGTTGATATTGGCACAATGAATTGAATAGTTATCTGGAATCATGCAACTAGATTGTTATAGTATAATTTGACGTTTTCCTTAAAGTAGACAGGATTATCCTGGAGCACAAAGGGAAAGACATTCCATATACTTGCAGCTGAGTGCAGCCCATCTAGCCCAACTTCCTGTCCCAAACAGTGGCCTACCAATTGTTTATAGGCATCTCAAGCAGAAGACAAGGGCAAAACCTTCACCTGCTCTGAATCCCGGCAAATGGCCCTGGAGGTACTTTGTCTGTCTTCCTAGCCTGGAGGATGTACCTAGGCATCCATTCTAGAAGCCACTGAATAATCTGTCATCCTTAAATTTATCTAACCCTATCTTAAAGCTATTGCTACTTCTTCTGGCCATCAGTGTATGGAATTTGCTGCCAGAAGAGGTGGTAACAGGAACCAGCCTAGATGGCTTTAAGGAAGGGTTAGACAAATTTATGAATGACAGATGTATCAGTGGCTACTAGAATGGATGCCTAAGGAGTAGTAGAAGAAGAAGAGTTGGCTTTTCTACCCCACTTTTCTTACCCATTTAGGGGGACTCAAAGCGGCTGACAAAGCTTTTCTATTCTTCTCCCCACAACAGAACACCCTGTGAGGTAGGTGGGGCTGTGAGAGCTCAGAAGAGAGCTGTGACTAGCCCAAGGTCACCCAGCTGGCTTCATGCGGGAGGGCGGAATCTAACCCGGTATTCCCAGATAAGATTCCGGCTCCTAACCACTAGACCAAACTGGCTCACTTTCAGGCTGGGGGAACAGGCAGGATGCCTCTAAGGCCATTTGCTGGGATTTGAGAGAAGGAGAAGGTTTGCCCTTGTCTCTGCTTGAGATGCCCATGGGCAACTGGTGGGCCACTGTGTGAGACAGGATGCTGGACTAGATGGGCTGTGGCCTGATCCAGCAGGGTTCCTCTTACGTTCTTATGAGTGTGTGCCCAACTAATTTCTGTAAAAATAGCAGTTTCTGCTTGAGATCCTAGTGAACAAAAGCAAATCAAAAGGTATTTCCTGCAAGTGAAGTCTGTTCATGCTTGGTAGAAATATTTCTAATTGGCATGTTGATACTGGAAAAGGAGAAATCTGTCAGTGCTTATTTGTTACAGTTTTCCCAGACAACTATTATGAACCTCACTGCTATTTTGCATCAGTTGCAGATACACAAATGCTTTAAAGTTCTTCTCATCCACTCATTTTACTTACCATTTTGCCTAACATGCTTATTTTTCCAGGACATTTTCTCCAATCTCCAATGCATTTACAGTATTTATTTCTAAATAAAGAAAGAATGCATGAATAAATGAATGAATGATTTTCATTGATTAGTCCACAGACTATTTTAAATATCAGTAAAAACTGTGTAACAAGTTACAATTGAAATAACAGAGATAAAAGTAATAAATTAACATGTAATACATTATGTTAAAATCACTGGTTTGCAAAACTAGAACAAATGAACCCAAATTGAGTTTTCTGAGTTGAGAGGCCTTTCTAATGAACTAGACCAGGGTTTCCCAAAATATGGGTCAGGACCCACTGGTGGGTCGCGAGCGAATATTGAGTGGGCCCTGCCTGTAGAATTAAGTAAAAAAAATTGTATTAAAACTTTGTTATTTGAAAAGTCCTTTATTCATATTGGTAACGGTTAAATTTCCTAGAGGTGGGTCCCGAGTTGGTAAACTTATATTAGATGGGTCATAGCCCAGACAACTTTGGGAACTACTGAACTAGACCATTCCTTTTGATATTTGGGTGTTTGTACCCTGGAGGAACTAATACAGTTTGGCTTGGTATCCCAGTAGACCATTTTCCCTAAAGATGCTTTCCCTCCATAGAACAGAGCTGACATTTACTTAGCTTAGAAGCAGCAGACCAGCCTCAGTAAATGGTTTACTACAAACACACAACCTTTCATGTGAAGGTATCTCATAAAAAATTTAACCAATACATTGAGTCCAACAAATAAAGATTCCTTCCTTCCTTCCTTCCTTCCTTCCTTCCTTCCTTCCTTCCTTCCTTCCTTCCTTCCTTCCTTCCTTCCTTCCTTCCTTCCTTCCTTCCTTCCTTCCTTCCTTCCTTCCTTCCTTCCTTCCTTCCTTCCTTCCTTCCTTCACATCTAAATTCAGAGAACTGTAAATGTCTAAGGACAGTTACACTTTATGCATTTTTCAGAACCCAGGGCCCTTTCTGCACTTGGCCTTATTCTGGAATATATCTCAGGATAGTGCTCTTCTGGCCACAAACTAATGCAAACTATGGCAGACCTCACTTGGGACCTTCCATAGTCTGCACTAGCATGCAGATAACAGGTCCCTATTCCAGGATATATTCCAGAATAAGGTCAAATGCAGAAAGGTCCCCTGTAGTCTTTGGGTCTTTTCACACTTGCCAGTAGATTAGTCCAAGAGTCACTCCATAGACCTCCATTTGTCAGTTGGTGCAGTCATGGCCACTCCTAAGCTTCATCCAGACAGTACTTACTTAATCCACATTATTTGGATAATTCAGGGTAAAGTGCATCCTGACACATTTTATTCCAGATTATCAAAATAATGTGGATTAAGTAAATGCTGTCTAGATGAAGCTCTAGTATGCTCCATATGCACAAGACCAGATTGGACCAGAACACCCAAAAATGGCACCCTGATCTGGTCTACCAATACAGTAGACTTATTTTATGAGGTCTGCCAGTGTACTCAGTGGCAGTAGTACAGACCATGGCAGCATGTGGTTGGCACACCTCCATGGCCTGATATTCCCCAAGGAATCCATTTTGGTAGTGTGACAAAGAGCACACTGCCAAAATGGATCTCCTGGGAGCTCTAAAGTTCATGAATATTTGTTCCTGGCCTTCAGAGCTTTTGGAGGCCTTCTATACATGCACACATGCTCTGAAATTGACATGAATGTTAGAGCCAGTGCGGGGGCTGAGCTGGAGTGGAACAGACTTTCTTTCTTTCTTTCTTTCTTTCTTTCTTTCTTTCTTTCTTTCTTTCTTTCTTTCTTTCTTTCTTTCTTTCTTTCTTTCTTTCTTTCTTTCTTTCTTTCTTTCTTTCTTTCTTTCTTTCTTTCTTTCCTTCTATCCCGCCCCATACCCAAGGGTCTCTGGGCGGCTCACAGCATTTAAAACATACATATCAAAACTGTATAAAATACTAAAACCAGTACAAAGTTTAAAAGTCCAACATAATAATAATAATTTAAAAAATACAAAAACAGTTTAGAAAACAGTAGAGTCTGCAGTGGGGGAAATGTGGAGGGAGCATTCACCCAAAGGCCTGGGCGAAGAGGTACGTCTTCACCGCCTTCCTGAACATAAACAGAGAAGGGCCTGACACACCTCCAAGGGGAGACCATTCCACCCAGCCTGGGGGCCACTACCGAGAAGGCTCTGTCCCGGGTGCCCGCCCACCTAGCTGCTGATGGTGGTGGGATAACCAGGAGAGCCTCCCCACCAGATCTTAAGACATGGGCAGGTTGATATGGGAGAAGGCATTCCTTTAGATATCTGGGGCCCAAGTCATTTAGGGCCTTATAATTCAGAGTTAGCACTTTGAATTGGGCGCTGTAGTGAATTGGCAACCAGTGCAGTTCTTTTAAAACCAGCATGATATGTGTCTGGCTAGTTATTCCAGTCAGCTCTCTAGCAGCTGCATTTTGCGCCAGCTGCAACTTCTGAACCGTCTTCAAGGGAAGCCCCATGTAGAGTGCATTACAATAGTCCAACCTGGAGGTTACCAGAGTGTGGATAACTGTGGCCAGGTCATCTCTGTGGGCCGCCTTGTTCCAAATCTGGACCAATATGCTGCAGCTTGGGACAGACTGCATGAACTGGGCCACTTAGACCAGGCCATGAGACGTTAAGTGCAAAAATGGCCTTTCTTCTCTTGCACACGGACAAAAAAAATCACAAAAGACCACTTTGGCACTGTCTGCATCTAAAGCTCCTAATGGCACTGTGAATACCACACATACGTCAGAAATTGTCTTACTTTACCCCCACCCCCCCATAATCCACAGGGCATCAATCCTTGTTGTGCTGTGAGGCTCATTAGTACCTCCAACAGCATAATTTACACTCATTTCCTGGATACTGCCAATGTTACTTCAAGACAGGCCCTCCAGATGTACCCGATTTATGACTCACAACATTAATCAGGAGTGGGAGTGAAATGCTTGGCACTGTAGTTCTTGAATGAGGGTCACAAGCTGAGCAGCTCTCTGTAAAGACACTTGATATCAGAGGGTCCTGGAGGAATGATGGGTCTCCTGGCAGTGGACATGTGTGAATTAGGTATGTACACAAATGTATTTTTGACATTTGAATCAGAGTAGATTTGAATGTCATAAAATCCAATTCGCTTCGGATATTTAAGATTCAAATGTCTTAAAATCTGATTCGAATCCATAACATTCAAATCTGTACACGTTCGAATGTTACATTCGTATTTAAAGATATGAATGTCAACAACATTCATATCTATTATACGTATCTATGCACATGCCGGAAAAATCCATATGCATCCCGTATTATCCGGTAAACAACTCATTTTAATCCTGTATTTTAAGCACAAGATGCAGAAATTTTCAAGCAGATTCATATATGACAGATTCGAAACTACACATTCGAATCTTTCAAAAATCCGTATCAGAATTTTGTAAATCCATATTCGAGTTCAATTGTTGAAATTCGGATTTTTGAAAATCCGATTCAAGTTTGAATGTCGAAATTCATCGGATTCAAATTGAATATTCGAGTTTTCAAATATTCATGCACATCCCTAGTGTGAATTACTTGCAGACATTTCTGGATGATGTGAGACCAGCATCACGACCTGGTATAGATAAACCTTAGATAGCCACTTTCTTATTTTTATTCTTTTTGTACTTAATCTCTCTGTACCTGAGAAGAAAATTTGCTTTTAGGCTGTTGCATAAAGATCACACTTCTAGTGTTTCTGGAGTAAAGCTTTGAACTGTAAAAACGAGTTTGTTCTGATTTTAACTGATGTCATGACCTACTTTCTCTTCCTCACATGTGCCCGCACACACAGATACACCGTTCCTTCCAGAGTTCCACAGACACTTGAGAGAAACATCCCTTGTTAAATTGTGTCTGCTGCCACTGGGTCATTGGCATTATATAAGGCAAGATTTTGAGTGTAGGCTTTTTTGTTAAAGTCTCTCTAGGGCTAAAATGTGCCGTAAATGATGGCTCTGTCCACACTCACCTTCACCTGCTCTTGAAACCCAGCAAATGTCCTTAAAGACATCCTACCTATCTCCCCACCCTAGAGGATATACCTGGGCATCCATTCCAGTAGCCATTGATACACATGTGCTCCATAAATTTGTCTAACCCTACCTTAAAGCCATCTAGACTGGTAGCTGTCACCACCTCTTCCGGCAGCACATTCCATAAGACGATGACCCTCTGGGTGAAGAAATACTTCCCCTTGTTGGATCCAACTCTCCTACCCATCAGCTTCATAGATGCCCCCCGGTTCTAGTGTTGTGCGATAGAGAAAATAAATTTTCTCTGTCCATCTTTTCTATACCATGCATAATTTTATATACTTCAATCAGGTCTCCTCTTAAACGCCGTCTCTCCAGACTGAAGAGGCCTAGATGCTGCAGCCTGATTTCGTAAGGAAGGTGTTCCAGCCTGTTAATCATTCTGGTTGCCCCTTTTTTATTGCCCATCCCTCATTCTTGGCCACAGGAGTGTGTGCTAGCCTCCTGTTCTCATGTGTAATATTTTGAAATGTTGCTTTTATTATGGATGGACACTTTTTAAACTTTTAATATTTAATCACCATGAGATTTTATGAAAGGTGGTGTATGGTTTGTGCAGTAAGGATGTGCACAAATATTTACAACATTCATTCATACGAATTCAGATGAATTTGGACATTTATACATGAATCTAATGTCACAACATTCATACATTAACATTCGTACAAATATGAAGGCCACAACATTTGTACTTTAACATCTGTACAAATACAAATGTTTTGGACCATTTTATTAATAGTTTGTACATTTGTTAAACTGGAAATACATATTGGATACATTGCGTTGGTATAGGATATATATTCAATAAATACCTGATATATATGCCTTGGTATCGGATACATTGCGTTGGTATAGGATACATATTCAATAAGTATCCGATATGTATGCGTTGGTATAGGATACATTGCATTGGTATAGGAGACATACTCAATAAGTATCCGATATGTATGCATTGGTATAGGATACATTGCATTGGTATAGGATACATACTCAATAAGTATCCGATATGTATGCATTGGTATAGGATACATATCCAGGATACGTATCCAGGATAGATATGCATTTGTATCATATATTTGTACAGATTTGTATGAATACAAATTCGGATAGAATCCTACCACCTTCGAAGGGGATTTGTTTGAATGAAAACAAATTTTCTAACATTCCATTTGTCATGAATGGAATGCCAAAAAACACATTTGTGCACATCCCGTTTGTGCAGTATATGTGTGTCTGTACAGATATAGGCATAGCTCTATATGTCAGTGTGACAGTTCAAAGAATCCCATAGCCTACAGGCTAGGAGATAAAGCTGTCAGAAATATTCTCAATACGAAAATGTGCTCAGTTTGAGGATTGCAGCACTCCACCTCAGATTAGTATTAGCAAGCAAAATTTGGAGAAATACAGAAACATGCAGAAACATAGAAATGCAAGGATAGCTGTTCTGTTGCCCATTGGATGAATTACGCACAAAATGGCCACATGCATTTATGGTTTTTAGGGACATTCATGAATGTTTTTTTTGTATTCGATTCGTATTGAATCAAATGCACGAAAATTTGTATTCATTCAAATAGATCCCCTTCAAATGTAGTGGGATTTGAATTGGATACAAATGTTGAATCCCACACAAATGCATATGAATGCGCATGCGTCCCATACATATCCCATCCAAATCCCATGAGAATCCTATATGAAGCTTTATAAGAATGTATCAAAATATTCTATTCGAATTTGAATGTCAATCTTCGAGAGTGTCAACATTCAGTTTGAATATGGATGTCTGAATTCGGCCAAATTTGCATGAATTTCAAATGTTATGAATTTTCGTGCACATCCCTGTTGGTTTTACAACAGGAACAGTAATGTTAGGCAGGTATAAATAAGGGTTAAGGGCCGTGGCTTGCCCAGTGTTCTTCCCCAGCAAGTAGTGCTGAGAGCACAGTTGGTGTAGAGATGTGATGGATCTGATTTCTCAGCATCTCATCATGTTCTGATAATCCTGGACTTTTCGCAGACCAACTGTTGATTCTGCATGTTTTTGCTTCTTCCATTATATGCCAAAATCTGTGACTTTTCTAAATATGAGACGTGCACATGGGTTATGTAACTATTTTGTGTAAGAAGTGGTGTGTTTTCTTACATAAAATAGGAATTTTACATAAGAAGTATGTGCAGAATGTTTCTTAAGCAATAGAGCCTGTGCAGATAATATGATCTCAGGGCATGTATTAGTGTACATGGTCCTGGCTGACTCTGGACTTAGAGATTGGCATGGCTGCTTACCCAACTACTGTCCACCCCAAGGGCGCAAGATCTGGATGAGAAGCCTAATGCAACACCCCAGCTGAAGGATACCCAGTGGTTACAGACTCAAAAGAAAAGCAACTGCATTGCATGTATTGCTGTGCACTTTGCAGGCTGGTCTTGCCTCAAACTGAGTGACCCAAACCAAGACTGGAACAGTGTGACCAGTGGTGCACACAAGGGGCTGTCCACATTGTCACAGCCCAGTCCATCACCAGTTTGGAGACTGGGAGTGAAACTTCCTGATCTATGAAGTTGCTGGCCAGGGCAGTTCTACCAGCTTCCCAGAAATGGTCTGACAGTTTGGGTCTAGTGTTTAGGGAGCCGGACTCTTATTTGGGAATACCGGGTTCGATTCCGCCGCCCTCCCCCATGAAGCCAGCTGGGTGACTTTCGGCTAGTCACAGCTCTCTTCTGAGCTCTCACAGCCCCACCTGCCTCATAGGATGTCTCTTGTGGGGGGAAGAATAGAAAAGCTTTGTCAGTCACTTTGAGTCTCCTTAAATGGGAGAGAAAAGCAGGGTAGAAAAGCCAACTCTTCTTCTTCTTCTTCTTCTTCTTCTTCTTCTTCTTCTTCTTCTTCTTCTTCTTCTTCTTCTTCTTCTTCCCCCCTTTGAAGATTTCATGTAGCCACCAGAGCCAAGAGTCCACTGTTTGTCTGGTATCTGTGATAGTAAGAGCCCTCTTAATCTTTAGCACCTACATTTCCAATGAGATTGGTGGCCGTTAATCAGGCCTGTTACTGGAAGTGTTTTAGTAACAGTGGCTCCAATTCATTTTATAGCAAACGGAGCTTATTCCAAGCGCATTACCCACAAACGCAGAAAGTGAATCTTCGGCTTCTTGAAATAATAAAAAAGGGCTTAGGGTAGAGAAGATTAAGCGGGAGTGGGGGCGAATGTAGCAGCTTTTCTGTAGCTCAAGAGATGTTAATCAGGCTTGTTTCTTTGTTCCTCCAAAGGAGCAGCTAGAGTTGATGAGAGGAAGGAAGAAAGGAAGCTGATTTTGTGGAAATCTCTAGAGGGATGCCTCCGGTAGTAAGAACTATTCAACAGTGGAACAATCTTACTTGTTCACTGGGCTGTGATCAAACACAGCAAAACACAGTATCTCTGAGGTGCCTCTGAGGCAGCTTGGAGAAGGCTTCCAGGTTGGAGTGTTCACACACCAGTCTGCTCCTCACCCCATTTCTGAACATTCTGTGCTAGAAAAGGTGGGATAGAGAAGGCTTGGAAGGTCTGGGCTACGCACTGGGCCTGCTCACACCTACCTAAGGGCAGTGGTTCCTGGCTGTTCCTGGGGAGAACCATCCATCCATCACGTTGCCACTACTGTGCCAGAATTCACTCAGGCTGCCCCGGTCTTTTCTAGCTGTGGCCAAGTAAAATATTGTCCACAGCTTGACTAGGAGCAGCTTAGTGAGCTCCCAAGGCCTGTTCACACTTAGGGTGTTTCCACATTGGCTGCAGAAACCGGTTTAACATGACATTTAAGGGCCTTGCCGCACAGGCTCTAAAAATGGATTTAGAACCTTTTTGGGGCTTCCGCAAAGGGAAAGGAATTAAGCTCCCTTTGAGGACGCCACGTCCATATGTTGGTGTGCGAAACCGGTTTCTTAAACCGGTTTTGCCACCGAAATGCTACCCAGATGTAAGACCTGAAAAATTAGGTCTTACATCTGGTTTTTCCCTGAAACCGTTGCGGAAGCAAACGCTTCCACAACGGCAGGGGAAAGAGCCGGATTGACGGCACATGCCCAGCTGTCAAACAGGGAGAGCACCAGCAGCCTCTCCAATCTGGCCCTGCTGCCGCTGCCCCACGCATGTGCAGATGCGCAGGGCTTCCAAAATATGCCCCTGTTTGGGGCAGATTCTTTTTAAAAACATTTCACCAGAAAACGGATCTTCTAGATCTTATAGATCCGTTTTCCAGCAGCATGTGCGGAAAGGCCCTAAGACAGATAGAAGACACTTTAAAATTTACCTTCCACACTGGAGACCTCATTCGGGACACTTGGAGGAGCCGCTTCTGCATTTTGGTGCCATCTCTAAATTGGGTCTCACCTCCTAAAACTGGTTCAATGTGAAGACCTCAAAAATGAGGTCTTCAGTCCATCCCTTCACCTTGATCCATGTGGGAGCAGGATGCTTCCGCACATGGACAGGCGAATTGATGGATGCCCCTATGGCTGCCATCTTGGGGAGGGCGGAAGCAGGCCACTTTGCCTCCTTCCATCATCCCCCATGCGCCACACGCTGCTGGATACATGCCATGACTGGCAGCTGCATGCTCCAGTCTCATGGCTTCGAGGGGTGGGGGGTGGGGGTGGGCATCAACAGCGTGGGAATCCTGCTGACTCTTGGAATGGATGCTGTGGCTTCTGCACAGCACCCAGACCATCCATCCTGCCAGATCCAGCCTCTCCATGCATGTGCAAATGTGTGAGGGCCCTTCAGATCCTTCCCTATTTGGGATGGATCCTCAGGAGGTCAGATCACCCAGAAATGGATTTTCTTAAATCCGTGTCTCAGCGGCAAATGCGGAAACACCATTAGTCAACAATTAGCGAACTTCTGATAAAGAACATCTGCATGTGGAGTAGGCTGTTATAGCCTCCAAGTGTGCCCTGCCTCCCCAGTAGTGCAGTAATTGTTGATTAGTGCTCCACACCTTTGCCAACATTGACCAGAAGCTGACATGAAGAAGAAGAGTTGGCTTTTCTACCATGCTTTTCTCACCCATTTAAGGGGACTCAAAGCAGATGACAAAGCTTTTCTATTCCTCTCCACACACCAGAACACCCTGTAAGGTAGGTGGGGTTGTGAGAGCTCAGTAGAGAGCTGTGACTAGCCCAAGGTCACCCAGCTGGCTTCATGGAGGTGTGTAGAATGCCCTGTGAAATAGTTGGGGCTGTGAGTGCTCATAAAGAGAGCTGTGACCAGCCCACAGGCACTCAGATGGCCTCGTGAAGGAGGGCGGAATCAAAGCTGGTATCCCCAGATAAAAGTCTGGCTCCCTGACCACTAGACCAAACTGCCTCTCTCTGCATTGTGCTTTAAAAGAAGCTGCTTAAATTAACACAAAAAGATGGGGGAGATCTGAGGCCAAGAAAGGTCAGTAAGTGGAAGTGGTGGGCAGTGGTGCCACCCCCCTCTACTATAGCCACCAAATAGTCTTATTTCATTTGCACACCAACAAGTTTTAATCCAGCTTCAGTCCACTTTCAGACAGAGAGAACCCATCAGCAAAATGGCAAACTGATTTCCTTCAGCATTATCTAACTCAGGAAATCTCCCTTTGGGTTGGATAATGTGGAAAGAAAATGACTGTTCACTTTGCTGATGTGTTCTTTCACTTGGAAAGTAGACTGAAACTGGATTAAAACTTAAATGAGAACTCAGGTCTAAATATTGAAATGAACTAATGATGCCAAATGTTCTAAGCATTGACATAATCTAGAAGGGTTGTCTTTTCTACCCCGCTTTTCTCACCCATTTAAGAGGACTCAAAGTGGCTGACAAAGCTTTCTATTCTTTTCCCCACAACAGGACACCATGTGAGGTAGGTGGGGTTGTGAGAGCTCAGAAGAGACCTGTGACTAGCCCAAGGTCACCCAGCTGGCTTCATGGGGGAGGGCAGAATCGAACCCAGTATTCCCAGATAAGAGTCTGGCTCCCTAACCACTAGGCCAAACTGGCTCACAACCACTAGTTAAATAATTGTTTACTTCCTGGGCATTTAGTCCACACACACACACCCCAAAAAAGAAAAGGAAATCTATATTTAGACTATCAGAGCTGAAAGTGTCCTGAAATCTGATTAAATGTCACTCCTCACCTGGCCCCTAGAGAATTTTAAGCAAGTTATCAATAAAATTCAAATGGCAAAAATTATTCAGCTCAATAAGGAAAGAGAGCTGTCTTTCAGGGTACTGTAAAATATGACGTATTCCTTAATGTTTGGTTTGTAAATGTCAGCTTCTGAAAGGGAAAGTGTGTTTATTTAGTCAATTTATTTTTTCTCAGCATGCTAAACAACCTTTAAGATTACTGTTTCCCAATTTTAATATTTCAGTTTTATCCTTAAAGAATGTCAAAACTGTAATTAAATTAGTACGTGCATGAACCATTGCTACATAGATTGTTTACTTGCAGATAGCAACGGGGTTCTTACCGGTGTTTTGCTGGAAGTTTTTCACCAGTTTGGAAGGAGCCAAAAGATGTTTTACTCATAATATCCTTCAAACTTTGGAAGATGCTTAGTTGAGGGGCAACAATGAGGGTTTTCTTTGGATGAAACAACACTTGGAAGTGATGGTCTCTTATGAAATACATATTTAATTTCCAGATAAGTAAGCCACATACAGAAGTAGAATTGTGATTTCAACTGGGGCTGGCCTCTAGGGGGTTTCTATAATCCACCCAGAAACTAATACAGAAAAGGCATCTACACTAATGGGAAAACCCATAAACAAAGGAAACTAAGGAGAGGAGAGGAAATGGCAGAGCCAAGACTTCACAAGAATACATTCTTAATATGCAAAAGAACAAGAGTTGGCTTTTCCACTCCACTTTTCTCACCCATTTAAGGGGATTCAAAGTGGCTGACAAAGCTTTCTGTTCTCCCCACAACAGACAACCTTGTGAGGTGGGTAGGGCTGTGGGAGCTCAGAAGAAAGCTGTGACTAGCTGAAGGTCACCCAGCTGGCTTCATGGAGGAGTGTGGAATCAAACCCGGGGCGATTTCTCACATCCCTTCCTATCTGCTGGGTGGGAAAGGAGTGTAATCACCCAGTGTTAACTAGCGCTCACACTTGTGAGCGGTAGTTAACTACAGCCCACCCCATGTGTGACTGAACACACACCTGTGTCCAATCGCGCAGTTCCTCTTCTGGGAGCCGCCATTTTGTTCATGGTGCCCTGCATGCTTGCACAGCAGATGGCCACGGAGCACTGGGAAAGGTGCTGATGTGCACAGAAGAGGCCCAAAAGAGAACATCAGGGGCTCCTATCCTGGAACAGAGGTGAGTGCAGAAAGGCTCTGAAACCCCATAATATGGAAACTTTATGGACGGGGAGTTCCTGGCTGGACACAAGAGGTTGGGGGTGGTTCTCTCTTCTATAATAAGTATATAGGTTAGGGATGCTTTTAGAGTCTCTTCTGTCACTGGAGCTTTACGTAGGCTGTTTGGTGAAGAGCGCCTACTAACAACTTGACTGGTGAACTACATGTGCCCCCTACCTGAACTGTAATTACCTAGCCAGAAGGATGTGCATGAATGTGGTTTTTTTTGGTGTTCGATTCATAATGAATTGAATGCTAGAAAATCTGTATTCGTTCAAATAGATCCCCTTTGAATGTGGTAGGATTCTAAATGATACTTATCTGATATGAACGAATACGTATTCTATACGATCGGATATGTATCTGACGTGACATAACGTATCTGATATGTTTCCGATATACGTATTCTATAACATATCAGCTCTGAAAGTTTCCAATCTGACCTGAATTCACTTATAATCCACTCTCCATCCATGATGAATGCAACCTGGATCCATTACAGATGTGACTGGTGCAGCTGCTTTCCTATTTCCCCAGTTTAACAAATGTCCAAGCGTTTCCTACAAATGTCTGAATTATTTGTACAAATGTCTGAACTATTCGTACAAATGTCTGAAACATTCATGTTCATACGAATGTTAATGTACAAATGTCCTAACATTTGATTCGTGTATGAATGTCCGAATTTCTATGAATTTGTATGAATAATGAATGTTATGAATATTCATGCACATCCCTACTTAGCCTTTGTTCTCTATGCATTTGTGACCTAAGGGTGGTTGGACACTGGACCTCTGAAATACGGATCTATTAGATCCGTATTTTGGAAATCTGTGTTTAGTAGATCTGTATCTAGTAAGTACGGATCTACTAAAACCTATTCCGTCTGCACCCGCAAGGGTAGGATGGAATTAGATACGGATTTGAGGTGGGTGCTGTGCGTAAGCCTGTGCAGAAGGCCTCCTGAAGCCAGGTGTGGCCCTGGCCAGTAGGGGAGCATGCTGCATGCATGTGCAAAGCACGCTGGGCCCCGGCAGCCATAATCGGCCTGGCTGCCTGAAGGTAAGGAGGGGATCGCGCACACTTGCCCCGGGATGGGATAGGGGGATGAAGGTGAAGCCACCCCCGGCTCAAGAGGGGGTGAGGGGGAGCCCCAAGATAGGAGGCGGGCGGGTGGAGGGCCCACTTAAGGACACTGCTGCAGTGTGGACACATCCCAAATGGATGTGTCCTTAACTGCAGAAGTACCCATGATGTACCCATTAAGGTATTAAGTGCCTCTTAACACCCATTAGAGACCCATCGCGCGAGACACATGGTCTCTAATGGGTGTTGTGATGCGGACGTGGTTTTTAAAATCCATCCTTAATGGGTCCTTAATGGGTATTTAGTGTCCAATGAGGAAGCACCCTAAGCTCACATATAGACTATCACAATGTGTTTTAGATAGAACTAGCACAGTAGAACACCTACTGTGCCCATATCCTTTAATGTTTTGCTCAAAATCCTCCTACTTTATTTTTGAACATTTGATTTTTTTGTTTGTTTGAAGCATTAGGTATAAACCTTAAAGGTGTCTCCTACAATAATTAGATTTACAGAATGCATTCAAAGACCATATAAAAGAAATAAGGGGGAGGCTTACTGTAGAAATACATAATGTAAGTCAAGCATCGTCTGATAGAACTACCATCCATTCCACATCAGAACAAAGCCTCATTCGCTGTCATTCAGACACATCAAAGCCGATGTTAAGTTATGCTGCTGAATAACCTGCTACTAGTAAAAGTATTACACTTCTGGGCATAGTCTATGGACATAATTTTCATTGCTAAATGTCATTGCTTATCTTTGGCCAAGCGGAACACAGCCAAACACATAGAACAGAACTCAGAGGTTACAGGGACTGGGGGCAGAGTTCAGTGAGCCTGGCCCCAGGAATGGCATTTCACCAGAAAGATGGTAGAACATTTACTGGCACAGCCCATCAGATAGATGCCATGTACCCACCCATCCATCTTACCCAAGGCAGGAGACAATAGGTAGCTTCTGGGAAGCACCATTTGCACTTGCAGGAGGTGTTTCTACACCAGGAACATCTCCTGCTATCACAGAAGCTACCCCAGTTTCCTCTAGAGCAGTGGTTCTCAACCTACCTAATGCCGCGACCCCTTAATGGAGTTTCTCATGTTGAGGAGACCCCCAACCACGGGGACGGAGCAGCTGGGGGGTGGGAGGGAAGGGTGGTGGGAGACTTGTCGCGAGCCCTGTGAAAGGGTAGTTCGATCCCCAAAGGGGTCCCGACCCCCAGGTTGAGAACCACTGCTCTAGAGGCAGTACACCACATGCATCCCACATGTGCCCTGCCCACCAGAGAGAGCATTCACACCTCTTCCAGTGCCAGGAATAATCGGAGATGCCACCTGGGATGCTAGCATGCATGCGTGGCCCATCACCATTGTTATGGTGACAGTGCTGGTGCACATGCAGTTGCACCAGCACCGGGACAAAGATGACAGCATCTGGCCACACGTCCGGATGTCTGGTAGGTCTGTGGATTTGTGGAGAGAGGGATAAGACGTTTTCGCACGGGGCTGAACGGTACGCGTGGGAGACAGCTCCGGACACGGCATACGCATTGCCCGAGCGGGGCTTGCGCTCCGACGTGTCCGCAGCTGTCTTTCTCACGTTCGAAATGTAGAGCACTTTAAAGTGCTCTACATGCATTCGAACGCGGACGAGCCGCCCGCAGGCGTTCGGGAGGAGAAGCATTCGCACCTGCTTCTCCCTCCCTAACAGCTGCGGGCTCGCCTCCGACGCCGGCGCGGCTTCGACAATCAGCTGTTTGACAATCAGCTGATTGCCGATCTGCCTCCGCGGCTGTCTCCGCGCCCCTGGCCGGCCTTTGCCGGCTAAGACAGCTCACGATGCTTTGAGCATTCGCACACAGACGCGCCGGAACGCGTTTACACGCGCTCCTGCGCTCCTGTGTGTGAAAGGTGAAAGCGTCGTGAGCTGTCTTAATCTTCCCGTCCTACTCCCGTTCCAAATGGAACGGGAGTAATGCGAAAACGTCTATAGTATGCACTAGCACTCACAAATGTGAATGCTAGTGCATGTCAGTTGGAGTGCACCATCCCCATTCCCCACACAGGATGGGAAGTGCAGTAAGCCCCAGAATATATGCCTCTACACAAACAGTCGCTATACTGAACCCAGAAGAACTTTGCAGCAGAGGGTTTAGATTATTGCTGAACATACAGAACCAGCTACTCTTCAGGAGACAAATTCAAAAGGGACAAAAACTGCAAGGCGATACTATGCCAAAGTGGGCATCCATGCAGGAAATGACAGAATGCTAAGTGCACAACGGCACACACATCAAACTTAAAACTCCACTTGTGTTACAGCGATTGATCAGAGGCATAAAAAGCTCCTGAGAGACTGTTCCAGATGCTGCCAACAGTAGAATAACATTATCCACACCCCAAATAAATGCTGATGAGCACTACAGGAGGAAGATGAAAGATTCCAAACAAAAAGGCACCTGGGAACAGAGCAGCTTTATTCAGTTGGCATAATTCATCATTTCTCCTACATAATGGAAAGTAAAAGCAGTCCCAACCAGCTGAATAGAATCGTGGTGTGCACAAATTCAATTTTCAAATTTGATTCATAGAGAACAGAATGTTAAAAAATCCTAATGTATCTGGATAACGAAAGAAATGAATGTCTGGACATTCAATTTGATGCAAATATATTCATATGTATTTGTACGAATAATTTGGACATTCGTATCTCTAGGGGTACATATGCATCTCATATGTACCTGTACGCATCCCACCCGCATCTATACGCATCCATACACATCCTGTTTTCATCCTGTATGTATCCGTACGGATGTAACTCAGGATGTGCACAGATAAACACAAGATGCGTAGAGATCCTCAAATAATTCATACAAAGAACTCAAAATAATCGTATTCATTTAAATTATGAAATTTGAATGTCCAGACATTCAGTTCGTTTACAAATTTCCTAATTCATCTGAATTCGTCTGGATAATGAATATTTCAACTATTCATGCACATTCCTAGAACAATACTAGCAAGACAGCAGGGAAGAGGCCAGGCCAAAACTGGAGTAGCATGCTTCCTTTCACCAGATTGCTTTCATTCAGACCAGAACCCAGTTCAACAGAATGAAAGGAACTCGAAAGTAGTGTTTCTAGATAGCTTCCACATGGTCCATTTTGACTATGCTAGCTGTCATCTTTGAATGCAGTATCTGCTTGCCACAGTGGTCCCCCAAGATGCGTGACCTGTCAAGGAACTAAAAAATAGCAAACCTAGGCAACTTCTGCACAGTTCATCCCTGAACATCTGCACAGCTGAAGCTTTGAGTGAAGCTTTGATGGATGCTGGGTAATCTGATTCGTGGATGATTTGATTCAGCCACTAATCTACAAATTCATACAAATATTTGTGCACATCCTTACATTATATCCTTCCTTTTTAGGAATACTGGGTTCGATTCTGCCCTCCCCCATGAAGCCAGCTGGGTGACCTTGGGCTAGTCACAGCTCACTTCTGAACTCGCACAGCCACACCTCCATCACAGGGTGTTCTGTTGTGGGGAGAAGAATAGAAAAGCTTCGTCAGCCACTTTGACTCCCCTTAAATGGGTGAGAAAAGTGGGGTAGAAAAGGCAACTCTCCTTCTTCTTGTAACAACTGCTTACTTGTTTTCATAATGTGAGCCTTCCTTATTATCTTGCAGTAACAAGTCCTCATATATCAGTCATTCCCCTTTAATCACAGATTCTTTAAAATGCAGTGGCATCCAAAGTGACATTATCAATACATCATTGGTGATGTTACCAAAGGTTGGATGTCTTTGACCCTTTCCACACTGACCTGTAACAAGACCCTCCATAGTCCACTTCATTGATTTGCATGTTAGTTACCTGTGCAATGTCCATCCTAAAGATGCTCACTAGGCATAGAAAGGAACATTCTCTTGCTGACATCCCATGTTGAGTTAAATTGGAATCTAATTTAGTGAGTTACACCTTTCAGAAGTACTGAGCATCCAAACGGAGAAATGTGCCCATCTGTGTATCATTCCTGACTTCGCTACCTTATTTCCTATCCAAAGCCTCCCTTCTTGTTAAACGTTTCCTTTGAATGCGCTGTTGAGCTGGTACCTAACAGGATTCTGGTGACTTATCGTTTGATGAGCTGTTTCAAAGGGATGCCTAGTGGAAGGAGGGAATTTGCCAATCGCCACCTTCTCCTTTCTTTGCCTTGCTGTTTGCCTCGCAATTAATTAGCCTTTTGTAGCCGTCTTTTCTTCTTCCTGAGTTCAATCTGCTTTGAACAGCCTAATGACGTTGCCAGTTCTGTTAATTAGACTTGGCATTTACGGTTTTCGGTAATATGAAGCATAAATAAGAGTAATTTATGCAAGGTTCTTCACATGAGCCATCGCGTTATGCTGCTGTTTAACCCTTGGGAGGCCTGTGTTCCACACATTTGCTTAGTATCTTGTAGAGATGTGCATGAATATTCGAAACATTCAAAATTTGATTGAATTCATTCAAATTCGGACATTTGGATTCGAATAGAATGTCTCTACATTTGAATTCAAACAACTGAATGAATGAATCTTTTGAATCATTCATATGAATTATTCGGATGGTCGTATGTGTATCCGTATACATCTCATTTGTATCTGTACACATATGTATGGATACGTATGAGACAAAAACGGGATGCACACGGGATAAAAATGACATCCGTACAGATGTGTCCGGATGTGTACAGACGCATCTGAATGTTGCCGACATTCATCTTTTCAAATACAAATGGAATATTCATATGAATAGATACAAATACATTTGATTTGAATCGAATGTGAATATATCAGAATTTTAAACATTTGGACTACAGTAGATTGGACTACTGCAATGCACTTTACATGGGGCTGCCCTTGAAGACGGTTCAGAAGTTGCAGCTAGTGCAAAATGCAGCTGCTATAATGCTGACCGGAACATCTAGCCGGATGCACATCATGCCGGTCTTAAAAGAATTGCACTGGCTGCCAATTCACTACCGAGCCCAATTCAAGGTTTTGACTCTGACTTATAAGGCCCTAAATGACTTGGATCCCAAATATCTAAAGGAACACGTTCTCCCATATCGACCTGCCCGTGCCTTAAGATCGAGTGGTGAGGCCCTCCTGGTTGTCCCACCACCTTCAGTAGTGAGGTTGTTGGGCACCCGGGAGAGAGCCTCTTTTGTGATGGCCCCCAGACTATGGAATAGCCTCCCCCTCGAGGTGCATGAGGCCCCTTCCTTATATACATTTAGGAGGGCAGTGAAGACGCATCTCTTTGTCCTGGCCTTTGGCTGAGCTGTTAATGTTCCCTCCCCCAGTACAGACACTATTATTTTAGACATATTGTATATTGTTTTATATGTGCTGAATTTTTAATGTCTTTTAATGTCTATTCTATTTTAATCTGCTGTTACCTGCCCAGAGACCTTCGAGTATGGGGTGGGAAAGAAATAATAATAATAATAATAATAATAATAATAATAATAATAATAATAATAATAATAATAATAATAATAATAATAATAATAATAATAATAATAATAATAATAATAATAATAATAATAATAATAATAATAATAATAATCAAATCAAATGCCAAAAATTGTGTTTGAGCACCCCCGTAGTATCTTGTGCATGTTGGTTCATTCCATTTCATAGCTGAACATGTAGGGCACATAAATCCACAGTGAAGTGGAAAACTTACCTGCTGTGAAATGGTGACTGGGCGTCTGGACTAGAGCAGCTTCCCGTAGCTTCCTCATCGGAAGCTGTGAGGTCTGAGAATGGCGTGGATGGTCACATGGGATTTTGAGCTGTCCTGCCGGTTCTCGTCGACACTTCTTGCCATTCTGTCTGGACTGGCAGGAAGATTTGAATTTTCTTAATACTGCACAGGGAGTGCTGTTAAATCAGCATTAAGTAAATTCGCAGTAGCGTTGGTATAATGTGTTGCCACTATGATCGTTGTGTGTGATGCCTCCAATGCAACTGCTCATTCCGCTGCACAGTATTAACGACGCATGATAAAGTATGATGGATCCTCTGGCAAAACAAATTGGGTCAGGTATGTCAAGGAAGAATCGGTTTTCAATATACTACAGAAGAAGTATTTCTTCACTCAGAGGGTCATCGGCTTACGGAATTTGCTGCCCGAACAGGTGGTGACAGCTACCAGTCTAGATGGCTTTAAAGTAGGGTTAGACAAATTTATGGACAACAGATGTATCAATGGCTACTAGAACGAATGCCTAGGTGCATCTTTCAGGCTGGGGGTGGGGTGGGGCGCTTCTAAGGCCATTTGCTGGGATTCTAGAGCAGGAATAGGTTTGTCCTTGTCTCTGCTTGAGATGCCCATGAGCATTTGGTGGGCCACTGTGTGTGACAGGATGCTGGACTAGATAGGCTGTGGCCTGATCCAGCAAGGCTTCTCTTATGTTCTTATGTTCTTATGATCTGGATTGTGTCCCAGTTTGGTCTAGTGGTTAGGGAGCCAGACTCTTATTTGGGAATACCGGGTTCGATTCTGCCCTCCCCCATGAAGCCAGCTGGGTAACCTTGGGCTAGTCACAGCTCTCTTCTGAGCTCTCACAGCCCCACCTACCTCACAGGCTTTGTTAGCTGCTTTGAGTCCCCTTAAATGGTTGAGAAAAGTGGGTTAGAAAAGCCCATTCTTCTTCTTCTATGCATTGCCAATGGCTCATACCACTGAGCTTCCTGTATACTGCATAAATATGGGGAAGGGTGGTCTGCAGTCCCTTTCTGGAACCTTACTCATGGACAGTGCTGAAAGGCCCGGAGTTAAAGATAAGCATCTCAAGATGTGTTTAAGAGGTGGTAGGTGCTGCGTGCTAGGGATGGGTGAAAAATATTTATCAGCTTTGAAATTCATGAATTGTCAAGCTTTGAATGTTCACACTTGAATGGAATACCAACAATATTCGAAGGTTGACATTGACATGCAAAGCAAATGCTTTGGTGGGTTCATCTGAAGCTTTGTTACATTTGTCAAGGTCAAGAGGTGTCCAGACACCTCTGGAGAGGACTCAAAGGGATTTGGAGAGGATTAGAAGGCACAACTGGCGACAGGGATTCAAAGCGAATCGGAAGAGCATTCGAAGCAAATTTGAATCCTAGCACATTTGAAGTGGCTCCATTCTCCTGAATGGGAATTTCCTTCACGTTTTCTTTGATGCGAAGTGAGTAAAGGGGAAAACATTGTGCACGCCCCCAGTTCCCATCCATATTTATCCATATTAAAGTGCATTTATTGTAGTTTAGAGTTAGGGCGAGAACACAAGCTGCCACATGCTGCCACCTCGAAACCATTTTTGAGCCACTTTTTCAAAATGTAGCTGTATGCAGCCCTAGGTGACAATGTGAGCCCTTGCTCTTGGTTTTGTCTTTGGGATCTTGCAAACGGTACTGACTAGCTACCTCTTTGAGGCTTCTTGCCCAATTTCTGCTGCTTGAAATGAGAGATGTGCACAATTTTTTTGACATTCTATTCAAATCGAATCGAATACCCAAAAATCCAATTCGATTAGAGTCTTTTTTAATTTAACAAGATTCAATTTGAATTTACCAAATTCGAATCTATTCGTTTGAATTTTTCATTTGAATCTGCACACACAGATGTTGACGAAGTTTGTATGTGCACATATGCATCTTCCCCACATCCATACACATCTGTACGCATCCCAGAGTTATCCTGCAGGCAACCCGCTTTCATCCCGTCCGGGTCCGTACAAATGCATACGCATGCGAGAAAGATGCGGATCTTCAAGTACGCATCATGAACGAACCCGTACACATACAAACACCTCCCTTACGAAACCAGGCTGCAATGTCTAGGCCTCTTCAGTCTGGAGAGATGGTGTTTGAGACAGGACCTGATTGAAGTATATAAAATTATGCACGGTATAGAAAGGGTGGATAGAGAAAATTTCTTTTCTCTGTCACACAACACTAGAACCAGGGGGCTCTCTATGAAGCTGATGGGTAGGAGAATAAGGTCTGACAGGGGAAAGTATTTCTTCACCCAGAGGGTCATTGGCTTACGGAATTTGCTGCCCGAACAGGTGGTGACAGCTACCAGTCTAGATGGCTTTAAAGTAGGGTTAGACAAATTTATGGACAACAGATGTATCAATGGCTACTAGAACGAATGCCTAGGTGCATCTTTCAGGCTGGGGGTGGGGTGGGGCGCTTCTAAGGCCATTTGCTGGGATTCTAGAGCAGGAATAGGTTTGTCCTTGTCTCTGCTTGAGATGCCCATGAGCATTTGGTGGGCAACTGTGTGCGACAGGATCATAGAATCATAGAATCATAGAATGGTAGAGTTGGAGGGGACCTCCTGGGTCATCGAGTCCAACCCCCTGCTCAAGGCAGGATCTCCTAAACCATCTCAGACAGATGGCTGTCCAGTCTCTGCTTAAAGACCTCCATTGAAGGGGAACCAACCACCTCCCGTGGCAGCCTGTTCCACTGGTTGATCACTCTTACTGTTAGAAATTTTTTCCTAACATCTAAACTAAATCTTTTCCCCTGCAGTTTCACCCCATTGTTTCTAGTCCTTCCTTGAGAGAGTGAGAACAGGGCTGATCCCTCTGCCTTGTGACAACCCTTGAGGTGTTTGTAGACAGCTATCATGTCTCCTCTCAGTCTTCTTTTTGTTAGACTAAACATTCCTAGTTCCTTAAGCCGTTCCTCATAGGACATGGTTTGCAGACCGTTCACCATCTTGGTAGCTCTCCTTTGAACCTGCTCCAGCTTGTCAGCGTCTTTTTTAAACTGGGGTGACCAGAACTGGACACAGTACTCCAGATGAGGTCTGACCAAGGTAGAGTAGAGGGGGATAATAACTTCACGTGATCTGGACTCTATGCTTCTCCTAATACACCCCAGGATTGCGTTTGCCTTTTTTGCAGCTGCCTCACACTGTTGACTCATGTTCAGTTGATGATCTACCAGGACACCCAAGTCTTTTTCACATGTGCTGCTGCTCAGCCGAATTCCTCCCATTGTATATGTGCTTTTTTCATTTTTCTTGCCCAGGTGCAGAACCTTGCATTTTTCTTTGTTAAATACCATTTTATTAGTTGCAGCCCATTGTTCGAGTTTCTCTAAATCTTTTTGAATCCTCTCTCTCTCTTCTCTGGTGTTTGCAATCCCCCCTAGCTTTGTGTCATCAGCAAATTTGATCAGTTTCCCTTCAACTCCCTCGTCCAGATCATTTATAAAAACATTAAACATAACTGGGCCCAGGACAAAACCTTGTGGTACTCCACTTGACACTTCCTTCCATTTGGATGTGCAGCCATTTAAAGCCACTCTTTGAGTACGATTACTAAGCCAGTTTTGAACCCACCTTATAGTTGCCTTGTCAAACCCATATTTGATCAATTTTTCAATGAGGATCGCATGAGATACTTTGTCAAATGCTTTGCTGAAATCAAGAAATACTATGTCTACTGCATTTCCTTGATCAACCCATTCAGTGATTTTGTCATAAAATGAAATCAAGTTAGTCTGACACGACTTGTTTGATACAAACCCATGTTGACTACTGTTAATTATTGAATTCCTATCTAAATGCTGACATATGTGTTGTTTAATAATTTGTTCGAGAATCTTTCCTGGTATTGAAGTCAGGCTAACAGGCCTGTAGTTCCCTGGGTCTACCTTCTTCCCTTTTTTGAAGATAGGAACAACGTTTGCCCTTCTCCAATCGTCTGGGACTTCTCCTGTTCTCCATGACTTCTCAAAGATTACAGCAAGTGGTTCAGCAATTACCTCTGCTAATTCCTTCAGTACCCTAGGATGTAATCCATCTGGACCCGGGGACTTAAATTCGTTTAAGTTAGCTAAGCGTTCCCTTACTCTCTCAGTGTTGATTTTGGACTAGATGCTGGACTAGATGGGCTGTGGCCTGATCCAGCAAGGCTTCTCTTACGTTCTCATGTTCTTATGAACGTCTGGATAATTCAAACGAATAGATCCGAAATTTGACATTCAATTTGAATGTTTACATTCAAATTTTGGGACAATCGATTTGAGTTCAAATGTCAAAATTTGGCACGTTCAATTAGATTTTGCATGCCTACGAATATCTGTGCACATCCCTACTTGAAATGTAGCTTGAAACAAAGCAGAGAGCCATATGTTAGAAAGCACCAAGATTAGACTGTTTTTCATTTCTGCTCCTCTCCTTGATGCTCCTATTGAAGTGTACAAGATATGTGAATAAATGTGTCTGCTTTGATCTAGCCTTTATGTGATTCTTTGGCTGGAACATCGCGAAGAACAAATAATGGGATATGTTGATTGGAGTCTTAATTAGTACATGGCTCTTATCAATGGCTACTAGAGAATGGATGGCCTGGTACTTTCTCCAGATTGGAGAGACAGGCAGGATGTCTCTAAAGGCCATTTACAGGAACGTGAGGGCTTTGCTCTGTCTTCTGCTTGAGATGCCCAGAAGCAATTGGTGGACCACTGTGTGAAACCGGATGCAGGTCTAGATGGCCTGTGGCCTGATCTAGCAGGGCTCCCGTTATGTTCTTATAGACAAATTCATGGAGGTCGTGTGTATCAATGGCTACTAGGATGGGTACCTAGATCCTGCAGGCAGGATTCCTCTAAAGGTCACGTGCATGGAGTTGAGGGCAGGTGGAAAATTTTGCCTTCAATTTGTGATAGAGGATGCCCAGAAATCATTGGTGAGCCACTGTGTGAGATGGGCTGTATTCTGATCCGTTAAGTTCTTTTGTTCTTACACGCCATTAATGGATGCATAAATAATAATAACTAAATAATGCTAGATGTAGCACACACCTTAGATGAAAAGCTAACACCCTTTTTGATGGCTAAGAAGCAAAGTGTCAAGTGTCACGCTGCTTTTTTTGCACTCCAGATTCATTTTTGCTGAAGTGCTTTTGATTAGGGTGAAGTGCTTTGCTTTTAATCAGAGACAGTTAAATATAGGCAAAGAGCAAGAATTTTTCAGCTTTTTTTTTCTTTGCGGTTATCAGAAAATGTCAGAAGACTTTCAAATTTATTGAGTTCTCTGTTCATCCTAGTAAAGGTGAAATGCAGATGGTCTCATTTTGTTTTGTTTCTTCTTCAAAGGGGATTGGATGTATTTTGATGTAAATGGCTTTTTCTGAAATACGTCTAATTAGTGGTTTATGGATCAATGGGCCTTTTCCCACTAGCTCTCAGAACCCTTCTAAGACCCCATTAGGAACCCGATTAGTACCTGATTGGTACCAATTAGGAAGGCCCTGTCCCTACCTGGACCCCATTGAAGGTCCCATCTGCAAGGTCCTGTCCCCACGAGAGCAGTGGAAATCCAGATTTAATGGGTCCTTCAGGTCCTTAAATCTGGATTTCATGTGGACCTGATTAAAAGTGTCCACAGTCGGGTCTCCAGGAGGATCCCATCTCAAAGTGTGGATCTTGAAGATCTGGATCTTTGACTGTGTGTGGAAAAAGGAGGATTGTGCTCTTCAACCTGACATGAGAACAAGGTTTCCTGCATATTTCAAGGATGTCAATATATTGTTGAATTGCAGCCAGGATAATATTTTTGGTGCACCTCCCCCCCCTTTCTTTCCAATGTAAAATGAACATATTGTGCAATGCATTGACATGAAGTAATTTTCTTTGTTTGAAACATATATATTTTACAACAACCAAATAAAACTGTACATCATATGTGCTTAATGCAGACATATAGATGCAAAATGGAGAAAGAATGGGCCTAGCTCTGAATACCAATGAAATGTAAATTTAACACAGTGTGAGGTCACCCCACCCCTCACCTAAGGGCCTTTTACCACTACTGCTTAGAACCCTCCTAGGACCCCATTAGGAACCCAATTACTGTAGTACCTGATTGGTACCAATCAGGAAGGCCCTGTCCCCACCTGGACTCAATTGAAAGCCCCATCTACAAGGCTCTGTCCCCATGAGGGAAGGGAAAATCTGGATTTCCCCTTCAGGCCCTTAAATCTGGATTTCATGTGGACCTGATTAAAGGTATTCACAATGGGGTCTTCGGGCATCTTCAAGATCTGGATTTCCAGGAGGACCACATCTCAAGGATCTGGATCTTGAAGATCCAGATCTTTGACTGTGCATGGAAAAAGAAGGTGGATGAAGCAATAGCCATCTCTTTGCTCAAAGACTGTGGTTCTTTCTGCAAAGTGGGTCTGTAACAGATAGGCCCACATATTCCAAAAATGGGAAGGAGTAGGCAGGATCAGTGCCAGTTGCACAACAGCTTATACAAGTTTCACAATGGTGTTTCCACACCTCCAAGGTCAAAGATTCTTACAGTAAGGGCCTATGGAGGACAAAATGAGTTGAAATCTTCCCCTAGTACTTCTGAAATGCATTGACCCTGCTTTTCACCTCTTTCTACTCCGAGAATCAGCCATTTATTACTACTTTCTGCTTCCTGTCCTTAAGCCAATCAACAATCCAGGATAGAACTTGTCCTCTTCTTCCGTGGCTAATGAGTGTATTCAACAGACTTTGATGACGGAGTTTGTCAGAGCCTTCTGAAAGTCCAAATAGGCTCTTTTTGCATGTACCTCCATTAATCCTGATTTAGAAGATCTAGATCTTTAATATCCGGTCCTCGTTGAATCTGGTCCTTGAAGATCCTCATCTAGGTAAGGGTCCCATATGTCCACACAGGCCGTCTATCACCTGATGGTGATGGTTGCTGAACAGGGCTGCCACCCGGCCGCTGTAGCACCCATCTCCAGGCTTCAGTTAGGTCTGATTAGGCCCAAGCTGGAAGGCTCACCAGTGGCACAGTGTGATTTCCCAGATAGCCATCAGTCAGGGTGACTTCTGGTTACAGTGGGCACAGAAGAGAGACATGGCTTTGTAACTGCCTACATAGCCACTTTGAAGCTTGTGGCCAGCTTCGTAGACAGCTATAAAGGATGTAGCTGTGAGTAGTGGAGCCGAACCAGAGCTGTCCCATTGCAAATGGTGGCTTCTAAGCCTGCCCCTAGACCAGAAGTGTGGCGTCTGACCTGGTCTTCATAGTGGAAGACCAGATTGAAGACTCCATTAAAGGGGTCTACCATTAATCCAGATTTAAGAACCCCATTAAATCCAGATTTTGCCAGTGCTCGTGAGTATAGCATGTTCAGAATGGGGTCCTAATGGGGTCCTTAAGGGGTCTTGTTTGTGGACAGTATGTAACAAATCCGTACCAATCGAGTGCCTGTTGGGATCTTCACTGCTACTGCAAAAACAGCCACAGGCAATGTCAACTTGAAGGAGACCCAGCTAGTATGTGCATAAGTGTCCTGGGCAAGAGTCTATCTCTAAAATAAACACTGACACTTATTTGTCTGAGAGTGAATCATTAGAAAAGAACAACAGGAAACAATGAGAGTCTTGGATCAGGTGTTGGTAGAGATAATCAAGGGAGAGAGAACTTTGGCTGAATTCCTCTTGGAATTTGCTTGCTTTAGGCCAGGGAATTCAGGTGAGTGTAGTGCTCAGATGTTGAAGCAAAGCAAGAAACACAAATAATGAATCTCAACAGAGCCATGTTCCTTTCCTACATCAAAAATAGCAGCATGACCTGTAAAGGAAAGGTAAATGGGCAACCTAGTCAACCCTAGGCAGTCCTACAACTGTGCCTGCTTTCCTTTGCTGTAAGCAAAGAAGGGAAGATAAGGCCATGTTTATATTCTAGGAGAAGTTGCAGCTGCTTCCGAGGAGACCACATGCATGCTGTGCAACAGCCACCATCCCAAATCATACTGGAGCTCACTCCAGTTGCCTGGGTTTTCATTAGCTGTGGACAAATGAAATCCTGACCACAGCTTGACTGGGAGAAGCGAGGGAGCTCCCAGTCAGCAGCATTTGTACACTCTTCCTGGTGCAAGACTGAGTGGGCAGGGTGGTGCAGCTCTGGCTGTATGGTCGTGCACCATGGGCTGATCACGATGGCGATCCATACTGCACAGGCTAAGCCATTTGCCCTTCAAGTGCTAGTGGTCCGGTTGGCAACTACGGGTGTTCTTCCGCTGCAGCCCGAAGATCCGGATCTAATAAGATCTGGATCTAAGGAATGGGTACATTCCTTAATCCGGATCTAGTAGATCCAGATAAAGGGAAGCACCCAATGTGTTTCCACGGGAGGTGTAGCACCCATTAACAATGGGTGCTAGCACCCTTGCTGTGGAAACAGCTTTGCACCCATGTGGGGAATCCGGATCGACCCACAAGGGGTCGGTCCATTACCCCAGGTGTTTCGGGGGGCAGGGGGGTGCAGTCTTCAAATTCACTTTGAATTCACTTTGGAGTCACTTTGGAGTCACTTCAGAGTCACTTCAAAGTCACTTCGAAGTCTGTGCAAAATAGCTCCGGGGTGCCTTTGAAGTCTGTGCTGATCTTTGGAGTGAACTTCGAAATGACTTTGGAGTCACTTCGAAGTCACTTCGAAGTTCACTCCGAAGTTCAGCACAGACTTCAGCAGCACTCTGGAGCTATTTTGCACAGACTTCAAAATGACTTCGATGTGACTTCGGAGCCTAGGTTTAGGGGGGCCCCAGTGGGTGCATCCCCTCCCCCTAGCCTCCTTTGGACCCCATTGCCTGTTTCCAGTGGAAACAGGCTCCCTTTATTTCAGATTTTCTAGCAGAAGACCCCATTGTAGACCCCATTAATGGGGTCTACAGAAAATCCGGATTAAAGGCCAAAATGTACCTATTAGATCCGGATTTTCCCCATGGCAGTGGAAACAATCGGGTCCCAAATGGGTGCTGTGGTGGAAATGGGATCATCCGGCTTACACCCAAATGGGTCCTAAATGGGTGCAAAAATGGGTACTTTTTGACAGTGGAAAAACACCCTACACCACCACTTGAAGATAGGTGACTCCATCCACACCTGATTTTTAGCTCAGGGGTGTGCACGAATGCAATTTTTGACATTTGATTTGATTTGAATCAAATATTTCAATATCCAAATTTGTATAAATAAAGAAAAATGGATGTCTGGACGTTCGAACGGATACAAATACATTTGTACGTATTCGTTTGAATATTTGATACATATCTGATGATACGAAACTCATACGCATCAGATTTTAATCCCGTACTTGTCTGTACAGATGTGTACTATGGATACAAATGTCTGAATTATTTGTACGGATAACTTGAAATATTCGTATTCATACGAATACTAAAAAATGGATGTCTGGACCTTCAATTCGCATACAGATGTCCGAATTTTGAATATTTGTGCTCGTCCCTAGCTCAGGGTGATGATATAAAAATACCATTCCACTGGGGGAAGTGAGAACAGGTCCCAAATCATTTCTCATCTCTGAGTGTTCCTGATTCATTTCTCTTATTTCATGCCCTAGTGCTTTAAATGCATATCTACCCTTTGAACTGCTTGAATTCTTTTGGGTCCCCTCTGTAGCTTTTAAGGTGATCTTCAAAGTAACTAAAATGGCGTATCTCTATATAATTGCTTCATCAAACTGCAAGCCCGACATCAATCCACAACCAGTAGGAAGCTTTGTCAAAGTCTGGCAGATCTGTAAGATTAGTTAATTTCTGAAGAAAGAGAGGAGAGTAAAATTGTGTTTGAACCAAATTCCAAGAAAAGACAGATCACAGACCAGAAGATACTTTGCATGATGTTCCTCTGAGCAAAGGCATTCAGATGTAAAATACTAAAGGGTGACAGTGACTTTAAAAATCACGTTTATCCCCCAATGTGAAATTTAAACATTCTCAGTTCCCTGGTCCTCATCTGTAATCAGATTGTGACCTTTTTCTTTCTTGGAAAAAGGTATGAAAATTTTCAGATTTATCTTATCGCTGGCTGATGGTGATGATAATAACCATGTAGTATTATGGAAAAACCAGACCGACCTTTTCCCTAAGAACTTCACTTTTGTCGTTTTATGGTTTGCTAGACTTGAATAGGTAGCAGCAATTAAGAGAAGCAGGAAACAGACATGCGGCAGCATACAAAGAAAGTGGCGATTATCTCCTGTTTTAATATGATTGCTCATTAGCAAGCTTGCTGGCTGATTAGCGTTTCTGGATCGTCCTGAAGATACTCATTGGTTTGAAGGCTATTTTTTTTCAGTGAATTTGCTGTGTAGACAAGGGGTGTTTTTCCACCGCATTCCTTTAATCCCAATCTAAGAAGATCCGGATCTAAAGACTGAGTACTTCCCTTAATCCAGATGTAGTAGATCTGGATTAAGGGAAGTACCCAATAAGTTTCCATGGATGGTCTAGCACCCAATAGCATTGGGTGCTAGCCTCCCAGCTGTGGAAACACCAGAGCACTCATTTGCAAATCCGGATTGACCCACAAGGAGTCTGCTTGTCACCCCAGGTGTTTAGGGGGAAGGGGGTAAAATCTCCGAAGTTGCCTTTGGAGATTAGCAAAGACTCTGAAGTCCCTCCGGGGGCAACTTTGGAGATTAGTGCAGGCTCCGAAGAGAACCCCCTTGCGAGAGCAATGCAAGAGAGGTGATTATTAATTAGCTCCTTGTGAGCACTGATTAGTCAGCCTCATTAATATGCACCTCTTTCTATGCCTGAAGGTAACAGGATGAGTCAGCCTCATTAATATACACCTCTTTCCATGCCTGAAGGTAACAGGATGAGTCAGCTTCATTAATATGCACCTGTTTCCATGCCTGAAGGTAACAGGCAGCTCCCAGCCACATTACTTTCACAAGGGGTTTCTCTGCAGAGCCTTTGCTAATCTCCAAAGTGGCCTTCGGAGGGACTTCAGAGCCTTTGCTAATCTCTGAAGGCAACTTCAGAGGGATTTTGGAGCTGCCTTCAGAGGGACTCCGAAGTCTTGACTTTGGGGCACCCTCCTATGGGTGCCCCCCCAAGCCTCCTCTGGACCCCATTGCTGGATTGTCATGGAAATGCTCCATAAAATCTGGATTTTAAGGCTGAAGACCCCATTGTAAAGGGATCTACACAAAATCCAGATTATAAGTCCTAGAGGACCTGTTATGATCCAGATTTCCCTAGCTGTGGTGGAAACAAATGTGTCCCTAATGTGGTCTGTGGTGTAAATGGGGTCATCCGGCTCTGAACCAAATGGGTCCTTAATGGGTGCTAAAATGGGTACTTAGTGACAGTGGAAAAACACCCAAGAATTAGTGAAGGATAATAATAATTCGCTTTTATAAGGGATGTGCATGAATATTCGTAACAGTGGAAATCTGTATGAATTTGTACGAATTCAGACATTTGAACTTGAATCTAATGTTTGTACATTCAGAGACTGACATTTGAATTTGAATGGAATGTTTTGATACATTCATATGAAGCTTTGTATGGGATTCGTATGCATTCATATGGGATTTGTATGAGACTGAATGTTTGTATCAAATTTGAATCCCACTACATTCTTGCATTCAATTCAATATGAATTGAATACAAAAAAAAAATTGTCCACATCTCTAGCTTTTATATCCCACTTTTCTCAACCTTAGGGTGACTCAGTGAGCCAGTTTGGTCTAGTGGTTAGGGAGCTGGACTCTTATCTGGAATACCAGGTTCGATTCTGCCCTCCCCCATAAAGCCAGCTGGGTCACCTTGTGCAAGTTACAGCTCTCTTCTGAGCCCTCACAGCCCCACCTACCTCACAAGGTGTTCTGTTGTGGGGAAATTAATAGAAGGCTTTTGAGTCCCCTTGAATGGGCGAGAAAAGCAGGGTAGAAAAGCCAACTCTTCTTCTTCTTCAGAGTGGCTGACAAATCTTCTGTTCTTCTGCCCACAATAGAAGAAGGAGTTTACTTTTATATCCTACTTTTCTCACTCTAAGAGGACTCAAAATGACTGACAAAAATCATGTTCTTCTCCCTACAAGACACCCTGTGAGGTAGGTGGGACTGTGGGAGCTCAGAAAGAGAGTGGGCTTTGTGTAGGAGTGTGGAATTGAACTGGGAGACTACCAGATAAAAGTCCAACACTCCGGTTCCAAGTGGAGAAATTTTCCACTAGTGGAAAATTTGGCATATTTTCCCATCCCAACATGTTGTAAGCCGGTTTGGTCTAGTGGTTAGGGAGCCGGACTCTTATCTGGGAATACCGGGTTTGATTCCACCCTCCCCCATGAAGCCAGCTGGGTGACCTTGGTCTAGTCACAGTTCTCTTCTGAGCTCTCACAGCCCCACCTACCTCACAGGGAGTTCTGTTGTGGGGAGAAGAATAGAAAAGCTTTGTCAGCCTCTTTGAGTCCCCTTAAATGGGTGAGAAAAGCGGGGTAGAAAAGCCAACTCTTCTTCTTCTCCTTGTAAGGAAAACGGATACAGGATAGTGGTAGAATAACGTGGAGAATTCAAATCTAGTCTAGGTGAGAGAAATTATACAATTCTAACAATTTAGACGGCTTGAGAAAAGGTTGAATAATCACAGTTCTGAAGACATTAGGAATATAATTTACCTGCTGGCTACCCACTGCGATCTTATTCTTTGGCAGCTTCTCTAAATGCATGGTGGATGTTTTTGAGATGAGTCCTAGCAACAGTAAATTACACGTACCATTCTCTGAAGCAGAAGTTAACTAAAAACAGGCTGTCTCCAGATAGCGGCCCAATATACCCATAGAAAGCAATAATGCAGGACATTTCTCCTGTGCTACAATTGCTTTCTATCCTGACAGCGCTGGTTCCAGTGCTCTCTTTGCATGTTATGGTCATGGCCATCCAGGTAACTCATCTGCCACTGAATTCTTAGATGCGCGTGTGACCATCTCCATGCATGGCTGTTTCAGCCTTCGAAATTCAATCAAATTCACTTAAATTCATATATTCACATTTGAATCAGATGTCTCTGAATTCGAATTTAACATTGGAATGAATTTTTGAATCATTTGAATAATTCATATGAATTATTCAGACATACGTATCCGTACACATCTTATTCGTATTTGTGCGCATGTCTTTGGATACGTACGGGATGAAAATACGATGCATACGAATGCGTACAGATGCGTATGGAAACATATGAATGTGGTCGACATTTGTATCTTCAAATATGAATCAAACATTCGTAGAAATAGATTTGAATGTATTCAAATTGGATCAAATGTGAATACATTCACATTTTAAACATTCAGATCGATTTGAATCTTTGGATATTTGATTCGAATCAAACTGAATGTAGAAAATTGCATTTGTGCGCATCCCTAGTTTTGTGCACTTTTTAGAGATAAAAAAGTGGGATTATGGTGGGGTTGCCCATGATATACCATAAGGGCGCCATAATGATGCTATTTTCATCCCATCTGGATACTCCCACAAAGCTCCTGTTGTCTTCACGAGGAAGGCTTTCAAGCCCATTTGGTCAATCCTAAGTGTTGTAGGCACCATCCACATGTGCCCTTCTGGCTGACAGAGGTTGTAAAGGCCGCCTCTCCACCCTTACCTATTTCCTATATATATTTATCTTTATTTGGTAGTGTGGTAGCGTTTTGTTTACTTGTAAATCAATCTCTGTTATTTCCTTCCAAGAGGCGCACCTTCCATTTCCTTTTCTCTACTCTTTGGCTTGATAATAATGTTGCCTTTCTTCTGATGCTGCAGCAGACAGCACCCTGCCCCCACTCTGCCAATCTCCAGCAGTGGGTTGGATACAGTTACTGTTTAGAACTCTGGCCCTATTTGGCTCCCTTTATAAACAGAACTCAACGAAGCTTCTTTAAAACAACAAGAACATGTGTTTATTGAATACAGTTGAAGTTTAAAGTCAGCTTCTTCTCACAGTTAGTTACACGTGGTTACTTTAGCTGTCAAGCAGTTCAGTCTTTCACTTTTACCCTAAGTCAAAAGACTCTACAAGTTCAAGAATAAAACTTCAATCAGTTCAGAATTTGTTAGCTTTCCTATTAAATAACTTCACAAGCATAACAATCTTATACCAAAAGACTCAGGACCCTAACTTTAGCCTCCTCAGCTAAGAGCCCGTTTCTCCCCTTCGTTAACCTCCCTGATTAACGACCCCAGGCAGAGAACAGAAATTGTTCCCTCAGGCCCCCTTAAATATGGGCCTGGCTGGCTAGCTTCGCTCTTATTGGCTGAGCTCCGCCTGGATGCAAATTCAACTCCTCCCCTTGGAGTGCTCAACTAGCCCCTCCCTTAGGCTACTTACCCTTGTGAAAATACACTTTGGCGACACTTTTAAGCGTCTGGACTTACCGTGTTCGCCACACTTTGCATTTTAAACTAAAAAACATACTTTTGGGATTGAGGGGTCCTAGCGGGCATCACAACCCCTTTTACCGCGGAGGAAATAAATAAATAAAAATAAATATTTATTTTTATTTATTTTTTTTTTTAAAAAACTACTATGCATCAACATCAACAAATTCAGTCAACCAAATCCCCTTGTGCCCCCACAGTTATTCACAAAGTCTCTTTCAGCCTTTTCTGCTGCTCTTAGTCTGTTGGTCAGCCTGCTGCGTGAGCGTTTTCAGCTCAGTCCGGCGCTGCTTCTTGACGGTGCTCGATCACCCTTGGCTCCATGTGGGCTGCCTCCTCTGGAGTCTGCTGCCTGTGGTCACCTGCTGGATCATTGGCTGATTCTGGACAGCGTGTCAGCTGCTTCGGGGTATCAGCTGATGATCTTTGAATGGCACACCTTCTTGCAATTCCAAGTTCACCAAGTTTCTTCTGTAAAATTAGTGTCCAGTGCAAAAGCTGATCATTGCTCCTACGACTGAAGATTGCTCTTTGCACTTCAACTCTTGTTAGATATGGAAGCGTATCAGCTTCTCTAGTGCTGCCTGCCAGTGATTTAGCAATTGTTGCCTCTTCGCAGTTAAGTTTGGTTTGCTTTAGTTGGTCTTTTGATGTTCCACTTAGCAATTCTTCGCTTTTTAGTGGTTCAACCAGAATTTCAGCCACTGTCTGCTCGAGAATATACTCTAATTTCTTTACTAATGATTTCTTCTCCTTGCCTATGGTAACTGTTTCAGTGCTAGTCACTATAGGTCTTTGATTGACAACCTCTGTTGACAGTTTAGGCTTTGGTTGTTTTCCATACACATTAATTTTAAACTGTTCCAAACTTCTTGCACTCTTTTGATCAAGTTGCCTTTTCATGCCCATTTCAGATTCCTTGCCTATTTTTTCAGTAGGTAACGGTCTAACTGAATGCTCTGGGCTCGGGTGACCATCAATTTTCATTTTCACTCCTTCTCTTTCTGAATCAACATGGCTTTTGGTTACTTTTTCTGGGAATATCTTTTCTTCTTCCACTGTTGTAACCGTGCTTGCTTTGAAATCTCCCTTTCCATTTTTCTTATCTTCTATATCATCTGCCTTTACTTTCAACAGTTGAACAGGTTTTGTTTCTTCAGCTTTATCTTTGCTAACTGTATACTCAAATTCGATAAACTTAATTTCTTTTACGAACCGAACATCATTTGCTGTAGCTTTCTTAGGCTGTTCCTGCTCCTCTACTATTTCTTCTATAGATGGCGACTGTTTTTCAGCACCCTGGGGATCTCCCTTTTCAACATCTGCACAGACTTCATCAATAGTGTCTGCTGGACTACTGAGTCCACAAAGGTCACCTTTCTTATTGTCAGACAATATATTACTCTGGCTCACTCTTCTTACTACCAGTGGTGGTTCCTTGCTCCTTCAGTTGCCACCAGAAAGCTCTGAACCAGCTTGCAGAGGGGAGGCAGTTGGGTGGGGAGGTTGCTCTGCCATCTTGATTCCACTGGTGACCTTTCCTTCCTCCAGTTGCCACCAGAATGCTGTGAACCATCTTGCCTGGGGAGAATAGAGAAGAGGAAGGAGGCTGTGGCTTTATTATGACCTACCTTGAGACTATTTATAGAATGGGATAGAAATATGAAGCAATGAATACATAAGAGTTGAAGAAAGAACTCTGTGACCACCCCAAAGGTCTGAGGCAGCATGGAAGCATCAAATGACTAATGTGTCACCCACAATGCTGAATGAAACTTCAGAACTCCAGGCCACAAATGTTTTGTTTTGCATTTGAATTCAAGTCAAATCGAATGTCAAAACATTCAAATCAATTTGAATGTTTCAAATCAGAATGCAACAAAAACCTATTCGAATCCGTTACCTTTGAATCTATTCGTCTGAATGTTGGATGTGAATCTAAAGATACAAATGTTGACAACATTCGTATTTAAGGATACGAATGTCGACAAGATTTGTATGTGTTATACGAATCTGTAAGCATTTCATATGCATCCCGTTTTATCAAGTATGCATCCTGTTTTTGTTCTGTATTATAAGCACAAATGTGTACAGATATGTATGATACATATGTATCTGTACATTCGAATGATTCAAATGAATGTTTTGGAACGTTTGAAATCTGTTTGAATGTCTAAATTCGAATGTGAAGACATTTGATTCCAATTCGAATGTCCACATTCAAATGAATTCAGTCGGATTTCGAATGTTTAGAATATTCATGCACATCTCTAATCTACAGTGCATGTTGCAAAATTGATCTCCTGCCCCCGGCTGGCAGGGCTGGCATGAGAATTCGGCTTCTGTGGGAGTGATTTACAGAATGGAATCTTTCTTGTCCCCATGCCAACTGCTGCAACTGCTGCCTACATCTGGCCTCAAACTGATTACCTGTGGATGCAGATGGTTCACGCTGTACATTTAAAATAACCCATGGAGTAACGTTGTACAATTAAGTAATATTTAATTATCCAGCACTTTATAGAGAAGTGGATCCTTGCCTTAAGAACCTTGCAATTTCGAAAAGGAGAAGGGGGAGAATATAGGGGAGGCTGATGTATCGATAGAAAGTGTGTGGATGCAATTCTGTCGATTTGGTTTCTGTATAAATTCTAGAACCCTATAATAAGATATAATATATAATAACATATAATCATGTGTGCATGAATGTAGTTTGTAGGCCCCTGTTCATCCGGTGATCAGCCAGCACACCCAGATCCTTTTCACTTGTGCGTCACATTTAGGAAAGCAGTGAAGACGCACCTTTTTGCCCTGGACTTTGGCTAATGTGACTATAATTTCCCTCCAGCATAGATGTTAGTATTTTAATATTTAGTATACCCTTTTAAATATGTTCGCTCTCTTAAGTGTTTTTAATAGATATTATTGTTTTTAATTATATATTTGTTGTAATTTGTTGTTTTAAAACTTGTAACCTGCCCTGAGACCTACGGGTATAGGGTGGAATATAAATATAAAGAAATGATAGACGGACGGACAGACGGACAGATGGATGGATGGATACTACTCAGCCGGATTCCTCCAATTCTGTATTCATTTTTACCATTTTTCTTACCAAGACGTAGAACTTTGCATTTGTCCCTATTAAACCTCATTCTGTTAGTTTCAGCCCACTGTTTAAGCTTATCTTGATCTTTCTGAATCCTCTCCTTCTCCTCCCTAGTGTTAGCAACCCCTCCCAGCTTTGTGTCATCTGCTAATTTGATCAGCATCCCTTCAACTCCCTGATCCAGATATTTATAACAATGTTGAATAGCACTGGACCCAGGACAGCCCCCTGTGGCACTCCACTTGAAACAGTCCTCTGATTGGACATGAAGCTATTTATTCCCCCCCCTTTGAGTGTGACTACTAAGCCATTTATGAATCCACCTAACAGTTGTCCTGTCTATCTCATATTTGACCAATTTTTCAATCTGTTCTCTATCTGTTTTTATAGTGAATTTATTGTGATCAGCCCTGAGACCTTTGGGTGTTGGGTTGGATAAAAACAAACAATCTAAATTTTTATGAACAATTATGGCTCATGTCTATAGCGCCGTTCTTCTGTGCCAGAAATGTAACTTATCAGAGGCACTTTATTAAGGAGAACATGTCAACCCAGACGTCAAACCTGAATTCAACACACTGTAGGGATGTGCATGAATATTCATTGGCATTTGAAATTCCATCATATGTGCCGAATTTCAACATTTGAATTCAAATAGAATGTCCATGAATCCGAATTTAAACATCCAAATTGAATTTTGAATTTTGGGACTATTCATTCACATTATTCAAACATTTGTATGCGTACAGGTTAATACATGATGTGTACTTGAAGATCCGCACCTTTCCCACATCTGTACACGTTTGTACACATCTGTACGGGATGAAAACGGGTTGCATTTGGGATAACTATGGGATGCATACATACATGTGTGGATGCGTATGGATGTGTACGGATGTTGGGAAGATGCGTACAGTCATCTACGCATGTTGTCGACACTCATAAGTACATATTCAAATCAAAAATTCGAGTGACTAGATTTGAATTTGCTTAATTCGAATAGAATTTTGTTAAATTCAAATTTAAATAATTCAAATCGAATTGAATTTTTGATTATTCGAATTGACTTGAATAGAATGTCAAAAAAAAAAATCATTCTTGGTCATCCCTAAGACACTGCACCGGAGCAAGATAAGCAGATGAGCGTCAAGATTTCTTCTTAAGGGTCTAACAATTGCAGCTGCACGAAAGAGAAAATTACTTCACCGATTCCCCATTGTGTTTTGGAGAATCGTAACCAAATATGATGACAATAAACAAAATTGGGTATTTCTACTCTCTCATATTAAATTATCTGAAACACACTTTTAAAATCTGAAATTGTGTCTTTGTGTTTGCTCATGCACAATGATCATTCTTTCTTCAATCAAGCTGCCAAAAGGCATTTCTTCTTTCAGTTAGGGAATGTGTCTTATGTAGTCATACAAAACAAAACAGATTTAGGGATAAGAACATAAACACACAAGGGGAGCCCTGCTGGATCAGGCCACAAACCTTCTATACCTGAGTCCGTATGTACAAACCATCTATCCCTGTGTCCATACATAGTGGCCCACCAATTGCTTCTGGGCATTTCAAACAGAAGATGAAGGCAAAACCTTCACCTGCTCTTGAACCATTGATACACCTCTTCTTCATTAATTTATCTAATCCTTTCTTAAAGCTATCCAGGCTGGTTGCTATCACAACCTCTATGGGTAGTAAATTCCATAAGCGGATGACTCTCTGGGTGAAAAAAAATGCTATAAAAGCACTAATATTGTTTGAGCCATCTGTATTTATAGAACATAAGAGAACATAAGAGGAGCCCAGCTGGATCAGGCCACAGCCCATCTAGTCCACCATCCTCACACAGAGGCCCACCAATTGCCCATGGGCATCTCAAGTAGAGACAAAGGCAAACCTTCTCCTGCTCTTGAATCCCAGCAAATGATCTTAGAGGCATCCTGCCTGTCTCCCAGCCTGAAAGATGTGCTTTGGCATCCATTCTGGAGGGGAGGCCCTCCTGGTTGTCCCATCAACCTTAGCAGCAAAAGGAGCAGGTGCCCAGGAGAGGGCCTTCTCAGTGATGGCCCCTAGGCTATGGAATAGTCTCCCGCTTGAGGTGCATCTATCTCCTTCACTGTACATGTTTAGGAAGTCAGTGAAGATGCACCTCCTTGCCCTGGCCTTTGGTTAAATGGGGATACACTTTCCCTTCCCACTTGCAGATGCTACTGTTTTAATACATACTGTTGTTTTAATGATGTTTGATTTTAGATGGTGTTACCTGCCTGGAAACCTTCGGGTATGGGGGGGCTAAAAATGTAGGCAGGCAGGCAGGCAGGCGGATGGATGGATGGATGGATGGATGGATGGATAGATGGATAGATAGATAGATAGATAGATAGATAGATAGATAGATAGATAGATAGATAGATAGATAGATAGATAGATAGATAGATCTGTCATCCATTAATTTGTCAAACCCTTCCTTAAAATCATCTAGGCTGGCTGCTGTTACCACCTCTTCTGACAGCCAGCCCTGGCACATTCAGGTATGGGGGAGGATAGAAACAGAAACAAGCCAATAGGCAATGAGTACCAGTCAAATATCATTTCCAAGGCACTGCCATTCACACAGAAGCTTGTTCTGCAAGTAAACTACACACCATATTACAACGACACACCAGGAATCCTCTCTGTATACATTCATGGATATGTAAGAAAAGGGACTCTTGGGTAATTGCAGAATATAAGGGTACATTTAAAACATGTGAGATACAGTTGACATTTTCCTCTAACTTACCATTTCAACTTTTTTTTGTTGTTTTTTACAAAAGAAATCTGTTTTAGAAGACTGATTCAGAGGAAGCGCCAGACATTTCATATAAAATAAGCAACACATTTTTTAAAAAAATATCAGGTATGCAGCAGCTTTCCCAAGAGATATTTTGAGCGTGTGGGAGGTCCCACGCACATGTGCCAATTTTCATGTCAGTAGGCATGAAAAAAAAATCCTTCCAAGGACCATGTGTGAAAGATGGGCGTCGGATCCCACAACTTGATCATGTCAGATTGCCCTTAAAATAAAACCCGAGAAGATAATAATTTGGCTTTTTTTCTCACCTAAGCTCAAACTGCAGCCCCAAAACACCCCTGCAATAATCCACCTTTTTCTTAAAGCAACATCAAAAGCTGTTTTGTCCTCTGTTCCTTTCTTCCCTATCTTTCGCACCACTATGCAACCCTTTTCTTTCCTGTTGCAAAATGATTGCCTATCTGTCTGCAAGTCCCACCCACCCCAAAGTCACTCAAGTAGACTAACTTCCTTCCTTTTGTTTTTTATCCATTTTTCCCCACTCCAGGAACAAGCCAATCTATTGGCTTAGGTTTGAAACTCTGGGCGATTTTGCATTTCCTTTCCGTCCCATGGATGGGAAAGGTCTGCAATGGACAATGTTGACTAGCGCTCACATTTGCAAGTGCTAGTAGCTGACATCCCACCCCACGGGTGATCGAACACGCACTTTAATGGGCACTTAATGCGTGTTAAGGGTCCAATGCAGAAGCACCCTTTGAATCCACTTCAAATTCATTCTGAATCCACTCTGGATCCACTGTGGTTGTGACTTAGCAGCTGCTTTCCTGCCATACCCTGGTTCACAAATATAACAAAGCTTCAGACAAATGTATAGAAGCATCCGATTTGCATTCAAATCTATCTTCAAATGTAGCCAACATTCAATTTGAATTCGAATGTCCAAATTTGAACGAATTCGATTGAATTTCGAATGTGACAAATACTCATGAACATCCCTAGTAGACGGCAAAGGGGACCTACACATCTGTTTGGGGCTTGTGGGAAATGTAGTCTAAAAGGCCTGGAAGGTGCTAAGATGGGCGAGTCCGTACAATGGACATAGTCTATGGCATGACACACTGTTAGCTTTCTTAGGAACTTGCAGCATGACAGCTTTTATTATTATTACCACTGTTGGGTACAGTTGAGCTGGCACTGTACTTCCTTTGCAGAGACTCCATAATTACTGTTGTGAACAGCTTGAGAGACTTTTTTCGAAGGTGACTTTCAGTGACATTTTGGTCCTCAAATCCATTTAGTTAAGTAGATGTGTTCTGCCTTCCCAAAGGGCTGGAATGAAAGGTTCATTTCAGAATGCTAAGTTTCTTTATGTAAAAGTTCAAGAACGGTAATCATTCTATCAAATCCTGATACAAGAACTAATATGCAGTTTTCTGGGAGTTCATTCACTTGGGGACAGTGTGTTGAAAAGCTGATTAAGAGGCAGGCTGTGTTCTGTCCTGGGCTAGTTTACCTCTTCTCAAATCCCTGCTTCCTGATCAAATTCCACTGTTTTGTCTGCTATGTCTTAATAAACCTCAGGAGTAGGAGAAATAAATATTCAGTTGGGTTACAAATTGCTAAATGAATAACTATGTGCAGACATTGATAGGTTGCTGATGCTGACTGCATTCTTAATTAATGTAGAAAAGGCCATCGCTCTGAAATGTCCAGGATGTCAAGTCCTTACCTGGAAACAAATCGAGAAGCAAAGAAGCTGGACTCTTACCTGGGAATGACCAGGTTTGATTCTGCACTCCTCCATGATGCCTGCTGGGTGACCTTGGGCTAGTTACAGCTCTCTTTCTGAGCTCCCACAGCCCCACCCACCTCACAGGGTGTTTGTTGCGGGGAAAAGAACAGAAGGTTTGCCAGCCACTTTGAGTCCCCTTAAATGGGCAAGAAAAGTGGAGTAGAAAAGCCTACTCTCCTCCTCCTCCTCCATCTTTTAACGCTTATCTTCCCTGTGATACTGTCCCAGGGAAATTAAGATCAGGGATAAAGGCCCCAACTTCTTTGAAGCTTATTCTGCAACAGGGTAGGTGTGAACACTGCCGTCTGGCAGAGTGTGCCACACCACAGCAACAGTCAGGCATGGTCGGCCATTGCTACAGGGACTGTAGCAGCTGCACCCTACTCACCCCACAGCCTTTGCATGGAAGTAAGTGTAAATGCTCCATTTGAGACTGAATTAGTATAGCTGTGGAACAGCTTTTACTGCTCCACAGTTATTGAAGATGGGAACATTTGGGCATACTCATACCTAAGGCCTATTTCCACTTTGGCCAGTAGTCAACAATTAGTGAACTTCTGGGGAAGATCATTCGCACGTGGAGTAGATTGTTACAGCCTACTCCACACATGGAGTAGGTTATTACAAGCATGCCCTGCCTCCCCGGAAATTCACTAACTGTTGATTAGGTGTGGAGCACGAAATCAGGCTCCACACCTTTACCAGCATTGACCAGAAGCTTATCTGAAGCGTCCAGTGGTGTGACCATTTACTCTTCTTCTGGTTGTCTGTGGTCGGTGGGTGGGGGAGGCAGTGTCCACACACGCATGGTGGTATTGGCGGACGTGATTGATTGCTGACCCCTGACGTGACTAGACCACCGATCCCTGGGAGTGGCATCCAATCATTGAGTTGTGAGAGGGGTGCTAATGTGATTGGCCGCAATACGCCCCTGCTCAAACATGCCTCTCTGCAACAGTGGCCAATCACGGCAGCGAGGAGGAGGAACTTCTGGCTTCAGACACAGCGGCATAGGCTTGTAAACTTCGCACTTCTGGCCAATAATGGATGCTCTGGGGAAGCTTTTCTCCAGACAAGTGTCAATGGTCCACCTTTACCAGAAGTTTACCAGCCCTAGTCAGCTAAGTGGAGAAAGGTCCCTGGTCTGAGACAGAAGCAGCTCTGCTGTGTGCGGATGCTTGTCTCCAGCCCTTCCGAAAGGGCAAAATCTGAAGGCCCTCTTAGAGTGTTTTTCCACCATGCTCCTTTAATCTGGATCTAAGAAGATCCGGATCTAAGGAATGGGTACATTCCTTAATCCAGATCTAGTAGATCCAGATTAAGGGAAGTACCCAATGTGTTTCCATGGGTGGTCAACCACCCAATAGCAATGGGTGCTAGCCTCCCTGCCGTGGAAACACCAGAGCACCCATTTGGAAATCTGGATCTACCCATGAGGGTCTGCTTGTCACCCCAGGTGTTTGGGGGGACAGGGGGTGCAATCTCCGAAGTGGCTTCGAAGTTATTTTGAAGTCATTTTGAAGTCACTTCGAAGTCACTTCGAAGTCACTTTGAAGTCATTTCAAAATCTGTGCAAAACAGCTCCATTGAAGTCTGTGCTTATCTTCGGAGTGAACCTTGAAGTGACTTTGAAGTGACTTTGGAGTCACTTTGGAGTCACTTCGAAGTTCACTCTGAAGATCTGCACAGACTTCAAAGACGCTCCAGAGCTATTTTGCACAGAATTCGAAGTGACTTCAAAATGACTTCGAAGGTTAGGTTTTGGGGCTCCCCCCCCATGGTGCCCCCTCCCCCTAGCCTCCTCTAGACCCCATCGCCACACAAGCATGGAAACAGGCTCCCTTTAATCCAGATTTTCTGCCTGAGGACCCCATTGTAGACCCCATTAATGGGGTCTACAGAAAATCCAGATTAAAGGCCAGAAAGTACCCATTTGATCTGGATTTCCGCAGTGGCAATCGAAACAATCGGGTCCCAAATAGGTGCCGTGGTGGAAATGGGATCATCCGGCTCAAACTCAAATGGGTCCTTAATGGGTACAAAATGGGTACTTTCTGACAGTGGAAAAACACCATATATTTGCTTGCAAATAAGTATGTTATGTGTCATGGACACCACAAGCATATACAATCCATCCAGTGCAAGCACATGAAACTCATAAACAAAACCACAATCGTTGAGGACTAATTGCACTATAAGTCCCAACTGTGACATTTTTGGAAGCCATTCTTATTTTCCAAACTGCCTTCCACAATAGAATTGTATTCTGTCCTGGGAGTAAAACACTTATCAACAGAAGAGCAGCGCTGCTGGATCCAGAGTTTTCTCTCCACAAGGATCATCTAGAAACTTGAGAAAGCTTGCAAGAGGCTGTGAAGTTGCTCTTCAGACAGCATGCCTCTTTTGATTCAGGCTGTAAGTGGATTACCCATATAAAAAGAATAATTTATATCTTATGATCCTCCACCACCAGCCGAATCAGTAAAAACTAGATCTAGACCACACTAATTAATTCAAAAACACGTTACAAAGTATTCATTTTTGAATGTATTACTTAGAAGTCCAGTTGATACGCTGGTTTCTACACACCCCACCAACCAAAGAAAATAAGGGTGTTTCCACAGAGGCCATTAGGACCCCATTAAGCACCTGATAAGGACACATATGGCACACATCTGCAGGTTACCTTCCGCACGGCAGGGCAGGTTAGGGCCCCTTCAAATCGATCCCCTTCAAATGTGGCAGGATTCTGTTCAAAATGAATGTGTTCATACAAATTCATATGAATATCTGATACAAAAGAGTACGAATCTAGTACTAATAGATAGGGATATGCACGAATCGGTTTCTGGCATTAGAACCCTTGCTAATCTGGTAGGATTCTATTCGATACAAATGAATTTCTACGAATATCTGAGTGCATATCCTAGATACATATCCTGGATATGTATCCTATACAGATGCATACATAACAGAATGGATAGGAATCCCTCTTTTGTCTTAAACACAAAGTCCTCGTATCTCTGGCTAAAGTTGGTTTAGTGGTTAGGGAGCTGGACTCTTATCTGAGAGTACCAGTTTTGATTCCGCATTCCCCCACAAAGCCAGCTGTGTGACCTTGGGCTAGTCACAGCTCTCTTCTGAGCTCTCACAGTTCCATCTACCTCACAGGGTGTCTGTTGTGGGGAGAAGAACAGAAGCTTTGTCAGCCGCTTTGAGTTCCCTTAAATGGGTGAGAAAAGCGGAGTAGAAAAGCCAACTCTTCTTCTTCTGTTCTTCTAAAGGACAGGAAACAGTATAGTAGTAATAAAAGGACAGTTCTCAGAGTGGGGGAAATGTAAAAAGTGTGTTCCCCCAGTCTTCAATGTTGGGATGTATGCTTTTTAGTTTCTTCATGAACAATCTAGAAGTGGGGGCAACAAGAAAGATAGAAAAGTGTGTTCATGACAATAAATCATTCAGGGAAGTTAAAAACTGAAAGAGACTGAGAATGGCTCCAGAGGGAACTCTTGACACTGGTGAGTGGGCATTCAAGTGGTAAATGCACTTCAGTCTTAGTGAGTGCAAAGTAATAAACACTGGAGCAAAGAACCAATGAGCAGGTGAAGGTTTTGCCTTCGCCTTATGCTTGAGATAATTGGTGGGCTACTGTCTGAAACAGGATGATGGACTAGATGGGCTGTGGCCTGATCCAGCAGGGCTCCACTTGTGTTGTTCTTATATTCTTATACTTGTAAATTGACGGGGGCTGAACCTTCTAAGACAGACCAGAAAAGGGATCTTGAGGTTCTAGTGTATATCTCAGTAAAAGTATCCACCAAGTATGCATCAACAGAGGAAAAAGTTAGGGGTAATTATTAAAGGAATCGAAAATAAATCAGCTCATCAAGTGTCATCAAAAGCCAGTTTGGTCCATTGGTTAAGGAGCCAGACTCTTATCTGGGAATACTGGGTTCAGTTCTGCTCTCCCCCCACAAAGCCAGCTGGGTGACCTTGGGCTAGTCACAGCTCTCTTCTCAGCTCTCACAGCCCCCCCCCCCACCTCACAGGGTGTTTCTTGTGAGGAGAAGTGCTTTGTCAGTTGCTTTGAGTCCCCTGAAGTGGGTAAGAAAAGTGGAGTAGAAAAGTCAACTCTCTTCTTCTTCTTCTTCTTCTTCTTCTGACTGATATTTAATTGAAGTTTAACTAGATTTTCTGTCATAACTTGTTCTTCCTCTAAAACTTCCTGGTTCTCCGGAACAATACTTCTCTGCCATCTCTTTATATTTTAAAAAATTAATATTCTCCAATTATGTAGGTAAATATGTACATTTTTAGTTTGATATTTAAATCAGTTCCTTTAAATTTAGAAATTGCAATTAATGCCTTCTGGTCTTCCTACATGGTTGATGTCTTATTTGTAAGTATTAGTCACAGAGCAAGGCAAATCAGTGTGCTTTGTCACTTTACTTTTGTGGTAGGCGGGGTGAAATAATGGAAATGTATTCTATAGGGTTTTTCTTTTGGATTTTCTTTTGGTTTTTTGGAGATCTGTTCAACAGAATAGCACAAGTGAGGGAGTCATTCATAAACACAGAATTTAAAGTAGATATTTTTAATGGCAGTCATATATGATGTTATTGAGGAAATCTTGGAAGCGATATTCAGCCTTGTTTGAAAGTCTTTGCAAACGACCTTGGGAGGGCTTCACCTTCTAAGGGAAGATCTGTCTTGAGTTCAGGGTACAAGTTGCTTGCTGCTTAAGAAGACTGTTCCTTAGAAACAGAAGAAATCTTGCCATTTTATGATCAACCTGCACGTTGCCATGACCTCATTGTGGAAACCAACTGCCCACAAATAAGTCCAGCTGTGAGCTGTTGCCAAAACAGCTGTCAGAAAATCATGCACAGTGTGGAAAAGGTGGATATAGAACAAAATATTTTCTCTGTCGCACAACATTAGAGCCAGTGGGCACTCTATGAAGCTGATGGGAAGGAGAATTATGACTGGCAAGGGGAAGGGTTTTTTTTCACCCAGAGGGTCATCCATCTATGGAATTTACTACCTGGAGAAGTGGTGACAGCAACCAGACTGGATAACTTTAAGGAAGGATTAGATAAAATTCATGGAAGATACTGTATCAATGGCTACTAGAGTGAATGCCTAGGTTCTTCCTCCCGGTTGGAGAGATGCCATTTGCAGGGATTCAAGGGCAGGTGAGTGTTTTGCTTTTGTTTCCTGCTTGAGAATGCCCAGAAGAAACAAGATATTGGACTGTAGCCTGATCCATCAGAGCTCCTCTTATGTTCTTAAGTGGACAGTGACATGTGAACACCACCTGGTTCTTGTGACCTTGGGACACAGAAGTGGGAGAGTATGATCCCAGTTCCATTCATTCTTCCAGAGTGAGACTGTTTGAGCATGATAGTTGCTCCAAAAAGTGGAGAGATAGGTGGGAATATCACAGGGCTATGTTGGGATTGCCATGTGTACATCACATAATCCCATGTTATTGCTTATTCAGAATAATTCAGTTCCAACCATGGGTTTACCCCGGATAGCAATATGGGCTTACCTGCCTGACTGCTTGCTCCTATGATCTTCACCTTGGAAATGGCCACAGGCCATTCTCTATGTTGTGGCCCAGCAGGGCAGACATTGGCAGCCCTTTGCCTGGTCTGTGCAGTAGGGCTCTGTGCCCTTTGCTTTCTGAGCAGGTGCCCATGCGCTGATGGATTGGGAGGACGCTTCCACGTAGAGGAAGGAGACCTATAGATTTGCCACTCCAAGGAGGAAAGGTATGGGAGCCTTCTTAATACACCTCACATCTACAAGTGCTTTGGAAAAAACAAGACAAGAGTTTCACCTTGGCTCCATGCAAAAGGCTTGAAAAGGGATTGAAGATTGGGTGTGAATGCAGCCTAACTCACCAATATGGTGGTCATTTCAGATTTTGCAGAAGTGTGGAAACACAAAGGGAAGGTGCTGGGTATCTTTTAAGTGAAAGGACCTGGAAACGATGCATGTAACACCATTATTCCTCCCTGCTTCCAGGCTTTCAAGAGACCTTATACTACTTAAACAGAGAAAACCCTTGTATCTTGGTAGGATCTTTCTCCTAGCCTTGTTTGAGGTCGTGTGACTATCCTTCAGTCTGACCACCAAAGCAGCTTATGCAACTGAATGAGCACATAGCCTGGGATGGGAAATAGCAGAGCTTTGTAGTACAGCTTCCAACTCAAGCCATAACTAGGTCACCCAAGACAAAATAGCACACTGTTCCCTCTTGTCGTCCCACCCCACCCCCCTGGTCTTCCTAATTTTAGATCAAATGATCTTCATGTAATCTTGGCACCTCCGAAATTACATGACTGAGTGCACCGTCAGATCAGGGGCATTTTTGCACTTCCCTTCCCATCCTGTGGACTGGAAAGGAGTTCAATCATCTAACGTTGGCTGGCACTCGCACTTGTGATCGCTAGTCAATGTTAGCCTCCCCTCCCCGCAATCAAACACTTACCCTGTTTTCGACTGCAGGCTGGTCCTCTTCAGGGCACCGCCATCTTAGAGTGTGCATGCATCAGCACCAGTGCTATGATGACATTGATGCTGTGCGCTGTCGCAGTCACAGTCACAGTCGCAGTTGCATCAGGAGGCCAGTGGAGCTGCCAGTGCACTTGTGTGGCAGCTCCAATGACCTCTCCAACCTCTGGGGTCATCAAGTCCAACCCCCTGCTGAATGCAGAGGCCAGTTCACACTTGGCCTCTTAGTCTGCAACAGGTTAACATCCCGGCAGGTGCATCTGTACTTGCAGGAGGTATTTACAGCCTAGGGCAGGGAGGGTCACAAGCCTTCCCCTTGGTAAAGGACCAAGATGTAAGAATGTGTTTTCACCAACCATCTAAAAATATGCATCGAGCTTGATATAACCCCAAGGGGAAGTCATTCTATAACATGGGGAATTTCATGGGAAAGGCTCTGTCTTGTGTCCCTGCATTTTGAACCTATGAAGATGGGGTCCACAATTTATGGGCAACAGATGTATCAACGGCTACTAGAACAAATGCCTAGGTGCATCTTTCAGGCTGGGGGGGGGAGGAACCGGGGTGCTTCTAAGGCCATTTGCTGGGACTCGAGCGCAGGAGAAGGTTTGTCCTTGTCTCTGCTTGAGATGCCCATGAGCATTTGGTGGGCCACTGTGTACGACAGGATGCTGGACTAGATGGGCTGTGGATTGATCCAGCAGGGCTTCTCTTATGTTCTTATGTGGCACTGTAATTCATCGTAGCACTAACTACAGTAGATTCTGGGACTGGCTCTTGATGTGACTTCCTATAAGTCCGTACAACACAGGGAATGTACCCATTTCCCAGAAGCATGCTCCCCACCATTACAGCCCCCTCTAAAGGCAGGGTTATGGCATGCACTGGCATATGCTGGCATGCAAGCATGCACTCAACTTCCTGTGCATGTGTGAAACCTAATCGTGCAAGCACAGCGAGCCTCAGTGCACATCAGCACATGTTTGACGATGCACATCAAAGTGCATTGAGGGAGTTATGGCAGTAACCATACTTTTGGGAAGGGGGTAAGTTCCCCGTACTGCAAGGTTTTTTCTAGAACAGTGGTTCTCAACCAGTGGGTCATGACCCCTTTGGGTGTTGAACTACCCTTTCAGAGGGGTCACGACGAGTCTCTTGCCTTCCCACCCCATCCTCACCTGAGCTGCCCCACCCCTGTGGTTGGGGGTCTCCACAACATGAGGAACTGCATTAAGGGCCCACGGCATTAGGAAGGTTGAGAACCACTGTTCTAGAAGATGTTGAACAAAGCTGGAATTGCCAGTATAGCCCCTGACAGTCTACGGTTTGTCACATTTTTGCATGGTAGTGGTTGCATTTGCCGAATCAGGTTCCTTCAGATTTTCTTGAGATTCTCCATAGGGGGCGTCCCCTAGCAGTGGAAGTCTGCATCTGTGCAAGTAACCCATGAGACCCTTGTGTTGCGTGAAATTCTCTCTCAAGGCATTAGTCAGCTGCCTGCTAAACTCAAAAACAAAATTCTTCTCCTAGGCTTTAAATAGGGGATGTTTTATGGGTTTTCTGCTCCTCTCATTGCTTTTATTACTTTTACTATTATTGCTCTAATTCTCATCTTCTCCTTTTACGGTTATTACTTTGCTGCTCTGCAACTTTAATGTCAGCTGATTAGAATTTTACTGTGTTTTGATCTGAACTTCTTTTGTTTTGCTCATTGTCATCTTTCAGTTTTTATGAATCCGTTTGAAGTCTCCGGGTGGAAAGGTACGAAGGGAGTATGGAGAGAGAGAAATTGTGAAACTGTTTTAGGGCAGGGGAAATGAAGATGTTCTTTGATAGAATTTGCATCCTCAGGCTATGATGCTGTCCATTGGATGGCCATTGCTTTGGGAGCGAAGACCTGCCAGGAAGGGAGGTAGTGGGTGTTTTTCCACTGTCACTAAAAGTACCCATTAAGTACCCATTAATGGGTATGAAATGGCATTTTTGTACACATTAATGGGTACTTAATGGGTACTTCTAGTGACAGTGGAAAAACACCCACTGTTTCCCAATGGGTTCGACTTAATCCGGTAATAATAAAAAACACCCAAATAGCTAGAAAATTTTAAAGCACAGTAAAACACCACAAAAGCCATCTAAAAACTATTACAATCTATATGAAAAGTGCCACATCTTGTAGAAGGGATGGGCCACATATAAGTTTTTAGATCACACTGTTAAATGGAGGAGCAAAAAAAATTTTTGCATTCCAATTCAAGTCGAATCGAATATTCAAATATTCGATTTGATTTGAATTTTAAAAATCTGGATTTTTGAAAATCCAATTCGAATCAGGATTATCCGAATCCATACATTCGAAAATCCTATTTGAATCTGAAAATATGAATGTCGGCAACATTTTTATCTGATTTTTGAATCTGGTGCATCTTGTTTTCGTCTCGTGTGCATTCTGCTTTCATCCTGCACTATAAGCGCAAATACGTACGATGTTCGCATGTGATATACGCGGAACTGTTCATTTGAATTACCCAAAAATCTGTTTCGGATTTTCAAAAATGTGAAATTCGTTTGAACGTTCAAATTCTGATTTTCAAAAATCCGATTCGAATTCAAATGTCGGTTTTTGACGTTTTGTGCCCTTCTGCACAAGAACCACGTTCAGAACCATTAGGTCCAGAACAGCCAGACCCACTGATTCAAAACATAGGAAGGTATGGCTGGGATCAGTGCTGTTCTGGAGGATGGACAGCTCCATGAAGGTGTCTGCCCAGGGTGCAGCAGCAGCAAACAACGCTAATTCATTGCTAGGGATAAGTAGGAATTAAATAGAAAACAAGTCAGCAAGTGTCACTGTGGCTCTTTATTTATGGTGAGACCACATTTGCATTTTTTTGTACAGTTCTGGTTCACCACCCACCTCAGAAAGGATTTTTTGTTATTTATTTTTATTTATTTTATTTTTAATTTGTTTATATACATTTCCTACATATACTTACTTATTCATAAATTACATATTTCTTCCATTTCATCTTTGCAATTTTAACTAAAGTAAATACAAACATAAATTAAAATCCCTCCCACAAATGTTATTTTAACCCAAACTTATAAGGAATCTATTTATATCTTCTTTCAATTTATTGTTTACATCATGTCTTGCAATATATGAATATAATTATTTCCAAGTATTTTATGATTACTTCCATACACCTAAGTATCTTGTCTATCAGAAAGGATGTTGTGGAACTGGAAAAAATTGTAGAAACGGGCAACCAAAACAAGAAGAAGAAGAGTTGGCTTTTCTGCCTCACTTTTCTCACCCATTTAAGGGGACTGAAAGTTGCTGACAAACCTTCTGTTCTTCACCCCACAACAGACACTCTGTGAGAGCTCAAAAGAGAGCTATGACTAGCCCAAGGCCACCCATCTGGCTTCATGGAAGAGTGTGAGATCAAACTCAGTATTCTCAGATAAGAGTCCAACTCCCTAACCACTAGACCAAACTGATTGGAAAATCTCCTTTACAAAGTCAAGACTGCAATGTCTAGACCTCTTCAGTCTTGAAAGATGGTGTTTAAGAAGAGATCTGATAGAAGGATATAAAGTTATACACTGTGTAGCAAAGAAGGCTAGAAAAAAAAATCTCTATTGTGCAACCCTAGAAGCAGGGGGAAGCATTTCTGTTGCTGATGGGCAAGAGACTTGGAAGAAGAAGAAGAGTTGGCTTTTCTACCCTGCTTTTCTCACCCATTTAAGGGGACTCAGAGCGGCTGACCAAGCTTCCATTCTTCTCCCCACAACAGACACCCTGTGAGGTAGGTAGGACTGTGAGAGTTCAGGGAGAGAGCTGTGACTAGCCCAAGCTCACCCAGCTGGCTTCGTGGAGGAGGGCGGAATTGAACCCGGTAGTCCCAGATAAAAGAGTCTGGCTCCCTAACCACTAGACCAAACTGGCTCACAGTTAGGACTGACAAGGGGAAGTTGTTGTTTCCAGCCAGAGAGCCATCAGTCTATGGAATTTGCTACCAGAGACAGTGATAGCAACCAGCCTGGGTAGCTTTAGGCAAGGATTAGGTAAATCAATGGAGCACAGATGTGTCAATGGTTATTAGAACTGATGCCTAAGTACTACCTACAATGGGAGATACAATACAGGCAGGATGCCTCTAAAGGCCATTTGCAGGGATTTGAAAGCAGGTAACAATTTTGCTTTAGTCTGCTGCTGGAGATGCCCAGAAACAAATGGTGGGCCACTGTGTGAGACAGGATGCAGCAATACTTTGAACTGGACCTAGAATCATGAATGCAATCAGCGTAGGCAGGCAGGGGTTGGTTTCCACTTACAAGTTCAATCTTGCCTAACTTTGCCTGTGGTTCTCCTAAGCCAGTAGTAAACCTCTGTGAAGCTGGATGCTGAAAGTGATGTACCATTGGTCTGATCATGCCAGGTTCCAATTAGGTTCCTAGAGGTGGTGGAAAAGAAATGAATAAGGAGTGAGATTTCTGCTCTGCTAGGTATACTGATTCTTTATCAGATGTTCTGACATCCAAGTGGCATAGATTTATCGATTCGGATTAGGGTTGTGCACAAATGTGATTTTCAGAATTCGATTTGTAATGAAATGAATGTCCCAAAATTCATATTCGTACAAATGTGCAATTTTGAAAGTCTGGACATTCTATCTGATACGAATGTATCTGTACATATTTGTTCGAATACTCAATATGTATGGATAGGCATCCATATGCATCCTGTACGTATCCTGTTTATATTCCATACAGATATGTATGGGATATGTACAGATACGCATGGGATGTGTACGTATCCATATTTATACAAATTAAATGTATTTATACGTATTTGTTCGAATACTCAATACATACTGATGCATATTTGATGATACGCATCCGTGCGCATCTGGATCTATCCGTATGCATCCCGTATTCATCCTGTATGTATCTGTACGGATACAAATCTCTCCGTACCGTTAAACAAATGTCTGAACTATTTGTTGGAAGGTCTGAAACATTTGTACGAATGTTAATGTACGAATGTATGGACATTAGATTAATTTATGAAGGTCCAAATTCATGCAAATTCATACAAATAATGAATACTGTGAATATTTGTGTACATCCCTAATTTAGATTGAAGTTAACACAGTGTATCATACTGCTATAGCAATTTTTGCCTAGGAATGAAAAATGGAGATGATAGAGGAATAGGTATTAATATATTTTTTTTGCCATTATCTGCTGATTAATTGACATTTCTAGGAATTATGCAGCTTCTTTTGTAAGAATTATAAAGAGACATCATACGCGAACTAGATGTGACAGCAACAATACCTCTATCACAATTATTTCTGTTGCATAAGAAATGGTGCCTTCCTATCTTCAGTGATGAGATAAGAAGAATAGGTAGCATTTATGGATTGGATCCTTGAATTTATACAAAGATTTCATACATACAAGAGCTGAAATTAGAAAGCCTTTTCTAAAGTAGATTGGGGCTGAATCAAAGCTAGCATGTTACATGCCCTTAAAAGAGAAGTTTAAAAGATTATGAGTTTGCTGGCTTTGTATTTCACTTTACGGCTTGAATTCATATGCAAATTCACTCTTCTTTTTTTATTTCTGAGTGCCTTTTTATGAGAGTCTTATACTAAAAACTTCATAGTTCTGTCGTAGCTTCCAGATAATATGGGTTGTGGGTTTTTTTGTCTTCTTCCCCCTTCATGAGTGAGCCAGTTTGGTCTAGTGGTTAGGGATTTGGACTCTTATCTGGGTATACTGGGTTTGATTCCGCCCTCCCCCATGAAGCCAGCCGGGAGACCTTGGATTAGTAACAGCTCTCCTCTGAGCTCTCACAGCCTCACCTACCTCACAGGGTGTTCTGTTGGGGGGAGAAGCATAGAAAAGCTTTGTCAGCCACTTTGAGTCCCTTTAAATGGGTGAGAAAAGAAGGGTAGAAAAGCCAGCTCTTTTACAGAGGTGCAGATTCGAATAAAAAATTTGAACAAATAGATTCCAATTTGGTAAATTCGAATTGAATCTTGTTAAATTCAAATTTAAAAGATCCGAATTGAATAAGATTTTTGGGCATTCGATTCAATTCAAATAGAATGTAAAAAAAAAACACATTTGTGCACATCTCTGCTTTGAATCCACTGCAGGCGTGACTGGGTGGCTGCCTTGCCACCTTTGTGAATATAATGAAACTTCAAATGAATGCGTAAAAGCATTTGCTTTGCATTTGAATGCCATTCTTCAGATGTAGCCAATATTTGATTCAAACATGAATGCTAGAATTCATATGAATTCCGAACTTGAAGAATATTCATGAAGATCTCTAGTGTGTACTTGCTTATTGGTCAGTACAAAAAGACCCCCAAATCAGTTCTGAGCAAAAATAAAGGCTCTTTGGCCTTTTTTTAAATTGGTGCTTTTAGTTTCTGGAGAAATGATGGGTTATTTAAAAGGCTTGCTTCCTCAGACTTGTACATACATGCATATGGGTGCGATAGTGTAACTATAATAGGGAAGGCGGACAATTTTATTTATAGGGCAATCGTAACGTTATTGCCGACAGTTATACCCCATCTGCGATTTAGAACTTCACCATTGCTGACATTTCTTGCTAGCAACTGTGGCAAAGGAAGGAATTACCTTGATTTATTTATGCCTTGTTCGCAGGCCCAAGTTTTTCCAATGGCTTCCTATTTTAGCTCTTACCTAAATAGGCTTAAAGTGAATTATTGGTTTCTGGCAGCCCAGACACAAAACATTACCAGGTAGAAAAATGCCAGTGTGTCTGATTAATGTGGCACCTATAGCAAATGGAAGGTGCAGATCTGGAACACCGACACAGCTAATAACTCTGCAATATTTAATCCCCTTCCCAGTAGATTGAAGTTTGTGGTAGGAGTGCGGTGCTTATTTGTCATTTTACAAAAACCATGTTTTCCAAATCGAGAACAAATAAAAAAACGAAAATCTTCCTAGGAATCCATATCTGTTCACAGACTGGTAATATTTTAAGGGAATAATGTCCATATTGCCAAGACAAAATGTGCGCATTGGTAAAAGTGGCTTGCAATAATATTTTATATTTTAGAATATAAGAATTTGACTAGGGACATGCACGAATGTGTTTTTTGACATTTGATTTGTGACGGGTCGAATGTTTGAAAATATGAACAAATGCGGATCGGATATGAATGAATGAATACATATTGGATATGAATCAATATGTATCCGATACATATCTGAGATACGTATCCAATACATATCCAGCAACAAATACGGTCTTAAAGCATCATATCCAACCTGAATTCACTTTTAATACACTCTCGAACCCTCTGGACACCTGCAGAAGGCAGAATAATACAGCAGGATAGTAAGCCCAAACTGGTGTTAATCCAGTTCAAGCTCTGCAGCCTCCCCCACCCCTACCCCCAATGGCTAAGAACTTTCACTCCTAGCTGTTGGGGCTTGGGGTGAGCGTGTGCCTTTTGATGGTGCATTATGGTGCACTACTGAATAGCATCCCCTGGTAGTTCTGGCTCATGGAGGCATGCCATGTTCATGCCTCTGTGAGCCAGAATAAGGTCCTCTTGTGGACCTTATTAATCAGGCCCACAGTAGATCTGGTTTAAGGGTTAGGTTTCATCCGGATCTACAGCTGTCTTAGGCAGATGGAGCTGGACCAATGGAGGTAGGATCTCCTTGGTCTTCATCACTATGTGGATGATGATACCCAGAATCTGGACTAGAAGCTCCTAGTGGATGCAGATTACAAGGTAAATGCAGAAAAGGCCACCTGGGGTGTTTTTACACTGTCACTAAGTACCCATTGAAGCACCCATTGAAGAGCTGGATGACCCGATTTCCACCACAGACCCCATCAGGGACACGTTTGTTTCCACCACAACTAGGCAAATCTGGATCATTATGGGTCCTTCGGGACACATAATCCGGATTTCGTGTAGACCCCGGGATCAACAATGAGGTTGTCAGCCTTAAAATCCAGATTGTAGAGAGCCTGTTTCCACTACAGTCCAGGAATGGGGTCTAGAGGAGGCTCAGGGGAGGAGGCACCCATGGTGTGTGTGTGTGTGTGCCTCAAAGTCAAGACTTAGGAGTCCCTCCGAAGGTAGCTCCGAAATCCCTCTGAAGTTGCCTTCGGAGATTAGCAAAGGCTCCACAGAGAAACCCCTTGCGAGAGCAATGTGGCTGGGAGCTGCCTGTTACCTCCAGGCATGACAAGAGGTGCATATTAATGAGGCTGACTCATCAGTGCTCACAGGAGAGATGCAAGCAAGGAGCTAATTAATATGCACCTCTCTCACAAGGGGTTTGTCTTCTGAGCCTGTGCTAATCCCTGAAGTTGCTTTACTAATCTCCGAAGGCAACTTTGGAGATTGCACCCCCTGTCTCCCAAAACACCTGAGGTGACAGGCAGACCCCTTGTGGGCCAATCCAGATTTGCTACATGGGTGCTCCAGTCTTTCCACAGCAGGCAGGCTACCACCCATTGCTATTGGGTGCTAGACCACCCGTGGAAACACACTGGGTACTTCCCTTAATCTGGATCTACTAGATCCAGATTAAAGGAAGTAACCATTCCTTAGATCCAGATCTTCTTAGATCCAGATTAAAGGAGCTCGGTGGAAAAACACCCCTGGTCCAGGCTGCATTGTGGACATAGCAGCCTACCAAGGGATGTGAACTCTCTACTACCACACCAGGGTAAGTGCAGAAAGGCCTGAACTTTCTCAAACTTCTCGGCTAGAATCCTGGCACAATTTGGAAAAAAACCACACTGTGACATGTAGGATCAGATTAATATTCCTCAATTATTCACCTTTCCCACTCCCACTTTCCTTTCATTCGACACTTGCATTTCATTTAGGTAAAGTTGTTAGAATAAAACATTTATATTATTATTAGTCTGTTGTATACCTGGTAAAATTGGCTACAGTTGTAGCCTATTACTTTTTTTGAAAGTGTTGATAAATAAAGAAAGTGCCCGTATTTAGATCTCATAATACCGTTTCCTGCTGAGAAGGATATTGGATCCGAAGTACAAAAACTGGGCATCATAATGGTTAATGGCCAGTGATTGTGTCTTAGTGTATGGATGTAATTATGTAGAGAATGAGTATTTATGAGATGCCAGTTTTCAATAAAAATGGAAATTCAGCAATGTCCATAAAACAGGTAATCATCTATACCAGAATTTTAAATAATTCTTGCAACAATTGGTCTGTGGAAAAGATCTCTACAGAATATAGGTTTATTTTAAGAGAAACGTTGCCGGTTTCTCCCAAAGAAAGGCCTCAAGGCAAAAGTTCATTCTGAGGTAAATTATCCAAGGAATTTCAAGAAAAGCTTTCTATGTCTTACAGGCACCCCCACCCCCACCCAAAAATTATTTTTAGGGAGTTGAGAGCAGGTGAAGGTTTTGCCTCTGTCTTCTGCTTGTGATGCTCAGAAGCAATTCGTGGCTTCTTTTAATGTGTGAGACAGGATGCTGGAAAAGATGGAGTGTGGCCTGATCCAGCCAGGTTCCTTTTATAGTCTGATAGGGCTGCACAAATGGCAATGCATTAGGGGTGTGCATGAGGGCCAATGTCCATAATGGGTCAAATTCATACACATTTTGAATGTTACAGATACTCATGCATATCCCAAATCTCTCTCTCTCTCACACACACACACACACATCCATCCGTCCGTCCGCCCGCCCGCCCGCCCGCCCGCTCGCCCGCCCATCTATCTATCTATCTATCTATCTATCTATCTATCTATCTATCTATCTATCTATCTATCTATCTATCTATCTATCTATCTATCTATCTATCTATCTATCTATCTATCTATCTGTCTGTCTGTCTGTCTGTCTGTCTGTCTGTCTGTCTGTCTGTCTGTCTGTCTATCTATCTATCTATCAACCGTCCTTCACCAACTGGTCCTTGAGCATGTTAGAAAGCCACTTTGCAAGTCTTCAGTCTTCAAAGTTTTCAGATTCTCTCATCAAAATGACTTAAATAACAATCCCAAGTTCCTAATACAATTTCTGCAGAAGTATTTTTGGCTTGAAATCCAAGACATCACTCTATTCTCTTCACAGTCTACCAGGGGAAAGGAAGAAGGACACCATACTTTTGAGATTATTATGGAAAACATATAGAAATGTTTTGAATAAATAACTTGGAATGTGTGTACGTGTGTGTGTGTGTGTGTGTGTGTGTGTGTGTGCATATTAATTTGTATTCCATATTTCCCATAAATGCTCAGGGTGATTTACAACTTAACACTAAGGCAAGGGGATTGCTCTAATAGTGCTGGGTAGGGTTGTGCACAAATACAATTTTTGATGTTCAATTCGATTTGAATTGAATATTCAAATATTTGAATTCATGCAAATGGAGAAAAATGAATGTCTAGACATTCAAACTGATTTGAATACATTTGTATATATTCGTACAAATATACGAATCTTGTATCCATCCATACACATCCTGTTTTCATCCTGTATGCATCATGTTCTCATCCCGTATGTATCCATACCGATGCGTACAGATATGGAAACATATGTGATGCATACATTATCCATACACATACGAATGTCTGAATTTATACGAATAATTCAAAATATTTGTATTCTTTCGAATACTAGAAAATGAATGTCTGGACATTTGAATTGATTTGAATAGTTTTGTATCTATTTGTATGAATATTTTATATGTATCAAATGATACGAATCTTGTACACATCCATATTCATCCTGTTTTTACCCTGTGTGTATCACGTTTTCGTCCTGTACTTATCCACATGGATGCGTACGGGTATGGACAAGATGCGTACACATATGAATATCTGAATTATTCGAATGAATAATTAAAAATATTTGTATTCATTTGCATAATAAAAAATGAATGTTTGGACATTTGATTCGCGTTCAGATGTCCGAATTCTTCCAGATTCAATCGAATAATGAATATCTTGAATATTCGTACACATGCCTGGCGCTCGGGCCGCACATTTGCACACCCTAACTACACCACAACACAGCCCCAGGGTTGTAGGCTATACACAGCACCGATCAGTACGTTCCACAGTGCTTTCCCTACTTCTCTTTACCGACACTGTCTGCACTGACTTGTTATGGCACTCCCTGTTTTGCAGAGCACAGGAAAATGACCAACTGCAGCAACCATTTCAGAAAAATCCTGGGGGGAAACATCACACCAGGGAATGAAAGTGCCCCAGTTTTGACGTTCCTGTCCCTGGGGTCAGTAGGAGGCATGCAGACAGCACAGTAACCCTGAGGGGATTATCAGTTGGCAAGCAAAAACGACTGCAGGAGCAAGCTTTGCACACCGCTCACTGAAGCCTTCTTAACTTTTAAAATGGCTCGCCTGTGCCAGTGGCCACCATTTTAGAAATGGGCGTCTAGAGGTGTACTGAATACAGGGGTCTGCACAAATACAATTTTTGACATTCGATTTGATTCAAATTGAATATTCGAATGTCTGAATTTGTGTGAATAGAGAAAAAAATGAATCTATTAAAGTCCAAACCGATTCAAATATATTCATTTCTATTCATACAAATATTCAATTTGATTTGATGGTACGAATGTCGACAATATTCATATGTATCGGTGTGCATCCGTACGCATTGGTATGCATCCTGTTTTTATCCCACATCCATCCTGTTTTCATCCGGATAAGATCTGCACCTAGGGTGTTTTTCCACTGTTACTTACAGTAACCATTAAGTACCCATTAATGGGTACAAAAATGCCATTACATACCCATTTATGGGTACTTAATGGGTACTTTTAGTGACAGTGGAAAAACACCCAGATATGTATGTAATGCGTACGTATCTGTACACATGCAAATGTCTGAATTATTTCAGTGAATGATTCGAAATACTTGTATTCACTCGGACATTAAAAAATGAATATCTGGGCATATGATTTGAATTTCAATGTCCAAATTTGGCCGAAATTGATAGAATATTCCGAATATTCTTGCACATCCATAGCTGACCAGTTTTGATACCTTCACATTTTAAACCAATTTGGAGTATTTTCCACTTTCACAAGTGAAGATGATGGTTCCCATACTTTGCAATCGGGCTTTACACGCAAAGGCCGCGTCCGCAAGCTCAAAATACTGCAAGGTGATTGCGAGGTCGCCTCAGGAGCGTCCACATACAAAGCCCCAATACGTGGCACACTGGGGTCAATACATGATTAAAAAAACCTACTTCGCAAGTGTTCTGCAGGCAAAATAGGGGCTTAACATGTATTGCCCAGGGCCCATGCGGATACTCCTGGGGGACAGTTTTTAAACAGAGCCATTGAGCCGCGAAGGGCTCTCCCGTCTCTGTTTAAAAACCTTTCCACTGCTCTTTTCAGCCTCTCTACCTCCTGTCAGTTGCCACTCTGGGTGCCCCAGTTGCCCAGTTGAAAGCTAGGCAGCTGGGGCACCCAGATGGGCAACTGTCAGGCGGCAGAGAGGCTGAAAAGAGCAGGAAGGCATTTTAAAAAGAGACACAAGACCCTTCACGGCTCCATGGCTCTGTTTAAAATCCGTCCCTGCATGGAGACAGGCGTTGCCCCAAAGCATATGGGGACGCTTTGTGCTGCTGGAAGAGGTGGTGACAGCTACCAGTCTAGATGGCTTTAAGGTAGGGTTAGACAAATTTATGGATGGCAGATGTATCAATGGCTACTAGAACGAATGCCTAGGTGCATCTTTCAGGCTGGGGGTGGGGGAGGAACCGGGGCACTTCTAAGGCCATCTGCTGGGACTCGAGAGCAGGAGAAGGTTTGTCCTTGTCTCTGCTTGAGATGCCCATGAGCATTTGGTGGGCCACTGTGTGCGACAGGATGCTGGACTAGATGGGCTGTGGCCTGATCCAGCAAGGCTTCTCTTATGTTCTTATGTTCTTATGCTTTATTGTGTGTTACAACGCAGATTTTTTTCCCCACACACATTTCCAAAACGTATTAGCCAGCTTGCATGCGGACACACCCAAAGTGAAAAATAAATATTGTATTTGTCCAGGCTTCACTGTTTTTGCAAGGTCTGTGTTCCTCATTTTATGCACCCTCTGTGACTGTAGTTCTTGGCAAATGTAGTCCAGTTTTCTATTGGTTTTTGTCTGATTGGCGATTGAAAGTTGAGCGACAGCTGGTATAGCTTATCGGTTGCCTCATTTAGTACTGTTTATCTCTTGGTGCTAAGGAGGCAGGTCTTCTGTTTGCTGTTTTGTAATGATTCCTTTTGGATAATGTTGCTACTAAAAGTGAATTTTGCTCTTCTTTTGGAAGAAAAATAATACTGGGGCTTTTTCCTGCCTTCTGTAACGATACCTGATTTTAAACAGACTTTTGAAATAACTGAAAGGTGTGTTCTGTTCTTGTCAAAAAGGAAAAAAAATCCAGCAGATTGCCTCAAGAGTTGTGCTGCATAGAGGCAAACACTGCACTGCCTTTTCTGGAATATCTATAGATGAGATCCATGTTTGCAACATGGAAGATGCTTGAAACTTTGCCAGTGGATGACTGAGGTTTAGGAAAATCAGTACATCCACAAGAATTTGCTCTAGACTTGAACTGCCCTGGACCAGTTTGGCCTAGTGGTTAGGGAGCAGGACTCTTACCTGGGAATACTGGGTTTGATTCCACCCTCCTCCATGAAGCCAGTTAGGTGACCTTGGGCTAGTCACGGCTCTCTTCTGAGCTCTCATAGCCTCACTTGCCTCACAGGGTGTTGTGAGAAAGGAATGGAAAGCTTTGTCAGCCGCGTTGAGTCCCCTGAAATGGGTGAGAAAAGCAGGGTAGAAAAGCCAACACTTCTACTTTTAAAGAGTTTCCAAACGTTTCAATTGCCTATGATTGACAGGTTCATATGAAATGCTTTCTTATTTTTAAATGCAGCCTTAAAATACATATCTGCACATAGGTATGCATTCATGCACACATAAACAAATTCACAACACACGCACACACATACTGGAGCACAATCTATTGAGCTGAAGTTTTCTTTATGCTTTAAAAAAAATTAATATCAACCTAAGGGTTATTGAGTACAAGCCTGCTATTTATTCTGCTTTTCCAACCCACAAGACTTTATTTATAACACAAAATTGGTCCAGCTGCCAACCCTTGAGCATAATAGTTGTTCATGTTCTGCCATCTTGTGTTCTAAAGCTGTAACTACACACAGATACATGAAAAGTTGAACAGACAAAAAAGGATGCTGTCCTTTGTACCTAAGTTCCAACCGGCCCTGCAACTTCATCCAGACAGCTCTTACTTAATCTGCATTATTTGGATAACCCAGAGTAAAGTATGCCCAGACACATTTTATTCCGGGTTATCAATGCTTCATTTCGTATTATCCAAATAATATGGATTAAGCAAATGCTATCTGGATTAAGTTTGCATCTTGGTTCCAACTGTAGCCAACCAGATTTTTTTATTTTATATTTATATTTATATCCCGCCCCATACCCAAGGGTCTCCGGGCAGCTAACAACCTTTAAAAATGAACAAATCAAAACTATATAAAACGATGATAACCAGTACAACATTTAAAAATTCAAACAGTAGTGTTTGCAGTGGGGGAAGCGTAAGCAGCTTTTAACCAAAGGCCTGAGTGAAGAGGTGCATCTTCTCCGCCTTCCTGAACACAAACAGAGAAGGGGCCTGAGGCACCTCCAGTGGGAGACCATTCCATAGCCTGGGGGCCACTACTGAAAAGGCCTTCTCCTGGGTGTCCACCTGCCTAGCTGCTGAAGGCAGTGGGATGACCAGGAGGGCCTCCCTTCCAGATCTTAAGACACAGGCAGGTCAATATGGGAGAAGGTGTTCCTTTACGTATTTGGGGCCCAAGTCATTTAGGGCCTTCTAAGTCAAAGTTAACACATTGAATTGGGCTTAGTAGTGAATTGGCAGCCAATGCAGTTCTTTCAAGACTGGCGTGATACGCATCTGGCTAGCTGTCCAGGTCAGCACTCTGGCGGCTGCATTTTGCACCAGCTGCAGCTTCCAAACTGTCTTCAAGGGAAGCCCTATGTAGAGTGCATTACAATAGTCCAACCTGGAGGTTACCAGAGCATGGATAACTGTGGCTAGGTCATCTCTGTCCAAAAAAGGTTTCAGTTGATGCACCAACCCGGGTGTTGCAACCACATGAAGGACAGGGTATCTCCCAACTACATGGACCCGAGAGCCTGTAACACACAGTACCTCTGTCTTGTCTGGATTCAGTTTCAATTTATTGGCCTTCATCCAGCCCATTACAACCTCCAAGCACCTGTCAAGCACTTCAACTGCCTCTCCTCTTTATTGGTGAAGGAACAACACTGTCCAACGATCTAGTACATCACATGTGAACATGTATGTTGTGTGCTGTTACTGTAGCCAATAGTCATGCGGAGCGTCTATAATTCAGTCTGGTATCCTGGGTTTTTTTTCACACTTCCCTTAAGAACATAAGACAAACCCTGCTGGATCAGGCCACAGCCCATCTAGTCCAGCATCCTCTTCCACATAGTGGCCCACCATTTACCCATGGGCATCTAAAGCAGAGACAAGGGCAAACCTTCTCCTGCTCTCAAATCCCAGCAAATGGCCTTAGAGGCATCCTGCTTGTCCTCCCAGCCTGAAAGATGTACTTAAGCATCCATTCTAGTAGCCATTGATACGTCTGTCGTTCATAAATTTGTCTTACACTTCCTTAAAGCCACTGAGGCTGGTAGCTGTTACCACCTCTTCCAGCAGCAAATTCCATAGACTGATGACCCTCTACATGAAGAAATACTTCCGCTTGTCGGATCCAACTCTCCTACCCATCAGCTTCATAGAGTGCCCCCTGGTTTTAATGTTGTGTGATAGGGAAAGGAAATGTTCTCTATCCACCTTTTCTACACCATATGATTTTAGATAATTCTATCAGGTCTTCTCTTAAACGTCATCTTTCCAGGCTGAAGACGCTGGTTTCGTAAGGGAGGTGTTCCAGCCCTTTAATCATTCTGGTTGCCCTTCTCTGCACCTTCTCTAGTTCCACAATATCCTTTTTGAGGTGTGGTGACCAGAATTGTACACAATATTCCAAATGTGGCCTCACCATAGATTTATAGAGAGGCAAAATGACACTGACTTGTTTTCTATTCTCTTCCTAATTATTCCCAGCATTGAATTAGCTTTTTTGACTGGTGCTGAGCACTGGGCTGACACCTTCCTTGAACCATCCACCAGAACCCCGAGATCCCTTTCCTGGTGTGTTGGACAGAAAAGGAGCGCGATTAACCAAGTGAATCAATCTTTACACATGGTTTCACCATATATGACGTATTGTAGAACTTGCACCATAGCTTATATAAAGTATACCATATTGCAGCCTGGCCTCATGTTGGAATCTTTTGTTTCCCTTTTAAAGACTACAATCCTAAATCTACTCCATGAGCTTTTATCATATATATGTATTATTTATCATAAATATGTATTATTTATCATAAATATGTATTATTTCTCTTCTCTTTTCTAGAAGTATCGCTATCAAGATGAGGACGCTCCGCATGATCATACTTTACCTCGTTTAACTCATGACGTCAGGGCCCCCGAACTAGTTCACGTTTCTGAAAAGAATTTATCGCAGATAGAAAATGTTCATGGATACGTCCTACAGTCGCACATCTCACCTCTAAAGGTCAGTGATATTCATCTGTGACTTCTGATTTACAAAATATATAAAAACAATTGAAGAATACTGGACTGCTTAAAGCCACATGGGATGTGCTGAACTCATTTGAGTCGTGGTTGACATGAGTTGTGGATGTTCGCGTCAAACTGAACAAAAAACATGTTCAAGTATCCACAAATTTGGTTGAATTTGCAAACTCGAACTATTTGATCAAACACTTTGCGTTCATTGTGATTTTGCCCTTGAAAAGGGATTTCTCCAGTGGCGGGGTGGGGAGATATTTCTTGTTTCCAAACCAGTCTGAAATTAGACACAGTTTGTTTGTTTGGTTAAATGATTTGCTGTCTAACTGAGCAAAGGGTATTTAGTATGATGGTGAACCAACACAAATTCCCCAGGCAAAAAACCCCAAGGTGCAAAACCAAAAACCAGACAAAAAAGGGTTCTGCCAAAAAATATAAAATAAGTCTTCCTCAGTGGCCTATAGGTATTCAAAATAATACATATAAAAATACTGGTACACGGCTCACACAATATGACTCTGTTTAATTCAGAAGTAATAATGCTCTTCTGCTGCTCACAGAGTCTCTTATATATTATTATTTTGAATACCTATAGGCCACTGAGGAAGACTGTAGTTGAAACGTGTCTGGCCTTTTGCTTTGAAATTTGGAATATTATTTGATTTAGATTGCATTCAGTATTTGTATACTTTTCAGTGGGGTATTGTTACCCTTTTAGTAATTATATTGGCTTTTCTGCTTTATAATTCAGTTATTTCTTTATATATTTGCTTTTTTCATTATATTTGCAAGAGGGACTTATTTTACCGTGTTTATGACTTATTTTATATTTTTTGGCAGAACCCATTTTTCTCTGGTTTTTAGTATGATGGTGAACCAGACACACAATTTTAGTTCTTGCACATCTTCAGTGACTACAATTACAGTCGTCATAGCTAAGAATTATGGGAGATATAGTCCAAACATTTCCCAATTTTGTATTTGTCTGTAAATAGTGGTAATAGCTCCAGCCCTTTTCTTGGTGGTTTCTATGTGTTAGGTAGAATATCCATAAGGCTGGTCTGCAATGCACAGTGATTTACTTGTTGGTCTTTCCTGTCAGGAAGGAAAATGTGGTTACCAGCATTGTGGTAACTGTGACTGAGTTCTTCATTTTTCTGAACTTCGATATTTTTCTCGTCTTTTTCATGAACTCTCTTAGCTGCTTGTGGCTGGCAGAAAGATAGTGCTATTGCTCCACGCAGCAAAATGGTGGTACCATCTGTTGTTCAGAGGACAAGAGACTTATGTTTATGTCTTTTTTTTTTTCGTTTCATGGATTGAAGGATATCTTCAGCACAATATGCTTCGTAGACTCATTCCAGCAATACTAGATTTCAGTAGGCTGATCTCTGATACTCTATTGCTGTCAGGGTGATTTCCCACAATGCTTTGCAGGGATGCTATAGTAAGAATATTGTGGGATGCAGCTGAATAAAGTGAGTGTGTGGCGTGATATTGGTCATGGTCATTTACAGCTTGTTGGGCAGGAACTCCAGATCATAAACATTTGGTGATAACAAGCCGTTTGCATCTTTTCTTCATCCTTCTAAAAATCCTTTCCTTTTTTGTTGGTTTTGAATCTGTGTGGCAAATTGGTTTCCCTGAAAGGCCATGCCTCCTAGGGAACAGGCTTTCCCCATGTGACTAAACTCCTTTTTCCATGCACCATCAAAGATCTGGATCTTCAAGATCCAGAGCTCCAGGATCTTTGAGATGAGGTCCTCCTGGAGCTCTGGATCTTGAAGATGCCTGAAGACCCCATTGTGGACACCTTTAATCAGGTCCACATGAAATCCAGAATTAAGGGCCTGAAGGACCTGTTAAATCGGGATTTCCCCTGCCCTTGTGGAGACAGGTTCTTGCAGATGGGGCCTTCAATGGGGTCCAGGTGGAGACAGGGCCTTCCCAATTGGTACCAATCAGGTACCAATGAGGTTCCTAATGGGGTCTTAGAAGTGTTCTAAGCCCTATTGGGAAAGGCCCTAAGCCTTGGAGTTGCCTCCAATGTGAGAATAATGCTGGAGAGCACTCCGAGTGGGATTGATTTCAAGTAGTCTCCCAAGAATTCCCCATGGAACTCTTTAGCCTGCATGGAAGAAAACCCTAAAACCTAGATGTTGATAGCATGTGGACCGTAGTGTTCCCAACCAATCGCTAATCCACATTAAAGACCTTTGGATGTATCTCACCTGACCTTTCATCTAGATTTGAGGCATTAGTGTCACTTTCAAGCTGCTTTCAAGACACTTTTTTTTACTCTGTGGAGATGCATCCCTTAATGATGCAGAGGATAAAGAAATACTTCTCTCTTATCTCTTTTGTTTTCCACTAGCAATGTGCAAATTTGGTCCATTTTAGAGTTGTCCACTTTGAACTGAACCACCCCTCTCTGTGAAAGGAATTTGACCTGGTCCAGACCAAACCAGGGGTTTTCAACCAAGCACAATTCAACAGGACAGTTTGATCTGAATTGTTCTTAATCAACCCTGACTCTTTTGTTACAATTGAGAACTGTGATTTGCACAGCTGTGCGTATTCTGAGGCTGGGAATGAAGAAGTGCATTGCACAATCCTTGGTTATAACCAAATGATCACATTGAACAATTTGGAAACTTGTTTGGGTCCAATCTAGAACTAGGCTGAGCATGTTTGACCTGATTCTAGATTGAACCAAACTCAACAAGGCTTGGTTTGATTTGAACTGGACCTTCAGATTTGAGTCTGTGAACATCTCTATATTCCACGAATTCATTTTCAGTCTTGGGTCCCAGGTTTGTGTGGGAGAAAAAACCCACAACTTTGTCTACAGCTTCATCCAGACAGCATTTACTTAATCCACATTATTTTATTTATTTGTTTGTTTGTTTACATTTCTCTCCCACCCCATACCTGAATGATAATCTGGAATAAAGCATGGATAATCCAAAATAAAATGGGCCTGGGTATACTTTACTCTGGATTACCCAGATAATGTGGATTAAGTAAATGCTGTAGAATTCAATATAAATTGATAATGTTCTACCTTATTCTGAGTCCTGTTCACATGTTCAAGTTAATGCTGGATATCAAATTTGCAAATTGGCCTCTCTCTCTCTTTGTTTCTTTAGTGTTTATAGATCACTGGTTATAAATTGGGGATGTGCACAAATTTTTTTTGTATTCAAATTCGAGTCAAATTCTATTTGATTTGAATATTCAGAATTTGAATGCAACAAAATCCTATTCGAATCTAACACATTCAAAACTATTCGATTGAATGTTAGATTTGCATCTTAAGATATGAATGTCAACAACATTCATATGTGTTCTACGTATCTGTACGCATTTTGTATGCATCCTGTTTTATCCTGTATGCATCCCATTTTCGTCCAGTATTATAAGCGCAAATGCATGCAGATACGTATGATACAGATACATATGTAGTACATATGTATCTGTACTTGTGAATGTTAGGAGGGAGGGGGAATCATCCTTTCTAGCCATGCCTTGGTTTAACACTAGATGGCGTAGTTAGCTGAGGACAGCAGGCCTCTGTTAGCAAACGGTGGGAAACCCTATATAGGGAGTTGAAGGATCTTAACTTAGAGAAAAAGTGAATATGGGGTTACTATTTTCCTGCCTGAGCAACTCTCAGCAATACTTTTAAAGACTGCTAAGCATTTTTGATGTCCCAAAATGGCGATCGTGTTTTGAAGGCCCCAAATGGTGACCATTTTCTTTCCAGCTGTGACCCTCATTCCTTTCATGGTAGACTTCCTGAAAGAGGGTTTTACATCCCCAGTGCTCTGTGATAAGGACAGGCAAATACAAAAAAAAAAAGAAGAAGAAAAAGAAAAAGATGAATTCAGATATAAAATGTGGAATGTGACTTTTGAATTCAGGAGACAACAGTCTAGCCTCACACATTTTTCTGTGTGTGTATGCATGCACATATGAAGATGCTTAAGGAACATTTTTCTGATAGTAAGAAATGTACAACAGTAGAACACTTTTGCCTATGGTGGCTGTGGGTTTTCCATCTCTGGAGAACACCTCTTTGTGACAGTGATTTGACTTGCTTTCTCAAACAATGCGGAGGTTCAGACTAGATTGTCTTGATGAGCTCAACAGTTCTATGATTTTGTCTCTGTGTATGTGTGTCTTCTCATGCGCTCATGCATTTCCCCCCCCCCTCAGGTGTGCAAGAGGCACTGTCACAGTTCAAGGACACATTTTGGCAAGATAAAAAAGCTAGTCCTGGAGTGGTGTGACCTGACATGGAAGTGTTGAGGCGGAAAATCCATGTTTAGTCCTGGTCCAATGGTTTCCACATGTTCCCTGAAAGAGAGGTGTCCTTAAAACAAAATCGTAGTCCCTTTCTCCACTTACATGTTAATCCAAATCAAGAGGCTGCTGAAAACACATCATCTGCACAGCAATCCAGATCAAGGAGCTGCTAAAAACACACTGTCTGCCCAGGAGTAGAGTAGATCTGGATCAGAACTGTGCTAAAGGTTGACTAATCCAGATTAGTGGTAGACCAGGAAAATCTGGTCTACATTAGGGGTGTGTGCGAATGCAAATTTCAACAATCAACGTGATTTGTATCGAATATACAAGTACACATTCGAAATGATTTGAATACATTTGTATCTATTCTTATGAATATTCAGTACGTATCCAATGATATGAATCTTGCATGCATCTGTGCACATCTGGGCACATCCGTACGCATCCTGTTTTTATCCCATGTGCATCCCGTTTTGCACAGGAGCTGTTTTGCACAGACTTCGAAGTGACTGAAATGACTTTGAAGCCACTTTGGAAATTGCACCCCCTGTCCCCCCAAACACTTGGGGTGACAAGCAGACCCCTCATAGGTAGATCCGGATATCCAAATGGGTGCTCTGGTGTTTCCACGGCAGGGGGGCTAGCACCCATTGCTATTGGGTGCTAGACCACCCATGGAAACACATTGGGTACTTCCTTTAATCCGGATCTACTAGATCCGGATTAAGGCATGTACCCATTCCTTAGATCCGGATCTTCTCAGATCCGGATTAAAGGAGCATGGTGGAAAAACACCCATAGATTAACTGAGGTGAGTGCAGAAAGGGCCTTAGGGTAAACATTTGTGTTTCTGGCTAGTGAGACAAAATTCTACACCAGTCTTGTTACTTGTTTGTCTGGCAGGAAACACGGTACACCAAAGATGGATGGCAACCATTATCCTCTTGCTTATTCCTGAATAGGGATGTGCCCAAATATTTGTAACATTCAAAATTTGTATGAATTGGGACATTCAGATTCAAATTGAATGTTGGCACATTCGAAGATTCACATTCAAATGTGAATTGAATGTTTTGATACATTTGTATGAAGTTTTGTTACGGGTTCTTATGGGATTCTTATGGGATTTGTATGCGAATTCGTATTGAACATTCATATCAAATTCGAATCCTACTACACTCTAAGAGGGTCTCTTAGAATGAATTCTAATTTCCTTGCATTCAATTCGATACGAATCAAATGCACACACAAACTTGTGCATGGAGTGGTGGTAGATTTGGTGGGACACAACTCAGGTCTTGTTCAAGATCTTTTCTGTTCTGGGCCTTATGGCACATTATATCCTGAAGTAGGGACCTGCCATGAACATGCTAGTCTGCACCAGGATATGAATGGCAGATTTCTGGGATGTAGTTCAGAATAAAGCCCAGTTCAGAAAGGGCCCAAGTTTCCAGGCTCAGCATCATACATCACCAGACTCCACTATCCAATCCTGCTGCCAAAACTTGCTGAGGTTACTGTGACTTAGCACCAATACCCTTGGGCTGCAAGCAACATTTTAAAAAACCCAAAAACTAACCAACAAAAAACTAACTTTTTCTATTAATAGCCAGATTCTTTCAAGGTATGTCTCCTACCAGAACTGCACCTGTAATTCAAGTGTACCAATTTAGCAAGAACTCTGTTTCCTGTCCCTGATTGAAGTACTGACGTCTTCAGCTCCCCCTGGGAATATGGCTAATCAGCATTCCCCAGACAAGAGTCAAAACGGTATTTAGGAGAATGAGTTTTTAGGATCTGTAATTACTCAGCTGGAGCATGTCTCCTACTGTGAGGGCAATGGGAACTGGGACAAGGGGACATCAGAGTGGGTAAGGTTGAGCTGGGCAGATCTCCAAAACCATGTGGAAGGTTTCCCTCTACCGTCCGTACGTCTGTCCATACCTCTCTTTCTCTTTCTCTTTGTCTCTCACCAGATTAGGGATGTGCACACATACACACAAGAATCATGTCCCATTTGCAGTCAAAGCCAATGGCCGAAGATTTGTTTGTTCATCAGATCATTCGTTCAAACATTCACACTTGCACTGAACATTTTCACAGCTTTTCTTACCAATGAAAAAGCCTATTTTCATGAGTAAAACAACGCAAAAGTGTGAACATTTGATAACATGTTCACATTTGCAAACCTCTGGACAAAACTAAAACAAACCTACTAAAAACAATCACTGAACCTGAAAATGAGGAGACAGAAGCTGTTTCCTTAGTCAAATGACAGGATAAATAGATAAGTCTTCACTAGTATTCTAAGGGTGTTTCTGCACTGGCCGTGGAAATTAGTTTAAAGAGACATTTAAGATACATTTAAAACCCTTGGACACTTACCTTCCTCATTGCAGACTGGATTAGAGACGCTTCGAGGGAGCCGCTTCCGCATAGTGGTGCGTGAGATCCATCTCTTAAATTGGATCTTGCCACCGAAAACTGGTTCTAAATGAAGACCTTAAAAAATTAGATCTTCAATCCGTCACTTCACCTTGATCCATGTGGAAGCAGGACGTTTCCGCACATGGACAGGCGAAGGGACAGATGTCCTTGTGGCCGCCATCTTGGGGAGGGCGGAAGCAGGTCGGTTTGCCTCCTTCTGCCCTACCCCGGGCACGGTGTGCTGCCAGAAACCGGAGACAACTGGCAGCGGCATGCTCCAGTCCTGCAGCTCCGGGGGTGGCATTGGTTGTGTGGGAGGCCGGATCTCCTTTGGAATGGGTGCTGCGGCCTCCACACAGCACCCAGAGGAGCCAGCTAGTCTGATCCGTTCACCCCGCACATGTGTGGACACGTGGGGTCTGCTTGGATCCATCCCCATTTTGGACAGGTTTTCCCGGCGTCATGTGTGGAAACACCCTAAATGTTTATAGTGAAGATGTTTGGCACCCCTCAGTGGGGAGATTGTTCAATAGTCTGGAATAGGGGTGTGCACAATTTTTGTGGTTTTTTTGCATTCAAATTCAAGTCGAATCAAATGTCAAAACATGTAACAAAAACTGATTCAAATCAGTTACATTTGAATTTATTTGTTCGAACGTTAGATACGAATTTGAAGATACAAATGTTGACAACATTCGTATTTAAAGATACAAATGTCAACAACATTTGTATGTGCTATACGTATCTGTACGCATTTCGTATGCATCCTGTTTTATCCCGTATGCATACATATGTATCTGTGTATTCGAATGATTTCCATCATTCAAACGAATGTTTCGGAACATTCAACATTCATTCAAATGTCTAAATTTGAATGTGAAGACATTCGATTCGAATTCGAGTGTCCACATTCAATCAAATTTGATCGCATTTTGAATGTTTAGAATATTCATGCGCATCCCCAATTCCGCCCTGTACCTGAAGGTCTTTGGGCAGGTAACATGTGCTTATGGTAGGAGAAAAGACAGAATGAATGCATGTGTGTGAATACGGATATATGAATCCTGTTATACACTGTCAGGTGGCTTGTCACATCCAACCATGTTACAGGATTGCTCCTGAAGTCATGCTGACTGAAATCTCAGAAGTTCTTACAACAAGGCTGAATCTGAAGAGCCATAAAAGAAACTTACAATAACAGAGCTACAGTAACACAATCTGTTTTCAGCATTTTGCCTTGAGGCCAGAAGCATGAGACTTCTGTTCCCACAGCACAAACTTAGGGTGTTTTTCCACTGTCACTAAAAGTACCCATTAGGTACCCATTAATGGGTACGTAATGGAATTTTTGTGGCCATTAATGGGTACTTAATGGGTACTTCTAGTGACAGTGGAAAAACACTCTTAGTTTTTGTGACATGAACCCTTACTTCCCACCCCTGTCGTCCTATATTACAGGAGTTGTTTGTTTATTTCTTTGTTTACATGATGGTTTATCTCTCTAATTTAAAATGAAGGCCTGAAAATCAGTTGACTGTAGCTCCTTTGTCAAAAAGTAATGGTTTCTTACGTGTGGAAGGAATACAGATGGCAGATTCGCTTCCAGGTGGAGTGATGGTGCCCCAAACCATATCTGCAGCGTGGATCCTATAATAGGAAAGAAGTATCTGGCCTTTATATATTTACTTTTACCTATTTATGTCCTCTCTAACCTTCTCCCATCCTAATCTGCCATAAACAACAGTGACACTCAAAATGTTTCCCTATTGCCCATTTCACATCCTGGAGAAAGCAGAGACAGACCATCAATTGCCCTAGAACTCTAATAAATGCTGTCATTCCTTCTGTGATTTGCGCTAGGCAGTTACAGAAGCTGGCCAGTAATTTGCTCCCAAAGTGTGAAGCTTGCTCCCAAAGGCTGGAAGTAAATGATGACCTTGTAAGCCTCTTTCCCAGCCTGCGTTTTCTCAGCTCCGCCTGCTGTCCCAAAGACTACACATCTCGGAAGCCAAACCTTTGTGGGGGGAGTATGAAGATGGAGGCTTCTTGCTCTTCTGCAACCTCCATGCAGGCGCTGTCAGTGTGCAGTTTGACAGTCGGAAAAGAAGAGGGTTACTGGGTGAAAAAGAGGACAGGGAGGCTACACTTGGTACAGAAGAGGCAAATTCAGCAAGCGCTGCCTGCGTTACATGCCCTCCTTTCTAATGATAACACCTTTTATAGGGATGTGCATGAATATTTGTAACATTCGTTATTTAGTAGGAATTTGTAGGAATTTGGACATTTGTACATGAATTAAATGTTATGACATTTGTATATTAACATTAGAATGTTGCGGAACATTTGGATGAATAGTTAAAGTTGGGATACGTATCAGATACATATCGATACTCCTGCATTTGTATAGGATACATATCCAATACATATACATTGGAGTCGAATACGTTTCTGATATGTATGCATTTGTATAGGATCCGTATGCAGAATCCGTATGGATCCATGTGCATTGGCACCCCTATCCTCTTTGCTATATGACAACATCTCATATATGCAGCGATTAAAGACACAGCACCCTTGTCCTCTTTCACATATGGTAACCCCACCGAAGCAGGACAGGATACATTTTGGATAAGTGAGGTTTGAGAGACACAGGATCTATGAGGGGTATGACGTTCAGTGATTCTGTACTGGATGGTACACTGGACCAGCAAGCTTACTAGGAACTCCCTTCTTCACATTGGTGTAGTCTAAGGGAGGCCCCAGCCCTAAGACCACATCCTGGGGACAGCTTGATATATGTGCCACAGGATTGCCTCTGTGCATACTTGTGGCATGTTCACGCAGTGGTCCTGCAGGACAGAAATGCCTGGCTTTGATGATGGACTCTAGGAGGTTGCCACTATTCAAATCAGGGCTCAGCACCTTTTTTTGAGTGGCATTGGGAGAACATGGCAGGTTTATCTAAGAAAAAGCAGGAGCGAGCATCCCCCTGAATTGTGCATAAATGTGCAAATCTGAATTTGTGAAGATCTGTTTTAATTTTTTAAAAAACATAAAGAATGATGGAGGCGTGCATGCCTCTGTTCTACACCCCCCCACACACACACAATCCATGGCATTCATATCAGCATGTTCCCCCACCATCTAAGCATGTGCGGGATTGCTCACTTGCAAGGAACTCAGTTGTAACCCAAAAAGGCAGGAAAGAGATAGGTGGAGCAAGGAGAAAGTAGCAGAAAATGATGCTACCCCTCTAGAATCCCCACATGGTCACTCATTAGCCAGAGAGGGAAAGGGAATGTTTTGGTGCCACCCCCAATAGACATCTTGGGTGCTTCCGCACAGGCCTTTTAACACCTATTAAGCACACATTGGGAAACCTGCGTCCGCAAACACGTACCTATTTAGCACACTTCTGGTGAGGTGCGTCCACACATGACACCCATTAAGCACACTTTTGGAAAACCGCGTCCGCACAGGCAGGCTTATTTAGCACACTTCTGGCAAGGCGCGTCCGCACATATCCGTCTCTAATGTGTGCTTAATGGGGTTTAATGGAACACCACATTGAAGGCGGTCTTAATGGGTGTTTCTGCTCCAGAACTGGATTAACACAGCATGCGGCCGCACATGGACGGGAGAGAGAACACATGGGGTGGGACAGGAAGTTGCCAGGTTGAGTGGGGTGGCATGGCATAGAGCCGCCATGTTGGGAAGGCAGGGCAAGGGGCGCTTGAATACTGAGGTGTGCGGCCGCCCCGGTGGGCCTAGCCAGGGCTCCCTGATGCTCACGGCGGCTGGGGCCTAGAGCTGAGTGCAGGGCCCGGCTAGTCACCGTGGGGACCGCTCGGCCCACCGGGAAGGGCCCGCTTGGGGGGCGCCTGGTGATGGCGGCTCGCCGCCCAGCCAACACATGATTACGGACATGCTGCTGGTTGGTCGGCAGCCCATCCCTGCCGCAGCCGCACACGGCCGGAAAGCAGTGGTGACTGATGGCTGGATGCTCCAATCACAAAGCCCCAGGAGCGGCTGCCCGGGTATGTGTGCTTGCGTGTCTGCACATCCCAGGCAGAATCTGTTCCTTGGAAGCCGTCCTTCCTCGCCTGTGCAGACAGAAGGGGTGTGGGCAGATCTACCGGGAAATGGATGTAGCAAAACCGGATCCACAGAAACTGGATTTAGTAGATCCGCATCTATTCCAAACCAGATTTAGTACACCCGCATCTATTCTAAATGGGATTTAGGAAATCCTGATGTACTAGATCCGGATTTAAAATGGCATGTGCGGAAGCACCCCTTGCCATGAAAATAGAACTAGACTATGGAACAAAAATGGCCCCAGTGCTGGGAAAATCTATATACCAGATGAATCAGATTGGGGAGTGGAGGAATAGTTTAGATAAAAAACAGAAGGGCATTTTTGGTGTGGTCCCTGGGAAGGAGAGACTGCTGCATACTGTGTTGAACACTGGGCCTGACCAATGTCCAGATGGAGAGGAAACATTGCACCATTACAGCACCACTATGGTGGGGTTGCCCCATGATCTGGGGCAGGCCAACCACCACCTCACTGTCCCCCACTAAAAAACACTCAATACTATTGCTGGAAAACCCAATGCTGGTTGCAAGTTTTCTGGCAATAAGGTTTTTAATTTACTTATGGATGAAGCTGCCATCATAGCTCTGTCTACTGGCATGTATGGAAGCCAAAACAAAGACCCACTAGGGTTGCACATGAATGCTTAATGAATTTAATTTGTATTGCATCAAATGCCAGAAAATTCAAATTCATTCAAGAAGAAGAGTTGGCTTTTCTACCCCGCTTTTCTCACCCATTCAAGGGGACTCAAAGTGGCTGACAAACCTTCTATTCTTCTCCCCACAACAGACACCCTGTGAGGTAGGTGGGGCTGTGAGAGCTGAGAAAGAGAGTTGTTGCTAGCCCAAGGTCACCCAGCTGGTTTCATGGAGGAGAGCGGAATCAAACCCGGTATTCCCAGATAAGGGTCCGTCTCCTTAACCACTAGAGCAAACTAGCTCCCCTTCGAATGCTGTAGGATTCGTATTCGATACAAATGTTTAATCCCATACAAATCCCAAACGTATCCCATACAGATGTCATATGAATCCCATAGCAAGCTTCATATGAATGTTTGTACACAATCATCCTTAGCACTCACGCATGCACAAGAGGTTTCAATGCAGACATTCAGGCATTTTGAGATGCCCAAAAGTCCAGATACACAGAACAAGAAACTACACAAAGAGAGAGTTGGCTGTGATTCTGTGTAGCTAGGAGGCAGCAATCGCTGAGGGAGAATTTCACACATTATTGCCCCTAGTGGGATATCTAGCCACTGTCTGGAGTTGGCCTTGGACTCCTGTTGGTTGTATTTTTGTGTAGCCATCTGACATTATCTGCAATTATCAATCACTCTTCTTCCCAGGATGCAAAGTTAGGACTATGTATGATAAGGCAGGCAGCCCTGCTGCTCCGTTAATAGTTGCAAGGAAGAAGAAATTCCAGCAAATGTTGGCTGGCTGATAAGTTCAATCTGATAAAATCCCCTCTTCTCTGCAGCTATTATAGGAGGTCCTCTTTTTCATATGCTAACCCAAGAAAAGGCCTTGATGTTATCTGTGGTGCCTGGGTGTTCTTGAGGTGAGAATAGTACTGAATGTTGAATGCTTATCATGATCAAAGGATGCAGCATTAGGTCACTATAGCAATGGCTGAGGAGAAGGGCTGCGTTCAGATATTGCTTGCTTATTGTTTTGAGTCCGGCTCTTGCAACAGAAATCCAGGGGCCCTGGGAAACAGAGGGGGCAGCTGTGAGGCTGCCGAATATGGGGTAGCAGCTTGAGGGCTGCTATGATATTCAGTCTCTGAATCCCTGCCTTCTGTTTAATGGTGGATGGGATCTGTAGATGTTAAACGATCAGGGTGCAGGCAGGGTGCAGGCAGAAAGACAAAGAGTTTAATTTTTCCAGGCTTAAATACAGCAGTCAATGGGAGCGTTGAGGAAATGATGTAAAGGCACAATCCAGGGAGGTGATTGGTGGAGCTGGGTCAGGCAGGCAGGTCAGAGGTCCTTGGCGATGTTACATCCTATGGTCAGAGGCGGGGAAAATCCTCAAACAGGAAGAGAAGAGTTTCCCCCTTAATGCCATGTGCTTGCAGACTCCATAATGCCCAAAGGCAACCGCATGTAGTGGAAAGAACTCAGCACCCTGGTGGTGCTGAGCATTTACTACAAGCCAATGGAACAGGCAAATTCTTTCTCCTTTTACAAGCGAGAGGCTTGAGAGTCAAGGTGGGGGCTGGAAGGGAAGCTACGGGAAAACTACAGCCAGGAGATTACTACACTTACTTTGCTGTATATTGATATTCCAGAATAAAGCATGGATTATCTGGAATATTTGTGCTTTATTTCAGAATATCTAAAGATAGTGGAAGAAGTAGGCACCTTCTAGATGTTAAGGATGTGCACAAATGTTTTTCGTGTTTGATTCTAACTGAATGTGAGGAAATTCACATTGGTTCAAATAGAGCCACTTCAAATGTGGTACAATTCAATATGAATGTTCTTTGAATGCTGTTCAAATCCAATTTGAATCCCTGCTGCCAGGAATGCTTACGAATCTCTCACAAATCCCCTAAGGATCCGCTCTGAATGTACCAAATATGGTCTGAATCCACTTCAAATCCACTAAGGATCCACTCTGAATGTGCCAAATCTGGTCTGAATCCACTTCAAATCCACTCTGAATCCACTTCAGATCTGCTCTGGATCTGCTGCAGATGCAACTGGGCAGCTACCTCCCCACATTCAACAAACATAATGAAGCTTCAAACAAATGTATAGAAGCTTCACTTTCGAATGTCAGTCTTCAAAAGTAGCCAACATTCAATTCAAATTTCAATGTACAAATTTGTATGAATTCAATTGAATTTCAAATGTGGTGAATATTCATGCACATTCTTACTGGATGCAGCTAAGATGGCCCCATTGTAAGTTGATGTGAACATGTCTTATATCCCTTCTTTACCTTTCTGCAACTTTTCAATGTCTAAGGTACATAATAATTATCTTTCTTCTTTTGTCCATCTTACAACTAGCAAAACAAGAGAGCGTTATCCTTAAGGTCCTAATACTGCTGTTCTCAACCTGAGACCTATTTGCCTTATGGCCTGTAGAACATGATTAGTGAACTCCTGGGGTGCTTCCGCACTTACCTTTTTAAATCCGGATCTATTACACCCGGATTTACTAAAACCGGTTTAGAATAGATGCGGGTCTACTAAATCTGGGTTAGAATAGATCCGGATCTACTAACCCCAGTTTAAGGTAGATCTGGATTTACTAAATCCAGTTTAAGGTAGATCCGTATCTAGTAGATACGGATCTACCAACACCCCTTTCATCCGCACACGCATGGGAAGGATGGATTGCGAGGAACAGATTCTGCCTTCGCTGTGCGGACGCAGTAGCACAGATTTCAAGATGGCTGCCCCAGGAGCCGTGTGATTGGATCCTTCAGCCGTCAGTAACCGCTCCTTTCCTGCTGTGCACGGACCAATCAGTGGCGTGTCTAAGATCCAGTGCCCGCCTGGTGCCGAAGCCGGCTTTTTGTGCATGGAATCACTACATTCAGACTTGCTGTCCCTCTGCCGCCGTAGCTGGGCACCTGCCTGATGCAAAGCCCATGTGAGAGGGACTTCGTGGCTGGACTGTGCTTCTCCTGCCTCACTCAACATGGCAGCTTCCTGTCCCGCCCCATGTGTTCTCTCTCCTGTCCGTGTGCGGACGCGTCCTCAGTTAATGCAGATTTAGACCAAAACACCCATTAAGACCACCTTTAATGTGGTGTTCCGTTAAACCCCATTAAGCACACATTAGAGACGGATATGTGCGGACGCGCCTCGCCGGAAGTGTGCTAAACAGGTCCGCCTGTGTGGACGCGGGTTTCCCGAAGTGTGCTTAATGGGTGTTACTCTGTGGATGCGCCTTGCCAGAAGTGTGCTAAATAGGTCTGCCTGTGCGGACGCGGGTTTTCCAATGTGTGCTTAATGGGTGTTGCTGTGCGGATGCGCCTCACCAGAAGTGTGCTAAATAGGTATGTGTGTGCGGACGCGGGTTTCCAAATGTGTGCTTAATGGGTGTTAAGAGGCCTGTGCGGAAGCAGCCCTGGTGAAGAGCGTCTGCACTTGGTGGAGGCTACTACAGCCTCCAAGCATGCCCTGCCTTCCTAGAAGTACACTAATTGTTGATTAGGTGTGGAGCACAAAATTTACCTGGAGCATCCTAGCAGGGGCCCTCTGCATCTCTTCCAGTGCTCTGGCATCCATCTGAGGTTCTGCGCAAGCGTGCTGGCACCTCAGATGATCATAGGCACAAGTGCTCAAGCACAGAGCACCAGCATTGTCAAGGCGATGGTGCTGGTGCACACGCCGTCGTGGAGGACTCCACAGCCAAAATGGTGGCGCCCAGCAGAGGACTGGCCCCACAATCAAATCAGTAAGTATTTGATCGTGGGGGAACGGGGGCAGCTAAAGTGTGAGCGCTAGTCAATGTTGGTTAATTGTGCTCCTTTTTCTTCTGGTGGATGAAAAGGGAAATGCATAAACACCCCCGAATGAAGATTACAGAATGCGTTTCTAATAGTTGAAGGGATGCACATAGCCATATTTCCAGCCAAAGTATATATGTTATTCCCCTGAAGATTTAAAAGATAGTGCAGTGTGTGTGTGTGTGTGGGGGATGATCTCTTGTTCTACCAATTCTTCCAGCAGTTTTAACAACAAAAGAAGGGTTGGCTGTCGGCTGTCAAAAGTTGCTTTACCATTGCCAATCTCCATTGCTTTTTGCCCTAGGGAGGGAGCCCTTGGAAGAAATAACTGCAATTTCAGGAGTTTACTTTGAATTTCAATTGCAGAATCCCCTCCGCCTTCACCCCCAATTAGATTGTCAGCTGGGAGAAACTGTGTGATTATATCTTCCACCTGTCAGATGCCCGGATGATAAACAATATGCAGTGCCTAAATTGGGCTGAGAGCCATCATTCAGGGGTTCAGGGGGGGGGGAGTGGGGGGATGTTAAAAATGAGTTACGTTTTGAGGTCAGGAGGAAAGCTGTAATAGCAAAAGTATTGATAAATATTTTTTGCCAACATTTTTGCACTCACTTTCTTTGCCAACATGGATGGTCCCAGTATTTTCTGAGGGGGAGGTGTTTGCTTTACAGAGTGAGGCAGTAAAGAGTGAGGCAGTCTGGTATGGAACAGCACAGATGGCCTTTTTCTGGGCCAGGTAGACTACTGTATTCTAGAACCACTAAGGCTGGAATGGTCTCACCTGATACACTTCCCCTAGGTGTGTGCAGAAACGGCTACAGTGTCTTAAGGTGCCCAAGGTATTGGAGTAGGTGCTAGGTCTTCAGCACAATGGGATGCCCCAGAGGTGACTTACTGATAAGCCATAGTTTATAGATTGAATAGACATTTGACCCTCTCCATCACATATATAAGCCATGATTTCCAATTCCTAAAATGGGTTCTATGGCCTTAAGTTGCTCTCTCCCCATGTTACATAAGTACATAGGAGAGGCCCTGCTGGATCAGGCCACAGCCCTCTAGTCCAGTATCCTGTCGCACACAGTGGCCTACCAAATGCTCATGGGCATCTCAAACAGAGACAAGGACAAACCTTTCCCTGCTCTTGAATCCCAGCAAATGGCATTAGAAATGTATTGCTTCCCTCCCCCACCCCCAGCCTGAAAGATATACCTGGGCATCCATTCTAGTAGCCATTGATACACATGTGCTCCATAAATTTGTCTAACCCTTTCTTAAAGCCATCTAGACTGGTAGCTGTCACCACCTCTTCCGGCAGCACATTCCATAAGACGATGACCCTCTGGGTGAAGAAATACTTCCCCTTGTTGGATCCAACTCTCCTACCCATCAGCTTCATAGATGCCCCCTGGTTCTAGTGTTGTGCGATAGAGAAAATAAATTTTCTCTGTCCATCTTTTCTATACCATGCATAATTTTATATACTTCAATCAGGTCCCCTCTTAAATGCCATCTCTCCAGACTGAAGAGGCCTAGACGTTGCAGCCTGATATCGTAAGGGAGGTGTTCCAGCCCCTTAATCATTCTTGTTGCCCTTTTCTGCACCTTCTCTAGTTCCACAATATCCTTTTTGAGGTGTGGTGACCAGAATTGTACACAATATTCCAAATGTGGCATCACCATAGATTTATAAAGAGGCAAAATGACACTTGCTGACTTATTTTCTATTCCCTTCCTAACTATTCCCAGCATTGAATTTGCTTTTTTCGCTGCTGCTGTGCACTGGGTTGACACCTTCATTGAACTGATGGCTCAGGTAGGTCTTGGAGCAGCTCAGTAGGTCCATTCCTGGCTGTGTCTCCATTATACAGCAAAGAAACCTTGAGTGAGGCCAGTTTCCATTATCCCCAATGCGTCTGTCATAAGGACCTGATTAAGGTGGCTATACTTGGATAATGGGAACACAGTTACCGTGTGGGCTATGGTTGCCCCAACAAAAATGGCAAACCATTAGGAATGTGCACAGTTCTTTTTTTGTATTTGATTCATATCGAATTGAAAGAAAAAAAATTGTATTTGTTCGAATAGATCCTCTTCAAATGTGGTAGGATTCATATTCAATATGAATGTTCAATCCCATACGAATGTATACAAATAACATATGTATCCTATAAACGAATAGCATATGGATCCCATTCAAATGCATATACGGACTCTATATACGAATGCATGAAAATAGCATATGGATCCAATACAAATGCATACAATTAGCATATGGATCCTATATACGAATGCATACGAATAGCATATGGATCCTATACAAATGCATAAGAATGGCATATGTGTCCCATATACAAATCCCATATAAAGCTTCATACGAAAACATTCAATTTGAATTCAAATGTCAATCTTCAAATGTGCCAACATTTGATTCAAATTCAAACATCTGAATTTGGCCGAACTTTGAATGTGACAAATATTCTTGCCCATCCCTACCAACCACACTTCCTGTGCATTGAAAGTCAGCCCAGACAGTAACTTCACTGCTGCAGGACGAGTCCCCTCGAGACACCGATTCCCACATGCTCACATTCTTTTCATATCCATATGCATTTGTACCGATACATATGGGACAAAAACGGGATGCATACAGGATAAAAATGAGATGTGTACACGTGCATATGTATTTATTTATTTCCATTTCTGTTCCACCCCATACCTGATGGTCTCTGGGCAGGTAACAACGGATCAAACAACATATTAAAAACAAGATACAAATTAGAATAAGGTACACAGTTAAAAACTCATTTAAAAAATTCAACAGATTTAAGCCGTAGACTCAATAGTGCATTAATAATAACTGTAACTGAGGGGAGAATGAATCATCTGAGCCAGAGGCTAAGGCAAAAAGGTATGTCTTTACAACCTTCCTAAATTATAACAAGGAAGGGGCATGGCACACCTCAGAGGGGGTGTCCATTCCACAGCCTGGGGCCACCACAAGAAATGTTCTCTTCTGGGTGCCCACCAGCCTCACTACTGAAGGTGTTGGGACAACCAGGAGGGCCTCTTCCTCAGATCTCAAGCCATGAGCAGATCGGTATGGGAGAAGGCGTTCCTTTAGATATTTGGGGCCCAAGTCATGCATACGGCGTACAGATGCGTACGGACACATATGAATCTTGTTGACATTTGTTTCATCAAATACGAATCGAATATTGTCACGATGCCCAGCGATCCAGTTAGTGCCTGCCCTCTCTAGGAGAAGTTTGGCCCTGTTAGGATGCTGAGTTCGTGCAACGGCCAAGTGAATACTACAGTGTGGACACAAAACACTGGTAGCAAGCGTTTCAACAGTAAACTAAAACAAGTTTATTATTATACACAAGCAATACTAAAAGGAAAATAAGGTTCAGGTATTTGTTGGTTTAACTCAGGTTTAACTCAGTAAGTCTCTTAAGGCTAGGAGCTACCCCTTTCTCTAAAGGAAAATAGTTCCCCTTTTAAAAGACAAACCTCTCCACATTCCTCCCCCTCTGGCTTGCTCTGCCACAGCTCAAGCCAAGCCAGTGTACCAGGACGTGGCTCCAGATGATCACAAGGCCCAGTCCGTCCTTGCTTGTCCGATCATCCAGCCTGGTCAGTTGCTATTGAAGTCTTCCTTCAAGATCTTCCAGCCAAAAGACCCCTGGTCAGCTACTGGTTCCAGCTCCCTCAGGATTCAGCTCTCTTCTCCTTTCAGCTCTTGTACCAGCATGAAGACATAGTCTGCTGTCTTCTCTGTTCATTTATACCCATATCCCTCACCCTGATTGGCTGTAACCTCCTGGGGAAAACTGCTGCCATAAAATGCTGCTGGAAACTCCTGATTGGTGGGAACGCCTGCTCTAGCCCCTCCAGCACTCAGATCCCCGGACAGCTTTTCCCTCCAAAAGGCAGCTTCAACCAATCATTGCAGCAGGGCCCGCACAGGATTTCCTGACATTTTTGCAGCCTTTGCCCAGGTCTTGCAACAAGCTGTTTGCAACAAGGCTGGCTATTGCAGCCAGCTAGAAGCCTGCAAAGCCCGAAAGCATAACAGTTTGCAGCCTGTACCCAGAAACCGTCACAAATATTCTTATGAACAGATACAAATGTATTAGAATCGGTTCTACCTTTGGTCATATGTAGGCTTTCCTTGTTGGATTCAATCTCCTTTGTAGCAGTTTTGGGGCTGTTACGTCATGTTCCAGGTTTCTTCTGAGAACCTTCTTCAGTACAGCAGAATAGCCAAAAACAAATGAGAGTTCTACCTCTAATTTCTGCTTGAGAATGTCCAGAGGCAATTGGTGGGCCAGTGGTTGAGACAGGACTGTGGACTAGATGACCTGTGTCCTGATCCAGCAGGACTCCCTTTATGTTCTTATGTTCTTAAATGCCATTCCAGTCTCTCTTTTGCACTAATGTGCTGTGCATCTGCTTTTGGAGTTTTGCCTCACTTGGGATCTTAAAAAAAAGGCAAAATGATTAAAAACTTGGTAATTGACTTTGTGAAATGTTTTAGAGCTGGCGATAAATCTGATGCTAAGCAGGAAAGGTGGAGGAATGTAATGATGTTGTCAACACACTTCAACTTCAAAGTGGACACTTGTTTATGCTGCAAATTGTGTCTTTGATCAATAGGCAATTAGATTGGAAGAAAGCAGCAAACTGTTTAGTGGCAGAAAAGCTTTGTAGATGTGTTTGAGATAAGTGTCTCTGAGTTCCTGTAAGAATTATAGGATAGGGTGTCTGAAAGCATCTCAAAGGACTGGTGTCATCCTAAATATTTGTTTTTATATCCCCATAGTCCATAGGAATGAACAGGGACCTATTTGTACTCCAGCTCCAAGCATGCGCTGCTCACCAGACATTCACTAATTGTTGATTAGGTGTGGAGCATGATTTCATGCTCCACATCTAATCGACTTTAACTAACCTTATCTGAAAGCTTACCTGCAGTGTCTGGGCAGCAGCCATCCACACCTCTTCTGGTTCTCCGGGGTTGTCTGAGGTGCTGCGCAAGCACACTGGCACCTTGAACGACCACAGATATGACTGTGCACACACAGAGCATCAGCATTGTCATGGCAACAGCACTGATGCATTCACAGTCACAGGGAGCACCACAGCTAAAATGGCAGTGCCCAGAAGAGGATCGGACCCGCAATTGAATAGGTAAGTACCCTTCACTGTGGAAGGGCAGCAAACGTTGACTACCTGTTAATGGCTGTCCTTTCCCATCCATCCAGTGGACAGGAATGGAAGTGCAAAAATGCCCCTAAAATGTAAGCTAGATTCATTCTTTTCTCTCTCTTAAGTCTGCATCAAAATTTGCACATTTGCGGGTACTGCATGGTGATGATCGTGGAGTCATCAGCAGCTGATTTCAATGCCAGAAACAACAATTGGGCATGAAAAAAGGAATTGGGCAGCAATTTCCTTGCATATGCATGCAAATTTCACAAAATAATCGCTTTATCCAAACCAAAATGGAAGTATTATTAGAAATGCACATTATTTAACAAAATGATATTTTTAGATTTTTTAAAATAATTAGGGACAGATTTGTACCAAAATGGGAGGGAAAGGCGCTAAAATTCCTATTATTAGGAGTCTCTTCTCTTCAAAAAATATGTTCAAATAGAAAATGATTTTTTAACATATTTTCTTTAATAGCTATTAGAGCCCTTGCAGTAGCCTCTAGAGTCCGTGAGGCTTGTCCTGGAACAGGCCATGCAAATACAACTGAAATGTTGCTCTGAACTTCAAGAAAAGAAATGTGAAGAAAGCACAATACACTAGACATGGACCCTTTCTGCACTTGGCTTTATTCTGGAATATCTCTCTGAGTAAGAGTCTTCTGGACACTTCTGGCCTTCCGTAGTCTGCACTAGCATGCAGATAGCAGGTCCCTAATCTGGGATATATTCCAGAATAAGGCCAAATGCAGAAACCCTGTAGTTTGGGGGAAAATGGTTCAAAGAGAAGAGAATCTGAACCTTTTGGAACACTGTGATCTTTGGCTGTATTCAGACCTAACAAGTGGGCTGCCTCAGAGGCGCCTCAGAGGCACCTCAGAGAGACCTCAGAGAGACCTTGTGTGGCCCTCATCTTCCCACCTTTCTCAAATCCACCTTTTCTCGCACAGAATGTCCAGGAGATGGAGAGGACACTCTGCCATGTGAACAATCCCATCTCAAAGCTATCTCTGGGCCACCTCAGGGATGCTTTTTTTTTTGGCTGTGTCTGATTGCAGCTTTACTATGTACTATCAGTGTGAGAGTCACTGAAAGAAAAACAAAATGGCAGCTGCCGGTGGAGAGGCTGAAGGATTGGTGTGAGCTTTACCTCATGATCCAGAACTGTGTTGCAAGATGGGAGTGTGGGTTTCCAGCAAAGTAGGGGTTTATACCTGCAGAGGGTAGCAAAATAATTTCTCTGTGCCTGGATAGGCCAGAGTATAGTTTGAAGTGGCAGGTGGAATTCATATTTTGATTCTGCAGTCCTCCACAAAGCCAGCTGGGTGACCCTGAGCTAGTCACAGATCTCTTCTAAGTTCTCACAGCTCCACCTACCTCACAGGGTGTCTGTTGTGAGGAGGAGAAGGTTTGTCACCTGCTTTGAGTCCCCTTAAATGGGTGAGAAAAGCGGCGTAGAAAAACTTCTTCTTCTTCTTCTTCTTCTTCTTCTTCTTCTTCTTCTTCTTCTTCTTCTTCTTCTTCTTCTTCTTCTTCTTCTTCTTCACTTTCTCTTGCTTGAAATTACATCTTCATCAGCTACCATCGCAGTCATAGCCGTAAACACAGACTGAATATATATGTTTCTAATTTCTCCTTGTCCTAAAGTGAAAACATCCATTATCTTGAGGGGAGAGATTGCCTACATGTAAATGTTTCCAAAATTTCTGGCAGGCGTCTTCTTCTTGAAAGAAAAACAAGCTATGGTTTTAAAACAAAACAAAATACTCAAGGATCATTCTGGATTCCTTAAGCGTTGTGGAATAAATATGCCATTTGCGCAAAGTGCCACTGATTTATTGATGGAAAATGAGGAGGAGGTAGTGAGCTAATTCACCTGCAGACATTTTAAATTAGCTGTTTAAGAAAGGAATGAATCTTATTTAAATGTGATTGATTGTCTGTGTAAAAATCCCACTCTAGGACTGTCCTCATGTGGCCCCGTCATCTGGACCTCAGCATGGCCAAGAGGTGGAACATTGAAATGGTCCCATTCCCTACTGGTCCCCATGCTGTGCTGAAGTGTCCAACAACATGCCCCGAGACTGCATCCTTAGGAAGTAACTTCCTTGCTACAGGTATGCATCAAGTTGGAAGCAGGTGACCCACAAGCTCTGTTTCCTCCTGAACCAGGCTGCTTTACCAGAGGCCAGGAAATGGCTGACTTCTGGCCATATTTCTGGTGCTCCAAGAAGTGACCTGAGGCCTATTCACATAAGGGCTTCCGGAATGCATGTAGGATAGCCCGGGATGGAGCATTTGCTCCACTGGGCCAGCAGTTACATTCGGAACTGCCCCAGTCTGTCTCAGGGCACCCACTTGTGTTCCAGGTGTAGAGCACGGAATCACACTCAACACCCGGCCCAGGGCGTTCCCGGCTGGCCCGGGGCATCCCACAGCTGTACGAGAGGGAGAGCATTCACATGCTCCCTCCCTGACAACTGCAGCCCCCCCCCCCGCTGCCATTGGGTCAGGTTCAACCCAGGGCAGGCAGGTCTGTCTCATCCCTTCCCCAGTTTCCTGCGTGCTCTAGGTGATGCCTTCAGGTCACCTAGAGCCTGCAGGTATCCCCCTCGGCACTCCCCTGGGCACAGGCCTACCCAGAGACATGCGCGCCCACACACACCACTTACCTCTTTGCCGCTGGGTTCGAACTGGTGTGGCTCGGCCAGTGGCATTGTGCGTCTCCATGCACCGCTGGCTCTGACTGGCCAGCTACCCACACCTGCAGAGAACAACTGGGGTTGAACCAGTTCGATTGCTAATTTGTCTTTCCAGACAAAGAAAGGGGGGATATAGCCTTTGTGCACATCCTTATTAGAAGCTGCTTTTCTCTTTATTTTAAGGATGCTCATAAATATTCACAATATTTAAAATTTGTACTATTTCATACGTATTCAAACATTTGAATTTGAATAGAATGTTGGCACATTCAAAGATTGACGTTCAAATTCAAATTAAAAGTTTCAATACATTTGTACAAAGCTTCGCTACATAATTGTATGGGATTCATATCTAACATTCGCATGGAATTCGTACAAAATATTTGTATCAAATTCATATGGAAAACTCATATCGAATTTGAATCCTCCCACATTCAAAGGGATTTATTCGAACAAATACAAATTGTATTGCATTGGATTAGATATGAATCAAATTCTTCAAAAAATCCCATGGACATCTCTACTTTATTTCCAAAACAGTGAATTGGTAGTTACCTAATAAAACTGACTTATGACACTCAGGTTAACACTTTAGAATTTCTCTGCCACAGGATGTAAAGATGGCCACAAAGTTGGAAAATAATGGCACCACAAAATAATAGTTTTGTTTATTTTAACACTGCGGATTACAGATGTGCACAAATGTTTGTTTTTGTACTTGATTCATATTGAATCAGATGCAAGAAAATTTGTATTCATTCGAATAGATCCCCTTTGAATATTGTAGGATTCGTATTTGATACAAATGTTCAATCCCATATAAATCCCCTAGGAATTTCATACAAATGCATACAAATAGCAAATGAATCCCATACAAATTCTATAAGAATCCCATGCAAAGCTTTATACGAATGTATCAAAGCATTCTATTCAAATTCAAGTGTCAATCTTTGAATGTGCCAACATTTGATTTGTATTCGAACGTCCAAATTGGACCGGATTTGTATGAATTTTGAATGTTGCAAATATTTATGCCCATCCCTACTGCTGATAATTTGGAGTTAATTTGCACAAGTTTGTTTTTCTGCAAAAATGCAAACCAATCGGAGGTTTTTACTTTCAAGTGCAACATTGTGTAGAATGGAAAAAAAATTCCACTTCCAAGGTGGAGAAAAGTACATCTTGACCTGGGGAGCTTACAGTGACTGGCTTGCAAGCTCAAGAATTAAAATAATGCTTTGGTTTGAGTAACTGCATGTGCCTTCATCCTTAAATTTAATTTTTGCCTTGACTGTGAACCCCAGGAATACAAGAAATCAGCAGCATATTTTAAGTGCTCATCTTGCATCAAAAGTCATCAAGACCTTTTAGCTGCTTCCTCGTAAAACTTTTATTTATTTATTTTATGTTTTTACAAAGCTAACCCACCTGTCTGTATTTCCTTGTGACCCACTGGGGGGTTAAGGGACATAATGTGCTCTTGAAGAGGTCCCTAGGACATGTGTGGACTTTGATGGATTGCAGTGAGTCATGTTCCCTGCAGACCCATAATTGACAATTGTTGCCAAAATGTCATTGTCTCCCCCTCCTACAGAGAAATAACTTTGCATCCCATCTTCATATATTTACCTATATTATTATAAAAGCCACACTGATCTGTTAGAATGTGGATTCCTGGCAAATGCATGTCAGGAAGTTAATTGCAGGTCTGTAGCTCAGCTTAGAAGATAAGCTGTGGGTGCTCTGGTGTTTATTAGAAGATGGAGGTATCAAGTCATAAAAAACATCCTGTCTGTATTATTTCTCCTCACACTCATCAGTAATGTCCATACATGTCCTGCAAGTAGAGTACAAGAGGAATAGACAGTGGATATTGCATCATCCTATCTACCATCTGCTCAACAGACAACCTAATAACAGAAGAATATAACATAGATTCTCTAGTTCAGGAGAGAATATAAGGAGGAACTCTGCTGGATTGGACCACAATCCATCTAGTTCAGGAGAAAATATAAGGAGGATCTCTGCTGGATTGCACCACAGTCCATCTAGTTCAGGAGACAATATAAGGAGGAACTCTTGCTGGATTGGACAGCAATCCATCTAGTTCAGGAGACGTTGCCTGATTGTTGACTAAGGGCTGAGGTGCAAATTGGCCCCTGGATGGGAGAACAGCACATTTGGCGTAGAACTTCTTTTGTGTGTGTCAGGAGAACAAATGCATTAGAAATGGGCTAAGACTTTTTTGGTGTGTTGTATCCTGAAGTGCAAAGCATGGAGAACTCTTGTGGATTCAATTTTGTTGTTCAAGGTAAGACTTGTGTGTAGCTAGCTCCTAATAGAATGGAAAAGTCATTTGATTGTGCGCTCTGCTACCAGCTTGCGTGAGATATTTATTCAATTTGTGGAGAGAAAAAGGGAACGGTATGCAGGACACATCCACACTGGTTATCTCTCAGGACATGATTTACTGCTCACTGTAGCAGTATTGCAGCAAAAATCAAACTTCCCTGGTAATGCATTCAGAGTTCTCTTTCTTTTACCACCCCCATCCTCTTCTTGCTTGATGTAATGAAAATGAGAAATAAGCATTCTCTATATTCAGCTCAGAATACATTAAGGAGTCATTTTAATTTGGACAGGATCTTAAATCAGAGGCAGGAGTTGTTTACTAGCAGCCACACTGATTTTGATACCTGGCCACATTCAGAGTCTGTATTTTCTTTTCTTTCTTTGCAAATGTTTCACATACCAAAGGCTATTTAATGCTGCAGTATAGGACCTTGGAACATAAAAGCATAGGAGGAGTCATGCTGGATCAAGCCGCAGCACATCTAGTCCAGCATCCTGTCTCACACAGTGGCCCACCAATTGCCCATGGGCATCTCAAGCAGAAGACAAAGGCAAAACCTTCTTACACTTACCAGTTGGATCACTCCAATCTGCTTGCAGTTCAGGACTGTCTGCACATAGTTGACCAGTAACATCTGGACTACTCCTGGGCCTAGATGTGCACATTTTTTAAAAAAATGTGATCCATATCAAATTGAGTGCAAGAAAATTAGTATTCATTTGAATAGATCCCCTTTGAATGTGGTAGAATTTGTATTCAGTACAAATATTCAATCCCATATGAATCCTATACAAATGCATACAAATCCCATACAAATTTTCATACAAATATCCAATTCATCCAAATTCATATGAATTTCAAATGTTATGAATATCCATGAACACCCCTACTCCTGGGAATGTGGATCTGTACCTCTTTTGGGTACTGCATGATGAGGCTGCGTGAACATGGCTGGAGAGTCATTTGCAGTGTCCAGATCACCATGGCAATGTCTGGCCTCACACCACATGCCAATTCAGAGGTTGTCTTAGTGATCTGGGCTGACCATTCATACTGTGAGCACTGCTGACCAGGTATGTGGCTGTTCCAGTGATCGTAGTGCTAGTGGCCCCTCAGCACTTCAACCAGATCAGCATAGTATGGTACCAGGATCACTTCCAGGTACCCATGACCATACTGTAGGGCTGTGCAAGAATATTTGGAACATTCAAAATTAAATCAAATTTGTTTGAATTCGGACATTCCAATTAGAATTGAATGTCTATACATTCATTTTTTTTAACATTCAAATGAATTCACGTTTTGAATAATTCATATGAATTATATGGATATTTGTACGTGTACAGATAAGTACGCATTACATATGTATCCGTACACATCTTATTCCTATCTGTATGCATTTGTATAGATATGTATGGCATGAATACAGGATGCATACGGATGCATACGGACACATACAAATGTCGACATTCATATCATGAAATATGAACTGAATATTCGTACAAATAGATATGATTGTATTTGAATCGGTTTGAATTTTAGCACATTTGTTTTTTCTCTATTCGATCAAATTTGGACATTCGAATATTCAGTGTTGAAAATTGCATTGCCACTCTGCAAGACTGAGGAATAGGTTACTGATTGGAGTTTGCCCATTATAAAATATAAGATCAGACCCTTAAATCATTTTTTAGTAGCCAAGTTTCTGCACAAATATCAATTTTAAGTAGATTCGGTGGTGGGTGTTTCCATAATTAACTTTAAACAACATAACTAATTCCCTAGCAGTGAAGACTGACAAAGTGTCTGTACCGATTCCTTCTGTTTTCTGGAACAGCAAGCTCCTTAGATCTTGGATAATGATGAATCACTCAGAACAGATTTCTACAAAATATTTTCTTTTCCTTGCTTATGAAATTCTTCAATGCTAGTAGGAGCTTGAGATGAAAAGGGCATCAGAAGGGGGGAAAAAACCCTGTTGACTTTTGTATGCCTTCTAGATATATGGGTTCATTAGATACTGTTGCAGGTTTCTCTCTGCCAGTTCCACTGAATTTGATGGCAAGGTTCTTTTGATCTTAGCAGTTTAGAGGGGAAAATGGGCCAGTTGCTGACATGCATTTACCCTGCAATTTAATACTGTTTCCAGCTTCATATTCCTTTTAAGCTGATTGAATAAAACTTTTGAGATCATCTTAGCTTGGCATACAATATATATTCTTTGTCTCTAAACTGGCTGCACCTCCTTTGGAAATTTCAGGATCAGAATAAAATGTCTGAAAATTCCAGAGAATGGGAAATTCAAGATCCATACTGAAGAATAACTAAGTATTGAGGAATAAATAAGTAATACTGGATTTACAAGTGTGTTGAAAACTCATGGGTGTTGTTTTTCAGAATGAAGGTGTGCTTCAGGGTATTATTTATTTATTTATTTATTTACATTTCTATCCCACCCCATACCCGAAGGTTTTCAGGGTATTGAAAACATTCCTTAAGATGAAAATAATCCCCAGTAAAACCACCTTGGAATGTTGTGAGCCAGTTTGGTCTAGTGGTTAGGGAGCTGGACTCTTATGTAGGAATACCGGGTTTGATTCTGCTCTCCCCCATGAAGCCAGCTGGGTGACGTTGGCCTAGCCACAGCTCTGTTGTGAGCTCTCACAGCCCCACCTACCTCACAGGGTGTCTTTTGTGGGGAGAAGAAGCTTTGTCAGCCGCTTTGTCCCCTTAATGGGTGAGAAAGGCGGTGTAGAAAAGCCAACTCTCCTTCTTCTCCTTCTTCTCCTTCTCCTTCTCCTTCTTCTTCATAGTTTACTTCTCCAAAGCACACATTTGTTTTCCTGATCATCTGATGGAGGTTTGGGGTGGTGAGGACAAGAAGGAAGTAGAAGAAGTGCCTGGCAATCAGAGGTCCTTTCTCCACTTACCTATAGATCTGGATCTAGGGACATCTAGCCCTGATTCTGGAGCTCCTCATCTACATTTTAATGTGGATCAAGGAGGCCCACCCCTGTAGGTCCAGCTCAGTCTGCACAAGATGTAGCCACATCAGGATTAAGAGGCCCTTTATTTGGATCTATTGCAGACCCAACTAGGGGTCTTGTTCCAGAACACAGGAGGCATGCAGATGGCATACCACTGTGATCCAGAACTACTGGGGGTTAGGGGTGTACACAAATGCAATTTTTGGATTTGATTTGATTTGAATCAAATACTTGAATGTTCAAATTCATGCTCAATCACACCTGCACTGCCAATCACATGCTTCCCCTGTGCCTCTTCCACCCAGAAGGGATACAGATGGAGCGTGCTGGGCTATCCCAGTTTGGTTGCCAGTAGCAGTGTGAAGTAGGGGGGGGGCAGATCTCTGGCATGTGGACAGCTATTCTGGTAAAGAAGAAGCTCTGTGAAGTGCAGGCACACCATGCCAGAGTGTCCCCCATGTTCTCCACCAAGATAAGTGCGAAAAGTGCTTCTCTGTGCTGTCTCATTTGAGGGACACCACTTGTCCACACTCTGTGGAGACAGCTTGGAAAATCGGACAGCTTCTATACACTGTCAGTGACTTCTAGCTTCCGTACAGGCAGCCACTATACAAGGAGTTAGCCTGGCATGGAGTTTTTATTCCTAGAGTTGACCCCAGAGTGGTGGCATGCATGTCTGGAGTGTGGCAACTTCTGGAGTCAGACCACTCTCAGATCAACTCCATGGGAGGGTATAGGAACTCATTTGAGTTTCTCAGGGTGGGGTGGGCGCAGTCTAGGCTGCGGAGCAAGGCTCTTTAGTAGTAAATTTCTGATGCAGTAGTGGGTGATGGTTCTGATGTTCAAAGTCATCTTTGAGGGAGGGCACCGGGTACCTAAAGTAGCTCTTTGGATCCTTATTATGTCTTATTTTATCCTTCTCCTTCATCCCTTGCCCTGATTTTGCACGGAAGTCAGATAAAGAGGGTCAGCGTTCGGCCTATTCTGCTGGAGTGCTTGAAAGAGGAGCAGTGGGGGTGAATTGCTGAAGGCTCCTTGAAGATGTACTGATAGCATAAATACATTAAAATGTGCTTTTCAAGTATTCTTCTCTCCAGAATACATTATGGATATGACATTGTGTGTAACCTATTAAGATATTCCTGAAATTTCCCCTTTCAGGTAGATGTACAATTTTGACATTGACTGCTGAGTGAAATTCTACAGTTCTTAAAAATGCACGCGTGTGCACACACACTCACAGAAACATGCTGTTTTCACAATTACCTGCCCTTGAACCTCTCCAGCTGATCTGTTTCTACTGGAGTGGTTTCCAAATGATGTGATCTAAGGGTGATTCCTTACCTCCTGAAAGCCAGATTAAGGAAATCTGTTTTTCTGAAATCCGCATTCAGCCACACTCAACATGCTGCCTTCCTACTGCCTCACTCAACATGGCAACTTCCTGTCCCACCCACATCTGATCCCTCTCCTGTCCGTGTGTGGAAGCATCCTCCTTTGATGCAGAATTTCCACACAGAAATGGACTGAAGACCTAATTTTTCAGGTCTTCCCAAAAACTGGACTTAGCAGTGCCTAGACCCCATTAGCGATGGATTTCGCGTGAGGCTGTGCGGAAGCAATCTCGTTGAAGGTGCCCTAATCTGTCCCGCTGTGCGGAAGGTCCCTTGCACATGTGTCCCATATCTGTCCTCATTGTGTGCTTAATGGGGTTTTAGTGGCCAGTGTGGAAACAGCCTAAATGACCTGGGACAAGGCCATATTTGTTTGGAACAAATAGCTTTGGAGCCTGCTACAGGGGCTCCAATGACCAGGAATGAACATTCGCATATGGGTGACTTTGGCAGTGCAGTTTGATGCACTGTCAAAATGGGTTTTCCTCCTAAGCCAGCCCATTAAACCAGTTAATTCAAGAGGAGGACGCTTATAGAGCTACCTACCACTGCACTGATCTAAGGCGTTTTCGCACACGGGGTTTTCGAACGCGTGCAAGACAGCCTCGAATGCGGCATACGCATTGCCGCAGCGGGGCTTGCGCTCCGACGCGTCCGGAGCTGTCTTGCGCGCGTTCGAGATGTAGAGCACTTTAAAGTGCTCTACATCCGTTCCGGCGCGGACGAAGCGCCCGCAGCCGTTCGGGGAGAGAAGCATTCGCTCATGTTTCTCTCTCCCTGACAGCCGAGGGCTCCCCTCCCCCGCCAGCGCTGGCTGACAATCAGCTGATTGCCTGCTTTGCCGGCTGCGGGAGCCTCGGCAGCCGTCTCCCCGCCCCTTGCCGGCGTTTGCCGGCTAAGGCACTTCAGAATGCTTTGAGCATTCGCACACAGGCGCACCCGAATGCATTTACACGTGTTCCTGCGCTCCTATGTGTGAATAGTCAAAGCGTCCTGAAGTGTCTTAGGCTTCCCGTCCTACACCCGTTCCAAATGGAATGGATGTAGTGCGAAAATGCCTCTAGTCTGCCATTTGGGGCCACCTAGGGCCTTTTTGCACTTTGCCTCCTGTCCTCGGGAGATGAAGTTCTGGAATGCTTTGGGACATCCACACTGACAGACACACAAAGCATGTGAAACTTAGTCAGTGCTTTACTAGGTGCTGAGTAAATGCAAATGGCTGCTGATTGCTTTGCTGCAGTGGTATAGATAATGTGGATAGAGAAAATTTCTTTATCTGACAGCACTAGAACCAGGGGGCACTCTATGAAGCTGATGGGTAGGAGAGTCAGTCTAATTCCAGAAAGGAAAAGAATCCTGCAAAGACTCAAACAGCATCAGGGATGAATAAGGGTGTAAACCAGAAAGACATTAAATAAACCAGTTAACATTTTCATTCAAACTTTTATATGTGGGCATGACTAGCCGATGCATTAGATCCAGGATTGTGGAACATAGAAGCTGTATCAAAAATCAGAAACTACAGGCTCCTATGGTTAAGCATTTTATAGAACAAAACCACCCTGCGGATTCCTTTAAATTTTGTTGCATTGATGGACTACCCCACATTAAAAATATTAAACAATTACAGCTTTTGGAACTCAAATGGATTCATCGTTTGAGTTCAGAATCTCCTAGAGGTTTGAATGAAAATGTTAACTGGTTTATTTAATGTCTTTCTGGTTTACACCCTTATTCATCCCTGATGCTGTTTGAATCTTTGCAGGATTCTTTTCCTTTCTGGAATTAGACTATATAAGAGACTCTCTGGTAGCACCAGCTCATTACTGATATTGCTTTTGAGTGAGATACTTTCACACACAGCTATTCTTAATTATATTATATACATTTTAATATTGGCCACTGAGGAAGACTTCTAAGTCGAAATGCGTTTGGTCTATTTTTATCTACATTATTTTTATTTTTATTTCTATTGTTCAGATTTTATATATACCTTTTGGCTGTGGTTTGTGGTTTATTTTTTTACTCCACAAATGCTTTTCTTACTGTGAGTTTTTATACTTTTAGTGCTTTTATGGTATTATCCAATTTAATTCATTTATTATTTGTTATTTCAGTGGGGTTATTGTAAACCTTTGAGTAAATTTTATTTTTCCTTTTGGCACAAAACCCAATTGTTTGTTTGGTCACTTGTGTTGTGTTTGTTTGGGTTTTTTTGGGGGGATTTTTGGTTGTTCCTGTTCTGGGTAGGAGAGTCAGATCAGACAAGGGCAAGTATTTCTTCATCCAGAGGGTCATCAGTCTATGGAATTGGCTGCCAGAAGAGGTGGTGAGAGCAACCATCCTAGATGGCTTTAAGGAAGGGATAGAGAAATTTATGGATGACTAGAATGGATGCCTAAGTACATATTTCAGGCTGGGGTAACAAGCAGGATGCCTCTAAGGCCATTTGCTGGGATCCAAGAGCAGGAGAAGGTTTGTCCTTGTCTCTGCTTGAGATACCCATGGGCAATTGGTGGGCCACTTTGTGCGACAGGATGCTGGACTAGATGGGCTGTGGCCTGATCCATCAGGGCTCCTCTTATGCTCTTATGCTGTTAAATGATGGAGAGTCCAATTTCATCTGCACTGCTGGTCATGTGCTCCACCCAGAAGATGTACAGATTAGTGATGTGCACGAATGGGCTTTTTGGCATTTGATTTGTAATGCACCAAATGTTAGAAAAATTGTATTCATTCAAATAGATCCCTTTCGAATGTGGTAGAATTCTATTTGATACAAATGTCTTCGTATAGATTTGTATGAATATCCAATACAAATGAATACGCATCTGATATGTATCCGATACGGATCTGACTCCAACACATAAATATCCAATATGTATCCAACACGAACATATACATATTCGATAGCGTTAAGGAAGGGTGAGACAAATTTATGGATGACAGATGTATCAATGACTACTAGAATGGATGCCTAAGTGCATCTTTCAGGCTGGATGAACAAGCAGGATGCTTCTAAGGCCATTTGCTGGGATCCTAGAGCAGGAGAACGTTTGCCCTTTTCTCTGCTTGAGATGCCCAGGGGCAATTGGTGGGCCACCATGTGCAACAAGACGGTGGACTAGATGGGCTGTGTCCTGATCCAGCAGGGCTTCTCTTATGTTCTTATCTGCTAGTATAGGTGTGGAGCATTTTTAGCCGTTATTCACCCTTCTTGCCAATTTTCCAGTGAGCACCAGTGCTGCGGTGCAATTTAAGGAAATATACAACTAAGAGCAAATGGCATCAATGCGACTGTGGCAACATGGTGCCATTTGCGGGAAGGGTGTGCAAGCTACATCCAACAAACTGTCTACATTAGGCACTGCTGGGAGACACTACAATTTAGGATCTGATAAAATGAACGCTCCACAACAATTGTGTGGTGCATATAAATGCACTGTATGATAGGTGGTTGAAGACCTTCTGACTCTGCCTTTGCACTGAGTAAGATGGATATGGAAGAGACTGCTTTGTTCATAAGGAGGAGGGAAAGGGGAATAGTGTGGATTTATCAAAGGAAGAAAAGAAGGAAAAATGCAGTGGTCAAAGAAAAGGCAGTAAGAAAACAGAACCTACTACTGTATGGACTTGTACTTTGTCAGCAGCTAGCATGAAACAGGATGTGCATAAATGCATACTGAAAAGCAAAACCTATGAATTTTAACTTGGAATGAAATGTTTGCTGCCCTGTGCAAATTTCACCATATTATGGCAAGGTTAATGTTGCTATGGTTGTTCTGATTATGAATTAATGTTAGGCTAGCCATTGATTTAGCAGTTGTCTCAATAAGCAGCCTTAGGATTCTTGAAGTCTCATGTTTTTAATCTGCAGGCTGGCCAACACTTGAGGCCGATTCACACTTTGGCCCGTAGTTCATAATGAGTCACCATCTGGGCAGGTGCATATGCACATGGAGACCGATCTTACAGCCTACAAGCATCCCCTGCCTTTCCAGATGTTGCCTAATCATAAACTAGCAGTGGTGCATGAAGTCTGGCACCACATGCAAACTAACATTGACCAAGTCCTTACCAGTGGAGACCATCTGGACCTTTTCTGGTGCAATGGGGGCCATCGGAGCTGCCATGCAAGCATGCTGTTGCTGTAATGGTCCCTGGGCCCTGACATGCCCGCGCTTGCACAGAGTCAGTGACGCGGTAGTGATGGTGCTGACGCACACGCAGTCATGCAGGATCCTGGATCAAAGATGGCGGCACCCTGCAAGGATTGGCCCAGCGACTGAACACAGGTAAATAATTGTGCGGGAGCTAGGCTGTCATTGGCTATGTTCACAACACTACAGCCCCTTAAAACATCTAGCATTTTCCAGCAGAGAGCTATCAGCACATACAGAGTAGGGATGTGCACGAATATTCAAATATTTGATTAGAATCCAATGAATGTCGATATTCAAACTCGAATTGGATTTTTGAAAATCCGATACGGATTTTTTAATAAGTCAACTGTGTTGATTCGTATCTGCCCACACAGAACATCCTCTGGGGTAGGTGGGGCTGTGAGAGCTTAGAAAAGAGCTGTAACTAGCCCAAGGTCACCCATCTGGCTACATGTAGGAGGGTGGAATCAAACCCAGTAGTCCCAGATAAGAGTCTGGCACCTTAACCACTAGACCAAACTGGCTCACATCATGTCATTAGCTCTTTAGAAATCTGGATTTATTAAACTTCCTTCCCAATATATTTAAGGAGGGCATCAGATTCCCTTTCCCACACTTTATGCCTGGGGAAAAAAAATCACTGTGGGTTTGGTTAGGCTGAGCTGACGTTTGGCCCAAGGTGACTCCATAGCAAGCTTTGTGGCTGAGCTGAGATCTGAACCATCTGGAGCCCATCTGCAGCCGTGTTATCTTGCATTGTGACACCAGAATGAAGGACATCTTAATGCTGCACAGTTGGACGAAACTATTTAAAATAACTGCTCTTCCTTTTAAATCGGTCCAGCGCGATGCTGGATCTTTTTCTTCAAAAAAAGAGGAAACACTAAAGCTTAGTATCAAGATTGAAATTGATTAACAATTCTATAAATTTCACCCGGTGGCTATAATCATTAGTTGCCTTAGCAACTGGTTGCTGAGATCAGAGAACACATTAAAACTTTTCTCTCTCTCCATCTCGCTCCGTCCTGCAGGATACCCAGGACATGAAAGGACACAATCCAGCAGAGATTTCTACTGTGCAAATGTGCTTGAAACAATTGCCTCTTTGCACTGACGTCCGTTATCTTGGGATAGGGTAGGCTACCCCATCTTGGGACTGACAATGTATCTGAATCCAGGGCAGGTTGGCTTCTGATGTAAAACAAGGCTATACATAAGAACATGTCGAATGCAATCTGGATCTATTGCAGATGTGACTTTCTAAAATCTGTCCACTCTTCCAGTCCCTGGCAGTGTTTTTGTGGGCATTTTTTTGGCTGTTGCCATAGAATGGAGGCCTAAGTTCAGGAAAGTTAGGACTGGCAAGGGGAAATATTTTCCACCCAGTTGGCCATTGGTCTGTGGAATTTACCAGAAGAGGTACTGACAGCAACCAGTCCAGATGGTTTTAAGAAAGAATTAGATGGATTCATGGGGTCAGATGTCTCAATGGCTACTAGAATGGATGCCTAGGTACCACCTCCAATTTGAAGAGACAGGTGGAATGCCTCTAAGGGCCATTTGCAGGGAATTGAGAGCAGGTGAATGTTTTGCATTGGTTTCTGCTTGAGATGCCCATAAGCAATTGGTGGACCACTGTGTGAGACAGGATGCTGGACTAGACGGGCTGTGGCCTGAACCAGCAGAGGTCCTCTTATGTTCTAATGGTGGCTATGCCATTCTTGGTTTTTTCTTTGTTGTGAAAGCTCCAGAGATCAAGATTTCATGCACCTAGCTATGCAGATGGACCTTCAAGACCCTTCCCAGCTCTGAGCTTCTCTGACACTTTACATTTTTCCAGTTTGGGATTTTTTTGGCACCAAACAGTGTAATGGGGAGGGGGAGGCTCTTTGTAAAGCTTTATCTATTTATCTGCTTGAACTAATTCATTAACAAAGTACCCTTGCATTTATGTGATGGATTTCATCTTTCTTTGCCAGCATTTTAATGGTATTTTTAATGTTTTGTTCTAATGCCAAGCTCTTTGTTGCAAGTTCTACTTTGCCCTTTCGCCGGTCTTGCAGGAGATTGTACCTGTGCAAATGATCTACCACTAAATTAGGAATCCACTAAAAAAGCAATGCTGTCTCTTCTTTCAATAGTCCTTGTTTTTTCTCCTGCACGCTAGAATATAGGGTCATCTTCACCACCCAGTAGCTAAGCACTAACTCCATTTCTTCACCAACTGCTGGGAGACACTATTTTGTCTTACCTGAATATGTATTTTATTATTTATTTATTTATTTATTTATTTATTTATTTATTTATTTATTTATTTATTTATTTATTTATTTATTTATTTATTTATTTATTTATTTATTTATTTATTTACATTTCTATCCCGCCCCATTCCCGAAGGTCTCTGGGCGGGTAACAACATATTAAAATAGAATATACATTAAAAGACATTAAAATTCACACATGTGTAAAACAATATACAATATGTTTAAAATGACAGTGTCTGTACTGGGCGAGTGTGGGGGGAGATAAGCAGCTCACCCAAAGGCCAGGGCAAAGAGGTGCGTCTTCACCGCCCTCCTAAATATATATAAGGAAGGGGCATGACGCACCTCGAGGGGGAGGCTATTCCATAGTCTGGGTGCCATCACAGAAAAGGCTCTCTCCCGGGTGCCCACCAACCTCACTACTGAAGGTGGTGGGACAACCAGGAGGGCCTCACCACTTGATCTTAAGGCACGGGCAGGTTGATATGGGAGAAGGCATTCCTTTAGATATTTGGGGCCCAAGTCATTTAGGGCCTTATAAGTCAGAGTCAAAACCTTGAATTGGGCTCGGTAGCGAATTGGCAGCCAGTGCAATTCTTTTAAGACCGGCGTGATGTGCATCCGGCTAGGTGTTCCGGTCAGCATTCTAGCGGCTGCATTTTGCACTAGCTGCAACTTCCGAACCGTCTTCAAGGGTAGCCCCATGTAGAGCGCATTACAGTAGTCCAATCTAGAGGTTACCAGAGCATGGATAACTGTGGCTAAGTCGTCTCTATCCAGAAGAGGCTTCAGTTGCCGGACTAGCCGTAGTTGGGAGTAGGCGCTCCTGGCCACAGCCTCCACCTGAGCTTCAAGTGTTAGCGTGGAGTCCAGGAGTACGCCCAGGTTACGGACCTGTCCCTTCCAGGGCATTGCAACCCCATCAAGGACAGGGTATCTCCCAACTACCCGGACCCGAGAGCCTGTAACACACAGCACCTCTGTCTTGTCTGGATTCAGTTTCAATTTATTCACCCTCATCCAGCCCATTACTGCCTCCAGACACCTGTCAAGTACTTCAACCACCTCTCCTGATTCAGATGGTACAGAGAGATAGAGCTGGGTATCATCTGCATACTGATGACACCTTACTCCAAATCTCCTGATAACCTCTCCCAACGGCTTCATATAGATGTTAAATAGCATGGGAGATAAGATTGATCCTTGAGGAACCCCACAGGTGAGTTCCCAGGGAGTCGAAACAGTATCTCCCACAGCCACTATCTGGGATCTATACTGGAGATAGGAGGAGAACCAGTGCCATGCATTGCCTCTCACTCCTAAGCTCCGTAGTCTCTCCAGAAGGATACCATGGTCAATGGTATCAAAAGCCGCTGAGAGGTCCAGGAGAACCAACAGGGTAGCGTTCCCCCTGTCTCTCTCCCGGAGAATGTCATCAACCAGGGCGACCAAGGCAGTTTCCGTGCCATGACCGGGTCTGAAGCCAGATTGAAATGGGTCTAGATAATCAGCTTCTTCCAAGCATGCCTGCAGTTGAACAGCGACAGCCCTCTCCAGAACCTTGCCTAGAAAAGGTATGTTGGACACCGGGCGATAGTTGTTTAAGTCTTCTGGATCCAGGGAGGCCCTCTTCAGGAGGGGGCGCACCACAGCCTGTTTCAGGGCCAATGGGACCACCCCCTCTCTCAGAGATGCATTCACTACCTCCTGGATCCACCCGGTCGTACCTTGTCGGCTAGTCTTTATCAGCCACGAAGGGCAAGGATCCAGAGAGCACGTCGTCGGCCGCACCCCTGCAAGCAGCTTGTCCACATCCTCAGGCTGCAATAATTGAAACTGATCCAACCAAACAGGACCAGACAGTTCTCTGGACGCCTTGTCTGGACTCTGTCCAATTGTGACATCCAATCCCCTACGAATCTGGGCGACTTTGTCCTCAAAGTGCTTTGCAAAATTGTCACAGCAGATATTGCTTGGCCCTGGCTCATGCTTCTTTGAGCTTGGTTTTCTGAGGCCATTTATTATTCTAAAAAGCTCTGCTGGACGGCTACTTGAGGACACAATGGTGGCGGAGAAAAAGTTATTTTTTGCCGCCGTCACTGCCACATGGTAGGCACAATAGTGTGCTCTAACCCGTGTTCGGTCAGATTCACAGCCGGATTTACGCCACCTGCGTTCTAGCCGTCGACCTTCCTGTTTCATGGCCCGTAGTTCCATGGAATACCAAGGAGCTTTTCGGGCTCCACAAGCATGCCGAGGGCACTTGGGAGCGATCGTGTCAATAGCCCTGCTCATCTCTCGGTTCCAGAGAGAAACCAGGGCTTCGACAGGAGCGCCAGTCATACCAACCGGAAAATCCCCCAGAGCATTCAGGAATCGCTCGGATTCCATAAGTCTCCGGGGGCGGACCATCTCTATAGGTCCTACTTCCCCACAGAGGGGAGTTGCCATAGTAAGTCCAAACCTCACCAGCGAATGATCCGTCCATGACAACGGGTTGACAGTCAGCCCTCCTATCAACGGATACTCACCAGTCCGCTCTGAGGCAAAAACCAAATCAAGGGTGTGACCTGCTATATGAGTCGGGTCAGATACAAATTGAGACAGCCCCATGGTTGTCATGGCGGACATGAAGAACTGAGCTGGTCCACTGAGCGTAGCCTCGGCATGGATGTTGAAATCCCCCAACACCACCGTGGCAGGGGCTTCCAACACCACGTCCGAGACCACCTCAGCCAGCTCAGATAGGGAGGATGCTGGGCAGTGGTTATCATTTATGTTTGCATTGGTGCCATTTTTGCATTACCTCCAAAGAGACCATGGTGGTGAAGAATGTTCTCCCCATTTTTTATTTACAACAGTGTTGTAGTAGGGATGTGCATGAATGTAAGGACGCAAGAGGAGCCGTGCTGGATTAGGCCACAGCCCGTCTAGTCCAGCATCCTGTCTCACCCAGTGGCTCATCAGTTGCCCATGGGCACCTCAAGCAGAGACAAGGACAAACCTTCTCTTGCTGTCGAATCCCAGCAAATGGCCGTAGAAGCGTCCTGCTTGTCCCACCAGCTTGAAAGGCGTACTTAGGCACCCATTCTAGTAGCCATTGATAGAATGGATGCCTAAGTTTGTTTTTTTTGTATTTGATTCATATTGAATTGAATGCAAGAAAATGCATATCCACTCAAATAAATCCCCTTTGAATGTGGTAGGATTCAATTTCAATACAAATGTTCAGTCCCATACGAATCCCATAGTAAGTTTCATATGAATGTATAAAACATGCTATTTGAATTCGAGTGTCAATCTTCAAAGGTAGCAACATTCGATTCAAATTCAAATGTCTGAATTCGGCCAAAGTCATACGAATTTTGAATGTTATGAGCATTCATCAACATCTCTACTTTGCATAGTTAATCAGGCAAAGACCCGATGTCTAACCTAGGTCACTCAGTGGTAATGTGAATCTTGTCTTGGATCATCATCTGATACTAAACCCAATGTAAACTGCATTCCCATTGGCCATTTCTTCACTTAATGGGTACTTTTAGTGACAATGGAAAAACACCCCCCGTCTAGTTCAGGCAGATCTGCATGTGTGCTAGGGATATAAACGAATGTTCTAAACATTCAAAATTCGATAGAATTCGATAGAATGTGGACATTCAAACTCAAATACAATGTCTATACATTCGAATTTAAACATTCAAGCAAATTTTGAATGTTCCAAAACATTCATTCAAATGATTCAAAACATTTGAATGTACACGTACGAATGTACACATACATATCTGTGTGCATCTCATACGTATTTGAACGCATTTGAACAAATAGATTTGAATGTATTTGATTTGAATTGGATTTTGTTGCATTCAGATTCTAAATAAGAACATAAGAACATAAGAGAGGCCCTGCTGGATCAGGCCACAGCCCATCTAGTCCAGCATCCTGTCGCACACAGAGGCCCACATAATGCTCATGGGCATCTCAAGCAGAGACAAGGACAAACCTTTTCCTGCTCTTGAATCCCAGAAAATGGCATTAGAAGCGTCCTGCTTCCACACACCCCCAGCCTGAAAGATGTACCTGGACATTCATTCTAGTATCCATTGATACATTCATTGATAAATGTTTGAATCGAATCAAATTGATATTCAATTTGACTTGAATTCAAATGCAAAAAAACCCACCATAGAGTACAGAGTCTTTGGTTCCAATCAAAGTTCCACAAAGAAGATTTGGTTTTTCTACTCCACTTTCCTCACCCATTTAAGGGGACTCAAAGCGGCTAGCAAACCTTCTGTTCTCCCCACAGCAGAACACCCTGTGAGGTAGGTGGGACTGTGGGACCTCAAAAAGGAAGCTGTGACTAGCCCAAGGTCACCCAGCTGGCTTCACGGAGGAGGCCGGAATCAAACCCAGTACTCCCAGATAAGAGTCCGTCTCCCTAACCACTAGACCAAAGGGACGCAAACAAGGTTGAAGAGCTGTGGAAATAGGCAAAAGCATAACTCCAGCAAAAGTTTGAGCAAAAGTCCCTGAGATCTCAGAGTCTGACCCAGCTGGGATGCTTCCAATTGAAGCAGAGACTCAGGGCAGAGATCACAGCGGCAAGCAGCAAAAATATAAAATGCAGTGCTCGGCTTTTCTTCTCCTGCAGGCTGCAGCAAGTCAAGAGAACAACCGGGATTGTGCAAGGGTAAGGTAGATGATGGTGTGTTCACCATGCCACTGGTAGCTTTTTTATTACTAACCATTATAACAGGGGCAGTGACTCCAACCCTTGCTCCTCCCGGGGGCCACATGTGTTCCTTGTCTGACCAGTGTGAGGCTGTGGGGTGATGTGCTGATGTTCTCTTTACAATTCTGCAGCTTGCCTTAAGATAGCCCTGCCCAGTTGAAACAAAAGATGTGACAAACTGAGACGATGCCATTTGTCATCAATGGAGGTGAGGCGTCTGTCTCTTCTTAATCCAAAACAGACTGTCTGACATGCTTGATGTGTTTACCCAGATGTTTACAGATATATATGCATTGGTATAGGATACATATCCAGCATGTATGCGTCGGTATAGGAACCGTATGCATTCAAATCAGATATTTGTACAAATTCGTACAAATACATTCATATCTAATGGAATCATGTGACTTTCGGTGGGGATCTATTTGAATGAATATGAATTTTCTAACATTCAATTCATTACAAATCAAATGTCAAAATGCTCATTTGTGCACATCCCTTCCCGGCTGGGTGACCTTGGGCTAGTCACAGCTCTCTTCTGAGCTCTCACAGCCCTTCCTGCCTCACAGATGTGGGGAGAAGAACAGAAAGTTTGTCAGCCACTTTGAGTTCCCTTAAATGGATAAGAAAAATGGGTACAAAAGCTAAACCTACACACTAGTCTTCTGTTATAAACAATAAACAAAGGAATACGTTATGAACCAACTCTTGTGTTGTTAATGACTTTCTGGGCCCTGAGTGACAGTTCTGACATTAAAAGCTTCATTCCAGCTCCAGAGCAACCAAGGGGTGCATTTCAGTGGTAGTCTGTGCTGCACTATCAAAATGAGTCTGCTACTAGTCACGATCACATCTTCTGCACACCTCTTTCCACACCTCTGGACTGTGGCCTGTTGGTTCACTGGTAGACACATCTAAGCAATCATGATCTGGATCATGATCTGTCTAAGGCAGACCGAGCAGACCAGCAGAGATAGGGCCTCCCAGATCCACACTAACATGAACATGGATGAGAACCAGAAGAGGACTTCATAGCTCTTAATTCCAGGTTAAGGTGAAGCGAAGAAAGGGCCTTAGAACCATGTAAGATATTGGCAATTTCTTAGCACTTCTTCCTAGCTGGAAGGTTCCGTAGTTATTAATGCAATCTGAATTAGAAATGCCTTATTTCTCTAGGCTGCTTTGGTCTGTATACTTAGTGGATAGTGGAGGGGAATTAGGGCGGTGCATGAATACAATTTTTGACATTCAATTTGAAATGAATCGAATATTTGAAAATCCAAATTCATACGAATGCAGAAAAAAGAACGTCTGGACATTCAAATTGATACAAATACATTTGTATCTATTTGTTAGAGTATTTGATATGTATCCAATGAGATGAATCTTGTACGCATCCATATGCATCTGTACACATCCCGTATGCATCCCGTTTTCATTACGTATGTATCCGTACAGATGTGTACGGATACGCACGAGAAGCGTACAAATAACTCAAAATATTTGTATTCATGCAAATGCTAAAGTACAAATTTCTGGACACTCGAATTGTACACAGATGTCTGAATTCGTATGAATTGATACCAATAACGAATATTTTGAATATTCTTGCAAATCCCTAGGGTCAATCCCTTCTTATCTGCACTTCTTTCTGAGTTGATTTTGTTGCATTTGGTCTCAAGACTCCTCTTTGGATTTGGTCATATTTCTTTCTCCTTTTGCTCACCCTTTCACTCCATGTTCACCTTTTTGAAATAGTGGCCCCAATCACATGCATAAAATGAAAGAAACTACGAGATATATAGGCAGGAAAACCCGAACGCAAGCACAATTCTGTGTCAAGAACATCAGAATGGATGCAATTTATTTCCAATAAGTCTGTGTGATCAAAATAGTTAGTTGCTCCTTCTGCACTAATTCTTTGCCCCCACCCCTGCAAGAGGCCAGAATGAAGTACTAGATTTAATTTACCTTTCTGTCAGAAGCAGTGTGCTACCGTATTTGCCTTTCTCTTTAATCCCTAATTAAAGAGGCTGCTGTGATGGATCTCAGATGCTGCAGCAGGTAAGTAGCAATTAAATACATGACTGATTAACAGAGTAAAATACCTTGGGATTCTCAGTGTGAAAACAGAGCCTGGCTCAGTTGAAATCAATAGAAGGACTTATGCAAGCTCTCTTTCCTTCTTCCTCCTTATCTGTGTGACGCCTTTGGGATGGTGGAGGGCAATTTGAATTAATCATCTGCAAAGTCAAAATGGATATATATCCCCCCCCCTTCCTCTCAAGTGGTGCAACGGAATATGTTGTGATGTTATTTTTATTTACTTTATTTAAGAAGGTCCCAGGGCAGGTCACAACAATGCAAAGATAAATTATATAGAATATTGCTTATGAATGTGTTGGAGGAATGTACTTTTGGTGGGCCTATATGGGATTCAGAAACTCTCTGTCTTTCTCTCCCTCTGGGCCTTTCTGCACTTTGCCTCCTGTCTCTGGTAGGGATGTGCACAAATGGTTTTTTTTTTTGCATTTGATTTGTAGGCTGTGTCCCCACGGCTCTTTGGTGTGGTTCCAAGCGCGGGATCAGCAAGGGTATGCCAAAAAGTATGCCAAATCCCCCCCCCCAAAACTGTGTGAGAAGGGTGCCAAATTTGATACCTGAAAAAAGAAGTACCCTGGGGTTCACCACGGTTCTCATGGGCATGCCTCCATCCCCCCCAAACCGTACCTGTCCCGTGTTACTGGGAATGACATGGGGACACCCGAGATGTGTTCCCATGCCTGTGCCCAGCCCATGCATGCCCAAACAGCGCCCAAGGAGAGCCAAACAGCCAGCATGGGGATGCAGCCGTAATGTATCAGATGTAAGAAAATTAGTATTTGTTTGACTAGATCCCCTTTGAATGTGGTAGGATTCAATTCAATACAAATGCATTCATATAAATTTGTACAAATATCCAATACAAATGCATACATAACCAGTCAGTTCCAGCTTGGGTGAAGTGGAAGCAGGAGCTTTTCTCAGAGCACACGGCGAGAGATAGAAACAGGAAGTTTTTTTTCTCAGAGGACACGGCGTGAGACAGAAACAGGAAGTTTTTCTTAGAGCACACGGCGTGAGACAGAAACAGGAAGTTTTTCTTAGAGCACACGGCGTGAGGTAGAAGCTTTCTCAGACCAATCAGAGCAGCGGACCATTAGGAATTAGCCACACCCTCAGGGAGGAGGAGTTACTCTGCTCAGCAGGGCTTAAATAGAAGCTCAAGTGGGAGGAGTTAGTCAGTTCCAGCTTGGGTGAAGTGGAAGCAGGAGCTTTTCTCAGAGCACACGGCGAGAGATAGAAACAGGAAGTTTTTTTTTCTCAGAGGACACGGCGTGAGACAGAAACAGGAAGTTTTTCTTAGAGCACACGGCGTGAGACAGAAACAGGAAGTTTTTCTTAGAGCACACGGCGTGAGACAGAAACAGGAAGTTTTTCTTAGAGCACACGGCGTGAGGTAGAAGCTTTCTCAGACCAATCAGAGCAGCGGACCATTAGGAATTAGCCACACCCTCAGGGAGGAGGAGTTACTCTGCTCAGCAGGGCTTAAATAGAAGCTCAAGTGGGAGGAGTTAGTCAGTTCCAGCTTGGGTGAAGTGGAAGCAGGAGCTTTTCTCAGAGCACACGGCGAGAGATAGAAACAGGAAGTTTTTTTTTCTCAGAGGACACGGCGTGAGACAGAAACAGGAAGTTTTTCTTAGAGCACACGGCGTGAGACAGAAACAGGAAGTTTTTCTTAGAGCACACGGCGTGAGACAGAAACAGGAAGTTTTTCTTAGAGCACACGGCGTGAGGTAGAAGCTTTCTCAGACCAATCAGAGCAGCGGACCATTAGGAATTAGCCACACCCTCAGGGAGGAGGAGTTACTCTGCTCAGCAGGGCTTAAATAGAAGCTCAAGTGGGAGGAGTTAGTCAGTTCCAGCTTGGGTGAAGTGGAAGCAGGAGCTTTTCTCAGAGCACACGGCGAGAGATAGAAACAGGAAGTTTTTTTTTCTCAGAGGACACGGCGTGAGACAGAAACAGGAAGTTTTTCTTAGAGCACACGGCGTGAGACAGAAACAGGAAGTTTTTCTTAGAGCACACGGCGTGAGGTAGAAGCTTTCTCAGACCAATCAGAGCAGCGGACCATTAGGAATTAGCCACACCCTCAGGGAGGAGGAGTTACTCTGCTCAGCAGGGCTTAAATAGAAGCTCAAGTGGGAGGAGTTAGTCAGTTCCAGCTTGGGTGAAGTGGAAGCAGGAGCTTTTCTCAGAGCACACGGCGAGAGATAGAAACAGGAAGTTTTTTTTCTCAGAGCACACGGCGTGAGACAGAAACAGGAAGTTTTTCTTAGAGCACACGGCGTGAGACAGAAACAGGAAGTTTTTCTTAGAGCACACGGCATGAGGTAGAAGCTTTCTCAGACCAATCAGAGCAGCGGACCATTAGGAATTAGCCACACCCTCAGGGAGGAGGAGTTACTCTGCTCAGCAGGGCTTAAATAGAAGCTCAAGTGGGAGGAGTTAGTCAGTTCCAGCTTGGGTGAAGTGGAAGCAGGAGCTTTTCTCAGAGCACACGGCGAGAGATAGAAACAGGAAGTTTTTTTTCTCAGAGGACACGGCGTGAGACAGAAACAGGAAGTTTTTCTTAGAGCACACGGCGTGAGACAGAAACAGGAAGTTTTTCTTAGAGCACACGGCGTGAGACAGAAACAGGAAGTTTTTCTTAGAGCACACGGCGTGAGGTAGAAGCTTTCTCAGACCAATCAGAGCAGCGGACCATTAGGAATTAGCCACACCCTCAGGGAGGAGGAGTTACTCTGCTCAGCAGGGCTTAAATAGAAGCTCAAGTGGGAGGAGTTAGTCAGTTCCAGCTTGGGTGAAGTGGAAGCAGGAGCTTTTCTCAGAGCACACGGCGAGAGATAGAAACAGGAAGTTTTTTTTTCTCAGAGGACACGGCGTGAGACAGAAACAGGAAGTTTTTCTTAGAGCACACGGCGTGAGACAGAAACAGGAAGTTTTTCTTAGAGCACACGGCGTGAGACAGAAACAGGAAGTTTTTCTTAGAGCACACGGCGTGAGGTAGAAGCTTTCTCAGACCAATCAGAGCAGCGGACCATTAGGAATTAGCCACACCCTCAGGGAGGAGGAGTTACTCTGCTCAGCAGGGCTTAAATAGAAGCTCAAGTGGGAGGAGTTAGTCAGTTCCAGCTTGGGTGAAGTGGAAGCAGGAGCTTTTCTCAGAGCACACGGCGAGAGATAGAAACAGGAAGTTTTTTTTTCTCAGAGGACACGGCGTGAGACAGAAACAGGAAGTTTTTCTTAGAGCACACGGCGTGAGACAGAAACAGGAAGTTTTTCTTAGAGCACACGGCGTGAGACAGAAACAGGAAGTTTTTCTTAGAGCACACGGCGTGAGGTAGAAGCTTTCTCAGACCAATCAGAGCAGCGGACCATTAGGAATTAGCCACACCCTCAGGGAGGAGGAGTTACTCTGCTCAGCAGGGCTTAAATAGAAGCTCAAGTGGGAGGAGTTAGTCAGTTCCAGCTTGGGTGAAGTGGAAGCAGGAGCTTTTCTCAGAGCACACGGCGAGAGATAGAAACAGGAAGTTTTTTTTTCTCAGAGGACACGGCGTGAGACAGAAACAGGAAGTTTTTCTTAGAGCACACGGCGTGAGACAGAAACAGGAAGTTTTTCTTAGAGCACACGGCGTGAGGTAGAAGCTTTCTCAGACCAATCAGAGCAGCGGACCATTAGGAATTAGCCACACCCTCAGGGAGGAGGAGTTACTCTGCTCAGCAGGGCTTAAATAGAAGCTCAAGTGGGAGGAGTTAGTCAGTTCCAGCTTGGGTGAAGTGGAAGCAGGAGCTTTTCTCAGAGCACACGGCGAGAGATAGAAACAGGAAGTTTTTTTTTCTCAGAGGACACGGCGTGAGACAGAAACAGGAAGTTTTTCTTAGAGCACACGGCGTGAGACAGAAACAGGAAGTTTTTCTTAGAGCACACGGCGTGAGACAGAAACAGGAAGTTTTTCTTAGAGCACACGGCGTGAGGTAGAAGCTTTCTCAGACCAATCAGAGCAGCGGACCATTAGGAATTAGCCACACCCTCAGGGAGGAGGAGTTACTCTGCTCAGCAGGGCTTAAATAGAAGCTCAAGTGGGAGGAGTTAGTCAGTTCCAGCTTGGGTGAAGTGGAAGCAGGAGCTTTTCTCAGAGCACACGGCGAGAGATAGAAACAGGAAGTTTTTTTTTCTCAGAGGACACGGCGTGAGACAGAAACAGGAAGTTTTTCTTAGAGCACACGGCGTGAGACAGAAACAGGAAGTTTTTCTTAGAGCACACGGCGTGAGGTAGAAGCTTTCTCAGACCAATCAGAGCAGCGGACCATTAGGAATTAGCCACACCCTCAGGGAGGAGGAGTTACTCTGCTCAGCAGGGCTTAAATAGAAACGGCCCGCGCGCCTAACGGCGCGCGAAATTAAAAAATAAACAAAAAAAACCAAAAAATTAAAAAAAAAAGGTACAGTGGGATAAAAAAAAAATTCATACCTTAGCATCACATCTTTAAAATCCTTACCCTAAAAGCAGTATGGAAGGCGAGAACACCTGTATTGTCACATGCAATGTATGCGGCATGTTTATGACCCTACCACAACAGATGCCACATTTTACCTGCCACAAATGCAAGCTTGTGGCTCTCCTGGAGGAAAGAGTTAAAAGTCTAGAAGAGAGAGTCAAAACACTGAAGCAGATTAGAGAAGAAGAGAACTTCCTCGACAGCATGGAGGAAACACTTCAAAATGAAGGGATAGAAGAACATCCTTCTGTAGTTGCAGAAACTGAGTTATGGAAGCATGTGACCCAAAGGAGCAGGAAGAACAGGAGATATTCGGCACCCTTGCAATTAAACAACCAGTTCCAGATACTCAGTCAGGAGAACAACACATCTGAAGAGTCGACGACAAGGTCCACAAATATTACTCCAATAGGCACTGAGAAACCTCTGGAATGGAGAGGAAGAAATGGTACTGCAAAGAAAAAGAGGAGAGTAGTGGTCCTGGGAGATTCACTTTTAAGAGGAACAGAGGCAACTATCTGCAGACCTGACAGTAACTCACGAGAGGTGTGCTGTCTCCCAGGGGCCCGAATCAAAGATGTAACTGATAGCATATCGAGGCTATTCAGACCTACAGACTACTACCCATTATTACTCATACATGTAGGCACAAATGATACGGCAAAAAAGCACTTTGAAAACATCTACAGAGACTTTGAAGATCTTGGCAGAAAAGTAAAGGAACTGGGAGCACAAGTAGTCTTTTCATCTATCCTTCCGGTGGATGGTCACGATAAAAGTAGAAGGGATAGGATTCTTGAGGTGAACAAGTGGCTATGTCGGTGGTGCCGGCAGCAAGGATTTGGATTTCTGAACCATGGAGAAAACTACCTATATGACGGACTCCTTGCAAGAGATGGGTTGCACCTTACAGGGACAGGAAAGAATGTATTCGGGAAGCGCCTTGCTTCGGTTATTAGGAGAGCTTTAAACTAAAACAAAAGGGGAAGGGTAACAAAAAGTCAAGCAAAAATACTCAGTCAATCAAACCAGGCGATATTCTTACTCCCAGAATTAGTACCAATGAACAAACGCATAAATTTTGTAAGGAAAACAGAGGAGGCAAGCTCGCAATAGATATCAATTACAAACTAAAATGCCTCTACACGAATGCCCAAAGCATGAGAAATAAAAAAGGGGAGCTGGAGATCCTGACCCAGGTAGATAAATATGATGTCATAGGTATTACGGAAACCTGGTGGGATAACACACATGAATGGAACACAAACATCGAAGGCTACAACTTGTTTCTGCGAAACAGACTTAACAAAAGAGGAGGGGGTGTTGCGCTGTATGTTAAAAAAGAAATTGTCTCCTCAGAGGTTCAAGTTTCAGAGAGTGGAAGCTCAGTAGAATCGGTATGGGTAAGAATTCAAGGAGAGAGCAACAGAAAGGATACCATTGTAGGAGTCTATTACAGGCCCCCTGGACAAACAGAAGATATGGATGACCTATTCCTAGACCAGATGGCTAAACTTTCACGAAAGCATGACATAGTGATTATGGGAGACTTTAACTACCCAGACATTTGTTGGGAATCTCGCTCAGGAAAAAGTCACAAGTCTAATAAGTTCTTATCCTCTCTCGCTGACAATTTCATGTACCAAAAGGTGGTGGAGGAAACAAGAGGATTGGCTATCCTTGATCTAATTCTTACCAACAGAGAGGAAATGGTGGAGGATATCAGAATTTCTGGGGCATTAGGAGGCAGCGATCATGTTATCCTTGAATTCTGGATAATAAGGGAAGGAAAGCATGAGAGGACTCAGACTTCAAAGTTGGACTTCAGAAGGGCGGATTTTGATGGACTCCGAAGGAGGTTAGGAGGGATCAAATGGTTAAATGTACTAAAGGATAGAAATGTCCAAGAAGGATGGGATATTTTGAGAAATGCAATATTAGAAGCGCAATCATTAACAATTCCTCAAAGAAGGAAGAACGGAAAACATCTAAAGAGACCAGGGTGGATAAACCTAGAACTTAAAAACTTGATAAAAAAGAAAAAAGAAATGTTTAAGAAATGGAAGGAGGGATACATATCTAAGGAGGAATATAATGAAATCAGTACAATCTGCAGGGCAAGTATCAGAAAAGCTAAAGCTAAAAATGAACTGAGGCTTGCAAGAGAGACTAAAAACAATAAAAAAGGGTTTTGGGGATATGTCAACAGCAAAAGAAAAGTCAAAGAGGTTTTGGGAAGTCTGCAGGGAGAGAATGGAGAAGTGATCGAAAGTGATCTTGAGAAGGCAGAGATTCTGAACTCCTATTTTGCATCTGTTTTTTCCAAGAGGGATAATGTACATGCAACAGTCCTTCACTGTACTGATGAAGGACTAGGAGAATCAAGACACAAAATCAACACTGAGAGAGTAAGGGAACGCTTAGCTAACTTAAACGAATTTAAGTCCCCGGGTCCAGATGGATTACATCCTAGGGTACTGAAGGAATTAGCAGAGGTAATTGCTGAACCACTTGCTGTAATCTTTGAGAAGTCATGGAGAACAGGAGAAGTCCCAGACGATTGGAGAAGGGCAAACGTTGTTCCTATCTTCAAAAAAGGGAAGAAGGTAGACCCAGGGAACTACAGGCCTGTTAGCCTGACTTCAATACCAGGAAAGATTCTCGAACAAATTATTAAACAACACATATGTCAGCATTTGGATAGGAATTCAATAATTAACAGTAGTCAACATGGGTTTGTATCAAACAAGTCGTGTCAGACTAACTTGATTTCATTTTATGACAAAATCACTGAATGGGTTGATCAAGGAAATGCAGTAGACATAGTATTTCTTGATTTCAGCAAAGCATTTGACAAAGTATCTCATGCGATCCTCATTGAAAAATTGATCAAATATGGGTTTGACAAGGCAACTATAAGGTGGGTTCAAAACTGGCTTAGTAATCGTACTCAAAGAGTGGCTTTAAATGGCTGCACATCCAAATGGAAGGAAGTGTCAAGTGGAGTACCACAAGGTTCTGTCCTGGGCCCAGTTTTGTTTAATGTTTTTATAAACGATCTGGACGAGGGAGTTGAAGGGAAACTGATCAAATTTGCTGATGACACAAAGCTAGGGGGGATTGCAAACACCAGAGAAGAGAGAGAGAGGATTCAAAAAGATTTAGAGAAACTCGAACAATGGGCTGCAACTAATAAAATGGTATTTAACAAAGAAAAATGCAAGGTTCTGCACCTGGGCAAGAAAAATGAAAAAAGCACATATACAATGGGAGGAATTCGGCTGAGCAGCAGCACATGTGAAAAAGACTTGGGTGTCCTGGTAGATCATCAACTGAACATGAGTCAACAGTGCGAGGCAGCTGCAAAAAAGGCAAACGCAATCCTGGGGTGTATTAGGAGAAGCATAGAGTCCAGATCACGTGAAGTTATTATCCCCCTCTACTCTACCTTGGTCAGACCTCATCTGGAGTACTGTGTCCAGTTCTGGTCACCCCAGTTTAAAAGAGACACTGACAAGCTGGAGCAGGTTCAAAGGAGAGCTACCAAGATGGTGAACGGTCTGCAAACCATGTCCTATGAGGAACGGCTTAAGGAACTAGGAATGTTTAGTCTAACAAAAAGAAGACTGAGAGGAGACATGATAGCTGTCTACAAATACCTCAAGGGTTGTCACAAGGCAGAGGGATCAGCCCTGTTCTCACTCTCTCAAGGAAGGACTAGAAACAATGGGGTGAAACTGCAGGGGAAAAGATTTAGTTTAGATGTTAGGAAAAAATTTCTAACAGTAAGAGTGATCAACCAGTGGAACAGGCTGCCACGGGAGGTGGTTGGTTCCCCTTCGTTGGAGGTCTTCAAGCAGAGACTGGACGGCCATCTGTCTGAGATGGTTTAGGAGATCCTGCCTTGAGCAGGGGGTTGGACTCGATGACCCAGGAGGTCCCCTCCAACTCTACCATTCTATGATTCTATGATAATACATATCCAATATAAACACATACGTATCTGATGCGTATTCCGTATCATATATGCTCTGAAATCCACTTTAAATCTGCTTTCAAACCATGCTGAATTCACTCTGGATCTGTTGCAGATGTGACTGGTGCAGCCACTTTCCCCCATCCCCATTTCATGAAGGTTCCAAAGCATTTGTATGAATGTTCCAAAGCATTCGTATTCGCATGAATGTCAATGTGCGAATATTGTAACATTCAATTTGGATACAAATATCTGAATTTGTCTGAATTTGTACGAATAATGTATGTTACTATTATTTGTGCTCATCCTTAGTCTCTGGGGATCAAAGGACACACTGGTTGTAGTATGCACTAAACTTCTGCACTTGCAGATGCTTCAGGCATTATAATCCCACCCAAATATTACCTGAATTGCAGATAGCTGCTCCGAAGTGGCCATCTTCACACCCTGGTGCTGGCACCAGTGCACCTGTGCAGTGCCATCACTAGGGAAACTGGGTGGCATGCGGCAACAGCGCATATGCACTGAGAGGCATGTGACCCTCCTGGCCATCTTCCAAATTGGAAGATGTGAGCATGGAGTGTTTCTAGCCTTGTTGTTTTTTAACCTTATCAGCCAAAAGTGATAAAAATGCACCTGGGACCATCTAAATCTGAAGTGACTCCATTGTACCATTAATATAGCTGAAGTCCCTTTGAAAATATGAAGGAAATAGACGTCCCCTTCCCTTGGCATTTTTCTTTGTATTGTAGTCGAGTAGAGAAATATGTTTTGTGATGAGATCCTCAATTTTCAGGATTAGAGTTTTTAAAAGTGCAGAGGAGAAAACTGTGAGTGCCTTGTGTTCAGGGAAAATAAGCCAAATTCCTCTTTTGACGCTGGGAAGGGAAGGATTCTTTCGCTTCTTGTTCTTAGTGAAAAAGTTCAGCAGATGGCTACGCGCTGTGGTCAGGAACAGCTAAGGGACAAGATGAATATTTCTGCTTCTCTGATGGGGGACTCAAGATGCTTTGCTGAATGGGAAAAGGAAGCTCTCTTAACTTCATGCCCCATGGAAGCATAAGGCCAGAGAAGATACTGAAAACCATCTGGCCTAGTGTCTGCTCGATGCAGGATCTCAACCAACTTGTGACACGATTCAGAGGTGCAAATCTGAAAAGTCACCACCATTCCTGCTAATACGTCCCATCTGCGTTGGAAAGAGTGTGACCCAGATTGGTGAAAACCACATTTAATTGGATGATCAGAAAGCCCTGATCCTGAATAAGAGAGGTATGAAGAAAGAATGCCTCCTGTGTTCATGATTAGCATGGAATTCATTTCAAGAGCACACCACGATGTGTGGCCAAAATGTGTCACCCAGAAGCTCTGAGCCTCTAGCCCTTGGAGTCATCAAGAGCCCAGCTTCAAAGCCTGTGCAAGATTCGAGGCCACAACAGGGGCTGGTTGTCATGTCCCAGGCAGGAGTGGGCAGCGGGGCAAAACACACACGCATGCTTACAGCAGTCCTTTGGGGGCTCAGGGGTACTCAACGTCACTTCAGTCCAAAGTCAGGGGCGTCCAAAGATTCAGCAAGTATCAGCACGGTCAGTCAGTCCAAAGGTCGAGGTTTCCAGAGGTTTGGCAAAGTCACAAGGGGGTCCAAGAGTCATGATACATGCCCAGTGGGAGTTGCACCAGAGTTGTCTGCAACACCGGCTCAGCGTGTGCTGCTCAATTAAGTAGGGGAAGCAGCACCATGCCCTTGCCAGCGCAGCTGGGCCTAATGCTGTGATCTACGCCTGATTTTCTTTTGCTGGCGGAGAAGGAGCAGGGAGGGGAGCTCTAGGGGTTCCAAGCTTTCATCTCTAGAGGTGTCTGAGAGCTCCCCCAACGCTGGTCGCTGACTGACAATGTCCACACTGCTATGTCCCAGTTGCTGCTCCAGCTGCTGTGCCACTGTAGGTGCACCCTCCTCTGAGGAGGAGGCGGGGCTGGCAGGATGGAGCATGACAATGGTCTGGACCAATGCTGTTATGAAGATGGCATTATTCCAGACCACTGCATCCCATGGTCTGAAACCAGACAGGTCCACTGTGTAAATGCTTCAAAGACCTTAGCCTTTGAAGCACTTTTTATTTACACTTTTTGATTGGCCCTTTCTTCCAGGACCCCTAAGACACATTGAGGGCCTTATTGCGCTTGCCCCAGTGGGACAGCCAGGATGTGTGTGCTCCTGCACAGAGCATCTGCACCACACAGAGCCACTTCTGTTCTGGAAGAGGCTCCATGCATGCCAGATTGTCCCTGCATCTATGCAAGCTGTGTCTGGTGTGTGGCTAGCACAGCCTGGTATGCTCCCTTGACACCTTTACTGGGCGAAGGGTGCATGGCTCAGAGAGGCACAGCTGCAGTTGCATGCAAGCGTGGCAATGACTGGTGTGCGTGGCATGGATCCAAAAAAAGGGCTTGGACTAATTGTTGAAGGTAGGGCTATGAAAGGCCCTGGCAGGTGTATGGTTGGTTCTAGTGATGGGGGCAGTATGCTTCTGAAGGCAGGCTGCTGGGGGATTGCAAGCAGAGCAAGTTGCATGCTCATATCCTGCTTTGGGGCTTCCCCATGCACATGGTTGGGAACTATGGGAACTAGGGATGCTCACGGATGAGTTTTTGCATTCGATTCTTATCGAATCAAATGTAAGAAAATTTGTATTCATTCAAATAGTTCCCCTTCAAATGTGGTAGGATTCTATTTATTTATTTATATTTATATTTATATCCCGCTGTATACTCAAAGGTCTCAGGGTGGGTAGCAACTTTTAAAGTCCAACATATATATAAAAAACTATATTAAAACAATAATAACTATCACAACATTTAAAATCCAACATGTTAAAAACAACACAATATCAGTTAAAACAGTGGTGTCTGCAGTGTGTGTGTGTGTGGGAACATAACCAACATTTAGCCGAAGGCCTGAGCGAAGAGGTGTGTCTTCGCTGCCTGCCTGAACATAATCATAGAAGGAGCCTTACACACCTCAAGGGGAAGACCATTCCACAGCCTGGGGGCCATCACTGAGAAGGCATTCTCCCAGGTGCCCACCTGCCTCACTGCTGAAGGTGGTGGGACAACCTTGTGCACATCCGTAGTAGATAATCACACGCAAAGTCCTCAATAGGTTGGTAATCAAAAAAATCCAGCTAAAATCAATTCATGGGAGCCTAACCAGAAAGAGAAGCTGGAGAGGAATGGCTGGCACGTGGGATACAAAATGGGTCATGGCAATCTTTTTCAAGGAAGAAGAAAATACACTATTTCTATCCCAAAGGTGTATCATATAAATCATACCAAGGACAATACTTCTGGTGTTTATAACCCCTTGCCAGCAACAATTATCAAGTGTTCTTCAGAAGTACTCATAAAGTGACTCATTTGTTTTCAGGGTTGAAGACAACATGTAGTTGCTGGAATTTTTATTTAATGAATGTCAACCAAGAGTGTTCCATTTCAGAAGCAAGAGACTTCTGGGTGAGACCAAAGGTGACCATCACATCTCCATGCATTCATTATGGACGGACAGCCTTCATTTTCATTGTGTTATTTTCATTGTGTTATCCACCACAGTTGTAAAAGCCCTTTCTTAGGAGTTTGGATGTGCATGAATGAGATTAGGTATTCGATTAATATCAAATAAAACGGAAGAAAATGGGGCGCTTCTAAGGCCATTTGCTGGGATTGTAGAGCAGGAATAGGTTTGTCCTTGTCTCTGCTTGAGACGCCCATGAGCATTTGGTGGGCCACTGTGTGCAATGGGATGCTGGACTAGATGGGCTGTGGCCTGATCCAGCAGGGCTTCTCTTACATTCGTGTAAAATTTGTGTTTATTCGAAAAGATCCACTTCGAATGTAGTAGGATTCATATTCGATGAGTGTTCAATACAAATTTGCATACGAATCCCATACAAATCTGTAATGAAGTTTCATACAAATGTGTCGAAACATTTGATTCAAATATCTGAAGGAACGCCATCCCCCATATTGACCTGTCCATGACTTAAGATCTAGAGGGGAGGCCCTCCTGGTTGTCCCACCACGCTCAGCAGCAAAAGTGGTGGGCACCTGGGACAGGTCCTTCTCAGTGATGGCCCCTAGGCTATGGAATAGTCTCCCATTTGAGGTGCATCTATCTCCTTCACTGTACACATTTAGGAAGGCAGCCAAGCCACACCTCTTTGCCTGGCCTTTGGTTAAATGGGGATACACCTTCCCTTCCTACTTTCAGAGGCTACTGTTTTAATATATAGTGTTGTTGTTTTAATGATGTTTTATTTTAGATGTTGTTACCCACCCGGAGACCTTCAGGTATAGGGCGGGATAAAAATTTAAATAAATAAATAAATTCAAATGTTTGAATTTGGCCAAATTCATATGTATTATGAATGTTATGAATATTTGTTCACATCCCTACCAAGGAGTCACTTGTGGAAACTTCAAACTCACTGAGGAGTTGTATTTAGGTTTCCTTGGATCCACCGTGAGGGTTTACACTTCCTGACATTGAGAAAGATTTCTTATTTTATTGTCCATGCCCACTTTTGGGAAGTCTTTATTGATATATGGTTTGATGATTAAATGAGGAATGAAGAGAGGCTGAACGCTGCTAGTAAAAAGGGACTTTTGAATGCTTTTGAAAAAGTGGAGTTCATGCCAGTTGAAAGGGAAACCTTGGTCATTTCTGCATTCCAAGGCTGTAATCTAGATCAGTGAGTCTGGACCAGCCAGGTCTGCTGGTCCCAATGACAGCAAGCAGTAGTCTAGAACAAGCAATGCCTGCACCGGCCCAAGGTTGACCTCCAAGGGCTCTGAAGGGCCTGGAATGAAGGTTCCTACTCTGGGAACACCTGGGGAACCCATTTCAGAGGCATGCTTTGGTGTAGTGGGTCCCCCAGTAGTCTGGAAAATGGAAGTGTTTCTTCTGCCCATCTCCATGTTCCAGATCAGGACCCAGTGATTTGCTGGTAGACCTGTTTAACCAGGTCTATCAGTGATCCAGATCAAAGGCCTCGCTGGATTATACTTTGTCCTAAGCAGATGGAGCCTACCAGGATTGGCAGGGACACCCTTAAATCAGTGTACAATGCAGACCAACCCAAAGGTAAGAGTAGAAAGGCTCCTTCTTCTGTACCTTCTTCAAAAGTGTGTCTTCTTCTTCTTCTTCTGATTATGATGTTCTCCTTTCCAGGCAGTTGCTTTGACACTGAGTTACAGCCACTTTCATTGCATTGTTTAGCCAAAGCTTGAGGATTCATCCATACTGGGTGTTCCTAGAGCACACCTGGGCCTAATGGCCAAACACATTTGCCCCTAATGGGCTTGCAGTTCACTCACAAGGGTGAACTGCATGCAGCATGCCAAAAAACCTCCTTCAGAGCACTGGTTTGGTTCCCATTCTTCCTATCGCTGCTTATCTAGAAGGATGTCAGGGCTGGGACTAACTTACCAGGGTGATACATAACCAGTACAGTTTACTGCTAGACCTAATGAGGCCTACTTCTCAGGCTGTTTCTGGTCTATTGCCCAATCCCACCAAATGAAAACTTCAAAGCTGCAGGCGCTTTCTTCCACAGCTATTAAACCCCACACGTGGGAAGTGTTGACTATGTATGCTGCATACCGCCTGCCCCCTCCAACAGGAGTGGATTCTCACACCATAGAGATGGGTTTGTAGTGGTCTTCTGGAGGCATACATACAGTGTTCTTCTCTCCACTACTGAGCTTTGGTGGGACCTGAGCTTTGTCTACGGGTTGAATAAGACTTGGGGTGTGCCCAAATGCAATTTTTGAATTCAATTTGATTCAGATTGAATATTCAAATATCTGAATTTGTACATATAAAAACAAACAAACATTCGAACCAATACAAATACATTTGTATCTATTTGTACGAATATTTGATACGTATTTGATGATACGAATCTCGTATGCATCCCGTTTTTATTCAATACGCTTCCATTTTCCATCCTGTACGTATCCATAGGGATGCATACAGATACAAATAAAATGCATACAGGTACGCATGGAATACATACGTATCTGTACACATACGAATGTCCAAATTATTTGTACGAATAATTCAAAATATTTGTATTCATTCAAATACTAAAAAGCAAATGTCTGGACATTCAATTTGAATTTGAATGCAAATTTGCCCAAATTCAATCAGTTAATGAATATCTTGAATATTTGTGCCCCTCCCTACATGAGTCTCAGACTGTCTGAATATCACTAACCCATCCTCAAGTTGACATCCATGCTGTTATCTGCAGGGTTGTTATGTTTTCTTCTCCAAGTTCTTCATTCTTGCCAGAACACCATTGGAACACAATTTAGAGTATTCCAGAAGTACAGAACAATAGCAATCTGGGACAATGTTATTTCTTCTCTACAAGCAAGATTTAATCCATGATAGGTTATTTAGTCTTTGAAGTGGGACTGGAACTTCATTTTGCTGTGTACTGTTGGAATGGTTATTGCAATAGCAAATGAGTTCCTCAGATAATAAACTCTTAACCTTTAGTTCTTTTTAAGGAACTGGTTTTAGAAACAGCAATTAATGGACTAAGTATGAGTTGAACAGCTGTAGTTTTGGAAGAAAAGGTCATCTTCTGAGTTAAGACTTGTAATATGCCTCAGTATAGTGGATAATGAAAGCTTGTTTTAAAAACCACAGAAATAAAAGAACTTCCACTTTATGAAAAAATTATGACCTGTTTTGCCAAAGAAAATGCCAGATGAGCTGAAACAAAATCAACACAATAAAGAACGCAGGGAAGAATGATAAACTCTTAACATAAAATTCTGCACTGATAACGTGAGTTAACTTTTCAGTTTCCTGGTTCTGCGCATGTGCACATTTCCACACGTTTATGCACAAGTCAAATGCACGTATCTGCACATTTCAGTGGTGGCACATCAGAAGTGTGAGCTAAAGAGAGAAAAGTGATGTTTGAGGCTGAAATTGGAAGCCTGTCTTTGATTTTCTCAATCTGCACATTGATCAACTGAGGACCAAAATTAGGTTTGAGGAGATGAAAATTAAACTTATCAGAGTTGGGTTCGGATTAGGGTCAGGGTCAGGGTTATGCCTCACATCCCATCACCATGGAAATGTCTGGGCATGTACCGAATGTTGCCGTGGGTGTTGCCATGGCAATCTAGCCTGTCCACATCTGTCCATCCACATTTCAACTGCTGGTAGTCTGGTTCAAGGATACATTAGTGTTTGAAGTGTGGATGGCTGCCACCACTCTTTATCTTCACCTCATTGGATGGTATTATTATACGATTCCAGGTAGGAAGTGTGAACAGAACCCATACTGTGGTGGCGGAGACACCGAAAGGATGTAGCATGCCCAATATTCAGGAAATGCCCCTACATCTGCTCCACCCCAGTGGAAAGTCCTTTCTGCCAATGCAGTCATTGCTCTGGACAAATTATCATTCTTCTACTATTGTAGCCATTTACACACCTGTGTCCCAGTGTTTTGCACTGCAGCACAAGGATACAATCATCCTTTGAAGTTGTGTGCTCCATGCAGAAGGCAGAAATTCAGGAAGGCTTCCCATGCTGTGGAAGGCAAACTACACCCTCCCACCCACCCAGGAACACTCATGTCCCACCTTTGCTAAAACAGGATTTATTCACACTTAAAAAATCCCAAAACCAAACTTTGAGAAAAATTAACAAGAAGAAGAAGAGTTGGCTTTTCTACCCTGCTTTTCTCACTCATTTAAGGGGACTCAAGGAGGCTGACAAAGCTTTCTATTCTTCTGCCCACAACAGAAGACCCTGTGAGGTAGGTGGGGCTGTGAGAGCTCAGAGGAGAGCTGTGACTAGCCCAAGGTCACCCAGCTGGCTTCATGGAGGAGGGCAGAATCAAACCCAGTACTCCCAGATAAGAGTCCAGCTCCTTAACCATTAGACCAAACTTTCATTGCCAAAAGCTCTCCCTGCAGAAAGTGCAGATTTGAGTTTCAATGCCGCACAGAAGTGCAATGTGGAAACTGTTTCAATGCACACTATAACTTATATGTAGTTGGGCTCTCAATTTTGAAATGTGTGATTCTCTGTGCAAGCTCAAACCTAAGCAGCTGTTATTTATGCATTCTTGCTTCTGTTGAACTTAAGAAGCAGCAACCTTCTCTCATAAATCAGAAATGTATTCAATAGCCTGTCGTTCTCTCTGCGGTCAGGCCCTGTATTACTCGGTGTGTGTCCTCATAAAATGTCTCTCTGCAAATACGCACCCTCCCCTTTCAGGCTTAGGCCAGCTGTTTTTGCAGGCCAGATGAGCAGTTCAGCACAGCTGCGTGCTAATTAAAGCTGAGCCTTTATTGAATTTTTACATTCCAACCCCTGAATGAATAATACCTCCTCTCTCTTGCACTGGCTTTAAAAGGTTGTAGGGGATGCAACTGACCTATATGGAGAACAGGCCCACAGATCCAGGGGAGCAACTGGAGCACAACTTAAGTCCTTGAAAATATATTTCAGTAGCCGATAGACAGACAGACAGACAGACAGACAGACAGACAGACAGACAGATAGATAGATAGACAGATAGATGACAGACAGACAGACAGACAGACAGACATATAGATAGATGACAGACGGACGGACGGACGGACGGACAGACAGACAGACAGACAGACAGACAGACAGACAGACAGATGGACGGACGGACGGACGGACGGACGGACGGACGGGCAGATGACCGACAGACAGACAGACAGACAGACAGACAGACAGATAGATAGATAGATAGATAGATAGATAGATAGATAGATAGATAGATAATAAAAGTGTTTTTGATACAAGTGTGTTGCAAAGTTAAGCAGTTGTACAGTTGCATCCTCAGTGTAAACAAGAGCACAAAACACATGGATTCCTGCACCTATTCGTCAATACTGGTGAAAGTTACATTATAACGCTGCACAGTTGAAAGAGAGATTAAATTTATCTTCCCAAGTAACATTAAGCAGCACTGCCACATGGGGTTTAGGCAAAGCCTTTCCTTAACAACTGAAGATCAACGTGGCACTTAAAATATACAAGCCTAATCTTTTTTTTCTGCTTTCTTAAATGTAACTGCTGAATGAAAAATGAATGAGGTTTGGTGAAAAGAGGCCCATTAGGTTAATTGCTAATAGTAACAGATGGATCCAAGTGGATGGCATTGCGTTTGCATAGTGGATCGTGCATCTGTTTATTTCAGGTAATGGAGGAATGGAAACCTATTTCATGAAAAACAAAATCAAGGATTTGCAACTATGCTCGCACCTCAGTTTTAATCCAGCTTTAGTCCACCTTGAGAATGGAAGAACACACCAGCAAAGTGAATGGTCATTTTCTTTCTTCATTATCTAACTCAAAGATGGAGTTAGAGATGCTGAAAGAAATCAGCTTGTTGCTTTTCTGGTGCATTCTGTCATTCTGAAAGGCTAGGTTCACACCTAGGTTTTAATCCAGTTTCAGTCCACTTTCAGAGTGAGAGAACACATCAGCAAAGCGACTAGTCATTTTCTTTCCACTTTAACTAGTCCAAAAGTAGATTTTCAGAGTTATATATTTCTGAAAGAAGTCCATCACTTTGCTAATGTGTTCTGTCACCCTGAAAGTACCTGAAACTGGATTAAACCGTAGGTGAGAACATAGCCAAAGTGGGCTGAAGCTCAGTTAAAACTTGGGTATGAATGCTGCCTGTGAACCTTCCAAGGTAAAAATATGGAAGGATTTTGGAATATTGGAAACTCAGGTTATGATGTCAATTCTGGAAGGGAGACACACAGACGTAATAGCATTCTGCCACAAGTAATAGTGAGTAGAGGTGTGCACAAATGCAATTTTCAGGATTCAATCCAATTCGAGTATCCAAAAATCCAATTTGATTCAAATCTTCAAAATTTGAATTTATCCAGATTTGATTTGAATTGAGTAAATTAGAATCTGTTCATTTGAATTTTCAATTGAATTTGTATGTGCCCGTATGCATCCTTACGCATCCCACATTTATCCCGTATGCATCCATTTTCATCCTATATTCATTCATTCATTCATTCATTCATTCATTCATTCATTCATTCATTCATTCATTGTATTTCTATCCCGCCCTATACCCGGAGGTCTCGGGGTGGGTTGCAATATTATATTAATCTTAGACAGGTCCCTGCCCTCAGGCTTACAATCTAAAGAGACAAGATACAAAAGGAAAATGGTGTGGGAGGGAAGAGGGACACTCTTAATGATAATGATATTACATACAAATTAAAATAAGGTTCTTAAAGATCTGAACTTGACCAGAAATGAAACAATTAAAAACCTTTAAAGGTGTATTGAGAAAAAACACAGGAGACTACTTTGGGTAAAAATAATAAAAACCCCATGCTGTATAGATAATGCAGATAGTTAATTATCTGGCCAAGAGCAAAAAGCAGGTACTTAAGGTTTTGAGTTCCAATTCTTCAGTTCATTTCTTATTGCTGGGATTTTCATATTCTCTTTATTTCATATTTTCTCTCTTCATTGGTGATTAAACCGGATGATGGTAGAGATGGTATGCTGGTGCTTACTCAGCCCTTCCCTGCTTGGCCTCAGGAGCAGGCATGTTCTCAGCTGGTGGATTGGCCCATCTTGTGGTTTAGGGTTTTCTTGGCATCAGTGTCGGAAATGGAAGCTGTGTTGTTATCAGTGTTGAGGTGGCTGCTGTCCCTGGGCCTCATCATCCTGTTTCTCTATATCTTTGTTGCTTTGGTAGTTCTGATGGTAGTTTTGTGGAGGTCTCCGGTGCCGTATGGATCCATTCAGATGCATACGGACGCAGGAAAGATGTGTACAGGCAAGTACGCATTGTGTACATATCTGTACACATACAAATGTTTGAATAATTCAAATGAATAGATTCAAAAATTCAAAATTCATTTGAATGTTTAAATTCTAATTCATAGACATTCTATTTAAATTCAGATGTCCAAATTCGAACAAATTCAATTGAATTTTGAATGTTTTGAATATCCGTGCATATCCCTAATAGTGAGGACACAGCCCTCACAGCTATGGAATGGTCAGAGGAAGATCCTGGATAGAATTGCTTCATCTGTCAGTCACCAGGGAAAAGCAACCAATTGCACTGGAGCGTGAAGAGTGGATGAAGAGATGAGACTGAAGGACGTACGGAAAAAGGGGAGCTGTCCATCAATTTATCTCCATCATGCCCATCAGTGCCTTGTTAATAACTCATCAGATTTCAGATCTGATGCCCTATTATTAATGTGAGGGCCATTTCATACCTTTAGCGCGTGTTTATGCCTAGAAATTATAGTCTTTGGTTGCCATCTATAAAGCCTGTCAAATGCATGTTAAGAAAAGTGGGCTTGATTGCCAGTATCCTCTCCTTCTCCCTGAAATAGGCTTGCATTAAAATAAAGTCAATCAATCAATCTCCTTGTCACAAATTCATAACTGATTGCTAATTGCAGCGTCTTCCTTTGCTGTGTTCTGTGTCACTCTTGTGGCATTGCAGTTAAAATTGTCTGCAGTTCTATGTGGAACAACATGTTGCATGCAGGCGTGTCGGTCACTGCAAGCTAGCACAGTTAGTATTATTCTCCTGCCTAAGGCATGCTTTGTGATAGCTTCTGTGGCAAAAAAGAAAGAAGAGACTTTTTTTTTCCAAAAAGGAAAAAGGAAATTGGCAGATAGTACTATAAATCCTGGTAAGCTATCTTTGATTTATGGAACCTGCGTACGTGAGGAAACTGCAATTATTTAGGTGACAGCAACAGCAATTTCCCCCATATTGAGCATGGTAGGATACAGGCTGCCTCCAAACGGCAAGAGGAAACATGGGATATAAACAAGGTCCTGCAACTTCCTCTTGCTATGTTCAACCAGGTGTAAGCAGCAGACCCTTGCTTACCTGCATGCCTGGTGAACAACATACAGGATCAGTGCACTGGGGATTTTCGGGGGCTAGTCAAGTCTAGGGATGTGCACAAATGTGTTTTTTTAAAAAAAAATCTTGTTCATATTGAATCGAATGCAAGAAAATTAATATTGGTTCAAATAGATCCCCTTTAAATGGGGCAGGATTCATATTTGATATGAATGTTCAATCCCATATAAATGCATACAAATAACATATGGATCCTATATACAAATGCATGAATCCCATACAAATGCAAACAAATAGCATATGGATCCCATACGAAGCTTCATACAAATGTATCAAAACCGTTTATTCAAATTCAAATGTCAGTCTTTGAATGTCCAAATTCAGCCAAATTTCAAATGTGACAAATATTCATGCACATCCCTAGCTGAGTGCATTCTTTTGAAGGTTTCTGTAAACTTGGCCGGCTCCTGGATGTCTCCAGTGACCTGGTCATGCAAGACATGCCAGCAGGCAGAGCTATTGCAGAAAACTCAGCATCACTGCTAGATTTCCCGCAAGATTATTGCAATGGGCTTTTTGCGTGTTGCAACTGGCACTGCACTGGAAATTCTACGGGTATATCTGGTCTGATGAATGCAGTGATAAGAAGCACACGCATACACTCAGGTCAAATTTATATATCAAGAGAGGTAGGACTGACAAGGGGGAGAATTTTTCCACCCAGAGGATCATCAGTCTGTGGAATTTGCTGACAGAAGAGGTGGTGACAGCAACCAGCTTAGGTGGCTTTAAGAAAGGGTTAGATAAATTCATGGATGACAGGTGTATCTTGGTATTTTGACACTGCTTTGAGAGATGGATGCCTAGGTATCTCCTCCAGGTTGGAGAGACAGGCAGGATGCCTCTCAAGGCCATTTGCAGGGATTTGAGAGCAGTGAAGGTTTTGCCCTCGTCTTCTGCTTCAAATGCCCATAAGCAATTGGTGGGCCACTGTGCGCAACAGGATGCCAGACTAGATGGGCTGTGGCCTGATCCAGTCCTCTTATGTTCTTATGTTCTTGTGTAAGGGAGAATTCTGGATATGCACTAATTTTGAATGTTGATGTTATGCTATCAGTGCATTGGCAGTAATTTGCAAATTATTTCATTACGGGATTAGAAGTAGTACTAATTATAATTTCATGTGTTTTTGCCATAATGAAGACTCTGGGATCATTCACTTTCAATATTCCTAAAAGGTGTGGGCTTGGTCCATATCAACACCTCTGCAACAGCAACTAAGCCCTGTGTGCCTCAGAAAAGTTGCATCAATGCTTTTCAGGCAACACGCTAATGGAGCTGGATGGGTCCCCTTAGGCATGTGTATTGCATTCAGGAATGAAGACATTCTATTAACGTGGTGGTGGGACCATGGAAACACACACACACCTAACACTGTTTTCTATTCCTTGGAAGCATATGGTCTTCTTACATCTCAGCATAACTGTTATAGTTAATGACTTGCAAATAGAAGGAAAATGTGCACATTAAGTCAATGGGTTAGGCTTTACAAGTTATGGATAATGCTTTGACTATAGGACTGGTGAGGAAGTAGAATTGTTTTAATTTGGTCCCTCTAGGCAGCCCTCTAGCTGAAGTTTCCAGGTACTTTTACGGGGCAAATCCAGGTAAAGTTTACTCCATGAGAACGTAAGAGAAGCCTTGCTGGATCAGGACACAATCTGCCTTGACCAGGGGCTTATCCGCAGTACAGCCGGTAGTGCATGATTAGTCAACTTCTGGTGAAGAGTATCTGGTGAAGAAAGCCTCTAAGTGTGCTCTCTCTCACCAGAAGTTCACTAATTGTTGATTAGACGTGGAGCAAAAAAACGTGCTCCACACCTTAACCAACGTTACCTAAAAGCTTACCTCAAGCATCTGGGACAGCGACCATCTGCACCTCTTCCGGTGCTCCAGGGTTGTTTGAGGTGTTGTGCAAGTACGCTGGCACCTCAAATGACCATAGATGCAACTGCACATGTGCAGAGCGCCAGGATCATCAAGGCGATGGCGCTGACATGCATGCAGTTGTGGAGAGCTCTGCAGACAAAATGGCTGCACCCAGAGGAGAACCACCACCACCTGATTTAATAAGGTAAGTATATGATTGTGTGTGGGTGGGGTGGGGAGGAATGGCCAAAGTTGACTAGTGCTCCACGTGCAAGCACTAGTCAACCTTGGTTAATCGTGCAAAAATGCCTCAGCATCCTGTCTCACACAATGGCCCACCAATTCTTATGGGCATCTCAAGCAGAAGACAAGGGCAAAACCTTCATCTGGGACCTTTCTGCACTTCCCATCCTGTCCATGTTCCATCAAGTGCAGATGCTGCATCTGAGGGGAATACTGCACACAGACTATGGGGCCATGTGGTGAAAGGACCCTGCACTTGACTCTCTATAAATAATCTTCAGAGACATCCTTTCTGCCCCTCCATCCTGGAGGTGGTACCTAATCCATTCTAGATAAGAGGAGCCCTGCTGGATCAGGCCACAGCCCATCTAGTTCAGCATCCCGTCTCACACAGTGACTCACCAATTGGCTTCTGGGCATCTCAAGCAGAAGACGAAGGCAAAACCTTCATATGCCCTCAGATCCTTGCAGATGGCCTCAGGTAAGCTTTCTCTGTTGCACTGGATATCCCATCCTTCACCCAAGAGACCTCAGGCAGATCAAAGAGCAAAGTAACCAAGAATTAATAACACCATTACACCATTACAGTTAAAACACAGGAGTTGAAGTAATTAGCAGTAAAACCGCAGAGCATAACTCTGCCGTTTGTTCACCTTTCAGCGTCTTGTAAAGATGTTTCTGTTCACCCAGGCCTTTGATAGTCTTGCTCTCTTCCCTCCACCTGTGCCATTGATGGATATTATTTTAAACTTTAAATTGTTTTCTTCCCTATTGTTTTATCTGTTTGCTGTCAATGGTGCTGGGTGGTATAAAAAGAAAAGAAAAGAATGAAAAGTGATCTTATTAAATCAAGGAATGGGTGAAAACATGTCTTAACCAGAGGTCTTTTCGCATTAGAGCCAAACGGCTGTAGTGCACTAAGGGTGTTTCTGCATTTCAGTGAACCGTCTTCCCGAAGACCCGTCACTATTTGTGATGAATCTGCGTGGCTGCACACGTGTGGCGAGGACGGATTCAGGAAGACAGATTGGAGTGGTTGCTGTGTGGACACACCAGCACGCATTCCAGTCTGTCCTCTGGCTTGCGCGCCGGTGACGCCGCCCCTGGAGCCACAGGACTGGAGCATGGAACTGCCAGTCACCACGTGTTTCCGGTGGCGACTGGCACATGAGGGAAGGGCTTTGGAAGCAGGCAATCTTGCTTCTGCCCTTCCCAAAATGGCAGGTGCCGGGAATCCAGCTCTTCCCCTGGCGGTGTGTGGAAACGTCTTGCTTCTGCACACATCCAGGGGAAGTGGCACATGTAAGACCTGATTTTTCAGGTCTTACATTCAATCCAGATTTCGGTGGCAAAACTGGTTTAAAAAACTGGTCTTGCATGCCAAAATACAGACGCGGCTTCCGCAAAGGGTCCCTAATCAGGTCTCCAATGCAGAAGCGTCTAAGGTAAGTGTCTTTAATCTTACCTTAGTGGCAGTTAATCCAGTTTCCACAGTCAATGAAGAAACATCCTAAGGCTGGTACACACAGGGCTGGAAAGTCCATTCACTTTGGTCAGTAAGAACGCATCCCTTACTGGCCAAAGTGCAAATGGTTGTTCCGTCCCTGCATGTACCAGCCCAAAAAGGATGTTGTGGGAGCTGGACACTCCACCCTAGGGTGCTGCCACTGGGCCGTCTAGGCCCACTGACTGGCAGCCTGGTTCTGGCCAGTCTTGGGGTCCCGTGGGCTGCTGCCACCCCAATTGGGCTGGTAGCAGCCCATGGGGGTCTCTTGGGTGCCCACCCCCACTCAGTGGTTCACACACACCCCCCTGCTCCCCACATCTGACCTACCTCTTTGGACACCTGGTTTGAACTGGGTAGGCCCCAGAGGCAGGGCTTGTTGAGATTCAACTGCAGCATTCTGCGCAGGTGTGCACCATGGCCTGCAATTGGCCATGGCACGTGCCTGCACAGAGCACCTGGTTTAATCCCAACAAACCCCGCTCCCAGGGATTAAAGCAAGGGTTTCATGTTTAACACCTGGGCTGAATTTGCACTTCAGCCCATAGTATGAAAGTAGTCAACATCTGGGCAGGTGCATCTGCACTGCCAGGAGGCTTTACAACCTAGAAATGCCCCCTGCCTGCAGATCCCTTTAAAAGCAGATTAGCTAGATTGTAATGGTGCCATGTATTGGGTAATGGTGCCATGTATTGGGAGGGTACACTGTCACCATAGCCAAGGGCTAAGATGGCTTCACTAGACATCTAAGAACAGACAGACACCGCGATCCATGGGGGATTGGTTCCAGGCCTTACCATGGTTATTGAAAACCCTGGATATTTCAAACAGCTGTTTTTGCACTGATTTCCCATGGTTCCTGTGAAATTCTGTAAGATTTCATAGGAGTCATGGGAAATCTCACGTGATTTCACACTCTCCAGGGAGCCTCAAGTAGGCCTAATGGCAGCAGCGGGGGAAGGGGAGCGGAAGCCGGTCTGGTCACCAAGGATAATTGAAACAGCAATTACCAGATCAGGGGATATAGGGATCTGACTGTACACACAATAGGGATAATTTGATTCAAATCTGTTAAATTCGAATTTAAAAAGATTTGATTCGTTTTTACAAAATTTGAATCTATTCATTCAAATTTTTGATTCAAATCTGTACATATGAATGTCGGCAACATTTGCATGCGCCCATATGCATTTTCCTGACATCCATACGCATCCGTACGCATCTGTACACGTCCGTATGCAACCCGTAGTTACCGCGTATGCAACCTGTTTTCGTCCCATACGGATGCGGGAAAGATGCCTATCTAGAAGTACGCATCATGTACAAACCGTACACGTGCGAATGTCCGGATAATTATAACGAATTGATCCGAAATTCAAAATTCAGATCTTTAATTTTGAATTCATGGACATTCGATTTGATTTCAAAGGTCAAAATTTGGGCAGATTTGATCAGATTTCGAATACCTTCAAAAATTTGTGCACAGCCCTTCTTTTGAGTAGCAGTATCCCTGGCTCTTAAACATACTACTTGCCATAGAGTATATAAATCCCAAGTCTGGCCCTCTTGCCAGGCTATGGAGGCTGATCATAACCATTTGGACAGACAAACCTCTCATTAGTCACCTTTTAACGGCAGCTTGAATGACTGTTATTAGATTTTGGCATGACTTAAAGGCCTTATCCATTGCTTGTTGAGTCAATGCAATCTGACGGACTGCCTAGATAGGGAGTCTAACCTCTAAACATCACCCAAGTTGCAGCTTTCTCTCTGAAGGCCTTCCCTGGCAAATACATATCTATATTGCAAAATAATAGATTTTTCCTCCCATCATTTATGCATTGTTCTGAAAGAAGTGACCGTGAGGCTGTTGGGCAGGAGGGATGAGAGAGGAGAAGGTTATTGAGTAGCTATGTAAAATTAGTAAGTGAGAAAATCACTCTATTCCTTTTCCCACCCGCTCTCTTTCTCTGCCATTTTCCTCCCTCTACATGCCAAAATTCTCCAGGGAAGTGAAAACAGCAGTTCTGCTTTTGTCCCACCCCCTGGCAGATAAGTGGAGATGAGCCCTCCAATACACACATAAAAACATAAGAACCTAAGAGGAGCCCTGCTGGATCAGGCCACAGCCCATCTAGTCCAGCATCCTGTCGCACACAGTGACCCACCAATTGCCCATGGGCATCTCAAGCAGAGACAAGGGGAAACCTCCTCCTGCTCTTGAATCCCAGCAAATGGCATTAGAAGCATCCTGATTGTCCCCCCAGCCTGATAGATGTACTTAGGCATCCATTCTAGTAGCCATTGATACATCTGTCATCCATAAATTTGTCTAGCCCTTCCTTAAAGCCTTCTAGGCTGGTTGCTATTACCACTTCTTTCAGCAGCAAGTTCCATATCTACCTGATGAGGATCACACTCCACCTAAATCTGATGGGTCCCATTGAAGAACATGGTTGCATATTTCTATATGGCCGACAACTTGTCCATACAAGCCAAAATTATTCTTGACTGAGGGCCTGTGCAGAAAGGGCCTTTCGCTTATCAGGATTAAACTCAATTGACCATTGAGGCTGATCTGAGCCTTTGCATTTTCCAGATCTTAAAAGATAAAACCCAAATCCTTTTATTATTATTATTATTATTATTATTATTATTATTATTATTATTATTATTATTATTATTATTATTATTATTATTATTATTATTATTATTATTATTATTATTATTATTATTATTATTATTATTATTATTATTATTAAAAATGCATTAAGCATCTTTACAGAATGTAGTAAACTGGTCCAAAGCAGAATGCTGAATGTTTTGGCAAGGTGTTTGCCTCAGTCTACCAAGTCCTTCAACTTTGCTCCTAAAGAATGTGGACTTGGCTTGATGTGGCTGGAATATTAATTATATATTTTGTCATTCCTCTCACTTCCCGACTTGCTTTTATGGTTCCTTTTGAAGCTGGTGACTCTGGAAAGCGAGACTAAATTCTGACCATGGAATGTGAATATTCCAGTACATGTTGGCCATTCTTTCCTTCGACATCTTCACAAACAACACCATATTTTTCTTCTTGAAGGTGCAAATAAGCCTGTGGCCACATCTGGACATTAGTTACTTATTCAGCTACATTTGGATATTCTGGAATAAAGTGTGGATGTTCTGGAATAGCCATGTTTTATTTCAGTATATATAAATATAGTGGAATAAATAACTAACATCTAAGGGATTTTCGCATTACTCCCGTTCCATTAGACGGGAAGCCTAAGACAGCTCACGACGCTTTGAGCATTCACACAGAGGGGTGCAGGGATGCGTGTAAACGCATTCCGGAGCGCCCGTGTGCGAATGCTCAAAGCGTCGTGAGCTGTCTTAGCCGGCAAACGACGGCAAGGGGCGGGGAGACAGCTGAGGAGGCTCCCGCAGCCGGCGCTGGCTGAAAACAGCTGATTGTCAAAGCTGCGCCGGCGGGGGAGGCGAGCCCGGGGCTGTTAGGGAGAGAGAAGCATGCGCGAACGCTTCTCCTCCCGAATGTCTGCGGGCAGTTCGTGCGTACCTGAACGCATGTAGAGCAGTTTAAAGTGCTCTACATTTGGAACGCGCGGAAGACAGCTCCGGACATGCCGGGACGCAAACTCGGCCGCAGCAAAGCGAATGCTGCGCCCGGAGCTGTCTCCCGCACGTTCCAAACCCCCGTGTGTGAAAACGTCTCTGGATACATGCTGTGTTTGCCAGCAAATGTATGGGGCTTTTTTTCCCAACCTGAGAGAACTTAGAAAATGATCATACTTTTGAGGAGGAAGAGGGCTTGTAACTGCTAGTGTGTGGGGGAGAGGTGTTTGAGCTTAAGGAAAGCTCCCCAAGAGGAGATCCAGCACACTCAGTTTTGAATCAAGAATGCCTGGAGAAGCCATAACTCCATTGAGGCCATATGCCCATGCACAGTTGGTACAGTTCCGAATGCAGGGTCGGCGTGGAACGTACCCATGCGTTTTGGATTTGGTCCATGGAAAGTGGACCAAATTCCCCCAAAACGTGCCAGACCAGGACCAAATTTGGTACCTGAAAAAACAAGTCTCGGCACAATTTGGGGCCCCAGCACGCATTGCTAAGTGGGCCGAGACCACACATGCGGACAATGCTGGACTTCACAATCTTGGCTGATGGGAAAGAGGTTTGAGTTTTAAAGCCAAGCCTCTGTTCTGTCAACCAAGATCGTGAACACGGGTTTCAGAGGCTTGAGATTTCTCACACTGCCAGGGGGGCAATAAGGTTGTCCTCCGCGATCTTGGCAGGACAAGGCTTTAGTTCACTTCAGGAGTAAAACCCAAAGTGAACTAAAGCCTTTTCCTGCCAAGATTGCAAAGGCAGAGAGGCTGCAGTGTTTTTCATTTTTCAGGGGAGGAATAAGGTTGCCAAAAGTTGAAAGATGGGTTGGGCAAGATAGGTTTAGGTCAGGCATGTCAAACTTACGGCCCGCGGGCTAGACCCGGCCCGCGAGGCGTTTCAATCCGGCCCGCGGCTGCCTGCCACCGCGGCGGCGGCGGCGGCGGCGGCCCGCCTGTGGCTGCGGCCCGCCACCGCGCAACGCCGCCACCGCCGCCGAAGTGGCTCGAATGCTGCCGCCGCCGAAGCAGCCCGCCTGCGGCTGCGGACCACCACTGTGCAACGCCGATGATGCGGCCGGCCTGCCGACGCGGGACGCGCGCCGCTGATGCACGCCGCGCGGCGGGCCGACGCGCGGCGCCGCCTGCCGACGCGCGCCGCCCTCCTTGGGCCGGAAGGAGGCGAGGCGAGGCGGGCGAGCGAGCGAGCGCGCGGGCGCCGCCATGAACAACCGGCCCCTCCCCGGCCACGCCCCTAACCTTCCTCTTCGCCCTAGCCCCGCCCCCAACCACGCCCCCAGCCCCTCCTCCGTGTCCCGGCCACGCCCCCTGCCATGCCCCCCGCCACGCCCCCTGGCCCTCACTTTTTTTTTTTTTTTGAATCCGGCCCTTGGCCGGATTGAGTTTGACACCACTGGTTTAGGTGTTATATTTTAAGAGAAGTTTCAGCTGAGAGATAGGGACATGAAAGGAATTCAGGATTTCAACCGTGGTCCAGTCCTGGAACAAGCAATAATTTTGGCTGTGAGAATATACAATCAGCAAAATGACCAGTAATTTTCTTTCCACATTATCTATCCCCAAAGTGAATTTTCTGGGTTATTTAACACTGAAGGAAAACAGCTTGTCACTTTGCTGATGTGTCCTCTCACTCTGAAAGTGGACTGAAGCTGGATTAAACCTTAGGTGTGACCACAGCCTGTAGCTTTTAAAAATTCTTTTTAAACCGCTTTGAAATTATATTTTAATGGGGAATTGGAAAAGAAAACAAGTTGGCAAGTGTCATTTTGCCGCTTTACAAATCTGTGGTGAGGCCACATTCGGAATATTGAGGACAGTCTGCTCACCACACCTCAAAAAGGATATTGTGGAACTGGGAAAGGTGCAGAAAAGGGTAACCAAAATGATCAAGGTGTTGGAATGCCTTTTTCACAAAACCAAGGGCCTTATTCTGGAATAAATCCCAGAACAGAGGCTTGCTGTCCACATGCTAGTGCAGGCTGTGACAGGTCACAGGTAAGGCCTGCCACAGGCTGCATTAGTATGTGGACAACAGACCCCTATGCCAATATATATTCCAGAAAAAGGCCAAAGGCAGTAAGGGCCCAGGTTGTAACATCTAGGCCTTCTCAGCCTTGAAAGGTAGAGCTTAAGAGATAACTTGAATGAAGTATATAAAATCATGCACAATGTGAATAAAGTCAATAGAGAAAAAAAAATAGTTTGTCTAATGCACTAACACCAGAACCAGGACAGTGGTGAAGAAGAAGAAGAAGAAGAAGAAGAAGAAGAAGAAGAAGAAGAAGAAGAAGAAGAAGAAGAAGAAGAAGAAGAAGAAGAAGAAGAATGAGCTTTTCTACCTCACTTTTCTCACCCATTTAAGAGGACCCATTTTGTGGAACTAGAGAAGGTGCACAGAAGGAAGGGCAACCAGAATGATTAAGGGGCTGGAACAAAATCCCTTACGAAACCAGGCTGCAATGTCTAGGCCTCTTCAGTCTGGAGAGACGGCGTTTAAGAGGGGGCCTGATTGAAGTATATAAAATTATGCACGGTATAGAAAAGGTGGATAGAGAAAATTTCCTTTCTCTATCACACAATACTAGAACCAGGGAGCACTCTATGAAGCTGATGGGTAGGAGAGTCAGGTCTGACAAGGGGAAGTATTTCTTCACCCAAAGGGTCATCTGTTTATGGAATTGGCTGCCGGAAGAGGTGGTGACAGCTACCAGTCTAGATGGCTTTAAGGTAAGCTTAGACAAATTTATGGATGACAGATGTATCAATGGCTACTAGAACGAATGCCTAGGTGCATCTTTCAGGCTGGGGGGGGGGACTGGGGTGCTTCTAAGGCCATCTTCTGGGACTTGAGAGCAGGCGAAGGTTCATCCTTGTCTCTGCTTGAGATGCCCATGAGCATTTGGTGGACCACTGTGTGCGACAGGATGCTGGACTAGATGGGCTGCAAGGCTTCTCTTATGTTCTTATGACTCAAAACGGCTGATAAGCCTTCTGTTCCTCTACCCACAACAGACATCCTGTGTGGCAGGTTGGTCTGTGGGAGCTCAGAAGAGAGCTGTGACTAGCCCAAGATTACCCAGCTGGCTTCAAAGAGGAAGAAGAGTTGGCTTTTCCACCCTGCTTTTCTCACCCACTTAAGGGGACTCAGAACAGCTGACAAGCCTTCTGTTCTTCTCCCCACAACGGACCACCCTTTGAGGTAGGTGGGGCTGTGAGAGCTCAGACGAGAGCTGTGACTAGCCCAAGGTCACCCACCTGGCTTCACGGAGGAGGGCGGAATCAAACCTGCCATTCCTATATAAGTGTCTTAGTCCTTAACCACTAGACCAAACTGGCTCACTTAGGACTGGTAAGGGGAAGTAGGTTTTCACCCAGAGGGTCATCAGTCTATGGAATTTATTACCAGGAGAGGTGATGACAGCAACTGGTCTGGATGGCTTTAAAAAAAAAAGTTAGAAAAGATTAGATACATGTGTATCAATGACTACCAGAATGGATGCCCACGTACCACCTCCAGGTTGGAGGAATACACAAGGTGCCTCTGAAGAGATTTCCAGAGATTTGAGAGCAGGTGAAGGTTTTCTTCATCTTCAGCTTGAGATGCCCAGAAGCAGTTGGTGGGCCACTCTGTGGGAGAGGATGCTGGACTAGATGGGCTGTGGCCTGATCCAGCAGGGCTTCTCTTATATTCTCATGTAAATGAATACTGAATTAATTAATGAAAGCCAGCTTTTTCATATACTTCATTCCCCAGTAAAATTCCACCTTGCTCTTTCTCTGAGTTGTTCTTGTGCCATTCAAACTGTTGTGATTTGGTTGACTGTGTGGGCATCTCCATGGGCACCTCTGTGCAGTTTTCTTGGCGTGGATACAGAAGTGGTTTGTCATTTCTGAGGAGAGGCTGTGGATCTTACCCACGACCCTTTGCCTTCCCATCAGTTTGCTCTCCCCCTGAGCTACAGCCCTCTCTAATAGCTGCATCCTCGGAAGCAGAAGCAAGGAGTTAAATTTCTTCTGGAGGAAACCAGGAGGTGAGCTCTGCTCCTGTAGTTTACTGCAGTTCCTTTCGCTCTGACACACACATGTAGTTTCTGGTCTCACTGCTAAAGAACCGCAGGCAGGCGCTTTAGCAGGTTGAATGTGAGCTGGATGCAAAAATGCCTCACACAAGACCTCCTGCAAGCCATATGTAAATATACCTGCTGGCTGGTCACCTAAGATCCTCCTCTGTCACCCACCCACCCACTCACTCACCCTCTTTCCTTCTTCGCTGGCCAAAGCTCAATTTTGAAAAGACTGCCTAGGCAAAGCAAAGGATCAGAGCTGTCGCCAGAATCATCTCCGAGCTCCAGTGGAAGTTGGTTTTTTTAATCGCCGGTGCTTGAGAAGCCTGATCTCTTGTGGACCATGCTCGCTTCGATCTGGTATGCCAAGAAACTGGGGCGCAGGTTTGTCCACAATGCCAGGAAAGCCAAGGCAGAGAAGGTATGTTGGGGGAACAGAGGCTCGCCTCTGAATTCGGTAGGCTTTGGGTGACGCTGTCCAGTGCTGGATCCAATGATGCTCGCCTGAAGACAGGACCATGTCAAGCGTAATGCGATTCCGTACTAGCTGGATGCCTTCCTGTTTCCCTTTCTCTCCTTCCTCGCTGCCCTCATCGGCTTGAAATCCATCCATGGCAGGTGGTTTCTTTGGAAAGAGTCCTGAAATCCTTCCCGTTTGCACAAGAAAAATGTTATAGATCAACCCACACTCTGGGCGTTGGGGTGGTGGTGAGATGTGTGTAGATGCTTGGGGCTGGGTAGTTTCGGATAAACTTGTTGCAGGAATCCTCTGCCTGAAAGCCTATTGTGCCTCTTTCTTTTCTTTCTTTTTAAAAAGAAAACCGCTTTGCATGATGTACAAGCGATGCTCCCTCTTGCTTCGCCTTGCGAGCAGTGAACATGCATAAAAAGCCATGTGTTTGTTTTGGAGACTTGCATTTCCTGATACTTGTTGCAGTACTTGAATGCAGTCTTGAAATACCACTTTTAAGAGCCAATAGCTTCTTGGAATGCTGAAAGCATTTCAGATCCCCCCCCTCCAAAACTCTTTTTTTTTTTTCTGTAGAGCAACATCTCTTGTATTTTGCACGTGATTTTACTCCTAGGGTAATGAAATTAACGTTAAAAACTGTGTTACGTGTTGCTTTTTATTTTATTTTCTTAAAGAGGAACTTGCCAGTTTTCTGGCATTTTTCTCCTGCAACGTCTGGTGCTGTGAGATGGTTTTTGTCCTGCAAAAGCTGTTTTCCTGCAGTCAGCCTTAGTGAGTTTTGTTCGCTATTTGTTTCTGGAGGACCGCGCATCCTGTTTCCGAATTACAGGCATGTTCCATTGGGAGGAGAAAGGACAATAAAGATTATTATTTTCTGCATGGAGAGGATAGCCATTAGCTCTGCAGCCCTGCGACTAAATTACAGTATTCATTTTCCAAGTGGGACAGTTGATGTTCTGAAGAACTCCAATCATTTACTTTGGGACTCGGGAGGAGGGGGAAAAGGAAGGCGTATGATTGCTTTTCCCAGGCTTTTTGCTGTCTTTAATGTTTAGAAAAGCTTCATAAATCCAGTGCTGTCTTGCCTCTTTGATCTCATTTTGTGTGGGGTAACCGGATCGCTCTTGGATTGCCAATTTGTCTGAATTTCCCTGGCCAATGTGAGCATTCTTTGCCCAGAGGAATGAAATCAATCGCTTTGCAAGGTGTGTGAAGTAAAGGCAGGGTCACCACCATCGCAGAGTTCCTGCCAATGTTTAGCAAAAACTTTAAAGCAATAATTCAGCCTGTTTCGTTTTTTTAAGGGACACAGTTTAATCTCCAGTCATTTCCACCAACCTGTAATGTACCTAGATTGGTCCTGGAATTCTGTTGCCTATTGGTTACTGTGTGATGCCTTCACCTCCGCCATGTGCAATAGCACAGGGAGAAATGGAAGCATGAAAGCCATGGGAGACTAGGCAGAACCAGAGCTGGAGTGTTTAGCCTGAATAATCCCTTCGCTAGGAATGGGCCAATAGTCAGGGGAAAGCATGGACATGATCCTATCATCATCCCGTTCTCAGAGGCTGTGGTCACACCTAAGGTTTAATCCAGCTTCAGTCTGTTTTCAGAGTGGGAGAACACACCAGCAAAGTGACCAGTTGCTTGCTTTCTGTGTTAAATAACTCAGAAAAGTCACCTTTGGGATAGACAATGTAGAAATAAAATTACTGGTCACTTTGCTGATGTGCTCTCTCATTCTGAAAGTGGACTGAAGCTGGATTAAACCTTAGGTGGGACCACAGCCAAGGTTTAATTCAGATTCAGTCCACTTTCAGAGTGAGAGAATACATCAGCAAAGTGACAAGCTGTTTTCTTTCAGCGTTAAATAACTCAGAAAATTCCACTTTGGGATAGATTTGCTGGTATGCTGTCTCACTCTGAAAGAGGACTGAAGCCAAATTAAACCTTAGTTGTGACCACAGCCAGAGTCTCTCTCTCTCTCTCTTTCTTTCTTTTTATGGAGCAAATGTGTACCAAGGGTGGCAGTGATTGGGGCAGTGGTAGTGAATGAGCAAATCACACATCGTGCAGAAGAGGAGGAAAGGGAAATATTCTTTTCTCTCTCATACAACATTAGAACCAGGCAACACTTTATTAAAGCTAATGGGCAGGAGAGTTGGAATCAACCAGGGGAAGTGTTTTGTTTTGTTTTCACCCAGAGGGCCATCAGTCTATGTAATTTACTACCAGAACAGGTAGTGACAGCAGCCAGCCTGGATGGCTTTAAGAAATGATTAGAAAAAATCATGGAGGACTGGTGTATCAGTGGCTATTAGAATGGATACTCGATGCTTTCAGGTTGGAGAGGAAGGCAGGATGCCTTTAAAGGCTATTTGGAGAAAATCAAGAGCACGTGAAAGCTCTGCCTTCATCTTCTGCTTTAGAATACTCAAATGGTCTTCAAGTAGAAGATGAAGCATCGCTGAAGGTCATTGCCACCACCAGAGCACCAGAGGTTTTGGACACAGTAACTGCATCCACACAGACATTTGAAGGGTCCTCTGATGGTCCAAGGAGTAAGACAGAGAAATGCTTCTTCTCACATTTGGCCTTCAGGTCTCACCACATTATTGTGAGTGTGGTTGGTCTGGATTTATGTAGGCTTTCATGGCCGGATTCCATCCCATTTGTAGCAGTTTTTTTGGGTTGTTATACCGTGTTCCAGGTTTCTTCTTTTGACTTGGCGAAAAACAAAGATTTCTGAAGATCGATATTGCAGCTATATCCAAAGGCTTAAGTTCTAAGGAAGAAGAAATCCGTAACACGACATAACAGCCCCAAAACTGCTACAAATGAGATGTAGGTGGTCTCAGGTTGATTTCTCTGGTAAAACCATATCCTTTCCCCCTTGGGAAGTTGAGGAAGCAGCTCAACAGTTGAAGGATTGCATGTGAGATGCAAACTGTAGTGGGCTTCTAGCTGCAGTTCAGGTCCCCATGTCCAATTCCAGCTGTGATTTTTGTTGCTATGAATGGAGTTCCACCTGAAGCTGCCTTCAAGACTCCTGCAGTGAGGACTCTGGCATTTGTCCGGGGCTCAGTTGTCACTGTGGCACCGCCAGTGGTTAGGGAGCCAGACTCTTATCTGGGAATACCAGGTTTGATTCTGCCCTCCTCCACAAAGCCAGCTGGGTGACCTTGGGCTAGTCACAGCTCTCTTCTGACATCTCACAGCCCCACCTACCTCACAGGGTGGTCTGTTGTGGGGAGAAGAACAGAAAGCTTTGTCAGCTGCTTTGAGTCCCCTTAAATGGGCGAGAAAAGCGGGGTAGAAAAGCCAATACTACTACTACTACTACTACTACTACTACTACTACTACTACTACTACTACTACTACTACTACTACTACTACTACTACTACTACTACTACTACTACTACTCTTGGAGCTCCCATTCCTTGGAGCTCCCATCCCATTCTTCTTCTTCTTCTTCTTCTTCTTCTTCTTCTTCTTCTTCTTCTTCTACTACTACTACTACTACTACTACTACTACTACTACTACTACTACTACTACTACTACTACTACTACTACTCTTGGAGCTCCCATTCTACTCTTGGAGCTCCCATTCCATTCCTTTTGCCCATCTGTGAAGCTCTAAACATGCTCTGTGCTTGCAGATGTCAATGATTTTGTGAGAAGTGGTTTCTGGCATAAAAAAGAGTTCCAGAAAAGCAGCAGTTTTAGCATTTCCTGGAGGTGCACTGTGGGTGTACATAGGTGGGAGGAAGGTTTTGAAATGGCTTTATTATGGCATGTGCCTCTTCCTCCAGACTACTGGTTCATCTCTTCCCGTGTGGCATCCGCCACAGTGAGCAAGGGCTGCGTCTGCACTTACCTGTCCATTATTAGAAGTAGGGGGTGTAAACTAACCGGCCCACTGGTTTGGATTATGGCGCTAGCCTAGACCAGCCCTTGCGCCCTCCCATGAGCTTTGAGGCCAGGCTCCAAAATGTTCTAACCACAGAGCCTCTGGGAGATGTTGAAGTGTGACCCCAATTAATCTTTTTGCACACCTCTGAGTTCTGGAACAGGCCCACTGGTCTACAAGTGGATTTGTTTCACTGGGTCTACTGGTATGGCCAGCGGCTCCTTGACTGGGATTGTGCTCCATCTAATGTAAACAGGGACTGCCAGTCAGGGTCAGGCCTTCACAGTTGGGGTGTGCACGAATGCAGTTTTTGGAATTTGATTCGAGTCAATTGAAATCTTTAAAATTTGAATGTATTCACAATTGATTTGGATTTTCAATTCAAATTTGCACATACAAATGTCGGCAACATTTGTATGTGCCCCTATGCATCATTACACATCCCATATGCATCTGTACATATCCTGTATTTATCCCGTATGCATCCCATTTTTGTCCCTTATGGATCCATACAAATGTGTATGGATGCGGGAAAGCTGCATATGTGCAAGTACGCATTGTGTGAGTACCTGTACACATACAACTGTCTGAATAATTCAAACGAATAGATTCAAAAATCCAAAATTCGTTTGAATGTTTACATTCGAATTTATAGACATTCCATTCGAATTCGAACAAGAACATATAAGAACATAAGAATGTCCAGATCTGAATGAATTCTATCAAATTTTGAATATTTGAATATCCCTGCTACACAGAATAGAGGGGCTCCTAATAGGGGTGATGAAGAAAAAGAAGAAGAGTTGGCTTTTCTAACCTGCTTTTCTCACCCATTTAAGGGGACTCAAAGCGGCTGACAAACCTCCTGTTCTTTCCCCCCAACAGACACCCTGTGAGGTAGGTGGGGCTGTGAGAGCTCAGAAGAGAGCTGTGATTAGCCCAAGGTCACCCAGCTGGCTTTGTGGAGGAGGGCGAAATCAAGCCCGGTATTCCTTAACCACTAGGCAAAGAAGAAGAAGAGTTGGCTTTTCTACCCCACTTTTCTCACCCATTTCAGGGGACTCAAAGCAGCTGACAAACCTTCTGTTCTTCTCCCCACAACAGACCCCCTGTGAGGTAGGTGGGGCTGTGAGAGCTCAGAAGAGAGCTATGACTAGCCCAAGGTCACCCACCTGGCTTTGTGGATGAGGGTGGAATCAAGCCTGGTATTCCCAGATAAGAATCTGACTCCTTAATCACTAGACCAAACTGGCAGAAAGGGCCAAGGACTTGAGACCAAAATTTGGTATTAAAAATGACATTGCTGGTTGGGACAGAATGGACTTTTCTTCCCAGCATCTGGTTCTCATTAGGGATAATCCACTTGCCTTCATCCACTGATTTTATGACACTTTTTGCTTCTAGAATTTTAGGTTCTGTTCATTGATGGGCTGTGGGCGCAATCAGAAGATATTTTTGACCTTCTTTGTGGACTAATGCTCATGGCAAATCCTTATTTGATCTAACCTGCCGGGAGTTGGATTATAGAGGAATTTGCTGTGTGATTCATTGGAGCCCAATGGGCCTTCTTGGAACGCTTTTGGGCAGGTCTTGGTTCGACTCTGGCCAAATTGCGTCCATTGTGAAGAGCAGCGCATCCAATCTCAGGCTGCATTAAAAGAAATGCAGTTAAAAACAAAAATCTCTAAGCTGCTTCTGAGATGCCTGTTTTTAAAAAATGCTACTTGGGAATACAGTTCTCTCTCTTTCTCTTCTCCTCTCTGTCTCTTTTTAAAGGACTCTTATCTATCATTCCATTATCTGGCAAAGTGTAGCTTCAGATTTTAATACGACTTCATTTTAGCTTGAGCATTTCTTGGCAGCTGATTCTTGGGTGACCCTGTGCGTAGGTATATATTTGTATTTGTGTGTGTGTGTGTGTGTGCAGGCATGTGTGTGTGTGAGGAAGGGAGGGGGAGCGTGAGAGAGAAACATACAACAGTCTTTCTATTCAGTCTTTTCCCCCCATTCATATTTGTATAAATATCTTGTGCTCCCCTGAACAGCGGGCACCGATAGCACACCTTTCATTCTGTCCCTCGCTCCCAGCATTATAAAGCAAACAGATGCCCTGAATGTAATGATGAACTCCCTTGGCAAATAGCCACTGATAGTCTCTCTCTCTCTCTCTGCCACTCCCACACAGAAACATTGCATGAATCACTGTCTTTGTGCAGCCTGCTTAGCAATCCATATTGTACTTGCCAGCTTTCTTTCTTTCTTTCTTTCTTTCTTTCTTTCTTTCTTTCTTTCTTTCTTCCTTTCTTCCTTTCTTCCTTTCTTCCTTTCTTCCTTTCTTCCTTTCTTTCTTTCTTTCTTTCTTCCTTCCTTCCTTCCTTCCTTCCTTCCTTCCTTCCTTCCTTCCTTCCTCTCTTTCCCACTTCTGTTTTTCTTTCTGTCTCCCACCCTCTTACTTTCTTTCTTCATCTCTCTCTTTCACCCTCCCTACTTTCTTTTCTCTCTCTTCTTCCCTCCTCCTCTCACTTTCCCTCTTTCCTTTCTCTCTCTTCCCCTCTCCCTCCCTCCCTTTCTTCTCTCTTTCTCTCCCTCTCCCTCTCTCTCAATCCCTCTTCTCTCTCTCTCCCTCTCCTCCCTCCCTCTTCTCTCTCTCTTCCCCTCTCCCTCCCTCCCTTTCTTCTCTCTTTCTCTCCCTCTCCCTCCCTTTCTTCTCTCTTTTCTCCCTCTCCCTCCCTCCCTCCCTCTCCTTCCTTCCTCTTCTCTCTCAGTCCCTTTTCTCTCTCTTCCCCTCTCCCTCCCTCCCTCCCTCCTTCCCTTCCTCTCCTCTCAATCCCTTTTCTCTCTCTTCCTCCCTCTCTTCCTCCCTCTCTCCCTCCCTCTCCCTCTCCCCATCTCCCTTCCTTTCTCCTGCTCTTTCTTCCTTTGAAGTGTGCAGCATGTATAAATGCTACTAGTTGTTTTGAAAGCCAGCTCCATGACAGCGTGTGCGCAGCAATGAAGAGAGGCACATAAAGGACAGGAAATGTTATTAGCCATCCTCATTCCACTCCTGAGAGCATTTGCAACTATTGGTATCATACCCAAGTGGAATCCAGTGGGAAGCATTCCATTGGGTTCCAATATTTGTCCCGCAAAATTGGATATCCTTGGAGTATATCAGGAGTAGAGAGGCAGTTCAGATAGAAGAGACTCTTCTGCTGCAATTTAGAAACATGCAATCTTAAGCCGCTCGTAAAACAGCACTGCTAATATCTCTTTCAATTTTTAAAGGATGCTCTTTTTGTATAGGGGATTCTCAGAGCTTCTGAGCAGGCCTGAAGCCAGGGGGTTGGTGGGGGCATAGGCGGAACAGCCCCCATTTTTGCCCCCCCTTGACATTTTAAATCTGTCAATTTAATTAACTCCAGTCCCTTACAGGCAAAATCAGATGTAACATATTACTCATTCACCTCCAAATCTGTGATGGGTCTCCCCCTCCATATATCATCATGGCTTGGCTTCACAAATGAAGATTAGGGAAGGTTCAACCCATGCTTGCTGCATGCGCTTTTGTGGCTAAGCAGACCAATGTGGGATAGACAAGTCCGGTTGCAGAAGGTACAGAGAAAGGTCTCCTTGGGTTGTACTGGGATGGCATGGTTCTTTCTGCGTTGTCTTTTCTCCTCAAGACTGGTTTTGCAAGCATTCTCAAAGGAGGCAGCAGCGTTATGGATGGTGCTTCTCCATGCCTCCCGGTTTGAGGCCAGAGTGGACCACTGATTGTGATCAATATGGCCAAGGCTGAGGGACTGCTTCAGGGAGTCCTTGACTCTCTTCCTTGGGGGTCCTCTGTTTCGGCAGCTGGTGGTGAGTTCACCATAAAGCACCATCTTAGGAAGGTGATGATCCTTCATCCTAGAGATGTGCCATGCCCAGCACAGCTGTGTCTTCAGCAGCATGGCCTTGATACTGGTGGCTTTTGCTAGTTCAAGGACGACAACATTTGTCACATGGTCAGACCAGTGAATGTTTAAGATTGTGCGGTGGCAGCGCTCATGGAAACGTTCAAGGAGTTGCAGATGGTGACAATAGATGAGCCATGATTCAGACCCCTATAAGAGAGTACACTAGACAGTACAATGGCTCTGTAGATGCTGATCTTTGTGCTTTTCTTCAAGTGTTTGTTACTCCAGACTCTTTTATGTAGTCTTCCGAATGCACTATATGCCTTTGCTAGTCTGTTGTCTATTTCTTTCTCCATCTTAGCATCCGAGGAGATGAGGCTCCCAAGGTAGCTAAACTGTTGGGCTGTTCAGCCCCCCCCCCCATATGTATGGAGCTGGCTACCGGCTTGCATCTGAATCCCCTCTTCAAGGGAAGAATAAAGCAACCTGAAGGGATGGTGACAATGACATGTCCTTAATATTCCAAAATTTTCCCACAGAACCCCAAAGTTTTGTGACTCCTAGGCTAGAGGGATCAGTATTTTGTGACGGCATAAGATTGCTGGCACAGCTTTATAGCAAAATGACGAGGGAAGTAGCAATGATCCTTAACATCTTGTGAAAGTGAGTAACATTTTGGAAGAACTGTGCACCCAACTGCCGAAGTGAAGAACTCTGCAGCATTAAAGACAGAACATTGTTTTCTGCATGAGGGAGTTCTTCTCTTTTGCTCCTCAGGACCTGCAGTTGTAGGTTCACGATGGACTGTTTCCATGAGTCATTTCCTTGTGTGTCGAAGCTGTGTGATGATCAGAGGGGCAAATGCTCTCTCAAAATCCCCACCTTGGTTCCTTGGTGAGGGAAGTGTGACAATGGGCCATTGAAATCATATTCCTTTGCCACAGTTATTATCCTCTTTCACATCAGGAAAAACTAGTAATGGAGGCATTTGGTTATTATAATAGGAAGCCCATCTCTAGGAGAACCCATAACTTTGTGAATTTCTCTTCTTAGCACTACTTAGATAAGAGGCCTATTCTCACTATGACCTCTAGTGCATGATTAGTGAACCTCTGGTGAAGACCGTACAGACGTGGAATACGCTGTTACAGCCTCCAAGCATGCCCACTCTCTCCAGAAGTGTATAGCAGAAAATCATGCTCCACATGTTAACCTGCCTTACCTGAAATCTTACCTCAAGCATCCAGGGCAGTGACCATTTGCTCTTCTTCCAGCATTCCAGAGGCATCTGAGGTGCCATGCATCTGAGGTACCTCGGGCAACCATAGATACGACTGCACGTGCTCAGAGCATCAGTGTCACCAAGGCAATGGTGCTGACACATATGCAGTCGTGGAGGGCGCCACAGGCAAAATGGGGGCACCCAGAGTTAGGACCAGTGCTCCAAGTTGACCAGTGCTCCAAGTGCAAGTGCTAGCCAACATTGGTTAACCGTGCTCCTTTCCCATTCAGTGGATGGGAAGGGATGTGCGAATATACCTCAGGGCTGCTGAGCTGGTGACCATCTGGGTGTCCTTGAGCTACACTTTCCAACCTTCCAAACCCAACATCCCAGGCCAGCCAGACACAAACTGCCAGGAGTGAAACACTGGGAATTGTAGTCCAGGAACTTCTGGACAGATGCTAGTGCATACCCCCTCTCTTAAATCAGCCTTATCAAGCCTGCTTTTGTTGAAACACTTTGCAGTTTTTAATAAGTATGCATCTTTGGCTTCTTGAGCATGGTTTGGTTTTTAATCAGGTACATGATAATTACAACTCACTATAAACCCCAGTCAAGGAACAAGTAAAGGTGATGATGTATAAATTAAATGTCTAGTCAAGCTGAAGCCCTGAAGGAAATGGGAAAATTTCCAGGAAAGAAGGTCCATTCCTGAAGGAACTCTAAATTGTTTAGGGACTTTGAATTCAGAAAGGGCCCTTAGACCGAATCCCATTTTGAGTCTGTTCTCGCGATCACAGTGAGATCACACACTCCTGCTTTGCATGGGGAAAATCTAGAACCAGTTGTCCGCAAGGGTTAGGAGATGTTTCTGTAGTGTTCTACGAAACCTCCATAGAACATACATCACAGTTTCCTGCTTGAATCCCAGGACAGGAAGTGTCAGTCAAAGAATCTGATTTGGTATCAAGTGAATTATTCCTTTCTTCCAAAATACAAATTGAAACTAGGGGTGTTTTTCCACTGTCACTAGTAGTACCCCTTAAGTACCCAATAATGGATACGTAATGGCATTTTTGTACCCATTAATGGGTACTTAATGGGTACTACTAGTGACAGTGGAAAAACACCCTAGGAGGGACGACTTCTTAGTCTGAAAAATCTTAGCTACACAGACAAATAGACTTGGTTGAAAGTTGCTGTTGAAGGTCTTTTATTTATTTATTTATTTATTTATTTATTTATTTATTTATTTATTTATTTATTTATTTATTTATTTATTTATTTATTTATTTATTTATTTATTTATTTATTTATTTATTTATTTATTTATTTATTTATTTATTTTTCTATCCCGCCCTATACCCATAGGTCTCAGGGCAGGTTACAAGCTCCAAAACAACAGGTTAAATCAATAATATCCATAAATACACTTTCTTAAATATACTTGTGAAGTATCTTAAGATTTATGACATCATAAGATAGATGTATTGATGGCTACTAGGACTGATGCCCAGATACTAAGTCCAGGTTGGAGGGACAGACAGGATGCTTGTAAAGGCCATTTGCAGGGAGTTGAAAGCAGATGAAGGTTTTGCCTTTGGGGCCTTTCTCGCTTACCTTGGTAGTGCAGGAATGGTTGACTCCAAGATGCACCATATACAAGTCATAGAGCCATTGCTGCTCCAGAGCCAGTCTGGTCTAGTGGTTAGGGAGCCGGACTCTTATGTGGGAATACCGGGTTCAATTCCGCCCTCCTCCACAAAGCCAGCTGGGTGACCTTGGGCTAGTCACAGCTCTCTTCTGAGCCCTCACAGCCCCACCCACCTCACAGGGCGTTCTCTTGTGGGGAGAAGATCAGAAAGCTTTGTCAGCCGCTTTGAATAGCCAACTCTTCTTCTTCTTCTTCTTCTCCTCCTCCTCCTCCTCCTCCTCCTCCTTCTCCTTCTCCTCCTCCTCCTCCTCCTCCTCCTCTTCCTCTTCTTCTTCCTCTTCTTCCTCTTCCTCTTCTCCTCCTCCTTCTCTTCTTCTTCTTCTTCTTCTTCTTCTTCTCCTTCTCCTTCTCCTCCTCCTCCTCCTCTTCTTCTTCCTCTTCTTCCTCTTCCTCTTCTCCTCCTCCTCTCCTTCTCCTTCTCCTTCTCCTCTTCCTCTTCTTCTTCTTCTTCTTCTCCTTCTCTGCATATCCTGCAGTGACCTGGAGCTGACCATGCACAGGACAAGCATGGAGCACTAAAATGTGCTCAAGGCTTACACTAACACAGGACTGGTTGCTTAGGCCCTGGTAAGCTCTTTCTGCACCTCTTCTGAGTGGAAAAGTGACTGAAGGAACATGTCTCACATGATGCACGCTGACATGCCACAGGACATGATGTGCAGCCATGTGACACGTCACATGATACATCCTGATATGTCAAATGATGTGATGTGCAATCACATGACATATCAGGATTTGGGCATTAGAGTTTAGTTTTAGGAAGGTATTGGGCAGGATTGGAATGCACTGATCATCTGCAAGTGCCACGTGCAGATTTGTAGTGCATCTACACCATTGTGTTCAAGGCTTACCATGGCCAGGATGCCAAGTGCAAAAAGGCCCTTGAGAAATGACCAGAAACAATTGGTGAGCCATTGTGAAGGGCAGAATGCTGGACTACAAGGGCTGTGGCCTGATCCAGCAGGGCTCCTCTTACCTTCTTATGGGGTGAAACAAATTCAGGGTTCACAAGCATACCAATGCATACAAGAATGCATGCCTTGATAACTGCCTCCAGATTTGAGAGATAGACAGGGTGCCTCTCAAGGCCATTTGTTAGGGATGTGCACAAATATTCAAAACATTCAAAATTTGATCAAATTTGTTCAATCCAGGCATTCAAATTTGAATAGAATGTCTATGCATTCGAATTTAAACATTCAAATCAATTTTGAATCTTTCAAATCATTCGTACGAATTACTCGGACATTCATATGTGTACGGATATGTATGCATTACATACGTATCTGTGTGCATCTTATTCATATCTGTACGCGTTTGTACAGCTACATACAGGACAAAAACAGGATGCATATGGGTTAAAAACAGGATGCGTACGGATGCGTATGGACGCCTCCGAACGTTGTCGACATTTGTATCTTCAAATACAAATTAAAAAATTATACAGATAGATTTGAATGTATTTGAATCGAATCGAATGTGAATACATTCAGATTTTAAACATTCAGATCAAATTGACTTTGAAATGACTTCGAAGCTTAGGTTTTGGGGCTCCCCGCCCAAGGGTGCCCCCTCCCCCTAGCCTCCTCTAGACCCCATTGCCAACCTAATGTGGAAACAGGCTCCCTTTAATCTGGATTTTCTGGCTGAAGACCCCATTGTAGACCCCATTAATAGGGTCTGCAGAAAAATCCGGATTAAAGCCCACAAAGTACCCATATGATCCGAATTTCCCAAGGCACAGTAGAAACAAATGTGTCCCTAATGGGTGCCATGGTGGAAATGGGGTCATCCGGCTCACACCCAGATGGGTCCTTAATGGGCGCTAAAATGGGTACTAAGTAACCGTGGAAAAACACCCTCCATCTCAGTTTTCTTGGCCAGCAGGGTAACACTATTTCCCAAAGTTTGGAGGGGAAAAATCTTTTTCTACCTTTCTTAAATGGCAATTCAGGATTTCATAGTCCATCAAATTGCGAGAAACCTTTTCTCCTTTCAGGACGCTGAATTAAATGGGCTAGTTTGAGCAGAATTACTGTGTCTGAGGCTTGAGATGTCTAAGTACACTTTCCAAGAAAAATGGTGCTGAACCTTTACAGTCGCCCTTCAATTTAGACTTTTATGAAGGACAATTTATACTGTATATATTCCTATTGAGAATAGATATGTGTAATGCATGGAAGCAAGTGGAGTGAAACCTCTCCAATATTGGTTTTCAAATAGATGGCAATTTGGCACAGTGTAGTAGAAGTACAGGCTGTTACCTTTGTCTAATGTTATGGTTTGGTGCCCAGAAACCAATGTGTATTGGTACGCAAGCAATTGCTACATATGGAGAATTGGGAGAGAGCAAGGAACTTTGGAGGTGCATTGAATATAGTACCATTATGGTGCAGCTATTGCAGGTGAGGGGGTGAGAATGCAGAAACCAAAGGATTCTGGAAAATCAAAGGGAAACCATATTCTAATATAAAGCTTGATATAAAGACTTGCTCTGAGTTACAGGAAAATCTGTAATCATCTGATTCACTTACATATGTTTAGACATTTATCGTGAAATTTCAGTTTACCCAAGAAAAAGAGGACCCCAACTTTATTCTCAACGGAGGTGCTATGGAAAATTCAGCGAGCTTGTGGTTTTAGCTGGTAACAACTATTGTGAAATCATCGTATGCTATTTAAACTTGCTGGATTTTGTACCAGATTAAGAGAAACATAGTTTCTCTTCATATTGCAATGTTTATGTATGGTACCTTAATAAAAGATCTCTGTTCAGCTACTTACCAGAGTCAACCGAACATTTCTTTAACAGTCGGGTGGATGCCGTGGTCGGGAGTGCCTACTCCCAACTACAGCTTGTGTGTCAACTGAAGCCATTTTTGGACAGAGACGACTTGCCCACAGTTATCCATGCTCTGATAACCTCTAGACTGGACTACTGTAATGCACCCTACATGGGGCTGCCCTTGAAGATGGTTTGGAAGTTGCAGCTAGTGCAAAATGCAACCACCAGAGTACTGACCTGAACAGCTAGCTGGATGCACATCACACCAGTATTAAAAGGGTTGCATTGGCTCCCAAATCACTACTGAGCCCAATTCAAGGTGTTAACTCTGACTTACAAGGCCCTAAATGACTTGGGCCCCAAATATCTAAAGGAGTGCCTTCTCCCATATTGACCTGCCAATGCATTAAGATCTGCAGGGGAGGCCCTCCTGGTTGTCCCCCCACCTTCAGCAGTGAGGTGGGTGGCCACCCAGGAGAGTGCCTTCTCAGTGATGCTCCCCAGGCTATGGAATAGTCTCCCCCTTGAGGTTCATCAGGCTCCTTCTCAGTTTGTGTTCAGGAAGGAGGTGAAGACGCACCGCTTTGCCCAAGCCTTTGGCTAAATGTTGGTCATGTTTCTCTCACTACAGATTTATTTTAATTGACATGGTTCTGTTTTTAACATGTTGGATTTTAAAGGTTGTTGTGGTTTTTATTGTTTTAATATATATTGTTTCTTGATATGTTGGATTTTAAAGGTTGTTACCTGCCCTGAGACCTTTGGGTCTAGGGCGGGATAGAAATATAAATAATAAAACAAATAGATAAATCTGAAGCTTAACCCCATATTCCTATCATGTGATGGTTCCCCCAAGGAGGTGGTGATAGTGTACGAAAAACCTTTTGAGGGTTGAAACCTCAGCAAGCCAGATGTGATGATGGACTATGACAATCCACCCCCCACCCCACTGTGCAAACTTCTTTGTTTTTGATTATAAATAAATAAATGAGAACCTTGTTCAGATTTTAAACAAAGTAGAACACCAGAATAAAACGAAGTGGCATGACATTTGGAGAACAACTTCCACACCAGTGCTTGCATTAATGGCTAGTCTGGGAATTCCTGCTGAGAGCTGAATGGAGTTATATTGGATCTCCTGCTAATGAAGAGACTCATGTATTAGAAGGTGCAGGGCCTTATTATTTTTTAAAGATATAGATAAGTTAAGGCTCTTGGTTAGCTCTCTGTTTCTTGAAATTCTTACCAGGGAAGCATTAGCACCTTCAAAATACTCAGCACCTGCTTTGATCCAGGAGAGAGATTGATTTTCTTCGCTGGCACTTAATCTTTCATTCTGCTTCATCTACGGCACTACTTAGGAATGCATTTAATTCAAATATTATTCAGTGCTTTATGGATTCTCGCTTCTCTTCCCTCCCCATTTCCCTGCCTACTTCAGCACTTCAGAAATGCATTATGGAAATAGTGTACACGATAAGCTATCATAAGTGCCGTTGGCATCAGCCATTCTGCTGCTGACGTTCATGCTTCATGCGTAATGAAACACAGTGTAATTCTTGTTTGATTTCGGGAGGTGATGTGGTGCCTTGAAAGAACATTTCCATATGGATCTGCCTAATCTCTGAGCAAGTTCTATCCGGGCCTTGGACTTATTCAGGAGTCTAGTCTGGGAAAGAAAGCAAGATGGGGCCATCACACCATAGAAACTGAGGCAGTAGGGGCCCACGCAGGCAGGATCAGCTGGAAGCTCCTGCCACCACTGAAAGCTATCAGATGTTCACACTGAGCAATGTCGTGCAGGAATGGAAATCACATGCAAGGCCGCAAGGCCAAGCTTGTTGAAACACATTATCAACAGATGTTGTTATTGTGCTCTCTTATTATGGCTGCTCACATCCAGTTTTGTTATGGGAACTCACAGCTCCTGAGAAAAAGGTCAGCCTGACTCCAGGAGCAAATCCTGCAGGACACGAGAAACCATGTGACTTTGTGTGTTGAGAATCATATTCTTCCACTCACAAGCACGTAACCATTCTTTTATGTTTCTTCTGACATTCACTTGTTATGCATTTACTCATATAGCCATGCATTTAACCAGTGAATATTAGTATTATGTATATTTTATGCTTTATACTGTAACCAAGCAATAAACCTCCTTCTGGATGAACTGACACTTCTACTCCTTGTCTTGGAACTCTCCTGTTGTCCCGCCTGCTGTGTTTCTGTCTGGATGTTTTATCTTAGGCCAAATCTCTGCTGATAGGTTATGGGCCCAGGGCCAAAATTGACAAGCTTGGATTGCTTGGCTATATGAGGCATGCCACCAAGGTGTTAAGTAGTGGCAAGCATGTCTCAAAACATGCATGGACAGGAACCAGACCCATTAGCCTGCTATAAATTATTTTTAGTGTAGTACTAAACATTTCTGGGAAGACATTTGAGCTATAAGCAACCTATACAGTTACTCTTCATACTAGCTCCTTGCCTTCCAGTCCTCCTTGGCCAAAGTTTTTTCTCCTTTCCAAATGCAAAAGTTTTGATTCCTGAGCGAGATGTATAGCCTAAGCACCTTAGGATGCAGTTCTGGATCTGTAGATTTGCATCTAGCAAGGGCTGGTCCAGATCTGTTCTGGACCAAGCACCACGCTGACCCCCAAATTATGGAGCCAGCCCTCATGTCCAAATTATTCATATGAATACATGTGAATGTATTCGTTTTATATTGAATGTCCGGACATTCATTTTTTCTTATTTGTATGGATTTGGATTTTCAAATATTCAATTTATTACAAATCGAATGTCAAAAATTGCATTCATGCACAACCCTTTGTATCCTTTAGGGTGTTTCCGCATTGACTGCAGAAACCAGATTAACCCCCTCCCCCCTTGGTAAGAATTAAAACACTTACCTTGTGATGTATCCGCACTGTAGACTGGATTTGAAGTCCACGTCCACATTTCGGCATGTGAGACTGGTTTTTTAAACCGGTTTTGCCGCCGAAATCTGGTTTAAATGTAAGACCTGAAAAATTAGGTCTTATGTCCGTCACTTAGAACATAAGAACATAAGAACATAAGAGAAGCCTTGCTGGATCAGGCCACAGCCCATCTAGTCCAGCATCCTGTCGCACACAGTGGCCCACCAAATGCTCATGGGCATCTCAAGCAGAGACAAGGACAAACCTTCTCCTGCTCTCGAGTCCCAGCAGATGGCCCTAGAAGCGCCCCATTTCCTCCCCCCCCCAGCCTGAAAGATGCACCTAGGCATTCGTTCTAGTAGCCATTGATACATCTGTCATCCATAAATTTGTCTAACCCTACCTTAAAGCCATCCAGACTGGTAGCTGTCACCACCTCTTCTGGCAGCACATTCCATAGGCCGATGACCCTCTGTGTGAAGAAATACTTCCCCCTGTCAGACCTTACGCTCCTACCCATCAGCTTCATAGAGTGCCCCCTGGTTCTAGTGTTGTGCGATAGAGAAAAGAAATTTTCTCTATCCACCTTTTCTATGCCGTGCATAATTTTATATACTTCAATCAGGTCCCCTCTCAAACGCCGTCTCTCCAGACTGAAGAGGCCTAGACGTTGCAGCCTGGTTTCGTAAGGGAGGTGTTCCAGACCCTTAATCATTCTGGTTGCCCTTCTCTGCACCTTCTCTAGTTCCACAATATCCTTTTTGAGGTGTGGTGACCAGAACTGTACACAGTATTCCAAATGTGGCCTCACTATAGATTTATAAAGGGGCAAAATGACACTTGCTGACTTATTTTCTATTCCCTTCCTAATTATTCCCAGCATTGAATTTGCTTTTTTTGCTGCTGCCGCACACTGGGTTGACACCTTCATTGAACTGTCCACCAAAACCCCGAGATCCCTTTCCTGGCGTGTTGCAGAAAGCTCAGACCCCATCAGTTTATAGACGTAATTTGGATTCTTGGCCCCAATGTGCATTACTTTACACTTGTTAAGATTAAAGCACATTTGCCACTTGGTTGCCCACTCACCCAATGCTAAGAGATCCCTCTGGAGCTCTTGGCAATCTCTTTCAGATTTTACTACCCTAAATAATTTAGTATCATCAGCAAACTTTGCTATTTTACTATGTACCCCTTTTTCTAGATCATTGATGAATAAATTAAAAAGCATTGGTCCCAGTACTGAGCCTTGAGGGACCCCACTTTTTACTTCTTTCCACCCTGAGAAATTGCCTGGATGTGTGCAGAAGCAGGACACTTCCGCACATGGCTAGGGGAAAAGATGGATTCCGGCAGCCACCATGTTTGAAAGGGTGGAAGCAGGACTGCCTGCTTCCAAAGCTCTCTCCTCTTGCACCGGTCACCACCAGAAACATCTGGTGACTGGCAGATCCATGCTTCAGTCCCACAGTTCTGGGGGTGGGTGCCGACACACAAGCTGGAAGACGCTTGGAATGGTGCATCGGCACAGCACCCACTCCAGTCTGTCCTCCAGAATCCGTCCTCCCCAGGCATGTGCAGATGCGCAGATCCATCACAAATAGTGATGGATCTTCAGGAGGACGGTTCGCCAAAAAGCAGATCTATTTAGATCCACTTTTTGGTAGCAAATGCGGAAACACCCTTAGTCTTATGTGGCCTCAACCTGTTTCAAAAGGCCTGCACGAGTGTTTAGTTTGTGTTTAGACTCACGGTTTGGTCATGCTGCCTTACATCCAGTGACCTGAGGGGCTTTGAGACATAGAGGGAGGAAGAGTGTCAGGAGAAATCCATGGGGTGTAATGGGACAGGGCAAGCATCGAAGTGAAAAACATAAAAAAATTCTCCTTTTTGGAATGGTTCCTAGCTTTCTTTCTCCTCGCCGCTTAATCTTTTGCTTGAAAAGACATCTAAAGCCATCATATTCAGCCTTCTAATTCCAGTAGCAACAGCCTTCCCTTTCATCAGACTTCAAAAATTTGCAAAAGTCTTGGTCAGTAGGAGGTATGGGATGGGAATTGTTACAGAAATGAGGAGCTGGTGAAAAGGCTGGCAGAAACTGTTTTCAAGAGGCAGCAGTGCCATTGATGACTGAGAGCTCTAAAGATTCGTACTGCCTCTGAATGCTTTCCCAGTAGCTACTGAAGTAAAGTGTGCAATCAGACATGGTTTTTTTTAAAGTCACCTTTTAAGAAAAAGCGTTCCATTCTCAGATGCACAAAAAAGACCTTACAGGCAGTTGTCTGAATATGCCTACCTTATTGTGCCACATTGCAGCCTACATTCACACCCAAATCAGGCAACAGTTATCCTGTGTATAGGTGCTACCCCACCCACCTCTTTGTTTATATAGTTTCCTGCCCAACAGAGTTTAAAGAAAGAGATGCCTTCAGAGCTATGAAGTCCTATGAAGAAGTAAACCAGTTTGGTCTAGTGGTTAGGGAACTGTACTCTTATGTGGGAATACAGGGTTCAATTCCGCCCTCCCCCATAAAGCCAGCTGGGTGACCTTGGGCTGGTCACAGCTCTCTTCTAAACTCTCACAGTGTGTGTTGTGGGAAGAAGAATAGAAGCTTTGCCAGCCACTTTCAGTCCCCTTAAATGGGTGGGAAAAGTGGGGTAGAAAAGCCAACTCCTCCTGCATAAAGGTTCCAAGGAAAACCTGGGGCTGTCAGATTTTTATGGTTACTCGAAAGGTACATAATCTGCTGTGACCATTTGGATCATTTCCCACATATACTTGCACAGAATTGCTGCCTTACCAATGCCTCACCTACCAGAAGCTATGCCCAAGGAGAAGAACCTTGCCATATCTCCTGGGGGTGGTCTAGTGGTGGCAGTCTAGACCATTCTGCCCTCTGGGTGACTCTCTAGCCTGGCTTGGCATCAACATCTTGGAGGAGATGATTCTTTGTGGGACTGGGGCCTTTTGTCAGCTGCTCTGGACTCCACCTGGTCTCAGCTACACTAGAGACCATAAAGGACAGTTGCTTATGACTTCCAGTTTCTGGAAGCCCTGCCTGAGGAGGATAACCTTCCCATCTTTCCTGGGGGTGGTTTAGCGGTGGCAGCCCAGACCACCCTGTCCTCTAGGTGACTCTCCAGCCTGGCTGGGCATGAACATCTTGGAGGAGGTAATCCTTTGTGGGACTGGGGCCTTTGGTCAGCTGCTCTGGACTCCACTTGGCTTCAGTTGCCTCAGCTTGTGTGTGTGTGTGTGTGTGTGTGTGTGTGTTTGGTTTATTTTGCAATGTTTTGTATGATTTGCAATTTTTATAATGTATTTTTATTATAATATTTTGATTATTATTTTGCAATGTGCATTTTCTGTTTGTTGTAAACCACCTTGGGCAAATTTTCTTTTGGAAAGGGGATATAAAAATAAAATGGAAATGAAAATAAAAATAAAAATCCAGTTGTTCAGACCCCACCACCAAATAACTTCTTTTTAGCTGTTTTGACATCCACCACATCAGCCCCAAAGGGCACCCACTGTTACTGTGTTTTGTACAATTGCCATCTGTCTGGATGGGTTGAAGGAAGCCGATATGTTGGATGAAGCAGAGGATGTTGTTTGGTTCCCAGTAACATTTTACCTGTTCATCCGATTGCCTACTTCATCTGGCATGGAATCATCTCCACACAGAGGCAATCATTTTAACAATTCTGCTCAGATGGTTGGCACCATCGCACAGGAGACAATTAAGCCGTTTGCCATTAAAGCAATGGAACACCTTTGGCTTTGCCACATTTTAGTAATTAAATATTTAGTTGTGTATTAAATTAGGCATGCCATGCCATCATTGCAAAAGGGCGCTTCATTTTCTGCAGCATAAATGTTTTACAAGGCTCTGTATTGCTTCTGCTAAATTAGTAATGAAGATTTTGGAGTTTAAACTGATTAATAAAATTGGAGGAAAAAATTAATTTAGGGATGCAAAGTCAACATCTACGGAAGGTGATCTCAATTTGCGTTGGCCTGGGAAACATGCTAGCTATCAGTTAATTGGAAAGACAGGGGGGAAATTAAAAACTGAAGCAATTTGGTGTCTGTCTTGGGAGTGATTTTCATATTCATTAGCAGAGGATGAGCCTCCTTTCCTCCCATTCTCTTTTGCAGAACCACCATGGCATTAAATGGGCTGGAGTGTGGGCTGGCACCTATGGGAAATAAAGATGAGCAGCCATTTCCACTTGTTGCAAATAGAGGTGAAGCAAGTCAGCTGAGGATGTGGTTCTAGGAATCAAGGGCAAGAGAAACCATGGCTTGCTTCTCAGCCAGTTTCCTGGAGGGGAATATGTCATTTGTAACAAACAAGTTTTTAAAGGAGCAACACTGGGGCTGCATCATTGTTCAGGGAGAATGTTTCTCTGCACACATGTCTCTAGAGAGCAGAAATTTATTTCTTAGCTATTTTAATTTTTAGACTCCCACCCCCAGGTTATAGGAGATGAAAACCATAAATAAATAAATAAACTGGTTAGATACAGAATACTGATTTCCTGAGATATAGGCCAGCTCCAGATGCTAGCTAAATATTGTACTAACAAGTGATATTCCAGGGAAAAGACCCTGGGAATAATCATTTGATTAAGAGACAACATGGAGCTGGCACTGTCTGTGCATGATATAATGATGGACTCATACAGGTATTTCAGTGGCACAGAATACCCAGAAGTATGTGATCACCACCACCACAGTGCATGCGCAGCTGTCTTTTTCAGTCCCCACATATACATGGTGGCCACATCAAAGATGGCAGCTTTGTCCAGAAGATAAGTAAATGAGCTCTTTTGAGAAAACCCAAGGTCAGAGTTGGGTTTTCCTGAAATAGGTTACAGTGGGAATTAGCAGAGATATAGCAGCATCATGGTGGGGTTGCCACCGATGTATGTCCAGCTTCAGAGCCCATGGCTTTGAGCGCACCCAGAGGTCCATTTTGGCAGCATGCCTTGTTACATCACTGAAATTCATTCCCCATGGTATACTAGAGCATGTATACCATCCCCTAGTATGCTGGAGGACCTCACATTTGAGGTTCACCAACAGACCAAGCCAGGAAGCCATTTTGGTCACCCCAGCAGATCTTCCTTAAACTATACCAGCCTGTGGATGGGATGACCATAGATTAGGGATGTGCACAAAATTTTGTGTGTGTGTTCAATTCATATTTAATTGAACGTAAGAAAATCCACATCAATTCGAATAGATCCCCTTTTAATGTGTTTGGATTTGTATTCAGTACGAATGTTCAGTCCCATAAGAATCCCATATGAATACATACAAATAGCATACAAATCCCATATGAGTCCCATATGAAGCTTCATACAGATGTATCAAAATATTTGATTCAAATTTGAATGTCAATCTTTGAATGTACAAACATTCAATTCAAATTTGAATGTCTGAATTCGGCCAAATTTGTACAAATTTTGAATGTTATGAATATTCGTGGACACTCTTACCATAGAGCCCTCCAGGTTCCACACCATAGGGACATGTAAAAAGGCCCTAAAGATGTGCTGAACAAATGAGGTTCTCTTTCGCTTTTGTCCAGTTTTGTAGTGATATTGGAAACCGTGTGTTTGAAGCCCTGGAATGTGAGATGCGTTCACCAGCTTGGGTATTATGAATGAAAATAAAAAGGTTGATTTCTTTTGCAAACACAACAGACCTAGTTCCAATCACTAGTACAGAAACTCAAGCTATATAACAGAATGTTCTTTGCTCTCTTGAAATAGGTCATATCTACTGCAGCAAAGGATGATTATTTTAATTGGCATAATTAACTTTTCTCCTGATTATCTTTTCAGCTTAAAAACACATGTGACCTGTCTCTTCAAACAAATGCATGTGTGCACAATATCTTTTGCTTCCCCCAAAACACGCTGACTATAATAATGAAAATGCATTTGGGGAAGTTGAATTGCTATACACTGCTATACATGAACTAGTGTTTGGTGAAGACACATTTATTTAATCCTTTACCTCTTTGCCCAGACCATTGGCTAAATAAGGAAACAGCTTTTCTTCCCCAAATTCAGACACTGTTGTGGTTTCAGTATGTTCATTTTATATTAGGTTTTTAATATTGTCATCTACCCTAAGGCCCTAGGGTATAGGGCAGGATAAAAACATCAAATCAACAACTCAATAAATCAGTAAATTCAATTGTGCCTTTGGTAGAAGAAGCATTTATCCCCTGGCTGCAACCAACCTGGTTTGATAGTAACCAGCCTAGTTAGCTTTAAGAAAGGATTAGATAGATAAATGCCTGGAGGACACATGCATCAAAGACTACTGGAATGAATGCTTAGGTACTGCCTCCAGGTTGCAAAGGCAGGAAGGATGCCTCTAAAGACCACTTGTAGGGAGAGCAGCAGCCTTTTTGCACTACAGCAATTAGGCTGTAGTGCACTAAGCCCAGTACACTCTGGGTACAGGAGGACCATACGCTCTTTTGGCCTCTGTGAATGCTTCTCATCAGCCAGAAATGCAAATGGTTCTCCTGTACCCGGAATGTACCAGCCCATGCCGCCACCAAGCCCCATCCCCTGGCTGGTGCGATTGGCCGCCACTGCCCACATCACACATTATGTGACATGCTGGCTGGCAGGTGGCTGATGGGGGGGGGGGGGTCGGATTGAACCAACCTGGCATGTTTGGGTGATGTGCCTTGCCACCCCTTGATCGCTCCCCATGTCGACCTCTCGCTGCATGGCAGTCAGCACGGACCTGCTTGTGCACGGCATCTCTCAAAGGAACATGTCTGGATGCCCCCTTGCCAGCCTTCCTCCTTTTTCTTGGCACTCATGGGCCTTTTCCAAATGAGGAGAAGGGGAGGGAGACTGGCAGGGGGACATCCAGACATGCCCCCCTGGGTGATGCCATGCACAGGCAACTGGACAGGGGAGATGATCCAGGGGTGGTGAGGCATGTTGCCAGGTCAGAACAGTCTCCCCCTGCCCCGCATTGGCTGCCTGCCAGTCAGCGTGTCACAGAATGTGTGACATGGCCGGCGATGGCCAATCATGCCAGCCAGGGGCAGGACTCCCACAGCAGCCCCAGAGAAAGAGTGGATGCTCTCAATGCTGGATGCTTCTGGTAAGTTCAGGGTAAGGGCTGGAATAAGTGTGGAGCATGATTTAGTGCTCCACACCTCATCTGCAATTAGGACATCTCTGGTGAGGGTGGGAACACTTCTAGGCTGTAGCAGCCCAGTGAGCATATGTATGCTCTTCACCAGAGCTGTCCTGATTGCATACCAGAGACCTAAGTGTGAATTGGCCTCTGGTGAAGGTTTTGTTTTATGTTCTGCTTGAGATGGCCAGAAGGAGAAGGAGAAGAAGAGTTGGCTTTTCTACTCCACTTTTCTCGCCCATTTTAAGGGGACTCAAAGCAGCTGACAAAGCTTTTCTATTCTTCCCCCCACAACAGACACCCTGTGAGGTAGGTGGGGCTGTGAGAGCTCAGAAGGGAGGTGTGACTAGCACAAGGTCACTCAGCTGGCTTCATGGGGGAGCGTGGAGTCGAACCCGGTATTCCCAGATAAGAGTCCGGCTCCCTGACCACTAGACCAAGCTGCAATTGGTGGACCACTGTGTGAGACGGGAGGCTGGACTAGATGGGCTGGGGCCTGATCCAGCGGAGCTCCTCCTATGTTCTTATATTCTCCCTGAGCACTGCCCTATTTTAATTACTTTTACTTAGTGTATTCATATGTTTAAATTGCTGTAATCCCTTTGAAACCTCAGGTAACAGAAATGTAAATAAATAAAATATCTGTAGAATGAGTGAGGTAAGGAAAGATCCATAATTTATCACGAGGTAATCAAATCAACTAGTGCCATTTAAACATTGTTTTTATTAAGCATATCAAGTGTAATTTATAAAGCAATGCCAGCTGCAGGAAAGTAGATCTGTTAATGTGAAATATCCTTTGTAATTAAATTTGTATATGAATTATTGAACATGGTGGATTTTATGCACATTACATTATTACTGAACTAAAAGGATCTGCCCATCCGAGATAATTAAACAAATATATAATGCTTGTATAATGTTCATACAGAGGTAATTCATGAATCTGAAATCTGCAGTATATAAATCTAATGAATAAATATTTTTAGGCAGGCAAAATTTGGTTGTTTTTGTCTACCAAGATCAAAACAAGGATGTAGGGCTGCATTCTGATATGGGGTGTTTTTCCACTTAGCACTAGAGTACCCTTTAAGGACCCATTAAGGACCCTTAATGGGTCCTCAATGGGTACTCTAGTGCTAGGGTTTTTTTCCCACGAGCACTAGAGTTCCCACTAAGGACCCATTTAGTGCTAAGTGGAAAAACACCCATGGTCTGTAATCAGTTTAGAGGCCATTTTCACATGAAACTGGTCTGAAAAGAATTTGGGTTTCTGCCACTGAAAAACAATAATCCAGTGCGATGACCACTGCTCAACACTGTCCTGCCCAATAGTATTTACGTCTATTCAGTATTCACTATCCAGTATACTATGGCTCAGTATTGGTAGCCAGTCCCCTACATACCACCCCCTTCCTGTTCCTTAAGCATATAAACAGGAGGCTTTTCTTTCCAGCAGGCTGTGGGCTTCACTATAATGTTTCAATCACACTTAAAGGCACAGTACTCCTTCACCAGAATACTCTGTTATTGTTTCAATTCAAAGACAGCAATCAAACACACTTTGAAGAGAACAAACGGATATTTGATTTATTGCAACAATCTTCTTAAAAGCCAAACAGTCTTGTCTGAATACACAGAACTCTTAAGTACTTTTTAATCTTAAACAGAACACATCATAATCAGGACCCTATAACCTAAGCTTCCCCCAGGTAAACTAAGAGCCCGGTTCCCCCCTGCCCACTCCTTGTGAGTTACGTCAGGCAAAGAACCTCTCACATTCATCACAGGTTCTTATATAGTCTCTGCCCAAGCTGTCAGCCTGTCCTGATTGGCTCTAGCATGGAGCTAGCTTCCCCTGCCCTCAGGAACTCAGGAAGTCACACCCCTCCACCACTGATCAGCTGCTAACATGGGGTTAAAATTACCTACTCCTAACTTAGCTTTACAGATGGTCATCACATCCAGTATTCCCAGAACACAGAGGCATGGCATCATGCCTAATAGAGATCCAGATTAAGGACTTCTTCACCTAGATCTCATTCTGTCTAGACCAGATAGAGCTGAAGCTATGGAGGCCCAAGATCTGGATTAAGGGTTTCCTTAATCCAGAACTAAGGTTAGTGCAGAAAAGGACCTTAGTTTCTTTTCTGTAAGATCCTGCCAGTCTACATCTGTAGTTTCGCTTCATAAAACTTTTTCCCTTATTGACTTTTGTTTTTAAAAATATTTTGTTGGTGGATCCACAAAGATTTTATAAACTTTTGAAGTCATACCTTTTGGGTTTCTTGGGTACCTTTTAACAGCTTCTCAAACTGGGGAGAGTTGCCTGGTGATTTGTCATGTCCTGGATACGTGACCCAATAGGACTTGGCTCCGGGAAGTAGCCTTGGCAGTAGGGGAAAGGACAACAGCCAGCTGCGTTTAGATGGCTGCTGTGCTGCTGCCCTTCTGCTGGGAATCAGCTGTCAACACCAGCTTTGTTACAATAGGTTTTCCCAGGCTTTGCCAGCATGATCCTGGAGATCAGCCACAAGTTTATGGCTGACCTGATTAGGCTAGAAAATGGGGGGGGGGGGGCGGAATGAAGAGGCTGGAGGCAGGAATCAGGAGAAAATCAAGCCAAGATTAATCTTGCCAGGGGTTTAAGTACAGCCAAAAAGGGGCATGGAGGAAATGACATCAAGGCAACATCTGGGGAAGTGATTGGAGGAAGGCTGGGTCAGGCAGGTCAGATGTCCTTGGTGATGTCACATCCTCTGGTCAGTGGCAGGAAAGATCTTCAGCTGGAAAAGAAGGATAGCTGCACTTTAAATCCACGTGGCTGAGTAACGCCATTATGCTGATTGGCAGCAGAACAGAGTGAGAAAGAGGAAAGTACCTTGGACAGTGTCCAGTGTGCAATGTAAGCCTATGGAAGTAGGAAAATACCTAGCACTTTATCTCGAGGCTTTTAAAGCCAGCGGAAGACCTTGAAAATAAAGTGAAGGGCTGAAAAGGAAACCACGGGAGGAAGGCTGTGCAGCCTAGTGGTTACTACAGTGATTATAGTTCTTGGCTGCATTTACCCGTACATTTTAATCCCAATCCAGTTTAACTTCAGAACAAGAGAACATGTTAGCTGAGCAGCAATCATTCCACCCTCCCTATATTTTCTAATCCGAAGGTGGGTTTTCTGAGTTTGATAATCCTGAAATAAAACAGTTTGTCACTTTTCTAATAGGTTCTCTCAATCTGAAAGTGGACTGAAGCTGGATTAAAATTTAGCTGTGAATGCAGCTTTTATCTCCTTCCTGTTAATAACATTTGAAAACAAATTTGTTCTTAACTACTTTTGTTCAGTGGCTTATCTACCTTCAGCTCTTTGGTCCTTTTTCAAAACAGTCTCTAATTCTGCTTAACCTTTTTGCTCTTAATTTTTCCAAGTGGGTGGCTTTAAGTGTTTGACGACAAGTGTAGAAGGCTTTTTTAAAAGCAAAAAACAAAACTCAGTCAGTGGAAAAATAACAAACCAAGATATCAGCCTGATGCTGGATAATAGAATTCTTTCACATTATATATATTTTTTAAAAGTTGTTGATAAATGGGCAATTATTTTAGCAACAGAATGTCCTGGGTTTCTATCTGCACACGTTTGGGTCTCAGATCTCCTGCTAGATATATTAATTGGGAGAGTTGCATGTTCGGAGCACCCTAACCTCTTTCCTTGTATAGTTCTGTATTATTGAACTAGTTTTTCTTGATTTTTTTTTAAATAGAAAAATATATCTATTGATCATCCATTTAATATTTGCATTGTTAGAGGGATAAGGCTTGGAATGAAAACAATATCTTCAGAATAATTTTTATCTTGATCATGGCTATTCTTCCCCAGTAGTGAAAAAAAATGCAGACCAATGTTTTAGATCTCTCTTGGTTTGATAAATAAGAGGGGATTGATTTATATTATTTTATTCTGTTTTTCAGGGTGTTTTTCCACTGTCACTAGAAGTACCCACTAAGTACCCATTAATGGGTACAAAAATGCCATTACGTACCCATTAATGGGTACTTAATGGATACTTTTAGTGACAGTGAAAAAACACCCTTAAATATTATTCTCCCCCAAATATCTATTTTTATTTATTTATTTATTTATTTATTTATTTATTTATTTATTTATTTATTTAATTTATTTATTTATTTATTTATTTATTTATTTATTTATTTATTTATTTTGTATTTTCAGTTCCCAGATGCTCTGGTAATTAAATGGACTGTGTCTGGTATGTTTGATGAGGCTTTACAAATAGCTAAGGAAAGAAGAGAAGTGAAAGGCAAGAGAGAAAGGAAAATATACATTTCTTTGTTTGTTTAGGACACTTTTATATTGCTTTCCATTTTAAAAAATTCAAGGAGGTTTACAGAGCATTACAAACAAGGGTTAAAGCACAGAGTAAAAACAGCAGTTAAAACACATTAAAAACTTAGTGGGTCAGGGAAGAAAGAAACTTTCACACAGGGAATGCTTGAGTAAAGGGCTAGGTTTTCAATAAGCGCCTCTAAGTTGTAAATAAATGTGTCTCGTGAACAGAACTGGGGAGGGCATTCCAAACAGAAGGGGCTACCACTGAAAAGGCTCAGCCTTAGCTGTTTCTGCATTTGCCCTGAAAAGCCCACTAGGAGCCCATTAGGGACCTGATTGGTAGCTGATTGGTAACAATTAGTTGACCCTGTCCTCACTCTAGACCCCTTTCACACCCCATCTCAAGGGCCCTGTCCCCATGAGGGCAGGAGAAATCTGGATTTAATGGGTCCTTGGGCCCTTAAATCTGTATTCTATGTGAATCACTTTAAAGGAGTCCACAATCTGGTCTTCAGCAGTGAAGACGGGATTAGTGGATGTGTGTCCACATGACTTACCTGTTGATGGGGGTTCAGGGGTGGGCCTAGCAGGAGCGGAGCTGCACGCGCAGGTGGCACTGGCTCCACCCTGCCACTCACAGCTACAGAGGCTTGCACAGGCTCTGTATCTGTGAGTGGCATCCCTGCCCAGGGGAGGCATTGGATCGTGGCTGCCCGCTTTGGCTGATGGGCATGATCATTGTCCCAGCCCTCTCACCACCTCCGCCTCCCGCTTCCATCTCCCCAGTGCCAAAGCAGCTTCCTGGGGGGGGGGGGGAGGGTGGCAGTGGAGGAGGTGATGACAGTGATGGACTCATTGACAGATATGGCTGCAGTGGCCTCCTCTGCCTCCTCCACCATGCCCCTGATGCCACGGCTGCTACTGTTTCCCGCCCCCCCCCCCATAGGCTGCTTCAGCACTGGGGAGGAGGAGATGGGAGGAGGAGGCAGGAGCATTGAAGTGATGATTGTGCCCATCAACCAAAGTGGGCAGCCATGATCTGCCCCCCCCCCATGCAGCTGTGGAGCCATAAAAAGACTCCCTCCTGGGGCCTGATCTGGCCGTCAGGAGGCATCCTGCAGCATCAGCATGGTACCTTACTTAGCACCCATTCCAATTGGGTGCTAGCTGGTCTGTGTGGATGTATGGGGTCCTCCTGGAGATCTGGATCTTCAAGATCCAGATCCCATGGAGGACCCCATCTCAAAGATATAGCTCTTTTAAGCTTCGTGCAAGAATGGGGCTTGAGTATATATCAAACTGAATGCTGAGGGACTTTTAAAATGAGCAGGGCAAAGTAATAGAAGAAAACAAGAGAATGGGAAAGGCAAGAGAATTCATCAAGAAAAGTGGAGACATTACAGGAAAGTTACATGTAAAAACGGGCATATAAAAGCCAAAAATGGTAGTGATTTAACTGAAATCAGGAGGAAGAAGAAGAAGAAGAAGAAGAAGAAGAAGAAGAAGAAGAAGAAGAAGAAGAAGAAGAAGAAGAAGAACGTTGACTTTTATAATACCTTGCTTTTCTCTCCCTTAAGGTCACTCAAAGCAGGTGACAAGCCTTCTGTTCTTCTCCCCACAACACACATCCTGTGAGTTAGGTGGGGCTGTGAGGGCTCAGAAAGAGAGCTGTGACTAGCCCAGCTGGGTTTGTGTAGGATTGTGAACTCAAACCTGGTGACTTCCAGAGAATAAACCAGCACTTTAACCACAAGACCAAACTGTGGCAAGAATACACAAACAACTATATAAGATAGATCTTATCATAACTAATAACCACGATGGTGTGGTCAATGACCTAAAGCCAGACATCTTGGACTGTGAAGTCAAGTAGGTCTTAGGAAACATTGCTAAAACAACAACAACAACAACAAAAAACCCCGAATGCTAATAGAGCTGCTAGATTTCCAGCTGCAGTGTCCACATTCAATCGAATTCAATCAAATTTCAAATGTTTAGAACATTTGTGTTACTCATTTCACAGCCTAGCAAGGTTATGCTCAAGATTCTGCAAGATTGCCATGCATCCAAGGCAAGCATAAGTGCCTGTCAAAAGGCATCAAAGTTGTTCCATTCCCCTTGACATGCACTTTAGGTCCTGTGCTAAAACCCTGCACATATTAATGATTTCTTTAATACCTTCAATCTATTGATTCTGCTAGAGATGCTTGATTTCTCTACCTTTAATTCATTTCATTTTGTGGTGCTTAATGTTCTCTGGGAACACTTTTAAATAGATTCTTAGAAAGCCACCTTGAACACAGTTGCCCAATTATCATGTCACGACACTCCACAAGCCATTAGAAAGCTGAAGAATGTGTATCCTCTGCACACTTTTATCATGTGATAATGAGGCCAGTAGTGTACTGAATGCCAATGAGGTTCATACTAGGATAACCTGGTGCAGTATAGTACTGCAGAGAAAACTGAACTGGGAAAAGCAGTGACCACCAGTCGGGTCTGAAGGCCATTTTGGCTGGTGGGATCTTGGCCAAGGCAGCTACGAAAGAATGGGATCAAGGGATCAGTGAGGTAGAGCTCATGGTACGCAAGGCATATTAAAACTGTTACAGGCAAACACAATTGAAAATTGATTTTACTGATGAATATGGAAAATTGTGCATATGGGTACTAGCAATGAAGTGAAACATGAATAAAAGAGCAGGGAAATATAGCAGTATAGCAACAGGTCCTTATGTTCTTATAAGTTTACAACTAGGAGTGTACACAACTAGGGTGCATCCAGCCTGGGGGATACTGCACATTCTGATGCATAGTCGGTGTGTGGGCATCACACCTGGTGCCCAGTACTTCGTAGCAGTGGGGCATTATGTTGTAATCTTTGATAAGACTGGAAACGTTTGCTAGCTATCTGTCTCACCAGGAATATTCTGGAGTTCTATTTCTGTAACAAAGACACAACTAAGTTTCTGTTTTTCCTGTGGGAACGGTATGTTTATCACAGCAAGGACTCCACTTTTGTCAGAGGAAAATTCTGTTCCGGATAGTCCAAATTTGTACATGTGGGGGCCGGACAAAGTGACATCATACAATCTCACAAGAGTTTATACTGCCTTAGTAACCATTGCAATAGATCTTTTCTGTATCTGTATGTTCCTGACTGAAGATGTAGTGAATAGGTTGTATACCAAGTATTAACTTTCATACTTTCAATTATGAAGAAGATTTGGCTTTTCTACCCCACGTTTCTCACCCATTTAAGAGGACTCAGAGTGGCTGACAAAGCTTTCTGTTCTTCTCTCTGCACCAGACACCTTGTGAAATAGGTAGGGCTGTGAGAGCTCAGAGGAGAGCTGTGACTAGCCCAAGGTCACGCAGTTGGCTTCAAGGGAGAGGGTGGAATTGAACCCAGTATTCCCAGATAAGAGTCCAGCTCCTTAACCACCAGACCAAATTGGCTCTAGATAATAAAAAGCCTTCCTTATTGGAATGAATCATTGTGTCTGCTCTCCTATCCCTGAATGTCATCTCCACGTGTTATCGGCTGTTATCTTAGCAGTTAGCTATATCTGCAAATTAGCTTTAACACATTGTGCCGCTACTATTTCGAATTCACCTATTGTGGAACAATGAGCACTCGCTCCATAGTATGAGGTAAATTCAATGTTTCCTGCCTGATTCCACGTGATGTGTGCTTCACCACATGTGCCACGGAAGTCTCGCAGCTGCCGAGGAGGAAGCTGCGGACCTCCATTTGGAGTGGGAACAACGAGTCATTGCTTCGCAGCTAGGTAAGCTGTGGATTTTTATATAACAGCAGATTTTTATCCACTAGTCTGGATGGGTCCCTATTCGTCACATTCGAAATCAAATCAAATGTTGGCACATTCAAGGATTAACAGTCGAACGTGAAGTGAATGCTTCTATACATTTGCATGTAGTGTTGTTACATTTGTGAACCTGGGGAGGTGGGAAAGCAGCTGCCCAGTCACATCTGCAGCAAATCCAGAGTGGATTCAAAGCAGATTGAAAGCAGATTCAAAGTGAATTTGAAGTGGATTCAGAGTGGATTTGATGCACTCAGAGCAGATTTGAATTTGGCCAAATTTGGACATTCGAATTCAAACCAAATGTTGGCACATTCGCAAATTGACATTCAAATTCAAATTGAATTTTTTGATGCATTTGTATGAAACTTCGTATGGGGCTGAACACTTTTATCGAATATAATCCTACCCCATTCAAAGGTCTCTATTAGAACGAATACACATTTTTTTTCATTCAATTTGATAGGAATCGAATTTAAAAAATATTCATGCACATCCCTAATAAATAGCATTCATATTTCATGTTCTCCCCTGTCTATTTGCTAGCACAATTTTATCCATCCATCCATCCATCCATCCATCCATCCATCCATCCATCCATCCATTCTATATCACCTTATACCTGAAGGTCTCAGGGCACATCACAATAAAATCACCATAAAACCAGTTAAAATAGATTATCTTAAAGAGTTCCTACATGGGGAAGGGTTCCTTCATCCAAAGGCCAGGATAAAGATAATAGTGGTGGCTTGTGGCTATAGGAACTGCTGGACGACTAAAAGCACGGCAACGAAAAGAAAATGACACCAGGGGGAAAGCTGGACAGTTGAAATAGTTTCAAAAAGATTATGCGCAGAACGTACAGTCTGCATAGAAATCTGGAAGTTAAAAGTGGTAAGATATCTACACTGATAATGGTAAAATGACTAGCTGATTTATTTGGGAAAGAGCTTGCTAAGCACAGAATTTATATTTATGTTTAATCTGTATACTTTCTTATGTATTCTGAATTGTTTGTTTATTGTGGATGATGGTGTATTACTTATTCACCAATTAGGTCATTATCTTTAATATTTTATGGGCATAGAGTTGTGCCATGCACTCTAATTGTTTTGAGTTGTCTTTAACTGCACTATTCTGTTTTTTAATGACTGTGTTTGTAACTGTTTTTCTTGAACTAATAAATAAATAAATGTGGGGAAGAAATGCAGTGGAGATTTGGTTGTAGCGATAAAACTTGTGGAAACTGCTGTGTTTGCATGCTGTTTAAAAAAGCATCTCAAAGGAGCTCAGAAATTTGTTCAGTGATATGAGTATTCTTTCTAACTCTGAATACACATTAAAGGGCAGTAAATGCACTTCCAAAGCATATTCAAGGTAGATTGGATGTGGAATGAGAATGAGATGAGAATACTAGTTATGATGATGATGATGATGATGATGATGATGATGTAAAAGCAGCAGTTACACACAGCAAACGAGATGACTATGCTGGATTTCGTATTATATCACTAGTCGGGCACTTCCCAAGCATTTAGGACTATGTGATGTATCGGCGAATTATGCGAGCAGACCCCAGTAAAGTGGCTTTTTGTAGTTGGCAGATGGATATCTTGTCAATGCCAATGGTTTTTAGATGCCCACTGAGATCTTTTGGCACCGCGCCCAGTGTGCCGAGGATGACTGGGACCACTTTCACTGGTTTTCGCCAGAGTCGCTGTAGTTCAATTCTCAGATCTTCGTATCTGGTGAGCTTCTCCAACTGTTTCTCCTCAACTCTGCTGTCCCCTGGAATAGCAACGTCAATGATCCACACCTTCTCTTTCTCAACAATTGTAATATCAGGAGTGTTATGCTCCAATTTTCGGTCAGTCTGAAGCCTGAAGTCCCAAAGTAGTTTTGCCTGTTCATTTTCAACAACTTTTTCTGGCATGTGATCCCACCAGTTCTTTGCCACTGGCAGATGATACTTTTGGCACAAGTTCCAGTGGATCATTTGTGCTACAGCATTGTGTTTCTGCTTGTAATCAGTTTGTGCGATCTTCTTGCAGCAGCTGAGTATATGGTCGATTGTTTCATCAACTTCTTTGCAGAGTCGGCACTTTGGATCTTCTCCTGATTTTTCAATTCTGGCTTTGATGGCATTTGTTCTTATTGCTTGTTCTTGTGCAGCAAGAATCAGTCCTTCTGTTTCCTTTTTCAATGTTCCATTCGTAAGCCAAGACCAGAGGGATTTTCGCACTGCAACGCGTTCCAAACGGAACGCGTGCAGGCGGGCAGCTTAAGACACTTCCGGGCGCTTTTACCTTTCACACACAGACGCGCCGGAATGCGTTCCGGCGCGTCTGTGTGTGAAAGGTAAAAGCGCCCGGAACTGTCTTGGCCCGGCAAAGGCCGGCCAGGGGCGGGGATTCGGCCGCAGCGCTGCCGTCCATTGGGTGAGAGCACCCAAGGGGCGGGCAGCGCTGTCAAGCCACCCGCCCCGTGCTTCGTGCCAGCTCTACGGGCTGGCACGAAGATGCCCGGGCACCCGGGCACCCATCATGGGGCCCGGGGCAAGGCCCCTATGGGGCCGGACCCCTCTGAAGATCAGAGCCCCTGGCTCTGATCTCCAAGGGCTCGCCCCGCGCCCCGATCTCGCCCATCTACGGGCTGCAGGCGCCTGGATCTAGGCGCCTGCAGCCCGCAGATGAGTCCCACCCCCCCCAGTCCCCAAAACCCCCACCCCCAACCACCCTCCGGCCCGGATCGGGCCCATCTGCGGGCTGCAGGCGCCTGGATCTAGGCGCCTGCAGCCCGCAGATCACCCACCCACCCACCCCAGTCCCCAAAACCCCCACCCCCAACCACCCTCTGACCCGGATCGGGCCCATCTTCGCTCTCTGGGTGCCCACAGCGGGGCACCCAGAGAGCGAAGATGTTTCCCCCCCTCCCCCACGGCCCTGGGAGGACGCGCGCGCGATGGAGGACTTACCTCGTCGCCGTCCAGCGTCGAACTGAGGGTGGCATTGTGGGAGCGCGCAAGACGCAGCCCCCCTAGCCCCCCTATTGGACAAGCAGTTCATGCCCCTGCTGGTCTGGCTCCATCTCCACTAGATGGAGCCAAGTCCAGATTAAAGAGCCCTTAATCCAGATCTGTTGTAGATACATTCAACTGAGTCTACAACCAGACCAAGGGCCCTGGTTCCAGATTATGGAAAGCATGGAGGTACTTTTCAGTGTTGCATCATAGCCAAAACACACACGCAGGCTTTGAGGCTAGGAACCATCACGGCTAGTGAGAAGGAGGTGAGAAGGGCTGTTGCATGATATTCCCAGCTGTGAAGAGGCATGGGCCAGGTCAGTGCTGTCAGCCCACAACTCCAAGTAATCCAGATCAGTGACCCTCTATGTAATCTGGATCAGTGGAACCCACTCATCTGGATAACCACGCAGTAAGTGCAGAAAAGGCCTTAGACTCTTTCTGTACTGACTTGTATTCAGGGGCCTTTTTCCACTGGGGCTTAGAACTCTTCTAAGCCCCCATTAGGAACCCAATTATTACCTGATTGGGAGTAATTGGGAAGGCCCTGTCCCCACCTGGGCCCCATTGAAGGCCCCATCTGGGTACTTCAGGCCCTTAAATCTGGATTTTGTGTGGACCTGATTAAAGTTATCCACAGGTAACTTCAAGATCCAGATCTCCAGAAGGACCCCATCTGAAAGATCTGGATCTTGAAGATCCAGATCTTTGACTGTGCGTGGAAAAGGGGGTTGGATAGAATCCCTCATAATCCTCTTCAGCACCTTTTCGAACCACATGTTAGTGCAGATCAGAGATACCCCACCCACTGCTAATAAATTCCGTCTGCACACGATGGAGCATGATCAAGTTCAAGGGGGCCCTGGTCTGGATTGCCAGTGAACATCAGTATCAGGATCTATTGATTTGCTGACAGGACCTAAGGCAGAACATGGAGGCATGTAGAAGGAGCCTTACTGTGCCTCCAGTAAAACCCTCAGCCCTGAACTTCATGTGAGTCTTGGGGCTGGTCTGGAACAGGCATTGCCTGTGCTCATCCTCGTGAAAATTGGGGTATGCGCACTTTAGCCTGACCTGAACCAAACCATGGGAGGCAGAAAGAGAAGATGGACTTGAGAGCCCCTTTCCATGAGCCTCCCTAGGCCAGACCTACTGGACCATATCAGAGCAAGATAAGTGCAGAATACGGATGTGGGCAAATATGTGTAACATTCAAAATGCATAAAAATTTGGACATTCGAATCTGAATCAAATATTTTGATACATTCGTATGAAGCTTCATATGGGATTTGTATGAGGTTCGCATGCGATCTGTGTGCAATTCATATCTAACATTTATTTCGAATTCACATGGAACTTTTGTATCAAATTTGAATCCTACAACATTCGAACAAATGTGAATTTTCTTGCATTCAATTCAATACAAATCAAATAATAATAATAATAAATTGTGCACACCCATAGTGCAGAAAGGCACTAAGATAAGAAACACATATAGCTAATGATAGGTAAGACATTGGGTTTTTTTCCACTAGCCCTAAGTATCCATTAAGTACCCATTATGGACCCATTAAGGACCCATTAGGCTCTGAGCAGGAAGACCCCATTTCCACTGCAGACCCCATTAGAGCCACATTTGTTTCCACACTTGTTCTAAGGAAATTCAGATTGAATGGGTCCTTCAGGACCTATAATCCGGATTTCCTGTAGGCTCCATTAAAGGGGTCTACAATGGGGTCTTCAGGCATCAAACCCAGATTATATGGAGTGCGTTTCCACCGCAATCAAGCAATGAGTCTAGGGAGGGCTCCGTGTGTGTGTGTGTGTGTGTGTGTGTGTGCGCGCGCACCCATGGGTGGGTGCTCCGAAACCCAAAGCTCTGAAGCCTGTGCACAGTCTCCAAGGCTGGCTCCGAAGCCAGTTCTGAAGAATAGCACAGGCTCCAAAGAGGACCCCACGCAAGACCAATGACAATCCTACAGACCTTTGTCAAAGGCTCCGGAGAATCTAGGTTTGTGGCAGATCACTCCAGAGAATCTATGGAGCTTATGATAAAGCTCCAGAGATTCTCCGGAGCTACTCTGGAGAATCTTCAAAGAATCTCTGGAGCGTCTACGGAGATTGCACCCCCTGTCCCCCCAAAAACCTGGGGTGACGGGTGGGCCCCATGTGGGCCGATCCAGATTTACCACATGAGTGCTCCGGCATTTCCGCTGCGATCCAGATTAGTTGAAAGACCTCTTCCTTAGATCCGGATCATCTTAGATCCGGATTAAGGGAGGTCAGTGGAAAAAACACCCAATGTTTGCAACTGCAGTCCTGTGCTGCCCACATGAAAACTGGGATATGCTCACCTTAGCCTGGCTTGAACCAAAATGTGGCAAGCAGAAAGAGAAGGTGCACTCAACGGCCCCTTTCTGCAGCTCTTTCCTGTTTTGAGCAGGAAATTTGGCATCACATTCCCTCTCAGCACCTGGATGGAAGCCTGAGGTTAGTTTTTGTTGGAATGGAATGCCGTAAATATTAGCATTGCAGGGAGAACCTAAATTGAAGTATTGGAAGAAAGTGAGATATTTTTTTCTTCTCACAATCGATCCATTTCCTCAAATATTAAATGGGTTCAGTAATAACGATGAAACTGGCTCTAATGGTGTATCTGCATAGAAATATTTTCTGTACCTAGTTTCACTTTAGCTGAGTGCTTTTTCTGCTCACAGGGATTGTTCTAGATTGAAAGCTGCATTGGCTGATACTTATTTAATGCTCTCTTTCTCCCACACCATGTCCTTCAAGGTCGTCCATAGGAGAATAGAAGCCATTCAGGATAAAATAACTGTATAGAGCCACCTCAGTAAATGAAAGTGTGGCCTGTAGAACAAGACAGAATTGGCATGGGATACAGCATGAAATAAATAAGGATATAAGAAACGCCCCCATGGGCCAAAACCATGGCCCATTCAGTCCACCACCCTGTTTTTACAGCAGGACATGAGCACTGCTCTGCTTGAGGTCTCCCCAAAAACTGGCCTTCAGAAGATCTGATAGCCTTGACTTCTATGTGTATAAAAACATAAGAAATGCCCCAGTGGGTCAAACCCGTGGCTCATTCAGTTCAGCAGCCTGTTCTCACAGTAGCCAACCAAGACTGCTCTCCTGAGACCTGTGAGGTAGGTCCTTTGGTTCTTGGTCAGAATTTTGGGCACTTGCGGTGGCAGCAGGTTTAGATATCACTAGGTGAGTTTAGAAAAGTTCTAGGTGAGTTTAGAAGTTTCTGAGAGACCACATGGTCTGAGTTCTTGGTGACTCAGAGAAGGAAACAAAGAAAAATTATTATAGGGGTTTTAAAAAATAGCAATTTCTGAGCTGGGAGGAGAAGTAAAAACTGAAAGAGATTGTGAAGAGCTCCAGAGGGATCTCTTGGCATTGAGTGAGTGGGCAACCAAGTGGCAAATCTGCTTTAATCTTAATAAGTGCAAAGTAATGCACATTGGGGCCAAAAATCTGAATTATGTCTATAAGCTGATGGGGTCTGAGTTTTCTGCAACACACCAGGAAAGAGATCTCAGGGTTCTGGTAGACAGTTCAATGAAGGTGCCAGCTCAGTGGGCAGCAGCAGCAGCGAAAAAATTCAGTGGAACTGGAAAAGGGGCAGAAAGGGGCAGCAGAATGATTAAGGGGCTGGAACACCTCCCTTACGAAACCAGGCAGCAACATCTAAGCCTCTTCAGGCTGGAAAGATGGCACTTAAGAGGGGACCTGATTGAAGTATATAAAATTATGCATGGTATAGAAAAGGTGGATAGAGAAAATGTCTTTCTCACATGACACTTGAACCAGGGTGTCATGTGTAAGAGAATCTCTCCTACCCGTCATGTGAAGCTGATGGGTAGGAGAGTCAGATCAGACAAGGGGAAGTATCTCTTCACCCAGAGGATCATAAGGAAGCCCATAAGGAAGCCCCGGTGATGTCTAGGGCATATTCAGCATCCTGAAGTGCAGCACAGGACCTATTCACCATCTTCTTTTCCCAGGAGGTTTTCCTTTCGTTGAAGGAGTGAAGTATAAGTGATACCAAAATATAAAATTATATACCGGTGAATATATTTAATTTGTGCTTTTTGTTTGTTTCATTTTGTTGCCACATTTTGAAACAGTCTGTATGAAGTTCTAAAAATCTCTTTCTTCTTGCTCTGCTGATTAGCAGGCTGTGAGAAAGCCAAGCTCAGCACATGATGAGAACTGAATCATAGTATTATAGAGTTAGAAGGGACCTCAAAGGTCAACAAAGCCAAACTCTGCTGTTCCTTGGAGAGATGCCAGATGGAGCATCTTTCAGAAGGCGTTCTACGCATGGGGGAATGGTATCCATACATTGGCAGCTGTCCAGAACTGATCTGTCATTGTAAATAGTACTAATACATTCCTTGATGGATCCAAGCAAGAAACACTACTTTTATTTTTCAAATACATTTTGCCAAGGAAACATGCATCCTGGTGTATATGATATTCTGCAGTGTCATTTCAAGAGCCTGCATGAAAGTACTTCAAATGATAATTTTAGTGATGGATATATTACCCATAATGCATGCCCATGTGCTGCTAAAAAGCACACTGCTGGTTGGATGAGGAGTCATCTTATCTAGTGTCTTGTTCTCTTAGTTTCTAAGGATGAACAGGCCAACCCAGCAGAGCTCTTTTCATTTGTGAACATCATCATTCTACTTTTATTTCAGTCTTTGGGTGCATCCCCATGGTACTTTTTCGTATTGCCATTGTCCCTCTACTGCAGTGGATCTAACAAATGCACATTCAATTCTGAATTAAGTGTCTCCATGGGGCTCAGCAAAATGAGCATTTTAAATGCACTGACCATCCCCAAGGAAGCGTCTTTTGCTTACCTGCATCCTTTTCTCCCCACCCCTCGCTGTTTCATTGGGTGCTCGGGCAATTTATTACACTATGTATAAGTTCTCCAGCTGCCAGAACGCCTTCCCCAGCCAGCAATCATGTGATCGTGCGCTCATTCACAAGTCCAAAAGAAAAATTTGCAAGTTCTCTGTTCGTCTCCCCTGCTTGTGAAGGCAGTTTACAAGATCTCCGGCCCCGAAATGCCTCCCCCAGCCAGCGATCTTGCTCATACACTTTCACTTGCGGGCAGGCAGAAGCAATTCATTACAATGTATCTTTGCTGTTTCTCTTTGTGATTGGAATGCCTGCCTACTGTTTTCATATCGTGAATGCTGGCTGTGGATGAGAGGCAAAAGAAAAGAGAGAGAGCTTGCCGCCTCGGAGAGAAGCCCCGCTCCTTTTGCCATGGAGCGTCTCCATGCAAAATGTTGCTCTGAATACCCGCGTCTTCCCAGAAAGTGCGCTGGTAGTCTTCTTTAAAGGGCACTTTTTTGCCGTGCATTTTCCTAATTTGTGGCACTGGAAGCCCAGATAAAAGCCATGCATGGGGGTGCTCAGCGACAAAAGAGGATTTTTAGCGGACTTGGATTCGGTCTAGTGGTTAGGGAGCTGGACTCTTATGTGGGAATACCTGATTTGATTCCGCACTCTTCCATGATGCTGGCTGTGTGACCTTGGCTAATCACAGCTCTCCTCTGAGCTCTCTCAGCCCCACCCACCTCACAGGGTGTTCTGTTGTGGGGAGAAGAACAGAAACGCTTTGAGTCCCCTTAAATGGGTGAGAAAAGCGGGGTAGAAAAGCCAACTCTTCTTCTCCTTCCTTCCTTATACCCGAAGTTTAACAGTAAAAACAAATTAAAAGGATTTAGATGCGGCCTTTAGGGTACATTCATCATGAATCATAGCATTACTGTTATTTTGTGATTATTGTTGTTTTTCATGTGAAGATATCACAGGGCTGCTTAAAGTAAGTTTCCTCTCAAATTGTATGCCAAGTGTAGGCGGTGTGAGAAATCCAGCTACTATGGTGTTCAGAGCTGCTATGTCGCTTCTGAATGAAAGAAAAAATGTTGCTATCCTGCTATTTGATTCCTCTGTATCTCTTTTCTTTTGCTGCTTTAGGAGATGTGCTCAAACTCTCATCTTTTCACAAAAGTTTTTAGTTCTGGGCATTCCCCACCCCCCAACCCCCAAAATTGCTTTCATTACTGCACAATTACAACACAAAGCTTCAAAGAGACTTTGAATTCCTCACACTCATTATGGATGAGACTGGGTGTCCCTTTGTCGCACGGCAACAGAAGAATAAAACAAACCTTAAGTCCTGTCGAGGCTAATTATTGCCTGAACCTTCGGAACTAGAATGAAGAAAAGTGGATGAGATGCTAAATTATAGGAATGAGACCTTTTCTGCATTTACCTTTGATAGATCCAGATCAATGGATCCGAAATAACTGGATGGTTGATCCAGATCTTGTGGAGATATGGGTCAGATCAAGCTGTCTGCGCTGATGCCACTGATCCAACCCACACCTCTTCTCCCCATGGCTGTGAGATTCACAGCCACTCTCTCCTCATGCATCTAAAGGCTAGGAACTATTGTTCCTAGCCTCATGGCCTGGGGGTGATGCTTTTTTGGTGGCACACTATGGCGCATGACTGAAAAGCAGCCCCTGTTAGTTCTGGATCGTGGAGGCATGTGACCGGCTTGCCCCTCGTGATCCAGAAAAAGGCCTTTTATTTATTTATTTATTTATTTATTTATTTATTTATTTATTTATTTATTTATTTATTTATTTATTTATTTATTTATTTATATTTCTATCCCACCCCATACCCGAAGGTCTCTGGGCGGGTAACAATCTTCAAACAGATTAAAACAAAGTATACATTAAAAGACTTTAAAAGAATTCAACAAATATAAAATGATACACAGTATGTTTAAAATAATAGTGTCTGTACTGAGGGGGGGGGGGGATAAGCAGCTCAGCCAAAGGCCAGGGTAAAAGAGGTGCGTCTTCACCGGCATCCTAAATATATATATTTAGGTCTAGGGCAGGATAAAAATTCAATTTAAATAAATATTTTTTAAAAAAAACATTTGACACAATGTGGTCCAGATCAGGGAATCTGTGGTTGGGATCACTGTACACCCATTTCAGTACTTCCATTTGGTACATGCATTTTACTAATGGACCAGAAACCTCAGGTCCAGAACACTGGAGAGACACGCAAAGATGACTAGTGGGGAAGCATTTCATGACTAGCAAGGGATACATTTCAGCAGTGGGCCAAAGGCCAAAATGCATGCTGCAGAGGTTCCAAGGCTCTGTAAAGAAGTCAAGGCATTTGAATGGTCAAAATTAGAACGTATTCGCCTCTGATTCGAATCAAATACATTAGAATCTAATTGTACGAAGATACAAATGTTGACAACATTCAAATGTGTCCGTACGTACGGATCGGTACACATCTGTACGCATCCCATTTTCATCCTGCATGCATCCCGTTTTTGTCTTGTACAAATGTGTACAAATGTGTATGGATATGAATAAGATGCGTACAGATACGTATGTGATGCGTACAAATCTGTACACAAACAAATATCTGAATAATTCGTATGGATAACTTGAAAGATTAAAAAATTTGCTCAAATGTTAAATTCAAATGTATAGACATTCAATTCGAATTCAAATGTCAGAATTCAATCAAATTCAATCAGATTTTGTTATTTTATTTTATTTTAATCATCAATTTTTATTTATTTTCATTGATAAATTTCCATACATAGTTATATACCATTATAGTTGTTAAAAAAAAGAAAATTTTTCCATGTGACTTCCTCCGTTCTTCAGACTCTTCTTCTTCTGATCTTTTACATTTTGCTCCCTACATCTCCTTGTTGCTTTTTCTTCTAGAGGTCAAAGCCTTCCATCGGAATGCCCAATCCCCGAAGAAATTGTATAAAAGTTCCCCAATCTTCTATAAACTTATTCACTGTTTTATCTTTTAATAAGTTTGTCAGTTTATCCATTTCTGCCATCTCCATTAATTTGATTATCCATTCCTCTTCAGTAGGTAATTCTTCTTGCTTCCATTTTTGTGCATATAACAGTCTTGCCGCTGTTACCATATACAATATCAAGGTCTTTACTTCGCTTAAATTTTCATCTACAATACCTAATAAAAATAATTCTGGTTTAAACTCAAAATTAATATTCAAAATCTGTCTCATCCGGCGCCATATTAAATTCCAATTTTTTTTTTTTTTTGCTTTCTCACATGTCCACCACATATGATAAAAAGTACCATCTACCATCAGATTTTGAATGTTTTGAATATTTGTGCACATCCCTACTCTTATTGTCTACTAGAAAGGTTGCCTAGGTGTTGCCTAGGTGTTGCCTGCAGATTGAAGATGGGCAGGATGATTCTGATGGTCATTTGCAGGGAGTCGGGAACAGGTGAAGGTTTTGCCCTTCTGCTTGAGATGCCCAGAAGGAACTGGTGGCCATCTAGTCCATCAGATGAGATGCTGGACTAGATGAGCTGTGGCCTGATCCAGTGGGGCTCTTCTTATGTTCTTATAGGTTTGAACAAATTCATGGAGGACAGGTGTGTCAATGGCTACTAGAATGGATGCACTGAGACTGCATCCAAGTTGGAGCGTCAAGCAACATGCTTCTAAAGGCTTTTCCCAGGGACTTGAGAGCAGATAGCAAAGGATAACAGTGGGAGATCAGTATCTCACATCATCCCTTGCTTTGCATGACGGAGGCCAGCCTTTATGTAAACCCAGTCTAAGGCATGAGTTTTCTCAGGAATAATGTTGGGAATTTTAGGGTTAAGCCAAAAGAGAGAGGGAGAGAAAGGCCATTCACAAGCCGGACGCTTAGATTAAGTTTATTTCTTTTGAAAGGAACAATCTATAGAAGAGGATAAAAGATAGAGCAGCAGCAGGAAAGCAAAATCTGACGTACGAATATAGCAATAAAGCCAACATTCTTCTTTCTGTGATTGAAAGATATTTACCAATGGAGGGAGTGATAACAGGATCTGAACCAGGCAGTAAAGATTTGAATAATTTTTTGGATAGGTCACAGGCTTCAAATAAAACAAGCAGCAGTAAACCGCTACCAGTCTAGATGGCTTTAAGGTAGGGTTAGACAAATTTATGGATGACAGATGTATCAATGGCTACTAGAATGAATTCCTAGGTGCATCTTTCAGGCTGGGGGGAGGGGAACTGGGGTGCTTCTAATGCCATTTGCTGGGATTCAAGAACAGGAAAAGGTTTGTCCTTGTCTCTGCTTGAGATTCCCATGAGCATTTGGTGGGCCACTGTGTGCAACAGGAAGTTGGACTTGATGGGCTGTGGCCTGATCCAGCAGGGCTTCTCCTTATGTTCTAAAACCCTGCAAATTTACATCACAGAAGTACATAAGATGCAGCTTCCGGTTCTCAACTGTTTATTCCATGTGCAAAGTTTTTTTAAAAAATAATAATTTCAAATTCTGTTCCATCTTTCCAAGGGCAAATCTTGAAGGGACCACATTTAATCTAGTCCAAATAAAAGCCAGTGTGTAATCTTTAGTTATTAAAATGCAGGGCAACTGACAGTAATAGGAATGTTCATAAAAACAATTCAAACATACTTAGGGATGTGTACAAATGGTTCTTTTGGGCCATCAATTCATAACAAAATGAACATTAGAAAATTTGTATTTGTTTGAATAGATCCCCATTGAATGTGGTAGAATCATAGAGTTGGAAGGGACCTCTAGGGTCATCAAGTCCAACCCCCAATGAATGGAGGATTTCCTAACCCATCCCAGACAGATGTAGGTCCAACTTCTGCTTGAAGACCTCCAGTGAAAGAGAGCTAACCACCCGTGGAAACCTATTCCATTGACTGATTCTATTCCATACAAATTTGTATGAATGTCTGATATGAATGCACACCCCTAGGTTCGCTATTGAAATTAAGTTCATCTTTGAATCGTGAAGTTGGAAAACCAGATTTTCACATTTGAATGTTTTTTGCAAGCTTCTCACGGCTTTTCCCCTATTTAAAAAGTCATTTTTATCACCTCGAAACATAGCATTTTCACGAGCAGCAGATTTGTTCACTTTGATCAAATTTTTGGATGTTAAAAAAAACAAAACATACTTGCAGTGCCTAGTATGCATCTTTCACACTGCTTCTGGGCAAAGAGTGCCAGCCGCACATACAAATCCCCTATGAATCTGCTCTGAGTGTGTCAAATCTGCTCTGAATCCACTTTAAATCTGCTCTGCATCTGCTTTGAATCTGCTCTGGATTCACTACAGATGTGGATCCTGCCTCTCCAGGTTCACAGAAGTAATGAAGCTTCGTATGAATGTATAGAAGTGTTGAATTTGCACTTGGATGTACCCAATGTTTGATTTGAATGCAAACATAAAAATTTGTACGAATTTTGAATGTGTTGTATATTTGTGCACATCTCTGATTCAAAACAAAAGAATGTTTCAGGCTCTCCTTACAGTCACATCAGGGAAGAGGTCTGTTTTTAACGTCCATTAGAAAAGCAAAGAAAAACAGGATTCTTTTGTTAGATGATCATTTCTATGGTGATGACTAATTAGCTGTTCTGATTGATGTGAAGAGGTGTGCGCTGCGTATATGTGGCTATTTGACCTTGTACAAACATAGTCAAGTCATTCAGCTAATCTAGTAGAATTCATAGCCCCGTGGCATTTAATTATGTGGTTGAGCAAATTATATCCCTTCCATAGTATGTGCATTCGTATTGGGTGGATTGAATATATGTCAGCTGAGCTTGTATTAATGTGCTCATCAATCCCTGCTTTCCTGCGTTGTGGAAAAGAGAGGCTGTGGATGACAGGGAGATGGAAAAGGTGAACATGCTGTTTCATGTGGAGGGTATTAATAAGGAGCTATGATGCTCTGAAGATGCAGATTTGGGATACAAATAGCACTTGACGCAATTCAACAGGCTGCATTAGGAAAACAACAGGGGAAAAATGTTCAGAAAAAGGTTTCTGGTGTATTTTGCCTCCAACGGACCCTAAACCCAACGCCTTCTGCAAGCAATCCCTTGAAGTTCAACATTGTCCAGTGCAAATGTACAACGGCAGCAGACTTATATATATATTTTTTCCCTGTCTTTGTTTACTTATTAAATTTTTTAAATTTATACACCACGGATTTCTGGAGCCTCCAGATGGTCTTTGCATGCACGAATGCCCATGCATGGACACCCACGTCGTTGCAGAGAGGCACGCTTGAATCAACACAGACCACTGGGAGTACAAAGTAGTTGAAAGTGAGTGGGAAATGAACCATATAGTGGTGAACAAGGCCACCTTGCTCAGCCACCGAGGGAGCGTGCCAAGCGTGAGGGCTGCTTCCGATGCCAGTGGGCGTCCACCTCTTCAGAAAAGGAGTTCCTTGGATGGGCAGAAAGCGAGAAGCCAAGATGGTAGCCCCATCAAGTGGCCCTCCCTCCTGACGATTTTCAGGTGGCGCCAGACGCTGGAAGAACATCTTCTGAAGAAGCACAAAAGTAGCTTGAATTGTTTTCAGGTAACGGCTTGGTTGTAGATCTGAAGCTGAATGAGGGAGATGTGTAACGTAATCCATGTGTGCCTGGATATAGGGTCAGTCACAGTGGGTGTTTTTGCAGCTAGGCTAGGCACAAAAACCAGCATGCAACTGGGATGCATTGGGCATCTGCCCTCTAGAGCTCCTTATGCATCCCATACTTATCCAGTGTTTCACTGAGTGTTAGGTAAGTGCAATAGCTGCAGAAATAGAGGTGATAGCCTTGCTGTGGCAATAACCATGCACCCCGGCTGTGGCTGCAGTGACAGGTGACATGGCATGCAACTGTGGCTGCCTGGCCCTGCCCCAGGCACTCTTTGCACATCTTCCAGGCATAGAGTGCATGGGACAGGGCAGCATAGGTACAGGCTGCTTCCTCACTTACCTCTGTAAATCCAGATTAAGTAGATCCGGATTAGTGAAATCAGTGCTTGTGAGATTCAAATATTGATCCAGATCAAGATGTAGGATATAACATCTGCACTGAGAATGCTGAAAGGGCTTGAGATCTGTGCTAAAATAGATTGCCAAGCAGATGACATAGCATGAATCCATAGAAGTGGATGGGTTCCATTCAGGATGCATCTTCCAAAGCATTTCAGAGGCATTAGCGTATTTGTGAGTCCTCCATTCATGTCTCCTACCTAGGGATGTGCTGAATTAAGCACCCAATAAGAACGCAAACCGAACGCACTAGGGATGGGCACGGATATTAGAAAATTCGGAAATCTGATTCGAATCCATCAAATATTGGCATTCGAATTCGAATTGAATTGAATTATCAAAAATCTGAATTCAAATATTCAAATGAATTTCGGATTTTCAAAAATCCCATATGGATTTTTGAATAATTAGAAGGAACGAGATCTGCATATATCACATACGAATATGTACATATTTGCGCTTATAATGCAGGATGAAAATGGGATGAAAACAAGATGAAGACAGGATGCATACAAATTCAAAATTTATTTATTTTTATTTTTCTTCTTCTTCTTCTTCTCTCTTCCTTCCTTCCCCTCTCCTTCCTTTCACTCTTCTTTCTCCCTCTCTCTTCCTTCCTTCCTTCTTTTCTCTCTTTTTCATTCCCAAGTGGGAAGGTTTATAAAACAACATTTCCTCACTCCCTCATTATTCCAAAGTTTTGAATATGTGAAACCTAACTCATACAGGTACTGGGAGCCTACTATATCTAAAACATGCACCTTAGAGTGTGTATTCATTATCAAAATGAACCATTTTTGATCTACTGTTGTATGAAGGCTTCCCCAAGCGTCTTCCACAGTTTCCTCACCAGGACAGTTGTTCTCTATAATTTAACAGCACTATTTTTAAATTCTCATTACAGGAGGTCCCCGATTTATGCTAGGGCTCCATGTAGGCAAGTAATCACTTAAACTGAAACCTCATAAATCAAACAATAGACTTCAGTGTAAATTGGGGGGTAGGGGAACAATGGCAAAATCCCCCCTAGATTTATACGGTGGTAGACCAGATCTATTCAAAATTACACTGATTTCAGTGGGGAAAGAATCCCAATGCTATTTCTTACACAAAGTGCAGTGTGTATTATTACTGTCCTGAATTGAAAGAGAAGTGATAGGCAGGATGACTCTAAAAGCCATTTGCAGGGAGCTGAGAGAAGGTGAAGGTTTTGCCTCTGTCTTCTGTTTTAGATGCCCAGAAGCAATTGGTGGGCCACTGTCTCTGGGTCCCCTTGGTAAGGATAGTGCGAGGAGAACATGAGTTCACCCCAGGAGAGTCCCCATGGAAAGCCCTAATTTGGGCTACATGAGGGACAAAATCCCCAAAAGTGAACCCCTCCCTTTATACCTATTCTCGCCCCAAATTATGGGGCAAGAATGGGTTATCCTGGGGGCATGGAGACACTCCCAAGTTACGATCACAGCATTAGCAGGTGGGGCTTCGTGATCCCCGCCATTAATGCATTAATGGATTAATGCCCTGCCCTGCTCTTGACAGCCCCTATACCCACCTGACAGCTGCTCAGCTGACTGCAGGGCAGCTGTCAGGCATTCATTTGGGGTAAATCAAGCCTTTACCAGGGCAATTAAGCAATCAGGCAAGGGGGAAGTGGAGAAAACCACGGGATCCTGTTACAGGGATTTAGCGCCGTTTTCATGAGGATGGGCAATTTCTCCTTGAACCTGCCCTATCCTCCATTGCCATGGGGACTCCTTAATGTGAATTAATGTCAGGCAGTGGCAGCCCCATGGAGACACAGCCTGGAATAGATGGACTGTGGAAGGGTTCCTCTTATGTATGTATGTATGTATGTATGTATGTATGTATGTATGTATGTATGTATGTATGTATGTATGTATGTATGTGTGTGTGTGTGTGTGTGTGTGTGTGTGTGTGTGTGTGTGTGTGTGTGTGTGTGTGTGTGTGTGTGTGTGCATGTGTGCATGTAGGGAGGGAGGGAGGGAGGGAAGGATATTACTATCCCGCACCATACCCCAGGGTGTCAGGGCAGGCAACTACATTTAAAATCAAATAGATTAAAACGATAACAATATCTATTAAAACATTGTCTGCCAGTGGGAAGGGAAAAAGGTGCATCTTCACTGCCTTCTTAAAAGTGCACAGTGAATGTGATAGATGCACCTCAAGGGGGAGACTCCTCCATATTCTAGGGGTCATCACTGAGAGGGCCCTCTCCCAACTGTCCTTCAGTGGTAAACAAACTCAAGAATAATTTGCTTCTGCCATATAAGAAAGGCACCCTGAGGATCTGATCAGGTTCCTTTGGGCTAAGGTCCACTGCATGATCTTGAACAAGGCATAGAATCACAGAGTTGGTGGGGATCTTCATGGTCTTCAAGTCCAACTCGCTATTCAATGCACCACCTCTTGGCCTAATTTCTCCCACAGGTTTGTCCTGAGCTCTGGAGAGGAAGTACAGCAATCATAGCAATCACCAGCATCATCCTCTCCTGCTCTCTGATTAAGTAGGTGGTCCAGGCCTTTGATTCTTGGCCAGCTGATCAGCCTAGTGGTGGTGTTCCAATTATAGTCCTGCTTTATTAGATCTGACAGTAAATCATTTCCGGTGCCCTAGTTTTGAGAAGCCTGGACACAAACAAGGAGAAACAGACAGCACCCAGAAAGAGGTCAAAGCTGTCATTTAAGAACAGAGTAAATTGGCAGGAAGCAGAATTGCAAGGCTGATCTAGTTTTTGATTGTTCAAGAACTTGAAAAATCAGCATTTCCATTTTGAGAAATGGGATGGGAAGTTGCCTGCAGATGTTGAAACTCAGCTTAGTGCAATAACCACCAAACTTGGCCCTGATATCAGAGAAGTTCTATATAGCAAGTAAGTGACAAGAAATCCTGCTACCGCAATCAAGCTATGAGGTTTTACAATCGCTACTTAACTACAAGGATAAACTGGAATAAAATGTGTGGGGGTGTGCTTTACTCTGGATTATCCAAACAATCCGGATTGAGTGTTATCTGGGTGAAGCAAAAGGGAGTGCCTTCTCTCATCCACACATCAGCAGCTATTACTCCCACTATTGTGGAAAGAGCTATGTTCTAGGGATGTGCACAGATATTAACAGATTCAAAAATCTGATTCTCATTCCACGAATATCGACATTCAAATTAGAATCGGATTTTCAAATTCGGATCAGATTTGGATTTTTGAATAATTCGACAATTCGTCATCAAGTATCTTCACATCTTTCTTCATCATAGAGCAACAATTGATTTCATTTTAATTAAGCTGTGGATTGGCATCTTCATTCTTACATTGTCCCCCAGTACATGAATATTTCATAACGTCATCAGTAGGGGTGCGCGATTCAATTTGAATAGAATATACAAATGCCTGAATTTGTACGAATAGGGAAAAAAATGCATGTATTCGAATTTGAAGTGATTTGAATACGTTCATTTCTATTCGTAAAATATTTGGTTCGTATTTGATGATACGAATGTTGACAACATTTGTATGCATCCGTACACATCCTATTTTTATCCCAAATGCATCCCATTTTCACCCTATATGTATCCATACAAATGTGTACAGATACGAATAAGATCCATATGGATATGTATGTAATGCGTACATATCCATACGCATTACAAATGTCCAAAAAATTTGTATGAATAATTCAAGACATTAAAATTCATTCGAATGTTAACAAACAAATGTATAGACATTTGATTCGAATTCGAATGTCTGAACTCTAACAAATTCGATCACATTTTGAATTTTTAGAATATTCTTGCCCATCCCTACTCATCAGGCCCTTGACAGATATAATTTTTAAGCCTCATTGCCTTCCTCTATCTTTCTTTATCTGAATTTCCAAAATGTGGGGATGACAAAGTGAGTCACCTTAGGGAAAGAGAGAGAGAGAGAGAGACTCTTTTCCATCTCTTCTCTCCTTGACATTTTTCCTCACTACCCCTTTTCCTACAGTGAGCTGGTAAAGGGTCTTGGGAGAAAGCACCCAGTGTTCTGACACATGGCCTCAGAACTTTCATGTCCTGTTCACTTTGCAAAGGCTGAGAATTACATCTTTGTCAACATGACGCCACTTCTCTTGATGCTATCGCATCTTTAGTGGTTAGGGAGCCGGACTCTTATCTGGGAATACCGGGTTGGATTCTGCCCTCCCCCATGAAGCCAGATGGGTGACCTTCGGCTAGTCACAGCCCTCTTCTGAGCTCCCACAGCCCCACCTACCTCACAGGGTGTTCAGCTGTGGGGAGAATAGAAAAGCTTTGTCAGCCGCTTTGGGTCCCCTGAAGTGGGTGAGAAAAGTGGGGTAGAAAAGCCAACTCTTCTTCTTCTTCTTCCCTTCAGGTGGAGTGGTCACACCTGAAGGGAGAAAGAACCCAGACACAAAAATGATACCTTTCTCTGTGGTGAGACTCCTAGTACAGTCACCCTTCTGGGTATATGGATCGAAAGTTGCTTCTCCTATATAAGATGATACACGCACAGCTTGGTCTTACTAGGAAACAATGACTTCACTTGTTTTATGCAGTTCCAACAACTTTCAATAGTGAGCTTCAGCTTCCAAGATATCACTGACTTCTGTTTATAGCCTGGGCCTCCCTTCCTCAGTGCAATAGACATATGAGTAGCCTGGGTTTCCCCTACACATCCATCCATCCATCCATCCATCCATCCATCCATCCATCCATCCATCCATCCATCCATCCATCCATCCATCCATCCATCCATCCATCCATTTGTAACGCCATTGGCTTACATTTGTAGAGCTGGATGTATGTCATCCATAAAAGGCCATTATTTTGCATTATTTTGCATAACTTGATTTTGCACCATATGTTGATTTTTGGGAACTAACCATAATGTAAGTATTGGATACAACAATGCACATAGAGGAGTTTTGCTTTTTCTTCTCCTCTCCTCCTCTCTCCTCATGTTTCTTTCCCTTCTTCTTTCTATCAATCTCAAATGCAACCAATACTTTTTAACACAAGACAGTTATAGAACTGGGAAATCACTAATGTTGCATGTATTGTTTGCTCCTAAAACTGCAGAAGCATGTGGCCTAGAGTTTGGTACATTTTTAAAAAGTTATTGCGCTGGCCATTCTGCATGCCTGGGAAGAGAAAGTGATCTTTTGTTTTCAGCAGCAAAGGACTGGGGCTGCATCCCCAAGCAACTTATTTGCCTCTTTAGTTTCCCTCTACCATCCCTCTATTCCAGCAGACTTTAAAAGTGCTGTTCAATTCCGAAATAGGCGTCCGCATGAGGCTCAGCAAATCGTGTGTTTAAAACACACCTACCGTCCCCATGGAAGCATGTTTTCTTTGCCCTCATTTTTTTCTCCCCACCCCCTCTCTTGTTGATAGGGTGCTGGCGGGAACGGGGAGGGACTGTGCTCTGCGCAGCCACAACCAGGAAGAAACCCCTGACAAGTCCAAAGGAAAAATAGCCATTGGTTCTCTGTTCGTCTCCCAGATCTCCGCCCCCCAAAATGGCTTCCCGTGCTGGCTCATTCACTCTCAACACTTTCCCTCTGATCACTGTCAAAATCCACCCTGTACAGCAGCAGTGACTGTAGCAATCCACCCACTTCACACCTGATAACAATGTTGCAATTCTCCGCAATTCTGGCTCTTTGAAAGTTCTGACCTTTAAAAAAGGAAAGGAAGGGAAGCTGCTGCAGTTCTGGGAGATGTCTGAATGTTTTATGGCTGTGTGTGCAGGCAGCAATCCATGCCCCTTTTGCCACAGAGCATCCCCATGGTAAATGCTGCCAGGAAAACCCGCGGCTTCCAAAAAGTGCACTGGTAGTCTTCTTTAAAGTGCACTTTTTTTCCTGCAGATGTTCCTCCTTTTGTGGTGCTGGAAGCTCGGAGAAAAGCTGGGCATGGGGGCACTCAGAGGCAAAAGAAGCTTTTTAGCAGGCTTTTAATTGCTTCAACTCAGGCAGGATTGTTCTGGGCCCATGCTATAAAGTTTTCTTCCCTTATCCGACAGACAATCACCCACAGGAGTTCAGAGGGTCGGGCTATAAATGACCTCACACCTCACTCAATAACTCTCTGTTGGGAGAGGATTTTACTTTGGTTTGGAGTATAACACCTTGCCTTATTCTGCTCCCTGTTGACCTGGTGTTTTGATCTCCGCAGACTTCACAGCACATATATTTGGACTTTCTAATGGATACCACTAGGTCCTGAGCAAAGCAAACCACTGCAGCCACCTCAATTTTGTTCAGCAAACAGGTTTGTTTGCTTCTCTCCTTTTCAGGTGTCTTTTGGGACAATAGAGGGAATAAAAAGAAAAAAAAGAAAGAGGACAAATGCAATTAAGTCCCCAGGAAAAGAGCAAGAAATCATGTTTGGCTTCATATTTTTCAGTCCAGAGTATTGCTCTGTATGGGAGGTATGCATTCGTCAGGCTAGGTCCAATCTATGTACTTCAAAATTAAGCAATGCATTCCTTGCTGTTAAAATCTGACTGCCAAGGTTGTTTGAATCTTGGAATCAAATGCACTATTTCCATGACACTTTAAAGAATCCCAGAGTTTGTTTCAAGGGCAGGATGGCCATTCTTCATAGTGTGGGATGTCCCTGGTTGACTGCAGAGCTATCCCAGCCTGCTCCAGATACAGGACTTTTCTACACTTACCATCTGTAAATCTGGATTAGCGAATCCAGAATAACGAGACCCATTGATCTGGATTATTTGGAGGAGTGGGCCGGATCAGCACCATGTGTACTGACAATGTAGATCTGGCCCATGGCTCTTCACAGTTCTGAAGCTCATGCAAGTCAGAAGCACAGCAACCAACCCCATAACTCCAACCCCATAATTCCTAGCCTTGGAGGCTTTGGGGGTGTTTTTGGGCAGTAGTTCCGGATGACAGAAGCATGCCACTTGCAAACTTCCTGTGATGTGAAATAAAGCCCTTGGTCTTGATGTAGATCTGATTAAATGGGTCTAGAACAGATCCAGATAAAGGGCTTCTTAATCCAGATCCTGCTCTGTCTTGTGCAGACAAAATGGTAAACTCGGCCAACCCAATGACGTTTCTCAGATTCCAGGGGCATTGTTTATCAGTTATATGTATATTTCTGGAAGTAAAAAGAGAAGAAGAAGAAGAGTCGGCTCCCCCCCCCACTTTTCAAACCCATTCAAGGGGACTCAAAGCGGCTGACAAAGCTTCTGTTCTTCTCCCCATAACAGAACACCCTGTGAGGTAGGTGGGGCTGTGAGAGTTCAGAAGAGAGCTGTGACTAGCCCAAGGTCACCCAGCTGGCTTTGTGCGGGAGGGTGGAATAAAAACCGGTATTCCCAGATAAGAGTCCGGCTCCTTAATGACTAAACCAAACTGGCTCACAGAGGGAGGGAAACTCACTGCCAGTTTGGTCTAGTGGTTAAGGAGCCAGACTCTTATCTGGGAATACCGGGTTCGATTTCACCCTCCCCCGTGAAGCCAGCTGGGTGACCTTGGGCTAGTCACAGCTCTCTTCTGAGCTCTCACAGCCCCACCTAACTCACAGGGTGTTCTGCTGTGGGGAGAAGAATAGAAGCTTTGTCAGCCACTTTGAGTCCCCTTAAATGTGTGAGAAAAGTGGGGTAGAAAAGCCAACTCTTCTTCTTCTTCTTCTTCTTCTTTGGAACAAGGTATGTAGCGGATCGAGAGCAGCTCATTATCCAAGTGATCTCTCCTGCATTCCAGTGAAGAAGACTGAAAGCTTTCTTGAGTCTGTGGGCCTACAGATGACTAGGCAGGCAAAGGTGAAGAAGAAGATACAATAAAAGCAGGGAAAGTGCTTTTAAAATCAATAATGAGAAAATGATCTCTTGGCCAGCTGTGAGTTGGTGAATATGCATTTGCTTTTAAGGCTGATGTTAGACTTCTAGCCAAGTGACAGAAGCTGGGACTGCAACTCCCATTCTAAAAGGTGCTGCAGTCCTGTTTCAGACCACAAGCACTCCCTTAAGATCAGGACTGGTTCACAGTGGGATTCTTGGGACTTTTCTGGACTTGCCATTTGTCCCATCTACAGTAGGGATATGCACAACTATTCAAAACATTTAAAATTCAATCCAATTCGGACATTCACATTTGAATCAATTGTCTCTAAAATCAAATTTAACACTCAAATTTTTGAATCTTTTCAATCATTTGTATGAATTATTTGTACATTCATATGTGTACGAATACATACACATTACATACGTATCCATACGCATTTGTACGGATACGTACGGGACGAAAATGGGATTTTTTCTTTCCTTTTCTAGTTTGTGGGTTGAAAGTACCTAATGCTTTTTCAAGCAGCAATGGGCAGTTATGAGGTAAGAACATCAGAACATAAGAGGAGCCCTGCTGGATCAGGTCACAGCCCATCTGGTCTGGCATCCTGCCTCACACAGTGGCCCACCAGTTGGCTTCTGGGCATTATCAAGGAGAAAACAAAGGTGAAACCTTTAATTGCTCTCATCTCCCTGGAAATGGCTTTAAGAGGCATTGTGCCTCTCTCTTCAACCCACAGGTGATGCCTAGGCATCCATTCTAGTAGCCATTGATACACCTCTTCTCCATGAATTTGTCTAACCCTATAGGAACATAAGAGGAGCCCTGCTAGATCAAGCTACAGCCCATCTAGTCCAGCATCCTGTCCCACATGGTGGTCCACCAATTGCTCAAGAAGAAGAAGAAGGAAAAACTTTTGCTTGGGGTGATTTCGCACTTCCCTTCCTGTCTGCTGGACAGGAGTGTAATCACCCAACGTTGTGAGCAAGTGTGAGAGCTAGTCACTCACAGCCTAAGCTCTGTGTGATCGGTCAGTCACCTGTGACTGGTCCTCTTCTAGGTGCCGCCATTTTGGTTGTGGTGCCCTCTGCCACTGTGCATGTGTCGGCGCCATCACCATGATGATGCTGGTGCTCTGCCTATGTGCAGTCACATCTGTGTTCTTCCCAGGTGCCAGCATGCTTGTGTGGCACCTCAGATGATCCCAGAGCACTGGAAGAGGTGCAATGCTCACCACTGGACATTTCTAGTAAGTCTCTGGGTAAGGTTAGTCAAGGTGTGGAACACAATTTTGTGAATAATAAGGGAATTTTGGGCAGGCAGGGGGCACTTGGAGGCTGTAGCTACCTGAGTGTAAAAATCCCTGCAAAGAGCCCTTAGAGGCGCCCTGTCTCTCTCTCCAGCCTAAAGTATCTAGGCATTCATTCTTGCAGCCATTGATAGATTTTGAAGCTTTGGTCTTCTAATTTGCTTATTTTTTTCCCTTCCTCATACACTTAATAAACAGTATGCCACCTTGTGGAAATTTGAAATATCACATTTCACTTCCTAAGGCAAAGTCAGGATGGGAAGTCCGAAGGAAAGGCGGTGGAGGCAATGTATATTAAAACAGTTTTGCACGCTTGATGTTAGCTGTAAGAGGACATAGAATGTTAGAATTCAGGGAAACTCATGAAAGATTGCAGGGATAGGTAGAAGCTTAAATCAGTGGTCCGGCAAAGAAATCTAGTGCAAGGAGCTTTTTATGTTGTTGCTTTATGAATTCACTTTTAAAAGGTGTCATGTGCTGTACATTCTTTGAGCATGGAAAGAAAGATTTCACTGGATTTTATTATTTCTATTTTGTATATCTTCAAGAAGTTAAGTCTATGGACTTTTTTAAAAGTCTCATTCCAGAAGGGAGGACCTATACTGTAGTTCTGACCAGATTCCCATGGAATTGCCACACGTATCTGTGGGGTGAAAAACCCCTGCAGCCTATTTTGGGAAAACCTAACTCTGATGACCACTGTGCATGTATAGGGAGCCAAAAAAAGATGGCTGTGCGTGCTTGGGTGGTGGTGGTGATCACACACCTATGGGCATTCTGCACCACTGAAATACCCAGATGTGCACATCAATGTATCGGTCACAGACAGTGCCTGTCCCTTGCTGTCTAGCCAATAAGTATTTCGGAAGGACTTTTTTTCTGGAGTCTCACTTGTTAGCATGATATTGGGGTGGCTTCTGTGACCTGGAGGAGCACTGAAGTCCTGTCCTTCTGCATAGCTCTTGGCAAAGAAGGAAGAGTTCAGCTTTTGAATTTAGTATGTGCGTCTAGTACCACCAAATGGCCTTAGAAGCATCCTGCTTCACACCCAACCAGCCTGAAAGATGCACCTAGGCATCCATTCTAGTAGCCATTGATACATCTGTCATCCATACATTCATCTAACCCTACCTTAAAGCCATCTGTTACCACTTTTTATGGCAGCAAATTCCATAAACCAATGACCCTCTGGGTGAAGAAATACTTCCCCTTGTCGGATTCGACTCTCCTACCCATCAGCTTCATAGATGCCCCCTGGTTCTAGTGTTGTGCGATAGAAAAGAAATTTTCTCTGTCCACTTTTTCTATACCATGCATAATTTTATATACTTCAATCAGGTCCCCTCCAGACCAAAGAGGCCTAGACGTTGCCGCCTGATTTCGCAAGGGAGGTGTTCCAGACTCTTAATCATTCTGGTTGCCCTTTTCTGCACCTTTTCCCGAAGAAGAAGAAGAGTTGGCATTTCTACCCCACTTTTCTTACCCATTTAAGGGGACTCAAAGCGGCTGACAAACCTTCTGTTCTTCTCCCCACAACAGAACACCCTGTGAGGTAGGTGGGGCTGTGAGAGCTCAGACGACAGCTGTGACTAGCCCAAGGACACCCAGCTGGCTTCACGGAAGAGAGAGGAATCAAACCTGTTATTCCCAGATAAGAATCTGGCTACTTAATCAGGTTGTGCACGAATATTCAAAACATTCAGAATCCGATGAAATTCAAATTGAATGTCTCCAAATGAATTTGTACAAATACCCAATACAAACGCCTACATACCTGTAGCATATCAGCTCTGAAAGCATCAAATCTGCCCTGAATCCAATTTGAATCTGCTCTCAATCCATGTAGAATGCACTCTCGATCCATTGCAGATGTGACTGGCGCAGCTACTTTCCCACCTCCCCGGGTTCACAAATGTTCTGGAGCATTTGCACGAATGTCAATGTATGGATGTCGTAACAGTTGATTCATATATGAATGTACAAATATCAACATTTACAGGTATTCTTGCTCATCCCTAAAAACATGTTGTATTTTGTATTATGTAATCAGGTATAGTAGGGGGAACATCTGTATCTCTTGACCGGATCCACACCACCTGGGAATTTGTTTCTTTTCTGTCTATTATGAGCCACTCAGGGTACTTTTACCCACCCACCCCTTTGCATTGAACATAACCCAAAATACCATTTTAACTTCTCTTTGAATAATCATCCCTTCTGTCTTAAGGCTAATGTGCATGCCTTGTGGATTTTTATTTCAGCCTAATAGTTGCTCCATGTACTGTCTGTTTGGACAGCATGTCTTTTCAGAATCAGGTAATATATTTTGTGCCTTAGATATGTGGCTGCGTGTTTTCATAGCCTGACAACTTTCCCCAAGTAGGGCAAACAGAAAAAGTTTTTTTATGTAGCCAAAGCTTCCCTTGTCAAATAGGTTTCCTCGTATATTGAAAGAATGTTCTGAAGGCGTCTGATAACAATTCTGTTGTGAAAGCTAAAGATGTTTAGTTAAGGCATTGCCCGGGCAATTATAGTAGCAAGGGAAGGCGCCTGTAGGGCTGTTCAGTGGAAATCTATGGATGCTAATAGGCTGCATGAGCAGGGATGTGCAAAACCCTATTTGGAATGTTAGCATTTATCAGTTAGTTGCCTAGTAGGGACTGGAGGACTCTAGGTGAGAATTCTGTGCCTGCTGGGGAATGTCCTTGTGTGTAGACCAGCAGTTCTCAGCCTGTGGGTCATGACCCCTTTGGGAGTCGAACTACCCTTTCAGAGGGGTCACAATGAGTCTCCCACCACCCCTCCCTCACCCCTCATCTAGAGGAGGTTCGGGAGGGAGGCATCCATGGGGGGGGGGGTGCCCCAAACTCAAGACTTCAGAGTCCCTCCAAAGGCAGCTCCAAAATCCCTCCGAAGTTGCTTTTGCTAATCTCCGAAGGCAACTTCTGATATTGCACCCCCCATCCCCATAACAGCTGGGGTGACAGGGGGTAGATCCAGATGTCCAAATGGGTGCTCCAGTGTTTCCACAGCTGGCAGGCTAGCACCCATTGCTATTAGGTGTAGACCACCCGCGGAAACACATTGGGTATTCCCTTAATCTGGATCTACTAGATCCAGATTAAGGGACGTACCCGTTCCTTAGATCCAGATCTTCTTAGATTCGGATTAAAGGAGCTCAGTGGAAAAATACCCTTCGAGTCCCTTTCAATGGGTGAGAAAAGCAGGGTAGAAAAGCCAACTCTTCTTCTTCTTCTATCATACGTGGTAGACCTGTGTAAAAACAAAGAACTATTGAAAAGAAATGTTGTTAGTAATATAAGAAGTGCTTAAAATATGACTACGGTGGAAGCTGGTGCTTTTTTATTGAGAATAGTAGATAAGGATTTACAGCAACATAATATATTAATGCATTATATTGTGATTGCAGCAAGACTTACATATGAGCAAAGATGGAAACTCATAGAGCGGATTACTGGATAATAAAAATTTTGGATCTGAAATGGATAAATTGACTAACTCATTAAGAGATAAGAGGACATCAAACTTTATTAAGAACTTGCAACCCTTTATTGACTATTCCAGAGTAGAGAGGAAAGATTATCAGTTATAGGCTTTAATAAATAAAAGAAAATGGAGAGAGCGAGGAGAAATAATGAAAATAAGAAACAGAAAATTGGATATACCAAAAGAGCACTTGGATAGGAGTAAAACAGATAGCAAGTAAAATAGATTTATAGATTATGAGGTTTTATTGAATATCAGAATATAAGTTTTGCTTATTTTAAAATAATATTTTTTAAAAAAGAAAAGAAAGTAAAATAATGTGGGTGAAAAGAGAGAGAGGTAAAACAAGTGAGCAAAAAGAAAATACCACCTCATGTTCAATTTGATGCAAAATTTGATGCAAAATTTTCAATGGAAACTGAGTTTTGCACATCTCCAGAGGGCACTGAGGAATATAGATGACAATAGAGCAAAGGGTCCTCAAGGCAACGATGCTCAGGAAAGATTAGACTCCTACCTAGGGACGTGCACAAATATTCAAATCATTCAAAATTCATTTGAATGTGGACATTTAAATTTGAAGCAAACGTCCATAAATTCGAATTTAAACATTCAAACGCATTTCAGATTTTTGAATCTATTCGTGTGAATTATTTGGACATTTGTATGTGCATAGATACGTACATAGTGTACTTGCCCATATACATCTTTCCTGCATCCGTACACGTTTGTACGGATCTATACGTGATGAAAACTGGATGCATACAGGATGCATACGGGATGTGTATGGATGTGTACAGATGCATATGGGATGCATACAGATGTGTACAGGCACATACTAATGTTGTCAACATTCGTATTTGTAAATTTGAATAGAAAATTCACACGAATAGATTCAAATGTATTCTATGCAAATCAAACGTGAATGCATTCGACTTTTAAAGATTCGAGTTGTTTCAAATTTTTGGATATTAGATTCGAGTCGAATCCCAAAAATTGCATTTGTGCACACCCCTACTTCTACCCAGGTTCAGGTAATAAAGGGGCTGTTCATGCATTAAATATGTGGGCAGGAAGGATCCCAATTGTTCTTAACAATCCCTGCAAAGGCTCGCTTGTAGTTGTCTTGCTACGATCCTGTTTATTCAAAGTTGAATACCTCCTTCTCTGCCTCACTCTTGGTTAATTATCACCAATTTAGGAGAGAGGATCAAACAGGAGATCAAACAAACAAACAATAAAGGGATTAGCTCTGTACCCTGTCACACAACACCTAATCAGACAATTGTTAACCAACAATCACAAAAAGAAGAAGGTACTCAACTGTTCAACAAACAGGATTACTACGGCGATACAGCAAAAAAACTAGCACTCAAGAAAACAAGGACAAAGAACACATGCTGATGAATCACACGCTAGGGGCATAGAAGAGTCTACTTATACCACATTACCAACTCCAAGCAAACCATTGCATCAAAAATGTTTCCTATTTGGAGAGCAAAATAATTACCAATGGAAGGCTCTCCTTGGAGTAATCTGACAATGCAGTCTCTTCAAATTTAATCATCCATTGTGTTTAACATGTTTGTTTCTCTCTATTAACTTTATCAGGCTGCTTCCTACATTTCCTGTAATGAGTAACTATTATTTTTTCCACTTAGAGTTTACAGTAAGGTGACTACAACTGCATTTATCTTCATCCTTCTACCCTTTTTGCTGGAAGTAAAGATCTGTTCCTCTGAATCCTGTTCTTCTCTCTCCTTTGGTTTTTCCTCTCCCAACCTGATTACTAATTTTTCTTTCCCCAGATGTGCCTTTGTTTCCCATATGTGCATTCTGCCCTGAGCAAATTTGTCTTGATGTTTATTTTTAGTTCTTTTTTTTCCCCAGACTTAGGGAAGGGATGAAGCCATGGCGATTTTGCTTTAATTTTAGACCAGCCTCCATAGAGATGTATAATCTGCTTTAACCCGGGTTATATTTACACCAAAAGGGATTGACATTTTCTGTCGAATCAACAGCAGGTGTAAGATACTTGAGTAATGACATTAGGTCAAAGGAAAAAACTTGAGACATTTGCTTAGGTAAACAAATTGGAAAAGCAGATGCCCAATTAAGGGTTAGAGGTTACAAAGTAGATGCATTCCTCCATAAGGACTAGATACTTGGCACACTTAGAAACAAAATATGTTGCCTGGCACAATGTCAGAATGTCATATTATCCACACTAACTGATGCACGCAATTTTTGCAAAAGAGAAAAATGTGCATATTGAGAATTTTAAGTATTTGAGTCTGGGCCATCTTTGCCCTGGAGTTCTAGGGAAGAGAGTTTTCCATGCTTATTGGAGATGTTCCAGAGCAGTTTGGATTAGAATCAGTTCAAATTCGAACCGGACAAAAGGGTGTTCATACAAACCTACCAAAGACACCCTGTTTGATCTGAGTCCAAAGGTGTTCAGTGATGTTTGAATTGAATACCATGCCTGTTTGAAGAAAAAAAGTTTGAATTCGGACAAAGCAAAGGAAGGTTTGGTTTGAATCAAACTGAACTAAAAAAAAGTTCATGCGCACTCTCTGTGGTGTTCACACCAGGAAATCGGAGGCAGGGTGGCAGTTCTGTGGACTTACCGAGCTCTGTGATTGACAGCCAGGGCAGAGCACCAGAGGAAGCCATGCCAGCCCACCAAAATGGACCAATCAGAACTGATGGAACACCGACTATAAAAGCAGGCAGCTCACTTTGTCTCTTGCCTTGGGTAGAGGGGGATTGGGGCGCACTGTCTAGAGCATGCATGTGTGTGTGCAGGTCTCTCCACTCAGAGCCAGGATAGGACTGCTGAGGGCAATCTTTATTATTTTGGGAACTTAACCTACTGGATGAAAGGGGTTTAGGACCATTGGGGGTCACTGCAGAGCTTACTAGGGACTGTATGCTTGCAGTAGAACTTTAGGACTTTTCGCATGAGGGGTTTTTGAACAGGTGGAGAACATGGGGGGACACAGCATTTGCACCTCAGGGGCGGCCGGATCCATTCTGGAGCGCCACAAGCATCCCAATGCACTCTCCACACGTTCCATTTTCAGAGCAGAAAAAACTACTCTGAAAGCGTCCCCACGCGTTCGCCGCACTCCCAGCTGTTCCAGAGGGAGAGTGTTCACACACTCTCCTTCTGTGACAGCTGGACCCCTCCCCCGGGCTATTCCAATTGGCTCCTCTGGAGCCGGGGTGGGCAGCCCAGGGGCCTCCTATCCCTCGGCTCCTGCTGTCTCCAGGAGCTGAGATTGTGGCTCCTAGGGCCAGTAGGACCCACATCCTACACCCCTAAACCCACCCCAGGGGCGTGCACGTGTGAACGGAGCTTACCTGTTTGGCACCACGCAGCAACTGAGATGATCCGGCCGGGTGTGCTCTGCGCGTGCATGCAAGGCACTCCCTGATTCGTCAGGCACTCACCTGGCTTCAACTGGCCATTGGCGCATGTGCGGGTGCCTGACCAATCAGGGAGCACCCCACATGTCCACGCAGAGAACACCTGGCCCAATTGTCTCAGTTGCTGCACGGCACCAAACAGGTAAGCTCCGTTTGCACGCTCGCACCCCTGGGGTGGGTTGGGGGTGGGTGTAGGATGCGGGTCCTATCTGGATCTTTGATATCTGGTCCACACTGAATCCGGTCCTTGAAGATCCACATCTTGGAGAGGGCCCCATGTGTCTACACAGGCCGTCTAGCACCCCATGGCAATGGGTGCTAAACAGGGCCACACCACCCGTCCTGAGGCTCCAATTAGGCCCAAGCAGAATATACTGTTGTGTTCTACATGGAGCTGTCCTTGAAGACAGTTCAGAAGCTCCAGCTAGTGCAGAATGCAGCTGCTCAATTGCTGACTGGGACAGCTGGCCAGATGCACATCACACCAGTCATAAAAGAGTTGCACTGGCTGCTGATTCTCTATCGAGCCCAATTCAGTAGGTTCACTCTGTAAGGCCCTAAATGACTTCTAAAGTATCTAAAGGAATGGCTACTCCCATATTGACCTGCTTATGCCTTAAGTTCTGGGGGGGGGGCTCCTGGCTGTCCCACCACCCTCAGCAGCATAAGGGGTGGGTGCCCTGGAGAGGCCCTTCTCAGTGATGGTCCCTAGGCTATGGAACAGTCTCCCCCTTGAGCTGCATCAATCACCTTCATTGTACACATTTCAGCAGTGAAGGTCCACCTCTTTGCCCTGGCCTTCGGTTAAATGGGGATACACTGTCCCTTCCCACTTGCAGATGCTATTGTTTTAATACATACTGTAATTATTTTAATAATGTTTGATTTAAAATGTTTAACTGCCCGGAGTATAGGGTGGGATAATAATTTGAATGAACATGCAAGTGCGCATGAATGAATGAATGAATGAATGAATGAATGAATGAATGAATGAATGAATGAGCATCTGAAACCTATGGACAGCAGGAAATCAAATAGAGTCACCCAGGTCCTTATGAAGCCTCACAGCACCCACTTCTCTTTGCTTAGGGCTGCCCTGGATGCCTTTGGACCAAAAGGGGGGAACTGAGGTGGGATGGGGGGGGGTCCTTGCTTAGTTCCTCTCACATTTGCTACCCTCAAATTATCTGAGGTTGCTCTGTTTCCACCACAGGGAAATGTTCAGCTGCTGTGTGCGTTATCTGCCTGAGCAAAAAGCATGCCTGTGTTTTTTCTTCTGCCTGGGAGGAGGGGGGGGAGTAATATTCAATTTTCGTGCTTATTTTTTGGGGAGGGAGGGCTGTGTGTTCTTCCTATGGTTTCCCCCTCCATCATCACTGAACAAGGGGAGCTTTTGTAGTTCTGCCTGCTAAGCCCAGACTGTAGAGCATTGATTGCTTCTGCCTTGAGCAAGGATGCTGTCAAGTTGCTTGGTGAGTTGAGTCATCTATTGTCAAAGAGCTAGTAGCCGGCAGATGATGCTGTGCAGCTCTGCTATCTCTGCTCCCACGATGCTTCGCCTGTAGCAGCTGTCAAAGGGACTTGGGAGGATCTACAGAACAGGACCCTTTGCATCTGCCGGGGAAAGGGAGAGAGGTGGTGGGAGAAGGACCCGACGAGAGATGAACGCGCACCTTGCCCGGCAGCACAGCTGCCACAGAGGGGCCAATGGGACGGATGCAGTCAGGGGTACACCAGGGGTACCCAAAGATGCTCACTGCACCTGTGGCTGGCGACAGAACTCCCAAGGGAATTGCTGCCCTGCCCAGGGGTTGCCACCTGCTGCTTCCAGACCCCAGGGTCCAACTCTGACACATCCCAGGACTAAGAGTTGCACGTCGTGGGACAATGCATTGAAAAGTCCCCCCAAAAATGTAGCTAAGGCAAAGGGTCCTGGAGGTGAATGGTGGACAAACTGCACCTGCTCTCACAGCTGGTATCACCCAGTCCAGGTAAGTCCAAGAATTCTGGTGTCACTTATAGGAGGAGGACCCTCAAAGGCAATGCAAATCAATTAAAGAGTTGGTCAACTTTGGGATGTCAAGTTTCCAGGCATGGGTAGATTATATTATTGCTTTTTCCTCTCCCCTGCACCCCATAATGCAATGTGCTGTCCTTTTTTGTTTTTTTTTAGCCAGCATCTGCAAATATGAACAGATGGGTAGGGGACTGGGTGAATTTTCCTTTATTGCATGCCTCCTGCCTGCCGCTTTAATTAACTTTTGTCAGAAATGGCCTCTTGACAGGCATACTGGGCTTTTGCTAGCAAATGAAGATCTGAGTGTGATTTCCTTTTATTAAAATATTATAATGGGGCATCTCTTTGTGCAAAAAGATTTTTTTTAAAAAAAGTAGACCAAAACCAGATGGCCCACAGAATCAATTATATTTCTAAAATCGCAGGTGATAAATGAATAAATAAATCAGATATGTAGGGAAAGTGGTGTGCATGCTCTTTATGAACTCCAGAGGTACATCATTCCATTCTGTATCCATGCCATGCGTAGTTAGTACACTACAGAACTAAGTCCACAGTGAGGGATCTCTGCTGTTTCTTAGCTCTCTAACCTTCCTTGAATCTTGTTCAGATGTCTGGCTTGCACACATGTTTCAGGCCCATTATTTTCATCATGTTTTCCTTAGAATGAATAAATAACATTGACGGTACTAAAGCTTAATGAAGTATCGTGGTTTTGTAGTGTACAGCACCCCGTATGAATAAATGCTTTTTTTTGCAGTATAAATTAGAATCCCAATAGCAGGGTGGTTAAAAATTGTAAAAGAAAAACAGCAAAATCTTGTTTGTCTCTACATTGTTTGGTATTAAGCGTGGTATTTTTCTATTAGCAGAGAAGGTTGCACACACGTATTAATTATACCATGTCTCTTGCCACCCTGATATATAAGGAAAAACAGTCTTATTAACTATGAGGAAGTATAGGACTAATAAAGGAAAAATAATTTTCTACCACCAAATCTCATTTCCTCTGCTTCGAGTGTAGAAATTTTCTGGCTACAGTAGACTTCAGCTCTGCCTGAGTTTAATTAAATGCACGCAAACTGCGAGGGAATTTTAAAAAGGCATAAGCTGCATCTAGATGTTGGTGACTTATTCCACTTTATTTGAATATTCCAGAAAAAAGGATGGCTATTCTGGAATATCCATATGTTATTCTGCAGTATCTAAACTTAGTGGAATAAGGAACTAATGTCTGAATGCAGCCATAAAACAATGCTACAACTTGCACTAAATATGCATATGGTTAGCAGTGCCATCAATTTTGCAAAGTTAATAATAATAATAATAATAATAATAATAATAATAATAATAATAATAATAATAATAATAATAATAATAATAATAATAATAATAATAATAATAATAATAATAATAATAATAATAATAATAATAATGTGGCCTTAAAGGAAGAAAATTTTAAAAGTGAAAAGTTATTTTTTATTTTATTTTATTTTATTTATATTTATATTTATATCCCGCCCCATACCCGAGGGTCTCTGGGCGGCTTACAACATTTAAGAACAAACACATTACTCTGGATGATGATAAGAATGTGAAAGTCGAGCAGTTTTTTGCAAAGATAATAACATTATAAGCTAGTAATATGCCATCTTTGAAATTTGCCTTCATATTGGGTTTGAGGCTGCCTGCAGTTGTATGTGATAGGTGAAATATTGTATGTGAGCCAGTTTGGTCTACTGGCTAGGGAACTGAACTCTTATCTGGGAATACCGGGTTCGATTCCACCCTCCCCCATGAGGCCAGCTGGGTGACCTTGGGCTAGTCACAGCTCTCTTCTGAGCTCTCACAGCCCCACCAACCTCACAGGATGTTCTGTCGTGGGGAGAAGAATAGAAAAGCTTTGTCAGCCGCTTTGAGTCCCCTTAAATGGCTGAGAAAAGCGGGGTAGAAAAGCCAACTCTATTCTTATTCTATGTGTGGTTATGATGTTTGGCTGTCTGCTTCAGAGTATACAGCTTTCCTTCAGCACTTCTGACATAAATGGGGCACGCAGCTCTGTCTTCCCTCCACACGCATCCAGCCTTCCTGCCTGAGAGCATTGCTTCCTCTTGTCGGCTGGTAGAACGGGCCTGGGCTGCAACCAAACAGCAGTTGACAATGGAATTTCATTTGTGCTTGATTGTGAGCACAGGTACTGAAAGAGGCCAAAGCAATTAACTTGCTATAAACAGATCTATAGGGGATGAACCAGAGGAACATGAAAGGGAGGGGGAAGATGCAGAAACTTTGATGCTAGGATGTGCAGAAGCATGCTCTGGTGTACCTAAATGAGGCTGCAGTCATGGCCTTTTCCCTCTCTGCTGCTCACATCCCAGGCAAGATCTGTGCGTGTGGCATGACATGCATAGTGGGGACTGTTCCTGTGCTGCAGTGCTTGCTTCAGGCCAGAGGCCTTTTCGCACTACAGCCAGAACGGCTGTAATGCACTTAGGCTACCACACTCTGGAACGCTTTCCCCTTTCACATGGAGGCAGGTAAGGAACATGTCTACACATGTTCCTACCTGCCTACATGTGAAAGGGGAAAGCGTCCCAGAGTGTCGTAGCCTGAAAAGGCCAGGACAGGGACGGGACTCCACTCCCAGGCCTGACCACCATTGGGTCAGGTAAGACCCAGGGGCGGGCAGACCTGTCAGGGCCCTTCCCTGGGTTCCTGTGGGTTCTAGAGGATGAGATCAGGTCCCCTAGGGCCCACAGGGGCCCACACGGGCACTCACCCCCCTGGCCTGGGGATGTGTGCATGCAGCACCTACCTCATGGCTGTCCAGGTTTGAAGTGGCCCAGTTCTGTGCATGGCACCGGCTCTGATTGGCCAGCCTGCCCACATGTTGTGGTTCTGATTGGCCGGCCAGCCAGATGTGTAGAGTATTGCAATCAAAATGGTGGCACCCTGCAAAGGATCAGACCTGTGACCAGATCCAGGTAAGTTTCCGGTCATGCAGGGGCTAGGCTATCGTGTACTAGCATTCCCTAGTGTGGACGCTGGTATACGTTAGTCTCTTTTCTACCTTTCCTGTCCAACGGATAGGAAGGCAAGTGCAGAAACACCCCTCCACTTAAGTGCAGTCAGAAAATGCCCTGAAGTCACCTACAAGAGTGCCAGACTACAGGTAAGTGCAGAAAGCCCCTCAGCCCCTTGCCTCCAGAAAAACAGAGCTGAATGTCCCATGCAAGACATTCCACAGGATTTGTGGCCCTCACCTGTATGCTTCAGGGCAAAAGCTCAAGAGCTCTTAAGTTCTTGCCAAGGCTTGCATATTTAATCTAGGCTGGCCGTTTATGTAGAACTGTGATCCACAATAGCACATGAAGCTGGTGAAGGAAGGGGAAGGGAAGATGCTGTATCCGTTTGCTACCTTCCTTGTCTCATATGGCCCTTGTAATTTTCCTCCTCTGGGGAATGGAACAGAACATGGTGCCAACGCAAGAACAGCTTCTATCATTACCCCAATGTCTTTGAGACGAGTAGGCGAAAGAGCAGGAAGCAGGCTGTTCTCTCAGGGTAGGCATCCGTCGTGGTATTAACCATGGAGTGGAAATATGGTTGGTGGACTTGTTTGCCACATTCAAATAAATCTTGTTAACATGCATGCCTAAAATGAAGAAAAAAATGGAGACACAATGGGAATTTGCTAGCAAACCTTAGGCCTCTTTGCACTACAGCCTCTAGTGCACAATTGATGCACCTCTGGGGAAGAGCATACTCACATGGAGTCAACTGTTACAGCCTCCAAGCATGCCCTCCCTCCCCAGAAGTGCACTAATTGTTGTTAGGTGTGGAGCACGAAATCGTGCTCCACACGTTAACCAACACTGCCTAATTACTTACCTGAAGTGTCTAGCGGCATGTCCATTCACTCTTGCTGGTGCTCCGGGGTTATTTGAGGTGCCACGCAAGTGCACTAGCAGCTCAGATGGCCGTAGAGGCGATTGCGACTGCACAGAGCGCCCGTGTAACCAAGGTGCCAGTGCAGACACACATGCAGTTGGGGAGGGTGCCAAAATGGTGGCACCAAGCAAAGATCCAGGCCCTGGATCAAATACAGTAAGTATCCAATCTTGGGGAGAGGGAAGGGCCAAAGCTGACTAGTGCTCAAGTGCAAGCGCTCATCAGCATTGGGTCATGGTGCTCGTAGTGCAAATACACCCCATGATTTGAGTGTGCTTTGCTGACCATTACCCATTTATCCAGCACCTGCCTTGGCCTAAAGCAGAAACATAATTGCCACCTCTTTTATCAGAATGATTTGCTTCACTCTGTTGCCAAATCAATGAACTTGTGGATCCCGTAACCTTTTGGAAATGGGATTGTGTGGACTTCCATCTTGGCGTCTCCACATTATTTGCACCCAGCTGGGGGAGATCATGGCACCTTCCACCTCACCTCTGTTTCATGAGTCCTTGGAGTCATTCTGATTCTGTCACTTCTGAAGAGCAATGCGTGTTGGTGAATGAGCTTTTTCATGTGCCCTTTCAGTGTCTTGTCTTTTTTTTGGCCTGAAAGTCACAGACGACATCCGGAGAACTACTCGACCATGTAGCAATGTGCAAAGACTCTGGCAAACGGATGGCATCAGTGCAAATTCTATTTAAATGCATGGTCTTTTGAATCAGCCACAGAACTGGCTTAAGGGAGCGCCATGTTTGTGTTTCTTATATAATGTAGTAAGCAATCATCTTGTGATCCTGTGTGCTTTTCTTGCGGTCTGCGGCAGAACAATCCTAGGCCCACTTACCAAAAAGTCTTAGAATGTGGTATGAGCCTTGCAATAAGCGATATCACCTTGTGGGGGGAATGGGAGGAGATGAAAAAGGAAGCAAGCTAGACTTTGAAGAGGACAGTATATAACTGTGCAAATAAGATCTATTAGGGATAAATAAGGGCTGTTTTTTCATGTACCTCCATTAATCCGGATTTAGAACGTCTGAATCTTTGAGATGTGGTCCTCGTTGAATCCAGTCCTTGAAGTTCCACATCAAGGTGAGGGCCCCATGCACAGGCTGTCTAGCATCTGATGGCAATGGGTACCAAAGAGGGCCACCATGTAGATGCTGCAGGACCGATCCCAAGGCTCCAGTTAAACCCAATTAGGCCTGAGCAGGAAGGTCCACAGGTGATGCAGCATGGTGGGCCAGTGTAACCATCAATCAGGTGTCACTTCCTGTCACACTGGGTGTGGCAGAGAGACACAGCTTTGTAGCTGCCTACTTAGCCACAATGAACCTTCTGCTCAGCTTTGTAGACAGCTATGAAGAACATGCAGGCCTATGTAGCTGTGAGTGGTGGGGCAGAGATGGAACTGGGGCCACCCCACTGTAAATGGTGGTCTCTAAGCCACCCCTGGACCTCATTGCCCCAGTAGATATGCGGACATGCGGCCTCTGATCCGGTCTTCATGGCGGAAGTCTGGATTGTAGACACCATTAAAGGGGTCTACCATTAATCCGGATTTAAGGGCCAAAAGACCCTATTAAATCCAGATTTTGCTGGCACTCGTCAGTACAGCACATTCAGAATAGGGTTCTTAAGGGGCCATGTTTGTGGACTGTACATAATAGATCCATACCAATCAAGTGCCTATTGAGTTCCTAATGGGGTCCTAATGGGGTCTTTGATGCTAGTTCAAAAACAGCCAAGTTTTCTAGAGGCCTGTTCACTTCCTTGACTAGGAAAATGTCCCAGGGAAGTGCAGAGGGGGATAGATCCAGTGTCCACACTTTGTGCAAAGTATCTCTGTACTAGAGAGGATCATGTTGCTGTGACGAGAGCACTAATGGCCATGTGTGGCACCGATACCATGGTGACTGGGTGAAGTGGTGCGCAACAGCACCTGGTTGTGCCCACCCACCCCCAGACTATGTTCTGGATGAGGAGCTTTGCCAGGCTTTAACAGCTTGCAGCTAGTATAGCTGTAGAACATGTTTTTGTGCTGTGCAGCTCTATGCCTGGTGGATGCTCCAGCACACATCTGAGCATTGTGTATGCTTTATGTGGGAGCATACTCGGAGTGTCCCACCAGGCCAAGTGTGAAAAAGTGCTAGGGCTGGTTTCACACTTTGTCTGCATCCACACAATAGAAAATGGGTGCTCCTGGTCCAGTGGGGATCATGTCTGACCACATTGCACTCTTGATGGCACCCTGTGTGTGGGGTGTGAAAAAATAATCCGAGTGCAGATTGCGATCTCTTTCACACCGCTGCCACCATGTAGTGGGATAGCAGTAGCAAAGGTGATTTCTCCAGGGCAATATCTGCCCAGTACAATTCTTTGACAGACCGAAGGCCATTACTGGTCCAGCAGAAAACAGCCAAGATCAGAATCTTTGCAGCCGTGAGAGGGTGGTTATGTTGACTAGCTAGATTTACAGATTTTCTTTTCAAAAGGAATATTCATTGTTGCTGGTTTTGCCCTACTGTATGATGGGAATTGCTCAAACTGAAGTAGTCCCATGCTGGAGCAGTCCCACTGTCCTGGAAAAATCATGGCTGCACTTAGGGTGTTTTTACACTGTCACTAGAAGTACCCATTAATGGGTACTTAATGGCATTATGTAACCATTAATGGGTACTTAATGGGTACTTCTAGTGACAGTGGAAAAACACCCTTAGACTGCTTATTCCAGGACAGGCCCTGCACGGGCTTCAGAACCAGGTATGAGGGCCCCAATGGCCACGAACAGAAGTTTTAATATATATTATTATACTTTAAGTATATATACTCGGTTTTTAAATGTTGTTACCCGCCCTGAGACCTTCAGGTATAGAGCCAATGCAGCCAATATCCAAATTGTGAAGCTAATGAATATTATTCACCCATCTCTCAGAGAGAGGCCCCAGAGTAAATTCGGATATGTTCTCTGTAGGTACATGCATGAATATTTGTAACATGCATTATTCATACAGATTTGTACAAATTCGGACATTCGTACTAGGGATGTGCACAGATATTCATAACATTCTGAAATTTGGCCAAAATCAGCCAAATTCGGACATTTGAACTCAAATCTAATGTTACAATATTCATATGTTAACATTCGAATGACTACAAATGTTTCCGGACAAGGGCTGTGCACGGATGCAATTTTTGCGTTCCAATTTGAGTCAATTCGAATATTCAAAAATACAATTCGTTTTGAATTTTCACAACCCGAATTTTTCAAAATCTGATGTGAATCTGAATTATTTAAATCTGTACATTTGAAAATTTAATCTGTATTCAAAAGTATGACTGTGGATAACACTCTCTCCTTTTTTTAAATTGCACACATCCATATTCATCCCGTATGCATCCCATTTTCATCCTGTATACATCGTGTTTTCATCCTGTATTATAAGTGCAAATACACATAATTTTTGCACATATTTGTGTATGATAAATATGAATCTGTTCATTTGGATTTTCAAAAATCCAAAAATTCATCCAGATGTCAAAATTTGAATGTTTTTAAATCTGATTCGAATTCGAATATTGATATTTGATGGATTCGAATTGGATTTTTTAATTTTCAAATATTCATGCACATCCCTATTCTGGACATTTGTATAAATAGTTTGGACATTTGTTAAACTGGGGAAACGTATCAGATACATATTTACTCGTATCACATATGTATCAGTTTGTATTAGACATCTATCTATTTGTATCAGATACATATTTGTTTATATCAGATACGCATCCATTTGTATCAGATACATATCAAATAGAATTTTACCACATTCTAATGCGATCTATTCATATGAATATGGATTTTAGAACATTCGATTTGTTTCTAATTGAATGCCAAAAAACATTTGTGCACATCCTTAATTTGTAAACCAATTGCATGTAACAACATTTGTACATTAAAATTTGTACATATAGTTTGGACATTCATTAAACTGGGGATACATAGGCGTTTGTGTTAGATACATATTGGACACATATTGGATACATTTTTTTATCAGATATCTGTACAAATACATTTGTATTGAATAGAATCCTGACTAATAGTAATAAACTCAAATCAAAATGTATAAGATCAGAATGTCAAAGTAACTCAATATTTACTAAAAATAACATATAAAATTACTTGTTAGGAAATAACCAATCAGAAAAAACAGTGTAGAATAACAAAATGGAAGAATATCATACATATAAATAATCAAAAAACAGAATCCTTTACTAGACATTCCATTGGCTGATATCCTGGTGTACAAAGTTTCAGTCCAATATAAAAAAATTTTAATAGGGACCCAACAGTCAATCATAGGCTACCAGAAGACACCAAGAGCCAAACGCGTTTCGACGTGAGTCTTCATCATTGGCTTTAAGAAATGGTGTTCTTCAAAGTTGGATAGTAATAAAACATTCCCTGGTAGAGTAAAATATACACTGAATATAAATCCTCAAGGAGAACTACAAAACAAGAAAGTAAATGAGAACCTTGTGGCAAAATACATCACAACTGAAACGATATATCATAAATACTGTACAAAGTAGAATACTCACAGGACAAGATGTTCACTAGTACATAAAATAACTCCATTCATAATTTTATGTTATTTTTAGTAAATACTGAGTTACTTTGACATTCTGATCTTATACATTTTGATTTGAGTTTATTACTATTAGTCAGGACCTTGTTTCCTTTGCAGATAGACCTGTTTTGTCTTTGTTTGCTTTGTGTTTGGTTTATCTTGTTTGGATTATAAGTGTGCAGTTGAATAGAATCCTGCCATATTCGAAGGGGATCTATTTGAACGAGTATGAATTTTCTAACATTCGATGCATTTCTAACATTGAATGCCAAAAGACCCATTCATCTGCATCCCTGGTCCTCTGGATGGCACATCTTTGCCTGCCCCTTGCAGGGAGAACCATCCGTGTCCTGCAGGCAAATAAGGTTATGATCAATCTGCTAGGATTGCTCTTGCTTTCCTATTCCGGTCCGAAGTGCAGGACTGTGTTTTTGCTTGCTGTGTGCTTAGGATGATAGGTGATTAAATAAGACAGAAAGACAGCTGAGAAACAGCCATTAGAGCTTTATTTACACAGTTCATGGAAGCAACCATCTTTTAAGCATACGAGAGTACTCAGACGAATTTCGCACTGTTTCATGGTCCTAACGTTGCAATGAGTCTCCTTTTGTTAATAATCTGCATTAATTTTGGCTGCAACGGATGGTCATTTACTCCTAAATATATTCCCAGAGTATGCGGTTAATTTCATGCTGATTAAGCTGCCAGAGATAGAGGACACAGACCATTGCTACACAAAGTCAATGAGACTTTTGCCATTGACTTCAGGCCACGACCTCCCTTTCATTTGCTATGCTTACTTTGGGCTTAAGTCTGAACAAAGAGGAAGTTGTGTTTCCCTCATTCTGGGCCTCTTGTCTGCACGCTAATGTGGATCAAGGAGGCCCCACTCCCCCGTTCTGTTTAAATTTCATGGATCAAGATATGGATTAACAGGCCCTTAATCTAGGGATGTGCACGAATGTTATAAACATTCGAAATTCGATCGCGTTCAATTGAATGTGGACGTTCGAATTAGAATAGAATGTCTTCACAGTCGAATTTAAACATTCAAACCAATTTCGAATGTTCCAAAGCATTCGTTCGAATAAGAACATAAGAACATAAGAGAAGCCCTGCTGGATGAGGCCACAGCCCATCTAGTCCAGCATCCTGTTGCACACAGTGGCCCACCAAATGCTCATGGGCATCTCAAGCAGAGACAAGGACAAACCTATTCCTGATCTAGAATCCCAGCAAATGGCCTTAGAAGTGCCCCAGTTCCCCCCCCCCACCGCAAGCCTGGAAATCTCTTTCGAAATGATACATATGGATACGTATAACACATACGAATGTTGTCAACATTTGTATCTTCAGATGTGAACGAATAGATTCAAATATATTCGATTTGAATCAGATTTTGTTGCTTTCAGATTCTAAACATTTGAATTGGATCAAATGTTTTGACATTCGATTCGATTTGAATTCGAATTAAAAAAAAATTCATGCATGTCCCTGCCTTAATCTGCGTCTCTGGTGGACCCATTTAATTGAGTCCACCAGAGGGATCAGAACCTTGTTCCAGAGCATGGAAGGTGTGCAGATGGGACTGAGCAATATAGGTCTACTAGCTAGAAAGCCACAGTTGGGGTGAGGCCAAATCTGTTCGCAGCCAAGACTACCATGAATGGTGCTGGTAATAGTAATCAATGGGAGGAGCCTGTATTCATTAAAGGAAACATGGGGGGGGGGATGAAATATAACTTGGAGAGATGAAAGCTCAGTGCTAGAGCCACAGTGGCAAAGCAGAAGGTCACAGGCTTGATTCCCATTATATCCATGGACGGATGTATCACTATAGTCACTGTGTGTGTGCGTGTGTGTGCGTGCGTGTGTGTGTGTGCGTGTGTGTGTGTGTGTGCATGTAGGGATGAGCATGAATGAAAAATTCACATTTGTTTCACAATCAGAACATCCAAAAATTCAGTCCATCACCATTCATTCAGATTTCCACATTCCCAGCCAAGCATGTTCAAAGCATTTTTTCCCCATTCAAAAAGCCTGTTTTCTTAGGTAAAATACTGCAAAAAGCGTAAAAATCTGATTGATTTTTCGTATTTGTGTGCCGGGAACATTGTTCGACTCATTCGAAAGTCCAGATGTTTTAATTTCTGTACTTTTGATGTAAAAAATTTGCAAGTGCAAACATTTGATCGAATTTCACATGCAGATTCATTTATGAACATCCCTACATGTGCGTGGGCAACCAGAATGATTAAGGGTCTGGAACACCTCCCTTATGAAACCAGGCTGCAACGTCTAGGCCTCTTCAGTCTGGAGAGACGGCGTTTAAGAGGGGACCTGATTGAAGTATATAAAATTATGCATGGTATAGGAAAGGTGGATGGAGAAAATGTCTTTTCTCTGTCGCACAACACTAGAACCAGGGGGCACTCTATGAAGCTGATGGGTAGGAGAATAAGGTCTGACAGGGGGAAGTATTTCTTCACCCAGAGGGTCATCGGGTTATGGAATGTGCAGCTGGAAGAGGTGGTGACAGCTATCAGTCTAGATGGCTTCAAGGAAGGGTTAGACAAATTTATGGATGACAGATGTATCAATGGCTACTAGAACAAATGCCTAGGTGCATCTTTCAGGCTGGGGGGGGAGGAACCGGGGCACTTCTAAGGCCATTTGCTGGAACTCGAGAGCAGGAGAAGGTTTGTCCTTGTCTCTGCTTGAGATGCCCATGAGCATTTAGTGGGCCACTGTGTGCAACAGGATGCATGGATAACTGGGGAAGGCTTTCATGAAATTAGGACAGCCATAGTCTCTGCATCTTATCTTTAAATGCTTTCTAGCTTTGGTTCCACATGACAAAGGAGAGAGCCTGAAGTGAAAATGCCTCCATTGCCATGCCTATGGGCATCTCTGCATTGCCATTTTGGAGTCTGAAACCATCCAAAGGAGGTGGTGATTAAGACCTTTTCACCCAGGGGAGGAAACTGTCTTTTTTTCTTTTTTCTTTTCTTTTCTTTCTTTTTCTTTTTTTTTACAAAAGTACACATAATGGCTGGGGTGGCACGTTCATCACAGGGTACCACTTGCTACTGCAAATGGAAATGTGGCAGCCAAAGGTGTGCCTGCAGGCACCTTCTTTGGTAAATGGAGGCATAGCATTTACATCAAGTGACTCCTGCTTTGAGCAGGGATTGGACCTGACTATTTCCAAAAGTTCCTTCCAGCCTTTACCAGCTTCTGCATGGTTTATGGGGACCATAAAAGTTGCCATCTGGGAACGTGTGGTCCATATGATAGTGTTTCCCAGGGAACACTCACTGTAGAAGATGTTGCATGCTGGTCCACTGCACAACATGAAAAGGACATTAAAGGGAATGGGTGTACAAGAATATTCGAAACATTAAAAATTCAATCAAATTCGCTTGAATTCAGATATTCAAATTCAAATCAAAAGTCTATCCATTCATTTTTCTAACATTCCAACGAATTTGAATGTTTCGAATCATTTGTATGAATTATTTCGATGTGTACAGATACATACGCCTTACATACATATCCGAACACATCTTATTTGTATCTGTACGCATTTGGGACAAAAACAGGATGTATACGAGATAAAAACGAGATGTGTACAAATGCATATGGATGTGTACAGACACATACGAATGTTGTCAACATTTGTATCATCAAATATGAATAGAATATTCATACGAATAGATACAAATGTATTTGAATCAGTTCGAATTTTAATACATTCGTTTTTCTCTATTCATACAAATTTGGACATTCGTATATTTGTTTCAAATTGAATGTCAAAAATTGCATTTGTGCACACCCCTGTTAAGGAGTACGTCAATGGACACCTTATAAAATGGTCTACCAAGATTTTCTGGGGATGGATGGCTGGATTGGACCAAGCGCCACATAGAGTCTGGTGCAATTTTGCTGGCTTTCTGGAAATAGTCTATTTGCAGCTTCCTATAACCTCTCCTCCAACCTGCTAGTGCGGTCCCCAAGGGCTCTACCTTCCTGACCTGAATTGCTTGATTCAGATCTGGAAGAATGAAGGTTTGGCCTTTGTCTTATGCTTGAGAATGTCCATAAGAAATTGGTGGACCATTGGACAAGTCAGTATGCCGGACTAGATGAGTTGTGGCCTGATCCAGCAGCGCTCCTCTTAGGTTCTTATGGTGCTCTGTGTTCCACACGGAAGCATAGAATGTGAAAATATGCTTTGATTCTATAATTCATAGAAGCTCTGGAGTGCTGTGAAACCTTATTTAATTGACTATTATTCAGAATTTAGATAAACTTCGTTTATGAATTATATTTTTTACAGTTGTGGTGTGCAAGGATCTTGGGACCTGTGCTTCACAAGGGAATTGGTCCAAATTTTTGTGGTTCTCATGGATGAAGGGTGGAAGACTCTGGATCTCATATTCACAGACTTGCTTCTGAAGTGTGTTCAAAATTACTTTTAGAATTAGATAGAGAAAACCCTGGACTTAAATAAAGGCCTGGAAGGGAGGGTATAGCAAGGAACGATATCTCCATCGAGGATTAAAATATATTATCTTAATGTTTTTCATTATGGCTTCTGCTGGAATAAGTGCTGTCCTAGGCGGCCATATATTGACTTTGCTCTATATTCTAACTGCATATTCTAGGGGAGCTTGGAGACTTTTAGCCCATTTGTATGATACCATGCCCTTGTTTGATAAGGCCAATGCTTATCGTTTGATATCCAGGCCCTATGTTGACCATACCAATTAATAGCTCAGGTGAAGGCTTGCCTGAGGAAATGCTCCTATAGCTTGCTTGCTCATTAACCCATTCACCCATTTCCCTGCTGATGGGAAATCAGATGCCAGATAGAAGTCTAACTTGTGCCCTTCCCTAGTGTGCAGGCTTTCCTTTTTTTAAAAGAAAAGTGTTATAGATGATGATGATGATGTTGATGATAGATAGATAGATAGATAGATAGATAGATAGATAGATAGATAGATAGATAGATAGATAGATAGATAGATAGATAGATAGATAGATAGATAGATAGATAGATAGATAGATAGATAGATGGATAGATGGATGGACGGACGGACGGGCGGACGGGCGGGCGGACGGACGGACGGGCGGACGGACGGACGGATGGATTTCTATATAGTTCTGGGAATGATGTTTGTTTCTGTTAACAATATGGTCCAGACAATGATATTTTACATTATTCTTTTACGGCTCTTGTTTCAGTACAACTGAGAGTCTCTAAGGACCATGGGAATGGAGCTTTTCCAAACTCAACACTTGTCCTTCATAAATTATCTGCTTTGTCTCAGGACCATGGAAGATGTAGTCAAAAACCCTGGACTAAATGACACATTGTCATCTCTCTTCATTTCACTTGGGCCATGTCTTTTATATAGAGAGAAGGGCCTAAGCAGCCATTGCTCCATGCAGATCTTTCAAGACCAGCATGGTGTGAATCTGGCCAGAAATTCCCTTCAGCAGTTGAGCTGCTGCGTTATACACTAGTTCCAGTTTCCTGATCACTTTCAAGGGTAGCCCCATATAGAATGCACTGCAGTAGTCTAGGCTGCCTCCTGATGGCAGGAGGCAAAGTGGGATTTAAACAATATCACACAAGTGCTTCTTACCACCACCAGATGCAAGGAGCAATCCTTACTGTGATGACTGGTGGGATCATGTTGAGAGAGTCTACTGGAAGCTAGCAAAGCACCTGCCCACTTCTTCCCTTGTGTGTGTGTGCTTGGCCAACTTCTGGTAGCCCAAATTGAACTGATTCTGGAAGATGCTCACCAGGTATAAGCATCAGTGTTATAGGAAACTCAGCATCTGGCCTCTTAAAGCAGCACTATATTGCGAAAGCCAGGTATGTCTGGCATTCCCACTATGGTGTCAAGGCAACCACAGGTGTCACCATATATATCTGGATGCAGCCCCAGTCTGGAGATTACGAGAGCATGGTTCACGATGGCCAAATTCTCCCTATCTAGGAAAGCCCAAAGATGATGAACCAGCCAGGGATGGCACTGCTATTCTTGGATACCACTGTCACATGTGCCTCCAATGATAGCGACAAATCTAGGAGCCCCCATCCAGCCAACAAATGCCTCCAGGTTGCCATTGAGTAGCTGGTTCTAATGTTTTCATCCCATCCCCAGTCCACCTCTAATGCAGTTTGGATGCTCTTTGAAAGTGCATTTTCTGGTCATTAATGTGCACTAGAAGTGAAATGTGCACACAGGCATGGGATGGTACTACTTCTTTGACATTCCCCTCCATTTAACTGTATCATACTTGGCCCATGATGCCAAACATGCTGTCTTTCCTGGCTTTTTTCACCTGCATCCTCTTCCTCCCCGAGAAGATCCTTCCCTTAGAGTAATGGTGATGCTGACTATGGCAGACCCCATCTGGGACAGGCCATAATCTGTACCAGCATGCAGATTTTGGGACCCTTCCCTTCCCCAATTCTGTAGCATCTCTCCACATAGGACTTGCAACTTTTATAGGCAGGCACGTAAAAGGGCTATCCGTTGTCCCAATCATGCATTTGATGTTTTGGAGTGTCTTCAGTTTCTTGAGTACCGGCAATGATAGCATCAACCAGCTGCTATGCTATTCAGATAGAGACTGAATCAGCTAATTTGTGGGTGCCTCCCCCCGTCCTTCCTGAACAGATTTGTCTTTCAAAGTTGATTAATGCTATTGTCTCTCCTTCAAACCAGTAGAAAAACTCTACTTTGCAAAAGCTTCTCTTCCATTTATCCCTGTATAACTATGCTACATCCTTTTCAAATTTAGGTGTCCTGCAAATTATAAAAATGAGAGAGAGAGAGAGACATTCCTACAAAATGAAGCCAGACACTGTTTTTTGCATTTCTTACAGTATCTTATTTCATTTCTACTCTCCACCAGACATGGGTTCAGCAATAAAGTTAAACTAAATGAAATTTTAAAGCATACTTTCCCTTTCATCATGTGTCCAACTTTGGTTTTGTTTTGTTTTTCCGCTAGCACTAAATACTCATTAAGTACCCATTAGGGACCCATTAAGGGCCCATTAGGGTCTAAGCAGGAAGACCCCATTTCCACTGCAGACCCCATTAGAGCCACATTCATTCCCACCAGTTCTAGTGAAATCTGGATTGAATGGGTCCTTCAGGACCTATAATCCGAATTTCCTGTAGACCCCATTAAAGGGTTCTACAATGGGGTCTTCAGGCATCAAATCTGGATTATACACAGCACGATTCCACCATGATTGGGCAATGGGGGCTAGGGGGGCTCTGGGGGAGGCACATCCATGGGAGGTTGCCCCCAAACCCAAAGCTCCAAAGCCTGTGCACAATCTCAGAAGCTGCCTCCAAGGCTGCCTCCAAAGCCAGCTCCAAAGAATAGCACGGGCACCAAAGAGGACCACACACAAGAGCAATGCCAATCCTATGGACCTTTGTCAAGGCTCTGGACAATCTCCAGAGCGTCTACAGATATTGCACCCCCTGTCCCCCATCACCCCAGATTTTGGGGGGGATTCATCACATGGGTGCTCTGGCATTTTCACTGTGGGCAGGCTAGCACCCATTGCTATTGGGTGCTGCACTGCCCATGGGGATGCATCTGATACCTCCTAGATCTACTAGATCCAGATTAGTTGAAGGACTCATTCAGGTATGGGGTGGGATAAAAATGTAAATAATAAATAAATAGATCCAGATCATCTTAGATCTGGACTGAGGTCAGTCGAAACCCCTTTCCCTTTGTTTCTTGAGACAATTATGGCTCTTTCTGCACTGGGCCTGATTCTGGATTACTTCTTGGAATAGGGACCTGCCGTCAAATGGTGATGCTGACTATGACAGACCCCATCTGGGACATGCCTTCATCTGCAACTGCATGCAGATGATGGGGCCCTATTCTGGGATATAATCCAGAATAAGGCCCAGTGTATATAGGGAGTGATTAAAAATGCTTAAAGAGGCACTGTCTGATTTTAAGTCTGATGTGACATACATATTTTCCCATCATTTGCTTTACCCTGTCTTGAAGGACTGGAAAGGTTTCCTCTATGTTGGTCAAGAGTTCACAACACTGGAAGCATATTTTTTCTTTAAGCGGGGTTGGGTGAGAACTATGCAAGCAAAGAGGCAGGGTTTTCCCACCATGAGAGGACCAGTGGGCAATCTGTAGGTAGCACCTCTTGTCAGGGTAGGTGTTGCTTGACTTAGAAGTGAATGTAGACTGCATTGTGGCAAAGTAAGATTCTCAGTTGCATATTCAGACAAGTGTTTGTAAGGTACTTTTTGTTTGTGAGTCTTGGGATAGGACACTTTTAATGAAAAAGATGACTTTAAAAAGTTCTGCCTGATCTCACCCTTAGTTTTCTAGCATCTGATGTTCTAGTAACCCTCTACACATTGGCACAACCTTTCCTCCTATAGTTGAGAGACACTGTAGTTATGGGTGTCAAATGGAGGCTTCTGGCTTCTTCTCTTGTTTTGATTTTGCAGTAGCTCCCATCACTAAGCACGATTAATCTTAGATTGTCTTTGGGTATATTGTTGTGGAAGTTCTGGAAATAAAATATTTTGTGTATACTTTGATTGCTTTCTCTTCTGTATCATATCTCGTATCATTAAAAAAAGACATTTGAGAGCTAAGCTTGTTGGAGGCATATGACCCCATTCACATCTTGTGTGTGATCATAATGAAGTCATCTAGTTAGTCTATGTAGGATACAAAAATGCTAGACAGCATGTTTTATCTAGTCCAGAAGGAACTTCTTCTACACCTTTATGAGTATCTTGTGTTTTTCTATATGTGTGTCCCACTATTCCTGCATAGTTGGCATCCTCTTGCATTCATAAATTGTACTTTTGAGGTCACTTGTTCCATTGCCTCTCAAATACACCTCTTCAAGGAGATCTGAATCCGTCAGGAAAAGATGGTCTCATGGGTAACCTGCATTAGAAGACACAGGATGGAAGCTATTCCCTTTCTTCAGCCAGGTGTTCAGCATAGAGTTGGTGGCATGCTGAACTGTTTTCCTGCAGCCTCTATAAGCACATCCTGTGATGTTCTGAACTGACTTTTTAAATTGGCTGGCATTTGTGGTTATTTCTCTTCCATATGCCATCTTTGATCTGTGTTGGTTAAAGGCAAACAGACTAAATTCTGACAGATACTCAGCCAGGATTTTCAGGGGAGAGGATCTTCTATGCTAACTGGTGGATCTGAAGTAAGATAAGCATTTGTAAATCTTTATGTCCCTCTCTTTTAAAATATCTCTAGTTTAGAGTGGTTATTATAATTCTCCACCCAAATGTGTATTCCAAAAAGTGTCATGAATGCTGGGAAAACATTATTGTTGATGACTACCCATGGTGCATCTCTGAAGATCCAAGGCAGCATAATATCAGGGAATGCTATATGGACTTGCCAGATCGAAGAACAATCAATAGGTGTCCATCAAACCCAATGCAGTTAATTCATTGGACTCATTAAGCTAACTGCATTGGGTTCTTCAGTAGGGATCATCATAAACCAAACTTTGTAGTATGGTTTACTCCAGACACATCACACTTCAACAGTATTTTGATTGGTTCATCTGAGGTGATTCAGCAGTTGGGATTTGCACTAATGTATATCTTTATATTTGTCATTTGATTTGTAATGAAACGAGTGTTAGAAAATTCATATTCGTTCGAATAGATTTCCTTCAAATGTGGTAGGATTCTATTCAATATCTGATATGAATGCATACATATCAGATACATATCCTGGATACATATCCTATACCAATACATACGTATGTCCAAATTATTCATACAAATGTTCCAAAACATTTGCATTCATATGATTGTTAATGTACTAACGTCGTAACATTTGATTCATATACGAATGTCCAAATTATTTGTGGACTTTCCATGCTCCACTTGAACTTTCCCATGAGGAAAGTCTACAAATAAAGTGGATAGAAATGGAAAAGTGTGAGCATTGCATTCAGAAGGGGAGTCAAAGCGGCTGTCAAAGCTTCTATTCTCTCCACAATAGAACACCCTGTGAGGTAGGTGGTGCTGTGAGAGCTCAGAACAGAGCTGTGACTAGCCTAAGGTCACCCAGATGGCTTCACGGGGGAGGGCAGAATCGAACCCAGTATCCCCAGATAAGAGTCCGACTGCCTAAACACTGGACCAAACTGGCACAAGAAGGTTTAAAGTGAAGATGTGATTATGGCCTGTGTCTGTTGATCATTTTTCTACCTGACAGAAAACAGCTATGGTAAATAAAATCACCTCACAATCTTTGTTCCTCAAGATGCCGATGGCAGAGGCACCACAGGATGGGATATGCCCTTAGAGTGTCCTTGTGGTCTTTACCACTAGGGACCTCAAAACAAAACAGCTTTCCTGCTTTGGAGGCCAGCAGTGGACCCGATGGGTACAACAATATGCATTTGCTAACTTCCTGGGCCCTTTACTAGGAGACCTTTGGTGGGCCTCTGGAAGCAGCCTAAGTTGAAGATTAGCCAAATGAGTCATTTACAGACCTGATAGCTGACAGATTCATCCATCATTATTGCAGGCACTGGGCCGTAGTTTGTGATAGCTATCAGTTATGGAGCGGCTATGCAAATGCAGTTAATAAAATGCACATGGAGTGTTGGTTTTTCTATATCTGGCCACCTGTGTTGACAGCAACCTTATCCAAATCCAATTTGTAACCATTTTACACTACATTTCTCATTTGGAGCTGACAAATTCCTAACAGCAGGCACTCCAGCACCAGACACGGATGGCAGCTCATATGCCTGGTGGGAGGGCTCGCTGTCTTTTTCTTTATTTATTTTATAGAAACCTAACAACCAAACAAATAACCAGACAGCTCACTTTCTCATTGCTGGCTCAGGGCTCCCCGTACAGCTCACCCTTCTCTTTACCTGCCTCCTTGTGAGGAGACAGATGAGTTCAAGCCACCTCACTCTCCCACTCAGGTAGTAATGTTCATAACATTCAGCACTAGGATAGGTGTTGCCTGACCTGGAGATGGATGTAGGCAGTAGGGGTGCGCATGAATGCAATTTTCAGCATTCAGTTCTATTTGAATCAGATATCTGAAAATTCAAATCAATTTGAATGTTTAAAATACCAGTGCATTCACATTTGATTTGAATAAAATACATTTGTATCTATTCGTATGAATATTCAATTTGTATTTGAAGATACAAATGTCGACAACATTCTTATGTGTCCATACAGGGTGTTTTTCCACAATCACTTATTACCCATTTTAACACCCATTAAGGACCCATTTGGGTGAGAGCCGAATGACCCCATTTCCACCATGGCACCCATTAGGGACACATTTGTTTCCACCACGCCTCAGGAAATCTGGAACATATGGGTACTTTTTGGCCTTTAATCCAGATTTTCTGTAGACCCAATGGGGTCTACAATGGGGTCTTCAGGCAGAAAATTCGGATTAAAGGGAGCCTGTTTCCATGTTAGTTTGGCAATGGGGTCTAGAGGAGGCTAGGGGGAGGGGGCACCCTTGGGGGGGAGCCCCAAAACCTAAGCTTTGAAGTCATTTCGAAGTCTTTTCAAAGTCTGTGCAAAATAGCTCCGGTGCATCTTTGAAGTCTGTGCTGATCTTTGGAGCGAACTTCAAAGTGACTCCGAAGTGACTTCGAAGTCACTCCGAAGTCACTTTGAAGCCACTTCGAAGTTTATTCTGAAGATCAGCACAGACTTCAAAGACGCTCCAGAGCTATTTTGCACAGACTTCGAAGTGACTGGGGTGACAGGCAGACCCCTCATGGGTAGATCCGGATTTCCAAATGGCTGCTCCGGTGTTTCCACAGCAGGGAGGCTAGCACCCATTGCTATTGGGTGCTAGACCACCCATGGAAACACATTGGGTACTTCCCTTAATCTGGATCTACTAGATCCAGATTAAGGGAAGTACCCATTCCCTAGATCCGGATCGTCTTAGATCCAGATTAAAGGAGCGCAGTGGAAAAACACCCACACATTCATATGCATCTGTATGCATCCGTATGCGTATACATTTGTGCACATCCCATTTTTATCCCATATGCATCCCGTTTTCATCCCATACATATCTATACAAATGCATACAGATACGAATAAGATGCGTACGGATACATATGTAATGTGTACGTATCTGTACACATATGAATGTCCAAATGATTCGTACGAATGATTCAGAACATTTGAAATTTGTTTGAATGTTAAAAAAAAACATAAGAACATAAGAACATAAGAGAAGCCCTGCAGGATCAGTCCTAATTTCATGAAAGCCTTCCCCAGTTATGCATGATCCTGGGGCAGTGAATCATAAGAACATAAGAACATAAGAGAAGCCCTGCAGGATCAGGCCACAGCCCATCTAGTCCAGCATCCTGTCGCACACAGTGGCCCACCAAATGCTCATGGGCATCTCAAGCAGAGACAAGGACAAACCTTCTCCTCCTCTCGAGTCCCAGCAGATGGCCTTAGAAGCGCCTCGGTTCCTCCCCCCCACAGCCTGAAAGATGCACCTAGGCATTCTTTCTAGTAGCCATTGATACATCTGTCATCCATAAATTTGTCTAACCCTACCTTAAAGCCATCTAGACTGGTAGCTGTCACCACCTCTTCCAGCAGCACATTCCATAAACCGATGATCCTCTGGGTGAATAAATACTTCCCCCTGTCAGACCCATCAGCTTCATAGAGTGCCCCCTGGTTCTAGTGTTGTGCGATAGAGAAAAGAATTTTTCTCTATCCACCTTTTCTATACCATGCATAATTTTACATACTTCAATCAGGTCCCCTCTTAAACGCCGTCTCTCCAGACTGAATAGGCCTAGACCTTGCAGCCTGGTTTCGTAAGGGAGGTTTTCCAGCCCCTTAATCATTCTGGTTGCCCTTCTCTGCCCCTTCTCTAGTTGCACAATATCCTTTTTGAGGTGTGGTGACCAGAATTGTACACAAACGAATGTATAAGCATTCTATTTGAATTGGATTGTCTGAATTTTGAATGTTTTGAATATTCCTGCATATCCCTAGTAGGAAGGGATCCTCCCTATTCTCACTTGCACAAGATGGGAGGACTAGAAACAAGAGTATGAACCTTCAAGGGAGTCAATACAGATTAGACATTAGAAAAAAATTCCTGACAGTAAAGGCGATCAGACAACAAAATAGGTGAACTTTGACCTTTATTGATTAGTCGTATGAGCATATCAGGTTTATAAAAAGATAAAATCATATAAAACATACAAGGATAAAATTGAGAGTCAAAATAAAAATAGCATCATTATTTGTCCCCATCACCTTTATTAGACACTCCATTCAACAAAATGAGTGATTTCCTAAATCGGGCAGCCTTAATAAAAATCAAAACTATCCTATATGTCGCCTGGTTGTTTTTTCCCTGCATTCTAGTGAGACACATTTTGTAAAAGGGAACTCAAAGCATAGGTTGCCATGGGAGGTAGTGAGCTATCCTTCACTGGAGGTCTTCAAGCAGAGGCTGGAAAGACATCTGTCTGGGGTGGTTTAGTACATCTAGCATTGAGCAGGGTGTTGGACTTGATGACCCTAGAGGTCCCTTCACACTCTATGATTCTATGATGACCCTAGAGGTCCCTTCATACTCTAGGATTCTATGATTCTGTGATCCGTCTCCTGATCTTTTGATGGCTCAACTTACCCTTACCAAATGCTGGTTGTAGTGTTCAGAAAGGATTTTGAAATAGCATGCATCCATTATTTAATGCATCAGTGAAAATATTTATGTGTTTTTTGTCAGGATAATCATTGCTGGGTACATTGATTTTTACACATCTTTGCTTGTAAAGTGTGGGGTGTAAGTCCAATAAATAAATAAATCCTTGTGATAAATTTTGTATTCATCCACGGCAAAGTAGACGAAAGCCCATGTTCAATACAAACCCTCTGTCCTGCCTCTTTATGGTCCTGAGCTGACCTTCCTTTGTCCCAGGAAGCAATTTCTATTGTTGCTTTGGAGTGGCAGATTGCATTACCACTGACAAATTTGCAGGCTGCAGCATCTTAAATTGAAGTTGGTGTGATACCAGCCCATGAAAAATGCATTTTTAATGGAAAAGGCAACTGACCTTTCACTGCTGGAGAGCCTGTGGGAGTTGTTAAAGAGAAGCTGGCTTTGAAGTGGGCTGAATCTGTCATGAGGATGCAAATATTCTTCCCGGAGCTCACTCTGCTGCTTTGGTAGCATGCATTCTCACAGAATCTTCTTAGCAGTATGCTATCCGTGCAATTCCTCCCTCATGTTGGGGGGAAACAAGAGGGTCCCCTTCATTTCTAAATCTCAGGAGTCATTCAGAAACCAATGTGCTATTATCCATCCATCCATCCATCCATCCATCCACCCACCCACCCACGCACGAGCATACATACATACAGACAGACAGACAGACAGTTTGGTCTAGTGGTTAAGGAGCTGGACTCTAATCTGCGAATACCAGGCTCAATTCCACCCTCCTCCATGAAGCCAGCTGGGCTAGTCACAGCTTTCCTCTGAGCTCTCACAGCCCCACCCACCTCACAGGGAGAAGAAGAGAAAGCCTTGTCAGCCGCTTAGAGTCCCTTTAAATGGGTGAGAAAAGTGGGGTAGGAAAGCCAAATCTTCTTCTTCTTCTTCTTCTTCGTCCACCCATTTCTGCGGAATGTCAATACTTCTGGACAAAATCAAGAGCCTCAATGCCTGCAGAGGTATTGCTCAGAAAATCCTTTGATTATAACATTTAAAATGGGCGAGTGATGTTTCCGTGGCTTAACTTCAGCAGAAAGGGACCACAGAGAAGAGTGCTTGAAGATCTTCTATAAGTGCATTTCAGCAAAGGTGCCAATTCAGATTCCACTGGTACATTGTCAGCATACTTTTCTTTGATCAGATTTTGCAAAAGACATCACTTATGCATGTCAGAGAGCACAGTTTCAATTCTTCCCATGCTCGGGGAAGATTCCTATCTGAAATCCCTGTGGATTAGGTAAAAGAGATCAAAAGAGAAAACCAGACAGTATTGAGAACTGAATATCCCATCCAGTCATTTCAGACAATATGAACCTCAGCGGGGTTATGATCTAAGCCACTGTGCGGCATCTCCTCCAGTTTAACGCTGCTTTGATTGGGTATTTCTTTCCTGACTGAGCTATCAGGTAACCTATATGCACTGCTGGCTTTGATTCTGTGAAGATTAAACAGGCTGTGCTGAAAAAAACTGTTTAAAAGCGTTGATAGAAATGCCAAATATGCATTCATGCACAGCCATGATGCTGCAATTGCTGCTTTGGCAATGGGTCAGAGAGGGTGCTATTCTTCTTTCTCCATCGGTGAGGAGGAGGAGGAGGAGGAGGAGAATTGGCTTTTCTACCCTGCTTTTTTCACCCATTTAAGGGGACTCAAAGCAGCTGATAAACTTTCTGTTCTTCTCACCACAACAAACACCCTATGAGGAAGGTGCGGCTGTGAAAGCTCAGAAGAGAGCTGTGACTAGCCCAAGGTCACCCAGCTGGCTTCCTGGAGGAGTGTGGACTCAAACCCGGTGTTCCCAGATAAGAGTCCAGCTCCCTAACCACTAGACCAAACTGGTAAAAGCCTTCTTGAGGATCTCATGTAGGATGAGACAGGAAACAGTTTGACCTGCTGAGCAGACTGCATCCTACTTTGTATTTAGTTATGTTATAGGTGCCTTCCACCATGCCAGATGCTTTCCTTGGTTGTCGTTTCCTCATGGAATTGTTGCTCTTGCAGAAATACCTGTATATAGCAAGTGTGAAAAGAAGAGGGAAATGAGCAAATGCTTCCTACATATGGGTACTTTTGCAAAACCATCAGTCCTCCTCCTCCTCCTCCTCCTCCTCCTCCTTCTATGCCTTCCATGGCATTCTCCTAGAATGTCCATCCCATCTCGAAAATGCTTGCAAAGTTTTATTCATTTTTTTAATGAAAGTTTAGTCAATGGTTTGTCTACATGATCATTGACATTCAATATGGCTTCCAAGTGGTGACTTCAGGTAAAGGTTATATCCCCCTTTATGCCTCAGAGCATAAGTAACCTTTGTGTGTGCAGTACAAACAGTTTCTTAATTGCTCTCGTAGGGTTTTTACTTCTTCTCATCTTCCTATTTAGCATCTGTTGCTGGCTTTCATTAAAGATTGGTCCTGAATGCAAAGATCCATTGAGATTTTTTTGTGTGTGTGTGTGCAGTTATTCCGTTGCCAAATGGTTGAGGGAAAATATTCCTTGTCTACTGCTTCCACTGTAAATCTCTGCTCTAAGTGCATGATTTATTCCACATTAGTCATAACTGTGCCAGAGAATTCGAAGAAAAATAACTTTGGATCCAAAGTGTATAGTGAGTTCTCTGATTGGTTGTGGATCTAAAACCAGAGGACTATCAACAATACGTTCAAGTGAGACCATTTCCATTTCCATTTTTATTTTTATTAAGAGAAATTTTGCCCAAGGCGGTTTACAACAAGCAGAAAAACTACAATGCAAATGCAATCATCACATCAGAGAAATACAGCAAGTAAGGAAGTCAATTTCAATAACTAAAACATCAAATATATATCATAAGCAATGTACAAAATTCTAATAAGCTATGTAATCTAAACAACTACAATACACAGTATCAACTAAAAAAATAAACCGTAGGACCAATTAACACAAGACAACTCAAGAATGTCAAAGGAGAAACTGAATAGAAATTGCAGCAAAGCAGCAACAACCAACCCAGGTCAGGTGTCCCTCCGTTCGTCCATCCTCAGCTGGAACCCACACCTAGAGGAAGCTGTGGCAAAGGCTCCAATCTCACAGGTGCAGCACAGGACTTGGTTGTCCCTCCTCTCACCCTAGTTAGAGGCAGCCCCAGTTTTTATATCCATCCTGGGGGAGGGCGTGGTGCAGGTTCCAATCTCACAGGTGCAGCCCAAGACTTGGTTGTTTCTCCTCAATGTGAGATGAATTCAACCCCAATGCATAAGTCATGGCAGAGCCCTCTCTGGAGTTTCCAGCAGCGTACCGGACCAGGCATCCTCCATCCAGGTGGCTGGACCAGTCCAGTCAGTGTGTGGAGCCCAGCACCATTTTACCAGGCCTCCAGAAATTGACTCGGGGGGGGGGGGAGGATACATCAATCTGACAACTTCAGAGCTAGGGTAGGATGTGACAGAGCATATGGCGCTGGCACATTGTGATGGCAACTGCTCCAGATCTGTGCCAAGACTGGACTCCATAGTTAGGATGTGCACAAATATTCGTAACATTTGAAATTCATACAAATTCATATGGATTCAGACGTTCGAATTAGAATTGAATATTGACGCATTCAAAGATTGACATTCAAATTCAAACTGAATGTTTTGATACATTCGTATGAAGCTTCGAATGGGAATCATATGGGATTTGTATGCTATCTGTATGCATTTGTATGGGATTCATATGGGACTGAACATTCATATTGAATATGAATCCTACCACATTCGAAGGGGATCTATTTGAATGGATATGAATTTTCTTGCATTCGATTGGATACAAATTAAATACACCCCACACACATTTTTGCACCTCCCTTCTCCACAGCTCACACTTGATGTGTGCTAGGGGTGTGCATGAATGCAGTTTTCATGGTTTGATTCAAATTGAATAACCAAAAATTTGATTTGATTTGAATCTTTAAAATTCAAATTTACCCAAATTAGCAATAATTTGAATCAATTTGTTCAAATTTTTTATTCGAATTGTGCCTGTACACATCGTTATGCATCCATACAGATCTGTATGCATCCCATAGTTATCCCATATGCAACCTGGGTTTGTCCTGTACAAATGCGTACGGATGTGGGAAAGATGCGTATCTATAAGTACGCATCGTGTACGAACCTGTACACATGCGAGTGTCTGGATAATTTGAACGAATAGATCCAAAATTCAAAATTCGTTCGAATCTTTAAATTCGCATTTATGGACATTCAATTTGAATTTGAATGTCAAAATTTGGGCTGATTCAATTAAATTTCAAATACCTTCAAATATCCATGCACACCCCTAATATGTGCCACATGAAACCTGCCCAAGTTGCTGACAGGATTTGTGTTTTACTTTGCTGAGTTATAGCATAGCACATTTCCTGCAACTCCTGATGAAGATTTTTAAGGAGTCAGTCCTCCACCCTGCTCAATTGAGGAACATTTTGGGTGCAGAAAAACATAAAAGTATAGCCATGCCTCTACTCCAGTGTTTCCCAAACTTTTGACATATGTGTACCGCTTCTATAATTTTCGTAACGCTAAGTACCCCTCATAAAAAACATTAGGGATAAAAATTGTATTTCATAAAAATAATCGAAATCAGTGGAACTTACTAAAGCACGATAACAGGCGCCCGGGACTAACTATTAAAGAAGTAAGTTGTCTCTGTAACGAAGTGCAGTATATTCATGCCGTGTCACGCCTCACAAGACCGTTAGATAACACTGCAATTTTCCGGCGTTTAAAAGCTGCGCGGTTCAACATCAACTGTTAATGTTCCAGCAGTTTAAAAATGGCCAAACCTGAGCTGCACGAAGGATGCGCAGAAGTTCCCGCCATAATGAGTTGCGATACGATGTACGATGGCCCCTGTTCCCGTGTAAAAACTGCAATACGCACCTATTTCTTTCTTTGTTCTGTGGACGCAGCTAAGCACGGTGCAGTGGATATTCCCACGTGATCCCCACCAAACTCCGGTGCAACACGTACCCCCACCAAACTCTTCCCGTACCCCTGGGGGTACGCGTACCACACTTTGGGAAACACTGCTCTACTCTTTTCCATGGGTGCCTGTGGGAACAGCTTTGACTGTTGTGTCTATATTTTCGGCAGCATGACTTGCCTACAAACGAGTGTGATGCCCACTTGAGGTGCCCTGTGGCAAGTGCATGAAATTGTCATCTGCTGAGAACCACGCTGTCCAGCACTGGATGCCTGCCTTGCCAGATGTGGATGTGAGAAAGTGCCCAGTGATGTGGGGCAGATTGTTGGAGGTTCCCGTGTCTGGGTTCATCTCGTACTGAACATCCAGATAAGACCCATGACCAAGAAGTGGAGCATGGAACAGGAGCTTTCACTCTTTCTGTGCAAAGCAAACATTAATGCTTGTTAGGAAGATTATCTCGCAGTGAGACACATCTGCCTCTCTCCTCTGTCGCTTCTTATCTCTTGAAAAGAAGGGTTTCTGATTAACATTTTATTTGTGAGATAGCAATCTGATAGCTTGGGTCTAATTAGTGAATTTACATAACACATCCTAAATTCCCTTTGCTTGCACATCTGCGGCACTATCATTTGAAGCATATCTTTCGCAATGCCGAAATCAGATGCGTCTGATGGTTCAGGCTGTCTTTTCTTATTGAAGACCCTGTCCTCACTTAAAAAGAATGAAAAAGAAACTTGTGGCTCTTCTGTACAGGTAAGGAACGCAGGTCCTGTGGTAGCCTATTTAATTTTTTGCATAAATGTATGTGTCACTAATACAGTTTTGATCTCATCATGCCAAAACACCTGGAACATTTTGTACTGTGCTTTCCAAAAGCAGGGAGAATAAGAATGGAATCCAGGTGTGCTAACCTGGATCTTTGAAACAGACAAACATCACTGGGTTTTCTTTGTTCCATATCCCACTGGTGCAACAACAAAATTCATTTGTTCATTCATTCATTCAGTTTGGTCTTGTGGCTAGGGTGCCAGACTCTTATCTGGGAATACTAGGTTTGATTCTGCCCTCCTCCATGAAGTCAGCTCGGTGACCTTGGGCTAGTCACACTTCTTTTCTGAGCTCTCACAGCCCTATCTACCTCACAGGGTGTCTGTTGTGGGGAAAAGAATAGAAAAGCTTTGTCAGCCACTTTGAGTCCTTTTAAATGGGTGAGAAAAGCGGGGTAGAAAAGCCAACTCTTATTTGTTCGTTCATTCGTTTGTTCGTTTGTTCGTTTGTTCGTTCATTCATTGGAAAAGAAAGCAGTAGGTACTTTATAAGTAGCACACATTATTTTCTAAGACAAATTTACATTTGACATGAAACTGTTAAGAGAATAACTTCACATGAGAATCCAAAAGCAATGTGTGGTCATCCTGAATTAGAATCTCATCTGACACCTAGAAGAGTGTAAAATAGCTAGAGAATGAGATTTTTGGAGGATGTTCTGTAGATGGGTGTCTGCACCTGAAATCCTTCCTAGTAAAACCTGTCCTTGGGTAAAGCCTTTAAAAAGGTTCCCATGTGTGTTGGAGATAATGCTTGAAGCAGCTGGGTCTCATGTTTCATATTCATAAAGAACAGGAAGCCATTGAAGGTGGAAAAGCACTGGTATGTATTACAATCAGATTTAGTGGCTGGAAATTTGATAGTGGTTCACATTTTTCTGTGGAATTTATTGAAGTCCGATGGTAAAAACACTGGGCTGGGGAGAAAAGTCTGTGAATCCTAGTGGGGGAAAATTGCATTTGTTTGTTTCTTTGTTTGTTTAACCCACCATGAGGCATGTTCCCAAAGGTCTTAGGGCAGACTACGAAAGTAGAAACAAAATTTAAAATGAACCCACCGAAAACAATAACAATACCTGAATGTGGGAAGGGTCTGGACCAGTTTGACCCACTTGTTCAGACCACAGGCAGGTGTGGTCTGGAATTGTGCCATCTGCACAAAAGCAGTTGCCCAGACTAGCTCCTATACTAGCCCCAAAGCTTGGACAAGCTTAGGGGCTGAGCTCTGAGGGCTCTGAGATGCTAGAAACAAAAGTTCTTAGCCTCAGGGTCCTGGGGAACCCATTTCAGCAATGCACTTTGGATCCCACAGAGCTCCAGAAAACAAAGGCATGCCTTCTGTGCACTTCCATGTTCCAGAGTACACTGTGCTGGTCCACTGGTAGACCTCAATATCAGTGATATCTAACGGTGAACCAAATCAAGGACCATTTAATCTGGACTATGCATATCAGCAGTGGGCAAGGCCTCCCATATGCTACCTTAGTGTCCAGACAGGAGCTCTGTAATCTCCTTTGGGAACCCAAGTGAGGGTCCAGTCCAGAAAGGCCCTAAGAAAATCTGAAATACCTTAAATTTCCTGTCCCAGATCTCTAGCTACAATTAGAGTTGAGCTGATTCTGGCTTTTCCATTCTTCATTTATATTTAAGTAAGTGGTGCATCCACGATTTACAAATAAGGAGTTGAAGTTTATCACAGCTTTTATGGTGTCCTTATTGAGCTTGTGTGGTTTCAGAAGCTAAACATGGTCAGGCCTTGTTGTCCTCAGATGCTCTTGGGAATGCCAACTGGGGGACTTGGACAAGGAGGTTGAGAATATCAAAAAACACAGAAAACCCAAAGGATGCTTCTTTTTAAGTTTCAGTATCTTTTGGAAATACCTTTTAGTTTAATTTAATTTAGAAATAAATTTAACAATTTTTAATTAACAAGAAAAGGAAAAAAATGATTTTCTGTGTTTTTGCTAAAACAACAACACAGAGCCAAACTCAACTTTATGGAACCTTGATATTTGCTGATTTTTCTTTGCTTAGCATTGCAATTCTTAATTCTCTGTCTCATCTGGGTTCCTGTACCGTGCGTTTTTTTGAGCCAAACCTCTTAAGTGGAGCATCTTCCAAAGATGTCTTCAGAGGCAGAGTCATGCTTCACGTTTTCCTTGTACGTTTTCCTCCCGCTGCTCCCCCTCACCCATACATACTTTTTGCACCTTGTTAATAAATATTTGATGGAGCTATCTGTTAAATAATGCATTCTGAGCTCTCTCTTAAATGGATTTTGCCCCATCTTTCTGTAGCAATTCTGTTTAACAACAGAATTCCACTTGCATTCACATGTCCAACTACAGAAGAAAGCTGTGACTTTTAGACTATCGTGCACTTTCTATAAAAATTTGAAATGGTCACTTTGCTTCCCGTTTATAACATTCAGCACACCTTCCTGCCCAGAAGGCTATTTTTCAAGATACTTCATTTCCCTAGCATTTTTTAGGTTGACTGTGTATGCACCTTAAGGAGACTGCGGAATGCCTGAATGGTTTCGTTTTTCATTAAGAGGTAGACCGGACCTCCATCCAGCCTTGGACTGTGCTTTCTATATGTTAGTGTGGGATAGCAGAGGTTATATATACTAGGGGTGTGCAAGAATATGCAAAACATTCGAGATTTGATCAAACTTGTTTGAATTTGGACATTTGAATTTGAATTGAATGTCTCTACATTCGAATTTAAACATTCAAACAAATTTTGAATCTTTCAAGTAATTCGTATGAATTATTCAGACATTCGTACATGTACGGATACATACGCATTACATACGCATGCATATTCATTTGTATGGATACGTACAGGATGGGAATGATATGCATACGGGATTAAAATGGGATGTATACGAATGTGTATGGATGCTTAAGGATGCATACAGACACATACGAATGTTGTTGACATTCATATCTTCAAATGCGAATTGAATATTCGTACAAATAGATATGAATGTATTCAATTCGAATCAAATGTGAATACATTTGAATTTTAAACGTTACAATCAATTTGAATATTTGAATATTTGATTCAAATCAAATTGAACGCCAAAAATTGCTTCTGTGCACACCCCTAATACACACACGCAGCTGCTGAAAATAGCACCCTAGCCCAATTTAGGGCTGACCCAGGGCTGGTATACAAAACCGTAGAAGTGTGTGGACAGTACATTATGGAGGGTTCAGTATACTACAGAGGACTCCAAAGGCCAGGAACATTCATTCACAACCTTGGCATTGCCTCCAAGAGGTCTTCAGAGGCAAGAGAGGCACTGTCCATCAGCGCTGGAGCACAATGGCATGATTGAATGCAGATGGCCCTATTACAATCCAGCAGCAACCCATCCCAATTTGGGACAGGTTGTTTGTTCCACGACAGGGCATCCCACCCTGTCCTGGAACAAACTAGACAAATGTGGAACGGGGACCTTGGAAAATGGAGCTATGGAGTCATCTTTTAACAAGGTGCTCCAGAGTCTTCCTCTGAAGTTCCTGCTGCCTGCCTCTCTCTCCGATCACATTCCCAGGTTTGGTTGTTGTTGTTTTTAAATCCAGACTGAGTACTGAGTACAGTTATAGGAAACTCTCTGTTCCATACATGGCCCACTGGACAGGAAAAGAGTGTAATCACTCAATGTTAACTAGTGTTTGCACTTGCGAGTGCTAGGTAACTACAGACGAGCCGCGCACGATCTGTCACTCTCCTGTGACTGGTCCTGGGTTTGGTCCTCTTCAAGGCGCCACCATTTTGGTTGCAGTGCCCTCCGCAACTGCACATGTGTCAGTGGTGTTGCCATTATGGTGATGTTCTGTGCATGTGTAGTTGGATCTATGGTCATCTCAGGTGCCAGCATGCTTGTGTAGCAGCTCAGATGGCCCCAGAGCACCAGAAGAGGTATGAATGGCCACTGCCTGGATGCTCCAGATAAGCAATTAGTTAAGGTTGGTGAAGGTGTGGGCATGATTTCATGATCCCCACCTAGTGCATGATAAGGGAACTTCTGGGAAGGCAGGTATAACAGCCTCCTCAGTGTGTGGTGCTTTTCCTCAGAAGTTGCCTAATCATGCACTATGGGCTGTAGTGCAAATTGGCCCCAGCTGTCCTGACGGTCAGATTAATATTCCTCTGCTGCACAATGGAGATGCAGCCTAGGTCCTGGACAAAGCAGAGTTGTGTACCTTGTCCTCTGTGATGCCTTGAATGGACTTCCATTGACAGTTTTTGCTTGCCTAGAAACAATAGCTTTCATTGAACAAGGGCATCTGTTTCCTTCAAGACTGTCTTGTCAGTTTTCCTTCTGCTGCTTCTGCCAGCCTTTGCCTCTCAATTTCGCCAGGCTTTATTGACAGTTCCTCCATTCAGCTGCCATCACACAGAAAACACTGTCAATCTCCTGAGCCCCTTAATTATGTTTTGTTGCTTCCGTCTGAATTTTAATAGCCCACAGTGCCTCCTTTCCTTAACCAATGAGATATGACAGGGGTTTGCTTTCTGGGGATGTTAATACTCACCCCATGAACATTGTTAACTTTAATTGGTCCCAGACAGCTCCCGTTGCATTCTGTTGAAATGATGATCAGGGATTCATGAATGGGAAAAGAGAGGGAAAAAGCAGGAACAGCACTCTGTTGTTTCTGCCAAAACCTACATGCATCTTGTGTGATAAATGACACTTAATAGTGCTGTTGCGCACATTTTCCTTTTTTGCAGGGTGTAGTAACCACAAAAGCTGCACAGCTTTTCCCATGGCTTCCTTTTGTTCAGCCCTCCAATTGTTTTTTTTAATCTTTATTGGAATTTTGTACACATTCTGATTATCAATAATATACACAGCCCTCCAATTCTCAAGCCCTGAGAGTAAAAGGAGCAACAATTTTCCTGTTTCCATAGGCTTGTAGTACATGCTCAGCACCACCAGGGTGCTGAATTCTTTCCACTCTTTGTGGTTGCCTTTGGGCATTATGGCATCTGCAGAGCACATGGCTTTTAAAAGGACAACTCTTCTTTTCCTGTTTGAGGATTTTGCCCACCTCCTACCACAGGGTGTGACATCAGAAGGACCTCTGCCCTGGAAGACAGCAGCTTTTCCTCCAATCACCTCCCCTGATGTTGCTTTTATGTCATTTCCTCCACGCCCCTGTTGGCTATTGTATTAAATGTCTTGGTCTTTCTGCCTGCACCCTGCCTCCAGCCCGATCTTTTACCATCTCTGTTTGGGTTCACCATTACACATGTGGTTGATCTCAGAGAACAGGGATCACAGATTGACCATCATAGCAGCCCTCAAGCTGCTACCCCGAATTTGGCAGCCCCTCAACTGCTCCCTTCTACTTCCCAGGGCCCTTGGATTTCAGTTGCGAGAGCCGGACTCACAACAATATCAGGGAACCAAAGAAGATCTGTTGAGAATATTTTGTTACATGTCTCAGTTTTTATATTACCAGCATATCCTTCCTAGATGGGATTTTTAAAAGAGTTTTGTTTTGTTTTGTTTTTAGTTTGTGTCTTGTCAGCACAGTTTATTATGGAGAGGGAGAGTTCCTCTTTTTAGTTTCACCTAGGTGAGTAATAAAACAAAGCATGCATTTCAGTGTTCAGAGGACCAAATTACAATATCAGCTGCTCAGTGAATAGGGCTTTGGGGCTAAAATAATATTGATGACAATAAAATAGGCAGTATATCTTCAGCGGGTATGGGTTGCTAGGTACAGTAGTAAATTTATTTTTATTTATTGAATGCACTTAAATTTGCATTTTTCTCTCTCACTACTGCCCCCACCACCACCTCAATACCTTAAATTTGCAGGCCTTCAATAAAATGCAGGTAAAATTCAATTCATTAAAACTGCTGAAAACAGTATCTGAAAGGGGAAAAGATGCTACCTCTTCACCCAAAGTCAGAGGCAGTAGATGGTGTAAGACAAACATGGCTTTATCTTTGGGGGATCCTACTACACAAGGACATAAGAGGAACCCTGCTGAATCAGGCCACAGACCATCTAGTCCAGCATCTTGTCTCACACAGTGACCCACCAGTTGCTTCTGGGCATCTTGGGCAGAAAATATAGGTAGAACCTTCACCTGCTCTTGACTCCTTCAAATGGCCTTGAGAAGCATCTTGCCTATCTCCCCAGCTTGGAGGCAGTACCTAGACATTCATTCTAGTAGCTATTGATACACGTGCCATCCATGAATTTGACTAACCCTTTCTTAAAGCCATCTAGGCTGGTTGCTGTTACCACCTCTTCTGGCAGCAAATTCCATAGACTGATGACCCTCTGGGTGAAGAAATGCTTCCCCTTGTCTGATCTGACTCTCCTACCCATCAGCTTCAGAGGCCGTGTCCCCATGTGGGCCAGTTGGAACCCTTTGGGTGTTGTATTGGCATGCAGGGGCCAGGTGCAGGGTCGAGCATGCATTTTGGGCATCCCCAAGCAATGCCCGGCAATGCGCTCTGGATGCGGGGCTCAGTATGGATGGAGGCATCCCCAAGCAAGCCGCGGCGAGCCCGACACGGGGGAGCAGCTCCACCCCCTCTCTGCCCCCTCTCTCCTGAGCCCACTTGGCTTTTCAGCCGGAAAAGCCAAGTCTCTTTCTGTCAGCAGATCGGAAAAAAGAAGGTGCAGAGGCTTGAGTTTTCTCTCTTTTCCAGGGGGGCAACCTTGTCATCCCCCCCTTGAAAAGTGAGAAATCCCAAGCCTCTGCAACCCCTGTTCATGATCTCAGCTAACAGGACAGAGGCTTGGCTTTAAAACTCAAACTTCTTTCCTGTCTACAGAGATCGCGCAGTCGGCACCATCCCCAAGTGCATTCCCAGCTCACTGAGCAATGCATGCCAGTCCCCCAAACTGTGGCAAGACTTCGTTTTTCAGGTATCAAATTTGGCACTCTTCTGGCACAGTTTGGGGGGATTTGGAACGCTTTTTGCGGACCAAATCCAAAACACATGGGGACGAACGATGCCGATTGCACACTCGGAACTGCACCAAAGTTGCATGGGGACATGGCCTTGGAATGTGGTAGAATTCTATTCGATACGAATCCATTTGTATGAATTAGTATGAATATCCAATACGAACGCATATGTATCCGATACATACCCTGTAACATATCCACTCTGAAAGCATCAAATTCACCCTGAATCCACTTTGAATCCACTCTCAATCCATGTCAAATGTAGTCTGGATCCACTACAGATGTGACTGGGGCAGCCACTTCGCCACCTCCATGGTTCATGAATGTTTTGAAGCATTCACATAAATGTTCCAAAACATTTGTACAAACACATGTGACAATGTACAAATGTCCCCATGTATGCACTGTTTTTACTGTTTTAGTTTTTATTTTATCTATTTGAAAGTGTTTTTATTCCACCCCACAATAAGGCTCTATAATCCCTGCCATGGTCATGCAACCTGTAATACAAATCTCTGTGCCTACATAATAAGGAGACCAAAACCTGAGTTGATCAAGGGTCAAAAGCAGATGTGGACTCAAAACAGCAAGTGACCATTTTTTTCTAAACTGTTCCCAATCAAGAAATCCAATCCGATGTCTTCATATGGAAGTGTTTTGTTTTTGTTTTTTAAATTGCCATAGCTTTAATCTATGTCCCCTTGACCGGGGGAATTGCTTCTGTGGAGTAACCAATTTAATTCTCACCGTCTTTTTTGGCAGAAAGTCATAATGACTTTGACTAATTGCAAAGTTGTTAGCTCCAGATGACGCAAAATCAATTTGGTGTTGTAATCTGGATAAACAGGGGTTTCTAATTCATTCCACTGAGTAGATGATGAACAAACTTTGAGACTAGAGGCCTAATTGCGTGTATTAGCAAAACGTGTAAATAAACTATCTGACATGGCCCCTTTCAATGGTTATGCTCAGGACCAAAATAAGGCTGCCCAGAGAAGGACAAATGACAATGTCTGTTCACAGTTTTTGTTTATTTGATCTGGAAGGTGCAAACGATGTGTTTGGGAGCTCCCCGCCAGCTCCTGGTGAAGCTATGGAGAAGTAAGAACTTCTCCTTAGCTTCAGAGGAGGATCAGGGATGTTCTTGGACATTCTGGAATGCTCTGGGACAGATGTGGTGGAGCATCCCCAACGGAGGTAATGCAAATGGGACCGAGGTCTTTTGCAATGAGTCCTGTCTTCTCATTATGTGTCCCAGTATTTGAGCTTCAGTATTTGTCCTTCCAGTGAACAGTCAGGGTTGATTTCCTTGAGCATTGACTGATTTGGTCTCCTTGCCGTCCAAGGGACTCTCAGAAGTCTCTTCCAGGACCACAACTCAAAAGTGTCAATTCTTCAGTGCTCAGCCTTCGCTATGGTCAAACTCTCCTAGCCATATGTTATTAGTGAGGCCCCTTCAAGATTGGTGGAATAAATCTGCAGTTGTACTAATATTCCCATATCAGTGGCTTTTAATATCTCACTTCCCTTCTCTGCATGCAGGTCCATCGACACTATGTGATGCATAAGAGTAGGATGAGTTTTGACAATACTTATTTCTTTTCAGTTAATCCCAAATGACAAAATATTTATATTGGTATTAAGATATTGACAAGTAAATTGCTGCGTGTGTGTTTATATATCTGAAGGATGGTAGACTTTGGCCCTGTCCCCAAGCAATTTAAAGTCTGCTAAAAAAAATCTTCTTTTGCCTCTGAGTGCCCCCATGCCAGGGTTTTTAATGAGCTTACAGTGCTACAAAAGCAGGAAAACCCACAACAAAATATGTGCCCTTTAAAGAAGAGTTTCAGTGCTCTTTCTGGAAGTCACGGGTTTTCCTCACAACATTTACCTTGGGGACGCTCCATGGCAAAAGGGGCGGGGATTGTTGTCTGTACATACAGCCATAAAGCATTCACACATCTCCGAGAAATGCTGCAGCTTCCCCTTCCTTTCCTTTGTAAAGGTCAGAACTTTCAAAGAGCCAGAATTGCAACATTGTTATCAGGTGTGAAGTGGGTGATCTGTGAAATTGTTAAGAGTAAATGAGCGCACGATCGCGCAGCCGATGGCTGCAGCCAAGCCATTTCGAACAGAGAACAGAGTTAAAGTAAGTGCTGAGAGTGAATGAGCGAGCGATCACTCCCTTTGCCGGCACGGGAAGCCATTTTGGGGGACAGAGATCTGGCTATTTTCCCTTTGGACAAGAGAGGGGGCGGGGAGAAAAAGATGTGGGGAAAGAAAACATGCTTCTGTGAGGATGGAAGGTGTGTCTTAAGCGCGTGTTTAGCTGAGCCTCATGCAGACTCTTATTCCGGAAGTGCATGGCACTTTTAAAGTCCGCTTAAATAGAGTGACAGTAGAGGGAGACCAGAGAGGCAAATAAATATTTTGGGGACTCAGCCATTGGTGCTTTAATGAGATATAAGAATTGGTTGTGCATTAATTGGCTGGACTGTGCAACATAATACATCCTTTTGTCACTACAGTGAATCGTAGAACCTTTGGTGAGGAAAGCATTAAACACTGAACTGAAGGATTTAAGAATGAATGAATGAATGAGTTTATTGATTAATTAAGTGATCACAGCAATTTACAAAGTACTAAAATGAACAGTAAGTGGAAAACTTTAGGGATGTGCAGAAATGGTTTTTTTGCATTCGAATTAGATTGAAATCGAATGTCAAAACATTCAGTTCGATTCAAATGTTTAGAATCCGAATGCAACAAAATCCAATTAGAATCAAATACATTCAAATCTATTCGTTTGAATGTTAGATTCAATTCTGAAGCTATAAATGTTGACAACATTCGTATTTGAAGACATAGATGTCGACAACATTCGCATGTGTCATATGTATCTGTACGCACAAAAGTGTACAGACATGCATGAGATCCATATGTATCTGTACATTTGTATGCACATTTGTGTCTGTACAAATGTATCTGTTCATCCGAATGTTTCAAATGAATGTTTCGGAATATTCAAAATTCGTTCAAATGTTTAAATTCGAGTTTGAATCCGATCAAATTTTGAATGTTTAGAACATTTGTGCACATCCCTGGAAAACTTCAAGACTAATTAAAACAACCACATGAACATTAAAAACTACTACTTCACCCAGACGACCCTTAATTAATTATTTGAATAATCTGGAGTGAAGCATGTCCAGGCACATTTTATTCCAGATTATCCAATTAATGCGGATTAACTAAGGGCCTATTCACACTTGGCTTTATTCTGGAATATATCCTGGAATAGGGCCCTGCTGTCCAGATGCTAGTGCAGGCTATAGGGTGTCCCAAGTGAGGCCTCCCAGAGTCTGCATTAGCATGCAGACCACAGAACCCTATCCTGAGATATACTCCAGAAAAAGGCCAAGTGCGAACAGGCTGTAAGTGATGTCTGGATGAAGCTTAACTCGCATCCCTTATCCCCCTTGCAGGCCATTCTGATCTGTTCCAAATAAAGCTGCACAACAGATGAAAACTTAACACAAAATAAGGCAAGCTTCCGCATAATGTGTACATTCATTCCCTGAAGCAAATAAGCTAATGTGCTGCAAACCTCCCAGAATGCCATGCAGTTCAGAAGAGGCTCCAGGTGGGCTGTCTTTCTTTTTTGTAAGTCCAGCAATTGAACAACATGTATCTTAAATCCCCAGTAGCTGCTGACCCACAAAGGCAAGGTGTGTTAGAGTAAGGACTTGATTAGATCTTCCAATTTTTACCATAGAATGGATTGATGTCCATAACTTTAGGGATATCTGTCACTCAGTCTTTGCTGCATGAAATTAAGCACATTATTTATTATTTATTTATTTATATTTACATTTATATGCCGCCCCATACCCGAGGGTCTCTGGGTGGCTCACAACATTTAAAAACAGACATTTAAAAATTATATCAGCCATAAAATCAGAAACAAGTTTAAAAATGCAACTTTAGAAAAATACAAAAATAGTTAAAAGCAACAGTAATTTCCAATGGGGGAAGTGTGGGGGACATTTAACCAAAGGCCTGCGTATATTTATTGAACGCTTGAGATATTGATTAATTACCTGGATGCCTTTCTGATATTGCTGTTTCAAGTTTCAGTGTGTGTTAGAGATGGTCATGAATATTCAAAAATATTCATTATTCAGATGAATTTGGACATCTGTATACTAATCAAATGCCCACACATTTGTTTTTTAGTATTTGTACAAATACAAATATTTTGAGTTATTGCTATGGATAATTCGGACATTCATATGTCCGTACATCAGTATGGATATACACGGGACAAAAACAGGATGCGTAGTGTACAGATGAGTATGAGATTCGTATCATTGGATACGTATTGAATATTCAAATGAACAAGTACGAATGTATTTGTATCAGTTCAACTGTCCAGACTTTTGTTTTTCTTTATTCGTACAAATGTGGATATTTGAATATTCGGCTGAAATCTAATGATGAACATTGCATTCATGCACACGCCTACTGTGTATACACAACTAACTGTTTGGTCTTTTGCATGGATAACACAGGGATAGGGATGTGCATGATTTTTTTTTTCATTTGCATTTGCAATTGAATCCGAATGCAACGAAATCCAATTCGAATCAAATACATTCAAATCCATTTCTCTGAATGTTAGATTCAAATCTGAAGATACAGATGCATACAGATACTTGTGAGATGCATACAGATATGTATGTGTACATTCGAATCTGTACATACGTATCTGTACATTTGAACGTTTCAAATCATTTGTAGGAATGTTTTGGAACATTCAAAATTTGTTTGAATTTTGTTTAAATTCGAATGTGTGGACATTTTATTCGAGTTCTAATGTCCACATTCAATCGAATTTGATTGAGTTTTGAATGTTTAGGACATCCCTGAGTATCCCTACCAAAGGAAAGCTTGTAGGCTTTATATAGCCTTTCTGCACTTAGGATGTAAGAACATAAGAGGAGCCCTGCTGGATCAGGATGTAGCCCATCTGATCTATCAAGCCTTCTCTTACATTCTTATGAATGGGACCTCCATTCCCACTAGCAGGATTTACACCGGGACCCACCTCAGACAACCAGAAGTGACCCTATAAGACCCTAATCCCATTTCTCCATGGACTAGAACAGTGGTTCTCAACCTGGGGGTCGGGACCCCTTTGGGGGTCGAACTACCCTTAGAGGGGTGGCGACAAGTCTCCCGCCACCCTTCCCTCCCAGTTCCCAGCTGTTCCACCCACATGATTGGGGGTCTCCACAACATGAGGAACTTCATTAAGGGGTCGCGGCATTAGGAAGGTTGAGAACCACTGGACTAGAAGGAAGAAGCAACTGATCTGCTGCATTCCCCTCAAGAGTAATTTCTTAGGTGTGTAAGCCCTTGGAATACTGCCCAGTGCCTTGTTTTGCAAACTGAAGTTCTAGGTATGCGGCAGATTTGTTCAGAAGCTACAGTGGGTCTTGTTTGACATTTATACTTTCCTCCTGTGGATCAGATGGAAGTTTGCTGTTCCAACATGGATGTGAATCATGTCTAATTTCAAGCTGCTACCAGTAGCATTCAAAATGGGACCAATCTGTTGGTTGATGAAAGCTGTTTTTTTCTTTTTTTCTTCTCCTTTCCCCCCCTGTGTTATATGCATTTCATTTATTTGTTTCTCTTTTTTTTAATGCACAAAAAGATTTAGGAGGAAAAAGTGAGAGGAAGAACAGGAAGTACAAGTGAGGCCCTTTTGCACAGGACTAGGAGCACAGAGTGGCCCGCAAATCACTATTGGTTTCCTCACATGGCAGACCCATAAGAGGGAGGCTGGTTTGCATCTCAGTCCAAGATTTTGCATCAAGATGAATCCAATAAAAAAGATTTGACACACTAAGTGCTATTGGAACTAGGGGTGTGCACAAATGCAATTTTCAACAGTAAATTCGATTTGAACCAAATATTCAAATATCTGAATTCATATGAGTAAAGAAAAACAAATGTCTGGAGATTCGAACTGATTCGTTCAAATATTTGATACTTATAAAATGATACAAATCTCATACGCATTCATACACATCACGTTTTTATCCTGTATGCATCCCGTTTTCATCCCATACATACCCATTACGGATGCATAGCGATACGTATGAGATGCGTACAGATATGTATATGATGCGTATGGATACATACGCCATGTATACAGATACATGTGTGATACATATGGATACATACACATACAAATGTCCAAATTATGCATATGAATAACTCAAAATATTCATATTTGTATTTAATACTAAAAAACAAATGTCTGGACATCCCTAGTTGGAACTTGTTCAAGTGTCTAATTCTGCACTCAACATGCGCCAGGGCCAACCTGGAAGAAGTTCACATTTTGCTTCCTGTCCCTGGAACCAAAGGGTGAACATGCCCGCTCATGCACCAACCACCACCACTGGTGGTTAAGTACACGTGAACCCTCCCCCTACACATCCAGACATTTACCTGAGGTGTGGACAGTGTCCAGGTGCTGCCATCTTGCATCCCTGGTGCCAGCAATAGCATGCATGTGCTGGTGCCATCACATATGGGTGGCATGTCACCTGACCCTCCAGCATGTCTTCCAAATGAGAAGACATGTGAAGGGAGTATCTTGAGCCTTACTGACTCTGGCACTAGGTAAGGGAAGTGCATGTGTAGTGCAACCTGAACCTGAACCACATGTAGTTCAAACAAGGAATGCTTCTGCCCAGAAGTACAGATGCTCCATCTGAGAGCATTGTCAGACATTCACAGTGTGCAATGTTGTGCAGGAACAGAAACTGCATGCTAGGCCTCAAGGCTAAGTTTGCTGAGAAGCAGCAGATGCTGTTATTCTATTTTGCTTTTATTCTATTGATGTCGTCTAAACATGGCAGCTTATGTCCACTGACGTTGTGGGAATCTTTTTAGCTCCTGAGAGAGGGTCAGCCTGACTTCAGAAGCAAATCTAGCAACACTATTGGACATGAGAAGTCAGGTGTTCTTGTGTGATGGGAAACATATCTACTCACTCATGCACACGTATCGATTCTCTCTCATTCCTGCAACCAAGCAATAAAGCACCTTTGATAGAAAGGCATCCTGACTCCCTGTTTTTGGATCTGCCAAGGTGTTACAGCCCGCAGCATTTATGCTTGAGTGTTTTATCCCAGGCCTTGAGCTCTGATAAATGTTCCCTGCATGAACTACCAGGCCAAGTGCAGAAAGGCCCCTGGAGTTTAAGACTCCAACCCACAAAACTCTACTCCAAAGTAGATTAGGAGGATTGGCATAGCATCCTCCAACTCTACCATGCTGTTTCTCAAGAGGAACAGACTCCCATTTAACACTTCCCTAGTAACAGAGCAAGGCAGGTAGATGTCCGAAGGTACAGCTTGTGTGTAACTTATGATTGGATGTCTTCTTCTGTTACGATGCAAAAGCTGGTATTCTGTGCAACTGTGCAGGTGGTCCAAACAAGGTAAAGGAGATACATGTGGCCTCCTAGCAGACCATTCTGTTCTTTGGATGCCACATTCTAAAATCCCTATGGGGCTGGTTTACTGGGTCAATGTAGACGCAACCTTACTCATGGCATTATGTCCTGCCTTTCTTCTGAACGCCAATGGAAGAGTTAAACTTAGAACTCCTATGTCTAAGTCCAGCACTACACAATTGATCAGTTGATTTCTAATCCCCTCTATCCTGCCTTTCACCAGAAGGGCTCAGGATGAGTCACTGCATTGGTTCTGCACTAGCAAACTTGTTCTAATATCTCAAAGAACTCAAGGAGACCTTTATGGATTTTTGATGCATTGGACACAAAAGTCACAATGCTGAAGGGCACAGAATTTGTGATGTGTAAAGTTCTGTCTCAGATGTTTTATGAAGGATTCAAAATAGCCATGAACCTAAGCTGATCTTGCTCCTGTATGTTCGTCTTTTTGGGAATGTGGAGGGTTAGGGTCATTTTTTTCTGAATTATACCATACAGTGATATTGTGTGGCCTGACCTGCCTCCCCTCCTTTTTTTTTTTTTTTTTTTTTTTTGTCTAAAGGTCAGGTGAGGATTTGGGGGAATCATGGACCATGCAATGATATTATTGGGAGACGTCATGGGCCATGCAATTACCTTGTTGGGGGACATCATGGGGCATGCATTGATGTTATTGGGAGACATCATGGGGCATGCATTGATGTTATTGGGAGACATCATGGGGCATGCATTGATGTTATTGGGAGACATCATGGGGCATGCAATTACCTTGTTGGGGGACATCGTGGGCCATGCACTGATATTACTGGGGGACATCATGCTCCGTGCACTGACATTATTATTGATCATAATGTGCCTCAATGTCACAGTGCTTATTCCTGTCCTTCTGCATTCTGAAAAAGGAGTTTTGCCTCCTCCAGCGCTGACAGTGCTGAAATGAAACAAATTGTCTGTTAGGCCCTGTCCCCATGCAATTGAAAGTCTGCTGGAACTCTTCTTTTGCCTCTGAGCGGCCCCATTCCAGGCTTTACAAGGCGCTTAGGGAGCTTAGGAAAGTGAGACACACGCGATAAAATACGTGCACTTTAAAGAAGAGTTCCAGCGCTCTTTCGGCGATTCGCGGGTTTTGCTCGCTATATCTGCCTTGAGGACGCTCCGTGGCAAAAGGGGCGGGGATTGCTTGCCTGCACACACAGCCAAAAAGCATTCACACATCTGAGAAATGCAGCAGGTTCGCTTCCTTTCCTTTGTAAAAAGAGCCAGAATTGCTCAGAATTGCAACATTGTTATCAGTGATCTGTGAAAGCCTTAAAAGAGAATGAGCGAAGGATCGCGCTGCCGATGGCTGCAGCCGCTGACTTTGCCGGGGCAGAAAGCCTTTTCTAACAGAGAACTGAGTGAAAGTAAGTGCTGAAAGTGAATGAATGAGTGATCATCTGCCTTTGCTAGGGGCGGGAAGCCGTTTCAGGAGCCGGAGATCTGGCTATTTTTCCATTTAACAAGAGAGGGGGCGGGGGGGGGAGATGCGGGGAAAGAAAACAGGCTTCCTTGGGGACGGAAAGTCTGTTTAGATCGCGGCTACCATGGGGACGCTTATTCCGGAAGTGGAGGGGACTTTTAAAGTCAGCTATAACAGAGTGACAGCAGAGGAAGCCGAGAGGGGCTAATAAGTCTTTTGGGGACAGGGCCTTAGTAACTTTTCTCTGCAGCCTTTCTTTAAAATGTGATGTTCTGTTTATAGTTTCTTTCTCCCTCGACTTCACACGGTGCCAGAATCCACAGCCTGCTTGATAATCAAAATCTGAGCTCACAAAACAAATAAACAAAAGACACCTTGAAAACAGTCCTAAACAGGTGGCTATTTGTTCCCCTTTAAAGTACGTTGAAGAGAAGGAAGCCCAAGGTCTGCGGAGCTCGTCCTTGTATCTATTCCAGAAATCAAAGGTCACAGTGTATATATTAGCATGCCATTCATGGGTGACATAGATCAGCAGCAGTGGAAATATTGCTTGGCTTTTGGAATATTCCCTATAGGCTTGTTTTTCTCCCTCTCAGAAGCTTCCCTGCCCCAAAAGAAGCCAACAGCTATTTATCTCCTGTTTTTTGTTTTTTTTAATAGACTGCCTGTACTAGTTTTGTCCCAACGGTAGGGTTCCAATCTGTCACTGCAACTGTCAGCTGTCTTATCTGCAGGGTACTAAATCTTCCCAGCTGGAAGTGCTTTCTTCACAGCGAATTTGGGAAAGGAGAAAATCTGCACAGAGGAAGAACATCTTTAGTCAGGTTAGAAGGGTGGTGCTCAAGCTGTCGGGCTAAAATTGACAGCAGTGAAATTTTAGGCCATTTTCTGCACTGACCTGCACTCTTCCAGTCTGGGATATGGCACCCTGTACTGGAATAAGCCATCTGTCCTAAGCTGAGACAGATAGTTCCACTTGTGGGACAGGGAAAGAGTTGGGCAGGATGCCTGTAAAGGCCATTTGCAGGGATTTGAGAGCGGAGGCCTTTTCACACCTGGATCGGAAGTGCATAATTAGGGAACTTCTGGGGAAAGGCATTTGCACTTTGAAGAAGAAGAAGAGTTGGCTTTTCTACCCCACTTTCCTCATTCAATTAAGGGGACTCAAAGTGGCTGACAAAGCTTCTGTTCTTCTCCCCACAACAGAACACCCTGTGAGGGCTCTGAGAACTCAGAAAAGAGCTGTGACTAGCCCAGGGTCACCCATCTCGCTTCATGAGGGAAGGCGGAATCGAACCCAGAATTCTCAGATAAGAGTCCAGCTCCCTAACCACTAGACCAGTAGGCTGCTATAGCCTTCAAGTGCCCCTGCCCTCCCAGAGTTCCCCAATCAGGCACTACCTGTGGAGCGCAAAATCATGCTCCACATCTTCCCTAATCTTTCCCAATCACCTGTTGCACAAGCGTGCTGGCAGCCCTGCTGCCCTCCTGACGTGATTGCAAGTTTCATTCCTACCTATAGCACGATCCCAGATAATAGTGTTGCTGATTGTGCTTCATTGTCCTGGCAACTGAATTGTGGGATAACCCAGGGCTTTATTTTATCCCCAGTACTATTTAACATCTATATGGAGGCGTTGGGAGAGATCGTCAGGAGTTTTGGAGCAAAGTGTCACCAGTATGCAGATGACACCCAACGTTATGCGTCAGGAGAGTCTGACAATGTCCTCAGCCAGTGCTTGGATCATCTCTCTTTTTATGCTTTAAATCTACTGTGGTCATGTTCTGCAGCACTACATCTGGCCCATCATTCCCCGTCTGCTTCAGTTACTCCAGGAAAACACAAGAAAAGATGCTAATCAAAACAAAACCTTTGCTTGTAGTTAACTTTTAATATCATACCTCTGTATCTTATTGAGCAGATCCTTATATTTTTATTTGCCATAATCTATAATGCACACTGCATTTACAAGAAACCTCCTAAAGCTGGTGTATATCCAAAAGGGTGGGGGTGATTAATAGTCATCTCCAGATGTCATGTTTGCTTGTTCACTCTCTGTAACTAACTAGTTTCTCTGGGGCATCTAAGGTCAAATCTTGTCATTTTGCAATGGTCCATTATCCCTTTTCAGTGGTCACTGTTAGACATTAATTGTACACGTATATACCTTTAATACAGAATATACAGTATATATACACGTATATACCTTTAATACAGAAATTTTGGAGCATTACTGTAACAAAGCACACAGTTCTTGCTATCTGTACTAAAGTTGGTTATGTATGTATGTATGTATGTATGTATGTATGTATGTATGTATGTATGTATGTATGTATGTATGTATGTATGTATGTATGTATGTATGTAGATGGGTAGGTGGGTGGGTGGGTGCATGGATGGATGGATGGATGGGTGGATGGGTGGATGGGTGGGTGGGTGGGTGGGTGGATGGATGGGTGGGTGGATGGGTGGATGGGTACATGGATGGATGGGTACATGGATGGATGGATGGATGGGTGGATGGATGGATGGATGGATGGATATAAAATAAAATATATAAAATAAAATATATAAAATATAACAAGGTACAAATCAAAAATTTCAAAATATATATAAATTTACATGATTACTGTGTACTGAAACAAATGTTGTTAGCTGCACAAACAGTAAAAGTTAAAAATTGGAGGATACCTAATGTTCAGATCCAGAAGAGAATGTAGAATGGGCTATACAGAACAACCACTGAAGAATTTCATAATTGGGAAAATGTATTAAACATGATAAAAGGAAGGCAAGGAGGCAAAGTCCAACAAGAAATTGTGAAACTAATTTCCAGGCTTTGAGCATATTTGCACTTAATTCCATGGGATACTATCCCACGGAAATGTAGTTAGGGATGGTGGCTGCTGTTCACACTGAGAACTCCATCCCAGACTTAATTCAGACTTACTTGGGGTCCTTTGAAGTGTGGACAGTCCTATCCAGATTGTCACTGCAATAGACCCACACACTGCATGCTAGCAGATGGGCAGAAGCACAGCACGGGTCTCATATCTCAAGGTTACATAAGAGAACATATGAGCAAAAGAGAAGTCCTGCTGGATCAGGCCACAGCCCATCTAATCCAGCATTCTGTCTCACACTGTGACCTTGCAAGTGCTTCTGGGCATCTCAAGGAAAAGACTCCAAGGCCCCTGACTCCAAGCGGCCTTTGGAGGAATCCTGCCTGCCTCTCCAACCTGAAGGTAGTACCTAGGCATCCATTCTAGTAGCCATTGATGCATCTGCCATCCATAAAATTGTGTAACCCTTCCTTAAAGCCATCTAGGCTGGTTGCTGTTACCACCTCTTCTGGCAGCAAATTCCATAGACCGATGACCTTCTGGGTGAAGAAATACTTCCCCTTGTCTGATCTGTCTCTACTGCCCATAGAGGGACCCCTGGTTCTAGTTTTGTGCAATAAGGAAAAGATAGAGGAAAAATTCACTATTCCACAATTCAAATTACATTTTAAAATCTTTGCTGTCAAATGACAAGCATATTTAGCCTTGTTCAGCCTTAATTATTAAGTATTATAATTTTTCTTCTTTTTTCCTCCTTCTTCTCTTAGGCCAGTCCTGCTCCTATCATCGTCAACACAGATACATTGGACACTATTCCCTACGTAAGTTGAAAAGATGCCATTATATGTTTTCCATTTCATTTGAATTTAGGCAACAGGGAGATTTTATCATTTGATACCCTGAGTGGTTAGTTTGGATATTAGCAAGGATGTATACTAAGGATGTATACGAATGTTTGTTTTTTTGTCATCTAATTCGTAACAAATCAAATGTTAGAAAATCCATATTCATTTGAATAGATCCCCTTCAAATGTGGTAGGATTCTATTCAATACAAATGTATTTGTACGAATTTGTACAAATATCCAATACGAACGAATACGTATACGATACATATCCCATAACATATCCACTCTGAAAGCATCAAATCTGACCTGAATCCACTTTTAATCCTATTTCGATCCATGTTGAATTCACTTTGGATCCATTGCATATGTGACTGTTGCATATGTGAATTCGGACGAATAAAAAATATTACAAATATTCATGTACATCCCTACCACAAACTACTGAATTTCTTATAAATTTTGGATAATAATAGAACCTCCTAATCCTCAAAGCAAAACCTGTAAAAAGTTGTTTGGTTTTCAGGGTAGGTGGAAAATCTCTGGAGTAAAAATCTACCCTTCAATATGTATAAATGTTAACTTTGTGGCAGTATTTGTTAAGGAGTTTTGATGTTTATTTGAGGCATTATTGCACAATAGCTATTCGTTATTTTGCAGATCTGGGTTCATTCCAAGAACAGGAACCTCATTAGCTTGATTGATAGCATGCAGAAGTTCCCACTACATGTATAACAGTGGAGCATTTGTAACTGCTCTACCTCTATACAGGTAGCCAGGGCTAGGACAGCCCTGCACCCCCACACTTGCAACTGTTCTAGGTGGAAGAGATGCAGATGGAGCATGGGACTTGGCCCAGGTGTGTTGCATGCAGCATCATTAAGTTGCCTAGGTAACAGTGCTGCACAGGTGCATTGGTGCTGTTGCCATGGCTCCATGATCGCCTCCATAATAGAGGTGACTCGCACCTCGACATCTCTTAGGAAAGGTGTGGGGAGGTTTGGGATACATCCAGCATTCCAAAGTGCTGTCCTAGGCATATGAAATGCCCTTACTTTTAAGGACATCACACTAAGTCAGATTAATAAGGAATAGAGGTGTGAACGAATGAAATTTTTGAATTGATTCATAACAAATCGAATATTCAAAAATCTGAATGTATCCAAATAACAAAAAATTAATGTCCAGATATTCATATTTATTCATACGAATAATTCATGCATTCGTATCTGTATGGGTATGTATGCATCTTGTATGTACCTGTATGCATTCTGTACACATCCCGTATGCATCCGTACGCATCCCATATGCTATCTGTTTTCATCCTGTACAGATGCATACAGGTACTTACGAGATGCATATGTACCTGTACAGATACTAATGTGTGAATTATTCATACGGATAACTCAAGATATTCGTATTCGTTCAAATTCAGAAATTCGAATGCCCAGACATTTAGTTCATATACAAATGTCTGAATTTGCCCAAATTCATACAAATAATGAATATTCATGCACATCCTAAACAGGAATACCAAACGAATCAAATCAGTTCTAGGTTACATAGGTGTGTCATGGAAAAAAACTGACCTTAGTGCATCTTACAGCCAATCGTTTATTTGTATACAATAAGAACATGCATGCATGGAAGGAGAAGGTTTCTCCTTGCAAGAATAAACAAGATCAAAGCTTTTATAATAGTAAATTTAAGTCTACCCTTAAACCACAAACCGTCACAGAAATATTGGAATTGAAATACTGAAATACTGGAATCTCCCGATACACTAATTGAATATGCTTGAGGATCTGCTACTGTAGTTCCCGTTTTCACGGGTAACGTAGGTGGCAATTGACTCATGGTTTTCTGTTTTTCTCCCTGCTTGCCCTGTTACTCAAGCATTGCATCCTATTGCAAATCTTACTGTAAAGCATACCACTATCTGACAGCCTAAAGAAAGCAGAGAGAGACAGCAAGCAAAAATGCCCATGCTCTGGATAATATGGGGTCTTGAGCTCCCCTAAATTCAGGGGCGTCCCAAATTCCCTTTATTCCACTTCAGGTGGTCTGCCATTACAAGGGATTGAACACAAGACCCACGCTTTCTTCCCCTCTAAGGCTGAGGTCACACTTAAGGTTCAATCCAGCTTCAGTCTGCTTTCAGAGTACATCAGCGGAAGTGACAAATTGTTTTCTTTCAGTGTTAAATAACTCAGAAAATTCACCTTTGGGTTAAATAATGTGGAAAGAAAATTACGGGTCACTTTGCTGATGTGTTCTCTCACCCTGAAGGTGGGACTGACGCTGGATTAAACCTTAGGTGTAACCTCAGCCTAAGTGTTTTTATATGCAACAAACAGGATATCCATCACACTAGATGGCTTCAAGGGAAACTGAACAAATGCATGGAGAACCAGGCTCCATGTTCAGTTTCGTTTTCATCTAAAGACTACATACCAGGTGCTCTTAGTGTGGACTTTGCTAAAAAGAAACAACCCTGTGTGCTACTTGCTCTGTTCCCACAGAAGTCCACCAGTTAAAACAAGAAAAAAATTAAAATTAAAAAAGGTTCCACCATGAAACACTACTTTTTTTTTTGTCCATACGAAGATCAAAGCTTTGCTGTCAGAATGTATAACAAATTCGCAACCATTAGTGTTACATATAGTACATTTGCACAAAGTAAATAGCAAAACAAAGCCAAAAGGCCTTGTACGTCGTTCCCTCCGGGTTTGTTTGAATTTGGACATTTGAATTTGCAGCGAATGTCTATACATTAGTTTTTTAACATTTGAACAAATTTTGAATGTTTCGAATATTCTTGCATATCCCTACGTGTACAGATATGTGCGCATTACATACGTACGTGTACGCATCTTATTCATATATGTATGCATTTTCTTCATATATGTACAGGATGAAAACAGGATGTGTACAGATGAGTTGGAACACGTATGAGTGTGGTTGACATTTGGATCTTCAGATACAAATTGAAAATTCATACAAATGGATTCGAATCGGATTCCAATTTGAATACGTTCATTTTTCTCTATTCATTCGAATTCGAACATTTGAATATTCAATTATAATTTAATCAAATCCAAAAATTGCATTTGTGCGCACCCCTACTTGTACATCAGTCCTGTTTTTGCCTTACGATGTATCTCCACAATGCATAAAAATTGCCTTACGGAGGCTGTCAGGGACCACGTCTCTCTTCCATCAAGTCAATCTTCTGAAGAAAATTATCGGACCCAGTATTCATGAGACAAAAGTAATTTGCACTTTGAGATCTGTTTCGTTGGCTGCTCGTGTGATGACAGATGTGCCTTATTTGATGGAGTGTAGATTGCCAGGGAGAGCAGGTTGCCAGATGTATTTCATTAGCTCATTGTGCTATGGTCACTGAATCCCTCCATTATGCAAAAGGTGGGTTAACAAACAACATGTTTTGGCCAGTCTAGTTGGAAAATATACCACCATGCTGATTAATGCCTGTTTTAAAAGATGGATCACTGTATTTCGAGTAGCCTTGCATAAATGGAATTGGTACATTTCCATATTTGGTGGTGAAGCCATGGTCCTTTCTGCATTTACCTGCTATAGGTCTGGATCAGTGGGTCTAGAATAACCGGGTCCACTGATCTGGATCATGTGGAGGCATGGGCTGGATCAATGCCAAGTACACTATGAATGTGCATGAATATTTATAACATTCATTATTCAGATGAATTTGGACAGTCGTACACAAATTGAATTTTACAATATTCGTACACTGACGTTTGTATAAACAGGAATGTTTCCGGACATTTGTTTGGGTGTTCGTTGGAGCAACTGGGGAGGTGGGAAAGCGACTGCCCAAGTCACATCGGATCCAGATACTTTCAACATGGATCAAGAGCGGATTAAAAGTGGATTCAGGTCAAATTTGACATTTCTAGAGCATGTGTGTCCCAGCATGTCCTAGACACGTTCGAAATGTAGAGCACTAAAAAGTGTCTTAATGCATTCCAGCCATCCCCAGCCATCCAGGCAGGGAAGCATTTGCACATGCCTCCCTCCCTTGCAGCTGTGGGACACGCCCCCCCCCACCACCACAATTGGGCTGAAATCGCCCCAACAGGTGGCAGGGTGGTGCAATCACTTACCTTGCTAGCCCAGGGTTGCCATCTGCTGCAGTCTGTGCAGGTGCACAGACTCTGATAGAAAGGACCCAGGCTGAGTGTGTGGGTCCTGCCTGCTGGGAGCGCATGCGCCTGCACAAACCGCAGCTTATGGCAACCCCGGGGCTGGCAAGGTAAGCAATTGCACAAGTGGGGGGGAGGGTGGCTCACTCCCAGCTGATTCAGTCCCTACAGCGCTGAAGCAGAGGGTGAGACACCCAGTTCAGCCTCTCCTCGCCCTTTTCCAGGGCGGGGGGAGATCGGACTGCCGGCTGTCTATGGGCCGGGGGATGTGGGATCAGTTGGTAGACTGGGACCAGGTGGTCCCAGTCTACCAAGGGAACTCACATCCCCTGGCCCATTGGGGCAGCTTGCTGGTCTCTGCGGGGTCGAGCCACCTAGATTTAGGTGGCTCAGCTCCACAGAGACCCTCCGGCACTCCCCACCCACCCACTCTAACCACAAGACCAACCTGACTCACTGGAGTGCTGAGATCATGGTAGCCACTCCCAGGGTGCAAGACCGTGTGGATCCTCCATTCTCAAAGCACTCTTGGGTGCTACAGGGACAGACGATGTACACCATCTAGACCATCAAATCAATCACCAATGCCATAAAGGCCCTTTCCAGATCTTGTCTTAGGCTATGTCTGCACAACTCCTAAACTGACAGGCCACTCGCAGCTGCATCTCTAGATTGTGCCAATACCTGCTATTTTACAGTTGTGTAGCACACTCTATGGACACAGAGACAGCCATATGTCATGCCAAGCAGCTGTCTGTTTTGGCTGGTTGCTTGGCAGCTGTGTAGATGACAGGTGTCTGGCACAGCAGAACGAGATTCTGTGAGAGCATAGAGCTCTTTCCTGTCCCATGCCTTCCTTGTGCTCCAGGATGAAGTGCAGCCAACAGGTACATGCATGCATGTGACCCTCAGGCCAGGTATGCATGTTCCTTTAGCTATCATAAAGCCATCTGTCTCTTCATGGAAGTCAAGGATGGCACACTTCCATTGCAATCTTTATGGAAAACATTAGATCCAGAGAATAAGCATCCTGTGTTCATCTCCGCAATTACTGATGTTTGAGGCAGGCATAAATAACAAGCTGATGACCAAACAGAGAACGGAGGACTTTCTCCAGGAACAAGCACTTAATTAAGGCACTGCATCTTAATTGAAACGATCATTTATTCAGATGAATAATGCAACTGAATAATGAGAGGATGCGTGTGAAATAATTTCCTAAAAAATCTGCCTATGGCAATACTTCCAGCTTTCTGTTGGGATGTGTTCAGAAATGAGCGGAAGTTCCCACACTCCAAAGCGGCTGGCAAGGGATGCTTTAGTTGGTGCCTAGAGCCCCATTCACACTACAGCCCATAGTGCATGATTAGTAGGGCATGGATATCCTACAGAATTTCCCCCACCCCTCCTTTCCCACCCTCTCCTCCCATCCTTTCCCATCCCCTCCCCATTTACCTTACCTCCGCCACCGCTCCAGGCCCTGCTGGAGCTGCAAGAGGATTCCGAGGGGTAAATACAGGCCTTCTGGGAGGCCTGTATTTACCTGCAAGGAAGCCTGCTCACAGTTCCAGCGTGCCCTGGAAGAGGCCTGGAGCACCACTGGAGCAGGTAAGTGGGCCCCAGGGAGTAGGTTTGGAGGAGGCTGACCTGGGTGGGGGGAGGCCCCAGGGTAATCCACTATCCTTAGAAGCTTCTGTCGAAGCTTCTACAGATACTGGATTATCCTATTCATGGACAGATAGAGCCCTCAAATAGGGCCCTATTCGATCCATCAACAAATCTTGGAATCTGGACATATTCATCCGGACTTCAAATGCATGGATAATTCATGCACATCCCTAATGATTAGAGAACTTCTGGGGAAGAGCATCCGCACCTTGAGGAGGCTGTTACAACCTCCAGGCACCCCCTGCCTTCCCAGAAGTCCCCTAATCATGCATTAGTCATGTCCTCCACACCTTGACTAACCTTACACAGGGAATTACCTGGTGTGTCCAGCAGTGAGCATCCGCACCTTTTCTGGTACTCCAGGCTGACCATAGAAATGACTCTGAGTGCACAGAACATCAGCATTGTCATGGCAATGGTGCTGATGCACACGGAGTCACGGAGGGCGCCACATCCAAAATGGCAATGCCCTGAAGAGGTCTGGCTTCAGGATTGGTCACAGGTGAGTGACCAATTGCACAGGGCATGGGTTGTGGTTACCTAGCACGTGCAAGTGCTAGTTAATAATCAGTGATTACACTCCTTTCATATCCAGCAGACAGGAAGGAAAGTGCAAAATCACCCCAGAAGTAGCCTGCTTCTGGAGCTATGTCTGGGTGCCCGCCAAATGGTCCTGGGATCCTCAGCCCCAGTAAATGGGACCAGCCAGTCATCGAATATCTTCCCATAAGCAGCTGGCCCAGGATGCCACCCTGGAATGCTGGGCAGACCACTTACAAGCAATCCATTATTGCCGCAGGTTCCAGGGCGGTATACAGAGTTGTGTGCGTGGCCCATTGTCTGATTTATGACAGGGGACCCCTTTTGGTGCTGCAGCAAAACATGCCTCAGAAATGAACACCTTGGGACCTCTGAGGGCCAGGAACCTGTAGAGCATTCAGAGCTGCCGCCACCTCATGCTGGCTGTGAAGCTGGAGGGAGTTTCAAAACTGGCATGGGAGCTGGCTTAGAACAGGTCATCCCAATGTGGAAGACCTTGTCTGACACTACGAACAATCTGTCTTGTGCTTAGTGTGTCAGACAGTTATCTGATAGCCTCCCAGTTTGATTTTCCACACTCCTCCACGAAGCCAACTGGGTGACCTTGGGCTAGTCACAGCTCCCATCTGAGCTCTCATTGCCCTACCTACCCCACAGGGTGTTTGTTGTGGGGAGAAGAACAGAAGGTATGTCAGCTGCTTTGAGTCCCCTTAAATGAGTGTGAAAAGCAGGGTAGAAAAGCCAACTTTTCTTCTTCTTGTTCTCCTCGTGTGTTTTTCCACTGTGCTCCTTTAATCCGGATCTAAGAGACCTTCAGGTATGGGGCGGGATAGAAATGTAAATAAATAAATAAATAAATAAATAAATAAATAAATAAATAAATAAATAAATAAATAAATAAATAAATAAATAAATAAATAAATAAATAAATAAATAAATAAATAAATAAATAAATAAATAAATAAATAAATAAATAAATAAATAGGAATACATTCCTTAATCTGGATCTAGTAGATCCAGAATAAGGGAAGCACCCAGTGTGTTTCCACGGGAGGTGTACCACCCAATACCAATGGGTTCTAACCTCCGTGCCCTGGGAACACCTTTGCACCTATCTGGGAAATCCAGATCATCCCCCAAGGGGTCTGCTTGTCACCCCAGGTGTTTCAGGGGACAGGATGGTGCAATCTCCGAAGTCACTTCAAAGAAATTGGCATAGACTCTCTGGAATCATTTCGGAACGTCTCCGAAGTCAGCACAAAACAGTCCCAGAGTGCCCACAATGTTAGCGGAAAATAGCTCTGGAGCGCCTCCGAAGTCTGTGCTAATCTTCAGAGAGACCGGCAATGGGACTCCAGAGGCTTTGACGATCTCTTTGGAGGGATTTCAGAGGGAAGTCTGTGCTGTTGGCGCCAATAGCGAATGGACGGCGCAGAGCATCTCTGGAGCGTCTCCGATGTCTCTGCCGATCTCTTTGAAGTGACTTCAGAGTCATTTCAAAATGACTCCAAAATCACTTCGAAGCTTGGGTTTCAGGGCTCCCTCCCCATGGGTGCATCCCCTCCCCCTAGCCTCCTCTAGACCCCATTGCCAAACTAACGTGGAAACAGGCTCCCTTTAATCCGGATTTTCTGGCTGAAGACCCCATTGTAGACTCTATTAATGGGGTCTACAGAAAATCCAGATTAAAGGCCGAGATGTACCCATATGATCCGGATTTCCCGAGCCACGGTGGAAACAAATGCGTCCCTAATGGGTGCCATGGTGGAAATGGGGCCATCCGGCTCTCACCCAAGTGGGTCCTTAATGGGTGCTAAAATGGGTACTAAGTGACCATGGAAAAACACCCCTCCTCCTCCCTGGTAAAGGACAACCTGCCCTGTACTGGGTTAGGAAAGGTATGTGCAGAAAGTGGGTAAGTATCTGAATGCCGCCTTTATATTTTATGAAGATTGCCTTTTGCTTATCCTTAAGGCATACAGAATAAATGTGCTATCCAAGAAAGTTATTGCAGTGGTTGATTCGTGGCATTTCTTTTAGGAGGAGAGATATTATTTTCTCTGTAGGGCATTCAATCCCTACAAGGTCTTAACTCTCTTTCTTTTAAATATAATGTTATTGCCACAGTTGGAACCGAGAAAGCAATTGATAGGTTTCCTCTCTATAGTGCAAGATATACCCGGGCAGTTATGAAAATACATGCCAGAGAATAAACATGTTTTGGAAAAGGATTTTTTTAAAGGTTTGAGTCAATTCCTGGCTATTAGGAATGTGCACAATTGTGTGTGTGTGTGTTTGATTCACAGAGAAGCAAATGCAATCAAAATTCGCATTTGTGTGAATAGAGCCACTTAGAATGTCGTAGGATTCAAATCCTCTGTGAATGTACTTCAAATGCTATTTGACTCCAATTCAAATCTTTGCCACTATTCACACCTCTGAATCCCCTCCCCCCAACTCCTCTCTGAATCTCATAGATTCATAGAATCATAAAGGGATCCAGTCCACCCCCCTGCTCAATGCAGGATTTCCTAAACCATCCCAGATTAATGTAGGCCCAACCTCTGCTTGAAGACCTCCAGTGAAGGAGAGCTCATGCCTCCGGTGGCAACCTACTCCATTGACTGAATTCACTTTGATTCCACTCTGGACACTTCGAATCCACTCTGAATCCATTCTGACCCTGCTCTGAATCTACTCTAAACCCACTCTGAATCCACTGCAGGTGTGACTGAGAAGCCGCTTTGGGGGCTCCCCACAATCACAGGGATAACAATGCATCAAACAAATGCACAAAAGTATCCACTTCACTTTCCAATGCCAATCTTTGAAAGTAGCCAACATTCCACTTGAGTGTAAAGGTTAAAATTCATTTGAATTCATATGAATTTTGAGTGTGATAGATATTCATGCACATCCCTAATGGCTATTATCTCTGGGTCTTTTCACACTTACCTGTAGGCTGCTGTACAGTGGCATCCAGTCTTCTTTATGCCCTTCTTTTTCATAGGTTGGAACCAAAGAGAGTTGTCCTGTGCCCTTCCTCAATAGAATGAGGCTCTGTGTAGTGGTCAAAATAGCCACCTATACCAAGACCTCTAAAGCCATTCGCTGGGATTCAAGATCAGGAGAAGGTTTGCCCTTGTCTCTGCTTGAGTTGCCCATGAGCATTTGGTGGGCCACCATGTGCGATGGGATGCTGGACTAGATGGGCTGTGGCCTGATCCAGCAGGACTTCTCTTATGTTCTTATGAGACCCCTCTAGACCTGGGGGGGGTTGTTGTTTTGGTTTTTTGGGGGGGGGGATCTACCTGCATTCCAGGGGTGATGAGACCAGCCTAGGAAAGCATGCTGAGGGGCACACACTGGAAGAACCATTTGTCACTTCAGCACCATAATGGCACTTATGGTAGCACAGCAGAGGAAGATCAGGTTGTCCACATTCGGACATCCCGCGAACACACACTGACCCTTGATTGCACATTCAAAGTTCCACAAAGACACCGTGCAGACGCTGTCTTGATTCTAGCATCTAGCCAGGTAGCTTCATTTAATTTCATATTTATGATAATCACACACACATTTTGTTTCTTTTCCCCTGAATATCTCAGTGTGTACGAGGGGTGTGGACAATTATTTTTGGGGAGGGTTCCCTTCACATCTAAAAGAACGTGAGGGAAGTTTCCATCCATGCAAGTAGAACCATTCCAAACATGGTGGGAATCAAATTCAATTTGAATGTTCTTCGAATCCACTTAAAATCCCTGCCACCAATTACACCTCCAAATCTCCTCTGAATCCATTTTGAATCCATTCTGAATCCGCTTTAGGTATGACTGCGCAGCCACTTTGTCACCTCCACAACTTCACGAAAATAACAAAGCACTGAACAAACGCACAAAAGCATTTTCTTCACATGTGAATGTCAGTCGGTCAGTCAATTCTAATGTGGATGTTCAAATTCATATGAATTAATATAGAACATAAGAGGAGCCCTGCTGGATCAGGCCACAGCCCATCTAATCCAGCATCCTGTCTCGCACAGTGGCCCACCAAAGGCTCATGGGCATCTCAAGCAGAAGACAAGAGCAAAACATTCTCCTCTGAAACCCCAGCAAATGGCGTTAGAGCGGGGTTTCCCAAACTTTGGGTCGTGACCCACTGGTGGGAGGTGAGTGAACATTGAGTGGGCCCTGCCTGTAGAACGACACACCAACCGACTGAGCCTTTATTCATATTGGTAACGGTTAAATTTCCTAGAGGTGGGTCCCGAGTTGGTAAACTTATATTAAATGGGTCGTAGCCCACACAACTTTGGGAACCACTGCGTTAGAGTCATCCAGCTTGTTTTCCCAGCCTGGAAGATACAAACCTGATGAATAATTTGTGCACATCCCACGTGTGTGTGTATGTGTGTGTGTCTGAGAGAGAGAGAGAGAGAGAGAGAGAGTTTAATAAATTTTCTGGAATAAGGCATGAATATTCCACAGTCAAAAACATCCCAGAGTGCTTTATTCAGGAATATCAAAAAATAGTGGAATATATAAGTGACATCTGGATGCATCCAGAGATGATCTTCCCTTCTCCCACCTGATAATATTTGCTGTTTTAATTATAATCTAAAGGAAACCTGATTGTATTCAGTGAAGCACACTAAAGCCTTCTGGAGCAATGCTCCCATGTCAGGCCTTGTTCTGCATCTTGTTTACGTGTTTAACTAGCAATGTGCATGAATATTCATAACATTATTTGCCCAAATTTGTCCAAATTTGAACAGTCGTACATGAATCAAATGTTATGACATTTGTACACTAACATTCATACAAATACGAACATTTCAGACATTCATAGGCCGCATCCCCATTACAAGCTTAATTTGGTTTCAATACGGTTTCAATCCTCGCAGACCCCACGTCAGTTTGGCTTAACACACTTTCCGCGTGTTAAATCACCCCAAAGCGTTGTAAATGTTAACTCTCATTTCAACAGGCCTCACTCCGGTTTGTGTGCTTGATACATGTCAAATTTTTTACTGTGGGGACCGTACCTTTTTAAGGGATGAGAATCCATGTTTAGGGTTTCCCTCCTCCAATAGCTTGCTTCCAAAGACAGTGATTTCAGTGTAAAAATCCACCCTTTACAGCAGCCGCTACACTGTACCAATCCATCCACTTCACACCTGATAACAATGTTGCAATTTTGCGCAATTCTAGCTCTTTGGAGTTCTGACCTTTAGAAAGGGAAAGGAAAGCAGCTGCAGGTTCTGGGAGGTGTGTGAATGTTTAAAGCAAGGGGGCTTGAGTTGCCGCTGCTGCTGTGTGCCCTGGGCAATGGGGAGAGGAGGGGAAAGAATTGCTGGCTGCCCGCTGCCGTTTTTCCTCCATTCAGGCAAGTGGCAGCCACCCAGCCACCCAGCTAGGCTCCGTGAAGGGGTCCCTTATGGGTGGCATGTTCACACCAGGAGGAAGAGGGCAGGGCAGCCCTGAAAAGCGGCTTTTAGAAAGTAGCCACTTGAGTCTCCCCTTGAATCATGTACGCCACATACGATCCTCAGAATCTGGATCGAGTTGAAAGTAATGGGATCAGGCAAATTCATGTTTGCATCCAGTTCTATTATTTCGGTTTAGGGAAACTGGATTAAGATTATAATGGGGAAGCAGCCATACAGGTAGTTCAGACATTTGGACATGCATTATTTGTCTGGATTTGTCTGAATTTGAACATTTGTACATGAATCAAATGTTACGACATTCATGCATTAACATCCATACGAATACGAATAGTTTGGACATTGGTTAAACTTGGGAGGTGGGAAAGCAGCTGTGCCAATAACATCTGCAATGGATCCAGATTGCATTCGACTTGGATCAAGAGCAGATTGAAAGTGGATTCAGGTTGGATTTGATGCTTTCAGAGTGGACATGTTAAAGGATACGTATCTGATATATATTAGTTCACATCAGATATTTGTATGAATTCATATGAATACATTCATATCGAATAGAATTCTACCACATTCAAAGGAATCATTTGAATGAATATGAATTTTCTAACATTCGATTCATTGTGAATCAAATGTCAAAAAAACCATTCATGCACATCTCTATATTTTGGCCCATTATAACCTGCCCAGGATCTTGTGGTAGAGAGTGCGATCGAAGTAGAAATAATTCATAAAATAAAATATAGTAGGGATGTGCATAAATGTTCTAAACATTAGAAATTTCATGGAAATCGGTCAAATGTGGACATTCGAATTTGAATAGAATGACTACACATTCGCATTTTAACATTCAAACAAATTTCAAATGTTCCGAAACATTCATTCAAATGATTTAAAACATTCAAATGTACAGATACGTATGTATTTGCGCTGATAGTGCTAACTCACTCTTTGCTAACTCCCCTGCCATGGAAACACCTTTGCACCCATGTGGGGAATCCAGATTAACCCACAAGGGGCCTGCCTGTCACCCCAGGTGTTTTGGGGGACAGGGAGTGCAGTCTCCAAAGTCCCTCCGAAATGCCTCCGAAGTTGCCTTCAAAGGTTAGCAAAGGCTCCGAAGGCTTCTGAAGGCAACTGCAGAGATTAGCAAAGGCTCCGAAGACAAACCCCTTGCGAGAACGGAGAGCCTGCATATGAATTAGCTCCTTGTGAGCAGGGATGTTCAATGCCATGTGAATCCCATATGGAAACTGTATGAATGCATACAAAAAACCTCTTTAAATATGTACCTCTTTCTATGCCTGAAGGTAACAGTCTGTTTTGTTCTCCCTTTGTTCTCAGAGGTTTGTCTTCGGAGCCTGTGCTAATCTCCAAAGGCAACTTCAAAGTAACTTCGAAATGGCTTCAAAATGACTTCGAAATGATTTTGAAGCCTAGGTTTTGGGGCTCCCCCCCCCATGGGTGCCCCCTCCCCCTAGCATCCTCTAGACCCCATTGCCAAACTAATGTGGAACCAGGCTCCCTTTAATCCAGATTTTCTGGCTGAAGACCCCATTGTAGACCCCATTAATGGGGTCTACAGAAAATCCAGATCATATGTACCCATATGATCCAGATTTCCCCAGTGGTGGTGGAAACAATCGGGTCCCAAATGGGTGCCGTGGTGGAAATGGGGTCATCCGGCTCACACTCAAATGGATCCTTAATGGGTGCAAAAATGGGTATTTTCTGCCAGTGGAAAAACATCCTATGTTGCATTCAGATTCTAAACATTATAATCAAATCAAATGTTTAGATATTCAATTCAATTCTAATTCAAATGCAAAAAAAAAAATATGTGTGCACATCCCTAAAATATAGCAAAATTATATAAACCATACTCTGTGTTAAGAATATGGGACACGGGAGACACCCAGAAAGTCAAACTTACATAAGACCGCTAAACAGTCTTGGATGCTGCTTAAAATTCATCAAGAATATTGTACGACATTTGCAAAACCTATAAAAACAAAGTAGCTTTCAAACAACAAAGGAAAGTGCTAGGAAAGATGTTTAACAAACCGAATTGTGATTTTCAAACTGAGCCAGGTGAAAAGAACAACTATCAGATGTCTCAGTGGGAGAAAATGAGAAAGATAATATATTCAGTATATTTACGTACCTTGGTATGATTTGGTTTGTTTTCCTGCCATGGCTGTAGGAAAGATACATTTCCATAATAAAATGCTAATTTTTAATTGAGGAGTTTGTGGGAAGTAGAGGGACAAATTCATTCCTTTTGAAGATACATGATCCAAAACTGAATAGTAATGCCCTTAGCTTACTGTAGATCTAAGGGACTCTGTAATGAGGTCTACATAGGGAATGGGTTTCTTACCAGGCCCACATCACAAAGTATTCCTTTTGCCTGAAGTGGGAACAGATGTGTGCCATAGCTGCTGGGAACAACAGTACCATTCCATAAAACCTGCCTTCTTCTCTGTTGTTCCTGAGAACTGTGACCATGCTTCAGCCCATAGTTGATAATTAGGCAACATCTGGGAAAGTGCATCTGCTCTTGCAGGAAGTGTTTACATGCTAGAAACATCTCCTGCCTGCCCAGAAGTTCCCTAATTATCGACTAGCTATGGAGCAAAAAATCGCATTCACACATCTGCTGGATAAGGAGCTCAATAGCGCTGCCGCACAAGTGTGCTGGCAGCTCTGCTTGCCCTCCTGATGTGGCTGTGACCATGCAGAGCATCAGCGTCACCATGGTGACTGCGCTGATGCACATGCAGTCACAGAGGGTGCTGCACTCAAGATGGCGGCACCCTGAAGCGGACTGGCCTCTGGATCAATGACTGGTGAGTGACCAGTTGTGCAGGACATGGGCTGTATCATGGTCCACAAGACTACTAACTTTCACCAAAAAGTTTACCTGTTGCATCCGGCCGGTAACCATTCAATCCTCTGCTGGACAGAGACGGTCAATAGAGTTGCCGCACAAGCGCGCTGACACCTCTACTGGTCGAACTCTTATCTGGGAATACCGGGTTTGATTCTACCCTCCCCCACGAAACCAGCTGGGTGACCTTGGGCTAGTCACAGCTCTCTTCTGAGCTCTCACAGCCCTACCTACCTCAAAGGGTGTTCTGTTGTGGGGAGAAGAATAGAAAGCTTTGTTAGCCACTTTGAGTCCCCCCAAATGGGTGAGAAAAGTGGGGTAGAAAAGCCAACTCTTCTTCTTCTCCTCCTGATGCGACCGTGAAGGTGCAGAGTATCAGCATAATCATGGCAATGGCACAGATGCATGCAGTCACAGACGGCACCGCATTCAAGATGGTGGCGCCCTGGACAGCCTATTTAATAGTGAACTGTATGCCTTACCCAAGGGGTCAAATTATACTGGACAGTCAGCTCAGAACAATGTGTGTCAGCGAGGCAGAATATTTCTAGCCTTTGCCTGTTCAAATATCAAATGTAATCCTTTTGTCCTTAATATAATGTAATAGAATTCTTCCATGCATGGACGTTCACATTTATTCCAGCTGATGAAGAATTACTGACTTTTTCATTTGGAAATATTGTGTTTCATCACAGCTGAAAGAACTCTCATGCTCGTGGGGGGAAAAATGAGGGCTTTCCTGCCATCTCTCCCTCAGGTATTAATAGACCTCTCTTTTATCTTTTTTTTTAGGTCAATGGCACAGAGATTGAATATGAATTTGAAGAAATCACATTGGAAAGGGTGAGTCAATTGTTCTTTGCACTTCAGAGACACAATGGCTTTGTTAGCAGAGCAAATAAATCAACTCATTTTAACATAATCCTTCATATTCAATTTAAGTATTTGTTGTGGGATTCTCCATACCTAATTATCCAAGACTTCCAGTGAGAAAGGCAGCATTGAAATGGCCTGTAGAAAGGAAATATTTGGGGTCGGAATTCTCAGCTTCAGAGGCTGCCTCCAGACAGGGTAGAAAACATGGCAGGATCTTGGGTCTATGTTAAGATTCCAGACATGTATGTGACAATCCCAGCATAGCCCTGGAATATCAGGGCAGTGTCCCATGGTATTACTATAGTGAGAAAAAAAGACTCTCTACCTGCTTTTTCCCACTATAGCAATATAAACTTACCTGTCTGGAAGTTGCTCCTGTGAGCAGCCATCTTGGAAATGGCCACCATGCATGTGCAGGGTCCAAAAATGGTTGCCAACATGCACAGGGGCATGATTGTTCACTTCCAGGTATATTGGCCTTCAAAGTACCTGAATGCACGTGGTATGAATACCAGATTCAAGAAACCAAGAATAAGCCTAAAGAGAAGTGTGTTTGATAATAAGTAGGGATGTGCCCAAATATTTGTAACATTCGAAATTCATACGAATTAGGCCAAATTCAGACATTTGGATTTGAATAGAATGTTGGTATATTTCAGTGATGGCGAACCTTTTGAGCTCGGTGTGTCAAAATTCGTAAGAAAATCTAGCTTAACTCGGGTGCTGTGTCACATCTAGAAATATCCATAATTTTGATATTTGTAGCTCTAGTAAAAAAGTTATATATTTTTGATATATGTATTTTATTAAAAGCAAAAACAAAAAATTATTTACATTAGTGACTTTTGTTGCTGAATTTCATTTGCTAAATCTTCAATTGAAAGTTGGTATTTCGTACACTTCAAAAACAAGCAAGCACTACACGCCCAGGCACCAGGGTGACCATGTGTGTCACCCAAAAGGGCTTGGCATGTCACCTGTGACACACGTGTCATAGGTTGGCCATTACTGGTATATTTGAAGGTTGATGCCCCTCTTGGCATATTTGAAGGTTGGTGGATATTTGAAAGTTTTGATGCATTTGCATGAAGCTTTGTGTAGGATTAGTAAGAAATTTGTATGCTATTTGTATGCATTCATATGGGATCCATATGGGATTCACATGGCATTGAACAATTGTATCGAATAAAAATCCTACCACATTTGAAGAGTATCTATTTGAACAAATATGAATTTTCTTCCATTCGATTTGATAGGAACACTTACTATCAGGCAGTGGGGATATGCATGAATGCATTTTTTGACATTTATTCATAATGAATTGAATGTTAGAAAATCTGTCGTCATACAAATAGATTCCCTTTGAATGTTGTATGATTCAATTCAATATGAATGGATTCATACAAATATCTGATATGTAATCGATAAAACTGAATACATATCCAATATGAATGAATACGTATCCAATACATATCCATAACGGATCAGCACACTGAAAGCATAAAATCCAATCTGACTCTACTTTTAATCTGTTCTTAATCAATGCCAAATACAATCTGAATCCATTGTGGAAGTAACTGGTGCTCCATTTTTCCACACACCCAGTTTAATGAATGTCTGAACTATTTGTGCAAACGTCCAAACTATTTATACAAATGTCCAGAACATTCATATTCATACGCATATTAACGTACCAATATTGTAACATTTGATTTGTGTACAAATGTTCAAATCTGAATTTGTACTAATAACAAATGTTACAGATATTTGTGAACATTCCCATTAGGCAGTACTTCTTATAGTGGTAGATCTTCCAACAGATAGGTAGGATGATTCCTCCCTTACTCTTCATTGTAAAAGATCAGCTTGGAGTAGCCAAAGTGTCTGCAGCCCTACCTGGTGGAAGGTGTTGGATCCTGGGATGTTGTTTCTGGATAAATATAATAATCTTAGCTAGCCAAATGTCTTTCATCCAAAGACCTTCCCCAGTGGCTGCTTGGCTGTTGGAAGATCCAGCTGAAATGGTCCACAAAATGGTATGTGCAGAAATGTCCTATCATTCTCAAAGATCATCTGCATTGTCCATAGGCTTTTCATTGTGTGAATTATTTGGCATTTTTAACTACTGATCATTAATTGGAGCATTAAAAGGTCAGCAAACAGGAACCTTAGGCCTACTTGATCCATGCCAGTCTTTGCAGCTTGGCTTCCCTGAGATAATTCATTACTCAGGCTGTTACCTGAGTAATTAAATTTTGGATGATACATGATGCGTTTCTGTTCGAACACTTCCATTGCTTAAGCCAAGTAAGGAGACTGAAGCATGGGAAAAGGGGAGGGAATAATATTCCAAAATGTTTATCCCTCAGAAGAATCACTGCTGCAAAGAGCCAGCAGTGAAAGTTCAATTATGTCTGCAGTAGTGTTGAAAGAATCACCCACGGCAACTTGCAAAATGGAACCAGCAGGGTACCAAGGGAAGGTTGAGGCACCAATTGAAACCTCACCTTTGATCTCTCAGTAGAACATGTTTTGGTCCACCGTGGAACAAAATGTGTTATAGGGAGATCAAAGACAAGGTGCTAATTAGAATTCCACCACCACACCACCAGATTCATTTCATTTAGCAACACTGGAGATCACAGCAGTTTTTGAGGAACAATTACTCTTAAGTATGATGAAAGGTGAAACCTTTATAAATTTTGGGACCATAGGCTACTTTGCACTTGGCCTCATAGTTTATGATGTTAACACCTGGGCAGGTACATCTGCACTTGTAGGAGGCGTTTACAGCCTAGATGTTAACCTTTTGCAAACTAGCGGTGTTGCATGAAGTCGTGAAACACACGCAAACTGACTTTAACTAAAATCTTACCTTTCCAGTCCAACTGGTGACCATTTGCACCATAACCGGTGTGACCATTCGCACCATGTCCATGTAAGTGCTGGCACCTCAGATGACCCGTAACACGACTTTGTGTATGCAGAGGGTCACTGTTGCCGTAGCGACAGCACTGGTGCACACGCAGTTGCGCTGGGCTCCGCAATCAAGATGGTGGTGCTCTGTCAGCAATCAGACACATGCCCAGACCACGGTAAATTACCAGATGCATGGGGCTTAAGCTGGCATGTACTAGCATTCCCAAGTGCAAACACTAGTACATATTAGTCTGTTATGAACTTTTCCCATCCAATGGACAGGAATCTAGTGGTGTGTCAGGTACCCCTGTTGGTAATAAATCTTCGCAGAGTTGCACGTCCGTGCTGGAAAATACAAGCGTCTGTCTCTCAGCTTGCTGGCTGTCAGCTTCCTTGGAGCTGTCCAATATTTCAGGAGCTCCGTTCTTCCTTCTGCTCACAGCTTAAGAAAACAGTCTGAAACGGGAATTCTCCGTAGAGGCTTTGTTTATTCGTAGCAGTTACATCTTAGGAGTTGCATCTCTCTCCCTCTCCAGCAATCAATCAACAACAATAATAACCAGCAGTGTACAGGCACTTTTATACCTTTTCCTTATCAGAGTTGGTGACTCATTTCCCTTGTGATGCACAAGCCTGTGTTGCAAGTGTTACACAATCTTACTCAATTCTTGCACAATCCAACCTTGAGCACAGTCTGGTGATAGTTAGCACTCTGTGTCTCTTAGTTACCTTTCTGCACACATCTCTACATTTTCTTTATATGGGCTTTCCAGCCTAACACCATTTTTGTGGCCTATGGAGTTGGCCACTTTTACGTTATTTAGATGCCGCAAAGAAATTACTTTGGCCAATCTTATGAGGGCTCTTTGGACTTCAGTTAGCTTTTCAAGTGCAGTGACAAGCCTGTCAGGATAATACCATGAGAGGACAGGACAGGTATATCAGTGGCTGTTAGAATGAGTACTGGGATGAAATCAATAAAGAATAGTTTATTTCAGAGGCATGGGCAAACATGGGTGACTCTCACATGACCCAGGGCTTGATGGGAAAATGGGTCTTTGGGCAACTGACTAGTAGGCCACCCAGATGTACAGATTCTGACCACAGAGCCACCCTAGCCATAGGGCAGGATAAATGAGGGCACATCTGTGGCAAATTCAGCTCTACAGCCAACCTGTAGAGTGACTGTGGAGAGAGAAGGTGAATTGCAAGTGCATTTTCTGCTCCTATCCATTTATTGTTGCACTGAAAGCAGATGGGTTCCTGGGCCATTTCCAGACCGAAGCTAAACTGGCATTTTCCTACAGCTGCAAGTATCTTGTAGCTGGTAGTCACCTGCTGTGTAACTGGCACAACTTCCACCTCTAAGGTGGAAGGAGCCTGCCCTTCAGATGGCTTATTTCATGGCTGCCTGAATGAAACCTTTTTTTCCTTTTTTCCTTGTTCCTTCATTCCTTCAATCCTTCCTTTGTTCTCCCTCCCTCCCTCCCTCCCTCCCTCCCTCCCTCCCTTACTCACTCACTCACTCACTCACTCACTCACTCACTCACTCACTCACTCACTCACTCACTCACTCACTCACTTACTTCTGGTCTAGTGGTTATTCTTATCTGGGAATGTCAGGTTTGATTTTCCCCTCCTCCATGAAGCCTGTTGGCTGACCTTGCGCTAGTCACAGCAATCTTGTGAGCTCTCACAGCCCCGCCTATCTCACAGGGTGTTCTGTTGTGGGAAGAATGAATTCATACAAATATTTGTGCACATCCCTAATTTCTGGTGGACACAAAATTATGATACAGGACAGAATTATGACCTAGGTTGGTGAAATTCCTCATTGCTATTTCAAGCATTTGTACACAGCACTCTCTTTCTTTCCTTCCTTCCTTCCTCCCTCTGTCCTTCCCTCCCTCTCTTCTTTCTTTCCTCCTTTCCTTTCTTCCCTCCTCCTTCCCTCCCTTCTTTCCTTCCTTCCTTCCTCCCTCCCTCCCTCTGTCCTTCCCTCCCTCTCTTCTTTCTTTCCTCCCTTCCTTTCTTCCCTCCTCCCTCCCTCCCTTCTTTCCTTCCTTCCTTCCTCCCTCTGTCCTTCCCTCCCTCTCTTCTTTCTTTCCTCCCTTCCTTTCTTCCCTCCTCCCTCCCTCCCTTCTTTCCTTCCTTCCTCCCTCTGTCCTTCCCTCCCTCTCTTCTTTCTTTCCTCCCTTCCTTTCTTCCCTCCTTCCTCCCTCCCTTCCTTCCTTCCTCCCTCCCTCCCTGTCCTTCCCTCTCTTCTTTCTTTCCTCCCTTCCTTTCTTCCCTCCTCCCTCCCTCTCTTCTTTCTTTCCTTCCTTCCTTTCCTCCCTCCCTTCTTTCCCTCCTTCCCTCCTTCTTCCCTCCCTCCCTCCCTCTGTCCTTCCCTCCCTCTCTTCTTTCTTTCCTCCCTTCCTTTCTTCCCCCTCCCTCCCTCCCTCCCTCCCTCCCTCCCTTCCTTCCTTCCCTCCCTCCTTCCTCCCTCCCTCCCTTCTTCCTTCCTTTCTTTCCAGCTTTTGGCACGTAAGAGAACTTGGCATTTATCTGATAATGTGTTGAAATAAAATGGGGGATCCTGACAGAGTTCTTGGCAGGTAGCAATAAACTGTAATGCCCCAAAGCTCTCTTAAGCAGTATTCTTTGGAGTAAGCCATAATTCTAACCCAGCCTAAGTAATAAAGGTGCTATAAAAAGAAATTGCGGCATGAAATGACTTATATGATTTCTGTTATTTCTTGTACTGGACAAATTTACACTTCATATCGTCTGGGGGCAGAACCCAGTGAATTTGTCCTTGAACAGGAAAATGGTTTCCAATGTCTCAAGACTTGTTATAGCCTACCACCTCAGGATTCAGAATTAGTATAGCAACATTGGAGAATTCTGTTAGATTTAAGTATCAGGCAAATTAATCCAGGCTTGTATTATGGCACCTTTTTGTTAAGTTCATCCAGACTGTGGTTAAAAAGCATGGAAGATAAGAAGTTCATTTCCAACAATCTGGTCATAATTAACTCTTCCATTCCATTTTAGCCTCAGGTAAGAATATAAGAGGAGCCCTGCTGGATCAGGCCACAGCCCATCTAGTCCAGCATCCTGACTCACACAGGGGTTCACCAATTGCTTCTGATCATTTCAAGCAGAAGATGGAGGGAAAACCATCACGTGCTCTCAAATCTCAGCAAATGGCCTTTAGAGGCATCCTACCTGTCTCTCTAAAAAAATTTATGTACATCCCTAATTGTAATTCGTAGTTTTGTTCTTAATATTGTTTCTTATCACCCCTAATAAGGAATTGGCCTTTTTAAAAAAATAGTCAATGCTTATTGAGTTAATGCCTTCATTGAGCTATCTACTACTATACCAAGGTCTCATTCCCCGTCTGGTCTAGTGGTTAGGAAGCTGGACATCTGGGAATACTGGGTTCGATTCCACCCTCCCCCATGAAGCCAGTTGGGTGACCTTGGGCTAGACACAGCTCTCTTCTGAGCTCTCACAGCCTCACCTACCTCACAGGGTGTTCTGTTGTGGGGAGAAGAATAGAAAGCTTTGTCAGCCACTTTGAGTCCCCTTAAATGGGTGAGAAAAGTGGGGTAGAAAAGCCATCTCTTCTTCTTTCTAGGATCTCATTAGTCTATAGGTGTAGTGTTTTTAATTATTATTTTTGCTCCAAAATCCATCTTCACACTTGTTTGTGTCAGACAGCATCTGATGCACATTTCCTAGAATGCAGTGATCCCCTGGGAACTCTTCACCATTCCTTTTTACCAATCTGCACAACTTGTTGTCATCACTAAACATATCTACTAGATTGCTCACTCCCAACTCTAGATGATTTATGGGAATGTTTAAAAATGGTCTCACTGCAAAATCATAGGGGATATTCCACTTGTTACAGCTCTTTGTGTGACAAGTTTCCATTTACTCCTGCTGTCCTTTTATGGTTTGAAAGACAAGGAAGAAAAAATATAACAGATCCCTACTTCATCTTTCTTCCTTCCTGGCATCCCACCAGAGACCTTTTTACATGTACCTGATTAGGCTGCCGTGAACTAAGGCTGGTAAACTTGAGGTAAAGGTAGACCATTCATATTTGCTGGGAGGTAAGCTTCCCCAAAGCATCCATTACCAGCCAGAAATGTGAATGGTCCTCCCGTTTACCAGCCTGCACAAATGCTTCTGAAGCTGGAGGCTCCACCTCCTTGCTGCTGTGACGAGCTGCTCGGACGTGGTTGCAAGAGGGGCACGATCAATCAATCACCCATGTCGTGATCAAATGCCTCTCTCATGATTCTAATGATCGATGGCCCCTCCCGGGGACCAGAAGTCCAATCATGGCATGGGTGAGTGATCGATCATGGCCGCCACTGCCACCGCGCCTGCACAGCCACCGCATTCCCCACCCACCAAACACAGGGAACCGGATGCAGGATGAATTACCATGCCGCTGGACGCTTCAAGTAGGCTTTTAGTAAATGTTGGTTAACGTGTGGAGCACCAAATCATGCTAGTCAAACTGTGTATGCTCTTCACCATACGTTCACTACTTCTGCACTCCTGGCCTAAGTGCAAATAGGCCTCAGGAGAAAAACAGGAAGACCTGGCATTCACATTGCTAGAGCAGTAGGCCTGTTCCAGTGCTCTACGCACAAATAGCTTCAGCCATTCCTGTAATGAACCAGCCAGGAATGTCATCAAAGACCATTCTAATCAGATAAATGTGAATGTGGGGGCAGGAGTCTCTGCCAAAGTACCTTCCCGTGGTTTGGGTCAGAGATTTCCCCAGTTCCGTATGAGGCCACAGATACATGATGATTGTTTCAGGGACTTACCTGATTCCACCTGATGCCACCTTGAAAGCAGCTAGGCCAAGGAGCTCAGCTTCTCAGCAGACCCTCAAGCCTTCACATCCAGCTGCCTGCTGAGGCCACCAGAAATGGAGGCACACCTCCCAAGACATCTGATGAAGTGTATGAGGAAGAGCAGACATATCCTCAGTCAGATTCTCAACAGATGGCTTTAGGAGCCACCATTTATTTTTACACTTCAAAACCTGGATGCATTTGTGGGGGCCTCATCGGAATCATTCATTTCCAGATTTTTAAAGCTCTTTTCTTTTTTCTGCCACCTCTCTGAGAAACCTCGCATTAGCAGTAATTATGGAAAGTAACCGGTAATGGAAGCACTAATTGGAATAGCACATCTGTCCCTTTTTCTTGAAGCTGCTGGGATCTTTGGAGACGTTTGTGCAGAGAGTCACGGAGATTTACATTTAAATCCTAAAAGTTTGCCAATAGAAACGTTGCGATAATCTTTTTGGGTTTGATTTCGGAAGCAGATGTTACTTCTGACACTGTATGCAATTATCCTGAGTTGCATTTATATATCATATTATCAGATTTGCTTTATGTTGCACAAAGAATAAAGTCACCTTTGGGAGCACGGATTTTTTGCTCAATAAGGTTGAGGCTTGAAGGTGCTAAAAACAAGAGCAAAACCTTCACCTGCTCTCAAATCCCAGCAAATGGGCCTTAGGGGCATCCTGCCTATCTCCCCAGCCTGGAGGATGTACCTAGGCATCCATTCTAGTAGCCACTGATACACCTGTCCTGTCCTCCATGGATGTGTCTAACCCCTTCTAGGCTGGTTGCTGTCACCATCTCCTCTGGCAGCAAATTCCATAAACTGATGACCCTACACTAGGGATGTGCACAATTTTTTTGGCACTTTGGTTAGAAACAAATTGAATGTTCAGAAATCCGTTTTCGTATGAATAGATCACATTTGAATGTGGTAAAACTCTGTTTGATACGAATCTATTCGTACGTATTTGTGCAAATATTCTATACATATTTGATACTAATAGATACATATCTGATACGTTTCCCCAGCATAAGCTTTCAGGAAATAGAGGAAACTATGTCCCCAGTCACACCTTTCGTTTAAGACGACTTCAGGTCATCCTCAGATCGTGTTGCATTATTTTTATTCAGTTCATTTTCCAAGCCGGCCTACCCCCATTAGATCATTTTAACTGGAGTCCTCTTTTCCAGAGGACTCAGGCCATTCTGGCATGCCAGGCCCTCTGCGCTTCCTCAGTTTTGACCAGGCAGGGAGGCAAAAGGAGGCTGAACCATGCTGTGGTGGGTGGGGTCCAGTCTTTCCTTTTGGCCAATGTCAAGGGGAGGGTGTTGAGTTTCTGAGGCACCTCCCCTTCTCTCCTCAGTTTATGTGTATGATTCTTCTATTTAGCATTTTTACACAAATGTATTGCTATTTTTTTTAAAAAAAATAATCACACGGAGAAGAAAAGCTGGCAAAAAAGGAAGGGGATCTGGAGGTGGGGGAGCTGGCTTAAAAAATAACCACAAACCTACACCCTTGCCTCCCTTGAGTGACACAACAGCATCCAATAAGAAAGGAGATAGATTTGATGCAGGAAAAGGGGTGGAGAGCCAAGAGTTCCATGGAGGAGGTTCAGGTCGATCACGGAGACAGGTGAGAGTGATGCAGCCCAGAATGAGGATGGTCTGAGGACAACCTTTAACAATCTAGGTGTGAACAGAACTGGTACAACTTCAGTTCAGGATGCGTACAGATGCGTATGGATATTTACGAATGTTGTTGACATTCGTATAATCAAATATGTATTGAATATTCATATGAATAGATATGAATGTATTCAAATCGGTTCGAATTTTAGTACATTCATTTTTCTTTACTCGCATTAACTTGGACGTTTGAATGTTCGATTCAAATTAAAACTGCATTCATGCACACCCATAGGTCCGACTCTATCATATGTGAAGATCCATCAGGCCATTCTCCAAAGGCAGAAAACAGCTTGGGGGAAAGGGGTTGCTAGCTTAGCAAAAACCTTCCTATGATCCTGTATTCCTTGTCAGAATCCACCTTACAGGCCACAAATACAGACCATAATTCCCCAAACCTTAGTTAGGGATCTGCATGAATATTTCTGCTATTTGGAATTCATATGAATTCATACAAATTCTGACATTAACGGACAAATCGAAAGAAGCCTGCATTCGTAGCCTTTATTGGTCCACAAATCTGATTTATCCAGCATTCATCAAAGCTTTGTCGAAGCTTCGAGCGAGGCCAGAACCCCCTTGTGGCCTCCCAACGCTGCTACCTTTGGTCACACCACTGCTGCCATGTACCCTCCTTTTGGGCGCAAGTAGAACTTCCATTTCTGCATGTGTACTTCCTACCCAATTGCACGAACCTCAGAGCTGTGTGCACAGACCCAGAAATGTTCTCCCAGCTTCTGAGGAACACCAAAATGATGGCAGATGGTGCAACCATGCCCCCCCCCCCATTTCACTCCGGTATACTCTCTTTATGGAGGCTGCAGTGACATCTCTGGGCCCATTTTGGTGTTGTTTGGAAGCTGAAACAGGCCTTCTTGGTCAGTGTGCACAGAATCCGAAGGGCTGTTTTAGGAAGGATCTGAATGGTGTGGGGCAGTCGAGGTGTAGGCAGGTGCGTGGGGCAGGCGGGAAGGGAAGAGTGGGGGGTGGGTTGCTTCATTTTGTTCATTTCCATTTCCATTTCCATTTTTTATTTGTATACCGCCTTAACAAAAGGCTTTTGCTCAAGGCGGTTTACAGCAAATAGGAAAAAAACCAAATACAACACAGATACAAGCATTACATGAAGAAATACGGCAAATATAATCAACAGCTTACATCAAAAACAATTCTTGCCCCAGGCAGTTTACATAAGAAAAAAAAACACCATTGCATAATATAACAAATGATACATTATATAGTTAAAAAAAATTATTATAAAAATGTATATAGCAATTGGGACAGCCAGCCACTGAGCCTCCCTCTCCTTGTCCATACCGGTGTTGGGGCTAGCTGCTGCAGAGGCTTTGTAGCTCGCGCAGCAGGTGGGATGGTCGGATGTTGAGACTCCCTCCCCTGTCCATGCTGGTCATTCCTGGTAGGAGGGCGGGTGCCGAAAAAACACTTGCAGGCCGACTTGGAGCCTGGCTGCTCTTCTCTCCTTTCCCTCAGATATACCTGCCTGAGGGCGGGGTGCCAGAAAAGTGCTCGCAGGCCGACTTGGAGGCTGGCTGCTCTTGTCTCCCTTCCCTTCCCTCAAATATACGAGTAGGAGAAGGGAAGAGTGGGGGGTGGGTTGCTTCATTTTGTTCATGGGGGGAAATTTCACCAAAGCCAAATATTCCCACATTGAATTCGCATCGAATATGGGAATTTGGCTTTGCGCACTTCCCTAATGACAATCAGTGGCCTCTATTCTTGACCTTCTGCAGATCTCTTACTTCCAAAGTCTTTGAAACTCTTTGTCCTAGAGACAGAATAAATTATGTAGCATAAGTGGATGCATACAAAAGCACTTATTTTGCATAATTTATCCATCATACATAAATGTAGGCTCTTTTTTTCTCTCGGAACAGAATATGGGTTTGCACAACAAACAAGCAAGCAAACTATTCAGAATAGGCACCCAAAGTGGTAGTGCATAAAGATGGTCCTGAGCAGACAGATGTTCGATTTAACTAAGCAAATACCTCTTGTGCCAGTTCAGCATGCCAGGGGAGCTGTGGTTGCAAGGCGCTGAGAACTCAAAAAAGTTAACTGGCACTAATTAGAATCTGAAGAAGCCAGCTGAATGTACAATTCCAAAGTGCACTTTAGGAATGGGGACAGAATGCATCACAGAGAGGAGACCTAATTGGTTTATGTAAGTGTTCCTTGGAACTTGAAGGATGCATTAAAGGCCCTTTCTGCACTTGCCAGTAGTGCAGAATAAGGAGGAGTCTGTGGGACTCATTTCTGTATGCTGGGCGCAGTTTAATGGAGGCTCCACACCTTGTAGTCCATTCTGTCCACACAGGACAGAGCATAGGCTGGATTAGAATGCTCAAAATGGCGTTCTGGTCTAGTGTACCAGTATACTTGGAGGTGGTATACCAGCATCATGGAGGCATGTGGACAGTGTGCCTCTATGGCCCGGTATGGACCTGCTCCCATATTTGTGCGGGATAGTTCCAAAACCCACCATGGATATGTGAAACCACAGATATCTGGAATGCTGGGAAATCTCACAAGGTTTCCCATGATTCCTGAGAAAGCACACAAGATATTTCATGATTCCTGGCAAATCTTGTCATATTTCCTATGATTCTCAGGAAATGTCACATGATTTCACATAATTCTCAGGAAATCGCACATGATTTCCCACAATTCCCAATGGGAGCAGCGGCCATTTTAGCTGCACACGCACCTCCGGAAAGCCTGGCTTGAACCTCTGAAGAGGGTGAGATGGCATCAGCAAGGGGTATAGGGTGGCTGGTCCAGTCGACTGCAGATGAGTGAATCTGTGGTTACCAGATCAGTGGACATGGGGCTTGCCTGTATACCACAGAGCACCAAATCAAGGCAGGCCACCAAAATGAACCTAACCAAGAAGGGGACACAGTTTGATTTCTTTTCCAGGGGGCCATTCCAGCCTTCTTATGCCCAGCACACATGCCCATTCAAATAAAGAAAACTCATAAGATAGCTGTTCCAGAATGGATCAGTATTTTTGGAATGAGAAGGATCTTAAATTTGGGGAAACATATGGATTTGCAATAACCACCCCTAACTTGCGCTTTATGAATGGCACCCATGTTGCCTTCCATAAACCCTAGAAACAGGAAAACTCTCTAGCTTTTTATTGCGTATGAGACTCAGTGGGGTTCTGCATTTAAATGCATTTTTTTACAGCTGCAACATGAGAGTAATGAAGAGCAATTTTAATATATTGCTGTTATTACATGGCAATTTTTAAAAAGATTCAGTGCACCACTCCGCGTAAACCCATTCCCTCTTCACCTACCAAATATTATTTGATTGCTGGCCAGGAGGTACACAAAATCTCCCTGGGGCGGAATGGATTTCTGAGCATGGCTCAGTCACAGATTACATTTTCTTCATAATCATTGAACGGCGTAAAATTTCTAAGATCTTTTCTCCATAGCAAATGTTTTTCACGCACACCCTGCCAAAGAAAGAAAGCAGTAAAGGGAAGAGTGTTCAAGTTAAATATATGGCTCAGTATTGTTGTTTAGATTTTGTCAGTTCCTCCGCAAGTGGGGACTAGTGTCTAGAGATGGTATGTTTTGAAATTAAGCAATTTAAAACAATTTCACATTGGGTGTTTTTCCACTGTCATTAAAAGTACCCATTAAGTACCCATAAATGGGTACGTAATGGCATTTTTGTACCCATTAATGGATACTTAATGGGTACTTCTAGTGACAGTGGAAAAACACCCATTGATATCCAGGGTTTGGTTGGAGACAGTTTTCATGAACTAGGAAACAATTTTCATGGCTTCAGTGGCTGTTTTAGCCATGTTTGCCGAAATATGTCTGATGAAAAATATGAAAATGCATTTCTTCACTAGAATAATTGAATCACAGAGTTGGAAGGGACCTCAAGGGTCATCAAGTCCAACCCCCTACTCAATGCAGGATTTCCTAAACCATCCCAGATAGATGCAGGTCCAGATGGTTCCTGGATAGATATGCTGCAGGCATTCTTGGAAGAAACTGATTATCTAGACTAGGGATGTGCATAAATATTTGTGCTATTGGAAATTCATATGAATTTCAGCATTCGTGGGCAAATTCCTATTTGCCCATAAGTTGAATGGATCTGGCCTCCGTAGAAGCTTAAATGAAGGCCAGATCTACCCAAACCTGGCCTCTCATCCCCCCCCCCAGCCACACCCCCTCACCCCTATATGCGGTCACAGCTCTGCGGCCTACACTGCCATCACTTTCTCCTTCAAGACCTTCTGGATATCCCATGATTCCTGGAAAGTGGAAAGAAATGCGTACCTCTGAAAGGCCTACTGGGCCTCAGAGGAGCATACAATGGCAGTCTTGGTGGCATGTGATGGGGGGGGGGGAAGGCCGAAAGGGAAAGGAAAGGTGTTGTGTTCCCTTTGCAAGTGAACATTAGATGGATGTTCACTCACAGATTTAGAGCCAGATTGGGGCAAGATTAAAACATGCCTTCCACATTCAGGACCCAATTAGGGTCCCTTTTCAGCGGCGCTTCCGCATTTCGGCACATAAGACTGGTTTCTTAAACTGGTTTTGCCGCCGAAATCCGGCCCTATTGTAAGACATACGAAAAATTAGGTCTTAATCTGGCCCTTCCCCTCAAACCGTTTCGGAAGCAGGATGCTTCCGCAAACGGCCGGGGAACAGCCGGATTCCCTGAACATGCCCAGCTGGCACAGAAGGAAAGCATGAGTGTGCTCTCCCTCTCTGGCAGCTGGGCCCTCCCCCCGGCCTCCCCCATTGGCTCCCTTGGAGCCAGGAGGAGGATGCTGTCAGCTGGCTTCCCCAGGGTCCCCCCCCCCGTCTGCAGCTTCTCAGGCCAGGGCACCCCACAGCCTACACCCCCCCCCATCCTACCCTAGGTCGTGCATGTGCAATCGCATACTTACCTGGTGGTGGCCGGGCCAATTCTGCCGGCAGGAGCCTGGTGTGCCTATTTGGGACAGATCCTCGGAAAGACTGGATTGCCAGAAAACAGATCTGAAAAGATCCGCTTTTCAGCGGCCAGTGCGGAAAGGCCCTCTGATTCATAGTAAAGGTCAACCAGAGGAGAAATGGCAAGACTAGAGTCCATACAGTTTCACTTCTAAGCCACTTCTGAACTGTCTCTCTCTCTTTTTTTTAAGATGTGTGTCTATGTAGCCATAGAATATATGTATATTTTAGCACATTGGGCATCACATTACGTGCTCCTGGAGCCAAAAATTCATTTAGATGTTCCCTCAGTGTTGCTTACGCTCCTTTGAATGGCTGTTCTCACTGTTCTAAGAGAAGACAGACACATAAAAGGAGTTAAGCAATTCTGCCACTTCACCATCGATCCTAACTACTTATCCACTTTCCCTACTCTGGTTTGTAAAAAATGTCAAAAGCAAGAATTGAATGGATGTTACCAAGAAAACAATGGGACAGAATTGAATTGCTCAGACCCTCCCCTACTCCAGATAAAGGATCCTTTGAAATAGGGGGCAATGGTAAAGCTACTCTCCTCCATTTATGGATTTCTAATTCCTATTAGAAGAAGAAGAGTTGGCTTTTTTACCTTGCTTAATGATTAATCCCATCTGATTTTTCCCCCCTCGTATTTTCAAGGGAGGCTGAATAACTGATGTGGGAGAAGTTGTAGGTTGTTAATGTGTGTCTGATAAGCGGAAACATTTCGCCCCTCTGCAGCAATTGTTTTGATTGATTGTGTTTGCTTAAAAGCTGGTATGGTCTTCCAGCTGTGATGGAACAAAAACTCCCTCTGTCTGTCTCCTAGAACAGATAGTTGGAGGATAGCATTTATATAAGATCTTCTTGAGCATCTCAGGAGGAATAATCGGGCCCTTTCTGCCCTTACAAGCGGCGGCTAAGAACACGTTGTCTGCACAGCAATCTGGACCATGGAGCCGCTTAGCACGCATTATCTGCATGGGGCTAGCATAGATCCAATCAGAAGTGTGCTAAGGGCTCACTATTCTGGGCATTTTCACACTTCTCTTCCCGTTTGCTCGACGGGAAAGCAGGCAATCACCCAATGTTAACTGGTGTTCACACTTATGAGTGCTAGGTAACGACAGCTTAAGCCTCACATGATTGGTCACTCACCTGTGACCTGTCCCGGGACCGGTCCCCTTCTGTGCACCACTATTTTGTTTGTGGTGCCCACCACAACTGCACGTGTGCCTGCACCATCGTCATGATGACACTGATGCTCTGCACACACACAGTCATGTCTACGGCCACCATCTGAGGTGCTGGCACCTCAGATGACCACCTCAGACAACCCTGGACCACTGGAAGAGGTGCAAATGGTTGGGGCCTGGATGCCCCAGGTAAGCTTCTAGTTAACCTTGGTAAAGGTGTTTACTATGATTTCATGCTCCACACCGAATCAACAATTAGGGAATTTCTGGGAAGGCAGGGGGCACTTGGAGGCCGTAGCAGCCTCCTCCAAGTCTGGATAACCTTCCCCAGAAGTTTCCTAGTCATGCACTACCGGCTGTAGTGCGAATAGTTCCCTGGATTAGTAGTAGACCCAGATAAACATGATCTACATCTTTGCTAACACTCTCTGATCTGGATCAAGGCAGGGCCAACTGCATGCAGAATGAATCTAGGAAGAAGGTGGGTAGTAATGGAACACTTCTGTTTGATGCCCTGGGAACTTTATTGTCCAGTTCCCAGGGGTTGGTCTTATCTCCTGTGCTCTATAAGGCATAAATTGGGGCCTAAACAATGAGCTTTCTAAAGCACCTGCTCTAAGTATTTGGTGTACCTGGAGCCTGAGGAATGTCTTAAAGGGTTGTGTTCCTGATTTCGGTGCTATGTGGGACTTTGTTAAAGATGGAAGATACACCCTGCTGAATGGGACCTGTGCATTTCACTGGGTTTTGTAATGCATTTTTAATAGCAAAAAATGCCTCTTGTGAGATATGTTTTGGAGAATGACAAGTATTATACTGTAAGGGTGTGCACGAATGCAATTTTTGGGATTCGATTCAATTCAAATCTTTGAAATTCGAATTTAAGCAAATTCAATTCGAATTAACCAAATTCAAATCTATTTGTTTGAATTTTCAATTCGAATTTGCACACATGAATGTTTACAACATTTGTATGCGCCCATATGCATCGTTACGTATCTCATATGCATCTGTACATGTCCATAGGCATCCCGTAGTTATCCCGTATGCAACCCTTTTTCATCCCATATGAATCCGTTCAAATGTGTACAGATGTGGGAAAGATATGTATCTGCAGGTACGCCTCATGTACGAACCTGTACATATACGAATGTCCGGATAATTTGAACAAATAGATCCAAAATTCAAAATTAGTTTGAATCTTTAAATTCAAATTTATGGAAATCTCTGTGTTACATTCGGACTTTCATATGTGTACGGATACGTATGCATTACATATTTATCCATGTGCATCTTATTCATATCCGTACTCATCTGTACGGATGCATACGGGATGCACACAGGATAAAAATGGGATGAGTACAAATATGTACAGATACATACAAATATCGTCAACACTCATATCATCAAATATGTATCGAATATTTGTACAAATAGATACAAATGTATTCAAATCGGTTCAAATTTTAATAGATTCATTTTTTCTCTATTCGTAGGAATTTGGACATTCGAATATTTGACTCAAATCAAATTAAGAACATAAGAGAAGCCTTGCTGGATCAGGCCACAGCCCATCTAGTCCAGCATCCTGCCGCACACAGTGGCCCACCAAATGCTCATGGGCATCTCAAGCAGAGACAAGGACAAACCTCCTGCTCTCAAATGCCAGCAAATGGCCATAGAAGCACCCCGGTCCCCACCCCCACCCCAAAGCCTGAAAGATGCACCTAGGCATTCGTTCTAGTAGCCATTGATACATCTGTCGTCCATACGTTTGTCCAACCTTTCCTTAAAGCCATCTAGACTGGTAGCTGTCACCGCCTCTTCCGGCAGCAAATTCCATAAGCCGATGACCCTCTGGGTGAAGAAATCCTTCCCCTTCTCTAGACCTTACTCTCCTACCCATCAGCTTCATAGAGTGCCCCCTGGTTCTAGTGCTGTGTGATAGAGAAAAGAAATTTTCTCTATCCACCTTTTCTATACCATGCATAATTTTATGCACTTCAATCAGGTCCCCTCTTAAACGCCGTCTCTCCAGACTGAAGAGGCCTAGATGTTGCAGCCCGGTTTCATAAGGGAGGTGTTCCAGCCCCTTAATCATTCTGGTTGCCCTTCTCTGCACCTTCTCTAGTTCCACAATATCCTTTTTGAGATATGGTGACCAGAATTGTACACAATATTCCAAATGTGGCCTCACCATAGATTTATAAAGAGGCAAGATGACACTTGCTGACTTATTTTCTATTCCCTTCCTAATTATTCCCAGCATTGAATTAGCTTTTTTCACTGCTGCTGTGCACTGGGTTGACACCTTCATTGAACTGTCCACCATAACCCCAAGATCCCTTTCCTGGTGTGTTGCAGAAAGCTCAGACCCCATCAGTTTATAGACATAATTTGGATTCTTGGCCCCGATGTGCATTACTTTGAATGTCAAAAATTGCATCCGTGCAGACCCCTAATGTATAACCCAAGCAAACTGTGGCGCTTCCTCACTTCCTCACAAATATAAACAACTTTTAGGATCCTTTTGAACAAAATGTCCTCTGGAGTAGAATTCCCACTGCTGTTTATCTCAGCCAAGAGATATATTGCAATGACAAAAATAAGCTTGAATTGCTGAAGCTTTTAGGCACATGGGGAATGAATCAATATGTGACAGTTACAATTCTGTGAGCTGAATCTGTTTTACTCTATAAAATTCACCCGCAAAGCCAGGTTTCCAAAGCGAAGTGCTTTGTTTATTGTATTTCTAGTTATTAAACCATCATTCTTCTACAGACACGGTTGATCTTTCCACAACAGACATTGATTATTTTTGGTTCTCTCCTCTGCTTTTCTCTTCTTTAGGGAAATTCTGGCCTGGGATTCAGTATTGCTGGAGGAACAGACAATCCACACATTGGGGATGATCCTGGAATATTTATTACTAAGATTATACCAGGAGGGGCAGCAGCCGAGGATGGAAGACTCAGGTAATAATATGTGCTTGTTTTCCCAGTGTACACTCAAGCTTTCTGGACTGTCTGTATATCAGGACAAAAGAAGATGTTGAGTTTTCACTCTTGCCTCTGGCTTGAGAGGTACCTGGAGGAGGTAATGGGCTGGATGGGGGCCAATAAATTGAAGTTGAATCCAGACAAGACAGAGGTGCGAATGCTCTCCCTGCTGTACAGTGCTGGGATGGCCGGGTGTGGGGCATGATTTCATGCTCCACACCCTGGATGGAAGTAGGCATCCTAGGGACAGGATGGGACAGGACGGTTCTGGAGAGATCCGCCTGGTCCACAGAGCGAATTCTCTGTCCTAGGGCCGGTCTACTTCCCAGGCCCAAGTGCAAATAGGCCTCAGGTCCCGTCCCCATGCAACTTTGGCACGGTTCCGAGTGTGGGATCGGCGTGGTCTGTCCCCATGGGTTTTGGTCCACGAAAAGCGCACCAAACACCCCCAAACCATGCCAGAAGGGTGCCAAATTTGGTACCTGTTTAAACAAGTCTCGGCACAGTTTGGGGAACCGGCACACATTGCTCAGCGAGCGGGGAATGCACATGGGGACGCTCGTGGGCTAACAGGAGGAGATTTGCACTCATGTCATTGGTGAGGTGTGCTTGCTGTCAGCCCTGTCCATTGAAGATCACAGCCGCTGACTTTTGAAAATGCTGATGTCAAAGGCAGGCTGGAGAACAGCTTGGTTTTTTAATTCTCTGCCATTTCCACGAAGGTAATTCCAACCCCGTTCCAAGAATGCCAAGACTGCAAGCATGACACACACCTCTTGCCTTATCTCCCGATTTGTAAGGCACGGGTGGGTAAGGAAGGTCTTGATTTAGCTGAGTGCATTCAGCTGAGCAAGATCTGACAAGCCAGCTGTCAAGCGAAGGAGCACGTCTTCGGTAAAATAAGGGGAACAAACAGCCTTGGCTTCAGCCTTCAGAGGCTTCAGAGGCCATGCAAATCTGGAGATAAGGCAATCCGGCTTCCAGTGAGGGGAGAGGGAGCAGAGAGGAGGTGACACTGCTCCCCCGCACCAGGGTACGGCATGCTTCTCATGGGGACGCCTGCATCCGCGCTGAACCTGTACCTGTACCGCCTTGCCAGGAATGCCATGGGGATGCCCGAGTTGCATTCCCAGTCCTGTGCCAAGCCCATGCATGCCCAAACAGCACCCAAAGGGTGCCAAACGGCTTGCATGGGGGTGGAGCCTCAGTGTGCTCCATCTGACCCTGTGCTGCTCCAACCCTGGCCCAAGTTGCTTATGGCCTCCGCATTGCACACCTTGGTGGATTGCGTGGAAGCTATCTAAGGGTGCATCTAGACATCATTACATATCCCACCATATTTGAATATCCTGGAATAAAGCATGGAATATCCAAATATAGCAAAATAATAAACTGATTTCTGGATGCAGCCTAAACGTCTTGCATGTGTGGTTCTCAGGAACTGCCCTTCGCACACATGAAAGTACTGAAACAGATCTAGGACCAGTCAAACTGTAAAAGCTCATTGTATTTCTCTTGGGAGGAAAAAAAAATGTGAATGGTTTAGAGTTTTTAAAACACTGTATGTTTCGAGTTTCAAGTGTAACTAACAATCTAGCCTTAAGTGTACCAAACGACATTACACCAGGCCAAAGAAAATGCATTGGATTCTGTTCCCAGCTGTGTAATCTTCGTGTTTTTTAAAAAAAAAGCATGCAACTGAATTGATTGCCAAAGTAAAGCAAGGAAATCAATTCTCCATCACTGCCGTCCTTTATAGCAACTCACTCAATCTCTTGTAAATGAGATTGCTGCTTTAGAAGAGCAAACTGTTTGAAAGAAAGGAATTGCTCAGTGACCGTAAACCGTATAGTAGCAGGTATGTGGTATGTTTGCTGTGTCATTATGACTCAGTCGTTTGGGGGGGAAAAGGAAGTTGATGGGGAGTTCATTATGGGTCAAGTATACTTACAGCTATACTGCAGTTTGTAGGACAATGGGTTTTAGGCATCAGACTGTGCTTAATTCTTTACATCGCTAGCAAGCGTGTTTTGGAATTGTGGATCCTAAAGCAGAAAAACTCCTATCTGTCTGTCTGTCTGTCTGTCTGTCTGTCTGTCTGTCTGTCTGTCTGTCTGTCTGTCTGTCTGTCTATCTATCTATCTATCTATCTATCTATCCATCCATCCATCCATCCATCCATCCATCCATCCATCCATCCATCCATCCATCCCATACCTGCCTTACCTACCCACCCACTGGGGTAACTGAGGATAGGTGAGAAGTGTATGTGACCTGCTAAAATCACTGAACTCCTGACCTGGCCCGCTGCAGGAAGGGTTTCAGTGTTTGTGGTCAGGCGTAGGGTTTTAATCCACCTTAAGTCCACTTTTGGAGCGAGAGAATCCATCAGCAAAGTGACAAGCTGCTTTCTTTTTTTCAGTGTTAAATAACTCAGAAAATTTACCTTTGGAATAGATAATGAGCAAAGAAAATGACTGGTCACTTTGCCAATGTGTTCTCTCACATCGTAAGGATTAAACCTTATGTATGACCACAGCCAAAGTGAAGCTACACGAAGGACAATTCCAGCCTTTCCTTATGACTCTAAAGCAGGTTAATGAGTCCAGTTCCCCTAAGAAGAGGAACAGGAAGGCAGCGTCAAACCATGCAGCAATCCACTCTACAGATTGCTTTGTGGGTGCCTCTTATTGGGCATCATTGGAAGCTGTAATTTTAAATTAATTTTCTTGCAGTGCATTTGCAATATCTCCACAACAGATAACATTTTGGGAGTCACTGCTCTAGAGTAACCTTTGCCAAGCCATTGCCCTACAGATCTTTCAGACCACAAAGCTAATCGCCTCCAGGCAATGTGGCTATTGCTAGCTGGCGTCTGCCAAGGGAAGCATTGAACAGCCGGCAAGGAATTTGCTCCCGAACCCTGATAAGCCATAGAAATAGGACCTTGAAAGGGCATGCATTTAGGTTTACATTAACAAGCTCAGCATTGCCCTTAAGCTGTCCACATTCATAAATTAAGTTAGTCCAAAGGCTACTGCTTTTTCCTCCTCATAGGCTTGACCTTTACAGCACCTATGTGCAATACTACAAATTGTTTCAAAATAATTATCACAATGCGGCTGGCAGCTTACTCTTCCTTTCTCCCCCTCCTTTCCCCCCTTCTTCCCTCCCTCCCTCCTTCCTTCTTTCCTACCCTCCTTCCCTCCTTTCCTTCCTTCCTTCCTTCCTTCCTTCCTTCCCTCCTTCCCTCCCTTTCTTCTTCTTTCTCTCCTTCCCTTCCTTCTTCTTTCCCTCCCTCCCTCCTTCCTTCTTTCCTTCCCTCCCTCCTTAATTTTATTTTTTAAAAGAAGAAGAAAAGCACAGTAACATGCTGACTGTAGAGCACTTGACAGCTCATGTGATTTCCTAACTATGACTTCAGAAATTATACCCATTTTAAAAAAGCAGCAAAGGCCAAAAACAATCCCGGGAGGTTTTGACTGAATGGTGACTTCAGGAGTGCCCCCATGTTCTGCTTGGGCCACAACAGCAATGGAATAGCCAGGGAAGGAATCATTTAGGGACAGTGGCTGTTATGACCATGAAGGCCTTTTATGGAACTGAGGATATTCCTCCCCTGTCCCTACTTCCCCATTTCATATGAAGCAGCGGCCTGAGAAATATAGCAATACCCCATTGAATGCTCCAGTTTGAATATCACTTCTTTTTATACCCCAGTGAATACATCAGGCACACAAAAATCACTTCTAGGAATTCCAGATCACAAAGTTATGCCATCTGCATGCTTCCATTATCTGGACTGAGGCCCTGAGGCCAGACTGTAGACCCCATTATAACTACGGGATGCATATGGACATGTATGGACGTGTATGGATGTCAAGAAGATGCACACAGGCATCTACGAATGTTGTTGACATTCGTACGTGGAAAATCATGTCAAAGATTCAAATCAGAATAGATTTGAATTTGCTTAATTTGAATCAAATCTTGTTAAATTTGAATTTAAAAAATTCGAATCTAATTTTTGAGTATTTGAATCGACTCGGATAGAAGGTCAAAAAAACATTCTTGTACATCTCTAGCTTTCTGAGAACTAGCTCACAACATCTCTAATTGCTAACTTTTTTAGTTACTACATTTCGCAGATGTATTGAATCTTTTAAGACCTGAAACCCATTTTCAAGTGATAGGAAGTCTAAAATGGGCAACCATCCTTCCAGTAAGTAGCTGGGCTCTCCTTCTACTTTAGGGCAAGGTAGTTTTTGGAATACTTACGTTGATGAAAGCCCTGACAAAGGGTGTGGTATTATTTGGGAATAACTTACATGCCTGAACAAGAAGTAACAATGTGAATTTTCCCAGTCTGATTCTCCACCTCTGGCAGTTCGACAGGCTCTTTGGTTCTTAGTGATTATGTCTGTCATCTGCTTATTTATTTGTTTTTTTAAAAAAACATTAAAACCAATGGGTAGAATTTTGGCTTGTGGGCTTCTTTAGAGCCTTCAGTTTGTTCGTGTGCTTAAATAGTGGACAAACCACAAAGGAAAGGGAGAGACGAAGTGAGACTAAAGCTTTTTGCAACGTCCCAAATTAGGAAGAAGCCTTTTGGGAGGTATGTGTTGCAACCGGTTTTCCTGCATAATCATGCATCCTTTTGGGCTACAGGGTGATCTCCTTTTCCAAGACCTGTATCAGCAGGTGGGCAAGTAGCTAAGAACGTCCTTTGCTTCAATGGTATTAATTTCTTCAAACGCAAGTGAGGTTCCCCGCCGTTAGCTGGGCCCAGAGAGTGCTAATTGGTGGGTTAGACTGGTGTGAGTTTAATACAGAAAAATGTCTTGGGAAGAACTGGGAAAGATTTGAACATTTTGCAATCTGCCGAATTCATAGAACATGGGACACCTGGTTTTTCCTGAATTAAAAAGTGAGTACAGGCTTCTTTCAAAATTTTCTACCTTTCCTTGCATCGTGACAGGATAAAGTGGAAAGCTGTTTATCCCTTCCTCCCTGTTTTGCCTTATCTAGCATGGGAAGGAATGGCCCAGAGAACTTGTCACATTTTCCCGGCGTCTTTATTTCTCTCTGTCACTGCTTTTTAGCTCTTCACTCTTAGATATCTAAAAACTGCAGCACTTTCTTTTCCTCTCTTGCTATATAGACAAGCTGACATCTTATGCTGAATAATGAGGTTCACGGGCCATTAAACCTTCCTATACTTACTTGTGCAAACCTGTTATAGTGGGTCAGAAACAGAGTGATCCATCCCAAGACTGGGGCAGCTTGCTCTGGGCCAGAACAATGGTGCCCATTCTAGGGATATGCACGGATACTCAAAAATCTGAATATCTGAAAAATCCAATTAGAGAACCCGGATCTGAATTCGAATCGAATTTTCAAAAATCTAGATTTTTGGATTCAGATTCAAATATGGATTTTCAAAAATCCAATATGGATTTTCAAATGATTTGTATGAATTCATCTCCATATATTGCATCCAAATATTGGGTCTGATTGTGTTTATAATATGAGACGCAAACGGGATGCGAACGTGAAAAATAAAGGATGTGAAACGAATTCGAAAATTGGATACAAATGTTCCCAACATTCATGTCATTCGATTTGAATCAATTTTCAAAGTCATTTTGAAAATGTGGATCCGGATAATCCGGATCTGGATTGGATTTTTGAAAATCCAGATTTTCAAATTTCAATTTGAATAGAATATTTGGATATTTGATTTGAATCAAATTCGAATGTAAGAAAAAAATGCATTTGTGCACATCCCTAGAGTGATCCTGTTACTAACGTTACAAAGAATACATGGATACAGTATAAAAGTACTGTGGGAACAAACAGGATGCTTCTAAGGCCATTTGCTGGGCTTTGAGAGCAGAAGAAGGTTTGCCTTTGTCTCTCCTTGAGATACCCATGAGCATTTGGTGAGCCGTAGGGATATGCAAGAATATTCAAAATATTCATTATTCAATTTAATTTGGCCGAATTTGATTCGAATGTCCAAACATTTGTTAATATTCAAACGAATACAAACATTTTGAATCATTCATACGAATAGTTTGGACATTTATCCGTGTATGGATATGTAAGCATTACATACGTATCTTTATGGATCTTATTTGTATCCATATGTGTCTGTACAGATACATATGCGATGAAAAAGGATGTGTATGGATATATGGATATCGACATACGTATAATCAAATACGTATCAAATACGTATCAAATATTTGTATGAATAGATACGAATGTATCCAAATTGGTTCAGATTTTAATACAGTCATTTTTTTTCTATTCGTATGAATTCAGATATTCAAATATTCAATGCAAATTGAACTGAATGTCAAAAATTGCATTTGTGCCCACCTCTGGTGGGCCACTGGGTGTGACAAGGTGCTGGAATAGATGAACTGTGGCTTGATCCAGCAGGGCTCCTCTTATGTTCTTATGTACATGGGACCAATATGATTTATTGAAAGCCTATTGGGCCAAATACCATAATACACTATGGGCTGCATTTGAAAGGTCATCTTGAACCCTGAGAAAAATTGTGTTGGTTTGAATTTAGGGTATCTCCACCCTTCCTTCTCTCTCTACCATTTAGAGCATTCCTCACAAAGATAAACAGCAGACAGGTGCTATGGAATTATCTTGGGCAGTGCTACTGACAAACCGCAGTGTTGCTGAAGTTCAACACCTTTGTAATCAGACTAGTCTGGCAGCTTGATGAATCTCTCAGTTGAGAACAGCTGCTATGCAAATCGTACTTGGCATGTTTGATGTGCAGACTGCAGGACTCATCCACACCATGGGGTAAACATTTGGAAGCCATTTTGCTATTATTACCTGGTCAGCGCCATTTTCAGTATTTGCTTAGCTGATTGATTCATTGTCTCCCCCTCTGATTACGTAAGTTTTTGCCATATCTTATAAATACTCTTTATTTATAAGAGTATGTGACCCTGCTTGGAAGTCACATCCCTTCACCTGTTACAAGAATCAGAGGTTTGGTTTCTGCTTGTGGGCCTAAAGTTCATGCATAGTGCATGATGTTTTTGGGAGGCCTGTCCATGCTCAATGTATGCTATGAATGCATCTAAAGATTCATGGTTTGGCCTTCTTGTGTTCTGCTTACTCCTGCTATCAAAACTGTGAAGATACAGGAACAATTGCCTGGAAGGGGGAGATCTCTTTCATCTTGCTTGGGCTTAGTTAGCATAAAACTCTTGTCAGAGAATAGGAAAGGTGGGTTATGTGAGCGTCAAACCAAGATCCAAAGCAGACCTCTATACCAGGATATAATACAGAATAAGGCCCAGTGCAGAAAGGGTCATGGTTGCAGTCCATTTGGACTTCCAGCTAGAGAAAAATGAATAATTCACAGAGGTCCTGGGGGTCAGGGGAGGATGATGATTCTTATGTACATGTTATGTAACGTTAGCAAGATCATGGCCCTTTCTGCACTTGGCCTTATTCTGGAATTTATCTTGGGATAGGGGTCTGTTGTCCACATGCTAATGCAGGCTATGGGTGGCCTCGCTTGGCGCCTGCCATAGCCTACATTACCATGCAGGCAGTGGTACCCTATTCTGGGATATAATCCAGAATAAGTGCAGAAAGGCCCCATGATGGGCTTTCCAATGACAATAAAAAGTCAAGATCATTGAACAGTGGATATTCACATATTATGTGCAGGTGAGAAAGCTGGATTCTGAGAAACAGCAAGAAAAAGAAGGTGCCTTCAGTTATGGATATGGAGTCAGTTACAAAAGGAACAAATAGGTTAGTTTTGATTCAGATTAATCTCTGTTCCTTCATATGTTTGGCAACTGATGTAGACACCTGAAGGACTAGGAAATAAATTAAATCTGAAGGAAGCAGAAGAATGGAAAATAATTGATAAAATGCATGGGCTAAATCAAAGAGACTGGTGGAATGTCCTTGAAAGATCTTAAAGAAAAGAGAGCAAAAACTGGAACCCTTAGTATGTGATTCTTTGCACATGGACCTTTTGCTTTCTTTTGTATGGAGGCATGAACTATCTGATGAGGCATCTTTATAATCCTGCTACACTCACAGATGTGAAGGGTTGCAGCACATGTGAGGGCCTTCTTTGTGGCAACCCCCAGTTTTGGAATAGCCTCTCAGTGGAGGTATGCCAGGTGCCAATTTTATATGGTTTTTACTGCCTAGTTAAAATTAGGGGTGTGGACAAATGCAATTTTCAGGGTTTGAATTTTTGGATATTCAAATCAAATCAATTTGAATATTTAAAATTAGAATGCATTCACATTAAATTCGAATTGAATACATTCAAATCTATTCATGCAAATTTTCTATTCAGATTTGCAAATATGAATGCCAACATTTGTATGTGCCCGTACGCATTCAATATGCATCTGTATGCATCCGTATATGTACGCATCCCGTACTCATCCTGTTATTGTCCTGTGTGGATCCATACAAATGCGTACGGATGCAGTAAAAATGTATACAGGCAAGTACACATCGTATACGTATGTGTACCCATATGAACGTCTGAATAATTCACATGAATAGATTCAAAAATTCAAACTTTATTTGAATGTTTAAATTCAGATATATAGACATTCGATCTGAATGAATTCAATCGAATTTTCAATGTTTCAAAAATTCATGCACATCCCTAGTTAAACTGTACCTCTTTACTTAGGACTTTGCTTCCTGAAGCCTTTTTGCACTACAGCCATAAGGCAAGGATACCTGGGGACGGATTCCCCATTCACACCTAGGCAGTTCCTACCTGCCTATGTGCGAAAGAGGAATCCATCCCCCATGTCCTAGCCTGAAAAGGCTGGTTCAGGGTTGGGACGCCACTACCAGGCCTCTCCCCATTGGGTCCGGCTGGACCCAGGGGTAGGCAGGCCTGTTTGGTCCCTTCCCCAGTTTCTGTGGGTTCTAGGGGACCGGATCATGTCCCCTAGGGCCCACAGGAACCCCCCAAGCATAGGCCTATGCAGGGATGCATGTGCACACGAGATACTTACCTCGTGCTCACTGGGTTCCAAAGTGGCCGGTGTGGCTGGCAGTGTTGTATGTCTGTGCATATCACCTGTTGATTGGCTAGCTACCCATGTGTGCGCAGTTAGCCAATCAGAGCCGGAAGGGTGTGCAGGCGCCAAGCACCACTGGCTGACCTCACCACTTTGGAACCCAGCAGCAATGAGTTAAGTGCCTCTTGCGCACGTCTCTGCGTAGGCCTGTGCCCAGGGGGGTGGGTGCCCGGTGGAGTTCCTGTGGGCTGTAGGGGACCCGATCCAGTCCCCTAGAACCCGTGGGAGCCCAGGGAAGGAATGTGACTGGCCTGCCCAATGGGGGTAGCCAGAGGTGGGGCCTGCAGCTGTCAGTGTCACGTCGCAGGCCAGTTGGGCAATAGGCAGACACTTGCGTGGCTACTCAGTCCCAAGGGTTTCAGGCGTTCTCGAAGTCAGTTCCAGTCCAGGGTCTAGGAGTTCAGAAGTCAGCAAGAGTCGGGTAGTCCAAGGAGTCAGCAGGTCACAAGGAGTCCAGGATTTCAGCTCAGGTAACAAGAGGCTGTTCAGACGTTGTCTGCAGCAACTGGAGGCAAGGTGAGCTTGTTCTTATATAGGAGAGTCAGAGCCACGCCCATGGTGCAGCTGGGCTAATTGCTCTGACCTCCTTCTCACCTGCTTCTGCTGCCTAAGCAGGCTATGAGAGAGCCTTTGATTAGGCTCCCTACAGGTGGACTCGTCACCAGAACTGTCTGACTGCTCCTCTGGACCCAGCCTTGGCTTTTCCATGCCTGCAATGCTCTGCTGTGGCTGCCCCTCAGCCTGTGGTTGCATTGCAGGCATTGCAGGCATATCCTCTTCCGACGAGGCTGAGCAGCGCATGACAGTCAGGAGGAAGCATGTGAATGCTCTCTCTCCTGAACAGCTGCAGGATGAGTGGGGATAGCTGCAAATGCCCTGGGCCGGGTGTAGAGCACAATTTCACGATCTATACCCGGAACACATATAGGGCACTCTGAGACATGCTGGGGCAATTCTGAATGGAACCACCGGCCCAGCAGAGAGCATGCTCCATCCCAGGACATCCTACACAAGTTCCGGAAGCCCTCGTGCGAAAAGGTCTTTGGTTTCTTCTGGATGTAATCCTGCCATAGTGGGTAAAAGGGAGGAAAAGAGCTTGAGTGTTTGTTTTTAAATACGTTTTAGTGTCCTGTATTTTATCGTATGCTGGGACTCGCCCCAGGGCCTTTGCGTAAAGGGCGAGATACAAATGTTAATAAATAAATAATAAAACTGGGTTTGTATAGACCTGAGAGCAAAAATCTGTATGAGCAGTTCTGGAAACTATTGTTGTTGGATGCTCTTGAATTGTGGCCAACTTCCGGTTGACTGCATGGGGAGTTTTCTGGGGAGAAAAACAGAAGCAGTTTGCCATTGCCTACTTCCTAGGAGCCCCTGGTCACACAAGTCTAAGACAGGACAGACTATTCATTAATTTGAATTGAGGTTGTACCAGTGCTGGTCACACCTAGATCATTATAGGTCATCCTCAGACCGTCCTCACTTTGGGCTTCATTGCTCATACCTTTCCCTGTGTTTGGCCTGAGCCTCTTCCATGGAATTCTTGGCTCTCCACCCCTTTTCCTGCATCAATTCTATCTCCTTTCTTATTGGATGCTGTTGTGCCACTCAAGAGAGGTGTGTGTGTGTGTGTGTTTGTGGTTCTTTTTTAAGCCTGCTTCCCCACCTCCATGCCCCCTTCCTTTTTTTATGTGCTTTTTGTCTCCGTACGATTAATTTTTAGTAATAATAATAAATTTGTGGGAAAATTCTAGATAGAGGAATCATACACATCAACAGAGGAGAGAAGGGGAGGTGCCTCACAAACTCTGTGCATGCACATTGGCTGAAAGACTGGACTCACCCACCACAGCATAATTCAGCCTCCTTTAGCGCCACCCACCTCACTCACACTGAGGAAACAAAGATGGCCTGTGATGCCAGGATGGGCTGAGTCCTATAAAAATGAGGACTACAGTTAAAACAGTCTAACAGTGGTAGGCCGGCTTAGAAAACAAATTCAATAAAAACAGTGGGGGTAACATGACCTGAAGATGATCTGAGGTCATCCTAAACTACTCGTGTGGCCAGGGCCAAAGAGGCATGGGGTTGGACTCCCAACCCTCAGCTTCTCAGGTAGTTTGCTCTGCCACTGAGCTAGAACCACTACCTCAGGAAACTGCTAAATCCTTAATTAAAGCAAACAAAATACTGAAACTTTAGGCCTTTTCACACTTAGGCATTTTCTGCACTGGGCATTATCCTGGATTATATTCCAGAATAGAGTCCTGTCATCTACATTAGGGGTACCCAATCACCAGTGTGTGGACCAACGCCGGGCCGTAGGGTTTTTTTGCCGGTCTGTGGTGAGGCTGCAACAAGCTGCCCCACCATGTCCCCCGTCCCTGCCACACCCTGGAAAAGGAAGCCTGTCCCTGCTTCAAAAAAAGTTGGGGACTCCTGATCTACATGATAGTGCAGACCACAGCAGGTCCTGGGCAGTGCCCACCATAGTCTGCATTAGCTTGCTGACAACAGGCCCCTATTCTGATACATAATATAGAATAAGGCCCAATAGAGAAAGGGCCTTAAAGTCAGTAGGATAGTGGCTGATGTTCACACAACCAGTGCTGGCACCATTCCCAGCTTACCTAGGGGCTCTTGCAGTGCAGATGGACTGTCTTGGACTGTCCACATTGCCATAGCAATGGCTGCTGCAACTTCCGCTGTGGCAGTGCCATGTGATTGCAGTTGTGCAGCCACACTTGCTGCACTGCACACTCTTGCAGCGTTTGCACTAGGAATATGGAAGCTTTCCAGGAGCATTTTAGACTCTCCTGGTCAAAGTGTGGACATTCTGGAGTACCCTGATCTCTGTGCCCAAGAGGTAAGTGCAAGAAGACCCATTGTCTAAATGTCATTCCTTTTTCAAGCTTGAGCTGCTTGCAGTCACAAAGACAAAGGAGTTTCAAGGCAATTCATGCCATTGCTCTCTGCAAATAACAGCTTTTTCATGCTTTTTGAACCCAGCTGATAGGAAAATCGCTGCCCTATCAGCTTTCTTCCAGCCACGTAGGTGTGAGTAAACAAACAAGCTAGAGACAAAAGATTTATTTTATCTATATTGCAATATAGGTAACCTGCCCTCACATCAACCTGAGGAAACTCTGTCACATCACAGCCTGACTTTTTATCTCTATCCTCGCCGGAAGTTTACAGTCTTCCCAATATTGCCTCTTCACGTCCTCCAAAGTTAATTTGCACTTGATTTATTCACAATAAGGAGGAGAAGTACATATACAATTTCTCTTTTAGCATGTGCAGTCAAGGCAAAGTTAGAACAGTTCAAGCAAAGTTCATACTGGTCATGCAGACTGGTCATTCCTTTGAAACTACAAAATCTGCAGACATTTTTATCAGTCTTTACAAACACACTGGCCTCCCTAACTCCTTACACAGTCTGATGGGGGATCCGGTTATTGCTTAAAACTCTTATTTTCCTTGTCACAATCCTGACAAGCTCGAGTTTCACCCAACCCACCTTTCTGCACTCTGCTGTCTATTAGCTTTTACCCTTCGTTTTCTGAATGATTCTGCATCCAATGCCCTGTTCCCTGCATTCTGGTCTGAGGGGGTTTGCTTATATTCATTATTTATTATGCAGGGCCTTTTGGAGTGTATTGTCCCCAAATTTTATTTTGTGATGATGAATATTGAGATGTTGCATTTTGATTGCTATTGAAGTGCTTTGTGAAAACTTGAAATCAGCCTTGAGCATGTCTTAGAAAGAGAATGCATAAATCAACAGATGATGTTGATGGATCAATGCAATGAAAACATAAACTAAACAATACAATATAAAATACTGGAAGATTAGAGTGCAGCTGTTTCTCCCTTCCTACACTACTAGAATAACATCTGCTCATCCAGTCCTTTGGAGAGCAAGAGGACCCTGTATTTTGTTCCTTTTAATTTTCTTTGTGGACATCTTTGTATGTAGATCTCCTCCTCTTCCTCCCTCTTCCTCCTTTTATTCTTCTCCTCCTCCTCCTCTTCCTTCTCCTCCTCCTCTTCCTCCTCCTTTTCCTCCTCCTCCCTCCTCTTCCTCCTCCTCCTTCTCTTGCTGCTTTGTTTAATTGGTTTCATACTATTTAGTGACCCAAGAGTATATGTAATAGGGCACTATAAAAATCTAGTTAACAAAAATAGATAATTCCTATAACCTTTGTAGAATGCTTATATTAGCTTTCCATTCAGCCAGTCTGGAAGACATTTGGGCAATACCGCTTCAAACAGTGGGGTGAGGGAATTGAGGTATAATTTGACTCTCTTCGGTATGGAGAGCAACTTTATAACCCAGCCAAAGGAAAGTCTAATTGAATATTATGTATGCAGTTCCAAAACATGAGCTATGGGCCTTTCTGCAGAAACTCCCTCATCTGTATTAAGGGTCTGTGCAGTTTATTTCTAGTCCTTTTCGATTTTCATGTTAGTGGGGTTCTACCAGGCTGTGTCCCCTGCTGGTATGCCCAATTAATTAGGTCTCCCAACAGGACCAGCAGAAGGGTACAGGAGGAATTCGAATGCAAAAAAAAAAAAAAAAAAAGACATTTGTGCACATCTCTACCCATTTGGAGATATTGGCAGAGAGAGATTGAAGTATATAAAATTATGCATGGTATATAAAAGGTGGATAGAGAAAATTTCTTTTCTCTATCACACAATGCTAGAACCAGGGGGCACCTATGAAGCTGATGGGTAGGAGAGTCAGATCTGACAAGGGGAAGTATTTCTTCACCCAGAGGGTCATCATCTTATGGAATGTGCTGCCGGAAGAGGTGGTGACAGCTACCAGTCTAGATGGCTTTAAGGTAGGGTTAGACAAATTTATGGATGACTGATGTATCAATGGCTACTAGAACGAATGCCTAGGTGCATCTTTCAGGTTGGGGGGGGAGGAACTCGGGCGCTTCTAAGGCCATCTGCTGGGACTCGAGAGCAGGAGAAGGTTTGTCCTTGTCTCTGCTTGAGATGCCCATGAGCATTTGGTGGGCAACCGTGTGCGACAGGATGCTGGACTAGATGGGCTGTGGCCTGATCCAGCAGGGATTCTCTTATGTTCTCTTAGATGCCATCTTCACATCTCAAATGGTTAATATTTTCACCTCCCGTTGAAGTTCTAGCTGTCATCTCTTCTAATCCACAGTTCTTATGTTTGTATAAAGAAATGTAGACTGTACTAACAGCTGGTTTGAATGAATATTTCAATTTCTCCTCTGAAAAGCAAATGAGCCTCACAACAAAAATCCATGAATGCAAGAATTCCTTTAGTTTTCTCCCTTGCTTTTTTAATGCCAGAGGAAATTCAGCACAGCAAAGCAGCTCTTGATTTGCTTACTGCTACAGCTAGAGATGAAGGCAGCGAGCGACACATTTATTTTAATCTTCCAGTCTTTCTACAGTTGTCTTAAACAGCATTTTTTTTCACTGCTTGGTGAATCCTAATCACTGCTCTGCATCTTAAGAGCTGAAATTCAGGCTGAGCTCCCTTTGGCTTAAAATCCAGAAAGCTGCTCACCACTGCTGAATTCACACATTCAGCAATTTTGGGGTTGGAGGAGAAGATTTATCGAAAAAAAGGTACAGAAGCTACTTCCTTAGGGAGTATACATGGCCATTCACAAAATACCTGTGTGCATAAAAATCCAGGAGTGTGCAGATAAATCCAGGAGGGCATTTTTGTTCGTGACAAATTTATAGTTCAGATCCCATGCTAGTATAGCTTCATTCTGCCTGCTGGAACATTTTTGCTCCTTTCAAAGCAATGGTACTCCCTCCAGATTGGAGAGACTGGCAGGATGCCTTTTTGGTCAGTTCAGCCAGTTTGCTCTAGTGGTTAGCGGGTTATCTGGGAATAGTGGGTTTGATTCCACCCTCCCACATGAAACCAGCTGGGTGACCTTGGGCTAGTCACAGCTCTCTTCTGAGCTCTCACAACCCCACCTGTCTCACCGGGTGTCTCCTGTGGATTTGTCAGCCACTTTGAGTTCCCTCAAGTGGTGAGAAAAGCAGGGTTGAAAAGCCTCATTTCTTTCTCCTCCTCCTCCTCCTCCTTTCCTTCTTCCATCCTTCCTTCCATCTTTCCAGCCTCTCTCCCTTCCATTCTTTTCTGTTACCCTTCCGTGCTTTCATCCATCTTTTCTTTCAGCCTTCTTTCCTTTTTTATTTTAGCCTCCCCCCTCCTCCCATCATTCCTTCCATTTTGTCAGTCTCCCTCCCTCCTTCCTTCTGTTTTTTCTTTTACCCTTCATTGCTTCCTTCCACTTTTTCTTTCAGCCTTTTTTCTTTTCTTCCTTCTTTGTGCTTTTGTAGCCTTCCTTCTTTTCTTTTAGCTTCCCTCCCTCCCTCTCTCCAATCTTGTATTTTACTGATCTTTTCCTTCCTTCCTTCCTTCCTTCCTTCCTTCCTTCCTTCCTTCCTTCCTTCCTTCCTTCCTTCCTTCCTTCCTTCCATTTTCTCTTTCAGATTTCCATCCTTCCTTCTTTCCAATTTCCTTTAAAATCTTTTGCTTCTGTCTATACCTTCTTTCTTCTTCTTGCTTTCATAATGAGTGTTCTTTGTTTTGGTAGCCCTGGAGCACAGCAATAGTATGTGCATCGAATCCAGAGGGTAGGCAAGAAGGGTTAGGGCACTTCCCCCCCCCCCCTTTTTCCATCCCCCACCCCAAACTGTCCTTTCCCCTCCCCATCTGCAATGATAGAATAACATGGCTTGAATAATCGAACTTTACATTTGGCTTGAGATAAGGGGGTGCTACCCTTAGTCTAAATATGCTAGGGTACACTATATAGTGATAACTTTTAAAACGAGGTCTAATAGGAACAAACGGCATATTGCTTTGGATTTGGATGAAAGCCATCAGCCGCTGAGCTGAGTGCTGAGACTTGCCGCAGGTGTATTAATTTTAATATTTAATTTCCTTATTGGGCAAAATTCCAGTGTGCGTGAGGATGGCTTTTGATACAATTTCATTACAGAGAAATTGGTCTTGCAATAATGCTGATAGGAACCATGCTGAGCACAAAAGGAAGCAGAGGTTTCTCCCCTGCCCAAGAGCCACATCTGTAAAATGACTATCGCAGGCAATTGAGAAATATCTAATTTGTTCCTATGTAAATGGTGCGGGGGACTTTCTCTTGCTCCATATCTGAGCCAGCTCCGTTCCCTGGAAAACATTCTAATCATCCAAGAACGTTTCCTGCAATGCAGATGAATTGCGTTCCTCGTTTCGGGATTAAAATGTTCGATCTTTGTCGTCCGTCTCTCCAGGGTCAACGACTGTATCTTGCGAGTGAATGAGGTCGACGTGTCTGAAGTTTCACACAGCAAAGCTGTGGAGGCACTCAAGGAAGCAGGCTCCATAGTGCGCCTGTACGTCCGCCGGAGGAGACCCATTTTGGAGACTGTCGTGGAAATCAAGCTGTTCAAAGGGCCAAAAGGTACCGATGGAAATCAAGACATAATTTTCTTAGGCAATGGGCAAAAGAAAGTATATTATAATACAGGCGGTGTCCTCAGGTCAGATGAACCTCTTGGAAGCATTCATTTAGAGCTAGACTTCTCTCTAGACCAGCCACTGGAGGACCATTGGTCTATCTCCCTCCATGTAGGAAGCTGGTGGCTTTATGAGAAAAGGATGCTGGACCAGCTGGGCTTTTGTTCAAATCCAGCATTGTCTGAATTACATCCTTAGCCACTTTGGTCTAGTGATTAAGGAGCCAGACTCTTATCTGGAATGCCGGGTTCGATTCCACCCTTCTCCACAAAACCAGCTGGGTGACCCTGGGCTAGTCACAGCTCTCCCTTGAGCTCTCACAGCCCCACCTACCTCACAGGGTGTTCTGTTGTGGGCAGAAGAACAGAAGCTTTGTCAGCTGCTTTGAGTCCCCTTAAATGGGTGAGAAAAGCGGGGTAGAAAAGCCAACTCTTCTTCTTGTGGCCAGTTTAGTCTAGTGGTTAGGGAGCCAGACTCTTATCTGGGAATACTGAGTTTGATTCTGCACTCCACCACAAAGCCTGCTGGGTGACCCTGGGCTAGTCACAGCTCTCTTCTGAGCTCTCACAGCCCCACCTACCTCACAGGGTATTCTGTTGTGGAGAGAAGAACAGAAGCTTTGTCAGCCACTTTGAGTCCCCTAAAATGGGCGAGAAAAGCGGGATAGAAAAGCCAACTCTTCTTCTTAGCTTTATTCCAGCTTTACAAACCGTGATTCATCCATAATGGCTTCATTGCAAATAGGTATGGGTGAAAAATGTTTGTCAACTTCACAATTCATACAAATTACAAATATTCAAAACTTCACATTCGAATCAAGTATCGTCTGTATTTGAAGCTTCTGTGCTTTTATTTGGAGCTTTCTTGCATTCAGCGTGGTTGCCCAGAGTCCTCAAGAGCAGATTCAAATTGGATTTGGAGGCAGGGCTGGTGGAAGAAGGGATTTGAAGAGAATTCGAGGTGAATTTGAAGCCTAGCACATTCGAAGTGGCTCTATTAGCATCAGTGCGAATTTCCAACCCACTCACTTTGATGTGAAGCAAACAGGGAGGGGAAAATGTGCACATTCCCAGTGACAGAGTCCCTTGTTTCCTAAGTAACAAATGCTTCTGTAATGTCAGTTCACCAAGAATGTATAATGTGCATGGAAAGAGCCTCTGGCAAAGCAAGCAAGCTGGGTATCCCATGTAATTGCAAAATGAGGCCAAAAGCACAGTCAGAGTGGAATAAGAAACAGCATTTGCGTCGCCCAGCCAAACTGGATTAGGCCTGCACCAGCCAACTAGCTGTCGATAGCAGCTGAGGTTAGTCTCATCGAATAGTAGCTGTGTCTCTGTGGTTAACAAAATTGCCAGCAGTGCTTTAAGCCATGGATACAGCCCAAGAACGGTGAAGAAGTTGCCATTCATCTCTGAAGCCCATAGTGTAGGGATATACACGGATATTCGGAAATTCAAAAATCCAATTCGAATTCGATGAATATCAACATTCAAATTTGAAACGCATTTTCAAAAATCCAAATGTCCGCATTCGGATCATATAAGGATTTTTGAACTATTGGACTGAATTTGATGTTGTATATCTCAACTGAATATCAGGTCTATTTGCACATATAGGAGAAGGAGGAGGAGGAGAGTTGGCTTTTCTACCCCGCTTTTCTCCCCCATTTAAGGGGACTCAAAGTGGCTGACAAAGCTTTCTATTCTTCTCCCCACACTGATACCTTGGGAGGTAGGTGGGGCTGTGAGAGCTCAGAAGAGAGCTGTGACTAGTCCAAGGACACCCAGCTGGCTTCATGGAGGAAGAAGAAGAGTTGGTTTTTCTACCTCGCTTTTCTCCCCCATTTAAGGGGACTCAAAGCGGCTGACAAAGCTTTTCTATTCTTCTCCCACAACAGACACCCTGTTAGGTAGGTGGGGCTGTGAGAGCTCAGAAGAGAGCTGTGACTAGCCCAAGGTCACCCAGCTGGCTTCATGGGGGAGGGCGGAATCGAACCCGGTACTCGCAGATAAGAGTCCAGCTCCTTAACCACTAGACCAAACTGGCTCACAAGAAGAAGAGTTGGTGTTTCTACCTCACTTTTCTCACCCATTTAAGGGGACTCAAAGCGGCTGACAAAGCTTCTGTTCTTCTCCCCACAACAGAACACCCTGTGAGGTAGATGGAGCTGTGAGAGGTCAGAATTTGAATCAGATTTTTGAAAATATGGATTTTTGATTTTTGAATCGAATATTCAAATATTCCACTTGAATCTAATTCGAATGCAAAAAAAAAAATGCATTTGTGCACATCCCTACCATAGTGGTCTGTAAATCATTCTTTGGCAGAATCCACACTAGTCTGTTAGGGTGCTGTGGGACCAGCTTGGCAGAACAGGGGCCACACACTTGTCCGTCATCGCTGCACCATAAAAGTGCTTCTAGGAGTCAGAACAGGCAGGCATTTCTGTGCCCATTAGAGCACTATAAGAGCACAGCAATAGAAAGTAAGAGTGTCCACAATTGTAATTTTTGACATTCCGTTTGATTTGAATCAAATAGCTTAATGTCCAAATTCATGCAAATAGAGAAAAACAAATATATTCAAATTCGAACAGATTCGAATACATTAGTATCTATTCCTATGGATATTCGATTCGTATTTGATTATACGAATGTCGACAACGTTTGTATGTGTCCATACGTATCCATACGTATCCATATACATCCATACGCATTCCCGTTTTGGTCCCATACGTTTGTGACATCACTAGTGCACAGTTCCTTCAGCACAACAGTGCCCCTGGCAACTAGGGATGTGCACAAATATTCTTAACATTCGAAATCCAATCAAATTCGTTCAAACGTGAACATTTGAATTCGAATAGAATGTCTTCACATTCCAATTTAGACTTTCAAACAAATTTCAAATGTTTTGAATCATTTGAATGTACAGTTACATATGTATTACATATATATCTATATGAATATCATGCACATCTGTACGCATTTGCCCTTATAATACAGAAAGGAAATGAGATGCATACAGGATAAAACAGGATGTATATGAAATGCGTACAGATACTTATAACACATACGAATGTTGTCGACATACGTATCTTCAAATTTGTATCTAACATTCAAATCTATTACTTCATTCAACTTGGGGTGTTTTTCCACTGTCACTAGAAGTACCCATTAAGTACCCATTAATGGGTACAAAAATGCCATTAAGTACCCATTAATGGGTACTTAATGGGTACTTAATGGGTACTTCTAGTGACAGTGGAAAAACACCCTTGAATGTTTAAAATCCGAATGCAACAAAAACCGATTCGAATCCATTTGAATCTATTCATTTGAATTTATCAGATTTGAATCGGTTTTTGTTGCACTTGGATTTTAAACATGCAAATCAAATGGACTGTTTTGATATTCGATTCGACTTGAATTCAAATGCAAAAAAATCATGCATACCGCTCCTGGCAACTACTGTGTATCATGGACCTGTTTGTACCTTGCTCACAAAACTAATGTAATAGTACCATTCCACTGAAGTAGGTTTCTCTATCCTGAAAACAGAGTTCTTCTCACACTCCCCGCCCCCAACACACACAAAAATAAATCTGTTCCACGCTAGGATATGAGGGTGATGGGAGGTTTTAATGGAGCTATTTTTCATTCAGAGTTCTTTTTAAAGGGAAAACACAACCTGGGGCCTATTCGCACTTGGCTTTATTCTGGAATATATCCTGGAATAGGGTCTTGCTGTACATATGGTAGTGCAGGCTTCAGCTGGCCCAAAGTGAGGTCTGCTAGAGTCTGCATTAGCATGTGGACCACAGACCCCTATCCTGAGATATACTCCAGAAAAAGGCCAAGTGCGAATAGGCCCCTGGATGCTCTCAGGTGCAATGAAATAGTAGAGATGAAAAGCAGGTGTAATCACGGTTTCTTCACTTACTCAACCAGGGGAACAAGCCCAACACATGTAGTGTGTTTAACTTCTGAGAGTAATTTGGGCACTTGTCCAAGTAATGTCACATTGCGGTGTAAACATCGAGGAGGTGGCATCGTGTTAGGATGAGTTGTGATGTTGAATTGCTAATGCCTGTTCCTCTCTGGCTCTTTAACAGAAATACAGAGAGAGAGAGAGAAAGCATTCCAGTCTCTGTACAGCCAATTGCATGCCTTATATTTCAGTGGCTTCACAGTGTATGTTCTCCAGGAGGTACCATATATATTAATCCACAATTGCATTTCCGTGGAATTATTAAAAAATCAGAGCTAGAGGGGTGCATAGATATTCATCAGGTTCGCAATTTGGATGAATTCGTAGGAACTGGAACATTCGCGGGAGCATTGAAAGGGCCCTACATTTGCTCATGAATCAAATGTATCTGGCCTTTGCCAGATACTTCATGTCCCTCCCAGCTGTGCCCCCTTACCTTATCCAGCCACTACAGCCACTGCTGCTGCCCTGTTCTGACACAGGATTTAGTCAGACTTGAAGTCGGCGCCAGTTCTCCCCATCCTGACAGTTTGCAAGGGATTACAGTGGTACCTCGACATACAAGTGCCCTGACATACAAGTGTTTTGAGATACAAGCCGCCGAGCGAGTGATATTTTGCTTTGAGATGAGAGCAAGATTTGAGATAGGAGTATGTAAATACAGTACAGTACATAACAAAAACAACTGAGGTGGTGTTTTGGGAGCTGGAATGGATTAATGGGAAAATTGCTTTGAGATACGAGCGATTTGACATAAGAGCAAGGTTACGGAACGAATTAAACTCGTATGTCAAGGTACCACTGTAGCTGTTTCTGTGCATTAAAGATCCAGAAACACAAAGTATCTCGATTTGGATTAAAAGGAGTCTTGCTGCTGGATTTAGAAATAATCCTCACTATTTCGCAATGGAAATGCAAGTGGTTTTTTGAGGGAGGGAATCATACTTTAGGGGTGTTATCTACAGCTCCCCCTGATCCAATGATAAGCCATGATTTCCTGTGCCCAGTTCCCTGCCATCACACTGCTGGAAAGGGAGAGTAGAGGTGTACAATCAACAAAGACTGCAGATTGTAACATTTGTAATGAGATCAGTGCAACACACTGGCAGTTTCCATGTAAAAGCCTGCCTGCTTTCTCCCTTCCTTCCATTCACATCTTTTGCCTGGTTCCCCACCATTTCATGCTGATCCGCTGCAACAAGCCAGCGCAATTGTCAGCTCCTTGTGTAAAAGCTTCCCTATTTCCCTCCCCCCTGGCCATTTCAAGCTTCTTCAATCCACGGATCTTTAGGAATTTCCAACAGCACTTCCTTGCTGTGATTGCTTCCCATAGCAATCTTATAATTAAACATTACTCATTCTATCAAGGAGAAAATCAAACAGAGAAAAGGGGAAGTTAATCTTTAATCTTCTACTGCCTTGTTAACATGAGAAGCTGTTCTACAGGGGAGAAGCAAACAAAGGACTCCATCATCTGAATCAGAGACAGGCTTATATAGGGGGTGGGGTTTGAATTCCCTGCCCCAATGTAGTCAGGGTATGATGGAGGAGAGAGGGGAGGAGGCTACTTCCTGCATGTCCGCATTATAAGGTAACAGTGGGAATGCAAAAAACCCTGACATCACTGCTGATTATGGACTTTTTCCCACTAGGGCTTAGAATCCTTCTAAGACCCCAATTGGTACCCGATTGGTACAAATTGCGAAGGCCCTGTCCCCACCTGGACCCCGTTGAAGGCCTCATCTGTCCCTACAAGGGCAGAGGAAATCTGGATTTAATGGGTCCTTCAGGCCCTTAAATCTGGAGTTCATGTGGACCTGATTAAAGGTGTCCACAATAGAGTCTTCAAGCATCTTCAAGGGGTGTTTTTCCACTGTCAGAAAGTACCCATTTTTGCACCCATTAAGGACCCATTTGGGTGTGAGCCGGATGACCCCATTTCCACCACAGCACCCATTTGGGACACATTTGTTTCCACTGCTGCTGGGGAAATCCGGATCATATGGGTACATCTCAGCCTTTAATAATAATAATAATAATAATAAAACGTTTATTTATAGTGCCCCTTTCACCAAAGGGCATAACAACAAAACAAATATAAACTAAAATAAACAATACATAACAGACAATACAACCAACACTACCCCCCGTAAAAATACAAAATAGGATAAGATAAATAACTCCAACTGAAATTCAAAGAGAGCAAAACCATCAGCCGGCAGTTAGCTTATGAAACTGAACATATGCCATAACACCATCTGCCATCAGCTAATGGACTGGCTTCAGACTGAAGAATCGAAAAGATAAGTTTTCAGTGCTTTTCGAAAACGAAGCAAATCCTCCTCTAGACGAAGAGCAAGAGGAAGACTATTCCACAAACGCGGAGCAAGATCTTGAAAAGCTCTCAATCTGGATGGTGCTACTTTTGTAGATGGAACAAGTAACCGCCCCGTAGCAGCTGAACGCAGCGTCCTAACAGGGACATACCATGACACTCTGGCTGCCAAATAACTAGGAATCTTCAAGCGTAGAGACTTAAAGGTCAGGACTAGTAATCCGGATTTTCTGTAGACCCCATTAATGGGGTCTACAATGGGGTCTTCAACGAGAAAATCCGGATTAAAGGGAGCCTGTTTCCACGTTAGTTTGGCAATGGGGTCTAGAGGAGGCTAGGGGGAGGGGTCACCCATAGGGGGAGGAGCCCCAAAACCTAGGCTTCAAAATCATTTTGAAGTCATTTTGAAGTTGCCTACTGAGATTAGCAAAGGCTCCGAAGACAAACCTTGGAGAACAAAGGGAGAACAAAGGGAACTGTTACCTTTAGGCATGGAAAGATGAGGCTGACTCATCCCTGCTCACAAGGAGCTAATTAATATGCAGGCTCTCGCAAGGGGTTTGTCTTCAGAGTCTTTGCTAATCTCCAAAGTTCCCTTTGGAGGGACTTCGGAGCCTTTGCTAACCTCCGAAGGCAGGTTAGATCCGGATCTAAGGGCTGAAGTGGAAAAACACCCAAGATCCGTATCACCAGGAGGGCCCCATCTCACAGATCTGATCTTGAAGAGACGCATCTTTGACTGTGTGTGGAAAAGGGGGGGGGGTAAGTTTCTCATTCTTTTTTAAGGATATTTGAAAACTCCAGATGTCTACTCCTTTTTCTCAAAGAATTGCAAACTCTTCTACTTTTGCGAAATCATGAAATTACTTGCTGTAAAACACTTTTGGCTTTTTCTTTCCTTTTTTTAAAATCCTCAGCGGGTTTTGTTGTAATATATTTACTGAAATCCCTTACATTTCTTTACATAATGGTTGTTTGTTTGTCTTTCTATCATTAAATGCAAAGTTCCTGTTCCTGTGCTAACCAGGCCTGGATCAGCTTTGGTGTCTATAAAGGCTGCGTCCCCAAGGAGCTGCCAATGCCCTGTGGTGGATTTGAGGCAGCCTTAATGTAAATCTTAATTTGCATTAAGGAGTCCCCATGGCAGTGGAGGACAGAGCAGGTGCAAGCCAAACCCTCCCATCCCCATTAAAACTGCGGCAAATCCCTGCATTGGGATGCTGCAGTTTTCTCCCTCACCCCCCCCCCCGACCTTGCCTGAGCACTTAATCACCCAAGTAAGTGGGGACAGTTGCAATCACAGCATTAGTGGCAGGGACAGCGAAGCCCTGCCCCCTAATGCTGCAGTCATAACCCGGGAGTGTCCCCATGCCCCCAGGATAACCCATTCTTGCCCCCTAATTCGGGGTGAGAACAGTTATAAAGGTTTTTTTTTTTACTTCGATTTTTTGCTTTTTGTCCCTCATGTAGCCTGAATTAGGGCTTTGCATGGGGAGTCTCTCCTAAGGAGAACTCACATTCACCTCGGAGTATCCTTACCATGGGGCCACGGCCAAAGAGATGGCTTTATATGCATTCGGACCATAGTCCTAGCAAAAAGAGATGTTTTTCTTCCATTTGGCAGTCTGAAACCAAGTGCATTTCTTTCCAAAGAGAGCAGATTTCCGAAACAGAACTATCTCTCCATCTCCTTTCACAGATTCTGTAAATACTAGATTTGAGCAGGTCATTAACTCTCAATTTTACAAAATCTGAGACCGCTAAATTGAGGCTATCTGGTAAGCTTTTGATAAGGAATGAGAAAAGAAAGAAGTCAAATTTAGGAGTTTGATGACAAAAAATCCTTACAAGGTTTTCATCCTTCACTTGTGCAGTTGCAACAAATTTGTTCTGCTTTTCTTTAAACAGGGTAAGCAAGGGTATTTTAAAAATGCTCTGTAACATGCTGACATTGGCATTTCGGATATTGATTCGACTATTCAAGCATCTGGGACGTGTGGTTTATTTGTAAACACATGCATTAGTATTTGAGCTTCGCTTTTAACCTAGGTACTAAATAGATTTCCATTTCATCGATCTGAAGAATAGCTTGAGTGGAGAACAAAGCGGAAATGGAATGAAGGCTCCCTGTAGGGTGAGAATAGGATGGATCTCATCTAAGTCCTTGTGACAGTGTACAGAGAGCAACCAAAAAATCAAGGGGCTAGAACACATCCCTTACGAAACCAGGCTGCAACATCTGGGTCTCTTCAGCCTTGAAAGATGGGCTATAAGTGGTGACCTGATTTAAGTATATAAAAGCACGCGTGGTATAGAAAAGATGGATAGAGAAAAATATTTTCTCTATCGCACACCACTAGAACCAAAGGGCACTCTATGAAGTTAGGACTGACAAGGGTAGGTGTGTGATTTTTTTATCATAAGAACATAAGAGAAGCCTTGCTGGATCAGGCCACAGCCCATCTAGTCCAGCATCCTGTCCTACACAGTGGCCCACCAAATGCTCATGGGCATCTCAAGCAGAGACAAGGACAAACCTTCTCCTGCTCTTGAGTCCCAGCAGATGGCCTTAGAAGTGCCCCAGTTCCTCCCTGCCCCCCACAGCCTGAAAGATGCACCTAGGCATTCGTTCTAGTAGCCATTGAAACATCTGTCATCCATAAGTTTGTCTAACCCTACCTTAAAGCCATCTAGACTGGTAGCTGTCACCACCTCTTCCGGCAGCAGATTCCGTAAGCCGATGACCCTCTGGGTGAAGAAATACTTCCCCCTGTCAGACCTTACTCTCCTACCCATCAGCTTCGTAGAGTGCCCCCTGGTTCTAGTGTTATCCAGAGGGTCTCTGGTCAATGGAATTTACTGCCAGCCTGGATAACTTTAAGAAGTGATTAGATCAATTCATGGAGGACAAGTCTTGTATCAGTGGCTAATAGAATGGATGCCTAGGTAATAGAGGTGTGCAGTGGGGTTTTTTTGTATTCGATTTGTATTTAATGGAATGCAAGAAAATTCATATTCATTTGAATAGATCCCCTTCAAATGGGGTAGGATTTGTTTCAGTACGAATGGTCAATTCCATATTAATCCCATGCGAAGCTTCATATGAAGCTTCATACGAATGTATCAAAATTCGATTCGAATTCAAATGACAGTCTTCAAATGTGCCAACATGCAATTTGAATTTGGTCTGAATTTGTATAAATTTGTATGAATTTTGCATGTTCCGAATATTCGTGCACATCCCTACTAGGTACTGCCTCCAGGTTAAGACCATTTGCAGTAGGGACGTGAACGAATGTAATTTTTGCATTCAAATTCGATTCGAATTGAATATTTGAATATACAACTCGAATTGAAATTTGAAAATCTGTATTTTCAAACATCCGAATCGGGTACGGATTATCCAGATCCGTATTTTCAAAAATCTGATTCAAACCGAATGATATGAATGTCGGGAATGTTCGTATCTGATTTTTGAACCTGTTCACGTCCTGGTTTTTTTTCATGTTTGTGTTTTGTTTGTGTCCCGTTTGCATTCTGTACTATATGCGCAAATAGACCCAATATTCAGATGCGACATATGATGCTGAATTCAGTCAGATCACCCAAAAATCCATATCGGAATTTTGAAAATCCGGATTCAATGTGAATTTGGAAATTTGGAGTTTTGAAAATCCGATTCAAATTCGAATGTTGATATTCATCAAATTTTCAAATACCTATACACATCCTTAATTTGCAGGGATTCAAAGGCCGGTGAAGGTTGTGCCTTTGCCTTCTAGGACTCCCAGAAGCAGTTGGTGTGCCACTGTGTGAGAAGGTAATGCTGGACTAGATAGCTGTGGTCTGATCCAGAAGGACTCCTCTTACTTTCTCAAGCATTCAGGATAACATTTTGCACAAACTTAATTGTTACTTTTTTAAAAAATTCTTTTTATGTGGTCAATAGCATATTTTTTTAGAAAAGGAAAGATAAAGCGCCTTTGACTTTAACGTGCCTACACAAAGTTCAAAAGGATGGTTGCACAAAACTTAGGGGTCATCTGAAGCTAGAACTGCTACTTCTGCGTCTAGTAGAAGATGTATAGGGAAAATATTCCTTCATAGAAGAAGATGTTCACTCTTAAGTTTTACTCCAGCTTCAGCCCACTTTTAGAGTGAGACAACTTATCAGCAAAGTATCAAGCTGTTTTCTTTCAGCATTCTTTAACTCAGAAAAGCCACCCTTGGATTAAATAAAGAAGGAACAAAATTACTACTTACTTTGTTGATGTGTTGTCTCACTCTGATTCTGGACTGGAACTGGATTAAAACTTAAGTGTGAATGCAATGTCTTCTGAGCACTAAGACAAAAAATGTTGTACAAAAACTAGGCAAGGATACTTAGGGTGTTTCCGCACTAGTTGCAGAAAGCGGATTAACAACAAACCCCCCCCCCCCCATAATTAAGATTAAAGACACTTACCTTAAATGGCTTCCACATTGGAGTTCTCTTCTGCAACCCTTTGCAGAGGCCGCTTCCACATTTCGGTCCACAAGACTGGTTTTAAAACCAGTTTTGCTGCTGAAATCCAGTTTAAATTGAAGACCTGAAAAATCAGGTCTTCAATCCGTCACTTCGCCTGGATGCGTGCAGAAGCAGGATGCTTCCGCACATGGCCAGGCAAAGGGACGGATTCCCTCCGGCTGCCATGTTGGGAAGGGCAGAAGCAGGACTTCCTGCTTCTGAAGCCCCTCCCCTGCACGTTGGGCACCGCCGGAAACACGCAGTGACTGGCAGCTCCATGCTCCAGTCCTGCGGCTCCGGGGGTGGCATGGGTGGCGTGCGAGCACTCGCTCCATCCGTATTCCAGAATCCATCCTCCCCGCATGTGTATGGACGCTCAGGGGTCCCTCAGATCCATTACTATTTGTGACGGATCTTCAGGAGGACGGATTGTCAAAAAGCGGATCCTTTTAGATCTGCTTTTCGGTGGCAAATGTGGAACCACCCTTACTGTGGCCCAATGGAAAAGTAATCCAGTGAATGAGTTTCCATCTTCAGTCTAGCATAATACAGGTGGAGTTTATATTGACCTACCCAGTGATAATTAAGGGATTAAAGAAGATAAAAATTTATGAGGCTCTTTTCTTGAACACTTCACTCTAATGTCTTTCTGGTTTAGCTGGATTTTAATTCACCAAAGAAGACATAAGAACCTAAGAAGAGCCCTGCTGGATCAGGCCACAGCCCATCTAGTCCAGCACTCTGTCTCACACAGTGGCCCACCAATTGCCCATGGGCATCTCAAGCAGAGGCCCTTCCTTAAAGCCATCCAGGCTGGTAGCTGTTACCACCTCTTCCGGCAGCAAATTCCATAAACTGTGGCCTCTGGATGAAGAAATACTTCCCCTTGTCTGATCCAACTCTCCTACATATATATTTTTTTTCCCTGCAATGCTTTTTTAAAATTAGGGGTTGTGACATTCCCGGCAAACCAGGAAGCTAGGCAGTGGTTTCGCAGGCTTGCAGAGGACTTTGAGTGACAGCGGGGCTGTGTCCACCAGCTGGAGCCATGCCAGCCTGCCAAAATGGCCCAATGGCGAGCCAGAGATCATGGACTATATAAGGGTTTGCAGTAGGAGCTTCTTCATCTCTCATCTGGTTAGAGACAGATCAAGGAGCGTCGCTCCAAGTGCAAAGAAAGAGAGGGAGAGGAAAACAGACTAAGGACTCAAACGCTGAATTGACCAATAGCTAATTCCTACAGTTGGGCTACTGGAGCCTAAGAGGGGATCACAAGGGAGTTATTTTTCATTTCAAACCATTAAGGACATTAGCGCTGACGCTAAGCTTGCTTCCTAATTCTTTTCAGTTGTTGTAACAATAAACTTGGAGAGTTTTCCCATAAAGAGGAGTCTATTTGCTGCTTTTAAGGGAAGCCTGTATTCAGGGCTGATAAAGCAGGATGCCAGAGAGGGTGCATTACTTGCAAGGGACCCAGGGGGTCTGGCAGTGCCCCGTGGCACTCTGCAGCTTGCGTCCAGACTGCATTACTCTTCGGAGGACGAGCAGGGGAGAGGCGTGTGGGGTCGCCACAGGGGTCCTGTCACATTAGCCTTCCGTGTTCTACCACATTTTGTCTCAAGATAGCAATTGTAAAAATAGCAATTGTAAACATAGGGTATTTACAGCCTAAACAATTTAAAGTGGTCTATGCTTCAGTTGTAGATTGGGCACGTTGGTAGGAGACAGGAATGTTTGGATGCTCAGGCTTTCCTAGGAACTAAGCTGTTGGGTTATCCAGGCTCCTGTAAGTTTCTAGGGATACTTTAGAGATCCACATGGATAATGCCATAGAAGCTCAGTGTTGACATCAAAGGTAAAGGCAGTAGTGGTGTGCACAATTTTTTTTGTATTTGATTCTTATTTGTTTAAATAGATCCCTTTCAAATGTAGTAGGAGTCATATTTGATACAAATGTTCAGTCCCAAATGAATCCCATACAAATGCATATAAATAGCATATAAATCCCATTGGAATCCCATACTAAGGCATCAAAACACTCTATTCAAATTCAGCTGTCAATCTTCAAATGTGCCAACATTTGATTAGGATTCCAATGTCCGAATTTGGCCAAATTTTGCACCATAAATGCTCATAAGAATCTAAGAGGAGCCCTGCCGGATCAGGCCACAATCAATCTATTCCAGCATCCTGTCTCACACAGTGTTTCACCAATTGCTTCTGGGCATTCTCAACGAGAAGGCAAAGGCACAACCTTCACTTGCTCCTAAATCCTTGCAAATGACCTTTAGAGGCTTCCTGCCTGTCTCTCTAACCTGAGGCCTAGCCACACTTAGGTTTCTGGCATGCAATTAAGGCAGCTCTGGTACAGAGCAAATGGACTTTAACAAGGCTGCTTCAGCCTAGAAGCGTCCCTACCCATAACGGAGCTGTCCTGCTTGTGGATTAGGTGTGGAACACAAAATCGTGCTCCACATCTGTCCCAACCCCATCCCCCAGGCTTACCACAAGTGTCCAGTGATGCAACCATTTGCTCTATTTCTGATTCGCTACGCATGGTGGATGAGGAATGCGGCATCCGCGCAGACGTGGTGGCATTGCCAGTGACGGTCAATCACATACAAACCATGCGGTGATCCATCACATACACCCATTCCTGGGAGTGGCAGTCGAACGTAGAATTGCAAGAGGGGCATCTGATCACAGGTTAGCCTGTGATTGACCATGCCCCCCTCTCACAACAGTGTCTGAGTGGCCAATCATGGCAGCGAAGAGGTGGAACTTCCGGCTCTGGATGCCTCTACATGGGTTGGTATGTGGAAGGGCCCTTCACACTTCTGGCCGGTAGGGGATGCTTTTGGTATGCTTTCCTCCTGCCAAAAGCGAATGATCCTCCTGTCCCTGGATTGTACCAGGCTTAGAGCACTACAGCCTACTGGCTGTAATGCAAATAGGCCCTAGGAGGAAGTACTTAATCATCCATTCTAGTAGCCATTAATACACTAGTTCTCCATGCATTTATCAAATCTTTCACAAAGCTATCTACACTAGTGGCTATCACCAACTTTTCTGCTAGTAAATTCCATAGACCGATTATCAGCACCATAGAATTCTCTAAGTCTTCAGAGATTTTCCTAGTGATGTAAGTTTGTGCTTCATGTTTTGGATTGACTGACACTGAAGCTTGAAGTGTTTTGGATTTTCCCAAGGAGAAATGAGGCCACACAAAGATCGCCATGGGTGGTGGACTCCACTGGTTCCTGGAAGCTCTCTGGTCTGCAGTCAGCTTCCAGCCATAGGGCCCAAATTGGCCTTCCTCTCCCCACTCTGCCAGTTGATATTGTCTGGGCCACATATGTGTCATCCTTTTTCTAGCCTGAGGGCAGGACTCTTGTCTTTTGAGGCATGAAGAACAAATGAAAGGTCAAGTTTGTGCCAAAGATAGAACTTGAGTGGGGGACCTTCAGGCTTTGCATCAGTTTTGCCTTGACTTCTTGCTGTCTGTCATGGTGAATAGGAAATTGGAAGGCATCAATCCATTTTCCAGCCTGTCCTGGTGCCCTCCAGAAATTATTGAACTTGCGAGTTTAACTGTATTTGATTAAGGGTAGACAGAACAACCTAATTCTGTTCAGGGCACTCATGCGTAGGGCATTTTTCGTAGGGTAATCATAGGAAAAAGAGGAGTCCTACACTTTTAATAGTTCTATTGAAGTGACAGTTTCAGCAGATGTAGCCTTTAATAGACGTGTGCACGAAGCCAATTTCCGCATTCTATTCGAGATGAATAGAATGTGGAAGCAGTAGGCTCTGGCTGAATATTACCCCCAACGAATGAATGAACCCTCCCCCACCCCTCCATTACCACCCCTTCCTACTTACCTCACCTCCTCGCCACCTCCGCACCATCCGCGCCACCTCTGCCGCACCAAGGAAGTGGACTGGAGCACTCCGGCTGCAACCTGGGCCTGTTTCTGGGCCTTCCTTTCTGCAACCTGGGCCTGTTTCTGGGCCTTCTGAAACGCCAACCAGGCTTTCCAGAAGCTGGAGACAGGGCCTTGTTCGATTCTTTAAGTTCAAATTTATGGACATTCTATTTGAATTCAAATGTCGAATTTCGAACAAATTCAATTGAATTTTGAATACCTTTCAATATTTGTCCACACCCCTAGTAGCATCACCTAGAAGATAACAAATGGTTCTGAAAATGAGCTTTTTTAACCTTTGTGGTCAAAACACTCCAAGAGTGTTCTTTTCTTGTTTCTTTTTAAATCAACCTACTGCAAAGTTGGCTTGTTGAACAGAAGGGAGACCGGCATGGTCAGGCTGTTTCCCTAAGGCTCAGTGCATATCTTGGGCTCTTCGTTATTTAGAGAATAGATATTTTTCTGTGGCTGTTTCTTTCCTTTTTGTTCTACTTCAGTGTTTCCCAAACTTTTGACATATGTGTACCCTTTCTATAATTTTTGTAACGCTGAGCTCCCCTCATAAAAAACATAAGGGATAAAAATTGTATTTTATAAAAATAATCAAAATCAGTGGAACTTACTAAAGCACGATAACAGGCACCCGGAACTAACTATTAAAGGAGTAAGTTGTCTCTGTAACAAAGTGCAGTACATTCACGCCGTGTCACGCCTCACAAGAGCGTTAGATAACACTGCAATTCTCCAGCATTTAAACAGCTCCGCAGCTCAACATCAACTGTTAATGTTCCCGCAGTTTAAAAATGGCCGAACCCGAGCTGCGCGAAGGATGCTCAGAAGTTCCCGCCATAATGAGTTGTGATACGTTGTACGATGGTGCCAGTTCCCATGTAAAAACTGCGATACGCGCCTATTTCTTTCCTTGTTCTGTGGGCGCAGCTAAACCCGGTGCAGTGGATATTCCCACGTGATCCCCACCAAACTCTGGTGCAACGCGTACCCCTACCAAACTCTTCCCGTACCCCTGGGGGTATGTGTACCGCACTTTGGGAAATACTGCTCTACTTTAAAGCAGGTCTTTTTCATTCCTCCACATTAGGAGTTTGCACAAATGCAATTTTCGACATTCGATTTGTAACAAATCAAATATTCAAAAATCAGAATTTGTACAAATAAGGAAAAACCGGACCTTCAAATCTATACAAATACATCTGTTGGTATTTGTTCAAATAATTTGGACATTCGTATCTCTGTGGGTACATGCACATCTCATACACATCTGTATGCATCCTGTTTTCATCCTGTACAAGATGCATACGGGCACGTACGAGGTATGTATGTACCTGTACAGATATGAATGTCCAAATTATTTGTACAAATAACTTGAAATATTCATATTCGTTCAAATTCAGGAATCCAAATGTCCTGGCATTCAGTCCGTATAAGAATATCCTAATTCAGACAAATATGAATATTCATGCACATCCCTACTCCAGATTAAACATGTGTAAGCACAGTGACAAGTCTCCTGTAAGAACTGATGAAGGTGAGCTGATCAGGCTAATCTTTCTGCTTCCTATCATCTTTCCTCCACCTGCAAAGGGATACAGGTGCAAATGTGGCAGACACCCATGACTAACTGAACATGGCATTTCTTCTTTCAAGGTTAACTGTGGCTTGTGGCTTGATCAGAAACATCTCATTTTATGTCGTAAGATCATGCTGACTTTCAAAACCCATTACCCATAAAATCCTGCATGCCTGCAGCTTCTAATTGTCAACTCATGGTGTTCTCTTTAAGGAGCACTGGGTGGGTCCTGGCGTCCTTCCTAAAACAAGCATGAGGAGATGTCTTCCATTCTGTCTGCCATTCCCATCTGATTTGATTCTGGAAGCATTTTCAAATTAATCTCAGAACCAGCTGGGTGCTTGGTTTTCAATTTGTGTTGCTCCATTTTCTCTACACTCTGCCTGAGCACATACATGTTGTTCTTCAAAACACAAGAGCCGCTGTTCACCTAATGCACCTGAATCTTGGATGATTCAGGATATGTCATAGTTCAGCTGTGGAGCTTGATACCACAAGTAGGGATGTTCAAAAATTATTCATCAGGTTTGCAATTCATATGGATCCCAGATGGTAATGCATTTGGCGATACTCCAATGAATTGTCATTGTCACTACAGGCCCAGGTGGCCTCACTTGCTAGGACAGTGATGGCGAACCTTTTGAGCTCGGTGTGTCAAAATTCACAAGAAAACCTAGCTGAACTCGGGTGCTGGGTCACATCTAGAAATATCCATAATTTTGTGATATTTGTAGCTCTAGTAAAAAAGTTAAATTTTTGATATATGTATTTTTTAAAAGCAAAAACAAATAATTCTTTACATTAGTGACTTTTGTTGCTGAATTTCGTTTGCTAAATCTTCAATTGAAAGTTGGTATTTCGCACACTTCAACAACAAGCAAGCATTACACACCCAGGTGGCACTACACACCCAAGGCTTGGCATGTCACCTGTGACACGCGTGTCATAGGTTGACCATCACCATGCTAGGAGCACCTTTTATCAGCTTTGATTGGTTAAATAGTTATATCCCTTCCGAGCAGAGGTTAATTAGTGACGAGGGAGGTGCAAGAATATTCCAAATATTTGTTATTCGGACAAATGTACAGCACTTTAGAAATAAACTATAATAAATTCGGACATTCATATACGAATCCAATTCCCAGACATTTGTTTTTTAGTGTTCATATGAATATGAATATTTTGAGTTATTCGTATGAATAATTCAGACATTTGTATGTGTACAGATATGTACACATCACAAACCTATCCATATGTATCTTGTGCGTATCCATACGGATAGGTACAGGATGAAAACCGGATGCTAACAGATGCGTACGAGATTTGTATTATTGGAAATGTATTGAATATTCAAACTAATAGATACAAATGTATTCATGTCAGTTCAAGTGTCCAGATATTCATTTTTTTATTTGTACAAATTCAGATATTTGAATATTCGAATCGAATTGAATGTTGAAAATTGCATTTGTGCAAACCCCTAGCAGTAACCCATGCAGTGCTGAACTGAAGGCTAGACTACTGTAATGTTCTGCTTCGGGGGCTACTTTGAAGCTTAGTTCAAACATCGCTAGTGGTTCTGCTTCCCAAGAACACATTATGCCTGGAGTCTTCCATAGTTAGCACTGACATGTGGATGGCAGGCCATGATTCTGGGATATATTCCAGGAAGAGGCTCAATGAGAAAGGGCCAACCTGTGGCCACCTCCAAACAGTGGCTGAAAATCCATCTATGAAGCAATACTGTACACCAGAATAAACCTATTCCAAGATATTCATTTGTTGTGCATCAGTGTTAGGAAAATTCCAGACCACTATGAAAACAAGTTGCCGCTCTATCAGCAAATGCTATTCATATTATTTTCTTAATAAGCAGATGGGTCAGAGAGAAAAAGATTCCTTTTAATTTTAGTATGCTGCAGCATAGGAAGCCCGCTTTCAATGACCCCATCAGCCAGAACTTCGAACCTCCCACATTCCAGAACACAATTTATATCCTAAACCACGGCCGATGATTATAATATTACCCGTAACGCCTATATAGAAAAACATACATATCAGATTTCTCTTACATGCATAGTAACGAAAAGTCCAAATGGCTGACTGGTTCAGACCAGTTACTCTTTGAAGACATCTTATCACGTCACTTGGCAAACACACTGTCCTTGAAAATATATCATGTCTCTTGGCAAACACACTATGAAAATATTCCTCACATCAGGAAGCAACAAAAATGACTCACCTGCCTGGACACCATGCTCCCACCATTGGCACATCATCTATATCCGGGTTTTTTGATGGCAGAAATACTCAGAAATGCACAGCTGCACCCTTGTATGTGTGCAGGCGCCATTTTCAGGCCTTGCACATATGCAGCACCCACCTCCAAGATGGCTGCTCCTAGAAGCAGTGTCTGAACAGATAAAGTTAATATCACAAGGCATGAAAAAGCGACTGTCCTTTTCCCCTGATATATAATTCTGCAGGATATTGGCCCTTTCCACGGATGGGAAAGGTGAGTTAGAGATGAACATTGACTAGCGCTCGCTGGAAGAAAGCAGCTTTTCACTTTGCTGATGTATCCTCTCGCTCCGAAAGCAGACTGAAGCTGGATTAAACCTTAAATGTGACCACAGCCTTGGTGTTACTTAAGCCTCCGTTGTTAGTTTCAGTTTTGCTAGTCTCCATTAGCGTCTCCATTACTGGTGATATATTTAATAGATCGAAGGTAGCAACAACACGCTGGCTGAAGCATGCAGATAGGAGTGTAGACAACTCTACTATTGCTCGTGTCTCCAGTGGAGACTGTAGTTTGTATACTGTACATGTTTAATTAAATGCATTAGAAGCGATTAATAATATTCATGAAATTTCAGCAGTTTACCATGAAATCTGTTTTGACTTTCTGGTTTGAACAACCCACTCACACCCACATAAATCCTTGAGGGGGTTTTAAAGCATTAAGCAGGAAGGCATGGAAAAATTACAGATGAGTGAATCCTTAAATGAATTCCTTCCCCATCTGAAAGGCTCCTAACTTATCCTGTGGCTGAAGATGGGTTTCACTCCTACACGGGAAAAATCCTACAAGGCTTTTTCATACCTCCTGAGGTCAGCCCCTTTTCAGGGTTTTTAATTTTAATTTTTGGCAGGTTCTCATTGGTATGTTTTATTCTCTGTTATGCAGAATTATTTTCTTTGGAAAAATCTATAAAGATACTGACTTGAAACTATGTAATTTGCATTTGGCATGCAGTTACATAGAATTTTCACAGCATTTCAGACACCGCCCAATAAAATCTGTATCTTACATGGTAATATCTCTCAGTGTACACAAAATGCATATCTCTGATGCCCCCCCTTTTTTTTTTTGAAACTGAATGCAAATTCCAAAATGGAGGAGTCAACACTAAGGGCCTGTTTGCACTTATCTCAGTGAGATGATATAACAAAACCAAGTTAGGAGCAGGCTCAGAGGGAGATATCCACACTTCATGTGCTGGTGCAGTCCCCATACAGATCACCAGGACATGAAGTGTGGATGGCTGGGCTGGGCTGGGCATGGCCTGGCTGGGCCCAGCCCGGCCCAACCCAGACCAGACCAGACGAGACACAACACAAGGCAAGACAAGCCCAGCCATGTCACCATTCCTATAACTATCAGCCCTTGGCATGTGACTGCATAAGCTGTAGCCATCATGCCCCATGCCCTCGTGGCATTTTCACCTGGAAGAGAGTGTGAATGCTGTGAACAAAAATGACTGGGAACTCGCCAGCTGCTCCCGATGAAGCTATGGAAGATCGGAGTAGCTCGATTCTGGACTCTAGAATGGTGGTTGTGGCGCAAGAGCACAGACAAGCCCCCCACAAGGGTCCAGAATTGCTCCTTTTAGGTAAGTTTGTGAACAGGGTGTAAGCCAGCATCCAGAAGGCCAGAAAGATGGCTGTCTGTGGGACAGGAGGCTCTAATTTTACCAGAGAAACAGGAGGTACGTGCGTCACACAGTGGCATCTCCTGGCTTCCACACCTGTGAGGTTTTCACCTGTCGCAGTTTAGCATTAGGCTAGATATGGCCACCAGGTCATGCAGGAATCTCCCTCCCAAGTAATTTGCCTCCTCTACACACCTTGTCATTGCTCTACACACAGCAGCGGAACCAAGCAAGCATCCACATGCAAAGCCCTAAATCGGGCTAAAAGAGGAACAAAATCCTCTAATTCGAAATAACCCCCCCCCCTTTATAACTGTACTCACCCCAAATTAGGGGGCAAGAGCAGATTATAAAGGGGGCATGGGGACACTCGCGGGTTACGATCGCAGCATTAGCGGGCAGGGCTTTGCTGTCCCCGTCACTAACGCTGCGATGGCAACTGTCCCCGCTTACGCAAAAATCCTTGCTAAAATCCTGTCGTTTGCCTTGCAGACTTGTAGCCAGCAAGTATGCAGAGCAAATGACAGGATTTTGGCGTGGTGAAAGCTCGTTGTCTCCCTCCTTTTCCACACACTCCCATTCCTTTTGCAACCTTGAGTATGCAATGAGCTTTCACCACAGGCTGGAGGAGGGAGAGAGAGAGAGGGAAAGAGGGGAGGGGAGAGGAGAGCGAAGATGTTCCTCAGGAGGGATTCCCCCCTATCTGTCCTTGTGTGTGTGAAGGAGGGCTCAGGGACTGGAGGAGGTGGAGAGAGGGGGAAGGAAGGAGGAGGACTGGCTGTGAATGCTGCTGCTCTTTTAGACATTTTATCGGGGCTCTGACAAGGGTTCCACCCTCTGTGTGTGTGTGTGTGTGGAGAAGGGAGAGAGAGAAAGAGGGGAGGCGAGGAGGAAGACGTTCCTCCAGGAGGGATTCCACCCTGTCTGTGCATGTGTGTGTGCATTTGCACGATCAGGCAAGGGGGGAGAAAACCACGGTGTACCAATGCAGGGATTTACCACAGTTTTCATGGGGATGGGCAGGTTCGCCTGGAACCCACGTTGTCCTCCATTACCATGTGGACAGCTTAATGTGAATTAAGATTCGCATTAAGCTGTCTCGCTTCCAGCCCGCTTTTTTTTTAACTCCATGCGGACACCCCCAGAGTCATTTATCACAGTCATTGACGGTCGATTTCATCCTTTGGGTTCAGCCTTTGGGCCCCAAAGGTGCTCGGGGTTGTATATTCTGCATCATTTGGATACAGCCTTCAGAGCTACACGTCCATGCTGACCTCAGTTAAAGACCCAACCATCTGAGTTTGAAACTGGATAAAGGTATAAATCCAGCCCCGTAGAAACCTTTCCTTCAATCGGGCAGTTTCTGTAGCCTATGTGATCAGAGATATCAAATACTGACTCGCAGGTCCACTTTTCTTCATCTGTCCAGGGTAAATAATTCCCCTGCTCCCATGACTGAGGACTGTAGTGCAATCTTAATAGAAAAAGAGACAGCTGCCATCTGTCTAGTGACCTGGAATAAATTGCAGTTTCCTACTCTTTGATTTTGCTTCATCTCCCACTAGAACGGCATACTAACTTTGTGGTGCTCAGAGTGCAAGCTCAGAGCCAGGCTGGGTGAGTGGAGAGAAGGAAGGATGGTGGTGAGGAATAAGAATAAAGATAACCAAACACAAAAACTCCCAATCTAGAGATTCAGCAATAGAGAACTACAGCAAACAGAATCTTCCCAAGGCAACCAGACATAAATAAGAAGAAATATATGTGAATTCAAACTAATTATAACAGAATTACATACAAAATAGGCCATCGGTATGATAAATACTTAGTTTCCATTATAAAATATCACAAGATTAATATAATAAAATGCCCATAAGAAGTATTGAGGACCCATGCCAAATCCAGATGTGGGCTTCTATTGCAGACTCTTCTGAAAGGGCAGATGTGCTTTGAACTGCACCAGGGGTGATTTTCCTTCCTGTCCCATGGATGGAGCATGACCATCTAATGTTGATGAGCACTCACACTTGCAAGCACTTGTCACTAACAGCCCACGCCCCACGTGATTGGTCACTCGAAGGGGATTTATTCGAATAGATATGCATTCGATTCAGTACGAATTGAATACAAAAAGAGCATTTGTGCATATCCCTAGTCCAGACTACTGACCAAGTGCTGAAATGACCTGAGACTCTAAGGGTGCTTCCGCACAGGCCCTTTAACACCCATTAAGCACACATTCCAATGTGCGCCTCCACACACGGGTCGCTAATTAGGACAGTTCTGGTGAGGGGGGTCCGCACAGTGAGCCCGTTTTTAATGTGGATTTCGGCGGCAAAACCGGATTGCCACCAGAGCATCCGCATTAGCGGGGTCTAAATAGCACACTTCCGGTGGGTGTGTCCACACCTATCCGGACTTAATGCGTGCTTAATGGGTGTTTCTTGCACACCACATATCATGTGGTTTTGCGCTGTGAATCTGCATCCATTTCAGATGCATCCACAGAGCACAAGTGTGCAAACCCATGGCCCTCCCCCGGCCCGCCATGATAGGGTCCCCAGAGCCAATCGTGGTGAGCAGGGGGTCTCCTACCTTTCGGCTCACCCTCGCTCCAGAAGCGGCAGATCACCGCTTCTGGAGCCAGGGCGAGCTTCCCTAAAGCCCAACCTAGCCCACCCTGGGGGGAGCGTGGCGGATCCCCTCCTTACCTCATCAGCGTCGCCCCAAAACTGAAAGCAGGCACCCAGGATGCAAGTCGCCTGTGTCCTGCGCGCCCCCTGATTGGCCAGGGCGCAGGTCAGGGCAGTGCGCCTGCACAGAATGGCTCCTGACAACAGGGGCTGCCAGGCGCCGCCCTGGCCACTCAGGAGGAGCCAGGACGCAGGCGCGCTGCATCCTGGGTGCCTGCTTTCAGTTTCGGGGCGACGCTGACAAGGTAAGGAGGGGATCCACCGCGCTCCCCCCAGGGCGGGCTAGGGCGGGCTAGGGTGGGCTTTAGGGAAGCTCACCCTGCCTCCAGAAGTGGCAATCCACCACTTCTGGGGCGAGGGTGAGCCGTGGCGGCGAGGTCCCCCGGCTCCCCAGGCTTGGCTCTGACGAGCCAATCGTGGCAGGCCACACAGCAACCGCCTCCAATCCATATCTTCGCTGCGTGTGCGGAGGCACGGGGCACAGGGTAGATCCGCATCTCTTAGATGCGGATCTACCCCGTTAAACCGGATCTACCAGGGATCCGGAGTTATTACAACCGGTTCCTCTGGGAGCCGGTTTTAATAAATCCGGGTGCAAGGGATCCGGTTTTATTTGCCCCTGTGCAGAAGCACCCTAAGCTTCACAGCAGGATCCTCTGACTTCAAGTACATCTCCTCCATGCATACAAGGAACATATGAAGTGAGCCTTTTCTTATGTGTGTATTATGCACTTCTTGTGTTTACAGTTTTAAAAGCACTTATTATCTGATGGAATTTTCAGACGTGTATATGGGACTTATATCAGAAATGTATACCTCTTCATTTCCTAATGAATTGGAAACCCGAGGCCTATTTGCACTTAGGCCTCTGGCTAACAATTAGGACACCTCTGGGACAGACCATTCGCTTTCTCAGAAGGCCGGTTCCACCCACAAGCATGCCAGCCAGCCTGTCCCAGAGATGTCCTAATTGTGCCCAAGGAGTGGAGCCTGAAATCATGCTCCACACCTGGCCCAACATTAGCCTTGGGCATCCCAGAGCTGTCCAGCAGGAAGAGCATTCACACTCCCCCTACCAGACAGCCCAGGACACCCACCCCAGGCTGCTGCCATTGGGCCCTATGAGTCCAAGAGCGGGACTCAACCAGCTCGGAGTGTGTTTGGATCCTGCTGCCGGCCTGATCGGACCAGTGGCAGGCAGCGGGGATCTTCTTGGTGCCCACCCACACCCAGGGGTGCATGCCAACCCCCAGCTCCCTGCATCCCACTTACCTGTTCAGTCCACTGGATCAGTCTGGATAGGTCCCAAGGCTTGCTAGGAGTGATCTGCCGCATTCTGCAGACACAGGCCTCAGCAGATCTCCCCCATGCTGACCTCATGTCGAACGTTCAGGTCAGTGTGGGAGTGATCTGCCATGCTGTGCTTGCGCAGAACACAGCAAATCGCTCCAGGCAAGCCCCAGGACCTATCCAGATTGAGCCAGTAGTCCAAACAGGTAAGTGGGATGCAGGGGCACACACCCCTAGGTGAGGGTGGGCATCCAGATGGCCCCTGCTGGCTGCTGCCAGCCCAATTGGAGCAGCAAAACCTGGGGGGAGGGGCAAACACACACCCGGAACCATGGGCTGATAGGGGCCAATGGCGGCAGCCTGGGGCGGGCAGGTGCGCAGGTGGGCTGTCCCCCGTGGTGGGCCCTCTGGGCTGGTGAACATGAGGGATAGTTCGGCCATTTGCACCTTGGCTGGTAAGGGCACATTGGGAACGTGTCCCTTACTGGTCAAAGTGAATGGTCAAACTGTCCCTGACACATACCAGCCTTAGTGCACTACAGCCATGCGGCTGTAGTGCAAAAAGGCCCTTGGATAAATAGCCACAGATCAAACCAACATTTCCACTCAGGATAGATCAATGAAATACCTTGATAGAAAGCAAGATCTCTTGGTTAATTTCCAACCACGGCACCCCAGCTCTTGCGGTAGCTTAAAAATGCATTGATCTGTCTGTTGACCTTTATCCACCGTGAATAAAGCTTTACTTTCTCCAATTCCCCCTCCAGGTCTGGGATTCAGTATAGCCGGAGGTGTGGGCAACCAGCACATCCCTGGAGACAACAGTATTTACGTGACTAAAATTATCGATGGAGGAGCAGCGCAGAAGGACGGGCGGTTGCAAGTTGGAGACAGGCTTCTTATGGTGAGACGTGAATCCTGGACACGTGGCTGGTGCCTGTGTGGGCTGCACGGGTGTCCTGAAATAAATCAAAGGGCAGCACCATGCAGCTCACTCAGAACTCCTCTAAGACCTTTGGAAAATAGTGAAAAGTCATGAACAAGTTCGTCAAAGATGGGAAAAATGACTAAGTGCAAGTCTGTGGTTAGCATGCAAGACTCCTATCTGATAGTCTTTGGATTTGAGCCTACACTCCTCCATGAAGTCAGCTGGGTGACCTTGGGCCAGTCACACAGGTGCCTTTGTGAGCTCTCACAGCCCCCCCCCACCTCACAGGGAGTCTGTTGTGGGGTTTGCAGTTGGAAGCTGCACTGTCCCTTTGGTCTAGTGGTTAGGGAGCCAGACTCTTATCTGGGAATGCCAGGTTCGATTCCACCCTCCCCATGAAGCCAACTGGGTGACCTTGGGCTAGTCACAGCTCTCTACTGAGCTCTCACAGCCCCACCTACCTCACAGGGTGTTCTGTTTGGGGGATAAGAATAGAAAAGTTTTGTCAGCCGCTTTGAGTCCCCTTAAATGGGTGAGAAAAGCAGGGTAGAAAAGCCAACTCTTCTTCTTCGACGCAGCTTCCTGTCAGTCAGATGGGATGCCCATTGGCCACAGCAGGGGCACAGCTTGTCTCCCAAAACACGAAGCAAAAATATGCTGATTACTTCGATTAAAGCTCTGCCACCGCTGCTGGCTTAAGAAAGCTGTGCTGCTTTGACATAAGTCCGGAAGCAGCAACTATCGCACTTCCTTAAACTTTTATTGCTGTTTATTTTGCACCAGCAAGAAGCAAGGGTTTCTCCCACTGCAGTATTTGCGGAACAGCAGACCAGCCTTGTCCTGCTCTTCCAAGATGGTTCTCCACAAAGTACTCTCTCAAGCGGCTCTCAAATGCACTCTGGATGAAAGAAACATGAAAAAAACTCTGCCTCCGTACAACATCAGCACTCGTGTTCCTCTTAATAACAACCCAATCAAATCACAATGAGTTGTACAGAGCAGAGGCGCAGGGCAATTTTCCACTTGAATAAGAAATCTGAATAAAATTTGTACGTCTTCCCAGAACTCCTTCGTTGCCTTTCATTCTTCCGACATCCTAGACGCTTCATTTTCTTGGATGCTTACCGAAGTTGCTTAGAGCATCCAAAGTTCGTGGAGAGGCTCTCATTTATTCCTGAAATTATTTAAAGTGAGCAACTAGGGACAAAATTAGAGCAAACATCAGTTGGCCTTCTTAGCCGAAGAGGTAAGGAAATCTCAGACTCAGAATTTATTATTAACTGAGGCCTCTGCCTGTGATGGTACTCTGGAGACAGAAATTAGTGTAAACAGGATATTATCAAAGCATAGCTCAAACTACCTAGAAATTCAATAAGGGAACTGCTTCCTACTCACACTGTTAGACAAGCTTTTCCTGAAAATAATGGTCAAATTAGGGAGGGAGGGGGGGGGAAGGAAGGAATTCCAAACTATGGCCATTTTCACACTTACAAGGGGGTTTAGAACCAGAATCCCTTGACTGGAGAGGTTCCATGCTGGAGCTAACCAAGAAAAAGGCAATTCTGGGACAGGCCCTATGGTTCCCTGCACCACACCAAAGCTCACACAACCTTCAAAGCCTGGCACAAGGGTTCTGATGGTCAGGAAGTAAACTTCCTATCTCGGAGGCCTGCTGGGGTTGGAATTTTCCCAGGCCTGGTCTAGCTATGCCTGGAATGCCGTAAACATGTAAAAACAGGTCTACTGGTTCCCATCCTATGCAGTCAAAATGGCCTCCTAGACCAGGGTGTGCTACATCCAATCCAGACACAGCATGTTAGCAATGGTGGCACCCCTCTAGTCTGCAGGAGAGTGTGTAGCAGCATGCGCTAGAGGAATAATCCCTCCTTTGATTTGAATAGGATCGAAGGTGGGGAAATGAGCTTTGTGCACACACTGTTAACACACACTGGTATACAAGGCCATTTCTGTGCCATATGATGCTCCAAAGCTCCATCCGGTGCAGATGGGGCAGGATATGGTGCCATTTGCATGCCATATCCCACTCCCAGATTCCACCCAATATGGAGAGAACACGACAGTGGGAGAGGTGGCCTCCGTTGGGCTACTCCATTTCTGGACTGTGGTGCAGACAAAGCAACTAATGGGTCCCTTGCTCCACTACACTGGCCCAGTGTGGAAAGGGCCTCTACCTGTTTGGATGGGGCTGCTCCTTGCTCTTCCAAATAGCTGCTTTTATATGAGACCTATTCACATGAGGGCTTTTGGAATGCGTGAAGGATGCCCTCTCAACGTGTTCCGGGTGTAGAGCAGTTAATACTGCTCTACACTTGGCCCAGGGCATTCGGGGCCGTCCTGAAGTTGATCAGGGAAGGAAGCGTTCACATGCCTCCCTGCCTGACAGGTTCAGGGAGGGCCCCACCTCTGACTGCCCCTATTGGGCAGGCTGGTCACATACCTTCCCCAGGTTCCTGTGGGTTTAGGGGACCAGATTGTGTCCCCTAGGGACCACAGGGACCACCCCCCTTTGTATGCCCCCTCCCGGGCCCAGGTCTAAACAGGAACATGCACGTGAGAGAGAGCCACTTATCTCGTGCTTGCCGGTCCCAAAATGGCGATCTGAGTGCGCCTGCACGTGCCAGCCATTCTCTGATTGGCTAGCTGCAGCTAGCCAATCAGAGCAAGCCAATCAGCTAGCCAATCAGCAGTAGTGCAAAAACAGCCTATGCTCTATTTAATTGACCACTGAAATACAGAAATCCTGAATACAGAAATCAGCACCTTGAAGAAAAAAGCAACTTAAGACATAATCAAATGTGGAAGAGGTAACATTCACAAAATCATGATGTAATTAAGATCAAGGTTAAAACCAGAGATGGAAGAAAGATCCATGGCTCAGGCTTATTACCACGCAGGACTGTAAAAAATGATTGTTCTTTTGAGAATATTCCTTTTATTTTCTTGCTACACCTTTGAGAATTTTGATAAAGATTATTAATCAGTTGTAGGTGATGACTGGTTAATTCATTTTGCAAGCCAGGGCAGGCATGGCTGAATTTAATGTGACCCTGAAGACAATTAAAAAGTGGTGGGTTAATGGTTCCCATAATAGAAGCTATTATAACCCAGTTTCTGTGCTAACTGCAGGAGAGCAGTGAGGTATCCTTCCTGAGTAGGGATCTGCACAAATGTTTTTTGTTTTTCTTTTGGATTCTGTTCGTTTTGAATCAAATGCAAGAAAATTTGAATTCATTTGAATAGATCCCCTTCTATTCAAAGTAATATGCCGGTTTGGTCTAGTGGTTAGGGATCCGGGCCCTTATCTGGGAATACTGGGCTCGACTCCGCCCTCCCCCACAAAGCCAGCTGGGTGTCCTTGGACTAGTCACAGCTCTCTTCTGAGCTCTCACAGCCCCACCTACCTCACAGGGTGTCTGTTGTGGGGAGAAGAACAGAAGCTTTGTCAGCCACTTTGAGTCCCCTTAAAAGGGTGAGAAAAGCAGGGTAGAAAAGCCAACGCTCCTCCTCCTCCTCCTCCTCCTTTGAATATAATGGGATTTGAATTGAATATGAATGTTCAATTCCAAATGAAAACCATACAAATCCTATACGAATCCCGTACATATCCCATATGAATCCCTTACGAAGCTTCATACGAATGTATCAAAACATTCTATTCGTATTTGAATGTCAATCTTTGCATGTGCTAACATTTAATTTGAATTCAAATATCCTAATTTGGCCAAATTCGTACAATGTTACAAATATTTGTGCACATTCCCAATCCCGAGTCTGCTTTGTGCAGTATATTGTCTGTTCCAAAATTCCCAAATGTGCTTGAGGTGTGGAATGAGATGGTTTAGTTTGGCTGGAACTATGAGATAGACATTAGTCTAAACCGTGATCTGTCTTTAATCTGAGTGAATGCTCAGAAGAGCTTCTTTAAGCTTCCCTGAAGCAACACACATTGCTTGGCAATCAGAGGAAGGGTCACAAAATCCCTTCCTTATCCCATAACTTCCAGTTCTTGGCCTTGGGGTTTCAGGAAGCCAGGAACAGGCATTGTGATGTGATCTATGTATGTGTGGAAAGCGTGGGGAAACACGGGCTGTTTCTACACTTAAATGATCTGGACTGTTCCAGCTATATCAAACAACCCATCTGCATTTGGATGTCTGTCCCAGAACAGGATAACCACTGTCCCAACCTGTAACGTTGCACAATTTTGGGAGTCAGCCTCTGACAACTGCAGTGGCCCGAGAATATATGCTTCTGATGTACAGAACTCTGGTGGATCCATTTTGGCCTCAGGATTTGGTATGCTGCTGAAATGGGTCCCCCTCGAAACTAGAATAAGAATGCATGTGGCCTTCCGTATGAGTGCCAGTTTGGTCTTGTGTTAGTCTCCTATCTGGTAGTCTCCTGGTTCAATTCTGCACTCCTTCACAAAGCCAGCTGGGTGACTTTGGGCTAGTCATGGCTGTCATTCTGAACTCTCACAGCCCCACGTACCTCACAGGAGAAGAACAGAAGGTTTGTCAGCTGCTTTGAGTTCCCCTTCCACATGATCCATTCCATGCACTAGAAGAGGGTGGTCCGTCCTTCCTTCCTTCCGTGGAATGACAAGACATCCTTTTGTTTAAAATTAAGTGGGTGATTTTTTTTAAAAAAAGTTAGTACTTCAGTCCAGAGCAGGTGTGGCTGGTTTAACCAGTTCCTTTATCCTGACTCAGGCAGGCAGTGACTGATGTTGCAGAAGTAGTGAATTGCCTCCACATGGCTTAGGCAAGGAATTCCAAAACTAATCCCAACAGCTTGTGCCACTGAATGACCTTGAAGTTTGCAAGCCAAAAGATGGAATCTGGAAATCCATCAGGGCTGCTTGCCAATTACCTCTGCAGATGTGTTTCTGGATTTTATTCAGCTGATGTCAGGTTTTTCTCGTTCCTGAGTCCTGTATTTAGTTTTATTCACGTATTACTGTTACATAAGTACTCAAAGTAACTCAAACATTGCTACTGACTGTAGAAAGAGTTTAGCATTTATTATAGCGCAATGTAACAGCAGTTTTTAAACCTCCCTTAAGCAATTTATGTAAGCTAAAACTAACCTACATTTGCCTTTAAAATGTAGTGAGCTCTGTTGCAGGGATGTGCACAAATATTCGTAACATTCATTATTCATACGAATTTGTACACGGAATCAAATGTTAACGACATTTGTACGTTAACATTTGAATGTTTCGGGACATTTCTACAAACAGTTCGTACATTTGTTAAACTGGGGATACCTACTGGATACATGTCAATACATATCGGATATGTATCCAATGCATATGTGTTGGAATAGGATACGTATCCAATATGTATGTGTTTGTAGAGGATCTGTATCCAGGATTCATATGCATTCGTATCAGATATGCAAAGGGGATCTATTCAAATGAATACAAATTTTCTAACATTCATTTCACTACAAATGGAATGCCCAAAAAACCATCTGTGCAAATCCCTAAACTATTATCCTTTGGATTTGCATATTCAGTAGAATGGAAGCAATGAAAGAACAAAAGTAGACAAGATAAGCTGGACTCTGCACACTCCTTGTTTAGGTTTCTTGGGCCAGAAAAGAAGAAGAAGAGGAGGAGGAGGAGGAGAAGAAGAAGTTGGCTTTTCTACCCTGCATTTCTCACCCATTTAAGGGGACTCAGAGCAGCTGACAAAGCTTTCTGTTCTTCTCCCCACAACAGACACCCTGTGAGGTGGGTGGGGCTGTGAGAGCTCAAAAGAGAGCTGTGACTAGCCCAGGGTCACCCAGCTGACTTCATGGGGGAGAGCGGAATCGAACCCGGTATTCCCAGATAAGAGTCCGGCTCCCTAACCACTGGACCAAACTGGCTCACTAGTTTGAGCCAGACACATTACTGGCATTTTACTTCTGCACCACAGCTTGGCAATTGTTTGTGCGAATTCATATGGATTTGGAAATTCGTACATGTATCGAATATTACAACATTCGTACATTAATATTTGTACAAATACTTTAATGTATATGTACAAATAGTTGGACATTCGTTAAAACTGGGGATACGTATCAAATACATATCCATACGTATGCGTTCGTATAGGATACATATCTGATATGTATCCAATAAGTATGCATTGGTATAGGATATGTATCCAGTATGTATGTATTGATATTGGATATGTATCCAGGATACACATCTGATACCTATGCATTTCTATTGGATATTTGTACTAATTCGTATGAATACATTTGTATCGAATAGAATCCTACCACATTCGAAGAGGATCTACTCAAATGAATACACAATTTTTAAGACTTGATTTGCTATTATTCAAATGCCCAAAACATTGTTTGTTCACATCCATAATGGATGTTTTTCCACTGACACTAGAAGTACCCATTAAGCACCCATTAATGGGTACAAAATGGAATTTTTGTACCCATTAATGGGTACTTAATGGGCACTTCTAGTGACAGTGGAAAAACACCCAATATCTCCATCTTGCCCACTTCACAATGTTATTGTGAAGATTAAGAAAGAGGAGAAAAGTATAGTGTGGAACTGGAAAAGGTGCAGAAAAGTGAGCTCCCCTTCACTGGAGATCTCCAAGCAGAGGCTGGACCTACATCTGTCTGGGATGGGTTAGGAAATTCTGCATTGAGCAGGGGGTTGGACTTGATGACCTTAGAGGTCTCTTCAATTCTGTAATTCTATGATTCTATGAAAAGGGCAACCGGAATAATTAAGAGGTTTGAATAGTTCCCTGCAAAATCCGGCTGCAATGTCTAAGCTTTTTCAGCATTGAAAGGCAGCATTTCAGAGGGGACCTGATCGAAGTATATAAAATGATGCATGGTGTGGAAAAGGTGGATAGAGGAAAATTCTTTTCTCTGTTGCACAACACTAGAAGCAGGGAGCACTCTATGAAGCTGATGGCCAGGAGAGTTAGGATTGACAAGGGGAAGTATTTGTTTTTCACCCAGAGGGTCATCAGTCTATGGAATTTACTACCAGAAGAGATGGTAACAGCAACTAGCCTAGATGGCTTTAATGAAGGGTTAGACAAATTTATGGATGCCTAAGTGCATCTTTCAGGTTGGGAGGACAGGCAGGAGGCCTCTAAGGCCATTTGCTGGGATTTGAGAGCAGGAGAAGGATTGCTCTCATCTTCTGCCTGAGATGCCCATAAGCAACTGGTGGGCCACCGTGTGAGATAGGATGTTTGACTATCTATGGCTGGTGTGCCAACTGAAGCCTTGTTTGGATAGATACGACCTGGCCACAGTTACCCATGCTCTGGTAACCTCTAGATTGGACTATTGTAATGCACTCTACATGGGGCTGCCCTTGAAGATGGTCTGGAAGTTGCAGTTAGTGCAAAATGCAGCAGCCAGAATGCTGACTGGTACAGCTAACTGGATATGCATTACGCCAGTTTTAAAAGAATTGCACTGGCTGCCAATTCACTACCGGGCCCAATTCAAGGTGTTAACTCTGACTTATAAGGTCCTAAATGACTTGGGCCTCAAATATCTAAAGGAACACCTTCTCCCATACCGACCTGCACGTACCTTAAGATCCAACAATGAGGCCCTCCTGGTTGTCCCACCACCTTCAGTAGTAAGGTTGGTGGGCACCCGGGAGAGTGCTTTTTCAGTGGTGGCCCCGAGACTGTGGAATGACCTCCCCCTCAAGGTGCGGCATGCCCCCTCCTTGTATTTATTTAGGAGGGCCGTAAAGGCATACCTGTTCGCCTCGGCCTTTGGCTGAGGTTTTATTCTTCCTCTTCACTTACAATGACACCACTATTAATGCACTAGGGAGTGCAGGGTTTAAAATTTGTTGAATTTTTAAGGTGTTTTTAAAATGTGCATTTTGTTTTAATCTGTATTTCATTTTAATTGGTATCTGTTTTAATTTGTATCCTGTTTTAATCTGTGTTAATCTGTTGTTACCTGCCCAGAAACCTTTGGGTATGGGGCGGGATAGAAATGTAAATGAATAAATAAATAAATATATGGGCTGTGGCCTGATCCAGCAGGGCTCCTCTTATGTTCTTATCTTCTGCCTGAATGATGTTATGTGTGATGGGTAAAATGTTTCTGGAAACTCAAGAGTTTCCATAGCTAAAACTGATTGTATGCCTGTAACCATTTTATTCTCACAAATAAAAAGCTGATGAAATCCTTGGTTAATAGGAGCTCTTCCACCTGTTTTCAGTGGAATTCCTTGAAATCCCATCAGCATTTTCCTATTTCAGTTGTCATTAAGTGCCAACTAGACCCAATAAATCAAGTTGTCCTGCAATTAGCAAAAGACATTTGCAAAGTACATTCATTTCGAAACATGCCCATGAGCCCTTGAAATTAGTATCCATATATCCTGCTTTATATCTTAGTGTTCAATGCTCTTAATGGGATCTCCTCTAGGGCTATAAAACATCTCACTTGTATTTTCCTAATTGGTTTCTTTTATTTCATTCTCTGAATAAATATTGGCTGTGATTGACCATCTCTTCCAGCGTGCGAATGAACAACCCAACATTATCGTATCTTCCCAGCCTAATGCAACCATCTCTTGTCTTTTATTAGGTAAATAATTACAGCTTAGAAGAAGTAACGCATGAAGAAGCAGTAGCAATATTGAAGAATACGTCTGACGTAGTTTATTTAAAAGTTGGAAAGCCAACCACCATCTACATGACCGATCCCTATGGCCCACCAGATATCACCCACCGTAAGTAATTTTTCTGTTTTGTGTGTGCACCTGGCAGAGTACATGATTAACTCCATCTATGACTCAGGGCTATCAGACACTACAAGTAGAATATTTGAAATATTCGTTATTTGATTGAATTCGGCCAAAATCAGACATATGAATTCAAAGTGAATGTCCAGACATTCATTTTTAAATATTCAAATGAATACAAATATTTTGAATCATTTGTACAGATAATTTGGACATTCGTATGTGTACATACAGGATGAAAACGGATGCATATAGGATGAAAACAGGATGCGTATGGATGCGTATAGATACAAACGAATATTGTTGACATTCGTATCATCAAATAGGGATCTGCACGAATGCAATTTTCAAGATTCGATTTGATTCAAATCAAATATCCAAAAATTCAAATCAATTCAAACATTTATTTATTTATTTATTTATTTATTTATTTATTTATTTATTTATTTATTTATTTATTTATTTATTTATTTATTTATTTATTTATTTATTTATTTATTTATTTATTTATTTATTTATTTATTTATTTATTTACATTTCTATCCCGCCCCATACCCGAAGGTCTCTGGCCGGGTAACAGCAGATCAAACAACTAAGAACAACGTATTAAAAACAAAATTAAAATGAGGTAAACAGTTAAAAACTCTTTAAAAATTCAACAGGAAATGTATTCATATTTGATTTGATTCGAATACATTCAAATCTAGTCAGATGAATATTCGAGCCATATTTAAAGATACGAATGTCGACAACATTCGTATGTGTCCATATGCATCCATGTGCATCCCGTTTTTATCCCGTATGAATCCTGTTTTCTTCCCATAAGTATCCGTACAAATCCATATGGACACAAATAAGATGTGTACAGCTATGTATGTAATGCATACATATCCATAGACTTACAAATGTCTGAATAATTCATACAAATGTTTCAAAATTGTGAATTTTTTAATTAGAATTTATAGACATTTGATTCAAATTTGAATGTCCAAATATGAATGAATGCAAATGAATTTTGAATGCCTTGAATACTTGTGCACATCCCTATCATCAAATGCATTTTGAATATTCGTATGAGTAGATACAAATGTATTTGAATCAGTTCAAATTTTAATACATTCATTTTTTCTCTGTTTGTATGAACATAAGAACATATGAGAAGCCCTGCTGGATCAGGCCACAGCCCATCTAGTCCAGCATCCCGTCGCACACCATGGCCCATCAAATGCTCATGGTCATCTCAAGCAGAGACAAGGATGAACCTTTGCCTGCACTCAAATCCCAGCAATTGGCCTTAGAAGTGTCCTGCTTCCCCCTCCCCCAACCTGAAAGATGTACTTAGCATTCATTCTAGTAGCCATTGATACATCTATCATTCATAAATTTGTCTAACCCTACCTTAAAGCCATCTAGGCTGGTTGCTGTCACCACCTCTTCCGGCAGCACATTCCATAAGCCGATGACCCTCTGGGTGAAGAAATACTTCCCCCTGTCAGACCTGAATCTCCTACCCATCAGCTTCATGGATGCCCCCTGGTTCTAGTGTTGTGCGATAGAGAAAAGACATTTTCTCTATCCACCTTTTCTGTACCATGCATAATTTTATATACTTCAATCAGGTCCCCTCTTAAACGCCGTCTCTCCAGACTGAAGAGGCCTAGACGTTGCAGCCTGATTTTGTAAGGGAGGTATACCAGCCCCTTAATCATTCTGGTTACTCTTTTCTGCATCTTCTCTAGTTTCACGAATACCATGAATTTGGACATTTGATTCAAATCAAATCTTAAGAAATGCATTTGCGTACACCCCTAACTACAAGTCCTAATGGCAGTGTGACTATCTCTATATAGGGTGTGGCATGTCTTTCAAAGACAGCTACTAGAAAGCTGTGATTCCTCCAGACGTCCTCATGATATATATTGCTTGCAAGCAACAATGCAGAATATAGTCCACTGTTATAAATAGACAGCACCAGTCATGGCACTGTCTTTGTGTGATTTAGTGACACACACAACAGGTATTTGGTTTGTGCTAGATACCTGGAAGTGTGCATCACCACCATTGCATATGTGCAGGTTCAGACTCCATGAACGTGCAGTGGATGGAGCAACAATGGTAGCTCTGTTGATAAGGTGAGTGAACAAGCTATTTCTGGAAAACCTGCCACCAGTGCTAGCAATTTTTAGCATGATTTAAGAGGGATATAGGGATGTGCACAAATTTTTAGCATGATTTGAGGCTACTTAGGGATGTGCACAAATATTTGAAATATTCGTAATTCATACGAATTTGGACGAATCAAACGTACAGACCTTCAAATTCCCAATTGTAAACGAATACAAATATTTTGAATTATTCGTATGAATAATTTGCACATTCGTAACTCTACGGGTATGTGCACGTCTTGTATGTACCTGTACACATCTCATACGCATCTGTACAGGATGAAAACGAAATGAAAACGGGATGGATATGGATGTGTACAGGATGCATATGTACCCATAGAGATAGGAATATCCGAATGTATTTGTATAGATTCAAATGTCCAAACATTTGTTTTTCCTTATTCGTATGAATTCAGATTGTTGAAAATTGCATTCCTATACACCCCTACTACAGATACCTGTGGAAATCCCACCATAGTGCAGCCATTATGGCACCACATTCCCCCTGTCTTTCCTGGAGCTTATGAACAAGGCAAGGTTTTTGTTTTTTTGTTTGTTTGTTTCCTCATGTTTTGCTTGTAAGCTGCAACCTGTTTGGCCATTGTTGGAATACGATGTTAAGCTTGATGGTCCAATATCACAGGGCATGTCTTACGTTCTTACGAAAATTTGAATGGCTTTTTAATATCAACATTTAAGTGCAAATCACACCCAACTCAACCATCTACAATATGGTCTTCTGAGATCTTTCACCAAAAGCAGCTGTGGGTAGTGACAGAGGTTGCATTTCTAAGGCAATGCAGTAATCCTTCTCTGATACGGTGTGACTCTGGCTAAATCTTGTTCGGGACTGGAGTAGAAAATCCAGATTTCACATGTCCTGCACTAAACACCTTCATATTACACCACAAGAAAACGGCACATTTGGGGAGCGTGGATGCTGTTTGAAGTGGCACTGTTCAAACCACCTTCAGAAGGGGAAGGAAGGGTAGATACCTTCCTGACCCCCTCAGGTCCACCGACAGCCTGAGAGTCACGTGGTCACGGGAGCTAGGGGTGTGCATGAATGGGTTTTTTAATTTAAATTCGAGTCAAATCGAATATCCAAAAATTCAATTTGATTCTAATGTTAAAAATCTGGATGTCCAAAAGTCCAATTCAAATCTGCATTATTTGAATCCGTACGTTCAAATGTTGGATTCGTATTTAAAGATACCAATGTCGACAATATTCATATGTTATGCCAATCTGTGCGCATTCCATATGCATCCCGTTTTCATCCCGTATTATAAGCGCAAATATATATAATTTCTGTGCAAATTCGTATGTGATACATACGAATCTGTACATTCAAATCATTCAAATATTCGTATCAGATTTTCAGAAATCCGAAATCCATTCAAATGTCTAAATTCGAATGTTATTAAATCTGATTCAAATTCAAATGTCAACATTCGTCAGATTTGAATTGGATTTTTGAATTTTCAAATATTTGTGCACATCCTAATGGGAGCTGAAGTTTCAGAGAAGGACATTTTCCAACCTCTGAGGCAAAAATTAATTTAGTTCTCTTTCTAAACCAATCATGAATTCTGCTTTTAAATTCCAAATTCATGCAAGATAGCACAATGCAAGTTAATAAATAAATAAATATAAGGCTTCCAGTCTCTCTGAAGCCAGTCATTTATTTATTTATTTTACATTAATTGCTTATGTATCTCCATCCCACCCAAATTCTGAATTTCAAATGTCAAATGGTATACTGGCTTCCCATGAGGAATTAACTTGTTTTTTTTCCCCCATACTTTACACTGAATGAGGGAGAAACTGACTCATTTGCAGGCAAGATTGAAATAAAAGTGCTCTCTTCACCCTAGGAGCTTAAAATAGATTTTTAAAATATGTTTTATGCCAAATGGACTGGCAGAAGAGGCATCTCATGCAAACACAAACTGCCTCCTACAAAAGACCTATTTAGTGGGAACCTCAAAGTTCTTTATGTGGTATAATCAAGTCCAATTTTCACCTTCATTGTTTTGGAAAACACAAATGTGGAATAGGATTCCGATTGGGTTCAGTCTGTAAGTCAGAGACAGCTTTAATGTGGGACTGTTCACACACCAGTCTGCCCCTGTCTCCATGAACTGTCTTTGCTAGAAAAGGTGGATTAGAGAAGGCTTGGGAACACGAGGGCCACATACTGTCTGTCTGAGGTACCTCTGGGGTGCTCCTTTTCTCCTTTTCTCATGTCTGAACAAAGCCTTTAATTCTTGCCTTTAATGCCTTTAATATTTTCGCTGAAATCAGAGGGGAGAGGTTTAAGACAGTGGCTCATGAACCAGATCTTGCGGAGTGGAAATGTCAAAACTTGACAACACTTGGAAGCCTGTGGTTTAAGCCACATCCGTTCCGAGTAAAACAACAAAAAAAGTGACTTTAAATGCTCATGCTCATCTTCCCATCTCACTTCTCATCTAGAAGCCGAAGTTCATTCTCTGGCCTGTAATGTGGATTAGAGGTGGAATGGGAACTGTAGCATCCGCATGTTAGGCCCTCTAAGCGTCTTTTAAACTATTTCTTAATGTGTGTGGTTTTAACCTAAGATAGATGAAACTAAAGGCCTTTTCGCACTATGGCCTCTAATGCATAATTAGTGCATCTCTGGGGAAGAGCATATGCGCGTCGAGTAGGCTGTTATGGACTCCAAGCATGTCCGCACTCCCCAGAACTACACTAATTATTGATTGGATGTGGAACACGAAATTGTGCTCCACACCTTAACCAACGTTACCTAATTATTTACCTGAAGTGTCCAGCAGCGTGACACTATGCTCTTACCTGCGCTCTGAGGTTGTTTGAAGAGCCACGCAAGCACACTAGCAACTCAGGCAATCATAGATGCGACTGGGCATGTGCAGAGCATCAGCATCATCAAGGCGATGGTGCTGATGGTGCATGCACAGTCACAGAGGTGCCACTGGCAAAATGGCGGCACCCAGAGGAGAACCAGGCCCCGGGATCATAAGAATATAAGAACATAAGAGAAGCCTTGCTGGATCAGGCCACAGCCCATCTAGTCCAGCATCCTGTCGCACACAGTGGCCCACCAAATGCTCATGGGCATCTCAAGCAGAGACAAGGACAAACCTTCTCCTGCTCTTGAGTCCCAGCAGATGGCCTTTGAAGCGACCCAGTTCCTCCCCCCCCCCTCAGCCTGAAGGATGCACCTAGGGATTCGTTCTAGTAGCCATTGATATATCTGTCATCCATAAATCTGTCCAATCCTACCTTAAAGCCATCCAGACTGGTAGCTGTCACCACCTCTTCCGGCAGCACATTCCATAAGCCGATGACCCTCTGGGTGAAAAAATACTTCCCCCTGTCAGACCTGACTCTCCTACCCATCAGCTTTATAGATGCGCCCTGGTTCTAGTGTTGTGCGATAGAGAAAAGAAATCTTCTCCATCCACCTTTTCCACACCGTCCTATACACTTCAATCAGGTCCCCTCTCAAACGCCGCCTCCCCAGACCGAAGAGGCCCAGACATTGCAGCCCGGCCTCGCAAGGGAGGTGCTCCAGATCCTCAATCATTCTGGTTGCCCTTCTCCGCACCCTCTCCAGTTCCACAACATCCCCTTTGAGGTGTGGTGACCAGAATTGTACACAATATTCCAAATGTGGCCTCATTATAGATTTATAAAGGGGCAAAATGACACTTGCTGTCTTATTTTCTATTCCCTTCCTAACTTTTACCAGCATTGAATTTGCTTTTTTCGCTGCTGCCGCGCACTAGGTTGACACCTTCATTGAACTGTCCACCAAAACCCCGAGATCCCTTTTCTGGTGTGTTGCAGAAAGCTCAGACCCCATCAGTTTATAGACGTAATTTGGATTCTTGGCCCCAATGTGCATTACTTTACACTTGTTAAGATTAAAGCACATTTGCCACTTGGTTGCCCACTCATCCAATGCTAAGAGATCCCTCTGGAGCTCTTGGCAATCTCTTTCAGATTTTACTACCCTAAATAATTTAGTATCATCAAGTAAGGTGAGTATCCAGTCCTGGGAGGGGAGCGGGTAAAGTTGACTAGCACTCAAGTGTGACAACTGTGCTCCTTTCCTGTCCAGCAGACAGGATGGGTAGTGTGAAAATGCTCGTTCTTCCAAGTGCTTCAACCACCCGAATAGCCTGCCCCCAAACCTTGAATCCAGCTCATTGTCGATCAACTCAACTACACACCAGTAAACTGCAAAATGCTGAAATTCATTTGTGCTTTGTGTTGCTTTGTTCACCTCCAGCCTATTCCCCGCCAATGGAAAACCACATCTTGTCTTCAGGCAACAACGGCACTTTAGAGTACAAGACGTCTCTGCCCCCCATTTCCCCAGGAAGATACTCGCCTATCCCAAAGCACATGCTGATGGAGGATGACTATAGCAGGTCAGATATCCGTCTTTACTGAGTTCCTCTGATTGATTACTTGCTTCAGGAAACACATTTCTTAAGACCCATTATTAAAGCATTGGCAGGGCATAACCAATGGCGCAATCTTGTCATGTAGGAAAGGAACATTAGGTTCTCATCCATCTAGCTGTCACTCAGGATGATCAGGAAGGCCATGCTCTTATTTTAACCTTGGGAGGGGGAAATGAGTTGCCGGCTCAGTTATTTAATTAATGGTTAGAATAATGGGACCCATTATATAATGGAAAACAGGTATAGCCTTGCTAGCTGGTAATAAACTCTACCTGTCACTGAATCTCTTTGGCCACTGGAGCCTTTATTTTCATTATTTTTCTGACCAGAGATGAAACTGGTCCTAATTATTCTGTCACCTATGGCTTTCCCTGCTCTTTGTGCTCCCCACACAGACCAGCTGCAGTTGCCTAATTTGCTCATTAGTGACAGGTTTGCCTACCTTTTATAAAATTATTTTTTGCACATTTTTGGGATGTTGCACCATCCTTATGGGTCAGGTCCATTGGACATCTGCCGAACCCTTCCTTATGTTGCTCCCTCCAGCTCCAGAGTCCACAGGACTCCACAGCCATCCCCAAGATGTGGCAGCTGGAGGAATCTGTGGCAGCTTCGCGTTTTTGCAAGTCGTCAAAACATCCATTGACTTGGATGGTCCTGAGCAGTTGAGTTTTGGTGCTGAGGCTGAGGGCCGTTCTGGATTTTGGTCATCTTCTGGCCCTCATTTATCCACATGCCAGTGTGGACTAGAGAGGTCCCGCCCTCATTAGCTGCAGTGGGTACATTCCATCTGCACAAGATAAAGTGTATTCCAAGTCAGGAGGCTCCAAATGGCCTCTTGGCCCCTGTAGATCCAGAATATTAGTAGACCTCACTAACAAGGTCAGCTGGTGTACAATGGCCGTGGGGGACCCATCCAGAGGTGCACCTTGTTGCTCTGCCAAAATGGATCTCTCAAGGGTTCTGAAGCCAGGAACCTTTGTTCCAGGCCATCAGGGCCAATTAGGAAGTTGATCCAGAACAAATCAGGACTAGCTCCTGCTTGGTCCAGAGCCAATTATGTTAAGCACCTTTACCTCACTTTTAAGAAAAACAACAGCAAAAACATGTTGATCTTTTTCTGATCCCTCTTCAAAGGAATAGTTAATCAGAGAATTCTAGCAGTTATGTAAGATAGTGGGATCTGGAATCTCCAACAGAATTTCCGAATCTCCTCTTGGAACAAATGCTCTAAAGATACTTTGAAAGATTCCATGGCTGATATTAAATCAATAGGACTTTGCAGGATCAGCCAAACTTTGGAAGAAAATGTCCCTGTTTTATTATAGTAGTTCTTATCTCACTTGCAATTATGGCTGTATAGTGTGAATCGCCTGGGCCCATAGACTTTGCAGTTATTAGCCCGGTAAACCATTGGCTATTGTGATAGAAGAATATGAAAGCAGAACTGCAGAACTGGAATTGAGTAAAATCCAGTGCTCAGGCTACAACTAGTTAGAACTCTTGGAGAAATAGGCCTGCAAAAATTCGAAATATGCCCTCAAGAGCAGGAAAAGTCTGTTTAAGGATGCATCCAGATGTCGCTTATCTATTCCACTGTATTTTTGGGTATTCTGGAATAAAGCTTTATTTTGGAATATCCAAAAATAGCGGAGTAAGTAAGTGCTGTCAGGACGCAGCCTTATATTCGCTATCGAACTAAGGAGCTGGCAGGGAGCATTTGTGCAGGATTGGTTTTTGGTAATACCGCAGAGATCGTGTGATCTGTGATTCTATCCCTCTCCCTTTTTCTCTCTGTATATATAACGTTCACATGTCCCATGATGGAAGCCTCCTTATTTTTGAAATGTGTGATTCACCTTCTGGGGAGATATTTGAAATAGCTATCAGGGTTCTACAGCCCAGTTTTGAGTCGCAAGCACAGCCACCAAAGATGTGTGAAACAGGGATGTGCATTAATGCTTTTGGTGTTTTTTTGTATTCGATTTGTGTCAAATTGAATGCAAGAAAATTCAAATTCGTTCCAATAGATCCCCTTCAAGTGTGGTCGGATTCAAATTCGATAGTAATATCCAGTAAAAATGTGCTCACAAATGCCAGATGAATCCATAAGGAAGCTTTGTACGAATGATTCAAAACATTCCATTCCAATCTGAATGTCAATCTTCCAGTGTGCCAACATTCGACTGAATGTCCGAATTCGGCTGAATTCATACAAATTTTGAATGTTGCAAATATTTGTGCACATCTCTAGTGTGAAGTTCCCAGTTCCTAGAACTGTGTGTGCCATGAAACATGGTGTGTACTAGGGGTGTGCATGAACACAATTTTCGGCACTGGATTCATAATGAATCAAATGTTCAAACATTAGTATTCGTACAAATGTGCAATTTTGAATGTCCGGACATTCAATTGAATACGAATGCATTTGTACATATTTGTTTGAATATTTCAGTGTTTCCCAAACTTTTGACATATGTGTTTGTCAGTAGATAACTCAGCAACTCTCTGTTGCTTCTCTCTATCTGCTTGTCTTTTCTTGGCCCACTGCTCCCCCTTCTGCTTTCCAGCTTCTCCTCGGGAGCTGTCCTCTTCAGCACCTCTGTCGTAGTTTAGAAAGAATTCCGCACCAGTCAGTCAGTCACCGAAAAGGATTTAATGCTTCCATCAATATACAAGGTCTCCCCCGCTCTCTCCAGCGCTCCGTTGGATTGTAAACAATACATGGGCTACACACCTACTTATATAGTTTTACTAGCAAGGTCACAATGACTCAAATGACACCCAAACTCCTGATCTTGAGTCATTTGCCTCTGTCTTACGCAAGCTGTTGCAATCTCTATGATGCTGTCTCCTGTCTGGTGATGTTTTGCACACCTCACCTATCTTACCTTGAAAGAGTCTTCTTACTAGATACTAAGCTACTAAGTTAACTAGACTATCTACTGTACTTCCTGTGTGGATTTTGTTTTCCTTATTCACATCTACACATTTTCTCCTCTATCTCTTGACAATCCCCTCCAAAAATGTTTAGATGTGTATCTTGAAATTATCTACACTTTATCTCTTTCAACCTATGCCACACAGTACTCCAGTCCTTGTCCACTGCTCTGGATTACCAACTCTCCCTCCTTGGTCCTCTCCAGGCATCTCAGGATCATTCACCTCTTTGCTGTCTCCATCTCTGTGTTTCTGGGTTTCATCTGGCATTTCCTGCCTCTTGAATACCCACTTGCCTCCTGCTATCACTATGCAAGTGTTTGCAGTTTGTCCCACAAACCAATCTGGGGGCTTTCTAACTCTCTGGGTTCTCCTTGGTGGGACCACCTGTTTCTTTCCTTTGCCATTCCCACTATCTGACCTAGGCTGTGTTTGTGTTTGTTCATTTGCAGAAGTGTTAGTCTCACTATCTGTAGAACCTTCTTGCTTTAGTGCCCCTCCATTTCCAGCATCTGTGGCACTCTGCCCTAGCTTGAGAAAAACCTCCTTGTTAACATGGAGCCTTTCCCAGCTGGGATATCTCTCAAAGTTGGCACTCCTGGACAGTAAGATTTCTCCATGACTTGAACAAAATCTATAGCTGTTTCCAGAATACTCCACAAACATTAACCTTTTCCAGAAATTTGCAGGTACATATACATCATATACATTTGCATATTGCCCACAATCTCTTATACATTCAAGGTTTGATGGTCTACCATACAGCATATGATAAAGCATTTCCTTTACAAAAGAATTCCAAGCATGGTTAGCAACATGATTATCAGTCAACATTGCCTCCCCCCACATTTGCTTTAAGACTCCTTCATGCTTTTCACCCATGTTTACCCAGTCACTAAAGTGTTCAGCTACTTCACTTTTCCCTGTCATAGGGATCACATACGAATACTGTGTAGGACAATTTTCAATGCCCATGAAGTGCTGATTCCTGCCCACAGGCTTTGTTAAAGGGTCAGCCAAATTTGCCTGCACAGTCCGAAACAATCTTTCTGTCGTGCATTCGCTAACTTTGGCTACAGGAGGGGCTTCAGGCTTCTCCTCGCTACAAACTGAATCATCCCAATCACTTGAACAAATTTCCATCTGAAATTTTGGACACACTTCCCCTAGTTTTTCCACACTTGTGAAGTCCACATGCCCTCTGGCTTCTTGGCAATAATGGGCGCAGTTCAAGTGCCTAGGCACATTAACAGCTAACGCGCATTCTGCCCTGCCAGTCATCACATACACTTTGTTTCGCTTGACTGCCCTAGCACAAATCTCATCATTTATGCTAATAGTACAATCATTCCCCTTGAAACACAAAGTATAATTACTGTTTGTTAATTCAGAAACACTGATTAAACAGTCTTGCAACTCAGGAACATACAATACATTTGAAAAATCCTTTTCAAAATATGGCATTCGTACCGTCCCCATTGCCCATACCTGTTTCGATTCGCCATTCGCCAACATGACTGAATGTACGTTCGAAGGCATTTTATTTTTCAAGAGCTTTTCACAATTGACCATGTGAGAACTTGCCCCCGAGTCCAACACCCAGCTAGGGCTTGCAGCCACACAGGCTACAGACTCACAGCTTTTCACGGCTTTCACAACCTCTTTCTTGCTTGCAGCAAACCTGGATTGTTTCCGGGCTCTTTCCTCAGCCAACCTTTTACAGTCCTTAATGAAATGATCCTTTCCACCACAGTGGAAGCATTTTCTCCTTCCGGACATAAATGCTTTTTCAGGCTCAACATCATTGAAAGCCTCGATTGACTGGGTTTGACTCACTCCTTTTTCCTGTCTCTGGAGTTTCGCCTCGTAGTCCCTACGCTGGCATTCCTCCAAGACTCGTGATGCCACCATCTCTGGAGTTAGCTGCCTCTGGTCAACACACTGCAGACTCCACAGGATATTTTCGAACTCCTCAGTCAAACTTCCTAACAGGATAAATGCTCTCTGGGTTGGACTGATTTCGATCCCTCTGGTTGCAACTTGCTGGAACAAGTCTGCCATGATTTCCAGGTGCTTCTCAGGAGCTTGCGCCTTCTGCATCTTGCAAGCATACAATCTCCTACACCAAATCATTCTTGACAGTGCGGTTTGAGATTGGTGAATCTCTCTCAGCGTATCCCAGACTTCCTTCGAAGTTACCTTTCCACGGATGTGGTTGATTTGCGGTGGCGTGATCGTGAGCAAAATGGTTGCCCTTGCCCTCTGATCCTCTCCGACCGTACCGGCTGCCAAGCCTGCGTCAACAACATCCCAGAGCCTTTCCCTCGTGAGCAGCGCTTCCGCGTAAACAGCCCAAGCGGAAAAGTTTGTCTCATCCAGTTTTGGAAAACGTGCAGCTTCCATCTCTCAGGCAGTGCAGTTTCCTCTCTCCTTCTTCTGTCAAACGTGACAAAAAACAGACACACAACACTAGATAATCAGACAGCCGTCCGATTCTCTTTTCACTTAGCCTTTCGGCACTCACAGTCAGTTGAACTGTCCAGCACACGCAGGGTTAACGCTCTGGGCAACATAACCCTTGTCAGTAGATAACTCAGCAACTCTCTGTTGCTTCTCTCTATCTGCTTGTCTTTTCTTGGCCCACTGCTCCCCCTTCTGCTTTCCAGCTTCTCCTCGGGAGCTGTCCTCTTCAGCACCTCTGTCGTAGTTTAGAAAGAATTCCGCACCAGTCAGTCAGTCACCGAAAAGGATTTAATGCTTCCATCAATATACAAGGTCTCCCCCGCTCTCTCCAGCGCTCCGTTGGATTGTAAACAATACATGGGCTACACACCTACTTATATAGTTTTACTAGCAAGGTCACAATGACTCAAATGACACCCAAACTCCTGATCTTGAGTCATTTGCCTCTGTCTTACGCAAGCTGTTGCAATCTCTATGATGCTGTCTCCTGTCTGGTGATGTTTTGCACACCTCACCTATCTTACCTTGAAAGAGTCTTCTTACTAGATACTAAGCTACTAAGTTAACTAGACTATCTACTGTACTTCCTGTGTGGATTTTGTTTTCCTTATTCACATCTACACATTTTCTCCTCTATCTCTTGACAGTGTTCCCCTTCTATAATTTTCTAACGCTGAGTACCCCTCATAAAAAACATTAGGGATAAAAATTGTATTTTATAAAAATAATCAAAATCAGTGGAACTTACTAAAGCACGATAACAGGCACCCGGAACTAACTATTAAAGGAGTAAGTTGTCTCTGTAACAAAGTGCAGTATATTCACGCCGTGTCACGCCTCACAAGAGCGTTAGATAACACTGCAATTCTCCAGCATTCAAACAGCTCCGCAGCTCAACATCAACTGTTAATGTTCCCGCAGTTTAAAAATGGCCGAACCCGAGCTGCGCGAAGGATGCGCAGAAGTTCCCGCCATAATGAGTTGCGATACGATGTACGATGGCCCCAGTTCCCGTGTAAAAACAGCGATATGCGCCTATTTCTTTCCTAGTTCTGTGGGCGCAGCTAAGCCCGGTGCAGTGGATATTCCCACGTGATCCCCACCAAACTCTGGTGCAACGCCGTGTACCCCCACCAAACTCTTCCCGTACCCCTGGGGGTTCGCGTACCACACTTTGGGAAACACTGGAATATTTGATATGTACGGATGTGCATCTGATGACACTCATCCGTACGCATCCTGTACGCATCCGCATGCATCCGTACATATCCCATTTTCACTCCCTACGTATCCATATGCATGCGTAGGGGTCCGTACACAGGATTTGTACGTATCCGTATCATCATATGAATGTCAGAACTATTTATTTAAATGTCTGGAATGTTTGTATTTGTTTAAATGTCCGAAATGTTTGTATTCGTACGAATACGAATATCCAGACATTCAGTTCATTTACAAATGTTTGCATTTCTGCACATCCCCAGTTTTAGAATGCAAAAGGTGGCCTGGCCATGCTTAGCAAGCAGATTTTCATGTTCTAGCTCCCTTTATCTTACTGGCCCCAGTGACATGTCTCTCTTTTTGCAGATATGACTTCCCTTGGTAGGTGTCTCACTGGCGCAGGGAAAACTTCCGTCCTGTAGGGAGATTCCCATGAGTGCAGCAGATACAATCAATCAAAAAAAAAAAGATTCATTTTATTGTTTTTGTTCTCTTCTGCCTGCTGGGAAGGGAGAAGATCTTATGCCTTCTTTTAGAGTCACATTTAAGTGCTCTGAGACGAGAATCATGGGCACCAGAATTGTCAACCTGTGGAAATGTACTATTACTTTACTCAGTGTGAATATTTTCATGCATCCTTTCTGCAATAAGAAGCAAAAGGCAGTATGTGCCAGTGGTTAGACTGGGAGGTAGAAAATCAACCAGCCTTTTGACTACTGTCTCTATTGCTGGCTTTCCCCTCTTATTTTTTGTTTTATTTGGTTTTGTTGGAACAGAATCCTCACGCCTTTGGGTGGTTGTTGGTTGGCTTTTTTTCCCCACCTTTCCTGATGCTTTTCTAAACTGCTACTGGAATTTTACCTGCTTGTGTAAAGGGTTTGTGAGCTGTAGATGAGAAATACTAATTAGTGTAAATATCTCCCTTTATCTTTCGCGCTTGAAGAGGAGTAGAATGATTTTGGATGCTTTTGGGGAAGTACAGTGGTTGGATTCAGGCATAGCTGGATTACACTTGGGTCCCATTGAAACCAATATGAAAAAGTCAATTATTTCTTAAATATCTTTATTTGACTCCAACCTCTTTTTCCTCCTCAAAAAAGAAACGAAAAATCCACAAATTGGAAAAAATGGGCTGTCTGGAAATTATATTATTGTGTAAAACTAACCATGATTATAATCCACAGTGGTATATATACTTCTGAAATTGTATTCTTTCCTTATGTTCAAATGTGGGAACGCAGCGTATCTTTTCATTGTACAAAATAGGGATTGCACGAATGTATTTTTTGCATTTGAATTGGATTCAAATTGAATATCCAGAAATTCAGTTTGATTCGAATGTCAAAAATCCAGATTTTCAAAAATCTGATTCGCATCCGGGTATACGAATGTCAATAAGATTCGTATTCGATATACGAATTTGCACAAATACTTATTTATCCCATGTGCATCTCGTATGCACCGTTTTCATCCCGGATTATACGCGCAAATACGTATACTTTTCGTGCATATTCATATACGATAGGTACGAATCTACTCATTCGAATTATTCGAAAATCCGAAATTTGACCAAATGTGTAAATTCAGATTTTTGAAAATCCGATTTACATTCTAATGTTGACATTCAACGGATTCAAATTGGATTTTCAAATTTTCGAATATCTGTGTACATCCCTAGTACAAAAGAGAAATCTAGCCCAGCAATTTGACCTCCCCTAGAGACCTATTTGGAGGCATGGTTTTGCTTTCTCTTGCCACTGCAACTGTATAAATGCCTTCTCAGTTATCTGAATTTCTCATTACTCTCTGTGGTGTAGTACAATGTGGGAAAATAAGCTCTCTGCTGAAATCCCTGGTACGCCCATTTAAGACGGTCAGAAAAGCACTGCTTTTCAAATACCATGTGACCTCTAGTCATTTTAGACTACAGTTCCCATCAGCCCTTGTGATATGATGGGAACTGAGATCATGGGTTTCAAAATTCTTACATCCTTATGGACATTGGTACTGGCATTACAGCGAACTCAAGCTAAAGGGTGCTTCTGCATTGGCTGTTAAACACATAAAAACACATACGAGACCCATACGAAACACATAGCAACTTACCTTCCACGCAGAAGGCCGGATCCAGGACTCTATGTGCAGCCGCTTCTGCACTCTGGTGTGCAAGATCTGACCCTAATCGGGTCTTGCCACCAAAGAATCTGGCCTCCAGGAAGACCTTGAAAATTAGATCTTCCATCCGGCCCCTCACCTCAATCCGGTCGGAAGCAGGATGCTTCCACACCCGGAGAGGCAAGGTGACTGGCAGCTGTATGCTCCAGTCCCACGGCTTCGGGGCTGGCGTTGGCGGTGAGGGAGGCTGGATGCCGTTTGGAATGGGTGCTGCAGGTTCCGCACAGCACCCAGGGGATCCAGCCACCCGATCCGGCTTCCCCACGTGTGTGGAGACGTACGAGGGCCCTTCAGATCTGTCCCTATTAGGGACAGGATCTTCGGGAGGTCGGATCACCAAAAAACAGATCTTTTTAAATCCTTTTTTTTTTGGCGGCAAATGCAGAAACACCCCAACTGTGTTCCTCTCATAAATGAACTGATAATTCTGAACAAACTCTCAACCTTTCTGCTCTTGAGCCGTAACACCATGTAGGTTATGGACCTTCTGTCTGTATCAAAGACCAGTCCAAGGGGGCCCATGGCCACAGATGCACACTGGGCAGATTGTAATCCCAACCACGGAGGGCAGCAGGCCCTGGTTCAGAACTCAGAAGAGAGCATGACTCTGTGTTTGATATTACGAGGAGGGGGGGCATTACATTTTGGCAGTGCACCAAAGCAGGCTGCTAAAATAGGTTCCCAGAGGCTCCAAGCCTAGCAACATTCGTTCCTATCCCTTTGGAACCCTCAAAAGCCACTCCCAAAGCTTGTGTGATCTTTGGGATCATGGAGCAGACAGCGCTGTTCCAGATCATGCCAGGGTGTGAGCTGGTTGAGACCCATAGATCCAGATCATGGGCTTTCAGTGCAGAAAAGCCCTCTTTCTTTTTCTGGAACTGGAATGCCTCTGGATTTGTTTTTGGGCGTTCCCAAATGCTAACCTATGGCTACAACTTTTGATAAGTGTAGGATTATGCCTTGTCTTTCAACTACCTGTAATTCTTCCTAATACAAGAGAGGATTTGACCTGATTCTGTATAAAGAAAAGACTGCATATGGTTGCATTTTAAAAATAAGGTAGTAGCTGTTACGTATGCTGTTTCTCCAAATTCTGCATGGACCCAAATAATGCACAAATGGGTTTATATGAATGCTAAGGAGATCGTCTGAACTAGTTCCTTTAGGAAGGTACATGCAACGGAGCTAGACTTTGGGTGTTTTTTCACCGTGTTCCTTTAATTTGGATCTAAGAAGATCTGGATCTAAGGAATGGGTACATTCCTTAATCCGGATCTAGTAGATCCAGATTAAGGGAAGCACCCAATTTTTTTCCCACGGGAGGTGTAGAACCCAATAGCAATGGGTGCTAACCTCCCTGCCTGGAAACACCTTTGCACCCGTCTGGGAAATCCGGATCGTCCCCCAAGGGGTCTGCCTGTCAGCCCAGGTGTTTCGGGGGACAGAGAGGTGCAGTCTCTGAAGTCACTTCGAAGAGATCGGCACAGACTTTGAAGACGCTCTGGAATCATTTCAGAACATCTCTGAAGTCAGTGCAAAACAGCCCCGGATTGCCTGCAATGTTAGTGGAAAATAGCTCTGTAGCGCCTCCAAAGTCTACGCTAATCTTCGGAGAGACCGATGGCAGGACTCCGGAGGCTTTGCCAATCTCTTTGGAGGGATTTCGGAGGGAAGTCTGCGCTGTCTGCGCTAATAGCAAAAGGACAGCACAGAGCAGCTTCGGAGCATCTCCGATGTCTCTGCCGATCACTTCGAAGTGACTTTGGAGTCATTTCTAAATGACTCCGAAATCACTTTGAAGCTTGGATTTCGCCCCCCCCCATGGGTGCATTCCCTCCCCCTAGCCTTCTCTAGACCCCATTACCAAACTAACATGGAAACAGACTCCCTTTAATCCAGATTTTCTGGCTGAAGACCCCATTGTAGACCCCATTAATGGGATCTACAGAAAATCTGGATTAAAGACTGAGATGTACCCATATGATCCGGATTTCCTGAGCCGTGGTGGAAACAAATGTGTCCCTAATGGGTGCCGTGGTGGAAATGGGGTCATCTGGGTCTCACCCAAAGGGGTCTTTAATGGGTGCTAAAATGGGTACTAAGTGACCGTGGAAAAACACCCCTAGTTCACACTTACCTAAGCATAATGATACAATAATAGTACCATTCCACTGAGGTTAAGATCCGGCGCAAAGGGAGTCGTCTGCACACTCCAACCAGACCACTAGCATTTGAAGTGTGGATGGTTTAACCTGGCTTAGCTCAATCACCATGGCAACAAGTGTGACAACAACTTGTGCCGTGACATTGCTATGGCAACCAGCCCACAATGCATGATTGTGCAGCCACAACCGCCCTACCCACTTTCAGCATTCACACCTGGAAGGGGGTACAAACACTGCAGCTAGGAGCTCACTAGCTGCTCCCAGTCAAACTGTGGACAGGTTTTTAGTTGTCCACAGCTAATGATGGTTTGGGCAGTTGGATGGATGCTCCAGGATACAGTGGTGGAAGCAAAGTGTGTGGAAAGATCTCCCCTGGAGCAGCTGGGACCGCTCCAGAAGGATAAGTGTGAACAGGCTCCCAGTTCCTTCTAGAAAATAACTTTTAATATCCTGAATACTCCCAAATGTTCTGCTAAGTGGACAACAGTGTCAACTTTCTGAGTTCTAAAGCAGGTGTGGTTAAGATCTGGCACAATGGAAGGCATCTGCAAACTCCAACCAGACCACCAGCATTTGAAGTGTGGATGGTCTAACCTGGCTTAGCTCAATCACTACGCCAACAAGTGTGACAACAACTTGTGCCATGACATTGCTATGGCAACCAGCAATTTTATTTATTTATTATTATTTACATTTCTATCCCGTCCCATACCCCAAGGTCTCTGGGTAGGTAACAACCTTAAAACAACAGATCAAAATTCAACAAATTTAAAACAATACACAACATGTTTAAAATAATAGTGTCTGTACTGGGGGGAAATATAATCAGCTCAGCCAAAGGCCAGGGCAAAGAGGTGCATCTTCACCGCCTTCCTAAATATACAGCATGATGCACCTCGAGGGGGAGGCTATTCCATAGTCTGGGGGCCATCACAGAAAAGGCTCTCACCCAGGTGCCCACTAGCCTCTCTACTGAAAATGGTGGGACAACCAGGATGGCCTCACTACTAGATCTTAAGGCATGGGCAGGTCGACATGGGAGAAGCATTCCTTTAGATATTTGGGTCCCAAGTCATGACAGTGGGGCCCAGTTGTGCCATGACATTGCTATGGCTTAAATAACGCCCTCCCCAGATGTCCCTGGATACTCTCAGCATTCCACTCCTAGCATGCCAGGCCAGCCCCACAATGCTAGAAACAGAATGCAGGTAAGTTATCATCCAGAAATATCTGGAGGGCTGTAAGTTTTGATCAGCCCTGTGATAGAAGCCAAGGCCTATTCACACTACAGCCTCAAGCCAAGAATTAGTGAATCTCTGGTGAAGAGCATCTGGACAGGGAGTAGCCAGTTATAGCCTCCTAGCCTGCCCACCCTCACCAGAAGTTCACTAATCATTGATTAGGTGTAGAGCATGAAATCGGGCTCCACACATTAACCAATGTTTACCAGGCATTTACCTGAAGCATCCAGGGCAGGAGCATTCTCACCACTTCTGGTGCTCCAGCATCATTTGAGGTGCCATGCAAGCACGCTGGCACCTTGGACAACCATAGATGCGACTGCGTGTGTGCAGAGCATCAGTGTCATTAAGGCAACGGCACTGAGTCACGTGGAGTCACAGAGGGCGCAGCAAGCAAAATGGCGGCGCCCAGCAGAGGACTGACCCCGGGATCGAATAAAGTATTTGATCACAGGGTGAGGGACTGTTAACACTGACTATTCGCACTCCTTTTCCATCCAGCATTCTGCACTCCCAATGTATATGACATTATGCAACATCTTTGGATAGTCCCTTGCTGAGCTTTGCCAAGTCATTTTCCTTGATCAGGTTGACTTCCCTGTGTTGTAGGGGTTCCTCTCTTTCTTTTATGTAGTGCTATGTATTAAAGATCAACAAACAACCTGAGAGAAACACAGTCATTAGTGCAAGTTCTCCAGCATTGATTTGCATGGTAACCATGACATCCAAGATGTACGGAATGTACATTCCATGAGCCGTCTAAGCATGGAAGAGATGCTGATCTATTTCTGCTCTGCATGTTTCATTTAAGAAACCATGTAGAAGAGAACAATATTCTGCCATTTAGTACAACTGTATGCATTTTTGCAGTTAAACCTAAAGCATCTCTCGTCATAAGAGAGAATTGAGGATTGGGTGGATTTTTCTTCTATTGCAAGTTTGGGTCTTTTCCCACTAGGGCTTAGAACCCTTCTAAGACCCCATTAGGAACCCAATTGGTACCTGACTGGTACCAATTGGGAAGGCCCCGTCCCACCTGGACCCCGTTGAAACCTCCATCTGCAAGGCCCTGTACCCACGCGGACAGAGAAAATCTGGATTTAATGGGTCCTTCAGGCCCTTAAATCCAGATTTCTTATGGACCTGATTAAAGGCATCCACAATGGGGTCTTCAGGCATCTTCAAGATCCGGATCTCCAGAAGTACCCCTTCTCAAAGATCCAGATCTTGACGATCCGAATCTATGACTGCATGTGGAAAAGATACAGGATTTTGATTGTGTTTCTTGAATGGTTTGGAAGTTGACAATACCTGCATACACACACACACACACACACACACACACACACACACATATACTTTCTAACTTCTCCATCCTTTTTCATCAAATTTATTGCAGATCCCTGTTATTGGAGTTGCAATTTTAAAGGAAGAGAGACTTTGTGATAGTTTTGTGTTAAAAGTAGTGCCGTGTTAGCTTACTTTGAAAATTTTAGTGTAGATACGTTTCTTTTAAAAGCCTCAAGGCAGCTCATTAAAGGTCTTCTTCTGCACTGGGTCTGTGCCTGGGATCTGGCATGCTCTCCACTACCATGTGGACAGAAGGCCCCTGTTCCAGGATATGAACTGGAATAAGGCCCAGTGGAGAAAGGGCCTAAGACAGAGCGCATCCAGAAATGAATAACAAAAACAATGAGGAATTCAGGCCAGTCTGTGGCTCTCCAACTATGAGTTGATTCTATTCCTCAGTAACTCTGTCTGAAGTCTGTTGTCTCCCCTTCCCTGATCAGAAGCTCAACAGTCCCAAGCTGACATTTTGTCCAGTGGATCTAGCATTCATTTTGGCCACTCCAGAGCAGTGTATATCCTAGCTTGGCTGAGAATGAAGAGAATTTAAGCCTAACTTCTGGAGAACATCAGAGGCCTTTCTGCACTTGGCCTTATTCTGAAATATATCCTGGAATAGAGGCCTACTGTCTAAAAAGATCTGTTTTTCGGAGAACCGTTTTTTCCAAGGGTCTGTCCCAAATAGGGACAGATCCTCAAAGCCCGGCACGTCCGCAAATGTGTGGGGCACCGGCAGCAAGGCCAGATTGCAGAGCTGGATTGGGGTGGGTGCTCTGCGGACATGCCAGCACCCACCCCAATCCGGCCTCCAAAGGCTCTTCCCCCGGCCTCACCCATTGGTGAGCTGTCAAAGAGGGAGAGCACATGTTCTCCCTGTTTGACAGCTGGGCCCTTCCCCGGCCTCCCCGATTGGCTCGAATGGAGCCTGCATGGGGAGGCTATCAGCTGGCTTCCCTGGGTTCCCCCTTGCCTGAGAAGGTGCGATCACACGTTCTCGGACAAGGGGAACCTGCAGCATACATGCCCCACCCCACCTGATCACTTCCAGGCCGCTTCTGGCAGTGGGAGGCTCGGCAGGCGCTCTGGAGGGTGGCTGGCCAATGGGAAGCCATGGCACACACATGATCAGGTAAGCAGCCAATCGCACACATGCGACCCCAGATGGGTTGGGGGGTGTAGGCTGCATGTTCCCCTCTCCTGAGAAGGCGTGAAGGTGAAAATGTCCCCGAATGTCCTAGCCTGGAAATGGTGGGACGGGGGCAGGACCCCACTCTCAGGCCTGTCTGCCATTTAATCCAGCTGGACCCGGGGGCGGGCAGGCCTGTTCAGTCCCTTCTCCAGGTTCCTGTGGGTTCTAGGGGACAGGATTGTGTCCCCTAGGGCCCACAGGGACCCCCCCCCAGGCACCTACCCTCCCAGGTCTGGGTCTAAATGGGAACATGCACTTGAGAGAGAGCCACCTACCTCATCCTTGCCAGGTCCCAAAATCGTGAGTCGAGTGTGCTTGCATGCACCGGTCACTCTGATTGGCCTGAACAACTTTGGGACAGCCCCGAACTCCCTGGGCTGGGTGTTCTACACTCTGCTCTACACTCTGAACACGTTGGGGGCACTCTGGAAGGAGTGAATGCTCTGTCCCAGGGTGTCCTTCACATGTTCTCAAAGCCCTCATGTGAATATGTCTCTGGAGTGGGTGCTCTGTGTGCTGAATAGCATTCTGAAACATCTCTTGTGGGCCTTGTGTGAACAGGCATTAAGATGAGCTGGATTTTTTGTCACAGCCACTCTCCATACTGCAGTTACCTTCTTTTTGTGTGTATTTTTTAAAGGGCTATTTTGAACTGGAAAACTTAGGAGAACATCCATGATCTCACAACAAGTCCTCCCCATATTCACACTTATATCCTTTCACTATAAAATGAAAACTAGAAGATATGTGAGCAGGAATCAGGCAAAGTGAGAAAATCATGTCTGCCTAATTCACCAGCTATCAACATCATGGTGATATTTTAATTATCCCTTCACTAAGCTGGAAGGAAAGACATAATCTGGTCCTATTGCAAAGGCTTGGAAGAAGGAAAATAATTAATTTCACTTAAAAAGCCAGAAATCAGTGCTCGTTCTGTAAGCAGCATCTGGCTCTCTGTATTTAGAAAGATGCCCAATGCAACTGAGTTCAGAAACTTACCTTTTTTTAGCTTCAGCTGAGCCTGGACGAAGGAGAAATCTATAGATTTATGGAGCAACCAGCTTTTACTCAAAATTATACAACCACATTGGCCAAATGCCAGATATCCCTGGACCTGTGAAATATGGGCTCATTCCTTCCAGTAACTTATGGCATTAATATTCCATTTGCATCAACAAAAACGTCACTTACGTTTGCAGTGGAAAAGACCCAAATGCACCCAGCCTTTTCATAGACTTAGGTGCGTCTCCACAAGTACTCCTATTCGTCATAACACTCGTCCAGACTTTATTTGTGGAAAAGGGTTTCCTGACACCACAAAAACTTTGAAATGTGTCTGAGTTGTAGAAGGTTTAATCTGGCTTCAGTCCACTTTCAGAGTGAGAGAATACGTCAGCAAAGTGACAAGTGGTTTTCAGTGCTAAATAACTCAGAAAATTCACCTTTTGGATAGATAATGCTGAAAGAAAATTCCTGATCACTTTGCTGATACGTTCTGTCACTCTCAAAGTAGATTGAAGCTAGATTAAACCTTAGGTGTGACCACAGCTCAACAGAGTTGACCAGGATGCCTGATCCCCAGGCATTTATACATAGCTTGGGGGTAGTAGCATCTGCATGCTAGTGCCTTGATCTACATTAAAGTCCAGGAAATTCACTTCCAAAATCCAGAAAATGAGGGGAGGAAGCATAAGTACTAGACACTGGAATATGTATTTTGCAAGAAAAATTACAGTAAGAACAGATTATTATTACAAATAATAACATCCACAATGACATTCTGTTAAGCACTTTTTTTGCAGCATTGAGAGCAAGGTAGAATAGAAGAGTATAATAAGCTCTTAAACTTGAAGATCTAGGAAGCTTCTTTATATTGATAGCAGGACAGGTTTTGTTTGCTTGCATACACAGAATGATGTACTGGGAAGTAAGGATGTACATAAATATTTGTAACATTCAAAATGCGGCCGAATTTGGACATTCCAAATTGAATCAAATATTACAATATTCATATGCTAACATTTGAACGAATACAAATGTTTCCGAACATTCATACAAATAGTTCAGACATTTGTTAACCTGGGAAAACATATTGGATACATATCCATACGTATCAGATATGTATCTATTTGTATCAGATACATATTCATTCATATCAGATACGTATCAAATGTTCATACGAATATGTACGAATAGAGTCGTATCAAATAGAATTTTACCACTTTCGAAAGCAATCTATCCGTACGAGTACAGATTTTTGAACATTCAATCCATTTCAAATCAAATGCCAAAGAAAAATTTATACACATCCCTACTGGGGCGTTTGGTCCTGCTGAAAAAGTTCCTGTTGCTATAAATGCTGGATCCTTTGTCATTCCAATTCATTTTGGGCTGAATGCGAATTATCTGAAAGGGATTGAGCAGTAAAGTTCCTGCAGCCTACAAGAGAGAAAGCCAAGGGAAAAGAAACATAGATTTAAGTCATGAACAAGGTGAATGTTGGCGTTGCTCCAATGGGATCTTTAATGAGCTGAGACTCCCTTGTTCTGTTTCCGGGGAGCCGCATTCTGCCTTCCAATGATTCTCCTTGCTTCCTTTCATGATGATATCTGAGAATGATGAAACTTCCCACTCTGAGGTTTTGTTGTTTCTAAAGAAACTGGGGGGGGGGGGGAATTCAAGGCATCTTTCATCATTAGAGTCTAGGATGCCTGGAGCAATATGGCCCACGTCTGGGACAAATTTTGCACTTCCCTTACCATCCTGTGGATGGGAAAGATGCTTGATGAACTAATTGAACTTGCAAGCAGCCGTTCAGAAACAAGGACAGAGATCTCAAAGATCCCGTGGAATCTGTGGTCATTGGCTCCAGGTGTTCACAAATCCCAGTTCTCACCATCTATTAACCAGGCTCATCAGCCTTTGAAGATCCATTCATTGGTCATCCTGACCTATGTGGTAGACTGTAGAATGAAAGCCACAGGACAGGAACATAGGAGAAGAGAGCTATCCGTCCATACTTAACCATCAATGACTTCTGGGTTTGGGAAGAGGTGGCACCCAAAAACTACACCCCCATTGTTACTTCTTCTCCCCCACACATGCAAATGGTGGTCAGCAACATCTCTCCATCTTCAAGTGCTTTGTAATATTTTGCAGAAATCTGAAGCTCATTGAGATGCAATACTTTTCCAGCATCCTCATAGAAAAGGCACACTCCCAAACCATCCACGCCACTTGCTGCCACAAAAAGGGAAGAGTAGAAACACCTTACGGCCTTAAAAATAGGAGAGAGCAAGGAATGATGGGAATAGTAGTTCAGCAACACCCAGACACAGCCATAGCTCACTCGCCTGTCCACCAACACACGAGAGCTATAGTTAAGGAAAGAGAAGGAACAAAACAAGATTTTGGCCAACATCACACCTTCACTTTAAACCTTCAGTTCATTCCCAGGCCTGCTGCTCACACCTTATCGTTTCTATCCATTTTATCTGCAATGGAAAGTCTACAAATAAAACAGAAATGGGGGAAAAAGGAGCTGTCAGACCTGAAGATGGACTGAAGTGAAGGTGTGACCATGGTCTAGTATGACCTTTTCTACACTCCACTTTAAAGCCCAGTGTGGAAAGGGCCAAATCGGTGAAATTAGATCAGTACTTTATGGCCTATGGCTAACAGGTACAATCAAGGTATCTTCTGTGTTTGCTTCTAATACTAACTTTGTAACTATGTAAGTGAGCTTTTAAAAGAAAGTCAAGGTATGTTGTGGTTGATTAATGTAGCAACTCACATTAAGGTCTTATGTAATGGTATTAATTCTGTGCAGGTAATGTAATCAGAGTGTGTATATAAAGATGATTAAAATTTAGTTTATGTGTGGCAGTGAAAGATGGTTCCTTAAAAGCAAGAAGAAATCCGTTTTTAGATTCCGCTTTTTAACCACTGCGCTTTTCCAATTTTCCTCACCCCCATGTTCTTCTAACTCAGTGGTTCTCAACCTATGGGTCGGGACCCCTTTGGAGGTTGATCTACTCTTTCACAGGAGTCGTTATGAAGTACCAACAAAAATAATTTTATGGTTGGGGCTTAGGGTTAGGTTGGGGGTCACCACAACATGAGGAACTGTATCAAAGGGTCGCGGCATTAAGAAGGTTGAGAACCACTGCTCTAACTGTATTATTTCAAGATGTTTCAGTGTGATGGCGGGGGGGGGGGGTTTGGGGGGGCATATTCTTCCAGGCTTCCTTATTTTTGAATTAGGCTCTCAATTACAGAGTGACTGGTGTTATTTTATAGATGTTTAAACCTACTTTCAATATGTAAGAATGAGAAGTTTGGATGTGTTTATGTATTTTGATGGCAGATTCCTTAATAAGCTATTGGCCAAGAAATGAAACATGTTTCCTGGAGTTAATTTTCTTGCATAATTTTACTCTCAGATATGTGGGTGTAGAATTGTTGCATCCTAATCATTTTGATCATGGTTGTCAGATTTCTGTAAATATATGACATACTCGCCCATCAGCTGGGGAGGGGGAAAAGTGAATTTGTGTCTAATCTTGAAGGATGAACTTTCAGCCCATTTTTGTATGATGTATGGCATTATGTGAACTTTCTGTCCCAAGGTGTATTTGAGAATGTAAAATTAAATGTGTGCAATTAAAACGACAACAGTGTGCAAACTGAAAAGCAAATGACAACTCCAGATGCTATTGGGGGGAAGGGGTGGGAAATGCATTTGTTATGTAATCAGTTTGATTCATGAAGTGTAACAAATGCTTTGTATTTGCTATAATCACAATAAAAGACATAAACTGAGCAGCTATTTGGTCTTTGAAAGTGCTTTGGCTGTGGTTAATATCACATGGATCAGATTCTCGAAAGAGGGCTTTTTCTTTTCCTCCTTTTTGATGATTTTCTTTAAAACCTTTTAATTTTGCTCCTTGCATGTTTCTACTTTATTTAAGGGTGATGTTCCTCCTATAAATCTTCATCATTCATTTTCAGTCTGTCACTTTAAAAACACACACAGAGAGAGAGACATCTAAAAATGCATTTTTTATTTTATCACACAGCATTGAACCTCCCAAAGGATGTTCTGTTTTTCTCCCCTGTAAATTTACTTGGATATATCTAAAATCCAACATTATGGGAATTGCAGGAGGGAGAATGAGCCCAAGCCTAGAAGTTTCTTCCTATATCTTCAATGTGGCCTTTCTAATTCTCTCTGCACTGAAGTTAAGGATTTTCGCTTTATTGATTTAGAACGGTTGTGGAGGATAATTGGAGCAGAGTTATTGCATTTATACGCACAGCTTGTTATCACAGGAGAGATTACAGATTCTCAGTAGGGGCTGGAGAACTAGTAGTGATGCATGATGCCCAGGATCGCCAGGGATCTCTTAACATTAGGTTTAGAAGAAATTAGCAATGACTGTTTATCCAAACTTCTACATCTCCTTTTCGTCTGAGAAACTAGCATGTGTGAAATGACTCATTCGCCTTAGTCCTTATTTGGGGTGTGCATGAATGCAATTTTCGGATTCGATTCGATTTGAATATTAGAATGTTCAAATTTGAATGAATAGAGAAAAAACAAATTCAGATTCGAATCCAATTTGAATACCTTCGTATCTGTTCATACAAATATTCAGTTCGTATTTGAAGATACGAATGTTGACAACGTTCTTATGCATGCGTACGCATCCCATTTTTATCCTGTGCGCATCCTGTTTTCATCCCGTACGTATCCGTATAAATGCATATGGATACGAATAAGATGCGCACAGGTATGTGTGTAATCTGCACGTATTCATACACATACGTATGTCGTACAAATGATTTGAAATATTCAAATTTGTTTCAGTGTTAAAAAATGAATGTATAGACATTCTATTTGGATTCGAATGTCCAAATTCAAACAAATTTGATCAAATTTTGAATGTTTCAAATATTCTTGCGCAATCCTAGTCCCTATGACATAAATGTGCATTTCCTCTTACTGCAATTAAGTATGACATTAGCTGAATGGAAAGACACATTTTTCCCAGTTGGCAGTGTGCATGCTACCAGAACTCAGAAAAGTTTTTTATGGGGTACTGTATGCCCTGTGGTCCTTGGACAAAGCAAGGGGTTTGTACTCTAAAGAAGAAACTTGCATATAGTAACCATGTAATGTGTACATGATTATGCTGACCCAAGAAAGACTGTCTTACCTTGCCCTGCCCACATTGATGGTACATTTCAAAGAGCATATATTGAATATTTGGAAGATCAGTCTCTAATGGGTTTTGACACATTGGCAGCAAACACAGATGCCTTTTCCAAGGGACTGGTTCTTTGAGCTGTCATTACATATCATTTTTGCACATGTCCCAACTAGAATTTAAAAACACTCATATCATCCTACTACATGATGAAGGTAGATCTCTGGTGGATGCATGGCTTTCCCTGTAGTGGCCCCTAGGCATTGGAATGGTCTCCCCTTAAAGATACACCAGGCACCCTCCTTGAGGGCTTTTTGGAGCACACCAGTAACATACCTATTCACCCAAACAGTTGGAAGCAAATGTTGATCTTAACAAATGGAACTGATTTTTTAAAAATGGATTTTATCGCCTTTACTCTGATTTATCTGTTTTGTTTACCAGCCTGAGACTATGGTGAAAGGTGGTATAGTAACTATTTTAAATACCAAATAGGGAAGTAACTCTCCCATTTCCCAAGTTTTTGATCCAGAATGTTCCAGGCAGCCAGTTGTGGAGTTGGATTCCTAAGTTCATAACCCTTCTAACAATCAGTACTGGAGAAGGAACTCCAGTCGGTTCCAGTCAAACACGATACCTTCTCTGCCACCTTTCCAGATGTTGAAATCTTCCATAATTTCCTTTATGGACTGACACACATTGTGAATGCACTTTGCATCCATCATTAGCAGAACTGCGGCTATCCTGGTGCTATTCCTCGGTCTACGAGGTGATCATTTCACAGAACGAACAACACTCGTGACTTTCCCAAACTCTGAGATCTTTACACAAGAGGAGGAAGGAAATCTGCAGTGACCATTGGAACACAGGGAAATGGATTCCTCCCCTTCCCCCAGGAGGGGGGGGGCAAAAGTTGATGAGATGCAAGGCTGTGTTGAAATGGGATCACAGTTATTGCTGAAGGACCAACAGATATGTTGAATTCACTTTCTGATGTTCCAGAGTGCAGCTCTCACAAATGAAAACAGCCTTGGAGCTGAACCAGAAAGAAGGCTCACCACCACCACCACCACCTTATAAGCCTCATTTAAGTAAGAGAAAGAGATCAGAGCAGCCCAGGTGTTGTTCAGAATCCCCTTTTATCTCAGGCCCTACTTGGTTCAACATCTGGATGTTTGCAGACTACCCTTAGGCCTTATGTATGGATGCAAGTAACTATTTAGTCTTCTTGTACATTAAAACAAAAACAAAAACAGGGAGAGACTGTAGCTCAGTGGTAGCGCAAACTGCTGAGAAAGCAGAGAGTCCTTGGTTTAATCTCCAGGCTCTCTCCGTAAGTAGGCAATGGCAAACCATTTCTGTATCTCTGCCAATAAGACTGTGTAGGGGTTCATGTGCAGTCAACCAGGCCACCACCCGGTGGCACCAACAACACATTAAAACCCATGCTAGATCTTGATCTTCTCTTGCTTCCATCTGACATAAATCTTCCCTCCTTTAGCTACTTGTTATTTCCCTTGCCTAACTATCTGTTTTTTAAAAAAAAACTCAAACAACCCTTGGGTTTTTCTGTTGGTAGTGGTCAAGATTTTTCATCCTTTTTTGTTGCTTTTTTTTCTGACCATCACTGGACTCCTCCTATCAAATACTTTATCAACCTGTTGTTTTGACTCCTGTCTCTTGTGGCAGTATTTTCTTTCCCTGCTCCAAAATTCAAGGACCAATTTTCCCTTCCTCTTCTGCAGTATTATTTCTGAGCTCTCCAAAGTGAAAGAACCAATCGTCCTTTTGCCTTTTTTGCAGTATCATTTCTGCAATATAATGGCAGCTGGAGTAATAGAAAGCCAGCATTTACACTTTTTGCTTGTTGCACCAAATAGCCGCTGTTCGTACCCCGGTGGGATACTTTCACGCTCAAAAAGGGGTTATGACATTTGCTGGTTTTATAGCCCTGATGTTCAGGAAATGGCATAACACAAGTGCTAACTCCCACATCAGTTTCCTCAGTTGTGATTTGCAACTCAGCCCCTCAGTGCACATATTGTATTTCTAACTTTTCCAGCTGACATGCACTTTTAAAAAAATAGAATGATAACATTCACATGGTTTCTTTTCAGATTGGAATGGGAAGATCCAAAGACATTTTTGTGTTGGAGAGTCTTATTGGCAGGATTGATGCTGTGACCATATGCAGTCATGCAGATGCTGTGATGACATTTTTTTGCCAGTGATGAATGTAGTTACTCAGCTTCATTTGCTATGGATATTTGTGTCCACAAGGAAAATATGGCTAGTGTCCAGAGGATGAACATGAGCCTACAATGCGATGCAGCTGCAAAAAAGGCAAACACTATCCTAGGATGCATCAAGAGGAGTATTGAATCTAGATCACGAGAAGTAAATTTTCCTCTTTACTCTACCTTGGTCAGACCTCATCTAGAGTACTGTGTCCAGTTCTGGGCACCACAGTTCAAAAAAGACATTGACAAACTAGAGCAAGTCCAAAGGAGGGTTACCAAAAAGGTTAGTGGTCTGGAAAGTATGTCCTACCAGGAAAGGTTGAAGGCTCTAGGAATGTTTAGCCTGCAGAAGAGAAGACTGAGAGGAGACATGATCACAGTCTTCAGGTATCTGAAGGGTTGTCACAGTGCAGAGGGATCATTCCTACTCTCACTTGCACAAGACTGGAGGAGTAGAAACAACAGTCTGAAACTTCAAGGGAGTCAATACAGATTAGATATTAGGAAAAACTTCCTGACAGTGAGGGTGATCAGTCAATGGAATAGGTTGCCATGGGAGGTGGTTAGCTCTCCTTCACTGGAGGTCTTCAGGCAGACACTGGGCCTACATCTGTCTGGGATGGTTTAGGAAATCCTGCATTGAGCAGAGGGTTGGATTTGATGACCCTAGAGGTCCCTTCCAATTCTATGATTCTGTGATTTTATATAGGTTCTTTAATAAGTAAACCTTTTATCTCTGACCTCAAGCCCCTTGTGAAAACTCAAAACCATGAGAACTTTCCAAAGTAACAAAGGGAGGGGAGACCTACCCTGGTTCTACAGAAGATTCTGAGCTCCACCTGCCATTGGTCATTGGCCAATCTGGCTAGTGTTGGTGAGATTTTGAAGGAAACCCCATATGGATGGCAATGGCTTTCTAATCTTACCCTATGCACATCTCGGTGAGTTTGTGATGACACAGGTGTGGTTATGTAGTTCCTGGCAAAAGCTCTTAGTTACAAAGTATTGACCAGAAAAGTTGAACCGATGGATGAAAGAGTAGGAGGACCATCACATGCTAGGCTTTTTGCTAGGCTTCCCTGGGATTACCAGAAATGCTAAAGATGTTCTTCTCTAGGAAGCAGCAAGAGCAACCAGACTATGTTCTCCAGATGTTTGGTTGCTCATGCTGCTTCCTGGAGAAGAACATCTTCTCCAGATGTTGCTGAACTTCAGTACCCATGGTCCTGACCATTCTAAGACAAGGACAAGGAATGAAAAGAGCCATCATTCATCATCACCTGAAGGACCACAGTTTGGCTTGTGCAAGATACAGGCAGTTCTTGCATACTGGTAATTCTGAATTTGGCACAATTGTCCATATTGTTCTCCTATAATAATGCAAAAACTGGTTCACAGTTTTGACAGACCAAAGGAATACCATGGCTTTTTTAAAAAACCTCCATGAATTTTACATGCTTTTCTAGGATTCTCCAAATCTGTTTCTAGCAACTCCAAGGCTTCCTCAGCCCCACAGAAGAAGTCACCTAGTGTCAAATTTGCTGTGTCAGAACTGCGCGAACATCCCAGCTTCTTGATTTTCCTCCCTATGGTTCCATCTATGATAATATATACACTACTATGAATTTTCAAAGCAACTCAAAAGTGCATCCATGGGCCTTTCTGCACTTACTTTTGGCCCAGTCTGTGTTGTAGACTATGGCTCCACCTTCTGCAGCATAGACCAGTCCAAGAGTGGCTCTGTCCACCATTGGCAAGCTGCATCTGCATAAGGCAGAGCATAGGTCCAGATCACTTGTTCCTAGACCTATGAAACCTTTTCAGACCAGCCCTGAAGCTCATGCAAGTTTTGGGGTCAGTGCAGGTGCTGGCTTGGACCAACATCAATGTGCAGATGGCATTGTTTCAGACAACTGCATACTATGATCTGAACCAGTGAAGCCTGGCTTGTCCATACCCACTCATCTGGATCATGACCTTTGGAATAGTCCAGATGTGCTTCACATTTCTACATATTCCATTTCTGTATGACGATCTTTGAATGGAGAGAGGAAATGGTGCACTTTTAGCCATCTCCTAGAAGGTTTGCAATCAGGTTAGTATTTTTTTAAAAAAAAAAGAAAATAAAAAGTCCTATGTGATCAGTCTTTTCTTCTAGCAAAAGCAAAATCTCTTAAAATCAATACTGCACAACAGAGATCTCTTCCTTTAAAGTGTATATGGTTCATGGTAGGTAACCTTAAACATAAATTCAATTTAAAGGAAATGAAAAGCTCCATGGTAAGCTAAAATGAAATTCTACCAAGACCCTTTTTTGTTGCTTAGCACAGCACTCTTGATAATAATTGACTTTGGAAGCAAGTAGGCTTCCCAGATATATTTCAGTGTTGTGTGACATAGGTTGTTGACAGAGTTTCCAAATGCTCCCCTCCTGGTCAATTTACCACTGCAGAGCCATTTTTCGGCTGGGTGAAAGCAGCAATAACTTCAAAATGTAAGGGTGTTCCAAAGATTCATTTCACCCTGCAATGTCCCAGCAAAAATTATCTTGTTGAGCCTCATAAATATACCATGATGGAGAAAGCTGGACCTGTCCTTGTTCCTTCCCCATAGGTCCACCCACCCACCCCGACGGGTGTCAAACTCTTAAAGAAAGTTTGGGACAACATAGGAAGGATGAATTATTCCTTTGCAGAACTTGCCTGGACTCGCTGTTTTAATTTGGTAGCTTAGTGGGGGAGAGGAAAACCTGTTGCCTGCCAGCTGAGGTTGGACTACTATTCCCATCATCCTTGGCTAAGTGGGCCAGAGCTAATTGGAGTTGGTACCCAACAGCTGTCGAAGGGCCGTTGCATAACCACACTCATTTCACATTTCTGTGGGGTTCTAAATACTCTAGCTTAAGTCCCTTTCTGCACTGGGTCTTATTCCGGATTATATCCTAGAATAAGGACCTGCTGTTTGCAGATACTGGGTGGGGCTTCAAGCTATGGGATTGCAATGATTTTGGAGCGGGAGGGGATCTCAAACTGACTTGATTCAGAATTTTTTTTTTCTTTGTTGATGTCACAGAGGTTTGATTTGTTTTTGTTTTTTAAGTGTTGTTCTTCAGCTCTCAGGCCTCTGTCCTTCCACCGTTAGGCAGACTGCCTCCTTTGAATGCCCAGTGTGTTACATTAGCCATTGGAATATAGAGTAGATGCCTTCCAGCGAAGACTGCATGCTTGCATAAGGAAGTTGAATAAACACAGGCACCCTGCTCTCCTGAGTTTCCAAGAGGAACGTGTAGATATGCCTTCACCAACGATTTACCCAGATCTGTGAACGTGGTTCTTGAAAGGAAGAAGGGACGTGCTTGGCTCTAATTCTCCAATGCCTCTGCGGCAGGATGAAACTCCAGATATGAATGGTGAATTGCCTGTGATTTGAGACTTTGGGATACTGCAATGGGACTTGGCTTTGTAATGCGGTGTCTGAATAGAAAAAGAAGTCCAGCATGCTTATCTTGGTCATAACAAACTGTGGCATTGCTATTTTCCTTGCATAGTGTGTATTTTAACAATGATGATGATTAACATCTGTTCAAATGTTTGGCCTAGTTGAAATGGGAAAGACACTCTCAAGCTATGTGTAACACATAGAGTGTGCCCCTCAACTCTGCAGTATGAGAAAATATCCCCTCTTGTCTACTGTGGCTTTAGGAAGCTCTCCTTGTCTAGAACCGTGGTTTCCAGACCTCTGGATCATTGTCAGCTTTCACATCAATGTTCCTTGCATGCACCACAGGACCAATATGAACACTTTTGAGATCTTCTGTCCATCTCGCTACTTTGATCGGCAGTGTCTGTCCAGGGCAGGGCTGCTCAACCTTTGGCCCTACAGATGGTCCTGAACTACAACTCCTAGCATTCTACTCCCAGAATTCTATGCCAATTCCAGTGAAGTTTGGAATGGTGAGAGTTTAATTCAGGAACCTTTGGAGATCTACAAGTTGAGCAGCTCTGGTCCAAAATGACAGGCAGAGATCTTTCCGTTATCTTTTAACTAGAGACGTCAGAAACTAAATTGCTGACCTTCTGTATGTAGATAGTATATTCTTCACTCAGCTACTGCCAGTATTAAATATGATGATTTTTTTGAAATCCGTGACCCTTCCCAAATTACCTAGAGCCAGTTTGGTCTAGTGGTTTAGGAGCCAGGCTCTTATCTGGGAATACCGGGTTTGATTCTGCCCTCCTCCATGAAACCAGCTGGGTGGCCTTGGGCTAGTCACAGCTCTCTTCTGAGCTCTCACAGCCCCACTGACATCACAGGGTGTACTGTTGTGGGTAGAAGAACAGAAAACTTTGTCAGCCACTTTGAGTCCCCTTAAATGGGTGAGAAAAGTGGGATAGAAAAGCCAACTCTTCTAGATTCAGTTTATGTTGCCCCCTAAGAACAGTAGATAGATTAGACTGCCTATACTCACTTTGCAACCTTAGCAATTTGAAGTAAGGGAAAATCATGGCCCTATTATATTTCCCCTTTCCAGGAACTAATTAACCTGGATTAATTCACCCAATCTGTGGTTTTGCTAACCACCTATAGACTGTTAGGGGGTCACAGTTGCTTCAAGGGCTACAGCTTAGGAGCCACTGTTGTAGAAAACGGAGTCATATATGTTGTTTTCTAGATTAATGTTTGCTAAAGATATTCCCCACCACCACTTTATGATAAATCATCTCTTCCCATTGTCATCTCCTCAGTGTAAATGTATGTTTCTAATCTTATAGCCAAGATGATAAAGCTGTGTGTGACTAGCCTCTTAGTAGAACTGTATTGGTCGATACCTCTGGGGTGGTGGCAAACTGGAAGTGGCATCCTTTGGGGCTAGGAATTCTATAGTACATCCATTACAGCTTTGTCACAGGTTTCTTTTACTCTAGCTGTCTTGTGTACACTACTGTGCCGACCCCATCCTCTCAATCTTTGTGGCCAGCATATTGTAACTTACCAGAAGTTCCTTCCTCTGTGGTTACATGTATACAGTCTTTCTCTTGTTGCTCTCCTCTGCATGCATTCAAATTACTCCTAATTGTGTGGTCAACTGCTGGTGCACGTTAACACGCTCGTCTAATCTCTTATTCTTGTCTCTATTATCACCAGGCCTCCTGAACCTGTTTACAGCACTGTGAACAAATTCTGTGATAAGCCACCTTCACCTAGGCACTATTCCCCTGTTGAGTGCGACAAAAACTTCCTCCTTTCAGCACCCTACCCCCACTACCACATAGGCCTGCTTCCTGACTCTGATGTCATCAGGTACTGCATGTGCTTTTTCCCTTCACTCCCTCCTGCTAGAATGCATGAGCATCCTTCAAGCACATGGGCCACATGCTCCTCTTCCTCCTTGTGCCCATGCTGTCAAGCTGACTTCACAAATGCTTATGTTTCTTTGTGTTCCATCATCATAGGCCCTATCTGTACTGAGCCTTATTCTGGAATATATCCCAGAATAGGGGCCTGCTGTCCATGTGCTAGTGCAAACTACAGTCCAGGGCCTAATGTAGTTAATCTACACCATCATGCAGACAGCAGATCCCTGGCCCAGGATATATTCCAGCATAAGACCAATTGCAGAAAGGACCATAAACTGAGATGATAATGAATCCATTCTACTGGGCATCAACAGGGTTGAGTTTGTAGGCTTGGCAGTCACACCTAAGTGATCTTCAATGGGAAATGATGCCATATGTTTGATTTAAAAAAAAATCAGAAGCATAATACAGTGGTGTCAGACCCGGTGTCACCAAATGTTCAAATGTCCCAGCTCTTCCAACATAGACTGGTGCCTTGATATTCTTTACACTTTCATGCCTAGCTTTCCTTTCCTGTTGATTTATGAAACCTCCTGTTCATGTATGGGTGGGTTATTTATTTGTTTGTTTTTGTTTATTCATCCAGACTGCAAATGCACACAGAAAGATGTGGCTCAAAAGCAGTTTAAAGGAAGTGGCATCTGTAGGCTAGTGCCTTAATCCACATTAAAGGGCAGAAAATTATTGAATGACTTTCAATGCGGATTACAGATGGGATGGAAATACAAGCATTCCAATCTGCCTTTAAATTGCTTTTTATAATGTGTGAGGATGCATCTTCAGATTTATATCTGGTTGTAACCATACAGTGTCAGATTGGGTTACAGCTATTAAAAGCTAGGGGCATGCAAGAATGGGGGGGGGGGGTTGCATTAGATTTGTATCAAATCAAATGTAAGAAAATTTGTATTTGTTCAAATAGAACCCCTTTGAATGTGGTAGGATTCTATTCAAGATGAATGTATTTGTATGAATTCATACGAATATCAGATACAGATGGATACGTATCAATACGTATTCGATACATATCCAATAGGTATATGCATCCAATATATATGCTGTACCATATCTGCTCTGAAAGCACCAAATCCGCCCTGAATCCACTTTGAATCCATTCTAAAATCGTGTCAAATTCACTCTGGATCCATTGCAGATGTGACTGGCGCAGCTGCTTTCCCAGCTCTCTGTTTCACAAGTGTTTCAAAGCTTCATACGAATGTTCTGAAACATTTGTATTTGTACAAATGTAACATTCAATATGTATACAAATGTCCAAATTTGTACAAATTTGTACGAATAACAAATATTATGAGTATTTGTGCACATTCCTATTAGACAATCAGAATCTGAAAGTTGTACAGGACCACATAGGACACCAGGTTCAACCCCCTACTGAATGCAGGACCCTTTCTGCACTGGACATTCCAGATTTTTTTCCCAGAATAGGTAACTGCCATCCTCATGCTGGTGCAGGTCTCGGCAGGTTCAACCTCATGCCTTCTATAGACTGCATCACTATTCAGATGACAGGTCTCTATCCCAGGATACAATCTAGAATAGAGCCCAGTGCAGAAAGGGCCCAGGACTCACAAGAAATGAGTGGGCAATTAACCCTTCATCTCCTAGGTCATGGTTTTTAAGTAGGTGGTGGGAAAGAGATCTGTCATCCCTGGCACAAGAGATGGCAATGCCAAAGGCTCCAAGTGCTATTACCTGTCTTTCACCATTCTTCTGCCCTTGCACTAGGAGACACACAGCCTGGCTTAGCATCCTCAGACTGTCTGCACCCATCCCAGGCCTCTGTAAAGGAGGACCATGTGTACCTTTGCTGTGATTTCATAGAGGCTGATGTATATGACTTTGGAAACCATAATTCTGGGGCCATAGAGGAAGCAGAAGTATCCAGTGCTGAAAGCTTCCCCATTGCTCCCATGTGCAAGTGATGTGTCTTAGGGGAATCTGCTCGGCTTAAAGCTGCAACACTGCAGCCAATTGGCACATAGCCCAGGAGTCCACCTTGGGTGAGCTCCCAGATGGAACATCTGCACTTGAAGGAGCTGTTTCTTAACCAGAAATGGCTCCTTCCTTGTGAGAGCTCTCTCTGCGTGCACTATGTGTGGTGCAGGTTTAATTGCACTGTGTGTGCACCTATGTTGCACTAGCACCAGAGCCTCTAAGACTCCAGCCACAGCAGATGCACCTCTTCCGGTTGCTGGAAGAGCACGTGACATAATGTGCACGTGTGCCAAGGCGGTACGTCACACACTTGCCCCAGTGATGGCGCTGCACATCCATGCTGGTGCTGGCACCAGGACCTGAAGATGTCTGCTATCTGGGGAGCTATCCATACTTAAGGTAAGTTTGGGGGAGGATTTGGGAGGGCTACATAGGCACTGAGTAACTTGCATACTTGGGCCATTCTGACCTTCCCTTCCCAGGTACAAAGTACAGGTGTGCCTGAATGGGTTTTTTGGCATTCAGTTCCTAATGAATGGAATGTTATAAAATCTGTATTCATTTGAATAGATCCCCTTCGAATGTGGTAGGATTCTGTTTGATATGAATGTATTTGTACAAATTTGTACTAATATCTGATACGAATGCATACGGATCCTGAATATGGATCCTAGATACGGATCCTGGATACAGATCCTATATGAAGGCGTACATATTGGATACGTATCCTATACCAATGCCTACATATAAATACATATCCAATACATATCCCCAGTTTAACAAATATACGAACTATTCATAGAAATTTTCTGAAACATTCGCATTCATATGAATGTTAATGTACGAATGTTGTACTATTCACTTTGTGTACAAATGTCTGAATTAGAACGAATGTTGCAAATATTTGTGCACATCCCTAAAGCAAAGTGCAAAAAAAGGCCTTCAGAGTGTTATTTAGGATGGAAAGAAATGTGTTACTGGCTCCTGCTTACTCACGCACTGGACTGCCAGGAGACGGAGAGCTCCCAGCCAACATTGCTACTGTTCTCAGGAAGCTGCAAAAGCAGGTGAAGCAGTTTAGCATCTTTTTAAGCTTACAATTTCCAAAGGGTCTAAAATGCCTGCATAGCTTGGGATCCAATTGCACGGCAGTGTGAACTAGGGATTTGTGCACAATTTTTTGTGGGTTCAATTCGAATCGTGTGCAAAGAAATTCACATGCATCTGAACATGAGTCAACAGTGCGAGGCAGCTGCAAAAAAGGCAAACGCAATCCTGGGGTGTATTAGGAGAAGCATAGAGTCCAGATCACGTGAAGTTATTATCCCCCTCTACTCTACCTTGGTCAGACCTCATCTGGAGTACTGTGTCCAGTTCTGGTCACCCCAGTTTAAAAAAGACACTGACAAGCTGGAGCAGGTTCAAAGGAGAGCTACCAAGATGGTGAACGGTCTGCAAACCATGTCCTATGAGGAACGGCTTAAGGAACTAGGAATGTTTAGTCTATCAAAAAGAAGACTGAGAGGAGACATGATAGCTGTCTACAAATACCTCAAGGGTTGTCACAAGGCAGAGGGATCAGCCCTGTTCTCACTCTCTCAAGGAAGGACTAGAAACAATGGGGTGAAACTGCAGGGGAAAAGATTTAGTTTAGATGTTAGGAAAAAATTTCTAACAGTAAGAGTGATCAACCAGTGGAACAGGCTGCCACGGGAGGTGGGTGGTTCCCCTTCGATGGAGGTCTTCAAGCAGAGACTGGACAGCCATCTGTCTGAGATGGTTTAGGAGATCCTGCCTTGAGCAGGGGGTTGGACTCGATGACCCAGGAGGTCCCCTCCAACTCTACCATTCTATGATTCTATGATCTATGATTCTATGATTCTATGAACAGAGCCCCCTTTGAATGTGGTAGGATTCGAATTTGATAAAAATGTTATTCAAATGCTATTCGAATCCAATTCGAATCCCGGCTGCCAGGCGAACCTACAGATCTTCTATTGATTCCTTACGGATCTGCTCTGAACACATCAAATCCACTCTGAATATGCTCTGGATCTGAATCTGATCTGGATCTGCTGCAGATGTGACTGGGCAGCCACTTACAAACCTTCCAATGTTACCAAATATTACGAGGATTCAAACAAATGTATAGAAGCGTTCACACTGAATGTGAGTCTTCAAATGTAGCCAACATTTGGCTCAAATCTGAATGTGCAAATTAGACCAAATTCAATCGAATTTTGAATGTGGCAAGTATTTCTGCCAATCCCTAGGACGAACCATTTGAAAACTCACTGCAGCCTGACCGATCCTGGATTTCTTTTAACATCTAACTGCAACCTCAGGTACTAAAATGAAAAAGCTTGTCTTGGATGGGCGCTCCCTCTACCCTGAGCCATATGCAGAAGGCCAAAGTGGAAAATCTGACAAGAACTAGCCTCGAAGCAGCCCATTGAGGTTAGGCTTTGGGAAAGGTCATAGGGCCGTCAGTTCAGCACGGAATAGACTCAATTAATCTCTTGCCCAACTAAGCAGGCAGAGAGGAGAAATAATATTTCCGCCCAGTCTCAGCACAGTGTGTTTGGCTGTGCTTTGCAGCATGGCACTCTAAAAAGATCAAACCGGAGGAGCACAGAGAGGTTTCCTAGAAAGCATCCTGGGGAAAGTCTGCCCTTAGGGAGACCCTTATCAGGCTGAACAGGCAAGCATGGAATTCAGCTTTAATTAAGGGATTAAGCATCAGCGGCACCCGCTGTGCTAATCCGGAGTATCAATCATATCACACCGTTTCTTGGGGACCACAGTGCTCATGTAAGTTTTGTTGCAAGATGCATATCCTCAGTATAATGAATAAAGACCTTCTCAGGCTTTCTAAGAGGGTGAAAGGCATTCTACATAAGGCCATTCAAGTCCTGCCAGCTGCCTTGCTCCCTGTCTGCAACAGTGATCTGGAAGAATGTAAAAAGGACACCTTCCCAGCAGAAATAATTGACCTGGCTGGCTTTTTACTGGGGTGGCGAGGGGTTTGAGGTCTCTGTGATGCTCCCTTTCCTACCAAACAGTCAGCTTTTGGAAGGATCTGCTGGGGCTATGGGCAAGGAGATAGTAACCAAGGTGGCCTCCAGATAGCAAGGGGGTCTTTCTCCACTTGTCCCTTGGGGATGGCCTAGCAACGCTCCAGCAAGGAGCAACCACACAGCATAAAGCCACTTCCATCTGGGAGGGGCTCCAACTAGGAATGTGCACCAGTACAGTGTTTTATATCCTATTCGCATCGAATCAAATGTAAGAAAATTTGTATTTGTTTGAATAGATCCCCTTTGAATGTGTTAGGATTCGTATTCGATGTGAATGTATTTGTATGAATTCATGCAAACATCCAATATCTGATACATATCTGATACATATCCCATAACATATCTGCTCTGAAAGAATCAAATCTGCCCTGAATCCACTTTGAATCCACTCTCAAACCATGTTGAATTCACCCTGGATCTGTTGCAGATGGGACCGGCACAGCCGCTTCCTGACTTCCCCAATTCATGAATGTTCTGAAGCTTCATTCGAATGTTCCAAAATATTCATATTCGTATGAATGTCAGTGTACAAATGTCGTAACATTTGATTCGTATATGAAGGTCCAAATTTGTCCGAATTCGTACAAATAATGAATGTTACAGATACTTGTGCACATTCCTGGCTTTAAGCATACAGGGCTGTCCCCATTCTTCGATAGCATAAGCCCCAATCCCATGAGCCCCATGGGGGTTCCTAGTTAACTCCCAGATGTGAACCTTTGAATTCCCATATGTGAACTTTTGAATGGACTTCCACACGAAGGGTGCGTGGAAGCGGGGTAGTGCAGTTGTGACTGGGATTCTGCAGTCACCACCCAGTCGCCATGGTAATGACTGTGCCATAACAAGTGGGATGCTCTGGGCCACCAGCATCCACACGTTGGGTCAGTCCTGAGGCACTTTGGGATTAGGGATGTGCACGAATGTTATTTTCATGTTTGGTTCATATTGCACTGAATGCAGGAAAATATTATTCATTCAAATAGATCCCCTTCAAATGTGGTAGGATTCAAATGCAATATGGATGTTTGATATGAATTCAATTTGAATCCCAGCTATGAATCACGTATGGATCCCTACCGATCCCCTATAAATCCCCTACATATTATCTACGTATCCACTCTGAACGCATCAAATATGCTCTCAATCTGCTTTTAATCCACTCTGAATCCACTTTGAATCCACTCTGGATCTTTTGCTGCTTTCCCACCTCCCCAGGTTCACATATGTAACGAAGCTTCGAACGAATGTATCAAAGTATTTGATTCATATTGAAATGTCGATCTTCAAATGTATCTCACTCAGGGCTACCCAGAAATCTAGCCAAGTGCCTGCTCACTTCCTTCTGTTGTTTGCCCCATGCTTAACTGGATTCCAGATAAACCCAAGTGGGATAATAACAAAACAGGCTACATTAATAATCACCACTATTACAGGAAATATCCTGAAATACCTTTGTTCTGAAGTAGGAGCCCTTGTAGTCTTCTTCTAGACTTCATCTGTGTGAACTTTAGTGCAGAACAGAGGGGCTCCACCCCTTGCTGAAACACTCTATCTGAAGCATGATCCAGATCAAGAGGCCCTTGATCTGCATTACTAGGAGACCTGGCACCTTTCTGCAGTGAGCCTTATTCTAGATTATATCTCAGTACAAGGATGTACCATTGGCATGCTAGTGCAGTCTACAGCAGGTCCTGAGCATGGTGTACCATAGTCTGTACCAGCATGTGGGTGGCAGGTCCCTGTTGCAGGATATAATCTGGAATAAGGCCCAGTGCAGAAGGAGCCTTGATTCCATGACTACCAGAGAACCCATTTCTGTGGCACACCAAAGCATGCCACCAAAATGGATCGCCCGGTGGCTCCAAGGCTAGGAACCTTCATTCCTAGCCCTTCAGAGCCCTCGCAGTCCAGCCTTGAAGTTCGTGTGAGCTTTAGGGCTGGTGTGGATCAGCACCATCATGCGGACAGTGTGTTCTAGATCATACCTGGCCATATTCCAGACCAGTGGCCTTGCTGGTCCAGACCCACTTGTCTGGAACAAGGCCGTGTAAATGCAGAACATAGAGTGTGAGGGCAATTGTTAGGATCTCAGCATCTGAAAATCAGTGCACATTTATCAAGGCGTAAATCCCTTTGGGTCTTTTTCTGAGAATGCAAATACACTTTTATACAAAGGTTGAAATTTCAGTGTCCAGGTGTTCCTGGACTACAATAACAGTTGTCCCCCACTGGCTAGAGATGTGCACAATTTTTTTTTGACATTCTATACAGATCTAATCAAATACCTGAAAATCGAATTCAATTTGCATCTTTTAAATTCAAATTCGAATTTGAATTTGCCAAATTTGAATCTATTCATTCAAATTTTTGATTCAGATCTGCACATATAAATGTCAAGAACATTCATATGTACACAGATGCATCTTCCCTACATCCACATACATCCATAGCATCTCTACACGTCCGTGTGCGTCCCGTAGTTATCCTGTATGCAACCCGTTTTTGTCCCGCACGGATCTGTGCAAATGTGTATGGATGCGAGAAAGATGCGGATCTTCAAGTACGCATCGTGTACGAACCTGCACACCTATGAATGTCTGGATAATTCAAAAAATAGATCCAAAATTTGAAATTCAATTCAAATGTTTACATTCGACTTTCAGGACATTCAATGCGAGTTTGAATGTCAAAATTCGATCCATTTGATCAGATTTCGAATGCCTAGAAATATTTGTGGACATCCCTAGTGCTGGCAAAGTCAAAGAGCAATGGGATATGTAGTTTAGCAACAACAGGAAGCCCAACTTTGGAGACATCTACCCTAATAATTTGGTGCCAAGATAAAACAGCAAAAGACATAACCTCCTACTCAAGGTTCATTTTTTTGTCCCTGCTCCCTTCTTTTTTTTTTTTCAGTCAACTTGCTTATAATTAAACCTGAACAAAACCTCATTTGAGTTTGAAATTGTTTGGGCCAAACAAGCGAATCAAGTTCTGCTTCAGTGAGCTGGCTTGCATCTCGCTTAATGTACTTACTCAGTTTATCCTGCTGTTTGCTTGCCAACGTGACTTTTATCACAATCGCCCTTAGCATTCAAGTGAGAAGACTCTCTTGGATCAAAATGTCCCCAGTAACTTTAGGAACAGTGCTCTGGGGGGGGGGTTTAAGATGCAACAGACCCCCCCCCCATGTAGAAGTGGAATGGTCTGAAGTTGAATCTTGGAGCCTTTTTGCACTCACCTTACAGGTAAAGATCTTATAGTGCATGCCGTAAGAAACAGCTCTGTGCATGCCAGAGTTCTCCCTGGGCATATAGGCGTGGAACAGTTAAAACTTCATACCTATATTTGTGGAAGGGCTATTAGAGTCTGGTGTGCTGAACCTGCACCTCTTTCAGAGTATCCACTTTCAGCTGTATCTGCTGAACTGCACATAATTTTTAATATTGGCAGAATTTGATAAACGTCAAATGTCTCTTGAACTTGCAACCCATTCTTACAAAGATACCAGTCCAGCACTCTGATAGCTGTTCGTGAAGATGTTCACTGAAATTTCATACAATAAACGAACAAGTTTGTCAAGTCTTTAACTGCATCCACAAGTGTCAGATGTGGGTTAATTCCACACTGTCCAAAATGACAGACCCACAAACATATGAGGACCCTTCTTTCTACACACTGGTGTGGTCCAAAGGAGACCCCACCCCCTTTAGACCTTCCCTATTAGGCCATCCACTGGGGGCAGGCCCTCCCTTGGACCACACCAAGCTTTGGAAGGAAGCCTCTAGTACAATAGCCCATGGACACTTCCAGTCCATTCATCTGAAAGGAGAGACCTTTTGAAAAGGTAGGTACTCCAAGGTCACCCCTTCAGAGGAGTCATGGGGCAGAAACTTGGATGGCCACCTTGCCCCCATGCCAAAGCTTTGCCTGAAATTTTGGGACTATATACTTCGGGTCCCTAGGTGGGGTTCTGCATGAAGAAATGTTCCAGAGAGTAGTTCCTCCAAAGATGCTCTTCCAAAGATCTGTCACCTATCCCACTATCATGCTGGATTACCCAGCACTTGGCTTATCCAGTTCCGCAAGACTTTGTGTGGAAGGAGCCTTTATGAGAAGATTCAAGTGCAGAGTTTAATCTCTCTGCCTTTATTTAATCAGTTTGAAACTCCCAGAAGTTCTAGTGGCACCCATTGTCTTGGGGCTCTTGTGCGTCTGGCTGCACACCAAGATGAAATTATGGCCAGAACTTAATATTTGTAGGAGAACTCTCTGATTGAATATGGCACCTAATTCAATAGAAAACAATATCTCTCATTTTCTTTCTGCCTAGTCTCTCAAAATAATAATAGTAAGAAAATCTGGTCTCTCTTCTGCCTCAAAGCTTCAGGGTCTCCCTCATCCTTTCCCTAGTTGTCTTAGGCTCTTGTACATTTGCATGTTGTGAGAACCACTGAACACAACAAAGAGTCTATAGTCAAACAAAACATAGCCCGAGGCAATATATAATCAGTTTTACATGGGGATGTGCATGATTTTTTTCATGTTTGCTTTGCATCGAGGCGAACGTGAAGGAAATGCACATTTGTGCAAATGAATATAGTGACATTCACATTCAGGTTGTATCCACAGCGAATATTCAGCGAACGCTCGCTGGACCCGGAAGCATTTGCACTGGGTATGAAAGCATTCGCAGCAGATGTGAACGAGGCTGGATGCCACAGGCAAAAGCGGCCAGACACCAGGATTCAAATCATGCAGTTGGATGGTGGCAACATTTCCAGAGAAGGTTCGAATGTATACACTCAAATCTACATTCAAACTTTACCTGGAAGCACTGCCCACCAATTGCATGATTTTAATACTTTCTGGTGGCTACCTGATGTGCCTCTTGATGATGTGTTCTCTCACTCTAAAATTAGACTAAACCTGGGTCAAAATTTAGGTGTGAATGCAGCCTTGGACGCACTCTCCCAATCAGCAAAGAGGCATTGCATTTCATCCACAAATTAAAAAGGCTTTAGAATAATTGAATTCTATGTGCATGGGGTTGGGGATCATTATTGCAGCTCCATACTTCAGAATAGGTTTTTTGAGCCTCTCTGTGTCACCAAACTGATGATGTGACTTCTCATGCAGCATGCACATGAGACAGTCATGTGTCCATTGTGGCACCAAGCAGTGATAAGCATGCAGCTAGACGTGACAGTTACACAGTGTTTCCATACAAGTTGGAATACAAGCATGTGAAGTTGGGGGAACTCAGTGCATGTGCAGTTTCCCTCTTGGAACCAGAAGGCTGGCATGGCAATTTCTAACAGTGACTTAGTTCCATGGTTGCATGATTGCCCTTTGCGGTGTATGTTCTGTGTTACTAGTTTGCACCTGTTGCAGAAATGTAATTGGGTGGGGGGGGGTGTTCACCTCGCTTCCTTTTTTTTTCTTTTGAAAAAAGAAATAAAATATTGCTGCATTTTGGGAGCTTGTTTGCATTCTCAAGGGTCAGAAGAGATGCAGCGGGCTTTCCTTTTCGAAGCATTCTCATGGTTCCAGAGAAGCAGGCTGGATGGGCTGTGGCCATGAACTATGATTGACTTCCATTGCGCAAAAAGTGTCTGTGTGTTAACAACCAGCTCACTGGCCCATTTTACATTACCCACCTTGTTCAATTAACTTGTCAAAGGCATCCTTCTGGGTGGGGAGAAATGCAGCCCAGACATTTTGATTTAACATCGTACTTGTCAGTTCTGTGTTATCATCTTCCTAAAAGGCACCATTTCCTCATGGCCTTCCATTCCCAGACGCATTTGTCTCTAAAGGAAAGGTGCTTTAGAGATCTCTACCAGTTTCACTCAGTTTAATGGCACAAAAGAGTTCCTTTTGGGGGGAAACAAACCCCTCCTGCCCACCCATGCACCCATGTGTGTCTTGAGTATATGTTAAAGGGAGGAAGGGGATCTGGTCAAAGTTTCCACTGGCCTTCCTGCACTCACATCTCTGTGGACCACAGAAAGGTGTGGTTTGGAACAATGCGTTTTGGCCGCCCAAGGGGTTCCTCGGCCCCAGCCAGCCCGGGATCGGCCTCCTGCCACCCCGGAAAGGGGCTACAGGAAGCCGATGCTGGTGGCTCTCCGGCTTCGGCAGCCCCATTGGGGCTGGCGGACCTGGGAAGGAGCCACGTCCTGGCGGCCGGCGGGGATGACAGACGGGACCCACCGAATCGGGGTTCCCCTGTCCCATCTGCCAGGGTTACTGACCCTGGCAGATGGGAAAGGGGAACCCCAATTCGGTGGGTCCCATCTACCGGCTTCGCCACGCCGGCGCAATCGCCGGCCCGGCAAGTCGGGCCCTGGGGGCATGCTGACGGCTGTCAGGGAGAGAAGCGTGCACAAACACTTCTCTCCCGGAACGCGCCGGGGCAGCTCGTCCGCATCGGAATGGATGCAGAACACTTTAAAGTGCTCTGCATCTGGAACGCGTGGAAGACAGCTCCGGACGCGAGGCGGCGCAAGCCCCGCTGGGGCAATGCGAATGCCTCGTCCGAAGCTGTCTTCCACGCGTTCAAAAAAGGCCTGTGCGAAAAGGCCTAAGGTGAAGACTGATGAGGTCCTGAAATGAACTTTGCAGCCCCTTGTTCCAGATCTCAGGTAAGAGGGGCAAGGCCCTACGAGACTGAAGCAATAAGAATGTGAGCCATTGCTTTAAACAGAGAGCCTTTTTGCTCTTCACAGAGAATTCTAGAAGCGGTTCCATGCACACTGGACCATCTCTTAGCCAGATAGCGGTGGAACACTAAAAAGTGCTCCACAGCTAAACTAGCTGTGGCAGGACATGACTAGTCCATGCCAGCACATCCTTTTCTGAACTCTTCTGGGTGAAGGGTGTGTGGAGCAGTATAGTGCAGCTGCAATTGTACACTGTGTTGCCTGGTCACTACGGCAACAGCCAGAGCAAATGCCCGCCACTAAAACAGCAGCATGTCGCAGGGAAGTGAAGGTGTGAAAATGCCCAGATAAAGTATTTCTCAGCACAGTGGAGCTGGACTCATGGCTCATTAGCCATGGGGCCACACACACACACACACACACACACACACACACACACACACACACATGTGGAATTCTGTGGTTGATTTGTGTTTCTTAGATTTGCGCAGAGGTTCACTTCAACAGCAATCAAACCCACACCCACTCAGTTCTGCACCTTACTGAGCTGGACACAGTATGGGAAGCTTTGCTGTGATCTGTTCCAAGCACGCACCTAGCTGCTTGCTTCCCAACTCCATGTTTTGGTTGCTTCAGATGTTTGGGGTACATCGTGGCCACAGGTTCTGGAGCTCAGAACAATCATACTAACCCAAACTAAAAGTGGTTTGGCTGCTGCTAAACAGAACCTCTGCACATGCCTAGGGTTTTCCACAGTAATGGGGCAACGTGTGGCAGCAGTGACCATGCAGACACCTCATTTGTGTGAATCCGTACCTCCAAGGAGCTATGGATTCTCCATATCCTGAATCAGGCATTACACTGCCTTCAGAAAACGGGGTTCTAAGAATTCTCAGTTTAACAGCAAACTCACCTGCTAAATCTAAAAGTCTGTTAAATCTGTAGAAAAGTTACTCGCGCTAAATGGAATTTTCTTTTTCATTGATTTGGTTGGTTTTGGCCACTGATGAGTTGCAGTTATTGTGTGTGTGCTTTTAAGAACTTCGGTAATTTTATTAGTTATTTCTGGGCATATATAGCCTGTCCTTCACCAAATGGTCCCAGGGCAGGTGTGATGACCTAAGCCATCCAAACCCACCTGGCCCTCCGCAGAGCAACACAGATGGGGCCCAACAGCTAGGCACCCTAACCCTCTGCCAGTTCCTTAGGGTTCGTTGCATTACTTTGCGACCTTCTCTGGCGTCCTGCTTTACCTGCCCTAGATATGGGCTTCCCTTAAAGCAGACTGCCGCATGAATGTCAAACAGCAAGTTTATTCTTACAGTAAAATAAAATAAATAAGCAAGCTTGAAGTTCAGCTATAAAGTCTTTGGTTTGTAAAGCAAAAGAGTCTTTTGAGTGCTGCTAAATAGTCCTTTCTTGTAGTTAACAGTTCTTATTAGTAAAGTAATAGTCCTTTTGAAGTCTCAGTATAGCTAGAGATCCTTTCCTGTTCTCCCCACTTCTAACCCTGCCTAACTGCAGGCAGTTCCTTTTTGTAATGCCCTCAGGCAAGTACAGTTGATTCCCTGCTTTCACAGGCTGCCTCCCTCTCTGGCACTGAGAGGAAAACCCCATGCGCACAGGCACACACATGCACAGAGCTGGGCTGCATGGCTCCCTTCTCCCCTCTTTTCTTCCCTAAATGTGCACGCATGGAGCTGCGCTCCCCGATCCCCCTCTGTTACCCCTGATGAGAGACATAAGAACATAAGAGAGGCCCTGCTGGATCAGGCCACAGCCCATCTAGTCCAGTATCCTGTTGCACACAGTGGCCCACCAAATGCTCATGGGAATCTCAAGCAGAGAGAAGGGCAGACCTTCTCCTGCTCTCGAGTCCCAGCTGATGGCCTTAGAAGCGCACCAGTTCCCCCCCCCCCAGCCTGAAAGATGCACCTAGGCATTCGTTCTAGTAGCCATTGATACATCTGTCGTCCATAAATTTGTCTAACCCTGACTTAAAGCCATCTAGACTGGTAGCTGTCACCACCTCTTCCGGCAGCACATTCCATAAGCCGATGACCCTCTGGGTGAAGAAATACTTCCCCCTGTCAGACCTGACTCTCCTACCCATCAGCGTCATAGAGTGCCCCCTGGTTCTAGTGTTGTGCGATAGAGAAAAGAAATTTTCTCTATCCACCTTTTCTATACCGTGCATAATTTTATATACTTCAATCAGGTCCCCTCTTAAATGCCGTCTCTCCAGACTGAAGAGGCCTAGACGTTGCAGCCTGGTTTCATAAGGGAGGTGTTCCAGACCCTTAATCATTCTGGTTGCCCTTCTCTGCACCTTCTCTAGTTCCACAGTATCCTTTTTGAGGTGTGGTAACCAGAGACCTCAAGGCTGTGCTGGCAGCTGCTTATAAAGTCTGGGATTCTCCAGCGTTGATGGGTCCATTCTGGTCATCTGATGTGGCTCTTGGTGGCGGCCATGCCTCCTTGTCATTCCCGGAGCTCCGAAAGCACCACCAAACAGCCGCTTTCCCTCATAGCTTTGGTACAAACACCACAGCAGGTAACCAACTTTTAGAAATATATCAAAACAAAAATCAATAGAACATTCTTAAATTTAAATACATGATTGAAACCCTCCTACCTCAGAAGGACAATGTTAGGAAGCGAGCAATACATCAGAGGTCTGGGTGATGAGATACGTTTTAACCATGCACTAAAATCCATGCAACATTGGCATATCTCTGTTGGAAAGTTGCCTCAGAGCCTGGGAGCCAACACAGAGAAGGCGCTTTCATGTGCCGCCACCACCTCAAGGCTCTGAGGGGGGTGGAACAATAATAAGGCCTTCTCCCTGCAACCTGAAGCCCAGAAGAAGGAGAACGTGTAAGAATCCACACCTTGAATTGGACTCAGTAGTGAGTAGGCAAAGACTTCAAAGACTCCTGTCAACAGTCATCTTGCTATGTTGTGTCCTAGTTCCAGCTTCCAAACAGTCTTCAAGGGTAGCCCCATGGGGAGTAGTCTAAAATGAAGTTACCAGAGCATGGATTATTGTAGACAAATTGTTCCAATCCAAGAAAGGCCAAAGTTGGCAAACCAGTCAGAACTGGTGGTAAGTACTCCTGGCTTCTACTGTCATCTGAACCTGGGAGCGATGAATCCTGTAGGTTGTATGTCCTCTCTTTCTGGGACAAACTAACCCCATCCTAACCTCCCGGACTTGGGACCCCATGAGACACACGATACTGGTGTCTTATCTCCATTCAGTTTCAGGACTACTAAAATGAAAGGATCAGAGGAAGGCCTAACTGTGCGCACAGGCGTCTCTTGAGAAAGCATATTACTTCTTGGAAGCCGTTTTGTGAGCCTTGTAGATCTTCTGGCAATGGGGTCAAGTGGTCCAAAGGCAAAACACTGTGTTGTTTTCATTGATATTTTCTTTGTTCTTTCTATCCTTCCTATACAGCCATTCCCAGCACAGCACAGCAGTCCGGCCTCCCACAGTGAGCATTCAGCGGAGTGTGTCCGTTGAAGGGTAAGAGAGATCAGTGTTACATTATTATTACTATTATTTATTGTTTATGTTTATGTTTATTACCAGAAGAAGTGGCAACAGCAATCAGCCTGGGTAGATTTAAGAGAGGATTATATAAATCTATGGAGGAGAAGTATATCAATAACTACTAGAATGGATGCCAATGTACTAAGGTTGTGCACAAATGCAATTTTTGGGATTCGATTTGAATGAAATATCCTAAAATTCAAACTGCTTCGAATCTTTAAAATTTGAATATATTCACATTCTGTTTGAATCAAATACATTCGAATCTATTCGTTGGAATTTTCTATTCAGATTTGCACATACGAATGTTGACATTCATATGTGCCTATACGCGTCGAGTATACATCCATACGCATCCTGTTTCCATCCTGTACGGATCCATATAAATACATACGAGTGCAGGAATGATGCACATGGGCAAGTATGTATCGTGTACATATCTGTACACATACAAAGGTCCAAATAATTCAAATGAATATATTCAAAAATTAAACATTTGTTTGAATGTCTAAATTCGTATTTAGAGACATTCAATTCAAATTCAGTTGCCCAAATTCAAACAAATTTGACCGAATTTTGAATGTTTTGATCCAATAGGGGTCCTCTAACATAGTTATCTTATGGGCAAATCTGTGGAGAACAGGTGTATGAATGACTACTGGAATGGATGCCCAAGTCTTGGCTCCAAGTTGGAGAGACAGACAAAATGCCAGTTTGGTCTAGTGGTTAGGGAGCCGGACTCTTATCTGGGAATGCCGCGTTTGATTCCGCCCTCCCCCATGAAGCCAGCTGGGTGACCTTGGGCTAGTCACAGCTCTCTTCTGAGCTCTCACAACCCCACCTACCTCACACAGTGTTCTGTTGTGAGGAGAATAGAAAAGCTTTGTCAGCTGCTTTGAGTCCCCTTAAATGGGCAAGAAAAATGGGTAGAAAAGCCAACTCTTCTTCTTCTTCAGCCCTTTTGCAGGTAGTTCAGAGCAGGTGAACATTTGTCACCAGCTTGAAAATGCTCAGAAGCAAGTGATGGGCCACTGTGTGAGAATGTATGATGGACTAAACAGGCTGTGGCCTGATCTAGCAAGGATCCTCTTGAAGGAAGTTAACATAGCATTGTGTCAGAGCATCTGCCTTGTGTGTATGAAGTGTTACTTTCAGTGCTCTGCATCTACCCAACAGAAGGCAATGTTGAGCCAACTTCTGCATTGCTGCTAATTTGAGGACAATTCTTACAATCTCCTTGAAGTGACAATTTCAGTTCCTTCTTGGGCATCTGGTCCATAAAGTACCCAGTAGCATTGTGCTTGGATCCAATGTTTCTTTCTTCCTTCTCCTTCTGTCTACGGTTGGATAACAGAGGCAGAATCCATCAGGGCCAGCAGGATCAATTTTCACTGATCCTGCTGAAACCACAGGATCACAGCTTTATAGTGCCCTCCCTGTCCATCAGTTCTCCCTACTCTGACCTCCAATACCAATTCCTTTTACCTGCCTTGCCATCAGGTCCATCAGCCACCATGGTCATCAACCACCTCTACTAGTCTGTCTTGGCAGGTAGCTAAAATCTCACACCTATAGTTTCCATCAAAAATCAATCTTGAGATTGCATTGCTTCTATAGACTCTCTACTGCAAAGAAAAATTGAGTTTTATAAAAGGAAATAAGAAGTATGCTTAACTAGGAAAGAGAACAGATTCTTTTAGAAGCATGCTTTGCTGAAACTAAGCCGTTAGCTCCACCTCCTGGTAGAATAATGAAAAAAACACATTGTGCTGAATGAAATGCTGACAGTGGCACAGGACTGAGGACTTATCCACATGGTGTGGACTATTCTGGATTGTGCTGGCCCCAAACAGGCAACCCAAGCCAAAATGGGACAGGCCGCCGTTGACCCACACCAAGAACCATCCACATTGTGGGCAGCTCATCTTGGCCCAACTTTGGAGGCCAGTAACAAAAGTTCCCAGCTACTAAAGTTGCTGTCTGGGACTGTTTTGGTCAGGCACCCAGAAGTGACACATTTCTGCCGCTGATTTCAGGAGCCCAGCTAAATGGTACCAGGCGTGGTCTACTGAAACACAGCTCACATGCAGGCCAGATCCAGCTGGAGTGCTGTGGTCCACTTTTTCACCATACCCCACTCCAATGTCTTCTCCTGTGCAGAATATGTGCTCTACCAGAAGGCATGTATTCCCAGTTGACTGTTACATCATGTGGACAAGGCATTCTAGAGGTTCCCCTGGGTCCATCTACCGATCCACCATCAAAACTGCCTTTCTGAATTTTGTGGTGGGTCTGTTATCTGTGCAACTTTTTTTTAGTGCCAGATGTATTTTATGAAAATCTTCTTTTGCCTTAACAGTACCTTCCTATATATCTAAAGCCTGGAGGAAACCTTTCTAATAAATGAGAAAGATAGAGAGAAAATGCAGAGAGAAAAGAATCTGCACGATTCTTCTACTTGTTATATCGTGCTTTTATTCTTGCAGATTAATTTTTATTTGCATTTTGATCCTGCCCTATACCCAAAGGACTCATGTAAAACGAACATACTGAAACAATAACGATATCTGTTATTGAAAAGCTGTTTCCTTATTTGGCCAAAGGCCAGGGCAAAAAAAGTGCAGCTTCGATGTTCTCCTCAGCATATAAAGTGAAGGTGCTTGATGGACCTCCGAGGCGGAGAGCCTATTCCATAATCTGAAGAAGATCACTGAGTACTTCCTGTCCTGGGTAGGAATGTGCACGAATATTTGTAACATTCAAAATTTGTATGAATTTGGCTAAATTTGGACAGTCAAATTAAAATCAAATGTTAGTGCATTCAAAGGTTGACATTCGAATTCAAATTGAATGTTTTGATACATTTGTATGAAGCTTCGTATGGGATTTGCATGGGATTTGTATGGGATCCATATGGGATTCACATGAGATTTGTATTGGATATGTATGGGATCCGTATGGGATCCATATGGGATTTGCATGGGATTTGTATGGGATTGAACATTTGTACCAAATTTGAATCCTACCACATTCTAAGGGTATCTAACGGAGTACAAATTTTCTTGCATTCAAGTCAATATGAATCAAATGCAAATATATATAAATATATATATTGAAATCCCTAGTCCCAGGAGCCCACCCCTTTTGCTACTGAGAATGATAGTATAACCAGAAGGGCTTCCCCTATAGATCTGAAGGCATGGCCAGGTCAGTATGGAAGAAGGTGTGACTGTAGATATTTGGGGTGATCTTGATACAAAAAATGATAGGTGAACTACTAGCCCATCTGCTGTTATGCTGCTGGCCCATTTCCTCACTGTGTTAGCTGTTAAGTGTGGATGTCCCACAGCGGGAAATGCCACCCTTCTCCCCTCAGTCCAGCGTTTGCCTTAACCCTAGCACTGGGGACGTGAAGCACAGAACTACATTTGGACACCCCCTGTTACTCTTCTAGAATGTATTTTAAAATGTAGTACAGTCTTGGCTCTTAGGACTACAGCTCAAAGCCTGCATCTCGAAATGTATCCTGATAACTCGTTAATCAGAGACTGTTAAGATGTTTTGTAGGAATTTATCAGTTGAGACATCTCAGGCAATGAGGGCATGAACTCCTTCCACAGTCATCATTGAACAGTCAGCATCAATGTGTATTCAAAGAGAGAAGGTCTTTCCACAAGCAACAGCAACAAAATACACCTATGCAACTGTGGACACAAGAGGCCTCTTCTCACTTAGGCTACTAGTCAGTAATTAGTGCAGCTCTGGGGCCTATTCACACTTAGGCCTCTGGTACGCAGTTAGGAGCATCTGCATGCCCTCTAGGCTGCTACAGGCTAGGAGTGTGCCCATCTTCACCAGAGGTGTATTAATTGCTGATCGTGCTCCACACCCATCCCAACCTATACCCCAGACTTACTCCGAGCATCCAGCGGCATGATCATTTGCTCTCCATCCACCTCGCTGCATGTGGTGGGCAGGGAGTGTGTCATCTGTGCATGTGTGGCCTCGTTGCTGGTTGAGATCGGTTCCTGGAGTCCTGTGCATGTGTGACCATGTTTCTGGCACTGATTGGTTGCCGGTTTTGTGGGCAGGTGCAACTCAGGCACCATCGGGCAGGTCCCCATGGGGCGATGCTGCAGCAGCAGGCTGAATGGTGACAGATCCACAGGGAGTGGTGGGGCACACCCTCCCAAACATTGCCGGGATTGAGTCCTGCCCCTCTGCATCAGCCTGCCAGCACGTCATGGACCATGTGGCATGGCTGGCAGTGGCCAATCGAGCCAGAGACGAGGTGGGACCCCAGCTTTCATGGCAGTGTGGGCTGGTCCACGGAGGACCATTTGCATTTCTGGCCAGTGGGAATGTCCCTCACCGGCAAGAAATGTGAATGGTCCTCCTGTACCTGGAGTGTACCGGCCCTAGTGTATGGCAGCCTAATAAGGTAAGTACAGAAAGACCTAAGGAATGTTGAGAAGCCAGATTAGGATTTGGAATGCAGAACCACATCTTGGGCCTTTTAGCACTTAACTTTCATGGGTCAGTGTCCCACAGGGACGGTGGCTGGCGTTATCATTATGATTGCCATCCCTCTACCAAACCTAAGCAAAACCTACTTTGCAGTGAGTGCAGTGCAGACGTTCCCATCGTGTCTGGTTCAACAGTGAACCAAAAATACAATTTTCATTTCTGCACAGCCCTGCTCAGTGCATCAGGTAAATGACTGAACATTCTTAATAAAGGTGGACTCTCTCCATCATTGTTGTCCTTTCGACAGCAGGTGATTAACTTTTTATTCCTCTTAACCATCTTCTCCCTGAGTGGCTTTCATTTGTTCAAAGATGCTCAAACTAGGGCATTCCAGATGTTACTATGCTACTCAGCACGGTTCGTGGGCAATGAATGGTGGGAGCGATAGTTCCACAATAGCCGAAATGTTGTCTTTTGAGCAGTCTCCCTGAGGTCTCCCTGAGCTGTCCTGGACAACTCTTCTCCATGTTTTCATAATCAGCATAAGAACATAAAAGAAGCCCTGCTGGATCAAGCCACAAGCCATCCAATTCAGGATCCTGTCTTCACACAGTGGCTCACAATTGCTTCTGGGCTTTTCTCAAGCAGAAGATGGGGTAAAACCTTCACCTGCTCTTGACTCTCTTTAGAGGCATCCTGCCAGTCTCTCCAACCTGGAGGCAGGACCTAGGCATCCATTCTAGTACTAATGATACCAGAGATGTGCACGAATGGGGTTTTTGGCTTTTGATTCATATTGAATAAAATGTAAGAAAATGCACATTCATTCGAATAGCTCCCCTTCAAATGTGGTAGCATTCTATTCAATATGAATGTATTCATACAAATTTGTACAACTATCTGATATGAACGCATACATATCCAGTATGTATCCAATACGTATCTGATATGCATCTGATACATATTCTGTAACATATCCACTCTGAAAGCATCAAATCTGCCCTGAATCCACTTTGAATCTGCTCTCAATCCATGTTGAATGCACTTTGTATCTGTTGCAGGTGTGACTGGTGCAGCCGCTCTCCCACATCCCCTGTTCATGAATCTTCTGAAACATTCATATAAATGTTCCAAAACATTTGTGCAAATATGAATGTCAATGCACGAATATCATAATATTCAATTCATGAATGTACAAATTTGTACAAATATCTAATTTTATGAATATCCATGCACGTCCCTAAATGATACACCTGTTCTCCAAGAATTTGTTTAACCCTTTCTTAAAACTGTCCAGGCTGGTTACTGTCACCACCTCTTCTGGTAGTAAGGTCCATAGACCAATGAATGTCTGGTTGTATTTCTGTACCATTTTTCCACAACAGACCAAGGTATTCTAGAAGCAACTGCAGACTAAGCAATATAGAATCATAATTTGCTGGTATGGCTTTCTGTTTCATCCACCCATCTGCCATATTGACCATCTCTTTCTGGTCTCTTGGGCTGGATTCATACTTATCTGACTGGTGTGGTGTAACAACAGCATATGAGGCTGGTCAAGCTGAAGTGTGATGGGGACCATTAGCTCTGTACCTGTCCAACAGTGCTTGCAATGCCAGTGGCCCACCTGGACTGCCATGGCAAAGTCCACATTGGCATCTGGCGTGAGGTCATACATTTCCATGGGGATCCGGAAGCTGCTAATAACTGTGCAAATGCAGTTACACAGCCCAAACCACCTCACTGCACCACATCCTGAAGAGGTGTGGATCTGTTATACCAGGAATGGTCCAGACTTCGTTGGTCAGCCTGTTGTCCACAGCTAGATGGCTCTGAAGAGGGGATAGACAACTCTGGAAGAGTTGCAGCTGCCTTCAAGTGTGGATGGGGCTCACAAGTACACAGCTTGGATCTCCACTCCAGTATTTCTGTCGTTCATCAACCATCACTTCTTCCTGCAACATGTTCAATCAGCTTCCATCTCAGACTTTTTTTTTTCTTAGGCATTACATTTGAATGTCTTGTCATCTTTCTGGTCCATAAATTTTGTTTTCTGGCTTTTACAGTTATTCCAAGCACACTTTTTTTAAAAAAGAAATCCATGCTCATTTATGATGTTTTGAATCTTTGTGCATCTGATTTAGTCAAGTTCTAGGTCTAGCTATTTAGATTCATCCATTCATTCATTTTTAAATGGTATGCTGTCTTACATAAATAAAGCCAATGAATAAAGAAAATAAGGAAGGAGAAGTGCATGAATTATCGCTTCTCTGTATGTCATGGTTTGGTGTTCAAAATATTACAGATCAGTGGTTGGCTTTATATCTGAACCATCCTACTGGATATCAATGGGGAGATACTGATTGCCTTTGATGCATTTGCATCCACTAGTTCAAGGGCCTAGAAACATGATGCTTCATTCTTTTCAGATCTGGGGCCTTTTCACACTTCCCTTCCCATTTGAAGGACAGGAAAAGAGCACGATCAGCCAACATTAACTAGCATTCACACTTGTCACCACTAGGTAGTGGTAGCCTGCACCTCGCATGATCGGTCACTCACCTGTGAACGATCTGGGGGCCAGTCCTCTTCTGGGTGCCACCATTTCGGTCACGGTGCCCTCCATGACTGCGTGTGCGTTAGCGCCATCAGCATGATGACGCTGACGCTCTGTGCATGCACAGTCACTGTCTCATCTATGGTTGTCCAAATTGCCAGCTTGTTTTGAGGCACTTCAGATAACTCTGGAGCACTGAAAGAGGGGCGAATTGCCGCTGTCTGGATGTGCCAGGTAAGCTTCTAGTTAATGTTGGTAAAGGTGTGGAGCAGGGTTTTGTGCTCCACACCCAATCACCAATTAGGGAATTTCTGGGGAGGCAGGGGGCACTTGGAGGCTGTAGCAGCCTCCTCCAAATGCAGATCCCCTTCCCCAAAAGTTCTCTAATTGTTGACTACTGGTTGTAGTGCAAATATGCCTCTAGTTCATTTCCCCCAGTCTCTGCAATCCCAGGTTCTACTAGCTAGAATTCATACTGTTAAAAACTAAAGGACAAGGTTCCTCTGAGCTCATTCCAAGCCTAGAAATTCATTTTTAGCACTGAACAGACGTCACATTCCTTTTTCTTGAAAGCCCAGTCCAACTTCCCTTTCTTCGCTTCAGTAGTTTAAGGCATGGGGAGTCAATTTTTGTTGCTGCTATTACTCAACTGGAATTAGATGTCTCTGAAATTTACTGCCAATTGATCTGTTAGCAGATCCCAAACACACACAGAGACACCATTCTGCCTGCCTCTGCCCTGTATGTACTGCAGCTGTCAAGTACATCATTTAAGAAGGCAAGCTCCATGCTTATGATTTAGGATTAGCCAAAAAGTTGGCAGTGACAAGTTGGACACTAGCCGAATCTTACACCGGCCATTGCAGAGTCCCAGTGACCGCACCAGGACACCTGTGTGGCATCATTGTTGGGACCACCTGGTGACACAGTACATAATCATACCTGCACCACCAGTCATGTGTAGGGCTGTGCATGATTTTTTTTTTCCTGTTCACTTTGCGTCAAAGCGAATGGGACAGAAATTCACATCCATGCAAATGGAGCCAACTTTGAATGTACTAGGATTTGAATTCACTTCAAATCCCTGATGCCATCAGTCACGCCTCCAAATTCGAAGTGAATCCAATGCAAACCCAATGCAAATTTGATGCAAATCTGATGTGATTCCACTCTGGAAGAGACTGGGCATTTGTGTTGAATGTAACAAAGCTTCAAATGAAAGCACAAAAGCTTTCGCTTGTCTTGCAAATGTCAGTCTTTGAATATAGCCAATTCGATTCAAATGAGAAGCTTCAAACATTCACAGTTCATACAAATTGCAAGGATGACAAACGTTTTTCACCCATCCCTGAGGCCTTTGGGTATAGGGCGGGATAGAAATATAAATAAATAAGTAAGCAAGTAAGCAAGCAAGCAAGTAAGTAAGTAAGTAAGTAGTCAGGTGCTCCCCTGCAACCAAAAGTGGTATATAGTTGAGATTTTATTGATAAGATAACAGAGCATGCACACAGCAAGTTGCACAGAGGCAGCGTATGGTCCCTGGAATTCACAGACAGGAGCAGACAGGAAACTCAGATGCATTCCAAGAAGGAAGGTTTATTGCTTTTATGGTTGCAGAGTAAGTACTGACTAACAATATGCATGGATGCATGCCGAGTAGATGCACAAGTATATGCAATAAAACAGGTTTACATCTTAGCTACTAAACTGAATATTGCTGTTAGCTCCTACATCTTGGCTATGAAGTAGAGCAGATACACAGGTTACACTATTATATTATGGATTACATGTTAAGCAGATATATTCATGGAAAACTGGTGATATCACAGAGAGAGACAGAGGACACGTGCATACATTTGACCTATCCTGGGTAAGACCAGCTCAGTGTTACAATGGTTTGAGTTCTCATCCCTTGCTTCCCATGGGAGAGAATACCTTGTTATGTCTGAAAAAAAACAGAGATAGTGGCACAGCTGTGGAGCTGTTATTCTCCCTATTCTGCAGGACCTAATATTTCCCCAGAAAACAGTTGCAGCATGTAGAGCTCTCCTAGCCCTGCCATGAGTATAAGCATGGAGTGCTTTTGTTCTATGCATATTTGGGGCTGTGGATGCTCTGAAACACACTGAGCCATTTCTGGTAAAGAAATGCCTCCATGCTGTGCACATTAGGGTTGTGAATGAATGGGTTTTTTGGCATCCAACACGTAATGAATCAAATGATAGAAAAATCTGTATTCATATGAATAGATCCCTTTTGAATGTAGTAGGATTCTATTTGATACAAATGTATTCGTACATATTCATATGTATTTGTACAAATAGATCCCCTCTGAATGTAGTAGGAATCTATTCAATAGGAATTTATTCATAGGTATTCATAGGTATTTGTATGAGTATCCGATATGAACCAATACGTATCGGATATGTATCCGATACTCATCTGACACAAATGCATATGTATCCAATACATATTTGATACATATCTGGTACATATCTGACATGAACGCATAAGTATCCAATAGGTATCAGATAGGTATCCCATCACAAATCTGCTCTGAAAGTGTCGAATTTGACTTGAATCCACTGTTAATCCACTCTCGATCTGTGTTAAAAACAATCTGGATCCATTGCAGATGTGACTGGTGCAGCCACTTTCCCACCTCACTAGTTTAATGAATGTCCAAACTAATTGTGCAAATGACTGAAAACATTCATATTCGTATGAACGTCAATGTACGAATATCATATCATTCAATAAGTGTACAGATGTCCAAATTCGGACAAATAACGAATGTTACAAATATTCATGCACATCCCTAGTGCAGACGCTCCATGCCAGAGTGACCACGAGGCTTACCTGCCAGGTAAGTGTGAAAAGTCTCACTGTTTCAGAAAGGTTTTCCATGCTGAAATAAATTGCCTGTTCCGTTAGTCAAACTTGGTAGAAAAAAAGCAAAGAGAGAAGATAATTTCTCAGCATAGTTTGTAACACTGAAAGCATGTAGATGTGCAATCAATGTGTTTTTGTTTTCCACAGGGAACCTCGAAAAGTTGTCCTTCACAAGGGCTCAACAGGGCTTGGCTTTAACATTGTAGGAGGAGAAGATGGCGAAGGCATCTTTGTTTCCTTCATCCTAGCAGGGGGACCAGCTGACCTCAGCGGAGAGCTGCAAAGAGGAGATCAAATTTTATCTGTAAGTATTCCCTGCAGAAATCTCACACACATGCCATAATCTAGTGTTTTGCTTCTGCCTTATGAACACAAACAGAGCTTTTGAGTGTCCTTGATCTCAGACCTGTTTTCACCATTCGTTTTTCAGTCAACTTTACCTCCAGTTGCTCAGACAAAGGCTACATGGGCATTACTAGCCTACCACAGTTTCTGTATTCTTGGTGGTAGTGAGGTTAAAAAAGGCATGTGAAGTTTCAAACTCCATCAAGAAGCATATCAGCAACACTCTCCATGATCTCTGTGATTTCTAGAAATGAGACCTTTACAGGATGAGATGGGATGGTCCTGCTAAACAGTTTGTGTTCACAGATGTTCATGCTGAACTGAACATGCAGTGCTTTGTGTGTTCATAAATTTGATCAACCTGTACCAGGGCCTGTTTGCACTTATCTCTAGGAGATGGATCGGGTCACTCCAGGTTGTTCCATCTGCATACTAGGCTACCACCTCCATCCCAGAACATCCAAGAGTGTCGTGGAATTCTCTGACCTTCCATAACTGAAGCAGTAAAAACTGCTCCATCACTCAACCAGGAGCATCTAGTATGCTTCCAGTAAGCTTCTGACACAGTGTTTTCACCACTTCCTGGTTCAAACACTGGATGAGGACAGGGTGGTGCAGCTGCCCCTGTGCAGTCACACATGGTAGAAGTTGCTGCAACCATTGCTATAGCAGTTCTGGCAGTCCAGGGTAGACCATCTACACTGCAAGTATCCAGAGGTGAGTTGTGAATAGTGCCAGCTCTCACAGTGTGAACACCAGCTATTGTCCTTGGACATAACTTCAGTGGGATACTGTCCCACTAAAGTTAAGTGCAAAACTACACCCAGTCTCCTGCTTGTGAACATGAATGATCTGATTAAACAATCCGTGTTCAGTGTTGTGTCCCAGGCAGGCGAGAGCAGCAAGGCAAACACACACATACACTTACAGCAGTCCTTTGAGGGCTTGAAAGTAGTTAGCATCAATTCAGTCCAAGGTCAGAGTTCCAGAGATACTGCAAAGTCACAAGGGGGTCCAAGAGTTAGAATGCAGGCATGGCGGGAGTTGCATCAGAGTTGTCTGCAACACCGGCTCAGTGTGTGCTGTTCGACTAAGTAGGGGAGTCATCACCATGCCCTTGCTGGCGCAGCTGAAGCAAACACTGTGAACGACATTTCACCTGCTTTTGTTGTTGAAGAAGCATAGGGGAGGGGAGCTCTTGGGGTTGACTGTTGGAGCTCTCATCCCCAGAGCTGTCTATGTGCTCCCTCACAAGTGGCCTCAGACCTTCAGCATCTGCAGCGCTATGTCCTGGTTGCTGCTCAGGCTGTCTTGCCATTGCAACCGCGCCCTCCTCCTCTGAGAAGAGTGGAGAGGAAGGACAGGGCATGACATTCAGTGTGTTTTGCCCTTGAAAAGTTCATAATTAAAGGCTGTTCTTGAGCCAGCAGTAAAGACCCCAGCAGGAACCCAGTAGGAACCTGATAGGTGTGGATCTGTTACGTACTGTCCACATACCCCATTAAGGATCCCATTCTGAACATGCTGTACCCATGAGCATCGGTGAACTTTGAATTCATATGTCAGTCTTCAAATGTGCTAATGTTCAATTCGAATTCAAATATCCGAATTCAGATGAATCTATACAAATTTCAAATGTTACGAATATTCGTGCACATCTCTACATAAGATGCATCTCATGCCCCTCCAGCAGCTCTTCAATCAGGAAAAAGTGCAAAACGAACATACTAGGGCCAAACTACAAATATGGTCAACTCCAGGGATGCTCTGCGGTGCATGGAGCCCTTTCTGAAGCAGAAACGTCTCTGTGACACGTGTATGGAGCATCTCAGAGCTGACCACCCTGCACTACTAAGCTAAGTGCGAAAGGTCCCCAGTTCAGTGGGAGGTCTCTCCTCCTAATACACAGCTTTGCAGTGCAGTCGATGAGTTCTAGGGGTCCTGCTGGGATGGTCACCAGACTCTATGCAGAGACAGCTGAAACAATTTGGATTCCCAATTCTAACAGGCTGACACAGTTATGTACAGTCAAGCCTGCAGGCTGACTTGGAAGCACCTGGAAGAGCCGCATGAGCATTTGCCATGCTTCTTTGAACAGACTGGCAAATCCATGTGTGTTGAATCTTAGAAGGATTTGCCCTGCAATTTGGGTTTCAACAAATCTCTTGGGCGATTCTGGGCGTTTCTGGGTCTTCCCAAGCATGAATGTGTGCATTGGAGGAACAAATTGTGTTGAAAAGGGACTCTCTCTTCTTCTCTTGGCCATAAACCTGGGAAACTGACAGCATAGACTCTTCCACAGGTTCTTACAGGGTTGCAAGCGAAGACCACGCATGCCATCTGCTGCTTGTTAGATAGCTTGACAGGCATTTAGGCACAGTTTTTCAAGGACTTTGCCATTCTTGTTATCTCTTCACTCCTTATGAATTGGACAACGGTGACACAATTCATTTCGCAGATCTGTGACGGATGATAAAAAACACTTTGTAAGCCTTTGGCTATGTTTTGTGTGTTTGGAGCTTATGACATTATCATAATTACTCTTTCATTTATACATCAACAGTGTGGATTTTTAAGGAATAATGTTTCCATGCTTGCATTATCTCCGTTGTTAACTGGAGCATGACTTTAAAAAAAAGTCACGCTCCAGTTAACAATGGAGATAATGCAAGTATTATTTATTTGGTTTTATCTTTGCACTTTTTACCATTAGATTATGAAAAGATAAGCTCTGCTGCGCAATGCAGACTTCGGGTATTAAACAGAGACCAAAACTCCTTTGATACGTTTGTGGGTTCCAGTTCAACTGGCTGAACAGTTACGGCCTGCAAGCTGTAATTTGTACAAATTTGGCCAAATTCAGACATCTGAATTCAAAGATTGACATTCAGATTCAAATGGAATGTTTCAATACATTTGTATGAAGCTTTGTATGGGATTTGTATGCATTCATATAGGATTTGTATGGGATTGACCATTTGTATCGAATTTAAATCCCATTACATTCAAAGGGGATCTATTTGAACACCTAGGCTGCTTCCGCACAGGCCTCTTAACACCCATTAAGCACACATTGGGAAACCCGCGTCCGCACAGACAGACCTATTTAGCACACTTCCGGCAAGGCGCGTCCGCACATATCCGTCTCTAATGTGTGCTTAATGGGGTTTAACGGAACACCACATTGAAGGTGGTCTTAATGGGTGTTTTGCTCTAAATCCATGTTAACAGAGGATGCATCCGCACACGGACAGGAGAGAGAACACACGGGGCGGGACAGGAAGTCGCCATGTTGAGAGAGGCAGTGGCAGGAAGCTGCCATGTTGAGGGAGGCAGGAGAAGCACAGTCCAGCCATGAGGTCCCTCTCACACGGGCTTTGCATCAGGCAGGTGCCCAGCTATGGCGGCAGAGGGACAGCAAGTCTGAATATAGCGATTCCATGCACAAAAAGCCTGCTTCGGTGCCAGGCAGGCACTGGATCTTAGACACGCCGCTGATTGGTCTGCGCACGGCAGGAAAGGAGCGGTGGCTAATGGCTAAAGGCTCCAATCACATGGCTCCTGAGGCAGCCGTCTTGAAATCTGTGCTACTGCGTCCGCACAGCGAAGTCAGAATCTGTTCCTCGCAATCCATCCTTCCCACACATGTGCGGATGGAAGGGCTGTTGGTAGATCCGTATCTACTAGATACGGATCTACCTTAAACCGGATTTAGTAAATCTGGATCTACCTTAAACCGGAGTTAGTAAATCCGGATCTACTCTAAACCGGATTTAGTAAATCTGCATGTAGTAGATCCAGATTTCCAGCGGTCAGTGCGGAAGTACCCCTATGATTTTTCTTGAATATGAATTAAATACAAATAAATCAAATGCAAAAAAAAAAATTGTGCACATCCCTGCTAGAGAGCTCCAATTGCATTTTGTGGCTCTGATCCTCTATTGGCTGCTTAATATGGATGGACAAGAACGGGTGGGTGGCATTTGATTCGTAACAAAACAAATATTAGAAAATCTGTATTCGTTTGGGTAGATGCCCTTCGAATGTGGTAGGATTCTATTTGATAAGAATGTACTTGTACAAATTTGTACGAATATCTGATATCTATCCGATATGAATGAATACATATCTGATATAAATGGATACATATCCAATACACATCCAACACAAATGCACACATTTCTAATATGTATCCGTAACATATGCACATTCTGAAAGCAGCAAATCCAACCTGAATCCACTTTTAATCTGCTCTTTATCCATGCCGAATGCAACCTGGATTGATTGCAGATCTGACTGGCACCGCGCTTTCCCACCTCCCCAGTTTAAGAAATGTCCAAACTAATTACATGAATGTCTGAAACATTTGTATTCACACGTGTGTTAATGTACAAATGTTGTAACATTCAGTTTGTGTAGTTATGTTCGACTTGAGACAAATTTGTACAAATAACGAATGTTATAGGTATTCATGCACATCCGTACTGCTAAATTTGAAATATAAATAGTGTGGGAGATCCTATGCTATTCTTGCTTCTTTGGCATGGAGGCTCTAAGCAGGACATCTGCAAAGATCTGAATAATCAAAAGTTTAATTTGATTCAAATTATTCAAATTCAAATTTAACGAAATTCAATTCAAATTAAGCAAATTTGAATCCATTCATTTGAATTTTTGGTTCAAATCTGCACTTATGAATGTCAACAAGATGCATAGATGCGCATACGCATCTTCCCGACATTCGTACACATCTGTACGCATCCGTACACATCTGTATGCATCCCGTAGTTATCCCGTACTCAACTCATTTTCATCCAATAGAGATCCATACAAATGTGTACGGATGCGGGGAAGGTATGAATCTTCAAGTACACACTGTGAACTAACCTGTACACATACGAGTGTTTGAATAACTCGAAAGAATAGTCCCAAAATTCAAAATTTGATTAGAATGTTTAAATTCAAATTTCTGGACATTCTATTTGAATTTGAATGTCAAAATTCTGCATGCATGCATCCCGTTTTTGCCCTGTATGGATCCACACAAATGCATAGAGATATGAATAAGATGCATATGTATCCATGCACATACAAATGTCTGAATAATTCATACGAATGATTCAAAACACTCAAAATTCATCCAGTGTTAAAATATGAATGTATAGACATTCAATTCTAATTCTAATGTCTAAATTCAAACAAATTCAATCCAGTTTCGAATGTTATGATTATTCATGCATATCCCTACTAGATACTGCAACCACCTCAAGTGATAGAGGTGAATCCAGGTGTACCTTCAAAATTGCTCACCTGTCCCATTAGGAACAGGATGTGTTCATTATCTGCCTCCAAGAACTCCTGACACACCGTACCTTCGAGCCCATCATGACTGGAATAGAGATTCAGATGGAATAGAGAGAACTGAGTATAAAGGTCTATGGGATAAGTGCAAGCAGTCTGCTGAAGAAAAATATCCTATGATCACACTCTGGTGCAAGCCTGGGAGACAGAGCAAAGCCACTGTGATGTAGTAGCTCAGGACTACAGTCCCAGGAGCCACTATGATCAATGGTATCAACAACTGTTGAAAGATCAAGGAGAATCAACAAAGTCGTCCTTCACCTGTCCCTTCCTAATAAAGGTCATTGTCTAGGGCAACCAAGGCAATTTCAGCGTCATCACAAGGCCTGAGGACTTTGGCTGGACTGCTACCATCATCTCCAGTATCTGGCCCGGAAAGGGTAGATTGGTGGTTAGAGTGTCAGGGCCTTTCCGTTTTCTGGCGAAATGTTTTCTCCAATAATCTGTCCCAAAAAGGGACAGATTTTTGGAGGCCCCACATGTCCACATAGGCCCGGGGCAGGGGCAGCAGAGCCGGATTGGAGAAGGTGCTGGTGTGGACACACCAGCACCCATCCCAATCCAGCCTGCGAAGGCCCTGTTCTATCAAAGAGGGAGAGCACATGCTCTCCCTGTTTGACAGCTGGGCCTGCCCACCGGCCTCCACCATTGGCTCCTTCGGAGCCAGCATGGCGAGGCCGGCAGCTGGCTGTGCCGGGTTCCCCTTCACCTGAGAAGGCACGATGGCACCTTCTCGAGTGAGAGGGAAGCCACAGCCACCACCACCACCCACCTTGGCTGAGGCCACGCAACTGCGATCGCCATCTTATCTCCTGGCTGCCGGGCCACTTCTCGGGCGAAGGGGAACCCGGTGAAGCCAGCTGCCGGCCTCGCCATGCCGGCTCCAAAGGAGCCAATGGCAGAGGCCAGTGGGCAGGCCCAGCTGTCAAACAGGGTGAACATGCACTCACCTTCTTTGATAACTGGGCATGCGCCGGCAATCAGGCTTTTCCCCTGCCATTGAGGAAGCGTTTGCTCCTGAAACGGTTTCAGGGGAAAAGCCAGATGTAAGACCTAATTTTTTAGGTCTTACATCTGGGTAGAATTTTGGCGGCAAAACTGGTTTAAGAAACCAGTCTTGCGTGCCGAAATGTGGACATGTCATCCTCAAAGGGGCTCCAATGTGGCCTCCACTATGGAAGCCATGTCTTAATCCTTCCCCGAAAAGGCTCTAATTCCATTTTTAGAACCTGTGCAGAAAGGCCCTGGTAGTCTCCTGGTTTGATTCTTCACTCCTGCACACAGCCAGCCGGGTGGCCTTGGGCTAGGCACAGCTCTCTTTCTGAGCCCTTTCAGAACATCTGTTGTGTGGAGAAGAACAGAAGGTCTGTCAGCTGCTTTGAGTCCCCTTAAGAGTTAGAAACATGATATAAAAGACAACTCCTCCTTCTCTTCTTTTTCTTCTTCCTTTTCTTCTTCATCTTAGTCCAGATATACCTTCGTGAGATGGACTTGCCTTCTGTAAGGTCTTGAGGTGTACTGATTCCACCAGAAAAAAAACCTTTTTTTTTCTTTATTATCTTGTGCCCCTTTTGCACTGGGCCTTATTCTAGATTATATCCCGCAATAGGGTCTTGCCTTCTTCATGCTACTGCAGAGTATCCTCCTTTTTCCATGCACAGTCAAAGATCCGGATCTTCAAGATCCAGATCTTTGAGATGGGGTCCACTTGGAGATCTGGATCTTGAGACGTCTGAAGACCCCATGGTGGACAACTTCAATCAGGTCCACATGAAATCCAGATCTAAGAGCCTGAAGCACCCATTAAAGCCAGATTTCCCCTGCCCTCATGGGGACAGAACCTTGCAGAAGGGGCCTTCAATGGGGCCCAGGTGAGGGCAGGGCCTTCCTGATTGGTACCAATCAGGTACTAATTGGGTTCCTAATGGGGTCTTAGAAGGGTTCTAAGCCCTAGTGCAATTTTAAAGAGTTCAATGCAAAATAGGCTAGAACTGATCCCCTTTACATCATGTGGATAAAAAACATCTCTCATCCCTTGGGGCTCAAGATGACCCACTGCAGTCCACAGTCGCAAGCTTAAAGGGCATGCTCGTTGTTCCATCACAACCACCTCTGATTTTGTGCAGGAAGGAAATAAATGGCTTGGCATTATCCTAGCGTGCAAGAAAGAAGGAAAGGCTTCGTGTTCCATCAGTGGAGTGGAACGGAGGCAATTGTCCAATTAAGCTTCATGTGTTTCCTTCGGCAATCTTGGAAGAGAGTGCAATTTGGCTTAATCAAGCACAAATAATGATAACAAATGAATTCTTCCGTATCTGTCCCGAGTAGAAGTTCACATTAGGCTGCCGAAGCTTTCCCAGAGTCAATTATTGGATGTTTTTCCACTGCAGCCCTTAGATCTGGATCTCAGAAGATCTGGATCTAAGGAATGGGTACATTTCTTAATCCAAATCTAGTAGATCCGGATTAAGAGAAGTACCCAATGTGTTTCCACAGGAGGTGTAGCACCCATTAGAAATGGGTGCTAACACCCCTGCTGTGGAAACAGCTTTGCACCCATCTGGGGAATCCGGATCGACCCACAAGGGGTCAGTCCATTACCCCAGGTGTTTTGGGGGGCAGGGAGGTGCAGTCTTCAAAGCAACTTTGAAGTGGAAACAGACTCCCTTTAATCCAGATTTTCTGGCAGAAGACCCCATTGTAGACCCCATTAATGGGGTCTACAGAAAATTCAGATTAAAGGCCAAAAAGATCCGGATTTCCCCCACAGCAATGGAAACAATCGGGTTCAAAATGGGTGCCATCGTGGAAATGGGATCATCCGGCTCACAGCCAAAAGGTACAAAAATGGGTGCAAAAATGGGTACAATTGACAGTGGAAAAACACCCATTGTTAAGCCATTTGGTGCACCAAAGCTGCTGACACAATTCAGTAACGGAAGTTTGGTTTCCTTGCAAAAGTGTTTAAGATCTTAGAATGTGAAAGAGTCCAAAGTAGCTGATAACAAGCCATTAGAGACGGGCAAAAAAAGCATTGATCGGCTACAAAATTCAAACAAACTTCGAAGCTTCGAACATTTGCATCTGAATAAAATATTGACTATGTTTGAAGTTTGACATTCACATTAGGGATGTGCAAGAATATTCGAAATATTTGTCATTCATTAGGTTTTATTGTTATTCATTAGACATTAGTTTTTTAATATTCAAATGAATATGAATATTTCGAATCATTCGTACAAATCATTTGGACATTTGTGTGTGTATGGATACATATGCATTACATATTTGCAAATGCTTCTGTACAGATACGTACGGGATGAAAATGGGATGTGTACAGGATAAAAACGGGATGGTGTACGGACAAATATGGATGCATACGGATACATACTAATTTCGTCAACATTTTTATCATCAAATACGTATCAAATATTCGTACAAATAGATATGAATGTATTTGAATCAGTTCGAATTTGAATATTTTTTTTCTCTATTTGTACAAATTTGGACATTCGAATATTCAATTTGAATTGAATCAAATGTCAGTTTGGTCTAGTGGTTAAGGAGCCAGACTTTTATCTGGGAATACTGGGTTCGATTCCTCCCTCCCCCGCGAAGCCAGCTGGGTGACCTTGGGCTAGTCACAGCTCTCTTCTGAGCTCTCACAGCCCCACCTACCTCACAGGGTGTTCTGTTGTGGGGAGAAGAACAGAAGCTTTGTCAGCAGCTTTGAGTCCCGTTAAATGGGTGAGAAAAGTGGGGTAGAAAAGCCAACTCCTCCTCCTCCTTCTTGTGTACACTCCAAATTCACATGAAAAGCAAATGCTTTTGTGCACTTGTTCAAAGCTTCATTAGATCTGCAAAGGGGAGGCAGCAGCAAATTGGCTGCCCATTCCTCTCTGAAGTGGATTCAGAGCAGATTCAGAACAGATTTGGAAGCAGGAAGTTTAGGAAGTACAGATTTGCGATGGATTCATAGGCGTGACTGGTGGCAGGGATTCAAGGCAAATTCAAAGAGCTTTTGAAGCAAATTCATATCCCAGCACATTTGAAGAGGCTCAATACATATTAATGCGAATTTCCTTCACATTTGCTTTGATGCGAATCTGGGGGGGGGGGAATTCACACCCGTCCCTTTAGCCCATGTTATATAAGGACCCTTATATATCAGAGAACACATCCAGCAACCAATTTTTGGGAAAAGCTAGGTTTCATAGCCAGGGAGGTTTCCTTTAATACAGGAGACATTTCCAAATATCAGGATATAAGACGGGCTGTCAGCATTGCAGTATCCCAGGACCTTTCCACACTGGGCCTTATTCCAAGATATGTCCCGGAATAGGGGCCTGCCATACACATACTGGTGCAGACTACAGCTGGCCCCACACAAGACCTTCCATAGCCTGCACCAGCATGTAGACAACAGGCTCCTATTCTGGGATATCTGCTGGGGTGATTTCGGACTTCCCTTCCTGTCCCCTGGATGGGAAAGGAGTATAATCACCCAACGTCAAATCCACTTTTAATACAATCTGTTTTGAATCCACTCTGGGTCCGCGCAGATGCGACTGGAGCAGCCTTTTCCCCACCTCCACGGGTTCACAAATGTAACAAAGCTTCATAAGAAAGTGTCAAAGCATTTGATTCGTATTCAAATGTCAATCTTCAAAGGTCCGAATTCATACAAATTTTGCGTGTAATGAATATTCATGCGCAACCCAAGTCTCCAGTCATCAAACAGCAGTATGGCACAATCCCAGCACACAGTCCATTAGGGATGGGAATGAATGGGGGGTTTGACACTCAGTTTGTAACAACCTGAACGTTAGAAAATCCATATCCATTCGAATACTGTAGATCCCCCCCCAAATGCAGTAGGGTCATCGGCTTATGGAATGTGCTGCTGGAAGAGGTGGTGACAGCTACCAGTCTAGATGGCTTTAAGGTAGGGTTAGACAAATGCACAAATTTATGGACGACAGATGTATCAATGGCTACTAGAATGAATGCCTGGGTGCATCTTTCAGGCTGGGGGGGGGAGCAGGACGCTTCGAAGGCCATTTGCTGGGATTTGAGAGCAGGCAAAGGTTTGTCCTTGTCTCTGCTTGAGATGTCCTTGGGCAATTGGTGGACCACCATGTGCAATGGGATGCTGGATTAGATGGGCTGTGGCCTGATCCAGCAGGGCTCCTCTTAGGTTCTTATAACTGGTACAGCTGTTTTCCCACCTCTCCAGTTTAACCAAAGTCTGAACTATTTGTAGGAAAGTCCGAAACATTCATATTTGTACGAATGTTGATGTACAAATGTTGTAACCTTCTAGTGGTCTACAAATATCCAAATTAAGATGAATTCATATAAATAATGGATGTTGTAGATATTCAGGAACAATCCTACCATGTGTGGTAATTGTACAAAATTAACTTCCCCTCGAATTCCACCAGGTGGCAGCAAAGGGTTAGGATTATTTTGAGTCTTTTCCGCCACATGTGAACAGAAACGTTCAGACTGTATGAAATATGGAAGTACATATGGCTCAAAGTTTGAGGGATCAAAACACAATTTGAGGATATCAAAAAGAGCCTTCTAATAGAAGTCTTGCCCTCCCCACTGTCCTGAAGGTCCCAAGCTGACCAAATATCTTCACTGTTCATTGACCAGTTCCATTATTCTAATTTTATGGCAGGGCTCCTCAACATCAGCCCCTCAGATGCTTCTGAACTACAACTCCCAGAATCCCATGCCTGCTCTGAGTTGAATGCTGGGAGTTTTACTTTAGTTTAGGAACATCCGGAGGGCTGCAACTCTTTCATAGACCTAAAAGGGTCGAATACTTCTAATATAGACTTGGCCAGCAGGCGACTTAGTAGAACAAACATCTAAGTCATTCTGGTGGGCCATTAAGAAAGTCATTGCTCTTACCAAGGAATTCAACCTTTTAAGTATTGTGCCTCTTTCTGCTGGGCTTCATTCCAGATTATATCCTGGAAAGTTGGGGGGGGGGCTGCCATCTGCCTGCTCAAGCAGAGCCTGCTGGAATGACTGACTCTGGAACTCTGCATTGGGATGGCCTGTTCCATTCCAGACCCAACACTCAAGATATCCATTGTGATAGCATGCCCTGTTGCAGTGCCTATGACGTGCCACCCATACATCCCCATGGTCCAGTATACTGACTAATGGCCCTTGTACACTGATAGACCTCAGAAATGAGGGCTACTAGTAGACAAGCTGCCATGTTTGGCCTCCTCTCACCCATAATTAGTGCCTCTAGTGCATTAGTGAATTCCTGGGGAAGAGCATACACACGTCATGGAGGCTGCTACAGCCTCCGAGTATGCCTACCTTCCCCAGAGGATCACTAATCATTGATTAGGTGCGGAGCAGAATTATGTTAACCAACGCTAACCAGAGACTTACCTGAAGCATCCGGGGCAGCAGCATTTGTTCTTCTCCCATTGCTCTGGAGTCGTTTGAGGTGCCACACACTTTTTGCTTCCTTCCATTCTGCCCACTTATTTCTATTTCCTGTTTCCTGCCCATCTAGCCAGTTACCTTTCCAGGGGCCTTTCTGCACTTGGACCCCCTTGTTTGCAGTACGCTCCCAGATGAACATTCTGCACTGGAAGGGACCATTTCCAACTCAGAAATGGCCCCTTCCACGGAGGAGCCTACTAGATGCAAACCACAAGTGAAGCACAATTTCATTCTCCACGCATAAACTTACCCCAGCCAGCGGTGTCCGGTGGCACCCACAGCTACACCTCTATGGTGCGTAGAGGGTCACGTGATGCACCACGCAATGTGCAGTGATGCCAGCATCAGGACCTAAGATGGTGGCATTCAGGCTATGTGTCCGCACTCAGGTGACTATCCGAATGCATGTGGGGTGGGGGGCATGGTATATACGAGCATGGGCAAGTAGAAATGCTAGTACACGCCAGGGAAGCTCACCATTCCCATCCCCTGGATGGAACTGGAAATGTGAATTTCCCCCATGACAGGACCTTTCCTCTTATTGAACGACTGTTGAGTTTATTCAAGGAAAAACTGTATTTGGAGAAATCTCGTTAAAGAGTAAATGCAAAGCTCTGTGCATCTGTTCTCCAGGGCTGCCCCTTCCGGTTCCATCCCTGACATCTGCCATCCCCAAACCAGATTGTTCTCTTCTTTAACCCTCTGCCATTTCCTATCAGTTCTTTGCTTTACCGTTGCTCTGCTCTATTTTCTCTTGTCCTCCTACACGTTCTTCTCTCTTCACCTCCCACGCCAGTCCCCCCTGTACAGAGACGCTCATTTACTGTTTATGATCTCTTCTTTCAAAAGGTATAACAGCAAAATAAGGAACTTTCTCCACCTAGATGTAATTTTCTGCCCTTTGCTTTAGGTTCGCTCTAGCTTGCCAGATCTTCAGGCATATTTATGGATTTATCTGAAAGCTTCCTGGGTTCATTCAGCAGGAGGTGGCAAAGACCATTTATCTTCTTCTTCTTCTTCTTCTTCTTCTTCTTCTTCTTCTTCTTCTTCTTCTTCTTCTTCTTCTTCTTCTTCTTCTTCTTCTTCTTGTGTACACCCCTAAGTCACATGAAAAGCAAATGCTTTTGTGCATTTGCTCAAAGCTTCATTAGATCCACAAAGGGGAGGCAGCAGCAGCAAATTGGCTGTCCATTCCTCTCTGAAGTGTATTCAGAGCAGATTCAGAACAGATTTGGAAGCAGGAAGTTTAGGAAGTACAGATTTGGGACAGATTGGAGCTGGTTAGGGAGCTGGTCTCTTACTTGAGAATACCGGGTTTGATTCTGCTCTCCTCCATGAAACCAGCAGGGTGACCTTGAGCTAGTCACAGCTCTCTTCTGAGCTCTCACAGCCCCACCGACCTCACATGGTGTACTGTTGTGGGGAGAAGAACAGAACGCAAGTGAGCACCCTGGGATGGGCTGGGGCAGTTCCGAACAGAACCGCCAGCCCAGGGGAGCGAATGCTCCATCCTAGGACATCCTACACGCATTCCATAGGCCCTTGTGCGAATAGGCCTCTTTGTTCCTTTGGTTGAACCTGCTTTTCGTGGGTTGTGTTTTTTTTAAAAAAAATCCTTCACATCACACACCTGAACTAGGGATGTGCACGAATGTTAGAAAGTTCGTGTTCATATGAATAGACCCTTTGGAATGTGGTAAAATCCTATTCAATACGAGTTAATTCATACTAATTCATACAAATATCCGATAGAAATGAATATGTATCAGAAATGAATGAATACCTAACCGATACATATCCCATAATAAATCCACTCAGAAAGCATCAAATCCAACCTGAATTCATTTTAATATACTCTCAATCCATGTCGAATGCATTCTGGATCCATTGCAGATGTCAATGGTGCTGCTGCTTTCCCACCTCCCAAGTTTAATGAATGTCCAGACTATACATACAAGGGTGCTTCCGCACATGCCCTTAAGCACCCATTAAGGACACATGTGGAAGCATGCAACCGCACAGCGGCAGCTATTTAAGCCGCTTTTAGTACGGAGCATCCACACAGTAACACCCATTAAGCACACATGTGGGAAACCGTGTCTGCACAGCAGCACCCATTAAGGACGGAATGGGTAGACCGTGTCTGCACAGTGGTACCCATTAGAGACAGATAGGGGCGTCCACGTCTGCACCTATCTGTCTCTACTGTAATGTGTGCTTAAAGGGTGTTTAAAAATGACAACATATAATGTAGTCTTAAAGTGTGTTTCACTGTGAAAACGCATCCTTTTAGGATGCATCCGCACAGTGAAACTGTGCCTACCAGGGGCCCTCCCCCTGCCCGCCATGACTGACTCCTTGGAGACAAGCATGGCGAGCCAGGGGACTCTGCTGTCGCGGCCCGCCCTTGCCCCAGAAGCGGCGGATCGCTGCTTCTGGAGCCAGAGGGAGCTTCTCCGAGGCCCTCCTTAGCCCCCCCCAGGGGAGAGCCCGAGTGATCCCCTCCTTACCTCTTTGGCGTCACCCCGATTCTGGTCACAGGGACCCAGGAGGCTGCATGCCTGCGTGCTGCACACCTCCTGATTGGCCAGGGCTGCTTCTGACTTTGTACGAATAATGAATGTTACGAATATTCGTGCCTATCTCTAACATGCACAGAAGTAGAACTATTTCTTCCCATGATTCAGAATTTGCACTTCTACGGTTGCAGTCTATAATTGTGTTTGCCTTTTTTGCTGCTGCATCACACTGCTCAGTTGTATCCAAAAACTTGTTTTTTATCTGCCTTGTTACCAGACAATGTCTGTCTCCTCCTGTTAAGTGGACTTCATTCTTTGTGCGGCACTCCAGATATTCTCACGCTCTGATGTCTCACTTGAGTTTTCTAGATCTTCTACACTAGACCTGATTCTGCCAAGATTTGAAACTTGGCTTTGATCTCCTAATACGAATGACCCCACCATTAATGCCTTTCAAGGGCCATCCAGCGTGGCTTTCTCCTCCTGCGATATTTCTGGCTACTGGCCGCTGTCCTTCATTTGCCGTTGGAGTTCTGTAAATTAACAGAAGGAATGAGCTATAGTGGTTGATAAATAAACCTAAATAATAATAACCTCTGATTAGACTGCTAATTTGCTTGGAAAGGATCCCAGGTCTTTGATGTTTGAGCTTCCACCAACTCATTTAGAGCGAAGCAGTTTAAATGTCACAAAGATGGAAAAAAACAGTCTTGTCACTATTATTTTTATTCCTTCCAAATGAGTGCATTGCGTCCCAGATCACGTTGCTTTCTGCAGTTCGCCTCTATCTGCATTCATGCCTCTGTGTGTCTCTGCCTGCATGCCAGATGAGATTACGATTGTCATTTCTTCCTTAATGGCTCCTGTATCTTTTGATTTTGCTTCTTGCAGTTTAAACAATGACCACGATAGTCACATGGCCTCATTATTTAATTTGGCCATCCATGAAAACAATCCTCTATGAAAGACATTTCCAGTAACTCAGAATCAAGCATCGGAGGGAGGCCATTGTCAAGGGGTTGGCTCTGCCTTTCCTCTTTAAGGCAAAAATTAGCCAGGGTAGGCAGCAAACAGCAACAAGGGAATATGGGGAAAGAGAAACATCTACTCCCTTTTACAGTTATAATTCAGCTTAGTTAATCTTAGTTGCACAGGGATGTGCAACAATATTCAAAATATTCGTTATTGGACAAAATCGGAAGAATTTGACATTCCTATCCAAGGGTGTTTTTCCACTGTCAGAAAGTACCCATTTTTGCACCCATTAAGGACCCATTTGGGTGTGAGCTGGATGATCTCATTTCCACCACGGCACCCATTTGGGACCTGATTGTTTCGACTGCCACTGGGGAAATCCGGATCAAATGGGTACTTTCTGGCCTTTAATCCGGATTTTCTGTAGACCCCATTAATGGGGTCTACAATGGGGTCTTCAGGCAGAAAATCCAGATTAAAGGGAGCCTGTTTCCATGCTTGTGTGGCAATGGGGTCTAGAGGAGGCTAGGGCGAGGGGCACCCATGGGTCATTTCAAAGTCATTTCAAATCCATTTCAAAGTCACTTTGAAGTCTGTGCAAAAATAGCTCCGGAGCGTCTTTGAAGTCTGTGCTGATCTTCAGAGTGAACTTCGAAGTCACTCTGAAGTTCACTCTGAAGATCAGCACAGACTTCAATGGAGCTGTTTTGCACAGACTTCAAAGTGACTTCGAAGTGACTTTGAAATGACTTTGAAGCCACTTCAGAGATTGCACCCCCTGTCCCCCCAAACACTTGGGGTGACAAGCAGACCTCTCATGGTAGATCCAGATTTCCAAATGGGTGCTCCAGTGTTTCCATGGCAGGGAGGCTAGCACCCATTGCTATTGGGTGCTAGACCACCCATGGAAACACATTGGGTACTTCCCTTAATCCGGATCTACTAGATCTGATTAAGGAATGTACCCATTCCTTAGATCCAGATCTTCTTAGATCCGGACTAAAGGAGCGCGGTGGAAAAACACCCCAAATTGAATGTCCAGGCATTCATTTTTTTAGTATTTGTACAAATAGGAATATTTTGAGTTATTCGCATGAATAATTTGGACATTTTTATGCGGGATCATACAGGATCAAAATGGGATGCATACGGATGCGCATGAGATTTGTATCATTGGATATGTATGGAATATTCAAACAAATAGATACTAATGTATTCATATCGGTTTAAATGTCTGGACATTTGTTTTTCTTTATTCATATGAATTCAAATATTTGAATATTCAATTAAAATTGAATTGAATGTGAAAAATTGCATTTGTGCACACCCCTTCTCTGCATCTGCCTGTGGAAATACGCCCTTGGCCTTTTCTATATGTCTCCAGTCTGACTCCTGGTCTTCTCTTGCTTCAGTTTTGTGATCCAGCTTGTTTTGAATCCCAGACCCATTCTGCAATGGTTCCACTAGCACTAAGTACCCATTAAGTCCCCATTAGGGACCCATTAAGGAACCATTAGGCTCAGAGCAGGAAGAACCCATTTCCACTGCAGATGCCATTAGAGCCACATCTGTTTCCACCAGTTCTAGAAAAATCCAGAATAAATCGGTCCTTCAGGACCTATAATCCAGATTTCCTGTAGACTCCTTGGGTCTACTCCTTGGGTCTTCAGGCATCAAATCCAGATTATACGGAGTGCATTTCCACCGCAATCTGGCAATGGAATCTAGGGGGGCTCAGGGGGGTGCACCCATGGGGGGGTGTCCCAAAACCCAAAGCGCTGAAGCCTGAGCACAATCTCTGAAGCTGGCTCTAAAGCCAGCTCCAAGGAATAGCACAGGCTCCAAGGGGGACCCCAGGCAAGAGCAATGCCAATCCTATGGACCTTTGTCAAAGGCTCCAGAGAATCTTCAAAGTTTGCAGCAGATCGCTCCAGAGTTTATGACAAAGCTCCGGAGATTCTCTAGAGTGGCTATGGAGATTGCACCCCCTGTCCCCCAAAAAACCTGGAGTGACAGGTGGGCCTCATGTGTGTCGATCTGAATTCGCCACATGGGTGCTGTGGCATTTCCACTGTGGGCAGGCTAGCACTCATTGGGGACGCATCGGGTACTTCCCTTAATCTGAATCTACTAGATCCAGATTAGTTGAAGAACCCATTCCTTAGGTCCAGATCATCTTAGACCCAGATTAAGAGAGGTTACTGGAAAAAAAAAAACCCTTGGATTATATCCTAGCATAGGGGCCTACTGCCCACGTGCTAGTGTAGATTACAATAGGTCCCACCTGAGCCCTCTTGAGTGTGGCGCCCTCCACAACTGTGCATGTGGCAGCACGGTTACCATGATGACGCTGACACTCTGCACAATCATGTAAGGAGGGCAGCAGAGCTGCCAGCACGCTTGCACAGCAGCTGTGTTCACCTCCTCATCCAGGTACGTTGAGGTAAGAGCTGGGAAAGGTGCACAAATGCTCCACAAGAATTAGGCAACATCTGGGAAGGCAGGGGGCACCTGGAGGCTGTAAAACAGCCTCCTCTAGATGCAGATGCTCTTGTCCAGATGTTGCCCAATTCTTGACTATGGGCTGAAGTGCGAAAAGGCCTCTGGTTTCTGCAGGAATTTCCCCATAGTTTCATTTGAACATTTGTACAAATCATATTTTTCAAACTGTGTATGAAAACACACCTACGCATTGACTTGCCTGGTACTGATGAGGGCTGCTTATACTCTTCATTCCGAGGAAGAGATATTGTCATGTTTTCTGCAGCTACATATCAGAAGTATTATGTAGCCAAACATAGACACACGTTTAATACCCATGAGTTTGAGGGGTTGTAGTTTATCGTAATGCAATTTTTGACATTCGATTTGATTCAAATTGAATATTCAAATGTCCAAATTTGTACAAGTAGAAAAAACCCGAATATATTAAAATTCAAACCGATTTGAATACGTTTTGTATCTATTTGTACAAATATTTGATACGTATTTGATGATACGAATGTTGACAACATTTGTATGTATCCAAATGCATCCATACCCATGCTGTTTTTATCCTGTTCGCATCTCGTTTTCATCCCGTACGTATCCGTATGGGTGTGTACGGATATGGATAATATGCTTATGGTTACGTATTCTGGAACATGCATGCTTGGTTTTGAATTTGACCAAACTAAATTGAATAAAAAATTTTCAAATATTCATGAGCATCCCTAGTTTACATTTTTCCATGTGCCAAATTTCCTTCATCTGGCTCTGAAGATGAAGCTTTAGTTGTGTCTTAGTTTTTTAGAAGACTTATAAATGTTCGTTTTAGTCATCTACTACAGTATACTGCATCTACCCTCTTGCACCTAAATGGGGAGGACAGTTGAGTAATGTAAGAAATAAATGTGTAAGAACTGCAGAAATGCCCTGAAGCAAGAGAGAGATATTTTAAGGGGAAAATCCCTTGGTGGTTTCAGAATGGATGAGTGTGCTTCACCTTCTGAAGTTGACCAGGCATGACTGCAGAAAAATAAGGACTTACTCAGGCATCTAAGCTTAAAAGCCTTCCGGAGTTGCATAATATATTTAGGCCTCTTCATATACTGTGCTAAAATAAACGTGTGGAAATTCTATTCTCAGCTTCTGTGCATGAAGAGGAGAGTTGACCCTTGCATAACCCAGCTCTGAGTGTTGTTTTAACAACCAATTGTGACTTCTGTGGTCTCACACTGATTTGTTAGAAAAGAGCAATAAAAACGGCATGGTTTGCATTTATGTGCTCGATACCATGGGGCTTCACGTGTTTAATAAGATTAAGAACATAAGAGAAGCCTTGCTGGATCAGGCCACAGCCCATCTAGTCCAGCATCCTGTCACACACAGTGGCCCACCAAACACACAGTGGCCCACCAATTCTGGAAGCTTTCAGTGATGTCAATTACTTCTGAGGAGCCATTGACTTAAACTGGCAGCCCAGTCTTTCCCATCACATGAACAGAGACTAAGGATCTGCACAAATGGTTTTTTTTGGCATTCAGCTCAATTAGAATAGAATATTTGAATATCCGAATTTGAACGAACAGAGAAAAAATAAATCTATTGAAATTCAAAGCAATTCGAATACATTCGCATCTATTCATATGAATATTTGATATGCATTTGATGGTACTATTATTATTATTGCTATTATCATTTTTATTATTACTATTATCATTTTATTATTACTATCATCAAAGTACCAAAAGTGTACAAGGTGCTGTACAAAGTTAGACACAATTTGCAATTACAACCATAACAAGTTAAAATACAACAAAATGCAACCGAATTTTAATGCGAATCTTGTACACGTTCTTACGCATCCATACACATCTGTGCACATCCTGTTTCTATCCTGTAAGCATTCCATTCATCCCGCACGTATCCACACAGAAACATACAGATATGAATAAGTACGCATCTTATTCATATCTGTACACTTCCTTATGGATACATATGGATTTAAATGGGATGCGTACAGGCTAAAAACCGGATGCACACATATCCATACACATACGAATGCCCAAACCATTCATACGAATAATTCAAAACATTCATATTCATTGGAATACTAAAAAATGGATGTCTGGACATTTGTAGTGGAAACAAGGGTTCCTGAGCGTGATTTCGCACCCCAAAACCCCATCCCCGCTGGAACGGACCGAGCGAAGTCACGAACCAGCCCGCGTGGATTTTTGTGGTTTATTAAAAGAAAATTGCAAAGCTTGAGCCAAAGTACAAAATGAAAAAAAAAAGCTTTTAGCAAAAAAGGATAAATCCTTCATGCACCTGCATGCGGTACAGCCTTAGTTACAATCAGCAGTTCACAAGTCTCTTGGTAGGCTAGCAAACAACAGGAAGTATAGAGCATGTACAGAGTACAGACGACAAAATCAAGGATCAAACCAGCATAGTAGCCAGACAGGAAAATAGAAGACATCTTACAGATTCATACAGTATCATTATATTCTTTTCTTGGGTTACAACACGTGATACACACAAGCCAATAGCAATGTACAAGCTGAGACTACTCTAGCACAGTTAATTGTTTTGAGAAAGTGGCCTTTGGCCTAAACTGGATTCACAGTTCCCAATTAGTCTTATCTTGTCCTTGAACACAGGTGTCTACAGGGTTGGCAGAACTTAAAGCAGAAACTTCTACTTCGAGATTCTTCCCATAAGCCAGGCTCTACTAGAAAACTCTAATATGGCTACAGTTTGGTTCTATTACATTTATACACAGGCATTAAGGTTTTGGGCTTCCCTGCTACAACATTCAATTTGAGTTTGAATGTCCGAATTCAGCCGAATTCGATCAAATAATAAATATTTTGAATATCCCTATCAGAGAAACACTGGAGAATGGGTTTCCCTTCCGCTGTACAAATGACTTATTGATAGTACACGTCTCCTGTCCACCTTGGTAGAGACATCATTCCTTCCACATTGGTAGACTGACTGGGTGCATCCGCATTGACCACTTAACACCCATTGAGAACACATTTCAAACACTTGTGGAAACCACGTCCACACAGCAGCACCCATTAGAGACACATCAAGGAGTCCACTTCCACATTGACTCCCGCGAGATGTGTCGCTAATGGGCGACAAGTGGCCCTTAATCCAGATTACCTGAAGACCACATAAAAGATAGTCTTAATGGGTGTTTTCACTGTTAGGACACATCCACAGCTTCTGGGTTGAGGGCGAGCCCCGAAATCGGAGTCCCCCGGCTCGCCATGCTCAGCTCCCGTGGAGCCAATCATGGCCGGCCAGGGGAGGGCCTCCAAAGATCCGGATTGAGGTGGGTGCTGTGCTTCTGCACTCCACCCACCTCAAATCCGGATCTAATTCCGTCCTTCCGTCGCATGTGCGGACAGAATTGGTGGCAGTAGATCCATATCTACTAGATACAGATCCGAATTTCAGAGGTAAGTGCAGAAGCACCCACTGTCTCTTAGGCAATAGTATTGATTGGACATCTTCTGCACTAGGCTTTATTCTGGACTGTACCCCAGAAGAGAGGCCTGCCATCTCCACTGCAAGCCCTCCTTCATATTGTTTGTGCTAGCGATGAGCACACATCTTTCCTGTAATCAGTTCGTATTGAATCGAATGCAAGAAAATTTGTGTTCATTCAAATAGATGCCTTTCAAATGTGGTAAGATTCATATTCAATATGAATGTTTCATCCCATACGGATGCATAGCAATACGAATCCGATACGAAGCTTCATACGAATGTATCAAAGCGTTTAATTCAAATTTGAATGTCAATCTTCAAATGTCCCAACGTCGGATATGAATTCGAATGTCTGAATTCAGCCAAATTCCTACAAATTTTGATTGCTATGAATATTTGTGCACGTGGGTTTGTGCACTTAGCTTTGGCCATGGGACACTTATATGATTTTGATTTCCTCCTTCATCTCCGTACAGGTAAACGGAATTGATCTTCGTGGTGCTACTCATGAGCAGGCAGCTGCAGCACTGAAAGGAGCCGGTCAGACTGTGACAATTATAGCACAATACCAGCCAGAAGGTAGGCAAGCAAGTGATTTTTAAAAAAATGAAATCCTTTTTGTTCATCAAAGCTGAAGCTGTTGCATGTGATAGTTTCGTCTCGTAATGTAAACAGAAAAACGGAGAATGAAAAGTTCCTCCTTAGAGTTACAGATCATGATTTTTGTTTGTTTGGCCCCGTCTACTAGCAAAGAAAAATCCATTATAAAGCTTCTTTTGCTTCTGAGTGTTTGCATGCAGAGCTTTACTCTGGGCTTCCAGAGCCACAATGGAGGAAAATCTGCGTCAGAAACCCTCCCCTTTAAACAAGACTACCTCCCCACCTTTGGGAAGCTGTGGGTTTTCCTGGGAGCACGGAGACGTTTTCTCCACATCTCCGATATTCCACTGAATTTTTAGGCATTTTTTATCCCTGCAGAAGAATTGGCTGTTAGAATCAGCTGCCTGCATTCTCGAACTGTCACGTTGTTTCACTTCGGAGGAGGAGAGAGATTTTGTGCTTGCTAACAGGGAAAGGTGATACTAATTATCATTATCATTACCAGGAGATTGTTTCTCAGCAAGCAAATCTCTCCCTCTCCTTCCTAATAATGCAGCCTCCAAAGTGAAACTAAATTTCACTTCACAGGTCTGGTTTTGCGCTAATCAGCTGCCATTACATGAATGCAGGCAGCTGAATTTGACAGCTGAAGGGAGCCTGCTTTCAGTCATGCTTGTAACTATGTTGCAAGGAGAGAGCTAGCTGCTTTCAGTTATGCTTTTAACTCTTGGCAGCCAAGTAAAGGGATGATTTTGTGTTCTGGAGCTTCAGTTGAGGCTTTTGCCTTTCATCTCTGCAGCGGGTGGGCATGGGGGTGAAGAGAAAAAGATGCGGGCTCACAAAAAGCAGTTTGCATAGAGGCAGGAAAGTAGGTTTTAAATCCACGTTGCCCCAAACCACATGGGGATGTTTTATTTCGAATTACAACCTGCATTTTTAAAACCCGACACAAAAGGGAATCAAAAAGAGACCATGGAGACGGCCCCTTTTGACATTTATTTTCTTCATATTGCGATTTGAGTCCCAGAGGCTAAAATTATGAGAAACGTGACAAGTCACTCTATTTTTCTCTGCTTCTCATAATGGTGATATGAACAAATGCTTTCTCTAATAATTCCCAGCCCAGTCTGTAGTCTTAGGCTGCATCCACATGGAGGTTTTACTTTAATTTACTTTTTAAATGGTGCAAAAGCAGCTTGCAGGCATGAGAGAACACATTCTAGTCCTTCATGCTCAGGAAAGACCTGGGGTCTTTGCACAATTCTTTGTCAGCCACTTGGAGTCCCCTTAAAGGGTGAGAGAAGTGGGGTATAAGACCCAACTCCTTTTCTTCATCAACTCTTGAAGTACAGATGGCTCTCACTGCATCAGCTGCTAAGTGCCAATAGGGACATGGACACAAAATAGTCCTAGGGTTCATTTGTTTTTTGCTTTCCTTTAGCCTCCTCTGAGAAAACAAAAAGACCCATTTAAGGTTCAAAACTGGGACACAATTATTTCAGTTGCAAAAAATGACTAATCATTATCCGTGGTCTGCATTCCTCATGGAAATCGTTGCTACTGGCAGTATTTTTCCCACCAAAGACAGAAAGGTCCCATCGAATTCTGCTTTAATGAAGAAAAAACAGGGATTACTGTCTCATGAGAAGGTTTGTGATAGACTTCCTAATTGGAAAGAGGCAAATCCATATGGCCTACTCACCCAGAGATATCATCACAGCCTCCTTCATGATCCAGCCTGCCTGTTTTGAACTTACACTAGGAGGAATGAAATGAGGATTGTGTCTGGCACAGAGGCATCTAATTTAATTGCTGTTTGTAAGATCATCTTGTTAATTTCATCACCATTATCCTATTAAGCTTCATTGGGCCATGTGGCAAGTTAACACTCATTGAAGTAATGAGATTCACTATTGCTCTCCAGGAATGCTGCTCTCTGCTAGGTGGGATGGGCACAAATATTTGAACCATTCAAAATTCAATTGAATTTGATCAAATTTGGACATTTAAATTCAAATCGAATGTCTATACATTTGAATTTAACATTCAAACAAATTTTCAAATCTTTTCAATAATTCATTTGAATTATCCAGACATTCTTATGTGTATGGATACATATGCATTACAGACGTACCAATAGGCATCTTATTCGTATCTGTATGCATTTGGACAGATACACGTGGAAAAAAATGGGATGCATATGGGATAAAAATGGGATGTGCACAAATGCATACGGATGCGTACACATTCAAATGTTGTCGACATTTGTATCTTCAAATAGGAATGGAAAATTCATGCAAACGGATTCAAACGGATTCAGATCGAATAAAATGTGAATGCATTTGAATTTTAAACATTTGAATTGAATTCTGAAAATTGCATTCGTGCCGACTTCTATCTGCCATATGGTAAATTTCTACCCATTTCTGAATTGTGCCAAGAAAGAAACATGCTAATAGAGGATCCACTAGCAATGAATGGTAAAAAGGTGATTACTCCCTTGTTTGAAGGTGACCTCCAGTTAGGGATTTGCATGAATGTTTCCCCTTGTTCACTTTGCATTGAAGTGAATAGGATGGAACTTTGCATTCATGTGAACTTTGGACCTCAGACTTGAAGTTGCCTTCAAATTCCTGCTGAATCCATTCCAAATCTGCTCTGAGATTCATATCATTAGATATGTATAGAATATTCAATAACCATTAGATATGTATAGAATATGTATAGAATATTCAAACAAATAGATACGAATGTATTCAAATGTCCAGGCATTCATTTTTCTTTATTTGTACAAATTTGGATATTTGAATATTCAAATTGAATCAAATGTCAAAAATTGCATTTGTGCACACCCCTAGCCAGTATTTGATTAGAATAAGAATGTACCAGTTTGTACGAATCTTGAATGTGACAGAATATTTGTGTACATCGCTAGAGGGCAGACGAGAGCAGATCAGAGAGCTAATTTCAGTTCTCAAATGCAACAGTGACTTGTGTGTAGACAGACTGCATTGAATGTATCTCAGTAATAGCTGACCTGAGATCTGGAGGTGTCATTGAATTTGTTCTAAGCATGACTAAGCTTGTTTTGAGTTCTGCATGAATGTAATTTTCAATGTGTAATTTTCAATGTTCACAACAACATAGAGTTTGGTATCCCTTGCATCACTGATTGGTTTGGTTCCATTTTTCTTCCAAGCAAAATGATTATGGGGAGCTATAGTCACCAGAAGATTTATCAGTCTCCAGAAACCTTAATTTAAAATGATCTTGTATCCTTAGTAGAGGGCAGAAAAGTATGCTAAACAACAGCGTTCTGTTGCATAGGGTAGAGCCATGCAAAGAGGTTCCCTTTTCCTCAGTCTTCCAGCCAAGGTTCTGCCCTATGAGCCAGTTTGGTCTAGTGGTTAAGGAGCTGGACTCTTATCTGGGAATACTGGGTTTGATTCCTACGTGAAGCCAGCTGGGTGACCTTGGGCTAGTCAAAGCTCTGTTCCGAGCTCTCACAGACCCACCTACCTCACAGGGTATCTGTTGTGGGGAGAAGAACAGAAGGTTTGTAAGCTACTTTGAGTCCCCTTAAATGGATGAGAAAAGAGGGATAGAAAAACCAACTCTCTTCCTCCTCCTTTTTCTTTTTCTTTTATGGTGTATCCCTCCTACTTCTTCCTTAGGTGGGCAAATATTTCTGGGCACATACTATTGAAACATCTCTTACCTATTTCATTTGGTTGATTGGCGATCAAAACTGAATCCAGACATCTTTTTCCTTATTTATCTGCATTTGGATCTCCCAAAACCAAGCATGGATGTTCCATAATACCCATGATTTCTTCCAGAACACACAAATATAGCAAAATATGTAACCAATGTGTGGATGCAGCCCATGTGATGTACTGACTAGCAAGAAAGCAAAATGATATTTCTGAGATCTGTTTAAATAACTTCATCATGAACTTTTCCAATGGTTTACAGATCGGTCGGTCAGTTGGTCCGTCCCAGAGTGGGTCACAAAAATAAAAAGATATAAAATATAAAATATTCTTAAAACATTGGGAGGCATGACCAAGACAAATGTTGGAGGACCTTTCTTTTATTTAATGGTTTTATCAGTTTGACATGTATAAAAACAGTTTGTGAAAGTTCGCTCTCTCGTGTGTGCGCACGCACATGTATGTGTGTGGCTGTTTTGTCTCAATAAGTATTTAGGGTGACCTTGTTTAGTTTCAGTGTACATGGTTGGTATTTTAGATAATATGTTCCAGACATTCACAATATATTATAGTAACTTATGGGTAAGCAACAATAACATGTTTCAGTGCAATGCTTGTAGACTTATTGTTTCAGATTTACAAAGAACCCTTTCCTACCCTGGTGTTCATCAGATATTTTAGATCCTACATCCCATCAGCTCCAGTAGGCATAACTATCTTGGATGGGACTTATCAGCATTGTAGGGTAAAAACTTTGGAAGATGACTAGTTGATGGAGTTTGGTATGAAATATGACAAATATCTGTCACCACAAGTGGACCGATAAAAACCTGAATGCCCAGAAGTTGTGGGAGGGGGTGTCATAGAAGTTTGGTATCAGGCATTTGTTTTGGATGTGATTTTGTAACAAGTCAAAGCAATAGTCACTGAAGAGATTGAGAAATTGTTCAGCACCCTGGACAGTTCCAATGAATCCAATGCAACCTGAGCACCTGATAGATGAGCAGAACCTTTTAGGTGGCTGAATGCACATCCAGGTTCTTCTCTAGAACATAAGACAATAAGAGGAGCCCTGCTGGATCAGGCCACAGCCCATCTAGACCAGCATCCTGTCTCACACAGTGGCTCACCAATTACTTCTGGGCATTCTCAACCAGAAGACAAAGTTCTCAATTCACTCCAAATGGTAGTTAGAGGCATTCTGCCTCTCTCTTCAACTTGGTACTTAGGCATCCATTCTAGATAAGAACATAAAATAAATCATGCTGGATAAGGCCACAGCCCATCTAGTTCAGCATCCTGTCTCACATAGCGGTCCACCAATTCCTTTTGGGCATTCTCAAGCAGAAGACAAAGGCACAACCTTCACTTGTTCTTTATTCCCTGCATCCATCCTGTCTCTCCAACCTGGAGGAAGCTCTTAGGCATCAATTCTAGTGCCCTTCGATGCACTTGTCCTCCATGAACTGGTCTAACCCTTTCTTAAAAACTACATGAGCTGGTTGCTGTCACCATTCTTCTGGTAGTTAATTACACAGACCCTCTGGGTGAAAAAAAAATACTTGCCCTTGTTAATCCTAGGCCCTTTCTACACCAGGCCTTATTCTGGATTATAACCCAGAACAGGGGCCTTCCATAATTTGTACAAGCATGTGGAGGGCAGGTCCCTATTCCAGAATATAATCCAGAATAAGGTTCAATGCAGGAAGGGTCCTAATTCTGCGATCCAACAACTTCATAGAGGGCTCCCTGGTTCAAGGCTTGTAGAGATAATTTTTCTCTATCCATCTTTGCCAAAGAATGCAAATCTTCCAAAGATTTCCAGTGTGACATTGCTGGAAAGGAATGGGAAATTCCAGGAATCTGTTTATGCATGGTAGAACAATGCCCAAATGCTTTACTCAGTCAGTGGTGTGTACACACTGTGTACTGCAATGCAGCATCTCTGCAGTGATTCTGGCATAGTGACACTTCCTAGAAGAGAGGGAAGAAAACTCCTCAAAACATTAAATCAAGCCTCACCAGTTATCAATCTTTCAAACGAGCCAATTAGCACTCTGTTTTAGCAGCCTGTGTGAATGAAAGACATTCATTAATAGGGTTGTGCACAAATGTGTTTTATGCATTCAAATTCAAATTGAATCGAATATCCAAACATTCAATTTGATTCAAGTGTTTAGAATCCAAATGGAACAAAATCTTATTCGCATCCAATACACTCAAATATATTCATTCAAATGTTAGATTCGATTCTGAAGATACAAATGTCAACAACATTTGTATGTGTTATACATATCTGTATGCATTCCATAAGCATTATACAGATACGAATAACACATACGTATCGGTACATACATATCTGAACATTCATATTTGTACATTCGTATCTGTACATATGCATCTATACATACGTATCTGTACATACATATCTGTACAGTACATACGTATCTGTACATTCATATTTGTACATTCGTATCTGTACATTCGTATTTGTACATATTTATCTGTACATTCGTATTTCTACATACGTATCTGTACATTCGTATCTATGCATTTGTATCTGTATATATGTATCTGTACATTCGTATTTGTACATATTTATCTGTACATTCACATTTCTACATACATATCTGTACATTCGTATCTATACATTTGTATCTGTATATATGTATCTGTATATTCGTATCTACATTCGTATTTGTACATATTTATCTGTACATTCGTATTTCTACATATGTATCTGTACATACGTACCTGTACATATGTATCTGTACATATTTATCTTTACGTATGTCTGTACATTCGGATCTGTACATACATATCTGAACATTCGTATTTGTACATATGTATCTGTACATACGTATCTGTACATACTTATCTTTACATATTTATCCTTACGTATGTATCTATACATTCTTTTCTGTACATATGTATCTGTACATATATAAGAACATAAGAACATAAGAACATAAGAGAAGCCTTGCTGGATCAGGCCACAGCCCATCTAGTCCAGCATCCTGTCGCACACAGTGGCCCACCAAATGCTCATGGGCATCTCAAGCAGAGACAAGGACAAACCTTCTCCTGCTCTCGAGTCCCAGCAGATGGCCCTAGAAGCGCCCCATTTCCTCCCCCCCCCAGCCTGAAAGATGCACCTAGGCATTCGTTCTAGTAGCCATTGATACATCTGTCATCCATAAATTTGTCTAACCCTACCTTAAAGCCATCCAGACTGGTAGCTGTCACCACCTCTTCTGGCAGCACATTCCATAGGCCGATGACCCTCTGTGTGAAGAAATACTTCCCCCTGTCAGACCTTACGCTCCTACCCATCAGCTTCATAGAGTGCCCCCTGGTTCTAGTGTTGTGCGATAGAGAAAAGAAAATTTCTCTATCCACCTTTTCTATGCCGTGCATAATTTTATATACTTCAATCAGGTCCCCTCTCAAACGCCGTCTCTCCAGACTGAAGAGGCCTAGACGTTGCAGCCTGGTTTCGTAAGGGAGGTGTTCCAGACCCTTAATCATTCTGGTTGCCCTTCTCTGCACCTTCTCTAGTTCCACAATATCCTTTTTGAGGTGTGGTGACCAGAATTGTACACAGTATTCCAAATGTGGCCTCACTATAGATTTATAAAGGGGCAAAATGACACTTGCTGACTTATTTTCTATTCCCTTCCTAATTATTCCCAGCATTGAATTTGCTTTTTTTGCTGCTGCCGCACACTGGGTTGACACCTTCATCGAACTGTCCACCAAAACCCCGAGATCCCTTTCCTGGCGTGTTGCAGAAAGCTCAGACCCCATCAGTTTATAGACGTAATTTGGATTCTTGGCCCCAATGTGCATTACTTTACACTTGTTAAGATTAAAGCACATTTGCCACTTGGTTGCCCACTCACCCAATGCTAAGAGATCCCTCTGGAGCTCTTGGCAATCTCTTTCAGATTTTACTACCCTAAATAATTTAGTATCATCAGCAAACTTTGCTATTTTACTATGTACCCCCTTTTTCTAGATCATTGATGAATAAATTAAAAAGCATTGGTCCCAGTACTGAGCCTTGAGGGACCCCACTTTTTACTTCTTTCCACCCTGAGAAATTGCCGTTTACTACTACTCTCTGCTTTCTGCCCTTAAGCCAGTCACAAATCCAGGACAGAACCTGTCCTTTTATTCCATGGCTGGTGAGTTTACTCAGTAGCCTTTGATGTGGGACTTTGTCAAAAGCCTTCTGAAAGTCCAGATAGACAATGTCTACTGGTTCACCTTTATCCACGTGTTTATTGACACTCTCAAAGAATTCCAACAAATTTGTGAGGCATGATTTACCTTTGCAGAAGCCATGCTGGCTTTTGTTCAGCAATGCCTGCTGCTCCATATGCACACTAATTTTGTCTTTAATAATGGTTTCCATCACCTTACACGGAACTGACGTTAAGCTAACTGGTCTGTAGTTGCCTGGATCACCCCTGGATCCTTTTTTGAATATTGGTGTTACATTTGCTACCCTCCAGTCCTCAGGTACGGAGCCTGATGTTAGGGAAAGATTATATATTTTTGCTAGAAGGTCGGCAATTTCGCATTTGAGTTCCTTAAGGACTCTTGGATGAATACCATCTGGTCCCGGTGACTTGTTAACATTTAGTTTATTAAGACATGCCAGGACCTCTTCCTTGGTTATTTCTGTACAGTTTAACTCTTCAGAAAACACAGGCTCAGCTACTGGCATGTGTCTTCTGTCTTCCTCCGTGAATACGGAAGCAAAAAATTCGTTTAGTCTCTCTGCAATCTCCGTGTCTTCTTTAATTACCCCTTTCTCTCCTTTACTATCTAGTGGTCCAACTGCTCTCCTGGTTGGATTCCTACTTCTGATATACTTAAAGAAGTTCTTGTTATTTCTTTTGATGTTTTTAGCAATGTGCTCCTCAAAATCTTTCTTAGCTTTCCTAATGGCCGTCTTGCATTTGTGTTGCCAGTGTCTATGTTCCCTCCTGTTCTCCTCATTTGGACAAGCCTTCCATTTCCTAAATGAACTCTTCTTGTTTTTAATGACTTCATCTACTGCATTTGTGAGCCACATTGGTTTCTTCTTGGACCTAGAAGTCCCCTTTCTTCTTTTAGGAATGCATTCTAGTTGCACTTCCGTTATTGTGTTTTTAAGTAGTCTCCATGCATTTTGAAGTGATTTAACTCTTTTGACTTTCCCTTTCAATTTCCTTTTCACTAATTTCCTCATTTTGGGGAAGTTTCCCTTGTGAAAGTTTAAGGTCTCTGTGTTAGACTTTATTAAGAACTTACTCCCTGTATTTAAGTTGAAGGTTATTGCATTGTGGTCACTGTTCCCAATTGGATCAGCTACAGTGACATCCTTTACCAGGTCCTGAGCATTACTTAGGATCAAGTCCAGGACTGCATTTCCCCTGGTTGGTTCCATGACCATTTGTTCCATGGAACAGTCATTTAGCAGGTCTAGGAATTTTCTCTCTCTTTCCTGAGTTGAACAGGAGTTCACCCAGTCTATGTGAGGATAATTGAAGTCCCCCATTATAACTACCCTATCTTTATGGGCTACCTCCTTTACCTCCTTCTCCAATTGTTCATCTCCTTCGGACGTATGGTTGGGAGGACGGTAGCATGTCCCTATTGTTAGACTTCCTTTTTGGCTTGGTTATCTGTACGTTCCTATCAGTACAGTCATATCTGTGCATTCAAATATTTCAAATCCTTCAAACGAATGTTTTGGAACATTCAAAATTCATTCAAATGTTCAGATTCTAATGTGTAGACGTTCCATTCAAATTCAAATGTCCACAATCAATCAAATTCTGTCAAATTCTGAATGTTTAGAAAATTCATGCATGTCCCTGTTCATTAATTTCCCATTCGGATTATGGAAAGCTATTCTCAGAGAAAGTTTCTGGAAAGTTTGTGCTTGTCATTTCCATTTATTTAGGGAAAGAGGGGTTCTGTAGGGAGATACTATCTCCTCATTACGGCTGTAAAATTTTAATCCTGAGATAGCAGATGTGTCTTCTGAATAAACATCAGGCTATCTGCAAAGGAGAGTCACCCTGAAGGCAAAGTTAACCAAAAAGATGAAGCTTAACCACTTGGGGGCAAGAGGATGGGGAAATCATGGCTTTAAAGACATCGGGGCACAGAAACCGATAACTCAAGCTTGTGGTTTTCATTTTGCATTCCTGTTTGACAGACCTTCCACACTGGGCCATGGGGATAGGATATCATAAAAGTGAGATGAAATAAATAAGCTTGCATCAACCACCACTTTTTCTCTTTTTTTGGCATATTAATAAATCTGAGTTGTTGACATCATTTTATTGATGTATACCAAGTCACAGCTGACTTCTGGTTGAACATAAGAACATAAAGAGGATCCCTGCTGGATCAGGCCACAGCCCATCTAGTCCAGCATCTAGGGGGGCACAAGATACAAACCAAATGGGGGGAAATCTGGCTTTGCTGGATCCCATCCCCACAAGTGTGAGGGCTTCATATTCATGCACTAATATTCAAACGCAACCCCATTCACCTGCTGGCACCACCACCGCCCACCTTTCTCCTGGGCACTTCCAGGTCTGTGCATGCAGCTCTTCTTCCAGGGAAGTTCTTTTTTGGCCCCTGAAGAGTGCTAAAATAGGCTCGACGATGCCACCGTGGTCTCCCCGTCCTTCCAGTATGCCCCCTTACCTTTGCAGGCACGCTGGTATCCCTAGGCCTAGTTTGGTGCTCTTCAGAGGCTGAAAAAGCACTTCTGGGCTTGCACGCGCAGCTCCTCATCCGGTGATCATGTAATACAGAACTGGAAGGCCTGTTTCAGCCTCCAGAGAGCACCAAATAAGGCCCCGGAATGCCACTGCAGCTGCCCTTCCACTCCGGCACGTCCCTTAGCTTTATGTGGGCTGTGGCAAAGTCCCCACACCTATTTTGGCACTCTTTGGAGGCCGAAAAAGCACTTCCGAGTTTGCACACGCAGCTCTCCATCTGCAGAACCTGTTCATATGAATTCTGAATGTGCAAAGTATTCATGCACATCCCTACCAGCATCTTGTCCCACACAGTGGCCCACCAATTGCTTATGGACATCTGAAGCAGAAGATGAGGGCAAAACCTTCACCTGCTCTCAAATCCCAGCAAATGGCCTGGGGAGGCATCCTGCCTGCCTCCCCAGCCTGGAGGATGTACCTAGGCATCCATTGTAGTAGCCATTGATACATCTGTCTTCCATGAATTTGTCAACATTTTCTGAAGCCATCTAGACTGGTTGCTGTCACCACCTCTTCTGGCAGCAAATTCTGTAGACCGATGACCCTCTGAGTGAAGAAATACTTCCCCTTATCTGATCCGTCTCTCCTACCCATCAGCTTCGTGGTCCTAGTGTTGTGTGACAGAGAAGAGAATGGGCGCCCCTATGTAGTTTTCTTGGCAGAGATATTTGGACAAATTTGGGCATTGGTATATGAATCAAATGTTACGACGTTCGTCCATTGACATTCATATGAATACGAATGTTTAGAACATTCGTAAAAAGCTTCGTGAAATAGGAAAGTGATTTCATCAGTCATATCTGCAATGGATCCAGGGTGCATTCAACATGGTTTGAGAGAGAGGATTCAAAGTGGATTCAGGGCAGAATTGATGCTTTCAGAACAGATATGTTACGGGGTAGGTATCAGATAGGTATCGGATACATATGCGTCCATATTGGATATATGTACAAATCCCTACAATACATTGGTATCAAATAGAATCCTACCATGTTCAAAGGGCATCTATTCAAATGAATACAAATTTTCTTACGTTCAATTCTTACATTCAATCGAATGCAAAAAAAAAAATAGCATCCCTAAGGCCATGCTATCTGCAAACTAGTGGAGACTACGGCAAGTCTCCAGTGGGATATCAGGTTCCTATTCCAGGATATAATCCAGATTAAGGCCCAATGCAAAAAGGGCCCATGTTTAGGGATGTGCATGAATATTCAAGTGCATTCAAAATTCAATTGAATTGACTGAATTACAACATTTAAATGTCCTTAAATTTGGATTTAAAGATTTGATTTGAATTTCAAATTTCAGATCTATTTTTTCATATTATTTGGACATTCGTATGTGTGCAAGTTCATACAGGATACACACTTGAAGATCCGCACCTTTCCCACATCCGTACCCATTTCTACGGGTCCTTATGAGATGAAAACAGGTTGCATATGGGACAACTATGGGATGCATACAGACGTGTACAGATGTGTACGGACCTGGGGAAGATGAGTACAGGCATGTCCTAATATTGTTGACATTCGTAAGTGTAAATTCAAATGAAAAATTTGAATCGAATTTGGTTAAATTGAAACTAAACATTCGAATCAAACCAAATGTTTGAAAATTCAATTTGAATCTAATTGAATCCTGAAAATTGCATTTGTTCCGACCCCTATCCATGTCCTAAAAAGACAAAGACTGTAGGATTAGAGGCCAAAAAATAGCCAGGCTTTTCGGAGCAGTTAGGATGGAAAGCTACCAGCCGATGCATTAAGAAAATAGATTTCAGTGGATCTGTAAATCTTTTAGTAATTTGGTCTTCACCCCATGACAGATTATAGTGTCTGGAGCAAATTGATCTTTATCTTCAAATATATTTCTTCTTCTTGCCTTTCAACTATAATTTTGTGGGTTAAAGGAGACCTGATAATTACTGTCTTTGTTCTAATCAATTTCTTGGCTGGCTAAAAACTAACAACATGATTTGCATGAGTCAGGGGTATCCTCACAGAATGCCTGGCAATGGAAGAAAAGAATGCTGGAGACAAATGAGAAGGAAAAAAAGCCTTTATTACGATGTGACATTTGGAAGACAGATGTCCTGAGTCTGGAGGTCTTGCTGAATTTCAGTTTCATTGGGACTTCTGCACACAGGCTATTCAGAAATCTGAACTCCGTGTAATGGAGAAAGTGAAGATTTTCTTACTAGTCAATAGAGAAACTCTCAGAATTTGGATCCCTCCTGTATTCGTTTTGCAGACTATTTAGTATTAAGGAGAACAAGCACAGCTAGAAACCAGGGCCCTTTCTGCACTTGGCCTTATTCTGGAATATATCTCGGAACAGGGATCTGTTCTCTACATCCTAATGTAAACTATGGCAGACCTCACCTGGGGTCTGCCATAGAATGTACTAGCATGTGGACAGCAGGCCCCTATTCCAGGATATATTCCAGAATAAGACCAAGTGCAGAAAGGCCTCAGAATTCCAGTTAGTGGAATGCAGATAGAGGCTGCAATCACAGACATTATAAGCACAAATAATACTTGTACAGATACAGTTACACATTCGAATCATTTGAAACATTTGAATGAATGTTACAGAACATCCAAAATCCATTTGAATGTATAAATTTGAATGTTCTTATATTCATATCTTGGGAGCTACCATAGAGGAAGTCCTTCCGTCTGCCACTCCCCACCACCACTGGGAACAAAGTAGGCCACTCAGGCTCCTTGATTTTGAATAGAGGTCTTACTTTCCATGTGACCCACCTCACCAGGATCTATCTGGCTTTGATGAAGAGAGGGTCTTTCTCTTTCAGAGCACATTCCAGGTGCAAAGTGCTTTCCACTGAGATCAGGTGGATTCTTCTTCACTTGGTCACTGGCTATTGATTACTGGGTTTGCCTAGCCTTGCGCACCAGTCCGGTCTTGTGCATAGAGGGCTGGACTCATATTTCGTAGTTACCAGGTTTGATTCCGCAGTCCTCCACAACGTCAGCTGGATGACCTTGGGTTAGTCACAGCTCTCTTTCTGAGCTCCCACAGCCCCACCTACCTCACAGAGTGTCTCTTGTGGGGAGAAGAACATAAGGTTTGTCAGCCACTTTGAGTTCTGCCTCCTCTTCCTTCTGCTTCTATAGATTTATTTACTCTGTGACCATAATCATACCTTCAGTGAACCAGTTTGGTCTAGTAATTAGGGAGCCAGACTCTTATCTGGGAGTACTGGGTTCGATTCCACCCTCCCCCGTGAAGCCAGCTGGGTGACCTTGGGCTGGTCAAAGCTCTCTTCTGAGCTCTCACAGCCCCACCTACCTCACAGGGTGTTCTTTTGCGGGGAGAAGAACAGAAGGTTTGTCAGCTGCTTTAAGTCCCCTTAAATGAGAAAAGGAAGGGTAGAAAAGCCAACTCTTCTTCTTCAGTTCAAACCTTCTTCAGTCCGTCTTCAGCTCTGAGTCCTCACACCTTTTCATTTCTATTTGTTCTATTTGTGACTTTCCATTCTCGGAAGTCCAAATGGAGGGTGGAAAGAAAACAGATAGAAATGAAAAGTTGTGAGCAGTCAGAGCTGAAGACGGACTGAAGAAGGTTTAAAGTGAAGATGCGACCATGGCCTTAAATGCTTTTATTGTTCTTGACAGTGTTTTGTGGAATTTTATTTTTGACAGCCGTTGGGGAGGTTAAAGCTGTTTTAATTTAGTGGCAAATATGAAAAGCCATATATAATCTTTTTTGTCAAGAGCAGCAGCAGCCTTAACCGTTCGCAACAGTCATTAGATGACAGCTATGGAATTTTTTATGATACCCAAACTACTCCTTTAAGGAATCAAAGCAGCATCCATTTCTTTTGTGTCACTATTTATCTGGAAAATGTCATTTGCCACTTTCAGGCAATGTTTATTGTTTTAATATGTTCATTTTTCATTTGGCTTTTATCACTGTAAATCACCCTGAGACCTACAGGTATAGGGTGTGATAAAAAATGAGAATAAATAAATAAAAATATGCACCAGTTGTTTTAAATAAGCAAATAATTTAGCTTTAGTCCATGAGATTAAGGATGTAAGAAAATTCATATTGGTTTGAATTCATCCACTTCAAATGTGGTAAGATTCTATTTAACGAAAATGTATTTGTACAAATTTGTACAAATATCCGATAGGAACACATACTTATCCCATATGTATCCCATAGCATATCTGCTCTGAAAGTGTCAAATCTGCCCTCGATCCACTTTGAATCTGCTCTCAAACCATGTCAAATTCACTCTGGATCTGTTGCAGCTCAGCTGGTTTCCCACCTGTCTCATCTCTGTGAACATGAGATCTTTCTATCTTCCATAGACATTTGCAAGAACATTCAAAACGTGCAAAATTCGATTGAATTTGCTCAAATGCGGACATTCGAATTTGAATCAAATGTCGATACATTTGTTTTTAACATTCGAACAAATTTGAATGTTTTGAATCACTCGTATGAATTATTCAGATATTCATATGTGTACGGATACGTATGCATTACATACATAACCGTACCCATCTTATTCATATCCGTATGCGTTTGTACAGATACATGTGGGATGAAAACAGGATGCATCCTGGATAAAAACGGATGCATACACATGTGTGCGGATGCATACAAATGTTGTCGACATTTGTATCATCAAATATGAATCGAATATTCATCTGAATAGATACAAATGTATTTCAATCGGTTTGAATTTGAATACATTCATTTTTTCTCTATTCGTACAAATTCAAACATTTGAATATTCTATTTTAATCAAATCTGAAAATCACATTCATGAACAAATTCATGACCATACTTCTGTTTCAGATCACATTTTCTCCAAATGTTTTTTTTTTAAACCCACTCTCCAAAAACATCCCAGCCTTATAAGCAGGCTGCATGTAAAACTAGGCTGTTCTTTTCTTCTAAGAAATGCAAATAAATTCAATTGACTTATCTGCTTTCCTGTCTTCCCTCCCCACGTGCAATATTGCTTTTCCTAGCTGAGCTGTATTTCATTTGCAGCTGCTGTGAAGCTGCTGGCAAGCTTGATTCAGCTACTATATTTTCCTTTTTCCACTCAGCCCTGGAAATCTTTTTTGGCCTGAAGTCTTCACCTGGTTCCACACTGGGCCAGAGAACCAGCCCGGCAGCCCTGACGAGTCTTCCCAAACACCAGAGTAGGGCTGTGCACAAATGCAATTTTCAGATTCAATTGAAATAGAATATTTGAATGTTCAAATTCATATGAATAGAAAAAAGCAAATGTATTCAAACGTGAACTGATTCAAATACATTTGTATCAATTCGTACAAGTATTTGATTTGTATTTGAAGATACAAAAGTTGACAACATTCATATGTGTCCGTATACATCCGTACGCATTTGTACGCATCCCGTTTTTATCCCGTATACATCCCGTTTACTTACGAATACGATGTATATGGATACATATGTGGGGAAGAGGCATATGGGCACATACAAATGTTGTTGACATTCGTAAGTGCAGATTGGAGTCAAAAATTCAAACAAATAGATTCAAATTTGGTAAATTTGAATCAAATCTTGTTAAATTTGAATTTTAAAGATTCGTATCAAACTGGATTGTTGGGTATTCGATTCAATTCAAATTGAATGTCAAAAAAAAAATCTGTGCACAACTCTAACCATGAAAAACTTTCATGACCTTATGGTAGGGAGGAAGTAACCCAGGTGGGATTTGGGGAAACAGAATTCACTGTTCTCATTATTTTCCAGACACATCTTCAGCCTCAAAACTCATTTCAGTTTGCTAGTCGAAATGCACGCCATGCTATGTTTCTCACCTGCCAGCCAGAAAATTAATTTCCACACACAGAGTAGAAAAACCAGTATAACAAACACAGTCTTTGCTGTTTGAAAAAGGGGAGAAAGTGCTCTGTTTTGCCATTTTGTGGGGATTTTTTACATTTGTTTTCAAAAGAGCTTGCTGTAAAATTATGTTGGGTGGTAAATGGGAGCCCCTTTCCACAACCACGTCTTCTGAATAGTGGCAAAATGACCATGCTTCTCTCCTAGCTAAATTTAAAAATAGTAGAACAAGTGGCTGGCGGCTAAAACTGAAGTTTCTGTTGCATTGTGAAGCTTTTGCAGGAAACCTTTTCCAGGAAATTCAGATCCCTCCATGAGACAATATATGCGTATGTATTTAGCAAGGTTGTTAGTTTCACATTTATGCTTATGAAGGTAGGACGCACACAGGACCTTAAAGCCACCATGAGAAGGCATTTGGTTGCGGTTCTTTGTGGTCTGAAGAAGGATCCTGGAGGATATCCTGCACCCTCAGAGCACTCCCTGTGCCTTTGGTGTTCCTTGAAGGTAAACCACTGCAGAGACCTCTAAGAGTGCTCCAAAGTGTTATGTCCAAGAGCTACCTGGTCCAAAGCAACCTTTGTTGGTGAGCACAAGAAAATGGCTGGTGTCCAAAACAGGCAGAACACTGAACAAGGAGCAAAAGTGCCCTGCTTCAGTGTTTCCTTTGCCCAATGTAGTGGCAGACACATGAATATTATGCCACTGCATTTATGGCACCGGGGCCACCATCACAAGGACCCTGCTTAAGTTTGATTATCAAAAATGACAAGCAGCAACCTGCACCTAATCAAGCAAGGAAAGATTACTTAATATTTATTTAAGATATCATACTCAGCAGCTAATGGTCTTTGCTAGTGTTCGGTTTGAAGACCTTCATGATTGTTTATAGCTTTGTTCAGTTCCATTTCGTTTAGTTAATTCTGTCTTAGCCTCCTTCTATGTCTGCTTTTTAGCCTGAATTTTGGGTGTCTTCAAAGAAGGGCAAACAGGTTCCTCTCTCGTAAGAACACCTCTCGTAAGAGGTGCTTTGCTAGATCAGGCCACAACAGATCTAGTTCAGCATTCTGTCTCATATATAGAATAGTAGAATCATAGAATTGGAAGGGACTTCTAAAGGCCATCAAGTCCAACCCCCTGCTCAATGCAGGATTTCCTAAACCATCCCAGACAGATGTAGGTCCATCCTCTGCTTGAACGCCTCCAGTGAAAGAGAGCTCAGTACTTCCCATGGCAACCTATTCCACTGACTGTTCGCCCTCACTGTCAGATACTAGAAGACTGTGGTTATATCTCCTTTCATACTTCTCTTCTGTAGGCTAAACACTCCTAGATCCTTCAACCTTTCCTTGTAGGACATGGTTTCCAGACCACTAACCATATTGGTAGCCCTCCTTTGGACTTGCTCTAGTTTGTCAATGTTTTTTTAAAATTGAGGTGCCCAGTACTCTAGATGAGGTCTGACCAAGCTAGAGTAAAGAAGAATAATTACTTCTCATGATCTAGACTCAGTACTCCTCTTGGTGCATCCTAGGGTGGTGTTTGCCCTTTTTTGCAGCTGCATCACATTGTTGACTCATGTTCATCCTGTGTTCAACCAGTACACCCAGATCCTTTTCACTTGTGCTACTACTCAGCCTACAGTGCCCTGCCAATTGCCTTTGGGCACTCTCAAGCAGAAGAACCCATCTATCTAGAGACACCAAAGTCCTTTTGGAAGCACAAACTGCTTTTGAAAATGAGCAGAATCCCAACTCTGAAGTCACCTACAGAGTAAAGATGGCTTCCAGCAGACTGCATACTGATAATACTCTGCTTACAGAATGCCCACTCAGATGGTGGACTTTGTTTGGGACTAGGTACTGTGATTCACACCAAACCATCATAGTCCTCTTACAACTTCTGGGGCCATTTGTGTAGCCCCAGATACCCCACTTCACTTGTATCCCTTCTTTCAGTGATAATGTCTTGCGGAGAAAGGAGGAGAGGAAGAAGGAGAAGTTAATCATTTCTTCTCTCCTGGACTCCTCTTATTTTCTTGTTAGCTCTCCAGGCAATTGATTTTCCAATCTGTATTGACCCTATTTCATTTGAAATTATCCGTCCTGTTTCTAATTCCCTCGCTGCCTTAAGTCCTGCTGTGTTCTTTAGATTACGGTTTAACAGTATGTCATAAAGCTTGGAAGTCAATCCTTTTGGGGTTTGTATATATTTAATATATACATCCTCATATTGAGTTAACGGTCTTGTTGCAGCCTGTATCCATCTTGGGTCTTTTAATTATTCTACTACTGAGTTAAACCTTATCCAATACTTTTTATGATCTAACCTTAATTGTCTTAACTGAGGGGAAGGAGATAAGAGATCGTCAATTCTGCTCTCCATTTTAGCCTCCTTCCTTCCATTCTGTTTGCTTTCAAAAGGGAGCAAATGTGTAGACCATGACCTCCTCTGGACCTCTGGGGCTGCTATTAGGTGGGTGGGGTTATCTTCACGTAGCAGCCTCCTTATTCATGGTTTCTTTTCTGGATACCTGGGTTTTGAAAAGCAGCATTACAAATATCTTGAATGGTATCCAGAGATGACTTTGCACCAAGCAGAAAGAATCTGTTCAAGACACTTGCTTTTGAGTACACGACCTGGATGCCTTTTTTTCATGCTAAAACTGAACAGGTGATGACTAGGGATGTGCACAGATATTTGTAATATTCGTTATTCATACGAATTCATATGAATTCAGACATTTGTACACGAATCTAATGTTAGGATATTCGTACATTAACATTCAGATGAATACAAATGTCCTGGACATTCGTACGAATAGACATTCATTAAACTGGGGAGATGGGAAAGCAGCTATGCCAGTCGACATGGATTGAGAGTGGATTACAACTGGATTCAGGTCACATTTGACACTTTCAGAGCGGATATTTTATGGGATAAGTATCAGATACGTATGTATTCATGATGAAATGTATTCATTCATATCGGATACATATTCCTTCATATCAGATACATAGCTAGGTGGGTGGGCACTCGGGAGAGGGCCTTTTCGGTAGTGGCCCCTAGGCTGTGGAATGGTCTCCCCATGGAGGTGCGTCAGGCCCCTTCTCTGTTTATGTTCAGGAAGGCGGTGAAGACGTACCTCTTCTCTCAGGCCCTTAGTTAAATGTTCCCTGCAATTCCCCCATTGCAAACACTGCTATTTTAAAACTGTTTTTGTATTTTTGAATGCTGGCTTTTAAAATTTTATACTTGATACAGTTTTGATATGTTCGTTTTTAAATGTTGTGAGCCGCCCAGAGACCCTTGGGTATGGGACGGGATATAAATATAAATATAAATATAAATATTCGTATGATTCAGAGGGGATCTATTCAAATGAATATGGATTTTCTAACATTTAATTTGTTATGAACTGAATGTCAAAAAACCCATCCATAGTAGTGACTAAGTCACGGCTCTCTTCTGAGCTCTCACAGCCCCACCTACCTTACAGGGTGTCTGTTGTGTGGAGAAGAACAGAATGTTTTGTCAGCGGCTTTGAGTCCCCTTAAATGGGTGATAAAAGCCAACCCTTCTTCCTCCTATGTGAAGCCAGCTGGATGACCTTGGGCTAGTCACAGCTGTCCTTCTGAATTCTCATAGCTCCACCTATGCCACAAGTTGTGAGGAGAAGAATAGAAAACTTTGTCAGCCAGTTTGAGTCCCCTTAAATGGGTGAGAAAAACAGGGTAGAAAAGCCAGCTCTCCCCCTTCTTTCTCCACAAAGCCAGCTGGGTGACCTTGGGCTAGTCACAGCTCTCTTCTGAGCTCTCACTCTCCAACCCACCTCACAGGGTGTTCCGTTGTGGGGAGAAGAACAGAAAACTGTGTCAGCTGCTTTGAGTCCCCTTAAATGGGTGAGAAAAGCAGGGTAGAAAGCCAACTCTTCTCCTTCTCCTTCTGTTCCTTGTCCTTCTTTCCTTCTCTCCTCCTTCTCCTTCTTCTTCTTCATGCTTGTTCCCTAAACCAACACTTGGTTACCAGATGGATAGTGTTTCTATGTTTTGTCTTGTTTTGATTTCAGTGTCACTCCACTTTATCTTTCAGATGTAGCTTTGGTCACTCTATGTCAGACACACCTCTGTTTCGTCCTTCTTGCATCCACACCAATTTGTGCTGGATGGGTGAGGGATACTAACTCAGCTTCAGAAAGGCAGAAAAATCTTCAGAACATCAACTGAAGCAGGAGATTCCAGGTGGTTGAAAATGCACTTTGTATGTTCTGTCAGCTGCTGGGACCACAGACATTTGAGCATAAGCGTGAAACCAAACAGGCGTCAAATAAATTAAATATGAAGTCACTGGAGTTGAAAGTCAGGTTATTTGGGGAGGAATAGTTATTCACCCCACTTTTTATAGCACTTTTGTCAAGTTGAATGAAGAAATCAGAAGCATTTCCCCCTTCCCTCCATCTGAAAAAATACACCCCATGAATTTCTATTTTTAACTCACTCCCTCATTTAACAGACTCACCTTGATGTTGACCTTTCCAAAGTGCAATTGTTTCTGCAGTCACCACACTGGTTTATTCTACTGCAGAAAGTCAAAAGGAAAACAAGGGGTCCAGAGAGTTGTCTTGCTGTTTGGTTGTATTAGCACTGACATCCATTATTCTGGAACAGGGAAGGCTGCCCATCCCAGGCTGCTCATTACCTCCATTCTGGTGCAAAACCATCTACACGGGGCACCATATCCCACAAATAAAGGCTATTTCTTTTGTAACTTATCTGGGGGCTTCTCAAAGGCATCTGACTGGCGTCTGTGAGGAATAGACCTTTGGACTAATCCATGTTGTAAGAGCAAGAGATCAGGGCAGAGAGATGCACACCTGCCAGCTGATCACGTGTCCCTATAATTATAAGTGCAGAAATGTCACACCAGGGACATTTCTGCACTTACTTTCCTGTCCATTGGATTAGAAGATTGCAGAACCCACAATCATGTACTTGGGGACATGCAGAACTAAGCCTCACATGCCCAGAGACTTATCTGTGCCTGGGCACATTTTCCAGGCACTGCCGTCTTCTTTGTACCGGCCAGCTAACTGCACATGCACCGGCGCCACAGCAATGGTGATGCCCTGAGCACATGCTAGGGATGTGCATGAATGGTGTCTTTGACATTCGATTAGTGATGAATCGAATGCTAGAAAATCCATTTTCATTCAAATAGATCTCTTTCAAATGTCGTAGGATTCTATTGAGAACAAATGTATTGTATGATTTCATATGAATATCCTATACGTATCTGATATGAGCAACATATCATATCCGCACCCTGAAAGCATCAAATCCGACCTGAATCCACTTTTAATTCGCTCTCGATCCGTGACAAATGCAATCTGGGTTCATTGTAGATGTGACTGCCGCAGCTGCTTTCCCGCCTCCCCAGTTTAATGAATGTCCAAACTATTCATACAAATGTCCAAAACATTTCTGCTCATATGAATGTTAATGTACGAATGTCCTAACGTTTGATTCATGTACGAATGTCTGAATTCAGATGAATTTGAATAAATAACAAATGTTACAAATATCTGGCGGTGGCAGCAGCGACGGCGGTGGCGGCAGGTGTGTGTGTTGGCGAAAGGGTGTGTTGGCGGCGGCGATGGCGATGGCAGCAGCGGGGGTGTGTTTTGGAGACAGGGGGTGTTGGCAACAGGGGGGTGTTGACAGCGACAGCGGTGGCGGCAGGTTGGCGACGGGGGTGTGTGTTGGCGAGGGGGGTGTTGGCAGCGGCGACGGCTGCAGCAGAGGCGTGTTTTGGTGACAGGGGGGTGTTGGCGACAGGAGGGGGTGTTGTGGCGGCGGATGTGTGTGTTGGCAATTGGGGGGTGTTGGCGACGGGGGGCTGTTGGCAGTGGCAGCAGCGGTGATGGCGATGGCGGCGGTGTGTGTGTGTTGGCAAAGGGGGGGTGTTACTGAAGGTGGAGGTGGCAAGAGAAGGAAGGATGGCCGACAGCCACATGGTGGCCATGTGCTGCCCACGGGCAGCCAAGTTCCAGCCGGGACAAAGAGGGGGGAGAGAGAGGGAAGGCAGGGGGATGCTTTTAGGGCTGGGGGTACAGGGCTTGGGTCGGGCGCGCTAGCGAGGATGAGGGAATCAGCCTACCTTCCTCCTCCTTCAGCAGTAGCAGACGCAATAATGACGGTGGGCGGGCACTAATGCGCCTCCTGGTACTGTGGAGGGAAGGAGGGAGAGAGGGGCTCGTGATTTTTTAGTTCCTTCCTTATTGGCCTTGAGCACCGTACAAGGAAGGAACTAAAAAATCATGCTTGACAAATCAAGATAGAAGATAGTTCTAGCCTTTTTTTTTCTATGGCAGAACTAAACTCTATCTTGGAGTGTCTGTTCGAGGGCGCTGGGTGTTCGGCGGCATTTGCGGTAAGACACACCCACCACCCCTGTGAATATCCATGCACATCCCTAGCACACACAGTCGCATCATCTATGGTGCCAGCATGCTTGTGAAGCACCTCAGGTGACCCTAGCACCGGAAGTGGTCATGGCACTGGGCATTGAAGCTAAGCCTGTGGGTAGGGTTGGGATGCATGTGGTGCACCATTTTGTGCAGCACTGCTAGTCAATGATAGGGTAACATCTGGTAAGGGAGGAGATATTTCCGGGTTGCAAATGCCTCCTGCAAGTCCAGATGCTCCTTACCAGATGTTACCCTATCATGTACGACAGGGCCAAGCACAAACTGGCCTCTGGGCAGCAACAGCTGTGCAGGTTCACCATTTTCTTAGGATGCCCATCTAGGGATGGGCAAAATTTGGTTCACATTTAGTAATTCAATCAAACATATTCATGAATAGTCACATCAGACCAGAAGCTTACCATTGTTTAGATATCCAGAAATTGAATCAAACCAAATCAGTCTGCAAAGTTCAGCTTGCATTTAAACATTTAATCAAACATTTAATCACAAATGTTCACATCAGACCAAACATGCTGTTGTTTGGTTATCTGGAAATCTGATTGAACCAAGCCAGTCTGCTACTTGCAAAGCCAAACAATTTCATGGTGCTTTTGCCAAAAAAAAAAGAAAAATGTTTTTGTTGTTGTTCAAGGAATGCCAACAATCGTTTGTTCAATTAGCCAGTTCTCTGTCAAACAGAACAAACAGGCGTTTGGTTTGAGGCTGAACTGAACATGCCATTTTTGTTTCTGTGCATACCTCTGCACAGCCCATCGCTCTTTGCAGCGGCTTTCCAGCAGGTAGAGCATTCAGCCTCTGGGTAATCAGCACTGAAGCCACATCCATGCCATTGAAAATGAGCGATGTGAAAGGCCCATAGATAGGGATCTGCATGGATGGTTTTCTTGTATTCAATTCATATTTAATCAAATGCAAGAAAATTTGCATTCATCCGAATAGATCCCCTTTGAATGTAGGGCGAGTCAAATTTGATACAAATGCTCAATCCCATATGAATCCCATACGCATGCATACGCATGCATATGAATGCATACCAATCCCATATGCATCCCATACCCATACATAGGAATGTATAGGGATCCCATAGGAAACCCTTACAAATCTCTTACGAAGTTTCATACGAATGTATAGAAGCATTCGATTTGAATTCGAATGTCAATTTGCAAATGTGCCAATATTCAATTAGAATATGAATGTCCAAATTTGGCCAGATATTTATGCATGCACATCCATAGATTGGTCTTCAGTTTCACATGGAAGGAAAGTTCTCATAAGGCCCTTTCTACATGTGACACTGGAAAACGGATCTATAAGATCCGTTTTCTGGTGAAACGTTTTCTCCGATAATCTGTCCCAAAGAGAGAGAGATTCTCGGAGACCCCACGTGGCCTGATTGGAGAGGGTGCTGGTGCGGGCGAAGGGAAACCTGGCAAAGCCGGCTGACGGCCTCGCCATGCTGGATCCAAAGGAGCCAATGGCGGAGGCTGGTGGGTAGGCCCAGCTGTCAAACAGGGAGAGCATGCGCTCTCCCTCTTTGACAGCTGGGCATGCACTGCCAATCGGGCTTTTCCCCTGTCGTTGCGGAAGCATGTACTTCCGAAACGATTTCAGGGGAAAAGCCAGATGTAAGACCTAATGTTTTAGGTCTTACATCTGGGTAGGATTTCGGCGGCAAAACCAGTTTAAGAAACCCGTCTTGCACACTGAAATGTGGATGTGGCGTCCTCAAAGGGGCTCCAATGTGGCCTCCATTGCGGAAGCCACGTCTTAATCCCTCCCCAAACAGGCTCTAATTCCACTTTTAGAGCCTGTGCGGAGAGGCCCATAAGGCACAGTTATAGAAACATTGTGGGTAACTTGGTTATACAGAAGGCGAAACTTTATTGTTTGGGTTCTTATGTTCACGAAAATCAGAGCCACACTTGTAATGTTATGTCGTTCTGGAAGGCCTTTCTATATTTTATGCCTTAGATTATATCTGCTGGAGTTTGTTAGAGGTAGGATTCTAATATGTTCCGACTCCACTATCTGAACAACATTGTTTTACGCTTGAGCTCAGATCGAGTTGCTTAACCAAGGGGATAACATCAGCTGAAATGATTTGTCAGCAGATGGCAAACAACCGTGTCATTTGGCTAGATTATGGCCAGTGGCAAAGCGATGCATCTGTAAGTTTAACAAGCAAATGATCTTCCAGCTTTCCTAATTGATTTGCCGTTATGGTACGCATCCTCAGTGTGACTAATAAAAAGCCTTTGCAAAAAAAAATAATAAAAAAAATGATGGCTTTGTAAAACTGGGTTAGCCATCAGCTAGCGTTGTTCTGTTTAGGAATGAGATGTCACAAAAATATGATTGCTCTGTCTTGTCTGTGCCGTGTAAGACGTTCTGTGCAGAGAATTTTTACTGTGGGGGGGGGATTTAAATAAAAATAAAAACCTTTAACATCCCAATGGGGGTGCATCCAGATGACAAGAAAAGAGCAATCTAAAAGTGAGAGTCCCAGGGCCTGGGAGACACACATTGCAAACCCTGCCAGGCACGCAACCAGCCCCAGGGGTGGGAAATCCACTTTCACAGGCATTCAACATGAAAAGCATGTAAAGACTCTGGAGGAGAATTTCAGCCTCTTACCAAAGGCGTTTTTGCACTATGACCCAATGTTGACTCGCATTTGCGCTTGAGCGCTAGTAAAAATTTAGCCGCTCCGTCTCCCCAGGATCGGATACTCACCTTATTTGATCCTGGGACCTGGTCCTCCTCCGGGCACTGCCATTTTGGCAGCAATGCCTCTAAGACTGCGCATGCATCAGCGGCATCACCTTGACGACACTGATGCTCTTGTGCACATGCAGTCACATCTATGGTTGACTGAGGTGCCAGCGCACTTGCACGGCACCTCAAAGAACCCCAGAGCACCAGCAAGAGTGAATGGTCATGTCGCTGGATGCTTCAGGTAAGTAATTAGGTAATGCCGGTTAAGGTGTAGGGCACAATTTCATGCTCCACACCTAATCAATGATTAGTGCACTTCTGGGGAGGGCAAGCATGCTTGGAGGCTGTAACAGCATACTTGACATGTGTATGCTCTTCCCCAAATGTGCACTAATTATGCACTAGTGGCCATAGTGCGAAAAGACCTCTTGTCCCAATGATTTCTAGGGGTGTTTTTCCACTGCCACTAGAAGTACCCATTAAGTACCCATTAATGGGTACAAAAATGCCATTACGTACCCATTAATGGGTACAAAAATGCCATTACGTACCCATTAATGGGTACTTAATGGGTACTTTCAGTGACAGTGGAAAAACACTCTAGATCTCCATTTTCTGTCCAAGTTTTAAGCCATACCGAGTAGGTGTGAGTGAAAAATGTTCATCACCTTCGCAATTCATACGAACTGCAAATGTTTGAGACTTCGAATTTGAATCAGATATTTGCTGTATTCAAAGACTGTCCTTCGCATGTGCAGCGGAAGCTTTTGTGACTTTACTCGAAGCTTTGTGATATTCACTGGTGATGTTCAGGCAGCAGCACTGCTAGGCAAAGTGGATGCCCATTTGCCTCTAAAGCAGATTCAGACCAATTCAGAGAAGGTTCAGAGCTGGTTCAGAGGTGAAATCAAGTTTGAATCAAATTCAGAGCCTAGCCCATTGGGATGTGGACAAATATTCATAATATTCAAAATTCAGCCAAATTTGGCCGAATTTGAACATTCGAATTCAAATCAAATGTTGGCACATTCAAAGATCGACGCTTGAATTCAAGAAAAATGTTTTGACACATTTGCATGAAGCTTTGTATGGGATCCATATGCATCCATATGGGATTTGTATGGGATTGAACATTCTTATCAAATTCGAATCCTACTACATTGGAGGGGAATATATTCAAACAAATGTGAATTTTCTTGCATTCAATCCAAAATGAACCGAATACAAAAAAAAAAAAATTGTGCACATCTGTGCTAGCACATTCAAACTGGCTCTATTCACATGAATGCAAATTTCCACCCCATTCACTTTGATGCAAAGCAAATGGGGGGGGGATTCATGCACATCCCTAGCATTAAGCAAAAAATTCAAAGGGGCAGAACTTTATCCCACAGTATCAAATGCCTTGGGGATAGATGGTGTCAGGAATGTAAATGGCAACTCCAGCCAGATGGTGGACCCCCCACCCCTATACATAAATGCACGCACTGCCTGGATCGGTGGTTCTCAACCTTCCTAACACTGCAACCCCTTAATGCAGTTCCTTATGTTGTGGAGACCCCCAACCATGGGGGTGGGCAGCTGGGGTCACAGGGGTGGGACAGCTGAGGAATCCACAGTGAAAACACTACACACATGCATGGTTGTTTGTGCACTGGTGCTGCGCGGCCCACATGGGCCCACGTGTTCAGCTGCATCTCACTGCGCCTGCATGCCACCTTCTCTACCTACGCCTTGATAAGCTACTACAGCGGCATGGTGGGGCGGAGAGGCAACACTGCTGCCGGTGTCCTCGAGGGGAGCACCATGAGGGGGGAGGGAGGGGCGGCGGTAGACTCATCGTGACCCCTCTGAAAGCGTAGTTCGACCCCCGCAGGGGTTGCGACCCGCAGGTTGATAATCACTGGTCTGGATTATCTCAATGGTTTAAGTGAAGAATGGTTTAAGTGAAGAAGTACAGTGAAATCTTGTTCATTGTGAATTCAATAGGGCTTACACCTGTGGTCAAAAAAACTGTTGCCCTTCCTTGCAGTAAATTCATTTTTAGAGCAGGAGTGTCTATACACTTTGCCAGGAGTGAGAACTATTTGGCAAACTGCTTCTAACATTTAAGTTATGTAAGAAAGTGTCCCATGGCACTTAGGTCCAGGGATAGTGGCTGGCATTCACACTGTGAACCCCAGCACCATTCCAAAGATATCTGGGGGACATTGTAGTGGGGACAGTCAATCTGGGACCATCTGTATCACCATAGCAACAGCCATGGCAATTCCAACACGGGCTGGGTCATTGCTATGGTGACTGCCAGCAGAGAGGTGGGTGGCCACCCAGGAGAGGGCCTTCTCAGTAACGGCCCCCAGGTTATGGAATAGTCTCCCCCTCGAGGTGTGTCACGCCCCATCTCTATATACATTTAGGAAGGCAGTGAAGACACACCTCATTGCCCTGGCCTTTGGCTAATGTGACCATTTTCCCTCCCACCATAGATATCCATATTTTAATTTAGTATACTTTCTTAAATATGCTGTCTTTTTGCTAAATTTTAAAGTCTTTTTATGGATATCATTGTTTTAATCTGTTGTTTTAAAACTTGTAACCTGCCCTGAGACTTATGGGTGTAGGGGAGGATATAAATCTAAATAATAAATAAAATAAATAAATTGCAGTGTGGTGCACAACTGCACATCTGGAGCTGCCCCACACTGACCCCACCTTTACTCGTAAAACAAGTGTGAAAGAGCCCGAGGAAGTAGCGTGAACACTGCTTCTGAGTCTGTACCAGGAGAGCCCTAGGCATCCCTGGTACAGATGTGGAACAGTTCTTACCAGTGCACAGCTCCAGAAGACTGAGATGGCCACACATATGCTGAGCCATACCAGGAGGGAGGCAGCTCCACAACCTTCCCAACCTTCCTCCAAAGCGTACCTGACATGTCCAGCCTCAGAGGAGTCGCTCTTCTGCTGGACGACTGGTCAACTGACCTACCACACAAGTGCACCGGCAGTTCTGCTGCCCTCCTGATGCAACTGCAACTGTGCAGAGCGTCAGCGTCATCATGGCAATGGTGCTAATGCATGCGCAGTCGTGGAGGGCTCCACACTCAATTGCATGGTGCCCTGAAAAGGACCGGCCCCAGGACTGGTCACAGGTGAGTGACCGATTGCATGGGGCTTAGGCTGTAAGTGACTAGTGCTCACAAGTGCTAGTCAACGTTGGGTGATTGTCAGGGAAGTGTGAAAACACCCTAGGTTCTCTGGGAACTTCCAGATTAGGAACTTTTGTTCATAGCCATTTGGAGCCCTTGGAGGTCTGGTATGGATCATGGCAAAAAAAAATTCAGAAGGACCCATATATAGATGTCACAGACAAGTTAGGGTCCCATCCATTATCTCTGACATTTCCTGACCCGTGACATGTAGTCTTCTCATATATCAGGTCCAAGATGGTCTTCAAAAAGGTCACTTGTCATAAAAGATAAAATATAGCTACAAGACCATATTTCTGCAGTTGGTTTACATTAACATTCCTTCTTGGTATCCCAGAAGTTTGAGATAATGTTGCCAGGCTGATTCAGCAGACCTATTCGCACTTGTGAGTCAGAGTCTGCAACAGACCCCTGCCCTGAGATATATTCCAAAATATGGCTGAGTGTGAATTGGCCCCTGGTCTGTTATTTTGGTGATTTTGATAACATCAACAAAATTTGACCTTTAAGTTGTTCTTTGAAGTCTGCATCTGCACTTATCCTTTCTGGACTGTCCAGTGAGACCGGGTCAGCTGGAGCTGTCCACCAACTAGATGGTCTTTGTGTCCCACAGCAATGCCATCTTCATTTAGATAGCTGTTCCAGGACAGTTGCAATGCCAGCCGTGAAGCTCACCTGACCTTGAGAACCAGCCTCTGCAAACTCTAATGGTGAGCCAGTTTGGTCCTGTGGTTAGAGTGCTGGATTTATATCTCACAGTCACAGGGTTTGATCCTGCACTCCTCCACAAAGCCAGCTGGGTGACCTCGGGCTAGTCACAGCTCTCTTCTGAGGTCTCACAGCCCACCTACCTCCCAGAGTTTCTGTTGTGTGGAGAAGAATAGAAAGCTTTGTCAGCCACTCTGAGTCCCCTTAAATGGGTGAGAAAAGTGGGGTAGAAAAGCCAACTCTCTTCTTCTTACATAAGAACCTAAGAGGAGCCCTGCTGGATCAGGCCACAGTCCATCTAGTCCAGCATCCTGCCACACACAGTGGCCCACCATTTGCCCATAGGCGTCTCATGCAAAGACAAGAGCAAACCTTCTCCTGCTCTCGAATCCCAGCAGATGGCCTTAGAAGCATCCCACTTGTCCCCCCAGCATGAAAGATGTACTTAGGCATCCACTCTAGTACCCATTGATACATCTGTCATCCATAAATGTGTCTAGCCCTTCCTTAAATCCTTCTTCTTCTTCTTGAATTGGAGGTCCCAGGGACGCATTTTCGTGGGACACTTTAGTATGCCCCCCAAATGCATCTCCTCTCAAACTGGAACACTGCAGGAAGGATGCACCTTGGGAGGGATACTGCATAACCAGGTGCAATCCTGGTGTGCCGATGCTGAGCCCCTTGGCTCCCAGGGGTTCTTCTTCCTCTTGACGAAATGGTGTAGCCTTAAACTATTGGCTGCAGTCATAAGACATGCTTGTATGTAAAGTCTCCTTGAAGGGAATTGACAAGAGAGAAGTTGCCTGCAGGGCCTGTCTCCTTCAGGATGAAAGTAAACACTAGGCAAACGTCCAGCAGAACGTGGGCGCCATGTTTTGTGCACAAACACCATAATCAACTTCCTCTAATCACTGTGATTAATTAGTCACTTCCTGGCATTCCGTTCATTTGTCCCACTTGTGTGATTCCCTCATTCAAGTGATCTCTTTTGTGTTTTGGGCTCAGCTTACGCATAACAGCACAATGCAAGAGCATGGCTGTTTCTCCAATTTCTTCTTGTATTCAACTCTCCCCTCCACATTGCTTGCTCATCTATGTGCCCAGCTGTGCAGGCTGTGCCCTAACCTATGCCCTTTCTGCACTTCCCATCCCATCTGGGAGATAGGAATAGTGCATTCCCATTGGCATGGAATAGCATTTGCATTTGTGAATACTAGTACATGCCTTCCCTCCCCGCACATGTCCACAGACTTATCTGAGGTGTGGATGCATGTCCCGATGGCGGCATGTTCATCCCAGTAGCTGCACATGGACCAGTGCCATCACATGCACTCACGTTTGGGATCATCAGAGGTGCCAGCATGCTCCTCTATTTTTTCTCTATTGCACAACATTAGAACCAGGGGGCATCTATGAAGCTGATGGGTAGGAGAGTTGGATCAGACAAGGGGAAGTATTTCTTCACCCAGAGGGTCATCTGTCTACGGAATTTGCTGCCAGAAGAGGTGGTGACAGCAACCAGCCAAGGTGGCTTTAAGGAAGGGTTAGGGTCATTCATGGACAACAGGTGTATCAATGACTAATAGAATCAATGCCTAAGTAAATCTTTCGGGCTATGGAGACAGGCAGGACGTCCCTAAAGGCCATTTGTTGGCGTTTGAGAACAGCTGGAGGTTTACCCTTATTTTCTGCTTGAGATGACATAAACAATTGTTGGACCACTGTGTGAGACACATTGCTGGACTAGATAGGCTGTGACCTGATCCAGCAGGGCTTCCTTTTATGTTCTCATGTTCTTAAGTGCTGATAGTTATTCTCCAACACATTTCTATTTGTTTGTTTGTTTGCATTTTTTCTCTGCCATAAACCCAAAGGTCTCAGGATTGGTTAAAAAATATAAAATGAATGCACTGAAAACAGTAACAGTGCCTGAAAAAGGGGAGGGAAAGCTTTGAAGTAGGGAAGTGCACAAATGTTTTTCTTCATGTTTGATTCATATCAAATTGAATGCAAAAAAATGTATTTGTTCAAATTGATCGTTGAATGTGGTAGGGTTCAAATTCGATACGAATCCAATTTTAATCCCCACTATGAATCGCCTACAAATCCCATATGAATCCCCTTTGTATCCCCTACATATCCGCTCTAAACACATAAAATCTGCTCTGAATCCACTCTGAATCCACTTTGAATTCACTCTGGAATTCACATCCCTACTTTAAAGCCGTCTCTGTTCTTGCCCTGATGTGGCCTGATACCTGTGAGCCTGTTTTGTTTTGAAGTTAGAGTGTTGGATTCTTCTCTGCTAGTCTCCTGGTTTGATCCCGCATGCCTCCACAAAGCCAGCTGGGTGACCTTGGGCTGGTCACAGCTTTCTTTCTGGGCTCTCACAGCCCCACCTACCTCACAGGGTGCCTGTTGTGGGGAGAACAGAAGGTTTGTCAGCTGCTTTGAGTCCCCTTAAAGGGTGAGAATAGCAGGATATAAAAACCAACTCTTCTTCCTCATTTCCTTCCCTCAGCCTCCATAAGATAATCCATTTCTGGGGCAATTTCTTGGTTTGGGGGAAATGTCCCCATTCTGCAACTTGTCATCGCTATGGGCTATATTGTGGATTTTGCCTTTGAGCCTGGTAGCATATGAGCAAAAAGACCAAAGAGATATTCAAGAGGGCTGAATTTCGCATGTTGATTTGCACAACAGCAAACCTTTAGCTGCCTTCTCTGCAAAGCAACTTTAGCTTTGAGCCCGAAGCTAATTGGAAGAAATTGTCTGAGGCAAAGAGTCAAAACCTGTCATTCCTTTTTAATGCCATATGAATTATATTCACGGAATCTTGGAAGAGTAGTCCTTTTGGCAGGGAGGGGAAATGTGTATACCGTGAGCAAAGTTGCCTCATTCTCTTTCCTTGACAAGCTGACACTTTCGGCTCCTGGCAAGTATAGGACCAGGAAGCTCTTGGTCAGATTTCCACATAGGCCCAGCAAGCGGAGTGGAAAACGCGGTTTGACGTAATAGTGCTTAAACTGGCCGATGCCACATTATGGGGCGAGAGGGTGCTGTTTGTCTGGAGTCACTGAAAGCAATGAAGCACGCGATTTGCATGATCTTGATAAATATGTAAGGTTTGTAACATATATGAAGAGCATTCATTAGTGTCAATTAGTGGGAGAGGTCTTCATGTATTAAGAGCAACCCGAAATGGAATTAGTGTTCGGTACAGTGCCTACAAGGGTTATTATAAGGATAAATAAGGGAAGGAGAAGAACAAAAGACTGTTTGGAACTTGCTTGCCCACATCTAGGAGCAACCAGGCCTCCTGATTCTGACCACATGGGTGGAATCAGCATTGTCTACACAATGGCACTCGTCCAAACCAAACCACACCAGAAGAGTTTTGCTTTTCTCACCCCTTTTAAGGGGACTCAAAGCTGCTGACAAACCTTCTGTTCTTCTTCCCACAACAGACACCTTGTGAGGTAGGTAGAACAGTGAGAGCTCAGGAAGAGAACCGTGATTAACCCAAGGTCCTCCAGCTGGCTTTGTGCAGGAACATGGACCCGAACTGGAAGACCAGATAGGAGTGTGACACTCTAACCACAGGACCACCCGGGGCCAGAACTTGCTCACATAGACTTTGGGCTGAGCCACAAAGCCCTCCAAGGGTTAGGAACAAAGGTTCTTAGCCTTGGAGGCCCCCGTGGATGCATTCTGGTGGTGAACTTTGGTGCGTTACTGAATGATGTCCCCCATTCTGCCTCAATAATCATGAACATGGGAGTGTATCATCTTCATGGCACACGTCCTTGTTCAGAACCTAAAGCAGTTGAAACACTCCAACCAAAGGCATGGCCTCACAGATCTGCATTAACCTGTGGATCTATGAGGCCCAGAAGATGACCACTAGGGCCCTTGTTCCTGACAAAACATAAGAAAGATCTTATGCCTGCCTGCCCTTTTATATGGATCACATGCAGTTCTCCTATGTAAAACATCTTTTTTTAAAATACAGACAGACAGACAGACAGACAGACAGATAGATAGATAGATAGATAGATGGATAGATGGATGGATGGATGGATGGATGGATGGATGGATGGATGGATGGATAGATGGATAGATAGATAGATAGATAGATAGATAGATAGATAGATAGATAGATAGATAGATAGATAGATAGATAGATAGATAGAATCCATCGAATGTTGACATTCAAACTTGAATTGGATTTTTGAAAATTTGCAGATTCAAACACAAATTCGAATGTGGAGATTCATATCTGTCCTATACGGATCTGAGTGAAATTATACATATGTTGCGCTTAAAGTACGGGATTAAAACGGGATGCATACAGATTTTTACGGAATTCGTACAGATACGTATAACAGATACGAATGTTGTCGACATTTGCATCTTTAAATACAAATCTAACATTCAAATGTACGGATTCAAATAATCTGGATTAGAATCGGATTTTATCACATTTGGATCTTAAATATCCGAATCCAATCAGAGTTTTTGACATTCAAATCTACTCGGATTGCAGAAGGTACAGAGAAAGGTCCCCTTGGGTGGTACTGTAAAAGCACGGTTCTTCCTGCATTGTCTTTTTTTATGTACATCCTACCTTACAATAGCCGTAGAGATGCAGGGAACACATCTAGCCAAAGTGCATGATAAAGAGCTCTGTGGGTGTTTCCATCTTTTCCCGCCCCTGCGCATGCTCAGTGGCCACAACCAGAATGGGGCAGGGGTCTCCATCTAGAACAGTGGTTCTCAACCTTCCTAATGCCACGACCCCTTAATGGAGTTCCTCATGTTCTGGAGACCCCCAACCAATGGGGGCGGAGCAGCTGGGAGGTGGGAGGGAAGGGTGGTGGGAGACGTGTTGCGACCCCTCTGAAAGGGTAGTTTGACCCCCAAAGGGGTCCTGACCCCCGGGTTGAGAACCACTGATCTAGAAGGTAACCCATAATTAGAGTCAGGTTTTTCCAAAATTGGCTTTCCCAGGATTTCACCCTACTATAGGAGGGCTATGGTGGGATTGCCACAGATACATGTATTAATTCCACCATAACTCAGACATTATTACGCTATACAGCCCTTGTCTGGATGGGGCCATGCTTTTTAACATTGTTCTGTGATGTCCAGTGGAAGTGGAGAGAAAGACCATGAGCATGAATGATTACAGGGACTGTGAGTTTCCATTTTGAAAGCCATGTCATTGTCATACATTTAAAATAATAGCAGGTGCTCTTTTAAAACCCGGGCCAAATCTCCTCCACAGAATCTCTCTTCCCATGCAATGGTTCTCAGACACACCGAGAAAAGGGACCCAAACAGTTAATTTCACAGCTGAGCTACTTTTCATTACCATATCATCACTCTTGCCATACAAGCCGTACATAATGTTTTTGTCATCCACGGGGTCATTTTGCTTCTATCACCAAAAGCAATCCAATTTTCTCCCCTGTTATTAAATTTTTATGCTTTGTTGTCACAGAATATCTCCTTCTCTTCCCACCCAGCCTTCGCAAAGGTGAAGCAATGGTCTCTCCATCTGTTTCATTGTGCGAGTTCACCTCAGAGTCATTTCACTATTATTTATTTTTCATCGCTCACTCCCGAGTGGTATTTTTAATTATTTCTTTGAAAGAAAAGATGTATTTTTTGGCTGGACAGCTGTAATGAACCCTTCTGTGAAAGGGGGTGACTTGGGTGACATTAATTTGCATTCCCTCTCGAGATGGGTTTTGTTTCTTGGGGTGTTTCATGCGTATCCCTCCTACTGAATGTCCTAAAATGGCAGGCCTCGTTAGCAGGATTTAAAGCATTATCCAGAAAACAAATAACTTCTTTGGAGAAGGAAGGGAAGGGAAGGAGGGATGGATGGTCGGACAGACGGAAGGGGAGGGGAGGGGAGGGGAGGGGAGGGGAGGGGAGGGAAGGGAAGGAGCGAAGAAGGAAGGAGGGAAGGAGGGAGGAATGTACAGATGGACACATGGACAAGGGAGGGAAGGGAGGGAGGAGGGAGAAGGGAGGAGGGACGGACAAACTGATGGACGGACGGAAGGAGAGAGGGAGGGATGGACAGACGGACAGATGGAAAGAGGGACAGAAGGAGGGATGGAAGAAGGGAAGGGAAGGAGGGAAGAAGGAAGGAGGGAGGGAAGGGAGGGAGGGACGGACAGACGGACAGATGGAAGGAGGGAAGGGAAGGAAGGAGGGAGGGAGGAGGAAAGGAATGAGGGAGGGGAGGGAGGGAGGAGGGAAGGGAGGAAGGAGGGAGGGAGGGAGGAAGAGGCCTATTTATATTTAATTATTATGGTAGTATCATTCCATAAATGAATAGGTGGAGGGCCTCTCAGCAACTTCTTCCTTGTGAAACATTTTATCATTGGTTTCCTCAATCTCCCATCTTTGAATTATTCATTTGCCATCTAGTTTATAGGCCACATATCTTTCTAAGCACCGCTCCAATAATTGTAGCACTGAACACACTCCTGTTGATCGATTCAAAAAGCAACACTTACCAAATACCACACAACTGGCCAGCCCCCAAACCAGGAGTTAAATTGCAAGTGTCAGGTCCAGATTATTTTGGGGGGTGGGGGGAAATAACCCTTTCAGATTTTGATAGTCAAGATAAAGATGTGTTTAGTGTATTAAAGAAAGATCTACTCCAGGACACTTTCTGCATGGGCCCTTAATCAGGACAGCAGGCCCACATAGAAAGATTGTAGAGTTCATATATCTGCACATTATGCAGTCTATGCAACATATGCTTTATGGAGACTTGATTCTGAATATGAATGGAAAAAAACAAAGGACAGGAAGTGTCCTTTTGCCTCAATAATCTATCATTTGGAATATTGTGTGCAATTCTGGTCATCACACCTCAAAAGGGATATTGTGCAACTGGAAAAGTTGCAAAAAAGAACAACCAGAATGATTAAGGGGTTGGAACAAAATCCCTTATGAAATCAGGCTGCAATGTCTAGGCCTCTTCAGCCTGGAAAGATGGTGTTTAAGAGGAGACCTGATTGAAGTACATAAAATCATGCATAGGTACAGAAAATGTGCATAGAAAAAAAATTCATTTCTCTGTCACACAACACTAGAACCAGGAGGCACTCTATGAAGCTGATGGGTAGGAGAGTCAGATCAGACAAGGGGAAGTATCTTTTCACCCAAAGGGTCAATTGATCTATGGAATTTGCTGCTAGAAAAGGTGGTAATAGCAACCAGAGTAGATGGCTTTACGAAAGAGTTAGGCAAATTCATGGATGACAGGTGGGTCAATGGCTACTAGGGGGCTTTTTCCACTTACCTCCCTTAATCTGGATCTAAGATGATCTGGATTTAAGGAATGGGTCCTTCAACTAATCCGGATCTAGTAGAGGGAAGATCCGGATTAAGGGAGGTACCCGATGCGACCCCACAGGCAGTGCAGCACCCGATAGCAATGGGTGCTAGCTTGCCTGCAGTGGAAATCCTGTGGCGAATCCAGATCTACCCACGTGGAGTCCGCCTGTCACCCCAGGTTTTGGGGGGACAAGGGGTGCAATCTCCATAGACACTCTGTAGATGCCCCGGAGATTCTTCGAAGATTCTCTGGAATGGCCCCGGAGAATCTCCAGAGCTTTGCCACAAACTCCAAAGATTCTACAGAGAATCTCCAGAGCTTTGCTTAAACTCCAAAGATTTTCTGGAGACTCTCTGGAGCTTTGCCATAAACTCCAAAGATTCTCCGGAGCTTTGCCATGAACTCCAAAGATTTGCCGCAAACTGCAAAGATCCTCTGGAGGCTTTGACAAAGGTCCATAGGAATAGCATTGCTCTTGTATGGGGTCCTCTTCGAAGCCTGTGCTATTCTTCGGAGCCAGCTTCGGAGCCAGAAAAGGTGACAATAGCAACCAACTTAGATGGCTTTAAAAAAGGTTTAGACAAATTCATGGATGACATCAATGGCTACTTGAATTGAGGCCTAGGCACCTCCCCCTGTCTGGGAAGAGACAGGATGCCTCTAAAGGCCATTTGTTTGGATTCAAGAGCAGGTAAAAGTTTTGCCTTCATCTTCTGCTTGAGATGCCCATGGGCAATTGGTGGGCCACTGTGTGGGACAGGACTCTGGACTAGATGGGCTACAGCCTGATCTAGCAGGGCTCTTCTTATTCTCTTACGAGGCCTTATTGGCCTCTCCAGTAGTCACTTTTAATTGTAACCACCAGCTGGACCAGCAGCCCTAATCCTGAGCAAAGAGGCATGTCATGCAGAGACACACATCTGTGTTCAGGACTAGAGGGAAGCAAAGCACGCCCTGAAGTCTGGGAACCTCCATTCCTAACCTTCAGAACCCTCCATGTCCAACCTCAAAGTACACACACAGAGCAAAAATAGAGAAGACCCTAAAAAGACCACTTTGGGTGCAGTAGGTCAGGTTTTTGTTGGATCTTCTTTGCGATGACATAACACACTGCAGATGTGGTCTGGCCCACCCCAGCTGGATCGCCAGTGATCACAATGTAGCAATGGAATGACAGGTAGTAGCGTAATGGGGAGCAGGTAGATACCTTGCTGAATTTTCCTTACAATCACCTTGCCTTTGATGATGGACTTCCTTGAGGGTTGCCAGTAAAGCATCTTGCAATGTGAAGTTCTGCATGCCTTCTGCACCTGTCCAGGGGGTGTTAGATGTGAAAGCATCAAAGAGTACCCCCTGATGGGTGCCCAGCTGCAAGCAGTCTGTGGCCCTAGCTGGTCTTCTCTGTCACCTCTGTCTACATTAGAGGTGTGCATGAATGCAATTTTCGGGATTCAATTCGATTTGAATCTTTAAAATTCAAATTTAACCAAATTCCATTCGAATTAGGCAAATTCAAATCTATTTGTTCAAATTTTCTATTCGAATTTCCACTTACAAAGGTCAAAAACATTCTTATGGGCCCATAGACATTGTTACGCATCCCGTACATGTCCGTATGCATCCAATAATTATCCCATATGCAACCCGTTTTCGACATGTATGGATCCATATATATGCATACAGATACGGGAAAGATGCATATCTGCAAGTACGCATCGTGTACGAACTCGTACACATATGAATGTCTGGATAATCTGAATGAATAGTTCCAAAATTCGAAATTCATTCAAATCTTTAAATTTGACTTTATGGATATTCAATTCAAATTTGAATGCTGAAATTCAGACAAATTCGATCGAATTTTGAATACCTTTGAATATTTGTGCACACGCCTAGTCTACATCTGTCCACAGCTGGCCTTCCCACAGTGCTCTTCCTCACCTGCACACATGTCCTTGCCTTGTATACTGATTCCAAAAGGAGAGAGAAAAGTTAATTCAATCAATTCACAGGTCTGAACAGTGACATCAGGTGTAGCAACGGACTGGAAGCCAATAATTGCAAAGGCAGAAATTTTGCAAAATCCAATCCAGTTTCAGACATTAATACAAATTCATAATTACCAAAATGCTCTGACTTCACACGTGTATAAAATTGCAGGCCTATTCCTCATGGACCGTCAACAAAATTTGAGCTGAAATGGGTCTGCTAAGAAACAAGCGGGAATTAACAGCAGTACAAAAGCTACCGAAGACAATAATACTTTAAATATTCTTAGTGGCCATTAGATTTCCAGCCTCTGATGGAAAAAATAAACAGCAAAAGCAATGTTCTGCTTTTATACTATACAGCTTGTACAAACATAAAAAGTGGAATTGAATAATATTGATAAAATGTACAAACAGCAGTGGTAAATAGCATCCACGTTGGTGAGGCCACTAAAAACAAGAGTAACGATACAGGGATATCTGGAGGAATTAGAAAGAGAGGAGGGAGGGGGGAGGAAAATGAAAGGAATGAAGGAAAAGAAAGAAAGAAAGAAAGAAAGAAAGAAAGAAAGAAAGAAAGAAAGAAAGAAAGAAAGAAAGAAAGAAAGAAAGAAAGAAAGAAAGAAAGAAAGTGTTCTGCAAACAAGGCTATATCAGAGCCTGAGGTACTTGAACATAGGGCTATATTTAAACATTCTCTTGTATTTCATCTTAATATTATTTTAATGACTCTTTAATGCTAAATGATTATTTACTTGATTGTGGCTTCTCTCTCTCTTCCCTTCAGTCTTTGTGTAGAGGACGCTTCATTTAACCAGATAGGATCCCTGCCTGATGTAGAGCAGAGGAAGCACTGAGATGTTAAGGGGGAAATGCTGTTTTAAATTTGCAGTGATTGACAAAAATGCGCAAGGGTGACTTGAGCAACGAGGTAGAAAAATATCCAGGAAGCCATGCAGCATTAACCCAGCTAATATTAGATTCAATAATACACCATACGGCTGTCCTCGGCATGCCTTCTTTTTAGTAGCAGCAAGGCCATATACCGCCTCCCTCCCTCCCTCTCTCCCTTCCTCCCTCTCTCTTGTAGGACAAGAAAGACCTTTCATTTAGAGCGTGCATGTGTGTGTGTCCTACATAAATAAACTCAGGCTTCCCGCAGTTAGTGGCCAAATAACTTGCTAGCAAATAACCCACTAGTGCTCTTTTGCAGATGGTGGTGTTGTAGTGTTGTTGTACGATATCATGGAGTCATGTCAGTCTCCTGGGCTGTGGTCACACCTAAGGTTTAATCCAGCTTGAGTCCACCTTCAGAGCAAGGTAACCCACCAGCAAAGTGACCAGTAATTTTCTTTCCACATTATTTATCCCAAAGGTGAATTTTCTGAGTTATTTAACACTGAAAGAAAACAGCTTCTCGCATTGCTGATGTGTTTTCTCACTCTGAAAGTGGACTGAAGCTGGATTAAACCTTAGGAGTGACCACTGCCTACTTTACTGCATGCAGTTTTATTGGCAGAGATGCAAAAGCGGTTTGCCATTTCTTCCAGGGAGAGGCTGGGGGTCGAACCAGCAACCCTCCACTTTCCTGACTGGCCAGGGCCACACTGCTGCGCAGAGAGCCTCCTGATGGCAGGCACTGCCAGGCGCGGCCCTGGCCAGTCAGGAGGCGTGCAGGACGCAGGCACGGAGCCTCCTGGGACCTCGCGCCCAGAATCAGGGTGACTGCGTGCAGGTAAGGAGGGAATCGCTCACGCTCTCCCCAGGGCGGGCCGGGGGGGGGGGAGGTGTTGGAGAAGCTTCCCCTGGCTCCAGAAGAGGCGATCCGCCGCTTCTGGGGCGAGGGCGAGCCGCGAAATCGGAATCCCCCGGCTCGCCATGCTCTGCTCCGGTGGAGCCAATCATGGCGGCCCAGGGGAGAGCCCAGTTAGGGACCCTTTTCACTGTGCGGACGCGTCCTAAACAGGTGTGTCTTAACAGTGAAAACACCCATTAAGACCTACTTTTATGTGTTCTTCCGGGGAAAACGGTTTTAGCGCCTGTTAACACCCATTAGAGACAGGTAAATGCAGAAGCAGTTTTTCCGATCTGTCTCTAATGGGTGCTGCTGTGCGGATGCGGTTTGCCCATTCTGGGCTTAATGGGTGTTAATGGGCAAGTGCGGAAGCACCCCTCCAGTCCGTCTTCTAATTGCAATGCTCACGCCTTTTCATTTCTATCCATTTTATTTGGCAGTGTTCACACTTAAGATTTAATCCAGCTTCAGTCCACTTTCAGAGTGAGCAAAGTGACAAGCTGTTTTGTTTCACTATGAAATAACTCAGAAAATTCACCTTTGGGATAGATAATGTGGAAAGCAAAAGACTGGTCACTTTGCCGATGTGTTCTTTCACACTGAAGGTGGACTGAAGCTGGATTAAATCTTAGGTGTGGCCACAGCGGACTTTCCGCCCTCCATTTGGACTTTCCAGGGTAGAAAGTATATAAAATTATGCATGGTACTAAAAAGTGGATAGAGACAATTTCTTGTCTCTATCGCACAACACTAGAACCAGGGGGCATCTATGAAGCTGATGGGTAGGAGAGTCAGATCAGACAAGGGGAAGTATTTCTTCACCCAGAGGGTCATCGGTCTATGGAATTTGCTGCTGGAAGAGGTGGTGACAGCTACCAGTCTAGATGGCTTTAAAGTAGGGTTAGACAAATTTATGGATGACAGACGTATCAATGGCGACTAGAAGGAATGCCTAGGTGCGTCTTTCAAGCTGGGGGTTGGAGTGGGGCGCTTCTAAGACCATTTGCTGGAATTCTAGAGCAGGCAAAGGTTTGTCCTTGTCTCTGAGATGCCCATGAGCATTTGGTGGGCCACCGTGTGCGACAGGACACTGGACTAGATGGGCTGTGGCCTGATCCAGCAGGGCTTCTCTTATGTTCTTATGTTTTTAAAGTCCACAATAAGAGGGATAGAAATGCAAAGGTGTGAGGGTTGTGATTGAAAGATGGACCAAAGAAGGTTTAAAAGTGAAGACAGTATGACCACAACCTTAGATTTTGCCCCTTTCTGTCTCTTCGGTGAAGAAAAAAGGTCAGGAAAGGAAAACCCTTGGATGTCAAAATGGCTTTGAGCGAGTGACAGGAAAACGATGGACGCAGGTGTGCTAGTGCCTGCTCTCAATTCCCATGTAGGGTAGCGTGTGTGCTTTACCGTCCCATCTTGTGCCTACCTCCTACCCCTCCCCGTTCCTTTTCTTTTTTGGGAAATGTCAGCCATGGAGAAGAACCTCAAGCTAATTCATCTACCTCTACCGCCCACTCGGTTGCTGAAATTGTCGTCTGGTTTAGTTGCAGAGTTGGGTGGGTGGTTGTGGCTTTTTTGTCTTGTTCTGCTTTGTTTTCCCCCTGCCTTTGGTCCCGATGCATTTCCGACTGAGGAAGACCTCAGCCCATCCCTCTTCCCCTGCCTCCATGTGAATTCCCAGTCATCCTCACTTCTCTGCCCCTTCTCCCCACCCCAGACCTTGGGTGCCTGTTTTGCCACCAGCACCACCCCTCCACCCATAGCCATGTGCAGGGCTTGGCCATTCCACCTTAACAAGGTGTCTGGATGACAACAGGAGCTGTTGCACAGAGGCGAAGGTGGGAGTTCTGCCCTTCCATTGGTTTTGCCTCTGCATCCTGAGAGCCAATCGCAAGCCGCCGCCACCAGCCCTGGTGTGTTCCTTAGGATGAGTGAAAACCGAATGTATGCACATAGGGCAAGATGCGCGTGTGCAGGCAGGCAGGCAGGCAGGCAGTCAAGCAGGCATGCTTCGCTGAATGACCTCCCCTTGTGATGTCAAAGACGAGTCTCTGGGAGCCGGTCACTTTATAATTCATCAGATTCAGCCCCTGAACGCAGCTGCCTTAGCATAATTATAAAGGGAAGTGTGGCAACTCATCTTGGAAGGATTCTGCCGCCATCCATTCCACGAAGTCTGCTGCCCGGGTGAGTGATGCGGTCTCCGTGGGTCTCTGAGTTGCTGTGAAATCCACACCTGCTTGCCTTTGAATTTGCTTCTTCCGAGCATAGCTGCGTAGAACTGTCAGAGAGACTGGTGGACTCTGCGCATCCTGTATCGGTCCCTAATCGTTTGGTTGAGCTGTTAGGGAGATTTTTGGGAGGCTGGCAAGCCAGGAGGGAGGGGGGAAGGCAAAGAAAAAGGCACCACTGAATTCCGCATCAAAATACCGTGCGCTATTAAGACACCAATATAAAGTTTCTCGCTTTTCTTTCCCCACCCTTTTGTCCGTCTTTGCAGCTGGAATTGGGGAAACACCAGGTTTCAGTGATATCTCCTTCTTTTCTTGTTTACACCAGCTGTTCTGGGAAGCAAGATGAACATCCTTGGTTTGTTTGAAAAGGGAAAGCTTGAGATGGAAAGAGAGAGACTTTCACTATTGCTTGCATCTTCTGTATCACCCCGATGGGTGCCTCATTTCAGTCTCAGCCTGAGGGCTTCATTTTACGCTAATTTACTTCGATCGTGTGTTTGCAGCAAGAGGTGAGCGGCGATTTGCCCGCTTGCTTTGCTTTTCAAGACACACACAGCTCCACAAGATCTTCTGTTGCAATATGCAGGGAGACCGTTTCTGCATGGATCCAGAAAGGCAGCTTGCGTTGCTTTGAATGCAGCAAAATCAAGATGCCCAAGTTCATTCTGTCTTCCGTGCGTGTGTGTGTGTGTGTGTGTGTAGATATATATAATACAGTGTACATATATTTGGCAAGAAAAGGGGGGGGGAGAGAAAGACTTCCACGATTGATGCTCATTTTTAATTTACAGTTTGTCATTCTGGACAGACCCATAGATGTCTGAGGTTGTGGACGGATGTCGGTTACTTATTCCGCTATTCCAGAATATCCATGCTTATTCCAGAAGATCCAAAAATAGCAGAAAGGTAACCAACGTCTGGATGCTGCCTAAAAGTGCAGAATCGTAGCAGCGAGTTGTTGGTCAGTGTTAGATTGTGATTTCCAAATCCCACCTGCCCATGGGCAGAGGAGTGAGGAAGATGTACAATTGGTTTTAAGTGTTTGTAAAAAATCATCCATGGTTTGCATATGAAAGCCAGGCGAACTTTCTCCAAACCAAGGATGTCTTCTGCCCTTTGCGTCTCATCCTGGCTTACTCAGTGTGCATCCCATGATATTCCCTTCATGCACAAGACAAAGGAGCTTGCAAAAGTGGACTTAGATATAATCCACAGGTAGCCCAAATGTGCTGATTTTTAAATAGTTTCACAGTTCCTGCTTGTTGATGATTGAATTCACTGATTTCTAATCCCCAGTTTTTGGCCCGTGGAAAACACAGAAGGGAAATGCCAGCTATGGAATAAAGTACTGATTACTGATACGTACTGATTACTGATGCCTGTTGCTGTGAACTTTCTCTCCTTTCCTTAAACAAACATTCTTTGCCATAAGTATTTCACGCTACAGGTACAGAAATATAGCGGATCATATATTTAGATTCTCCTGCCCAGTAACTGTTCAGAATCAACGAGCCATCTGGGCATCTTTTTAATTTATATTCAAAAAGAAGAAGTCTAGAGACTACCTTTTTTGTACAGCTGTGGTCCCCGTTTGTAGGTTTCTAGCTGCCCTCGTTCCTCTTTGAACGTGGTTTGCTATCACACCTGAAAAAGAAACTCCTGAAAGTGTAGCAATTTTCATCCTACCTCTCCTCGGTTCATTCGTTGTACTCTGTGTTTCTTACACGGCTTTGTCGAAGTTGCTTCCTTTGGCTAGTCCAACATGGAAGCTGCATTCATATCTAAGGTTTAATCTTGCTTCAGAACACCTTCAGAGCAAGAGAATACATCAAGAAAGTGACCTGTCATTTGCTTTCCACGTTATCTATCCCAATGGTGAATTTGCCAAATTGGATAATGCCAACAGCTGCTGATGCGTTCTTTCACTCTGAAAGTGGTCCGAAGCTGGATTAAATCTTAGACATGAATGCATAAAAGGTAAACTGAGCTAGTAGCAACACCAAATGCCCAGGTCATTTTTTAAGGTTGCCAATAAATCCCCAGGGTAGCCTTTGAATTCATGGAATCAATGGATGCATGGATGTCATTAAGTATGAGTAGTACTATTTGTAGCTTTAGGTTGAGTCTGGTATACCAGACCAGCAAGAATGCTACAATTCCTTCCTTCAGAACCCTGGTGTGGACTAAATGCAGAATCAATCTTAGGCTGTGGTCACACTTAAGGCTTAATCCAGTTTCAGTCCACTTCCAGAGTGAGAGAATCCATCAGCAAAGCGACAAGCTGTTTTCTTTCAGTGTTAACTAAGAAAATTCACCTTTGGGATAGATAATGTGAGAAGCAAATTACTGGTCACTTTGCTGATATGTTCTCTCGCTTTGAAGGTGGACTGAAGCTGGATTAAACCTTAGGTGCGACCACAGCCTTAGTCTCTTTCTGCCCTGACCCATGTCTCTGTGCAGTGCAGTCATGAGGATGCAGTAAATATGTTATATAATTATTATATGTTTTATTATATCGATGGTGTGCGGTTGTGTTACATTTGCACAGTATTACAGAATTGGCTGGGACTGTATGAGCATAATGCTCAAAATATTTGACAATACAATGTTAAGTGCTAAATATTCCCAGCTGAAGATATCTAAAGGTCTTTGAATGTATGACTTGGGAGACACGATGAGTTTGTCTTTATTTTTCATTGAAAAGAAAAGGCTGAGAACAAAAGAGGAGCAGAAAGTGCCCCACTTTTTGCAACACTGGCTCTGTTTCACACAGATGCTCTGCCTTGGAAAAATATGTCTCCTTGGCCATGGTCACACCTTCACTTTAAACCTTATTCAGTCCATCTTCAATGGGCGCTAGCCTCCCTGCTGTGGAAACATCATAGCATCCATGTGGCAAATCTGGATTGGATCACAAGGGGTCTACCTGTCACCCCAGGTGTTTTGGGGGGCATGGGGTGCAATCTCCAAAGTTGCCTTCAGAGATTAGCAAAGGCTCTGAAGTCCCTCTGAAGGCAACTTCTGAGATTGGCACAGGCTCCAAAGACAAACCCCTTATGAGAGAGGTGCATATTAATTAGCTCCTTGCTTGCATCTCTCCTGTGAGCACTGATGAGTCAGCCTCGTTAATATGCACCTCTTTCCATGCCTGGAGGTAATAGGCAGCTCCCAAGTCAGCCTTATTAATATGCACCTCTTTCCATGTCTGGAGGCAAGGGGTTTCTCTGCTGAGCCTTTGCTAATCTCTGAAGTTGCCTTCAGAGGGACTTCGGAGCCTTTGCTAATCTCCAAAGGCAACTTTGGAGGGATTTTGGAGCTGCCTTCAGAGGGACTCCAAAGTCTTCACTCTGGGGCACCCCCCATGGGTGCCTCCCCCCCCAAGCCTCCTCTAGACCCCATTGCTGGATTGTAGTGGAAACAGGCTCCCTACAATCTGGATTTTAAGGCTGAAGACTCCATTGTAGTCCCCTTTATTGGGGTCTACACAAAATCCAGATTATAGTTCCTGAAGGACCCATAATGATCCAGATTTACCTAGCTGTGGTGGAAACAAATGTCTCCCTAATGGGGTCTGTGGTAGAAATGGGGTTATCCAGCTCTCAACAAAATGGGTCCTTAATGGGTGCTTCAGTGGGTACTTAGTGACAGTGGAAAAACACCCTTTGTCTACACTAGCATGCAGATAGCAGGTCCCTGTACTAGGATATGATCTAGAATAATGCTCAGTGAAGAAAAGCCCAAAATCTTGGAACAGTGGCCTGCATTGCACATATTAGTGCTGACTACTGCATGTATGTGGGGCAGGGATGTGCACGAATATTCGAAAATTCTAAAATCCGATTTGGATCTGATAAATGTTGACATTTTAATTCAAATCGGATTTAATAACAATCAAATTTAGACATTTGAACAGATTCTGGATGTTCCCAAACATTCGTTTGAATGATTCAAATGATTTCAATGTACAGATATTATACGTACTATAATACAGGATGAAAACAGGATGTATATGGGATAAAACGGGATGCATACGAAACGTGCACAGATGTGTATAACAGAAACGAATGTATCTTTAAATACAAATCTAACATTCGAACGCATAGATTCGAATGTTACGGATTCAAATTGGATTTTTTTGAAATTCAGATTTTAAATATTTGAATTGAATCAAGTGTTTTGACATTCAGTTCGACTCAAATTTGAATGCAGAAAAGCATCTGTGTGTACCCCTAATGTGAACAGGTGTGCCCTTCTTTGGAATATAATCCAAAATAAGGCCCAGTGTAGAAAGCCCTAAAAGAAACTGTTAACTATTCCAATTTAATTCCAATTAAAGCTGTCTCAATATCCATGAAACAATACATTATTATTTTATCATTATTATTATAATTTCTTTGTATTTTTATCCCGCTCTCTACTCAGACGTTTCAGGGCGGGTTGCAATAGTAAAAACAAACTGTAAGATGAATGCGCTAAAAGCGATAGCAGTGCCTCAACCCAAACACAGACACAACTATAAAAATAGATCAAAACGCAGTGTGTTGTGTCTCCACCACCTACTTTTTTCTAAAAGAGGACATTTTGCATTACTGTAAGTGCTCTATTATGTATAAGGTCACTTGCCCTATAAACATTTATTCTTCCAGTACTTTTCCAAAATTGAATCTTTTTAGGTAACCATTGCTTTTCAATTAGCATTAATTGAAATAACTTAATTTATTATGGATACATTATTTGTGGTTTGAATTCTGTTCATCTGAATCCTTCTTTGAGCCAGTTTGGTCCAGTGGTTAGGGAGCTGGACTCTTATCTGGGAATACTGGGTTTGCTTCAGCCCTTCTCCATGAAGCCAGCTGGGTGACCTTGGGCTAGTTACAGTTCTCTTCTGAGCTCTCACAACCCCACCTGTTGTGTTCTGTTGTGGGGAGAAAAATAGAAAGCTTTGTCAGCCATGCTGAGTCACCTTAACTGGGTGAGAAAAAGTGGGGTAGGAAAGCCAACTCTTATTATGATTGATTGATTGATTGATTGATTGATTGATTGATTGATTGAGTGAGTGAGTGAGTGAGTGAGTGAGTGAGTGAGTGAATGAATGAATGAATGAATGAATGAATGAATGAATGAATGAATGAATGGCTAATGTTCTCACTCACACACTGCTCAAAGGCCTCATAGTAGCTAACATAGACCAAGTTCACTATAAACCTTCTTCAGTCCATCTTCAGGTCTGACTACTCACACTTTTTTATTTCTATCTATTTTATTTGTGAACTTTCCACCTTCCATTTGGACACAGAAAGAAAATACCTTATTATTTCATTGATGTATTCTCTCAGTCTGAAAGTGGGCTGAAGCTGGATGTGCCCGAGGAGACTGAAACACTACTTTCCACCACATGTGAATGAAAGTGAGAAGACATGAATGAGTTGCTAGGTGCCATTTCCTTGCCATCAGGTCCTCTGATGGACTGGGGGAATGGCCAGAAATTCCCCTCACAGCAGTGTTTTCTCCACTTAGGATCCAACATACGAATATCAATAACATTTGTATCCATTTTTTGAATTTGCACACATCTATATTCATTCCGTATGCATCCCGTATGCATCCGGCATTATAAGTGCAAATATGCTTAATTTTCACGCATATTCGTATATGATAAATATGAATCTGTTCATTCGAATTATTCAAATATCCGTTATCAGATTTTCAAAAATCCGAAATTCATCCGAATGTTGAAATTCAAATGTTTTTAAATCCAAGTTGAATTTGAATATCGATATTTGTCGAATTCGAATCGGATTTTTAAATTTTCAAATATTCGTGCACATCGCTAATTCTAATCAGGGGTGCTTTTGCACTTTCTTTCCCATCCTGTGGATGGGAAAGGTGCATTAGAGACTAATGTTGACTAGCACCCGCACTTGTTCATGCTAGTCAATGAGAGCCTAGCCCACGTGTGATCAGTCACTTACCTGTGTTCGACCACCGGGCCAATCCTCTGCAGAGCACCACCATCTTCAGTCTGGCACCCTGCGCAACTGCACATGTGCCAGCGCTGTTGCTATGGCGATACTGACACTCTGCACTTGGGTGGCACCTCTGATGGCCCTGGTTGCCCCAGAAAAGGTGCAGATGGTCACCACTGGACATCTCAGGTAAGGACTTGGTTAATGTTAGTTTGTGTGTGGTGCACACACTAGGCTTTAAGCTAGTTTATAATTAGGCAACATCTGGGAAGACGGGGGCACTTCTAGGCTTTCAGCACCACCTGAAAGTGCAGATGCACTTACCCAGATGTTGCCTAATTATAAACTACGGACTGAAGTGTGAATTGGCCCCAGGTCTGCCAGTGATCCAGATGAAGGCCTCCCTTAATCTGCATCATGCTCTGTCTCATGCAGACAGACTGGACCAACAGGGGTCATGACTAGGGATGTGCAAGATTATTCAAAATACTTGTTATTCGATCGAATTCAGACATTCAAGTTCAAATAGAATGTCCAAACATTCATTTTTTAATATTTCAATGAATACGAATATTTTGAATTTGGGCATGACCTATGTATCCTTATGCCTCTTACTCATATCTGTATACATCCGTACGAATATGTACAGGATAAAAACAGGATGCATACGAATCCGTATGGACACATACGAATGTTGTTGACATTTGTATCTTCAAATATGAATTGAACATTTGTACAAATGGATACAAATATATTCTAATCGGTTCAAATTTTAATACATTCATTTTTTCTCTATTCATATGAATTCAGACATTCGAATATTTGATTCGAATAGAATAGAATGTAAAAAAATGCATTCATGCGCACTAATGTGCAGATCTAGGAGGCCTTGAAGTGACCTTCACAAACCCTTAAGACAGATTAAGGGTCCGTGCAGAAAAGCCCATGTATGGGGGAAATACTGCCACACTCCTGTTCTGCTTTTGGGTTTCATTTGAGCATTGTAAGAACCAAAAGTTGGACCAAGTGGGTCTTATCCATCTTGCCATTATCATGATCTTATATAATAACATATTTGTTACTTAACACCTTGCCAGTGTTCATCAGCCTCTCCTTCTTCACCAGATTATGCTCTGTTTCTATGAGAAATGATTTCTTTTTTCAATTAATCATGTTCTCCAAAGCTTGGGCCCGCCCTTCCTTTTTTGCAGACTACAACTGCATACATCTACTGAACAATGTGCATTATGCTTATCACCATGGGGACTGTTATAAACAGTAATGGGGAAGTGAACCGTAAAAATATACACACTGCAGCTGGGCAAGTAAACAAGAAAAAGGCAATAGATGAGGGTGTTGGAGAAATCTGGTAATTAGTGGAACGCATAGCTAGATGAGCATAATTTGGGTGAGAGAACCTGGCGCTTCCTGATTCAGAGACCATAGCTGCTAGGGATGTCCATGAATGGGTTTATGTGCATTCGATTTGTATCGAATTGAATGTAAGGAAATTCATATCTGTTCGAATAAATCCCCTTCGAATGTGGTAGGACTCTATTCTATACAAATGTATTCATACAAATTTGTACAAATATCCAATATGAAAACATATGTATCCATACGTATCTAATACATATCCCATAACATATCTTCTCTGAAAGCATCAAATCTGCCCTGAATCCACTTTGAATCCACTCTCAATCCATGTCGAATGCACTCTGGATCCATTGCAGATGTGACTGGCACAGCTGTTTTCCCACCTCCCCAGGTTTATGAATGTTCTGAAGCATTCATTTAAATATAAATGTCAATGTATGAATGTTGTAATATTTAATTCATATATATGAATGTCCAAATTCATATGAATTAGTATGAATATCAAATCTTATGAATATTTGTGCACATCTCGACCTGCCCGTGTTCTAAGATCTGGAGGGGAGGCCCTTCTGGTTATCCCTCCGCCTTCAGTAGCTAGGTGGGTGGGCACCCGGGAGAGGGCCTTCTCGGTAGTGGCCCCCAGATTGTGGAATGGTCTCCCCTTGGAGGTACGTCAGGCCCCTTCTCTGTTTATGTTCAGGAAAGTGGTGAAGACGTACCTCTTCACCCAGGCCTTTGGCTAAATGCCCCCTCCGCTTCCCCCCATTGCACACTCTACTGGTTTTTAAACTGTTCTTGTATCTCTCTCTCTCTTTTTTCAATATTATTATTATGCTGGTTTTTTAAATTTTGAATTGGTTTTAGCACTTTTTATACAGTCTTGATATGTGTGTTTTTTAAATGTTGTGAGCCGCCCAGAGACCCTTGGGTATGGGGCGGGATATAAATATAAATATAAATAAATAAATAAATAAATAAATAAATAAATAAATAAATAAATAAATAAATAAATAAATAAATAAATAAATAAATAAATTCTCTAGTAGCTGCACATTGCTGGATGAGCCGGACTGTATTATTCTCCCTGAACTTCACAATGCAGTCCAATGTGTGCCAGTTTAGAGGTAAAGCCCAGTTACTTCCAGCCATTGCATACAGGAAAGTCAACCCAGTACTTCAATCTATGAGGCTTTCTACACTCATCTCTCCATGGTCCAAACCAATGGATCTGGACCATCTGGAAAGATTTGGGCCCCAGAAAGATATGGTCTGCAACAGCACTGTCTGCATCACAATGCTGGTCCAGACCAGACCCTGTCCCTGTCCCAAAGCTTGTGTGAGCTTTCAGGGCTGAGCACTGAGCACTCTGAAGCCACCAGGAGAACCATTTTAGCAATGTGCTTTGGTGCACTACTGAAATGGAAATAGTTCTGAACAAGATGTGTTTAAACAGGTCTACCAATAATTCAGGTCAAGGGCACCTTGATCTTGATCATGCTCCATGCTCTTGAACATGCAATCCAAAGGTAAATGTAGAAAGACCTTACAATGAAAACAAACAAAACTGAGGACTTGTTCGCAATTCCAGCTACTCCTGGGGAGGCACATCTACACGTTGCTGCCACTGCTGTTCTGGAGCTCACTAAGTCTGCCCCAGTCTTCACCAGATGTGGGCAACTAAAAGATTGCCTATAGCTTGACTAGGAGCAACTAGTGAGCTACCAGGCAGCAGGGTCCGCAGGGTCTTCTGGGTTCAATGGTGCAAGTGGGCATGGTGGTGCAGCATCCCAATTACGCTGGCAGTATCATCACATGCACCATGTGCCATGACATGACATGTTGTCATTGCCACTGCCATGGTAATCCAGCCTGCCAGACCAGATATCCACACTTCAAATACTGGTGGTTCAATTTGGGACTGAAGCAGCACCTGAAGTGCAAAGGCTCCATCTAAGTTTGATCTGTGCCTCACTAGAATGGTACTAATATGATACTATTCTTATACCACACCAGTGTAATGAGTGCAGACAGGCTGCAACGGCCTAATATCAATATGACAGAATTGCACTAGCAACAGCAGGCAAGGTTACTTGAACCACGTACACACATACATTTTAATCCAGCTTCAGTCCACTTTCAGAATGAGATAATGCATTTGCAAAGTGACAAGCTGCATGCTTTTGGCTTTATCTAACACAGGAAATCCACCTTTGAGGTGGATGACACGGAAGGAAAATGATTATTCATTTTGCTGATGTGTTCTTCTACCCTGAAAGTGGACTGAAGCTGGTTTAAAAGGTAGGAGTGAACGCAGCCTATCAAACAACACCTCTGGTTGCAGATGTGTTGTGGCCACAACTGCAGTAAAAACAGTCTTCCTGAAGAAAAAAAAACTTCAGAAATAAAATATTCCTGAAATATGCTAAACCCAAGGCTCTGGTTTTCTTGGGAACCTGGCATGACCTGCTCTTTGCATGGCAGGCTGGGGTAGATTGCTAGCACATTGTGAATCTCCAAATTGATTTGTTATAACTGGAGTTGGTGCGCTGTTTCAGAGGGAATCTGCCAGAATTCCGCTAAAACAGATGGCAAAGAAAATGTCTTCCATTTTGTTTCTCATGTGCTTCGTCTGACAGCAATGCTCTGTTGTGTAGCTTTCTGTTTGCTCATGGCTGGTGTGAGGTACAGGGCTGAAATCTCATCTGCTTTTTAAAAAGAACTCACGTTTTGGTTAGTTCATCCCAATCTCTTCTTTGGAAAGTTTTTTTTTCCCCATTTCCATTTTATTTGTATACTGCCTTTCAAAAAGAAAATTTGCCCAAAGCGGTTTACAACAAGCAGGGTCAGGCCTATGCAAGTGGCGGGATCCCTACCCAGAACCCCCCCCCCCCAACCCACCCCGGGGTTGGACGAGTGCGTGAATGGCGCTTGCCTGCTGCTGCTGGCTCGATTCTGGCTGGAATAGGCCAGCAATGTTCTGCACATGCTCGCAGGGCGTCCCCTCATTGGCCGGGCACCCGTGCCTGCGCAGATGGCCAATTGAGGCCAGACCTCTCTTTCAATGATTGCTTCCCCTTCACACTTGCAGTGAGCAAGCAGGGCAGACTGTGTTAAGCAGTTTCAGAAACTCGTGCCTGTAGATGTCTGCAGGACAGCCTTTTCTGTGGTGGCCCCTTCACCCAGGCCTTTGATGTTTAGCTCCCTCTGGGTGCTGTCCTGCCATGAAAGGTGGATGGCTAGGAGGAAGGGATATTGATTAATTAAGTGATGATAAGATTTTGCTCTTCCTTCTCAGTTGGAGCATCTAAGAAACACTGAGACAGTAAAAGGTAGGAATATGCACAAATATCCAAAAATTCAAAAATCTGATTTGAATCTGACAAATATCAACATTCAAATACAAATCAGATTTAACGATATTCAAATTTGAACATTCATTCAGATTTTCAGATTTCCGAAAATCTGATACAGATATTCAAATGATTCAAATGTGTAGATTCATATCTATTGCATTCAAATTTGCGTGAAAATTATACGTATATGTGCTTATAATATGGGATGTAAACGGGATGCATACGGATAAAATAGGACGTGTGTGGATTCGTAAAACCGATATGAATGTTATCAACATTCATATCTTTAAATACAGATCAGATTTTCAAATTTACAGATTCAGATAATCCAGATTGGAACTGGATTCTCAGAAATCTGGATTTTTGACATTCAGATCAGATCGGATTTTCAGATATTCGAATTGACTTTAATTCAAATGCCAAAAAACCATCCGTGCACACCCCTAGTAAAAGGTGGGATTCAAAGGTTATTTCCATTCCATTTTTATTTATATACTGCCTTTCTAAAAGTAAATTTTGCCCAAGGCGGTTTACAACAAATGGAAAAAAATACAATGCAAATACAATCATTACATCAGAAAAATACGGCTAATAAATATAATCAACAACTTAAATCAAAGACAATTTTTTGCCCAAGGGAGTTTACATAAGTAAAAAATAAACTGAATGATATAACAAATAATACATTATATAATAATAAAAAGAAAGAAAACTAATAGAGCAGGTGGGAAAGCTGGCTACTGAGTTTCCCTCCCCTCGTCCATGGCGGCATTGGAGCAGAGTAGTGCCGAGTTTTTGTGGTTCTCGCACAGGTGTGATGGTCGAGCGCTGGGTCTCCCTCCCCTCGTCCATGGTGGCTAAGGGATCACTTTGTACTTATACCTCTGTATTTGTACTTATACCTCTGAAAAGGGATGAAGAACTCACATGCCAAAAGAAAACTGGGTGTTGTATTTTAGTCTCTCCTTCTTCTCTCTCTCTTTTCTTTCTTTCTTTTTCCCTTCTTTTTTTCTCCCTTGCCTTTCCCCCCTTTTTGGAAACAGTCAACGTGAAATATTCGGCACCAGCAAGCGTCTACAGTGTTCCAAAAGTGATCCCTTAGCAACAGCATGATTAGACAAACAACATGCCATATTGCTACATTGAGCAGGGCCGAAATTTAAAACTAAACAAAGCTGTCTTCCAAGGTGCTAAACCTAATCCAATTATAAATCATGAAAATCAGGGTGGCAACTCTTTGTATCTCCATGGCTTGCAGCGGTTTTCAGAAAACAAGCCAAGAAGACTGGTTTGTCAGTAAACCCCCCTGTCTTTGAGATGGTCATCCTTGTATTTTAGGGAACAGCTCTAAGCTTGCTGGTAGGAGATGCTCTCTAGAAGCAAGCTCAGTCCGTGGGCAAGAGATAGGCAAAAACAAGCGAAATTGCGCCCCTGTCTGCTCTTAACTTATTAATCCAAATCAAGGAGCTCTTAAGAACACATCAGCTGCATTCACACCAAGGTTTTAATCCAGCTTCAGTCCACTTTCAGAATGAGGGAACGCATCTGCAAAGCAACAAGCTGCTTTCAGCATTATCTAACTCAGAAAATCCACCTTTGAGTTCGATCATGCAGAAGGAAAATGACTGTTCACTTTGCTGAAGTGTACTTGAGGTGGACTGAAGCCAGAATAAAACTTAGGTGTGAACACAGCCATCATCTGCACAGCAATCCAGATCAAAGAGCTACTAGGAACACATTATCTTTATAGAAGTAGATTCAGATCAGAAATGTGCTAAGGGCTCACTAATCCAGATTAGTGGTAGACCAGATAAATGTGGTCTATATCTCACTAGCACTCTTTAGCACACATTTGCTGTTCTAAAGCCCACTCAATGCAGATACCTCTGCCTGTGGTTGATCCAGATTTAGCTAATATGGATCTTACTAGTTAATATGGATCTTCTAATACAGATCAACCCCTTTTTTTTCCATGCACGGTCAAAGATCCGGATCTTCAAGATCCAGATCTTTGAGATGGGTTCCTCCTGGAGATCTGGATCTTGAAGATGCCTGAGGACCCCATTGTGGACACCTTTAATCAGGTCCACATGAAATCCGATTTAAGGGCCTGAAGGACCCATTAAATCCAGATTTCCCTTGCCCTTGTGGGGACAGGGCCTTGCAGATGGGGCCTTCAGTGGTGTCCAGGTGGGGACAGGGCCTTCCTGATTTGTACCAATTGGGTTCCTAATGGGGCCTTAGAAGGATTCTAAACCCTAGTGGGAAAAGGCCCATAGCTAATATGGATCTAACTAATAGGGATTAACTGAGGTAGGTGCAGAAAGGCCCTGTGCATCTTTGCCAAGAAAACTGCAGAGACATGTCCATGTAGTCATTGAGAAGTCAGATCTGATTCAGTGCTACTCCCCCTTGTAATGTGTCTCTGAATTGGCGTGGTGCAAGGCACAACACTCCCTTTGTGAACTAGAATAATGTAAACAGCAGCAATAGTACACAGTACACAGATTGAGTGTGTGGGACCATCAGGTGTGGAATGAGGTTGACACCTTTTATAGATCAGAATGAAAGGGGGTCGCTAGTCAGAGTTTTACCCTCTGCTGGTGCTGCTGTGGTCACAGTGGACAGACCACCACAGGTGAAAAATGATGGATGAAGTATAGTTTGGCAAAGTTCCAGCACAGAGGAAGTCATCCACACTTCAGGTGCTGCTACACTCCCCAACTGGACCACAAGCATTTGAAGTGTGGATGGTCCCGCCCAGACAGGTCAGATTGCCATGGCAACAGCCTTGGCAACAGCCAGTTCATGCAAGGACATTGCCATGCCCATTGGCCCACGGTGCACAGTTGTGCCAGCCAGAGCTGTACTGTTCCTCCCACTCGCAATGTTCACACCCAAAAGAGAGTGCAATCACTACAACCGGGAGCTCCCACCACAGAGTGTGTAGAGGGTGACAACAACAATTGACACCTCACTTTTGCTCCCTCTGAGCTGTACTTTGATTTGTAGAAGGACAAAACCATCAAAGATAAGGCACCGATAGCTGCCTCACCCCTTTCTGCACCTGATTTACACTTTGTTAAAATCTGTATTCAGTAACATTGCAACTGGCTTTCCCATCTTGCAGGATGTAATGCCTGTGAGTCATTAGTTACCTGCCGGTGAGTTTGACATCAGCAGTTTAAAATAAAGGATGGGCTTCCCCTTTCCAGGAAGTGAGATGCTCTGCACATTACAAATGTCTGAATATGCTGACAGATTTTTTTATAGTAGCATCATTTCACATTGCTGTCTTGGAAGATATTAAAAGCCTGGTATTGCTTTACGAATGACTCATCTATTTGCTGTATATATATATACCTACAATCACCTGGATTAGTGTACCAAATAACACTTAGGCAAGTGATTTCCCCACAGTAACATGGGGCCTGCTGGAGCAATCCAGGGTGTTTGCTGGTCCATCTCTTCTGCACCAGGAGGCCCTGGGAATAGGGATGTGCACAATTATTCGAAAGAAATTTGTATTTCGATCAAATTCATCCAAATTTAGACATTCAAATTCAAAATGAATGTCCATAAATTCAAATTTACTGTAAACATTCAAACAAATTTTGAATTTTTGAATCTATTCATTACAATTATTTATTTATTTATTTATTTATTTATTTATTTATTTATTTATTTATTTATTTATTTATTTACATTTCTATCCCACCCCATACCCAAAGGTCTGGGCAGGTAACAGCAGATTAAAATAAAATATACATTAAAAGACATTCAACAAATATAAAACAATATACAATATGTTTAAAATGATAGTGTTTGTACTGGGGCGGGGGGACATAAGCAGCTCAGCCAAAGGCCAGGGCAAAGAGGTGCGTCTTCACTGCCCTCCTAAATATATATAGGGAAGGGGCATGACGCACGTCGAGGGGGAGGCTATTTCATCGTCTGGGGGCCATCACAGAAGAGGCTCTCTCCCGGGTGCCCACCAACCTCACTGTTGAAGGTGGTGGGACAACCAGGAGGGCCTCACCAGCTGATCTTAAGGCACGGGCAGGTCAATTATTCTGACATTTGTATGTTTACGGATACAAACACGATGCGTACTTGCACGTACACATCTTCGCTGCATCTGTACACATTGTATGGATCCGTATGAGATGAAAACGCCCGGTACTTTGCATATGGGATAAATACAGGATGCATACGGGCGTGTAAGGATGTCTACAGGGTGCATAATGATGCATACAGGCACATATGAATGTTGTCAACATTCGTAAGTGCAAATTCAAACCAAATATTTGAACAAATAGATTTGAATTTGCTTAATTCGAATTGAGTTTGGGTAAATTTGAATCTTAAAGATTCAAATCAAATCCTGAAAATTGCATTCGTCCACACCCCTACACAGGAGCAGTCCCAGAGTGATCTTCAGCTGGCACACACACAGCCAAGCTGGGCGCCGTGCTGAAGATGGCAGTGCCCAGGAGTAAGGATATGCATGAATTATTTTTATTTTTTTTGGCATTTGATTCAAAACTAATCTAATGTTGAAAAATCCTTATTCATACAAATAGATCACATTTGAATGTGGTAAAATTCTATTTGATATGAATCTGTCCATACGTATTCGTACGAACATTCGATATTTATTTATTTATTTATTTATTTATTTATTTATTTATTTATTTATTTATTTATTTATTTATTTATTTATTTATTTATTTATTTATTTACATTTCCATCCCGCCCCATACCCAGAGGTCTCTGGGCGGGTAACAACAGATTAAAACAAATTAAAACAGGATACAAATTAAAACAGATACAGATTAAAATGAAATACAGATTAAAAACAAGATGCAGGTTTAAAACACCTTAAAAATTCAACAAATTTAAAACCGGGCACTCCCTAGAGCATTAATAATGGTTAATATGTATCTAATACAAACAGATACATATCTGTTATGAATAGATATGTATCTGATATGAACAGATACGTATATGATACAAATAGTTACATATCTGATACATTTCCCCAGCTTAGTGAATGTCTGAACTATTCTCATGAATGTCCGGAAACATTCATATGTGTTTGAATGTTAGCATACGGATATCGTTGATATTCAAATCGAGTTCAAATGTCCAAATTTGGAATGTTACAAATATTCTTGCACATCCCTACCTAGGAGTCGAGCATATGACTGAGTGATGCCAATCACGCAGGGGCTGGGTTGTCATTGACTCAATGTTAGTTCAACACACACCTTTCCCATCCGCGGGACAGGAAGGGAAGTGCAAAATCGCCCCAGAGGTGTTCCGCTGCACATAGTGCAAATGGTCCTACTGACCTTGATCTTGACTGACCTGGTCTGTCTGCTAGGACACATTCTGTCTGATAAGTCGTGGTTTTGCTTATTGCTTTCATCATCACCTTTTAGTGTATATCTGGCCTTTCCAGGTGTTTATCAACAAGCTTTTTGATTTGGCACATTTTGTTGCAAATTCAGAAATGAGCGGAATTTGTAGCATACCTACTTTTTAGTTTGCATGACTATTTTATGGAGGGTGGGATCCAACAATGAAACTGAAGTTTTAAAAAAAAAAATTACAAAAAAGATTAACAGAATACAAGGAGAATACAAGAAAGAAAATGTGGAAGAATCAGATTAATACCATTAAAAAGGATTACAAAGATCTTAAACTATCCAAACAAAAGGTTTATCAGCAAAGAAAATAATATCTGAACGACAATTATATTAACGATAAGAAAAGGGGAACTAGTTTGGCCTAGTGTTAGGGAGACAGACTCTTATCTGGGAATACCAGGTTTGATTCTGCAGTCCTCCACGAAGCCAGCTGGGTGACCTTAAGGAAATCACAGCTCTTTTCTGAGCTCTCTCAGCCGCACCTACCTCACAGGGTGTCTGGTGTGGGGAGACCAATAGAAAGCTTTGTCAGCAAAATTTGGGTCCCCTTAAATGGGTGAGACAGGTGAGGTAGAAAAAACAACTCTTCTTCTTCAAAAGGGATGATGATGATGACAATGAATATATATAAGAAAACTACAGCAATTGCTTCCTTGTCTTAAAATTATGAACTCTTTGGTTGCTGTCACACCTTCACTTTAAACCTTCTTCAGTCCATCTTCAGGTCTGATTGCTCTCACCTTTTCATTTCTATCCATTTTATTTGTGGACTTTCCACCCACCATTTGGACTTGGAAAGGTGTGAGCAGTCAGACCTCAAAATAGACTGAAGTAGGTTTAAAGTGAAGGTGTGACTATGGCCTTTGGGGTTTAGGAACTGAGCTTTCTATTGGACCCTGAACCTTATCTTCCCTTAAATTTTCAACACCATCTTACCAGAGGGAACAACCATCAGGCTTCCTGATACTTGGCTAAAATGGTCTGCCTATAGACTCACAGAATAAATCCACAGTTAAAGGTAAAAACGCAGCTTACCTACTGTGCAGTGACAACTGGCCGTCCCGACCTGAAACACAGCTCCATAGATTCCCACTGGAAGCTGCGAGAACTGAGTCAGTGCATGCCATCACGTGGGTTGAGGTAGCCAATCAGATCTGAACGGCCCTTCCAGCTCTCGTCATGCTGCCCTCACCGTACTGTCCAGGCTGGGGGGGGGGGAATTTGAGCTTCCTTTATACTTCCTTTAGACAGCGAGTGTCCTTAGATCAGCACTAAGGTGAGTGCACAGGACATACCTGATAATGTGACACCCACAATGATCCATCGATTGTCATGTGTGACACCTCGGTCAGAACTGTGTGTTCTGCTGCATAGTATAAACAAGTCTGGATGCAGCCATGAAGAAAGATTATGTTTTGGAGTACTAAGAGATAGGGAAGAAGAAGAAGAGGAGGAGGAGGAGGAGGAGGAGGAGGAGGAGGAGGAGAGTTGGCTTTTCTACCCTGCTTTTGTCACCCATTTCAGGAAATTCTTCTCCCCAAAACAGAACACCCGGTGAGGTAGGTGGGGCTGTGAGAGCTCAGAAGTGAGCTGTGACTAGCCCAAGGTCACCCAGCTGACTTTATGGAGGAAGGTGGAATCAAACCCAGTATTCCCAGATAAGAGTCTGGCTCCTTCACCACTAAACCAGAGAGGGAGAGAGGAACTTCTTCCATGATACTCGGTATTCTCATTGCTTCAATTTCAGATGGATTTGAATGGTAAAGTATAAGTCAAAAGCTGGAAGGAAAAAACCTGAAGCCAAACAGTCCTCTTTACTGCAAACCGAGTGTTCATACAAGGCCTACCAGATTTTAAAACAGTTGGGCCTGGTCTGGGGTCCATCTGCCTGCTCTGAGATTTCCTCCCCCAGTTTGCTCTCCTCAGGCTTGTTCATCAGAAGGCAGTGTGTATACCAGAAATGGAAAGAAGCGTGCTTGGGGAGGAGGGGAGCCGGAATGGTGTACTGATAATAATAAAACAGTAATCAGCCAAATAAATGATTTTTCTCATAGCTTGCCTTTCTTTTCTATGGAAGCAGTTAGGTGGTTGGATTTAGATGTTGCAGTTTTCCAAAGACTCCATACAAATTACAAAAATGATAATGCAATCTGCCTAGCACCTTCTGACATGGGGTGTTTCCACATTCTGCCACCAAAATTTATCCGCTTTCAGTGAATCCGACACTATTTGTGATGGATCTCCACGTCTGCACACACGCAGGGAGGACGGATTCTGAGGACAGATTGAAGTGGGGGCTGTGTGGACGTTTTCCCACACACCCCATCTAACGAATGTCCGAACTGTTCGTACGAATGTTAGCATATGAATATTGTAACATTCGATTTGTGTCCGAATGTACGAATTTGTACGAATAACGAATGTTATGAATTTTCGTGCACAAACCAGATCTGCACTTCTTGACTGACAGTAGGCAACTTCTGGTTCTAGTGCTTTCGGAAAGGGAGGGAAACGTCTCCGTATCCACTTTGTCCACACTGTGCCTCATTTTATATAACTCTATTGTGTTTAAATATATAAACGAGGGGTATCTCTGGCCCTGCTAGAGAGAATGTTCCTGCAAAATCTTGGTAGCTTAAGACACCATCTGGAGCTGCCAAGAGGCCTGATTCTCACTTCCCCAAAGTCTTCCTTTAAATATCTTTGTAATTAAGTGGATCTAGTTTGCATTATGTAGCATAGAATGGTAATTGGTAGGTATAAGAGCTTGGATTTGCATATTTTGCGGTGCTTGGACACGCTGCGGACAGGCATCAAATTTGTCACACATATTTCAAAGTCCGTGCGGTGGCTTCAGCCTTGTAGCAGAATCTATGCAGATCCTAGCTTTCAATTCAGCTGCGTGACTAAGGTGCAGGGATCATTCACAAGTTGCCTTTTTATCTCCTCTCCCATCTGTTCCTTTGGCTCTTTTCCTCTCTGCAGATTTGTCCCAGCTAACAGCTTCACCCTCAGAGAGAGGGCTGTGAAAATGAAGCCTTGTAGTTGTTAGTTTTAAGGCATACCATAAAGACATGTTTGGAGCCTTTGCGCAGATGCAGGTAGTCTTGGATGGATGGAGGTGCAATTACAGAGGGAACTCAACACCCAGACTTTAAATGCTAAATGGGGCTGGCTGGCTTCTCTCTTTTTCTTTGTAGAACAGGAAGATATTTAATGCCATGGTCTCTCTGTCAGACTCACAGATACTTTGAGTCTCAGAACTAGGGCCTGCTCACAGTTGGATTTATTCTTGGTCATATCCTGGAATAGGGACCTGCTGTCCACATGCTCGTGCAGCTACAGCAGGCCCCAGTGAAGCCTGCCAGAGTCTGCAATACCATGTGGACAACAGACCCCTATCCTGAGGTATATCCCAGAATATGGAGAAGTGTGAACAGGGCCCTAGATGTCCTTGAACAAATGGGAGACGATGGATGGATGGATGGATGGATGGATGGATGGATGGATGGATGGATGGATGGATGGATGGATGGATGGATGGATGGATGGATGGATGGATGGATGGATGGAAATTCTTGTGATTGGGTACCAGCGAGTTGTGACCGAATCCTGGTTTAATGCATGGGCACCTTTATGGGCACCTCTATATGGTTTTCTTGGCAGAAGTGGTTTTCCATTGCCTACCTTTAGGGAGACGCTAGGGATCAAACTGGCTACCTTCTGTCTTCCAGGCAATTTGCTCTATCACTGATCTATAGCCACTCCCAGACTGCATGGGCACCTTTATGCAGTTTTCTTGGCAGAGATACAGAAGCAGTTTGCCATTTCCTACTTCTGGGGGAAACACCTCCCTTATGAAATCTGACTACAATGTCTAGGCCTTCTTCAGCCTGGAAAAACAACGTTTAAGAGGGGACCTAATTAAACTATATAAAATCATGTACTGTACAGTATAGAAAAGGTGGATAGATAAAACACCAGAATCAGGGGGCACTCTGTGAAGCTGATGGATAGGAGAGTCAGATCCGACAAGGGGAAGTATTTCTTCACCCAGAGGGTCATCAGTTTATTGAATTTACTGCCAGAAGAGGTGGTAACAGCTACCAGCCTAGAAGGCTTCAAGGAAGGGTTAGGGTAATTCGTGGATGACAGGTGTATCAATGACTACTATAATCAATGCTTAAGTACATCTTTCAGGCTGCGGGGACAAGCTTGATGCCTCTAAGGCCATTTTCTGGGATTCAAGAGCAGGAGAAGGTTTGCCCTTGTCTTTGCTTGAGATGTCCATGGGCAATTGGTAGACCACTGGGTGTGACAGGATGCTGGACTAGATGGGCTGTGGTCTGATGCAGCAAGGCTTCTCTTATGTTCTTATAGACATAGATAGATAGGTAGGTAGGCAGGTAGGCAGGTAGGCAGGTAGGCAGGTAGGTAGGTAGATAGATAGATAGATAGATAGATAGATAGATAGATAGATAGATAGATAGATAGATAGATAGATAGATAGATAGATAGATAGATAGATAGATAGATAGATAGATAGATAGATAGATAGATAGATAGATAGATAGATAGATAGATAGGCATGGTTGTTTGGCTGGGTGGACATCAGTGGAAATACTGATTTGAAAGGAGAGCAGCCTTTGAGGAGTTTTGTCAGACAGAAATTCTTGGCATTATATGCAATGCAACACTAGAGACCAGCTAAGATTTTAAGCTCCCCTAAAGGAAAGCTTATACACAAATTAAGACCACACAGAAACATCACCCTGACAGAGGAGATAAGACTGTTGACAAAGGGCCGCAAATTAAAATGTATGGAAATATGACAGATTTTCTAACATGACTGAACATTGTCCAGGAGAGCCTTCCTCCAACCCTTGTTTCTTCTCTCAGGGTTCTTCGCGCTTTTCTGGCAAAGTGTATCTGTTTATGGGGAAGGACACCCTTTTGCTGGTTGTAGCTGACATCTGGGTTTTCCGCACACAGCCAGGGGAAGAGACAGATTCCCTCCGCCCGCCATTTTGGGAAGGGCCTAAGCAGGACTACCTGCTTCTGAAGCCCTTGCCCCGCACACCGGGCACCACCAGAAACACATGGTAACTGGCAGCTCCATGCTTCAGTCCCGCGGATCCAGGGGCGGCATTGGCAGCGCGCAAGCCAGAGGACATTTGGAATGGGTGCTGGTGCGTCCGCACGGCACCCGCTCCAATCTGTCCTCTGGAATTTGTCCTCTCCACGTGTGCGCGGACATACTGGGTTCCCTCCGATCTGTCACAAATAGTGACAGATCAGGGGGAGGACGGATTGCCGAAAAACGTTATCTTTTTAGATCCATTTTGGCGCCCAATGCAGAAACACCCTAGGTATCAGTTTGCATCTAAAAGAGAATTTCAAGTCACAAAAAGACAGGCTCTGTGTAATCACTGTAAAGAGGTATACCTGCTGCCCTCAGCGGGGATATCTGATATTAATGTGAATTAATTTATTACTATAGCTTTGAATCAGCTTAAAATTTGACCTTGGTAATTTGAAACTGCTCAACTTCTCTGAATCCGCAGAGTGCTTTGTAAACGCATTGTTTCCTATGGCCTCCGTCAGCCTGCAAGTCCTTGAAAAGTAAGGACATATTTTGTTTGAGGGACAAATTCCAAGCTTTTTTTCCCCTTCAATAGTAATTTGGAGCGGGTAAGAAAGATTTTTGTTTTGTTTTTAAGGGGGGTGGAGAAGTATCAAGACAGAAAATCTATGCTGCTCTCATGGGAAAGACCACAACAAAGCTATGAAGCTCCTCAATCATACTTGTAAAATCCATCCATATGGATTTATGGTTATAGTGGGTTGTTTCCTACCTAGGCTTTTCCAGAACTGGCTTATTTCCCACGGAAGGATTGTATTACTTCTGGATCTGTTCTAAACAGCTATTGATCTCAAATGCAAAAAATATTGATCTCAAATGCTATTTTAAATTTCCTGTGGCCTGTCGGAGAAGAGGGCTTTTGGTTCGTCTGTAGTGAGAATAATGAAATTGGGGCTTTTTTGAAATTCAACCCCCTTTAAAAGTATTATTAAAGAGTTTGACCATTAAACCTTTCTCTTAGATGTGTTAGTATACTAAAATCACCACATAACAAGAGGAAATCTGAGGGCCTGTCTGCACTTAACTGCCTGGAATGATGTAACTATATAATTCCAGTGCAATTAAGTTCAGGGACCATGGTCCACAATCCACCCTGTGAGCACCAGAGGCATCTCTAACTCTACTACTAGCACAGGTAGTGTGGACAGTCTGTCCCGGACTGTTCAAATACCCATGACAGTGAAGAAGAAGAAGAAGAAGAAGAAGAAGAAGAAGAAGAAGAAGAAGAAGAAGAAGAAGAAGAAGAAGAAGAAGAAGAAGAAGAAGAAGAAGAAGAAGAGTTGGCTTTTCTACCCAGCTTTTCTCACCCTAAAGGAGACTCAAAATGGCTGACAAACCTTCTCTTCTTCTCCCCACAACATATACCCTGGGATACAGTGGGGCTGTGACAGCTCAGAAGAGAGCTGTGACTCACCCAAGGTCACCCAGCTGGCTTTGAGGAGGAGTGCGGAATCAAACCTGCTATTCTCAGATAAGAGTTCGGCTCCCTAACCATTAGACCAAACTGGCTCAGAAGACCAAACTTGGCTCTCCAATGGCTAAAGCATCTTCCGACATGTGCGCAGCTGTTGCCATGGCAATCACAACTTGGCACAGCCACAGCCACCCACCCCACCCACATGCAGCATTCACACTGGAAGGTGGTGTGGATGCTGCATTTGGAAAGCTCCACAGTTTCTGAGGATTGGGGATGTGCTGGGATGCTCCCAGACATTGATACAAAGGTGGTAGTGCAGTGTGCAGACAGAGAGTCCCAAAGTATCATCCCCAGATGGTAAGTGCGAACAGACATGTAGGAATAGAAAGCATTCCCTGCTTCTAAGGTTTCATCCATCTGGACACCATAAGCCAGCTCCCAGGTGGTCCAGGAGTGGAGTCTCCACCCGTCTAGATGTCCTGGGACTGGTACATTTAAACATGTCCACCTCCAACTAGCTTTCGGACTGCTCCACCCATGTCAGGAGTCAACTCTCGCATTCAGTGTAGTTGGTTACCCCATAGTCTGTTCTCTTTCTTCATGTAGAGGGAGGGTGGAGGAAGCCCCTTACGGGCACATTTTATAGAGGGGCTTTTCATGTCAGACTAGGGATGTGCAAGAATGTTCTAAAAATTAAAAATTTGATAAAATTTGATCGAACGTGGACATTCGAATTCGAACAGAATGTCTACACATTCGAATTTAAACATTCAAGCTAATTTTGAATGTTCCAAAACATTCATTTGAATTATCTGAAACCTTTGAAAGTACAGATATGCCTGTATTACATACGTATCTGTACAAATTTCATATGTATCTGCATGCATTTGCGCTGATAGCACGGGATGAAAATGGGACGCATATGGGATAAAACGGGATGCGTACGAAATGCGTACAGATACATAAAACACATATGAATGCTGTCGACATTCGTATCTTCAGATTAAGATATAACATTCGAACAAATAGATTCGAATGCATTCTATTTGAATCGGATTTTGTTGCATTCGGATTCTAAACATTTGAATTCAATTCGATTTCAAATGCCAAAAAATTCGTGCACATCTATGTGTCACACCAAAAATGGCTGACTTCTTGGGCCATTTCCAGACTTGTGCGGAAGGGTCCCACATGCAAAATCCCACAACTATAGAACTGAAGAAGGGGGGAATTTAACTCATTGCTTGGAAAATACTGTTTTTAGAAGTCAAGCTTCCATGACCTTTTTGTCCCTTCTGGGGCTGAGCATCATGGGAGTTGTGGTCCAAAAAGACATTTTTCCATGTATTCCTTTGAATTTTATGAGATTCATCATAAACTGTGCTATATATTTTTTAAAAAACATCCCACGCACATGAAGTACACTATATCTGTACTTCACACTATATCTGTCAGCTGATGGTTTGAACTTCCCACACACAGACGCTTATGCTATATCTTATTAGTACTTTTCTGAAAAATCTTCAGAACCATCCAGAGGCTTATAATTGGACTTTCCATCATTATGATACTAATTTTTGCATGACTCCTTGTGCTGCTTTAATGGGGGGGGGGGGCTTTCTGCACTAGCTTGTTGATCCAGATCAGAGGGCCTGAGATCCAAATCCAAATCCAGAGCCTCTGCATCTGCATGCTAATCTGGATCACAGAGGCCCCACACCCCATTAGGCCAGATGCATATGCATGTGACAGAGCTAGATCTTGATCAAGAGCCCCTTGATCCGGATCTATTGTAGACCCCATCTGTGAGGTCTACAGTCCAGCCTCAGGGCCTTAATCTGTATCATGGGAGTGTACAGATTGCACGCCTCCGTGGTCCAGAATTATGAGAAATGCATTTCAGCATGGCGTCCCATAGCACACTGCCAACTATCACACACACACACCATGCTCTGCAGCTCAGAGTTGGCAAGGAGGGGGTTGGCAGTGAAGCTTGGGCCACATTGTACATGCTTTGCAGCTACAGAAAAGTTGATCCAGATTAGCATCGTCCATGGAGACGTCACTCATCTGGACTTTGCCTCCCTGTGATTCGAATCTGGACTGGACCTTCTGCACCCTCTGTGTAGAAAGGGGCGAGGACTCATTCTGGTGATGCACTAGATGCATCCCCAGGGAAAACTGAAACTAGGAATTGTAGGTTTTAGCATTCAGTGAAATTGGAAGTGGCTCTGAAGATTGTACAATGTCTGGAACAAGTGCAGGGGGACAGCCTTCCAAATGCAGAAGGCTTGTCTGGGTATGTTTGATCCATTCCTTCCACAGGAACAGTTCTGCGCTGGATAGGTACTGCTGCGCCATTCCTACAAGATAAATGTGAAAATAGTCCATGCCAACTGCAAATTGGTTGGTATAAAATTTGCCAGTGGCTCCATGGCTAGTACAAAATGAAACAGTAACAGTGCATCACCCCTACCTCATTCCTTTGCTCATGTCAATGGTATGCATGGCACAGCCATTACTAAGTAGCCTGGCTTCTGCTGTCCTAAAACTGTGTTGAATAGAATTTATAAATGGTGAACCAATTGCACCTGTTGCAAGTAGGGATGTGCATGAATGGTGGGTTTTTTTTTTGTTTTTTTTTTTTTGCATTCAATTCATTATGAATTTATTTATTTATTTATTTATTTATTTATTTATTTATTTATTTATTTATTATTTACATTTATATCCCGCCCCATACCCGAAGGTCTCTGGGCGGGTTACAACAAATTGAAATAGAATATATATTAAAAGACATTAAAAGTTCAGCAAATATAAAACAATATACAATATGTTTAAAATAATAGTGTCTGTACTGAGAGGGAACATAAAAAGCTTAGCCAAAGGCCAGGGTAAAGAGGTGCGTCTTCACCGCCCTCCTAAATGTATATAAGGAGGGGGCATGACGCACCTCGAGGGGGAGGCTATTCCATAGTCTGGGGGCCATCACAGAAAAGGCTCTCTCCCGGGTGCCCACCAGCCTCACTGTTGAAGGTGGTGGGACAACCAGGAGGGCCTCACCGCTTGATCTTAAGGCACGGGCAGGTTGATATGGGAGAAGGCGCTCCTTTAGATATTTGGGGCCCAAGTCATTTAGGGCCTTGTACGTCAGAGTCAACACCTTGAATTGGGCTCGGTAGTAAATTGGCAGCCAATGCAACCCTTTTAAAACCGGCGTGATGTGCGTCCGGCTAGATGTTCCGGTCAGCATTCTAGCAGCTGCATTTTGCACTAGTTGCAACTTCCGAACCGTCTTCAAGGGCAGCCCCATGTAGAGTGCATTACAGTAGTCCAGTCTAGAGGTTACCAGAGTGTGGATAACTGTGGCCAAGTCGTCTCTATCCAGAAGAGGCTTAAGTTGACGGACTAGCCGTAATTGGGAGTAGGCGCTCCTGGCCACGGCCTCCACCTGAGCTTCAAGTTGAATGTTAGAAAATTTGAATTCATTCCAATAGATCCCCTTTGAATGTGGTAGGATTCTATTTGATACTAATGTATTCGTATGAACTTGTATGAATATCCAATACATAACCAATACGTATCTGATACAAATGCATATGTATCTGATACGTATCCGATAAGAACCCATATGTATATGATACATATCCAATACATATCCAACATGTATCCTCAGTGTAACGAATGTCCAAACTATTTGTATGAATGTTCCAAAATATTTATATTCGTATGAATGCTAATGTACAAATGTCGTAACATTCAATTCATTTCCAAATGTCCAAATTTGTACAAATAACTAATGTTATGAATATTTGTGCATATCCCTACCTGCAAAACTTGGAAGAGGAACTGATGAGAGATGGAGTCGAAAGCTGTATAAACTTCCAAGGAGCGAATTGCTAAAGAAGATTTTGTTTGTCAACCGTGTTGAACGCTGTTCAACGGAGTCTGGGGTGTTTCTGTTTTTAATGAATCCACATTGATCATTCTGAACATATTGTCCTATAAAAGAATCACGTCGCATTGCTAGAATACCAGAGAACGTTTTAAAGTTCTGTTTAAGAAATGTTATCAATCTGTAGGAGTAAATTATGGTTTGAGGCTTACCAGGTTATATTTTCTATGAAGCTCGAATTCCATGATCAGTTAATACGCAATTATAAAGTCTGTGTGTCTTGAAAAATTCTACAGAATGCACTATTGAATCATTCTGTCCCAGGGGATGTGTTGCCCTTTAATTGTTTAATTTGCTGACAAACTTCAGCCTGATTTATCAGGCTATTCAGTTGATTGTGATGCTCCTCTGTTAGAGTTGGCAAGTGAGCTCTGTTAAGAAATGCCTTTACGCTCTGAGGATTTTGATTGTCAGCTTGATATAAGTTCGAGTAAATGGGCTACATCGTGTTGCTTATTTCTCTGAATTCAGTATGTAGAGGCTGCTGCACCTTTGTGTAATCGCCTCTTCACTCCCTCGGGAAAACCTGTGGGACGCCAGATCTACCCCTAACCTTGCCAACGCTTCCCTAAGTGCTGATGAGGTGCAAATTGCCACCGTTATGGCAGTGATTGCTGAGGCCCAGCAATGGTGCCAACTTGCACGTGCAATGCTATTACTGTGGCACTGGGGTTATGGACCTGTGCCACCCCTCCCCGGGCTCCGTTCGAACTTCTCCAACCAAAATGAAGAATGAATGGAGCTCTGCTTTTACATGTATGGGGAGAACTCCTGCACCCACGGAGCTGTTTCTGGGGAACAAGAAGCTCCGTATGATCCAGATGGACCGTGCAAGAGTATCACAGAGTTCTCCAATGCCATGAGTGCACAAAGGCCTACAGAAGAAGAAGACTTGGCTTTTCTACCATGCTTTTCTCACCCATTTCAGGGGACTCAAAGTGTCTGTCAAGGCTTTCTATTCTTCTTCCCATATCAGACACCCTGTGAGGTAGGTGGGACTGTGAGAGCTCAGAAGAGAGCTGTAGCTAGCCCAAGGTCACCCAGCTGGCTTCATGGAGGAGGGTGGAATCAAACCCGGCATTCCCACATAAGAGTCCAGCTCCTTAACACTAGACCAAACTGGCTCAGAGTGCAAACATGGATGCAGAAGGTACTTTTAAGGCAGCTCACCTGTTGGAAATGGAGCCACAGAGGCACCTTAGCCATCCCCCAGCCAGTCCACAGTAAAGCCACTATGGGAGAGGTATCTTTTTCAAGTGCCTTCTGCCACATAAAAGGAGGACAGATACATACTTCATGCACACTTCCACACCTTGAAACCAGCCCAAGCAGGGAAGTAGAGTCACATTTCCATATGCCCATCCGTCACATACCAGCTTTCAGGGGTCTGAGGCACATCTGTGAGGGTGCCTCCATATTGTTGGATAACGTCTGGCTGCCTTTGAGGCAATCGGAAGTTTGAGCTTACTCCAGCATCAGACCTCTTTAATGAGATTTGACATTTGAGCACTTTCAGCATTCACTCAGGCATTTCCAGTGAACTCAGGTGGCACTGGCACACATGGAAGAAGTGAATACTGATGCTTGACACTGACACATGTTGGCATCAGATCCAGCTATGGATGTAGCCAAAGACTCTTTTTTTAAAAAGGCAGATAATTAAAATGTGATGTTTACAGTTCAGTGGCTTTCTGAAAATGGTAATTAAAAGCTTTCAATTTTCCCCCGTATGCACTTTGCAAAAAGGAAACAGTAACCATATGTTCTGCCTGATCATGAAAGGAGGCAATGCATGAAAGATTGAAAGTTTTGCACTCGCCAGAAGAGTTGCCCAAGTCCAGAAGTTGGCAATCCCTACACTAACATAAAAGGAAATACTCATCTTCCTTTCTTTAGCCAATATTTCTCAGCCATTGATCAGTCCATGGTGGGGAGTCTATGTGGCCTACCAGGGTGTGGGGCCTCTCTCATTCTGGATCTCTGGAATCCAGTCCTTGGGGAATCCATTTCTTGTAGTTCTGGATCTAAATGAAGACCCAGTACATCTGCATGGGGCATATAGCACCCAATGGCAATGGGTGCTAGACAGGGCTGCTGTGTGACTGCTGTAGCACCCATCCTAAGGCCCTGAATAGGCCTGTTTAGGAAGTGATTGGCCTGCTCAACTGTCAATCAAGACTCACTTCCTTTGACAGTGGGCATGGAAGGGAAATGGCTGCGTAGTTGACTACATAGCTGCTATGTTGCCAGCCACTGTTTGTGTAGCTCATCTGTGTAGTGTTCTATGAAGAACAGCGGTTCTCAACCTTCCTAATGCCACAACCCCTTAATGCAGTTCCTCATGTTGTGGGGACCCCCAACCACGGGGGCAGGGCTGCTCAGGTGAGGATGGGGTGGGAAGGCAAGAAACTCATTGTGACCCCTCTGAAAGGGTAGTTTGACCCGCAAAGGGGTTGCAACCCATAGGTTGAGAACCGTTGATGAAGAGGGAACATAGTGGCTATGTAGGCTTGCCCATGGACACCATTGGCCCAACATGCATGCATAAGCGCTCTCTGAAATCCAGTCTTCTGGGCTGTCTTGCAGGGGTCTACGGCTAATCCAGATTATAGGGCCCAAAGACCCCATTAGATCCAGAACTTGATGATGCTCATGCACACAATGTGATCCCAATGGGGTCCTAACGAGGTCCACAGTGCAGAAGGTACATAGCAAATGTGTACTGAATCCATACCAATTGAATTCTTAATGGCATCTACAGGGCTTGTGTGGAAACAGCCTATCAAAGGACCAGCATGGCCTGATCTGTAACATGGGAGGTATGCAGAAGGCCACCTTCCGTATCCAGGACCATGAGGGATTCCTTTCAGTGGCACATCATAGCTTGCCACCAAAAAGCACCACCATGGACCCAAAGAACTTTTGTTCTTAGCTGTTGGAGGTTTGAAGTGTGGCAAGCTTCACAGACGTGGCAGGAAATAATCTGAATGAGTGCTATCAGTTCAGATGGTGCACATGCCTCCCTGTGATCTGGAACAGCGGGCTGGACCAATCTGAATCCACTGATCTGGATCATAGGCAGATAAGTATAGAATGGCCTTAAAATACCCCCCTAGTGTTTAATCAACTGTTGGAAGTGAGTTTGGGAAAACTTTGTATTATGGATTCTAATTTTCCTGCTTTTTAGTAGCCCATTAATTAGGGGCGCGCATGAATAGTCAAAGGTATTTGAAATTCAATCGAATTCATTCAGATGTTGACATTTGAATTCAAATAGAATGTCCATAAATTTGAATTTAAAGATTCAAACGAATTTCAAATTTTGGATCTATTTGTTCAGATTATCCGGACATTCATATGTGTACAGGCTTGTACACAATGCATACTTGAAGTTACACATCTTTCTTGCATCCGTACACATTTGTACGGATCTGTATGGGTTGAAAATGGATTGCATACAGGACGCAAACAGACATGTATGGATGTGTACAGATGTGTATGGGATGTGTAACGATGCACACTAAATTCATATCAAATTTGTTAAAATTCAAATTTTAAAGCTTCAAATTGAATTGAATTTTTGGATATTCAATTTGAATCAAATCAAATCCTGAAAATTGCATTTGTGTACACCTCTACCATTAATCCATTTGTGGGTTTATAACTTATTATTTGTGGGTGTATTTTGCCACAAGTTATTTATTTATAATCAGTCTAGACTGCTTTTCATCAAAACTGCATAAATAAAATTATTCATAATGGAAACGATAGTAGGACCGTGATGCAAGGCTAACATTCATAATGAATTAGAAACATTAGAAATGAGAAGCAGCAATAAAATGAAAACATTTAAATTATTTTACAGCTTTCAGTCAGTTTTTATTCACTTTTCTGCTCTTATCCACCCAGGGAACTTTTATCAAAGTTAATTTATATGAACTCAAATGAGTAAATAAGTAATACCCCCAAACTAGACATAAACATATAAAGATTATTTATAATGCTCAAGCGAATAAAAATGGTATAATCTAGCACTGAAAAATTGATAAAATCATATTTCTTTAAGAAATGTGATTGAGAGTTGGAGAACCTTGGATTTAAAAAAAAAACAGATTTAATGATGAACTATGAGTCATGTACTTTCTTATGTAAAGCTTGACTCCAAGGCCTTGTCTGCACTGAAACTTTTAAACCTACTCCTGATTATACCCTGAAATGTGGATAGCAGGCCCATGTTCCAGGATACAATCCAGAATAAGGCCCAGTGCAGAAAATGCCCAAGTTGGGCAACTATATTTCTGAGAAAAGTGATGAAGATCACTTGCTATTGCCTTCTTTCATGGCAATCCTGAGAACTGTAAATGATGATAATGATAGGTAGACAGACAGACAGACAGATGTCCATGAATATCCGACACAAAAACATACGCATCCCATACGTATCCAATATGTGTATCTTGTAATATATCTGCTCTGAAAGCATCAAATTTGACTTTAATCCACTTCTAATCCGCTCTCAATCCATGTTGAATGAAATCTGGATCCATTGCAGATGTGACTGGCATAGCTGCTTTCCTACAAATGTCTAAACTATTTGTACAAATGTCCAGATCATTTGTATTTGTTTGCATGTTAATGTACGAATGTCGTAATATTTGGTTCGTGCACAAATGTCCGAATTTGGATCAATTCAGAAGAAGAATAAATGTTACAGTATTCATGCACATCCCTAGTTGGTGCCATTGCAAGGGCTCTGTGATTGCCTGTGTCTATAAAGGAGGTGAGTCACACCTCTCCAGCACATATGGAATCACTGGCAAGTTTTGGGATAGATTCAGCATCCCAAAGTGTGGATGCCAGATCTGTCCCCCACCTTCACTTTCCCTAAAAAAAGTTTCCCCAGGGGATTGAAAATGTGGAAAGACCCTTTGTTTTGGAAATGTCAGCTTGCATTTTTGCAGAAGAATATTCTGAATGTGCAGAATCACTGCAATATAGTAGGGATATGCACGAATATTCAAAATATTCATTATTCAGATGAATTTGTACGAATTCAGACATTTGTATTTCTGAATTTGAACAAATATGAATATTTTGAGTTATTCGTATGAATAATTCAGACATTCATATCTGTATGGGTACATATGCATCTCATACATAATCCATACACATCTTGTACACATCCATAGGGGATGAAAACGGGATCCGTATGGATGTATATGGGATGTGTACGGATGCATACGAGATGCGTATGTACCCCTAGAGATATGCATGTCTGAATTATTTGAACAAATACATACGAATGTATTCGTATAGGTTCAAATGTCCAGACATTTGTTTTTCCTTATTCGTACGAATTCAGATTTTTGAATATTCGATTTGTTACTAATCAAATGTTGAAAATTGCATTCATGTACACCCCTACAATATAGTAGGCAAGAACTGACTGTGGAACTCTATTGAGGTTCTTTTGAGGATCCTTCAAGAGAAAACTAAGATCTCAGATAAGTCTCCATGTGAAATACGCAAAAGCCAAGAAGTTTTCTGGTGCTCTAGGGGGAGTTCAGAGTGAAAACTTCAGATGATCTGATGTTACATTATCAAAACTCGCCTTTTTATCAGAGTCCTCAAGTTGGAGTCCAATTATAGATGTTAGATCCCGGCCTACGTACATGGAATTTCTGCATTATTTATTAAAGAGAAAGACTATGCTGAAAGTTCTTTATATAGAACTGGAAAACTGAGGAGCTAGGACAGTAGTACCCAAGGGAAATGGAGAAGTCAGTGAAGTCCTTCAAATGCCATTAAGAAACTCCTCTAGAAATGAATCACAGCTTTTGCAAAAGAAAAGAGAGCGCTCTTGAGACATTCACAGTGAGGACAGGTGTCCTCTTCTCCCACTTCTTTGCAGGTGAATGTTGGCTTGCAAGTGAGATGATGTTAACAACAATGGGAGAAAATGAGTCAGCCATCAGACTCTTAAGAATGGGACTTTTCTCTGACAATAAATATCAGAATCATTGAAGAAGCAGGGCCCTTTGCCATGGTAATGTGTGTCTGTGAAATGTGAATAAGAGAATGAATAAGAGAAATATGAATGAGAGAAAGAAAATGGATATCTTTGTACTGTGGGTCTTGAGATGGTTACTAAGGCTGCCTCCACATCCACGGCAGCAAGCACTTTCAAGAAGCTCCCTGTAGACTGTAGAGCACCCTGAAATGGGCATGGGGTACCTTGGGGCACCCTCCATCGCAGGGATGTGCACAAATATTCAAAACATTCAAAATTTGATCAAATTCATTCTAATTTGAATTGAATGTCTATAAATTTGGATTTAAACATTTGAAGGAATTTCAAATCTACCCATGTGAATTATTCATGCGTTCGTATGTGTACAGATATGTACATGATGCCTACTTGCCCGTATGCATCTTTCCCGCTTCTGTATGCATTTGTACAGAGCCATGTGGGATGAAAACGGGACGCATACAGGATGCGTATGAATGCGTACGAGATGCGTAATGATCCATACAGGCAGATTTGAATGTTGTCGATAGTTGTGTGTGTAAATTTGAATTGAAAATTCAAATGAATAGATTCGAATCTATTCGAATTGAATCGAATGTGAATACATTCAAATTTTAAAGATTTGAATTGATTTGAATTTTCAGGTATTAGATTTGAATAGAATAGAATAGAATCTCAAAAATTGCATTTGTGCACACCCCTACTCCACAGTGTTGTTCCTCACATCAGATTTCATCGCTCTGAGAGCCCTGTTCTCATCATACCATGTAGACTCCCTGTACTCCAACAGGAACTTACATGCCTGCTTTTTGCAAGCATTGCATCAGCTAAGATCCACTTCCAGGGCCTTCTTCACTCAGAGCTGATAGCTCAGCTCCATACTGAGCTGTCAACTTGGAAGACATTGAGGAGTAAAGCTTGTCCAGGTCCTTCTCCATGGATAGGAGTGTAAGGAATTGGGGAATCCAGTGTGTTTGCAAAGACTGGTATATCTGCAGATTTTGCAGTTTCAAAAGAGTGACCCTTCTGCGCCAGCTAGTGTGAACTTTGCTTGAACTGTTCTTATTCCGCCTTTACTGCACCTGCCAAAAGACCTTATTGTGAATAAATTTGATGCAAGTTAACTTTGGAGGATGTGAAGAGACATTATCGGGAAGATTATAAACTTCCAGCTGAAATAGGGAGAAAAAGTCAGGCTGTCTTGTGCGAGAGGTATTTGTTGTTGTTTTTGATGTGAGAGAGTTTGAACTTGTCCTGATGGGATGTCTGGAAAGCAAGTTTCCTATATTGCAATATAGATAAAATAAATCTTTTGTCTCTAGCTTGTTTGTTTACTCAAACCCACATTGCTGATAGGGCAGCAATTTCCCTAACAGGAGGAAGTAACCTTGCCTCTGTACCCTAAAAATACCATGGTCTGCTAGATGAGTAAACTGGTAGGTTCTTCAGCAAATAAAACCCAAACTTCCTTGATCCAATGATCAACAAGCAGATATGAGTATATTTTGGTGCATTATGCAAACAAATAGAAAACTAGGACTGCATCAAGGTATCGCTTACTTATTCTGCCATATTTGGATTTCTGGAATATCCAAATATGGCAGAATAAGTAACCAATGTCTGGATGTAGCCTGGCTGGATGTAACATTACGGTGTTTGACAGGGTTGAAGGAAGCAGAAGAAGGGAAAGACAACAGACACAATCAGAGCTGAGTTCAATGAGAGCACTAGAATGTTCCCAGAAGACACATGTCAAAATAACCAGCTTTTTTTCATCCAGCCCCCAGAAGTCAAACTGGACATTTTGCTAGGTTGAATATCACAAGATGCTCAGACAGGGGGTCTGCAGGTGTTACATATTTTTAAATATTGGTGCCAGTAACTCTATGCCACATCTAGATCCTCTAAAGCTGGACTGGAATGGCAAGATAAATGCCATCTGGGGCACCAAACACAGCATCAAAGGCACCATCCACATATGCCAACTAGAACACCAAGAGGTTGGCAGGGTGCAGGACATGTGGCTGCCCACACACCAGCTGCACCAGAGAAATTATTTATCAGTAAAAGGTGAATAGAGAAAAAAATATGTATTGCACAAGACTAGAATTCCATGAAATATATTCCTCTCCCTGGGAAGGACAGAAAAACTGAAGTAGATTCTACTTTGGTACCATCCATCTGGCCCATAATAGGGCTAGCTCATGGGTGGAAAACACAAGTCCTCTCACTGGGGTGAATGGCACAATGTTTAACACAATTCACCCTAGCATGAGGCCCAGATCACAGATGCAAAGAGGAATCTTTCCATGTAGGAGAGTTCTCTGGCAGACCAGAAATGGATGACATCTCACCATATTTCCAGTCCATCAGAAGGCTTTCAGAGGAGGGGGAAAAGAAGAAGTCTCATTCCTAACAATACCAACATGTGGATGGCAGATTCCTATTCTGGGATATAATCCAGAACAAGGCCCAGTGCAGAAAGGGCCTTAGAAGATTATCAGATTTGGAGCCTCTGACAAGGGTCAAATGTTGCCAGTTATGGACTAATGAATTTTAAAAAGAGAGAAAGAGAAATACAAATAAAAAATAACTAGACCTTATGGCATAATAGCTACATGTTCTGGGAATAATGCCAAAACAAACAACACATATTAAGCTAGGAACTAGTGATAATGCCAAGATTTACAAATGGAAAGACATCTTGGGAGATGGTATGATTAATAACAATACAGAACTGTAACCTGAGAATCCAGTATCTTGCTTCCACCATGAAAAATAGGAGTAACATGGTGATATACTTCATAGGTTACACAAAAAGAGATCATTGTTAATCCTAGCGCATAACATTTTGGTAGGGCAACCAAATGATTAAGGGGCTGGAACACCTCACAAAACATCTAGGCCTCTTCAGCCTGGAAGGACACTGTTTAAGTAAATTGAAGTAAATAAAATCATGCATGGTATAGAAAAGGTGGATAGAGAAAATTTCTTTTCTCTATCACACAACACTAGAACCAGGGGGCACTCTATGAAGCTGATGGACAGGAGAGTAGGATCAGACAAGGGGAAGGATTTCTTCACTTAGAGGCTCATCAGTCTATTGAAACTGATGCCAGAAGAAGTGGTGACAGCAACCAGCCTAGATGGCTGTAAGAAAGGGTTAGACAAATTCATGGATGACAGGTGTATCAATACTAGACTTGTATTATCATTGTATATAATAATTTTGGTATGAAACAACCTACAGTAGTCCAAAGGCTGCATTTCGTTTGCCAGCCTTCAGGAGTCCAAATGCCACCTGTAGGCCCAACCTGAAGTGTCTGTAATCTGCATTCTTATTAGAATGCTACCCTGGGCACAGAGGTTTAACACACATAGGTATAGATAATATAAACATAGATATAGATCTATCTCCAGCCCCATATCTGCTTCACTTTCTCAATTTTTCGGTTATGCTGCTGCTAACAAAATTGGTTGGTTTTTTTAGAGTAAAATAACAACAACATTGTTTGAAAGGCCTCATCAAAGATCTAAATAAATTGATTTGTTTCCCCTGCAGTACATTTATTACCATGTTCCCATTGGACCTAATATTATTCTGCCCTTTTCTCTCACCTGGGATCCCAGAATTATTTTTTGCCATCTGTCTGTAGCTGAGGTCAGGTCTTCATTTGTGGTTGCGGTTTAATATATGGTTTATTGCCTCCGTTAATTGATGAGTCAATTAAACCTTGGAGTCCTTTTCATTACTCAGATTTATTACGAACTTAATCAGTTTCAGAACGGCAGTCTGCTAGAAATGTCAGGATTTATTCTATTAAGCAACCGTGGGTATGTGAGTGTGCAGATGCATATCAAAATATATTCTTCTAATTTTTTATTACACTTAAATAGGCTGATCACAGTTTTTTAAAAAGTGGCCCCAAGGCATCTTAGAGGTGGTAGCATCCACATGCTAGTATCTTAATTCACTTCCAGAATTCATACTCCAGCCTTAAAGGTGGGATACAGGTGAAATGGGAAGACTTATATCCTCAGTACTGCCACCTCTAAGATGCTCTTGAGCTGCTTGTTAAATCTGTACAGATGCAGCCATATACCCTTTCTGCCCTGGGCCTTATTCTGGATTATATTCCAGAACAGGGGCCTACTGTCTATCTACTAGTGAATTCTAGTCTCTGGATGAGGCTTGTCTATTGTTCTGCATCAGAATGCAAATGGCAAGCTCCTATCCTGAAATATAATCTGGAATAAGGCCCAGGGCAGAAAGGGCCATACCCCCCTTTTCCACACACAGTCAAAGATCCGGATCTTCAAGATCCAGATCTTTGAGATGGGGTCCCCCTGGAGATCCAGATCTTCAAGATGCCTGAAGACCCCATTGTGGACACCTTTAATCAGGCCCATGTGAAATCCAGATTTAAGGCCCTGAAGGACCCATTAAATCTAGATGTCCCCTGGCCTCGTGGGGACAAGGCCTTGCAGATGAGGCCTTCAATGGGGTCCAGGTGGGGACAGGGCCTTCCCAATTGGTACCAATCAAGTATTCATCGGGTTCCTAATGGGTACTTAGAAGGGTTCTAAGCCCTAATGGGAAAAGGCCATAGGTTACATTTGTATTCACTTAATCTCTATTTGCTTAATCTATATTAGTATTTGTATGGTAAATTGAGAGAGCACTTTCTATGTTCCTTTTCTTTTGTAGAATACGCTCGATTTGAGGCCAAAATCCATGACCTGCGTGAACAGATGATGAATCACAGCATGAGTTCTGGGTCAGGCTCTCTGCGAACCAATCAGAAGCGATCTCTCTATGTCAGGTAAGAAAACAAAATGGTGACATTTGCTGTTTTGTTGACTAGAAAATCACGCAAAGAGGGGCAGCTTCTTCACGTTTGCATCACTTTCCACGGGCTGTTCCAGAGGCAACGCAAGGTTGGAAGCCAAAAGCCCTTTCTGCACAGGCTCTTAATCCGGATTAAGGATCTGAATAGTAAGCCTGTAGGTCTGCACGTTAATGCGAATCTATGAGGCCCCACCTCTGGATGGTTTAAGTGGGTCTACCAGCAGTCACTGCAGGCCAGATCCAGAACATGGGATGCATAAAGAAGGCATGCCTCCTGTGTGCACGAATGCAATTTTGGAATCAAATATTTGAAAATCCAAATGTACCCAAATGACCTCATGCTAGTTATTCAGCTGATATCCAGAGGGCCTGGGGAGCAGAGCAAACTGCTGCCCGATGGGGGCAAGCGTTAGGCAGCCAATGAGGGGGTAGCAGGTCTAAAGAGCCACTACGATGGTCAGTCTGTGACCCCTGCACTTCTCAGTCCACCACATGTGTAATGGTGGATGATCAGCTGGGAGATGTTAAATGACCAGTCATCAGGCAGCGTGCAGGCAGAAAGACCAAGAGCTTAATTTTCCTGGGCTTAATTACAGCAGTCAGTGGAGGCGGGGAGGAAATGATGTAAAGCCACAATCCAGGGACGGGATAGGTCGAGCCACATCAGCTGAGCAGGTCAGAAGTCCTTCTGATGTCACATCCTGTGGCAGGCAGGAAGAGAACACGGAGGCTGTGTGGTTACCCCCATTCCAAAGGCTGCTACCTGGAGTGCAGAGTCCAGCACCCTGCTGGTGCTGAGTGGGTACTGCAAGCTTATGGAAGCAGGAAGATGCTTTTTACTCTGGGGGTTGAGAAAAGGAAGGCTGAAGCCAGGGGAAAACTTTTGCGGGTTTTGTGGTTACTACACCCGAACAACGAAGAAATGGATGTCCGGACATTCAATTTGGTACGAATACATTTGTATGTATTTGGATGAATAATTTGAACATTTGTATCTGTACATACATATCTCATATGTACCCGTATGTACACATCCGTATGCATCTCGTTGTCATCCCCCTACAAATGCATGCGGGATGCGTGTGGGTATGTGCAAGATGCGTATGTACCCATGCAGATACAAAATGTCCATATTATTTGTATAAATAACTCGAGATATTCATATTAGTTCAAATTTAGAAGTCCGAATGCCCAGACATTTGTCCAAATTAGTATGAATTCGTAGAATAACGAATATTTTGAATATTCGTGCATATCCCCATTCAGGACTACTGAAGTACACATTTCAGTGGTGCATCATAGCTTGTCACCAAAATGCATCCCGCAGGGGCCCCAAGGCTAGAAACCTTTGTTCCAAGCCCTCAGACATGTGGGAGCATGGTGGTGAGGATCTCATGAGCTTTGAGGCCACAGCATGGGCTGGACTGCACCGGCACCATTGTGCAGACAATGCTGATCCTACCCACACCTTCCTGTGCTTGGAATCAGTGGACCTGGCTGTGGCAAGCATACTGATTCCAAACGTGGACCTTTCTGTGAAAGGGCCCCAAAAATCAGTTGCTAGGGAGTTACTCAGACTCTATGCAATCTTTGTTGTCTATGTCTGGCCACTAAAGTCCTTGTTTTATTTTATTTTTAGTGTAGGCTAGGGATGTGCATGAATATTCAAAGACATTCAAAATTTGATTGAATTTGTCCGAATTTCAACATTTGAATTCGAATCAAACGTCCATAAATTCAAATTTATACATTTGAATTGGATTTCAAACTTCAGATCTATTTGTTCAAATTATCCGGACATACGGGTTCATACACAATGTGTACTTGACGATCCACATCTTTCCCACATCCATACACATTTGTACGGATCCCTATGGGACAAAAATGGGTTGCATACAGGGTAAATACATGTTGCATATGGACGTGTCCGGATGTGTCCGGGATATGTAACCATCTGTATGGGCACATATGAATGTTGTCAACATTCGTAAGTGCAAACTCAAACTGAAAATTCAAACAAATAGATACAAATTTGCTTAATTCAAATCAAATTTGGGTAAATTCGAATTTTAAAGCTTCCAATTGAATTTTCGGATATTCAAATTGAATCCCAAAAATTGCATTTGTGCATGCCCCTAGTGTAGGCAAGTGGTTTAGGTTTTCCTCCATTTTAACTGTAGTTTGGATTTAAAGGGCGAGTGATCCCATTATTGAATTAGGTATCCACTTGGGGACTGAATTAATGGAGGGGAGTACTAGCATTTTGGGTTATGTAGTAGCTCCAAGATTAGACAGGAGACAGCTATGAATGCCAGTTGTCAGCTAACTTGAGCTCAGAGAATGCTAACGTGCTTAGGACTTTCCTTCCCAAGAACATCTCTTGTCAGACAGCTGAACTTGATGTGCCTTTGGTTGATCCGAGATGGCTTCCTTCTGTCTGTAGGACAATGAGATGTGGTGCTTTTACATTTTATTTTAAGCCCTAGAGACCATGGGAGCAAAATATTTTTAAAAATATGTTTGAAGACACCTCCTTTGTATCCATCTGCTCATATTCTGGATCCAGAGCTCTTTCTTAACTGAATAATGCTGGTTAACAACAGGATGGGAACTTCAATTGTGAAATACTTCTTAAAGGGAGCCAACCATTTGTATGCCTGCTGCAGACCATAACCCCCCCCCCCAAAGTTAGGGATGTACACAAATATTTGTAACGTTCAAAATTTGTATGAATTTGGCTGAATTCAAATTTGAATTGAATGTTGGCACATTTGAAGATGGACATTCAAATTTGAATTGAATGTTTTAGAATCGTAGAGTTGGAAGGGACCTCCAGGGTCATCCAGTCCAACCCCCTGCTCAATGCAGGATTTCCTAAACCATTCCAGACAGATATAGGTCCAGCCTCTGCTTGAAGACCTCCAGCGAAGGAGAACCCACTACCTCCCAAGGCAACCTAATCCACTGACCGATCGCTCTCACTGTCAATAAGTTTTTCCTAATATCTAATCTGTATTAACTCCCTTGAAGTTTCATACTGTTGCTTCTAGACCTCCCATCTTGTGTAAGTGAGAATAGGGGCAATCCCTCTGCACTGTAACAGCCCTTCAGATACTCAAAGACCATGATCAGGTCTCCTCTCAGTCTTCTCTTCTGCAGGCTAAACATTTCTAGATCCTTCAACCTGTCCTTGTAGGACGTGCTTTCCAGACCACTAACCATTTTGGTAGCCCTCCTTTGGACTTGCTCTAGCTTGGCAATGTCTTTTTTAAATTGGGGTGCCCAGAACTGGACACAGTACTCTAGATGAGGCCTGACCAAGGTAGAGTAGAGAGGAATAATTGTTTTCGATACCTTTGTATGAAGCTTCATATGGGATTTATATGGGATTCATATGCGATTTGTATGGGATATGTATGGGATTCGTATGCATTCATATGGGTTTTGTATGAGATGGAACATTTGTATTGAATTCAAATCCTACCACATTCGAAGGGGATCTGTTCAAGCAAATGCAAACTTTCTTGCATTTGATTCAAAATGGATCAAATTTTTAAAAAACAAGAGTGCACATCCCTACCCAAAGCCTTTCCTTTTTCAATAAGAATTTTAATTTCTTCTCAATGGATTTATCATCTGCTATATGCTGCAGATTTGATTTTCTTGTTGTGGTTGAAATTTTTAGGCACAGTATAGCCAAAGGGCTCTCAGGAGAAGCGAGGTAGGCAGACAGAAGAGTTTACGCAGGCTGGAATGGAAACTGCAAAAAGCAGCAGAAAGGGGCTGCCTTGAGGCTCATAAAAGAAAGAAAAGATCTTTATATAACCTTAAACTATGTGCACAATTTTTTTTGTGTTCGCTTTGCTTCAGATGAATCAATGAAATTTGCATCCATGCAAATAGAGCGTCTTCGAATAGAATTTGAATCTCCTGCGAATGTTCTTTGAATGCTATCTGAATCCTGTTGAAATCCCTGCACCAGTAACGCTTCCAAATCCCCCTTTGAATCTGAATCTGTTCCAAATCTGCTTTCAATCCACTCTGACTGCTTTGAATGTGACTGAATCCACTGCTGATGTAACTGGGCAGCTGCTTTGCTCCCCCCCATATTTGTGAATATATCAAAGCTTCAAATGAATGCAGAAAACCATTCGCTTCCCATCTGATTTGAGTGCAAATGTATGAATTTATGCAAATTCATACAAATTTTGAATGTGACAAATATCCATGCACATTCCTGGATCACACCCCTTATACCACTTTCTTAGACTGGACCTTACATGCATACCCCAGCATGTGGAACGGATGCTTCCAGTATGTCTGCTGGTCTGGTGTAGAGATGTGCATGATTTTTCTTTTTACATTCTATTTGAATCGAATCAAATAGCCGAAAATCCAATTCTTCAAATCTTTTAAATTCAAATTTAACAAGATTCAATTTGAATTTACCAAATTTGAATCCATTCATTCAAAATTTTGATTCCAATCTGCACATACGAATGTCAATGACATACATAGGTGCCGGTACGTATGTGCCGGTTCCCCACATCCATACACATTTGTACACATCCGTATGCATTCCGTAGTTACCCCTTATGCAACCCATTTTCATCCCAATGCATACGGATGCGGGAAAGGTGCAGATCTTGGGGTGTTTTTCCACCGCACTCCTTTGATCCAGACCTAAGAAGATCCGAATCTAAGGAATGGGTACATTCCTTAATCTGGATCTAGTAGATCTGGATTAAGGGAAGTAACCAATGTGTTTCCATGGGTGGTCTAGCACCCAATAGCAATGGGTGCTAGCCTCCCTGCCGTGGAAACACCGGAGCACCCATTTGGAAATCCAGATCTACCCATGCTTGTCACCCCAGGTGTTGGGGGGGCAGGGGGGCAATCTCCAAAGTGGCTTCAAAGTCATTTCGAAGTCACTTCAAAGTCTGTGCAAAACAGCTCCATTGAAGTCTGTGCTGATCTTCAGAGTGAACTTCAAAGTGACTATGAAGTGACTTCAGAGTCACTTCAGAATTCACTCTGATCAGCACAGACTTCAAAGATGCTCCAGAGCTATTTTGCACAGACTTCGAAGTGACTTCAAAATTACTTTGAAATGACTTCGAAGCTTGGGTTTTGGGGCTCTCCCCCATGGGTGCCCCCTCCCCCTAGCCTCCTCTAGTCCCCATTGCCACACAAGTGTGGAAACAGGATCCCTTTAAGCCGGATTTTCTGCCTGAAGACCCCATTGTAGACCCCATTAATGGGGTCTACAGAAAATCTGGATTAAAGGCCAGAAAGTACCCATTTGATCCGGATTTCTCCAGCGGCAGTCGAAACAATTGGGTCCCAAATGCGTGCTGTGGTGGAAATGGGATCATCCGGCTCACACCCAAATGGGTCCTTAATGGGTCCAAAAATGGGTACTTTCTGACAGTGGAAAAACACCCTTGAAGTATGCATCGTGTCTGGATACTAATGTCTGGATAACTCGAACAAATAGATCTGAAATTCAAAATTCGATTTGAATGTTTACATTTGAATTTTTGGACATTCTATTCGAGTTCGAATGTTGAAATTCGGCACATTCAATCTAATCTTGAATGCCTACAAACATTCATGCACATCCTATTCCTGACTGCTTTGTTCTTCTTGCACATAAGTGGAGCTTCCCAGCCAAGCAGGACTTCCCTCTTCTCTCTAGCACCTCGAAGAGGATAAATGCAACAGGGGAAACAACCCATAAATGCCATAGGGAAATAAAACACACGCCTGTAAAGAGGCTCCCTTTATACAGAGTAGAACAAACAACTTCATCATTCTCTAAGGCTCCTGCTCCCAGGAGGGGGGGGGCGTTCTTCTGAATTCTGAATGAAAAGCAAGTGCAATATCCAGGTTTCTTAATAGCAAATCCTTCTCCAGAAGTGTTTTCTCTCTCCCACTTCCACCCTGAATGTCTTGATTGCAAATTAGAGGAAGGCAATTTGTCAAATCCCCTCCGCCTGTAATGATGATTGCTTAGGGTGGAACTAATTCCAACGATGACCTTACAGGGATCCAATTAAGCCTGGGCTGTTAAGAATATGCCAGCATGGCAAGACAAGGAAATGATGGAGTCTTGCTGGGGGGGAAAATTGAACCTCAGCATGCAGTTTCATGATGTGCTTCAGGAGTCTGCTAGCTAGGAAGGGCTGTAAGGACTAACTGGATCTGTTCCTTAAAGAGCAATGGGCACAGGGTCATGATGGGAACGGTCAGTGGTGGTCACTTGTGAGCAAGTCGTGTTGTCAGTAGGGCTAGCTTGAGTGGCTTTAAGGAAGAACTGGACAGATTCATGGAGGGCAGGTGTGTCAGTGCCTACTAGAATGGATGCCCAGGTAACATCTCCAGGTCAGAGAGACAGGTGGGGTGCCCCCGAAGGCCATTTGCAGAGTGTTGACAGCAGGTGGACGCTTTGCCTTTGTCTCCTGCTTGAGATTGCCCAAATGCAATTGATGTACCACTGTGTGAGACAGGATGCTGGACCACATGGGCTTTTGGACTGATACAGTAGGACATATTCATGAAGGACAGGTGTGTCAATGGCTACTAGAACTGATGCTCAGGTACTGCCTCTAGAATTCCTCTAAAGACTGTTTTCAGTGATTGAAGAGGAGGTGAGGGCTTTGCCTTCATCTTCTTCTTGAGATGCCCAGAAGCAATCAATGGGCCACTGTGAGAGATAGGATGCTGAACTAGATGGTCTATAGCCTAGTACAGTAGGACTCCCATGTTCTTTAGGGCTGGACAAATGTATGGAGGACAGGTGTGTCAATGGCTACTAGAATAGATTCCTAGGTACATCCTTCAGGCTGGGGAGGTGGGCAGGAGGCTTCTCAAGGCCATTTTCAGGGAATCATAAGCAGGTGAAGGTTTTGCCTTGGTCTTCTGCTTGAGATACCAAGAAGTAATTGGTGGGCCACTGTGTAAAGCAGGATGCAAGATGGGATTGGGTTTCACTTATTTATTTGCATTTTTATCCCTCCCTGTACCTGAAGGTCTCAGAGGGGGCTACAACATTAAAAACCAAATATAAAATGAACGTAATAAAATAAAATAGATGTGCCTGCTTTTAATCCACCAATCTGTGCTCTTTTGGTCTGTGCTCTTCTCTAATGCTATAATATGTCTGAAAGATGTCCTGGATGGAGACAGAAAGGTTAGCCGGAGGGTGTGAAGGTGTATGTCTTTGTGCACACATGTTCATGTATTTTATTGTAATTGTTCAGACACAGATCCTGCCCCGTCACCTCAAGAGACTATGAGCAATATATATATATATATGCATTTGCTTAAACCTTTGGACCTTTTAATGCTTTAATATAACTTAACTGTGAAAAATAAGGAACACAATAGTTGCTTTTCCACTTTTTGCATCTCACTGATCCACCACTGGACTGCATGCAGTGTTTAGAAGGGATGTTTTTCCACTGTCACTAGAAGTACCCATTAAGTACCCATTAATGGGTACTTAATGGGTACTTCTAGTGACAGTGGAAAAACACCCAAGGTTGCCCAAGGGAATATGTGTCTCCTTTCTTTCAGCTATCTCATTGACAGATGATGTACATGATGCCACTAGACCTATACACCTCACATTTTCAGTTCATGCTGATTACATTGGTTTATAGGTCACTCCTCAGCCAAGATTAACCTGTTTTGGAAGAATCCCAGTGAAAAAGGGAGAGAGCAGACAGGACTGTAAAAGTCTGGCTGAGATTTATTACCCATTAATTACTAGTATCAGTTACTCACAGGACTGATAAAATCTCCTTAAGCAACAAGGTAAATGTTCAGCAGAAAGAACGCAACTCCATACAGTCTTCCATGAGGAGAATCCAAAAGAGGTCTCAGGAATGCCATGTTCAAAGAGTTGATTGATAATAAGGTTGCAGATGAATGCCTGACTGAACAATAGGCCAGTACCTATGCCCAGCTCAATATCTATGCCCAGGTGGCCTCACTCAGTGTCTAACTCCCTCTCCATTTCCACACTTACTGCACTTTTTCACTGCAGCTCCTCCCTTCCTGTCAATCAAAATGCAAAATGCCCGGGAAACAAGCCCGCGGCTACAGCTTGCTTACTGAAACCACCCTTGCTTGCTTACTGAAACGACACAGAGAAGCCTTGCTGGATCAGGCCACAGCCCATCTAGTCCAGCATCCTGTCGCACACAGTGGCCCACCAAATGCTCATGGGCATCTCGAGCAGAGACAAGGACAAACCTATTCCTGCTCTCAAATCCCAGCAAATGGCCTCAGAAGTGCCCTGGTCGGTGTCCCCCCCCCCCCAGCCTGAAAGATGCACCTAGGCCAGTGATGGCCAACCTATGACACGCGTGTCACAGGTGACACGCCAAGCCCTTTTGGGTGACACACCTGGTCACCCTGGCACCTGGGCGTGTAGTGCTTGCTTGTTCTTGAAGTGTATGGAATACCAACTTTAAACTGAAGATTTAGCAAACGAAATTCATCAATAAAAGTCACTAATGTAAAGAATGATTTGTTTTTGCTTTTAATAAAATACACATATCAAAAATATAACTTTTTTACTAGAGCTACAAATATCACAAAATTATGGATATTTCTGGATGTGACACAGCACCTGAGTTAAGCTAGGTTTTCTTGCGAATTTTGACACACCAAGCTCAAAAGGTTCACCATCACTGACCTAGGCATTAGTTCTAGTAGCCATTGATACATCTGTCGTCCATAAATTTGTCTAACCCTACCTTAAAGCCATCTAGACTGGTAGCTGTCACCACCTCTTCCGGAAGCACATTTATTGTATGTTTGATCACTTATTTTTATTCTTATTTGTTTGTTCTGTTATGAGGCACAACAGCATGAGCCACTTGTATTGGGTGGCATAAAAATCCTATTAATGAACCTAAATCTAAACAATGCTTCAGCCTGACTAGACAGGTTGATGTAAACATGACTTTGTAAGAAGTCAGCTGCTAGAAGCTTTCGACTTGACTCCACTTCCAGAGCAATGAATGCACCACATGGTGCTATCGGCAGTACATGTACTAAGTGAACTTCTTAAAATAGACTTACCACTATAGCTTGTTCTAACAGCTGGTGGAAACATCAGTCAGAAAACGGTCACATGTACTCAGACTTTAGAAGTGCAGTGAATTATACTGTACTAGACAAGCTCAACATTTCTCAGAGATTGCAACAAACTATGATAAATGAGACTGAAGCATGAAATCCTGTTGGTGGGCATCTTTTTTCTCCAGGCCAGATTAAAAGAGATGACTCTGTAGAAGATCTGTCTCTTTTTTCCTCTCTTTCTCTATCACTTTTCTTTTGAGATTAACTCACAACTGCATCTAGGGGTCCTTGTGGCCTTTTGGGGTCATAATTAGAGACGTGGATAAATGTTTCCAGTTCAGTTAGAGCCAAACATTCCTTTGTTCAGTTCGAATTGGAAGTTTTTTCTTCAACAAGGCATGATGTTTGGTTTGATCCAAACACCTTCAAAATGCAGGTTGTGTTTGATAGCTTTGTATCAACACAACTTTGGATAGTTTGAAGTAAAACTGGGTTGGGGATAGGGGTGCACACAAATGCAATTTTGGGGATTCAGTTCAATTTGAATCGAATATCTGAAGATTTGAATCAATTCGAAAGTTTAAAATTTGAATGCATTCACATTTGATTTGAACTGAATATGTTCAAATCTATTTGTACAAATCTTCAATTTGTATTTGAAGATATGAGTATCAACAACTTTCAAATGTGTCCATATGCATTCGTATCCATCCCGTTTTCATCCCGTACGTGTCCGTACAAATGCATACAGATACATACTGTATGTAATACATACGAATACGAATGAGATGCATACGGAGACATACACATACGAATAATTCGTATGAATGATGTGAAAGATGTGAAAATTCATTTTAATGTTCAATTTGAATTTAGAGATGTTCAATTCAAACTCAAAGGTCCAAATTCAAACAAATTCGATCAAATTTCAAATGTTTCAAATTGGAGAGGAAGGAAGGATGCCCCTCAAAGCCATTTGCTGGGAGTTGAGAGCAGGTGAATGTTTTGCCTTTGTCTTCTGCTTAAGATTCGCAACTATACCCGGAACAGCCTGGGTGGAACCCTAGGTATATGAATTCTCATGAACTGATAGTTGTGGCTAATTGTTTTATCCAACAACAAACTTAAGGACCTCTCAACTTATTTTACTTTGTGTGAATCATTACTGTCCTTGTAATGTCTTGGTTTGTATTTAACAATAAGGTCTCTGGGGCAATCAATACATTTCATGGGAACAGCCATATCTGAATTGAACCTGCACTCTCATCAATCGCATAGGGACGGGTCAATTTGAACTAGACTCTGCATTGGGAATATCCGTAATCCCATCCGAAGTAAACAGAGTGCATGGGAACAAGCCCTAAGAGATCTTCCTTCAGGGAGAGCTTGCAACTAAACAGTGGCTCATTTTATTGGTGTTACCCTAACATATTTTATTTGCCAGCAACTTTAATCCTTCTGGCACATGAGAAAAACTATTTTACTTAAATTTCCCAGACCTTATGGTGTGGCCAGATGTTGAGAAATGCAATGGGATAAGCAGATATTGCAAATATCGGAAAACGGAAGTTAGTCCCATTCAGGACCTTGGGGAGACGAATCAATCTAGTTCTTCATATGAATATAAGAACATAAGAGAAGGCCTGCTGGATCAGGCCACAGTCCATCTAATCCAGTGTCCCTTTGCACACAGTGGCCCACCAAATGCTCATGGACATCTCAAACAGAGACAAGGAAAATGCTCTTGAATCCCAGCAAATGGGCTTAGATGTGTCCCTCCCCCCCCCAGCCTGAAAGATCTACCTAGGCATTCATTCTTGTAGTCATTGATACATCTGTCATCCATAAATTTGTCTAACCCTACCTTAAAGCCATCTAGGCAGGTAGCTGTTACCACCTCTTCCGGCAGCACATTCCATAAACCGATGACCCTCTGGGTGAAGAAATACTGCCCCTTGCCAGATCTGACTCTCCTGCTCATCAGCTTCATAGAGTACCCCCCCCCTCGGTTCTAGTGTTCTGTGGTAGAGAAAAGAAATTTTCTCTATCCACCTTTTCTATACCGTGCATAATTTTATATACTTCGATCAGGTCCCCTCTTAAACGCCGTCTCTCCAGACTGAAGAGGCCTAGACGTTGCAGCCTGGTTTCATAGGGGAGGTGTTCCAGCCCCTTAGGCCGCATCCCCATTACAAGCTTATTTCACTTTCCCTAAACCGAAATAATAGAACCAGATGCAAACGCGAATTTGCCTGTTCCCATTACTTTTAACTTAATCGCCTGTTCCCATTACTTTTAACTTAATCTGGATTCTGAGGATCGTACATGGCGTACGTGACTCAAGGGGGGACTCAAGTGGCTACTTTTTGAAAGCCGCTTTTCGGGGCTGCCCTGCCCTCTTCCTCCTGGCATGGACGCGCCACCATAAGGGACCCCTTCACGGAGCCTAGCTGGGTGGCTGGGTGGCTGGGTGGCTGCCGCTTCCATGGATGGAGGAAAAATGGCAGCAGGCAGCCAGCAATTCTTTCCCCTCCTCTCCCCATTGCTCAGGGCACACAGCAGCAGTGGCAACTAAAGCCCCTTTGCTTTAAACATTCACACAGAACCTCAGCTGCTTTCCTCCCTCCCTTTCCCTTTCTAAAAGTCAGAACCTTTAGAATTGCGCAAAATTGCAACATTGTTATCAGGTGTGAAGTGGTTCGATTGCTACAGTGTAGCAATCGCTGTTAAGGGTGGATTTTTACACTGAAATCACTGTCTTTGGAAGCAAGCTATTGGGAGAGGGAAACCCTAAACATGAATTCTCATCCCTTAAAACGGTAGGGTCCCCACAGTAAAAAATGTAACACGTATCAAGCAGATGAACCGGAGTGAGACCTGTTGAAATGAGGGTTAACATTTACAACGCTTTGGGGCAATTTAACACGCGGAAAGCGTGTTAAGCCAAACTGATGTGGGGTCTGCGAGGATTGAAACCGTATTGAATTCGATATAGGCTTGCAATGGGGATGCAGCCTCAATCATTCTGGTTGCCCTTGCTACACTTTCCCTCCCTGCAAGCCACTTTTCCAGTAACTCCACCCTTAAATAAGAAATGGTTCATCTCATGCTCTTCAGCTTCATAAAATCTTTGATGCAGTAACTGGGGCGAGGAGAAAAAGTTACTTGCTTTCCAGACAAGCGAGTCACTTGACAAGAGAACTGTGGCACAGGCAAGGATGGGATTTAAATTAATAGCCTTTTAATGGACCTCGTTGTAAGATGTTGGCTTCTGCAGATGGGGACAGTCAGCAAAGATAAAAGAAATCAAGCTAAAGGGGAAGAAAGTGAAAAGATGTTAGCTGCCGCCACAAAGTTCCTGAAAGATTTAAAGAGGCAACTGCACAGCTGGGGTTTCAGATGGCCTGATTTTAAATAATATATGTAGTTAGGATGCACTCAGCCCCAGTGAGAAAGAACAAAGGGGCAAAATTGTCAGTACTCTTTGAAATAGCTGGAAAGTGATTTGGCAAAATAGCGCATCCTTTTTATGCCCCATTTGTTGGAGAAAGGCCAGTTTCAAACAGCTTTGCTGATGTTTCCGTTGGTTGTCAACAGCAACAAAAGTGGACCAGAAAGCTTACGGGTCATCAAGGCGGCAGGCATGAGTGGTCTTCCTCTCCCTTCCTCTCCCCTTCCTGCCACAGATTTATAATGCAAGCAGAAGCCACATTTTCTTGACATTCTTTTGTCTTTAGCCAGTCTTTGGTACGGATGTGCATGAATTTGTTTTCCTGTTTGCTTCACACTGAAGCAAAGGGGACGGACCTTCGAATTTGTTAGGCTTCAAATTCATTTCCAATTATCTTTGAATCCCCGCTGCCACCAAGCAGCACCCCTGAATCAACTCTGAATCCAATTTGAAGCTTCAAGAGTAGATACAAAAGCTTTTGTCTTCAAATATAGCTGATATTTGATTTGAATGCGAAGACCTGAACCTTCGCAATTTGTACAAATTGCGAAGATGAAAACATTTTTCTCCCATCCCTAGTCTTTGGACATTTCCAGACTTATCTTATTGGGTTGGGCCATCAGGATCAGGCCAGGCTGGAGTGGTCCCAGTGGCTAGACCACTCTTACTGTCTCAGAACGAGCCTTCCATGCTTGGAAGGCTGTTGAGGGACAGCCCCTGCACAGGCTCCAAAGATCACACAATCTTTGGAGCCAGTCTCTGCATTTTCCAGTGACTAGGAACTCTAAATCCCAGAGGACCATTTCAGATGCACAATTCTGTGCACCACTAAAATGGGTCCCCCTGCTAAACCAGCCCACAGAGACATGCATTCTTTTACCTGCCTCCCGGGCCCACTCTAGTGGTATCTACATGGACCAGCAGTAGATATTTTTTCAAAGGTCTACTGCTGACCTGTTCTAAGCAGATGTTTTGGCCATAACAGTCTGCCCTAAACTGCATCCAATGCAAATGGAGAGTACTAGCAGTGGGTGTGGTCTAATCTTAAACTGGTCCACCATGTGGAAGGAAGTCCACTGGACCCCTTTGTGAATCAGTTTGAAGAGAATGCCCTTTCTATCTATCATTTCCGTGAACAATAAGTGTATCTGGATCTTGTGCACTAAAAAATAGGAAAACTAATTGGAAGCCATCTAAAATATTAGCAACATGAAGTTTCTCCATCAAACTAAAGTGTCCAAAATGGTGCAGTAGTCCAGTTCACCAGTAGATCTCGATTTTGAGGTCTGTTGTTGTACAAGAGGGTGGTATACCAGACCAAGGATATATGTGGATGCCATACCCCTGTGCCACTGGGCGCCTATTTTTGTGGCACAGCAAAGTGTGCCCCAGGAGCTCCGAAAGCCAGGAATGGAGGTTCAGAGCATTTGGAGGCCCCGGTACCAGCTCCAAAGCTGGCAAAGCTTCAGAGCTGGGGTTGGGGCCTGGAGTGCAAGGGAGCTGTCCCAATGTAGAACAGCCTTGTTCTGTGCCAAGATCAGTCTGTTCCAGTTTGGGACATAGTGCATTTCCCAGTACAGAGCAGCCTTCCCTGTATCAGGGTAGCGTCTATAAATGCAAAAACCAGGTAAATGCAGGGCTGCACATACCAAACACAGCCCCCCATGTAGAGAGGCAAAGCTATTCCAGATGCTACATGACCACCACTGGCCAAGGCAGGACACAGCCGGTTTTGCTGCAGTTCCAGCTTTTGCTGCATGTAACACAGTCGATAACACCAGAGGTTGTAAATTCTATAGCCAATGAGTGTCCTCCGTAGCTGAGGAACTAGTTATGGCTCTCTCTGTTATAGAGAGATAACTGAAGGAAGGATAAGACCTACAAAGTTACCCATAGAAGGTCTAAAGCTATTCCAAATGTTTTTTTTAAAAAAAAAGATTCAAGACATCATCTTGCACAAATCCAGGAGTAACAGTGACTGGAACCCAACAACATCCAAGAACCTGCCGCTGAGGAAGAAGAAGAGCTGGCTTTCCTACCCCACTTTTCTCACCCATTTAAAGGGAACTCAAAGTGGCTGACAAAGCATTCTATTCTTCTCCTCACAACAGAACACCCCGTGAGGTAGGCGGGCTGTGAGAGCTCAGAAGAGAGCTGTGACTAGCCCAAGGTCACCCAGCTGGCTTCATGAAGGAGGAAGAAGAAGAGTTGGCTTTTCTACCCCACTTTTCTCACCCATTTAAGGGGACTCAAAGTGCCTGACAAAGCTTTCTATTCTTCTCCCCAGAACAGAACACCCCATGAGGTAGGTGGGGCTGTGAGAGCTCAGAAGAGAGCTGTGACTAGCCCAAGGTTACAACCACCCTTTCTTCCTTCTTTTTCCCTTAGCATTCCTTTTCTGAAGTTAGAAAGCATCCAAAGGCAGTGACCCATGTCAGATTTTGCCTCCCCGGAAAATTATGACTCACCTTCTAGATCCATTTTATTAAACCCACAATGATGAATTACTGCTATAGTGTGGAAGTTTTGCCCAAGTAGTAACAGTAGAAATACACAGTTAAAGCAGTGAAGTTAAAACAATAAATTGAAAACAGAGGTAAAACAAGGCCACACCTTCACTTTAAACCTTCTTTAGTCTATCTTCAAATCTGACTGCTCACACTTTATCGTTTCTATTTCTTTTATTTGTGGACTTTCCATCCAGAAAGGTCCAAATGGAGGGCAGAAAGCCCACAAATAAAAAGGTTAGAAATAGAAAAGTGTGAGCATTGTCATCAGCAGATGGACTGAAAAAGGTTTAAAATGAAGGTGACCATGGGCCGAGTGAAGAAAAACTGTATTGGTTAATGTATATAAGAGTCTTCAAAACTTGTAAACTCACTTTGCTCCTTTAAAAAAAAAGATGGATGGATGGATGGATGGATGGATGGATGGATGGATGGATGGATGGATGGATGGATGGATGGATGGATGGATGGATGGATGGATGGATGGATGGATGGATGGATGGATGTCCAAAAGGCCCTGGTGGTCTGAAACTTTAGCAAAAGGGTTCATATAAGTCCACGATGAAATAATTAGATAGGAGTTGATGTTGAGTTGCCAGCTGAAGAGTTGTTTGTTTACTGTTGAACTCTTGCTTCAAGCTACTGGAAGTCATAATAGATTTTGAATAACGCACTCTGAGAGGCTTTCAGGTTTTTGATCTTTGAGATTTCCAAGGTCAGAGTGTGACTAAAGAGTTGTCATACTGTATATAGGGGAAAGCATGGCAAAATCTGCCAATCTGTCAAACTATTGCCAAAACAAATCAGAAGATGTTTTTCTCTCCTTGCCACGATGCAGACATGAGGATAGAATGTGATTCCAAAGAACCATCTGACCCAGCTAGGGAGGCTGTGGATTGGCAGGAGCTTCAGATGTTCTGGATACAAGCCAGAGTGTTTCTTGATTCCAGTGACACCATATGGATTAGGGGTGTGCAGGAATGAGGGTTTTTTTGGCATTTGATTTGAAATGAATCGAATGTTTGAAAATCCATATTTGTCCAAATAGATCACATTCAAATGTGGTAAAATTCTATTCAATACAATCTATTCATACAAACATTCAATACATATCTGATATGAACAGATACATATCTGGTCTGAATAGATACGTATCTGAATCTGATACAAATAGATACGTATTTGATATGAATAGATACATATCTGATATCAACAGATATTTATCTGATGCGAATAGATAACGTATCTGATATTAACAGATATGTATCTGAATCTGATACAAATAGATACGTATCTGATATGAATAGATATATATATCTGATATCAACAGATATGTATCTGATGCAAATAGATAATGTATCTGATATTAACAGATACGTATCTGAATCTGATACAAATAGATATGTATCTGATATGTTTCCCCAACTTAACAAATGTCCGAACTATTTGTACGAATGTCCGGAAACATTTGTATTCATTCAAATGTTAGCATACAAATATTGTAACATTTGATTCGAGTTTGAATGTCCAAATTCGGCCAAATTTGGCAAAATTTTGAATGTTACGAATATTCTTGCTCATCCCTAATTAGGAGCATTTCCACACTGGATCAGAACAATGGACTAAGTGGTTGCCTAGTATGCTTTGGACACATGGGACTAGTGCTACTCTAGCCAGAACTTCCCAGGGGGTCCCTATTCCTGATTAGCTGTAGACCATTTGAAGATGTCTGCAGCCGTATTCCTAAGCTGTCTTGTTCTGCTCCAGCCTTTGGTGCCTCTGCACATGGTCTGGAACAAGGAAAGGACTGCAGCAACTCCACCTTTGAAGCTGATGCAAGCTTCCAAACATCATTTTTGAAACCCTGATGCTACCTTTAAAGACTCTTGTGTACCAAACATGTCATACAAGTGATGCAGCCAATCACTGGCAGGAGTTGGTGGTGACTTGGGAGGATGGCTCTCAACTAGGGGCATGCACAAATGCAATTTTTGGGATCCAATTCAATTTGAATCAAATATCCAAAGATTTCAAATTGATTTGAATGTTTAAAATTTGAGTGTATTCACATTCGATGCGAATTGAATACATTCAAATCTATTCGTACAAATTTTCCATTTGTATTTGAAGACACAAATGTCAACATTTGAATGTGCCCATACACATCCATACGCATCCCTTTTTATCCCGTATGCATCCCGTTTTCGTCCCATAGGTATCCGTACAAATTCATACAGATATGACTAAGATGCGTACAGATACGTATGTAATGCATACATATCTGTACACATACAAACGTCTGAATAATTAGTACGAATGATTCAAAAGATTCAAAAATTCACTCGAATGTTAAATTTGAATGTATAGATATTTGATTCAGATTTGAATGTCTGATTCAATTGAATTAAATCAAATTTTTAATCTTTTGAATATTCGTTCATGCCCCTACTCTCAATTGCTTCTCAGAGTTCTGGGGCAGCATTGGTGTGGTGTAGCAGACAGTGTACGAACCGAACAGTTTTGTAAACAGCCCAGTGAACTTCAGTGAACCAGTTTGGTCTTGTGGTTCGTGTGTTGAACTCTTATCTGGTGGTCCTTGGGTTCGATTACACACTCCTACACAAAGCCAGCCAGATGACCTTGGGCTAGTCACAGCTCTTTTTCTGCACTCTCAAAACCTCACCAACTTTGCAGGATGTCTGTCCTGAACAGAAGGTTTGTCAGCTGCTTTGAGTCCCCTTAAAATGGGTAAGAAAAATGGACTATGACAGCCAACTACTACTACCACTCTTTGGTATTGAGCACCTGTATACATGTAGTAAATAAGAACATAAGAACATAAGAGGAGACCTGCTGGATCAGGCCACAGCCCATCTAGTCCAGCATTCTGTCACACACAGTGGCCCACCAATTGCCCATGGGCATCTCAAGCAAAGACAAGGGCTAAACTTCTCCTGAGCCACAAGTAGTAAATAATGTAAATAAGGAAATATGGTCCCCCAGAAATTTCTAAACTGACCTAGATTTTATCTGAAACTTCTGCCACAGCAAGTCCCGAAAACTCTTGCCCAAAAACCAGAGGAGGGAAGAAGAGTTGGCTTTTCTACTCCACTTTTCTCACCCTTTTAAGGGGACTCAAAGCGGCTGACAAAGCTTTCAATTCTTCTCCCGACAACAGAACACCCTGTGAGGTAGGTGGGGCTGTGGGAGCTCAGAAGAGAGCTGTGATTAGCCCAAGGTCACCCAGCTGGCTTCATGGGGGAGGGTGGAATCAAACCTGGTATTCCCAGATAAGAGTCCGGCTCCCTAACCACAGAGGACTTACCTCCCAAGCTTACCACAGCCCAGCAGCAAGTTTACCAGATTATTTTATCAAATTCCCAGTTATTTTGCTTAGTCTCAGGAGGCACCACCTTCCTCCACTGAGATCTTTCTCAAACTCTTTCTCAGATAAAGCTGGCTTTGTTTTCCCCTAAGTCCTAGGCCATTTTCTGCATGCACCTTGATTGGAGTGGCTTAGCTATTCCACTCCAGCTTGTTCTGATACAAGCACAGAAGGTTCAATTGTGTGAACCAGAAGAGCTGTGGCACCTCCGCATTTGTGCCAGTGATGGTTTGGGAAGATGGTGCGGATGAAAGCTGCTCCAGTCCACAATCTTCCTGTCATTTGCTATGCACCAAGACACAGTGGTGTGAGGCTGACTCTCAACTTAAGATCGAGTGGTGAGGCCCTCCTGATTGTCCCACCACCTTCAGTAGTGAGGTTGTTGGACACCCGGGAGAGAGCCTTTTCTGTGATGGCCCCTAGACTATGGAATAGCCTCCCCCTCGAGGTGCGTCAGGCCCCTTCCTTATATATGTTCAGGAGGGCGGTGAAGACACACCTCTTTACCCTGGCCTTTGGCTGAGCTGATTATATTTCCCACCCAGGCCACACACTATCATTTTAAACATAATGTGTATTGTTTTAAAGTTGTTGAAGTTTTAGTCTTTTAATGTACATTCTGTTTTAATTTGTTGTTTGAAGGTTATAACCCGCCCAGAGACCTTCGGGTATGGGGCAGGATATAAATGTTAATAATAAAATAAATAAATAATAAACTGTGCCACTGTAAGAAGCTCCCTTTTTTTTAAGTTCCCTGTCACACAAAACTACATGGATGTCCCATTTTAGACTACCAAAAAATAAACGCAGCCCTTGTCCCACCTTCACCCTACTCTGTCAGTTCGCATCCCATGGGTGACATGAATAATTTCCTTCAATTAATTCCAGGACATTTGTGATTCCAAAATGGGACATGATGCTTGACCCCATTTGGATAATTTAGGTTGGAGCCTGCTAAATGATCAAAGTGACTCACGTGGACCTTTGCTGCTGCTTTTAGGTTCTGCTTCGGCTTCGTATGCACACGACGGCCGTTCTCTGCTTGTTTCTTTTGCTCTGTTTTAATGTGGTGGCATCCAAGGCCTGTCAGATGGAGCTGCTATGAAAACCTTCAGCTTAATTGCTCGGCTTTTAGTGCCGCCCTGGGCAAAATTTAATGTGGGGGTGGGAGAGGGAAGGGAGGCCCTTCTTTTTCACTTCACTTACTGCTGCCCTATGCCCAGCTCACCGTATAGAAAAACGCAGTAAAAACAAGAATAACGAAGATAAGAATGAAAAGAGGAAGTGATCCTTCTGCTATGGTTGATGCCAGTTTGTGCTCCATCACTATCCGCCCAGGGGACCGTCCAACACATGTGAAGAAGCTTCTGGAATGGAAGCGGTTTGGGGCAGTGTGTATGATTTGTGCAGGAGCATTCCTGGATAGGGATATGCGCAGATGGGTAGGATTCTATTCAATAAGAATGTATTTGTACCAATTCATACGAATATCTGACATGTATCCCATACGTATCCCATAACATACCCGCTCTGAAAGCATTAGATCCACCCTAAATCCATTTTGAATCTCCTCTCAGTCCATGTCAAATGCTCTCTGGATCCGTTGCAGATATGACTGATGCAGCCGCTTTCCCACCTCCCCAGGTTCACAAATGTCATAACATTCTATTTGTATACGAATATCCAAATTCGTACGAATTTGTACAAATATCAAATGTTACGAATATTCATACACACCCCTCATTTCACATAAAGAGATCAGTGAAGATGCACTTTTTTTACCCTGAGCCTTGACTAAGGGAACAGCTAAGGGATGGATGGATGGAAGGATGGATGGATGGATGGATGGATGGATGGATGGATGGATGGATGGATGGATGGATGGATGGATGGATGGATGGATGGATGGATGGATGGATGGATGGGTGGGTGGGTGGGTGGGTGGGTGGGTGGGTGGATATATAAATAATATAATGAATGAATGTTGGGGACCAGCCAGCACTTTCCAACTCTAATAAATTTACAAACTCCAAGGTGGTAGATGAGTCCCCAAACCCCGAGTGGGAGACAGGCTCACATCTATCCATTTGCAGAATTACTCCACACTTCTTAAACTCGTGCAGCCTGCCCCTTTTTTTGTGTAGTGAGTCAGCTTTCCTACAAAGTAAAGGAACATTGCTGAATGATTGAAGAAATGGAAACACTTTACAATCAGTGCTGCCATTTCCCGGTTCTCCTAATATAGCTTTTTACATCTAATGGATTTCTTTCAAACACACCATTTGTTACCTGGTTGTTCTTTCCTGTTCTAGTAATTCCTCTGCTGCCTTCTCTTCCTAGAATCAAAATAAGAAACACACAGCACTAATTGATTAAATGCATATTCTCCTCTCCACAAAAAAACGATGCAGATCTAAGCATACTGCACCCCTGCCTCTGAGTTTCGTGAGTTAATTTGGGCTTGCGGAAATATTTATTCTACCCAGGAGACCTCACTGGACGCTTAATGGGCCATTAAAGGTTGTGTGGGTGCCCCATGATGCACAGAAGCATAGTTCCCTCTGGATGCTAGAGCAGTTAGGGTTGCCAAGTGACCAAGGAAAAAGAAGCATTTTTATGTTCTGTCCACCCCCACCTCAGTGATTTCTCCTCTCTGGGGTCCTTGTGCTCTGTCCCTTTGGATTTAGGTTTTCTTTTACTTCTTTTGTCATGCTCTATTAACTTGCTTTGAGATGCCAATTCCCCATTTACGTTGATGTGATCTTCAGACAAGTTGGTCAACCCTATGTTAGACAATGAAGGTTTTTATCGGGATTTACATGACGCTCAGATTAACACTGAAACCAACCCAGGAATCTGCTAAACCATTCCACCACTGATGGTCATCTTGCTTCTCCTTGAAAGCCTCCAGTGAGGTGAATTCAGACTTGGCAAGGGATGTGCATGAATGGTTTTTTTGGGCATTCAATTCATAATGAATTGAATGTTAGAAAATTCATATTCGTTCGAATAGATCCCCTTCAATCCGGTAGGGTTCTATTCAATACAAATGTATTTGTATACGTATCATACACCAACACATTCATATTGGATACATATCCTATACAAATGCATAGATATTGATACGTATCTGATACATATCCCCAGTTTAACGAATGTACAAACTATTTGTATGAGTGTTCTAAAACATGCATATTCATACAAATGTTAATGTACAAATGTCGTAACATTTGATTTGTGTACGAATGTCCAAATTCAAATAAATAATGAATGTTACAAATATTATTATTATTATTATTATTATTATTATTATTATTATTATTATTATTATTATTATTATTATTATTATTAGTTCAATTCTATAGTGCTGTCCATATACTCAGTGCTTTACAATACAAAGCAAAGCATATATAAATATATATAAATATAAAAACCTGCTGAGAGCGTACAATCTAGAGGACAAAATAGTAGCAGTTGGCAATTAAAAACAATTAAAGCAAATAAGTACAAAATACGGGAACGATAAAAAAACAATTAGCAGTATCTCGTTAACAAATCATCTACAGAGAGTCTGGAAATGCTTCCCTAAAGACAGTGGTCTTTAGTTCAGATTTAAATGATGATAAAGAGGGGATGGCACGCAAAGGGGGGGCAGTAGGTTCCAAAAGTAAGGGGAAGCAAAGGAAAAAGGACGAATCCTAGACAGAACAGTAATAAGGCGAGGCTGATATAAAAGACCTTGACTACTAGAACGAAGGGTTTGAGAGGGAATATAAGGGTGTAGAAGATCAAAGAGGTAGGGAGGCACCAGCCCATGGAGGGCTTTGAAGGTTAGAAGGAGCAACTTATAACAAATACGAAGAGGGAACGGGAGCCAGTGAAGAGATAGAAACAGAGGAGAGATGTGATCGAAACGGCGTGCAAGCGTGATAATACGAGCTGCAGAGTGTTGGGCAGCGATAAGGGGACGAAGGTGGGAGAGAGGGAGGCCCACAAGCAGAAGGTTGCAGTAATCTAAGCGAGAGATTACAAGAGCATGGACCAAGGTTTTGGCAGTGGATGTGGAAAGAAAGGGACGGATTTTAGCGATATTGTAAAGAGAAAAGCTGCACGCTTTGGCCATGGACTGAATGTGAGGGATACAGGATAAAGAAGAGTCAGAGATGAACCCAAGACTGCAGGCTTGCTGGACTGAGTGGATAGGGATGTCGCCAACAGACACAGAAAGAGAACAGGGGAGAGAGGGTTTAGGAGGAAGGACAAGAAGCTCATCCCTATTATGGAGTGCAAAAATGTGCTCCAGAGTTATCCTGGCCGTGAGACACTACTGCATGGGACGCTCTGGTATAGAAGTGGCTCTGCGCAATGCAGATGTTGTGTGGGAGTGTCTCCAGAGTTCTCCAGGAAAGTAAGTGTGCCTTTGCTCTTAGCATCAGAGAAATATGAGCAGGAGAGAGAGCCAGAGGGACCGCTGAAATAACTTTTAAAAGTTTTTCAAAGGAGGACTGAGGAATCTTCATTCTACCCATCCCCAGATGTTCCAACAGGGAAGAGAATTAAGGATTTAAAGAATGACATGAAATTAATCTAGCTGCTTAGCCGATATCCTTTTATTTCTCTACTGGATTAGGAAGTGTGGATTATGCTAAGAAGATCTCTAGTGGGCTTAAGAGTCCCCGGCTTTGTTTACAACAGAGTTTTATGATGGAATGAAATTATATTCAAAGGTGTCTGCATTCATGGAATGGGTTATAATTCACTTAGCTCATGGCTGTGGTGGCCATTTCCTTAGGATTAGTGAGCAAGAGAGGAAGAGAGCTTAAATGAACTAATACCACACATCTGAAGCACTAGCAACCGGTGAGGCACTGTTAAGGCCATAATTTGATGCAAGCCTACAGCAAAATTGACCTCACTGACTCTAACATAAGAACATAGAGGAGTTCTATGAGAGCAGGCCATGGCCTAAGTGCTAATGCTAGTACACGTTAGTTTCTTCTGCACCTTTCCTGTACACCGGACAGGAAGTCAAGTGCAGAAACTATCCCCATATTTCAGTCCAGACCAGACAAATGTGTGATTTGGCAAGATCCAAGCAATGCTTCCACCCTGAACTTCATGGGTTGCCACTGCAGAAGCATTCTGCAAAATATCACTGTTACTCAGATGAAGCAGGCCTCAGTTCCCATCATCCATCATCAGATCAGAAGCTATTTGCACTACTGCCTCTAGTGAACAATTAGTGAACTTCTGGTGAAGAGTATCAGTGCTCTGAGGAGGCTGCTACAGCCTCCAAGCATGCCCTCCCTCACCAAAAGTTCACTGATTGTTGATTAGGTGTGGAGTGCGAAATCGTGCTCCACACCTTAACCAACGTTTACCAGGAACTTACCTGGAGCCTCCAGTGGCATGACCATCCACACTTCTTCCCATGCTCTGGGGTCATCTGAGTGGCACCTCAGACAGCCATAGTTGTGACTGCGCTTGCACAGACCATCAGTGTCGTCATGGCAACAGTGGTGAAACATGCGCAGCTGTGGAGGACACCCATCGTGGCACCCATAGGAGGACCAACCCCAGGATTGAATCAGGTAGGTATTTGATCGCAGGGGGAGGGTAACGGCCAAAGGTGACTAGCGCTTCAAGTGTGAGCGCTAGCCAACGTTGGTTTATCATGGATGGGAAGTGTGAAATCACCCCTGGGCACAAAGGTCTGTTTTGCCCATCTTATCCTCTGCCTCCCACCTTCTAGCTCAGCCACAGAAGATTTAACTCACCTTTTCCTTCTGCAGGCAATCTTTGTAACTCATGGCAGCAGTGAAAAGTTTCAGTCACTTGAGACATTTTTTGTGTAGTTCACCAGCTTTGGATTCCCTAATCTTACTTTAATTAGCTTTGCGCATAATATCCCCAATCAGTGGGTGAAGTTAGCACCAGATGTTAGCCATCTGTATTCATCAGTTTAAAGCCCATCGTGATAAAAAGAAATCTTTGTTAAGTATGAACAAGAGACCTCATTTGGAGTATAGTGTTCCAGCATGACCTGACCAGAGGAGAGAAAATAATTCTGCCAAATATGCACTGCCCTTAGATAAATATATGGGTGCAGTACTGTACACAGCTGGAGTGAGGAACATGAGGCTTCATGTATCCTTCGGTTTAATTTCTTCCAGCCTTAATTTCATATGACTCACAATGTGTGAATGCAGGAAGAGAGAGAAACACTGGTTCCCTAATTGCAAATATGCTAACCAAAGGGGTCATACCTAGGGCGTGCATGAATATTCGAAACTTTCAAAATTCAATCAAATGTGTTCAAATGTGAACATCCGAATTCGAATCGAATGCCTATAAGTTCAGATTTAAACATTCAAATGAATTTTGTATTTTTAAATCTATTCGTTTGAATTATTTGGAAATTCGTATGTGTACGGATGAATACATGATGTGTACCTGCCTGTATGCATCTTTCCCGCATCCGTACACATTTGTATGGATCCATACAGGATGAAAACAGGATGCATACAGGATAAATACAGGATGGGTATGGATAAGTACAGGATGCGCATGGGCACATACAAATGTTGTCAACATTTGTATGTGCCAATTCAAATTCAAATTGAAAACTCACACGAATAAATTTGAATGTTTTCAATTGAAATAGAATGTGAATACATTCTAGTTTTAAAGATTCAAATCGATTTGAATTTTGAATCAAATCGAATCCCAAAAATTTCATTCATGCACACCCCTAGTCGTACCAGTACGTAGTTATGGGATGTTACCAGCACCGAATGAGCCCAACTTCTTCCTGTGGGACCAGAAAGTAAATGGAGCCCATTTGGACAGTTGTCTGGCTTCTTAGCAGGGTTCCTTCATCAATGCCCTCCGGGCACATTTGGCAAGCATTGGGAAGCTACTGTGAACACTTCATTTGGCCATTACAGGGTAAAAGGAAATAGTCTGTAGCATTCTTCTGCAAAACTGGTATCTCTACAGAAATCAAGCCCTGTCTCTAACCATCTCTGACAGAGACTTGGCCAAACTGCATGCAAGAGCATTTTTAACAGGATCAGATGCTTCTGGGATTTCCATATTACCTTGCTTCAGAGAGGGAGGAAGACTCAGGGCTGGTTCACGCTTGACTTAATGGGACAATATAATAATACCATCACACTGATGGGGCAAATTAGGATGCCTTCATACTTCAAGTACCGGGGTAAACCCAAAACTGACCACCACACTCAATGGTCAGTTTTGTTCCAGCTGGGTCACCATGGCAATGGCCACAACAACTTCCAGTGCATGCCGGATGATTGCCATGGTGATAGCAATGTCTAGGAATTCACCAAAAGTTGCTCAGCAGCTCCTGGTAGAGGTGTGGAGCAGTGAAAAAGTGCTCCCCAGCTCCAGAGGATCAGAGATGTTCCCACACGCTCTGGGATGGAGGTTGTGCTAGAGCGTGTAGATGGAACATCCTGGAGTGTGTCTATTCCCCTTTTTCCACACAAGTCAAAGATCTTCAATATTCAGATCTTTGAGATGGGGTCCTCCTGGAGATCCAGATCTTGAAGATGCCTGAAGACCCCATTGTGGACACTTTTAATCGGGTCCACTGAAATCCAGATTTAAGGGCCTGAAGGACCTATTAAATCTGGATTTCAACTGCCTTTGTGGGGACAGGGCCTTGCAGATGGGGCCTTCAATGGGGTCCAGGTGGGGACAGGGCCTTCCCAATTAGTACCAATCAGGTACCTATCGGGTCCTAATTGGGTCTTAGAAGGATTCTAAACCCTAGTGGAAACAGACCCTGAGTGTTCCCAGCAGGTAGATGAGAAACAGGATCTTAGCTTACCTGCTAGTACCAGAATCTGTAGGAGAGGTACCACATGTGTGCCACATGTGCAGTTTGCCCCATGACATGCAAATCCGTTACCTTCAACTGCTTAACTTGTCAATGGGCCAAGTGTGGAAAGGGACTGGAAGTAAAGTCATGTGCCCAGTACACCGCTTAAAATTCCAGGCAATGAATCAGCGGGGGGGGGGGTCCATGCAAAGACCTCCCTCCCTTTGTTGACTACTCCAAAGGGACAACTTCAGAGTAATTAACAGTGTTGTAAGGAAAGGCCACACCTTTTGGAGGAAGAGGTATCTGTGCCAGGGTCAGCTTTTTGATCCATGTGGATGGTGCTGTACAATATGCTTGCATAGTAAATAGTACTACTTGCCACAGCAACTCTTTTGGGATTTAAAGAAAAAAAGGGTTCATGAAGCTGAATGTGTAATAGAGTGACCAAAGTAGCTCAAGGGCAACAACTGCTAAGTGATGCACTTTTGGGGGAAACCTAACGTTTTAATTTCACAAGTACTCTATGCTGAGTGGGTCTGAGAAGCCATTGTTAGGGGGTAATGGGGTGTCAGGTACCCCCCGTTGGTAATACATCATTCGCAGAGTTGTGCCTCTTCATGCTAGGGAAAATGCACGTCTCTGTGTCTCTCTGCTTCTGGCTGTCAGCAGTTCGTCGCTGCCGTTTCAGCATTCTTCAGCTGAGCTGTCCAGGTGCTGAAAGCATAAACTTCTCCCGTCCTGGGAAAGCTTGCAGGCTTCTGCCACTATACGTTTCAGCACCTTTCACCCCTCCTTTCTCCAGCGCACAGTTTCCAGCAAACAGACAGAGTCGTAAATTCTCCGTAGAGGTTTGTTTATTCGTATTGGTCACATGTCAGCTTCCCTTTCTCCCTCTCCAGTCTCGATCAGCTAAGCAAGGGTAACACACAGCCGTGTGTGACTACCTTTATACATTTTCCTTATCAGAGTTGGTGACTCATTTTCCCTTGTATTACACAATCCTGTGCTTCCCCTGACCACTGTGTTGCACAAGCCTGTGTTGCAAGTGTTACACAATCTTACTTCATTCAGCCTTCAGCAACTGGTGACAGTCTGGTGATTCTTGACTCTTAGTTACTTGTTCTGCACACATCACTACATTTTTCCTTATATGGGCTTTTTCAGCCTAAAAGCCATATACATGATAGAAATGACAGAGACAAGAGGCCTTTCTGCACTTGACCTTCTTCTAGAATATATCTCAGAACTGGGACCTGCTATCTGCAGGCTAGTGCAGGCTATGGAAGGCCGCAAGTGAGGCCTGCCATAGTCTGCATTAGCTTGTGCCCAGCAGATGGCTATCCTGAGATCCATTCCAGAATAAGGCCAAGTGCAGAAAGGGCCAAGATCTGTGTGCTGCCTTTCCAGGGCAGCCTTCATCCCAGCTTTAAGAGAAGGGAAGAGAGCATCTTCCATACCCTTTTTCAACATCAGAAACTGGATTCTTTATCTGTGCTGAGACTGAGGAATAGCAAAGAAGCTCTTGTATGATAACAGCTTTGGTGTTGGTCTTGCCTCCCATGTAGCCGTGAACAGCACTCATTATAGACAAGAACAGGTGCCTCCAGACCCATCCTTCTGGAACTTGTATGAATGACTTCTGAGCAGGGAGGTGCACAAATGGGTTTTTTGCATTTGATTTATATCAAATCGAATGTAAGAAAATTTGTATTTGTTCGAATAGATCCCCTTTGAATGTGGTAGGATTCTATTTGATATGAATGTAGTAATACAAATTTGTATGAATGTCCAATACGAACACATACATATCCAATACGTATCCAATACAAATGCATGCGTATCCGATACATATCCATTACATATCCTATAACATATCTGCTCTGAAAGCGTCAAATCCATCCTGAATCCGCTTTGAATCCGCTCTCAAACCATGCCAAATTCACTCTTGATCCATTGCAGATGTGACTGGCAGAGCCGCTTTTCCACTTCCCCATTTCACAAATGTTCCAAAGCTTCATACAAATGTTTCAAAACATTCACATTCGTAGTAATGTCAATGTACGAATGTTGTAATATTCAATTTGTATACAAATGTCCGAATTTGTATGAATTTGTGTGAATAATGAACATTACAAATATTTGTGCACATCACTACTTCTGAGTAGGTGATGTACTACCAGGAAAGGGATCTGAAGCTGTAGAAATAATTCAGGCAAATCATCAGTCAAGTTTTAGAGACATTAGAGCAAGGAGTGAAAATAGCTGATGATATTGTACTGCCAACACACACACACACACGAAGTAACCATACTTTAGAACTCTGTGGCCATGTGTACACATAGTTGCAACACCAAAATCTCAGCATTATGACTATCCATTGTCCAAGTGCAGCCCAAACAAACACAGCTCCAGAGTAGCTGGACAAACACAAACATTCAGAGAGGGACCTCCATGAAAATTCAAAATGAAGAAGAAGAAGGCAAACATAGGAGGTGCCAGGTGAAGAAGAAGAAGGGTTGGCTTTTCTAGCCTGCTTTTCTCACCCATTTAAGGGGACTCAAATCAGCTGACAAAGCTTTTCTATTCTCCCCACAACAGAACTCCCATGTGAGGTAGGTGGGGCTGTGAGAGCTCAGAAGAGAGCAATGACCAGCCCAAGGTCACCCAGCTGGCTTCATGGAGGAGTGCAGAATCAAACCCGGTATTCCCAGATAAAAGACCAGCTCCCTAACCACTAGACCAAACTGGAGGTTTTAAGGCATAGGCAGTATCCAGACAGGGTCTAAAACCCAGGATTATCTTGGCACTATATTGGGATTACTTCACATATTTGAGCAATCCCAGTATAGTCCCAGGATATAGAGGTAAAATCCCGAGATATGACCACTGTGGGAAAAATAACACCAAACCTGTGTTTCTTCATAGCAGTATTACTTACCTTGTCTGGCACTTGATCTAGGGTTGAGGTGTACATGAACTTTCCTCACATTCAAAGTATGTATGAATATAGTCATTTAAATTCCAATTGAATGTTGGTACATTCAAAGACTGACATTTGAATATGAATCCAATGCTTCTATACATTCATATGAAGCTACGTTACATTTGTGAATCTGAGGAGGAAGGAAAGCGGCTGCCCCGGTCACATCTGCAACTGATCCAGAGTGGGTTCAAAGTGGATTCAGAGTAGATTCAAAGTGGATTGAGAGCAGATTTGATGCATTCAGAGCAGATATGTAGGGGATGCATAGGGGATTCATAGCAGGGACTCAAATCGGGTTTGTATTGAACGTTCAAAGGGGATCCATTCAAATGAATACAAAGTTTTTTGCATTCGATTCAATACAAATCGAACATGAAAATAACATTCGTGCACCTCCCTACTTAGCTGTTGTTTTTCCTGAAGAAAATACACATTGCACAAGCATTTGGGGGGGTGTGTGTTGCATCGTGGAAGTTAAGTGAGGGCCTACAATTTCACCCTGCTATCTGCACAAGAGGCATTTTCGCACTACACTCGTTCCATTTGGAACGGGTGTAGGACGGGAAGCCTAAGACACTTCAGGACGCTTTGACCATTCACACATAGGAGCGCAGGAACGCGTGTAAACGCATTCTGGCACGCCTGTGTGCGAATGCTCAAAGCATTCTGAAGTGCCTTAGTCGGCAAACGCCGGCAAGGGGTGGGGAGACGGCTGGCGAGGCTCCTGCAGCCGGCAAGACAGGCAATCAGCTGATTGTCAACCAGCACCGGCGGGGGAGGGGAGCCCGCGGCTGTCAGGGAGAGAGAAACATGAGCGAATGCTTCTCTCCCCGAACGGCTGCGGGCGCTTCGTCCGCGCCGGAACGGATGTAGAGCACTTTAAAGTGCTCTACATCTCGAACGCGCGCAAGACAGCTCCGGACGCGTCAGAGCGCAAGCCCCGCTGCGGCAATGCGTATGCCGCGTTTGAGGCTGTCTTGCACGCATTCGAAAACCCCGTGTGCGAAAACGCCTAAGATCCTGCCTTCTCTCGCCATCTGGAGGCAGCAGCAGTTATATCTTATAGATCTGATTTTATTGTATCTCACTCTGGGACATTAGGAGGTAGGGCAGGATAGATATAAATAAATATCAGAATCACAACTGAAGTGGTCAGTGCTGCGTGACCGCCATCAATGAAGTATCTAACATCATGCACGGCCTGGAACGGGTGGATAGAGAAAAATGTTTTCTCTGCTGCACAAAACTAGAACCCGGGGACACTCTTTGAAGGTGATGGGCAGGGGAGTCAGGATGGACAAAGGGAAGTATTTTCTTCATCCAAAACGTCCATCTGTGGAACTTACTATCAGAAGAGGTGGTGACAGCAAGCAGCCTAAATGGGTTTGTGAAAGGGTTAGAGAAATTCACAGAGGAAAAGTGTATCAACGGCTACTAGAATAGATGCTCAGGTACCATCTCTAGGCTGGAGAGACAGGCAGGATGCCTCTGAAGGACATCTGCAAGGAGTAGAGAGCAGGTGAAGATTTTCCCTTTGTCTTCTGCTTGACATACCCACAGTTGGAATACCCCTGTGTGAGACAGGATGCTCAGCTAGATGGGTTGTGGCAGGGATCCTCTTATGTTCTTATGATCTTAATAGAGGCCTGGAGGGATATCTGCAAAAACTGAGGACCAGTACATTTTGACAAGGTGTATAGATGCAGAAGGGAGTGATCCTGCTTCTGCATCCCGTTGGGGGCATGAAAAAAACCCAATGCTTGTGGTCACAGCTTGGGTTTAGCTCTTTGCACTGAATCTCAAAATAGGAATCACATGGCTGGGAAGGGTGAAGATAAAGGGACCCAAATGATGGTACAAATGTAGCATCACTCCTGGAAAAGTCTACATAGAAGTTCTGTGGTATAAGTATATAAAATTGGGCATGATGTGGCAGCTTGTTAGGATGTGAACCAAAAATAAAACTAATCCTGTGATGTCCCAGTAGCGCAATGGTTTAAAATAGGCACAAGGTGTTTCCACACGTAGGTTTCCGTGTACCCGTTTACAGAGGTGAAGCTGAAATCATCTTGATGTTTCAGTAACTCATAGCTGCTGTGCATTGACCAGTTCATTGGCAATAGCTGGCTCTCTTCCCTTCCTGTGCAGGCTGTGGTTAAAAATGGAAGAGCATAAGAGGAGCCTTAGTGGTTAGGGAGCCGGACTCTTTTCTGGGAATACTGGATTCGATTCCGCCCTCCCCCATGAAGCCAGCTGGGTGACCTTGGGCTAGTCCCAGCTCTCTCACAGGGTGTCTGTTGTGGGGAGAAGAATAGAAAAGCTTTGTCAGCCACTTTGAGTCCCCTTAAATGGGTGAGAAAAGCTGGGTAGAAAAGCCAACTCTCCTCCTCCTCCTCCTTTTTCTTCTTCTGGGGGTTTGGGTAGTAGATGACTGCTCCTAGACTGTGGCTATTTGCCACCCACCCACTCACCTATCTCTAGCCAACCAAAGATTGCCCTTTAAGCCACATGGAGGCACAGTCTGTATTTAGCTGAGAACTCTACAACTTCCATTTAGTATTTTCTGAATAAATGCACTCAGCCTCAGCAGATATTTAGAATCATCTGTCCATGCAATGTCCTCAAGCTGTTCTTCATATTTTAGAGCACCATATCCCACAGCACAGACGCACCAGGCAGTATTTCTAATGTAGGCACACATTTTTCCCAGATTGGGGGTGGGGTGGGGGGAGATCTTGACAGCTGGCACTGAGTCTCCTTTGATATACTTCTGCTTAAAAATGCAATTGTGCTAAGGTCACTGGATAAAGAAAGAGGTGGCTGCTTAAGGGCTGTCATGATCCATATCGTCAACTCTTGTTTATGTCTTTCTTCCCTCCTTCCAGAGCCATGTTCGACTATGACAAAGGCAAAGACAGTGGCCTCCCAAGCCAGGGACTGAGCTTTAAGTACGGAGACATTCTTCACGTTATCAATGCTTCTGATGATGAATGGTGGCAAGCCAGAAGAGTTACCATGGAGGGAGACAGCGAAGACATGGGCGTCATACCCAGCAAAAGGAGGTAAAGTCCACCATTCATTTTGCTCTGTCTAGCCTTTTCCAAACTGGGCCATGTTCCAGGATATATCCCAGAATAGGAGCCTGTTGTCTACATGCTAGTGCAGACTATGGCAGGCACAAGCAAGCCACTGTTTCAGGAGGTTCCAGGTTGACTCATAACAAAGGAGGGTCTCTGTTGTGGCAGAGCAATATTTCAGCAGGTCCCCTATTCCAGGATGTATCCCGGAATCGATGCCTGCTCTCTGCATGCTAGGACAGGCTATGAAGGGCCCTGGGTTGGGCATGCCAACAAGCAAGCAGACAACAGGCTGTATGGACCCTTAATACAGATTAAGGGCTCAGGTAGCTCAGATATAGGCCTACGTATGCACATGTTAATGTACATCACACTTCCAGAGGGATCGAGAAGGCACACAGAAGGCATGTCAAGGGTCACCTCCCATGTTTGTGATTAACAGGGGGTGCTTTGCACCTCACGGCTGAAATGCACCCCCAACAGCCCCCAAAGCTAGGACCTCTTGTTCCTAACCTTTGGAGGTGTGGGGTGTAGCATGGGCTAATCCAGAGGCCTTTTCACATTAGGCCTTTTGGAACGTGTGTAGGACATGCCGGGATGGAGCATTCACTCCTCTGGGCCGCCTCCCTTCCTGACAGCTGCGGGACACACGCACCCTGCCACGATTGGGCTGAAATCGGCCCAACAGCTGGCAGACCCGCGCGAATCACTCACTTTGCCAGGCCCAGGGTGTGATCTTAATGGAGTCTGTACAGCTGCCTGCTGAGCCGGGTCACTTGGACCCAGGACAGCCAGCAGGAAGGTGTGTGAGCGCGCGCATGTGTGCACATCCCCGGGCCATGAGGGAGTGGATGTCTGGGGGGGGGTCTCTGTGGGCCTTAGAGGACACGATCCTGTCCCCTAGAACTCGCAGGGACTGGGGAAGGGCCCTGACAGATCTGCCCGCCCCTGGGTCTTCTCTGACCCAATGGCACACAGGCCTGGGAGGGGTGCCCCCGCCCTTGTCTGATCTTTTCAGGCTTCGGGGCACTTTCCCCATCCGCACGTAGGCAGGTAGGAATGCATGTAAATGTGTTCCTTTCCTGCCTGTGTGTGAATGGGGTAAGCGTCCCAGAGTGTCCTAGCACAAGTGCACTACAGCCGTTCCGTCTGTAGTGTGAAAAGGCCTCAGATTAGCACCATCACCAGATTAGCACCAATCCCACCCACAGTTCCCCATGAACCAGGGACGATTTTGCGCTTCCCTTCCCATCCGCTGGACAGGAAAGGAGCATAATAACCCAATGCTAACTAGCACTTGCACTTGTGAGTGCTAGATAACAACAGCCTAAGCCCCACGCAAATGGTTGCTCACCTGTGACCGATCCCAGGGCCAGTCCTATTTTGGGTGCTGCCATTTTGCTTGTGACCGTGTGTGCATCAGCACCAGAGCACCAGAAGAGGTGCAAATGGCTGCCGCCCAAATGCTCTGGGTAACTTTAGGGTTAATATTAGTAAACACCTAATCAACAATTAGTGAACTTCTCGGAAGGCAGAGGGTACTTGGAGGCTGTAGCAGCCTCCTCAAAGTTCACTAATCATGCACTATCGGCTGTAGTGTGAATACCCACTGATGCTAGATCACGAGAAGTTAGAGCAGAAAGAGTCTCTGTTCACTGAGGGTTGCCCAGGAACCAGCATTTCTTGCAAAATAATTTTGGGGGCAGATAAATTGATTTTATGCAAATGATACTGTAACTCATGTGTTTAAAATTTTGGGAAAGGGGGAAAAAAGTACAGATGAGAGCCATTCTTCTCATTAAATCCCAACAGCGATGTCACAACATATCAATCCATGGCATCAAGTTGTCTTCAATATAATGCCATGATGTGAAGTATTTCAAATTTATTCTGATGAGCTCTGTGCTTTGTTCCTTTGCAGTTCAGATATAATAAGTTCACCCTCTAAAACAGACATTGAAATTGGGAGAAATTTTTAGAAGTAGTGAATTATTACAGGAGCAGCCTCCACTGTATTATTTGTTCTTTAATTTTTAAAAAAATCATTAGCATTTCTTCATTTAAAAATCCTGGTGTGGTTTACATTATAGCCTTTAAAAAAGGATAAAAACCACTAAAAAAAAAGATAGAATATTAAAGCAGTGATAAAATTTGGTCTAGTGGTTAGGGAGCCAGACTTATCTGGGAATACCAGGTTCGATTCCGCCCTCCCCCATGAAGCCAGCTGGGTGACCTTGGGCTAGTCACAGCTCTCTTCTGAGCTCTCACAGCCCCACCTGCTTCACAGGAGGTTCTGTTGTGGGGAGAAAAATAGAAAAGCTTTGTCAGCCGCTTTGAGTCCCCTTGAATGGGTGAGAAAAGCCGGCTAGAAAAGCCAACTCTTCTTCTTCTTCCATGTTCCAGGTTAGCAGGGAACTGAAGCCTATTTGCACTTGGGCCGGTAGTCAACAATTAGTGAACTTCTGGTGAACAGCATCCTCATGTGGAGTAGGCTGTGACAGCCTCCAAGTGTGCTCACCCTCCCCAGAAGTTCACTAATTGTTGATTAGGTGTGGACCACTAAATCATGCTCCTCAGCTTTACCAAAGTTAACTAAAAGCTTAGCTGAAGTACCCAGTGGCAGGACCATTCACGCTTCTTCCAGTTCCCTGTTGCCGATGGGCAATGGTGACCAACTGCAGCAGCAAGGAGGTGGAACTTCCGGCTTTGGATACAGCAGCATGGGCTGGAGGACCATTCACACTTCTGGTTGGTAATGAATGCTTTGGGGAAGCTTTCCTCATCACAAATGTGAATGGTCCACCTTGACCAGAAGTTCACCAGCCTTAGTTCACCACAGCCTCATCAGCTAAGTGCAGAAGGAGCCCTGATCTGAGTGGCGTACCAAAGTCCATCAGCCTAAATGGGTCCCCTGAGAGTTCTGAGGCCAAGAATTTACACTGCTCGCCACTGAAAATGTTACAGGGTTCCTCCAAAACCCATGCAATCTTCAGAACCAGCACATGAAACAGCCATGCCAATGCATAGAGCATGCTTCAGGGTCATATAACCCATCCATCTGGCAGGTTGGCTTTAGTAGGAATGGGCAAACTTGGGAGGTCCATCTTAATGTGTGGAAACAGCCTATGTTAATGGTAAAGATTGCAATGTGTACTATCATCTCATTTGTTGCAGTTTCAGGATTGTTATGACATGTTCCATAGTAGGGGTGTGCATGGATGCAATTTTCAGGATTCGATTCAATTCAAATAGAATACCTGAAAATTTGATTTGAATCTTTGAAATTCAAATTTAATCAAATTTAATTCGAATTAAGCAAATTCAAATCTATTCATTCAAATTTTCAATTTGGATTTGCACTTAAAAATATTGACAACGTTTGTATGTGCGTATCCATACACATCTGTACCCATCCATACACATCTGTATGCATTCCATAGTTATCTTGTATGCAACTCATTTTCATCCCGTACGGATCCATACAGATGCAGGACATATGAATGTCCAGGTAATTTGAATGAATAGATCCAAAATTTGAAATTTGTTCAAATCTTTAAATTCAAATGTATGGACATTTGGATGAATTTAATTGAATTTTGATTACCTTCGAATATTCATACACACCCTATTCCATAGTTCTTCTGTGAACCTGAGCTTTCAGATGTAATTACAGTATCTATCTTGGTGAGTTTGGTCTCGTGGTTACAGTACTGGACTCCTATCTAAAAGTCTCCTGGTTCAATTCCACACTCCTCCACAGAGCCAACTAGGTGGCCTTGGACTAGTCACATGTCAATTTCTCTGCTCTCACAGGCCTACTTACCTCATAGGGCAGTGATGGTGAACCTTCTGAGCTCGGTGTGTCAAAATTTGCAAGAAAACCTAGCTTAACTCGGGTGCTGTGTCACATCTAGAAATATCCATAATTTTGTGATATTTGTAGCTCTAGTAAAAAAGTTATATTTCTGATATATGTATTTTATTAAAAGCAAAGACAAATTCTTTATTTTAATGACTTTTGTTGCTGAATTTTGTTTGCTGAATCTTCAATTGAAAGTTAGTATTTCGTACACTTCAAGAACAAGCAAGCACTACATGCCCAGGTGCCAGGGTGACCATGTGTGTCACCCAAAAGGGCTTGGCGTGTCACCTGTGACACGCATGTCATAGGTTGGCCATCAGTGTCATAGGGTGACTGTTGTGGGGAGAACAGAAGGTTTGTCCTCTGCTTTTGAGTCCCCTTAAAGGGTGAGAAAAGCAAGGCGTAAAAGCCAACTTTTCTCCTTCTCTTGAGCGTCTGGAAGAGTCAAATGCAACTGATGGTCTCCTAGATCTTGTTAACTTTCTTATAGATGTCATCTGCTTGTCTACCTGTGATGACTTACAGTTGTGTATTTCTTCTGTCCTTCCTAGTTTGTTTTGTTTGCATGGTTTTTCTGTTGCTGCTGGCTTGTATTGTTTGTTTCTATAGTGAGGCTTCCAGGTGCTGCTGAGGTACAGGCCTTGGTCTCTGTTAAAATTACCATCATCTTGTTCAGTGAGAAAACTCATTGAAACAGCAGTTAAGCCATTAGCATCACAAAGCATTGTCACATCAGCTCACTCTGGATTTCTGCCTTCCTGCTGCTGCTCCTGTTATTGTCTTCTGCAGACAAAAAAGAGAATTTTGGCAGACAGATCTAGCATGCAAGGATGCTGGTTAAAAAAACAAAAAAAAACCATCAGAAAGGAGATTGTGCAAATGGAAAAAAGTACAGAAAATAGAATCCAGAGATCTTTTCACACTATAGCCAAACGCGTTCCTACCTCCCTAGGTATGAATGCGGAACCCCTCCCCGCGTGGCCTAGCCTGAAAAGGCCGGTGCGGGGGGAGACCCCCCTCCCAGGCCTGCCGCCTTTGGTTCAGATTCGACTCAGGGCGGGCAGGCCTGTCTCATCCCTTCCCCAGTTCCTGTGGGCTCTAGGTGACACGATTGGGTTCCCTAGAGCCTGCCCACAGGACACACCCACACACCGGGCATGGGCCTACCTGGGGACACGCAAACACATGCCACTTACCTCTTCATCACCGGGTTCAAAGTGGTGGGCCCAGCTGGTGGCGTTGTGCATCTGTGCACACCACCAGCTCTGTGGGTGCCCTGGGATGGGATGGATCGGTTCCAAATGGAACCTCCTGCCTAGCAGAGCAAATGCTCCATCCCAGGGTGTCCAGAGGCCCTTGTGTGAATAGGCTTTAGGATGATCCAAGTGCTGGAACATCTCTGTTATGAAAACAGGCTGCAACATCTAGGCCTCTTCAACTTTAAAAGATATCTTTTAAGACATAACCTGAGAGAGAGGGTGGTCCTGCACTTGCATTCCTGTCTGTAGGATGGGAACGGTGCAGAACAAACTAACGAGTGCTAGCATTCACACTAGGAAACATTAGTACACATAATCCTAGCCTCCACATGCTGGGACACTCACCTGGCTCTGGTTGAATGTCTGATCCTTCGCAGGACACCAACATTTTTATTTTGGTGCCCTGCATGACTACACCGGCACAAGGGTCATTTGAGGTACCTGTGCCCTTCTGCAGAACCTCAGATGGTTCCCTTGCACTGGAAATGTTGCAGATGGTCACCATCTGGACGCAACAGGTAAGGTTGCAGTCACCTTTAGTAAGGGTTAGTATGCTTGTGGTGCATGATTTTGGAAACCACAGCTAGTATGCAATTAATTCACATCTGGGCAGGCAGGGAGTGTTTGTAGGCTGTAAATGCCTCCTGCAAGGGCAGATGTTCCTGCCCAGACGTTAACTGATTGCATCCTAAGAGGCCAAGTGTGAATTGGCCTCTGATTACAGTTTATAAAATAATGCATTGTATGAAAAAGGTGGATAGGAAAAAAAATCATTTTCTCTTTTGCACAATTCTGAAACTAGAGAGCGCTCTATGAAGCTGATGAGCAGGAGAAATGGGACAGACAAGAGGATGCTTTTTTTTTTTTTTTTACCCAGAGGATCATCAGTCTATGAAATTTACTGCAGGAAGAGGTGGTGATAGCAACTAGCCTGGATAGCTCCAAGAAAGAATTAGATAAATTCACAGAGGACAGGTGTATCAATGGCTATTAGAATGGATGCCTAGGTACCATCTCCAGGTTGGAGAGATGGATAGGATGCCTCTAAAGGCCATCTGCAAGAAGTCAAGAACAGGTGAAGATTTTGCCTTCATCATCTTAAGAACATAAGATGACCCCTGCTGGATCAGGCTACAGTCCATCTAGACCAGCATCCCAGTGGCCCACCTAATGCTTATGGACATTATCAAGCAGAAGAGAATGGAACAAAAGCAATTGATGGGGCACTATATGAGCATGCTAGAGATGGACTATGGTCTGATCCAGTAGGGCTCCTCTTCTTATGTTCTTAAAACAAGAAGGCAAAGAAAGAAAAGGAGAAACAAGTAACCAAATGTGTCATTCAGTGACGCCTTTCTTCCAAAACAGCTGGGAAGGCTGTCCCTGTCCCCTGAAATATTTTGGCCCGTCTCAACTTTCTGTTTCTGCACTACAAATTCCAAGGCAGCTGACAACAGTAAAAGACAAAATAAGCATTAAAAGCAAAAGAAAATCAAAGCACTAGCATGCAGCTGTGAAGAGACGATGAAATAATAGACCAGATGGCACCTCTGTCAGTGACCAGCAAATGCCAGGACTCATTTTGTGTAGCCACAAGGACCCAACAGAGTTGGCTCCTGCCCAGTGATCAGGCATGGATTAAAAGCAGGATGGTTCCACGGCTATTAGCAGAGAAGAGCTGAATAATACATGATGGGTTGTTGTTTTTACTATAGTTGACACAATGGTGAAAAAAAATGAAGTGCACCCAACCAATAGTAGAAATGCAAGAAATGCAAGGCCCCATCTGAGGCCTCATTCTTTGGGGTCTGGAAACTCTATTTGGCCTGCTAACTTTGCCTTGCCTTGTTAACATATCACATCATTGGGATGCTCACTTCTGATTCTCACAGCTCCTCAGGTCCCCCTTGTGGGGAACAGGCCTTTGAACATATGCAAAGCCTTTAATTAATTATGCTAATTTAGACTTACAGTTGCTTCTGGTGGTTTTTCCATTCTTTACTTGCTGTTAAAGTAATATTTTGAACATTGCTTTGAAAGATTTCCACACCAAGCTTTGTTCTGCTCACAGGGTGTCTGTTGTGGGGAGAAGAACAGAAGGTTTGTCGGCTGCTTTGAGTCCCTTTAAGGGTGAGAAAAGTGAGGTATAAAAACCAACTCTCCCACTGCTACTGGACGGAACAACCCCTGAGAGCAGAAAAGCTCACTCTGCCCTGCTCACCAGAGGCCAATTCGCACAATAGCCCATAGTACATGGTTAGGGAACTTCTGGGGAAGAGCATCCACACCTTGAGGAGGCTGTTACAGCCTCCAGGCGCCCCCTGCCTTCCCAGAAGATCCCTAAGCACGCACTTAGCTAATGTTACCCAATCACATACCTGGTGCTTCCAGGCAGCGGCCATTCGCACGTCTTTCAGTACTCCGGGGTCGTGTGAGGTGATGGCATCTCAGCCAACCATGGACACGACTGCACATGTGCAGAGCATCAGTGTCATCATAGCGACAGCACTGACGCATGCACAGTCATGGAGGACACCGCAACCAAAATGGTGGTGCCCTCAAGACGACCAGCCCCGGAATCGGTCACAGGTGAGTGACTGATTGCACGAGGTGTGGGGTGTGACTAGTGCGTCAATGTTGGGTCATCATGCTCCTTTCCCATCCGGCTGACAGGAAGGGAAGTACAAAATCGCCCCTGTTCCCCAGCAACTGCCCTTCTGAGGGATCCCGCCTCCATTTTATCTCTCAACTCACACAGCCATCAGAGCTAAAAACACATGACAGCCTGGGGCCCTTGGTTTATTTTTCTGCCTGCGTTTCTGGCATCCACATGCCTCTTTGAAGCCAGAAGTGATTTTTGGCTGCTTCACCAGCTACTAGAAAGCCCTGTCATATTGATGCAAATCTCCTAGGAAGAGATTTCATGTAAAGGGCTGCACCATCTTGTCAGCCTGGGACAGCCAGGCAGATGCCTGCTAGGTATGCAGACAACCCAGTGACTTGCCACAATGACAGCCGCCCTCGTGGAGGCCCTCCCACAGAGAAAATTCACACAACTTTTTCTAGAGCAATATGGTGGAAAGGACTTTAGCATGACCTTTTGGTTGGTCAAACAATTTTTGCAAAAAAAAAGGTACCACATATATACATAGACTGATAGAGAGATAGAGATATATTAAAGAGTTTTCTTTGGCCCTTTTGGCATTTATTGGCCATGGATCTGAATATGCGGGTCCACACTGCTCCAGCTGATCTGGGACATTTTCACACTTCCCATCTGCTGGACAGGAAAGGAGTGTCATACGCCAACGTTGACTAGCACTCACATTTGGAGAGCTAGTCAACCAACGTTGGCGTGATGAACCAACGTTGTGAGCCAGTTTGGTCTAGTGGTTAGGGAGCTGGACTCTTATCTGGGAATACCAGGTTCGATTCCGTGCTCCCCCATGAAGCCAGCTGAGTGACCTTGGGCTAGTCACAGCTCTCTTCTGAGCTCTCACAGCCCCACCTGCCTCACAGGGTGTTCTGTTGTGGGGAGAAGAATAGAAAAGCTTTGTCAGCTGATTTGAGTCCCCTTAAATGGGTGAGAAAAGCGGGGGGGAGCCAACTCTTCTTCTTCTTCTTCTCCTCCTCCTCCTCCTTCTCCTTCTCCTTCTCCTCCTTTAGCTGTCCCCCATCCCCTGCAATTGAACACTTACCTTGATTCAATTGTGGGGCCAGTCCTCCTCTGAGCACTGCCATTTTGTGCGTGCATCAGCGCCATCACCATGATCATGATGATGCTGACGCTCTGCACGTGTATAGTCGTGTCTATGGTCATCCGAGGTGGCACCTCAGAGAACCCCGGAGCACCAGAAAAAGTGAGAATGGCCATTGCTTGAATGGCCAGGTAAGCTTCTAGTTCTAATTAGGGAACTTCTGGGGAGGCAGGGAGCACATGGAGGCTGTAGGAACCTCCTCGAAGTGCAGATGACCTTCCCAGCGGCTCCCTAATCATGCACTGCTAGTGTAGTGCAAATAGACCCCTGGCCTTACTCCTAAAGGTAAGTGTGAAAACACCCCCTGTGGGGCTTGCTGATTGGGCCTGGTGTGAATAACGCTGCATCTACAAACAGCAAAAAGAAGTGGCTCAAAAGTATCTTCAGAATGGTAGCATCCACACACTAGAGCCTCCAGTCTACATTAGAGGCCAGAAAAAGCTTTTCTAAAGGCTTTTAAAGTAGATTGGAGGTGGGAAGGGAATGCTTGCGTCCACACACCTACCACCTCCAAGCTGCTTTTGAGGGGCTCTTTTCTTGTCTGTGGATGGAGACTCTGCAAATTATAGGCTCTGCATCCCTACTCCAGCTTTACTGAAAGGCTACAGAGTTTTATATATAGCACTCACTATGCTCCTGTGCTAAAATCAGGACAGTTAATTGCTTTTGCAAAAAGTTTAATTTGGTTTCAAGTTTAAAAATAATACTCCAAAGTTCATCTTAGGATAAAACAAATCTTATTTCTGCAGGGTGGAAGTCAGAGACCTTCGCAGAGAACAGGGCTGAATTCGCGTTTCAGACCATGGTATGTGATTAGGCAACATCTGGGCAGGTGCATTTGCGCTGTCAGGAGGCATTTACAGCCTAGAAATGCCCCCCGCCTGTCCAGAGGTTAACTAATTGCATGCTAGCTGTGGAGCACAAAACATACTAGCCTTTACCGGAGACTTACCGGTCACGTCCAGCCGACGGCCATTCACACCTCTGTCACAGGGTGTTCTGTTGTGGGGAAAAGAATAGAAAAGCTTTGTCAGCTGCTTTGAGTCCCCTTAAATGGGTGAGAAAAGCGGGGTACAAAAGCCAACGCTTCTTCCTCCATGAAGCCAGCTGGGTGACCTTGAGCTAGACACAGCTCTCTTCTGAGCTCTCACAGCCCCACCTACCTCATAGGGTGTTCTGTTGTGGGGAGAAGAATATAAAGCTTTGTCAGCTGCTTTGGGTCCCCTTAAATGGGTGAGAAAAGGGGTACAAAAGCCAACGCTTCTTCCTCCATGAAGCCAGATAAGTGACCTTGGGCTAGTCACAGCACTCTTCTGAGCTCTCACAGCCCCACCTACCTCACAGGGTGTCTGTTGTGGGGAGAATAGAATAGCTTTGTCAGCCGCTTTGAGTCCCCTTAAATGGGTGAGAAAAGCGGGGTACAAAAGCCAACTCTTCTTCTTCTTCTATCAGTACGGTGGGAAACTTCAAAATTGCCTGATACTGCGGAGCAAGTGTTGATCGTTCCGGAGCAGATAAATTCGAAGTAGCGGCGGCATAACACAACAATGCTATGAAGTATTGGGCGTCAGGTGTGACCCCCTGTACTGACTGCATTGGAGTGTGCAATATCCCCCAATCTGGACATATCCTAAATTAAGACATTGTCAACTGATGCACATCGTGGGTAGAAAGCATGCACATTTTTTCTCTTTCTTATCACCTATTATTTATCATTGCTGTTTCTTTCTGTGCCCAATAATAATAAAAAATATTAATTTAAAATTATATTTAAAAAGTTGTTCCTTCTAATAACAAAGCTAAGGAAGCAAGGAAGATTCTGTACTTAGCCATATCAAATTTTTTTTTCAGAAACCTGCTCAAAGGGCTCACATCGAATAAAAGTAACAAACCCCTTTGCATGTTAAAAATACCAAGGGTGAAAATCTGGAGGGAGATCGGGGGTGGGGGGGGGGGAAGGTAACTTGCTTATCATTTCCTCTCTAAAAGCAAAACCCAGTCAAGCGGATAAACATGTCCTCCTGACAAACCAGGCAGAATAATAAGATGTAACATGACTTTTGTGTCCAGAGGGGGTTTTGCACTGGGCATAACGGCTGGTTCCTTGCCCTTGAACATTATTTATGAAGGACATTTCTCTCCGTGCATGTCTGGCATTTAAATGGGATTTGGTGAGAGACAGAGAGAGAATTAAAAAAAAAAAAAGAATAGCATGGTTTTTAAAACTCTGTAGTCTCTGAAAGAGAAAATGGTTATAGAAGGATGACTGCAAAACCCAACATCTGCAGCCAGATGCCTCAAACAGTGGCTTGAACTCAAGTGCTCCCAGGGACATAAGAACCTAAGAGAAGCCCTGCTGGATCAGACCACAGCCCATCTAGTCCAGCATCCCGTCGCACACAGTGGCCCGCCAAATGCTCATGGGCATCTCAGACAGAGACAAGGACAACCTTTCCCTGCTCTTGAATCCCAGCAAATGGACTTAGAAGCGTCCTGCTTCCACCACCACCCCAGCCTGAAAGATGTACCTAGGCATTAATTCTAGTAGCCATTGGTACATCTGTCATCCATAAATTTGTCTAACCCTACCTTGAAACAATCTAGACTTGTAGCTGTCACTACCTCTTCCAGCAGCACATTCCATAAACCGATGACCCTTTGGGTGAAGAAATACTTCCCCTTGTCGGATCCGACTCTCCTACCCATCAGCTTCATAGGTGCCCCCTGTTTCTAGTGTTGTGCGATAGAGAAAAGAAAATTTCTCTATCCACCTTTTCTATGCCGTGCATAATTTTATATACTTCAATCAGGTCCCCTCTCAAACGCCGTCTCTCCAGACTGAAGAGGCCTAGACGTTGCAGCCTGATTTCATAAGGAAGGTGTTCCAGCCCCTTAATCATTCTGGTTGCCCTTTTCTGCACCTTTTCCAGTTCCACAATATCCTTTTTGAGGTGTGGTGACCAGAATTGTACATAATATTCCAAATGTGGCCTCACCATAGATTTATAAAGAGTCAAAATGACACATGCTGACTTATTTTCTATTCCCTTCCTAATTATTACCAGCATTGAATTTGCTTTTTTCACTGCTGCTGCGCACTGGGTTGACACCTTCATTGAACTGTCCACCAAAACCCCAAGATTCCTTTCCTGGTGTGTTCCAGAAAGCTCAGACCCCATCAGTTTAGAGACATAATTTGGATTCTTGGCCCTGACGTGCATTACTTTGCACTTGTTAAGATTGAAAGAGATGGTTTCAGGCCAGCCTAGGGGAGTTTGGTAACATTTTCACAGCATTTCCCTTTGATTCAGTAGAACCATCCCTACTGCTCAAACAGCTTGCAAAGAGGACACAGAACTTTTGCATTTTGGTTAACTCAAAACCAAAACCTGCAGAGGTTTTTCAAAGCATACACTGTCTTCCAATGGGATACGGTGAATTTGAAGCAAAATAAATGAAATCGCTTTCAGAGGTTGAGGGAGAAAATATAAATTAATGCTCGCCTGTGATAATCATTAAAAGCTGTATTTAGCTGTGAGCAGGGTTCTTTTTCTCAGCAGGAATTGCTTTTCTTATTTAGGAGATTATACAGCCTCAAGTCTTCATTTCCCCTGTGTGTCACCCTGCTTTCTAATGCAGAGTTTCATCTGCAAATGTAAAATACTTTTTTCCTGCGGCTCAAAGATCACACATCAAATATAAAATCTGTACTTTAGTCTGTTTCTGTATGCACATGCTATGTTTATCTGGTAGGGAAAAAAAAGAATTTCCAAAATTCAGCAGTAACCATATTACAGCTGGCACAGATAAAGACTAGCAATATTGAAATAGAACTAACTTCGGTATTTGATTACTTTTTGGAGGGACTGTTTCCTCCAGTCCATTTATTCTACAATCATAAACTCTTAGGGTGCATCCCCAAGCAATTTAAAGTGTGCTAAAAATCTTCTTTTGCCTCTGAGCGCCCCCATGCCAGGGTTTTGAACGAGCTTCCAGCGCTACAAAGCGAGGAAAACATGCAACAAAAAAGTGCCCTTTAAATAAGACTTTCAGAGCTCTTTTTGGAAGTTGCAGGTTTTCCTCGCAACATTTACCTTGGGGACGCTCCGTGGCAAAAGGGGCGGGGATTGCCGCCTGCACACACAGCAGTAACACAAGCAGCTTCCCTTTCTAAAGCTCAGAACTAAAAAGCCAGAATCATGCAGAATTGCAACATTGTTGCAATCACTATCAGGTGTGAAATGGGTGGATTATTGCTACTGTAAGGGGTGGATTTTGACAGCGATAACAGGGAAAGTGGTGAGTGAATGAGCGATCTTGCGCTGTACAGGGTGGATTTTGACAGCGATAACAGGGGAAAGTGGTAAGAGTGAATGTTTGCCGGCACAAGAAGCCATTTCGGAGGGCGGAAGATCTGGGAGACGAACAGAGAACCGATGGCTATTTTTCCTTTGGACTTGTCAGGGATTGTCTTCCTGGTTGTGGCCGCGCCAAGTGCAGTCCCTCCCCGTTCCCACTGGTACCCTATCAACAAGAGCAGGAGCGGGGAGAAAAAGATGCACACAAAGAAAACACGGCTCCCATGGGGATAGAAGGTGCGTTAACAACGCACATTTTATTGAGCCTCATGCGGACGCTTATTCCTGATTTACATGGGACTTTTAAAGTCCACTTCAATAGAGGGACAGTAGAGGGACAGTAGAGAGGCAAATAAGTCTTTTGGGGATGCAGCCTTACAGTTTCTACACTTGCCCCCTTGGACAAAAATAACAAACCTATCCCTAAACAACTTTTGAAAAAGGCTGGAATAGCCATAATCATCTGCTCTGCGGGTGTGAGTATGCTTTGAATTTTGTGTGCCCATCTTATATTGCTAACTTTATTTTCCATTAGCAACTCTGGGCCATTTGGGATGTGATCCTGAGACACATTTGTGTACATAAGCCACTGATCACATGAGAACATAAGAACATAAGAGAAGCCTTACAGGATCAGGCCACAGCCCATCTAGTCCAGCATCATGTCACATACAGTGGCACACCAGTTGCCCATGGGCATCTCAAGCAGAGACAGGGGCTAACATTCTCCTCCTCTCAAATCCTAGCAAATGGCCTTAGAAGCATCCTGCTTGTCCCCATGGCCTGAAGGATGTACTTAGGCATCTGTTCTGGTAGCCATTGATACACCTGCTATCCATGAATTTGGCTAACCCATTCTTAAAGCTATATAGGCTGGTTGCTGTTACCACCTCTTCTGGCAGCAAATTCCATAGACCGATGACCCTCTGGGTGAAGAAATCCTTCCCCTTGTCTGATCTGACTCTCCTACCCATCAACTTCATAGATGCCCCCTGGTTCTACCTTTTCTATACCGTGCATGATTTTATATACTTCAGTATACCTCAATACATTTGTATGAAGCTTCATATGGGATTTCTATGCTATTTGTATGGGATTCGTATGAGATTTGTGAGCCAGTTTGGTCTAGTGGTTAGGGAGCCAGACTCTAATCTGGGAATACTGGGTTCAATTCTGCTCTCCCCCATGAAGACAGCTGTGTGACCTTGGGCTCATCACAGCTCTCTTCTGAGCTCTCACAGCCCCACCTACCTCACAGGGTATCTGTTGTGGGGAAAAGAATAGAAAAGCTTTGTCAGCCGCTTTGAGTCCCCTTAAATGGGTGAGAAAAGCGGGGTAGAAATGCCAACACTACTACTACTAATACTACTAATACTAATACTAATACTAATACTAATACTAATACTAATACTAATACTAATACTAATACTAATACTAATACTAGTACTAGTACTAGTACTAGTACTAGTACTAGTACTAATACTAATACTAATACTAATACTAATACTAATACTAATACTAATACTAATACTAATACTACTTCTGTTCATATGCATTCGTGTGGGATTTGTATGGGATTGAGCATTCATATTGAATACGAATCCTACCACATCTGAAGGGGATCTATTCAAACAAATATGAATATTTTTGCATTTGATTTGATGTGACTCAAATGCAAAAAAGAATTTGTGCACATCTATATTCTGTAGTGCAGCAGATAGGGCTGTAGTTTTACTACACTTGTCCTGGCTCAGGGTGAGCTCTGAGACAGAGTATCTCTGCATGCGAAGGAACCGTTTCCTAACCGCAGCTCCTTCCATGCAGGAGTCACCCCATGCCAGCTACATGCACGCATGATCAAGCGCCCCAGCCAGTAAGGTTCCAGTAGGCCCCTTTATATCTCTTTCAGCCTGACCATTGCAGCCAGCACTGGGAAGAAGCATGGCTGACCAGACAGACACCATGCGCACTTATGGTAGCTTTCAGACAGTTTGGGGGGAGGGTTCATGTGCACTCAGCATCTGGAAATAAAGATGCTGAGTGCATTCCGATGGCCAGGAAGACAAGTGCAAAAAGGTTCCTAGTTTCATTCCTGTGAAGAGAGAAGCCCAGAAAGGTTCTAGACTTCACACCACACCACAAGTATTCCAGACATTCGAAATTCGATTGAATTCAGGCATTCAAATTCGGGTCGAATGTCTATGCATTCGAATTTAATATTTGAGTTTTTAAATCTTTCAAATCATATGTGCAAATTATTTGGATATTTGTATGTGTACGGATACATACACATTACATGCATATCTGTACACATTGCATACATATCTATGCATCTTATTTGTATCCGTACACATTTGTATGCATACGTACGGGATGAAAACGGGATGCATATGGGATAAAAACGGGATGTATGCGGATGCGTATGGACACATTCAAATGTTGTTGGCATTCGTATTGTGAAAGAAATTTCAGACCAGTTCAGCTTCAATTTAGATCTTCTGTTTGTTACCTTCAAATACAAATCAGAAATCCGTACAAATAGATTTGATTCTGTTCAATTCCAGTCAGACATGAATACATTCAAATCGTAAACATTTGAATTGATTTTAATCTTCAGATACGGGATAAAAATGGGATGTATACAGATGCGTACAGACACATTCAAATGTTGCTGATGTTCGTATCTTAAAAGACGAAATGGAAATCCATACAAATAGATTTGAATGTATTCAATTCAAATCGAACATGAATTTATTCAAATTCTAAACATGAGTCGATTTGAATCTTCAGATATCCCATTTGAATCAAATCGAATCCCAAAAATTGCGTCCATGCACAACCCTAGTAGTATAACAACATAACAACAGCGCACCAACACAACAACAAGGCACCCAGTAACCCATATTCTGCCACCATATGTCCACTTGTGGTGGTGGAAGGCAGCTTGCTGTAAACACACCAACCCTGTTATCAGCATTGTTTTGAGAGGCCCCCATTTTGGGGGGACATAATTTCGGGCCCACTGTAGAGGAACTTCAGGTCGTGGCTTTAACTGATGTCTTTGTGATCAAACATGGAGACAAGAAAACATTATTTTGAGTGGCTGTTGTATTGCCTCTTCCCCATGGCACCCTGCTTTTCAAATGGAGATTCTAGATCAGTGATGGCCAACCTATGACACACATGCGACAGGTGACACGCCAAGCCCTTTTGGGTGACACACTTGGACTCCCTGGCACCTGGGCGTGTAGTGCTTGCTTGTTCTTGACGTGTACGAAATACCAACTTTCAGTTGAATATTCGCAAACGAAATTCAGCAACAAAAGTCACTAATGTAAAGAATTATTTGTTTTTGCTTTTAATAAAATACATATATCAAAAATATAACTTTTTTACTAGAGCCATAAATATCACAAAGTTATGAATATTTCTAGTTGTGAAACAGCACCCGAATTAAGCTAGGTTTTCTTGCGAATTTTGACACACCGGGCTCAAAAGGTTCGTCATCACTGTTCTAGATCTTTTCATGCTTAACTTCCATGTGACAGTGACTATAGCGATGAGTGCCAGCATTTGCATTGCAAACACCAGCCCCATCCCAAACTTACCTGGAATTTACCTTGCAGATTGAAGTGTGAACACCGCCATCTAGCAGCATCCGCCTCATTGCATGCTAGGCTGTTGCTACGGCAGTTGAGTGACGCAGCACACAACTGGAGGTGTGAAGGCTGCATCTGGGGCTATATTAGGAACACTATCAGCAGTCCTAGAATAGCTGCAGAACAGTTTTTACTGCTCCACAGTTACTGAAAATAGCCACAGCCGCACCCCTGGGAGCCCCTATAAGACGGTGTGCAGATGCTTCAGGCGGGAGCATCCTTGGCTGTCCCCAAGTGTGAAAAGCCCTCTGCCATAGGTATGGATGGATATTATGCATAAGGCCAATGCAAGTTGGCCAAATATCATCATGCAGAAGATCCTTGGAATGGCAACATGACTAAATCATGTATTAATATGTAAGAAGCCAACATAGTCCTCAGACCATTGATTTATTGGTGGTATATATTTATTTTCTCATTGTTGAAGCATAAGTCTTTTTTGCTATCACTTGAACAAAGGCAATCCATTTTCACTGTACAGCAGTCAGTTTCTAGGATACGGATCTATTTAATTCAGTAAACCATGGGCATGAGAAAATGCTAATGATAGATCCAGTGACAATAATATATACTTAATCACTTCCCAAAATTCTAGAACAGATGTTGAAGTGACATGTAATGAAACACGTGCCTGAGGAATGTGGATGAATATTCATAACATTTGAAATTTGTACAAATTTGGCCGAATTCAGATATCCATATTCTAATCTAATGTTGGCACATTCAGAGATTAACACTGAATTCAAACTGAGTGTTTCGATACATTCATATGAAGCTTCGTATGGGATTCGTATGCATTTGTATGGGATTCGTAAACATTCATATCAAATTCAAATCTGGCTAAGGGGAACTATTTGAATAAATACGAATTTTCTTGTATTTGATTCAATACGAATTGGAAACAAAAACAGAAAAATTGTGCACGCTTGATTGTGCAGGGATTTTTCAAAGTATAATCCTTTGCTAACTTGTTCATTTGTTGTGAAACTTCAATGAAGTGACCTAAAAATTGGTTGCTTACATACTGATTCTTCCCCCTCTATGGGTGTTTTTCCACCACGCTCCTTTAATCCGGATCTAAAAAGATCTGAATTAAGGGAAGTACCCAATGTGTTTCCATGGGTGGTCTAGCACCCAATAGCAATGGGTGCTAGCCTCCCTGCTGTGGAAACACCGGAGCACCCATTTGCAAATCCGGATTGACCCACAAGGGGTCTGTTCTGGTGGACAGGGGTTGCAATCTCCGAAGTCCCTCCGAAGTCCCTCCAAAGTTGCCTTCGGAGGTTAGCAAAGGCTCCAAAGTCCCTCTGAAGGCAACTTCGGAGATTAGCAAAGGCTCTGAAGACAAACCCCTTGGGAGAGCCTGCATATTAATTAGCTCCTTGTGAGCAGGGATGAGTCAGCCTCATTAATATGCACCTCTTTCCATGCCTGAAGGTAACAGTCCGCTTTGTTCTCCCTTTGTTCTCGGAGGTTTGTCTTCGAAGCCTTTGCTAATCTCCGAAGTTGGCTTCAGAGGGACTTCAGCGCCTTTGCTAATCTCCAAAGGCAACTTCGAAGTAACTTCGAACTGGCTTTGAAATGACTTTGAAATGACTTTGAAGCCTAGGTTTTGGGGCTCCCCCCATGGGTGCCCCCTCCCCCTAGCCTCTTCTAGACCCCATTGCCACACAAGTGTGGAAACAGGCTCCCTTTAATCCAGATTTTCTGGCAGAAGACCCCATTGTAGACCCCATTAATGGGGTCTACAGAAAATCCAGATTAAAGGCCAGAAAGTACCCATTTGATCCGGATTTTCCCAGCGGCAGTGGAAACAATCGGGTCCCAAATGGGTGCCATGGTGGAAATGGGGTCATCCGGCTCACACCCAAATGGGTCCTTAATGGGTACAAAAATGGGTACTTTCTGCCAGTGGAAAAACACCCTATGTTTTTTGTGTGTGTTGTTTAAATTGTGTTGGCCTGGATTCAATTTCTCAAGTTAATCTGATTCAGTCATTGGTACAGAATCATTTGGAATGCGTTTTCAAACCCCTTTCATTCTTCCCCCTTCTTTTTCTGTGTGTCCTTTTCCAGGGTCGAAAGGAAAGAAAGGGCTCGTTTAAAGACAGTGAAGTTTAACGCAAAACCCGGTGTGATTGATGCAAAAGGGGTACGTATTTAGTGAGACAACCGATCCGGAGATGCAGCACATGTTTTGAAGTTTTGCGCACATCCGCATTTGAAGAAAACACAAATGAGTCGCAGAATGAAAACAGGGAGAGAAAACAAGAGGATTGAGGCATGATTCTACTTTAGAGAGAAATTAAAGAGGGCATTTCTTTAAAAGAAAATAGGGAATGAGGGAGATAGAGAGAGACCCTTCTGCCATTTATTAATCATTTATGCCCTGTTAGGGTACTGAGTCATAAAAACCTTTACTCATCTTTAATTTAGCTACCCCGCAGGTGATAAAGTCGCTTGCACGTAGATATTGAGCTTTTAAAAGACTGGACAGGAAAGGATATACGAACTGCCTTAAGGTTTTACATATGCCTAGGGAAAAGCCAAGGCTGTAGCCCCACAAATGGGAGTTGCACCACCTCCTAGGAATGTGCAAAAATATTCAAAACATTGGAAATTTGATCGACTTTGGGCATTCGAATTCGAATTGAATGTCTATACATTCATTTTTTAACATTTGAACAAATTTGAATGTTTTGAATCATTTGTCTGACTTATTCGGACATTCGTATGCGTATGGATACATGCAGAGCTTATTCGTATCTGTACGTATTCGTACAGATTCGTACGGACACATACGAATGTTGTCAACATTCGCATCTTCAAATACAAATTGAAAATTCATATGAATAGATGTGAATGGATTTGAATCGGATTCGAATTTGAATACGTTATTTTTTCCCCCTATTTGTTCATATTCGAACATTCAGACATTCAGCTTTAAATGTTCTGGGTGTCTTTTTAATCACACTGCAAGTGGCCCTGGAAGGAGACTATTTTTGTGTGCAATGCAAAAAAATATCCAGAAGGACTGCACCTCTGGCTAAGTCTACTGTGGTGGAACAAGAGGTGTTTTCGCACTACGGTGAAAACACCTCAGGATGCTTCCCCATCTGCACTGGCAGGAAAAGGACGTGTTCCAACCACGTCCTTTCCCTGCCAACGTGCAAACGGGGAACTGTACTCAGCCCATTTGGGCCAAAGCGTCCTGAGGTGGGGAGGCCTGTCGGGCCCCTTCCCAGGGGTTCTGCCACCTGCATCAGCCAGAATCAGGCTGATGCAAGTGGCAGGACCCCCACCCTACACCCCCCAACCCACCCTGGGGGCGCGCACGCACAGTTGCTCCTTACCTGCTCGCCGCTGGGTCGCAACTGGCACAAGGAGGCTGGGGACGCTCTACGCATGTGTGTGGGGCGGTCCCTGATTCATCAGGCACCCATGCCCATGCAGATGGCCAGTTGAAGCCAGGCGGGTGCCTGACGAATCAGGGACCACCCCGCACGTATGCATAGAGTGTCCTCAGCCCCCTCACGCCAGTTGCGACCTGGCAGCAAGCAGGTAAGGAGCGATCGTGCGCGCCCCGGGGTGGGTTGAAGGGTGTAGGGTGGGGTCCTGCCACTTGCATCAGCCTGATCCTGACCGATGCAGGTGGCAGGACCCCAGGGAAGGGGCCCAACTGGCCTCCCCACCTCTGGCTGCAAGGCAGCCAATCAGGGGAGGCTGGGGGAGGGGCCCAGCTGTCAAAGAGGGAGAGCATGCAAATGCTCTCCCTCTGGAACAGCTGGGGACACATGGAATGCGCGGAGGCACTTTCAGAGCAGTTTTTCTGCTCTGAAAACAGAATGCATGGAGAGCGCATGGGGACGGTTGGGGTGGTCCGGAATGGATCCAGGCACCCCAACTTGCGAATGCAGCATCCCCACTTGTTCTCCACATGTTCAACAACCCCTCGGGCAAAAAGGTCTATGGACTTGGAGCCCTTTTTCCTGTGGTGTGCAAAAGAAGCCTCAGAGGGGGCTAGCTGGACCTCAAGTCCCTTTGGAGAAGTGCTGCAAGTCCAGGGTCCCAGATGCTATGCCCCTCAAGGTCCCACAGTGGAGCATCTGTCACCTGGGTGGATAAAGCCTTAATGCCCTGGTGTCATCTGTAGTTTGAGCCTTATTGAAGGAAAGGAACAGCCAACAGGAAGGAGAACAGTGACCTTCCTGAAGGACGCTGCATTTGCAGAATTGCAGAACTCTTTGTGCTGAACTATTTGGCAGCAAAGCACAGACTGGTTCCTTCCCTAGAGATGATGGTTTTCTGAAAGAGGAAAAAAGCAGGAATCATTTTAAATAGCCTTAAATAGAGAGTATTCTTAAACAGGTCAGTTTTCCCCCTCACTCCCAATAATTTCTTTGTTGTCCCGAGATTGGATTGAGTGTCATTTTGCAAGGGTGTTAAAAGCATAGAAAATAGTTATTTAATCACAATACGAGGCAGAAACAGATCATTTAGCTGCTTTGTGCTAACTCTTGTAGCGACCTGTGCCCATCACTTCTGAAGCCTATAATTTTATGTAGAGAAAAGCGGTTGTCACAATAAAGAGACACAGAACATCCAAGCTTAATAATCTTGGCTACCGCTATCTCCATCCTTGGATACAGCACGTACTACGAAAGCTATAATGGCCCTTTCGGCATCTGACTGTATTCTGGATTATATCTCAGAACTGGGACCTGCTGTCTGCATGCATGCTAGGACAGCCCGGTGCAGAAAGGACCATGTTGAAGACCGTTTCCTCTGTTAGACAATGTGGCAATGCCCATGTTCCATAGTAACCATTTGAGCTCTGGCCATTTTGCTGCATCATGGGGGCTTGTATGCCAGTTTGGTCTTGTAGCTAGAGTACTGCACTCTTATATGCAAGTCTCCTACTTCAGTTCCACAGTCCTTCACAGAGCCAGCTGGGTGGCCTTGGGCTAGCCACAGCTCTCTTCTGAGCTCTCACAGCCCCACCCACCTCACAGGGTGTCTGTTGTGGGAAGAAGAATGGAAGGTTTATCAGCTATAAGGGTGAGAAAAGCTGGGTATAAAAACCAACTACTACTACTCCTTCTTCTCAATGAATCAGAAAAGAATTTCAGTGCTGTTTCTTGGACACTAAGGTTTAGACAAGTCACAAAGGCATCCCCATGACCCCTGCTGCCATATTTGGGGGGGGGAGAGAGATGAAGACTTGTTGCCCTAAGGGCCCCATAAAGGTGTAGGAACCCCCTTGTCAATCACCTTATATAGATATAAGGGATTTCCGCACTGCAACGCGTTCCAAACGGAACGCGTGCAGACGGGCAGCTTAAGACACTTCCGGGCGCTTTCACCTTTCACACACAGACGCGCCGGAATGCGTTCCGGCGCGTCTGTGTGTGAAAGGTAAAAGCGCCCGGAACTGTCTTGGCCGGCAAAGGCCGGCCAGGGGCGGGGATTCGGCCGCAGCGCTGCCCGCCCATTGAGTGAGAGCACCCAAGGGGCGGGCAGCGCTGTCAAGCCACCCGCCCCGTGCTTCGTGCCAGCTCTACGGGCTGGCACGAAGATGCCCGGGCACCCGGGCACCCATCATGGGGCCCAGGGCAAGGCCCCTATGGGGCCGGACCCCTTTGAAGCAGTTACTGCTTGTCCAATAGGGGGGCTAGGGGGGCTGCGTCTTGCGCGCTCCCACAATGCCACCCTCAGTTCGACGCTGGACGGCGACGAGGTAAGTCGTTCCTCGCGCGCGCATCCTCCCAGGGCCCTGGGGGAGGGGGGGAAACATCTTCGCCCTCTGGGTGCCCCGCTGTGGGCACCTAGAGAGCGTAGATGGGCCCGATCCGGGCCGGAGGGTGGTTGGGGGTGGGGGTTTTGGGGACTGGGGGGGGTGGGACTCATCTGCGGGCTGCAGGCGCCTAGATCCAGGCGCCTGCAGCCCGTAGATGGGCCCGATGGGGGCGGGGGGGACCCTTGGGGGACCGGAGCGATGCGCTCCGGCCGCCCAAGGAGTTCCTCGCCCCCAGCGAGCCCAACATCGACCTCCTGCCACCCCAGAAAGGGGCGACAGGACGCCGATGCTGGTGGCTCCTTCCCGGGTCCGGCAGCGCCATTGGGGCTGCCGGACCCGGGAAGGAGCCACGTCCCGGCAGCCGTCGAAGGCGATGGACGGGACGCACCGAATCGGGGTTCCCCTGTGCCATCTGCCAGGGTCACTGACCCTGGCAGACAGGAAAGGGGAACCCCGATTCGGTGGGTCCCGTCTACCGGCTTCGCCGCGCCGGCGCAATCGCCGGCCCGGCAAGTCGGCCCCTGGGGGCGTGCCGACGGCTGTCAGGGAGAGAAGCGTGCGAACGCTTCTCTCCCGGAACGCGCCGGGGCGGCTCGTCCGCGTTCGAACGCATGTAGAGCACTTTAAAGTGCTCTACATTTCGAACGCGAGAAAGACAGCTGCGGACACGAGGCGGCGCAAGCCACGCTCGGGCAATGCGGATGCCGTGTCCGCAGCTGTCTCCCACGCGTTCCGAACAGCCCCGTGCGAAAACGTCTATAGTCCCTGTTTCCCCGAAAATAAGACAGGGTCTTGTATTAACTTTCCTCCAAAATATGCGTTAGGGCTTATTTTCAGGGGATATCTTCTTTTTTCATGAACCTCCCCCCCCCCCTCAAAAAAAAAATAAACATTTATTCAAGGACAGTCACATCATCACATCCTGGAGCATTATGGGTGTTTTCCACTGTCACTAGAAGTACCCATTAAGTACCCATTAATGGGTACAAAAATGCCATTAAGTACTCGTTTATGGGTACTTAATGGGACTTTTAGTGACAGTGGAAAAACACCCTATAACTCCAAACCCTGAATTCCATCATAAATTTCTAGTGATTCTATTTCCTTTTTCCATGTACAACAATCTGTATTTAACGATACTCATGAACAAAAATCAACATTTGTTTTCTTGGGGTCTTTTGGATGTGATTGCTTTGGGGGTGTCTGCTTTCCTTGGTGAAAGGTCTATCATGCTGCATTCTAATTACCAATTGATTTTACTTTTTTACATGTATACCTGCCTCGGCACTATTTAAATTTACAGTTCATTAAAAAAAAACCTGTAACTAGGGCTTATATTTGGAGAAGGGCTTACATTTCAAGCATCCTCAAAAATCTTGAAAAATCATGCTAGGACTTATTTTTGGAGTAGGTCTTATTTTTCGGGAAAGAGGGTGTATTAGTTGATACTTCCATCTTTTACATTGGGCCTTGTCAGCACAGAAAATGTGTCTTCCTGGTGTCATATAGGGATGTGCACAGATATTCGAATATTCAAAAATCCGATTCAAATCCGATGAATGTCGACATTCAAACTCTAATCAAATGTCTCCACATTCAAATTGATACATTTGAACGTATTTTGGATGTTCCGAAACATTCATTTGAATGATTCAAAACATTCAAATGTACCGATACTTATGTATTACATACGTATCTGTACAAATATGATACTTATCTGTATATGAAATGCGTACAGATACGGATAACACAAATGAATGCTGTTGATATTCATATCTTTAAATATGAATCTAACATTTGAACGAATGTTACAGATTCAAATTGGGCTTTTAGCATTTGGATTTTGAACATTCAAATCGAATAAAATGTTTTGACTTTCGATTTGACTCAAATTCGAATGCAAAAAAAAACAAAACATTTGTGTACATTCCTGGTCCCATAAGCCTAACAGAGACCTACTGAAAAACAAATAGGCTATTAGAATAACTCACTCTGAATCATCATTTCAGTCCCTTGAGCGTTTTTCTGGGTTTAACAAGGTACCTAATCTTCAGCCAAACTGACATCTTAAATGCCCATATACAGTATATAGTCAACCCAGAGGGAATAATGAATTCATATTAGCAATGATGTCTCACACAAATCAGTGTAGTGAAAATTTAATTACGCTTTAATTTCCTGGATCATTCTTTCTGTTCTTCCCTGCTGAAGTAGTTATGATGAGTCTTATGCTTGCTAATTCTATTACTGGTTGTGACATTTTGGAAATGCCATCTTTAAGGAGTCAAGTTCTTCTTGTCCTTCCTAGAATCCTGTGGCAGTCTTAACCCTGGCTTCAAACTGTTTGTATGCTAGGAAAGACCATCACCAGGTCAAATGGGAAATACTATCTTTTAAAGATTATGACCTGAATCGGTAAACACGGAGAGCCAGTGGTATAAATAGCAGGTATAATTTCATCAAGCAGGAATGGAAACCAGAAATTTTCACTTCGAACCTGGCTATTAAGCCTCTTAATTCAGCGCATTTAATAGCATCACACTTCTCTGATCATTTCAATTTCCCACTTCCCTCGTTATTGGTGTACAAAGTTTTTAATAGCCAAACAAACAAGGCAGTGTCTCTGGAGTAATACGGTTCGTGTATTGAAGTGGGAGCGTGAAAGAGAAAAGGAAAAGAAAGAAAAACTTGCTGGGATTTTGCATGGTCTAAACATGCTCTGCTTATAAAAACACAGGGAGAAGCCCTGCTTGATCCAGTTCACTTATTATTTTATTTTATTATTTATATTTATATCCCGCCCTATACCCGTAGGTCTGAGGGCAGGTTAACAAGTTTTAAAACAACAGATTAAAACAATGATATCCATAAAAACACTTTTTAAAAAACCCTGGCAGGGGCTCACAGGTGTTTCTTCTCCTGCTGATTCTGAGTTTGTGAGAGCAAGACATGACTCACAGCTAATGTGCAACCCCCATTAAGGATACAATACCCATCATAGGTGACCTCCGATATAAGACCTGAAATGATACCCTCAGTGAAAATGCTTTGTTTGCCATACCGTAGGGCACCTCTGCACTCAAAAGTTGAGTCTGCCATCTGATCTGTTCTGTGCTGAAGTGGAGACACAGCTTAATACTGTGGCATGCAACAGCAAGAGGCTTGGTGCAAATGAAGATTACAGCAACGCATTGAGGGGAAAGGGAGCCTTTCTTCTGGAGAGACTGGCCCTTTCTGCACTTGGCCTTATCCTGGCAGGGCTCACCTGGGGGCTCCCGCTGTCTGCATCAGCATGCAGACAGCAGGTTCCCATTCTAGGATGTAGTCCAGAATAAGGCCAAGTGCAGAAAGGCCCACTGACTGCCTCTCTGAAGAATCTCCTTTTATTAGAGTTAGAACAACAAAAGCTGCCTGCCTCTGCCCAGGAATCGCCTGGCATTAATCATACAGCTGTGCTGAGCTGAGTCAACACCCGCCCCTCCTACAACTGTATTCAGCTGCACTGTTTGCTCTTATCAGGAATTACATGACTCAGCCAAAAATGGTTACAGCATAGTGCAACATAATGCCAGTTCGGAATTGTTATATGAATCAGTTTAACCAGAGGCCAATTCGCATTTGGCCCTGTAGTACACAATGGGGTAACATCTGCACTTGCAGGAGGCGTTGACACCCAGAAATACCTCCTGCCTTACCCTATTGTCTACTAGTGGTGGTGCACAAAATCATGCACCACACACATCTCAGCCCTTACTCCAAGCTTACTAGTACCAATGGCTACTAGAGTGAATGCCTAGGTACATCTTTCAGGCTGGGGGCGGGGGGAAGCAGGATGCTTCTAAGGCCATTTGTTGGGATTCAAGAGCAGGAGAAGGTTTGTCCTTGTCTCTGCTTGAGATGCCCATGAGCATTTGGTGGGCCACTGTGTGTGATGGGATGCTGGACTAGATGGGCTGTGGCCTGATCCAGAAGGGCTTCTCTTATGTCCTTATGAAACATCCAGTGCTGCTATCATTTGCACCATTTCTGGTTATGAGAGGTGATCTGAGTTGCCGCGCAAGCACGCTGGCACTTTAGATAACCCCAAATGTGACTGTGTATGCGCAGAGCATCACTGGCACTACGGCACCAGCACTGGCATATGCGCAGTTGCACCAGGCTCCAAACTCAAGATTGAGGCACTCTGCCAGCAATTGGTCACACGCCTGGACACAGATGAATCTCCGGGCATGTGGGGCTTAGTATAATGTATAATAGCATTCCCAAGTGGAAACGCTAGTACACGTTAGTCAGTCATGCACATTTCCCGTCCAGCAGATGGGAAGCCAAGTGCAAAAAATGTCCCAGTTTATATTGGTTTGGGGGATCTAACTCCCAGTTCACAGCGTTGGACCTTTGTCATGTAAGGGTAGACTTAAAGGAAATGCCATTGATTTGGCATGGATTCATCAGGAAGTGCAAAGTGAAAACCAGAGGTCAAAATATTAGGAGATCCAAAATTTAACTATCTTTATTAAACAATGCTTAAATGATAGGCAGAAAAAGGCAGAAAGGCAGTATACCACTAAGCAGCACAGCAAGAGCAAGCAAACACCAATTACTGTCAATCAAGAGGGCTTGTTACTTAATTGTGGTCCTAACGGAATTAGACATGGATGAGTGAATTTTACAAATTACAGGGTTCTAATACTGTAGGGCTGAATTTCATTTTAAGTGGCTGAATTGTTCTCTGAGGTTTCTTGAAGCTAAATTGTCCCTACTAGTCCAGCAGTAATGCGTGTCTTCCAACCTCTGCCCATCACTGAACTTATTGACCTGGAGTACACTTCATGGCCCTTTCTGCACTTGGCCTTATTCTGGAATATATCTCAGGATAGTGGTCTGCTGGCCACAAGCTAATGCAGACTATGGCAGACCTAACCTGGGGCCTTCCATAGTCTGGACTAACATGCAGATAGCAGGTCCCTGTTCAGGTATACATCCCAGAATAAGGCCAAGTGCAGAAAGGTCCCAGGAAGTCCAGCATTGTTTCCCCCTTTCCACTTGACCACCAGCTCCACCCAGGCTCTAGCTAAGCTGATTAGGGAAATTGGAAGTGGGTAAAATATCTCACCTTTTGGAACATAGGTCCTGATTCTTTGGGCCTTTCTGCACTGAGGCACAGTAGATCCAGATCCATAGATCCAGATTCCCCAGATCTACAGATCCAGATCATGTGGAGGCAAGGGTCAGATCACCACAGTCTGCATGAGTGGCACTAATCAAGATCAACCCACCTGAGCCTGCAAAGCATTCATAGCACTGCATGAGCTTCACAGCCACCACTACCCCACCCCCAATGGCTAGGAGCAAAACATCCTAGCTGTGGGCCATGGGGGTGGGATGATTTTTGGAGCACACCTCCATGATCCTGATTAAAGACCATAATCTGAAATGTAGACCAGTTGTATCAGGTCTACCCTAGATCCGGATCAAGGATTTCTTGATCTGGTTATAGCTCCACTTCATGCAGATGTGTCTAGCCTAGGGTTGGGCCTCCTCAGTCTGGATTAGCATGTGAATGAGGAGGCCCCAGATCCAGATCAGACACCCTCTGATCCAGCTCTAAACCCTAGTGTAGAAAGGGCCTTAGTAAGAGCTATAAGGAGGGGAAATGGAGAAAGTGTGGATCTCTCTGTCCCCATGGCAGATCCAGTGTAGAACACAAAGGAGATAAAGCAAGAGTGAGTGCTCTTTTGAAGTGCCTCTGGTCCCTGGAAGAAGGCCACGCACAAATGGGCAGCACCAGGAATGAGTGAAAGAAACAGAGGCCACATCCCTATTACAAGCTTATTTCTGTTTCAAACCGTTTTCAATCCTCGCAGACCCCACGTCAGTTTGGCTTAACATGCTTTCCGCGTGTTAAATTGCCCCAAAGCGTTGTAAATGTTAACCCTCATTTCAACAGGTCTTACTCCGGATCATGCGCTTGATACGTCTTACATTTTTTACTGTGGGGACCCTACCGTTTTAAGGGATGAGAATCCATGTTTAGGGTTTCCCTCCCCCAATAGCTTGCTTCCAAAGACAGTGATGTCAGTGTAAAAATCCAACCTTCACAGCAGCCGCTACACTGTAGCAATCCAGGCACTTCACACCTGATAACAATGTTGCAATTTTGCACAATTCTAGCTCTTTGGAGTTCTGACCTTTAAAGGGGAAAGGAAAGCAGGGGCAGGTTCTGGGAGATGTGTGAATGTTTAAAGCAAGGGGGCTTGAGTTGCTGCTGCTGTGTGCCCTGGGCCATGGGGAGAATCGCTGGCTGCCTGCTGCCATTTTTCCTCCATCCAGGCAAGCGGCAGCCACCCAGCCAGGCTTCCTGAAGGGGTCCATTATGGGTGGCGCATTCACACCAGGAGAAAGAGGGCAGGGCAGCCCCGAAAAGCAGCTTTTACAAAGTAGCCACTTGAGTCCCCCCTTGAGTCACATACGCCATGTAGGATCCTCAGAATCCGGATCGAACGCGATTAAGCTGAAAGTAATGGGAACAGGCAGATTCGTGTTTGCATCTGGTTCTATTATTTCGGTTTAGGGAAACTGAATTAAGCTTGTAATGGGGATGCGGCCAGAGGCTTTCACAGGCAAGTTTTCTCTCTGGAAAAAGAGGCGGAGCACCTTCATTTGGCACCAGAGCAATAATTTCAGTAGTGGAAAAGGGAGTCCTTGCTGGGTGGTAAGACTGGTTGCTCAGAGTGATTCTAGCTGGGTGGTAAGGCTGGTAAAAGTGCAGGTTCTGCAAGGTTGGCAGTACTGATTTCAGCAGCAAGGATTTGAGCAGCACAGAAGCGAGGGATTCTGGGAAAGATTGTCATTGATCAGCAGCAATGAGGGGTACACAAACCAACCATTCAAGAACTAGGGACAATTATGACAGTTTTTATATCTTCTTCTAGGGTGAAAGGAGGGATTAGGGTCAGAGGGGTGAGCGAACAAGGAGTAAGTTTGCAAAGGCAGGAAACTTTTCAGTGCAATAATTGCACAGAAGAGGTCAAGTAGCCAGAGTCGTGAAAGGCAAAAAAAGGTAGCTTATTTAATGTACAGACAATGGATCAACAAAACTTATGAAATGCAATCCAGAATGGTAAACAGATCCTTTTTGCTGGAAAAAAGTAGGGATGTGCACGAATATTCGAAAATTTGAAAATCCAATCTGGATCCGACAAATGTTGACATTTGAATTCGAATTGGATTTAGTAACATTTGAATTTAGACATTCAAATGATTCTAATGTACGTATTTATTATACGTATTTGCGCTTATAATACGGGATGAAAATGGGATGCACACGAGATAAAATGGGATGCATACGGAATGCGCACAGATAGGTATAACAGAAACGAATGTTGTCAACATTCATATCTTTAAATATTAATCTAGCATTTGAACAAATAGATTCAAATGTTATGGATTCAAATCGGATTTTTTGACATTTGAATTTTAAACATTCGAATTGAATTGAATGTTTTGACATTCTATTTGACTTGAATTCTAATGCAAAAAAAAAAAAAATTCCATGCACACCCCTAGAAAAAAGCAGCTATAGTGGGAATATAGCAAGCTACTGTACAAGATTACATCCGGCAATGTCTCAGATCATCTTATGTTTCCTTAGTCTCTAATCCTTTGATTGAATTATCATACCCTGCAATTACTGAATTTGTAAGAGATACAATGCATCTACAGGCTTTCCTTTCTGTTTAACTATTCCAGCCTTAGTCAGCATTAGGGATTTGCACAAATGTGGTTTTTTTGCATTTGATTTATATCAAACTGAATTTCCATTTCCATTTCCATTTTTATTTATATACCGCCTTTCCAAAAATAAATTTCTGCCCAAGGCGGTTTACAACAAATGGAAAAACAAAGATACAATGGGAATACAATCAAAGAAATTTGGCAAATAAATACAGTCAGTCAAATAAAATACATAAGTCAAAAATACATTGCACGTTATCACAAATAATACATTATATAATAACAATAATAAAAAACCCCCAATAAACTTATAAAACAGGCAAGACAGCTGGCCACTAAGTCCCCCTCAACTTATCCATGGTGATGTTAGGGCTGGGCGCCGCCAAGTTCCCGCAGCCCTCACAGCAGGCGAAATGATTGAAAGCCGAGTCTCCCTCCTCTCATCCATGGCCAAGATAGTCCAATGGGAGCAGACCACTGTAGCCCGAGGCCAGTTTTACAGTCTGAGGGTGGGTGCGGCGGGGCCAATGTGCAGCAGTTCTTCTGTGCTGGCTGATTCTCCTCCTCCCCTCTCAAGCGCAGTTTTATAGTCTGAGGGTGGGTGTGGCGGGGCCAACGCGCAGCAGTTCTTCTGTGCTGGCTGAATGTAAGAAAATATGTATTCATTCGAATAGGTCCCCTTCAAATGTGGTAGGATTCTATTCACATGTATTTGTGCGAATTTGTACAAATATCCAATATGAACGCATACATATCTGATATGTATCTTGTAACATATCTGCTCTGAATCAAGTCTGCCCTGAATCCACTTTGAATCCACTCTCAAGCCATATCAAATTCACTCTGAATCCATTGCAGATCTGACTTTCCCACTCCCCCGTTTCAAAAATGTTCCGAATCTCCGTATAAATGTTCCAAAACATTCGTATTGTACGGATGTCAATGTACAAATGTTGTAGCATCTGATTCATAAGAACCTAAGAGGAGCCCTGCTGGATCAGGCCACAGCCCATCTAGTCCGGCATCCTGTCCCTCACAGTAGCCCACCAGTTGCCCATTGGCATCTCAAGCAGAGACAAGGGCAACCCTTCTCCTGCTCTCAGATCCCAGCAAATGGCCTTAGAAGCATCCTGCTTGTCCCCCCAGCCTGAAAGACGTACTTAGGCATCCATTCTAGTAGCCATTGATATATCTATAAATTTGTCTAACCCAGTGGTTCTCAACCTAGGGGTCGGGACCCCTTTGGGGGTCGAACTACCCTTTAAGAGGGGTCGTGATGAGTCTCCTGCCACCCTTCCCTCCCACCTCCCAGCTGCTCTGCCCCCGTGGTTGGGGTTCTCCACAACATGAGTAACTCCATTAAGGGGTCATGGCATTAGGAAGGTTGAGAACCAGTGGTCTAACCCTTCCTTAAACCATCTAGGTTGGTTGCTGTCACCACCTCTTCTGGCAGCAAATTCCATAGACCAAAATCCTTCCCTTGTCAGATCCAACTCTCATTGAACTGTCCACCAAAACCCCAAGATCCTTTTCAAGGTGTGTTGCAGAAAGCTCAGCGGTATATGAAAGTCTGAATTTGTACAAATAATGAATGTTACGAATATTCATGCACAACCCTAGTTCAGTATTACTACTCTCTGTTCCAAAACAATATATAGAAATGACTGGGGGAGGGAAGTGGAGTGAAAAACGCCTTACCTTTCTTAAAAGGCTAATTTTTTTGTACATTATTTTCTATTAGCTTCAACAACATAGAGCCTGCTCACAGTTGGCAAACAGGGGTTGTCCAGGGATGCTCTGAGCCAGTATGGTCTAGTGGTTGGGGAGCCAGACTCTTATCTGGAAATACCGGGTTCGATTCTGCCCTCCCCCATGAAGTCAGCTGGGTGATCTTAGGCTAGTCACAGCTCTCTTCTGAGCTCTCACAGCCCCACCTACCTCACAGGGTGTACTAGTAGTACTAGTACTAGTACTTCACAATTCTTCTGAGCAAACAGAGCCAGGGGCAAGGTGGAGCAGCCACCTAAGTTACAGGCAACTGTACTTAGCTAACACTTGGAGAAGCATAGGGTAAGTTTGGAATGGATTGGGTGTGCAAGTTGCAGATACCTTATCCATTCTAGAACTTCACATAAAGGTGTGAAAAAGCACACAGTCATAATATATCTCCCACTCACTTAAAAGAAACATGCAGCATCATAGCGCATTTCTTGCAGCATGTACCTTAAATGTTTCAAACGCCCCCTCCAACATTTTCCATTCCATTTTCAAGGCCATTTGACATTTGCACACTTAAGTCACAAGGAAGAATGACTTCTGTTCCTTGATTCGCTTTCTTTTGGAAAATTAATCCATCAAACCTTCCTTGCCCTTTACATCAAAAGTAGAATTGAAAAGTTGAGCTGAGCGATTGCCGCGTTCTGCTCGTCATTTGGGAACACGCTGCCGGACTGAGCCGTTCGGCCCCGGCTGATGACATGCGCCCTTTTGACTTTCAGGGAGACTGCGCTTTGAAGAAAGTGTGGCATCTGGCATGCAGGAAGCACACGTGGGAAAACCATGTGAGGATATGACAGGGACCACGTTCACGCCGACCCCGACCCCCATAGGAAGTTCCTGTGATACAACTCATTCCTGGTCATTCTGCCGTCTGAGGAAGCATCTCAGGATGACTCCAAAAGCGGGCAGTGTGTAGGAGCTTAGTGGTTGATGCAAAAGAAATTGTGCAAAACATATTTTAAGAAATCAGAAGATCCAAACCCATTGCCTAGGGGCCAGGCTGTATCAGGATCCCAACTTATTTAAACCTTCAAGGGCTACATCCTCCACCATTCATAGGCTGTTTTCAGACAGAGAGCGGGGGGAGGCAGTTTAGTCTCGTGGTTAGGGAACTGGACTCTTATCTGGGAATACCAGGTTTGATTCCACACTCCTCCCCAAAGCCAGTTTGGTGACCTTGGGCTAGTCACAGCTCTCTTTCTGAGCTCTCACAGCCTCACCCACCTCACAGGGGAGAAGAATAGAAAGCTTTGTCAGCCACTTTGAGTTCCCCTAAATGGGCGAGAAAAGCGGGGTAGAAAAGCCAACCCCTCCTCCTCCTCCAGGCTGTCTCTAAGGCTGCATTCAAATATAAGGACATAAGAACATAAGAAGAGCCATGCTGGATTGGGCCTTGGAAGTAAGTAAGTAAGTAAGTAAGTAAGTAAGTAAGTAAGTAAGTAAGTAAGTTAAATAAATAAATAAATAAATAAATAAATAAATAAATAAATAAATAAATAAATAAATAAATGAATGAATGCAGCTCAGAAGTGAGATAGCTTAGTGGTGTTTTACAGATGGGATTGTTCACACGTCGGTCTGCCCTCTTTCTTCTTATGTACATTCTAACAGTCCAAAAGATGGATTAGAGGTGGCATGAGAACACGTTCTCTTCTCTCTAAGGTACCCTTAGGGCTCTTTCCTCACTGTGTGTGAACACAGCCTTAGAGAGAGCATAGGGGACAGTTTGCAGCTGAGGTAATTCCCATGCCAAACTGCCCATCCCCTCCTGCCATGAATATTCTAGGCTAGAAAAAGCAGATTAAACATGGAGTAAGAACACGAACACCAGACAATATAGTATCTAAAGTGCTTTTGAGCCACCTTTTTGCTAGATGTGAATGCGTCCTAAGACTTCTGGAGCCCTCAGGTCAAAGGTCCTCTGTACCCTCAAGGCTATTTGCAGGGAGTAGAGAGCAGATGAAGGTTTTGCCCTTGTCTGCGTGAAGCCCAAAAGCAATTGGTGGACCTCTGTGTGAGATGCTGGACTTGGTGGGCTGTGGTCCAGCCCAGCAGGGCTCCTCTTATGTCCTGACGACTTTATTCCACTTGCAAAAGCCTGTTTAATGTCTTTTTAACAACTTCTGCAGAAACCTACAGCTGTCACCCAGAATTGGTTCATCAACCTTGAGTATTCACCCCATGGGTTTCTCTTAGTCTTTCTTTCTTTTTCTTTCTTTCTCTCCCTGCATTATGAGAGAGACAGCCTTCCCCAACTTTCAAATTTAGTGCCTTCTTTTCAATTTAAAATGATTAGTGGTGAACAATAATGGCAGCATCAAACTTTAGAACGTGTAGGATTCCAGAGGGAATGCATATCTAAGCGGCACAGAGGTTGGAATCAAATTATGTAAGTCTGATTCTGCTCCGCCACAGTCAGATGTGGGTGGCTTTGGCAATGTGGGTGGAGACGCACTGACGCTCCACTCCAAGCCTCGGGGGATTTCCCTCCCTGCACTGTGTGGGTTTAGTTCTTCTTCTCCTCCACCACCACCCCTGGCCAGAAAATATAAATTCTCTCCTTTATTACAGCTTCTAGAAATCACTGTTTGGTTGAGGATATAATTCTGCTTTCTGCTCTATTGGAAAGTGCAGAAAAAAAATTACAAGATCTGGCACTGGTCAACAATTCAAGCAAAGAAGAAGACAAGAAGAGCCCTGCTGGATTGGGCCGCATCCTGTCTCATACATTGGCCCACTAATTGATTCTGGGCATTCTCTAAAACCTGCTCTGCTCTTGATTTCCTGCAAATGTGTCGATTTTACATTTTGTTTTGATTAATATAACCCACCCAAATAAATCAACGGCACGTAGGCCGGTAGTCAACAATTTGTGAGCGTCTGATAAAGAGCATCCACATGTAGAGCAGGCTGTTACAGCTTCCAAGCAAGCCCTTCCTCCCCAGAAGTTCACTAACTGTTGATTAGGTGTGGAGCATGAATATTCAAAACATCCAAAATTCAATCAAATTCATTCAATTTCAACATTCAGATTCAAATTGAATACCTATAAATCTGAATTTAAACATTTGAACGAATTTTGAGTTTTTGAATCTGTTCATTTGAATTATTTGGATGTCCATATGTGTACAGGTACGTACACAATGCATACTTGCACGTATGCGTCTTTCCCGCATCCGTACGCATTTGTATGGATCCGTACGGGACAAAAACGGATTTCATACGGGATAAATACAGGATGCATACAGATGTGTGCAGATGCATACGGGATGCATAATGATGTGTATGGGCACATACAAATGTTGTTGGCATTCGTAAGTGCAAATTAGAATAAAAAGTTCTAATGAATAGATTCGAATTTGCTTAATTTGAATCGAATTTGGGTAAATTCAAATTTTAACCATTCAAATCGAATTGAATTTTCAGATATTCAAATTGAATTGAATCCCAAAAATTGCATGCACACCACAGGTTTACCAACATTAACGGAAAGCTTACCTGAAGCATCCAGCAGCACGATCACTCACTCTTCTGCCTGTTCTCTGCAGTCAGTGGGCAGGGAAGAGGCGTTGTGGTGGTGGCAGCCGTGATTGATCTCTTACTTCTGCTGTGACCGGACTACCGATCCCCGGGAGTGGCATCTGGTCATGGAGACATGAGAGGAGCATTTGACTATGGCCGCTGACGTGATCGGCCGCAATACGTCCCTGCTGAAACACGCTCCTCTGCAACGGGAGCCAGAGAGAAGGGGTCTTTTTTCCACTGTCACTAAAAGTACCCATTAAGCACCCATTAATGGGTAGGAAATGGCATTTTTGCACCCATTTATGGGTACTTAATGGGTACTTCTAGTGACAGTGGGGAAACACCCAAGGTGGAACTTCTCTCATCCTGTCTGCTTTGACCCTCTCCCACTAGGGATGTGCATGAATATTCAAAATATCCATTATTCGTATGAATTTGGACTAATTCAGACATTTGTATACTAATCTAATGTCCATTCAGATTTCTGAATTTGAACGAATGCAAATATCTCAAGTTATTCATATGAATAATTAGGACATAAGTATCTATACGGGTACATACACATCTCGTACCTACCCATACACATCTTGTACACATCCATACACATCTGTACAGGATGCATACGGGCTGCGTACAGATGCATACAGATGCATCTGGATACGAATGTCCGAATTATTCATGCAAATATGTACAAATATATTCATATCAAATTGAATGTCTAGACATTCGTTTTTCGTTATTCAGATACATTCACGTTTTTAAATGTTCGATTTGTTACAAAATGAATTTGAAAATTGCATTCATGCACAGCCCTATCTCCCACTAAGATTGACCCATGAATTATTGTGACTGCAGCATTTATAGAAGTGGCAGTCACCCAACTGCATGAATATTTCCAAAGTCAAATCACCTGCCAGGCTAACTCCTGGGAAAGGCATTGGGGAGCCTCTGACAAGTATTTGCTTTCTAAATGACAGTTTAACACACAAATTGAATGCTGAAAATCTTTTGAAACCACCTGTTTTGACAGTTCAGTGAATAGTTTAAACACTAAGCTGTTGACAAGAAATGGAATCCGTAGATTCACGTAGGAAGCAAAATGTTTCCAAGATTATCACAACAGAGAGTCTAAAGCAGGTTTATAGAGTCCTGTGGTCTGGAAGCACTCACTGTGCCATTAGCACCCATTATACCCCTGATTTTCTCACCCTTAAGGGTACTCAAAGCAGCTGACAAACCTTCTTTTCTTCTCCCCACAATAGTCACCCTGTGAGGTAGGTGGAGCTGCCCCAAGGTCACCCAGTTGACTTCATCTAGGAGTGCAGAATCAAACCAGGAGGCTACCAGATAAGACTCCAACCATTCTAACCAGAAGACAACACTGGCTCACAAAGCATCAAACACCTTTGCAGAGAGAATGAGCTGGACACACCAGCCTGACAATGGAACTGCATAGGCTGGTCCCCTGATCTCTTCCCATTGATCAAGCAACTGGAAGTGACTGGAGATGTAATTTAGCAGTGTCCAGTGCACCAAAGGTTAGACACTTTTAGCTTAAACTCTCCACTGGTTCCACATCATCACCAGATCTGTTTGCTGTTTTTTGGTACCTCTATCCAGCCTGTGATGACCTGAGGAGCTGTCCACGGTGCTGATTATCCTTCTAAGTATCATCATTGAATCCTTGGAGTCTCCTCACAGTGACAGAATAAAATACTCACATTGAGCTTCTCAAGTCAAACCAACCTTCAGTTGGTAAACACATAAATTTTTTCAAAAGAGCTTCTTCTTTTTGATTTCCTGTCAAGCAGAATAGAATGCTGGGAATGTTAGTTAGTTAGTTAGTTAGTTAGTTAGTTAGTTAGTTAGTTAGTTAGTTAGTTAGTTAGTTAGTTAGTTAGTTAGTTAGTTAGTTAGTTAGTTAGTTAGTTGGTTGGTTGGTTGGTTGGTTGGTTGGTTGGTTGGTTGGTTGGTTGGTTGGTTGGTTGGTTGGTTGGTTGGTTGGTTGGTTGGTTGGTTGGTTGGTTGGTTGGTTAGTTGGTTAGTTGGTTAGTTGGTTAGTTAGTTATATCTTGCCCTATACCCAAAGGTCTCAGGGTAGGTAACAACCACCCAGGTTGGGAGTGTGTGTCCCCATTCAACTGAAGGAACATATAGTCCAGGAACATCTGGATGGCCATTGTTGAGCACACTATTCTAGAGGCTTAGAGGAGGCTGCTTGCACATGGATTATGCATGGAATATGCATAATTATGCATGGATTATGAATACAGGTCACATGTTAGAACATGGCAATTGTGGGGGAGGGGTTAAATGAGGGTGACTGTTCTTACAAAGATACAAAGGCTGTGAAACACAACAGTGTTGGGAGGAACCAGTGGGACTTATTTCTGGCCTGCCCCATGGGTTTAATGGGCATGCAAAAAAAGTTTGCACATTTCTTTAACAAGTTACGATTCTGACAAGATGCTGTCTTGCCAGAATATGTGGGTGTTTACTTCAGTGAGTAACTTTCCAGGGAGACTCGGAAAATGTTACAAAATGGCCCCGCTCTGAGCTTTCCTGGGCAATAGTCCCAGAGTGCAGTGCTTTATCTCTGGTCCGTGATGATGCAATATAAAGGCCATACTCAGTTGCCAACTAGGTGGGAGCAAATAGTGCAGTTTTCTTTGTAGCATAAAAAACATAGCTTTTCATGGCCTTCATCCAACATATTTTGCAACTTTCCCATCTAGCCCACAGAACTTGACATTCCAGGAGGTCTCCCATCCAAGTACTAACCAGACCTGACCCTACTTAGCTCCTGAAATCAGATGAAAACAGGAAGGGGCAGCCTAAATGCTGAAGTTTTGGCACTAGTTCTGCCTTTTCCAAATTATGCTGTACTAATGAAACAAGGAATGTAAAAGAGAGTACTTTAGACTCTGAAAATTGTAAATAACCCCGATATCCCAAAAAGAGCTTGTGGGCAGCTCTGTGGCCAAGAACTTGAGGCCCAACAATTACATGGAGTTCTCTGCTAGTTTTTGGAAGCTACATCAGGATTAATTGATGTACTGTTCTTAAATATTTTTATATTTTAAATCCCATCATCTTGTTATTTCCAGCTGCCATTGGGATCAAAGCAGAGAAAGAGCTGGAGAATAGATTTTGGCTGTGGCTAATCTAGGGTGTTTTTCCACTGTCACTAAAAGTACCCATTAAGTACCCATAAATGGGTACATAATGGCATTTTTGTACCCCTAGTTAGATGCATTGTTGAAGTGTTGGGGGTGCGGAAATACAGCCAGTGTTCTGTAGTCCAAATATTAAAAAGATATATCACCGTTTGGTTTTAAAGATATCCTCTTCCTTATGTTTGAAAGATGTCTGTAGTAAAATTGTGTTATGTTACTGCTTTTTGACAAATGACCTCATCCTAACAGGAATATGTTATTATCATATGACATTGTTTAATCCTTTTTTTGGAGGGGGGGAGTTATTGCAAACAGAGAAGAAACAAGAAACACATTTTAATTTTCATTTAGTTAGCATCATTCTAATGATATCAACAGCATGATTTTCCTCATTCGCTCCTTGCAAGCAAATTACTCCGCAAAGTCATCATGCCTCTGTTTTAGTCACTTTGCTTTCTTTTTCAGTGAGCGCATGTCCTGTGTATCACTTTTTGCATGTTTCCATAAATATTTGAAGCCCTAATGAGACATTCATTTATTTCCATGAATATTATTTCCCCACCCCCTTTGGTTTCTGTTACCAATTTAAAAAAAAATGCTTAGAATGTAAAAGTGGCATGAAACACTTTTGTGACACAAGTAATTACATTCTCAGATAACTGTCCCTTTCTGGATATCTTCTATTTTTGTTGTGGTTGTTCTAGCTTTGACTGCCCTTGAGATGGTGCTCCTACACAGGGTTTGGGGACTTTTGATTTTTCCTTTTTTGTTTTGTTTTGTTTTGCTCAGTTATCCTAAATTCTGAATTGAAGATCAAGGCATCCACACAAAGGCCCAGTGCCATTGTTTGGGACGCCCGATGTCTAAATCTTCCTGCCTCCAAGACTCTTTCTGCACTGGGCCTTATTCCAGATTATATCCTAGAATAGGGTCCTACCATGTGTATGTTGGTGCAGGATACTGCTGGCCTCACCGGTTTGGTCTAGTGGTTGAGGAGCTGGACTCTTATCTGGGAATACCGGGTTCGATTCTGCCCTCCCCCATGAAGCCAGCTGGGTGACCTTGGGCTAGTCACAGCGCTCTTCTGAGCTGTCACAGCCCCAACTACCTCACAGGGTGTCTGTTGTGGGGAGAAGAACAGAAGGTTTGTCAGCCGCTTTGAGTCCCCTTAAATGGGTGAGGAAAACGGGGTAGAAAAGCCAACTCTTCTTCTTCACCTGGCACCTCCTATGTTTGCATTGGCAAGCGGATGGCAGGTCCCGATTCTGGAATATAAAGGACCGAGCCTCCATAGTTAACCCAGGAGCATCTTAGCTGTAAGCTAAGATGAATGGCTCTCTGGGTGGTTCAGTGTTTGAGTCATCCCCTCCTTTCATGTGCAAGCATATGCTTTGCCCAGCCCCAGCCGTGATGAACAACACAGAACAACTTCAGAGCAGGACAGAAACATCACAGCTGCAATAGAAGGTTGCCTTGCAGTTGCATTCTGGGAGATGCAGTGAAGTACAGTTCTATGTGCCTGCTGCACCTCCTGCCTTTGGAACAACACCCACACTTTACACCCTAGCACTCAACCCATCAAGTCTCATGTGGATGGTGCTCAGTTCTCAATGAGATCTCAATCTATAATCTCGTTTATATAATCAAACCCCATTTAACTTTTTAGGCTGATTTTCTGCCAGAAAGGCCTATAACTGCTTAATTTAAAGGATTCTCAGTAGATTACCTGTGCAAAATTGATTGATTGATCAATCGATTGGTCAATCAACTGATATCGATTGATTGATTATTTGATATTGATCAATCAATTGATTGATTGATTATTGATTGCCAGTGCAATCCCAGCCCTATCTACTGAGAAAGAAGTCCTCCTATTATGCTCACACTGATGCTTCCTCCAGGGAAAGTTTTTTATTCCTTTTTCTTTTCCTCCGGGGAAAGTGAGGCTAAGATTGCACTAGATAATCTTGAAAACCTGCTTAAGAAAAAAAAAGCAACCTCTCTGGGTGCGGGGGGCGGGGAAGCATCCTGCTTCAGTTATGTACATCACCAGTTATGCACGTACAGATCACACAACACTCCAGGGCTTTGTTGTTCTTGTTTTTAACATACTAACAAATTAAATCATCAGTCACAAAAATAGATGGATCAATTTCCCCATAAAACCCTATGCATGTTTACTGGGAAGGAATTTTGACCATCTCTGCAGGTGCTTTCAGAGGACTGCAGGTGGCCCATGCGATACTGGAGCCATAAACTGGTTCATTAGGGATGTGCACGAATGAATTTACAAATTTTCACATCGAAACAAATGTACGGGTACCCAAATGAAATGAACAATGCTCCCTGCGTGCAAATACGAAAATTCAATCAGATGTTCGTACCTTTGCAGTATTTTACTGATGAAAATATGCTTTTTCAATAGAAAAAAAAACTGTGAAAATGTTTGTCCACGAAAGCGAATATTTGATCAAATGATTCGATGGCACAATGGAATTTTTGGACCTTGGATTTAATTGCAAAACAAACATTAATTTTTCATTCCTGCACATCCCTACAATTAATCCAGCACTGCAACCCCAATTAGAGGTTAGCATGCAAATGCCCCACACATCTCCACATCTTTATAACCATTCGCTTTATCCAAAAAAGAAAAGAAAAAAGGAAAGAGCAATTGGACCAAGAGTCACTGCAGTTTGTTTCCCACTTTTACAAACTAGTTGTTTTGTCAGCATGAATGTGACAACAATTAGACGTCCTTTCTTTTTTTTCTTTTTTTCTTTTTTTGGCCCATGCTTTTTCTCCTTCACAGTCATTCAGTGACAGGCGTAAAAAGAACTTCATCTTTTCACGAAAATTTCCATTCTACAAGAACAAGGAACTGAGTGAGCAGGAAACGAGTGACCCAGAACGTAAGTAAATGCATAGAGGCAACCATATCACAGTGCCACAGCGCATGACACGGTCACACCCCACACAACAGTCAGAGGCAGGACAGGTGAGCCATTACTACTGTGACCAATGTATGACCGCAGTCTGGATTCCTTTTCCTTGGATGAAAACATTCTTCAGTCTCCTTCCACCCCACCCCACTAACCTTGCTCTCATCCTACTAAAATTGCTTCCTTCAACATTTTGGTTAAGAAGAAAGCCCCAACCATTCAAACATGATGTGGGTAATTGTGATCAGGAATCCGTTTTGATTGGAAGTGGCTTACTGTAGATCTTTCCTATAGGAAAGATCTAAATTATATTTGCACTTGCAAATTCGATATAATATTTCAAATTCACAAACGTTCACATAAGCCCCAGACGTTTGAACTTCCAAAGATTCAATCAAAACAAAAAAAAGGCTCCATTCATCAATATGAAAAGTTTGATTGCATATTTGTGTAAGCCTTTATCATGTTCACAAGTTTGCTCCACTGAAAGTTGAAATGGGAAAGCCAAAGGTGGGACAGTGTGAGGCTTCATCCACACTATCAATTTTGGGCACTCCCAGAGCAGCTCAGGAGCAGGGTGGACAAACATGTCCACCCCTCAATAGGTCTGCAGCTTTTCTTAGTAGGTGTGGCCGCAGTGACAATAAGAACATTGCTTCTCACAGGTATAATGCTCCTTCATAGATGCTGCAAAATGCATTTATGGCAAAAATGGTGTCTGGATACGACAGGTGGTGGCTGAAGAGTATATTGTATCCCTGCACATTGCAGGCAAGTGAAAGGAAATGAATATCCACCAGCTTTGGGCCCTGATCCAAGAGTTAACAGTGTTCATAATTAGGCAAGTTCAACACAATGTCCATTGGTGCATGCTGTGCACAAAAATCTTGGCCCAGCAATCCATGTCAAGACCAGAACGGCACTCTTTAGAACAGCAGCCACAGGCAGTCTTCATTCTGCGGCTGTTTTTAGGAGTCTGTTTGAACCAGACCAGCCATCCTCATGGCCAGTGACTGCTCCTCTCTGCCATTGGGAGCGGTCTTCTTTTGGAGAGGGACCCAGCACAATTTTCACACCAGAAGTGGCTCTCACACTTTGTTCCATGCAAATAGACTGTTCCCCAGGTGAACAATTACACCGTGTGTCTGATTCTGCCAGTGTCCCAGAGGAGTTAAGACCAGGGATGGAGGCTGGCCCTATTCCAGACCTACCTTGATCTTACCCTGCAGTCGGGGAAGTGTAAATGCTGCTGTCTGGCAGCACCCCCCTCACTGGAGCAACGTCCGTGCAATGGATGGCCACTCCTATGGTGATCACGCAATGCAGCACACAACTGCACAGCTGCAACCATCCCGCCTCGACCCCATGCAGCCTTTACACAGAAGTAGTTGCAAAGGCTGTGTTCAGGGCAGATTTTACTGCTTCACATCTATCAACAATGGGGGACATCTGTGCACATTCAGATCCACTTTGGGATGGGAGCAGCTCTGCGGTATGCAGGTGCTCTGAACTGGAGTGCCCTCAAGCCGTCGCAATCATTACAGAGTGAAAAAGCCCTATGATGTTCCTTCTTCAATGCTAACCAAAAGGAGCATAACATATCTACAAATTGCCATAGATTTTCTTACCCACTCAAAAATAAAGTTTCCCTATACCTAATGTTAAGCAATTAACTTTATTAAAAACTGACCTGTACCACATTAAGACCTCATGACAAAGCTTTCTTATTAAGCCAACAAAAAGTAATATTGTACCTTGCCTAAAAATCCTACATTCTTGCAAGCTTTACAGTATTAATGGCTTTTCATATACTTGTTTCCAGTAAGACCTCCTACAATCTCAGGGAGCTATGGAAAGGGCTGCAGACATCGTGCAAAACCAGGCCATTTCCACATTTGCAAAGGGAGGGTTGCTGTCCTTCTGGACTGGGGAAAAGCCATCTGCACTTGGACAACCTGATCCAAGAGAGGCTCCACATCCCTCCAAAGCTTGCATGAACTTTGGGATATCATCTTAGTAGCCCAGTGGCTAAGAAATTGAGTTTCTGGCCTTAGAGGCTGAAAAGGGGGTGTGCAATTTTGTGTGCTGCCTAGGGGTGTGCACGAATGCAATTTTCAAATTTGATTTGTAATGAATTGAATATTCAAAAATCCAAATGTATCCAAAAAATGAATGTCTGGACATTTGAACCGATAAGAATACATTTGTATGTATTTGTACGAATAATTCAGACATTCATATCTGTACAGGTACATATACATCCCATATGCATCCTGTATTCATCCCATACGGATGTGTACAGGATGCGTATGTACCCGTACAGGATGTGTATGTACCCGTAGAGATACTAAAGTCCAGATTATTCATACGAATAACTCAAGATATTTGTATTAGTTCAAATTTGGAAATCCGAATGTCCAAATTCATTCAAATTCGTACTGATAAAAAATACTTAAAATATTCATGCACATCCCTAGTGCTGCCCAAATGGGTCCCCCAGCTAAACCAGAACAGGGAGACGTGGACCATTCCCCACGGTTCCCTGGGCAGGCCCAACAACCACTGCAACACTTTAGACAGAGCTACACTATGTGCAACATGAGTACAGCATGTTACCGGAAGAGGGGACCTCTCTAGTCCTCCCCAGAGTGTAGACAGAGGCCTAGAAGAGAACTAGCCTACCCCATTGGACTATTCCACGCCTAAGTGTGGAAAAGTTCCCAGTGATAAAAATCATGAATGCCTAGGTCAGGCAAACCTTTTGAGCTCGGTGTGTCAAAATTCGCAAGAAAACCTAGCTTAACTCGGGTGCTGTGTCACATCCAGAAATATCCATAATTTTGTGATATTTGTAGCGCTAGTAAAAAAATTATATTTTTGATATATGTATTTTATTAAAAGCAAAAACAAATAATATTTTACATTAGTGACTTTTGTTGCTAAATCTTCAATTGAAAGTTGGTATTTCATACACTTCAAGAACAAGCAAGCACTACACGTCAAGGTGCCAGGGTGACCATGTGTGTCACCGAAAAGGGCTTGGCGTGTCACCTGTGACACGCATGTCATAGGTTGGCCATCACCAGCCTAGGTACAGCTTTCAGGCTGGGGGCAGGGAAGCAGGATGTATCTACGGCCATTTGCTGGGATTCCAGAGCAGGAATAGGTTTGTCCTTGTCTCTGCTTGAGATGTCCATGAGCATTTGGTGGGCCACTGCGTGCGACAGGATGCTGGACTAGATGGGCTGTGGCCTGATCCAGCAGGGCTCTTCTTATATTCTTACGGTTAAATTATCCCATTAAACACATTCAAGACACTTTGGTTGCTTAGATTCAGCAAAGTGATCTACCAGCCCTATTCCAAGACACTGGCTCAGTACAAGCACATACCCATGAGCACGCACTCATGCTTTCTTGTTTTAACCAAAAAAATAAGCTCTCTTTTCATTTTGGCATCCACAAGCGGCTCCTTCAGTCCGTTTCCAAAAGCTCAGCAGGAATCCAGATTGCACGTTCAACATGGTCTGTCATGGTAGTACCCATTTCAATTCCACTGACTTCTTCCTTCCTCTTCTGCTGCGGCTGTTCTTTTCTTTTCTTGCTCTCTCTGGGGAACTTCCGGGCAGGACATCCCCGGATTAGGTGACGACGGTTATGGAACAAAGACTCTGAGTAAGTTGCCAGGAATGGTGGCCGTGAGCCTCACCCTGCTCCCTCCCCTTTTCTTTTCTTTAAGTAATAATAATCCGGCCTGATTGATTTATTTTTGGTTTGGATTTTTCTTCCTCCCCCAAGGACCTTCCATTCCTAGCATGCACAAGATTAGATATTTTTTATTTTTTATTTTTTTTAATAGCATTTTATTATTGTTTTCTTTTCCTTTCAGTTTGTTCCTTTGCTTTGAATGCACTGGGGAAAAGCAAAGTTTCTATATATTTTTTCTGTTTTGCATGACAATGTTAATAGAGCATTCAATATACGGAATAGAAATGTCTGCTTTGGTAAATAACGGTTTTGTTTCCTAATCACGCTTTCTGGATCCTTTCCTTACAGTTTTCTTTTAAAACAACAAAAAAAGTGGTTTTGAAATGTTATCCTGAAGTGCCCCAGATCTGGAAAGAGGAATGCTCCAAAAGGCAACTCTCTCCCAATATGCAGGGTCTAAGGATTACCCAGCAGTCTCGGAATCGCATTGGGCCCCATCCTGGCGTGGTCTGATGCTGCCACAGGTGATCTGCCCACTCAGTTTGGCCTAGTGGTTAAGGAGGAAGACTCTTCTCTGGGAATACTGGGTTTGATTCCACACTCCTCCACAAAGCCAGCTGGGTGACCTTGGGCTAGTCCCAGCTCTCTTCTGAGCTCTGTTGTGGGAGAAGCTGCTTTGAGTCCCCTTAAATGGACTCAGTGCACACCACAGCCGTCAGTGGAGAAGACTTAGCAATCACCGCAGTGTGACTATGTCATCAGAAATCAAAGTTTGGAAGCGGTCAAGATCACAGCTGATCTTAATGGTGGGAGAGGGAAACACCTTACACGGGTTTTGGCTTCAGCTGGGTGGCCTTGGGCAAGTCACAGCTCTCTTCTGAGCTCTGACAGCCTCACCTACCTCACAGGGTGTTCTGTTGTGGGAAGAAGAACAGAAAGCTTTGTCAGCCACTTTGAGTCCCCTTAGATGGGTGAGAAAAGCAGGGTAGAAAAGCCAACTCTTTTTCTTCTTCTTCACAGTTCCAAAGGAGGCCAGTAGGGGGCAACCAGGAGCGAGGCTCACCTTTGCTATAGGGCCACACATTTGGCTGTAGTGTAATAGAAGCTTGGCTGGTGCAGATACTTTAGAAAGCATTCAGAGCAACGCTTTTGCACATCTCCAACTTCTACCGACAATTACAAAGCTCAACTCCTGATCTGCTGTCCATCAGAGAAACATGGAACCCCGTGTTGCAGATTTTGTGATGTGGGGAAAGCCTGCTGCCCAAGCAGCAGGTTGTGTTGTTTGCACCATGCAAACTGCAAGGGGAAGGGGGATGATGGTGCACAGACTTGCAAACTGGCCATGAAAGTGTTCTACACCCATCAGGCAAGTTTCTCTGGCATGGACAGGGAATGCAATGGCAAGTTTGCACGAAATTTATGGAATCATCATGCCAAAGAAGTTGAGTGTGAACGGGAGATTAGAATTTTCTTCTGTGCCCCATTGCCTAGAGCAGAAATGGGGAATCTGTGGCTTTGCTGATGCTGTTCAGCTACATCTCCTCCCATTTAAGGCTGCCTTGCTGCGGCTATGAGATCTGGAGGTCCATAGTTCCCCATTTCTCACCTAGAGGGAGAAAGCAAAGAGATGAGGAAGTTGAGTCAGAAACCGTTTCTACCACTAGACCAATCTTCTCATGGATGAGGCAAAAGAAGTCAGAGAGGGCATTTGAGCATGTTATCAAGGGCTTCCAAGTCACATAATTTGCTGAAGTAGAAGGATGTTGGATGTATTCTAAGCCCCTTTCTGCCCTTACCTTTAGTGAGGCACAAGGGCTCATGTAGTAAACCTCTGGGCCACATAGATCCACATGTTAATGCAAATCTGCAAGGCCATACTCCCCCCCCCCCGACTGAAACACTCCATCTGCATTAGATAGAGCGTGGGCTTAATCAGGGAGCCTCTGATTGCAATCACCAGTATTCTTATTTAAACTTGGCTATCAGTGCTCAAGCAGGACCCAATCCTAAACAAGGAGGTGTGTAGTGCAGAGGCACGCCCTCCATATTCAGGTCTCCTGGGGGAGCAATTTCAGAGGTGCACCAAAGTATGCCCCAAAATGCACCCCCCAGAGGGGCCAAGGCTAGGATCTTTTGTTCCTAGCCCTTGGAGGCTTCAGTATCTAGCCTCAAAGGGTGCACGCTTCACTGGTGAGGCACGGGTTGCTCTGGACCAGTTATCATGCAGACACCACGGATTCCATCCACAGCTCTCCACAGTCCTAAAACAGTTCTCATATATATTTTAAAATCAAAAATAAAAGTGATGACAGACAGACAGATGATAGATAGATAGATAGATAGATAGATAGATAGATAGATAGATAGATAGATAGATAGATAGATAGATAGATAGATAGATAGATAGATAGATAGATAGATAGATAGATAGATAGATAGATAGATAGATAAAGATGGACAAAAAAGGCATATTTAAAACTGGATACAGGCAAATACAGCCATTTGTGAATGCCTGAGGCCATGGTTACACCTTGCTGAAATAGTCCTTATTAAGAAACAGGACTCAAAATGCACTAAATTCAACCACACCACACCCAACACCTGATAATCCTTCCTCAGTCCATCCTCATTTTGGATCACTATGCTCAAACTTTTCTGTTCCCATCCTGAGATTCCTTGATGAGATTTTGTTAGAGCTCCTCTCCTCTCCACCATCACAACAGTCCCTGGGCTCAGATAGGTTAAGGTTCCGTGATTCAAGTGCATGTGATCACTTGGGATGAGTTTATGCAGGATCTACCCACTATAGTACAGTTCAGCCTCCTTTAGTCCTCTTCCCAGATCACACCCCAAAAATGAAAATGGATTTAACGGCTTGAGGCCTGTAAAAGTACAACGGAAGGGAGGAAAGTCCACAAATTTCTAATAAAATATTACCATGAAAGTGTAAAGACAGACTGAAGAAGGATTAAAGTGAAGGTGTGACCACAGCCTGGGTGAAGGAAAATATTTGGTGCCCCCACATGGACTTAGTCTATATGTGCTCTGAAGCCTTTAGACACCTTTAATTATGTAGGATTAAACTGGATGTGAAGCTCTACATCCACAATTTGCCTTTGAAAAAAGTTCCTGTTTACTTCTTCAAGCTTCATTCTGATGTGAATTAATTCATACAATCAAGAAAAACAAATATCTTGCAGCTGAAGTTAAAACCATTATGAATTCTGGTGTATTGTTCTAAAGCCTGCATCACTCTTACGTTACAATGAGCCATTGGATTTCCTTTTAATTTACTATTTTTTAAAAATTACCAAGGCACGAAATTAATTTAGGCGGGAGCCTTTTATTTCCATTGCACTGCCTAGAGCTGCGAATGTGCTTTTTGTTGCAGGAATGTCTGTCTGTATTCACAACCTGGTGCAATACTTTGGGTCTCCTATCTTGCTGAATGTGAATTAACTTTGCCTGCTGGTTGACTTTCCTTGTAAAGGAAGAAGTATTATTTCTTGTGGAACTGGGAGATTTGGTTGCAGAGCACTGGACCATCAAAATCTCAGGCTAGCTGTAGGGGCAGAGGCCAAAATAATAGCAGGTTTATCAATGCTGTCTGAAATGTCTAAATTCCTATTCCCAAATGCAGTGGTAATTCAGGGATTGAAATACTTTAGGTGTGTGCACGAATGCAAATTTTTGGGATTCGATTCGATTTGAATACTCAAAAATTCAATTTGATTTGAATCTGTTAAATTCGAATTTAACCAAATCTGATTCGAATTAAGGAAATTTGATTATTTTCGTTCAAATTTTTTATTCGAATTTGCTCTTACGAATGTCAACAACATTCATAGATGCCCGTATGCATCTTCCCCAGGTCCGTACACAGCTGGGTGCATCTGTACACATCTGTATGCATCCCATAGTTATCCTGTATGCAACCCATTTTCATCCTGTTTGGGTCTGTACAAATGTGTACAGATGCGGGAAAGGTGCGGATCTTCAAGTACGCATCATGTATGACCCCATATACATGCGAATGTCCAAATAATTTGAACGAATAGATCTGAAATTTGAAATTTGGATCAAAACTTTAAATCCAAATTTAAGGACATTCGATTTGAATTTGAATGTCAAAATTCAGCCGATCGGATCAAATTTCGAATGCATTCAAATATTAGTTCACAACCCTAAAATACATCAAGCAACAAGCATCCAGGTGAAAGTTCTCCTTTAAACTCACGAAAAAACATATTTTGCTCCAACCAAAGCAAGGCTTCCATCCAGAAATTTGCTCCTCCACAATTGGCCTGAAGAAGTGGTGTGATACCTCCTGTTAGCTTCAGATCTGCAAAACGACTCCACCACATGACACTAGAACCTGGGGGCACTTTATAAAGCTGATGGGCAGGAGAGTTAGAACCAAAAGGGGGAAGTATTTTTTCACCCAGAAGGTGATCAGCCTATGGAATTTACTACCAGAAAATGTGCTGGCATTAACTAACTTGGATAGCTTTAAAAAGGGATTAGACAGATCCATGGAGGACAGGTGTATCAATGGCTACTAGAATGGATGCCAAGCTACCATCTCCAGGTTGGAGAGACAAGCAGGATGTCTCCAAAGGCCATTTGCAGGCAGCAGAGGAAAAAGGAAAAGGGTTGGCCGTGGTCTTCTGCTTGAGAATGCCCAGAAGCAATTGGTTGGCCCCTGTGTGAGATGGGTTAGTGGACTAAGTGGGCTATGGCCCAATCCAGCAGAGCTCCTCTTATGTTCTTACGTTCCTGTTCACATCCTATAAATTACCTTCAGAAGACAGGGAAACTACATCATGTACCCATCTGCCCCATCAAGGGAAGGGATCAGGCTCTGTCACCAAGATCAAAGATAGGGCAATGTTTTATGCCTGTTTGGTCTAGTGGTTAAGGAGCCAGACTCTTATCTGGGAATAGCGAGTTTGATTCCGCCCTCCCCCATGAAGCCAGCTGGGTGACCTTGGGCTAGTCACAGCTCTCTTCTGAGCTCTCACAGCCCCACCTACCTCACAGGGTGTCTTTTGTGAGGAGAAAAATAGAAAAGCCTTGTCAGCCACTTTGAGTCCCCTTAAATGGGTGAGAAAAGTGGAGTAAAAAAGCCAACTCTTCTTCTCCAATTCAGATTTAGATTCGATTTGAATTTTGAATTTTGGATCTATTTCATTTGAATTATTCAGCCATTCACACGTACTTGAAGATCCGCTTCTTTCCCGCATCCATATGCATTTGTACAGATCCGTATGGGATCAAAACAGGCTGCATATGGGATAACTACAGGACGCACACGGATGTGTATGGATGCGTATAGATGTGTACAGACCCGGGGAAGATACGTACGGGCATCTACAAATGTTGTCGACATTTGTAAGTGCAAATTCAAATAAAAAATTCGAACAAATAGATTTGAATTTGCTTAATTTGAATAGAATTTGGTTAAATTCGAATTTTAAATATTCAAATAGGATTGAATTTTCAGGTATTCAGTTTGAATCCTGAAAATTGCCTTTGTGTGCACCCCTGAGGATGAGGAGGTCCAGGATCCCATCTAAGAGTTCTTAGGCCAGATCAAAGGTGAATACAGAAAGGGCCTCAAACCCTCTGGACTACATAAAACTGATTTTTACTGTAAGTGTAGCACCAGTCCATTCTAGCAGAAAGTTGCTTCCCAGATATCCCCTCATGCCACTTAGCTGAGGGTCATAAGAAATACCTCGATGGGCATAATGCAATAAAGTGAAATAAATTTGTCCTCGATGTGAGAAAGACCCCTGGGCATATTCATGCAGTTTTCTTGACAAGGACGGGGGAGTGGTTTGCCATTCTCCTGTTTTATGAAGAGGATGGGAATTGGACCTTGGTGGGTTCCTAAGATGCTGTGCTATTAAGGTTACAGCAATTTCAGATATACTGGAAGCACGTCTAATTCAGAATGCTTTTACCAGAAACGGCCATTCAGATACCTCCAGAGGCACACTCATCTACAAAGGTATGTGTGCTGTATACCAAATGCTCCAGACTCAGCTGAAAGTGGTACACTTCCCCTTTCTCTAATAATTAAAAGCCTCTCTATGTCCTTCAGCCTTGCAAAAGTGCTTTCCAAACTGCCACTGGTTGGGGGGCACATTTAGAGCATATGTGAGCATTGAAAGAGATTAGTAGGTGAAAAGGGACATACCTTGAGCCTGGTGAGCAACCAAAACTATTCTACTGACCTTCTGAAGAAATCAGGGCCCTTTCCATGCTTGGCCCGGTAGTCACCATGGGGGGAGGTTTTGGATGGAGCATCTGCACTTGTAGGAGACGTTTCCAAGCCAGAAACGGTCCAGAAGTGCTCCACATGTGAACTTACGTTGACCTGCACCAGAGCAAAGCCAGTAAGACTCCAGGTGGGCCCATTCACAACTCTGTAGTGCAGGAGGAGCATGCAATGCACCACATCATGTGACATGCCATGCCAGCACATATGCACGACGTGTCATGTTACCCCAGCGACGACGCTGGCTGCATGCGCACTGGTGTCACCATTGGGAATGAAAGATGACAGCACCTGTACACCTCTCACATTGCAGGTAAGAATCCACAGATGTGTGGGGGGGGGAGGATGTTGCATGCTAGCATTTTCAATTGAAAATGCTAGTACACATGGGCCCATTCATCTTTCCCATCCCCCACACAGGAGGGGATTTGCCCCAGGTCTTTTCGCAAGCATTAAAGAAAGTATTGATAAGCAAATGTGTAGCATACACTAGCCCTTAGCCATTACCAATTCCTTGCATATGAGTGCCATTCCACGTGATTGCACAGTATGAGCATTTCCAGGTCCAGGGCATAAAATCTACAGGCAGATATACATGAATATTTTCATCAGAAACCCTTTATTTCAGGAACAAATTGGCACACAGCTCCTCATATATCCACAAGTGATAATGCTTCTGGCTTCCTAAGCGCACTAATTCTGGCTCCTTTCTGCATGACTCGGGTTGTTCCTTGGCATTCATTGCTTTCTTACATCCTTTTAATTTGCTGTTCTGTCCTTGCAGAACATGTTTCTTCTAATGCCAGCGATAGCGAAAGTAGCTACAGTAAGTTAACGGCTTTTGTTTGGGTCTCTCTTTTACTTTGGCTTGCCTGTTACAATTTTGTTTCTTTTCTTTCTCTTTTCTTTTCATCTCTCTCCACTTTCCAAATGGATGCACATATATAAATGCAGTGTTACTGATTCAAATGGCTTGATTTATCCGTGGCTGAAATCTTGACTCAATATGTGGAAGATCTTCTAAGTGAGGGTGTGCAAAACTCCATTTCAAGTGTTTGGTTACAGAGGGGTTAAGGAATCCCGATTCCATCGCCACTAGGGATGTTCATGAAATCCTTTTTGCATTTCATTCATGTTGAATCAAATGTAAGAAAATTCATATTCGTTCAAAGCGATCCCCTTTGAATGTGGTAGAATTCGTATTCGATACAGATGTTCGATCCCATACGGATGTGTACGCGTAGCATACGGATCCCATGAAAATGCATGCAAATAGCATAAGGATCCTATATACAAATGCATACAAATAGCATAAGGATCCAATGCAAATGCATGCAAATAGCATACGGATCCTATATACGCACAGTTTCTGCATGGAGCAGGATTGCTCCCTTGCTAAGCTGATAAAAATACTGTTATGGCACTTTAGCAGCATTCTCTTGCAAGTGCCCAGCAGTGGCACTGCTGCCACTCAAGGGGATTTATGGGTCCTTTGTAGGGACGTGCATTAATATTCGTAACATTCAATATTTGTATGAATTCAGACAAATTCAGACATTCATATACAAATCTAATGTTATGACATTCATACATTGATATTCGTATTCATACGAATGTTTCAGAACATAAGAACATAAGAGACGCCCTGCTGGATCAGGCCACAGCCCATCTAGTCCAGCATCCTGTCGCACACAGTGGCCCACCAAATGCTCATGGGCATCTGAAGCAGAGACAAGGACAAACCTTCTCCTGCTCTCGAGTCCCAGCAGATGGCCTTAGAAGCGTCCCAGTTCCTTCCCCCCCCCCTCAGCCTGAAGGATGCACCTAGGCATTTGTTCTAGTAGCCATTGATACATCTGTCATCCATAAATTTGTCTAACCCTACCTTAAAGCCATCTAAACTGGTAGCTGTCACCACCTCTTCCGGCAGCACATTCCATAAGCTGATGACCCTCTGGGTAAAGAAATACTTCCCCCTGTCAGACCTGACTCTCCTACCCATCAGCCTCATAGAGTGCCCCCTGGTTCTAGTGTTGTGCGATAGAGAAAATAAGTTTTCTCTATCCACCTTTTCTATACCGTGCATAATTTTATATACTTTAATCAGGTCCCCTCTTAAACGCCGTCTCTCCAGACTGAAGAGGCCTAGACGTTGCAGCCTGGTTTCGTAAGGGAGGTGTTCCAGACCCTTAAACAAAGAACATTTGTGAACCGGGGAGGTGGGAAAGCGGCTGCGCCAGTCACATCTGCAAGGGATCCAGAGTGCATTCGACATGGATTCAGAGCAGATTCAGAGCAGATTTGATGCTTTCAGAGCGGATATGTTATGGGATACATATCGGATATGTATCGCTTATGTATGGATATGTATCAGATATGTATGCATTCCTATCGGATATTTGTACAAATTTGTACGAATACATTCATATCGAAAAGAACCCTACCACATTTGAAGGGGATCTATTTGAACAAATACAAATTTCCTAACATTCGACTCGTTAACAAACTGAATGCCCCAAAACCAATTTGTGCGCATTCCTAGTGCTCCGTACTGTCCTAGTCAGCAGCTAGAATATGCCCATGGAATGTTCTGGCATGCACAGTGCTGCTTCTAGGATGTAAGTGGCTTCACGCACTGTGTATGCTGCATGTGGAAGAATACTTAAAGTGTCCCACCAGGCCAAGAGTGAAAAGGCTCTTTGTTTGATCTATTTCCCTGCCAGGATGCAACATCCAGCTTACTATCAGGGGGAAATGCCTTTGTTCCAAATCAGAGATGGTTCTTTCCCTGAGCACTGAAATGCAGAAGGAAAACTTTGCCAACCTTCTCAGATCGCTTCTGCTGTTCACTTTACATTTTCAAGCCATTTGTGAAGTTTATATATGTGCATGAAAGTGTGGAGCATTTTATCTGTTTATGTCGAGGTAACCATGGATTTCGTTCCTCATGGTTATGGGCTTTCGATACTCTCTGTTAAATAATGCTCACAATGGTAATTCACTCTCTTTCAGCTGGACGTGATGGCTTTGACAGATTGTGTTAACAAAACACTTACTGACGTTAATTTACTTCAAAACCAGTGGCCAGAAAGACATGAGGAAATGGCGAAAGCCGCAGTCTGCTTTGCCTGCTAGCTCCCACATGTGCCTATCCACATGCAATACCATGCTTGCAATCGTCCAGCTAGGGAAAGAGGTAGAAACCATGTTTAGGCCTCCACAAAGAACATCTTTGGCCAATGGGGAGAAGCACTCATGACGTTGTATTCAGACAATCCCCCATCCTAGTACTTCTTGAGGACACTAGGTCTGTACTTACACCTAAACTTTAGGGTGCTTCCGCATTTAGTGTGGTAAATCCGGATCTACCTCTTCCGGATTTAGTAAATCCAGTTTCCAGTAAATCCGGATTTATGGAGGTAGATCTGTATCTAATAGTACGGATCTACCAACCCCCCATCCTTCCGCACATGCAATGGAAGGACGACTTAGATCCAGATTTGAGGCGGGTGCTGTGCGGACGCATAGCACCAGCCTCACATCCATGCTCCGGGGGCCCTCCCCTGGCCCGCCATGATTGGCTCTGCCAGAACCGAGCATGGCGAGCCGGGGGACTCCACTCTCGCGGCTCACTCTCTCCCGGAAGCAGCAGATTGCCGCTTCTGGAGCCAGGGGGAGTTTCTCAAAACCCCTCCCTAGCCCACCCAGGGGGGGGAGCATGAGCAATCCCCTCCTTACTTCTGCATAGTCGCCCCAATTCTGGCCGCGGGGTCCCAGGAGGCTGCGTGCTGTGTGCTGCGCACCTCCTAACTGGCCAGGGCAGCTTCTGGCAGCACCTGCCATCAGGAGGCTCTCTGCGCAGGCGCGCTGCCCTGACCAGTCAGGAGGCGCGCAGCATGCAGGCGCACAGCCTCCTGGGACCCCACGGCCAGAATCGGGGCGACTACGAAGAGGTAAGGAGGGGATCGCTCACCTTGGATCCAAAGGCATGTCTGACCTCCCCTTACAGTTGCTATTGCTGTTATTGGGTGCCACCAACTCATGGCCAACCCTTTGACTGCATGGGTACCTCCATGGGAACCTCTGCAGTTCTTCTGTGGCACTGGCTTACCGTTGCCTACTTGCTGGGGATCGAACCAGCAATGCTGTGATTTCCAGACAGTCAGCTCCACCACTCACGCTCCAACAAAAAAAATTGAAAGAAACATGTGCTGATGGAGTCTGAAATCCAAAACAGTGAATAGAATACCCGTATCCCTGGCTCTAAGAGATAAACAATATCAAACAAGGCAACCGATAATCTATACTGGTGTCACTCACACTCTAGTCACTGATCATAGCAGGCAAGGCAAGAGCCAATAGAAAACTGATATGCATTTGCTAAAAACTACTGTCACAGAGGCTGCACAAAATGAAGAATACAGCCCCTTTGACAATGGCAAAGCCTCGATGAATGCACCAATTTTTCCAAAGCAACTTAAAGACTGCCTCCCTTGGTATGAACTCAGAAGAGACCTGAGATCATCAGGAGATGTTATGAGATCATCTGGAGAGGTCCTGCTGCAGGTTTCACAAAATACCAAATAAATGTCATCTTGTGAGGGTCCGCTCTGTGGCAGCATATTATGGGAACACCCTTCACTGGTGATATTTGTGAGGAACCTATGTTTTCATCTTTCACGCTCCCAGTGAAAATATATATCTTCACCAGGGCATCCTCTGTGTGAATAGTTGTTTTCTTGACCCAATCAAAACTTAAAATGTTTTAAATTAATTCTATGGTTTAAACTCTTTGTGCCCTTGATTTTATCCTTTATTTTTGTAAACTGCTTCAGGGCTCTGTTCAGACCTGTGTTTCACACCAAACTCAGTCTAAGAGTGAGAGAATACATCCACAAAGTGACTCATGATTTTCCTTCCACATTATATAACCCAAAGGTGGACTTTCCTATGTTGGATAAAGCCAAAAGCAAACAACGTAACACTTCACCAATGTGTTATCTCACTCTGAAAGTGCATTGAAGCCGGATTAAAATTTAGGTGTGAATGCACCCCAGGTGTCTAGTAACAGTCCTAGTAATACTGAGCCTATCTACACAGCACAGCCACATTGGCCTGTTCCAAGCCATCTATGATGAGCTGAATGCTGCTGGAACACTATTCCTGGCCTCCAAAGTTGCCAGACAAGGGTGTTTGGGTCAAGTTTCCAGAAGCAATGCACTTCCGTGTCCCTTCCATGTGTCCAGTAAAATTTGGTATACCAGTTTGCCCATGGAGTATTTATCCAGTATACCAGCTAGACTGCTGTGCGGACCACTTACAAGTGGCTGTCATGGTTGTCATGGTTGTCATATCCAGAGAGGAGTGGATGCTTGGGATTAGCGCCAAACAAGCCCATTAAAAAGACAGAAGACCAGATCTGGATTTGCTTTAACACTATGCATGTAACATTTATTAAATCATTTAAGCATACAATCAGAGGGATCCCCTTTCACTCATCATTCATTCTATACTCACACACACACGGCCTACTCCGGATGGGTTATCAGTCCAACGTAGAGGCGGTGGACGCTTCATCATAGCTGGTTCAAAGAAGCGTGAATGTACTTTCCAGAGTCTTTCTTTATATCCTCTTTGGGGTGATGTTCCAACGCATGCGTACTTCCAAGTTCTTTGTCTAATATTGTTTACGTCTGCATCGCTCCGTTATCATCAGTCTGTTATCAGTCATTTTGTTGTGAATATCATCAGTCTGTTATCGGTCATCTACTGGTCAGCTTCTTGTTGTTGTGAACATCAACAGTCTGTTATCAGTCATTTACCGGTCAGCTTCTTGTTGTGAACATCTTCAAAAATCCTTGCCTTTAGATGCCAAATTTCTCATCAGTCTAAGAAATCCTCGCTTTCGAGAAGCCAGGTCTCCATCTTATCATGCATTGCGCTTCATCAGTAGGTTTCGGCCTTTTTCCTCACACACATCATCACACATTCCCCCTCTATGATAATATTAATTCCATTAATATATATCATACATATTTCTTTGCCAATGCAAAATTCCATTTAAAATTTAATTGATTCCTTCATGAAATTTATACTCTAAACATTGCTTGGGGTCCTATTAAAACTATTAATTTTCCATTTACAATTCTTAATATCCCTTTTCCTATTGTTCAATTTCACCAAATTTCTCTTAGTCTGTGAGCATAAAGTTTGTTGTTGATTTTTAGATATGACACATATGGCATCCAGATCTTAATAAGCAAAGGTTAAATATCACAAATACTATTTTGTTTTGTATTTTCTTATTTAAATCAACAAATTTTACAAACATTTCCCCATAGTTACCCATGATTGTTATCATCATTTTATTTACATCACTAAACATGTAAATACCTTCCATTGTAACTCTCCCCATCAACATTGACAATCTGGTTACTTGTGTTTCAATATTTCAAGAATTCTTTAATCCAACTCTAGTTCCAATATTTCACTTAATATTGTATTGAACCTCTTTTTAATTTTTCCCCATCCAAATTTAAAATTGTAACAGGCTTCATCCTTGTGATATTGAAATCTGTCATATTCAATTCCATATCCAAATATGTGTTCACAAGTTTGGGTGTGTGTGTCACATTGTAGTGTCATTTGTACAGTTTATCTTATAATACTTATTGGCAGTATCCATACAATTAACAAGAAAATTATGACATCCTTATTCTTTCTTTGGTACTAGACTATACTTCCACTTAATATCTACCTTGTTTCTTCTTTGAATCTTTACCCTAATCCAGATTCGTTCTTAAGTAATTGATACCATATAACCTTCCCCTATACGTTGCTCATCTCAATGCTCTCCCCTTTTTATTCCAAAGAGAAGTCTTTTTTTTTTTTTTTTTTTTACAAAACAGTTTTCATACTTACAGTTAAAACCCAAGAGTATTAAGAGGAGCAAAAAATAGTCTCACAAATTCTATTGCAATACTTGAATTCATCCTGGAGAAATGAAACACACAATAAATTAATCAATACTCTTATACAATCTATTTCCCCCCATGTTCAATAAAATAACTTGTAGACAAAATGCTATCCAATATAACATATAGTTCTTTTCATTTGGGTCTCAAAGCATGTTCCTTTTCTGGGTCTAGATGTAAATCTCTTCACGTTCATATATAAGTCCCAAATTCATTTGCTGTCTAATTCGGTTTAAATAAAAACAGCTATTTCCAATGCTTCTTTTTTTTTTTTTTTTTTTGGCTTTCATGCTATTCAGTATCCAAGGCCCCATTTGTAAAGTAAACATTATTCTCTTCCTTGGGTTCATTTAGCAAAACTGAAAATCTATTTTGCCAGATCAATACGTCATCACAATCATGTACCCCCTCTGGGAAAAGAATTAAAACCCGTAATTCAGGATTCTGCAATGTCTAGAACCCTATCCCTCTTTGATGCAATTTCACTGTCCACTGGGTTGATTTAGTAGAACTCAAGGAAGGAACTTTTCCTTGTAATATATATATTTTAACACCCCATGTACAATTTGAACTATTATTATTTTGTTGAGCCCTGTCAAATATTCCCATAATTATAATGTCCACATAGTGGCAGCAGCTTCCGTCCATTCCAAAACTTCCTTGTAGGTGTAAGGTGATTCCCATCCCACCAGACTACTATTAGCACAATTCATTCCACTATAGATTCCACTTTCCCAATCAACTTGTGTATTTTTTTTTTGGTATCATTATAACTCTATCTCCAAGTATTGCAGTAATTGTCATGTTTGCAGTGTCTGTACAATTGTTTATAACCTTTGGACAATTATGCTTCCAGTTACTAAACATCCCAACAGAATTTCCCCTCCCCCCATAGTTGGTTATCCCCTCTGCCAATTCATCTGTGGCCTTATATTTATACATACCCAGTACTAAATTCAAACCTGTTTTTATTAAATCTTCACACCAACAGAATATTAGAAAGAGGATAAAAACCAAACATGCACGATGATCCCAATTTTTCATATTCATTCTCCCCTCCTGTTTCTTAAAACAAAACCAAGCATTGTTAATTTTCCTTTCCAGCTTTCCACAATTTAATTTGGTTTCAGTGAACCCATATTATCTTCTCCCATATTGACCAGTTAGGTAACATGTGGTTAAACAATTTATTCATACAAAAAGAATTGCTCAAACAAATATATTGTATTCACTATTCATTACATATTCAGTATTCACCCCCTCTGGGGCTGGAAAATCTTCTAGAGATTCCAGCACCTCCAATACAGCCACTTTAAACTGCTTGCCAAGTTAGTCCAATAAGGCCTAATTATAAATGGGTACCTTGCTGTCTCAATTTAATACTTCTGGTTACCCACAATTTTGATTCATTTAATATCCTTCATAATCTTCAGTCTATTCCCAATTTATACCTTTCTTCCACAAACTATACATTGGTCTTAAAAAAAAATACAGCATTAAATTTTCCAAATCAGGCTAGGCCCTTTATTTCCAAAAAGTGGCAATATAACTCACTCTCCTAGAAAGTGAAACTTTTTAATGATTCAAAAATGTTGTGAACCTAGACAATTAAAACAAACATCAAAATTGCTGAAAGGAAAATGATAAAATTATCTTGACAGAGGAAATACAGTTAGTTCATTCACCAACGAGACTTCTGGGCCCTTTGAAATCCCGTGGGAGAATAAACATTGCACCCTCTCTGGAACCCTGTAGGATTTTAATAACTTGTTAGATTCAGACAAACCAACAAAGAGATTCCCACAAAAGTCTTTTCAACATGCAAGAACTCCTTCCCTTATCTACTTGCTCAAACTCCCGTATCCACTTGCCATTGCTTTCTGTTAAGTTCCTTACTACTGGAAGCGGTTTTTCCAGTTTGCTATCTCATGTTACACATTCTTAAACCCATCATCCATATTTCCCCAAACAAAATCTTTCCTTTTCCCTTGCATACCTGCCACATCATTCAGTAACAAATCATAAGCTAACAATTCTGCCTCTCTACTAATTTTTCTGATCTCACATAAGCAATTAGCTATAACAAATTAATCCATCGTGGGCACATGTTTCAATCCCATTTCCAGACTTGTCTGTCCAGAAGGGACAAGTCCTATAAAGCAAAACAATGTAAAAACAAATGCTGTTAAGAACTAGTAAAAATATAGTCATCTGGCCCTCAAGAGTGAAACGGGGCTTGCATAAGGCAAAACAATCTTGCTTAGAGAGAGCTGTTTTGACTGCAAGATGTCTTCTTTTACAGGATTCATTCAGATTCCAAGTTTAGTAATAGCTTTTCCCAAAATCAGATCCTTTGTTGCATCAAATCCTGTGACATAAACAAATTCTGTTTTTATCAGTATTTCCCTTCTTTCCCCCCCCCCCCAGTTTTCTGCTCTCTCTGGACTAACTGCTTTAAGCAGTCAGTACTTAGTCCATCTAACTTTCCCATCTCTTTAAAAGACAGACAATAAGCACAGATGGACAGATATGGACAAAACTACACTGTCGTATAACAATTTTTACACACGGAGACAGACAAACAATTTACATGTACACACACAGACTTGTAAATACACAGAACAAACATTCCCTATCTTAAGGGAAGTTAGACAAACAACCATATAATCAGAAATACCAGAAAATATACTAGTCAGAAACCCATTCTTAGCTTTCTTCCACCAAACAATTTTCAAACAGTTCTGTCCTTGATTTTCTTAGCTTGCAAAGGCAAAGAGAATGAGAGAGAGATAGTGACGATCGCCCACACACACACACACACACACAGATTTCACGCCGGCTTCAAAAGTTCTTCCTATAGTCTGCCCTACATCCACAAGCAGAATGCCTGCTCTACATCCACAAGCAGGATTCCGAGACAAAAGGGATCCTTATCTTCCCTTCCCCTTTGCTAGTTTTCCAAAATTCTGCAACTCTGCCCTACATCCACGGACAAGTAAGTTCTCTGAATTCCTTTCTTAGTTCCCTGCCCTATATCCACAGGCAAAGGAACCACGAAGGGAGTATTATCTCCTTATCCTCCCTCAACTTTCCACCGGAATACTTCGGCAGTCCAATCCTTTATTATCTCCTGTTATTCAATTCTGCCCCTTTATATCTGTGGTTTTAACAAAATGGCTTGAGTCTCCAGGCATCTGTATTGATTTACCCTTATACTGCCAGGTGCCTGGTCTTTTTATTGCTTTTGTCTGGGCAGTGGGACACCCCTAAAGGCAACCTTTCTCTGTTTCCCTTAACTCCTCCAGCAGTTCTTCATACACACTTGGTGCTGAAGGTCCTATTTTGGGCTCTGGCTTTGGTTCATCATCATTAGTAATCATGAAATTGTGGTTTTCCTGTATGCTTTGACACTTCTAGGGGTTAGTTGAAATGTTACTTGCTGGAAAACAGGATCACATACTTTATCAAGTCTATATCCATCATAACAACACTGAGGGAAGTCGGGCAGCTCTCTCCGAGTATCAGAGCCTTACGAGACAAACAGTTTATTTTAACTGGTTCCCGTTTATTCATCAGTCTTTCGTCTATCAAGACTGCACAGGACAAACACCTTATTTTAAATGCGTCCTGCCCCGATACTTCCTTAATGAACTGTTTCAGTAATTGGAGTTGTTCCCTCGTACATTAGCTTCTAATTTTCTTATCATCCGGGTCAACGCCTGATTTCCCTTTAGTGTATCTTATATACGGCTCAGATTTTCGACAGTTAATGTTGAAATTTTTATATTCTATTCAGCCAGCTGTTCTTGTAATTTCTTTATCTCCTTGTCCAAGTGTTTTACATCTTCTAAAGTCAAAACTAACCAGTATAAGCTTTGTTCTTCTGCCAAATTTCCTCTGGAAAGCATAACATTCATCCTATTCATGCATTTTCCAAGTTTTGTTCTCCTCTTGACCTCTGTTTGGTCAAGAGCCAAAGTTTTCATTTCTTGAAAGCTACTGCTTTCTCCTCGGTGTTAAAATCTTACATTTTAGCCCAAAAATCCATTCCTTGGCTTTTTCGCCCCAGCCCTTTCCAGTACTTGGGTCTGAGACTTACTCCTTTTTATCCAAAAAAAAGAGAGGAGACACTAACGTAAGATTGTCATACACCGATTTCTTATTTTTCCCTTTCTGTGCCGGGGCCCTCTCGGCACTCCACTTCTGTCTCTTCTCCTCGTTGGCCAAATCCCAAACCACTCTCTTGGATCCCACTTCTGACACCAGATAAGTCATGGTTGTCATGGTTGTCATATCCAGAGAGGAGTGGATGCTTGGGATTAGCGCCAAACAAGCCCATTAAAAAGACAGAAGACCAGATCTGGATTTGCTTTAACACTATGCATGTAACATTTATTAAATCATTTAAGCATACAATCAGAGGGATCCCCTTTCACTCATCATTCATTCTATACTCACACACACACGGCCTACTCCGGATGGGTTATCAGTCCAACGTAGAGGCGGTGGACGCTTCATCATAGCTGGTTCAAAGAAGCGTGAATGTACTTTCCAGAGTCTTTCTTTATATCCTCTTTGGGGTGATGTTCCAACGCATGCGTACTTCCAAGTTCTTTGTCTAATATTGTTTACGTCTGCATCACTCCGTTATCATCAGTCTGTTATCAGTCATTTTGTTGTGAATATCATCAGTCTGTTATCGGTCATCTACTGGTCAGCTTCTTGTTGTTGTGAACATCAACAGTCTGTTATCAGTCATTTACCGGTCAGCTTCTTGTTGTGAACATCTTCAAAAATCCTTGCCTTTAGATGCCAAATTTCTCATCAGTCTAAGAAATCCTCGCTTTCGAGAAGCCAGGTCTCCATCTTATCATGCATTGCGCTTCATCAGTAGGTTTCGGCCTTTTTCCTCACACACATCATCACATGGCCCGCTGCTTGGAGGGGTCTACCATGTCATTTTCTCACTGTGGTCTTCTCCAAATCATGTGTGGATGAAGTGGTTAGGCGGGTCCCCTGTGTTGGTCTACTGGCCCAGTACAGTCACAGACATTATCACCTATGTTATTAATAATGTTACTAATTTTAGCAACATGTGCTCAGTTTGCAAGAGGAAGGGTTCTTTCTCTTCTTTGGATTCCACCTTCATCAGACTACACAGGATGGACTTTCAGGCAACAGGATGGGGGGGAGGCTCCAGCTGGAAGCCTTGGTGTGATCTCACCAAGGTCATTTTTCTATCCCCAAATGCATTTCAGCAAGACTGAAGCAGGACTTCTAACAAGAGCTTTACCCTGTTCAGAAATCACTACTGAACTTTTGTCTACATTGTAGTACCAGCTGTCTTCATCAGTTGCAAGATTCCTAACAGTACTAAAAGAACTAAAATATATTTTTCTAAGCATGATTCCCCATTCACTGTATTTCAGCAGACAAAACCTCCCAAGTTTGCATGCAAGATCAGCTTCTAATTCCTTGGACAGTCCTCCATAATCAATGTCCCTTTCTGCACTAGCATTAGATCTGGATCAAAGAGCTCTGTAGTCCACATTGTGGTGTCATATCCACACAGTAATGCAAATCAAAGAGGCCTCACCCCCTACTGGTCCATCTCCATTAGACAGAACAAGATAAAGACTGGCCCTGGTCACACAAATAGTTTAGGACAACCTCAGGTCATCTTCAGGTCATGTTACTCCCATTATTTTAATTTAATTCACTTTCCAAGCTGGCCTACCCTCATTAGATCATCTTAACCATAGTCCTCAGTTTTACAAGACTGAGGAGGACTCAGCCCATCCTGGTATTTCAGACTGTCTTCACTTCCTCAAGTGTGAGAGGGAGGACCGGCTAAAAGAGGCTGAACTGTGCTGTGGTGGGTGGGTCCAGTCTTTCCTTCAGCCAATCGGCATGCATGGAGTTCCTTCTCAGGTTATGTGTATGGTTCCTCTCTCTAGCATCTTTCCATAAATTTATATTTTTTTAAAAAATTAATTGCACAGAGAAGAAAAGGACATAAAAAAAGAAGGGGGCATGGAGGTGGGGGAGCAGGCTTAAAAAGGAACCGCAAACACACACCCTCACCTCCCTTGAGTGACAGAATGCCATCCAATAAGAAAGGAGGTAGATTTGATGCAGCAAAAGAGGTGGAGAGGCAAGAGTTCTGTGTACGAGGCCCAGGTCGATCACACAGAAAGGTGTGAGCAATGCAGGACAAGGTGGAGATGGCCTGAGGATGACCTATGTGCAACCAGCACTGGTACGACTTCAATTCAAATTAATGAATAGGCCATCCTATCTTAGACTTGTGTGACCAGGGCCATTAAGAGGCCCTTAATCCAGATCTCTGGCATCAGGGGAGGGTGGCTGCAAAGTTCACGTGACCTCCATAACCACACTGTGCATTAGTTTGGATCAGCATCATCAGTGCAGATGTTGATGATCTGGATCATATCTCCCTACAATCCAGATCAGTGGGCCTGGTTATTCTGGACCCACTGATCCAGATCTAGAGCTGGTAAGTGCAGAAAAGGCCCATAACCTCCCACCCACTTCCAGTCTTACGGGAAAGCCTTTTTTTCTCTGAAATGTCAGGTTCGACTGATGTCTAAAAATAATAACTGAGTTGTTTTACAAATCAAGCAACTCCTGCTAAGGGGAAAGATGGAAATAATCGCTTTCTCTCAGTCATCCGTTTTAGTTTTTATAGCAGCTGGATTTTTCCATAACCATCCCCGGGCTGTTTTCTTTCTTTGCATCCTTCCATCTCAAAAGGCAATGAAAAGAGCCTGGGCTCAAAAGTATGGAAATGCTGAGTTGCCCGGTGTCAGAGTTTACCTCTTGGTCTTCCCAGTGTGAGCCCAAGTCATGTGAATGCAACATTTGGCACTGGGTCAGCTGCAGGAGCTGCCAGAAAGATTATGCATGGTCCATCAAACCTTAGAGGCTCCAGCCTGGATTTTCTCTCAGGGTTTATTCCTTCAGCCTTCCCCTTCACCAAGGCATTTACAAGGCAGCGTAGCTATTTGACCCATAGCTGAGAAGACTCAATGAACCTCCGTGGCAGAGCAGAGATATGAACCGAGAAACTTCTGGATTCTAGCCCAGTGCTCTTAATCACTGCACCACAACTATGATTCGGTAGAATCATAATATGCAGCTGAAAATACCCTATTCAGTTGTCGTTGGGTGCCACCAAATCATGGCCAATTCCTGACTGACTGCAGAGGCCCCTTCATGGGCACTTCTTTGCAGTTTTCATAGCAGAGGTACAGAAGTGGTTTGCCATTGCCTACTTTCAGAGAGAGGATGGGGACTGAACTGGCGACCAGGGATGTGCACGAATGCAATTTTCAGGATCTGATTTGATTCAAATAGAATATCCAAAGATTCAAATCGATTCGAATGTTGAAAATTCGAATGTATCCACATTTGATTCGAATTGAATACCTTCGAATCTATTCGTAGGAATTTTCAGTTCGTATTTGAAGATAAAAATGTCGACAACATTCGAATGCGTGCATACGCATCCGTACGCATCCGTATGCATCCATATTTATCCCGTTTTCATCTCGTACATATAAGATGCGTAAGGATACGTATGTAATGCATCCATATACATACACGTACCGATGTCTGAATAATTCACACAAATGATTTGAAAGATTCAAAAATTCATTCGAATGTTAAATTTGAACTTAGAGCCGTTCGATTTGACTTCAAATGTCCTAATTCGATAGAATTCAATTGAGTTTTGAATGTTTTGAATATTTGTGCCCATCCGTACTGGTGGTCCCTCTGCTTCCCGGGTTGCTTGCTCTACCACTGAGCTCAGCCACTCCCAGCCTATTTCCTGGGTGCTGCCAAATGATAAACGAGCCATTGGTATTCTGCTCCTTTTTCTCCTGTTGGCCTGGCTGCTGGTGATTAAGAATGAGGCTTCTCTGTGGTGGCTGAATCATGAAAAATGGGGACGCGTTGACGGTGTAACCTTCTGACAGATGGTGAAGCGTCCTGGTACGATGGAGGAAGAATCCCGAGAGGCTACCCATTGTTCCTACAGTGTGGTTTTTCACTAATTTTTCTTTTCTTTCCAGGGGGACAAGAGGATTGCATTCTCTCCTATGAACCCGTCTCGAGGCAGGAAAGTAAGGCAACCTAAACGTCCCACCAAATAAGTGTTGACCAAGCAGTTGAAATCCTAGCCCAGAGTGATGTAGCAGAGTGGAACCAGGCTACTTTGTTATTAGAGATTCTAGGGGGGTGAATGCAGTCAGACCTCCGTAACTACTGATCTGGCAACCGTGGTTTCAGTTATCCACAGTGGCCAGACCAGTCTACACACACACACACACACACACCGCCACTGGCATCAGGCCTACCTGAGGCTTCCTGGAGGCCTGGGGCAGTGAGAAATATAGCACAAAAATAACACAAGATTTCCGATGATTCCTGTGAAATCCCATGAGATCTGGAAATCCTGCGAGATTTCACAGGAATCATAGGCACTCGAGCGAGATTCCCCATGATTCCTGTGTAATCACACAGGGTTTCCAGGGAATCATGGGAAATAGAGTGCAGTTTCCCACTGTCCCACAGCATACTGGTAAAGTTATACAAGTGTCAGGTGACACTTGTTAACTCCCAAGGAAACAAAGTCATACTGTACAAAAATGATTACAAAATAATATACTGGAAGCGACTTATTTCATTTTGTTTAGCCCTACACTTTTAATGTTTCTTTTTCAGGTCCACTTCCAATTTTCCCCACACTACACTTCCCCTTTCTTGGTACACCTACTGGCAGAAGCGTTGTGTTGTAACTCCCAGTTACAATTTTTAATCTTAATACTGTATTTTCTAGCGTATAAGACTACTTTTTTACCCAGGAAAATCTTCTCAAAAGTCGGGGGTCGTCTTATACGCCGGGTGTTGTTTCTTATACGGCGAGTATATCCCAAACTCTATATTTTAACTGGAAAGTTGGGGGTCGTCTTATACACCCAGTCATCTTATACGCCGGGAAATACAGTATTTCTCTGTCTGGATGTATAGCTTAAGCTATAGACATACCATTCCCAGAAGCCTTTAGGACTTAACCTGGGCCTATGTTGATTGGCCTGTTTTATGCCTTCACACATGCTTATGCGTGCACACAGGCACACACACACATTTCTGGCTATTCTGATGTTGGCATTCTTCTGAGATTTGCTGTGTCAGTCTTCCAGAGAAGTTGGTATGCCAGAGTTGCACCATCAGAGGTCCTCATCTGACCTTAGTGAATGTTAGATGGGTAATTATTAGCCTACCATCCTTTCTGTCTTAAATGTTTTCCCTTCAACAAGGTGTCTCCTGTCTTTCTGTGTTTCAGTTAATTATACCAGGCCAGTTATTATCCTTGGTCCAATGAAAGATCGGATCAATGATGATTTGATATCTGAATTTCCTGACAAATTCGGCTCCTGTGTGCCACGTAAGTATTGCTGTGTGAGGTAGATTCTTCGCTTATTTTACTTTATTTAATAATGAAAAGATCTGTTGAGTGTAGGGTGGATCTCTACTGTTCGTCAAGCCAGTTTAGTCTAGTGGTTAGGGAGCCAGACTCTTATCTGGGAATACAGGGTTCGATTCCGCCCTTCCGCCATGAAGCCAGCTGGGTGACCTTGAGCTAATCACAGCTCTCTTCTGAGCTCTCACAGTCCCACCTACCTCACAGGGTGTTTTGTTTTGGGGAGAAGAATAGAAAAGCTTTGTCAGCTGCTTTGAGTCCTCTTAAATGGGTGAGAAAAGCGGGGTAGAAAAGCCAACTCCTTCTTCTTCTTCTTCTTTGTTTTTAAAATCTAGCAATCTCCAATCTTTTTATTGGAAGCCCAAGTATCTTTCAGATATCAGAGGTTGAGGAGTCCAAGCCAGTCTGAGCCACTGTTCTTCATCAGAGGCAACCATACTACATCAGACAGAGCAATGATCTACATTTACTTTACTGTTAGGAGGCAGCAATGATCTCACTGTTTCCAAATATTCTCTCTAGAATTATTTCTGCATATAACCTGATGCAATGTCATAGGAATACATTAAGGATATGTACAAATATTCATACCATTCAAAATTTGTATGGATTTGGCCAAATTCAGACATTCATATTTGAATTGAATGAAGATTGACATTCAAATTTGAATCAAATGTTTCAATACATTAATATGAAAGCTTCATATGGGAATCATGGAATTTGTATAGGATATGTATGGGATTTGTATGCATTCATATGGGATTCGTATGGAATTGAACATTCATGTCGAATTCAAATCCCATTACATTCAAAGGGGATCTATTTGAGTGAATACAAATTATCTTGCATTTGATTCAATATGAATCAAATACCAAAAAAAAATTGTGCACATCCCTAGAGTATACACATATCTAGCATCCCACATTTTATAAAGAACTGGCTATCCTGTGCTATCTGGAGGGAAGAGCAAATGCAGCCATAACCAGCTGCATAAGTGATTTCCAAAATCACTGTGGCTAAAGAACCACTTATCCACCCTGTTGGGGTTTTAATGAATCAAATTCAGATTATATATTATGGTTTTATTGCACTGGCTTTATCACAACCATCTTGAGACCTTAGGCTATGGGAATATAAATAAAAACAGGGTTTGGAGCCCAACACATAGACTGTGGTCACACTTGGCTGAAATAGTCCGACTTATTATGAATTGGCACTAACTCTGACCACACCTAATACCTGATAATCCTTCCTCTGTTTGGGTCACTCTGCTCACACCTTTCTGTTCCTGTCCTGAGACTCTTTTATGAGACTTTTTTAGATCTCCGCCCTTCTCCACCATCACAACACCACCTGTGCTCTGATAGGATAAATGCTCTGTGACTCAACTCTGTGTAATCACACTTTGGGTGAAAGTGAGGGCAAATTGATGCAGTATCAACTCACTAAAGTCCAGTTCAGCATCTTTTAGTCCTCCCAATCACACCCCAACAATGAAAATGGATTAACACTCTCTAATGGCTTGGGACCTGTTTATGGGTGTTTTTCCACTGTCACTAGAAGTACCCTTTAAGTACCCATTAATGGGTACAAAAATGCCATTTCGTACCCATTAATGCGTACTTAATGGGTACTTTTAGTGACAGTGGAAAAACACCCTATATCGGGACTCAAGAAAGTATGATTGAAGGGAGGAAAGTCCAGAAATAAAATGGACTGGACCAAACAGGTGTATTCAGTGGGGTCAGAAGATGGACTGAAGAAGGATTAAAGTGAAAGTTTGACCACACCCCTGGTGTTGAAGAGGACAACAAGATGGGGTGGTGGAAATATATTTGTGTTGGTTGTAGTTTTATTCTCTGGGCCACTAACAAAAAATGATTCTTTCTCTCTGTTCCCCTGAACTCCTTCCCAAAGATACAACGCGGCCAAAGCGGGATTATGAAGTTGATGGGAGAGATTACCATTTTGTCATCTCCAGAGAGCAAATGGAAAAGGACATCCAAGAGCACAAATTCATAGAAGCTGGACAATATAATGATAACCTGTATGGGACCAGTGTGCAGTCTGTGAGATTCGTGGCCGAAAGGGTAATGGCATAAAATATATGTGCACTAATTGATTGATTTTATCTGCCTTGAATTCTTTGCATGGATCCATCCATATGGAACTAGAATGGAGCAAGATCAGAGACAGGAGGTTCTAGGCTGCTGTGGAGACAAAAATAAATTAGGGGGCACATGCTGTGCACCTTGTCATACCTCGCAGAGTGTAGCAAGGACCCTGCCAAGATATGCTGTACCATAGCAGAAATGCCTCAAGACGTTGGTCATTTTCAGTTCACAGCAGAAAATCCTGGTGGGGGAATTCAGCTCTCAAGTCCCCTCCTTCTCACCCTGGTATCCTCAAAGTGGGCGGGGGGGTTAACATATTCCAAGGCTATTTCTGCACAGGGCAGTAGATCAGAGGGCCTCTGATCAGGATCTGGGGCTGCTGCATCCACACATTATTCCAAACTACACAGGGGGTCCCCCCCCCCAGATCTGTCCACACAGGACGGAAGTAGATCTGGATCAAGAGGCCCTTGGATGTGCACGCTACACATCATTATAATAAAAATATTTCAGGATTCAAGACGTTTTCCCCCCTCTAACTTACTGTACTGCACTAATACTGTTTAAGTTTTGTTTGTAGCATTTTGGGGGCTGTTACTTGATGTTCCAGTTTCTTTTCTGAGAACCTGAGCTTTCGGATATTTCTGTGATATCCATCATCAGGGGATATCTGACTTTTCCGAGAGCCTTAGTTTTGTATATGGTAATGGCAGCAAGATTATTGTATGCACAAAAATGGAAGGAGGAAGAGATACCTTCAAAGGAAGAATGGTTAATGAAACTGATTGATCTGGCAGAAATGGACAAACTAACAAAGTTATTAAAAAATAAAACAATAAAGAGGTTTGTGGAAGATTGGAAGCCTGTTATTAACTATTTAAGAGAAATAGGAGTGATGACAGATGGGTATGAGTAAAACTTAGAAGGCAGCTGAAAAACAATAAAAGACTTTGAAGCCAAGTGAAGAAACAAATAACAGCAAGAACGGAGGAAGTCACATAGAACTATTAGAAGCAATGTAATAATGTGATAAGAAATGTAAGAAAGTGTTTGTTGCCTTTAAGTAAATAAAATAAAAAATATATATTAAAAAAATCTGTATCTTCAAATATGAATGTTGTTGACATTCATATCTTCAGATTCGAATGTAACATCCGAACGAATAGATTCAAATGTATTAGATTCGAATCAGATTTTATTCGTATTCTAAACATTTGAATCAAATGTTTTGACATTCAATTCTAATAGAATTTGAATGCAAAAAAAAAACAAAAAACCATGCACATCCCTAATCCAGAATAAGGCCCAGTGCAGAAAGGGTCTTGTTTTAGGCATTTTTTTAAAAGCTGAAGCCACATTGTTCCCTCAAGAATAATCCCTCCTCTATCTTATTCCTACAGGGCAAACACTGTATACTTGATGTATCAGGAAATGCTATAAAGCGGCTACAAGCGGCACAGCTCTACCCTATTGCTATCTTTATTAAGACGAAGTCATGGGAGCCATTGATGTAAGTACTCTTTGCCTGAGCCAAGTCTGAAATCATGACGAAAGAATAAGGGCCTTTTCTCACATGGCCCTCCAGGACAGCCACACATGCTCTGACTAGAGATGTGTATGAATTTTGTAAAAAAATTGATTTGTATCAAATCAAATGCAAGAAAATTCTTATTCATTCAAATAGATCCCCTTCAAATGTGGCAGGGTTCATATTCAAAACAAATGTTCAACCCCATATGAATCCCACATTAATGCATAGAAATGCATATGAATAGCATATGAATCCTGTACGAATCCCATATAAATCCCATCCGAAGCTTCATACGAATGTATCAAAACATTCAATTCGAATTCGATGTTAATCTTCTAATGTGCCAGCATTCAGTTTGAATGCGATTGCCTGAATTCATACAAATTCATATAAATTTTAAAAAGTTACAAATATTCCTGCGCATCCCTACCTCTGACAGGTGTGCATCCACACATCATGGAACCACTTCCATCCCAGAGCAGAGCAGCTCCAAGCATGTGGGGTTGTCCTTGATCTTAAGAAGCTGTGGAGCAATAGCTGTGGAGCTATGGCACTCCAATTACAGCCCCCACCAGCAGCATTTGCATGGCAATGCTACATGGGGTTGGTGGGGTATGGCTGCCCAGTCATTCACCATGTCACCTGATTGCCATAGCAGCAGCTTGACGAACATGATCACTGCAGGTAGATGCTTCCAAATGGGTATGTCCACACTTCAGTGGTACTCAGCTAAGTACTAAGTAGCTTTGGGAAGGACCCTAAGACCCTAAAATTCTGTATCGCCTTCCAGAACTGAGCTGCCCATTTCTTGGAGGTGGAAGGATGTAAAGTGGAGGATCTGTTCTTCCTAGGGATATGCACGAATATTCTTAACATTCATAATAATAATAATAATAATAATAATAATAATAATAATAATAATAATAATAATAATAATAATAATAATAATAATAATAATAATAATAATAATAATAATAATAATAATAATATTTGTAACATTCATTATTTGTATGCATTCGGACGTTCGTACATGAATGGAATTTGATTCGTTACATTTGTACGTTAACATTTGTAGAAATACAAATGTTTTGGAACATTTGTATGGATAGTCCATTCATTAAACTGAGGATACATATTGGATACGTATCAATACATATGCATTCATATAGAATATGCATCCATATATATCTGATATGTACTGTATGCATTGGCATAGGATGTATGCCAATACGTATGCAGGATCTATATCCAGTATAATCAAGTCCCCAAAAACCCATTCGTGCCCATCCCTAGTTCTTCCTCATGTTGTGGTTGCTTTATGCACCGTGCTTTCTGACAATTTATCTCCTTTGTCATGCATCATTTGTATTTAAACTGAGGACTTACATACCCGTTCACCACATGGATATATGTGTTTCCAGTTCGCATTAAGAAGCACATTGTTCTGCCTTAAGGGGTTTGGCAACACAGAGAAACAACAACCATAATCTTTAATCACACCTTCACCAGCAGCAATTCGGGAATTTGGACTGAAGCAGGAAGCTAGGATCAGATTACACAGTGGGAGAGATGCGGGGCGAATTATTTACCGGAGTCCAAAAATCCACACAACAAGAGACATTTGGAGAGCCGAGACCTGTTTAGACGAGGGCTGGTGGAATGCGTGAAGGACACATTCGCTCCTCTTGGCCGGCGGTTCTGTTCAGAACCACCTCAGCCTGTCCCAAGGCATCCTAGACACGTTCCAGTTGTGGAGCACTTAATTGTGCTCTTCACCTGGCCCAGGGCATTTAGGGCCATTCCACAGATGCAGGACCTGCCCCAGGCCTGTCTGGATTGGGTCTGGATGGATGCAGGGGTGGACAGGCCTGTCTGGTCCCTGCCCCGGGTTCCTACAGGTTCTAGGGGACCAGATCGGGTCCCCTAGGGCCCACAGGAACCTGAGGAAGGGATCGGACAGGCCTGCCTGCTCCTGGGTCAAATTCGACCCAATAGCAGACCGACCTGGGAGTGGGGTCCACCCCCCATGCTGGCCTTTTCAGGCTAGGACACACGGGGACGCTTTCCCCATTCGCAAGTAGACAGGTAGAAATGTGTGGAGATGCATTCCTTACCTGCCTGTGTGTGAATGGGGAAAGTGTCCCCGTGTGTCTTAACCTAAGTGGACTACAGCTGTTCGGCTATAGTGCAGAAAGGCCTCCAGTCTAGTACCAGAAGCAGAGGTCAAAGGCAAAAGGTGTAGTCACAGTGTGCAGTTCATTTGCTGGTAGCACAGTTCTGATCCTACGGGGTATTTTTATCCACTATCACTACTCACTGAGTCACGACTTGCTGAATAGCTACATGCACACCTGGCTTTCAGTTTCTGATGCAACCTCCTGGCCCTGAGCCTGTCTGTTAAGGTTGGTTAATTGCACTCCTTTCCTGTCCAGCGGATGGGAAGGGAAGTCTGAAAATGCCCCAGGTTGGAAGGACTGGCAGGATGCCTCTAAAGGCCATTTGCAAGGATCCAAGAGCAGGTGAAGGCTTTGCCCATGTCTTCTGCCTGAGATGCCCAGAAGCAATTAGTGGAACACTGTGTGAGATGGGATCCTGAGCTAGCATGGGTGTGGCCTGATCCAGTAGGACCCTCTTAAGTTCTTAGGTTTCTTACAAAAACCCAAACTTTCTCCCTGCCAAACATCTGAGGACCCGTGAACTTCTACTGCTGCCACTGCTTCTTCTCCTGACTCTTTGGAGCACACAGCCAGTAGTAGGACAAAAATTAGGCCCAAATAGGCAGGGGAGCAAATAGGAGTGGTGAAAATAGCATCGGCAGCTGGTGAGAGGGAGGACAGATGGAAGCCCCTCCCGCTCCCTGGGATGGTTTGCAGGCTGCCCCCCCCCCTCCAGGACTGCCAGCAGATGGGCTTCACTTTGAAGTTCCTGCAGATTTCATAGGGCTATTGAAGCAATGTTGGATTGGTTGCTGAAACAGAGATGCGTACTATTTTGACAAGCAAACATGTTCTCATTCTGTCCCAACATCCAGAAAAGGTTTTTTGGAATCATAATGCCCTTCCTCAACAGTCAAAGCAGTGTTGGAGATGCAGTCCCAAATGCAGAGGCCTATTCGCACTACAGACGGTAGTCAAGAATTAGGGGACTTCTGGGGAAGAGCATCCACACTTGGAGGAGGCTGATACAGCCTACAAGCGCCCACTGCCTTCCCAGAAGTTCCCTGATTGTTGATTAGCCTCCTTTTTCCATGTGCAGTCAAAGATCCGGATCTTCAAGATCTGGATCTTTGAGATGGGGTCCTTCTGCAAATCTGGATCTTGAAGACACCTTTAATCAGGTCCACATGAAATCCAGATTTAAGGGCCTGTAGGACCCATTTGTGATGGACCCCTCAACCCCAAAATTATTTTAGTTAAAATACAAAGTGTGGCGGAAACTGTATGTCCATACGTTCAAAAGTGTCACCAAAGTGTGTTTTTTAGAAATGGTAAGTTAGTAGAGGGAGGGGCTATTCCACCTCTCCAGGAGAGAGGGTGGAATAGAATCCTGGAGGAGCCTCAACCAATCAGGTTGCAGCTCACCGACTAGGCTAGTATTTAAGGGAGCCTGAGGGAATTGTTAGTGTTCTCTGCCTGGGGTTAACTGACCAAAGGGGGTTAACAAAGGAGGGAAACGGGCTCTAAGCTGTCCTGAGGGAAGCTGGGGAACAGAGTCCTGAGTCATTAGTGAATATACGGTGTTTAGAAAGTAAAAGAATTGAAATGGTTATACGTTACTTATGCTGCTGGCATTAATCTGAATAGGGTTGGAGTCCTTGGGCTGAGTGAGGAAGCTGGGGACAGTTCAGTCAGCAGGGTGAATGGACCTGTGATTGACATAGTGAACTTACCTGTTTATTATTAAGAAAGCTGTAACCAATAAACTTATTTATTGTTTGTTAAACGTGGAACATTCTAGCTGTCACTCATATGGAGTATTTTAAAGTCAAGCCTGCTTAAGGAAAGGGAAACTGTATCTTTAACCCACTGCTGGAGAGAGGCAGAGTGGGGGAAGGAGCTGTCTGCTGCAGCACCAGGAAGGAGACAACATTATTATCAAACTTAATAGTAGGGAAAGGGAAATGAAAGGCATGTCTCTTGGAAGGGAATAACAGAGTTTTAATCTAAAAAGTAAAACCAACGCTACCACTCTACCAAATATAAAGGTATATAAAATCGCTACCCGACTGAGAGGCGGCCTTTACACCATTAAATCTCGATTTCCCTTGCCCTCATGGGGACAGGGCCTTGCAGATGGGGCCTTCAATGGGGTCCAGGCAGGGACAGAGCCTTCCCAATTGGTACCAATCAGGTTCCTAATGGAGTCTTAGAACGGTTCTAAGCCCTAGTGGAAAAGGCCCAAGGTGTGCTCCTGAGCCCCTGTAATACACTCTGGTTGTCTTCATCCTTTTTCAATAGACAGTTTGAGGGGGCACCTGGCCAAGAAGGGCTAATGATTGATGTGCCACACTATGTTCAGGAGCTCAGAGCTTGAGCTCAGTCTGCTTTACTCCATGCATGTTTCAGATCAGGATTGGTTCACCATAGCCATAGTGCACTGCACTCAATAGGGGGCCTATTCACACTTTGGCCTTTAGTCAACAATTAGGCAACATCTGGTAGAGCATCTGTACTTAGAGGAGGCTGTTACAGTCTCCAAGCACCCCCTGCCTTCCCGGAAGTTCCCTAATTGTTGATTAGGTGTGGAGCACAAAGCCATGCTCCACACCTTTACCAATGTTAACTAGAAGCTTACCAGGCATGTCCAGGCAGTGGCCATTTACAGCTCTTCCCACCTCCCAGCTGCTCCATCCCCGTGGTTGGGGGTCTCCGCAACATGAGGAACTCCATTAAGGGGTCACGGCATTAGGAAGATTGAGAACCGCTGCTCTATATTCATCCATGCAAAGCCCCTTTCGGAGCTGGATGGAGCCACCAAGGGAGCAAGAGGGCCTCCAACAAACATCTGAGATTGCGCCTCACCCTCCTGTGGTGGTCAGAGGAAAAGATCTGCAGAAGCCATGTTCTCCTGCCAGTGTGTTAATTTGGATAATCAGGGTGCATGCCACTTCCATACCCTAAAATCTCAGGTGTTCAGTCAAGATGGAAGTGAGGCAACGGTCAAACATCACCCCTCACGCCAGCTCTACCATCCAGACAGGTACTGTGGATTTTGCCATTCTGGTGACAAGTTGCCACAGATGGCTGCAGGCCCCATTTGCCCACCTTGTCCCCTAGATGCAGCCACAATCTCTCAATCCCAGACAGATTCCCCTTCCAACACACACACACACACACACACAAGCTGCTGGTAGATTCTGCACTCAGGGAGCTCGGTCAACTGCCTCAAATGTGTGCTCTCATGCACTTCTTAGTCAATTCTTTATGCATCACTGTGCACATAAATTTCTCCATGCGGCACACGTGGCTTACTAAACACAGCCTGTTTCTGCATCCTTGAATGATTTCATCCAGACCTTTTTTAAATTTTATTTATTAGGGCGTAGCGTGTTGGCCTTGTTTCTCTACATGTCATGGTTTGTTTTCTAAAATTAACCAGGGCCTAGGCAGGAAGCAATACCCTTCTCCTCCATAGAAGCCCAGCACACGCTAATCTCAGAAGGGTGGGAACAGATTTGTTTTGTTCCTTTGCACAATATTGGAAGGCAATCACTCCGCTTGGCTTCGAGAATTTTAAGCAATTATTTTTCTCATGTGGTGCTTGCAAACCAGTTTAGTTTCGTGGTTAGGGAGCCGGACTCTTATCTGGGAGTACCGGGTTTGATTCCGCCCTCCTCCATGAAGCCAACTTGGTGACCTTGGGCTACTCACAGCTATCCTCTGAGCTCTCACAGCCACACCCACCTCACAGGGTGTCTGTTGTGGGGAGAAGAACAGAAGGTTTGTCGGCCACTTCGAGTCCCCTTAAATGGGTGAAAAAAGTGGAGTAGAAAAGCCAACTCTTCTTCTTCTTCTTCTTCTTCTTCTTCTTCTTCTTCTTCTTCTTCTTCTTCTTCTTCTTCTTCTTCTTCTTCTTTTGAGAACTGCCAGCATAAATCTGAAGAAAATGTTAACTCTGTTGTAGGAGGCATTGATACTCCTGTCCTCCATGGATTTGTTTTAACTCTTTCTTAAAGCTGCCCAGGCTGGTTGCTGTCACCACATCTTCTGATAGTAAACTCCACAGACCAATGGCTCCCTGGGTACAAAAAACACTTCCCCAATGTCAGTCCTAGCTCTCCTGCCCATCAGTTTCGTAGAGTGACCCCTGGTTTCAGTGTTGTGCAATAGTGAAAATAATTTTTCTCTATCCACCTTTTCCATACCATGCATGGTTTTATATTCTTCAATGAGATCACCTCTCAAATGTCATCTTTCAAGACCGAAGAGGCCCAAACATCACAGCCTGATTTTGTTCCGCCCCCTTCATCATTCTGATTGCCCTTTTCTGTACGTTTTCCAGCCCTTTCTGAGGTGTGGTGATCAGAACTGTATACCTTGTTCCAAATGTGACCTCACCATAGACTTATAAAGAGCCACAGAGATGTTTGCTGACTTATTTTCCATTCCCATCCTAATTTCCACTAGCATTTACAGTGCATTCCCATGAGCTGCCCAACTAGATACAAATATCCCTGGCTACCAGGATAAACCTGGCTAGCTGGACAGTACTATGGCTAGTTTATTGTTTGGAGGACTTTTTGTTTTTTGCCTTTGTTTGGAGGGGGGATTTCCTCAATGAACGCTAACAAAATGCTTGTTTTACTCCTTTCCTTCCTCCTCAACTGAGGTTCTATATTGTCTTTGTAGGGAAATGAATAAACGCTTCACAGAAGAGCAAGCCAAGAAAACGTATGACCGGGCAATGAAATTAGAACAAGAATTTGGAGAATATTTTACAGGTACCTTACTGGGAATTGTCCAGTGAAATGTTACAACTCCCTGTCCTTGGGCTTACAGTCTAAGGAAGTAACCATAGCAGTGGTGGTAGGTGCTCTCAGGAAGCCCAGTAATGCTGGGTGAAAAGGCTGAAGGCATCCACCATCGTACAGCACTCTGAGATGGGCACTGGATTGGGATATGCATGATTTTATTTTATTTTTTTGTATTTGATTCTTATCAAATTGAATGCAAGAAAATTCATATTCGTTTGAATAGATCCCCTTCAGATGTGGTAGGATTCGTATTCAATACAAATGTTCAATCCCATACGAATCCTGTAAGAATATATACAAATGTACAAATAGTATATGGATCCCATAGATAGCATACAGATCCTGTATACAAATGCATATGAATAGCATATGGGTCCTATATACAAATGCATACAAATAGCATACGGATCCCATATATGAATCCCATGCAAAGCTTCCTTCGAATGTATCAAAACATTTGATTCGAATTCAAATGTCAATCTTCTGATGTGAATTTGGCTGAATTTCGAATGTTACGAATATTCATGCACATCCCTAGCACTGGAGGGCTTTGAGTGTCTTCCAGAGTGTCCCTTCCTTCAGGCTGTGATCAGATTTGGCAAAGAAAAAAGAAAAAAAAACCTCAGAGGCAGCTTAACAGAAGAGTCTTGAGTTGGGATTGTTAACAAATCAGTCTGCCCCTTCCCTCTCTCCTAAACATTCTGTGCTAGAAAAGGTGGATTCAAGAAGGCTTGAGGACATGATGGCCACATGCCATTTCTCTGAACACAGCCTCAGGGTGGGATAAACTGCTTGGACACTCACCACTTTTCAGTGGCAAGAACACCTTACAAAAGAGGCTCACTTCTGAGGCCTCTCCCCCACACAACTGAGGCCTTGCTCGTTTGGAGCTGGCAACTCACTTCTAAAACACAGTTGTCAGCTTCACAGAAGCTGAGGGACAAGGGGCAGGATGTGTGGATGACATTCACCCAACCCTGGGAATAGGCCTAAGCGAACTGAAAGGCCAGGATACAAACCAGTGTGCCTGGACCAAGAGGGTTGGACCACAGCCAAGTGTGGTACACAGCATAGTCTGTGCAAATTTTATTCCCTTCGAAGGCCGTGGTCAGACCTTCACTTTAAACCTTCTTCGGTCCATCTTCAGTTCTGATTGCACACACCTTTCTATTTCTATCTGTTTTATTTGTGGACTTTCCATTCAGGAAAGTCCAAATAGAAGGTAGAAATACAAAATGGTGGGCAGTCAGATATGGGGCCAAATTGCACTTCAGTCCGTAGTTTACAATTAGGCAACATCTGGGCAGGTGGATCTACACTTTCAGGAGGCACTTACACCCCACAGGTGCCTTCTGCCTGCCCAGGTGCTGCCTAATTGTAAACTAGCTGCAGTGTGCAACATTGTGCCCCTCAAGCTACCCAACCCTCCCCAATCACGACTGGGAATTTACCTCACGCATCCAGCTGGTGACCATCTGCACTCTGACTCAATGAGGAAGTCATTAGAGCTGCCTCACAAGCTCACTGGTAGCTCACATGACCTCCTGACACGACTGCGCAGAGAGTCAGCATCACCATAGCGACAGTGCTGATGCACAGGCAATCTCGCAAAGCACCACACTCAAGATGGTGGCACCCTACAGAGGAGCGGTGGCACGATTGAGCTCAGGCAGGCTGGGCTGCCACTGACTAGTGCTCCACAAGTACAAGCACTGGTCAGGAGGCCTATTCACACGATGAACTCTAGTGAAGAAATAGTGAACCTTTGGTGAAGAGCATCTGCACACGTTGGAGGCTCTTACAGACTCCAAGCGTGCCCACCCTCATTAGAAATTCACTACTTGTTGATTAGGTGTAGAGCATGAAATCATGCTCCAGATGTTAACTGGCATTTACCAGACATTTACCTGAAGCATCCAGGGCAGGAACATTCACTCTTCTTCTGGCACTGTGCGCTGGCACCTCAAACAACCATGGGGTGCTTCTACATTGGACCCTTAACACACATTAAGTACCCAATAAGGATGGATTTTTAATACCCCATCCGCACTACAACACACATTAGAGACACATGCATCTGCACTGCCTCACACGCGATGTGTCTCTAATGTGTGTTAAGTGGCCCTTAAACCGGTTTATGTGTCCACACTGCAAAGGTGTCCCTAACTAGGCCCTCCCCCGGCCCACCATGATTGGCTCCTCTGGAGCAAGCATGGCAAGCCAGGGGTCTCCTATCTCGGAGCTCACCCTCTCCCCAGAAGCCTTGGACCGCAGCTTCTGGAGTCAGGGGCAGCTTCACCTACCCCCCCAGCCCACCCTTACCCGATCCCCTCCTTACCTTAATGCAGCCACACTGCACCCACCTCAAATCCGGACTTAAATCCCTCCTTCCGTCACATGCACAGACGGAAGGGGTGGTAGTAGATCCCTATCTAGTAGATCCATATCTACTAGATACGGATCTACTTACCACGGATTTCCGAAATCCGGATCTAAATAGATCCGGATTTTGGAGGTCAGTGCAGAAGCACCCATAGACTCGACTGCACTTGCACAGAACATCAGCGTCGTCAGGGCGACAGCACTGATGCACATGCAGTCATGGAGGGTGCTGCAGCCAAAATGGTGGCGCCCAGAGGAGGGCCGGGCCCCGGATCAAAGAAGGTAAGTATTCGATCACAGGGGAAGAGGGGACACAGCCAGTGTTGATTAGCGCTCCAAGTGTGAGTGCTAGTCAATGTTGATTAATCACCCTCCTTTTCCATCCAGCTGAATGTGAAAATGCCCAAGGTTAGTTCATCACATACCTTTCCCATCCACAGGACAGGGAGGAAGTGCCTATGTCTTCCTTTTGTTCTTTTTTCATAATAAATTTCCTCTCTCTTGTCATGGTGTTGTTGTTTTCTAAAATCAATGTATTTTTGTTTCTTGCAGCTATTGTCCAAGGAGATACCTTAGAAGATATCTATAATCAATGCAAACTTGTAATTGAAGAACAGTCTGGGCCTTTTATCTGGATTCCATCCAAGGAAAAGTTATAAACTAGCCAAATCACCTCTGATTACAGCAGAAGAGTATTTAGAAGAAAACTTAATCCTATCTTATTTGAAAGCTTTTTTGGGGGGGAAGGGGGGGTACTTTTATGTTTCTTGCAGTCAATGTGAATTTTGTTTCTGAATGTGCAACACAAGGTGTTTGAAGCCATGAAGGAAACTGATTTGGTCATCAAGGGTAGAGAAAAAGAAAAACCTTTTAAAAAAAGAGAGAGAGAGAAGACTCTTTGCCATATAAAAAACAAAACTGCTCACTGTGTGCTCACCACACCACACTGTCAGAGAGAGCTAGCCGGCCATTTTGCCTGCACCTCAGTCCACATTCCTGGTGCAACTCAACGTGTTTTATTGATTGCTTTATAAGGAGGAAGTTCCCAGATCTTGGACCTCAGTATTACAACCTGGTCCTGCAAGGAGTGCCACTCTGTCTCCAGTCGGTAGAGATGGACGTTTGAAAAGTACCTGGACAACACCCATACATCAGTGGTTTTATGAATACAAAACAGAGTGCCTCACACCTTGCAGGACTACACCCTACAGAACCTGGTCCATCTTCCACCAGATCCACAGCAACCTTGAAAGGTTTTTCTGGAGGTTGGATCAGGGACTGATTTTTATCACAGTGGATTTGCATTTCTTATAACTATGCATTTGTCCTTCTTCTGTCCATCTCCTACTCCCCATGGTCCAGATTATAATTTTTTTTTCTTTGCCACTCCAAACCCAGCATTCCATCAAGTTCTTAATGACAATGTGGATCCATTTAAAGGGATTTGGTGAAAAGGAAAATATTCCGAGTGAAAACACAGTTGCATTTTAAGCATGGGGGTTCAGGGTATTTGAAGCTTGACCAAGAGGGAAATAATTGGGGAAAGCTTTACATTTTATTTTGATTGTCTATATTATCATTTATACAAAGATAGCAGGCACTTACAGATGGAATAATTTATTTAAAAAGAATCTATATTGATGTATAGGCGCTAATTTCTATAGGTGACAAAATATTTTGTGAGATATTTTGTAAAGACTAAAGTAATTGAAAGGTGAACTATTTTTCACCCTTGGCTGGCTGTGAAACGCAAAGGGGAAATTTCGACTTGCACTATCCCATTAATTTCCCCAGTAGATTTCCTAATAATTTTATTTCTCAGATCTGAGATATTCTCATTTAGCTTCCTGATTTTCGATGTCATATATTCCTTTAACTTTCTGTTAATTATATTCTTGTGTGAAGCACTCCTAAATACACTTAGGATTTTAAAAAAAGCACCTCTTAAATAAAATAAATCTCCCCCTGTAAAACAAAACAGGAGTGCAATTTTCAGCATTTATCTTTGTTTCTATTAATTAGGGCAGCCACCATTGCTAATCTTCTTTCAGCTCACTTCTGCTCAAAGTCTTTTCCAAATAATTGCCAAGAGCAGTGGTACATTCTTGAGATCGAGCCAATAGCACAAATATTAAAGTTTCTTATTGCACAACCATTGGTAAAACATGCAAGTAGAGACTGCATTCCATACCTGAGAATTAATTTTGGAATCTAAAACTGTACAAATGGACTTTGGATTGTGATGAAGATCATCACTTAGTGGATGGGCCTGTTCACGGCTCTTAGTGTGGAGGTCCACTCCCGAAGAGAGTGGGTGTTTTCGCACTTCCCTTCCCATCCCATGGACGGGAAAGGTGTGCAAACAACTAACCTTGACTAGCACTCGCTAGCCGCTAACAGCCCATGCTCCATGCAATCAAACACTCACCTGTGTTTGATTGTTGGGCTACTCCTCTTCTGGGCGCTGCTACCTTAAGTGTGGCACCCTCCGCAACTGCACATGTGCCAGCGGCACCGCTATGACAATGCTTGGTGCTGATTCTCTGTGCAGTCGCAGTCGCATAAGCGGGTTACTGGAGGTGCCAGCGCGCTTGCCCAGCAGCTCTGATGGCCTTCCCAGCTGGCAGAGGTGCTAATGCTCTCCAGCTGGACACTTCAGGTAAGTGTCTGGGGAAGGTTAGCATTCTTGTGAGGCATGATTTTGTAATCCACAGCTACCTCTGCCCAGGCAACCTCTGGGCAGGCAAGGGGCGTTTCTAGTCTGTAGACGCCTCCTGACAGACCAGATGCACTTGCCCAGATGTGTCCTAATTGTGTCCCATGGGCTGAAGTGCAAATTCGCCCAGTGTGTCCACATGAGAGAGCCACAGCAACTCTCAAGAATTGCCACAGGCTCCCCCAAAGCCCTCCAGCACACACACTTACTGATCTTGGTCACTGCATCCTCACCCTCTTCTGAGTGCATTGCAGTGAGTGGGTATGGCAGCACACAGAGTCCAGGTGCATGCCGGATGTTGCCACGGTGATCTGCCCTGCCCTGGCCATCCACATTTCAAGTGCTTCTGACCTTCTACGGGGCTTATCTAGCACTTGCCACACCACTGTCTTACTTGACTGGTATGGTACTATTATACCGTATGGAGTTAGATAAGTGAGAAAAGGCCCAATTGTATTTTATTTTTTAGTGCTAATGGTGGTGAATAGAGAAGCTATTTAGATCCTGCTAGCCAAGATTGGCAACAGGATCATGTACTGCGGAAAGGGCATTCTGTACAGGCACAGGGACACAATGCAATCTTATACATGTTTATTAAGAGATAGCTACTTTGGATGCAATAGGCTTCTTCAGAAAAGCAGACAAAGAATTATAGTCAGAATATAGGAGAGAACTGTCCAGGCTTCAATACAAAGGCTCTATATTTAAGCAGTGCTGGAAAGATATGAAATTTTCTTCTTTGCTACTTAACCTTTCCAGACGGGCCAGCTAGGCTAGGTTCCTTTCATTGCTGGTTTCTTTTCAATGGAGAGAAAACACAAGCCCTACATAATAGTTTTCAGGCATCCAGCTCTTTATTTACTCTTCTTTGCCAACATAAAAATTATGTATTGGGGCTTCAGTCTATATCTATTTTATAAGACCACACATCTTGTTTTCCCCCCATGTATATCTTGCAGGGGTGGGGGTGGGTATCTACGTTTTTCTTTTCTATCTCACTGGTCCTCCAAAAAGATGTTTCTGGCTTTCTGCTAGTGATACGCAGTTCAAGCAAAAAGAGGCCTTTTGTCACAGGGATTTAAATCATTCAGGGCATGTTTAACTTCTGCTGATATAAAACCATGCATGGTGTGGAAAAGGTAGATAAAGAAAAATAATTTTCTCTATTGCCCAGCACTAGAGCCAGGAGCACTCTATGAAGCTGATGGGCAGGAGAGTTAAGTCTTGCAAGGGGTAGTATTTTTTTCACCCAGAGAGCCACCGGTTTATGGGATTTATGACCAGAAAAGGAGGTGACAGCACCCAGCCTGGATAGCTTTAAGAAACGATCAGATAAATTCATGGAGAAGAGGTGTAATCGATGGCAGGATGCTTCTAAGGCCATTGGCTGGGATTCAAGAGTCCTTGTTTCTGCTTGAGATGCCCATGGGCAATTGGTGGGCCATTGTGTGAGACAGGATGCTGGACTAGGTAATCCTGCATTGAGCAAGAGGTTGGACTCAATGGCCCTCAAGGTCCCTTCCAACTCTATGATTCTATGGGCTGTGGTCTGATCCAGCAGAGCTTCACTAACATTCTTAAGTTCTTATGGATACCTAGGTACCACCTCCAGGTTGGAGAGACAGGCAGGATGCCTCTAAGAGCCACTTGCAGGGAGTCAAGAGCAGGTGAAGGTTTCACCTTCGTCTTCTGCTTGAAAATGACCAGAAGCAAATGGTGGGCCACTATCTGAGAAAGGATACAGGACTTCTCTTACATTCTTATGATTTCAGTACATAATTCATCTCGGTTTGAAATGGAAACTTGATGGCCTACAGCAAAAGAGGAGGTTCAGACCTCTACATATAGAGTGTAGCACCCAAAATGCTTGTCTGCACAGATAGAATTGACTGGAGACTGTGATACAGAAGTTGAACAACGTGAAGCATTTCACAGGTCAAAACTTTTACTAATCTGTTATGTAGCACTTTTCAAGATTTAAGGTGCTTTATGGCCTCTGACTTGCTTGTCCTTGCAATATCAAATGGATCCTTCTGATCTTCTCATTCTGCAACGTGGGGAAGGGTGATCTTTACATAGGTCTGCCCAAGGCCTCATAACTGAAGGACCTGAATTCATATTGCCTTCACCGCTGAACTACACTGGCCTGGGCAAACGTTCTCTAAAAGTCCAACTGAAGATGAAAACAGGAAGAAACGTTGTTTTTCAGCACTGTTTTCATCCTATCTGGCCAGCTAGCTGCAGACTTGCAAAAAATAAAAACATAAACATAAAAACAAAAACAAAAACAAAAACACAATGTTTTCCAAACTGAAAGGGCTACAAACCTTTTTTCTTTCATTTTTTTTCTTTTCCTAAGACAAAATATATAAACCAGTGTGGCAAAAATGATGTTTGAAGATCATCCTGTATAGAGCCACAGGCAAAGCCCAGGTCCTTGGGACCAATTTATTTGTTTTTTTATGTCAACAAAATATTGTTCTTCATTTAGGTCTAGGTTCTAATATACGTCTCCAAGGGCCTGGAACAAAATTCTTCCCATCTGCTTTGTTTTCAGCCTCTCTCACCACAATCCTTCTGTTTCTCTCTTTGCTTAAGCATGCAACTTTTTAAGTGAATGACCCAGCTGGTCAATATTCTATTTTCTTGTGTGTTGTGTTTTCCCAGGTTGGCAGTTTCATTGTAGATTGGTATTATCAGTTCTTCCCATTGGGCTTTGGTAATAACATTCTATTCTTTTCATATTTCTTCTTCCTTTTTATTTTTTCTCCTTCCCTGATATGTGTGTGCATTTCCAGCTTCAAGCTGCCATTACACATTTTTTAAGCTGAAAGAAAAAGATAAGGGGGGGATATATTTTCAACATGGGGTGGGATGTCAAAGAGGTAGTATTACCAAGAGAAGCAATGAAAGAAGATGATGTGTTCTCCTAAAAGGTTTACATTTACATTTGTTCCATGTCTGAATATGTATGTATTTTAGAAGTCTTTTGAGCACTCAGAAGAGATTCCATACCATGGTCTTCTACTTCTCAAACATTCCACAAGCCCATAAGCATCAAAGTCACCACCTACAAGGCGGTCCACCTAAGGGTGGGAGCCACTATGGCGGCATCTGAGCATTGGCCACATGTTTAAAGGACCCAGGGCACCAGGTGGATTTAATATCTGCTGTGGTGAATGCCTCACTGGGATCACACGGGGAAGCTGGAATTCTGACCAGAAGTACACCACTGTCCCAGGTCCCTGGAAGTGATCCAGACCACAATTTCAGCCCTGGGATTGCCTCCTTCCATCTTCCATGTGTTCACATGGGGGAAAGGCAACTTCCTCGGATGGCCCAAGGTTGTGAAACATCTGCAGAAAGAAAGTTCAGAGAACTCCAACCATACACCATTTTTCATGCCATGTTGAATTTGAACACTTTTCTGCCTGTGTCTCTCTCCACCCACAAGAATTGGTGCAGCTTGATTATTTAAGCCCTTTAATGGAAGCAAGCAAATGTCCTATGATATCGGCAGTTAGGCATACCTGGTAAGAGTTATGACCATACAGGTGAGGAAAAGCAAATTCTGTTGGGTCTGTTGGAGTTTCTCTAAGAATATTGGCAGTAATAGCCTCTTCCCAAGGAATATACCAGGGATTATTTGAAGAAAGAGTTATTTGGGAGGATGGCAAACACAGGATCTTGATGTTTAAGTTCTTAAGTTCTTCTGGCAAATTTGTAGCACCATCCACAATCTAGAGTGAACCAAAAATAAAAACTTCCATTCTGAATTCATATCTGCCTGTCCTAATAACTTGCCAACATGCTTTTTTTAAATGTGCTTCATCTCCATCTCATCAGCAAACCAAAGGTCAGTTCACACTGGGCCTCCTAGTTTACAATAGGTGAACATCTGGGCATGTACATCTGCACTTGCAGGAGACATTTACAGCTTAGAAACACCCCCCGCCTGCCCAGATGTTCACCTATTGCAAACTAATTGTGCACTACATGCAAACTAGCATTAGCTAGAAGCTTACCTGACGCATCCACGCTGCAACCTTTTGCACCATTTCCAGGATCATCTGAGGTACTGTGCAAGCATGCTGGCACCTCAGAGAACCCCAAATGTGACTGTGCATGTGCAGAGCATCATTGTCACCATGACAACAATGCTGGCGTATGCGCAGTCACGCCAGGCACCACAATCAAAATGACGCTGCCCTGTCAGAGATGGGAAACGCGACTGGACACAGGTGAGTGTCCGAGCGTGTGGGAGTTAGGCTACGGTGCACTAGCATTCCCAGGTGCAAATGCTAGTGCACATTAGTCTGTTCTGCACTTTTCCCATCCAACAGACAAGAAGCTCAAGTGCAGAAATGCCCCAAGTCACACGTACATCTCTATATAGACTATTAAGATTTGGTTATAGGAAAGAGTGGACATTACAAAGGATACAGAGGACATTTGCCTATGATGTGGGCTGTCCCACACTGAACCAAACTAGGCATAGGGACATTTTGTACTTGGGTGAAAAGGGTGATCTGGCAATGCTCCTACAAGGAGCATACACACTGTGCAAATGGAAGCAGCTTCACATGTGCCCGGTCATCCCTCAGCCAGAAAGCGTAGAGCACTCAAAAGAGGTCCATGGCTATACCAGCTCTGTCTGGGAAGTGATTATTGCAGCCCAGCACACACCATGTGCACTGCTTCTGGGTGAAGGGTGCATGGGGCAGGGCAGCCACAGTTGTGCACCATGTTACCCAGTTGCCACATCAATGGCTGGTGTGCATGGCCATTGCTGCAGCAGGTCAAATGCTGCTGGTACAGCAGCATTCACACTTACCTGGCACTCAGATCGACTGGGCATCCAGATTTCCCAGGGAAGTGAAGGTGCAAACAGGCACATAGTGTGTGCTAAAGCCCATCTGCATTGTGGATGGTCAATCTAGGCCCAGCACCACCTGCCAGCTTCAAAGGCCAAGCCTAGCTTGGAAAGCCTTATGGGGGCATCACACCCACTTCTAGGAGTGCTCCCTGGTGTGCTGTTGAAAAAGTCTCTTCTATGTACCAGTACAGTGGTCCATATCAGGCCTCTTCGCGTGTACCATCTTGATATGTTATAACAATATTATTCAAGACCACTAAAGGTGAAGCTGATGGCAACCATTCACACTACGAATGCTGGACTAAATCCGTACCTGGCCAGCAGCACCTGAAGTGCAAACGACCAGCCCAAGGCTGCCCGGATTGCATGGCAACATCTGAACCAGCATCCGGAGCACTGTCAGGTGTCGCCACGGTGATCTTTCAGCCATGCCCACTCACCATGCTGCACACGGGACATGGTGCAATCCCCAGGAGCAATCCAAATGCTTTCTGGGCAGTCTGTGGGCTGTTTTTTAACAGTCCACAGCTGGATCACTCTGGGAAGGGGTTATCCTATTCTGGGGCACCTGTAGTAGTGGAGAAGTACATTCAGACCTGAGCTGCAAGCAGACAGAAGCACTCCAGCAGGTAAGTACAAAAAGGCCCATCTTTTTTACCTACAGCCCACAGTTCCAGACTACAGAGAGTGGTCCTATTGCAGACCACTTTGTTGGGGTCTACCAGTATTTTGGGGCCCTATCCTGGTCTATCACTCTGCCCAGTTCAGACAGAGCATTCTACTGCTGGGTGAAACCTGTGCTGTCATACACTAGCACACAGAAGGCATGCCCCCAAACCTCTCCCATTGGCAGGGATAATAGCCCATGCGGAAAGAGTCTTAAATATCTCTGAACAGCTTCCTTGAAAAAAATATATATACTCTGCACTGGGTCCCTAGAGGTCAGCTCAGCCTGCCAAGAGGAAGCCAACTGTTTGCATAACATTAAAGCTGCAGAGCTATTAATGGTTTGAGCTGCAAAATGCTCCCAAGATTACAGTTATGCATCTGATTAAGTGTCCTCCTGGTAAAGAGACAGATCAGAAACAAAACATTAAGAGAAATGGTTTCCCTGAAGCAGAAACATTGAAATAGGTAGACTGTGACACATCTACACATAAACACAATTGTGGGACCTCTGATGAAATGGCGCAGGTTTTATCACTGCTTCAAATTGCCACATCCATGCTGTTTGGGGCACCCAGAGGCTAAATTGGATAAGGATGTCAGTAAGAGTGCCCAAAACAGTGTTCCGTGGTATCCTTCCTGTACCTACCTCCGAGACTTTGCCTTCAGAGGGGGGGAAATCCCTTCCATTGGCTCATGAAACATGAGAGAGAAATGGTGAATATTTTTATGACCGCAGAATTAAGCCCAAGGTACATCTTGCAGAGATCTTCTGAGAGGTCAGGCATTTTTGGTCTTCCGTGTGATATTTCTAGGCAGAACCTGCATCCATTGAGTTGACTTCACCCTGTGCATTCTTTGGGGGGGGTAGTGGGAGAGCAAGAGTGTTCTACAGGTAGTTTCTACCAGTTTACCATTAAGTCCCTCTCTCTGTGGGCTTTGGAGGTCTGGGTCTAAGGTCAAAAAGTTTTGAACGCCCCAATCCCTGGTCCTCAAGGTGACAGCCCCAAAGGTCCATGTGGCTGTAGCTAAAACACAGACTGGAGGGAAATTATTTGCACAGCATGCTGGAAGAGGAGCAGAAAATAGAGTGAAGCTGGTCTTTCATTCCATACACCAGAATGAAAGACCTTTCTGTACCACCTATTATACCTGCCATAGAGGACTTCTGATGATTTCTTCAGCATTCAGGCAGCCAAAGGACAAATTGTACAGATATTGGGATTCAGAGCTGGGTAGAGATGTTCTGTTACCTTCTTTTACCATAGCTCTGTATCTATTTTCTTTTTCCTACCAAACTAGGAAACTAAGGGAAAAGCTGCTTAGAGGACCACTTCAATACCTATTATTAACCACCTCCATCACAACATCACCAATTCTTCTACATTCCCCAATTTTTGTGGTTCCAAGTACGAATCTCTATGCCATCTTCACAAGGTGCCCCTTTCCTTAGATTCCGTATTCTCCTCCATTCCCTACTTGCCAAATATAATGCTTCCTTCTTTTCTTTACTCTTCCATGTGAAGCATTCAGAATTCTTTTTCTTTTTTGTATTGCTCATTGACACTGGTTAGCTGCCATGAGTCACTTACCAGTAGACAAATAAATATTTTTCTCCCCCCTCCCCCAGTTAGGATGAGCAAACAAATGTCCTCCAACAGGGTCAAGAGACTGAGGTGCTTGAAACAACCTTCTAGGGGTGGCAGAAGTTCTAGATGGATTATAAACAAATAAGCATTGAGAAGTGAGAGAAGGAAAATATAAAAAAAAATCATGGAGACGAACAGGAGAAGGCTTGGTGGCATGAGTTTTCGTAGACACGTCTACTTCAGATGCTAGGGACTCCAATGGGCACGTCTACTTCTTCAGATGCTAGGGGGCCCAATGGGCACGTCTACTTCGTCAGACGCTAGGGGGCACAATGGGCACGTCTACTTCGTCAGATGCTAGGGGGCCCAATGGGCACGTCTACTTGTTCAGATGCTAGGGGGCCCAATGGGCATGTCTACTTCTTCAGATGCTAGAGACTCCAATGGGCACGTCTACTTCTTCAGATGCTAGGGGGCCCAATGGGCACGTCTACTTCTTCAGATGCTAGGGGGGCCAATGGGCACGTCTACTTCTTCAGATGCTAGAGACTCCAATGGGCACGTCTACTTCTTCAGATGCTAGGGGGCCCAATGGGCACGTCTACTTCGTCAGATGCTAGGGGGCACAATGGGCATGTCTACTTCTTCAGATGCTAGGGGGCCCAATGGGCACGTCTACTTCTTCAGATGCTAGAGACTCCAATGGGCACGTCTACTTCTTCAGATGCTAGGAGGCCCAATGGGCATGTCTACTTCTTCAGATGCTAGAGACTCCAATGGGCACGTCTACTTCTTCAGATGCTAGGGGGGCCAATGGGCACGTCTACTTCTTCAGATGCTAGGGGGCCCAATGGGCACGTCTACTTCTTCAGATGCTAGGGGGCCCAATGGGCATGACTTCTTCAGATGCTGGGGGGGGGCTAGCATCTGAAGAAGTAGACATGTCTACAAAAGCTCATGCCACCAACCCTTCTCCTGTTAGTCTCCAAGTGCTACTAACTACCTTGCTGGACTTTTTGAATTAGACTAACACGGCTATTTCTCTGACATTGATAAAAAAAATCATGGAGAACAATTATCTTTCCCATTGGAACTACATGAAATTTATTGTTGGGAAAGGAGTGAACCTATTAGTTAGAAGCTTATTTCTGGAAAACCATATGATAGAATCCTACTACATTTAAAGGGGATCTATTTGTATGAATATGGGTTTTCTAACATTCAATTTGTTACGAATTGAATATTTAAAAAACCATTTGTGCACATCCCTACTTTAAACTTTCTTCAGTGCTTCTTCATTTCTGACTGCTCACACTTTTTCATTTCTATCCACTTTATTTGTGGACTTAATATAAGTGTTAGAGCAGCAGTAAGTCAAGTGGATGGATCGTAGATGTTTATGGGAAATGGGTGTTTCAAAGGATAGATGAGACCCCCTGGCAGATGTTTTTGAAGCACCGGAGGACTTTCCCCATGTTGGAGTTTCTATTGAAGAAGCTCTACGTGCCTCCAATACGTTGAAGAAAATACGGTTGCCCTAGAATCTTTCCACACTCAATATACATGAGAAGATGACTTGGGCTACTTATGTTCCATTCGTATTTGAAGCTGAAAACTCACTGGAGCCTCTTCATTTCTCAGATTTAATAATATGAAATCTTGCACCATTTAAGCATCAGATATTCCCAGGAAAGCAGTGTGATCACGGCTGTTTCCATAGTTTAAGTGACAGCTACACAAATTGTGCGCCCAGCAAAATATGAATGTGGCAAACCCTTTGCAAAGTGTTGGGCAAACAACGCCTGAGCTTCCCACTTTGTGTGGGTAAATATAAACTGCCACATGGGAACGAAAGCTGTGCCGAACAAAAGATTCCAGATTTTCACGAGTCTGTGTGATCCTGAAGAATGGAAGGGTGATACGGAGTTTTTAAAGGAATCCCATCTGCCTGAGGCTCATTCATATTTACGCTTTTTGAAATGGAAATTCATGCATGCGCACCCAATATCCAGAACACTTGAAAGCCACTGGTAAAGTATTTACCGAGTTGATGGTTTGTGAAAATCTTTCTCTTACTGCTTATGATCTAACATACATGGTGCTTCAGTTTGCACAGATCTTAGGCAAACGCCTTTGGTTGTAATGCAGGTGGCAACAACAGTTTGCAAAAAAATTGTACAACTGAATAGGTCACAGCATTGATGCTGTTGATACTGGGTAGGGTATGGATGGACTCACCAGTGAGAGCCACACGTAGGGGGGGTTCTCTTTTTGTGGATATTTGGAGCTCCTAGTGATCATTGGGACTTGGTTTTTGAAACACTACTGGAGGACAAACTAAGACCCTTTCTGCATTGAGCCTTATTCTAGATTATACTGTATACTGTAATATGGAACTACCATCTGCATTCTAGTGCACACTATGGCAGGCCCTGGCTTAATACTGGGGTAGACATGGCTGCGGTTGCCATGGCAATGAAAGATGAAGTAAATACAGGTGGGATGGGTAGTGTTTGTACTCTGCACCAGCATTTCAGATGGCAACTCCATTATTCCAGGTTATACTCCTGAATAAGGGCCAATGCAGAAAGGGCCATAATAAAAAAATTAATATACTAGGCTCCCTTAGTCCCACAAACTATACTGTGAATTGTTTGGCTCCAGGTATGACCTCCTAAGATTCTGAGGGAAAAGGGGGGGGGGGACCCATAGACATTTGCTTTTAGAGCAAGTTAGATGAATATCCTATTCCATTCCAGGAATCATTATATGTATCCACAGGAATCATTCCCACAACCATCTACTGGTTGCAAATACTACCTCTCTCCTAGCTCATAAGAAACGAAGCGGAAGACCAGACACATTTCACTTCTAGAAGAACTAGACTGAGTTGTGAAAAGTTCCTTTTAGAGCCTATCCATCCAGTGGTCCTTAATCTCAACTACCATTAAAAATAATGGGGTGGCAATGCAAATGAAGAGCATTGACAAATTATCGCAGACAGTAGCATCAAAATATTTGGACTAGGTTAGGGTCCAGTTCCTAGGTACTGAACAAGGAAGAGGTTAGCTTAGTGGACTGTCACTTTTGAAACAAAGAGAATTTTGAAATTCCAAGAAAGTAGCCATCACTTTATGGACACACCTTCACTTTAATTCTTCCTCAGGCCATCTTCAGGCCTGACTGCTCACACCTTTTCATTTCTATGTGTTTTATTTATGGACTTTCCATTCAAGATAGACCAAATGGAGGGTGGAAAGTCCAGAAATACAAATAATAAATGCAAATAATAAGTAAACTGGATAGAAATGGAAAGGTGTAATCTTCTCAGGCCTGAGGATGGACTGAAGAAGGATTAAAGTGAAGGTGTGAACACAGCCTTGTTGCTTACAATTTTGTCCATACTGGTTGAAATTGGCCAAGTCATAATTTTGTAGCCAGCAGCAGGCTGTTTTCTTTCCTCTTGATACATTTTTAGTTGGTTACTTATTTTGTTTTGTTTTTTAACACGCTTCTCTTCAAGAAGACGTTTCTGAACTCAATTGTAAATTCGTGAGGTGGAGTTACGCTGAACTGAACTGGAGTTTACAAAAACATGAACTACCACTCACTCCTGTTAAATGTAAATACTCAACGCATCCATTCCATTTGTGTAAAAATAAAATAAAAAATAAAGCACACACAATGAAAAAAAAGAGGTATGTTTCATACCAGGGGTGTCTTTGCTCATTTATTTATTTAGTCTCAAGCTCTTTGGTTACAGTAGTTTCCTGCATTGTAATAAAGATGGGCACAATTTTTTTCCCACCAGTTCGCTTCACATCAAAGTAAATGGGACAGAACTTTGCATTTGTGCAAATGGGATGGAACTTTGCATTCGTGTGAATGGAGCCACTTTGAAGGTGCAAGGCTTCAAATTCACCTCAAATTTGCTTCAAATCCCTGCCACCACCAGTGACGCCTCTAAATCCTCTCCAAATCTGCTCAGGATCTGCTTTGAATCCACTTCAAATGAAGGCACAAAAGCTTTTGCTTTGCATGCGAAGGCCAGTCTTTGTAGTCAGTATTTGCTTTGAATGCAAAAGTTCAAACCTTCGCAATTTGTACAAATTGTGACGGTGATGAACAATTTTCACCCATCCCTTAGTATAGAAATAGGGTTAATGCTGAAATGTCACCTGTCATGCTGTTCTATCAATGCTAGGGGGCTGTCCCCAAGGAATAAAAAGTCTGCCAAGACTCTCCTTTTGCCTCTGAGCGCCCCCAAGCCAGGGTTTTTAACGAGGTTCCAGCGCTACAAAACGTCGAAATCGCGCGACAAAATACATGCACTTTAAACAACTCTTCCAGCGCTCTTTCTGTAAGTCACGGGTTTTCCTCGCTACATTTACCTTGAGGACGCTCCGTGGCAAAAGGGGCGGGGATTGCCGCCTGCACACACACAGCAGAAACACAAAAACAGCTTCATTTTCTAAAGCTCAGAACTAAAGAGCCAGAATCACGCAGAACTGCAACATTGTTGCAATCGCTGTGAGGTGTGAAATGGGTGGATTATTGCTAGGGGTGGATTTTAAAGCGATAACAGGGAAAGTGATGAGTGAATGAGCGATCGTGCGCTGGACAGAGGGTGGATTTTTGAAAGCAGTAACAGGGAAAGTAGTGAGAGTGAATGTTTTCCAGCACGAGAAGCCATTTAAGGGGGGGAGAGGCAGAGAGCCGATCACTGTTTTTCCTTTGGAGTTGTCAGGGATTGTCAGCGCTCGTGCGCTGGGCAGGGTGGATTTTTGAAAGCAAAAACAGGGAAAGTGGTGAGAGTGAATGTTTTCCAGCACGAGAAGCCATTTAAGGGGGGGAGAGATCTGGGAGACGAACAGAGAGGCGATTGCTGTTTCTCCTTTGTACCCTATGAACAAGAGCAGGGGCGGGGAGAAAAAGATGCGCACAAAGAAAACAGGGATCCTATGGGGACGGAAGGTGCATTAAAAACACGCATTTTCCTGAGCCTCATGCGGACGTTTATTCCTGATTTGCATGGCACTTTTAAAGTCCACTTCAATAGAGTGACAGTAGAGTGACAGTGGAGAAGTAAATAAGTCTTTTGGGGATGCAGCCTAGGTCACAAATAAGGAGAAACAGACCTAATTTCTATGGGACAGAAGTTTCCGTACAAATAGAATTCACTTTAGGTCACTAAGCATAGGAAAAATTCCACTTGTGTAGCACAGCCCCCACATTTCTTAGTTACACCAACCATTTTTTAATTCTATTTTCCACTAAATAAAATTTGATTTCCTCCTGTCCATTAAATCTCACCATTCCACCAAGGCATGATTTTTCCTAATGACTGGTCTCATGATTTTCTGAGAACCTAATATTATTCCCCATCATTCACTGATCAAAAATTATTAATGCTTCTTGGATTTCTCAAGCAGAAGGCAAAGGCAAAATCTTCACCTTTTGCTCATACTTATACGTGACCTTCTGCCTGTCCCTTCAGTCTAGGCATCCTGAATAGCCATTGACGCACCTGCCCCCATGCATTGGCCTGTTTCTTTCTTAAAGTTATCTTGGCTGGTGAAGGTGTTGCTGCTGTCTTCTGTATGGGAATGTCTGGAAGCCAGTGGTGATCCACTGAGTGAGAAAGGTTGCTGGACTAGATGAGTTGTGGCCTGATCCAGCATTCCTCTTCATTTATGGGGGACAGGAAGGATGCCTCTAAAGGCCATTTGTAGGAAGTGGAGAGCAAGCAAAGGTTTTGCATTTGTCTTCTGCTTGAGAAGGCCCAGAAGCAAATGATGGGCCCTGCATGAAACTGAGACAGGATGCTGGACTAGATGAGCTGTGGCCTGATTTAGCATAGTTTATCTTCATTCATGGAGCAGGTGAAGGCATTACCTTTGTTTTCTGTTCTTATAATTTTTTTGGATATGCTTTATCAACATGCCCCTCAAAATTTACTAACTTTATTAATTCATTTGTATTTCTATCCCACTCTATCTCTTCTTAGCATTCCTGATTGCCGCCTTTCATTTACTCTGCTAGAATTTATGTTCCCTTCTATTCTCCTCATTAGGACAACTGTTCCATTTTTTAAATTAGCAGTTCTTGCTTTTAATAACTCCCTGTACTGCGCTTGTAAGCAATGCTGGTATCTTTTTGGACTTGGCCGTGTCCTTTCTTCTTTTAGATTCAGACATTCTTACTGAGCCTCCATTAGTGTATTTGTAAATAGCCTCCATGAATTTTGGAGTAGTTCAATTTCCTTTCTACTAGTTTTCTTGCTTTGGGGAAGCTTCCTTTCTTAAAGTGTTAAATTTTATTAACAACTTGCTGTCTATTTAAGATGAAAATTATTGCATTGTGGTGACTGTCCCCTATTGGATCAGCCGCAGTGATATCTTGTACCAGATCAGGAGCATTATTTAAAATCTTAAATAGTGTCCCTTACAAGAAGGCTCTAGATCTTCTCATGAACCAATTCACCTGTTAAGTTCTACATTTCAAAGTTGCCTGAAAATCTAGGTGGGAATGCCTTTTTCTTATTTTTAATGATTTCTAAGCCAGTCTACTATGTAAATTGTCCTGGTCAAATGGGTGCCCCTTTCCCATCATATCAGCACCTGGTGAACTGTCGTGAAGTCACAGAAATTACTTTCTTCTAGAATGAGTCTCCGGGAGAGTACAAAAACTAAAAATTAAACCCTTGCTTGAAACGTGGCCTCTTGGAAAAAGCTCCACATAGTTACTGGTTCTGATCATTCTTGGAATTGTATGTCTTCTTCACAGCACGCAATAGCACCATGGATATTTAGGACTGCACAAAATGCTTTCAGGCAAGTAAGTATATAAGGGTGTCCTTATGATCAGAATATAGGACATACCTGCTACATGCCTGTTGCTGAGAAGGTTTATCCGGAGGCATTTCTGCACTTAACTTCCTATCCGTTAGACGGGAAAGGGGCATAACAGACTACACACTAGTGTTCACACTTGAGAATGTTAGTACATGCCAGCCTAAGTCCCACACATCCAGAAACTTACCTTGGTCTGGGCACCAGAAGGGCACCGCCATCTTGACTGTGGGACCTGGCATGAGTGCGCATGCGCTAGCACCGGAACTATAGCAACAGTGATTCTCTGCATATGCACAGTCATGTATGGGGACTTCTGAGGTGCTAGCATGCTTGCAAGACACCTCAGATGACCCCTTGCACCAGAAATAGTGCAAATGCACACAGCTGGATGCTTCAGGTAAGCGTTTGGTTAGACTTAGTATGCAGGATTTTGTGCACCACTGTTAGTTTGCAATAGGTTAACATCTGGGCAAGCAGAGGGTGTTTCTAGGCTGTAACTGTGTCCTGCAAGTGCAGATGCACCTGCCCAGATGTTAACCTATCGTAAACTACGAAGCCAAGTGTGAACTCGCCTCTGGTGAGGCTCGTACTTTCCTACTAGGCTTTTCAGAATAATTAGAATTCTAAAGAAAATTCCTATGCCTGACTGGCAAATGTTTGGATGCAGAAAGTAGGATTCCCTAGTGGGAACCTTTGATTCATGTGCAGACTTCGAAAGATACCCCTGATCAATGGCTGGAAGCTGCAGCTAATTTGCAAGCCTTCACTTCAGGCCACAGTGGGTGGAAAAGACTAATTATCCATCTCTAGGAGCTCAAATTACTGTCTCAAATGAGACAGCTAAGTAAGAAAAATAAAGGTAGGCACCTAAGTATGAAAAAGGATGAGACAGCTAGGTAAAGGACTTCCAGTGACAGCCAGCACAGGTGAGCACAGCTGGATGTCCCTCCCACCACTGAAAGCAGGTGCGTGAGTTTCCTTTGAAGTTGGTGTCACAGAGTGACATGTGGACTTGAAAGGAAACTTGTGAACCTGCTTTCAGCAGGGGAAGGGGCTTCTGGTTACCCTCATCTGCACCTGTTCCCCACTACAATCATGTATTGTAAAGGTAAAGGATTAAGATCTGAAGCATTGATGCAGGAACCAATATGCGAAGCCGGTCTTTCTGAATCTGCAACAGTTTCTCCAGTCTGCTGTCTCTGGTTTCACTTTGGATGGTGAGCAGGACTAGGACCAGTTCAGTCTTGTGGTTAGAGTGATGGGCGCATATCTGGAGGTTTCCTGGTTCAGTTCTTTACTCCTCCACAAAGCTAGTTGGGTGACCTTGGGCTAGTCACAGCTCTCTTTCTGAGCTCTCACAGCCACCCCCACCTCACTGGATGTCTGTTGTGGGGAGAAGAAAAAAGCATTTGTAAGAGACATTCGATTCAAATTCAAATGTCTGAATTGGATCAAATTCGATAGTATTTCTAATGTTTCCAATATTCGTCCAAATCCCTATCCAACACAGTGGCCCACCAAATGCTCATGGGCATCTCAAGCAGAGACAAGGACAAACCTTCTCCTGCTCTCAAATCCTAGCAAATTGCCTGTCTCTTCAACCTAGAGGATGTACCTAGGCATCCATTCTAGTAACCATTGATATACTGATGCTTTGCCCAATCACAGTTGTGTCGGGGGGGGGGGGTCATCTGATATCCCGGCACACTTGTGCGGGACCACAAATGCCTTCTCAGCCAGCAGAAGTGCAGGTGGTCACCATCTGGATGCTTCCAGGTAGGTTCCGGTCACGTGGGGTAAAAGTTAGGTGGCTTGTGGGGCACGGTTTCGTGGACCACAGCTAGCTCATGATTAGGCAGCCAGCACCTGGGAAGGCAGGGGGCTCTAGTAGGCTGTAAGCGCTTCCTGCAGGTGTTGGTGCACCTGTCCTCATTTTGCCGTAGTCCAAATCGGCCCCAGATCTGAACAAACATCTGCTTAATTCCACCCGTCTGAGTTTGTGGTTCAGGTGAGATTAGAACAATAAAGGTACACCAGCTCCTCAGCGCATCTGACACCACAATGCTACTCTCTTACATTTTGGTTGCCTGAGCCATTATGTTTCAAGTGACATTGAAGCTGGGCTTTGGCAGAATACCTAATGGCCGTGGTTTCCCTGCCATCCTCTCCAAGTCATTCTGGCAGGGGTATTAATCATTTGCATATTTGTTCTTAAAATAATAACCTAAAGTGAGAGATGACCTAGTTATTCTACACAAAGAAGTCCTCTGCTAATTCAGCTACAATTAACTTCAGGGAGAACTTCAAAGAGGGTGTCAGTTATAAGAAGGAAACTTAAAGGAAAGTCACAGGAAACTGGAATTCTGCAGTAGGGGCTTCTCATTCAAAGGTCCTCTAAACTTTTTGATAGTAGCAGATTCGGAGTAGCAATGGAAAAGTAGGTTAATCCACCCAACCACAGTAGAGCACAGAGATTTGTTTGTTTGTTTGTTTACATTTCTATCCCGCCCCATACTCTAAGGTCTCTGGGCGGGTCACAGAAAATTAATCACAAGATACACATTAAAAACGAAAAGTAGATTAAAAACAATATAGGCATTAAATATAGATTAAAAACACTGAAAAGTTCAGCAAATTTAGAACAGTATGCACTGTATGCACTTACGTGGACTGGTGTAGTCCGGATTAGGGATGCGCATGAATGCAATTTTCAGAATTTGATTCAATTTGAATCAAATGTCCAAAAATTCAATTCAGTTTGAACTGAATGTAACCAAATTCAAATCTCTCCATTCAAATTTTTTATTCGAATTGGCACTTACAAATGACGACATTCGTTTGGGCCCATACGCATCATTACGCATCCGTGCACGTCTGTATGCATCCCATAATTATCCCGTATTCAATCCATTTTCGTCCCATAGAGATCCGTACAAATGTGTACGGATGTGGGCAAGATGTGTGTATGAAGTACGCATTGTGTATGAACCTGTACACATACGAATGTCTGGGTAATTTGAATAGACCCAAAATTTGAAATTCGTTCAAATCTTTAAATTTAAATTCAATTTTGAATGCTGAAATTTGGACAAAGTCTATTGAATTTTGAATACCTTCAAATATTTGTGCCCACCCTTAGTCTGAATCACTCTGCACACCATACCTACTTCTGATCCCGATCAAAGCATCCCCAATAAATGGCTGTCCAGCCTCCACTTGAACTCATTCAAGGAGACAGATGCTACCAGTTCCCTAGGAAATCAGTTCTGCTTTCAAATTGCCCTAAAGATTTTTATTTTATTTTATTTTATTTTATTTTATTGCAATTTATTTATTTATTTTGCCCATGAATTGCTAAGGGTTAGGGACGTGCATGAATATTTGAAATACTCATTATTCATATGACTTTGGACAAATTCAAGAATTCGTATAAGAACTGAATACCTGCACATTCGAATTTTTGAATTTGAGCAAATATGGATATCCCAAGTTATTCATACAAATAATTCGGACATTCGTATTTGTATGGGTATATACGCATCTCATACGAATGCCTCTTGTACAAATCCATATGCAACCGTACTGGATGAAAACGGGATGCATACAGTATGCGTACAGGATGTGTACAAGATGCATATGTACCCATAGAGATATGAATGTCTGAATTATTCGAAAAAAGACAAACAAATGCATTCGTATAGATTCAAATGTCCAGATGTTCATTTTTCCTTATTCATACGAATTCGGATATTCTATTTGTTACAAACTGAATGTCAAAAATTGCATTCATGCACACGCTTATTAAGGATTTTTCTTTTCTTTTCTTTTTGTACCATCAGTATCTATAGCTCAGTGATTCCCAAAGTGGTCCAGGTGGACTCCCAGGGGTCCACGGAAGACTCGACGGGGGGGGTGGCTACACTGGCGTGAAAAAAAAGGGGGTTCACAAGTTGTAAGTGGGAGTGCACAAAAGTTTGTCTGGTTTCATACATCCTTCTCATTAAAATTATGACTTTTTTTTATTGTTGATTTGCATTGTCGAAGTTATGTTAATTATTAATGTTTAATTTTAATTCTATTAACTCTGTCATCATATTATTTTAAAAAATAGAACACAAGAAAATATACTATTTTTATTTTTACCACTCCAAATTTAGGGTTGGAACTCAGCCGCGATGTAAATTTCCATCGTTAGATCTAATCTCCACACTTTTTTGATGAGTTTGGGGAATATGGTAGAAATGTAGCATCAGGGGTTCCCCAAAATCAGTAAAAGTTTGAAAGTGGTCTATGAGAAAAAAAAAGTTTGGGAACCTCTGCTATAGCTGCTCCCTCTAAAGACATCCAATCTATGGCATTTACAGACTTCCAGGCAAATGAAAGGCTATCAGCAAGACAGTGACAGTCCTAGCGACAAAGCCATTCTCTTGGAATGCGTTTGCACTTGAAAGGGCCCTTAGGTGAACAGCAGGAAGCTGTGCAATGTATAAGTTGGTAGGTAAAAGGTCCCTGTTTCAACACTAGTCAGACAGTAGCTCTTAATGGTGAAAGAAATCAGCGGGGGGGGGGGCGGAGAGGAGGTATAATGGGACAATATAATGAAAAATGCCTGAAAGACAGAATTGGCTTTTCCGCAAACCTCCTACTTATACATCTTGATAATAACTCTGCTCATAGGGAGGCAAGATTCATAGAATTGTAGATGCTTTCTGCTTGGGACATTGGGTGTTTTTCCACTGTCAGAAAGTACCCATATTTACACCCATTAAGGACCCACTTGGTTGTGAGCTGGATGATCCCATTTCCACCACCATTGGGACCTGATTGTTTCGACTGCCGTGGGGGAAATCCAGATCAAATGGGTACTTTCCGGCCTTTAATTCGGATTTTCTGTAGACCCCATTAATGGGGTCTACAATGGGGCAGAAAATCCAGATTAAAGGGATCCTGTTTCCACACTTGTGTGGCAATGGGGTCTAGAGGAGGCTAGGGGAGGGGGCACCCATGGGGGGGGAGCCCTAAAACCTAAGCTTCAAAGTCATTTCAAAGTCATTTCGAAGTCACTTCAAAGTCTGTGCAAAATAGCTCCAAAGTTACTCCAAAGTCACTTTGAAGTTCGCTCCGAAGATCAGCACAGACTTCAATGGAGCTGTTTTGCACAGACTTCAAAGTGACTTTGAAGTGACTTTGAAATGACTTCAAAGCCACTTCAGAGATTGCACCCCCTGTCCCCCCAAACACCTGGGGTGACAAGCAGACCCCTCATGGGTAGATCCGGATTTCCAAATGGGTGCTCCGGTGTTTCCACGGCAGGGAGGCTAGCACCCATTGCTATTGGGTGCTAGACCACCCATGGAAACACATTGGGTACTTCCCTTAATCCGGATCTACTATAATGTACTCATTCCTTAGATCCGGATCTTCTTAGATCTGGATTAAAGGAGCACGGTGGAAAAACACGCTATGTCTGAATTCACACTTCAGCCTATAGCATGCAATTAGGCAACCTCTGGCCAGGTGCGCCTACTAGGGATGTGCACAAATATTCAAAACATTCAAAATCTGATTCAATTCGTTCAAAATTGGGCATTTGAATTTGAACTGAATGTTTATACATTCGAATTTAAACGTTTGAACAAATTTTGGATCTTCGAATCTATTTGTTTGAATTATTCAGACATTCATATGTGTCCGGGTATGTACATGATGCGTACTTGCACATATGCATCTTTCCCAGATCCACACGCATTTGTACGGACACATACGGGATGAAAACAATATGCATATGGGATAAATACAGATGTGTAAGGATGCTTACAGATTCGTACAGGGCACATACAAATGTTGGCGACATTCTATGCGCAAATTCGAATCAAAAATTCAGATGAATAGATTTGAATCTATTCAAACTGAATTGAATGTGAATACATTCAAATTTTAAAGGCTTGAATTGATTTGAATTTAATCCTGAAAACTGCATTTGTGCTCACCTCTAGCATCTACACTGTTAGGAGGTATTTACAGACTAGAAACACCCACTGCCTGCCCAGAGGTCTCCTAACTGCCTACTAGCTGTAGAGCACAAAATCATATCCACAAGCATACCAACCTTTGCCAGAGACATACCTGAAGTGTCCAGCCCGTTACCATGTGCACCTCTGCCAGATGGTAAGGTCACTGAAGCTGCCATACAAGTACACTCAAGAGGGAGGTGCCCAGAAGAGGGGTGGTCTAGGGACAAAACACAAGAGCGTATTTGAATCCATGTGGGGTAGACTGTTATCGACTAGTGCTCTTGCACCATAGGCGTGTGGATGGGGGCACCTCTGCTCACTGCTAAATAGGGTATGTCTACACGTGGACCACAAAATTGTGCTCCACATGTAGTTTGCATGCAGCTCCCTCCTGCCTGGAAGGGGTTGTTTCTGAGCTGGAAACGGCACCTTCAACTGCAGATCCTCCATCTGGGAGCATACCACATGCAAACCATGGGGTAAAGTGCAGAAAGGCCCCTGATATGGTTTTAAGGACCAGTGTGCAATCGCTTCTAGGAATCCCTCAGCAAACTATTGTTATGCAGTTTGCGGTTTAGCTTTGGCTGCCTCCAGACTTGAGTAAAGTTGCACCGTCCCAGCAATGCTGCATCCCGTCCCACAGATGTGACAATCAGACACCATGCAGGGATGGTGCAGCTGCTTCTGGTCTGCCCAATAGGTCAATCGGAAGCTGCAGCATCCATGAGACGGGACACTCCATTGGCCACAGTAGCAGCGCAGGATTCAACAGAAGGGATGTGAACAATTTTTTTAAAAACTTCAGTTCGTATTGAATCAAATGCAAGTAAATTTGTCTTTGTTCCAATAGATCCCCTTTGAATGTGGTAGGATCCGAATCTGGTATAAATGTTCAATCCCATATGAACGCATACAAATGCATAAGAATCCCATACAAATCCCACATATATCCTATACAAACCCCATACTGATCACTTATGAAGCGTCCTACGAATGTATCAAAACATCTGATTCAAATTCGGATGTCAATCTTTGAATGTGCCAACATTTGATTCGAATAAATGTCTGAATTCAGCCAAATTTGTATGAATTTTGAATGTTACAACTATTCAGGCACATGACTAGAAAGAGCAAAATTCAAAGAAGCTGTTTAATCATCATTTCTTAATTTCCATCAAATGCTGTGCTGCGGCTTGTGGTCCGAAAAAGTTGCACAACCTTTGATGTAGTCTGACGGCAGCTTCCATGACTTTAGAGTGTTTTATTGTTATTTTCTTGTTTTATTAAATTATGTTTTAATGAACAATAGTGTGTGTTTGTTTGTTTGGGGCATTGTTTTCTTTTGCTGCCATCCCTCTACTGTAGGATGCAGGGTGGAGAACACACTGGGTGCTTCCGCACAGGCCTTTTAACACCCATTAAGCACACATTCAGAATCCCACGTCCGCCTACACGTTGCTGTTTTGGATAATTCCTGGTGAGGCACGTCCACACAGCAACACGCATTCAGCACACTTTCGGGAGACCGCATCTGCATATTCGGACCTATTTAGCATACTTCCGGTGAGGCGCATCCGCACCTATCCATGTCTAAAGTGTGTTAAATGGGTGTTAAAAAGACACCACATCAAAGGGTGTTTCGCTGTGTAAACGCATCCATTTAGGATGCATCCGCACAGCGAAACTGTGCCTACCCAGGGCCCTCCCCCAGCCCGCCATGATTGGGTCCTCAGAGCCAAGCATGGCGAGCCGGGGGACGCTGCTGTCATGGCTCACCCTTGCCCCAGAAGCGGCGGATCACCGCTTCTGGAGCCAGGGGGAGCTTCTCCAAAGCCCTCCCTAGCCCACCCGGGGGAGACCGACCAAAATCCCCTCCTTACCTGGTCGTGGTCACCCCGATTTTGTCTGCAGGGACCCAGGATGCAACGCGCCTGCATCCTGTGTGCCTCCTGATTGGCCGGGGCTGCTAAGTGGAAAAACACCCAAAGTCTGCTCCCTTGGCTTCTTTGGAGAAAAGGCAAAACATAAATACAAGGGGAAAAAATGCATACAGCTATTTAATATGCCTAGCATTAACCATGTTTAACTGACCTGGTTCCCTACAAGTGTGTCTTGGAAACTGATCAGACACAGAAAAATGACGTCCTTCTATTTTTAACATCCACCATCTTATCCCACCCTGTCCCCCCAGCCAAATACCAGGGCTGACAGCATAACATTCTGTTGCCATGGCATCCAGGCCCAGGAAGCCGAGGATTTTCATGATGTGCTTAGCAAAGTAACAGCATGGAGGAAAGGGGGGTGTCGTTCCTGTTCCCTGTGTACATCACTTCCAGTTATGGTCTAGTTATTCTCTGCCCAGGTGTTTCTGGCAAGGTTGCAGACCCTGTCCGTTTCCAGCTCTACTCCCAATAATTTATGTTCATCCTAAAGAGGAAATTGCTAGGCTGCCATGTTGTTCGTCAGGTGCCAGTTTGAAACCTCCTGGGATATTTATAATTCGAAAAGATAATAAAAATAAAAGCCCATCCTTCCTTTTCTCTCTCTCTCTCCTTCTTTTTCTTTAGCTCTTAAAATCACAACGCACTACAGGTTCCCTGGGAAGGGTGATTAAAAACTCAAGTTAATTTGAGAAAGGCTACAGAAAACAACAATACTTTTGGACTACACTTCTGTTAGGAAAATTGCTGCTCTGTCAGCTTTCTTCCATCCATGTGGGTTTAAGTAAATAAACAAGATAGAGACAAAAGAATTTCCCTTTCTTCTTTATTGCAACCAAGAGGAGCTGACCCTTGCACAAAGCCCTTAGGATCAACTCAAGCTCTCTCTACAGTTCAGCAAGACTTTTAACTCTATCCCAGGCAAAAATTTCTTTCCCAGAGTTTTTCCATTGGTTTGAAAGAAACTCCAGGTTACAGCCTTCCCGAGGCCTTCAAAGCTAATTTGCGTCTAATTTATTCATAGTGGGGAGGAGATTTTATTATGAGAATAGTCATTAAGCATGCACACACACAACAAAAATCACTGCAGTTCAAACAGGGTTCAGTAAACCAGAAAGAAATGGTCGTGTCCTTTGATTTAGTAGACCTGATAAAAACTGTCTGCTAGTTATCAGGCTTTTGCAAGCACAGTTTTCCTCCTGTGGTCACAACTTGCTGGAATAGTCCATCTTATTAAGAAACAGGATTCAAAATGTGCTAACTTCATCCACACCAGTCCCCAGTCATTAGGGATGTGCACAAATGCACAATTGACACTTGATTCAAACCGGATATTCAAATATATGAATTTGTACAAATAAAGAAAAATGAATGTCTGGACATCCAAAATGATACAAATATATTTGTATCTATTCCTATGAATATTTGACACATATCCAATGATACGAATGTTGTATGCATCTGTACGCATCTTTATGCATCAGTACCCATCCGTATGCATCCCGTTTTTATCCCATATACATCCCATTTTCATCCTGTATGGATACGTACGGATACATACGCGATACATATGGGTACATATGTGATGTGTATGAATACGTGCACATACAAATGTCCAGATTATTCATACAAATAATTTGAAATATTCATATCTGTACAAATACTAAAAAACTAATGTCTGGGCATTCGATTCATTTATGACTGTCCCAAATTCATCTAAATTCGTCTGAATAACAAATATCTCAAATATTTGTGCACCTCTCTTCTGATGGTCCTTCCTCAGTCCACCCTCAGTTTGGGTCACTAGGTTCACACCTTCCTGTTTCCACCCTAAGACTTCTTCAAGAGACTTTTTTAGATCTCTACCCTTCTCTACTGTCATAACACCCCCTGCACTCTGATTGGATAAAGGTTCTGTCAGTCAATCATGGGAAGGTATTGAAGACAGATTCATGCAGTGTCCAGAAGCTATAGGCCAGTTTGGAACCCCAATCACACCCAGGGTGATTTCACACTTCCTTTCCCATTCCATGTCTTAAAGGCTAATGTGGAACAGCACACTAGTCAACAATAGCTTAGTCCCTGGGCAATCGATCACTCACCTTACTGGTTGCGCATCTGTTCACTCCACTCTGCATGACTGCATGTGTGCCAGCACCATCACTATGGCGGCACTTACGCTTTGCACAAGCGCAGTCACGCCAGAAGGTCATGAGAGCTGCCGGCGTGCTTGTGCGGCAGCTCAGACGGCCCCCTCAGCTGGAAAGAGTGCCGATGGTCACCAGATGGACACTTAAGGTAAGGATATTTTTGGGATTGGGGAGGGTTGGGTAGCTTGTGGTGCATGATTTTATGAGCCACTGCTAGTTAGTAATTAGTCAACATCTGGGCAGGCAGGGGGCATTTTTATGCTGTAAGGACCTCCTCTAAGTGCAGATGAACTTGCCCAGATGTTGACTAATTATAAACTGTGGTCAAAGTGTGAATTGGCCACCAAAAAATGAAAACCAATTAACACTCTATAACAGCTTGAGACCTGTAAAAATCAGGACTCAGGAAAGTACAATTGAAGGGAGGAAAGTTCACAGATAAAACAGATTGGACGAAAAAGGTGTAAGTGCTGGGATGTGAAGATGGACTGAAGAAGGATTAAAGCAAAGGTGGGACCACAGCTACTCAGAAGATACTACCCTTGACTTTAATGGTCAGCTAAAAAGTCGAACGTTGCAGTAGGACTTCCAAACAAACTCTGGCCTTTTCCTGCACTTACCTTCTGACAATCTAGCTCAGTGGATCCCATTGATATATTGAAATAATCCACTGATATGGATTACTTGGGAGGCATGAGCCAAATCAGTGTCATCTGCACTGATGATGCTGATCAGGCCTACATCTTCCAAGGGCAGTGTGTTTTGGTGCACTGCTGAAAATCACCTCCTGGAAGTTCTGGATCAAAGAGGCACGCTCTCTGCAGACCTCCCACGATCTGGAATTTGGCCTTTGAACCCAATTAAATGGATCTACAACAGATCCAGATTAATGGCCTCCTTAATCCAGATCTGGCTCCATCCAGAGCAGACAAAGCTAGAACAGTGGGGGCAGGGGATCCTTGATCTGCATTAACATGTGGATCAGGAGGGTCATGATCCAGATAAAGGGGCTCCTTAAGTAAGTGCAGAAAGGGCTTCAATGTAAGGACGATTCCACACTGGCTGGTATAATGGACCAGCGAATTTTCTAGAATCCTCCCTTCCGTGACCTGGTGCAGTCTAAGGGAGATCCCAGGAAGGGAATATCCTAGAACATTTGCTGATCCAGCATACCTGCCAGTGCAGAATGGCTCTAAGGCCATTTCCACACTTGCAGGAGATGGACCACTCCAGCTAGAACTGCTCTAATGGAACAGGTATCTGCTGGAATGGTCCAGTTGTCCTGGGACAAGGCCATCTGCCCCTAGATGGCCTGCTCCAAGACGGACCCCACTTAAGAGCTTTGGAGCCTCCTGCGAAATTCGCTGGTCTATGATAGCCAACGACAGTGTGTGCTAGGAGACAGTGGGGCCTCATCCTGCCCTAGCATAGAGAAGAGATCCATCACAACCAATTCACACTTGGCTCCATAGTAGATGATGGCGTAGCTTCTAGTAAGAGGCATCAGCACTTTCAGGAAGTGTTTTCAACCCAGGGACACCTTCTGCCTTAACAGATGCTAACCCAGGGTCTACTAGCGGTGATGCACAAAACTGTGCACCAAACACATCCCAATCCCTACCTTTCCCAGCCAGAGGAGTGACAATTTGCACCTCAGATGAGCTGGTACCTCAGATGACACCAAATGCGCCTCTGCAACTGTGGAGCATCACCATCACCATGGCAACAGTGCAAGTGCACTCACGCCAGGCTCCGCAAAGAAGATGGTGGTACCCGGATACATGCCTGGACCCAGGTAAGTCTCCGGGCACATATCTCCCAAGCGCAAACACTAGTACACAATAGTAGGAAATGTACTTTTCCCATCCAGCAGAGGGGAGCTAAGTGCAGAAACACCCAAGGAGAGGTCAAGGGTACAAGGGAAAAAAGAGTGTTCTGGAAGGTAAAACAGATAAGGCAGCATCAGGGTACAGGGTGGGAGTATAATTCAAGGGCAGATAAAAGAACAATCTTCATGTGGGTACTATTAGCAATTTCAGGCAACCATAAGCTCATTTGCAAATACAGTTGTCTCTCCTACAATCCCAATTAAGGACATCCCTGCATTATATAAACTGTGTTGGAGAAAAGGCATGATTGGACAGGCAATCCAAAGCTTATGCAAGCACTACATTATTTCCTTCCAGTTCCACCCAGCAAAAACACGGTTGGGAGAGGACACTTTTGTCAGTGTGCATTAGCAGAGGACAGCTCTTAAACTAGTTATGCACCTGATACAACTAAAGAACTCTTCAGCTTGATTTGCTTTTGCTCGGCCACTTTGGGGAGCTACAGGGAAATGTTTTTATGCTTGCAACATCACAGCCTAAAACAGAAAACTCTAGTCCCTCTAGAGACAAGTTACATTCCATTAACCTCAGATACACTATCCTGGCCAAAAACAACATCTGTGTTCTCTCCAGACAGAATGTTCTTTCATTTTTGCCGTAGATGCACTGATTGTGGACAATACGGGACAACCTTTCCAAAAATGTTCAGCAGGTGCTGCCTGGATCTGGAAGTTAGATGCTTGCTTTGCATGAGTTTTCCTGTAACCATCCCTGTTAGCAAATACCCAGGTAGAGCTGGTAGCCAGAAGCTCTGATTTCCAAGGCTAGCTCACCTGCAAGGTATTGCCTCCAGGTTGGACAGGCAGGCAGGATGCCTCTAGTCTAAAGGCATCTGTGAGGATTCAAGGGCAGGTCTTTGCCTTCTGCTTAAGAGCATCCAGAAGCAACTGATAGGCCTCCACGTGAGACGGGATGCTATGGATTGATCCAGCAGGGCTCCTCTTATGTTCTTATTGACAAATTCATGGAGAATAGGTGCATCAATGGCTTCTAGAGTTTATGCCTAGGTACTGCCTCCAGGGGCCAATTCGAACTTGGCCTCATGGTATGCAGTCAGTCAACATTTGGGCAGGTACATCTGCACTTGCAGGAGGCGTTCACGTACAAATCCCATACAAATCCATGTGAATCCCATGCAACTTTGAATTTGAACATCAATCTTTGAATGTGCCAACATTCGATTTGAATTCGAATGTCCAAATTCGGCCAAATCCATACAAATTTTGAATATCATGAATATTCACCCACATCGCTACGCCATGCTTTACAGAATACGGAAAGACCACAAGCTGCCAGTCTCGGTTTAATTTAGGCATAAAAGATAAAAGCACCTGAGAGTGTGGGTTCGATACAAATTAGATTCCTTCCTCACAACAGGGAAAAACAGGCTGTTTTCTTAGAAAAGATTGCATGAATTAAATCAGTTGTCCCTTCAGATGACATTTAAAATCTGCTATTTCTTCTTGACCAAGCCCAGCTTGCCTGAGAAACAATGAAACATTTATCGCAACGGCTTTACCATTCAAGCTGTTGAAATACTATCTGTGCAAAATATCTTTTTGACAAGCATAGGAAGATTTTTAGCGGAGCATCTGAGGTTCTAGGCCTGTTGTTTTCCCTTAGGAGCATCAGTGGCCTGATTTGTTTCTTTTTTATAAACTCCTTTTCTTGACCCAGGAAGCCTCTAGTGGTCAAGAACACCACTGTAAGTTGTTTTCCTTCTGTTCTGGAGTCCTTTGATAACCTGATTTTACCTCATGTAACCAAAGTAACTAGGTCGAGAAAAACTTTCCATTGAACGCACAGAAATTGCAGTCTTCGCCTCCCATGTTTAATAACAGGTGGGCTTGACGTAACATTGTGTACTTTGGGTTATTTATGAACATTTTTATAAATTCCCCTTCCTCTAAGATAACTAAGACCCTGAACGATGGTTATATACAGATGCAAAAACACAACAACAAAGCAACGTTGTGAAAGGACAGACAGGCCCATTTGATATGCCCAGGGAAGGGGAAACCATTTGACTTGGGACCATAGCAAAGCAACTCTGTGGGGAAAGTAAGGCCCGTTCTGCATGGAGGCCTTATTCCAGAATATATTCTGGGATAAAGACCTGCCAACCATACTAGCAGGTGGATATCAGGCTACTATTCTGGGATATAATACAGAATAAGACCCAGTGCAGAAAAGGTCTAAGGCTGTGACCATGCTGGGCTGCACCAACAACCCCAAAGGAATGTAGCCCCTGCACGGAGGAGGAGGAGGAGGAGGAGGAGGAAGAAGGAGAAGGAGAAGAGTTGGCTTTTCTACCCTGATTTTCTCATCCATTTAAGGGGTTTCAAAGCGGCTGACGAAGCTTTCTGTTCTTTTCCCCACTACAGAACACCCTGTGAGATGGGGGGGGGGCTGTGAGAGCTCAGAAGAGAGCTGTGACTAGCCCAAGGTCACCCAGCTGGCTTCATGGGGGGTTGGTTTGGAAGCGAACCCGGTATTCCCAGATAAGAGTCCGGCTCCCTAACCACTAGGCCAAACTGGCTCACAGATTGGTCAGCCAGAAGCGACCAGGCCCAGGGACTGGACAGCCCACGTGGGACTAGACCTTGAAGCAGTAAAACTCAGCATGAAACTCAGGCCCCTTTTGTGTTTACCTGCAGTCATTCTGGGTCAGTGTGTCCAGAATAACCAGGTCCATCAATCCAGGTCATGTGGATATGTGGGCCAGGTCAACGCCATCTGCGCTGACAGCGCTGGTTTGGCCCATCCCTCCCCGTGGCTGCAAAGCAGGGATGTGGAACAAATATTCACCACATTCAAAATTTGATCGAATTTGTTGGTTTGAATTTGAGTCGAATGTTGGCTATGCTCAAAGATTGACATTTGAATGTGAATCAAATGCTTCTATACATTCACTGGAAGCTTCATCATATTTGCGAACCTAGAGAGGTGGGAAAGCGTCTATCCAGTCCCATCCGCAGCAGATCCAGAGCAAAATCCGAAGTGGATCCAGATCGGATTCATAGGGGATTCGTGGGTGCGACTGGCAGCAGGGATTTGAATTGAATTTGAATAACATTCCAAGAACATTCAGATTAAATCTGAATTCTACCACATTCAAAGGGGCTCTATACAAACAAATGTGAATTTCCTTGCATTTGTTTCGAGCCAAACATGAAAAAACAATTGTGTGCATCTCTACTGCAAACCCCACATGAGTTTTATGGCTGTCCTCCCCCCACCCCAAGTTTCCAAAGGCCAGGAACAAAGGTGTCTAGCCTCAAGTCCAAGTGGGTGCTTTTTGGCAGCGCACTAAGATGCACCACTGAAAAACGTCTCTCAGTAGTCCCAGAACATGAATGTTGTCTGCATACTTCCGACGTTCCTGCGGAAGGACGTTAGTCCCTTTGGTAGCATGTGCTGTCATGGAGGATGCCGCGCTCAAGATGGTAGCGCCCAGAAGAGAAGCAGCCCAGTGACTGAACACAGGTGAGATTCAGTCGCAGATGGGGTGGGAAGTTATTGATTAGGATTAGAGTTAGGGTTAGGGTTAGGGTTAGGGGGAGAGGGAGAGGGGTTAGGGTTAGGGTTAGGGAGAGGGGTTAGGCTCAGGGTCAGGGTTCAGGTTCCCTAACCCTAAGCCAACCCACCCCGGGTCATGCGCACGCGTTTATGGCCTTACCTGCAGGCTGCCAAGTCAATTTGGCCTGCAGGAGTTCCGACGTGCTGTGCGCATGTTTGCAGGCAGCCCCTCATTGCCCAGCCACCCTCCTGGCTTCACCAGGCTATATTGGCAGGTGTGGGTGGCTGACCAATGAGGGGCCACCCCACAAGCATGCGCATAGCACACCGGGATTCCTGCAGGCAGAATTGACCCGGCAGCCTGCAGGTAAGGCCGCAAAAGCGCGTGCGTGACCCGGGATGGATTGGGGGGTGTTAGGCGTGGGTCCCCCTGGCTCTAGGAGCCACGATCTTGGTTCCTGGAGACAGTGGGAGCCGAGGGAAAGGGGGGCCCAGGCTGCCCACCACTGGCTCCAGAGGAGCCAATCAGAGCAGCCTGAGGGAGGGCCTTCAGCCCGAACAGGCTGAGAACAGTTCCCAATTCGCACATAGGCAGGTAAAAGAGGCATTTGTAACGCCTCTTTTACCTACCAGTGCAGATGGGGAACTGCTCTCAATGCGTTCGGGCCGAAGCGAAAACGCCCCTGAACTTGTAGGTTTTCTCAAAGAGTTTTGCAGCAGCTCTGAACATTCTCGTCTATTAAAAAAAAAATTAAAAGGATTTTGACATAGTTGCTAAAGGGTCAATGGGCAGAGGACATGCATAATGGAATGGAGTTCATGGCTGGGACAACAAAGCGTAGCGCATGGCTAGGAGGGAGGAATAGGGAGGCCTCTGGGCAAAATCTGTGTGAAGAAACGCTGAACCAACGAGGCAGCTTTCCACCACAGGCATATTTTGAGAAACTGGGACTTGAGAGCTGAACCAGGATTTTTTTTTTTAAAAAAAAAGGTTTCTTCTCTGCATTTATATGATTCAAAGCAGAATTTATCAAAATTCTATAGGGTTTCTCAACTTTGGGTGTTTTTGCACTATTTATTTACTTACTTACTTACTTACCTACTTACTTACTATTTATTTATTTATTTATTTATTTATTTATTTATTTATTTATTTATTTATTTATTTATTTATTTATTTATTTATTTATTTATTTATTTATATCCCGCCCTATACCTGAAGGTCTCAGGATGGGTAACAGCTTTTAAAATCCAGCATATCAAAAAACAAAAACAACAAAACAAAACCACCCATATTAAAAGTTAAAACCAACACATTAGAAACCAACACAGTATCAATTAAAACAATAACGTGTGCAGTGGGGGGCAAACATAGCCAACATCTAGCCAAAGGCCTCAGCGAAGAGGTGCGTCTTCAATGCCTTCCTGAACCTAATCTGGGAAGGAGCCTGACGCACCTCAAGGGGGAGACTGTTCCATAGCCTGGGGGCCGTTACTGAGAAGGCCCATCCGCTGGAAGGGAAAGGAGCATTGACTAGCGCTAGCACTTGAGCAGCAGTCAGCTTTACCCACTCCCTCCCCCCGGGATTGGATATTTACCATATTCGATCCAGGGTCCAATTCTCTGCTGGGCACCGCCATTTTAGCTGTGGTGCCCTCTGCGACTGCATGTACGCAGCACTGTCGCCTTGATGATGCGGACACTCTGCATAGGCGCAGTTGCATCTATGGTTGTTCCAGGCAGCAGAGCACAACCCTGGAAGGCTGGCAGGAGTGTGCCACTGGATGCTTCAGGCAAGTGATCAGGTAAGATTGGTTAAGGTGTAGAGCATGAACGGTTAGTGCACTTCTGGGGAGGGAAGGCACGCTTGGAGGCTGTAACAGCCTACTCCATGTGCATATGCTCTTCCCCAGATTGTGCACTAGAGGCCGTAGTGCGAACAGGTCTTTGGTGTGCATCATGTTCTGCTTGAGAATGGCCAGAAGAAAGTGGTGGGTCACTGTGTGGGAGAGGATGCTGGACTAGGTGGGCTGTGGCCTGAACTTGTAGGGCTCTTCTGATTTTCTTATGTTCTTCTGGTAGCAACAACTTGAAGAGCGAGGCTATTAAACAGTGACCTGCATTGAATGAAGAGACTTTATTTGTAGCCATGGCAACAAACAAACAAACCAAATAAAAGTTGCCCAGTTCTACAAGCTAAGTTGAAGCAAAAAACCACAACATAGGTCCATCAGCCTATAGAAATATAAACAAATCAGGGCCTGTTGCTAAGGGGAGGAAAGATAAGTAGAATGGACGCCTAAGTACATCTTTCAGGCTGGGGGGGCAAGCAGGATGCCTCTAAGGCCATTTGCTGGGATCCAAGAGCAGGAGAAGGTTTGCCCTTGTCTCTGCTTGAGATCCCCATGGGAAATTGGTGGGCCACTGAGTGCAACAGGAAGCTGGACTAGATGGGCTGTGGCCTGATCCAGCTCTTAGGTTCTTACTGGGAAAGTTAAGGGCCAGTTAGCAGATAGGGAGAGACAGTGCTATAGGCCAGAGACCCTCAATATAATATACTCTTCCCCCCTGATTTGTCTGTTTGTGCCCCAACTCTCTCAAATGTTCCTACACACAAATATCTGTTAGAGACCCCAAAATGAATTAGGGCAACTCAGCCATTAAAAAAGACACTGGGTTTTAATAAGGGAGCAGTACAGTGGAAAAAAGCGGAAGAGTGTAGTCAGGAGAAAGGAAGAGTGTCCCACCCAAAAAAAGGATAAAGGGAATCTTACCACGATCAAAGATGGTCTCCACAGCTCAGAAAGTGAAATAGTGTTGTCATTGCACATAAAAACACATACTCACATGGATGATTGGGCTAAGATGGGCAGAAGTCCACCGGATGGAAAGTAACGAGTACAGAATTGAACTGTAGGTCTCCAGGCTAAATTCTATACTCCTTCACAAAGCCAGCTGGGTGACCTTGGGCTAGTCACTGCTCTCTTCTGAGCTCTCACAGACCCAACTACCTCACAGGGTGTTCTGTTGTGGGGAGAAGAACAAAAAGCTTTGTCAGTCACTTTGAGTCCCCTTGAATGGGTGAGAAAAGTGAGGTAGTAAAGCGAACTCTTTTTCTTCTCGTCCTCCTCCTCCTCCTTCTTCTTCCCAATGAATGGAAAACAACAAAAAAGCAGATTCAGGTGAGCTCTGGAAACAGTTGTGGGGAAAATCAAGCAAATTCTATGACGGTGGGACAGACTGTCTGAGCAAAAAGGTGGACTCCGTCTCTAGAACCTGAAGAACCTTCTGCTACGGATGTTCCTGCCATAGACTTCTGCATAGAGGAAGAGATAGAACCAAATGACCTCAAACATCCCTTTTGCCTCTCTAAGGCTGCATCCCCATGGGGCGGCCAATGCCTCGCGGTAGATTAAGGAGTCTCCATGGCAATGGAGAACAGAGAGGGCTCAAGGCAAACCCACCCATCCCCATGAAAACCGCAGTAAATCCCTGCATCGGGATGTCGCAGTTTTCTCCAGCACCACCCCTTGCCTGAGTCCTTAATTACCCAGGTAAGGGCTTGATTTACCCCAAATGATCGCCTGAAGGCTGCCCTGCAGTCAGCTGAGCAGCTGTCAGGTGGGTATAGGGGCTGTCAAGAGCATGAGCAGAGCTCCAGTAAAATGATTAAAACAGACACAAAAGCCACATCTGTTTTAATCATTTTACCAGAGCACTGCTCATGCGCAGGACAGACCCTATACCCACCTGACAGCTGCTCAGCTGACTGCAGGGCAGCTGTCAGGCGATCATTTGGGGTAAAGCAAGCCTTACCTGGGCAATTAAGTGCTCAGGCAAGGGGGGACAGTTGTGATCACAGCATTAGCGGCGGGGGCAGCGAAACCCCAGCCACTAATACTGCAATCGTAACCCAGGAGTGTCCCCATGCCTCCAAGATAACCCATTCTTGCCCCCTAATTTGGGGCAAGAACAGTTATAAAGGTTTTTTTTTACTTTGATTTTTTTTTCTTTTTTGTCCCTCATGTAGCCCAAATTAGGGCTTTGCATGGGGACTCTCCCGAGGCGAACTCATGTTCACCTCACAGTATTCTTACCATGGGGACACAGCCTAAGTCAATACTTTGTGACTCCATACAGAATAGCAGTTCAAAGTTGTAACTGATTTCAGTTCTTTCCAACAAGAAAGCAAGGCCAACCCAAGTTATTATTCTTGAGCTGAAGGACAAGACGATGTCCTCTCCTCAACACACAGAAGCTAACTGGACTTATCCATGGATCTTGCTAGAAGATGGCTGACAGAACATCTTCTGCTCTGTCACAATGGGGAGTGACTGGGGACTTAGGAGAAAACAGCTACAAGCTCCTAAAAAGGCACACGGACACACACAAAATTGATGTCTGAGGGAATTAACTCACTTTCCCTGACAGGGAGCATAATGTTTATCATCCAGGGTCCAATATTCAACCTTGGCCTTCTGAATATTTCATGTTAACAATGCAGCAGCATCTTACAGCCATTCTAAAAAGGGAGCTCATGTCTCGGATGCTGAAAAATCATGAAAATTTTAGCATGTAATATTGTAATTTTTTTGTATCTGAGGATGCAGTCCGGGTATCATTTGGTAAATGCCATCTGGCTTTTTTTTTTCTGCTGTAGCTTCTCAGGACAACCATTCATAAAAGATCCATGGGAGTGGGGATTAATCTTTGTAATGTCCTTATTCCACATAAAAATTCAGCTAGTTTCGTTTAAAATAGTTTCAGGGGGGAAGAAAACCAAATCATTACTGATAAGACAGGAGATTTTTATTCAAGTAAAGAGAAAAGAATAAATATGAGACCCTCACAAGGATGTAAAATACGGCCATACCTATAATTTGCTGCATATTCAAGCCAGCTATGGGGATTTTCTGGACATGCCCCCTTAGTTTGTGTGCAGCATGCGCCGAGATTAGCATTCCCACTTGAAGGGGGACATTTCCAGCTCAGAAATTGCCCGTTCCACACAGGAACATCCTGTATGCAAATTACACATGCAGCTCGATTTTGTGCTGTCAGGTAGTGTAGCAGATTTGGACTGGAGTCAGATCACCTGTCAATCTCAGAGACTAGCTGGACAGTCATTCAGCCAAATAAATCCAGAGACAAAGTATTTCTTTCCTCACTGGAAGGTTCAGCAGCTTTATTTCAGAACCTCTCTTTAAACAACAAACCAAAGACAAAAACTTTTACAACACAGAGATACTTATACAGCCTATAATCTGCAAGTCATTTGATTTTAGAATGATGTCATCTAATTACTGCAACAGCATGAGACTGAATCACAAGACTCTGAGTGATGAATTGCTGACTCATTGTGACTCTTCAGTTCCTGACTAACAAAATTCTGAACTGTTTGACACATGCTCCACATGCAAACATTGCTTGACAGTGTGTGTTTGCAGTTCTTTTTTAAAGCCTGCTCCCCCATCTCCACTCCCCCTTCCTTTTTTATGTGTTTTTCTTCTCTATGCGATTAATTTTTAAAATAATAATAATACATTTGCATAAAAACGCTAGAGGAATCATACACATAAACTGTGTAGAGAAGGGGAGGTGCCTCACAGACTTCGAGCATGGCACACTCCCTTAGACACTGAAGGAAAGGAAAGACTGGACCCCACCCACCACATGTGATTCATATAGAGATGAAAGGAATCAAGTCCCTACTCTTTGTCATTAGGAACATAATTAACACCATATTTGTAAAATAACATTTTTACTCTAGTTCCTTGTGGGGTTCTCCCATCTAAGGGTGTGCACAAATGTTATGGGGGGTTTTTTTTGGGGGGGGTGCATTCAAATTTGAATCGAATCGAATATCCAAAAATTCAATTCGATGCGAATGTTTAAAATCCAAATATCCAAAAACCCAATTAAAATCCGCAACATTCAGATCTGTTCATTCAGATGGCAGATTCATATTTAAAGATATGTATGCTGACACGGGCAGTGGGGGACTCCTGTTTGGGTAAGATGTGGCTCCTTGCAATGTGGATGGTCCATCTTCGCCAAGTGTAAAGAGACCCATAAAGTCCCTCCAAGTGACCTCATGCCCTTTTGGCATAGAGGCTATAGAGATGCTACAACTTTGATGGCCCTCCAGGATTTTGGAAGAAGAAGAAGAGGAGGAGGAGTTGGTTTTTCTATCCTGCTTTTCTCACCCATTTAAGGGGACTCAAAGCAGCTGACAAACCTTCTGTTTTCTCCCTACAACAGAACACCCTGTGAGGTAGGTGGGGCTGTGAGAGCTCAGAAGAGAGCTGTGACTAGCCCAAGGTCACCCAGCTGGCTTCCTGGGAGAAGAAGAGTTGGATTTTCTACCCTGCTTTTCTCACCCATTTAAGGGGACTCAAAGTGGCTGACAAACCTTCTGTTCTTCTCCCCACAGCAGCAGAAGAAGAAAAGCTGGCTTTTATACCCCACTTTTCTCACCCTTTTGATCTTCTCCCCACCACAGATACCCTGTGAGGGAGGTGGGGGTGTGATTGCTGAGAAAAAGAGCTGTGACTAGCCCAAGGTCACCCAGCTGGCTTCATGGAGAAATGCAGGCTTGAACTGGGAGACCTCCAGATAAGAATCTGATGCTAACCACAAGACCAAACCATCTCACTTATGTTTTGAGCAGTTTTCTTCTTCTTCTTTTAACCATCACAACCTGGCTCACAGCTTAAGCGGCTCTGACATTCTTCTGTGCTCAGCTCTTCTTTAACTCCCCAGTGCTGGTGGAGATTTGTCATCCTATCTGCGTGCGGCAGTGTTATAAATTAGCCGATCTGATATTTTGATATTCACGGCCAGATCAATGGCAAACGGCCCCCTTATCGAGGAAGATCAGAAAGAACCTCTATGAATCACGTTAGTCTGGGATGGTGCTTTCAAAACAGAAGATGGCAATGCGAAGAGTTTTACAAATGGGAGATTGAAAATCCCATTAACTCCACCGGCATTGTGCCATAATGAGCAAAGAGAATTCGGACCCAGGGGAGGCAACCAGCCTCATCTTATTATTCAGTTTAAACTTCCTTGAGAGATTCCTCATGGTCCGCAAAATCAATAAATATCAATACTAAAAGGAAAGAAAATACAGACGTTTCCTGGGGAAATTATAGGCCAAGCTCTCAGCTTGCTTCAGCCCTGCCATCAACAGGGCCACCTCAAAAAGCAATTGGTCAGGAATTGGTCAGGAATTGCTGGTGTGGTTGTTTTGGCAAAGCTGCTACAGAACTTTTTCTAGACTGCAACACCCTAGGGATGTGCATGAATACTCGTAACATTCGTTATTTGCCCCAAATATCTAAAGGAACGCCTTCTCCCATACCGACCTGCCCATGCCTTAAGAACTAGCAGTGAGGCCCTCCTGGTTGTCCCACTAGCTTCAGTAGTAAGGCTGGTGGGCACCCGGGAGAGGGCCTTTTCAGCAATGGCCCCCAGACTGTGGAATAGACTCCCCCTCGAGGTGCGTCATGCCCCTTCCTTATATATATTTAGGAAGGCAGTAAAGACGCACCTCTTTGCCCTGGCCTTTGGCTGAGGTGATTATAAGCCAACTCAGAGGTCTTTTTTTTTTTAACTGAGTGCGACCACAGCCTTCTCCAAACTTTGGTTTGGCTGGTCTTAGGTCTCTGCACTTTGACTCTGAGGCTGCATCCCCATGCAAGCCATTTGGCACTGTTTGGGTGCCAATCGGGCTCGCATGGCACTGGGTGCAGAACTGAGATTTCAGGCGTCCCCATGCCATTCACCCTAACGCTGGCTGGGGGCAGGCTGGGGTCGGATTCAGCCGTCCCCAAGCAAATTGCACCAGCATTGTGATTTTGCTCCCTTTCCCAGGCAAGCCACTCGCTTGCCTTGAAAGGGAAGTAAAAGCAAGGGAGTAAGGGATGCTGAGGCTTTAGTTTTCTCTCTTTTCCAGGGAGGCAACTTTATTGCCCCCCCCCCCCGGAAAAGTGAGAAATCTCAAGCCTCTGCAACCCCTGTTCACGATCTCGGCTGTCAGGACAGAGGCTTGGCTTTAAAACTCAAACCTCTTTCCTGTCTGCTGAGATCGTGAAGCCCAGCACCGTCCCCATGCACAGTCTTGGCTCGCTTGGCAATGCGTGCCAGGACCCCAAACTGTGCTGAGACTTGTTTTTTCAGGTACCAAATTTGGTCCTGGTCTGGCACGGTTTGGAGCAATTTGGTCCGCTTTCCATGGACCAAATCTAAAGCACATGGAGACGCCCCTTGCCAAGACCGCGTTCAGTACTGGACCAAACGTGCATGGGGGCATGCCCTGAGACAAACCTCTTTTGTTGGGAATGGCATTTACCAGGAAACATTCCTCTAAAAACACACTTCACTTCCAGTTAGCTGTAGCCTTTTTTAGAGTATCTATTTCTGTTGATCTTGATCCCATTGTGTCTTCCTACCTCCATCTTCTGAGATTTGCTGAATTAAATTTTGAAAGGCTTTTGCACAGACTTGTAAAGAAATCTGTTCTTCTCTGCATTCCCAAGCTCATAAATAGTTGACCAGTCTGGGAGAGGAGAAAGAATTTTTTTTAAAAAAAGAACCTCTTAATCCAGTTATAATCTATTCAAGCAAAGAAAAATCTGTGAAAATAACAGCCAAGAAGCTGTTTCTGCAATAAACAGCTCAGGAGGGTATGGAGAGAGATTTGCAGCTTGCATTAAAATTTATAACATCTGTGGGTTTCCATAGAGTTTTATTAGTAGCATTAAAACAGCAAGAGGCAGAAATTGAAAAGTTTTGACTCTGGTAGAAATTATCTGGCACCTTTTTATGGCACTTGGAGTTCTCCCACCTCTACAGAACTGAAACATTGTTGAACCTGCTGGCAAAACAGGAGACCTACCACAAAATGTTGCAGAGGAAGAAGAGGAAGAGGAAGAGACCTAACAGATGTAGAAGTAACAGGAGGTGGTGATATGTCAGTGCCCATCAATGCCAAGTTGGCCCAGGGTTCTCATAACCTGCCTGGAACCTCACATTCCTTATGAGTGGGCATTTCTTGCAGTGGACATTTTAAAAATGCAGCTACATTGAGGCCGTGGTCACACCTTGCTGAAATAGTCAGTCTTAGGCTGAGTCCCCATGGGGCTGCCAATGCCCCGCGGTGGATTCAGGGGACCGTAATGCAATCTAATTTGCATTAAAGAGTCCCCATGGCAATTGAGGACAGGGCAGGTTCAAGGCGAACCCACCCATCCCGATGAAAACCATGCGAATCCCTGCATTGGCATGTCGTGGTTTTCTCTCCCCCCCCCTTGCCTGAGCACTTAATTGCCCAGGTGAGGGCTTGATTTACCCCAAACAACCACCTGACAGCTGCCCTGCAATCAGCTGGGCAACTGTCAGGCGAGTATAGGGGCTGTACAGAGCAGGGAAGATTTTTAAAACAAATGCAAAAGCCATTTAAAACAGATGTGGCTTTCAGCTGAGCAACTGACAGGCGGGTATAGCAGCTGTCATGTGCACCAGCACGCCTCCGCTAAAATATTAAACAGACACGAAAGCCACGTCTGTTTTAAACATTTTAGTGGAGCTGTGTTCGTTGTGATCACAGTGTTAGCGACAGGGATAGCGAAGCCCCACTCGCTAATGCTGCAATGGTAATCCAGGAGCGTCCCCATGCCCCGTTTATAATCCATTCTTGCCCCATAATTTGGGGAAAGAGCAGTTATAAAGGGGGGTTATTTTGCCATGAATTTGTAGCATTTGTCCCTCATGTAGCCCAAATTAGGGCTTTGCATGGGGACTCTTACGAGGTGAAATGACTTTTGCCTCGCAATATCCTTGCCATGGGGACAAGCCCTTATTAAGAAACAGGACTCAAAATGCATTAACTCCGACCACACCCAATACCTGATCGTCCTTCCTTGGTCCATCCTCAATTTGGATCTCTATGCTCACACCTTTCTGTTCCAGTCCTGAGACCCCTCTACCAGAATTTTTTAGATCTCCACCCCGTCCACCATCACACACACCCTAAGCTCTGATCGTACAAAGGTTCTGTCACTGGGAGAAGAAGGAGAAGGAGAAGGAGAAGGAGAAGAAGAAGAAGAAGAAGAAGAAGAAGAAGAAGAAGAAGAAGAAGAAGAAGAAGAAGAAGAAGAAAGGAAGCCCTATTTCTAACACACAGATTTTGCCAAGCTTTTTTTTTCTGTAGGTTGCTGCCCTCTGGTGCTGGAAAGGCATGAATTACAAACCACCCAAACGAAAAGTCTGAAAAATGAGCAAGTGTATTAAATATCACCTCGCAGTCCCCGTCCAACTCCTGAAGGAACAGGTACAATTTTGCAAGGCAATATTGTGATGCCCAAGTGGTAAATACGGTGAAGGGTCACAAGAGAAGCCGCTTTAATAGCTTTCAACCCTTGTAAAGCAAGTTTGCAAAATACAGAGACCCATATTCACAAGTTAGTTTAGAGGCTTCTTCCCATGACCTAGATTTATAACCATTCTACCAGCTAACAACGGAAAGTTTAATAAAGTTTTATGAGATAAAGCAGCATTAGAATCTTTGCAGAAATGCAAAAGGGCTAATTCTGGGGTTAAAGTAACTTGATTTTTTAGAATCAGATTAATTTCATGTTGCATCCATGTCCAAAAAGTTACAATCCTGTTACAATTCCACCACGTATGAAAAAAAAATAACCAATACATTTATGCCAGCATAAGGTAGATAAACTGGGAAGCATCCTGGAAATTCTAATTGGGATGAGCTAATGACATAGAAGTTTTTAAAATTGTCTCTTCAGCAGAAACAGATGATTTAACACGCTTCTTAATCCGGATCACAAGTGAGTACAGAAAGAGCCTGCCCCCATGATCTGGGATTATCAGGGTGCAATAGAAAACTACTCGTTAAAAGCAGCTTATTCGAATAGACCCAGAGCTTTTTCTCCTCGCCCGGCACTAGTGCAGCATTGCCTACACTTCCCAGAACGCTCTGGGGCAGAGGGAGAGGAAGTGAGGAATACCGTGTGCCTAATAAGGACTGCGTTTCCCAGAGATCAATGGGCGCCTGGGCAGGAAGTCCATTTACCTTGCACTTTTTAAAGGCTTGGTTGTGTTGCATGCATCTCTAGCAAGGAGGGCAAAGTGATAGGAAGATGTTAAGGTTTGGTCCACTCGCTGCCAAGCTCCTGGGCCGGAAGAGAAACGAATGCTTGACCCTGCTGAGAGGTGAGAGGCGTTTTTATCTGGTTGTTTGCCCATGCCCAGAGTGCAGGCAAAGGTCCGCCCAGTCCAGCTGCACTCAAATCCCCTGGCTACTTAGAAGCAAGACTTGATTGCACATTTAGCGATCTCTTCGCTCCGCAGAAGCAACCGCTGCTGTGTTTAAGGAGGAGGAGGAGGAGGAGAGTTGGCTTTTCTACCCCCCTTTTCTCACCTATTTAAGGGAACTCAAAACTGCTGACAAACCTTCTGTTCTTCTCCCCACGACAGAACACCCTGTGAGGTAGGTGGGGCTGTGAGAGCTCAGAAGGGAGCTATGACTAGCCCAAGGTCACCCAACTGGCTTTGTGGGGAAGAAGGAGAGTTGGCTTTTCTTCCCCGCTTTTCTCATCCGTTTCAGGGGACTCAAAGCGCCTGACAAACCTGTTCTTCTCCCCACAACAGACCACCCTGTGAGGTAGGTGGGGCTGTGAGAGCTCAGAAGGGAGCTGTGACCAGCCCAAGGTCACCCAACTGGCTTTGTGGGGAAGAAGGAGAGTTGGCTTTTCTTCCCCGCTTTTCTCATCCATTTCAGGGGACTCAAAGCAGCCGACAAACCTTCTGTTCTTCTCCCCACAACAGACCACCCTGTGAGGTAGGTGGGGCTGTGAGAGCTCAGAAGAGAGCTGTGACCAGCCCAAGGTCACCCAGCTGGCTTCATGGAAGAAGAAGAAGAGTTGGTTTTTCTACCCCACTGTTCTCACCTATTTAAGGGGACTCAAAGCGGCTGACAAAGCTTCTGTTCTTCTCCCCACAACAAACACCCTGGAAAGCAGAGGGTCATAGGTTCAATCCCTGGTGTCCCTGCAAAAATGTATGGCCATTTCCTTTCATGCTATAACCAGCAGTCATTGGATGAAGCTTCTGGGTAGGAAAGTTAGGCTTGATGAAAGGAACTATGCTTTAGCTCAGCAAGTCATTGGTCTATGTCAGGGGTCCCCAATCACCAGTCCGCAGACCACCGCCAGGTCACAGATGTTTTTTTGCTGGTCCATTGCCATGCCACGCCCACGCCACACCATGGAAAAGGAAGCCAGCCCCTGGTGCAAAAAAGGTTGGGAACTCCTGGTCTATGGATTGTATTATTTAAAGTTTGGTCTAGTGGTTAGGGAGCCAGACTCTTATTTGGGAATACTAGGTTTGATTCCGTTCTCCTCCATGAAGCCAGCTGGGTGACCTTGGGCTAGTCACAGCTCTCTTCTTAGTTCTCACAGCCCCACCTACCTCAGAGGATGTTCTGTCATGGGGAGAAGAATAGAAAAGCTTTGTCAGCTGCTTTGAGTCCCTTTAAATGGATGAGAAAAGTGGGGTAGAAAAGCCAACTCTCCTCCTCCTTCTAAAGAGGTAGTGTTAGTCACTATCCTGGATGGTTTCAAGAAAGGGCAAATGTTGGAGAAATAAGCAATATTCCTCTAAAGCTGTGGTCACAATGCTCACAGCTTTTCATTTCTATTGATTTTATTTGTGGACGTTCTACCCTCCATTTGTACTGTCCAGGGTGGAAAGTCTACAAACAAAACAGCAATGAAAAGGTGTGAACATCCTGATCAGAAGATGGACTGAAGAAAGTTTAAAGTAAAGGCGTGACCACAGCCTGAAGGCCACATGAAAACATGTGAGGTTCTTACCTTCATCATCTGCTTGAGAGTGGCCAGAAAATGTTGTTGGCCATTGTGTGAGCTGTGATGCTAGACAAGTTCCCTTAAAGGGGCGGCCACTTTAAAGATTGCTAGAGCATGCACCCACCCTAAATCCACGGGGGGGGGGGGGGAAATCCCATTGATACTCCAGCTGCAGCACTTGCTGTAAAAGTCAATATGAAGGATATTTCTTGTTCAGATACAGTCGGACCCCTGTATCCACTGATTCGGTAATCACAGTTTTAGTTAAGAAGAAGTAGAAGAGTTGGCTTTTCTACCCTGCTTTTCTCACCCATTCAAGGGGACTCAAAGCAGCTGACAAAGCTTCTGTTCTTCTCCCCACAACAGAAGAGCCAGTGGGGGTAGATGGGGTTGTGAGGGCTCAGAAGAGAGCTGTGACTAGCCCAAGGCCACCCAGCTGGCTTTGTGGAGGAGGGCAGAATCAAACCCGGTATTCCCAGATAAGACTCTGGCTCCCTAACCACTAGACCAAAGTGGCTTACAAGTGTGTTCTTATGTCTGTACAGGCAATCAATCCCTGACTTCAAAGACAGTCTCCAGCCTCTATGAAGCCTCCAGTGTTCAAAGGAATATTTAAAATTCTATCCTATACCTGCTTAACTGGAAGCAAAAGTCTCACTAAACACAGTAGGGTTTGGATCTGACGAAATTCACACAGCATGGCGCTGCTGAAGACCTTTCTGATTTGCTTATCATTAAACTGTTTGGAAATCCAAAGAGTGGTCTAAAATTCAGCTCCTGTTCCTTCACAGGTTTTACAGCTACAGCACCAGTGAAATCGTACGACGTGAGACGAGTTGAAATAACGCCTCCGGAGCAGAGAAAACTCACTTTTGACACCCATAATCTGGTGCGAGATCTTGAGGCAAATGGTGAGGAAAGAATGTGATTTAACAGCAAAGGACTTCCTTTGACCCTTCAATTGGTGTGCAAAGTTCTTTTATCTGTGGCAGAACAACTGAAGCCATGATCTCCCTCCTATACAAAGTGTGAAGTGGTACAATTCTCTCCAGAGGAAACCGGCTACAAGACTGAGCAAAGAAAGCGCTGTTTATTCTTGCCTTGATCTCACTTGACTTTTTTTTTTCATAGAAGTGAAAATTAAGAACTGGAGAACTGCCTTTGATTACAGGATTTTACGTTTAAAATCCTGTAATCAATGGCAGTTTCTCAAGGACTACAACTTTCAAGCATATCCTATAAACTGTCAGAGTTTGTATCCAGAAGTCTCTTCTGTGTTACTGTTTCCACAATCCTTGGCAAAATCAGCCCAATTGATTATGGGAATTATAGTTAAGAAAGGGAATTCATTAGCGAGGTGCGCAAATGTGTTTTTTGGAATTTGATTCGAAACTAATAGAGTGTTCAAAAATCCGTATTGTATGAATAGATCACATTCAAATGTGGTAAAATTCTATTTGATATGTATCTATCCGTACGTATTCGTAGGAACATTTGATACATATCTGATATGAATGATATGTATCTGACAGGAACAGATACATATCTGTTGAGATCTATGACCGTTATCTAATATGACCTCAATCTGAACATAATTTTTAGATCAGGCAAGGCAGCAGTAGTAAGCGCAGAGTGCGTGGTGTTTTTCCTGTTGGCACACTTCTTTCAGAAGGGAGGACTTTTAAGGATCAGCTATTCCTGCTGTCCTTCATGAATCAGCCCTCTGCTTTTGGGGGGGCCAACCGAGCTGATGGACATCATTACATCTGCTGGCCACAGTGTTGTCTTAGCACGTTTCGGTGATGTGCAATCCAGGCAATTCAGCTCCCATCGAATTCCTAGCCCTCCGCACTTGTGTGGTTGGCTGTATCAGCCTCCACACACGCACGCTGTATGAAGTTGCTGCTCTGTCCAGAAAGGTGAATGGCTCCCCAAAAAGCTTTAGTCAGTTTGATCTAGTGGTTAGGGAGGCAGACTCTTATCTGGGAATACCTGGTTTGATTCCACATTCCCCCATGAAGCCAGCTGGGTGACCTTGGGCTAGTCACAGCTCTCTTCTGGGCTCTCACAGCCCCAGCTGCCTCACAGGGTGTCTGTGGTGGGGAGAAGAAGGTTTGTCAGCCAGTTTGAGGCCCCTTAAATGGATGAAGGAGGAGGAGGAGGAGGAGAAGAAGAGTTGGCTTTTCTACCCCACTTTTCTCACCCGTTCAAGGGGGACTCAAAGCGGCCAACAAAGCTTTCTATTCTTCTCCCCACAACAGACACCCTGTGAAGTAGGTGGGACTGTGAGCGCTCAGAAGAGAGCTGTGACTAGCCCAGCTGGCTTCAGGGGGGAGGGTGGAATCGGACCTGGTATTCCCAGATAAGAGTCTGACTCCCCAACCACTAGACCAAACTGGCTCACTGAGAAAAGCAGGGTAGAAAAGCCAATTCTTCTTCTTCCTCTTCCTCTCCCTCTTCTTCCTCTTCCTCCTCCTCAAATAATCTCCTTTAAAGGTGATTTTGTTTCCCTTACAGGATTTGCAAAAGAACAGGCCGAAACCATTGTGTCGGCGTTAACAACTTTGTCAAGCGTCAGCCTTGATACAGTCTACAAAGATATGGTGACCCAAGCCCAGCAGGTAACAAATCTTGTTCGATTCCCCGTCTTTGTGATGAATAAAATTCTTATGTGGAACCAGTCATGTTCATGACTCAGCGTCCACGATGTTATCGGCAGATTTGCTCAACCTTTTTAAAAGTGCAAGTCCTTCCACAGGGCACTTTTGTCCAGTCAAATGAAATGACCTTGTAGGGTGAAAAATAATCTGCCTCATGACAGTCTAAACCCAACTCACGTTCCCTCATAGCGGGCGACAAATTCAACTCTGGGTGGATTTTACGTGACAGTGAGAAAAGGTTACAGCATTAGAGGACCGAAAAATGATGTTTTTGTGAACGCGTGGCTGCCTCAAGATCTCCCTGCGGTAACCTTTCTGTGGTCTCACTTCCATGCTCTGTGTTCGTTCTGAAAATTATGGTCAAGGAAATGGCTGCCTTCAGCCTTAGAACATCTGTATTGTACATTGATACTATTCATTCATACATAGATGCACTTTTGGAACTGCCTTTTATTAAAATCTCAAGGCAGTTACTAATCACTGAAAGCTCATCAGGGAAGAAGCCTGGCACGTGTCTGAAGGCTGTTCCTGAGCCTAGGGGCCACCATGGAAAAGGCCCTCTCCCTGGTTATAATTCTTACACTGCTTCTTTATACAGATGGGTTGAGATTGAGGGTGTGTCCACACTTACAAATACTGTGCATTCCAGGGCTCAGTGGGGGCAGAGGCATCACACTTGATGCCTAATACTGCATAGTGGTGGTGCATTATGCCGCCGCTACTTTGAATTTACCTACTGCGGAGCAACGAGCCCTTGCTCTGCAGTATCAGGAAAATTCAAACGTTCCCGCCAGTCTGGACTGGACAGCGAGAACAATGAATGAGAGCTGACATACGCCTCACCGCACGGGCCATGGAAGTATTGCAGCCGTCTCTGAGAAAGCTGCGGGGAGGCCGCTGGAATCCAGACGGTGCCCTATGGCTTCGCAGCAAGGAAACTGCGCTTTTTTCTCTAACAGCGGATTTTATTCTGCTAGTCTGGATACAACCTTAGTCGCTGACATTTTAAGGTAGACACGGGAGTAGTAGCAGGAGTTGCTGTAGCTCAGGCAGAGAAAACTGACTGGAAAGCAGAGGGTTGCAGGTTCAATCCCCTGCCTCTCCTCAGAAAGGGGGCAGTGGCAAACCATCTCTGAATCTCTGCCAAGAAAGCATCATAGAGTGGTGGTGTCCCTGCAGTCAGCCAGGGGTGTTTTTCCACTGTCACTAAATGTAATGGAATTTTTGTACCCATTAATGGATACTTAATGGGTACTTCTAGTGACAGTGGGAAAACACCCCAGGAGTCAGCGAGAGTTCAATGGTATCCAGCAAAAATGGGGACGTTGGTAGCCAAGACTTGGAGAGCCACCGGAAGGTCTTAGTTGTTACCACCAGAATGTGCCCACTCAGGATGTGCACAAATGTATTTTTTGCATTTAAATTTGATTCAAATTGAATATTCAAAAATTCTATTCGAATTTCGAAAATCCAGATTTTCTAAAATTTGATTCATATCCGATATACGAATTTGCGCAAATACGTATTTATCCCGTATGCATCCTGTTTTCATCCCATTTTCATCCCGCGTTATATGCGCAAATACGTATCATTTTCGCACGTATTTGTATACGATAGATACGAATCTGTTAATTTGAATTATTCGAAATTCCGTATCGGATTTTCAAAAATCCGAAATTCATCCGAATGTATAAATCCAGATTTTTGAAAATCCGATTCGAGTTCGGATGTCAACATTCAATGGGTTCTAATCAACTTTTTGTATATCTGTGCACATCTCTAGTGCCCACTGTGCTTCCATCTTGGTGCCTTTACCAGACCTGCCATCCCTGTTAGCATTGCTGAGTTTCCTCCACATTGACGCTAATTTTTGTGCACCGGGAAGGTTCTGCTCAGAACAACTGAGATGATTGGAGAATCCAAGGTTGTGTTGTGGGAACTGGGTAGTAAAGGCTGGAATGTAAGTTTGATGTATACTCTGAGCAACATTTGTACTCTCTGTGATCTTTTATCAAATGAAGCTGGAAGAATGCAAGAGCCGCTGCTTGCTGCCTCTGTTCCTTGTTTGAGCGTTGGGGAAAGTGGTTCTGACACGGATGCTTTTAAAGCTTGCCTTTGATACAGCCCAGCAGTAACTCCTCTGGCATTGGATCAAGGAGCAATTATGTTCCATGCATTGTAGATATCAAAGACAAATGACACATGGCTGCACAGAATTTGCAGCGTACCCCCAGGTGCCTGGAAATGGGGAGAGGGAGCTGTTTCCTCAGCCAGGAGCCACGGTGAATAGATGCATCTTCAGTCTTCTAAATATGTATCTCATAGATAATATAGTCAGACCTTCGAATCTACTGAGCCGGTAACCGGGGTTTCAGTTTTTCATGGTGGTCAGACCAGCCTGCCCCAGTGGGCGCCATTAGGTCTACCTGAACCTTCTGAGGAGAGGCCTGGGACAGAGACGAAATCACGGGAAATGACACAAGATTTCCCATAATTCCTGTGAAATCCCACGAATTATGGGATATCAAGGGAGATTGCTCATCATTCCCGTGAAGTCTTGTGGGATTTCAAAGGGATTATGGGAAATTGAGTGCATTTCCCTGCGTTTGAATTATCTGGGGGATACAGAGATCTGACTAGCTGGATGAATTATCTTCATGGGTTTAAGCAAGCTTTCTGGATGGTATCATGTGTCTCTTTCACGGCTGAGGTTGCTATAGGTGTAACCACACAGACATCTTGAGATAAAGACCACAATCTTGTGTGTGAGAGAGACAGAGAAGGGGGGGGGTAATATAGAAAGGGACAACCAGAATGATCAAAGGGCTGGAACACTTTCCTTACAAAATCAGTGTGTTTAAGAGGTGACTTGGCCTGTGTTCACGCCTGATTTTTAATCCAGCTTCAGTCCATTTTCAAACTGGCAGAACCCATCCACAAACTGACAAGCTGTTTCCCCTTGGTGTTCCCTAATTCACAAAACCCAATTTGAGGTTAGATAATGTGGAAGGAAAATGACTCGTCACGTTGCAGCTGGGTTCCTCTCACTCTAAAAATGGACTGAATCTGGATGAAAACGTAGGTATGAATGCAGCCTTCATTGAAGTATATAAAATCATGTGCGGTGTGGAAAAGGTGGATGGAGAAAAATTACTTTCTCCGTCTCACAGCACTAGAACCGGGAGGCGCTCTATGAAGATGACGGGCCAGAGAATTAGGACCAACAAGGGGAAGTATCTTTTCACCCAGAGGGTCATCAGGCTTTGGAATTTACTACAAGATGTGATGACAGCGAGGGTTGGACCAATTCATGGAGGTCCGATGTATCAATGGCTACTAGAATAGATGCCTGGGTATCACCTCCATGCTGGAGATACAGGCAGGATGCCTCTGAAGACCATTTGTACAGGAGTCAAGAGGAGATTATGGTTTTGCTTTCATCTTCCCCTTGAGAATGCCCAGAAGCAAGTGGCAGGCATGTGTATGAGACAGGATGCTGGACTATATGGGTTGTGGACCCATCCAGCAGAGCTAGTCTTCTGTTCTTATGCTAGTGTCTTTAAATTCCTTGAGATAGTTCTAAATGTAAGGCCTTATAACAGATGAACTGAGTGGTTATACTTGCATAGAAACTGTGATCGGAGACAACATCCCTTTAAAACCTCTTTTTTAGAGGTCCAATTGCTTAAAATCAATAAACAAACTAAATAATTTAAACATTGCTAATTGTTTTGGTATGTGCTTCTGTTTAGGAAATAACTTTGCAGCAGATAATGTCTCACTTGGACTCCATTCGAAAAGACATGGTCATTCTTGAAAAGAGTGAATTTGCGAACCTGAGAGCAGAAAATGAGGTATTCCTCCAACTAATTACAAGAGCATCACTCATTTTATTATTGAACCTGCTTTTTCTTCAGTAAATTGATGCTGCTCAGCAACTTTTCCCTTTTTGTGCCTTCTTCCTACGCAATCTGGTGTTGTACACTTTCAGGGCCTTTGGTCAACTATTAGGTGATCCGTTGTTCTTAGATTCTCATTTGTGTTAACACTGGAAGGGCAGGGTTGACTAGTTATGTGCATGAATGGTTTTTTGCATTCGAATTTGAGTCGAATCGAATATCTAAACATTTGATTCGATGGTTTATTTTCCGAATGCCACAAAATCCGATTTGAATAGAATACATGTGAATCTATAAGTTCAAATATTAAATTTGAATCTGGAAATATGAATGTCAACAACATTCGTATGTGTTACACGTATCTGTACGCATTTCGTACGCATCCTGTTTTATCCTGTATGAATCCCGTTTTCATCCCATACTTTCTGCGCAAATGCGTACAGATACATATGAGATCTGTACATTTGAATGATTTGAACAAATGTTTTGGAACGTTCAAAATTTGGGCTGTGTGGGTGGGAAAGCTCTGCTAGTTGTCTGCTTGAAATATTCTCTGCCACCTTCCATGGTTTGTCTTCCGTTATCAGCAATAAACAGGAACATGCTATGAACCAACGCTTGCCTTGTTATTGACTCTCTGGGCCCCAGGGGCTGATTATGACATTTGGTCATCTGTGGTTCTCACTCACTCTGGATCTTCTCCCCTTCTCTAATTTTTGCTTCTTTGCTACCCAGAAAATGAAAATCGAATTGGAGCAAGTCAAACATCAGCTAATGGTAAGTGATCAGGAAGGAGCTAAAGCAAGCTTCCTTCCTTCCTTCCTCCCTCCCTCCCTCCCTCAGAGGGTCATCGGTTTATGGAATTTGTTGCCAGAAGAGGTGGTAACAGCTACCAGTCTAGAGGGCTTTAAGGAAGCCCTCTAGACTCACTCTCTCAAGGAAGGACTAGAAACAATGGGGTGAAACTGCAGGGGAAAAGATTTAGTTTAGATGTTAGGAAAAAATTTCTAACAGTAAGAGTGATCAACCAGTGGAACAGGCTGCCACGGGAGGTGGTTGGTTCGCCTTCGATGGAGGTCTTCAAGCAAAGACTGGACAGCCATCTGTCTGAGATGGTTTAGGAGATCCTGCCTTGAGCAGGGGGTTGGACTCGATGACCCAGGAGGTCCCCTCCAACTCTACCATTCTATGATTCTATGATTCTATGAAAGGTTAGACAAATTTATGGACGACAGACGTATCAAAGGCTACTAGAACGAATGCCTAGCTGCAACATTCAGGCTGAGGGGGGCAAGCAGGACGCTTCTAAGGCCATTTGCTGGGATTCGAGAGTAGGAAAAGGTTTGCCCTTCTCTCTGCTTGAGATGCCCATGGGCAATTGGTGGACCACTGTGTGGGACAGGATGCTGGACTAGATGGGCTGTGGCCTGATCCAGCAGGGCTTTTCTTATGTTCCTGGCTTCCTTCCTTCCATGATCGATTGATTGATCAATCGATTGATTGATTACCTACCTAACTACCTACCTTTCCTGTCCCTTCACCTGACAGTCTCAAGGCAGGTGGCAACATTTGCTTACAATAAGAGTATTAAAACACAGATAAAACATTAGTTTAAAACATTTTTAAAATGTTACCCTCCCCCCAAGTAGAAACAATATTAGGATGGAGCTAAACTTCAAAGGCCTGGGTGAAGAGCTAAGTGTCAATAGGGTGCCAAAAACCATATAATGTTAGTGCCTGGTGTATCTCTGTTCTTAGCTTATTCCAAAGCCAGGGTGGACTTCAGGCAGATACCTTTTCATGCCCTTAGAACAGCTTCTAGGCCTCCCTGGTTAAGGAGCCAGACTCTTATCTGGGAATACCAGGTTCGATTCTGCCCTCCCCCATGAAGCCAGCTGAGTGACCTTGGGCTAGTCACAGCTCTCTTCTGAGCTCTCACAGCCCCACCTACCTCACAGGGTGTTTTGTTGTGGGGAGAGGAACAGAAAGCTTGTCAGCCGCTTTGAGTCCCCTGAAATGGGTAAGAAAAGCGGGTTAGAAAAGCCAACTCTTCTTCTTCTTCTTCTGTGGGGGAAGAATATGGGTTACTTTGGCACTTCCTTGTCTCTTTTTAAAGAAAGTTTTGTTTTGTTTTGTTTTGTTTTGAAAGAATGAAACCAGTCAAATCCGAGCAGAAAACAAACTGGATATAAACTTGGAAAGGAGCAGAGTGACAGATATGGTGAGTATTTCCCCTTCCTTCTGTTTGCTTCACACACCTTAATTATTCACAGTTGTTCATCAATTTTTTGAAATTCTCCAGTTCACAGATCAAGACAAAAAGCTCATGGAAGCCACCACAGAATTTCATAAAAAAGTAAGTACAATTTCTTTCCTCCTCTGCCTTCTCCATCTTTTAATAAAAGGTAATTGTGTCCTTTGTTGAAGGTTCACAGCAGCTTTGCGGCCACTTTGGAAGATAGCTGGCCTGATCATCTGTACTTCATGTCAATCCCGTAGGGCACGTCACCATGCACATTTTGGTCTGAACCAAAATTGGGTTCGGGAAGAGGCATCCCCATGCATTTTAGATTTGGTCCGATTTCTGCAGAACAAATTTCCCAAACCAGGAGCAAACCAGGAGCAAATTTGGTACTGGAAAAAACTGTTCTCATCATAGTTTGGTGGCCCTGCCCGCATTGCTTTGTGAGCCGAGCCTATGCATGGGGATGGTCCTGGGCTACAAATGTTAATGTACAAATGTCATAACATTCTATTTGTGTATGAATGTCCAAATTCATACAAATAACTAATGTTACGAATATTTGTCCACGTCCTTAACCTATTGAGTGTTCTGTGAGCACTGCTAACTGAGAAGGCCTTCTCTTTCTGATTAGAACCCTCCTTATCTTAAATTGATAGTGGCGTTTGTGTTTCCATCTTCTAGGATTCAAGCACCAACAGTGCCGTTACTGACGTCAGCAATAAAATTGATGCTGAAATTGCTGCCCTGAAAACGCTCATGGAATCAAACAAACTGGAGACGATACGCTACCTGGCAGGTATGTGGCCGGAAAATAAAAAAGTATTTCAGTATATAAAACTCTCATACAAATAGGTTGAACCAAAGGTTGCCGTGTCAGCCCACATGATGATGTCATTTTGGGCCAACTGGCAGGGACCTCCAGAACCTGCTAGACCTCTATAGGCCACATAGTTATTGGGTAGCCTAAACGGAGATGCATTCCAGACATCCTGAGGGGAGAGAGGTGACTGTGACTGCTGAATTCTTACCTCTTCCCTTTCCTGGACTGTAGCCACACTGGCTGTTGGAGAGGTGTGTTAATGCCTGCCCCATATCTCAGGTGCTCAGGAGAGATGGGAAAGAAGGAACAAGAAGGCAGCCATTTCAGAAACCAGCACTTGGATGTGTGCATGTTTGGGATCTTGCAGTCTTTACTCCTTTGAGCCATGGACACTCCCATGACAACATAAGAGGAGCCCTGCTGGATCAGGCCACAGCCCATCTAGTCCAGTATCCTGTCCCACACTGTGGCCTGCCAGTTGCTTAAAGCAGAAGTACAAAGGCAAAACCTTCACCTGCTCTTGGTTCCTTGCAAATGGACTTTCGGGCATTCTGCCTGCCTCCCCGGCCTGAAGGAGGGATCTAGGCAACCATTCTACCAGACATTCATGCACATGTCATCCAGGTATTTGTATAACCCCATAAGAACATAAGACGAGCCCTGCTGGATCAGGCCAAGGATCATCTAGTCTAGCATCCCATCTCACACAGTGGCCCATCAGATTGCCTCTGGGCATTCTCAGGCAGAAGACAAAGGCACTGCTCTTGATTCTCTCTAACTTGGAAGTAATACCTGGGCATCTGTTCTAGTAGCCATTGGTGGTGGTGGTGGTGGTGGTGGTGGTGGTGGAGGAGGAGGAGGAGGAGGAGAAGAAGAAGAAGAGTTGGCCTTTCTCACCCATTTAAGGGGACTCAAAGCGGCTGACAAAGCTTTTCTATTCTTCTCCCCACAACAGACACTCTGCGAGGTAGGTGGGGCTGTGAGAGCTCAGAAGAGAGCTGTGACCAGCCCAAGGTCACCCAGTTGGCTTCATGGGGAAGGGCAGAATCAAGCCCAGCATTCCCAGATAAAGAGTCCAGCTCCCTAACCACTAGACCAAACTGGCTCACAAACTGTGATTACTGACATACAGAAATGTAGCAATAGCAAGAGAAAAAGTGTGCCAATATTAAATAATCAACAGCTCAGAATATCAGTTCACCATAACCTCCTCTTGAGAAACCATGCCCCCTATCTTGAAAATCTTTCCCCCTCCTATCTTAAGGGAAGATGTCAACACATAACCCTCATTCTTCTAGAGCTTGTAGCCTCCACGTTGACACAGACTATCCCACAAAACAGTCAAGCAGAAACTTCCAATCTAATAACAACGCTCAGTATAGATGAGGGTTCCTTGCTGACCATTTCTTCTAGGATATGGAAACCAGACAATAAAGAACTGAAAGCAGGACTCTGATCTGGCAGATAAAGACTAGAAGCTTTAAGGCTGTGGTCGCACCTTCACTTTAATCGTTCTTCAGTCCATCTTTGGGTCCCACCACTCACAGTTTGTTTAATCCAACGGTTCTCAACCTGTGGGTTGCGACCCCTTTGGGGGTCTAACTACCCTTTCAGAAGGGTCGCGATGAGTCTCCTGCCACCCCTTCCTCCCCTCTTCCAGCTGACCCACCCCCATAGTTGGGGGTCTCCACAGCATGAGGAACTGCATTAAGGGGCCACGGCATTAGGAAGGTTGAGAACCGCTGGTTTAGTCCATTCCATTTTAAATGTGGACTTTCTTCCCTTCAATCATACTTTCCAGAGTCCTGATTTCTACAGGTCTGAAGCCATTTATAGAGTGTGAGTCCATTTTCAGTTTTTGGGTGTGATCGGGGAAGAGGTCTAAAGCAGAGGTGTCAAACTCAATTTTGCAGAGGGCCGGATTCAAAAAAAAAAGTACTGTCAGGGCTAGGGGGCGTGGCCGGGGGCGTGGCTGGGGGCGTGGCCAGGGCACAGAGGAGGGGCTGGGGCGTGGCTGGGGGTGTGGCTAGGGCACAGAGGAGGGGCTGGCTGTCCATGGCAGCGCCCGCGCACTTGGGCAGTGGAGGGTCCCACCGCGCACTCACTTGCCTCACCTCGCCTCACCTCGCCTCATTTGCGCCCAAGGAGGACAACGGCGGCGGTGGTGGCGGCCGGTAGTGGTGGCGGCCGCAGGCGGCGGCCGCGGGCTGTATTCATACAGCCTGTGGGCCGCATCCGGCCCGCGGGCCGTATCTTTAACATCCCTGGTCTAAAGGGTCTGAACCATACCATAGTGTGTAGATCCTGTACGAATTGGCCTTCCCTTTCGCCCAATGTGTGACTACACACTGTTGAGTGACAGAACTTTCATCCTATCAGAGCGCAGGGAGTGTTGTGATGGTGGAGGTGGGTGGAGATCTAACACAGACTCATAAAGGAGTCTCAGGATGGGAACAGAAAGATGTGAGCATAGGGACCCAAGCCGAGGAAGGATTATCAGGTATTGGGTGTGGCTGGAGCTAGTGTGTTTGAATCCTGTTTCTTAGTAAGACAGATTATTCCAGCAAGTGGTGGCCACAGCCTAAGCGTAAGTAGTGTTTGCCAGCATTGATCTGCAGATTCTCGAATCACTCAAGGCATCTATACTTATCCACAGTCATGAAATAATGTGTGCAGGATCAAAGCAACAGTCGCAAATACCTGACATTCTTTAATACAGTCGCTGGGGACATGTTCTGGCTCCTACTGTGGTTACTTTAAACCATGGATAATCACGAACAGACCATCCAGTTCTGGGGGTCATGCAGCTCCAGAACCAGAAGTGCTTTTCTGGCCTCCAGAAGGCCTATTTCAGCCTCTGGGGAGTATTGGAATAGGTGTGCAACGCCACATGATGCTTCCCGCACACCCCCATAACATTTTGGGATGGACTCCGGTGGCATCACGCACCTATTCCTTGTGAGCCAGTTTGGTCTAGTGGTTAGGGAGCCAGATTCTTATCTGGGAATACCGGGTTCGATTCTGACCTCCCCCATGAAGCCAGCTGGGTGACCTTGGGCTAGTCACAGTTCTTTTCTGAGCTCTCACAGCCCCATCTACCTTACAGGGTGTTCTGTTGTGGGGAGAAGAATAGAAAAGCTATGTCAGCCGCTTTGAGCCCTCTTAAATGGGTAAGAAAAGTGCGGGTGGAATGGGGTGGAGTGTTAGCTGAAACCATGGTTATCGAATCAGTGGATAAAGGGGTCTGACTGTATTAGATTTATGAATTCAAGGGACTACTATATTCCATGATACTATTAAATTTTTCTGCGGAAAAAAAGTGAATCACTCAGAAAGTTTTGACATTAAATGCATAATTGTTTTCTTTTGTTTGTATGTGATTTTTTATTTACAGCCTCTGTTTTCGCTTGCCTTGCAATTGCCCTGGGGATTTACCGATTCTGGAAATAAGACGAGAAAAACAAGTTCTGGGAAAGAGAACCAGGCAAGCGCTTTTAACTTTAAATGACGGCATGTCTTGGATGATGCCCTCTGGCATGTATTTTCAGACTCTTTCATGTTGTATATTGATTGTATAGTGAGCCAGTTTGGTCTAGTGGTTAGGGAGCCGGACTCTTATCTGGGATAACTGGGTTGATTCCGCCCTCCTTCCCCCATGAAGCCAGCTGGGTGACCTTGGGCTAGTCACAGCTCTCTTCTGAGCTCTCTCAGCCCCACCTACCTCACAGGGTGTTATGTTTTGAGGAGAAGGATATGAAGCTTTGTCAGCTGCTTTTAGTCCCCCTAAAAATGGGTGAGAAAAGCAGGGTAGAAAAGTCAAATATTCTTCTTCTTCTTCTTCTTTTGGAACTGTAGGAGGTCATATGTGAGCACGACAGACCAAGGAGAACCAGCCCAGATCATGTTACTTGGGGCTTGGTGCTTCCTGCTTTCTTCAAGCAAAAGCTCTAGGCTATGCTAAAAATCATGAGTGGGGGGAAAAGCCTTACCTGGTGGTCCAAAAGCTTAGTTTCCTTTTTAGTGTTATATAAAGGCACCAACTTCATCCCTGATGTCTCCTTCAAGAGTTTGTCCTTTATTCTACACCTGCTGAACTTTTGCTCCTCAATTCCCCTTCACCTCCCCTTTACTTAAACTTTCTTCTTCAGCATGTGTATACAATAGGCCTGAGTGGAGAGGTTAGTTCCCAAACCTCTCTGTAAAAGCAGAGTTCTAACAGAGACCTGCAAAAATGAAATCAATAGAGATGGGAGAAAAAAGGACTGAAAAGTGTTTCTTGCTGGCTCTGGATGTCGCTAAAACCAACCCATTGATGCATGATGTGTTCTAAGCTGACTGAAGTGGTCTGAAGGCTCATCTGGGCATCTCCAAACTCCACCCTCTGTATAAACTTGCCCCCACATCAGATTGTGGAGTCCTGCATAAGATGTTGCCAGCGCGCTTTCTTCTGCTCTCTGTTCTGAATGTCAGTGCACAGGTTCCTACTATAAAGCAAAGGGGCTGTCATAGCCTTCTCCCTGCCTGCCAGCAATGCACCCAGCTAGGAATCCAAATCAAGAACCTCACTTGCTGGTTCACTTGCTCGCTCACCTTAGACCAATTTGCACGAGGGCTGTTAGAATATGTGAAGGATGCCCTGGGGTGGAGCATTCGCTCCTCTGGGTAGGCAGTTCCGTTTGGAACCGCCCCAGCCCATTCCAGAGCACCCACATGCATTCCAGGTATAGAGCACTTAATAGTGCTGTACCCCAGCCCAGGGCATTCGTGGCCATCTCCGGCCATTCCGCAGCTGTTAGGAAGGGAGTGTATTCACATGCTCCCTCCCTGACAGATGCAGACCCACCCCAGGCCTGTCTGGATTGGGTCTGGCTGGACCCAGATCAGGTCCCTCCCCAAAAGCCTGCTTGCATTCCCATTTGCTAAATAGTGAGGATTATTTCTAGATCCAGCAGTGAGACTTCTTGAGCCAGTTTGGTCAGGAAACTAAAGTGCAGGAAAGGCCTCCCATTTCATTCTCCAGTGGGCAAGGAAGTGCTGAGAGCCTGGTTCCGTCCTCGATGCATATCACAATACTTGGCTGTTGTAACGCAAATTTGCCTTCACCAAGTTGGTGCCTTCCTGGTGCTTAGCCCCACCACTCAATCCAGAGAGCTGACCATGCCCTTCCAAGTGTTACTGGACTAGAAAGTCCCCATAAGCTCCAGCCAGTCTAGAGATTGGCAACTAACCACAGGAGCTGTAGTTCAGCATCAGTTCAGAGGCCATAATATGGCAGCACCTGATTTAAGAACCAACGAGAGGTTCATGGTCCACAAAGAATTCTGTTCAGATGCCTTAGCAACCTACATTGCCTATTTCTTATGCAATTGTGGACAGAGAAGGACTTTTACCTCCTCATGAGACTTCTTATTCCTAAAGGGGAAAGATTCAGACATTTTAAAGTATATATATAATTTTATAGAGAGAGAGAGAGTTGAGGAAGGACCAACTAAATAATCTCTGCCCTGAATGCAGGGCATAAAAACCATGAGCAGTTTCTACCTCCTTTAGCCCCTAGCAGGGCAGTAAAGAATGGGTGGAACCAGGCAAATAATTTATTGAAGCTTACTTACAAGGATCGGTTCCAGTCCAGAGACAATTTATTCAGTGGCCCCTGAGTCTACCTCCCTTTCTCGGGGATTAGAATTTAGGCCACATCAGGAGTAGGGATGTGCAAAAATATTCAAAATATTCGTTATTCAATCGAATTTGGCTTAATTCGGACATTCAACTTCGAATCAAACGTCCAAACGTTAATGTTTCAATATTCAAATGAATACAAATATTTCAAATCATTCATACTAATAATTCAGACATTCATATGTGTAGCGATACGCACGTACAGATACATATGAATGTTGTTGACATTCATATAATCAAATACGTATCGAATATTCGTAGGAGTAGATACGATTATATTTGAACCAGTTCGAATTTTAATACGTTTGTTTTTTCTCTGTTTGTGCGAATTCGGATATTGGCATATTCAAATCGAATCGAATGTCAAAAATTGCATTTGTGCACACCCCTCGTGCAAACACTCTCTTCTTTTGCCAATTAATGTTTATTTGCCGGCATTTCCCCTCCCTTTTTAAAGCTTTTCTCTCTTTGGCTTTTGCCTTCCCTGTGGACAAAGGTGCCTTGAGAAAGCAGCTAGTCAGTAAATGTAAAAAGCGATAACTGGAGCCACCCCAGGGCAATGGGTACAACTTGCTGTGTCTTTCTTATAAACTGCCTTTCATGAATGATGTGGCAGAGGAATAAAGAATCTGGCTCACCAACTTACTGGAGTTTTGTTTTCATTTTCTGTGTTGTTGATGATGATGATGATGTAAAAACAGCAGTTACACACAGCAAACGAGATGACTATGCTGGATTTTGTATGATATCACTAGTCGGGCACTTCCCAAGCACGTAGGACTGCGTGATGTATCGGCGAATTATGCGAGCAGACCCCAGTAAAGTGACTTTTTGAAGTTGGCAGATGGATATTTTGTCAATGCCAATAGCTTTTAGGTGCCCACTGAGATCTTTTGGCACCGCACCCAGTGTGCCAAGGATGACTGGGACCACTTTCACTGGTTTTCGCAAGGGTCGCTGAAGTTCAATTCTCAGGTCTTCATACTATTATTATTATTATTATTATGATTAGTTTATTTGTATAGCGCTGCCCATGTATTCAGCGCTGAACAAATAGAAAACAAAATATATTTATAAGTATAAAAACCTGCCAAAGGCATACAATATAACAAATATAGTAATCACAAAATAACAGTTAAAAACAAATAAAACAGGCTAAAATGCAAAAAGAGTAAGAACAATAGACGGTATCTCATTAAACAGTTCATCTAGAGCAGTGATGGTGAACCTTTTGAGCTCGGTGTGTCAAAATTTGCAAGGAAACCTAGCTTAACTTGGGTGCTCTGTCACATCTAGAAATATCCATAATTTTGTGATATTTGTAGCTCTAGTAAAAAAAGTTATATTTTTGATACATGTATTTTATTAAAAGCAAAAACAAATAATTTTTTACATTTGCTAAATCTTCAATTGAAAGTTGGTATTTCGTACACTTCAAGAACAAGCAAGCACTACACGCCCAGGTGCCAGGGGGACCAAGTGTGTCACCCAAAAGGGCTTGGCGTGTCACCTGCGACACGCGTGTCATAGGTTGGCCATCACTGATCTAGAGGGAGCCTGGGAAAGCTTCCCTAAAGAGAGTAGTCTTCAGCTTGGATTTAAAAGATGGTAAAGAGGAAATGGCAGGCAAGGGAGAGGGAAGCCGGTTCCAGAAGTAAGGGGAAGCAAAGGAAAAAGAACGAATCCTAGATGGAGCGGTAGAGATAAAAGACCTTGGCTGCTGGAACGAAGAGTTTGGGGGGGAGTATAAGGGTGGAGAAGGTCTGATAGGTAGGGAGGCGCCAGTCCATGGAGGGCTTTGAAGGTTAACAAAAGCAGCTTATATCGAATGCGAAGGGGGAACGGAAGCCAGTGCAGAGATGAAAGTAAAGGAGAGATGTGGTCAAAACGACGTGCAAGCATGATAATGTGGGCGGCAGAGTGTTGGACAGAAATAAGGGGGCGGAGATGGGAAAGGGGGAGACCCACTAGCAGGAGATTGCAGTAGTCTAGCCAAGAGATCACCAGGGCATGGACCAGAATTGTGGCAGTGGATGTAGAAAGAAACGAACGGATTTTAGCAATATTGTAGAGAGTAAACCTGGACACTTTGGCCATAGAGTTTATAACTCTGGCTAAGAAGGAGAGCAAATATTCAAGGGATAAAAATTTAAAAACTGCATCATCTTTAATTAATTGCATTGCCTGCATTTGGAAGACTTATACAGGTGAGATGGACAGAGGGAATAATGTGCATTTTAAGGATACACATTCATTTGAGATACCCAGCTCTGTTAACTGGGGCTCCTTCATACTGGAAATCCGAACAGAGCAATTATGTAGCTGAATTATCGTTTGGTACAATATGTCACCTGGAAGACCACGACTCTCCGTTCCTTTAGCATCTTCTCACAAACACACCGCTGCGGCCAAACACAGGTTTCTTTTTCAGTTTCGGTTTCTCTTTCCCTGCTTGGGGAACCACTTTGACAGAATGAGAGGCCTCTGGATCCTCATCAAGGGATGCCTGAGTAGAGTCTAAAGCTTCCTGCAAAATAAAAAAGGAAGTTAAAATTGTTTACCTGTTACCATGGACCAAGCATGTCCCTTGAACAAGGTAGAAAGGTAAGAAGCAGGAAGCAGAGGCATACTGTGACGCTGATTGTCAGGCTGGCAAAGAATAACCACGAGACTCTTTCTTTAAAATGATGAACAGTGATTTATTTCAGCTCAGCGTAAAGGCAGGTTTTGTTGGAAGCAGCTTTGAACAGAAAGCCCAGCATATTTATATGTTTCATAGCTGGGCGGGGTTTGGCCCTCAACCAATGAACAATAATTATTTTTCAAAACTCCGTTTAAACTTGGAACCAAAATGTATCACTCGACCCCAGCAGGGAGGGGGGGAGTCAACTGTCACTTCCAAACAACAGGCAGCTACTATATACATATATACAGAATCACATAGATGGCAGATATCTTACATTCAAATATTATGGCAGGCAGCTAGCCCTGCCTGACACTGATGGAGTTTATTTATTAATGATTAGTCCATTGACCATATCGTAAATACAAAATTCAGATATATGCATTCGAATCAAATGTTTGCACATTCAAAGATTGACGGATGGATGGATGGATGGATGGATGGATGGATGGATGGATGGATGGATGGATGGATGGATGGATGGATGGATGGATGGAAACTCAGCTCCTTGGAAAGAGGCTTTAGTGGCTATGAACCCTGCCTGAATGTGTGTGGGGGTCCCATTTGTCCCCCCACTCCCAGCCTCACTGCATGCGTTTCAAACACCAAATGAGTTGTACACAATACACACCCCAGCAGTGTTAGCCAGTGCGATCTGCGTCTTTTGTTGCTCTTCTCTGAGCTTTCTGATCTCTTCCCGGTACTCATCCACCTGTGCCTCCAGCTTCTCACGACGCATCCGCTCGTAGCCCAGCTCATCCTGCAGCTCAACGACGGTCCTGCGCAGAAGGACACTGAGGTTGAGGTCCTGCTGCTACTGCCTCAAGGTTGCCAGCACTAAAGGACGCTCTGGACCAAACCATGTGCCACTTTTGTGACGTATTCCCATTCAGATTGGGTAAAGCAGCTACATCCTCCCTGGACCGCAATCTCAAACCAAAGGGAGTTGAGTAAGAGATTTGGAATAAAGATGTACACGAATGGGTTTTTTTTTGCATTTGGTACATATCAAATCAAACATAAGAAAATTCATATTCAAATAGATCCCCTTCAAATGTGGTAGGATTCTATTCAATACGAATTTGTATGAAGTTGTACGAATATCTGATACAAATGCATACATATCCAATATGTATCCATACGTATCTGATAAACATCCAATACATATCCCGTAACAAATCCGCTCTGAATCCACTTTGAATCTGCTCTCAATCCATGTCGAATGCACTCTGGATCCATTGCAGATGTGACAGGCACAGCCATTTTCCCACCTCGCCGGTTCACAAATCTTCCAAAACATTTGTACAAATATGAACGTCAATGTACAAATGTCATAATATTTTATTCATATACAAATGTCCAAATTCATATGAATATCGAATGTTACAAATTTGTACAAATATTGAAAGTTACGAATATTCGTGCACATCCCTCGTGCGGAATGTCACTTGATAGTATCTCTGTTTAAATAACACCCTCCCCTCCCTGCAAAAAGATAACTACCAGAAGTAGAGAAGGAAAAAAATTAGGGTATAAGTTAGTGAGGCAGCTTGGTCTAGTGGTTAGGGAGCCGGACTTTTATCTGGGAATATCGGGTTTGATTCTGCCTTCCTCCATGAAGTCAGCTCGGTGACCTTGGGCTAGTCACAGCGCTCTTCTGAGCTGTCAAAGCCCCACCTACCTCACAGGATGTCTGTTGTGGAGAGAAGAACAGATGGTTTGTCAGCCACTTTGAGTCCCCTTAAATGTGTGAGAAAAGCAGGTAGAAAAGCCAATTCTTCTTCTTCTCCCTAGTATTCTGAGCAGGTACATTATATGTATAATGGAGGGGTTGTTTATTTTGCTTTCTTGAAGTGTCTCTCTAGACTGTTGCACCATTCTACCACCAATGGAAACCAACAACTTAGGATAGGAAGATAAATTCAGTTTCAGGAATTTAGGGGAATTTGAAGAATCGTGCATAAGGGTTAGTTTCAGAGCAAAAGGCCCAGCAGAGGGCAGCAGAGGGACAGATACTGTATTTAATTGGGGTACTACAGTGGTACCTCCACATACAAGTGCCCTGACATACAAGTGTTTTGAGATACAAGCCGCCGAGCGAGTGATATTTTGCTTTGAGATGAGAGCAAGATTTGAGATACGAGTATGTAAATACAGTACAGTACATAACAAAAACAACTGAGGTGGTGTTTTGGGAGCTGGAATGGATTAATGGGAAAATTGCTTTGAGATACAAGCGATTTGACATAAGAGCAAGGTTACGGAACGAATTAAACTCGTATGTCAAGGTACCACTGTATATCGTTCAGCAGCCAATTTGTCATAGGAACATCTTTCTATTGGCCCATTCCTATATCCAAGCTCTGTACTTGCTAACCCAGCTCACAGAAGCACACCTGTCATCGAGGGAGGAGGAGGAGGAGAAATGAGGTGGCACCCTGCTTGTCTCACCCATTTACGGAGACTCAAAGCAGCTGACAAAGCTTCTGTTCTTCTCCCCACAACAGAACACCCTGGGAGGTGGGTGGGGCTGTGAGAGCTCAGAAGCAAGCTGTGACTAGCCCAAGGTCACCCAGCTTTATGGGGGAAGGCAGAATTGAACCCGGTATTCCCAGATAAGAGCCCAGCTCCATAACCACTAGACCAGTAGCCATAGGGGCCTCAGAAAGCCCTGTACCTGGCCAGTTAGCCTGAGCATGTAATAATAAATGGCCACAGTCAGCACACATGGAGGATACCAAGTTATATCCCACACTTCACCTGAAGGGCCCAAGGTGGGTCCTAAGAATAAAAAGATTAAAAAATCAAGACACGGAGTCCCAGAACCTGCACTCTACAGCCAAGGGTTTATTGTCTGTTCCACCAACGTGCACAATCACCTCATGGCTGTGAGCCCTTCAAGACCCTGGCCCCACATTTGTGGAACTGTCTTCTTGTAAGCCTTTCGCTGAAGAAGGGTCTCCTCCGCTTTTTGATTCACCAGAGTGAGAGCCTTTTCCACACCTACATTGTAAGTGCCCGCGGGAGAAATTCTTATGTTATTAGCCCCATTTGAAGCCTTCTGCTCTGCACTATGTCGTCCAGGCTGAGGCCAGAGTGGAGCAGAGGTGCCATGCACCAGGGGCCATTCTCTCCACCACAACATGGTCCTAGCCTTTTTTGAAAGTCAGGGAACAAAACGTTCCCAGGCTGGATGGATTTTGGACTCTGCGCTGATGCTTCAAGCTCAGGTGGAGGTCGTGGCTAAGGGTGCCTATTCCCAACTTTGGCTGGTGCCCCAATTGGAGCCTTTTCTGCACAGAGATGACCTGGCCACAGTTAACCATGCTCTGGTAACCTCCAGACTAGACTATTGTAATGTGCTCTACAGGGGCTGCCCTTGAAGACAGCTCGGAAGCGGCAGCTACCACAGAATGCAGCAGCTAGACAGCTGACTGGGATAGCTGGCCAGATGCACATCATGCACCAGGTGCTAATTCACTACTGAGCCCAATTCAAGGTGTTAACTTTAACTTATAAGGCCCTAAATGATGTGGGCGCAAATATCTGAAGGAACATCTATTCCCATATCGAACTACCTGTGCCTTAAGATCTGGCGGGAAGGCCCTCCTGGTTGTCCTACCACCCTCAAGCAGCAAAAGGATTAAGGAACCTGGGGAGGGCCTTCTCAGTGATGGCCCCTAGGCTATGGAATAGTCTCCCCTTTGAGGTGAGTCTATCACCTTCCTATCACTTTTAGGAAGGCAGTGAAGACACACCTCTTTGCCCTGGCCTTCGGTTAAATGGGGAAACACGTTCCCTTCCCACTTGCAGATGCTACTGTTTTTAATGCATACTGTTATTGTTTTAATGATGTTTGATTTTAGATGTTGTTACCCACCTGGAGACCTTCAGGTGTAGGCCAAGATAAAAATGTAAATAAATAAAAATAAAAAAATTGGTCCATTTCTGGTTGTTATTTCCAGAGCATAGATGACAACTTTAAAGGGCTCTCCCACTGCAATGCTCTCTGAGGTGATTTTCCACTGGGGACTGCTCCAGGCTAATGGCCTATGTGACCAGAGTTTTCAGATGTGACGTTCCCTGGCAGCAGCTAACAATGTCCTAATGAACCACATGGAAGCTGCCAAAGTATCCACCAGAAGTTCAGCAAAAGTCTATGGTTTTCCTTTTCCTATATTGTCCCATGCATAGGAAGATCTGCCATCACAACTCTATGGCTGAGTCCCCATGGGGCTGCCAATGCTCCACGGTGGATTCAGGGGACCCGTAATGTGAATTAATGGCAATGGAGGACAGGGCAGGTTCAAGGCGAACCCACCCGTCCCCATGAAAACCACAGCAAATCCCTGCATCGGGATGCCGCAGTTTTCTCCTCCTCACCCCCCTTTCCTGAGCGCTTAATCATCCATGTAAGGGCTTGATTTTCCCCCAAACACTCACCTAACAGCTGCAGTGCAATCAGCTGAGCAACTGTCAGGCGGGTATAGCCGCTGTCATGCACACAAGTACAGCTCCGCTAAAATATTAAGATGAGAAAGGCGCGTCTGTTTTAATCATTTTAGCGAACCTCTGCTTGTGCGCATGATAGCTGTATACCCGCCTGACAGTTGCTCAGCTGATTGCAGAGCAGCTGTCAGGCGAGTGTTTGGGGAAAATCAAGCCCTTACCTGGTCGATTAAGCACTCAGGCATGGGGGACAGCTACGATCGCAGCATTAGCGGTGGGGACCGCAAAGTCCTGTCTGCTAATGCTGCAATCCTAACCCAGGAGTATCCCCATGCCCCCTTTATAATCCATCCTAGACCCGTAATTCTTCAGGGCCTGGAATATTTTTGGAAACTTAACAAGCAATTACTTGGCAAGCTGTTTTTCTTCTCTTTTCTGTTGCCTTTCTTCAGGGGTGATTCCTCCCAGCTGCTTGTAATTGTCTATGGCAATTTCTAGGAGTTTCTGTAGCTCTTGGACCTTCTGATAGGCTCTTTCTGTAAAGAAGAGGGGAAAGTCAATCCACTGTGTCTTTTGAACAGCTTGTCTTCCTAACACCATTCAGCAAAGAGCCAGAGATCTATCTGTTGAGCAGAAGAAGTTGCCATGATCATCACTTCCACCACTTCAGCAGGAAGCAGGCAGCATGAATGAGGCCCAGATGAAGCCCTCAAAGAAACATACGAGGATTACATTGGCAGACTCTGGTATGGACCTGAGAAAGGCAGGTGGACTCAAGATAGGGCAGTTTCATGTGAACTGCAGGTAGAGATGTGTCAAACTGGTTTGGTTGGTTTGTGGTTTGCAGCGAACCAGCTAGTCTGTGAATGTTTGCATTGCACAGAACCTTCAAGTGTTTGAATATCCAGAAATATGACTGAACCAAACTGTTTGCAGTCAAACAGGTCATGTTTGCTGTGGAAAAGGCTTTTTTAATGGAAAAAAATGGTATTTCATTTTGAACTACATAGAAATAGAACATGGACATACGTTTCATTGATTAATCATTCTTAGGGCGAATCCCCATGACAAGCTTATTTCGGATTCAATACAGTTTCAGTCCTCACAGACCCCACGTCAGTTTGGCTTAACACGCTTTCCGCGTGTTAAATCACCCCAAAGCATTGTAAATGTTAACTCTCATTTCAACAGGTCTTACTCCGGATCCTGCACTTGATACGTGTTACATTTTCTACTGTGGGGACCGTACCGTTTTAAGGGATGATAATCCATGTTTAGGGTTTCCCTCTCCCAATAGCTTGCTTCCAAAAACAGTGATGTCAGTGTAAAAATCCAACCTTCACAGCAGCCGCTACACTGTAGCAATCTGATAACACTTCACACCTGATAACAATGTTGGAATTTTGCGCAATTCTAGCTCTTTGGAGTTCTGACCTTTAAAGGGGAAAGGAAAGCAGGGGCAGGTTCTGGGAGATGTATGAATGTTTAAAGCAAGGGAGCTTGAGTTGCTGCTGCTGCTGTGTCCTCTGGGCAAGGGGGAGAATCGCTGGCTGCCTGCTGCCATTTTTCCTCCATCCAGGCAAGCGGCAGCCACCCAGCCAGGCTCCGTGAAGGGGTCTGTTATGGGTGGCACATTCACGCCAGGAGGAAGAGGGCAGGGCAGGCCCAAAAAGCAGCTTTTAGAAAGTACCACTTGAGTCCCCCCTTGAGTCACATATGCCACGTATGATCCTCAGAATCCGGATTGAACGTGATTAAGCTGAAAGTAATGGGAACAGGCAAATTCGTGTTTGCATCCGGTTCTATTATTTGGGTTTAGGGAAACTGGATTAAGCTTATAATGGGGATGCGCCTATAGAATCATAGTGTTGGAAGGGATCTCTAGATCAGTGATGGTGAACCTTTTGAGCTCAGTGTGTCAAATTTGCAAGAAAACCTAGCTTAACTCGGGTGCTGTGTCACATCTAGAAATATCCATAATTTTGTGATATTTGTAGCTCTAGTAAAAAAGTTATTTTTGATATATGTATTTTATTAAAAGCAAAAACAAATAATTCCTTACATTAGTGACTTTTGTTCCTGAATTTCATTTGCTAAATCTTCAATTGAAAATTGGTATTTTGTACACTTCAAGAACAAGCAAGCGAGTTTTTGTACGCCGCTTTGAGCCCCTCCAGGGAAAAGACAGGATATAAATAACGTAACAAAGATAATAAGAATTAAGAGGTAAATGCCTACAGAACAGTTTTTAACATCTATTAATCGCTGGCCTTTTCTTCCCACTTAAAAAAAAGTAAAGTGACCAATCATTCTCCTTTAGGGAGGACAGTCCTTCTTTTGTAAGTTCCATCCTCCCTCGAAAAGTGTATCCTACATGTCCTCCTTTTTGATACTGGAAGAAGATTGCTAGACCATGCGCCCACCCTAAATCCACAGCGGGGGGGGGGGGGGGAGAAAATCCCAGTGATACTCCAGCTGCAGCACTTGCCATAAAAGTTAATATGAAGGATATTTCTTCGAAGAAGAAATATCAGTATCCACTGATTTGGTAACCACAGTTTTAATTAAGAAGAAGAAGAGTTGGCTTTTCTGTCCTGCTTTTCTCACCCATTTAGGGGACTCAAAGCGGCTGACAAAGCTTTTCTATTCTTCTCCCCACAACAGAACACCCAGTGAGGTAGGTGGGGCTATGAGAGCTCAGAATAGAGCTGTGACTAGCCCAAGGTCACCCAGCTGGCTTTGTGGGGGAGGGTAGGATCGAAACCGATATTCCCAGATTGAAGTCCGGCTCCCTAACCACTAGACCAAACTGGCTAACCATGGTTACTGGATCGGCCACCCCCACCCCTGGGGGCACCACAAGGGAAAAGGACTCAGAACCGGAAGGCCTATTTCGGCCTCCAGAAGGTAAATTTTTGCTTCCACACAGCGTTGGAATAGGTGCATGACGCCACCGGAGCCCATTAAAAATGTAAGGGGGCGGGAGGAGGGCGGGAGGCATCTGGTGGCGTTGCACACCTATTCCAATGCTCTCTGGAGGCTGAAATAGACCTTCTGAAGGCCAGAAAAGCACTGCCAGTTCTGGGGTTGCATGACCCAAGAACCGGAAGGCCGGTTCGCAATTATCCACGGTTTCAGATAACCACTGTAGGAGCTGGAATGTATCCCTAGAGGATAAGGGGGTCTGACTGTATTTCCAATATATTGTTACAAAATGATACATTGACAAAAAAATTTCCATTGAACGAATATTTTAGATTATTATCTAAACGTGTACTTTTTTCTTACAGTTATTAAAAATTAATAGGTATGTAAGCATTAATTACAAAATAAAATATTACAAATGTTTTTATTATTAAAATGTTTTTATTATTAAATGTTTTTAAATGTTTCACATTATAGTGTATTATTGTTGCAATGAATAAAATGTTTCTCTTATTTACAATATTGTGTTCTTCAATTTATTTTTCTCCCGCTTTTCATTGTAAAAAAGTTGGTCACGTTAAAAAAAAGCAGAGATCCCCAACTCACCACGACTGCTTATTTTATCCTGCTTCCCCAGGTTCAAGTCGCTCTTGCGGTCTGTGCTTCCTTCCACACTGTGCCTTTCAAAGAACCTTGGGTCTGTGACCTCAATTTCCTCATCCGAGTCATTCCCCATTTTTTTGTTTAAGTATTCCACAGTAGCCAACTGGGCAAACCTATAGAGATCAGACACCTGTTAAGGTTAGGTCACTGCAGAAGAGAAGAAGAGATTTCCCCCCCGAATTAGAAAAAAATCAAAATAATTCTGAATATTTTGAGTATTATGTTGGAACACCCTTCTGTTTTGTGGAACTCTTGGTCCAAACTCATTCCAAGTATTCCATGCACAGGGCAGAAAGGAGAGTCCAGTCTAAGTTCCCCTTTGGGGCAAGGGCACCTGAAATGGAGTCGGTGGTAGAGGAGGAGTCATGCTATGTACCACTTAAGCCAGAGACCATTTGGGTTTATTTTCCACTGACCTCCCTTAATCCGGATCTAAGATGAACCTGATCTAAGGAATGGTCCTTCAACTAATCCAGATCTAGTAGATCTAGATTAAGGAAGGTCCCCGATGCATCCCCACAGGTGGTGTAGCACCCAATAGCAATGGTGCTACCTTGCCCACAGTGGAAATGTCAGAGCACCCATGTGGCGAATCTGGATTGACCCACGTGGTTTTGGGGGCAACAGGGGGTGTGATCTCTGTAGATGCTCCAGAGATTCTCCGAAGATTCTCCAGAGCGATCTGCTGCAAACTTCAAAGATTCTCTGGAGCCTTTGACAAAGATCCATAGAACTAGCATTGCTCTTGCATAGGATCCTCTTAAGAGTCTGTGCAATTCTTTGGAACCAGCTACAGAGCTGGCTTCGGAGATTACGCACAGGCTTCAGAACTTTGGGTTTCGGGGCACTCCACCCATGGGGGCAGGGCCCCTGGAGCCCCCCCCCCCCAGACCCCATTGCCCAATCGCAGTGGAAACATGCTCCGTATAATCCGGATTTGATGCCTGAAGACCCCACCGTAGACCCCTTTAATGGAGTCTACAGGAAATCTGGATTATAGGTCCTGAAGGACCCATTCAATCCGGATTTCCCTAGAACTGGTGGAAACAAATGTGGCTCTAATGGGGTCTGCAGTGGAAATGGGGTCTTTCTGCTCTGAGCCTAATGGGTCCCTAATGTGTACTTAATGGGTATTTAGTGCTAATGGGAAAAAACCCAATGACACTTGATTGATTATTATTTAATTTTTAGAAGGCCTCAAGAAAATTCTCCCTTATTCCAAATGGGGGAAATGCCTGAATCTTCAAGAAGTCACTGAGAAAAATCAAGTTTCAAATGGAGGGAATCCTTGAAATATGTCCTTTTGAAAGTCCAATTTCTGTGTGTATGATCAAGTCCTAAAGTTTCCAATCTAATTTTAACCTACGGAAGGCAAACGCTTTACAATGCCGATGTTAGTACAGATTAATTCAGTTGAATGCCAAACGACAGGTGGTGAAGACAAATGGTATAAACTGGCACCTCTTGGCGATATCCTTTGGCGTCTCTCCAGCTTCATTGGCAATGTTGCAGTCTGCTTCCCTGTTGATCAGCCACTCCAGGACATCCAAATGGCCTTGGCCAGCGGCTAAAGGGAGAACAGAAATCATTCAAAGCAGCATGTGAACCTGATAGGGCAACAGAACAAACACTAATGGCTGCATGACCATCTCAGTCAGAAGATGGTATGACTCTAAAGACCAGCTACTGAGAGCCGGCAAGTAGGCCTCCGCCTTTGTGCCTCCATAGGAACTGATTGTCACTATGAGAACATAAGAACATAAGAGGAGCCCTGCTGGATCAGGCCACAACCCATCTAGTCCAGCATCCCATCGCACACAGTGGCCCACCAATTACTTATGGGGAATCTTTAGCTGAAGCAAAGGCAGAACCTTCACCTGCTTTTGACTCCTTGCAGATGGCCTTTAGAGGCATCCTGCCTGTCTCTACAACCTGAGGCCTATTCACACTACCTTGGGTGAACTTTGTAGTTAGCCTTCCTCATAGGTCTGTGGCATGGACAAAAAGAGGGCAGGGACTCTGCTGTTGTGAGCTTCTTGGAAACAAGGTGCAGTGGATAACAAAGTAAATATAATCCACAGAATAGAAGAGTCCAGGAGGAAGATTTTGGCCCTGTCCCCAAGCAATTTAAAGTCTGCTAAAACTCTTCTTTTGCCTCTGAGCGCCCCCATGCCAGGGTTTTTAACGAACTTCCAGTGCTACAAAAGCAGGAAAACCCGCGACAAAATACATGCCCTTTAAAGAAGAGTTTTAGTGTTCTTTTCCTCGCAACATTTACCTTGGGGACACTCCGTGGCAAAAGGGGTGGGGATTGCTGCCTGCACACACAGCCATAAAGCATTCACACATCTCCCAGAAATGCTGCAGCTTCCCTCCCTTTCCTTTGTAAAGGTCAGAACTTTCAAAGAGCCAGAATTGCTCAGAATTGCAACATTGTTATCAGGTGTGAAGTGGGTGATCTGTGAAAGTGTTAAGAGTAAATGAGCGCACGATCGTGCGGCCGATGGCTGCAGCCGCTGCCTTTACCGGCACGGGAAGCCATTTCAAACAGAAAACAGAGTGAAAGTAAGTGCTGAGAGTGAATGAGCGAGCGATCACTCCCTTTGCCGGCATGGGAAGCCATTTCGAGGGACGGAGATCTGGCTATTTTTCCTATGAACGAGAGAGGGGGTGGGGAGAAAAAGATGCGGGGAAAGAAAACACGCTTCTGTGGGGACGGAAGGCGCGTTTTAAATGCGCGTTTTGCTGAGCCTCATGCGGACACTTATTCCAGAAGTGCAGGGCACTTTTAAAGTCCGCTTGAATACAGTGGCAGTAGAGGGAGACCAGAGAGGCAAATAAGTCTTTTGGGGACTCAGCCTTTGTTAATTTAAAAGGACAACATCTGCTGACCTTTGTGCAAGAGGGTGGATCCTTGGTCATCGCGCTCATTAATATTGATTATTTTATTTTCCAGCAACATCCTTAGTGTTTCCAGGTCCCCCCTGAAAGCAGCGTCATGTCCTGGGAAAGCAAGTTCTACAGGGAGAGAAAACAGAACATGATGTGTTAATGACAGTCGCCACAACACAGTCTACATATATGCAAACACATCTGGCATGTGGGGTTTCTAGGAATTCAAGTACTTCAGCTGAAGAAAATAGATCCTAATTCTGCCCTAAAAAACTAAAACACTGAATTATCTGAGGAGTTCAGTGATGAGGCAAATGGACCATTTTTTGCAAGGGTTGGCTAATTTGGCCTTCCCTCAGCGCACTGAAGCAATCCACTGTTAATCCACCTGGGGGTCCCGCAGGGCGTCTGCTGGGTTCAGCTGCCTAGATCCAGGCGGCTGAACCCCACAGAGGCCCACGATCTGCCCTGATGGGCCGGGTGCTCTGGCGCTCTGGCACCATTCAGAGCTTTGGGTGGGTCCAGTATACCACCAGAGAAGCAGCTCGACCTCCCTCCACCCTGGAAAGGGGTAAGGGGAGGCCGATCTGGGTATCTCCCCAGTTGCGATGGGACTGCAGAAGCCGGGAGCGAATCACCGCCCTCCCCCACGCACACAATCCCTCACCTTGCCGGCCCAGGGGTGTGATCGCGCAGGCGCGCACGCTCCCAGTAAACAGGACCCACTGGGTCCCGTCTACCGAAGCACATGCGGCTGCGCAGACCACAGCAAATCGCAACCCGGGCCTGGCAAGGTGATTGATTTGCAGAGCCCTGCCACCTAATTTTTTTTGGGGGGGGGCATGTCTCAGGGAGGTAGGCGAACGCTTCCCTCCCTGGACGGGCAGGGATAGTTCGAACGCACTGAGGTGCGCGTAGAGCACTTTTTAGGTCTCTACATTTCAAACGTGTCTAGGAACGGATCTGGCTGCCCCAGGAGTGCAAATGCAGTGTCCCAGCATGTCCTAGATGCGTTCCAGAAGGCCTAATGCAAAAAGGCCTAATATTTCTCAGTAGGTCCCATTTTTCTAATAGAAAAAGTAAGGATACTACATGCAATCTTTGGGAAAAAAATCAAAAGCACTTCCGACAGAAACAAACACTTTAGGTCCTGAAGAAGAAGTAATAGTGTTGGCTTTTCTACTCCACTTTTCTCACCCATTTAAGGGGACTCAAAGTGTCTGACAAACCTTCTGTTCTTCTCCCCACAACAGAACCACCCTGTGAGGTAGGTAGGTAGGGCTGTGAAAGCTCAGAAGAGAGCTGTGACTAACCCAAGGTCACCCAGCTGGCTTCGTGGGGGAGTGCGGAATCGAACCCAGTATTTCCAGATAAGGGTCCAGCTCCCTAACCACTAGATCAAGTGGGTGGACCTTTTCCACATTGCCTTAAAAATCCTCCCCCCAATATATTCCTTTTCCACCAAAGTCCATAAAACTTCGCAACCCAGTAGTACTCACTTTCCACCTCTTCCAGCTGACATTTCTCCTCTTGGAGACCATTGATGTACTCAACAATATGGTCCTTGTAGAATCTCTGGGCCAGGTCTCTTGCGGTCTCTCCGTGGTCATTTCTGGCTTTCAAGGCAAGGACCAAACTGGGCATCCTGCTCAGCAGGAACTTAAAGCACTGCAGGTGACCTTCCATTGCTGACAGATGTACTGCAATGTCAGAAGGAGCATCTGGGTTACATCTTGACCACCTTTTATCCAGACACGGCGCAAACATAAACGCGAAAGCCACCAGGTCATCTAGGGCCACAGTTTTACTGCAGTGTCCAAATGGCACGTCCGTTTCTCTTTATGCTTGTTCTGTGTCTGAATAAGAAGTTGGCAAGCTACTGTGATATCTCAGAAGCAGGTATGGAACCAGCCATTGTCTCAACAAAAGCCATTAAACAATAATCGAAATTAAATAAATAAGCAACACAGTATCAGCAAGCATGGTGTTTTACAAATGGTTCTCTTCATATTTAAAATACAGTCGGACCACCATATCCACTGATTTGGTGACCACGGTTACCGGATCAGGCTCCCCCATCCCCCCGTGGGCACCATAAGGGAAGAGCACCCAGAACCAGAAGACCTATTTCAAAATCCAGAAGGCCTATTTCAGCCTCTATAGAGCATTGGAATAGGCGTGTGACACTACCTGAGCCTGTTCCAAATGGTAAGGAGGTGGCCGGGAGGCATCTGGTGGCATCACATGCCTATTCCAATGCTCTCCGAAGGCTGAAAGCTTGCTAGGATGCACCTGGTTTTTTGGGTTGCCAAGAATACACAGCTACATAGGCCTTCCGGAGACCAGAAAAGCACTTCCAGTTCTAGGGCTGCACAATCCCAGAACCGGAAGGCCTGTTCGCAATTATCAATGGCTTCAGGTAAGCACAGTAGAAGCTGGAATGTATCCCCAGCAGATACAGGGGTCCCCCTGTAATCCTTGTTATAAAATCTTGCTCATATTGTTTGCGTCTCTTCATCATCATATCACAAGGCCTGCACTACAAAAATCTTGCAGGAACTAAATGGCAATCAGGACCACTGCTGGTCACTGGGACTTTGCAGAAAGTGTGTTTTGCTAAGGCTGCGTAGATCCTACATCACTGCTGGACCACCAATGCACAACAGAAGGTCTGTTCACACTTCATTCACTAGAATGGTTTGATTGTACCCCATTCCAGTGAGGCAAAGATCAGGCATGGAGGCAGCTATCCACACTTCAAGTGCAGGTGCAGTCCTGAACTGGACTACCAGCACTTGTGGTATGGATTGCTCTGCTAGGCCAGGCCTAGTTGCTATGGCAATGGCCACAGCAACATCTGGAGTTTGCCCAGAGGCTTGTTTGTTTGTTTATCCCACCCTATACCCAGAGGTCTCCGGGTGGGTAACAACATCTAAAATCAAACATCATTTAAAACTATAACAGCATCTGCCAGTGGAAAGAAAAGTGTCTCCCCATTTAACCAAAGGCCAGGGCAAAGAGGGGCATTTACACTGCCTTCCTAAACGTGTACAGTGAAGGTGAGAGATGCACCTCAAGGGGCAGACCATTACACAACCTAGGGGCCATCACTGAGAAGGCTCTCTCCCAGATGGCCACCCCTTTTGCTGCTGAAGGTGGTGGGACAACCAGGAGGGCCTCCCCTCCAGATCTTAAGGCAAGGGCAGGTTGATATGGGTTGCCCTGGCAATTGGGATGCAGTGTGAGATTGCACAGTTGCAGTGGTACCACCACACCCACTCACAACTTTGTACCCAGGAGCTGACCATGAGCTCACTAGCTGCTCCCAGTCAAACTATGGACAAGATTTATCCACATCTAGTGAAGACCAGGCAGGTGTAGTGAGCTCTGGGACATTCCAGGACACTGACAGCGGTGTGGCATCCAGACACCCTGCCCCGGGAGCAATAGGAATAACTCCTTCGTTGTCAACACGTACCTCCCCGATCATGGAAATCAGTTTGAATGGGTCCTATTTCCCCCTGCAAGGAAAGCCCTTCCTCCTTCAACTTTCCCCTTTTCCTTGCAAAAACAGACATTTCTACCAACCTGGAAGGTTTCCATTGTTATCCACGTCATCTAAAGTAGCTCCCCATCTGAGAAGGAGTTGCAGGCAACCTAGACGGCCGTGGAACGCAGCATTGTGAATGGGCTTCCAGCCGTTCTCATCAGAAATATTCGCGTCCTGTTTTTAAAAGAGGGACAGGAAGCAGAGGGGGAGCAGCGTTCGATCCCACTTTAAGTGTAAGGTGAAGATTATGAAAATTAGGAAAAATGAACTGACAAGAAAAGAGCCTTCCAGAATCAGATCAATGCTCCATGCGAATCGATTCAAACCTTTAAAATTCAAATGTATTCACATTCAATTCGATTCAAATAGATTCTGATCTATTTGTTTGAATTTTCAACTCAGTTTTGCACATACGAGTGCCAACAACATTTGTATGTGTCCGTACGCCTCATTACGCATCCTGTGTGTGTCCGTACGCATTCCGTATACATTTGTACGGATGCAAGAAAGATGCATACATGCAAGAAGCATCGTCTACATACCTGTACATATACGAATGTCTGAATAATTCAAACAAATAGATTCAAAAATCCAAAATTCATTCAAATTTATAGACATTCTATTCAAATTTGAATGTCCAAATCCGATTGAATTCAATCAAATTTCTAATGCCTCAGATATTTGTGTACATCCTTAATTAATACACCTGTCCTCCATGAATTTGTCTAACCCTTTCTTAAAGCTGTCTCGGCTGGTTGCCGGGTTCTGGCAGACAGGGTATATAAATTCACTAAGGCTGCATCCCCAAAAGACTTATTTGCCTCTCTAGTCTCCCTCTACTGTTACTCTATTCAAGCGGACTTTAAAAGTGCCCTGCACTTCCGGAATAAGCGTCCGCATGAGGCTCAGAAAAACGCACGTTTAAAACGCACCTTCTGTCCCCACGGAAGCGTGTTTTCTTTCCCTGCATCTTTTTCTCCCCGCCCCCTCTCTTGTTCAAAGGAAAAATAGCCAGATCTCCATCCCCCAAAATGGCTTCCCATTTGGGCTGCAGCCATCGGCCAGGCGATCGTTTGCTCATTCACTCTTAGCACTTTCACAGATCACTGTCTAAATCCACCCGGTAGAGCAGCGGTGACTTTAAATACACCCACTTCACGCCTGATAACAATGTTGCAATTCTCTGCAATTCTGGATCTTTGAAAGTTCTGTGCTTTAGAGAGGGAAGGAAAAGAAACTGCAGCATTTCTGGGAAATGTGTGAATGCTTTATGGCTTTTTGGCTGTGTGTGCAGGCAGGAATCCCTGTCCCTTTTGCCACGGAGCATCCCCAAGGTAAATGCTTTGAGGAAAACCTGCGACTTCCAAAAAGAGCGATGAAAGTCTTCTTTAAAGGGCACGTATTTTGTCACGGGTTTTCCTGCTTTTGTAGTGCTGGAAGCTCGTTAAAAACCCTGGCATGGGGGTGCTCAGAAGCAAAAGAAGATTTTTAGCACACTTTAAATTGCTTGGGGACGCAGCCTAAGCGAGTAAAATAAACAGAAGAAAATATGAATTTTGTAAGATGCTTTGAGCTTTATTTGAGAAACATGGGAAAGGACTGAAAAATTAAACCTGAACAGGAGAGTGAAATTCCCTAGGGGGGAAGAGATGAAGAAGAAACTTTATAGCTCTCTTACCGCTCCACTCCGCAATATTGTTTGCAAAGTGAACGATTGTCCGTGAGTTGCCGCTAGGTGAGCCGGAGTACATCCCCTTTCATCCTGAACATCTAAGTTCGCATCATTAAGGAGGAGGGCCTGTATGATAAAGCAAACAAATCACAGTTTGAGGCTTGATTTATTTATAAAATTGCAACAGCTTTAAAACCAAATACCGTTTAAAAAAAACCAGAACTAGAACAGAATAAAATCAGAAATTAAATAGGAAATTAAAATTACTGCAGCCAGGAAGGAAGGGTATGCCACAGAAGGCTTGGGTAAAGAAGTACATATTCTTTAGAAGTACACTAGAGCAAGTCCAAAGGAAAGCTGGAAACCATGTTCTACAAGGAAAGGTTGAAGGATCTAGGAAAGTTTAGCCTGCAGAAGACAAGACTGAGAGGAGACATGATAGTGGTCTTCAAGTATCTGAAGGGCTGTCACAGTGTGGAGGGATTGTCCCTATTCTCACTTGCAAAAGATAGGAGGACTAGAAACAACGGTATGAAACTTCAAGGAGTCAATACAGATTATAAAAGCTTCCTGGCAGTGAGGACAATCAGTCAGTGGAATAGGTTGCCACAGGAGGTGGTGAGCTCTCCTTCGCTGGAGGTCTTCAAGCAGAGGCTGGACCGACATCTGCCTGGGATGGTTTAGGAATTCCTGCATTGAGCAGGGGGTTGGATTACTTGATGGGCCTAGAGATCCCATCCAACTCTATGATTCTATAATTCTATATGTATTTGCCAAATGTCTAAATGTAGACAGTGAAGGTGCCTAATGCATGACACAAGAGAGACTATTCCATAATCTGGAGTTGTTAGGGGTAGGGGTAGGGGTAGGGGTAGGGGTAGGGATTGGGTTAGGCATAGGCATAGGCTTAGGCAAAAGCTTAGGCTTAGAGTTAGGTATAAGGTTAGGGATAGGGTTAGGGTTAGGGATAGGGATAGGGATAGGCTTAGGCTTAGGTTAGGGTTAGAGTTAGGGATAAGGTTAGGGCTAGGGTTAGGGTTAGGGTTAGGGTTAGGGTTAGGGCTAGGGCTAGGGCTAGGGCTAGGGCTAGGGCTAGGGTTAGGGTTAGGGTTAGGGTTACGGATAAGGTTAGGGCTAGGGTTAGGGTTAGAGTTACGGATAAGGTTAGGGCTAGGGTTAGGGATAAGGTTAGGCTTAGGCTTAGGTTAGGCTTAGGGTTAGAGTTAGAGTTAGGGATAAGGTTAGGGCTAGGGTTAGGGATAAGGTTAGGCTTAGGCTTATGTTAGGCTTAGGTTAGGCTTAGGGTTAGAGTTAGAGTTAGGGATAAGGTTAGGGCTAGGGTTAGGGATAAGGTTAGGGCTAGGGTTAGGGATAAGGTTAGGGTTAGGGTTAGGGTTAGGGTTAGAGAGGGATAAGGTTAGGGCTAGGGTTAGGGATAAGGTTAGGGCTAGGGTTAGGGATAAGGTCAGGGTTAGCGTTAGCGTTAGAGTTAGAGTTAGGGGTAAGAGGGCTAGGGTTAGGGTTAGGGTTAGGGATAAGGTTAGGCTTAGACTTAGGCTTACGTTTAGGTTTAGGTTTAGGCTTAGGGTTAGAGTTAGGGATAGGATTAGGGTTAGGGTTAGGGTTATCGATGGATAGGGTTAGGGATAGGGATAGGGGGAGGGGGAGGGGGAAGTGGAGGGGAGGGGAGGTCTGTCCATGCACTGCCACCTAGCACCACCATAATCATACGAATGTTGACATACAAATATCACATCATTTGATTCATGAAAATTTGGATGAATAACGAATGTTATGAATATTCTTGCCCATCCCTACCCAAAACTCATCCCACTGTCCAGGGACACTGATCCGCATTTGTATTGCAGGTGCCAGGGCCGTCCCCAGCTTACCTCATCTTGACATCTCCACTGAAACAGAGGATCAGAGCACTCCAGGACTCTCCTGCATGATTTGGGATGGAGGTAGTGATGCAACATGGAGATTCCCAGAGCGCCCAATCCACGCTGCAAACCTAAGTGCAAACAGGCCCTCCATGGAGTTGCTCACCTGCATGCATGCATCCTGGCCCTTGATGGCAGCAAGGTGGGCAGCTGTGAAACCTCTCACCGTCACTGCTGTCTTATCAGCTCCGTGCCAGAGGAGCCACTGAAGGCACTGCCAATCAAAAACAAGGTATTTGGGAATCCAATATCAGCCCAAATGTCCTATGATATATGATGGGCTAGGCATTGTCACGTCACATGCAATTATATGCATAAGAACATCAGAGGAGCCCTGCTGGATCAGGCCACAGCCCATCTAGTCCAGCATCCTGTTGCACACAGTGGCCCATGGGCATCTCAAGCAGAGACAAGGGCAAACCTTCTCCTGCTCTCCAATCCCAGCAAATGGCCTTAGAAGCGTCCTGCTCCCCAGCCCCCAGCCTGAAAGATGCATCTAGGCATTCATTCTAGTAGCCACTGATACATCGGTCATCCATACATGTGTCTAGCCCTCCCTTAAAGCCATCTAGACTGGTTGCTGTTACCACCTCTTCCGGCAACTAATTCCATATACCGATGACCCTCTGGGTGAAGAAAAACTTCCCCTTGTCAGATCCGACTCTCCTCCCCATCAGCTTCATAGATGCCCCCTGGTTCTAGTGTTGTGTGATAGAGAAAAGCAATTTTCTCTATCCACCTTTTCTATACCATGCCTGATTGTATATATTTTATGATTTAATGCTTTATTCCAGGAGCAGCTATCAGGCAGGAGCACACCAGGAAGTTGTCTTTCTATGCAGCCTCTTCCAGGATTCCAAGGCATTCCAGGATGACCTCAAAACATCACCATATTTGAGTGATGATGAGGGGTGACTGGCCCTTTGCCTTGGATCCTTCTCCATCACATCAAGCTAAGCCATTGATCCAGCATGAATAAAATGGCTAGCTTGATCAATATGAGAATCAAAGGGGAACAGTGTGGTTGCATGTTCACCTTTTCCTCTCTGCCCATGAGTGCCACCCACCTCTGGGCATGTTTTAATTGATCTTCTCTTTGTTTTGCAGGTTTGAATATTGCAATTTATTTTCTATGGCTCTTCACTTTGTCAGTATCGACAAACGACATGCTGTCCATTGTTTTCAGTGTGTGCATTTCTTCTATTACATAAAGCAGCCTTTAGCAAAGCAAACAGAGGCTGCTTAATGATCTCCCCTCATTAACTAATGAGCTTTGTGCCCTTATTTATTTACTTAGAAAATTGGAGGATCAGGACGGCCCTACACAGTCCAAGAGAATGCATCTGCATACCATGGTGCCACCTCCACCCACAGCAGTCCAGAGCTTGTGCGGCCGTCCCAGTCTTCCAGATGTGAGAAGGCCTAGGGCGCTGTTGGTATAGTCAAAGACGCTCCGGAGCTATTTTGCACAGACTTTGAAGTGACTTCAAAATGACTTAGAAGCTTAGGTTTTGGGGCTCCCCCCCATGGGTGCCCCCTCCCCCACTAGCCTCCTCTAGGCCCCATTGCTACACAAGCGTGGAAACAGGCTCCCTTTAATCCGGATTTTCTGACTGAAGACCCCATTGTAGACCCCACTGATGGGGTCTACAGAAAATCTGGATTAAAGGCCAGAAAGTACCCATTGATCCGGATTTCCCCAGCGACAGTCCAAACAATCGGTTCCCAAATGGGTGTCGTGGTGGAAATGGGATCATCTGGCTCACACCCAAATGGGTCCTTAATGGGTGCAAAAATGGGTACTTTCTGACAGTGGAAAAACACCCAAGGACTTTTTACCAGTGACCTGAAAGAATCTGGGGTTGGGGGTTAAATGAGGCGTAAATGGATGCGTGTTTCTGTTCGGTTTATTTAGAATGTTTACTTGAACGTAATGGCAAAATAATCTTTAAAAAAAGAAAGAACATCTCTTACCTCCAGGCTCCCAGAATGAGCAGCCGAATGCAAGGGGGTAAACTTGTAGACGGGATCCACAGCATTAATGCTTATCCCAGACTTCACCATGGCATCAAGTTGTTTCACAAGCCCAGCTTTGACGGCGTCGTGAATACTCTTGCATTTTGGCTTCTTCATCCGAGCTGTTGAAGGATAATAGTGAGTCCACTAGCAGGGTGGCTGCTGTCACTCCTGTTCTTGTAATTGCAAGAATTAACTGTGATTCTCACTGATATTAATTACTAGTGCTCCAAATGGAACCTGCAATGTTAGTGCATGATTAGTGAACTTCTGGGGAAGGGCATTTGCACTCGGAAGGGGCTGCTACAGTCTCCAAGAAGAAGAAGAGATGGCTTTTCTCACCCATTTAAGGGGACTCGAAGTGGCCGACAAACCTTCTGTTCTTCTCCCCACAACAGACACCCTGTGAGGTAGGTGGGGCTGTGAGAGCTCAGAAGAGAGCTGTGACTAGTCCAAGATCACCCTGCTGGCTTCATGGGGGAGGGCAGAATCGAACCCAGTATTCCTGTAACCACTACACCAAACTTGTTGGATAATGCTGAGTCACAGCTGACTCTCAGATGTCTGCATGGGCACTGCTATGGGCATCACTATACAGTTTTCTTGGCAGGGATACGGAAGTGGTTTGCCATTGCCTTCCTCCAGGGACAGGCTGGGGATCAAACTGATGACCTCCTGCTTTCCAGGCCATTTCCTCTACCTCTGAGGCACAGCCACTCCCAGACTCCCTGGACACCTCTTCACAGTTTTCTTGGCAGAGACACAGAAGTTGTTTGCTATTGCCTTCCTCCAGGGACAGGCTGGGGATCAAACTGGTGACCTCCTGCTTTCCAGGCCGTTTCCTGTACCACTGAGGCACGGCCACTCCCAGACTCCCTGGACACCTCTTCGCAGTTTTCTTGGCAGAGGCACAGAAGCGGTTTCCCATTGCCTTCCTCCAGGGACAGGCTGGGGATCAAACTGGTGACCTCCTGCCTTCCAGGCCGTTTCCTCTACCACTGAGGCACAGCCACTCCCAGACTCCCTGGACACCTCTTCGCAGTTTTCTTGGCAGAGACACAGAAGCGGTTTCCCATTGCCTACTTCCAGAGACAGGCTGGGGATTGAACCGGCCACCCTCCGCGTTCCGGGCAGTTTGCTCTACCGCTGAGCTACAACCATTCCCAACAGATCAAAGCCGCCTTCCATAGACATCTCCCCCGAAATATGCAGTAGGAAGACAAGGCTGGCCTCACCAACTGGGGAGTCCTTCGCAGGCATGAGTCCTGTTTGGCAAAGGATGAACCCCTTCTCGGTTCACTCCACACACGTCCTCCTCCTCCTCCTCCTCCTCTTCCTCAGTCTCTCTCTTTTCTGGTTGCCGCTGCAGGGTTGCCATGGAGACAGTGTACACTTCCTGATGCTCACTTGGCGCTATCTTGGAGATGGGAGGGGGAACCGGCTGCAGGGAGAGATGGAATGGAGGCAAGGAGAACCCAATGGACGCAGCAGGAGACCTGGGGGGGGGGGGGAAGCTCAGCAAGGGGCATCTCTCCATTCAGATGCCTCTCCTGGAACAGCAGCTTTCCTGCATTTGGGTTGTTTTTTTTTTTTTTTTTTTTTGTGAGCCAGTTTGGTCTAGTAATTAGGGAGCCAGACTCTTATCTGAGAATACCGGGTTTGATTGCACCCTTCCCCATGAAGCCAGCTGGGTGACCTTGGGCTAGTCACAGGTCTCCTCTGAGCTCTCACAGCCCCACCAACCTCACAGGGTGTCTGGTGTGGGGAGAACAGAAAGCTTTGTCAGCCGCTTTGAGTCCCCTTAAATAGGTGAGAAAAGCAGGGTAGAAAAGCCAACTCTTCTTCCTCCATGAAGCCAGCTGGGTGACCTTGGGCTAGTCACAGCTCTCTTCTGAGCTCTCACAGCCCCACCTACCTCACAGGGTGGTCTGTTGCGGGGAGAAGAATAGAAGCTTTGTCAGCTGCTTTGAGTCCTCTTAAATGGGTGAGAAAAGCAGGGTAGAAAAGCCAACTCTTCTTCTTCGTGCATATCTCTAACCTCTTTGCAAATTTTGCTTTTACAGGGTTGGTGAAATGTGGCTTCCCTGGTTTGATGAAATCCCAGACATTTTCCAATAATATGCTTGGGCTTCTGAAGCAGAACCGATTCAGGGTGTCACAAAAAAAACACTTAAACTTCGCAGCTGCTGTGCTGTCACTGACTGCGTGACTGGAAATGGCAGCAGGGGGACTCCGAAGTAATGAGCAGCTTTTTACTTCAGACTTTCCTTTGAATTCTCCTCTGTTGCTATGATTTCTCTGTCCAATAAGCAGCAGCAGCAGAGCAGCTGCAAAGGTTTAAGCATGTCTTGCACTAGTAATAGGGGTGTCCCCTCCAGAACTGGCAACAAAGTTCAGGGCTTCCTATTCACTCTGCCATTGATTGACACTCATAGGCCTGGGGACAATTTGCACTTTATTGTGCAAGAGGAAATCTGGGTACACCCCAGCATGGAGCGTAAACACTGTACAGAAGTGTCTCCATCCCAGCAGTGATTCCACATGTGCTGGACCATCCCCACCTGGGCGGCGGTGGAGCGCAAAAATATGCCACTGGCTAGAGAGACCAAACCAGCAAGCACCCATTTGCACTTCTCCTGGGCAAAGGGTGCACAGGGATAGGCAGCACAGCTGCAATTGCCCGGTCACTGTGGCAACAGCTGGCACATTACGTGGTGCAATTGGACTTACCTGGCACTCCAAAGTGCAGATGCCCAGTGCCTTCCAGATGTTTGCTGGCCTTTGCACTTACCAAACAAAAGTGCCATTATCCAACAGCATTCACATGTTGGACTCGGCTTCCAGTTCTCCACAGGCAGCGATACGCAGTTGTGCCTTATATCGCGCAGGAACCAAACCACAGTGTTATACGGATGAGGATGATATGGCTACAGAGCAGGTGAAGGTCTTCCTTTTGTCTTCTGCTTGAGAATGCCCAGAAAGAACTGATGGGCCTTTGTGTGAGACAGGATGCTAGACTAGGGGTGTTTTTTCACTGGCACTAAGTACCCATTGAAGCACCCATTAAGGACCCATTTGGCTGAGAGCCGGATGACCCCATTTCCACCACAGACCCCATTAGGGACAAATCTGTTTCCACCACAGCTAGGGAAATCCGGATTGTATGGGTCCTTTTAGGACCTATAATCCAGATTTTGTGTAAACCCCATTAAAGGGGTCTACAATGGGGTCTTCAGCCTTAAAATCTGGATTATAGGGAGCTTGTTTGCACTACAATCCGGCAATGGGGCCTAGAAGAGGCTCAGGAGAGCCTTTGCAGCCTTCGACAGCTGCATTGCTCTCACAAGGGTTTTTTCTTCGGAGCCTGCGGTAATATCCGAAGACAATTTCGGAGATTGCATCCCCTGTCCCCCAAAACACCTGGGGTGACAGGCAGACCCCTTGTGGGTCAATCCGGATTTGCCACATGGGTGCTCCGGTGTTTCCACAGCAGGCAGGCTAGCACCCATTGCTATTGGGTGCTAGACCACCCATGGAAACACATTGGGTACTTCCCTTAATCCGGATCTACTAGATCTGGATTAAGGGAAGTACCCATTCCTTAGATCCGGATCTTCTTAGATCCGGATTAAAGGAGCGCTGTAGGAAAACACCCTAGATGGGCTGTTGCCCAATCCAGCAAGGCTCCTATGTGTCAGGCAGGGCTAGCTGCCTGCCATAATATTTGAATTTAAGAACTCTGCCACCTATGTGATTCTGTATATATGTATATAATAGCTGCCTGTTGTTTGGAAGTGACAGTTGACTCCCCCCTCCCTGCTGGGGTCAAGTGACACATTTTGGCTCCAAGTTTAAACTGAGTTTTGAAAAATAGTTATTGTTCATTGGTTGAAGGCTGAACCCCGCCCAGCTATGAAACATATAAATATGCTGGGCTTTCTGTTCAAAGTTGCTTCCAACAAGAAATGCCTTTACGCTGAGCTGAAATAAATCACTGTTCCTCTTTTTAAAGAGTCTTGTGGTTATTCTTTGCCAGCCTGACCCTATGTTCTTATAGGGCTGGACAAATGCATGGAGGTCTCGTGTATCCATAGCTACTAGAATCAATGTCTAGGTACCAGGTTCAGTTTAGAGAGACAGGAAGGATACTTCCACAGGCTATCTGTAGGTAGTCAAGAGCAAGGAAAATGTTTTGCCGTTGCCTTCTTCCTGAGATGCCCAGAAGCAAATGTTGGGCCACTGTGTGGAACAGGACGTTTGGATTAAATGGTCTGTGACCCAATCCGGCATGCTCCTCTTATGTTCTTATGTAATCTTAAAACACAAGAGGCTAGGGCGGTGATGGCCAACCTATGACACACGTGTCACAGGTGACACGCCAAGCCCTTTTGGGTGACACACATGATTGCCCTGGCACCTGGGCATGTAGTGCTTGCTTGTTCTTGAAGTGTACGAAATACCAACTTTCAATTGAAGATTTAGCAACAGAAGTCACTAATGTAAAATATTGTTTTTGCTTTTAATAAAATACATATATCAAAAATATAACTTTTTTACTAGAGCTACAAATATCACAAAATTATGGATATTTCTAGATGTGACACAGCACCCGAGTTAAGCTAGGTTTTCTTGTGAATTTTGACACACCGAGCTCAAAAGGTTTGCCATCACTGGGCTAGGGGTTTCCATCGGTTAAGTAAAAAACGTGGTCTGTTGCTTTTGCTGCCTCCAAACAACAACTGTTATTGTTTTAATTATTTAATCTCAATACATCAGAAAACACGGCTTTAAAAAAATCTGTTAAGCAAGTTTTCGGCACACAGCACCTTGTAGAGTTTAAAGCAGAAGAATATTTCCTTAAGAGCTGGTCAAAATCTTGCCAAGTAGGTCAGATCGAGATCATGCAGAGAACTTATATAAAGCTCTCGTTGGATCAGGGACAAGTTCTTCAGAAGTGGAGCAGGTGCAACCGGCAGGATCTTCCTCCATAGTAGAAAATACAGCTTTTCTTCTCCAAACTAGAGGAAACACTATAGAAGACACAATCCCAGTCTGTCTCACGGCTGCCACAGAAACAACCCAGTCTTGTTTCGGTTGAAGGGTAAAGCCCTTTGCTTTTCAGGTAGTTGTTTTACCATTGAGCCATGGCCACACCTAAATGACTAAGCAGGCAAACCTATCCAAGGTAACTACGATTTACAAGAAAGGGAATTGGCTAATGCTTCCCTGAGCAACACTGTCCTAATCTTAAGAACATTTTTGCATTTACTTTAGTGGTGAAAACCTGGGAAACTCCAGCATAAATACTTCTATTTGTAAAATGCATGGAATAGAAAAGGCGGAGAGAGAAAATGTCTTTTCTCTATCACACAACACTAGAACCGGGGGGCATCTATGAAGCTGATGGATAGGAGAGTCAGATCAGACAAGGGGAAGTATTTCTTCACCCACAGGGTCATCAGCTTATGGAATTTGTTGCCAGAAGTGGGGGTAACAACCAGCCTAGAAGGCTTAGAGGGTTAAACAAATTTTGGGTGACAGATGCATCAATGGCTACTAGAATGGATGTCTCAGTACATCTTTCAGGCTGGGAGGACAAGCAGGATGCTTCTAGGGCCATTTGCTGGGATTTGAGACCAGGTTTGCCCTTGTCTCTGCTTGAGATGCCCAAGGGCAATTGGTGTGTGTGATAGCTGGGCACATTCCATCTGTACCTCTTTCGGTGGAAGGAGTGCAGAAGGAGCACATAACTGGCAGTACAGAAGTGCTGCATCACCAAGTCTCCACAACAGCACCATGCATGCGTTGGTGCATTTGCCGTGACAAAGTAATCGCCACTGTAATGGTGGCAATTTGCACTTAGCCAACATGTAGTCAAGCAGTCGTCCAAACTATACCAGACATTAACGGGCCACTGCACCATACTGAGGTGCGAATTGCCCCTAAGTCCTTCCACCTCCCTATGCACACTCAAAAAGTGAAGGATGGATGAAAGAGAAAGAGCACACTGAAATCTACGTTCAACCATGTTTAGTCCTTCAACCTTAGCTGATCCAATGCTTCGGCTTCTTACAATACAGTAGTTTATACACAGCCACAGTTGTTTATGCAGTCACTGAATGCAATCTCCCTTGCATATGTGAACTGCATAAGAAAATACATTACTCTATAAAAGGCACTGCAGGCTATGGAAAGGCTGCCATTTGGGAAACTGGCAATTACTGCAGTTTTCCAAACACAATCTGTTTACAGAATAGACTTGCCTGAGTTACACAAAGACCACAATAAGTCCTTTTCAAACACATTGTACATATGCAAATATTCACTCCCTCCCAATCACCCTCCCCCCAATGAAATAAAGAGATTCAGACTGATATATGCTCCATATTCTGGTTTATTTCATGAAATAAATATTAACATCTCATGGTAATCTCTTTACTATCTAGACTCAAAGTGATAAACCAACAAAAATGTTAACCATGTTGTAACTGAGCAAGTATACAGTAATCTGTTTGTTTGTTTTCCTCCTGTAAAATTTAAAGAAAATAATTTTTATAGAATTAACTTCTTGTGTATCTATTTGGAAAAAGTATGGAAATCTGCATCTGCTCCCAAATACACCGTGGATTTTCTTGTAAACGCTTGGCACTCACTCACCCACAGTCAAGCATGTTATTCTGTCTTCTAATCCTACTAGTTATCCCCTTCTGAGTATCTGGATGTGAACGTAGGTTACGAAAAGCAATCCAATGTTGGCAGGAAGGTCCTCTGGAACAGCAATGTCTTCCTTTCACATTCACCAACACCCAAAAAGTCCATTTCATTTCCTCCGAGAATCCTGTTTAAGCACAGGGCTCATGTAGCAGCCCTGGTTCACTTCCACACGAACAATTCCCCCCCACACCACAAAAAAACACAGAAGTACTTTTGAATCAGATGGTGTGCATAAACATTACACGCCATAGATAGCAAAAATATCTTTTATTTATAATTTACATTTCCACAAATGAAAAAAGTTGTACATTTTTTTCCTTACATACACAGCCTATTCCTGTTAAATTTTGTACGCCATCTACAGAACTTTCACACAATAGACACCTGACACTGTGCAGGCAATAAGAAATTCAAATACAAAAATGTATTTATTAACCAAATAAGCAGCTGGGGCCCTGCCCCAAGGGAACACTTTATTCATATAAAATTATTTGCCTTCCAGAGTCAGCTAGAACACAATAGCTTATCTCTGTAATAAAAAAAAAATCAGTTAAACTGACTCAACCTTTTCAGGTTCTGTTTTAATTTCGGCAGGTGCGAGTGTGCGCTCTTCTGTACATTCTTCAGGCTTTTCCTCAGGCTGCCCTTCGACCTTGGGGCTATTACAGGCATCCTGTACTTCCTGCTTGACAATGTTCAACATAATATTTAGTGGGTTTTCTACAGGAGTCTTGCTAGGTGATGGCGTTGAATCAAATGATGAGGTCTGTAAAAATATTTTAAAATCATCTCTACCGTTTAATCATTTCAGGAGCAGCTTTTAAAATGGGGCATATAAAATACCGCTCTTAAAATTTGCGCTCCACTTAAAATATGTACGATGAAGTACGCTTGTTTTTGTTGTAAATCTGCCAATGACAGTTCATTATGATATATTTCTCGCCATTATTATGTGGCTAAAGTCCTGTATTTAATTTATACAATAAAGCAAACTTCTAAAAGAAAAATTTAAAACCAATGGTAGAGTATATCTTGAAGAGTTATTATGCATTTCCTGTATTTAGGAGAACAAATCAAGAGCAAGAAAAAGTCTGCTTGCAACTTTCCTCTTCACATGAACTACTTATTCAAAGTATGGCTCCTTTAGAAAATGAAGTGTTACTTCCAGGACAGCACACCTGCTGAAGATCTTCACTAAAGCTGGAAATCCTACATATGGAGCCAGTAACTCTATTGGCAATGGAAGGCAGACTGGGCACAGTTAGTTTAGGAATCTAGCCCAGCCTTGTTTAAGCTGGTGTTGCAATACAGTGCCACTGCAAACAATGCACCAGTTAGAAAAAACGTTGCAGCGTTGACCAAGAGATGCTTCAAGCAGCATCAGGAGAGCGCCATAAAACTGAGGTTTCCAGCAAATCAGTGAGGCAGCCAACACATTTTACAGTATTTGTATGTAAACTGAAAAAAAAAATCATGACAAGGATGTACTTACATTTTGATAATCTTCATAGCACGATGGATGGTAGATCTACAGAGGTAAGAAAACAAACCTTAGTCTCTATGTTCTTGAACCAGGAGCAGTTTCACAAAGGCAGTTAAAAATTAATAATCGTTTTAAAAAAAATATATACACATCTCTGTACATATTTTCTTTGCACCAGACTAAGTGCCTAATCACACTTCATCCACAATAACGGTGTAATAATACTATTCTAGTGAAGTGAACATCAGGCACCAAGGGAGCCAAACTGGACTACCGGCACTTGAAGTGTGGACGGCCTGGCCCAGGCAGGTTAGATCACCATGACAACAGCCACAGCGACATCTGGCGTGTGCCCGGGTGTTTCTGTGGTGATCGGGGCACAGGTGTGCAGGTGAATGTCAATGCTGCTGACTGGGAGCTTACTATATTTTATCTGCCCACAGCTAGTAATGATCAAAGCAACCCAAGTGAGCTCTGGGATGGCCGCAGTGTGCAGATGCATTGTTCCAGGAGGGGCCGGAACTACTCCTGTAAGATGAAGTGCAAACAGGCCCTGAGGCTGATTCCTCTTTTGCTTATGTTTCACTAGTCTGAATTTGAGGCAATTGTACAGCTTCTAGAAGGGCCCCCGTACTAACAGGAATAACTCTAAGACAGGAAAATGTGGACCGACTGATCTGATCATCCAGCAAAACCCCCCATTCCCCTGACCAATTCAGCCTATGGAGCAAATCCACTCCAGGAGAAAATTCAGCAGGGAAACAGAAGGCTCACAAGGCGGCCAAATCAATTTCCATCATCCTCACCTGTCCTGGCTACTGTATGCAAATCTAAAAAAGAAGAAGAGGGAAGCACCTCGACAGCAGATATGCTGAACGTCAACCTCTTGTGAACCACATTCAAATGCTTCAGATTCAAGAAAATTACACCAAGGCAAATCTAACAAGCATTTTCCCCATTAAAATCAACGAAGGGAAAACTCAGAGGGAAGGAACCAGGAAGGAGGATTGTCAAGAGCAATCCAGACTGATGAGTGCTTCTCTTCTGTGCTATCAGGTTGCATTCAGCATTACCTTTTCATCTACCCGAATGGCATTTTTTAAGTGCCACTCTTCCTCTTCCTCATCCCAATATTGTTCAAATTGCTCCTGGCAGATTTCACAGCTCTGAAAGACAGATGAAGAACATTTTTACACTTGCAGAACATTCACACAGTGCGATCCTAAATTTTATCACCATTAAGTAAAGTCGCAAATAGCTTTGGGAATGCTTCTTTGAGGGGGTTCATACATAGTACAAGAGAGTTACAGCACTTCACTTTTCTATAATCAGTATCTGTGCATAGGCAGAGAGGCCACTTTGTAGGTATGACTAGCAGAGATGCATCCCATTGGAACTATGTGGGTGGTGCTGTTCCAATTCCTATCACGCTGGTGGGTGCAGACCCTTCACAGCAATACTGCATGGCAATCCCACTGACAGGTGAGTACCAGTGCCACTTATACAGAGTCTGCAATCGTCTGCCACCAACAGGGCAGAAATGAACCTTAACACAGTATCTTCTAGTCAATGCTAGGGTTGTGCACAAATGTGTTTTGGCATTCAATTCAAAAGTAATCAAATGTTCAAAAGTCCGTATTCAAACAAATAGATCGCATTCGAATGTGGTAAAATTCTATTATATAAGAATCTATTCATATCAGATACATATTCATCGTATCTGATACGTATCAAAAGTTTCTACAAATAGGTTTCTACAAATACGTATCCGATACATTTCCCCAGTTTAATAAACGTCCAAACTACTCGTACGTATTTGTTCGAATGTTAGAAGAAAACCGTAACATTCTATTCGAGTTTGAACATCCAAATTCAGCCAAATTTTGAATGTTACAAATATTCACGCACATCCCTGGTCAGTGCAAAGACCAGTCTGAAGGTGAAGTTAGGCCTGTTACACCTACAATCAAATGTATGATATACTTAGCTCATCTTCAAGTCTCCAAAGGACAAATATTAATGGGAATTTTAACTGAAAAGTAATCAGACCCTTGAGTGACTTTATATTTAAGTTGCTAGAACTTTATTTTCATTTATTCTTATGATAAATCCCTATCTACATAAAGGCTTTCCTGAACAAGTGAAAAACAGTGCACAGCCTTCCATACATATCTCATGCAGATAAGAGCAAATATGTGTAGATAGTGAAACTGGAACCAATAATTTGTAATGATGTAGGCACAGTCAAAACCCTTTTACAAGATTTAAGTTGCTCAAAACTGGATTAGTTTTCTGCTTACCTCATCGGCTCCAGCTGGGCCTGCAGGAACACTCTGAAATTCTTTTTCTTTAGCAGCTTCTTGTGTTTTTAATACAACTTCTTCATGTACTTTTTCAAAAAACTGACTCTTCGCGCGTTCCTCTAAATCGGCTATTTCCTCAAACTCTATCCAGTCCTACAGAAAAACAAGAAACGATGTCTTCAAGCAAACTGTTGAGCAAGCGTGTCTGAACCTAGTCAACTATTCCACAACATTTTTACATGAATGTCTGATTAAGAAATGAACATTAATTTCTGTATATTCTACCTTTCCTTCAAGGGGCTTAGTGCAGAGAGTGTAGAGTTCCTTCAAGAACTCTGCACTGTCAGCATGCGGCTGGCAGGTCCCTTCTTCAGGATATAATCCAGGATAAGGCCCAGTGGAGAACAGATCTTAGCAAGATGTGACATGAAGGAAATACACAGCCCAAGGCAACTAAGTGACTAATCCAGTGCTTTAACCACATGAGAAAGCTTATACTGAATGGCCTGTATTAACGTGTGGACAGCAGACCTCTATCTTGAGACATGTTCCAGAAAATACTGATAACCCATTACCCATGGCCATCTGTCAGGCCCAAAAATGAGTTTAAATGAATTTGCTACTTGTCCACAGCTAGTGAGACTCTCACTTTTTTTAAAATCTCTAAATGCTTGCATGTGCAAATAAACAACATGGGGATTTTCAGAACATCCTCATCTGGCCACTAGAGGGTGCAAGAGTACGTTTATTATCCTACCCTCAGCCCATACAGTTTGCTCAGAGAAGGTGGTTATCAATCCAAGAGGCCAGAAACAGAAATAGCAAACGAAAGGAAAATTAAAAAGCAGAAAGCAAGGGCTGATAACGACCAAAGAGAAGAAATGTAAACATGAATGGATAAGGATTTGGTTAAAGGTTGCTATATTTCCCCTCATCTGATCCGACTCTTCTAGCCATCAGCTTCATAGAATGCCTCCTGCTTCTACTGCTGTATGATAAAGAGATTTTTTTCTCTATCCACCTTTCCTATGCCGTGCATGATTTTATATGCTTCAATCAGGTCCCCTCTGAAACACTCGCTTTCAAGGCTGAAGAGGCCTAGACACTGCAGCCTGATTTCATAAGGGAGGCGTTCCTGCTCCTTAATCATTTAGGTTGCTCTTTTCTGCACCTTTTCCATTTCCAAAATATCCTTTTTGAGAAACTGTGGCCAGAATTGTACACAATATCCCAAATGTGGTCTCACCATAGATAAAGAGGCAAAATAACACCTGCTGACTTGTTTTTTATTCTATTCTTACACCCCTTGAAATGGAGCCGAAAATATACTGCAAGGTTCATACCCGCTATCAATCACTTACTGTTAAACTATAGTACCATCTCCTGTGAGTAACTTTCCTGCTCACATCCTTTTCCGTACGGTTTTGACGATAGTGCCAGTCCAAATGATCTGCATATACATCTGTTTGCGAAGTGGTAAATCTCATTCCACAAGAGTAACACTGAATTCCTGTATAGAGCCGATTTATAACGCTATCATAGCGCCTGAAAACAAGCCAGAAACAGTTACTTCTGTGGGAAAATAACGTAAACATAGGGACAAAACACACTGTCAAGCTGGAATTTTAATTAAGATTCAGGGTAATAGCAAAAACTAATGAGTAACTTATGGTCTAACTTTTTAAAGTTCATCTTAAGACAAATGCCTTTGGGGACATCTCATCCCGAGCCCAATTTCAGGTGTTAACTCTGACTTATAAGGCCCTAAATGACTCGGGCCCCAAATATCTAAAGGAACGCCTGCTCCCATATCGACCTGCCCGTGCCTTAAGACCTGAAGGAGAGGCCCTCCTGGTTGTCCCACCGCCTTCAGTAGCGAGGCTGGTAGGCACCCAAGAGAGGGCCTCCTCAGTGATGGCCCCCAGGCTGTGGAATAGTCTCCCCCTTGAGGTGCGTCGGGCTCCTTCTCTGTTTATGTTCAGGAAGGCAGTGAAGACGCACCTCTTTGCTCCGGCCTTTGGCTGAATGTCAGTCATGTTTCCCCCACTGTAAACACCACTGTTTTAATTGAAATTGTTTTGTTTTTAACACGCTGGATTTTAAATGCCGTGATGGTTACTACTGTTCTAATATATATTATTTGATATGGTGGATTTAAAGGTTGTTATCTGCCCTGAGACCTTCAGGTATAGGGTGGGATAGAAATACATATATATATCCCTAGTCTGAGAATGAGGAATCTCAACCTGAAATTAATCCAGGTGGGGGGAAAAAAGGCTACCTGAGTCCGTGAATAACTCCAAATATGCAGAAAAAGAGACTTCCAGGAGGCCCATTAAATCCAGCTGGGGAGGCTAGCCAGGTACAGAGACAAAAGACGCCAACAAGGCCACTATTAACCTTATGCCTCTGCATTGAGACCAAAGGTCCCGAATTAACTTCCAGGATGAATACAATGGCATTTGTCTTAAAACGTCGGTGTGGAAATTCTTTAAATGCACAGTAATACAGAGCTTCAAAATGTTCCATGATTATCATATTTTGCACCGTTTAAGATATATGTATACAGTGTGCCTCAAATCCGCCAAGAAATATTTAGGAAAGAGTTTAAGAAACTGGGCACCAAGTGATTTAAGAGAAATTATTTTGGAAAAGAATGTGAGCCTTATATAAGTAAGTTCTAGTTAACTTTGTTCCCAACAATTAAGACACCATATCTAGATGGACTTTGTGCTTTCTTACAGAAATAGCTATACATACTGTTTCAATTCTTCTATCACAAAGTTAGTTAGGTCTGGGACATCCTGATCCTCATTTTGATCTTGGTCTTCCTCTTCCTCTTCTGGAACCGGTTGGGCAGACACTTCATTAACTTCTAAACAAATCAAGCATTTTGTCAGCACGGAGTCATAATACGTACTTTTCACAGCATAATGTAAGGCTGAACAGGCATAGATATAACAGTTGATCATTATAAGAAACACTGGGGTTGCGAAAAGTTCAAATTTTGACAGAGAAACACCAATACCCAAAGCCACATTGTTTTAAAAACCATTCCCATAGCAATGGAAGGTGAACCAGATTAGAGTTTTTGCTTAGTAAAAATGTTATTTAAAATAGCCAATATTGAGACTAGCAAGTTTTAAGTTAATAGCTGGGAAGCAGTTCTTCCTCTTAACTCCAGTACCCTCTAAGAACAGCACTGCGGAAGTTCTGCTTCGTTTTTATTCTAATTCAATAGAAGTCAAAATATTTGTATTTTACTTCCCTCCCTCTTTCTCCTCTTATCTGAACTTTACTGTTAAAGTTTAAAATCCTTAAAAATACTTATTTGAAGTATTGTAACTAATCCACTTGACTCTGCCACAATGTCTGGAAAACGCAAACAAATTTATTTTGTGCTATGTAAGAAGCACTAGAATGTAAGATGCACCTATAATTTAGAAAACATTAATGAAAAAATAGGATGTAGGGAGACTTTAGGAGAAATGTGGCCCTTATGTGACAAAAAAACCATAACCAAAACAGTCCACACTTTCAAATCTGCTCTTGACTGCCCGCAATTGGCCTTCAAAGGCATCCTGCTTGTCCCTCCAACCTGGAAATAGCGTTTAGGCATCCATTCTAGTAGCCATTGATACACCTGTCCTCCATGTATTAAGAGGAGCCCTCCTGGATCAAACCACAGCCCATCTACTACAACATCTTGTCTCACAAGGTGGCCCACTAACTGCTTCTCAAGCAGAAGACAAAGGCAAAAGTTTCACCTGTTCCTGAACCCCTGCAAATGGCATTCAGAGGCATCCTGCCTTTCTCTTCAACCTGCATCCATTCTGGTCCAGCGAGTATGTCTGCATCATTTTTGGCAGGACTTACAGGCATCACAGGGTCTCAGGGGAAAGTGAATTTACCACTACAATTTTTTTATCTAAACTTTGCACAGCCTTAAAAGAACCACACTGTTATACAAGCATACCACAGCTCAGCTGCACCTCCATATCGCACAAGGCTTAATGTTCCATCATTCACCACATGGAAATTACACTTACGTGCTGAGGTTGAATCTGCCTGTAAAACTTTCAAAATTCCTGTAGAAAGGAGCTTGGAGTACAATTCATTCACATCAAGTTGTCCAAGGTGATTATCAGGATAAGAAAGTGGGAGGTTCCCTAAAAATGAATACTAATGTTAGTATTTTTAAATAATGCTAAGCCTTGAGGCCATATGGCAAACAGTATTTTACAGTCTCCAAGCCCACCCTGAACCTGCATAACTTCTCTAATTTTTTATATTGCTCATTCTCATCCCTTCCCATATCTTCACATTACCAGGTGACAATAAAAATAAACCCCTTAAAAAGTTGTCACCCGGAAGGCAACATTAAAACAAGGCACAGTTAAATCAGCTTTCTGGGGGCCTAGGATTTGGTTTCTCGATCTCTGTGGTTGACTGGAATTGAAAAAGAATCTATCCTACCCATGGTTTGAAGTGCAGGCCCCAGCGTTAAAAATCATAGGACAGACACAAGTGAACTTTAGGCAGACGCTGTGGACCCAGCAGTCACATGACCAGTGATCATCAATGGCGGCAGAGCAGGAGGGAAAGTGCACTGTAAAAAGCTGCTGTTTAACTGGCAGCTTTTTACTTCGCACTTTCCCTTATCTGGACAGAGGATACTACAAAGTATTGCTTGTCCCATCTGGACAATGGGATAAGGCTTTGCCCTCCCTGAGTAGCTTTCCCTCATCTTGTCAGGACAATGGGAAGAGGGTGCGCAGGGGAGACAGAGCTTTAAGCGTGTCTGGAGGTATCTACAACACCTTTGGACCAGATCCTGAAGTAATTTACTATAAATGTGCTTGGAGGTGTAACTTTCTCTGGCTGGCATTTTGAAAGAACAAGCCCTTCCATTTCAGTCCAATGCTGCTACTATTTTGGGAACCCACGCTCTCTACTCCCTGTCTTATCATCACTTGTGGACCGCATGCAAGCTGGAAATACAAAACCTGCTACTAAAAACCTGAAAAGGGAACTGTACGAAGTCCTCTAATACACAATTTTAATTGAAAAAAAAATACAACTCTTACCTGGTTGATTCTGAAGAAAACTTCCAGGATTCTGTGCATGAACTGGTAAGAGAGGTTGCCGTTGGCCATAAGGTCCAGGTTGAGTAGGTGCTACGGACATTGCAGGAACCTGCAAAGATACGGTGGCTCATTTACTACACTTATTCTGTAATTTTAAGTTTCATTCAAGAAAGATAGCACACGCAATTGAAAATATTCAACATATGCTATAAAGTTAAAATATATTTACACCTTGGGGGAAAAAGGCACCTTGAACACCATTATACTCAGCAAATACTAAATATTTCTGCTGTGCTTTGAAAAAGCACTCCATATCGTAAATCCAATAAATAGTTAAACCTCACTTATACTGTACAACAGGACAGTTTTACTGAGATAGTATTAAGTTGCTAAGTCTACAAAATTAAACCTCATAATCTGCCACAAAGCAATTTGCTAACAAGTATTTTCCTATATACATTTTCCATGTCAAAATTCTATATTCTGCAAGGCCATGGTTTTGGAATTTTCAGCATTTTCCAAATTTCTAGTAATTAAAGTGCTACATTCTTCCATCAAAAATTGCCTTTTTCCTGACACCAGTTTCACTGAAGTTGTCAAACTCTTAAAGCTGGCATACCTGTGTGCATGCATGCACACACAGAGACTCAAAATGCTGCTACAAAGCAAACTACTCAATTACGCTAACTAAAACTATAAAGAACTCGTTTACCTGTTGTGGCTGCTGAACATTTCCTACTGCCATGCTACTGAAGGTTCCATACTGGGGGCCCTGAAGATTCTTGTCGTCATAATAAGATCCAGGTGCTCTGTTTACTGCATTAGGGAAGGCATGTCCTACAGGCACAGGTGGGCCACTGAAGGCTGGTCCTTGAGGGTTATCAAAGATCTGCTCAGGTCTCTGGAACTGCATCGCTTGTGACGGTGCATTATAAGGTGGCTGATTGGGAGATTCATTATAAGGGCCACTTTGTCCATAAGGTGGTGTTTCAAGTCTTGAAGGATGATTAGGTACAGTTTCAATTCTTGGGCCTTGGTGACCAAGAGGAATATCAAACCGAGCTCCCTGCTGGTGTTTGGGATCTTCAAATCGCTGAGGTATTGATGCTTCAAATCGTGGCTGAACCTGCTGACCTGGTGGACCATCAAACCGGGGTGGTACCTGCTGACCGGGGCCCATTTCAAACCTAGGGCCAGGTTGTAAATGTAACCCGTCCAGTCTTTGCAAAAGTGGTGGTTGACCAGGTTGGCCATCGAATCTTGACTGACAACTATCAAACCTGGGTCCCGTTTGATTAATAGGCCCTTCAAATCTTCCTGTCTGGAGAGGACCCTCAAATCTGGAACCCATCCCTGGTTGACTATGTGGGCCCACTGGCTGACCGTGAGGACCCTCAAACCTAGGCCCAACCCCTGGTTGACCAAGCGGCCCATCAAATCTGAGACTACTTGGTGGCTGGCCATGTGGGCCCAATGACTGTCCATGTGATGTTTCAAATCGCAAATTGCCTCCAGGCTGGCCAAGAGGTCCCATTGGCTGCATATGTGGCCCTTCAAACCGTAGACTACCTCCTAGTTGGCCATGAGGTCCTATGGGTTGGCCATGGGGTCCCTCAAATCTCATTCCACCTCCTGTGGGACCATGAGGCCCCACAGGGCGATCATGAGGACCTTCAAACCTAATCCCGCTTGAAGGCTGGCTGTGTGGTCCTTCAAATCTCATTCCACCTGAAGGCTGACCATCAAATCTCATACTGCTTGAAGGTTGATCATGTGGTCCCTCAAACCTCATCCCAGCCGATGGTTGACCATGTGGTCCCTCAAACCTCATCCCAGCAGATGGCTGGCCATGAGGTCCCTCAAACCTCAACCCACCAGAGGGCTGACCATGAGTTCCCTCAAACCTCATGCCACCCACAGACTGGCCTGTGGGTCCCTCGAACCTTAACGTTCCTCCTGGCTGCCCAACAGGGCCCTCAAATCGAATAGCAGCTCCCACGCCAACCTGTCCAGAAGGCCCATCAAATCTTAAAGGACCACCACCCATCTGTGCTGGTGACCCATCAAAAAGAGGAACTTTCCCTCCAGATTGTCCTGGAGGCCCATCAAATTGAGATGCTGGCTGACCCAGAGACCCTTCAAATCTTAAACTAGTCTGTGCTTGTGGTCCTTCAATTCTAGAACCTGTATTTGCCAGCCCTTCAAAAAGAGTTGTTTGTCCATCACCACCTGTCCTAGTGCCAGGATGCCTAGGAGAACCTTCAAAGTGAGTTCTATCTTCCATCAATGAACTAAACCTTTGCTTCCCATCATATCGTGAGCCAGGACTGTCTATGAATTTCTCTGGTTCTTCGTATCTTGATCTCTTGTAGTGCTCACTGAATGGAGACCTTTGTTCCTCCCGGATTCCTATGACAGAATAAACAGCACAGATATAGATTGAAATAAACTATCCTCTAACTGATCCATAACCTCTACAAAAAGAAGTAAACATTTTGGAAACTCCACTATAATGCTTATCTGCTGACCAAAAGTATGTACAGCTTACGGTATCTTGTAATATTAACAAGGACTTTTACAAAATATTTATTTCCATCAAAATGTTTTGTACCTTTGGAAGAATTTGATTCATCGTGTCTTCTTCGACCATCATGTGGTGAATTATCAGAGTACGGTCTGCTACCACTAACAGGGGAATGCCGTCTCGGTCTTTCACCAAACTGGCCCCCACATTTGTTTTTGGTTTGCTCACAGTTTATTCCAGAAACAAATCCATCGTTCAAGTGATAGTCCAGAACTTCTTCAGCGTCAATCACATTGTGTCTTGGAAAAGAATGCTGAACTTGTGTTCTTTTTAGAGTAGCTTTATGTTCGTGATAGATTAAATCAGCATCAGACAAAAGGGGCTTCTTTTTAGAAATGCCCTTTTCACAAACAGGGCCATCCCAGTCACTGCACCTGTGCTTTCCTTCCTGATACTGGAAAAGTTGACGAATCTGATGACACAGAACAAGGAACTCATCTTGTGTTATCTCGCCAGATGTCAAGCGCTCATTTGCCTGTAACAAATGAAAACATCCAGCGTAAACTTGAAAAGCCTTTAAAAAAAACCCCATAATTCTGTAAACCAGTAGAAGGTGGACCTTTTACCTTTTTAAATAACTCTCTTTTGTTTGCCACTGTCAATTCTTTAGGAATCTGCAAGTTTGCATCCACACTTAATCTATGTTGCTGCTTCGGTGTGCGGGGGGCTGCAACACCTTTGCCGCTGGCCCAGGAGTCCCGATGCCTCTGATGAGGTGATTTACCAAGTCCCTGGTATTCTTCAGGTGTTTGGAGGCTGCAATAAACACAGAAAATATAAGATTATTTTATCTGGCAGGTGTATCTCATAATGACATACACAGTAACTCTAAACTAGAACCTAGCTGAGACTACGCCTCTGAAATACCAACTTACTTTTTATTTTCTTCCCAGCCAGACTTCCAGCGCTTGTTGGACTTGGAACCTTGCCAGTTCTCCACATTTTCTTTAGGTTCTAAACTTGCTTTTGAAGAATGTTGGTTTACTCCTTCCTGCGGTCTGTCTTCGTGAACTTTCTTCAGTCTCTTTGAATCTCTTGCATCCTGTTTGATGCTTCTTTTGTTAGAGCTCCTTTCCTCCCGCAATCCCTGGCCAAAATCATCACCGTGGGATTGTTTTGGCCCAGACAGACGAGGCTTCCCGATTTTGGAGCTGGAAGGAGAAAGACTTCTAAGTCTTCTTTTAGGCGACCTCCTCTCTCTTCGTTTTGGAGAATGGGAAGACGGTGAACGAGATCTAGGTGAACGAGACCTTTTCCTAGTACTTGACCTTCCCAGCTTTCCACCCGGTTTCTCGGACTCTTCAATATTGAGATCTTGCTTCTGCACGATGCCATTAACTATCTTATTTCTACCACCGATGGCTCTATGGTCTTCTTTATCTTTTCTTTCCATACTTCTTCTCTTTTCTTTCGTATCATCATCTTTACTGTCTGGTTTTTCTAAAAGATGCTTCTTTAATCTCGGATCTCTCTTGCTAATCTCAGACACTCGGGTGTTCTCACTTTCTTGATTTCGAGCGTCCTTAGAATGAAGCAGTTTGTTTTGCAAGGGAGATGGCGACTTTGATTTTGATTTTGCATCTAACTGATCAAACTCTTTCTTCTGTGACTTCTCATTCAGTTTTAGTTTTTCTTGCTTAGATACATGTTGTTTTTCAGCCTGTTGAGTTTTGGTAGATTTTGGATCAAGCTGATTGATTGGATTCATTAAAAATTCTTTCCTATGACCTTGATCTTTAGAATGAGAAGAATGTTGACTTGTTCTGTTAAGACGAGGATCTCTGCTGGGTATTTTGACATCATGGAGTGGAGACTGGCGGTTCTTCTCAGATGGCATACAAACTGGGAAGGGAGGTTTAGCTGCCACATGAGGTGGCTGCGGAACATGTTTCAAAGATCCTGGACTCACAGCGGAGCCACTCTGTTGAACACTAAGAGAAACTGCCTAAAATTCAGAACAAAAGAAATGTAAATGCTTAAAATTATGAAACACAAGACAAACGGGTTTTTCCTCTTCAAGAAGTATGAGCTATGATAAATCATATCAATGCCAAAGTTCTACATGCAATGTGTTTGTTCTTATTTAATATTATGAGTAAAGAAACATGTTTTTACTATAAGGCCTACTTTTTTCCAAAATGATTTCTCCTAAAAACTCAAGATCCTGTATTTTCATTTATCTTTTCTAACTGTTCCTTGAAAAATTGCAAAGGCATATCTGGTGAATACCAACTTCTTTTTGCTTACTCTTAAGAGAGGCGTGTTGATGAGCAAACACAAAACTGTCAGTAAAATTCACTCCCTTTAAGAATTTAATGCAAATACAGCCCCAATTGCCAGTTATCTGATACCCATATTTCAGTAATACCAGAGTATTTGTATGTTTATTTATTTTATAATTATCTGTTACACTTACTATGGTGATTACTGCCTTACAGTGACTGCCTCCTTCACCAACATTCTATGATCCAAATCAATTATTTCAGTGGTAAGGAGAAAACTCACCGTGTGTTGGTCTCAAATGCAACAGCTGGTGGCATTAGACGGTAGGCTAGGTGCAGAATTTGCCAGATGAGCAAACATGTTTCACACACCATGTACAATGTATAAGATAAAGCGTTTGCTTCATCAAAGAACAAGATGAATTTTTAAGAAAAATGTTCCATCCTGACATGCTTTAATGACCACGTCTCGCCTACTTACCAATTGCGCTTTCGTCTGCTCTAGTTCCAGTTCTAATTTTTTCTGTTGAAGCTCTAGCAATTGTTTTTGTTTTGCCAGTAGCTGCTGTCTTATCAGTTGCTCTTGAGTCAAGTTTTTTTGTATTTCAGGAACTATTGGTGTAGCAGGCACAGAACAGGATACAGGAGGAGAACAGATTGTAGAACTAGGTGCTGGAGGTTCCTCAGGCTATCAAGAAAATGGTAAAGAACAGAATCTCACTAGTAGGAAGGAGAAAATAACCTAAAGCTAGTTGTTTCAACATGCTTAAAATCTTTAAATAGATAAATTTCAGATATTCAATATAATTCAGAAATTTCATCTTCTTTATGTTAGGTAATTAAGTACTCAATGCCTGCTGGGTTTCACATAACATTTCAGGTTCTTAGTGTAAAAAGTTAACTAATCACTTTGAAGTAATAATAGATAGTACAGTAGTTGCAGAAACTTACCGATTTATTTAAAAACTTAGGATTCACATGGATGCTAGAAGTATTCACATTTGGGGGTAGCGGCTTAATTGGCCAGGCAGGGTCTACTGAATTCACCCGAACATCAAGGGCATAGAGTTTCTTCAAAGGGAAAATGTCATCCCACGTGGAACGTAATTTAAATAAACTTTTTCTAGTATTTTCATCCACCTATGAACAACAGAAGAGTTCTGTGGCTTGTTAAGTTTAAAAACATTTTATATGCTTCTTTCTGCAATTTGAAACAGAGGATTGTATGGCTGCACTTCTGCTCATGTATTTGTATTGAAGACGCACAAAATAAGTCATGTACACATGCCAATAAAGGGCTCAGGTATGCATAATGGATCCAAAAACCAGCACATGCAATGAATCTCAATCTATCAGTTTGCCCAGCCTCTCTGCTTGCAAACTCTAAACTGAGGATGTATGTTGTTAGATGGTCCCAAAAATTAAATGCCCTTAAATTTTATGGAGCTTCCACTCATGGGTGCTGCCCTTATCAAATGCCTGGTTCTGCTTTCCTTCACAACCTATGCTATACAGCACCAAAGCTGCTAAAATCAAGTCTAATACCATATTACCAAGGTTCAGCTCAAACAATCTGTAGAAATTTTTAAACAATAAAGCCTCTTTTAAAAAGCTGCCTACAGATATAAATTTCTAAAACATATATGCTGCTACACAGCTCATGAAATTATGGGTGTTTTTCCACTGTCACTAGATGTACCCATTAAGTACCTATTAATGGGTACGTAATGGCATTTTTGTACCCATTAATGGGTACTTCTAATGACAGTGGAAAAACACCCAAAGTTAAGTTCATAGTATTTATAGATACCAAGTTTGGATTAAATGTAGCATTCCTAGCAAATGCTACAATGCAGGTTATCTAAGCTTTTTAACACTCCATTTCAATGCATTTTTACTGCCATGAGCATCTACTGATATCTAAGAGGCTTACATCCGAGCAAGTACATGTTAAGATCAGGATTTATATTAATCTCTTTCTTTCATCAGATATTACAACAATTCTCCTACCTACAATGCCATACTGCCAGGTCAGTATACGTAGTTTTAATTTGAAATTGTACAGGATAAATCGCACCATTTTGTCCCACAAATTACAATGGTGCCAACAAATCTGAGAGTAAATAAAATGGGACAAGGAGTTAAGGCAGCTATTTTGAGAACTAATTAATTTGGGGCATCTAACCTCTTCAATGAAATGCACAGGAATGCTTTCTATCTCCTTGAACAGATGTATTTCCTTTTAGCTAGTCCTGCTGAAGCAAGCCCTTTTCAGAGTCCTCCAAATATCTGCTGTGGTGGGGAACAAAGAATAGGTTTGGCACCATCTATACTCTTGCAACACTAAACTGCTCTCTCCAAGGCTTGATAAGATAGGTATCTGAACTCTGCCAAGCTGGTTTGTTCTTCATTCTAAATGGCTCTGGCTGGCCTGGGCAATAGAACGGATGAGCCAAGGAGTTAATGCCTTGCCCACAAGCCTTTCATTTGTTCCTCAATACAGCATATATCTAGGCACTAAGAAATAGAGGGCTTTGTGGGGGTTGGGGGATAAAAAGAACCAAAGCGCATGCTGAACCTTCAATGCAAACTTGTTTTTAACATCCAGGTAATTGCAAAACAGCACTTTCAAAGACTTTCAATTTAAAAAGAGTAATTTAGAGGGGGGGAACCTCAAAATGCCACCCATTATCAATTGCTCTGATTATGAATCGCTAAGCGAGCTTTCAGTAGCACATAACCGAACTGAAACCGAGGTCAGATCAGAAGAAAAAAGCCCTGCATGCACATAACCGAAATATAATGTTCTGTATGTTTTTGCTGGGAGATTTTAGGTATAAAAAATGTGTTTCCACTACTGTAAGTTCTCCTGTAAGTAACTGAAAACTTAATTTACTCTATTGTGTAACAAAATACAAACGTAGGGGGGTTTTCTTTGGATACATACTGGAATGTCACACACAGCTAAGAAACCTATAATGATATGCGCTCTTAAAAGAACACACAGTACTTAAGCACTTCTACGGATGAAAAACATATTGTAAAAAGCAGCAGAAACACAGAAGTGCACTTCGTTCACCTGGACCTTTCACATCTGGTTAAGCTCTATATGTTTCACACCATCTACCATTACACTTCGTTTTCTGAAAATTGTTAAAACACGAACAGAAAAACTTTTACTGTATTTTTTACATCTAGTAACCAAGACAATCTGCACTGAGCGCCAAGCATTTATTCATACAATATCCTCAAAAAGAACGTATGGAATTTCAGGTCTATATATACCTTTTCAAACACATTAACAAATGTTGCAACTAGGTTTTTAGTAAACGCAGCAAGATACTCTCTTCCAACGTTCTTGACAATGGAGTCCATAAGGTACATAACAGGAAGTTTCTCATTAGGAGGAGCCTGGAGCAATAAGAAGAAAACTGAGATCTTTAGTTGTAACAAAAACATTAATTGCTCCTTTAAAGGAGTAACCATTTCCCAAACCTCATACCTCTATTTTGTAACCATCATGAACTACGGACGTCACACACAGTTTGACTTAATTCATCATGAGGGGAAAAATACCCAGTTTTACTTTTAACTGGTACATTGGGCATTCTCTTACCACATTACCCAGTTTTTGTCACACCAAAGAATTTGCCCACTTAGTATTCTATTATTAGGACACAATTTGACAGAACACCCACTAGCTTCTGCTGGAACCTCTAGATGGGGTACAACCATCATTAAAGATTTGCAAATCTCACAAAAAAGGAAACTATCTGTGAAAGCACAGAGAGTGAGTACCAATGTCTTTGAGTGAGCTACATTTGAACTAAAGTTACTTTGTTGTCCCCAAAAACTATTCAAGCATCACCAACTCTGGCCAGCGGAAGCAATTCCATCTAGACTCTCTCAAAGATATATGTATGCCACACAACTGAACTCCCCCCACCCCCACCCCAAAAAAATATCAGTCCGCCATGGAGTTTACGATGTTGAATAGACAGGCTTATTACTGGAAGAAAAGACTGGCACGGAAGACAGTCTTCGAAGTCTGGATACTCCTCTGCGGTCAAGGAGCCAAGATGGTTTTCTCCATATATAAGATGGGCTCCAAAGTCATGCAAAGCAATGTGTACGTTGAGACTGAACTTATAGGATGAATGTTTACATCTCATCTGTATTAGGAAGGGCCAGTGAGCTTCCAAAAAACATCAGCATATACAAACTCATTGGGAAGCTTAAACTGTTCTAGCATATTATGTATCAACTGTCCTCTTTGTTTGTATTTGCATCCATGTCTTCTAAAAAAACTTTTGCATTTACATGCAGTTTAATATCTGGAAGCTTAATATCTGTCCACATTCTGCTGTCCAGATGAGTTTGCTCTTGGATCCCTTATAACTAGTGTTTTTTTCCCACTATACAAGAGTAGATCATGAAGAAGTTTGCAGAGCGCAACCTGGCCACAAAGATTTGTTTTAATGTGAATTAACTTCCACCTCTTTTACTTTTTTACTCTTAAATGTTTGGGGTTTGGTTTTGTTTTTTGCACAAGACAGGCAAACCATTTTATTAATCTACCGTGTGAGTTGGCTTTAAGTGGCAATTATATCAGGAGGTCTTCATCCAGGTAAGGCTTTTACGAAACTGTGTATTATCAAAAGCATTAGGAACTAGGTTAAGTATTCCTTTGTATGATGAACACAAAAAACAAGACCACTGGCAGGCCATACACAACATGGAAGGAACTGATTTCCAAGTGGCTTGGAAACCAAAGTATTTGGACAAGGCACAAATTGGCAGTGTACAAACTATTAGGATCCAATTTTTCTTCTTGCAATAGGGCTTGGAAAGTATTAGGACACTTTGGACGCTTGACACTCTGCTTTTAACTTCCCCGTACGTGGTACTTCCAAGGGCAGCTGTCAAGGTAATCCAGCTGACTATCAGGAGCATATTCCCCAAAGTATGAACTATTTTTCTCCTAGTTTAAGCAGCAGGAGTGTGATACTCATAAAATGTACACTAATAAACTCCTAGCTGAGAAAACTACATGTGAAAACCATTGGAAAAAGTAAGAAGCAAATCTACAGCTTTCAAAAATATTAATCAGGAAATAACCCACCCACCCCACTCACATTACTGGAGTATGACTTCAAGACCATGTATTTGTTACGAAAACAAACTAGTCTATTTGATTCTAAATGGAAGTACACTGGGATGTACTGGAGGTGGACCCCCTAAGTTGACGCAAACTCAAGTTAGATTATCCAGCAGTTGCAGAGAGTAGAAAGGCAACACAAGCCACCAAGAGACTGACGGAAGTCAACTTCAAGCCAATCTGCGTGTCCAGAGATTGCACCAGAGTGCTTGTTGCACTCCATTAAATTCCTACGAATGAGTGTTCAGAAGGTGTAGGTTGTTCTGTTAGGCTTTCCTCAAAGTCTTGGTTTGTCCTCATACCTCCTTTGTTGTCAACCAAGGACACAGAATAATTAAACATTTTGAAAACAAATTCTGCACTACACCCGGTAAATAAAAAGACAAATACATATTTCATACATTTTATTTGCATTTTTTGAAGACCAGTCACACATTTCAGAATCATTTATTTAAAAAAAAAAATCAAACCACTCTGTTTTACACTAAATAAAAACTTTCCCCAGATAACACTTCCTTTCAAAAGTGGTTTTCAGAGAATTCTAATCTCTTGTTTCATCCTGGTTCCCAATAACATCTAATCAAATCTACTTAAGAGATACAGATGAAGAAATATTAGATACACTTAAGGGGGAAACTATGAAACCACCCTTCATACCCTATTAAAGTATCGGAATTTAAACTGCACTTCCAGCCACTAATAGAGAAACTGAGAGAATACCAAAATTAAGGGGGAAATGCCTTGTGACTTCAGTGAAGTAAATAAACCTAGCTTTCAGCAAGTTTCCCCCCTCCTCCATTTAACTATCCTTTTAAATCCCAGATTAAATAAGCAAACAGAACCCCCCAAAACTTGAAAGCCATAGGAAGGGGCAGGGGGAGCAAGAGAGTGAAGAAGACTAGTGTTAGCCTTTTTAAAAAAGTAAAGATAGGGAAGTCGCTACTTAAAAGGGGGTGGCGTACACTAACGTATAACTTGTGTCAGTATACTACTGAACTGCATCTGGAGCCCTGTCTTTCATTTTGCATTATATGCTCTCCGGCGCCATATTGGAAATGTGCAGGCTACCGCAGCTCCTACAGACAGGGTGGAATACTTTCTTTCCTTAATGAATGGGCTGCTCTAAGGAGTGACGCTTCCACGCAGACAGACAGACACTCGCACCCATCTGATTCTGCATACCTCAAATACTCAAAAGCATTCCAGCAATCTCCTTCCCTCCCATGGGATCCTAAGCTACTGGACCCCATAAAACAGACTAATTCCACCCATTACAAATAAAAACCTTTCCAGATCCCATGAGAACAGGTTACTATCCTAGACTGTGTAACTGAAAAGGCTCTTCAATTCCAAAACTGCATTTCTTTACTTCGGACTGGTAATTCTTTCCTCAAACAGACCCCATCTATTCTAACAACTGCTAAAGGATTACAAAACGTGGCAGGGCAACTTAAAACTGTTCTACATAGAGCACTAGGAACTGCATGCTAAAACAACAACGTGCTGCACAGTCACTGCTAGCCGCCATGTTACGTCTCCCTTATGCCGGCATGTACAGCTCCCCCAGTTACTTTGCCTCATATCTTCCTGTATGCCTTATCTCTGCGAAACCAGTTCCTGTGATCCCCATCTGCTAAAGACAGAATCCTTGTCTAGGATCTCCCTGTTTTTATCCATGTTTTATTGCTAAGATCTCCTCTCACTCCTTTTATCACCCCTGAAACCCAATGTGGCCACAGCATTCAGGAGATCCACCCATACCCTGCCTGTTTTCCAAAGAGATCCATTCTTCCCATTAAGGCACCCAGGGCAGAATCTCTTATCCAATCCTAAGCCCCTTTCTGAACTCATCCCATCCTGTTCCTTCATGTGCTCAAGTCCGCCATGTCTTCCTGGCAGCTGCCAGTTCTTTCCCTCCTACTACTCCCCCTCCTCTGATGTCCTGACCTGCCCTCCCAACTGTTTATTTTTCCGCATCTCCCCCTCCATAACCTACATGCCAAGTGGAATCCCTGTTCTCAGAGAAAGGGCCTGGTGGTCGCCCAGCGGCATCCACTTGCCTCGGCTTTTGACTTGTTGTTGTTCCCCTACTGCCCTGAGATCTCAAGGAGAGGCCCTTCTTGTAGCTACTCCAGAGGTATGAGCTATAGGGACAGGGACATGGCAGCAGGGCCTTTTCTCTGGTGGCCCCTAGACTCTGGGACCGCCTCCCTCCTCAGGCTCACCAGGCACCTACACTATAGTTTCCACCGCCCAGTGAAACGTATCTTTTCACCCAGGCTTCCTGCTGTTTAAAAGATCCCTTTTTATACTGTGGTACAGCGTAACCTACCACCTTTGACTAATCAGGTCAATAAAGGGACATCTTTCAGCTATACTACTGTATGACTTCTATGAGTGGGCTATTCCTGACATCAGGGTACTACCCTGGGAGGGAGGGGAATATTTTTAATTGCTTTGATACCTTACACGTTTTATTTCTACCGTAGGCATGTGGTGAAGGTGGGATGTCATTTTTAAATACATACTGAAGGACCCTCTCAAGAAATACCTGGGGGGTGAAGTCTTCCTTCCTGTCCCCCACCCCACCCCGAGTTTGAAGCTTAAGATTAATATAATATTGTAACCCGCCCTGAGACCTTTGGGTATAGGGTGAGATAGAAATATAAATATATGATACATATATATATATACACATATATACACATATGCACAAACACACACATATGTAAATATATATGTATGTGTATATACATATATATAAACTAATTAAATAAATAAAGGCAGCCTAGTTTGGATAAGCAGGAGGCCTCATCTTCACCTGGTCCCCCTTCTCACCTTCTCCCCGTGGCCCTAAGTCTCCTCTGCCCCACTTAGCACCCCCCCCCCCGTTCTGGTGTCTGGCACACGCACACGCGCTCCCTCATCCACACGAGACTCCCTGCCTGGCTGGCCTCCCGTGTCGTCCCTGGTTCAGCCCTTTCCCTCCCTCCCTCTCCCTCTGCCTGGGGCGGGGTAGGGAAGGGTCTCGGGCCCTACGGCTGGGGGTTGAGAAGAGAGGCGGGGCGGGGGTTCGGGTTAGAGAGAGCGTATTCGGCGTAGAGTGTATAAAAACCTTGGCGATTTGCGCCTCGATCAGCGAGACGATGTCCTTGGCGAAGGGCACGTTCTCCTCGGCCAGGATGGTCAGCATGTTGATGTGCGGCTTGCTGTTGAACGTCAGGTCTTCGAGCGACGACTTGTAGTCTGGGCAGGGGTCCTCGCTGCTGCTGCTGCTGCCCCCGCCGCCACTGTTGCTGCCGCCGCTGCTGCTGCTGCTGGCGGGGCCCTCGCTGCCGCCGCCGCCCGACATTTTCCCCCTTGAGGTGGTGGTGGACGACGAGGCCGCGGGGCCCACCGAGGCCCGGCGTGAGGAGGAGGGCAAGAGGGAGGGATAGGCGCGGCGCCCGCTGCTTCCTTCTCCTGCCCGCCTTCTCCTCCTCCACCGCCGCCGCCGCCGCCTTCCTCCCACCCCCGGCTGTGCTCGGTGCCGCTTCTCCAACGCTCTAGCTCATCCTCCGTCCCGCCGCCGGGCTCGCCGCCGCCGCCGCCGATTTCCCGTCAGGTCAGGCCGCCGCCCGCTGCCGCCGCCGCCCAGGTCGTCTCGCCGCCGCCGCTGTTTTCGCGCCCAGCCAGCCAGCCGAAGCAGCCGCTTGCGCGCTCGCTCGCTCGCTCACACCGCCAAGAACACGCACAAAATGGCGGCGGCTCCGACGGCTCGTGAACGCTCCTCTCCTCCTCCTCCTCCGGCTCTCCAACCGTTGCGTCATGTGAAATTGTGCCGGAGGGGGCGGGACGCCTGGGGAGCGTCTTTTGTTCGCTGGCCGCCACGCTATTGGCAGGCTCTCCCCACCGGGCCCAGGGCTGATTGGGCCGCCGTGCGCCTTACCCTTTCTCATTGGACTGCTGCACCGTCCCTCAACGTTGCCGTCGCGTCCCGCCTCTCGCGGCTCGCGATTGGTTAGGGCGGACCCCCTTACGTCGCGGCAATTGGACAGTTGGGCACGCGAAGGGTTTTTTTAAAAAAATTTCAACCAATCGCTGCAGCGGGCCAATGCCTGATTGATTTTTCTTTCCTTGTTGTTCAGTTCGGCCTTCCCGAAAATAAGCCCGCCTCCTCGTAGTAGTGTGACGTTAGAGACGGATAGCTCTGCGTGCGGAGCAAACTCTACCCTCCCCCTTCATCAAGCGGCCCTTATTGGTCATAGGACAGTGGTGGAAAACCTTGTTTTCTATTGGCTCATGCGGCAGCTCGGCTGTTGCTATGGCAATGCAGGTCTTTTTTTTTAGGCCTACTTGAAAAGGCTCAGTAGTAGATTAGGGTTGGGTGCTTTTTTCGGGATAGCGTAGTCGCGTGTATAAACTGTTCTTACATACACACGTGCACAGAGCACCTGGTTTTCTGCCCCCTCAAAGCAAAACCGTCTACCATTCTGTCACTTAATTTTGTAAGCATTTAGGCATTACATGTTTGTTTATTTAAGGAAATTATATTCCACCCTTCACCAAGTGGCCCCAGGGCGGGTTACAATAAAAATAAAACCTATCAAATATTAAAACATAATTTAAAATATAACTTCCCTGAGGAACCTGTTTAAATAGCAAAAGCCTGGGTGAAAAGACATTTTCACCAGGCGCTGAAAACTATACAGCCTATGTGCCTTGCGAACCTCAAGAGGAAGGCTGTTACAGAGGCTAGGGGCCACCACAGAAAAGGCCCTCTTTCATCTCCCACTGCCTCATACCTCTGCAAGGGAAGGGACTACAAGGCGTCCCTCTCCTTTTGATCTCGGTGCTTGAGCAGGTCTCTATAGGAGAAGGCGCTCCTTCAGTTACCCAGGACCCAAGCCATTTAGGGCTTTATACGTTAGTGTCAACATCTTGAATTATGCTCAGTAGCAAATAGGTGACCAGGGCAGATTCTTTAAGAGTGGCGTGATAGGAGTCTGGCCAGAGACTCCCGTCAGCAGTCAAGCAGCTGCATTCTGCACCAGTTCCAGCTTTCGGACCATTTTTGAGGGTAGCCCCACGTAGAGCACAATGCCATAGTCTAATCTGGAGTTACCAGAGCATGGATCACTGTGGCCAAGTTTTCCTGATCCACTAGCAGACTTAATGAAGATAATGTATATACCCCACATAGAAAAGTCATGCAAAAAAGAGACGAGAGGAACTCAAAATAATATATATATTATAGATTGATATATATATATATATATATATATATATAAACATATATATATATATTATGTAGCAAACCCAATGTACTCCAAATTTTTTTAGTGCCAATCTAAAAGCATATGTTTATTTTATTTATTTGCATTTTTATCCCACCCTATACCCGGAGGTCTCAGGGCAGGTAACATTTAAAAAATAAAACATATTAAAACAACAGTTTATATCAAAACAAGAGTGTCTGCAAGTGGAATTAAGGGAAAGTATATCTCCATTTAACTCAAGACCAGGGCAAAAAGGTGCATCTTCACTGCCTTCCTAAACGTGTTTGGTGAAGGTTATAGACATGCCTCAATGGGGAAACAATTCCATAGCCTAGGCCCTAGGGGCCATCACTGATAAGGCCCTCTCTGAAACACTCACTCCTTTTGCTGCTGCTGCTTGCTGCTGCTGGTACAACCAGGGGGGCCTCCCCTTCAGATCTTACCATATTACAATAAACATATCAAGGGAAACCACTGCACCACTGTGGAGGAGGAGACATATGTATATTTCTCACAATGGCGGCGCTAAGAGTATGTGCCCTCAGCACAATCACAGCCTTTAATCTAGTCTTTTTTACATGAGAAAGTTTAGGCCTGTAATAAGAAACCAAGTTAAAATCCAACTGTTTTGATTCTTGTGCAGCCAATGTTTTTAACTCTCAAATCTTTCATCTTTCCTTCCTTTCATCTTCTTCCTTCTTCCTTCCTTCTAAAACAGTTGTGCAAATGTCACCTACTTATTAAGGGATATATCAACAGCTGATCCCTTAATATCTGGTATTAAACTCACTGTCATGCTAAATGAATTCACTTCTATATCAGGTCTCAATATCAGCTGGCAAAAATCTGAAATTATTTTTTTTTCCAAACCTGTTTATTAAGGGATCTCCGTATTCTGAGCCTCATTTTTTCAAATGCAGACTATCATAAAATGGTTAGTGGAAGATGGCATTTTGCATATGTGATGATCCCCACACTGTTGAATCTAATAGAATTATTCTATACATCTCAAAATGTAGCTTTAATTTGTTCAGAGAATTGGGGTGTGTGTGTGTTTGTTTTTGGCATAATACAGCATTTACCATTCACGCTCACTGTCCAGAATTACCATCTAGAAAATAAAATCATCTAGATGAACAAAAAACAAGAGCAGAGTAATGTGAAAGCTGCATTAAGGATGGAGAATAAAGATATATTGTTCTACTAGACAAGACAAGCATCTGATCAAATGAGTTCTTAGGTTTGAACTGTGTGTGGAGTTTATACCAGAATATGCATGCTGAAACACAAAATAAAGGAGGAAATAAATTTTGTCTGAGATCTCAAGTGTGATGCCCAACTGAACCTGATTTTTTTTTACCTGTAAGCTCAGGATAGTAAACATTATGACCTCTGCACATTCATAAGCCATTGTATGTTTCATTTGCCCCAGCCTGGATCAGTTGTATGAATGATACATAGGATATATAGCAATACCAGGTTTCACCTTCTGTAAAATGACCATTGCAACTATTCTGTGTGAAGCCTGTGCAAACTTTTTTTGAAACACTTCTTTTAGGAGGAGTGGGGCATTCCAATCACACACACAATCCCAAAAAATGCTGCTAGATGGCTTGGAGTTTGAATACATCAGGGTGTGTCTTGTGATTCCACCCTTTGGCTTGAAGGCGTCTGAGCAGTTTACAAAATTTAAACATGGGAAGATAAAAATTAATATATATAATAACAATAATAAAAAAGCATACATGAAAGCAAACATAGAAATAAAATTTAAACATAAAAGCTCCCTATGACAGCTACCTTAGCACTCAAAAATAAAAAGTCTGCAGCCTTTTTCTCCATAAGACTATGTAGATGGTGCTGCTGATATTGATAAGTGGAAAGGCAGCAATCCAAAGCTGGAAAGCAGCTATTAGCATATCAGTAGCAATGGAGGTAAGGGAAAACATGCATTTCCCTCAAAATGGATTCCTACCTCCACTTTTCATTAAGGTGACCTCTGAATCCGAAGTAATTAATCAGATCCTTCTGATCTAGCCACAGGGAATGATGTACCTTGCAAAGTCTGAGGTGATGAAATAATCTACTTTTGCAACTTTGGGGCTGTGGTCACACCTAAAGTTTAATCCAGCTTCCGTCCACTTTCAGACTGAGATAATGCAATCAGCACAGTAATTCTCTTTCCACATTATCTATCCCACAGTTGAATTTTCTGAGTTATTTAACACTGAAAGAAAACAGTTTGTCACTTTGCTGATGTATTCTCTCACTCTGAGGGTGCTTCCGCACTGACCTCCGAAATCCGGATCTATTTAGATCCGGATTTCGGAAATCTGTGGTAAGTAGATCCGTATCCAGTAGGTACAGATCTACTACCACCCCTTCCTTCTGCACACGCGACCGAAGGGGGGATTTAGATCCGGATTTGAGGTGGGTGCTGTGCGGAAGCACAGCACCCAACTCAATCCGTATCTCCAGAGGCCCTCCCCCAGCCTGCCATGATTGGCTCCTCCGGAGCAAGCATGGCGAGCCAGGGGTCTCTGATCTCGAGGCTCCCCCTCACCCCAGAAGCCGCAGATAGTGGCTTCTGGAGCCAGGGGGGGGGCTTCACCAACCCCCCCATCCCACCCTCGGGAGAGCACGAGCGATCCCCTCCTTACCTTAATGCAGCCAAGCCAATTATGGCTGTGGGGATCCCACTTCGCTTTGCGCCTGCGTCCGCCTCACCTCCCTATTGGCCAGGGCCATGCCTGTCTTCAGGAGGCTCTCTGTTCAGGTGCAAAGAGAGTATATATCTATATATATACTCTAAATGCCTCCAGATGGCAAGAGGCAACCACAAAACCTAGAGAAGATCACACAATTGCTTCTTGCCACCCTGCCAAATGTATGGGTCAATTGTAGGCATAGCTCCATGTCTGCCAACTTGTTTTGTAACAACCAAAAAGGAAGCTTTGTTGGATTTCATGCACTTGGTTGACTTCTGGGCAGCTACAAGTGGAATTATAACAAAAAGAGCCAGCAGACACCAAATATGTATCAGCGTTACAGGAAACCTAGCATCGTTGTCGGATTTTCTGTAGCAGCGATATTATGGGATATAACATCATATCCCGGGACTATACTGAGAACGCTGCAATAACATCTGGCACCCCAATATCATCTTGGAAGGATCACAGATTTTAGCCCACATCCGGAGGCACGCAGGGTTCTGGTCTGACTTGAAATTCTCTGCCTATTCAAGCCCTGCACTATATTTCTCTTTCTTTTTCCTGCCAACACCAAAGTAAGACCTCGGTTCCGACTGGTCAAAAGGTCTGGGTTTTTACCTGGATTTTTTTGACCAGCACCATCCTGACTGCATTGGGGCCGTCCTGACTGCATTGGGGCAGCAAGAGAGCAGCAGCCGGTGTCACTCTCCGCAACAGTAGGGAGACCATGACAAACACACCAATCTCCTCCACTGCCACCCGCCGTTTGCCTTCCCTGCCCCGTTCCTCCGTCTTTCATCGTCATCCTGCTGTTTGCCTTCCCTGCTGTTCTTCACCAGACAGAGGAATGGGGCGGGGGGAGGCAAACGTAGCAAGATGACAACAGTCAGAGGAACAGGGAGGTGAGAGGCAAACAGCATGTGGCAGTGGAGGAAATCAGCATGGTGGCAGCATTCACATTGAGAAATATTTCGATTATTCCAGAATTCCACAGCGACTCCTGTTACAATCTGAAAAGGGATTCCCCGGATTTGGGGACATTTAGTCCACAGAAACGGGGAATCCCTTCAAAAGTGTCAGGACCAGAGGCTCGAGCCAAATTCAGGCCAGACTAAAACACCAGTCAAAACTGAAAAGGCGGGTGGAGAAGGTGGCTGTTGACCTGCATTCGACTGAAACCTTTCTCGGGGAATTAACCCCCCCGCCCCCGCCCTGGCAATTAGCCTCTGTTCATGTGTTAGTAGTCTTTCATCCTATAATTATGGCTTGCTTTCTGTACATGTGTGAAGATGCTTCTTTATTCTTGTTCAGTTTTTCAGATTGAAATGTTAATTTACTATGCATACCCCAAAGCACATCCATACACAAATTTATTAGCTATGCCCAAAACTAGGATTAAAGCCATTTTAAATAGATTTCGTTTTAAAAGTTTGTTTTCAGCTTTTGGATGTTCATCTTCTTTGGCAGGTTAGTTTGAAGAAGAAAAAGAAGTAAGCACAATACTGTTGATCTCTGTATTTGACTCATGCATTCAGCTTACTGTTACATGTTGTAGTAATCTGATAAATCCCTTGAAAATACAAGCACACTTACTTTCCCCTAAAGGAGAATGGATTTGTCTCTCTGGCGTGCCATGTGATGAAACCTCCAGGAATACATCCAGCTAGACACGCTAATCGTTATTTAAAAGTAAACCAAAACAAAGGATAATGACCTTTCTGAGAGATGCTGAAGACCCACCAGGGACCTTTTTGAATTTGAATACACAGCTACAGAGTTAAGGGCAGATGTGATCCCTTTCTCCACTTCCAGGTTTACAACAATTATCTATTTGTTATTAGAACAATTAATTAGTATTTTGATTTTCTAATTTGTAACCTAGAGCATTTTCACCATGCACAGAACAATAGTATTTGGTATTATTGTATAAGTAGCATGCATATAATTCCATAGGACTGGACAGCAGTCCTTTTGAAGTTAACTAGAACATGCCATACGGAAAAGTAAATTTTATTTATTTATGAAGTAAAGTTCCCAGAACTGATACAGAAAGAGGCCAATAACTGCATATAATCTTTAAAAATATATTAATGTAATTTAGCAAAATAGATGCTCACAAACTTTGAATCTTGGGGCCACCGGGTGGAACAGGGAAATGCCAACATTTTCCCATAGTGGAGCAAAAAGGGCCACCATATAAGTGTGACCGGTGCCAGCACAATACCAGATCATTCATCTGTGAACTCGCTGTTCCAGCTCTTTTCTCTTTATTAGTTTCATGCCAGCAGCAAGTCTGTGGACAAAAGATCCAACTCTGCACCAGTACAAGAAGATACCAAAGCGTTTTGCCAGATTACGTCTGCAGTGAGTGACCCACATAGTGTCGGGTCAGTCTGCTGGCCCCATCGGGACACTGGCATTTTAAGCACATTTGGCAAGTTCCTTGCATGATTAAAAGGCAGGGACTTCTGGAATAAAAGAGAAATTAAGTTATTTAAGGACAGGATCAAAACCTGATCTGGTCTAATACCATATAAGATGTTATAGCCCCCTTCTGCATGTGCGTATGTTATAGCCCTTTTCTGTCTCCCAGAGTCCCAACATGGAGTGTAAATCAGGCTAGAGTTTAATCCAGGTTAAATTACTCAGAAAATTCACCTTTGGGACAGATAACACTGAAAGAAACAGCTTGTCACTTTGCTGATGTATTCTCTCACTCCAAAAGTGGGCTGAAGCTGGGTGAAGTGTGACCACAACCATAATGAGATAACAGGACTCATTGGGAAAAGATCCTGGGGCCTTTATGTACTTAGCCCAATAGTCCCCTCACTGGGCATTCACAGACAAAGCAGCTACGCTTCTGAATCGGAAGCATTTCCTTCTGTGCACATATGTGGAGAAGAACTGAGTGCTCCACACATGAACTCACCTTTACCTGCACCATGCCTATTCACATGTCTTCCACTTTGGAAGATGTCCCAGACGGTCACGTGACCCACTGTGCAAGTGAACATGTGCAGTGTATCTGGGTTGTCCCAATGATGGCACCAGCACACGCATACTGGTACCAACATTGACAAAGAAAGATGGCGGCACTGAGAGACCCATTTGCACTGAAGGTAGGCATCCAGGCACGTGGGAAGGAGGGATGGCATATACTGGCATTTCTAAGTGCGAATGATAGAACACAGTGGGCAGCATCCCCTTTTCAGCCCCCCAGATGGGAAGTACAAATTTGCTGCTGATGCTCGGGGGGGGGGGGATTAAGGCAAAGGCAAAGGAGAAGTGGAGGATGAGAGATAGATAATGCCATGAAAGCAAGTAGCATGAGCTTGGGCAAATTTTCAGAGGTGGTTGAGCCTGGTGTCCTATGGTCCATGGGGTCCCAAAGGGTTGGACGCAACTTAATATCAGAACAATAACCACTAGTGGCATCCATGATGGTGCCAATTAAATAGTCTGGCACTGGAATGTCGAGGTCTGAAACTCTGCATGATTACTGAGTATTTGTTCTGTTTTAATAAATTATTTCTACTTTGGGGATATTCTGAGAATCATCAGCAGATCCAGGGTCCTTGTACCTGTATGAGGACATCAAAAATCACAAATACCCAGTGATTAAGGTTTCTTGTTGCTCAAAAACTAATACCTGCATAGAACAGCACAGAACGTACAGAACGACTTTATGACCAGACACATCCCCCAAGCATGCTCCACAATGCCTACTCAGAAATTCATTGAGGGTTTCTATTTTGGGGTTTTGTTTTGTTTTCCCAGCAGCCTTGGAAAGATTCACGGTGCCTTTTGCCACAGTGGCATCAAAGGCAAATCATTACAGAAGCTACCACTATAAATCCAATCACTCGCGCGCCAGTGACAGCACGCCGGCTTTCAGCACAGATCTGGCCATAAATAAATCATTTGTTCTTCAGCCCTGCGATCTTTGCTCAGAGGTTAGAAGCTTAAGGAAGGAGGGTGCTTAGATTAGCCCTCGTAGCTAAGGTAGAAAGCACAAAACAATGGGCCACATTGAGATGTCTAATTTCAAATGGCATTACCATAGGCTTCTTTTTTTAAAAAAAAACCAAAGAACGGGAGCACGACGCTCCTCAGGGTTACATAGAGAAGACTGTTTCAGTAGGTGTTGCCTGCATTACAGCTACATCTGCTGAAATTCCACCTGCTGTACAAAAATTAAAGGTGTAGTGCTCCTGTCCTCTTCTCCATATGCACATTTCAAGTGCACATTCTTTCCAGTTGAGGATGTTTGAGAAAGACTGCAATGCAAGTTTCACAGTAGAAGGTTTTTCAATTCATACATACTACAATCATTCAAACATGCACATGCTGTCTTTCTGAGTTCTCACAGCACCACCTACCTCACAGGATGCCTGTTATCAGGAGAAGAACAGAAGGTTTGTCAGCCGCTTTGAGTCCCCTTAAATGGGGTAGGGAGAAAAGCCAACTCTTCTTCCTCTTCCTCTTCCTTTTCCTCAGTTAGCTTTTGTTTTGTCTTTTACTTCTGTATAGTTCCAAAACGACTGGGCCACAAAAGAAAGCTGCTGTGGCTATGGGAAGATGGAGATGGTGGATTTCATGAGGTCACAAAGACTTTTGGAGGGCATGTTCCCAAATACTCTTCTTCCCTAAAAAGCTGAAAAAGGGACTGTGGCTTCCACTATGGACTTCCTTAGACCTTCCGGGCACCAATATCTCCTTGGGTGTTTTTCCACTGTCAGAAAGTACCCATTTTTGCACCCATTAAGGACCCATTTGGGTGTGAGCCGGATGATCCCATTTCCACCACGGCACCCATTTGGGACCCGATTGTTTCGACTGCCGCTGGGGAAATCTGGATCAAATGGGTACTTTCTGGCCTTTAATCCGGATTTTCTGTAGACCCCATTAATGGGGTCTACAATGGGGTCTTCAGGCAGAAAATCCGGATTAAAGGGAGCCACTTCAAAGTCACTTCAAAGTTCACTCCGTAGATCCGCACAGGCTTCAATGGAGCTGTTTTGCACAGACTTCGAAGTGACTTCGAAATGACTTCAAAGCCATTTCGGAGATTGTACCCCATGTCCCCACACACACTGGGGGTGACAAGCGGACTCCTCATGGGTAGATCCAGATTTCCAAATGAGTGCTCCGGTGTTTCCACGGCAGGGCAGCTAGCACCCATTGCTCTTGAGTGCTAGACCACCCATGGAAACACATTGGATATTTCCCTTAATCCGGATCTACTAGATCTGGATTAAGGAATGTACCCATTCCTTAGATCCGGATATTCTTAGATCCGAATCAAAGGAGCACGGTGGAAAAACACCCCTTGTGTGCTGTGGAATGGAGATACAGTCTGGATTAGGGATGTGCCCAAATATTCAAGATATTCATTATTTGATTGAATATAGCCAAATTCGTACATTCAAATTCAAATCAAATATCTAGACATTAATTTTTTAATATTTGAACGAATACGTTGAATTATTTGTACAAATAATTCAGACATCAGTATGCTTACAGATAAATACACATTGCAGATGTATCCGTATGCATCTTATTTGTATCCTTATGCATGAGTACGGATACGTACGGGATGAAAATGGGATGCGTACAGGAGAAAAATGGGATGCGTACAGATGCATGTGAGATTCATATCATCAAATATGTATCAAATATCCGTATGAATGGATACTAATGTATTTGAATCGGGTCAAATTTCAATACATTCGGTTTTTTTCTCTATTCGTACAAATTCAGATATTTGAAGATTCGATTCAAATTGAATCAAATGCCAAAAATAACTTTGTTCCCATCTCTAGTTTGGATCATTCCACCAGCATCTGGGGTTTGAAGTCAACCAGCCAGCCATGCCCTCACGCTGCCACCAGGAAGACGCCCGGCTGGGTGTCTTCACATTCTGTACAGTATTTTAGAACAGGATCTGCCAGTCAGTCAGGATCAAGACGTGCAAACACAGTCTGACTCTTCTCCATTTTTCAGCTCAGCACTCACTGTTCAAATATACAGCAGCCGCCTCTTGCTGACATCAGGATTCATTTTGCTCTCAGGCTTGTTAACTTCTGTGTCTACGTGCGTAAATGGGGAAATGTAACTTCACAATTTTACAGTGACACGGCAAACCTATCGCTTATTACAGAAAAATAACACTCAGCTGCTAACGGATACATTTCTTCTGCTGTGGTAACACCTAAGGTTTAATCCAGCTTTGAATCAAGCTTGTAACAGGGAAATACAGCTCTGTAATTTTTGGCTTTGAGTAATAGACCGGATGACTTAAGACAACAAATTTCAGTGAGTTGACTTTAAATAAGATACACAATTGGAATAAATTCTTCTTAGAGAACAGCCCCCAAGATCTTACCCAAAATGGCTATTTGTTTCTTTGAGGCATTTATAGGGTTTTTTCCACTAGCACTAAGTACTCATTAAGTACCCGTTAGGTACTGCAGACCCCATTAGAGCCAATTTGTTTCCATCAGTTCTAAGGAAATTTGGATTGAATGGATCCTTCAGGACCTATAATCCAGATTTCCTGTAGACCCCGTTAAAGGGGTGTACAACGGGGTCTTCAGGCATCAAACCTGGATTATACAGAGTGCGTTTCCACCGCGATCGAGCAATGGGGTCTAGGGGGTGCCCACCCACGGGGGGGTGGGGGGTGCCCCGAAACTCAAAGCTCCAAAGCAGACTCCAAAGCTGGCTCCAAAGAATAGCACAGGCTCCGAAGAGGACCCCACACGAGAGCAATGCCAATCCTATGGACCTATGTCAAAGGCTCCGGAGAATCTTCAAAGTTTGTGGCAGATCGCTCCGGAGAATCTCCGGAGCTTATGACAAAGCTCCGGAGAATCTTCTAAGACCTGGGGTGACATGCGGGCTGCACAAGAGTCAATCCAGATTCACCACGTGGGTGCTCCGGTGTTTCCACTGTGGGCAGGCTAGCACCCATTGCTATTGGGTGCTGCACCGCCCATGAGGATGCATCAGGTAACTCCCTTAATCCAGATCTACTAGATCTGGATTAGTTGAAGGACCCATTCTTTAGATCCGGATCATCTTAGATCTGGATTAAGGGAGGTCAGTGGAAAAAAACCCTCTCTCCTTCCTTCCTTTCTCTCCTTCAGAAAAAGAAGAGTTGGCTTTTCTACCCCACTTTTCTCGCCCATTTAAGGGGACTCAAAGCAGCTGACAAACCTTCTGTTCTTCTCCCCACAACAGAACACCCTGTGAGGTACAGATGGGGCTGTGAGAGCTCAGAAGAGAGCTGTGACTAGCCCAAGTTTCACCCAGCTGGCTTCGTGGAGGAGGGCGGAATCGAACCCGGTATTCCCAGATAAGAAACTGACTTCCTAACCACTAGACCAAACTGGAGAGTATGTGGCCATTCCCGCAATTTACTTCCGTCAGCCTGTCTTGCTGTTGTGGTACACACGATCTGTCGCAACCTGGTCTGATTGCTTGGGGTGCAGAACAAGGCCATCTGCATTGGATCAGGTGTTCCGGACCAGATCTGGGCCAGCTGTGAAAGCTTGTGGAGTGGGTATTTCACTGGCATGCCTCTGTGGTCTGAGTTATCATCACCTAGTTCGCCAGTAGACCTTGAAAAAGGAGTATACTGGTAGACCAGTCCAGGACACTATTCTAGTGTGAACAAAGAAGTTTTGAACTGGGCCACAATCAAATCCAATGGCAAGTGCGGAAACAGCCTAAAGTGCTGTGGCACATTACTCTCCTGCCCTCCATTTTGTCCCCACAACGACTCTTGGCGTGATTAAATGTCAGGAAATGGCCACCTAAGTCTGCCATTTTCTGTCCGGTACTTAATCTCTTAGGGCAGAAAGCAGCCAAGGTAAGTTTGGCCTAGTGGTTAGGGAGCCAGACTCTTATCTGGGAATACTGGGTTCGATTCCGCCCTCCCCCATGAAGCCAGCTGGGTGACCTTGGGCTAGTCACAGCTCTCTTCTGAGCTCTCACAGCCCTACCTACCTTCACAGGGTGTCTGTTGTGGGCAGAAGAACAGAAGGTTTGTCAGCCCCTTTGAGTCCCCTTAAATGGATGAGACAAGCGGAGTAGAAAAGCCAACTCTCCTCCTCCTCCTCACTACTAATTCTCCAAATGATGTTAGTGAGAATAAAATTGGGCAACAAGTACCCTTGGAGGTGTTTTTAGCACTCTGTGAAAAGGGTACTTTCTGCCCTTTGGAGGCAGACTGTAAGCCCAAGAAAATATTGGCGTGCAGATCCATCACTCTGTAGACCATTAAGGGGCAGCCTTCCTTTGGGCACATAAGCACAACTTTAGATTGATTATTTAGACACCAGAACTAACGGTACTCCAGAGAAGCACCTTGCCAAGTTCTGGTTTGATTGAATATACTGTTGGGGTCCGATATCAGACAACAGTGCCTGCATCCCTGGAATATCAACATTCGTTCTGGATGTTCTCCAACGTTCTGAAATGTCCTTTTAGCTTTACAGATGACTCTAGGGAGAAAAAGAGTCCCTTAATAAGGTATAAGAAATCTGGTGCCTTTTAGGCCATAGTAACACACCTTACTTTTCATGCAAATGGAAGCCATCCTGTGTCTAGAAGGGTCAGACATAAAAGCCCATTACCATTTTTTTCTGTGCTTTTCTTCCCTGATTGGGACTATTCAGTGTGCAGATTACTCCAGCACCAAGTCCATTTCTGCTGCAAGAAACAGATCCAGACCAAGGGCTGCAATGAAAAAGTCAGACCTATGCCACTGCAGGTAGGACCCCGTCTGTGGCACTGCCCCCAACCCCCATCCCCTTCCAACTCTATATCCTGCCACTGCCACTGCCACTGCCACTACCACTACCACTGCTGCCACCATGCCAGGCTAGGGAGGAGCCCATCCAAGCCATGCTGCCACCACCATGCTGGACCAGGCAGGACCCCATCCATGTCATGCCCCCATGCTGCCACTGCCACACTGAAGCTTACCTTTTACCAGGCAAAAGGACCCATGATTTACAAAGCTTTGGTAGGATGGCGCAGCGTGGTAAGAGTTAACAAGCCACTCCAGACCAAAAATGACCCAGGTTCTCCAGCCAACCCTGAACCAGCTTCAGTCCACTTTCAGAGAATGTATCAGCAAGGTGACAAGCTGCTTTCTTTCAGTGTTAAATAACTCAGAAAATTCACCTTTGGGATATAGACAACGTGGACAGCAAATTACTGGTCACTTTGCTGATGTGTTCTCTCGCTTTGAAAAGTGGATTGAAGCTGGAATTAAACCTTAGGTGTGACCACAGCCAGAATTGTCTTTTAAAGAATGTGATTGTGGCTGTAGTGGTTGTTGGGATACGATCCCTGCCCTCTTTGAACATAGCAGATGGTTGTTAATGATCAACAACGTCTAGTTTAGAGGTGTAAGTACCATTGTGTGACCATCTTTGCCCCAGAAGCCCAGGAGGTAGAGTGTGAGCGTGTTGGAGCTTTTACAAGTGTTTGGCTAGCTGCTGAGTTTCATGCTCATTTGTTGCTATACTCCATGAATTTTTTAATCGTTGACTAGATCACACAAAGAACTCATTTCATCTTCTTCACCAGTGTCCCATAATACCCTAGTTAGCCATGTTGGTCTAGTGGTTAGGGAGCTGGACTCTTATCTAGGAATACCAGTTTCGATTCCGCCCTCCCCCATGAAGCCAGCTGGGTGACCTTGGGCTAGTCACAGCTCTCTTCTGAGCTCTCACAGCCCCACCTGCCTCACAGGGTGTCTGGTGTGGGAAGAACAACAGACAGTATGTCAGCCGCTTTGAGTCCCCTTAAATGGGTGAGAAAAGCGGGGTAGAAAAGCCAACTCTTCTTCTTCTAGTTACACCCTTGCTCTAGAGGGGCATGTGGTTCTCTGCTCTTGTGATACACCAATTCTGCCAAAAGATAAGGATTTATTGCAGTTTACACCATAATATTGATTTTAAAATGTAGTAAGTTTTAAAATTGCATCATAAAGCCTTCAGTAATCCATCTTGTGTTTTTTTTAAAATAAAAACAAATAAATATGATTAGGCTTCATTATGATTAAAGTGCGGAGGAAAGGGGGATTGATTCTATGAGATTTTCTTTACCAGTGCAATTCAATTACACAGCTCAAACCTAACGCAAAGGCCATTGCTCACTTTCTCAAATAACATACTGTTACGAAAGCGAGTAGCACGCTGCTCATGGCTGTGTCATCTCCTGTTGCTGTAATCAGATTCTTGGAAAGTTGCCTTTGTCTCAAGAATTCCTGATGCTCTCATTCATCTGACACTCCTGCATCCACCAAACCAGAATTTCAGTCTGAACAACTTCCGGGCAAAAGTTAAGATCGTAAGAGAACATAAGAGAAGCTCTGCTGGATCAGGCCACAGCCCATCTAGTCCAGCATCCCGTCGCACACGGTTGCCCACCAAATGCTCATGGGCATCTCAAGCAGAGACAAGGACAAACCTTTTCCTGCCCTCGAATCCCAGCAAATGGCATTAGAAGCATCCTGCTTTCCCCCACAGCCTGAAAGATTTAAGAAAGTTTAAGAAGGTGATTGCAGAAATAAGCATCAGTGAAGTCAACTGCTGTAAAGAAGAGGTGGCTTTTCTACCCTGCTTTTCTCACCCATTTAAGGGGACTCAAAGCGGCTGATGAACCTTCTGTTCTTTTGCCCACAACAGAACACCCTTTGAGGTGTGTGGGGCTGTGAGAGCTCAGAAGAGAGCTGTGACTAGCCCAAGGTCACCCACCTGGCTTTGTGGAGGAGGACAGAATCAAATCCAGTATTCCCAGATAAGGGTCTGGCTCCTTAACCACTAGACCAAACTGACTCAGTGCAGAAAACCGAAGGGAACATTCACTCTTGTACAGAAAATGCTAAGTGTGTTGAGATTGCTGTTTTCTGTCTCTTCCGACATTTGAGATGAACACATGGGTTTATTTGACAACGCAAGCTCTTGCTCAATCATTTGGTTTGCCTCCAAAAAACATGTGATAAATGCACTTCCTAAATCAGAAAAACCACAGCCAGGAGAACCCTTTTTGGGGACGGAAGTGCTTGGCTGCTGCATTCTCTTTTCAAACCAAATGGCCGCAAAACCTCTTTAGGGAATTGATGTTGCTCTTCAATCAAACGCCTCTGCTCCTGAAAGAAGAAAACATGGATTTGGCAGAAGCAGCAGTGATAATGGCAGATGACAAAAGACACAACAGCAAACCACAAATGTTTTAAACACCTTCAGCCATTAGCCCAGTATCGCTGCCTCTCTGTATGATCAAATTGATCCTTTATTGTGAAGAGTGAGAATTATGTCCTCCCCCGACACAACTGATCGATAATAGGGTTGCGCACAAATGGGCTTTTTGACATTTGATTTGTAACAAATTGAATGTTAGAAAATCCGTATTCGTTCGAATAGATCCCCTTTGAATGTGATGGGATTCTATTCAATACGAATGTATAATGTACAACTATCAGATATGTATCCGGTACTAAGAATAAGTATCCAATATGTATCCCGTAACATATCCACGCTCTGAAAGTGTCAAATCCGACCTGAATCCACTTTTAATCTGTTCTCGATCCGTGTCACATGCAATCTGGATCTGTTGCAGATGTGACTGGCACAGCTGCTTTCCCACCTCCCCGTTTTCCGAATGTCCGAACTATTAGTACAAATGGCTGAAACACTTGTATTCATACAAATGTTAATGTACAAATGTTGTAACATTCAATATGTGTTCGAACGTCCGAATTTGAATGAATTCATACGAATAATGTTATGAATATTCGTACACATTCCTAATGCATGAAGAATTCTGCACATGTATAAGCGATGGGGTCACAAGAGTCCTTTCTGCACTTGGCCGGCAGACCGGCCCAGCAGGCTCATAGCACAGGTTGTCTGTACTATGGACGACTTTGCTAGTAGCCTAAGCACCAAAGGAAAAGGCTTTGGAGTGGGACATGGCGCCAAAATGTCATCATATCCCACTCTACAGACTGCTAACAAACAGTCCACAAGGGTACATTCACAGTAGGGATGTGCCAGAATATTCAAAATATTTGTTATTCAATCAAATTCAGCCAAATTCGGACATTCGAATTTGAATGGAATGTCCAGACATTCATTTTTTAATATTCCAATGAATACAAATATTTCAAATCATTTCTATGAATAATTTGGACATTTGTATGTATACGAATACATCTGTACGCATCTTATTTGCATCCGTACGTATCTGTACGGATATGTACAGGATAAAAACAGGATGCATATGGGAAAAAATGGGATACGTACAGATGCATATGGATACACACAAATAACACTGACATTCGTATAATCAAATATGTATTGAATATTCATATGAATAGATACGAATGTATTCAAATCAGTTGAAATTTTAATACATTCGGGGGGGGGTTTATTCATACGAATGTGGACATTCAAATATTCAATTCGAATTGAATGTTGAACGCTGCATTCGTCCACGCTCTGAGTTCACAGGCACAGTTTCAGTTGGGCACCCAGAAGTGGTGGCAGAGATAGAGTGCTGGGGACATGGCCAAAAAAAAGCTGCAGTTTGCAACCTTGAAAGCTTGGAGCTTTTGCAGACTAGGGGCAATTCTGCACATCTCATCCCATCCGTGGGACAGGAGTAGTGCACTCCCAGAATGCTAGTACATGCCATCCCTCCCCCCCCCCCCGCGTCCTCAGACCTACCTGAGATGTGGACGCATATCCAGGTGCAGCCATCTTCGTCCTGGTGGTCAGCATGACAGAGACATGCCACACAGGTACACTTGCGTTTGGAGTCATCTGAAGTGACAACGCACTTGCGTAGCACCTGAGATGACCTGCCCAGCACCATAGAGGTGTGAATGGGCTGCAGCAGAGAAGGGAAAGGCCGTCTCTGGTGAAGCTAAGTCTACGTGCGGAGCATGAACTTGTGCTCCATATGTAGTTTGTGCTGTACAGAAGAGGCCATTTCTGACCTGGAAACAGCCACTTCAAGCCTAGATGCTCCGCCTGGGAGCGCACTGGATGCAGACTATGGCGCCAAGTGAAGAAAGGCCCATGGTGAGCGACAGCAGTCTGTGTTGACTATAGTTCACATGCTGCAGAAGTGGCTAGTGAATTGCTGGTATACAATTTCCAAAAGACTGAAAAAGGATAAAAGGACTGAATGCAGATTATGGGGCAAGGTGAGAATAGTTTACACATTCTGTAGGAGTTATTATTCCATAGCAATTATGCAGTAACTCCTTAACGAGAGCTATTTATGGCCTCATCCGAGTGCTACCTGAACTGCCTAGGGGAAAGGTCATGCTCCATCCCACGTACAAAGTCTGAACAGATTGCCAAGTGGAAACAAAATCAGAGAACAAACTTTCTTAAAGGGCTGTTCAACAATGGTTCCAGATGAAGTCTGTGTGCAGATACTTCTGCTGGAGCTGAGGTCACCAAGCTGGTGAGCCAGTCTAATCTAATGGTTAGGGAGCTGGACTCTTTTATCTGGGAATGCTAGGTTTGATTCTGTACTCCTCCACGAAGCTAGCTGGGTGACTTTGAGTGAGTCACAGCTCTCTTGTGAGCTCTCTCAGCCCCAACTACCTGACAGGGTGTTCTGTTGTGGCGAGAAGAATAGAGAGCTTTGTCAGCAGCTTTGAGTCCCCCTAAATGGGTGGCGTATGGCGACATAAGAATGTTGTCAACATACATATTTGGAAATATGGATCAAAAATTCACATGAACAGATTTGAATCTTTTCAAATCGAATGTGAATACATCGTGTACGTATCCATACGCATACAATTGTCTGAATACTTCATACGAATGTTTCAAAAATTCAAAATTCATTTGAATGTTTAAATTTGAATTTATAGACATTCTATTCAAATTAAAATGTCCAAATTTGAATGCATTCGAATTTCAAATGTTTTGAATATCTGTGCACATCCCTACTCCAAATTCACATTAAAAGCTAGAAAAATGCACTTCCAAAATGCATTATCTGGCCTTTAGTGTGGATTAGTGATGGAATGGACACTAATATCCATATGCTACCATTTCTAATTCACTGTTTTTAAATGTGCAGAGGCAACCAGAGTGAATTGCTGCCAGACTCACGACGATAAGGCCATAATTTCACAACTCTCCTTCCCTCTCCAGTATCTTAATGGGCATGGATATTTACAGCATACATTCTTCAGGCTCTCTTGATCAACCCTGACCAAATAGGGCAGATGCTTATCAGTTTGTGTAGCAAAGCATTCACTTTTAAAATCAGAAGCAAACGTGTAAACGTAAGCCTTCAGGTCTGGAGGGGGCAATTAACCCAGTTACCTCCCTTTCCTTTGGTATGGCCAACAGGGGCTGGAAGTGTCCCCAAGGAGCCAGACTGTTGGCTCAGGTCCCTTTTTTCATAGACATATGATCTCCTGGGAGGCAGTGTCTGGCTTTTAAAAAATGATTGTTTACTGAATGGACAGATGAGTCAGATAGGCTGGCATTTTGGTTTCAGGCCACAAACTACAGAAGAACAACCATGTAATCTACTGTTTGAGTGGGCTGACCCAGTCTTTACAGTGAGTCTGCTTAGCAGATTTTGTCCCTGTTTATGCATCAAAAAAGAAAATCCAGGGGTGTTTTTCCACTTAGCACTTAATGTGTCCTTAATGGGTGCTTAATGAGTCTTTAATGGGTACTCTAGTGCTAGTGTAAATAAACCCTAGCACTAGAATGCCCATTAAGGACCCATTAAGGATTCATTAAGGGTCCTTAATGGGTTCTCAATGGGTCCTTAAAGGGTACTCTAGTGCTAAGTGGAATAACACCCCAGATGGATCTATGAAAATGATCTTCATTAAAAAACAGAGGCATGCGATGCAAGCAGGGCTATAAAGCACCAGAGAATTAAAAACAATTCCCTTAGGCTGCATTCATATTGAAGATTTAATCCAGCTTCGGACCACTTTCAGAGTGAGAGAACATGTCGGGAAACTGTTTTTCTTTGGCATTATCTAATTCAGAAAATTAGATACTGTGGAACAAAAATGACCAATCATTTTGCTCTGAAAGTGGACTGAAACTGGATTAAATCTTAGGTGTGAACGCAACTTTAGAGATAGTAGTTCACAGGCCTTAAATTCTTATCCCATCTCGAATCCCTTGCTTGAAAAGATGGATTTGGGAGAGGGCGAAGGGACAGACGGGCATATTTTAAATTGTTTTTATTCTGTACTTGTTTTTAAATGTCTATTGTAAACTGCTTTGGGATTTTTTTTAAAAAAATGTATAGAAACATATTAGATAAATAATGAAGCAACCCTGCTTGTGAATCATCACTAAACACCTCAAAGGAGCTATTTGTTTGTTCCACTGCATGTGAATTCAACTTCCAACTTAAGATTGCTTACAAGGGTTATTGCAATGGCAAACACTGCGTACCACTGTCAATCCAAGGAATAAGAACAGAAGAGAAGCCTTGCTGAATCCAGCTACAGTCCATTTAGTCTAGCATCCTTGTCTTGGACAGTGGCTCACTGAATACTTCTGGGTAGTCTCAAGCAGAAGACAAAGGCAAAACCTTCACCTTTCTCGAATCCCTGCAAATGGCCTTTAGTGACATCCTGCCCGTCTCTCCAACCTGGAGGCAATACTTGGTCATTGATTCGAGTAGCCATTGATCCACCTGCCTTCCATGTCATAAAGAACAAGGAATTGTTTTTAAGGTGCATCTTAGTGGGTTCAAAGAAAACTGGAAGTGGAAGGAGAGAAGAGACAGGGGTGCTAGCAGATGCAAGTTTCTTTAGCCTCTCTTCTCCCTGGCAGGAGTAGGAGATTGTTAAGTCACATCAACTGTGACGCAGAAGCGGAAGTGTCTAGGAGTTCCCCAATTTCATGGGATTTTGTACATTTTAGAGGAGGGACCACTTGCAAAGAGGAACTCTTGACTACTGAGTCCAGGACCACAAAGCAGTAGGGGAAGACCAGGGCTCTGAGATGAAGCTTCACTTTACGGGACTTCCACCAAACTTTGATCTACACCCGTCTGGAAAAAGTCAAAGTGGCACTTCATAACAGATCCTTGCTTGAGCTCCTCTGCTCTGCAGTACCAGCCTGAGAGGGTTTCTGTGGGCCACTGTTGGCTCCCACAACATATCCAGGCCAGCACAACTTCAGTAGTATATATGAATACTTCCCAGATGCTCTTGTACTATCCCACCGTCTTACATTAAAAGCTATAGCAAAACAATTAGCACAAAAAAATGGCCTCAGCATTCACACTGGAAATGATGTGCAGGTATTGTGTTTAGCCCTCCAGATGTGAGGCTTGCAAAGTTTCCTGGGAGTTTGTCCAGCCTTGAATGATTGCAGACAACGGCCACATTCTGATTGGTTGAGAGGCATCTTGGGAGGGATTTCCTGTGCCATATGCAGAAAAAGGGTTGGCTTTTCTACCCCGCTTTTCCCACCCATTTAAGGGGACTCAAAGCGGCTGACAAAGCTTTTCTATTTTTCTCCCCACAACAGAACACCCTGTGAGATAGGTGGGGCTGTTGAAAGCTCAGAAGAGAGCTGTGACTAGCCCAAGGTCACCCAGCTGACTTCATGGGGGAGGGCAGAATTGAACCCGGTATTCTCAGATAAGAGTCCAACTCCCTAACCACTAGACCAAACTGGCTCCATTCCTGGTTTGGTCTAGTGGTAAAGGGCTCCATTCCTGATATTGCAAGAAGAAAGCAACTGTGGCAGAAATATCTTACTGACACCTTCCAGCCATTTTGGCAACTGTGGCAGCCCACACTAGAGTGACCATGTCTTCTGGCCCTGGGCAAGGTTGCTCTCCAACTCCCATGGCATGTTGCTGCTCTCGAGTCCCCATCAATCCTTGGCCAACATGGTGGACAGTCAAGCCCCACCAGGAGGGACATAGGGCATGTTTTGATTTGACTACATTTGTGCATTTTACTCCTATATTCCCATGTATAGTTAGCAGAGATGTTGGAACTCATGGCACGTGATGAATTAAATAGCACGTTGATTAGGCTAGTGTTTTGGAAACATCCAAGAAGTTAAAGAGTATTGCAAAGCAACTCCAATGGACCAACAGGACTCTTGAGCAATTGAAATATTGCAAATCATCCACAAGGCTTCATTGTACTTAATATACCTGGAAAATGAAGAAAAAAAGGGTTTAGTAAGAGGCAATAACGCTGGCTGAGCATCTGGACCAGCATCAACAGCATCACATTTAAGAGAGTCCAAGGATAGACAAAACATAAGACAGGAAACGGCAAACCAGCCTTTGGCTTCTAAAAACCCTGCACTCAACGCTCCCTGCAAGATCTGTGGTTGCTTCTGTACCTATTCAAACCAGTTCTTGTTCAACAGCAACAGACCAATTACGACAAACGAGTAAAGCAGGCGGCATCACGTGCTGGAAATGCCTGATGTAACAAATGATTCAGAGCAAAAACAGCCATAAAAACATCTACTGTGTGGAGAAGCACCCCTCCCTCGCAATAAGAAGCTCCAACACTCCAGAAAACACATCTATTTGGGCACAGGGCCCTGGTAAACACACGCAGACCAAAGTTGAAAGGTGGGGGCGGAAATACTGATTGAAATATTTTACTTACCTGTTGATTCACTTGGCACCTTATCTAGGAGCCAATGTAACAACTTATGTATTGTAGGGGTGTGTGCACATTTTTTGGGGGGGGGGTTGATTTGTATTGTTAAACTACCTCCCTTTCAAATGTGGTAGGATTCTAATGTGATGATACAAATCTGATACATATCCCGTTTCTGCTCTGAACACATCAAATCCGTCATCAATCCACTTTGAGTACACTCTGGATCCATTGCAGATGGGACCGGCACCACCGCCTTCCCACCTCCCAAGTTCACGAATGTAACGAAGCTTTGAACAAATGTCCCAAAGCACTTGATTCAAATTTGAATGTCAATCTTCGAATGTGCCAACATTCGATTCAAATTCAAATGACTGAATTTGTACAAATTCCGAATGTTACGGATGTTTATGCACTTCCCTAGCCCACTGGGACTGAAAACAGAAGCCAAACCAATGATCTGAGACCAGTCCCAGCCTCTTAGCCTCACCCATCTCATATGGTTGTTGCAGGGTTAATGGGCTGCACTACTGGTAAAACGACTAAGTATACCAGGATATTGTGCTGTGAAGTTTCTTCCAGTTCAGAAGTTGGCAGGATTTGCTGTGCTACTTTAGGTGAACTTGGAAGCAGTTAAGTAACAAATGCAGACATGTCAAATTCAAAATGGATGAATGGATGGTGCGAGAGCCAGTGTTGTGCACCTGCTAGACTGCTGAACTAAAACCTACGAGTCACTGCGTGCGAATCCCTGGATGATCCATTGCCATAAGAAGATGGTGCTGAACTAAATAGATCAGCAAATCAATCCAGCAGAACTAGATGCAAGAAAACAACCACCTTGCCTTTGGTGGGAGAAAAAAAGAAAACTGGCTGAGCACCTTCTGCCAAGATCCTTCCATCGATGCCAATTCTCACCATGAAGCCCATAAAGCCACCATCCTGCCTGTAGGGAATGGAAAAGGAAAACTAAATGTCTTCGACCATTGTAAAGATTTTCCTTTTGTGTGTCTTGTTTTTTAAAGTATAAGCCTGAAAGCAGGGACTTGTTACACTGTAGTCTTCTGGCTTCAAAGGCTGCATAAGAATGAATGAATAAATGAATAAATGAATGAATATTGCAAATGGGCCCACCTGAAGGAACATGCTCCTTGCTATCTCTCAGAAAGACCTCCTAGTCTTCAAGAAAAGCGTGTTATGAACACAAGCACTCCTGAGTCAATGTTATTGGACTTATAAGCACTCCCAGCGTGAAATTACACAGAAACCACATTCCAGGGCTTTTATGTTGCTGGGCGCTGCTGCATCATTGAAAGCCAAAGCTCAGCCCAAGGCTATTACCTATAGTAGTGGCTGGGCAAGTGAACCCAAGTACTAAGCTCCTCCTCTCACCGACAGCAGGCTCACCTGATGTCCCCATGGCAGCAACGCGCATCCCTTTTGTCCAACTTGAAACAGCTCAAAGGAAAACCTGCTAGTGCCACTGGGAATTTCACAGCCCACACAGTGCCCGATGGCAAGGGGAAAACAGTGCTCAGCCGTGCCAGGCATTACCACACAGTGAGGCCCAACATTGTTTGGCTTGCTTCCTTTCCAGAAGCTCTGGCCTTGTTAAAAAAAAAAAAAAAGGTGTGGCGATGCTTTTCAGTCTTAGCACAATCCACTGGGCTATTACAGAGCAGCAGCTTGTAAATCTAATGCAGTGCTCATTCTTGTGAAATGTGGGCACAGCTTATTGCTTGGGTCTGGTCCATTTTTGTGTGCGCTTATGCAGTGCCTCAGCAACCATTAGTTTGAGAAGAGTTGGCTTTTCTACCCTTTTCTCACCATTTAAGGGGACTCAAAGTGACTGACAAAGCTTTCTGTTTGTCCCCAAACAGAACACCCGGTGAAGTAGGTGGGACTGTGATAGCTCAGAACTGTGACTAGCCCAAGGTCACCCAGCTGGCTTCATGTAGGAGTGTGGAATCAAACCTGGTATTCCTAGTTAAGAGTCCAGCGCTAGACCAAACTGGCTCATTCTAACCTCTGATTCCAGCCTTTTGAGCAACAACCTGACTTTTGACAAGGCTCAACCAGCCTGTATCTCCGGAATCGCTTGCCATCACTGCCATCCCACCTGGTTAATACAGTTGTGGTGGTCTTCTGCCCAAACTACCACATTCACCTAATTTTTGCACTCGTCAGTGTGCATGGAGGGCCACTCTACGCAACATCTGCTAGCCAGCTAATCTGCATTTCCAGTAGCAGATAAGAGATGTGCAAAGTTCAGTTTGCATTTGAAATTCTTAATCAAACAGAACGTTCTGTAGTTCGCACATTTGGAAATTCAAACTGAACCAATCTTCTGCTCACGAACATGGACTAGCTGATCATAAACTGGTAATTTCTTGTTTATGAATAAGTTCTGAATCAAATGAGAACCCTTGTGTTCAATTGATCGATTCAACATCAAGCTGAATGAAAGGGCGTTTAGCTTGACAGTAAACAAAACACGATTTTTGTTTGTGCATATTCCTGGCATCAGAAATGTGGCTCGTTGAGGTCTAGCCTCTGTATAGGTGATGCAACTGAAAAATGTCAGCTGTATTCATCTGCAACAAGTATCTGCCTTGCGGTTTCTCCTACATGCATGTGGGTGTGGCTCCACCCATCACCTTGAATTTCTTGCTGTATTTCCCAAGTTTAATTCAAATAGCTATTTCTCCCTCTGCTGGCTGCAGGATGCATTCTAGTTCAAAGCTTATTGCCTACTGAACAATTAATAAACCATTTAAGTAACAACTGTCGATCAACATCAGGGGTGGTATCAAAATGCCAGCCAGCCGTTTTTGGATATCTTCACTTCACGGCCCCATTGTACGCGAATCTTCTGCACCTTCATCAAAGTGCCAGGGTTAATCCCTAAGCTGAAAAGAAACAAGATTAGCTTTAGTACAGTTCCAGAAATCTACTGGGCAAGGATTAAAAACTGACGTCGCAAGTTCTCTTCCAAGCTGAGTCATGGATTTCAAATGCATAATAAACAGTGAATTCGGATTTAATAGGGAAAAAGCATGATGCTCAGCGTCACAATCAATCTGGTTACCTATTCTCAGTTAAAGCTCCTTCTCTATGGCTGCCAATTACACTCCCCCCAAAGGATTTAAGATGACCCAAGAAAAATAGGAAAGGCAAGCAACTTTTTCTGCACCATGAAAACGGATTAGGACATGCATCTGTCAAGTGCTTGCAAATGCAGTTTTAACTTCAGAGTAGAAGAAGAGTTGGCTTTTCTACCCCGCTTTTCTCCCCCATTTAAGTAGACTCAAAGCGGCTGGCAAAGCTTTTCTATTCTTCTCCCCACAACAGAACACCCTGTTATGTAGATGGGGCTATGAGAGCTCAGAAGGGAGCTGTGACTAGCCGAAGGTCACCCAGCTGGCTTCATCGGGGAGGGCGGAATTGAACCTGGTATTCCCAGACAAGAGTCTGGCTCCCTAACCACTAGACTAGACCAAACTGGCTCACAACACAGTAGACCACTCCTACTGATTTAAAAGAAAAATACTTACCTAAATACCCTTGCAACCGAATGTCAGAAAGTACTCTACGGACAGAAGATTCTCTGTTCAATTCCTGATGTGATCAGTACAAGTAGTGGACAGTTTTGTGGCAAAAAAAGGGAGGGCTCTGTGACTATATAATCCATTGTATGATGACACATTGTTGCAAGGCCCTGCACCTATAAAGGGGGAAACGCTTTGAAAATACATTGTTTTCCTTATGCTCAGTAGCAATTAGGGATGTGCACAAATATTTGAAACATTCAAAATTCATTTTGAATTTGTACACTGAAATTTGAATCAAACGTCTATGAATTCAAATTTAAACATTTGAACAAATTTCAGTTTTTCAAATCTATTCGTCTGAATTATTCGGACATTTGTATGTGTACGGACATGTACATGATGCATACCTGCATCCATACGCATTTGTATGGATCCGTACAGGACAAAAACAGGATGGATACGGGATGCGTATGGGCACATACAAATGTTCTCAACATTTGTATGTCCAAACGCAAATTGAAAATTCGAATATTCAAATTTACTCAATTCAAATCAAATGTGGATAAATTCAATTTGTAAAGATTCAAATCAAATTGAATTTCTGAAAATTGCAATTTTGCACACCCCTAGTGGCAATGGGTTTCTGCTGAATCTTCAAGCCATCTCTCTCTCTCTCTCTCTCTCTACTGAACAGTTTATCAGATCTCCTGTTAGGACAAAAAGCCCATTTTGAGTGGACCAATGAATGGAACAGAGTTCAATACTGGCTATTTCCCTGCTTCTGCCACAAGGTAAACCTCTGACAATTAGCCACATAAACCTGCTCAAGAGATAAAACTGGAGCAAAGGGGAAATGCAGGTCAGTTCAAAGCTCAGGAACTAGTCAGTGCACAGCGGTGATGCAGAGAGCACAAGGCTGCAACTGAATCACCCATACCAACCTGGGGAAAATGCCATTAATAAAATTAGAAGGTCGCCAACTGGACACTTGTCTCCCCCTCACTGATGCACTCCGTCTGCTGTAGAGCATACAAGCGAATGTGCTGGAAAGCACCAGTTCTCCATTTGCCTCTCCCATAGTGCAGCGGCTCAGTTTTGTTCTATTACAGCTTGATATCCCAACAGCCACAGCAGATATGACAATCCCAGTACATTAACTTCCAGGCTACAGGTGTTGTGGGAATGAACACTGGCTGCATACAGTCATTACTGGACCTTTTATGATACTCATTCTACCTTTTGCAACTAATGGTTATACTGCTCTGGCATAAATTCTAATATTACACTGACATAAATTCTAGTACTGGTACAAAACATCCAGAGGTCCAGGTTTATGGCAGGCCAAAAGATCTGCATATGGACTGGCTTGAAATGCAATTCAGAGCATTCAAGTGTTTAACTGTAGGACCCTCACCTTCTATGATCTGCCCTCATTTTTCAGTCTACAGGTAGGGTGGGTGCTACCTGTCCTTGACCATTTACACACTTACCTTGCTGGACCAGGCCAACCTGGAGCAGTTGTAGCAGTGGAAGTGCCCCACCCCCATCCAGAATAGCCCTCTTGCTAACTCCAGATGGCAAAATTGTGCGCCAGCTCCTGGGCTCACCAACTAAAGATCCTAGCCTCAGAGCCTTAGAGGGACCCAAAATTACGCAGCCAAATTGTATGCACTGTTGAAATGGGTCCCCCCACCAAACAGGCCCATGGAGACATGCCAATGCTCAACATACCTCCTGGGCTGGTCTACCACCTGCCAGATCTCTAGAAAACAGTTCACCGGTATCCAGGTCTAGGCCAGGCTAGGCTGCATCCAACATAGAAAGTGTGCTAGCAGGTGGTGTAGCTGTCCCATAAACCATGCCAGCACGCAGAAGAGAGGCTCCTGGAATCTCTGAACTACTTCAAAGATAAATGCAGAAAAGATAATTCCCCCCCCCCCCCACTAAAAACTCTGGTGCTTATTTCTACTCCATATCGACTGGCCCTCAGTTGGAGTTCTAAGCTGCGTCTTGCACCATTTTATATTTCTCTGATAATACAAGTAACGTTAAAAATTCACTCTTTGTTTGCTCTTAAGACAGGGCGACACAAAACTTTCTTGAATACTGCTACATAAAATAGTAGAACAGGACATCAGATTGAGGAAAATGAAAACCTTGTTTTCACTTTTTTCCTCATGCAGAAATCTATACCCTTGAATATTCCAACCCACAGGCACAAGATGGAATGAGTTTCGCCACCAAAAAGGAACCACATTCAATGACAGGGACTATCTGCTGACTGGATATGGTGAGCCTGAGATGACTGGAGATCCAGGCCACAAACAGCCACAGGACTATGAAGTTCTCACTCCAGCTCTTCAATATACAACAAACTATTCTTTCCCCAACACTGTTGATGGAGGTTAAGCAGTAGATAAAAATAACACAGAATTACTTAAGCTGGAAGATATCATTAAGATAGCTGATTGAAGACAGGAAAGCTGAGAACTATAATTAGGAATTCAGATTCCACATATGCTCAGCTGACAAGAAAAAGCAGCAAAGGTAATTAGTAAATCAGGATTTGTTTTTGTTATCTCACGGCACTCACTTTAAAGAGGAAAATGATGCAAGAAGAGGCTGATTTGCAAAGCGCCATTCCCTAATATTCTTCAGGATTAAGGTCCTAAACAAGGAATCAAGTCTCATAATCAACTGGACTTTTATAAAAGTTGTTTGGCTTTTGAAATAAAACCAGCACTTATAGTGATGCCAAAGAGGCTGCCTCAAAGCAGCTTGAAATGGTTCCACATCATTAGCAAACCTGGGGGAAATCTGCACTTTGCTTCCCTTCTGTGGGACGGAAAATGTAAGTGGCCCCCGTGTGGATCAAGAATTTGCATTTGCAAAAAGCTCCACATGACCGTCCCCAATGCAACTACTTACCTGAGGTGTGAAGGTCTGTCCGGGTGCTGCCATTTTGCACCCCTAGTGCTAATGTGAGCCCACATGCACCAACGCCACCAATGGGGCAACCGTAACATGCCTTGCACTGATACTTGTGTGGTGTGCTGGCACACTTGTGCGGCTTGTCACCTGATCCTCCAGCACGTCTTCCAAACCAGAAGATGCACAAAGGGAGTCTGGAGCCTTATCGACTCTGGCACTAGTTACAGTAGGTTCACACCTGGTGCAGCTACATGTGGGGGAGCTTCTGGACGGAAGGACCATTTCTGTTTCAGAAATGGCTCCTTCCAAGTGCAGATGTTCCGACGTGGAAAGGCCCCTAGTGTTTTGTGTCGGCTAGTCCACACTCCCTGGGAGAGAAGTGCTTTCTTCCACTCACACAAGATCCAGAGCCTACGTGTGAGGAGCAAAGTGCCCAGAGCCTGACTATGACACCATTCCACTGCACTCTTAATCAGCACTATAATGTGCCCGCCCCAAGCTCCAGATGCCTGGCATCCCTAGGCAAACACTCCTCCTCCCAAGCTTGTAAATACACAGTAGCTGACACAAAGCCCAGGCACTCTGACAACAACCCTGAAACAGTCATTTGCATGGCCGCAAAGGAAAAGGCTCCTGGCTCTGTGCATACTTATTTGAAGGCAAGTCCAAGGAAGGAGAAGAGTTGGATTTTCTCACCCATTTAAGGGGGCTCCAAGCGGCCGACAAAGCTTTCTATTCATCTCCCCACAGCAGACACCCTGTGAGGTAGGTGGCGCTGAGAGAGCTCAGAAGAGAGCTGTGACCAGCTCAATGTCACCCAGCTGGCTTTGTAGAGGAGGGTGGAATCAAACCTGGTATTCCCAGATAAGAGACCGGCTCCTTAACCACTAGCTCAAAATGGCTCGTGAAAAGCTGAAAAGCATTTCGTGTTACCCCACTTCTTCCCCATATCCAGCAGCCGAAATCCTAACAGCAGTTGACATGCAACCCTTTAGATGCTCTATTTGAGGCCACTAGTCATGCTTGCTGGCTGATGGCAACTAAGGGTTCAAGAACAGCAGGAGGGCATGCGCATGTTGGAAACTATCCTTTTTTTTGGTGAACTGGAAGGAGGGGGGAAAGCTCCAAATAGATATATAGCTTACTTAAAAGGAACCAGACTAGAGGACTCTTTGGATGTCCCACCGACTCAGGTTCTCAACAAAAAAGTGTTATTTCCTCTCTGTTTGCTGTGATCTGGGAGCTTAACTACTCAAGAGAAGTGATTTTCTTGACTTACGGGACAGGCACTCTGAAAGAGCAACAGAGGGCTGATTCTCAAAGCAAAGGCCACGATTCCGGAGCCACACTCACAGTCTGTTTCAGAAAATGCGGCGCACTGCAATGGCTTGAGCGTTGCATTACTGCACATCGCATTTGACCACAGGAGCACAGAAGGGAACCTTTGGGTGCTCCCTGCCTCTCAGCCAAGCCCACCCTACATGATTGTCATGCGGCCCGCACAGAGGGAAGGAAAACAGTGTACCCTGCCTTGCCTGCTGCAGAAGAAAGAGAGATATAAATGCCATAAAGACACAAAAGGAGAAAGGCAGAAGGCAATTGAATCCAGACTGAGTCTGATTTGAGTGAACACTTTCACTCCTGTCTTGACCTCCCCTATACTCAATATGAAGTCTAGATGGCAAACTCTGCAGTGTTGTCAAACCAGCTTTCGTTTGAAAAGAGTTCCACAGAAAAAGCTCTGTGACACACTGGGGCTTCCAACAGGGTTTGGGCTACAGCTGTAGCTGTCATCAGCCACAACCAGAGATTGCTGGTGTGATGTTTGTTCCGAATGTTAAGAAATGCCCTACTGGAGCAGTGGCTCATCCAGTTGAGCAGCATGTTCCCAATGGAGACAGCCAGTTGCACCTGGACGGTCATAGGCAGGGAATAAGTACACACCTTGCTCTGTTGGCTCTCCCAGAGGCTGGACTTTGGAAGGTGCACTGCCTCCTATCGGCACACTTTAGTCCAATGTATCTGGAAGTAGTCATACTGGCTGGCTGCCAAGTCATTAGTGAGCCCAACTGAAAGTTTTAACTTTGCAAGGATCAAAACGGCTTGGGCCCCAAATATCTAAAGGAACACCGCCTTCCATATAGACCTGACGGTGCCTTCAGATCTGCCGGGAAGGCCCTCTTGGCTGTTCAACCACCCGAAGAAGGTAAGGGGATGGATGAAGGGCCATCTCAGTGATAGCCCCCCGACTATGGAATAGCCTCCTCTCTGAGATGGTGTCAGGCACGCTCACTGTATACATTCAGGTGCTGGTGAAGATGCACCTCTTTATTCTAGTTTTTGGCTGACACAACAGTCTCCTCTTCCATTCTAGGTATTTCTATTGTTGCTTTCAACTGTTTTCACTCTTCCAAGACCTTTGGGTATAGGCCAGGACAGGAATACAAATGCTCGTACCATTTACAACAGCAGGGTCACAGCACAGAGGTACAATTGACTGCAGTTCCAGATTCAGTTCTTGGCATTTCCGTTTCAGAGATTCTACGCAGCAGAACTTGAGAAAAAGTTTCTCGCTCAAGATCATCACAAACTGATCGCAGCTGGGTATGCTCAGCCACAGAGCCAGATGCCCACCTCTAAATAAGGCAGTATAGTACACCAACAGCACGCCCTTTCTGCTATAATGCACCAGTCAACAGGCAATGAAACTTTAATGGATGCTATTTTGCAGAGACGGTGCTGCTGCTTCTGACATACTTACCACTTTCACCTTTGAATGTGGGGCAGCAGCAGTTAGCAGATTGGATTTAACCTGAAGAGTCTGAAAGACAGGCTGTTCTCTTAGCCAGAAGAGAACATTCTAACCTGGTTATATTTTAAAGCCTTCTGACACTTTTCTGTAGATATTAAAAATCTTCATGATGTAATGGAAAGGCATGTAAGAAAAAAAATCCTGAGCGAAGTTGTCAGAGACAAGGGCCTGAAGAAACTAATGGTCCCCACCCCCACCCCATCTAGCCATGACAAAACCACTGAACTAATGGTTTTGACTTCTGTTGGATCATGGGCCAGGCAGCATAGTCTTCATCCAAGCAAGCGGTTGTCCAGCAATGGTAAAAACAGCCCGAAATCTCCTCTGCCAGCAGAAAACAGGCCAAGACGGCCGGAGTCTTATTTCACATCCTTTGCACCAGTAGAACCTGGAAAACAATGCAGATCTGAATATTAAGCATTGTGCATTTTGAATTACTTACTTCATACCAAAGGTGGGGAAGCGCTAATCCTTCACATGTTGGTCACTCACTGACATTTATAGCCACTGGGCATAGTGGCTAGCACTGACAGATGTTGAATCCAACAATAAAGGGCAACATATTACCCCACCATTGTTCACATGATCCTCAGCCATGTGGGAAGTAACTTTCATAATATGAAGGATTTCTCCCACCCTACACTTCACATCACCACTAAGGACTTATAGACAAGCTAATGGTGATTTATGATGCAAATCTGTTCACTGCAACATATAAAGGCCCACCCCTAATTGTTAGAACAATTTAATCCTTTTGAATTTGAAAGCACCAAATTGTGCTGTAGGTCTATTTCAAGGGATCATAACAAACCGTATGGGACTAAAAATTATTCAAATGTGTATTTTTTTTACTAACTGACTAAGTTTTAAATGTGTGCATAAGCTTGAAATTCACAGAACCCGCAGTCTGATGTATGAAATATCAGAGGAATATAATACATAAATTGAGTAAGACACACACCTGCAGCCTGCAACCTTCAGAATAATGTAACAATTTTCATGCTAATGCTGGAAAGACTATGTACTGGCAGCTCTCAATGCCTTCGATTCCAAATTCCCACCAGACTTTGCCAGTTCAGCCACCAGCCAGCAGCGCAGGGAGCTACAGTCCAGAACTGCTTCATCCCAGATTACTTCTGGATCAGGCCACGGCCCATCTAGTCCAGCATCCCGTCCCACACAGTGGCCCACCAACTGCTTCTGGGCATCTCAAGCAGAAGACAAGAACAAACCCTCACCTGCTCTCAAATCCCAGCAAATGGTCTTAAAGGCATCCTGTTATCCACATTGTTCTTGGTGTAATTAATATTTGATTAACTATGATCAGTGCAGTGTAGGGATTTATGTTCCAGTAGGAGTCTAGGCAGGCCTAAATATGTACCCTGCATGGGGCATGGAAGGGAAAGAGAGGGAGAGAAAGAACGAAGGAAGGAAGGAAAGGGAGAGGGAGGGCCATATTCTAATACAGTTAATCTGAACTAACTTGCACGCAATGCGGACGTGCCCAGAATTTCCATTAATACCAAAGGAATTATTGGCCCAAGTAAGCATGTTTTGACTCACCCAATAACCAGGTGTCCAGGACTCCCCCCACTTTTTAAAACAGATCTGCTTTAAAAAGAGCATCCGGGAGGAAGGTCCACTTTCCCTTAGGGATCAGCAAAGCTCTCCACAGGGCTCTGTGCCTGAAGACTGGAGGGTGGCAGGTGCAACACCAATCTTCAAGAAGGGATCCAGGGGTGATCCAGGCAACTCTAGACCAGTCAGCTTAATGTCAGTTTGATGTGGGGTGACGGAGACCATCATTAAGGATAAAACGGGTGTGTGCATGGAGGAGCAGGCACTGCTGAACACAAGTCAGCATGGCTTCTGCAAAGATAAAACATGCCTCACAAACTTGTTAGAATTCTTTGAGAGAGCCAATAAACACGTGGATAAAGGTGAACCAGTAGACACTGTCTATCTGGACTTTCAGAAGGCTTTTGACAAAGTCCCATATCAAAAGCTACTGAGTAAACTCATCAGCCATGGAATAAAAGGACAGGTTCTGTCCTGGATTAGTCACTGGCTTAAGGATGGGAAACAGAGAGTAGTAATAAATGGCCAATTCTCAAGGTGGAAAAGGGTGAAAAGCGGGGTCCCCCAAGATTCAGTTTTGGGACCAGTGTTGTTCAATTTATTCATCAATGATCTAGAAGAAGGGGTACATAGTAAAATAGCAATGTTTGCTAATGATACTAAATTATTCAAGATAGTAAAAACTGAAAGGAGATTGCAAAGAGCTCTAGAGGAATCTCTTGGCACTGGGTGAGTGGGCAACCAAGTGGCAAATGTGCTTTAATCTTAACAAGTGCAAAGTAATGTACATTGGGGCCAAGAATACTAATTCCAGGCGGGCCCCTGTATCTGCTGGAAATACGTTCTGACTCCTACCATGGTTACCTGAAACCGTGGATAATCGCGAACAGGCCTTCTGGTTCTGGGGTCATGCAATCCTATTTGGCCTCTGGAGACTGTTAGAATAGGTGTGCGACACCATAGGATGCCTCCTGCTCATCTCCTACACGCCCCCTTACATTTTGGGACAGGCTCCAGTGGCATGACATGCCTATTCCAATGCTCTAGGGAGGCCGAAACAGGCCTTTTGGAGGCCAAAAAGGCCTAGTTCTAGGTGCTTTCCCTTTATGATGCCCAGGGGGGCGGGGGGAGCTGCTCTGATAACCGTGGTTACCAAACCAGTGGATACAGGGGTCTGTCTGTATAAAATGATGGAGGCTGAGCTTCCTGCAACACACCAGGAAAGGGATCTCAGGGTTCTGGTGGACAGCTCAATGAAGGTGTCAGCCCAGTGCACAGCAGCAGCAAAAAAAGCTAATTCAATGCCAGGACTAATTAGGAAGGGAATAGAAAATAAGTCAGCAAGTGTTACTTTGCCTCTTTATAAATCTACGGTGAGGCCACATTTGGAATAATTCTGGTACAATTCTGGTCACTACACCTCAAAAAGGATATTGTGGAACTGGAAAAGGGTCAGAAATGGGCAACCAGAATAATTAAGGAGCTGGAACACCTCCTTTAGGAAATCAGACTGCAACATCTAGTCTTCTTCAGTCTGGAAAGACAGCGCTTAAGAGGGAAGCTGACTGAAGTGTATAAAACCATGCACGGTATCGAAAAGGTGGCTAGAGAGAAATTCTTTTCTCTGTCACACAACTCTAGAACCAAGAGGCACTCTATGAAGCTGATGGATAGGAGAGACAGATTAGACAAGGGAAAGTATTTCTTCACCCAGAGGGTTGCTGGTCTATGGAATCTGCAGCCAGAACAGGTGGTAACAGCAACTAGCTTCAATAGCTATAAGTAGTAGTATTGGCTTTTCTACCCTGCTTTTCTCAACCTTTTAAGGGGACCCAAAGCTGCTGACAAACCTTCTATTCTTCTACCCACCACAGACACCCTGAGAGGTAGTTGGGGCTATGAGAGCTCAGACTGTACTCCACTGGCAGGTTTTTATATTATATTTATTGATGTATTTTCTCTTGTACACTGCTGAGTACATGTACGGTGCTACATAAATAAACTATAATAATAATAATAATAATAATAATAATAATAATAATAATAATAATAATAATAATAATAATAATAATAATAATAATAATAATAATAATAGAAGAGAGCTGTGGCTAGCCCAAGGTCACCCTGTGAGGTAGGTGGGGCTGTGACAACTCAGAAGAGACCTGTGACTCGCCCAAGGTCACCCAGATGGCTTCGTGGAGGAGTGTGGAATTAAACCAGGTATTCCCAGGTAGGAGTCCAGCTCCTTAACCACTAGACCAAACTGTCTTTTTAAAGTTAAGACAAATTTATGAACGACAGGTGTATCAATGGCTAAGCAGAATGGATGCCTAAGTACACACTTCAGGCTGGGGAGACAAGCAGGATGCCTCTTGAGGCCATTTGCTGGGATCCGAGAGCAGGAGAAGGTCTGCCCTTCTCTCTGCTTGAGATGCCCATGGAAAACTGGTGGGCCACTGTGTGCGAGAGGATGCTGGACTAGATGGGCTGTGGCCTGATCCAGCAGGCCTCCTCTGAGGTTCACTACCCCGCCCGTTCCAACCGTCCTTTCCCGGCTTCTATAGCAACCCAGCATCTGTCTCTCTCTCGCGCGCGCATGCGTCCTTTCGTTCGCCCCTCAACGGGACGGGAGAAGCGGCGGCACCTCTAGAGCGGCGGCCTGCCAGCCATTACCAAACGCGACTAAGAGGTTTTTGGCCCTTGTCTCTTCCCCCCGCCACCCCCGGCCGCCTCCCCTCAGGTGTAACGCGCCTCCCTCCTCCCACTCACGGCCTCCTTTTACTGTTCTTCTTCCTCCTTTTTCGGCCCGCCGCCGTGGCCGTCGCCGTCGCCATTTTAAACCCGGCTTTCTCGGGCCGCGTCTCCGTCCGCGCCTCGGGACGCCCGGAGACCCCACCAAACGCCTCCCCTCCGGCTGCCTGGCGCCAACATGGCCGCTCCGTGAAGAGCTGAGCACAGCGGGCGCTTCGACTCTTAAGGCCCCGCCCGCCTCCCTATCTCTCCGCCTTTGTTGCCGGGGCCTCCTCCCTTCTGAGCCTGCGCCGCGCGGGCGTGCCAGGGAGCTGGAGTTTTTCGGAACCCCTCAGACGCCCTTGAGTGCATCGCGCTGCCTTCGGCCCGAGAACTACAGCGCCCAGAAGCAATCGCGCAGAGGGTGAGAAAGCAGCCAATGAGGAGGCTCCGCCTCATCGGCTCTCCCTCCCACCGTCCCCCGCACTACCCGCGCCTGCCCTGAACTTTAGGAAGGTGATGTCATCGCCAAGGAGGCGAAGGGCGGGGCTTTCCCCTTGCCTGCCTGCCTGCGCTGCAAATGCATTGTGCTGCCAGATCGCGGCTCGTGTGCAACCTCCTCCCCTGCTGTTGCTGCTTCCAGCAACCAGGAGCGTAGCAGCAGCTGGATCCTGAGCAAAAGGGGGCGGAGTGGGTGGGTTGAGGAGGAGGAGAAGATCTCACACACACACGGACGCACCACCACCTCCTTGCACACTTTGCATCCCAGGGGAGCCGCTTGCAAGCTTTTGCCCCATGCATGCCTGAGCGACTTTGATGACCAGCCGGGCGCCCTGGTTTTATGTTCTTTGTAAAGGGCAAGGGAGCAGCGACCCCCAACCAGGTGAGTTTAGGCGAGGCTTTCGTTTCTCCTTGTCCTTGTCGTGAGGTTGGAACCTCCCTCCCTCCCCTTCAAGACTGGCTACCGGCTCTCAGGAACATGCTGTGTGGATGCATTATGGGGGGAGGACGCTTTGTCTCCTGGTTTTTGCTCCCCCCCACACACACATTTCCAAACCTACCCCCCATCTCCAAACCTCCCACCCAACCGGTTTGGATGAATGCATGGCCCAAGACAAGGTAATGATGATAACGGTACTTTTATTTATCCACTTATTTGTCGCGCAAAGCTGGTTGTTTCTTATTTCTTCCAAATTGCAAGAGCAAAATTAGACCTACCGAAGCCCTGCGGGAGACGGACTTGCCTCCTGAATTGCTTCCCCGCACGCGGCTTCCCTCTGTCTTTCCCTCTCCCCTACCTTTCTCTTCCAGATGTTGCGTTAGGAGTGATGGTAGCAACTCATCGAAGTGAGAGTTGAGCCTAGCAGGGATTTCTCATCTTTTGTGGAGAGGGCGAGCTTTTGATGAAGGAAAAGACATGCTTAAGGGTTCTCAGGAGTGTGATGACTAAGAACCTCCTTAACCCCTTAAGTCAGTTTCTTGCCCATCAGTCTGGCTGTGGTCACAACTAAGGTTTAATCCAGCTTCAGTCCACATCAGTAAAATGATCGGTCATTTTCTTTCCGCGTTATCTATCCCAAAGGTGAATTTTCTGAGTTGTTTAACACTGAAAGAAAACTGCTTGTCACTTTGCTGATGTATTCTCTGGCTCTGAAAGTGGACTGAAGCTGGATTAAACCTTAAGTTTAGTTTTAAGTTTAAACTGTGAGCCAGTTTGGTCTAGTGGTTAGGGAGCCGGACTCTTATCTAGGATTACCGGGTTTGATTCCGCCCTCCCCCATGAAGCCAGCTGGGTGACCTTGGGCTAGTCACAGCTCTCTTCTGAGCTCTCGCAGCTCTACCTCACAGCGTGTTCTGTTATGGAGAGAAGAACAGAAGGTTTGTCAGCTGCTTTGAGTCCCCTTAAATGGGTGAGAAAAGCAGGGTACAAAAGCCAACTCTTCTTCTTAAGTGTGACCACAGACTCTGTCATGCAGATGTTTAATGTTTTTAAAGGAAGATTGAAATGTTTCTGTTTGAATTTACTTTTCCGTTTCCTCTGTTGTTCTCCAAACAGTACATAATAGTCAGAGTAGTAGACTTCAGCAATTTTTTTTTTTTAAAAACCCTAAGTTATATTGTTCTGGGAACAATCCCCTGATGAGACCATACAATTAGAATTGGTGGGGCTAACTTCTGTATAAATATCTACAGTGGTACCTCGACATACAAGTGCCCTGACATACAAGTGTTTTGAGATACAAGCCGCCGAGCGAGTGATATTTTGCTTTGAGATGAGAGCAAGATTTGAGATACGAGTATGTAAATACAGTACAGTACATAACAAAAACAACTGAGGTGGTGTTTTGGGAGCTGGAATGGATTAATGGGAAAATTGCTTTGAGATACGAGCGATTTGACATAAGAGCAAGGTTACGGAACGAATTAAACTCGTATGTCAAGGTACCACTGTATAGGGCTCTAGTGTTACTTAAGGCTTAAGTCAGTTTGTTCACTACTGCTGAACTAGTTCCTCCTAAGGAACATGGATTTGTAAGAATGCCTAGGAGGGCATACTTTTAATTTCCATTTATAGGAAAGCTGCATCCATCGGCAAACTTCCTAGGAAACAAGTCTTGTTGAGCTTAATCTTGTTGACCCCAACAAGATTTAAGTACAGGTATGCTTTTTGCAAATGAGATCCCTCTTCCTTTTAGTTCCTCCAACCCCTTTGTTACTGATGGATTTAGGATGTGTGTGTGGTGTCAGCTCCAAAAAACTTTGCTCATAGAGTAATATGAATTCCAAAAGACTCTTCGCGTGTCAGTAGTTGTCACAGGAGCTTTTATGCACAGCCCAGTTTTGTCCTTTTTGGTAAAATATGTATCCAAATGTATTTGAATACAGTCAGTCCCTGTTCTCAGTGCTGCCAGGATCATTAAAGACCTGAAAGGTCCTGGAAATATAAGGAGAAAAACCCCCAAACATCAACAGCAAGATTCTTCTGGGATGGGTGGCCTTTGAAACAGGCTGGAGTTTCTTTGCTGTTGGTTCTCAGGTTCTTTTCCAATTTTCCTTCTGCTTTCTAAAGCTGAAAACTGAGCCCACTCTTTGGCATGCTTTATCAGAAGCAAGTTCCATAGACTTCAACAGAATTTGGCTCCTATGCAGGTTTATGTAGGGCTGCCGCATCAATTTCTCAGTTCTTTTCAGATACTGGAGTAGCCTCATGAATAAATTGCAGCCCTTTGCATAGCTGGACAGTTGCATAACCTGTGTGCCTGATAAGCTAACATTTTGTAAGCCCTTCAAAGAACCATTTGGACTGCATTGTGGGGGTAGCAGGCTTTAAAAGTATACAGTGAGCAGTGTGGTGTCTAACATCAAATAGATGAATTGTAGAGGAAATTCCAAACCTAAACACAGGAACATTTTAAACAGGAAACTCTCTTCCTTCCCTCCTTGCAAAGTAATAAGCCTTTAAGTACAATGAAGAAGCTATCGAGAGGTCTGAATTTGGCTTCTGAGAGTCTTTGTCTTGGCTTAACTGCAGTATAAGGACCATTTGGTCTACTGTATTACCCTTATGTATCAAAAGTAATGACTTCTTTATACAGTACATATCAGTGATGCAACTGGCAGAATGGTACTACACAGACACACAAATGCCACATGCACCCAAGGGCTGGGCATGTGCTGAGGAAGTTTTGAAAACACTGTGCACTTGGAAATCAGTGTGGGCTCAAAGAGTATTGAGAATCTAAATGTGTCTTCTAATATGTGAAGCCTGCTTGAGATAGAGCAGTGGTTCTCAACCTGCGGGTCGGGACCCCTTTTGGGGTCGATCTACTCTTTCACAGGGGTCGTTATGAAGTAGCAACAAAAATAATTTGATGGTTGGGGGTTAGGGTTAGGTTGGGGGTCACCACAACATGAGGAAGTGTATTAAAGGGTCGCGGCATTAGGAAGGTTGAGGACCACTGGGATAGAGCATTTGAGATGGCAGGCTACATCCAGACAGGGTCACCTGTAATTATTCCATACTTGTACCTTGTTTGCCAGATGTGACCATGGTGCCACCAGTACAGTCTGAGAATTTAAGCCTGATTTACTGGGTTATCATCATCCCAGTAAAATTATTAATTATCATGGCGCAGTATTGTGTTATTCCATAATTGCAGTTCTACCTGGATTCCTGCATGAGAAATACAGTGAGTTTGGTGTGAGCTGACAGAACCCAGAATAATATCACATTATATTACTGGGAGAGTTTGGTCACATGGAAAGAAAATCTCGCAGCTGTAACGTCACTCCATTAGCGCAGAAATGCACAAACCCAAAGTTTTGATCTAATTTTTAGGCAATGTGTCATAGTTCCAGATGTGCTTTAAACCAGTAAACCAATAAATTACTGAATAAATGTCTAGAGGCAGCCTCAGTAAAGCTCATTCTGGAACTTGGAAACATATGGATCTGTAACTCGCTGACTTTTTACACTCACACATGCTCACATGCACACTTTGCCACTGATAGGCTCAGATTGGCACTGAGTGATGAGCTATGCCTTTTGCGTCTTTTGTGGTATCTCCAGATCCACCTGGGCACATTGAAGGGCCCTGGGGTAGGTCATGCCAGAATGACTGGATGGGAAATCTGCTCAACAGTCCTATATCCTAGGATTAATCTGAGGCAAGGCAGGGATTATATCTTGCTTTGTGTGCCTGAGGTCCTAAGATGAATCCATGATATCGCCCATTGAAAAACCTTGGGTAGTGAGGCTAGGAAAACACAGAGTTAAGGTTAAGAAAAAATAACCACTGTACTTCCTTAACCCAGTGCTGTTGGATTATACCTCCCATAATTCCCAGTTATGCCAGATGGTCATATGGCACTTGGCAATCCAGAGCAGGCGTAGCAAGACCAGTTTTCTCAGTATAATTCATTTCCGTTCGCTGGAATATCTATGGCTCATGGGAAGTGTAGTTCAGCAGTTTCTAGAGGGTCATAGTTGTCCAGCCTCAATTGCACAGGCTAACATTTTTGGGTAGTGCTGAGTGTGGTGGATCAGTATTTACATAAGGTTGTTGTCAGAATAAAATGGAGAGAAAAAGAATAACGTGTAATCCCCAAGATAAAAGCACATAGACTTAAGAAAATAAGATAGTTTGCTATGTTTCTTCCTTGATGCTGAAATATGGACAAGAGTTTCCTCAGGGCAGGGGCTTCTTGTCTACATTATATTATCTTGTAACACTCGTTAAGATAGTTTCCTATGCTGCTTCTTTGATGTTGAAATATTGACAGGAAGCTCCTCAGGGCAGAGTCTTCTTGTCTACCTTATATTATCTTGTAAAGCTCGGCATGGTTTGGTATCATAGGAGGAAATGAATTCAAGGATAGATTTCAAGAAGCCAACAACTATCTTGGAAACCAGTGGAACTATCTAGGACTGAAGTGCTTCAGTAAGGTGAAGGGGAGAATGCAGGGAGAGGTCTCCTTTTGGGGTGCCCTTTTGTGGTCTCCCTTAGGTAAGACTATTTTTAGAATGCAGTGTGGAACCAGGGATGGGGAAATATCAGGTAGTGGAACTATTGGATTCCATGAAATGTCCCCATGTCTTCTATAATTTTTTAGATTTATTTTTACCACTACATTCATCCTTTGTTTTCCTCCAAAGAACTCAAGACAGTAAGCATAATCCTGCTTTCTCTCTTTGTGAAGTAGATCAGGCTCAGAGACTTAGACCATGGCCACCAATGGAACTTATACAACCAACTGGGCACTTCAGCCTGCGTCTTCCAGGTCCTGGTCTCACACTTTTGCCATGATACCACTAGGCAGTAATAACAGTTGGAAGATCCAAAAGAAGAAGAGTTGGCTTTTCTACCCCGCTTTTCTCACCCAATTAAGGGGACTCAAAGCGGTTGACAAAGTTTTATGTTCTTCCCCCCCACAACAGAACACCCTGTGAGGTAGGTGGGGCTATGAGAGCTCAGAAGAGAACTGTGACTAGTCCAAGGTCACCCAGCTGGCTTCTGGACATTGTTTCACAGAAGATGAAGTGAAACCCTCTCACCTCTCTGTGAATGGCCTTTAGGCATCCTGCCTGTCACTCCATTGTGGAGGTGGTACTTCAGTATCTAATGTTCGTGCGGTAGAGAAAAGACTTTTTCTCCGTTCATTGTTTCCACACCATGCGTAATTTTATATACGTCAGTTAGTTCACCTTGTAAACACCCTCTTTCTAGGCGGCAGAAGTCAAGATGTTGCAGCTTGATCTCATAAGGGGGTGTTTCAGCCTCCTGATCATTCTAGTTGCCCTTTTCTGTACAGTTCTTTAGTACCTGCATGCTTATTTGAAAGTATAGTCTATGGATGGATATTCTGTCTGCATAAAGAGCAATGGCAGCCATATGTGAATTGTCTGTCTTAGGGGGTTTGTGGATTGCAGACCGAGGTTCACTTATTGTTAGTACTTGCACCAACATCCATTCTAACTACAAGGGAACAGCTGAAATTGAATCCATACGAGGAATGCAAGATCTGTTCCAGATGCCTTTTCTTGCTGTCACTGCATAGATTTCCCTCTGTACCTCCCTTGTGTAACTGACACTGTTTTGTCCTTTGGCAAACTTTCCTTAAAATCACATTGCTGAGGGGCTTCATGAAAGGAGTTCAGGATGAACAAAGAAGCATCGTCTCTTGAGACTGGTGCATTTATAAACACTGTCACAATGGCTACAAAGCTAATATTGCAGCTCTTTTTGATTATTTATATGCACAAACTTGCACATAACCATATGTATTTTAATCTTATGAATGCAATTCTGGAGAGAGAAACAAATCGATGTTTTGTGCTTATATTTCATCTGATTTCTTTTCCTTCCTCCCCTATTGTGTTCAAGGAGTATAATAATAAAGCAATTGTCCGGTTCTCTTCTGATCTCCAGAGATTTCCTGATTCCTTTTGTGTGTTACTTTATTTTATCTTTTCCCCTCTAGATAGAGTGTGGATACTGAAATGTATAGTTTCCTCCAGGGTTGGTGATAAAAATTGAGGGATTCTTTTCCCTTTAGATATTTTTTGTTTCTTCTAAAGAGACATGGTTTGGAAGGGCTGCCTGGAAATGCATGCTAGGGGCTTCCTTGGCAAACTGCTATGTGAGTTATGAGAAAACTATGCACAGACCTTTGGAAAAAGGGTGTGTTGGAGTTTCATATCCAAATATAGCACTTTTAGAGTGTGTGCAGTTCATATATTTGTAAAGTTATTTGTGTTAATGCAGCAATGCTTGCTTTGTATTTTTATTTTTATTAAGTTTGCCTCTTATAAGGTTTGGGTGACTGACAGTGGCACAGGACATATGCGCTGCCTAGAGAGATTTCCATCCTAGAAGTGACTGTGTGCATACTGGAACATTTCTTGACCTTGATACTAGTCACAGACTGATAAAGTCTGGCACAGTGTGCACCTCTTTTAGGTGAATGGAGCATGCCGCCAGGTGGCGCAAGTGCAGTTACATGCCACGTTGCCTGGGTGCCACCGCAACAGTGCCATGGATGCCCACTGGTGCCACAGTGAGGCGATCTCCTCTGATACAGAGGCGATAAATTTAGCCCGTGCCTGGAGAAACACCAGCTAAGTTTGCAGTAGATCTTGCATCTCAAAGTGAAGACTCTGGATCCATCTTCCCTTCCCTGGGACCCTTCTCCAAGAAAGTGAAGGTGCAAATAGGGCTTTAATTATTTATTTAAGCTCTGTACACACATTAGATGAAAACCTCATATGGAACTCACTGGTATTTGACACTTTGTGGTTTGCTTTGGGTTTTGAAGTGTGGGGAAAATGCTTCAGTGCTATGTATCAGTAGCATTTCTCCTGAAAGAACAAACACATCTGCCTCAGGTTCACCATTATTTGAAAAGCAGAAGCTATATACCAACAGAAGCAGGGCTTTTTACATATGGATAGGTCTTCATCTAGGCCTCAGGACCATATCTGTGCGATAGTAAACAGAGGCTAGGTTCCCTTAGCTTCATATATTGGAGGACTCTGTGTTTTTTGAGTTGCATGAACTGAGCATTTTAACACTGGGATATTATGGGAAGCCTATATGTTATGTTTCACCAAAGGCTTCCCTCACCTTCTCTGAGATATCTCTGTTGGGCCTCTTGTTTATGGGATGAATTTAATCAAAATTATTGCATAGTTCCCGGTGATTTGCTTTGCCTTGTATTAGTTTCCATAACTTAACCCTCCCAGAAATTTTAGATATTCAGATCACAATAACGAGTAATTTCGTACCACACAAAGAGTGTGAGGTTGGTGTTGCAGACCAGACAGCTTGACGTCAGTTGCAGCTAAGGTGATGAAAAACATCGTTAAAGATAAAATTAGTGTGCCCATGGAAAGGAGCAAGCGTTGCTGAAGAAAAATTAGTGTAGTTTCTGCAAGGGTAAATTATGCCTTACTAACTTGTTAGAATTCTTCTTAAGTGTCGATAAGCACATGGATAAAGTTCTTTGTGTTCCAGTGGGTAATAGATCTATTAGGAATTTCAGAAGACCTTTGACTAAGTTCCTCATTAAAAGCTCTTGAATAATCTCATTAGTCATAGAATAAGAGGACAGGGTCTGCCCTGTGTAGGTAACTGTCTAAACAAGAAAAGAAAAAAACTAGTGATAAATGGGCAATCCTTAGAGTGAAGTAAAAAGTGAGATTCCCCCAAGGTACCGAAATGGGATCTGTTCTTCTAAATTTATTCATAAACGAATAGGCCCTATTTGCGCCCCTAGAACTAGGGGTAAGCAGTGTGAAAAAGCAGAGTTTGCTGGTGACACTAAATTATTCAGGATAGCAAAAACATTGGGGCAACACCCACCCACCCACCAACTATACCTATAACTGACGATATCTTAGTTTTCTGTGATGGATCTTGGGGTTCTGGTCTGCAGCAACAGTGGGGGGAAAGCATAATGCTGGGGATAATTAGGAAAAGAATAGAAATTGTCTATCATTGTTCCCTTCATTAATTTATCGTGAGGCCACATTGGGAATACAGGGTACAATTCTGGTCACCAAACCTCAGGAACAATATGGTGCAATTGGAAAGAGTGCAGAAAACAGCAAACAGAAGGATCAGGGGACTGGAACACCTCCTTTATGAAATCGGACTACAATGTCTAAGACTATTCAGCCTTGAAGGAGGGTGTTTAAGAGGGGATCTGTTCAAAGCTTATAAACTCATGCATGGTGTAGAAAAGTTTGTAGAGCAAAATTTTTTCCTCTATCACAGAGCACTAGAACCAGGGGGGTCTCTATGAAGTTGATGGGCAAAGAAGTTGAGACTGACAAGGGATTATCAGAATTATCGAATTTAACAAAAGGTTAAAGAAATTTGTAGAGGACAGTATACTAATAGCTATTAGAATGGATGTCTAGGTACTGCTTTTGGGTTGGAGAGTCAGGCAGGAGACCCCTCAAGGCTATTTGCAAGGAGTCAAGAGCAGATAAGGGTTTCACCTTTGTCTTCTGTCTGGGATTGCCCGGAAGTAAATGGTGGACCACTGTATGAGATGGGATGCCAGAAGAGTTTATTAATATGATTTCCACTTGAGAAGAAAGTGAACCTCCAGTGCTATGTGCAAATTGCTGTCCCTTCCTGTGTATATTGTAAGCAGAATGCTTTTTTAAAAAGCCGTTTAAAATTTTGTGTACTGCTTTTGAGTTTGTGGGCTTTTCCGCGCTTCAGGTATGTTCCCAGACAGAGCATAAGCATTGCACGGAGACACTTCTATATTAGAAGTTTATCTGGCCATGTTGGAATGTCCTGCAGCTAGGATAGGTGTGGAGCACATTAGCTACCAGTCAGGACAGCTTTACACAACTTCTGGGTGGAAGAGGTTCAGATGGAGTGTGTAACTGGGTGGTACAGGCGCGATTGTGCGTTGTGTTCCCTGGTCGCCGCCACAAAGGCACCATTGCCCCAGTACTTCAATCACCTCCTTAGTGGAGATGATTCACACATAGCTGGCATGTAGTTGATGTTTTGGGGGGTCCCAAAGTGGGGACCCTCAAACCATTCCACCACTTTGCCTCTCTGAGATGTTTTCCCAGGGAAGGCGAAGGCCAAAAGGCCCTGTGTGCCTCAAGGCAAGCAACAATAAAGATGTGGAAAAGATTACTTATCTTAACGTCTATCTGAAGTTGAGGAAGAATGTGGCTTGAGAATTCTGTATGGTGTGTACTCCACTAGTTTGCCCTGAGATGATAGGTCCCAGAACCTGGCCTATGGAGCTGATCTCAGAGCTTGGTGAATTTGAGATGAGCACATTTTGTAGCTGGTGTAGTAGGTTAGGTGTGACGAAAACCCACAGACATAGCTATTAAACCATGGACAACATTTTGAACTGATTTTTCAGTTTCATACTGTTTACAAACTCTTGGAGTATCTTACAGCAGCTTTTTTTTTTTTTGGAGCAATTTCAGGGGTCACAACTGGTTTGAGTTTTGCCTCCTTTGCGGATGGATGCAGGTGGATTTGGGAATTTTGTTATGTTGGTTTAATGCATATAATGTGCGTGGGCTTATATATTATGCTGCAGTGGTTAAACATTGCTGACTAGAGGTCTGTTTCCATCTGCTGAACTGTGCTGGGTTTTGCTTAGTGCTTTTAAAAATTATTTGAGGCAGAAGACAAAGGATGTAAAAAGGACTTGCAGAGAGCCATATTTTTGCATTAATTTAAGAGTGGATTGCGTAACTTTCTTTTCCTTACTCTTCTCACTAATTCATGTATTTTAATCTTGCAGAAAATAAGCTGTTTAGTTAGTGTCTCAGCTGTGTGTTTGTGTGTGCATGCATGCTGCAGCTTTCTTTTATTCATCTGTCAGCTTTTGTGGAGCTAATAGTTTAGTTTTACCTTTGTGCTTTCTTCAGCTATATCCTTTCCTTTTAAACCAGTGTTTAATGTCTCATTAAATCGCAAAAGTGTTGCTGTGCCTTCCATAGTCCTGCTGATCCTTGCCTCCAGCTGCAGTGCAGTTGTATTGCAGGGCAAGTTTCTGGTTTGGACTTGCTAAGGAAATCGCACAGATATGGACAGTATTTCCTGTGTACGTGTGTGTGCACTTGGGCATTTAAATTGTGGCTTATGAGAAATCTTCCACTGAGCAACTTGCACTGCAGGTGTTAAAAAGAAGGGCCTCCTAATGAGGCTCAGAGATTTATCACATGGAAATATCAGGATCAACGAGTGTCAGAGGTCAGTAAGACGCGATTGAGCATTTGCAGTGCTTCACAACACTTTTTGACATCCCAAGCACACATTTGGTGCCCATATTTGTGGCTGCTGAGTAGGGTGCAGTTTGGGATCTGAATTGGAGTGGCTGCTGCTCAGCAATAAGACTGGCTGCGCCTTCATTTGAAAATGGAAGCGGTTGGATCCAGGGCACGTTGGAGACATGGCAATCACTGCCTGATAAGAAGCCTCTTTGTCTCTACTTCAGAATGAGGAGGCATTCCTCAGAGGAACTCACTGAGGCTCCTCTGTTAAAGCCAGTGAAATCATGTCCTCACAAAATGGCACCTCAAGATGGTGATTGTGCCTGCTAGTGGGGCAGTATGATAGCCATAAGAGGCTTTATTGGTGAGTGGAGGTGTGGCCATCAATTTTGACTGGCTAGAGAGACCACTGGGTGTGGTGAGGTCTCAAAGAAACGTTACAAGTTCCTTTACATCCATACTTTAGTACTGTATGATGGTGGTATTTATTTATGGCATTTATATCCCGCCTTTCTTCCAAAGGCTTAAAGGCAAGGGACCTTGCTCTTCCTCTGCCCCTTTGTTTTGGTCCAGGGTAACCAGGTGAACTCCTGTGATTGAGTGGCATTTGAACACAAGCATTTCCACAGCAATTCCACACTGGCCTCTTCAGTGGACCAGCAAGTGTCCTAGGCGCCTCCCTTTGCATGCTGATGTGGTCCAGTGGAGGCCCCACCCCAGCGGTTGTGTCTGAGGGGCAGAGCTTTCCTTAGACTACACCAGCATGTGCGAGAGGCTCCTGGTATGCTTGTTGGTCCTGTATATCGACCAGTGCGGAGTCACCCCTAGTTTCTAGGCCAACACTCAAGTCACTACAAAACTAAATGCTTCTTAGCAACTAGTGGATCACCGTTCGGCCAGCAGTAATGCTCTTGTATCTTTTGACAGTATTGAGGCAAATCCAGTTTCCTCCTACTCTTGCTATGCTGTATCTACAGCACGACTGCTGTTTTCTTTAAGGATTAACTATGCTTCACTAAAGCAAATCGTGTCTAGTAAGACATTACTGTTCATATCTAGTCATTTTCCCTGGGCTTTTTTCTATAAAAGAGGTGGTGGGTTGCACTTTCTAACACTGGGCTCCTTATTGAAAGTAGCCTGGATGTTCCGTTGGAACCATTTTTGGCAGCTAAACCAGAAGGCATTTATTTAATATATTTCTACCCTGCACAGTGCCCAAAGGTTTCAGGGTGGGTTACAATAATCTCCCAATAACAGATAAAATATAGCTAGAATAATATCCGTGGCTTTATGGAGAGGAGGAGGTGGATATTGACCCCTCAGCTGAAGACCAGGGTGAAGAAATGCCTGGTCCAGGTGCGCTTTTGTTCTGATCTTGTGAAAACCACTTTTCATGGTCTGACTCCTCATGTGAACAAAACCATTTTTTATTTCATTTAAATTTTTCTGGTGTGCATAAATGATCTGTACTTGATCACGGGCTCCCAAGACATACTGTATTTTCTGGCATATAAGACTACTTTTTAACCCAGGAAAATCTTCTCAAAAGTCAGGGGTCGTCTTATACGCCAGGCGTCATCTTCTTATATGGTGAGTATATCCCAAACTCTAGATTTTAAATGGAAAGTTGGGGGTCGTCTTATACACCCAGTCGTCTTATACGCCGGAAAATACGGTATCTTGGTTGGCCTTTTTCTGTATTTTTTCCAGTCCCAGTAATATCTTTACTGATGTGGTCAGCTACAAGCCAGAACACAGCGGACATACGGTAGAGAGTCATTTCACACCTATCCAGTATTTCCTGAATTCCTGGGCATCTCCGAGAAATATCCATCAAAATGGATGGCCTGAAGAAACTTTCCTCTCCTGATGGGATCACTTCCTCTGAGTAATTAACAGGCCTGACTTCTTAGTTCAGTAGTTTCTGTCAGTACCCAGTCATAGGGGAGAAGATTTTTATCTGTTTCAAGCTTTCCCCCCTTTTAAAATGATTATTTTTCTGTGTCACTTCCTACAAAGAGCCACAGATCAGAAACTGCATTAACAGAACTGGAAAAAGGGCAGAAAAAGGGCAACCAGAAGCATCACGGGGTCAAAACACCTCCTTTACAAAATCAGTCTGCAGCTTCTAGGCCTCTTCAACTTAGTTTAAGAAAAACTGGTCAGTGAACAATCCATTTTCTCTTTTGAACAACAAAAGGTAGATAGAGAAAAATTCATTTTGCTGTAGAACAGCACTAGAACTATAGGAACATAAGAGGAGCCCTGCTGGATCAGACCACAGCCCATCTAGTCCAGCATCCCTTCACACACAGTGGCCACCAAATGCTCACGGGCATCTCAGGCAGAGACAAGGACAAACCTTTGCCTGCCCTCGAATCCCAGCAAATGGCCTTAGAAGCGCCCCGCTTCCCCCCCCCCCTCCAGCCTGAAAGATAAGAACATAAGAGAAGCCTTGCTGGATCAGGCCACAGCCCATCTAGTCCAGCATCCTATCGCACACAGTGGCCCACCAAATGCTCATGGGCATCTCAAGCAGAGACAAGGACAAACCTTCTCCTGCTATAGAATCCCAGTGGATGGCCTTAGAAGCACCCCGGTTCCCCCTCACCCCCGAGCCTGAAAGATGCACCTAGGCATTAATTCTAGTAACCATTGATACATCTGTCGTCCATAAATTTGTCTAACCCTACCTTAAAGCCATCTAGACTGGTAGCTGTCACCACCTCTTCCGGCAGTACATTCCATAAGCCAATGACAACTTGTGAAGCTGATGTGCAGGAGAGTTAGGACCAACAAGGAGAAGTTTTTTTTTTCACCAAGAGGGTCTTTGGTCTGTGGAATTCACTACCAGAAGAGGTAAATGGCTTTGAGAAAAAGGTTAGATGAATTCTTGGAGGACAGGTTTATCAATGGCTTTTAGAATTGATGTCTAGGCAGTGCCTCCAGGTTAGAGAGATGAGCAGGAGGCCTCTAAAAGCAGGGAGTCAAGAGCAAGTGAAGTTTTTGCCATGTCCTTCGAGGTTCATATTTATGCATGTTTCACAAGGACTAAAGATTAGGTGGGGCATTGGATGGCATTTAGTCAATCAGTACACCACATTGCTGGTTCATGGTTGAATCTTAGCTGAGCTCATCCCTGATGAGTGCCCATAAAAACGTAACTGTGTCTGCATGTTGTCATTTTTCTTTTCATTTTTGAGTTCCAGCTTTATGGGAGTTGTAGATAGCAGCTCCCATCATGTAGCAGCAAAATGGCTGGTGGATGATTTACCTGCTAGAGTTACCTGTTGAGGAGGAAGAAGAAGAGTTGACTTTTCTACCATGATTTTCTCAACCATTTAAGATCCTGTATTTACCTCCTGCCATCTGGAGGCGCCCTCAAGCTACGTCTGTATAGTCTGCCTAAAGCTGAGAAACCTCTAGTCTGGGTGCTAATTTAGGGCCAATTTGCACCTTTCCTAGGTGGTGTGGCCAGGTGATTCCTGGAACAGATTGGGCGTCTGTACTTCACGACACCCAATCTAGTCCAAGCTTAGTTGGCTAAGTTCAAATCGATGGCTAAGCACAAATTGTGATTGCGGCACTTGTGTGGTGCCATTGCTGTGAAGACTGGGTGATGCAGTGTGCAACCCCGGGTGTTTTTCCACTGTCAAGAAGTAACCATTTTTGCACCCATTTAGGACCCATTTGGGTGTGAGCTGGATGATTCCATTTCCACCACGGCACCCATTTGGGACCCAATTGTTTCCACTGCCGTGGGGGAAATCCACATCTATTGGGTACATTTTGGCCTTTAATACAGATTTTCCATAGACGCCATTAATGGGGTCTACAATGGGGTCTTCTGCAAGAAAATCTGGATTAAAAGGAGCCTGTTTTCACTGGAAACAGGCAATGGGGTCCAAAGGAGGCTAGGGGGAGGGGATACAACCATTGCCCCCCCCCAACATTGGCTTCGAAGCCACTTTGAAGTCATTTCGAAGTCTGTGCAAAATAGCTCTGGAGTGCCTTTGAAGTCTGTGCTGATCTTCAGAGTGAACTTTGGAGTGACTCCAAAGTCATTTCGAAGTTCACTCCGAAGATCAGCACAGACTTCAAAGGTACTCCAGAGCTATTTTGCACAGACTTCGAAATGACTTTGAAATGACTTTGGAGTCACTCCAAAGTTCACTCCAAAGTTCACTCTGAAGATCAGCACAGACTTCAAAGGCACTCCAGAGCTATTTTGCACAGACTTCGAAATGACTTTGAAATGACTTTGGAGTCACTTTGGAGTCACTCCAAAGTTCACTCTGAAGATCAGCACAGACTTCAAAGGCACTCCAGAGCTATTTTGCACAGACTTCGAAATGACTTTGAAATGACTTCAAAGTCAATTCGAAGTGGCTTTGAAGACTGCACCCCCCTCCTCCCGAAACACCTGGGGTAACGGATCGACCCCTTGGGGGTTGATACAGATTCCCCACATGGGTGCAAAGCTGTTTCCACAGCAGGGGTGTTAGCACCTCCCGTAGAAACACATTGGGTGCTTCCCTTAATCCAGATCTACTAGATCCGGATTAAGGAACGTCCGCATTCCTTAGATCCAGATCTAAGGGCTGCAGTGGAAAAACACCCCCCGTCCGCAGCACTAGTCACAAGCTCCATTTGTACCTCTTCCACCAGAAGTGCAAATGAAGGGTGCAGAGCTTTCCCAGCCAGCCCTGCCACTGGTATAACAGTGGAACAGTTTTAACTGCTGCTATGCATGCAGGGGGAACTCCTGCACATGTGCATGCAGCGTCCAGGAGTTCCCACACCCCTATCTTCACCTTAGCCACTAGCAACAATGTGACAGGCTAGAATGACAAGCTAGAACCTAGCAGTTGCTGGGTTTGAATTTCCACCAGTTCCGGAAGCTCGCTGCTGTCATTGGACGAACCCCTGGTTCTTAGCCTGGCCGATCTGGGGACGAATGGAAGGCAGAGGATTAGTGTGTTTTGCCTTGGGGGAAAGATGATGTATTTATTATATTATATTATATTATATTATATTATATTATATTATATTATATTATATTATATTATATTATATTATATTATATTATATTATATTATATTATATTATATTATATTATATTATATTATATTATATTATATGTTTAGTGTCTATCTACCCTAAGTCAGGATCCATTCTGCAAGCTAGGATTCCATAACAGCAAGGTATTTCAGGTGTGATCCCATTTATTCCAGGGGAAAAATTTACTAGATGATCTCTTTTTAGAGCTTTGCTGAGTGTGTAATAAGGTGTTTGTGGTGTCCTTAGCCACCAACAGATTGGTTGTGACCCAGCCTCAATTTCTTTGCCCTCTTTTTTTATATTTGTGTGACGGGTAATATTCCCTGAAAAGTACTTCCTCAAGCCCCGTTTACACGTTTGGACTGTGCCCTGCACTTTCCCCTTTTTACCTCTCTGTTCTGTTTCCACATCTTCCATAGCATATGGCATCTTGCTCGTGCTTTGTGCTATTTTTCCTTTTGTGTGTGTGGAAGTGGGGAGGTATAGACTTTCTCTGTCCTTGAAGAACACTTGATTTCAAAACTGGCAAATATGTCATCAGATCTTTTCACAAGTCTCTCCATTGCTTAGCTCCAGGCACTATCAGAATATTCCCTGTATCTCAAAGATATAGGTGACATTGTGCCTGTTTACCTTGATTACTAGGTAAATAATAAAACACGAGCAAGGAATCCCCAGAGAAGAAGAATCCCCAGAAAGCAACTAAAAACCGGCCTCTCTAAAGTCAGTGGGTAAGAGGGATAAGAGACAATCTGTTTTTAGAGGAAATGTGCAAACATCTCATGGCCTTCATTGTTGGTCACATATCATTTCTGCAGTATTTCCATGTCTCTGGAAGCAACTTTCTTGACTACCATCTTGACTTTCTTAACTTTGTCTTTCATACAAAAGAGGGAACAGCTGTTCTTGATAGGTGTGCGTCTAAGAAATGTTTCTTGTTCTTTTTGTTTGGATTTTATATTTAAATCTATTTTATATTACATTATATATTGATAAGAGCTTATTATGTTTTGCTTTATAGTCTGTCTTGATAATTTCTCTGTGTTTTGGTAATTACCTGTAAACAGTCTTGAGCCATACCATGGACAGGAACACTTTCTTCCATGCTGAGCTGCCCATGCCCTAAGATCTGCAGGGGAGGCCCTCCTGGTTGTACCACCACCCTCAGTAGCAAAAGGGGGTGGGCACCCGGGATGGAGCCTTTTCAGTGGGGACTCCCATATTGTGGAATGGTCTCCCCCCTGAGGTCTGTCAGGCACCTTTACCCTATGTGTTCAGAAGAGCTGTAAAGACATATCTCTTTACCTTAGCCTTTGGCTAAGTAAGGGAACAGCTTTTCCTCCCCACATCCAGGCACTGATATGGTCTTAATTTGTTCATTTTATATGTCCATCAGATTTTAATGTTGTAACCTGCCCTGAGACCTTTGGGTATAAGGTGGCATAAACATGCAAAATAAATACATACATAAATAAATATTATAATTAACTGTTTATTTGTTTGATGATAATGAACCGTCTTTTGTGTGATTCCCAGCCTGGAATGAGCCCTATGCAAATGGACCCCCTCAGCCATGCATTGTTTACCAGTATGATGGACCCAAGCACCAATAGTGCCGGGTACTTATAGGAACTCTGATAACATGGAGAGCAAGGCAAGGGGCTAAACAGAAAGGAGACTGGAAGCCTGAATAGGTAGAGCTGTCAATAAGCCACCAATTCTGTTCAATCCTACCTGAAATTAACTTTAATGGACATGGTGGAGACATTGTTCAACCCTGGATTGAATTTCATGGGATGCCACCCGCTTTGGGCTGCACTATCCTTGCTAAGAACGGCTAGTATGGAGTACAACACTAATGTGCCGCTCAGAAAGAAGGGAAGACCAAATCAGACTGTTGAATTATCGTTGAATTATTTAGTGCAGCCAGGCTTTCCAGATTTATTTATTTAAAACTTTTTAAATATGGCTTCCCCTCCAATGCAGTTCACAGGGATTCACAGCTATGGCAAATGATCCTTGGCCATTCCCTCCTGCTTTATCCTTTTAGCTAGAGATGCCAGGATCCGAACCAGTAAATTTTTTATTGCGAAACAGGTGCTTAAATATTGAGTTATGGTTTCTTACACGCCAACAACAACTCTGGCCAAAGAAAGGCACTCCAGGGAGAAGAGTAAATGAAACCGCCTTTCACGGTCAGTCCCAACAAAGTCACATGGTGCTTCTTTATCATAAAAGCTAATGAGCAGGGTTTGTGCATTATTGCTTCTCTGAACAACTGGGAAATCTCCTTTCATCACATCCCGGAATTCTTCATTTTTCCCTTGCCCAGTTATAACTGCTGAATCCAGATCTGACAGCTAGTGGATGCATGCATACCAAACTATTTAAAAGACTAAATCACACAAAAAGAAGCCAGGTTTTATTTTTCACTTTTTGCTTGTTTTTAAACAGAAATCTGGGGTCTTTGTAACTCATCCAAATGTAAGATCCTGTTTTAATGTATTTTAAATGTTGTTACCTGCCCTGAGACCTTCGGGTATAGGGTGGGATAGAAATATAAGTAAGTAAATAAATAAATAAACCCAGTTTTGCAGGGGCTGTGCAGTTGTAGCCTCCTGTGCATAATCTTGTCCCCAAGTCCTAAGCTCATTTTGAGGACAAAGGAATGTTCTTTATGATAGGAAGAACTTGGTTAAGCCGAATTTGAAAGAAACAGGAGCCAAGGAGGCAAAAGGGAAGGTGGGACTGGCAAAGACTTGGTATTCCAGATGTGTCTCACCTTTGACACCACGCATTCCTGTAGCCATGTCCTACTGATGGAAAAGCTGACTGCTGCAATTTTGACCCTCAAAGCAACCAGCTGTCAAGCTTCCAGGGGATTCTGTTCATTGATCAAATATGCATATAATGTAAGTGTCCAGGGTGTGTGCGGCTGCATAGTTCTGGCAGGAGCATTCCGTTGGCTGAGGCTTTGATTCTCTGCTCTCTGGGATTGCAATTTAGCTGCTGCAGCAAGCATCACGTGGTTCAGCTTTGTGGAATTTATCAGTGGGCTGGTCTCCGGCCCCTTCAGCGGCATGCAGTGCCAAAGGAAAGGTAATGAACAGCTGGGGATTGCATTTTTAAGCACAAAGAGAGAAACTGATCACTGAGGGGCCAAAAGGGTGGAAGAAAAGCTAATAACTAATAGCAATGCAAAGCTGTACCGCTTTGGGGGAAGTCTTCTGGCAGGATACTGTAGGAAGCGAATTTCTTTTGTCATTCTTAGGCAGCCTTTTTGCTTACCTGTTTCTCCAGATAGAATTGATGCTCCTGACCGAAAGAAAAGGTACGCGCAGGACATTTCTTCTCTGCCAACAGAACTTTACTGGGAGCAGAATTTATCTTCCTGAGAATCTCATCCTTCAGAAATAAATACATTCTAGCATTCACAGGACCTGATTGAAGTATAGAAAAGCATGCATGGTATAGAAAAGATGGGTAGAGAAAACATTATTTTCTCTATCACACAACACTAGAACCAGGGGGCATCTATGAAGCTGATGGGTAGGAGAGTCGGATCAGACAAGGGGAAGGATTTCTTCACCCAGAGGGTCATCGGTCTATGGAATTTGCTGCCGGAAGAGGTGGTAACAGCAGCCAGCCCTAGATGGCTTTAAGAAAGGGCTAGACAAGTTTATGGATGAGAGATGTATGAATGGCTACTAAAATGGATACCTAGGTACTTCTTCCAGGCTGCGGGGACAAGCAGGATTTGAGAGCAGGTGAAGGTTTTGCCTTTGTCTTCTGCTTGACATGCCCAGAAGCAGTTAGTGGGCCACTGTGTAAGACAGGATGCTGGACTAGATGGATTATGGCCTGATCCAGCAGGGCTCCTCTTAGGTACTTACGTAAAAGTTCTGGGCCTTTGGTTGGTTTTCCAGTTGCAGGTATTTATAAGGGCAGCCCCTTGTCTTGCACGTTGTGGGGTTGCAGCCCAAAGAGACAGGGGCCTTTTGTGCACTCACCTTTGATCCAGTCTAAGGAGTCTATAAGGGAGAATTCATATCTTCGCTTTGCAGGGAAAACCTCCCTAGGAAGTGAAGATGGAGGATAGTTCTGGTGTCCACACTTTGGGATGCTAAATCTATCCCTAGCCTTGCCTGTGCTTAAAAGAGAGCTGCCGGGGAGTGATTTCCCCCCATAATGGTGGTGATCTCAGAAGCACACTAAGTCACCAATGCACCTGTGTAGTGGTGTTGGGGCAATGATGGGATGACGCAGTGCTAATCCCCCATGCTTCCTAAGGTTCAGGACATTTAGGGGTGTTTTTTGCAGTGCGCTATGTCATGCTACTGAAATGCACCCACCCACCCACCCCAGTAGTCCTGGGACATGGAAGTGTGCTGCCCACACATCTCATGTATTAGCAAGGGCTTGGTCTCTCTGGCAGACTCAGTGAAACAAGTTCACCAGAGGTCTGGATTAAGGGTTTCTTAATCCACATTGTGATCTGTCTAGTGCAAACAAAACAGGACCATGGGTTCTCATTAACATGAATATGGCCTACACAGACACTTGATCCGGATCAAAGTGCAGTCAAGGGCCTAAGTGGAAGCGTAATGTTAGTACCTTTGAGGTAAACCAGCAAAGCGGCAACCTTTTCTTTTGTCCCCTACATTTAGACCTCACTGAATGAAGCGACTGTGAAACTACCGTACAAGTATTGTCAATTCCCCCCATTCTTTCTTTTCTGACCTTCTCTGTGCACTTCACCTAAATCCAGCAAAGATCTTCCAGGAAAATGGAAATGTTCTGTGTCCCCCCATCCCCAACTTTTAGCTAGGTCTGTAGTTACAAGAAGCCCTTCTTATAGGAAGAATCCTGTCTATGGTATCTACCATCCAGAGACACAGAGCCTTTTTGCTCTTAGCTAAAAGGAATACTCCACGTATATTCCCATATGGAGGATATGCATTATGCAGGGACACAACTTACATAGTTGCCAGCTGGGAACTCCTGCATGCTCCATTTCCACCTCTTCTGCTTGGAGGAGGTTCAAACAGAATGTCAGACTGGCTACGCTGGTATGGTTGTGCACTGTGTAGCCTGGGTGCCAGGGCAACAGCATCACGCAGACACATTGGTGTCATTGCCACGGCTTCACGATCCCCTCTGTAATGGGATGTGAGCCACACTTAGCACTTGGAGAAGCACCGGCTAAGTTGGATTAGATGGGCGTCACAAAATGCGCAGACTCAATCTACTTCAGGAGTTACCTGGCCATCTCACCTAGGAAAGGTGTGAATTGGCCCACAGTGGCCTCAGGTAGTTCCTTTTGCTTAAAGAAACCCTTCCCCCCCCCTCTTTTTATGGACACTGTTTTCTACAAGCTTCAAAAAAATTCCATCTTTTTGGCTTCTTTGAGCCAGAATGTGCTCATTCTCCTCACACATTCTCTATCTCAGATCTTGGATGAAAGGCAAGCACAAGATGGATCAGCTACTGCATATAGATTATGCCCAGTCCCTGCTGAGTAACAGGCATTTCCATTCCATTTTTATTTTGTATACGTGTATAATTCCAGCGTATAAGATGACTGGGCATATAAGATGACCCTCAACTTTCCAATTAAAATCTAGAGTTTGAGATATATTCACCATATAAGAAGACGACACCCAGTGTATAAGACGACCCCCGACTTTTGAGGAGATTTTCCTGGGTTAAAAAGTAGTCTTATACGCCAGGATATACTACTGACTTTCCAAAATATTGCTCAAAGCAATTTACAATGACAAAACATTTAATTCAAAAAAGATACAATATACATTGTAATATATATAATACATTACAAAATTGTACATGATACAAAGCAAAACATTATAAAATTACACAAAACCTTGGGGCCACAAAACCTTTACACAGAATTACACAAAACCTTTTGTGACTCTGGTGTATCTGAGGCCACGTGTAGTCCAGAGCAGCTGGCAGAGGGGCCCAGTCCTGCCAAAAAGCAGCCCCTCCAGCATAATAGGCAGGAAAGGTGGCCAGAGAGTAGGGTGGTCTAGGCTGCCACCACTAAACCAACCCCAGGAGAGATGACCCAGTTCCATTCTGGTGCAGTTGTGTATTGTTTCAAGGATAATACTTTCCTAGGCCTTCCCGGAGTCTCCAGGGATTGAATCCAGGAGGTTTTGTATGGAAAGCAGCTTGATTTCTCACCCTAGGCCTGTGTATCTTACTGAAGATGGTACACCTGTTGTATTCAGTGAACCCCCAGCATCTGCAGGGCTTCTGTTTCTGGAATTGCGCAGAAATACAGAAACCACCTGACATCTCCTTTCCACAGTGCCCATCTCTGCAAAAGAAACAACCTACAAGTTTGTGAGTAGCAAGTGTGAGTCATGTTTCTCTATTAGTGGGGAAACGGAAGATTTTGAGGGCCAGTGTACTGTTTTCATTTACAGCCCTGCTGTGCTTACCTGCTGGAGGGACTCCAGGGGAAATCCTGCACGGACTATCCACGTTGCGCCCTGGTGTGTGTAGGCATGGAGCATTTCTACTGCTCTTCATGCATGTTCCCTGCCGCCAGGTGTAGCTCTATTTGCCCCTCTCTCTGTTGGGAAAGGTTCAAATGGTGTCAGAATAGCCCACCTGAAGGTATAACAGAGGTGTTCCTTTATGGATTTGATAGCTAAAGATGGCTGGTTACAGTTTGCCACGGTCTAAAAAGCAATATTATCACAGGCCTCCAGGGCCAGACCCTAGCACAACAGTTCTCAACCTTCCTAGTGCCGTGACCCCTTAATGGAGTTCCTCATGTTGTGGATACCCCCAACCATGGGGACGAAGCAGATGGGAGGTGGGAGGGAAGGGCGGCAGGAGACTCGTTGCGTCCCCTCTGGAAGGGTAATTCGACCCCCAAAGGGGTCCCAACTCCCAGGTTGAGAACCACTGCCCTAGCAAGTCTAAGCAAGTATTCTAGTTGCTAGGGGAACACAGGGCCAAGAATGTGAGAGGGTGGGCTTCTCTCACACTGGGGAGGGGAGGTGCAAGTGTGGTTAGTGCTGTGTTATCCCATCACCTCAGAAATAGCACCACACAGGCACTTTGGTGTTGTCGCCACAGTTCTGAGATCGCTGCCATAATGGCTGCAGTTTACACTTTGCAGGTGTTTAGGGAAGTGCTGGCGAAGTTAGGGATAGACCCAGCGTCCCAAGAGAACCTGTTCTGTTCTACAAACCACATAACCACCTGTTCTTTACTTTAGATCTTTGCTCCGTCCTGCTATTCTTCCAAGTGTCCCACCTCAGTAAATGTGCTGCCCAAATGTGGATTCACGTGAGCAAAGTGGTGGGCCTATAAATTATTCAGCTACTCGGCGTGTTGAGCTCTAGAAATGAAGGTCTCAAGCAGCTTTGGCTAGACGTCTCCCAAAATATCTAACATGGAAGGAATTGATTGAGGAATGGAGATAGCTTGAAAGGTTCCCAGTTGCTAAAGCTACAAGGAGTTGCTGTCAGCCATTTTATACCAGGAGTGGGAAATCTGCAAGTGGTAAAATATTCAGGGCGGTGAAAACTGAAATATTGGGAAGAACTCCAGAAGAACATCGTGACTTGGGATGAGTGGGCAACCTAAGTGGCAAATAAGCTTCAGGCTAAGTGAAGGGTAATGCACATTGGGGCATCCCCAATTGCACTATAACTTGATGGGGTCTGAGCTTTCTTTGATAGACCAGGAAAGGGATCTTAGGGTTTTGGTGGACAGCTCAAGGAAGGTGTTGATCCTATTGTAATGTTACATTTTGAATATAGCTGGACCCCTATATCCACTGATCTGGTAACAGTTTCAGTTTTCCGTGGTGACCAGGGCCCCCCCAGGCACCATTAGGCCTACCTAAAACTCCTCCAAAACCTGGAACAGGCAGGAAATTGCCCGAAATGGATCCTGGGCCTCCTGATCCGTATGTTAATCTGAAGGAAGGAGGCTACGCTCCAATTAGTCCACCTCTGTCTGCACAAGATGGAGCCAGATCCACATTAAGAAGCCCTTAATCTGGATCTATCGTGGACCCTATATCATCATCATCATTATCATGGACCCTATATAGTAGGTCTACAACTGGACTAAGGGCTGTAATCTGGATTACGGAGGTGTGCAGATGGCATGCCTTTGTGGTCAAAAATTACTTGGAGCTGTTATTCAACCATGTGCCATAGCATGAGGTGAAAGTCAACCCCGCCAGGCCCCGAGGATGCCAGGTGGTGGTAGCAGGCTTGAACTAGATTAGTGCTGTCAGTGCAGACGGTGCTGGTCCGTCCCTGACCCCCTCGTGATCCAGACCAGTGAATCTGGATGTACTGATCCAGATCTCAAGCTCCTATGCAGAAATGACCTTTGTCATCTGCTTTAGAATGTCCTGAAGCAATTGGTGGGCCACTGTATAAGACAGGGTGCTGGATTAGATGTCTTGTGGCCTGATCCAGCAGGGTTCTTCTTATGTCCTTACGTACCTGAGGGGGAGGTGATAAGAAGGAAGGAAGATGGATAGATCTGCCTCCAGCTGATCACTTGAAGTTTTAACACGGCACTTAAAGCAGCCCTTTCCAACCTCTGCATAGCTTCCCCGTTCCCCCCCTTGGATTTTTATTTATTAGCTTCACACAGAGCTGCTTGAAATTCAATAGCTACAGCCTGTCCTAAGTAGGGAGGGGGGACTGTCACAGATCTGCTGGAACATGTAATCAACTGTCATGTGCTTTAGCAGCATGTGGAAACCCTGAGGCTGAAAAGATTGTATTGAAATGAGGCTCGAAGCTGGAATAGGACAACATTGCTGAATAATCAGAAGAGGCTGACATGAACCCACAGCATTGGAGGCACGTGGATGAAAAACAAAATAAAAAAATCCCAGGCCACCACTTCCCTGCCGTCAGCAGCCTTCTTATGCTTTCCATTGTGCACTGCAATCTGCAAATAAATATTTATATTTATATTTTTACTCTAGTTCCATGGTTCCTCTTTTGGAAAACTGCCCATGGCCATATTCACTAATGAGAACATAAGAATATAAGAGGAGCCCTGCTGGATCAGGCCACAGCCCATCTAGTCCAGCATCCTGTCCTACCCACGAATTGCACATGGGCTTCTCAAGCAGAGACAAGAGCAAACCTTCTCCTGCTCTTGAATCCCAGCAAACGGCCTTGGAAGCATCCTGGTTGTTCCCCCAGCCTGAAAGATGTACTCAGGCATCCATTCTGCCATCCATAAACTTGTCTAACCCTTTCTTAAAATCATCTAGGCTGGTTGCTGTTGCCAACTTTTCTGGCAGCAAATTCCATAGACCGATGACCCTCTGGGTGAAGAAATCCTTCCCCTAATCTGATCCATCTCTCCTACCCATCAGCTTCATAGAATGCCCCCCGGTCCTAGTGTTTTGTAATAGAGAAAAGAAATTTAATATCCTAGCCAAATCATGGATGCTTCTGAGGAAGTCATCCTATTATATGCCAAGGTGACCTCCAGATGTTTTGGTATGCCATTCTCATGGTCTTCATAAATGATTTGGATTGTTGTCTGCAGCTCCATGACACAAAGTATCACAAACGCTCTGGACATTTCCAATGTGGTTCGTTTCGATTTATTTTATTTTTTTAAGCATGTTCCTACACCTTATAGTGACAGAGATTTGCCCATCCTTTCAAACATGTCGGAATTTTATTTATTTGGCAGGAAAAGCAACCTGTGAGCTTCCCACCCCGTAGGCAACATAGGCCCAACCTATCATAAATCCTAGGATTAATCAACGAACACACCACACCTGCAAGCTTCCGTGAGGTTTGCAACCATCTTCTACACTTCCAAAAGTTCAGGATTCATGTGGGTGTGTTTTGCAGTACACTATGGTATGCTGCTGAAATGCCCCCCCCCCCCAGTAGTTCTGGAACATGGAGGTATGCCTCCCACACATCTCCTTTATTCTAGAGCAAAGCCCAGGTCCCTCTGGTAGACTCAATGAAACAGAACCCAGAGGTCTGGATTAAGGGTTTCTTAATCCAGATTGTGATCTGTCTAGTGCACACAGAACAGGACCATTGGTTCTCATTAACATGAATATGGGCTACACAGACACTTGATCCGGATCAAAGTGCAATAAAGGGCCTAAGTGGAGGCATAATGTTAGCACCTTTGAGGTAAGCCAGCAAAGCGGCAACCTTTTCTCTTGTCCCCTACATTTACACCCCATTGAATGGAGTGATTGCGAAGCTACAAGTATTGTTACTTTCCCCCATTCTTCCTTTTCTGCCCTTCTCTGTGCATTTCACCTAAAACCAGCAAAGATCTTCCAGGAAAACGGAAATGTTCTCTCTCCCTGCAGCTTTTAGCTAGGTCTGCTTGGAAAACTCCAAATATTCAATGATATTATTGCTCTTGTAACTGATGTGGTTCCAGCCAATGGGAAAGGTTATCCGTATCTAGCATCTTCTGTTGTGCTCAGTCACTGTGCCAGATGCATTGGTGGTACAAGCTTTCTCAATGTACAAGCTTTCTCAATGCCTATGTAAACAAAACCATGGGGCAGATTTAATTAAGTCAACCAATCAAGCTTGCCTTAATGGGATCAAAACATCCAGGTTGGGAAACCAAACTGCTTCAGGCTGAGAGGTTCACTAGCCTGTCCTCTGAAGGAGTCTACATGGCAGCTCGCTAAGACCCTCCTACTCACCAGGGCCTTTTCTGTGATGGCCCCCAGATTATGGAATACTCTCCCCCTTGAGGTGCATCAGGCTCCCTCACTTTGCATGTTCAAGAAAGCAGTGAAGACACCCCTCTTTGCTCTGGCCTATGGCTAAATAAGGAAACCGCTTTTCGTCCCCTCTTTCAGGCACTGTTACGGTTTTGATAAGTTCATTTTACATAAATATATAAATATAGTTTCAAAAGTGCATAAAAAGGGGGCAGATTCCCTATTCATATGTCCAGGAGCCCAGTGACTGGTTCCCGGAGTCCAGCACCAAGTCTAGCCTGAATCTCCTAGTCTGTTTCTTCCCGGGAGATCAACATCCAATCCTCTTCCTGCTCTTAGTTGAACCCTGCTTTACTTTTGATCTGTTCCTGTGCTTTTCAGCTTAGGGGAAGAACCTCAGTCAACACCTGCTGTTTTGTTCAAAAGCCAAAGCATTTACTAAAATTTTATTTTTATCCCTTGCTGTGGTATTCCTGAGCCACTTCAAAAGGTCTCAGCACTTCAGTTGGATGCTTTAGACTCTTGAGAACCAGGAACATCAGGCAGCTTCCTTAGAAACAGGTATGAGGAACTCCCTTTCCATATTTTCCATATTTTCCCTCTTTACTTTCCTCCCCATGGCAAAGTATAGAAAGAGGCCAGTCAGAAGCGTTCTTAGCTCTGACTTGGCTTGAAGCAACCTTGCTCAGTTTAAGCTTCCTCTATGGTTTTAGTGTCAGACTCTTCTCTGGGAGTCTCCCAGTTCGATTCCACACTCCTACATGAAGCCAGCTGCAGGACCTTGGGCTAGTCACAGCTCTCTTTCTGAGCTCTTGCAGGGAATCCATGGTGGGGGGAAGAACAGGAGGTTTGTCAGCTGCTTTGAGTCCCCTTAAAGGGTGAGAAAAGAGGTATGAAAACCAATTCCTCTTCCTCTTCTTTTTCTTCTGTCTGTGGCTCCCTCCAGACAGTGGCCAGATATCATGCTTAAGGAAGCAGTAATGTGGGATGTTGCTCCCTCGCCATTGTCACTTGGCAAGAAAGCACCATGGCTAGGTCAAGCACTGATACAGATGTCTGGGATGCCTGAATTTGCATGTTGCCGCCGCTGCCACCACCATCAGATGCGCATGGCAGACTGTTTTAGTCCCCAGCGCATGCGTAGTGGGTGGTGCAACAATCACCACTCTGTCCACAAGATGAGAAAAAGCACTATTACTGGAAAACCTGCAACCAGTGCCAGATTTTCCAGGAAAAGGGTTTTTTGGTTTGTTTTTGTGGGGGGAAGCAAGGCTGTGGTGGGGGTGCCACATGTATCTGTGGCATCCCCACCATATTGACACTGTATTCCCCTGCCCCTGGGTTTGGATGGGGCCTCTGTTACATTGTTGCCAAAACAGCTTAGAGGACTGTGCCTTACCTTTAAACATAATTTTTGCCCAGAAACTTTTTTGTTTTCTGTTTAAAACTTTTGTGCCAGAAAATGCTGCTTTGATGCTTTTTCACAAACTATTCTTATAGTCAGATGCACTCATCCTCCTTTATACATTGTCTTGCTACATGAATTTTCACTTCCAGCTCTGTCTTCTGGTTAGAATGCTGGACTATTATCTCGTAGTCCCTGGGTTTGATTCTGCACTCTTCCACGAAGCCAGCCGGGTGACCCTGGGCTAGTCACAGCTCTCTTTCTGAATTCTCACAGCCCCACCTACCTCACAGGGTGTCTGGTGGGGGAGAAGAACAGAAGGTTTGTCAGCTGCTTTGAGTCCCCTTAAATAGGACCTAGTCCAGTTCTCCAGCTGTTATACCCTACTGGTGCATAGAATTCTGCTGTGTACAATTCATGTCTTCACACCTCAAAAAGGAAATTGTAGAACAGGAAAAGGTGCAGAGAAGGGCAACCAGAATGATTAAGGGGCAGGAACACCAGGCTGCAGTGTCTAGGCCTCTTCAGTCTGGAGAGACGGCGTTTAAGAGGGGACCTGATTGAAGGATATAAAATCATGCATGGTGTAGAAAAGGTGGATAGAGAAAAATTATTTATCACACAACACTAGAACCAAGGGGCCCTCTATGAAGCTGATGGGCAGGAGAGTCAGGTAAGACAAGAGGAAGGAATTCTTCACTCAGAGGGTCATCTGTCTATGGAATTTGCTGCCAGAAGAAGTGATAGCAGCAACCAGCCTAGATAGCTTGAAGAAAGGGTTAGACAAATGTATCAGATTTATCAATGGCTGCTGGAATGGATGCCTAGGTATTTCCTCCAGGCTGAAGAAACAGGCGGGATGCCTCCAAAGGCCATTTGCAGAGATTCAAGAACAGGTGAAGGTTTTGTCCTTGTCTTCTGCTTGAGATGGCCATGAGCACTTGGTGGGCCACTGTGCGGGAGAGGATGCTGGACTAGATGGGCTGCAGCCTGATCCAGCAAAGCTCCTCTTATATTCTTATGTTCTTAAGCAACATTTGCATCATTATCATAGATGTGTTGAGGAGCATTCCTGTTTTTGTGTGTACAGGGCGGGATTTCCTTTTTTTCCCTTGAGTTTGCTGTTGAATTTCAAGGAGTGAAAAAAACAAAGTGTTTCTTGAGACTAGCTTGAAAATCAGTTTTTTAATGATAGCTTAAAACAGGGACATAAGCTTGCTTAGTGTCTCAGTAATGAAAAGCTGCTTATTTTCCCTAGGAAACTGTGAAATAGTCAAATGGAAATGCGCCAAAGGGAAATTACAGTGTTATTTCAGAGGCAAATCCTGCTCTGTATTTTTGCAAACTCAGCCTGGCTGAAGGAGATGTGTGTGTGTTTTGCTTGCATTGCATTGTGAGTTCAACACAACTTGTGTACATAAAAAAGACGCACAGTTGCTCACCTGTAAACACCCAAATGATCTTTGCGCATGGACACTCCAAAGCATTATGCACTTATGTAGGAACCCAGTCATAAGAACATAAGAGGAGCCCTGCTGGATCAAGCCACAACCCATCTAGTCCAGCATCCCATCACACACTGTGGCCCGCCAAATGCTCATGGGCATCTCAAGCAGAGACAATGGCAAACCTTCTCCTGCTCTCAAATCCCAGCAAATGGCCTTAGAACTTAACCACCAACCACTGCACAGATACACTACAACACACAGGTGCATGAACTCAAAGGCACCCAAAATATTATTTGAGCAATAACATTTAGCACTTCTTTTCTGGGGGAATGGCACCAGGGCTGTGGTCGGTTTGCCTACAATACCAGAGACAATCTCATCACTGCAGTGCTGTTATATAGCACTATATTCCTCCCATCTGGACAGACCCTGTAAAAATGTCTAAAGGGCGGAAAACATTTAAGGTTATTAGCTGGCAACACCTGATGGTCAAGTTTTGAAAGTACAGTTTTTTGCTGTGTGTGTTATTTTACCACCTTTATGTAATTGCTGCCTGTGGCATGTATCCCAGTTGCTCTCCCTCCCTCCGCCCCCCCCAAAATAACCCCTGACACTGTCTTTAAGAAAACATAAAAGTTCAAAGAAGTTTGCTTGCAAAACAAGAATAAAGAGTGGAAGAGAACAGAGGAAACAACTTGGGCCACCTCCAGATGGTAGCCAGGTATTCCACTAGGAAGTGATAACGTGGGAAATCCTCCCCATCTCCTGGTGTTGTCTTTGCAAGTTTTGACTGATGCACACATCTGGGCATTTAGGTGTCCGGAATGCCCAGATGTGCCCATTATAACCTCTGTGCATGCATAGATGCCTCGCTACGGCCTCCATGCGCGTGTGTTGGATGAAGCAATTATGGCGACTCTGCCCAGAAGGGAAGGGAAGGGAAGGTGCTATTGTTGGAAAAAACCCAACTGGTGTTCTGTTGTGTTTTCCAGCTACAGTTTTTAGCACTTTTGGTGTGTGAGAAGCGGGGTAGGGATGTACATGAATATTCATAACATTCATTATTCGGATGAATTTGGACATTCATACATGAATCTTAGAACATTCCTACATTAATATTCGTACTAATATGAATGTTTCAGATCATTCATACAAATAGTTCGGACATTCATAATGTTACGGGATATGTATCGGACATGCATACATTCATATCGGATATATATTGGATACGTATTCATATCAGATATTCATACAAATTTGTATGAATACATTCGTATCGAATAGAATCCTATCGCATTCGAAGGGGATCTATTTGAACGAATACTAATTTTCTAACATTCAGTTTGTTACAAATCAAACGGTTTGTTACAAGTCAAATAGAGCCAGTTTGGTCTAGGAATACCGAGTTCAATTCTGCCCTCCCCCATGAAACCAGCTGGGTGACCTTGGGCTAGTCCCAGCTCTCTTCTGAGCTCTTTTGAGTTCCCTTAAATGGGTGAGAAAAGTGGGGTAGAAAAGCGAACTCTTCTTCTCCTTCAAACATACCTGTTGGTGTACATCCCTAAAGTGGGGTTATGGTGGGGTTGCTTGTTTGATATCAGGACAGAATGAAAGCTGTTGATAAAGGGGTTGTTTGCACTAGGTTCTGTACTGCAACGCTTTGCTGTAGTTCTCACTGTATCTGTGAATGCCAGCTGCCGTAAACAAATGGTAGGAAACTATCACAGTAGGAAGTAACATCTGGGCAGGCACTGCTGAAAATAAAATACGGCTCTATATGAGGTGCAATTTGTTCCACTGGGAAAGATTTCCTCCTTTTTCTGATCTTGACGTTGTCAAATGCTTTTGGATGAGAGAGCGAGCATGAAATGGTGTCCTAGGCATTTACTGCATTTTAATAACTCCTTCCAAGCCTTTAAAAGTTACCGTCTGTGAAAGGCTTTGGAAAGCATGCCAGTGTGCGGTGAAAGTGCTGTGAATGTTCTCTGGGTGCTAGAATGCAGTTGCATTAAGACCTGTGCAGTCAGTGGGGGGAAGGAAAGTCCCATGTAGGTTCTCTTGCTTGAGGAGGTTTGCTTGCCCTGCACTGAGCTGAAGTATAAAGTAAGACATGGCACACAGTCCTGTCTGTTGAATTCCTCTCTGTATAATGCTGCTCTCATTCTTAAGGTTGCAAAGCGAAGGTGCTCCACTGTAGCACTACAGATGTTCCTGAACTGTTGGTCTTTTTGCACTTACCTTATTGGTAAAGATGGAGGGAATTCCCAGATGTTGCAACTGCACTGCACAGAATCCCTTCTTTACTAGAAATGGCTCTGGGCAGACTGAAGCCTCCCCTCCTCCCTCTGTGTATATAGGTGTTCCACACCTATACTATTGACAGGGCTACTAGAGCTCTGCATGCTACTCTTGCACCTCTTCAGAGTGGAAGAAGTGCAAGAGGGGCATACGACTGGTGGCGCAGGCATCATTGCACACTGCATCACCTGGTTGTCCTGGCAATGACACTGCATGTGTGCTCTGGCATTGTCACTGCAGCAAAGCATTGGCTGTCATAATGGTGGTGGCTCACTTAGCTCAGCAGTTCTCAACCTTCCTAATGTTGTGACCCCTTAATGGAGTTCCTCATGTTGTGGGGACACCCAACCACGGGGGCGGAGCAGCTGGGAGGTGGGAGGGAAGGGCAGCGGGAGGCTTGTTGCGACCCCTCTGAAAGGGTAATTCGACCCCCAAAGGGGTCCCGACCCCCAGGTTGAGAACCACTGACTTAGCTGGATCCTAGTAAAGTGCTGGCTAAGTTTTGAATCCATTCGGCACCTTGTAAGCGTGGACACCCAGTGCATTCCAGAACTCCACCACCTCTCTGGAACCGGAGGCAGCGAGCAAAAAGGCCCTGCAACTCTTATCCTTCAGGCCCCGCCTCAGCCGGATTGATGGAAGGTATACTTCAGGAACTTCTGGTGAGCCACAGATGAACAAGGAACATAAAAGGAGCCCTGCTGGATCAGGCCACGGCCTATCTAATCCAGCATCCTGTCTCATACAGTGACCCACCAACTGCCCATGGGCGTCTCGAGCAGAGACAAGGGCAAACCTTCACCTGTTCTCAAATCCCAGCAAATGTAGCGGCTTTCGTTAGCTTTTTAGCTGGTCTGAAGTTTACCAAAGTTAAACTGCCTCTAAGCATTGCAGCCGCTTTTGTTAGCTTTTACCTGGCAAACTTCAGAAGCTGCTTCTACATAACATAAGAGAAGCCTTGCTGGGTCAGGCCACAGCCCATCTAGTCCAGCATCCTGTCGCACACAGTGGCCCACCAAATGCTCATGGGCATCTCAAACAGAGACAAGGACAAACCTCCTGCTCTAGAATCCCAGCAAATGGCCTTAGAAGTGCCCCGGTCCCCCCCCCCCCCCCGGCTGAAAGATGCACCTAGGCATTCGTTCTAGTAGCCATTGATACATCTGTCATCCATAAAATAGGATGACAGATAAATAAAATAGAAATAAAATCCCTATTTCTCAGGGAGCGAGGGTGGAAGAAGCTAACCAAAGCCGCTACAATGTTTAGAGGCAGTTTAGCAGATAAGCGCTTTTCTGCTAAACCGCCTCTAACTTCAGAAGCTGCTTGCCGGCAATCGGGGAGTGGGGGGTGGAATAAGGGTTGCAGGAAGAGGCTTGTGGAACAGCAAGGGCCAGATGACCCCCCTCATCGCTGCATCTTACTGGAGCGATCAGAGGCTTTTTCGCACTGCAACGCGTTCCGTGTGGAACGCGTGCAGGCGGGAAGCTTAAGACAGCTCCGGGCGCTTTTACCATTCACACAATGGCGCGCCGCAGATCAGTCCCCCGCCCCCCCACCCCCCGAATCCGCCACCCCCAACCACCCTCCGCGCCGGATCGGGCCCATCTTCGCTGTGTGGGTGCCTGCATCGAGGCACCCACATGGCGAAGATGTTTCCCCCCCTCCCCCAGGGCCCTGGGAGGACGCGCGCATGACGGATCACCTACCTCGTGGCCGCCCAGCGTCCGACTGAGGGGGGCATGCCGGGATCGCGCAGCACGCAGCCCACCTAGGCCCCCTATTGGACAAGCAGTTCACGTGAACTGCTTGTCCAATAGGGGGGCTAGGGGGGCTGCGTCCTGCGCGCTCCCGGCATGCCCCCCTCAGTCGGACGCTGGACGGCCACAAGGTAAGTCCTCCGTCGCGCGCGTCCCTTCCCCGGGCCCTGGGGGGGGGAAACATCTTCGCGGTAGGCACCTTCACCGCGAAGATTGGCCCGATCCGGGTCGGAGGGTGGTTGGGGGTGGGGGTTTTGGGGACTGGGGAGGTGGGCGGCTGATCTGCGGGGCACTCGCGCCCCGCAGATGGCCGCGATGGGGGCGGGGGGGACCCTTGGGGGACCGGAGCGATGTGCTCCAGCCGCCCAAGGTGTTCCTCGCCCCCAGCCAGCCCAACATCGACCTCCTGCCACCCCAGAAAGGGGCGACAGGACGCCGATGCTGGTGGCTCCTCGGCTTCGGCAGCCCCATAGGGGCTGCCGGACCCGGGAAGGAGCCACGTCCTGGCGGCCGTCAGAGACGACAGACGGGACGCACCGAATCGGGGTTCCCCTATCCCATCTGCCAGGGTCACTGACCCTGGCAGATGGGAAAGGGGAACCCCGATTCGGTGGGTCCCGTCTACCGGCTTCGCCGTGCCGGCGCGATCGCCGGCCCGGCAAGTCGGGCCCTGGGGGCGTGCCGACGGCTGTCAGGGAGAGAAGCGTGAGCGAACGCTTTTCTCCCGGAACGCGCCGGGGCGGCTCGTACGCGTAGGAACGGATGCAGAGCACTTTAAAGTGCTCTGCATCCGGAACGCGTGGAGGACAGCTCCGGACACGCCGGGACGGAAACCCGGCTGCAGCAATGCGTATGCTGCGTCCGAAGCTGTCCTCCACGCGTTCGGAAAAGGCCTGTGCGAAAAGGCCTCAGTTCTTTTATGTTTGCCTCTCAATCAGATCACAGAGAGAAGAGGCTCGTTCCTGTTTGAGCACTGTTTAATGCCCAGCAGTTGCGATCGGGGAAGGGGCGTTGGGTGGGATTTCCCTGCCCTCTCTCCTATCAGGAGATAGGGGGTGGAGAGAAAAAGATGTGGTTTCCGAATGCAGGGGTTTACCATGGTTTGCATGGGGACAGGTATATTCAACTTGAGCCCGCACTTTCGTCAGTTGCATGGGGGCGGGTCAATTCAAACTTGACTCTGTATTGGGAATAAACTGAATCCAATCCGAAGTAAACTGAGTGCATGGGGATGCAGCCAGATAGTACTGTAGGATTCTAAGGGTACAGTTTATAAGAAAATTATTTAGTTTCAGTCCCCTCTTTGATGCGCTAGTTTTTAGTTGCATGGAAAACAAACTTTTTATGACTGAGTGTTAGAAGGTTCCTTGGCAAGGGTATGGAAGTGTTTTACCGGACCTCCTTTGCAGAAGTGTCCACAAATGGACCCTGGCAGCTGCTTTACCACTGAGCTATAGACACAATACTTATAACTGTATAGTCTTTTTGTTGTGCTAGTTTTTTCTTTTAACAAAAATCAGCATTGTTATACACGTCATGTTGCTTGCCTCTTTCATCTGGACCAATAAAATGTTCCTGAGATCTAAGGTAAAGTGCAATATGGTCCCTATTTTGTGAAGGACAATGGCGCAGGAGGGCTGTTGAAATTAAAGAGGTCTGGGGGAGGAATCATTTTGCAAGTCCTCTACTGTGCAGCAGGAAGGTAACACCTGGTCAGTGAAGAACACAAGAACATAAGAGGAGCCCTGCTGGGTCAGGCCACAACCCATCTAGTCCAGCATCCTGTCACACATAGTGACCCACCAATTGCTCATGTCCATCTCAAGCAGAGACAAGGGCAAACCTCCTGCTCTTGAATCCCAGCAAATGGCCTTAGAGGCATCCTGCTTGTCCCCCCAGCGTGAAAGATGTACTTAGACATCCATTCTAGTAGCCATTGAAACATCTGTCATACATAAACTAGTCTAACCCTTCCCTAAAGCCATCCAGGCTGGTAGCTGTTACCACCTCTTCTGGCAGCAAATTCTATAGACTCAAGACCCTCTTGTCTGATCCAATTCTACCCATCAGCTTCATAGAATGAAGGGGGCTTCCCCCTCACAGACAGACATTTGAAGATTTTGAGCATATAGTTTGTGGTGTAACTTAGGACCTGGGAGTTCCAGGGTCAAATCTGTTGTGAAGCTTGTTTGGAAAACTTCAGGTGATCACTGACTCTGAAGTGGGGGTACTAGAGTTAAGGTATGAGGGGGGCCATGTGCTTCCTTGAATTCTTTGGATGGAAACTAGGACAGAAATGTAAAACAACTATGGAATTTACTACCAGAAGAGGTGATGCCAGCAACCTGCCTGGATAGCTTTTAAGAAAGGGCTAGATAAATTCATGGAGGGCAGGTGTATCAGTGGCTACTAGAATGGATGTGCTTTCTGGTTGGAGAAACAGGTAGGATGCCTCTCAAGGCCATTTGCAGGTAGTCAAGAAGAAGAGGTTTTACCTTTGTCTTCTGCTTGAGATGCCCAAAAGCAATTAGTGGCTCATTGTGTGAGACAGGATACTGGACTAGATAGGCTGTGAGCCTATCTATCAGCAAGGTTCCTCTGCAAGGAGATGATGGAGATATGCTGTGGTTGTACCTTGTTCCTTGTCTTCTATTTTTATTTCAAACCAGCTGGTTGGATCAGGGCAGCATCATGGGTCAGGCGTGTATACAATTTGTTCCTTGTAGCTTTTTTCTTAATTATCTGAAGGGCTGTCACAGTGCGGAGGGATCGTCCCTATTCTCACTTGCACAAGTTGGGAGGACTAGAAACAATGGTATGGAACAATGGTAAGGGAGTCAGCGCAGATTACATATTAGGAAAAGCTCCCTGACATTGACGGCGATTAGTCAGTGGAATAGTTTGCCATGGGAGGTACTGACCTCTCCTTCGTAGTGAGCTGTCCGCCTAAGCAGAGGCTGGAGCTACATCTGTCTGGGATGGTTTTAAGAAATTCTGCATTGAACAGGGGGTTGGACTTGATGGCCCTGGAGATCTCTTCTGTGATTGTTTTAATTAGTTTACCGGAGCTTCGCTCATGCGCTTGACAGCCCCTATACCCATCTGACAGCTGCTCAGCTAAGTGCAGAGAGGCTGTCAGGTGCTTGTTTGGGGTAAACCAAGCCCTTACGGTTGCGATTGCAGCATTAGCGGCGGATACAGCAAAACCCTGCCTGCTAATGCTGCAATAAATCAGCAATAACCCAGGAACGCGTCCACATGCCCCTCTTGATAATCCCTTCTTGCCCCCTAATTCGGGGCGGGAACAGTTAGAAAGGGTTTTTTTCTTGCTCCGGGTTTTTGCTTTTTGTCCCTCATGTAGCCCGAATTAGGGCTTTGCATGGGGATTTTCTGGAGGTGAACTCATGTTCGCCTCACAGTATTTGGAGCATGGGGACACGCACTATGATTCTATGATAACCCTCCCCAGCTGCCCTTATGTACACTAGAACACAGAGTAATTACCCTTGTATGTCTCCTACCTCCACTCTCATTTCCTAATGAAACCATACATGAATCGAGGATCAACAAAGCTTTACTTAAGGTCTCTCTGTCAGTTTGGATACTTTGCCCTAGAATATGTGATCTCATGCAGTGTAACCTGTCCTTGAACATGGGGAAAGTACATCTTCCACTTCATCTGTTTGAAAGTGACTAGTTATTTGCACATCTAGGATTACAGAGGAAAGGTGGTGATTTCTAAGCAGATAACAGCCCTACATCTTTGGACTTTGTTGTAATAGCAAAGTATTAAAGACCTTCCTGATGTCTTCAGGCTGCAGGTGAGATATTGAACTGGAGATTAGTATGGAGATGTGTAAAATGCTTAAATGTGTAAAAGGAGAAAATCTCCTAGATACCAGGAGATATTAATGCAGGAGACCCTACCCCATGTAGTTTCTTCCATGTGATCTGAAAATGTGATAGTAAAACTGGTCCTGAAATTCACACCTACTGCTTGTTTGGATCAGGCTTTTATCTTGTTTATTCTAAATTATTGTAGAGGTAGCCAGTTTACAGACCTGGAAGTGAGGTTAAGATTCAGGGGTACCCAAGAAATGATAAATCATAGAAGAAGATATGGAGGCTATTAGATCTAATTCCTCCTTCATCGGTGATCCAAATTCAAAGCACTGCTGGCCCTTTCTGCACTTATCTGTATATCCAGATCTAGGGGCCTCTGGTCTGGATCTTGGGCCTCTGCATTCACACATTAATGCAGATCAAGGAGTCCCCATCCCTGATTAGTCCAGCTCTGCCTGCACAAGGAGAAAGATCCAGATTAAGTTGCCATTTAACTGGGTCTGACGTTGGATTAAAGGCCTTATTCCAGGTCACAGATGTGTGCAGCCATTCCTAGAGAGAGAGATGGCCAGGACAGAGCTGGTCTGATCATTGTGGCAACGTTTGCTGCACCATTCTGCACATGGTGGGATGTTGGCCTGGCGATCTGGACATGGTGGACAGAATTGGCTTGTCCCGCTTCCCTTGGCTTATTTATTTCTCACGTTGTTAACTGTTCCCTGAGAGCAGGGAACACAAATGTCCTTGCATAAATCTGAAGCTTTGAAAAGCTTACTGAAGGCTATATACTTGCCTAACCATTCTAAGCGAAGCATGTGGGTCTGTTGTTTGAATTTTACTGTGGACTCAAAAATGTTAATGTTTTCTTCCTTTCCATACAGCCCATCTGAAACGAGGGCAGTGCAGTCTTTGCTCTGGTGATGTGAGATAAATCCTGCCAGCCATGGATGGCAGTGACTTAATAAAGTGTGTTTTTCTTGCCTACTTTGGATTTTTGGTAGAAGGTGTCCTAGCAAGCAGACCTCAGTCTGTGGCTGATGAACTGTACTTAACTTGGCAAGTTGCAGAGTTATACAGGCCTCTTCTACAGCCAAGAGCCAATTTGGTTTTGTGGTTAGAGTGCTGGACTCTTTTCTGGTGTTCGTCTAGTCTGATTCCATACTTCTCCACAAAGTCAGCTGGGTGACCTTGGGCTGATCTCAGCTCTGTTCCTGAGCTCTCACAGCCCCACAGGGTGTCTGTTGTGGGGAGAAGAACAGAAGGTTTGTCAGCTGCTTTGAGTCCCCTTAAGGGTGAGAAATGTGGGGTATAAAACCCAATTCCTCCTCCTCCTCCTTACCCTTCCAAATGTTGATGAATAGTTGCTCCCAATATTCTTGGCTCCTCCTGATTTAGACTTCAGTAGTGCAGCTGTGTTGACTTAATTCCATTAAATTCATTTTTTTCCTTATTGTACAAGCGTGTATAGACTGCAGCCTAGTGCAGTGATAACCTAGCCTTAAAATGTGTCTCAACCAGCATCCCAAATACCCATTTTCATTTTTGCTTACTCAAATTATGTTAAAAGGTGGAATATGGGAGGGGGGAGCTTGATAGGGCTAGAAAGAGATGGAAAAGACATATATCTATGGTAGTTAACAAACAAAAATAGGTCCCATGACGCAAGGCAGGATTAAGGATGAAGCCTTGGCTGGAAAAAGTTGAACTGCTTAAACTTTGCTTGTCCATCTGCATGCATTCCTAGATTCCCCCCCCCCCACTCTTTTTTTGCAATGCAGTCTTAGTATTGCATTGCAAGAAGTCATTTATCTCTTTCCTTTGAGAGCCACGGATAACCGAAGGAGGCAGGCTGCGTTTGGTATCTTGAGTCAGAGATATGGGGACTACAGAAGGGACAGCTATCTTGATGTTTAAAGTTAGCAGATAGAGCATGTAATGGATAATTGCAGACATCCCATCTCCAATGTCCTTGACTGTGACAAGCTGTATCTAGGCAGTATCTCCATGCGTTTTAGTTTTTTCCCTCGCTTCTGGCAAGGCTCCCGTTCACAGAGAACGGCATCTGCATTTTGACAAAAGAAATACATTGCAGGTTAGGGGTAGCAGCAAGAAATTTCGGTTGTGAGCAGAAGTCCGCTCGTGTCCTTTGGAGACCTGGGAACTGTCTAGAAATGCTGTCGTGGACGGAGGTGCAGCTGGAAATTTCTGACCAGGCCGGATCAGAGCTGATATTTCTGTAGTGGGAAGGGCAGCGCAGATCTGGAGGGGAGTGGAGTTAAAATTTGGCGCAGAAAGTCCAGATTGTGCACCAACAATGGTGGAATTCAGCTACTTGTTCAGGTGTAGGCCAGTCACAAGAAGAGGGAGTGTGTCAGATAACATAAGAGAGGACATAAGGGGTGTTTTTCCACTTTCACTAAAAGTACCCATTAATGGGTACTTAATGGGTACTTCTAGTGACAGTGGAAAAACACCCAAGAACATAATGTAAGAGCATAAGAAACATAAGAAGAGCTCTGCTGGACCAGGCTTCAGCCCATCTAGTCCAGCATTCCCAAGCAGAAGACAAAGGCAAAACCTTCAGCTACTCTCAACACTCTGCAGATGGCCTTTAGAGGCATCTTGCCTGTCTCTCCAACCTGGAGGAGGTACCTAGTCATCAACTCATATGAACATTATTCCTACAGCTACACCGTTTGCTGAAGTGTTTAGCAAGCAATCTCCTAATAAAATTGGAATGGTCATAGCTTGGAAGCAGAGCAGCTATCTGGAAAGCAAAGGGTTGCAAGTTCAAGTCTTGGGAATGGACAAACCACTTCTGTATCTGTCAGGACACTTCCACACATGAAATCTACTGGCAGGATCAGCGTACACATCACTAGGCTGAAGGGTAATACATGGTGAAAACACTAGGTGTATAGTAATCTGTTATTCTGCTTTCAGCTAGAATGTAGACACAATATTATTGTAAAACTGTGAGAAATGGCTTTTGTTATGAGAACCAGGTCAGCCTGACACCAGTCACAACCCTACCTCCTGATTGATTTAAAGTATCCATGTGGTACAGTGTGATTTCTGTACTCGTGTATAACCTCCATATTGTGCGAGTTGTATATCCATTCATATATCTGATTTTATTGCTTACATATATCCATGCATTTATTCATCCATATATCCGTGCAAGCATATATTCTGTAACTTTTGCATCAAGCAATAAAGCTTTCATTTGGAACATACTAAAGACTCTGTCTTTGCTGGGAGCTTCCAATACACAGACCTGCTGCGTATGTGCTACGTGCCAATTCTGCTAAGCTGAAAGTTTCAACAGTATCTGCCAAGAAAATGGCAAAGAGGTGCCTGTGTTGTCAGCTGGAAGAAGCCACAACATGATGATGCCCAAGAGCAATAACTACTAAAAGTTGGATGTGGTGGTTCTAGTCACAGCTGGGCAAACCAGGGTTCAAGAGCTTGCAGTTTTGGCTTCACTAACTGTGAAAGAGACACTCGTCACATTGCTCCAAGAAACAAAAAGCACTTGAAGCGGCATCCAGATGTCGGTTACGTATTCCGCTATATTTGAATATTCCAGAACAAAGCATGGACATCCATGCATTATTCTGGAATATCCAAATATAGCAAAAATAAGTAACTGATATCTGGATGCAGCTTGAATTGTTGGCTCTTTTGTGGTTACATTTGTATTTGCAGGCATGTGTGCATACATGCGTGCACACATGGGTAAAAAAAGGCAGAGTGCTTTTTGTCTTCATCTGGCTCCTTCCCTCTGTCCTGAAACCCAATTGCCTGCCTGGGCCGGACAGGTGTACAGACAGGATGCCCCTAAAGGCTATGTGTAGGGGATTCAAGAGCAGATGAAGATTTTTCCTTTATCTTCTGCTTAAGATGCCCAGAAGCAATTAATGGGCCACTGTGTGAGACCGGATGCTGGACTAGAAGGGCTGTGGCCTGATCCAGCAGGGATCCTCTTAAGTTCTTACATTCTGATCACCTTTCTCCTGTGGTTTCATGCTGCTTCTGGAGTGGCTCCTTGGTGTCTGTGGCCTGGCAAAAGCCATACAGAACAGTTTATTAAAGCTAAAGAACAACAACTGTGCAAAGGCAGAAAGACTTTTGAAGAAGCACCAAATTCAGGGACAAATAATTACTACAGTAGGTATAGGATCACTTTGCTTCCCGTTTAACTTTCAATTTAGAAAGATAATACTTTCCATCTTGTTATATGTAGTGCTTCAGAGCATTCCAGATGTTCAATATGCATCCTTCAGCTAATTCCTGGAGCTGCTCCACTCTTAAAGGAAATCTAAGTTGATTAATCATATGACTTTGAGTTTATTGACTTGCATAATGAAGTCTGCATACATTTTGCAGTGAGGAAGAAGGGATTGTTTTAAAGGCAGGAGGTGTTACAACGGGAATTATCTCAGTACTAGATTCAAAGAATCTCCTTTTTTTAATACAACACTTGTCATTTGCAGTTTTCAAAGCGAGTAAAGGGAATGGTTCCTTAAAGTCAACCTGGACGTCTGCTGACTTCTCAGAGACATCCATGTTGCTTTTATCGCCTGTTTCTCTTTTGATTCTTAATCCATCGATTCTGCCTTATAGGATGACTTGTTCCCATATGGCAGAAGGGAAGGCTAAGGATGAATTGAAGGACTTGGACACATTGTCTAGTTGTAAGCTCTTGGAAGATGAACAATCAATGGTCTGTCAATGGTTCCTAGAATGGATGGCTACGTACTGCCTCCAGGTTGGAGGTATAATTGGGATGCCTCTAATGTCCACCTGCAGGGCTGAGAGTAAGGGAAGATTTTGCTTAAGAAGAAACCATTGGTGGGCCACTGTATGAGACAAGATATTGGAGGACTAGATGAACTATGGCCCAATCCAGCAGGGTTTCCCTTATATTCCTATAACACAATTTGCTTAAGTTCAGAGCTGATTCAGTAGCCTTATGGCCTGTATTTAAAATAAATCTAAATTGTTCTTACATTCGTTTCAGGAACTCTTTGTAATCTCCTTTTGGCTTCAGCTGTTCTGAATAATATGCAGGTATCTACAACCCAGACTACCTCACTGCATGTCTATCAGATGGATTGTAATGTTCCTTATGCCTCTGGAGTCAGCATTGGCTGTAGTGTAAAACAGAATTATTAAGAGTGTCCAAATGACTTTCAAGAATATCCACAACAATAATACTTATAAACAGGGTAAAATGTGCCTTTAATATTTGCAGACATACTCAGATTATAAATACATTCAATCATGACATGAGAGTAGCATGTCAAATATCCAGACAGCATTTACTTAATCTTCATTATTTGGATAATCCGGAATAAAGCATGGATAATCTGGCATAGAACATGGCTTGGGTCCCCTCCAGACTAGTGGAATAAATGCACAGTTGAGGGGGAAATCCGCACCTTACCTGCTGCGAAGCAATATACCACCTTCCTCACTAAAGCAGCCTCCCTGTGGCTTCCTCATCGGAAGCTGCGAGACGGCCATTAGGAAAGCTAAGAAAGATTTTGAGGAGCACATTGCTAAAAACATCAAAAGAAATAACAAGAACTTCTTTAAGTATATCAGAAGTAGGAATCCAACCAGGAGAGCAGTTGGACCACTAGATAGTAAAGGAGAGAAAGGGGTAATTAAAGAAGACACGGAGATTGCAGAGAGACTAAACAAATTTTTTGCTTCCGTATTCACGGAGGAAGACAGAAGACACATGCCAGTAGCTGAGCCTGTGTTTTCTGAAGAGTTAAACTGTACAGAAATAACCAAGGAAGAGGTCCTGGCATGTCTTAATAAACTAAATGTTAACAAGTCACCGGGACCAGATGGTATTCATCCAAGAGTCCTTAAGGAACTCAAATGTGAAATTGCCGAACTTCTAGCAAAAATATATAATCTTTCCCTAACATCAGGCTCCGTACCTGAGGACTGGAGGGTAGCAAATGTAACACCAATATTCAAAAAAGGATCCAGGGGTGATCCAGGCAACTACAGACCAGTTAGCTTAACGTCAGTTCCGTGTAAGGTGATGGAAACCATTATTAAAGACAAAATTAGTGTGCATATGGAGCAGCAGGCATTGCTGAACAAAAGCCAGCATGGCTTCTGCAAAGGTAAATCATGCCTCACAAATTTGTTGGAATTCTTTGAGAGTGTCAATAAACACGTGGATAAAGGTGAACCAGTAGACATTGTCTATCTGGACTTTCAGAAGGCTTTTGACAAAGTCCCACATCAAAGGCTACTGAGTAAACTCACCAGCCATGGAATAAAAGGACAGGTTCTGTCCTGGATTTGTGACTGGCTTAAGGGCAGAAAGCAGAGAGTAGTAGTAAACGGCAATTTCTCAGGGTGGAAAGAAGTAAAAAGTGGGGTCCCTCAAGGCTCAGTACTGGGACCAATGCTTTTTAATTTATTCATCAATGATCTAGAAAAAGGGGTACATAGTAAAATAGCAAAGTTTGCTGATGATACTAAATTATTTAGGGTAGTAAAATCTGAAAGAGATTGCCAAGAGCTCCAGAGGGATCTCTTAGCATTGGGTGAGTGGGCAACCAAGTGGCAAATGTGCTTTAATCTTAACAAGTGTAAAGTAATGCACATTGGGGCCAAGAATCCAAATTACGTCTATAAACTGATGGGGTCTGAGCTTTCTGCAACACGCCAGGAAAGGGATCTCGGGGTTTTGGTGGACAGTTCAATGAAGGTGTCAACCCAGTGTGCGGCAGCAGCGAAAAAAGCAAATTCAATGCTGGGAATAATTAGGAAGGGAATAGAAAATAAGTCAGCAAGTGTCATTTTGCCCCTTTATAAATCTATAGTGAGGCCACATTTGGAATACTGTGTACAATTCTGGTCACCACACCTCAAAAAGGATATTGTGGAACTAGAGAAGGTGCAGAGAAGGGCAACCAGAATGATTAAGGGTCTGGAACACCTCCCTTACGAAACCAGGCTGCAACGTCTAGGCCTCTTCAGTCTGGAGAGACGGCGTTTGAGAGGGGACCTGATTGAAGTATATAAAATTATGCACGGCATAGAAAAGGTGGATAGAGAAAATTTCTTTTCTCTATCGCACAACACTAGAACCAGAGGGCACTCTATGAAGCTGATGGGTAGGAGCGTAAGGTCTGACAGGGGGAAGTATTTCTTCACACAGAGGGTCATCGGCCTATGGAATGTGCTGCCAGAAGAGGTGGTGACAGCTACCAGTCTGGATGGCTTTAAGGTAGGGTTAGACAAATTTATGGATGACAGATGTATCAATGGCTACTAGAACGAATGCCTAGGTGCATCTTTCAGGCTGAGGGAGGGGGGAGGAACTGGGCCGCTTCAAAGGCCATCTGCTGGGACTCGAGAGCAGGAGAAGGTTTGTCCTTGTCTCTGCTTGAGATGCCCATGAGCATTTGGTGGGCCACTGTGTGCGACAGGATGCTGGACTAGATGGGCTGTGGCCTGATCCAGCAAGGCTTCTCTTATGTTCTCTTATGTTCTCTTATGTTCTCTTATCTTGTGTTGGTGCGCGTGTCACATGGGGGGGGAAGCAGCCAATCAGAATTGAGCTGCCCTCCCAGCTCTCGTCGGCTCTTCTTGCCATCCTGTCTAGACTGGCAGGAACATTTGCATTTTCTTAATGCTGTTATATCAGCATTAAGTAAATGTGCAGTAGCGTTAACATAATGCAACGCCACTACCAAGTATTAAGAAGTCTGGTTGCACCCTTGGTGTGCTTCATTCAGAATTATCCAAATAATGCAGGTTAAGAAAGTGCTATCTGGATTAAACTATCTCATAACATACACCTAATCCTCTTGTATCACCAGTTGCTGTGATCTATTACCCCTTCCGAATTGAGCATCAGCCTCACTTAATAGTTGGAAGGAAACAACAACATTAAAAAAAGATCAAGCAATAATGGTACAGACATTATGGATAAATCTCAAGATTTGAGTTCAGATCCCCTTCTTCTGTGGTCAGTCACACACCTTGGAGGAAAGACAGAATACATATGCTATGGTTGGATGATTAATAAATCTCATGGGATTGTGGCAAGAAGTCATTTTCACTTGTTGCAGTTTTGGGATTGTTATGCCATGTTCCATAGTTCAGGAAGTAACACCAGCCGGCCTAGATAGCTTTAAGGAAGGGTTAGACGTATTCACTGATGACAGCAGTATCGATGGCTACTAGAATGGATGCCCAGGTGCATCCTTCAGGCTGGAGAGGCAGGCAGGATGCCTCTTAAGGCCATTTGCAGGGATTCGAGAGCAGGAGAAGGTTTGCTCGTGTCTCTGTTTGAGATGCCCATGGGCAATTGGTGGGCCACTGTGTGAGCCTGGATTAGATGGGCTGTGGCCTGACCCAGCGGGGCTCCTCTTATGTTCTTACATTCTGCGAACCTGTGCTTTGAGATTTCGACATCACCGGGAGAAGGGAACAGTTTGTACTGCGCCAGGCAGTTTAGGAGAGGGAATGTAAATGTAAAGTTGTAAATAATAGTAAAATAAGTGTCAGCGGCAGACCACTTCCGCATTGTTCCTCGGAAGACTCCAAGGCTGTGCCTACGAACTGAGCTCAGCCTCTGGGCCTCCTCGCATTGCAGTACTTCAATAATGAAACAAAAGCATCTGGCTAGCTTGAAGCGCAGAGTCCTGCCAGAGAGAGGGAGAACTTCAGTTAAAAAAGCCGCATGAATGTTCGCATGCTCTTGCAGTGTTCCTCTCTGTGCATTTAGCATTCAGGGGCTACTGGCTTAGAAACATTCTTTTTCACACTCCCATCCCTCTTCCTTTTCAATATCCTGCTGTCCTTTACTCAGGAGCCAGTGGCTTCAGGCTGCAGAATGGAAAACTTGTACACTGGCTTTACTCCACTGTGTATTTTTGACGTAAGCCCTGGCAGGAAAGGATTCTGGCGGATCTCTTTAACTCCTCCTCTGGCATCGCTGTTCCTGGGCAGATATTTTGCAGAGCGTGTGGGGATGGAGCATTGATTTCTTCCCTATGTGTGTGTTTTAAAAGTGGGTGGGAGAGAAGACAACACTCGGCTTTATTGCCTAGACAAGATCCTGGAGAGAGTCTGTTCCCAAAGAAGGGGAAGTGTTTTGGGACCGTTCTCTGCGTGGTCCTAACCTTGGTGGTGTGGACGAAGCCCAGACGGCTCTCTTCTGTCGCAGTTTGATAGCTGAGTGCAGCCAAAGTGAACACAAGAAGGAAGTGGGTTAGCCAGAGCAGAGCTTGCTGCATCCAGGAATTCACTGAACAGGTTGTGATTCTTACACTGCTTAGAAAATTTGAAAAGTGGCCCAATATTTGGAAGGCGAGAGAGTGAAGCTTTAATGGGGAAAGCAGGACGCTACTAAGGCCATTTGCTGGGATTCGAGAGCAGGAGAAGGTTTGTCCTTGTCTCTGCTTGAGATGCCCATGAGCATTTGGTGGGCCACTGTGTGCGACGGGATGCTGGACTACATGGGCTGCGGCCTGATCCAGCAGGGCCTCTCTTAGGTTCTCAATGGTGGTAACGATAACCTAGTGAAATCCTGGAATAGGTCTCTGAGTGCATGAGGAAAGCTGGGGCAAATTCGCACTTCCTGTCCCCTCTGGGGGATGGGAAGAGGTGGATTTGCCCATATGTGAACTAGCATTTGCACTAGTGAATGCTAGTACACATGTTCCCTCCCCCCACGCATCCTCAGACTTACCTGAAGTGTGTGTGGGGGGGGTATCTGGGTGCTGCAGTCTTGACTCCCAGTGCCAGTGCGCCGTTGCCATCACCAGGACAATGATGACATGCCACATACATGTGCATGTGTGCATGGAATGTCAGCTGACCCATCCAGCACCATAGAGGTGTGGGTGAACTTGCCAGAGATGGGAAAGCGCACAAAATCATGTTTCACACATAGTTGCCTTCCAGTGCGCTCCTGCAGTGAAGCGCAGTTGAAGGCAACTATGGGGCCAAGTGCAGAAAGACCCTGGTGCCCAGTAGTTGTTAGAAGTTCTTGTACTCCACGCAGTCTGTTGGGTTGCAAATGCAGAACAAAATATGCTTTGGAAAGACGCATGAGTCGTAATTTGGTTTGTGGTTTACCTTGGTACAGAATCGTTATTTCTATGTCTGCCAGGCTTTTTGGTCAGGTTTAATATTTATACAGCTTTAATTCCTCTAGACTGTGGGCTTGGGGTGGAATCATGACTTCTCTCCTTCTTTGTTTTCTAAAGCTAAGCTATGCAAATTGTTCTTCCGTGACTGAAAAAGCCTGAACAGTCGTCCGTAAGTGGTGCATAATATTGTACCGAGTCAAAGCGTCTTTGGTTTGCTGTGGACCTCTGGAAACTTCTGGGAGGGCCCGATCGTTCTAGCTGGCTGTGAACACTTTGAATAAGCCTGACACCCCATTCTAAAGGCAAAGAGACACATCTGCAGCGATTAAAACAAATGTAAATATTTATTCTTAAGAGTTAAGTGACTTCCCAGCCTCCAGCAAACCAGCTCCCATCTGCTTAGTTTTTTTCTTCCTTGTGTTTTTCCTGAGCAGAGTTTTTGTCTCCGCTGTCCTTTCAGACGGAGGCATGTGGCCTTCCTTATCTGAGTGGCCTTGATGCTTTGCACAGGCTGAAGATGAACTGGACAAGCACACGCCTCTGGGAGGAAGGACCAGCTTGGAGGGGGTGATCTTCAGCGTCCCTTGGCACCTCCTCTCTGTTGTTACAACAGAAGTTGTAAAATCCAAAAGGAAATCTCACATTGGGAACTTCTGGGCCAGTTCGAAGGGAAGAAGGGTTGGCTTTTGTACCCTGCTTTTCTCACCCATTTAGCGGGATTCAAAGTAGCTAACAAACCTTCTTCTGAGAGCTCAGAAGAGAGCAGTGACTAGTCCAGATGTTTTGTCAGCCACTTTGAGTCCCCCTCCTCCATTCTGTCGAATTTCTTGTTGCTCCTCCAAGCCATTTTGGGAGGGCTGGTGCAAAGATCAGTTAGTTACTCTCTACCTGTTACTTACATAGGAACATAAAAGTTCGGTCAGACTCAGAGGTTAATCAGTTTATGGAATTTACTACATGAAGAGGTGGGTGACAGGACCAGCCTAGATCACTTTAAGAAAGATTTAAATTAATGGAGGTCATATATATCAGTGGCTATTGGAATGTATGCCCAGGCACCGCCTCCAGGTTGGAGAGACAGACAGGAACCCTCTTAAGGCCATTTGCAGGGAAGCAGGTGAAGGTTTTGCCTTTGTCTTCTGTTTGAGATGCCCGTAAGGAATTGGTGGTCCGTTATGAGAGACAGGATGCTGGACTGATCCAGCCTGTTAGGTTCTTGTATAGCTGTTGTGTTGAGCTGAGCTTTCCATTTATGGAAGTCCTGTTTTATTTAAGAATTTATATCCTACGCCTCACCAAAAGGCCCAGGGTGGGGGAAATCATGAGAATTTATATAAATGTATTTAAAATACAATCCTTGCTTCCTCCCACCCTTCCCAGCAAGACAGTGCCCAGAGGAAGCTAAACGTGAAAGTCCTGAGTATATTTTAACCAGGAGCTGAAAACCATGTAGTGTAGACACCTGGCAAATCTCCAGGGAGAGGTTATTCCTGAGTCTGGGAGCCACTACAGAAAAGGCCCTGTTGTGTATCCCTGCCTCTTATATCTCTGAGAAAGAAAGAGCTACAAGAAGGCCCTGTACTTGAGATCTCAATACCAGATCTAGTAGCATCTTTGCATGACTAGTCATGGAGTGAGCCATTTGCTAATGGAAAACACTGCTAGGAGAACTCTTGACAACCCAGAACACTGGCCCTGAGCTACAGAAATTTGCCACCATACGTGAGCCCTCCAAGAGACCTAGGCAGTGGCGCCCAGTTCTTTCCCATGTGCTTTGCCTGCCCCAGTCAAAATATTCCATGGTAGTTATCGTATGTGGTCCCCAGTACATTCCTTTATCTCTTGGTCAAGATATTCAATGTACACTTTTATGAATATGATCACTTTTATAAACATAGATGCCCCTTTTTGGCCAGAACCTCAAAATCTGTGCCCTGCCCACTCAGAAATAAAGTGAGTTTCAACCTCTCCTCCTCCTGTTAACACAATCTTAGGCAAATCTGTATAAACCAGAATAGATTTCAACAAAAGATGCACCTCGTTCCACTGGCCTTTGACTGAGGGAACAACAGTCCCATCTGCATGCAGGAGCTGTCATTATTTTAGTCATGCTTTTAATCTTTTTTTGTAATGAATTGATTGTGACCCATCCTGAGACCTTTAGATATAGGGCAGGATAGGGAGATAAACAAACAAACAAATTGTTTCACATGGAAATGAAATCTTGTGGGAAAAGCCATGAAGTGCTGTTTTGGAAGCGTGCAGAAGATAGATTAAGGCCATGATCACACCTGGCGGATCTAGGTTGTCATGTTAAACCGAATTGAAGCCGTCCTAATCCTGTTTACACCCAATCCCTGATAATCGGTTCTTAGATCATCCTCCGTTTGGGCCGCTATGCTCACACCTTTTACATTATCTCCCTAGGCTGTGATCACACCCTTAGTTCAAGACTGCTTCAGGCCATCCTTGTAGTACATGTACAGGTTCACGAACCTGGATTAAACTCCCTTTTCCCGTGGTCTTGTGGTCAGTCTGGTCACTGTCGTTACTATCTCACTTGCTGCCACCAGTTGTTACGCTAATGTATATATAAAACAGCTGCCACCAGTTGTAATAACTGTGTTTGTCACCAGTTACGATAATAAAGCTGATTGCCACCAATTGAAATATAGAGTGTCGTTATAATGTTTAGGTTTGTTTTGTTTCACTGTTTTGGGTAGTGTGTATATGAATCTTCAACATGGATTCAATGTCAGAACTTCCCTTTAAGTATTTGTCTTCTCTCTGCCTTTAAGGCTGATTATCAATGTATCCCAAAACAGTCCCAAAAACTGTTCACCTCCCCCACTAGCTTTCTCTATTGCTAGCAGTGAGCTAAGGATACTGTATCTTCTGACTCAGAGTTCAGGCTTGGCTTGGATCACTATGACAACGGAGTAAAACAGATGAAGTCTTTTTTATAATAACAAGAAAGTAGGTTTATTGTGTACAGTTCAAGTTGTCAATCAGTTTCCTCTTTAAGTTACACTTCGTTTCTCCAATAATCAAGCTGTTAAGCCTTAAGCTTTCACACTAAGCACAAGGACTCTCAAATTTCACGAAATAAGCATTCAATCAATATAACGTGAGTTAGCTTGCTTTTCTATAACTTCTTAAACTCTAACAATCATATAATATAAGACTCAGGACCCTAATTCCAGCTTCCTCAGCCAAGAGCCCGTTTCCCCCCTTCGTTAACCACCCCTCGGTTAAATGATCAAAGGCAGAGAACCCAAACTGTTACCTCAGACTCCTTTAAATATCAGCCTAGCTGGCCAGCTTCAATCTGGAGAGCTAGAATAGCCCCGCCCTCACTCTACTTACCCTTTCTAAATAATACACTTTGGTGACACTTGAACATATAGATGTACCATTTTCAACACACTTTGTGTTTTTACCAAAATAACTCAATTTGGGGGGTGAGGGGTCCCTACTTACCCTTTCTAAATAATACACTTTGGTGACACTTGAACATATAAATGTACCGTTTTCAACACACTTTGTGTTTTTACCAAAATAACTCAATTTTGGGGGTGAGGGGTCCTAGCGGGCACCTCAATCCTCACCTTGCATCTTTCAGATTCTTTTTCCCTGGGATTATCTTGGGGGGTGGTTTGCGGTTCATCGAGATGGCTTCTCCAAAGGCCCATGTAACAGAGGACTCGAGCCAAGTTGAAAAGACTCAGGGAAATAAGTTTTAATTCAGCTTCTGCTTCTGTCTGCTTTGTAGGTGGGATGTTTGCAGGTGACTACGGCAGGTGATATGAAAAGAATTGTATGCTTTGATGTGGCTGAATTCCCAGGTCTTCACTTTGGCTTATTGGATCCTTCCCTCTTTATTCACTGGAAGGGTGTTAATGCACTTTTAATTCACTACACAGTCATTTCTTTTCTGAGTATAATGATTTCTTAAAGAGAGCACATAAACCTGTGTGTACCCATCCCTCCACCTCTTCAGTTACTAGTCTAAAATAAAGATTATTCCTCTGCAGGGAGAGAGGAGAGATGGCAAGATCTGTGTTTACAGTATGGTTTAGTGAAGAGGGATTTCCCTTTTCAGAAGCTGTTGGAGAGACAGGCAGGATACCTCAAAAGGCCATTCACAGGGGATTGGAGCAAGGGAAGGTTTTGCCTTTGTCTTCTGCCTGAAAATACCCAGAAGCAATTTGTGGGTCACTGTGTGAGGCAGGATGGTGGAATAGATGGCCTATGGTCTGATCCAGCAGGGCTACCCTTATGTTCTTATGTACTGCCTCCAGGCTGGAGAGAGAGGCAGGATGCTTCTAAATGCCATTTGCAGGGAACTGAGAGCAGGTGAGGGTTTTGCCTTTGTCTTCCACTTGAGATTGCCCAGCAGCAATTGGATGGATCACTGTGTGAGACAGGAGTCTCTACTAGATGGGCTGTGGCCTGATCCTTTCATGTTTTTATGAGGGATTACGCAGCAACATGCAGCTGAAATTTCAGCCTCCACAGGTTTGGGATTTCCTTGGGCCCAAGGGCTTCTCCGCCTTTGCTTAAGTGTCTCCTTTTGATTAACTCAAGGATGCTGTTACTGTTCCCAGAACTAATTTTTGTTTTAATCTCTGGGCTTCTGATCGTGTAGTGTCTGAATCTGGCTTATGCTACTTGATTGAATCAGGACTGTTATCTCTGCATTTGTTTTTTGAAAGCTTGTGCTACCTTCCATTAGGTAATTGCCCAATGGCAACATTCTTTTGTTCTCATTAATTCCTAGGCTGCACAGTAGGGCATAAGAAGTGATCAGTTGCGGTGGTTTGGTTTTTGGAAGCCTCCACATTATGCAGAATGATGAGGGATCCACGTAATTTCTGAAGAGCTCTCAGAAAATGTATCCCACCTGACCAAATAGGCAGCACAGTAGTAAAAGAAGGTGTAAGATTATGGGGAAAGAAAACTAATTTGGTGTTGTTGGGGTTTGGGTTGAACAAGCAAAAATTAAAATAAAATGATCCTGAGGTGATGAATGAGCTCAGGGAGAGGCTGGCTACTGAGAAGGCTGCTGTGAGAAGGCTATGCTTCCATGCTTAGAATTCATAGGAAATTATGGAACAATACCACTTCCAGCATGAATTTTATGAAGATCTGTTTCATTTGAAATGCTCTAAGTACAGGTTTGTTTGTTTTTAAAAAAATACATTTCCAAGGTGTTCCATGACAAAGACAGATTATACGATAGCAAATTCCACTGAGTATGAAGATAGCAAAGTTTGCAGATGATACTAAATTATTTAGGGTAATAAAAACTGAAAGAGACTACCATGAGTTCCAGAGGGGTCTCTTAGCATTGGGTGAGTGGGCAACCAAGTGGCAAATGTATTTTAATCTTAACAAGTGCAAAGTAATGCACATCGGGGCCAAAAGTCCAAATTATGTCTATAAGCTGATGGGGTCTGAGCTTTCTGCAACACACCAGGAAAGGGATCTCGGGGTTTTGGTGGACAGTTCAATGAAGGTGTCAACCTAGTGCGCGGCAGCAGCGAAAAAAGCTAATTCAATGCTGGGAATAATTAGGAAGGGAATAGAAAATGAGTCAGCAAGTGTCATTTTATTTATTATTTATATTTATTTATATATATATTGCCTCTTTATAAATCTAAGGTGAGGCCACATTTGGAATAATGTGTACAATTCTGGTCACCACACCTCAAAAAGGATATTATGGAACTGGAAAAGGTGCAGAAAAGGGCAACCAGAATGATTAAGGGGCTGGAACACCTCCCCTATGAAACCAGGCTGCAACGTCTAGGCCTCTTCAGTCTGGAGAGACGGTGTTTAAGAGGAGACCTGATTGAAGTATATAAAATTATGCATGGTATAGAAAAGGTGGATAGAGAAAATTTCTTTATCGCACAACACTAGAACCAGGGAGCACTCTATGAAGCTGATGGGTAGGAGAATAAGGTCTGACAGGGGGAAGTATTTCTTCACCCAGAGGGTCATAGTTTATGGAATGTGCAGCCGGAAGAGGTGGTGACAGCTATCAGTCTAGATGGCTTTAAGGTAGGGTTAGACAAATTTATGTCTAAGTAGAATGAACGCCTAAGTACATCTTTCAGGCTAGTGGGGAAAGCAGGACACTTCTAAGGTCATCTGCTGGGATTCTAGAGCAGGAGAAGGTTTGTCCTTGTCTCTGCTTGAGATGCCCATGAGCATTTGGTGGTCCACTGTGTGCGACGGGATGCTGGACTAGATGGGCTGTGGCCTGATCCGGCAGGACCTCTGTTTATGTTCTTATGAATAGAGGTGAGGCGGTGGTGGAGTCGTCTTCCCAGCTTGCTGATTATCCTCAATTCCCCTCAACAGCTTTTCATTGGTAGTGATAACCACTGAGTTGCTTCCAATTCCTGGTCGGCTCCAAGGAGACCTCTCTGCAGTTTTCTTGGCAGGATTACAGAAATGGTTTGCCATTGCCTCCTTCTGGGGAGATGCTAGGAATCAAACTGGCAACTCTCTGTTTTCCAGGCAGTTTGCTCTATCACTGAGGTCCAGCCACTCCAGGGCTTTTAAAAATGTAGATTTCCTGTCTTGCCGTTATTCCATGAAGCTCAACCTCAGAGCCTTTGGGCTTCGTAGCTGACATGGTATTGAACCCTGCTTTCCTCAGTCCATAGTCTGGATGGGGGTTCCTCTCTCCAGCTACGTAGAACTAGAAAGGGCCAAACGAAATCCTCTGGAAGGTTTTCAAGATTGCTTGTGCCCCACTGTCAATTAGTTGGTCAGTGTAGTATTTTGCAACTGGTTGTGATCAGACAGAGCAGCAGCAACAACAAAGCATCTCTGAGGCACTTCAGAGATGGCTTCAAGATGGGATTGTTCACACATCAATCTGTTGTCTCCCAAACATTCCTTGCTGAAAAATGTGAATTAGAGAAAGCTTGGGAACACAAAGGCCAAATGCTGCCTCTCTGAGGGACCCCTTTTGTTAGGTCTGAAGAAGACAGCCTTCGCTGACTGAGATGACTAGATCTTTCTTCTTAGAACTTCGAAACTCTTTCAGTCTGCAGCTTCTATCTATCTTTCTTTTTATTCTGTATATTAATGCACAGTAAGCATGCCCTTTTAACTTGCAGAAAGAACAGTTGGTGGTTGGCAGCTATGCAAATACAGTGAATATGTATGAAATTATATGATAAAGACAAATAGTAAGCAAGGCTTTCTTCCTTTTAGTAATTTAGTAGTTAAAATGGCTGTTATGCTCAAGAAGACTTGGGGTTGTTTTTCTTCTTAGTTTCGGCACCCATTTAGAAATTCTGATGTTTTCTATTTCAGGGGGAATGAAGAGGCATGGACTTGCAGAGGTTTTTTTTTTATGATTTAGGGTTAGTGGAGAGAGCGTGAGTAGAAAGAGTTTCCATTACTAATATCAGTGCAAACACCAAAGCCAAGTGGGCAAAATGTGGGACAGATGAAAGCAAAGAGTTTTCGTTGAATTCTCCAGCTCAAAAAGGCACAAGTGTAGGAAATTCATAGGGCATAATAGCATTCAATAGCGACTGGCCGAGCATTGCCTGTGGAACCAGCAGCATTATGTCTCTTGTGTACCGGTTGCTGGGGGGTGGGAAAGGGGGGTGCTGGGTGAGGAGAGTGCTGCTGAGTCTCATCTTGCCCGTGGGCGTCCCAGAGGCATCTGGTTGGTCCTATGGGGAGCAGTGTGATAGCCTAGATGCGTCTCCCTGGTCTGACCCAACAGGCTCCTCTTACATCCTTAAATTTCCAATGAACTCCCTGCATTTTGTAGCGGGAAACCAAAGGCCCTGTTCCAAACCATCCCTTGGCCCGGTCTGAGCCCATCGCTGAATGCAATCCAAGAGCCGCAGCCTGAGGTTTTATGAGCTTTTATGCCTCCGGGAGCTTTTGGGGTACTGAACACTGGGCTGACCTACACCGTCATCTATTATTCACTGTCATTACTGAATTATAGAAGCTGGCAGGCAAGAAGCTGAGGCGTACCGCTGTTTCTCCTGCCTGAGAGCTTAGGGTGATGCAAAAGGCTGGTTTGCTTGCTAAGATGAAGCAGCCGTGGCAGTCCTACCGTATGGGGGCTGCCCTCACATTTACAGTCTGTTCATGCAGGTCTGTAAACATATGATGTAGTCAGTATTAACTGCCTTTCACACCTAGGGGGGATACAAGATCTGCTCTGCTGCCGTGCTTAAGATCCTGGCAAAACGGGACCAGGTAGCCCTGGCTAGAACAGGGTGGTCTGGGCGCTACCTGTTCTTTTGTCCTTCTGTGATTTCTCTGTGCCCGGTGACATGTCTAGAAAAAAAAATCATTATACTGCAGTGATCTTTGTCTTGCTTACCTGGAGGAGTAAAGTCCACTGGTGGTGAAATCAGTGGCTGTTTCCTCTAGTGTGCTTCATTTTGCCTTGCATCTTGTAATGCTTGAGGGAGGCTTAATCTGAAATCTGGTGCTTTTAGATAACCAGTAAAAGCTCTTTGAAGAGAATACCTCTTGAATTTATGCTACCTTTTTGTGTGTCCCCCCCCCCTTTATCTTTGCAGCTGTGTAAATGAGTATGGAAGATTATGACTTTCTCTTCAAAATAGTTTTAATTGGCAACGCTGGTGTAGGGAAGACCTGCTTAGTTCGACGCTTCACTCAGGTAAGGAAGCCTTTCTGAACGTGTAGATGTGGCTTTAAAGCCTCTTGGGTGCTTTGGGTCTTTGGAATCATCAGGATACAGCGTGGTGTGCCTGCAGCAGAAATGTACGTGCATAGAGGTTAATTATATGAGAAAGCTAGGACTCAGAAGGACCAGAACCATCTTCTCCTGTTGGTAGGCAGGGCTGTGCCATTTCCTCTGTCATGGGAACCAGTTCACCTCTGAAAACAAGCTTCTGGGAGACTGTGAGCAAAGCAAGCTTGAACTCATGTCCTACTGATAAGCTTCCTTGTACAGATGTTTGGCCACTGTGTGAACAAACTGCTGGATTAGACGGGCCACAGGCCTGATCCAGTGAGACAATTCTTATGTTCCTGTGGCTCCACAAAGAGTTATTCATTGCTCCAGGCAAAGCAGCAGTGGGAATCTTCTCTCCTCCACATCTTGTTGAACTTCATCACTCCAGCCTTTGACCACTGGATATCTGAATGGCTAAAGCTGTTTTTGCACTTACCTCCATTAATCTGGATTTAGAAGATCTGGATTTTTGAAATCTGGTCCTCGTTGACTCTGGTCCTCAAAGATCCACATTTTGGTGAAGCCCCATGCATCCGGACGAGCTCTCTAGCACCCAGTGGCAACGGGTACTAAACAGGGCTGCTGTGTGGACGCCGTAGCACCCATCCCGAGGTGCTGATTAGGCCATAGTAGGAAGGTCCGCTGGTGGCTTGGCACGATTGACCCACTTAGCTCTCAATCAGGGGTCACTTCCAGTTAACATTGGGCGTGGCAAAGAGACACAGCTTCGTAGCTGCCTACATATGAAGGATGTGCGGGCCCACATAGAGTGTGTTGAGGAGCAGAGCCAGAGCTGCCCCACTGCAAATGGCGGCCTCCAAGCCCACCCCGGATCCCATTGCCCTGGGAGACATGTGGGCGCATGTCCTCTGATCTGGTCTTCACGGTGGAAGACTGGATTGAAGACACCATTAAAGGGGTCTATTTTTAATCTGGATTTAAGGGCTCGAAGATCCCATTAAACCTGGATTTTGGTGGTGCTCGTGGGTATAAATGGGATCCTCAAAGGCCTGTCTGATCCATACTAATTGAGTACCTATCGGGTTCCTAATGGAGTCTTCAATGCTAGTGCAAAAACAGCCTTAGATTCCCCATTGCTCAGATAAAGACTCTGCTGGCTGCATCTGTTCCCTCTGAAGAGAGAGGATGAAACAGTAATTGAGTCTGTCATGTGAAAAAATAAAGCAAAGGAAGACTCATTGATTGTTGCACATAACTGAAGGACTCTACTATCTTACTGGTTACTGACAAATATGAAATGTTTACTCATTGATCAGATATTCTTGTTTCTTCAAATGCAATGGCTAGGTTCAGACAGATTGTTTCTAGTTCAACAAACCATAGGAGTTGTTATGGGAACTGCTTCTCTACATGGGTTAAGTACTGTCCCCATATATACAAAGGATCCTTAGTTCCATGAGTTTGGCTTTACTCATAACAGTGCGGTGCTGATCCCAAGGGAAAAGAAACTTTGGCTGGTCTTATTACAAAGTTTCTTTATTGAAAAGTTAAAAGCGACACAGGAAATAACTTTATTACAATGCGAGCAGTAAAATAAAGAGTAGCAATACTTAACTCACAAATGGCAACAATAAAACATTTTCAACTTGGAGCAAATTAACCAAGGGTATGCCAGCAACTCAGCTGGTAACTATTAGTGAAGAGAAGGGAACTTGTTAACACTTTATATGTATCAAGAAGTGAAATAACTATGGCAATGGCTGGAACACAAAGTTTTCTCAGCTTGAGAGTGAGAGTTAGGCTGCATTCACACCTAAGTTTTAATCCAGTTTGAGCCCACTTTCAGAATGGGAGAACACATCAGCAAAGTGAGGAGCTTTTTTCCTTTGGCATTATCTCAGAAAATCCACCTTTGGGTTAAATAATGTGGAAAGAAAATGACTAGTCACTTTGTTGATAGACTCTCCCATGCCAAAGATGGACAGAAGCTGGATTAAAATGCAGATGTGACTTCAGCCTTACTCCTAACGCCAGCTAGCAACTCCAGCATGAATTCTTGACCTTGAAGCTGGGCAACAGAGCACTCAATCAAGTGAACAAGAAAATGAAAGAGGGAGAATCAGCAAGGCACACAGTGCGCAATTTTTATTAGCCAATCAAAATTTGGTTCTAGGCATGGATAGGCAGAATTCATGAGAGGACACGTTCTGATTAACATCTGGACAGAGGTGGTACCCCAGATTCAATGAATTCCTCTTGATTTCCCTGACTCAAATCCCCATCAGTTGTTCCCTTCACACACCACCAAATGTGTCCGACTAATAATCTGGGATGACTACACCAAGCCACAATCTGCCTTTTCCAGTACATAAAGTTTAAGTAAAACGTGCCTTAAAATGATAGGAACAGAAGTTCCTTTGTAGGGCAGTTTGGAAGGAAAGCAGTGAAAAAGCAATTTGCTTTAGAAGCAAGATAGCTTCCCAAGAGTGTCTCTTGTTCAGAGACGAATGGGCAAACAAGACACAGGCACGCACACTCACCAGAGCTAGCTGGAAAACCACAGCATTCAAAAAGATAGGCTTAAGAAGAAAGTGCAAGCACCAGCTCCTTGCCTTTTGCTACCAGCAGAGAAAGGCAGAGTCTAGAACTTAGTACACATTGTTTTTACTTGCCCCCATGGCTCAGCCTCATGAGAGATCAAGGTAATTTGATGGTCTGCCTCACTCCAAATTAGCCCTTACCTTTCTGTGGCAGCGGTACATGGAAGATCAAACCACCTTGATCCAACTACATGCAACAAGCCTGTAAGGAGGGTCAGTGAGTCATTAGTCCCATCTATGGACTGGCTTCCATCGCACAGATCTCTGGAACCTAAACACCCCGTAAACAAAGTTCAGCTTCTTGCAGGGACAGCTAGAAATTCAGCTTCCTTTCAAGTAGTGGACCAAGGTTTCAGCTCTTGCAGTGATGATCAAGATTAAATGGGAGTTGACTTTGGAATATTAAAAAATACCCAAGGAGCTTCATGAACGCAGTGGACTTTTGAGAGCAGAAGACTATTCAAAAGATATTGAATGGACAGGGGGACTTACTTTTATACCCCAAATCCTATCCTCAGGACTGATCAGAAACTGGGCTGTTTAGTCAGGCAAAATGAAATAAACAAGAAAGATTGCCAGCATGCGGGCTGCCCAAGTCACGTAAACAGGCTGCCTTAATCCAATCAAACATTCAGTTTGGCGTTATTATGCCAGTCCTGTAGCTGTTCTTGCCCAAGGCATCAACCCTTTGCAGATTACGTGTTGCCTTTTTGCACCTGGAGGACAGGATTAAGCTGTAGTGTAAAAACAGCCTTTTTAACAGAAAAACAAGCACAGTCAAAGATTTAAGGTCTGTGGTCCTAGGAAAGGGAATGCTTCTTTAAAGTGATTTCTGTTGCCTGGAATGGGAGCCTGACCTAGATACAAGTACCTGGCAGTGGTCTCTGGCACTGTCGGGTCCAAGTCTCAAGGTCTTGGTAGGGGTCCACATATATCAGAGTAGAAAGGAGGAAAATGTTTCAGTGCTTGCTTTCCCACTAGGTATGCTTACCTAACAAAGAGATTTTCTAGTTTATTGAGTTACAGTTTCCTTGTGACAGCCCAATTTGGAAGCCCTAGCTTATGTGCCCTGTATAAACCAAATTTAGGTGCTGCAGCCCCCTTCAGCCCTGAGCCTTATTCTGGATCTTGAAACAGGGATCTGCCATCTGCATGCTAGTGCAGACTACCAGCAGGCCCTGGATGAAGCCTGTTATAGTGTGCATCGGCTCTTGGACTCTGCACTGATGCTTGACGTTCAGGTGGAGGCCGTGGCCAAGAGTCTATTTCCAGCTACAGCTGGTGCATCAGTTGAAGCCCTTTTTGGACAGCGACGCGCTGGCCATAGTTATTCACCTTCTGGTAACCTCCAGATTGCATTATTGTAATGCACTTTACATGGGGTTGGCCTTAAAGATGGTGCACAATACAGCTGCTAGACTGCTGACTGGAACAGCTGGCTGGATGCACATCATGCCAGTCTTAAAAGAGTTGCACTGCCTGCCAATTCGCCACCGAGGCCAATTCAAGGGGTTAACTTGTCGTAAGTCCCTAAATGACTTGGGTGCCTTCTTCCGTACCAACCTGCCCGCACCTTAAGATCTTCAGAGGAGGCCCTCCTGGTTGTCCCACCACCCTCAGTAGTAAAAGTGGTGGGCATCCGGGAGAGGGCCTTCTCAGTGATGGCCCCTAGGCTATGGAATAGTCTCCCCCTTGAGGTGCATCAGGTTCCTTCACTGTATATGTTTAGGAAGGCGTTGAAGAGGTACCTCTTTGCCCTGACCTTTGACTAAATGGGAATATACGGTCTCTTCCCACCTTACAGACATTGTTATTGTTTTAATACATACTGTTGTTTGTTTGATTTTAAATGTTCTTATCCGCCCTGAGACCTTTGGGTATAGGCGGGATAGAAATAAAATAAATAAGTACAATAAATAAAAATATATATTGCACGTATCTATTCTGAGATGTAATCCGGAATAAAGCCCAGTGCAGAAAGGCCCTGTGAAGACCAAAGGAAAAAATCTCAAATCTCAAATACTTATATCCCCACGTTTCTATTTCACTTTCCTGGTGGCCAGTGGGTCACCGCTATTTATCCCACCGCTGCCACCAAAATGTAAAGGCCGCCTCTCAATCAAGGTAGAGATTTGTATATATATATCCTGACTTGGTAGTGTAGTAGCGTGTATTTTACATTTTATATTAAGACTCTGTTAATTCCCTTCCAAGAGGCACACCTTCCATTTACTTTTCCCTACTCTTTGGCTTGATAATAATGTTGCCTCCTTCTTGGTGCTGCAGCAGGCAGCCCTTCCCCCACTCTGCCTAGCCAGCAGTGGGTTACAGTATCTGTTTAGGATTCAGCCTGTCTTGGCTCACTTTGAAAACAGAGAACACGAAGCTTCTTTAAAATAACCGGAAAACAAGTTTATTGTTTACAATTCAAGTTTCTTCTTAAAGTTGCACTTTGTTACTTTAAATATCAACAGTTAGGTCTTTAGCTTCCTCACTAAGCCTAAAGACTTCAATCCTTTTCAGATCAATGCCAACAGCATAAATAACTTATAACCACTTCAGTTCTTTTACTTTCTAAACACTGTAATTCACTATTAACTCAGGACTCTATTCCCCAGCTTCCCTCAGGACAGCTTAGAGCCCGTTTCTCCCCTTCGTTAACCTCCCAGATTAACGACCCAAGGCAGAGAACCTAGATTATCTCCTCAGGCTCCCTTTTATATGGGCCTGGCTGGCTAGCTTCGCCCTGATTGGCTGAGCTCCTCCAGCATTCTATTTCACCCCTCCCCTTGGAGTGCTCAACTAGCCCCTCCCTCAGGCTACTTACCCTTGTTAAAAATACACTTTGGCGACACTTAACAGTGTAGACAACGCGTTTTCGCCACACTTTGCATTTTAAACCAAAATAACTTAATTTTGGGGTTGAGGGGTCCTAGCGGTCTCCACAGGCCCTTAGGGTTGAAATGCATCCTCACAGAGTCCAAGTCTAAAGCAATGGCTGAGTAATACTCCACTGAGAAATTTTCTGTAAATCAGCATCTACCCTTAAATCTGTCAGCTAAAACCTCCTCAAAGTCATGTGCCCTGTTATTGTGTTGAAGACAGAAGCAATGTAGAACTCTCCTTAACATATTTGTTCAGTTCAACTGAGCTAAATAGAGTTTATGTCCAGGTCAGCTGAGAGAGATCATAACTCTAAGCTAGAACAAATACTGAAGGCCCCCAGTTTAAAAAACAGATTATGTGCAAAGTGAAGGGAAAGTCTGCGTACATGAGTGACAGTGCTGGAAAAAAGAGATGAATATTTCGACCTGATCTATTTATTTACTCATATTGTACAGCTGCCAGATAACTGGAACACTCTGGAGAGCTTTCAAGAAAATTAAAACAAGTTGCAGATGGAAGTACAATTAAATTACATTTAAAAGCAAACAATATATATTGGGGTCTTCCCTCTTACCTGAAAGAACAGAGTAATGGTAACTCTTTGTGGAAGCTGTTCCACGACTTGGGGCCACTACCAGCCATGGGTTTTTCTGTGGCCACCTGCCTAACTTGGTTATATAGAGTAGACCTGTGATGGTGAACCTTTTGAGCTCGGTGTGTCGAAATTCACAAGAAAACCTAGCTTAACTCGGGTGCTGTCACATCTAGAAATATCCATAATTTTGTGATATTCGTAGCTCTAGTAAAAGAGTTATATTTTTGATATATGTATTTTATTAAAAGCAAAAACAGTTGTTGCATTAGTGACTTTTGTTGCTGAATTTCGTTTGCTAAATCTTCAATTGTAAGTTGGTATTTCTTACACTTCAAGAACAAGCAAGCACTACACGCCCAAGTGCCAGGGTGACCAGGTGTGTCAGCCAAAAGGACTTGGCATGTCACCTGTGACACGCGTGTCATAGGTTGGCCATCACTGGAGTAGACAAAGGAGAGCTTCTGCAGTCAGTCAGAAGTTCATGCTGGGTGTGTATAGAGCATGATGCTCCTTAGGACAACCTGGTCTGATACTGTTTAGGGTGTAGTAGATCTAGTTGGTAAACTTGTAACCCTATAAGAGCAGCCCTGCTGAATTGGGCTGCTGCCCCTCTTGGTCAGCATCCCGTCTCACACAGTGGTCCACCGATTGCTTCTGGACATCTCAAGCGGAAGACAAGAGCAGAGGCAAACCTTCACCTGCTCTCCTGTCCCTATAAATGGCCTTTAGAGGCTTCCATTCTTGTAGCCAAGTGCAGTTTCTAGACCATATTGTAAGGCAGTCCCCATGCACGATGTACTGGAGTAATCTCTTCAGCAGGTTACCAACCCATGCATAACTGTTGCCTGGCTGCTCTTGTTCAGAAGGGATGGAGCTGCTGAAAGGTTCTCTGATCCTGGTCACACCTAGATGAGATAGAATGTCCTATTCATGATTCGAGCTGAGGTCGTACCAATTCTGTTCATACCTAGCTTGTTATAGGTTGTCCTCAGGCCGTCCTCGCTGTGGACTGCGTCACTCACACCTTTTTCTGTGATTGACCTGAACCTCCTCAATGGAGCTCTTGGTTCTCTACCCCTTTTGCCACGTCAAATCTATCTCCTTTCTTATTGAATGCCATTGTGTCACTCAAGGGAGGGGAGGGTGTGTGTTTGCTGTTCTCTTTTAAGCCTGCATCACCACCTCCACGCACCCCATGTGGCTGCCCTTCCCTAAGCATTTGCCAAAAGAAGACTGGACTCCACCCACCACAGCACAGTTCTGCCTCCTTTAGCCCGTCCCCCCCACTCACACCGAGGAAGCGAAGACTGGCCTACCATGCCAGTATGGGCTGAGTCCTCTCGAAAAGACAGCTCCAGTTAAAATGATCTAACAGGGTAAGCTGGCTTGGAAAATGAGTTAAATAAAAATCATGTGAGTAACGCAACCAGAAGACGACCTGAAGTCATCCTAAATTAAAGGTGTGACCAGGGCCTCTGAGTCCCAGGAGCCGCTTAAGGTTCTAGTGATAAGGCCACTTCTTATGTTTCTTAAAGAGTTCCATTTCCAGGAGGTGTTTGTTTTCTTATAAAGACTTTGTTGAAAAATCTAGACATCAAATGGCTTCTCTGTGTGTGAAAGCATGAACAAATGGTGGAACCACAAATCAGCACCTCTTGGGAAGCATTTGTGCTGAAGAACAGCTCTTAGCTGTTCTAATCAACATTTAAGGACTGAAATAGACCCCATCTGGTGGTGTTGCACACCAGTTAGTTTCCTCTGCGCTCTGTACAAACTGTCTAGATGACTCTCCTCTAGATGTGCTCTGCCTTTGTCCAGATGACTCTCCTCTTAAACTTCCCAACAAAATCCTGGAGAAAGAATTCTAGAGCCACCTCTTTAAAGTAATGCTGCTGTGGGGCTGGAAAAGATGCTGAAATGCTAGAAGAAAAGGATTGGGTCTTGGAAGATCTGCCCGTGGGTGAAAAGTTGCTCTGTCTCTAATTTAGGAAAAAGGCAATGGATATTCCTTCCTGGCTTGTGGGAGACTCAGGAGAGAGGAAGGGGGGGTGGGGTCTTCTTGATGCAGAACTTTATAGTCTAAAACAGCTAAAAGATTAATTACGTTCATCATTGGGCAAGGCACAGACACATTTTAAGTAAACAACAATACCCCAAATTGCCAAATCATGGACAGTATGATGTCAAATACCAGTTGCTGGGGTTCATGAATAGAACAGGGTATTCATACACTTCCTATAGGCATCTGGTGGGCTACTTTGCGGAACAGGATACAGTGAGCCAGTTTGGTCTAGTGGTTACGGAGCCGGACTCTTATCTGGGAATACCAGGTTCGGTTCCACCCTCCCCCATGAAGCCAGCTGGGTGACCTTGGGCTAGTCACAGCTCTCTTCTGAGCTCTCATAGCCCCACCTACCTCACAGGGTGTTCTGTTGTGGGGAGAAGAACAGAAGCTTTGTCAGCCGCTTTGAGTCCCCTTAAATGGGTGAGAAAAGCGGGGTAGAAAAGCCAACTCTTCTTCTTTTTCTACCCTTGGGGGATAGGTTCCAGGTCTTACCACGGTTACTGAAAACCGTGGATATTCCTGCAAGATTTCGTAGCAATTGTGGGAAATCTCGCTCAATTTCCCATGATTCTGGTGAAATCCCACAAGATTTCACAGGAAATCTTGTATGATCTTGCACTGTATTTCTCACAGCCCCAGGGATCCAGGAAGCCTCAGGTAGACCTAATGGCAGCAGTGGGGTGGGCTGGTCCGGTCACTGCGGATAATTGAAACCGTGGTTACTGGATCAGTGGATACGGGGGTCCAACTGTACTGGATTAGAGGAAGCCTTGGTGTGATGCAGCGGGACTTCCCTTGTGTGGAAGTGTATGTATGTACAATTAAAAGGACTTGCTCTCTCCTCTTTGCAAAAAAGAAAGAAATGGAGAGGACAAGGGCGATGTTGAATTTGCTGGGAAGAAAGGAAGTTTGTGTGAGAGGTTATGCAATGCACTGAAGGTTTCTTGGCAGTTTTTGCGTTTGAAATTGTCAGCAGTTCTTCCCCGTGGAGCTCTTTAAAAGAACCAACCTTTAAATCTCCTCCTGACGATGGGCATCCTGCCATGGGCATTAGAGCAAAGATGACCCCCACTAGTCATGAAAACCTGTTTCTAAAACACAACAACACAGGAACTGTCAGCTAGTCTCTCTGCTCCTTAGCCTTCTTTCTGCCATCTCTGCTGGTGTTCTGTGTGACGGACGCAGTCAGGGCAACAAGACAGAGGGACTGCGGAGCAAAATTAACAAAAGGCCTGCCAGGGCGCGTTTGCTGGCTTGCTGTGTCCCAGCCGCGCGGACTTAAGATTCCGAAGGAAGCGTCATAGTCTGCCGAGTTCCCTTGCAATTCTGGGAGACAATTTGCACTTCTTGTCACGGAGCATAAATCTTGCTCCCTTTGTAAACTTCCACAAAAGCGAGCCTCCTGTGTTTGAAGAGGTAAAATCCACACATCTCAATGGACGAGGGGACTCTGGGTTTGCTCAGCCATTCTGTAGCTGGATGCACAATGGTTATACCTACACGCCAGCCTGCCTTTTGACTTCAGGAAGAAATGGAACAGTAGTTTGTAGCTGTAGTGTGGCAGGGTATGATTGTGAGACAGCGTAAAGAGCAGAAGCCAAAGCCTGTGGCCAAAGAGAATATTAATAATGTATTGTTAATTACACGCGCCCGCCATCTTTCCTCCAAGAAACTCAGAATATGCATGTTGATCTAATGTTATCTTCATAGTTGTCATACAGGTTAGGTTTTGGAGGATGGTGAGTGACACAGGTTCATTTAAAAGTCTTGAAACCTGGGTGGTGGTCAAAAGAGCTGGTGGCAGCAACCAGCCTAGATAGTTTTAAGAAAGGATCAGATAAATTTGTGGAGGACAAGTGTATCAATGGCTACTAGAATGGAGCCTAGGTACATCTTCCAGGCTATGGGGATGGGCAGAATGCCTCCAAAGGGCGTTTGCAGGGAATCGAGAGCAGCTGAAGATGTGAGCCAGTTTGGTCTGTGAGCCAGTTTGGTCTAGTGGTTAGGGGAACCTGACTCTTATCTGGGAATACCGGGTTTGATTCCGTCCTCCCCCATGAAGCCAGCTGGGTGACCTTGGGCTAGTCACAGCTCTCTTCTGAGCTCTCACAGCCCCACCCACCTCACAGGGTGTTCTGTTGTGGGGAGAAGAATGGAAGCTTTGTCAGCCGCTTTGAGTCCCCTTAAATGGGTGAGAAAAGTGGGGTAGAAAAGCCAGCTCTTCTTCCTCTTCCTTCCTCTTCTTCCTTCCTCTTCCTCTTCTTCAGTTAGCTTTTGTTTTGTTTTTTACTTCTGGATAGTTCCAAAACTACTGGGCCACAAAAGAACCCTTCACCAGATGGTCCCTGGGTGGGTTGTGATAAGAGTAACACATATCAAATAGTAAAACATAATTAAAAATATAACCCCCTCCCTCACCGCCCTCCTTCCAACCCCCATCCACCCCCTCCCTCCCTAACAAGCTATTTAAACAGTAAACATCTGGGTAAAAATGTCTGTTTTCACCAGTGCCAAAGACTGTCAGCATGGGCATCTGGCAAACCTCAAGAAAATGCCCAGGAACAATTGGTGAGCCACTGAGAGATAGGATGCTGGGATGGATGGGCTGTGGCATGATCCAACAACGTTCCTCTTACATTCTTTTATTCTAAGCTTCTCCAGCCTATTTATTTATAACCCATCCTCTACTGAAATGTCCCGTGTGGGTCACAATAATAAAATTATAAAATATATAAAGTATTCTTAAGACATCTTTAAAATCTAATCCTCCCTTCCTCGCGCCATCTCCAGCAGGATTGGCACCCAGAGGAAACCAAACATCAAATTTACAAACCTGAGATTTTATAAAGATTCCATGCAGCTTATGAGTAAAACTTGAGTTCAAAACAAATGCAAAAATAAAACAATTACAATTTGTTGTGGCCACTTCATCATCTTCTTCACCCTCCTCTGAACTTTCTCCGACTCTGCTATGGCTTTTTGAGATGTGGCAGTCAAAAGTGCACACAGTATTCCAAATGCAATGGCACCATTGATTTGGGTAGAGTAATTACAATATCAGCATCTCTGTTTTCAATTTCAAATATGGCACCTTAATAAAATGACCAACCCACACTTTTTCACAGGAGTAAACAGAAGATATCTGGGGAACTGCAGCATGATTTGCAGCAAACTGGAAAAGTATAACCCACAATGGTCTTCTCATGGCGGCAACAAAATGGCGCTCCTCCTCCATTTTATTCAAATTTCAAGACTGTGTTCAGACATAACAAAAGGGTGCCTCGTAGGCAATTCAGAGAGACAGTATGTGGCCTTTGTGTTCTCAGCCCTTCTGTAATCCACCTTTTCTAGCCCAGAGGTCAGACAGGCAGACTGGCGTTAGGACAATCCCACCTCAAAGCTTTCTATAAACGGCCATAGAGGCGCCTCAGAGATGCTTTTTCTGTCATGTCTGATCAGAGCCTTAGAATACCTTACATGCAATAACTTAGAAATAGTTTTGTCCTTAGACATGCATGAGATAGCTGGTTCCACTTTTCAGAAACCATTTTGGGTGTTTTTCCAATGTCACTAAAAGTACTCATTAAGTACCCATTAATGGGTACGAAATGGCATTTTTGTACCCATTAATGGGTACTTCTAGTGGCAGTGGAAAAAGACCCTTTGTATCTTCAAGATGATGGACCATAGAAATCCAGTAGAGATCAGTATAACTCTTGAATGGCTGAAGCCCACATTTACAAGGTGTGCCAAGTAGTGCATGAATAAAATTATGAGTAGGAACACTTCCACGGCATTGTCTGTTAGATTTCCAAAATCAAGAGGGTGGGAAAGCACCTACAGGACTTGTCTGCTGCTCTGAAGAATGCGGTAGAGGCTGGCATGACTAAGCCAGGCCAAAGCACCTCACTACATTATGAGTGCCAGGTCTTGGGGATAGTTCAGGTCTACCTGGTCCAGGCAAATCTTCCTTTTCTGGGTTAGATGAAAGAAAAACTTGCCAGCACTGTGTGGACTTCAAACCGAGGCCACAGGTTTGTGTGCAGCAGAGGGAAGGAGCCTTTGTCTCTGCTTACCTGTGCTGGGTGCTACTGTGAAATGTTTCTTGTGTGGAAATTGCTTTCCGAATAACATTTTGTTTTTCCTTCCCAAGGGTCTTTTTCCACCAGGCCAAGGGGCCACAATTGGAGTTGACTTTATGATTAAAACAGTAGAGATAAATGGTGAAAAAGTAAAGGTAAGAGCCTTGCTTGATTTTATTAGGTTGGGTTCAGACATAACAGGGAGACAGTGTGTGGCCCTTGTATTCTTTAAGCCTTCTCTAATCCACCTTTTCTAGCACAGAATGTTCATGAGAGGGGGAGGGACAGGCTGGTGTATGAATCATCCCACCTCATAACCTTCTCTAAGGTGCCTCAGAGGTGTCTCGGAGAGACAGTGTGTGGCCCTCGTGTTCCCAAGCCTTCTCTAATCCACCTTTTCTAGCACAGAATCACCGTGTTCAGACATAACAAATAGCATGTGGCCCTCGTGTTCCCAAGCCTTCTCTAATCTACCTTTTCTAGCACAGAATCACCGTGTTCAGACATAACAAATAGCATGTGGCCCTCGTGTTCCCAAGCCTTCTCTAATCCACCTTTTCTAGCACAGAATCACCGTGTTCAGACATAACAAATAGCATGTGGCCCTCGTGTTCCCAAGCTTTCTCTAATCCACCTTTTCTAGCACAGAATCACCGTGTTCAGACATAACAAACAGCATGTGGCCCTCGTGTTCCCAAGCCTTCTCTAATCCACCTTTTCTAGCACAAAACATTCAGGAGAAGGGAGAGGAGCAGACTGGTGTGTGAACAATCCCACCTCTTCATGGGGGATTGGTGCGTCTGCTCCCATCAGACCAAATGTCCCCAAACATGCAAATGCAAATGACCGTAAAGCGAGAGCAAATGTTTATTTGTTGGGAAGCTGTCTGGAGTGGGTAAGATTTATTCCTCTGCTAGATGTAACTGCTGTGGTTCGGGGGTGACTTTTAGCGAGCTGCCAGCTTTCTTCTGTAATGTTGGCATTAGCATTCTGCAGCAGAAGGGCTGCCTTTCTCCCTCACTGATGGGGAAAATGATAAAATATCGCTTGCACGTTTCCAGACAGGGGCTGCTTCTGAAGAGGATCACCTCATGTGTCATCTCGGCTTTGTGCCTTGAATTTAAATCTCTGAATGCAGAGAAAAATGGTGGTTGAAATGTATAACATTATGAATTGCAAAGAGCCTCCCTCCTGCCTTTCCAGGCTCACACTATGGACCTTTGTGCACATAGTGCTTAAAGCCAAGGTTGATATTTATGGGTGGGGGTGCCCCAGTAAGTCTGGGCTCTCCCCCTCCCCCTTCTGACTCTGGAATTGGCCATAAGCAGGAAAGGAAGTTTTGGTTCTTGGTTTTTTTGCCTCCATTTTCTGCACTCACAAGAGTTCCTTCTTATGACCAATGGCAACAGAACGTACACTGACAACTCTGGTGCGTACAAATAAATGGCTTTCTGATCCTTGCTAATTCGGCAGCCATAGTTTAAACCAGCCAAGTCTAGATGCAGACAGGCTCTCTAGTTATTCTGAAAGTAGAAGTAAATCTAGCACTTCACCCCCTCTCCTTTATGGCTGTTCTGCAAGAGGAATCAAAGTGCAAGATACATAAGCACACGACTCATAGTTACGGCCAGAAACCATTCGATTTTCTAGATTTCCATGTTGCCTTTGGTAAAATGCAAGGCATCTCATATATGTACTCCTTCACACCAATGTTATCCTCATATCAACCCAGTGAAATGGATTAAGTTGGGGAGTGGTCGCTACTCCATGGTGTCTGAATTATTCCTTAGCGGGTTCATGATAACAGAAGACGGAGATTGCTAGAGCGCATGGAGCTCCTAAGACTTTCCATACCCCCTTCCCACTTCCAAGGTCCTTGGAGCTGTGCTGGTACCCAGATAACATTTCCCAGGCATAGCTAGCTATGCTGAGACCAGGGAGAACATGGGGATGAATGAGAGAGCAACATGGCTGTACAGTGACTATAGATTTGGCCCTGAGAAATGGGGATTTTGATCGAGATCTTCAAGATCTCCAAGTTCTGTGTCCAACTTCCTATCCATTAGATTGCAGTGACTTTGTCATTAGCATTGCATCCCAAAGTGGCCCAGTTAAATTTATTGGCAGTGTTTTTGTACCATGTGAAATTTAAAACTCTTGCAAACACCTTCAGGTTATTTCATGATTTTTTGTTGTTGTTGTTGTTGTTGTTGTAGTGTAATCTACATAGGAAGCCATTCGGGAGCGGAGGGGCCATGAGAATGGTTTCCATAGTATTGCATTTTTTAAATGCCATTGTAGTTTTATAGAACCTTGGGGAGGTTCTTCCCTCCCATACTAGCGCTGATTCACATGTCTTAAGTTCAAAACAGAAAAGCTCTGAAGATAACACCATTTTGTGAGAGTTATGATAGAAGCACATATTGTACCATACCACCCAACCCATTCTCATGTCCCCAAAACACCTACAGGAAACTCACAATAATTCCCTTGTTCCAAGTGGAAACATTGGTTAGAACAACTGGCTTTACTGGGCATTCCAGTGTTTCAAAATCAGAGCAAAGTCCCACCCCATAACTCTACATTTTGTCCACTGAGGTTTCACCTGCCCACTCACAAATAGCCAAGATAATCAGTATTTTCTTCAGCATGGAAGTACGGTTAAAAACCAAAGAGATGATTGCATGAAGAAGTGTCATACCTACCTGAAGATTCAACTTCCTGGTCCCCAAAAGATAAAGATTACCAGTATTTTCTTACTTTAGTTGAAACTAAAGAAATGATGAAGGAGGGAATGTTTTTTTTCCCACTGACCTCCCTTAATCCGGATCTAAGATGATCCGGATCTAAGGAATGTGTCCTTCAACTAATCCAGATCTAGTAGGTCTGGATTAAGGGAGGTACCCAGTGTGTCTCCTCGGGCAATGCAGCACCCAATAGCAATCGGTGCGTGTTAGTCTGGGAAAGAGTAAGAGAAAAAACACGTTCGGATGTGCATTTGAGAACAACCAAAAGATAGTGTGTTCTGTCTCCTGGGAAAGAAAGTAAACTGATATGCTACAAGGTCACAATATGTGCTTCTGAGCACGTAACCCCAAATGGGAGGGGGAGGCAGCTCACACACAACTACAGGAAGTTGTCAGCAGCAACGTCCGGCTACTGATTCTGTATAAGGTTCCCGTAGTCGTTGTTGTGTTGTTGTTTGATCTCTCCAAGAATGTAGTCTGGGAGGAGAAAGCCATGTGCTGAACATGGACCGGAATGAAACCTCGCCGGGCTAAAAAGACTGTAACTTGATTTGTACATAGCATGTAACCTTCAAGCAATAAATCGTAGTCTCATTAGGAATAACTCGGAAAGGCTGAGTCTGTTTTATGAACTAAGGAAGCCGAGCTACAGATACAGGAGCTGGGAAGCTGTTGCCAAGCAGGAGCGAAAAGCCGGAACCAGATAACAAGGTAATCAACTCTGCATCAAGATCTAATCAAAGATCAACAGTGCTAGCCTGCCCGCAGTCGACGTGCGAGAGCACCCATGTGGTGAATCCAGATCGACCCATGTGGGGCCCACCCATCACCCCAGTTTTTTGGGGGGACAGGAGGTGCAGTCTTTGTAGATGCTCCAGAGATTCTTCGAAGATTTTCCAGAGCCTTTGACAAAGGTCCATAGGATTGGCATTGCTCTCGCGTGGGGTCCTCTTCAGAGCCGGCTTTGGAACCAGCTTCAGAGATTGTGTACAGGTTTTGGAGCTTTGGGTTTCAGGGCACCCCCACCCACCCGCAGGATGTGCCTCCCCTAGACCCCATTGCCTGATCGTGGTGGAAACGCACTCCATATAATCTGGATTTGATGCCTGAAGACCCCATTGTAGATCTCTTTAATGGGGTCTACAGGAAATCCAGATTCTAGGTCCTGATTTCCTTAGAACTGGCTGTAATGGAGTCTGGAGTGGAAATGGGGTCTTCCTGCTCTGAGCCTAATGGGTCCCTAATGGGTACTTAGTGCTAGTGGGGAAAACCCCAAAAAAAGTCCTAATCCAGACCAATAAAGCAGGCACTGCTGTACTGAGGATTCAAACCAATTGAGTGACCTGAGCTGGTTTTGTGTGGGGTCAGATCCTTATTAAGGGGCCATTCATTACACTAGCACCTCTAAGGCTCTTTTTCCTTCTCTTCCTTGTTGTATCTTTTACTGTTCTTTGCACACCCTAAAACAGAACTCTGGATTTAGGTGGAACCTGCTGCCTTCTAGTCAGGTCTGATCAGACTCAACAAAAAAAGGCGCCTCTGAGAAAGGCTTTGAGGTGGGATAGTCCACACACCTGTCTATCCCTCTCACCGTCCGTGAACATTCTGCGCTAGAAAAGGTGGATTAGGGAAAGCTTGGAAACACGGGAGGCACACACTATCTTTCTGGGGTGCCTCTGAGGCGCCTTTCTTATTATCTCTGATCACAGCCCAGAGCCCTTTCAATAGAAATATAAATAAATACTGTTTTTGTATTTTTTTTAATTATTATTATTATGTTGGACTTTTAAACTTTGTACTGGTTTTAGTATTTTATACAGTTTTGATATGTTTGTTTTAAATGTCGTGAGCCGCCCAGAGACTCTTGGGTATGGGGTGGGATATAAATATAAATAAATAAAAATAAACATTTCTAAAATGATCTGGGTTTGTCAGAATGCATATGGAGGAAATAGGGGCTCGGATGATACATTACTGGATTTACTGTATTCTTGGAAGCGCAATAAGATACTGCAACCTGTTGGGGGTTAACCAATGTGCTCTCATTTACTAACAGTTTGTATTTACTTCCGTTTCCATGCTCCCTTGTACCTCCCTCTTCTCATTTCCACTGTGATGGGGCGAAAAAAAGCTTCAGATCTGGGACACTGCAGGACAAGAGAGATTCCGGTCCATTACACAGAGTTATTATCGCAGCGCTAATGCATTAATACTGACCTATGACATCACGTGTGAAGAGTCATTCCGATGCTTGCCAGAGTGGCTGCGGGAGATAGAGCAGTACGCCAGCAATAAGGTCATCACCGTCCTAGTAGGTAAGAGACGCTCGGGGGGGGGGGGGGCATGAGGAGCCCCAGTGGCAAATCAGCTGTGTGTGTGTGTGTGTGTGTGTGTGAAGAAGAGTGGGCAATGCTGCCTAGTGCCAAGGCAGCACAAGCACTCCTTCACTGTTAAGAAGAACAAGATGGGATGTAGCTGAGGTAGAATCTAGCTAGCTAGCTTCATCTAGTGGTTAGGGAGCTACACTCTTATCTGGGGGTCTACTGGGTTCAATTCCGCCCTCCCCCATGAAGCCAGCTGGGTGACCTTGGGCTAGTCACTGCTCTCTTCTGAGCCCTCACAGCCCCACCTAGCTCACAGGGTGTTCTTTTGTGGAGAGAAGAACAAGTTTTGTCAGCCGCTTTGAGTCCCTTTAAATGGGTGAGAAAAGCAAGGTAGAAGTTTTTAGTCTATCAGTTGCATCTGAAAAAAGCAGCAGCACATGCAGGCAAGCAAGCAAGCAAGCAAGCAAGCGACTGGGGGATAAATCTGAGATGTGTATGTATTTGTTAAATTTATAAACCATACTCTGAGGCTCAAATGATAAACATTTGGGTTTGTGTGTAGGGATGTGCCCAAATGGTTTTTTTGCATTCAATTTGAATTGAATCAAATATAAAAAAAAAATTGTATTCATTCGAATAGATCCCCTTCGAATGTGGGAGGACTCTATTCAGTACAAATGTATTTCTGCAAATTCGTACAAATATCCAATACAAATGCATACGTATCCCGGAACATATCCGCTCTGAAAGCCTCAAATCCACCCTGAATCCAGTTTGAATCCACACTCAATCCATGTCAAATGCACTCCCTGGTTCATGAATGTTCTGAAGCTTTGTACAAATGTTCCGAAACATTCCTATTCATACGAATGTCCGAATTTCTACAAATAATGAATTTTAGGAATATTTGTGCACGTCCCTATTTGTGAGTGTACTATAAAGTGGGTGTAAAGAGATTTTTACTTTAACAAAACTGAAGCAGAAAAGCTGTCCCTCCTATTCATTGTGTTAACATTAAAAGCAGCCATTTAATGATCACTTAAAAGTGAACCGGTCCTACTTATTGGGATTCTGCCAGTTATAAATAGCCCAGGCACGGTATTGTGAGATAAATTGCAAGAGGAGCAAAGGAAATAGTCATCAAAGCGGCACTCTGCACTATCACTGAAAGAAAAGAAAATTAACCCAATATAAATTCCCTTTTTGTTGATGTCTTTGAGGGGATATTTATATCATGTTCTTTAGCAAGGCGTGCTGAATAGGTAAAAATGGGCAAGACCTTCACAGTGTGAGCATTCTAAACACTCAGCGTAGAGGCAAAAGATTTCCGTTGGGCTGGTGAACGAGCAGTCGGTCAGAGCGCTTGCAAGGGGAGCCTTTCTGGGAGAACTGAGCTGGCGAGTCCATTTGCCCTATAACTCACCACCCCAGTGACCTCACCAAAGCCAAGGCCTCTTAAAGAAGATGGAGAACTCAGGGTGTTTTTCCACCGTGCTCCTTTAATCCGGATCTAAGAAGATCTGGATCTAAGGAATGGGTACATTCCTTAATCCGGATCTAGTAGATCCGGATTAAGGGAAGTACCCAATGTGTTTCCATGGGTGGTCTAGCACCCAATAGCAATGGGTGCTAGCCTCCCTGCCGTGGAAACACCAGAGCACCCATTTGGAAATCCGGATCTACCCATGAGGGGTCTGCTTGTCGCCCCAGATGTTTGGGGGACAGGGGGTGCAATCTCCGAAGTGGCTTCAAAGTCATTTTGAAGTCACTTCGAAGTCTGTGCAAAACAGCTCCATTGAAGCCTGTGCGGATCTTCGGAGTGAACTTTGAAGAGATTTCGGAGTCACTTCGAAGTTCACTCTGAAGATCAGCAGAGACTTCAAAGACACTCCAGCGCTATTTTGCACAGACTTCGAAGTGACTTCGAAATGACTTTGAAGCTTAGGTTTTGGGGCTCCCCCCATGGGTGCCCCTTCCCCCTAGCCTCCTCTAGACCCCATTGCCACACAAATGTGGAAACAGGCTCCCTTAATCCGTATTTTCTGGCTGAAGACCCCACTGTAGATCCCATTAATGGGGTCTACAGAAAATCCAGATTAAAGGCCAGAAAGTACCCATTTGATTCGGATTTCCCCAGGGGAAGTCGAAACAGTCGGGTCCCAAATGGGTGCCGTGGTGGAAATGGGATCATCTGGCTCACACCCAAATGGGTCCTTAATGGGTGCAAAAATGGGTACTTTCTGACAGTGGGAAAACACCCTCAGATGCAAGATTAACAGTTCATGGATAGCAGGTAGGGCTGTGAACGAATGTTGTGTTTGGCATTTGATTCATAAGGAAACAAATGTTAGAAAATTCATATTCATTCGAGTAGATCCCATTTGAATGTGCTAGGATTGTATTCTGTACGAATGTATTTGTATGAATTCCCATGAATATCCATATGCATACGTATCAGATACGTATCCCATACAAATGCATACATAACAGATATGGATCCTGCTCATACACGCATACCCCTCGCCTCTCTCTCTGTTCCTCTGAACCTGCTTTCCCTCCTATCTTAAAGACACACCCCTCTCCTATAAAAACTTGTCCACTGCTTCACCGGGAGCAGGTGGTGAACTCCCAGACACAGCATTTGCATTCTCTTCTGAGTGCGAGCACTGCAAGGTGATGGCGTGTGGTGGCATGGCTGTGTAAGTCACATGCCATCCTGCGATAGCCATGGCAACAGCCAGGCGCATGGCGGATATTGCCACAGTCATTGCCATGGTGACCCAGTCGGTCTGTGCAAAACCATCCTCAATGCAAGCACTGGTGGTCCTGTTGGGAATTGCACCAGCGTTTGCAGTGTAAATGCCTTCCTCCGCACCCAATCTTAACTGCAGTGGAATGGTACAGTGATACCGTTCCATGCAGTTGAGTGCAAAGAGGCCCCTAGGACTCTAATTCTGCTTTATATGGTAGGCATGTACATTGGGTGTGTGGGTGTTGTTTGCTTTTGCTTCCCTGAACCACCACTTCCGGAAAGGGCTTCATGGGGTGTTTCTCGACTGTCACTAGAAGTACCCATTAAGTATGCATTAATAGGTACTAAATGGCATTTTTGTGCCCATTAATGGGTACTTAATGGGTACTTCTAGTGACAGTGGAAAAACACCCATGGAAAGTGTAGCTCAGTAAAATGAGGATAACATTGTTCCTTGCTGGCACTACATCTGGACACATCTATACCTTATATAAGGACCAGGCTGGTGGGGGAGAGCCCCCTTTCTCCACCATCATGTGATATGTTCACCTGCCATCTTCTTGACATCCCTGACTTTATTTCTACCATCTTGAGAGGCAACTAGAACTGGAGGTGAATCCATCTTCTTCACCTGTCCCAAAACATGCTTGAAGTTTGGCTCGTCATTGTAACTGTGTGGATGCTTGTTTCAGTCTTACCTTCCTGGAGTTAGACTAATCTCTTCTGCCTGCTTTGTTTATACAGGGAACAAAATTGATTTAGCAGATAAAAGGGAAGTTTCCCAACAAAGAGCCGAAGAATTTTCTGAATCCCAAGACATGTATTATCTGGAGACCTCCGCTAAAGAATCCGATAACGTGGAGAAACTCTTCCTGGACTTAGCCTGCCGGCTGATCAGCGAGGCGAGGCAAAACACGCTTGTGAACAATGTGGAATCTCCGTTACCCGGCGAAGGGAAAAGTATCAGCTATTTGACTTGCTGTAATTTCAACTGACACCAGCCGGGGCCCCCAAGGGCTTTGACACTTTCTTCTTGCCAAGACCTGTTCCGACCGAGGCCATTCAGTGTGACCGGTGGCTCCCAATCGCGAAGCATGGCAGGCTGGCCACATCGCCTGTGGGGTCAGCATAGCAGAATATAACCTGGTTAATTTTTTAAGTATATACACACGCATACACTATATACGTATATATAGATATATGAACAATTTCTCTGCAATCAGGAGGAGGTCAAGATTCAAAATGGCGCACGGTTATTGGCGGCAGAAGCCAATGGCGCCATGTCACTTCTTGGAAAGGAACAGAATGCTTAGTGTGGAAGTGCTTAGCAATGCAAGGTTTCTCTTGCAAATCAAGATTGGAGTCTATTAATAATAATAATAATAATAGTTTTTAAAAAAATGAAACGCACATTAGCCATTGGGCAGCTTTCCTGGGCTACCAGCTAATCAAACATCTGTATATAGATTGTGGCCCAAAGCATTTGGTTTTTAGGGCACAAATCTACAAGAGGGGTGTGTGTGTGTGTTGCTGTCTGCCACATTGAGGCACTTTCATTGACATGGAAGTTAAAAATAGAACTGTCAATACTTGGAGCCAACAACCACTTTTCTTGTTTTCAGTCTTTTCTTTTAAAACAAAGCATTGGGCAGAGTTTTCCCCAGTATAAATTTTTGACGTAAAATGAGATGTAGCCCATTACTGCCCGCTGATCTGTACAGAAGCTAGAAGTGGATTATGAGCAAGTGCTGATTGAAATAATAATGACAAAATAACCTTATTTGTGTGGATGCAGAAAAAGAAAGAGAGAAAATGATTGACCTGGATGTTTGTACGTGTGTGTGTGTGTGTGTGTGTGTGTGTTTAAAGAAAGGTTTTATCGTATCGAGGGGGACATTAAACATTGTCAGAGGAATTGATCTGCTCCAATACTTTTCTCTAAAATGTGCAATTAAGATCAGCATTTTCTACACCTCTTTAATCCAGGGGGGTTTCATGCCCTGCTTTTCCTTTAGCAGAAGAGATCCCATGAAGGCATTTTTAAATACAGTTAATTCGGAAGTTCACAGGACTAGATGAAGTACTTTGCAATGCCGGATGCCTTGAAAATATGGACAGTGAATATGGTTTTCGGTTTGTAGGAGTCATAAAGCTGAAGATTGTGAAATCTGGGGGTTGGCTTAAGAAGGTCCATTTTAAGCCCAGATGGCATACTTGGTGAATAGGCTCCTGTTACCCGTTTGAGGGCTCTGATGAAAGAGAGTTAAAAACTTTAAATGGGATTGGTTTAGAGAACAAGCTGCCGAAATCAACACCGCTGCCTCTCAGCCAGGAGGTGACGGATCGACCTGTTAATTAAAACATCTCTTGACTAGAAGTCGTTGGTGGAGCTGGAGTTCCCCTTAGGAAATATATGAACGACGTCACAGGGGGTTGGTTTTCCGTTTTTGTTTTCTTTATAAACTCTGGGTGAAAATGGCCATGCATGTCTGGATCTTTCTTCAGGCTATGATTGCTCTGCCAAGCTGTAGCTGTAAAAGGGCCTTTCAGATTCCAGCATTCTATTGCAATGTACTTGCTTGCGGGCTTGCGATCGTAATTCTTCTAATGCGTCTGCCGTGCTCTTTGAACTCTGCGCATGCGCGCGCATGCACAGGGGTACGTGTGCGCAAAAACGTGTGGGCTTCGGCAATCCCCTTTGGTTCCAAGCCCAGCCGGAAGTGGCGTGGAATGGGAACTGCCTCACCTCCGTGGTGAATTATACCTCGAGTGCCATATTCAAAGAGCACATCGCATCCGAGAAACCCGGTCTTGAAAGCGGGGTTGAAGAAGCAAACCCAGCTAAATCAGATATTGGTGTTGATGGATTTAACCCTGGGGGGGTGGTGGTGGTGAAAGAAAGTTGAACTGCCTGGGTCCCTCTGGACCCACAGTGGGTTGTAATTTTAGTATTAATGCGCTGGTTATTCTGTATTTAGTATTAGTTCAAGATGTGCAGAAGAGAATGGGGACAGTGTGATGGGAGGGAAGCCTGGGGGGCGTCACTGGCGTTGGTCTCCTTAGTGAAAGCGCGGACGCAGATGCGCAAGAGCACATGGACCTTTCGTTGCAAGGGTGCTTGCTGCTGTACCCAAACACTGCCAGGAGGTCTCTTCTACAATAAAAGGAAAGCTGCTAAATGTTTTAGCCTTTTTGGAAATAAAACTGGCATTTTAAAATAGCGTGTGTCTTTTTTCCTCCACCACCACCCTTCTTCCGTCAAGGTTTCCTTGGCTTAAAATCAAAAATAATTTCATCCTGAAAGTTACTTTGAAGCGGAGGCAGTCTGTCAGCCATCTTGTTTTCTCCTCAGGGAAAGAATTGTAGGTGACAAGAAAGACCCAGCTTAAGATCCTGGGAAACCAGCATCACGCTGCAGGAGGGAATATTCACTAAATGGGCAAAGAGCCTGATTTGGTACATAGGAGTTTCCTCATTCCCTGAAACATGCAGCCAAGAATAAGCTTTTCTTCGTAAAACACGAAGAGGATTGAGCTACAGTTGTGTGAGAAATCTGTGGTAGTTTTACTTCTCATGGCCTTGTCACAATTCACCTCTCATCCCAGAGAGGAAAAGTTCTGGAATGCTTTGGGCGTCCACAATTATGGATGACCAAAGCATATGAAACTTAGGAGGTTTTTCCACTGACCTCCCTTAAGTCCAGATCTAAGATGATCAAGATCTAACGAATGGGTCCTTCAACTAATCCGGACCTAGTAGATCTGGATTAAGGGAGGCACCCGATGCGTCCCCATGCGCGGTGCAGCACCTAATAGTAATGGGTGCTAGCCTGCCCGCAGTGGAAACGCCAGAGCACCCATGTGATGAAGCCAGATCGACCCATGTGGGGCCCACCCGTCACCCCAGGTTTTGGGGGGGATGGAGTGCAATCTCCATAGACGCTCCGGAGATTCTTCGAAGATTCTCCGGAGCGATCTGCCACAAACTTGGAAGGTTCTCCGGAGCCTTTGATAAAGGTCTGTAGGATTGGCATTGCTCTCTTATGGGGTCCTCTTCGGAGCCTGTGCTATTCTTTGGAACCGGCTTCAGAGATTGTGCACAGGCTTTGGAGCTTTGGGTTCCGGGGCAGCCCCCATGGGCGTGCCCCCCTAGACCCGATTGCCCAATCGCAGTAGAAACGCGCTCCGTATAATCTGGATTCGATGCATGAAGATCCCAATGTAGACCCCTTTAATGGGGTGTACAGGAAATCCAGATTATAGGTCCTGAAGAACCCATTTAATCCAGATTTCCCTAGAACTGGTGGAAACAAGTGTGGCTCTAATGGGGTCTGCAGTAGAAATGGGGTCTTCCTGCTCTAATAGGTACTTAATGGGACTTAGTGCTAGTGGAAAACCTCCCTTAGCTGACAATTTATTAGGCACTGGCTAAACACAAATCACCACCATTATGGTGGTGAGTTCTGTTCTGTGGTGATGGCACCAGTGTGTGTGTGTGTGTGTGTGTGTGTGGCACCATTGCCGGAGGGACCAGGTCACACAGCGCAGAATCATGCCCCTGCCACTGGTGACATGCTCTCCCTGTACCTCCTCCATCTGGATGAGGCATAGATATAAGAACATAAGGGGAGCCCTGCTGGATCCGGCCACAGCCCATCTAGTCCAGCAGCCTGTCTCACACGGTGGCCCACCCATTGCCCATGGGCATCTCAAGCAGAGACAAGGGTAAACCTTTTCCTGCTCTTGAATCCCAGCAAATGGCCTTAGAGGCATCCTGCCTGTCCCCCCAGCCTGAAGGATGTACTTAGACATCCATTCTTGTAGCCACTGATACATCTGCCATCCATACGTTTGTCTAACCCTACCTTAAAGCCATCTAGGCTAGTAGCTGTAACCTCTTCTGGCAGCAAATTCCATAGACTGATGACTCTCTGGGTGAAGATCAGACTCTCTGCCTTTGTCTGATCTGACTTTTACCCATCAGTTATATAGTCCTGTCACTAGAACATGTGTGGAACAGTTTTAACTGCTCCACACCTATAGTCATGGGGGAACTTTGGCACGTATGGAATCATTTCCCCCATCTGTACCACAAAGGTAAGTGCAAAAAGGCACAGCAGCATCCATTATCATCTCCCCTTTTATCTTCACAACAACCCTATGAGGTAGATTAAGCTGAGAAGCAGTGATTGGCCCAAACCCGCCCATCCTGGATCAAACTGCGAGACTCCATACCGGCAGTTGATGAGTGTTTCAGTACTGGGGAAAATAGTGTTTTATCTCTCTCGCCTGCCCAATTACAGATTATCGCCTCTGAACGGCTCTCCGAGGACATCAGCAATGCTGGAAAAATATTGAAATAATGCACTGCGAAAGTGGTATGTTTGAGAGAGCTGATAGGCAAGAGATGTTGAAGATACGCATAACCTCTTAACCTGCTTTAAGCTTAGAGGTTTATCTGCTAACAGGAAAACTGACAGCAGATCTTCCCTGCATCTTGTACAGGTCAGCCCTCCAGGGATGCAGAAGATCTCTGCCAGATGTTGAAAGAAAGAGTCCGACAAATAAGCTGGACTAAGGGCTGGAACCTGGGATGAAAAATTGAATAAGGACATTTCCCCCTTATCTCTCTTTTTTAAAATTGTAGGTGCAAGTTTTGCTTGCCTCTGCCTGCACAATTACATAGTATTTCGGTACCTGCATCTTTCAGTTTGGTCTAGTGGAGAGGGAGCTGGCTTTTGGGAATAGCGGATTTGATTCTGCCCTCCCCAACAAAGCCAGCTGGGTGACCTTGGGCTAGTCACAGCTCTCTTCTGAGCTCTCACCGCCCTGCCCCCCACCTCACAGGGTGCTCTGTTGTGGGGAGAACAGAAGATTTGTCAGCTGCTTTGAGTCCCCATAAGTGGGTGAGAAAAGCAGGGTAGAAAAGCCAGCTCTTCTTCCTCCTCCATGAAGCCAGCTGGGTGACCTTGGGCTAGTCACAGTTCTCTAGTTATTACAGCCCACCCACCTCACAGGGTGTCTGTTGTGGGGAGAACAGAAAGCTTTGTCAGCCACTTTGAGTCTCCTTGAATGGGTGAGAAAAGGGGGGTAGAAAAGCCAGCTCTCCTTCTCCTCCTCCTCCTCCTCCGGACCAGGGACCAAGTCGTGCCAAAGCTGGTTTTGTCCCTGCTGAGATAATCTGAGACCCAGATAATTCAGTTGCATCTATTTTGCAATAAGGCCTTGGGAGGCATTCGAAGCAAACCGCCTTCCCCTCACGCCCCAGTTTGTTCCTGTAGAGTTTTCTTCTCCAACTCTCTCTCTAATCCCTGTTTTCCAAAAGCCACAATTAGAGTTTTGTCAATTGAAAAATCCTGAGATTTTCTAGAAAGTGCAACTCTCCCAAATAATGGGATCCAACTGTACATTGGTTTTTGCTGATTGTGGAGACTGAGCAACGGCAGAGTAAAAGAAAAAAGGCTTCAAGGGCCAGCCTGTTCCATGATTTTTTTTCTCTTCAAATATCCAAAGATGGTTTTATGGTTTGTATGTAAAATTGCCATGCATTGGCAACTTCCTGCTCTCCAGTTTAAATCCAGACTACTGACTGCTTCTGACAATATTTCCAGTGGCTTTGAGTCTCCATTCTAGAAAATAATTAAATGCAATCATGGAAACCTACTGTGTTATGTAAAAAGAGCATTACGTATTAGGTAGGGGTGGAGAGTCTTTCACTGGCTGAATGAAATTGAAATCCATAGATGTGAGTCTATTCAAAGGGGGAAATGAACCTAGGCTTTTTCTGCACTGGGCCTTATTCTGCAGAAAGGCTAGGGTAGGCCCTCAATGGGGCCTGCCATAGGGGTCTTTTCCACTAGCATTAAGCACCCACTAAAAATCCATTAGGCACCCAATTGGTACCAATCAGGAAGACCCCTGTTCCCACACCAGACTCCATTATGATCCCATGCGTTCACACCAGTTTAAAGGAAGTCCAGACTGAAGTGTCTTCAAGCCCTGAAATCTAGACTTTCCATGGACCCCTTTAAAGAGGTCTTCAGTCTGGTCTTTGGCTGTGAAGACCGGATCAGAAGGCACACATTCACCCCATGATCGGGGCAATGGGGTCCAGGAGTGGGTTCCAGGGGTGCTATGCTGAATGGGGCGAAGGCGCCCCGAAACTCGGATCTATGCAGCCTATGCCTGTCCTCCAAAGACGCCCCACAACAGACACCCTGTGAGGTAGGTGGGGCTGTCAGAACTCAGAAGAGAGCTGTGACTAGCCCAAGGTCACCCAGCTGGCTTTGTGGAGAAGGTGAAATCAAACCCAGTATCCCCAGATAAGATTCCGGCTCCTTAACCACTAGACCAAATTGGACATGCAACAGATTAATGCCACTGAGCTGTCCTGGCTCGCTTGTATGGTCTTCGGTCTCATAATAATCAGAAAAGGTACTGGAAGCTTTTGTGTTATTAGGCCTAACTGATACGGCCTATACAGCCATCTGCTTATCATCTGTATTGTGATTTCAAGGTCACCCGGGACCCACTCTGGGAAGCTTCCAGTTTATTATCTTCCCCCCTCTCTTATTTTTCTTTTCCCTTTTTACAACCAAATGCTGCATCAGCAAGAATTCTAGAAGGCATAGAACTGCATGGTGTAAATGATCCATAAATATGCTTTTTTTTTTTTAGAAAAAAGAAAAATATTGGCCCTGATCAGCTGTAGACCTGCAGTATTTGTGGTAAAGGTTATTTGCATCCAGAAACGTATAAAAAATCTTGCAAGGAATATCTGGGCAGCAAAAACAAAGCCCCTTCAGGGCTTTAGAATACAAAGGACAGGCAGGCAGCAAATCCTGTCGAGCTTTCCATTTTAAACTGTATTATCACTGATAGCTCAATCAGCATCGTATTGTTTCATAATTCAGCTCTTAGCAGAGCTGAATTCCAGATGTTGCTGTCATTTCCTACAGCGGCAAACCAAGGCCTAAATAGGTGGAACAGAATAGCCATTCTGTCTTGCACACCTCTATCTCTAAGTCACTTTTATTTCTTTGATATGTGTGGATGCAGCCTAAGGTTGATGAAGGAAATATTCTAGCTACCAGGACTGTGCATCTAGGACCAATTTATGAATGTAAAACCAAAGGATGGATTTAAATCGTGGTTTTTATGACTGCAATCTGTCCTGGACTTCCTATAAAAGGAAGGACAGGGAAAAAAAGAGATTTTAAAAAAATTAGCGAACTGCCTGGATAAGGACAAAGAGACTCTCCAGATTTAGTTCTTCAACCACATGATGGCAGTAAATCCCACAAAAATGTAGCAAGACTTACTACTATCTAACCATATGCAGCAGGTAGGAGTATCAAGACTTCTTAAGCCGTTTCCACACTTGCTAGTATACTGGCCCGGGAAGGCCCCTACTATTCCTAGTATGTTGTGTTCATACGGGGGCCTATTTGCACTACAGCCGATAGTGCATGCTTAGTGAACTTCTGGTGAAGAGCATCTACACTTTGAGGAGGCTGCTACAGCCTCCAAGCGCCCTCTGCCTTCCAAGAAGTTCAGTAATTGTGGATTAGAAGAAGAGAAGAGTTGGCTTTTCTAGCCCGCTTTTCTCATCCATTTAAGGGGACTCAAGGTGGCTGACAAGCCTTCTGTTCTTCTCCCCACAATAGACACCCTGTGAGGTAGGTGGGGCTGTCAGAACTCAGAAGAGAGCTGTGACTAGCCCAAGGTCACCCAGCTGTTTCATGGGGGAGGGCGGAATCAAACCAGGTATTCCCAGATAAGAGTCCGGCTCCCTAACCACTAAACCAAACTGATTAGGTGTGCAGCATGGATTCATGCTCCACACCTTAACCAACAAAACAAAAAGGGGAAGGGTAACAAAAAGTCAAGCAAAAATACTCAGTCAATCAAACCAGGCGATATTCTTACTCCCAGAAATAGTACCAATGAACAAACGCATAAATTTTGTAAGGAAAACAGAGGAGGCAAGCTCGCAATAGATATCAATTACAAACTAAAATGCCTCTACACCAATGCCCAAAGCATGAGAAATAAAAAAGGGGAGCTGGAGATCCTGACCCAGGTAGATAAATATGATGTCATAGGTATTACGGAAACCTGGTGGGATAACACACATGAATGGAACACAAACATCGAAGGCTACAACTTGTTTCTGCGAAACAGACTTAACAAAAGAGGAGGGGGTGTTGCGCTGTATGTTAAAAAAGAAATTGTCTCCTCAGAGGTTCAAGTTTCAGAGAGTGGAAGCTCAGTAGAATCGGTATGGGTAAGAATTCAAGGAGAGAGCAACAGAAAGGATACCATTGTAGGAGTCTATTACAGGCCCCCTGGACAAACAGAAGATATGGATGACCTATTCCTAGACCAGATGGCTAAACTTTCACGAAAGCATGACATAGTGATTATGGGAGACTTTAACTACCCAGACATTTGTTGGGAATCTCGCTCAGGAAAAAGTCACAAGTCTAATAAGTTCTTATCCTCTCTCGCTGACAATTTCATGTACCAAAAGGTGGTGGAGGAAACAAGAGGATTGGCTATCCTTGATCTAATTCTTACCAACAGAGAGGAAATGGTGGAGGATATCAGAGTTTCTGGGGCATTAGGAGGCAGCGATCATGTTATCCTTGAATTCTGGATAATAAGGGAAGGAAAGCATGAGAGGACTCAGACTTCAAAGTTGGACTTCAGAAGGGCGGATTTTGATGGACTCCGGAGGAGGTTAGGACGGATCAAATGGTTAAATGTACTAAAGGATAGAAATGTCCAAGAAGGATGGGATATTTTGAGAAATGCAATATTAGAAGCGCAATCATTAACAATTCCGGAAAGAAGGAAGAATGGAAAACATCTAAAGAGACCAGGGTGGATAAACCTAGAACTTAAAAACTTGATAAAAAAGAAAAAAGAAATGTTTAAGAAATGGAAGGAGGGATACATATCTAAGGAGGAATATAATGAAATCAGTACAATCTGCAGGGCAAGTATCAGAAAAGCTAAAGCTAAAAATGAACTGAGGCTTGCAAGAGAGACTAAAAACAATAAAAAAGGGTTTTGGGGATATGTCAACAGCAAAAGAAAAGTCAAAGAGGTTTTGGGAAGTCTGCAGGGAGAGAATGGAGAAGTGATCGAAAGTGATCTTGAGAAGGCAGAGATTCTGAACTCCTATTTTGCATCTGTTTTTTCCAAGAGGGATAATGTACATGCAACAGTCCTTCACTGTACTGATGAAGGACTAGGAGAATCAAGACACAAAATCAACACTGAGAGAGTAAGGGAACGCTTAGCTAACTTAAACGAATTTAAGTCCCCGGGTCCAGATGGATTACATCCTAGGGTACTGAAGGAATTAGCAGAGGTAATTGCTGAACCACTTGCTGTAATCTTTGAGAAGTCATGGAGAACAGGAGAAGTCCCAGACGATTGGAGAAGGGCAAACGTTGTTCCTATCTTCAAAAAAGGGAAGAAGGTAGACCCAGGGAACTACAGGCCTGTTAGCCTGACTTCAATACCAGGAAAGATTCTCGAACAAATTATTAAACAACACATATGTCAGCATTTGGATAGGAATTCAATAATTAACAGTAGTCAACATGGGTTTGTATCAAACAAGTCGTGTCAGACTAACTTGATTTCATTTTATGACAAAATCACTGAATGGGTTGATCAAGGAAATGCAGTAGACATAGTATTTCTCGATTTCAGCAAAGCATTTGACAAAGTATCTCATGCGATCCTCATTGAAAAATTGATCAAATATGGGTTTGACAAGGCAACTATAAGGTGGGTTCAAAACTGTCTTAGTAATCGTACTCAAAGAGTGGCTTTAAATGGCTGCACATCCAAATGGAAGGAAGTGTCAAGTGGAGTACCACAAGGTTCTGTCCTGGGCCCAGTTATGTTTAATGTTTTTATAAACGATCTGGACGAGGGAGTTGAAGGGAAACTGATCAAATTTGCTGATGACACAAAGCTAGGGGGGATTGCAAACACCAGAGAAGAGAGAGAGAGGATTCAAAAAGATTTAGAGAAACTCGAACAATGGGCTGCAACTAATAAAATGGTATTTAACAAAGAAAAATGCAAGGTTCTGCACCTGGGCAAGAAAAATGAAAAAAGCACATATACAATGGGAGGAATTCGGCTGAGCAGCAGCACATGTGAAAAAGACTTGGGTGTCCTGGTAGATCATCAACTGAACATGAGTCAACAGTGCGAGGCAGCTGCAAAAAAGGCAAACGCAATCCTGGGGTGTATTAGGAGAAGCATAGAGTCCAGATCACGTGAAGTTATTATCCCCCTCTACTCTACCTTTGTCAGACCTCATCTGGAGTACTGTGTCCAGTTCTGGTCACCCCAGTTTAAAAAAGACGCTGACAAGCTGGAGCAGGTTCAAAGGAGAGCTACCAAGATGGTGAACGGTCTGCAAACCATGTCCTATGAGGAACGGCTTAAGGAACTAGGAATGTTTAGTCTAACAAAAAGAAGACTGAGAGGAGACATGATAGCTGTCTACAAATACCTCAAGGGTTGTCACAAGGCAGAGGGATCAGCCCTGTTCTCACTCTCTCAAGGAAGGACTAGAAACAATGGGGTGAAACTGCAGGGGAAAAGATTTAGTTTAGATGTTAGGAAAAAATTTCTAACAGTAAGAGTGATCAACCAGTGGAACAGGCTGCCACGGGAGGTGGTTGGTTCCCCTTCGATGGAGGTCTTTAAGCAGAGACTGGACAACCATCTGTCTGAGATGGTTTAGGAGATCCTGCCTTGAGCAGGGGGTTGGACTCGATGACCCAGGAGGTCCCCTCCAACTCTACCATTCTATGATTCTATGATTCTATGATAAAAGCTTACCTGGAATGTTCAGCGGCATGACCATTCACACCTCTTCCAGTGCTCTGGGGCTGTCTGAGGTGCCGCTTGCATAGATACGACTGCGCGTGTGCAGCGTCAGCTTTGTCACGGTGATGCCGCTGACACACACACAGTCACGGAGCAAGCCGCAGCAAAAATGGCAGTGCCCAGAAGAGGACCAGCCCTGCAATCGAATCAGGTAAGTATTCAATCGCGGGGTGGGTGGGATCGGCTGAAGTCGACTAGTGCTCCAAGTGCAAACGCTAGTCAACGTTGGTTAATTGCACTCCTTTCCTATCCAGCAGATGGGAAGTGTGAAAACACCCCAAGATAGAGTACCGACTGGACTAGGATGCCCAAAATGGCATCCTGATCCAGTCTCCTGATAGACCTCTTTTTCAAGGTCTACCAAAATACTCTGTAATCCAGTATGCTTCAGGGGACCCATTTTGGACAAGCAACAAGATGTAGGTCCCCTGGGAACCACAAAGGCCAGAAATGCTCATTCCTGGGGCCTATTCGCACTTGGCTTTATTCTGGAATATATCCTGGAATAGGGCCCTGCTGTTCACAATCTAGCGCAGGCAGTGATGGCTAACCTTTTGAGCTTGGCGTGTCAAAATTAGCAAGAAAACCTAGCTTAACTCGGGTGCTGTGTCACATCTAGAAATATCCATAATTTTGTGATATTTGTAGCTTTAGTAAAAAAGTTATATTTTCGATATATGTGTTTTATTAAAAGCAAAAACAAATAATTCTTTACATTTGCTAAATCTTCAACTGAAAGTTGGTATTTCGTACACTTCAAGGACAAGCAAGCACTACATGCCCACGTGCCAGGGTGACCATGTGTGTCACCCAAAAGGGCTTGGCGTGTCACCTGTGACATGCGTGTCATAGGTTGGCCATCACCGCTGTAGGGTGTCCCAAGTGAGGCCTCCCAGAGTCTGCATTAGCATGTAGACCACAGAACCCTATCCTGAGATATACTCCAGAAAAAGGCCAAGTGTGAACAGGCCACTGGCCTTCAGAGAATTTGGAAGCCTCCTGAAAAGGCTCCAAAGCTGCTGTGAACTTCAGAACCAGTGCAGGGGCTGGCATGAGGATGGCCCCGTTCTGCACCAGGGACAGGTTGCTTATGCTAGACCATAACACATTGCTCTGATTCAGAACAGCTTAAAATACATGTGAACATATTTTATGGCCAGTGGTCAAGGCAACGGCAGCCTCCAAATGGCTGCGCATAGGAAGCCGGTCTTCACAGAATCATAGAGTTGGAAATGACCTCTAGGGTCATCCAGTCCAACCCCCTACTCAATACAGGATTTTCTAAACCATCCCAGACCAATGTAGGTCCAGCCTCTGCTTGAAGACCTCCAGTGAAGGAGAGCTCACTACCTCCTGTGGCAACCTATTCCATTGACTAATCGCCCTCACCGTCAGGAGGTTTTTCCTAATATCTAATCTGTATTGGCTCCCTTGAAGTTCCATCCTGTTTCTAGTCCTCCCATCTTGTGCAAGTGAGAACAGGGACAATCCCTCTGCACTGGGACAGACCTTCAGGTACTTGAAGACCACGATCATGTCTCCTCTCAGTCTTCTCTTCTGCAGGCTAAACATTCCTAGATCCTTCAACCTTTCATCGAAGGACATGCTTTCCAGACCACTAACCATTTTGGTAGCCCTCCTTTGGACTTGCTCTGGTTTGTCAACGTCTTTTTAAAACTGGGTTGCCCAGAACTGGACACGGTTGTCTAGATGAGGTCTGACCAAGGTAAAGAGGAATAATTACTTCTCATGATCTAGACTCATTTTGATACATCCTAGGATGGCGTTTGCCTTTTTTGCAGTTGCATCACCTTGTTAACTCATGTTCATTCTGGGATCAACCAGTACAACCAGATCTTTTTCACTTGTGCTACTACTCAGCCTAATCCCTCCCATTCTCTATTCATTTTTATCTTCTTTGCCAGTCACAGAAATATAGCTGCTAGTAATCAAACATGTATTCTGAGGGATGTGCAAAGTTTAGATTGTGTTCAAAAATTCAGTCAAACGGTTCATGTCTGTGAATGTTCAAATCCAATCAAACATAAGAGTTGTTCAAATATCCAGAAATTTGCTTGAACTGAACCAGTCACAAACATGAACAATTTGATCAAACAGTTCACGTTCTTTGAGTTTTTGCCCTAGAAAAGGGCCTTTTTCAATGGGGAAAATGGTATTTTTATTTTCGAACAAGTGGGATAGGTGGATAGAGAACATTTCTTTTCTCTATCACACAATACTAGAACCAGGGGGCACTCTATGAAGCTGATGGGTAGGAGAGTCGGCTCAGACAAGGGGAAGGATTTCTTCACCCAGAGGGTCATTGGTTTATGGAATTTGCTGCCAGAAAAGGTGGCAACAGCAACCAGCCTACTTGGCTTTAATGTAGGGTTAGGCAAATTTATGGACAACAGATGTATCAATGGCTACTAGAATGAATGCCTAGGTACATCTTTCAGGCTCAGGGGTGGAAACAGGACGCTTCTAAGGCCATTTGCTGGGATTCAAGAGCAGGAAAAGGTTTACCCTTGTCTCTGCTTGAGATGCCCATGGGCAACTGGTGGGCCACCGTGTGAGACGGGCTGCTGGACTAGATGGGCTGTGGCCTGATCCAGCAGGGCTTCTCTGAGGTTCTTTTTTCTTATGTTAACCATTTGTTCAATTAATCAGTTGGCTGTCGAACCAAATAGAAAGGTGGAGCCAAAAAGCAATTTGTTTGTGTGCATTCTTACTGTCTTGTCAGTACAATTGTAAGGAACATATGCTAGTTAAGTGCCACATAAAGACTATGACAATAACAGACACTGAATTTGAGTCCCGGAATCTCCAGAGTCTAATGTTGAATTGCCTCTGAAGGGTCCACCCAGATCAGTTCACTGTGAATGATAGATAGATTCAAATAAATGATACATGTTATTGTTTTTCTTTGCAATGGAACCAACGCAGGGAAGAAACAAAAGCAATGATAAAATTAGCACAGACATACGGATGTCAGGCTGGATGTGGTGGAAGCCAGGATATGGCAAAAGAGCATTCTCTAAGAAGGGATAAAGTTACTAATAGAGCCCCAAAGTGTAGCAAATGTTTGTTTCCTATCAAATGTATCTTAATGACCGAATTAAGTCAATATAGCTCATTGTTAGAAAATGCCAAGGGGAGCAGGAACATTGCACTGTGGTGTAGCTTTTTCCAAGGTTCACCGCTCCAAACTTTGTCGATTCAGCAAATTCATAGTGACCGAAAATTTGCCTTATCTGTGTGCACAAATGTCGTGCTTTAAAACAAAAAGCACATTCAAATAGATGGGCTTGATATGCAGACCCTCCTGCTGGACAGCTGGCTGTCATCCATGAACAGTTCAGGAGACCAGTTTGCAGCAGGATGCGTCGTGTGAGGCAAGCTCGATCCACTGACATCTGCAAAAGCAGAGGAGCCAGGAGATCCATTCATCAAGTCCCTGGAATGAAGATCATTTTCACGAGTGGGCCGTTCTCCAATGTGGCCCTCTGTTGCCCGCTGCCCACTGGGCGTCAATTCTGTCCTCCTCAAGTTGGCACAACCCTGTGGAACCTCACAAGTTATTTTGCTTTCAGAGAGAAATAACTTTTGCCTGACTGGGCGCTTGGAAAGCTTTCTCCTCTGGTTCCTCCTCAACATTTCCCCATTTGGACCCGCAAGGGGTTGCATCCCCTTGTTCTCTGATGGAGGAATCCATTCCTCGTCGTCCTTTTCCGGAAGGGGTCTAGCAGAGGTGCGGCTGATGAATAACTCCTGGGGATCAGGTGCATTGTTAATTCCAGCGTTTGCATTGTTCGACCGCAGCAACTTGCTGACCAAACACTTTGCTATAGGATTTTTCAAAGATGGCCTTGTTCTCTTACATCGGGCATTGATTTGAGACACTTTATCCACCGGCAATTCATTAAGAATGGATTCTTCCCCTCTCGGGAATCTTGCTTGTGGATAAGGTCTTGCAAGCGGAGTGAACTGGGAATTAGCTACAAAATCTGAAATACTTACAAAGCTACATTCGGACTCAGACTGAACCCCTGTAAGTGGAGTGCTGGTTTTCTGGTCAGAAGGGCTGGACTTGTAGGAATGTAACTCACGCCCACCTGAACTTCCCTGACAAGCACGCTGTTCACTTGCTATGAACTCGGTTGGCATGTATTTTTGAGTTAATCCGACCCCCTGGGCTGAGAAATCCTGGGCTGTATTCAACATTTCTGCACCAGCACTAACTTCAAAGAGGTCTGCTGAAGCATTGTAGCTACCTTGAGGGTAACTAGAATCGCTTTTTAAGAGCCTGATGGCATCACTTCCTCTTCCTGACTGCTCACACACTGCTGGGGTGAAATGCAGTTCCTGGACATTGGTTGCTTGATTTCGCCAGCTGCTAAAACTCCTTTTATTTACCCTTTTGGTTGAACAACCACCATGCTTATAGTTTCTGTGGACCATCGCCTTTCCAGTTGGGCTTTTGAGACAGTGACCTGCACGCTTTAAAGGGAAGGAGTGGAGATTCTTGGAGCTACTGCCCTGATGGCCATTTTTGTCTTGGAGTGGCAAGCAATTTTGCCTTGAACAAGCATGGAGAGCTCCAGCTGGACATTGATTCACCAGATGCCCCCATGCGCTTCCTTCTCCAATAGGCACATAACTACCAAAGATTTCCTGATGTGATTCTCTGGCCGTAGGGGTTGACATCAGGTGATGTTGTCGGCAGGAGAGACCTTTTCCTGGCATTTTCCTCTCTGTGTCTGGATGGTTATTGATGAAGTCTGCCCTAATGTCAGACTTGGAAGACAACTGGCTAAAAGTCCCATGAAGTTCATCAAGCGTTTTATGAAGGGACTTTGCCAAGGCATCCCTCTTTCTTGGGGACAATGCTGCCTGGTTGCGTCCCAAGTTGGCAATGAAATTACTGAAACTTTCTGATGATGGCAGCTCCTCCCAAAGCCATGAAACTTCTTCGGCATTCCCCCCTGCTCTGGTTTTGACATAAGATGAGCAAAGGGAGTTATGATGTCTCTGCTGAGACAAAAGGTCCCATGATTTTTCTGGACCAAAGCTACACTGGGTGCCAACACTGTCAACGGGTGTCTTCTCCACCTCTAATTGGCTCTGCAAATGTGTATAGTTTCTTCTCCTCAAGGAGGAATAGATTTCTGGTTCATGATTTTCAGGAAAGTTTTCCAGCTCAGAAGAAGATAAGCAGAAGTCTCCCTGTTTGGTTTTCTCACTCAGAGACCGATTCCAGCCCAACCCTGACTGCACACACAAAGAAACTGGATTGTTTCCTAGGCCTTGCTCCTCACAGCCAGTCTTGCTTGGACTTAAAGCGACAAGATCTGCCGTTGTTCCCAATGAAACAGAGGAAGAAGTTAATCCGAATGACTCTTGCCAAAGATTTGAAGGACCTTCCACAAAGCTTACTGGAACTAGACCCAATTGGCCAGAACAACGCAGGTTACAGAGAGAGCCATCCAACTCCCTGCTTTGTTGATCAAATGCCATGGAGAAATTCGGAGGCCGTAGGATCCTCTCGTTCTGATGGAGATGAGAAGGTTGATGTTGCTGGAGATAATCGATAACGGTGGAGCCCACAAACTGAGGATTTGGGACAAACATATGGCAGGCAGTGAAAACTTTGGGATACCTACTGATGTGGGAAGCATTCTGAAAGATGCTGCTGCTGTCTGGCATATTCGATCCCTGCAAGAAAACAAACTGAATTCAACCAGCCATCACATTTGAAGGTAAGCCAATTCTGTTCTACACCCCAAAATCTTACATTCTTACTCATAGCAGCTGTTCACACAAAGTCAACCTAAGGCATGGGGAACTTGTCGGAGTCTGTATTTTTCCAAAATGTGCCTCGCGTTTCGGCCTGCAATAACCCCATGCTCTTCTGCTTAGCTTTGCAGAATATCAGTATACAATAGCACCCCCTGTCTTATCACACTTTGCTATACAGCCATAACAATTGCTATTTCTGTCTGAGACAACAAATAAGAGCCATGGGAAACTGTTTATCCGTAACTCCCGGAATGACCATTGATGGGCATAATGCTATCCCGCCTTCTTCCTGTTGTGTCATGAGTCTCACATGGGTATAATTGTTTCTATGCATCCATATTATTATGCTTGGGAATTCTGCAGGAGAAACATGCTTGTAACAGCCATGATGCTAAACGATGCAGAAGCCGTGTGCTTCCTTTACCTGCTTTTATACTAGCTAAGATATGCCAGCTGTATCATTGTATTCACATTAGAGATAAGTTGTATACCTGTATTTTATTTCATATATGCATGCACCCAATGTATTCTCACATTTATGTAGATCTTACTTACACTCACTAAGAATAAAGTGCCTTCTGTTTGGAATGCAATCACGTCTCCACAGCTCTGCTTGTGATTTCAGAGGCAAGCCCAGGTTACGCCGTGCCATCTGCTGAAGTGCAGTTCTGCTGTCTTATCTATAAATCTCGACAGAACTCAACGTGTTTGAAGGGCCACTGGTCTCCATGGACCTTTAGGCACTTACCTGTTGTATTCCAGTCACCCAATCTGGATTAAGGCAATCTGTTGCAAAGGTGGGGTGGATTGCTCTGGCTTGGAATAGTGCCATCTACTGTACACTGTGAGAGATGCCTCAGCCCGTCCTGTCTTGGCCCTGCAACTCCTGCAAGCTTCAGAGGCAGCCTTCAAAGCTGCAGCAGCCAGGGATTAAAGTCCCTGGTTTTGGAGTCCCCAGGGAACCCATTTCAGCAGTGTAATTTGGTGTTGCCAGAATGGATTCCCGTGTTAATCCGGAACATGGAGGCATGCACCTTCTGCACACCACCATCACCTGTATTTTCACCTGTTAGGACTCCAGTGAACCTGATAGATCCCCCAACAACCCGGATCTAGGCCCTCGAGAATGTTAAGTTTTATACCTGCCATGCCTCGTGCCATCAGCCCCTCCTCCTCTGAGGATGAGGAGGGCGTCGGCCATGCTAGCCAAGCCAAGAGAAGCTTCCCTGCCAGCCAGGGTGATGAAGGGGCGCCTCAAGAGTCAAACATAAACAGTGATCTTGTCTCCCAATTTGGAGACAGCTTGAGCAAAGATGCTGAGCCACGCCCTTTGCAGAGCTTTCTCCGGCAACAGCAAGAACATCTGAGGCGCTCTGAGCGTCTGCAGGGCAAGCGGCAGCTGTGCCAAAAGGGGTATGCCTCTCACAGCTCTACTTAAGAGCCACTCAGACCAAACAGGAGCTGTTGCAAACAACGTTAATAAATCTGCAGCTCCTGGACCTTGTGACCCTTGCTTCTTGAATTATTACTGACATGCCGACCCTCTGATACTTCGACTCTGGCTTTCCCTGACTTTGCTTAACTCTTTAACCCCCAACAAACTTTGGAACCTGACTGCTTTATACTGCTTGCTCTGAGCGCGCATGTGTGTTTGCTCCTTGGACATTGCTGGTCCAAGACACAACAGTAACAAATTCAACATAAGCAACAAAAACAATATTTACTCTTTCAGACTGAGAACTGACCATTTATTAGTATTTTCTGTTTTCTGTCCTTTAGCCAGTTATCAGTCAAGGACAGGACCTGTCCGCTTATTCCATGACTGCTGAGTTTATTCAGGAGACTTTGGCCCTTTTCCCACTAGGGCTTAGAATCTAAGACCCCATTAGGAAACTGATTAGTACCTGATTGGTACCCATTGGGAAGGCCCTGTCCCCACCTGGACCCCACTGAAGGCCCCACCTGCAAGGCTCTGTTTCCATGAGGGCAGGGGAAATCTAGATTTTAATGGGTCCTTCAGGCCCTTGAATCTAGATTTCGTGTGGACCTGATTAAAGCTGTCCACAATGGGGTCCTCAAGCATCTTCAAGATCTGGATCTCCAGGAGGACCCCATCTCAAAGATCTGGATCTTGAAGACCCCTTTGGATCATTGAACTGAATACTCCAAGATTTTGAATATTTGTGCACATCCCTAGTCTGTATGTAGGGAGAATTTATTTAGGGATGGGCACGAGGTACCTGGAATCTGAAGTGTTACAAATTTGGCAAAAATTGATTATTTCCGTTAGAAAGGGGGTTGGTTTCTCCCTTCCCTGGAACCCAAGTATCATGAAAAGGGGATTTTGAGGAAGAGACAGACACACTAGGCAGGCAGCTCTATTTTCATCAATACTCCTCATCAGAATTCTGCACACATCAGGCGTCTGGAGGTAGATGTCTAAACTCACAGAACATCCGTGCCACCTGGTAGCCATCTATTTGTCTGAAAACAGTCTACCCACTTCCAGTGACAGGATGGAAAAAAAGATCAACAAACCTAAAGAAAGTTCTTTACTGCAGTGATTTGATTTCTCTACTACTCCAGAGAGCTGCGCCTTTGATTGAAGAGGAAGAAAGGAAACCTGAAACCACTTCAAGAAGCTGTCGATGGCCCGTGTTTACTTTTAGCTGTAGGAACCAGAGCTTTCATAGCCACCACTTGGGAAAGTCAAAATGCTGCAGGCAGATTATTTGTTCACACTTTATGAATAGAGAAATTCAAAGCCACACTTTTAGTGCCTGCCTGTTGCAGCTTAAAATCCTCAGATCAAGGTACCGGCATTCCGGTTTCCAATTCTGAACCATGGCTGGACAGCTGGGTTTTGATATACATAAATGCTATCACCTTATATCTGGATAAACATCCATCTGCATAATGAGAGTGATTTATTTGAATTTTTATCCCGCCCTACTGTACATCCAAAGGTCTCAGGGCCGGTTACAGCATTTAAAACCACTGAACATATAAAATGAACATATTAAAACCATATCAGTGCCTGGATGTAGGGAGGGAAAGTTGTACCCTTACTTGGCCAAAGGCTAGGGCAAAGACATGCATCTTCAGAGCTCATCTGAACTCAAAGAGTGAAGGTGCCTGATGCACCTGAGGAGGGAAACTATTCCACAGTCTGGGAGCCATCACTGAAAAGACCCTATCCCGGGCACCTACCCCTTTTGCTACTGCGGGTGGTGGGACAACCAGGAGGGTCTCCACTCCAGATCTGTCATGCCCCATCCTGCCTCTCCACTCTCCTCAGAGGAGGAGGGCGTGGTTGCAACGGTAAGACAGCCTTGGCAGCAACCAGGGTACAACGCTGCAGACGCTGAGGGTCTGAGGCCACTTGTGGGGGAGCAGACAGACAGCTCTGGGGACGAGAGCTCGGACATTCAACCCCAAGAGCACCCCTCCCCTATGCTTCTTTGACAACAGAAGCAGGTGAAACGCCGTTCGCAGCGTTCGCTTCAGCTGCGCTGCGCTGCACAAGGCCATGGTGAAGACTACCTTACTTAGTCGAGTAGCACATGCTGAGCCAGTGTTGCAGACAACTCTGATGCAACTCCCGCCGTGCCTGTGTTCTGACTCTCGGACCCCCTTGTGACTTTGCCGTATCTCTGGAACCCTGACCTTGGACTGCCTGATTCTTGCTGTGACTTTGCCGTACCTCTGGAACTCTGACCTTGGACTGAATTGACACCAGCTACTTCCGAGCGCTCAAAGGACTGCCGTAAGTGTGCGTCTGTGTTTGCCTTGCTGCCCTCGCCTGCCTGGGACACAACAAGATCTAAAGGCATGAGCAGGTCAATATGAAAGAAGGCTTTCTTTTAGATATCAAGGCTAAACAAAGGATGAATTCACACTTTGCCTTCTGTCACTGAGAGGCAAAGCGCTCCAAGGCTTTAGACATCCACCCAAAGCATTCAAAACTTAGCCGGTGCTTAACTAAATGCCAGCTAAGTGAATGGGTGCCACTGTGGCGGCCGTAGCAGAGACCCAGTGACGGCACCGGGGCATCAGTGCAACACTGTTGCCAGGGCAACCTGATGACGCAGCACGTAATTGCACTTGCGCCACCAGTCACATTCCGCCATGCCCAACGGTAACCCTCCTTCCCGGTGAATGGTAAGCAAAATCCATTGCCTCCACCAAGCCAAGAAAAGCAGAAGACACTCGTATCAGTGTTTTAAAAACTCTTCTACACTAATCTGCAGAGCAAGCCTTTTCAATCAAAACTATTGTTTATAAACCTGCTTTGCAGTTTGGTATGGGAAGCCAAACAGACATTTTAATTACAGGGTCAAGTTGGCTATGTGGTGCGGAGGACGGGGAACATATTTCCATATGTGGTGGGAATGTCCGGAGGTATTAAGGTATTTGGGAGAAGTGGTGGATCATATACAGTTGGTGTTTGGGGTGAATGTGGGGCTGCATTCTGAGAGATGTTTATTGAAGATATATTGTGGTACATGGTTGGCACAAGATGAAAGGTATATGTTGGACAGGTTGATGTGGGCAGCTTTGATGGTTATTGCAGGGGGGTGGAGGGATAAATCACAGTGGATGTTGGAAAAATGGCAAGACTATGTGCTTGAAATATTTAAATTTGATGCCCTTAGGCACCAAAGACTTCATTACTTGGGAGAGAGACCGAAGAAGAGCCTACAGGATCTGTGGAAGGGACTATATGAAGCTAGCAATCAAGACTCCCTGCCAGATAGAATGAAAGATGGTTTAGCAAAAATTAGAGCCCATGTAACAGTGAGAGGGATTTAAAACTTAGGGTGTAATGTATATGATTTGTACATGTTTTGTTTTGGTGTACTGTAAAGTAATAAAGAATTTTTTTAAAAAAAGTTTGCTATGTGGGATACCTAGCAAACTCAAGTTCAGAGCAAGGGAAGAACTTGCTTCAGTTAACTACACTCCTGGGCTGTTTTTACATTTCCTTTGTTAATCCAGATTTAGAAGAGCCGGATCTTTGAAATCTGATCCTCGTCGAATCTGGTTGTAGAAGATCTGCATTTTGGTGAGAGACCCATCTGTCCGCTGTAGCGCCCATCCTGAGGCTCCATTTGGCCTGAAGTGGAAGGGCTGCCGGCGGCGTGGCACAATTGGCCAGTGCAGATGTCAGCCATAGCATACCTCTGTCAACAGGGGGTGTGGCAGAGAGGCTGAGCATGTAGTGGCTACGCAGGCGGGGACAGCTACGAAGACCGCTACATCGCAGCTACGCAGCTTGTGCTCGACTTGGTAGACAGCTACGAAGGACGTGCAGTCCTAGATAGCTATGGGGCGGTGGGGTGAAGCTGGAGCCACTCCTGGACTCCATTCCCTGGTAGACATGCGGACGCACGTCCTCTGATCTGGTCTTCATGATGGAAGACCGAATTGAAGACACCATTAAAGGGGGCTACCCTTAATCTGGATTTAAGGGCCTGAAGACCCCATTAAATCTGGATCTCACTGGTGCTTGTGGGTACAAATGAGTCCTTAAGGAGTCTTGTTCACGGACATTGCATGACTGATCCATACCAATTCAGTACCTATCGAGCTCCTAATGGGATCTTCATTGCTAGTGCAAAAACAGCCCTGGTTGCCCTTCTGGGTTCTTTGGAACCTGGGGAGGGGGTAGTCGCTCCTTCTCTGAGCAAAAGCAAATCCAGTGGCAATCACAGCATTAGGCCCAGCTGCACCGGCAAGGGCGTGGTGCTACTTCCATGGCTTAATTGAGCAGCACATGCTGAGCCGGTGTTGCAGACAACTCTGGTGCAACTCCCACTGTGCATGTACTTGACCCTTGGACCCCCTTATGACCTCGTCAAACCTCTTGAAACCTCAACCTTTGGACTGACTGACCGTGCTGATACCTGCTGAATCTCGGGACATCCCTGACTTTGGACTGAACTGATGCTGAGTACCTCTGAGCCCTCAAAGGACCGCCTTAAGCATGCACACGTGTGTTTTGCCTCGCTGCCCACACCTGCCTGGAACATGACACGCTTCCACTGTAATGGAAAGGTTTGCTGTTTAAGAAACAAATGGAAGGGAAGGACAGGGAGTCCCTGGAGAGAAGATGGAGGAGGTCTGGGCAATTAGAACATCTGCGGACAGATGAATAGGAGTCACGTCTTGCCTCACGGCTGTACATTCTCTGAAACTGAGCCATAATAGTAATAACTTTTGCTTAGAATGCCCCTTCCACCAATGGCCGGAACAAGAAACATATACAATCGATGGGCAGACAAGAGGAAAAAGGGCTACCTTAATCCCAAAAACAAACTTCTTCCCAACGAAACAGGCTTCTGCTGCTTGAATCACCACTCCTGGAACTGTGTCCTCAACTGGCTTTCTTCTTGCTTCTTGTTTCAGTTCGTCAATGTACCTTGAATAAAGACAGAGCAGAAAATCAACCGATTCAACTCTTGCCTGGGAAGAAGAAGAGGAAGAGGAAGGAGAAGAAGAAGAGTTGGCTTTTCTACGCTGCTTTTCTCGCCCATTTAAGGTGACTCAAAGCGGCTAACAAAGCTTTTCTATTCTTCTCCCTACACCAGACACTCTGTGAGGTAAGTGGGGCTGTGAGAGCTTAGGAGAGAGCTGTGACTAGCCCAAGGTCACCCAGCTGGCTTCATGGAGGAGGGCAGAATCAAACCAGGTATTCTCAGATAAGAGTCCGGCTCCTTAACCATTAGACCAAACTGGATCACAAGGAGGTGCATCTTCACAGTGAGACTAGTTTGGCAGGGTAGCCATGACTAATTCTGTTTTATGTATTGATGTATTTATTTATATTTCTATCCTGCCCTATATGCAAAAGTCTCAGGGTGAATCACAGTAAGATAAATTAGCTATAATGGTATCAGTATCTGTCTTGGGAGGGCATGCTGTTTCCTCAGCAAAGGCTGGGGTACAGAGGTACTGCCGCAATCCAGCTCTGAGGCCGAACCTTGGCTTTGGGAAGCGATTGGAGCTTCTGCAATTCCTTGCCAGGTGTTACAAAAGGTATTAATCCAGGATCCGACCAGCCTGGCCCTGGGAATCAGCCACGTGGTTGTGGCTGACACAAAAAGGTAAGAAGTGGGGGCAAAGGGAAAAATGAAGAAGCTGGAGACAGCTTACATGTGGAAAAAGATATCTAATTTAATGGTGCAAGGGGTTTTTATACAGCACAAGAAGGAATGTGGAGGAAATGACATCGATGCAACATCAGGGGAGGTGACTGGAGGAAACCTGCTGTCTTCTGAGACAGAGGTACTTCTGATGTCACATCCTGTGGTAGAAGGCAGGGAAAATCCTCAAACAGGAAGAGTTGTCCTTTTAAAGCCATGTGCTTTGCAGACTCCTTAATGCCTATGGGCCGCTGCATGGAGTGGAAAGAATTCAGCACCCTGGTAGTGCTAAGTGTATACTACAAGCTTATGGAACAGGAAAATTGTTGCTCCTTTTACTCTGAGGCTTGAGAACTAAAGGTGGGGGCTGCAAGAAGTGGAAGACAGGGGAAAGCTGTGCAGCCTGGAGATCATTACAAGGCACATCTTCAACAGACGTCTAGAGAAATACAATTGGGGTGACTGAGAGGAGAGACTGTTCCATAGTCTGGGGTCTGTCATCAAAAATGCTCTCCCCCGCATCCCTGAGGAAGGTGGTGTCAGGATTTTCCCAATGAAAACTAGCAACATTGTTAGAGCTTGCATCACCAGGCCGGAAAGGCCATTTAGCCTGCAAAACACCAGGTGCCTTGTAATCTAGTAATGTAGACAAAACATGTTAAGTTCCTGTGAGAAATGAATTGTGTTGTGAGAAACAGGACTCTGTGTAGCACAGTGGAATGGTCCCGTTAAGGGTAGGTCCAAAGCGCTCACTTGGGGCATCTGCTTCTCTATGCTTCATGTTATTCCATATGTATAACTGATTCTTCTGTTCTTGTTTTTAACAGCAATGAAGCTGATGATATAGTGCACCAGTATTCATATATTAGTAGTTAGATTGTTTACCTGTATTCTTTTCATGTACTCATGCATTTATTCAGCATATTTGTGCATTTACTCAGCATATACTTCCTTTTGGAATGCAACCATGACTATTTTTGCATGTGAACTCCAAGCTTATATGCTATCCACTGTGCACTTGCCACGTGCAAGCTCTGCTACCTTAGCGGCTCCAACAGGGGGTACCACCAAGACAGTGCAGAAGGATCATCCCTATACTCACTTGCTCAAGATGGGAGGACTGGAAACAATGGGATGAAACTTCAATACAGATTAGATATTAGGAAAAACTTCCTGACAGTGAGGGCCATCAGCCAGTGAAATAGGTTGCCATGGGAGGTAGTGGGTCCTCCTTTGCTGGAGGTCTTCAAACAGAGGCTGGCCCTACATCTGTCTGGGATGGTTTAGGAAATCCTGCATTGAGCAGGGGTTGGACTGGATGGCCCTAGAGGTCCCTTCCAACTCTATGATTCTATAAGAGGGCTCCACTGACAGATGGGAAAAGAACTCAGCCGTAGGAGAGACCAAGAGAGGGCAGATGAACACAGTTCTCACTAACACCATCCTTTCTGTTCCTTTCACCCATGAAGTCCCTTCCCAGTCCCCAAACTCTCAGAGATGCGAGGGAAGGAATTGCATCCATTCCTCACTCTCTTTGAACAGTCTGGGCGCATCAAACTCCTGTTTGACACAGGCCTAATATAATAAAGAGAGTCACTCTTGCTTGCATTAAGGGAAGGGGGTGGTCACTCATGTCAGACGAACAAAACATCTCTTCACCTCTTCAGGCCCCTCGCGGTAACTCCAAAGTAAGCATCTAAACAGCTTCCAAACACTGTCACTTCAAAGACATCTTGAGCGTCAGCCACTTCCAGGGAGAGTCGGTATCTGTAGTTTGCTTTCTCGGTCTCACCTGAGCAGCCGCATTTAAGGCAACTGTACCTATCGACAGAGAAGATAATGAAGACATAGAATAACGTCCAGCATTCAAAACAAAGATCTGTCTCTGTTCAGAAACAAGCTCCATCAAGTGTCGTGAAATTTACTTCTTAGAAATTACGCTGAAGGTGATTTTTGGTACCAGGCCCTGAGTTTCAAATTCCGGTTCAGTTGATTTCGAAATTTCAGCTAAGTGAATTCATCTTCTCTGTGGGCTCTATCACTAGAAATCTCTTTACACAGTGTCAAGAGAAAGGGAGAGAAATGCTGAGAGAGTGAGCTAGTTTGGTCTACGTAGTGATTAAGGACCCAGACTCTTATCTGGGAATATTGGGTTTGATTCTGCCCTCCCCCATGAAGGGCTAGTCACAGCTCTTTTCTGAGCTCTCACAGCCCCACCTACTTCACAGTGTGTTCTGTTGTGGGGAGAAGAATGGAAGCTTTGTCAGCTGCTTTGAGTCCCCTTAAATGGGTGCAAAAAGCAGGGTAGAAATGCCAACTCTTCTTCTTCTGTTCCAATTGCCACACTCTACACACACGCTTTGTCAGATCTGACACTAAACCCTAAGCAGACAATTAAAAGTGGTCTTAGATTATTACCGGCGACGGGGGGGAAAGGAAAATACGGATTAATTTAGTTAATATTGCAATGGTTGCAGAGATTGTTAAACACAGCATACTCTGGCACCTAAAGACCGAGAGATGTTTGCCTCTTAAGCTGTGGAAAGAATCTAGTGGTCAGGACAGGAACAGAAGCTGTTTGCATCTCCCCCATGTGGCTGATCTTTGAACAGATGGTTACAGCTTTCAACTGAAGCAAAGGGTTAAATTCTTACACAGTATCCTCGCTCCTAAGAGGTAGGGATGGCTGCAAAGACAAGATTTTACAGGACCATGAATAATATGGCTATCTTTGCTATTTGTGATGATGGCTATATCTATCTATCTATCTATCTATCTATCTATCTATCTATCTATCTATCTATCTATCTATCTATCTATCTATCTATCTATCTATCTATCTATCTATCTATCTATCTATCTATCTCGGAATCTGTGTGTGTGTACATATATATTGGCACTATGCTAATATGTATGCAAGTTCGGAATGTGCATAAATATTTGAAGCATTTGATATTCATACAAATTCGTATTCAGACATTTGTATATGAATTGAATTTTGCGACATTTGTACATTGACATTTGTATTTCTACTAATGTTTCAGAACATTCGTGAACCGGGGAGGCGGGAAAGTGGCTGTGCCTGTCACATCTGCAATGGATCCCAAGTGCGTTCAACGTGAATTGAGAACGGATTCAAAGTGGATTCAAGGTGGGCTCAACACTTTCAGAGTAAATATGTTACAGGATACTTATTGGATATATATCAGATACTCATATGAATTTGTACAAATGCATTCATATCAAATAGAATCCTACCACATCTGAAGAGGATCTATTCAAACAAACATGAATTTTCTTACATTCGATTTGATAAGAATTGGATGCAAACCCCCCCATTTGTGCACATCCCTAATTCCATTTACTAATAATGCTGGGTAAAAACAAATTACTCGTTTCCTTATAGCCCCTTTGTCCCATACTCTGCCCCGAGACTTCAGATGAGTGTTGATATAAACCTATGGCTAGAAAACCCATCAAACACAAAGAAAGCAATTAATTACAATTGCTGAGATCAGGTTTAGGAAGCCTTAGACTCAACTTACCTTTTCAGATTAAGAGACAGCCTTGAAAAGCAGTTTTCACATGAAGGATACACAAAGTTGGTATTCTGGACAGATATTACAGAGCCAGCCAGAAGATGTCTGTGGTTCATGTGCTACAATGGGAAGCTATCAGGAAACAACAGTTTATAGTTAGATGTAACAGAGTACTTGCCGTCTACACTGGAAATGTCTCTTTGCAGAATCTATCTGGGATTAGGGAAACATCAAGACCCTTTAAATAAGGAAAAGAGGAAAAGGAAAGGCAGGCTGGGAAAATCCTCCATCAGCTCCCAGTGGTGCCCTCTCCCTCCCTCAACCATCACCAGAAGGAGCCACTTAGCATGAGGGGAACGCTTCTGATCTGAACTCAAGGTGCTGGTACTGACCTTTAAAGGCCTAAATGGCTTGGGACCTCAGTTCTCGAGGGAATGCCTCCTCTCATACAGATAAGAACATAAGAGGAGCCCTGCCGGATCAGGCCACAGCCCATCTAGTCCAGCATTCTGTCGCACACAGTGGCCCACCAACTGCCCATGGGCATCTCAAGCAGAGACAAACCTTCTCCAGCTCTCGAATCCCAGCAAATGGCCTTAGAGGCATCCTGCTTGTCTCCCCAACCTGAAGATGTACCTAGGCATCCCTTCTAGTAGACATTGATACATCTGTCTACTCTAACCCTTCCTTCAAGCCATCTAGGCTGGTAGCTGTTACCACCTCTTCTGGCAGCAAACTCCATAAACCGATGACCCTCTGGGTAGAAAGATCTACCCATGGTTTAAGATCTACAGGAGGGGGGGGCTCCTCCGCGTGTCCAGTTAGAGAAATCTGCTGTGTTAGGACATGGGGGAGGGCCCTCTCAACCGTGACACCCCACTTACAGAACACCCTTCCTTTGGAGGCCTTCTAACTTTTAGGCGCCAAGACAAGATCTGGCTCTTTATTAAAGCCTTTGGACTTTAATTCACTCAAGCACTATTTTAATTTTACTTTAGCCTTTAATACTCTTTTAACAGGGTGTGTATTCAATGTCCTGTTTGCATATGGGTCTTTAATTATAAGCACCACAGCTGTCCAAATGGTGCTTGGGGGTGGTCACGTACTTAATGCGGACCTGTAATTTGAAAACCGAATCCAGATAAGGAAGCTGCTGTATGGATGATGGACTCTGAGATGCAGCAATGAGAAACACACTTGGGACTCTCTTTGAAGGACCAGGTGTGTAGATTTGGGTTGCTTCTAGGTTCAGCTTTGTCACAAGAAGTGTAGATGGCTGCACCAGCTGGGAGGGGCTCACTTTGCTTGGAGCTGGGGCAAAGCTGCACCTCCCTTCTTGTCTGGGGATAGGAAAGGCAAAGTTGCCCATCTGTGTACTAACTATTTGCACTGTGAGTACTAATACACACCATCCCTCACCCCATGCATCCAGGCACCGCCTTCAGTGAGAACAGGTGTCTGGGTGCCACCATCTTTCTTCACCAGTGTTGGTGATAGCTGCATGTGCTGATGCCATCACCGGGGCATCCTTGACATGCACACTGCATCAGATATCATGCCAGCGCACTGTCATGCGGCGCATCAGGTAACCATCTGGCACGTGTTGCAAACCTGAAGCCGTGTGAATGGGTTTGTCAGGAGCCTTACAGCTTCTGGCCCAGGTAAAGCTAAGTTCACATGTGGAGAACTCAATTTGTACTCCACACACAGTCATCTCATGGTGCGTCCCTGCACAAAAGGAGCCATTTCTGAATCAGAAATGGCTCCTTGATGTGTAGATGCTCTGTCTGGGAGCGCACTGCAAGGTGACTAGCGAGCCAAGTGTGGAAAGGCACGTGGTTTGTCAACCACAACCTCTTCTCAGCACAGATGGTCTCTTCTTAGTGACCTACACTCTGGTTAATTCACTATTATAACTCTCTATCTATGCAGCTTCTCTGGCAAATGGTTTTGAAGCTGCAACTGTTACGAAGTACAGAGCTCACACTGTCGATGGCTGTGGCCAGCTAGAAACAGAATAGCAATATATTTCAATAGTCTTCCAAAACGAATTCCAAGTGCTAAAGCCCTGAACGTCTTTTGAAAAATGATTCCCCCCCCCCTCCCATTAAGCAGATATAGCCCAAATCATTCCTGGATTAACAAGAGCATTTGCTGATGGGAGTGAAATTTTTCAAACAAATTGAAGGCAGCAGTAGTACAAGCAAAACCCACTTTATGCATTGATTTCCTTTTCTATATCGCTTTTATAAGCCGTAGGAGTTTTGTTCTTTTTTTGACCTGGTAAGCCTACATTATTTTCCATGCCATTATTTTCCAACCTATGGGTTTTTGCTTTCCTCAGATTGCTAATTTAATAGAGCCAGCAGTTCTAAAGAACACCCAAAGTTATAATGGGACACTGATAGTATATCCCAAATAATTTTAGTACAATAATAGGAATCCCATGACCTCAACTTATGCAGCAAATGTAAGAGGAGTGTGGTAACACTTTCCTCCTTGGATGGCAAACCTCAGCAGAAGAAAGTTTCCTAGAGCATGTTTGTCTGAATGCTTTCCTGCTTGGATGGCAAACCTCAGCAGAAGGATGCTTCCTAGAGCATGCTGACCCCTCTTATCTCTCTTAAGCAAGACACATACCTTCCTTATCTCCCTTAAGCTGGACACATGCTGTTGCCCAAGAGCATTGTTTGTGCAAATTGTTCACAAGGACACCACGCGCTGGAGCAACCTTTCTAACCAATGATCTATCTGGTTTTACCAATAATAATGTATCCTGTGTAAAGAGATATAAGCAACTGTGTAGCCTAGTAAAGCAAGCAGCTCTCCTCCACTCCCATGTCCATGACATTCGTTGCTTCATCAGAGGAGAAGGAGAAATGATAGAATTATTTATTAAAATGTGTTTGCCCCATGGAAATGTTTTATTAAGTTGATTTATCCAACTGACCACACCCCCTCAAGTATTTTCATAAGTATAAAAATATCTAATTGCTCTTTGAAATTTTCAAAACCTAGTTCCCATTTCGTTAAAATTGGAGCTCTGCTGTATGTTACAAAACAATTTTCTGACCCTGCTGTGTTCAGGCATTCCAAGCAATCAAGAGAATTATTACCTCCTAATTTTTTTTTGCCAATGTAAGCACATAATCTTATACTTCCTCTCCCCAATCTCATTCTTAAGCTACGGTTGGTAAATATTTAACATCAACTTTGTCCTTTGCTTTTCAATATTAACTTTTCAAATTTTATCTCAGCCCTAGGTATTGCTGCCTGTCAGGACCAATATCATCCCTTGGCCCTTTCTGCACTGGCCCTTATTCTGGATTATATTCCAGGACAGAGAGCTGTCATCCTCATGTTGATGCAGACTACAACAGGGCCTGGAGCTGTGGTCACACCTAAGGTTTAATCCAGCTTCAGTCCACTTTCAGAGGGAGAGAATACATCAGCAAATTGACAAGCTGCTTTTCTTTCACTGTTAAATAACTCAGAAAATCCACTTTTGGGATAATGTGGAAAGAAAATCACTGGTCATATTGCTGGTGTGTTCTCTTGCATTGAAGGTGGACTAAAGATGGATTAAAGCTTAGGTGTGACCACAATATCACACTAAAAACGGACTGAAGCTGGGTTAACCCCTAGGTGTGCCCACAGCATCACTCTAAAAACGGACTGAAGCTGGGTTAACCCCTAGGTGTGCCCACAGCATCACTCTAAAAACGGAGTGAAACTGGATTAAACCTTGGGTGTGTCCACAGCATACTCTGAGAACGGACTGAAACTGGATTAAACCTTAGGTATGACCACAGCATCACTCTGAAAACGGACTGAAACTGGATTTAAACCCTAGGTGTGCCCACAGCATCACTCTAAAAATGGAGTGAAACTGGATTAAACCTTGGGTGTGTCCACAGCATACTCTGAGAACGGACTGAAACTGGATTAAACCTTAACTGTGACCACAGCATCACTCTGAAAACGGACTGAAACTGGATTAAACCTTAGGTGTGACCACAGCATCACTCTAAAAACGGACTGAAACTGGATTAAACCTTAGGTGTGACCACAGCATCACTCTAAAAACGGACTGAAACTGGATTAAACCTTAGCTGTGACCACAGCATCACTCTAAAAACGGACTGAAACTGAATTAAACCTTAGCTGTGACCACAGCATCACTCTGAAAACGGACTGAAACTGGATTAAACCTTAGGTGTGTCTACAGCCAGAGGGTCATGGGTAAATAATAACCCAAACTAACTAAGGACAAGGCAAGGAGTTGGAGGGAAACACCTGAGGAAAGGCAGGAATCTAGACGAGAACCCCCCCCCCCCAAATTGTGATATAAACGAGGCAAAAGAGGAACAACTTACACTTCCTCCTTCCCTCAGATGCGCCTTTAGCTTCCTTTCTAGGCAGCCGCTGCCTCCATGATAATAAATCTCGTAAGAATGATGGGAGTTGGAGTCCAATAAAAGGAAAGCCATTTCCCCCCGACTCAGCTTTTCCTCAGACAGGCATTTTTCCCGCCTCACCTGAACGCATCCAATCGGCGTTCAGGCCCACCTCACCCTCCCTATTCTTTTAATCTATGAGCCAACCAGGAAGCTTTATTGTCTACAACGGACGCGGCGCTCCGAGATTGTTTCTTAACAGCTAGCCAATCAGAGAAAGCCTCGGGGTCCTTTAGCTAGCCAATGACAGAAAGCCCTGGGGGGACGAAGTACTGTCTTGAGCTGCCGCTGTTCGATCCCCAGCCAATCGCCTTAGGGAGAAGAGGAGGGGACAAGGCAAGCCCCGCCTTCTCTCCCCCCTTCACATAGGTCTTCTTTTCCCCGCGCCTCCCTTTCGCCGTGATGGGCGGGGCCAGGGCGGAGCTCGCGCCGGGTCCCCCCGCCCTCTGGAAACTCGGCTATAAAAAGGGGTCCGCCGGCGGTGTCGGCTTCTCCCTCAGTTGGGACTGGCGACGGCGGGAGGCAGCGCTCGAGATGGGGCGCCACAGGGGAGTCTGCTTGCTCTTACTCTCCCTCAGCCTGGTCGCCGGTGCGCCCAGCTTCTGGTCCCGCCCGACTCTCCGAGATGCTTCCCGCCCGGATCCCGGCGGCCTCTGGGCTGTCCGCGCCTACCGCACCTGCTATTTCACCCAAAAGGTAAGACGGGAAGATCCGCCTCCATACAGGCTGTGGTCGCACCTGAAGTTTAATCCAGCTTCACTCCACTTTCAGAGCGAGACAACATTCATACCTGTGTTTTAATCCACTTTCAGGCTGTGGTCGCACCTGAGGTTTAATCCAGCTTCACTCCACTTTCAGAGCGAGACAACATTCATACCTATGTTTTAATCCACTTTCAGAGCTGCACTCATACCTGTGTTTTAATCCACTTTCAGGCTGTGGTCACACCTGAGGTTTAATCCAGCTTCCCTCCACTTTCAGAGCAAGACAACATTCATACCTGTGTTTTAATCCACTTTCAGGCTGTGGTCACACCTGAGGTTTAATCCAGCTTCACTCCACTTTCAGAGTGAGAGAACACATCAGAGCTACACTCACATCTATGTTTTAATCCACTTTCAGGGTGGCTGTGGTCACACCTAAGTTTTAGTTCAGCTTCACATTCAAAGTGAGAGAATATATCAACAAAGTGAACAGTAATTTGCTTTCCACATTATCTATACCAAAGGTGAATTTTCTGAGCTATTTAACACCAAAGGAAAACAGCTTCTCACTTCGCTGTTTTCTCTGACACTGAAAGTGGACTGAAGCTGGATTAAACCTTAGGTGTGACCACAGCCACAGAGGCAAAACACTAGTAGCTGGAGTATCTAGCGGCAAAGAGTTCCCAGGGCTCACTGACTCCTTCTGAGCAGGGTGAGTATTTCTCCAGGAGTTTCTTTGTAATTTCTTTTGTCAGGTCCTCCTCATTGCAGGCTTTCCGTTAGGGCTATCCTGGCTCCACACAGAGTTTTAGGCTAAAAGTTGAGACCTAAAGGACAGAGGCTTATCAGGAAGGAGAAAGCAGCACCTTTCAGCATCATTTTCTGGATGGGGGCAGTAAAGCTGTGTTTACACCAAAGTTTTAATCTGGTGTCGGTCCAGTTTTAGAGTGAGAGGGTGCATCAGCAATGTGTCAAGCTGTTTTCGTTCGTCATTATTTAGTTTGGAAAAATCCATGTTTGGGTAAGATCCGAAGTGCAACAAAAATGCTGATACGTGCTCTCACTCTAAAGGTGGAACTGGATTAAAGCTTAGGTGTGAATGCAGCCTTACAGATGTTGCTAGTTTTGCCTTCTGCATGTCTGCCGCAGTCTCTGGCTAGTTTGTTCCTTGGCATGTTGTTGTAAAGGATTTTTCATGGCAAAGGTTGTCCCACCTTGGCGTGCCACATAAGGCGCAGACTATGCTTACCTGTGCCTGTAATAAGCATCAAAGAAGAGGTGGCGGCAGCTGCTAAAATCCCTTTTTCTGCGCACCATTTAGGGATGCTGGACCCAGTTCTGGATTCCATGCGCCCGGGGCTTCCAAAGTGTGTCTGTCACACGTTGGTGATAGGTGAAGGCTGTTGTAAAGAGTGCTGGGAGAAGGCATGTTAATTCTGAACACTAAAAACGTGGCTGCTGGCGGTAACTCAGAACAGGATTTTCTGTATTTAGAGGCAGTCTCTGGTGCAGCAGAACAGGAAGCGTTTTGGTATCAAGCAGTAACTGGCAGGACATCACAGGTAAATGAGAGTCTCATTCATTTGATCATATAAAGGTTATTGTAAGGTAGTTTGGTCTAGTGGCTAGGGAGCTGGAGTCTTATCTGGGAATACCGAGTTCCGCCCTCCCCCATAAAGCCAACTGGGTGACCTTGGGCTAGTCACAGCTCTCTTCTGAGCTCTCACAGGCCCACGTACCACACAGGGTGTTCTGTTGTGGGGAGAAGAACAGAAAATTTGTCAGCCACTTTGAGTCCCCTTAAATGGGTGAGAAAAGTGGGGTAGAAGAGCCAGCTCTTCTTCCTCCTCCTCGAAGCGAGCTGGGTGACCTTGGGCTAGTCACATTTCTTTAGATATTACAGCCCCACCCACTTCACAGGGTGTTCTGTTGTGGGGAGAAGAACAGAAGGTTTGTCAGCTGCTTTGAGTCCCCTTAAATGGGTGAGAAAAGCAGGGTAGAAAAGCCAACTCTTCTTCTGATACCATCACAACAAGATGCAGAGTTCAGGTCATTGAGACGTGTTTTCTGAGCATATGCTTACTGCTGATAACATGAAAATGCTGTAGTCCTCTCTGGGGGATTGCTACTTCCAGTTTCTGAAAGCTTTGAGTACTGGGTTTACTCATATGCAGAAACATTCAGACTGCGGTTGGGTTATTATTAGCTAACCTATCTTTTCTGGGGTGGAATTGAAACTAGGAAGAAGAGTTATATAATGTAAGCTATTGGGCAGATGTGGAACAAAACTGAATCGGTATGTGTGCCTTGTTTATGTAACTTCTGTATTTACTAGTGAAATCTTTTTGGATTTAATTGGGCAAGATCTTGTATACGGTCATTTTGCCTGCTGGTGGAGCTTCCACAGCGTATGTATGTATCTGTGTATCTATTTTATCTATTTACATTTCTATCCTGCCCCACACCCAAAGGTATCTGGGCAATTAACAATGGATTACAACAGATTAAAAACAAGATACAAATTAAAACTTGATACTGATTAAAATAAGGTACAGATTAAAACACGATGCACATTTAAAAACACCGTAAAAATTCAACTTTAAAACCATGCACTCCCTCGTGCATTAATAGTGACTGGCTGTAACTGTGAGGGAGAATAAAAACCTCAGCCAAAACCCAAGGCAAAGAGGTATGTTTTTGTTGCCTTCCTGAATAAATACAAGGAAGGGGCATGGCACACCTTGAGGGGGAGACAGTCTCGGGGCCACCACCGAGAAGCCTCTCTCCCGGGTGCCCACCAGCCTCACTACTGAAGGTGGTGGGACGACCAGGAGGGCCTCACCTTTGGATCTTGAGGCACAGGCAGGTCAGCACTCTGGTGGCTGCATTTTGCACCCAGCTGCAACTTCTGGACCGTCTTCAAGGGCAGTCACTTGTAGAGTGGATTACAGTAGTCTAGAGGTTACCAGAGCACCCTGTTTCCTTTTCTTATAGTTCATCTAGTTCTGCAGTCCACCATCCCAATGCCTGCAATCTCATTAATCAGAATTTATGTTTAAATTCTATTCTGTTAGAAAGCAGCCTTCATTCTCACAGCAAAGGTAGGATGTGCTTATTGCTAACATTGGCATTTCAACGCACGTAAAATAACGAAGTGCAGTACAATATAGTGTCTTGAATGATGGGTTACCTCCAGGTCATAAGTGTGTTTAAAAAAGTGGCTTATCTGGGGAGGGCGGAGATTCTGTAGCCTTCCTCCATAGCAGAAAAGTTTAGCTGAGACCCTTCAGGTTGTACCACCTTTTTCAGAAATTGAGGGGATGAGACCTGAGATAGGACCTTCTCAGTGGTGACCCCCTGATTGTGGAATAGTCTCCTTCCTGCGCCTTCAGTTAATAAATTCAGGAAATTGTTAAAAACACACATGTGTTGTGGCCTTTGACTGAAATAAGGAACCAGCTTCCCCTTCTACATTCATTTATTTTAGCACCTTATTATTTTAGTTTGTTCATTTTATTCTGAGCCAATTTGGTCCAGTGGTTAGGGAGCCGGACGCTTATCTGGGAATACCAGGTTCGATTACGCCGTCCCCCATGAAACCATCTGGGTGACCTTGGGCTAGTCACAGATCTTTTCTGAGCTCTCACAGCCCCACCTATCTCACAGGGTGTTCTGTTGTGGGGAGAAGAACAGAAAAGCTTTGTCAGCCGCTTTGAGTCCCCTTGAATGGGTAAGAAAAGTGGGGTAGAAAAGCCAACTCTTCTTCTTTTTCTTCTATTTTGTTTCATATTGCTATTACCTGCCCTGAGATCTTCGGGTATAGGGTGGAATAAGAATGTGAATGAATGAATACAAAATAATGAATACAAAATAAAAAATAGGCAAGCAGTAGTAGTCTGCAGCAGATCTTGGAAATGCAATATATCTATTTGCAGTATTGAGAGGTGATAAGCTCATTTATTGCATATTCTACTACTTTATTAAACCAGGACTGATTGTTTAATGTTTCTAACTTTTTCCGGTTTCTGGCCGTAACATTTTGTCCTGCTAATAGGAGAAAATGCAATAGATGGGCCTCATTTTTGGATATGTTATCTGATGGGAAAATGGAAATGCAATATCTTAGACAGCAGGAGACAGCCCTTCAGATGATCTGCCCCCAAGTCCTTTAAGACCTGAATATTGTTATGTCACCAACCAAATTTAAACGCTGCCTGAGAGCAAGTTGGCATCAAAGGCAACTCTTTAAACTATTAAGCTGTTGCCTTGGGCACTTGAAATAGTGTGATGCAGTGCATGAAAAGTGGTGCTAGGATACTTTAAGGCATCTTAAATATTCTGTTGATTGTTGGTAACACTAGTTGTCGCACAACACTAGGACCAGGGGGCATCTATGAAGCTGGTGGGTAGGAGAGTTGGATCCGACAAGCGGAAGTATTTCTTCTCCCAGAGGGTCATCAGTTTATGGAATGCGCTGCTGGAAGAGGTGGTGACAGCAACCAGCATAGATGGCTTTAAGGAAGGGTTAGACAAATTTATGGATGACAGGTGTATCAATGGCTACTAGAATGAATGCCTAGGTGCATCTTTCAGGCTGGGGTGGGGGGGACCGGGGCACTTCTAAGGCCATTTGCTGGGATTCTAGAGCAGGAGGTTTGTCCTTGTCTCTGTTTGAGATGCCCATGAGCATTTGGTGGCCTCTGTGTGCGACGGGACGCTGGACTAGATGGGCTGTGGCCTGATCCAGCAGGCCTTCTCTTAGGTTCTTATGATAACAGTTTGTGTCATTTTCAGAGGGAGAAAACATTCTTGAAAAGAATTGGAAGCAGCCCTTAAAAAAAAATGCATTAGAGCAGTGGTTCTCAACCTGGGGGTCGGGACCCCTTTGGGGGTTGAATTACCGTTTCAGAGGGGTCGCGACGAGTCTCCCATTGCGCTTCCCTCCCACCTCCCAGCTGCTCTGCCCCTGTGGTTGGGGGTCTCCGCAACATGAGGAACTCCATTAAGGGGTCGCGGCATTAGCAAGGTTGAGAACTGCTGCATTAGAGGCTGGGGTCACACCTTCACTTTAAGCCTTCTTCAGGCCTGAATGCTCACACCTTTCCATTCCTGTCCATTTTATTTGTGGACTTTCCAACTTCCATGTGGTCTTTCCTGAATGGGAAGTCCACAAATAAAATGGATAGGAATGGAAAGGTGTGAGCTGTCAGGTCTGAAGTTGGGCTGAAGAAGGTTTAAAGTGGTTGTTATGGGCTACGTGTGCAAGAGAGGTGGGACCAGTCATGGCCAGGGTAAGAGCTGTGCCAGGATCTGTCCCTGGTATCTAACTGAAGGAAAAGAGTGCCAAGCCACGTGTGTCTGTGGCTAACAAAGCTGCCTGAAACAGGAGCTGGGCTTGACTCAGAGTTACCTTTGACCTCTATAACTGTTTGTTTGAGTAGGATAAAGGTGTGTTTCCAAATAATAATTGGGAATACCATCTGATGGATTAGTCTGAGTCAACTGGCTTAAGTATCTTGCTGGTTACTTGTTTAGATGGGTGTTTGATGAGGCTCAACTGGCAACCTATTCCTTGCTTCTAGTTTTTTAGCAAAAATACAAACGAGGTATTGGTTCTTGCAAGCCTGGAAATGGTTTGTTTGTTTAATATCAGAGAAATAGCCATGCTATTCTAATTTGAAAAGTCCAGCAAGGTAGTTAGTAGCACTTGGAGACTGACGAGAAGGGTTGGTGGCATGAGCTTTCGTAGACACGTACTCATGCCCCCAACCCTTTGTAGATGTGTCTACGAAAGCTCGTGCCCCCAACCCTTCGTAGACATGTCTATAAAAGCTTGTGCCACCAACCCTTCGTAGATGTGTCTACGAAAGCTCGTGCCACCAACCCTTCCTAGACGTGTCTACAAAAGCTCGTGCCACCAACTCTTCGTAGACGTGTCTACAAAAGCTCGTGCCACCAACCCTTTGTAGACATGTTTACGAAAGCTCGTGCCACCAACTCTTCGTAGACGTGTCTACGAAAGCTCGTGCCACCAACCCTTTGTAGACATGTTTATGAAAGCTTGTGCCACCTACCTTTCATAGAGGTGTCTACGAAAGCTCTTGTCTCCAACTCTTCGTAGACGTGTCTACGAAAACTCATGTCCCCAACCCTTTGTAGACATGTTTACGAAAGCTTGTGCCACCTACCTTTCATAGAGGTGTCTACGAAAGCTCTTGTCCCCAACCCTTCGTAGATGTGTCTACGAAAACTCTTGCCACCAACCCTTTGTAGATGTGTCTACGAAAGCTCATGCCCCCAACACTTCATAGGCGTGCCTACGAAAGCTCGTGCCCCCAACCCTTTGTAGACATGTTTACGAAAGCTCATGCCACCTACCCTTCGTAGACGTGTCTTCGAAAGCTTGTGCCACCAACCCTTTGTAGCCGTGTCTACAAAGGCTCGTGCCACCAACCCTTCGTAGACGTGTCTACAAAAGCTCATGCTCCCAACCCTTCGTAGATGTGTCTACGAAAGCTCATGCCCCAAACCCTTCATAGGCGTGCCTACGAAAGCTCGTGCCCCCAACCCTTTGTAGACATGTCCGCAAAAGCTCGTGCCACCAGCCCTTCGTAGACATGTCTATGACAGCTCGTGCCACCTACCCTTTGTAGACGTGTCTTCGAAAACTCGTTCCACCAACCCTTCGTAGACGTGTCTACAAAAGCTCATGCCCCCAACCCTTCGTAGATGTGTCTACGAAAGCTCTTGTCCCCTTCGTAGACGTATCTGCGAAAGCTCGTGCCACCAACATCTCATACCTACCTGTACGCATCTCGTATGCATCCATACGCATTTCGTATGTATCCGTACACATCCGTACAGGATGAAAACGGGGTGCGTATGTAGTACCCGTAGTGATATGAATATCTGAATTATTCAAACAAATACATACGAATGTATTCATTTAGCTTTGAATGTCCAGACATTCGTTTTTCCTTATTCGTTTGAATTTGGATTTTTGAATATTCAATTCGTTATGAATCAAATGTTGAAAACTGCATTCCTTCACACCCTAATGCAGACAGTATCTTCCCTTGTTGTCACCCATTATAGCAGGATTTAGCCCTGTTCGGTGTGGAAAAGTCCCTTTCTCAGAACACCAGGGGGAAGGGGAGCAGAGTTTGAGCATCTTTGCATTTGGCTTTTGGTTTCCACCTCTTCCAAGTAAGGGCCCATCCAGAACTGAAGGTTCTGGGCAAAAGAGAGAGCAGTAGAATGGTAGCATCTTCTTTGCCCTGAACGTTGCATAGAAAGACAACCTTTAATAAATCCATCTCTTTGTACTTCTTCTTAAACTTTGCATAGATTTCTGGATACCACGGAGAAAGATTGGTTTAACCTGGTGCTAGAGGTTCTTAGGTTCTTAGGGGTCAAGCTTGGTTTTACCAAGATGGGGAACAGCCTTGCGTTTAACATTATTTATAATATTGGCTGGACAAGGTGAGAAAGCAATTTAAATTAGGCTTAGCAAAGGTGGTTATGATTTTGCATTCCTCCAGTTGTAATAATAGGCTATTACAAGGTTGCTTATTAAAGTAATTCTAGGCTGAAGGGTAAGATGTTGCAAACCAAATAGCACATACTTAATTGGCGTTCCTGACAGCTTGTAGAAGGCAAGGCATATGCAGTATCACTTGCCGTCAAATTGTCTTGAAAGTATGTTAAGTATCGTTAGTATTTTGTCACTATCAATGCTGCTCAGAGGAAAAGAAACTCCTATTCTCCCAGGCAAATAGAAATCTGGCACAGAAAGTTCTTCAAGAGTTCAGTTCCTTGCTAACGTTTCTGAGGAAGACATTCGTTCAAATTTCACTGGGATTTCTAAACAACAGATCAGAATTCTGGGTGGAACTGCATTACCAGCTCGGGTGATAATAGAACTGTGATAATTGCTGTTCAAATAATTCAACAGTGGTGTCACTGTTTTAGCCAGTGATTCCCAATCAAGGTGCCTCCAGATGTTATTGAATTACAACTTCATCATGCCTAATCACTGTGGTTTTTGTCCAAGAATAATTCCAGGGTGGCATTTGGGATAGGTCCTTCTCGGTGGTAGCCTCCAGACTAGGATCAAATGCATTTGAAATCTGATCGAATTGGCTGAATTTTGAATGCTGGATCTATTCGTTCAAATTATTCAGACATTCACATGTGTACAGGCTCGTACACAATGCCTCCAATGAAAGCAACAGGCACACAGCAAGTCCCAGAAGACCCTTACCATTTTGTGCTGAAGGATTTCGCAGGACAGGTAGCATATGGCAGATAATAATAATGATAATGATAATGATAATGATATTATTATTATTATTATTATTATTATTATTATTATTATTATTATTATTATTATTATTATTATTATTATTATTATTATTATTATTATTATTATTATTATTATAATAATAATAATAATAATAATAAATAATAATAATAATAATAATAATTTGTATACCGCCCTGTGGCAGTCCAATCCGGGCGGTTAACAGCAATAATATAATAAAAACATCATGTAAGAATAAAACATTATAATCCCTCCCCCCTTAAAAATATATTAAACAATATAACAGATTAAAATACGATATCAAAATCATAAACATAATTAAACAGCTAACAGCCCCAGTGTCCCTCTGAAAATCCTCAACCATCACTAAAGCTGTGCCAGGGATCTCGTCACATGTCTGGTAGGCAACAGCAAGGAGTGAATCCAGCTTTTCCCTTGCCATCTGTAGGCACCCTGAGGCAGGTTATTGGTTGAAATCTATAGGCATTTCTCTTAAAACAGCAATTTGGAACATCACAAGTGCCACCTGTGGTGTTCGGCGCAGTCACCGTAAATAACAAGTGGACCCAGAGTTCACAGGAACAAGTAAGAACTTGGTTTCTTAGGGAACAAGTGATTTAAAGCATCATATCTCATTTTTGTCCAGAGTGTCCCTGACTTGTACAGAGTGCTGTATTTATAGTGTTCACATGCCTATCGGCTTCTGCCACCTGTCTTACCTGGAGATTCTGCCCAGTCACCATTTGGGTGATTATAGCAGGCAGACTCTAGGACATACCAGGCATATCAGGGCACCCACATCACATATTTGTGCCTCTTCCTCCTTGTAAACCTGGGTCAGGCACCCAGGCACTCAAAGCGGCTGACAAACCTATTCTTCTCCCGACAATAGCCACCCTGTGAGGTGGGTGGGGCTGTAAGAGCTCAGGAGAGAGCTGTGACTAGCCCAAGGTCACTCAGCTGGCTTCATGGGGGAGTGTGGAATCAAACCCAGCATTCCCAGATAATAGTCCAGCTCCCTAACCACTAGACCAAAGGGCCTGTAAGCATCTGGGTCACTAGATCCACATGTTAATGCGGATCTTTGAAGCTTCATTGCCTGCAGGTACAACTTTGTCTGCTTTAGACAGAGCGTGATGTCAAAGGGGGAGGCCTTGTTTGGTACTGCTGGTAGATCCATTTGATTGGGTCAAATGGTGGGACCTGTGACCCTGATCCAGAACACAGAAGGTATATCTCCTGTGTGTGGGAATGCTAGCGGATGCATTTCAGTGGTGCACCGTAGTCCCAGGAAAGTCCCAAGGTGCACTCAGCAATGTTACATTTTCAGATAAACCAAGAGATGTGCAAAGAAGCATCGTTCTCCTTTCTTGCATTCTCGCCTCATGCTCTTTGCATGAGCCAGTTTGGTCTAGTGGTTAGAGAGCCAGACTCTTATCTGGGAATACCAGGTTCAGTTCTCCCTTCTCCCTTGAAGCCAGCTGGGTGCCCTTGGGCTAGTCACAGCTCTCTCCTGAGCTCTCACAGCCCCACCTACCTCACAGGATGTCTGTTGTGGGGAGAAGAAAAGAAGCTTTGTCAGCTGCTTTGAGTCCCCTTAAATGGGTGAGAAAAGCAGGGTAGAAAAGCCAACTCTTCTTCTTTGTATATACCATTCATGCATGCTGTGCCTTACTACAGAGGTGCATGAGACTTAACTTATTACTCACTGGATATGTTCTTTGGCAGGCTCAGAGCAAAGATGTACTGAGTGACAAAGACCCTAGAGCTGAAACAATGCCCTTTGGAAAGTGCGGAAGTACTTGTTTGCTTTTTTCCCCAGTGAAATTGTATTTTTATGCACTTATCAAGAGGTCACACTGCAGGCCTGACTCTCTTAAGGATGTGTGGAAACGAAGATCTTCCTGTGTAATACACAGCTTTTTTTCCTTTCTTTCAAGGGAGTAACAAAGACCCTGAGAAGTCCTGTCTAACCACTTCAGAGATTTTCTTTCCTCCCACTCTGCTCGTTTTTCAGAAGCCCAAGATGAACTGGAAATGTCACTGTTCCCCTTAGCATTGCCAGCTCTTAGTTGTTGTTTCTCTAAAATCAAGAAGTGAACTGCACAAAGCTGGAACTTGCTGGTTTCTTTAGAGGAGTCTCCTATGTTATAGCCACTTGATTTAAAAAAAAATTCTAAAATCTTCTCTTCTCCTCAAAGTTGCTCTTTGCGTATAGAATTATAGAGTTGGAAGGGACCTCTAGGTTCATAGTCCAAGGCCCTGTTCAATGCAGGATTTCCTAAACCATTCCAGACAGATGTAGGTCCAGCCTCTGCAGTGAAGGAGAACTCACTACCTCCTGTGGCAACCAGTTCCAATGACTGATGGCCCTCACTGTCAGGAAGTTTTTTCTAATTTCTAATCTGTATTGAGTCCCTTGAAGTTTCGGACTGTTGTTTCTAGTCCTTTCATCTTGTCTAAGTGAGAATAGGGACAATCCCTCTGCACTGTGACGGCCCTTCAGATACTTGAAGACCGCTATCGTGTCTTCTCTCTGTCTTTTTTTCTGTAGGCTAAACTTTCCTAGTTCCTTAAACCTTTCCTCGTAGGACATGGTTTTAGGCCACTAACCATTTTGGTAGCCCTCCTTTGGATTTTCTCTACTTTATCAATGTCTTTTGAAAATTGGGGTGCTCGGAATTGGATACAGTACTCTAGATGAGGTCTGACCAAGGTAGAGTAGAGAGGAATAATTCCTTCTTGTGAATTCCTTATACTCCTTTTGATGCATCCTAGGATGGTGTTTGCCTTTTTTGCAGCTGCATGACATCGCTGACTTACGTTCATCCTGTGATCAGCCATGACACCCAGATCCTTTTCACTTGTGCTACTGTATAGCCCGATTCCTCCCATTCTGTGTTCATTTTTATCATTTTTCTTACCCAGATGCAGGAGTTTGCATTTGGCCCTTTTAAAAATCATCCTGTTAGTTGCAGCCCGCAGTTCAAGCTTATCTAGATCTTTTTAAATCCTCTCCCTCTCCTCCCTAGTATTTGCTAGCCCTCCTGGCTTTGTGTCATCTGCAAATTTGTTTAGCGTCCCTTGGACTCGCTCCTCCGGATCGTTAATACAAATGTTAACACCTCATCCAAACTGTCTACTTCAGTTGTTCTCATTATTTCCTCCCAGGCAGTTAGAACTTCTGTAAAAAGGACAACACAGTTTTTGTCTCAAAGCAATTAAAGTGTGTTTGCAGCATGAGTGGCATATTCAGGGTTTTTTATTTTAACTTTGAAGATATGGTACAACAAAATCTGGGAAGTGCTAATTTTTCATTTTTCATTGATTATTTCATCAATTATCATGAATACCTTAAGCCAGTTGGGTCTAGTGGTTAGGGAACCAGACTCTTACCTGGGAATACCGGGTTCGATTCCGCCCTCCCCCATGAAGCCAGCTGGGTGACCTTGGGCTAGTCACAGCTCTCTTCTGAGCTCCACAGCCCCACCTACCTCGCAGGGTGTCAGTTGTGGGGAGAAGAATAGAAAAGCTTTGTCATCCACTTTGAGTCCCCTTAAAATGGGTGAGAAAAGGGGGTAGAAAAGCCAATTCTTCTTAAGGAATGACAAATGTAAGGACATATGAGAAGGGCCTCTCCAGGGTGCCCACCCCTTTTGGTGCTGAGGGTGGTGGGACAACCAGGAGGGCCTCCCCTCCAGATCTTAAGTTATGGGCAAGTCAATATGGGAGTAGGTGTTCCTTTAGATACTTGGGACCCAAGTCATTTAGGGCCTTGTAAGTCAGAGAATTGGGCTTGGTAGCTACTCGGCAGCAAGTGCAACTCTTAAGATTGGCATGGTGTGTGTGAGGCCAGCTGTCCCGGTCACCAATCTAGCAGCTGCATTCTGCACTGTAACCCACCCTGAGATCTATAGTGTGGGATAAAAAGGCAAATATATTAAATATAATAATATAATAAATTAAATCAAAAATATGAACTGTCCAAAAAGGGCGAAGTCTCTGTGGGGTGACTGAGGTGCCCCTTTTGTTAGGCTGTGTTCAGTCATAAAAGATTGCTGATCCTAGAATGGGCTGTTCTGTACTTCAGTGACAGGCCAGACGTGTTTGTTTACAAATCCCGATTTGTAATAGAGGCATGAGTCGATCAATGACTATCCTTGTGGTACCTGCTAGGTGCAATTTTGTTTCTATGCTAGCCTGTACTAATTGTCCATAAAATTAGATTGTTAGCCTGAGGGCAGGGACCTGTCTAATATAATATTGTAACCCGCCCTGAGGCCTTCAGGTATAGGGCAGGATAGAAATACAAATAAATAAATAAAAATTATATAAAGGGAAATAATTAAGGTATATCAGTCTGTTTACTTCCTTGATGCCAAAGCTGGAGGTTTCTGTCTAGGCCTTAGCATCACCACCCTTGTAGATTAAGGCAGACTTAATCTTGTTTAAAATAAAAATGCAGTCTTTAAGGGTCTGAGACTGTGATCTGAAAAAGCAAAAACCCACAGCATCCTTGAGGAACTTCTGAGGCAACTTAGAGATGGCTTTGAGGTGGGGTTGTTTGCATGCTTGTCTGTCTCCTGAATCTCCTGTGCTAGAAAAGGTGGATTAGAGAAGGCTTGGGAACATGAGGGCCACACACTGTCTCTCTGAGGCACCCCTGTTGTGATGTCTGAACACAGTCTCTGAGGTGGTTTAGAAGAGGCTTCAAGGTGGGATTGTTCACACACCTGTCTGCTCCCCTGAAACATTCTGTGAGAGAAAGGGGAGATTAGAGGAGGCTTTGGAACATGAGGGCCACACACTGTCTCTCTGAGGCACCCCTGTTGTGATGTCTGAACACAGTCTCTGAGGTGGTTTAGAAGAGGCTTCAAGGTGGGATTGTTCACACACCTGTCTGCTCCCCTGAAACATTCTGTGAGAGAAAGGGGAGATTAGAGGAGGCTTTGGAACATGAGGGCCACACACTGTCTCTCTGAGGCACCCCTGTTGTGATGTCTGAACACAGTCTCTGAGGTGGTTTAGAAGAGGCTTCAACGTGGGATTGTTCACACACCTGTCTGCTCCCCTGAACATTCTGTGAGAGAAGGGGGGGCAGTTAGAGAAGGCTTGGGAACACGAGGGCCATGAAACATGAGGGCCACACACTGTCTCTCTGAGGCATCCCTGTTGTGATGTCTGACCACAATCTCTGAGGCGGTTTAGAAGAGGCTTCCAGGTGGGATTGTTCACACACCAGTCTGCTCCCCTGAACATTCTGTGAGAGAAAGGGGGATTAGAGGAGGCTTGGGAACATGAGGGCCACACACTGTCTCTCAGACACCCCTTTTGTTATGTCTAAACCAGTGATGGCCAACCTATGACACGTGTGTCACAGGGGACAGGCCAAGCCCTTTTGGGTGACACACATGGGTCAGCCTGGCACCTGGGCATGTAGTGCTTGCTTGTTCATGAAGTGTAAGAAATACCAACTTTCAATTGAAGATTTAGCAAATGAGATTCAGCAACAAAGGTCACTAATGTAAAGAATTGTTTTTGCTTTTAATAAAATACATATATCAAAAATATAACTTTTTTACTAGAGCTACAAATATCACAAAATTATGGATATTTCTAGATGTGACACAGCACCCGAGGTTTTTTTGTGAATTCTGACACACCGAGCTCGAAAGGTTCACCATCACTGGTCTAAACACAGCCCTACTACTAGCCTTGTAGTCGCTTTCAAAGTAGCCACTTCTGGGTGTGACTCCAAACTACCACGAATTGAGATCAAGTGATAAAATTAGATCCATGAAGAACTGTACTTAATGACTAAGCTTTATGGCAAAAATCTTCAGGGAACATCTGTTTCGTGGATGGCTGCAATTGCAATTAAAAACTCAAGCGATGTTACAAACAAAAGGAAACCTGCATCCAACTTTCATTGAAGGGCATCCTAAGCTAATCAGAAGGGGGTGAGTCTATCCTAAAGCTTGTTTAAAAATAGTCATGTATTGTAGACAAATCACTAGGGGATTTATTTGTCAAGAGGAGTTTTTAGATTATCTTGCAGGTTAGAAGGACCTTAGAAAACCCTTCCAGAACTTTCTTTGTTACACACAATGGAGACATCTTTCACTGAAAACAATAGGCCTCCAAGAAACAAATGCTAGGACAAAGTGGGACTAAAAAAAGAAATTGGCTGTTATGTCTTCTAATCTTGTACAAGACACCTTCTGACTTGTTCTGTGTCTGGGTACACATGGCCTGCCCATTGTCTTTCCGGCCGCTCCTGAGAGGGACAGAGCCTGCTGAAACAAATAACAAGCTTAACAGATGTTGATTTGATTGTTCCATGCAGGACCTGAAGAAATTTACAAATGATCACTCAGCTAATAATGACATTGCTCTATATGAACTTATTTTTTTAAAAGGCTGTTCAGAACTTAAGAGGTACAGATCACCACACTTAAGGGTGATTCCGCAGTGGCCGGTCTACCAGAACAGGAAGCCTGTAGTAGGTACCTTCTTTCCCCGTGCTTGTGTGATCTGAGGAAGGCTCTACACCTAGGGAGATACTGTAAAAGGCAGGGCACCCCCTAAGACTGCACTGGCATGCGGAAAGGAAGCTCCTATTGTGCTTGCTGACCTGGTATACCAGTCTGTGTGGAATCTTCCTATAGCTGCAAGATACAGAGGCTCATAATTTCTTTTTGGAAGGAAACTCTGGATGTTTCTCCACTTATTATTGGAACCCTCAATGAATCCGGCCCTTGAAGATCCAGATCTTTGCAAGGACCCATTGCTTCTCCACTAGCTATTGGGTGCTAGACTGGGTCGCAGTGTGAACGCCGACACACCCATTCTGCCCTAAGTGGAAGGCATGCTTGTGGCGCGGCATGATTGGCCAGGGTGGATGTCACTCAAGGCGCACTTCCGTCGAAAAGTAAAGTTTCATAGCAGGTTACATAGCAGCTATGAAATCCGGCACACAATCTGTAGCCGAATTGCGTAGTTCATCTACAAAGATGGTGTTGGACACATAGGGCTGACTGTTTAGCTGCTATGCAGGTAGATCAATCCACGTAGACATTGCAACTACGCAACCTGTGCTTGGCTTTGTAGGCAGCTACGAAGGATGTGCGTGGCTACGTAAATGTGAGCGGTGAGGTGGGGCCGGAGCTGCCCCGCTGAAAATGGCGGCTGCTAAGTCTGCCCCGGGACCCCATTGCCCAGATCACAGTGTGAATAGGTGCCTTAGGATTTGGTCTTCGAGACTGAAGACCAGAGTGAAGACACCTTTAAAGGGGTCGACGGAAAGTCTGGGTTTAAGGGCCTAAGGACCCTATTCACTCCAGACTTCTCTTATGCTGGTGTGAATGGATGGGGTCTTGTGTGGGAACAGGGTCTTTCTGATTGGTACCAATTGGGCACCTAATGGGTTCTAAGTGGGTGCTCCCTGCTAGTGGGAAAAAACCCACTGAGAACCACATTTGAATAATCTGTGGGTCATTAGACATTGCTTAGCTAGAGGTCTTGTCACCTTTGGCCAGCAAGGCAGTGTCAAGGGAAGATGTGAGCTTTGGTTCGCCATATGGCAGCAAGGAACAGTGATACAATGGGTAACAAATGTAATAATGTACACCAACAAAAATTACTGTGGGTCTTGGCAAACCACTTACTTTTTGAGACTTCTGTGTAATAAGCTATGTACCCTGACCCTTGGGACACTTTTCCAAATTAGAAGAGGCCTAGATGAAGTGGTCTAAATGAAGTCCTGTTCAGCCTTCAGAAAGGAGGCTCCTACTTTGCTTTCTACTCCAGTAGACCAACCATTAGCAGGATTGACAGGAGCAATTCCTTAGGAGTTAAAGCCCCTGCAGAGAAGAGACAAGGGTTACGGAAGTTACCTGGGCACTCTGTGAAGCTGATGGACAGGAGGATTATGTGGCACAAGGGGAAGTATTTTTCTACCCAGATTTACTACCAGAAGAGGTGGTGAAGGCAACCAGTCTGAATGAATGAAGCTGATGGGTAGGAGAGTCGGATCCAACAAGGGGAAGTATTTCTTCACCCAGAGGGTCATCGGTTTATGGAAGAGGTGGTAACAGCTACCGGTCTAGATGGCTTCAAAGAAGGGTTAGACAAAATTATGGAGGACAGATGTATCAATGGCTACTAGAATGAATGCCTAGGTGCATCTTCCAGGCTGGGGGTGGGGTGGGGAGCAGGACTCTTCTAAGGCCATTTGCTGGGATTGGAGAGCAGGAAAAGGTTTGTCCTTGTCTCTGCTTGAGATGCCCATGAGCATTTGGTGGGCCACTATGTGTGAAGGGATGCTGGACTAGATGGGCTGTGGCCTGATCCAGTAGGGCTTCTCTTATGTTCTTATGTTATGAATTTAAGAAAGGATTAGAGAAGTTCATGGGGGACAAGTGTATCAGTGGTTACTAGAATGGATACCTAGGTGCTGTCACCAGGTTGGAGAGACAGGCAGGATGCCCCTCAAGGCCATTTGCAGGAATTCGAGAGTGGGCGAAAGTGTTGCCTTTGTCTTCTGCTTGAGATGCTCATAAGCAGTTAGTGGGCCACTGTGTGAGGCGGGATGCTGGACAAGAAGGGCTGTGGCCTGATCCAACGGGGCCCCTCTTATGTTCTTAGAATAGGCTAAATCAAGCCAAAGGGTCTTGGCTGTTGGATCCTAAACATAACTCAGATTTTACTTGCTTGAATCTTTAATAAATAGAAAAAGCTAGAACTAATGAATTTAGTATGAATGTTCCTTGCATCTTACATTGGAAGATTTCAAACAATTAGAATAAACCAAGATTTGGGTAGAACAGAAAACATTCTAAAGTATTGTTTTTACTACAATCTTTCAGTATACTATATATTTCAAAAATAACGTGGGTTTTTCTGGTCTCCAAACAACAACAACAACCACCCTCTATTCTTCTGTAAGATACTGGCAAAGATGTGACTTTTTGGCTTGGGTTTAAACTTGTAGAAGGATATCCTGTGACTTCACCAGACCTTTAAAGAGGGCAACAATAACAGACAGGATGTGCCCTTTTGCCCTTTGTCCTGCTCTGTTAGAGGGTACTGAAAATGTTTATACTCTTTCTCACTGATGCTTAAAATCTCATATCAATCCCTCTTTATTTGTTGCATAATATTTTTATGAAATCCCATCCATCTACAACAATTTAGTCAACAGTCTATTCTGACAAATTTATGGACGGCAGATGTATCAATGGCTACCTAGGTGCATCTTTCAGACTGGTGGGGTAAGCAGGCCACTTCTAAAGCCATTTGCTGGGATTCAAGCAAGAGCAGGTAAAGGTTTGTCCTTGTCTCTGCTTGAGATGCCCATGAGGATTTGGTGGGCCACCGTGTCCAATGGGACACTGGACTTGATGGGCCATGGCCTGGTCCAGCAGGACTTCTCTTATGTTCTTATGTCTTAAAGGGGGGAAAAAAAGTCAGTTGCTGCCCTATCAAGAAAGAAGCAAGAGGAGAAGTGAATAACTTTGCCATTGTGTGGAACATTTCCCCCCCACAGTTCAGGGGTTTCCAAGCACTGAAGGTCCCAGTCTGCAATGAAGTCTTTGTGGGGAACATTATGAAGGCCCTGTTTGGTGCCCCGCTGGGCCTTATCAGTTCACAGAGATGAAAAAAACTGGTAATAGCTCTTTATTTTGGCCAAAACAAATTCCGCTGGGTAGACAGCCTCAGTTGGAGAATTGCCACCCGTTATGGATTTCAAAACAAGTTTATATAGAAGAATGCAGAATGAGTAGATTATGAAAGGCATGGCTTGGGCATACATATTCAGTTTCTTGATCAACCAGGAATGCAAAGAATGCATTATTTCACTCCTATCTGCTGGGGTATGTCCATCCATGGAAAACAAGTGGATGTAGCTAGGGATGTACACAAATTTCTTTTGATGTTCGAATTGATGGGAATCAAATGTTTGACTACGAATAGAGTGCATACGAATGTGGTAAAATTATATTCGATGTGAATCTATTTGTACATATTCAAACAGTCAATATGTATCAGATACAAATGAATACTTATCCGATACATATTCATTCGTATCCAATATGTATCTGATACGAACAAATACATACAAACAAATACCTATCGGATGGTATCCATGCTTTGAAAACGTCAAATCCGACCTGAATCAACTTTTAATACGCTGTCGATCCATGTTAAATGCAGCCTGGCTCCATTGCAGATGTGACTGGTGCTCCATTTTTCCACACCCCCAATTTAACAAACGTCCGAACTATTCATATGAATGTCCAGAAACATTTGCATTTGTTCAAATATTAGCGTACAAATATTGTAATATTCCAAATTAATTTGAATAAAGAATGTTATGAGTATTTGTGCACATCCCTAGATGTGGCCCTAAATGAACCCTGTAGGATAGTTACAGGTTGCCTTAAAGCCACATCCACTGACAAGCTTTATGAGTTGGCTGGTATCCACTTCCAGATGTGTGGCAAGAAATTGCAGCGAGTAACGTAATAGTATTCCATTGGCAGCGGTAACCTCTGGAGATTCTGCTGTTTCTCAACTCAGAAAGTTATGATTGGCACAGCATAGTATTGTGTATATTCGGTGTCCAAACTCTGATTTAAACAATACCAATTTCCGAAGAGGTCAGGGTGAATTTTGTATTGGTTTCATTTATCCTTCCTGTTCATCTGCTGATTGGAGTCCTGACCTCTCATCCTTGTGTTTGGCCTGGCACTATTACTACTATGTTGTATTTAATCCCCCAGTTCAAGTTCAAAGCAAACCGATGCCTTTTGAACAGCTCAGCTTGATTTCATTCTTGTGATCTGTGGCTTGTGATTCTGGAGATAGAAGTGGGTGGAGTACCTTTCTCAGAAACTTAGATTGTATTTCTCTCCTGTCCTATATTTCCAAAAGGTCTCAGAGTGAACAGCTAAAATGAACTCAGTAGAAGTGCCTGAAAAGGGAGGACAGGCTAACGCTAAAGGCTTCTGAAATGCATACAGTGAAAATATCTGATGTTACTTTAAATGGGAGGTTATTCTATGGTCTTGGGGCCATCACCAAGAAGGCCCTCTCGTGTGTCCACAATCTTTAACTTCTGTGCGACAGCAGCTGGCAGCTCTTAAGGCACAGGCAGGATTCATTCATTCATTCATTCATTCATTCCTTGGATAGATGAATTGCACAAAGGTTTTGACAAGAAATGGGATCTTAGATTTCATAGCAGCTCCATCTTTTTCTTTGTGCCTCCTCCAAATCATCTTTGCTGGATGCATTAACTTGTTTCTGTGAAGTTGTAGATCTTGCTAGCGAGAGATTGCAGATCAGAACGCCAGAATCTGAAATGTGAAAGTTGATGAAATTTCCTTCTCCTGGCTTTCCTTCTCATAGATTGCTTTGTTACAGGTCGACCATTTTGGCTTCTTTGAAGATCACACTTTCAAGCAACGCTACCTCGTAGTAGACCAGCACTGGAAAAAAGGCATTGGATCAATCCTCTTCTACACCGGCAATGAAGGCGATATCACATGGTTTGCGAATAATACCGTGAGTGAGATTCTAGAACCTATTCCGAGAGGAACAGTCTTGTTTTAAAATATGTTTACAACACTTAATATTTTTAAAAAACACAAATTCCTCTTTTCTCCTCCAGGGTTTTATGTGGAATGTAGCTGAAGAACTTAATGCAATTCTAGTATTTGCCGAACATAGGTACTATGGTGAATCTTTGCCCTTTGGAAACAAATCATTCACTGTAAGTATCTTCTGCAGTAGAGATAAAAACATCTACCTTGTTTCCCCTGAAAATAAGCCCTAGCATGATTTTTCGGGGTGCTTGAAATATAAGCCCTATATGAGTGTTATATAAAACATCCTCTGAAAATAAGCCCTAGTGCGTCTTTAGGAGCAAAAATATAAGACCTTGTCTTATTTTTGGGGAAACACAGTAGGACAATTGGATGTTACAAGTAGGTGGACTTCTGTCAGTGAAAACTGTGTTGTTGGCTTTATGTGTTTATTTATTTACATTTCTATTCCGCCCCATACCCGAAGGTCTCTGGGCGGGTAACAACATATTAAAATAGAATATACATTAAAAGACATTAAAAATTCACACAAGTGTAAAACAATATACAATATGTTTAAAATGACAGTGTCTGTACTGGGCGGGGGGGTGGGCATAAGCAGCTCAGCCAAAGGCCAGGGCAAAGAGGTGCGTCTTCACCGCCCTCCTAAATATATATAAGGAAGGGGCATGACGTACCTCGAGGGGCAGGCTATTCCATAGGCTGGGGGCCGTCACAGAAAAGGCTCTCTTCCGGGTGCCCACCAACCTCACTACTGAAGGTGGTGGGACAACCAGGAGGGCCTCACCACTCGATCTTAAGGCATGGGCAGGTCGATATGGGAGAAGGCGCTCCTTTAGATATTTGGGGCCCAAGTCATTTAGGGCCTTATAAGTCAGAGTCAAAACCTTGAATTGGGCTCGGTAGCGAATTGGCAGCCAGTGCAATTCTTTTAAGACCAGCGTGATGTGCATCCAGCTAGGTGTTCTGGTCAGCATTCTAGCGGCTGCATTTTGCTCTAGCTGCAACTTCCGAACCGTCTTCAAGGGCAGCCCCATGTAGAGAGCATTACAGTAGTCCAATCTAGAGGTTACCAGAGCATGGATAACTGTGGCTAAGTAGTCTCTATCCAGAAGAGGCTTCAGTTTCCGGACTAGCTGTAGTTGGGAGTAGGCGCTCCTGGCCTCAGCCTCCACCTGAGCTTCAGGTGTTAGCGTGGAGTCCAGGAGTACACCCAGGTTACGGACCTGTCCCTTCCAGGGCATTGCAACCCCATCAAGGACAGGGTATCTCCCAACTACCCGGACCTGAGACCCTGTAACACACAGCACCTCTGTCTTGTCTGGATTCAGTTTCAATTTATTCACCCTCATCCAGCCCATTACCGCCTCCAGACACCTGTCAAGCACTTCAACCACCTCTCCTGATTCATATGGTACAGAGAGATAGAGCTGGGTATCATCTGCATACTGATGACACCTCACTCCAAATCTCCTGATGACCTCTCCCAACGGCTTCATATAGATGTTAAATAGCATGGGAGATAAGATCGATCCCTGAGGAACCCCACAGGTGAGTTCCCAGGGAGTCAAAACAGTATCTCCCACAGCCACTATCTGGAATCTATACTGGAGATAGGAGCAGAACCAGTGCCATGCATTGCCTCTCCTAAACTCTGTAGTCTCTCCAAAAGGATACCATGGTCAATGGTATCAAAAGCCGCTAAGAGGTCCAGGAGAACCAACAGGGTAGCATTGCCCCTGTCTCTCTCCCGGAGAAGGTCATCAACCAGGGCGACCAAGGCGGTTTCCGTGCCATGACTGGGTCTGAAGCCAGATTGAAATGGGTCTAGATAATCAGCTTCTTCCAAGCATGCTTGCAATTGAACAGCGACAGCCCTCTCCAGAACCTTGCCTAGAAAAGGTATGTTGGCCACCGGGCGATAATTGTTTAGGTCTTCCGGATCCAGGGAGGCCCTCTTCAGGAGGGGGCGCACCACAGCCTGTTTCAGGGCCAATGGGACCACCCCCTCTCTCAGAGATGCATTCACTACCTCCTGGATCCACCCGGTCATACCTTGTCGGCTAGTCTTTATCAGCCATGAAGGGCAGGGATCCAGAGAGCACGTTGTCGGCCGCACCCCTGCAAGCAGCTTGTCCACATCCTCAGGCTGCAGTAATTGAAAGTGATTCAGCCAAACAGGACCTGACAGCTCTCTGGACGCCTTGTCTGGACTCTGTCCAATTGTGACATCCAATCCCCTACGAATCTGAGTGACTTTGTCCTCAAAGTGCTTTGCAAAATTGTCGCAGCAGATATTACATGGCCCTGGCTCATGCTTCTTTGAGCTTGGTTTTCTGAGGCCATTTACTATTCTGAAAAGCTCTGCTGGACGGCTACTTGAGGACGCAATGGTGGCAGAGAAAAAGTTCGTTTTTGCTGCCGTCACTGCCGCATGGTAGGCACAATAATGTGCTCTAACTCGTGTTCGGTCAGATTCACAGCCGGATTTACGCCACCTGCGCTCTAGCCGTTGACCTTCCTGTTTCATAGCCCGTAGTTCCATGGAATACCAAGGAGCTTTTTGGGCTCCACAAGCATGCCGAGGGCACTTGGGAGCAATCGTGTCAATAGCCCTGCTCATCTCTCAGTTCCAGAGAGAAACCAGGGCTTCGACGGGAGCGCCAGACATGCCAACCGGAAAATCCCCCAGAGCATTCAGGAATCGCTCGGATTCCATAAGTCCCCGAGGGCGGACCATCTCAATAGGTCCTACTTCCCCACAGAGGGGAGTTGCCATAGTAAGTCCAAACCTCACCAGCGAATGATCCTGGACTGAGAGTGTTGCTGGACTGAGAGTGGTCAGGCCTGCCTTAGTGTGAATTCTGCTCTACCTCTTTTCTTGGGGATTGTTCCAAGCTTCCCTTCCATTGGACCGTTTGAGATATGGAGCCTCGTGTGTTTTATTTATATTTTTATCCAGCCCTATGCTCGAAGGTCATAGAGTGGGTCACAATAAAATCATTATGAAAGCATCCTAAAAAACATTACTAAAACAATAACATTGCCTGCATGTGGAGGGGATGTGTCCTCACCAGTCTTCTGGACACATAAAAGTGTGAGGGTGTCTGACACATCCTCTGAGGGGAGATTATTCCATAACCTGGGGCTACAACCAAGAAGGCCCTCCCACGTGTTCCCACCCCCCCTAACTACTGAGGGTAGTGGAACCTCCAAGATAACCTCACAGGCAGGTCTTAAGACATGGCCAGGTCTAGATGTAATAGAATGAGAGGGAAGAGACCCCTACTCTGTTACATAAGCATCTTACCATCTCTTTCCAGGAAGTCAAATATCTTAATTACCTGACTTCAGAGCAGGCTCTGGCTGATTTTGCAGTACTCATCCAGCACCTGAAGAATACTGTTCCTGAGATTGCAGACACTCCAGTCATTGCCATAGGAGGATCTTACGGAGGAATGCTTGCTGCATGGCTTCGAATGAAGTATCCTAATGTAGTAATTGGGTAAGTGCAGAACCCCAGAGGTGTTCTTGGAGTGGTACTGTTGTCCATCAGATGTAGATGACGCTCTTTGCCTGTAGATAGGCCTGACAAGGCTGCGTGTGGGATTATTTCTTATTTATTTGTTTGTTTGTTTGTTTGTACTTCTATCCCACCCTATACCCAAGGTCTCAGGGCGGGCTACAATATTATAATAATCTTAGACAGGTCCCTGCCCTCAGGCTTACAATCTAAAGAGACAGGATACAAAAGGAAAATGGTGTGGCTGAATTTTCAAAAGTATTTGTTATTCGTACGAATTCGTACGTGAATTTGAATTTACGAATTTGAATGAATACAAATATTTTTGAGTTATTCATACAGATAACTCGGATATTCGTATCTGTACAAGTCCACACGCATCTCTTACGTACCTGTTGCATCTGTAGAGAATGAATACAGGGTATGTACGGATGCATACATACCCGTAGAGATACAGATGTCCGAATTATTCAAATACATACTAATGTATTTGTATAGAATTTGGATTTGTACGAATTTGGATTTTTGAATATTCGATTCTTTATGAATTGAATGTCGAAAATTGCATCCGTGCACCCCCCCCCCCAGTGTGTGTATTTTCATTCACATACCGCTACAATATGTGCCTCATTGTGCATCTGAGGATCAGTTCCTATTAAATGTCTTGTGACACTGCTGCTTATTGGTAGCTTTTTGAGTCACACAGCACAGCACAGCTGCCAGGCTCTAGTTATCCTCTTTCTGCTCCTTTTTATTCTAAGACTTTTCAGGCCCTTGACTTTTTATTTGCATCTTTATCTTGCCCTACACCTGAGGGGCCACAGGGCAGGGTAAATGGTTGCGTTGTCACTGAGGGTGCCTGGCATTCCTCAGGGGGAAAGCTATTACATAATCTGGGGATAACCACCAAGAAGGCCCTATCCCAGGTCCCCTACCCCTTTAGTTGCCGAAGGTGGTGGTACAACTAGGAGGATCTCACCTGCAGATCTTAAGGCTCAGACAGATAAATCTAGGAAACAGTGTTCCTTTAGATATGTGGGCCATTTAGAGCCTTTTAGGTTAAAGGTTAACACCTTGAATTGGGTTCAGTACTGAACTGGCAGGCAGTGGAGCTCTTTTAAGATGGGTGGGAGATGCATCCGGCCTGTTCTAGTCAACAGACTAGCTGCTGCATTCTGAGCCAGTTTCCACTTCCAAACTGTCTACAAGGGACTCATGTAGAGTGCATAACAATAGTTCAGTCTGGAAGTTACTACAACACAGATTAATCTGGCCAGATCATCTCTGTCCAGAAAGGACCGTAGCTTGAGAACCACTGGTAGCTGGAAGGGGGCGCTCGTGGCGTCTGCCTCTACCTGAGTTTCAAACATCAGCACAGAGTTCAAGAACACCCCCAGATTCCACACCTGACCCTCCCAGAGCTTAACAGCCTCATCAAGAACAGGCCCAGCTGAGAATGGAAAAAATTAAATATGGACGAATATGGGAAACAAGAATGAAAATAATACATAAATGGTATAGAACACCAATACAATTGTCACACTTCTTTCCAAATGTAACCGAAGAATGCTGGCATGGATGTCAAGAAAGAGGAATATTTTTACATATGATTTGGCATTGTCAGAGAGTGCAGGTGTTTTGGAAGGAGGTAGAAAACATGATTAATAATATATATGCACTTAATATTAACTTAAATGAAAGGATAGTAATATTTCAATTGGATCTGGAGAATATAAGGCCAAAAGAGACTAGGGAAGTAGTCTGTTCCATACTTAGGTCGGCTCAATTGGTAGTAGTAAATGGATGGAAGGATGCAACTAAATGGGAAATACAGAAACTGTATGAATATATAATAGCCTCGATTGCAGTAGAGGTTCGAGAATGTCGGGAAAATTTTGAAAATGATTTAGCAAAAATAAGAAGGTGTAAAAACAAATGGAGGGAAGAATGTATAAGTGCATAATTATGTAAAATATTTAAATTTAAAAAAAAAAAGAATAAAAAAAAAAAAAAGAACAGGCCCAGGACCCTGTGACACACCTCTGTTTTGTCTGGATTCAGCTTCAGTTCATCCCCCTCCCCCCAATCCAGCCCATTACTGCCTCCATGCACCTCTCAAGCAATACAAAATGCCAGTTGTTACTGCTTGTCAAAAGCCAAATTGCTAATAAAAAACTTCTGAAAACAATTCCAGCCCATGAACTGTAAACCATGAGCCATTCCTCCCTGTTTAAATGCAGGAAAACCTGTGTATGTTCTTTAATGCTAAACTTGTGTCTTAAGTTTTACCTTTTCATCTTAAGACTCATGTGACATGAACTGAGATCACATGCATGCTTTCGGAATGACACACGCCATGGTGTGGGAGAAGATGTAACACCATCATTAACTGGGCACTTTCAGGAAGCAGTAGAAATTGGTCTCCACATGTGGAGCATTTGGCTCTGTTCGCTAAATGGAAAAGGGATTTTAAAATCCTCGGTGTCATGATACCCAGCAGTCCAGTCCAGTGCCTGCCCTCCAAGGAGTTGCTAGGTACCAGTCGGATGCTGAATTCGTGCAAAGGCCGAGTGAATACTACAGTCTGAACACAAAACACGGGTAGCAAGCGGTTTGAACAGTAAACTAAACAGGTTTATTATTTTACACAAGCAATACTAGAAAGGAAAATAAGGTTCAGGTATTAGTTAGTTTAAGTCTATGGGTCTCTTAAAGTACCTAGCTTCCCAGCCTAACAGCTTCCCTTTCCCAAAGGAAAATAGTTCACCTTTTAAAAAGTCAAACCTCTCCACGTTCCTCCCCTCTGATTAGCTCTGCCTCAGCCCAAGCCTAGCCAGTGTCCTAGAACGTAGCTCTGGATGATCACAAGGCCCAGCCTGTCCTTGCTTGTCCGACCATCCAGTCTTGATCAGTTGCCTGCAAAGTCTCCCTCAGAGCCACAACCCTCCACGATTGTCCCCTTCAGAAATCGCACAGCCAGAAGACCAATGGTCAGCTACTGGTCCGGCTCCCTCAGGTTCAGCTCTTCTGTCCCCTTCAGCATCAGTCCCAGCACGAAGACCACCTCTGCTGTATTCTGTGTTCATTTCTACCTTTTTTACCCTGGCCCTGATTGGCTGTCATCTCCTGGAGTAAGCTGCTGGAATAAAATGCTGCTGATTGGTGGAAACTCCTCCTCTAGCCCCTCTGGCTCTAAGATCCCCAGACAGCTTTTCCCTCCAAAATAACAGCTGTAGCCAATCTATGCACTTGGGCCCGCACAGGATTTCCTGCCCTTTTTGCAGCCTCTGCACAGGGCTTGCAAAAAGGCTTGCAAACAGGGTTTGCAAGGGCTTTGCATGGGCAGCAAGCCATGCATCCTGCAAAGACGCTTGCAAGGGACACAGAAACCTTACTGTCCATTGCAGCCTGACCCCTGAAACCGTCACACTTGGCCTCTCAAATTAGACTCATCTTAATATCAGCTGCCTCCAGACTTGCAGAATAAGTCCACAGTTGAACGGAAGAGCACAGAATACTTACTGCGCAGTGACGACCGGCCATCCCAACTTGAAAGGAAGCTCTGTAGCTTCCCCTAATGGAGCTGAGAGAGTTAAGTGGGGGCACACTGTCACGTGGGTTGAGGCAGCCAATCAGGTTTGAGCTGCCCTTCCTGCTCTTATCTTTGATCTTCTCGCTGTTCTGCCTGCACTGAGGGAAACTTTGGATTTTGTTTCTACTGCGCAGCGGGTGTCCTACCAGCCTTAAGGTAAGTGTGCAGTCCCGACTGGATAATGCGAAGCCACAACGATCCATTGATCGTTGTGTGCGATGCCTTGATCGCAACTGCACATTCTGTTGCACTGTATATACGTGTCTGGACGCAGCCTTGGTTGGTGATCGCATGCTTCCTGTTCTATTTTGCAGAGCTCTTGCTGCGTCGGCTCCCATCTGGCAGTTTGAGGACCTTGTGCCCTGCGGCAGCTTTTACAAGATAGTGACAGAAGATTTCAAAAGGAGTGGCAATTGCTGCTCAAAAAGCATCAGGAACTCCTGGGCAGCCATCAACCGTCTTGCATCCACCAGTAAGCTAGGCCAGAAGTCTGCCAGAATGAGGAGTTTCCTTTCAACTTCCTGATGCTGCTGTTCTCTTAGGGTGTTTCCGCACTTCCTAGTATACTTGATCAGCAAGTACACTAGGAGCCTCCATTCTGCATGCGGGCAGGGGAGGGGGAGAGGGAGGGAGGCTCCAGGTACGCTTGTGAGTCTGGGATTGCCCTTAAATTCACATAATCATGCCTGTATTGCAGGTGCAAACTGGCTTTTGTGTTTTGGGAGCATCTTTGTCCTCTGGACTTTGGGACCAGAAGACTTTGTGCTTATGCAGAATTAATTTTTTTTAATTTTATATTTTCATTGACTTTATTATACACATTATTACGGCTTATCCATTTTATAACTTTCTCATATGATACTAATCCATCTTACTTTTCTACATACTCCCTTCCCCCATTCTCTCCCCCCCCCCCCCCCCAGGAGCTATTTTGGCCATTTCATCAGTTACACATTACAGTTGATTTGGAGATTACTCAACAATCCCTTCTTGAACTTCTTCCTTCCTTCCTTCCTTCCTTCCTTCCTTCCTTCCTTCCTTCCTTCCATTATTAATGAATGAATGAATGAATGAATGAATGAATGAATGAATGAATGAATGAATGAATGAATGAATGAATGAATGAAATTTATATCCTGCCCTTCACCAAATAGTCCTGGGGCTGGTTACAAAAAGAGTAAAACATATCAAATATCAAAACATAATAAAAAATGTAACTCACTCACTCCCTAACAGGACAGCACCCTGGGGAAGCTATTTAAACAGCAAAAGCCTGGGTGAAAAGATGAGTTTTCACCAGGCACTGAAAACTGTACAGCGTAGGCACCTGGTGAACTTCAAGAGGGAGGTTGTTCCAGAGTCCAGGGGCCACAACAGAAAAGGCCCTCTTGCATATCCCTGTCCCTTGTACCTGCAAGAAAAGGAAGTACAAGAAGGTCCTCTCCTTGACATCTCACTGCATGGGCAGGTCTATATGGGAGAAGGCATCCCTTCAGATAGCCAGGGCCCAAGCAGTTTAGGCCTTTAAATGTTAGTGTCATCACCTTGAGTTGGTCTCAGTAACGAATTAACTTTCTCTGCTTCCCGATATTTAACACGCTTTTCCAGTTATCCGTCACTGAATTCATCACCAATAGCCCTATAAACCACATCCTATGTTCTCTGATGAATACACGTCATATTTTCTCCTAGGTTGGACTGTTTTCTCCCCTGGATTTTTCCAATTTTAAATTATTACTGCCTGTGCTGCCAACAGAATTTATTGTATTGCATATTGATCCTGTAATCTTATCGCCTTAATATCCATTTTATGCAGGAAACATTTTTGCCCAAGTTATATTGCTATGTAATATTTTATTAATTCCTCTTCCCATACTCGGATTAAAGGTTTTGGACTTCAGGACAATCCCACCATAGATGTTCATATGTACCCTTATATTTCCACTTAAGCCAGCATTCCAAACTCAGAAATCATAGAATCATAGAATCATAGAATGGTAGAGTTGGAGGGGACCTCCTGGGTCATCGAGTCCAACCCCCTGCTCAAGGGAGGATCTCCTAAACCATCTCAGACAGGTGGCCGTCCAAAATCCTATATGTTGGGTCTTACGCCATTTATTCACAAATTTAATTTTTAATCCCTCAGTTCTCAAAGTTTTAGTCAAAGTTGATTCCTTTATTTACCTTGCAATAGAAGTTTTTCCAACATCTGTGTTATTTTGCCATCTCTTTAATGAACTAATCTCCACTTTCTCTTTTACGTGCTTATAGGGAATTCTATTTCTACCTACAAACCTTTGTCTTCTTTCTCCTTTTAGAGGAAGGTCTGAAGTGGCTGTCTTCTGCATTTCACCTCTGCAGTGCCCTGAAAACATTGGACGATGCAGCTGTTTTCAAAGGGTGGCTAAGTGAGACATGGGTTAACTTGGCAATGGTTGATTATCCATACAAAGCTGACTTCTTAGAGCCTCTCCCTGCCTGGCCTATTCAGGTAACTGAAGAAATTATTCTTTTTCTTTTCCTCTGTTCTTTTAGATGCTATTTTTTTTAGAGCCCCATCCAACTACCAGTGCCAGTTTGGTCTTGTGGTGGAGTGCCAGACTCATATCTTCTAGTTACTGGGTTTGATTCTGCTCTCCATGAAGCCACCTGGGTGACCTTGGGCTAGTCACAGCTCTCTCAGCTTTCACAGCTCCACCTACATCAGAGTGTCTGCTGTGGAGAGTAGAATAGGAAGCTTTCTCAGCTGCTTCACATCCCCTTGAATGGGTGAGAAAAGTGGGGTATAAAAGCCAACTCTGAGGCAACCTCACCATAGCCCCACTTTCCCCTCAAAAATGCACTAAAAACTATTGCTGGAAAGCCCAGTTCTGGTTGTATATTTACTTATATTCTGGATGGAGATTCCAGAGTTGCTCGTCCAGCATGCATGTGTGGAGGCCAAAACTAGTGTCTGCACATATGTAGAGTTGCTGGCATTCCAGACACCCAGACCCGTGTGCCAGTTAAAATGCATGAAGCCCATGCCAACCACAGCACTGTCTAGTTAGGAGGTATTCATGCAGGAAGGATTTCCCACATTATTGCCTCATCGGAGGATATTTGACCACTGTCTGGAGGTGGCCTGAGTCTCTGAGAGAAACCCAAAGTGAATGAACAGAAACAGCATAAGGCTGGGAACCTTTATTCTGATCATGGTCCTTCATGGTTGGCTTCTGGGCCATATGGATCTGCAGGGTAATGGGAGTCTGTGAAGCCCTGCTCACAAAGATACACTCCACCATCTTTAGATAGTGTGGTTCTTGGGACTATTGGTAGACACAGTTCAACATGTCTTCCAACATGCCTGGGGGGCTGATCCAGAACACGGGGAGCATGTAGAAGGCACACCTCACAGCTGTCAGGGAGTGTATTTCACTGGTGCGCCTCCCAGAAACTCTTAGGCTAGCTGTAAAGGATGTCATAGCCTAGCTTCAACTCTTGAAGCTGTGGCATGGGTTGCTCTGGACCAACACTTGTGTGGATAGCACAGATCCAACCCATGCCTTTCTGTGGTTGGAATCGGCAGGTCTGGCTGTTCGAGGGCCACTGATTCCGATCATGGTCCTTTCAGTGGAGAAATGCTCTAGATTTTTCCCTGGAAAGTATTTCTGAAGACCAGCATTGATTTGATGCCCAGGAAGGAATTGGAGGCTGTTGTCAAAGTGTGGTATAGAGCGGGGAGTGGAAAGGGGGAAAGATGGAGGTGAGATTCAGGCTGGAATTTGAAAGTCACATTTCCTTTACTTGAATCAACCCCTGAGGGGTTAAAGGAAACAGTCGTAAGAAGCTAAGAGGAACCCTGCTGGATCAGACCGCAGCCCATCTAGTCCAGCATCCTCTCTCACACAGTGACCCACCAATTGCCCATGGGCATCTCAAGCAGAGGCAAGGGCAGTCCTTCTCATAAGAACATAAGAGGAGCCCTGCTGGATCAGACTGCAGCCCATCTAGCCCAGCATCCTGTCTCACACAGTGACCCACCAATTGCCCATGGGCATCTCAAGCAGAGGCAAGGGCATCCTTCTCATGAGAACATAAGAGGAGCCCTGCTGCCACCGCTGTGAACATGCTCACTGAACATGCCACCTGCACCTTCAGAGGAGTTATGAAATGAAAGTCTCATCTAAAGACTTGGCAGAAGGGGTCATTCCGATATTCTGTCCAGAGCCATGGGGAGGTTAGAGCCCACAGGCTAGACAGAAAAGACCCCTGTGACCACTATATGCCCTCCTCTAATTAGAGATGGCTTAGGACTTTGTTATGTTATGACTGTTTTCGTAAGATGGTCAGAAATGCTGGCTTTTTAAAATGTATAAACCACACCTGCTGTTGGGCACAAGTATTTCCACTGCACACCCCTTTCCCCCTACTGCTTTCTTTTTAAAGCCTATTAAGGTATATTTGTGACTGAAAACAATGCGTGTAGTGGGTTGCTTTTTGCCAGAACTTTTTCACAAGCCGCAGAAGTCCGGCAGCACCCAAAATCAAAAGGTTTCTTTCTCTTTATCTCTTCTTTATGTATGCAGTCTCTCTGGGTGGTATAAGCTATTCCAATGTTCGCCTTTTCTGTTGGCAAGGAGGGGCTTCGAGTGAAATAATGTGATTATCTGGAGGAGACTTAGAGGTATATTGAGAGCTTAAGAGGAAAAATCCGTTCAGACTCACTGAATGTATCTGCTTAATCCTTCTCTTTTTGGGGGCCGTTGGTGCCCTCTGAGAAACAGAAGCCTTTCGTCCGGATCTCGCCGTTCCTCCCCAGCATTCGGACTTTCTGCTTCTTAAAGCCACATTCTGACCTTCCATATATGGCACATCTGTGCTAGCAGACAAAAGCGTTTGGTAACTTTTGGCCTCCCAGCCGAGAAGATGCCTGGCTGAAAAGGGCTAGGAGGTGCGCACAGAAGGGATTAGCCTTCCCCTGGTGCTGATCAGATCTGAAGGCAAAGGGGAAAGCACTTGTGGGGAGATGCCTTCAGAAACCATTGGAGCTACTTCTGTTTCAGCTCCGTGGGGCTGCCACACACTGACCCAGTCCAGGGGGTATCAGCAATGCGCAGGTGAAGCGCAAGACACGATTTGTTCCCATTTCTCAACTTGTCTGTACCAGCACTCAGAGGAAGCTAAGAGGAGCCGCGCTGGATCAGCCACAATGTCCCATCTAGTCCGATGTCCAGTCTCAAAGAGTGGCCCACCAATTGCTTCTGGGCATTCTCAAGCAGAAGAGGAAGGCAAAACCTTCACCTTCGCTTAAGTCCCTGCAAACGGAGGCATTCCGCCTGTCTCTCCTACCTGGAGGTGGTACCTACGCATCCATTCTAATGACCATTGATGCACCCGCCCATCATGGATTTATCTAATCCTTTGTTAAATCTATCCAGGCTGGTTTCTCTCACTACCTCTTTTGGCAGCAAATTCCACAGATCGATGACCCTCTAGGTGAAAAAATACTTCCCCTTATCTGTCCCAACCCTTCTCCCATTGGCTTTATAGAGTCCCTGTGACGGGACCCCCCCCCCCCAAAAAAAAACCCAATTGTAATGTGTAAAAGAAAAGAGCCGAACCGCTTCCATTTTGGAATTAGCTAGTAACACCTAAAACTGTAAGAGATGTCTCGAGGTGGCGTTATCCACCCCAACCATAAATCCTGCCTAGAAACAGAAGAGCACTTTTTACCCCAACCATGAATTATGCCTGGAGCCTTAACCGTAAATTCTGCCCAGAGCCAGAGAGACACCTGGTATTCTAAGGACGAGATAACGCTAATTGGGAGTATGAGCCCAATCGAAGGTGAGAGGGCGAGTTCTCAAAACAATTAACTATTGAAAGTGACCTCAGCTTGTATATCGCTCATTGGCTTACGCATACCATGTGATTTTGTTTGAAGGGAATATAGCATGAATGTATTCTTATGTCTTATTCTATCTGACTTTCCTTATGCTTTACTTGAGATTGAACTCTGTACATGCTCGTATATGCTTTGATGCTTTTTGTAACTAAGGCTGTGACTCATGCTGATGCATGAAGGAACCTTTATTTGCTGGAAGCCTGTGTTTTTTCCTGTACCTCTGCTCAACTTTTGAACTTTCTTTATTTTAAAAATAAACCACAAAACTCCACAGAGGTTTTTCGTGTGAAATCGCTCGGCACGTACCACAGAAGGCACGGGGTTCCTGGGGGAGCGTGGGGGAACGCTCGGGGGCCCTGGGGCTTTCTGTCACAGTCCCCAACGCCAGGTTCTAGTGTGCAATAGAAAAACATTTTTCTTTCAAAAAGTTAAGAGGTTCAGTCCTTTTTGGACTAGATGGCATGCCAGCTTAGCAGCCCTAAATGAATAAAATGGGAAAACACTCTGGTCCAGTGTTCTCTTTTCCCAGTGACCTTTGCTTCCTGTGGCCTGCCTCTAGCTGGTCACTGTGAATAGAACACTTGGTCATGGTCCTTCTCAAATGGAAGTTTTCAGATTAGGCCTGAAACTCTTGTACTAAACCAGCATTGGCTGGACTGTGGTGGCCTGTGTAAATATTCTATCCCTTAGGAAGAAGAAGAAAAAGTTGGCTTTTCTACCCCACTTTTCTCACCCATTTAAGGGGACTCAAAGTGGCTGACAAAGCTTCTGTTCTTCTCTCCACAACAGAACGCCCTTTGAGGTAGGTGGGGCTGTGAGGGCTCAGAAGAGAGAGGTGACTAGCCCAAGGTCACCCAGCTGGCTTCATGGGGGAGGGTGGAATTGAACCCAGTATTCTCAGATAAGAGTCCAGCTGGCTCTAAAGTTTAAGTTCAGTGTATTTTCACAAAGGCAACTGGGCTTCCTAGGAAAGGTGTTAGATCAATATGGCAGCTTCCACATCGTCCTTATGGATCAGGCTTCTGGTGAATGCTTTGCCTTCACAGGGCTTACCCTTGGGGTGATCCCTGATAAGAAAATAATGCTGGAGAGCACATCATTAGCTGACCACTTTAAAGCCTTCTTAGTTGTGGACCAGTACAGTTGTCTGCCGTGCAGATGGCTACTCTTGACCCAACAGCGTGTGGAGACCAGCAGCCAGGTTACTATTATTGTTTTTTAGATTGTACGCCCTCGGCAGGTTTTTATATTTTTATATAAATGTATTTTTTTTGTTTCGCATCTGTAAAGTGCTGAGTACGTGGACAGCGCTGTAGAAATAAACTAATAATAATAATAATTGACGGGCTCTGGAACTGGATCATATGCCGTGCACCGCAGGACCACTCTGGCCTGCACCTGCTGGCACCTTCTCCATCATCCTGGGGCCAAAGTGAGTTCCATTTGCAGAATGCGGAAGCAGTCGGTAAATGCAAATTGGAGGGAAGGTTAAAGGCACTTTTTGCAGGTGCAACGAAGACCCCATTAGGAGCCTGATAAGTACACAATTGATACAGATCAGTTACCTACCTTTCACATGCACGACCCCTTAAGGACCCCATTCTGGACGCGTTGTCCACATGAGCACTATCGAAATCTGGACTTAATGGGGTCTTTGGGCCCTTAAATCCAGAGTAACATGAAGACTAGATCACAGAGCGCACTTCTGCACATATACCTTCATAGCAGCTGTAACCAGAAGTAACCCTGCCTGGTGGTTATGCAGGCCAATCACACTGTGCCACTGGAGGACCTTCCTGCTCTGGCCTTGGGATGATTACTGTGGTGTCCGCATGGCAGCCCTGTTTAGTACCTATTGTCAATGGGTGCTGAACGGCCCGTGCGGACACATGGGGCCCTCAGCGTGATGCAGAACTTCAGGGACCGGATTCCATGAGAACCAGATACCAGAGATCCGGATCTTCTTTAAAAAGCCTAAGAATTCAGGACTGCCTTTAATTCAACTAAACAACTAGCATGTGGCTTCTAGCCACACCTGCCCATTTAGTTCCAGATGCTTGTAAGCAATTAACAACACTAATTGTCACCAGGACAGTGGTCAGGGTCAGAAAAACAGTTCTGGTCATGTAGTGGTCTGGCTTCCATCCATTTTTCTACCCTTGCTCTTGTGTTTTAAAGCTAGTGAATAATGCTAAATATTCTGCATTTTTTTAACAGTACTTCCTATGTTTGGTGATGCCAGTGAGATTTACTGAGCATCTGTAAGCCTTTGAAATGAATAATTTCTCTCTGCACATCTCACAATTGTATAAGCATTTATGAGCCAGCTTGGTCTAGTCGTTAGGGAGCTGGATTCTTATCTGGGAATACTGGGTTTGATTCTGCCCTCCTCCATTAAGCCAGCTCGGTGACCTGGGGCTACTCACAGCTCTCTTCTGAGCTCTCATATCCTCGCCTACCTTACAGGGTGTTTTGTTGTGGGGAGAAGAACAGAAGGTTTGTCAGCCACTTTAAGTCTCCTTGAATGGCTGAGAAAAGCAGTGTAGAAAAGCCGACTCTTTTGTGTTTTTCCCTTCGGTAATTTCTAATTCTTTCATGCAGTGATACAGTCACCTTGCCACGTTTCTGCAACTGAAAATAGTTGTCACTTCTTAACACTGTCCCAGCCTCTCAGTGGGACAGGTGTGCTAACAAAAGAGGTTGGGAAATTTTTGTTCCTCCAGCCAAGAAGTTATTCATTTGACTAGCAGGAGCTATCTGAGAATAATTCAGGGGCTTTGGGAAGCAGAGGGGGGCAGCTGTGAGGCTGCTGGATTCAGGGTAGCAGCTTGAGAGCTGCTACGATGGTCAATCTAGAATCTTTATCTGGGGTCCACCATGTATTTAATGGCAGATGCGGTCAGCTGGAGATGCTAAATGATCAGGCTTGAGGCAGGGTGCAGGCAGAATGACAAAGAGTTTAATTTTCCCGGGCTTAAATACAGCAGTCAATAGGGGTGTGGAGGAAATGATGTAAAGGCACAATCCAGGGAGGTGATTGGAGCTGGGGCAGGCAGGCAGGTTAGAGGTCCTAGGTGATGTCACATCCTGTGGTCAGAGGTGGGGAAGATCCTCAGACAGGAAGAGAAGTGTTGTCCCCTTAATGCCATGTGCTTTCAGACTCCATAGTGCCCAAAGGCAACTGCACGGGGGAAAGAACTCAGCAGCCTGGTGGTGCTGAGCATGTGCTACAAGCCGATGGAACAGGAAAATTCTTTCTCCTTTTACTAGCAAGAGGCTTGAGAGTCAAGGTCGGGGCTGGAAGGGAAGCTGGCGGGAAACTGCAGCCACGAGATTACTGCAATGCTAATCTGAATCTGTTTGTTCTGAAAATGAGACTCTTTTAATTCTTTTTTCCCCCATAGGCAGCCTGCAAGTACTTGAAAAATCCTAAACTGCCAGACAAATTGCTCCTTCAGAATATCTTTCACGCTGTAAATGTATATTATAACTATACAGGGAGTGCCTCGTGCTTTAATCTTACTCAGACTGCTACAAAGAGCCTTGGGCTTCAGGGCTGGTCTTATCAGGTACGTGTGTAAAAGTAATTAGCTCTGCAAAATTGAGAGAAAAACAGGAGTGTTGACTTGAGAGACTTTAGGTTCAGCCCCTAGCGTCTCTAGTTGAAAATCCCTTTTGTTCCTGAAATGCCAAAGGCCTTTTCACACTACAGCTAAGACAGCCGTAGTGCGCTCCAGCTGGAATGTGTGGAGGACAGTTTCCCATACGCATTGGCAGGTGAGGGACGTGTTTGCAAGACATCCCTTACTTCCCTAGGTGTGAATGGGAAGCTGTCCTCCCCATGTTCCGTCCCAGTCGGCTTTCCAGGAAGGATTAGAGGATTCCCCTCCCTCCTGCGCATCGAGCCGTCCCGCCCCCTGCATCGGACCATGAAAGTTGTTCGATGCGGGGGGGGGGGGGGCAGGCAGTTTGATGTGCCTTTGCGCGTGATTGGGTGGGCCAGGGGTTGCCTCCTCCAGGACATGGCATGCGGCGGGGGGACTCCTCTGGTTGGCACAGGAGTGCGCTGGAGGGGGCAGCCCGCCCAGCTGTCAGTGGGCAGTCGAGCCCTCTCACCCCTTCCTTCGGACTACTCCTGATGCGTCACAGGATGATATGTCGGCAGAGGCCAATGGGAGAGGCTGGAGGGCGGGAGCCCTGTGCAGCCGGGAGGCAGTAATGCGAATCAACTGCCTCCCAAACACAGCAGGTAAGCGTGGGGACGGGTTGGGACAGGTGTAGAGCACAATGAAGTGCTCTGTGCCCGGAACGCATCTAGAACGCTTTGGGTTGGGATGGGGCGGTTCCAAACGGAACCGCTGGCCCAACTATAGACGTGTTCCGGAGGGCCTAGTGCGAAAAGGCCTCAGATCTTGATTGTTCTGAAGAAGAAATGTTGTGCAGGTAACAGAAGATACTTAGTGAGTGAGAGGCATCATGGCCAAACCTTTCTCTGCCCCCAGTGGAGAAGTACAGTAGCTTTCTGGAGGCGGCTCAGAGCAATTCTAGCCCCTGTCTTCACTTGCTGGTGATCCAGATTAAGGGGCTTCTTAATCCAGATCATGAGCCTCTTGATCCACATGTTAATGTGGATTAAGGAGGCCCCGTTCCCACTGGTTTGGCTCCAACCAACGACCTTATTCTGGATCATGAGAGATGTGCAGATAGCACGTCTCCATGATCCCGAACTGCCATGGGGTGCTTTTCAGCTGTGTCCAAAAATTGCCACCCACAGATTCTGTTGTTCTGAGCAGGTGTGGGAAGCATGAGCCCAATGGCACTGATCTGGCCTATCCTTCCAAGTCATCTGGATCACTGGGCTCCAGATAATCAAGATCAGTGAGGCCACCAATGTGGCTAACCACCACAGTAAGTTCAGAAAAACCCCAGGTGTGCTTTTGAGGAATTTGGCAGCCTGGTATAGCTGGCTGCAGGGTGGTAACCTTTGTGTCTACTTCTCACAGATCTTGTAGTTCATACATACTGTTCATCGGTGTGCCTGATACCATCGCTTTCTTGCTTCATCTCCACAACCTGCTGACCTGCACTTTTCCATAGTCAGGAGGGAATGCAGGCCTTAGGCTAAAAAAGCGTGTACAGTGTGGGACCATTTGGGCACATGGCGTGTTTGATGCCAGGCTTCCTCCTTGTCTTGAGGGCGTTGCAAAAACATTCAAATCTGATTGAATTAATTCGAATGTGGAGATTCAAATTCAAATAGGATGTCTTCACATTTGAATGTAAACATTTGAACGAATTTCACATGTTCCAAAACATTCGAATGTACAGATACAGACAGTATGTATTACATACGTATCTGTACACATGTGCGCTTATAATACAGAACGAAAATGGGATGCATTCGAAATGCGTACAGATACGTATAACATATGAATGTGGTCGACATTCGTATCTTGAAATTCATATCTAACATTTGAACAAATAGATTTGAATAGTTTTTTGTTGGATTTGGAGTTTAAACATTCAAATCAAATTGAATGTTTTGACATTTGAATTGACTCTAATTCAAATGCAAAATAAACATTCCTGTACTTTCCTATTACAAACTAATACCCAGGACATGGACAAAAGAGGGAGGGGGGGAGCTGAAATAAGGATAAGAAGGGAAGCAAGTGTTAAGTATTTTCCACAGAAAAGAAATAAGATAGTCCAAGCTGGAAAACCATAAGGGATTAGCAAACACAAGAGAGGCAAGAAGTTGTCACTCCTGAGTGTATTCCAAGCTTCAGGTGACCGGAACAATGAATGACTGTTCCGGATGGGTGCTTGGTACTGTAAAGTATTGGTGCTACGGTGAACTTGAACTCTGGAAAATGGGGTGTGTGAGTGGAATTAAAAGGTTTGGCTTCCTTGAGAAACAAGGCACTTCAAGACCTGTCAATTACCTTATTTCTACAGGAGTTGGGCAGACATGAATCAAAGGAGCAGTTCTTGTTTTGTAGTTGGGCCACAGCCCATCTAGTCTAGCAACCCATCCCAGGCAGAGGACAAAGGCAAAACCTTCACCTGGTTGTTTTTCCACTGACCTCCCTTAATCTGGATCTAAGATGATCTGGGTCTAAGGAATGGGTCCTTCAACTAATCCAGATCTAGTAGATCTGGATTAAGGGAGGTCCCTGGTGCATCCCCTCGGGTAGTGCAGCACCCAATAGAAATGGGTGCTAGCCTGCCCATAGTGGAAACACCGGAGCACTCATGTGGCGAATCCAGATCAACCCATGTGGGGCCCACCTGTGACCACAGGTTTTTTGGGGGACGGGTGCAATCTCCATAGACACTCCGTAGATTCTTTGAAGATTCTATGGACGGATCTGGCGTAAACTTCGAAGATCCTCTGGAGCCTTTGACAATGGTCAGTGGGGTTGGTATTGCTCTTGCATGGGGTCCTCTTCGGAGCCTGTGCTATTCTTCAGAGCTGGCTTCGGAGACAGCTTTGGAGCCGGCTTCAGAGATTGTGCACAGGCTTCTGAGCTTTGGGTTTCAGGGCACCCCCCACCACAGGTGCGCCCCCTCCAGACCCCATTGCCTGATCACAGTGGAAACCCAATCCATATAATCCGCATTTGATGCCTGAAGACCCCATTGTAGACCCCTTTATAGGTCCTAAAGGACCCATTCAATCCAAATTTCCCTAGAACTGGTGGAAAAAAATCTGGTTCTAATGGGGTCTGCAGTGGAAATGGGGTCTTCGTCTTCTGAGCCTAATGGGTCCCTAATGGGTACTTAGTGCTAGTGGGGAAAAAACCCTTCTCTGACTCCTCACAAATGACCTTTAGAGGCATCCTGCCTTTGTCCCCAACCCAGAGGCAGTCCCTAGGGATCCATTTTAGGAGGCATTGATACACCTGTTCTCCATGAATTTGTCCATAAGAATCTAAGAGGATCCCTGCTGGATCGGACCACGGCCCCTCTGGTTCAGCATCTTGTTTCATACAGTGGCCCACCAATGGCTTCTGGGCATCTCAAGCAGAAGACGAAGGCAAAATCCTTCACCTGCTCTGACTCCTTGCAAATGGCCTTTAGAGGCATCCTCCCTGTGTCTCCAACCTGTAGGTTAGGGATGTGCACAGATATTCGAAAGCATTAGAAATTCAATCAAATCGACTGAATTTGACATCCAAATTCAAATTGAGTGTCCTTAAATTCGAATTTAAAGTTTTGTTTCAAATTTTGGATCTGTTCATTTGAATTTATTCAGGCATTCGCATGTGTATGGGTTTGTACCCGATGCGTACTTGAAGTTTCCCATATTTCCCGCATCCATATGCATTTGTACGGATCTGTATGGGATGAAAACGGGTTGCATACGGGATAACTACAGGATGCATACGGACGTGTACGGATGTGTACAGACCTGGGGAAAATGCATATGGGCATCTACGAATGTTGTCGACATTCGTAAGAGCAAATTCGAATGAAAAATTCAAGCGCATAGATTTGAATTTGCTTAATTCGAATTGAATTTGGTTAAATTCGAGTTTAACAGGTTCGAATCAGATCAAATCCCCAAAATTGATTTGTGCACAACACTACTGTAGGCAGTACCTACCTACGCATATTGTTACATACCTATTTCTCTCTATATATATGCTTTAATCCTTCATGCCCTTTGTGCCCTTCTCTCAAGGCTTGTACTGAAATGGTCATGCCCATGTGCTCAGATGGCATCAATGACATGTTTGAGCCTGCGAAATGGGACTTGCATGCATACTCAGAAGAATGCTTCAAGACCTGGGGAGTGAAACCTCGCTCGTCATGGATCCCCACGTTGTATGGGGGGAGAAACATTAGTGCTCATAGCAACATCATATTCAGGTGAGCTATCAATATTGCCATAATTATGGGCATTTTTCCACTTAATGGGTCCTTAATGGGTACTCTAGTGCTAGTGGAAAAACACCCTATATCAGTGAGACTCTTAGGCCCTTTTTTGTGCATTGTGGGTTTATTTATTTTTTATGGATGGATGGATGCTTTTATTTATATCCTGCCTTTTTCCTGAAGGGACTTAAAGTAACACACAAGAGTTCACAATCAAATACAATAAAATATTGTTATAAAAACTTCAAATATTGAATAACAACAATCAACATAAACCATATAAAAACCATATAAAACAAACTATTGGTAATATAGATAATTTCAGAAGAATGAGCACTTTCCTCTGGTCATTGAGGAAAGTGCTCAACATTAGCTGTTGAGATAATCTGGGTTCCTGGCTCAATAATAGTAGCAAAGGAGCCTTTCTATTGATTCACCATATTTCCTGCAAGGGACAGGAAAGGGCAAATTGCTGCTACTTCTTTTGTTCCCTTGCAGTGTTTCTGTCTTCCAAGCTTGATGTTTTCTCTTTTCCTTTCCAGCAATGGTGGACTTGATCCCTGGTCTGGGGGTGGAGTGACGCGTAACATTACAGACTCTTTGGTTGCCATAGTGATCCCAGAAGGAGCTCACCACTTGGACCTGCGCTCCAACAACCCTTCTGATCCCAACTCTGTGCTGCAAGCCCGCCTCTTAGAGGTCCACTATATGAAGCTATGGATTCAGCAGTACTATGCTAACAAGGGCGCACAATAACAGAAATGGTTGTCTTTTGCAGCTGCTCTCTTCACCTGAGAACATCAAGGAGAACGCCAGCTTTAGAAGCATCTTTTTTGCCATTTCTGATTTATCTTGCTCTTTTTCTTAGCTAATCTAAGCACACTATTTGACTCTTTTGGCTGCCTGGGAACGGCAGCAGACCATAATCTGAGCAGTTGCAGGCAGTAGCAGCCAAAATGGTGGAAGCCGCCAACTTGAACTTCCAGGACAAAACTTTCCCCCCAATTATATTTTGACATTTTGCCTTTGGCAGTTTGTAACTGATATGGTTGGAATTTAGGAGCCCCTTCTTCAGTCTTCATGAGGAAAAAGGCTGATTATTTTTCACCATCTTGTCTTTGCGTTGGTCTTTGCCACCACCCCAGGTATGGTGCTGGGGATGAAGAATACAGTGAATTCTGGAAGGGAAAGGCAGGTACCGTTTCTCTCCGGCAGCTGTAGATTTAGGAAACTTGATACAGCTCATAAATAACCTGTGGACTATGCTGGATTAAAATAGGGGGACGGCTTCTTTCGCATGGTGCTAGGTCATTCAAAGATGGCTCCTCTGTGGATGACTGTATGCTGTTATCTCTGGAAATGGAAGAGCCCAAATAAGGCTTGAAGGCCTATGCTCAGCCACAGTTAAGGTCACTGCCCTGTTGCAATCTGAACCAGATTTTAAAAGGACATCAAGGCCCAGAGATCCACTCACGTGCCTTCGTTTCACAAGTGGGAAGACGGAGACCATTTGTCAAGAGGAGACAGGATCATCCACGATTCCCTTATTTCTGATTGGGGTGGGACATTTGGGAAGGGCTGAAGCAAGCCTTCCAGGACACTCTGAATTTCAGTTTTGTGCTGATTGGGTTCAGCCAAACTTCTTTCTATTGTCTGGGCCTGGCTGGAGAAATACAGTCACTGAGGAGGAATTTCAAGGGAACATGGTAATCTGCCTAATGGTGCAATGCTACGCTGTAAGGAATCCCTTGCTTCTGTTTCAATCTGGGAGTGTCTGTACTGAAACTCACTTTCAAGGTATTAGCCCATCCCACCTTAGGCGGCAATGCGTGTGAGGAGGGAAGGATTAGGGGAAAAGAATTGCCTCAGTTGTCAACTTTTAGAAGCCCATAAAGGGGAAGGCAAGAGGTAAATAGATAGGATCAAAGGCTGCCCAAAGTTGCTGGGCCGTTTCAGCAACCCTTGAGGAACAGGTTGCTCTACTGGGAGGCATAGCTCACCCATAGAATGCAGCATCTGCATGGTTTAGCAATGGACCAGCCTACAGTGTGGAAGTTGTGTCCTAGCCTGCTCCAACAGAAAACCATTTGCAAGTAGTATCCAAAGTGATCTCCAGTGGCAGAGTGGCACAGCACTCGTGCTGACCGCAGCAAGCACTTGGGCTGGCCTGCCAGGGGCGAGGAGCCTGGCATCATTTCACTGGGTTCTCGGATATGGGCCGCTTTTGGGCACCCAGCTAAAAAAGCTTCAGTTGGACCAGGACAGGCCATCCACAGTGTGGACAGCCCTTGGTGCAAGCAGCTAGATCTGGCCCAAGATCAGACCTGCATGCTGTGATCTAATGCGCGCAGTATGGATCTTGCCAAAGAAGGTACAGAAGAGCTGTGCAGCTTTGCAAGTTTTAGCCGTCTGTAGTAATTATTTGCCCGTACAAATTCACAGAAACCTCAAACTTTTTCTACTCCGTTAGTGGGTTTAGCTCAGGGTGGTGGTGGTGGTGATACTGCTATGTCGGTTTCTGTGATTGTTTTGAAAATGCTGTATTGTTAAGACTCCCCTTTCACTTGTTTTTGAAGAAGGCTACTTGAATCTGAAAACTTTCAAAAGAATAAAAGGACACTTCACTAGCTTTGGCTACTGAATGTGACAAAGAGATATAATGAGCCATAAAACAAGCCTTTTCTTTTTTTCTTTGGAGAACATAAAACACTAGATGGGCTATGATGGATGCCTGGAAACTGTTGATCTTAATAGTACCTCAAAGTTTTCCACAACTAAGGAATTGCAGTATCATTTCACAGAAGTCTTTATGCTGTTGGCTTTCATCACGTCAGTATAGAGACAAACCAATGACAGGTGTGCAGAAATGTTTTATTTCGTGTTCGGTTCTTATCGAATAGAATGCAAAAAAAGTGTATTCATTCAAATAGATCCCCTTCAAATGTGGTAGGATTTGAATTTAATATGAATGTTCGTTAGGAATCTGATTTGAATCAGTTATGAAACACCTATGGATCACATCTGCTCAATCCACTTTGAGCCAACTCTGGATCCCTTGCAGATGTGACTTTCCTACCTTTCCAGGTTCACGAATGCATCAAACATTCGATTTGTATTTCAATGTCAATGCTCAAATGGAGACTTTGTGATCTAGAGACTGGATAAGAGTGTGTCAAGGGAGATAATAGGGGAACAGTGCCTCAGAGTTACACAACATATCAGTCTGGTAGCCATGAATAATCTGAGATCTGAAAATGCCTTTTAAATGTTGCGATTAAGGGTAAGCACTCATAAGGGAAGAGCTTGCCTCGGTGTTTTAAGAAGACGGGAATAAAAACTTCTGAAAGCAGCCTCCGAGAGGTCCAGTCCTGACCGCCTTCCCTTTAAAAATCTGTAAAATATTTCTTTAAATGATAGTGACCCCATGTAGAACTCTAGTGCTAGTGGAAAAACACCCTACATAGGGTCTAACCTTGGGCCTGAACTAGAAACAGCTGCCCATGTAAGCCCGTGAGTGTTTTGTGCGTCCTGGAATTTCTCATCTGCTCTTTGTAACTAAAAATAAATAAATCATACGGTCTGGGTGAGGATTAGGGATGTTCTCGAATATTCATAGGCATTCAAAATCTGATTGAATGTGCCGAATTTTGACATTCAAATTCGAATCAAATGTCCCAAAATTCAAACGTAAACATTTGGATTAAATTTCAAATGTTGGGTCTATTCGTTTGAATTATCTGGGCATTCGTATGTGTACGTTGAAGATCCACATCTTTCCTGCATCCATATGCATTTGTATGGATCCGTACAGGACGAAAACGGGTTGCATACAGGATAACTACAGAATGCATACAGATGTGGGGAAGATGCGTACCTGCACATACAAATGTTGACATATGTGCAGAATCGAATAAAAAATTTGAACAAATGGATTCAAATTTGCTAAATTCGAGTTGAATCTTGTTAAAGTCAAGTTCAAAAGATTTGAATCGAATCAGATTTTGGGGTATTTGATTTGATTCGAATAGAATGTCAAAAAAAATTCATGCACATCTCTAGTGAGGATTGGTCTCTGCAAACATTTCAAGAATTTAGTAGTAGAAAACTTTGGTTCCAGATGTTAACAGAAGAGGGCAGAATTGCCTTTGAGATCGCATCCTTTTCTCTGTAAGGCGGTGGCACGCCTTCCCCTTTTCAGAATTCTGTACAAAAACCACTCTGCTTTCTGTTGCTGGCTCTGCGACACACTTACTCTTTTTTCTTCCTCCTTTTGGCGGGGGAAAAAGGTTTCTTGGTTCCATCTCGAGTGTGAAGGGGGGCAATGAGACACAGAGGCCACAGGATAGCAAATCCCTTCCGTTTGTCTTGTTTTCCTAATATATGCAACCCCTTTGGGTGATGTAAGGGGTTTAGGTATTAGCCATAAAGGGGGCGGTGGTGTCTTTTAATGACAAAACTAATGTGATTATCCAAGTGAATGCGGGAAGAGGGGGTGGTATTGAAGGAGTAAAGGAAATCTGTTAGAATAGCTGAATGTATCAGCTTAGGGCTTTCTCTGACGTGGCCGGACAATGCTTTCTCTCCTGGGGTAAAGGCTTAGGTTCCAGAGGCAAGGCGTAGTTAGCAGCCTTTTAAAATACTATTTATGGCTCTTTTTTTTAAAAAAAAAAAAGGTAATAGAACCTGATAAGGAAGAGTGGAAAGGATGTAGACATTTTAAAAGTTACAAAACTACTCAAAGTAATGGTTCCATCTTTAGCAGCCCTACAAACACCAAAATAAAAACCTGTTCATAGTAGCTAACTCTTTCTTTCCAAATTAGTAGCAAGACTGGACATATCTGATGCTCAAAGGGTTTCTTTGCATGCTAATTTTACCTAATTATAAAATAAATGCCTGAATCTTTCAAAATATAACTTAAAACCGACCTTGCCCAGAGAGAGCCTTATAATCCAACAGGTGATATGAGAAAATTTGGCGCGGATAATGAAGCTAAGGACGCGGAGCAATTGCTTCCCCCCTTGTGCATTGGGCAAGTCCATTTATTTGTTTACATGTTTATCCCTCCCTATACCTGGAGGTCTCCGGGCAGGTAACAACATCTAAAAATCAAACATCATTAAAACAATAACAACATCTGCAGGTGGGAAGAGAGAAGTATCTCCATTTATCCGAAGGCCAGGGCAAAGAGGTGTATCTTCACTGCCTTCCTTAAATGTGTACAACGAAGGTAATAGATGCACCTCAAGGGGGAGAATATTCCATAGCCTAGGGGCCATCACTGAGAAGGCCCTTTCCTTGGTGCCCACCCCTTTTGCTGCTGAGGGTGGTGGGACAACCGGGAGGGGCCTCCTCCAGATCTCTCTTGACCCTCCTGGGTTCTGAGTCTAATGATCACATGCATAGTGCTCTGAAAGAGCTCAGTGTTTCACTGCAGATCAAATTCTCTGTCTGAAGAATATTATCTCGGGCCCTGTCAAGGCAGGGAGAATATATGCCATTAAGGCACTGCTGTGATGGGGTTGCCACATGTATCTTACAGCCTCATCTATCTCACAGGGTGTCTGTTGTGAGGTGGTGACAGCTGCCAGTCTAGATGGCTTTAAGGAAGGGTTAGACAAATTTATGGATGACAGATGTATCAATGGCTTTTAGGTGCATCTTTCAGGCTGGGGGGCGGGAAGCGGGGCGCTTCTAAGGCCATTTGCTGGGATTCGAGAGCAGGCAAAGGTTCATCCTTGTCTCTGCTTGAGATGCCCATGAGCATCCGGTGGGCCACTGTGTGCAACGGGATGCTGGACTAGATGGGCTGTGGCTTGATCCAGCAGGGCTTCTCTTATGTTCTTTTGTTCTAATCAGGGTCTGAAGGTTTCTGGGAGATAAATAGCTTGACCTGTCCTTAAAATTAAGTATATCTGGGGTCTTCTATTTCTGTGAAAATCATAAGACACGCTCAGGAAAAGATAAGAACTCATGATAAGATGCTAAGAGGAGCCCTGCTGGATCAGGTCACAGCCCATCAGTCCAGCATCCTGTCTCACGCAGTGACCCACCAGTTGCCCATGGGCAACTCAAGGAGAGACAAGGGCAAACCTTCTCCTGCTCTCAAATCCCAGCAAATGGCCTTAGAACTATCCTGCTTGTCCCCACAGCCTGATAGATGTACTTAGGCATCCATTCTAATAGCCATTGATACATGTGTCATTCATAAATTTGAAGCCATGCTGAAAACTATCCTTCCTCACAGGGCTTGCCACTGAAACTTGGCAAAACTATTTTAGAAATAAGAAAATAGTGCTCAGGGAGAAATGGGGAACACCACAGCTCTTGTTTGCTTGCAGTTAGCTAGAACATGTCGGAATGTTTTCTTGGGAGCTGGACTCTTATCTGGGAATACTGAGTTTGATTTCGCCCTCCTCCATGAAGCCATCTGGGTGACCCTGGGCTAGTCACAGCTCTCTTCTGAACTCTCACAGCCCCATCTACCTCTCAAGCTGTCTCATGAGGAGAACAGAAAGCTTTGTCATCCACTTTGAGTCCCCTTGACTGGGTGAGGAAAGGGGTATGTAAAGAATGCCCCATAAGAGACACTTACCACTTACCTCTTAATAAAGTCAAGCAGAGACAGAGGACATTTAAAAATATATCTTTATATAAAGAGGAGAATCACCCTGAGGTGAAACTCAAAGGTGTGAGAAATGCAATCCACATTTATATCCCTAATTCCCCATTGGCAGTGGGTACTATGAAGTCACAATATACTCATCCGCCTACGTCACATACTCCTTGACATGACCTCCTCCCTTGAACATACATTGCATGATCATTAATTCTCACTTTAAGCCTCTCATGGGCGGGAAAAGTAATATTCATAACCTTATTAAAGGACACCTGCCTGATGACCTTTTCACAGAAACATCTCTAAATATATATTTCTATCTAGGAATGCTTTCACATATCCTTCTCATATCTGCCAAATAGCATCACTTCAACCCGTCACACTTCCCTAGTGATAATATATGATAAGGTCCCTTCAAGCTGTTGACCCCTTGGAGATAAAGACACCCAGTATAGCCTCCCAGTCATAACTGTCTAAAAGATACAGACCCCTTATCCAGATTCTTGGCAAGGTATTTTCTTTGGGGTCACATAAAGGGTGCGTCTCCATGGTCTCTTTTTGCTTCCCTCTTGTGTCGGATTTTAAAAATGCAGGTTGTAATTCGAAATAAAGCATTCCCATGTGGTTTGGGGCAACGTGGATTTAAAACCTACTTTCCTGCCTCTATGCAAACTGCTTTTTGTGAGCCCGCATCTTTTTCTTTTCACCCCCACGCCCACCCGCTGCAGAGATGAAAGGCAAAAGCCTCAATTGAACCTCCAGAACACAAAATCATCCCTTTACTTGGCTGCCAAGAGTTAAAAGCATAACTGAAAGCAGCTAGCTCTCTCCTTGCAACATAGTTACAAGCATGACTGAAAGCAGGCTCCCTTCAGCTGTCAAATTCAGCTGCCTGCATTCATGTAATGGCAGCTGATTAGCGCAAAACCAGACCTGTGAAGTGAAACTTAGTTTCACTTCGGAGGCTGCATTATTAGGAGGGAGAGGGAGAGATTTGCTTGCTGAGAAACAATCTCCTGGTAATGATAATGATAATTAGTATCACCTTTCCCTGTTAGCAAGCACAAAATCTCTCTCCCCCTCTGAAGTGAAACAACGTGACAGTTCGAGAATGCAGGCAGCTGATTCTGACAGCCAATTCTTCCGCAGAGATCAAAAATGCCTAAAAATTCAGTGGAATATGGGAGAAGATGTGGAGAAAATGTCTCCTTGCTCCCAGGAAAACCCGCGGCTTCCCAAAAGTGCAGAGGTAGTCTTGTTTAAAGGCGGGGGAGTTTCTGCCATGGATTTTCCTCCTCTGTGGCTCTGGAAGCCCGGAGTAAAGCTCTACATGCAGACGCTCAGAAGCAAAAGAAGCTTTTTAACGGATTTTTATTTGCATGTAGACGGGGTCAAAGTCCAGAACTTTTCTCCATGGCTTAACTTTATGAAGATATATACATAGCTCAGTGTTTCCCAAACTTTTGACATATGTGTACCCCTTCTATAATTTTTGTAACGCTGAGTACCCCTCTTTCCTTGTTCTGTGGGCGCAGCTAAGCACGGTGCAGTGGATATTCCCACGTGATCCCCACCAAACTCCAGTGCAACGCGTACCCCCCACCAAACTCTTCCCGTACCCCTGGGGTTACGCGTACCACACTTTGGGAAACACTGAGATAGCTTATAGACACATATAAAATCCTTATGTTGTAAAGACACACAAACTCTTCCTCTCAGGTAGAAAAGCCAACTCTTCTCCCCCTGGCAGCCATTGCAGGTCTGGGCCCTTGGCTTCCAAGGCCTCATCTCGCTTGAAGTGATGAAGCCGGCCTCCTCTTAACATCCAAGGAGACCCATAAACAGTGAGGCAGCGGGGGGCGAACCCAATAAGCCGAAGCCCTTGAGTTATAGTGGCAACCTGCTGAAATCCTAGGTCAAGTAATTTACTGAGGAGCCCTGATGTCATTCAAGAACAATTCTTGGAGCCTAGGCCCCAAATGTCTACAGCCTCCTGCTGCTTATATTATTAATACTATCAACAAACAGTGGGACGCAAGCGTAGAGAAAAGAATCCCAACCCACGCAACCAAGCCGAGGGCTCGCCGGTGGCCGGTTTTCAGTGGGAAACGGAATTAGGAGCTAATAAAGTGTGTGTGAAGGGACAAAGGGAAATCTCTCTCCTCACGAGCCATTCGGCCCAGTTCTCCGGCACCGTCCCTGTATTTACCGGGTTGTGGAAACTTAAGACTGTGGCGTTTTGCGGTCTTGCATACGGAGAAAAAGATCGCAATAGTTACCACTTTAGACGGAGAGGTGGGGGGGGGATGGTTTTTTGAAGCCCCCAAATAATTTTAAAGCAATATCTAACTGGTGGTGTTAATCCCTTTTTTTTTTCCTTTTCACACAGCGTGGGAATAAGTTGTCACAGCAATGCAACTGGGACGCTTTAAAAGGATGAATCCAAATCCACCGGGATAGAGTAGTAATTTTTAAAAGAAACTTTTTTTATTATAATCTGGTCAGGGGCTGGCCTTTAAAAATGACCGAAGGCTCGCTTGTATTGTGTGAGGAAAAGTGTTAGCTTTGAATACGGAATGCTTTTAAAAGGGAAAGGGAGAATACACAGGATTTTCTAGAAAGGTTAATTTTGCCAACCCTTTCTCATACTATGGGATTTTGAGACCTGCGGTGTTTTTCCACTAGCACTAGAGTACCCATTAAGGACCCATTAAGGACCCTTAATGGGTATTCTAGTGCTCAGAGGAAAAATACCCCTACAGTACTTGAGGAGAAAACCCCTAAATATGGATGAGCAGAAAATAATGCAGACCTTTAACAAAAGGAGAGCATTCATGAACCCATCCACTTGATTTTTTTTTCAGCGTAAGAGGATGTGCAAACTTTAATAGTTTAATAATTGAGTCACAGTTCACTAATAATGAGTTCGCTTTTCTACCCTGTTTTTCTCACCCTTAAGGGGGCTCAAAGCAGCTGACGAACCTTCTATTCTTCTGTGAGAGCTCAGAAACAGTTAACTGTGACACAAGATTCTGTGGTTGTTGCTCTGACAATGCAGATGGTCTGGGATGGACTGTGAGGCCACATTGGCCGCGTTCCCATTATAAGCTTAATCCAGTTTCCCTAAACCGAAATAACAGAACCGGATGCAAACGCGAATTTGCCTGATCCCATTACTTTCAGCCAGAATCGTGTTCGATCTGGATTCTGAGGATGTACGTGACTCAAGGGGGGCACTCAAGTAGCTACTTTTTTAAAGCTGCTTTTCAGGGCTGCCCTGCCCTCTTCCTCCTGCCATGAACGCGTCACCCATAAGGGACCCCTTCACGGAGCCTAGCTGGGTGGCTGGGTGGCTGCCGCTTGCCTGGAGGAAAAACGGGAGTGGGCAGCCAGCGATTCTTTCCCCTTCTCTCCCCATTGCCCAGGGCACACAGCAGCAGCAGCAGCACTCAAGCTCACCGTCACAGCCTTAAAAACACACATCTCCCCAAACCTGCAGCTGCTTTTCTTTCTTTCCCTTTTTTAAATGTCAGAACTTTCAAAATTTCAACATCGTTATCGGGTGTGAAGTGGTTGGATTGCTACAGTGTAGCGACTGCTTTAAGGGGTGGATTTTTACAGCAAAATCACTATCTTTGGAAGCAAGCTATTGGGGGAGGGAAACTCATCCCTTAACACGGAACGGTTCCCACAGTAAAAAATGTAAAACGTTTCAAGCACACAAACCGAAGTGAGACCTGTTGAAATAAGGATTAACATTTACAATGCTTTGGCTGCATCCCCATTACAACCTTATTTCTGTTTCAAACCATTTTCAATCCTCGCAGACCCCACGTCAGTTTGGCTTAACACGCTTTCCACATGTTAAATCGCCCCAAAGCGTTGTAAATGTTAATCCTCATTTCAACAGGTCTCACTCTGGCTCCTGCTGCATCCCCCCCCCCCCCCTTAGCAACACTGAAAGCCAGGACTGGGCTAGAAGGCACGGAAAAAAAAGTTAAAATAAAGCTTACTTCATAATAAATTTAAAAATAATTTTAAAAGACCAAAAACCTCTATGAGGTCTAGCAGCAGTTAGGTGCTTGAGCAGTTTTGCACACCTCAGCTCCATTGGGAACCGCAAGAATGCCCGCCAAGTATAAAAAGGAGAAATTCAAGCCTTTATTTCATGATTGCCTCAGCGATCGGCGAAACAGGGGTTGAAAATTTTTGGAATTGGAACAAAAATCAAGCCATTATCCTGCCTGCCTTGGCATTCGGGAAACGGGGATGGAAATATTTCCGTGGAAAATGCACAAAAATTAAGCCAGTATCCTGCCTGCCTTGGCGATCGGGATTTTAAAATGTCAGCGGCTGCGATCGCCAATGCACAGGGCAGGAACGGCAAGCACGCCCACCTCGTAATGATGTGAGCACCAATCTCCTCCCCGGTTAGCTCACAATCGTATCCATGTGCAGGATCGGCTCGCTAACCAATGTGTGCCGGACCCCCAAACTGTGCCGAGACTTGTATTTTCAGGTATCAAATTTGGCCCTGGTCAGTCTGGCACGGTTGGAGGGGATTTGGTCTGCCAATCCCGCGTTCGGAACTGTACCAAATGTGCATGGGGGCACAGCCTAATAATCTTTAATGTCACTATGCTTCAGTCCGCTTTGCAAGGTGTTTGTGGAGCTCAGCGGGGGGAAAAAGTATGTGGCCTCGACTCGTTTGGAAGAAAGCCACAATTAAAATCAGGAACAGCTGTGCTGTTTGCCCTCCTTCAAAAACAGAAACCGCAAGGGGCTACTGTGAGAACCCTTATCTTTCCCTTGCCTGCTGTATCTTCCCCGCCTGCCCCCAGACATTTTGGCAACGGTGGAGCAGCTATAGCTTGGCAAATGGTTTCTTGGATCTTCTCCTCCAGCGGCGGGATAATGTCCCAGTTTTTCCAAATGTTTTGACACTTCTCTCTCCCCTCTCCCGTGTTTGTAGCTGTGGCCCAGGCTATCTTCTAGAGCCACGTTTCCCCAGAAACCAGCTCTTTTGTTGCTGATTCTCACAGCACCATTGCCACGTCTTTTGCAGCAACACAGCAGAAAGCTGGCAGAGAGGATGAAAGGAAAGATCAGTTGCTATGCCTGCCTCTTGTTTGGCTGTTTTGTTTTGTTTTTCCTCCTTTGCTTCCTCCAAAATACGGACAATGCCTAAATCCTCCTTAAAGTTATCCCCATCCCAGGCGAGGTTTACTGAAAAGTCATGGGCTCTCCGTGACGGCACAATTCGAACCCTCGAGACTACCGGCAGACTCTATATTTCTTAGCCTACTCAGCAGGCAGGTAATAAGATCAGTAAAAATCCTCATCCGTGATTAAGTACCGGGGCCCATCTACACCTGAATTTTAATCCAGTTTCAGTCCACATGAATAAGGAAACACATCAGTAAAGTGACAATCTATTCCCTCACTCTGAAAGTGGACTTTAAAATGGTTAAAAGGGCTAGGTTAAAATGTAGTTGCAAATGGGGACCCTGTGAGAAAGAGTTGATTTTCATAAAGTATCTCGCATCTCTTGAAATAGCAGGAACAGAATCCAACCAAAAGTGAAAGCTGATAACAGGATTTTGTTAAGTAGAACTGTGACTAAAGATAATTCAGGATGCAGACTTCTGGACACAAACATGGTTCACAAAACGCACAATTCTGAGGTCCCATGAAATACAGAATGCCATCTTATGACGGTTTGCAACCGGGCCTTCTCTGTGGTAGCACCTTCCCTATAGAATACACTCCAAAGGTATTTACAATTAACAGCTTTCATATATCTGTTAAAAGACTTATCTCTTTTACCCCAGCCTTCCCTGGGTTTTCTCTGTGTGGTTTTATCCTTATTTTTATTTTTTGTTGCAAGTCATTTCAATATATATTTTTTTAAATTAGAAGTGGCATGCAAATGTTTTTAATAAGGAAAAATTTCTTGCCTTTTTAATTTCCAGGTAGAGACAAAGAAGACTTCTTTAGCTTGTTGTTTTTTTGAAGTCTAGCATGGGCAGCATGTTCCAATTTTGCAATAAGCTTGCCTAGGTTTGGAGTCCTGTTGTACGTGATTTTACAGAAGCAATAGGCATTAGCCAAAAATCCAGCTGAATTATATACAGTGTCCAAAACTTCTAAGGCACCTCTCTTTTATCTGAACCCACACAGACTTCAGAAGTAGTACAGCTTCACCAGCTCATTTCCTGTGTGTGCAAATGATGCGACACCCATCTTTGATTTCTGTATATCCACAGCCAACATAATGGCTGCATTTATAAGGAGTTTGCTTACGTAAGTAGCACTGTTCATCAACATTGGCTGTGCGCTAGCAAGACTGAGGCCATCCAAGTTTCATCCTTTTGAACAAAGCAGTACCCAGAATGCAAACAGAGAAGATGTTTTAAAAGAGCGGTTTTCATAAATTTGGGAAAATAACATTGGCCCCTCCATTATTTCCATTTTTTAAATTTTGCATCCCTAGGTTTGTGCATATAAGATGTTGTTTACAAAAGGCTTCTTCTCTTCAGTGTGTTGTTCTTGTTGAATAACTCCTGGTAGAACTGCACAGGCATCCGGATAGACAACTCCATGCAGTTTTCTTGGCAGGGATACTGAAGTGGTTTGCCATTGCTACTTTTGAGCAAGAGGCTGGGGGATTGAACTTGTGACCCTTTGCTTTCCAGACAGTATGCTCTACCTCTGAGCTACAGGCGCTCCTAGATTCCACAGGTATCTCTGCAGTTTTCTTGGCAGAGATACAGAAGTGGTTTACTATTTCTACCGTTTGGCAAGAGGCTGAGGATTGAACTTGCGACCCTTTGTTTTCCAGACAGTTTGCTCTACCACTGAGCTATCGCCACTCCCAGATTCCATGGGTATCTCTGTGCAGTTTTATTGGCAGTGAGCTACAGCCATCCCTATGCACCATTTCCCAAAATTCAATCTGCTTTATATAACCCCTTGCTTTGAGCACCTCTGCCTGGAGGTGGAAAAGGAGTAATAAATCGCATCCTGTACTATCCTCTGTTGCTGGGATAGAAATGTTATAGCACATTGTTAGCAGGAAAGCAACAGATCTTTAATCTCTCCAAGCAGATAAAGGTAGCAATGCCAGTGAGTCGAGTATAATTCCTGGTGCCCCATAGAAACATCCATGCAGGTTCATTTCAAATATGCAGTACTGTAGTATTATGCCACAGTCCTCTCCTAGGCTGTAGTCCCATCTCTAATCAGAATCAGGGCCATCCTAGAGCTGTAAGGCTGTGTTTCCATTGGTCATTTGGTCTGGCCTGAATTCGGCTCAAGGGCCCACCATCCTGACACTTTGGATGGGATTCCCTGTTTCTGCAGACTAAATGTCTGAAAATCCAGGGAATACCTGTTTGGATTTTAACAGGACTTACTGCGGGATCCTGTTAAAATCCAAATATTTATTAATGGGAACACTGCCACACTGATCTCCTCCACCGCCACCCGCTATTTACCTTCCCCTCCGCCCCATTCTGTTGTCATCTCCCGCCATTTGCCTACCCCACCCATTCATTATTTCCCACCCCTTCCCCCATCCATGTTCCTCCATCTTTTGTTGTCTCCTGGTGTTTGCCTTTTCCCCGTCCGTCATTGTCTCCCCCCATTCGCCCCCACCACCTCTTCCCTCTGTGTGTTGGAAAACAGTGGGGAAGGCAAGCGGCCGAATAACGACGAAAGACGGAGGACTGTGGTGGTGGTGGTGGGGGAATGGCACCCCACTGCAGTCGGGACGGCTTCTAAGCCCATTTGCTGGGGTTCGAGAGCAGGAGAAGGTTTGTCCTTGTCTCTGCTTGAGATGCCCATGGGCAATTGGTGGGCCACTATGTGCGACAGGATGCTGGACTAGATGGGCTGTGGCGTGATCCAGCAGGGCTCCTCTTATGTTCTCATGATTGGCGAGAACACACAACTACAGGCAAGGAGCCCTTGGCACTGCCCCCCAAAAAATCCTTGTTAAAAGCCGGACTTGTTTGACCAGTCAGAACGTATCACATCCAAAGTCATGTCTTCTGCGGACTTTCCATCCCTGAGTGGGACAATCCTATGTTTGCATTTTCCCAGCACTGTCTGTTAAGCTGCAAGAAACGGACCGAGGCAGAGGAAAGATTGTGATGCATAGATTTGTCCATTTTTGTTTAATTCATGGAGACTGTGAGCCAACACCGCATCTCATTGAAGCAGATTCCAAAGTTATTCCTGCGTTGTGTAAAAAAAAAAAAAGTTTTGTCTGTCTCAATTCATCTACTGTTCAGTACCTATCCACTTTGTCAGCACTGTGCATTACATTATACATATACAAATGTTGTCAACATTCATATCTTCAGATTCAAATCTTTGAAAGAATAGATTCAAATGTATTTGATCTGAATCAGACTTCGTTGCATTTGGATTCTAAACATTTGAATCAAATTGAATGTTTGGATAGTCAATTCAACTCAAATTCGAATGCAAAAAAAACATTGGTGCACACCCATGTTATATACCTCAAGTTATATCTCCTCTCACTTGCCTCCTTTCTAGATGAAAAGTCCCAAGCATTGGACCATGCTCTTTCTGGGCAAAGTTTTGGAGAGAGTTTTGGCTGCTCAACTGCAGGCCTGCCTGGAGGAAGTTGATTACTGAGACCCCTTTCAGAATGGATGCCAAGGTGTTGCCCCCAGAGGCCAGTTTGCACTTGGTCTCATAGATTGTAATTAGTCAACATCTGAGTAAGGGCATCTGATCTTACAGGAGGTGCTTACAGCCTACAAGTGGCCCCTGCCCATTGGATGCTGGGAGCCTGAGAAATTCTACAGGCAGTAATGCAGCAGACATGAATCTTCTTGGAACCATCCAGTAGATACTGTCACGTAGTGTAGTGGATTTGGACTGGAGTCAGATCACTTGTCAGTCTCAGAGACTAGCTGGACAGTCATTCAGTCAAATAAATCCAGAGACAAAGAATTTATTTCCTCACTTGGAAGGTTCAGTATTTCAGAATCTCTCTTTAAACAGCAAACTAAAGACAAAAACCTTGTTCAATACAGAGCTATTTTATAGCCCACAAACTGCAAGTCATGAGGTTTCAGAATGATGTCATCTAATTACTGCAACAGCATGATATTGAATCACAAGACTTTGGGTGTTTTTCCACTGGCAGTAAGTACCCATTTTAGCACCCATTAAGGCAGTGGTTCTCAACCTGGGGGTCGGGACCCCTTTGGGGGTCGAATTACCCTTTCAGAGAGGTCGCAACAAGGCTCCTGTCGCCCTTCCCTCCCACATCCCAGCTACTCTACCCCTGTGATTGGGGGTCTCCACAATATGAGGAACTCCATTAAGGGGTCGCGGCATTAGGAAGGTTGAGAACCACTGCATTAAGGACCCATTTGGCTGAGAGCCGGATGACCCCATTTCCACTATGGACCCCATTAGGGACACATTTGTTTCCACCACAGCTAGGGACCTATAATCCAGATTTTGTGTAGACCCCATTAAATGGGTCTACAATGGGTTCTTCAGTTATAAAATCCGGATTATAGGGAGCCTCCTTCCACTGCAATTGGGCAATGGGGTCTAGAGGAGGCTTGGGGGATGTGCCCCAAATTCAAAACTCCAAAGTCCCTCCAAAGTCATTCCGAAGTCATTCTGACATTGCCTTTGGAGATTAGCAAAGGCTCCAAAGGGGGTTTTCTGCAGAGCCTGTGCTAATCTCCAAAGGCAACTTCGGAGATTGTACCCCCTGCCCCCCAAAATACCTGGGGTGACAGGCAGACCCCTTGTGGGTAGATCCGGATTTGCAAATGGATGCTCCGGTGTTTCCACAGCAGGCAGGCTAACACCCATTGCTATTGGGTGCTAGACCACCCATGGAAACACATTGGGAAGTACCCATTCCTTAGATCCGGATCTTCATAGATCCGGATTAAAGGAGCGTGGTGGAAAAACACCCTCTGAGTCATTGTGGCTCTTGAGTTCCTGATAAAAATATAACAATCTGACAGATACAGAGTCAGGTTTTCTTTCCATCTGGAAGGTAACTTTATTGCTTAATTGCAGCACATAGCATGATAAATGAATAGCATTTGCCCAGATAAATGAATAGCATTTGCCCAGATATTGCCTAATCATAAACTAGCAGTGGCGCAAAACATTGTGCACCACACGCAAACTAATGTTAACCAAATCCTTACTTGATGTGTCCAGCGGTTACCATCTGCACCTTTTCCAGTGCAACAGGGGCCATCGGAGCTGCTGCACAAGTGTGCTGGCGGCTCAAATGGCCCCTGATGCAACTTCTGCAAAGTGTCAGAGTTGCCATAGCACCGGCGCATGCGCAGTCATGCAAGACACCAAATCCAAGATGGATTGGATGCACAATTGAACACAGGTAAGTCTCCAATTGAAGGTGGGCTAAGCTATGGGCTATCAATGTTAGTCTCTTCTGTGCCTTGCCCGTCCAAAGGACAGGAAATGAAGTACAGAAATGCTATAGGTTGGACAGGCAGGTAGGATGCCTCTAAATTTGCAGGAATTCTAGAGCAGATGAAGGTTTTGCCTTTCTCTTCTCCTTGAGATGCCCAGAAGCAATTGATGGGCCACTGTGTGAGACAGGATGCTGGACTTGATGGGCTGTGGCCTGATCCAGCGGGGCTCCTCTTGTGTTCTTATGATTGTAAGTGCTTTGGAAAGGACACAGGAATCCAGAAAGGAACCATAAAGCTGCAAAATTACATTCTGCCATGATACTTTGATCACTGTGTTCCAATGGCTGCAACTCTGCTGAATCCAAACATGGGTGTAAATCCCAACTGAGATAAATCTAGATAATATTTTTCCTCTAGACTTCCATCAAGGTCCCTAACTACTCTTTTCAGTACTTTAACCCAAAAAGCAGCAGCTGGATTCTATTTATTGGAAAGAGTTTTCCATAATATTTATCTGAATTGAGACCAAAGCTTCAGGAAGTTTCCTACATCTATGGCTTATAAATAATTTGCTCGCAACAAAATATTTGGGCCACCAGCATTCCAGCAGGAAAAGGAACAGATGCCATTTTGTGCTTCGGTTTTCGTTAGTGGCGGATCAAGAGATCAGGGTGAAAGCAGCGCACTGGAACATTCATGCACTTACATTATTCTGTCACCTTCACTGCGAGGTGGCTTCAGAAGAGAAATATTGTGGTCAGATTTACTTTCCCTGTCGTGCTTATGCACAGATGTTGTGGCTGATATTCCTTAAATTCCACCAAAAAATAATACTGTTTTATCACCTTTTCCCAAGTGTACAATAGACATGCAAATATGTGGTTGATTTTAGCCTTATTTTTTTTAATTAGGTGTCCAGCCAGAACCAGCTAATTTTCTTTCTTTCTTTCTTTCTTTCTTTCTTTCTTTCTTTCTTTCTTTCTTTCTTTCTTTCTTTCTTTCTTTCTTTCTTTCTTTCTTTCTTTCTTTCTTTCAGCACCATGCTTGATGTGAGATTCTCCTCTTCCCTCTTTTGGTTCCCATACTTATTTCCCCTCTCCTCCCCCTTCATCCTTTCCTTCCTTGTCGCCTCCCCCCTTCTTTCGTCAGTGCGTTTGTTTAAAGTTGTTTGTTTATTAACCCTTCCAAAGGTCTCCTGGTTCAGCAGCAGACAGAAAAGGAGGCCATGTAAGTGATGGGAAGCAAATGGAAGGGGGTGTCTGCCCAGCAGCAACAGAGACTGAACACCCTTCGGGAAAATCCAAATGAATGAAATGCCATTTAGCAAGCTGGAAGTGCCTCCATTCTGATCAGAAAGGCAATCTACAAGGAAGAAAGGGACTGACATTATACATACGGGCTGGGTTACTACATTTATGGGAGTAGCTTAGAAGAACCTGGCTTTTCTACACCGCTTTTCTCACCCATTTAAGGGGACTCAAAGCAACTGACAAACCTGTTCTTCTTCCCACAACAGAACATCTTGTGAGGTAGATGGGGCTGTGAGAGCTCAGAAGAGCGCTGTGACTAGCCCAGGGTCACCCAGCTGGCTTCGTGGGGGAGGGTGGAATCAAACCCGGTATTCCCAGATAAGAGTCCAGCTCCCTAACCCTGGACCAAACTGGACCAACTTAGGTGGTCCAGGGGATGCTGTTCATACAACCTTAGCTGGCAATTGTTTGCAAAATTCACCACCTCTTTCCTGCTGCTGATTATCTCCTCCATGAGCCTTGGGCGGCAAAACAGCTGGCTGTAAATACACTAAGGCTGTGTTCCCATTACCATTTAAAACTGTTTAAAAACAGTTTAAAAACGGTTTGGATCCTTGTCGTTCCCACTCCCAATCAAGTAAAATGGTTTAAAAATGGTTTGGATCCTTGTCGTTCCCATTCACAATCAGTTTTAGGGCTATCTTGAGGATTATTTGGCTTTAAAACAGATTTAAATAAACATCTGATTTTTCAGTTGTTTTTTTCCCAGTTTTGCTTTTAAAACGCTTCTTCCTCATTGCTGTGGGAACGCTACAGCATTATCAGGGCAAATCCGTCATGAAATGGGTGGGATTTCTCTCAGCAGGACAGGACAGCCCATGTCCGGATTTTTAGAGTGCAGGGCTTCTTCAGCAGTTTCCTTCTCAGCCAGCCTCTCCCTGATCACAAAGTAACAGTTCACGCAATACTCCTTCACACCCACAGACATGAATAACAATGTTGCCACAATGCTGGCAGTTTTTGGCTTCCCTGAAAGGCAAAAAGAAGGAGCAGACAGGGCTGCAGCAGCAGCGAGAGAGAGAGGGAAGGAGATCAGAAGATTCTGCCTTTCAAGGTTATCTTTTGCCTCGGAGAAAGGGCTGCTCTCTCTCGCTCGCTCTCTGTGCTTGAAGGATCTTACATTGCTATAGCCTTTTTTAAAAAGAAAAGGAAGGCGAGGAGACCGAGTTGATTGTTTTAAAAACATACTTCTTCCTGCAATAGACTGCATTGGCTTGCCTTGCCTTGACAAACAAGCTTTCCCCTTTCAAAGGGGCAGCAAAAGCAGGAGGGAGGGGGCTGGGATTCCCCATGTCATCAGATCAAAGCCAAGGGGGAGAGAGGGGTGAGGAAAGGCTCAGGAGGGGAAAGAATGCTTTCCCCAACCCGTTTTTGGAAGCGTTTTAAATGGTATGACAGTGGGGACAGAAAATTGGGATTGAATTCGATTGCCAGGTGCTGTTTGCTTCCTTTTAACACGTTTTACATATCAATTTAATTCCTGATGTAAATCCCAATGTATATTGCATTTTATTCCTTCAATGGGAACTCACCCTAACGCCGATTCCTCCAGATGCTGCCTGAAAATCCTGCAAGCAGCCAATATTCTGGAGTAAATCCCCCTGGAATGATCACTTGTTGGCTGAACAGAGTGTTACTTTGTGTGATATACTAACAAACACATCAGGGTATCTCGGTGTGAAAGACTTCCAAGTGCATGATTCCTCCGTTGTGCATGTGTGACTGCCTTTTTTGGAACATGTGCATGCGCGGTGGCCACATTCAATATGGTGGATCCCAGACAGATAGGATATAGTGCTATTTGGGGAAAACCTGCATTAAGACCTGGGTTTTCCTAAAATAAGACATTTATTTATTTATTAACTATTTATATTTCTATCCTGCCCTATACCTGTAGGTCTCAAGGTGGGTTACAAGTTTTAAAACAACAAATTACAACCAATATACATTGAAAACAATAATATCCATTGAAAACACTTAAGAGATTGAACATATTTAAAAGTGTATACTAAATATAAAAATACTAATATCTACTGTGGCGGGGAAATATAGTCGCATTAGCCAAAGGCCAGGGCAAAGAGGTGCGTCTTCACCCCCTTCCTAAATGTATACAGAGAAGGGGCATGATGCAGCTCAAGGATGAGACTATTCCGTAACCTGGGGGCCATTACCGAAAAGGCCCCTTCCCGGCTGCCCACACGCCTCACCCACATTTTTTACCCCAAGAGAACAGGACAATTTCATCACAGCCAAGACGTAATGCACTGTAGATCCGCTGCATGCAGAGACAGGCTCCAACATAAGATTACTGCGGGGCTGTGTTGGGATTGTCACACACAGCCATGCAATATGGTGGTGAAATCCCATGGTACCCTTCTCTGGGAAAATCCAACTCTCCCAGGACAGTGATAAGACCTATTGGTTTGGATAGCTTGCTTATACAATCCCCCATGAAGAAAATGGCCCCTGCATGTTCCCAGGACCCCAAACGGGGCAAACTGCGTGTATGTTGCAGCTTGCATGTGTGCACCCAGAAGTAACTGCTCTGCCACCGTGGGAGCAAGTGTCTACACGGATAAGTGCCCATTCTGCAGGGACAGTGAGGGGCAATCGCAAGATCTTAGATTGTCTCTGCACCCAGCTCTAATCAGCCTAGGGACTAAGCAGTTAATTGTCCCACTATGAAAAGCGCTCTCCCTGCACCCAGCGATCCAGATTCCTATTGAAAAAACACATCCTTTTATTTTATTTGGCCTTGGATGTGAGCCCAACTGCCCTTCTAAACAAAGGAAGAAAAAGACTCAATGAAGCAATCCATTTAAAAAAAAAAACCATCCAGGTCCGTGTTTGAAATTCCCATTATGTTGTATGGAAAATTTTTCACACTGTTGGAGTACAATTTTTTTTCTTTTTCTAAGTCAGAGGAGAAGGAAAAGCAACAGGAATTCAGAGGAACTTGCTTATAAAAAGACGAGGAGACCCTAATTAAATACCCCATTCGTTTCTTTAGTGCATGGTCGTCAATCAGATCTCTTATTAGCATTCCGATGACCTAAATGACCTTCCCTGATCTTGCTACTGTCTGCATCCATGACAAAGTCCAAACAAGACCACACACTGAAGAGGCTGTGGCGATTCACAATGGCTCTTCCTTGTGGACACAATTATGGCAAGTCAATGGGTGCAGTTGGCCACATCTTGTGTGTGCATTTTGGAGCACGGAGGAGGCGATGGTTGTTCCAGCCGTAAATTTGAAGCAAGGTTCTATCTATTCTATTAGGGTTTTTAAGAATTTGAACAAAAAGTATTGGTTAGAATTACATAATAATAATAATCAGTTTAATGATTGGTCCACTGACCTTATCAGGTTAGAATTACAATAAGAATAAAGTGCTACTGGGCAGTTTCAGATAGTCAAATATTTTCAAGCATGCCCAGAAGACTCTGCTGTATGGAATGGCATGCACATTCAAGGGCTGTGGTCACACTTAAGGTTTAATTCAGCTTCAGTTCACTTTCAGAGTGAGAGAACACAGCAGCAAAGTGGCAAACAGTTTTTTTCAGTGTTAAATAACCCAGAAAATTCACCTCTGGGATAGATCACGTAGAAATAACATTACCAGTCACTTTGCTGATGTGTTGTCTTGCTCTGAAAGTGGACTGAAGCTGGATTAAACCTTGGGTGTGAAAATTGCTAGGTGGTGGCTGGCATGGTGTCTGAACTCATTCTGTTCTACTTTTGTTCCAGAACAGCAGACTTTTTATTCTTCCTGTCAACAAACCCTCTAGAGAAGGCGTGTCATGGTCAAGGTATGAAATACTGACTTTCGGATACCTAAAGGGAGATAGGGTTAGATTCTTTGAGCACAGAGGCATGAGGTTTCAACTAAAGATCTCAGTTAAGATTTCTCATACATAAAATTAATTATGATTAGTCTGAAAACCCCATAATTAGGCCTTAAGTCCTGGATGAAACCTGCATTTATGTATATGTGTGTGTACTAGAAATGTGCATGGATGTTTTTTTAATTTGATTCATATTGAATCGAATGCAAGAAAATTTGTATTTATTTGAATAGTTCCCCTTCAAATGCGGTAGGATTCGCATTCAAATCAAATGTTCCCTCCCATACAAAGCTTCATATGAATGTATCAGAGCATTCGCTTTGAATATCCTTCCATGTCCCTAGTGTGTCCTTGTGTACCAAGTCAGCAAACCTGTGTAGGGATGTGCACAAATAGGTTTTTTTGCATTTGAATTCAAATCGAATTGAATATCCAAACATTCACTTTGATTTGAATGTTTAGAATCCGAGTGCAACAAAATCCGATTCGAATCGAATACATTCAGATCTGTTTGTTTGAATGTTAGATTCCAATCTGGAGATATGAATGTCGATATCATTCATATGTGCTGTACCTATCTGCTGTACGCATTTCATCCCATATTATCAGTGCAAATGCATACAGATACGTATGAGATTCGTACAGATACATATGTAATACATACGTATCTGTACATTCAAATGTTTTGAATCATTCAAACGAATGTTTTGGAACATTTGAAATTCATTCAAATGTTTACATTTTAATGTGTAGACATTCTGTCGAATTCAAATGTCCACATTTGATCGAATTTTGAATGTTTAGAACATTTCTGCACGTCCCTAAACTGATGTGCCATAGAAGAGACCCTTCGTCACCTGGGATTTCCTTTGCTGGCTACGATTGAGGCTGATACCCTCAACCAGCCATGTGGTTTCAAACTTTGTTATGCAAGTAATTACCACCAATAGAAGCAGGATGCTTCTAATGCCATTTGCTGGGATTCAAGAGCAGGAGAAGGTGTGTCTTTGTCTCTGCTTGAGATGCCCATGAGCATTTGGTGGGCCACTGTGTGCAACAGGACGCTGGACTAGATGGGCTCTGGCCTGATCCAGCAAGGCTTCTCTTATGTTCTTGTGTAAACAGGGGTGCATTATCTGACCAGGTAGAGACAATGGTGTGAAGCAATCTACCATATTACCACTTCCTCAAGGGTTCTCTGGCCGCCATCTTATAGATGGCCTCAGTTTCAATTTTAGTTTCCCTCCAGCCTATTGCTGCTTCCAGGCCATAGGCTTTTTAGATTTCATGTGTCACTCTGTATATTGGGAAAGAAACCCAAAGAAAATGCTCTGCATTGGCTCAATGGAAGATGTAGCCAAAGGTGGTCTATGACATATAAATAAGATCTCTCCAGTTCGGCCAGAGGTCAAGGAGAGAAACGAAAGATTTTCTTCAACTCTGTCTTTTACCAGTGACTGCCAGCCAAACGTCATGTGCCAACTGGGCCACTGCAGCGCACTGTGTCCTTTGCATGTTGATCAGCTCAAATGTCAAAGATGTTTCGCTGATGATGTCATCTGACTTCCCCACAGGACCGTCCTCCTGATTAAAGTAGCTGCCCAGAATGTGTTCCCTTAAACAAGAACATGCTCTTGTTTTTACAGCCCGCCCCCCACTGCCTCTCCAACCCAAAATCCATGAGGGCCCTGAAGAACACAACTATAGTTCTGTGAGGCTAGTCACACTCCCGTCCCCTTCTTCCCCAGCATCTCCTGATTTATCCAAAATGAAGCAGACCTCCACCTCCACTTTGAAGCTGAGGTGCTAATGCTCTCTAGTGGCGCAGTGGTAAGGAGCACTGGGCTGGGGACCAGGGGTACCTTGGTTCAAAACCCCGATCCGCCATGGACAACATGACGTTCCCATCTTGTGATTGCTTTGGGAAAGGCAGAAGCTAAGGAAGGGAAGCCCGAGCCCTACAGGTGGCTGTATGGACCACCTGTTATCGGCACAGCTTCTAGTGCCAAATGTCATGTTTACAATCCACTCGCTTTCGTTCAAATTAAAGGACCCTGCCCCTATATCCATACTCCCATGTAGATCTGCCTGTGACCTACTATCTGGGGATAAGGCACTCTAGGTGGTCCCACCACCTGCAGTAGTTAGAGGGGTGGGAACCTGTGGGAGGGCCTTCTTGGTTGTAGCCCCAAGGTTATCGAATCATCCCCCCCTCCAAAGTGTGTTAGGTTCCTTCATTGCATTCAGAGGACAGGTGAAGATGTACCTGGGCCTACTTCTCACCTGGACGGCGTGAGGGCCACTGAGCGTCCATCTGTGATTCTCACCGAGGGTGTTTTTCCACTGTCACTAAGTACCCATTGAAGCACCCATTAAGGACCCATTTGGCTGAGAGCCGGATGACCCCATTTCCACCACAGACCCCATTAGGGACACATTTGTTTCCACCACAGCTAGGGAAATCTGGATTGTAATGTAAATATCTGATATACAGGATGTATTTTCATTGTTACACATTGAACATAATTAAAGCATAGTATTCACATCAACCACAGCTGAATATAAAAGGGTCGTTTTACCTCCAATACCTGCTTTCTACCCAGTAGCTGCTCTCTACTGTATTTTTATGGGGTTGGCACAATGATGTCATCACACCAGGTATTCGTATGTGGGCGTATCTGCATGTGGGTGGACCCACCTGGGGACAGGTAGAGGAGCGGTGTCTTGGTTCCTGTGTGTTTCCCGATGGTCTTGAAATGACCCCTGTGAAAGAGTAGATTGAGAACCACCGGTCTAGACAATGTCTGATAATTCTGGGTAATTCCAGATAATCCCCAAATATCTAAAGGCATGCATTTTTCCATATTGACTTGCTTGTACCCTAAAGTCTGGAATGGAGGCCCTCCTAGTTGTACCGCCTCTTCAAGCAGCAAAAAGGGTAGGCACTCGGGATAGGGCCTTTTCAGTGGTGGCTCCCAGACTCTGGAATAGTCTCCTTCCTGAGCTGCGTCAGGCACCTTCACTCTATGTGTTTAGATGAGCTGTGAAAGACGCACTTCTTTACCCTGGCCCTTTGGCTGAGTAAAGGAACAGCCTTTTCCTCCCCACATTCAGACACTGCCATGATTTTAATATGTTAGTTTTAATGTGTTCATTTCATATGTCGTAACCCGCCCCGAGACCCTTGGGTATAGGACAGGATGAAAGTGCGAATGAATGAATGTGCTTCATACCAATCAATGAATTGTGGGTTAAGAAGAAGAGTTGGCTTTTCCACCCTGCTGTTCTCACCCATTTAAGGGGACTCAAAGCGGCTGACAAAGCTTCTGTTCTTCTCCCCACAACAGACACAAAGTGAAGTAGGTGGGGCTGTGAGAGCTCAGAAGAAAGCTGTGACTAGCCCAAGGTCACCCAGATGGCTTCATGGGGGAGGGCGGAATCGAGTTCGGTATTTCCAGATAAGATTCCGGCTCCCTAACCACTAGAGCAAACTGGCTCGCTGTTAAATCATGTGAGCATCAGATTGTGCCCTGAAACACCGCCACCGAACCCTTCTGCGCATCGGATCCTGTCCTCCTCCCTGAGCTGGGCCTGCAAGTTGCAAAGCCCTGTGACGCCAGACTTCCTGTCCAGTTCTGCAAAGCCTTCCCATACAAAGCAGGTCTTCCCTCCCCTTTTAGGTCACCGGGCTCAAAGTGTGGTTTATTTCCCTTTAATTGAACAGCTCTCCCAGCTTTTCCAGTTAAATCGACTGTTCATTATTGAGGGGTGGGGGGGGGGAAAGGCCCTCCCCTTCCAGCTCCTCTGTGTCTTCCACCACCGCCACCCCCCTGCCCGGTTTCTGAACGTCTGTGTGGCGCAGTTTAATGAATCGTTGGCACAAAGCTTCCTTTCAGGGAAGGCAAAGAATAGGCCAGCCTATTTAGGTCCTGGAAGGCTGTATGTCAAAGCCTCCCCATAATGCTTGTCAGGGAAGGGCAGAAATTCCCACTGCCGAAAGAATTGGGAACGGAGTCCACTTGCCGGATTGACGAGCAGATTAAGACACAGGCAGGAAATGAGGGGCGATGTTTGGAACACCTGTTTGGCTGCTCTCATTTTCCCATCGCTGGCGAAAATCCACTTTGATGGAAAAGAAAGGAAGGAAGGAAGAAAAAAGAAAGACCCAATGCAATCCATTTGCTTTATGACACTGCTGAGTTTCTTTCCTTCCATCTGCAGCAAATCAAAAACCAGGATGGTTCCCGTATTAAAAACAAACAAACAAAACCCACCGGCGTTTGCAAGGCGAAATACCTCATTAATGCAGTAGAAGATCTTAGTAGCCAATGCAACATCATGCGTGCTACGAGCTGCTACTTAAAACCATTTTTCAGTGCGATAAGATGTGAAACAAATGTGGGAGTTAATTGATAAAGCACACAATAAAATGTGCAAAACGCTCTTGTGTAAAAACACACATCGGGCGGACACGCCAACTGAAGACGAAGAGGAAGAATTGGCTTTTCAACCCCACTTTTCTCACCTATTTAAGGGGACTCAGAGTGGCCGGCAAAGCTTTTCCCCATAACAGGTATCCTGTGAGGCAGGTGGGGCTGTGAGAGCTCAGAGAGCTGTGACTTGCCCAAGGTCACCCAGTTGGCTTCATGGAGGCGTGCGGAATAAAATCTGGCATTCCCAGATAAGAGTCCTGCTTCCTGTGAGCCAGTTTGGTCTAGTGGTTAGGGAGCTGGACTCTTATCTGGGAATACCGGGTTCGATTCCGCCCTCCTCCACGAAGCCAGTTGGATGACCTTGGCCTAGTCACAGCTCTCTTCTGAGCTCTCACAGCCACAGCTCTCTTCTGAACTCTCACATAGGCCACTTCTGAGCTACCTCTTAGGGTGTTCTGTTGTTGGGAGAAGAACAGAAGCTTTGTCAGCTGCTTTGAGTCCCCTTAAATGGGTGAGAAAGGAGGGGTAGAAAAGCCAACTTCTTCTTCTTCTTCTTCTTCTTCTTCTTCACCACTAGACCAAACTGGCTCAGATTGCATATGCTTTGCGGTGCGGAGATAAAACTGACTTGCCAAATACACACACACAAAAACTTCCTTTGGTACCAAAAAGATGAGATTTCATTTTAGTAACTTCATGGGAGTGAAACAGTGCTTTGCAAGGCCACGTTACAGAGGATGGCTGTATAGGAAGAGGAGTTCTGTGAGATACAGCCACAAGATTGGCATGGCCTGAATGGATCATGCTAAAAGAGGGCTGGAGACTGGTGACTGCATGCCATCCTGCTATGGGAATGCAATGCCTTCTGTGGAAAAAACACCAGCCAGAGCCTGGAAAATCAGTAGCAAGACAAGGGTTTGTTCATGGCAAGTTCCTCCATGTATTGTTAACAGAAGACAGAGTATGCAGGTCTGGAGAAAGTATACAATGCAAGCTACCAGCAAGCTTCCCCATCACTCAAGGCCTCTCTCACAGTACCGTTACCAAGATAACAGTTCCCACGGTCTATGCTGAGACTAAAGGAAACACAGGCTCTGTCAGGAACATAAGCAGGCAAGTCTAAACTCTGGCAAGAGAACAACATGGAAGTGCAGTGGCCCTTACAAGCACTTTGGGCCACGGGCCTGGTTGGATACTTTGCCTGTTTCTGCACTTACCTGAGCATTCCACTCTGATCTGGATCAAGGAATCCGTTCCAGGTAAGGACAGATCCTTCCCTGAATCAGGACAAGGCTATCAGCATTGGGATGGCTGTTCCCACTCAGCGCCCCGGGCCACTTTTGAAAGTTCTTGCCAATGCTGGCATTGGTTCTGACGGCCAGGTACAAGAGTTCCTGGCTTGTGGAACTTCAGGGGATTCAGTTCAGTGGTGCAACAAGGTATAATGCAAAAACTATGGTAAATCAGATCATTCAAGCAACATCCCACGTGCCTTCTAATTCAGATTACAATGGCTTAGTACTATTGATGTACTGGACTAGGTGGCCATTTTGGGCCGCTTAGCCTGTTTTGTTCCCCATCCAATGCAGACAGAGAAAATTAGGAGGGTGCAGGCTTCCCTTATACAGTACCAACAATATGGAAGGGAGGCTTATAGTGTCCTTCCAACACTGGTACACAGGTAAGTATGGAAATGTCCTTTGATGAAAAAAGATGATTGACGTCACCTATATCATCACCTTTCATGCCAGGTCACAAACAATATCAAAGCCCATAATGCAAACTACGTTTCCTATCACCATGTTAATAACTATTATCACATCCTGCAAAAACCAAAATCCAAATAAAACATCTGAAAATGTACACTCCAGGAGTCTTTCTTTTAGTATAGAAGGAGAAGAAGAAGAGTTGGCTTTTCTACCCTACTTTTCTCACCCATTTAAGGGGGCTCAAGGGGGCTGGCAAAGCTTTCTATTCTTCTCCCCCTAACAGACACCCTGTGAGGTAGGTGGTGCTGTGAGCAAAGAAGAGACCTGTGACCAGTCCAAGGTCACCCAGCTGACTTCATGGAGGAGTGTGGAATCAAACCCGGAATTCCCAGATAAGAGTCCGGCTCCTTAACCACTAGACCATCTGCACATGGTGGAGCGTAGATCAGATTAGGTTGCCCAAAATGGCATCCAGAGCGCAATTTGCACTTCGGTGCGTGGTTTATAATTAGGCAACATCTGGGCAGGTGCATCTGCATTTTCAGGAAGCTCTTGCGGCCTGCAAGCACCACCACCCTGGCTGCACAGATGTTGTCTAATTGTAAACTAGCGGTGGTGCAAGACACCATGCACCACAAGCAACCCAGCCCTGCCCACGTGATCTCCTGACGTGACCTGTGCTTGTGCAGAGCATCAGTGTTGCTGTAGTGATGCTGCTGAAGCACAGGCAGGGCGCCACACTCAAGATGGTGTCACCCTGCGGAGGATTGACCGTGCAATCGTAAACAGGTGATTGATTGCATGGTGGGTAGGCTATCAACGACTTGTGCTTGCAACTGCGAGTGCTAACCAACAGCAGTTTCTAATGCACCTGAAAGCAGCTGACAAAGCTTTCTGTTTTTCTCCCCACAACAGAACACCCTGTGAGATAGGTGGGACTGCGAATGCAGAAGAGAGCTGTGACTAGCCCAAGGTCACCCAGCTGGCTTCATGGGGGAGGGCGGAATCGAACCAAGTATTCCCAGATAAGAGTCCGGCTCCCTAACCACCAGACCAGACTGGCTCTAAAGTTTAAGTTCGATGTATTTTGACAAAGGCAATTGGGCTTCATAGGAAAGGTGTTAGATCAGTTAATAGGGCAGCAAGGACAGCCTGCCCGGGAGAGGCCCCTTCCTGAAGGATCCCATTGGCCCAAGAGAGTAGCTCCCCAAGCTGGTTTCCAGTGCGGAGACTCAGGGGAGAGGGCCTTATTGGGGGTAGCCCCTGTCAGGTGGAAACCTCCTTCACCTGCTGGAAAACACTGACCCAAGCAGTTGTATGTGTTTTGCTTGCTGGCTTCAGTATTGCGCCCAGTATTGTGTGGCCCCTTTTTTCCAACTTGAGAAATGCTGCCCGTGTGACCCTCCCCAGGCGGGGCGGGGCGGGGGTTGGTGAGGGTGGGAAACGCCCGTGGCCAATCCACAAAGGAGGGAGGAGGGCGATGCATTCATAGACTCCCCCCGCCCTCCCCCCGCAGCCGAAGGAGTTAAGCCAATCTCTCCAACGCCGACGGAGCCTCCTCCTCCTCCTCCTCCTTTCCTTTGGACGAGGCCCCACGAGGCGTGTCCCCCCCCCTCGCTGGAGCTAAAAAATGGGAAGGAGGGGAGGAGGAGGGGAGGGGAGACGTCGGGGGGAGAGCCGGTGATGCGGTGCAGCGGCAGCAGCGCCTCTCTCTCGTTTGCATCGCTGGTGACCCGGGCAACAAGAAGCACGAAACCGCCGAGGCGCATTGAGCGGGCTGTGGGTCCGTCGGTCCGTCCGTCGGGGCAGAGCCGAGATGCCTCGCCGCCCCGCTAGCTGCCGCGGGCCCCGACGCCACCGATCGGCCTCAGCCGCGCGCAAAGTCCGGCAGCAGCAGCAGCAGCAGCAGCAGCAGCAGCAGCAGTAGTGGCCGCAGGAGGAGGGACACCCGACGGCACCTTCCAAAGGGAGCCCCGCCGTCTGAGGTCGCCTTGCTCTCTCCGGTTCTTCTCCCCTCCCCTCCCCACCCCACCCCAGCCGGGCGATGGCGGTGCAAGCGGCCGCCTTCCACCCGCACCACCACTTCCTCGCCTTCTCCTTCCCGACGGCTGCTCCGGCGTCGGGGCTGGGCGAGCTGGCGGGGCTGGAGAAGGGCTACGCGGACGGAGAGGCGCTTCTGCTGGCCGGAGGAGGAGGAGGAGGAGGAGGCGTGGGCGGCCTGGCCGGCGTGGGCGGGGGCCACGAGGCCGGGGATCTCAAGGAGGCCCCCCGCGACCTGCTGAGCTTCATCGACTCGGCGTCGAGCAACATCAAGCTGGCGCTGGACAAGCCGGCCAAGTCCAAGCGGAAGGTGAACCATCGCAAGTACCTGCAGAAGCAGATCAAGCGCTGCACCGGCATCATCGGCGGGCACGAGGCGTCGAGCCGCAGCGGAAGCCCTTGCGGCCATCTCGGCCCCGCCGCCGCGATCGTCCCGGCGAGCAAACGGACGGTGGCCGCCTCCGCCGTCGGGCCAGCGGCGGGCGCTTCCCCAGCCGCATCGAGGTCGACATCGCCCCCTGGCGTCGGAGCGTCGGCGCCGCATTGCAAGCCGCCGCCGCCGCCAGCCCCGACGGCCAAGCGCGAAGAAGCCAGCGCGTTGCAGAGCCAGAGCTTGGCGGCGCTCTTCGACTCCTTCCGTCCAGCGGGAGGGTCGCCGTCGTCGTCGCCGCCGGGCTTCGAGGGCAGCGGCGGCGGGGCCACCACGGGAGCAGGCCCTGCGGCGCCCTCGGGCAGGGAAGGCAGCGCCGCTCCCAGCGCCGTCTCGGGCGGCGGGAAGAAGGTGCCGCTGCGCCATCGCAACCTGCCGCTCTCCTTCTTCACCGAGCCCGCGCCCGGCCGTCTCGGGGGCGGCTGCCGCGACCTCCGGGAGCCCGAGCCGTCGGGCGCTGGTGGGGAGGCGGCCGAGGAGCCCCCGCCGTCGGCGGCGCTCTTCGATCTCCTGGCCGTGCCCGATTACGGCGGCCTCTTGCCGGACCCGTCGCCCTCCCAGCCCACGGACCCGACGGCGGTGGCGGCTTTCGACGGGAGCGGCAGTCGTCTGCCCGTGCCGGAGCTCAGCCTGGAGCCGCCGCTCTTCGAGCCCCTCCCGCCGCTGCCCCACTTGATCTTTCCCCCCGCGGCCTCTGCCGCCCCCGCCGAGACGGCCTTGCGCCCCCTGCCCCTCTACGCCGCCCCGTCGGAACCGTCGGAGGGCGGCGGCAGCAGCGCTTTCGCGCCCTTCTTTGCCGACTGCCCCCTGCCGCCTCCCCCGGCCCTGCCCTACGACTACGCTGCTGGGGGGTACAGCCGGGGGGTGCCCTATATGAACCTTTAAACGAAGGGGTGGGAGCGGGCAGGTCCTCAAAGGTTCTGAGGTTCAATCTGGCTTCATTCCGCTTTCGGAGCGAGAGAACCCAGACATGTTTTTCTTTCCACCTTATCCAATCCCAAAGGTGATTTAACCCTGGAAGAGAACAGCTTGTCGCTTTTGCTGATCCATCCTCTCGCTCTGAAAGCAGACTGAAGCTGGATTAAACCTTAAGTGTGAACGAGGCCAAAGGGGACGGGATTGGAAAGGGGTCGGCGTTTTGCCCTTAAATGGACTCCTGCCCTATTTAGAGTAGATGGAAGAGGTGACCACAAGGAGATCTTCGATCCTCCCCCTAGCGGGACTTCAAGTCCCAATGCTCCCAGCCTTACCTCTGATGGCCGAGGGTGATGGGAGTTGTAGTTCTGCAGTTTCTGGGATCGGAGGAACCCATGAGTGGTGGGCAGGAGGAGCAGGAGCCTCAAAATGGGTGCTGGCTTTGTGCATCCCTAGAAAGGACACTGGTGGGCTCAAAGTGAGAATTCCATGATTCTGGCAAAAATTGGTGCACCTGTCTCCCCCCCCCCCCAATCCCACGTATACCCCACTGCGTCCAGACTCTGATGGATGGTGGGGTTGGTTTCATTTTGGGTTCAGGATTCTAGTCTCTCTTGATTTTTCTGCAGTGGGATTTGGAAGTTCTTGCCCGAGTCCTCGGTCGATAGTAGGGGTTTGCACGAATATTCGGAGGTATTTGAAATTCGATCGAATTTGAATTTTGACATTCGAATTCGTACTTAAGATTTGAGCGAATGTTGAATTTTGGCTCTATTCGTTCAAATTATCCGGACATTCATATGTGTATAGGTTCGTACGTGATGCGTACACGCAGATGTGCATCTTTCTCACATCTGTACAGGTCTGTGCGGGACAAAAATGGGTTTCATACAGGATAAGTAAGGGATGCGTACAGATGTGTATGGGTGCGTAATGATGCTACGGGCACATACAGATGTTGTCGACATTCATGAGTGCAAATTCGAATGAAAAATCCGAGTGAGTCGATTCGAATTTGCTTAATTTGAATCGAATTTGGTTAAATTCAAGTTTTAAAGACTCAAATCGAACTGAATTTTTGGATATTCAAATCGAACCCCCAAAATTGCATTTGTGCACACCCCTGGTCAATAGCAGCGAGACCATTTCCATGCAAGAGGCGTCTGGACAGGGAGAAGGGTATTTTAAAAAAAAACCACTAGTTACTCTTGATATGCTTGCTCAGGATTCATTTCACTTCCACCCCTTGCCACCCCCTGTGACCTGGGAAGGGATCCCCGTTTGAACTTTGCACCTGTGGCTAACCTAGACTTCCCAGGAGTCTTTGGGGAACGCTGTGCCCCATTGCTGAATGCGAACATGAGCTCAGCTAGCCACATCTCTTTCCAAGACCCAGATGGCCATAGAAGTGCATGAAATCAAGCTGGTCGCTCAAGATGGGAGTCTCAGCGCTGGCTGTGTTTTGGATGAAGCATAAAATGGCCTTCTTGGTGCTGGGAGGGGGCAAACGGGGGTCCCAGGCCGTGACCTCCTTCTTGCGCCAGTTCTTTGAGCATCGCTTGATTATTTTAGGGAAATCGGGACATTAAAGCAGAGGGGGCGGTGGCGGTGGCGGTGGCGTGGTGGTGAGGTTGAAAAGCCGATTCGTTCTCTTTCCCGTGAATTTGGGTAAAGGTAACCTTGATTCTTCCGTGTCCGGGGCTATGTACCCCTCCATCCCATGCATGCAAAGAAAGAAAGGCAGCTGGAAAGATGAGTGAGCAGGACTTGAGGCTTGGGTGGGAGCCATTTGTAGCAGGTGAACCTGCGGTCCTGTGCATGTTCCCATGGGTGAATACTGTTGCTTGCTTTTCGGTAAAGCCATGTGGGGTTAGAGGTCCAAACCCTGGTGTATTCAAGGTTTAGAGGTTCAAGCCCTCGTGTAACCAAGTGAGACATGGACAAATGAATTCATGCGGTCATGAAGCTAGGATAGAACGGGTCCCCAGCAATGCCACCAAGGCCCTTTCTGCACTGGGTTATATCCCAGAATAGGGACCTGCCTTCCTCATGCTGGTACAGATTATGGTCATGATAAATAAACATATGCTAATAATGGATGACAGATGTATCAATGGCTTCTAGAATGAATGCCTAGGTACATCTTTCAGGCTGGGTGGGGGTGGGGGGAAGCAGGATGCTTCTAAGGCCGTTTGCTGGGATTCAAGAGAGGAAAAGGTTTGTCCTTGACTCTGCTTGAGATGCCCATGAGCATTTGGTGGGCCACTGTGTGCGACGGGATGCTGAGCTAGATGGTATCATGTGGACGCAGTTTTCCCATTCTGCCTCTAATCCACACTAAAGGTCAGAAAGGGGGCTAGAGGTCATCTGAGGGGATTCAAGAGCTGATGAGGGTTTGGCCTTTGACTACTGGATACAGAATACCCAGGAGCAGTTGGTGGACCATTGGCTTGACTAGATGGGCTGAAGTCTTGGCCTTATACCTGCGCTTGGCCTTACTGTCGAATGTATCTCGGGATAGAAGTCTGCTGACCACAAGCTAATGTAGACTCTGGCAGGCCATGCTTGGGGCCTTCCATAGTCTGCACTAGCATGTAGATAGCTGGTCCCTAATCTGGGATATATTTGAGAATAAGGCAGGAAGAAGAAGATTTGGCTTTTCTACCGTGCTTGTCTCACCAATTTAAGGGGACTCAAAGCGGTTGATAAGGCTTCCTGTTCTTCTCCCCACAACAGAACATCTTGTTAGAGCCCAGAAGAGAGCTGTGACTAGCCCAAGGTCACCTAGCTGGCTTCACAGAGGAGGGCGGAATCAAACCTCGTATTCCCGGATAAGAGTCTGGCTCCCTAACCACTAGGCCAGTGGTTCTTAACCTTCCTAATGCCGTGACCCTTTAATACAGTTCCTCATGTTGTGGTGACCCCCAACCTAACCCTAACCCCCAACCATACAATTATTTCTGTGCTACTTCAGACTCAGAGGGTAATCAGTCTATGGAATTTACTATGTGAAGAGGTGGGTGACAGCAACCAGCCTAGATGGCTTTAAGGAAGGGTTAGCCAAATTTATGGAAGACAGATGTATCAGTGGCTACTAAATGGATGGCTAAGTACATCTTTCAGGCTAGGGGTGGGGGTGGGGACAAGGAGGACGCTTCTAAGGCCATTTGCTGGGATTGGAGAGCAGGAGAAGGTTTGCCCTTGTCTCTGCTTGAGACGCCAATGGGCAGTTGGTGGGCCACTGTGTGGGATAGGATGCTGGACTAGATGGACTGTGGCCTGATCCAGCAGGGCTCCTCTTAGGTTCTTCTGTCTGGGAGAACATTTCCAGGGGTCTCCAATTTGATCCGGATGATCCAGGTGGAAAAATCTTTTCGTGCTTAAAGCTGGAGAACTGGTAGCTTGAGGTGACTGAGGAGCAGAGGGAGAAGTTGGATCAGGAGCCACAGTGAAGTTAATAAATGAGATGGAAACAGTGTCTGTGGCCAGATCTTTCCCCAGAAGTAGGCAATGGCAAACCACTTCTCTGTCTCTGCCAATAAAACTGCATAGAGGTGCCCCCATGCAGCTAATCAGGAGCTGACCACAACTCACTGGCACCCAGCAGCAACAATAAAGGTAGATGGGGAGGAATGAAGATGTGTTCATTGGATTGGTAGAATACTGACGCATTTATGAACAGTGCAGAACTCACTTAGTCACATGAAGGGGATTTTGACAAAGAACATGTCTCCTCTCCCTCTGTCCTGGTTCTGTTATCGTGTGTTGTAAAACTTAAGAGACATACCTTTTTCCTGTGGGCATTATTTTTTACAGAATGTGGGAAATCTGTGGCTAAGTTGTTCCTGAAAGCCCAAATTCTCTTTTAACTTTAGGAACTTTAGGCCAGTGCAAGCGATAGATGTGTCTGATGGTAGCCTTTTGCGACGGGTTGCTCTCTTGGAGTGGCCATAACTAACTACCTGTGACTCCTGTTTTTAAGTAACCCTGTTCCTTGCTAGAATTTAATTGGTTTTTTCAGTACCGAGTCTGCGCCCCATGCCTGTCTATCGTAGCTCATGGATATGAGGATCAAGTGCTTCTGATATATATATTTAAATGACGGATCTACTCATCTGTATGGTTACTAAACTCTTGGCCTTGATCCTCCAACACGTTTGTCTAGAGTAGAACATTTCATGTAACCTGCTATTTAGCCTGCGGTCCTAAACACATTTATTGGGGGAGGGGGGAATACATTTATATACTGCTCAACGGGGGTTTGTTCCTGACAGTAAACCTGTTGAAGCTTGCACTGTGAACAACGTATCGGAAGATACCGCAAACAGCGACACGGAGACGACGCGAGGTAACGGCGGCGGAAACTGCAGCCGCCGCCATGTTGGAACGAACGCGCACAAAAACGTGTTGGACTTCTTGCACGTATTTGTTGAGGCTGCCGGGACGTCTTGTGTACAAAATATAATTCAGTAATTAAATTATGTTCCTTGAAGTCTGTGGAGTGTTGAGAAGGTTTGAAGCATGATGGGGACCATTTCCCGCTTCTGGGCGTGGGGTGACACTGAACGGCCGCACCCTGGGCCCTTTCTGTAGTTGGATAGGGGACTGTTGTCCACATGATAATGTAGACTATGGCAGGCCTTGTCTGGGGTCCGACATAAGTCTGTACTAGCGTGTGGATAGCAGGCCCCTGTACAGAGATACGCTCCAGAATAAGACTGTTTTGTCCCAAGGGGGAGGGGTTCTGCAAGCATGCACATGTGAATGCTCACTGGGCTAGTAGTGGTAGCAGCCAGGTCAAGATGCAGAGTTCAAGAGTCAAAAGTGTGGTCAGGAATGCCAAGTTCAGTTTGCCAGATGGTTTTCGTAGTCATCCAACGGTCAGGGAGTCAGGAACACAGAGAATACACAAGAAGAAGAAGAAGTGTTGGCTTTTCTACCCCACTTTTCTGACCCATTTCAGGGGACTCAGCTGACAAAGCTTTTCTATTCTCCCCACAACAGGCACCCTGTGAGGTAGGTGGGGCTGTGAGAGCTCAGAAGAGAGCTGTGACCAGCCCAGGGTTACCCAGCTGGCTTCATGGAGGAGTGGGGAATCGAACCTGGTGTTCCCAGGTAAGAGTCCGGCTCCCTAACCACTAGACCAAACTGGCTTCAAACTGGAGAATGGGTTCTTGTCTGCAACAGCAGTTGTAGGGACTGAGTGTTTCTTAAATAGGGCTGGGAGAGGCATGCCCTCTTCGTCACAGCTGTTTGGTCTGTAATCGTGCTGAGCCCCTTAGGTGCTCTTGTTCTTGCCTGAGAACACTCTGAACTGGGTGTTGGCCAGCATCTGAATCTGAGCTGTCCCCATCTTGGGAGACAGACTCACGGTTCCTGTTTAACCCATGAGGCGTGCCTTCTTCGCTTTGGCTGGCTGGGGAGGGCAATTGCCTCTTTGTCCTCAGAGGAAGAGGCACTGACACCACAAGGTATGACAAAGACCAAGTGCAGAAAGGCCCCTGGTTTCTTGACCGTGATTAATGCTGCGCTCACCACCTAAGTTTTAATCCAGTTTCGGTTCACTTTCAGAGTGAGAGAACACATCAGCAAAGTGACCAGTTATTTTATTTCCACTTTATCTAACCTAAAGGTGGATTTTCTGAGTTGGATAATGCTGAAATAAAATAGTTTGACCCTTTCCCGGTGTGTAGGGGTGTGCATGAATATTCAAAATATTTGTTGTTTGTATGAATTTGTATGAATTTGGACATTCGTATATGAATTTAATGTCCAGACATTCATACTTTAGTATTTTTATGAATAGGAATATTTTGACTTATTCATATGAATAATTTGGACATTCATATGTGTGCAGATACATATGGGATGAACACAGGATGTGTACGAGATTTAAATCATTGGATCCATATTGAATATTCAAATAGTTACAAATGTATTCGTAGCGGTTCAGATATCCAGACGTTCATTTTTCTTTATTCGTTTGAATTTGGATTTTCAAATATTCAGTTTGCTACAAATTGAAAGTCGAAAATTGCATTTGTACACACCCCTACTTGGGGGGGGGGAGGAAATGGGGCGCTTCTAGGGCCATCTGCTGGGACTCGAGAGCAGGAGAAGGTTTGTCCTTGTCTCTGCTTGAGATGCCCATGAGCATTTGGTGGGCCACTGTGTGCGACAGGATGCTGGACTAGATGGGCTGTGGCCTGATCCAGCAGGGCTTCTCTTATGTTCTCTTATGTTCTTATGTGTGTTCCCTTGCTCTGAAAGTGGACTGAAGCTGGATTAAAACTTAGGTATGAACACAGCCTAAGAGAAGGGAGGTGAGCTCACTCTGAGTCAGTTTGCCAACCCTCTTTCTGTTGTGTTCTATGTGTGCCACGTTTGCCAACCTGCCAACCCAAGACCGTAGCTCTTTCTGCCCTGGGCCTTATTTTGGATTCTGTCCTGCTATCTGACTGCTAGTGCAGACTGTGGCAGGCTGAGGATTAAAGGACAGCAGCGGAAGCAGGGTGCCTGCCAACTGGTTCCCTAAAAAGATTGGAGTGACCCACAGATTGTGGGGTCTCTAACAAATATGACAGAAGGTAGGTGTGTCACAGAGTAGGTGAGCCCAGCCGGATCATGAGCATCCTCTGAGGTCCACATTGGTCATGCTGTGTGGACTTAGAAGTCCAGCAGAGGGAGGGGTGTCTTTCTCACCCTTGTTGGTCACCATTGGCAAAAGTTGTTGTGTACAGCTAAGGGCCTATGGGGCGAACTCACGCTGACACCTGGAAACCATAAGAGATCCTGAGATGTTGTCCAGTCTGCCAAGCACAGAGTGGATCGAATTCTCCAGTCCTTATACCTCACCACACTGTTCACTGAATGGGGTTTCCTCCTTCCCAGTGGCTGGTTGGAGCAGGTGCATCATTGATGGGAGGCATATCAGGACCAAGATTTCCTGAAATGTTCCAGGGAACCCGCAGAATACCTCCAGCTGCATTCTTGTGCTTCTAAGTCACACAGGCTAAAAAAACATGGCCGCCCCTTGTATGGAACCATTTTGCTTTGGCACAGTCAAATGTGTCTTCCCTTGCTTAATTCAAATCTTAGTTCAAGAATGTGATTTGCCCCCTGGGGCACCACCGGCTTACATGAGTAGACTGAGGCCGTCTCTGGACTTCCATACCCTGTTCCAAGTTGGAATTGGTCGCTCCTGTCGTGGAAGAAGGCCATCTGCGTTGAGACAGCTTGTTCTGCCTTGTGTCCATGCCAGCATCACAGCTGGTGCAGCGTGTCTCCAGGTGCTTGGAAGCCCAGGAATGGAAGTTCCTCACTGCTGGAGGTCTCAGGACCTCCATTTTGGTGATACTCCTTGTTGTGCCCCTGAAATGGGTCCCATGTGTTCTGGTATACCACCTCTTCGTAGGCTGGTGGACCTCAAAAAAGGCGTCTACTGGTAGGCTGGACTATTTTGGGCACTCTGGTCCGATCTTCACCTTGTGTGGATGGAGCATATTAAGATGGCGGGAAGGGGTGCTCTGCACAGCTCTAAGGTTTGGGGACAAGTATAGAAGTGTCCTGAGTTTCCTTTCTGTGGCACCACTGACGTACATTGGTAAACGTGGTCTCCCTCCCACAGTGTCTATCACTAGTAAAACCAGTAGGGAGGCTGGAAATAACAGCAAAGAGATTTATTTACAAGAAGGGTTGAGCAAAGAGAACCAACAACTAACCCATTTAATGTTTCCTTGCCTTATCCTACTTTCCAGAACTATGTACGCCCACAGATGTCTTTCCCACACTGCAAAATGTTGAGACATCAGTCCGTTCTCCTTGCCACACATTCAGAGATGTCTTCATTGTTTGTTCTTTTCTTGGCAGCTCTCCACGTGTCTTACCTTTAGGTCTGTTGTCATCTTCTCTAAATTCTTCTAGTCTTGGGCCATGTCCCCATGGTCTTGGGAGAGTCCCTATGCAAAGCCCTAATTTGGGCTACATGAAGGACAAAATCCAAAAAATCGAAGTAAAAAACCCTCCCTTTATAACTGTTCTCACCCTGAATTAGGGGGCAAGAACGGGTTATCCTGAGGGCATGGGGACACTCCTGGGTTACGATCGCAGTGCTAGCTGGTGGGGTTTCGCTATCCCCGCTGCTAATGCTGTGATCGCAACTGTCCACCCTTGCCTGAGCGCGCAATCACCCAGGTAAGGGCTTGCTTTACCCCAAATGATTGCCTGACAGCTGCCCTGCAGTGAGCTGAGCAGCTGTCAGGTGGGTATAGGGGCTGTCATACACACGAACAGAACTTCGATAAAATGATTAAAACAGACACGGCTTTCATCGTTCCTTCTCTTTCTGCTCAAGTTTGTCCAGCAGCCGTCCATCTGTAGCTCATCTCTAACACACTTGTCCCCTTTTCAGGTTTCTTAGAGCCACAAAACAATAAGGAAAAAAGTGGAACTTTTTATGGTTTATTTAAAAAAGCAAAAACAGCAAAATACTGAGCAACATGTTTCAAAAGAGTATCAGTACAAACATAAAAGCATCAATTCAAAAACCAGCACCTCTCCATGCAAACAACATGAGGTTCAAACTTATGTCCCAAAGTTCTAGTCCTAAAGAACATCATCAAGGCAGTAAAAACATAGTGGAAAGCAACAGTATGGCTTTCTGGATCTTGATCGAAACAGATACCATGGCACTGCAGATTTTGCTATGAAGCAGGTCCACCAGTAATGCTAACTGAAGTCCTTCCACATCTGGGATTGGATTCAGATGACTAAAAGGTGGTAGCTCTTCTTAAGCTGCTTAAAGGAAAACTCCATTGACCATGGATAATCTAACCATTTCCGAAAGAAAAGTCTTTAGCAATAGCTGTTAACACAAAATAGAATTAAGCTAAACCCAAAATGAAATGAGTTAGGTTGGCTGGATTGGTGGTTTCATTACAGGCCCAATGATAAAAAAGTATTCCAATGGATTAAGAGATAATAAAAGCATATGCATATCTGCTTTGTAATGGCTCTCTAAAAGCATAATGGTATAAGAAGAAAAAGAGTTGGCTTTTCTACTCTGCTTTTCTCACCCATTTTTGGGGACTCAAAGTGGCTGACAAACCTCCTGCTCTTCTCCCCATAACAGACACCCTATGAGGTAGGTGGGGCTGTGAGAGCTCAGAAAGAGAGCTGTGACCTGCCCAAGGTCACCCAGCTGGCTTTGTGGGGGAGGACAAAATCAAACCTTGTATCCCCAGATAAGAGTCCGGCTCCCTAACCGCTAGACCAAACTGACAACAGGGATCTGAAGCAGATTTGAAGAGCGTTCACAACGGACTCACATCCTACCACTGTTGGCGGGCCACTGTGTGCGACAGGATGCTGGACTAGATGGGCTGTGGCCTGATCCAGCAGGGCCTCTCTTATGTTCTTATGTTCTTACCAGTTTTGTTAAATAACTGTGTTAATTAACAAAAAATTAAAAAGAGGAGAAAAGAATGAAATAACAGGGAGTTGTTCAGCCTAGAAACCAGGTTGGAACCAGCATCCTGTCCCACGCAGTGGCCCACCAATTGCCCATGGGCATCTCATGCAGAGACACGTGCAAACCTTCTGCTCTCAAATCCCAACAAATGGCCTTAGAAATATCCTGATTGTCCCACGGCCTGAAAGATCTACTGAGGCATCCATTCTAGTATCCACTGAAGCATCTGACATCCATAAACTTGTCTAACCCTTCCTTAAAGCCATCTAGGCTGGTAGCTGTCACCACCTCTTCCAGCAGCAAATTCCATAGACCAATGACCCTCTGGGTGAAGAAATACTTCCCCTTGTCTGATCTGACTGTCCTGTCCACCAGCTTCATAGATGCCCCCTGGTTCTAGTGTTTTGTGATAGAGAAATGTTCTCTATCCACCTTTTCTATACCCTGCGTGATTTAATATACTTCAATCAGGTCCCCTCTTAAACCCTGTCTTTCCAAGCTGAAGAGGCCTAGAGGTTTTGCCTTCCAAACCGAGTGCCTTCCCCTACCATAAAGCTCCGTTCCAGCTTTCCCTCTCTCTCTGCCCCCTTACAGAAGGAACTAAGCCAACCCAGGCCTTTTCTGCTCCCATTGTTAAAAAAGAGAGAGCCAGAAACTCTTGTTGACTGAGTGTAAACCTCTCAAAAGAAGCTGATCTATGGTTTCCCTGCTCCCGCTTTGTTCAGGGTACAAAGTGTTAGCTCTAATTTGAGAGCTGGCTCCGAAACCTAAAACTCGTCCTCTGATGTAAGCCCGCTCTTTCTGCGCAATCTTCCCTGAGAGCTGTCTCTGTGTTCTTGTCAACGCTCCGGTGCGTGATCCAAAGTCGGCCATTAATTGGCCATTTCAGTGTGATGCTCTTTCCAGAACGGAAAGGTCAGTGGTCTTACAAAGTACTTTGCAAAACAAAAGGCGCAACACAGAAACAAAGGCCGGAGATTAACAAGGGTTTTCTTCCAAAGATCGCACTGAAAGAGAACACCCTGACGTGGGAAGGTGATCTGTGCCTAAGGACAGACACTCGAATTTGGATATCTAGGGATACTTGGTGCCCTTTGAAAACAGCAGTGGTACACCGGAAGGTCTCGGGCCGAGTTACAATAAGGTGGTAATACAAACAGACAAAAAAAAAGTTAACTTTCACAAAATACTAGAACATAACTTTGCAAAATCCTACAACGAGGGCTCCCCAGGGTGCGTCCCCTTGCAAGTTTGGTACGGATCCGAATGCGGGATCGGCAAGGGGCGTCCCCATGTGTTTTGGATTTGGCCCGCAAAAAGTGCCAAATCCCCCCAAATGGTGGAACTGAAATCTGGATTAGGGTATATGCACAATTTTTTTCCCCCAGGTTCACTTTGCATCGAAGTGAATGTGAAAGAGATCTGCAATTGTGTGAATGGAGCCACTTTCAATACGGTAGAACTTGAGTCTGTTGTGAATGCTCTTCAAATCCGCTTCAAATCCCGGTTGCCAGCCATGCCTCCAAATCCTCTCCGAATCCTCTCTGAATCCACTTTGAATCTACTCTGAATCCGCTTTGAATCTACTCTGAATCCGCTTTGAATCTACTCTGAATCCACTGTTAGTCCACTGTGAATCCACTGCAGATGTGACTGGGCAGCTGTTTTGCCACCTCAACACCTTTGTGAGTATAACAAAGTTTTGACTGAATGCACAAAAGCATTTGCTTTGTGTCTGAATGGCAATCTTCAAATGTGGCCAATATTCGAAAGCAAATGTCTGAACTTGAAACCCCTTGGATGCTGGAGAAGGCGAGCAAAGGAGGAGAGCTGGTGGCCGGGGCAAGTGAGTGAGCGCGAGGTGCGGGGAGGGAATGCGTCATCATCGGACGGTTGCAGTATCAGCGGAGGAGGAGGAGGAGGACGGCAGCGATGGTGGTGGTGGCGGCGGCAGTGGCGGTGGTGACAGCTCCTGTCCTAAAAAATCGCTGCACCGCACCTTTTGCAGGTGTGCTTCTGTGCACTTTGCAGGTTCAGTTTGGGAACAGACCGATGCGTGCTCGGTACTGTTCTCGGCCTCCAACTAAACCCGCCGCAGAACCCGGATTACTCCGGACCAGTGTAATCTGAGTTCTCAGTAGGTGGGAATGTGCCCCAAGTGTGCCCGCCCGCACCAGAAGTTCACTACTCATTGAGTAGGTGTGGAGCACTGGTTTTAGCGTCTGATTGAACCTGCTCTGGAAGTCAGCCACTTTGGGTCAGTCACTAACCAAGCATGGGCGGAAATTGCCCTGGTAATTTCGTCTCTTCCTTCCACTGTCATTTTTACATAGTGGCAGAGAAAGCAAATTGCTTCCTTGGGTTCTTTCTCCCCCCTGATGGCTTAAGCAGTTCCAAGGGTGGAGTCTGTTACTCTGAGATCAGCCACAACCGGTCATTAGGCCTTTTCGCACAGGCCTTTCCCGAACGCGTGGAAGACAGCTCCGGACGAGGCATTCGCATTGCCCGAGCGGGGCTTGCGCCGCCTCGCCTCCGGAGCAGTCTTCCACGCGTTCCGGATGCAGAGCACTTTAAAGTGCTCTGCATCCGTTCTGACGCGGACGAGCCGCCCCGGCGTGTTCCGGGAGAGAAGCATTCGCTCATGCTTCTCTCCCTGACAGCCGTCGGCACGCCCCCAGGGCCCGACTTGCCGGGCCGGCGATTGCGCCGGCGCGGCGAAGCCGGTAGACGGGACCCACCGAATTGGGGTTCCCCTTTCCCATCTGCCAGGGTCAGTGACCCTGGCAGATGGGACAGGGGAAGCCCGATTCGGTGCGTCCCGTCTGTCGTCTCCGACGGCCGCCGGGACGTGGCTCCTTCCCGGGTCCGGCAGCCCCAATGGGGCTGCCGAAGCCAGGGAGCCACCAGCATCGGCTTCCTGCAGCCCCATTCCGGGGTGGCAGGAGGCCGATGTTGGGCTGGTTGGGGCCGAGGAACCCCTTGGTCGACCGGAGCGCATCGCTCCGGTCCCCCAAGGGTCCCCCCCCGCCCCCATCGCGACCGTCTGCGGGGCGCGAGTGCCCTGCAGATCAGCCGCCCACCTCCCCAGTCCCCAAAACCCCCACCCCAACCACCCTCCGACCCGAATCGGGCCGATCTTTGCGGTGAAGGTGCCTACAGCGAGGTCGGATCCGGGTCGGAGGGTGGTTGGGGTGGGGGTTTTGGGGACTGGGGGGTGGGGGACTCATCTGCGAGGCGCCCGCGCCCCGCAGATGGGCAGCAACAGGGTCGGGGCGAAGCCTTTGCAGATCGGAGCCAGGGGCTCTGATGTGCAAAGGGGCCCTGCCCCATAGGGACCTTGCCCTGGGCCCCATGATGGGTGCCCGGGTGCCCGGGCATCTTCGTGCCAGGTCCCTAGGGCCCGATCCGGGCCCGTAGAGCTGGCACGAAGCTTGGGGCGGGTGGCTTGACAGCGCTGCCCGCCCCTTGGGTGCTCTCACCCAATGGGCGGCAGCGCTATGGCCGAATCCCCGCCCCTGGCTGGCCTTTGCCGGCCAAGACAGTTCCGGGCGCTTTTACCATTCACACACAGGCGCGCCGGAACGCGTTTACACGCGTTCCAGCGCGCCTGTGTGTGAATGGTGAAAGCGCCCGGAAATGTCTTAAGCTTCCCGCCTGCACGCGTTCCAAACGGAACGCGTTGCAGTGCGAAAAAGCCTCTGGAGTGATTTTGCACTCAGCGTCCACTGGATGGGAAAGCAGCGCAATCACCCAATATTGTCTAGTGCTAGTCACTTACCGCCTAGGCGCCACCCAATCGGTTACTCACCTGTGACCGATCCCAGACCTGGTCCTCTTCAGGGCTCTGCCATTTTGTTTGCGCTGCCCTCTGCAACCGCGGCTGCCTCAGTGCCCTTGCTATGACAAATATTCAAAAATTTGAAAATCCGATTCGAATCCGTTGCATATCCTTATTCAAATTCGAATCGGATTTAGAAACATTTGAATTTTGACACTTGGACGAATTTTGGATTTTTGAAAATCCAGTATGGATAATTGAATAATTCGAATGAACAGATCCGTATTTATCGTATGCGAATATGCATGAAAATTATGCACATTTGCGCTTATAATGCGGGATGCATATGGGATGAAAAAGGGATAAATATGGGATGAGTACGGACGTGTGCAAATTTGAAAAATGGATACAAATGTTATTGACATTCGTATTTTTGAATATGGATCAAACATTCAAACATGTGGATTTGAATAATCTGGATTCGAATTGGATTTTCAAAAATCTGGATTTTCAAAATTCGAAACGGGTCAAAGTTTGTCTTGTGGTTAGAATGTTGGACTCTTATTGGTAGTCTCCTGATTCGATTTTGCACTCCTCCACGAAGCCTGCTGGGTGACCTTGGGCTGGTCACAGCACTCTTTTTGAGCTCTCACAGCCCCACTTACCTCACAGGGTGTCTGTTGTGGGGAGAAGAACAGAAGGTTTGCCAGTTGCTTTGAGTCCCCTTAAAGGTGAGAAAATGGGGTATACAAGTCAACTATTTTTCTTCCTCCACAAAGCCAGCTGAGTGACCTTGGGCTAGTCACAGCTCCCTTCTGAGCTCTCACAGCCCCACCTACCTCACAGGGTGTTCTGTTGTGGGGAGAATAGAAAAGCTTTGTCAGCCGCTTTGAGTCCCCTTAAATTGGTGAGAAAAGCAGAGTAGAAAAACCAACTCTTATTATTAGGTGAGTGGGGACAGGCATAGGACAAACAAACCTTTTGTGAGCAAAGTCCTTTGGTGCCACCTTGTGGATTGTTATGACTACTACAGGCTATCTTATTTTTAACAGTATTTCTAAAAGCTGGGTTCCCTGGAGCAATGCACAGAAAACAGCAAATTTGATGCACTTTTTTCTTGCTTTTTGTAATGTTTCATTGAGCTTATCCAACATTCTGATGCTACTGTTTTCCTTGAAAGGTAGAAATAGCCAAGTGTGGGCACAAAGAATAAGGAAATAAGCAATGCACTGGCACCAATCAACTGCAAAGAAAATATTAATAAGGAGAAGCAAATCTGCTGCTTCGTGCGTGCAATGTGTCATTCAACTTTTAAAATTCTCTTGCTCAAATGTTGGTGAGGGCAGTAGCTGTGCATGGGGTGGGAAGCAAGGCAGCTAAAAGAAACGTTAGAGCTTGACATACAACTCCAAGTAAAGTGACGGAAACCACAATTCAAGATCTGCAGATAGAAGAGCAAGCGTTACTGAAGGAAAACCAGCATGGCTTCTGCAAGGGTAAATCATGCCTTACTAACTTGTTAGATTTCTTTGGAATTATCAATGGATAAATGTCATCCAGTTGACCCTGTTCGTCTGGACTTTTAGAAGGTTTTGGACAAAGTCCATCATCAAAGGCTTCTGAATGGATTCATCAACCATGGAATAAGAGAACACATCCTGTCCGTGGGCCTGTTCACACTTGGCGTTATTCTGGAATATATCCCTAAATAGGAGACTGCTGTCCACATGCTAATAAAGGCTAATGAAGGCCACAAGTGAAGGCTACCAGAGTCTGTGTTAGCATGAGGACAACAGATCCCTATCCTGAGATATATTCCAGAATATTGTTGGACCCAATGACTTTCCAATACAGGTAAATGTGCTTAGTGAACCGGCCTGCAAAAAACTCCTGCATAATCCTGCAGAACATTGCAGAACACAGTTAACACCAGCTGTCTTATCTTGCTTTGCTATTCAGCCATAACAATTAGCTATTTCTGTGTAAGACAACAAGTAAGAACTATGAGAAACTTCTATGTTTATATGTAGGTACTAGATTGACCAATTATGGGCGTAACATTATCCTGCCCCCTTCCTATCATGAGTCTCACACGGGTATAATTGCTTCTATGCATCCATCATATTATGCTGTCATATGTAGCTTCAGAGAATACCAGTATGTCTTTTATCTAGTAGGCTTATAGTAGCCATGGTGCTAAATGATCCAGAAGCTGTATGCTTCCTTTACCTAAGATATAACAAGCTGTATTAGGGTGTTTCCGCACTAACTACTTGAAATCTGTCCCTGGGAAGATCTGTCTGAAATAAGGATGAATCCAAATGAGGCTTAACACATCTGCACTCGCGTGGGAAGCATGGATAGCGAGGAATGCATCATGTGTTTGCTGTGCGGACGCTGGAGCACCGATGTCCAGAAGGATCAGGCCTCTCTGTGACCCTGCCGCCCAAGGTGCCACGTGATTGGAGCACTCAGCCATCAGTCACCGCTCGTTTCCACCCTGCATGGATGTGTCAGGGACAGACTGCTCACCAATCAGTGGCATGCCTGAGATCCTGTGGCTGCCCGGCTTTTCTGGTCTAGTGGTTAGGGAGCCGGACTCTTATCTGGGAATATCGGGTTCGATTCCGCCCTCCCCCATGAAGCCAGCTGGGTGACCCTGGGCTAGTCACAGCTCTCTGCTGAGCTCTCACAGCCCCACCTACCTCACAGGGTGTTCTGTTGTGGGGAGAAGAACAGAAGGTTTGTCAGCCACTTTGAGTCTCCTTAAATGGGTGAGAAAAGCAGGGTAGAAAAGCCAACTCTCCTTCTCCTTCTCTCAACATGGCGACTTCCTGTCCTGCCTGCAGGTGTTCCCTCTCCTGTCCCTGTGTGGAAGCATCCTCCTTTAATCCGGAATTTGCAGGCAAGAACAGTTTGAAGACCTAATTTCTCAGGTCTTCCCGTAAACCTGTTTGGGCGACCTCTAGACCCCATTAGAGACGGCTCTCGCGCGAGGCCGTGTGGAAGCGCCGTCCTTGAAGTGGCCCTAATCTGTCCTGCTGTGCAGAAGGTACCTTGCAGATGTGTGCTATATGTGTCCTTATCGGGTGCTTAATGGGGTCTTAGCGGCCTGTGCGGAGACACCCTTAGAGACAAGTTGTATATGCATGCAACAAGAGACGTTTTCGCACGGGGGAAAATGGAACGCGAAAAAGCCAGCTGTGGACACGTCATCCGCATTGGCCGCGCGCGCCTTGCGTCCCGACGTGTCCGCAGCTGGCTTTTTCGCGTTCGAAATGTAGAGCACTTCGAAGTGCTCTACACGCGTTCCAACGCGGACGAGCCGCCCGCAGGCGTTCGGGAGAAGAAGCGTTCGCGCCGCTTCTGTCTCCCGATCGCCTGCCGGCTCGCCTCCGACGCCGCGCGGCTTTGACAATCAGCTGTTTTTCAAACAGCTGATTGTCGATCTGCCTCCGCGGCCGCCGGCGCGCCCCTGGCCGGCGTTTGCCGGCTAAGCCAGCTTCGGGCGCTTTGACCATTCGCACCCAGACGCTCCGGAACGCGTTTACACGCGTTCCGGAGCGTCTGTGTGTGAACGGGGAAAGCGCCCGAAGCTGGCTTAAGCTTTCCGCCTGAACGCGTTCGGTTTCGAACGCGATTCAGTGCGGAAATGCCTATGTATTCTAGCATTTATGTAGATCTTACTTACACTCACGAAGAATAAAATGCCTTCTGTTTGGAATGCAATCACGTCTCTACAGCTCTGCTTGTGATTCCAGTGTTCAGCCCACGTTATGCTGCACAATCTGCCTCATGCAGTCCTGCACTCTTCTCAATAAATCTCAGCAAATATGGTCCAGTGTGAACGGGCTCCTGGATTGGGATCTGGCTAAAGGAGAGGAAACAGTAGCAATAAAAGGACAATTCTCAGAATGAAGGGAAATAGAAAGTGAGGCCTCCCCAAGATTCTGTAAAATCTTTAAAATTCAAATTTGCCCAAATTCAATTCGGATTAAGCAAATTTGAACCTATTTGTTTGAATTTTTGGTTTGAATTTGTACTTATGAATTTCGACAACATTCGTATGTGCCCGTATGCATCCATACGCATCCATAGATGTCTGTATGCATCCCGTATTTATCCCGTATGCAACCCGTTTTTGTCCTGTACGGATCCGTACAAGTACGCATCATGTACAAACCCGTACGCGTACAAATAGGCAAATAATTCAAACGAACAGATTTGAAAATTTGAAATTCGTTTGAACGTTTAAATCCGAATTCAAGGACATTCAATTCAAATTTGAATGTCAAAATTTGGACAGATTCGATCAAATTTTGAACATCGTTGAATATTCGTGTACATCTCTAATCTGTGCTTTCTAATTTTTTCATAAGCAATGTGGAAATAGGGGTAAGAAGTGAGATAGCAAATTTTGCTGATGACACTAAATTATTCAGGATAGTGAAAACTGAGATTGTGAAGAACTCCACAAGAATATCTCTTGATATTGGGTGAATGGGAAGCAAAGGGTCAAATATGCTTCATTTTCAGTAAGTGCAAAGTGATGCATGCTGGGGAAAACTTCCCAGTTATACCCAAAATTGGTCGGATTCTGAACTTTCTGTGATGGACCAGGAATGGGACCTTGTGGTTCTGAAGGACAAAGGGACAGTGGACCTAAATTCCAAGTTATTAGAAATGGTTGGCTACTTTGCCCTTATGGGTCAGCCACTCAGGCTATGGGTGTTTTCCCACTGTCACTAGAAGTACCCATTAAGTACCCATTAATGGGTACAAAAATGCCATTAAGTATCCATTAATGGGTACTTCTAGTGACAGTGGAAAAACACCCTATGTTTTTCTTTTTAAGTTCTCACACTCAATTGCCTATATTACCCACAAGGTGGCAGAATTATTCAAAAGGAAATGCTTCTGCTTTTCTTTGAGATAATTTCTTTTGGATAATGCTTTATTTTTGGAAATTACGTTAAGAAGTTTTAAGAGAAAATTTCTATAGTGATAAACTTCTCATCAGAATTTAACAAAACGGGATTTTCTCAGTCTGCCCTCCTATGATCCTAGCTCTATGCCCCTGAGTCATAGAAATAAAATATACAAACTAAAATAGCCTTTAGAGACGTCCTGTCTGTCTCTACAACTTGGAGGCAGTACCTAGGCCTAGCTTCTAATGGCTCTTAATAAACCTGACCTCCATGCGTTCATCCAACCTTATAAGAACATAAGAAAATCCTGCTAGATCAGGGGCCTATTTGCACTACAGCCCATAGTGCATAATGAGGCAACGTATGGAGAAAAGCATCTGCACCTTGAGGAAGCTGTTATAGTTTCCAGGTGTCCCCTACCTTCCCAGAAGTTCACTAATCATGCACTAATTCCATAATTACGCTCCACATCTTTACTAATGTAACATTACTGGCTGAAATGGACTCAGGCTGTGTCTAGACTTATAAACACTGTGCATTCTGATGCACAGTTGGGGTGTGGGTGTCACACCTGGGGCCCAATACTTTGGAGCAGTGGTGCTTTACGCTACCTCTACTGTGAATTTACCCACTGCGGAACGAAGAACACTTGCTCCACAGTATCAGGTAATTCGAAGTTTCCTGCCAGTCCGGACGGTCGGCGAGAACAGGGAACGAGAGCTGAGCCTGCAGCTCACCTCCCATTGGCTGCCCCATCCCATGTGATGTGCACTTCACAACATGTGACTGCGCATGCCAGTCTCAAGTTCTCACGGCTTCTGAGCAGGAAGCTACAGAGACTGCTTTGACTGCGGACGGTGAGTTGTCAATTCGCAGTACGTAATGTGGTAAATGCATTTTCGCCCAATTTCAGCAGAAGCAAAGTTACTAGGCCAAAGGATAAATTCCAGGGCACAGCGACTCTTGCCATATCTCACTCAGAGAAGCCATAACATATAACAGTACATGAAAACAGTGTACAAGTATCCAAGGATAGTTTATGTAGGAAACATGAGTTGTTCACATGCATAGCATGCTCTACCAGCAGGCTTCTATTGGCTCCTCAGCTTCCACCATATATGGCCTTTCCTGTTACTAACCAACCTTGTACTAAGCTTGATCTATCCAGTTCTACCGGAGCTGCCATACGTGGGCATCCTGTAGTACTTTTCCACTGTTGAATCTACCCTGTGTAACAGGCATAAAAAGCCTGTTTTCCCTTGAATGCCATTACAGTTGTGAGAAATACATTTGTAGCAGCTAGCAATTGCAGAGGAGAGAAACTTTTAAAAACCATGAGCCTCCATTTATGAGAGATACATTTGTGGCAACAATTGCAGAGGGGAGGGAAAGTTTTAAAACCACGAGCCTCCATTTAAGAGAGATACATTTGTAGCAACAATCCAAAGAGGAGAGGAAAAGTTTTAAAACCACTAGTCAAGCTGCTGCCTTCCCAGTAACATGAATGGAGGGAGGGTGCTTCCACACAGGCCTTTTAACACCCATTAAGCACACATTCAGAGACGTACCTATTTAGCACACTTCAGATGAGGTGCGTCCGCACAGCAACACCCATTAAGCACACATTGGGAAACCCGCGTCTTCACAGGCGGGTCTATTTAAGACAGTTTCGGTGAGGCGTGTCCGCACAGTAACACCTATTAAGCACACTTCGGGAAACCCGTGTCTGCAAAGGCAGGTCTGTTTAGCACACTTCCGGTGATGCGTGTCTGCACATATCTGTCTCTAATGTGTGCCTAATGGGGTTTAACTGCACACCACATTTGAGGTGGTCTTAATGGGTATTTGAGGGCTAAATCCGGATTTGCGGAGCCCGGGGCCACATACGGGATGGGGAGAGAACACATGAGGCGGGACAGGAAGCCAGCATGTTGGCTGCGGGAACATGGGGCGGGGCTGACGTCGGTGGGCGGTGGGTGGGGCCTGGGCGCCGCTTTACCCTGAAGCCCGTCCCCTTGCTGGCAGTGGCACTCCGTGTCACCCGGCCGCTGCCGTCGCCAGCGTGGAGTTGGCTCGCGGCCGGGCACCCACTGCGGGGACTTATCAGCTGAGCAGTGCTGTCTTCCTGACAGGTTTGGGGCCAAGTCACCTCCGCGCGGGTGTCTCTGCCGCCACGTTCCCGGGCAGGAAAGGGGGAGGCTGAGCCTGGGGTGCAGGGGTGGGTGGTGGTGCGGCAGCTGCCTGTGGCCGGACTGGGATTGGGACCCCTGTGGCTGGCGGCCCTTTGGCGGCCAGGTTGGCATGCACCGCCGCCGGGTCTCTCAGCCAAAGGTGCACGGAGGCTAGGGGAGAGGGTGCCGGCACGGCTGTGGCCGTCCTGATGCCGCTCGCCAGAGGCCGTCCCCGCTGCCAATGCCCCGCAAATCCGTGTTACTGCATCTGCACGGCCCCGGGCCGAATCCGTCCCCTGCTGGGCCCCTTTCCCATGCGCGTGCCGACAAAACCCGTGCAGATAGATCCGTATATTCTAGATGCGGATCAACTGGGATCCGCTTCCAGGAAAACCGGATCGGCGGGAACCGCATCTATTATATCCGCATCTAGACAAATCCGGATTTGCTACATCCACACCTACTAGAAACTGTCGTAAACAAATCCCCCTCTATTCTAAACTGGATTTCCTAAATCCGGGTAAGATAGATCCGCATTTATTTGCCCCTGTGCGGAAGCATCCGGAGTGTCTGATTTGAAAGGGAGAGCGATTGCTTTGTGACTGCCCTCTGTCTGTTCTTTTGCTCAGCTGATTCTGAGTGGAGCAGGCTTACAAGGACTGGGCAAGGGGCAGAGATGAAAAGATCCTGTTTCCCTGTGCTGGGGATTTGTGCAGTTTGAGTGGGAACTGCAGTATTTGAATTCAGCCTGTGTTATCCTCAAGCCAATGGGGACACCCAGAATGCGCACTCAGTCCTGAATCCGGATTAAAATAGTCAAGTTGGAACGCAGCCTATGTATCTTCTCTTCCCCATTGCTGATCAAAGATGAAAATCTAACAATGTCCTCAGGCTTCATCTACAATTTTCATAAATGAATGAACCAGTGAAAGCTTGTATCTTTAGCAATAATCAAAATGTACGTATCAACCGAGCTCAGACTCTTACTGAAGTTGATGGTGAGCACAGAGTGTTATTAAATCAGATTGGTTTGAGTTGGAAGGAATGATCTTGCCTCCCATGTAAATTGTAGCCAGGAGGGAATTACCGTATTTTCTGGCGTATAAGACGACTGGGCCTATAAGACGACCCCCAACTTTCCAGTTAAATTATAGAGTTTGGGATATACTCACCGAATAAGAAGACAACACCCGGCGTATAAGACGACCCCCAACTTTTGAGAAGATTTTCCTGTGTTAAAAAGTAGTCTTATACGCCAGAAAATACAGTACAATCCAAAAAGGATACGGCCTAGCTCAGGGGTACAGCAACGGCTTGGAAAAGAGGGGGCCACAGGGTTGATCCTTGGGTTAGCATCTGCCCAGAAGAAGGGAATGGCAAACTGCTTCTGTATCTTTGCCAAGAAAGCTGTGCAATGTTTCCACATAAACTTTGAAAACTGCCTTCATATGCAAACACGCACATTCTGCATTGATTGTTTTCTTCCCTCCTGGACAACATCAAGGAAACCTTACGTGCTGTGATAAAATGCTTTACAAGGTTTTCCTTTTAATAAATTCCAAGGAAAGGGCAGTCGGACAGGAGCCTAATTGCTTCCTTTTAATTGGTCCGCTCCTCCTCCTCAAGAGGCCCCAACCAACTGCTGATTATGAATGGCCCTTACTTAGCTAATAGCTTCACTTCCTTCTTGGCAGGTGATGTTGACGGAGCCAGATGGCTGCCATTACCATATTCATAATGCTGTATGCAAGTGTTTAGGATTGGAAATCACACGGCCCCCTGTCTCCCCTTGCTATACACCCTGTTTCTCTCTCTTTCTCTCTCCCTGCGTGTAAAAGAATGCTTTTCAACCAAGCTGATGAAAGTGTGTGTGGGGACTTTTCCAGAGTGACTCTTCTCTCTTTCATAATCTTGCGCAGCCAGCGATGGACACACCTTTGCGGCTTCTTATCTGAGGGGTGTCCTGGGAACAGATTCTCAGCGCTCGAGGCTGTTCAGTAATCTGCATATTTACACTGTATTCCTAAGCCACTGCATTTGCATAATGAACACAGTCTGCATAATATTTTTATGAGTCTGCCAGATGTCCAGCTATTTTCTTGCTTTCTTTTTTGGGATAAATGTATTGCACTCAGCCTTATTACACCGGGATCAGAAATGGCCCTCAAAAGTATGTTTGTTTATCTATCTATCTATCTATCTATCTATCTATCTATCTATCTATCTATCTATCTATCTATCTATCTATCTATCTATCTATCTATCTATCTATCTATCTATCTATCTATTTATTTATTTCCATTTCTACCCCCCCCCATACCCGAAGGTCTCGGGGTGGGTGACAATGAATCAACCAACATTTTAAAAACATATTAAAAAACAAGATACAATTAAAAACATAAACGAGATACAGGTTAAAACAAGGTACATAGTTAAAAGCTCTAATTTAAACTGTGCATTCAATGGTGTATTAACAACTATAATTAATAATAACTGTAACAGAGGGCAGAATGAATCAATCTTGGCCAAAGGCCTATATGTATATGTGTATGTGTGTGCATGCATGCATGTGCACATGTGTGTATGTGTATGTCTATGTATGTATGCATGCATGCATGTGCACATGTTTGTATGTGTATGTCTATGTATGTATGTATGCATGCATGTGCACATGTGTGTATGTGTATGTCTATGTATGTATGTATGCATGCATGCATGTGCACATGTGTGTATGTGTATGTCTATGTATGTATGCATGCATGCATGTGCACATGTGTGTATGTGTATGTCTATGTATGTATGTATGCATGCATGTGCACATGTGTGTATGTGTATGTCTATGTATGTATGTATGCATGCATGCATGTGCACATGTGTGTATGTGTATGTCTATGTATGTATGCATGCATGCATGTGCACATGTGTGTATGTGTATGTCTATGTATGTATGCATGCATGTGCACATGTGTGTATGTGTATGTCTATGTATGTATGTATGCATGCATGTGCACATGTGTGTATGTGTATGTCTATGTATGTATGCATGCATGCATGTGCACATGTGTGTATGTGTATGTCTATGTATGTATGTATGCATGCATGTGCACATGTGTGTATGTGTATGTCTATGTATGTATGCATGCATGCATGTGCACATGTGTGTATGTGTATGTCTATGTATGTATGTATGCATGCATGTGCACATGTGTGTATGTGTATGTCTATGTATGTATGTATGCATGCATGCATGTGCACATGTGTGTATGTGTATGTCTATGTATGTATGTATGCATGCATGTGCACATGTGTGTATGTGTATGTCTATGTATGTATGTATGCATGCATGTGCACATGTGTGTATGTGTATGTCTATGTATGTATGTATGCATGCATGCATGTGCACATGTGTGTATGTGTATGTCTATGTATGTATGCATGCATGCGCACATGTGTGTATGTGTATGTCTATGTATGTATGCATGCATGCATGTGCACATGTGTGTATGTGTATGTCTATGTATGTATGTATGCATGCATGTGCACATGTGTGTATGTGTATGTCTATGTATGTATGTATGCATGCATGTGCACATGTGTGTATGTGTATGTCTATGTATGTATGTATGCATGCATGCATGTGCACATGTGTGTATGTATATGTATGTGTGTTGTGTGCGTGCCTATGCATGTATGCATGTATGCATGTGTGTATCTCTCTGCGTATGTGTGTATGTTAGGGATATGCATGAATGGTGGTTTTTTTTGGCATTGAATTCATAACAGTCAAATGTTAGAAAATTTGTATTTCTTCGAATAGATCCCTTTTGAACGTGGTAGGATTCTATTCGATATGAATGTATTTGTACAAATTTGTATGAATATCTGATTCAAACTAACATGTATCTGATACGTATCCGATACATATCCCACAACATATCCACTCCGAAAGTGTCAAATCTGACCTGAATCCACTTTTAATCTGCTTTCAATCCATGTTGAATGCACTCTGGATCTGTTGCAGATGTGACTGGTGCAGCCTCTTTCCCACCTCCCCAGTTTCATGAATTTCTGAACTATTCGTACAAATGTTAATATACAAATGGTGTAACGTTTGATTCGTGTACGAACGTCCAAATTCAGCTGAATTCATACGAATAACGAATGTTATGAATATTTGTGTGTGTGTGTGTGTGACTGTATATGTGTGTGTGTCTATTGATCCAGTTTGGCAGCTACTTAGTGCAGAAAGAGCCTTATTTTCCTTGACTGGGCCAATTTTCATTATATATTTATTTATAGCATGCCCATCCCACCTTTCCTTCAAACACTGCAAGGAGGTTACTTGGCTAAAGTGGGGATCTGAACTAAGCATTCCTATCCCAGTGCTGTAACCACTATACCACACTGCGCCATACCACATGGCACCACACTACAGAGCCTCTGGATTAGCTGTGCCTGACAGGGTTCTATGGTTTGATGGAAAACACTGGCCTTCCTCCAATGGTCAGTTGGCTTTTATAGGGGCAGTGTGAGGAAAAAGTCTAAAGGAAGCTGACATAAAATTATCTCTCCCACACCCACTTGTAGGCATATTTCTCCCTCGAGATGACTGATTAATATAATTTTGTTTTCTCATCACGGAAAGGCCCATCTTTCGGCCTGCAACTCCTACGGACTTTAGTCACAAATATCAAGAGGATTACTGTTGGAATGAATGACACAGAGGTGAGAGTGGAGAAGAGTTGTTGAAGATTGAAGTTCTTTACTAGAGGCGTTTTCGCACACGGGGTTTTCGAACGCGTGCAAGACAGCCTCGAACGCGGCATACGCATTGCCGCAGCAGGGCTTGCGCTCCGACGCGTTCGGAGCTGTCTTGCTTGCGTTCGAGATGTAGAGCACTTTAAAGTGCTCTACATCCGTTCCGGCGCGGACGAAGCGCCCACAGCCGTTCGGGGAGAGAAGCATTAGCTCATGTTTCTCTCTCCCTGACAGCCGCGGGCTCGCCTCCCCTGCCGGCGCTGGCTGACAATCAGCTGATTGCCTGCCTTGCCGGCTGCGGGAGCCTCGGCAGCCGTCTCCCCGCCCCTTGCCGGCGTTTGCCGGCTAAGGCACTTCAGAATGCTTTGAGCATTCGCACACAGGCGCGCTGGAATGCATTTACACACGTTCCTGCGCTCCTATGTGTGAATGGTCAAAGCGTCCTGAAGTGTTTTAGGCTTCCCATCCTACACCCGTTCCAAATGGAATGGATGTAGTGTGAAAATGCCTCTGGTTACACAGTCGCTTATATCTCTTTGCACAAGATACTCTGTTATTGGTAAAAAACAGATAGAATTGGTTGGAGAGGAAACATTCAGGTGCCGGCTGAGCTGTCGCGTAGTGTCCTCATGAACCACTTGCATAAACCCTGTCCTACAGCATGGTGCATGTTTATACCCTAGAAAGATTGGAAGGGTCGGCATGCTCCAAGCACTTCCTTATGCTGAGGTTTGCCATCCAAGCACCGAAGTCGCCCCCACAGATTACAATGGAAAAAGCTGGATTTGTCAGTCAAGCTTAATGCTTTGCCTTAAACAAACAAACATCCTTGTAAACAATGTAGTGTCTCCAGAAATTCATTTGTTCATTCATTCATTCAGTTTATTTGCATACCGCCTTTCTAATAAATTACTCAAGGAGGTTTGCAGCAACAAAGTAATACATCATACATTCAATGAGTACACTGATACATGAAATGAATAAAATTATATATAAATGGAATAATATACTATGAAAATTACATAAAACTTTGGGGGCGGGGGAAAAGAGGCAACAATACTGGTTCCTCCTCCTTTCCCACCTTCAAGCTCAGTCCTGTTTCTATCTACAGCCTCCCTGTTCTAACTAGACTTAACGCCAGGCAGGGTGGGCCTACACAAATGCATGCCGATGAGTCTGGCAGAGATGGTTCTTCTGCATTCTCTCACCAGCTTGGCACTTGGCCTTTTATCTTGGTGGACCTAGAGGCACAGGCAGCAGATGCACATGCGCAGTACAGCATTGGCAGATATTTCTTCTGTGAAGAAGAAAAAGACGAAGAAGAGTTGGCTTTTCTACCCTGCTTTGCTCACCCATTTAAGGGGACTCAAAGCAACTGACAAAGCTTCTGTTCTTCTCCCCACAACAGAACACCCTGTGAGGTAGGTGGGGTTGGGAGAGCTCAGAACAGAGCTGTGACTAGCCCAAGGTCACCAAGATGGCTTTGTGGAGGAGGAGGAAGGAGAAGAGTTGGCTTTTCTACCCCGCTTTTCTCACTCATTTAAGGGGACTCAAAGCAACTGACAAACCTTCTGTTCTTCTTCCCACAACAGACACCCTGTGAGGTAGGTGGGGCTGTGAGAGCTCAGAAGAGAGCTGTGACTAGCCCAAGGTCACCAAGATGGCTTTGTAGTGGAGTGGAGAATCAAGCCCGGTATGCCCAGATAAGAGTCCGGCCCCCAAACCACTAGACCAAACTGACTAAATAAATACATTTGGGCAAGGGAAGGCAATTTTACTTGAATGACACCCATTCAATTCTAGCTGTAACCCAAGGAACAGGTCAGGGGGAGGAGAACTGGAATGAGGAACAGGGTCAGAAAGACAGTGATGGGAGAAATGTGTGAGGAAGTTTGTAGATGTTCCGTCCAAGGGCATAGGGTAGCGTAGGCTGGCTGGCTGGTCCAAAGGCGTTCAAAAGAAGAAATAGTAATACTGTAGGAACTGTTTCCATTTGATTGACAGAGGTCTGGGGTCCAATTTGCAAGTGTTACTGCTTTGCTAACGTGTTTATTTTGAGGGAAGGGGAAGGTGCAGTTCTAAGCTCTGCCCTGGAGATGGTGCCAAAACGCTAACATTCTGGTTTTCAAAACACTTGAGTGTGATTGCTCCCATATAGAATACACGCAGAAAGGTCTTCTCTGTGTTCTTTTCTTTTTTACCATGATGCCTTTAGCTGACAGGAAGGTTTCTTCCCCTCCCCCCAGAGTAGGTCTAAGATGTTGCATGGGATGGTGGCCTCCCAGGTTTTGCCTCTCTTGGGTTTAGAGGATTCCAAGCTTTGCCTCTCTTGTGTTTAGAGGATTGCATCTCCCATGTTTTGCCTCTCGTGATTAGAGGATTGCAAGCGTTGCATCTCTTGTGTTTAGAGGATTGCATCTCCCACGTTTTGCACCTCTTGTGTTTAGAGTATTCCAAGTGTTCCATCCCTTGTGTTTAGAGGATTGCATCTCCCATGTTTTGCCTCTCTTGTGTTTAGAGGATTGCAAGTGTCGCAATCCGGATTTGCAACCTGAATCCTTGGCTCTGGGAAACCTGGGGGAGGTAGTTTATGGCTACCTCGATTGTCGCTGCAGTCCTGGAACCACAGCGATACGTGGTTACAACCCAAGGGGCTGCAACGATCTTGGTACCAGTAGACTGGTACGATCCACCGGGTGTTACGAAAGTATTCCAGTTACCTCACCGGCCCAGGTAACCAGGGGTCAGGCCCATGTGTCTGGCCTAACCCTGAGAGCTAGAAAATGGGGGAGGGGGAGAGAAGAGGCGTGGCACAGAGATCAGCTGGAAGAGAGAGAGTTTATTTCTGTGCAGGGCTTTAAATAACCTGCCACAGAGGGGCGGGGAAGGAAGTGACCTCAGGAGAAAATCCAGGGAGGTGATAGGTGGAGCTGTGTCACCTGAGCAGGTCAGAAGTCCTTCTGATGTCATATCCTGTGGTGGGAGGCGGGGAGCATCCTCAAACAGGAAGAGAAGGTGGATGCCATGTGGCTGGGTGGCCATTCTGCCCTCAGGCTAAAAGTCCATCCCCTGCTGGTGCCAAATGTGCACTGCAAGCTTCTGGAAGCAGGGAGAATCCTTTTACCTGGAGGCTAAAGAAGCTGGTGGAAAACCTGGGCAAACTTGCAATTGCTACATGCAAGCTTTGCCTCTCTTGTGTTTAGAGGATTGCATCGCCCACGTTTTGCATCCCTTGTATTTAGAGGATTGCAGGCTTTGCACCTCTTGTATTTAGAGGATTGCATCTCCCATGTTTTGCACCTCTTATGTTTAGAGTATTCCAAGTGTTCCATTGCTTGTGTTTAGAGGATTGCAAGCTTTGCACCTCTTGTATTTAGGGGATTGCATCTCCCACGTTTTGCATCCCTTATGGTTAGAGGATTCCAAGCATCTATGATGACATCTTCATTTCCATGTATAAGCTGGTTGGATAAGGGAGGTGGTTTAGATATGTCCTGGTTAGGGATGTCCATGAATATTTGTATCATATGATATTTATACAAATTTGTATGAATTTGGACATTCGTATACAAATCAAGTGTTACAACATTCAGACATTGACATTCGTATGAATACTAATGTTTTGGAACATTTGTATGAATGATTTGGAACACTTGTGAAATGGGGAGGTGGGAAAGTGGCTTCACCAGTCACATCTGCAATGGATCCAGAGTGCATTCAACATGGTTTGAGAGCGGATTCGAAGTGGATTCAGGGTGGATTTGACATTTCTAGTCCAGGTCCTTTCAGCAGGCTTGTTCACCCTAGCAAGTGTGCTTGTTCACCCTAGCAAGTGCTGGCAGCTGTGTACAGAGGTGAATTTTTCAGCTTCCTTGTGTGTAGGCCACATTGTCATAAGTACATAAGAGGAGCCCTGGTAGATCAGGCCACAGACCATTTAGCCCAGCATCCTGTCCCACAAGAGTTGCTCACCAATGTTGAATTCCACAGATAGCTAATTGCTAAGACCACAGCAGATGAAGTGTGCAGAAGACATTCACAAGCATGAGAACAGACACGGAGATTCATTGCAATAAGGAAGGCTTTTATTGTCTTCATGAATGCAGGATAGGAGCTAGCTAAATGCATAGCTGGTTATATGAGTGAATATAAGAAAGTAACACATGGTTTACAGTCAGGAACATATAGATCAAACAACACACTTTACAATAATTATTAAGGCAGTATCAACACTTGTGAGATTGCATGAAATCACCAAGTCCGGCCCCCACATGTACATATTTTGATTATTTGGAATGGAAATTTCCTCTCAAGAAAGCGGAAGCCTAACTGGGATAAACATGCTGTTCCCACAGTAAAACAGAAACTTAGTTGTGTCTGTTACAGAAATAGAATCTCACCTGTTTGCCATAATGTTTCTGGTGAGACGGATAGCTAAACAGGCATTACCTGTTTTAACAAAACTCCAACAACCAATTGCTTCTGGGTTTCTCAAGCAAAAGACTTGAAAAAAGGATACTTGGGAAAGGAGCACAATTAACCACAGTTGACTAGTGCTCGCTGTGGAGCGCTAGTCAACTTTGGCCATTCCCCCCGCCATCCAGGATCGAGTGCTTACCCTGTTCGATCCAGGGCCCGGTCCTCCTCTGGGCACTGCAGTTGTGTCTGTGGTTGTCTGAGGTGCCAGTGTGCTTGTGCGGCATCTCAAATGACCTTGGTGCACTGGAAGAAGAGCGAATGCTCCTGCCCCCAGACATTTCGAGTGTCATGTGAACATTAGTTAACATGTGGAGCACGATTTCATGCTCCACACCTAATCAGTGAGTAGTGAACTTCTAGTGAGGGCGGGCACGCTTGGAGACTTTAACAGCCTCCAACACGTGCAGATGCTCTTCACCGGAGGTTCACTACTTCTTCACTAAAGGCCATAGTATGAATAGGTCTTAGATTGATGAGCATGGAAAACTAATGAAGAGGTGGTTAGAAAGCATGAACAATCCTGATGGAATTTGTAACAAAAAGAAAATCCAGTCTTGTAGTAATGTTCTCCAAAAGAACACTCCGGTTTCCTGAAGAAAGATATGATCTCAGGGATTGCAAGAAGACAACATGAACAGCATAGGTCTTTCTGCACTGCAAGGTCTGGGATTGGAATCAGTTGGTCTGGAACAGCTAGACCACAGAAAGGCATTGACTTATAGAAACATCCAAGAAGAGAAGTTGCCTGCTGTATAGCTGAAAGACTTCGGTATCTCAGCAAAGCTATCTGTCACTGGGACTGATCACATGCTTGTGAACCCTTGAGGCTTGGCCTTTGCTCAGATCTGAGAACATATGTGCATAATGTTCAGTAGTGACATATGTACTCTGAGTATGTGTTGTGGATAGATTCAGTAGCCTGTTTTGGAGTCTTTCTGTACTCTTGCGCTTCCTTTCCCTTTTTCCTTCCTAACAACCATGTAAAGAGAACAGTATGAGGCCTCTGAAAGGTGAGATCCCATGCCAGTCATAGCTGAGGTAGCACCCAGCAAGAATTTGATGTTAGGTGGAGTAGGTAAATCACTGAAGACCTTCATGTAGGGCTGGAGTTTAGACCAGCTAGACTGTGATAGACTTTGTTAGAGAGGTTAGGAGGTGTTTGTCATCTCTGAAGATGTACAGAACTAAAGTGTCTGTTTGAACATTCAAATCCTCATAAAAATCAATTGCCTATGCCTTAAATTCTATATGCTTGCAATTATATTAAGTTACATTTGTGTTCCCTAGTCAATTGCCTGCCTTTTTCTCTTTGCTTGTAATATTGTTTCCACTTGTATTTTTAAGCTACCTGAATTGATTTCTTGTTAGTAAAAGTGTATTTCGCCTGGACATTTCTACAGTACTTCTAAAAGACTCCACACCAACCCTATTCATTTAGTCTGGTGCTTGAGAGTGAACTGGGAGCTAGATTCCCCAAATCAGTATAAAACCAGTTCATTTCATTACAAATTAGGGATGTCCATGAATATTCATACTATTTGTTATTCGTACAAATTCACCCAAATTCGGACATTTGGATGCAAATTGAATATTGGCAGATTTGAAGGCTGATATTTGAATTTGAATTAAATGCTTCAGAACATTTGTATGAAGCTTTGTAACATTCGTGAACCTGGGAGGTGGAAAGCGACTCCTCCAGTCGCTTCTGTGGCAGATCCAGAGTAGATTTGAAGTGGTTTGGGAGCGAAATCAAAGTGGATTCAGGGCAGATTTGATTCGTTCTGAATGGATACTTATGGGATATGTATGGGATACGTAAGGGATTCATATCTAACATTCATATCAAGTTTATATGGAACATTTGTATTGAATTTGACTCCTACTCCATTTGAAGGGGATCTGTCCAAGCAAATAAAAATTTTCTTGCATTTGATTTGTATAGAATTGAATGAAAAAAAAATCATGCATATCCCTATTACACATGTTAGTGACTAGAAAATAGATTTGCAAGTATCATTGTGCTTCTTTCTAAATCCATTGAAATCCATTTGGAATATTGTATACAATTCTGGTTAACACACCTCAGGAAGGATATTGAAGAACTGGAAAAAGTGCAGAAAAAGGCAAACAGAAGAATCAAAGTTCTGGAAGACCTTCCTTACAAAATCAGGCTTCAACGCCTAGGCCTCTTTAGCCTTGAAAGGTGGTGTTTAAGAGAGGACCTGACTGAAGCTTATAAGCTCATGCATGGTGTGGAGAAGGTAGACAGAGAAAAACAATTTTCTTTATTGCACACCATTAGAACTAGGGGACACTCTGTGAAGCTGAAGGTCAGGAAAGCCAGGACCAAGAAAGCAAGGTATTTTTCACCCAGTGGGTCACTGGGCTATGGAATTAATGGAGGGCAGGTGTATCACTGGCTACTACAATTAATGCCTAAGTGCCACCTCTGGATTGCAGAGACCAGCAGGATTCTTCTAAAGGCCACTTGTGGGGAGTTGAGAGCAGGTGCAGATTTTGCCATTGTCTTCTGCTTGAGTCGCCCAGAAGCAGTTGGAGTGCCACAGTGTTAGACAGGATGCTGGATTAGATGGGTTGTGACCTGATCCAGCAGGGCTCCTTATAAGTTCTTATGATCATTGGATTTGAATTAAATGTCCTTCTCTCCATGTTCATGTTATTAAATTACTCTGAGCATCCATATAATTAGAAACAATTGCTGATACAGTTGGACCCCCGTATCCACTGATTCGCTAACCACGGTTTCAGGTAACCACAGTTACCGGATCAATCACCCCTGCCCCCTAGCACCTAGAACTGGTAGGCCTGTTTTGGCCTCCAGAAGGCCTATTTAGACCCCCGTAGAGTGTTGAAATAGGCGCATAGGGCCGCTGAAGCCCATCCCAAAATGTAAGGGGGCGTGTGGGAGTTGTCCAGTGGTGTCACACAGCTATTCTAATGCTCCCCGGAGGCCAGAAAAGCACTTCTGGTTCTTGGGCTGCAGGGCCCCAGAAATGGAAGGCCTATTCACAATTATCCATGGTTTCAGGTAACCACTGTAGGAGCTGGAACGTATCCCCAGCGGATACGGGGGTCCGACTGTAATTCAAGAAAAACCTGGTATTTGGGCGTAGAAACACGGTTTTACTATGCTCCTTATCTGTGCTGGGCAGTCTTCCTCCTTTCTTTCTGAAAGAACCATTTGTAGACTTCTATAAGTTAGTTCTAAAAACACCTGCAACCCCCCACTGGGTGTACATTGCAGAATAAAGTTCCTACAGGTTCTGCCCTTTCCACTACAGTTGTGTCGGTGAGAGGAAAACAGAAAGCCCTGCAGCACCTCCACATAGCTTCATGCTGCTTTGCACGTGGAAAATTAGCAGCCTAATGAGAATAGGTTGGAAGCAAATGAAAAAATTGGACGAGATATAATATAGAAAAATGAGGTGGGAATGGAATGACAGGGCCAGAGGATGGTTGAATAGAGAATATCACTTCAGAATACAGAGTTACAGATTCTTAGCGAATTTATGTGGAGAGAGAAACCTACCTTATGAGCCATGATGGCCAGGGAAGGTGAGTAGAGCAAGAAGAAGAAGAGTTGGCTTTTATACCCTGTTTTTCTCATCCTTAAGGGGACACCAACGCCCTCATGTGTCCAGATACTTACCTGGTGTGGATGTGCGGTCTGGGCAGCACCATTTGGGTTGCAATGCTGGCATCACTATTATTTACTTACTTACTTATTTATTTATATTTACATTACTATCTTGCCCTATACCCTCAGGGTGGGTAACAGCATTTAAAAACAAACATGTTAAAATAGAACCATATATATAAAACGATATGACACAATAATGTCTGCCGGGGACGGGGGGAACTCTACCACATTTAGCCAAAGGCCAGAGGAAAGAGGTATCTTCACCACCCTCCTGAATGTATACAGTGAAGGAGCCTGATGCACCTTGAGGGGGAGACTATTCCACAGCCTGGGGGCCATTACTGAGAAAGCCCTCTCTCGAGTGCCCACCTGTCTTACTACTGAGGGTGGTGGGACAACGAGGAGGGCCTCCCCTCCAGATCTTAAGGCATGGGCAGGTCAGGATGGGAGAAGGCATTCCTTCAGATATTTTGGGCCCAAGTCATTTAGGGCCTATGCATGTGCTGGCTCCATCACCAGGGCAAAAGCAATGCGCCGCACATGCGCCGCGATGCCAGCACATCACGTGACACACCAGCACACTTGTGTGGTGTGTCATGTGCTTTTCTGTGCACCATAGAGGTGCGGATGGGGGCGTGCTAGATGCCGCTAGACTCCACCGGACACGTTAAGTGCATATGTGAAGCACAAAATGGTGTTCCACATGTAGATTACTTCCAGCATGCTCCTGTATGGAAGGGGCCATTTCTGATTTAGAAACTGCCCCTTCCAATGCAAATGTTCCATCTGGGGGGGGGGGCACTGGACGCAAACTACCGGGCCAAGTGCAGAAAGGCCCCAGGTGTCAGTGTACAGCATGGAAGAAAAATCCCCATACCTGTTCATGGAGTGCGGCCTGAAAACCCACTCTGGAACTGGGAAGAGGTGGATTGCTTCTGTAAATCTAACTGTTTTTAAAAAAGTCTTTTGGAAAGAGGATGCCCACAGCCTCCATTGCTAATCTATTGCCAGAGTGAGTGGAGAAATCCTTTATCCCCCCTCCAACTCCTGGAATGGTTGCTCCAGACTATAACTTAGGAAGCAATGTGAAGGATTGAATCATGGAGATGAAGAAAAGAATCTCCACCCATCCTTTATACCGTTTGGGGATTCCCTCTGCATTTCTTACTTCTGCTGGTGATCCTGTAATTGATCTGCGTCCTTAAGTGCAATAATGGCTACGTTTACAGATCCAGTTAGCAGCCGGCTAATGTGGATAAATGAAGGCCAGGGTGGGTTATTGACTGTTCCCCTGTACCAGCATGCATCAGAGCTCTATGTGGAGGATGAACATAAAAGTGAGGTTGTAAAGGCAAATAAACTAACATGGTGCTTTACGTCTCTTTAATGATGGACAAGCGACAATGATCTCTGGCAAAGAAGGAAAGAAACATAAAACTGGGGCAGCCTAAGAGTGCTGATATCGGAGGGTCGGTGAAAAATGCTCCTGGTGTATCAGAACATTACAGCCAAGAACGTGAACATGGTGCAGAGCTGTTAAAGGTGTTTGTTTTGTCTGCTCCTCAGGCTGCTATTATTCCTATTTATGGACCACTTGCTGAAGATGGATGGGGGACACAGGCAGAAATTGGTCTTAATACAGAATATAGAATATGGAGCTTTAGGAAAATTAGCAGGTTTTTAGCCCATGCAGATATTCAGGAATACCTAAGAACATAAGAGGAACCATGCTGGATTAGGCCACAGCTCATGTAGTCCAGCATCCTGTCCCATACACTGGCCCACCAAATGCTTCTGGACATTCCCAAGCAGAAGACAAAGGCAAAACCTTCACCTGCTCTCAAGTCCCTGTAAATGGCCCTGAGGAACATCCTGCCTGTCTCTCCAATGTAGAGATGGTACCTAGGCATCCATTCTAGTAGCCATTGATACAATTGTCCTCCATGAATTAAAAAAAAAACTGCTGAATTGGGCCACAGCCTATCTACTCCAGCATCCTATCTCGCCCAGTGGCCCACCAATTGCTTCTGGGCATCTCAAGCAGAAGACAAAGGCAAAATCCATGTAGTGCACATGGCCTAAGTCACTTCGGGACGCTTTCAGCATTCACACATAGGAACGCAGGAACGTGTGTGTGTGAATGCTGAAAGCGTTCGGAAGTGACTTAGCTGGGAAAGGCCAGCCAGGGGCAGGGATACAGCCCACAAGGCTGGCTGCCATTGGGTGTGAGCACCCAAGGGGTGGGCGGCGCTGTCAGGCCACTTGCCCCACTTTGTGCCGGCTGTACGGGGGGCTCAATCGAGCCCTCTGCAGCTGGCACGAAGCTACCCGGGCACCCGAGCCCCCATCGCGGGGACCGGGGCAAGCTCCCTATGGGGCAGGACCCCTTTGGAGATTGGAGTGCATGGCTCCGGTCTCTGAAGGCTTCCCCCCGACCCCGATTGCACCCATCTGTGGGGTGTAGGTGCCTGGAACTGCTTGTCCAATAGGGGGCCGTGGCGCACCATGTGGTGCGCGCTCCCGGCATTCTGGGCTCAGTATGAGCCCGGACACCGAAGAGGTAGGTGCTCTGCATGCACGTGTTGCATCCCTGGGCCGTGAGGGTGGGTGGGTGGGTCATCTGCGCGGTGTAGGTGCCTACATCCAGGCGCCTACACCCTGCAGATGGGTGCGATCAGGGTCAGGGTGGTTTCCGTCTAAGAAGGGTTCCCTCAGCCCCTCACCCCCAGCCAGCCCAAGATGGCCTCCTCCCGCCCTGGAAAGGGGCGAGAGGAAGCCGATCCTGGTGGCTCCCCGACTCTGGCTGCCGCAGTGGGGCTGCCGGGGCTGGGAAGGACCCACGTCCCCGCGCGCAAGGCCGTCGGCAACCTTGCCCGGCCGGCGGTCACACAGACACGCCATCCCTGGTAGATGGCAGAGGGGACCTATGAGTCGGTGGGTCCCCTCTGGTGTCTACCAGGGTCGTCGCCCCCTGGTGGGTCCCCTGTCCTGTCTACTGGTGTCGGTGCGCCTGCGGGATGGCCAGCCCAGCAAGGTTGGTGATCAGCGCAGCCCCTGTCAGCTGTGAAGCCGATTTTCGGCCAATGCTGGCGGGGGGGGGGGGGGCGTGCCCGTGGCTATCAGGGAGGGAAGCGTTCACACACAGAACAGCCGGGGACGCTTGGAACGCGCATGGACGGATGCACTGCTCTGCATCTGGAACGTGCGGAAGACAGCCCGGAACGGGCTGGGATGCAAACCCGGCCACGGCAATGCAAATGCCGCATTCTGAGCTGTCTCCGCGCGTTCCAAAACCCCGTGTGTGAAAAGGCCTCTGCTCTCAACTCCCAGCAAATGGTTTTTAGAGGCCTTTTGCCTGTCTCTCAAATTTGGAGACAGTGCCTAGGCATCCATAGTGGTAGCTCAAGATACACCTGTCCTCCATGAATTTATGTACAGTAACCCTTTCTTAAAGCTTATGGAACTTGGTTTCAGGTATAGTCCTCTTCTGAAACAAAAACAAAAACAAAAAACCAACAGAGCTTTGGAATATTTCTAGAATATGCAGGAAGCACTTGTGTTTCAATCTGTCTCACCAGGGACATACTGGTAAACATCAGATGATCTGTTATTTCCGTAACCAAGACAAAACTAAGTTTCTGTTTTCCTGTGGGAACAGCGTGGTTATCTCAGCCAGGCCTCCGATTTGCAGTGAAGAACAATCCTGTCCAAACAGGTCAAATATGTACACGTGGGGGTCAAACTCAGAGATATCATGCTACCTCACAAGTATTCATATGGTTTTTTGTGATGCCATGAAAAAGATATGCATGTATTCATTCTTGCCTGAAGATGTAGAATATAGGGCCTTAGTGGTTAAGCTGTAAACCGTGTATTTTATTTTCATATACTTACTCATGTAGCCTGCAGTGCATTAGCTAGTTATTACGCTGTAATCATGAAGCTAATAAAAGCCTTCCTATCTGGAATGAATCAACATGTCTGTTCCTGTGCCTGTGGACACCAGATCCATATGTTATCTGCTGTCATCTTTGCCATGTGCAATCTCTGCAATATATCTACGAATCTAACAAGTTGCCCATTAGAGATGTCCATAGAGACCCAACTTGATGATACCCAACAAGAACAAACTGTCTGACGCCATGGTATCACTTCCTAGAAGAGCTTTGTCCTCCATCTTGCAAGCTAGGAAAGGCGCCAGCTACTACTGACAGCTTTAAGCATCTGATGGAAATACTTTTTCATCTGGATCTTACATAGAACTGGACGTCGATCTCTTCCTTGTGTATTTTAGCCCAGAAAGGAGTTGATCATGGATTAGACGTTTACTAGAACAAGGCCTTCTCCCTCATGAAGCTGACTGAGATGTGGTTTGAATGTCTACCAGCTTGAATGTCTTCAAAATTTTTTTGGATCAACTCATGGAAGTCAAGAGGCTATATCAATGCCTATTTACCCTGAGGGAAGCAGGAGATGGTCTGCTTCCAAAGACCAGCTGCTGGGAGACTGCTATTGGACTTCCCTCTGTACCTGGGAAGTCCTGTGAGAACAGACTGCTGGACCAGGGAATTTTTAATGTTCTTCTATTTGTGGAAGTTAGGGCTATTGATGGCTATTAACCCTGCTGGCAGGGGGACTACTTCTGTTAATAGAAGGTGGGCTCTCTGTGTTCTTGACCTGCCTGTGGGCTTCCTTGGACACTCTGAGAACAGAGGACTAGATATGTCATGTGCCCAATTCAGCAGGGAAATCACAGGGAACAGGGGATGCTGTTTTGGATAAGATATGACACAGCTTGAACTTCAGTAGAAGAAATATTGAGCTTGGGGACCCTTGTATTGACTCCTGGCTGGCAAAGACCTACTGACATAATTTTCAAGGCTTCTTGATTGGGGAAAGAGAAGGAAGTTGCTTCTGCAGCCACCTCCAAAATATTTAAATTTCTTTCTTTCTTTCTTTCTTTCTTTCTTTCTTTCTTTCTTTCTTTCTTTCTTTCTTTCTTTCTTTCTTTCTTTCTTTCTTTCTTTCTTTCTTTCTTTTTCTTTCTTTCTTTCTTGGCAGTATTTCATGCATGCTTTCAAGGACACCGTACATTAATTTTGGAGATCCATTGACTCAGTTGCCTGGATCCAATAAATTATAGCAGGTAATTAAGCTATTCATTTTCACTTCTCCACTCCCGTCCCCAGTGTCCTTGGAGGATCTGATAGGCTGGATTGATTTGCAGCAGGAATTTCAGAGTGTTGTGGCATGTTGGGCCACGGCTTTGATAAGGGAGAGTGGCAGCAAGGTATGGGGAGTTAAGAGCATTAATGCCTTCACGCATTAATAAAGACTTGCACAAATTATTGGGGGAAACACGCTACCTTGACTAGGTGGTGATTTCAGGGGTGAATAATCAGACTTTTTGCTTGTGTATGCAACTGTCATGGACCTTCATGGGCTCTGTTTTTATTTGTTATTTGTTATTTTGCTTTTCATGACCTTCCGTGGGGCATGGGGTAGAGATGAGCATGACTGCTTTTTTGCATTCGAATTTGATTCGAATCGAATGTCAAAACATTCAACTTGATTCGAATGTTTAAAATCCGAATGCAACAAAACCCGATTTGAATCTATTCGTTCGAATGTTAGTTGTGAATTTGAAGATACAAATGTTGACAATGAAGAATGTCGTGCTATCCCGTATGCATCCCGTTTTCATTCCTCATTATAAATGCAAATGCGTACAAAAATGTATGATATTTGTACAGATACGTTTGGATTATTTGAACCATTCAAACGAATGTTTTGGATCATTTGAAATTCGTCTGAATGTTTAAATAGAATGTAAAGTCATTCTATTCAAATTTGAGTGTCCACATTCGATCGAATTTCAAATGTTTAGAACATCTGGGCACATCCCTAGCGTGGGGTTACTGAGATCCTTGCTTCTTTATTTCTTTTTCTTGTATAAATCAGAAAATGAATGAATGTGCCAGGTGCCTAGATTGGAAGACTTGCATGAGCCCAATGGATGCTTACCAACAACACTTTAAAGATGTGGGCTGTTTCCACGCTTGGCTTTACTCTGGAATATATCCCAGGATAGGGATCTGTTGTCCACGTGCTAACGCAGACTATGGGAGAGCTGACCTGGAGTCTGCCATAGAATGTACTAGCCTGCAGACAGCAAGGCCCTATCCCAGGATATATTCTAAAATAAGGCCAAGTGCAAAAAGGCCCATGCTCTGCTGCGCTAACCCTAACCTGAACTCATCAGACTCCTAGGCCGTGTTTGCATTTATGTCTAGGGCATCGATTGGGCATTCCAGGATTCTCTGACCCCATGCCAGGCCACTACTTCCACCTTGGAGTGTTTGACAACACCCCAGAGCACCCTGATCCTCCACACTTGTGAAGAGGTAAAACCTTCTCAACAGCTTGACTGGGGGTGCATCCCCAAGCATTTTCAAGTGTGCTAAAACTCTTTTACCTCTGAGCGCCCCCATGCCAGCATTTTTAATGAGCTTCCAGTGCTACAAAAACAGGAAAACCCGAGACAAAATACGTGCCCTTTAAAGAAGACTTTCATCGCTCTTCTTGGAAGTTGCGGGTTTTCCTCGCAGCATTTACCTTGGGGACGCTCCGTGGCAAAAGAGGGGGCACTCTATGAAGCTGATGGGTAGGAGAGTCTAATTTATGGGCGGTAGATGTATGAATGGCTACTAGAATGGATGCCTAAGTACATCTTTCAAGCTGGGATGGTCAAGCAGGATGTCTTTAAGGCCATTTGCTGGGATTCGAGAGCAAGAGAAGGTTTGCCATTGTCTCTGCTTGAGATGCCCATGAGCATTTGGTGGGCCACCATGTGCGACAGGATGCCAGACTAGATGGCAGGGCTCTGTACAAATTCGTACGAATATCCGATATGGACGCATATGTATCTGATACGTATCCAATACACATCTCATAACATATCCACTCTGAAAGCATCAAATCCAACCGGAACCCACTTTGAATCCACACTCAAACCATGTTGAGTGCATTCTGGATCCATTGCAGATGGGACTGGTGTAGTTGCTTTCCCACCTCCCCGTTTCATTAGGGATGTATACAAATATTCATAATATTCGAAATTCAGCCGAATTTGGACATTAGAACTCCAATTAAATGTTATGATATTTGTATTGCCAACATTCAAATGAATATGAATGTTTCTGGACATTTGTATGAATAGTTCGGACATTCATTAAGATGGGGAAACATCTTGGATACGTATTTATTCGTACCAGTTATGTATGTATCAGTATCTGAATTCGTATGAATAACAAATGCTATGAATATTTCTGCAAATCCCTAAAAATAATTCTGAAGTTGATTTTGCTCTCATCTGCTGCTGTCCTTGCCATGCGGAACCACAACTTACCTTGCTGACTTCCATGGTTGTTTCTTGCCCTTCCCTTAATGGAAGAAATGCTCTGAGGTTTCCCCCGTACCTTGAAGTATGAGAGGGCAAAAGTTGTGCAGTGAGATCTGTGCTCCCCTTTCTACTAGAGAATTGGAATCTCTGGATCCAGCTTTTCGTTCACTATGAGGTTGCAGCCTTAATGTTTTCTGCAAAAACAAATGAAGAAGAAACCCACGTGAAACCCAGCATGCCACAAAGGAGAACCCTAGCTCTGCATTTATTCCCGTATGTTTCAGTTAAGGGAGGCATACATTTTTCTGGGCTTGGGGGTTGAAGAGGAGGAATATTCAGTTAGGGGAGGTGCAATAAAATAAAATAAATAAAATTACAGCCTAGAGTAGTACAATCCAGGAAGAGGTCCATTGCTTTGGTAAGAAATATACCCGCGTGAGCACTGATGAAAGGCTTCTGTTTGTTATAATTAAATAGATGCGGGCTGTTTACTGAATCGAGTTTACCGCTAGTTCCAGAAGCCACAAAGGGACAAATCCAAGGCTATAAAATGTGATAATGGAAGGAGGAAGAGAGGAGCGGTCTGCCTTCTGAGATAACAGATAATGAAAAAGTTTACGGAGGAAAGCAAGGAATCTTGTTAAGCAAGAGGGATGCAGTTGTTTTCCATTGAATTAAACTTTTATGAGTCCAAGGTGTGATTAGACAGGGCTTATCAATGCAAGGTGGGAAATATTGCTTTTTTCACAAGATAGCGAGGCAGATAAGCACATCACCCAGGAGAAGAGTTTACTGGAAGTTTCTCTTGTAAATCTGGGGGAACAAAAGGAGCTTGCTGGAAGAGAAATTCAGCATGTGCCCTAACTGGTCTGTTGGAAAACGTCCAGTGGCTGATATGACATGAAATCAGGCTGCACCATCTAGGCCTCTTCAGTCTGGAGAGACAGTGTTTAAGAGGGGACCTGATTGAAGTATATAAAATTATGCATGGTATAGAAAAGATGGATAGAAAACATTTTTCTTTATCGCACAACACTAGAACCAGAGGGCATCTATGAAACTGATAGGTAGGAGAGCTGGATCTGACAAGGGGAAAGGATTTCTCCACCCAGAGGGTCTTTGGTTTATGGAATTTGCTGCCGGAAGAGGTGGTGACAGCTACCAGTCTAGATGGCATTAAGCTAGGGTTAGACAAATTTATGGATGACAGATGTATCAATGGCTACTAGAATGGATGCCTACATCTTTCAGGCTGGGGGTGGGGAAGCAGGACTCTTCTACGGCCATTTGCTGGGATTCAAGAGCAGGAATAGGTTTGGCCCTGTCTCTGCTTGAGATGCCCATGGGCAATGGGTGGGCCACTGTGTGTGACAGAATGCTGGACTAGAGGGGCAGTGGCCTGATCCAGCAGGGTTTCTTTTATGTTCTTATGACACAGTGGTAACAGAACCTTTATCACTGTAGTCATGGCTGTAGCGTGGCTTTATTACGAGATTTAAAAAAGTTAAAATTAGAATAACTTTTGAGCATTCCAGACTGAGTTTGCCTTGCTAGCTATATTGACCATTCTGAGCTCAGTTGGTGCCCATATAAATTTAGCAACCTGAAAATGTACACAGCAACTTGAAAACATCCATCAACAAGAAACAGATTAACTTTTCCTCTGATTGTCTAATGTTTTCTATCCATCAAAGGATTTTGTTCCTGGGGGTATCAAAAATGGGGACAGTGCAGTATGAAAGGAGTAATGTCCTCAGCGTGTTCAGGACTACAGTGATAGTGGCAAAGGGTTCTGGGTAATGTTTTGGTAACACCCTATAGCAGCAGTTTTTAACCTTTACTGCAGAACCCCTTGAAATACCACTTGCTCCTATACCACCCCTAGACTCTCCCCACCCCTAGAATGCCCCTGCCCCATCTTAACATTTCTTCAAGCCTTTGCAGAACTACTATGAGGCCTTCACAGACCCCTGGGGGTCCATGGACCATAGTTTGCTTTTCTACCCCTCTTTTCTCACCCATTTAAGAGGACTCAAAGCAGCTGACAAAGCTTCTGTTCTTCTCCCCACCAAAGACACACTGTGAGGTAGGTGGGGCTGTGAGAACTCAGCAGAGACCTGTGACTAACCTGAGGTTACCCAGCTGGTTTCATGGAGGAGTACAGAATCAAACCTGGTGACTATGAGATATGAGTCCGGCCACAAGACCAGACTGGTTCAGGTCCTATAGTGTTCATGGGATTTCACAGGAATTATGGGAAATCTTGCATGATTTTGTGCAATTTCCTGACTGCCCCAGTGCTCTGCTCTGGAGGGGGGAGGAGGCTGATCCTGTCACTGTGAAAAAGTGAAACAGCAGTTACCAGATTAGTGAATATAAAGGACTGACTGTAAAATGTTTGGAGAAATGCTAGGAATTGACAGAATTTCCACTCATTTGCTAAAGGCAGCTCTAATTGTAACTGCATATGTTTTAAGAAGATACCTCTAATTATCTCAGGTCCTTGGAAAGGATTTATAATGCAAAGTGACAAATCCAGTCAAGAAAACCTCGCACACTGTTTATGACTAGCATCATACTGCATTTTAAAGATTTCTATTTTGATTGCTTTTATTACTACATTTTACAGTTGTCCTTTGTATGAATTATGGTGCATTATTATTTTATTTCTATGATTTTTGTACCACCCTGCATAAAGACATAGGGTAGCAAATTCAACAAGACAAAAACTCATCAAGGTAAATTTTTAAAAATGTATTTATTTCACTTGTATTTCTATCTCAAACAGTACGGAAAGGTTCTCAGGATGGCCCGCAATAAAATCATTATGAAAACAGATAAAGTAGGTAAAACTGATAAGACTAAAGCAGTGTAAATGTCATATAAAATTTAATGAATGCAAAGGGAAAAAAGGGAGACGTAAAAACAAAATAGTTATGTTACATGTTAACAACCAGAAATCTGGATGAAGAAGAAGGAGAAGAGTTGGCTTTTCTACCTCGCTTTCCTCACCCATTTAAGGGGACTCAAAGTGGCTGACAAACCTTCTGTTCTTCTCCCCACAACAGAACTCCCTGTGAGGTGGGGGGCTGTGAGAGCTCAGAAGAGACCTGTGACGAGCCCAAGGTCACCCAGCTGCTTTGTGCAGGAGGATGGAATCGAACCCGGTATTCCCAGATAAGAGTCTGGCTCCCTAACCACGAGGCATGTCTAGACAGAGCCTAAGGGCCTTTTTGCAGTCCTAGGGAAGTGAGGATCATGGATGGAGCAAAGTTACCCAGTACTTTACTGCTCATTCACTTCCATGCACCCTCTGTACAGAAGCAGTGTGGAGGGTGTGTGCTAGATACAGTAGTATAGCTGTGGAGCAATAAAATATGCTTCACGGCTATCTGGGTCAGGGGATGGTCCCGTTATACTTGAAGCTACTTCTGGAATGGAAATGGCTCAACATGGTGCGGATACTTCAGATGGAAGTATCCCTGGACCTCCCCTTTTGCCTAAGTGTGAAAAGGTTCTAAGTATTTAACTGAATCCATGGAATTGTCTCAAACTGACATATTCTGGATATTCCTGAATGATTCTTCCCACAATTCCTTGTCATTGAATAGACAGGATAGGGAATTTTTGGTCCAGAAATATCTGGAGGACTACACTCACAGGTGGCTACTTCTTAAGGTGACTTTTTTCTCTAGCAGCTTGTAATAGCTGCTGGAAGTCAAAGGTAGATGTTACTTCTTTTCCATAAGTAAGGTCAGCAAGGACTAGGGTTTCTCCGACACTTACCTGGAGTCAATTTGATTGTGGGAACTAGCCCTCTTCTGGACTTCCTCTCTCACAGGCTACAGTAGAAGACAGAGTTCCCTCCCCAACCCTGGGCTGCTCTACTTTGATCAGGATGGAGCAAGGCCCAGTCTAGGTGGCCAAAATGACTGCCTAGACCAGTACATCGGTAGACCTGTTTTTACGTATCCTACCAGCCAGTTAGACTGGTGTATGCCTCCCCATTCTGGTTTTATAGGAGGACCAATTTCAATTGCACCACTGAAATAAGTCCCCAGGGGAAACCAGGGCTGGGAACTCTGTGAACCTGGAAGGGGCTCTGGAGGTTGCATGGCCTCTAAAGCCAATGTGGTGGCGGTGGTGGTGGTGGGTCTGTCCTGGGACAACCTTCCAAATGCAGAAGGCTTATCCTGGGGCTGTGGAGATGTTGCTGGCGCTGGAATGGCTATAGGCTGGCCTGGACCGAGAAGATAAGTGGGAAAACAGCTAAGTCTTTTCTATATGCAGTTCAGGTGATCATCTACGGAGTGATATGCCTCGTTTCTTGGTTTATAACCAACGTCCAACATAGATCCAATACCTTGGACAGCTCCTCATATTTTAACTGTGTTTCCTTCTTTAATTCAGCTCTATGAATTTGTCTGCAGTCATAGCCGGACCTTGAAAAGCCCCATTCCAAAAAATGTTAAGAATTACTGCCTTTGCTTCAGTTGTGGAAGCAATTAACTCTCCAGTGGTGCGGAAAACAGCTTTTGAGTTGTATTTATTGATGCATAGATTCCACTGTAGTGTGATATTTGAAGACAAATTGCCGTGGCCTGTAATTAAGAGTTGTTTGAGGGACTGGCAAGCAAAAGGCAATGATGGAGGACCAGCGGAAAGGGCAACTTGTGTTAGATTGGCCAGGATGAGACAATCTATATGACCTCTGTGCCCTACTCCTGCTCATTGATTTCTCAATTAAATATAACTTTTTATTCAATTACTCGGAATATACTGCGGGTTATTGATGTACTTGCAAGGCAAGGGTGGGAGGGAAGCCCACAATGAGCCAAAGATAAAATGGTAAGTGAGCGGTAGCTTGTTTTAATATTCGATTAACCTTTATAGCATCGTGATAACGATAACGCATTTTGCATGCGGATCTGCTTGGAGACCAAGATTCTTAAATCCAACGTAATTTACCCACATGCTCAGAACGGGAACATTATGCTTTCCAGAAGAAATGATTGCCTCTACCCAAGAGGCTTCCAGATATGAGGTCACCTTGTGGAAGAAGAAGAGTTCGCTTACCCTGCTTTTCTTACCCATTTAAGGGGACTCAAAGCGGCTGGAATCAAACGAAGCCAGCTGGGTGACCTTGGGCTAGTCACAGCTCTCTTCTGAGCTCTCACAGCCCCACCTACCTCACAGGGTGTTCTGTTGTGGGGAGAAGAAAAGTGGGGTAGAAAAGCCAACTCTTCTCCTTCGCCTCCTCCTCCTCCTTCTTGGTTTCTCTGAATGGGGTTCTGATTCTGACACAACTTGCTTACAAAGTATGTATCCTACAAATGCTTTTATGACAAATTCCATAGTCTGACAGTCTGGGGATATGTATGGACCCAATCATATTGGCTTATCATTCTCCTGACGTGTAGCATTCTGGGAACCAGTATTGTTTGTAGGCTTTGCTGCGGAATGAAGCTATTTATTTTCATTTTATTTCATCTCTGGGGACTTGGCAGCCTGCTCTCCCTGCGGCACATAAACTGTACGCATCATGTGAACTTTTTCTTCCCCCTTTTATACACGTCACTGGGTGCAGTGCTGATTGATAGCCCTTTAGAAGTTGCAAAAGATTGTCTCCTGACATTGCTCTGAGCAAACTGACCTTCCTACACCCACAGTTACATGTCTATAAATATAGCTTTGGTAGTTCCAGTGTGAAAGTAATTTTTTTTTCACAAGATACAAGAGCAGACTAGATATATATTGAAAGAAACCAAAATGAAACATCCTTTGCCAGATCAGAAACTGTAGGGATCACAGAATCCTCACCCCCCCTCCTTTTTGTAGCAAAGGTTTAGATGTGATGTTGATTCTTTCTGCTACACTCAGCCCGCGTCCCCATGCACTCCATTTAGTCTGCATTGGATAAAATTTAGTCCAAATACGAAGCCAAGACCATCCCCGTGCGATTGACGAAAGTGCAGTCTCAAGTCGAATATGCCTGTCCCCCCTACAAACTGCGCTAAACCCCTGCTTGGGGAAACAGCATCATTTTCTCTCTGCCCCCTCTCTCCTGATAGGAGCCAGGTTGGTGCCACCAGGCCCTGTGCCACCCGCTGTAGCAAGGGGAAAGAAAGGCCACCCAATGCCCCTTCCCCAATCACAACTGCTGGCCATTTTTAAACAGTGACCAAAGATAAATGTGCCTCTTCTCTCTGTGATCTGATTGCCAGGCAAACATAAAATAACTGATTGCCCCAGTTTGACAGGTAAAGATGCAGTGGTGGTGGTGGTGGGTCATCTGGCCCTTGCTGTCCCGCGAGCCTCTTCCCTTATTCCACCCCTGCTCCCCAATCGCCGGCAAGCAGCTTCTGAAGTTTGTCAGCTAAAAAGCTAACCAAAGCCGCTACAATGTTTAGAGGCCCTAAACACTGTAGCAGCTTCTCTGCTAAACTGCCTCTAAACATTGTAGTGGTTTCCCCAATTGGGAAGGCCCTGGCCTCGCATGGACCCCCATTGAAAGCCCCATCTGCAAGGCTCTGTCCGCACGAGGGCAGGGGGAATCTGGATGTTATAGGTCCTTCAGGCCCTTAAATCTGGACTTCGTGTGGACCTGATTAAAGGTGTCCACAATGGTGTCATAAGAACATAAGAGAAGTCCTGCTGGATCAGGCCACAGCCCATCAAGTCCAGCGTTCCATTGCATACTGTGGCCCACCAAATGCTCATGGGCATCTCAAGCAGAGAGACGGACAAACTTTTTGCTGGTCTCGAATCCCAGCAAATGGCCTTAGAAGCATCCTGCTTCCCCCCCTCCAGCCTGAAAGATGTCATTAGACATTCACTCTAGTAGCCATTGATACATCTGTCATCCATAAATTTGTCTAAGCCTTCCTTTAAAGCCATCTTGGTCGGTAGCTGTTACTACCTCTTCCTGCAGCAAATTCCATAAACTGATGACCCTCTGGGTGAAGAAACACTTCCCCTTGTTGGATCCGACTCTCCTACCCATCAGCTTTTCTATACCGTGCATAATTTTATATACTTCAATTAGGTCTCCTTTTAAACGCCGTCTCTCCAGACTGAAGAGGCCTAGACGTTGTAGCCTGGTTTCATAAGGGATTTTGTTCCAGCCCCTTAATCATTCTGGTTGCCCTTCTCTGCTCCTTTTCCAGTTCTACTATATCCTTTTTGAGGTGTGGTGACCAGAATTGTACACAGTATTCCAAATGTGGCCTCACCATAGATTTATAAAGAGGCAAAATGACACTTTCTGACTTGTTTTCTGTTCCCTTCCTATTTATTCTCAGCATTGAATTACCTCTTTTTGGTGCTGCTACACACTGGGGCTGACACCTTCATTGAACTGTCCACCAGGCAGGTATTCAGGGATCATCAAGATCCGGATCTCCAAGAGGACCTCTGTGATGCCCACACTAAATTCTAGTGCTGGGAGACGTAATTTAAAAATGCGGTGAAAGCGCATTCAATGTACTTTGAGGAAGAGAGTTTAAACTGACAGCTGAAACAGGTAAGGAGGGGGCGAAGCCTCCCTAATTAGCGTAATGGGAGGGGGAGGAGCTCACTCCACCAATCAGGCGTCGAGTTAAGACTAGTGAAGGGGTATAAAACACCACCTGCTAGAAGAAAGAAAGGTCCTTGCTTTTGGGTTTTGGAGGAGGAAGACGGGTGAGACCAGTGGTTCTCAACCTGGGGGTCGGGACCCCTTTGGGGGTTGAACTACCCTTTCAGAGGGGTCGTGACAAGTCTCCCGCCACCCTTCCCTCCCATTTCCCAGCTGCTCTACCCCGTGGTTGGGGGTCTCCACAACATGAAGATCTCCATTAAGGGGTCGTGGCATTAGGAAGGTTGAGAACCCCTTAGACTGTCTCTTTACCTCAGGGAAAAGATCCAAGCATTGGTCCCGAACTTCTGAGCTGGAGAATAGGCCAGAAGGGGTAGAAAGGGAAGGAATTGAACAGTTAGGGATTTAGCTGAGAAATCTAGGAACTAAGCTGTGTGGCCTTGAACTAACAAACGTGTGTCCTTCATTAGAACCTCTGATCTTATTTCCTGTTGTAAGAATAAAAACTATTTATTCCTTTGAAGAGTCTCTGCCAGCTTTCCTTATTCTAACTCAGAAGGGGTCACAGTAGCAAAGATCTCTATAGAGATCGAGGAAAGGAAACTGGGAGGAGTTAAAGTAAAACAGCAGCCGGAAGTTTATAGTGGCTGGCAAGTGGGGAAACGGATTAAGCATTGTTGGTGTCCGCTTGAGGGTGCGAGGCTAGAACATATATAAAACACGCTACCAAGATTCTAAAATGATAAAAGCCCCTTTACAGTATTTAAAGACAGGGGTGAAGAGAGTAAGTCGGCTCTCACTGGGGGATGAGCGGCGCCACAACCTCGTCTCAAAGATGCAGATCTTTTACTGTGCATGGAAAAAGGAGGACCTTTTCTGTACTTACCTTGGATCCAGATTAAGGAGCTTCTTAAACTTCATTCAGACAGCACTTAGGCTGTGGTCACACTTAAGCTTTAATCCAGCTTCAGTCCACCTTCAGAGCGAGAGAACACATCAGTACAGTGACCAGTAATTTTCTTTCCACATTATCTATCCCAAAGGTGATTTTTCTGAGTTATTTAACACTGAAAGAAAACAGCTTCTCACATTTAAAACTTGCTTAATCCACATTATTTGTATCATTTGGACTGGCAGCGGTGGCTGTGGTCGGTGAGTGGGGGGGGGATCGGGAAGGGAGGAGTTTAGAAATTCCTGTAAAATTGAGTGTGCATCCAAATGTTATGCCTGCCAACCCCTGCCTAGAGGCCCCAGCTCAGAATTGACCATGCTGAAAACCATCCTTCCAGGTAGGCCACTGGGTGCCAAGTTCTGCAGAACTTCAGTCTGGGCTTCCAAAATTGGCCTTGTGGATCTGGAGAGGTCCTGGGGATGCCCCTTTGATGTTTTAGGATCTTGTTTTTGAAATCTCACATATTCCCCCTCTCCTAAAAATTGAAAAGCAGAACATTATATCACTTGGCATGGTCCTTCCTGCCACTCTTAAGGCTCTACTTGCAGCAGCTTAAAGCTGACTGCAGTGACGACCACCCTGCAAGGTAGGACGATAGGCTCAAAGTTCTGTAGCTTCCAAAATTGGCATTTGGGTGAGTGGGTGTCTGGGAAGGCCCCTGTCTAGTCTTGGGGTGGTCAGCTGTATCCTTGATTTTTAAAGGATTTTTTGGGTGGAAATTTCCCACCTGCTCCATAGAAACAAATGGACTGCCCCCACCCCCAAATATTTTTATTTCTCTTCTCAAGACTGTTTGGCATAGACCCTTAATCTGGATTAAGAGTCTGTGTAGGATACTTCTTGGCCACATATATCTGTACATTAATTTGCATCTTTGAGGCCACACCTCCTGCAAGGATCTTATTGTGGATCACAGAAAGAATGCATGATCCAAAACTACCAGGGGGTGATTTTCAGTGGTGCCCCCCGGCTCCAAACACACACACACACACACACACACACACACACACACACACACACACACACACACACACACACACACGACTCAGTGGTGGCTGTAAAGCTTGCATGAGCTTCACAGTGGGGCGAAGGGAGAAGTATGGGCTGGATCAACACCTTCAGTGAAACTTCAGCTGATTTGGCCTACATTGCCACACAATCCAGTGGGTCTGGTTATTCTGGACCAACTGATCTGGATCTACCCAAGGTAAGAGCAGAAAAGGCCTCAGGCCCTTTCTGTATTAGAGGCCTTTTCGCACTGCAGCCTCTAGTGCACAATTAGTGCACCTCTGGGGAAGAGCATACGTGCATTGAATAGGCTGCTACAGCCCCCAAACGTGCCCTCCCTCCTCTGAAGTGCACTAATAGTTGATTAGCCAATGTTACCTCTTGCCGGCACTCCAGGGTTCTTTGAAGTGTCATGCAAGTGGCACCTCGGATGACTGTAGACGTGACTGCACGTGCACAGAGCATCAGTGTCGTCAAAGTGGCAGCACCCAGAGGAGGATCGGGCCCCGAGATCAAATAAGGTGAGTATCTGATCCTGGGGGAAGGAGCGGGTAAAGCTGACTAATGCTCAGGTGCAAGCGCTAGTCAATGTTGGGTCATCGCGCTCCTTTCCCATCCAGTGGACGGGAATGGTAGTGCAAAAATGCCTTAGGTCTTATTCTGGATTATATTCCAGAATAGGGACCTGTTCTCTGCATTTTAGTGCAGATTATAAAATGTGATGCCCACTCCCAGATCTAATTATCAGATTAGCAAGACAGTATACGTAGTACAGCTAGGGAAGCTGTCACGTCAGAGGGAGATGGGACTTGCTCATTCCAGTTGGGAGGGGGAAATCCACTCCAAGAATCAGCCAATAGGAGGAGAGAGTAAGCCCAGGGGAGAATATAAAAGGGCATAACTGAAGAAAGTCAGTGTTCTGTAATTGGGGCTTATCTTAGGACAGTGATGGCCAACCTATGACATGCGTGTCACACGTGACACGCCAAGCCCTTTTGGGTGACACACATGGTCACCCTGGCACCTGGGCGTGTAGTGCTTGCTTGTTCTTGCAGTGTGCGAATACCAATGTTCAGCTGAAGGTTTAGCAAACGAAATTCAGCAACAAGTCACTAATGTAAAGAATTATTCGTTTTTGCTTTTAATAAAATACATATATCAAAAATATAACTTTTTTGCTAGAGCTACAAATATCGCAAGATTATGGATATTGCGACACAGCACCCGAGTTAAGCTAGGTTTTCTTGTGAATTTTGGCACACCGAGCTCAAAAGGTTCGACATCACTGTCTTAGGAAAAGATAGTCAGTACAGAGGGATTTTCGCACTGCAACGCGTTCCAAACGGAACGCGTTCAGGCGGGAAGCTTAAGACAGCTCCAGGCGCTTTCACCGTTCACACACAGGCGCGCCGGAACGCGTTCCGGCGCGCCTGTGTGTGAACGGTAAAAGCGCCCGGAACTGTCTTGGCCGGCAAAGGCCGGCCAGGGGCGCGGAGACAGCTGCGGAGGCAGATCGGCAATCAGCTGATTGTCAAACAGCTGATTGCCAAACCTGCGCCGGCGGGGGAGGCGGGCCCGCGGCTGTTCGGGAGCGAGAAGCAAGCACGAATCCTTCTCCTCCCGAACGCCTGCGGGCAGTTTGTCCGCGCCCGAACGCATGTAGAGCACTTCAAAGTGCTCTACATTTGGAACGCGCGAGAGACAGCTCCGGACATGAGGTGGCGCAAGCCCCGCTCGGGCAATGCGAATGCCTCGTCCGGAGCTGTCTTCCACGCGTACCGGAAAGGCCTGTGCGAAAAGGCCTCAGATCCGGGTCCTGTGGAAATCTAGGAAAGAGATTAGACAGGGTCCTGAGTTATGAAAGGGTTAATGTGAAATTAAGGAAACTGTTTGTGCTGCATTTAAACTGACTGAAAGAAGTATAAACCAATAAAGATGTGTCATTTTGTAACCGGGAGGGCTAGTGAAAGTCTTTGGTTACATTGGCCAGGGAAGTGAAGGCTGAATTGTTTGTTATTTTAAAAGTGGAGCCTCAGGCGGGAAGGCACATTACTAGAGACAGGCTATAGAAACGGATGCCCAGCCTGGCATCGCAATTGGTGGCAGCTGGTGGCATCGCATGGTAGGACACCCCCCCCCCCCCGCCCTTGGGCCTGCCGTAGTCTGCACCAGAATGCTGATGGCAAGTCCCAGTCCTGTGATATAATCCGGAATAAGGCCCGTCACAGAGAGGGCCTTGGTTTCCTGTCCTGCTATGCTATCAGCAAACTGTAAACTGGACAGGTCAGGATTTGGGAACCCAGGGATCTCAAACTTTCCTTGCAGGTCATAATTCTTCTCATTTCTTTCTGCGGAAGGGCACAAAACACTTGAGCTGGAACGAAAAGGCATTAGACCTTCAGTGAACCTGACACAAATGCCATGGATCCGGAAGTGGCTTGCTGACTGTGGTTCTCCGCTCGCGACAGTGGCTTGCAGTCAATTAATTACGTCCAAGTACACGGAAGGCGAGGGAGACAGCAAAACGGAGGCCTGGGATGTTTTAATGGTACCTCTGAAATACTGCCAGTTCTGCTGAAAAAGCTGCAAGCCCCTTGCGTCTTATTACCTGTCAGAGGAAGGTGTTGAGTAGTAACCATAGCAACTTTATCACCAGGCTAATTACTGTGGCGGAAGCCCATTGTGCTGTTCCACTGTTTCCTGTAATGAAAGAAAAATGTCTCCTCTTCTCCTGATGAACATTTTTTATATGTTTGTTTGCTCCCTCTGTTAGCTTTTCTTTTGAAGAGGGGGAAAAGAAATGCTGCTGCTTCTGGACGGGTTTCAGCGAGAATGACTTCTTGTTTCCATCCTTTTATTGACATCAAAAGCCCCGGGGCTCTTTCCTCCACTGCCTTGGCGTGATGTGAGCCCGTGGGCCTGAACTAGAGAGGGTTTGGATCAGCGCAAGGTGTGTTCTGGAACAGTGTCCTGTGCATGATGGTGCTGGTTCAAACCAACATGGCGTGAGCTTTGGTGCTGCTCTCTGAGGACTCCAAAGGGCTAGAAAGGTACGGTTCCTATCCCTGGAGCCCCATATAGTGGTAAACGTTGGTTCAGTGCTGAAATGGGTACCTTGGAAGTCCAGAAAATGGAGGTGGGTCTTCTGCATACCTCTGTGCCCTGGATTAGGTTAAAGAAGAAGAAGAAGAAGAAGAAGAAGAAGAAGAAGAAGAAGAAGAAGAGTTGGCTTTTCTACCCCACTTTTCTCACCCATTTAAGGGGACTCAAAGCAGCTGACAAACCTTCTGTTCTTCTCCCCACAACAGAACACCCTGTGAGGTAGGTGGGGCTGTGAGAGCTCAGAAGAGAGCTGTGACTAGCCCAAGGTCACCCAGCTGGCTTCATGGGGGAGGGTGGAATTGAACCCGGTATTCCCAGACAAGAGTCTGGCTCCCTAAGCACTAGACCAAACTGGCTCACCTCATGCCAGTAATTGATGTCAAGAACTAGCCCCTTATCTGGATTACGCTCCATCTTCCATAATGAATACCAGCAAGTGCAGACACTGAGGCCAATTTGCACTTGACCCCATAGTACATGATAGGGTAACATCTGGTAAGCAGCATCTGCACTTGTAGGAGACGTTTACAACCCAGAAATGGCTCCTGCCTTACCAGATGTTAACCTATCGTCAACTAGTGCTGGTGCACAAAATTGCGCATGGCAAGCATCCCAACCCTACCCAGAACCTTACCTGTCACTAGGGGTGCGCACAGAGCCATTTTCCCACATTCTATTTGAGTTGAATGGAATGTGGAAAAATTTGGCTCTGGCTGAATACATCTGAGCACTGATATTCTTCTGTGCCTGGAAAGAATAAACCCTCCCCCCACCCCTCATTTCCAGTAAAACTGGAAGGCCTGTATTTACCTCCCGTGACGCCTGCCCGCATTTCCAGAGGGCCGTGGAAGAGGCCCGTGCTGCCACTGGAGTGAATCCCCCAGGTAAGTGGGCCATGGCGAGGCGGTCGTGCGTGCTCCATTGGTGGTGCGGGCCTTTTCCAGGGCCCTCTGGAGCCACAAAAGCATTCCGAAAGCTAAATACAGGCCTTCAGGTTTTACTGGAAGGCCTGTATTTATCTCCCAGAAACCCTTCTGTGGCTCCAGAGGGCCCAGGAAGAAGCCCGTGCCACCACCGGAGCAGGTAAGGGGGTTCTGGGGAGGCTGAGGGTGTGGGGTTTGGGGGGAGGGTGGCCGGGGGTGGCCGGGGGTGGGCCAGGGGAGGGAGGCTCTGGGGCATCCAGTATCCATAGAAGCTTCTACCTAAGCTTCTACAGATACTGGTTTATCTGATTCGTGGACGGATAGGGCCCTTCGAATAGGGCCTTATTCAATCTGTCCACGAATCTTGGAATCCAGACATATTTGTCCAGATTCTGAATGCACGAATAATTAGTACACATCCCTACCTGTCACATCCGCTGCTGTGACCATTTGCACCATTTCTGGTGCTAGGGAGCAAATCAAGTGTCGTGCAAGTACTCTGGCACCTCAGATGACCCAAAACATGACTGTGTGTGCAAATGTGCAGTCACACCAGCCAGCATGAGAAGATGGCAGTGATTGGACACATGCCTGGACACAAGTAAGTCTCCAGGTATGTGGGGCTTAGTTCAGTGCCTACTCATGTTCCTAAGTGTGGAGGCTAGTACACATTGGTGAGTTTTGCACTTTCCCCATCCAGTGGATGGGAGACCAAGTGCAGAAATGCCCCAGGCCTGTTTTACCATGCTGTGTTTCATTCCTAGCCTGAATTTCCCATTCTGGGTGAGAAGCCGCCTCTGCAGTGCATCCCATGGTGCGTGTTGCAGAAACAACTCTAGAGCCTGCATGTGTTTTTGTTACTGAAATGTTGTTTTAAATGTTGTTACCTGTCAGGCAGGGCTAGCTGCCTGCCATAATATTTGAATGTAAGATCTCTGCCACCTATGTGATTCTGTTGTTTTGGAAGTGACAGTTGACTCCCCCCTGCCTCCCTGCTGGGGTCAAGTGATACATTTTGGCTCCAAGTTTAAACTGGGTTTTGAAAAATAGTTATTGTCCATTGGTTGAAGGCCGAACCCCGCCCAGCTATGAAACATATAAATATGCTGGGATTTCTGTTCCAAGTTGCTCCCAACAAGAAATGCCTTAACGCTGGGCTGAAATAAATCACTGTTCATCTTTTCGAAGAAAGAGTATTGTGGTTATTCTTTGCCAGCCTGATATTACCTGCCCTGAGACCTTCGGGTGTATAACGAGATAGAAATGTAACAAACAAACAAACAAACAAACAAGTAAGCACATACACAAAAAAACCCCCCCAAAAATACAAACACCAAACACATGAACACACAGACAACACATACACACAAACACACAAACAAATTTCATGATTTTCTTGTGATAAGAAGAACTTTTTAATGGGGAAAAAGTGAAAAGATCACAAAACCATTTGGATGTAAATGCAAAAATCCTTTTTTTTTTGGTTTCATGATTCCACGATTAATTTAATTTCTGAATATTCAATTTGATAACAAAACAAATTTGAATTTTTTTTTTTTTGCACATCCCAAATCGAGGGATGGTGTTTGATGTATCTCCAAAGGATGTTATTTTTCTCTGACTGAATGGATGGCCAAGAACCGTCCGCATTCACTCTCTGAAAACTGCCTTGTTCAGGATCCATCCTGTGGATTGTAAGTCCCAGTGGCACCTCACTGTGTTTTCCATTTCCACTTCAGCTCTTTATGGTTCAATTTGTCTCTTGCTTCCTGTTTACCTGGGAAATACGTTTTTAAAAGTCAGCAGTGGGGGCAGTAAAGAAGGAATAAATACATCTCAGAATGCAGTAGATCCAAGGACTCCATGGCACTTAAAGCTCATTGTCAATATATGTTCTGCTTTAGCTTTTTCGGCATTTTTAGAATGGCCCATAAAACGCCTTTATGGACTGAGAAAGAAAGAAGGATGCTCTGTTGGAGATAAAGCGCCAATGAAATACATAATTGTTTTTCTTACCTCCAGTGGATTTCTGAAGCAGGTGCTGAGAGCGCTGGAGGTCTTCATTGTGCTCTCCCTTTAAGGCATGACCATGCAAATCTTTCATCTTTCAAGCTAGACAGTGACAAGAATAGAATAGAGAATGTTTATGAAAAGAATCATTTCCTTGGCCGCTTGTAGACTCAGAATGGAAGTGATATGAGGGCCTCAATCTAATATTAACCTGGGAGTAACACAGAAGCTGTATATATAGGATTTAGAATAGAAAACTCACAAGCATTGAAGCTGTGAGCTAGACTGCATACAAGCGGTGCTGAATTCAATAGAACTTATTTTGAAGGTGACTGGTGTGGGCAGTGCCAAAAGTGAACATTTTTACTCCGTAATGTTACATCTGTATGCAGTACAGTGTGCCTTATAGGTTGTGAACTTGCCAGCTGGTCGCTAGGGAAGTGCATGAATGTGTATTTTGACATTTGATTCATTACAAATGTTCAAACATTCTTTGAACGTGGTAAAAGGACTCCTCCTTTTCCTGCCCAGGCAGGAAATGACACCAGGGGATCCCAGCCACAGCTCCTCCAATCGCCTGCATGGATTTGCTCCTACCTCACTTCCTCCACGCCTCCTTTTTGGAGGGATATTTAAATGGCTGAGAGGAAATAAACTAGATCATTCTGCCTTTCTAGAGCCCCTGTCTCCATGTCTCTTCTTTTATCCCGATCCCCCATTTTCTAGCCTGTTCAGGGTCAGCCATTACATGTATTTCATCCCCGATTATCTGTGACTAGCCCAAGATCACCCAGCTGGCTTCATAGGGAGTGCAGAATCAAACCTGATGCTCCCAGATAAGAGTCTGGCTCCTTATCCACTAGACCAGTGGTTCTCAACCTTCCTAATGCCGCGACCCCTTAATGGAGTTCCTCATGTTGTGGAGACCCCCATCCACAGGGGCAGAGCAGCTAGGAGGTGGGAGGGAACGGCAGCGGGAGACTCGTCGCGACCCCTCTGAAAGGGTCATTCGACCCCCAAAGGGGTCCCGACCCCCAGGTTGAGAACCACTGCACTAGACCAAGGTGTATCAATGGTTACTAGAATGGTTACTGAGGTACCTCCTCCATTTGCTGAGATTCAAGAGTAGGTGAAGGTTTTGCCCTCATCTTCTGTCTGAGATGCCCATGAGCAATTGGTGGGCCACTGTGTGGGACAGGATGCTGGAATAGATGGGCTATGGTCTGATCCAGCAGGCCTCCTCTTAAGTTCTGATGTTCTCCCTTCTGATGTTCATGCCAATTACAGATTTTACGTGTCTATGCAAGACCATAGTCTCTTTAGTTCAGCATTTCCTATGTGAATGCTTGTCTCTTTACTGTTCTGCATGGTTTTGAAATGTGTTTTGTTTATTTTTTTATACTGTCCTTTTTTTCCCTGCTTGTTCTTAAAATAAGAATCTCTCTGGCCGCGTTCCCATTATAAGCTTATTTCAGTTTCAAAACAGTTTCGATCTTCACAGTCCCCACGTCAGGTTGGCTTAACACGCTTTCCACGTGTTAAATTGCCCCAAAGTGTTGTAAATGTTAATCCTCATTTCAACAGGTCTCACTCTGGTTCGTGCGCTTGAAACGTTTTACATTTTTTTTTACTGTGGGAACCGTTCCGTGTTAAGGGATGAGAGGTTCCCTCCCCCAATAGCTTGCTTCCAAAGACAGTGATTTTGCTGTAAAAATCCAACCCTTAAAGCAATCCAACCACCTGTAGCAATCCAACCACCTGTGCAACCACTTCACACCTGATAATGATGTTGCAATTTTGAAAGTTCTGACCTTTAAAAAAGGGAAAAGGAAGAAAAGGAGCTGCAGGTTCTGGGAGATGTGTGAATGTTTTAAAGGCTGTGACGGGGGCTTGAGTTGCTGCTGCTGCTATGTGCCCTGGGCAATGGGGAGAGGAGGGGAAAGAATCATTTGAAGTGCAAATGGCCCAGTCCAGGCAGGTTTGATCACCATGGCAACAGCTGCAGCAACATCTAGCTTGCATGTGGACATTGCCATGTTGATCAGTCAACAATGCGCAACTGTAACAGCTGCCTTGCCCTGCCCACTCCCAGCTTCATTCTCAGAAGAGGGTGCAGGCACCACTGATTGGGAGTGCACTAGTTCCAACAGGCCAAACTGTGGACAAGATTTTATTTGTCCACAGTTAGCAAAGATCAGGACTGCTGGAGTGAAGCTGTGGAACGTTCTTGATAGTGATGGTGGTGTGGCATGTGGATGGGCCTCCCCAGGAGTGGCTGGAACAGACCCTTGGACAGCTTTTGATGTTCTTGAATTTTCTAATAGGGGTGTGTATGAATATTTGAAGGTATTTGAAATTTGATCGAATTCGTCCGAATTTTGACATTTGAATTCAAATCGAATATCCATAAATTTGAATTTAAAGATTTGAACAAATTTCTAATTTGGGATCTATTCATTCGAATGATCTGTGCATGGGTTTGTACAGATATGCATCTTTCTTGCATCTGTACACATTTGTACAGATCTGTACAGGATGAAAACGGGTTGCATATGGGATAACTACGAGATGCATACGGACATGTACAGATGCGTCCGGGGTGCACAACAATGTGCACAGGCCCATACGAATGTTGTCGACATTAGTAAGTGCAAATTCGAATTGAAAGTTCAAACAAATAGATTTGAATTTGCTTAATTTGAACTGTATTTGGTTAAATTCAAATTTTAAGGATTTGCATCGAATGAATTGAATCCCAAAAATTGCATTCTTGCCCACCCTTATTTTCTAAGGCTTTCTCTCTGCTTACTTCTCAACTAGAAAGCTACAAGATTGTGAAGAGACCTGAGCAGTTGTTATAGTGACAGGGGAGCCACCGAGACCCAGTGTTTTATTGTGCTAAATAATTGAGCTGTGCTAAATAATTGAGCTGTAGGCTTGCCATAGGCACTGAGGAAGTTTTCAACTGGGGGCTTTGAGAATTCCTGAGCCAAAAGTGGATCTGGAGTGACACTCATCCCGTAAAAGGTGACGCAGGGCTGGTGCCACCCTCTCACTATGTTTGAACATCTGAAGTTATGCACTGAGCTTCTCAACATCTCCTGGCTTTCCGAAACCCCAAAGAAATGAGAGGAAATCTGGGGACCGTAACAGGGTGTGGGGCCTATATGGCAGTAGGGGCCGTGAGTTAAGACAAGGGAGTTACCTCAGATCTCAGTGTTTGTCTAGACTGATTGAAATGCACACCGGCAGGATCGCTGTGGACGTCGGTCCCTTCATGCCAACAACGTTTTCACGAGGTAGGCATTCTGAGGTAAGTCCATGTGTCAAATTATACTTCCTTTCTTGTCATGCTCCTGCATTATCTGCATTTTCCCATTGATTGTAAACAATGTTTAATAAAACATGGGATCCTCTGCCGCTGACACGGAGTGCCGACACGATCCTAATTAGGGGTGGAGGGGAAACTCCGCAGGGCTGTTCGTTATCTTCTCGTTCTTTGCCTTTCACAAGAGCGCTGCTCCCGTACAGAGGAACCGACTCTGGGTTTGTGATGGTGGCGATAAAAAATTCATACCTTCCCCACTGTTAGTTACTGGATGAGGAATGCGCGCGTAATAGGTTGGCAAAATCTCCAGTGGAGACAAGGGGGGCCAGCAACCTATCCGTAGGAAGCATTCCTGTCAAAGGCTTCACTCTGGATGTCAATTATCTCTGATGTCCTTATATCTCATTTCACACTGTTCCTCTCTGTCTGTCTCTCTCCCTGTTCTGGAACCAAATGAGGCAGCTGCATTTTGAAAGGCTGCAAACTCTGCTGACAAGAGCCTCCGTCTCCTCATCCAAGCTCCTTAAGTGCTGAATCTCTTCAATTAAGCTGCCCTACACCACGCCGTATTGATCAAGCTATTAACTGATTGCCGAAGACTTTTCCTGAAAGCCAGAGTCAGCTCCTTCGCTTTTCGTACGGATGGACGGCTCTTAATTCTTAACTCTCCAATTTGGGGCAGCCTCAGAGAAATAATGAAAAAAAAAAAAGAATTTTACTCAGGTAGTGGGAAATCTCTTGCAGAGCAAACAGGGTTTTGTTGATTCGCTTTGTAAAAGTGGAGGAGGCATGGCGAGATGTCCAAGAGAGCCAAGATGGATGAGCAGCTTGGAATTTGCTGTTCTAGGCATCCAGGTTTGGCAACAACCACAAAAAAGAAAGCAAAACACCGAGTTTCAGTGACCGCCCAAGGGTTGGCTTGATGGAACTGACTGGGGACCAGCTAATCCAGCACTTTGATCCTTTTAAACCTCTCTTCTTTAGTTATTTTTATTTTAGCAGTACAGTTACCTCCGTATACATTAAATGACGCTTCAATTGCATGCATTTAGGGATATGCATGAATATTCGGAACATTTGCTATTTGTACAAATTCAGATATTCAGATTTCCAAATTTGGACGAATACAAATATTTTGAGCTATTTGTACGAATAATTCAGACATTCCTATCTGTACGGGTAAATACGCATCTTGTACGCATCCATACGGGATGAAAACGGGATGCATACAGAATTTGTACAGGATGCGTACGAGAAGCGTGTGTCCGAATTATTGGAACGAATACATACAAATGTCCAGACATTTGTTTTTCCTTATTTGTGTGAATTCAGATTTTTGAATATTTGATCTGTTACAAATCGAATGTCAAAAATTGCACTCATGCACACCCTTACTTGCAATATACACTAAAATTTGTTGCATTGCCCTAACTGTTCCCCTCTCTCCCTTCGCCCCCCCCCCCAAGCTGGCCAGTTCTGGATAGTCCTTTATCTTGAGCCAGTTTGGTCTTGTGGTTAGAGTGATGGTCTCTTATTTGGCAGTCTCCCTCCTTGGTCTGGTCTCAGCTCTCTTTCTGAGCTCTCACAGCCCCAAAGGATGTCTATAGTGGGGAGAAGAACAGAAAGTTTGTCAGCTGCCTTCAGTCCCCTTGAGGGTGAGAAAAGTGGGTATTAAAGCCAACTCCTTCTCCTTCATTTCTTTCCATCTTGGTGATGCATTCATTATGCCTTGTATTGCTGGGTTTCTCACTTTTGTTGGAGAATCCAGCCTTTTGATTCAATAGATGCCATGGAAAGTGTTGAAAGTAGGCTATGAATGAAGGGTAATTGATAAATGCCCTGTTTTCTAAAAAATAAGGCCTAGCATGATTTTTAAAGGATTTTTAAGGATAATTGAAATATAAGCCCTACTCCAAAAATAAATCCTAGTTACAGTTCATTAAATAAGTCAATTTAAATAGTGTCCAAGAGAGTTATGACGATGTGTCAGAATGTGATGACATGACTATATTTGAATAACTGTCAATTTCTTTTGTTCAAGAATAAATGTAGATTGTTGTTCATGGAAAAATAAGACAACCCCTGAAAATAACACATCTTTTGGAGCAAAAATTAATATAAGACCCTGTCTTATTTTTGGGGAAACAGGGTAGTTCAGACTCAATGGAATTTAGGGATTTAGGACAGATGGAAAGGAGGTCAAGGTCTTCTGCCCATAACACCTGTGTAAACAAGAAAATCTCAGAAGATTTTACCTGCATAACAAGCTATACCTGCTGCATTCTCTCCTTCGATCCAGCTATTAAAGGTGTAGGAACCCCCTGTTCCTTTCCATCTGCACACTGCAATGTGATAATATCTAGTTTACATCAAGGATCCCAGACATGGGTCTCAGCACCTCAAGGTGGGCCTGGAAGATACTATGGGACACGACAGAGCTTCTGATGGTGTAGCATGAATCACACAATGAGAAGACCATAGAGCTGGAAACAGCCATTGAGACGGTTTCAGGGATACAGGCTGCAAACTGTTTTGCTTTCTGGCCTTGCAGGCTTCTTGCAAGCTGCAATAGCCAGCCTTTGTGCAAACAGCTTGTTGCAAGACCTGGGCAGAGGCTGCAAAAAGGGTGGGAAATCCTGTGCGGGCCCTGCTGCAATGATTGGCTGCAGCTGGTAGTTGGAGGGAAAAGCTGTCCGGGGATCTTAGAACTGGAGGGGCTAGAGGAGGAGTTTCCACCAATCAGGGGTGAGGGACAGGAGTTTCTGTTAGGAGTTTCCAGCAGCATTTTATTGCAGCAGTTTTCCCCAGGAGGTGACAGCCAATCAGGGCCAAGGGGAAAAAGGTATAAAGGAACTGAGAGTACAGCAGACTATGTCTTCATGCTGTGACAAGAGCTGAAAGAAGAAGAGCTGAATCCTGAAGGAGCCGGACCAGTAGTTGACCAGGGGTCTTTTGACTGGAAGATCTTGGAGGAAGACTTCGCAGGCAACTGACCAGAGGGTGATCGGTCAAGCAAGGATGGACTAGGCCTTGTGATCATCCAGAGCTGTGTTCTAGGACACTGGCTTGGCTTGGGCTGTGGCAGAGCAAGTCAGGGGGGGAGGAACGTGGAGAGGTTTGTCTTTTAAAAAGGAACTATTTTCCTTTAGAGAAAGGGGAGCTGATAGGCTGGGAAGCTGGTAACCTTAAGAGGCTCATAGACTTAAACCAACAAATACCTGAACCTTATTTTCCTTTCTAGTATTGCTTGTGTATAATAATAAACCTGTTTTAGTTTATTGTTCAAGCACTTGCTACCAGTGTTTGTGTCCACACTGTAGTATTCACTTGGCCGTTGCACGAACTCAGCATCCTAACAGGGCCAAGCTACTCCCAGAGAGGGCAGGCACTTACAGGATCGCTGAGCATTGTGACAGCATCTAGTTCAACCCTCAGTTTAAGAATCCAAATGAAGAATCCAAATCAAGGCCTCTCCAAGTGATGCCTTTCAGCCCTTGCTTGAACAGTTCCAATGACAGAGAACTTGTTGCCTTGTTAAGGAGCTGTCTTTACTGATCTTGATGGATGAGGTCACCTATGTTCCTAGAGAATGACATTTCTTCTTCAGCATCTACTTCCTGTGGATATACTGCCAATATATTTACTTCTCATCTGCAATAGTAGATTCTCAAGCATGCTCAGCTGTTGAGGATCAAGCAGAAGAATAGCATTGTCCAAAATTTTAAGAAGTGACCTTTCTGTCTGGACAGATCTGAGTCCCTTGGAAGGAAGGAAGGAAGGAAGGAAGGAAGGAAGGAAGGAAGGAAGGGAGGGAGGGAGGGAGGGAGGGAGGAAGGGGAGGAGGGAGGGAGGGAGGGAGGAAATCATAATTGTTATATAAAAACAAAATTAAAGTCAAAGATGGGGAAAACAAACAAATAGGGATGTACACAAATATTCTTAGGCATTCAAAATCTGATCAAATGTGCTGAATTTCAACATCCGGACTCAAATAGAATGTCCTGAAATTCAAATGTAAACGTTCAAATTGAATTTCAAACTTTGGATCTATTCGTTCATTCGAACATTCATATGTGTACACATTTGTACATGATGCGTACTTGAAGATCTGCATCTTTCCTGCATCCGTACGCATTTGTACGGATCTGTATGGTACGAAAACGGGTTGCATACAGGATAAGTACGGGATGTATACGGATGTGTACAGATGTGGGGAAGTTGCATACGTGCACATATGAATGTTGTCGACATTTGTATGTGCAGATTCGAATCTAAAATTCAAACAAATAGATTCAAATTTGGTAAATACGAATCGAATCCCGTTAAATTTGAATTTAAAAGATTTGAATCGAATTGGATTTTTGAGTATTAGATTAGAGTAGAATAGAATGTCAAAAAAACATTTGTGCACATCTGTGCAAACATTCACTCCAGAATGCCCTGTGTAAAAAGATATGTCTTCAATTGCTACCTAAAGACCAGGAGTGTAGGCATCCAGGGCGGAGCAGAGTCTATTCCAGAGTGTGGGTGTCATAACAGTCATAAGATGTAGATTTTTAACATTCAAATCCAAGTAGATTTGAATGTCAAAAAATCCAATTCGATTAGGATATTTAAGATCCGGATGTCGTAAAAGCTGATTTGAATCTGTAAGATTCAAATCCGTATGTTCAGATGTTAGGTTCGTATTTAAAGAAACGTCTGTTGACAACATTTGTATCTGTTATACGTATCTGTGTGCATTCCATAAAAATCTGTATGCACCCATATTATCCTGTATGCATCCCATTTGAATCCAGTATTTTAAGTGGAAGATATGTATTATTTCCGTGCAGATTTGTATATGACATATACAAATCTACACATTTGGATCAATTGAAAATCCATATTGGATTTTCAGAAATCTGTATTCCAGTTTGAATGCGCAAATTCGGATTTCCAAAAATCCGATTCGAGTTCAAATGTTGACATTCGTCAAATTCAAATATTTGGATTTTTGAATATTCGTGCACATCCCTACTGCACTCCTCTATGAAGCCTTCTGGGTGACCTTGGGCTAGTCACAGCTCTCTTCTGAGCTCTCACAGCCCCACCTAGAAAGCCTTGTCAGCCACTTTGAGTCCCCTTGAATGGGTGAAAATAGCAGGGTAGAAGAGCCAACTCTTCTTCTTCTTCTTCTTCTTCTTCTTCTTCTTCTTCTTCTTCTTCTTCTTCTTCTTCTTCTTCTTTCCTAGGGCCCAACAGATTGTACCATGAGTGTATTAAAAATTCTGGTTCCCTGGATTGCAATTATACTGCACTATAGAAGATGACCTTCCAATATAAAAAAAAGGAAGGAAGGAAGAAAAATAAAGAAAGAAAAAGAAAGAAAAAGAAAGAAAGAAGTGTTTAAGGTCCTAAATTGCTACTGAGCTAAAAATGCTAAAAATTGCTAAAGTGCCTTCCTGGTATCATTTTACCAGAAATAATATTCATGTGGCACCCTGGGAAAATGGCAGTAAAAGGTGGCCATTGTCACGACTAAAAAAGTGCCATCCCTTTATTCCTGCTGTTTTGCAAAAGATTTCTATTTCCTGTTTAAGCAAGGCGTACCTGTGCACAACAGTGTGTGTGTGTTCTCACAGAGAGATCCTTCAAGAAACTCACTCAATTTGCATGGATAAAAGGACAAAAATGGAAGGTGTTAAGACCTCCTTTCACTGGATCATTCAAAATTAGTTTATAGCCATGACAATAACAGGGGAGCGAAGAAGATTTCTGTAGCTTTTCAAATTGATGACAAGCTCAGAATAAAAGGGATGGGGGCAGCGCGGAGCAGAGCAGAGCTCATACAGCCACACAGTTTATTTTCTGTTGCTGGTTAAATGAAAAAAAAGAAAAAAGAATTTATGCAGTATTTAGGAGACAGACAGATTGCTCTAGATCACAGCTTGATTCTCTCATGACTAGGAAGAATAACTCAGGAGAGCTCCTGACCCTCATCAATTGCTCTGCATGGATAATGGCCCAAAATGAATCAAAACACACCCAATCTGTAAAGGTCGAACTTTCCTTTTGTTTCTAAAGTGTGTCTGAACGTGTCAATGAACAGCACAGTCCCTTTGGATGCATAGAAATGACCAAAGAAGGCCAGTTGGTAGGGGCCACTGGGGTTGTAGCAATCCCACATCCCCATCGCCCACACTTCAAAAATGATATTGTGGAACTAGAGAAGGTGCAGAAAAGGGCAACCAGAATGAATAAGGGGCTGGAACACCTCCCTTACGAAATCAGGCTGCAATGTCTAGGCCTCTTCAGTCTGGAGAGACAGTGTTTAAGAGGGGACCTGATTGAAGTATGTAAAATCATGCATGGTGTAGAAAAGGTGGACAGAGAACATTTCTTTTCTCTATTGCACAACACTTGAACCAGGGGGCATCTATGAAGCTGATGGGTAGGAGAGTCGGATCCGACAAAGGGAAGTATTTCTTCACCCAGAGGGTCATTGGTTTATGGAATTTGCTGCTGGAAGAGGTGGTAACAGCTACCAGCCTAGATGGCTTTAAGGCAGGGTTAGACAAATTTATGGATGACAGATGTATTAATGGCTACTAGAATGAATGCCTAGGTGCATCTTTCAGGCTGGGGGGTGGAGCACGATGCTTCTAAGGCCATTTGCTGGGATTTGAGAGCAGGCGAAGGTTTGTCCTTGTCTCTGCTTGAGATGCCCATGTGCATTTGGTGGGCCACTGTATGCAACTGGATGCTGGACTAGATGGGCTGTGGCCTGATCCAGCAGGGCTTCTCTTATGTTCTTATCCCCAGAAGGCCCCAGAATTGGGAAAACTATGCTTGGGATGTTTCCTGGTCTTGTGCACACCTCTGACTGCCACCTGAACGATGACTTGCTTCTGCAGTTTTTTTGTCTGGCATGTACTGCATATCTGGCTTATGGAGCTGATCCGAGGGCTCTGGGAAGTGGGGAGCAACAGTCCAATTTATTTCCTCCCAGAAGTTTAAATATCCCCCCCAAAAGGGGGCATGGAGGAAGTGACATCAGTGAAACATCAGGGGAGGTGATTGGAGGAAAGCTGCTGTCTTCTGGGTCAGAGGTCCTTCTGATGTCACATCCTGTAGCCAGAGGCAGGGGAAATCCTTAAACAGGAAAAGGAGAGTTGTCTTTTTGAAGCCATGTGCTTTGCAGATGCCATAATGCCCAAAGGCTGCTGCATGGAGTGGAAAGAATTCAGCACCCTAGTGGTGCTGAGTGTGTATTACAAGTCTATGGAAACAGGAAAATTGTTGCTCCTTTTACTCTCAGGGCTTGAGAATTGGAGGTCTGAAGAATAGGAAGCCATGGGAAAATCTGTACAGCTTTTGTGGTTACTGCAGGCATGATTAAACACAGGACACAAAATGGCTGACTTTCGAGGCCACTTCCTGTCAGGCACTTTATCAAACTGAGCAGAAACTTTTGAGGCTGTGGAACTGCAGTTCTGCAGCCATTGAGCCTTCAAGGTACAAACTATGCCTCCCAGCCAGGTGGTGCTGTTAGTGCTGTTAAAGCAGCATTAATATAAATGTGCAGTAGCTATCAGATAATGCGTTGCCATTACGATCTATCAGTCATCATGTGTGATGCCCCAATAGCGACTGCACATTCTGCTGTGCAGTATGCGTGTGCTGGCACTGTCACTGGGACAATGGTGACGCGCTGCGCATGTGCAGCATGTCAGATGACCTTTGGCACCCAGAAGGTATGCGAATGGTCTCTCCGGTGGCAGGGAAAGGTAAGCTTTCCAATGTGTGTGGTGCATGATTTCATGTACCATTGGTAATGGGTAGCAGGAAACATTTCTGATGTGGACATGCCTCTGCCTCTTGCAAGTGCAAATGGTGCTTCCCAGAAGCTACCTCAATGTGCACTAGCAGGCCAAATGCGAAAGGGCTTCAGATTATCACTTGTTAGCAATACATCCAACCTGGGTCTGGATCTGGCCACGATTACAGCACTGAAGTATACATTTAAGCATCTCCCAAGTTCAAGTTACATATGCTTATCGTCCTATGTAAATGGCCTCAAGTCAAAGTTAAAACGTCTGCCAGGAATCTAGGGGAAAATATTGCTTGGTAACGCAAAGTCAAATATAACCCTTTATCTAATTATAATCTCAATAAATCATAACAGAGCTGACAATTATATTGTGAGTTTCCAGCCATATAAGAGGACGTCTTACTGGAAGTGTTTTTTGCTGTTCGCCCAAGTTTCACTTGATAACATGAATTAAAGTCTATAGACTGGAATTAATGATTCTCATTAACATTTCCAATGAGCTTCCGTCTAAATGCCAATTGTCGAAAGGGTTATAAGCATTGACCAAGTTAGCTAAAGCCCTTGATCTCCATCAGACCCTTTATGAGAACAATGTCATTTAGAAGGCCAGGGGTTCACAGGCGAAACAACACTGATCACCTTTAGAAAATAGCTATGGGATGAAATTTGTGAAATAAACAGTTTCCATCTAAAATGCTTAAACTGGAGGGGGACTCATCATTTGGGAAAGGGGAACTCATTAATAAAGTCATGAATATGTTCATGGATCATTTAGTGCTCAAAAGGATAAAACAGGAAATCATGGTGCAATTTCTACCGTGCAGCCAGGGGCAGTTCTTATAGCCTGATCCAGAGCAGTCGCGGCTGGCCCAAATTTCAATTATTTGTAGGAAATTAATCATTTCAGCCTGCAATCCTGAAGCATAGGGAGAAAGAGCAAGGGGGAACTGGCCGGTCTCTAGGGTTGTGCACAAATTATTTGCGCTATTCAGAATTCGGAGTGCTGCTAATCCACTTTGAATCCTCTCTGAATCTGCTTTGAATCCGCTCCGGATCTGCTGCAGATGTTACTGGGTGGCCGCTTTTTCCCATCCCCCCCAGGTTCACAAATATAATGATGCTTCAAACCAATGAACAAAAACATCGGCTGAGCAGCAGCACATGTGAAAAAGACTTGGGTGTCCTGGTAGATCATCAACTGAACATGAGTCAACAGTGCGAGGCAGCTGCAAAAAAGGCAAACGCAATCCTGGGGTGTATTAGGAGAAGCATAGAGTCCAGATCACGTGAACTTATTATCCCCCTCTACTCTACCTTGGTCAGACCTCATCTGGAGTACTGTGTCCAGTTCTGGTCACCCCAGTTTAAAAAAGACACTGACAAGCTGGAGCAGGTTCAAAGGAGAGCTACCAAGATGGTGAACGGTCTGCAAACCATGTCCTATGAGGAACGGCTTAAGGAACTAGGAATGTTTAGTCTACCAAAAAGAAGACTGAGAGGAGACATGATAGCTGTCTACAAATACCTCAAGGGTTGTCACAAGGCAGAGGGTTCAGCCCTGTTCTCACTCTCTCAAGGAAGGACTAGAAACAATGGGGTGAAACTGCAGGGGAAAAGATTTAGTTTAGGTGTTAGGAAAAAATTTCTAACAGTAAGAGTGATCAACCAGTGGAACAGGCTGCCACGGGAGGTGGTTGGTTCCCCTTCGATGGAGGTCTTCAAGCAGAGACTGGACAGCCATCTGTCTGAGATGGTTTAGGAGATCCTGCCTTGAGCAGGGGGTTGGACTCGATGACCCAGGAGGTCCCCTCCAACTCTACCATTCTATGATTCTATGATTCTATGATCTGTTTTGCATTCAAATATCAATCTCTGGATGCAGCCAACATTCGATTCAAATGTGGCAAATATTTGGGGGACATCCCTAGCAGTAACCCATCCCAGTTTCCAGATCATGCTGTAGTCTGTACCAGCGTGTGGATGGCAGGCCCCCGTATTCCAGGATATAATCCAAATTAAGGCCCAGCACCGAAAGGGCCTCTGATTCCTTTTAATTAGAAATTTATGACAAGCCAACTAAGTTCCACTTTAGCAGAGATAAGTTGTTTTGACTTAAATACCAACTATTTTCAGGACAGGCACGACTTGGAGAGAAAGAGGTGAAGAAGAACAGAAATAATTTGACCTTGTGAATAATATGATCTCTTACAACCCATTTAATGAAGAAAAAAAATCCATTCTGCTTGCAACTGATGCATTTCAGCCTGGAAAACACAGGTTAAAAAGTACTCTCAAAGGCTACTGAGTAAACTCATCAGCCATGGAATAAAAGGACAAGTTCTGTCCTGGATTTGTGACTGGCTTAAGGGCAGAAAGCAGAGAGTAGTAATAAACGGCAAATTCTCAGGGTGGAAAGAAGTAAAAAGTGGGGTCCCTCAAGGCTCAGTACTGGGACCAATGCTTTTTAATTTATTCATCAATGATCTAGAAGAAGGGGTACATAGTAAAATAGCAAAGTTTGCTGATGATACTAAATTATTTAGGGTAGTAAAATCTGAAAGAGATTGCCAAGAGCTCCAGAGGGATCTCTTAGCATTGGGTGAGTGGGCAACCAAGTGGCAAATGTGCTTTAATCTTAACAAGTGCAAAGTAATGCACATTGGGGCCAAGAATCCAAATTACGTCTATAAACTGATGGGGTCTGAGCTTTCTGCAACACACCAGGAAGGGGATCTCGGAGTTCTGGTGGACAGTTCCATGAAGGTGTCAACCCAGTGCGCGGCAGCAGCGAAAAAAGCAAATTCAATGCTGGGAATAATTAGGAAGGGAATAGAAAATAAGACAGCAAGTGTCATTTTGCCCCTTTATAAATCTATGGTGAGGCCACATTTGGAATATTGTGTACAATTCTGGTCACCACACCTCAAAAAGGATATTGTGGAACTAGAGAAGGTGCAGAGAAGGGCAACCAGAATGATTAAGGGTCTGGAACACCTCCCTTACGAAACCAGGCTGCAACGTCTAGGCCTCTTCAGTCTGGAGAGACGGTGTTTGAGAGGGGACCTGATTGAAGTATATAAAATTATGCACGGTATAGAAAGGGTGGATAGAGAAAATTTCTTTTCTCTATCGCACAACACTAGAACCAGGGGGCACTCTATGGAGCTGATGGGTAGGAGAATAAGGTCTGACAGGCGGAAGTATTTCTTCACCCAGAGGGTCATTGGCTTATGGAATGTGCTGCAGGATGAGGTGGTGACAGCTACCAGTCTGGATGGCTTTAAGGTAGGGTTAGACAAATTTATGGATGACAGATGTATCAATGGCTACTAGAACGAATGCCTAGGTGCATCCTTCAGGCTGAGGGGGGGGGAAGGGACTGGGACGCTTCTAAGGCCATCTGCTGGGACTTGAGAGCAGGAGAAGGTTTGTCCTTGTCTCTGCTTGAGATGCCCGTGAGCATTTGGTGGGCCACTGTGTGCGACAGGATGCTGGACTAGATGGGCTGTGGCCTGATCCAGCAAGGCTTCTCTTATGTTCTTATTTCTTATGTTCTCTATTTAAAAATTAAAATGCATGTTCTGTGTGCATGGTCCCCCCCAATATTTTAAAAATACACTGAATAATTGAACAGTGTGAAAGCTCAATAATAACAAAACCCCTTGTGTCTTGTATTCTTCCTTTACCCTCTGAGATGCTCACTGTGAAGAGAAGAAAAGAAAAAAGTTTTAATGTATGGATAAGCGATGGTCTCTACTGGGACCTTATAGTCTATAATTCAAAACACATTTTGTTGTGCCTGAGAGGTTCACAGAAATACTCCAGCTTTGTGGTTCATGACAATGATTTACAGGGTATTTTCTTGCGGCGGGGGGGAGTTGGTATTCTATAAAATTATGCTAAGAGGGTACAGCAAAAAGACATATGCAGTGTCCTTTATAAGGAGGTGGGAAGCAGATTGCAAAATACTGTGTAACAGAGTGTGGAATTTGCACCCTATCCACTGTTGTGCAACTAGTGTAGGATGGTTGGGTGTGAAGGAGAACTACACTTCTCCGCCCACAGCAGATTTCAGCTTCAGCAGATGTGGCTCACCAGGACACCCAGGGTTGTGTCCCCATGGGCACTTTAATCCAAATTTTATTCGAATTTGGGAAGGAGTGTCCCCATGGCTACTGTAATTAATCCAAATAGAATCTGAATTCGGCACCCAGTGTCCCCATGCAGTTCCTTATTCCTGGATTTTATGAGGACTATCCTGCCTAAATCCGGAGGAAAAAAAGTCCTGATGAAAGCAGGACTGAGTCCCCTTTCTGGATCCAAGTCTGCTTATTTACCCCCACATGGGGATGATACTGGATTATTTGGGGTGGAGGTCTAGCATTCTGGCCAAAGGCAGCCAGCTGTGGGTGATTTTTTATAGCTGTAAAGCTCCCCCCTCCCTTGGCATGTTCGCAAAAGCTCCGTACAGTTAAAAAAAGGCAGAAAGGGGGGAAGAAGGGGCTTTTATTTGCCTTTTATTTAAAGGGGCTTGTGAAACATTTTCACTGGAAATATGTATCTTTTTTCAGTTTTCAAAAGATACATGGGAGAAGCTTTTAAATACTTGAACTACTTTGAAATGATACATTTTCACACCTCTCCCTTCTGAGATTACTGGCAAAAGCACACTCATGGAGATCTGTGAGGCATCGAATCCAGCACGATTAAATTTTGGGGGCTATTTTTAAAGGTTAAAAAAGGGCTTTTAAATCCTTCCCTTGTGCAAACCCTGCCTGCAATAAAAGAAGCAAACACGAAGGGACTTTATTACTTTCCTTTTCACACCTCTCCCTTTTGAGATTACCAGCAAATGTGCATGATAAAAGGAAAGTATTTGTGGCTAGAATTTCTTTTTAAAACTGCTGTTTTGCTTCTTTTATTGCAGGCAGGGTTTGCACCGGGGGTGGGGGTTAAAAGCTCTGTTTTTTACATTTAAAAATAGTCCCAAAACCAGGACTAAAAAAGCTGCATGGGGACGACAATATTTGGATTAATTGACAAGAACTCATTTCTGAATAAAAATAGTCCCCCCAAATAGTCCAAACAGGCCTAAACCAGGACTAAGAACCCTGCATGGGAACGCACCCCCACTGAGGTTACCTTTCCTGTAAGGGTATTAAAGGTGCAGGAGCTCCAGGGCCTATTCACATTACAGTGCGCAGTCCAGGATTAGGGAACTTCTGGGGAAGAGCATCTACAACTTGAGGAGGCTATTACAACCTCCAGGAGCCCCCTGCCTTCCCAGAGGTTCCTGTTGTGTCTCAAGCCAGCTGAGTCAAAGATGCAAACACAAACACACTCATGCTCAGGGCTAGTCAAACCAAAGCGACCGAGTCCTTTGGGATTCAAGAGAAAGCGAAGTCAAAGATGGTCTGAGTTCCAGGCTCCAGAGATTCTGAGGTGTCAAATAACAGGTCCAGGAGTCAGATTGCACAGGAGATACACAAACGGGAGTTGCCAGGGCACACATTTGTTGTCTGCAACACTTCTGCTAGCGAGGGACGAGCTTTAATAGACAAAGAAGACCCACGCCCCTTTCAGCCCAGGTATGTGCTCTGCAGACGCTTAGGGTGTTTTTCCACTTAGCACTAAAGGACCCATTAAGGGTCCTTAATGGGTCCATAATGGGTACTCTAGTGCTAGTGGAAAAATACCCTAGCACTAGAGTGGACCACTGGGACCCACTGATCTGGATTAATTAGGGATGTCCACTAATATTCTAAACATAACATTCAAAATTCGATTGAATTTGTCCGACTTTGGACATTCAAATTCGATTCGAATGTCTATAAATTCAAAAATAAACATTCGAACGAATTTCAAATTTTTGAATCGCTTGTACAAATTATTCAGGCATTTGTATCTGTACGGATACGTACACGGTGCATACTTGCCTGTACACATCTTTTCCACGTCCGTACACATTTGCATGGATCCATACAGGATGAAAACGGGATGCATACAGGATAAATACGGGATGCGTACAGATGTGAAAGGATGCGTACGGGCACATATGAATGTTGTCAACAATCGTATTTGCAAATACGGGTCAAAAATTTGCACGAACAGATTCGAATGTATTCACATCGAACCGCATGTGAATACATTTTATTTTTAAACATTCAAATCAATTCAGATCTTTGGATACTTGATTCAAATCGAACCAAATTCTGAAAATTGCATTCGTGCACACGCCTAGGATTAATATATAGTAAACGCAAAAAAAAGGCTGAGGACTTAGCTGGCTAGTTGCCTTGCAGAATAAGGAAGAAAAGTCATCAGTCTCTCTAAGTATTCTGTGTTCTGTTTTATGTTGTAAACCATTCTGCAAGATTATGCTGGCCTTCACAGTAAGTTGCAAAATCTTCTAATTTGCTAGCATCTATGCAACTGAGATTGCAGGAGAGCAAATTCACGAACAGGCTTGTGTGGGGCTCTCTGAGGATTGCTCTTGCATCTGCCAAGGTCTTCAGCTCTGCTGTGTGCAGCCAGCGCGGATCAAGCTGATCAAACTTTTTTTCTGAAATTAAAAAAAAAAAATGAAAGAAGCAAGAGGCTAATTTAATGAGCCCAGACAGAATTGATGTAACATATGTCAGAGGCAATTAATAGTCTTGTGTGGATGCAAGCCATCAGAAAAAAGTCACAGTAGTGGTTCAGATGCTCTAGCACATGAAAGTCAAAGGATGAAAAATGAAGAAGAAGAAGAAGACTTTTCTACCCCACTTTTTTCACCCATATAAGGGGACTCAAAGCGGCTGAAAAACCTGTTCTTTTCCCCACAACAGAACACCCTGTGAGGTAGGTGGGGCTGTGAGAGGTCAGAAGAGAGCTGTGACTAGTCCAAGGTCACCCAGCTGGCTTCATGGGGGAGGGCAGAATCAAATCCGGTATTCCCAGATAAGGGTCTGGCTCCCTAACCTCTAGACCAAACTGGCTCATTTGTACGAGTCCATATAAGATGAAAATGGGATGCATACAGGATAAATATATTTTTAAAAGGGCACATTTACAACCAGCTCACTGGACCCTGGGTGATTTCACAGTTCCCTTCCCATCCTGTGGGCAGGAAAGGTGATGAACTAACATTGACCAGTGCTCACACTTGTGAACGCTAGTCAACATTAGCCTATCACCCATATGATTGATCACTCACCTGTGTTTAATCCCCAGGCTGATCCTCTTCTGGGTGCCGCCATCTTGAGTGTGGCGCCCTCCGCGACTGCCGCAGTGATGATGACACTCTGTACAGTCGCAGTCACATCAGGGTGTCATAGGAGCTGCCGGCGCACTTGCGCGGCAGCTCTGATGACCCTCCCATCCAGCAGAGATGCAGATGGTTACCACTGGACACTTCAGGTAAGTTTTCGGTAAAGGGTGTTAGCCTTGTGGAGCATGACTTTGTGCACGACATCTAGTTCGTGATAGATGAACATCTGGGATGGCAGGGGACACTTTAGGCTGTAAGCAACTCCTGCAAGTTCAGATGCACTTGCCCAGATGTTCACCTATCATGAACGTTGCACTGAAGTGTGAATCGGCCTTCCGTCTCAGGAATTAGCTATCATTATTCCTTAACCGGATTTTAGCTTCAGGTGTTATTAATACAGACATGGCAGAAACATTTTAGAGATGGCGTAGCATATGCCATATCCACACGATAAGTATGTGGTGCTTAGTCATAGTCCCTCAGATCAGACAGGAAGGTGAAGCAAAAGCGGAAGGACCTTCAAGGACCACACTGGAGAATATGGTCAGCTTGGTGATTGGAGGTTGTTACCCCTGTCAGGCCTGTAACTTGTATCCAAGGTGGGAAATCCACACTTGGAGGTGTCTTCAGTGCAGGCCACAATAGTTTTGCCCTCTTATACCGCCACAGTTTAACTTACTGAAACTGTTTCCCACCTGGGTCATCCCAGTGGGTCATCGGTCTATAAAATTTACTACCAGAAGAGCTGATGACAGAAATCAACCTGGATAGCTTTAAGAAAGGATTAGGTAAAATCACAAAGGACAGGTGTATCAATAGCAGGCTGGCTGGGGACCTTGGCTGTTTCCACACATAAAAAAAAGTGGTGGCATCCTCTGCTAATCCACATTAATATCCATTAAAATGCGTATTCTGGAATTTAGTGTGGATTAGTGTGTGGATGCTACCACCTCTAGGCCTCTATCAAGCCACTTTTTTTTTCTATGTGTGGAAACAGCCAAGATTTAGAGGGTTCATAATGATGCAGCACTTCAATTGGAATCCACAATTGGAGGGGAAATTTGCACTTAACGTCCCTGGGACATGAGCACCTCTGTGCAGTTTTCTTGGCAGAGATACAACAGTGGTTTGCCATCTCCTACTTCCAAAGAGAGGTTGGGGATTGAACCAGCAAACCTCTTCTTTCCAGACAGTTTACACTCTCTCTGAGCTACAGCATACCCTGGAGACACAACTTAAAAAAAATACTTATTTTGAACCTGAAAATGAGGTTTGCTGACCTGCTGTGAGATTCAGAGGGATCCAGAACGTAATGACCAGAGGCCAATTCACATTTAGGCTTCTGAGCAGGAATTAATACATCTCTGGTGAAGAGCACAAGCATGCATACTAGGCTGCTACAGCCTAGAAGCGTTACGGCCCTCACCAGAGATGTTTTCGCACGGGGCTGAACGGTGCGCGTGGGAGACAGCTGCGGACACGGCATACGCATTGCCCGAGCGGGGCTTGCGCTCCGACGTGTCCGCAGCTGTCTTTCTCGCGTTCGAAATGTAGAGCACTTTAAAGTGCTCTACATGCATTCGAACGCGGACGAGCCGCCCGCAGGCGTTCGAGAGGAGAAGCATTCGCGCCTGCTTCTCCCTCCCTAACAGCTGCGGGCTTGCCTCCGACGCCGGCGCGGCTTCGACAATCAGCTGTTTGACAATCAGCTGATTGCCGATCTGCCTCCGCGGCTGTCTCCGCGCCCCTGGCCGGCCTTTGCCGGCTAAGACAGCTCACGATGCTTTGAGCATTCGCACACAGACGCGCCGGAACGCGTTTACACGCGCTCCTGCGCTCCTGTGTGTGAAAGGTGAAAGCGTCGTGAGCTGTCTTAATCTTCCCGTCCTACTCCCGTTCCAAATGGAACGGGAGTAATGCGAAAACGTCTCAGAGCTGTACTAGTTGCTGATTAGGTGTGGAACACTAAATTGTGCTCCACACCTATGCCAACTGATACCCCAGACTTACCACAAGTGTCCTTGCCACAAAGACTCAGGAATAGGGACGTGCAAGAATATTCGAAATATTCATTATTTGAGTGAATTTGGCTGAATTTGGACATGTTTGTATGGCACTATTGGGCTGGCAAGGGATAATGGTGCAGGATCAGTATCTGCATTATCTCTTACTCGTGGGATATTTGACCACTGTCTAGAGGTGGCCTTTCCCGAGCCAAACTTCCATGGTGGGTAATGCTGAGTTCTTCCGTCTTTGTGTATACAAAATTCATGCAGCCATAACCATAAATAGGGATTTGGGGTTTATTCCCTTTTGTTTTTCATTGGAGAGAACGGTCCGTGTGATTATTTTGAAGGCGCCTTCTGTTGCTGAAAATAGAAGCAGCCAGACAGCGGGCAACTTTTTCAAGTTTCAGAGGAGGCTGGACATGCTTAGAAGAGACGTGTTCTGAGTTCAGATCTTAACTCTTCGGAGTTATACGAGGCATTCATCGTTATCCCTTACTGGGGCTCCATGGGCCAGCCCTGGCAACAGGTTTATGTTCTTATGTTCTTATTCATCACCTTGCCACACGGCAGTACAGTTATTTTCTGCTAGGTCCACGCTTGTGACAGAATGCCATCTGGGCCTGGGAAGGATTATTTACTGCTCTGTATCAGCGGCCTGGGCCACCTAGCACATTGTGAAAGAAAAAGACAAATTAGAATGGACTCAAGAGAAGCTAAGGGAGACGACCAATCACACGGGAAAGAACTGTTCTGTGGAAATGCTGAATGAACATCAAGTTCCTTTTGACATCTATAGATCCAGCCCAAAGGGCCTCTGGTCCAGATTGTGCATCTCATTCACATGTTAATGCGGACCAAGGGGGTCCCACCCTTATTAGTCTGGCTCCAACTGCACATGATGGAGCCAGATCCAGATTAAGAAGAATAAGGACAGTTGGCTTTTCTACACCGCTTTTCTCACCTATTTAAGGGGACTCAAAGCAGCTGACAAAGCTTTCGATTCTTCTCCCCACCACAGACACCCTGTGAGGTGGGTGGTGGCTGTAAGAGCTCAGAAGAGAGCTGTGACTATCCCAAGGTCACCCAGCTGGCTTCAAGGAGGACGAAGAAGATGAGTTGGCTTTTCTACCCCACTTTTCTCATTTAAGGGGACTGAAAGTGGCTGACAAAGCTTCTGTTCTTCTCCCCATAGCAGAACACCCTGTGAGGTAGGTGGGTCTGTGAGAGCTGAAAAGAGAGCTGTGACTAGCCCAGTGTCACCCAACTGGCTTCATGGAGAAGGAAGAAGAAAAGTTGGCTTTTCTACCCTGCTTTTCTCACCCATTTAAGGGGACTCAAAGTGGCTGACAAAGTTTTATATTCTTCTCCTCACAACAGCCACCCTCTGAGGTAGGTGGGGCTGTGAGAGCTCAAAAGAGAGCTGTGACTAGCCCAAGGCCGTCCAGTCGGCTTTGTGGGGGAGGGTGGAATCAAACCCGGTATTCCCAGATAAAAGTCCGGCTCCTTAACCACTAGACCAAACTGAGGCAGTGTAGTAGTGGATATGTAATGTCCACCTTTCCCATCTGAACCAAACTCATATCCACTGGGAATAGACAGAGGAAAGTGAATCCTTCAACTGCATTTCTGCTCTGCTTCTGTTGCTTCATCGTTCTCAGCGTGCAGACTAACTCTGAAGATTAAGAGGTCCTTAATGTAGATCTGTTGTAGACCTGCTAAATCAGAAGTCATAGAATCATAGAAGGAACCTCCAGGATCATGAGTCTAACCCTCTGCTCAATTCAGGATTTCGTAAACTATCCCAGACAGATGTGCATCCAGCCTCTGCTTGAAGACCTTCAGGGAAGGAGAACTTACTACCTCCTGTGGCAACCTATTCTGTTGACTGATCACCCTTACTCTTTCTTGGGTGCAGGATTTTTGTGACTAGGGTGCATCTTCAAGCCTGTTCCTGCCTTCCAACTCATGCCATAAAAGACACCATTGTCCATCAGGCCTTTGCAGCAAACATCTCTCTAAGCCCGTGGAGTAAAACCTAATTGCAAATAACTCTCTGAGGTAGCAAAGTAAAATTTGCTTAAAAATCCTGAAGAGCTCATGATTCATCCTGTTGTAAAACATATTGAACGTTCCCTAGCGGTCCATAACTATTGCCTCAGGGCCACTTTAATCAGCTGTTAGACAAATGAGATTTAAAGGAAGAGCATTCACGGTAATGTATTAATTCTTTGGGTACATGCTCTTAATTATGGCTAGATAAACATTAAGAGTTTCTGGTATGTATTTTTCCTTGGGCGCTAAATATATTGAAATGGCTGACCCACACTCCTCCAACTCTGTTTTCATTTTCTGACGGGCGCATTATTGCAAACCGTTCAGGGAGAGAAAGCCATTAAGCAGAAAATCAGCTTGCCTGGGAAAAAAAAAAGATTTCTCTGCAATGTTCTCTCTGTAATGTAAGAACGTCTTGTCTACCACAGACACTGAGCAGCTACCCTACCTCCTGCTGAGCTGTTGGTTCAGAAAAAGAAGAAGAAAAAAAGAAAGCTTCACCATTTCTCTCTGCCTCGCAGGGAGGGATAGGGAAAAAAAGGGAATACATTAAATGTACAGAAGAGTTAGGAAGCATTTGTAAGCTTCTAGGGAGTTGAGTGTAGAAGAAAGAAGAAAATTCAGCGCCTTGAAAGACTTTTCTGCAAGTTTCTTGCGAGATTCGTTTTTGTACGTCTGATAGAATGTCAGACGGTTTGGGAAAGTTGACGTGGAACGCTGGCTGTGTCCTGTTCTTAGTCTGTGGGGGAGAAGATGAGGTGGAATGGAAAAGAATGAAATGTGGAGTGGTCTGGGATGTGGAAAGAGGCAGACCAGCATCTGGACAGTATCTGGACCCATAGGAGGTTAAGTGACAACTGTAGGGTCCTTTTTCCCACCCAGAAGAAGAATAAGAAGAATAAGAAGAAGACTTGGCTTTTCTACCCCACTTTACTGTCCCATTTAAGGGGACTCAAAGAGGGTGACAAAGCTTTCTATTCTTCTCCCCACAACAGACACCCTGTGAGGTAGGTGGGGCTGTGAGAACTCAGAAGGGAGCTGTGACTAGCCCAAGGTCACCTGGCTGATCACCTAGTGTAGAATCAAACTGGTGAGCCAGTTTGGTCTAGTGGTTAGGGAGCCGGCCTCTTATCTGGGAATATGGGGTTGATTCTGCCCTCCCTCATGAACCCAGCTGGGTGACCTTGGGCTAGTCACAGATCTCTTCCGAGCTATCACAGCCCTGCTTATCTCACAGGGTGTTCTGTTGTGGGGAGAGGAATAGAAAAGCTTTGTTGGCCGCTTTGAGTCCCTTTAAATGGGTGAGGAAAGTGGGGTAGAAAAGCCAACTCTTCTTCTTCTTCTTCCTCTTTCTTTCTTCTTCTATTCCCAGATCAGAGTCCAGCTCCTAACTACTAGACCAAACTGGCTCATTTTGCTTTTTAAGGAAATCAACCCTGACTGTTGACTGGAGGGATAAACACCAAATAGGAAGCTCAGATGCCCTGCCACCTGACGAGAAGACAGGACTCACTGGAAGAAATGTGCACAAATAGTTGTGTCATTTGAAATTATTATGAATTTGGAGTGTGCAGCTCCGGAAGGCCTGCTTGAGCCTTGGACGAGAATGCAAATGGCGGTGAAGGACTTGGAGGATGTGGCCACGGACACAAACACAATGAGAGGTGAGGTGATGCTGCCGGGGGGGGGGGGAGGCTGGGAGTGGGCCTCTGCTGCCATTTGCGCGCTCATCCAAAGCCCAAGTAGGCCTTCTGGAGCTGGGCGCACACCTCCCTCATTTAGGAATTTTGGCAGTGTATAAAGTTATAATTGGCATGCTATTATTGGACATTAGGCTAGACATACATAATTATCAGATTTTGTACCAGGTCATATTAAAAGATCTAAAATATACTATTAAGGTATAAAGTACAGATTTAAAGTCAAGCCTCAGCTTTGGACAGCTTGTCTCAGGAAGCAGGCAATCTGATCAGATCTGCATTTGCAAAAGACTAGCGAAGGAATAATCCTATCAAGACAGTTTTGGCCTCTGCCTACAGATTTCCATACTAAAACAAAGAAGCTATTTTGCAACACAATCAGCCTTTCATTTTTTCGCTAAATATCTGGAGAGATCCTTTCAGGAATGCCAAGTGGGATCAGACCTTTTGTCCTGCTTGATTGGGTTGTTGTTTACATTGAAGTCAGGTAATCATTTCAGGATATATAAAAACAGTTCTGCAGTGTGATGCCCCCTGGGTTTCCATCTGGCATTTGCAATCTTGTGAATGCTGCCTCTGTTATCTACTTACCCCTCTTCATTCCAGATGTTCAATTCTTTATTAAAAAGAGAGATGTATTAATTTTGTTCTTTCTAAATGCCACAGATCTTTCAAATCAATGTGCTTTAAAAAGCCTTCTTTAAGAGCAAATACCTTTATAAATACTCAGTTTGTGAGAAAATATGTTGAAACAAATTTAAATAGCAATAAAAGATCCCCCCCCCAAACTGAAGTTTATGCATGAGGGGACACATATAAGAGGGAACATGTACTGAAAACTGACTACCCATTCTTATTCTTTATCTATGTGTGGACTTATAGCCTTTTTTCGACTGGGGAAATTGCATGAAGTTTGTTTAGCATTGCCTCATGTTCAATCTTGGGGTATGTTTGCACTTAATTGCATGGAATGGTATAACAATAACATTGCACTGTGTTTATGTTTGAGTTGAAAGGGCTGCATTTGCACCGTGAGCACTGGTGCGGTCCTCAATTGGACCAGCAGCACTCACAGTGTAGATGTTCCATCCTGGATTGTCTGAATTGCCACAATAATGGTGGCAGCTACTTATGCTGTACAGGCAGCCTTTGCCATAGCAATTGTGACACAGTGCAATTGCACGGCCACTCCCGTGCCGCCCCATCTCACTGCAGCCTCACACCCAGAAGTAGGTATGAATGCTGCCGACTAGGACCATAGTAGCTGCTTCCTGTGAAGAATGGAGAATTGGGACAACTGTGGGATATTCGCAGATGCTCTGGAATGGTAGAGGTGGCATGGCATATGTATGCACTTATCCAGAGGTGGCTGGGACCACTCCAGAAGGGTAAGTGTGAACAGGTCCTTAGAAGCTTAATGTATGTGCAGTTGTGCCTTCTGCAGGGTTCATAACTCATCCAGTTGTTCTCCTACTGTCTCGACGATGCTGTGCTGACATGCTGAATGTGGCATGTGATGGAGCGCTTTTGATCTGTGGATACATGCTCACTTCTTGTTTCAGCCTGTGCCTGTTTTGTATTGGGCCTTATTTTGGATTATATCTTGGCATGCATCTGCATGCTGCCATCTGCATGCTGTTGTGTAGACTACAGCAGGAAGGTATGTATGCCCTGAAATGGCCTCAAAGTTTTTCATTCTGTCTGTTTTCACCAAACATACCCAGTGTGTAGAGTTTTAGGAAATGGGACACTCTGGACCCTTAACACACTGCAGATCTATAAGGCCACATGCCCTTCCACTGGTCTGCTTTGTTATTATTAGATGGATTATTGCCACGATGCCCAGCGATCCAGTTAGTGTCTGCCCGCTCTAGGAGAGGCTTGGCCCTGTTAGGATGCTGGGTTCGTGCAATGGCCAAGTGAATACTACAGTGTGGACACAAAACACTGGTAGCAAGCGTTTCAACAGTAAACTAAAACAAGTTTATTATTATACACAAGCAATACTAAAAGGAAAATAAGGTTCAGGTATTTGTGGTTTAACTCAGTAAGTCTCTTAAGGTTAGGAGCTACCCCTTTCCCTGAAGGAAAATAGTTCCTTTTTTAAAAGACAAACCTCTCCACGTTCCTCCCCCTCTGACTTGCTCGGCCACAGCTCAAGCCAAGCCAGTGCACCAGAACGTGGCCCTAGATGATCACAAGGCACGGCCCGTCCTTGCTTGACCGATCATCCAGTCTGGTCAGTTGCTAGTGAAGTCTTCCTTCAAGATCTTCCAGCCAAAAGACCCCTGGTCAACTACTGGTCCAGCTCCTTCAGGATTCAGCTCTCTTCTGTTCCTTTCAGCTCTTCTCTCAGCACGAAGACATAGTCTGTGTTCCTTTATACCTTTTTTCCTTTGGCCCTGATTGGCTGTCACCTCCTGGGGAAAAATACTGACATAAAATGCTGCTGGAAACTCCTGGTAGAGGTGCCTGTTCCCCTTGCCTGATTGGTGGGAACTCATCCTACTAGCCCCCTCCAGCACTCAGATCCCCGGACAGCTTTTCCCTCCCAAAAGCAGCTAATCATTGCAGCAGGGCCCGCACAGGATTTCCCGCCCTTTTTGCAGCCCCAAAACCCAGGGTTTGCAAAACGCTGTTTGCACCAAGGGATGATCTGGATCCATGCCATGATTGCAGTTGATGCTAATGCAATCCATGCCTCCCTATGCTTGTGATCACTAGGCTGAGCTATTCTGGACCTCGTCATCCTGACCAAGTGCAGAAAGGGCCACTGTTTTTGTAATTCCTTCCTTTCATTTAGCAGTAGGGATGTGCACAATTTTTTTTTCTGTATTTGGTTCATATCGAATCGATTGCAAAAAAGAATCATATTCATTTGAATAGATCCTCTTCAAATGTGGTAAGATTCCTATTTGAAACAAAAGTTCAGTCCCATATGAATCCCACACGAATGCATATGAATAGCATACAAATCCCACACGAATCCCATATGGAGCCTCATACGAAGCTTCATACAAATGTATAAAAACATTTGATTTGAATTTGAATGTCCGAATTCAGCCAAATTTGTAGGGATGTGCATGAATGTTTTTTTTAATTTTAATTCAATTTGAATTGAATGTGAAAACACTTGATTAGAATGTTTAGAATCCGAATGCAACAAAATCCGATTCGAATCAAATACATTCAAATCTATTTGTTAGATTTGAATCTGAAGATACAAATGTCGACAACATTTGTATTTGAAGATACGAATGTCGATAACATTCGTACGTGTTACACACTGTGTGCATTTTGTATACATCCCGTTTTATCCCATATGCGTCCCATTTTCGTCCCATATTATAAGCACAAATGCATACAGATATGTATGAGATTTTTACAGATACGTATGTAAAACTTACGAATCATTTGAATTATTTGAATGAACGTTTAAATTCGAATTTAAAGACATTCTATTTGAATTTGACTGTCCACATTCGATCAAATTCAATCGAATTTTGAATGTTTAGAACAATGGTGCACATGTCTACAAATCTGTACGAATTTTGAATCTTATGAATATTCACGTACACCCCTATTTAGAAGCACTAATGAATGTCTCAGCAAAGAAGAAGAAGAAGAATTGGTTTTTCTACCCCACTTTCTCACCCACAAAGCTTTTCTATTCTTCTCCCCACAACAGACACCCTGTGAGGTAGGTGGGGCTGTGATAGCTCAGAAGAGAGCTGTGACTAGCCCAAGGCCATCCAGTTCACTTCATGGAGGAAGAAGAGTTGGTTTTTCTACCTGGTATCCCTCACCCATTCAAAAGCAGCTGACAAACCTTCTGTTCTTCTCCCCACAACAGAACACTCTGTGAGGTAGGTGGGTAGGTGAGGCTGTGAGAGCTCAGAAAGAGAGCTGTGACTAACCCAAGGTCACCCATCTGGCTTCATGGAGGAGCGCGCAATCAAACCTGGCGACTATGGGATGTGAATCCAGCACTCTAACCACAAGGCCAAATTGGCTCAAAAAGTGACTCAACTCAGAAGGTCTAGCGTGGTTCAAAGGGGCAGAAAAACCTGGCCATCACCGGGATGCATCTTTAGCTAAACCCAGGTAACCATCAAAAGTGGTGGGAAATAATTAGGGAAATTTCTGCAATGTGATCTTTTTAGTGTTTTTTTTTTTAACTGGCCGGGGAAACAAACATTTCCAAAATGTTCTTTAAAATATATAATCAGAGATGTTAGAGCTCAGCAATAATTCTGTGATGAAGCATTAGCAACGGCAGAGATGCTGTACTGTTGTTTTTATGGATGAGAGAGTTCCTAATACGGAAAATGAAAAAAAAAAGCGTTGTATCTATTGAGCTGACATTTGGACAACTGTCAACCAGCTCTCTTTATGGCTGTAAATAGTCATTTGAATGCCATATTCCCCGTGCAGACATCTCTTTGTGGATGTGAATCTGCCTTTGTTTTACAGCACTTAATGTGTTACGAAAATTGTTGGACAGCATCATTAAATTAATGCAAATGGCTTTGGAGTGTTATGAACACAAGATCTCACCCCCCCTTCTCTCTTCAGTTTGAAATGTCTCTTCTGGTGACACAAAACACAGTGCTAGTTGCTTGTCTTTTTAAAAAAGGATGATTTATAGTATAGTAAAGTAGGAAGGGAGTCATCTAGAGTTACAGCCTTTTCTGCACTTATTTGTTAATCTAGATCAAGGAGCTGCTAAGAGCATGTCATCTGCATAGAGGTAGAGTAGTTCCAGATCAGAGCTGTGCTAAGGGCTCACTAATCAGAGGTGTCTTTGCACTGCTCTTCCCACCTACTGGATGGGAAAACAGTGCAGTGACCCAACATTGACTAGTTATCACATTTGAGTGCTAGTCAACTTTGCCTGCTCCCTCCCCCTGGGATCGGAGACTCCCCGTAATCAGTCTTGGGGCTGGGTCCTCCACTGGGTGCCACCTTTTTGACGATGCTGAGGCTCTGCACACATACAGTCAGGTCTACAGTCATCTGAGGTCCTGGGGAAACAAACAACAATATTGCTCCAAAGTTCTGTTTCGCAACATTTATGGCTGTAGCAAACTGGGAGCAGGAAGGCTACAGGCTGATTATCTATTCAAAGCAGAGAAAGGCACTTACTTCTAGGCATGTGCACACATTCTGTGCACACACAGAAAAAAAAAAAGGCTTGAAAGCAGCTTAGGGGTGGTAGTGTCCATGCCTTAATCTACATTAAAGGCCAGAAAATACTCTTATGTGTACTTATTCTGGATTATATCCAGCAAAAGAGACCTACCAGCTGCATACTGGTGCAGATTCTGCCAGGCCCTGCCCAGAGACTACTATATTCTATGCCAGCATGTGGGTGGCAGGTCACTATTGTGGGATTTATTCTGGAATAAGGGCCAGCACGGAAAGCACCAGTCTCTGGCCTTTAATATGAGTTAGAAGTGGGATGGGAAAAGGAGTAGTGGCATGTTACTGCCTCTAAGGCTGTGGCCACGCCTTCACTTTAATCCTTCTTCAGTCTGTCTTCAGACCGCACCACTCACAACTTTTAGTCCAGTCCATTTTAATTTGTGGACTTTCCACCCTTCAATTGTACTCTCCTGATTTTTACAGATCTCAAGCTGTTGCATAAGAACATAGGAGAAGGCCTGCTGGATCAGGACACAGCCCATCTACTCCAGTGTCCTGTCGCACGCAGTGGCCTACCAAATGCTCATGGGCATCTCAAGCAGAGACAAAGGCAAACTTTTGTCTGCTCTCGAATCCCAGCAAATGGCCTTAGAAGTGTCCTACTCCCCCCCCCAGCCTGAAAGATGCACCTAGGCATCCATTCTAGTAGTCATTGATACATCTGTCATCCATAAATTTGTCTAACCCTTCCTTAAAGCCACCTAGGCTGGTAGCAGTCACCACCTCTTCCGGCAGCAGATTCCATAAACCAATGATCCTTTGGGTGAAGAAGTACTTCCCTTGTCTGATCTGACTATCCTACCCATCAGCTTCATAAAGTGGCCCCTGGTTCTAGTGTTGTGTGATAGAGAAAGGAAATTTTCTCTATCCACCTTTTCTATACCGTGTATAATTTTATATACTTCAATCAGGTGAAGTGTTACAGAGTATTAGTCTGTTTTCACTTTTTGGGTCAGGTAAGGGGACTAAAGTGGGCTGAATGGTACTACAGTGGATGAATACTGCATGAATTTGCCTTCTCTTTTGCTCAAAGTGTGATTACATGTTGTTGAGTGACAGTCCTTTTATCCTATCAGAGCGCAGGGGGCGGTGTGACGGCGGAGAGGGGTGGAGATCTAAAAAAGTCCCATAAAGGAGTCTCAGGAAGGGAATGGAAAAGGGTGATCCTAGTAACCAAACTGAGGATGAACTGAGGAAGGATTATCAGCTATTGGATGTGGTGGGAATTAGTGTCTTTTGAGTCCTGTTTCTTAATAAGATGGGATATTTCAGTAAGGTGTGACCACAGCATAAGTACGCTTTGAGATGCTCTTCAAAAAATTGTACAGATGCAGCCATTACAGAAAATTAACCACTGGCCCTTAGGCAGAATTTGATACCCTTGGAAATTCAGTTCCTGAGGACCCCCCCTCCCCCCGGGTAAAGGTGTGCATGAATGCAATTTTCGACATTTGATTCGTATTTGATGATACAAATGTCGACAACACTTCTATGTGTCTGTACGCATCCGTACGCATCCCGTTTTTATCCCATATGCATTCCATTTTCATCCTGTATGTATCCGTATGGATATGAATAAGATGCGTATGAAATGCATACGTATCTGTACACATAGGACTGTCCGAATAATTCATTTGAATGATCCGAAACATTCAAATTGATTTGAATGTTAAAAAATGAAATGATTCAAATTCCAATGTCCAAATTCGATTGAATTTGATTCAATTTCAAATGTTTTGAATATTTTTGCACATCCCTACCCCAGCGTAGCCACACACACACACACAACTACAAATTCCTTGTCAAAACAAACACAGCCCAGCAGATGGCCTCATCATGCCAAATACTGAAAACCTGTGCAGAGAAGCAACTGAGTGTTGCAGAATGCACAATTCTTTGTTGATCAAAGGAATCTGGCTCTGGGTTTCAGTATTGTGTCTTGGATGATGTGAGCAGTAACTAAGACCATTCCACACTTGCCTGTGGTGTTTTGGGACAGGGTTGGCACCTCAGATGACCTCAAACTCAACTGCGCATGTGTGGAGCTTCACCGTGACGATGGCACATGTGACATTGCACCGGGCTCCATGTGGGAGATGGTGCCACTCAGACATGCACTGTTGGCACACGGACAGGTGCCCGGACCCAGGTAAGTCTCTGGGTGCGTGGGGCTTAGTTTGGCGTGCACTAGCATTCACAAGTGTGAATGCTAGTGCATGTTAGTTGGGAATGCACTTTTCCCATGCAGAGGACGGGAAGCTAAGTGCAGAAACGTCCCTGCTGCAATTGATCTGGCCCAAGCTAATCTGAATCTATTAATACTGATTAAGTATGGCAAGTGCAGAAAAGGTCTGGGATCTTATGATTAGGGGAAGGCTAGAAATAATAAAAAAGGTGCAGGAGGAGAACAAACTAAGGGTGTTTTGCCACTGTCACTAGAAGTACCCATTAAGTACCCATTAATGGGTACAAAAATGCCATTTCGTACCCACTAATGGGTACTTAATGGGTACTTTTAGTGACAGTGGAAAAACACCCTAAGTGTCTCGCCAAGCAACTCATCTAGGGCAGCATTTTGATTCTCACAGTCTCCAGCAGTCACATCCAGGAAGTCTTCAACCAATATATGCTTAAACAGCTGCAGTGATTGACAGTTGACTCCTGGACCAGATTCAAGGTCCGACGTTTGCCCTACAAGGCCCTAAGCAACCTGGGACTAGGGTACTTGCTAGATTGCCTTCCCTGTTATAGACAGAAGATTGGGAAGATCATTTGGGAAAGTTTGGCTGCAGGAATCACTGATGTCACCTTGTGGTGTCTCACAGCCAGCCTCTAGGGAGGTGCACCAATGGGTTTTTGATATTTGATTTGTAACAAATCGAATGTTAGAAAATTCTTATTCGTTTGAATGGATCCCTTTTGAACATGGTAGGATTCTATTAGATACAAATGTATTTGTATGGATTCGTATGAATATCCAGTATGAACGAACATGTATCTGTTACATATCTGACCCAAACGCATATGTATCCAATATGTATCTGATATGAAAACATAAGTATCCAATACATATCCAGTACGTATCCCCAGTTTAACGAATGTCTGAACTACATTTATTGGTCGAGTGGTTAGGGAGCCGGACTCTGATCTGGGAATACTGGGATCGATTCTGCCCTCCCCCATGAAGCCAGCTGGGTGACCTTGGGCTAGTCACAGCTCTCTTCTGAGCTCTCACAGCCCCACCTGCCTCACAGGGTGTTCTGTTGTGGGGAGAAGATTAGAAAGCTTTGTCAGCCGCTTTGAGTCCCCTTAAATGGGTGAGAAAACCTTTGTATTTGTACGAATGTTAATATGGGTGTCGTAACATTGATTCGTGTACTAAAAATGAATGTTATGAATATCTGTGCACATCCCTACCAGCCTGCTCTGTGGTGGCACCCACACTCTGAATGTTCTCCCCTCAGATATTTATGAGGTGCTAATATTATCCCCTTTTGGCACCTGTGAAAACTTACCTGTTTACCAGGTGTTTCTAGTGTAAAACAGCCTCTATCTCCTTACCTCTTCTCATCATTTTAAAAACAATGATTGTTACTGTTTAATATTCAAATTGGTTTTCAGTTTGTTTTTAAGTTATTTTGTAAACTACTTTGTCTATTACATTCCCTCATTTTATGAATAGCATTCATTTTCACAACTAAAAAGAAGAAGAGTTGATTTTTATATTCCTCATTTCTCACACATTCAAAGGGACTCAAAGCAGCTGATAAACCTTCTTTCTTCTCCCCTGTGTGGTAGGCTGGGCTGTGATTGCTCAGGAAGAGAGCTGTGACTAGCCCAGGGTCACTTCATGGAGGAGTGCGGAATCAAACCTCGTGACTTCAAGATACAAATCTGGAATTCTAACCACAAGGCCAGACACATAAGCCCATGGATCTTTGTCCTTTTGGATTTTTTGTAACATTAATGACTTAAATTTCTAGGATATTGTCCTGTTGTTGCACTTAGGAGAAGTTATTATTTATATAGAAGTCCCTGGACTCTTCAATCATGCAAGCAATTTGATTTGGATGATTGCTATCGGTGAAGATTTTTTTATTATTGTGCATTGAGCATTGTCTGATTGGACTTTTTTTGTGGAAATATATTTTGCAGGCTGTATGCAAGGAAAATTATTTTACAAGAAACAAGATTTATTTACAGATTGCTGTATGTGTACAGGCCTAGTTGATATCAGTGGATTTAAGGGATTAACATGGAATTTATTCCTTTCTATGTGGATCCCCACAAGAGATGTGCATGAATGTTCTAAACATTCAAAATTCAATTGAATTCAATCATAGGTGGACATTTGAACTTGAACAGAATGTCTTCACATTCGAATGTAAACATTCAAACGAATTTCAACTATTCCAAAACATTTGTTCATATGATTTGAAACATTTGAAAGTACAGATACATTTGTATTGCAGATGTATCTGTGCAAATATCATATGTATCTGTATGCATTGGATGCATATGAAATGTGTAGAGATACATATAACACATACGAATGTTGTTGACATTCGTATCTTCAGATTTGAATCTAACATTCGAATGAATAGTTTTGCATGTATTTGAATGGGATTTTGTTGCATTCGGATTCTAAACATTATAAGCTCTCCTGAAAGTCCTGGAGCCCACCCTTCCTTTAGCTAGATCTGATGATCCAAAGGACAGACTAAATATATCTGCTGGCATTCCATTTGCACCTGTGATATTCCTTCCGCTCTAACAGGTAAGTGGCTGGTGAACCTTCATGGAGGTTTATGGCTGAAAACTTGCAGGAGCAGAAAATTTACCCTTTGTTAGTGTCTTGACAGTAATAAAGGTGTGTTGAAGAGAGTTCAGAGGAAGCTTTAGATCTGCATAGCAAATCCTGAGCAAGAAAGAAAATAAATTAATGGCTAGTCTCAATGGGCTAGTCTTAGGACAGGTAGTTCTGCAGAAGAGGTTTCACACAGTACTGCTGAGTAAGGAAGTGCACGAAATTTCAAATGCATTCAAAATTGACCGAATTTCGACATCTGAATTTAAAGTTTTGTTTTGAATTTTGAATTTCAGATCTATTCATTTGAATTATTCAGAAATTCGTATGTGTACGGGTTCGTACACAATGCGTACTTAGAGATCTGCACCTTTACTGCATCCGTACGCATTTGTACGGACCCATACGGGATGAAAACAGGTTGCATACGGGATAACTACGGGATGCATATGGGCGTGTATGGATGCGTACGGATGCGTACGGACTTGGGGAAGATGCGTACAGGCATCTACGAATGTTGTTGACATTCGTAAGTACAAATTTGAATGAAAAACTCAAGAGAATAGATTTGAATTTGCTTAATTCAAATAGAATTTGGTTAAATTTGAACTTTAAACATTTGATTTGAATTGAATCAAATATCAGAAATTACATTTGTTCACATCCCTACTGCTGAGTGCTTCCACATCTTCATTCCCAGTATGCAAAGGCATTCGATTTGATGCTAAGCGGCTTGGATCCCAGTTACCTTAAGGAACACCTTTCCCTGTATAGACCTGCCTCTTCATATTTCAAGGAGAGAGGTTTTTTTTTTGTGATCCCTCCTTTGTCAGAGGTGCAAGGAGCAAGGATTTGCAGGAAGGCCTTTTCTGTGGTGGCCCAGTCTCCTTCTGGAGGTTCACCAGGTGCCTACACTGTATGATTTTTGGTGCCTGGTTGAAACTGATCTCTTCACCCAGGCCTTTGATGTTTAACTTCTTCTAAGTCAGTGGTTCTCAACCTGGGGGTCGGGACCCCTTTGGGGGTCAAACTACCCTTTCAGGGGGGTTGCGACGAGTCTCCCACCACCCTTCCCTCCCACCTCCCAGCTGCTCCACAACATGAGGAACTCCATTAAGGGGTCGTGGCATTAGGAAGGTTGAGAACGGCTGTTCTAAGTGCTGTCCTTCCAGGGAATGAGGGTGTTATTTTAAATGTGTTTTAGGAATAATTTTTAGAAAATCTTTCTACTGATATGACCTCCTCTGTGACCTTCTGGTGACAGTGGGATATAAATCCTTAAATAATACAATGAAAAAAAAAAAGATCTGAAGATATTGTGGCCAAGGCATTATCCCAATGCTGTTTCACATGCTTACCTCCAGCCACCTTGGGCAGGTGACGAGGGGCCTGTTCGCACTTGGATGTATTTTGGACTATATCTCAGGATAGAGGTCTGTTGCCCTCACCTGGGACCTGATGTAGCCTGCACTACCGTGTGGACAGCAGGCCCCTATTTTGGAATATATTCCAGAATAAAGCAAAGTGCGAACAGGCCCATGCTCTCTGGTAGGTACTTTATGGAGCCAGAAATGGAGATGGATCTGCGATGGTGTGTAGATTTAAGACCAATGGCCAACTACCACTAACATCCTCTGCCTTTCCCCTTCCCTCCCACAAATGTGATACAATAAAACAAACACAACATTTCTTATCCTTCATGAATAGGGATGTGCAGAAATATTAGTAGCATTCATTATTTGTACAAATTCGGACAAATTCAGACATTCGTACATGAATTAAATGTTATGACATTTGTATGTTAACATTTGTGTGAATACGAATGTTTCAGAAAATTCATATGAATTGTTCATTTGTTAAACTGGGGATACGTATTGGATATGTATAGATACATTTGCATTGTTATAGGATACATATCTGATACGTATACATTGGTATAGGATATATATTTGATATGTATGTGTTTGTATAGGATATCTATCCAGGATAGAAGAAGAGTTGGCTTTTCTACCTTGCTTTTCTCACCCATTTAAGGAGACCCAAAGCGGCTGACAAACCTTCTGTTCTTCTCCCCACAACAGACACCCTGTGAGATAGGTGGGGTGGTGAAAGCTCAGAAGAGAGCTGTGATTAGCCCAAGGTCACCCAGCTGGCTTCATGGCGGAGGGTGGAAACAAACCCGGTATTCCCAGATGAGAGTCCGGCTCCCTAAGCACTAGACCAAATTAGGATATATATGCATTCGTATCAGATATTCGTATATGAATACATTTGTATTGAATAGAATCCTATCACATTCAAAGAGGATCTGTTGAACGAATACAAATTTTCTAAGAATCAAATGCCAAAAAAACCATTTGAGCACACTGCTATTCCTGAACTCTAATGATGGACTTTATAAAGCACACAGAGAAATGGATGCCCACCCATCCTCAAGAAGCTCTTCCCTCCTATATAAGTGCTTCGTTCTTTGCATCTTGTTTTTGCACCTATTTTTACTTCTGTTACCTTGAGCGATGTGCGTGTATTTGTGTGTGTGTTCACTTAGCATCATAGCGAATGCAAAGGACATTTGCATGTGTGTGAACAGAGCCACTTTCAATATGGTAGGATTCAAATCTGCTGTGAATATTCTTTGAATCTGCCTTGAATCCTTGCTGCCAGTCATGCCTCTGAATCGGCTCCAAATCTGTTCAGAATTTGTTCTGAATCTGCCTTGAATCTGCTGAAGATATGACTGGGAAGCTACTTTGCGAATATAATGAAGCATCGAATGAATACACAAAAAATTTCCTTCACGTTCTAATGTCAGTCTTTGAATATCGCCAATATTTGGTTCAATTAATTATGTTCAAATTTGTTCAGTTTCATTCAGATTCGTACAAATGTGAACGTGATGAATAATTTGTACACATCCCTAATTATCTTTACAGCATAATTCACTTAGGTTAGACCATAAGGACATAAGAGAAGCCCTGCTGGATCAAGCCACAGCCCATCTAGTCCAGCATCCCATCACACTTGGTGGCCCACCAAATGCTCATGGGCATCTCAAGCAGAAACAAGGACAAACCTTTTCCTGCCCTCGAATCCCAGCAAATGGCCTTAGAAGTGTCCTCCTTTCCCCCCCAGCCTGAAAGATGTACCTAGGCATACATTAAAGGGTGTTTTTCCACTATCAGAAAGTACCCATTTTTGCACCCATTAAGGACCCATTTGGGTACGAGCTGGATGATCCCATTTCCACCACGGTACCCATTTGGGACCCGATTGTTCAGACCGCCGCTGGGGAAATCCGGATCGAATGGGTACTTTCTGGCCTTTAATCCAGATTTTCTGTAGACCTCATTAATGGGGTCTACAATGGGGTCTTCAGGCAGAAAATCTGGATTAAAGGGAGCCTGTTTCCACACTTGTGTGGCAATGGGGTCTAGAGGAGGCTAGGGGGGAGCCCTAAAACCTAAGCTTCAAAGTCATTTCAAAGTCACTTCAAAATCAGTGCAAAATAGCTCCAGAGCATCTTTGAAGTCTGTGCTGATCTTCTGAATGAACTTGGAAGTGACTCCAAAGTGACTCCAAAGTGACTCCGAAGTCACTTTGAAGTTCACTCCAAAGATCAGCACAGACTTCAATGGAGCTGTTTTGCACAGACTTCGAAGTGACTTCGAAATGACTTTGAAATGACTTCGAAGCCACTTCGGAGATTGCACCCCCTGTCCCCCCAAACACCTGGGGTGACAAGCAGACCCCTCATGGGTAGATCCGGATTTCCAAATGGGTGCTCCGGTGTTTCCACAGCAGGGAGGCTAGCACCCATTGCTATTGGGTGCTAGACCACCCATGGAAACACATTGAGTACTTCCCTTAATCTGGATCTACTAGATCCGGATTAAGGAATGTACCCATTCCTTAGATCTGGACCTTCTTAGATCCGGATTAAAGGAGCGCGGTGGAAAAACACCCCTAGTAGCCATTGATAGTAGGTTTTCATAGAGCATGATGTTTCTGTGGTACACCATATTAAAGAGTGGACTAAACGGCCTTAAGAGAGTTCATCGATGTCTAAAATATTCTGTAGCCCTTAAAGAAAAGGTGCAGAGCCCTAAGGACAGTGAATCTGAACCAATTCTTTGCTCAACAGCTATATTCATGATACACAGTGCTTCTACAGTGTTTTACTAGTCATATCCATCTCTTGCAGTCTTAATAGCTCTCGGGCTCCGTTATTAACAAGGACGTTCAAATAACCACACATCTCAAGCAGATATCTATCTTTCTACCTATCTCTCTCTATATGTATATGTATTTCCTAGGGTGATGGGTTCCAAACTGCTATTGCTTTAATATCTCCTTCCCTTCGTGAAAGGACATCTGAGAATTTATTCATAGTCTAGGCGAAGGGTTAGTTAAGTGGATTCTTTGACAGAGAAATCTGGAAGCGAATAAACAACCTGAGTGTTCCCTTTCCCTGCATTTTATTGGAAATACTTTATTTTAAGGGAAATGAATGCAAAGGCCTACAAGGGAGGAATCACAAGCAGCGTTGCAGAATTTCAACCCAACAAGGTTTAAAACTTTTTGCTCCCCTCAGTCAATCCTGGAATTAAAAGAACCCACACCATTCACCCACACTGGCTTTTTTGCTTACATTGCTTGAATAGTTCATTCCCACCAAATTGAGCCAAATAGCAAATGTGTTTCTACACTGCATTTATCTGCAAACAGATTTGGGCTTACTTTTGCAGGTTTTTGAATTTTTCATGTACTGTAACACTTTTGGTTAGGAAAAAGTAGAGGAAATACATATTAGCTGTCCAGAGAACTTAGGATATGAGGTGAGATATAAATATTATAAATAAAAATAAATACTTCTTTACCCCATGGAAGTATACATTGAATCTTCCTTCCTTCCTTCTTTTGGCACACATAAGTACTAATACTCCATTGTGTGTGCTATTTTTATACATCTCTAATCTGGGGGCAGAGACCCTTTCTCCAAGGTCTGGCCCAGGAGGTGGGGGTCATGGATCCCATACAGGTTTATGACAAAATTAAGGCAGGAAGAGCAGTAGGAAAATTAAAGAAAGTAAGGGCTCAGCCCATAGGGTGGAGGCTGAAGGTTCCATTCAGGTGATTAAGAAAGGAGGGGTTAGGTAAATGGTGTGAAGGAAACAAAGGAGGTATGTGACTGGAGGAAATCCTTGATTGCACAATATCAGATTTTGATGACTTCGCTTAACTGCAAATAAAGATCTAATCAAATGGGAACAAAAGTTCCAATGAAAACATATGAATCCTGTCCAGCTTTCCAAATAAAGATATTTCCAGATTTTTACTGTAGAATAAAATATTGGTCTATATTGCCAAATAGCTTCTATTATCTACCGTGTTTTAGTATAGAATTCTCTTAAACAGTGACCAGTTTAGGGGGGTTGAGAGGATTATTTTCTTGTCTCGGTTAGTCTTTGTAAATACAGATTTCATCAGCTCCTGCTTCCTGCAGACACTTATTTTGCAATCTTCCCTTTTTTGGTAAAGCAAAGTTTTGTGTTTTCAAAGTATATATATTATTATTATGGCCTAGTACAGAAATCTCAGGTCATGATCACAATTCTGTATTTCCAGCCTGAATACCAATAATATGTCAACCATACAATCTAATACCATAATGCAGAAGTATTTATGCTTTGGCACAGTATTGGCTTTGGTGACACGGTGTTGTTGAATCAGGGTTTCTGAGAAACACGTGGGTTTGTAGGAGATACGTATTGAATGTTTGTACGAATACATATGAATAGATTCATATCAAATAGAATTTTAACACATACAAATGAGTTCTTTTGGTACAAATACAGGTTTTTGAACAATCAATTTGTTTTGAATTGAATGCCCAAAAAATGATCGTACACATCCCTAGTCACCATAGAAAAGAGACCCTCGCATTTCACCAACCATTGTACATCTATAAGTAGCAGAAAGTCTTATCTTTTCACTTAGTCCCTTCCAGTTGTAATGGTTTCAAAATATGTTTTTATGTTGATTTATTTATTTTTGAAACTGTTTTATGCCAACCATTGCATGGCTTTATAGAAGAAGTGTTACATCAATATTTTAGACATAGCAGGGAAATATGAACAGCCAACAAACCTTCTGTTCTTCTCCCCACAACAGAAAAGAGCATCAGTACAGGATGAAAACAGGATACATGTGGGATGATTGACAGCACAGGCACCTCCTTGGGCGTTTTCTTGGCAGAGATACAGAAGTGGTTTGCCATTGCCTATTTCTGGGAGAAGTCTGGGGGTTGAACCAGCACTCCTCTGTTGCCCTGGCTTCTGGCATTACCATTTCAGCTTTATTTCCGCCCACTAATTTGCATAAAGGGGAGGTTATTGTAGGCTTTGGGCTGCCTAGCTTTGGGAGCGGGAAATTAACTGATGCAAAATGACACTAAGACTATCTCATTGTCCATGCGGAGGAAATAAATTATTTTTGGGTGAGACATTTCCTAGGGGATTTTGGCTGAGTGAATAACACAGATCACTTGGGCAATTTTAGCATTTGCCTTATGGGCTTTTGATAAGAAGGCAAAGGTTTAGTTCCTGTATAATAGGAATCAATCAAAGTGATTGTTATTTGAATGCACTGCTGCTTTCTTTCACTTTCCCCCTAAGGCCATGTCTCTGCCTCATGCCTTTCTAGGTTCGCCTCCCTTGGCTTCTGAATAATGACAGCATAAACAATAATCAGACTAGGGCTTCCTGGTCTAACATCACTGAAGAAGAAGAAGAAGTAGACCTGGCTTTTCTCACCCATTTAAGGGGACTCAAAGCGGCTGACAAAGTTTTTCTATTCTTCTCCCCACAACCGAACACCCTGTGAGGTAGGTGGGGCTATAAGAGCTCAGAAGAGAGCTGTGGCTAGCCCAAGGTCACCCAGCTGGCTTCATGGGGGAGGGTGGAATCAAACCTGGAATTCCCAGATAAGAGTCCGGCTCCCTAACCACTAGACCAAACTGGCTCACTAGACCTAAAACATCACCTGTGTTCTACTCATTGCAAATGGTCTCCTGCCTGTCCCTACCCCAGCATCGGGTTTGATTCTGCCCTCCCCTACAAAGCCAGCTGGGCGACCTTGGGCTACTCACAGCTCTCTTCTGAGCTCTCTCAGCCCTACCTACTCACAGGGTGTTCTGTTGTGGGGAGAAGAAGCTTTGTCAGCCACTTTGAGTCCCTTTAAATGGGTGAGAAAAGCGGGGTAGAAAAGCCAACTCTTCTTCTTCTTCTTCTTCTTAGCTCTTCCTTGAGATGTCCAGAAGCAAGTAATACAGAGGTGTGTGAATCAAATGTGGGAAAATTTGGCTTTGGCCAAATCCCACACCCATGAATGGGGGCTTCTTATTCATGCATGAATATTTGTGCATGAATGAAACCTCCCCCTTACTGCCCCCCCTTACCTGTCCTTCTCCTAGCCACTACCACGCCTTCATCTGAAGTACTTCCAGTTCTGCACAGGCAGGACTGGGTGTGCTTTTCTGGCCTCCTGAAACCTTATTTTGTTCTCCAATGAGCATGAAAGTAGGCCCAGGGACGCTACCAAAGGCCCCCAAAAGGTAAGGGGGCACATGAGAGGCAGGGAGGAGGCCTTGGTGGTATCCCTAGGCCTATTTTGGTGCTCTCTGGAGGCTGAAATACGCCCTCCAGTTCTGTGTGCTTATGCATGCCGAACCGGAAGGCATAGGAAGAAAGCATGGTGGTGGCAGGTAAGTGGGGGGATGGGGCCCATGGGCATGATGCCTGGGGGGGGGGGGGCGCAGATCTGGTATCCACCGAAGCTTCAACCGACGCCTTGATGGATACTGGAATATCCGAATCGCAGATGAATAGGGCCAATTCGATTCATCTACAAATGTCAGATTTTGTACTTATTCATACAAATTCTGTCCTTGTTGAATATTTGTGCACATATCTAAATTAATGGGCTACTGTGTAACATGGGGTGCTGTGGCTTGATCCAGCAGGGATCCTCTTAATTCATGGAGGACAGGTGTATCAATGACTACTAGAATGGATGCATGCATACTGCCTCTGGGCTGGAGAGACAGGCAGGATGCATCCCACGGCCATTTGCAAGAAGTTGAGAGCAGGTGAAGATTTTGCCTTTGTCTTCTGCTTGAGAAGCCCAGGAGCAGCTGGTGGGCCTATGAGTGAAGCAGGATGCTGGACTAGATGTGATGTGGCCTGATCCAGCAGGGCTCCTCTTGAGTTCTTGTCTGTGAAGCAGATACTCTACCACTGACCATATGACAGTTTCCTCTTATTTCTTTGTGATTCTCAATCACCAGAATTCCTTGATGTTCCTTTATAGTTCTCCAAACCTTAACCATTGTGATCACGATTAAGGAGAATGGGAAGTCTAGGCTTCAAAACTGAGATCTTTTTTTAAACACTATTCCCTTGTGTTCTCGGCCAGTCAAGTCTGCTGTTAGTGAGAACACTGCCATTCCCTTTAATAGCAGACCCATATTATTATTCCTTTTGCAGTGCCATAACAAAGCATCACTATATGCATGCTATTAAACCAATTGCAATGCTATTGTTAAATTAACATTATTTGTTGCCATTTTAGTCAGGTTACTACCAGAATACCTGCATAAATAATAGCATATAAACACAGATTATGGGATACGTGATCCATACTGGCTAGAAAATAATGGGAGATGCCTGCTTTTCTAAGTGTCCTTTAAAAATATTGAAATAATAATAATAATACTTTGCTTTACAGCCGCTGACCTGTAATACAGAATTAACAGAAGGAAATAACATCAAAATTGACCATAAATGACACTGCTGTAGATAAGAATTTCTCTACAGTTTCAGTAATTCCCTGATTAGATCCTACTAAAAGGAATAACAAATAACCTGCTGAAAGTTTTGCTTTGTACTTGAATTTTTTGGCAGTTCCTTGATGTAGATTTACTAAGGCTTAGATGGAACACAACAGATAATGATTAACTGAAGGGGAGGTATGATGATTTTCTCTATTTTTAGTCTAGTGGCTAGGGAGTTGGACTCTTAGCTGGGAATACCAGGTTTGATTCTGCCCTCCCCCATGAAGCCAGCTGGGCAACCTTGGGCTAGTCACAGCTCTCTTTCTGAGCTCTCACAGCCCCACCTACCTAGCAGGGTGTCCGTTGTGGGGAGAAGAAAATAAAAGCTTTGTCAACCGCTTAGAGTCCTCTTAATTGGGTGAGAAAAGCGGAGTAGAAAAGCCAACTCTTCTTCTTCTTCTTCTATTAACAACAACTAAAATACAATAGCATATTAAACTTACAGAAGGCAAACAAACGAACAGTGTAAATTAAAAACTCAAAGGGTCTGTTACAAGGGGAATACCAGGGTAGCCAAAAGGTTTCTGAGGCTCTATTCAGACATAACAAAAGGGGCACCGTAGAGGTACCTCAGAGAGCCGGTAGTGTGTTTCCCTTCCCTTCCCAAACCTTCCTTAATCCACCTTTTATTATTTATTTATTTATTTATTTATTTATTTATTTATTTATTTATTTATTTATTTATTTATTATTTACTTTTCTATCCCGCCCCATACCCGAAGGTCTCTGGGCGGGTAACAACCTTCAAACAGATTAAAACAAAGTATACATTAAAAGACTTTAAAATAATTCAACAAATATAAAATGATACACATTATGTTTAAAATAATAGTGTCTGTACTGGGGGGAAACATAAGCAGCTCAGCCAAAGGCCAGGCTACAGAGGTGTGTCATCACCGCCTTCCTAAAGATACAGTGCCTGACAAAAGTTCTGTCGCTTATCCATGTTGTTGAAACCAAAGCCTATAACCTGACTTAAAATTCATCCATTGGTTTTAGAAATGACTCATATGAAAGCTGAAACCCTCCCAAATGAGGTTTTTAAAAAGAAAATAAATTTGCTTCACTGCTGAAATATTGATCATTTAATGAACACAGAAAGGTCTGATTTTGGCTAGACAAAAGTTTTGTCGCTTTGTCATATAATGCACCTAATCCTAGTTTACAGCCTCACCTGTGCCCACTAATTGATCGGATAATTAGTGGGTGTGTATAAAAAGATCTCCAGCATCGCAGACCTTCACTTGACCTGCAACTTGACCTCTGACAACATGCCAAAAATCCACCCTGCGACCAAAGCCTTGATTATCAGGAGGCTGAAGACCAGATCCACTGCAGAGGTGGCTGGCACCTTTAATGTGTCTCAGCGTCAAGTACAAAGAATTACAAAAAGATTTGACGAGACTGGAGATGTTTTTGACAAGCCCAGGTCCGGCAGACCCCGCAAGACGACTGCTCAGGAGGAATGTTTGTTGGTTCGAAAACCAAAAGCCAGCCCTTCTTCCACTGCAGCAGAGCTCCAACAGGCCTGGTCACCTCAAGTCCCTGTGTCAACTAGAACAGTTTGTAGGATTCTGTCTCGAAATGGCCTCCATGGTCGAATCAGTGCCCAGGAGCCAGCACTAAACAAAAGGCAATTAAAAAACCGTGTGGCATTTGCCAAGGCCCACAGCCTACTAAATGGATGGACGCTGGAAAAGTGGCAGAAGGTGGATTTCTCAGATGAATCTTCAGTTGAATTACACCACAGCTGCCGCAAATACTGCAGGAGACCTACTGGAGCCCGTATGGATCCAAGATATACCCAGAAAACAGTTAAGTTTGGTGGTGGAAAGATCATGGTCTGGGGTTACATTCAGTATAGGGGTGTGCGAAACATTTGCAAGGTGGAAGGCAATATCAATAGCCTAAAATATCAAGACGTATTAGCTACCTCTTACATTCCCAATTATAAAAGGGGTCAAATTTTGCAGCAGGATGGCGCTCCATCTCATACATCCATCTCTACATCAAAGTTTCTCAAGGCAAAGAAGATCAAGGTGCTCCAGGACTGGCCAGCCCAGTCACCAGATATGAACATCATTGAGCATGTTTGGGGTAGGATGAAAGAGGAAGCTTGGAACACAAAACCAAAGAATCTTGATGAACTCTGGGAGGCATGTAAAACTGCATTCTTTACTATTCCTGATGACTTCATCAATAAATTGTATGAATCATTGCCGAAACGCATGGATGCAGTCCTTCAGGCTCATGGAAGTCACACAAAATATTAAATATGGCTCTAATAGCACCACAACTTCATTCACCAATGTTATGAAACATATCTTTGTATTTTAAATGAATTATCTGTTTGATTTTCACATTACTTTTTGTGGGCGACAAAACTTTTGTCTCACCAAAATCTGACCTTTCTGTGTTCATTAAATGATCAATATTTCAGCAGTGAAGCAAATTTATTTTTTTTTAAAAAACCTCATTTGGGAGGGTTTCAGCTTTCATATGAGTCATTTTTAAAACCAATGGATGAATTTTAAGTCAGGTTATAGGCTTTGGTTTCAACAACATGGATAAGCGACAGAACTTTTGTCAGGCACTGTATATAAGGAAGGGGCATGACGCACCCCAAGGGGGAGGCTATTCCATAGTCTGGGGGCCATCACAGAGAAGGCTCTCTCCCGGGGGCCCAGCAACCTCACTATTGAAGGTGGTGGGACAACCAGGAGGGCCTCACAGCTTGATCTTAAGGCACGGGCAGGTTGAACATTGTTGTTGTATCTGAATACAGTCCAAGTCTAGCTTGGGAGAAGGCTTGCCTTCCGTTATGTGGAAGTTTGTGCCACTGTGGAAAAGGCCTGCTAATGATTTTGTGTTCCACACCTTTACCAGCCTTTACCATAGGCTTATCTGCAGTGTCCGGTGGCACCAACGTTTGCATGCAACCGCTCGCTGCATGCAGTAGGCAGGAACCGCGTCATCTGTGCAGATGTGGCCATGCCGCTGGTGCTGCTTGGTTGGTGGTGTCTTGTGCAGACTGTCATGCCTCCTGTCGCGCCACCCGACTCCCGCTCTTCAGAAGGGGAGGAGGAGGCAGATGCACCCCCACCCATGCCTGCGCCCCCGACACTGCCAGGGGCAGACGGCGCCGGCCCAAGCACCGAGGACCCCACCGTGCATTCCTCCGCAGGTGAAAGCGATGAGGGAACCGCCCTGCCCTGCCCAAAGGTGTTGCGCAGGCAGAAACAAATCAAGTGCCGCTCATCGAGAATCAGGCACCTGGAAAGGAAAGGGTGCAGTGCGGCATCCCCTATTTAAGGAATTGGGTGGCGCCCAGAACTTGTTGCAGACAAAGCCGTGCAACCTTGCCGTGTTACCTGAACTGTGTTTCGACCCTGGACTGATTTTGACTTCCCTGACTTCTGGACTGTCTCCCCGATTTCCCAAATTCTAGACCCCCTTGAACTTGGACCATACCTTGATGTTGAGTAAGCTGCACTCTGCGGAGCAGAGCTGCATGCGTGTGTCTGCCTGTGCGCCCTGCCGGCTTGGGATATGACACAGACGCAGGTGTGTTGCCAACGCTGGTCAATTGCCAGCCGCTGCCACGATCCGGCAGGTCCCTGTGGGCTGGTGCCGCAGTGGTAGGCTGGCCAGGGACTGACCCAGGGAACCATGGGGCACACCCCCAATACGTCACTGGGGTCAGTCCCACCCCTCTGCATTGGCTTGCCGGCGCCTCATGGAACATGTGACATGGCTTGTGGTGGTTGATCAAGGCAGTGAGGAGGTGGGACTTCCAGTTTTCGCAGCGGCAGCCTGGGCCAATCACTGGAGGACCATTCGCATTTCAGGCTGGTAAGGGATGCTTTGAGGAAGCGTCCCTCCCAGCAAATGCAAATGGTCCTCCTGTCCGTGGAGTGTACCAGCCCTAGTTCATAGTGGACTAATGAGGTAAGTGCAGAAAGCCTCTACACTGTGCATTCACACTTCTCCTGGGCCATTCCCCACGGCACGGAACAGCCTGTAGATTAGTTTTAAGCTTTCCATCACAGGTAAGCATGGGAACGGGTGGGAGACGTTGAAGATTGTTCCAGATGAGTTGTGGTTTATACAGTGCAGTCCACCATTCCACCAGGTACTCTCTCTGAAGAAGAAGAATTGGCTTTTCTAACCCGCTTTTCTCACCCACTTAAGGGGTCTCAAAGTGGCTGACAAATCTTTTCTATTCTTTTCCCCACAACAGAACACCCTGGCCACATCCCCATTACAAGCATATTTCAGTTTCAAACCATTTTCAATCCTCGCAGACCCCACGTCAGTTTGGTTTAACACACTTTACGTGTGGTAAATCGCCCCAAAGTGTTGTAAATGTTAATCCTCATTTCAACAGGTCTCACTCCGGTTCGTGTGCTTGAAACGTTTTACATTTTTTTACTGTGGGGACCGTAGGGTGTTAAGGGATGAGAATCCGTGTTTAGGGTTTCTCTCCCCCAATAGCTTGCTTCCAAAGACAGTGATGTCAGTGTAAAAATCCAACCTTCACAGCAGCCGCTACACTGTAGCAATCTGATAACACATCACACCTGATAACAATGTTGCAATTTTGTGCAATTCTAGCTCTTTGGAGTTCTGACCTTTAAAGGGAAAAGAAAAGCAGGGGCAGGTTCTGGGAGATGTGTGAATGTTTAAAGCAAGGGGGCTTGAGTTGTTGCTGCTGCTGTGTGCCCTGGGCCATGGGGAGAATCGCTGGCTGCCTGCTGCCATTTTTCCTCCATCCAGGCAAGCGGCAGCCACCCAGCCAGGTTCTGTGAAGGGGTCCCTTATGGGTGGCGCGTTCACGCCAGAAGGAAGAGGATAGGACAGCCCCGAAAAGCAGCTTTTAGAAAGTAGCCACTTGAGTCCCCCCTTGAGTCACGTACGCCATGTAGGATCCTCAGAATCCGGATCGAACGCGATTCTGGCTGAAAGTAATGGGATCAGGCAAATTTGCATTTGCATCCTGTTCTATTATTTCGGTTTAGGGAAACTGGATTAAGCTTGTAATGGGGATGCAGCCCCTGTGAGATATATAGGGCTGTGAGAGCTCAGAAGAGAGCTGTGACCAGCCCAGGATCACCCAGCTGGCTTCGTGGGGGAGGTTGGAATCGAACCCTGTATTCCCAGATAAGAGTCCAGCTCCTTAACCACTAGACCAAACTGGCCTCACTCTGAGTGGAGTGAAAAGGTTCTATCTATGTTTTCAGCCCAATCCTCAACAGTTTTTTTTGTTTTGTTTTGCAAAAACTGGCAGGCAAATCTTAAACAGGATTACAAAAGAGGTATTTGCAGCTCCATGAAGGGGATGGACAAAGCTGTCACCTGCAAAACGCCAAAGTTTGAAAGGCCTTCAAACTGGGATTGGGCTGAGGGGCTTGACTCCTTCATCTATCCTTTGGTGTGTCAACCGTAAAGCTTGAGAAACTGCCTCCAACTGTGGCTTGTCCATCTTTTCTCCTTTCATTTCCAACCAGTGAGCCTCCAACATTTTATTTATGTTGCCTAGTAGGACTCATGAAGAGAAAGTTTGACAGCCCGTCCTGTCTCTATCTTCTTTCCTCCTTCTACAAATCCATAAGAGCCAGACACGAAAGCTTCTCTTTAACATTAAAGGGCTTTACGGTGTTCTGACAAGCCCTTTCAAATTTGAAATAATCAGATGAATGGACGGGTAATATCTGCTGACTACAAATGACACCTTTAATATGATCCACAGCCAGGCAAGTAGCAATAGCAATTCAGATTTCTTTCCCTCCCTCTCTTCCACCCATGAATTAATGATCAAGAAAGCACAATGGTGTCTCTCTCACTTTCCCCCCTGCTCACTCAAAGATAAATGTTATTTGGCTTTGATTGAAAAGTGCAGAGGAGCAGGCAAGAAGTAAAAGGTGAGATGATGTAGCTGTGATGTATTAATAAACCTGGCAGATCTGGAAGCTGTTTCCATTGGAGACAATATCAAGTTAAGGAGTGCTTAGGTGCTTTGGATAATATTTTGAGATCTTCAATGGGCAAACCTCAGTGAAGGATGGGAACCTGGGTAGATGGTTGGCCATGGGTGATTACATCTAACTGTGCTGTTGAAGGCACCATGGTCAAAACCACTAGGCTTCCATCTTTGTCTGTGTCTCAGTCTCAGCCACACCTGCTGGCTTTTCTTACAGATCCTGTTCATTACTAACTCCAAGTTGAAGAGACAGGCAGGGTGGCCATAAAGACCATTTGCAAGGAATCAAGAGCAAGTGAAGCTTTTGGTTTTGTCTTCTTCATGTGATGCCCAGAAATAATAGGTGGACTACTGTGCAAAACAACATTTCTAGGCTGTGGCCCAGTCCTGCAGGGCTCCTCTTATGTTCTTATGAGAGGAAGAGAACTAAACGATGATTGAACCATTATCCAAATAGTACAAGGAAACTGAGACTGTGGATTGGGGGAAGTGGGATTATTGCAGATGTCAGTTCTATCCAGCCAAATTAGCTTTTTTGGGTAACATAGGCCACATCCCCATTACAACCTTATTTCAGTTTCAAACCATTTTCAATCCTCGCAGACCCCACGTCAGTTTGGCTTAACACGCTTTCTGCATGTTAAATTGCCCCAAAGCGTTGTAAATGTTAATCCTTATTTCAACAGGTCTCACTCCGGTTCGTGTGCTTGAAACGTTTTACATTTTTTTACTGTGGGAACCGTCCCGTGTTAAGGGATGAGAGTTTCCCTCCCCCAATAGCTTGCTTCCAAAGCAAGCTGTAAAATCCACCCCTTAAAGCAGCAGCCGCTACACTGCAGCAATCCAAGCACTTCACACCTGATAACGATCTTGCCATTTTGAAAGTTCTGACCTTTTAGAAAGGGAAAAGAAAGAAAAGCAGCTGCAGGTTTGGGGAGATGTGTGAATGTTTAAGGCGAAGGGGGCTTGAGTTGCTGCTGCTGCTGCGTGCCCTGAGCAATGAGGAGAGGAGGGGAAAGAATTTCTGGCTGTCCACTGCTGTTTTTCTTCCATCCAGACAAGCAGCAGCCACCCAGCTAGGCTCCATGAAGGGGTCCCTTATGGGTGGCGCGTTCACGCCAGGAGGAAGAGGACAGGGCAGCCCCGAAAAGCGGTTTTTAAAAAGTAGCCAATGGAGTCCCCCCTTGAGTCACATACGTCCTCAGAATCCCGATTGAACGCGATTCTGGCTGAAAGTAATGGGATCAGGCAAATTTGTGTTTGCATCCGGTTCTGTTATTTCAGTTTAGGGAAACTGGATTAAGCTTCTAATGGGGATGCGGCCATACACTGATAATCAGTTTGGATGGATGGAACCAAGGCTTGTAGATATCAAGGTATTCTGTGGTTGTGTACCCTACTTGACGCACTTGCCATAAGATCTTGAGGACAAAGTTTGGAAAAGTGTCCCTAATGTGATAGGCGCCTCCAGAGCTTACCACCAGCAAACTTAGCTGGCATCCTCACCTTGGCAGAAATGGGTGCTTCAAAGAAGAAGCACTTAGGGGCAGGGTGTATGACTTCCACAGGCCCTACACCTTGATCCACTCTATTTTTGATGCTGAGAATTTAGGTTCAAAGAAAGGGCCCAAATCACACTAAAAATGGCCCCAGAAGGGGGCCTTTTTCATAAGAGGACTCCTGTTGGATCAGGACACATGGCTGATCTAGTCCAGGATCCCATCTCACACAGTGGTCCACCACTTGCTTCCAGGGATCTCAAAGAGAAGATGCAGCCAAAAGCTTTACCTATTCTCAAATCCCTGCAAATGATGTTTAGAGACATCCCTTCTATTGCTCCAACCTGGAGGCAAACATCTGTATGATGTGTGCACGGAGCAGTCTCTGGTGAGGCACTCCTGCCACCGCCATGTCCCTATACAGTGGCAGTGAGAATCTGAAGATGGAGAGTACCCTCAGAGTTCTTCATCTAACTCTTGCAAGCCCTCTAGTGCTCTTGTGAGGCTGTTGTGTGGTGATGGATATCCCAGGGGTTTGGTTGTTGTTCCTCTGAGGTTTCTTTGGGTTGCCTGTTGCTATTTGTGTGGATGCTTCCTATGTCCTGAAAAAGGGAAAATAATAAAGGGAGCCAAGACTCTTTAAGAAAAGCCCATATTCTAGTGAGATAGCTCTGAAAAACAGTTTCTGAGGAACATCAACAGGAAAGGCCTACTGTGTCTATTATTTGGCCCTTTCTGCATGTACTTGTTTATCTAGATCAGTGGTTCTCAACCTTCCTAATGCCGCGACCCCTTAATGGAGTTCCTCATGTAGTGGAGACACCCAACAACAGGGGCGGAGCAGCTGGGAGGTGGGAGGGAAGGGCGGCGGGAGACTCATTGCGACCCCTCTGAAAGGGTAATTCAACCTCCAAAGGGGTCCTGACCCCCAGGTTGAGAACCACTGATCTAGATCAAGGAGGGTCATCGGCCTATGGAATGTGCTGCCAGAAGAGGTGGTGACAGCTACCAGTCTGGATAGCTTTAAGGTAGGGTTAGACAAATTTATGGATGACAGATGTATCAATGGCTACTAGAACGAATGCCTAGGTGCATCTTTCAGGCTGAGGGGGGGGGGAAATGGGGCGCTTCTAGGGCCATCTGCTGGGACTTGAGAGCAGGAGAAGGTTTGTCCTTGTCTCTGCTTGAGATGCCCATGAGCATTTGGTGGGCCACTGTGTGTGACAGGATGCTGGACTAGATGGGCTGTGGCCTGATCCAGCAAGGCTTCTCTTATGTTCTTATGTTCTTATGAGCTGCTAGGAACATGCCATCTGCCTGGCAATCTGGATCATGGAGCTGCTAAGAACAAATCATCTGCATGGGAGTAAAGCAGATCTAGATCAGGGGCCTTTCTGCACTTGGTCCCGTGGTTTGTGTGCAGTATGCTCCCAGATGGAGCATCTGCACTTGAAGGGGCCATTTCCAGCTCAGAAATGGCCACTTCCATGCAGGAGCATACCACATGCATGCTCCTCATGCAGACTTACCTTAACCAAAGATGGTCTTTGCTGTTTCTGGTAAAGTCCATTTTCACCTCTATCCTGCTGGGTGGAAGGAGTCACACTGGCCTTCAGGAACAATATAGGGACGACCAGAAACACATCCACACCTCAGGTAGGTCTGCGGAGGTGTGGAGGGATGGATGGTGTGCACTATTCCCTTCCTCTGGATGGATTGGGAAGTGAAGAAAGGCTCCAGAACTGTGCTAAGGGCTCAGTAATCTGGATTAGTGGTAGACCAGATAAATGAAGTCTACATCTGTGCCAGTTTAGCACACATTTGCTGTTCTAAAGCCCACTCAGTGCAGATACCACTGCCTGTGGTTGATCCGGACCTAGCTAATCCAGATCTAGCTAATATGGATTAAATACGTTCTGTTTCAGCAGACCTCTTTTTATGCCCCTAAGCATAAAAATAATTTCATTCTGTTTTCCTGATCTTGGCGATGTCTACAATTGGAGAAAAGAGAACTTTGAGTCCTTGGTAGGTATTCTGGCCTATTGTTAAAACCCAGTCAACAAATCTCAGACTGTCACTGTGAGATGGGTTCTCCTCCAAGAACTTCAAGAGCTGGTGGGTTCTCCCAAGCTATGTTGAAACATTATTTGTGTGCAAAGACACTGAAGAGAAGTTAGCCAAAAGAGCAATTGACAAGAATGATATTCCCTGCTCTTTAAAACCCAGGAAAGACTAAGAAAGGAGGCAAAGGAGAAGAGGTCCAAGCGATAGAAGAAACCATGATGGGTCTGAAGTGGTAAAGCCACAGCTTGGAGGTAGAAGATGATGTAATGTGGCTTTTAGTCTTGTCTGCAGTCTGTTGGACATCTGTTTCCTCACTGATTTTCCAATGGGGTCAGCTATAAGCTATCATCATTTTTTTCCTTGTAACTCACAGAGGGCTTTTCATCTTGAGAAGATGAAGGTTTCTTTCCTTATGTTTCAGTCTCTTTCCTTAATTATGCTTAATGGTGTTCCTTCTCAGCCCACCACACAATGGAACAGCTGTCACAAGAGCAAGAACTTTCTCCTCTTAAAGTTTAATGACACATCAATTAGCAGTGAAGGTAACATCAGTAATAGCGATACAGTCTTTACCCCTAATGAATATGGATTGGGCTTTGTGATTTTTTATTTTTAAATTTTTAAAAAGCACCTTTGTCATGTTCTCTGAAGTAGAGCAATACTAGTAAAAGAAAGCAAGGAGAGTGGTGGTACAGAAGAGTTTGTGCAACTTCTAACTATGTGTGATGACCTTGAACGTCAAATTCTGCCCAGTCGACATCTGCACTCTTTCACAAATCACAGCTGCTGAGGACAACGTAGAAGGCAGATTTTGGCATGGTGTGTTGAGGTTCTTCTTGACACTAGACTTGGGCCAAGAACGGAGTGGAATGAAGCAGCACATGCCAAGGGCCGCTCCCAATGCCATAGCCAAGTCTTGACCTTCTTGAGAACTTCCATTCTCCGGGTTCTGAAGTTGCAGGCTGGGGGGATTAAGTGTCCCACTGCAAACCCATCACTTTGGGGCCATTTAGGCAGCCCAGTGAAAAAGTGCTGGGTTCTGCATGCTGCGTGGACCTCTTCAGTCATAGGCAGGCACAGGTCTTGGCCCGGTATCTCATTGGCACATTGGCTCAGATATTACACCAAGGAGCAATCCAAGTGAAAGACCATTGTGGCCAGACTGTTCCCTTGTAGGCTGTGCCTCCTGGAGACTTCTTTGGTGAGCAGATGCAGGATTTCTAGGTGGCAGCTATCATGGTCCAAGTGGACCATGTGGAAGTTGCCAGAGACTCTACTTGAGAAGAAAACAGGAACACCATATATTATGGCACCACAGAGGAAGTCGCCATGTTGAGCGAAGTGGCAGCACCACACTCTGGCTACGTAGTCCATCCCGCAGTTGCTTCACATTGGACATGCGCCAAGTTATGTCTGATCCTTCTAGATATCAGTGCTGTGGCGTCTGCACAGCAGCCACATGATGAGTTCCTCAGTAACCGTTCTCCCAATGCATGTGCAGATGCGTTAGGCCTCATTCGGATCCATCCCTATTTTAGACAGATTTTCCCAGGGACAGATTTCCTTAATCCGGATTTCAAGTGATAAGTGCGGAAACACCTCTGGACTGTGTCTGCTTTTCAGCAGGTTTGCCTTGTGACTTCTTTGCAAGGTAGAGTGACGGACTTCTGCATCACTTTTGCAGGGCTCACAAAAGTCAGGGAATGCTGGTGGTGAGCTCGTACTGCTCATTCGGTCAACTTTTTCCAATGAGGTGTCAGACAGGATACCTTTAAGGTCAGGATGTGCATGAATATTTGAAATAGTTGTTATTCGCAAAAATTCGTACAAAATTGGACTTTCATATACAAATTGAACGTCCAGACATTTGTACTTTAGTATTCATATGAATATTTTGAGTTATTCATACAAATAATTTGAACATCCGTATTTGTACGTACACATCACATATGTACCCATACGCATCTTGTGTGTATCTGTATGCTTCCTGGATACATAGGGGATGAAAATAGGATGTATACAGGATAAAAACAGGATGTATACAGATGCATACAATATTCGTATCATTGGATATGTATCAAATATTTGTACGAATAGATACAGATGTTTTTGTATCTGTTCGAATGTCCTGACATTCCTTTTTCTGTATTCATATGAATTCGGATTTTTGAACATTCAATTCATTATGAACTGAATGTTGAAGATTGCATTCATTTACACCCCTTCTCTAAGGCCATTTGCTGGGATACGACAGCAGGAGAAGGATTGCCCTTGTCTCTGCTTTGAGATGCCCATCGGCACTTGGTGGGCCACTGTGTGCGACAGGATACTGGGCTAGATGGGCTGTGGCCTGATCCAGCAGGGATCCTCTTATGTTTTTATGTTGTCCTGCATCAGCGTGTGTGATGTGTTGCTGCTGAGATCACACCACCCACCCCAGGTGAGTAACAATAGCTGGTTGCTCAGGTAAGTGGATGGTGGGATGAACCTGGGAAATGGATGCCAGGCATGCAAGTATAGACTGACAGCTTCCAGTTTTGTGCTGGAAGAGCAGCCCAGATTTTGATGGGATCATATTGCTATTAACTCCTGACCACAGCTGTGTGGTTTTCTTGGCAGGCATGGTAGTAGTTTCCTATTTATCCCCCACTATCACCCCTGGAAGAGGCTGGTGATTGAATCTATGGCCCTCTGTTTTCCTGTCTGTCTCCTGGACCACTGAATTAAAGCCAGTATATTTTTTATCCATCGATAAACTGTATTACCAGAGCAGAGTCTATTTAAGGGATTTAGCTGTAAGATTAGAAGATTTAAGCAATCTTTATTTTCAATATTTACATGATACTTTGTGTTTTTAAAACATCTCAAAGCAGGATCATATGTATTTCAAAAAAACAACAACATAAACCAATAAGGCGTAGCAGAAAAAATGGTGCTTTGGTTTATTATCAGCACAGTTTTTTCATCCCTTTTACATAGCCTGTATATTCCTTAATCAATAGCTGGAGATTTTTTAAAGCAATGAAAATATCTAACATTTCTGTTTATTGGGTCAGAAATGTTCGGGGAAAGCCGCTGTTGGTTTTTTGAGTTATTGATAGAGGTGTGCACAAATGCAATTTTTGACATTCAGTTATGTTCAAATCAAATATTCGAAAGTCTGAATTCATACGAATAGAGAAAAAAAATGAATGTATTAAAATTTGAACTGATTTGAATTCATTCATATCTATTCATGTGACAATTCGATATGAATTTGATGATACGAATGTCGACAACATTCGTACACATCTATATGCATCTGTATGCATCCTGTATTTATCCCGTATGCATCCCGTCTTCATCCGAAACGTATCCATACAGATGCATACAGATATGAATAAGATGCATACAGATATGTATGTAATGCATACGTATCCATACACATACAAATGTCTTATTTGAATGAATGATTCAAAATATTTGTATTAGTATGAATTTTATAAAAACGAATGTCTGGAAATTCAGTTCAAATTCGAATGTCTGAATTCGTCTGAATTCGATCGAATAATGAATATTTTAAACATTCCTGCGCATCCCTAGTTATTGACTTCTATGGTAAACGTAAAAGACTTTCTGCATTCACCTGCCTTGTTCTAGTAAGGCACACTGATCTGGAACATGACAAGGCTTGGTGCCAGTCCAGTCCAGGGCCTTTTTGCACTTATCTGATTAGGCTGCCATGAACTACGGCTGGTAAACATCCATGTGCCCTTGTCATGAGGAAAGCTTTCCCAAAGCGCCCATTACTGGCCAGAAGTGTGAATGGTCCTTAGCCTGTGCCACTGTGTCCAAAGCCGGAAGGTCCACCTCCTTGCTGACACAACTGGCCATTATGTGACATGCTTGGACGCTGTAGCGAGCGGGGTGCGTTTGAGCAAAGGGGCGTATTGTGGCCAATCACATTAGGGCCATGATTGAATGTCCCTCTTGTGACTCTATGACCGGCCACCACTCCCACTACGGCTGGGGCCAGTCCTGGGGATTGGAGGTCTGGTCACGTCAGAGGTCAGCCATCAGTCACGGCCGTCACTGTGGCTGTGCTGTGCCTGTGCGGACACTGCCTCCCTCCCCCCAATGACAACAGGGAACAGGGAGAAGAGTGAATGGTCGTGCTGTTGAATGCTGCAGGTAAGCTTTTGGTCAACAATGGTAAAGGTGTGAGCATGATTTGGTGCTCCACAACTAATTAACAATAAGTGAACAGCCTCCTCTTCATCAGAAGTTCACCAATTGTTGACTGTTAGCTGAAGTGTGAATAGCCCTCAGATCAGCCTAGGCACTGGCCCTGAAGCTTGAAAAGCTTCAAGGCTGGTCTCCGATGACTTTGAAGGGCTAGGAGTGAAGTTCCTAGCCTTAGAGACCTTGATGCCCTGCAAAACTGGGTTTCCGAGGTCATCCAAAAAATGGAAGCACGACCTTTGCACACCTCTGTGATCCAGACTGGCTCTAGATGGTACCCCAGTAGACCCGGTTAATGGGATTATGTTGTGATTGAGATTAAGAGCAGGGATGTGGCCTCACAGATCAGCACTAGCATGTGAACTGATGAGTCCTTGAAGAAGGCTACAAGGGATCATAATCCAGGTCAAAGTAAGCACAGAAAGGCCCGTAAAGAGACTTCAACTTTCATCTCTGTTTGACGTGCAGACATAATAGCTATTTCTTGGTTTGGTGATATCAAAATGCAGGCGAGCGCTCTAATTTATCATTCAACGCACAGTTGAGAATGGAAAATGGCAGCTTTTTTATGAGTGGCCTGTTTGGACGGCATGGGAAATCTGTCTTGCTAAGCACTTGCTATCATCCCGGTTAATCATGCATCACATCATTATTGCTCATTAAGTCCAGCAATGGAAACTGCTCCACCTCTTGCTGATCTCAAAATTAGGGCTAGTTGAAGCTCTTCCTTGTGGTGACCTTCATTTCAAACATTTCAGAGAAACAGATTCTATGATCCACTTGGCTACTAAAGCAAACTTTGCCAAGATGAAGCAAGTTAACTGACAAATAGCCTATCAGCCACAGAGTATTTCTAGCTGGGTGCATGTGGCTGGACCTGCAATTTTTTTGAGGACGAGAGTGTCTCTTTGCACTTCCCATTCCATCTGGGGGACAGGAATAGTGCACTCAAATTGGTGTGCACCAGTATCCACACTTGTGAAGGTTGGTACACACCAACCACCAGAACTTACCAAAAATCCAGAAACTTACCAAAAGTGGAGACGTGTGTCCGGGCACTGGGGCCCCCTGTACAGGCACCAGTAACATCACCAGGACAACAGTGATGCGTCACACACGCACACTCATGTTTCTGGTCACCTGATGTGCCAGCGCACTTGAGTGACACCTCAGATGACCCCTGGCACTTGAAAGAGGTGTGAATGGTCTCTCCGGTGCCTGGGACAGGTAAGCTTGCGGGCGAGTGTGCTGCACTATTTTGTGCACCACCGCTAGTGGGTACTAGGGTAGCTACTGAGATAGTAGAAGATGTTTCTGGTGTGGAAATGCCTCCTGCAAGTGCAGATGGTGCTTCCCAGAAGCTACCCCAACATGCACTAGCTGGCCAAGTGTGAAAGGGCCACTGATTTCAGAAATAATGCCTACCCTAAATGCATCTGAGAGTAGGGATGCAAACAAATGGTTTTTTGGCCATTCAGTTCATAACAAATTAAATGTTAGAGTATCCATATTTGTTCAAAGAGATCCCCTTCAAATGTGGCAATATTTGATATGAATGTATTTGTACGAATTTATACAAATATCAGATATGTATCCGAAACGAAAGCATACATATCTGATATGTATCCTGTAACACAGTGGTTCTCAACCTTCCTAATGCTGCAACCCTTTAATACAATTCCTCATGTTGTGATGACTCCCAACCTTACCCTAACCCTAACCCCCAACCATAAAATTATTTTCGCTGTTACTTCGTAACTGCACAGGATGTATTTTCATTGTTACAAATTCAGCATAATTAAAGCATAGTATTCACATCAACCGCAGCTGAATATAAGTGTTGTTTTACCTCCAATACTGCTGCTTTCTACATAGTAGCTGCTCTCTACTGTACAGTGGTACCTTGACATATGAGTTTAATTCGTTCCGTAACCTTGCTCTTATGTCAAATCCCTCGTATCTCAAAGCAATTTTCCCCTTAATCCATTCCAGCTCCCAAAACACCACCTCAGTTGTTTTTGTTATGTACTGTACTGTATTTACATACTCGTATCTCAAATCTTGCTCTCATCTCAAAGCAAAATATCACTCGCTCGGCGGCTTGTATCTCAAAACACTTGTATGTCAGGGCACTTGTATGTCGAGGTACCACTGTATTTGTATGGGGTGCATGTGATGGGGTTGGCGCGATGATGTCATCACACCAGGTACTCGTATGTGGGCGTATCTGCATGTGGGTGGAACCGCCTGGAGACAGATGGAGGAGTATTGTCTTGGTTCCTATGCGTTTTCCAATGGTTTTAGATGACCCCTGTGAAAGAGTAGATCGACCCCCAAAGGGGTCGCAACCCACAGGTTGAGAACCACTGCTGTAACATATCTGCGCTGAAAGAGTAAAATCTGACCTGAATCCACTTTTAATCTGCTCTCAATCCATTTTGAATGCAACCTGCATCTGTTGCAGATGTGAATGGTGCTGCCACTTTCCCACCTACCCAGTTTAATGAATGTCCAAACTATTTGTACGAATGTCCAAAATATTTGTATTCATGTGAATGTTAATGTACAAATATCCTAACATTCAATTTGTGTTCAAATCTCCAAATTTGAATGAATTCATATGAATAATGAATGCTACGAATATTCATATCCAAGAGGTCTGAATCTGGAGTAAGAGATGTAGCTTCTGAAGCCATGGAAGGTAATGATAGTGATGGATGAAAAAAATCAGTGGACCTCTTCTCCTCACAAGGGCTCCCATCCACTTTCTTAAAAGGCTATGGTCACACTTAAGGTTTAAGCCAGCTTCAGCCCACTTTCAGAGTGAGAGAATACATCAGCAAGATGACAAGCTGTTTTCTTTCAGTGTTAAATAACTCATAAAATTCCCTTTTGGGATTGATATTGTGAAAAGAAAATTACTGGTCACTTTGGTGATGTGTTCTTTTATTCTGAAGGTGGACTGAAGCCGGATTAAACCTTAGGTGTGACCACAGCCTAAATAAAACAAGTCCAAGCAAATACAGGTCTTGACGGAGTATGGAGTAGGACTTTGGTCTAGTGAGCCAGTTTGGTCTAGTGGTTAGGGAGCCAGATTCTTATATGGGAATGATGGGTTTGGGTACGCACTCCTCCATGAAGCCAGCTGGGTGACCTTGGGATAGTCACAGCTCTCTTCTGAACTCTCACAGCCCCACCTACCCCACAGAGTGTCTGTTGTGGGAAGAAGAATAGAAAGCTTTGTCAGCCGCTTTGAGTCCCCTTAAATGGGTGAGAAAAGTGGGATAGAAAAGCCAACTCTCCTCCTCCTCCTCCTCCTCTAGTTTCCCCTTTGCACTCCATGGTTCCATTTACAAAGTTTCCTCCACGTGTGACATTCACAAGTCCTTCCTTTCCAGGTTGGTCCTCCACTAACCAACACTATCGGCTAATAGAAGGTATGCTTGGTCCATCATTCTGTAGCCTTCTCCGTCTACAAAATGTGAGTTCTTTTCTGCCTGGAAAGGCACCGGTTTGCCATTTGTTATGAAAACAGTCTTGATGGTCCCTCCTGGAAGGATGAAGAAAGGAAACCAAAGGATGAGGGAAGAAAAAAAAAAGAAGGTTGCATTTTATGCCCATCGGTTTTCTTTGCCCTTGATAGCACAATGTACAAATGAACAGTGATTGTGCAATTCATTCCTGCAATGTTCATTTTTATTTATAATCCAAAAGCAATTAAATTCTCTTTTATACCACATTGTCTGGGTGACAGATGTGCGCTGGATGGTGGATGGCTGACATAAATCATCTTGCGATCAAAGCGCCTGTTGACTTGAGCGCTGTACTTTGCAGCAGATGCCTCCCCAGACATGGTGACAGGGAAATTCTTCACGTTGGGTCTCATTTCTGCTCACCTCCTTGCTTCGCTCTGACTTTGGAAGCTGACAGCTTGGTTATTTTTATGACAGCTGGGATTTTTCAAACGGATGTTTACAAAGGGCTACCAAGTGTGTCACTTTATCGCTTAAACCAAATAATGCCTTTGATATCCAACAGGTCTGATTTTTTCTTTTCTTTTTTTTTAAAGGAAGCACCGTTGAGCATTTGTGCATGCACAGCAGGTCAAGGAAAGGAACCTAGGCTCCTCATCATTTATATGAGGAAAGCAATGGGAAAAGAATAATATTTTTAGACTTTGGCTTCAAGCAGAGTTGGGTTTTGTTTATTGCCTAAGAATGGCCTTGGGATGGAGATTGGGAGAGGATTACGGTTACAGAAAAGGTGCTCATTCTCACCAATGTCTTGCAAAGTGAGTGGTTTTTTTTTTGCTTCTAAAATAGTAGGTGTTTTTAGAGGTGCTGAAAGCAGTGTCTCCACTTACTATGTAAGGTGCCTGTGTAAAGTTTTCTGACACCCTATTACCATCTCTGGCAGCAGAGGCCGGAGGCCTCTTCACACTTAGGCTGGTAGTCAACTATTTATTTATAAATTTATTAATTTACTTACTTACTTACTTACTTATTTATATTTCTATCCCATCCTATACCTGAAGCTCTCAGGGCAGGTAACAACATTTAAAATCAAATGAATTAAAACAGTAAAAGCACGCTCTAAAACAACTGTGTCAGCAAGTGGGAAGTGTGACCGCATTTAATTGAAGGTCAGAGCAAAGAGGTGTGTCTTCACTGCCTTCCTGAACATATATAGTGAAGGAGCTTGACGCACCTCAGCACAAGAACATAAGAGATGCCCTGCTGGACCAGGTCACAGCCCATCTAAGTTGAGCATCCTGTCATACATGGTGGCCCACCAAATGCTCATGGGTATTTCAAGCAGAGACAAGGACAAACCATTTCCTGCTCTTGAATCCCAGCAAATGGCCTTAGGAGTGTCCTGCTTTCCCCCCCAGCCTGAAAGATGTACCTAGGTATGCATTCTAGTAGCCATTGATACTTCTGTCATCCATAAATTTGTCTAACCCTACCTTACAGCCATCTAGGCTGGTAGCTGTCACCACCTCTTCCGGCAGCCAATTCCATAAACCAGTGACCCTCTGGGTGAAGAAATACTTCCCTTTGTCAGATCCGACTCTCCTACCCATCTACTTCATAAAGTGCTCCCTGGTTCTAGTGTTGTGTGATAGAGAGCATTCCAATTCAAATCAGATTTTCAGAAATCCGATATGGATTTTAAAATAATTCAAATGTGTAGATTTGTACCTGTCTTATACGAATCTGCATGAAAATTATATCTTGCACTTAAAATATGGGATTAAAATGGGATGCATACAGGATAATACGTCCTACACGTCCAATGCGTCCTACACGCGTTCTGAAGACCCTTGTGCAAATAGGCCTCTAATATGCAATGCAGACAGTATATGTATTTTTATGGAATGCGTACAGTTACGTATAACAGATACAAATGTTGTCGACATTCGTATCTTTAAATATGAATCTAACATCCAAACGTACAGATTTGAATGTTACCAATTCAAATTGGATTTTATGACATTCGGATCTCAAATATCCAAATTGAATTGGATTTTATGACATTTGAATCTACTTGGATTCGAATGTCAAAAATACATTCCTGCACACTGCTAGTGTTACTATCAATTTTGCAGTGCTTTGCAGCATGCTGAACCTTGGTGGGCCACTGGCTGTGTTGCTTGAGACAGAACCATCACTGACTGGCATGGCAGAACACACATGGTACACACTGCTTTGTATTAGGGATGGGCACAAATATTCATAAAATTTGATATTTGTACGAATTTGGACATTCATGTACAACATTCATACATTGACATTCGTATTCGTACAAATGTTTCAGAACATTCGTGAACCGGGGAGGTGGGAGGTGGCTGTGCCAGTCACATCTGCAAAGGATCCAGATGGCATTTGACATGGTCTGAGAGCAGATTCAAAGTGGATTCAGGGCGGATTTGATACTTTCAGAGCAGATATGTTACATATTGGATACGTATGGGTTTGTATCGGATATTCATACAAATTCATAAAGAATACATCTGTATTGAATGGAATCCTACCACATTTTAAGAGGATCTATTTGAATAAATACAATTTTTTTTTACATTCAATTCAATATGAATTGAATGCAAAAAAAAAATAAATAAATCCATTTGTGCACATCCCTCCTTTATATACCCTCTTACTCTCCCAAGATTTCTTCCCTCTGGATGGCTTTGCATATTTTATTATATGGCTGAAACCTTTGATATGCAAACATCAACTTCTGTTACTCCCTAAGGCTATGGGATTTGTGGTCATAGGACCAATATACAATGCAAGTCTAGAAAAAGAAGAAGAGTTGGCTTTTCTACTCTGCTTTTCTCACCCATTTAAAGGGACTCAAAGCTTCTGTTCTTCTTCCCACAACAGAACACCCTGTGAGGTAGGTGGGGCTGTGAGAGCTCAGAAGAGAGCTGTGACTAACCCAAGGTCACCCAGCTGGCTTCATGGAGAAAGAAGAAGAGTTGGCTTTTCTACCCCACTTAACTCACCCATTTAAGGGGACTCAAAGCAGCTAACAAAGCTTTCTATTCTTCTCCCCACAACAGAACACCCTGTGAGGTAGGTGGGGCTGTGAGAGCTCAGAAGAGAGCTGTGACTAGCCCAAGGTCACCCAGCTGGCTTCATGGGGGAGGGCAAAATCGAACCTGGTATTCCCAGATAAGAGTTCGGCTCCCTAGCCGCTAGACCAAACTGGCTCACGACGACAGATCTAGCGACGGCCGATCTCACAACATTATGTCCGCCTTGGAAAATCATATATAATTTTGATGACCAGTGAAAAGGAAGAAGACTGAACTTTTCTTCCTTACTCCCCTAATTAAATTTATATAAGATCAAATAAAAATTTCATACCCTGCGTTTCAGAAGTAGTCCTCAGTACACGGTCTTAAATTATCTGCTCTTTCGACGAGTTCATTTTACTGATGGCATTTCATCAAGTCTTTAATTAAGCTTGAACTTGTTCGACTTGGAGAAAAAAAGAAGTTTGCAATGCGATCCTGACCTCTTTCAGCCACAATGATCTAAGCTGACAGAAGTGAGAATCCATTCTAAAAGCTTTTCCACATTAGGGTTTGGGGCCTCAAGGATTGGTGGGTAAAGGTCGTGGGTCAAGGAATCATTATTAAAATGATGTCCTTTTCATTTTCTTTACTCATTTCAGCGAGATTTAATCCCTCTGGGGCAATTTAATGAGGCTGCGTAACTTTCCTGCAAATGTGCTGTCTTCAGGGTTGATTTATTTGGTTTAAAAAACTTAACACCCACATTTCCTGAAAAGTTCAAGGTTATTAAGAATTTAAACAATAGGGCGGGGGAACCCAGCATCCAGGAGAGGAGTCTGATTTGAAGGGTCTGTGCGAACTGTGATGAAAACCTTGAAAAGTGCTGAATCCTGCTGGTTTCATACTGGCCATTGTAGAAGACGTAAAGGGAACAAGTGCTGCATTCACAAGCCAGAGGGTCAAGAGGCCCAAAAGTATCTTAGGGTGTTTCCACATTTGCCACCGAAAAGTGGATCTAAACAGATCCGCTTTTTGGTGAACCGTCCTCCCAAAGACCCGTCACTATTTGTGATGGATCTGTACGTCTGTACACACGCAGGGAGGATGCATTCGAGAAGACAGATTGGAGTGGGTACTGTGCGGACACACCAGCACCCATTCCAATCTCTTCTCCGGCTCACACGCCGGCACTGCCACCCTCAGAGCTGTGGGACTGGAGCATGGAGCTGCCAGTCACTGTGTATTTCTGGTGGTGACTGGCGCGCGAAGAAGGGCTTTGGAAGCAGGCAGTCCTGCTTCCGCCCTTCCCAAAATGGCAGCTGCCGGGAATCTGGCTCTTCCCTTGATGGTGTGTGGAAGCGTCCTGCTTCTGCACACATTCAGGGGAAGTGACACATATAAGACCTGATTTTTCAGGCCTCACATTTAATCTGGTTTAAAAACCGGTCTTGCACACTGAAATGCGGATGCGGCTTCCGCAAAGTGTCCCTAATCAGGTCTCCAGTGTGGAAGCTATCTAAGGTAAGTGTCTTTAATCTTGCCTTAGCAGCAGTTAATCAGATTTCCGCAGTCAATGCGGAAACACTCTTAGGGTAGTGTGCGGCCCTTGTGTTCTCGTTCTGTCTCTAATCCACCTTTTCTAATTTAGGGCCTTTCTGAAGTTACCAGAAATGTGAGGCTTAGACTAGTGAAGTGCACAAATATTTGTATTATTCATTATTTGTATGAATTCGACTGAATTTGGACATTCGGAATTGAATAGAATAAGAAAATAAGAATGTTAGCACAATCAAAGGTTGACATTCAGATTTGAATCAAATGATTCGGGACATTCATACAAAGCTTCGCTACATTTGAGAACCTGAGGAAAGCGGCTGCCCCAGTCCCATCTGCAATGGATCCAGAGTGGATTCAAAATGGATTGAGGATGGATTTGACACGTTCCAAGTGGATATGTATGGAATACGTATGGGATTCATATTGAACTTTTGTATTGCATTTGTATGGAACATTCACATCAAATTGAATTCTACCACATTCAAAGGGGATCTACTTGAACAAATACAAATTTTCTTGCATTTGATTCAATTAAGCAGAATACAAAAAAAAAAATCATGCACATCCCTAGCTTAGACACTTTCTGGGCAATTCATTCTGCACTCTAGAACAGGACATAAGAGACCCTACCTCCTGCTAGATTGCTCCTTCTGGATTGGATGAAGCGGAACCCAGTCTAGTTGGACAAAATGGCCGCTTAGATTGTTTTAACAGGTCCACTGGCAGGCCAGGGCCTCTGGAATGGAATAAGGAGGCATGCAGAAGAGCACACATTGCTCTGTTCTGAGGCTAGGCCACGCGGGAAAGCATTCCCCATTCACATCTAGGTAGGTAAGGAACATGTGAGGACAAGTTCCTACCTCCCTAGGGGCAAATACAGAACCTATCCCTGTGTGGCCTAGCCTGAAAAGGCTGGCATGGCGGTGGGACACCCCTCCCAGGCCTGCCACCATTGAGTCAGGTTCGACCCAGGGGCAGGCAGGCCTGCTGCATGGGTAGCTGGCCAATCAGAGCCAGTGGTGCATGCAGACAGTCAATGCCACCAGCTGGGCTGGCCACTTTGAACCCGGTAACAAAGAGGTAAGTGGTGTGCGCATGCACATCCCTGGGTAGGCCTGTGCCCATAGGGGGGTGCCCAAGGGGGGGTTCCTGCGGGCTTTAGGGGACCCAATTGTGTCACCTAGAGCCCGCAGGAATTGGGGAACATGACAGGTCTGCCCACCCCTGGGTCAAACCTGACCCAATGGTAGCAGCTGGAGGTGGGGCCCTCAGCTGTTTAGGAGGGAGCATGTGAATGCTCTCCCTCCTGAACAGCTGTGGGACATCCTGGCATGGTCAGAAATGGGTGTAGACACGATTTTGTGCTCTACACCCAGAACGCATGTAGGATACCCTGGTATTGGCTGGGGCAGTTCTGAACGGTACTGCCGGCCCAGCAGAGTGAATCCTTTGTCCCAAGGCGTCCTACACATGTTCTGGAGGCCCTTGTGCAAATAGGCCTCTAACAGACAGTCATATCCCACCAGGGCAGCAACTTGTCCCAGTCTGGGATGGATTGTGTATACCAGAACAAAGCATTCTTCTCCATTCTGGGGTATGGAGGGGTGAGTCCAGAATGGAAATAAGATATTAAGAAGATTAGGCTGAAAACTCAGAATCTACTCCAAAGATGACAGCAGAAAACCACTTCTGTATCTTTGCCAAAAAATGACATGAATTTGTTCACGGAGCTACTAGGAGTCAACCACACTTCGGAGGTACATTTATCTTCCCAGTCATGATTCAGGCAGCTGAAGGCACGATTTGGAAACAAATGGAACTATAGTTCCCTCCAAAAGAGGAAACTCCTGGAATAGGGACGTGTTGTTCACACACTAGTGCAGGCTACAGCAGGCCCAAGGTGAGGCCTGCCAGGGTGTGGAGTAGCATGTGGACAACAGGCCCCTATCCTGAGATAGATCCCAGAAATATGGTCAAATGAACAGGCCTCTTAACTAACCCCCACTCTATTGGATTCTTCCTTGACAGCCATATTGTGGAATCAGACCTCTCCCAAAGCTCCAGGGAGTATCCTAACAGATGTTCCATCAAGATCATATGATTTTCATTGGGATGTGCTTGTTTTTTGGGCAGCTTTTGAAACATGCACCACAGTGCATGATGCAGAGAAGTGTTCTGACCTGTGGGGAGGGACGCTGTGGAGGGCACCAGCAGCTGTCTACAAGATGGTTGCCTCTCCTGATCTATCACCAGAGCTAGGGAATGAAAGTTCTTCAGCATCTAAACTTACAGGCTAGTGGGAATTTTGCAGTGCACTCAGTTTAAGTGCCATAACTCAACCTGAGGCTAAATATTGTATTGGATATGTATTCTTTCATATCGGATACGTTTTTGTTTGTATCGGATATGTAGTTGTATTGGATACGTATTAGTTGGTATTGGATACGTATTAGTTCGTATCGGATATGTATTCTTTCATATCGGATATGTTTTTGTTTGTATCGGATACGTATTCTTTCATATTGGATATGTATTCTTTTGTATGAGATACATATTCTTTCATATTGGATATGTATTCATTCGTATCGGATACATCTTTATTCGTATCAGCTATATATTTGGTCGTATTGGATACATATTCTTTCATATCGGATATGTTTTTGTTTGTATCAGATACGTATTCTTTCATATTGGATATGTATTCTTTTGTATGAGATACATATTCTTTCATATTGGATATGTATTCATTTGTATCAGATACATCTTTATTCGTATCAGCTATATATTTGGTCGTATTGGATACATATTCTTTTGTATCGGATACATATTCATATCGGATATGTATTTGTTTGTATTGGATACGTATTCATTCGTGTCGGATACATATTAGTTTGTGTCAGATACGTATACATTTGTATCGATATGTATTAGTTTATATTGAATATTTGAATGAATACATATGAATACATTTGTATCGAAGAGAATTTTACCACATTCGAAAGTGTCTATTTGAACGAATACAGATTTTCAAACATTCAATTATTTATTTATTTATTTATTTATTTACATTTCTATCCCGCCCCATACCCGAAGGTCTCTGGGTGGGTAACAATAGGTTAAAATAGATTAAAACAAGATACAAGTTAAGAACAGATACAGGTTATAATGAAATACAGGTAAAACAAGATGCACACTTAAAAACACCTTAAAATTCAACAAATTTAAAACCGTGCATTCTATAGTGCATTAAAATGATGTCATTATAACTGGGGAGGGAGAATAAATCCTTAGCCAAAGGCCGAGGCAAACAGGCATGTCTTTACGGCTCTCCTAAATAAATACAAGGAGGGGGCATGGCACACCTCGAGGGGGAGACCATTCCACAATCTCGGGGCCATCGCTGAAAAAGCTCTCTCCCGGGTGCCCACCAACCTCACTACTGAAGGTGGTTGGACAACCAGGAGGGCCTCATTATTGGATCTTAAGGCATGGGCAGGTCATGAATCGAATGTCAAAAAATGCATTCGTTCACATCTATACCCTCAGCCATTTTTAAAACACTGATCTACAGGAACCTGCAGCCTTTTTTGAAATGAAAAGTACAAACAGACAAGCTCGAACAGTGAGGTGAATCAATATGAAGTACCATTGGTGCAGAAAATTCAGATCAAGTTGCTGATAAAAAATAGTCGCTCCATTATAGATCATAGAATTGCTTTTCTGTGCTTTCACCACCCTTGCTTTCTGTTTAGTGTGATATAATATTCACACTAGGCCCTCTAATCCATCACTCATTTTCCTCTTGGGAGCAAGTACTCTTGCTAAATCAAATCAACGTGATATGGGGAATGTAGTGCATTTTTTTCCTAGGTAACTATGATGCACGGACCGAATCATTCACTCCATAGTGTTTATATACACGCTACAAAATATGCTCTTTAATTTACTTGGCTGCTGACATTTTTAACATGGTGTATTTTGTAAGCCAGGACTGCAACGTGCTTCCATGCAATCGAGTTGTTTGGAACAACAGACATGCAAGCAGAAGTACAGAACTTTAGTGCAAGAAGGAAATTTCAAGGTCATTTACAAGCATGGGAGGCCCACAGGCCACAACAGCTAGGGGTGTGCAGAAATCCATATAGGTGAGTGACTGCTGCTGCGGTAACTGGCACCAACTGGAGGTAGTAGGCAACTTTAAAAGGGCTTCTTTCATTACAATAATCAGGATGGAGTTGATCCCTATGGGAGCGCAAAGAGAAAGTGATGTCACTTTTATTTGGTTCTCTTCCATCTACAATAACTTTGTGGTTGCTCATCATGGCAAGCATGTGAGATGTCCTGGAGTTGGAAATAATTCGAGGCCTTTTCGCACACGCGGTTTTCGAACGCGTGGAAAACACCCCAGAACGCGGCATTCGCATTGCTGGGGCTGGGTTTGCATCCCAGCCCGTTCCGGCGTGCTTTCCACGCGTTTGAGATGTAGAGCACTCTTAAGCCCCACAGAGCCCCCTCCCCGGCACCTGCACCCCCCACCCTGGGGTCCGGGGTGGGAGTGGGGGGTCATCTGCTCGGCGTAGGCGCCTACATCCAGGCGCGTACACCCCGCAGATGGGCGCGATTGGGGTGGTGGTGTGGGGGTAGGAAGCCTTCGTAGACCGGAGCCACGCACTCCTATCTGCGAAGCTCCGGGCCCCGGGGTGGGTGGGTGGGTGGCCAGGTAGGTTCATGCCAGCTGCAAAGGGCTCAATCGAGCCCTGTACAGCTGGCACGAAGTGGGGTTAGTGGCCTGACAATGGCAGGCAGCCTTGCGAGACGCGTCCCCGCCCCTGGCCGGCCTTTCTGCTTAAGTAACTTCGGGACGCTTTAGCCATTACATAAGAACATAAGAACATAAGAGAAGCCTTGGTGGATCAGGCCACAGCCCATCTAGTCCAGCATCCTGTCGCACACAGTGGCCCACCAAATGCTCATGGGCATCTCAAACAGAGACAAGGACAAACCTTCTCCTGCTCTAGAATCCCAGCAAATGGCCTTAGAAGTGCCCCACCCACCCCAGCCTGAAAGATGCACCTAGGCCTTCGTTCTAGTAGCCATTGATACATCTGTCATCCATAAACGCATTCCTGTGTGCCTGTGTGTGAATGGCTGAAGCATCCTGAAGTTACTTAGCCCACGTGTACTACATCCGTTCCGGATGTAGTGCAAAAAGGCCTCTGATTTTGCACCATTTCCACAGAGGTCCTTTCCTAGCACCGTTATCTGTTTGCCTGCTATTAGTACAGCTAGCGGAGCCCTGGATGAAGTATGCAGCTTCTTACCTCTATCACTTCAGCTTCATTTCTGCAGATCAATCTTGTTTTATGTTGCCCCAAACCTCTTGTTTTATTCATGTAGTGCGTGTGCTTGCACAAACACCTTACACGCAGAGATCATTCTTGTATGCATCGAAAGGACCTTTAAACTTGTGAAATGCACGGCTTGGCTTAGGTGTTGCAGCTTCATTGCCGCAGGGATTGCAAGCTCTGCTGGAAGAGCTGGTGGCTGCCTCCACCACTTTAGAAATTAATCGAGTGCTCCGGATAAAATGGTACCTCTTCCCATGCATCTATAATTGAAGAGCCAATTTATTTCCAATCATTCTGAGGGCTGTAATCATGGTGAATCATTGTTGTCTGTTTTAATGGCTATCTCATAACCTGGCTCAAGAACACCAGCCAGGCCAGTGAGAATTTTACCCCGAATGGTGAGAAAAGTATATGAGATCTATACTAAATCCAAAAAGCACATATCTTTGAATATTTCTTTATGGATGCTATTTTTTCCCCTTTTTCTGAGACTGCACCCTATGATACAATGGCTAAAATAAAATGAGGCTCATAAAAAGAACCATAAAGCTGTCTTCTAAACTGATTGTAAGTCACTGTGCAAGAAATGACACTCCCAGCTCTGTAGAATTTCTAATAGACAGAATATACAGGATTGGTCCTTTGTTATGGCTAGTTGAGAATCTGACAGTGTGGAATAAGGTTACACTAATGATATTTAAGTAGGAGTGGGAAACTTGCGATCCTCCATCTTTCATCACTGGTTTGAACTATGGGTGTGCATGACTGGGCTTTTGGGCATTCAGTTCATAATGTGGTTGCCATAGTGCACCCCTGAAAAAACACCCTCCCAGTCTTCAATATTAGGAATGGCACCATGTGCCACTGGAAATACATGGGGACTGGCAGCTGCATGCTCCAGTTCTGTGGCCTCAGGGGCAGCGTCAGCATCATGGGAGGCCAGAAGCCCTTTCAAATGGGGCCTGTGGCTTCTGTGCAGCACCCAGATGATCCGGCTGCCTGATCCGGCCTCTCCGCACGTGTGCGGTCACACAAGGGCCCTTTGGATCCATCCAAAATAGCAGTACATGGTGGTTTCTGGGAACTAAACCACAGAGATATCCAGGAGATGGATTCATTGAGAGTAAAATAGTGAACTACAGGTTAGGTGGATCAACCAACACTCCCTTTGGCAGAAAGGTTTTTTTTTTCTGGTCTTCAGGGGAACTTCTAGGACTTGTTTCCACTCTCAAGGGGGCTTGGGCACTGGATAGTTGTGTTGATGTGCAGTCACTCTACCATCACCACTAGAAGTGTGCAGGAATGTGCCGTGTCCCGGGCCGGCAGGGCGCACAGGTAGGCACACGCTCGCACCACTGCTACGTGGGGGTGGGACATACTCAAAGTCAGGTCGCGGTCCAAAGTCAAGGGTCCAGAAGTTCGGCAAGTCAAGGGGCAGTCCAGTGAGTCAGCAGAGTTGAGGGTACAGTCCAGGGTCGAGAGTCCAGAAGTTCAGCAAGTCAAACAGTTCCAAGGTCCAAGGCACGAGTCCGGTTTCACAGCAAGGTTGCATGGCTTTGTCTGCAACAAGCTCTGGGCGCCGCCCAATTCCTTAAATAGGGAACGCGGCACCACGCCCTTTCCACTCCAGGTGCCTGATTCTTGATGAGTGGTGCATGATTTGTTTCTGCCTGCGCAATGCCTTCAGGCAGGGCCGGGCGGTTCCCTCATCGCTTTTACCTGTGGAGGAGTCTGCGCGCTCCCCTCGGGCGGGGTCCTCAGTGCTTGGGCCAGCGCTGTCTGCCCCTGGCAATGTCGGGGGCGCAGGCGTGGGCATGGGCGTGGGTGCGTCTGCCTCCTCCCCCCCTTCTGAAGAGTGATGGAAGGCATGACAGAATGCAGTTTTTGGCATTCGGTTTGTAATGCATTGAATGTTGGAATATTCATATTCATACAAATGTGCAATTTCCAATGTCAGAACATTCGGATTGATATGAATGCATTTGGACGCATTTGTCTGAATATTTGATCTGCACGGATGCATATCTGATGATACACATCTGAACACATTCGTACGTATCCCATGCGCTTCCCGTATACGTCCCGAGTAACATTAGTTATTCGTACGAATTCGGACATTCGTACACAAACCTAATGTTACGACATTCGTAAATTAACATTTGTCTGAATACGTATGAAGGTTTATTTATGATTTGAGCTATAGTTGGGAATTCTCAACAGCTACCCTACAGTCTTTCCTTAGATTTGGAGCAGGCAGACCAATGCCCTTCTGGAGTTAGGTCCAGTGGCCTATCTGATCACATGTGGGGACTCAGCCCAGCCCCTCCCTCCTTGTCCTCCGCAAACCGATGCAGAAAGCCAGCCAGCCGCTGAGCACCCAGGTCCCTACCAGCTTTGGCGGCTCTGTGTGCCAATCAGTTCCCCGCCCCCCAACCCGGTGTCCTGCCTTATATGTCTGTGAATCAGACTCCCATAAAGCAGCAAGCTGACTCAGTTGTAAAACAAACACTATTAGTTTATTGTTACAAAAGGAAAAATAAAGAAGCAAGTCGGTAGTTTGACTTGAATGTTCTTCTGTTACTTGCAAAGTAAGATATAGAAACTAATAATCTGTCCTGTTCCCTTAGAAAGCCCTACGTTGAACAACAGTCCCTATTAAGTTCCGCAGTAAGCTCAATCAGTCCTTAGTCCTTGCCTCTCAGGCTTTTCTCTGACTTGAAGTAATATAAATTCCCAAAATAATAAAAATAGCTTTGCAGCAATCCCAGTACTGTTCTCCTGAGCTTTACTCCGCTCTGGCTCCAAGTGGAGAGTCCCACACTCGCACATGCATGCTTCCCTTGCACGCCCTGATCTCCCTCTATACAAGAGGAGAGACCTCCTGCCTTTCCTCTCCTCTCACCCCCAAGAGAACAGGCCTACATGCAGCAGTTTGGATTAACACTCCCTTGATCCCCCTCTACCCAAGATGAGAGACGAGAGACGAGAGACACAGCAAGCCACCCACTTTTATAGTCCATGATTCCACGCTTTTGATTGGTCCGTTTTAGTGGGCTGGTGGGGCTTCTTCTGACGCTCTGCCCCAGCTGTCAGTCACGGAGCTCGGAAAGCCCACAAAATGGCTGCCTTGTCTCTGCTGACTGGCGTGAATGGCACACCACACAGTTCCAGTATTGGGGTGCTTAAGAAGAATGCTGAACGTAGTGTTTGGATGGAATATTAATAAATCAGGAGAAATCCTGCTTTTTGATTAAAGTATTCTCTGATTTCCAGTGAAGACAGACACAGCATGAATGTTGATGGAGGTATTACACCTAAAAAGATACTTTAAAAAAATTCTGACTGGGCTTTTTGCAAATGTTTGAGTGAATGTATGGTTAAGATTAAGAGAATGCCAGATAAAATCAAGGAAACGTAAGTACTCCTAGTTTAATGAAAACGATGTCATGCAAGTGATGCTGAACATTTTCACATCCCAGCCTCACTGCAATCTAACAAACCTGGATGCAAGTGCACCTTTGGATACTTATCTTTATGTTTAATAAATTTAGTGGGCAGAGATGGGGGGAAATGAGTGTGGATAAAATCCAAAGAGAAATATTCAGCCCAATCAGGCACACTTATCTGAGCGATAAGATGCAGCAAACCGGAGCAGCTTGGAGGGGGCTCCTAGTCAGAACAATGAGCCGTGGACTGTGAGAGGATGTGGTTGGAATGTTCAATGAGACACTTGAGCAAAATCCAGAAAGACCGAGAAACATTGAGGATGTACATGTTAAATCGGAATTAATAAGTTGCAAGCATGGGGCAGACCAGAGTAATCCTGGAATAAAGTTCTGAGCATGACTTATCCCCTTTTGACTGAGAAAGTATTAGAGCTCCATTTCATACTGTCAGGGTGCGTCCCCAAGCAATTTAAAGTGTGCTAAAAATCTTCTTTTGCCTCTGAGTGCCCCCGTGCCAGGGTTTTGAACAAGCTTCCAGTGCTACAAAAGCAGGAAAACCCGTGACAAAATACGTGCCCTTTAAAGAAGAGTTCCATTGCTCTTTTTGGAAGTCGTGGGTTTTCCTCGCAGCATTTACCTTGGGGACGCTCCGTGGCAAAAGGGACGGGGATTGCTGCCTGCACACATAGCCATAAAGCATTCACACATCTCCCAGAACTGCAGCAGCTTCCCTTCCCTTTCTAAAGCTCAGAACTTTCAAAGAGCCAGAATTGCAGAGAATTGCAATATTGTTATCAGGCGTGAAGTGTTATCAGGTGTGAAGTGGATGGATTGCAACATTGTTATCAGGCATGAAGTGGGTGTATTGCTAGTCACTGCTGCTCTACCGGGTGCATTTAGACAGTGATCTGTGAAAGTGCTAAGAGTGAAAGGGCAAACGATCGTCCGGCCGATGGCTGCAGCCGGCATGGGAAGCCATTTCGGAGGACAGAGATCTGGGAGACGAAAAGAGAACCAATGGCTATTTTTCCTTTGAACAAGAGAGGGGGTGGGGAGAAGATGATGCAGGGAAAGAAAACACGCTTCTGTGGGGACGGAAGGTGCATTTTAAATGCGCGTTTTGCTGAGTCTCATGCAGACGCTTATTCCAGAAGTGCAGGGCACTTTTAAAGTCCGCTTCAATTGAATGACAGCAGAGGGGACCCAGAGAGGCAAATAAGTCTTTTGGGGATGCAGCCTCAGAGGTAGAAATCTGTCTTTCTGACCCTTTGGCCCTTTCTGCTTGGATCCTTAATATGCATTAAGGGTCTGTGTAGTCAACATCTGGGCCCCCCATGTGCACATTAATGCAGATTAGGGATGTGCACGAATATTCAAAACATTTGAAATTCAATCAAATTCATTTGAATTTGGACATTCGAATTCGATTCAGATGTCTATAAATTTGAATATAAACATTTGAACAAATTTTGAATCTATTCTTTCGAACTATTCGGACATCCGTATGTGCATGGATACGTACATGGTGCATAATTGCCCATGCACATCTTTCCCACATCTGTACACATTTGTACGGATCCGCCTGGTATGGAAGTGGGATAAATACAGTATGCATACGGATGTGTATGGTATGGATACAGATGTGTTTGGGCACATATGTTGTTGACATTAGTATATGCAAGTTCAAATAGAAAATTTGCACAAATAGATCTGAATGTAGTCGATTTGAATTGAATGTGTACACATTCAAATTTTATAGATTCAAATTGATTTGAATTTTTGGGTATTCGATTCAAATCCAAGCAATTGCATTTGTGCATACCCCTAATGCGGATCAAAGAGGCCCTGCCTCCCATTGGTTGAGCTCTTGGCAAATTCACACTTTGCTTCCCGTTCGGGGGAAGCGAAAGGTGAAGATGCCCTTGTGTGCACTACTGTGAGATTTCGCTTGATTCCCAGATGGGACAGCCTCTAAACCTGCATGCGCACCTCCAGAAGGCCTGGTTGAATCTCAGAGAAGATTGTGATGGTAGCGACAGTGGCTGGATTTATAGGTAAGGGGGCACACCCATAGGGGGGATGTCAGGGCAGGGGTGGGCAGATCCAGTCCTTGTCAAAAGTTCTATGAAGCTCTGTTGAAGGCCAGATACATTCCATTTGTAGGTGAAGGGGGAGGCTAAAAATGTAGGCCCCTTTCGATTTGCTTTTGAATGTATGAATTTGTAGGAATTCGAACAAATTTGCCAGGTTGTTTTCTCTTCCTTAGTGTGATTGGAGGAACAGGCTAAAGGAGTCTGAACTGAGCTGTGGTGAATGGGGTCCAGCCTTTCCTTTCAGCCAATGTGTGTGTGCGGAGTTCATGAGGCACCTCCCCTTCTCTCCTCAGTTTCTGTGTATGATTCCTCTCATCTAGCGTTTTTATGTGAATTTATTACTATAATTATTATTTAAATTAATTGTACGGAGAAGAAAAGCACATAAAAAAGGAAGGGGGCATGGAGGTGAGGAGCAAGTTTTAAAAAGAACCACAGAGACACACTCTCACCTCCCCTGAGTGACACAATGGTATCCAATAAGAAATGAGGTAGTTCGATCTAGTGGTTAGGGAGCCAGACTCTTATCTGGGAATACCGGGTTCGATTTCGTCCTCCCCCACGAAGCCAGCTGGTTCTCTTCTGAGATCTCACAACCCCACCTATCTCACAGGGTGTTCTGTTGTGGGAAGAAGAATAGAAAGCTTTGTCAGCCACTTTGAGCCCCCTTAAATGGGTGAGAAAAGTGAAGAGTTCCATGGAGGAGACTCAGGAGAAAGGTGTGACTGATGTGGCCCAAAGTGAGGACAGTCTGAGGCGATCTAGGTGTGACCAGGACCGGTACGACCTAAGTTCAAATTAATGAATAGGACGTCCTGTTTTACACTTGTGTGATCCGGGCCCCAGTATACTTGCTGGTCTGTTATATCAGCCAGGGCAGGATCGCCCTTGGTTTATCTTGCACTGTAGAAAGGGCTTTCTCCTCTCATAGATAAATAATAGGAGTTTCTTTTTTCTTTTTTAAATAAAAGTTTATTTTTTAAAAAATCATGTTTGTCTATGTGTCTCTCTCTCTCTGTCTCCAGTCATTTCAACATTTCCTCCTTGTTTGTGGGTAGTGCCATCTCTCTACATAACGACCAACAATCACAGCTTGGATCCTGGTGAGGGGAACGATTCTTCTTAGAAGACTGTGAACACGAAGGGTGTCTTTGCAGGCCACATTTTACGGAGAAGCCAAAACTCTGGAGAAAATGAAGAAGGAAACAAAAGATCCACCGGTGATCAAAGAGCATCAGCAAAATAATAATCTGTCCAAACAAGAGCGGAAGATGAAAGCTACAGCTGAAACATGAATAAAAAAGAGGGATAGTGAAAGGAACAGACAGAGAGTGAGGGAAGTCGTGGACCGTGCGACATTGAGAGGCCCATCCAAATGGCGTCTGAAGTGACGCAGCCCATGCTATTTTCATTTCATTCTTTGCAACAGTGTACATGCTGTGCTTCTACTGACTTTGTGAGGATTAGGAACAGATGTGCAAAAGTGAGTAGGGATGTGCAAAAATATTTGAGATGTTTGTTATTCAATCAAATTTGACCAAATTTGGGCATTTGAACTTGAATCGAATGCCCAGACATTCATTTTTTAGTACTTCAACTAATATTTTGAATTATTCATATGAATAACTTGGACGTTTGTATGTGTACGGATACGTATGCATTGCATTGCATACATATCTGTATGCATCTTATTCGTATCTGTACACACCCGTAGAGATACGTATGGGATGAAGTGGGATGAATACGGTGTACACTTGCTGTGCAGTGATGAGCAGGTGCCCCAACTGGGGAAAGCGCGAGTGATCCCCTCCTTAACGCAACCAGGGCCGTGCACCTGCGCAGAGAGCCTCCTGAAGCCATGCACGGCCCTGGCCGATCGGGAGGTGTGCCGGATGCAGGCGCAAAGGGAACCGGGACCCTGTAGCCAGAATCAGCCTGGTGGGTTAGGGGGATTTATTCCACTAGTCTGGAGGTAGCCTTCATGTGGTTTAGATCAAAGGATGTTTTTAAGGACCCAGTTGGGTGAGAGCCGGATGATCCCATTTCCACCACGGCACCCATTAGGGACACATTTGTTTCCACTGCGCCTAGGGAAATCTGGATCATATGGGTACTTTTTGGCCTTTAATCCAGATTTTCTGTAGACCCCATTAAAGGGAGCCTGTTTCCACGTTAGTTTGGCAATGGGGTCTAGAGGAGGTTAGGGGGAGGGGGCATTCTTGGGGGGGGGAGCCCCCAAACCTAAGCTTTTAAGTCATTTTGAAGTCATTTTGAAATCTGTGCAAAATAGCCCCGGAGCATCTTTGAAGTCTGTGCTGATCTTCGGAGTGAACTTTGAAGTGACTCTGAAGTGACTCCGAAGAGACTCTGGAGTCACTTTGAAATTTACTCCAAAGATCAGCACCGACTTCAAAGACGCTCCAGAGCTATTTTGCACAGACTTCGAAACAACTTTGAAGTGACTTTGAAATGACTTCGGAGCTGCTTCGGAGACTGCACCCCGTCCCCCCAAACACCTGGGGTGACAGGCAGACCCCTCATGGGCAGATCTGGATTTCCAAATGGGTGCTCCGGTATTTCCATGGCAGGGAGGCTAGCACCCATTGCTATTGCTACTAGATCCGGATTAAGGGAAGTACCCATTCCCTAGATCTGGATCTTCTTAGATCCGGATTAAAGGAGCGCGGTGGAAAAACACCCCAAAACATAGAAATGTATCTGTGTCGAAACTGTGCAGAATTTATCCAACTGATGACCAGCCAGATGTTACCTCTGTGATTTGATGTAAGTATAAGAGGATCCACAGTCTATTTGGCAATATTAGATTTTTGCTTTTCAGACTGGTACAGTATAAGGCTTCATCTACACATCTGAAAAAAAAGGCTTGAAAATGGCTTAGAGTTGTTCCCATTTCATTCCTAATCTATATTAAAGACCTTCAAAGTACATCAGTTTTTGTCAGGTTCATTATTCATCCTCAAATATGCTGTACATCCATTAGCAACTTTTTGAGGCTAGTTGTACATTGTGTTGCTCTGTTGCTTTCACTTGGTCCTTATGGACAGATGTGTGTGCTAAGGAGCTGAAATCACTTTCCCATGTTTGTCTTGGGCCAAACTTCCAAGGCTGATCAGCCATGCTGGCCAGTTGTCAATTAACCACCATCTGTTCCACGTACTTTAAAAACTTTTCTATAAATCTACTGCTTCTATTCTCTAGGGGACTACTTGTTATATGAAGTTCTACAGACTTTCAATGGGCAAGAGCAACCCAAATTCCTGTTGCCAGACTGCCTTGCTTCAAAACTGTGGATATTTGTGGAAAACAGGAACAACTGGTTTATTCTTCTGTAATCCATGGGAGCACCATGGGGCAAGCTTGGTTCCTCTCATCTTAGGTTAGAGCTGGTATGGATCTTTAGAGAAATCCCTGGACAAGGCTGCTTAACTCTTTTACTTTGTTTATCCAATGGCTATAGTTCCCATTGTTTATCAGAACCTGATACCTGCTCACAAAAATGTATTCCTTTAATCTCACTCAGGAGTCAGACAAGAGCAGGATGAACTTTCTATCGATCTTGTCTTTTTATTGTAGCCTGCCCTGGGACCTCTAGGTCGGTGATGGCCAACCTATGACACGCGTGTCACAGGTGACACACCAAGCCCTTTTGGGTGACACACATGGTCACCCTGGCACTTGGGCGTGTAGTGCTTGCTTGTTGTTGAAGGGTACGAAATACCAACTTTCAATTGAATATTAGCAAATGAAATTCAGCAATAAAAGTCACTAATGTAAAGAATTATTTGTTTTTGCTTTTAATAAAATATTACTAGAGCTACAAAATTCACAAAATTATGGATATTTCTAGATGTGACACAGCACCCGAGTTAAGCTAGGTTTTCTTGCGAATTTTGACACATCGAGCTCAAAAGGTTCGCCATCACTGCTCTAGGTGAAGGGTGGGGTATAAATGCTAATAGTGAGTGAATGAATAAATGAATGAAATAATTGGGTGACAACTCAAAGAAGCTGTAGGCAAAATCCTGAGTTCATTTTATCAAGCTTTTCTAATCCCCCACTTCACTGTTGACACTGTTGGCAACATTAAATATTTTGGCCAGATGATGAATTACTGAGGGTGTGATCAGACATGCTTAAAAGGGCATCCTGGCTTAATTTGAGTATGAAATGACAAGATTTTGTTTTTTTCTTGCCAGCATTTGCCCTAACCATACCCTGAAGCCTCAGATAGGCCACCTTTTCATTATTTGAGATTTCATAACACCAAAGGCAACTTTTTCTTTAAGCCAGGTTGGATCGAAGCTATGTATGTAAAAAGGTGGCAGTTTTCCTGACATGACAGGACTAGGGGCTAATCAGGGCAGGCGTTGCCTGACTCGGAGTTAAATGCAGGCTGCAGTGTGAAAAAATAAGGTAGGTCAACCACATATTTGGACAAGTGTTTGTAAGGGATTGTCCCTATTCTGAATTACATAAGATGGAAGGACAAGAAACAATAGGATGAAACTTCAAGGGAGTCAATACACATTAGATATCAGAAAAAACTTCCTGACAGTAAGGGCGATTGGTCATTGGCATGAGTTGCCAAGGGAGGTAGTGAGTTCTCCTTCGCTGGAGGTCTTCAGACAGAGGCTGTACAGACATCTGTCTGGGATGGTTTAGGAAATCCTGCATTGAGCAAGGGGTTGGACTCCAACTCTATGATTCTAAGATCCTAAGGCTTTTTTTTTACGTGCATCTGGAGAGGCAATGTTTTTTCTTAAAGGGACAATTTTAAAAAGCTCTGTCTGATCTCACTTTGAATGTTACCTTCCTTTTTTATATTAGAGATTTTAATATACATTAGTTATAGTTAAAATAGAAATAAACAACAATAAAAACCCTAGAAAAAGGGGGAGGGGAAAGAAGAAAAGCAAGGAAAAAAAGAAAAGAAAAAAACCTACCTTTTCTTCTTGCTCTTTCTGATTGAATCTTATCTTCCAAAGAATGCTTCCAGTGCAAACTGAACCAGCCACCCCTGCAGCTTTTAATGTTCTGTATTTGCACAACAGTCGATCTTTCTCTGTTCTTTGAGAGCAGCTGGAATCTCTCTCTCTCTTTTGCACCGGAAAAGCAAAGTTTCCCAATTTACTGTAATATTAAACTTCTTTTTCATTTTATCCACAGGCTATGCTAAAGCACAAACATTCTATTTTATAGCAAACTTCGTGGTTAAATTCCTCTTTAGAAACACACAAACCCTGCCTTTTTAACCTTCATTGGTAAGTCTGGAAAATTACACAATTTGTTGATGTTCTTGTTGTTTTGTTGTAGTAACCACAAAAACTGCACAGCTTTTCCCCTGGCTTCCTTCTCTTCAGCCATCCATTTTTCAAGCCTCAGAGTAAAAAGGAGCAACTATTTTCCTGTCCCATAAGCTTGTAGTACACACTCAGCACTGCCAGGGTGCTGGACTCTTTCCACTCCATGCAGTGGCCTTTGGGCATTATGGAGTCTGAGCACATGTTTCTAAAGGACAATTTCCCTTCTCTTCCTGTTTGAGGATTTTCCCCGCCTCTGACCACAGGATGTGACATCGCCAAGGACCTCTGACCTGCCTGCCTGACCCAGCTCCACCAATTACCTCCCTGGATTGTGCCTTTACATCACTTCCCCCACGTCCCCTTTTGGAGGGCTTCTCTGCAAAAGAATAAATCACTCTCTTTTCCAGCTGATCCTGCTTCCTGCATGATCTCTTTCCTCGTTGCTTCTGTCTTTAGTTCTGCCATTAAGCACATGGCGGATCCCTGATCTCATACCAGTGGAGATCAAGGGATTAACTATCGTTAACACCTGGTGAGGATTGTAACAGCAACAGCTGTTACCAGCATCGTTATAGCCCCCAAGCTGTAACCTGCATTGCTGTGGTTTTCAGAGCTGCAGCCATGACTGAAGTAGCTAGAGGCTGCTTCCACAGGTTTCCCATAGCCCTTGGATCTAGGTTGCAGTTTGCAACTGCAACAGTTCGTATTTTTAAAAACAATATATTTTCAGTCCCTGCAAACGAATGACCTGTATGGTGTTGATCTAAGTTCTGCAAAGTTTTCTCCCTGCATTTGTTTTAAAATTGTACAGTTTGTGCTATCTAACCTTATTTTCCAAAGAATACATCTACAGTTTTACCTGGCTGGGGTAGAAAGTTACTCTGTTCATAGTGATAAGAGTTAAAGCTTGTGTTTTTCTTCTGGGGTATACATTTATTATTATTATTTTGGGCACTCCAAGGAAAGGTCCTTGCTACCCACAAAGAAACTTTTGGATGTGCTATCCCTAGATTAGGTTTCCCAAACACAACAATGTTGTTAATGGCTCTTATTTGGATGTTTCTGAGCAAACACATAATTTACATATGTATCTGCAAGCATATGTTGAACTAACAATGCTCCTGGGAAACAACTCAAAATGCACAAGAAAAAAATGTGAAGCAGAAAATCTCTTCCCCCCCATGAATATCTTCTCTCCTTTTCTTTCTGGATGCTTTCAGCCCATTAATACTGCCTGCCACACCCACACTGGGCTTTCCCCTTTTCCTATTTCTTCCTGGACCACACTTACTGTTTTATCTCAAGTTGTCTCTTGACAGTCATTTGATATAAGTAAAGGGAAACTTATGCTTTTTGCACTAGAGGTTATAGTGCAAAAAGGCGTTGGGTCTCACTTCCACATGCTGGTGTGAAAAGAGGCTTTGCTCCTTTGATTTTATTGGGAAGGTTCTCCTGTTTCATCATTCATTTATTGCTTGTATTTCTATCCTGCCCTATACCTAAAGGTCTCAGGGCGGATAACAACATTTAAAATTAAATGTATATATTAGAACAATAACCATATATATTTAAACAATAGCAGTGTCTGAAAGTGGGGAGAGAAAACGTATCCCACTTAACCAAAGATCAGGGCAAAGAGGTGAGCCAGTTTGGTCTAGTGGTTAGGGAGCCAGACTCTTATCTGGGAATACTGGGTTCGATTCTGCCCTCCGCCATGAAGCCAGCTGGGTGACCGTGGGCTAGTCGCAGCTCTCTTCTGAGCTCTCACAGCCCCACCTACAAATTGAATGTCAACATTTGTGCACATTCCTAGGAGATGCCCCATGCTGGATTCAAAGCTGACACAAGCATCAGAGTCAGTATGGTGGCTGGTGAGGAAAGGACTATCCCTATGTAGATGACCTTGTTCTGCCCCAGGAGAAATTCATTCCAGTTTGGGATGGATTCCCTACCCCACATCACAGCATCCCATCCTGATCCAAGATAATATGTGTGTGAGAGTGTGGAAATGGCCTTGATCTCAGTGCTAACTCAAAAAAATTCTGTAATAATAATACAGGAAGGCTGTGATCAGACACAGCATAAAAAGCACCTCAGAAAAGTCTATGAGGTGGGATTGTTCCCACTCAAGTCTGCCCCTTCCCCTTCTCCTGAACATTCCTTGCAAGAAAAGGTGGATTAGGGAAGGTTTGGAAACACCAGGGCCACACATGGTCTTTCTGAAACACCTGTGAGGTGTTTTTGCATCACCCAATTTGTCATGCCTTAACTCAGTCATTCTGTGCTGGAAATGTGGATTAGAGAAGGCTTGGGAACTCCAAGGCCACACACTGTCTCTCTGAGGACCCCCTGTTGTGATGTCTGAACACAATCTCTGAGGCGGTTTAGAAGAGGCTTCAAGGTGGGATTGTTCACACACCAGCCTGCTCCCCTGAACTTTCTGTGAGACAAAGCAGAGATTAGAGGAGGCTTGGGAACATGAGGGCCACACACTCTTTCTCTGAGGCCCCCCTGTTGTGATGTCTGAACACAGTCTCTGAGGTGGTTTACAAGAGGCTTCAGGGTGGGATTGTCCACACATCAGTCTGCTCCCCTGAACTTTCTGTGAGAGAAAGCAGGGATTAGAGGAGGCTTGGGAACATGAGGGCCACACACTGTCTATCAGGCACCCCTTTTGTTATGTCTAAACATAGCCAAAGATTTATTTAATAAGGGCATTACAGCTTCCATATCTGGCTGGTAGAAACTGGTGTGGAAGACCAGTGAGTGGTCTATGCCTGTATCCTCTGAAGCAGCATTTTCCTGCACTTTGCAAAGCTTGGATGATCCTGCACTTTTCCTTTGTAGACTGTCCCACAAGTATCTTCTCTATTATATTCCCTCCTGCCCTGTTTGTTTGGAAGCAGATGTTGCTCTTCTTACTGGAGTTTAGCTGCAAAAATAATTTAGCAATTATGATTTGAAACGGAATGGAAATTTTCCTTCAGCTCTGGAAAATAGAAAGAAAGAAAGAAAAAGGGAAAAAAGGGAATAAATCCCCCAGGAAATACTGGAAATATTTACCTCAGAAAATGTAAGGTATTAAAGGCAAGTGCACATCTGCTTTTGAATAATCGCAAATCCTCCAAGCAGCATTCAAAGAGATTGTCAAAATAATTAGCATACTAACGACCACACTGGGTACGAAATGAATTTCTAGGGTAAGTTATTGGCAGGTGGAAAGACTGAAGCGTTGCGTGCCGGTGGGAAACAGTTTTTTAGCCTGCCCTTTTAGAAGAAGGTTTGCATCTAAAGTTTTAGATTAAACCATTGAGAAGACGGCTACCTAAACGTGATCCCAATTCACTTAAGGGATAAAGATACAGATGTATGGAGATTCTAAGAAATCAGACTCCTCCTAAAGTCTGAAAAGTGGGTTGGTCTTGAGTTGTGCCATTGGATGGCCAAACCATGGGCCTGTTCAGGCTTAATTCAGTCGGACAGTATAACAATACTGTCCTGCTGAGGTTAAAATCAGGCTCAGAGAGGGCCATCTGCATTTCAAGCGCTGGTGCAATCTCTAACTGGACCACCAGCACTTGAACTGCAGATGACTGAGCAGGGAGCAGGGCAGCCCAGCTGGATCACCAAGGCAACAGCCAGGGCAGCATCTGATGTGTGCTGGGATATTGCCATGGTGGTCAGCCCATGGTGCATGACTGTACAGCTCCGGTTGCACAATGCTGCCTACACACAGAATTCACACCTGGAAGTGAGTGCAAACGTTGCGTCCCTGTGGACTAGGGATGGGCACGAATGGGGTTTTTTGACATTCAATTAGTAATAAATTGAATGTGAGAAAATCCATATTCGTACGAATAGATGCCCTTCGAATGTGGTGGGATTCTGTTTGATACAAATGTATCTGTACAAATTCGTACAAATAACAGATACAAATGCATACGTATCAGATACGTATCTGACACGAATACATATGTATCTGATATGCATCTGATACGAACGCATACGTATCCGATATGTATCTGATATGTATCCAATATGTATCTGATACGTATCTGATACGTATCCCATAAAAAAATCACATAACAGCGAGGAAAGTAATGCAGCCTTCTTTTGTACAATGCTGTAGTTTGGGTCCCACCAATCACCAGGTGGTTTAAAACCGTACAACTTCTGATCTGAATTCAAGGTGCTACTAATGATGTTAAAAGCCCTAAATGGCTTGGGACCTCAATACGTGAGGGAACACCTCTCATACAGACCTACCCATGGTTTAAGATCTGCTGGAGGCGGACCCCTCAGTTCCCACCAGTTAAAAAATCTGCTGTGTTAAGACATGGGGGTGGGCCCTCTCAACCGTGGCACCCCACTTATGGAACACCCTACCTTTGGAGAACTGATTAGTGCCAACTCTTCTAACTTTTAGGCATCAAGTAAAGACCTGGCTTTTCGTTAAAGCCTTTGGGCACCAATTCACTCAAGCATTATTTTAATATATAACTTTTAACTTTTTAAACCATCTATGCTGTTTAATACTTTTGAAACGAGGTATGTATTTAATATTGTTTGTACATGGGTTTTTATTGTAAGCCACCCAGAGATCATGGGATATGGGGTGGGATATAAATATTTTAAACAAACAAGCAAAACAAATCTGTTCTGAAAACGTCAAATCTGACCTGAATCCACTTTGAATCTGTTGTCGATCTATGTCGAATGCGCTCTGGATCCATTGCAGATGTGACTGGCGCAGCCACTTTCCTACCTCCCCATTTAATAAATGTCTGAACGATTCAGATGGATGTCTGAACATTTCATACGAATGGCTGAAACATTTGTATTTGTACAAAGTTAAGGTACAAATATCGTAACATTCAATTCATGCATGAATTTGCACGTATGTTATGAATATTTGTGCATATCCCTACTGTGGACAAGGTTTTATTTTTTTTACTTTCCCCCCAAAACTGACTGTTTTTGTCATAGGCTGTGTCCCCATGGGGCTCCTACTGCCTCATGGTGGATTCGGGGCAGCCTTAACGCAAATCTTAATTTGCATTAAGGAGTCCCCATGTCAATGGAGGACAGGGCGGGTTCAAAGTGAACCCGCTTGTCCCCATGAAAACCACAGCAAATCCCTGCATTGGGATGCCGTGGTTTTCTATACCCCCACCTTGCCGAGTGCTTAATTGCCCAGGTAAGGGCTTGCCCCAAATGATCACCTGACAGCTGCCCTGCAGTCAGCTGAGCAGCTGTCAGACAGGTATAGGGGCTGGCAAGAGCACAGTAGAGCTCTGGTAAGATGATTAAAACAGACGTGAAAGCTGCGTCTGTTTTAATATTTTAACAGAGCTCTGCTCATGCACACGACAGCCTGACAGTTGCTCCAGCTGACTGCAGGGCAGCTGTCAGGTGATTGTTTTGGGTAAATCAAGCCCTTACCTGGGTGATTAAGTGCTCAGGTAAGGGGGGACAGTTGTGATCACAGCATTAGTGGTGGGGACAGCAAAGCCCCACCTGCTAATGCTGCAATCATAACCCGGGAGTGTCCCCATGCCCCCAGGATAACCTGCTCTTGCCCCGTAATTTGGGGTGAGAACAGTTATAAAGGTTTTTTTTTTTTTTTTTTGCTTCGCTTTTGGGGAATTTGTCCCTCATGTAGCCCAAATTAGGGCTTTCCATGGGGACTCCTGCGAGGTGAACTCACATTTGCCTCGCAGTATCCTTACTGTGGCGACGCAGCAATAGTGTCTCTTTCAGCGTCTCCATGTATATGTATCTTTTTTTCATTTTTAAAAGGATACAGTCATTGTATTATGATCTCTGAATGTCTTTGATAATATTTCCACCTTGAAAACATTAGTAATTATGTTATTAATACATACCATACCTATTCTTGAAAAGGATTTATGTGTTTCAGAAAAATAAGTATAATCTCTGGAATCACAATTTTTGTTCTCCATATACCCAAAATTCTAATCTTTTTAGACTTTTCATAAGTCAAAAGATGTATTTGGTAGTTTACTTTGCAATATTTTGATGTAAGACAATCTCATTCCAATCTCCTATGAGAATTTCAAAAGCTTGTCCATGAGGCTTTTGGAAAAGGGAAATTTATCTTCATTTGGTGCGTAGATTCCAACAAAGTTTTAATGCTGCTTTACAGGTTGTGGTCACTCAGCCCCACTTTTTCATTTTCCTCCAGCAGCCAGCTAGACTTCTGTGCCCTGCCCACATATCTGTTTTTGCTCATACCACTCACTTACATATAAAGGGCTTTTTCCTAAACAAATATTTTCTCTTTCTGCAAACTTTGGTGTACTCTTCTGGTTGGCAGAAGATACCTGTTACTGGCTACAAACAATAATAAAAATGCATATCCTAAGCAAAGCAAGAATTAAAACACTAGTGAAGTAAAACAAAGATGTTTTAGCAAGTATGGCTTCTGAATAAGAGAACAAAAGAACATAAGTGGAGCCCTGCTGGATCGGGCCTCAGTCCATCTAGTTCAGCATCCCATCTCATACTGTGACCCACGAATGGCTTCTGGGCATCTCAAGCAGAAGACAAAGACAAAACATTTACCTGCCCTTGAATTGCTGGAAATGGCCTTTAGAGGCATCTTGCCCATCTCTCCAGCCTGGAGGTGGTACCTAGGCATCCATTTTGATACACCTGTCATCTCTGAATTTGTCTAGCCATTTCTAGGCTGGTTGCTGTCACTACACCTTCTGGCAGCAAATTCCATAGACTGATGACACTCTGGTTGAAAAAAAAATACTTTCGCTTGTCTGATCTAATTCATTAGCTTCATAGAGTGCCCCCTAGTTCTAGTGTTGTTGTATAGAGAAAATAAATTTTCTCTATCAACCTTTTCTAAACCTTGCATGGTTTTATATACTTCAATCAGGTGTCCTTTTAAACATCATCTTTCAAGGCTGAAGTGGCCTAGATGTTACAGTCTGCTTTTGTCTGCATTATTGTTTTTGTTTGTAATTATCTAAATGGATTAGAATACTACAATCAAACATTTACCCAAAGAAATTTACCAGATATCCAAGACTGTTTCCACAGAGTGTGTTATCTTGTGCCATGCTGGACCAGACTGGGCTGGATTGAGTGTTCTGGTCCCACGAGCTAGTTTGGTCTAGTGGTTAGGGAGCCGGACTTTTATCTGGGAATGCTGAGTTCAATTTGGCCCTTCCCCATGAAGGCAGCAAGGTGACCTTGGGCTAGTCACAGCTCTCTTCTGAGCTCTCACAGCCCCATGTACCTCAAGCCAACTCTTCTTCTTCTTCTTCTTCTTCTTCTTCTTCTTCTAGACAAGAAGGATGGAATCTGCATTATGATAGCCCATCCTGTCCCAACTTCAGAGAGTCCTTCCTTCCTTCCTTCCTTCCTTCCTTCCTTCCTTCCTTCCTTCCTTCCTTCCTTCCATCCATCTTTGAAAAAAACCATCCATCTTGCTTGGCAAAGAAATAGGTGATCATTAAGCCAGATGATCCCATTTGCTGATGAAGAGCTGGGGAATTTCATGAAGCAGGGTACATCATATTTCACTGAAAGCAGAGGAAGGTCATCTCCATATTTAAGCATTTAAGGCGCTCTATATTCAGTCCCTATGTCTATATTAATAAAGGTGAAGAGTAGAAGATGAGGCCATGAGAAGATGTCAAAGATACATAGGCAGATTCCATTTCAGACTAGGATCATTAAGAAGACAAAGGAGGCCAGAAAATGAGGGTGAGAATCACGAGGTGGGAATCACATCTTGATGGCTTCTCATTTGGAGTCAAAGGCCACTGAGCAGCTTTTTTTGAAAGTAAAATAGGTGTTAAACGATAAAGAATTCAAGAACTTTCCTAGTCTTATTTTTAATTTCTTTAGGATTTTATCAGGTGCTAGCCATGGATCATAAGTTGAAACCAGGGACTGAAAGCAGAGAGTTTGGCCCAGTAAAAGTGACCAGAATTGGGGCTGGGCTGAAAATAGAGTCTGGGGCTGGATTCAGACACACATTTGTTTGTTTGTTAAAAAAAAAACCCTCCTCTGAGTCAGCTTATAACCAGCTTAGGCCCCATCTAGATGAGAGAAGAACTGGATTTTATACTCCTTTTTTCTCACCTATTTAAAGGGATTCAAAGCGTCTGACAAACCTTCTGTTTCTTCTCCCCACAACAGATACTCTGTGAGGTAGATAGGTCAGTGAGAGCTCAGAAAGAGAGCTATGACTAGCCCAAGGTCACCCAGCTGGCTTCATGGAGGAGTGCAGGCTCGAACTGGGAGACTACAAGATAAGAATTTAACACTCCAACCACAAGACCACTATGGCACTGCTATGTTGGGTTTCCCACACCCCACCAAAGCACTACTACACACCACCCAAAACACATGATTTCCTGTTGCTGGAAATCCCAGTGCTGGTAGCAGGACTTCCAGCAATTGTGCATTTGCTTACTTTTTGGACAGAGCAAATATTGTCATTTTGTCCACTAAACATGAATGCACGATGGTGGAGGTGATGCATACTTCCAAGTATTTGGCACTGATCGAATACCTGGATGTGTGCATCATAGGGATATGCAGAAATATTTGTAACATTCAAAATTCAGCTGAATTTGGCTGAATTCAGACATTTGAACTCAAATTGAATGTTACGATATTTGTACGCTAACATTAGAATGAATACAAACACTTCCAGACATTTGTACGAATGTTTCTGGACCTTCATACGTATGTTTCTGGACATTCGTATGAATAGTTTGGACATTTGTTAAACTAGGTAAGTGTTTTGGTATAGAGGAGATCAAACTGTCTCAATCCACTAGGCCAGTTTGGTCTAGTGGTTAAGGAGCCGGACTATTATCTGAAAGCACCAGGTTTGATTCTGCCCTCCCCCATGAAGCCAGCTGGGTGACCTTGGGCTCGTCACAGCTCTCTTCTGAGCTCTCACAGCCCCACCCACCTCACGGGGTGTTCTGTTGTGGGGAGAAGAATAGAAAAGCTTTGTCAGCTGCTTTTGAGTCCCCTTAAATGGGTGAGGAAAGGGTGGTAGAAAAGCCAACTCTTCTTCTTCTTCTTTTTCACATGCAGTAAGTGTGTGTAGGAAGTGTGTAGGAAGGCAAAGTGAGTTTGAGACTCACCTCTAGAGCAATTTTAGCAAGGTGATCAACTGGCAGTAAATAAAGTTGATGATATTCAGCTCTTGTTGCAAGATAGGTCCTGGACACCATGGCAAACAGCACTGTATTGGATCTTGGATGGGACCAAAGATAATCAAAGATGTAGTGGACCCAGTGGCAGCTAAGGACACTGAGTAGCTAGGGGACCTATTCTGATACCCCCAACACCATACCCTGGGGCCAGGCAGGAAAATAGGCTGTTTGCTGGTGGTGGGAAGAGAAAAGAGGTAGCCAAGGCAATTGGATGACATTCAGGGTTTCAAAGTCGCACACACAAGCTTCATTAATCTGATCATTCATTTAATTTGGTCGCTCACATTATCTTGCAGCTGCTCTTGTCTAAGGTGTGAACCCTTAACAGTTTAAGTGAATTGCTGCCTTCCTGCAGTGGAATAAGAGGTGGGGCAAAACAATTTAACAAAAGAGAACAAGTTTATTTGTACGGTCTACAGACCCGATATATTAAAATGCTAAAAACACAAGTATTTACAAAGGAGGTAAATTGTTTAAAAACACAAATATATCCTGTTTTTCCCCTCTTTTTGACAACTATGGCCAAAAATTTTGCCACAGCTAGGGTCTTATCAGCGTTTGTATTGCTAAGCAACAACTTAATGTAGTCCGAGGCAGATCTTCCTGGGTATGCTCTCAGCCTGGGATTCACCAGGTCCTGGCGTGCGGGGGTGTAGAAACTGCAGGAGAGGAGAACATGCTCCAGTGTTTCTACCTTGCCGCTTCCGCATGGGCAGATTCTGTGGATAAAAGGGACGTGTTGGAATCTGCCCCTCAGTACGTTTGAGGGTAGGACATTTAACCGAGCCTTTGTAAAAGCAATTTGATAGCTTTTTACATATTGATTTTTTTGGTACGATGGCATGGTTAATTTATATCCGAACAAAAGAGATTTTAGAGAGAAAAAACAGGCAGCCTTGATTTTGAGTCAGCGGACTGAAGAAGGAATGCATTTATCCCAGTTCCGTGCCCTATTGCTGCAAATAGTTTCTGGCAAGGGATGTGCAATAATATTTGAAACATTCAAAATTTGATCAAATTTGTTTGAATTTGGACATTCGACTTCAAATTGAATGTCTATACATTCAAACAAATTTGAATGTTTTGAATCATTTGTACAAATTATTTGGACATTTGTATGCGTATTTATTTATTTATATTTATATTTAAATTTATATGCCGCCCCATACCTGTATGTATGTGTACATTTGCATATGCATTGCATACGTATCTGTATGCATCTTATTCGTATCCGTATGTATTTGTATGGATACGTATGGGATGAAAACGGGATGAATATGGGATAAAAACAGGATGTCTACGAATGCGTATGGACATAAATGAATGTTGTCGACATTCGTATCTTCAAATTCGAATCTCATATTTGTTCGAATAGATGCAAATGCATTTGAATCGGATTCAAATTTGAATACGTTCATTTTTACTTTATTTGTTTGAATTCAAACATTGAAATATCCAATTAAAATTGAATCGAACCTGAAAATTGCATTCGTGCACACCTCTCTCTCTGACACCATCTGGGTTCTGGTACACATGAAGAAGATTTTATGCTGCACATCAGAAGTTTGCAACTTGGGAAGGAATAGATTTGACTTGTTCTGCCAGGAAAGCAGCCTTAAAAGTTGCTTTTTTGGAGCTCCACCAGCCGTTCCTCCTGGCGTTGCTTTGCTGGCACCTGTCATGATGTTCTCTGGCAAGAGGCAGAGCTCATCATCCATTCCCTCGAGGGCTTGGCATTCCAACTAAATGGAAGCAAATGTTGAATAGATTGGTTGCAAAGAGTTTCATCAGAAGGTCCGGGCCACTCTCTTGACAGCTTTGGGATGCTGAGAGGGAAGGAAGATAAAAGTTTATTTTCGTTTTTTTTTTTTTGTAAAGACCACACACTACAACTTGCCTGCTTGTCCTTGGGGGGACACTTGGCAGTTCAGTTCCCCCTTTTGATAACCAAACGAAATGAGAGCTGCAACACAACCCGGTCCATTTGAATAAAAAGCAGATGGATATTAATCACAAGAGACGAAGCACCAAAAGTGATGGATACTTTGGGTTTGTCAAAAAATAGCTTTGCTGTGCCACCTGAGACCCTCCTGTACACTGATAATCCTCTGAATTAATTCTCTACAAATTGTCATGTCGCTAATGCAGATCATTTCTCATTTTGGACCGGTGTGCCAGAAACGACACCTGTCCGTTGCTCAGAAATGCCTCCCTGTGGAATAGAGGAAGAGTTTTGGTATAATTGTATTATACTGCACCTTAATTTATCCAAAACAGCCAAGGGATATTCATTATGGTAATTAGATACTTGTAGTGGGATAGGAGAAGAAAACAGAACTGAGAACAGTGTTGCAGTAGGGCAGGATGGATGCAGACAGATATTTGCAAGGAACAAAGATTAGGAAGTATCAGAAGGTGGGAAGGAGAAAAAAGTAACTAGCCATTTTCCTTCCACGTTGCCTAATGAAAAAGTGGATTTTTCTGAGTTAGATAATGCCAAAATAAAACTATTCGTCACTTTGCTGATGAGTTCTTTCACTCTGAAACTGGACTGAAGCTGGATCAATGTTTGCCCCTCAGGCAACAGGAAGAATTTGTCCAACTGTCCTGAAACAAGTCCATCTACATTTTGGATGGCTGTTCCAGGTCAGCCTCCATGCGTTTTGAAGCCTACCATGGTTAGGAATGAATGTTCCTAGCTTCAGAGGAAATGCATTTTGATGGCAAAATTTTGTGTGTCACTGAAGTGGGTCTCTCTGCTAAACCAGAACAAGGAGGCATAGACCTCCCGTGACAGTTTATTCATGAATAGGATGACAATTGACATTCTTATAGTGGTCTACCACTGTCCTAGTCCACATGGCCATTTTGGGCCACCTAGATCAGAACATGCTCCTCCCAGTGTGTATAGATCATGCTAACAGGGGCATGGCCTCTCTGTTCCATATCCAAGTATGGATGAGAGATGCCCCAAAGGGTTCTAGGCCTTGCATTACACAATGGAAAGGCCCTTGGTCAGTTTAGTTCTGTGTTGAATAACATACTAAGGCAGATGCACGCAGGAACTTGCTTGCATACTTGGTCTTTATAGCAGCACAGAACAAGGCAGCAGCTCGTAGTTATCAGCCAGGATGATGAGAAACACAGCAGGGGTCAAACATTCCTAAGTCATTAGCCAGAGATAAACACAGTGAGGATAACACAAGTCAGAGTCAGGGTGCAGAGCCAAAGTCCAGAAGTCAATCCAGATAAATACAAAAGCCAAGGTCAGAAGCAGATCCAGAGTTCAGGAGTCAGGAGACAAGGAACATGAGCAGAAGGCTGCAGCTTTCCAGTCAGAACAATCACCAACAACATTTTTTTTATACTTTATGTTATTTTTATATTTGGTTTTAACTGTTGTAACCCATCCTGAGACTTTCAGGTCTAGGGCAGGATAAAAAACAAATGACTGGAAAGCTGCCAGCCTTTATCCCTCAGAGTCAGAGCTCAGGTGGCCAGAGGGGTGAGGTTTGATTTCTTGACACCTTCTCTCTGACCTATGAAGCACTGACTTCTCTCCATGTTGCTCTGCCAGGGAAGATCTTTCACCAGCATCGTCTTGTCCTGTCTCAGAATGTTTATTAGGGAGATGAGCCTCAGTGGTGTCTCTGCTCGTCTGGCCTTGAGGGTCAGGTTCTCTGACTTCTGTGTAGCCAATTGCCACCTCAGATGCCACTTCCAAACAAAGAGATCCATCATCTGGGGCAGAATCCCCATCCAAAGCAGCTTGTGGAGGGCACCTCAAGATAACTGATAGCAGTGGCAGTTGGTGTAGTTGAGCACAGAGGGAAGCCTGTCCCCTTGCTGAAGGGCAGTTTGTGAGTATCCTTTGAACTGTGTCCACTCACCTGCACTGGCTGCCACTAGTTCTTCCTAGTTCACTAAACCTTGGACTTTTTACTTTCAAAGCTAGGAGCCTTTGTTTAGATAGACCGACTTCAACCTGCTAAAGAACTTTTAACACAGAGGTGTGTTTCTCCTAATCTATCAGTGACATTCAGCATTCTGAGTGTCCGGGAAAGCTGCCAGCACACTCACAAGCACACAGCTGACAAGAGATTGCTCAGCAAAGGTACAACCCAAACGACATCCGAAAAGAAGAAATCCAGAAACAGTCCAGGTCCAGGGTTAACGAGAGTCATACAAACAGTCCAGTCCGAGGTCAGGGCGGCCAGAAGGATGATCAACAGGTACGTTCCAAGGTCTAGGGTTTCCAAGCAGTCCAGGAGTCAGATACAGCAGCTTTCTCTTAAGGTAAACAAATAGTTTCTGACAAAGGGCTTGGGCGTCTGCCCGGTGTTTTAACTTTGCAGATTGAGCTCACAGCTGCAGGTGATCCGCATGTCTCTGTGCAAGTCTTTTTGATCGTCTTAACCCTTCCTTCTTTGCTCTCCTTTGCTTAAAGCTGGAAATCTCTAGGCTCTGCTGTTCCATGTTTCCCCCATCCTGCACTTCTGCTGTGGCAAGGCTGGGCTGTTGAACTCCAGGCTCCAATGGGGCTGGGGGGGGGGTCAGAACTGGGTCCTGGCATCACCTCAGGTTCCTCTTGTACCTCAGGAAGTGAGTCCTCCTAATCCTCCTCCTGGCTGACCATGACACTGAGTACCTTGTTTCACAGTGTTTGAGGCTGTGCCTTCACTTTTGTCAGCTGAGATGCTTGAAGTGGGTACCTCTGCTTTCCATGCCAAAGGCCTTCTGTTGCTCCTCCACCATAAATAAATATCTGCCCAAGATACAATCACCCCAAACCCCAAATCACAATGCATCATAGAAAACACATCTGTTTCGCTGTCCCTTACTTTGCCTGTCTGTATATTCCAAAATCCAAATTATTTCTCAGGCTTTTTTGGTGCTGTCTGCTACAGAATGAATAACAAACATATAGATATGAGGGGAAGCAAAGAAATGAAACAGCCACAGAACTTCCCTCCTGCCTTTCATCTATTTCCATAAAAGCCACTTCCTTATAAGTTCTTTCTAATGTGCTCTTTCCACTCCTTTCTGTCCCACAGGGACCAGCTTGGTGTTTTCTTAACAAATAGATCCCCGCGCTGGCTTGAAATGTCACCGGTAACAATGAAATGTTGCTAGTTGTACCGTTTGCGATGTGATCTCAATAGCCATTTTGTGCAAGCCTCCCTTGGCTCTTGGCTGGGGATAAAAATAGGAAGAGGAAAGGGAAGCGGGGGGTGGGGAGGATTCTTCTGTAAATAGACTGAAAGGACATTAACCGTTTCATGCAGAAGCTGCCAGAATTTAAATAAATGTGCCAAGTGCTTAATAGTGCCAGTGCACATTAAGTTCATTGTTTTAATTGTTGAGGCAGGGTACATTCCAGGTGACCATGGGTCTTTCTGCATTTGGGAGCTATCCAGACTTCAAGGCTTTGAAGTTGCCTGCCAGGGCTTCAAAGTAACCAGCTGGGTCATAAGAGCATAAGAGGAGCTCTGCTGAATCAAGCCACAACCCATCTAGTCCAGCATTCTGTCTCACACAGTGGCCCACCAATGGCTTCTGGGCATCTCCAGCAGAAGACAGAGGCAAAACCTTCACCTGCTCCCAACTCCCTGCAAATGATTGCTTCTGAGTGCCTGGCTGAAAAAACTGGGCCCAGTATACCAATCTATGGGGCAGTCTACTGGTGAGCTATTTTTAACAGGTGTGCTGGCAGAGTGGGATATAGCACCACTTTGGTCTAGTGGCCAAAGTGCTGGACTTATATCTCATCGTCACCGGGTTCGAGTCCACACTCCTCCATGAAGCCAGTCGGGTGACCTTGGGCTAGGCACAGCACTCTTCTGAGCTCTCACAGCCCCATTTACCTCACCTCATAGGGGGCCTGTTGTGGTGAGAAGAATATAAAACTTTGCCTTCTGCTTTGAGTCCCCTTAAATGGGTGGCAAAAGGGGGGTAGAAAAGCCAGCTCTTCTTCTCACTCTGAGGCATGGTCTGATGTGACAGCTCAGACTATCAGGGTGTGGGGCCTCTTCTATTCCACACCAACAAGTGGAAATAGCTCTGTGGGTTGGTATACTAAACTATGAAGAAAGAGCCCACATGGATACATCTGGGTCATTCTCTTGGCAGATATAGAACTAGTATGCCATCATTTTCTTCTGAAGAGATGCTGGGAATTGAACCCATGGGCCTCTGGTTTCCAGGCAGTTGCTTGACCACTGAAGCAGGGCCATGCCATGGATGTACTGAAGAACATTTCTTGGCAGATACAGAAGAGGTCAGCAGGGATGCCAGGGAACAAACATGTAACCCTCTATTTTCTTGGCAGAGCTATGGTCAATCCCAGTTGTGTTTATACTGTAAGAGAATTAACAAAGTTAAAAGTACTTAATCGTAAATGACTATCCACCAAATAGATTTGGCAAATAAACCAAAGGTTTGTTTTTTGAAGCTAAGGGAAATTCTGCACTGGCTGGTTTAATGGACCAGCAAACATGCTAGTAACCTCTCTTATGAATGCTGGTACAATCTAAGTGAAGCCCTCGGGCAGGGGTCACCTATAGGGGGTGGGGCTAACTCATAGGGTGGACCCTCCCTTAGATTGTGAAGCATGCAGAAGGGAACATGATTGCTTGTCCTGGCTCCAGTGCAGTGGCACATCTGCAGATACCAGTGTGGTCACTTTTGGGGCCAAGCCACCTTAAGGCTTGTGTCACACTCATGGGTTGTGGTCGCACTTAAGGTTTAATCCAGCTTCAGGCCACTTTCAGAGTGAGAGAACACATCAGCAAAGTGACAAGTTGTTTTCTTGCAGTGTTAAATAACTCAGATAATTACTGGTCACTTTGCCGAGGTATTGTCTCACTCTGAAAGTGAACCGAAGCTGGATTTAACCTTAGGTGTGACCATAGCCATGGATACCTTTGCTCCTGTCTTCTACCTTTTTAAAAAAGAGTGTCTTGCTGTTCACTGCAGCTGTAGCACAGTATAATTAATCTAAGGTTGGACCTTGTATTACAAGTAGGGATGTGGGTGAATAGGGTTTTTTGCATTAAATTCTTTTCGAATTGCATGTAAGAAAATAAGTATTCATTCAAATAGATCCCCTTTGAATGTGGTAGGCTTCTATTTGATACAAATGTGTTTGTAGAAATTTGTATGAATATCTGATGCAAATGCATACGTATCCCATACATATCCATACGTATCTGATATGTATCCCATAACATATCCACTTTGAAAGGGTCAGATCTGCCCTGAATCCACTTTGAATCCACTCTCAGTCCAATTTGAATGCACTCTGGATCCGTTGCAATATGACTGGTGCAGCTGCTTTCCCTCCTCCCTGGTTCATGAATGTTCTGAAGCATTTGAACCAATATGAATGTCCGTCTACAAGTATTGTAAGATTCGATTCGTATACGGATGTCTGAATTTATCCAAATTCATACAAATATCTAATGTTATGAATATTCATGCATGTCCCTCATTACAAGCTATCCCTGCTGAAATTGCTATTTCCATGTGACCATTAAAGATGCAGTAGTCCTATTCTCTTCTCCATGTAGTGGCACTTGCTTGAATTGCCTCTTCCACGCAATCATATTGAATGGTCTCTTCTGTGCAGTTGTCAAAGGTATACATAGTACTCCTGTCATCTTCCGCCCATCTTACGATACTTCAAAACTCAGGTGGAGAGAGTTGTTAAGAGGATTTTATCACAACGTCGGCTCTCTGCATTAACTTGAAAAAGCATCTTTCCATTTGCGAGGCTGAAAATATGGAGCATTAAGCAAAACTTGTTTCTCTGTGAACCTGAGATTGTGGCCCATACCTGTCAGGTTCTCCTTCCCCATATATGCTCAGTGGGGTTGTTTGAAAAGCTAGGCTGAGTGAGAGTGGATGTGTGAAGGCAGCTTTTCATTGCTAAGCAAATAAGAATATAAAACATAGGAGGAGCCCTGCTGGATCAGACCACAGACTATGGCTGTTTTCGCATGAGCAGTTATAACCCCAATAGGAACCCATTTTGAACCCCAATAGGTACTGTTCAGTAAGGCCCTGTCCCTACTCAGTACCTATTTAAGGCCCTATCTAGAAGGCCCTGTCCCCATGAGGGCAGGAGAAATCTGGATTTAATGGGTCCTCCGAGCCCTTAAATCCAGACTTCCTGCAGACCCCTTTAAAGGTGTCCACAATCAGGTGTTCAGCCTTGAAGATCTGATTTGAAGATGTGCGTCCTGACAACTTACCTGCAGATGAGGTCCAGGGGCAGTGCCAGCAGGAGTGGAGCTGCACATGCAGGTGGCGCCAACTCCACCCTGCCACTCATAGCTAGGGAGGCTTGCATGGACTTCGTAGCTGTCCCTATCCAGGAGAGAGTCCTTCTTCGGTTCGGTGGCTGCATGGGGAGCAATGGATCCCAGCTGCCGACTTTGGCTGGCGGGTGAGATTGCCCCTCCATTGAAGTGTCCACCACCCCCACCATGTGCCCTGATGCCCCACTGATGAAGAAGTTTCATTGGTCAGAGGGAGGCGTAGGTGGAGGCAGCAACAGTGGAGTGATGGAGGCAGAGGCAGAGGCAGTAGTGGGTGCAATAGCCACTTCCGGGCATGGAGGAGGCTGCAGATGTGGCGACTGCAGCCCTAGCAATGTGGCTGCCATTGTCACCATCACTGCTGCTGCCTCATGCTCGCCAGGTGAAGCGGGCAGCTTCTGGACAGTTGCGATCCACCCATGCAGCATTCAGACAAGGACTGTTAGGAAAATTGCTGCCCTAACAGCTTTCTTCCGTCCATGTGTGTTTGAGTAAACAAACAAGCTAGAGACAAAAGATTTATTTTATCTATATTGCAATATAGGAAACCTGCCCTTCAAGCATTTCTCTAGGACAAGTTCAAACTCTCTCATATCACAACCTGACTTTTTATCCCTATCCTGGCTGGACATTTACCGTATTCCCACCGTCCAAAGTCAATTTGCATCTAAGTTACTCACAATAAGGAAGAGAAGTACATTGTCTGTTGACATGCTCAGTAAAGGCAAAATAAGAACAGTTCAAGCAAAGTTCATGCTGGCTGACACAGAGCGGTCACTCCTTTGAAGCTGCAAAATCTGCACAGATTTTTATCCGTCTTTGCAAACACAGGTCCCCCTAATTCCTTACAGAAGTAGTGTAAACACTGCATCTGGAAATGAAACAAGAGGACCCTCAGCACTTCCAGTAAAGCAGTTTTTGCTGCTTCACAGCTACAGAAGATCAGGACGACTCTGGGTCACTCTATGATAGAGGAGGCACCCTGCTGTGTGGGCACAGTATCCCAGAGGGTAACAGAATCCCTTGAGTTTCCAAGTGCAAAAAAGGCCCCTATAGGTGCCGATATATCATTTTTGTGTGATCTTGTACAGAATTAGGAAGAAATTTCCTTTTGACTGAGCGTTATTCCTTCTAACCCAGCAGAACTTTTCTAAACTCTGGGTCCAAGTGTTTGGAAAATTCCAAACTATTATGAAAGCAAGTTGCTGCTCTATCAGCAAATACTATCCATATTAGTTTCTTAATAAGCAGAAAGGTCAGAGAGAAAAGATTTCCTTTAATTTGTATGCTGCAGCATAGGAAGCCAGCTTTCCAGAAACCCCATCAAGACAAACTTTGAACTCACATTCCAGCCTGACCTTTATACCTGACCGGGCTGGAAGTTACAATGTTCCTGGTAAAGCCTTCCAAGTAAGGAGGAGAAATACATATCAGGTTTCTCTGACATGCACAGTAAAGGCAAAATAAGAACAGTTCAATATAATTCAAGTTGGCCGACCCAGGCCTGTTACTCCTTTGAAGGATCCTCATCAGTGTCTTATATTTTTGCAAACACACTGTCCTTGTTCGTTCCTTACACAAGAAATGCAGGCAGATTGTTGTGGCAGCCATTACACTGAAAACAAAGTGAAAAGTGAGTTGACAAGCTAACCAATTGTTTAAGGATGTTCTCTATTCTAAAGTTCAGCTTTGCCACTGACAATCAATTCTGAAAGTAAAATCAGAGTATTCTTGAACATAACAAAGAGCGAGCTGCTTACAATCTTTAGTCATTATTCTATCTTCATAGATCTCAGTTTCTCTGAAAACTGAGACCAGCTGTTTGGATTTAATCAATAGTCTGTTTTATACTTGTCTCAATTAAGAAACATTCTCTTAATAGCCAGTTGGGGACTATAGATATTAATATGTTAAAATACACGATGAAGGCTACTTAAAAAAAAGAAAGAAAAGAGAGAGATTGTTATTAATAAATGTTTTTCTACTCCATCAATAATATATCTTGAGCAAATTAGTGCCTGAATTAATGGTGTGTGGGCTGAATCTAGAAAAATGGCTCAGATTTTATTACACAGTAAAACGTCTTTTTAATTGTTGGAATAATCACTTTATTACATGCCATTACTTTTGGTAACAACTCCTGTCTGTGCATTAACCAGAAATGCTGCTGGACGGAAGTAGACTGAACATCACAACCTAGAAGATTCACTTTATTAAAGAGGTTTCCTGTTTCTCCTTCCAGCTCCTTTCCTTCAGCATGGTTCCTAGGAAAGTCATCTGTCCTGCATTTAATGAAGACCCTTCCTTCCTTCCTTCCTTCCTTCCTTCCTTCCTTCCTTCCTTCCTTCCTTCCTTCCTTCCTTCCTTCCTTCCTTCCTTCCTTCCTTCCTTCCTTCCTTCCTTCCTTCCCTTCCAAAAATTCAAGAGAACAGTCCCCCTTTGGAAGATGGCTTTTGTTCCAAGGATGGACCAAGTGAAATACAAGGCAAAGAAACTTTTGAATGAAGTTCAGCTACATGGACATTTGCCATTGCCTCTGTCTAGGGAAGTACTGGGAAGCAAACAAGTGCAACAAAGTACACTACTGAAATATGTTGGTAGACCTCATTACCAAAGTCTACCGGTGTTCTGGATCTAATGGGGACCAGGAGCATGGATATTCTGGAGTATCCATCTTTTATTCCAGAATATCCAAATATAACAGAATAAGTAACTGACATCTCGCTGCAACTTTAGGTCTCCTAGGCTGCATCCAGACACATTTATACTGTGAATTGGAATGCTCACCACTGGATGCTTCTTGTAAGTCCCTGGGTAAAGTTAGTAAAGGTGTGTGAAGCACAATTTCATGCTCCACACCTCATGAATAATTAGGGAACTTCTGGGCATGCAGGGGGGGGGAGGCTTGGAGGTTGTAGCAACCTCCTTCAAGTGTAGATGCCCTTCCCCATAAGTTCACTAATTATTCCCTACTGGCCTAAGTGTGAAAAGGCCTCAGCTGTTCTGTCACTGAACCAGAGTTTGCCACTGGGGAACATGTACATAACACCCTTTAAGCAGCAGGTAAATTTTGAAAGATACCAGTTATTCGAATATCCCCAAAATTGCATAAAGCGTTTACAAAAGTCAGCTAGACATTATGATGAAATTTTGCCATTACAAGAATATCCCACATCATGAGAGACTTTGTGTTTGTGGGGACCGTATCTTGGAAGGCACACCATGCTTTCTATTGGAGTACTACCTATGTGATTGTATAAGGGACTATTATTTAACTCCTCTTTTAACAGACCTTAATTCACTTAATATCAAAGCCAAAGTGGACATATTGCTCTGAGGCTGTGATCAATATAGTTCTATCAGAGTAGCTTTGTATATCTTGAAAGCCATTAACATCTGAGCTGCTTTTCTTGACTATGTGGGGATAGATTGCCAGGGAGATGATCTCATGTAATGATTTTATATGATGATAGGTCTTAACATTTTTTCACTTGTATATTGTGATGTGATAAGGTCAAATGACCAATCGATAAAGAAAGATTTGGAGTATGTATGTAACACACTTCAGATGGTTCTTACCTTTTTTCCAGAAAAAGAAGTAGGTGATGCAAAGAAGGAGGCACGTATTCCCAGTAGATCAACTCAGTAGACATCCTGAATGCCTTGTCCACACTGTGGACTGGCCAGTGAGGAGGCCCGCCTTCTGGTAGAATGCAAAAATGATGCAATAATCATTTATACCTACTTATAAGGTACACTGGACCAGCTGCTCATGGGCAGAAAAAGCTGAGGAGTTTAGTGTTATTTTTCTGGGCATCCAGAAGTGGTCAAAACTCTCCTGGGTGTCTGGTCAAAACAACCCTGACTAACAACTATGACCAAATGGTTGGATCACTTAATTCAGCCCAGCAGATAATACTGAACACTGTTCATAAAGGTCTCCTGGCTTTTTGCACTTAGTCCTCCAGGGCAGATGTTGATGGTCCAATATGTGTGCATTCTCACATGGTGGAACCATTTCTGTCCCAGAATGATTGAGAGATTCCCTGATTGCTACAAGTTGTAGAGCAATAAAAATGGCTCCACAGCTTAACTGAGAGCACCCAGGCTTCTCTCAGGGTAACCCTGCAGACAGCATTTACATGGGAATAGGGATGTGAATGTACGGGGTAATTTTGTATTCAGTTAGCATAGAATTGAATACAAGGAAATCCTTACTCGTTTGAATAGATCCCCTTTGAATGTGGTAGGATTCGTATTCGATACAAATGTTCAATCCCATACGAATCCCATACGAAGCTACATACGAATGCATTAAAACATTCTATTTGAATTTGAATGTCAATCTTTGAATGTCCCAACATTCAATTTGAATTCGAATGTCCAAATCCAGCCAAATTTCAAATGTTATGAATATTTGTGCATATCCCTACATGGCAATGCTGTGTGTGTGGGTTAGGATGTTGTGTCTGCAGCTGAGTTTTGCATGTTGTGTTGCCCAATTGATGTACCAATGGACATTGCTATGGTGAGGCAGACTCTCCTATGCAGGTAGATCTGGGTGAAGTTTGGGATGGGATCAGACAAGTGTTATTTAACCATTGCTTTAATTCCTACTTCTCCACTGTTGTAACCCATCCTGAGACTTTTTGGTGAAGGACAGGATATAAATATCTAGAAACAGTCAAGGGCCACACTCACTACTATGCTAAAAATGATGAACGAGCAGTAAGAGACAAATGCAAGTACTGTAATATGGTTGTTGTTGGTGCGCATGATAGAAATACATAAAATTATTTATTGCATGGGGGAATAAAACAAAGAGATTTTCATCTCCCAATCTCATCTGATGATAAATGTGCATTTACAAAGCATGGTGTTGCACAACAGAAGTGTCTATCACACAGTGTAGTGTTGCTCTCAACTTGGATTACTTAAAAAAGGATTATATTCATGTCATGGAGGTAGCAAGGAGTCACAAGAAGTGACCGTTGCTATCTTCAGGCTTCAGTAATAGTATATTTCCCACTCAAAAGTGTGGGAAGGAAGTTTCTCTTAATTTCATGACATCCCAGAATAATTACAGGTTTATCAGAGGCATTAACTTGTCCACTTTGTGAACGGGGCTGTGATCAGACATCCTTAAGACACCCTCTAGGTGAATTTGAGATTGCAGGGACAATTGTAAAATCCTTAAAATGGCCTTATCCTGTTCTGAAGCCAGGGAATGGGCGTCTCTTCCCTACATGGGGTAAAATAACCCTGAGAGTGACTCTTTCTTTTAGCCACATTGTCATGCCCTGCTCAGCCTCCTTGGAAGAGGATATGCCTGCAATGCCTGCAGTGCAGCCACAGGCTGAGGAGCAGCCACAGCAGAGCATTGCAGGCATGGAAAAGCCTAGGCTGGGTCCAGAGGAGCAGTCAGACAGTTCTGGTGATGAGTCCACCTGTAGGGAGCCTAATCAAAGGCTCTCTTATAGCCTGCTTAGGCAGCAGAAGCAGGTGAGAAGGAGGTCAGAGCAATTAGCCCAGCTGCACCGTGGGCGTGGCTCTGACTCTCCTATATAAGAACAAGCTCACCTTGCTTCCAGTTGCTGCAGACAATGTCTGAACAGCCTCTTGTTACCTGAGCTGAAATCATGGACTTGTGAGCTGCTGCCTCCTTGGACTGCCTGGCCCTTGCTGACTCTGGACTCCTCAACCTTGGACTGGAACTGACATGAGTACACCTGGAACCTTTGGGACTGAGTAGCTGCACGAGCGTTTGCCTGTTGTCTGACTGGCCTGCGACGTGACACACATAGGGTGGGGAGCTTCATAAAAACAGAGGAGGTGAATGTAGCCAATCACACTGAAATGATTGCTGCACATGAGCAACCAATCAGGGCCACAGAAATCTGGTCAGAGAAGTAGCCAATCACTGGTGAGTATGGGTTGTTGAGGAAGCCATTGCCAGACTTGGAGGTGAAGAAAACTGAAGTGGGGAAAAATGAGATAGGGTTATTCTTTTAAGGGTTTGAATGCCTGTGTTTTGTGCATCCACAGGAGAGATTCTTTTTCTTAAAAAGGTGACTGGGGGAAAAAAAAATCACACACCAAGTTATTGAGCCAAGAGAGATTTTCATCTTCTCTAACCAGGTTTATCTGGTGTTATGAATTATCCTAGTATTTATTTGCAAATAAGTTACAGAAATTACTCCTTTGCCAATGTGTAATAATTGGGACCATGTGACTATGCAGTTACTTTGAGATCTATCATTAAGCAAACATTTGTAATCATATTGTTTGTTTCATAATCAAGTGTTACAAATTGGCTCTCACATTGTTTAATCTGCCCTTTTCATGACTCTGATTGCGCCTCAGAGACTGTTCAAAGATGTTTATTTTAAAGTTTGCCCCCCCATCCCTAATAATAATTTGAGCATCTGAAAATCAGACTAGAAGATTCGCTACAAAAAGCAGACTGTTTCTATAGATGGATTTGCAAAGCTGAAAGTTATGAGAGGAGACATATGATGCTACCATGAATTTCCAGGTACTTAAAATTGGGTATTGGCTAGCAACTCTTGGGGTGTTTAAGGGAGACCCTACGCATTGCTAGTACACTCTGGGTTTTTTTCCACTGACCTCCCTTAATCTGGATCAAAGAAGAAGAAGAAGCAGAGTTGGCTTTTCTACCCTGCTGTTCTCACCCATTTAAGGGGATTCAAAGCAGCTGACAAACCTTCTGTTCTTCTCCCCACAACAGAACACCCTGTGGGGTAGGTGGGGCTGTGAGAGCTCAGAAGAGAGCTGTGAGTAGCCCAAGGTCTCCCAGCTGGCTTCATGGGGAGGGCGGAATCAAACACGGTATTCCCAGATTAGAGTCTGGCTCCCTAACCACTAGACCAAACTGATCCAGATCTAAGGAATGGGTCCTTCAACTAATCCAAATCTAGTAGATCCGGATTAAGGGAGGTACCCAATGCATCCCCATGGGTGGTGCAGCACCCAATAGCAATGTGCGCTAGCCAGCCCACAGTGGAAACCCCCGGAACAACCATGTGACAAATCCAGATCGACCCACATGGGGCCTGCCTGTCACCCCATGTTTTTTGGGGGACAGGGGGTGCAATCTCCATAGATGCTCCAGAGATTCTTCAAAGATTCTCCAGAGCGGCTCTGGAAAATCTCTGGAGCTTTGTCATAAGCTTTGGTGAAGGGCTGTAGGATTGGCATTGCTCTTGCGTGGGGTCCTTTCCAGAGCCTGCTATTCTTTGGAGCTGGCTTTGGAGATTGTGCACAGTCTTCAGAGCTTTCGGTTTGGGGGCACCCCCCCATGGGTGAATCCCCCCGGAGCCCCCCTAGACTCCATTGCCCAATAGTGGTGGAAATGCAATCCGTATAATCCAGATTTGATGCCTGAAAACCCCATTGTACACCCCTTTAATGGGGTCTATAGGAAATCTGGATTATAGGTCCTGAAGGACCCATTCAATCTGGATTTCCCTAGAACTGGTGGAAGCAAATGTGGCTCTAATGACATCTGCAATGGAAATGGGGTCTTCCTGCTCTGAACCTAATGAGTCTTCAATGGGTCCCTAATGGGTACTTAATGGGTACTTAGTGTTAGTGGAACCCCCTCTCTGTCAACGTTGGACGTAGCACAGCCTGAACTAGGCAGCACATCCAAATTGTGTTGCTACAGCACTGTACAGTAGGGGTGTGCACAAATGCCATTTTTGACATTTGATTCATAACAAATCAAATATGCAAAAATCCAAATTTGTACACATAAGGAAAAATAAGCGTCTGGACATTTGACTCTATATGAATACATTTGCATGTATTAGTACAAATAATTTGGACATTCATATCTCTGTGGGTACATTCGCCTCTTGTATGTACCTATATGCATCTGTACGCATCCTGTACACATCCCAAGTGCATCCTGTTTTCATTCCATACGGATGCATACGAAATGCGTACAGGTATGTGCTAGATGCATATGTACCCATACAGATATGGATGTCTGAATTATTTGTACAAATAACTCGCCATATTTGTATTCATTCAGATTCGGAAATCCAAATGACCGGACATTTGATTCGTATATGAATATCCAAATTCGTCCAAATTTGTACAAATAATGAACATTTTGAATATTCATGCACATCCCAACTATGCAGTGGTAATCTGTTAGGATACGTTAAAATAAGGTACATCATCTCAGGATTTCATATGAGCTTCCCAATGCCGAGGACTTTTCTGCACTTCCTGTCCTATCCGAGGGATGGGAATAGTGCATCAACACTGGCATGCACTAGTGAATGCCATCCTTCCCATCACATGTCCGCAGATCTACTTGGGGTGCAGACATGTGTCCAGTTGCCCCCATCTTTGTCCTGGAGGCTGGCATGATGATAATGCACTGCCCATGCATACTTGCTTTTGGGTACAATTGAGGTGCCAGCGCAGTTGCGCAGCATCTTAGATAACCTGTCCATTTGCCAGCATTGGCTGAACTTTTTACCTGGTACCAACCAGGTAAAAGTGCAGATTCTTTGACTAGAGAATTAGAAAATAAATGCCGTATTGGTTGTCAGAATCATAGCACTTTCCCACACCTTATAAGCCATCAGCTCTTAATGTGTGTACTTTAATTAGCTCTATGGTTTTAAAAATGCCATAATTATGCATTGAAGTCTACTGTGCATTAAACATGCCATTGAGTATTATTAAGGACACTTTAAATTAAAATGTTCACAAAGAAAGCTCATCTTCCGCTTTGGATGTTGAATTATTGGTGTAATATAATTTTATAGAACTGCTGCAAAGTCCTTAATGACAAACAGATGAAAAGAAATACACGGCTGGGCGCAAAAGCTAACGAGAGATGAAGGAAAAAGATTTCTGAAAAGAAAAATATTTGGTAGCCCAAACAGGCATTGCATGAATCAAGTGGGTAAGAAACTCCATGTTGGATAGGATTAGAGTTTTATGTAGTCCCGTGTAGGGATAAGCACAAATGGGTCTTTCTGCATTAAATTCATAATGAATTAAATGTAAGAAAATTAATATTTATTTGAATTGATCCCCTTTGAATGTGGTAGGATTCTATTTGATACAAGTGTATTCGTATAAATTCACACCAATATCCAAAATGAATGAATATGTATCCAATATGTATCCAATACATATCTGGTATGTATCCTGTAACATATCTGTTACAAGTCATTTCCCCTTTGGGGAAATATAGCTCACCAGGACATCTTCCCATTTGGGATCTTTGAACATAATGGATAACGAAAGAGTAGTTGTTTGGTGCCTAGAAATCAAGGAACCCCAGAGTCTGTTTAAAAAGAAGAATCAGTTTAATCGGTGCAGGAGGAAAGATACCAATCTGAAAGGCACACCTTGTATACAGAAGGAAAGAGAAAGGCCTATCTTAAGACCCTATGTTGTAATTCGACTGGTGCTCACCCATGAGTTCTCAGGAGACATGCGGCTTTAGGATGCAGTGAAAGGTCTAGATGCAGCTAGGGGGAAACAGAACCAGGCTGTCTCTCTCTGTAGAAATGGCAGACAGGGTACTGGGTTTGTACAGGATTGAAGGTCAGGCAGGCTAAGTCAGTCATTTCAGCTCTTGATCTTCAGCTGGTGTGTTGTGGTGTGGCAGCAGGGACCTCAACCATGTGGTCCCAGGGAGGAAGGAAGAAGGAAGAGAAAGAGGTAGCCCAGCTGTGTCCTTTTATATCTTGTCCACTCTATGGTCAGGAGGTTCCATTCAGGTTCCAGGAGGCAGGGGAGGGAGTGGCAAATCGCATCCGAGCAGAACAATGGTTTGGCTCTAAGATCTTCCCAGATAGTTGAACAATAGGATGGTCTCCTGTGTTCTGCATTTTCCAGAAAGTAGCCAAACTGCCAATCTTCTCATATGTAAATTGGCAACGCTGACTGTAATTGAGAAATCCCAGAGCACATCTTCCTTATGTCCTTTTTTAAGCTTTAAAATACCTTTTACCTGGCCTGGCACATAATCTTGATAATATATGCCTATTTTATCCAATCTGCACGTCCAGCCAAAATGCCAATTTGTACTTAAGAGGGCTTTGGGAGGGGGTTCATAGGCTACATATCTGCTCTGAAAGTGTCAAATCTGCTCTGAATCCACTCTCAATCCATGTCCAATGCACTCTGGATCCATTGCAGATGTGACGGACGCTTTCACCTCTCCCCAGGTTCACGAATGTTGCGAAGCATTTGTACAAATGTTCCAAGTGCGAATGTCAAAGTACAAATGTCATAACATTTGATTCATATACAAATGTCCAAATTCATATGAATTCATGAGAATATCGAATATTACAAATATTTGTGCATATCCCTACTCAGGTGGCTCACCTCTCCCACAGAATGAAGTAGGGATGGGCATGAATGTTCCAAATATTGAATTTGATTGAATGTGGACATTCAAACTCGAATAGAATGTCTACACATTCAAATTTTAACATTCGAACACATTTTGAATGTTCTGAAACATTCGTTTGAATGATCTGAAACATTTAAATGTACAGATATGAATGTACAGATACAAATCTACACATACGCATCTGTATGTATCACATATCCATTAGCATTTGTGTATGAAATGCATACAGGAGCGTATGACACATATGAATGTTAACATCCGTATCTTCAAATACAAAAGTTGTCAATGTTCATGCCTTCAAACACGAATGTTGTTGATGTTTGTATCTTCAGATTTAAATCTAACATTTGAATAAATAGATTTGAATGTATTTGATTCAAATTGGATTTTGTTGCATTCAGATTCTAAACATTCAAATCTAATCTAATGTTTTAACATTCAATTCAAATTGAATTTGAATGCCAAAAAAAAAACATTCATGCACTTCGCTAGAATGGAGATGCCACCACTGTCTCATAAGAACATAAGAGAAGCCCATCTAGTCCAGCATCCTGTCGCACACAGTGGCCTGCCAAATTCTCATGGGCATCTCAACCAGAGACAAGGACAAAACTTCTCCTGCTCCAGAATCCCAGCAAATGGCCTTAGAAGTGCCCCGATTCCCTCCCCCACCTGAAAGATGCACTTAGGCATTCATTCTAGTAGCCATTGATGCATCTGTTGTCCATAAATTTGTTTAACCCTACCTTAAAGCCACCTAGACTGGTAGCTGTCACCACCTCTTCCAGCAGCACATTCCGTAAGCCGATGACCCTCTGGATCAGTGGTTCTCAACCTTCCTAATGCCGCGTCCCCTTAATAGAGTTCCTCATGTTGTGGAGACCCCCAACCACGGGGGCAGAACAGCTGGGAGGTGGGAGGGAAGGGCGGTGGGTGACTCGTCGCAACCCCTCTGAAAGGGTAGTTCGACCCCCAAAGGGAAAGAAATTTTCTCTATCCACCTTTTCTATACCATGCATAATTTTATATACTTCAATCAGGTCCCCTCTTAAACGCCATCTCTCCAGACTGAACAGGCCTAGACGCTGCAGCCTGATTTCATAAGGAATTTTGTTCCAGCCCCTTAATCATTCTAGTTGCCCTTCTCTGCACTTTCTCTAGTTCCACAATATACTTTTTGAGGTGTGGTGACCAGAATTGTACACAATATTCCAAATGTGGCCTCACTATAGATTTATAAAGGGGCAAAATGACACTTGCTGTCTTATTTTCTATTCCCTTCCTAATTATTCCCAGCATTGAATTAGCTTTTTTCACTGCTGCCACGCACTGGGTTGACACCTTCATTGAACTGTCCACCAAAACCCCGAGATCCCTTTCCTGGTGTGTTGCTGAAAGCTCAGACCCCATCAGTTTATAGACATAAACTGCAAGTGACTTTTAGAGGGAAAACCCTTTCTATATTAGAAGCTGCTATCAGAGCTAGTACATATTGATAGCCCTGTCTTTCATGAATCTATCAAAGCTATTTTTGAACTCACCCAGACTGAGGCCAACCCCGCATCTCATGGTAGCAAATTTCATAGTCACATAGCCTTTCTGCTCTGAGGGTACTCTGAGGAAACTCCTACATACATCATCCATACTTCCTGATGTTTGTAAGGCAGAAATATTGCCAAAGACTTTTCAGATCACAATCAAGTGACTATAACATTTAAAATAAAAAGTGATACTTTTATATGGAGATTGAATTAAACATTATTACAGAACTATAAGTATTAAAAGATTGCAAAAAGAGAATAAAAGAATTCTTTGAAAATAACTTGAATAAAAGCATAGGCATCAGACGAGTTTGGGATACAATTAAAACTTTTATAAGAGAATATTTAATATAATTCTGCGATTAAAAAAGGAGAAGCAGGGGAAAGTATAATTGATTTTAGATAAGATAAAAAAAGAAAAAGAATTGAATTGGGAACAAAGATGTCTATTATGAAACAAATTGAGGTTTCACAAAGACAATTGTCAATGTTGACAATGAGGGAAACAGAAACAAAGATGAATCATATAAAGCAAAGGAACTTTGAATCTGTGAACAGGCTGGAAATGTGAACAATCTGGAAATCTGCAAAAAGAAAAAGGGAAGAAAGCCATATTAAGAGTACGGGAAGGGAATTATGTCATAACTGATAAAGCAAGAATACAGAAGGTATTTCACCTATATTGCTCCACTTTACCTGAAGAAGAAATTCCTTTGGAGAAAATGGATGACTACTTATCTAAATATTGACCTGCCTGTGCCTTAAGATCTGGAAGGGAGACCCTCTTGGTTGTCTGATCACCTTCCATAGTCAAAGGGGGTGGGGACCCAGGAGAGGGCCTTCTCAGTAATGGTCCCTAAGCTATGGAATAGTCTCCCCCTTGAGGTGTGTCAGGCCCCTTCACTGTATATGTTTAGGAGGGCAGTGAAGTTGCACCACTTTGTCCTGGGCTTTGGTTAAATGGGAATTTATGGTCTCTTCCCACATAACTAGGGATGTGCACAAATGGGGGTTTTGGCATTTGATTCATAATGAATTGAATGTTAGAAAATTCGTATTTGTTCAAATAGATCCCCTTCGAATGTGGTAGGATTCTCTTTGATACTAATGTATTCGTACAAATTCATACAAATATCTGATACAAATGCATAAGTATTGATACATATCCTATCCCTATGCATACGTATTGGATATGTATTGGATACGTATTCTATACCAACATGTGTATCGATACGTATCCGAAATGTATCTCAAGTTTAACGAATGTCTGAACTGTTTGCATGAATGTTCCAAAACATTTGTATTTGTATGAATGTTAATGTATGAATGTCGTAACATTCAATTTCATGTACGTATGTCTGAATTTGGCCACATTTGTATGAATAATGAATGTTACAAAAGTTCATGCAGCACAGCCCTAACTGTAATTGTTTTAATATATACTGTTGTTTTAATATATGTCTATTTTAAATGTTGTTATCTGCCCTGAGACCTTCGGGTATAGGGCAGGGTAGAAATTGAATGAATGAATGAGATTACCAAAGGTAACAGCTCAACAAAGACTTTTTTTTGCATGAAACCTATAACTCTTAAAGAGCACTGTAATACTAATAAGACCAAGACAGGAAAAGCACCAGGACCAAATTGACTATCAGCACAGTTTTTTAAAAAATAATCTCCTTATTGTTTTAAATAATACAAAATGAAACAAACAATAAAGAAAATGCAAAACAGAAAAAGATATAACAAAAATCCCCCCAAATTTGACCCTATTTCATTAAGTAATCCATATTCTCTGCTGATAGAGTTTCTGTACATTGCATGACCCATTTTTAATATTTGTAGGACTAAAATGTTCTCTTCACCCGTCAGTTTCTTCCATCTATCTTCAACACGATGATCCAAAGTTTCTCCTATATGGTGTCCTGCCCTAAAAGCTTCAAATCTGAACAAATCAATAATTTTTTCATATCTTCTACCAACTGACCACTTGCTTTTATCTTTCTAACCCAATACAATCACCGTCTGTGCTGCCCACAATAACCGAGTAATTATGTTGCTCTCTAGTCTAGTGATTAGGTAGCTGAACTCTTTTCTTGGAATACCAGGTTTGATTCCACACTCCTCCATGAAGTTAGCTGGGTGACCTTGGGCTAGTCACAGCTCCCTTCTGTACTCCCACCTACCTCACAGGATGTCTGTTGTGGGGAGAAGAATAGAAAACTTTGTCAGCCACAATGAGTCCCCTTAAATGGGTGAGAAAAGCTGGGTAGAAAACCAACTCTTCTTCATCGTCTTCTTATAACAAGGCATCCTGGCTTTTATATATTTGGAAAACACATAGTTCTGGGTAAGCTGATACATTTTACATCACGTTAATACAGTATGTAATTATACCCCCAAACTGTAACATTTCTGGGCAGCCCCATAAGAACATAAGAACATAAGAGAAGCCTTGCTGGATCAGGCCACAGCCCATCTAGTCCAGCATCCTGTTGCACACAGTGGCCCACCAAATGCTCATGGGCATCTCAAGTGAATATAGGTTCCCCTATTTCCATATGAGTGCCAAGAAATAGAAGAAGACTACACTGAGGCTGGTATCACACTTAAGGTTTAGTCACTTTTGGAGTGAGATAATACATCAGCAAAGTGACAAGCTGGGTTTTTTCAGTGTTAACTTGGAAAATTCACCTTTGGGATAGATAATGTGGAAAGAAGATTACTGCTCACTTTGCTGATGTGTTCTCTCACTCTGAAAGTGGACTGAAGCTGGATTAAACCATAGGTGTGACCACAGCCTGAGAGGGAGATAAACATCAAAGGCCTGAACTGATGAAAATATTCAGGTATTAATCCTGATAGAGATGAATTGTTCTTGCAGAACAATTATGTTAGAACACGAGTGGACATTAAGAAAGATTATGTCAAGGTGGGTAAAATTAAATCTGTCATTGTTGGGAAGGATTTCTATAAAAATGAATTTGCTACCGAGAATTATCTTTTTAATTTAGACAAGACCAGTTGTGACTAATGACACATTATTTAAACATTGGCAAAGAGATGTATCAAAGTTTGTATGGCAAGGGGGAAAAACATGGATCAATCATAAAATATTACAAGATGAAATGGAAAAAGGACATGGTTTACCAATTTTGAAGCTTTATTTTGCAGCTTGTTTACTTTGGATAAAAGAGCAGATGACACTGAAAAATAAACAATTAGTTTCATTAAGAAGGGCATGATCTGAGCTTGGAATGGCATGGGTACTTATGACCCAATCTCTAGTCCCAGTCCCTGCTGTACTAGTAAATGCAAACAGCCCTATAATTTCTGAAATCTGTATTTCACCACCTTCCTAAATATAAGGAAGGGGCCCAATGCACTTTGAGGGGGAGATTATTCCATAGACTGGGGGCCATCACCGAACAGGCTCTCTCCCAGGTGCCCACCAGCCTCACTACTAAAGGAGGACCTCAATGCTTGATCTTAAGGCACGGGCAGTTTGGTATCAATGAAGGTGTTCCTTTAGATATTTGGGGCCCAAGTCATTTAGGGCCTTATAAGTTAAAGTCAGTACCGTGAATTGGGCTCGGTAGTACATTGGCAACCAATGCAGCCCTTTTAAAACTCGGGTTATGTGAGTCTGGCCAGCAGTTCCAGTCAGCACTCTAGTGGCTACATTTTGCACTAGCTGCAACTTCCAGATCATCTTCAAGGGCAGCCCCATATAGAATACATTACAGTAGTCCAATCTAGAGGTTACCAGAGCATGGATAACTGTGTGGCCAAGTCATCTCTATCCAGAGAAGCCTTCAGTTGATGCACCAGCTGTAGTTGGGAGTAGGCATTCCTGGCCACAGCCTCCATCTGACCTTCTAGTGTTAGCGTGGAGTCCAGGAGTACCCCCAAGTTACACACCTCTGTGGTGCAACATGTTGTGGACCTCAGAACAGGGATCCCAGATTGACCATCGCAGCAGTCCTTAAGCTGCTGCCTCGAATTTGCAGCTGCTGCCCTCTACTTCCCAGGGCCCCTGGATTTCAGCTGCAGAGCTAGACTGCAGCTTGACTCAACTTCTGCACTCATTCAGTGAAGAGAGATTGCTAAAGGCTTGCTTTCACTTGCTGTTAATTTTCTCTGCAATAATGAATCCTGTCATTGCTGAAGCTGCAGGTCTTAGTAAAATGGTTATAATGCTTTACCTCTAAACTTAGTTAATAGAATGCATGGGTGTGTGTGTGTGTGTGTAGCTCAGTGTTAATGCAAGCAGCCTGGAAAACAGAGAACTGCTGGTTTGATCCCAATCCTCTCTTTGGAAATAGGCCATGGCAAACCACTTCTGTATCACTGCCAAGAAAACTACAAAGAGATACCCATGGAGGTTCCCATGCAGTCAACCAATTGGCTGGGCTCTGGTGTCATGCCTCGTGCCCTCTCTGGCTCTTCTGACTTCTCGGGTAGTGAGGTCCCCACCGACGCCAGCCAAAATGAGGGAGGCGTGCCCCAACATTCTGTCCCCCCTAGATGAGGTTCAGACTCAGATGCTGCAACCCTCCCAGACCAGAGTTCTCTCCGGAGACAATGAGAACACCTGCACTTTCAGCGTGCCTCCATGCTACTTAAGACAGACCCAATCCAGCAACCTCTGTTGCAAACAGAGGGTATTTTTCCACTGACCTCCCTTAATCTGGATCTAGTAGATCCGGATTAAGGAAAGTACCCAATGCGTTTCCATGGGTGGTCTAGCACCCAAGAGCAGTGGGTGCTAGCTTGCTCACAGTGGAAACGCTGGAGCACCCCTGTGGCAAATCTGGATTTACCCACATGGGGACCACCTGTCACCCCAGGTGTTTGGGGGGACGGGGTGCAATCTCCATAGATGATCTGTAGAATCTCTGGAGCAATCTGCTGCAAACTTTGAAGAGTCTCCAGAGCCTTTGACAAAGGCATTGTTCTCGCATGGGGTCCTCTTTGGAGTCTGTGCTCATCTTTGTAGGCAACTTCGGAGGGACTTCAGAGAATGTGCACAGGCTTTGAAGTTTTGAGTTTTGGGGCATCCCCCCATGGGTGCCCCCTCGAGCCTCCCCTAGTGGAAGCAGGCTCTGTATAATCTGGATTTGATGCCTAAGGACCCCATTGTAGACCCCTTTAATGGGGTCTACATGAAATCCAGACTATAGGTCCTGAAGGACCCATATGATCTGGATTTCCCTAGAACTGGTGGAAACAAATGTGGCTCTAATGGGGTCTGTAGTGGAAATGGGGTCATCCTGCTCTGAGCCAAATGGGCCCCTAATGTGTATTTAATGGGTACTTAGTGCTAGTGGAACAAACACCCAGAGAATCTTCTTGGCAACTCCTGACTCGTGTGAACTCTGATTCTTGACTCCTGACTGACTTCCCGACTTCAATGACTTTCTGGTAGGCTGATCCTTGGCCTGCTTGACTCCGCGTACTCAATATCCCCAAGGACTCTGGAAATTGACTTGGCTTCTTGCTGTGCGTGTGCGTGTGCTTACTGCTGCCGCCCGCTCTGGACACGACATCTGGGGGATAATTTGGACATTACTGGTGCATTCTAGGGATAAAGAGGAGAGTCATCGCAAGCAACAAGGTAACTGGACTTTAAGTGATTGAAAGAAAATAGAGACCAGGTATCTGAGCTGGGGGGGATCATTTACATATTCCTGGTGATTCTGGGAAATAGGGGAGAGTCACTGGCAGCGACAAAGTAACTGGATTTCCAGTGACTGGAAAAAATTAGGGGCTGGATATTGTTAGGCAATTCTGGGAGGAAGTGGAGGGTCACTATAATCACTAATGTAACTGGTGACTCTGTGGTATCCAGCAATAACAATTACAGTACCTTTGTAGTAACATGAAAGCCTACATACGTCCGTTTATTATCTGGGCAAGTGTTCTTGAGAGAATGGGAAAGAAATTTTGTCCTGAAGATTGTGTGTGCTATGAAATGTAATAATTCATGAACTCAAATCCGCAAAATTCTGAATGTGTAGATGGCACTGACATCAGGAGTGGGGCGTAGTGGAGGAAGGTGGCGAAGGGGGTGTCCTAGCAATCGCTACGCCTCACCTTTCTTGTTTTACATAAAAATTGTTTCTTTTTCAGATGTTAGTGCAGAGCACACAACGTATCAACACAATGACTACAACAACAAATCAAGACAATGACTGTAACAACATGTCAGCACAAGATTACAGGAATAACAAAAAACTGACTAAATATGTGTCAGGCTGACAAAGAATAACCATGAGACCCTTTCTTTAAAAAGATGAACAGCGATTTATTTCAGCTCAGCGTTAGGACATTTCTTGTTGGGAGCAACTTGGAACAGAAAGCTCAGCATATTTATATATTTCATAGCTGGACGGGGTTTGGCCCTTAACCAATGAACAATAACTATTTCTCAAAACCCATTTAAACTTGGAGCCAAAACCTTCTAACAGAAACATGTCACTTGACCTCAGCAGGGAGGGGGAGTCAATTGTCAGTTCCAAAACAAGAGGCAGCCATTATATACATATATACAGAATCCCGTACAAATATTATGGCAGGCAGCTAGCCCTGCCTAACAATATGTGTGCATAACACACACACACACATGCATGCACGCACGCACGCACGCACACACACAAACGTTTGGTGGCCACCAATAAAAGGAAACTTAAAAAATACCTAAAGGCTAATGAAGAGAAACTTATCACTGTTAAGGTGATAATGAGGTGTGGATGAGTTTGCTGCTGGATGCAACTGGATGCCACAAGTAAGTTTGCTTCCAGTGTGCTCCTGTATGGAAGGGACCATTTCTGAGTTGGAATTGGCCCCTTCCAGCCCATTAGAAGCAAACTATGGGGCTGAGTGCAGAAGGCCCCTGTTTGGGATGTGCATGAATATTCATAACATTCATTATTCATATGAATTTGTATGAATTTGGACATTCATATACGAATTGAAGGTTACGATATGTGTGCATTGACATTCATAAGAATTCGAATGTTTTGGAACATTTGTATGAAGCTTCAGAACATTCGTGAAATGGGGAGGTGGGAAAGCGACTGCACCAGTCACATCTGAAATGATCCGGAGTGAATTTGACATGGTTTGGTGTTGCAGTCACGCGCTGCAACCTGAAATCTTGGCTCTGGGAAACCTGGTTGGAGGCAGCCTTTGGCTACCTCAGTCTTGGCTGCAGTTCAGAAAACCACAGCGATGCTTGATTACAACCCAAGGGCTGGAACAATGCTTGGTAGCAGTGATTGCTGTTACGATCCACCGGATGTTGCAAAAGTTAATCCTTTATTCGGCATCGGCAGGGGATAAGAGATCGCCATGTGCTTCTATGGTGAGCTAAAGACAGAGAGTACAGGGAAATACCTAAGGCAGGAGACAGGATCAGCTGGAAAAGAGAGCTAGAGTTTAATTTTCCCGGGCTAAAATACAGCAGTCAGTGGAGGCGTGGAGGAAATGATGTAAAGGCACAATCCAGCGAGGTGATTGGTTGAACTCGGTCAGGTGAGCAGGCCAGAGGTCCTTCTGATGTCACATCCTGTGGCATCAGGAAGAGAAGCCGATGTCATGTGCTTACCGCCGCCATTACACCCAGAGACTACTACTTGGAGTGGAAAGAGTCCTGCCCCCTGGTGGTGCTGAGTGTGTACTACAAGCTTATGGGACAGAAAAATAGTTGCGCCTATTTTACTCTGAGACTTGAGAAATGGAAGGCTGAAGAAAAGGAAGCCAGGGCAAAAGTTGTGCAGCTTTTGTGGTTACTACAGTTTGAGATCTGATTTGGGGCAGATTTGACGCTTTCAGAGCGGATATGTTACAGGATACATATCAGATTCATATTGGATACGTATGCATTAGTATTGGATATGTATTGGATACACATGCATTTGTGTTGGATATTTGCACGAATTTGTACGAATACCTTCATATTGAATAGAATCCTACCACACTTAAAGCAGATCTATGGGGGTTTTTTAGATATGATTCATTACAAATCAAATGCAAACCCCCCCTCCCCATTCGTGGACATCCCTAGCCGTGACGTTTGGATCACAACTTGGGTACCGAAAATCATAATCATGAAACCTCTTCCGCTTCCCATTGATTGCATTTAGCATCTCTTCTCTACTTCTCCCCTTGTCGAGTTATGTCACTCACAGCCAACAGTTGTGTTCAATAAATAAAAATAAAAGAACTAAGCAGGCATTCCCCTGAGCTTGGCTATAATGTCTTTGTTAACAGTAGTCTGCAATGGGCTAATTCTTGTTCCTTAACTAATGGGCATGTTCCTTAAATGACTCACAAGCACCACACTGCTTTTTAGATAGGTTTTAAATGGGGCACTCCAGGTATTAACATTGTCATCTTGACATCTCCATTGCTTCCTGGTCCAAAATGGCTTCCCCTCCTGCTAGCTGCTCCTACTGTGTCGACACTAAAAACTATTTTTGTTCCGGGTCTAGCTGTGTCTCCTGGCTCCCTAATCGCCATGTGTGATTATATTATCTTCCTTCATCTTAATGTGTTTTGGTCTGAGTTAGAAGGGCTCTAAAATTGCTGGAATAAAGTTGAAACCTTTTTTTTCTTAGGGTGTGGCCTTCGCAAAGAGACATCTGGTCTCAGACTGTAAAATTCACACAAGACTGCTGTCTGCAGAGGGCAACAAGTTGAGCAATGACCTCTTAAACCTCTAAAGCTCCATGTGGATGAGCGGAAAAGACAACCTTTTGTGAGCCAGTTTGGTCTAGTGGTTAGGGAGCTGGACTCTTATCTGGGAATACTGGGTTTGATTCCGTCCTCCCCCATGAAGCCAGCTGGGTGACCTTGGGTTAGGCCCAGCTCTCTTCTGAGCTCTCACAGCCCCACCTACAGCACAAGGTGTCTATTGTGGGGAGAAGAATAGAAAAGCTATGTCAGCCGTTTTGAGTCCCCTTAAATGAGTGAGAAAAAGGGGATAGAAAAGCTTCTTCTTCTTCTTCTTCTTCTTCTTCTTCTTCTTCTTCTTCTTCTTCTTCTTCTTCTTCTTCTTCTTCTTCATTTATTACTTGCATTTTTATCCCACCCTGGACCTGAAGATCTCAGGGCAGGTAACAACATTTAAAATCAAACATATATATATTAAAACAATAACAGTACGAATGTCCAGAAACATTCCTATTTGTTCGAATGTTAGCATACGAATATTGTAACATTTGATTTGAGTTCGAATGTCCAAATTCAGATAAATTTCAAATGTTACGAATATTCCATGCATATTGGGCAGGCTTTAGCCTCAATAGACGTAACATATATATTTATATAGGTAAATTGTATGATATACAAATGTACATACAGTTGTATGACATACTGAACAGCCGGCCTAATATTTCTGTCTTTTGCTCCCTCTGTTCCAGTGTCACCTTGTTACAAACACAGAGCTATGAAAATCTGCTATTCCTTTCCGCTGCTACGGTGAAGTCTTCTATTTCCAGGATCTAGCCACAAAGTGTCCTGAATTTTGAGTATATTTATTTTTGTCCTCAGATCCCCAATATTTGCCATGAAAATGGCATGTTGAATGAACGTGATCGGGGAGTAAATCCTTGACAGTTTATTTGATTTTTGAATTATTCATTTTCAGAGGTCTGTTTGCGGTGTTAATAGAAAAGGAGTGTTGTACCACAGAGGGAATATTCCTCCCTGAGACCCTTCACCTATTTTGCCTCCTGTGATTCTCCTCCCCAAACTGAAATATGGCAGCAGAATCTGAGAGTTTATTAAGTTCAAAAGCCTAAAGTATCAGAGTCAATCAACCGTGGTGTGGACAGAGCTCATCTAACATGCTATAGTCACAAAAAGGCCAAAGTCGCTTTAAATGTTTAATCAGTGGGTCTTTCTGTACTGAAAGGCCTGCGATTGGAATCAATGGGTCTGGAGCAGCGAGGCCTGCTGATTCCAATCACAAAAAGGCATGGGATGGATCAGGACAGTCTGCATAATAGTGGGTTCGCCTTTGCTTGGAATGATTGGCTGCTCTTCGTTGGATGAACCCAGAGCCAGTTGCAAAATACCACAATGAAAACTCCATGCAGGTTGCGTTAAAATAATCATATGGAGGCCACAACTAAGCTGTGAGAATCATTTGGTGCAGGTGAAGGACATTGGGATGGCAAGGTGAAATGCCACTAGTGGAGATTTGCACCAACTGGTTCTTTTTTTTGCATTCGATTTTATCCAATTGAATGTAAGAAAATTTTTATTTGTTCAAATAGATACCTGTCAAATGTGGTAGGATTCCATTCAATACAAATGTCTTCAATACACGAATATCTGATACAAATGCATATGTATCCAATATGTATCTGATACATATCCGATACATATCCCATAACTTATCCGCTCTGAAAGTGTCAAATCCACTCTCAATCCATGTCAAAAGCACGCTGGATGCATTGCATTGCAGATGTAACCCACAAATGATCAGATATTCCACCTATTAAAACTGGCGATAGGCAGGATACATATGGTAGTCTTTTTTAAAAATCACAGGTACTTTTGAGATTTTTTTTGTTGTCCCAGAAGTCATAAAGTATCCTGTCTTTTTTCTAATTAATGATCATACATTGCTGGCAGTACAGATGTCTTCACATATGGTTCATTACCCTTAAGACAAAAACGATGTAAGAGTTAAAAGGTTTATTTCACAGGGTTCTTTGTGCAGCCATGAAAGATGGTGCAATTAAAAAATACTTTTAAACTGTGGCTCAGCTAAAATTACTACTTGCTGTTTTTATCCCCTGTGAATATTTTTGGCAATGTCAAAACTCCTCCACTTTTCCACTGTTTTCTCCTTCTCCTTCTCCTCCTCCTCCTCCTCCTCCTCCTCCTCCTCCTCCTCCTCCTCCTCCTCCTCCTCCTCCTCCTCCTCCTCCTCCTCCTCCTCCTACTCCTCCTCCGGTCTAGTGGTTAAGGAGCCAGACATCTGGAAATACCGGGTTTGATTCCACTGTCCCCCATGAAGGCAGCCGGGTGACCTTGGGATAGTCACAGTGCCGCAGTGTAGCTTAAGGGCTGCTGCGTTGGTCAATCTGGGATCCCTGTTCTCTGAGGTCCACCATGTGTTATTGATAAGGTTTCTCCATCTGGTGGAAGTTTTCAAGAAAAGGATGGACAAGCAATGGTTTAATTTGCTTCCCCAAACATTGCAACATTTTTAAATGCCTGGCGGAAAGATCAGGTTTTTTACCTGGCACCTGAAAGCTCAGGCCCTAGATAAGCTTAGATGGTGCCCTTTGTACAGGTTCTTTATCAATGGACAGCAAACTAGTATAAGTACTTGGAGGCATGGGTCAGATCAGTGCCATCTAAGCTGGGATGCACCAAATGCTCCTGAACTTCCACTCCCTTTCTTCCCTGTTCATCCTGCTGCCCAGGGCTAATTGAGGCACACCTGAAGAAAGATCCATACATTCAGCGCATCTGTTCTGGAACCTTCAACTTGGAGAGATGGAGCTGTCCAGAGGTTGCCAACATTTTTGGTGGGATTTAATTTGATCTTCTGCTTGTGGCTAACCCAGATCAGTGGCTAATCATCTAGGCTGTAATCCAGATTAGTGGCTAATTATCTATGCTGTAATCCAGATCAGTCCATTATTCCACTTACTGGTGATAAGTGCAGAAAAAGCCAAAGACAGAATAATGAATCTAAGAGAAGAAATGCTCCATTGAAGTAACATCTGCCTTCTTTTCTCTCCAGTCCAGTTTCCTTCCGTGAACAATTTTAGTGGACAATAGTCAGTAGAAGCCTGGAAAGACGGGGTTGCTAAAGTCCAGGGTATAGCTGGTGTCTTGTCCAACTTTGCTGAAAATAACAGACGGTGACATTTATGAGCTTTTCACAGTAGTTACACTGGTCTGCTGCCCATTGATAGAGAATCTGTAAAGAGAGCACCATCTGTTACAATTGCTTCAACCAGTGTGTCAAAACCTAGCTGTCGTCAGATTTACTTACCTCCAACAGTGAGACTAAGTAGAATTTGGGGCTGATGCTGGATGGCTTAAGTATAGTTGGCCAATAACTTTTTTTTTTAAATCTGGGGTTGATTCAGTTCCATGAATGGTTTTGGAAAAGAGCACAAGATTCTTTTCCCCACCCAGTGATAAAAACAAAGAACACGGATAAATGTGCCATATAACTTATTAATGCTTTGCTGTTTATTCTTAACAGTGTTCATTACTAGATGTATTATGAAAATAGAGAGCAAGCAGCTATTTGGAATATCCATGGAAAAATGCACGGATTCAAACAGTTACTATATTATGCATTGATATATATGATCAGTGACTCAGTTTGGGCTAGTGGTTAAGGAGATGAACTCTTATCTGGGAGCACCGGGTTTGATTCTGCCCTCCCCCATGAAGCCAGCTGGGTGACCTTGGGCTAGTCACAGCTCTCTTCTGAGCTCTCACAGCCCAACCCACCTCACAGGGTGTCTGTTGTGGGGAGAAGAACAGAAAGCTTTGTCAGCTGCTTTTGAGTCCCCTTAAATGGGTGAGAAAAGCGGGGTAGAAAAACCAACTCTTCTTCTTCTTCTTCACATCATCTTGGAAGGAAGTGACTTGGACTCAATCACAGTGTCAGGGAGCACATCTGTTTCTGCTCTCCTGCAGGGTCTGTTGAGCACTATTTTTCTTCAGTCTGGACAAATGATTGTCTGTCAATAGACACTGTCCATCAAGGTGATGCATAAACAGGTCACCCCCTTAACCTAAGCAGAGTCATTTAAGTGCAGAAGTGGGGTCATTACCTGCTGGCAACCATCTGTTGGCCATTTATCTTTGCTCTGCCAATGGAGGAACTCCCCCTTTCTTTCAAAATACACTTGTCCCTTCCAAGCTTGATTATTTGAAGCCTCTGCCTCTATGTCTGGGCATTGTTCTTTTTTTCTCTTTTTTTCTTCTTCTCTCTCTTTCCCATATTCACAGGTCAGAAGGTTCTTGAAATATTGCCCTCTGTTCCTCTTGAATATCTTTTAAGTACCTCTTAGCTTGGGGATCAGAAGAGAAATTCCGTGATTGGTCAAGTATGAGTGGTGATGTAGGATTCATACTGACTGGAAACGGTGGGCCTTTTTGTGCTTGGACTTTTTTTTTGGGGGGGTGGGGGAATACACATTGGGACAGGGGTCTGTTATCTGCACACTAATGCAGTCTATGGCAGATCTTGCCTGGTCTCTCCCAACAGCACAGCTCCATGATTTCATGTGCCTATGAGAAATGTCTGTAGTGAGCTATTGTGCAGGACCTAGTGGGCTATTGGCTTGATCCAGCAAGGCTCTCCATACCTATATGCTCTTAGAGGTAGTGATGTAGCTACCAAGAGATGTCCTGGCTTCCTTAGCAATGATCACTGAAGCAAGAAAGTAGCCATCATGTGTAGAGAAATTCTTTCCTTGGTTAACAGATCATCTTTTTATTTTCTTTTTTTCCAGAAAGCAACATCAGCTTGGTCAGGTTTTACCCCTAAGAAACAGGGAGGAGAACTGGTTTCTTTAATGCTCTGATAGGAATCAGGGATGTTTATTGAAACACTGACAACTGCCCAAGCTATCAGAGATGGGAATAACTCCTTAGGCTGCCCGCTCTCTGCCAGTAGCCAAGAAAGCCAGAAAAATGTTCAATCGAGAGTAAAATTTAATTAGAGGTGCATCTTGCCAAGGTTTCCTGCTTCCATTCTAAAGATGATAGTACCTGACAGTACCTTTGTCCACTCAAGGTAGAAACGTATTATATGCCAGCCTCATAATGCCATTATCATAACGCCATTGGCCAAATTGCTGAAGTTCACAAAAAAGAAAAGAAAAGCACTTTGGGAGTTAACATTTCATCTTTCAGCTGGAAGAGGAAGAGAACTAATGCAGGTGAACAGATTCTGCTCTCACTGATAATTTATTCAAGCCTTAATCAGTGTATTCTTAAACATGTAATGATAGCTGTTAGACACTTAATTTTTAAAATCAGGAGATTGTCCCTTCCTGAGACATGGATCAAGTCTGTGGTAACTTCAGGAAGCCATGTGGAAAAAGTCAAGACGCCCCCCCCCAGCAAGTGACACTAGTTTTTGATGGCTGATTTTCTCACATTTTTAAAGAGCAGATTGGTAATAGAACACTGGGGGGGGGGGCAAAATCCCTGAATATCTGCAGAGAAGGCCCCCCTGATTGTACTGCTGCTCTCAGCAGCAAAAGTGGTAGGCACCCGGGAGAGGGCCTTCTCAGTGATGGCCCCTAGGCTGTGGAATAGTCTCCCGCTTGAGGCGTGTCAAGCACCTTGACTGTACATGTATAGCAAGACAGTGAAGATGCACCTCTGTGCCCTGGCCTTTGGTTAAATGGGGATACACTTTCCTTTTCCCACTTTCAGACACTGTTGTTTTAACACATACTGTTATTGTTTTAATAATTTTTTATTTTAAATGTTGTTACCTGCCCGGAAACCTCCAGGTATAGGGCAGGATAAAAATGTGAGTGAGTGAGTGAGTGAGTGAGTGAGTGAGTGAATCAGTCAGCCAGCCAGTCAGTCAGTCAGTGGATGTTTTTCCACTGTCACCAGAAGTACCCATTAAGTACCCATTAATGGGCACAAAAAAGCCATTACGTAGCCATTAATGGGTACTTAATGGGTCCTTTTAGTGACAGTTGTTATTGTTAGCTTATATTTTATTTAACAAATTGCCATATCAAAAAGCCATATTAATATATTGAACAATATCCTAAACTTAGTACTTTTACAATCTTTCAAATAACATGAAAAAATATAGCCAGTTGGGACAAGACATGATGTAGGCACTGATCAGGGGGTCTGAGGATGAGCAACTATCTTGCCGAACCAAAGTCTACTATAGACTAAGACCATTACGCTACATGCCCTTGAAATGTTCTACGAAGTAAATCAGAAGTTTCCAGGTTTTGTGGAAGTTCTCTTTTTTCACTTGGCCCAACTTTTGGCAGCCAGTTCGGTCTTGTAGTTAGAGACCCACATACCTTGTAGTCACCAGGTTTGATTCCTCACTCCTGCACAAAGCCAGCTGGGTGACCTTGGGCTAGTCACAGCTGTCATTCTGGGCTTCACAGACCCACCTACCTTGCAGGGTGTCTATGGTGGGGAGAAGAACAGAAAGCTTTGTCAGCCGCGTTGAGTCCCCTTAAATGGGTGAGAAAAGCGAGCTAGAAAAGCCAGCCCGTCTTCTTCTTAACTGAGCTGCGATGTTTTCAATTATTGTTTGTCCCCAAGGTTGGTTTTACTACATTTTGAGCAACATCACTGAAAAAAAAAATCCTCCAATGTTTGGCTATAATTAGTTCAGCCATGGTTATCATGTGTTGCAGTAATGTTTTATAACATTATTGCCTCTAAAAATCCACGGCAGGGCTAATGCCATTGTAAAATCTGTGTCCTCCTTAAAAATTGATTTAACTTCTGACTTAATGGCTGGCCTGAATATTTCTGCTATTTGGCTTGAACAGAATTTCCATTTCATGGCAGTATTCAAGTGCACAAGCGAAAGGCTTTTTCGACAGCTGGGGTGAGTTTAGAGATATACCACTGCATTCATATGCAGCCATTTTATATGTTGGTGCCTTTCACACCTATAAGCTTTCTCTATAAGTTTTATTAGTGGCTAACCATTCTGTGTGCTGTAGGGATGTACAAATGGGTTTTCCCATCAGATTCATATCGAATCAAATGCAAGAAAATTTGTATTTGTTCGAATAGATACCCTTCAAATGTGGTAGGATTCTATTTGGTATGAATGTATTCATATGAATATCCAATACGAATGAATACATATCTGATATGTATCCAACACAAATGCAGACATATCCAATATGTATCTGATACATATCCAATACATATCCTGCAATATATCCACTCTGAAAGCATCAAATCCAACCTGGATACACTTTTAATCTGCTCTCAATCCATGTCGAATGCACTCGATCTGTTGCAGATGTGACTGGCACAGCAGCTTTCCCACCTCCCCAGTTTCATGAATTTCCGAACTATTCACACCAGTTTGATCAAGTGGTTAGGGAGTTGGACTCTTATCTGGGAATACTGGGTTCGATTCCGCCTTCCCACACGTAGCCAGCTGGGTGACCTTGGGCTAGTCACAGCTCCCTTCTGAGCTCTCACAGCCCCACCTACCTCACAGGGTGTTCTGTTGTGGGGAGAATAGAAGGTTTGTCAGCCGCTTTGCGTCCCCTTAACTGGGTAAGAAAAGTGGGGTAGAAAAGCCAACTCTTCTTCCTCTTCCTCTTCTTCACACAAATGTCCGGAAACATTCATATTTGTGCAAACGTTAATATGCAAATGTTGCAATGTCCAAATTCAGCCAAATTAGTATGAATAACGAATGTTACAAATATTCATGCATATCCCTAGTCTGGAGGAGTAATTCTTCTAACTCACTCTTAGCTGATGGGATGTGGCAACTTTTCAATAAGAACGAAGAAAGACTCAAACTCCCTAATAAAATAAAATAAAAAAGCTCTTTTTGTGAGTCTCAGATCACTCGGCTTTCTGCATGAATGGGAATTTAAGATATGAGTATCTCTGGAACTGACAAATATAAAGAAGAACGTCTCTTCTGAATAAGGCATGTGTGCAGAGTCTAAGTTAAGTAAGTACCTGGAGGCGAATGAGTCAGAACAACCCAAATTGATTTGGTGGTAATAACAAAGTCAGTGAAATAGCCGTCAGGCAGATTAACCCGTCATTGCTGCAAGTGAATGAAATAAAGCAGCTCTGCGCCAGGTAATTTTCTTGCAAAGCAAGGACGGATTCTTCTGTTTTGAGGGCAGCACCTCTGGAAATCAGATTTAGACAAAACAGAAAGCAGTCTGTCAATTTCATGATCTATTTTGATGAACATTAGAAGTGCTCTTGATTCACTTAAATTCCTTCCTGTTTCTGTTAGCGGCACTCTCGGCAGATGGTTCCCAGGCACGTTTTTCTTTTCCATTATGCATTCTATTGAATTCCTGTCTTGCCACAAATACAGATGTCATTCGTGCACTGCGGCATGATAGATCCTGTTCCCCTTTCACTAGAAGTTTTGGAATATACCACATAAAATCTTGTCATTACAGGTGTAGGTGGCAGGATGTCAAACCAAAGTGTTGTGGGCTTTGTGGCATGTTTCCTCTGAACCCCGTTTTGTGCAGTAGATAGAAACACTCTTTTCCCCATTAGAACCAGGTGACACTCTATGAAGCTAATGGGCAGGAGAGCTAGAACGGACAAAGGGAAATATTTTTTTTTTCACCCAGGAGATCATCATAAGAACATAAGAGGAGCCCTGCTGGATCAGGCCACAGCCCATCAAGTCCAGCATCCTGTTGCACACAGTGGCCCATGGCATCTCAAGCAGAGGCAAGGGCAAACCTTCTCCTGCTCTCGAATCTCAGTAAATGGCCTTAGATGTGTCCTGCTTGTCCCCATGGCCTGAAATGGCATCCATTCTGATAGCCATTGATACATCTGTCATCCATAAATTTGTCTAACCCTTCCTTAAAGCCATCTAGGTTGGTAACTGTTTCCACCTCTTCTGGTAACAAATTCCATTGACCAATGATCCTCTGGGTGAAGAAATAGTTCCCCTTGTATGATCTGACCCATCAGTTTCATAAGAGTGCCCTCTGGTTCTAGTGTTGTGTGGTAGAGAGGAGGAAGAGTTAATTTTTACACCCCTCTTTTCTCACACATTTAAGGGGACTTAAAGCAGCTGACAAAGCTTCTGTTCTTCTCCCCACAACAGACATCCTGTGAGGTAGGTGGGGCTGTGAGAGCTCAGAAGAGAGCTGTGACTAGCCCAAGGTCACCCAGCTGGCTTCATGGAGGAGTGCAGAATTGAACTGGGAGACCTCCAAATAAGAGTCTGACCCTAACCATTTCAGCCATTGCTTTTGTTAAAAACTTATAAACTACAATTATTCTTCTAGATGCCCCTTACAGGCCTTCCAACTTGAGGATGACATGATAAGGACACCCAAAATTCAAACATATTGAGCAAAAATGTGCAAAAGGTTTCGTGTTATCACTCTGAGTGCAGATGAGCTCTTAGTTTACGTTACTTAGTTTAAGTTGCAGGCTCTCTGAGTCTCAAATGGGGTCTGACATTGCCGCACACGGATGCTAAGTTCTATCGGTTATGGCAGGTGTCACCAGCTGGTGTGGGTGTGGGACGTTTATTGAAGCCATTCATCTCCTCACACGCTATCTTGGTTTGAGATTTTACACAGGAGTGAATCAAAGATGATAAGTATGCAAAATAGGTAGGGAGGGAGCACAGAGATGAAAGATGACAGAGAAGGGCAAGCGTGAAGAGCAAATTTGAAACAAGTTCACACAATGAGCTCCATCACAAAGACCAAAATGCAGAATAGGAAGCAGGGACCACTCATGTATTCCCAGGTAACATTATCTTGGACATCTGTCTCTGTACTTACTTTGAATTTTCTAAGTGAATACCCACTTGTTGGGATTTGAAGGTAAAGGAAAAAGAAGATATACTCAAGCTGAGTTTGCCAACCAATGGCAATGCAGACACATCCATAGAGTGGCCTTCAGAGCAATACAGAAGTGGTTTGCCATTGCTCCAGGGAGGAAGCCACCATTTTTTAATTCTTTCTGGCCACTAGGCATGTGCAGCGCATGGATTTATTTTTGGATTTGATTCGTATTGAATCAAAGGCAAAAAAAAATTGTATCCGTTCAAATAGATCCCCTCTGAATGTGGTAGGATTCGTATTCAATATGAATGTTCAGTCTTACACAAATCCCATACGAATCCCATACAAATCCCCTATGAAGTTTCATGCGAAGCTATCAAAACATTCAATTTGAATTTGAATTGAATTCTTGAATATGCCAACATTCAATTTGAATGTCCAAATTTGGCCAAATTCATATGAATTTTGAATGTTATGAATATTCATGCACGTCCCTTCTGTCCACCCCCCCCTCTACTTGTAGCACCTGCTCCCCAGTCTTGCAAAAGTTCAGGAGGACATTCAGAGACCCTCCTGATGCAGACTTTCCTACCCGGAGGCCTCCAGATATAGGGAGGGATATCTATATACATAGATAGGAATGTATTCAAATTGGAAAAGAATTTGAACACTTTCGTTTTTCTCTATTTATTTGAATTCAAACATTTGATTTGAATTGAATCTGAAAATTGCATTCATGCCCACCTCTAGGAGGAGTTGTACCACCTCAACAAAATTCTGATATGTGTGGATTCCTACCAGAGGCCTATTTGCACGAGGGCCTGAGGAACGCATGTAGGACACCCTGGGACAGAGCATATGTACAGCTGGGCCGGCGGTTCCATTTGGGACTGCCCCATCCCATCCCACAGTGCCCGCTCGCGTTCTGGGTGTAGAGCACGAAATCACACTCTATACCCCGCCCAGGGTGTTGCCGGCCATCCCGGGCCGTCCCACAGCTGTTCAGGAGGGAGACCATTTGTTCTCTCCCTCTGGAACAGCTCTGGGCCCCACCCCCAGCTGCCGCTATTGGTAGACCAGGCCCATGCTGTTAACACTTCAGAATGGAGGCGCTGACAGCATGTGGGCCTGGTGTACTGTAAGGAGTGGCACATTGCTCCAGCCAGCCGCATGATCACCACAACAAGGTAAGTGGTCGTGTGGTTGGGCGCAGGGTGCCAGCCCCCTGGGTGCCGATGGGCACCTAGGGGGGCCCTGGCAGCTGGCAGTTGGGATGATCCGGGCCACCCCAGCTGCCAGTGCACCAAGATGGATCTTTGACCTCAGTGGACCCACATGTTCCTTACCTGCCTAGGTGTGAATGGGGAATGCGTCTCCGCATGCTCTAGCCTTAGTTTACTACAGCCATTTGGCTGTTGTGTTAAAAGGCCTCAGAATTTTGGGACCTGGGCTGAATGGTGCCAGAGGCCATTGTCAGCAATGGATTCATATCTAGATCATGCTCCCATTCCAGGAAACAGAATTCTATACTATAAAGAAGCATCCCTCTTCCTAGGACTATTGACCCTAAATCTTCTACTCTGTTTTTAAATTACAAAGGAGATATATACCCGTATTTTCTGGCGTATAAGACGGCCCCTAACTTTTCCAGTTAAAATATAGAGTTTGGGATATACTTGCTGTATAAGAAGACAACACCTGGCGTATAAGACGACCCCCAACTTTTGAGAAGATTTCCCTGGGTTAAAAAGTAGTCTTATATGCCAGAAAATACAGTATATATATATATATATATGAATGCCAGATTAATCACATCAGGCAGCTGCAGGAAGGTGACACATGGGCTCTAAAGAATTCACACCTCTGTGACAGAAGCTGTAAGATTGACATAATAATGTGGCTGCCCAAACTGAATACTAGATTGGATTCAGGAAATCTGTTTATGTGACCTGGACCATTTGAATGTCGACAAACCTACTTGTTTACTTTTGCCTGCCTAAACAGCCCAGTTTCTCACCTATCCCAGGGAAGTATTTACGGAGATGCTCAATTGATTACGTAAGGGTAGGGATATCCAGAAATATTCAAATCATTCAAAATTCGATCAAATTCATTTGAATTTGGACATTCAAATTCAAATTGAATGTTTATACATTTGGTTTTTTAACATTTGAATGAATTTGAATGTTTCAATTCATTCGTACAAAATATTTGGACATTCACATGTGTACGGATATGTGCACATTACATACATATCTGTATGCATCTTATTCGTATCCGTACACATTTGTACGGATACTACAGGACACAAATGTGATGCATATGGCATACAAGTGGGATGTGTATGCGTGCGTACGGATGCGTATGGACACATACAAATGTTGTTGACATTTGTATCTTCAAATACCAATTGATAATCCATATGAATAGATACAAATGTATTCAAATCGGATTCAAATTTGAATACATCCGTTTTTCTCTATTTGTTCAAATTTGAACATTTGAATATTCAATTTGAATTGAATTGAAACTGAAAATTGCATTTGTGCACACCTCTACTTAAGTAGTTTCTTCCAGCCAAGGACACCTTACACAACAAAGCTCCTGTGAGTGAGTAAGAGGTGCAAAATGAGGGATGGACCTCTCCTTTGATCTTATGAAGCATACTTTGGAGAGACAGAAGGCAGGGCTTCAGGTAGAGCATATTCACCTTTACTTCTGAGGAGAACTCCAGGAGCACTGCTGCAACCAGCATGTGTTCTGGGGGTGACTGCATGCATGGAGTAGAGCTCCTGAGGCCAATGTGCACTTTGGCCCATAGTATGCAAGTTGGCAACACCTGGGCAGGTACATCTGCACTTTCAGGAGGACTTTACAGACTAGAAATGCCCCCTGCCTGCCCAGAGGTTGCCTAATTGCATACTAGCTGTGGTCCATGACATCATGCATCAGAAGCAAACTAACCCAAACCTACGTTTTACCTTTAGCATCCAGCTGGTGACCATCTGAATTTCTGCTGGCTGAGGAGGGTGCCTACAGTCCTATGCAAGCGCACTGGAACCTCAGTTGACCCCCTACTGTGACTGCAACTGCACAAAGTGGCAGCATCGCTGTAGTGATGCTGCTGGTGCATGTGCAGTCACTCAGGGCACTGTGCTCAAGATGAAAGTGCCCAGGAGTTGGTTGTATGCATGATCAATCTCAGGTGCGTGAGTGATTGCGTGGGGACTGGGCTGCCATTGACTCGCTCTCACTGGTCAACATTAGCCTCTCGCACACCTAATCCAGACATTCATATTTGAATTGAATGTAGGCACATTAGAAGATTGACATTCGAATTCAAATTGAATGTTTCGATACATTCGTATGAAGCTTTGTATAGGGTTTGTATGCACTCATATGGGATATGGATGGGATTTGTATGCAAACATATGGGATTCGCATGGGATTGGACATTCACATTGAACATGAATCCTACCACATTCAAAGGGGATCTAGTCAAATGAATACAATTTTTCTTGCATTTAATTCAATATGAATTGAATACCAAAAAAACCAAACCAAAACAAAAACCATCTGTGCATATCCCTACCTTGGTGTCTTCTCTTACCTCCTTGGTTTGGTTTCACATAGAACTGTTGCCTTTCTAGGATTCTTCAATATTAACTTTTAAAAGTTTTGAAGACAACAGAAGCAGAGAGGGAAAGGGAGGGATAGAGGAGATGATCAACAGAATGGAAGCATGTAATTGCCATTGCAAATGTCTATTCTTGTGATTTTGATAGGATTCTGCTCATCCAAATCCATCCTTGAGGAAAGCGGACCTGTTCCCTCGAATTCTCCTCCTGGCTTTGTCACTCTCTCTTTTTCTTCTGATCCTCTTTCTTCAATTCGATAGCAGGAGCTTTTAGCAAAATAACTTGGCAACTTTATATATGTATATATTTAACGGAGAAATGTATTCAAGGGAAATAAACATTTATCATCAGTGCGTTTGTGTTCCCTTCTCAGCTTGTTTATGAATTTCCTTCTACCAGGATTAGATGTTGATTAGATATAATGGCCGCTAATGATCCCATTGACTAAATTAAGGCAGATGTTAGGGGATTTGTACTTAAAAATATCTCATGTGGCAAATCTCTGGAGAACCATGCGAGAGAAAGCCACTGCCATCTGTATTTGTGGTTGGCAATAAATTAACGTTGACCTGGAAAGGTTAAGGCAACATCAATGCCCATCCATTTCAAACAACTCCAGGGGCTGGGGGCAGCTATTAGGTGTGAACTTCTGACTTGAAAAGGGTAACTGGGCAAAATACTTCCTTTTTCTTTACCTTTTCTGGAGCAGTCATGTCACAGCAATGGTGACGAGCAGTGATTACCCCATTCGTGGGGCTCCTTCATCTTTGCCTCAAAACCTACTTGAAATCATGCAGTGCTATGATGAATTAGTGTCAACAGCTGCTTGGCTGTGTATAAAAGAGACTGTTGGGATGAGATATCCATTTTGCAGCTGCCAGAGAGCTTTGGTAATGGGTGAATGATAAACAAACAAACAACAGACAAACAAGGATTTCTGTCCTGCCTTCTGAACAAGAGATACTCCAAGCGTCTTAACAATAAATGGTAATGATGTGTACATTGCTTTAGATATAATTGGGGGGGGGGGGGGAAGGAATAAATAAGTGATCTGAGTGCCCAGAGCTTAGAAGCAGAAGAATAACCTGGAGAGAGGAGGTCATAGGTTCAAAATCATCTTGGAAGAAAATAATGACAAAGCACTTCTTTGCAACAAAAGGTTCCAAGGCAGGCCACAATAGCAAAAAAAAAAAATGAAATATTTAAAACATTAACACATATTTACAATATAACCCTTGCTCCCACCCATCCTCCCTTCCTGGCAGGACTGTACCCAGAGGGAACTAACCCATCAAAAGCCTGGGCCCCTGGATGAAGAGTGTTTTAATCAAGAGTCAAAAACCACATAATGTAGGTGCCTTAAGACAGAAGCAGTTCCAGAGTCTGGGGGGCACCACACAAAAGGTTCACCTGTGTGCTCTTGTCCCCCACACCTCTGAAAGTAACCAGGAATCCATATGGACTCAACACTAATGAACCAATGAACCAACCAACCAATGAACCAACCAACTGACTGACCAACGAACCAACGAACCAACGAACCAACGAACCAACGAACCAACGAACCAACGAACCAACGAACCAACGAACCAACCAACCAACCAACCAACCAACCAACCAACCAACCAACCAACCAACCAACCAACCAACCAACCAACCAACCAACGGCCTGTTTGCACTTAACTTCAGTGGAATACCATGCCATTGAAGTGAAGTTCATGGACAGTGGCAATAAAAGTGCTGGTAGCATCCCGAATTTATCTAGAGGCCGATACAGCATGGGTGACCTGGGATGGACTGTACACATCACCATACCAACGGCCATGACATCTTCTGGCACATGCTGGGCTGTTGTTATAGAAATCATGATATGACTTGCATTTGTACAACCACCCTCATGCAGTGTTTTCAAAAGAAGTAGGTGCAAATGCTGTGTTTGAGAGCTCACTGGGAGCTTCCTTTCAGCTCCTGGTAAAGCTGTAGAGCAGTAAAAACTGTTCCACAGCCTTGGGAGATTGGAACACCCTCACATTCTCTAGGTTGTTCTGGCATGGAGATGGTCCTGTGGCATGCAAATAGAGCAGCCCAGAGTATCTGAGGACCTCCTGGAAAGGTAAGTGGGAAAAGCCTCCAACTAACTAACTGACCGACCGACCAATTAATAACAACAAATTGCTGACAGAGATTCAGGTGCTCCAACTGTCTCTCTGCTAGGCTCTAGTTTCTTCTTGCCTTTTATGTCCATCCTTTTTACCAGTAACTCTGCTATGTCCCTTTTTATCTGGGTCCAAGCCAAAAGGCATTTGCCCAGAGAGTTTTGGCTTGTAGTTCAAGTAGAGACTGACACATTTGGTTCAGTTTGGAACAGTTCAAATTGAACTGTCCAGTTTGATTTGAAAGGAGTTCTCATTGTTCAAAGGAGGGTGGTTCAATTCAAACCAAACCAGGGGTATTCAGATGGACAGGATTGAACTGAATAAGTCAATTTGAACAGAGTTAGATTGACCCTCATCTGACCTTTTGAAATGTATTTCACCTTCACCTTTCCTTTTTCCTTTTTTTAATAAGGCTTTTTTTTTTGCACAATTGCACAGATCTGCACCTTTTTGCAACTTCTGGTGGCAACTGCAAATTTGGGCAATTGTGCAAATGTTGCCTTGAAAAAGAAAAGAAGGAAGTGTGGAAGTGAAATGGAGCAAAGAAAAAGCCAAAGACCTTTTACTATGTTGTGCGAAGGATACATTTTCACTGAACAGAGCCACCTGCCTTTCTGAATAGTCAATACTGATGCATTCCAAGTGTAAGGTTTTTGCTTTGCCAAAATGGGCATTTATCTGGCATTCATGATATCTGGAGCCAAATGTGTATGACATTATGATACAATGCCTTGTATACTTTAATATTTCCCCTCACCATTCAATATTTGCTGGGCAATTCAATATCTGGCGAAACCACCTCAGCTATGAGTGTGGTACTTCAAGTGCGAACATTGCAAAATAAGATTGGTCCAAACTGTAAATGGCAGAGCTATTCATTTTCATTTGTGGAAAAAGCTATTCATATCTTGGCTATCATTTCAAGTTAGCAAAGGGTCATAAGCAATGAATATAATTTTCCTTCTTTGAGTATGTGAGCGTTCTGAAGGTGTTCTTTCTTTATCCATGGGAGTATATATATATATGAATCAGGATTTCACAACTCAGAGAAAAAGTCCAGTTAGGCCGTGTCCCCATGCAAGCTGTTTGGCACAGAATGGGCATGCATGGAACTGGGAGCGGGTCTGAGATCGATCCTTGCTGTCCCCATGCCATTTCTGGTGATGCAGGCTGGGTGCAGATGCAGCCGTCCCCATGCAAACTATGCCAAACCCTGGCACAGGGGAGCAATGTCCCCTCTCTCCTTATTGGAAGCCAGATTGATATCAGCCCACCCCTGTGCTGCCAGCTGTAAATGCCACATTCCCCGCTCCCTTAGTGGCACAGAAAGCCAGGACTGGGCTGGGAGGCACAGAATTTTTTAAAAATAAAGCTTCTTCTTCTTCTTCTTCTTCTTCTTCTTCTTCTTCTTCTTCTTCTTCTTCTTCTTCTTCTTCTTCTTCTTCTTCTTCTTCTTCTTCTTCTTCTTCTTCTTCTTCTTCTTCTTCTTCTTCTTCTTCTTCTTCATCATCATCATCATCATCATCATTTAAAATAATTTTAAAAGACCCAAAGCTGCTACAAGGTATAGCGGCAGTTGGGCGCTTGAGCAGTTTTGCGCACCTCCACTCCACTGGGAACTGCGAAAATCCAGTAACTTTAAAAGGGAGAAAATGAAGCAATTATCATGATCGCCTTGGCGACTGGGAAACAGGGGTGGAATTTTTGGGGAAAAGGAACAAAAATCAAGGCATTATCCTGCCTGCCTTGGTGATCGGGAAATGGGAGTGGAATATTTGCTGTGGAAAAAGTACAGAAATGAAGCCATTATCCTGTCTGCCTTGGCAATCGGGTTGTTTCCACTCCCAAAAAATGTTAGTGGCTGCGATCTCTAATGTACAGGGCAGGAATGGCAAGTGCACCCCACCTCCCAATGATGCGAGCACCAGTCTCCTCTCAAAATAGCCCAGGATCGTCCCCATGTGCGGTCTCAGCTCGCTAAGCAATGTGTGCTGGGATCCCAAACTGTGCCCAGACTTGTTTTTTCAGGTACCAAATTTGGTCCTAGTCCTGCATGGTTTGGGGTGATTTGGTCCACAGACATTCAAACTCAGATCGAATGTTATGATATTCACATGTAACATTTGAATTAATACAAATGTTTCCGGACATTTATACAGATAGTTGGGACATTCGTTAAGCTGGGGAAGCATAACAGATACATATTTGTTTGTATCAGATACATATTTATTCATATCAGGTATATATCCATACGTATCAGATACATATCCACTCGAATCAGATATGTATCTGTTTGTATCAGATATATATTCATTCATATCAGGTACATATCGAATGTTTGTGCAAATATGTACAAATAGATTCATACTGAATAGAATTTTACCACATTCAAATCCAATCTATTCATATGAATATGGATTTTCAAACATTCAATTCATTTCAAATCGAATGCCAAAAAAAACATTTGTGGACATCCCTACTAGGGATGTGTATGAATATTTGTAACATTTGAAATGTGTACAAATTTGTATGAATTTGTACATTCAAATTCAAATAGAATGGTGGCATATTTGAAGATTGACATTCAAATTTGAATCAAATGTTCTGATATATTTGTATGAAGCTTCGTATGGGATTTGTATGGGATTCATATGGGATTTGTGACGGTTTCTGGGTACGGGCTGCAAACTGCTTTGCTTACTGGCCTTGCAGGCTTCTTGCTAGCTGCAATAGCCAGCCTTGTTGCAAACAGCTTGTTGCAAACCCTGGGATTTGGGCTGCAAAAAGAGTGGGAAATCCTGTGCGGGCCCTGTTGCAGTGATTGGCTGGAGTAAGGTTTTGGAGGGAAAAGCTGTCCGGGGATCTGAGTACTGGAGGGGCTAGAATAGGAGTTCCCACCAATCAGGCTGGAGGGACAGCAACCTTTGTTAGGAATCTCCAACAGCATTTTATTGCGGTTACAGCCAATCAGGGTCAGGGATGTGTGTATAAAGGAACACAGAAGACAGCAGATGAAGTCTTCATGCTGGGACAAGAGCTGAAAGGAAAAGAGCTGAACCTGAGGGAGCTGGAACCAGTAGCTGACCAGGGGTCTTCATGCTGGGAGAAGAGCTGAAGGGAACAGAAGAGCTGAATCCTGAGGGAGCTGGACCAGCAGCTGATCATTGGTCTTTTGGGCTGAGTGATTTCTGAAGGAGGCAATCGGGTAGATTGTGGCTCCGAGGGAGACTTCGCTAGCAACTGACCAGGCTGGATGATCGGAGAAGCAAGGACGGACTGGGCCTTGTGATCATCTAGGGCCACGTTCTGGTACACTGGCTTGGCTTGAGCTGTGGCCAAGCAAGGCAGAGGGGGAGGAATGTGGAGAGGTTTGTCTTTTAAAAGGGGAACTATTTTCCTTTAGAGAAAGGGGTAGCTAGTAGCCTTAAGAGACTTGCAAATTTAAACTAACAACTACCTGAATCTTATTATCTTTTTAGTATTGCTTGTGTATAATAATAAACTTGTTTTTGTTTACTGTTGAAACGCTTGCTACCAGTGTTTTGTGTCCACACTGTAGTATTCACTTGGCTGTTGCACGAACCCAGCGTCCTAACAGGGCCAAGCTACTCCTAGAGAGGGCAGGCACTAACTGGAACGCTGGGCATCGTGGCAGGATTCGTATGGGATTCGAATGCATTTGTATGGGATTTAGCATTTGTATTGAATACGAATCTTACCACATTTGAAGGGGATCTATTCATGCAAATATGAATTTTCTTGCATTTAATTCAATACGAATTGAATTTTAAAAAAAATTGTGCACATCCCTAACATGCACTTTAGGTCATAGACAGAAACCCTAATTAAGGCCCTTTCTGCACTGGGCTTTATCCCAGATTACATTCCGGAATAGGGACCTGCCATTTGCACGCTGGTGCAGACTATGGCAGGTCCCATGCTAGGCCTGCTGTAGTCTAAACCAGCACGCGGATGGCAGGATGGCAGGACCTTATTCCGGGATAGGATCTGGATGGAATAAGGCCCAGTGCAGACAGGGTCTAAGGCTGAAATCCCGAATGAGTTTTTTCGCAATCACATCAGCTACAGTACTATCTATCAGATGACCGCTGTTTTTCCTCAGTGCTATGGATTTCTGACAATAATGTTGGATTTCTTTTTAATGTTATTGTTTCCAATGCTCAGTCAAACAAAAGCGAACAGGAAGTGTACAGCTTGTTTCACTGACGATGTACATATTTTCCCAAATGCACCCATATCGCAATCCCTAAGCCTCACACACCCCCTCCCCCCGTCCGTTCAAAATGATCACAGTGAAGTGGCTCTTTTGTCTGCTTGTTTCAGAATGAAAACTTGTCAGGCAGGGGGAAGAAAGGATCTATGATAGAGAAGTGTTGAGTGATGTGACGAACATAGCTTCCATTGCAGCAAGCAGCATTTTATTGTCTATGGATTAATGCCATCAAGACTTTGCACAAAGTGATTTCCTGCAAGTGATGAGCTTCTATAAAAGAATTCCATGTTGTCATTCAATTTTCTGCCATGTCTAACAAAGTAACCTTCTTAGACATACTTTGTTATTAATTAGCAGCATTTATAAAATAACCCCTCCCTCCCCCACCAGCATCATTTTTCCTCTCTGGGGTGCTGGAGAGGGATTAAAAGAGATTATTCTTCTCTTGCAGTAGCCATGATTATAGCTATGTTCATGTGGGTTGGGATGGTTATGAGAAGAAGAAGCGTTGGCTTTTCTACTCCACTTTTCTCACCCATTGAAGGGGACTCAAAGTGGCTGACAAAGCTTTTCTATTCTTCTCCCCACAACAGAACACCCTGTGAGGTAAGTGGGGCTGTGAGAGCTCAGAAGAGAGCTGTGACTAGCCCAAGGTCACCCAGCTGGCTTCATGGGGGAGGGCGGAATTGAACCCAGTATCCCCAGATAAGAGTCCAACTCCCTAACCACTAGATCAAAGTGAGCTATAAGGTCTAGGACCATTTGCACTTCAGCCCGTAGTTGATAATTAGACAACATCTGGGCAGCTGCATCTGCACTTGCAGGAGGACTTTACACCATAGAAATGCCTCCTGGTTGCCCAGAAGTTGACTAATTGTCAACTAGCTGTGGAGCACGAAATTGTGCTCGACAAGCCACATAACCTTCCCCAGGAACTTACCTGTTGCATCCAGCCAGTGAGTATTCACACTTCTGCTGGACAGGGAGGTTGACAGATCTGCAGCACAAGCATGTTGGCTGCCCGCTGGCGTCCTGACACGACTGTGCAGAACATCAACTTCATCATAGTGACAGTGCTGCTGCACGCTCTGCTGCACTCAAGATGTGCCACCCTGAAGAGGATCTGCCCAGTGCTCGAACAGGAGGTAAGTGTTCAATTGTGAGTAGGGTGGGTGGGATCACATTGACTTGGGATCACAAGTGTGATTGCTAGTCACTGTTAGCTGATTGCAATCCTTTCCCATCCACGGGTTGGGAAAGGAAGTGTGAAAATGCCCTTAGTCCTGTTGCTTTTTAGACTTAGGCCTTTCCTCACTTGGCCATATTCTGGATTTATTTATTTATGATATGGTAGCAACCAGGGATGGGAACAAATGTTTTTTTGTTTTTGTTTTTGCATTCAATTCATTTTTAATCAAATGTAAAAAAAATGTGCATTTGTTCAAATAGATCACCTTTGAATGTGGTAGGATTCTATTCCATACTAATGTACTCGTACAAATTTGTATAAATATCCGATACATATCTGATCTGTATCCCATAACATATCCGCTCTGGAATCATTAAATCTGTCCTAAATCCAGTCTGAATCTGCTCTCAAACCATGTCGAATGCACTCTTAATCCATTGCAGATATGACTGGTGTAGCTGCTTTCCCACTTCCCCGTTTCACAAATATGAATGTCAATCTACGAATTTTGTAACATTCAATTTGTATATGAATGTCCGAAATCATATGAATTTGTATGAATATTGCACACATATTCATATGAATATTTGTACACACCCCTAGCAGCAAATCATGGACTAACAACAGTTAAAATAAGAAGGGTTCAACAGATCCCAGGACAAATACTGGAGATCTCTGTTCATAAAAGTGCTGTCCTAATGTTATGATAACTGGTTCTTTTCTAGTTCTACTGTTTGGGGGAAAATAGACCTTCCATTTCACACTGCCATGGGTCTAAAACACCAGGAGGTTCATCATGGACAACTGAGCTGGCATGAGGTCATTAGAACATAAGAACATAAGAGAGGCCCTGCTGGATCAGGCCACAGCCCATCTAGTCCAGCATCCTGTCTCACACAGTGGCCTGCCAAATGCTCATGGACATCTCAAACAGAGATAAGGACAAACCTTTTCCTGCTCTTGAATCCCAGCAAATGGCCTTAGAAGTGTCCTGCTTCTACCCCCCCCCCCCAGCCTGAAAGATGTACTTAGGCATTCATTCTAGTATCCATTGATACATCTGTCATCCATAAATTTGTCTAACCCTACCTTGAAGCGATCCAGACTGGTAGCTGTCACCACCTCTTCTGGCAGCACATTCCATAAACAGATAAGAAAGAAGGGGAAGGTGGACCATACAGTCCCAAACCATGAGGAGTTCTAAAACAAAATTTCTTTATTAAAAACTGAGGGTGTGCACAAATTTTGTTTTGCATTCAAATTCGAGTTTGAACCGAATGTCAAAATGTTTGATTTGATTAAAATGTTTAAAACCCAAATGCAACAAAAAACAATTTGAATTCATTACATTTGAATTTACGAATGTCGACAACATTTGTGTTATACATATCTGTACGCATTTTGTATGCATCCTGCTTTATCCCATATGCATCCCGTTTTTGTTCTGTATTCTAAGCGCAAATGCGTGCAGATAATGTATGATATTCGTACAGATACATATGTAATACATAGTGAACATATCTGCACATTTGAATGATTTAAGTCATTTGAACTAATGTTTCGGAACATTCAAAATGCATTCAAATGTTTAAATTTGAATGTGAAGACATTTGATTCGAATTCGAATGTCCACATTCAAATGAATTCGATCGGATTTCAAATGTTTAGAATATTCATGCACATCCCTATTAAAAATATAAGGAAAATGAAAGAAAAATCAAAGCAGCAAAATAAACTGCAGGCAATAGAGTACAGCAGAGCTTCAGTGGTTCCCAATTAAACTGTCAGAGCAGCAACAGAATATCTGGCAATAATTAGATAATACGTTTGAGTGCATTTTATAGAGTCCTAGTGGTAGTTGTAAAGGAAAGGGGATGTGGGCTGTCCTGAATCTATGATTTCAAGACCTGGTTCTTGTCTGAAGGGTGAAATCAGTGTGGTTTAGGATTTGCCTTGGCTAGGCTAAAGGCTAGCTTCCCTGAGGTCAACACATACTAGTTATATGCATGGATATTCAAAAATTCAAAAATCCGATGCGAATCCATCTAATATCGGCATTGAATTTGAATCAGATTTTCAAAAATCCAAATTAACGAATTTGATCGAATTTTGAATATCCAAAAACCTGATACAGATTTTTCAAATAATTCAACTGAATAGACCCGTATGTATCACATTCGAATATCGTGCTTATTTTTGTTTATAAAGCGAGATGAAAATAGGATGCATACAGGATGAAAACAGGATGTGCAGACTTGAAAATCGAATACGAATGTTGCCGACATTTGTATTTTCAAGCTCAAACCAGGTTTTCAAAAATATGGATTCGGATAATCCAGATTCGAATCAGATTTTCAAAAATCTGGAGTTTAAAAATTCGAATCAAATAAAAAATTTGAATATTCAATATGCATTTGTGCACACCCCTCATACAGAAATGTGTGCCAGCTTGGGTTTTATGTTTTCCATTGCCCTTCTGTATTTATTCATTTATCTATTTATTTATTTATTTGCATTTTTATCCCGCCCTGTGACGACTCTGCTGTTAAGGTAAGTTTGTATTAAATTAGTTTAGTTTCAATAATATTCTGGAAGATGGCTAGAGGACGTGGCTGGCTGTAGCTCCCTGAGAGAGGGAAGATTGCTCATAAACAATTGGTGGACCACTTGTAGGGGATAGGATGCTGGACTAGGGCTGTGGCCTGATCCAGAAGGGCCCCTCTTACGTTCTTATGTTCTTAAAAAAGACATGAAATTTGTTTGAGCATCTGGAGTTATTGTTATGAGTGGCATCATAGGAAGTTATTTCAATACCTGTACTCATAGCCTGCTGCAGCAGATGGACCATTTACTAAGGATTAAGGTGTGCAAAACCTGCAGCCTCTTGTATTCTTCTCATGTTCTTATATTACTAGTCCTTGGAAGTTGTCCTTACTTTGGGAAGCAGAAAGCGCTTGGCTCACCCAGTCTTTTCTGAATTAAGCCAGGACTAAGACCAGAGACTGATTTGCCCTTAGAGAATGTTGGTGAATGCTACTTTCTTCCGCAATGTGTTAACCCTTAATTTACTAGAATCAAATCCTAGCCATGAGTTGTTGCTGCCTCCAAACTCCATCCTTCAACATGCAAGCCCTCGGGAGACCAAGCCATTTCAGACTGAACCATCCTCTCTTCTTTCTGGCTGGCTGTAACTCACTGGTAGACACAACTGCCAGCATTACAAGTGGCAGACAGCATTAATGTTCAAGCCGTAATCAATAAGAGGACTGTTTGACAGGAACACTCTGTTCCTAGGGAAGTCCCACGATTTACACACCTTAAGCCATGGTAAATATTTATACCATTGATTCAGGTTCCCAATGAGCCTTTTAGATAAATAGATAAATAGTTTAAAAGGTAAAAAGGTAAGGCAGACAGCCAGAGGTAGATAGATTAGAGATAGAAAATGGATAGATATATAGAGCTAGGCAGATACAGACATAGGACATTTTCGCACTTTGCCTCCTGTCTCTGGGAGGCAAAGTGCTGGAATGCTTTAGGTGTCTGCATTTGTAGACACCTAAAGCATTCATAACTTAGCTGTTACTTAACTAAGTGCTGGCTAAATGTGAATCACCACCATTATGGCGGTGATCACAGAGCTCCCACATTGAACACATGCTCCTCATTCACCTCTCCCACCCAGAAGAGGTACAGATGCAGTTGTGACCACTCTATGCCTACATGCATGGGGGATGCTCCAGTATGTCTGGATTCACCATGTGGAAAAGTCCCTCACGTGATTTTGAAAGTGTGAAAGAGCCTATAGATAGATGGATATCCATCCATCCATCCATCCATCCATCCATCCATCCATCCATCCATCCATCCATCCATCCATCCATCCATCCATCCATCCATCCATCCATCCATCATTATCTTCAACTTCAGCCATTTCTGTTTGCCGTGGTAAATGAGGTTAATGGGAAGAAGAGTTGGCTTTTGTACACCACTTTTCTCACCCATTTAAGGGGACTCAAAGTAGCTGACAAAGCCTTCTATTCTTCTCCCCACAAGAGACACCCTGTGAGGTAGGTGGGGCTGTGAGAGCTCAGAAGAGAGCTGTGACTAGCCCAAGGTCACCCAGCTGGCTTCATTGGGGGGGGGGCAGAATAAATAACATCTGAAGAGTTCAAAGCCACTCTGAAACAACCTCCTGGTTGGGTCCTGCATTCCTTTCCACTTTATCTCCAACATTTGAATACATTATTTCAGATCTGTTAGTTTTGTCTTTGTAAAACAGCCAAAGTAATGCACAGTAAAGGGAAGAGTTGGGACCCAAGTGAAAAGAAATATGCTTTTGTGTACGGAACATCCTTTCTTTCACAGCTCAGAATTTCCAAGCAAGTTCCAAGAAACGCAGGAAATGGCAAAGCTCTGGGGCAAAGAGGAACACAAACATTGCAGAGTCATCAGTTGGCATATCAGGTATTGTTTTTAGTGGTTTTCATTTCCCCTCTCTGATGCTGGTTTCATCTTCTGCCAGAGGTTCAGAGTCCAGGGTTGCTAATATCATGAGAATGTTTTCTTGTTTCAAAGCTTTACTGAAGGAGTCAGAAAAGTTTTGTTGCAAAGCCAAAATACTCAGAATGTTTTGTTTGCAATGATAGATTCTTTCCCAGCTTGTCTAGTGGTTAAGGAGACAGACCCTTATCTGGGAATATCAGGTTTCATTCCACCCTCCCCCATGAAGCCAGCTGGGTGACCTTGGGCTAGTCACAGCTCTCTTCTGAGCTCTCCCCACCCCTCCTGCCTCACAGGGTGTTCTGTTGTGGGGAGAAGACAAGGTTTGTCAGCCGCTTTGAGTCCCCTTGAGTGGGTGAGAAACATGAGGTAGAAAAGCCAACTCTTCTTCTTCTTCCTTCCAATGAGGAGAGTTAGAGGCTTTTTAGTGATCACAACTTTGGTGACTGCTGCTCTATCCAAAGTGCAACAATTCAGAATCTTTCTATCAATGGTCACCACAAATTTGGCCACTTCTGCTGAAGTTAAGTATGAACAAATCCCAGGATACTGGGGACACATCCTCTTGCCTGTTTGGTCCAGTATTGAATGCGGTCTTGGCAAGGGGGTGTCCCCATGTGTTTTAGATTTGGTCTGTGGAAAGCAGACCAAATTGACTCAAACTGTGCTAGACCAGGACCAAATTTGGTACTTGAAAAAACAAATCTCGGCACAGTTTGGGGTCCGGGCATGCATTGCCAAGTGAGCCAAGACTGTGCATGGGGGACGGTGCTGGACTTCACATCTTGGCTGACAGGAAAGAGGTTTGAGTTTTAAAGCCAAGCCTCTGTCCTGTCAGCCAAGATCATGAACAGGGGTTGCAGAGGCTTGAGATTTCTCACTTTTTCAGGGGGGCAATAAGGTTGCCTCCCTGGAAAAGAGAGAAATCTGAAGCCTCTACACACCCTTACTCCCTTGCTTTTACTCCCCTTTTGTGACTAGCAAGTGGTTTGCCTGTGAAAGAGAGTAAAATCACGATCCTGGCACCATTTGCTTCAGGATGGCTGAATTGGCCCCCAGCCTGCCCCCAGCCCACGTTAGAGTGAATGGCATGAGAATGTCCAAGAATTGATCTTGGTCCCACACCTGGTCCCATGCAAGCCTAATCGGCACACAAACAGTGCCAAACGGCTTGCATGGGGATGCGGCCTAGGATGGCTATCTATGCTATGGACCATTTTGTGTGATGGGCAGGATGGAACCAGGTTGGAGGAACAGCAAATTGGGAACCGCTCAAAACTTCTGCTGTCTCCCCAGTTCTCATTCTCTTTTTGCTGAGTATGTCAAATAATTCCTCCTGGAGTTCCAAAAAGAAAGACCCGATGCCCTGTTAGTGGCAAGATTTATGTAGGAATAACATTTATCACACACTTCCCTGACAAAATAAGCTCTTTGATCAATACCGTGAATGTCATATCTGCATTGCTTAAACTTAACCAGATTGCTTTGTGTACCAGAGTTCTTTCTTCCCCTTAATATAAATGTATTTTTAATGAGTTTTTGCTAGTTGCATTTTTCCCTGTGTTCACATTTCTCTTTTATTTATGGTTTACTTTTCTCTTGTGTGGTGTTCATTTTCTTTTGTTGTTTGGTTTTTTTAAAAAAAATCTTTTCATTCTCTCTCTCTCATATTTTTTTTTACTGTGGTCCACAGAGATTAATCTATTGTTGATTTATTCATGGCTAAAGTCATGTTACTTCAGGGAGTTACACATCTGAGGAAACAAGTGACCTAAGATAAATGAGGAAAATTCTGCAACAGTTTTTTCTATTGCTTTTGAATATGAACAACAAATGAATCCATACTAGATATGTAAAATGCTATAAGCATTTCTTCCCCTCCTCCTCCCTCTTCTCCTCCTCTACAATTTACTTCAGTCTCAATGCTAGAAGAACAGCCATTTTGAATCTGAGTACCTCAATTTTCCTCACAGGCCGCCTTTCCAATATTTCATGTTCTTTCAGTATGTCCAAGCTCTGTGGTTCCAATGGGAGCTACTGTATGTGAGTCTGGAATAAGCAGACATTTATCTTCCTGTTTACTATATAGAATTATCATAGAATGATAGAGTTGGAAGGAACCTCTAGGGTTATCCAGTCCAACCTCTTGCTCAAGCCTCCTCCAGTTTGGTCTAGTGGTTAAGGAGATGGACTTTTATCTGGGAATACTGGGTTCAATTCTGCCCTCCCTCATGAAGCCAGCTAGGTGACCCTGGGCTAGTTACAGCTCTCTTCTAAGCTCTCACAGCCCCACCTACCTCACAGGGTGTTTTGTTGTGGGGAGAAGAATAGAAAGCTTTGTCAGCCACTTTGAGTTCCCTTAAATGAGTGAGTAAAGCAGGGTAGAAAAGCCAACTCTTTTTCTTCAGTGAAGGATTTCCTAAACCATCCCAGACAGATGTCTATCTAGCATCTGCTTGAAGACTTCCAGCAAAGGAGAACTCACTAACTCCCATGGCAACCTATTCCATTGACTGATCACTCTCACTGTCAGGAAGTTTTTCTGAATATCTATTCTGTATTGATTCCCATGGAGTTTCATCCTGTTGTTTCTTTCTTTCTTGTTCAGGATTTACATTCTTAAGCAGTTTAAGGTGCAGAGATCTTGAACAGAACTCACCAGTGCGGAAGATTCTCTGATTTCCTCTATCGCAGGGTGAATCACCATTTTAAGTCTATTATAATTCTCCAGACATTGGCTACATTCACATGGGGTGCAAAGTACGCCCAATGAAAGCCAAGAGGTGTGGCATCCACATGCCAGATACACTTCAGGACATGCAATGCAACTTATAAGATGTGTTGTTCTGTAATTTTGAATCTGGGGCTTTGTGGTTTGTGAGAGGGTGAGGTGCATGGCATGAAGACACCATGCTTCTGGTCTCTGGAGTCAGAGCAAGTACTTCAGCCTGGTGGACACTACAATCCTCCATCATGGGGATTCAGTCAAACTGTTGCTTCCTAGTATTGCAGGAAATTTAAAAGACAGACACAAGAGAAGGTCCACTGAAAGCTTCTCCCAAAGCTGGACTTGGAACTAACAAGGGATCTGACACACCAAGTTCTTCAGTCATAAGAACGTAAAATTTTCCCTTGCTCTCAAATCCCTGCAAATGGCCTTTAGAGGCATCCTGCCTATCTCTCCAACCTAGAGGATCTACCTAGGCAACCATTCTAGTGGCCATTGACACACCTGTCCTCTCATTAATACGATGAGCCCTGCTGAATGGAGGCTGTAGCCCATCTGGTCCAGCATCCTGCCCCACACAGTGGCCCACACATTGCTTATGGGAATCTCAAGCAGAAGGCAAGGGTAAAAGCTTCACCTGCTTTCAAATCCAAGCAAATGGCCTTTGAAGGCATCCTGCTTGTCTCCCCAGCCTGGAGGATGTACCTGGGCAGCTATTCTAGTAGCCATTGATACACTTGTCCTCCATGAAATTGTTCAACGCTTCCTTAAAACTATCCAGACTGGCTGCTGTTTCCACTTCTTCTGGCAGCAAATTCCAAGACCGATGACCCTCCGGGTGAAGAGGTGCAGATGGTGCTTCCCAGAAGTTACCCCAGCATGCACTAGCAGACCAAGTGCAAAAGGAAGTTTGGAACCCCTTCCCAGTTTATGATTCTTAAGAGCTTGTTTTTCCCCCCTAAGTTTTAAGTTTTTTTTTAAAATTGTTATTACTATGATTGCCTTTCAGTAGGCAGAAGCATAGAATGGACTGTGCAGTGCTAGAGAGAATGAATGGGTACAATTGTGTCCACTGATCTCTTGACCCACTTTATTGCTCATTTCAAAGATAAATATGCACGGTGCAGTGCCATAATTCTGTTCACAGCTCTGCTCATTCAGATGGATCCCTACTGACTATCAACAAAAGCTTTCATTTGTGAAAGTCCTAAGAAAAAAGATACCGTGATTGTAATAGGAAGCCACGTCACACTTATTATGCCCACTGAAGACTGCAACAAATAAAATGGTTTCAAGCTGTTCTAAACCAGCTTCATCACACCTCCATTGTGTTGCCTGTTCGTTTAATTGCCGCATCCCTTTTGCCTTGGATTGTATTGCTAGAATGTCGCAGATTGGTCATTTATCAGCAATGATAATCAATTTACTGAATGTATAACTTTGGAGAAACCAGGTGCCCTGCAACCTTCCTAATTCTAGTCCCTAACCTTCTCATTTTACAGTCTATTCGAAAGAAGAATTAATACCCACTGGGACATTTCTTTTTTTAATTTTTTTTATTAATTAAGAAAATGAAAAACATAACAATAAAAAGTAAACAGGAACAGGATAAAATTACAAACTGGTAACAAATGAAAAATGTTTGCATTTTATATATGTGTGTGTGTATGTATGTATGTATGTATGTATGTATGTATGTATGTATGTATGTATGTGTGTGTGTGTGTGTGTGTGTATGTATAAATTATAACAACCTTTTAACAAGTTGTCTCAATAACAAGTAACAAAGAACATAATAATTATAAAGAAAAATATTATTTCAGTTAAGTGTTCAAGATAGGGTTTATATTGAGAGTCTCCAGGGGTCCAGATTTCAGTCTTAGAAGACTCAAATCTACACGAATATTCATAACATTCAAAATTTGTATGGATTTGACCGAATTCAGACGTTCAAAGATTGACGTTCAAATTTGAATTGAATGTTTTGATGCCTTCATATGGGATTTGTATGCTATTTAGGGTTTTTTCCAACTGTCACTAAGTACCCATTGAAGCACCCATTAAGGACCCATTGGTCTGAGAGCTGGATGACCCCATTTCTACCATGGACCCCATTAGGGACACATTTTGTTCCACCACAGCTAGGGAAATTCAGATCATTATGGGTCCTTCAGGACCTATAATCCGGATTTTGTGTAGACCCCATTAAAGGGGTCTACAATGGGGTCTTCAGCTTTAAAATCTAGATTGTAAGGAGCCTGTTTCCACTACAATCCAGCAATGGGGTCTAGAGGAGGCTTGAGATGCCCATGGTGGGCCACTGAGTGCAACAGGATGCTGGACAAATGGGCTGTTGCCTGATCCAGCAGGGCTCCTCTTATGTTATGTTCTTATGACTTCAAATGTGCAAATTTGGATTTTCAAAAATTCAAATTGAGTTTGAATGTTGACATTTGTTGGATTTGAATCAAATATTTGCATTTCTGAATATTCATGCAAATAATGAATGTTATCTTCGGGCCCATCCCTAGTCCTTGCTCTTATACAGTATTATTTCTTATAAATAAACCAACATGACATTTTTGAATAAGGAGTTACATTTCTGCCATGTAGGGATGTACACAAATATTTGTAGCATTTGAAATCTGTACAAATTCTTATGAGTTTGGACATTCAAATTTAAATTGAATGTTGGTACATTCAAAGACTGACATTAGAATTCAAATAGAATGTTTCAGAACATTTGTACGAAGCTTTGTTACATTTGTAAATTTATTGTATTTATTTATATTTATATTTATATTTATATTTATATTTATATCCCGCCCCATACCCAAAGGTCTCTGGGCAGCTCACAACATTTAAAAACAAACATATTAAGACTGTATCAAACAGTACTAAAAGTAGTACAAGGTTTAAAAAATCCAGCATAATATTAAAAAAAAAGAATAAAAAAAAGAATGATAGAAAACAGTTAAAAACAGTAGTGTTTGCAGTGGGAACATGAGAAGCAGCTGCCCTAGCCACATCTGCAATGGATCCAGGGTGGATTTGAAGTGGATTGAGAGCAGATTAAAAATGGGTTCAGGGCAAATTTGATGTGTTCAGAGTGGATATGTAGGGGATTTGTATGGGTTACATATGGGATACATATGCAATTAATGTTTAATATTCATATTGAACGTTTATACCAAATTCAAATCCTACCATGTTTACGGACCCTGTAACTGTTTTAATATATACTGTTCTTGTTTTAATATATGTCTGATTTTAAAGTTGTTATCTGCCTGAGACCTTTGGGTATAGGGTGGGATAGAAATACGGGGTGGGATAGTGAGTGAGTGAGTGAGTGAGTGAAAATAAATAAAATGTTGTCTGTTTTGGTTGTTATTGTTAGCTTATGTAAGTAAGCAAGCTAACAAGTAAGTAAATGCTCATCATTTTGTCCTGTCTTTAGTTGCAGTTCATGCCTCCTGCAAGATCTTTCCTTCAGTATTTCTGTACCTGCATTTGTACCTGCTATTTTCCTCTTCTTCTGCTTCTCTCTACCTTGCTAAACACAATGCCCCCCTAGGTCATAATGGCTTATATACATGCTCAGGCCGTGTCTCCATTACTCAGCACCATTAGGCGACTTGAGTGAGACCGCCCCTTCCCGTCTGGGCTCAGCCATTATTCCAATCCATTAGGGCCCTTTTATGTCCTTAACTGCTGCTAATATTACATAACACTTGTTATCAGTTAGGTGTGCCTGTCTATGTTATTGTGCCCACAGGCAGTACCTCTGCCATTCCAATCTCGTTACACTGCTGGGGATGAAGATTTAGGGGAATTTCATCTGCTGAAGCGAAGAGAAATTGATGGGAGACGGCTGAGGCGATTGCGAAGAGGCACTGTTTAATTATTCCAGACACCAAGAGGCAGAAATCAATAGTTATCTGGTCTGGATTCTAGCTGTAGAAGAGGAAATGTGAGTGAAAATCATCTCAAAAGTCACCAGAGAGGCAAATTAAGCTCTGTGTGTGTGAGCTTCGGTCCAAAATGTGGAATTAATTTGCTCTTTCTGTTTGCCCAGGCCTCGTATCCTTAAGAAAACATCGTGGATGGCAACCCTGTTTTAGTCAATACAGCTATTCATCAATATGGAGTTGCAGAGGGAGATCTTTATTCTGTTTCCTTGAAAGTTTATATAGCGGACTTTCTAGAGAAGGTATTTAGTTTGTCAGTTCACCTAATCAACGAGTAGCACAGTTTCTGGATATCGTGACAGTGCATTAATTTCACATGCCTCTGCTTTTGATGTATAATGTAGGTGCTGGAAGACAGCATCAGACACTGAGGCATTTTCACTGAGGCATTTTAGGCTCAAATGTCAAAGGGTTGAATTTTTAAATTTCAAAACTAGCTTTTACCTCTTAGCGTATGTGTGTGTGTATATATCTATATCTATATCTATATCTATCTATCTATATATATATAGATATAGATATAGATATAGATATATATAGATATATATAGATATATAGATATATAGATAGATATAGATATAGATATAGATATAGATATAGATATAGATATAGATATATATCTATGTATATATAGATATATATATAGATAATAGATATATATCTATGTATATAGATAGATAGATAGATATAGATAGATAGATAGATATAACAGATATATATCTATGTATATATATAGATATAGCTCTATCTATCCATCCATCCATCCATCCATCCATCCATCCATCCATCTATCTATCTATCTATCTATCTATCTATCTATCTATCTATCTATCTATCTATCTATCTATCTATCTATCTATAGATAGAGATAGAGATAGAGATAGAGATAGAGATAGAGATAGAGATAGAGATAGAGATAGAGATAGAGATAGAGATACAGATACAGATACAGATATAGGTAAATAGGTAGGTAGATAGGTAGGTAGGTAGATAGATAGATAGATAGATAGATAGATAGATAGATAGATAGATAGATGATCCCAACCTCTATGTCTTTGAACTGCCATGGTGAGGCCACATTTGGAATATTGTGTAATAATAATAATAATAATAATAATAATAATAATAATAATAATATTTATTTGTATACCGCCCTATGGGAAACCAATCCGGGCGGTTAACAACAGTAAAATATAAAAAATAACAATTAAAAACACCTTATCCCTCCCCCCCTTAAGACAGTATTAAACAATATAACATATTAAAACACAATATCAATACATAAAACAATAATTTAAAAACTAAAAACCCTGATGTCCCTCTATTGATCCTCAACCATCACTAAGATGGGGCCACGGGAGGAATCAGGGAATCTGGGCCGGGATGGTTAATCTGGAAAGGCCTGCCGGAAGAGATCCGTCTTGACCGCCTTTTTAAAGCTGTCTAATGATGTTATCTGACGGATCTCATCCGGCAGGTCGTTCCAGAGTTTGGGGGCAACAGCAGAGAACGCCCTCTGGGAGGTCGCCGCAAGCCTAGATTTTAGAGGCTGCAGTAAGTTCCTCCCAGAGGACCGGAGAGTGCGGGGAGGATTGTACGGGAGGAGGCGGTCCCTGAGATAGCTTGGACCCAAGCCATTTAGGGCTTTAAAGGTGATAACCAACACCTTGTACTGGGCCCGGAAGCTGATAGGCAGCCAGTGGAGGGACCTCAAAACGGGAGTGATGTGGTCCCTCCTAGATGTTCCTGAGACAAGCCTGGCTGCCATGTTTTGAACCAGCTGTAATTTCCGAGTCAAGCACAGGGGTAGCCCCATGTAGAGTGCATTACAGAAGTCAAGGCGTGAGGTTACCAGCGCGTGCACAACAGTCTCGAGATCCCTTACTTCCAGAAAAGGGCGCAGCTGGCGTATCAGCCGAAGCTGATAACAGGCACTCCTGACCGTCGCATTTACCTGATTTGTCATCAGGAGCGATGAGTCAAGGAGCACCCCCAGACTGCGAACACAGTCACTGGAGGAGAGTGTGACCCCATCCAGGACTGGAGGTTGCAACCCAATTCTTGGTTTCGGGGTCGCTACCATGAGCACCTCCGTCTTGTCTGGATTCAGTTTCAGTCTGTTTTTCCTCATCCAGCCCATTACCGCCTGAAGACATTCATTGAGAGAAGAGATGCCATCGGAATTCGAGGCCGACGAACGAGACACGGAGAAATAGATTTGGGTGTCATCAGCGTACTGATAACACCCAGCACCATGACTCCGTATTATCTCACCCAGCGGCTTCATATAGATGTTAAATAACATCGGGGACAAAATAGCCCCCTGAGGAACCCCACAAGTGAGGTACCTCTTACTGGAGCTACAGTCCCCGAGCAGCACCCTCTGAGACCTGCCCGAGAGGAAGGACCGGAACCACTGCAAAGCAGTGCCCCCGATGCCTAACCCCTTCAGGCGGTCCAAGAGGATGCCGTGATCTATAGTGTCAAAAGCCGCTGAGAGGTCTAAGAGCACCAACAGGGTCACACTCCCCCTGGTCACCAATTCTGGTCACCAATACAATATTCATGCATAAAAATAATGCAACCTCCCGCTCTTACCTGTGCTCATCGTTGATGCTGCCGCCACGCCGCCTTCTAAGGGACTTCCAGGTCAGTGTGTGCAGAACTGGAAGTGCCTTTTCAGCTTCAGGACTGCCTATTTTGGGCACCGGATCATGCTGAGAAAGGCCTGCGGATGCCAGAGGAGCAGCAGGAGAATGTAAGGGTGCATGGGAGGCAGGTGGGACACCTCCTCTGCCATCTGCAGGCCTCTTTTGGTGTGATCTGATGGCTGAACTAGGCCTTCCTGAGGTCAGAGAAAGCACTTCCGGTTCCTGGGAGGACCAAGGGCAGAACAGAACTAGTTCTAGCACCAAAAAGCCTATTTTGGCCCCCAGATTGCACTGAAAAGGCCCAAGAACACCAGAGGAGGTGTCCCACCTGCCTCCTTACCTTTTCCTGTGGCTCCTCAGCCATCCACAGGCCTTTTTTTGGGGGGGATCTGGTGTCTTAACTAGGCCTTCCTGGGGTCAGAGAAGGCACTTATGGTTCCAGGGAGAACCAAGGTCAGAACCGGAAGGTCAGGTTTGCCCCCAGGAAAGCCTATTTCGGCCCCTGGATCATGCTGAAAAAGGCCCATAAACACCAGAGGAAGTGTCCTGCCTACCATAGAAGGCATCCTGCCCACCTCCCACAAGCCCCCTTAGCTTCTCTTGTGGCTCCTCTGGTATCTGCAGCCCCTTTTCAACTCTTTGCAAATGGCTTTTAGAGGCATCCTGCCTGTCTCTCTGATCTGGAGATATTACCTAGACGTCCATTCTAGACCAAGGGCTGTCTACATTATGTTGGCCCAGCCTGGCTCAGCTTCAGAGGTTGTCTTCAGAAGTTGTCATCTGGGGGTGTTTTTTCACCTCCTAGAGGACTGGTCCACCATATGGTGACAGCCTTCCATGCATATCCCGCCTTTGAGTCCAGAGTTTCTGGACTAATAGAGGCAACCTGGGTTCTCAAGGTGCTAAGATGCGATTTCTGGGAAAGTTTTAGTTCTGTATTTCACTTTTTAAACATTCAGTGCAGTGATTTCACTCAAGCTGAAGGGCTACACATAGCATTCTTGAAATAAAATATCCTAAATATATAAATAGCTGACTTTTCCTAATCATTTTTATAAAAACTGGATACTGATACAGGTTGCTCTTGATTTCTATTGTAATTTCAAGATAGCCTTCCATCTGATGGTTCTCCAGACCTCCAGCTTTCTCTTCCCTTGTTGGATTTCTCACTGCTTGCTCTGCTACCTCCATTATTCAATGAAAATGACCTTCAGATCGATCAAAGTGCAATCGGTTATAAAAAACCTGAGCAAAAAGTTGGATGATGCCAGAGTAAATATGATTTGCATTCAACCTACCTGAATTATAAATGCTTCCTATTGATTCGATTCCAGTCCCAAAGAGTGTCTCAAGAGCTTTAATATGTATTTAGGAGAACCTTTGCCTGGAAAAAAAAACCCACCTGTGCATGTTTTACATTTAATGTTATATGAAATTTGCAATTAATCATGGTTGCGCAGCATGCATTCACGGGTATATTTTTGGCAACCTGTTATCATATGTCTATTCTTCATATTGAGAGAGCTGCTTTTGATATAAGATAGCAAAATTATGTTGACGGGAAGGAAAGAAGGAGATATTATGGTGGAATGAAATATATAAGAATATACCAAGGGGTGTAATTGTTATGTTCAATGAAAACTCTCAGCGACGTATAGGTTGAATTAAAAACAAATGCATCACTGAGCAAGGTGCAGAAGGATTTGAAACTTAAGATGTTTTGGCACTTACCTTTGATGGACTGCTCCAGTGAGACTGGATCAGTTGGAGCAGTCCACCTGCTAGAACCACCTACATATCCCAGAACAATGCTGGGACAAACAGGATGCGTCTAAGGCAATTTGATGGACTCCAGAGCAGGAGAAGGTTTGCCCTTGTCACTGCTTGAGATGACCAGGATGCTGGACTAGATGGGCTGTGGCCTGATCCAGCAGGGTTCCTCTTATGTCCATATATTTTAGGACAGCCCCTGTACTGTACCCAAAGCCTGCAGTCTTCAAAAGCTCTGACTTCCAGGAATGAAAGTTCCTGGCCTTGGAGCCACCAAGGAACCCATTCCAATGGTGAACTATGTTTCACCACCAAAATGATTCCCCCAGTTAACTGGAACAAAGAGACTTATGCCATCCACACTGCTCCATGGCCTGGTTTATCAGAAATTAGTATGCCAGTAGAGCTTTTTAAACAGGTGTACTAGTTAAAACAGGTGGCCAATTTGGGCCACATAGTCCAGCCTATGCTCCATCCAATGTGAAAGAAGCATACTAGCAGGGGGTAGGGCCTCCTTCAAAATGCACTAGCACGTGGAAGGTAGGCCCCTGGATCCCTTGCTATACCAGATTAATAGTAAGTGCAGAAGAGCCATAGAGGGCTATAGTAGTTCAGGTAGCCAACACCTAGCTTAGGAACAGGTAAGCATTTTAAGGCCACATCTTCATGTCACTCACTGGGTGCTTCTTTGCAAGAACTAAGCCATCACATTTGTCTGAGGTGCCCTCTTGTGACATGTGTGATTTTGGGCGCTTCGATCACCACATCATTGGGCATCTTCACACTCCAAAGTGGAGGAATAAAGGCACCCCTCGATGTGTGTGTCCGATCATGGGTATGTATCCGGTTTTCATCCAGTATACATCCCGTTTTCATCCCATATGTATCCATATAGATGCGTATGGATATGAATATGATATGTACAGATATGCATGCAATGTGTACATATCAGTACACATAAGTATGTACACATTATTTGTACAAATAAATCAAAATATTTGAATTTGTCTGAACATTCGATTTGAATTCGAATATCCGAATTTGTCAGAATTCGGTCAAATGATGAATATCTCGAACATTCCTGCATACCTCTAAAATGAAGCTTTGTATGAATGTATCAAAACATTCTATTGAATTTGAATATTTCAAATTCAAATGTCCAAGTTTGGCTGAATTCATAAGAATTTGGAATGTTATGAATATTCATTCACATCCCTACCTAGCATAGGCTTGTTGCAAGAAGCTGTTTTGCAAATTAATAACATATGAGGATGGCAAGATGTAAAAATGCATATTCAAAGGATATAACTAATAATGGGTGTTTTTCCACTGTCAGAAAATACCCATTTTTGCACCCATTAAGGACCCATTTGGGTGTGAGCCGGATTATCCCATTTCCACCATGGCACCCAATTGGGACCCGATTGTTTTGACTGCCCCTGGGGAAATCTGCATCAAATGGGTACTTTCTGGCCTTTAATCCGGATTTTCTGTAGACCCCATTAGTGGTGTCTACAATGGGGTCTTCAGGCAGAAAATCTGGATTAAAGGGACCCTGTTTCCATGCTTGTGTGGCAATGGGGTCTAGAGGAGGCTAGGGGGAGGGGGCACCCATGGGGGGGGAGCCCTAAAACCTAAGCTTCAAAGTCATTTCAAAGTCACATCGAAGTCTGTGCAAAATAGCTCCGGAGTGTCTTTGAAGCCTGTGCTGATCTTCAGAGTGAACTTCAAAGTGACTCTGAAGTGACTCCGAAGTCACTTCGAATTTCACTCCAAAGATCAGCACAGACTTCAATGGAGCTGTTTTGCACAGACTTTGAAGTGACTTTGAAATGACTTTGAAATGACTTTGAAGCCACTTTGGAGATTGCACCCCCTGTCCCCCCAAACACCTGGGGTGACAAGCAGACCCCTCATGGGTAGACCCGGATTTCCAAATGGGTGCTCCGGTGTTTCCTTGGCAGGGAGGCTAGCACCCATTGCTATTGGGTGCTAGACCACCCATGGAAACACATTGGGTACTTCCCTTAATCCGGATCTACTAGATCCAAATTAAAGGAGCACGGTGGAACAACACCCTATATGTCTTCCCTTGGCCTCATTCCCAAGAATTGTATTGCAAGAAACTGAGAAATGTGAATTTTAAGGGATGGTTGTTATTTTGGTATTTGTATTGGTGCAGGCAGAGCAAATTAGGAAGGGGCAAGAGAATATATTTCTCTTCTATTGGTACATTAAACTGAGCACTGGAGCTTTGGATTTCAGCAAATATGCAAACGGTTTCTGCAAATCCCTACTTTTTCACAATAAGGTAAAAGAAGTGCCACCAATTTCAGGACTTTTGATTGCTTGAACAAAATCACAAAGTTTTCAGGCTAACAATATAGAAGTTGCCAATCTTTACTCCTTCTGTATCCCCCCCCCCACTTATCAATGTAATGTATAGTGGTGGATAATCCCAGGAAGTCTCTAACCCAAGAACCAGCCAAGCCTGACCCTGCTTCATAGCTAGGGAAGATTAGCAAGAACTATCTTCAACATTAAGGATTTTCCACATCCTTCTGAAAAGAAACTGCTCACTTTTAATCCCCCTATGAATTTTATGCCCTTTCTGCATGGGCCCTTGATCAGGATTAAGGACCTGTGTAGAAAGGTTATAGGCTGCATAGATCTGCATGTTAATACAGATCTATGAAGTAGGGATATGCACAAATGTTTTCTTTCTTTATTCTTTTTTTGCATTCAATTCATAAAAAATTGAACGTTAGAGAATCTGTATCCATTCAAATAGATTCCCTTCGATATTTATGCAATATAGTATCCTGTAACATATCCTCTCTAAAAGCATCAAATTTGACGCGAATCCACTTTTAATCCATTCTCGATCCATGTCAAATGCAGTCTGGATCCATTGCAAATGTGACTGGAAAAACCACTTTCACATCTCCCCAACTGAACCAACGTACAAACTATTTGTATGAATGTCTGAAATGTTTGTAATCATATGAATGCTAAGGTGCGGATGTCCTAACATTCGATACATGTACTAATGTCCAAATTCGTATGAATTCATGTGAATAATGAACACTATGAATATTCATGCACACCTATTATGCAGCCATGCCCCTCATTAGATCATGCCATCTTCTTTAGGTGGAGCATGATCCCGTAAGGAATGACTCTTGCTGTTTCACCCAATAAATAGTCAGAGGCCGTGTCCCCAAGCAATAAAAGGCTCATTAAAAAGCCTCTTTTGCCTCTGAGCGCCCCCATGCAGGGCTTTATTCTGAACTTCCAGAGCCACAAAGGAGGAAAATGTGCTCAAGAAAGACTGCCCTTTAAACAAGTCTACCAGCAGACTTTTTGGAATTTCACAGGTTTTCCTGGCAGCATTTAACATGGGGACGCTCCGTGGCAAAAGAGGTATTGGGGCGGGAATTGCTGGCTGGAGAGATCATCTCTCTCTCTCTCTCTCACTCACTCACTCTCTTTTTTTTTGCCTCTCATCCACAGCCAGCATTCACGATCTATGAAAACAGTAGGCAGGCATTCCGACTGCATAAGATACATTGTAATGAATTGTTTCCACAGGAAATTGAAAGTGTTGAGAGTGAATGAGTGCATGTGGAACCCAAGCTTGATTAATGCACCTGTAGTAGCTTTAATTGCATATGTGTAAATATTATATAACGTGTTGAGGGTAAATGGCACTGACCAGGAGGGTTGGTAAACAGAGAAGGAGGGGCTAAGCCCAGCTCAATTAGCATATTGAAGAAACAGGGGGCAGCCCAGAGAGAAACAGCCAATCAGAGGGGATGGAACCCTGGCAGGGACTATAAAAAGGGCCTTCCTGTCAGAGCTGTTGTTCTGTAACTGGGGCTAGACTTAGGAAGAAGACAGACAGTGCAGATCTGGGTCCTGAGGAGAATCTAGAGACGTTTTTGCACACGGGGGTTTGGAACGCGCGGGAGACAGCTTCAGGCGCAGCATTCGCTTTGCTGCGGCCGAGTTTGTGTCCCAGCATGTCCGGAGCTGTCTTCCGCGCGTTCCAAATGTAGAGCACTTTAAACTGCTCTACATGCATTCGGGCGCGCACGAATTGCCCGCAGGCATTCGGGAGGAGAAGCGTTCGCGCATGCTTCTCTCTCCCTAACAGCCGTGGGCTTGCCTCCCCTGCCGGCACAGCTTTGACAATCAGCTGTTTTCAGCCAGCGCCGGCTGCGAGAGCCTCCTCAGCTGTCTCCCTGCCCCTTGCCGTCATTTGCCGGCTAAGACAGCTCACGACGCTTTGAGCATTTGCACACGGGCGCTCCGGAATGCGTTTACACGCATCCCTGCGCCCCTCTGTGTGAATGCTCAAAGCGTCGTGAGCTGTCTTAGGCTTCCCGTCCTACTCCCGTTCCAAACGGAACGGGAGTAATGCGAAAATCCCTCCGGTAGGGATTAGGATCCTGAGTTAAGAAAATAAGTTAAAGTGAACTGCTTGTGTTGAAGTTGAACTGACTTAAGAGTTGTAAACAAATAAAGTTACATTTACATTTGTTTTAAAGACATTCTGCTTGAGGCCTGATACTGGCTCAGACACTCAAGGGACGGGGGAAGTGTTGTCATAGAGATGTAAGGGTAACTGTGTTACTAGAGTTAGAAGCTTGGTGCTGAAAAGAAAAAAAGGCTCAGAGGCCTACTTAAAAAAGGAACTTGAAGTCCATGGCTATAGTGGCTGGAGTGGAGAGAGTTGGACACCTGGCTGGGGCCTAGTAACTGGTGGCCAAGTGGAGGCCACAGAAGCTGACAAAATGTCCCAGTCCCACAAAGAATCACCTCCTCCAGGATGTCCAGCCAGGTTGGAGAGTCTTCCAGAGGGCAAGTTGCCACCACTAGTTCACCACCCCTGGCAGAATGGCATAAACAGCTGTCCTTTCTGGTCTCTAGTGTAGCTGAGGCCAGGTTGAGTCCGGCGCAGGTGACAAGAGGGACCCCGTCCTGCAAGGAACAGCTCCAAATTATCGGGGCCCATCAAGGCTGGAGAGTCATCCAGAGGGTAGAGTGGTCTAGATGCTGCCACTAGACCTCCCTCCCCAAGAGGGATGGCAAGGATCTCCTCTCCCTCGGACAAGGCTTCCAGCAAAGTTCCCTTGAAATACTGCTTCCTGCAGAGGCTCCAAGTCTAGAAACTTGTGTCCCTAGCTTTTGGAAGCTTACATATCTGATCTCAAAGCATTCACATACTCTGAGGCCTTTGCAATGTGGCTTATTTTGCAATGTTTTGTATGACGTGCAATTTTTACAATGTATTTTTTATTATAATGTTTTTATTATTACTTTGCATTGCATATTTTCTGTTTGTTGTAAACTGCCTTGGGCAAATTTTCTTAGGGGTGTGCACGGATATTCGAAACGTAAGAAAGTCAATAGAATTCTAATTCAGACATTCACATTCAAATAGAATGTATATACATTTGAATTTAACATTCAAATTACGTTTTGAATCTTTTGAATCATTTGTATGCATTATTTGGACATTTGTACGTGTACGGATAGGTATGCATTACATACGTTATCTGTACACATCTTATTTGTATCCGTGTGCATTTGTATGGATACGTACAGGACAAAAATGGGATGCATATGGGATAAAAATGGAAATTTTAAACATTCAAATTGATTCGAATCTTTGGATATTCGATTTGAATCAAATTGAATCCCGAAAATTGCATTTGTGCACACCCCTAGTACGGACCAGTAAGGATCAGCATCATCTCTGCAGATGGTACTGATCACACACATGTCTTCGTGCTTGGCATCAGTGGACCTAGCTATCCCAGATCCACTGAGTCTGGACAAGGGCAGAGATGTGCAGAAAGGCCCTTAGAGAGTTTGGGTGCTTCTGCACTTACCACTGGAAATCCGGATCTACTACATCCAGATTTACTCAATCTGGTTTAGAGTAGATCCGGATTTACTAACTCCGGTTTAAGGTAGATCCAGATTTACTAAATCTGGTTTGAGGTAGATCTGTATCTAGTAGATACGGATCTACCAACACCCTTTCCATCCGCACATGCATGGGAAGGATGGATTGTGAGGAACAGATTCTGCCTTCGCTGTGTGTACTCAGTAGCACAGATTTCAAGACGGCTGCCCCAGGAGCCGCGTGATTGGAGCTTTCAGCCGTCAGTCACCGCTCCTTTCCTGCCGTGCGCGGACCAATCAGTGGCATGTCTAAGATCCAATGCCCACCTGGCGCCGAAGCCGGCCTTTTGTGCATGGAATCGCTACATTCAGACTTGCTGTCCTTCTGCCATTGTAGCTGGGCACCTGCCTGATGCAAAGCCCATGTGAGAGGGACTTCGTGGCTGGACTGTGCTTCTCACTCAACATGGTGGCTTCCTGCGGCCACCTCACTCAACATGGCAGCTTCCTGCCACTGCCTCACTCAACATGGCAACTTCCTGTCCTGCCCCATGTGTTCTTCCTCCCGTCCGTGTGCGGCCACGCCCTCCGTTAATGCGGATTTAGAGCGAAACACCCATTAAGACCACCTTCAATGTGGTGTTCCGTTAAACGCCATTAAGCACCTCACCGGAAGTGTGCTAAATAGGTCCGCCTGTGTGGACGCAGGTTTCCCGGTGTGTGCTTAATGGGCGTTAAGAGGCCTGTGCAGAAGCAGCCTTCATTTCCAGTGTGTGTTAAGAATTCCATCTGTTGAAATGTGCAAGTCAGAGCAAGCTCTCTTGAAAAAAATGTCTCTAAGGAATCAATTCCTTAAGACAAATGGCTGAAATAGCTTGCCACTATTAATTCTCTGCAGAGGGTCTGCTTGTTTTGCTGTAGCACTCTGACGTTAAGTGTGTTTTATATTTAGCTTCCATTTCATATTGAATGGCACAAACGCAAGACAAGACTTCATTAGGCGAGAGATATGTGTACCCTAATTGCCTGTGAATTGCCAGCTAAATATCTGTTTTGGATTCTTCCTCAGGAATATGAAGCAGTCAGCTGAGAAAAACAGTATAAATAAACACAATCCTTGGCTGAACCGAGGTTCAAAATTTGTTCTGCATAAACCAGACACTCAACTTGTTTCAGTTTTCAAAATAAAAACATTAATTTGAAATTGAGAAATTGAGCTTTCTTTAAAAAAAGGATTTTCATTTGAAAAAACCATCTCTTCCCCTCTTCAATTTAAATGGCAAAAATCTGTCCCCACTGTGCTCATTCTAAGGTAGGCGCGTGCACAAATGCAATATTTAAAATTCGAATTTAACCAAATTTGATTCAAAATAAGCAAATTCAAATATATTCATTTGAATTTTCTATTCAAATTTGAACTTATGAATCTCAACAGCATTTGTATGTGCCCATATACATTGTTACGCATCCCATACATATCTGCACACAATTGTATATGTCTGTATGCATCCTGTAGTTATCCCACCTGCAACCTGTTTTCATCCTGTATGGATCCGTACAAATGTGTACGGATGCGGGAAGGATATGTGTCTGTAAGTACGTATTGTGTACAGCCCCACACATATACAAATGTCTAGATAATTCAAACAAATAAATCCAAAATGTGAAATTTGTTCACATTTTTAAATTTGAATTTATGGACATTCGATTTGAATTCAAATGTCAAAACCTGGATGAATTTGAATTTTGAATACCTTCGAATATTCATGCACATCTTTATTCTGAGGTGGCCAATAAAGAGAGTTATGTCTTAGAAAGTCTTTAGGAATTCTCTGAGTTTAGGACCCTCTGAATGTGAATGTTTCAAAAGTTAGTCTGCGCAATTTGGATTGAATATTTTAAAATTCAAAAAGCATAAATTTGAGACTCAAGTGGATTTCACATTTGAACACAGATCTATTTTTAATGGACTGTGAGAAAGCCAGACGCACTTTGGATGGCAGATCCAGAGGCCTTCCTGCACTTAGGTGATTAGGCTGCCGTGAACTAAGGCAGGTAAACTTCAGTTACAGGTGGAGCATTTGCATTTGCCAGGATGAAACATCCTCAAAGCATCCTTTACTGGCCTGAAATGGGAATGGTCCTTCTGCCGCACCGCGTGAACATGGTGCGCGGTCCCGGTTGCCCTGGGTCATAGAGACCCAGGACAGTGAGGAGGTAAGACATGCATGCATGGGTGTGCCCTGGGGTGGGGGTGCTGGGGCAGCTAGACCCTGCAGAGGCTCATGATTTGCCGCAGTGGGCTGGGGGATGTGGAACCCCAGTAAACTAGACCCACGTGGGTCCAGTCTACCAAGGGGTCCAACATCCCCTGGCCCATAGGCAGCCGGATGCAGGCCCTGGGGGTGGGTGGGTGCTTGGGTGGTTTCCTGCCAGCTGTACAGGACCCAATCCCTGCCTGTTGCCTAGGCTACGCCATCAATGCCAAGGGAGATCAATTGTTATAAGATGCAGCTGCATTATCAGGTGTGCCTGAAAGGCTTCCAAGGGCAAGAGTGAAAGTCTGGGAAAGTTGAGCGTTGCCAGGGCAACTGGGGAAGGTGAGTAGTGCCAGGGGATTTAGTGCCAGGGGATTTGCCAGAGTTGCAGGCCCTCAAAACTTGCAGTTTTGCAATGTGTGTATTCCCAGCAGCCGCCAAAGATTGTAGCCAACGTTTGTGTGTCAGCACGTTGCCTAGACGTAGATGGCATAATGTGATCTTGGACAACCACAGTCATCTGGGATATGTGGTGCATTTGTACGGATTTCTCTCTTCCCTCAAGCTTTTGGTGGGATTTTATTTCTTTGTCTGTTTGTTTATTATTTGTATTTTTATTCTGCCCTATACCCGAAGGTCTCAGGGCAGGTAACAACATTTAAAACCAAATATAAACATATTAAAACAATAAAAGTGTCTGAAAAGTGTTGAGGATATATGTACATGTTTTGATCACTGAATCCTCTTCTCTCATCATCCTCCCGAGGTGGTCTGCCTCCAGAGGCCAGCTGTTAGGAGACTTCCAGAAGAGCAAGCTGAGTGCTTGTGTTAGAATACAAGAACATACGAGGAGCCCTGCTGGATCAGGCTGCAGCCCATCTAGTTCAGCATCTTGTCCCACAAAGTGCCCCAGTAATTGCTTATGGGCATCTCAAACAGAAGACAAGGGCAAAACCTTCATGTGCCTTCGAATTCCAGCAAATGGCCCACTCTGCCTGTCTCCCCAGCATGTATCCAGGCATGCATTCTAGTAGCCATTGATACATCTGTCATCCAGGGGTTCATCTAACTCTTTCTTAAGGCCACCTAGGCTGATTGCTGTCACCAACTCTTCTTGTGGTAAATTCCATAGACTGATGACCCTCTGCTGAAGAAATACTTCTCCTTGTCTGATCTGACTGGTTTTGCTGGTAGACTTCCTTGTGGAGCAGGTTGGCCACTGCGAGGACAGGCTGATGTACTAGATGATTCTTGGGTCCAACCCATCAGGGTACTTCTGTGAGAATAGCCTGCTCTCTCATGTTCTTGACAGACCCTGCATTCCCCTGGCAACTAGGATAGTTGTTTAGACTTTCTCAGGCCTGGCCTTGAGAACTGTGTGATAAGGCTGTTCTTAGAGTGCTGCAAACCACAAATTACTGTCTTTCGCTATCAGCTCAATAAAGTAAAGCTCTCTCTACTATACTTCTGTTTCTGTGTGAGTTCTTTGGTGGGCTATTCTTACAACTTCTTATAGTGCCCACTATTAATGTTATTGAAGTTGAGATGCAGTTGTTTGGATCCTTCTCTCCCACCAGCTTTGAAAATATGCCAACAGATGGTTCTTGTAAAACTGGGCAGATGACGAATCTCAAGTGAGTTGCGTTGAGAGATTTATGGGAGAAGTTTGGTGACAGGCTAGGCAGCTGTCCTCAAATATCTTAATTACAGCATTAACTAAGTTCTAATTAATGTAATGTTGTTTTTAGGATTATATCAATGTTGTTGCCATCAGCACTACAGGCCTTTTAGAAAATATTTTCGAAAATCGGCCAATGGTGCATTCCACATGTTTAGAATGCGTGGCAGCTATTGCTTCCAATAACTTTTCAAGGATTCATAGCTCAAACTGCATGAGTATTCCAGTCAGTGTGGAAAGGCCCCAACTTTCCCATGTAGAAGGATGCAATTTGAGGATTCGATTTGAATATTCAAATTTTCAAATTTAAACAAATAGAGGAAAAAATGAATGTATTCAGATTCAAACCAATTCAAATGTATTTGTATCTATTTGTATGAATATTTGATTTGTATTTGAAGATACAAATGTTGGCAACATTCGTATGTGTCTGTATGCGTCCGTATGCACCGTACGCATCCCGTTTTTATCCTATACACATCCCGTTTTCGTCCCGTATGTAACCGTACAAATGCGTACGGATATGAATAATATGCATACAGATACATATGTAATACGTACATATCTGTCTAAATAATTTGTATGAACATTCAAATTTGTTTGAACATTAAAAAATGAATGTATAGACATTCAATTTGAATTTAAATGTCCAAATTTGAACTAATTTGATCGAATTTTGAATGTTTCAAATATTCTTGCACATCCCTAATGTAAATACATAAGGTACATAAGATAAATAAACAGTTATATACCAAAGGATCAAAGACATTACATCCCAGACATAACTATAATGATCTTGGGGAAGAGATACATGGCTACCATTCACACATTCCCTGAATACATAGATATTCTTGTATTTCTTTTCTTTTTAAAATTTGTTTATTGCTTTAATAACGTTATACAAAAACACAAACACATAACAAACCAAAATGTAACATAACATGAAATTCCTTCCCAAACCTAATGGTTTGCGGGTAAGTACTGACTTTATTTTCAACCATCCATCTTTCATTGGTAATGGGAAATTATTGTCTTCGTATGCTGCATGAAGTTTCCTCCAGGACCTTAGAGGTTCCCTCTGATATAGGAGACGTTGTTGTCTAAGGTCATCAAATTTATAGATATCAAGTATACTATTATACCACGTCTCCATTGTCCACTTTGTCCTATCCGTCCATCCTCACAAAGTAATGGACTGAAAAGACTAAAATTACCCATATTAACCTGCCATTTTGACTTTAGCACCCAAAGATGGTAGGCAGTTTCTGATCAGGTTAATAATTTTTTTAAAAAATAGAAATTAAGAAGATCTTGGAAGGTAGCATTTTGACTGTCATTGAAGTGATTGATAGTTTATTAAAATGAATTAATGAAAGGTATGCAAGGCTGAAACACAGTTTATTTTTATTTTTGTTCTCTGCCCTGTGAAGAATTTAAGAGGATTCCTGCTGGATTGGGCCACTACCCATCTAGCCCAGCATCCTGTCTCACACAGTGGCCCACCAATTACTTCTGGGCACCTCCAGCAGAAGACAAAGGATTTTTTTTTCGCCCGCTCTTGAATCTCTGCAAATGGCCTCAGAGGTATCCTGCCTGAGATAGAGCACCCAGGATTAGGACATCAGGCTGATCAGTAGGGTACTTCCAAGACAAAGAGTTGAGTTGGGAGTTCATCCGGAAGGAGATTTTAGACTTGTGAGAGAATATATGCATGTAAGTAGAAGAATGAGAGAAGACGGAATGATTACGTGTATCTGAATATAGGAATATGATTCACATCACACAGTGCCAGATGGCTTCTCATGCCCAATCATGCTGCAAGATTGCTCCTGGAGTCAGGCTGAACTTAATCTCAGAAGCTGTGAGTTTCCGTAACAAAACTGGACCTGAGTAGCCATAATAAGAGATGCAAGAACAGAATCTGTAGACAGACTGTTTCAACACGTTTGGCCATTGGGCCTAGGTGTCCTAACTTAGCGCATGGTAATTTCCTTCAACCAAGAAAGTATCATTTCTAAAGCAGTAATAATAAAAACAATAACAGTAAACAATCCCAGGGTTCCCAACAGGAAAATGAAATATATTTCTAATCTTTCATTGGAACTTAAAGTAGAAGCCCTGGTGCTAAAAGTATTAAATCATGAGTTGAGCTGATGTTTTAAAATAAAAGTAAAAAAGTAAAAATTAAAAAAATAATTAAAAGATTAAAAATCTCAAGTCAGGTAGAATCTAGAACTCATGGAGGAAACTGCACTGACTTATTTATCCAAATACTATTTATTTTGACTGGCACTGGTTTGGTCTAGTGGTTAGGGAGCCGGACTCTTATCTGGGAATACCGGGTTCGATTCCGCCTTCCCCCATGAAACCAGCTGGGTGACCTTGGGCTAGTCACAGCTCTCTTCTGAGCTCTCACAGTCCCACCCACCTCACAGGGTGTCTGTTGTGGGGAGAAGAATAGAAAAGCTTTGTCAGCTGCTTTGAGTCCCCTTAAATGGGTGAGAAAAGTGGGGTAGAAAAGCCAACTCTCTTCTTCTGCTTCTGCTTCTGCTTCCAGCTATGATGAAATGCAAAAAGACAAGAATTTATTAGAGAATTTATTGTGTCCACTTTAATCTCGGACTCCCTTTTTATGGTATAGTTGTGACTTTGCATCCTATCTGCTCTTTACATCCGCTGTTACCCTCGCTGGCTTCTGAAGTGCTTGGCTCTAAGAGCTGTCATATTGAAGCAGCCCTCCTTGATAGTAAAATGTGACTGGAATGGAGCCATCAGTGAGAACGGTATCAAAAATTTCAATGGATTGTGGGAAAATGACAATGGGTAGCTAAGAGCCCATGCCATCAGCAGAAGCATTTCTCTCATTGGGAAGGAAATTGTTTTCAAGGAGAGCTGATGGCTGGATTTGATTAGCTTTACGTGTTCCTTGATGGTTACTTAGAGGGAGGAAACATTAAAAGCGGTGCATCGCTCTACACAGGAGGTAATATTTAAAAATGTATGAGTATCAGCTGTCAAAGCCCTGCGGTTTTTCTCCATTGCACGACAATTGAAATGTAATATAAATCCTATTGATTTTCAGCAAGGAAACCTGCAGGATGCCAATTGTCCTGGCACCAGTGTTGTTGCTTGAGGTGAAATTGAACAAAGAGAAGCCAATCACGCCCACCCAGTTCCCTCCAAATGCTCTGCCAGAAGGCCATCCAATGGTTGCTTTTTTGCCTGGCTTCTGACTAAATTGCTAAAAATGAGAACATTTGCCTTGCTTGAGCATTTCTGAAGAGCTTAAAGTTACCTGCCCTCCTGAATAGGATATGTAGATATTGGCCAAACTTATGACCTGTGATACTAGGCCTTTTCGCACTATAGCTGAACGGTTGTAGTGCAAGAAGGCTAGGCCACCTGGGAACGGATTCCCCATTCACACCTAGGCAGGCAAGGGATGCGTCAGAACGCGTCCTTACCTTCTTAGGTGCGAATGGGGAATCTGTCCCCGCGTGGCCTAGCCTGAAGAGGCAGACAGGAGGGCCAGAGTCCCCACCCTCAACTGCCACCATTGGGTTGAAATTGACCTGTAGGTGGGCCACTGATTTTGTGCTCTATACCCAGAATGCAATTAGACCGCCCTGGGACGGGTGCATGAGGTACTTACCTTATCCTCACTGGGTTCCCCCTAGGTGTCCACCAGCAGCCAGGGGTGGTGGTGTCCTACCCCCAGCCATGTGACCACTTTGTTGTGGTCGTCGCGCGGCAAGCCAGGGCAATGCGCCGCTCTGTGTGGCATACCGGCCCCATGCTGTCAGCACCTCTGGTTTGAAACACTGACAGCTTGGGCCCCTTCTACAGCTGGGGGTGGGGCCTGTAGCTGTTCAGGAGGGGGAGTGTGAATGCTCTCCCTCCTGTAGAGCTGTGGGATGGCTGGGAATGCCCTGGGCCGGGTGTAGAGTGTGATTTTGTGCTCTACACCCGGAACGCGAGTGGGTGCCCCAGGATGGACTGGGGCAGTTCCTAATGGAACCGCTGGCTCAGCAGAGTGAATGCTCCATCCCAGGCTGTTCCACTCGCATTCAAAAGGCCCTCATGCAAATAGGTCTCTGAAAAACTCCTGCCAGTTTCTAGACTTCAAAAAGAAAGCTTTTTTTTTCTTACTCCTAAAAATTAACCCTAAAATAAAATAACATACAGGCAAAAAGTTTTGAACAAAGCATTCTTCAAAAACAAATTAAAACCTTTATTTAAAACATAACAGAAGCCTTTAAAAAACACAGAAAAAGCAGAATCAATAAAACAAACAAACAAAGACTGTAATTAGAAGTATTTCCCTATAGCTGTCACCCTCCTGAAAACTCATTAGGGATATGCACTATTTTTTCCCAATCACTTTGCATCAAACTGAATGGGTCTGAAATCTGCAGTTGTGCAAATGGATCCACTTAGATTGTGCTAGGCTTCAGATCTGCGCTGCCTCAGCTGCCAGTGCACCAGGACAGATCTTCGGCCTTCATGCGCTTGAGCTGACACCTCGAGCCTGCAGGAACCCACCCCGGGCACTCCCCACCCTGGGCTGGAGCCTAGCTTTATCCATTGTATTGAGGAAGTTTTTTCCTCTCCTTATGAGCTTCAAAGCAGTCACTATCTTCTCAAGGCCACACACTTTTTCTTCTGGTAGAGAAATAAGCTTGCATTTGTGACAAGTGTAGCTTGGATACTGCTCTAATAGGAGCGTGCACAGACTATATTCATTGCAGATGACTAGAGTCCTCTCCTTCCATATTGTCTATAGCCAGTTGATGTCCTTTTGTGAAATGACAAACAGGCCAGAATCCTTCTAATGCTCTTTAAGGTATAAATTCAAATCTATTCGTGCGCCTAATGGTGCACAGTCTGCCAGTTTCTACCAGTTAGTTGAAATCCTACTACCTTCTTGCTCACAGTGACTCTCTGCTTCCTCCCAGAGTGCCCTGGGTATATGCAAATTATTCTCTGGAGCTCAGGTCCCTGGTTGCCAGTTTCTGCCAATCAATTGAAATCCAATTACATTCTTGTTCACAGTGACTATACCACTTTGTCCCAGAATGCTTTGGGAATATGCAAATTGTCCCCAAGAATTCCAGATGTTCATCTTTGCTTCCTGCCCATCCCACAGGTTTGCTCGTCTCCAAAACTCTTATCTCCTACCTGCAAGGTACATTCATAAGGGAGCACATAGGGCTTGTATAGCATTAATCTCCCAGTGAGATAATGATACACAAGCCATATGTGAGAAGAACAGGGAAGAACTTTTGTAGCTTCCTGTCCATAATTCCTAAAGTGCTGCTTTGTAGCATTCACTGGGAGCTCTCGGTGATGGCTTAAGCCTGTGTGTTGGTGCATAAATGTGAGTTAGAATTAATTTTGGCAATTAACATTCACATTGATTGTATTTCTGCATAGTTTGACTTTGACAGCTAAATAATGTACATCGTTGATTGCACAGCTTGCTAGGGGAGGGGCTGGCCTGCCTCCATTGCATTTGCAGTTGGCATCTTTGTACTGAGTAGCATCTCAGATTAATTTAGGCCTTTGTAAGTTGTCACTCATGTTGCTGAACGAACCTGGTGGCTGCTATTTATGCCGACTAGTCAGGCACATTGACTTGAGCAGAGGGTTGTTGCTCATAGTCCATGTCACGTTGCATTTAGTGACTGGGGGAAAAGAGCATTTCAGTAAGTCTAGCTTGTAGTGCAAGCAGGATATTATGACCTGAGGCCTTTTTGCACACGCGGTTTTCGAATGCGTGGAAAACACCCCGGAACACGGCATTCGCATTGCCGGGGCTGGGTTTGCATCCCAGCCCGTTCCGGCGTGCTTTCCACGCGTTCAAGATGTAGAACACTTTAAAGTGCTCTACATCCGTTCCTGCATGCATGAAGCATCCCTGGCAGTTCGGGGAGGAAAGCATTCGCATACGCTTCCCTCCCTGACAGCCGCGGGCATGCCCCCCTGCCAGCATTGCCCAAAAATTGGCCGAACAGCTGACTGGAGTCACACTAATTGCCTACCTTGCCGGACTAGGGTGGCAATTGCGCAGGCACGCCGAGCCTGGTAGATGGCAAAGGGGACCCACCAATTGGTGGATCCCCTGTCCCGTCTACCAGTGCCGCCAATGCTGGTAGATGGGAGAGGGGACCCACCAACTGGACCCACCAATTGGACCCAAGTGGTGGGTTCCCTCTGCCATCTACCAGCGTCGGCCCACCTGCGTGATCGCCAGCCTGGCAAGGTATGTGATGGCCTCATGCAGGGGGAGGTGGGTCCCTCCCGGCCCTGGCTGCCGGACTCAGGGAGGCACCGAAATCGGCTTCTCCTCACCTCTTTCCAGAGTGGGAGGAGGCCGATCTCCAGCTGGCCATTGGGCAGGGGCTGTGGGACCCCTTGGTCGACCGGACCCCATGGGTCCGGTCAGCCAAGGCTCCCCACCCACCCAATGGTGACCCTCTGTGGGGCGTAGGCACCTGCATCAAGGCACCTAGGCCCTGTGTAAACACATTCCTGTGTGCCTGTGTGTGAATGGGTGTAGCGTCCCAAATTTACTTATCCCACGTGCACTACATCTGTTCCGGATGTAGTGTGAAAAGGCCTCTGGTTTGTTTTCACACTTGGCTTCCCGACAGTGCAAAGCCGGTTGGACAAAACAGCCGTGAATAGTGATGTGTACAAATATTCATAGCATTTGAAATCCGTACGAATTCGGACATTTGTATACAAATAGAATGTGTTGACATTCGTATGTTCACATTCTTGTTCGTAGCAATGTTTCGGAACATTCGTACAAATGTTTTGAAACATTAATAACCAGGGAGGTGGGAAAGGGCTGTGCTAGTCACATCTGCAATGGATACAGCGTGCATTTGACACTAGGGATGTCCACGAATTTATTTTTGACATTTGAATCTGAGTAGTTTTGAATGACATAAAATCTGATTTGATTGATATTTAAGATTTGAATGTCTTAAAATCCGATTCGAATCCGTAACATCCGGGTCCGTACATTCGAATGTTAGATTCGTATTTAAAGATATGAATGTCAACAACATTCGTATCTGTTATATGTATCTGTGTGCATGCCGGAAAAAATATGTATGTATCCCGTATGATACATCTGTACGCATCTGGCTTTAATCCCGTAGTTTAAGCGCAAGATACAGATAATTTTTGGGAAGATTCATATATGACAGATACGAATCTACACATTCGAATCATTTGAAAATCCGTATTGGATTTTCAAAAATCTGTATTTGAATTCGAATGTCAAAATTCAGATTTTTCAAAATCTGATTTGACTTCAAATGTTGAGATGTGTCGGATTTCTAGATACTTAGTGATCCAGTTTGGTCTAGTGTTTAAGGAGCCATACTCTTATCTGGGAATACTGGGGTAGATTCCACCCTCCTCCACAAAGCCAGCTGGGTGACCTTGGGCTAGTCACAGCTCTCTTTTGAGCTCTCAGAGCCCCACCTACCTCACAGGGTGTTATGTTGTGGGGATAAGAGCAGAAGGTTTGTCAGCCGCTTTGAGTCCCCTTAAATGGGTGAGAAAGGTGGGGTAGAAAAGCCAACCCTCCTCCTCCTCCTTCTAGTAATTTTAAAGTCTCTCAATCCCTCTCCAAAACTTATCTGGATAGAGAAAAATGAGAATGGATGGCTACTAGGGATGTGCACAAATGGTTTTTTTTTTGGGGGGGGGGCATTTGATTCATACTGAATTGAATGTTAGAAAATTTATATTCATTTGAATCGATCCCCTTTGAAAGTAGTAGGGTTCTACTTGATATGAATGTGTTAGTAGGAATTCATATGATTATCCTGTACAAATGCATAAGTATCCTGGATACGTATCCTGGATATGTATCCTATACCAACACATATGTATTGGATACACATCGGATAGGTATCCTATATGAATGCATAAGATTTGATATGTATCTAATACGTATCTCCAGTTTAACGAGTGTACGAACTATACATACGAATGTTCTGAAACATTTGTATTTGTACAACTGTTAATGTATGAATGTCATAACATTTGATTCATGTACAAACATCCGAATTCATCCAAATTCATATGAATAATGAATGTTACAAATATTCGTGCATGTCCCTAGTGGTGATAGAAGCCAGCCTGGAATAGCTTTAAGAAAGCATTAGACAAATTCATGGATGACAGGTGAATCAATGGCTACTAGAATGGAAGCCTTGGTACTTCTTCCAGGGTGGGGGGACAGGCAGGATGCCTCTAAGGCCATTTGCACTGAATCAAGAGCAGGTGAGCTTTTTGCCTTTGTCTGTTGCTTGAGATGCCCAGAAGCAGTTGGTGGGTCACTGGTCCTTTCTGCACTGGGTCTTCTTCTGGATTATATCCCAGAATAGGGATCTGCCATTTGCATGCTAGTGTAGACTATGGCAGGCCTCAGCAGGTTCTGCTTTAGTTTGTACCCGGATGTGAATGGCTGGTCTGTATTCAAGAATAGAATCCAGAATAAGGCCCATAGTGTGAGACAGGATGCTCAACTAGATGGGCTGTGGCCTGACCAGCAGGGCTCTTTGTACGCTGTTATATTCAAGGCCACAGGGTGGGCTGGCCTGAACCAGCATTATCACGCTGATGGCACTAATCCAGCCCACCCTTTTCCACGATCGGAATCATTGGACCTGTCTGTTCCAGACCCATTGATTTTGACCACAGGATTCCCAATGCAGAAATAACCGAGGGAGGGAGAAGAAGATATATTTATTAAATAGCAACCATTTAGAATGCATGGGTCAGCTGAGCTGCTTGGGATTTCATTTTCTATTAAGTGTATTTAGCTATTAGTAAAATCTTCAAAAAAGGATCCAGGGGTGATCCAGGCAACTACAGACCAGTTAGCTTAACGTCAGTTCCATGTAAGGTGATGGAAACCATTATTAAAGACAAAATTAGTGTGCATATGGAGGAGCAAGCATTGCTGAACAAAAGCCAGCATGGCTTCTGCAAAGGGAAATCATGCCTCACAAATTTATTGGAATTCTTTGAGAGTGTCAATAAACACGTGGATAAAGGTGAACCAGTAGACATTGTCTATCTGGACTTTCAGAAGGCTTTTGACAAAGTCCCACATCAAAGGCTACTGAGTAAACTCATCAGCCATGGAATCAAAGGACAAGTTCTGTCCTGGATTTGTGACTGGCTTAAGGGCAGAAAGCAGAGAGTAGTAATAAATGGCAAATTCTCAGGGTGGAAAGAGGTAAAAAGTGGGGTCCCTCAAGGCTCAGTACTGGGACCAATGCTTTTTAATTTATTCATCAATGATCTAGAAGAAGGGGTACATAGTAAAATAGCAAAGTTTGCTGATGATACTAAATTATTTAGGGTAGTAAAATCTGAAAGAGATTGCCAAGAGCTCCAGAGGGATCTCTTAGCATTGGGTGAGTGGGCAACCAAGTGGCAAATGTGCTTTAATCTTAACAAGTGCAAAGTAATGCACATTGGGGCCAAGAATCCAAATTACGTCTATAAACTGATGGGGTCTGAGCTTTCTGCAACACACCAGGAAAGGGATCTCGGAGTTCTGGTGGACAGTTCCATGAAGGTGTCAACCCAGTGCGCGGCAGCAGCGAAAAAAGCAAATTCAATGCTGGGAATAATTAGGAAGGGAATAGAAAATAAGACAGCAAGTGTCATTTTGCCCCTTTATAAATCTACGGTGAGGCCACATTTGGAGTACTGTGTACAATTCTGGTCACCACACCTCAAAAAGGATATTGTCGAACTAGAGAAGGTGCAGAGAAGGGCAACCAGAATGATTAAGGGTCTGGAACACCTCCCTTACGAAACCAGGCTGCTACGTCTAGGCCTCTTCAGTCTGGAGAGACGGCGTTTGAGAGGGGACCTGATTGAAGTATATAAAATTATGCACAGTATAGAAAGGGTGGATAGAGAAAATTTCTTTTCTCTATCGCACAACACTAGAACCAGGGGGCACTCTATGAAGCTGATGGGTAGGAGAATAAGGTCTGACAGGGGGAAGTATTTCTTCACCCAGAGGGTCATCGGCTTATGGAATGTGCTGCCGGAAGAGGTGGTGACAGCTACCAGTCTGGATGGCTTTAAGGAAGGGTTAGACAAATTTATGGATGACAGATGTATCAATGGCTACTACAACGAATGCCTAGGTGCATCCTTCAGGCTGAGAGGGGGAGGAACTGGGGTGCTTCTAAGGCCATCTGCTGGGACTCGAGAGCAGGAGAAGGTTTGTCCTTGTCTCTGCTTGAGATGCCCGAGAGCATTTGGTGGGCCACTGTGTATGACAGGATGCTGGACTAGATGGGCTGTGGCCTGATCCAGCAAGGCTTCTCTTATGTTCTTATGTAGAGAATTGTTCCATAGGCAGGGTGAAGCTGATATCAGGATCCAGGGAGCGAATAATATTGTTCTTAAAGCCATGATTTAAGTTCCTGTTCAGCAAAGCCTAAAGAGTGAGGTTCTCCCCCCCCCCCCCCATATTCCCAACTTCTCCAGAAAGCTAAGCAAACAGCTTGCAGATTTATGGTCTCATTACCTGCTGTAATAAACTCCGCCAAAAGTAATCTTCATAGGCCATGACTTCAAAATGAATGGGACTGTCTAGGCCGATAAAATATCATGCTGGCCAGAAAGGGGTTAGAGTCATTCTTAGTGTCATTCATTACTGCTGTAGATTTTCATTCCTCTACCGATTCCTCCTTCTGAAGCATATTATTTCTAAGAGGGTTGTCATGGTTTTCCTTCCAGCCCTCCAGAGTTTCATATCTTGCAGTAAAACACTTGAATTTAGGGAGAAATTATGTCAAGTGTTGTGAGCCAGCAAAAAAATATTGGCCGTTCCTTCCAGACATCATTAATGCAACTTTACCTTGTTTGCTCGTCTTAGGAGTTTGGGTCGTTGTTTCTACAACACAGCACTGGAGCACATATTTTGCATGCAGAGAGAACTCCGCAGAGGGCAGCAAGTTATTCCGTTTTGGGAAGAGGGGAGCGTGCGAAATGACTCCAGGGGGCCGTTGAATTATGGAGCGGGTGTTATATGTATGTCCTGTGTGACGTCAGCATGGGCCGCGCAAGGATTTTTTGTTCGGATAGATGCAGAGTACGGCAGTGTGCATGTGTATGACATTCATTTCAAGTAGTTTTGTGTGGCTGCATATGTTACTTGCAGCATGGATGAGTTTTAGGGATTTGAAAAATGCTCCAGCTGTCAGACATAGGGGCTGAGGACCCTTCTACACTTAACTTAGGCTAAATCGCACTTGACCTGCTAATGCACGTTGCAATAGCTTCCGGGAAGCATCATGTGCAATTGGAGGAGGTGTTTCCACACCAGAAATGTCTCCTCCTATACCAGAAGCTACTTCAGTGGCTACTAGCAGTGGTATGTGAAGTCGTGTACCACTCACATCTGGAAGCATACCAGAGAGAGCCTACACACCGCTTCTGGTTCCAGGGGTCAGCTGAGGTGTTGCTTAAGCACACTGGCACATCAGGTGACCAGAAACAGCTTGTGTGTCATGTCATCCTGGTGACGCCACTGGTACACACGCAGTCACATCTGCCTCCGAGGAGAAGATGGCAGAGCCTGGAGCCACGCTGACAGCATGTGGACACCTGCCCAGAAACATCATCTGGGTGCGTGAGGGCTTGGTTTGGTGTGCAGTAGTGCACATTAGTGCATGCTAGTGCATGTGAGTAGGGATGCACTATTCCTGTCCTGCAGACAGGAAGCGAAGTGCAAAAAGGCCCCTGGCATGTTCTGGAGTAGGACAGAATATGGAGCCTTTCTGCCTTTCGCCTTATTCTGGATTTTATTCCAGAACAGGGGCCTGTTGACTGCAAGACCATGCAGGCTATGACAGTCAGCAAGCAAGGCCTATCATAGCCTGCATTAGCATGCAGACAGCAGACTCCTATCCCAAGAAATATTCCAGAATAAGGCCAAGTTCAGAAAGGCCCCAGGTTTGTTTGTTTTTGCATTGTCCCAGGGCAGTGAAGATGGGGGATATATTGGTTTAGACCTTATATATAGGTACTTTTTCAGGTAACTATCCTTCAGTTCTCTCTCCTATACAGAGAGAGGCATAGCTAGGTCCCCAACTATGGGGGACACTCACCAGCTATAGTATAGTAACAAGCTGTGGTGTTAAGACTACATTACATGACCACCACTAGCCCAGGAGGACACGACTGGCTTTGCTGTATTTGCAGCTCATCAGGTGCCAGCAGCCTGTGTTCTGAGTTCTATTCCCTTATGGGGATCTGAACTCCTGGACTGGTGTACATGTGGATATTATTATATGGTGCACCAGCCTATCTTTGGTTGTCTGTAGTTTAGGATCCCAGATCTATTCCAAACCTTGCCATGCTTGTGTATGTGTTGGTGAGGTGCGAATTGCCTCACAGAACTTAAGCAATGGCACCAACGTGCCTGTGCAGCACCACTGCCACAGCAAGTGGAAAACATGGTGAGCAACACACCTGTGGCAGCTGGTCACATGCTCCATCTGTACCTCTCCTCATCTGCTGGTACCTCATCGCTGCCGGTATCGAAGTGGTGAGCCCGGCTGGCGTCATTGTGAGTCTGCATGCGCCACTGGTTCTGATTGGCTAGTTTTAGCTGGCCAATCAGAGCCGGCAGCACACACAGATAAACAATGATTTCGTCCTCTACACCTGGAACGTGCGTGGGTGCCCTGGAACAGGCTAAGGCGGTTCGGAATGGAACTGCCAGCCCAGCTGTGGGCATGTTCTGTCCCAGGGCATCCGACACGTATTCCTCAGGCCCTTGTGTGAATAGGCCTCTTGTTTCTGGACATAGAACTATTAGAATGCCCTTGGGAGGACTGTGAAATCTTATTAGAAGTCAGTTCAAGATGGCAAGCACTTGTCTATACAGTCAACAGGAGTCAAACCCAAATCGATGGCACTTAAGAGCAGCAGCTAATCAATGAAATAAGGCAAATAACTGAACAAACTGTAATTATAAGCCCCATCTATATTCAAGAGAGAAAATGAATTAGTCTTCTTCTAGAAAGAACTCATCACCTTTCTATTAATACCAGGTAGACTAATGATAGCTCACTCATGCAAATTTAGTAAGAACTTCACAATTGCAAAAGTGTTGGAATGGTTCCCTTTAGGGCAAATTTAACTAAATACGAAAAAGAAATACTTAGAACGGGAAAATTTGAAACAAATGTTATCTCTCAAGTGAATTTTAAAGAGCACATTCCATCTACATCAGCTAGGATAATTACCTACACGCTACAGTTAAAAAATGTTTTGACTATTTTTAGTATCCACAATTTGTTCTAGGAGGATTTAGTAGTTAATATTAGTGGAGTATCTTTCTGTATTGATTGTATTGGCTACTACTGAGTGGGGGGGTCAATTCTTGGTGCATCCATGAGAAAATCCATGTAGGTTTCTTAACAGATGCAGAAAATGCTTCACAGACAGAGGATTTGTGTGTCCGTGTCTCTGTGTGTGCTTGTGTGTGTACAAAACTGATTGATTATTACTTCTCATGGTTCATGCTGTACTCAGTGACTGTCTCTGGGTTCATTAATCTAAAGAGTCTCCTTGCCTTTCTCCATGTCCAGTTTCTGACACTAATCAGTGTCCAAGGCCAGAGCATTCGTTCTTCTTCCGGCACTCTGGGGTTGTTTGAGGCGCTGTGCAAGCACGTGCGCAGAGTGTCAGCATGGTCAAGGTGATGTCACTGACACATGTGCAGCCGTGGAGGGTGCCACAGGCAAAATGATGGAGCCCAGATGAGGACCGGGCCCCAGATTGAATAAGGTAAGTATTTGATTGCAGTAGGGAGGTGAATGCTCAAAGTTGTCTAGCGCTCCAAGCACGAGTGCTAGTTAACGTTGGTTAATCATGCCCCTTTCCCATCCAGTGGATGGGAAGGGAAGTGCAAAAATGCCCAGGTACGTCTTTCAGGCTGGGGGGACAAGCAGGATGCTTCTAAGGCCATTTGCTGGGATTCGAGAGCAGGAGAAGGTCTGCCCTTGTCTCGGCTTGAGATGCCTGTGGGCAATTGGTGGGTGACTGTGTGTGATGGGATGCTGGACTAGATGGGCTTTGGCCTGATCCAGCAGGACTCTTCTTATGTCCTTATGTTCTTAATGCCCCAGGCCACTATATGAGGGAATGTCCTGTCATCCTAGATGATAGGGTAAGGGTTCCTCTTTTTGTGAAGTATTCAGAGGTTGGAACCAGAAGTTGCTCAGCATACGTTGAAGTAGTGAAGTGGAGGTGGGATGGGCTCAGCACTCTGATTTGTGTGGCCCATCTGGAGCAAGACTGTGTTGGATGAACCACTGGGTTTGACAGAAGAAGGAGCCATCAAAAACCCTCTGCCCATCAGCAGGGTGGCATCCCAGCGTTTCACCGACCCAACTTCACAGAATCATGCAAGGCTCTGTCACGAGTTGACTTCCTTCTATACTTTCCTCCTTCATATCATTATTTTTAAACCTCCAGTGTGATCACTAAACCTTAAGTCATTGCAGGACTTAGATCCGGATCTAAGGGCTGCGGTGGAAAAACACCCACAGTCTATGGCAGGCTCCAGGTTGAACCCAACCGTGGTTTTACTGCTGGGGTGTGCACAAATGCAATTTTAGACATTTGATTTATAAAGAATCAAATATTCAAAAATCCGAATTCATACGAATAACGAAAAATGAATGTGTGGACATTCGAATCTATACAAATACATTTGTATGTATTCATTTGAATAATTCATACATTCGTATCTCTACAGGTACATACACATCCTGTACACATCCGTACACAACTGCATGCAACCGTATGCATCCCAGACGTGTCCTGTTATCCCATTTTTATCCTATATGGATGAGAATGAGATGTTTATGGGTATGTAAGAGATGTGTATGCACCTGTACATACCTATACATACTGTACTGATGTGTATGCACCTGTACATAATGTACCTGTACATTGTGGAACTAGAGAAGGTGCAGAAAAGGGCAACCAGAATGATTAAGGGTCTGGAACACCTCCCTTACGAAACCAGGCTGCAACGTCTAGGCCTCTTCAGTCTGGAGAGACGGTGTTTAAGAGGGGACCTGATTGAAGTATATAAAATTATGCATGATATAGAAAAGCTGGATAGAGAACATTTCTTTTCTCTATCGCACAACACTAGAACCAGGGGGCACTCTATGAAGCTGATGGGTAGGAGAGTCAGATCCAACAAGGGGAAGTATTTCTTCACCCAGAGGGTAATCAGTTTATGGAATGTGCTGCCGGAAGAGGTGGTGACAGCTACCAGTCTAGATGGCTTTAAGGTAGGGTTAGACAAACTTATGGATGACAGATGTATCAATGGATACTAGAATGAATGTCTAGGTACATCTTTCAGGCTGGGGGTGGTGGAAGCAGGACACTTCTAATGCCATTTGCTGGGATTCATCTGTTTGGGATGCCCATGAGCATTTGGTGGGGCACTGTGTGTGACAGAATGCTGGACTGGATGGGCTGTGGCTTGATCCAGCAGGGCCCCTCTTATGTTCTTATGTACTGATACGAATGTATGAATTATTTGTGCAAATAACTCAAAATATTTGTATTTGTTTAAATTCAGAAATTCAAATCTCTAGACATTCAACTCGCATACAAATGTCCGAATTTGTCCAAATAACAAATATTTCAAATATTTGCACACATCCCTAGTCCAGTGCCATTGCGCTGGACATGTGCAAGAGCTGTGAGCTGGGGCGATGCAGGCCACATTGGTAGGAAAATCCTGTGGCCTGTCTGTCAACAATAAGCAACAAGTTGCTTCACTGCAGTTTTAAGGTGAAGGCCACAGGTAGTGAGTCCAGGTAATGGGATCTTCGGTGCAAATGATAGTCAGAAGGTACCCTGTTAGTAGTGGGTATGAACTCCACTGCAAGGTAGGCTGCTATGGCTACCAGGGCTAAGTATAACTTGGAATTGTAGCGATAAGATTTGCAAGGGATTCGTGAGCCTTTCAGTATACTTCCAGGAGGATGTTGCTGTGTCAGTCTGCAATAGTTGACTATCCCAGTATGGTTTAGTAAACAAAGTTAAGCTGCACAGCTGGCCCGCTTATTGAGTTGACTGGGTGATCATTACAGCTGTTATAGGCCAGATGTCCTTGTTTAAATAGATGACAGCACAGTTCTGTTGCTTTTGCCTGCCTGTGCGCACTCACACACACACACAAGCACCCAGATATTTTTGGTATCTATTCAAAATATATTTAAATTTTCACAATGCCCACATAGATATCCATAAGAAAAACACAAGCAGGACATGAACCCAACAGCTATCTCCATGTTTACACAGCTGAGCATAAGAACATAAGAGGGACCCTAGTTCAGCATCCTGTCTGATAATGTTGCTCACCAATTGCTTCTAGGCATCTCAAGAAGAAGACAAAGGTAAAACCTCCACCTGCTCTCAACTTCTTGCAAATGGCATTAGAGGCATCCATTTTAGTAGCTACTGAGTAACTGGACATTAGAAGAATAACATTTCCAGTATTGATGTTATTAAAATGTTACTATTATCACAAGCCATAGATAGTCCTGTCTTCCATAGATTTAGCTTATCTTATCTTGAAGACCATTGTCATGACTCCTCGAAAGAGCAGGAAAATGCTGCCCAGTTTGCAGGCTTTTCTGGCAGCCTGGGATTCTTGGAGGTAAGCCAGGAGGTGTGGGTATGCCAAGGAGGGAAACTGCAGCCAATCTAGAGCCTCTATGGCCCTTTCCGCACTTGGTCTTATTCTGGAATATATCTCTGGATAGGAGTCTGTCGTCTGCATGCTAATGCAGACTATGGCAGGCCTCACCTGGGGGCTGCCCTGGCCTGCACTAGCATGTGGACAGGAGGTCCCTATTCCAAGATACATTCCAGAATAAACCCAAGTGCAGAAAGGCCCCAGGTCTGCAATATAAAACACCCTGTCTTTCCTCCTGGCAACTTAAGCTGCTTGTGTGTGTGTGTGTGAGAGAGAGAGCTGGGGGGGCATTGGGGGGTTATCACAACCATTCACCTTTGCTCACTCAGGTATCTGATGGCTATTAAAGGATACAATATTGTAATATTACAATATTTCATTTGGTTGCAACATTGGCTGAATTTTTAGTCTTTGCATGTAGTTCTAATGCTTTATGATTTAGTAAGATTCAGTAAGATGAATGGTCCTTGGCTTCTGAGCATAAGCAGAGCACAAGGAATGTGCATTTGATTGGCCTGTAATGTAGATTAGATGTGAGATGGGTACTTTGGACACTTTCTAGACAGACCTTTGATTCATTTTAAGGTTCTGTGTATTATACACCTGGGGTTCTGTCTCCACATGTTAATGTGGATTGCAGAAGCTTTCCCCTGCTGGTCTGACTTTACCTGCATTCGACAGAGCCTGATTTGGGGTGCTTTCACACTTGGCTTCTTGTCCACTGGAAAGAAAAAGTGCACAACAGACTAATGTGTACTAGTGTTCACACTTGGGAACGCTAGTACATGTAACACAGCCCCACCTGTGTCTAGGTGCATGCCCAACTGCCCGAAGGGCACCACCATCTTGATTGCGGAGCCTGGCACGTGTTGCGCACAGTTTTCTGCACAAACTCCAGCAACTGATAGGGTAACATCTGGTAAGGAAGGAGGTGTTTTCTGGCTTGGAAACACCTCCTGGAAGGGCAGATGACCCTGCCCAGATGTTACCCTATCATGGGCAAAGTGCAAATTGGCCTCTGGGTTAGGTAGGCCCTAAACTGAATCACTGGTAGTCCTTTTTAATTGATTGACTAGTGGTCCTGATCCAGAACATGGGAAATACTTTTTATTTGGATGAATTCAGACCAATCTAATCATTTGTATAAAAATCCAATGTCCAGACATTCATTTTTTAGTATTTGTATGGATACAAGTATTTTATTATTTAGTAAATGAGACATTCGTATGTGTACAGCTATGTACGCATCACATACGTATCTGTACGCATTGCATATGTATCTGTATGCATCCATATGAATACATACGGGATGAAAACGGGATGCATAGGGATAAGAACAAAGATGCATACAGATGGATACAAGATTCGTATCATTGGATACGTATCAAGTGTTCCTATGAATAGATATGAATATATTCATATCAGGTTGAATATCTAGACATTCGTTTTTCTTTATTCGTATGAATTTGGATATTCAAATATTCGGTTCAAATCAAATCAAGTGTTGAAAATTGCATTTGTGCATGCTCCTACATGGGAGGCTACCAGAAGGCAAGTTTTCCATGTTCCAGGATTGTTGGTGTGTGTGTGTGTGTGTGCTTTTAAACAATGTGCCATCAAATGGCACCAGAAAGTACCACCCACAGGCCCTGTGGCTAGGAACGTTCATTCTGAGCCCTTGGAAGCATGGAGGTGCAGCTATAAAGCTCATGCAATCTTCGAGGCCACACGGCATAGACTATTTGGATCAGCACCATCAATGCAGACAAGTACTGCTGCCACCCATGCTTTCAAGTGACCCAAACCAGTTGACCAAGCTGATCTGGAGCTCTAGCAGGTAAGCACAGAAAGGGCTCTGGTATCCACCTGTTACTTTCTGTAAACTGCTTTAGGGCTGTTTTTTAAGATGTCTGCTGAGGTTGCCTGTAATTGCCAGCACCTCCTCCTAGTCTAATCACATCATTTCCTCAAAGCAGTTGTGGACAGTGAATCGCGCCAATAGGGCACTTCCTTCTGGGTTATGAAGCATATAAGGACATTTGCTCGATAAGGCAAGAGATACAAGAAACCCGGAAGGCGATATCTGGCTGGATCAGTTTACTGCCACTCTTATCAGTCTGCAATTTATGCACTGGCATGCCAGAGCTCTTCAGGCTGCATCTGCTGGCAACAGTGTTCCCCTGGAATTGTCTGTGGACCTGAAGTCTGGGGGATGGTGAAGAATGCAAAAGCATCACCTGCATTTAAGGCTGGCTTTGCTATTGAGTCTTATTTGCTTTGACAGTTCCTTCCATTGTAAGCAACTTTCCCTCTTCTACAGTTAGATCAATAATGAGAAAATGTGACAGACCCAATATTTTTCACATCTCCATCTCTACAAATCACATTTATAATTGCTATTAATTTGGAATGGGAAAATGTAATTGTGGATGTTTTCAAGTCGATCAGCGGTGCACATTCTCTCCCCCCCTCCCACCCGCTAGTCTCCTGGTTGTCCTCTAATTATTTTGGCAGGATCTCCACTGGTGAGTGGCATTTCCATTTTGAAATGAGAGAAGCTATTTCAGGAGCAAGATGAACAGCCCTGTTTTAGCAAAGCACATTTATGATGATCCAGCATGGAACAAATGTAGGATGTGGATTATCAGCTTTAAAACCAATGCCAAGTCCTTGACAGGTTCATTCTCTACTGAGGCATTTTTCCTGTGATGGTTCCATCCGAAACCTGCCTGGAGTTAAAAGAAACTATCCTAGTGATATCAGTTGCTTAGGACAGCTTTTCATCTATCTCCCAGCCTAGCTCCATATCCCAAAGACCCTTCCTTGTTATGAATCTCAGCTGTCTTCCTTTCAGTCAGTAGAACTAGGTAAAAAGATGTCGAACAACCAGAACACCATTCATCTAAGTTGTTTTCTACTTCCACTCATCACAGTACAATGAAGTATGATGAAAGTGCCTGAGCTGAAACTCCCCTGCCTAAATCTCATTATTGGTTCAATTCTGGCTCTCAAAAAAACCACAGTCCAGATAATGTCATGGGCTGGTAGACATTGGAGGGGGATGCAGGACTCATTTATATTCACTTATCCTTCCAAATATGTCCAGAGATATCCGACCGTCACCCACTGTCATTTCTCTTCCAGTTTGGTCTAGTGGTCAGGGAGCCAGACTCTTATCTGGGAATAACAGGTTTGATTCTGCCCTCCCCTGTGAAGCCAGCTGGGTGACCTTGGGCTGGTCACAGCTGTCTTCTGAGCTCTCACAGCCCCGCCCACCTCCTATTCTACCTGTTTTGGGGAGAATAGAAAAGCTTTGTCAGCTGCTTTGGGTCCCCTGAAATGGATGAGAAAAGTGGGGTAGAAAAGCCAACTCTTCTTCTTCTTCTTCCTCCATAGAATGTTTTTCCCAGTTCATTTTGCATAAAAATGAATGGGACAGAACTTCGCATTTGCGCAAATGGAGCCACTTCTAATGTGATAGGCTTTGAATTCGGTTCAGACCCCTACTGCTACCTGTTGCACCTCCAAATCGTTTCAGAATTTGCTCCAAACCTTCAAATGAAGGCATAAAAGCTTTCACTTTGCATGTGAAGGGCAGTCTTTGAATACAGCTAATATTAAATTCGAATGGGAAGCTGCAGACCTTCACAATTTGTATGGATCGTGAAGCTGATGAACATTTTTCGCCTGTCCCCAAGTGAGATACCGAAATCTGGGAAATTTTCTGAAAAGGTCAGAGAAACATATTATTTTTGAGGTCCTCCATGAGTTGTATGTAATAACACGAGGAATAAATATTGTGAGCCAATTTGGTGTCATGCTTAGAGTGCTGGACCTGTATCTCGCAGTCATGGGGTTTGGTTCTGCACTTTTCCACGTAGCCGGCTGGGTGACCTTGGGCTAGTCACAGCTCTCTTTCCAAGCCCTCACAGCCCCACCTACCTCACAGGTTATGGGGAGAAGAAAAGAAGGCTTGTCAGTTACTTTGAGTCCCCTTAAAGGAGTGAGAAAAGTAGGATATAAGAGCCAATCCTTCTTCTTCAGGCTCCTACCCACCCAACCATCTTGCCTGCACCCTTGGAGGAGAGAAGAAACTGGTGAGCTGGTGCCATTTTCAGATTCTCAGCTGTAGTCGATCCCTCTCGATTGCCACCCACAAAAAAATCCTGACACATTTTATTTCTTTTAGTCCTCCTTTAAGAAAACAGGTGTCCATTAGCATAGTAATGATGGCTCTGCTGGCAGTTAAAGGAACCAACACGTGTCTTTATTATCCCATCTGGTTTTGAGAAACCTTTTTCAGAAGTGAACAGATTAAAGGTCCCATTCTCTTAACTCTTAAAGGGATGGGAAAGTGCTCCCAGATGTGTGGAGTAAGTTTGTTAGACCAACCCTTTCATATCAAGTTGCCAACAAACTTCCATTCTTGCTGCACCTCAGATTTTGCTTTTTTGCTGCTATTTTTTAGTGCTTCTGTTTTAAGCCCTGCCTCCAAACTAGGGGTGTGCATGAATACATTTTGACATTTGATTCATAACTAATTGAATGTTTGATAATCTATATTCATACGACTAGATTGCATTCAAATGTGGTAAAATGCTATTAGATACAAATCTATTTGTACGTATTTGTACAAATATTCAATACCTATCTGATATGAATGACTATGTATCTATTACATATCCGATACGTATCTGTAACACATCTGCGCTCTGAAAACATCAAATCTGACCTGAATCCACTTTTAATCTGCTTTTAATCCATGCTGAATGCAATATGGATCCACTGTGGAGGTGACTGGTGCTCTGTTTTTCCACACCCCCAATTTAACAAATGTCCAAACTATTCGTACAAATGTCCAGAAACATTTGTACTCATATGAATGTTAGCATGCAAATATTGTAGGATTCGATTTGTGTATGAATCTCCGAATTTGTCTGAATTAGTCCAAATAACAAATGTTATGAATATTCATGCACATCCCTACTCCAGACCTTAATTAGAAAGTCCAGCCCCCAAAATCAGGAAAAATAATTCATAGATGGCCTGAAAGTTTGAAGAGTTTGCCATTGCAGAAAAAAACCTGTCCATAGCGGCCACTGCCTCTCTCTCTGTATTTGTGTGTTTTATTTTGAAAAATAGAAAAGAAAAAATTTAAATAACATGACATGAACTGAAAAGAAGCTAAAGGACTGTGGCCTTTCTGCACTGATGTTTATATGAGACCGGAAAGAGGGATATGTGTGTCCCTTCCACATGTTAATGTGGAATATTGGAGTCCCTGCCCATTGCTGGTATACTTTGTTTGCAAAGGATGGTGCCTGTTTCAGGTCAAAGATCTCTTGATCTGACCCACCAATAGTCCTCAACATGGATGTTTACTGGAGGACCATCACAAATGTTACGAATGTCATGGGCCGCCCCGAAGCCTTGTATAGGGGCTGGTCTGACCAGGGCTGTCACGCAGACAGTTCTGTTTGAGACCACATGTGGACATAGTCCAAACTAGCAGGCTTCACTCATCCAGACCCACTGGGTTGGATCATGGTCTTCATTGCAGACAGTCCCTTAGTAACTGCTGTGGCCAGCAATCAGATTGGAGATGCTCAGCAGTGGCGATGCAAGCTTGAAACCTGTCAACTCTGGAGTCTTTCCAGTTGAGTGAAGGAAGGCTGTAATCCTAAGCAGGAGTGGCCTTTTTCTTGCCTTTGTATTGATACCAGGCTGAGACCTATCAGAAGGTCCTGCTTGCCTGTTATCACCGCAATGTTTTCCTCATTAGCTTGTTCCCACCATTAAACACTCCATGGGTTTGGACAGTACGCCAGAGTTCAGAAACAGGTGAGGGAAGATTGCTCCACAAGTGACATTTCCTTTCTGGCACAGGTTCTACTGTTGGGTGGAACCTGCCTTTGATACACCATAAATAACCTTGGATGCCAGAGGCTTCCTATACTAGGCCATCTAAATCCTTCCAGTTGTCACTAAAAGGACCTCTCAGGTCTAAAGCCAGATGTCTTGTGTTCAAAATCTGAAGGCTGTCTACCTTTCTATTAGTTCGAGGCTCCCGTTTGAGGTCGTCACTTGATCCATTCCAGAGAATTCTCCCTTTAGAATCCTCACTCAGAGGAGGCTATGTCATGAATGAATGAATGAGAGTGTGAATGAATGAGCATGGCTAAGGAAAGATGGAGACACAAAAGCATGATATGGGAGTAACCTTTGCCTTGGAAGGTCAAGCAGGATTTTTCAGAGAACTATGGACATGGCGAAAAGGAGAAACTTGGAATGAAGGACAGAATGCATTAACAGTGAAGAGTCTACGGTGACCTGTTTCTTCCAGGAAAGGAATGTGAAAGCTAACTGCAAGGACAATGTTTTCTAAAGCATTGGAAAAGTACTGATACAAGGGTCATGAAACAACGAGACACTTTTGACTATAAGAAGAGAGATGAGCCATCAGTGTGTTCCTGAACCTGCAGGCAACAGGGCTCCCGTGGTGTCATGAAGATAACTGATCAACATCTCCAGTGATAGCCATGTGTGTGTGTGAGTATTGGGTGATTGTTTAGTGTGTGAGAAAGAGCTCCCTTGATATGTGATGACTGTATTACAATAAATGTTACATGAATAGTGCATAAAACCAAATTTGGTGTCTTTGGCATTACTTCAAATCCTCAGTAGTTCCAGGTAGTGGCACACCAATACCTTATCCTGTATCCAAAGAACCTAGGCCCATTGGGCATGACAGCTATCAAATTTAGAAGGATGTGATTGACATCTATTTCCTGTCAATTATCCTATATGTCATCACAGGCTCCCACTCTCATCTTGCTTGTTAAGAGCACTTTCTTCTTGCTCTAGGGACCACCAGCAGGGCCAGCATAGAGACTTTGGTCTTGCTTTGTGTGCCAGAGACAATGTCAGTATGGGGAGATGCATAGGGGGTGGTCTGCATTTGGAGTAGAGCTGGGGGATTTGCCTCAGTTATGGTCACACCCCTGTTTCTGTGCAAGAGCACTGATGCAACTGGACAGAGAGAGAATGACGTTCAGAGCATTCACAGTCCAAGAGGCTCAAGGATCAACCTTATACTCAGGGAAGGCATTGCAGTGCAGGATGCAATAGAACACTCCTAGCATATTGTCACTAGGGATGTGCATGAATATTTGAAGTATTGGTTATTCGTACAAATAGGTACGAATTTAGACATCCATATATGAATTGAATATCCAGACATTCGGATTTCTGAATTTGAATGAATACGAATATCTTGAGTTATTCCTATGAATAATTTGGACATGCACATCTGTACGGGTGCATACACATCTCATATGTACCCATACACATCTGTACAGGATGAAAATGGGATGCATATGGATGTGTATGGATGCATACAGGATACATATGGGTACGTATGCAATGTGTATGTACCTATACAGATATGAGTATCTGAGTTATGCGTATGAATGCATACAAATGTATTCCTACCAAATTGAATATCTGGACATTCAATTTTTCGTTATTCAGATATATTTGGATTTTTGAATATTTGATTTGTTACAAATCAAATGTGAAAATTGTATTTGTTCATACCCCTAATTGCCACCCATTCCAAATCCAGAAGAATAGAGGCTACCTTCTTTTCACAGATCCATTCCGCACTGAATGTGAAAAGTGCAATGCCTACTAATGTATACTAGCATTCACACTTCTAGTTTCCTGGGATTGTTCCGGAATGCTTTTCCCTCCCTCCCTCCCTCCTTCCTTCCTTCCTTCCTTCCAATAGTTGTTTGTTGCATTTACTTATTACAAGGTATCTTGCTGACTTTTTTCTCCATGAAGAAATGGGAAAAACAGATGTACGTCTTTTAAATTGAATTAAATGCTTATCAGTGAAAAGATTATTAAAAAGAAGAAGTCATAAATCTCCATCTTTTCACCCTCATAGGAACTTATTTTACAAAGGCTGTCTTGAATTTTGCTAAGGAAGGCAGAGGAAGGAAAGGGGAAGAAAATGTCAAACTAACTGCTGCCTTAGAGACATGCTTTCAAAATTTTATAATTATGACTTTTGACTCTTGATTTACTCTGTGTGAGTACGCCATAGGATGGGCAGAATAAAGGTTTTGGGTGGGTGTGTTTGCTCTGACTTCCTGATCTTCTACCCGTATGTTGAGTATAGGGTGAGCTTTCACATGGGTTTTTCCCCCACTAGCACTAAGTACCCATTAAGTACCCATTAGGGACCCATTAAGGACCCATTAGGCTCAGAGCAGGAAGACCCCATTTCCACTGCAGATCCCATTAGAGCCACATTTGTTTCCACCAGTTCTAGGGAAATCTGGATTGAATAAGTCCTTCAGAAGCTATAATCCGGATTTCCTGTAGACCCCATTAAAAAGGTCTCTAATGGGTTCTTCAGGCATCAAATCTGGATTATGCAGAGTGCATTTCTACTGCAGTTGGGCAATCAGGCAATGGGGTCTAGGGGGCGCTCTGAGGGGTGCATCCATGTGGGGTGGTGGTGTGTGCCCCGAAATCCAAAGCTTCAAAGCCTGTGCACAATCTCCGAAGCCAGCTCTGAAGCTGGCTCCAAAGAATATTATAGGCTCTGCAGAGGACCCCACACGAGGGTAATGCCAATCCTACAGACCTTTGTTAAAGGATACAGAGAATCTTTGAAGTTTGAGGCAGATCACCCTGAAGAATCTTCTAAGAATCTCCAGAGTGTCTACAGAGATTGCACCCCCTGTCACCCCCCAAACTCTGGGATGATGAGCAGGCCCACGTGGGTCGATCCAGATTCACCACATGGGTGCTCCGGCATCCCCACTGCAGGTAGGCCAGCACCCATTGCTATTGAGCACTGCACCGCCCGTGGGGGTGGATTGGGTACCTCCCTTAATCCGGATCTACTAAATCCAGATTACTTGACCCATTCCTTAGATCTGGATCATCTTGGATCTGCATTAAGGGAGGTCAGTGGAAAACTCCCCATGAAGGCTATCCCTTGGCCAATTTGCACTTAACTTTAGTGGGATGCCATCTCAGTGCAGTTAAGTTCAGGGATTGTGGCTGGTATTCACACTGTAAGCCGCAGGACCATTCCCAGCTCATCTAAAGCTGCTTGAGGCGCAGATAGTCTGTTCCAGTCCATCTGAATTGCCATAACAATGGCCATGGTGACTTCCACTGGGTGCCTGTTGCCATGGGGATCATGCGATATGCATTTGCACAGCTGCACTGCCCTACCTCCCTATGGGTTTTCACCCATAAGTAGGTGCAGATGCTACCAACTGGGAGTGTACTAGATGCTTCCAGTCAAGCTTTGGAGAATTAGGACGATCTTGCACTCTCCGGGTCACTCTTGGATGGAGACAGCATTGTGTGTGAGAGGATCCTGGTCTAGGGATGTGCATGAATATTCATAGGCATTCAAAATCCAATTGAATGTGCTGAATTTTGACATTTGAACTTGAATAAAATGTCCCAAAATTCAAATGTAAACATTCAAATTGAATTTTGGATTTTGGATCTGTTTGACCAAATTATCCAGACATTCATATGTGTATGGGTTTGTGCATCATGCGTACTTGAAGATCCACATCTTTCCTGCATCCATACGCATACAGGATGGAAACAGGTTGCATATGGGATAACTACGGGATGCATACGAACAGGTATGGATGCGTATGGCTGTGTACGGATGTGGGGAAGATGCAAACAGTATGTGCACATATGAATGTTGTTAACATTCGTATGTACAGATTCGAATCAAAAATTCAAACGAATAGATTCAAATTTGGTAAATTTGTATAGAATCTTGTTAAATTCAAATTTAAAAGATTTGAATCAAATCGGATTTTTGGGTATTCGATTTAATTCAAATAGAATGTTTAAAAAAATTCATGCGCATCTCTATCCTGGTCACGTAATGGCAGAGAGGTCCTCTTTCTCTTTTTCTTGCTGTTATTTTGGCTGCCCCCTGAAACCAAAGCTCTAAAGCAAAGGAAACAATATGAATAAAATGTATTTATTTCTTTTGCTATCAGAGTCTTCATAAGTAAGCTGCATTCCTTGGATATATGAAATGCCAAATAGATATAATCTTTATATTCATGCAAACCGAGTTGTAATAATAAGACAACATCAACACAGCAAAAAAGGTCACATCAGAGTGAAGGGATATTAGGATGTTTCTCTCTCATGCCTCCAAACCCCCAAATTCCCTGTGCTTGAGAAAACAGCATTAGAACTGGTGGGTCAGTTTGAAAGTTTTGGGTTGATCTGAAACTCCTGAAACTCAAAGGCCATTTGCAGGGCGTCCACAGCGGGTGAAGGTTTTGCCTTTGTCTTCTTCTTGAGATGCTCAAAAGCAATTGGTGGGCCACTGTGTGAGACAGGATGTTGGATTACATTGGCTGTGGCCTGATCCAACAAGGCTCCTCTTATGTCCTTGTAGACAAATTCATGGAGGACAAGTGTATCAAATAGGGATGTCCACCAATATTCAAAATATTGATTATTTGGACAAATTTGTATACAAATCAAATGGCTAGACATTCATACTTTAGTATTCATACAAATACAAATATTCTGAGTTATTCGTACAAATAATTTGGATATTTGCATGTGTACGGTTATGTATGCATCATGTATGTGTCTGTGCCATCTTGTGCATATCCATACACATTTCTATGGGTATGTATGGATGAAAATGGGATGTGTACGGATGTGTATGAGATTCGTATCATTGAGAACATAAGAATATAAGAGGAGCCTTGCTGGATCAGGCCACAGCCCATCTAGTCCAGCATCCTGTCACACACAGCGGCCCGCCAAATGCTCATAGGCATCTCAAGCAGAGACAAGGACAAACCTTTTCCTGCTCTTGAATTCCAGCAAATGGCCTCAGAAGCATCCTACTTCTGCCTCGCCTCCAGCCTGAAAGATGTACCCAGGCATTCATTCTAATAGCCATTGAGACACCTGTCATCCATAAATTTGTCTAACCCTACCTTAAGGCCCATCTAGGCTGGTAACTGTCACCACCTCCTCCAGCAGCAAATTCCATAATCTGATGACCCTCTGGGTGAAGAAATACGTCCCCTTGTTGGATCTGACTCTCCTACCCATCAGCTTCATAGAGCGCCCCCTGGTTAGAAAGAAATTTTCTCTATCCACCTTGTCTATACCCTGCATGATTTTATATACTTCAATCAGGTCCCCTCTTAAACGCCGTCTCTCCAGACTGAAGAGGCCTAGACGTTGCAGTCTGATTTCATAGGGGAGGTGTTCCAGACCCTTAATCATTGGATATGTATTGAATATTTGTCCAGATAGATATAAATGTATTCATATTGGTTTGAATGCCCAGACATTTGTTTTTCTTTATTAGTACAAATTCAGATTTTCAAATATTTGATTTGTTACAAATCGAATGTCAAAAATTGCTTTTGTGCACACTCCTAGTATCAAAGGCTACTATAATGGATGCCCAGATACCACTTCCAGTTTTGGAGACAGGCAGGATGCTTCTAATCTAAAGGCCATTTGCAAGGATTTGAGAGCAGGCGAACATTTTGCTTTCATCTTCTGTTTGAAGTGCTCAGAAGCAATTGGTGGGCCGCTATGTGAGATGGATGCTGAACTAGATGGGCTGTGGCCCAATGAAGTTGGATTCCACTTATGTCCCTCTTATGTTATTATCTTGGAGATAGATTATGTAACACTTTGCCTATTAGCAAGACCCTGGACGTTTTCATACTTACTGATTAGGCTGCCATGAACTTGGGCTGGTAAACTCCTGGTAAAGGTGGACTATTCATACTTGTCATGAAGAAAGATTCCCCAAAGCATCCATTACTGGCCAGAAGTGTGAATGGTCCTTCCATTTGGCTTGCGCTGCTGTGTCCTAAGCCACAAGTTCCTTCTCCTCACGGCCATGATTGGCCCTTCCGTGACATGCTCAGACGCCATTGCACAGCGGTGTGTTCAAGCAGAGGAACGTATTGTGGCCAGTCTTGCCAGTGCCCATGATTGAACACACGCGCCCACTACTCAGTTGCTGGTCAAACGCCCCTCTTGTGACTTAGTAACCAGATGCCACTCCCGGGGACTGGTGGTCCGGTCACATCAGAGGTCAGTGAGCGATCCCGGCTGCCAAGATCACTGCATCTGTGTGGATGCCTCTTCCCTCGCCTACCAACTGCAGGGAACTGGAAGAAGAGTGAATGGTAGCACTGCTGGACATTTCAGGTCAACATTGGTAAAGGTGTGGAGCATGATTTAGTGCTCCATGCCTAATCAACAATTAGTGAACTTCTGGGAAGGCAGAGCATGCTTGGAGGTTCTAACAGCCTACTCAGTGTGTGGATGCTCTTTACCAGAAGTTCACTAATTGTTGACCACTGGATGAAGTGCAAATAGGCACCCTTTTTCAGAAGATTACTGTCACGATGCCCAGCGTTCCAGTAAGTGCCTGCCCTCACTAGGAGTGGTTTGGCCCTGTTAGGACGCTGGGTTTGTGCAATGGCCAAGTGAATACTACAGTGTGGACACAAAACACTGGTAGCAAGCGTTTCAACAGTAAACTAAAACAAGTTTATTATCATACACAAGCAATACTAAAAAGATTATAAGGTTCAGGTAGTTGTTGGTTTAAATTTGCAAGTCTCTTAAGGCTAGGAGCTACCCCTTTCTCTAAAGGAAAATAGTTCCCCTTTTAAAAGACAAACCTCTCCACGTTCCTCTCCCTCTGGCTTGCTTCTGCCACAGCTCAAGCCAAGCCAGTGTACCAGAACATGGCCCTAGATGATCACAAGGCCCAGTCCGTCCTTGCTTGTCCGATCATCCAGCCTGGTCAGTTGCTAGTGAAGTCTCCCTCAGAGCCACAATCCACCCGATTGCCTCCTTCAGAAATCACTCAGCCCAAAAGACCCCTGGTCAGCTACTGGTTCCAGCTCCCTCAGGATTCAGCTCTTTTCCTTTCAGCTCTTGTCCCAGCATGAAGACTTCATCTACTGTCTTCTGTGTTCCTTTATACTCATCCCCCTGACCCTGATTGGCTCTAGCCACAATAAAATGCTGCTGGAGATTCCTAACAGAGGTTGCTGTCCCTCCAGCCTGATTGGTGGGAACTCCTTCTCTAGCCCCCCCAGCACTCAGATCCCCAGACAGCTTTTCCCTCCAAAACCTTACTCCAGCCAATCACTGCAACAGGGCCCGCACAGGATTTCCCGCTCTTTTTGCAGCCCAAATCCCAGGGTTTGCAACAAGCTGTTTGCAACAAGGCTGGCTATTGCAGCTTGCAAGAAGCCTGCAATGCCAGAAAGCAAAGCAGTTTGCAGCCTGTACCCTGAAGCCGTCACAATTACTCGCTGGGCTTATGCAACTGGTTCTCGGTATGAATGTTGCCCATATCCTAATGCTAATACAGAACTTTCCTAGGCATCACATCCTTTTATGGACAATTCTTCACTGAGAAGCCTATGATGGTGATTGGACAGACCAAAGGCTCATCTATAGTTGGTTCAGCATGGATGTTTTTCCACTGTCACTAGAAGTACCCATTAAGTACCCATTAACGGGTACAAAAATGCCATTTTGTACCCATTAATGGGTACTTAATGGGTACTTCTAGTGACAGTGGAAAAACACCCATTGACTACATTACTGTTCCATAGCAAGGTTTACCAGTATGCTGCTTCCAGCAGTTAATAAATACAAAATGAACGTGCATAAATATTTGATGCAGGCGCAGATTAGTGTGAAATTTGCAGAATATGTTTATACATGTTTTATGGGTTTGGAAGTCAAAATAAAGATGCCACAGAACTAAACACTACCTTGGCAGACTGCACAACCATGTAGCGTGCATCACCACTGGTTGGCATTGCTACCACTAATTTTTTTTAAAATTAAAATTTTATTTTCCTGTCTTATCTATAGAATGTCTTGGTGATCTTCCATCTGACCTTAACTAGATAAATTCTGCTTACCTTCCAAGATCAGAGAAGGATGGTAAATGTTGAAACATGAAAAATAGTAAAACTGGAATTAGAATAGAAAATGAAACTGTTTGGAAGGAAGTGACATCTAGGGATGTTAACAAATATTCGTAACATCCATTATTCGTGTGAATTCATACAAATTCACACATTCGAACACGAATCAAATTTTATGGCATTCGTACATTAACATTTGTACAAATATGAATGTTTTGGGAAATTTGTACAGATAGTTCAGACATTAGTTAAACTGGAGGTACATATCAGATCATATCGATACCTATATATAGGATACGTATCCAGGATCCATATGCATTTGTATGAGATTTTCGTACAAATTCATTCCGATCAAATAGAATCCTACCACATTTGACGGGGATCTATTTGAATGAATACAGATTTTCTAATATTCAGTTTGTTACAAATCGCATGCCAAAAAACCCATTCATGCACATCCCTAATAACTTCCCATCCTTGAGTACCATAAAATCCTCAGCAATTATTAACAGTAAAAAGGAAAAACAGAGATTAAGGGTTAGGAAAAGTCCATTACGAAATCAGGCTGCAAAGTCTAGGCCTCTTCAGTCTGGAGTGACGGCGTTTAAGAGGGGACCTGATTGAAGTATATAAAATTATGCATGGTATAGAAAAGGTGGATAGAGAAAACTTCCAAAGGGGTTTGGGTTGGCGTTTGTCCATACTTTTGCATTGCTTTAAGCTTCTACTGTGAGGAAAACTTCTTTTCTCTATCGCACAACACTAGAACCAGGGGGCACTCTATGAAGCTGATGGGTAGGAGAATAAGGTCTGACAAGGGGAAGTGTTTCTTCACCCAGAGGGTCATCGGCTTATGGAATGTGCTGCCGGAAGAGGTGGTGACAGCTACCACTCTAGATGGCTTTAAGGTAGGGTTAGACAAATTTATGGATGACAGATGTTTCAATGGTTACTAGAACGAATGCCTAGGTATATCTTTCAGACTGAGGGTGGGGGCAGAAGCAAGACGCTTCTAATGCCATCAAGAGCAGGAAAATGTTTGTCCTTGTCTCTGTCTGGGATGCCCATGAGCATTTGATGGGCCACTGTGTGTGACAGGATGCTGGAATGGATGGACTGTGGCCTGATCCAGCAGGGCCTCTCTTATGTTCTTATGTTCGTATACCTGGATCATTTCAGGATAACAGAAGCATTTGATTCCAGATGGTAATATTTGCCATGATGTCATGTATTCATGGAGGTCAGGTGAATTAAAGGCTACTAGAAGTGATGCCTAAATAGCACCACAAGTTATAAAGACAGACAGGATGCCTCTAACAGCCATTTGAAGGGAGTCAAGAGCAGGGCTGTATTCACACTTCAGCCCTCGGTATACAATTAGGCAACATCTGGCCGCTCTGATGTCATCATAGTGACGGTGCTGATGCACACGCAGTCACTGGTTGTTCACAGAAGAGGACCAGCCCAGGGATCTATCAAAGGTAAGGCAGTATCCGGTTTAGGGGATTAAATCTGCAATTATAACAAAATATGTAGCTTACCTGCTGCAAAGCCATGATGCGCCATCTGGATCCAAGCAGCCTCCCCACAGCTTTGTCAGAGAAAGCTGCAATACTTCTGTGGCACACATGGTGAGGTGCGCGTCATGTGAGATGGGGCAGCCACTGGGAGCTGAGCTTCAGGCTAAGCTCTCGTTTGCTGTTCTCGCCATCCAGTCCGGACTGGTGTGAACATTTTAATTTACCTGAAACTGCGGAGCGAGTGCTCATTGTAACTCTGTAGGTAAATTTGAAGTAGCGGCGGAACTGTGAAAACACCACAGGTGAAGTTTTTCCCTTTGTCTTCTGCTTGAGATGCCCATAAACCATTGGTGGGCCATTGTGTGAGACTGGATGCTGGACTAGATGGGGGGCTCCCAAATTCCATCGTGACCCAGACCCACTGGTTCAGATCATGATGAGACCTTTCACCTTTCAAAAGACTTATTTAGAAGAAGAAGAAGAAGAGTTGGCTTTTCTACCCTGTTTTTCTCATCCATTTAAGGGGACTCAAAGCGGCTGACAAAGTTTTTCTGTTTTTCTCCCCACAACAGAACACCCTGTGAGGTAGGTGGGCCTGTGAGAGCTCAGAAGAGAGCTGTGACTAGCCCAAGGTCACCCAGCTGGCTTCATGGGGGAGGGTGGAATCGAACCCAGTATTCCCAGATAAGGGTCTGGCTCCCTAACCACTAGACCAAACTAGCTCACAGTAGAGGCAAGGGGAAACTTGATATAGATGAACTTTGCAAACTTTGATAACATTGCACTTGAAGTTGAAAATTCAGAAATGCATGTCAGCAACCTTATACTTCCTTTTGGCTACTGCTGTGCAGAGACAAGCAGACCTCTAGCAAAGCTCTTTTCCAATTAAAAGAAGGATGGATTGACATGACATGAAATGAAATGGGACATGTTTTAAAATAGACCGCTGTTTGAAATTAGGAAAGCAGAACATGGTGTTCTGCTTAGAACCTGGGCTACATCTATTTAAATGCGTTTTTGGATACAGCAGAACCATGAGCTGGAGCAAAACAAAGCAAAGCAAAACAGAAAAACAGAATTTATTAGTCTTTTATATCTCTCTCCAAAGTTCATAGAATTGCAGAATCATATAATTGTGAAGCCAGGAGGGAATGGAAGAATAATCTAGCCCAATCCTTCCCAATAAGGAACAATCTGAAAGCAGCAATCCAAACAACAGATGTGGGATTCAACAAGATTACATATACTGGGTTTGATTCTGCCTTCCCTCATGAAGCCAGCTGGGTGATCTTGGGCTAGTCATATCTCTCTTCTGGTCTCTCACAGCTCCACCTACCTCACAGGGTGTCTGTTGTGGGGAGAATAGAAAAGCTTTCTCAGCCGCTTTGAGTCCCCTTGAATGGGTGAGAAAAGCGAGGTAGAAAAGCCAACTCTTCTTCTTCATCTTCTCAATTAAAAACAAAGCTTGAATTAACAAACTTGAAGAAAATACTGAAATAATATGCTAAAACCTTCTGCAAGAGTGACTGGAAAAAAGACTAGGAGTGTTTTCGCACTTCCCTTGCTGTCCACTAGATAGGAGTGGAGCGCGATTAACCAACATTGACTAGTCCTTGCATTTGGAGAGTTAGTCAACTTTGGCCATTCCCTCCCCCATGGTCGAATACTTATTTACCTAATTCAGTCCTGAGGCTAGTCCTCTTCTGGGCGCTGCCATTTTGGCTGCAGCACCTTCCACGGCTGCAGGTGTCGTCATGTCTATGGTTATCCGAGGTGCCAACATGCTTGTGTGGCACCTCAGAAGTTCCCAGAGTATCGGAAAAGTTGTGCATGATCACGCTGCTGGACATTTGGTAAAAGTTGGTTGAGCTGTGGAGCATGATCTAGTGAACCTCTGGTGAGGCAGGGCATGCTTGGAGGCTGTAACAGCATCCTCCACGTGCAGATGCTGTTCACCAGAAGTTCATTAATTCTTTACCAGAAGCCATAGTGTGAATAGGCCCTGATGTGTCACATGACATGCTGCACATGTGTGCATGCATGATGCATCAGAGTTGCCCTGGTGATGGCACCAGCACTGGCATCAACATCTGGGAGAGAAGATGGCAGTGCCCGGATACCATTCACACTACAGGTGGGTGTCTAGATGCAGGATGGGAAAGATAATCTGCACTAGCATTCACCAGTGTGAAAGCTTTGTACACCTGTGGGTAACTTCACCTTTTGTTTCCCATGGGTGGGAAGCAAAGTGTGAATTTGCCCTCATAGTGAGCATGAAATCTGAAACTGTATGTTCCCAATGTCCCTGATATTTTGGAGAAACTTTATATATTTTGTAGCAACGTGCAAGAATATTAGAAATATTCGTTATTCAATTGAATTTGGCCAAATTCAGACGTTCAAATTCAAATCGAATGTCCAGACATTTGTTTTTTAATATTCGAATGAATGCGGATATTTAGAATCATTTGTAAGAATAATTCAAACATTTATTTGTATACGGTTATGTATGCATTATATACATGTCCTTATGCATCATATTCGTATCTGTACGTATCTTCTTTGGGATGTGTACAGATGCGTATGGATACATAGAAATGTTGTTGACATTCGTATCATTGAATATGTATCGAATATTTGTACGAATAGATACAAATGTATTCAAATTGGTTCGATTTTTAATACATTCGTTTTTTCTCTATTTGTTCGAATTTGGACATTCAAATGTCAAAAAATGCATTTATGTACACCACTAACATTTTGTTAATAATACGCCAAGTTGGCTATTGAGGTATGTGGGCCTAAGCCCCATGTAATTCTGAAATGATGTGTAGAAGAATGATATACACTCTGTGTATGGTGTAAAAAGAGCAGTACAGAAGAATTACTCTTCATTAATGAAAGGCTAGTTCAA